>JAQQTO010000060.1:76840000-86840000 GCA_029884595.1 Ormosia semicastrata
CAGTAATGAAACCCGAGGCTAGGGCACCGCGGTGTGCCCAAGTATGTGCCGCAGTGTGAGGCCCTAAACCTCTAGAAATGTCATTTTTTATGTTTTCAAGTTCTTAGCTAGATGGAATCATTCATATATGTTTCCTGTGGTGTTTGAGGACACAAATAGGGATATTTCAAGAAAGAAACTATCACCTAGAATGAATAAGAAAGCTTAGGCCTTTGAGCATCCTAAAAGTGAAGTATTGCCTTAGGTAAGAACATAGCACCTTAGGCAACCTAGTGTTGCATTAGCTACCACTCAAGATGTGATGAGATGGTGCATTAGAGATAAGTATGCTAGGATGAATTGTAGGGTTCACTCTAGTAAGAATAAGGAATGTATGGACCTTAGGATATCCAAGAGTAGTGAATTACCTTGGGAAGGTACCTAGAACCTTAAGCAACAAAGAGTTGCAAGTAAGAATCATTCTTGACTTAGATTCACTTGAGTGGAGATAAGGTTGTGTATTTAGTTCCGAAGAGGGAATGTTATGTACTAAGTCTCTAGTTAAACGGGACCTTGTACATTGTAGAATACACAAAAGGATGAATGTTGACTTGTAAGCTTGTCACATTTATTAAGTACACAAAGTTCTAGAGAAACACTCATTTGTTTCCTTAAACAAGGTTGAAATGAAGCATTATTTATGACAGACTCTTTCACTAGGATGAGTTAAGTCTATAGGAACGTTAAGATGGTGTTTATGTAATAGGTAAACATAACATTATGCTTTTCACACACTAGTTAGTTAATCTAGTTTGTTTGTGAAAGCTAAGAACCTTAGTGCAACCAAAAGTAAGAGTTTGCTATAGATAAGTATCTATCACCTATGGTAACTTAATGTTACTTAGCTTCACTAGAGATATGATGATGAGGGGTGTTAGATATAAGTAAGCTAGGATAAGTTGACATTGTTTACATGTGAATGTGACTTATATGACATAAGGTCATTTAGCCAAGAAGGAAGAGAGTCAAGAAGTTCCTAAAAGGACAAGTATTCCTAACTAAGTGCTAGAGTTGCATGTAGTGTGGAAATTTTAATTTTCCTATCTACAAGGGGGTAAACATAAGAAGTCAGAATTTCCTAGTAAAACATGCCTAGATCTTAGATGACCTAAGTATGTAAGAAAGACTGTATATATGTCTATGGAAATGGTCTAATAGTATTAATCTTGGTAAGTATCATTTGATGCCTATTCATGGAGGTCAAGGGAGATAGATGGGTGTCTGATAGACTCTTTTGAGGAAGGATATAACCTTGATATCTTAATAGTGCTAAAGCCAAAGGAGATAAGTGGGGAGTCCGTAAGGTTCTTTTGAACATGGATTCAACTTGAATTTCTTAGCGTGCTAGGATACGTGTGATGTGAGTTTTCCCTCTATTTACCACATGATGATATACTGAATCAGTTCCTAATGAATATTTTGTTTTCAAAATAAACCCCTGCATGTATTTCAAAATAAAACATTACAGGAACATATCTTTAGGATCTTTCTTAGGTATAATCATATTACATATCATTCGCATTGCATTTATGGATAGTTGTATAAGCATTGTCTGTTGTTGTTGCTATTTACAATTGTATGGGCAGTTGCTTATATTCAACGGCATATAGGCTATCGGTTTAGATCACCCTATATAGTAGTGTGCAGTTATGAGAACTACTGGAGAAACTCCTATATTTGTAATTATAGCAATTGTTATATTTGTTATACAATGTTATAGCTAGCTGGTATTGGAATTACTTTTACTGAGAATTGTAATTTTCACTGTTCTTCCATGTAAATCAAGGTAAAGACCCTGCTAAGGGAAAGAATGTGAAGCTTGAAGACTAGTATAGTTTTTATATGTTTTAGTAGACAAAGTTGATGTATAAGTTTATATTTGCTTTGTATGTTTTAAGTAGTATGTATTACAATATACCCTTTTGTGGTAAGTGTTGAATATATATGTATGAATTTAAGTTTTTTCGCATTCTCTCAAGGCTTTCTCTAATTATTCAGTTGTGATTATGGATATATGTTAGTATGTAGTATGTAGAAGTGACGTCTCTAGTACTAATTATCTTTATATATCTCTGTATATATAGGATATATCTAGATATTTGTATCAAGATGTTACAGTTCGTATTCTATTATCTCTGGCAGTAAATCTTGACTGGCCTTTACACTAGTTTGATGTAAAGAATGCATTTCTGCATGGAAATCTCTAAGAAGAAGTTTATATAGAGTTGCCCTATGGTTGTAATGGGCAAACTAAAGGTAATAAACAGGTCTGTAGGTTGAGATAATCCCTATATGGTTTGAAGCAATCTCCTAGAGCATGGTTTGGAAGGTTCACAAGTTTTATGAAATCTATTGGTTACAAGCAAAGAAACTCAGATCACACTCTATTCTTGAAGCATAATGAAGAACAAATCACAACTCTTATTGTGTACGTTGATGATGATAGTAACTGGAAATGATTATGAAGAAAGGAAAACACTACAAGAGCATCTTGCCCGTGAGTTTGAGGTGAAGGACCTCAGTGAATTGAAGTATTTCCTTGGAATTGAAGTATCAAGATCTAAGAAAGGTATTTGTGTTACAAAAGAAAATATGCCTTAGACTTACTGAATGAAACTGGTATGACAACATGTAGTCTAGCTAGCACTCCTATGGAAGAAAATCTGAAACTATGTGTGCATTCAAATCAAGTTCCTGCTAACAAGGAACACTATCAGAGGCTGGTTGGAAGGTTAATATATCTTGCATATACTCAGTCTGATTTAGTTTATGCGTTAAGTGTGGTTAGTCAATTCATGCACTCCCCAAGCGAAGAACATATGAATGTTGTCATCTGTATCTTACGCTACTTGAAGTTATTTCTAGAAAATAGAATTTTATTCACAAAAGGAGACAATTTGGATATTAACAGCTATACAGATGCTGATTGGGTTGGTTCAATTCAAGATAGACATTCTATATCTAGCTATTTCACGTTTGTAGGAGGAAATTTGGTTACTTGGCGAAGTAAAAAATAGGAGGTAGTTGCTAGATCCAGTGCTGAAGCTAAATATAGAGGAATGGTTAAGGCAATATATAAATTGTTGTGGATCAAAAATCTGACGCAAGATTTACATATTAAGCAAGTCAGCCCTATGAAGTTATATTGTGATAACAAGGTAGCATGTGATATTGCTCATAATATTGTCTAGCATGACCGAACTAAACATGTTGAGGTTGATAGGAATTTTATCAAGGTGAAACTGGAAGAAATATTGATTGAAGTTCCTCATGTTCGATCTCAAGACCAGCTTGCTGATTTGCTAACCAAGGCAGTGTCAAACCAAGCATTTAATGACTGTATCGACAAACTAGGCATGAGCGACATCTGCGCACCAACTTGAGGGGGAGTGTTGATAACCGGGAGTAATTATCTCCAAGTTGGTTTTCCAATATTCAAGCCCCTAATTTGTCTCTATTGCTAGCTGTACAAATAGACTAGAATTATTAGAATCCCTGTAATTATGTGATTGTATCTCAACAACTATAGTTTCCTTATAGTTAGTTAATCGATCCTAAACTATAGGATCTAAAGCTTTGTACAATGGCTATTTATGCCAAACCAATAATAAAGAAAAAAATCATTAGAGTCTTCTCCTCACAAACTCTGTATTTTTTATTTGAAAAAGCCTTGCTTATTGAAGGCTTTTCAAGCAACATAATGATATTTCACTATTGAAAATTTATCACTGAGACCTCTCAAAAACTTGATCACATAATCACTTTGTTTATAATCTTGCACCAATTTCAAAGCACACAGACACATGGAATTGCACACAAACATTGAGGAAGTGGTCTATAAGTTTCTAATTAATCCCAAAGTATTTTCAAGCCTATGAAATATTTAGAGACTAAAAGATCACCTTGTTTGTACATGGAAATTTCTTCTTGCAACTCAAAGATTCTGAAGCAGTCTCCTTGCGAAAAACGATCTTGTAAGTCTTTCCAAACATCGATGGCTTTGTTCATCCACAATATGCTTTGTGTAATAGTTGGAAATAAAGATATGGTGATCCAAGACAAAACCATGCTATTGTTCCAGTCCCATGCATTTTGCATGGAATAATTGGCATTTGGTGTTTGATAAGATCCATCAATGAACCCTAATTTGTACTTGGAGCTTAAAGCCATCATCATCGCTCAAGACCATGGGTGATAATTCCATCCATCTAACACTGGTGTGACTAACATTATTGCAAGGCTCTCATTTAGATGCAGATAATAAGGGCTCACTAGATTCTAAAGTAGATCCATGAAGTTTCTAGCCATAGGAGCATCTGCCATAGCAGCATCAACCATAAATCAAAGGAGAGAAAATAAAGGAAAAGATGAATCTCAGATTTTCCAGGGAAATTAGCAATGCGGAGAAGAAGCATAGCAGAGCTCTTCGAAGAATTTGTGAAAATGTTTAATCTCAGTCATTGAATTGTCAACTATACAATTTATAGTCTTAACTTATTAGCTTCAATCTTGCAATGCAAGTTTACACTATCACACACATTTATAATGATAGAGACTGACATTTAACTACGACAATTGTAACATCCTAATACCAGTATCTCAATATATATAGTATACAAGGAGATACCTAGCATTACAACATCATTGTATACTTAAGAACCTAATAGATATATCCATAATGTTCATTGGAAACATTATAGAGAGCCTTATGAAATGCGGAAAACACAACATTTATAACATAATGCATCTATGTACATATACATCATTAGCCTCCCTTGGGGCACAAAGTAATACATAACTATTCACATTACAAAAGAAGTATAAAAATACAAAGATTTCAGCGTAAAAGCTAAAACTAGAACTAATATAAAACTTTATAATCCTTTTTCTTATTCTTCTTGAAAGAACCTTCACCTGGAATTACATGATAACACAACAGGGTGAGAAACAACATTTCTCAATATGAGTAATCAAAACCAGTCATACATAACATAATAACTTAGACTTAATAATTAAGAATAAGACAAGTTACATTCTTTACAAGGTCTAACTTTAATAACTAGATAAACTAAGTTAAATATACATACATTCATTCTTACATACTTAGCTCATTTAAGATCTAGGCATGTTTTACTAGGAGTGTTGACTTCTCATGTTTCCCCCCTTGTGAATAGCAAAATTGAAATTTTCACACTACATGCAATCCCAGCACTTAGTTAGGAATACTTGTCCCCTTAGGAACTTTTTGTTGGTGTATACCCTAGAGGCTGATACATTTTGTCTGTATTTACATACATTCTATTATGCTAATTTTAATATATGAGAATTTCATTTATTGTGTTCTTTTTAATAAACATAATAAAGTCCTTAGAATAGTAAGTTTGATGTCATAGGACATCAAGTGGTTGACTTGATCATGAGATCCTATTGGATAAAGTTAGAACACTATTCTTAAATGTCTCTAGTCAAGTATTGTAACACCTCAAAATTTGCTACTTTACAGTAATGTCTGAATTGTACTATTTTGTATTTTCTGTGTGTTGTAAATTTATTTTAACTGTTCTGTGATTGTTTTTTATCATTGTGTGTGATTTGATCTGAGTTAGGAAAATAATAATTTTTGGGTTGAAAAAAATCTTTACTGATTTATTCGGAGCTGGAGGATCTTACTAAACCCGAATCCGAGAAATACGTTACCCGATCTTTTAATTTTTAGAATTTATCTGTGAAATAAAAGTATTTTACATTTTATTATCTGTCGGATAATATCTGCTGTTTTGCAAACAGTAGTTTCGGTCAATTGGGTAATAAATCCTGTATCTTCTAATTGTCAGAAAATAAATTGAGAAAAGTCTTTGTGACTTTTTTTTTTTGGTAAACTAATAGGAAATTAGTTAACTTTAATGGCTTGAATTTTCTTAACCAATAGAATTTAGTCAACAAAAGTGGTTAGACTAGTTACTAAGTAACTAGATAATCTAACTAAGTTACTCTAAAAGCCAAGTAGTAACTAATTGGAATAAACTAAGTTAGCTAATACTTAGAGTCTAAAGTTACAAGAAAATATCTAAAGTTTTCTAGAAGGACGACAAATGCATGATCTAATCATGTAACTAGATGGTTAGTTATGTAACTAAATGATCTAACTAAGTTAGTTTAGATGTAACTAGATAAACTAACTACCTAAGCTAAGTGTAACTATGAATTAAAATGAAACAAAACTTGGTTATATCCATTCATGTGTTCCATGGCCAACAAGGCTATTCTAGGGTGTTCTTGAATCATCTTATGACTAAAGGATGACTACATGATGACTTAGGCCATGTGAATCCATGTGATCAAATTTTATCTTGCTAAACAAGTCTTAACCTTTCCTATCAAGCAACTACACGGCCATACACTTGAAACTTGGACATTTCATTTCATTTTCCCAACACTTTGTGACAAAAGAAACCTATCATCTTTTCTCTCACTTCCAAGAACTCCAAGAACAAACCCAAACTCCATTCTTTCTTTCTTCTTGAAGGTTTCGGCCTCCACCCTCCATACCTACTTCCATGCTTCCATAATTCTACTCAACATCATTTTCTAAACTTAAACAACATTCTAAACACTTTTCATCTTGAGAGTTTCATCCAGTTCAACCTTTTGGTACTTTGAAAATCAAGTTAAAGTTTTTATTCCTAAAGGTAACTTCTTAATTTCTTGTTCATAAGTTGGATTCTTGAGTTTCTAAACCATGATTGATCCATGGTTCCTTATTTTCAAGCTTGGTTTATGACATTAAGATTGGTTTAAGCTTGTTAGGGTTGCCTTGGGAAGCTTCATGAAATCCATAGGAGAAGCTACAAGAAGGTTTTGTCTTCCTTAAGGTAAGAGAGAGATTAACCTCATCAACCAAGTGTTGGTGGTGAGGGAGTGACTTGTTTGTAGTGAAAAATCCATAAGGATTTATTCACTTGATTGTTTAAGCTTTCATTTTTTATGATTGATTGTGATTGGTATGCTTGATAGCTTAGAAAATATGTTTGAATATGTGATTGGTATGCTTATTATGCATGAGTATGTGATTAAGAAAGCATGATTGATTATTGTATAAAGTAGGATGTGATTCACATGATGAGAAAGTGTATGAAGGTTCCAAAGAACCTAGAGGCTCACGGCCTCAACACTACCAAGGGAGCCAAATGTTCTAAATTATTTTCCTAATCAAGGATTAAATGATTTAATGGTAAGAAATTGGATTAAGAGTTTTTGCAAAGAATAAAATGATAGAAAATAACTAAATAAGCTTTATGAAGTATATGATGAAATTCGGCCAGCATGCCAAGTTTTGACATTTTGGATTAAAAATTATTTTACTAAGTGTAGACTTAAGTAATGAGAATTTAATTAAATAGGTTTCTTTGAATTAAAAAGGGAAAGGAACTAATTTTTGGAAATAAGTTAGTATGATTATACTATGAAGTAAGGTAATAGTCAAAACTTGAAATTTAATAACGTATAGCTCACCCTTTGGGTTTTGAAGCACGTTAGAGAATTTCGAGCTGTAATATCTCAATTAAATCAAAGAAATGTAATTTTGTGAGAAATGATGGAAAATGCCACTTAAAGGATTTTTAATAGTAAAATATGGTAATAAAGCTAAAATGAATATTTATGTGAAAAATATTACAGAAATGTCATTTGTTGTCAAAATAGTGATTTTTAAGCTATTAGACTGAGAAAATGATTTAAAATTGCTACGTGATTGAAAAAATATTTTAAAATCCCTACGCGATTTAGAAAACGTTTGAAAATATTTTTGCGATTATAAAAATGTTGAAAAATACTTACGCAATTTGAAAACGTAAGAAAAATGTTCCGCGATTGTGAAAATGCGATAAAATGTTTACACAATTGGAAATAACACGGGTTGCTGTCGGGCTGTTGTGGTGGGGCTGTTTATGTTGAAAAGTGATACTGCCAAGAAAAGGCATGAGTATGTGAAATACTGTGAGAATAATGATTGTATGTGTATTAGAATCATACATCATGCATTGAAAAATGTGTCCACTTATTTGTTAAGGCTATTTGCCTAGGAGATTGAAATTACACCTTCGTGCGGGTGAGAATCGCGTAGTTACGATCTTCAGTGATCTTGGAGACGTCGGGGTATGGAATGTCATATGTGGCCAAATGGTAGCACCTCTGCGCCGTGGTATCCTATGCAAACACACTGACGATCTTGATGGAGTTACTACTCTTTTTGTGATTGGTTGAGAGTGTCTTGTATAAGCCGTGTTGCGCACATTGATATAATATATTGGCACATGATTTGAGGTTGACGATATACAGACATGTACTCCCTATCTTTCTCTCTGAAATTGTGTTTAGCTCCATGGAGTAGCAATTGGTTGTTGTGCATATGCATTGTTGGTCAGCATATTAACATGATAATTATGCTTATCTGATTTATTATCTGTGATGTGATAATATGATTTAATATGTCAATATGATATCTGTATATTTGCTATCATTTTCTATACTGCCATACTAGTATTGATATAGGGGATCTCACCTCTTTGTTGTATTATATCTGTTATACTGTGTATATTTGATGATGACCGAGGAGACGAGGAAGTCGGTAATTCTATTTACCACCAGTAATACTTCTCTTTGTTGGTTAAGATGGCGGCAAGGAGCCAAGTTTTGGGTTTTGTCCAAGTACATTTCCATGGTGGGACTGATGCTTGGAGGGTTAATTTAAATAATGAACGTTTTGTATATACCGGGGACTTGACTCTGAGTTTGAATGGAACCCGCGATGGGATTCCTATTTTGATACAGCATGCGTCTGTGCGTCTGGAGTTCACAATGCCAATTCGAGAACTCTGGGGCGGCACTGTATGTACACCACAAGAAGACTCAGTGGTGTCTTCTGCTAGAACCCCCGTCAGACGAGTGATGTATCCGCCTGTGTTCTTTAATGATACAGAGGAGGAGGATCCTTCCGAGGGCCTAAATCCTTAGTTTTTAAAAGTTTAGTAAAACAATTTATGTTTTGATGTACATATTGTACATATGTATCTTTTGGGAGTGTACTATTTATGTATATTATTTGAGGACAAGGTTTGTAATATTAATGTATTTTATGGTGTGTTTATTTCACTTTCAATTTGTATTTACAATTTTATTTTATTTTCTTTACATTCATTTTTTTTCCGCAAAAGAAATTTTAAAATTAATGTTATTACAAGATTAATTCTTTTACAACTTGGGTAAGTTATATTGGGATTAGTCTTAAATATGATACCCTACGGTGGGTGTTACAAGTATTATTGTTAATTAGGACAACAATAATGCATTGAGACTAGTATGTGCGTAGACTGATGATCACATTTCACGGGTCATGGATATGGATATGAGACTAGTATGTACCCACATTTCACATGGGTACATATTAGAGTAATGATGTACTGGACTGACCTACCATGAGAACGCTACATGGATCGTTACGTGAGTGTCATAAGCAATTCTCATAATGACAATGGTGTCTGTGATCCTTTGAACTGAAATCACTACAATTCCTACATAAGGAGTTGTGTGTTTTAATGCCATCAAACATCATCTGTAACAAAGTGATTATAAAATTAGTTATTGGACATACTGCGAATCATGCAGAGGGATGTGAGTGACCTAGATGGAATTTGTCACTCCTACATAACAGGAGCGATATCTTCGGGGCCCCTGATTGAGTGAGACTGTGAAATGCATGACCATACTCAAATGAGTCAATATGAGATATTGATTTCATTTGTTGTTAAAAAGTCTACTCGAGTATCAGGAAACGAAGGATTGGACTATACAAGGGTGACGCATTCCATGCCTTGTGTTCAATCTAAATATCTTGACAAAGGGACTAAACGACATGAAAACATTGGTCATAGAAAGGTTATGTTAAATCACTGACATTCTCATTACTTGGGTAGCAGCGATGTGTTGCTAGATATCGCTTACTACTTATAATATTAAAATGAGATTTTAATATTACTACTAACGTTATGAGAACCTGTAGGGTCACACACATAGAGCAGACTAAATTGGAGCAATATATCCAAGTTGAACTTGGATTTAAATGTGGGCCGGACTCATAACAGATGAGTCTAGGGTTACACAGCTTACCTATTGCTGCTCACACTCACTTAAGGCAGTCACTATTATAAATAGTACTGCTAAGGGGGCTGCTAAGGCACGAATTAAAAAAACTCTAGCCGCACTTGATAGAAACAGTGAGTGAGAAAGTGATAGGTTCTTCTCTTCTCTTTGCAGCTAGCACTGTGTGAGAGACGTGGGACTCCTATTTGTGGACGTTGGACGTTCGTGAGTCTGTTCGTATGGATACCGTAGAGACATCGTCACTGTTACGGTGTTGGTGATTCACGTCACTTCCTTTGATCACGCTTCAAGAGGTTAACAATTTAAAACTCGGATTATGGCTTTTTCGCATGGATCCTTGGTAGGAATTCTATTTTTCGCTACGTGATGTATCTGTGATTCCCAACACTTCTGACTCCCTTCCTTCTGGCCAAATGACCTCACGTCATATAAGTCACATTCATAGGTAGACAATGCCAATTTATCCTGGTTTACTTATATCTAACACCCCTTATCATCACATCTCTAGTGAAGCTAAATAACAGTAAGTTACTATAGGTGCTAGACTCTTATCTATAGCAAACCCTTACTTTTGGTTGCTCTAAAGATAATACATAACTTATACATACCAAAGGATCATGACTTACCTTTAGTATCTTAATCATATCCTAAGACCATCCATTATTCTTAGATGACCAAAGGCTTAGACTTTCTCATCTATGCTAGATGATAATTTTTCTCTTGAAAATATCCCTATTTGTTCCTTAACACACCTTAGGAAACATATAAAAATGATCTCAACTAGCTAAGAACTTGAAAACATCATAAATGACATTTTTGAAGTTCTAAAGTCTCAAGCCACGGCGCCTTAGCCTCGGGTTTCAATACTGGATGAAGCATCACTTTCACGCCGCGGCGCACATAGTAAAACCAACCTCACTTTGCGGCGTAACCCCTCACGCCGTGGTACACATAGCAGAAACCAGATTCTGCAGAGTCGTGGTACTGTTTCATTGGTTCTTTTCTTGGATTTTGGCCATTCCAATTCAGTTTCTAAGTGATTTTAAGTCCCTAATCAGTTGTTAAACATATAAGAATCATCAATCACTAACTTGAACCTCTTAATTTGGATTATGAATCAAAACCCCTTTTGCTTGACCTAAAACCATTCTTTTGGTGGATCCATGGTCTAAAAGAAATGTTCTAAGTTTCTATCTTCAACTTATATTATGAACAAGTCATAAATGACCGAAAAAACACATTCATGCAAGCCAAACACCTCTAGAACTCAATTTGACCTATTAAGCACCAAGGGTGCATCAATAGTGAAAATAGTGAAAAGAGACGAATATAGATATAAAACCCCTACCTTTGGTAGCTGTGAAGAAGATTCAAGCTTGGTTGGATCTCAAGCCTTGACTTTGTCTTTGACTTTCCTCTTTTTCTCTTCCTCTTCCTTGATCTTTGCTTCCTCGTCTTTCCTTTCTCCTCTCACGGTTTCTGTTTCTATTTTGGTGTAGAAAATGGCCGTGAGTGAGGACTTATAAAGAGAGAACAAAATACTCATATGACCCTTAGGCCAAAACTTATAAATTTTGATCTGCTAAAAACACTCAGATTTAGCTAATTCAAGATTTTTAACTTCCAACAACATTAAAATAAATACTAAGATTCATATAAAAAGTCGTTTCACCATTATCTGATATTTGCATATCTGCTACTAGTCAATCTGGCTATAAATAGACACCCAGCATGTCTAAAAATGTCAAACTGACTCAGTTTATCTTGAAATTTTAACTGTATCTTGTTTTATACATTTGTGACATAGAAATAAATTATTCATATTTATTTCTCTCATCTAAGTAATTTATACTATTATCTGAATTATTTTAAGTTACTTTTTACACTTTAAGTCATAATTAAGTAACTAAATTAATTCAATTTATCACAATTAAACATGTATGTTAAGCAAATCATATGCTACTTTTTGAACATATAAATAAATCTAACATATCATCTAAGATATTACAACAATGCTAACTAAGCAGAGTTAGTTACATGGACAATTAAATGCCACGTGAATGTGATTATCATGTGACTCGTGACTCTGACCAGTTCACAACTGAGGTGGTTTGAAAGTGTATAACTTGTATCAAATTTCATTCATAATTGTTATCAAATTTCATTTATAATTGTTAAGCATTAACTAAAAGAATAACTACTCATTAACAAGTAATAATCATTTACAATTTTTTTTATAAAAATAATTTTATCTGTTAAATAAAATCTAATAATCATTCTATCTAAATAAATTGTGTGATTTTTCTATCTTAATAATTTAAACTTTACTTTTTATATTGCTTAAGATTAAATACTCCTTATTGGTCATTTACATTAACTTTCCCTAATTTATAATAGTTATGCCTTGACGCTTGAAACCATATGTACTTTGCATAGCCAGTAAGGGCCCAGACCGAAACAACCAATCCAAGTTGTGATTTTTTCAACCTCAGTTTGAGTTTGTTGAGGAAGTAGCATACGGAACTCAATCCAACGATCTTGAATTTTAGTATCCGAATCCACACAGGTAAACCTTTGCAATGATCACCGCCCAAACTTATGACCAAATAAATTATCACAAAAAATGAAAAAAAAAATGATAATAAAAATGTATATGCACACCACTTTTGAACATTATTATACTTGAATTTGGTATAACATTTGTATTTCTCATAAAGAAACAATTTTCAAGCCGCTAATCCTCAGAATTTATTCATGGGGTGGATTAGACCACCTTCTCTTTACCTCCGATTTCCATCTCACCTCTTTGAGTTTTCCATCCAACCCATAGTCTCTCTCCATTACAAGGTTGATTCCTTCATCAGAATACCAACCAACTCCAATACAAACAATGCCATCCTTATTAATGTCAACATAGCAAGTTACACCCCCAGGAAGCCATAGCATTGTCACATCCTGCATGTCGAGCATCTCTTCCTCTCCGAAGTAGTTGGAACTCCCAGGGAGGCTCCTCTTCTTTAGAGTTTCAGTACAAAGGTAGACATGCGAGGCACTGTTGCCATCTTCCACCTTATCCTCCTCACCATACACTGGAGTAGCACTGACCTCAAAGACTTTCCATGACCCCGTCAGCTCTGATGGCTGGGTTCGTTTTCTTTGAGAAAACAGCTTTAAATCAAACTCCAGATTACTGTCTCAAATGCAACAGGCATTAGTTATTTTTCTTGAACAGTAGGAAGGAGAAGAGAAAGACAACAGTGCAGAATTTGATGAAGCATAGTGACAGAAACTATAAACACATGCATATGATACGATCAAGATCCATGTTATATAGCAGTTATATCATTTAAACTATTTTTTAAACCCAATTTTTTTGGGTTCACTTTACATATCCCTGCTTCATGGTATTTTGAATTTTATAGAATGAAAATGATACTTGCATAGACTTTATCAGCATAAACCTCTCACTCCCATGCAAGTCATTGGATAACACCTTGGTTCCACTGTAACTTTTTCTGAATGGTCCAGTTGAGTCTTTGGAGTCTGTGAGGGGTTTGTGAGGATGTAGAATGTACAAGTATCATTACTCTTACCACATTTAGATCATTTAAAAATAAGTGCATATAGTTACCACCAAAAAAATAAAAAATGCATATAGTCACCAACTTTACTACAAAATGTAAACAAAGCACAAATACCTCTGATCATCAACACAAGCAGGTCTGACCCATTCTTCTTCATACACAGCAACTCTCATTATCTGTATGTCTGAACCACCATTAATGAATTCTATGGTATGGACGATACGGATCCTTTTGTGGCAGCCTTTAACCAAGCACTGAAAAAGGAGAATTCGTAAAATGAAAAAAGAAATTATAACTCGTGTTGATGAAATATTAATTGAATATATATCTCCTTCTTGTCATAAAAGCCACGCTAAAACAAGTAATTCAGATTTTAAGAGCTTGTTTTTAATACCAACATGAGCCATATATTATATAACAAAGCCTTCACAAGGGTGCTAATTATCAAACTAGAAATTTATCATGCACTGCCAACCATAACAATAAGTTGCACTTTCGTATTAAGTAAGCAGAATAGTTGAGCAATCAATTCAATTTTCATTTTTGCCCACACAACAACAACCACCAAGCCTTTTCCCACTAGGTGGGGTCGGCTACGTGGATCAAATGATACCATTGTACTCTATCATAAACTAAGATTTCAGAAATGTCAATCAAATCTAAATCTTTTTTAATCGTTTCACCTATAGTCTTTCTTAGTCTTCCTCTACTTCTAGCAATTAGGCTATTCTCCACCTAATCTACTCTTCTTACATGGACTTCTAAGAGTCTTCTCATTATATGTCCAAACTACCTAAGGCGAGATTCTTATTTTTGCCCATACAAGTAAATTTAAACTTGTGGCGTGCAAGAACAATCTAAAGGGGGAAAAAGCCTCTCAAAATAATAAATGCATGATCTGTGTTAATGATAACTGACACCAGGGAAGAAACTATAAATATGATATCCTTTAAGTAGCATGCCAGACTTACTTGTTCTAACTTGAAAGTCGGTGTGATATAGTACTTTGTATCGTCATCTTTATCCACTGGGATATTTATAGGACCCCTAGAATAAGACCCGTCCTGCAAATTATTAATCATAAATTCATAATTATTGATGGAATACAAAGGGGAGGACAGAAACGAACTATCAGTAGTCCATTAAATATATATATGCAGATCACTTGGATACTAAACATCATAACACATATTATATGATCACTTTCATTAAAATTTAGGGATATGCTCTCTATACTGCATGACTTCTGCAAGATTAAAGTTAAAACTACTATATACTATAAGTGTCTCAAACTACTTGATGTAGATGTTAGCAAGAACCAACCAATTATTGGTCATTTACTATTTTTGAATTTCATTAGAAAGTCTAATGCAACAATACAATGTCATCCATAGCACTTAAAGAATGCAGGCTATTTTATCTAACTATAGCAAATAAGCCAAAGGGCATGGGGACAAACAAAAAAGGGATTTGCAGGAACATTCTCTAACAACTTTTTTAGTTAGAAAACCAAGTCCCGCCAAACAGCCAGCGATGAATTTTCATCAAGAAGAAAGGTAAAAGACAAGGTGCATGAGGGGCCCTTTGCACAGAAAGTTGGTAAAACCTTTCAGATCAGACACACCAATCTGCCTAACACCATGATCTGTCCTCCTCACGACATTCTAGCATTTCTCTAATAGATCACTAACCATGTTCACTGAGAAGTCAACCAGCTAGTATGGGGCAACCCTATAACTTCTTCACATCATATTTGGCATTACCCCTCAAGATTTGTTGACAAAATCATGCTGCCCTAGTATGTCAGTACCCCTGCTATTTTTATCAGCCATAAATGATACATGTTTCAGAAAATACACTGTTTTTTCCCCGATAGGGAGGTCCAACTTTGAGTTTGATCAGAAGTTACAAGTTGAAGTGTGCTGCTCTCCCCTCCTAGATCTTCAAAAGTTGTCCTTTATCTATCAATTGGTTCGTTTCATTAATTTCCAAGTATGGGAATTCATTCAAGTGAGATTAAATTGTTCCTATCCTTCTTCCTTATATTATTATGAGTAAAATTGTTTTACATTGAGTTTGTTGATTTACAAGTTATTGTTCTGTTCAGAACTAGGTTCTGAGGGTTACCTAAGAAGTTAAGCGATGGTGGATTCCAACGTGACGCAGCAGTGACAGCAATGGAGAGAGGGGGGATACTTGCAAAAGGCAGTCCAACGCTCAAGTTAGTATATGTACAAGAAGGATAGTGTGTAGTATTGGGAATTAGGTCATACCTTGTTCACCTTGCTGAGTGTATTTATATGAGTGTTTTAGGGTGAAAATAATCTGAGCATTCAGTGCGTATTGAATGTTGTTACCTAAAATTGCGGAAACCATTATTTCTTATGATTAATCCCCTATTTATGCGAGGCATGATGAATATTCCTTTCTGTTGAGGAAGTTATGCCTAGTATGTAGGCCGCGTCATGTGCGTAGTGATGTCTAGAATGTTCACTCTGATGGGTCAGGTTGCTCCAAATCCACGTACTCATAACCCGATCTAGAACAGTTGCCCCCAACTTGGCGCATGGATGGGATAGCTAAGTGTCAAGGTATCCGAGTTTGATAGGAGCACACAACGCGCAATGGACAAAGGGATCCTAGTCATAGTGCTAACGTTGGATCTCACGATGTTTCTTCCAAAGGGCCGAGGTCCGTGATGTTTCTGTTGAGATTATGTATCCCTATAAATCAGGGATTGTATATAATTAGAGATTGTAATTAGGAGCTGATTGCTCCATTTCCTTTTTTAGTGTAGATTGACTTCAATATAAATATACAGCTGCTAAGGAGTATTTTCCTTAAGCATTCATCACATTCAACGTGGTATCAAGAGCGGGTCAATCTTGGGTTGTCAAACCCTAGATCACCCTAGATCACCCAGAACGTAGGCTGTGTAACAGTCGCACTGTCCAAGTCAAGACATCCCAGCCACCGTCAAGGCTGGGTTGTTGAGCACGAGAAGTAGGTGAGGTCGCAAGGGTCCGACCGGCCAACCCCTAGAAGGGCGTCATCGGAGCCTCGTCCACGCGCCGCCACGCACATCTCCCTCTGCCGGCGCGTGTGAGCCACGAGCCACCCTCCGGCGATTGGATCACTTCACCGACGGCACCGGTTAGCTCGTCGGCGCTCCCTGAGTCGTTTCTAGTGGTTGTCAGCTTCAACTGCCGACTGCTGAGTTGTCGTTTTGAGTGCTCGCGGCCACAACCCCTGTTTTTTTACGTGAAACAGCCTCTATCTCATGCTCTTGTCCGTGGTAAAATGTCTTCCGCTACGTCTGAATCTGAAATACCTGCCCCAAGTCATTCATAGTCTCCTTCGGGTACAAAAGGTTCCTCCGGTAATGTTCCTATTACAAATGCTTTTTCCAGTTCACCCACAATCACGTCAGAAAAGCTCAATAGTAAGAATTATTTGGATTGGTCAGCTTCTGTGGAAATTTGGTTTTTAGGTCAGGGACTTGTTGATCATTTGGAGAAATCAACCTCTGATATTTCCCCAGAACATAGGAGCCACTGGAAGAAATTTGATTATCAATTGTGTGATTTACTATGACAATCTGTGGAACCCACTATTTTGGCTAATTTCAGAACTTTTAAAACTTGTTTTACTTTCTAGAATAAGGCTCGTAATGTGTTTGCTAATGATATACAGCGCCTGTATGACTCAGCTCAAAAGTTGGCCTCTCTTAAACAGTCCAATCATGACATTACGACTTTTGTCACTCAGGCGCAGGCTGCAATTGAGGAGTTGAAAATGTTTTTGCAGGCAGATGATCATCAGAGTTTGTTAAACAAGCTGGATAACCTGTATGTGGTGTTGGTTTTACGTGCCATGCACCCAGATTTTGAGCATGTCCGCGACCAGATTTTAACTGGCCAAGAAGTTCCTACAATAGAGAATTTGATCACTCATCTTCTGAGAGTTCCTTCCCCTAAGTCAGTCTCTGGCTCCCACTCAAACGTTAACCGAAGCGTCAGCTATGGTGACCACTTCATGGTCTCGTGGTGGACGTGGGGGTCGTGGGGGTAGAGGCGGTCGAGGGGGTCGTGGAGGTCGTCCTCAATGCTCTTATTGTAAGAGGACAGGCCATACTCAAGATACATGCTATTCTATTCATGGATTCCTAGAGAGAACTGTAAACGTCACTCAATCTGACTTGAGTCATGAAGAAGAGAAAAAGTCTGAATTTTTATCGAGAAAACAACCCATTACACTTTCTGAAACTGAGTTCCAGGAGCATCTCCAGTTGAAGGCAGCCAAGCAACCTCAGTCCTCCACTACCACAGTTGCTCATACGGGTAATCCTACAGTTTGTATCTCTCATACTGATAATACTCCAAGTCCTTGGATAATTGATTCGGGTGCTTCCGATCATGTAGCTGGTAATCGATCCCTTTTTACTTCTCTCTCTACACCTAATTTTCCACACTTCGTCACCCTGGCAGATGGCTCAAAGGTCACTGCCAAAGGTATTGGTTGTGTTTCACCTACTGCATCTGTGTCTTTAAAATCCGTTTTGTTCATGCCTGGATGTCCTTTTAATTTAATTTCTCTTAGTCAACTTACTCGTTCTCTTAATTGTTCAGCAACATTTGATTCTACTTCCTTTGTTATCCAGGACTGTGGTATGAGACAGACGATTGGCGTAGGGCATGAAACACATAGACTTTACTATCTCAAGTCATCTTCACCCGTGGTTTGCGCTGCGACTGAGTCTCCAAGTCTTCTCCACCAACGTCTCGGTCATCCCAGTCTGTCAAAACTTCAGAAGATGGTTCCTAGTCTTACAAATTTAGAGTCTTTAAATTGTGAGTCATGTCTGTTGGAAATATATGTAATTAGGTGTAAATTGTTAGTACAGTTGTTAGTCCCACATCATGTATATTGTGTAATTATTTATTACTTATTGAATATATATTCAGTCTCCATTGTGTAGTTGAAACACACGGTTCAGTATATGTCTTTCTTTTTCTTTCTCTCTCTCAACATGGTATCTAGAGCCTAGAGAAAGGCAAATCCTAGAACCGTGCCTACCCGGAGGACCCACTGTCCCCCGGTGCCACAATTTTTTTTTTTTTTCCGGCAACCCGTGTCATCACTCCGGGTACCGGATCTCCTATGCCGTGCTCCTTTCCGGCTAGTCTCAGCCCCTGCCGCTGACGTCCTCTCCGGCCACCACCGCCGACGTCCTTTCCGGCCACCGCCACCACCGCTCGGAGCGCCTCCCTCTGCTCGGCCCGATCCCCGAAGTACAGGCCCAGCCGCCCATCCACGCGCCCACACGCGCGAGTACAGTGGGCTGCGTTTCGCACCCACGCGCTTCACTCCGGCCGCACGTGACGGCGCGTCAGGCCTTCTTTCCGGCCGCCGTTCGTCCCATCGTGGTCGCCGGCCTCTCCTCTGTTGAGCCCAGTCCTCCACTTCCCCAACCGCACCCATAAGACGTGTCGTATACCTTCCGTATACGTTTTAGGTACTGTTCATTGCATTTTTTGGGTTATTTGTCATCTGATCCATGGCTTCCTTGAGTCCTCCAGATGCTCCGAAGGTAGAACCTGGTGTTTTCAGTAATTATATCGGTGCCTCTCTTTCCACTGACAAATTAGATGGCACTAATTATGATTCTTGGGCCTCCGACGTCAAACTTTGGCTTCTGGGTCAAAGGTACGAGACTCATCTCACTACCACGGTTGATTATGTGCCTGAAGGCCGACCGTCCCAGGTGGAAAAAGATTGATGCTCAGTTGTGCAGTGTGCTTAAGTCCACCATCCACTCCTCTTTGAAGCAGATTTTTCGGGCTCATTTGACCTGTGAATCGTGTGGGCGCAGGCCAAGGTCCTCTACACCAATGATACTCAGCGATTGTATGGGGTTTGTCATGATCTTATGAATCTTATTGCCCCAAGGAGGTTTGATGGCTCTATGTCTACCTACTTGGGCAAACTTCATGATGCTCTCCACGATTTCAATGAACTGTTGCCTCCAGCAGATACCCCGGCAAAGGAACTTGAACAACGGAACACCTTCTTCATGCTTTTGGGCCTTTATGGTTTACCTGCGGATTACTCCACCATCCGTGATCAGATTTTGGGATCTCCTACTATTCCCACTCTTTCGCAACGTGTTCTACCTTGCTTCGGGTTCCAGCTAAGCACGCATCGATTCTCTTGTTGCTCCCATCACCTGGGTGACACATACGCCTTGCCTCTCGGACCACGGTTGTGGCCGTTCTCGTGGGGGTCACTCGGGTTCCAAACCTCGTCCGAAATGTGATCATTGTCATCGTTTGGGTCACACCATTGATAAATGTTGGACTTTACATGGCCGTCCTCCCCGTATTGCTAATGTTGCACGTCTACTCCACCAGACACTCT
This sequence comes from Ormosia semicastrata, assembly GCA_029884595.1. Lineage (NCBI taxonomy): Eukaryota > Viridiplantae > Streptophyta > Magnoliopsida > Fabales > Fabaceae > Ormosia > Ormosia semicastrata. Next base: position 76,860,199 of record JAQQTO010000060.1, read on the forward strand.
TGAGCCTTCTGAACCACCTAGAGCCTCTCCGGCTGATTATGCAGAATTTCTGAAGTGGTTTGAGCAACGTCAGTCCTCTAGTTCCACTGTTTCTGTTGCGCACACCGGTACTTCCTATGCTTGTCTCTCTCAGTCACCTTCCCTTGGCCCTTGGGTTCTTGATTTTGGTGCATCCGACCACATTTCTGGTAATAAGGCTTTGTTTTCTCAACTCTCTACTTCTGGTTATTTGCCTATGGTTACTTCAGCTAATGGTTCTCAGACACAATCTCAAGGGATTGGCACTGCTAATCCCCTACCTTCCCTCACTGTTGATTCGGTTCTCTATATTCCTGGGTGTCCTTTTAATTTACTTTCTATTAGTCGTTTAACCCGTTCTCTTGATTGTTCCATTACTTTCACTAAAAATTCTGTTTCTCTGCAGGATCGGAGTTTGGGACGGATGATTGGCACCGGATATGAGTCCCATGGCCTCTACCAACTCTCCAACCCTTCTCATGTTTGCTCGCCTGATTCCCTCTTACCATCCATGCTCAGTTGGGTCATCCTAGCCTTGCCAAACTACAGAGAATGGTGCCGAGCCTCTCCAAGTTATCGAGTCTTCCTTGTGAGTCATGTCGGTTAGGAAACACACTCGTAGTTCGTTTTCGATCGTTTTGGTACTCGAGTGCATCTCCTTTTACCTTAGTTCATTCGATGTATGGGGTCCTAGTCGTACTATTTCTACTTTAGGGTTCAAGTATTTTGTTACCTTTATTGATGATTACTCTCGATGTACTTGGTTATTTTTAATGCAAAAGCAGTCTGAGTTATTCTCCATATTTCAAAAGTTTTACCAAGAAATTAAAACTCAATTTGGTGTTCCTATTCGTACTCTGCGTAGTGATAATGCTAGTGAATACTTATCTAATCAATTTCAGACTTTTATGGCTTCTCATGGCATTCTTCACCAAACATCTTGTGCCCATACACCTCAACAAAATGGGGTAGCTGAACGTAAAAATAGACACCTTATTGAAACAACTCGGACCCTCTTACTCCATAGTCGGAGTTCCTTTTCGTTTTTGGGGTGATGTTGTCCTTTCGCATGCTACCTTATTAATCGCATGCCATCCTCTCGTGCTTGATAACCGGTGTCCCTCATTCTGTCTTGTTTCCACATCAGCCTCTTCATTCTCTTCCGCCTCATGTCTTCGGGTCCACTTGTTTTGTCCATAATCTCTCTCCTGGTCTAGACAAACTTACAGCCCGATCCCTCAAATGTGTCTTCCTTGGTTACACTCGGTCCCAAAAAGGTTATCGTTGTTATTCTCCTACTCTACGACGTTACCTTATCTCGGCTGATGTTACTTTCTTCGAGTCTATACCCTTCTTTGAGTCGTCTCCTTCGCCTCCCGAGCCAATCACTACGTTCCTTCCGATTCCTCTTGTCCCTGTCACTGTCGAGTCTGAGCCGCCCCACCCTTTACCCATACAGGTTCCCAGCACCACTGACCGTTTCTTCCACACTTATCACCGCCGACCACAACCTCCTGTACCCCGTGTCCCTCCTCCGGATACCGCTACATCGAGGTCATTTGGACTCTTCTCCGGAACCAACTCATTTACCAGCTCCGCAGACCTTGTCAAACGACTCTGATCTCCCCATTGCCATGCGAAAAGGTATCCGGTCTACTCGTAATCCTTCTCCTCATTATATTGCTTTAAGTTATCACCGCCTCTCTTCTTTGCACTTTGCTTGTCTTTCTTCCTTGTCTTCTGTTTCCATCCCTAAATCTCCAAGTGACGCCTTGTCCCATCCCGGATGGAGACAAGTAATGATTGATGAAATGAGTGCGCTTCACAACAATGGTATTTGGGAACTGGTTGCTCTTCCTCCTGGGAAATCTGTTGTTGGTTGTCGGTGGCTTTATACAGTCAAGATGGGTCCTGATGGTAAAATTGATCGTCTCAAAGCCCGTCTTGTGGCGAAAGGGTATACACAGATTTTTGGCTTAGATTATGGGGATACTTTCTCTCCTGTGGCTAAAATGGCTTCTGTCCAGTTGTTTTTGTCCATTGCTGCCATTCGACACTGGCCTCTTCATCAACTTGATATTAAAAATGCATTCCTGCATGGTGATCTAGAAGAAGAGGTATATATGGAGCAACCTCCTGGATCTGTTGCTCAGGGGGAGTCTTCTAACCTGGTATGTCGTCTCCACAGGTCTCTTTATGGTCTTAAACAGTCTCCTAGAGCCTAGTTCGGACGATTCAGCACCGTGATTCAGCAATTTGGTATGATTCGAAGTGAAGCAGATCACTCTGTGTTTTATCGCCACACGCCCCAATTTGTATTTATCTAGTTGTGTATGTTGACGACATTGTTATCACTGGAAGTGACCACCATGGCATATGTAAGTTAAAACAACATCTCTCTCTTCACTTTCAGACCAAAGACTTGGGTAAACTTCGATATTTCTTGGGGGTTGAGGTAGCTCAATCTAAGGATGGTATAGTGGTGTCTCAAAGAAAGTATGCTATGGATATCCTTGAAGAAACAGGATTGTTGAATGCCAAGCCAGTTGATACTCCCATGGATCCAAATGTCAAACTCTTACCAAATCAGGGGGAGCCTCTATTGGATCCGGGAAAGTATAGGAGATTAGTTGGGAAGTTAAACTACCTCACTGTTACTCGGCCTGACATTTCTTTTGCAGTCAGTGTGGTTAGCCAATTCCTAAACTCTCCTTGTGAGGACCACGGGATGCAGTGATACGGATTCTCAAATACATTAAGGGAGCTCCGGAAGAGGTCTCATCTATGAAGATAAAGGACATACTCGGGTCATTGGATACTCGAGATCTTGCCGACCAGGCGGGTTCTCCTCGACAGACGATCTACTACGGGTATTGTGTACTCATTGGAGGCAACTTAGTTTCTGGAAAAGCAAGAAGCAAAATGTTGTTGCAAGATCTAGTCTGAAGCGAGAATATCGAGCTATGGCCTCAGTCACTTGTGAACTCACTTGGTTGAAACAACTCCTCAAAGAACTTCAATTTGGTGAGGTTATGAAAATGACACTCATATGTGACAATCAAGCTGCTTTGCATATAGCTTCCAATCCAGTGTTCCATGAAAGGACCAAACATATCGAGGTCGACTGTCATTTCATCAGGGAAAAGATTCTATCAGGAGACATCATCACAAACTTTGTCAACTCAAATAATCAGCTAGCAGATGTCTTCACCAAGTCCCTAAGAGGTCCACGAATAAGTTATTTATGTAACAAGCTTGGTGCATATGATTTATATGCTCCAGCTTGAGGGGGAGTGTTGGAAATATATGTAATTAGGTGTAAATTGTTAGTACAGTTGTTAGTCCCACATCATGTATATTGTGTAATTATTTATTACTTATTGAATATATATTCAGTCTCCGTTGTGTAGTTGAAACACACGGTTCAGTATATGTCTTTCTTTTTCTTTCTCTCTCTCAACAATGTCAATTTGGGAAGCATGTTCGGGCTTCTTTTCCAAGTCATGTCCAAAGTCAAACTAAGTCTATTTTTTCTCTTATTCATTCTGATGTGTGGGGTCCAAGTCGTGTGTCTACCTCTTCAGGTTTTAGGTATTTTGTTACTTTCATGGATGACTTCTCTCGTTGTACTTGGTTGTTTTAATGAAAGATCGTTCTGAGTTGTTTTCTATATTTAAATCCTTCTGTACTAAAATTCAAACTCAATTTCGCAAAACAATTAAGATACTCCGAAGTGACAATGCAAAAGAATACTTTTCAACTGCTTTTTCATCTTTTATGTCATCTCATGGTATCTTACATCAATCAACATGTCCTCATACACCCCAACAAAATAGAGTAGCAGAAAGAAAAAATAGTCATCTTATTGAAACTGCTCGAACTCTGTTATTACATGCCCATATGCCTTTACAATTTTGGGGTGATGTTGTTTTAACTGCATGTTATTTGATTAATCGTATGCCATCATCTGTCCTACAGAACCAGATTCCTTATTCAATCCTTTTTCCCAAGGGCCCCTTATATCATGTTCCTCCTCGTGTCTTTGGATGTACTTGTTTTGTTCATGATCTTTCTCCTGGTCAAGATAAGCTATCTGCTCGTGCTATTAAATGTGTCTTTCTTGGGTATTCCAGGTTACAAAAAGGATATCGTTGTTATTCTCCTGTTACTCATCGTTGGTATATGTCTGCTGATGTTACTTTCTTTGAAGAAACACTATATTTTACCTCTTCAGTTGAACCAAATGTGGTCTCTGAGGTTTTACATGTTCCCTATTTTGGTCCACCTTTGTCTCCTTTGCAGGAACTATCAGTAGATACTTCAGAGTCTCCAGCAGTTTTGTCTGAGGTGTCTTGCCCCAGATCCACCTCAGCATCCCATCATTACCTATCAGCGTCGACCACGAGATACCATTCCTGCACCCGAGATAGCCGCACATCCTACTGGATCATGTCCTACTCCAACGCCTCCACCTGCTACGGACCTCTCTGAGTCTATCACTGACCTTCCTATTGCTCTTCGCAAAGGTACTCGATCTACTCGAAATCCTCACCCAATCTATAATTTCTTGAGTTTTCATCGTTTATATCCATCATATTATCCTTTTGTGTCTTCTTTGTCCTCTGTTTCAATTCCTAAAAATACCAGTGAGGCACTCGGTCATCCAGGTTGGAGGCAAGCCATGATTGATGAGATGCTTGTCCTTGAGCACAGAGGTACGTGGGACTCAGTCCCTCTCCTTCCCTGGAAAACTGTTATTGGTTGTCGATGGGTGTATGTTGTCAAAGTTGAGGCGGATGGTAACATTGATTGTCTTAAAGCTTGGCTTGTTGCCAAGGGCTATACTCAGATATATGGTCTTGATTATAGTGATACCTTCTCTCCGGTTGCTAAAATTGCCTCTGTTCGCCTATTTCTAGCCATGGCAGCCATCGATCGTTGGCCATTATATCAATTGGATACTAAAAATGCATTTCTTCATGGTGACCTTGAAGAAGAAATCTATATAGAGCAACCACCTAGTTTTGTTGCTCAGAAGGAGTCAGGATTAGTGTGCAAGTTGCGACGATCTCTCTATGGGCTCAAACAATCTACACGAGCATGGTTCGAGAAGTTCAGTACTGTTGTTCAAAAGTTTGGTATGACACGAAGTGAAGCTGATCATTCGGTTTTTTATCAATACTCTTCACCTGGACGAGGTATTTATTTGGTTGTTTATATGGATGACATAGTTATTACTGGCAATGATAATGAGAAGATATCTCAGTTGAAGGAACATCTGTGTAGTCACTTTCAGACTAAGAACTTGGGAAAAGTCAATTACTTCCTTGGTATTGAGGTGGCCCAGTCTAGGAGTGGTATTGCTATCTCACAAAGGAAATATGCTTTAGATATACTGGAAGAAATTGGTATCTTGGATTGTAAGCTTATTAACAGTCCTATGGATCCTAACAGCAAACTATTACCAGACCAAGGAGAACCTTATCCAGACCCTGGTAGATATCGAAGGCTTGTAAGGAAGCTGAACTATCTCACTATTACCAGACCTGATATTTCTTTTCCGGTTAGTGTGGTAAGTCAATTTATGCAGTCTCCACATAATGGTCATTGGGATGCTGTTGTGCGAATTGAGGTATATTAAGAAGGCTTTAGGGCAAGGGTTGTTGTATGAAGATAAAGGGGACACTCAAATTGTAGGATACTCTGATGTAGACTGGGCTAGTTCACCTATTGATCGGCGGTCTACTTCAGGGTCTTGTGTATTTGTTGGTGGCAATTTAGTGTCCTGGAAGAGTAAGAAGCAAAATGTTGTTGCTCGATCTAATGCAGAGGCTGAATATCGATCTATGGCAACAACTACTTGTGAGCTAATTTGGGTAAAACAATTGCTTCAAGAATTAAAGTTTGGAAGTATTGAACAAATGAAGTTATACTGTGATAATCAAGTTGCCTTACACATAGCTTCAAATCCGGTCTTTCATGAGAAAACAAAGCATATAGAAATTGATTGTCACTTTGTTCGAGAGAAGGTGCTTTCCAAGGAGATTATCACTGAATTTGTTAACTCAAGTGATCAACTGGTTGACATCTTCACAAAGTCTCTTCGTGGTCCTCGAATTTAGTATATTTGTAACAAGCTTGGTGCATATGATTTATATACTCCAGCTTGAGGGGGAGTGTTGAGATTATGTATCCCTATAAATCAAGGATTGTATATAATTAGAGATTGTATATAATTAGAAATTGTAATTAGGAGCTGATTGCTCCGTTTCCTTTTTTAGTGTAGATTGACTTCAATATAAATATACTGCTACTAAGGAGTATTTTCCTTAAGCATTCATCACATTCAACGGTGTCATTGTACGTTTCCCAGGGTTACTGAGTAAGGCCGGGATCCGAGTTGAATCGCTCTACTTACGTCATCATTCTGTTAACCGAGTTATGTAACAGGTTGCCCCCATGTGTAGTTTGTGGGGTTCGTGTTGAAAGAGTAGTTTGTTTTAGAACCGAGATATGAGATTTGGTTTTGCCATGGTCTTGGTTTAATTCCGTGGTCTAGCTTAGGTGTCCTTCTCAAAACGTCACATGTCATTTCAGTTTTGAACGTTTTGTGTATCGTCCTTTCAGATGCATTTGTTCAGAAACAATATGCCACGTGGTTGAAGAATAGTGGAAGCTGTCGTTTGGGGTTTGTAGAGTCATGATTAGTCGTTTTCAAATTTCAAAAAGAAAAAACATTATGATGAGGCGCTTCAATCGAAAAGGCGTATCTGCCCCCATTAATGACAGCGATTAGGGGTGGCATTCCACGATTATAAATAAGGATTGGGTTTAACCCTTCCCACTCTTTGCTCATTCTTGCACTCCAGATTTCCTTCTCCGGTGACTTAGGCAATTTCTGGCGTCTTTCGCGGCTGCTATTAGTGATTTAAGGCTTTTTCAGCACTCTCTCCACCTTTCGAAGCCTCTCTTCTTTTTCAAGACTCAAGGTACTTCTTGTTTTCCCCCTTTTCATTTTCACCCTTTTTCCTGAACATTTAGTAGGGGAAAATGTCTGGCAGTGAGGAGACGGTGCAAAATAGCGGCCCGTCAGTGGAGGTCTCGAGTCCTCCCTGGTCTCCACCGCCTTAGCCACGGTGGGGACTCTAGTGACGGTCATAATTCCTTGACTAGGATGAGGATTTTGGAGGCGTTTCAGAGGGCAGACCAAGCCAGAGAACTGGCAAGGCATGGGCTAGCACATCCGCTCCCCGAACTCATGATGGCAGTAGGAGACATGAGTGATTCTTCCACGAGTGATTCTTCTGAATCTAATTCGGGCGCGTCCTCTGTAGGTGACATTATTGCGCGAACCCAGAGGGCGACTCTAGCAAAGGTAAAGGAATCCCACCTTCCCTCGAGATATTAGCCTATACTGATGGGTAGACCAAGAGGTCTTGGGCACCCCGTCCAATGTGAGGACTACAGAAGACGTCCACAAGAAGCAACAATATTTACAGCTGACCGTGGACGGGTTACGAGACCGAGAGTTCGTAATCCAGCACCCATCAGAGGAAGAAAGGGTGTGCTCGATCCATACTACGGGCGGGCACTTCATGTACATGTATGAGGCTCTCTTCACCTGGATCAGGGTACGATTGCCATTCACCGAGTTCGAGATAGGCATCCTTCTTCACTTGCGAGTGGCGCCTACTCAACTCCATCCGAATGCTTAGGGGTTCGTCTGAGCGTTCGAGTTCGTGTGCCGGGTCTTTGAGTGGCCGTACTTGGTCAAGTCCTTCTTCTTCCTTTTTTCTCGGTTGTGGACCTCAGGGAGCAACCAAACCAAAGGATGAGTCACACTGCGGGCGCAGAGTTTTCAAACCATATCAAGAGTCCTTCAAGAATTTTAAAAGGGACTTTTTAAGGGTAGAAGGGACTCCGGGGACGACACCTTTTTTCGTCACTCGGGAAGGTCAGTCACGCCTCTATTTACACTGGAGTGAAGCTGGTTGGGAGCAGAAAAATAAAGAGTTAAGACTTTGGTCTCCGAGATCTCCCTTCCTGAGACCATGGTCCTGTGCTTCCTAATTGATTGGACCAAGGAAAAGGGGGCCATCTCCTATAAAAATATCTTGGATGAGCCCATCAATTCTGTAAAGGCCTTGCTAGGTATCTTGCCTTGCACATTTTTCTCTTTGCACTTATCTTCTTGCACTTAGTATTTGTCAAGTGTTGTAACACTTTTTCTCCTTTTGTAGAAAGCATGGCTCCTTAGATCGGACTTCAGCGCCTGGCTGAGATGTTGGCAGCCAGAAGTGGTGGGGCATCTGAATCTCGGACCATGGCAGGCCCTTCATGGGTAACCCTTGCTGTTCCTCCACCTTCGAGCAGTGTAGCTCCCTAGCCCACATCCGAGGTGGTCCTTGAGGTGGTTCCCCCTCCGCCCACCGAGGTTCGAGATACTGGTACTAGTTCCCCTGTCCAGCCCTTGCAATCTTGAAAGAGGTGGGCTGAAAGTAGCAGGGATTCGAGGGGGAAGAGACCAGTCACTGAGAGCATCTCGGAGGACCTTTAAGTATTTGAAGTCCCAATCGGCCCAATGTCTGAGGGTGCTCCACTCCGTTTTCCGCAAGGATCGGTGTGGACTAATGAGGTTGATCCCACCAGCTTCATTCATGGTGCCTTATTGAGTCATGCTGAGACCGATGTGTTGATCGAGCTCGACATGCTGGAGCTCCACCATAGGGCCCAACTTGGGAATTTGCGCCTTGCCTCTTTCCTTCGATTCATGGAGGAGGTCTGGGATTCTTTCCAGGAGGCCTCTGTCCAGGAAAGGGCGCTTCGCGCTTTTCGGGACGAAAAGCAAACTCTTGAGTCAGAGGTCGCCCAGAAGGACGAACAGCTAGCCCAGGCTACCACGGAGGTCACCTAGAAGGATGCGCAGCTAGCCCAAGTTGCCACAAAGGTCACCCAAAAGGGTGTGCAGCTAGCTCAGGCTGTCAGAGATCTGAAGTTGCGCGACTCTGAGATGGGTAGGCTCTGAGTTGAGGTCGCCTGCCTCACTGCAAATGTTATTGAGGTTACTTCTCTCCGAGCTAAGGCTGTTGAGGCCGACGAGCTTCGAGTCCAACTTGATAAAGCGGTGGCTCGGGAGAATGCATTGAAGGGGAGCTTAGCCTCGACTGAGTTTGTTCTCACTGGTGTCTGGGCTCAGTGTGAACTTCTGTGCCAAACTGAGACTAGGCTGAATGAAGAACTTACCCAAATGGTAGATGACTGGTCGAAGTCCGTGGAGGAATCGTTTGAGAATGCCATTAACCAACTCAGCCATCTTAACCCCGGTCTTAACAAGGAGGGGGTCGGTCCACTGAGGGATGTGTCTGGGATGGCCGGATTGTTAATATGGCTATTCTCATGGCTGCCGCAAATGATCAAGTAGACCGAAGGGCAAACGGCAGAGGAGGGACAGAAGCAGCACCGAAGGCCGGACGAGAAGAGGCCAGGGCTGTTGTGGCCGAGGTCGTACAGACCGAGGTGACTCAAGTTAAGGAGATGCAAACCGAGGCGGTGCAGTTCGAGGTAGCGGTGGAGACTCTGGAAGATCCAAGCCCCACTTTCTGATGTCCAATTTAATTGTTTTTTCATTGCCCCCTACGAGAGGTTTTACTGATGTATTTGGACAAGTCCCGGTCTCGGGCATTTTCTGTTTAATTTTAACACTTGGTATTTTCTTCATAACGATGTCTACTTTCTTTCGCCGAGATTAGTCCAATGCTCATTCTCGGTGCCTCTTTAGTACTTGGTTGAATTTTAGCCTTTGTAGAGCCGAGAAGGGTCCAATACTCAATCTCGGTGTTCGTTTTGCATTCAGCAGTTTGCTCACGTAGTTCATCGAGACGGGTCCAACACTTGATCTTGGTAGCAAGACTTTGGTTGAAGTATTTAGAAGCCCGCTTCCCTGCTGGGGTCCGAGGTCCATAATCGTAGGTCAATTTCCAACGCGCTCCTCCGTAGCTTGTTGATAGCTACTTGAAGGGGGTCAGAGACTATTGCTTTTAGGGATCTGATGTCCTTTTAGCAACCTTTACTCTGCGATTTGTAGCAATTTGTGCTTGCTTGGGAACTGTTGCTTTGAATTTATTGGGAATTAAAACTGCTTTAAAGGGGATAGCAGTTTTATGCTCCACTTCTCAACCGCCTGCTACCCTTGTGAGTAATCACAAGGGAGGAACAATTAAACGTGGCTTCGAACATGCAGTTGGTTTACTTTGTTGGGAGCCAATCAGAGTGCATTCCTCCCTCTATAAATCACAAGGGAGGAACAATTAAACGTGGCTTCGAACGTGCAGTTGGTTTACTTTGTTGGGAGCCAATCAGAGTGCATTCCTCCCTCTATAAATAGGGAATGTTTGTAGTGGGGTTGTCCCTTGTTCCTTTCTTTCGTTTTCTGACTTTCGTTTGAGGGTGGGTCTTTTCCAGAGGGTGGCCTTTTTTTGTTTCTTGTGGGCGTGGTGAGAGCCATGTCTCTTTTTAAAATCATCTCTCTCTCCGAAATTCTTAAAGGTGTTCCCTTTTTCCTTGCATGTTTTTCTGATGGAGGCCTTTCTCTCCAGGCGTAACAGCTAGGTGAGGGCCAAGTACCTACTCAACTTGTTTGGTCAACACATCTCCGAGCAGTAGAAGCCTTTCTTCCCAAGCGTAGGTAGAAGATCCTATTTTTGCTGGGAAGGTTCATGGCTTCTATTGTAGTTCTTGTGAGGCATGGAGAGGGTTTCACCACTCTCCCTTCTCTGCGCTCCTGACTGTCACCGAAAGTGCTTACCATGCCTTAGGTGTGCAGGAGTGTTTTGGAATTATGGGACTGTGAAGCCTTCTCCTCATGTTGATCAAGAGGGCGGAGATGGGTGTTCGCATTTTGAGGAACTGTTGAGGAGGCCGTGGCCAATGCTTGATCATTGTCATCATCTCACTAGGCTACCTTCTTGGCTTCCTTCAAGTAGGCACTCTTAGATAAGCGTAGCTTATAGGTCCTTTTTGTAAAGTCGATGATGTTTGGAATCTGAAAGTTTGCCTCTTTGAATGTTCTTGTTAGAGAATATTAGGGTTATTACGTATTAGGTTATTAGTCTTATGTTAGTGGGCTTGGGCCCGTACTAGTAGCGTTAGTATTTGACCTAAGTATTAGTATATATAGAATAGTAGGTTATGGTTTTGTATCAGATTATCATATCAATAACATTATCAGTTTATAGCCGTTTTTGTCTCTTTTCCTTTTCCCTAACCCTAACCTGTAATTCTTCAACATGATATCAGAGCGGTACCATCCACCCTGAAGGGTTTCCCTTTTCTCCTGTGTTGAGTTCTATGGAACTCTTTTGTATATTCTCCCCTGTTTGTTTCTCTCAAACTTTTTGCTCTATTTTTTGTTGATCGATATTAAACTATTATGAAGAAGAAAAATATTTTGTGTTCAGTGCTCGCAGTTTTGTTTCCTAGGCAACCCAGGAGCGGTTGCTGGCGATTCGCGGTCGGACGTGGCAGGACGGTGCCTACGAGACGACTGACGAGTTCTCTTTACTGTTTCTTTCACGCACCCGTTGTGCAAAGGTCAACAATGACCCTGTAAGGTGCGACTAGGGCCAGCGACTGGAATAAGGTGGTGTTCATTAGCGATGGGTGACCGGAGCTCCGGCGATTCCTCCGACGAGTTCTGTTCCAGACTCCGTTTTCTGTGCCAGGCCTATTTCTCAATTCTGTCTTGACTGAGGGTGATTCAAGACAGTTCTGGTGGTGTTTCTCATGTGTTTTGAGGTTTTCCGATGAGCATCCTCTTTGGATTTCCTTTCTTCTTTCTTTCTTGGTGATAACTCTCTGTTTGGCTTGGGATATCCTCTGTTTGGTTGTTGACTTCTTGTTTTGCCTCTGTTTGGCATGTTTAGTTGCTATTATGTCTACGTTTGGACTATTTGGTGCCTCTTCCATCTTTGCATGGCCAGTTTGGCATCGGATTGAGAAGCTGCCTTAGGCTTTAGAGTAATTTGTGTGGTTTGGGTTATTTGGAGGTTATTGCTCATTTCTTTCGTTTGTTGTCAAGGGTTTGTGGATTGAAGACTTTGAACACTAGTAAAGGACCCCATTTGTGTTGCTGGGTGGTATAATACCCGACTCAGTGTTTTGAAGACCTAGTTGGAGGTCATGGCTGGGTGGTATGATACCCAACTCAGAGTTTTGGAGACCAGTTTGGAGGTCGAGGGGCCAATAAGGAGAAAGGTTGAAGACTCCAAAATAGGTCTCATTTGCTTGGGACATGTGCCGAGGAGAAGCAAGGAACTGTCTGTCAAGGACGTTGCCAAGGTTTTGTTATTCAGGGGGAGTACTAGTTTCCAAGGTTCTTTGTTGAGAACGGCTGAGTTGATCTAAATGTTGGTGGTGTTCTTTGTTTTCAGTTTATGCCTTTATGGGTTTTCTACTTATAACAAGCTTAAGTTTAGTAAGCTTAAGCTTGAGGGGGAGTGTTAGAGAATATTAGGGTTATTACTTATTAGGTTATTAGTCTTATGCTAGTGGGCTTGGGCCCGTATTAGTAGTGTTAGTATTTGACCTAAGTATTAGTATATATAGGATAATAGGTTATGACTTTGTATCAGATTATCATATCAATAACATTATTAGTTTATAGCCGTTTTTGTCTCTTTTCCTTTTCCCTAACCCTAACCTGTAATTCTTCAATAGTTCTATTTTTCATTGTCTTCTCCCTTCACCGAGATGAGTCCAACGCTCAATCTTGATGATCTCGTTTTATACTTTGTATTTTTTGCCTTTGTCATGTCGAGATGGGTTGGACACTCGATCTCGGTGTTTAGCAACTTACTCGTGCGGTTTACCGGGTGGGTCCAAGGCTCGACCTCGGTAGCTGTATTTCAGGTTGACAAACACTCGTTTTCCTGACTGAGATGAGTCCAAAGCTCGATCTTAGTAGTTGGGTTTGTTTAGGAATAGTGGGCCGTCGAACTTTAGGTGAGAGTGACACGGAAGCCTCTTGGTGTGGAGTCCACAGTCCTGAACTACGATTGATTACGCTTAACCTCTGTAAACCGGATCGATTTATGGGTTAAGGTTAGGCCATAAGGGTAAGGGTGAAAACCCTTGAATGCGTTGCTTTACCCCAGAGGGTTGTCAAGCGGATTCTCCTGTTTGGCCGTCATGTAAGAATACGTTCAGCTTCTGTAAACCTTGTTGGTTTATGGGTTGAAGTCAGGCGGTACGGGTGAAGACCCTTGAATGCATTCCTTGACTTCAGGAGAGAGTCAAGTGGATTCACCTGTCAGACCATCATGTATGAATATCGGAATAGCAGATCCTCTTCAGACCTTGTATTCCTCAGACCTCGCTAAAGTGTGGTAACCTTGTGGGTTATGTAAGGCCAGAGTACTCATGGACTCAAGGTCACAACCGAGGTACTAGCTGAGGTGAGAAGAGGCCGAAGTACTCATGGACTCAAGGTCACTGTCGAGGTACTGGCTTAAATGATGTTGGGCCAAAGTGTACGTAGGCTGAGTCGTGGTCGATGTGCTGACTTTAAATGATACAACAATTGGAAAAATAACTTTATTCATGTCAAGAGATGTCTGTTACATAGTAGAAGCAATAATTACAATGCATTACATAATTGTCCGGGTTAGTTCAGTGCGATGATAGTTGTTCTCATGGTTGTCATTTTGGGGTGGAGCCCTGTCTTGATTCTGGGCGTTCACCAGAGGTGAGCTTGGGCAAGGGTTGTCCTTCCTAACCAAGGAACGTCTTCTCTGGCAGGGAGGAGAGAGACTTAGAGGGCTATAACTTTGCTTCCCATAATGGCCTCCCCTCCAATTGTTGTTCCGAGTTTGGCATACATACCGACCCAAACGTCCGTCTCGGATGAGAGACTCGATGGCAGCCTAGAGGTTGATACAGTCCTCCGTGCTGTGGCCATGGCCGTCGTGCCAAGCGCAGTGCTTGGATTTGTCCCTCTGTGAATGCTTCTTCATAGGGGGAGGTCTTTGCACATTCTGGAGCTCGGTGTTCATAACCTCCAGGTAGATTTGTGCTCGAGGTGCATTGAGGGGAGTATAGTTCTCATACTTCCCCTTGAAAGGTGGCTTTGAACTCCGACCCTGTTGGTTTGGTTGCTCCCCGGATTTGGGCTCAGCATCTTCTCCTTTCTCGACATGCTTCCTGACCCGGAGAACATCTTTAGCATTAATATACTTGTCAGCACGAGCGCGGAACTCGTCCATAGTTTTGGGCTCCTCCTTTGCCAGTGAGAAGGAGAATGGCCCTGGTCGGAGTCCTTCTCTAATGTAGTACAATCCGAGCCTTTCATCTCAGTCTCGTATGTTCACGATTTCCTTGTTGAACTGGGATATAAAGTCTCGGAGAGACTCCTCCTTTTCCTGCTTAATTTGGGAGAGGCATGAAATGGATTTAAGCTGCACTTTGCTAGTGGTGAAGTGCAGCAGAAATCTCGAGGACAGGCCTTCCTAGTTAACAATGGAATTAGGAGGTAGAGTGGTGAACCATCTCAGGGCGGCTTTCTTGAGAGACAATGGGAAAGCATGGCACATGAGAGGATCATCTCCTCCAACAAATAAGAGAGCTGAGATGTAGGCGTCAAGATGCTCCTGGGAGTCCATGGTCCCATCATAGGCTTCACTGTTAGCACGATACTTAAAATGCTTAGGGATCTCATAGGCCATCGGTTTATCAGAGAAGGGCTGATTCTAAGAAATCGAGCTCCTTAATCCTTGTCCTTGCTCTCTTGTATGGACAGGTTCACCATTATGACCGGGGTTCGCGACCGTAGAGTTTTTCGGATGGCGGTCATCTTCCTAAGTTCTGCCCCTTTTGTTTTCATGATTCCTTCTCGGAGATCGGTTCTCACCCTCATAATCCTAGTTTCTCTCCAGGTTCTGAATTCTTTCTCTTGGAGATGAATCCTTTTATCCTGAAGTCTGACCAGACAGAGCAATTATGCCCTGGACAGCTCCTAATGATCAGATTCAGTATGTCAAGACCGAAATTCATTCTCTCAGCACTGATACTCGATGTCCAACATCCCCAGAAGGTGTCCTTTGTGGACCGAGGCATTGCCTCACCGGAACTCTAAGGGGAGGAGGGCGGAGATTCTCTCCGGTGAAAGAAGTCTCCTGCCCATCCTGCCTGGGTTCTAGTTGAGCTACGACTGGTTTCGGGACTGGTTCGTGAGCAACAGAGACAGATGCTGGACGTCGATTTGCAGAAGGTGGGTTGTGCACAACAGAAGCACGAATCTAGTTAGTTGAGGCTTGTCTCCTCCTCATATTAACCATGACGATGGTGGTGGTACGAGAACTGCTAGTGGTGTTGAGAGTAGAAATTTATCTTTCTCATAGACGGCGCCAATGTTCAAAACTGGGTTCTGAGGGTTACCTAAGAAGGTAAGCGATGGTGGATTCCTCCATGACGCAGCAGCGACAGCAATGGAGCAAGGGGTGAGTACCTGCAAAAAACACTTCGATGCTTAAGTCAGCATGTGCGCAAGGAGTAGTGTGTAGTATTGGGAATTAGGTGATATCTTTTTCACCTTGCTGAGTGTATTTATATGAGCATTTTGGGGTGAGAATAATCTGAGCATTCAATGCGTATTGAATGTTGTTACCTGGAATTGCGAAAACTGTTATTCCTTATAATTAATCCCCTATTTATGCGAGGCATGATGAATATTCCTTTCTGTTGAGGAAGTTATGCCTAGTGTGCATGCCGTGTCACACGCGTAGTGGTGTCTGGAATGTTCACTTTGGCGGGTTGGGTTCCTCCAGATCCATGAACCCATAACCCGGTCCAGAACATGTTCCAAGAGCTTAAAATTTTTTACATTGGGTTCAGGTTATTTTGTACGTTTTAGCAAGCTAAGAACTCATGGTACATAAGTTCCATCTTGAGAGGAACTATATAGTAAAAATATAAAAATAGGTGCAAGCATCTGTTAGACACCTACTTATCTCTAGGGTATATGTTAAGAAGAAAGGGAATGATAGCAGAGAATTAGGGGGACACGAGGGAAGCGGGGGGCTCTTGTGGGAAATGGAGGAATGGAGTGTGATAAGCATGACGTGGGTTCACAATGTAACAACCTGCACGGTAAGATTAGGAAGGAAGGAAGCAGACCCCTCAAAGTGTCTACGGTGTCTCTATCTTTCTATTTTTGAGTGTGAGAGTTTTCCATTTTGTCTGATGTGTAAAGCTTGACCTAATACTGACATCATGTCAATATCAATAGAGAAGGCATTTCCAGTGTGAATATTCAATAACACTACTAGTCTGATTCCAGTTTGCTGTTGTTGAAAGTAAAGAGAGAAAAGAGAGACATGACGAAAATTGTGTTAATTACGCTACAGATAACTGAATATATATATTAATCTAATACAATGAATCTAGACATTATATGTGCATTGAATCTAGACACTAATACTAAGTTACAAAGCAATACACTAATTAAAAGTCTAATACCAGTCAATTAGCACTTATCTCTATGGTATATGTTAAGAAGAAAGGGAATGATAGCATAGAAATTTTTGTTTTGGGGGGAAGGGGGGAGGCCGCCATGTGGAAATGGGTGAAATGGAGTGTGGTAAGCATGATGTGGGTTCACATTGTAACAACTTGCCCGCGTAGCAGGTGGGGTGGAACGCCCCAAAACTAATACTCCTAATATATCCAGATTACATAGAAGTACTTAGAATTAGGCACGTCATGACTAAATTATTATCATTTCTTGATAATTAAATATACTAATTTTATTGCTAATTTGATCCTTGTGAGGGATAATAATATCTCAAGATATGAATATACAACTGAATAGTCTGATCCATACTGACGTTAATAATCCATACAATCTAAAACATTAATGTTCAAACTAAGTCTTTATAGGCAATATGTACACATAAACTATATACAATCCATTCCATAACTGTAAGTACAAGACAATGGTCAAAATGATAAATAGTCCTATACTACTTCAGCCTCTTCTCTTCTATTCCATAGGTGGATCTCATGCTGAAATTTTGAATGGAAAGAAAAGATACAAGGGGTGAGAATTCTAGAAATTCTCAATAGATCTAACATATAAAATGTCATCATAATAACTCCAGCTACTTTGAGGAATCATCAATACTATAAATATTATATAGAAAGGTAGGTTAAGCCAAAAATAGTTCCTTTCTCTTCCCGAGGCAGAAATTCAATTTTAATTGTTGATTAATATTACCTATTCAACTAATATAATTAGTTTCAATACATCATCAATACATCATAGATTTTGTTGATTATTGAATATTTTGATTGTACATTCTGATCTAATTGTGATTAGATTATGATTCTATTTTGATTATTTCTGTTTTAGTTAACTATGTCCCTATAGTTTAAGAAACTCCTATTATTTTGGGATATTGATTGATTCCCTTTGTAATTACTTGTTGTATATTGCTGTATATATTGAATGAGTGGAGAATTTCTCTCAAGCAATTTCAGCATATCAAGTTGGTATCAGAGCAGGTTTCAAACCAAGGACGCGTCTCCGCTCCTCGTTGTGGTTCTACGTCACTGTCACGACTAGAACCCTAACCTCCGGACCCTCCACCACCAAGGTGAGGGCACGAATCGTCTCAAAAGCATCTGGCCAGTCGTCCCTCCGAGCAGCTCACTGGAGGTCCTTGCCACGCGCCCTCACGCACGGCTTCTTTCATCACGCCCTGACGGCACGTGCAGGCCACGTGCCACTGTACCGGCCTTTGTTTGACTCGCCGCTTGTTCTGTTCTGCTCACCTGCGCCTCCTCTCTCCGTTCTAGTGGTCGGTTGTCCAGTTGAACCCCTGTTGAATTTGTGGGTCATTTTCTCTCCCTACAATGGCTTCCGCAACTCATTCATCTATTGCCACCTCTGACAATTCTAGATCTGCGAAGAAAAATCTCATTTTGTTTGCCTTCTCTGGCTGCCCTACTATAACCTCAAAGAAACTTAATGGTAAGAATTTTGTAGATTGGTATAACGCTGTTGAGGTGTGGTTTTTAGGTCAAGGTCTCTATGAGCACCTTACCAAGAAGGAAGCAGACATTGTAGCTAATGTGCGTGATGAGTGAAAAAGGGCTGATTATCAGTTAGTGTCTTTACTATGGCAATCTATTGATCCGAAGTTATTGGTGCACTTTCGTTCTTACAAAACATGTGATGACATATGGAAGAAGGCTCGGAGTGTGTATTCTAATGATGTACAATGCCTCTATGATTCTGTCCATAACTTGGCCACGCTCCAGATGACAGACCATGACCTTCCTTCTTACCTAAACAAAGCACTTTAATCATCGAAGACATCAAACTCATCCTATTAGGCGATGATCTCACAAAGGTACTAGAAAAACTTGATAACAGGTATATGGTCTTCGTTCTCCACGGTCTACATAAAAATTTTGAATCTGTCCAAAATCAATGTTTGACCAATCCTAATATTCCTACGGTGGAGGTACTCATTGATCGTTTACTTCGGGTTCCTTCATCGGAGGAGACATCTGGCATTGGTTCTCAAACAGTTTCAGAATCTTCAGCTTTAGTCTCAAACTCAGTAGATCGTGGAGGCCAAGGCCGTGGGCGTGGTGGAAGAGGTGGTCGTGGTAGAGGTGATTGCCCTCAGTGTTCTTATTGCAAGCGCACGGGACATACTCAAGACAAGTGTTATTCTCTGCATGGTTTTCCAGAAAAGACAGCTAATGTAACACAGTCTCATGCATCGGGTTCTGCTGATAAGAAAATTGAATTTGGAAGCGACAATCAGAATATCTTTTCAGCCAGTGAATACAAGGAGTACCTTCAACTAAGGCCAGCCAACAAGCCTCATCTTCAGTAACTATAGCACATACTGGTAATTCTACGGTTTGTCTCTCTCATTCATCTCCTGTTGGTTCTTGGATTTTGGATTCTGGTGATTCTGATCATATAGCAGGTAATTCGTCCCTCTTTTCCACCTTATCCACTCCCAAAACACCAAATCACATTACTCTTGTTGATGGCTCTAAAACAACGGCCACTGGCATTGGTCAAGCTTCACCTCTTCCATCTCTATCTCTGAATTCAGTTTTATTTGTACCTAGGTGTCCCTTTAATTTAATTTCTATTAGTCAACTTACTCGATCTCTCAATTGTTCCATAACCTTTACTTCTAATTCTTTCTTTATCCAGGACCGGAATACGGGACAGACGATTGGAGTAGGATCTGAATCACATGGTCTTTATTATTTGCAGCCTCCGTCCTCAACCATATGTGCTGCCACAGAATCACCTAGCCTTCACCGTTGTTTGGGTCATCCGAGTCTGAATAAACTCACGAAAATGATTCCTCACTTCTCTCATCTACAGTCCTTGGAGTGTGAGTCATGTCAACTTGGAAAACATATCCGGGCTTCCTTTCCAAGCAAGGTTACAGGTCGTTCAAAGTCACTTTTTGATATTGTTCATTCTGATGTTTGGGGTCCTAGTCGTGTCGTGTCTATCTTAGGCTATAGGTACTTTGTTACTTTCATTGATGATTTCTCAAGATGTACTTGGTTATTCTTAATGAAAGAATGTTCCGAGCTATTTACTATTTTTCAAAATTTTTGTAGTGAAATTTTCAATCAATTTGGTCAGACTATTCATGTCTTACGTAGTGACAATGCAAAAGAATATTTTTTTGCCTCTTTCAATTCTTTCATGGCATCTCATGGTATGATTCATCAATCTAGTTGTCCTCACACACCTCAACAAAATGGTGTAGCTGAGCGCAAACATCGTCATATAGTTGAAACAGCTCGCACTCTTTTATTACATGCAATGTCCCTTTAAAATTTTGGAGTGATGTTGTTCTCACTACCAGTTATTTAATAAATCGTATGTCATCTTTTGTTCTCAATAATTAGATTCCTCACTCACTTTTATATCCTAAGGAATCTCTTTATACTATTTTGTCCCGTGATTTTTGTTCTGCTTGTTTTGTCCATAATGTTGCTTCAGGTCTAAACAAGCTGGCTACCCGTGTTGTGAAGTGTCTCTTTCTTGGTTATTCGCGTGTCCAAAAGGGGAACTGGTGTTATTCTCTGTCCACCCATCGTTTTTACATCTCAGCCGATGTCACCTTCTTTGAGGATACACCTTATTTTGTCTCGCCAGTTGTGCTAGAATCCGTCTCTCAGGTATTACTTGTTCCCTCTTTTGATTCTCCCATCTCTATTCCTTCTATGCCACAGATGCCCGAACATTCACTGGCCTCAGAGTATCGTATCCAGTCACTTCGTCTCACTTACCAACGTCGTCCACGTCCTGAGATTTCAGAGGCTGCCCCTGTTCCAGACACCAATGATTCACCTCCTACTCCTACGTCTCCCCCTATTCCGGCCCACCCTGAGCCTCCAACGGACCTACCCATCGCTCTTCGCAAAGATACTCGTTCTTCCCGTAATTCTCATCCTACTTATAATTTTTTGAGCTATCATCGTTTATCTTCTTCCCATTATGCCTTTGTCTCTGCCTTGTCGTCCATTTCTATTCCAAAAACTATTCAGGAAGCACTATCCCATCCTGGATGGCGACAGGCTATGCTTGATAAGATGACAACCCTGGAATCTAACCATACATGGACTCTTGTTTTGTCCCCTCCTGGGAAGTCTACGGTCGGCTACCGAAGGGTTTTCACTATCAAAGTTAGTCCCGATGGCACGGTGGATAGGTTAAAGGCTCGTCTTGTGGCAAAATGGTACACTCAGATTTATGGTCTCGATTATGGTGATATTTTCTCTCCTGTTGCTAAAATAGCCTCTGTTCGTCTCTTTTTGTCGCTGGCTGCCATGCATTGTTGGCCTTTGTATCAGTTGGATATTAAAAATGCCTTTTTACCTAGTGATTTGGAGGAGGAGATTTATATGGAGCAACCACCTGGGTTTATTGCTCAGGGGGAGTCGAGTCTTGTTTGCAAACTGAGGAAGTCATTGTATGGCCTAAAACAGTCTCCTCGAGCTTGGTTTGGGAGGTTTAGCAACGTCATACAACAGTTTGGTATGGTCCGTAATGAGGTGGACCACTTTGTTCATTTATCTTGTGGTCTAAGTAGATGATATTGTAATCACAGGTGATGATCATGAAGGGATCAATGGTCTAAAACAATACTTGTTCCAACATTTCCAAACCAAGGATTTGGGCAGGTTACGATATTTCCTTGGGATCGAAGGTGCTCAATCAAAGACAGGCATTGCCATCTGTCAAAGAAAATATGCACTTGACATTCTAGAAGAAACTAAGATGCTAGATTGTAAGCCAGTCGATACTCCTATTGATCCGAATGTTAAGCTTATGCCAAATCAGGGGGAGCCATACTTAGACCCAGGCAGATATCGAAGGTTGGTGAGAAAATTGAATTATCACACTATGACCAGACCAGATATATCCTTTGCTGTTAGTGTTGTAAGTCAGTTCCTTAACTCCCCTTGTGATAGTCATGGGGATGCAGTAGTTCACATCTTACGAAATATCAAGGGGTCTCCTAGAAAGGGGCTAATCTATGAGAACAGAGACCACACAGACATTGTTGCCTACACAGATGTAGATTGGGCAGGATCTCCTGGTGATAGGAGGTCAACTTCTAGATATTATGTTTTCATTAGGGGCAATCTTATTTCTTGGAAGAGTAAAAAACAGAATGTAGTCGCGAGATCAAGTGCAGAAGCAGAATACCGAGCCATGGCCCTCACTACATGTGAACTTATATGGCTAAAACATTTACTTCAAGAGTTGAAGTTTTGCGAGATAAGTTCTATGAAACTAATTTGTGATAATCAAGCAGCTTTGCACATTGCTTCCAATCCTGTCTTTCCTGAACGAACTAAGCATATAGAAATTGATTGTCATTTCATTCAAGAAAAACTTCTTTCAAGGGAGATCAATACGTCATTTGTAAACTCTAATGATCAACTTGCAGATATTCTCACCAAGGCTCTGCGGGGTCTAAGGATGACATATATATGTAACAAGCTTGGTGCTTATGATGTATATGCACCAGCTTGAGGGGGAGTGTTGATTATTGTATATTCTGATCTGGTTGTGATTATATTAGGATTCTATTTTGATTATTTCTATTTTAGTTAACTATGTCCCTATAGTTTAGGAAACTCCTATTATTTTGGGATATTGATTGATTCCCTTTGTAATTACTTGTTGTATATTGTTGTATATATTGAATGAGTGCTGAGAGGATTTCTCTCAAGCAATTCCAGCATATCAAGTGATTTCATCAAGAATATATCAAGTATGAGTCATAACTCACTATCACTAGAATATTTATATTCTCTCATAATGTAAACATTCATTATCAACTCTATGATCTATATAAATAACATATTCGCGATGATGTGGAAATGCTCAAACATGCATAAATCTTTCTTTAGTGCTCATTTAATTATCATCTTTCTAAGTATATTCCCAGAACTCATATCCTTATACCTCAAATAGGTAGGGTTTCCTCATGCTACCCTGGAAGGAAGGGTTCTTTTATATGACTAGGTAGGAAGAGAATGTTGTATCCTCACACTATCGGTAACTCTAACCATAACTAATGAGGAAACTAATGAGGAATTACATCTAAGAATTTAGGATCATCTTCCCCATCGAGGATCATTTCCAGAATTCATAACTAAGAATTTAAGATCACCCTCCTTTACAAGGATCATTTCCAAAATTCAATACTGGCCAACACAATCTATGGGCTACTCATACTAAGGGAATAGCAACTACGGATCATCCCTATTTGAGGATGATAGAAACCCAGCCCAAAGTCATGAGAAGCCCTTTCAGGTCTATACCCGAAGGCCCAAAATGTCCAAGAAGTCTCCAAGTCTTGATGTAGGCGAGAATTAGTGGGAGAGGGAGAAGTTAGTTATAGAGAGAGAAGATTGATTGTTAGGGGAATCTGTTATATGGGTGTAGAGGGAATTACCGGGGGGTATGTTGAGTGTATTGCTGTTTGTTGGAGCCTAGAGAGTATCTCTGGCTTGGGGGCTTGGCCCTTTCTCCCTTGTATTCTTTTCTTTTACAATAATACAGATTTTAGTAACGATAAGAATTCCTATCATTGGATCATGTCCAATGTCTTTTAGCTTTGAGCACTATACATGTTAATTCAATACTAGCTCAACTTTAACAATTTTAAAGAGCAATTTTATTTCTAGTACACTTCATAAACATGACAAATGTACGTCTCAATTTATCTCATCATATATATATATATAGTGCACAAATTTACTAAGTGCACAATATCAGCATTCTCAAGTACACCAAGTGTGCACACATAGATATAAGTTCACATTATCTAGTGATCATAATCAAATCTCTTCATATCTTAAAATATAAGGTATTGCTTAGTTTTCATGTAGTAGAGAGCTCTATTTGCTCAAATCAGGGGATTGATAATTGATTATCATATTCTGATAATCGATTATTGCTAACAAGAATAGCATTCTGTAAGTTGGTAATCGATTAGCACCTTTAGATAATCAATTATCATCCACAAACATAGCATTTTGGAATTTGATAATCGATTAACACCTTTGTCTAATCAATCATCACTCAAAAACATAACATTCTGGAAGTTGAAAATCGATTAGCACCTTTGTCTAATCGATTATCACTCACGAACATGACTTTCTGGAAATGATAATCAATTATCACATGCTGATAATCGATTATCATGTGCATTTCCATACCAGAATCAGCTCTAAAATACAGCAATCCACAAGTATACATCCCCTTTAATATACAATCAAGTTATCATCATGTCTAAATATGCTTTCTCAAACCAAAACTCACATGGTTCAACTATAAGGATCAATCCATAGTTTTTCTTATATTCTCAATCTCAAATCTATAAGGACATGTATATAAACCCATACTCATCAATCATATATATATAAATACCACCAATACATCATAGAATTCATAAGAAATTCTCAACCAATCCATTCATGCAAGATTTGAGGAAACAAGAAGGGATATGAGTATGGTAGAGTTGCACAAAAACCCCTACCTTGGCTCCTTTGAATCTATGAAAGTTGGAAGATGAAACTTGAGTTATGCTTGATGAGAACCTTGAAAGATTAGTGTTGGAAGGCTCCCTAGTGAGGTTTGGAAGTATGTGGCTATGGAGTTTTCTTTCTTTTCTCTCCTTTCTCTCTTTCTTTCTTCTTTCTATATTTTTTTGCTGACCATGTGAGTGAAGAGAAAAGTGAGAAAAGAGAATAAGTGAGGCGGTGGAGAGAATAGGATAAGACCAAGGGGTGTGGTCACTATTGAGTGTTGTTTTGTCTCTTAGGGATACTTTGATGTTTTATTGATGAATTTTCTAACTTCCTTAGGTGTTATAGGAAATTCTAGGACTTCATTCAGTTCTTATACTCATCATTTAATAACCATCTATATACACTATTGACAGCCACTAAGCTTTATCACTCTTCCTTAAGTTAAAAATAAACCTAAGGAGATAAACTAATAGGCTTACAAGTATCTGTCCTAACCTGTCACCATTCCCAGAATAATCTCCAAGCTTTGTATGACATTTTCACAAAATCTCATAATTTTTCAAACTACTTTCCTATTTAATTTGGCCTTTAAACACTCATTCTGTTTTATTAAAAATACCCAACTAATTCATTCAATTCTCCAAAAATTACCACAACTCATTCTAATTGTTTGTGTTGGACGGTAGAATGGCTATGAAGGCCTTGGTTAGCAATGACGGCTGACTGTTTGGGTTTTTTTTCGGGTACTGTTTGGTACTGTTTTGGGTACTGTTTTGGCTATGAAGGCCAAAAGAAAAGGGGCAATAAAGGCCAAAAAACAAAGATTGGTTGGCAATTAAGGCTAACCGAAAAAAGGCTCAGCGGAAAACAGAGACAGTCCCGAATCGAAACTTCTCTTATACCATCTCAAAATATGAGTATGTGAATAATTATATATTATTTCTCATCACTAAACAGAATGTACAATGAAGATTATATATAGAGGCAGCTGCTGTACATTAATATCTAGCTCCTAGAAAATAAGCAGCAAATTAATAAAACACTAAAAACAATATCTACACTAAAAATCGTGGAAACACCGCCCACATAGACCACCGTCCAACAGTTTGTAACTTAGAAATAAATTTTTCATATTTATTTCCATCATCTAGGTAATTTATGCTAAATTTTGGGCTAATATAAGTTATTTTCTATGCCCAGTGTTATAGCATTATACCTTAACTAACTCAGAAAATCATCAGAATTAGCAAGTAACTCACACAAGTGTTAATGAGCCTTTATAACATTCACTAAGGCTAATAGATTAGGGAGGATGTTACATGGGATAGGGGTAAGATTTAGTTAAAAGGAGTAGGATAAAAGGAAAGGTTGGACAGGAAAATGGGTAAGCAAGAATTGAGTAAGGATTGGGAAGGAAGGACATAGACCTCTCGAAGGGTCTGCAACGTCTCTACTTTCTTTTCTATTTTTGTGTGTTTCACATTAGTTCTTGTATAAATCTCTCCCTGATACTTATATCACCTTAATATCAGTAGAAGGGAAGAGATTCCAGTGAGAGTTTATAATTGTTGAAGAATTACGAGTTTAGGGTTAGGGAAAGGAAAAGACAGAAAGACGGCTAAACAATAGTAAACTAAGCATAGTATTGATAGGAATGAGATGTGATATAATTCCATAACCTAGTACTCCTATTTATATTAACACTTAGGTGTATAACCCCAAGCCCACTAACCCTAAGACTAATAACCCTAATATCTTCTAACACTCCCCCTCAAGCTAAAGCTTACTAAGCTTTAGCTTGTTACTAGTAGCAAATCTATAAACATTAAACAAATAACAGAACCCCATCTTTATCCGAAAGCGAGAAGAGAAACTCAACACAATGACGTTGAACCATTCAAATATGGCATAAGGAAGAAGAGAAGATGCTAAACCATCTAAGCATCCAAGAAGGGAGAAGAAGATAAACTGGGAAACTCTTGCTCCCAAACCTGCAGCACCATTGCTAGTGAGAATCTAGGGTGGCTCCACCTCGCTGATAGCCCTTTCCTCCTGGCAGCTCCATCTAGCGGGTAGCCCTTTCCTCTAACATCTCTGGGGTGGCTCCACCTCGTTGGTTGCTTTTTGCCTCCAACCGGGCAGCCCTTTCCTCCAAGCTCAAGGTGCACTAAGAAAAATCCACAAGAAGAACAAAGAAACACAAGATAAAGATAGAATAGCAACTTCAGCCTGCCTCCTTCAAAGATATCAAAACTTCTGGACGGTGGCCTCTGTGGACAGTGGCCTCTGTGGACAATGGCCTCTTGGTCTTGTTCCCATGTTTTCATGTTTTTAGTGTAGACATTGTTTTTAATGTTTTATGTTGCTTATTTTCTAAGGACCAGTTTAATGTACAACTCCCTATATATAATACCTCCATTGTAAACATTCTGTTAATGCAAATAATATACAGTCATTCAAACTCTAAGATGGTATTAGAGTAGTTCTGATTAGGAACTGTCTCTGTTTTCCATTGAGCCCTTTTTTCGGTTCGCCTTCATTGCCAACCAATCTCTGTTTTTGGCTTTCATTGCCCAATATCTATTTTTTGGCCTTCATTGCCCTTTTTCCACTAAACATTCTTTTTTGGCCTTCATTGCCCCCAAACACCCAGAAACCCAAACAGTTCCTGCCTCACAACCAGCCTTCAAAGTAAGGCCACGAGGTGTCTCAGAGACCTCCAACTGGTCATTCCCCTGAGTGTCGCCGCTGGAAATCCTGCCACGCGCCGTCACACGCGTTTGCAGCTCTCGACACGTGGGAGTCACGCACCACTTTCCGGTCACCAAAGAGCGACGTCATTGGTTCTGTTTAACTCACCGGCGACCTCTGCTTCTGTTTCAGTGGTCGGAACTTCAATCCAAAGCTGTTTGGATAATGGGTTCACCTTCTCCGACGTCTTTTACGGTTCTTTTTTGTCTTTCACGATGTCAACCGAAGATGAGGTTTCAAATGTCTCTCTACATAGCCTTGAAAAACTCTCAAGTACTTGTTCTTTGACTTATTCAGGTAAGTTACCTTTTTCCGTTGGATTCAATGTCTCGGGTACAATTTTTACTAACTCTTGGATTATGGATTCAAGAGCCACAGACCATATGACCAACAACCCCATTATATTTTCTACCTATTCTCCATGCCCAAGCAGTAAAAAAATATCCACAGCTGATGGTTCCTTGACTACTGTAGCCAGTGTAGGAGATGTCCAACTAAGCCCCCTAGTGACCTTAAAAAATGTCCTTCATGGCCCTAAATTATCCACAAATATGATTTCTGTTCAGAAATTAATTAAAGATTTATCTTGCAAAGTGATTTTTTATTATGATCATTGTGTTTTTCAGGACAAGGATTCAGGGAAGATGATTGGACGTGCTAAGGAGCAGGATGGCCTCTACCTTCTTGAAGCACCTTATCAGGTAAACAGGACCAAGAGCGGACTTGGACACCCATATTCTTTTACCTCATAACTTCTTTCAACCAGAAAAGACAAAATTTGGCTTGTTCACCGTAGATTAGGCGCCATCCATCCTTTTTTATTGTTAAAAGTCTTTTTCCTTCTTTGTTTAAAGGTCTTGTGTTGAACAATTTCATTGTGAAGTATGTCAGCTTGCTAAACATAAGCGTGTCAATTTTCCAATTAGTAATACAAGAAGTTTTGTTCCTTTTTCTCTTATTCACAATGATGTTTGGGGTCCCTCTTCCATTCCTAGTGTCTCTGGGGCAAGATGGTTTGTCTTTTATTGATGATTGTACTCGTGTTAAATGGATTTTTCTACTCAAACATAAGTCTGATATTAGTACCGTTCTTCCAAATTTTTGTTCCATGATTAAAAATCAATTTGGGGTGGGTATTAAGCGATTCAGGTCCGATAATGCTAAAGACTATTTCAATCAGACTCTTATGCACTATTTGCAGAAAGAAAGAATAATCCATGAATCATCCTCTGTTCATACCCCACAACAAAATGGGTTAGCAGAGCGAAAAAACGGTCATCATCTTAAAAAAACCCGAACCTTACTCTTTTAGAGAAATGTTCGTAAGTCTTTTTGGGGGGAAGCTGTTCTTACAGCTACTCATCTTATAAATCGCTTGTCCACTAAAGTCCTAGGATTCAAAAGTCCAATTGATGTCCTCTTCACTTTCTATCCTGATCTACAAACTTCTAATAATCTTGTCCCTAAAATTTTTGGATGTGTATCTTTTGTCCATGTTCAAAGTCCAAATAGGGGGAAACTCGATTCGAGAGCTCTAAAATGTGTCTTTGTGGGCTATTCTTTGACCCATAAAGGATACAAGTGCTATCACCCTCCATCTAGAAAATTCTATGTCTCCATGGATGTTACATTCAGTGAAGAGGAGCCATATTTTTCCCATCCTTATCTTCAGGGGGAGAAGTCAATGAGGGAAGATAAGGAAGATTTCCTACTTGACTTGTCCTCACTTCCTGTGTCTAATGGTCCTTCCCAGGACCTTCCTATTGTCCCTAATCCTCTTGAAATCACTGTTGAACCTATGTTTGAACCTGTGTCCAAAACCATTCTTGACCCAATAGTTGAGTCTGCTCTTGAGAATGTGAGATACGGCAAAGGCAAGGTGTTCACAAGAAAGATGGTTGTTCCTGAACTTGTGCAGGCCCAAGAGTCCAACTCGGAGCCTTCGAAAGAGGTAATAGTTTCTAACCCTTCATTGCAAGATGAAACTGAATTTCATGTTGATAGTAGTGACCAAAATCTTCCTATAGCCATCATAAAAGGAACTAGAGAGTGCACAAAACGACCGCTATATCCTCTTGCACACTTCTTGTCTTTTGAGAATTTTTCACCATCCCATAAAGCTTTCCTTATAAGCCTAAATATCATTGCCATCCCTACTACCCTACTTGAGGCCTTGTCCAATGAAAAATGGAAACAAGCCATGAATGAGGAAATGGAGCCATTGGAAAAGAATAAAACTTGGGAGCTAGTGCAATTACCAACATGGAAGAAAATTATGGGGTGTAAATGGGTATATACTGTGAAATATAGAGCAGATGGATCCATAGAGAGGTATAAGGCACGATTAATTGCCAAAAGATATACCCAGACTTATGGTATTGATTACCAGGAGACTTTTGCACCAGTTGCAAAGATGAACATAGTTCGAGTATTATTGGCATTGGCAGCTAATTATGGTTGAGATTTACAGCAGTTTGATGTCAAGAACGCTTTCTTGCATAGAGATCTCGAAGAAGTAGTCTACATGGAGTTTCCACCAGGATATGGGAAGAATTTGCATGCTAATATTGTGTGTAAGTTGAAAAAGGCCCTGTATGGTCTCAAGCTATCACCGCGAGCGTGGTTTAAAAGGTTTGCTAGAATTATGTTGGCTATGGGGTACAAACAAAGCCAAGGGGATCACACACTGTTTGTTAAACACTCTCCTTCAGGGGGAGTCATAGCTCTCTTGGTGTATGTTGATGACACAACAGTAACAAGAGATGATGCTAAGGAGAAACATATTCTGAGTCAATGCTTAGCCAATGAGCTAGAAATTAAAGCATTAGGAAAGTTGAAATACTTTCTTGGAATTGAGGTTGCTCATTCTAGGCAAGGTATATTCATCTCCCAACAAAAGTATGTTATCGATCTCCTAAAAGAAACAGGTCATACAGCATGCAAACCAGCAAGTACTCCTATGGATCCCAATGTGAAACTTGGATAGACAAAGGAAGATGCTGCAGTTGACAGAGAAATGTATCAGCATCTGGTGGGAAGACTAATTTATCTATCCCACACACAACTGGATATAGCATATGCAGTAAGTGTAATTAGCCAATTCACGCACAATCCAAAAGAATCTCATTTGCGAGCAACATATTGAGTGTTACAATACCTTAAGGGAACACCAGGAAAAGGCATTTTATTTAAGAGAAATGGGGGTGCAGTACTTGAGGCATACATTGATGCTAATTATGCTGGATCACTAACAGATAGAAGATCAACTACAAGATATTGCACTTTTCTTGGTAGAAATCTAGTGACTTGGAGAAGTTAAAAACAGAATGTGGTAGCACGATCTAGTGCGGAGGCAGAATTCAGAGCTATGGCTCAAGGTGTGTGTGAACTACTATGGTTGAAGATTATTCTTGAAGATCTGAAGATCAAGTGGGATGGTCCAATGAGACTTTTTTGTGATACAAGTTTTCAATCTACATAGCTCATAATCCGGTATAGCATGATCGAACAAAGCATATTGAGGTTGACAGACATTTTATCAAAGAAAAACTAGAGAGTGGTTTAATCTGTATACCTTATGTGTCTACACAAGGTCAGCTTACTAATATACTTACAAAAGGGTTGAGTAGTCTAGTATTTCAAACGATTGTATCCAAGCTGGGAATGGAGAATGCATATTCACCAGCTTGAGAGGGAGTGTTGGACGGTGGCCTTTGTTGGACGGTGGCCTCTGTGGACGGTGGCCTCTTGGTCTTGTTTCTAGTGTAGACATTGTTTTTAGTGTTTTATGTTGCTTATTTTCTAGGGACTAGTTTAATGTACAGCTCCCTATATATATTACCTCCATTGTAAACATTCTGTTAATGCAAATAATATACAGTTATTCAAATTCTAAGAAAAACGAAGGGTCACAAAATAAACCACAAAATCAGAAGCCAAATCTCCCCCTAACCGAAGGGGCCATCAAACCAGTCCAAGAAAGAGGGAACAAAACCATGCAAAATGCACTATCATGCCTGTAACACACTTCACCAGATATCCCATCGAAACTTCAACCACCGGCAACTTGACCTATGCCGGAAAGTAGAGCACCCAATCGTGAGCAAACACCCAATCAATCATCATCAAACTTCAACCCAAAAAACTCAGAAATCAGACCTGAAAACTTTGCCAGATGTCTCGCCGAATAATCACACACCAGCCTCAAATGTGGCAGTACAACCACCAGTGGCCACCACTTCACTGAAAGACACCACAAACGCCGCCGACTAGTCACCCCGCATGCAGAACATACCAAAACTGTCACACCCAAGCCAGAACTCGAAAGCCACCATGAGAAGCCGGGAGACAAAACCCATTCGCCAGAGACATCGCCGGCGGAACACCATTGTTCGCATCTGTATGTGCCAGAAATCAAAATAGTCGACCATTCATAGCCTCTGGGTCTAGCGCACCCACGCTCAGTCGCTGAACCACCTCGACGCAACACCTGATAACCGCACACCGTCCTCAGATTTGGCCAAAAAACCGTTGGCGACCTCAAATCAGCTGGAAAACACCCAAAATGCCAACCATTGAGGCCAGATCGTGGCTACCCACCTTCAACAGAGTCGTCCTCACGACAACCCAGCACACCCATGCTCAACACGATCGACCCAGGCTGCTGGGTGTTGGGACACTGCCGGTGCTGATGCCAAAGGGCCGATCTGTCACCAGCGACCCTTCGTCGGTTGCTGAAAAGTTCAAACGGCAGCCATCCTTGGCTGCACAAAAGCCAAAACTCGATTTTCTTTTTGATTTGTTATTTTTTTTAGAACACTATATTGTCTTTTTTTTTTTCCTTTTTTTTTCTTTGTTTCAATCTAAGCTAACAAGAGAGGAAAAATAAGACCAAAACTAAAGGGGAGAATATACAATCAAGTTCATAGAACTCGAAACAACGGAACGGAGAAACTTTCCTCAAAGTGGATGATACCGCTCTGATACCATGTTGAAGAATTACGGGTTTAGGGTTAGGGAAAGGAAAAGAGAGAAAGACGGCTAAATAATAATAGACTAAGAATATTATTGATAGGAATGAGATGTGATACAATTCCATAACCCAGTACTCCTATTTATACTAGTACTTAGGTGTACAAGCCTAAGCCCACTAACACTAAGACTAATAACCTTAATATCTTCTAACAATAATAAAACAGTACTCTGATATCACCTTACCAGAATTTGAGAGTTCTTAGAAATCCTTTGAGACAATACAGAAGTTGTTTCCAGATTTTTACCTTGTGGACAAAGTTAAACTTCTGGGAGGGACTATTGTTAGACACCCATTTATCTCTAGGGTATATGTCAAGAAAAAGGGAATGATAGCAGAGAATTAGGGGGGGCTTGCGTGAGAAATGGGGAAAAAAGAGTGATAAGTATGATGAGGGTTCCCATTGTACCAACCTACCCACGTGGCAGGTGGGGCAGATTCAATTAGAAGGAGTGGGATAAAAGGGAAGGGATGCAGATGAGTGGGGGAAAGCAAGAATTGAGTAAGGATTAGGAAAGGAGGAAGCAAACCCCTTTAAGTTTCTGTAGTGTCTCTGTTTTCTTTTCCGTTTTTGTGAGTGTTTTACATCAATTATTGTACAAATCTCCCTATCATCTTAATAACAGTACAAGGGAAGAGATTCCAGTGAGTGTTTACAATAAAATAGTGCTCTGTTTCCTAGGTTCCTATCAATGTCATAGTTGACAATCCTACCATTGAAGAATTGTCTTCTTACGTAATTTTCTCTGTAGTTTTTTACTCTCTTCTCTTAATAACTTGAGGGACTACAAAGTTCACTTTGGATTCAAGGGACTAATTGTGCTTTCATAGCATGAAAGTCCACAAGTCAAACAGCAAAGAATGAGTGACTTAAGTAAAAGGGATCAAAATACACTTGTACTCACACAAGTAGCAAGCAAGCCAAGTATATTTTGTAGACCACAATCAATCCACATGATAATATTCAGTTAGCAAAAGGAATTACATAACCAACAAAATATCATAGAACAAAGCTTGTAGAAAAATTTAAATCTTGTATTAGCTTTCACAAAGTGTATAAAAATGGGAAAAAGTGCAGTGATACAATTCTGCAAAGGAAAGGGAGCATTTAACACTTCATCCCCAAGGTATCCCAACAAATGCAGAGAAGCACTGCTTCCTCTATCTAAGCCAAAACCACCTACTAGGAGGAGACATCACATATCCCAATTGACACAACCCTTGAACTCTGACATAATTATAGTATAGTCTTAATCAGAGGAATATACAATTTCTTACACACTGCCCCATGTCAGAAAGGAAAATGACCTACCCCCGACCAGATTGGCAAGTGAAACATAGGGGAAAATCCTCTCAGACTAGCCTGAGGCTGCCAAATTAATAGAGACTTGGCTTTTACAAATAAGCATCTTCCTATTTACAACTAGGACACAGTTTGAAAGCCACAGATGTGAATATTTTGATGAAAACTTAACAGCATATGTGACTCAATTGAGACTGTCCAAAACTCAATTTGTTAACTGTACTGAGCAAGTCCAGTGCAGCAACTAACAAAAATATGGAGCATAGTAATTTAGTGATACTCTTCCTCAATCCCAACCTCAATCAATAAGGATGGTACGGAAGAAAAAGAACGACCATACACAGGAAGGAGGTAAAAGTCTCACCACTACAAAGTAAGAAGAAGAAACAACCCAAAAGACGTCATAAATAAGTTTTGACAACAGAGAGTATGTTTTATTTATTACTATGCAAAATTTTGGAGGTTTAACTTCACTGAACCAGGAAAAGGGTCATCCTTTTATTTATTTTTTAAGTAATAGTGAGAAAACAGTGTTCCATTCTGCAAGGAAAACTACAAGATAAATACTTAAGGAAAAAATTGTCGTATATCCTCGTTGTAAATAATAACTCAGCATCGTTAAAAAAAATTAATACTAGCATGAAATAGGGAGGAATCTTACTTCAAAGTAAACAAGGCCCGGTTCACAGCCCATGACATCTTCTTCCATCACATCACTTCTTTCAAAGTCAAAGGACTCTAATGTAGGCAAAAGATGATTTATTACATTTTTGCCAGTGTTTTGCTTCCTAAGTGTAGAAGCATTACCATAATTGGATCCTTCTTTAGCTATGTTGCTGCCTTCAATATGCTGTGGTATTTCACCATAAGGATTCAAAGTCACCCAATTAACCTTTCTCTGGATTTGAGATGTACGTTTACCTGAAGGTGATGGAACAGCCTCTATACGGGAAAGAGTATAGCAGTCGTATAAGTTTTCATTCCTGCTACCTATTTCAATTGGCTCCATTTCGGCTGTGATGGGAGAAAACACAGCACCTACGCCCTTCCAAATTCCACTGAGACTGCTAGCAAATGTGTTCCAAGCTGGTTTTATTACTGGTTCCTGAAAGAATGTCCACTCCGTCAGTATAATGTTCATTGCAATTTGAACTAGTAATAATTTCTACAGTTTAACACAGGTATCAAAAACATATACATATAAAACGAGTAAAAAGAAAACAATAATAAGATGGGATGGAGTTGATTTCTACCAAATGCCAGGCTTGATTTTTATCCACAAAACAATAGCTGGAATTTATTCCCTTTTGTTTTCACATAGTTTCTCCAACAAAAAAGTTTTAAAAATATCCAAATGGAAGAAACTACCCAAGTTATATTTGCATTCCTTACTCAAGCCCCAAAGTACATGGTACATACACTGTGGGAAAGAATCTCAGTGATGAGAATATAATCACGTGGGCTACTGCTGTAATCCCATGTGTTGAAGTCAAATAGATATGTTAGGAAAGTTTATATTCTGGTTTCCTAGAATTAGGACGTGCAGTTATTTGTTTCCTAGATTTAGAGTTTTGATTTATTCTATTTCCTAAGTTAGTTTTGTTTCCTTTTTAGTGTAGGGTTTCTCTTGTATAAAGTCTGACCAATGTAACAGTATTGCATATATGAAATACAAAAAGTTATTCACCAATTTACAAGATGGTATCAGAGCTCCCGACCTGGGAGGCTCTGTTTTTCTGCTCCAAAATTAGCCTTCATCGCTAGGTTTCCCTCTTTTTTGTTCGTTCCTCTCCCTGTTCCTTTCCTTCGTATAAACAGCCTTAATTGCTGTCCCTGTTCTCTATCCGTAATCGCTGTCCCTGTTCTCTATCCGTAATCTCTGTCCCTGTTCTCTTGGCTCTCGTTCTCTTGTTCCTCTTTCTCTGACCAAAAAACGGAGACGTGTTTTTTCTTTGTTTGAGTGTGAAGTATGTCGGAGGTGGAGGATACTGTGACTACAGCCCAGTCGGAGGAAGGAAGCCGCACACAGCAATCTAGAGACTTGAAGAACATTCAGACAGCCTATCGCTTAAATGGGAAGTGTTAAGAGTAGATATTATGTATGTACTTTATTTTGTATTGCAAGCCCATGTACTGCTAGCCCATCTTACATATATATATATAAGTACACAACCTGCACCCAGGGGTGTATGGTTTTCCATTCTCCTCTTCTTGTTACATGGTATCAAGAGCTAGATTGTAAATTTTTATTTTTTTTTCCTCTCTCTCTCAGCCTTCCACTTAAAAAAAAAAAAAAAAAACAACAAAACAAAGGAGCGTTTTCAGAAACAGCGTCCGTTCAGATCTAGGGCAGCCAACGGTGGCTGCCGCGTAGCTTCGACTTCCGACCGGCAGGGAATGCCGGTGTGAGGCCGTCCGGCGTCGGGGGAGGGCCGACGGGCGGTGGGTGGTGCCGGCAAAGCTGGAAGAGCGCCGTTTGGGTGTCCTGCTTGTGCGTATCTCGCGGGCTCGACCCATTGGGGAACACCCAGCCCTCGTGGGTGATTGGTGTGGCCGTCAACCGCCACAGAGGGGTGCAACCGGCGGTTGGTGGTGGTCTGCCGATGTTCAAAGGTCCGGTGACGTCTCCGGCGAGGTGATTTTGGAGTTTTTCGTGCTGATTTCTTTCGTTTTTTGGGCTGTTCTGTTCTATATTGGCGCAATCGGCATCGTTTGTGGTCTTCCCAATCCGTTTAGTGTGTTGTTTGTGCTCCTTTCCCTCCTTATAGGCTGATTCGTTGTGGTAGCCGCCATGGGTGACGCACATTCTGAGATTCTAGGTACGGGCAGCAAGAGTGGCGCTGCCGACACCACTTCTGCTAATGTTCTGGCTGAAGTGATTCCCTCCAA
The DNA here is from genome assembly GCA_029884595.1 of Ormosia semicastrata. NCBI lineage: Eukaryota > Viridiplantae > Streptophyta > Magnoliopsida > Fabales > Fabaceae > Ormosia > Ormosia semicastrata. The sequence continues at coordinate 76,896,282 of JAQQTO010000060.1, forward strand.
CATCAAAATTACTGATCGGAAGCTTGATGGTGATGGTACTAACTATCCTCAGTGGAAGAAGACTATTCTGATGTACTTGAAAGGTCATAGGAAGGAAGACCATCTCACCAACGATAGTCCGCAGGATGAGGCAACTAAGGATTTGTGGATTCGAGAAGATATGCGATTGTATTCACTGATTCAGCGGACCCTGGATCCTCGGGTTGATGATATTACCACCCATTGCACCACTGTCAAGGAATTATGGCAGTACCTTCACTCTTTGTTCTCAAGTGTCGATGATTTATCCCTCCTATATACGAAGACACAGGATCTATATCGTGCTAATCAGAAGGATGAATCTCTTAGTGATTATTATACAGGCTTCAAACGCTTATTTGAGGAATTGAACACATTGTTACCTATCACTTCGGATGTGCAGGAGATGCAGGCTCAGCGGGAGCAATTGGCAGTGATGTGTTTTTTGTCAGGGCTGCATGGTGAATTTGGTGCTGCCCGATCTCAGATTTTGACCGGTTCTGGTAGTTTGACCCTGAAAGATGTATACTCTCGCCTCCTCCGAGTTGCTCGTGAGTTTTCTAAGTCCCATCCCTTAGCTGCAAGCGAGACCTCTGCTTTGTTGAGTTCTAATTCTCGCTGGGACAGTTCCCGTGGTGGTCGTGGTGGTACTCGTGGTGGACGAGTTGGTGGTCGTGATACTGGAGATCCACGGGGTAGTGGCGGTGGCGGACGGGATACTGGGGAACCACTTATTTGTCGCTATTGTAAGGAGCCTAGTCACATTAAGCGGAACTGTTGGAAACTTCAGCAGAAAAATCAGTCCAATCAGCAGCGTTTTGCTCATATTGCTACTGATGACGACATTCCTGCCAGCACCCCATCAGTCAGGTTTGTTATGATGACAACAGACGAGTTTGCTCAGTACACTCAGTTTCAAGCCTCTCGGTCCGTTCCACCATCTCCTTCTGTCGCCCCTGTTGCTCATACAGGTAATTCTACTGCATGTTTATCATCACTTTCCCGCAACTGGGTCATTGATTCAGGAGCTTCCGACGACATGACTGGCCAGACAAGCACTCTTACATCCTTTACCCCCTCCCCTCATCTTCCTAGTGTTACTTTAGCTAACGGTTCCGCTGCTCCTGTCATTGGGAGTGGTACTGCGTCTCCCACCTCTGCCCTAACTCTTTCTCGAGTTTTATGTTTGAATCAATTTCCATTTAATTTACTTTCTGTTAGTCAGATTACTCGGTCACTTAATTGTAGTGTTCACTTTTTCCATGATTATTGTGTCTTTCAGGAACTTGGGACGAAGAGGGTGATTGGTAGAGGTCGTCAGCAACACGGCTTGTACATCCTTGAGTGCTGTCCAGATAAAGAACCGATGCCTGTTGCTTGTTTGGATGTGACTGATCCTCTCCATCTTCATTGTCGTTTGGGTCATCCGTCTCTACAGTCTTTAAAAAAGTTGTGTCCTAATTTGAGTCGTCTATCTATTTTAGAATGTCAATCGTGTTAGTTGGCTAAACACCATAGGAGTCCTTACCCCTCACGAGTCAATAAGCGGGCTGCGTCCCCATTTGAACTAGTTCATTCTGATATTTGGGATCCATGTCCAATTACTTCTAAGTCTGGTTTTCGATATTTTGTAACTTTTGTGGATGATTTTTCAAGAATGACTTGGTTATATTTTATGAAATCTCGTTCTGAATTATTTTCTATATTTACTGCTTTCTGCTCTGAAATTAAAACCCAATTTAGCATCTCTGTGCGTGTTCTTCGAAGTGATAATGCTAAAGAATATTTCTCTCATGAGTTCACTTACTATATGATTCAACAGGGGATGGTCCACCAATCCTCCTGTGTTGTTACTCCTCAGCAGAATGGGATTGCTGAACGTAAAAATAGGCATCTTTTGGAAGTTGCTCGTTGCTTGTTGCTTCATATGTCTGTTCCTAAAGTTTTTTGGGCTGACGCCATCTCTACTGCCTGTTTTCTAATTAATCGGATGCCATCTTCTGTCCTACAGGGTCAAGTTCCTTATTCTGTACTTTGTCCTTCTCAACCCCTGTTTCCCCTACCTCCTTGTATTTTTGGTTGTCGATGTTTTGTGCAGGATGTTCGGCCTCAACTTTCCAAACTACATCCTCACTCACTTAAGTGTGTCTTTTTGGGTTATCCTCGCCATCAGAAAGGGTACAGATGCTTCTCTCTTGATTTGGGACGGTATCTTGTGTCCGCTGATGTCACATTTTTTGAGTCTACTCCGTTCTTTGTTCAGTCTCCTCCTCCGGTTATTGAGGAAGATGAAGAAATTCTCGTGTACCACACCCTTCGGTCTCTTGATTCTGCGTCACCTCCTTCCTCTGGTGTTCCTGTTCCGTCTTGTCCTCCCCATCGGCCACCCATGCGGCAGGTGTACACTCGCCGGATGTGTGCTCCCTCCGCCGGTACTGCACCCATGGATGTACATTGCTCTTCCGCAGACACATCACCTACATCCACCTCTTCGTCACAGGATCCGACTCTAGATCTTCCTATTGCCCTTCGTAAAGGTAAACGTTCTTGTGTCACTCACCATCCTATTGCATCCTTTATTCATTATGACCATCTTTCCCCTTCCTCCCAATCTTTTGTTGTCTCTCTTGATGTTGTCACTGTCTCCAAAAATATTGGTGAGGCTCTGTCTCATGATGGGTGGCGCCATGCCATGGAGGAGGAAATGCTTGCCTTGGAACATAACCAGACGTGGGATCTCGTTTCCCTTCCTTCTGGTAAGCATGCCATTGGGTGCAAGTGGGTGTTCACTGTTAAAGTCAATCCAAATGGTACCGTTGCTTGCTTAAAGGCTTGGCTGGTGGCAAAAGGTTATGCTTAGACTTATGGTGTTGATTACTCAGAGACCTTCTCTCCTGTGGCCAAATTGGCTTCTGTTCGCATATTCATCTAATTGGCTGCCTCTCATCACTGGCCCCTACACCAACTTGATGTTAAAAACGCCTTTCTTCATAGTGATTTACAGGAGGAAGTCTATATGGAGCAACCGCCTAGCTTTGTTGCTCAAGGGGAGTCTGGGCACATTTGTCGGTTGAGACGCTCTTTGTATGGGTTGAAACAATCCCCCCGGGCTTGGTTTGGGAGATTGAGTGAAGTTGTTATGAATTTTGGCCTGAAAAGGAGTAGCTATGACCACTCGGTCTTCTACAAAAAGTCTGAGGGAGGATGCATTCTCATGGTTGTGTATGTTGACAATATAGTGATAACAGGCAGTGACTTCTTTGGCATCTCAAAACTCAAGAGTTTCCTTCAAACTAAATTTCAGACAAAGGATCTTGGTCCTCTAAAATATTTCTTAGGAATTAAGATAAGTAGAAGCAAAAAGGGCATTTTCCTCTCACAACGGAAATATGTCCTTGACTTACTATCTGATGTTGACATGTTGGGAACCAAACCTTGTGATACTCCTATGGTTTCAAATGTGAAACTCAATGCTGATGATGGAGAACTACTATCAGATCCCGAGAAATATAGGAAATTAGTCGGCAAACTTAACTACCTTACTGTGACACGTCCAGATATCTCTTTCCCAGTAAGTGTAGTCAGTCAATTCATGTCATCTCCTCGACAATCTCATTGGGATGCAGTATTACATATACTAAGATATTTGAAAGGAGCCCCAGGTCGTGGGATTCTTTATAGAGATAATGGACATTGCAGGTTAGAAGGTTATTCCGATGCAGACTGGGCTGGGTGTCCTGTAGATCGGAGATCAACTTCTGGGTATTGTGTGTTCCTTGGAGGAAATCTGATCTCTTGGAAAAGCAAGAAACAAAATGTAGTAGCAAGGTCAAGTATTGAGTCCGAATATCGAGCAATGGCTCAAACCTCTTGTGAATTACTATAGGTCTATCATTTACTTGATGAGAGTGGGTTCAAGGTTTCTCTACCTATGAGACTATAGAGTGACAACCAGGCTGCACTTCACATTGCCTCGAACCCAGTTTTCCATGAACAGACAAAGCACATAGAAGCTGATTGCCATTTCATTCGAAAGAAGATCCAACAAGGACTCATATCTATAGGCCATGTCAGGACTGGTGAACAGATAGCAGACATACTCACAAAGGCTCTTAACGGGAATCGGGTCAATTATCTTTGTAACAAGTTGGGCATGATTAACATCTATGATCCAACTTGAGGGGGAGTATTAAGAGTAGATATTATGTATGTGCTTTATTTTGTATTGCAAGCCCATGTACTGCTAGCCCATTTATTGCTAGCCCATCTTACATATATATATAGAAGTACACAACCTGCACCTAGGGGTGTATGGTTTTCCATTCTCCTCTTCTTGTTACAGGAAGAATTATCTCAAGTGGTCTCAACTTGTTCGAACAACACTAAAAGGAAAAGGGAAGATTGGTCACCTTACGAGTACAGGGCCGAAAAAAGGAGACTCCAAATTCGAAGCGTGGGATGAAGAGGATTCCATAATCATGGCTTGGTTATGGAATTCAATGACACCTGATATAAGTGATACTTGTATGTTCCTGACAACAGCTAAGGATATTTGGGATGCAGTTCAGCAAACATATTCCAAGGCAAAGGATGCTGCTCAACTGTATGAGGTTAAGATGAAAACAATGGCAGCAAAGCAAGGATCCAAGACAGTTAATGAGTATGCCAACCAGTTGAAAGCTCTATGGCAAGAGCTGGATCATTATGGGGTAATAAAAACCAAATGCCCTGATGATGCAGCAGTGCTGAAAGATTTCATAGAACAAGACAGTGTGTATGATTTCCTTTGTGGATTGAATCCAGAATTTGATCAAGGGTTCAAATTCTTGGAAAACAGGAAATCCCGTGCTTCAACAAAGTGGTTGCAATTGTTCGAAGAGAAGAAAGCAGAAGAGGTCTGATGCTTGAATCACAGAGCACTGACAGCTCTGCCATGATAGCTAGCAGTGGCAAACCTGCCACAAATTTGGAAAAAGAAATCGCTCTTGAAGTAGGAAAAGGCACTCAGATAAAGCTTCAGAATCGTGAAGAGTTATGGTGTGACTACTGCAAAAGGCCACGTCATACCCAAGAGAAATGATGGAAGTTTCATGGAAAGCCTCCAAGCCGTGAGTGGGGAAGAAAAGGAGATCAATCACGAAATAGTGGCTCATCTAACCGAGAATGGACTCAGAAAAGAGATCAACCACGAGGTGGTGGACAAGCCTACATGGCTGGAAAAGAGTCTACTTTACAGGAACTGAGTTCTCTGAATCAGAGGAGATTGAAAGGGTGAGATCTCTTATCAACAGCCTTGAGAAGCCTTCAGGTACTTGTTCTCTAGCCTATTCAGGTAAGCTTCCATTTTCTGTTGGATTAAATACTTCAAATATAACCTTTATTAACTCTTGGATCATGGATTCCGGAGCCATTGACCACATGACTCACTCATCCAAATGTTTTTCAACCTACACCCCATGTCCCAGTAATAGGAAAACAGCCACAGCCAATGGGTCCTTAACAACAGTAGCAGGAATAGGAGATGTCGAAATAAGCCCATCGTTGACCTTGAGAAATGTTCTCCATGTCCCTAAATTATCTGTCAATCTTGTCTCTATACACAAACTTACACAAGATTTATGTTGTAGTGTGATTTTTCACAACAATTATTGTGTATTTCAGGACAAGGATTCGAGGAGGACGATTGGACATGCTAGGAAAAAGGACAGCCTCTACTATCTTGAGATGCCAAGTCAATCTACAATACCCAAGAGTGAAATACCAAGTTCCTTTATGTCAGAATCTGTCCTATCAAACAAAGAGAAGATCTTACTTCATCATTCTCGTTTGGGGCATCCATCATTTATGATCATTAAGTTTTTGTTTCCCTCTTTGTTTACAAATCTGAGTGTTGAGAGTTTTTATTGTGAAGTGTGTGAATTTGCCAAACATAAGCGTGTATCTTTTCCAATCAATAATAAAAGAAGTTCTGTTCCTTTCTATGTTATCCATAGTGATATTTGGGGTCCATCTTCTGTCCCTAATATTTCTGGGGCAAGATGGTTTGTCACTTTTATTGATGATTATACTCGTGTCACTTGGCTTTTCTTGCTTAAACATAAGTCTGATGTTAGTACCATTCTTCCCAATTTCTACTCCATGATAAAAAATCAATTTGGAGTCAGTATCAAAAGGTTTAGGACAGATAATGCCAGAGATTACTTCAATCAAACACTCACTCCTTTTTTCAAAAAGAAGGAATTGTCCATGAGTCATCATGTGTTAAGACCCCACAGCAAAATGGGGTAGCTGAAAGGAAGAATGGTCACCTTCTTGAAAAGACCCGAGCCCTCTTATTTCAAAACCATATGTCCAAAACTTTTTCGGGAGAAGCTGTCCTTACAGCAACCCATCTTATAAACAGATTGCCCTCTCGAATTTTGGACTTCAAGAGTCCTATGGACATCCTCTCATCCTTCTATCCAAACCTAAAGACCACAAATAACCTTATTCCTATAATTTTTGGCTATACAGCCTTTGTCCATGTCCATGGTCCAAACAGAGGAAAATTAGATCCAAGTGCCCTAAAGTGTGTTTTTGTGGACTATTCCTCAACTCAGAAAGGATATAAGTGTTACCACCCTCCATCAAAGAAAGTCTATGTCTCGGTGGATGTCACCTTCAATGAACAAGAAACTTATTTCACCAATCCTTATCTTCAAGGGGAGAACTCAATACAGGAAGATAAGGAAAAAAATTTGGATTTGACTCTGGATCTACCTTCTACTTCCATACCAGAACCTAAACCTGAAATCTCTAATTCCATGTCCGAAATTTCACCTCCTCCACCTCCTCAGTCTCCCAGTTTGTCCCCTGTCCTCAATCCAAATCTCGTGTCTCACTCAACTCTTGGAAATAGGAGGTTTGGCAAGGTATTCACAAGAAGGAACGTGGCTGTCCCAGAACTTACGCAGTCTAACTTGAATTCTTTGAATGAGGTAACAATTTCTAACTCTCCACTACAAGATGAATCTGAATTTCAAGAAGATAATGATGACCTGAACCTACCAATTGCTATTAGGAAAGGTACCCGAGAGTGCACTAAACATCCTTTATATCCTCTTGCAAATTTTCTGTCTTTAAAAATTTCTCACCATCTCATAGAGCCTTTCTTGTAAGCCTAAACTCCATTGTTGTCCCTACCAAATTATCTGAAGCATTGTCTAATGAAAAATGGAAGCAAGCTATGAATATGGAAATGGAGGCTTTAGAAAAGAATCAGACCTGGGAATTAGTAGAATTACTAGCAGGAAAAAAATCAGTAGGCTGCAAGTGGGTATATACAGTGAAGTATAAAGCTGATGGGTCTATTGAAAGATACAAGGCTCGATTAGTAACCAAAGGATATACACAGACCTATGGGATTGACTACCTAGAGACCTTTGCCCCTGTTGCCAAAATGAATACAATAAGGGTGTTGTTGGCAATTGCTGCTAACTACAGCTGGGAGTTACAATAGTTTGACGTGAAGAATGCATTCTTGCATGGAGACTTGCAGGAGGAGATTTATATGTGGATATTCCACCAGGTTATGATAAGAACCTGACTGCTCACACTGTGTGTAATTAAAGAAGGCGCTGTATGGCCTCAAGCAATCACCCTGGGCATGGTTTGGAAGATTTGCAAAAGTTATGTTGACTATGGGATACAAACAAAGCCAAGGGGACCACACTTTTTTTATTAAACATTCTCCAACAAGGGGAGTTACCATTCTTCTGGTATACGTTGATGACATAATAGTGACCGGCAATGATGATAGAGAGAAACAAGTTTTGAGCCAGCACTTGGCCAAGGAATTTGAGATCAAGGCTTTGGGAAGATTGAAGTACATCCTTGGAATTGAGGTTGCTCACTCTAGAAAGGGAATTTTCATCTCTCAACAGAAATATATCACAGATCTTCTCAAGGAAACGGGCAAGACAGCATGTAAGCCAGCAAGTACTCCCATAGATCCTAATCTAAAGCTTGGAGTTGCAGAAGAGGATGCTGCAATAGATAGGGAAATGTATCAACGGTTGGTGGGAAGACTAATTTATCTTTCTCATACAAGACTAGACATAGCATATACAGTGAGTGTAATCAGTTAGTTCATGCACAGTCCAAAGGAGATCCATTTGCAAGCTGCCCACAAGGTACTTCAGTACCTTAAAGGAACACCAGGAAAAGGTATCCTATTTAGAAGGAATGGAGGATTGATACTTGAAGCCTATACTGATGCTAACTATGCCGGTTCCATTGTGGACAGAAAATCAACTTCAGGTTACTGTACTTTTCTTGGTGGAAACCTTGTAACTTGGAGAAGTAAGAAATAAAATGTAGTAGCTCAGTCTAGTGCTAAAGCAAAATTTCGAGCAATGGCTCAAGGTGTGTGTGAACTACTTTGGTTAAAGATCATTCTAGAAGATTTAAAGATTAAGTGGGATGGTCCTATGAGGCTCTATTGTGATAACAAATCTGTAATCAGCATAGCACACAATCTAATACAACATGACCGAACGAAGCACATCGAGATTGATAGACACTTTATTAAAGAGAAGCTGGAAAGTGGTGTAACCTACACACCTTATGTCTCCTCACAGAGTCAACTTGCTGACATGTTGACAAAAGGATTGAGCGGTTCAATATTCAACACAATTGTTTCCAAGCTGGGAATGGAAAATACCTATTCACCAGCTTGAGGGGGAGTGTGGGAAAGAATCTCGGTGATGAGAATATAATCACGTGGGCTACTGCTGTAATCCCGTGTGTCGAAGTCAAATAGATATGTTAGGAAAGTTTATATTCTAGTTTCCTAGAATTAGGACGTGCAGTTATTTGTTTCCTAGAATTAGAGTTTTGATTTATTCTATTTTCTAAGTTTGTTTTGTTTCCTTTTTAGTGTAGGGTTTCTCTTGTATAAAGTCTGACCTATGCAACAGTATTGCATATATGAAATACAAAAAGTTATTCACCAATTTACAAGATACACTCTCCTTCCAGATCTTCAAATAAAATTTGAATGTACTTGAGTTTTAAAGAAAAGTTTGAACTTTCACTAAGTTACACAAATCTCAGGTCCCAAAATAATAAAATCAATTTATTTTCTCAGTTTCACTCTATGAACACAGACAATGACATGGACACGGAGACACATCAAATTTTAAAAATTGTAAGACACGACATATATATATATATATATATATATATATATATATATATATATATATATATATATATAAATTGAAAATTTAAGGAAAAATATTCCTAATTCATAATATCATATATATAAGCTTCAAGATTTACAATATCTTGATATATGTTATATGTGTCAATAATTGCTATTTAGTAAGCCCCTCCCAAAAAACATGGAGCATCATTTCTATTGACATTTTTAAAAAAATCTCCTAAACCAATTTGTTCTAGTAAAACTAGCCATGTACAAATACATGTACAACCAAAAAAATTAATTACAGTGATCTAAAGATTAGGTGGTAACTGAGTAATTGGTAATTAGTTATATCACTATTTTTTACTTTTTTATTTTAAATGGTAACTGAGTTATTATTATTATTTTAAATTGGTCGTGTCCCAAGCGTGTCCCCGCTGTGTCCTACCGTGTCTGAACCAAAAAATAATCTTTTTTTAATTTGACACGTGTGTCGTAGTGTAGTGTGTCATTCGTGTGTCTATGTTCAACACCTGTCCACTCGGACATGGCACCAAATTGGTGTGTCCATGCTTCATAGGTTTCACTCATATTATCTGCAACCAAAACAAAAATATCTAGAGCCAAATTTTAAAAAGGAAATAAATAATTGAAAAATAAAACCTTAGAGTATCAAGAGAAATTTAATCATAATTAGCTACCCACTGACCCCTTAAATACTCAAGCATTAAAGCATCAGTTTTCTTTCTCGTGGTTTAATCTACATAAGATGTTATCAGTTGCCAATAATAAAAATTTAAATCCACTCAAGAAAACAAAAGTAAATCGAGGAGCATAAAGAAGACAACAGCACTTCTCACTATGTTTTCCAATCTAAATTGTGTATTTCACACTTTATTTACTTATCCAGAACCAAAATCTAGTCAAGCACAACAGTTTCATGTTTTCAAATTTCAAACATTAGATAGTCTCAAAAGTAATTTTATTCTTTTACAAGTAAATGTTTCTGAAAACTTATTAACAAAACTAACCCCTGACAACATCACTCTTAAATCATCACTCTTAAATCAATGATATTCGAAATGGCATGAAAATACAAGAGATTTATGATATTAGGTAATAAAGATTTATGATTCTTAAAATGTGAGGGTAATAGCAAGGGTAATCAGCTGTTAGGAACCCAAAAGGAAATAGCTAGGACAGAGATGAAGAAACACTGTTTTATTGCATAATTCAAGCCTGTATCAAGGTGATAGCAGTGCCTGGTTCTGGAAAATGAAAAGAAAGTATATAGAGAGAAAAAAAAGGCCTAGGCAGCTAGAGAGTGCCCAGTCTCTCCCAAAAGTCCCAGCCAATTCTAGCCTATCCCCACCATTATCACTCCTTAGCCTTATACCCATTACAACCGACTCACTCTCCCACTACTCTCATTAATTCAGTTCTCCCACTACCCCTATTAATTCCAGTCAATTACATTCACTCTCCCACTACCCTCCCCCCCCATTAATTTAGCAGTCAGTTACATAGTGGGTAACCTTCCATTACAACCTTTCTTTCTCCTCACATACGCTTTATTTAATTTAGGGGTCCTATCAACACTCCCCCCCTCAAGACACACCTTGTCCTCAAGGTGGAAGTCAGGAAACTTAGGTAAAGTCTCCCAGGAGTTTTCGAAGTCTGGCAAATTCTTCCATTTAATGAGAACTTCTATATCTCTATTTGAATTAGTTCGGGCAGCAAATGCTTCAACTGGCTGTACTTTCAGTTCCCAATCCTCTGCTAAAAACAAAGGTAAGGGCTGGCTGGTGATATCTGCAGGGATGGATTTCTTTAGCAAGGAAGCATGAAAAACTGAATGCACTTGGCTGCCCTTGGGTAGTTGCAGCTTATAAGCAACTGGGCTGATTTTTTCCACAATTTCATAAGGTCCATAGTACCTAGGACTCAGTTTCTAATTCACCCTCTTAGCCAAAGTCTTCAATTTATACGGTTGAATCTTCAGAAAAACCACATCTCCAACTTGATATTCTACCTCTCGTCTGTGTCTATTGGCCTGATTGCGCATTCTGTTTTGGGCCTGAATCAAGTGCTCTCTCAATTCGTCCAGCATGTGATTTCTTTCTGCCATCAGCCTATTGACTTCTTCTACTGAACACTGATTTACATCACCTCTAGTTAGTGCAGGGGGGTCTCTCCCTTACAATGCTTTAAAAGGGGTCATTTTGGTAGCAAAATTGTAGTTGGTATTATACCAAAATTCTGCCCAGCTGAGCCATTTAGGCCATTGCTTAGGTTTAGTCCCTGAAGAGACACCTAAGGTAAGTCTCCAAGCATCGATTAACCACCTCTGTTTGCCCATCAGATTGGGGGTGATAGGCGGAACTAAATTTCAGTTTGGTGCCAGCAAGTTTAAATAGTTCTGTCCAAAAAGTACTGATGAAAACCCTATCCTGGTCAGAAACAATGGAGGAGGGAAACCCATGTAGCCTAACTATGTCTTTGATAAAAATCTTTGCAATATCTCGAGCAGTGAAAGGATGAGCTACTGCTGTGAAGTGTGCATACTTTGTTAATTTGTCTACTACTACTAGAATAGTTTCCACCCCAAAAGCCTTAGGTAGTCCGCCTATAAAGTCCATGGAAAGGTCAGACCAGGTGTGTGTTGGTATTGGAAGTGGTTGTAGTAAACCCGCAGGACTTAAGGCCTAATATTTATTCCTTTGACAAACTTCACATCCCTGCACATACTGTTGTATTCTCTTCTTCATCCCTTTCCAAAATATCAGTGCAGAAATCCTTTTGTAGGTCCTGAAAAATCCTGAGTGTCCCCCTAAGGCTAAGTCATTGAATTCCTTAAGTATTAAAGGAACTTTGGGAGAATCCTTAGGAATCACCATTTGCCCTTTAAAATATAATCTCCCCTTCTTAAATTGGAATCCCGGATGGGAGTCAGGTTGCCTCAACAAGTCTTGAATAATCCCCCTCAATTTTTCATCACCTTGGATTTCATCTTCCAACCCATCCCACTCATAAAACTGGATTGTAGAAAGTGTTGAAAATTGTACCTTCCTTGAAAGAGCATCGGCTATCCTGTTTTCATTTCCGAGTTTGTATTTGATCTCAAAATCATACCCCAACAATTTCAAGACCCATTTCTGTTGTTCCTCCCCCATTATTCTCTGGTCAGCAAGGAATCTTAGGCTTTTCTGATCTGTATGCACCACGAAGTGTCTCCCCAACAAATAATGCCTCCATTTTTGAACAGCTAGAACTATAGCCATTAACTCCCTCTCATATACAGACTTGTTCTGAGCTCTGTCGAATAAGGTTTGACTCATGTAAGCAATTGGTTTCCCTTCTTGCATCAGTACTGCCCCTACACCCTTTCCGAAAGCATCCGTCTCAATAACAAAAGGTTTCTCAAAATTTGGGACTGCCAACATCGGTAAAGTAGTCATGGCTGCCTTAAGCTGATCAAAATCCCCCTGAGCCTCACTCCCCCACTTGAAACTATCCTTCTTGAACCTTCTTGAGTTGCTGCGTGAGGCGCCAAGCTATTTTCCCATAATTTTTTACAAACGCCTATAATAACCTGTTAACCCCAAGAATCCTCTCAACCCCTTCACATCCACAGGGACAGGCCAGCTAATCATATCCTTCACCTTATTTGGATCTGCAAAGACACCTTTTTCTGAAATTAGGTGCCCCAAATACTCTAGTTGCTGCTAGCTATAACTACATTTCTTCTTGTTAACAAAGAGTTTATTCTCCCTCAACAGCTGAAGCACTAACTTGAGATGTTTCTTATGGTTGTTTTCGTCTTGACTGTAGATTAGAATGTCATCAAAGAATACTATAACAAACTTCCTCAAGTAAGGTTTCAGGACCCTGTTCATTAGAGCTTGAAAGGTGGAGGGGGCATTGGTTAAGCCAAAAGACATGACCAAAAATTCATAGTGCCCCTCATGCGTCCTAAAAGCTGTTTTCGGAATGTCTCCTTCCTTCATCCGAATCTGGTGATAACCAAATTTAAGATCCAATTTAGAGAATACCATAGCAGCCCCCAACTCATCTAGCAACTCATCAATTATAAGAATAGGGAATTTGTCAGGTATTGTCAACTTATTTAATACCCTGTAATCTACACAGAACCTCCATCCACCATCCTTTTTCTTTACTAGAATAATAGGGCTAGAAAAAGGACTAGTACTGGGTCTAATTATACCCGCATGCAACATTTCACCCACTATTTTCTCAATCTCATTTTTCTGGTAATAAGGATACCTATATGGCCGAATGTTAGGGATTTGAACCCCTTCCTTGAGATTGATAGCATGATCTTGTTCTCTCTTTGGGGGTAATCCGTTTGGTTCCTAAAAAACATTAGCAAAATCTTCCAAAACAGCCCTGATTTCCTCGGATAGAAGCTGTTGTCCCCTCCCTTCTCCTTGCAGCTGCTGGTATTCAATATAATACTCTTCTCCTTCATCTTGTAAGGCCTTGAGCATGGTTTTCCATGATGCCTGTGCTTTGCAAAGGGAAGGATCCCCTCTTAGAGCCATCTTATTACCTCCCACCTCCCATTTAATGGCCAAATTTCTGAAATTTGCCTCGATATCTCCCAAACTAGCCAACCAGTCCATCCCTAGAACCACCTCCGTTCCTCCCAAATCAAACAGAAAGAAATCCTACTTAATTTTGACTTCCTGCACTTTAAGCACCACTTCCCTACATACCCCCTACTCCTCACTTTTTCACCAGTTCCCACCTCCACTGTATATTCTAGAGTGTCTCCAACAGAAACGTTTTAACTCCCTTACTAGTTTTCTGGAGATAAAGTTGCTGGTTGCTCCACAATCCCCTAGCACCAGCACTTGTCTCTGACCAATCTTACCCCAAGTCTTAAATGACTGATTGGGAGTCAATCCCATTTTGCTGTTAAGGGATAGTTGGCGGGTCTTGTCTTCCAATTCCTGCTCTTCTCCTTCTTCCTTCTCCTCCATTTCCTCCTCTTCCTCCCCTACGTCCTCCATCATGAACAGCTGGTAGTGCTTGAATTAGCACACATGCTCAGGCCCCCATTTTTCCCCGCACTTAAAACACAGTCCCTTTCTACTTCTTTCTTGTAATTCAGCTTGGGAGAGTTTTCTGCCACCAACAATTCATTACTCTTCCCCTTGCCCAGCTGGAGGTTTGGGTTCCAATGAGCCTTTACTCCCATAATTGGTCCTACGCACAAAGGGCTGGGTCCTCCCAACTTCCCTCACCGTATTGGCCTTGAAAGTAGAAGGCCTTTTTTCCGTACAGCTCTCCCTTGTCATTCGGTGCAAATCCCCCCTTCCTCAATGCCCAATTCTTCTCTTCCAACAATAGAGCTCTATCCATGAGTTCCGATAGTGTCTCCAAGTTGTACAACTTCAGCTCATCTTGCAACTCCTCTCGTAACCCATTCAAGAAAATCCCTTTTAATATCACCTTGTCTGCATTTTTCAACGGAGCAGAAATCATCTCAAACTTCTCACGGTACTCCATAACCGAACTAGTTTGCTTAATACTCAACAATGGCCCGAAGGGATTCTGTACCAATCCCGGTTGAAAACGTCGAATTACCGCATCCTTGAATTGTTCCCAGCTTGGAGAGGGTGTTTGTTCCTCCCACCATTGGTACCAATTCAGTGCATTGTCTTCTAAAGTGTTAGTGAAATATAATTAGGTTTGATCTATTGGGCTGGGCCTTACTTTTGTATATCAATAGCTCTAATAGTTTAATATAAATGTAGTGTTAGGGTGGCTAATCATAACAAGTTAGCTACTCTCTTTTTTTGTTTTACGTCTCATGCTTTTCTTGTTCTCCATCTCTCTTTTCTCTTAACATAGTATCTAGAGCCAGAAACAAACTCTAGCCTTCCAAACCTTAGTCTGCCTTTTTCCAAAAATAAAAAAACGAAAAAAAAAAATTACCTTTGTGCTCAGAATCTACCAATCTACCCTTCCCTAGGGTTGGTTGATATTTTCCAGCACTGCTGAGGTCCAAATCAGAGGTTTTCATGGGTGTTTGGGCGTGAGGGCTTCACGCTAATGTGTTGAACAGCGGCCAGGTAGGTGCCGCGCATACTATTTCCGGCGACCAGGGGTCTTGCTGCTGGCCGGGGGAGCCGCGACTAGTGTTTCCAGGGGTATCGCTGCCGGCTAGGGGTGCTGCGTTTTTTGTGTTTTCAATCGCGGTTTGGAGTTTCCCAACGAGCCTAGTTCGTGATTTGGGCATTTTCAGGCGTGCTCTGAAGTTTTCTTTCGTACCCAGTCCTGTTGCTATGTTTTTGGGTGCCATTTGGGTGTTTTCAATTCAATTGATGTATTTTCCGATGGTGTTTGGGTGTTTCCAGTGCAGTTTGGGAGTTTTTCTATGAGCCCAGTGATTTTCGTGTTGTTTGCAATGTACGTTGGTGCCTCTTTTCTTTTTCTCTGATGGTTGATCCTGATCATAATTCCAGTTCCACCAGTTCTGATGAATATGAGAAGTCGACGAAACCTACCGTTATGCCTGAGGTCATATCTGCTTCTGTCCACATTACCAATGATAAGTTTGACGGGAAACACTATGCGGAATGGCGTAAAACTATTACCATGTTTCTCACTGGGATTGAGAAAGAAGATCATCTGACAGATGACCCACCGACATCTATAACCAGGCGTGATCAGTGGTTGCGGGAAGATAACCGCCTCTTTGGTATGATCAACAAAACCCTTGATACTTCCATTAAGCATGTTGTTTCTCACTGTGATACTGTGAAAGAGTTATGGGAGTATATGGAGTTTCTTTATTCTGGAAAAGCCAACTTAACTCGTCTTTATGAGGTGTCACAGGCGTTTCATAGACCAGCACAGCAAGATAAGTCTATTCATGAGTATTTTACTGACTTTAAGCATACCTATGAGGAATTGAATGACCTCCAACCTATCTCCACTGATGTTGAACAGATGCGCTTACAGCAAGAACAGTTGGCAGTTGTGAGTTTCTTGTCTGGATTATCCTCTGAGTTCAGTGCCGCTTGTGATCAGCTATTGACTGGTTCTGATCATATGACCCTTGTTGATGTTTATCGCCGCCTCATGCGCACTCATCATGAGTTGCATTCTGATTCTTCTTCTGGATCACCAGCTGCTTTGGTTGGTCGTGGTGGCGGTAGAACAGGTAGAGGTGAAGGTTGTGGTAGTCGTGGTAGAATAGGTGGTCGTTTTGGTGGCTGTGATGGTAGTCGTGATGGTAGTTTTTCTGGTGGCCGTGATGGTGGTTCTTATCTTTGTTATTACTGTGGGGAAGAAGGCCATATTAAGAAGAATTGTTGGAAGTTGAATGGGAAACCTAGTTCCTCTCAAGGTCAACATTATGCTCATGCAGCAACTCAAGAGGGTCTCTTGCCCACACCTGTCACTGCTCCTCAAACACAGGGTCTCAGAACCATTACCATGTCTGGTGCTGAATTTGATGAGGCTTACACTCAATTCCAGGCCTCACAGGGTATTGGTCCTTCTTCCACTGCTACTATTGTCCAGTCAAATAATCCCACTACTTGTCTCACTTCTTCCTCCCGTACATGGGTCATTGATTCTGGTGCAACAGACCATATGACAGGTAATACTGGTATTCTCTCCTCTTTTCTTCCCACTTCTTCCTTACCAAATGTCACTCTTGCTAATGGTTCCTCAGCCCCTGTTATAGGTAGTGGGGTTGCCAATCCTTCATCCTCTCTTCCCTTACATTTTGTCTTATGTTTACCGCATTTTCCTTTTAATCTTTTGTCTATCAATAAAATTACCAATAGACTGAATTGTAGTGTTCACTTCTTTCCTACATAGTGTTTATTTCAGGATCTTGGGACGAAGAAGGTGATTGGTAGAGGTCGTGAATCCAACGGCTTATATGTTTTGGAGTCCGCCAATACGAGACCATTGTCGGTTGCTTGTTCTGCTTCCATTTCTCCGTTTCATCTTCATTGCCGGCTTGGACATCCACCCTTGCAGACATTGAAGAAGTTGTGTCATAGTTTAGAGTCTTCATTTGTTTTGAATTATGAGTCTTGTCAGTTTACTAAACACCATCGAGGATCTTTTCCTCCTAGAGTCAATAAGCGTGTTGCTTCTCCTTTTACTTTAGTTCATTCAGACATTTGGAGGCCTTGTCTCGTTGAGTCTAAAGCTGGTTTTCGTTATTTTGTTACTTTTGTCGATGATTACTCTCGTGTTACTTGGCTTTATTTAATGAAAAATCGTTCAAAGATGTTTAATATATTTCGTTCCTTTTGTGCTGAAGTTCAAACTCAATTTAATATTACTATTCGCACTCTTCGTAGTGATAATGCTAAAGAATACTTGTCTGCCCCTTTTCTATCTTTTTTGCAAGAACATGGCATTATTCATGAAACGTCATGCATTGTCAACTCTCAACAAAATGGGGTGGCGGAAAGAAAGAATCGACATCTACTTGAAGTTGCTCGTGCTCTTTTATTTGAAATGAAAGTTTCTAAACACTTTTGGGTTGATGCTGTGTCTACTGCATGTTATTTAATTAATTGTCTTCCTTCATCTGTTCTTAATGATCAAATCCCTCATTCCTTGCTCTATCCCTCTCAATCTCTGTTTGCTCTCCCTCCTAGAATTTTTTGTTGCACTTGTTTTGTGTAGAATGTTCGCTCTCAGGTCTCCAAGTTGGATCCTCGCTCCCTCAAATGTACCTTCCTTGGTTATTCTCGAAGTCAAAAAGGGTACCGTTGTTACTCTCCTGATTTACATCGGTATCGTTTCCGCAGGTGTGACATTCTTTGAAACCACTGCTTTCTCTTCTGAGTCTAACCCTTACTCTCCCCCAGATAATGATGAGGACTTTCTGGTATATTCTTTTCCTACTCCAAGTACTTCCTCTTCTCCTTCTTCTTGGTCTCATCCTTTCCCTCGTCCTCTTGTGCTCCACCATTATGTTCAGCGGAATCAGCAACCTACTGTGGTCAGTCCTACTACTCCAGACGCTACGGATTCATTGCCTGTTCCAGTTCCTACTTCCTGTCCAGATCCTGCTCCTCCTGATTCGAGTCTTGATCTCCCAATTGCTCTTCAAAAAGGTAAACGTAATTGTACTTATCCCATTTCTTCTTTTGTTTCTTATGCTGGTTTATCTCGTTCTGGTCAGTCTTTTGTTGCTTCTCTTGATTCTCTTACCCTTCCTAATACTGTTGCTGAGGCCTTGTCTAATGAGGGGTGGCGTCAAGCTATGTTGAATGATATGCATGCCCTTGAACACAATGACACTTGGGAATTAGTTTCTCTACCTGCTGGTAAACAGGCAATTGGTTGTAAGTAGGTGTATACTGTGAAGGTTAATCCTAATGGCTCTGTGGCTCATTTAAAAGCTCATCTTGTTGCTAAGGGTTATGCTCAAGTTTATGGCATTGATTATTCTGATACATTCTCTCCTGTTGCTAAACTTGCCTCTGTTCATATCTTTATCTCTCTTGCAGGTAGTCATCATTGGCCCTTGCACCAACTTGATGTCAAGAATGTCTTTCTCCATGGCGACCTACATGAGGAGGTATATATGGAACAACCTCCTGGGTTTGTTGCTCAAGGGGAGAATGGTAAAGTTTGCAGACTAAAGAAGTCATTATATGGTCTCAAACAAGCTTCACGAGCATGGTTTAGGTGCTTTAGTCAAGTTGTTCTTTAGTTTGGGCTATAGAGAAGTACTTTTGTTCATTCAGTATTCTTTCAATGCTCTCAGGGTGGCTGTCTTTTCTTAGTGGTTTATGTGGATGATATTATCATTACTGGGAGCAATGAGATTGGGATCAAAAAGCTTAAGGACTTTCTTCAAACACAATTTCATACTAAGGACTTGGGTACTTTGAAATACTTGTTAGGCATTGAAGTGATGCGGTGTTCGAAGGGTATTTTTCTTACTCAGAGGAAGTATGTGCTTGATTTACTCAGAGAAATAGGTATGCTTGGAGCCAAACCTGTTGACGCACCTATGGTTCCTAATGTCAAACTCTTATCAGATGATGGAGATGCTATGCTTGACCCTGAACAATATAGAAAGTTAGTTGGCAAGCTTGACTACCTCACGGTTACTAGTCCTAATATGCCTTCTCTGTCAGTGTGGTTAGTCAATTCATGTCATCTCCCCGAACCACTCATTGGGAGGTTGTTCTTCATATATTGAGGTATCTAAAAGGGGCTCCAGGTTGTGGTGTCTTGTATAGAGATCATGGAAATAATATGATAGAGGGGTTCTCCGATGCTGATTGGGCTGGTTCTCCCATAGATAGGAGATCTACTGCAGGTTATTGCGTTCTTGTTGGAGGTAACCTTGTTTCTTGGAGGAGTAAGAAACAAAGTGTTGTTGCTCGTTCTAGTGCCGAGTCAAAATATAGGGCCATAGCCCAAGCTACTTGTGAATTGGTGTGGATTCATCATCTTCTTAGTGAGATTGGCGTTAAGAGTGTAATGCCTATGAAGTTGTGGTGTGACAATCAAGCCGCCATCCATATTGCCTCTAATCCCGTTTTTCATTAACGGACAAAGCACATTGAAGCTGACTGTCACTTTGTGCGAGAAAAGGTTCAACAGGATCTTGTTGTTACTGGACATGTACGGACAGGAGAACAACTTGCAGATATCTTTACCAAAGCACTCAATTGAAGTAGAGTTGACTATATTTGTAACAAGCTGAGCATGATTCATATCTATGCTCCAGCTTGAGGGAGAGTGTTAGTGAAATATAATTAGTATTGATCTATTGGCCTGGGCCTTACTTTTGTATATCAATAGCTCTAATAGTTTAATATAAATATAGTGTTAGGGTGGCTAATCATAACAAGTTAGCTACTCTCTTTTTCTGTTTTACGTCTTATGCTTTTCTCCTTCTCCATCTCTCTTTTCTCTTAACATAAAGTTACCAACACTGCATCTAATTTCTCTGAATCTGCCACGACATTTACCTTGAAATGCCTCTCCACTCGGTTAATCCAACCATCGACATCGTCCCCAGAAAAGATCGAAGCCTCCATCTTTCTGCCTCCATTGTCTCGCATCACAAGACGGCTTCCCCTTGAAGAACATCCTCTATGTTTGGTCGGAGAATAGCGTGTTTTGGAACGCGATTCTGCAATTCGAACCGAGCCCTTCCTGCTGCCACGCCTCTCACCCTGACTCTCCTCCTCATCACGTCGATTTGGAGAACGCCGACGTCGAGATCGCCCTCGAGAGTAACATCGGTCCTTCCCCTTCAACAGCCTTTTGATATCATCCAACTGTGTTTGACTCTCGTGTCTCCATTCCTGCAAACTCTTCTCCAAGCTCTCCACTCGGGACTCCATTGTAGTTCGCGTAGTGACCATCCAAAACTCCAAGAATCAGGAGCTCTGATACTAGTTGTTAGGAACCAAAAAGGAAATAGCTAGAACAGAGATGAAGAAACACTGTTTTATTGCAAATTCAGGCCTATATCAAGGTAATAGTAGTGCCTGGTTCTGGAAAATGAAAAGAAAGTATACAGAGATAAAAAAAGGCCTAGGCAGTTAGAGAGTGTCCAGTCTCTCCCAAAAGTCCCAGCCGATTCTAGCCTATCCCCACCATCATCACTCCTTAGCCTTATACCCATTACAACCGACTCACTCTCCCACTACTCCCATTAATTCAGTTCTCCCACTACCCCCATTAATTCAGCAGTCAATTACATTCACTCTCCCACTAATTCAGCAGTCAGTTACATTCACTCTCCCACTAATTCAGCAGTCAGTTACATTCACTCTCCCACTACCCTCCCCCCATTAATTTAGCAATCAGTTACATAGTGGGTACCCTGCCATTGCAGCCCTTCTTTCTCGTCACATACACTTTATTTAATTTAGGGGTCCTATCATCAGCCCCCTCACAACAATGGTCTTTCTACACTTGGCTTCCCCTACCATTCAACTACATGATTGTCATGTTTGGTAGGGACTTCCAAAACTACTAGTGTAAGATGTCGTACACAAAACACAAAACTATGTATGATAAAACAAGAGAAAATTCTTCAAAAGAAAGGGTAGAGTGCCAGGGGAAAAAAATGAAAAGCTGCCAAAACTGGTCCATTCAATTGGTATAGTTCATGTGCTCTTGTTCCTCATTACAAGAAACACCATTGATCAACAGTACCATACATCACATAAAATGATTACAATTGATTCATTTGGACAGATTTAATTCTATTTGCAGAATACTCTAGAGGTCATCATTTGGAAAAATGACCAAAGAAGGACCTTGGCCTTGTTCGCTTTCCTTTACTTACACAAGCAAAATTATTTGATTCTCAAGTATCTGCCAGGAATTACTCACTACATTTGTTTTAATACTACTTTTATCAATTTCTAAATCCTCAACTAACTGCTTCATACAATGTTGCCATCTTCGATCAAAGTAAAAGCAAATATATGAATACAAAGGGAGAGTAGAGAAATTAATCCATACTACATGAAAACAAATGACCAATGAATATCGCAAGCACAGTATCCGCTACTTTACACTAGTAAACTCACTTAGAAGGCATAGGCATTTGATACCAAGCATTGTTCATGTTTCTCTATTCACAATTATATAATATCTACTTAATTCTTTTATTCTTAACAAAATCTCAGCATTCATATAAATTCATAGTCCATTCACCAATTCAAATACAATTTCAGAAGAAGGTTCCATTTTCATCCATAAAACTACTCAACCCCAATTACAAAGCAAAAGATAACATTTTTGCATCAATATTGAAATTTTAAGGAGACCCATGTGAAGAAAATGAAACCTGAGTCTGAAGAACAGTCTCAACCTCGACCAACATAGCCCCAGAGACAATGACTCTGCCACCCTTCTGCCTCTTCCTCTTCACCATCCTCCTCCCTCTCTGCTTCCTCGCTCTCCCCTTCTCCTTCTCAGCAGCCACCTTGGCAAGCTCGTTGTCAATACTCCACACATTCTCCTTGTTGCCCTTCACCCTCACACCCTGTTTAGAACCACTCTTGTTGTGATGGGGTTTCTGGGCTTGGGCTATGACCCTTGTGGAACATGGTTTGGGGAAGGTGGAGGAGAAGGAGAGAGAGGGGAAGGAGTTATGGGTTGAAGAGAGGATGTGATGGAAGCCTAGGTGGTTATTGTGGTGGTTGTGGTGGTGATGTGTGGTGAAGATCTTGGTGAGGTAGAGGGACGGGGTTTGCATGTTTGTGAGCTTGAGAAGGGATGGAACACAGAATGTGGAGCTTTGGCATGTACAACAGTACAAGTGAAGTAACCTATAGGATGGTCAGCACAGAAAATGGAAGAGGGTGTTTTTACATTTTAACATAGAATTTTTTTATTTAGAAAGTTACAAAATAAAAATTAATTTGATTTCCCCAGGAGATTAGTCGGTAGGAGATATTTTGAGAAAAAAAATTAAAAAAAACGAAATTGATTTTAATATTTTTATAATTTTAGTTGTGTATATGTAAAAATATATTTAAGTATAGCTATATTTGAATAGATTTTATTTTTTTTAATTTTAATTATTTAATTTGATGATTTTTTCTTTATTTATTAGTTATTTTACAATTGTAAGAAAAGATAATAAAAAATATTAAAATGAAATAAACTTAATTTATTTTTAATGTGTTAAAAATATAAAAATTTAATTTTTAAGTTACCTTAAATTATTTTTATATTGAGATTTAAATATGAGAATTAATTTTTAAATTAGATTAAATTAACTCTTTTTTTAATAATTTTAAATACAGTGAAAGGGAATTTGCTGACAAGTGATAAGATTCTTCTACATTTTAATATTGACATTTTATTCCTCTTCGGGTCATGTTATTTATACAATAAAAAATT
Organism: Ormosia semicastrata; assembly: GCA_029884595.1. Lineage (NCBI taxonomy): Eukaryota > Viridiplantae > Streptophyta > Magnoliopsida > Fabales > Fabaceae > Ormosia > Ormosia semicastrata. Next base: position 76,919,374 of record JAQQTO010000060.1, read on the forward strand.
AATAATAATATAAAATTGACAATTTATAAAATGGCAAGCTTCACCTAAAGGCAGCAAAGTATCTACTTATTAGGGAGTGGAAATGCATATCTTCACTCTATCTTAAAATTTTTTTTTTTATCTTATATAAGTATATATATATATATATATATGTTTTTTTTTTTTTTTATATATATAATTTTGCCTCTACTCTATTTTGGATTTTTTTTTTTATCTCATCTTGTCCCCACTCCATTCCATATAAATATATATATATATATATATGTCTTTCTTATTTTTTATGTGTAATTTTTATCCCCATATATAAATAAATTAATAAATTTCTAATGATAAAAAATAAAACTCATATAATATTATTTTTCATTTTTCAATAAGTACTCACTTAGTTTGGTATATGAGTATACTCATATAATATTATTTTTTATTTTTTAATAGAACTCACGTGGGTTTAATATTAATATATTCAAAGTATGAAATTCTTCTTCTCTCACCGTTCTGTATCTCTATAAACTAGTGATGATGGAGAAAATTATTCGTTCAGATCCACTCGCATATGTTTCGATCACATAGACGTTTGCCCCCACTGCTTAAAATTCTTGGGTTCGTCATTGCCTGAAGGAGTATAAATATTATAATAATTCGATATGTACATAATAATAGAATATTTTAATAAATTCTTTTGAATTTGTTAGTAATTAAATTTAATAAAGAAATAAATAAAACTTATGTATCATGATGTCATGTGTAACATCCTCTTAAACATGTTAAACTTGTATATAGTTAAAGAAGTAGCATAATACTTACGTAACTTGTCTGTTTTTGTGACTTTTTGATTTTGTTTAGTCACTCTATTATAACACTATATGTAAAAATTAGTTGTTATTAGCTCATAAAATAGCTTAAACTGCTTACTTAATGGACATAAATATAGAGAATTTATTTTTAGGTAACAAATGTGTAAAATGTGACATGATTAATTTTTTAGAGTTAATTGAGTCAATTTTGTATTTTTAAGTACACTCGATGAGTGTTTAAGTACCAGATTAATGAATTACAGATATGGAAATTTTTGGAAATTGTGAAATTAGGATTGAAATGAATCTTAAGATTTAGTTTAATGTCTATAGAAGTTAGGAAACTGAATTTGGAGAAATTTAAGTATTCTTAACAGATTCAAAGTTTTTACAAAAAATCTTAAAGTCTTTATGACTCACGGTTCCTTAGCCTTCTTATTTGACTTTCTTTGAGATTTTCTCTCATTTTCACTCCCATCTCTCACGTTCTGAAGCTGTAGAAAGAGGGAAAGGAAGGAAAAGAGAGAAAGAATAAGAAAGAAGAGGAAAGGAAGGAAGAGGAATAGGAAGATCAAGATCAAAGCTTGAGGATCATCCTTAGAGATTAGAGGTAGGGGTGTTTGTCTACCTAGTTTCTTCCTTTTCTATATCCTTTGATGCATGAGTTATGCTTGCTTGGGATAGAAAATTGGTTTCTAGGGGTTTCTCAAGGGTTTGAGTTAGATGAACTCATTAGGAACTTGAGATAGAACTTGTATTAAGTTATTCTATGCATGGTTGTTGGTTTGATCATAGGAATATCCATGAAACATCTTGAGTTAGGAGTTGAGAAATGAATATTTGAGGTTATGGTTTTGTTCATAAATTCATGCTTAGATGAGTTGTGAGTATACATGAGGTATATATATCATGTTTAGAGACCATGTTTGTGGTTGGAAACCACTTTAGAACCTGATTTTAGAATATTAGAAACTGGTTTGGAGACCAATAGAATAGGGGAGGTGATTCTGGTGCACTGACGCTTAGGCGCCAAGAGTTAAGCGCCCAAACACCCACTGCCCAGAACCTGTTCTGCGTGTTGCTGCATACTGGGCGCCAGGGAGTGGGTGCCTAGGCGCCAGTGGGGCGCTTGAATGCCAGGAATTGGACGCCTGAGCACCAGCGACTAGGAAAAATGGGCAGGCTTTCTGCCATGCCAGTGCCTAGGCGCTAGAGAGTGGGCACCCAAACTAGAGTTTTCCAAGAGTTCATTTTGATGAAATGGACTTCCATACTTGTTAGGATCTCTTGTATATGCCTTGTAAAGTGTGTTGAGACACTAGTAAGGGTATTTCATGGAGGAAATTACCACCTTGCATATATGGGAAAGTAAGAGACTTTGTGCATCCTATGGTTGTGGATTGCCATAGGTTGTTATCTAGACCTTGAGCAACATGAGGCTGTGTTTGATATCACTTGTGAAGTGGTGATGGGGTGTGCTAGATATAACTAAGTTGAGATTGTTTGGCATGGTTGCCTATCTTTATGCATGAGTTGCTCCCTTTTGGTGAATGATGAGCTTAAGGTGCATAAATGATGAATGTTCCCTTGTTTACTAAGGTTGAACTATGAGAATATGCTAGAGACATGGGTTGGTTCCTTTATGTGATAAAGTTGAGCCAAAAGTGCATGTTTCCTAGTTTTAGTTCTTTCACTTGGTTAGGTTGAAACCTTGTGAAGGGCTTGTGTTCTGTGAACACTTTGTATGTTTTTAGACTTGCTATTCATATGTATTGTGACCTTATATGGTGTGTACAACCATTTTGGCTAGACAATGGGATATGAGATCCTAAATTCTCGTAGCTAGAGAGCTATTATGGTCAAGGTTACTGGTGATGGGGTGGTAGCAGTATTCAAGAAAGTTACAAGGACTTCAAGGAGAAATACTTCAAGCTAATGGTGGCCCCGGGGACTCTTCTTTTCTTTCTAAACAATGATGGGGAGTCGACGTTTATCCTGTATTGGACTCAGAGGGCATAGAGTACTCCTCTTGGATTGATTGAACAGGAGAGGCCCGACCTTGACTGGAATGACATTGAGTGCGTCGACTTCTTTACTATATGGGTTCAGCAAGTGGGCCTCATTCCTTCTAAAGATGTGTTGGATACCCCTGATGACGCAACTATTTAGGCTATTCTGGGTAGGGTAAGCCGTAGTTCGCATTTAATTTTTTGTGTATGGTAATTTCTTCACATATTTTTCTTGTTATCTAACTCTTGCCGTGTTTTGCAGTGAGCTTGGCAACGATGGCATCCAGAAATGCTCTTGCAACCTTTGAGGCCCTGAGAGCTAGGAACGCAGTTGGTCCTTACAATGCTCTCGTGGTCGCTGCTCCAACCCCTCCGCCCCCACTAGTTGAGGATCTGGAGATCGAGAGGGGCCAGATTCAACTGGAGGATTCCCCTACGCCGCCACTCCAGAGGCAAAAGAGGAAGGTCGTTGAGGATGGAAGGGCGGATGACTGAGGGAAGAGGGCGACAGTTGAAGCGGTTGATGAGGGTCCGATTAGTTTGCATGGAAACAACTCAAATCCTGGGGATTTGCTCAACTTTAATCTCCTAGTCAACAAAGTCGTGAACCATGTTGCTCAACATAACATGACGGAGATCCTGTCGACATTTTAAACTTGCGCCTTCTGCCTTGCTACCGGGGCTCGTGTTCTAGAAAGATGCTATGGAGAGTATAATTGGTGGACGTCGAAGAGGGTGATGGCGGTCGAGGAGGGCAAAAATCGAGCCTTCAAGGTTGGGAATTGCAGATACATCACACAGCAAAAAACAAAATTTCCACCAAGGATCCATGCGAAAAGAAGACCATAATCCGTGTTTTTTTTAGTTTACCTCTTGAAGCGAGATGTAAAAATGATCAAGCAAATCACAAGCACCGCAATAACAATGATACCTCTACATTATCCACATGAACAGACTTGCAAAACGTTTAATGCCCGCAGTCTTGGACTTTGACCTCTCTGCCACAGTGCTAGCTGCAAAGAGAAAGGAAACTTGTCACTCTCTCACTCACTGTTTTTGTCAAGTGCGTCTAGGGTTTGTCATACATGCCTTGACAGTCCCTTAGCAGTGCTATTTATAATAGCTGTTGCTTTATACGAGTGAGAGCAGCAGCAACGTAAGCTGTGCAACCCTAAACTCATCTATTATGAATCTGACCCACGATTGAATCCCAGTCTAACTTGGATCCTTATTGCTCCAACTAAGTCTGTTCTAAGTGTGTGACAATTTGGGTTCTCATGACATTGGAAGCAATATTAAAATCTCATTTTAATATTACAAGTAGTGAATGGTATCTAGCAACACATCGCTGCTACCTAAGTAATGAGAATGTCAGTGATTTGACATAACATTTTTGTGATTAATGTTACCGTGTAGTTTAGTCCCTTTATCCAGATATCTAGATTGAACACAAGGCATGGAATGTGTCACCCTTGTATAGTTCAATCTTCTGTTTTCTGATACTCGAGTAGACGTAGTAATAACAAATGAGATCAATATCTTATATTGACTCATTTGAGCATAACCAAACATTTCGTAGTCTCACTCAATCAAGGGACCCAAAGATATCACTCTTATTATGTAGGAGGAACAAATCCTATCTCGGTCACTCACATCCCTCCGTATGATTCGCAGTATGTCCAATAACCAACTTTATAATCACCTTGTTATAGATGATGTTTGATGGCATTAAAATATACAACTCTTCATATAAGAATCATAGTGATTTCAAGTCAAAGGACCACATACACTATTATCACTATGAGAATCACTTATGACACTCGCGTAACGATCCACGCAGCGTTCTCATGGCGAGTCAGTCTAATACATCATTACTCTAATATGTACCCAATTGAAGACTTGATATCTCATATCTATGACCCGTGAGATGTGGCCATCAGTCTACGCACATACTAGTCTCAATGCATTATTGTCGTCCTGATTAACAATAATACTTGACTAAAGGACATTTAAGAATAGTGTTCCATTTCTATTCAATAGGATCTCACGATCAAGTCATCCACTTAATGTCCTATGGCATAAAACTTACTATTCTAAGGACTTTATTATGTATCTCATAAATAAAACAAAAAATGAAATGTCTCATATATTAACTAAATACAATAATACAATGTAAGCTAGAACAGTCAAAATAAATTGGCCTCTAGGGCATATGTAACACCCCAAATTCTGGCTATATGAATAGTAATAGCAGAATTGCACTATTTTATATTTTCTGTGTGGTATAAAAATAATTTGACTGTTCTGAGATCATACTTGATCATGTTGTGTGATTTGCTCCTGGTTAGGAAAAATAATATTTTTCGGTCGGGAAATTTGATCGCCTCATTTGAAGACGGGGATCTTATTAAACCCGAATCGAGTGACTCGAGAAAAGAATCTTTTAATTTTTAGAATCTATATATGAAAATAAAAATATTGTATTGATAAATATCTGTGGTTATATTTATAGCAGTCGTTGCTATGAACGTTAGACCCGATAAGTTTTAATTAATAGAAAATGTGTTTAGAATATTTCTTGTAATTAAAATTAAAGTGAGCCAATAGGATGTAGTCAAAACAAATAGTTGGATTTTTCTAACCAATGAGAATTGGTCAAGGAAAGAAGTTTAGACTTCCTTGTGGACCATTAGATTTGAAGCTTGACTTAGGAGCTTTGATCTTCATCATTGATTCAATCAATGGTGTAAAACAAATCCTACCAAAAACTATCAAGTAATATTCACCATAGATAAGATTAATGGATAAGATTGAGTCAACATTAATTGCTTGACTTTTGCTTAGGAAGTTAATTAACCTTAATTTAGTTGTCCTAATTACCTAATTAGGAAATTAAGTAAACTAACTTGATTAGGGATTAGTTATAACTTAATCCTTAATTTAATATTCTAATTCTAATTAGAAGTGATAATGCATGCTAAATATGTATTAGATGCATGTTAAATATGTTAAATTAGATTAGTTATATACTTGAAGGATTAAGTAAGAATGGTTAGAAAATTAAACCCAATCAAATAGCTAATCAACTAACTAGTAATTAGGCTTGAACTAATGATGAATTAAGGATTTAAACTCACCTAAACCATCATGGACCAAAGACAAAAAATTGGGCGGCCCAAAGAAAGACCTAAGCTCCACGGTCGGTGAATTGGAGCAAGCAGAATTTAGCTTGAAATTAGCAACCAATTAAAGGGTTTAATACTTACCTAGCTCCACGGTCAATAGAGATTTGGAGCAAGAAATTGGAGGCCAACGGAAGACAAATTTTGGATGGTCTAGCAGCTGAATTGGAGCAGCAACAAACGGCCCAGTAGTGGTAGAAAATAGACGTCCAGCAGCAGCAACACGTCCAGTAGAATTTGAAGATTTCAAGTAATATTTGAATGTTCAAATGCCATGCAAAGTCAAGCTTGTGACCAATGAGAAGTGAGTGTCCTTGTCCAATTAATGCATGGCTACTTGCTCAAGCAAAATGTTCATTCACGTCATTCACAAAGACACAACACGGCGGAAAGACATGTAGCACTGGATGGAGTGGATAACCATGCAAATGAATCTCTCCAAATGTCACAAATTCATCCACGGTTGGTAGCTGTCTTCATGTATTCAGAATTTAGATAATCACTCAAGTAAAATCATCCACATTTCGCGTGTTATCACACGGCTTGGCAAAGTGACCTTCCCACATTCTCACCCTTCACTTTTTACTTATCAAAACATAAGCTAATTCTCTCAAAGTTTCAAGGAAAACTCATGCCTCTTTCTCTCATTTTCCTTTCTTCTTCCAATCGGTCACCACCTCCAAATCACACCATCCATCCTTCTAAACACTCATCTCTTGGTTTGTTTTAACTTAAACTCTACTCTAATCATTTCTCCTTCACAAGGATTGTCACAAAACCTATCCTACCTTGTTCAAAGCTTCATCAACCTAAGCTTCTTCAACCTTTTCTTAAAAAGGTAAGCTTTGATTTAAGAATTCCAAGTTTGATTTTAATTTTATTAACCATGATTTTTCCATGGTTTTCAACCTTGATTCTTGTATAGTCCTTCACTAATTTTTCTTGAAAATTCTAGGGCTTGTTAGGAGATTAACAAAGTTTCAAGGCAAGGGAAGAAAGCTTACAAAGCTTGTCTTCAAAAGGTAAGAGGGAGACTCAACCTTACCACCCATGTTTTGGTAGTATGAGGATGATCTACATTCGGTGAAAAATCCTTAAGGATTTATTCACCTATTGTTTGAGGTTCTTGGACTGTATTGATTGGACTGTATTGAAATGTGATTGCTTGTGTTTCTAGGTTTGTATGTGTAGTATCGGTGGGATATGATTTTGTTTTAATGCTTGTCTGTATGCTGTAATGCTTAAGGAACTGATAATATGGGTGTATGTGAAATATATACCGTAGCGAAACTTATATTGTCTGTATGTGAAATTTACACGGTAAATTTTATGGGGAAGGGGCTCAATTGGAAATGTCATGAAAATATGGGGTCATTATGTAAATATAAAATTTTGAGGGGCTATAGTGAAAATACTATGTTTTGAGGGATGAAAATGTAATTTATGTGTTTTGAAGAACGAAAACATAATTAATCTGTTTTGAGGAACAAAAATGTAATTTATGTATTTTAAGGGACTATTTTGTAAATATGTGAGAAATACAGTAAATTTTAATATTAAAATGAGTAAAACAGTAATTCTGATTTAAAACGTATGAAAAATAGTTACGCAATTGGAAAACACTGAAAAATCACTACGTGATTTGAAAAGGCGACAGAATTGAGTCACGAGTGAGAAAATACGAAAATATGATTACACGATTAAATTACAGTAACACATTTTGTTAAATTATTATATGAACCCGTACATAGGATATCAATGGAAATTGTGAATAGTGCATAGTACATGCATTGAAAAGGTCCAAAGGAATTTGTGTAAGGCAAGTTGCCTAGGAGAGATTACACCTCCGAGTGGGTGCGATAAGCGTAGTGTAGGTCACCGATTGACCTTGGGGGCATTGGGGTGCGGGTTGCCTACAATGGACGGTTGGTAGCTCTTACGTACCGTGGGTTAGACCGATGCAACACACCAATGATGGGGACCGAGACACTATCCCTAATCATGATTTGATAAAGACCGTCGTGCATGTGCTAGATGTGTAGAATTTGAGCACGTGGTCCGAAGCATGTTAGTCCGACAGATCTTTTCGATCACTCTCTCCGACTTGAGTTGTAGCTCCATGGAGTAGGATATTGAGTCAGTGTACATTGCATTCACATTTGCATTCATAGGAATATATCATTGTAATTTTTGCTCATGTGTAATCCTTGCTCGTGACAATTAAAATATTAAATACTTGAGTATTGAAAATAGTATAATCATAATTCTTGTTTATTTCATGTATAATGTTGAGATATAATGTTAGTGGCATAACTGTAATTATTATTATTTATTTCTGTGCAATTATGATATATGATGTTAGTGGCATAACTGTAATTATAGTATGACTGCTGTATGATATTTTGGATGTGATTATCTTCATTGCTACCATATTGGTATTGGCATAGGTAATCTCACCTCTTGTATGTATATATTGTATCATGTGTATGTGTTGTTAAGACACTGAGCCGGACGTAGAGCGAGAAGCAGAGAAATGTCCAGATTCTGTTGAGAATTTCGAGTTCTGATGGCGGTGGAGATTCCTAGTTTCCTGGGTTACATGAGACTGACATTTATCGGAGGAGACGAGGCATGAACCGAAGATTTAGAGAGAGAAAGTATTTATTATTTGGGAGATGTAAATATTAGACTGAGTAGGCTACAGTCAGGGAACCCTTACTTTTCTATTACTATTTATGTACAGTTAGAGTTTCCTATATCCATTAAGCAGCACTGGGGAGCGTACTATCGTACCCCTAGAGAGGGTAGTGTTGTATCGTCCGCTCAGACATTTCCTCCCCGGACTTTACGTAGAGTTGGAATTCCCTCACCCGGGGAATCTGAGGAGGACCCATCTGAGGGTCCGGCTACTTCTGAGGGCTCAGCTGCCTAGTAGTACTTGGGCAAAGATGTCAATGTAAATAGTGTTTAAACTTTTTGGAGTAACCAGTTTGTAATATTTATAGTATGAGAGTGTTAAAGATTTATATATGTATAACAAGAAACTTGGATATGTATAAATGATGTAAATTATTTGTAATGATGCTGTGATGTTTTATTTTCTGCTAAGTTTATTTTCTTGTTATTAAGAAATTTTGAATTTCGTATTTTTCCTACAATGTACATTATCTATATAAGGTTAATTTGGTAATTATGTAACATAAATGTGGCATCCTAAGGTGGGTGTTACATTAGTTGGTATCAGAGCCAAGTTAGAGTCTTTTGGGTTTGTGGTTAGGTCTGTCTTGTTTAAGTTGCGTGTTTCTCTGTGATTGTTTGTCGAAAGGAAATCATATTACTAGAAGATTGATTTCAACTATTATTTGTGTTGTCCAGTTGACTTGAGAAAGACGAAATGGCTGGACGAGGAAGAGGGCGTGTTAATACTAGAGCAGAATATGAGAACGCCGGCAATGACAATCAGAATATGGCTATAGCTATAGCAGCAATACAAAGGATTGCTGAAGTTGTTGTACAGCAGAATCAGAGAGCAACTGACGATGCTCATAGCTTGTCAGAATTTCGAAGGAATAATCTGCCTAAGTTTCATGGAGAGTTTGATCCAGAGAATGCTAATCTGTGGATTAAGGAACTAGAGAAGATATTTAATGGGATGGGTTGTACTGATGAGCAAAAACTTACTTTCGCGACGTTTGTGCTGGTTGGTGATGGAGAGGCCTGGTGGACAGGAGCCCGAAGATTAATTGAAGCTGAAAGAAGAATTGTAACATGGCAACTCTTTAGACAGAAGTTTTTGGCAAAATATTTTCCAGCGAGTGTACAACATGCTAAGGAGATGGAGTTTCTTAGTCTGAGGCAAGGAGCAATGACTGTGAGCGAGTACGCAGCAAGGTTCGAAAGCTTATCTAAGTTTTTGAGGTACTTTCAGATGCATCCAGATGAGAAATGGAAGTGTAGGAAATTCGAAGAGGGGTTGAGACTTGACATCAAGAGAGCTTTAGCGACGGTGGATATTGATCAATTTCTAGTGTTATTGGACAAGTGCCGCAAGATTGAGGAGATCGATAACCAACGGGCGGCAAAGACTAAAAACTTTGGACCAACATGGTTCCAAAAGGGAAGAGGTAGCGGAGGTAGCGGTGGCAACCGTTATCAACAAAAGCCCTACACTAAACCAGCGGCAAGTCAGAATCGACAGCAATCAATTGGGGGAAGTTCAAGTGGTAGTAAGACAGCTTCAACTGGAACTTCTACACTTAAATGTTTTAAGTGTGGGAAAGGACATCTTACTAGGGATTTGTCAAGCATAAGGGGTGATCGTTATAGATGTGGGAAGCCTGGACATTTTTTCGAGATTGTGATCAGTTGAAGGCGAGCCATCAGTGGGCAATGTTTGTACTGCAAGGCCACAGGTGGGTGGTCGAGTATATACTATGAGCGGGGAGGAAGCCGCTAAATCTGAGGACTTGATAATGGAGGAGTGTGCCATTAAAGGTAACCCTTTAACAGTGTTATATGATTCGGGAGCAACACATTCTTTCATTGCATGTGATTGTGTGGAGCGTTTGGGATTGACTGTGACTACATTGCCATATGATTTGACTGTGGTTACTCCTACTGATAAACCTGTGATAACTACAAAAGTATGCTTGAATTGCCCTATATGTGTTAGGGATAGAATCTTTCATGTGGATTTGATTTGTTTGCCTCTTTCTAAGATTAATGTAATCTTAGGAATGGATTGGTTATCTTCTAACCATATCCTGATTGACTGTTCGAGTAAGACGTTAGTTTTCCCTGAGGTTAAGGATTCTAAATTCTTAACGGCTACTCAAGTGGAAGCCTGTTTAAAGGAAGGAGACCTAGGGTACTTGTTGATATCTTCCTTGGAGGTTCACTTTGTGAAGATGTTCTGAAGGATATCTTTGTAGTGAATGAATTTCCTGAAGTGTTTCCGAAGATATCTGGGATTACCACCATAGGAAAGGGAGATTGAATTCTCTATTGATTTAGTACTTGGAGTGGACCTATATCTATGGCACTTTGAGAATGCCACCAGTAGAGTTAAGCGGCCCGAAGAAGCAATTGGAAGATTTGTTGGAAAAGCAATTTGTGAGACCAAGTGTATCACCTTGGGGAGCTCCAGTGTTGTTGGTAAAGAAGAAGGATGGGACTTCTCGGCTATGTGTGGATTATTCGAGATGAACAAGATTACAATCAAGAATAAGTATCCCTACCGAGGATTGATGATCTATTTGGATCAATTGCGAGGAGCCACCATATTTTCTAAGATTGATTTACGTTATGGTTATCACCAGATACGTGTAAAGGTGGAGGATATCCCGAAGACTGCGTTCCGGACTCGATACGGACATTATGAGTACCAAGTGATGCCTTTTGGTGTGACTAATGCACCTGCAATATTTATGGACTTCATGAACAGACTTTTCCGTTCGTACTTGGATAAGTTTATTGTTGTCTTTATTGATGACATCTTGATTTATTCTCGAAGTCAGGAGGAACATGTTGAACACCTCAGAGTGGTTCTCCAAATTTTGAAGGAAAATAAACTATATGCCAAGTTGTCCAAGTGTGAATTTTGGTTGAGTGAAGTACAATTCTTGGGGCATGTCATATCGGCAGATGGAATTGAAGTTGATGCTTCGAAAGTGGAGACAGTTGTTGAGTGGGAAAGACCGAAGACTATATCGGAGATCCATAGTTTCATCGGATTAGCTGGTTATTATCGACGATTCATAGAAGGGTTTTCAAAGATTGCAGGACCTCTTACCCAACTTACACGAAAGAATCAATCGTTCGTGTGGACTGATGCATGCGAGGAAAGTTTTCAGGAGTTGAAATGACGACTGACTACTTCACCAGTGTTGATTCTACCTGATCCGAATGAACCTTTCGAGGTGTACTGTGATGCTTCTTATCAAGGATTGGGTTGTGTACTTATGCAGAACCGTAAGGTTGTGGCATATGCGTCGAGGCAGTTGAAAGTGCATGAGAGGAATTATCCGACTCATGACTTGGAGCTAGCAGCAGTGGTGTTTGCGTTGAAGGTATGGAGACATTTTCTCTATGGGGCAATGTTCACTGTATTTAGTGACCATAAAAGTTTGAAGTATCTGTTCGACCAGAAAGAGTTGAACATAAGACAGAGGTGTTGGCTCGAGTTTCTGAAAGATTATGACTTTCAGTTACAATATCATCCTGGAAAGGCGAATGTCGTAGCGGATGCTTTGAGTAGAAAATCGCTTAATGCTTCTATTATGATGATGAAGGAGAAGGAGTTGATAGAAGAATTTCGGGATATGCGATTATCTGTGAAGTTGACACCGGGGAAGATGTGTTTGAATATGATCACCATTTTAAATGATCTGATGGATAAAATACGAGAAGGACAGAATAGTGATCAATATCTGCAAAGAAGCAAAGGAAGCAAGAAGTCAAGGAGCAGAATTAGAATTCAGCGAAGGTGTTGATGGAATTTTGAAGTTCAGAGGGAGAGTTTGAGTGCCAAACAATCCAGAACTTAGGAGATCGATTTTGAATGAAGCTCATAGAAGTAAGTTGAGTATGCATCTAGGAGCCACGAAGATGTACCAAGATTTGAAGCAGCTGTATTGGTGGCAAGGAATGAAGCGAGATGTAGCTGAGTACGTATCATCCTGTTTGACTTGTCAGAAGGCCAAGGTGGAACATCAACGGCCATCAGGAATGTTGTAACCTTTGCCTATTCCTGAATGGAAATGGGATGACATAGCAATGGATCTCCTCACGGGGCTACCAAGAACTCGGAAGGGTCACGACTCTATATGGGTAATTATTGATCAGCTTACAAAGTCGACGCACTTTTTACCGATTAATATTAAGTACTCAATGGAGAAGTTAGCTCAGATATACATCAATGAAATTGTTAGACTTCATGGTGTACCATCCAGTATAATTTCTGATCGAGATCCGCGATTCACATCTAGATTCTGGACTAGTCTACAAGAAGCGATGGGGACAAATCTACATTTGAGTTCTGCTTACCATCCACAAACTGATGGTCAGTCAGAAAGAACCATTCAGTCGTTGGAGGACTTGTTGAGGGCTTGTAATCTAGAGCAAACTGGTTGTTGGGATGAATTTCTGCCATTGATAGAGTTCACCTACAACAATAGTTTCCATTCGAGTATAGGGATGGCACCCTATGAAGCCTTATATGGGAGAAGATGTAGGACGCCATTGTGTTGGTACCAGGATGGTGAAAGTACTGTAATAGGACCTGAATTTGTGCAGCAGACAACTGAAAAGGTAAAGATGATCCAAGACAAGATGAGGACAGCTTAGACGCGGCAAAAGAGCTATGCAGATAAAAGGCGAAGACCACTGGAATTCGAAGAAGGTGACCATGTATTTTTACGTGTGACACCTATGACTGGAGTTGGACGAGTAATTAAGTCAAAGAAGCTTACTCCTAAGTTTATCGGACCGTATCAGATACTTCATCGGATAGGTCCGGTGGCTTATCAAGTCGCGCTGCCGCCGTTTTTATCAAATCTTCATAATGTATTTCACGTATCACAACTACGGAAATATATTCCAGATCCGACTCACATTATCGAATCAGACACTGTACAACTAAAGGAGAACTTGACCTATGAGACAGTTCCAGTCAAGATTGAAGACCGAAGGATAAAGCATCTTCGAGGAAAGGACATTGCATTAGTTAAAGTAGTTTGGAACGATGTAAGTGGTGAAGCCACATGGGAGTTGGAAGAAAAGATTAGAGAGCAGTATCCGTTTTTGTGTTAAGTGTATGTCAAGTTTCGAGGACGAAACTTTATTTTAGAGGGGGAGAGTTGTAACACCCCAAATTCTGGCTATATGAATAGTAATAGCATAATTGCACTTGTTTTGTATTTTCTCGTGTGGTATAAAAATAATTTGAGCATTCGAGATCATACTTGATCATGTTGTGTGATTTGCTCTCTGGTTAGGAAAAATAATATTTTTCGGTGGGAAATTCGATCTGCCTCATTTGGAGACGGGGGATCTTACTAAACCCGAATCTGAGTGACTCAGAAAAGAATCTTTTAATTTTTAGAATCTATCTATGAAAATAAAAATATTGTACTGATAAATATTTGTGGTTATATTTATAGTAGTCGTTGCTTTGAATGATAGACCCGATAAGTTTTAATTAATAGAAAATGTGTTTAGAATATTTCTTGTAATTAAAATTAAAGTGAGCTAATAGGATGTAGTCAAAACAAAAGGTTGGATTTTTCTAACCAATGAGAATTGGTCAAGGAAAGAAGTTTAGACTTCCTTGTGGACCATTAGATTTGAAGCTTGACTTAGGAGCTTTGATCTTCATCATTGATTCAATCAATGGTGTAAAACAAATCCTACCAAAAACTATCAAGTAATATTCACCATAGATAAGATTAATGGATAAGATTGAGTCAACATTAATTGCTTGACTTTTGCTTAGGAAGTTAATTAACCTTAATTTAGTTGTCCTAATTACCTAATTAGGAAATTAAGTAAACTAACTTGATTAGGGATTAGTTATAACTTAATCCTTAATTTAATATTCTAATTCTAATTAGAAGTGATGATGCATGCTAAATATGTATTAGATGCATGTTAAATATGTTAAATTAGATTAGTTATATACTTGAAGGATTAAGTAAGAATGGTTAGAAAATTAAACCCAATCAAATAGCTAATCAACTAACTAGTAATTAGGCTTGAACTAATGATGAATTAAGGATTTAAACTCACCTAAACCATCATGGACCAGCAGCAAAAAATTGGGCAGCCCAGCAGCACCTAAGCTCCACGGTCCAGCTGAATTGGAGTAGCAGAATTTAGCTTGAAATTAGCAACCAATTAAAGGGTTTAATACTTACCTAGCTCCACGGTCCAGCAGAGATTTGGAGCAGCAAAATTGGAGGCCCAACAGCAGCAAATTTTGGACGGTCTAGCAGCTGAATTGGAGCAGCAACAAACGGCCCAGCAGTGGCAGAAAATAGACGTCCAGCAGCAGCAACACGTCCAACAGAATTTGAAGATTTCAAGTAATATTTGAATGTTCAAATGCCATGCAAAGTCAAGCTTGTGACCAATGAGAAGTGAGTGTCCTTGTGCAATTAATGCATGGCTACTTACTCAAGCAAAATGTTCATTCACGTCATTCACAAAGACACACAACACGACAAGAAGACATGTAGACTAGATGGAGTGGATAACCATACAAATGAATCTCTCCAAATGTCACAAATTCATCCACGGTTGGCGGTGTCTTCATGTATTCGAATTTAGATAATCACTCAAGTAAAATCATCCACATTTCACGTGTTATCACACGACTTGGCAAAGCGACCTTCCCACATTCTCACCCTTCACTTTTTACTTATCAAAACATAAGCTAATTCTCTCAAAGTTTCAAGGAAAACTCACGCCTCTTTCTCTCATTTTCCTTTCTTCTTCCATTCGGTCACCACCTCCAAATCACACCACTCATCCTTCTAAACACTCATCTCTTGGTTTGTTTTAACTTAAACTCTACTCTAATCATTTCTCCTTCACAAGGATTGTCACAAAACCTATCCTACCTTGTTCAAAGCTTCATCAACCTAAGCTTCTTCAACCTTTTCTTAAAAAGGTAAGCTTTGATTTAAGAATTCCAAGTTTGATTTTAATTTTATTAACCATGATTTTTCCATGGTTTTCAACCTTGATTCTTGTATAGTCCTTCACTAATTTTTCTTGAAAATTCTAGGGCTTGTTAGGAGATTAACAAAGTTTCAAGGTAAGGGAGGAAAGCTTACAAAGCTTGTCTTCAAGAGGTAAGAGGGAGACTCAACCTTACCACCCATGTTTTGGTAGTATGAGGATGGTCTGTTCGGTGAAAAATCCTTAAGGATTTATTCACCTATTGTTTGAGGTTCTTGGACTGTATTGATTGGACTGTATTGAAATGTGATTGCTTGTGTTTCTAGGTTTGTATGTGTAGTATCGGTGGGATATGATTTTGTTTTAATACTTGTACGTATCTTTGTAATGCTTAAGGAACTGATAATATGGGTGTATGTGAAATATATACCGTAGCGAAACTTATATTGTCTGTATGTGAAATTTACACGGTAAATTTTATGGGGAAGGGGCTCAATTGGAAATGTCATGAAAATATGGGGTCATTATGTAAATATAAAATTTTGAGGGGCTATAGTGAAAATACTATGTTTTGAGGGATGAAAATGTAATTTATGTGTTTTGAAGAACAAAAACATAATTAATCTGTTTTGAGGAACAAAAATGTAATTTATGTATTTTAAGGGACTATTTTGTAAATATGTGAGAAATATAGTAAATTTTAATATTAAAATGAGTAAAACAGTAATTCGATTTAAAACGTATGAAAAATAGTTACGCGATTGGAAAACACTTGAAAAATCACTACGTGATTTGAAAAGGGACAGATTGAGTCGCGAGTGAGAAAATACGAAAATATGGTTACGCGATTAAATTACAAGTAACATTACTGTTAAATTATTATATGAACCCTGCACATGGGATATCAATGGAAATTGTGAATAGTGCATAGTACATGCATTGAAAAGGTCCAAAGGATTGTGTAAGGCAAGTTGCCTAGGAGATATTACACCTCCTGAGTGGGTGCGATAAGCGTAGTGTAGGTCACTGATTGACCTTGGGGGTATTGGGGTGCGGGTTGCCTACAATGGACAGTTGGTAGCTCTTCTGTACCATGGGTTAGACCGATGCAACACACCAATGATCCGGACCGAGACACTATCCCTAATCATGATTTGATAAAGACTGTCGTGCATGTGCTAGATGTGCAGAATTTGAGCACGTGGTCTGAAGCATGTTGGTGCCGACAGATCTTTTCAGTCACTCTCTCCAACTTGAGTTGTAGCTCCATGGAATAGGATATTGAGTCAGTGTACATTGCATTCACATTTGCATTCATAGGGAATATATCATTGTAATTTTTGCTCATGTGTAATCCTTGCTCGTGACAATTAAAATATTAAATACTTGAGTATTGAAAATAGTATAATCGTAATTCTTGTTTATTTCATGTGTAATGTTGAGATATAATGTCAATGGCATAACTGTAATTATTATTGTTTATTTCTTGTGCAATTATGATATATGATGTTAGTGGCATAACTGTAATTATAGTATGACTGCTGTATGATATTTTGGATGTGATTATCTTCATTGCTACCATACTGGTATTGGCATAGGTAATCTCACCTCTTGTATGTATATATTGTATCATGTGTATGTGTTGTTAAGACACTGAGCCGGACGTAGAGCGAGAAGTAGAGAAAGGTCCAGATTCTGTTGAGAATTTCGAGTTCTGATGGCGGTGGAGATTCCTAGTTTCTGGGTTACATGAGACTGACATTTATCAGAGGAGACGAGGCATGGACCGAAGATTTAGAGAGAGAAAGTATTTATTATTTGGGAGATGTAAATATTAGGCGAGTAGGCTACGATCGGGAACCCTTACTTTTCTCGTTACTATTTATGTACGAGTTAGAGTTTCCTATATCCCTTAGGCAAAGACGGGGAGCGTACTATCGCACCCCTAGAGAGAGAAGTAGTGTTGTATCGTCCGCTCGGACATTTCCTCCCGGACTTTACGTAGAGTTAGAATTCCCCCACCCGGGAATCGAGGAGGACCCATCCGAGGGTCCAGGCTACTGAGGGCTCACCGCCTAGTAGTACTTGGACAAAGATGTCAATGTAAATAGTGTTTAAACTTTTTGGAGTGACCAGTTTGTAATATTTATAGTATGAGAGTGTTAAAGATTTATATATGTATAACAAGAGACTTGGATATGTATAAATGATGTAAATTATTTGTAATGATGCTGTGATGTTTTATTTTCTGCTAAGTTTATTTTCTTGTTATTAAGAAATTTTGAATTTCGTATTTTTCCTACAATGTACGTTATCTATATAAGGTTAATTTGGTAATTATGTAACATAAATGTGGCATCCTAAGGTGGGTGTTACAGCATACACCAAAACTCAAGGCTAAGGAAGAGGCTGTGAAGGCTAAGGAATTGGAGAAGGAACTGGTGGCCTTCAAGGACAATTTGGACCAGGAGAAGTCCAGTTCAATGGAGGTTAAGAGGGAGCTCGCCAACCTCAGTGCTGAATGTGAAAGCCTTCGTGTTAAGAATCAAGACCTCTGAACTGGAGTGGCGTGACTGCAAGAGGATACTCAACAATTGATTACGGTCTGCATAAATATTAGTGGGGAGCAATTGCAAAATGTAGTTGACTGAGTCCACCTTTTCAATCCCTGGGTGGCCTTGGCATTAGATGCATTGGACCCCAGAAGGGTGATTCAAGATAGTCGTCTCATGTTTCTAAGTCTTGCTTCGGATGATCAAGGTGTCGTTGAGGCCCTAGTCACTACTATCCAGGACTTGGACGTTTCTGAGGGTACAGGAAATGCAGCTTAGCCTGCCTCTAGTTTTTGCCCCCTGCGCGAGGTATTTTATTTTTTTCAAGACAATTACCCCAGTCGCCAAGGTGTTTTAATTTGTTTCCTTCACTTGTTTCTTATCCATGGTACATATTGGGTCCAATGTCCACTGTGTCACATCCCGAATTTAATAACCATAATATAACCAAAGTATATTACAGTGATTAGATTCAAGCATGCTACTTACTATAACAATGCAATTTCCAATATAGCATATCATCATTATATAGAAAATATAAGCCACGAATGAACAACTATATATATACCTCACAGCCTCAGCAGGGCATATTGTAATACATAAACTTTCACAACAAGATCTAGCGTAATATACAAGCTTTATCAACAAAAGCCTATAACTATACTAATCTACACACATTTTCTTCTTCCCTTTTGAAGATCTCGTACCTAGATTTACATGGCAACACAATCGGGGTGAGCAATCACATCTCAGTAGAAGTATTCCAATACCAGCATATACATAAACATATATACTCATTCAGATAATATTAACAATTATCAAAATAACACTTCATCACAGAAGCAACAAAATCTCCATCTCAGAGACACACAATCGCCCATACAATTACAAAGCATGAATAATGTTATGATCGTAACCGCCTATACAATTGTCATGCTATGCCAAATTATGTCTAGTATTTATGCCTATGCAAAATTCTAAGTATGAAAATGAATAATGTATGATACCATATCTAGGAACCTACAATTCCATGGTAATGTCATGAATGCATGAAACTTGAACAAAGTAATGGAAGTCACAACCATAACCTTGAGCAAGCACTAGAAGTCCATCCAGCAACATCATTATCACAAAGGAAATTTGTTTCCCCCCCGGGTAGTGAAGTCCATCAACCACACAGTTATCGATAATGAACAAGGAAATCCATCCTCAAAAGCACTATCTTAGGAAGGATACAATCCACCTTACCTAATATAGATCACCCATATCAATGGGGCTCACACATTTCAAAAAGCAATCACCCACATCTACGGGGCTCTTACTTTCTAAAAAGGCAACACATACAATCAAGTATATCATCATTACTAATTAAACTCTCATAATTAGCATTACAAATCATTATGATTCTACAATCACATAGAGAGAATACATGTACCTCAATATGCTTCACGAACCTCTCATGCAAAACAATTACTAATCACTTCTTGTAACTAGTTTCACAATTGATTTATATGCATTTCAAATTCATTTCATAACATTTCATCAAATACTTCTAAAAGTACTTTAACACTCTCAAAAGAGCAAGCATGAGTGATTCTAACACTTAAGGGAGCTCATTTCCTCAATTCATCATAATACGTAATATATGTGTATAATCATGTCTAATTATCTCACATAATTAGCACTTCAAATCAATATGATTCAAATCATCCACTCTTCATTAAATACTCCCACTACAGTCTCACCACTCATTAAAAAGCATAAAAGAAGAAACTACACCACTAGAAGGCTCCAAGGCATCAAACACAACTTATAGTTGTTCTCTGGCACTCATGCCGCGACATACCATGTGCCATGCCGCAGCGCCCAAGCCTTGGGTTCAAGCACTGGCAGGAAAAGCTGCCCATGCCGCGGCACCCAAGTGCCACGCCACGACGCGCACCCTATTCTTCAACACGTCGCGGCACCCATCTCTCGAGTCCCAAAATCTGGGTGTACATCACACTCACGTCGCGGTGTGCTGCACCTTGCACCATGGCACCCACTGCAGAACTCAGAATCTGCTGAATTCTGCATATACGGGTACTGTTCTGTTGGAAATAGACCATCTCTCAATCACTCAAAACTTGATTTCAAGTGATTTCTAACCTCTAACAAGGTCCAACTACATAGCGACTCTCAAACCACTTCAATTTCACTCAAAACAACACTTTGTGAATCAAAACCCTAACATTAACCTAAACCCCTAAAACTGACCTAAATGGGAATTAAGGCTTCCAAATGATAAAATATTCATCTCAGCACATCAACAAGTCAGTTTCTAACTCAACCAATTTATCCACATCAAGATTCAACTCAAGAATCATTAAATCACTCATTAAACCTCAAATTCTTCATTAAGTCACTCAAGAACCAAAAATGAAAGAAATAAAATACAACCATCCATACAAGTTTTCCCCTACCTCAAGGTCTTGAAGATGGCCAAGGATGGATCCAAACTCTCCAATCCTTGCTTGCCTCTTGGCTTCTCCTCTTTCTCCTTCTTCTTTCTCCTCCATTGTTCCATTTTCTCTTTTCTCTTCTCTTTTCTATTTTTTTCACCCTCAGCTGTGAGACTACTTATAAAGAGGAGCCAAATTTGACTTCTTATAGATAAGCACTAAAACCTTGATCTGTTAAGAACACTCAAATTTCACCAAATCTGATTTTCTAGCTATCAACAGATTCAAAATAAATCTTAAGATTAATTAAAAATCCTATTTCACAATTTCTCTATTTTTCCACATCAGCTGCTAGTCAAATCGATATTAAAATACACAACCAATATGCTTAAAAATGTCAAACTAACTCTGATTAACCTCAAACTTTAACTGTAGCATAGCTCCCACATTTGTGACCTGAAAACAAACTCTCCACATTTATTTCCACTAACTAAATAGTTTAAGCCACTTTTGGAGCAAATAACAGCTATATTTCACACATAGTATTATAAAGTGCCTAAATATGCTTAGAAAGTCATAAAACTACACAGACATGTTAAGTAGGTATTAGAATACCTCTATAACCATATATAAGCCTAATATGTTTTTCAGTGTGTTACATTTCTCCCCTCCTTTTTTGAATTTTGTCCCCAAAATTCACTCGCCATCAACACTTAGTCTCTCTCAACTAAGGTTCCAAGATCTCCAACAGACATCACACTCGAAGGAATCCCACCTTCCATAGCGATATCCAACTCATCATTATCAACTCAAGACAATCCAATCTCATGCAGGTTTACAGCTCCCAAGCCAACCTATGCCAGATATTCTTCACCTAAGAAATCTGTTTTCCACAAAACTCTTAGATTCCTCAATCTGTAATCCTTGCAAAACTTATCTATCAACCCTTTATCCAACACATGAGCTCTACACACACAAGAGGTACCACTCCAAAGGGTGTAGATGCAAACAAATCCTACACCAGTTCAGTCATACCAACTGGACCCTCACTAGAAGAACTCCTATTCTCCTAGTTCGCTTAGGTGAAGTCATAGTTTTCCATCCACACAAAACATTACATATTGAGTAGGCCAATCATCAATATCATATAACAGTGTAACAGTAGCTACTAACATCCAACCTAAAGCAAGCCATGCAAGCCGTGCAATCCATTTTCCAACATCTCAAACAAGAGACAAGGAAATGCACAACACACAGAGAAACTTCTACATGCCTAAGTATAGTCAGTCCATACCCTGGCTCAACAGGATGAACTGCTTTGATACCAAAATGTAACATCCCGAATTTAATAACCATAATATAACCAAAGTATATTACAGTGATTAGATTCAAGCATGCTACTTATGACAACAATGCAATTTCCAATATAACATATCATCATTATATAGAAAATATAAGCCACGAATGAACAACTATATATATACCTCATAGCCTCAGTAGGGTATATTGTAATACATAAACTTTCACAACAAGATCTAGCATAATATACAAGCTTTATCAACAAAAGCCTATAACTATACTAATCTTCACACATCTTCTTCCCTTTCAAAGATCTCGCACCTAGATTTACATGATAATACAATCGGGGTGAGAAATCA
Source organism: Ormosia semicastrata (assembly GCA_029884595.1). NCBI lineage: Eukaryota > Viridiplantae > Streptophyta > Magnoliopsida > Fabales > Fabaceae > Ormosia > Ormosia semicastrata. The sequence continues at coordinate 76,941,688 of JAQQTO010000060.1, forward strand.
CATATCAGTAGAAGTATTCCAATACCAGCACATACATAAACATATATACTCAGTCAGATAATATTAACAATTATCAAAATAAAACTTCATCACAGAAGCAACAAAATCTCTATCTCAGAGACACGCAATCGTCCATACAATTGCAATGCATGAATAATATTATGATAGCAACCGCCCATACAATTATCATACTATGCCAAATTATGTCTAGTGTTTATGCCTATGCAAAATTCTAAGTATGAAAATGAATAATGTATGATACCATATCTAGGAACCTACAATTCCATGGTAATGTCATGAATGCATGAAACTTGAACAAAGTAATGGAAGTCACAACCATAACCTTGAGCAAGCACTGGAAGTCCGTCTAGTAACATCATTATCACAGAGGAAATCTGTTTCCTTCCCCGGGTAGTGAAGTCCATCAACTACACAGTTATCAATAATGAACAAGGAAATACATCCTCAAAAACACTATGTTAGGAAGGATTCAATCCACTTTACCTAATATAGATCACCCACATCAACGAGGCTCACACATTTCAAAAAGCAATCACCCACATCTACGGGGCTCTTACTTTTTTAAAAAGGCATACAATCAAGTATATCATCATTACTAATTAAACTCTCATAATTAGCATTACAAATCATTATGATTCTACAATCACATAGAGAGATCATGCAAAACAATTACTAATCACTTCCTGTAACTAGTTTCATAATTGATTTATATGTATTTCAAATTCATTCCACAACACTTTATCAAATACTTCTAAAAGTACTTTAACACTCTCAAAAGAGCAAGCATGAGTGATTCCAACACTTAGGGAAGCTCATTTCTTCAATTCATTACAATACACAATATATATGTATAATCATGTCTAATTATCCCACATAATTAGCACTTCAAATCAATATGATTCAAATCATCCGTTCTTCATTAAATACTCCCACTAGAGTTTCATCACTCATTAAGAAGCATAAAAAAAAAAAACTACGCCACTGGAAGGCTCTAAGGCATCAAACACAACTCATAGTTGTTCTTTGGCACTCACGCCGCGACATACGCTATGCCATGCTGCAACGCCCAAGCCTTGGGTTTAAGCACTGGCAAGAAAAGCTACCTACGTCGTGCCATGCCGCAACATGCACCCCTGTTCTTCAACACATCGCGACACTCAAAGTGCCACATCGCGGCGCCCATCTCTCGGGTCCCAAAATCTGGGTGTGCATCACATTCACGTCGCGGTGTGCTGCACCTTGCACCACAACGCCCACTGCAAAACTTAGAATCTGCTGAATTCTGCAAATATAGGTACTGTTCTGTTGGAACTAGACCATCTCCCAATCACTCAAAACTCGATTTCAAGTGATTTCCAACCTCTAACAAGGTCCAACTACACATAGCGACTCTCAAACCACTTCAATTTCACTTAAAACAACACTTTGTGAATCAAAACCCCAACATTAACCTAAACCCCCAAAACTGACCTAAATGGGAATTAAGGCTTCCAAATGATGAAAACTTCATCTCAGTACAGCAACAAGTCAGTTTCTAACTCAACCAATCTATCCACATCAAGATTCAAGTCAAGAATCATTAAATCACTCATTCAACCTCAAATTCTTCATTAAGTCATTCAATAACCAAAAATGAAAGAAATGAAATACAACCATCCATAAAAGTTTCCCCCTACCTCAAGGTCTTGAAGATGTCCAAGGACGAATCCAAGCTCTCCAATCATTGTTTGCCTCTTGACTTCTCCTCTTTCTCCTTCTTCTTTCTCTCCATGGTTCCATTTTCTCTTTTTTCTTCTCTTTTCTATTTTTCTCACCCTCAGCCGTGAGACTACTTATAAAGAGGAGCCAAATTTGGCTTCTCATAGATAAGTACTAAAACCTCGATCTGCTAAGAACACTCAAATTTCATCAAATTTGATTCCCTAGCTATCAACATATTCAAAATAAATCCTAAGATTCATTAAAAATCTTGTTTCACCATTTCTCTATTTTTTCACATCAACTGCTAGTCAAACTGACATTAAAATACACAACTAGTATACTTAAAAATGCCAAACTAACTCTGGTTAAACTCAAACTTTAACTGTAACACAGTTCCCACATTTGTGACTTGGAAACAAACTCTATAAACTCTCCACATTTATTTCCACTAACTAAACAGTTTAAGCCACTTTCGAAGCAAATAACAGTTATATTTCATACATAGTGTTACAGCAAGGTGCCCAAATATGCTCAGAAAATCACAAAACTACACAGACATGTTAAGTAGGTATATGCTACCTCTATAACCATATACAAGCCTAACATGTTTTCCAGGGTGTTACACACTGCACTAATTAGTAACCGCTTAAAGGACTTAGGATTTTTATTTAATTGAATTGAAACCTTGGTCTGGGGTCCAACGCCCAAAATATTAAGCATTCAAAATTTCACTTGACTTAGGCAAAATTTAAAATCAAGACCTTAGCCGAGGTCCAACGCCCAAAATGTTTCGGCACTTAGAATCCCACTTGACTTAGGCATAATTTAAGGTGATCCGTAGTTAAGGTCTTTAATGTTTATGGTTTACAACGGAAAATTGCCTGACACTTACGAATTTTCAAATTCAGATCCTGTTTAACATAAGACATTTTCAGTAAATCCCTGGTGTTGGACCATAGATGTCGTAATCCACATTGCCACTTTATTTTGAAACCATAAAATGGTCATGGCCAAGTGTTGAGGATTAGGTATTGACCAATAACTCACAACCAAAACACTCACATGGGTTTGGTGGGTTATTCTTCTTAATTTGGACTTTTTAAGATGCCTCATATCCATAAGGAATGAGTTTTAGACACTCTTAAGGCATTTTTTAGCTTGAGGGTCTTAAGTTTGTTGAAATTCATATCCCGTGAGGGATGGTCTGTGGACAATCTCAAGGCGGAGTCTGGCTTGAGGTTCCTTTGAGACTAGATAATGCAAGATGATATCTGAATAACTCCGTTTTATTGATAAATCTGAGGACAGAAGTTCGTACAGAGTGTATGCTCACCAAAATTGGGACAGATCAAACATGAAGTAAACTAAGATCGTGCCTTAAGGAGCACTTAGCTATAGTACTTTCTAAATTTCTCCGTATTCTAATAATTCTTTATTGGCTTTCCTGTTAATGTTTCCAAGGTGTAAGCTCATTTGTCAGTGCTGATCACGATGTGATAGGGGCCTTCCCAGTTAGGGGCTAACTTCCCCTGGTAGCCATTCCTACCCCCGATGTCTGCTCTCTAGAGTACTAAATCCCCTGGATGGAACTTCCTTGGAATAACCTTCAAGTTGTACCAAGTTGTCGTCCTTTACTTGATAGCGGCATCACGTATATGAGCAACGCGCCTCCTCTCCTCTAGAAGATCCAAGTCTTCTCTGATCAATCTGGGGTTGCTGTCAAGTGAAAACTATTGGAGGCGCCAACTCGATTCCCATATTTCAACCGAGATCATGGCCTCACACCCATAAGTGGGTTTAAAGGGAGTTTCACCTATTGTAGAGTGGGGTGTAGTCTGGTAGGCCTAGAGGACATGGTCTAGGTGTTCATCCTAGTTTCTTTTGGCTTCATCCAACCTCCTTTTAATTCCGCAGACAATAATCCAGTTGGAAGCTTCGGCTTGCCCATTTGTCCTAGGGTTCTCGATAGAACTGCAATGATGCTTGATTTTCAGCTCGATAAGCAGCTCTTCAAAACCCTTATCTTTGAACTAGGTTCCGTTGTCCGTCATGATGGACTTCAGAACCTCCACCTAGTTATGATGTGGCGCCAAGTAAACTTTTGAACCTGGGCAGAGGTGATCGTGACCAAGGGTTCTACCTCGATCCATTTTGTGAAATAAACTACTGCCACCACCAGGTATTTGAATTGACTAGGTTCCTGGGAGAACGAACTCAAGATATCCATACCCTACCTGTAGAATGGTCAGGGTACTGACATCGTTGATAGTTCCTCTGAGGGAGCCTGATAATGGTCCAAATGAAGCTGACATTTATCATAGACACGAACATATGCATGGGAATCTGCTTCCATTGTTTATCAATAGTATCTCGCCCTGAGTGCCTTTAAATATAGGGCTTTGCCTCCTAAGTAGTGTCCATAGCTCCCCCCGTGGATCTCAGCCAGCACATATTCTGCTTCCTTTGGCGTGAAGAAAACCCTTGTTGGTATAACTGCCTATCGTAGATGGTGTATCTAACCACGATCTTCACTAGTTTGGAGGCTTCCTTCAAATCAGAGGGCCTGACTCCGAACTGTAGATACTCCATGATCGGGATGATCTAAGTACACTCTTCCCCTTCTACTTAGAAAATTGCAAAATCCATGATGGAGGGTTGAGAGAGGGCCTCTTGGATCACTGAACAGTTGTTGCCTGGGCTTTTAGTGCTGGCCGATTTAGACAACCTGAAGTTCTGCTCCCTTGGTATATGCTTTATCTTGGCCTCTTAGAAGCTTTTAAGGAACTCTTGTACCTTGGCTAAGTATCACTAAATGAGGGGCTCCTTTGCTTGGTAATCACCCCAGATTTGGGAGGTCACAAGTTTGGAGTCACTACAAACTGTGATCTTAGTTACCCCCATGTCCTTAGCCATTGCCAGTCTAGCAATACATGCTTCATACTTTTCCTGATTATTGGAGGTTGGGAACTCAAACTTCAGGAAGTTCTCTACTGTCACTTTTTTAGAATTTTTCAGGATTACCCTGGCACCACTTCCCTTAGGGTTCGAGGATCCATCAACAAATATGGTCCAAGAATACCTACAGGGTCATTGAAGTCCAATGTGAGTTCTGCCAAGAAGTCGGAAAGCACCTGAGCCTTTATTGCAAGGCGAGACTCATATGCGATTCTGAACTCAAAAAGCTCAATGGACCAAGCAATCATTCTCCTTGCTAAGTCTGGTATGTGCAACACCTGCCAGATAGGTTGGTTTGTTCTTAACACCACGAGATGGCATTAGAAATATTGTCTTAGTCTCCTGGCTGTGGTGACAAGTGCGAAGGCAACCTTTTCAATTTTCTGGTAGCGAAGCTTTGGGCCTTGCAGAACTTTGCTTATGAAGTAGACCGACTTCTGTCCCTCCACTTAAAATGCTTCCCTTTCTTGAGTCGTCTAAATAAAGGGGAGGGATTTATGAGCTGCTTTAGCGAGGAATCATGTGAGGGCCTCAATTTGGCCAGTTAGTTGCTACACTTCTTTGACATTCTGGGGGCTTCGCATATTGAGCACCACTTAGCATTTATCTAGATTAGCCTCAATTCCATGGTGAGTTAGCATGAAACCTAAGAACTTGCCTGCTTGGACTCCGAAGGCACATTTTTCTGGGTTAAGTCTCTTGTTATACTTTTGGAGTTGTGCAAACACTTCCTCGAGATCCGCCGAATGTAATCCTCCTTGTGGGGCTTTTACTATCATGTCATCGATGTAAACTTCCAGCATCTTCCTCATTTAGTCTTCAAAGACCCTATTCATCATTCTCTGGTAGGTGGCTCATGCATTTTTCAAATAAAAGGGCATGACCCTATAGCACTAGCTAGCTCTATCAATGATGAATGTGGTCTTGTCTTCGTCTCTGGGGTACATTGGGATCTAGTTGTACCCAGAGTATATGTCCATAAATGACAACAATCGGAAGCCTGAGGAGCTGTCTACTAGTTTGTCCACATTGGGAAGTAGGTACGAATCTTTAGGGCAGGCTTTGTTATAATCTACGCACATTCTCCACTTCTCATTTGACTTCTTCACTAGGACCACATTGGATAGCCATGTGGTATACAATACTTCCCTGATGAAGCTGGCACTGAGTAACTCCTTCACTTGTTCTTCAATAATTTGTTGCCTTTTTAGGCTAACTTTTCTTTTCTTTTAGAAGGCCGGTCTTGCATCCTCCCTGATAGACAGGTGATGACAGATGAAGGCGGGGTTAAGCCCAAGCATGTCGGAGGATGTCCAGGTGAAGAGATCTTTATTTTTATGCAAGAGCTCAATCAGCTAGCATCTCTCTTCTTCTTCTAGGTTTACTTCAACCTTAGTAACCTGATCCGCTTTGGCACCAAGTTGGATAGTGTAACACCCTCGTTAGGGAATTACATTTAAGACCAACCTTTCATTTTAAACTTTATTTTTAAAACTTTACCCAAGTCATAATTAAGATTTAATATTATAGAATATGAGCTTTAAAAATTCTTTTTCACAGATAACATAAACTTAACAGAACATAAATAAACTCAAGATATAGGGAACTGAATAAAACATTCCACACACACACACACACACACACACATATATACATAAGGAACTGAATAAAACATAAGTACTTAAGACGTACATACCAAAAGGACATAAAAATAACTTAACAGAACAAACTTAAATTGGCCCAAGTTCATTACACTTAAGGGAAGGGTCTTCCACTGGATCTTCCTCAGGATCCTCACTAGACAAATTCCCTAGCCAGGGAATGTCTCGACGAAAGGGAGTCCGAGCAGAAGATATCTTGGAATCCTCCCTAGGAGAATAGTGAAGATCACCCCACAAATCCCTTACAGGCATATGAAACTCTAGATAAACTGTAGCAGAAAAAGAAAAAGTAGTAACCCCATGGCGGGTCCTACTCAGGGATAGAGTAATGTCTCCAAAATACTCTATACGTTCCGTATCCAAATGGACACGCCAAACATCAGTGCCTCCACGAAACTGGACTCTCATGTACCCTAACAGGTCTCTCCTCACTGCCATCGTAGTCTTCAAAGAGCATAAACATAAAATAGAACAGGCAGAACAAAACATAAAGAGGTGAGATCCCCTACATCACATACCAGTATGGCAGTAAGAAACAGTAATAACAATAAAGTCACAGAGTATAGAATTAGCAGTTATAGACATGATATTTATCAGCAGATAATTCAACAATATAAATATATCACCACAAAAAGTTTACTGACTATGCAAATGCACAATGAACTGACACCTACTCCATGGAGCTAAAACTAAACATCGAAGAGAATGATCGGGGAGTCATGTCTGTATATCGTTAGCCTCAAATCAAGTGCTTTCAAATATATCAGCGTACGCATCATGGCTTATACAAGACATTCTACATCGGATTAGAAATAGGAATAGGAATAATGTCTCTTCAAGATTTTAGTGCGTTGCACAGTCACCATGGCCCAGTAGGGCTACTAACTGGCCACTTGTGGGATACCCGTGCCCCGACGCCTCCTAGGTCATTCATAGACCTTCACTACGCAATTCGCACCCGCACAAAGGTGTAATTCATCTCTTAGGTTTACAACCTTAACAACAAAGTCACCACGACTTTCACAATGCATGATCATATGACATGATGAAATCAATAATCATTAATAGCATAAATTTCATGAAGACAAGCCACCACTGGCTTAAGCCATCAACTGACATCTCTGGGTCCAGTACATCGGCCCGATAGCAAACTGCTGTTTTTCTCAAACGTGAAGCATTTTCACTGTATTTTCGCAAGCGCATAACATTTTTTGTTACGTCTCCAAACCATGTAACATATTTACATCATTTTTCAACCATATAAACATTTTGAAACATTTTCCTTTATTGTTACTAAAAACTCACTTAAACAAAATACTTAACTTTTCAAATCACCCTTTAAAAGCTTATTTCCATTATCAAAAATTAATTCTTTTTTAATAACAAAACTTTGTTCACCTTCGTTTTAACTTATGAATCTTTAAATCCTATTCTAGTCCCCTAATCATCTAAGTTTTCAATTAATAAAACATTTTTGCCTTGAAATACCCTATTTTAGGCTACATGGCTGTGAGCCATAAAAGCATGTAAAACATTTCAATCATCAATTCATGTAATAGTAATCTCATGCATACCATAAAAATCACATAATCACATATAGTCAAACAAATATAAATCATCAAATACACACAACCAAGTAAATAAATCCTCACATAGATTTTTCATCAACCAAACACAAAATTCATTCCTCACCACCAAGATGGTTGATGAGGTTAATCTCGCTCTTATCTTAGATGATGATCAAAGCTCCTTGATGTCCTCTTGAAAAAGCTTCTATCTTCAAAGAGATCCATAAAACAAAACAAACATACAAGCATTAACATCTAAGGCTTGAAACAAGATGGCCATGAATCAAGATTATGGTCTAGAACTTAAGAAGAAAACCTAGAAATGAAGATAAGAAACTTCACCTAGAACCTTCAAACTTTAAGCTTTGAGAAAGAGAATGAAGATGGATGATTTTGAAGAAATTCACAAGAAAGTGTCTCAAAAAGGTGTTTAGATTCAAGAAATGAGGTTGTTTAGAATTGATCAAGATTGAAGGGTGGTTCTTGGGTGATGGCCGTGGCTCACAAGGATAGAAAAAGGAGAGAGTTTTGATAGAAGGTTCTCAAAAACAAAACAAGAAAAACTTAAGAGAGATAAGAAACTAATTTTGGTCACAAAGCTTCTCCAAGAAGCTCCCTTGGCCGTGGGCCATCAAGGGCATTTTGGGCAAGGCTTCTCCTACAAGATTCATTCTAAGCTTGTTTAGGAAGCTTTCCTCCAATCTTATTTAGGAAGCTTTCTTCCAAGCTTGTCTTGGAAGCTTTCTTCCCATTGGCTCAAAAACAAGTGAGTCATGAAAAGAAAAGATAAAATGTTATGACTAGGTTCATGACTAGGTTCATGACTAGTCATCTAACCAGATATTTTTCGGTAGCTATTACCCAATGGACAAAGGTTACTGTTAGCAAAACCAGTATTTATTGTCTAATAGATAATAGAACGTACCTAGATTTCATCAGTCAGATAAAATCTCAAAAAATAAAAATTTTGAAATCCGTTCCTAGTTTCGAGTTTAGTAAGCTCTCCCAGCCTCGCATGAACAGACAAAATTTTTTCGGCCCCGAAATTTTTTTTTCCGACACCATCTCAAACACACAGAAGGCTAAAAAAAATAATCAAAATAAATCAAACAATTCACAAAAATCATAAAAAATAATATAAAAACACATATATCGGAGAAAGAAAAGAAATCCGGGATGTTACAACTCTTCCCCTCAAAAAGGAATTTCGTCCCGAAATTACCATACCTTAGAACAACTGCAGATATTGCTCCTTCATTCTGTCTTCTAGTTCCCACGTCGCATCTCCAGTCACATCATTCCAGATTACCTTTACTAAGGTAATTTCTTTTCCTCTGAGTTGTTTCACTCTCCTATCTTCGATCTTAACAGGAAATATCTCATAGGTTAAGTTCTCTTTTAATTATACTACATCAGGTGCTATGACATGGTTTGGATTAGGGACATAATTTCGCAATTGCGATACATGGAAGACATTATGAAGGTTGGAAAGAAAAGGTGGTAAAGCTATTTGGTATGCTACCGAACCTATCTGACGAAGAATTTGATATGGTCCAATGAATTTAGGAGTGAGCTTTCTGGATTTAATATCCCGGTTGACCCCAGTCATGGGTGTGGCTCTCAAAAACACATGTTCACCTTCCTTAAACTCAAGGGATCTTCTCCTCTTGTCGGCATAATTTTTTTGTCGACTCTAAATTGTTCGCATTTTTTCCTAGATCACCTTAACTTTTTCTGTAGTTTGTTGTACAAGTTCGGGTCCTAACAAAAGATTTTCCCCATCCTGGTTCTAGCACAAAGGCGTTCTACACCTTCGTCCATACAAAGCCTCATAGGGTGTCATCCCTATGCTTGAGTGAAAACTATTGTTGTAGGTGAATTTTATCAGAGGTAAGAATTCATCTCAACTCCCAGCCTGTTCCAAAATACAAGCTCTTAATAGATCTTCCAACGACTGAATTGTCCTCTCTGATTAACCATCTATTTGAGGATGATAAGCAGAACTTAAATGAAGTTTTGTCCCTATAGCTTCTTGCAGACTCTGCCAAAACCTTGACATAAACCTTGGGTCTCAATCAAAAATAATATTAGAAGGTACACCATGCAGTCTAATAATTTCACCAATATACACCTGAGTCAACTTCTCCATTGAATACCATATATTGATGGGTAAGAAATGTGCTGACTTCGTAAGCCAATCAACGATGGCCCATATGGAATCATAACCCTTTCGAGTCTTTGGTAGTCCAACAACAAAATCCATTGCAATGTCATCCCATTTCCATTCTGGAATAGTCGGAGGTTGTAACATTCCTGAAGGTTTTTGATACTTAACTTTAGCTTTCTGACATACTAGACAAGATGCTACATACTTGGCTACGTCCCTCTTCATTCCTTGTCACTAATATAACTACTTCAAATCCTGATACATCTTGGTCGTTCCTAGATGCATACTCAACTTGCTCTTGTGAGCTTTATCAAGAATCAATCTTCTAAGCTCTGAATCACTTGGTACACAAACTCTGTCTCTGAACCTCAGAATTTCATTCGGCCCTTCCTTAAATTCTGACATAGTGCCTTGCTTCACTAGCTCCCTTTCATCCTGCAAGTATTGATCACGTCTTTGTTTATCTCGAATTTCTTCCATAAATCTATTTGAAATAGTAATCATGTTCAAGCAAAGTCTTCCCAGTGCTGATTCCACAAATAATCGCATATCCCTGAATTATTCTATCAATTCCCTTTTCATGATCATCATAGCAGAGACACTAAGTATCTTCCTACTCAAAGCATCTGCTACGACATTCACTTTTCCGGGATGATACTGAAGTTGGAAATCATAATCTTTCAAAAACTCTAACCACCTTATCTACTTCATATTCAACTCTTTCTAGTCAAATAGATACTTCAGACTCTTATGATCACTGAAAATATTGAATGTTGCTCTATACAGAAAATGTCTCCAAATCTTCAATGCAAACACAATAGAAACTAACTCCAAATCATGAGTAAGGTAGTTCCTCTCATGCATCTTCAACTGTCTCGAAGCATATGCCACTACCTTTCTGTTTTGCATAAAGTACATAGCCTAAACCCTGATGCGAAACGTCACAAAATACCTCAAAAGGTTCATTGGGATAAGGTAAAACCAATACTAGGGAAGTAGTCAATCGTCTTTTCAACTCTTGAAAACTTCCTTCACAAGCATCAGTCCATGCAAAAGTTTGATTCTTTCTTGTAAGCTGAGTAAGAGGTCCTGCTATCGTGGAAAATCCCTCGATAAATCTTCGGTAATAACCGACTAACCCCACAAAACAACGGATCTCTGTTACGATCTTTGGCCTTTCCCATTTAAGAACTATTTCAACTTTCATCGGATCCACTGTAATTCCTTCCTTTGAAATTACATGCCCCAAAAATTGAACTTCCTCCAACCAAAACTCGCACTTTGACAACTTAGCATACAACTGCTTCTCCTTCAGAATCTAGAGAACCATACTGAGATGTTCAGCATGTTCCTCCTGACTTTGAGAATATATCAGGATGTCGTCAATAAAGATAATGACAAATATGTCTAGATAAGGACGAAAGATCCTATTCATGTAATCCATGAATATTGTAGGAGCGTTCGTTACTCCGAACATCACTAGGTATTCATAATGCCCATAGCGTGTCTGAAACGCCATCTTGGGAACATCCTCAACCTTTACACGAATCTAGTGATAACCAGAACGTAACTCAATTTTAGAGAAAACAGCGGCTCCCTTCAATTGATCCATCAAATCATCTATCCTTGGAAGTGGATACTTATTCTTGATCGTGATCTTGTTCAACTGGCGATAATCCACACATAAGTGAGAAGTTCCATCCTTTTTCTTAACCAACAGCACTGGAGCTCCCCATGGTGATACACTAGGTCTCACAAACTGCTTTTCCAACAGCTCTTCCAATTGTTTCTTTAGATCAGCTAACTCTAATGGTGACATCTGGTATGGTGCCATAGATATAGGATCAGATCCTGGTACAAGATCGATAGAAAATTCTATCTCTCGTTCCGGTGGTAGTTCAGGTATCTCATCAGAAAAAGCTTTAGGAAACTCATTGACTACAGGAATAGCATTCACATTCACCTCACCCTTAACCTTCAAGGAAAACAGTAACATGTATCCTTGAGCTCTTTCCTTCAAAGAAGGTTAGCCGTCAAAAATTCAGAAATCTCAGTTTCAGGAGGTTTTATTGAAACAATCTAACAGGATATGGTTAGAAAATAACCAATCCATTCTTAAGATCACGTCTATTTGTGTAAAGGGTAAACAAATCAAATCAACAGAAAAGTTTCGATCTCTAACAGTAATAGGATAGTTTAAGTAGACTTGAGAAGTAATAACAGGCTTAGTAATAGGAGTAGCAATTATCAAGTTAAAAGGTAAAGAAGACACAGACAATCCTAGTTGATCCACATAGTCATAGATAATAAAAGAATGGGTTGCCCCTGAGTCATACAATACAGCTAAAGGCTTACCTCCTATGGCACAATCTCCCTTGACCAGATTTTCATATTGGGAGGCTTCTGCTCCACTCATGGTGTAGACTCTCCCTCTTGCTTGAGGTCTTGACGCACGCACATTGTTAACGGAAGGCTCCATCTTTGGTTGAGTGTAGTCTCTAGAAATATGTTCGGGCTTCCTGCTTCTGAAACAAATTATCCCCTTGATCGCGCACTCCCTTATCAAGTGTTCCTTCCCACACTTCAAACATTTTGGTGAAGATGCCTTGGTTTAACCGAAACTACTGCCACTAGAACCTCCTCCAACTGACTGTTGTTGTTATTGATTCCCCGGTGGCTGCGAATACAACTTCCGGTTGAATCGATTGACATTACTATTACCCCCCTTTGGAATCGAGATGGTCTAAAGTTACAGGGTCTCATATCTCGAGACTGATCTAACTCTTCAATCTGGTGAAACTTGTCTAACAAAGTTGGGAATTACTCAATTCCCAAAGGCAGCACTACTCGTTTCAGATTATGCCTCAAACTTTCTTCGAACTTCCGACACTTCCATTCCTCATCAGGCTGGAGCTGAAAGTACCTTGAGAACTTTGATAGGCTTTCAAACTTAGTAGCATACTCACTGACAATCATTCCCCCTTTCTTTAGTCCAAGGAACTCCATCTCCTTGGCGTGCCTCATACTAGCTAGAAAATACTTCTCCAAAAACTTGCTCTGAAAGACTTCCCATGTGATAAACCTTCATTCAGCTTCCAACAACCGTTGAGTTCCTGCTCACCAGTCCTCACCATCCCCAAAGAGCATGAAGGTAGCATAAGCTACCTTCCTTTCATCCGTGCATCCTATGTCTATAAAGATATTCTCCATCTCCTTGATCCAAAGATCCGCTTTCTCTGTATCAAACTCGCCTTTAAACTGTGGCAGATTGTTGTGGTGAAACTCTAACAAATTCTGAGTCTCAGCTACTGCTTCCTGCTGTTGAGCAGCCCTAAGATTCTGTTGTACTATTACATCAGCCATCCTCTACATCGTTCTGCAGCTGCAGCCATACTCTCACTATCGTGTCCCGTGTCCACATGCGCACCTCTACCACGAGCCTTTGCCTTTCTTCAACGATAGACTAAACAGAACACAAAGAAAACTAAGCATAGCCATTCAAGCAACATTATCTCCTTTCAGAAATCAAATACAGAGAAACACACAGCATAAACAAGACAGATCTAACCACAAACCCGACAGTCTAAACTTGGGCTCTGATACCAACCAATGTAACACCCTCACTAGGGAATTACATTTAAGACCAACCTTTCATTTTAAACTTTATTTTTAAAACTTTACCTAAGTCATAATTAAGATTTAATATTATAAAATATGGGTTTTAAAAATTCTTTTTCGCGGATAACATAAACTTAACAGAACATAAATAAACTCAAGATATAGGGAACCGAACAAAACATTCCACACACACACACACACACACACACACACACACACATATATATATACATAAGGAACTAAATAAAACATAAGTACTTAAGACTTACATACCAAAAGGACGTAAAAACAACTTAACATAAACTTAAACTGGCCTAAGTTCATTACACCAAAGGGAAGGGTCTTCCACTGGATCCTCTTCCGGATCCTCCTCAAGATCCTCACTGGACAAATTCCCTAGCTAGGGAATGTCTCGACGAAAGGGAGTCCGAGTAAAAGATATCTTGGAATCCTCCCTAGGAGTATTGTGAAGATCACCCCACAAATCCTTTACAGGCATATGAAACTCTAGATAAACTATAGCAGAAAAAGAAAAAGTAGTAACCCCATGGCAGGTCCTACTTGATAATCACATATTTTATACATTAATAAACCCTTATTTTTAGTTATTTACACTCTTCATGTACTTAATTGATTGAGCTTGGTTATGTTTTGTAAGTTTGGACTCAAATTGGGCTTAATTAATTTTTTCCACCATTATTGAGATCATACATTATTTATTTATTTCGGCCATATCTTGAGTTATATATGTCTAAGAATTATGTATCTTACCTTGTAGGAAAGATAAGAGAGAGCTCTACAACTTTCATGAGAGCTCCAGGGAAAAATCAGACATTTAATGGAGCTAATTAGGCTTGGAAGTCAGAACACGGGTTTTATGATTGGAACCTGAATAGTGTGCAGTAATCAGGGCAGGGCATAACTCGGGCTGTAAGAACTGCCTTAGGCTGAAACTTTGGCATTTCAAAATTAAGACCCAAATATACAACTTTTATGAAGAACACAAGAGGAAATTCGGATGGCTTGGAGGTCATATTGGGCTTGTAAGTTAGAACAGAGGAGTTGTAGCTGGGCCTAAACAATGTTCAGTAATCAAGGCATATCTCAGGCTATAGGAACTGAATGGGGCTGAAACTTTGCATCTGAAAGTTAAGATCCAGATCTACAATTTTCATGAAGACTACTTTTCCATTTGCTGATGGCATCCATGAGTTCAGCATTGAATGATTTTGGAGACAAGAATCTCAATAATTTTTCACTCATTCACAATTATCAAACCACTACTTGGCATTTTCCACTCATTCACCAACTCATCCACTCACTCATTAATCAGCCCCTTATCATTTTATATCCCTCATCCTCTATAAAAAGCACCATTGGCTGATCATTTGAGAATATTGGTTTAGAAATCAAGATCATGCTATTGTGTTATTTGTTTATCTTGTTATAGTTTTCTATTGTTCTAAATTGAAGTTATGTTCTTCTTCTTCTTCTTCTTCTTCTTCTTCTTCTTCTTCTTCTTCTTCTTCTTCTTCTTCTTCTTCTTCTTCTTCTTCTCTCTTTCTTTCTTCTTGTCTATGAGTAACTAATTTTTATTTTACTTGGGTGATTGGGTAAAGCTTTTGGTAATAAATTAAGGTTAGATTAATTTCTTTCTTGTGCTTAAATGATATATTATCAAGTGGTCATTATATATGTTGTATTTTATTTCCAATTAATTTAGAAACCCTCCTTGTAAAATGGAGATTGATAATCACATATTTGATACATTAATAAACCCTCAATTTTAGTCATTTACACTCTCTATGTACTTAATTGATTGAACTTGGTTATGTTTTGTAAATTTGGACTCAAATTGGACTTAATTGATTTTTTCAGCATAATTTACGTCTTACATTGTTTCTGTATTTTGGCTATATCTTGAGTTCTAGATGTATACTAATTATGTATTTTACTTTTTGGAAATATAAGAGAGAGCTATACAACTTTCATGAAGAGCTCGAGATCAAAGTCAGATAACTAGTGGAACTAATTGGGCTTGGAAGTCAAAATATGAGTTCTGTGATTGGAACCTAAACAGTGTGCAGTAATCAGAGCATAACATGGGCTGTAAGATCTAGATTGGGTTAAAATTTTGGTATCTATAATTTAAGACCCATATCAACAACTTTCATGAAGAACACAAGACTCAAATCGGACTTCTTAGAGGTCATATTGGGCTTGGAAGTCAGAACAGAGGAATTATAACTAGGCCTAAATATTATGCAGTAATGGGGCCATATCTCAGGCTGTAGGTGGCCTTTTGAGGTGATTCTAGTGGCATTTAAAAGCTAAGATCCAATCCTATAACTTTCATGAAGACCACTTTGTGAAAAAATGACGAATGCAATGACTTTAGAGCTGAATAATTTTAGAGACAAAGAATTTCTATAATTTTTCACTCATCAAAAGTCATTTGACATTTTCCACTCATTTTCCACTCATTCACTCACTCATGACTCAGCCCCCTTGTCATTTTGTATCCCTAATCCTCTATAAAAGGGAGCTTTGGCAGATCATTGAAGGTGTTAGGTGTTAGGTAGCAAAATGATGCTATTTTGTTTCTTGTAGTAGTTTTCTTGTGTTCTAAATTGAAGTCGTGTTCTTCTTCTTCTTCTTCTCTCTTTCTTTCTTCTTGTCTATAAGTAACTAAGTTTAATTTTACTTTGGTGAAAAGGTGAAGCTCTTGGTAATGAAATAAGGTTAGATTCATTTCTTTCTTGTGCTTAAATGATATATTTTCAAGTGGTTATTATACGTGTTGTATTTTGTTTCCAATTAATTTAGAAACCCTCCTTATAAAATAGAAATCTTGATTCATTGTAGACAAGAGGTTGACATAATAAATGCTTGAGCCCATTTACAAGTGGTGGTGTTAATAAATAATTAAAGGAATCATAATATAATTACGTATATAATTTTTAATGAACTTTGATTGTTGTATTTTTCGATTGGAACCTCCATTATGTGTGGATTTTAATTGAGTTATAAAAAGAATTAATCTTGTCCTTATTTTATTTGCCAAGAGTAGATCTCCTAACCCAAGTAAATCTTTTCTTATTTGTGACCAAGTTTTATTACTTTTATTATTGTGACAAAAATATTTTCATTACATCAAATAAATTTTTCTTCATCAATTTCCTGTGGATCGACCTCAGACTCCTGAGAATTTATTACTTGAAACAACCTACACTTGGGTTTGCAACTTTTAATTCGCATCAAGTTTTTGGCGCCATTGTCAGGGACTTGATTTGAAGAACAAATTTATGGTGTAAATATTTTGTATATATATATTTATATATTTTTTTCCTGTGGATCTTATATATATATATATTGCTCTTTTAATATTTTTTCTTTGTACTTACTAACGTACTAACTTAGTGGGGGAAACTCTCCCTAATCTCTCTGTAATCTTTAATTATTAATGAAATAATCTTTCTTCTTCTCTTCTCTCTCGTTGGAGCAAAAAATCGTTCTCGCCAATTCTCTAGTTTTCATATTTTAAATTTACTTTCTATACTTTAATTTCGTACTTTACTTTTTGTATTTTATTTCTAACTTTCTAACTTAATAACTTACTAACCTTTTAATTTTCTTTCTTACTAACTTACTAACTATCTAACTTTTTACTTTATCTGCTATCTAACTTTTTACTTTATTTGCTTCTAACATTTTAATTTACTTACTTCTAACATTTTAATTTATCTCGCATACTAACTTTTTAATTTTTTCGCTTATTAACTTATTTTGTGGTTAGTTTATACTACACCTTTGTTAATATTTATTTACTAAGTGTTAATATATATTTAGTGGTTGGTTTATACCACATCTTTGTTAATATTTAATGGACGATTTATACTACTAGCTTGTATATTTTATTTTTTATTTTAAGTTACTTGTTTATACTTAATTGGTATCGTGATTTAAATTCTGGTCGTTTGGTTAAAGTTAATCCTAGTACTTTACATATTGATTTGTCTGAATCACAATCACACACGTCAAACACAATGACTGAAAACAAAAGTGTGCATGATAAACATAAAAATCAACCGTTGCGAACCATGCGTGAGTATTTGCAACCATCTCGAAATTCTAGTCCATCATGTTTTATCTTTCCACTCAATGCTAACAAGTTTAAATTCAAGCTAGGAATGATTTCTTTACTTCCTAATTTCTATGGTTTAGAATCTGAAAGCCCATATTTACATCTAAAAGAATTTGAGGAAGTATGTACCACTTTTTATGATCAAACTTGCACTGAAAAGGTTGTTAAGCTTAAATTGTTTCCTTTTTCTTTGAAAGATAAAGCAAAAATTTGGCTTAACGCTTTGAAAACAAGATTAATTGGCACATGGCAAGAAATGTAAGGTGAGTTTTTAAATAAATTTTTTCCAACACATAAAACCAATGCTTTGAAAAGACAACTCCAAAATTTTTCCCAAAACTCAAATGAAGTATATTTTCAAAGTTGGGATTGTTTTAAAGATTTGTTGAATTCTTGTCCACATCATGGTTTTGAAAAATGGCGCACTATAAGCTTCTTTTATGAAGGGTTAACACCCGAAACTAAACAATTTGTGAAAACAATGTGCAATGGTGAGTTTCTTGATAAAGAACCTGAAGAAGCTTTAGACTATTTAGACCATTTCGTTGAAAATTCTTAATCTTGGCATGGTACTAATCCTTTTGAAAATTTCATTAGATATAACCTTACAAATGCTAGTAAAGGAAAATATTATCTTAGTCAAGAAGAAGATCTAAATACTAGGTTTGCTAGTTTGGCTAGAAAGGTTGAAACCATGGAATCAGGGAAAGTAAAAGAAATTAAATCTGCGCAAAATGAAGAAATTTGTAGCATTTGTGATGAATTGGGACACTCAACAAATGAATGTTCAAAAATTTCTATTTTTAAAGAAGTTGTGCATGAGCAAGTAAATGCAATGAACAATCTTAAAAAGTCATTCACTTCTTCTTTTTCAGATACATATAATATGGGATGTAGAAATCACCCAAACTTCAGTTGGAGGACTAACAATCAGTCACAATTCATGCAACCACCACCTCCTCAGGCACAGCAGGATTTACAAAATTCTCAAGGATATGCACCTTATGTCCCACCATTTAGGAAAAACCTTAAGGGAACATTGCATGCATTCATAGAAAAGCAAGAAGCCATTAATAACCAAAATACTCAAGCCATGATTGACATAAAAGATACTCTTACTAAACTTTTTTCTGCACTTGCGATTCACGAGAAAGGAAAATTTCCATCTCAACCTCAACCAAATCCCAAGAGTCAGTATAGCCTAAATAAGGGTAGTTCAGAAAGTCAACAAATAAATCAAGTCAAGTCAGTGATAACTCTTAGGAGTGGAAATGTTATTGAAAAACAAATTCTTGAATCTTGTGAGAAAAATGATGAGTCAAGTCCTAAAGATAAGGAAGAAGTTGATAAGCCACCTAGCCAAAAGGAGACCAAACCCTTGCCTTCACCCCTATATCCTCAAGCATTAAACAATTCAAGTAAAGTGAACCATAACAGTGCCATTTTTGAAATCCTTAAACAAGTGAAGGCCAATATTCCTCTGTTAGATGCTATCAAACAGATTCATTGTTATGCCAAATTTTTGAAAGACTTGTGCACTATTAAAAGGAAACATAATATGAAAAAGAATGCCTTTTTGACTGAACATGAAAGTTCCATTATTCAGAACAATAATGCGTTGAAATATAAAGACCCTAGTTGTCCTACAGTTTCATACATTATTAGTGAAGATAAAATTGAACGAGCTTTACTTGATCTTGGTGCTAGTGTTAATTTGCTTCCATATTCAGTTTATCAGCAACTCAACCTAGGTGAGTTAAAACTAACTTCTGTAACTCTTTTACTTGCTGATAAATCAATTAAAATTCTAAAAGGAATAGTGGAAGATGTGTTGGTACAAGTTGATAAATTCATATATCCTATGGATTTTATTGTCTTGGAAACTGAACCTATGAAAAATAGTAGCAAGTCAATTCCTATTATTTTAGGTCGCCCATTTTTAGTAACATCTAATGCTTTGATAAATTGCAGAAATGGAGTGGTGAAGTTAACATTTGAAAATATGACACTAGAGCTTAATGTTTTTAACATGTGCAAGCAACCACAGGAAGTTTATGATGGAAAGGAAGAAATAGAAGGGATTGAGGCCATTATAGATGATCATCTTCAAATCAGGAGTTCTTTTGATCCATTAGAAATTTGTTTAATTAGTTCGTTTGATTTAGCTACACAATTAGATTATGATGTTTCTGAAATATGCTCTTTGCTTAACTGTACACAGGTAATGGAATACAAAGGATGGAAGTCGAGATTCGAAGAGCTAAAAACCATGAATGATGATACCCATGAAGAAGTAGCCACACTAGAACTAAAGCCATTACCTGCTGGGTTGAAGTACATATTTTTGGGAGAAGAACAAAGTTTTTCAATGGTAATTTCCTCATCCCTGACCAAAGAATAAGAAGGTATATTGATAGAAGTGCTTAAAATGCATAAAAGTACAATTTAATGGACATTAAAGGATATAAAGACATTAATCCATTAATTTGTACACATAGAATACATTTAGAGGATAATGCTAAAACATCTCAACAACCTCAAAGAAGATTAAATCCACACATGAAAGAGGTAGTTAGAGCTGAAGTTCTTAAATTACTTGATGTTAGAATTATCTATCCTATCTCTGATAGCCAGTGGGTAAGCCCTACACAAGTTATGCCTAAGAAATCTGGAATAACAGTGGTTAAAAATGAAAAAAGTGAATTAATACCTACTCGAGTCTCATCCAGTTGGCGTATGTGTATTGATTTTAGAAAATTGAATGCAGCCACTAGGAAAGATCATTTTCCCTTGCCATTTCTTGATCAAATTTTGGAAAGATTAGCAGGACATTCCTACTATTGTTTTCTTGATGGTTATTCAGGGTATAATCAAATACTAATTGCATTGGAGGATCAAGAAAAGACCACTTTTACTTGCCCCTTTGACACTTTTGCATATAGAAGAATGCTTTGGTCTTTGTAATGCTCCGACAACTTTCCAAAGATTCGTGCTAAGTATTTTCAATGACATGATTGAGCATTATTTAGAGGTTTTCATGGATGACCTGACAGTTTTTAGAAATTCTTTTGAAAATTGTCTTGATAATTTGGAAAAAGTTCTTAAAAGATGCGAAGAAAAAAGATTTGTGTTAAATTGGGAAAAATGTCATTACATGGTTACCTCAGGAATAGTGTTAGGTCATGTGATATCTTCTAAAGGAATTGAAGTTGATAAGGCTAAAGTTAAATTAATTACTCATTTGCCTTCCCCAAAAACAGTCAGAGAAGTTTGTTCCTTTTTAGGACATGCAAGATTTTTACAGAAGATTCGTAAAGGACTTTAGTACAATATCTAGATCATTATGTAATCTTCTAACAAAAGATGCACCATTTGATTGGACCCAAGATTGTCAGAAATCTTTTGAAAAATTAATTGGTCTTTTAATATCTGTTCCTATCATGCAATCCCCTGACTGATCTTTGCCTTTTGAGTTGATGTGTGATGCTAGTGATTTTGCTGTTGGCGCTGTTTTAGGCCAAAAAAAGAAAGGTAAGCCTTATGTAATTTATTACGCAAGTCAAACTTTGAATAGTGTACAAATGAATTACACCACTACTGAAAAAGAATTACTTGCTGTAATTTTTGCATTGGACAAATTTTGAGCTTATTTAATTGGTTCTTCCACTATTGTTTTCACTAATTATGCTGCTGTTAGATATTTAATGTCTAAGCAGGATGCCAAACCTAGGTTGATATGGTGGATTTTGTTGCTTCAAGAATTCAATATCACAATAAAAGACAAGAAAGAAGCTGAAAATGTTGTTGTAGATCATTTGTTTAGACTTACAATAGACTCATCTTTTAATAGCACAACTATCAATGATTCTTTTCCCGATGAATTTTATTTTCTGTCAATTCCATGCCTTGGTTTGCTAACATTGTCAATTTTCTTATAACAGGTAAGATGCCGCCTCAATGGACGCACCAAGACAAAAAAAGGTTTTTGATTAAGGTGAAAAATTTCTATTGGGATGACCTATATTTGTTCAAATATTGTCCTGACTAAATTTTTTGGAGATGTGTACCCGACAATGAGGTAAGTAGTATCATTAAATTTTGTCATTCAGAAGCATATGAAGGTCATTTTTCTTCAAAGAAAACAGCTTTAAAAATCTTGCAGTGTGGATTTTATTGGCTCACATTATTTAAGGACAGCTATTTTTTTACAAAAGTTGTGAAAGTTATCAGAAATTAGGTTCCATTTCTAAAAGAGACATGGTGCCTTTGAACTCTATCATTGTCATTGAAATTTTTGATTGTTGAGAAATTGATTTCATGAGTCCATTTCTATCATCATTTGGATTTGTGTATATTTTGGTTGCAGTTGATTATGTCTCAAAATGGATTAAGGCAATTCCATGTCGACACAATGATCACAAAACTATTTTTAAATTTTTAAAAGAAAATATTTTAAGTTGATTTGGAATCCCTCGAGCTATCATAAGTGATAGGGGAAAATATTTTTGTAATAAACCATTTGAATCTTTAATGAAGAAATATGGCATCACACACAAAATTGCTACCCCTTATCACCCTCAGATAAGTGGACAAGTAGAATTAGTAAATAGGGAGATTAAACAAATTTTGAAAAAAATGGTTAACCAAAATCGTAAAAATTAGTCTTTAAGATTAAATGATGCACTTTGGGCTTACCGTACTGCTTTCAAAACATCTTTAGGCATGTCACCCTATCGGTTAGTCTATGGAAAACCTTGTCACTTGCTTGTAGAATTGGAGCATAAAGCATTTTGGGCAATTAAAACTTTCAATTCAAATCTTGATGATGCTTCTAAGTTACACAAATTGCAATTGAATGAACTTGAGGAATTGAGAAATGATGCATATGAAAACTCAAAGATTTATAAAGTTAGAACAAAAGCTTTTCATGACAAATCAATTTTGAGAAATTTTTTTGAAAATTGTCAAAAAGTTCTGCTTTATAATTCTCGTCTTCACCTATTCCCTGGAAAATTAAGATCTAGGTGGACTGGTCCTTTTATTGTCAAACATGTGTATCTTTATGGGGCCATAGATATTAAGAACCCTAGGAATGGTAATGTATTTAAGGTTAATGGACAAAGACTCAAACCATTTATGGAATATCAAGTTGTTGAGGTAGAATCTATATCCGTTTCTAATCCTTGTTATGAGTAAAATTTACTCTAATTTTGTTTCTTTCTTTTTACAGTTCTTTGTGTTCCAGGTTAAGTGGCGGATAACGGTACTCCGTGACTCTCAAGTCGGTTTGTTTTTCAGTTTCCCATAATAACTGATTCCTTCTCCTTCAAAATGGATGTCATTCTCTCAAATCTAAGAAAGCATTTCCCTTCTGTTCCTAAAAATGCTCTAACCAAAATCTACGAAGCTAGGTGTAAAAGATTGAGACTGTTAATGTACAAAGGCATCCTAGAAGATATACACTGGATAATCGAAGCAAAGGTTCGTTTAGCTGGTGAATCTTCAGATTCATTTGTCCCATACATGCCAGGTCTCGGTAAAAGTTCATATTAAAAAAGGAGAAGAGCAAAAAGAATGAAAGTTTATTACAAATGTGCGCAACAAAATTGTAATACGTGATGTCGTTCTTTGGGAATGGTTTCCATAAACAGAGAAGATAAAATTTTCTTCATTAAGAATGGGCTGAGTAAGGAGTTATTAGATAATATCTTATTGACTCTTGAGACGCATTCTTGTGGATATATGCAGCGTGAACTTCTTAGTTTGTGGAATCTTTTCAGGGACAAGTAAGAGCATTACAATCTTGGGAATCTGACTCAAAGAGACCCTGTTTGCTAATTTATAAGAAAATTGGATGGGAAGCTTATCCTCGACTCATAGAAGGCATTTAAGCCGTTTCTGGACGTGAAACCAGAGGAAGATGTGAGCCACAATCACAGCAACTTGTATATATATTATCTTGTACATTTCTTTAAAAAAAAGAAAAAAAAAAGAAAAAAAAAGAAAAGAAAAGAAAAGAAAAGAAAAGAAAAGAAAGAAAAAAAAGAAAGCGAACTTTTGTGTACTCTGTCCTTAACTGGATGGAGAGCCCCTAACTTTAGGGTTTCAAATCAAATGGAGAGCCCCTAACCTTAGGGCTTCAAATCAAATGGAGAGCACTTAACCTTAGGGCCTCAGATCAATTCCCTAAGGGTTAGAGCCGTCATTGACTCGGGTGGACCTTCGCACGCCGGTCCGTAAATAAGGTTCGTGTGCCATGCTCTGTAGAGAGTCGCGCAAGCATTCCTAAGTTTCAACCGTAGGCTCTGCTTACTAATAGACAGATAGAAGCATCTCGTGTTTACATTCTCACGTGACAATGCCTTTGAGCTGGATCCTGTGATTTAATGCCATGGGCTCTCCAGCGACCTCTCACTGGCTGTGGTCGTTGGTGGCGACTGTCAGATTTATGCACTTTAATTAGTTATATCATAGCTCAATCCAAAATATTCCACAAGCGGGAGGGAAAAGAATTCCCAGATTGGATGAGCCATCTTGGCATTACTGCACTTATGACGCGCAGTATAAAGATACGCCATGAAAACTGTACATAAAAGGTATGCCATCATTTGTTGTTTTAATTTTATCTTTGTTTGATTTTGTTGTATTTTGGTTTTGGACAGACGATCCTTTGGGCAGGGTCCTTTAGGGGTTTCTAGACTTCTTTACCCTAATGGTTTTCTTGAAGTCTAAAAAAAATAAATAAAATAAAAATAAAAATAAAATAAAATAAAATAAAAAAAAGTTTCTTAAATTCAAACTTTTCTGACAACAGCTAACCTACCCATATAGGAGCTATTATTATTTTTTCTATTCTCTTCCCTTTTTAAATACTCTATTTTCTTCACTTTCCTGTAACTCATAATCATTCAAAAAGAGTATGAGTATAGAAATGGAGGGAGCTTCTTCTTTAGTTTGTAAATTTATCAGTATCTGTGTATTTTGTGGGACAAGTTATGGGAAGAGTTTAGAATTTGTAAACGCAGCAAGCACTGTTGTAGAACACTTGCTGCGAGGAACATTCGTGTTGTATATGGGGAAGGTAGCATTGGGTTAATGGAGGCTTTATCACTTTCTGCACATCTAAGAGGTGGTCAAGTTTTGGGTGTCATTCCTGAACCTTTAACTCGAAAGAACATCATTGGAAAGACAATTGGGCTGGAAATTCAAGTATATCTATGCATGGATGAATGAGGACAATGCTTGAAAACTCTGATGCATTCATTGCTTTACCGGGTGGTTTTGGTACTTTGGAAGAAGTTTTTCAAATTATCTCTTGGGCCAAACTGAACATCCACCATAAACCCATAGGTTTGTTGTTAATAATTTCTTTGATAATTTGTTATCTTTTATTGACCATGCTGTGGAACAGAGCTTTATCACACCTTCGGCAAGACGACTCTTTATATCTGCTTCTACTGTTGATAAATTAATTGATAAATTACAAGCTTTTATTTATGAACCTGAACCAGTAATAGCTCAGATAGATTGGTCAGAAGGCAGCAGCAAGGGAGGCAGCAAGGAACAAGAGTGTGATCTGGCACTTTATCTATAACTTTCCTTTATCTTTAGTTTTATTTATCGTACTTTGTTTCTGTTTTAATTTGTGTAAGGTTTCTCTTTTCAGTAATTGCAACAACAGGTACTATCTTTTATCCTTTACCTATCTATGTTTTGACATTGAGGATAATGTTGTGATCTGGTTGGGGGGAAGGATAATTGTGTAAACAAAAAACAAAAAAAAAATTAGGAAGTGTGTTTGTTAATATGTTTATTGTATTTACATGTTTATCAGTAATTTATTAACAACAAAAGTAATTATGGATGACAGAGTAAGGAGTAAATTATTTACTCTTGAGACGCACCAAAATTGGTGGCAGAGTAAGGAGTAATTGGATAGACAACTAGTTTATGTGGAAGTAGCAATTCAAATTCAAGAAAATTTGCATGATTGAGTAAATTGTCTTCTTTCTTAAAATTCACTTGCTTGGTTATGGATGTTGAATTAGTGGACTAAGAATGATATAATTATGCCTTGTGAGATTTTGAGCCTATTGATGAATGAACTGAACATTTGTACCATTCTCTTCTTTCTTGTGTGAATTTTACTCATGAAATTGTTACTCTAGAACTTGGTTTGATTCTTTTTTAGACTACATTTTCATATGCATACATAAATATGATTGAGGCATTTTTCTTAAAATAGCTACTTTAATCAAATAGCCAGCCTTGCTTAGCAGCATATTGTCTCAATATGATATCAAACACTCTTATGACTTTTTGGAAATTCTTTGATTCCTAATATGATATCAAGCACTCTTATGACTTCTTAGAAATTCTCTGATTCCTGCCAAAGTAAAGCATTGGAAATGGCCTATTTCCCATTGCTTAACCCCTTTGAGCTTATTTGACCATTCTTTGTTTCGAACTCATTATGTGCCTTAAATGAAAAACCATGTTCTTAACTGGCCTTAGGGAATAAGAGAACATTAGCTTTGTCATTGGATGAGTTCTTGAACAAGTGTGGGGGTGTGTGTATAGAATAGTTAAAAAAAAAGTTGTTTAAATGTATATATTATTATGTTCATCTTTAAAAAAAATAAAAAAATAAAATAAAAAACAAAAAAAAGGGTTGTGTAAAGAAGGGTCAACAAGGCAATAAAGGAAGGAAAAATATATGTAAAGGGAATTTGTATTAGGTAGAGTTTGGATGAACTTTCATGCTTGTTAATTGAACTCAACTCTTATGCTCTTCTATTCTCTTTGGTATTTAACTTGTCATATCCATATTACCTTCTCCTTTACCTTGACCCCATTACAACCTTGAATAAAGTTCTCATGATTTGTGTGTGCATGTGCTTTGAGTAGTGGAGAAGTAGAAGATAAGCAAGGTTATGGTAGTACAATTTTCATGGGTTGAATTGAGTGAAATACCTACCTTTTAAACACTTGAGGGATTGAGAGTGAATCTTGTGGAGATCTATCATTCTTAACTCTTGCTTTTCAATTGAAGTTTCCTTACTTGTTAGTTTGAGATGTGAAGAAACATTACCTCATAAATGTTTTGATTACTTGAATGATTAGTTGCTCTTCATTGTTAAATATTATTAGAAATTGAGTCTTTTAGAGTGTTTAGCTTTTGAGTCTGTGTCATTTTTTCCCTAGTCTTAGTCTTGTGTGTCTTGCCCAAGAGTGCAAAAAGTTAAGTGTGGGAAAATTTGATAATCACATATTTAATACATTAATAAACCCTCAATTTTAGTCATTTACACTCTCTATGTACTTAATTGATTGAGCTTGGTTATATTTTGTAAGTTTGGACTCAAATTGGACTTAATTGATTTTTTCAACATGATTTATGTCTTACACTATTTCTATATTTTGGCCATATCTTGAGTTTTAGATATCTACTGATTATGTATTTTACCTTTTTGGAAATATAAGAGAGAGCTCTACAACTTTCATGAAGAGCTCGAGATCAAAGTCGGACATCTAGTAGAACTAATTGGGCTTGGAAGTCAGAATACGAGTTTTGTGATTGGAACCTGAATAGTATGCAGTAATCAAAGCATAACTCGGGCAGTAAGATCTGGATTTTTACTAAAATTTTGGTATCTTCAAGTTAAGACCCATATCAACAACTTTCATGAAGAACACAAGACTCAAATCGGACTCCTTGGAGGTCATATTGGGCTTGGAAGTCAGAACATAGGAGCTATAATCGGGCCTAAACACTGTACAGTAATTGGGCCATATCTTGGTTTGTAGGTTGTCTTTTGAGGTGATTATGGTGGCATTTAAAAGGTGAGATCCAGGCCTACAACTTTCATGAAAAACACTTGGTGAAAAAATGATGAATGCAATGACTTCAGAGCTTAATGATTTCGGAGACAAAGAATCTCTATAATTTTCCACTCATCAAAAGTCATTTGGCATTTTCCACTCATCCACTCACTCATGACTTAGCCCCTTTGTCATTTTGGATCCCTAATCCTCTATAAAAGGGAGGCTTGGCAGATCATTGAAGGTGTTAGGTGTTAGGTAGCAAAATAATGCTATTTTGTTTCTTGTTTTTCTTGTAGTAGTTTTCTTGTGTTCTAAATTGAAGTCATGTTCTTCTTTTTCTTCTCTCTTTCTTTCTTTTTGTCTATGAGTAACTAAGTTTAATTTTACTTGGGTGAAAAGGTGAAGCTCTTGGTAATGAAATAAGGTTAGATTCATTTCTTTCTTGTGCTTAGATGATATATTTTCAAGTGGTTATTATACGTGTTGTATTTTGTTTCTAATTAATTTAGAAACCCTCCTTGTAAAGTGGAGATCTTGATTCATTATAGACAAGAGGTTGACACAATGAATGCTTGAGCCTATTTATAAGCGGTGGTGTTAACAAATAATTAAATAAATCATAATATAATTATGTATATAATTTTTAATGAACTTTGATTGCTGTATTTTTCGATTGGAACCTCCATTATGTGTGGATTCTAATTGAGTTATAAAAAGAATTAACCTTATCCTTATTTTATTTGCCAAGAGTAGATCTCCTAACCCAAGTAAATCTTTTTTTATTTGTGACCAAGTTTTATTACTTTTATTGTTGTAACAAAAATATTTTCTTTATGTCAAATAAATTTTTCTTCATCAATTCCCTGTGGATCGACCTCGGACTCCTGAGAATTTATTACTTGAAACAACCTACACTTGGGTTTGCAACTTTTAATCCGCATTAGAGATCTTGATTCATTGTAGACAAGAGGTTGGCACAATGAATACTTGAGCCCAGTTATAAATGGTGGTGTTAATAAATAATTAAAGAAACCATAATACATATATAATTTTAAATGAACTTTGAATGTTATATTTTCTGATTGGAACCTCCATTATGCATGAATTCTAATTGAGTTATAAAAAGAATTAATCTTATCCTTAATTTACTTACTAAGAGTGGATCTCCTAACCCAAGTAAATTTTTTTTTATTTGTGACTAAGTTTTATCACCTTTATTATTGTGACAAAATATTTTCCTTACGTCAAAGAATTTTTTCTTCATCAATTCCCTGTGGATCGACCTCGGACTCCCAAAAATTTATTACTTGAAACAACCTGCGCTTGATTTTGCAACTTAAAATTCGCATCACTACTTAGGGATAGAGTAATGTCTCCAAAATACTCTATACGTTCCGTATCCAAATGGACACGGCAGGCATCAGTGCCTCCATGAAACTGGACTCTCACGTACCCCAGCAGGTCTCTCCTCGCCGTCATCGTAGTCTTCAAAGAGCATAAACATAAAACAGAACAGGTAGAACAAAACATAAAGAGGTGAGATCCCCTACATCATATACTAGTATGGCAGCAAGAAACAGTAATAACAATAAAGTCACAAAGTATAGAATTAGCAGTTACAAACATGACATTTATCAGTAGATAATTCAATAATATAAATATATCACCACAAAAAGTTTATTGACTATGCAAATGCACAATGAACTAACACCTACTCTATAGAGCTAAAACCAAACGTCAGAGAGAATGATCGGAGAGTCATGTCTGTATATCGTTAGCCTCAAATCAAATGCTTTCAAATATATCAGCGTATGCATCATGGCTTATACAAGACATTCTACACCGAATCGGGAATAGGAATAGGAATAGTGTCTCATCGAGATCGTCGGTGCATTACACAGTTACCACGACCCAGTAAAGCTACTAACTGGCCACTTATGGGATACCCGTGCCCCGACGCCTCCTAGGTCATTCATAGACCTTCATTACGTAATTTGCACCTGCACAAAGGTGTAATTCATCTCTTAGGCATACAGCCTTAACAACAAAGTCACCACGACTTTCACAATGCATGATCACATGACATGATAAAATCAATAATCATTAATAGCATAAATTCCATGAAAACAAGTCACCGCTGGCTTAAGCCATCAACTGACATCTTCGGGTCCAGTACATCGGCCTAACATCAAATTGCTATTTTTCTCAAATATGAAGCATTTTCAATGTATTTTCATAAGCGCGTAACACTTTTTGTTACGTCTCCAAACCACGTAATATATTTACATCATTTTTCAATCGTATAAACATTTTGAAACATTTTCCTTTACTGTTACTAAAAACTCACTTAAACAAAATACTTACATTTTCAAATCACCCTTCAAAAGCTTATTTCCATTATAAAAAATTAATTTTTTTAATAAAAAAACTTTGTTCATATTCTTTTTAACTTCTAAATCCTTAAATCCTATTCTAGTCTCCTAATTATCTAAGTTTTCAATTAATAAAACATTTTTGCCTTGAAATACCCTATTTTAGACTACATGGCCGTGAGCCATAAGCAAATTTTGGAACCAAAAAGCTTGCCTTTCCCATATGATTCAAAGCATGTAAAGCATTTCAATCATCAATTCATGTAATAGCAATCTCATGCATATCATAAAAATCACATAATCACATATAGTCAAACAAACATAAATAATCAAATACACACAATCAAGTGAATAAATCCTCACATGGATTTTTCACCAACCAAACACAAAATTCGGTCCTCACCACCAAGATGGTTGATGAGGTTAATCTCCCTCTTACCTTAGATGATGATCAAAGCTCCTTGATGTCCTCTTGAAAAAGCTTCTATCTCTAAAGAGATCCTTAAAACAAAACAAACATACAAGCATTAACATCTAAGGCTTGAAACAAGATGACTATGAATTAAGATTATGGCCTAGAACTTGAGAAGAAAACTTAGAAATGAAGATAAGAAACTTCACCTAGAACCTTCAAACTTTAAGCTTTAAGAAAGAGATTGAAGATGGATGATTTTGAAGAAACTCACAACAAGAAAGTGTCTCAAAAAGGTGTTTAGATTCAAGATATGAGGTTGTTTAGAATTGATCAAGATTGAAGGGTAGTTCTTGGGTGATGGTCGTGGCTCACAAGGAGAGAAAAAGGAGAGAGTTTTGATAGAAGGTTTCTCAAAAACAAAACAAGAAAAGCTTAAGAGAGATAAGAAACTAATTTTGGTCATAAAGCTTCTCTAAGAAGCTCCCTTGGCCGTGGGCCATCAAGGGCAGTTTGGGCAAGGCTTCTCCTACAAGATTCACTCCAAGCTTGTTTAGGAAGCTTTCCTCCAAGCTTGTTTAGGAAGCTTTCTTCCAAGCTTGTCTTGGAAGCTTTCTTCCGATTGGCTCAAAAACAAGTGAGTTATGAAAAGAAAAGATAAAAGGTTATGACTAGGTTCATGACTAGTCATCTAACCAGATATTTGCTGGTAACTATTACCCAATGGACAAAGGCTACTATTAGCAAAACCAATATTTATTGTCCAATGAATAATAAAATGTGCCTAGATTTCATCAGTCAGATAAAATCTCAGAAAAGAAAAATTTTAAAATCCGTTCCCAGTTTCGGGTTAAGTAAGCTCCCCCGACCCTGCGTAAACAGTCAAAATTTTTTTGGCCCCGAAAAATTTTTATTTTTCTGGCACCGCCTCAAACACATAGAAGGCTAACAAAAATAATAAAATAATCAAAATAAATCAAACAATTCACAAAAATCACAAAAATCATATTAAAACACAAAAACACATATATCAGAGAAAGAAAAGAAATTCAGGGTGTTATAGACAGGCTGTAATTCACCCTCCAACTGGGATCTGGTACCCCAGATTTCTTCTCGAACATCTAGTTCGGTCATAAGGATGTTTACCTGATCCAGGACCAGGCTAGATGTACTAGCTTTTACTTTCTTGGGAACCCTACAAATTCTGAGGCTCTCGTTATAGCATTTTCAACCTGCAATTTTGTTGCCTTTTATTGTGACAACCTTGTGATTCTTGCTGGGAAACTTCATGGCCAGGTGGGTCGTGGATACCATAGCGCCAAGTGCATTTAAGGCAAGGCGGCCTAAGATGATGTTATAAGCCGAGGGGCACTCTACGACCAGAAACCTTACCTTGACTGTCCTGAAGAGTTTAGGGCACCCTAGGGTCAAGTGGGTCTCATAATATCCTGCCGAGGTGATATTCTCACTAGTGAACCCTATAAGCTCCCCATCATAGGGAGTCAGCTCTATACGTGAAAATTCTAGCTTCTGGTAGAGGTCCATGAACATGATGTATGCCGAACTCCTTAATCCACAAAGATACGCTGGACTTCAGCATTGGAAATTATTCCCAAGACAACTAGTGGGTCATCATGATTTGGGATAATTCTGCCATAGTCCTCATTTGAAAAAGTGATGGGGGGCGTCTTCCTCTCTCTAGTCTGTGACTTAGACTTAGACTTGGAGACACTCAACTCTGCCATCTTGAGGGCTTTCTTCCGAGCACCATTAGATGAACCACCACCAACAAATCCACCTGCAATTGTGTTAATGGTTTTGTTGGGCTGGGCATGGCGGTTGTCGTTATCATCAGATAGAGCATACATGTTCTTGTCCTTTCGGTTATTTGTATCACGGCGAGGTGGACTCTAGGATCTTTTCCTGGGGCTCCGGGTTCTTCTTCTTTGGCGAGGAGATAGGTTTCGTCGAGGGCTGCGTCTCTCTTCTCTCCGCCTTTCGTAGCATTCATTGTCTTGAACTCCGTTAATGTGTTGTTTCAGCCGTCCTTCCTTGATCAAGAACGCAATTGCATTACAGGATAGCAATCTTTAGTTTCATGGCCATAGCTTTTGTGCCATGTATAGTGTTTGGAGCGATCTTTTTGTTTGTGCTTCTTCAGAGAAGGTGGTCTTTGGATATCCTGAAACTATTTCTGTAACACTTCCCTCAAGATTGTCTAACGTGGGGCGTTCAAAAGAGTGTAATTGGAGTATTTTCCCTGGGATGGACTATCTTTGGGGTTCTGGGATCGTGAGGAGTTATGGTTGGCTTTTCGTTGATAGGACTCACCTTTCTCCCATCTCCTCTAATCCTCAGTAGCCTCCTCAAGGTTTATATATTTTTGGGACCGTTGCCAAAATTCTTGCATGTTCTCCAGCTTTTTCTTTGCCAAAGATGCGAAGAACTCAGAACCTACTTAGAGACCACTTCTGGCATAATGGAGGGTAATTATATCATCAAAGTTCTCCAAGTTAGTACATGCCGCGCTGAACCTTCTAATGTACTCGCGGAGGGGTTCGTCATGCCCTTGGAAAATCTTCGATAAAGATTTGATGGACTTGGGTTGTTTCTTGCTAGTAGTATACTGAAGCAAGAAATGTTGTCTAAGGTTTGACCAGTCAGTGATGGATCATTGTGGTAAAGTAACAAACCATCTGAGGGCTCCCTTCTTCAGGGAAAGGGGAAAGGCACGACATAGTAACTGTGTGGGTCACCCATGAAAGCACATAGATTCGACGTAAGCGTTTATGTGTTCTGGGGTTCCGTGGTCCTGTCATAGAGCTCCATATTAGCTGGGAATTTGAAATTTCTTGGGACTCAATACTCCAAGAGTTGAGCAAAGAAGGGTTGTTCTTGAACGCCGGGGTCTGGGTTGTTATTGGCAACATTGGACATAGTGGCGTCGGCATGCGGTTCCCTCTGATTATTATCTGCATTTTGCCATCCGTTCTTACGTTGCAATCTGGGCTGACCTTCTTGCGCAACCCGTCCTAGATCCTCCAATCTGCAGTATTATTCTTCCAACATTGCCATATGTTGTTGCACCATATCCTGGAATTGGTGTCTAGATATATGGGATTGATTCATGTGCTATAGGCGAGACACATTATCATCAGCTTCGACGTTCGTGGGTCATAGGCGCTGCTGCACTAGAATTTTGGATCCCTGAACGTTCAAGTTGGCTCCTTGCATACGGATTCCAAGTCTATCCCTCACAGGAACCCTACGCGATGGGTGAAGGCTCTCATCAAAGAGCGAGGTTTCGTGCCCATCGCATCATTGTCTTGCGTTGGGTGCCTAGTTTATCACAGCGAAAGTTTTAGCAACTGGTGGTGGAATTAGGTAGGGAGGACACTGCGTTGTCAATCCTTGCCTTTGATCAGTCAAGGTTTGCACAATGTCTCTTCTTGAATTTTGTCTCGTATTCACCATGGTTGAGTGGGAATAGAAGTTTATGATTTTCCACAGATGAAGCTAATGTTCTGAAGTGGATTCAGAAGTGTACCTAAGATAGGCACGTCACAATGGTTTCCTCCTTGCGCAGCAACAACAGAGCATGTTGAGACGGGGGGTTGGTACCTGCAAAGGGACTCCAATGCTCAAGTTAGGCTGTGCTCAAGTAGGGTTTATGCAATGGGTGATAAGTTACCTGGGGAAGTGAATAAGCCTGGTATTTATAGAGGTTGGAGAAATACATTCCCATAATAGTAGCAGGAAGAGATATGTTCCTTATTTAGTTACAGAGAATCCTTATAATATCGGAATATAAATACTGCAATTATGGGCAATTAGAGGCAGTTTTGAGTGCTATTATTCTGCAAGATCATGATTGGCAATAACATATATTATTAGGATTTATCTATTGCACAGATCTCGTGGTAAAGTTGTTGCTACCCAATGCCATGGTCCAATATGCATATCATTGGGATCTCATCCGCACGTTATAAGCGAACTCCTGTCGAGGGCATCTACGATGGACTCCAGCGTGCTACATGCCGGGTCGATTCACGAGACATGATCCCGGATCACGGTCCAGAACAGATTCTAGTAAGAGTCTAGCAGCATTATTATCTATATCTATATTTATCTATATATATCTATATCTATATAATATATAATTGAAGTTTCTTATGACACAAATTATGTACCACGTGTCATTTTTTAAGGCATTTTATTTTCCTCCTTTTTTCAACCTTTTCTATTAATATTAAGGTTTTAAAAAGTTTAAATTTAAAAAATATTTAAAAAGAATTTAATTAAAATAATAAATTGATTAGTTATTATTAATTGATTAGTCATTATTAATTTAAACATTAATAAATATAATTGGTCTAATCAAGGCTAATTAATTAATAACTATAATTGATAAGTGTTTATTAATATTAAGCCTCTAAAGGTTAAGCTACCAATACCCAACTATTAGGGAGACTTTCAAATTATTTAGTCACTAAGGAAACATTCACATTATTAAGTTTTTTTTTTTACCCATTCATTTTTTGGGTACAACGTTATTAAGGATTAGAGCTATGTGTACTTCACCGTATGTGTCAAAGCTTTGAACCATTATTGAATTTAATTTTAGAACCATATTTGGAATTAAATTACATGGAAGAAATAGTTAAATGAAAATAAGATTAAAAAATATTTTAATATACGACAAATTGATTAAGTTACAAAAAGTGAAAAATGATTTTTTTATAAAACAACGCAATTAACTAAATAATCAAATTTATAGAATAATAAATAAAATAATATAAATGAATATATAAGAAACATCACACTGTCAAGTACTACGTGGTCTACATCAATGGTAAGTACATAAAAAACCCTCAACACAATGTAATATTAAAGTGGTCCATATCAATTACCCACAATCATACAGTTGTTGAACATTTGCATATTAAATTTTGATTATATCATATTTTCTCTTAAACTTCTTCAAAAGTCAATCTATTTTGATATGTTTAAATTAGATTTGGCATTAAGGTTTATAGTGGATGTTATAAGCGACTATGTACATTGTCAAATTTCCTACATCAAAGATTTTCTATAAAAAAAAACAAGATGAAATTTGTGTCAATTCTTTTTTGACAAAAAATCCTTAAAAAATGTGGAAACAAATTATGCAAATATCACTCAAATTGACTTTACTTATAAATTTCTGAAACGTCTAAGATTATAACTAACATCAAAACACTACTTGATAATTTCAGGGATGTTTTGAACAAATGTCAACTTTACGCATATTCTTTTTTCCTTCTAATTCAAAAACATTTTCTTAAATAGTATGCTATCTAATAACTCGAATTTCAAATAGGCCTACATACATTTAAAGGCACCATATGTTCAAATGAATTAATTAAAAAATTTATATAATGCATTGATTATTAAAAAAAAATTGGTCTTTCCTGCAATATCCTCTACCTAGTAAGCGAAGGATTAATTTGTCGCGGTATTGGCTAGCTCCGAAGAGAGCAACCACTTTCAATTGCATTTTCTCCGTCGAATCTCTGACCACTTGGACCAAATTTATGTTGGTTGATTATTTAAAATTTGAAAACTCACGTTATCAATCAAGGGAAAAAATTATTGCATTCACTATTTTAATGACTCACATTATCAATAAGAAAAAAATTATTAATTCTATAAATAGGTTTTCATTTCTTTTTCATTATATATGTGTTGTATTTAATATATAAAGACATTTGGTGCTTCATTTAAAAGTTGTGTATTTTTAGTTATGCAAATATTTAGTAAAATGTTATGTACACAATTAAGTTGTTATTCCATCATGATATTCCGAAAATGATAAAATTCAAAAGAAGTTGTCCATTGTTCTTTTCATTTTTATTTTATGTATTTATAGCCTACGATGTTAAAAACTTGACATGAAATTATATTGATATCTACAATCACAAGAGGAAAACTTTAAAAGAAAACTTAATAAAATTAATTGAAATGCAATTTATTGACAAAAATCTAAATTAACTAATTATATACGAGTGTGGCTATTGGAACTCTAATATGCTCATTTACACTCCCTCTTTTTTAATTTTTAATAAAAAATTACTTTTTAACACACACACATTAACTAATTATATACGAGTGTTGTAACACTCCAATTTCTCATTTTTCTGAATATATAAGAATTTTATGATAATTGTGAATTTTTGTGAAATTTTAAATTATTTTGATTATTTTATTATTATTTTGGATTGTAAGTGTGTTTGAGGCGGGCTCGGAAAAATAAAAATTTTTCGAACCCGGAAGAATTTTGACTATTCGCATGGGCCGGGGGAGCTTACTAAACCCGAAACCGGGAATAGATTTCAAAATTTTCTTTTTTTATCAAAATTTTATCTGACAGATAAAATTTAGAAACTTCTTTTTACCCTATGAACAATAATTACTATTTTTACTAGTAGTAATTTTGTTATACGATTAATATCTAATAGTAAAAAAATTTAGTAAAATGATTAGTTATGTATTTAGACTTAACTTCAAGCCAAATTCTAATTGATAATTCTTTTGGTGAGGCCCAATGGAAGGCCATTTAAGTGGTGCATGATCACACCACTAACTCCTTGATTTCCACGGCCATGGATCCATGAAATGACCAAAAATTTGCATTATTTTACCTTTGATTAATATATAATATAACTTGTCATCTTTTCCCATGCAAAACAAAAACACAACTTTTCTCCATTTTTTCTCTTCAATCACACGGCCATATAGCTAACAAAAGGCCAAGTCTTCATTCATTTTCTATATTCAAGACAACTATCAATAAAGCTATCAACTTTCTTTCTCAAACACTTAACCAAAAATCTCTCCATTTCTTCTCTCTACCTCACGGCTCTACACCCAAAAATATCTTCCAATCACATATATTTTAAACAAACCATATTTCCTAAACATAAACATCATTCCAAGCATCTTTCATGTTGTGATCAAGATCAAATTCCATCAACTTCAAGCTTGATTTTTGGATCTAAGTTCTAAGGTTCAAAGGTGAAGTTTATGATTCTTCAATTCTTATTTAATTTTTTTCAAATTTTAAAATCATATTTGATCTATGGTTATCTTACTCTACCCTTGAATGTTAATATGTTTGTGTTTGCTTTGGTTTTTAATAATCACTTGGTGGAGGAAATTATTTCAAAGGATTCTACAAGGAGCTTGGAAAACTACATACAAGTAAGAGGGAGTTTAACCTCATCAACCACTTATGGTGGTGACGGACATAAAATTTTGTGTGATCGTGTGGTTTGTAATTAAGTGTTCTATGTGATTTATTGCTTTAATATTATGCATGAACTTGTTAGAACATAATTTTGATGCTTAAGGTATAATTGTATGTCATAAATTGCAATTGTGATGAAAAGAAAATTTAGTCCAAAGGCCATAAGGCTTACGGCCTTAAAATTTTTCAAAGGGGAAACAATTACAAAAAAAAAAATTGATGAAGTGTTAAACTAAAGGATTTGTAGTAAATAAAATTAATTAAGGCTTTACAAAAAAAATAGAAATGAAAATTTTTTTATTACCAATTTACAAGTGATTTTCGGCCATATAGGAAAAATTAGGACAAAAAAATATAATTTGGAGACTTAGAATAATTTATTTAAGTTGATTTTAAACAAATTAAATGGGAAAAGGATCTTTATTTAAGAATAAAGTAATTTAGATTCTTTTTAAAAAAATGTTAAAAATATTATTTAAAAATGATTTAATGAGAAAATAATAGATTTAAAGTTTAATTTTGATATTAAATATGAAAAGTTTTTATTTAAGCTTAGAATATGATTAAAATATTTTACACGATTTAAAAATGATGATTTTCAAATACGCGATTTGAAAACATTATAAAACTTTTACGCGATTGTTAAAACATTATAAAATTTTTACGTAATTATGAAAACGTGATAATATCGCTACGCGATTAATAGGAACAATAAGTTTTGCTGTGGGGCCCACATGTTGGACCCGAAAATATGACTGTGTATTTATAGGCGGTAGTGGCTTATGATGAGCATATAGTCAACATGCATGTGTTGTTAAATAGACGGTGACTGTAAAGGCTATTGTTGCCTAGGAGTTGAATTACACCTAAGTGCGGGTGCGAATTGCATAGTGTGGGTCACTTGTTGACCTTGAGGGCGTCGGGGTGCGGATAATCCCACATATGGACAGTTGGTAGCTCCACTGTGCCGTGATACAGACCGATGCAAACGCACCGACGATCTGGATCGAGACACTATTCTTATTCACGATTTGGTGTAGAATGTCTAGTATAAGTCATGATGTATATTTTGATAATATTGAAGCACTTGATTTGAGGCTGACGATATACAGATATATCTTCTAAATCATTCTCTCCGAAATTGAGTTTAGCTCCATGGAGTAGGAAATTGGTTCATTGTGCATGTGCATAGTCAGTCATTATTCTGCTTCAATATATACATGTGTTGTTGAAATTATCTGCTATTTAATGTAATGATTATGTGAGGATATTTATGTCTGTTGTATGCTATAAATGTATAGCATGTTGTATTTACTGTCTTTACACTGCCATGATGGTATTGATGTAGGAGATATCACCTCTTTGTTATATTATTCTATTTATTTGTATGTTTGATAAAGAGCGTGAAATTGAAGAAGAGGAAGTAAGATCACCTCATTTCTGTTAGGAGTAGTTGTCTGTTGCTGTAATGACGAGTCCAGGCTTTCTTGGTTACGTAAAAATAATGTTTAGGGGAGACCCGAATGCCTGGCATTATGATGTGGATGAAAACCGTATCGTGTATATGGGGGAGATGTCTGGAACCATTAGTAGGACTTTTCATGGAGTCCCTATATTTACTTTCGGTGCTTTTGTGCATCTACGTTTTTCTATGCCTATAGAATTTTTATGGAGCACTCGTCGTACTACTCCAATGGAAGATTCAATTATTGCTTCTGCACGGACTCATACTCTTGTTCTGCAACCCATCCGGGATGGTTATCAGTCAAGGAGCAAGAGGAGGATCCAGAAGAGGATCCAGAGGAGAACCCGGATGAGCATCATTCTGATTAGGCATATGGTTTTTAATTTTGTTATGTTTGAATAAAAATATATGTATAATTATTTTGGTATTTTCGAGTACTAAGACTTAGTTATATATGTGATGTAAATTATTTTGGTGTGGTATATTCTGTATTTTATTTAACTTATTTGTTTTAAATTTCGCAAATATATATATATATATTAAAAAAATAATTTAAGGGAAAAAAAGTGTACGTATAATATTATTAATATTTATAACTTGGTTATAATTTGGTAACTTTGAAGCCGTAAATGTGATACCCTGAAGGGGGTGTTACATTAGTTGGTATCAGAGCCCAAGTTTGAGTCTTTTGGATTTGTGGTTAGGTCTGTCTTGTTTGTGTTGTGTGATTCTCTGTGTTTGATTTCTGCAAGGAGACAATATTGTTTGAAATGATTTTATTTGACCTTGATCTTGTATTGTTTAGTTTGATTTTGAAGATGGCTAGCGGAAAGGGATCAAGTGTGGATAACGAACGAGATCACAAAAGCATGGTTGCAGCAGCTGATGCGATGAGAAGGATGGCGGATGTTATTGTGCAGCAGAATCAGAGAGCTGCTCAACAACATGAGGAAAATGCAGAAGCTCAAAATTTATCAGAGTTTCATCATAACAACCTACCACAGTTCAAAGGAGAGTTTGATCCGGAGAAAGCTAATCTTTGGATCCAGGTGCTGGAAAAGATTTTTAGAGGAATGGGTTGTTCTAATGAGAAGAAGGTTACTTATGCTGTCTTCATGCTCATTAGAGATGCAGAAAACTGATGGGTCGGAACTCAACGACTACTAGAAGCTGAAGGAAGGGTGATTACGTGGGAACTCTTCAAGAACAAGTTCCTGGAAAAGTATTTTCCAGCAAGTGTTAGGCATGCTAAGGAGATGGAGTTTCTTGGTTTGCGATAAGGAGGTATGATGGTAGCAGAATATACTGCAAAGTTCGAGAGCCTGTCATAATTCTCGAGGTATTTCTAATTACAACCTGATAAAGAGTGGAAATGCCGAAAGTTTGAAGAAGGTTTGAGGCACGATATGAAGCGTGCAGTGGTATCCCTGGGAATTGAGCAATTCTTAGTTTTGCTTGACAAATGTCATAGAATAGAGGAGATTGATCATTCATACAACAACAAAAATCGTAACTTTGGACCAACACGGTTCCAAAGAGGAGGCAACAATAATAGCGGTTGATTCCAGCAGAAGCTGTATTCTCGGCCAACGGGGAGTCAATTTCAGCAGAAACCTTGTGGAGGAAGCTCTAGTGGCAACAAGTTTGGTCAGACAGTGGCGTCTACACCAAAATGCTTAAAGTGTGGGAAGGACCACTTAACAAAGGATTGCTCAATCAAAGGAGTTATTTGTTTCCAATGTGGAAAGCCGGGACATATTTCTAAGGACTGCGATCAGTTCAAGATGGAGCCTGCAGTCAGCAATGTTCATGCTGTGAAACCACAACTTGGAGGAAGAGTCTTCACAATGAGTAGAGAGGAAGCCTTTAAATCAGAAGATTTGATTACAGGAGAGTTTGCCATAGGAGGTAATTCTTTAACTGTGATATATGATTCTGGAGCGACACATTCATTCATTGCCTACGACTATGTGGATCGTTTATGGTTATCTGTGTCATTACTGCCTTTTGAGCTAATTGTTACTACCCCTACTGATAAGCTTGTTGTTACTGCAAAAGTTTGTTTGAACTGTCCTGTCTGTGTTGAAAATCGAATCTTTTCTGTTGATTTGATTTGTTTGCCTTTGTCCGAAATAGATATAATTCTAGGAATGGATTGGTTATCTTCTAACCATATCCTGTTAGATTGTGCCAAAAAGACTTTGATATTTCCTAAACCTGAGAATTCTAGATTTTTAATGGTGAGACAAGTCAAAGCTTGCTTAAGGGAAGAAGCTCTAGGATACATGCTATTGTCTTCCTTAGAGGTCAAGAGCGAGGAGGATGTGAATGCTATTCCTGTAATTAATGAATTTCTTGAAGTTTTTTCCTGATGACATTTTTGGACTACCACTGAAAAGAGAAATAGAGTTTTCTATTGATCTTGTACCAAGAGCTGGTCCTATTTTGATAGCACCGTATCTAATGTCACCGTTAGAGTTGGCTGAACTTAAGAAGCAGTTGGAGGAACTGTTGGAGAAACAGTTTGTGAGACCAAGTATGTCACCGTGGGGAGCTCTAGTGTTATTGGTGAAAAAGAAGGATGAAACTTTTCGATCATGTGTAGATTACCGATAATTGAATAAGATCACAATCAAGAATAAGTATCCATTACCAAGGATTGATGATTTGATGGATCAACTGAAGGGAGCTGCTATTTTCTCTAAGATTGATCTGCGTTTTGGTTATCATCAGATTTGCGTGAAAGTTGAATATGTTCCAAAGACAGCTTTTCGAACACGTTATGGGCACTACGAATATTTAGTAATGTCGTTCGGGGTAACAAATGCTCCTGCAATATTCATGGATTATATGAATATGATTTTTCATCCCTATTTAGACAGATTTGTCATTGTCTTTATTGACGATATTCTGATCTATTCTCGAAGTCCAGAGGAACATGCTGAACATCTCAGTGTGATTCTTCAGATTTTGAAAGAGAAGAAGTTATACGCGAAGCTGTCTAAGTGTGAATTATGGTTAAAAGAAGTGTAATTTTTGGGGCATGTAATCTCAAAGGAAGGAATTGCAGTGGATCCAGCGAAAGTGGAGACTGTTCTTCAATGGGAAAGGCCGAAGATAGTAATGAAGATTCGTAGTTTTATTGGATTGGCCGGGTACTGTCGAAGATTTATTGAAGGATTTTCAAAGATAGTAGGACCTCTAACCCAACTTACACGGAAGAATCAAGTTTTTACATAGATGGATGCATGTGAGAAAAGTTTCCCAAGAGCTGAAGAGACGTTTGACTACTGCGCCAGTGTTGATTTTGCCTGATCCCAATGAACCATTTGAATTATATTGTGATGCTTCACACATGGGTTTAGGTTGTGTGTTAATGCAGAATAGAAATGTTGTGGCGTATACTTCAAGACAGTCGAAAGTACATGAGAAAAATTATCCGACTCATGATTTGGAATTAGCGGTAGTTGTTTTTGCATTAAAAATTTGGAGACATTTTCTTTATGGAGCAACTTTTAATGTCTACAGTGATCACAAGAGCTTGAAGTATCTATTCAGTCAGAAGGAGTTGAATATGAGGTAGCAACGATGGTTGGAATTTTTGAAAGACTATGATTTTCAACTTCAATATCATCCTGGAAAAATGAATGTTGTGGCAAATGCCTTAAGTAGAAAAATACTTAGTGCGTTTGCTATGATGGTTAAGGAGAAATAATTGTTGGAGCAATTCAGGGATATGCAATTGTCAGTGGATTTGACTCCGGGAAAAATTTGTTTGAATATTATTACTGTTTCGAATAGCTTGATAGAAGAAATTCGAGTTAAACAGTTAGATGATCAATATTTACAAAATGAGAGAGAGTTATTGAAGCAAGGTGCTCAGACAGAATTCAAAGAAGGATTTGATGGGATTCTAAGATTTAGAGATAGGATTTGTGTACCCTACGATCCAGAGCTTGGAAAAGTGATTCTTGATGAGGCACATAGAAGCAAGTTGAGTATGCACCCTGGAGCAACCAAGATGTATCATGATCTGAAGCAGTTGTATTGGTGGCAGGGAATGAAAAGAGATGTTGCTGAGTATGTATCGTCTTGTTTGGTCTGTCAGAAAGCTAAGATTGAACATCAAAGACCATATAGAATGTTGCAATCTTTGGCTATTCCCGAATGGAAATTGGATAGTATTATTATGGATTTTGTTATTGGTTTACCCAAAACTTGAAAGGGTTATGATTCTATTTGGGTAGTTATTGATCAGCTTACGAAGTTAGTGCACTTCTTGCCTATTAACATAAAGTACTCAATGGAGCGGTTAACTCAGGTATACATTGGAGAGATTGTTAGACTTCATGATGTACCTTCTAGCATTATTTCTAATAGAGACCCAAGGTTTACATCGAGGTTTTGGCAGAGTTTACAAGAAGCGATGGGGACAAAACTTCATCTAAGTTCTGCTTACCATTCACAAACTGATGGCCAGTCAGAGAGAATAA
Source organism: Ormosia semicastrata (assembly GCA_029884595.1). Classification (NCBI taxonomy): domain Eukaryota; kingdom Viridiplantae; phylum Streptophyta; class Magnoliopsida; order Fabales; family Fabaceae; genus Ormosia; species Ormosia semicastrata. Next base: position 76,985,375 of record JAQQTO010000060.1, read on the forward strand.
TTCAGTCACTAGAAGATCTGTTAAGAGTTTGTGTGCTGGAACAATATGGAAGTTGGGATGAATTCTTACCTCTGATAGAATTCACCTACAATAATAGTTTTCACTCAAGCATAGGGATGACACCTTATGAGGCATTGTATGGAAGACGATGTAGAACACCTTTGTGTTGGTATCAGGATGGAGAGAGTTTCACATTAGGACCTGAACTTGTGCAACAAACGACTAAGAAAGTGAAAATGATTCAGGACAAGATGAGGATAACTCAGACTAGGCAGAAGAGCTATTCAGATAAGAGAAGGAGACCTCTTGAATTTGAGGAATGTGAGCATATGTTTTTAAGAGTTACACCTATGACTGGGGTCAGACGGGTTATAAAATCTAGAAAACTCACTCCTAAATTTATCGGGCTATATCAAATTCTTCGTCAGATAAGTCCGGTAGCATACCAAATAGCCTTACCGCCTTTTCTTTCAAATCTTCATAATGTTTTTCATGTGTCACAATTAAGAAAATATATTCCTGATCCCACCCATGTTATAGCTCCGGATACGGTATAATTAAAAGATAACTTGACCTATGAAATGCTACCTATAAAGATTGAAGACAGGAGAATAAAGCAACTCCGAGTGAAAGAAATTGCCTTAATGAAGGTGACCTGGAGCAACGTAACTGGTGATGCTACGTGGGAGCTGGAAGACAAGATGAAGGAGTAATATCCTTATTTATTTTAAGGTAAGAGAAATTTCGAGGACGAAATTCTTTTTAGAGGGGGAGAGTTGTAACACCTCGATTTCTCATTTTTCTGAATATATAAGAATTTTATGATAATTGTGAATTTTCATGAAATTTTAAATTATTTTGATTATTTTATTATTATTTTAGATTGTAAGTATGTTTGAGGTGGGCTCGAAAAAATAAAAATTTTTTGCACCCGGAAGAATTTTGACTATTCACGCGGGGCCGGGGGAGCTTACTAAACCTGAAATCGGGAATAGATTTCAAATATTTTTTTTCAAAATTTTCTTTTTTTTTAAATTTTATCTGAGATAAAATTTAGAAACTTATTTTTACCCTATGAACAATAATTACTATTTTTACTAGTAGTAATTTTGTTATATGGTTAATATCTAATAGTAAAAAAATTTAGTAAAATGATTAGTTATGTATTTAGACTTAAATTCAAGCCTAATTCTAATTGATAATTCTTTTGGTGAGGACTGATGGAAGGCCATTTAAGTGGTGCATGATCACACCACTAACTCCTTGATTTCCATGGCCATGGATCCATGAAATGACAAAAAATTTGCATTATTTTACCTTTGATTAATATATAATATAACTTGTCATCTTTTCCCATGCAAAACAAAAACACAACTTTTCTCCATTTTTTCTCTTCAATCACATGGCCATATAGCTACCAAAAGGCCAAGTCTTCATTCATTTTCTATATTTAAGACAACTATCAAGAAAGCTATCAACTTTCTTTCTCAAACACTTAACCAAAAATCTCTCCATTTCTTCCCTCTGCCTCACGGCTCTACATCCAAAAATATCTTCAAATTACATATATTTTAAACAAACCATATTTCCTAAACCTAAATATCATTCCAAGCATCTTTCATGTTGTGATCAAGATCAAATTCCATCAACTTCAAGCTTGATTTTTGGATCTAAGTTCTAAGGTTCAAAGGTGAAGTTTATGATTCTTCAATTCTTATTTTATTTTTTTGAAATTTTAAAATCATATTTGATCTATGGTTATCTTACTTTAGCCTTGAATGTTAATATGTTTGTGTTTGCTTTGGATTTTAAGAATCACTTGGTGGAGGAAATTAATTCAAAGGATTCTACAAGGAGCTTGGAAAACTACATACAAGTAAGAGGAAAATTAACCTCATCAACCACTTATGGTGGTGAGGGACATAAAATTTTGTGTGATCGTGTGGTTTGTAATTACGTCTTCTATGTGATTTATTGCTTTAATATTATGCATAAACTTGTTAGAATAGAATTTTGATGCTTAGGGTATAATTGTATGTCATAAATTACAATTGTGATGAAAAGAAAATTTAGTCCAAAGGCCATAAGGCTTACGGCCTTAAAATTTTTCAAAGGGGAAACAATTACAAAAAATAAAAATTGATTAAGTGTTAAACAAAAGGATTTGTAGTAAATAAAATTAATTAAGGCTTTTAAAAAAAAATAGAAATAGAAATTTTTTATTACCAATTTACAAGTGATTTTCGGCCATATAGGAAAAATTAGGACAAAAAATATAATTTGGAGACTTAGAATAATTTATTTAAGTTGATTTTAAATAAATTAAATGGGAAAAGGATCTTTATTTAAAATTAAAGTAATTTAGATTTTTTTAAAAAGATGTTAAAAATATTTTTTAAAAATGATTTAACGAGAAAATAATAGATTTAAAGTTTAATTTTGATATTAAATATGAAAAGTTTTTATTTAAGCTTAGAATATGATTAAAATATTTTACGCGATTGAAAATATGTAGAAAAATTCTTACGTGATTTAAAAATGATAATTTTTAAATACGCGATTTGAAAACGTTATTAAATTTTTACGCAATTGTGAAAACGTTGAAAAATAGTTATGCAATTTGAAAATGTTATAAAAGTTTTATGTAGTTGTGAAAACGTGATAATATCGCTATGTGATTAATAGGAACAGTAAGTTTTGCTGTGGGACCCATATGTTGGACCCGAAAATATGACTGTGTATTTATAGGCGGTAGTGGCCTATAATGAGCATTGAGTCAACATGCATGTGTTGTTAAATAGACGGTGTCTGTAAAGGCTATTGTTGCCTAGGAGTTGAATTACACCTAAGTGCGAGTGCGAATTGCATAGTGTGGGTCACTTGTTGATCTTGGGGGCGTCGGGGTGTGGATAATCCCACATGTGGCCAGTTGGTAGCTCCACTGAGCCGTGGTACAGACTGATGCAAACGCATTGATGATCCGGACCGAGATACTATTCCTATTCACGATCTGGTGTAGAATGTCTAGTATAAGCCATATTGTATATTTTGATAATATTGAAGCACTTGATTTGAGGCTAACAATATACAAACATATCTTCTAGATCATTCTCTCCGAAATTGAGTTTAGCTCCATGAAGTAGGAAATCGGTTCATTGTGCATGTGCATAGTCAGTCATTATTCTGCTTCAATATATACATATGTTGTTGAAATTATATGCTATTTAATGTAATGATTATGTGAGGATATTTATGTCTGTTACATGCTATAAATGTATAGCATGTTGTATTTACTATCTGTACACTGCCATGATGGTATTGATGTAGGGGATCTCACCTCTTTGTTATATTATTCTGTTTATTTGTATGTTTGATAAAGAGCATGAAATTGAAGAAGAGGAAGCAAGATCACCTCAATTCTGTCAGGAGTAGTTGTCTGTTGCTGTAATGACGAGTCCAGGCTTTCTTGGTTACGTAAAAATAATGTTTAGCGGAGACCCGAATGCCTAGCGTTATGATGGAGATGAAAACCATATCGTGTATATAGGGGAGATGTCTGGAACCATTAGTAGGACTTTTCATGGAGTCCCTATATTTACTTTCGGTGCTTTTTTTCATCTACATTTTTCTATGCCTATAGAATTTTTATGGAGCACTCGTCGTACTACTCCGACGAAAGATTTAGTTGTTTCTTCTGCACGGACTCCTGCTTGTGGCCTTGCAACCCATCCGGGATGGTTATCAGCCGAGGAGCCGGAGGAGGATCCAGAGGAAGATCCGGAAGAGAATCCAGAGGAGGACCCGAAGGAGAACCCAGATGAGCATCATTCTGATTAGGCATATGGTTTTTAATTCTGTTATGTTTGAATAAAAATATATGTATAATTATTTTGGGATTTTCGAGTATTAAGACTTAGTTATATATATGATGTAAATTATTTTGGTGTGGTATATTCTGTATTTTATTTAACTTATTAGTTTAAATTTCGCATAAATATATATATATATATATATATATATATATATATATATATATATATATATATATATTAAAAAGATGATTTAAGGAAAAAATGTGTATGTATAATATTATTAATATTTATAACTTGGTTATAATTTGGTAATTTTGAAGCCGTAAATGTGGTACCCTGAAGGGGGTGTTACAAGTGTGGCTATTGGAACTCTAATATGCTTATTTACACTCCCACTTTTTAATTTTTAATAAAAATTTTACTTTTTAACGCACAAACACATATCTAAAAACTTAAAGAGAGGGTAATTTTTTAAACACACACATTGCAACATCTTACTTTAATCTTATAATTTTAATTAATATTTTAAATATGTAATTTAAATTAACACATTACTATTATTACTAAAAGTTTAATGTACAATATTTTACATTGAGGGTGAAATCCTTCAAAAGTTAGTTATGTACATACATATACTATTTAAGTTAAGCACCGATTTTCAAAAAATTAGGCTTATATTAGCCCTCACAAGCTGCTACTATTTATATATTTATAAATATTAGTCACCACACTACTCATCAAAAAGTAGAATTATTAAGCACAAATCCCCTAAAGTAACTGTGAAAACAATCTCCAAACCTTGGCATATAGACTTGCTGAACACCCAAGTCAATCAGAAATCTTACAGTCGGAATTATCTGAAATACCACGCCAAAAGAGGTGAGATAAAATCTCAATAGGAAAGAACAAAGACAGATATAAGTTTAAACTAATGATATTTCAGCCGTTACATGTACGAAAAATATTTTTCACTCTTTTCAATTCTCTATTTTAAAATCCATATCTAAGAATCCATTATAAAATTATTTTATAATGCCATAAAATACTTAATAATTTTTTGCAATTTCATAAGTATAAATAAAAGAGTAAGTATCTCAATAATGAAAGGGTAAGTAATTCAAAATTTTCTTCTCGTCCCCTTTCAATACTTTCAACCAAATGTGTAACACCCCCTCTAAGAGGGCATTACGTTAAAGATCGACTCCTTTTTAAACTCTTTACCCAAGTTATAAAAGTTGATATTATAAAATGCGAGTTTCAAAACTTCTTTTTGCGGATAACATAAACTTTTCAAATTATAAAGACATAAAACATAAGAACCATAAAATAGACTTTTCATAGAACAAAGTTTACTACATCCATGAATATATTATCTCATGTTCCAAAAGCATAAAACTCACATACTCCAAAAATAAATATATATATATATATAACTACCATATGAAGACTGAGCCTAGTCCAAGTCCAAACACTTGAAGATTAGGGTCTTGTACTCGATCTTCCTCCAGATCTCCTTCGGGATCCCTAGTAGGCAAAACTTCTAGTCGGGGCATGTCCCTATGGGCGGGAGTCCGAGAAGTCGACTCCACAGAGTCCTCCCAAGAGGAAGCTCTCCAATCATCCTAAAGCTCCCTGAGAGGCATGCAAAACTCCAAGTGAACAACTACGTCCACAGTAAATGTAACAACATCATGCTAAGTTCTACTCCAAAGTAAGGTGACCTCTCCGATGTATTAAATGCGCCCCGTATCCCAATGGACATTCCACGCTTTGATGCCCCTGTGAAACTGCAGTAGAGTGAAACCTCATGGATCTTATCTTGCCACCATTGCAGTCTTTACAAATATGAGCATAAAATAGAGGCAAACAGGATAATACATTGAAAGAGGTAAGATCCCTTACATCAATACCATCATGGTAGCAAGAAACAACAACAAAGACACTAATGCCTTTCATACAACAAAATATTAAAGAATAGCAGTTATGATCATGTCAACACGAAAATATTATAGAACAACAAGCATAATCATGTTATCAACTGATAGATAATTTAGCAATGTACATCAGAATACATAAGTATGGATCATGCCACAATAACAGATATACTAACTATGCATATGCATGATGTGTATGCTGACCATCCTTATGCACAATGCAACCAGTTCCTACTCCATGGAGCTAAAATTCAGAGATGAACGTTCCAGAAGATCTGTCCCCCCTCAAAAGACTGTCTACGTCGGACCACGAAAAAGATAGTATTTATCGAGTCCTCGTCATGTGGTGCAACGATTTTTCACGGCCAGGGGTATACAATGTGATATTAGATCACTAAGTGAATCACCTCGCCTTGACGCCCCTTGAGATCCATCCGGGATCACACTATCTAAATTCTCGTTCACTCCTATGCAACAAAAGCCGATTGTATAATGTTCAATGCATGAACAATGAAGTCAAACCACCGTTGTACCATTCCCAATGGTATTAAAGCAACCACCCATACAATTGTCGAATACCATTAGTATCAATGATATTATATAATCGCCTATACAATTACATAATACCAATGATCCACTTAAGTCTTGTACATCGGTTCCACAATCTACTTGGGTCCAGTACGTCGGCCCAAAAGCACAATGCTAAATCCACAATCCACTTGGGTCCGGTACGTCAGCCCAAAAGCACAATGCTAAAGCATTCTTTCACACAGTATCTCAGTCGTGCAGATTCAAGAGTCATCACTATTAATTCACATGACGCATTCTTACAAATTTTATTAGCATATAGAGCCATTGTTTCACCATTAGGCTTTAATTGTAACACTTTCAAGAAAAAGGTAGACATCAATCCTAATCACCTAACTCTCCTAAAAAAGTTCCTCGAGTGACATTTTCTCATATCGTTCATGAAAAACTTAACAAGAAACCACATTGTCTTAACCTCACAATTCTTTTCCTTTTTTCCCTAAGTCTTTCAAGTTTTCACTATTTTTTTCTCAAGCTTGTTTTTCTTCTCAAGGCCGAAAATCACTCTTCTGCTTAATGATAAAATTTATTCTTTTCCATTCTTATTTTACAAATCCTTAATTTAATTTCTTATCATCAAACCAACTAGATTCACCACTAATAAACCAATTTCATTATTCCAATTATCCCCAAAATTATTTCCATTAGTATAATCGAAATTCATTACTCCTCAAATCATAACATGGTGATCATCTTCTCCTTTGTTCATAAATCCTTTTATCCTAATTAAATATCCAAGTCTTCTAAATAATGTTTTCTAACATTCTTTCCAAGCTTTCATTATTCTATTTCTAATTAAAAAATCCCTTTTATTCAACTTATCAAGAATCATTTCCAATAAAATACTTTAAGCCTCCAAACTACTTCTACATCCTAATATTAAGTACCATAGCCAAAAATCAATTCTTCTCAAAGGTAAATAGTTTGTTTACTTCTTCTCTCAATTTGTACATTCATGAATCATATTCTTCCTACCAAATCATCTAGATTCTCAATCAATGAAGTACTTTTGCCTTGAAACCCTATTTCTCGACACCCTGGCCGTGAGCTTCAATAGCTATTGGGATCACAATATTTTTCCTTTCTAGTACCATTTAAAGCATACAACATAATTTTTAAGCATCAAAATCATACTATAACAAATTCATACATAATATCAATTAATAAGGTTACACAAAGCTTATAACAACAAGCCACAAAGTCATACAACCATGGTGAATAAATCCTCACATGGATTTATCTCCTACAAGTGAATATGTTCCTCACCACCATGACTGGTTGATGAGGTTTATATCCCTTTTATCTTAGGAGATATCCAATCACTTCTTGAAGAACTTTTTGAAGAAATCTTCCACCTCCAAGAGCCTCTTGAAACCGAAAACAACATAGCCAATGATCAACACTTTTGACTTGGAAAGAATAAGTATGGATTAAAATCAAGGTCTCGGAAGGAAGAAAAAGGAAGAAGAATGAAAAAGGTGGAATCTTTACCTTCAAAATCTCCAAGCCCTAGCTTGAAGAAAGACTTGAAAAGTGATGAACAACCAACAATCTTCACTCCAAATGGTCTTAGAGAAGGATGTTAATTCAAGAAATGTGGTTGTTAGAATTTTAGAATGTGAGATGATGGCATTTGGGGTGGTGGCCATGAGGTAGGGAGAGAAATGAGAGAAGAAAGATGAGAGAAAAATGAAAGAAAAGCTTTTGGGTGAGGAGAGAAAAAGTAATAGAAAGTTATGAATTGAAAAATGAAGGAAACTTGTTCAAGAAGCTCTTCTCACTCTCTTTGGCGGTGCACCTCTTGGGAGAAGGAGCAAAGCTTCCTTTCCAAGCTTCTCCTAAAGCTTTCTTGAGAAGTTTATCATATTACCCAAAAAGTTAAGTGTGATGTCATGGTGATAATGTCATCTTGGTGATGTCATTAAAGTGCTCTCTAGAAAAGATGACTAACACTATACTAAAGCTATTATCTAGTAGACAAAAGTTACAGTTAACAAAACTAGTATTTATTGTCTAACAGATAATAAAACGTATTGCAATTTTATTTATCGGATCAAATCTTGAAAAATGACAACTTCGTAAACTATGTCCAGCCTTGGGTTTTGTATGATCCCCCATCACCGTTTCTACAGTCCAAGGTTTTACGGCCTCGGGGAAAATATTTCATTTTCCCAGCCCTGTTTAGTGCGCACACAAATTGAAAAATATATTAAAATAATCAAATAATTCCAGAAAAATCCACAAAAATCACAAATATTATAAAATGAATATATATTATGAAACCAGCTATTTTTGGGGTGTTACAACTCTCCCATTCTAAAAAGAAATTTTGTCCTCGAAATTTTTCATACCTTAGAACAAATACGGATATTGCTCCTTGTAGAAAATGTCTCCAGAACTGCAATGCAACCATAAAAGCTAACTCCGAGTTTGTGTAGAGTAGTTCTTCTCATGTACTCTTAGTTGCCTTGAAGCATATGCTACTATTCCTTCTATTCCGAACAAGCACACGTTCTAAACTCCAACGTGAAGCATCACGAGACGTCTCAAAAGTTTGTTGGGATTGGACAGAATCACCACTGGTGAAGTAGTCAAGTTTCTTTTCAACTCTTGAAAAATTTTCGCACATGCATTAGTCTATACAAAAGCTTGACTGTTTCGTGTGAGCAGGATAAGAGGTCCTGCTGTCTTGGAAAATCCTTCGATGAATCTCTAATGATAACCAGCTAATCCCATAAAGCTACGAATCTCCGTTACAGTTTTCGGCCTTTCCTATTGAAGAATTGCTTCAACTTTCGATGAATCCACAGCAATCACGTGCCCCAAAAATTTAACTTTTTTCACCCAAAATTCGTACTTTGATAACTTGGCATACAACTTATTCTCTCCCAGAATCTGAAGAACCACACTGAGAGGTTCAGCATGTTCTTCCAGGCTTCGAAAATCAGTTAAAATGTTGTCAATAAGGACAATTACAAATTTGTCTAAATAGGGAAGAAAATCCTTTTCATGTGATCCACAAACATCGTTGGAGTATTCGTTACTTCGAATGACATTACTAAATACTCGTAGTGCTCATAACGTGTCAGAAAAGTTGTTTTAGGAACATCTTCTACTTTCACGTGGACTTGATGGTAACTAGAACACAATTTGATCTTGGAGAAAACAACGACTCCCTTCAGTTGGTCCATTACATCATCTATTCTAAATCTTAACAAGAAGTGTTTCATAGGTCAAGTCCTTTTCTAATTGTACTGTATTCAGCACTATGATATGGTTTGGATCAGGAACATATTTTCTCAATTGAGATACATGGAAAACATTATGAAGGTTAGAAAGAAAAACTAGTAAAACTATTTAGTATGCTGTCGGACCTATCCAACAAATTCGATATGGTCCAATGAATTCAAGAGTGAGCTTTCTAGGTTCAAATCCAGAAATGTCAACCTTAGGGAACGATAAAGCCTTATTGAAACAAAATAGCAAGATGTGGTTAAAAGATAACCAATCCATTCCTAAGATCATGTCTTTTGTGAAAGAGATAAACAAATCAAATTGGCAAGAAGGTTCCGATTTCTAATAGTGATAGCAAGTTTAACAATGGGAAATAGTGATATTCAAGTCAAAAGGGAAATATCAACACAAATAAACCTAAATGGTTCACATAGTTATAGGTAACGAAAGAAAGGGTTGCCCCTGAGTCAAATAGTACAAGTTAAGGCTTACTTCCTATGATACCATCTCCCTTGGTTAAACCTTCGGATTGGAAAGCTTCGGCTCCACTCAATGTACCGATTCCTCCTCTGGCTTGACATCCTGTCGCATGCTCATTGCTAACGGAAGGCTTTGTCTTTTGTGAAGTACAATTCCTAAACACGTGTCCTGGCTTTCCGTACTTGAAGTAAACTTTTTCCTTGGCCGTACAAGTTCTCGTTGCATGACTTTTTGCACACTTCTTACATGTCTGTAAAAGTGCCAAGGGCTGACTGGGTCTACTACCACTAGCACTACCTCTATATGTTTGCTATTGTTGTTGATTTCCTGGTGGTCGCGAATACGATTTTTGCTGGAATCACTTGACCTTACAATTTTTCCTTTTTCGAAACCAATATGGCCCAACGTTATAGGGTCCCATATCTTAAGATTGATTCAACTCTAACAAAATCTGAGCATCGACTATCAATTCTTACTGCTGACCTCTGATTCTACTGTACTGTTATGCCAGCCATCCTTTGTATTGCTTTCACTGTCACAACCATTCCATTATTATCGTGTTCCACATTCACACGCATACGTCTACCGCGAGTCATTGCCTTACCTTCAAAAATAGACAAATCAAAATATAATGGGAACAAAAGTACCCATTCCAAACAACATTGTCTCCTTTTGGAAACCAAGCAACATACTTCTGTGTTTTGTTTCAGTGAAACACACAGCACAACAAGGTAATCCTACTCACAACCCAAAAGACTCGGACTTGGACTCTACTCACACTAGAGGTACCACCCCAAAGGGTGTAGGTACAAATAATTCTGTGCGAGTTCAGTCATCCAACTAGACTCTTTCTAGAAGAACTCTAATTTCTCCTAGTTCGCCTAGTTGAAGTCATAGTTCCCTGTCCACATAGAACATTATATATTGAGTTGGCCAGTCCTCAATATCATGTGACTATGTAACAGTAACTACTAACATCCAACCGAAAGTAACTTATGCAATCCTCTTTTAACATCTCAAACAAGAGACAAGGAAATGCACAACATACATATAGAAATTTCTATATGTCTAAGCATTGTCAGTCTATACCCCGGCTCGATAGGATGAACTGCTCTGATACAGCCTAATGTAACAACCCCTCCGAAAGGGCATTACGTTTAAGACCGAATCCTTTTTAAACTCGTTACCCAAGTTATAAAAGTTGATATTATAAAATACGAGTTTCAAAACTTCTTTTCGTGGATAACATAAACTTATCAAATTATAGAGACATAAAACGTAAGAACCATAAAATAGTCTTTTCATAGAATAAAGTTTACTACATCCATAAATATATTATCTCATGTTCCAAAAGCATAAAACTCACATACTCCAAAAATACATATACATATAACTACCATATGAAGACTAAGCCTAGTCCAAGTCCAAACACTTGAAGATTAGGGTCTTGTACCCGATCTTCCTCTAGATCCCCTTCGGGATCCCTAGCAGGCAAAACCTCTAATCGGGGCATGTCCCTATAGGCGGGAGTCCGAGCAGTTGACTCCACAGAGTCCTCCCTAGAGGAAACTCTCTAATTATTCCAAAGCTCCCCAAGAGGCATGCAAAACACCAAGTGAACAACTACTTCCACAGTAAACGTAGCAGCGTCATGCCGAGTCCTACTCCAAAGTAAGTGACCTCACCGATGTACTGAATGCACCTCGTATTCCAATGGACATTCCACACTTCGATGCCCTCATGAAAATGCAGTCGAGTCAAACCTCGCGGATCTTGTCTTGCTGCCATTGCAGTCTTTACATACATGAGTATAAAAAGAGGCAAACAGGATAATACAATGAAAGAGGTGAGATCCCCTACATCAATACTATCATGGCAGCAAGAAACAACAATAAAGACACTAATGCCTTTCATACACAACAACATTAAAGAATAGCAGTTATGATAATGTCAATACGAAAATATTACAGAACAACAAGCATAATCATATTATCAACTGATAGATAATTCAGCTGTGTACATCAGAATACATAAGTGTGGACCATGCCACAATAACAGATATACTAACTATGCATATGCACGATGTGTATGCTGACCATCCTTATGCACAATGCAACCAGTTCCTACTCCATGGAGCTAAAATTCAGAGATGAACATTCCAGAAGATCTGTCCCCCTTCAAAAGATAGTCTACGCTGGACCAAGAAAAGGAAAGCGTTTGTCGGGTCCTTGTCATGAGTTGCAATGGTTTTTCATGGCCAGGGGTATACAATGTGATATCAGATCACAAAGTGAATCACTTCGCCCTGACGCCTTCTGAGATCCATCCGAGATCACACTATCCAAATTCTCGTTCACTCCTAGGCAACAAAAGCCAACTATATAATGTTCAATGCATGAACAACGAAGTCAAACCACCGTTGTACCGTTCCCAATGGTATTAAATTAATCGCTCATACAATTGTCTAATACCACCAGTATCAATGATATTATATAATCACCCATACAATTACATAATACCAATGATCCACTTGGGTCCTGTACATCGGTTCCACAATCCACTTGGGTCCAGTACATCGGCCCAAAAATACAATGCTAAATCCACAATCCACTTGGGTCCGGTATGTCGGCCCAAAAGCACAATGCTAAAGCATTCTTTCACAAAGTATCTCAGTCATGCAGATTCAAGAGTCATCACTATTAATTCATATGAAGCATTCTTACAAATTTCATTAGCATCTAGAACCATTGTTTCACCATTAGGCTTTAATTGTAACACTTTCAAGAAAAAGGTAGACATCAATCCTAATCACCTAACTCTCCTAACTAAGTTCCTCGAGTGACCTTTTCTCATATTGTTCATGAAAAACTTAAAAAGAAACCACATTGTCTTAACCTCACAATTCTTTTCCTTTTTCCCCTAAGTCTTTCAAGTTTTCACTATTTCTTTCTCAAGCATGTTTTTCTTCTCAAGGTCGAAAATCACTCTTTTGCTTAATGATAAAATCTATTCTTTTCCATTCTTATTTTACAAATCCTTATTTTAATTTCTTATCATCAAACCAACTAGATTCACCACTAATGAACCAATTTCATTATTCCAATTATCCCCAAAATTATTTCTATTCGTATATTCAAAATTCATTACTCCTCAAATCATAACATGGTGATCATCTTCTCCTTTGTTCATAAATCCTTTTATCCTAATTAAATATCCAAGTCTTCTAAATAATGTTTTCTAACATTCTTTCCAAGCTTTCATTATTCTATTTCTAATTAAAAATCCCTTTTATTCAACTTATCAAGAATTGTTTCCAATAAAATACTTTAAGCCTCCAAACTACTTCTCCATCCTAATATTAAGTACCATAGCCAAAATCAATTCTTCTCAAAGGTAAATAGTTTGTTTACTTCTTCTCTCAATTTGTACATTCATGAATCATATTCTTACTACCAAATCATCTAGATTCTCAATCAATGAGATACTTTTGCCTTGAAAACCTATTTCTCCACACCATGGCCGTGAGCTTCAATAGCTATTGGGATCACAATATTTTTCCTTTCTAGCACCATTTAAAGCATACAACATAATTTTTAAGCATCAAAATCACACTATAACAAATTCATATATAATATCAAGTAATAAGGTCACACAAAGCTTATAATAATAAACCACAAAGTCATACAACCATGGTGAATAAATCCTCACATGGATTTATGAACTACAAGTAAATACGTTCCTCACCACCATGACTGGTTGATGAGGTTAATCTCCCTCTTACCTTAGGAGATATCTAATCACTTCTTGAAGAACTTTTTGAAGAAACCCTCCACCTCCAAGAGCCTCTTAAAACCGAAAACAACATTGCCAAGGGTCAACACTTTTGACTTGGAAAGAGTAACTATGGATTAAAATCAAGGTCTTAGAAGGAAGAAAAAGGAAGAAGAATGAAAAAGGTGGAATCTTTACCTTAAAAATATCCAAGCCCTAGCTTGAAGAAAGGATTGAAAAGTGATGAACAACAACCAATCTTCACTCCAAATGTTCTTAGAGTAGGATGTTGATTAAAGAAATGTAGTTGTTAGAATTTTAGAAGGTGAGATGATGGCATTTGGGGTGGTGGCCATGAGGTAGGCAGAGAAATGAGAGAAGAAAGATGAGAGAAAAATGAAAGGAAAGCTTTTGTGTGAGGAGAGAGAAAGTAATAGAAAGTTATGAATTGAAAAATGAAGGAAACTTATTCAAGAAGCTCTTCTCACTCTCTTTGGTCATGCACCTCTTGGGAGAAGGAGCAAAGCTTCCTTTGCAAGCTTCTCCCAAAGCTTCCTTGAGAAGCTTCTCATATTACCCAAAAAGTCAAGTGTGATGTCATGATGATGATGTCATCTTGGTGATGTCATTAAAGCGCTCTCTAGAAAAGATGACTAACACTATACTAAAACTATTATCTAGTAGTGAAAAGTTACAGTTAATAAAACCAGTATTTATTGTCCAACGGATAATAAAACGTATCGCGATTTTATTTATCGGATCAAATATTAAAAAATGACAACTCATAAACTGTGTCCGGCCTTGGGTTTTGTATGATCCCCCATCACCGTTTCCACAGTCCAAGGTTTTCTGGCCTCGGGAAAAATATTTCATTTTCCCAGCCCCGCTCAGTGCGCACATAAATCGAGGAATATATTAAAATAATCAAACAATTCAAATAATTTTAGAAAAATTCACAAAATTCACAAATATTATAAAATGAATGTATATTATGAAACCAATAATTTTTGGGGTGTTACAACTCTCGCCTTCTAAAAAGAAATTTCGTCCTCGAAATTTTTCATACCGTAGAACACATGCGGATATTGCTCCTTGTAGAAAATGTATCCAGATCTTCAATGCAACCACAAAAGTTAACTCTGAGTTTGTGTTGGGTAGTTCTTCTCATGTACTCTTAGTTGCCTCGAAGCATACGCTACTACTCTTTCTATTCCGAACAAGCACACGTTCTAAACTCCAACATGAAGCATCATGAGACGTCTCAAAAGGTTCGTTGGGATTAGACAGAATCATCACTGGCGAAGTAGTCAATTTTCTTTTCAACTCTTGAAAAATTTCCACATATGCATTAGTCCATACAAAAGCTTGACTACTTCGTGTGAGCTGGATAAGAGGTTTTGCTATCTTGGAAAATCCTTCGATGAATCTCTAATGATAACTAGCTAATCCCATAAAGCTACGAATCCACAGCAATCACGTGCCCCAAAAATTTAACTTTTTCCTCCCAAAATTCACACTTTGATAACTTGGCACACAACTTCTTCTCCCCCAGAATCTGAAGAACCACGCTAAGAGGTTCAACATGTTCTTCCAGGCTTCGAGAATCGATCAAAATGTCGTCAATAAGGACAACTACAAATTTGTCTAAATAAGGAAGAAGATCCTATTCATGTGATCCACAAATATCGTTGGAGTATTCGTTACTTCGAACGACATTACTAAATACTCGTAGTGCTCATAACGTGTCAGAAAAGTTATTTTAGGAACATCTTCTACTTTCACGTGGACCTGAAGGTGACCAGAATGCAATTTGATATTGGAGAAAACAGCGGCTCCCTTCAGTTGGTCCATTAAATCATCTATTCTAAATCTTAACAAGAAGTGTTTCATAGGTCAAGTCCTTTTCTAATTGTACTGTATTCAACACTATGATATGATTTGGATCAGGAACATATTTTCTCAATTGAGGTACATGGAAAACAATATGAAGGTTAGAAAGAAAAACTAGTAAAGCTATTTGTTTACTGTCGGACCTATCCAACAAATTCGATATGGTCCGATGAATTCAAGAGTGAGCTTTCTAGGTTCAAATCCAAAAATCACAACCTCAGGGAACGATAAAGCCTTATTGAAACAAAATAGCAAGATGTGGTTAAAAGATAACTAATCCATTCTTGAGATCATGTCTTTTGAGAAAGAGATAAACAAATCAAATTGGCAAGAAGGTTCCGATTTCCAATAGTGATAGGACAATTTAAACAGGATTGAGTAGTAATAGCAAGTTTAACAATGGGAAATAGTGATATTCAAGTCAAAAAGGAAATGTCAACACAAACAAACCCAAATGGTTCACATAGTTATAGGTAACGAAAGAAAGGGTCGCCCCTGAGTCAAATAGTACAAGTTAAGGCTTACTTCCTATGGTACCATCTCCCTTGGTTAAACCTTCATATTGGAAAGCTTTGGCTTCACTCAATGTACTGATTCCTCCTCCGGCTTAAGATCCTGTCACATGCTCATTGCTAACGGAAGGCTTCATCTTTTGTGAAGTACAATTCCTAAACACGTGTCCTGACTTTCCGTACTTGAAACAAACTTTTTCCTTAGCCGTACAAGTTCTCGTTGCATGACTTTTTTGCACACTTCTTACATATCTATAAAAGTACCAAGGGCTGACTGGGTCTACTACCACTAGCACTACCTCCATATGGTTGCTGTTGTTATTGATTTCCTGGTGGTCACGAATACGATTTCTGCTGGAATCGCTTGACCTTACAATTTTTTATTTTTTGGAACCAATATGGTCCAGCGTTATGGGGTCCCATATCTTGAGATTGATTCAACTCTAACAAAATCTGAGCCTCGGTGATCAATTCATGCTGCTGAGCGGCCCTCTGATTCTGCTGTACTGTTATGCCAGTCATCCTTTGTATTGCTTTCGCTATCACAGCCTTTCCATTATTGTCGCGTTCCACATTCACACGTGTACGTCTATCGCGAGTCATTGCCTTACCTTCGAAAACAGATAAATCAAAATATAATGGGAACAAAAGTACCCATTTGAAACAACATTGTCTTCTTTCAGAAACTAAGCAATACACCTCTGTGTTTAATTTCAGTGAAACACATAGCACAACAAGGTAATCCTACTCACAACCTAAAAGACTCGGACTTAGACTCTACTCACATTAGAGGTACCACCTCAACGGGTGTAGGTAC
This sequence comes from Ormosia semicastrata, assembly GCA_029884595.1. Classification (NCBI taxonomy): domain Eukaryota; kingdom Viridiplantae; phylum Streptophyta; class Magnoliopsida; order Fabales; family Fabaceae; genus Ormosia; species Ormosia semicastrata. The sequence continues at coordinate 77,002,413 of JAQQTO010000060.1, forward strand.
AAATAATTCTGCGAGAGTTCAGTCATCCAACTGGACTCTTACTAGAAGAACTCCAAGTTCGCCTAGTTGAAGTCATAGTTCCCTGTCCATATAGAATATTACATATTGAGTTGGTCAGTCCTCAATATCATGTGACTACGTAACAATAATTACTAACATCCAACCCAAAATAACTTATGCAATCCTCTTTTAACATCTCAAACAAGAGACAAGGAAATGCACAACACACATATAGAAATTTCTACATGTCTAAGCATAGTCAGTCTATACCCCGGCTCGACAGGATGAACTGCTCTGATATCACCTAATGTAACACCCCCTCTAAGAGGGCATTACGTTTAAGACTGACTCCTTTTTAAACTCTTTACCCAAGTTATAAAAGTTGATATTATAAAATACGAGTTTCAAAACTTCTTTTTGTGGATAACATAAACTTATCAAATTATAGAGACATAAAACGTAAGAACCATAAAATAGACTTTTCATAGAACAAAGTTTACTACATCCATGAATATATTATCTCATGTTCCAAAAGCATAAAACTCACATACTCCAAAAATAAATATATATATAAATACCATATGAAGACTGAGCCTAGTCCAAGTCCAAACACTTGAAGATTAGGGTCCTGTACTCGATCTTCCTCCAGATCCCCTTCGGGATCCCTAGCAGGCAAAACCCCCAGTCGGGGCATGTCCCAACGGGCGGGAGTCCGAGCAGTCGACCTTACAGAGTGAACAGCTACGTCCACAATAAACGTAGCAGCATCATGGTGGGTCCTACTCCAAAGTAAAATGACCTCTCCGATGTACTGAATGCGCCCCGTATCCCAATGAACATTCCATACTTCGATGCCCCCGTGAAATTACAGTTGAGTGAAACCTCGCGGATCTTGTCTTGTCGCCATTGCAGTCTTTACAAACATGAGCATAAAACAGAGGCAAACAGAATAATAAAATGAAAGAGGTGAGATCCCCTACATCAATACCATAATGGTAGCAAGAAACAACAACAAAGCCACTAATTCTTTTCATACACAACAACATTAAAGAATAGCAGTTATGATCATGTCAATACAAAAATATTACAGAACAACAAGCATAATCATGTTATCAACTGATAGATAATTCAACAATGTACATCAGAATACATAAGTATGGACCATGCCACAATAACAGATATACTGACTATGCATATGCACGATGTGTATGCTGAACATGCTTATGCACAATGCAATCAGTTCCTACTCCATGGAGCTAAAATTCAGAGATGAACGTTCTGGAAGATCTGTCCCCCCTCAAAAGACTGTCTTCGCCGGACCACGAAGAGGATAATGTTTGTTGGGTCCTTGTCATACGTTGCAACAGTTTTTCACGGCTAGGGGTATACTATGTGATATCAAATCACTAAGTGTATCACCTCACCTTAACACCCCCCGAGATCCATCCGGGATCACACTATCCAAATTCTCGTTCACTCCTAGGCAACAAAAGCCGACTGTATAATGCTCAATGCATGAACAATGAAGTCAAACCACCGTTGTACTATTCCAAATGGTATTAAATCAATCATCCATACAATTGTCTAATACTATTAGTGTCAATGATATTATATAATCACCTATACAATTACATAATACCAATGATCCACTCGGGTCTTGTACATCAGTTCCACAATCCACTTGGGTCTAGTACATCGGCCCAAAAGCACAATGCTAAATCCACAATCCACTTGGGTCTGGTACGTTGGCCCAAAAGCACAATGCTAAAGCATTCTTTCACAAAGTATCTCAGTCGTGCAGATTCAAGAGTCATCACTATTAATTCACATGAAGCATTCTTACAAATTTCATTAGCATATAGAACCATTGTTTCACCATTAGGCTTTAATTATAACACTTTCAAGAAAAAGGTAGACGTCAATCCTAATCACCTAACTCTCCTAACAAAGTTCCTCGAGTGACCTTTTATTATATCGTTCATGAAAAACTTAAAAAGAAACCACATTGTCTTAACCTCACAATTCTTTTCCTTTTTCCCCTAAGTCTTTCAAGTTTTCACTATTTCTTTCTCAAGCTTGTTTTTCTTCTCAAGACCAAAAATCACTCTTTTGCTTAATGATAAAATTTATTCTTTTCCATTCTTATTTTACAAATCCTTAATTTAATTTCTTATCATCAAACTAACTAGATTCACCACTAATAAACCAATTTCATTATTCTAATTATCCCCAAAATTATTTCCATTAGTATATTCGAAATTCATTACTCCTCAAATCATAACATGGTGGTCATCTTCTCCTTTATTCATAAATCCTTTGATCCTAATTAAATATCCAAGTCTTCTAAATAATGTTTTCTAACATTCTTTCCAAGCTTTCATTATTCTATTTCTAATTAAAAATCCCTTTTATTCAACTTATCAAGAATTGTTTCCAATAAAATACTTTAAGCCTCCAAACTACTTCTCCATCCTAATATTAAGTACCATAGCCAAAAATCAATTCTTCTCAAAGGTTTGTTTACTTCTTCTCTCAATTTGTACATTCATGAATCATATTCTTACTACCAAATCATCTAGATTCTGAATCAATGAAATACTTTTACCTTGAAACCCTATTTCTCCACACCATGGCCGTGAGCTTCAATAGCTATTGGGACCACAATATTTTTCCTTTCTAACACCATTTAAAGCATACAACATAATTTTTAAGCATCAAAATCATATTATAACAAATTCATACATAATATCAAGTAATAAGGTCACACAAAACTTATAACAACAAACCACAAAGTCATACAACCATGGTGAATAAATCCTCACATGGATTTATCACTTACAAGTGAATATGTTCCTCACCACCATGACTGGTTGATGAGGTTAATCTCCCTCTTACCTTAGGAGATATCAAATCACTTCTTGAAGAAATTTTTGAAGAAACCCTCCACCTCCAAGAGCCTCTTGAAACCGAAAACAACATAGCCAAGGATCAGCACTTTTGACTTGGAAAGTGTAACTATGGATTAAAATCAAGGTCTTGGAAGGAAGAAAAAGGAAGAAGAATGAATGAAAAAGGTGGAATTTTTACCTTAAAAATCTCAAGCCCTAGCTTGAAGAAAGGCTTGAAAAGTGATAAACAACCAACAATCTTCACTCTAAATGGTCTTAGAGAAGGATGTTGATTCAAGAAATGTGGTTGTTAGAATTTTAGAAGGTGAGATGATGGCATTTGGGGTGGTGGCCATGAGGTAGGGAGGGAAATGAGAGAAGAAAGATGAGAGAAAAATGAAAGGAAAGCTTTTAGGTGAGGAGAGAGAAAGTAATAGAAAATTATGAATTGAAAAATAAAGGAAACTTGTTCAAGAAGCTCTTCTCACTCTCTTTGGCCGTGCACCTCTTGGGAGAAGGAGCAAAACTTCCTTTGTAAGTTTCTCCCAAAGCTTCCTTGAGAAACTTCTCACATTACCCAAAAAGTTAAGTGTGATGTCATGGTGATGATGTCATGGTGATGATGTCATCTTGGTGATGTCATTAAAGTACTCTCTAGAAAAGATGACTAATACTCTACTAAAGCTATTATCCAATTGACAAAAGTTATAGTTAACAAAACTTGTATTTATTGTTCAACGGATAATAAAATGTACCGCAATTTTATTTATCGGATCAAATCTCGAAAAACTAAAACTTCATAAATTGTGTTTGGCCTCGAGTTTAGTAAGATCCCCAATCACCGTTTTCACAGTCCAAGATTTTTCAATCTCGAAAAAAATATTTTATTTTCTCAGCCCCACTCAATGTGCACGTAAATTGATGAATATATTAAAATAATTAAACAATTCAAATAATTTCAAAAAAATTCACAAAAATATCAAATATTATAAAATAAATATATATTATGAAACCAACAATTTCTGGGGTGTTACAAAATGTGTGTGTTTCTCTTCATTGAGACATCTCCCAATACTCTTATCATGACCACAATCATTATTTTGATCACGGCGTCCTTTAATCCTCTCATCATAGTCATAATAATAATCTCTAATCGAGGCGGCCCCAATATTCTCTCATCATGGGCATAATAATCTCTAATTAGGACGTCCCCCAATAATCTCTAATCATGGCCATAATAATTCTTTGCACATTGATTCATTTTTATCTACGGGATGATATTTCTTAAATACTTTCTTCATAGAAAAACACTTAACATAAAAATAACTTGTATTAAAAATAAATATCATTATAGTACAAATAATACAAAAAATTAGGAACATGAATAAAGAATTTTAGTGAAGGTAAAAAATTAGCACAAAAAATCATTTATGTAAAAAAAATTGGAGAAAAAAAGTTTGAAAGAATAACTTATGTTGGAAAATGATAAAAATGATTCATGTTCAAAATCTTAGCTTTCCTTTAGCATTTTGGTGTCTGTTATTCGAATAACTCTTCAGTTTATTTGAACAACACCATAATTTTCTAACATTGTGAAATAACTCTATTCAAATAGATATAAATCTATTCGAATAGATCTATAAAAAATCTTCAATTTGTAGCATTCAGTAAGAGTTTATTCGAATAGACATAGGGTTTATTCGAATAAATGATAACTCCATGAAATATAGTTATTTATGCCCCATATTTGTGCTTCATGACATGCTTAGTCCTTCTTCTTATGTATATTTGGAATGTATTATGCTTATATTTGTTAAATGTCATTTGGATACCTTCCTTTATGTTTTTGAGCAATTTGTGCATATTTGTTGATTGATTTAGAAGATTTGTAATTATATTTAACTTGGTGCTTTCTCTAATGCAGGAAGGGCTCAAAAGAGATAAATTGATGTAAGTCAAGGTCCAGCATTAGAGGAAAGAAGCCAAGGAGGCATTCCAGAGGTCCATGCTGCGGCGCAAACATGTGCACGCCGCGGTGTAATGGTTTTAGCCAGTGCAAGTCAGAGAAGAACATAGCCTACCCCGTGTTTACACACATAGCCTTCCACGCCGCGGCGTGGGCTTTGTAACACCTCAACTTTTGGGTTAAGTACAATAGTGTCCCAAATGTATTGTTTTATATTTTCTATGAATTATAAATTGAATTTGACTATTCTGTGAGTGTATTTGACTGTTGTGTGTGATTTGCTCCGAGCCAAGAAAATAATAATTTTCTGGCCGAAAAAATCTTTTTTTAATTATTCAGAATTGGGGGATCTTACTAAATCCAATTCCGAGTGATATGTATATTAATCTTTTAATTTTTAGGATTTAACTATGTAATAAAATAATTTTATATTATTATAATATTATTTTAATTGACAGTACCTACTGTCTCAAAAATAGTAGAAATCTGCTCCAAAATGACCATGGACCTAGAAAAGTCTGTGGGACCCACGTTTAGAAAAGCAGTCAACGTTTCTGGCTAGACTAAATTCTAAGCCAATAGGAACTAGTTAACAATAATGGCTTGAAAGTTTCTAACCAATAAGGTTTGGTAAAATAAAGTGGCAAAGACTTTATTGTGGACCATTGGATGAAAAGCTTGATTAAGATGTTTTTTATTATAACCGTTGATCAAATCAATGGTGTGAGAACAATCCTAATTAAATCACTAAGTGATATCCACCTTAGATTACATCAAGGGCTAGGAGTTAAAGTTAAGACCAATGGATAGGATTTAGTCAAATATAATGGCTTGACTAGTTACTAAGTAGCTAATTAAACCTAACTTAGTTAACCTAATTGCCTAATTAAAAAACTAAGTGGATTAACCTAGTTATTAGTTAGTTATAATCTAATTACTAATTAGATATCTTAATAGCATCTAGAAGTCATGACAAAGCATGACATATACAATGACCTCTTAGATTGATTAGTTATGTAATTAGATAATTAAGTAAGTGTGATTAGGAAACCTAATCTAATTAACTACCTATCTAATTAACCTTAATTGGAGTCAAACCAAGTCCCTAAACCCCACTAGTATCCCACGGCCAAGAGGGCCAATTTATCATGTTCCATAATGTTCTAGGTTCATCTTTTGTGACACTTTGATGACCAAATGGTGACCAAGTCATGTGCTCTCAATGTGAACACAAAATTGTGATATTTTACTTCAAGTAAATCTCCTAATTTCCCTACACACTCACACGATTGCACCTCCTCAATTTCACTTTTCCCTCAGCTAAAAAGCTAAGCATCATTTTCTCTCAAATCTCTCAAGAACACCAAACACTTTCCTTCTCTTTTTCTCTCTTGTGTTTCGGCCTCTTCACCCAAAATCACCACCCATCTTCTATAATTTTATCTCTTTACATTTCCTAAACCTAAACAACATCCTAAACACTTTTCATTTAGAAGGTTTTGTCAGAATCTTACTCCTTCTACTTCAAAATCCAAACTTTTATTTACTTCCCTAAAGGTAAACGCTTGATTCTTTGGTTTTAAATTAAGTTTATGATTTTCTAAACCATGATTGTTCCATGGTTTATCATTATTAAGCTTTGTTTGTGATTTTACTAATTATTTAAGAATTGTTAGGGCTTTGTTTTGGTTCACACGAAAAATCAAAGAGGAGGAGGAGACTTGAGGATCTTGTCTTCAACAGGTAAGAGAGAGATTTAATCTCATTAATCCTATATGGTGATGAGAAAATGGATTGTATGTGTGTGAAGAATCCATAAGGATTCATTTGTGTGGTTGTTCATTGTTTTCCTATTTGTGATTGATTTTAATTGTGAGCATGTCTATAGCTTTAAAAATATGTTGCATGTGTTTATAAATGTATGATTATTAATGTAGGATGTGAATAACATGCAAGGTTTGCATGAGTGTTCCAAAGAACACAAAAGAGGCTCACGACTTCTCCAAGAAAAAGAGAACCAAAATGTTCTCAACCATTTTCTAAAATAACGATTAATGAATTTAGGTAAAACAATGAATCTAAAGGTGATTTAGAAGATAGGAAATGATTACTGATTATTTGTGAAGGATATGTTGAATTTGGCCAACATGCATTCAATGTATGTCTGATTCCCAAAATTATTTTCTAAGGTAGTTTAAGTAGTTACATTACGAAAGAATTTAATCTCAATGAGTTATGGGAAATATAATGAAATAAAGAGAACAATTGAAAAATACTAACGTATAGCTCACTCTTTGAGTTTTGAAGCGCGTTAGCAAGTTTCAAGGTGTAAGTAATGGTTAAGGGTAAAATAAATAGTATTTAAGAAAAAACGTAGAAAATACCATTTAATAGATTTTCTAGGCAAAATGCTGCCAAAATTTTCTAAAATCAAACAAATAAAAGAAAAGGTTCCATAATATGTTTATAATGTATGGAAAATATTCTACATAGTTTAAAAGTACTAGAAATAGCTTACACATATTTGAAATAATGATTTTTAAGCTACACGGTTAAGAAAACGATTTAAAAATCTTACCCGATTGAGAAAATGATTTAAAATCATTACGCGATGTTCAAAAATGTCAAAATATATTTACGCAATTTAAGAACATTTGCAAAAGTGACGCGATTGTGAAAATGTGATAAAATTTTTATGCGACTAAATGGAAAGTGAGTTTTACTGTCGGGCCAAAGTGGTGGAACCGGACATGTTGAGAGATAGTACTGTCAAGTGGAGACATCCTATATTTTGGAATATTGAGACTGAGGGTATTTTCATAAATATGGTAATATATCAAAATTAAGAGTATTCTGTAATTGTGATTCTAAATCATGCATAGAGAGTTGTGTCAATTTGGTTAAAAATTGACGATTGATTGACGAGAAGAATTACACCATGTCGTGGTGTGATAGGCGTAGTGTGGTTCATTAATTGAACTTGGAGGCGTTAGTATGCGGAGAATTCCACATGCGGATAGTTGGTAGCTCCTCTGGGCCGTGGTAACGGCCAACGCACTAATGATCTCGACAAGCACTATTCTTAATCAAGATCTTGTGGAGACTACTTGGTACGATGGCTGTAGTGCACGATGTATTTGGATTGTGTACTACTACACAATGTTTTGGACTGTGGACTATAGACATGACGTTGGACAGTGTAATAGTTTGGTTGGGCAGCCTAAGGTATTGATAGTTCTTTTTAGATCATTCTCTCTAATGTTTGTGTTTAGCTCCATGGAGTAGGAACGAGTCAGTGTGCGTTAGCATCCATGATCTGCATTTTAAATGTTTACTATAACCTGTGATAGCATGTATAATGTGTTAATTTGAGGTACTGTATATGATATGATAGTATACATTATTGAGATATCTGCTTGTATTATCGTTTTCTTTATTGCCATGTTATTATATTCTATAAAGAGTTTGAGGAAGAGGAAGAGGAATAGCCTCTTGATATTTAGTATCCGGAGGAGCGCCAGCCGAGTAAGTAGTGCGAGGACGGTGAGCCGTTAGATCACCCCTACCATCTGGATTGACCATGTGATCATGGCGTTGCCGAGATTCTTTGGCTTTTTGAGACTTGATTTTCACGGAGGCTCTGAGGCCTGGCGACTGCATGAGGATAGAGGATCGGTAGTTTATGTGGGACGTCTAACAGTGTTTTTGTGTAGAGAGTTTGATGGGGAGATCATCTTTACTACTACTTTGTATTTACATCTTGAGTTGCCTTTGATTCTTAGGCGTTATTGGGGAGGGATTTTCCATGTGCCTAGTGAGCTTAGTAGTGTGTCGACAGCACGGACTCAGGTCCATAGAGCTGCGAGACATCCGAGATTTCTGCTATCCGAAGATCTATCTGAGAGTGATCCTTCGGAGGGTTAGGAATCTTTCATGTGCACTTGGGCATGTTATGTTTTAGTATTATGCTGATTCTTTACTATTTTGTTAAATATTTGAAGTTGTAAATTATTTGTATACTTAAGACAAAATCATATATATATTATAGTGTGTGATTATGTTTTGTTTTATTCTGTGTTCCATGTATTTTACTTAATGTTAATAAGTATAAAAGGAAAAATTTTACAACTCATATTATTTATGTACTAAATGTTTTATAACTTGGGTAAGATTTTATTTTCTTGCATTAAAAATATGACATCCCCACAAGGGTGTTACATTAGTTGGTATCAGAGCCTAAGTTACAGTCTTTTGGGGTTGTGGTTGGGTTTGTTTTTACTTGTGTTGTGTGATTCTCTGTGATTTGTTTCCGAAAGGTTACGTCTAACCTTATTTTGTCTTATTGAAGAAAAAAGATGTCCGGTGAAAGAAGAGCGCGTGCGAACGTGGAACGAAATGTGGACCCAATGATTACAGCTGTTGAAGCTATGCAGCAGATGGCAGAAGTAATTACTCAAAAAAATCAACGAGCAGCTCAACAGCAAGATGTGACTACTGATGCTCTAAATTTATCTGAGTTTAGGCGCAATAACCCGTCGTAGTTTAGAGGCGAGTTTGACCCTAAGAAGGCGAGTCTCTGGATCCAAGACTTCGAAAAGGTATTTGAAGGAATGGGGTGCGTAGAAAATAGAAAGGTGACATATGCTACTTTTATATTGAGAGGGGATTCCAAAGATTGGTGGAGAGGAACCCGCCAATTGTTACAAGCTGAAGGGACTGAAATTACTTGGGAGGTGTTTAGCGAAGTATTTTTGGAAAAGTACTTTCCTGCTAGTGCCTGACATGCTAAGGAGATGGAATTTCTTGGGTTGCGTCAGGGTAATATGACTGTTGGGGAGTATGCTGCTAAATTTGAGAGCTTGCCACAGTTCTCAAGGTATTTTCAGATTCGACCTAATGAGATATGGAAATGCTGTAAGTTTGAGGATGGACTGAGGGTAGAACTGAGACGAGGAGTGCTACCTATGAGGATGAGGGAATTTCCTGCCTTAATGGATACCTGTCGATGACTCGAGGAGTTGGAGCCGTCTCGAGATCCCATAAATCGTAACTTTGGACTGACTAGGTTCCAAAGAGGAGGCAACAATTACAATAAACAATTTCAGCGCAAGCCTTATTCAAGACCACCGGGAAGTCAGCCTCAACGTTCGTCAGTTGGGGGAAGTTCTAATGGTAACAGAGCTAGTCAAAATGTGGCATTTACGCCAAGATGTCTTAAGTGTGGAAAGAATGGCCATATATCTACGGATTGTTCGATCAGAAGAATGATCTGTTTCAATTACAGAAAACCTGGACATGTTTCTAGGGATTGCAAGCAGCCAGAAAGGAAGCCTGCTGTGAGTAATGTTTGTGCTACTCAGCCACGATCTGGAGGGCGAGTATATACGATGACTGGAACTGAAGCTTCTTAGTCTGAATATCTCATTCAAGGGGAAGGTGTCATTGAAGGTAATCACTTGACTTTGCTATATGATTCGGGTACAACACACTCATTTATTGCATATGATTATGTGGAATGATTGAAACTGCCTGTGTCTTCACTGAGTTTTCAATTGATTGTTTCTATGCCAACTGCCAAGCCTGTTATTACATCCAAAATATGTCTGAACTGTCCTATCATTATAAAGGATCGTGTGTTTTCAGTTAATTTAATTTGTTTACCTCTTGTTGAGATAGACGTAATATTAGGAATGGATTGATTATCTTCTAACCATATCTTAATAGACCATGCAAACAAGACCATAGTTTTTCCTAAGGAAGAAAGTTCTGGATTTTTGACTGCTGTTAAAGTCAAATCCTTGTTGAGAGATAGGGCTCAGGGATATATGTTGCTATCTTCTTTAGAAGTCAAAAGTGAGAAAGATGTGAGCGCTATCCCTGTCGTTAATGAGTTTCTATAGATTTTTCCTGATGACGTACCTGGTTTGCCATCGGAAAGGGAGATCGAGTTCTCTATCGATCTGGTGCCGGGAGCAGGTCCTATTTCAATTGCACCATATCGAATGTCGCCTGTAGAGTTGGTAGAATTAAAGAAGCAATTGGAGGAACTATTAGAAAAATAGTTTGTGCGACCTAGTGTTTCACCATGGGGAGCACCAGTACTACTAGTCAAGAAAAAGGATGGAACCTCTCGTCTTTGTGTAGATTATCGTCAGTTGAACAAGGTTACGATAAAGAATAAGTATCCACTTTCGAGAATTGATGATTTGATGGATAGCTAAAGGGAGCAGTGGTTTTCTCTAACATAGATATGCGATCAGGTTATCATCAAATTCGTGTCAAAGTAGATGATGTACCTAAGACAGCTTTCCAAACCCGTTATGGTCATTATGAGTATCAAGTGATGCCGTTTGGAGTGACGAATGCTCCTGCAATATTCATGGATTATATGAATAGGATTTTTCATCCGTACCTAGACAGATTTGTCGTTGTTTTTATCGATGACATTCTGATCTACTCTCAAAGTCAAGAAGAGCATGCTGAACATCTCAGTATAGTTCTCCAGATTTTGAAAGAGAAGAAGCTATATGAAAAGTTGGCAAAATGTGACTTTTGGTTAGAAGAGGTTCAATTTCTAGGCCATGTGATTTCCAAGGAAGGTATTGCGGTAGACCCGTCAAAGGTGGAGACCATTTTGCAGTGGGAAAGGCCTAAGCCAGTGGCGGAGGTCCGGAGTTTTGTTGAATTGGCCAGATATTACCGAAGGTTTATTGAAGGTTTTTCAAAAATAGCTGGACCACTTACACAACTTACAAGGAAGAGTCAAGCTTTTGATTAGACGGAGGAACGTGAAGCAAGTTTCTAAGAGTTGAAGAAGAGATTGACGACTGCACCAGTGCTAATTTTATTGGATGCTAACAAATCTTTTGAGGTGTATTGACGCTTCTTACCAAGGGTTAGGATGTGTATTAATGCAAAACAGGAATGTGATAGCTTATGCTTTAAGACAGTTGAAGGTCCATGAGAAGAACTACCCAACGCATGATTTAGAACTAGCCACAATGGTCTTTGCATTGAAAGTGTGGAGGCATTTTCTGTATGGAGCTATGTTCAATGTCTTTAGCGATCATAAAAGTGTGAAATACTAGTTTGATCAAAAGGAATTGAACATGAGGTAGAGGCGATGGTTGGAATTCTTGAAGGACTATGATTTTCAACTTCAATACCATCCAGGAAAGGCGAATGTGGTGGCGGATGCCTTGAGTAGAAAAGTGGTTAGTGTTTCTACCATGATGATAAAGGAGGAGGAGTTGATTAATCAATTTAGAGATCTGTGGTTGTCAGTGGAATTGGTACCAGGAAAGATTCGTCTAAGTAAGGTTGTGGTTTTGAATGACTTGCTGGAAGTAATCCGGAAAAAACAGGATGCGGATTCATTTTTACAGAACGAAAAGGAAATTTTGAAGCAAGGTCATAAGGCGACGGTGGAGGAAGGATCTGATGGAATCTTAAGATTTGAAGGAAGAATTTGTATACCTGATGATCCCGATCTTAAGACAGCAATTTTGGATGAAGCTCACACAGGTAATTTGAGTATACATCCGGGGATGACTAAGATGTATCAAGACTTAAAGCGGATGTTTTGGTGGCCAAGAATGAAGAGAGATGTAGCGAAACATGTGACGTCTTGTCTCATTTGTCAGAAGGCAAAAGTGGAACATCAAAGGCTTGCCGGTATGTTACAACCTTTAACTATTCCAGAGTGGAAATGGGATAGTATCTCGATGGATTTTGTTACCAGATTGCCAAGGACGAGGAAGGGTCATGATTCTATATGGGTTATAGTTGATAGGCTTACGAAGTCAACGCACTTTTTGTCGATCAATATTAAGTATTCGTTGGAACGATTAACCCAGATGTACATCAGTGAAATTGATAGACTTCATGGTGTACCCACAAGTATAGTTTCTGATAGAGATCTGAGGTTTACGTCAAGGTTCTGGCAAAGTTTGCAAGAAGCCATGGGAACTAAACTGCGATTGAGTTGTGCTTATCATCAGCAGACTGATGGTCAAACGGAGAGAACGATTCAGTCGTTGGAAGACTTATTGCGTGCTTGTGTGTTAGAACAACAAGGAAGTTGGGATGAATTTCTGTCTTTGATAGAATTCACCTACAACAATAGTTTCACTCAAGTATAGGGATGGCACCCTATGAAGCCCTATATGGACAACGATGCCGAACACCTTTGTGTTGGTATCAGGATGGGGAAAGTGTGACTATTGGGCCTGATCTTGTGCAACAGACTACGAAAAAGTGAAGATGATACAAGAGAAGATGAGGACGACTCAAACCAGACAGAAGAGCTATGCTGATAAGCGAAGATGACCTTTGGAATTTGAAGAAGGTGAGCATGTATTCTTAAAAGTAACACCTACGACTGGTGTCGGAAGGGTTATCAAATCCAGGAAACTCACTCCTAAATTTATAGGGCCTTATCAAATTATTCATCGAATAAGTCCTATAGCCTACCAAATAGCTTTACCACCTTATCTATCCAATCTACATAATGTATTCCATGTGTCTCAGCTGAGGAAATATATTCTAAACCCAATGCAAGTGATACAGCCAGATGAAGTGCAACTGAAGAATAATTTGACGTATGAAACACTTCCTGTTAAGATTGAGGATAGGAGAGTGAAACAGCTTCGAGGGAAGATGATTGAGTTAGTAAAGGTAACATGGAATGATGTAACGAGAGATGCTACCTGGGAGCTAGAAGATAAAATGAGGGAGCAATACCCTTAACTATTCTGAGGTACGATGAATTTTGGGGACGAAATTCTTATTAGTAGGGGAGAGTTGTAACACCCAAACTTTTGAGTTAAGTACAATGGTGTCCCAAATGTACTGTTTTATATTTTCTGTGAATTATAAATTGAATTTGACTGTTCCGTGAGTGTATTTGACTGTTGTGTGTGATTTGCTCTGAGTCAATAAAATAATAATTTTTTGGCCGAAAAAATCTTATTTTAATTATTCGGAGCTGTGGGATCTTACTAAACCCAATTTTGAGTGATATATATATTAATCTTTTAATTTTTAGGATTTAACTGTGCAATAAAATAATTTTATATTATTATAATATTATTTTAATTAACAGTACCTACTTTCTCAAAAACAGTAAAAATCTGCTCCAAAATGACCATGGACCCAAAAAGTCTGTGGGACCTACGTTTAGAAAAGCAATCAACGTTTCTGACTAGACTAAATTCTAAGCCAATAGGAACTAGTCAACAATAGTGGCCTAAAAGTATCTAACCAATAAGGTTTGGTCAAATAAAGTGGCAAAGACTTTATTGTGGACCATTGGATGAAAAGCTTGATTAAGATGTTTTTGATTATAACCGTTGATCAAATCAATGGTGTAAGAACAATCTTAATTAAATCACTAAGTGATATCCACCTTAGATTACATCAAGGTCTAGGAGTTAAAGTTAAGACCAATGGATAGGATTTAGTCAAATATAATAGCTTGACTAGTTACTAAGTAGCTAATTAAACCTAACTTAGTTAACCTAATTGGCTAATTAAGAAACTAAGTGGATTAACCTAGTTATTAGTTAGTTATAATCTAATTACTAATTAGATATCTTAATAGCATCTAGAAGTCATGACAAAGCATGACATATACAATGACCTCATAGATTGATTAGTTATGTAATTAGATAATTAAGTAAGTGTGATTAGGAAACCTAACCTAATTAACTACCTATCTAATTAGCATGCAATTAACCTTAATTGGAGTCAAACCAAGTCCCTAAACCCCACTAGTATCCCACGGCCAAGAGGGCCAATTTATCATGTTCCATAATGTTCTAGGTTCATCTTTTGTGACACTTTGATGACCAAATGGTGACCAAGTCATGTGCTCTCAATGTGAACACAAAATTGTGATATTTTACTTCAAGTAAATCTCCTAATTTCCATACATACTCACACGACTGCACCTCCTCAATTTCACTTTTCCCTCAGCTAAAAAGCTAAGCATCATTTTCTCTCAAATCTCTCAAGAACACCAAACACTTTCCTTCTCTTTTTCTCTCTTGTGTTTCGGCCTCTTCACCCAAAATCACCACCCATCTTCTATAATTTTATCTCTTTACATTTCCTAAACCTAAACAACATCCTAAACACTTTTCATTTAGAAGGTTTTGTCAGAATCTTACTCCTTCTACTTCAAAATCCAAAGTTTTGTTTACTTCCCTAAAGGTAAACGCTTGATTCTTTGGTTTTAAATTAAGTTTATGATTTTCTAAACCATGATTGTTCCATGGTTTATCATTATTAAGCTTTGTTTGTGATTTTACTAATTATTTAAGAATTGTTAGGGCTTTGTTTTGGTTCACACGAAAAATCAAAGAGGAGGAGGAGATTTGAGGATATTGTCTTCAATAGGTAAGAGGGAGATTTAATCTCATTAATCCTATGTGGTGATGAGAAAATGGATTGTATGTGTGTGAAGAATCCATAAGGATTCATTTGTGTGGTTGTTTATTGTTTTCCTATTTGTGATTGATTTTAATTGTGAGCATGTCTATAGCTTTAAAAATATATTGCATGTGTTTATAAATGTATGATTATTAATGTAGGATGTGAATAACATGCAAGGTTTGCATGAGTGTTCCAAAGAACACAAAAGAGGCTCACGGCTTCTCCAAGAAAAAGAGAACCAAAATGTTCTCAACCATTTTCTAAAGTAACGATTAATGAATTTAGGTAAAACAATGAATCTAAAGGTGATTTAGAAGATAGGAAATGATTACTGATTATTTGTGAAGGATATGTTGAATTTGGCCAACATGCCATTCAATGTATATCTGATTCCCAAAATTATTTTCTAAGGTAGTTTAAGTAGTTACATTACGAAAGAATTTAATCTCAATGAGTTATGGGAAATATAATGAAATAAAGAGAACACTTGAAAAATACTAACGTAGAGCTCACTCTTTGAGTTTTGAAGCGCGTTAGCAAGTTTCAAGGCGCAAGTAATGGTTAAGGGTAAAATAAACAGTATTTAAGGAAAAATGTAGAAAATACCATTTAATAGATTTTCTAGGCAAAATGCTGCCAAACTTTTCTAAAATTGGACAAATAAAAGAAAAGGTTCCATAATATGTTTATAACATATGAAAAATATTTTACGTAGTTTAAAAGTACTAGAAATAGCTTACACATATTTGAAATAATGATTTTTAAGCTATACGGTTAAGAAAATGATTTAAAAATCTTACGCGATTGAGAAATGATTTAAAAACATTACGCGATGTTCAAAAATGTCAAAATATATTTACGCGATTTAAGAACGTTTGCAAAAGTGATGCAATTGTGAAAATGCGATAAAATTTCTACGCGACTAAATGGAACAGTGAGTTTTACTGTCGGGGCAAAGTGGTGGACTCGGATATGTTGAGAGATAGTATTGTCAAGTGGAGACATACTATATTTTGGAATATTGAGACTGAGGGTATTTTCATAAATATGGTAATATATCAAAATTAAGAGTATTTTGTAATTGTGATTCTAAATCATGCATAGAGAGTTGTGTCAATTTGGTTAAAAATTGACAATTGATTGACGAGAAGAATTACACCATGTCGTGGTGTGATAGGCGTAGTGTGGTTCATTAATTGAACTTGGAGGCGTTAGTGTGCGGAGAATTCCACATGCGGACAGTTGGTAGCTCCTCTGGGTCGTGGTAACGGGCAACGCACTAATGATCTCAACAAGCACTATTCTTAATCAAGATCTTGTGGAGACTACTTGGTACAATGCCTGTAGTGCACGATGTATTTGGACTGTGTACTACTACACGATGTTTTGGACTGTGGACTATAGACACGATGTTGGACAGGGTAATAGTCTGGTTGGGTAGCCTGAGGTACTGATAGTTCTTTTCAGATCATTCTCTCTAATGTTTGTGTTTAGCTCCATAGAGTAGGAACGTGTCAGTGTGCGTTAGCATCCATGATCTGCATTTTAAATGTTTACTATAACCTGTGATAGCATGTATGATGTGTTAATTTGAGGTACTGTATATGATATAATAGTATGCATTATTGATATATCTGTTTGTATTATCATTTTCTTTATTGCCATGTTATTATATTCTATAAAGAGTTTGAGGAAGAGGATGAGGAAGAGGAACAGCCTCTTGATATTCAGTATTCGGAGGAGCGCCAGCCGAGTGAGCAGTGCGAGGACGGCGAGCCGTTAAATCACCCTTACCATCTGGATTGACCGTGTGATCATGGCATTGCCTGGATTCTTTGGTTTTGTGAGACTTGATTTTCACGGAGGCTCTGAGGCCTGGCGACTGCGTGAGGATAGAGGATCGGTAGTTTATGTGGGATGTCTGACAGTGTTTTTGTGTAGAGAGTTTGATGGGGAGATCATCTTTACTACTACTTTGTATTTATATCTTGAGTTGCCTTTGACTCTTAGGCGTTATTGGGGAGGGATTTTCCATGCGCCTAGTGAGCTTAGTAGTGAGTCGACAGCACGGACTCAGGTCCGTAGAGTTGCGAGACATTCGGGATTTATCTATCAGAAGATCTATCTGAGAGTGATCCTTCAGAGGGTTAGGAATCTTTGATGTGCACTTGGGCATGTTATGTTTTAGTATTATGCTGACTCTTTACTGTTTTGTTAAATATTTGTAGTTATAAATTATTTGTATACTTAAGACAAAATCATATGTATATTATAGTGTGTGATTATATTTTGTTTTATTTTGTATTCCGTGTTATTTTATTTAATATTAATAAGTATAAAAGGAAAAAGTTTACAACTCATATTATTTATGTACTAAATGTTTTATAACTTGGGTAAGATTTTGTTTTCTTGCATTAAAAATGTGACATCCTCACAAGGGTGTTACAGGCTTGTTCACGTCGTGGTGCGCATCGGTGAGCTAAGCCTATTTGTTCTATTTTTCACACTGTTTCTCTCTCTCTTTCTCAGTTTTCTCTTTAGGTTTTTAGGTTTTTATCTTTTTAGGGTTAGAGACTGTGGCTGGGTCCTCCATTGGAGGTGGAGATGGAGCTTGGGGAGCTAAGGATGGAAGCCCTCTTTCCATTGGAGGAGGATCTGAGCTTCATTGACGAAATCCATAAGCTTTCTCCATCTCTCTTCCTCATTTCTTGAACATGTATTTTGTAATTTGTTCTTATGTTCATTGTATAGCTGAGCTTTATTTAGGGATGACTTTGAATCCTTTTATTACTATTAATGATTTGTTCTTCTCTGAGTTTGTGTGATCTTTGATTTTGTTCAATCATATTGTTCTTAATGCTCTTGAGTGTTTGGCCAACATTTAAGTTGATTTGATAAAATCCAATGAACCTAGACATAGGGATTTGGGTTTGAGATCATATGTATGATTGATGCATGTTCGATTCTATTCCAATGGCGGGATGAGTTAATTTGCTAATGGAATAGAAATATACCCCTTAGCCATGTATAGCACGTGTTTGAGAATAGACCTTAAAGAGTGGATTTTGTGTTAGCTCTCAAGGACACTTAGTGAGTTGGGTAATTGAAACCATGGTTAGATGACCTAGACATAGGCGTTTAGCTAATGTAGATTCTCAAGCTAACCTAATCATTACATTCATATTTATGAAAAGGATTGCATGTTGTTGGTTGAAGTAAAGGGTGAAGAAGGATTTCCCTAATCTCTAACCATTTTCTTTACCACTTTTTAGTCTTTAGTTTAATTGCTTTTCCCTATTTTTATGTTCTTGAATAGAATTAGGTAAGCTATTAGTTAATACTTAGCATTGGAAATAAACTTATTCTCGTGGGAACGATCTCTTACTCTGTATCTGTATTACTTGTGCGACCCGTGCACTTGCGGTTAGCAAATGGGCAAACACGTTTTGACCCCAACATGTTTTAGGCGCACCAAGTTCACGCCTAAGCATGCCAGTCTCTGCCAAATCAGAAACACGCACCAAAGAGCTCCACGTCGCGGCGCACATCTTTTCACGCCGCGGCGTAGCACCCTTTTTTTGCATTTTTTTATTTTTCTCTATTTTTCTTTATTTAATAATGCTCAATTCTAGTTAGGCTGCTGTTTTGACTTGCTCAAGTACCCTATAGACCATGAACACCAAGAACACACATTCACTTTGGTTTGGGGGAGAATCATTGCATGTTTTTCACCCTTAATGCTTAATGTTTACACATGTTTTGATACTTTAAGTATGTGCTAGTGATAGTCATCATGCTTGCATGATTATATCCTGTTTTGGCTATTGCTGGTGGGCTGTTGATAAAAATTTCAATTTTCAACATTTTCTACATGATGTTATGCATACTTGAATGAAAAATGATGAATCTTTTGAATGTATGATTTGTTGCCATTTGCTAGTGTAGTTTTGGTTGGCCAATGATATAAATGCTTGCGATTGTCCTCAATTCTTTTGTGAAACCATTTGTGAGCTTGAAGTATGCTTAAGCAATCTTGTTTGTTTTTATGCATGATGTGTTTCTTACTTAGAAGCTTGTTTAACTTTGGAAAGATTTGAGTGTTTGTCTAGAGAATGTTTATGAATTATGCATGTGGATGATTTCTTTTATCCTTGAAATTGTTTTGGAACTCTCTTGAGGCGAAATCTTAGATTATGCATGATTGAGGAAATGATTAGGGCATTGTTTGGACCGATTGAGCCTTAAAAAGCTTACCCTTACATGATGATATCCCTAGGTCCCCTTTTGAAGCTTTCCAAATGTTTAGCCTTATATGTCTTCTTTCACCCTCGTATTTCCTACCTTGTAACCATTTTAATGCATGTGAAAGCATTGCAATCTTTTCCTTCCCTTTATGTTTGTTGAGTGTATGATATGTTATTTCTTCACTTGAGTCCATTGTTTAAGGTATTTATGTTGTTCAATACAAAAGTGACTTGAAGGAACCATTTGTTGTACAGGAAATTGCTTTTGTTGAAAAAGAAAAAAGAAAGAAAAAAAATGAAAAATGAAAGCAAATGCAAAAACGAAAGAGAAAAAGCATTGAGTGGTTCTGGATAGCTTTATTTGTTTCATTTTGTATACCCTTGTTGTAGTGACTCAAGTCTGGAAATGTCATGTTATGTTTCTTAATGTTTATATGTTTTCCATTCCCCTTTGTTCTTCACCCCATCACCTTGGCCTTACATTACAAGCTATAAAGTCTCTTTTGATCCTCAATCATGTGTGATTTACATTAGTGGAGAGAGAGTTGTGCTACAATTTTGTGGAATCTTGATTTGTATCCATGTGTAGGTTCATAAACTTATCCGGATGAGCATGATTTGAAAAAGATAAGTTTAACTTGCATGTTTGTGAGAGATGTCATGTGCATAATTGGAAGCTTGATTGATGGCATGTTAAGGATTGTGTATGTGTTGAGCTTAACTGTGAGGCATGCGTATTCTTTGAGTGCCATTATAATCATTGTGCACTAGTTGTGGTTAAAAGAAAATTGAATTTATCATTGTTGAATGCATGTGAGCATGAATTGTCAAAATGAGTTTTCTTAGTCATACTTTGTGTTGCTCGAGGACTAGTAACATATTAAGTTTGGGGGTGTTATAACTCTATGAAATGTAGTTCTTTATGCCCCATATTTGTGCTTCATGACATGCTTAGTCCTTGTTCTTATGCATATTTGCAAGGTTTTATGCTTATATTTGTTAAATGTCATTTGGATACCTTCCTTTATGTTTTTGAGCATTTTATGCATATTTGTTGATTGATTAAGAAGATTTGCAATTATATTTAACTTGGTGGTTTCTCTAATGCAGGAAGGGCTCAAAAGAGACAAATTGATGCAAGCCAAGATCTAGCATTGGAGGAAAGAAGCCAAGGAGGCATTCCAGAGCTCCACGCCACAGCGCAAACATGTGCATGCCGCGGCGTGATGGTTTCAGCCAGCGCAAGTCAAAGAAGAACACGACCTACCCTATGTTTACACACACAACCTTCCACGCTGTGGCGTGGGCTTGTTCACGCCGCAGCGGGCATTGGCAAGCTGAGCCTATTTATTCTATTTTTCACACTGTTTCTCTCTCTCAGTTTTCTCTTTAGGTTTTTAGGTTTTTAAGGTTAGAGGCTACGGTTGGGTCCTCTATTGGAGGTGGAGATGGAGCTTGAGGAGCTAAGGATGGAAGCCCTCTTTCCATTGGAGGAGGATCTGAGCTTCATTGACGAAATCCATAAGCTTTCTCCTTCTCTCTTTTCTCTTTTCTCTTCCTCATTTCTTGAACATGTATTTTGTAATTTGTTCTCATGTTCATTGTATAGCTGAGCTTTATCTAGGGATGACTTTGAATCCTTTTATTAATATTAATGATTTGTTCTTCTATGAGTTTGTGTGAATCTTTGATTTTGTTCAATCATATTGTTCTTAATGCTCTTGAGTGTTTGGCCAACATTTAAGTTAATTTGATAAAATCCAATGAGCCTAGACATAGGGATTTGGGTTTGAGATCGTATGTATGATTAATGCATGTTCGATTCTATTCCAATGGCGGGATGAGTTGATTCGCTAATAGGATAGAAATATACCCCTTAGTCATGCATAGCACGTGTTTGAGAATAGACCTTAAAGAGTGGATTTTGTGTTAGCTCTCAAGGACACTTAGTGAGTTAGGCAATTGAAACCATGGTTAGATGACCTAGACATAGGCGTTTAGCTAATGTAGATTCTCAAGCTAACCTAATCATTGTATTCATATTTATGAAGAGGATTGCATGTTGTTGGTTGAAGTAAGAGGTGAAGAAGGATTTCCCTAATCTCTAATCATTTTCTTTACCGCTTTTTAGTCTTTAGTTTAATTGCTTTTCCCTATTTTTATCTTGAATAGAATTAGGTAAGCTATCGGTTAATATTTAGCATTGAAAATAAACTTATTCTCATGGGAATGATCTCTTACTCTGTATTTGTATTACTTATGCGACCGTGCACTTGCGGTTAGCAAATGGGCAAACACATTTTGACCCCAACAATAAACCATTTGAAAATAGATCATTTGAAGTGTTTTTATTTCTAGTGCGGTTTATTCGAATAAAGCTAGGTCTTATTTGAATAAAATAGTGTTTTTGCTATTTCTGCCATTCTTTTTTCAAGCTAGAACAGAGCAAATGAAAATGGATGCAAGAAATGGACTGGAAGGTATGGGCAGAAGAAATAGAGAAGAAAAAGTGGGCTTTTGCTAATTCCTACCTTTGTTATAGAATTGAGATTGGTGAAAAAGTGGTCGAAGAAAGGAGGAGTTGTGTTGCTGAAAAATAGAGTTGCTGGTTTTGAGTTAGATGAGTGTTTTATGATGAGAAAGGGAGGGTGGTAAGGTATTTATAGAGTTAAAACGGGTTTGCCTTACATATAGAAGGTGAGATAAGTGTCATACGGAGATTAAGTCTTCTAAAAATCTCCTCCGTAATCATTGTTTCTAATCTGATTTTCATTAAGGATTTGCTACCTTATTTGTAACATCCCTCAAAATATTAATAATAATAAATGCATTTATGAGAAATATAATAATACAAATACATAATATAGGATGAACCCTGAAAAATAAAAATGTAATGTTTTAAGATGAAGTTATTCGAATAAAGTTAAGTTTATTTGAATAAAATGACTGCTGAGAACATATAAACATCACAACAGTATGCATTATTCGAATAAGGCTCCTTTTATTTGAATAAAAGAGTTGGTATCAAACTAAATGGAAGACATAGTACGTTGCAAAAATAATGGAAACTCTAGTCTCCATTTAGTTTCTTTTCCCCTGCCTGATCAAACTAACTAGTCCCAATGAAACCAAACCAGAACCAAGTAAGTAAGCACTTGACCAAGTAAACAATAATTGGCAGCAATGATTATGGGTTACAAGTGCCAGAAAGTAATTGGAACATGAGGCAAATTGTAAAGCTAAGCATGGCCATGCGTAAACAGGTGGTAAAAGATCAAGATAAGCACGTTCATCTTGATCAAAAACCAACCTGAAACTTGGCTAAACAGAAGAACAAGTGTCTAATGCATTAAATGAAGATGAACTTAGCATATGATATCAGCTGAGACAAGTATTGTTATAAGGAGTTTATGAAAATCATAGTAATGATTAATAGTGACAAGTGGCAAACCATGAACGTAAATATTAGAAAATTCTAGAAATGAGACATTGTTACGAGGAAGACAAGTGTCTAAAGATGAAGCTTATGAAAGCATAAACGTGTGATAAAAATTGGTAAAAATCATATTAGAGGAATGATTACAAGAATGGGATATTTTAAGGATCTCTTCCCTGTTCTGATAACAAAGCACCTCACCTCACTCCTTACATAATCTCCAAACGTAAGGTAAGCTCAGTTGTGCTCAATAAATACCTCCTTTCCCTCTTTAACTCGTCAAAAAACACTCCCTCACTCAACAAAATAGCAAGCTCTGTTTTCCTGCAAACTATCTCCTCCATTTTCAACCACTCTTCCACCGATCTTAATTTTGCAAAATAGGTAGGAAATAGTGAAGCTCTGTTTTCCTGCAAACTATCTCCTCCACATCACTCTTTCTTCTTTATTTCTTCTACCCATATAATTTTGTTCATGTCTTTTGCAACCGATGACATTTATGCTATTTTTGCTAGAAAGAAAGATTGGAAATGATTTTCTTGGTTCTGCAATATGATTTTTGATTGTTTTATTTGAATAAATTTGGATTTATTCGAATAAATCTTGTCAAAAAACACTTCCAGTACAATTTTTCTAAAGATTTATTTCGATAAAATTTTCTTTATTTGAATAAAAGATTTATTTTGATAAAATTTTCCTTATTCGAATAAAAGATTTATTCTGATAAAATTTTCTTTATTATGATAAAATTTGACAGAAAGCTTTAGAATTGAGAATTTGGTAATTTTATTCGAATAAATTTTCTTCTATTCGAATAAACCTTAATGGAACAATGTAAATTGCTGATTTTTATGAAATCTATTCGAATATGCTTTTCTTTTATTTGAATAAACATCCTATAGAAAACTAATTTTGAACATGAAACATTTCCTTTATCAACTTTTTATAATATTTTACTCTTTTGAACTTTTTATCATTTAAAGTCTTATAAATTATAGTTCTGAAGGATGGGTTATTCTGATAAATTTTTTCATCAATCTTTCATTTAACCAATCTTATTATGAACTATTCTTTTACTATGAACTATTATTTATATTCGTTGTGTTAAATACTGATTTTTATTATGAACTATTATTTATATTAATTGTGTTAATTACTTATTTTTACTTAAAGAAAGTTCCCATTTTTGCATAATGATATATGATTTCATGTGATTATTATGTTAAATATTTTTCTATAAAGAAGTCATCCCATGGATAAAAATGAATCAATGTGCAAAAGAGAATTATTGCGACTGTGATGAGAGGATTAATGGATACCTTAATCATTAATAATGATTGTGGTCATGATGAGAGGATTAAGGGACATGTAACGTCCTACTCTAATATTATAGTATTTAAATCTAATAGAGAAATACGTTACTAATAACTTCTAACATTATCTTGTATAAATAGTAAGATTACATAATTTTGAGGGTTACATCCTTAGTTAAAACATACAAATACTTCTAATTTAGATACCTATTTTCCAAAAATTGAGGTTTACATAAGCCTTCTTGAGGTGCCACTAATTACAAGCATTAAATTATTCTCCAAGCTCCTGGTATGTAAACTTACTCTACACAAGTACTATCAGATGATTCTTTCATTTGGCCTTATCTAAAATATAACACCACAAAGGGATGAGATACAATCTCAGTAAGAAAAAGAAAAAATAATTATACATATTCCACTCTTTACCATTCTCTCTTTCTAAGACCATATCTAATAGTCCAAAAATAATAGTTAAACAAATCAATAATTGAGAAATAATTTTGAAGAGAGTAAATAACATAATAAGAATGAGCAAATAATTCAAGATAAAAGTCAGTAACTCAAAAATAAATGAGTAATTAACTCAAAGAAAGAGTGAGTTTCTTAAAATAGTAATAAAAAGAATAATTATCTGGGATAAATCTGAATAAGGAAATAAGAATCTCTGTAAGAAATAATTATCTGAATAAATGAATAAGAGTCTTTGTAAGAAATTGGAAGAGTATAATAAATAATTTCCATGTCAAAAATATAAGTAACTTTTCATCATCTTGTTGTAAATCATAATATCTCTTTTAAAATTGTCATCATTAACATTTCTTTAAAAACATCATCATTAATATATATTTATCATCCTATTTCAATACTCTCAACCAAATATCCATCTTTCTCTTCATTAGGGCATTCCCTAATGCCCTCATCATGACCACAATAATTTTGATTAAGGCATCTGTTAATCCTCTCATCATGATCATAATAATTTGACCAAAGTGTCTCTTGATCCTCTCGTCATGGTCACAATAATTTTTCCAAGGCATCCCTTGATCCTCTCATCATGGTCACAATAATAATCTCTAATTGAGGCATCCCTCAATTCTCTCATCACGGTCGCAATAATTCTTTTCTTTTTTGCACATTGATTCACTTTTATTCATGAGATGAACTTTCTTTATAGAAAAATATTTAATATAACAATAACATAAAATCATATATAGGAACTTTCTTTTGTTAAAAATCAGTAATTAACACAACTAGTATAAAGAATAGTTCATAATAAACAAATAGTTCATAATAAAAGTTTGATAAAAAAGAGTTATAAGAATAGCTCATCATTCAAAACAATAATCTATAAGACTTTAAATGATAAAGAAATTAAAATAGTTAAGTATGATAAAAAGTTGATAAGGGAAATGTTTCGTATTCAAAATTAACTTTCTATAGAATGTTTATTCAAATAAAAGAAAAGGTTATTCAAATAGACTTCATAAAAATCAGCTATTTGTACTATTCCATTAAGGTTTATTCGAATAGAACTACTAAAAACTCAATTTTAAGGCTTTCTGTCAAACTTTATTCTAATAAGGAAAACTTTATTCAAATAAATCATTTAGAAAATAGCTTTTGGAAGTGTTTTTTAAAACAAGGTTTATTCGAATAAGCTATTGCTTGTTCAAATAAATTAGTCGAAATCAGGTTACAGAAACCAGAGGAAAACCATTTTTGCCATTCTTTCTTTCAAGTAAAAATAGAGTGGATGAAAATGGATTACAAAGGAATGAACCAAAAGATATAGGTAGAAGAAATAAAGAAGAAAGAGTGGTGTTTTCACGATTTCCTACCTTTGTTACAAAATTTGGATTAAATAAAGGAGTAATTGAAAATGGAGGATTTTGAGTTGTAAAAATAGTGCTTAAGTGTTTATGCGTTTGGGTGTGTGTTTTCTATTGGTAGGCAGAAAGGAACTTATGAGTTTATAAAGGGGAATGACTTCTTCAAGAATCCTTGAGATATTTATTCCAATGGCTTCTTCAAGAAGCCTTGAGATATTTCTTTCCAATGGCGTCTTCAAGAAGCCTTGAGATATTTCATTCCATTGGCTTCTTCAAGAAGCTTTAAGATATTTCTTTCCTAATGGCTTCTTCAAGAAGCCTCTAGAATTGGGATGCATTATGTATGAAGGATGCTAGGTGCCCTAAGGAGGTTTAGTCTTCTCAAAGTCTTCCTCTATAATCATTTTTCCTTCTTAACATTGAATGGCTTATGAGTTAAGTTTTTCATCTATTTTCCATTCATTCTTTGACAATTATCCTACTGATATCATAAGCTTACTTCACTCATAATTAATATTTTGAACACTTTTTGTAAGTCTTCATCTTTTCCTTCTATTTTCTAAGCTAACATTCATCTTTGTACCATTTGTTCCATTCATTTACTTCATGTAATCATTACCATGATTCCATGAGCTTCCCTTCATGACACTTGTCTATGCTTATTTCATAAGCTCATGTCATCCATAATAAATGTTTGAACACTTGTTCTTTTTCTCTACCATGCTTCTTTGCTTGTCAAGGTGAATTTGCTTAATCTTTCTTCCTCTATTTCATCACTTACATATTTTTTCCCAAAACTCCAAGTCTTCTTCCAAGTCTTCCAAGTCTTCCAAGTCAAGTCTTCCAAGTCTTCTTCCAAGTCTTTGCAAGAGTCTTTCCTCTTTGGCATCTATTTGTGATAACTTACTTCATTCATTTAGTTCCACTAGAACCATTCATCCATTTAGTTCCACTAGAACCATGGAAATTCTAGATCAAATAAAGAAAACCCAATTGAAAAAAAAAACTAAATGAAAACTAGGCTTTCTTTCTTTGTTACAGTGGAACGTGTCTCCCATTTATTATGATATTGATCATTTTATTCGAATAACAATAGCCTTATTCGAATAACTCATGTGCTAACACAACTAACTATGATATTTTTTTAGCTATTTATTCGAATAACGATTTGTTTATTCGAATAACTCATTTTTTCACAGCTTATATATGCACTCAACAGCCTATTTATTCGAATAGAAGAAATTCTATTTAAATAAGGAGACTTATTTCCTCCTTTATTTTTTGCTCAATAGAACCCTTTATTCGAATAACCTATTAGTTATTCGAATAATTCACTACAACAACTTATTTATTCGGATAATAGAAGCCTTATTTGAATAACTGGTTAGTTATTCAAATTTTTATTTTTTCAGGGGTATTACATTCTTCCCCTCTTATTAAAAAAAATTGTCCTCAAAATTTCTTACCTCTGCTTTCCAAGTAACATCCTCCATATCTTGTCCTCGAAACTTTCGATCATAAGAGTACTTCTATTTCTTTGTTGCTTGTAATTATTTCCAAAGCCTAGAGAAAAATCTTGGGTCTCTATTTGAAATAATCCCTATGGATAATAAATGAGTCAACTTATCTACAATCACCCATTTAGCAGCATGACCTAGATTGACTTTCACAAAATCTATAGAAATACTATCCCATTTCCATTATGGGATTTCTAAGGGTTGCAACTAACTTGAAGGTCATTGATATTCTATTATAATTTACATATCTAGCTATTTCAGATCTCATCTAAGCCACAAAAAGTAATATTTTAAAGCTTGATGCATCATACTAAGTCCTAGAGGAAAGGTATACTTATTTTTATGAGCTTCTTCTAATTTTTTTTCTTAGATCATAACCTATTCCTATACATAATCACTTCATCATCCCTTAACTTAAAATTTAGATGTTCTTCTCTAAGTATCCCTTCCTTAAGAGTTTGCAAAAACTGATCCTTTTTTTTGTGCCTCTTTGACTTTTATTTTCAGATCACAAGTAACCTGTAAGACACTTAAACAAATCCTATCACTGAGAAATTTAAATTCCTTGACTTCTCTTATCAAATCCATTTCCTAAACCATCATATATAACAATATGGAGAGATTTCCTACTTAAAGTATCAGCTACAACATTAGTTTTTCCTAGGTAATACTATACCTTCAAATCATAATACGTAGAAATTCAATCTACTTCTTTACCTCATATTCAATTCCTATGATTAATATATATATACTTCAAATTTTACCTTATACAAATAATGTCTCCATATTTTTAAAGTAAAAACTATTGCTGCAAATTCCAAATCGTAGGTTAGGTAATTTTCCTCATAAGATCTAAGTTATCTAGAGGCATAAATTACTACCTTCCCTTCTTACATTTACACACATCCTAATTCCTTTTTAGAGGCATCACTATAAACCACAAAATAATTCAAAAGTTCCTAGAAATTTGATTCCTTATGTCCAAAATTCACATTTTTCCCAATTCTACAAATAACTATTTTTCTTTCAAAGTTTCTAACATTATCCTCAAATATATTGCATGTTCCTCAAAATATCACATTTATTCAAATATGGCCTAAACACCCTATTCATATAATCCATAAATATAACAAGGCATTTATTAAACCAAATGGCATCACCAAATATTTATAATGACTATATCCAGTCCTAATATTTTCTACTTTAATCCTAATCTGGTGATATCCTGACCTTAAGTACTTGATCTAATAAATCATTTATTCTAGGGAGTGGTTATTTATTCTTAATGGATAACCTAAGACTACCTTCCTTCTAAAAGTACTAACCTCGTATCATACCTGGAGATTGTTTCGCTTCACGGCTATTAAGGGCAAAGATTCTTCCTGAAACTTGTGGCTTTGTATAAGAATTTTCCTTTCTTTTTTGCCAATTTTTCAATCCTTAGCTATGTGTCCAGGCTTTCCATTGAAATAGCATACCTGTTACCCAAACAGACATGGTTTGTCTTTATGTGCCCTTCCACACTTTGGGCAATTTGCTTTAGGCTGGAATTGGGTTTCCTCACTTTCATTTTACCTGAACTTATTATTTTCAACTATTTTTCCATTATCTTCCCGCTCTCGGTTAAGCTGGAATTGCCTTTTCTTCTCAGTTTTATATTCCAAAAGATCTCTTTGTACAATTTTACACTTATCCACTAGTGTAGAGTATTGTCTGATCTTCAGCTTACTTATCTCCTTCTTGATTTCTACGAGTGTGTTCATCATCCTTTTCACTCTATCCTCAGAATTAGTATTATTCCTCCTGTGAGACGTCTTTTTCCTGTAACAACTTACTTATTTGGTCAGAAAGCAATAATGGTTCCCAAATCACTTTGCCTAGGACTTTGCTCTAATACCAAAATGTAATGTGTTAGCCATGGCAACCATCAACCAAGACGGAGGGGGTGAATTAGGTGATTATGAATTTTTAAAACACCTTTGAGAAATTATGCATTTTGAATCACTCAATTAATAAATGCAGCGGAACATGCATAACGAAGGCACAACTATTAAGGATTACTCAAATGCAGCTTGGGTTACGAGATAAATCAAGCAAATAAGCTAGATATCAAGTTCAACTCAATCATAGGTAATTAAAGCACAAATGTAAAAAGATAGAGTTAAGAAAAATAAACACAAAGATTTATCTTGGTTCAGTCACCAACCACTTGTGGCCTACATCTAGTCCCCAAGCTTAACTTGAAATTTTCTTCACTATCTCCTAGACTTCACGAGTGCTAGGAAAACCTTTGTATAAACAAGAGCACTCGTCACACCTTGGGATACCTCACCCTTGTGCTTGAGCCTCAAACAGGGATACCTCACCCTTTACAACCTTTAAGGGATACCTCACCCTTTACAACTTTTGAGAGATAACTCACTCTCTAAGGGATATCTCACCCTTTACAATTTTTGAGAGATACCTCACTCTCTAAGGGATAGCTCACCCTTTACTTTAGAGGGATACCTCACCCTCTTCATAGAGAATCAAAAAAAGTTTATATGAATAGAAACTCTCTCAAAGAGTAGATAATACAACTTGAAGCTTATGGAATCAAAGAATCACAAACTTAGCTCAAGAATAGGGATTTTGAGAAAATGATGATGAAACACGAATTTAATACTCAAGTATGTTTTTTAGATTGTTCTCCAACTTTTCTTTGATGCCCAAACACTTTCATTTATAACCCAAATCAATTTAGAGCCATTGGTGGTTTGTTGGGGGCATTAAATGCTCCAAAAGAGCCGTTAGGAAATGTTTTCTGCTATCCCAAATAACAGATTATTGATTTAGCCTAACAGATTATTTGTTTCATCAAGATACAATGTAACACGAAAATAACAGGTTATTTGGCACCCTTAATCAGTTAGGAACATTGAAACGCTAAGAGAGAACGTTCCTAACATGCAAATAGCCTGTTATGGACTTTCCATAACAGATTATTCACTTTAAAACATCAATTGGAACGTTTCTGCCAAGGTGAATAACCTGTTATGGATTTCAAATAATCTATTATCTAAAATCACATAATTAGTTATTGTTCTCAGATAATCTGTTATACAAAACACCTAATTTGTTATTAGTTCACCAAGAAAATAAGATTTCTAAAAGATTTCATAACCAAACTTTCCCAAATCATTTTCAACCTTTCTAAAAACATTTTCCACATACCTGAAGAGTATTTTCACAAGTATGAAACATAGTTTTCTTTTCATCATTTTTAAAAACATTTTGCTCAAACTTGATCAACATAAAACATGATTTTGCAAATAGATCAAAGTTGAATGGAAACAAAACATGAGCTAGTGTGATTCCTATTATCCTTAACATAAAATCTAAGTCCTATAAGCTATACTTGAAGAACTTTGGGACTTGATCTTTGCACAACCATCACTTCTCTTGTTTGTTATCATCAAAATCATTGTCATTGCTAATGTTAATCACATAATGTCCTACTCTAATATTATAGTATTTAAATCTAATAGAGAAATATGTTAGTAACAACTTCTATCATTATCTTGTATAAATAGTAAAATTACATAATTTTGTGGTTACACCATTAGTTAAAAAATATACAAATACTTCTAATTTAGGCACTTATTTTCCAAAAATTGAGCTTTACATAAGCCTTCTTGAGGTACCACTAATTACAAACATTAAATTATTCTCCAAGGTCCCGGTCTGTAAATTTACTCTACACAAATACTACTAGATGATTCACATTTTCTAAATAGTATTGAAATGGGAGCAGTGGGGGACGCTCTAATGAAGAAAAAGATGCACATTTGGTAAAGAGTATTGAAATGGGATGATGATGATAATGATGATGATGACAACGAAGAAATGATGATGATAAGAGATGATGATTTAAAAAGAAATGATGAAAGGATGATGATTTTAAAGAAATGATGAAGAGTTACTTATATTTTTAACATGGAATTATTATACTCCCTCTATTTTTATAGATATTCTTATTCCTTATTCAGATAATTGTTTGTTTGAGATTCTCACTCTTTCATTGAATTATTTATTCATTCAATTTTGAGTTATTTTATCTTTATCTTGAAATATTTATAAGTTATTAATTTTTCTTCAAATGTTATTAATTTTTTAATTTATTATTTTGTTGGATTCTCATATATGGTATAAAGAAAGAGAGAATTGTAAAGGGTAGAATGTGTAGAATTATTTTTGCTCTTTTCTACTGAGATTGTATCTCACCCCTTTATGGTGTAATATTTCAAATAAGGCCGACTGAAATGGTTCTCATAGATTTTCGTGTAGAGCAACTCTATAGGTCAGAGCTTGAAGATTATATTAATATTTGTAAATAGTGGCACCTTAAGAAGGCTTTTGTAAGCCTCAATTTTTGGAAAATAGGTGTCTAACTTAGTAATTTTTGTATGTATCAATTAACTCTAGAAGAGTGTAATCCCTCAAAACTGTATATACAAGCTAATGGTAATGTTAGAAGATGTTTGTAACGTGTTATTCTAATTAGAGTTAAAATACTATAGTACCATAATAAGAAAAATAATTAAAATTAGAGTAGGACATTACATGTTTCTACTGATTTCATAAGCTTCATCTATCATTAATATTGGACACTTGTCTTCCTTTTTAGTCATGCTTCATCATGCTTGGCTTACTTTTTTCCTTCTGAAATTCTAGAATTTTCTACTGTTTCTGTATTGATGGCTTCAAATATAAGATTGTCACATGTTGTTGCTAATCATTGTTTCTTCCTTAGTTAAGATTTCAAGAGTTCTTCCTTCGTGACACATGTCTCTTGATGATATCTGTAACACCCTGAATTTTTCTAACTTTAAGATAAATGACAGTTACATCCCTAATGTACTGTTTTGTAATTTCTATGAGTAGTAAACTGAATTTGACTGTTTCGTGAGTGTATTTGATTGTTGTATGTGATTTGCTCCGAGCCAGGGAAATAAAAATTTTTTGGCTGAAAAAATATTGTTTTAATTAATTAGAGTCGGGGGATCTTACTAAACTCAATTCTGATTGATATATATATTAGTTTCGTAATTTTTAGGATTTAACTGTACAATAAATTTTTTTATATTATTATAATATTATTTTATGTTACAGTAACTATTGTCTCAAAAACAGTAGAAAACTGTTTTAAAATAATCATGGATCTTTAAAAAGACTGTAGAACTTTATAAATTTCTAAGCCAATGGGAACAAGTCAACAAAAGTGGCTTGATTATTTTGGACCATTAGATGCAAGCTTGGTGAGCAAGTCTTGATCAAATGGCTAGGATGCAAGCTTGGTGAGCAAGTCTTGATCAAATGGCTAGGATGCAAGCTTGGTGAGCAAGCTTTGATCAATGGCTAGGATGTAAACTTGGTGAGCAAGCTTTGAAGATGGCCATAGATCTAATCAATGGATAGAAATTAAAGATGAAATCAATGGTTAGGATTAAGTCAAAAGATGTAGGCTTGACTTTGGGTTAGTAGCTAATTAAGCTTAAATTGACAAGCTTAATTACCTAATTAGTAAACTAATTAAACTAGCTTAGTTATTAAATAATTATAATCTAAATACTAATTAGATGTGCTAATATTGTTTAGAAATTATAAAACATGTAATTATATGTCCAATTAAATAGTTATATAATTAGATAATTAATTAAGATTAATTAGGAAATTAAACCTAATTAATTAGTTACCTAATTAGCAATTAATTAAACTTGAATTAAAACAAATTAAATTCCTAAATGGCCTTGGGCCACACGGTTTTGGGCAGCAGCCCTTCATATTCACCTTTAACTTTTATTTTCACACTTTTCACGTTGAAAACCTTCCATTTTCTCTCCAAATATACCAAGACTCCATGTACCTTTCTTCTTCTTTTTCTTTCACTCCATTCGGCCAAGCTCTCCACTACACCATCCACCCACCCAAAAATTTTCCTTCTTTGTTCTTCTAACTCTAAACATCTACCCAAAATCATCTCTAGTTGGGAGTTTTTGCAAATTCCATCATTTGCAAGCTTGAAGACTCACCTTGAAGTTTCTTCTTTAAAGGTAAAATTCATTGTTTTTCCTTTCTATTTTCATTTTTAAGTTTCCAAGCCATGATTGATCCATGGTATGGTTTTCTTTTCTAGTAGTAACCCTTAGAAAATTTTATTTATTTTCTTAGGTATTTGAAGGAGCTAAAACCAAAATTCCAAAGAAGGATAAAAGAAAATTTTCTTCATTTTAAGGTAAGAGGAAGACTATAACCTAATTATCCTTGAGTGGTAGTAAGGAAATGGAATTTTGTGTGTAGTAGAATCCATAAGGATTCTTTTATATGTTGATTGTAATGATTTTTCATGCATATTTGGTATTGTTAAGTTGACTTGCTAGTGTTTATAATGTTGTAAATATTAGTGTGATGCTAGAGATGCATGAGTATTCCAAGGAATACAACACCCTAGGATTCGGTCATAACCCTGAAAAGTGGATTTTGGATGTTTTTAAATTAAATTACAAAGAGTGTTTAAGGGTATTTAATGGAATTAATAATGTTTAAATGTTGTTAGTATTTACCGTAATGCAAAAATATTTTACAGTTACTTGAAAAATATTTTAAGCAGTTTTAAACTATTTAATAAATCTTTCTGTTAGAAAAATAAACTGTTTATTTAAGGAAAATATCGGGATTTTAAAAAATGCAATAAAAAAAAATTTTACGCGATTGATGAAAACAGCAAATTTTACTGTTGGGCCAAAATGGTGGACCCGAATATGTGAAAAGTTATAGTCTGCCAAGTGGGTGCGTATTGTAACCTGGTTATATGGAAAATATAGTGCGCCAAGTGGGAGCGTACTGTGTTTTGAGATTTGTGCCACTGAGGGCATTTACATAATTATTTTTGCCATTGAGGGTATTTTCGTAAATAATTGAAGTTTGAGGGTATTTTCGTAAATAATTGAAGTTTGAGGGTATTTTCGTAAATATTTAAAGTTTGAGGGCATTTTTGTAAATAATTGAGAATTGATGACATTCTTGTAATTATTTGAGACTTGAGGACGTTTTGGTAATTATTGCTTTGTTCATGCACTGAGTCGCGCCAATTGGAGAATTGGTGATTTGATTGACGAGATGAATAACATCGTTTTGTCGATGTGATAAGCGTAGTGGGTTCATTTCTGATATGGACTTGGAGACATTGGTGTGCATTATTCCATATGTGGTCAGGGGGTAGCTCCTTCTGGGCCGTGGTACGTGGTAACACACTAGTGTTCTCGACAAGCACTATACTTAATCGAGATTTGAGAGGACTATTTTTACTGCCTGTAGTCACACGATGTTGTGGCTGTGTACTACGCCATGATGTTTTAGTGGGCTATAGACACAAAGTATTGACAGTGCAATAGCAATCACAACGATCGTTATAGACACAAAGTGTTGACAAGTGCAATAGGTGGTGGTCGGGGTAGTCAAGCTATAGACACAAAAGGTGGACGGTGCAATAGTAAATTTGGCCGGGCAAGATTATTAGAACTTTCGGATCATTCTCTCGATATCGTTGTGTGTGTTGTAGCTCCTTGGAGTAGGGACCGAGTCATTTTATAGTTTTGGCATATTTATCGTGTATTTATTATTTATTGTGATGGATTCTATTCTTTTCCATAATTAGTTATTGTTAATGTTTATTATCTTCGTGCTGATATTAATTGCTATTCTCGTTGCATTGTCATTTTCTTATGCGCCACACTTGTGATATATTGGGTTGTCTTACCTCTGTGTTGTTGTATGTGTTGTTTGTATTATTGTGTTATATATATATAGACGGAAATGAAGAGATTGAAGAACAAGTATTAGGCAATGAATACCATATAGAGGAGGAGCCACAATCTCTGATTTCGGTCCGAGTATTTGGAGCCTTCGGATCATCCGTCACTTAGGTTAAATTGACTCAAAGAAGATGACTACGCCAGGATTCTTAGGTTTTGTAAGAATAGAGTTCCATAGAGGAATAGAAGGCTGGCGTACTCGTGAAGAAAGCAATGTTGTAGTGTATATGGGAATTATTACTTTATCTTTGCGTCCGAAATATGATGCTTGATCCTGTAGTTACTTTTGACTTGTATGTACAGTTAGAGTTGCCTTTAGAGATCCAACGTCATTGGAATGGACTTTTCCATGTTCCTAATGAAAATAGTGTAGTGTCTACATCTCGGACTCAGTTCGTAGAACACTCGTATCTCGATGTACCTCGTAAGTTTCTTCGTTCATTGTTTCGTAGAAGCTATTTGTGAGACATCCTGGTTATCTGTCACCTGAGGAGTTATCTAGGAATGATTTCCCAGTGAACTAGATATCCATGATGTGCACTTGGGCACTTTTTGCTTTTTGATGTCGTACTGTATATAAAACTTATGTTTTACCTTTTGGCAGTAGTTGTAAATGTTTTGGTATGTATTTTCTTTAGTTGTAAATTATTTGCATAACTGATGACAACAAAACCATATGTAAATTATATGTTAGTTTTTTTTTATATGTGTTTGTTGTATGTATGTAGATAATGCACAAATGAAATATACAGGTGAATTAATATGTACGTTAACGCTGTATAGGTGAGGTGATGTGGTGTAATTTATACGTTTTATAAACAAAATATACGTACTAATTATAATATTTATTTTATAACTTGAATAGTATTTATTATCTTTATTTTTTTTACCTTAAAATGTGACATCCCAAAGGGTGTTACATTAGTTGGTATCAGAGCCCAAGTTAGAGTCTTTAGGGGTTGTGGTTGGGTCTGTTTGTGCTTGTGTTGTGTGAATTCTCTGTGATTTATTTTTGAAAGGAAGAATCTAACTTTTATGTTTGATGTGATTGATGTAAAAAAAAAAAAAAGATGTCTGGAGGAAGAGGAAGACGTGCGAATATCCCTAGAGAAGAGGACCCTTTGGTAGCAGCAGTAGAAGCTATGCAGCAGATGGCGGAAGTAATAACTCGGCGGAGAATCGAGAGAGCGGCTCAACAAAGACGATCTTTGTAGAGGCTATGCAGCGGATGGCGGAAGTAATGACTCAGCAGAACCAGAAAGCAGCTCAACAACAAGAAGCTACTGCGGATGCCCTAAATTTATCTGAATTTAGGCGTAGTAACCCGCCACAGTTCCGAGGCGAGTTCAATCCTGAGAAAGCAAGTTTGTGGATACAGGAGCTGGAAAAGATATTCGAAGGGATGGGATGCCCAGATGATAAAAAGGTAACATATGCTACCTATATATGCTAAGAGGAGACGGAGAAAGTTGGTGGAGAGGAACCCGTCGGTTGTTGCAAGCTGAAGGCACTGTGATAACTTGGGAAGTGTTTTCTACTGCGTTTATGGACAAATATTTTCCTACCAGTGCTCGATATGCCAAGGAAAGAGAATTTCTTGGTCTACGTCAAGGAAATATGACAGTCCATGAGTATGCATCCAAATTTGAGAGTTTGTCTCAATTCTCAGATTATGCTCAAACCAGGCCAAATGATGAGTGGCGATGTAGGAAGTTTGAAGAAGGATTGAGAGTGGAGTTAAGACAAGGAGTACTGCCTTTGAAAATGACTCAATTCCATGCTCTGGTAGATATATGTGCACAATTGGAGGAATTGGAACTGTTACGGGATCCAAGGACTCGTAATTTTGGACCAATGAGGTTTCAGAGGGGAGGTAGCAGCCATAATAATCGGTTTCAGCGTAAGCCATACTCGAGACCACCGGGAAACCAACTTCAATGACCACTTGTTGGAGGAAGCTCTGCTAGTACTACTCCTAGTCAGAAAGCGGCGTTTGTACCAACATGTTTCAAATGTGGGAAAAAGGGTCATATTTCTTCAGGATGTCCAATTAAAGGGACAATTTGTTTCAATTGTCGACAACCTGGACATTTCTCTAAGGATTGTCCTCAGTTGGAAAAGAAACCTGCATTGAAGACTGTTCGGGCAAATCAACCAAGATCCGGAGGACGAGTCTATACTATGACAGGAACTGAAGTTTCTCAGTCGACAATCTTATTCAAGGGAAGGAGCCATAGGAGGTAAGCCTTTGACTGTCTTGTATGATTCAGCGCAACACATTCTTTCATTGCATATAATTGTGTTGAGAGATTAAAACTGCCTGTGTCTTCTTTGGATTTTCCATTGGTTGTTTCTACACCAACTACTAAGCCTGTAGTCACATCCAAAATATGTTTGGATTATCCTGTTGTTGTGAAGGACCGTATGTTTATAGTCAACTTGATTTGTTTACCCCTAGTGGAGATAGATGTGATATTCGGAATGGATTGGTTATCTTCTAACCATATCCTGATAGACTGTGCAATTAAATCCATAGTCTTTCCGAAGGAAGAGAACTCTGGATTCTTGACTGCTGTTAAATCTAAGTCATTGCTGAGAAATGGAGCGCAGGGATTTGTATTATTATCTTCTCTAAAAGTTGAGAATGAGAAAGATGTATATACTATTCCTGTTGTCAATGAATTTCCAGAAGTTTTTCCAGACGATGTACCTGGTTTGCCGCCAGAAAGGGAAATCAAATTTTCTATCGATTTGGTACCAGGAACAGGTCCTATTTCAATTGCACCGTATAGAATGTCACCAGCCGAGTTGATGGAGTTGAAAAAGCAATTGGAGGAATTATTGGAGAAGCAGTTTGTGCGACCGAGTGTATCACCATGGGGAGCACCAGTGCTTCTAGTCAAGAAGAAGGATGGAACTTCTCGACTCTGTGTGGACTATCGTCAGCTGAATAAGGTCACCATAAAGAATAAATATCCACTTCCACGGATTGATGATTTGATGGACAGTTGAAGGGAGCAGAAGTATTTTCTAAAATAGATCTGAGATCGAGGTTACCATCAAATCCGTGTTAAGACGGAGGATGTACCCAAAATAGCCTTTCGAACTCGTTATGGGCATTATGAAGATCGGTCATGCCTTTTGGAGTGACAAATGCTCTGCTATATTCATGGATTATATGAATAGGATTTTTCGCCCGTACCTTGATAGATTTGTTGTTGTCTTTATAGATGACATTCTAATCTATTCTCGGTCTAAAGAAGAGCATGCCGAACACCTCGGTATAGTTCTTCAGGTTTTGAAGGACAAGCAGTTGTATGCAAAGTTGGCTAAATGTGAATTTTGGTTGGAAAAAGTGCAATTCCTAGGTCACGTAATTTCTAAAGAAGGTATTGCAGTGGATCCATCCAAGATAGAAACTATTTTGCAATGGGAGAGACCTAAAACAGTGACAGAAGTTTGAAGTTTCATTGGATTAGCCGGGTATTATCGAAGGTTTATAGAAGGTTTTTCCAAGATTGCCGGACCACTTACACAACTTACAAGGAAAAGTC
Organism: Ormosia semicastrata; assembly: GCA_029884595.1. Classification (NCBI taxonomy): domain Eukaryota; kingdom Viridiplantae; phylum Streptophyta; class Magnoliopsida; order Fabales; family Fabaceae; genus Ormosia; species Ormosia semicastrata. The sequence continues at coordinate 77,041,447 of JAQQTO010000060.1, forward strand.
AAGCTTTTGAATGGACGGATGAACGTGAAGCCAGTTTTCAAGAGTTGAAGAAAAAGCTAACAAGCTGCACCAGTGTTGATCTTACCAGGATCCTAACAGATCTTTTGATGTGTATTGTGATGCTTCGTATCAAGGATTGGGATGCGTGCTGATGCAAGACCGAAATGTGGTAGCTTATGCTTCGAGGCAATTGAAGGTTCATGAGAGAAATTACCCAACCCATGATTTGGAACTAGCAGCAGTGGTGTTTGCATTAAAGATATGGAGGCATTATCTGTATGGGGCCATGTTCAATGTCTTTAGTGATCACAAGAGTTTGAAATACTTGTTTGATCAGAAAGAATTGAATATGAGACAAAGACGATGGCTTGAGTTTCTCAAAGATTATGATTTTCAACTCCAATATCATCCGGGAAAAGCTAATGTGGTAGCAGATGCCCTGAGTAGAAAAGTACTTAGTGTTTCTACAATGATGATAAAGGAAGAGGAATTACTCAATGAATTCATAAATTTAGAAGTATCAGTGGAATTAGTGCCTGGGGAGATTCGTTTAAGCATAATGGTAATCTTAAATGACTTGCTTAATATAATTCAAGATAAACAGGAGGAAGATGCATTTTTGCAAAATGAAAGAGAACTGTTAAAGCAAGGTCACAAGGCAACAGTGGAAGAGGGATCAGATGGAATTTTAAGATTTCAAGGGAGAATTTGTATACCCGACGATGCTGAACTAAAGACGGCAATATTGGATGAAGCCCATACTAGTAATCTAAGTTTGCATCCAGGAATGACCAAGATGTATCAAGATTTGAAGAAATTGTTTTGGTGGCCAAGGATGAAAAGAGACGTAGCGAAACGTGTGGCGTCTTGTTTGGTTTGTCAAAAAGCGAAAGTGGAACATCAGAGGCCAGCTGGAATGTTACAACCGCTCTCTATTCCAGAATGGAAGTGGGACAGTATTTCTATGGATTTCGTTACTGGACTGCCAAGAACGAGAAAAGGTCATGACTCAATATGGGTTATAGTTGATAGGCTTACAAAGTCAGCTCATTTCCTGCCCATTAATATTAAGTATTCATTGGAAAGATTAGCCCAAATCTATATCAATGAGATTGTTAAATTACATGGAGTACCTATTTCCATAATTTCTGATAGGGATCCAAGGTTTACATCAAGGTTTTGGCCAAATCTACAAGAAGCGATGGGGACTAAGCTACATTTAAGCTCTGCTTATCATCCATAGACTGATGGCCAAACTGAAAGAACTATACAATCTTTAGAAGACCTGTTGCGTGCTTGTGTGCTGGAGCAACAAGGGAGTTGGGATGAATTTTTATCTTTGATAGAATTCACCTACAACAATAGTTTTCACGCAGGTATAGGGATGGCACCCTATGAAGCATTGTATGGACGACGATGCCGAACACCTTTGTGCTGGTATCAAGATAGTGAAAGTATGACTATTGGACCAGAGTTAGTGCAACAGACTACAGAGAAGGTGAAGATGATCCAAGAAAAGATGAGGACTACTCAAAGCAGACAAAAGAGCTATGCTGACAAAAGAAGGCGACCCTTGGAATTCGAAGAAGGCGAGCATGTATTTTTAAGGGTGACTCCTACGACTGGTATTGGAAGAGTTATCAAGTCTAAGAAGCTTACGCCTAAGTTTATAGGACCTTATCAGATTATACGTAGGATAGGTCCTGTAGCTTATCAAGTTGCCTTACCGCCATTTTTGTCTAATCTACATAATGTATTTCATGTGTCCCAATTAAAGAAGTATATTCCAGATCCGACACATGTGATACAACCTGATGAAGTACAGTTAAAGGAGAATCTGACGTACGAGACACTCCCTGTAAGAATTGAAGACAGAAAAGTGAAGCAGCTTCGAGGAAAGATGATTGAGCTGGTTAAAGTTATATGGAACGATGTGACAAGAGATGCTACCTGGGAATTGGAGGACAAGATGAGGGAGCAATACCCTCAATTGTTTTAAGGTACGACAAATTTCGAGGACGAAATTTTTTTTGTTTGTTGGGAGAGTTGTAACACCCGAATTTTTCTAACTTTAAGATAAATGATGATTATATCCCCAATGTACTGTTTTGTAATTTCTATGAGTAGTAAACTGAATTTGACTATTTCGTGAGTGTATTTGATTGTTGTATGTGATTTGCTCGAGCCAGGAAAATAAAAATTTTTTGGCCGAAAAAATATTATTTTAATTAATTAGAATCGGGGATCTTACTAAACCCAGATTCGATTGATATATATATTAGTTTCGTAATTTTTAGGATTTAAGCTGTGCAATAAAATTTTTTTATATTATTATAATATTATTTTATGTTACAAGAACTCATCTTTGTCTCAAAAACAGAGAAAACTATTTTAAAATAATCTGGATCTTTAAAAAGATCGTAGAACTTTATAAATTTCTAAGCCAATGGGAACAAGTCAACAAAAGTGGCTTGATTATTTTGGACCATTAGATGCAAGCTTGGTGAGCAAGTCTTGATCAATGGTGGAGATGCAAGCTTGGTGAGCAAGTCTTGATCAAATGGCTAGGATGCAAGCTTGGTGAGCAAGCTTTGATCAATGGCTAGGATGTAAACTTGGTGAGCAAGCTTTGAAGATGGCCATAGATCTAATCAATGGATAGAAATTAAAGATGAAATCAATGGTTAGGATTAAGTCAAAAGATGTAGGCTTGACTTTGGGTTAGTAGCTAATTAAGCTTAAATTGACAAGCTTAATTACCTAATTAGTAAACTAATTAAACTAGCTTAGTTATTAAATAATTATAATCTAAATACTAATTAGATGTGCTAATATTGTTTAGAAATTATAAAACATGTAATTATATGTCCAATTAAATAGTTATATAATTAGATAATTAATTAAGATTAATTAGGAAATTAAACCTAATTAATTAGTTACCTAATTAGTAATTAATTAAACTTGAATTAAAACAAATTAAATTCCTAAATGGCCTTGGGCCACACGGTTTTGGGCAGCAGCCCTTCATATTCACCTTTAACTTTTATTTTCACACTTTTCACGTTGAAAACCTTCCATTTCTCTCCAAATATACCAAGACTCCATGTACCTTTCTTCTTCTTTTTCTTTCACTCCATTCGGCCAAGCTCTCCACTACACCATCCACCCACCCAAAAATTTTCCTTCTTTGTTCTTCTAACTCTAAACATCTACCCAAAATCATCTCTAGTTGGGAGTTTTTGCAAATTCCATCATTTGCAAGCTTGAAGACTCACCTTGAAGTTTCTTCTTTAAAGGTAAAATTCATTGTTTTTCCTTTCTATTTTCATTTTTAAGTTTCCAAGCCATGATTGATCCATGGTATGGTTTTCTTTTCTAGTAGTAACCCTTAGAAAATTTTATTTATTTTCTTAGGTATTTGAAGGAGCTAAAACCGAAATTCCAAAGAAGGATAAAAGAAGAATTTTCTTCATTTTAAGGTAAGAGGAAGACTATAACCTAATTATCCTTGAGTGGTAGTAAGGAAATGGAATTTTGTGTGTAGTAGAATCCATAAGGATTCTTTTATATGTTGATTGTAATGATTTTTCATGCATATTTGGTATTGTTAAGTTGACTTGCTAGTGTTTATAATGTTGTAAATATTAGTGTGATGCTAGAGATGCATGAGTATTCCAAGGAATACAACACCCTAGGATTCGGTCATAACCCTGAAAAGTGAATTTTGGATGTTTTTAAATTAAATTACAAAGAGTGTTTAAGGGTATTTAATGGAATTAATAATGTTTAAATGTTGTTAGTATTTACCGTAATGCAAAAATATTTTACAGTTACTTGAAAAATATTTTAAGCAGTTTTAAACTATTTAATAAATCTTTCTGTTAGAAAAATAAACTGTTTATTTAAGGAAAATATCGGGATTTTAAAAAATGCAATAAAAAAAAATTTTACGCGATTGATGAGAACAACAAATTTTACTGTTGGGCCAAAATGGTGGACCCGAATATGTGGAAAGTTATAGTGCGCCAAGTGGGTGCGTATTGTAACCTGGTTATATGGAAAATATAGTGCGCCAAGTGGGAGCGTACTGTGTTTTGAGATTTGTGCCACTGAGGGCATTTACATAATTATTTTTGCCATTGAGGGTATTTTTGTAAATAATTGAAGTTTGAGGGTATTTTCATAAATATTTAAAGTTTAAGGGCATTTTTGTAAATAATTGAGAATTGATGACATTCCTGTAATTATTTGAGACTTGAGGACGTTTGGTAATTATTGCTTTGTTCATGCACTGAGTCGTGCCAATTGGAGAATTGGTGATTTGATTGACGAGATGAATAACATCGTGTTGTCGATGTGATAAGCGTAGTGGGTTCATTTCTGATATGGACTTGGAGACATTGGTGTGCATTATTCCATATGTGGTCGGGGGTAGCTCTTACGGGCCGTGGTACGTGGTAACACACTAGTGTTCTCGACAAGCACTATACTTAATCGAGATTTGAGAGGACTATTTTTACTGCCTGTAGTTACACGATGTTGTGACTGTGTACTACGCCATGATGTTTTAGTGGGCTATAGACACAAAGTATTGACAGTGCAATAGCAATCACAACGATCAGTTATAGACACAAAGTGTTGACAGTGCAATAGCTGGTCGGGGTAGTCAAGCTATAGACACAAAGGGTGGACAAGGCAATATATTTGGGCGTATTATTAGAACTTTTAGATCATTCTCTACGATATCGTTGTGTGTGTTGTAGCTCCATGGAGTAGGATTTGAGTCATTTTATAGTTTTGGCATATTTATCGTGTATTTATTATTTATTGTGATGGATTCTATTCTTTTCCATAATTAGTTATTGTTAATGTTTATTATCTGTGCTGATATTAATTGCTATTCTCGTTGCATTGTCGTTTTCTTATGCGCCACACTTGTGATATATTGGGTTGTCTTACCTCTGTGTTGTTGTATGTGTTGTTTGTATTATTGTGTTATATATATATAGACGAAAATGAAGAGATTGAAGAACAAGTATTAGGCAATGAATACCATATAGAGGAGGAGCCACAATCTACAGATTTCTAGTCTGAGTATTTGGAGCCTTCAGATCATCCGTACTAGGTTGAATTGACTCAAAGAAGATGACTACGCCAGGATTCTTAGGTTTTGTAAGAATAGAGTTCCATAGAGGAATAGAAGGTGGCGTACTCGTGAAGAAAGCAATGTTGTAGTGTATATGGGAATTATTACTTTATCTTTGCGTCCAGAAATATGATGCTGATCCTGTAGTTACTTTTGACTTGTATGTACAGTTAGAGTTGCCTTTGGAGATCCGACGTCATTGGAATGGACTTTTCCATGTTCCTAATGAAAATAGTGTGGTGTCTACATCTCGGACTCTAGTTCGTAGAACAGCTCGTATCTCTGTTCGTAGAACTGCTGTGAGACATCCTGGTTATCTAGGAATGATTTCCCAGTGAACTAGATATCCATGATGTGCACTTGGGCACTTTTTGCTTTTTGATGTCGTACTGTATATAAAACTTATGTTTTACCTTTTGGCAGTAGTTGTAAATGTTTTGGTATGTATTTTCTTTAGTTGTAAATTATTTGTAAATTATTTGCATAACTGATGACAACAAAACCATATGTATATTATATGTTAGTTTTTTTTATATGTGTTTGTTGTATGTATGTAGATAATGCACAAATGAAATATACAAGTGAATTAATATGTACGTTAACGCTGTATAGGTGAGGTGATGTGGTGTAATTTATACGTTTTATAAACAAAATATACGTACTAATTATAATATTTATTTTATAACTTGAATAGTATTTATTATCTTTATTTTTTTTTTAACCTTAAAATGTGACATCCCAAAGGGTGTTACAATATCACTTATCTTACCTCATTCATCTCACTTCATCAAATTAGTTCCATTGGTACCAACTTGCGTTGGTCCAAGTGGTAATAGGTTTGGGCACCTTAAGCATGTGGTTAGGGGTTCGATTCTTAACTCATCTGTATGGAGAAAAATGCAGTTGGGAGTGGTCGCTCTCTTCGGAGCCAATAGTACCGTGACAAATTAGTCCTTTGCCTTTCGGATTGAGGGATACTGCGGGGAAAAACAAAAAAAAAATTAGTTCCATTGGAACTATTGGACTTAAGGAACCAAAAAGGAAAGAACTGAATGAAGAGAAAGAACTGAATGGGACTGAATTTTCCATTCTGTTACAACGTAACATGCTTTCCTATTTATGTTAATACCAGTCATCTTATTCGAATAGAAGAATGTCTATTCGAATAACTAGCTATTTATTCGATTAGTTATACTGCCTATTCGAACAACTTTATTTGAAAAGTTATATCCCATTTTATTTTGAAAGTTGTAATATAACACATTGCATAATTATTTTATAAGGCGTTTATTTTTAAATATTTCAAATAGATATTTTTAGGGATATTACACACACACACATAAAAACTTTAAGAGAGGGTAAATTTTTAGAAGTGTAATAAAAAATAAAAAATAAAAAGTGTAATTTGAAAAAGTGCAATAAAATATAAAAAAATAAAGTGTGACTAGACATATTAGAGTGCCAATGGTCTCACTCATTATATATATTTAGAATAATTGTTTATTTAGAAAATAGTTTTATAATATTTTTTATTCACTAAAATAAATTGTTTGACTATTATGTTTATTTTTTTATATGATATATTCTTATTATTGATATCAATGTAGTATAAATGAACTAATAAATTTTTAACCACATTTTTAATAATTATATAAATAAAATTTCTATTAATTATCACGCACACACACATATAATTTTTACTAATTCTTCTGCACATTACACGTGTACAAGGCACAAGTACAAAATGCTTGTAATATACAATTAAAGTCTTCTATCAAGGAAACTTTTGCCATATGTCATCTTTTAAGGCACTATATTTATCTTCATTTTCTAAGACTTTTTACTAATAAGTAAGATTCTTGAAATTTTAAATTTAAAAATTACAAATATTTGAAAATAAATAAATTAAAACAATAAATAAATTAATTATTATTATCGTTATTATATTAGAAATCAATTATATTAGTTAATAATCATAATTTTATCAATTAATGAATTCAATTAATTATCATTATTATATTAAGAAATCAATTAATGGATTTTCTATCATCATTTAGTTTCAAATTTGAATGTATTATTATAGGAATTTCAACCATTTCTATTGATTTATGTATAAATATGAAATCGTTTCAATTCCTTTTAATTTTTTTAGTCACCTTTTTTGTTATTTTTGTCTCTCTTCTTTCTCGCCAACTTTTATTTATTTATTTTTTTTCCAGTTGTTGCTAGGCCATTTAAAATCATCTTACTTATGTTCTACACCTTCATTATTACGAGGCCCCCAAAAATCCAAACCTAAGTGCAACATCTCAATACCAATTCCACAGTACATTTGGAATATACGTGTATAAATAGAATTAGACACGTTACTTCTAACATATAAATATCATACTTGATACGAGAACGCTATGGATCATCTTGAAACAGGCAGAAAAATAAAAGGAACTTGACCCTAACCACGACCTGCTAGTAGAACTAGAGTTGTCAAGTGAAGCGTGACCCTAGCCGTGACTTGCCGGTAGAACCAACACTATAGATTTAGTTCTTAGCCCAAGAACAAAAGGGAAGCTCTCACAATGGAGAAACACTCAAATTTCATTAATATTCAAAAATTGCCTGTTGAAGTATATGAGTTTCCTATTTATAGGCTAAGCTAGAAGCTATTTGAAACCCTTGGAATACAAGAATTAAATTTCTATTATCATGCAATTACTAAGAAACTGAGATGGGAAAAATCAAGGGACTTTATCACTAGTAAATAAGCATAAACATGGTAATAAATTCCCACGAGCCATCATAGTGACTTAGAAACTGACTTAGGAAAAAATCAAAGGACATCTCAACTTATTGCATCAAAATTAAATACAAAAATATTTTAAAAAAACTAATCAAATCCCTACTAATTGGCCCAATAACTAAAGAGATTGCAGCCCATGAATGCTTCTTAAGTAATGTGAATTAGGCTTTATTTGGCTCTCCAAATTATTGTCTTCAAGTTGGGCTCAAATCATCTTCAAGTTGTAGAAAAGAGACCCATTTTGGTGCAGCCTTTATTCCATGTCGATCTTCTTTTTCTTTGATCTCCATAATTAAGCATTGCAAAGCTTGCTTCATCCTCTTAGTCTTGGTCATAGTCATTGGACCTCCAATTCTTTGCAAAGGATCTTTAGGTTGGATGGTTGCATCTCTATCATTCCATCCCTCTTCAAAAGGATTCGTCCTCAAATCAGATCCATCACCTACATCAAACAAAGATAGATTATCCGCATTAAAGGTAACACTTACATTGCCATATTCACTTGGCAAATCTAGCTTGTAGGCATTGTCATTGATCCTTTCTAGAACTTGAAAAAGTCTATCTCCTCTTGGTTACTGCTTGGATTTCCTTTGAGTAGGAAACCTCTCTTTCCGTATATGAACCCAAACCCAATCTCTAGGTTCAAAAACCACTTTGACGTGCCCCTTATTTGCTTGCTTTGCATATTTTTCATTTTTCCTCTCAATGTTGGCGCGAACTCTTGCATGCAACTCCCTAACAAAGTCTGCCTTACGCTTACCATCCAAATTAGCATGCTCATTAGTAGGCAAAGGTAAGATATCTAAAGGAGTCAAAGGATTAAAGCCATACACAACTTCAAAAAGAGAATAAGATGTAAAAGAATGAACAGTTCTATTATAAGCAAACTCAACATGTGGCAAACATTTCTCCCATTGTTTCAAATTTCTTTTAATGATAGCACGCAACAAAGTAGTAAGTGTTCGGTTAACTACTTCAGTTTGTCCATCTGTTTGAGGATGTACAACAATAGAAAACAAAAGTTTAGTCCTTAACTTATTCCATAAAGTTCTCCAAAAATGACTTAGGAACTTCACATCTCTATCACTTACTATGGTTCTTGGCAGTCCATGCAAGCGCACCACTTCTTTAAAGAACAAATCAGTAATATGTGTTGCATCATTAGTTTTAGAACATGCAATAAAATGTGCCATTTTACTAAACCTATCAACAGTAACAAATATGCTATCTTTTTCACTTTGTGATCTAGGCAATCCTAACACAAAATCCATTGAAACATCAGACCAAGGTTGATTAGGCACAGACAAAGGTGTATATAAACCATGGGGCATGACTTTTGATTTAGCTTATTTGCATGTAATGTACTTATCAGAAACAGATTGTACATCATGCTTCATGTTAGGCCAATAAAAATGCTCACGTGGAATTTCTAAGGTTTTTTTCACACCAAAATGTCCCATCAATCCTCCACTATGAGTTTCTCTAACTAGTATTTCACACAAGGAACAAACAGGCACACACAATTTATTTTCCTCAAACAAGAAACCATCATGCCTATAATAGTCCCCAAAAGCATGCTTAGTACAAGAATCCCATACTTGGCCAAAATCAAAATCATTGTCATAAAAGTCCTTTATAGTCTCAAAACAAAGTAATTTAGTTTGCAAAGATGTGAGCAATGTGAACCTTCTAGACAAAGCATCAGCTACAACATTTTCCTTACCATTCTTGTACTTGATCACATAAGGAAACATCTCAATGTATTCCAACCACTTGGCATGTCTCCGTTGAAGTTTACCTTGAGATTTCAAAAACTTCAAACTTTGATGGTCAGAATGAATTATGAATTCCCTAGGCCACAAGTAGTGTTTCCAAGTCTGTAAAGCTCTCACCAAAGCATACAACTCCTTGTCGTATGTGGGATAATTCAATGCTGCCCCACTAAGTTTTTCACTGAAATACGCAATTGGTTTAGAGTCCTACATCAATATAGCCCTTATTCCAACACCAGAAGCATCACATTCAACTTCAAAAGATTTATCAAAATTAGGTAAACAAAGTAAAGGTGCATTGGTCAGCTTATCCTTCAATGAATTAAAAGCTTTTTCATGCACATCATTCCATTTGAAAATAACATTCTTTTTAACAAGTTCATTTAATGGTGTAGCAATAGAACTAAAGTTCTTTCAACCTTCGATAAAAAACTTACTAAACCATGAAAACTTCTTACCTCATTTGCATTCTTAGATGTAGGCCATTCCCTAATTGCCTTTACCTTCTCTTCCTCCACACTTATTCCCTTGGAGCTTACAACAAAACCCAAAAACACAACAGATTTAAGACAAATTGAACACTTTTTAATATTTGCATACAACTTATTTTCTCTCAAAACATCAAAAACATTATGCAAATGTTCAACATGTTCAGCCAAGATTTTGCTATAAATCAAAATATCATCAAAATAAATTACAATAAATTTCCCAATGAAAGGACGCAAAACATGGTTCATTAGTATCATGAAAGTGCTGGGTGTATTAGTTAAGCCAAATGCCATTACTAACCACTCATACAAACCATATTGTGTTTTGACAGCTATTTTCCATTCATCTCATTCTTTCATGCGAATTTGATAGTATTCATTCTTCAAATCAATTTTAGAAAACACACACGAACCATGTAATTCATCAAGCATATCATCCAATCTAGGGATATGATATCTATACTTTACAGTGATTTTATTTATGGCTCGATAGTCAGTACACATGAACCATGTCCCATCTTTCTTCGGAGCCAAGATCACAGGAACAGAACATGGACTAAGACTCTCCCTCACAAATCCTTTTTGCAGCAATCCATCCACTTGCCTTTGAATTTCCTTTGCTTCCTCAGGACTTGTTCTATACGCGGGTTTATTCAGAAGTAAAGAACCATGAATCAGGTCAATTTGATACTCAATACCTCTTAAAGGAGGTAATCCATGGGGCACTTCTTCTAGAAAAACTTCAACAAATTCTTGTAATAAGGAAACAACCTCACATGGCAAAGAAGAGTTAAGATCATTAGTGAAATAAACATCCTTGTACGAGAGTACAAGTAGCTGCTCTCTAGCTATCAAAGCACTTTCAATCTCTCTTTTTCATGCAAATGCATTCACTCTCTTTTTTCCCTCTTTATTTTGCACACCAACCTTTGAATTTTTCTCTTCATAACACTCAATTTTATTATTCTCTTTCTTTTACTTATTCTTACTTTTCTTATCTTTTATTTCCTTCTCTTGAATGCTCAATTGATCTTCTCTTAACTTACACTCTCTTGCAATCTTGATTTGGTCAACATAAGCCTCAGCAGGTTTGAGAGGTGTTAATACAATGATGCAATTATTTATAGAAACCGAGTACGTATTATTGTACCCATCATGAGTAACCTTTCTATCAAATTACCAAGGATGCCCAAGAAGTAGATGTCCAGCATGCATAGGTACCACATTACAAAGAACCTCATCCTTATATTTGCCAATGGAAAATGAAACCAACACTTGCTTAGTCACCCTTATATCTCCACAATCATTCAGCCACTATAGTCTATATGGATTAGGATGCCTTAATGTGGGTAAATTCAATTTCTCAACCAATAAGGTACTAGCAACATTAGTACAACTTCCACTATCAATGATCAAACTGCATACCTTGTCATTTACATGGCATCTTGTATGAAAGATATACTCATGTTGCTCCTTATCACCATCTACCTTAGGCTGTATGTTAAGAGCACGCCTAGTAACAAGTACTTCTCCCTTCACAGGTTCAGCAACTTCAACATCACTACAATCCTCCAATGGTGGCATTTCATCATCACTTGAGCTCACACTCTCTATGTCTCCATTATCCAGTAAAATCATTGCTCTTTTATTTGGATATTGAGAAACAATATGTCCAACTCCTTGACACTTGAAACATTTGATATCACGTGATCTAGAAAATGTATTAGTTTCGGTTTTATCTTCAGGAGCAGTAATCGAATGTTTGGCCATTGCATCTTCTTTAGGCTTTGACATAGTTTTGTTGTTATGCCAATTTGATTTCCATGAAGAATTAGAAGCAAATCTGGAAGTACCCTTCACTTTTAATTGCCTTTCCACTTGATTAGCTTTGTGCAGCAAATCCTCCATCTCCACATAATGTTGCAATTCTACAACATCAGTTATCTCTCTCTTTAAGCCCCCAATAAATCTAGTCATAGTTGCTTTATGGTCTTCTTCTACATTGGCTCTAATCATTACTATTTTCATCTCCTTATAGTAATCCTTCACACTTATGGAACCTTGAGTTAGACTTTTCAATTTTTGGTGCAAGTCCCTATGGTAGTGGCTAGGTACAAATCTCCTTCTCATGACAGCCTTCATCTCTTCCCATGTACGAATAGGCCTCTCCCCATTCCTACGCCTACTACTCACAAATTGACCCCACCAAATACTAGCATAATAAGTTAATTCAACAATTGCTAGTTTAACCTTTTTCCCCTCTGAGTAATTATGACAGTCAAACACATGTTCAACTTTTCTCTCCCACTCCAAGTATAATTCAGGATCATTTCTTCCTTGGAATGTAGGGATTGCCATCTTAATACTACCCAAATGATTGTCTCCTTTTGATTCATTTCTTTTTCTCCTTTCAGTACTTCTTCCATCTGAATACTCATCTTCCTCCTCTTCAAAGTTGCATCTCCTTGGGGTTCCAAATCTCAATGGGGTTTGTAGACTATCCAATCTTGCATTTAGGGCTTGGAATTGTTCTTGAACAGCCTTCACAAACAATTTAAGATCAACTTCTCCGTCTCCTCCACTCATGATTAAAATGCTGCAAGAATGTGTGTTTTTTAAAATTGGAAAATAATATAGAACAATTGTGCCTTCAAGAATCCTCACACAAACACTCTCTCACGTGTTCACACTCAATTATATATATATTTTCACTCATGGTTCACTCTAGTTGGCTCTTTCCCTATGATAGTCTCATCACTCTTTGCCTTTTACCACTCTACTTCTCCTTATGAGTTCTTAGGTAAAGAACCTTTATATGATTCCACACAACAAGAAGTAGTAAGGGATTATTGATAACTCTAGTGGAAAGTAATCCAACAAGAAATAAGAATTCAACAATAAAGAATTCAACAAGAGATATGAACTAACAAGATCAATGAAAGGGTTTTGAAATCCAACAAGGAATATTGAGTCTTCGCACTAAATTTTTTTTTTTTTTGAATAATAGAACTTGGAAACAATTACATAAAGGGATATTGATACTAGACACAATTTTGGAAATCAAATATGTATGTGTAAAAAGAACTAGAGGAATTGACTTAGATAGAGTTTGAGCAAATGAAGATGTCACAAAAAAAAATAGAGATAAGCAACAGCGAAAACAAAAAATATAGATATATTTTTTTTCTTTTTTTGAATTTGAAGAAGATGAACACACAAAGGATAAATATCACCTAATTTCAAGAGCCGGGGCTCTCAGATACCAAATGATACGAGAACGCTATGGATCATCTTGAAACAGGCAGAAAAATAAAAGGAACTTGACTCTAACCTCGACCTGCCGGTAGAACCAACACTATAGATTTAGTTCTTAACCCAAGAACAAAAAGGAAGCTCTTACAATGGAGAAACACTCAAATTTCATTAATATTAAAAAATTATCTGTTGAAGTACATGAGTTTCCTATTTATAGGCTAAGCTAGAAGCTATTTGAAACCCTTAGAACACAAGAATTAAATTCTCATTATCGTGCAATTACTAAGAAACTGACATGAGAAAAACTAAGGGACTTTATCACCTAGTAAATAAGAATAAACATGGTAATAAATTCCCACTAGCCATCATAGTGACTTAGAAACTGACTTAGGAAAAAACCAAAGGACATCTCAACTTATTGCATCAAAATTAAATACGAAAATATTTAAAAAAACTAATCAAACCCCTACTAATTGGCCCAGTAACTAAAGAGATTGCAGCCCATGAATGCTTCTTAAGTAATGTGAATTGGGCTTTATTTGGCTCTCCAAGTTATTGTCTTCAAGTTGGGCTCAAATCATCTTCAAGTTGTAGAAAAGAGACCCATTTTAGTGTAGCCTCTATTCCATGTCGATCTTCTTTTTCTTTGATCTCCATAATTAAGCCTTGCGAAGCTTACTTCATCCTCTTAGTCTTAGCCCTAGTCATTGGACCTCCAATTCCTTGCAAAGGATCTTTAGGTTAGCTGGTTGCATCTCTATCAATACTACTTACATAATAATCATACATGTTATTATATAGAGTCTTGAGAGGGAAATGTAATATTTACCTGAACATAATACATATGAATGTGTCAACTAAGCCTCAAAGGGCATAAGTACAAAACATGTCACTTTATACATTCCAATGCAAATACTATTCATACAAAGCTTTGGACAAAAGAGTAAATAAATCTACTCTAGGGCATCAACTTCTTTTCTTCTTCTTGGATGAATCTTGACATAGATTTATCATGGAAACAAACAAAGGAGTGAGAATAAAAAAAATTCTCAGTAGTTTATCACATCTAATGACATTGATGGGTGTAACACACTAGAAAATATGATAGACTTGTATTTGTATATGGTTACGAATGTAGCTTAATACTTTCTTATCTTGCCTATTAAGTTTTGTGACTATCTAAGCACGTTTAGGTACTTGGTTGTAATATTATGTGTGAAATATAACTGTTATTTGTCCCGGAAGTGACTTAAACTGCTTAGTTAGTGGAGATAAATGTGGAGAGTTTGTTTCTAGGTTACAAATGTGTGAATTGTGCTACAGTTAAAGTTTGAGGTTTATCAGAGTTAGTTTGACATTTTTAAGCATACTGATTGTGTGTTTTAATACCGGTTGGACTAGCAACTGATATGGAAAATAGTGGTTCTGGTATAATAATATTTTTGATGAATCTCAAGATTTATTTTAAGCTTGTTGGAAGTAAGAAAACTGGATTTGGTGGAATCTGAGTGTTCTTAGCATATCAGAGTTTTAGTATCTATATGAGAGAAGCCAAATTTGACTTCTCTTCTTTAAATATCTCACGACAACAGGAAAAGAAAGAAAAATAGAGAAAAGAAAATAGAAAAGAGAGAAGGGAACCAAAGGAAGAAGAGAAAGAAGAAAGGGAAGAAGACTAAAGAGGAGGATCAACCATCAAGGAAGAGGAATCAAGTGGATGTTGGCTTCATCTTCAAGACATTGAGGTAGGGGGAAACCTTGTTCTTAAACTCATTTCCTATTCTCTTAGTCTTGTTCATGAGTTTTGGCTTAATGTGGTGAGTTAGGTTTTGAGTTATTTTTGGTGTTTTTGGCTTGAATCTTATTGGAAAACTTGAGGATGGCTAGTTTATGAATTATTGGGTGCATGGAAATAGATTTCTAGCCCTTGTATACCTTTATTTCCATTTGAGTAGAGATTTAGGGTTTTAGGTTTTGTATTGGATGATTATCCATGATTAATGGTTTTGAGTGAGATTGAAGTGAAATTGAGAGTTGCTATGTGTAGATGAACCTTGTGGAAGGTTAGAAATCACTTGGATGTGAAGTTTGAGTGATTGAAGGAGAAGGAAGTTCCAATGGAATAGTACTCATACCTGCAGTTTTTGTTGTAGTATGTCTGGTTGAGAAACATGGCCCATGTTCGAAGACAAAGGGGGGTTGTGTCCCTCTCTGCCAGTTGAAATTTATGAACAATGTTCACAGAAGAAGACACCAGGGGGCGTACAATCAGACATGACCCGTGTTTGAGGCCAGAATATTCAAAAATGTCATTTTTGATATTTTCAAGTTCTTGGCTAGATGGGATCATTGATATATGTTTCCTAAAGTGTGATGAGACTCTAATAAGAATATCTAATGAAGTGGATATGTGATTAATGTAAATTAATTGGTATGTTAATTATTGTGGTATTTAACATCATTCTATTTCATGTTTGTAGTTAGGAATGTAAATCAATTGACATGCTAGTTATTATAGTAATTAGCATTATTGTTGTTCCATAGCTATGTTGATGAGGTTGAGTCCTCATTATAGGTGATCTAATGTGATTTTGAATGAAAAGGTAATCAATCCTTCCTATCACAGAGATCATTGTTGATGATCATACTGTGATTTTGAATGAGAAGGTAATCAATCCTTCCTATCACAGTGATCGTTGTATGTGATCAAATATGATTTTGAATGAGAAGGTAACAAATCCTTCCTATCATAGTGATCATTGTTGAAGACCGCATTGATGAGTATGGTTCAATTCCCTCACTACCTGGGATAAAGATTGTTGGAACTAGGTTCTAGTGCTTGTTCAAAGCTTATGGAACTGGGTTCCTTTGTTTTGTTCGAGACTCATGCATAACATGACATTGCCATGGACTTAGTATCATAACATTATACATTTTATGCTTAGGATATTGCATAGGCATAAACACTATACATAATTTGGCATAGCATGATGATTGTATGGGCGGTTGCTATCATGATATAAAACCATGACATTGTAATTGTATAGGCAATTACGTATCTCTGAGATGGAGATGTTATGTTTGTATCTCTGTGATGGAGATGTTGTGTTTGTATCTCTGAGTAGGAGATGTTGTGTTTGTATATCTGAGATGAAGATATTATTGTGGTATCTCTGAGATGGAGATGATGTTTTTGTGAGCACGGTGATTGCTTGAAGATTGTTTGTGATAAATGAGTTTTTATACAAACTTGAAAAATGAGAATTTATTCCGGGAAGAGAAAGGACATAGTTTTGGCTTTCGCCACCTTTCTAGTTTATAAAAGCTTGTAACTTGCTTTTAGAAGTATGTTTTTCCCCGAAATGGCTGGAATGATTGTGATGGCATGTTTTATGGATTTAACTACTGAGAATGTGTGATTCTCACCCCTTGTGTATGTTTCCATGATGATTCCAATGAGGAAGTCTAATGAAAAGTGAAGATAAGCAGGAGCTTAGAGTGCTTAGCTTAGTGTAGCTGAGTAGTTTTTTTTAAAATGATGTATGTATTGTATTTACGAGAAATACATATGTTGTGTAATATATATATATATATATATATATGTATATATATATATATATATATATATATATATATATATATATATATATATATATATATATGTTGTGTAATATATATATATATATATTCATTCAAGGCTCATATTTTCTATATAATACTGATATGTTATATTGGAAATTGTATAGTTATAGCAAGTAGCATGCTTGAATCTAATCACTGTAGTATACTTTAGTTATATTGTGGTTATTAAATTCAGAATGTTACAATGGGCCTTTAACCCATGTTTATAAGAGGAGAGGTAAAAAGAAGGGGAATTTGCTAGGAACAAATGGGCCAAACGTGGAAGCAGCTATTAGTGAGCTTAACAGTCAGGAATAAATGAACAACCACTGTCCTCACAACAGAGAAAAAATAAATGAAAGGTTGTTAACAGACAAGAATAAATGAGTAGGAATAAATAAAGATAAGTGAAGAGGCTGCTTAACAGCCAGAAATTAATGATAGTGCAATGTGTAGGAATAAATGATAATGATGGTAAATAAATGGGTAGGGAGCAGAGTGAATAGCATTCAGTTTTGGTGAGGAAAGGTTTGGAGTGGGAGGTTGTAGGTCCCTTGAAGTACCTACTATATTTATCCATTTTCTTTCTTAGTATCTATAATTCTCATTTCAATTTTCTGTATTTCTAGGTTTGATTCCCAAATTTCTATAACAAAAAAGAGGTTCCTATTAATTTGGTATTAGAGCTCCCGATCCTGGGGAGCTTGGATGGTATTAACTAGAATGGAGAACAGATTGGCGGTAATAGAACGACAAGTGGAGGGGCTCAGGCAGCAATTACAAGAGATGTTCAAGAGGCAGATGGAGCAGATGGTGGTGACTGTGAGGGAGCAAATTGGAGAAGCTTTGAGGCATCAAAATGGTTGTGGAGAGGAGGAGGAGGGTCCCATAGAAATGTAGAAGGGAGGAATGAGTAAAGGATGAGAAGATTGGAGGTACCTTATTTCACTAGTGGGGACCCCCATGGATGGATATATCGGGCTGAATGATATTTTGACATAAATCAAGTTCTGGAAGAGGAGAATGTGGCGACAGGGGTGGTGTGTTTAGAAAGGAGAGCATTGAATTGGTACCAATGGTGGAAAGCAATAATGGGACACATTTCTTTGGCTGTTTTCAAATAAGCTATCCTGAGCATATTTCAAATTTCATCTTCTGAAAACCCATACGAGGTGTTGATGGGGTTGATACAGGTGAGGAGTGTGGCAGAATACCGGGAACAGTTCGAGCTTCTCTCGGCTCCATTGAGATACGCAGAGGAGGAATTCATGAGGGGAGCCTTCATGAATGAGTTGAAGGATGAAGTAAAGGTTGAGGTGAGGTGGGAGACCTGAATACGTTGATGATGGTGGCTCAAAAGGTAGAGGACAGAAACAAGGTGCTAGGTCGGGTTATGGGTTACCCATTTTGCTGGGTTGGGCCCAATTGCAACAAGCCCGCTCTAACAAATAAATGGGCTGGTGCCCAAGAGCAGTCGGTGGGGGTTTTTTATAATAAGGAGCCTGTTGGAGGGTCGGCGACAAGAAACATAGCTACTACTTCCCAAGGCGCAGCAATGACGCACCAATCGAGTATGACAATAGCATCTATTGCGAGAGAAGCTGCGAGTTCGGTGGGAGAGGGGAGTTCGACCAACAATCGGATAAGGGGGTTGGGGTTTCGGCGGCTGTTTGAGGCAGAGGAAGAGGTCAAGCATTGCCATGGTGTGTGCTTCTGCTGTGACGAGTGATTTTTCCCTGGACATGTCTACAAGAACAAGCAGCTGCATGTGATTTTGATTGGGGAGGAGGAAGATGAAGAGAGTAAGGAGCCCAGAGATAGAGAAGTGGAAGAACCGAAGGAGACAGCGACTCTACAATTAAATATAAGCAGTGTGGCAGGGGTTACATCTAAGAAATCTATGAAATTGTGGGGTACTATCAGGGATAAAAGGGTGATTGTTTTGGTGGATTCAGGAGTTTCCCACAACTTCTTGTCTCATGATTTGGTGAGAGACTTGAAGTTGCAACTGGAGGCTACAAAAGGGTATACTGTGGAAGTTGGAAATGGTCAACAAGTAAAGAGTAAAGGGGTCTACAAACAAGTAGAATTGTAGCTACCCACTCTCAAGGTGATACATGATTTCTTTTTGTTTGATTTAGGAGGGGTTGATGTCGTTTTGGGGTACGAGTGGTTAGCAAGCTTGGCCAAAATCAGTGCTAATTTCATAGAGCACTTGATTGAGACTGTAATAGATGGGGAGATAGTGGAAATTAGAGGGGACCCGACTCTGTCTAGAACAGTGGCTTCACTGAAAGCCATGATAAAAGAGCTACATGGTGAAGTAGAGGCATATTATATGGAGCTTGGCATGATGAGCATGGTGTTAACCAAGCAGCAACCTTGTGTGGAAGGGGTTCGAGAGTTATTGGGAGAATATTAGGACTTATTCAAAGAGACAATAGATCTGCCCCCAAAGAGGTCCTATGATCATCCTATAGTCTTAAAGGAAGGTTCCCAAATCCCTAACATTAGGTCTTACCGCCATCCACACCATCACAAGGCTGAAATTGAGAAGTTTGTACATGACATGTTAGCTGCAGGAATGATAAGGCCTAGCACTGGCCTTTATTCAAGCCCATTGATCTTGGTAAAAAAGAAAGACGGAGGTTGGAGGTTTTATGTGGATTATTGGGCCTTAAATAGCATCACTGTTCCAAATAAGTTTCCAATTCTAATAATAGAAGAACTTTTGGATGAGCTAGGTGGAGCTGCACTCTTCTCCAAGTTGGACCTTAAATTGGGAAACCACCACATGCGAATGAAGGAAAGTGATATTTCAAAAATAGTTTTTCGCATGCATGAGGGTCATTGTGAACATGTGGTGATACCTTTCGGACTCACAAATGCCTCGTCGACCTTCCAAGCCTTATGAATGACATCTTCCGCCTATATCTTAGGAGGTTTGTGCTGATATTTTTTTATGATATTCTCATTTACAACATTGATCCTCCTTCCCACATTTATCATTTGCGCTTGGTGTTTGAGGTGCTCAAGAGCCATGCGCTTTAGTTAAATTATAAGAAATGTTGTTTTGGTGTTACTCGACTAGGGTATTTGGGCATCTCATTTTAGTAGAGGGAATTTCTGCTGATCCTAATAAGGTGGCAGCCATGCAATAGTGGCCTGTTCCCAAGGATATAAGGAGCTTGAGAGGATTTTTGGGGCTTATTGGAAATTAGGTGATTTGTGAAGGATTATGGAGTGATTGCTCGGCCATTGACTCAACTATTGAAGAAGAACAACTTCGAGTGGTCAAAAGAAGCTCAAGATGCATTTCAGAAGCTCAAGGATGTTATAGAGACACTGTCCACATTAGCCATGTCCGACTTTGACTTGCCATTTGTGATAGAAGCGGATGCCTCAAGTTATGGAATTGGGGAATTCCCCTACACTTAAACTTTTGTACTCCTAGACAAAACACAAAATTGAACCAAAGGGGTTTCAATACATGAACACAAGATTAACATACTTTCTAATGAATCATAAGAATGTAAGGTGGTGAGCAAGATTCAAACATCCAAAGTATCATGGAATCAAGATAATCATGAATATATCCCTTAACATCTCAAGCAAACAAGAAGACAAACTGAATCAAATGGTGAACCAAAAGTGATAAGACCCTCACTAGGCATGCTCTAACTCTCAAGTGTTTAAGATTGTATTTACACTCAAAGCACCCGTGAATGCAAGTAGTACCATAAGCTTGACAAGCCTCTAATTTCCACCACTTGAAGCACATGCATATAAAGATCAAAAGGACTTATCAAGGTTGTAATAGGGTTAAGGTAAAGGTAGATATAAGAAAGGATACTAGCTATAAACCAAAGAGTCTAGAGGAGCAATGGGGAATAGATCTAAATAAGCATGAGAATTTACCCCTAGTTTCCTCTTTTATTTCTTTTGAACTTTTCCTTCTTTTTCATTTCCATTTTTTTTTCTTTACATTACAACCTTTTATTGCTTATTTTCTTTTTTTTTCCACTTTTTTTCACTTGTCTTTTTTTTTTTCTTTTTTTTTCACTTGTCTTTTTTTTTTTTACTTTTTTTTTCACTTGCCAAATTTGCCAAACAAGCATCAAAACAAATATTTATGCATAAAAAAAATCTTGGGGCACAACCCCAAACTTAATTAAGAACCTATTCCCAAAACAATTCCAAAGCTCCTTTATTCCCTAAGGTTAGGATGAATCATGTTTTTTTTTATATATGAGCTTGTGATGAGCTACAAAACAAAGAATGGGATAGATAGGCTCAAAGAGGGCAAGCAATGGAATTAATGCAAGGTAGGTTAATTTGGCTAGTAGTGTAAAACAAAGAAGGCCTAAATCATCTCAATACATGCATGTGAACAAGGAGCTTCAAAAAGAATCAAGTCAAGTTCTAGAGTGCTAATAATCATGAGTGAAATCACACAAGAAAGGAAAGGAATGGCACAATGTAATCCATCCATGTATAAGGTCCAAAATCTCACCAAGGACAAACCTATCACAATTGATGCAACATTTTAATTCTCAATGCCAACTTGCTATACTAAAAATGCAAGAGATCTATTTATATCATGTCATGAAACCTCTAACTAAGAATGATGAAATTACTCACAACTTGTACAAACCAAGAAATCCAATGAAAAGTATGCAAAATTGATCAAAACAGAAATAAAAAAAATAGAAAACAAAAACAGCAAAATAATAAAAATAGTAAAAGCAGAAGTTTTTTTAAATAATTTTTTTTAATTCAGAAATCAAATCCTAACACTAAAACATTCCCTCCCCCATACTTAAATCACACATTATCCTCAATGTGAACACAAAGCAAAAGAAAAGTAGGCATGTGAAATAAAAGAGCAAGGGACGAAAACACCCTCATCAAGGTGGAAAGATTTACACTTGGGGAAAGGTGGGCTTTTCCAAGGAGAGCTCCTCTACAAGTGTTGGGCTCACAGGGCTCTTAAGAAAGGGCTTAAGACGGTGCCCATTAACCTTGAAACTCTTGTTGGTGGCTTCATTTGAAATCTCCACTGCACTATAAGGAAAGATGTTAGTGACAACAAAAGTACCATCCCACCTAGAACGGAGCTTACCGGGCATGAGTTTAAGGCGAGAGTTGAACAAAAGCACTTTTTGGCCAATGGAGAACTCCTTTCTAGAAATCATCTTGTCATGGAAATGCTTAGTCTTTTCCTTATAGATCTTTGAATTCTCATAAGCCTCCAAACGAAATTCCTCAAGTTGTTGCAATTGAAGCTTCTTCTCTGAACTCGCTTAGTCAAATGCTAAATGGCAACTCTTCACTGCCCAGTATGCACGATGCTCTATCTCCACTGGAAGGTGGCATGCTTTACCAAAGACAACCCTAAAAGGAGACATCCCTATAGGTGTCATGTAAGCGATACGATGAGCCCAAAGAGCATCTTCTAACCCGCGGCTCCAATCTTTTCTATTCAGCTGCACCATCTTCTCCAAAATTTGCTTGATCTCTATGTTAGAAACCTCGGCCTTCCCGTTAGTTTAGGGATGATATATTGTTGACAGTCTATGCATGACCCCATACTTCCAAAACAAGGCCTCCATAGTCCAGTTGCAAAAATGAGTCCCCTGGTCACTAATGATAGCCCGAGGCACTCCAAACCTGTAAAATATGTTAGACTTGACAAAATCCACAACAACTCGAGCATCATTAGTCCTGGTAGCCTTGGCTTCCACCCATTTAGATACATAATCAACCGCAAGCAAAATATAAGAAAAACCAAAAGAAACAGGGAAAGGGCCCATAAAATCGATACCCCAAACATCAAAGACCTCGCAGAAAAGAATGGGCTGCTGGGGCATCTCCTGCCTGTGGGTGATGGCCACTCCTGCTCTCTGGCATTGCTCACAAGTAGTGAAAGCCTAATACACATCTCTGAAAATGGTGGGCCAGTAGAATCCAGAGTCCAGCACCTTCCTAGCTGTCTGCTGTGGTCCAAAGTATTCACCGACTGGAGAGGCATGATAGAAGTGAAGAATTGACTGGATCTCATGGTCAGGTATGCATCTACGAATCACCTGGTCACTACAAAATTTTCACAAATATAGATCATCCCACACATAATATTTAGCTTCACTCTTAAGCTTAGCTCTCCGTGATCTAGATGTATGAGGGGGGAAAATAGATACAACCATGTAATTAACTAAATCAGCAAACTAAGGGGAAAGTGAGGTATCATGCAGCTACATAAGCTGCTCATCTAGAAAATCATCTCTGATAGGAGAAAGGTCAACAGCTCTTTCGATCCTGCTCAAGTGATCCGCTACCAAATTCTCTACTCCACTCCTATCTCGATTCTCCACATCGAACTCCTGGAGAAGCATCATCCATCTAATCAACCTCGGTTTCGATTCTGCCTTCTTCAACAGGAACTTTAAGGCTGCATGATCAGTAAAGATAACCACTTTAGAGCTAAGCAAATATGATCTAAACTTATCAAGTGCAAATACAATAGCAAGCAACTCTTTCTCAGTGGTAGTATAGTTAGCCTGTGCAGCATCTAAGGTCCTAGAAGCATAGGAGATGACATGAGGTAGCCTGCCAACTCTCTGTGCAAGGATAGCTCCTACTGCATAGTTAGATGCATCACACATGAGTTCAAAAGGGAGTGTCCACTCGGGTGGCTGAATGATGGGAGTGGTGGTCAAAGCTCATTTGAGGCAATCATAAGCTTCTCTACACCTATCATCAAAATAAAAAACAACATCTTTCTGCAACAAGTAGGACAGTGGAAGGGCCTTTTTGTTGAAATATTTAATGAAGCTCCTGTAGAAACCTGCATGGTCAAGAAAAGAATGAACCTCTCTCATGCAAGAGGGGTAAGGTAATTGGGAAATAACATTAATTTAGCATGATCTACCTCTATACCTTTCCGAGAGATCACATAGCCTAAGACTATGCCCTGTTCTACCATAAAATGACACTTCTCATAATTAAGAACAAGGTTAGTCTCAATGCACCTATGCAAAACTCTATCCAAACTATCCAAACAGGCATCAAAGGAGGAACCATAAATGATAAAATCATCCATAAACACCTCGATGCAATCCTCTAAAAAGTCGGTAAAGATACTTACCATGCATCACTGGAAAGTTCTAGAGCATTGCATAGGCCGAAAGACATCCTTTTGTAGGCAAAAGTGCCAAAGGGGCAAGTGAATGTGGTCTTCTCCTGGTCCTCTGGTGCTATATGGATCTGGAAATAACCTGAAAAGCCATCAAGAAAATAGTAGTAAGATTTTTCAGCCAAACGCTCAAGCATCTGATCAATAAAGTGGCAAAGGAAAATGATCCTTTCTGGTCGCTTAGTTGAGCCGCTTGTAATCAATATAAACTTTCCAGCTACTCTGCACTCTAGCAGGAATTAGCTCATCTCGATCATTCTTCACTACTGTGATTCATGATTTCTTTGGAACCACTTGAACTGGACTCACCCAAGCACTATCTGATATAGGATAGATGATGGCAGCTTGCAAAAGCTTGGTCACCTCTTTCTTTACCACATCCAGGATCAAAGGGTTGAGTCGCCTCTGTGGTTGTCTCACTGGCTTAGTTCCATCCTCAAGTAGTATCCTGTGCATGCACATGGAAGGACTAATGCCAAGAATGTCAGCCAAGGTCCATCCGATAGCTCTCTTATGCTTCCTCAGTATTTGCAGCAACCTTTTCTCCTGCTCAGCATGGAGGTCAGTAGAAATGATCACTGGCAACTTCTTATCCTCCTCTAAGTATGCATACTTAAGGTGTTGTGGGAGTGGCTTAAGCTCTAGTGTAGGTGGCTGCACTATAGATGGAAGTATCCTGGTGGTAGGAATAGTGTCTACAACCTGCAACCCTACAAAATCAGATTTATATGTACTTACTGAAATCAAATTGCTGTATTCTGACTCCATTGAATTTGCAGCTACACCACCATCTAACTGTTCAGAACCTGTACAATCTGTATAAAAAATAAATAAGATGCAATCTCAGTATAAACACTGCATATTTCAGACTAAGTACAAGTATTACATGTGTAAATATCATCAAAATAAAAAAAAAATGGGAAATCAACAGCAAAGAACTCAGATAAGTTATTATCAACTATATCAGCTAGCAAATCTATATAGAAAATAGAATGCTCCTCCATGGGATGCTTCATGGCATCCAATATGTTAAATCTGACCACACTATCTCCAAACTCCATGGAAAGAATGCCTGCATGGACATCAATTTTGGTTCTAGCAATTTTGAGAAAAAGGTCTGCCTAGAATGATGGGAGCCTTGCTGGATTTAGATTCTCCATCCATATCCAAAATATAGAAATCTACAGGAAAAATCAAATCATTAACTCTAATAAGGACATCCTCAATGAGTCTAGCAGGGTATGCATTACTCCTGTTTGCTAACTGAATGAAAACACTTGTATTCTGCAAAGGTCCAAGGGCAAGAGAGTTAAACACAGAC
Organism: Ormosia semicastrata; assembly: GCA_029884595.1. Lineage (NCBI taxonomy): Eukaryota > Viridiplantae > Streptophyta > Magnoliopsida > Fabales > Fabaceae > Ormosia > Ormosia semicastrata. The sequence continues at coordinate 77,067,039 of JAQQTO010000060.1, forward strand.
ATAGGTATAACATTAATTGAAGCACCTAAATCTAACATAGCATTTTCAAATTTGCTACTGCCTATGGTACATAGAATAGTAAAAATCCCTGGATCCTTGCATTTTTGGGGCATTGTAGGTTGTATAAGTGTAGACACATTTCGCCCCATACTGATCTTCTCATTTCCCTTTAGTCTCCTCCTGTGAGTGCATAGGTCCTTAAGGAACTTGGCATATCTTAGAATTTGCTTGATTGCTTCAAGGAGAGGAATGTTCACTTCAACCTTCCTAAATGTCTCCAAGATCTCTCTATCTGTGTCAGTCTCATCAGTCCTCTTGATCTGCACAACCTTCTGAGGGAATGGAAGTGGGATGGACTGCTCCTGCTCATCATTAACAACACTAGGAGTGAGGACAGAATCTGTTTTCTTAATTTTGCTGCTGCATGAAATTTCTGGTATGGCTTGCTGCTCCTTAGTCTCCTTATCTAAACCATGTTGCAACCTACAATCTGGTGTATCAACGGTCTTACCAAATCTTAGAGTGATGGCACTCATATTTCTGGGATTCACCACAGTTTGTGCAGGCAACTTGTCAGAATCTTGTGACTGTAATTGATTCATCGAACTGGCAAGCTGTCCAATCTGGTTCTCCAAATTCTAAATAGTAGCTTCTGTTCTCTGCTGGAACTACAAGTCGTTCACTGCCATCTGTTTCATCAAGTCCTCCAAGGTTGGCTCAAATTTAGGAGGTGCTGAACTAGGCTGTTACATATTCTGCTGCAACATGAAGGGTGGCTGATACAGTCTACTGGATCCTGCAGTGGACTGGAAGGGTATTTACTGTTGCTGCCTAAATTGAGTAAGGGTAGGTTGTGTAGAGTTATTCCCCCACCTCATATTGGGATGATTCCTCCAACCTGAGTTATATCTGTTAGAGGACAAATCATAACTCTACTATTGCTGCTGAGGCCTATTGTTATAGATGTTTGCTGCATAGGCCTGTGGGGTACCATCAGTGTCACCCTCTTGTAGTGTAGGACAGGCATCTGTGGGATGATCAGCAGAAATGCAGATGCCACATACTCTGGCAGGAACTATTGCAGCAGGCTGCTGTTGTTGACTCACAGCTAATTGCCTCACCAAGGATGCGAGATCATCAATTTTACTTTTCAATTTCCTGTGATCTGTAGCATAGGTAGCCTCAATTTCGTGGACACCTCTAGTCAATACCATTGAGTTACTTCTAGTGCCAAACTATTGGGAATTAGCGGCCATATTCTCAATCAAATTCCTTGTAGCCATAGGAGTCTTATCTACCAATGCTCCTCCACTAGCGGCATCAACCATACTCCCATCCATAGGCAGCAGACCTTTAAAAAAATACTGGATGAGTAACTGGTCACTGATCTGATGGTGAGGGCAACTTGCACACATTTTCTTGAACCTCTCCCAGTATTCATATAATATCTCTCTGTCAAACTGCCTAATGCCATATATTTTTTTTTTCTGATTGATGCAGCTCTTAATACAGGAAAGAATTTCTCCAAAAATAGCCTATTAAGATCATTCCAGCAAGTGACAGAACTTGGATGCAAATAATATAGCCAGTCTTTAGCAGCATCCTGTAATGAGAAAGGGAATGCTCTAAGTTTAATGTGATCTTCTAGAATGCCTTGAGGCTTCATGGTAGAACACACAATGTGGAACTCCTTAAGATGCTTATAAGGGTCCTCACCTACATGACCATTGAACTTAGGAAGCAAATGAATCAATCCAGATTTAAGTTCAAAAGGAGCATCAACATCAGGATACTGAATACATAAAAATTGATATGTAACATCAGGGGCAGCAAGCTCTTTCAAGGTTCTATCATCCATAATATCAGTGTTCTTAGTATAACCAAAATGGAAAGATTGATCAATGACAGAATTCACAGAATCAAAAAATTCATATGCAGAATCACTAGTATGATTACTATGTGTAGAATCACTAGAAACAGCACGATGTACATTACTTCCTATATGCTCATCAAGTGTAGAATCAATCCTATTAAACCTATGTAGGGAATGAAAAGTCCTATCTATCTCAGGATCAAAATGATGCAGTATACCAAGGTTAGACCTAGTCATGTAAAATAGAAAACTCAAAAACACAAAACAAGCAAAATTGACTATCCAACATTAAAAATACACCAAAATAAATCTAATTGACCTATCAAATGATTTTTAAAAAATATGGGACCACCACACACTAAAAACTACACCAAAAAGGGAACTCAATGCAATAAAAAATCTTCAAAAAATGAAAAAGTGGTCTAAATGAAGGATTTTGGGCAAACCAGGGTGGTGCTCACAAATTGTGAGCCTTGTGGAGAAGGCCATTTTCCTTCAACCCACAAATTTTCAGCTCATTTGAAGATACTTAACAATTACAAAAATGACTGCTATATCCCTAGTTTTCCAAAAAAACCTACAAGATGAATGATTTTGGCCAAAATTCGAGTGGAAGATCCTAGGATCACTTTGCTCAAAATGATGGGTTAACCTTGGGGACCAAGTCTCAGATTCAAACTCCAAAGTCGCCACTGATTTCTACTAGTCCCCTGCTGCACACAAATCAGAAGCTAGGAAAAAAAAATGTTAGCTGGAACAAGTCACCTATCAATGTTAGGAACAAGTCCAAAATTGATTCAATGACACTTACCAAGAGATCTTGCAATGCAATTATCAATGAGGGTAGCAATAAGATGACAAACAACAACAAAAACAAATGAAGCAGTAACTGACTACAGCAGAATTGCAAAGTAGTAGAATTGAACAATGGTGTGTTGCAGTAGAAAACACAATGGAACAGCACAATGAGCAGAGCAAAACTAACAAAGAGTTAGTAATGGTGTGTGTTACAGTAGAAAACTCAATGGAACAAAACACAATGAGCAGCACAATGAGCAGAACATAATTATGAACATAATTATGCATAAAACAGAATTATGCAAACAACATGCTAAAACTAACAATGCTAAAATGCAGGATGCAATAGAATTGCACAATTGAAAAAGAGTTAGTAATGCACTTAATATGATCAAATTACAAAGTTGCTTGACACACAGTTGCAGCTCAACTCCAATGGCAGATTTAGCAATTTCATCAAAGTTGATCACAACCTACAAAGAGCAACGATTCTGTAGAACTTAAGCAAAGAAATTAGCAAACTATTAGGGACTCCTAATAAGCCTAGGAAACCAAAAATAGGTCCTCGGCAACGGCACCAAATTTTGAAGGACGATGTCGTACTCACCTCAAAATAGTCTAGGTTTTAAAATAGAATATAGTATAGTGCATAACCTAGGTCATCTCCCAAGGACCAATTCAGATTTCTCAAGCATATTAGAAGTTGTCAATAGGTAGAGGGTTTTGTTCATCAAGTATCAGAATACAAATTCAAACAGAAATTAAAAGAAAATTCAATTATGCAAACACCAATCCAAGGCATTCAATTCAAGTAGCAGAGTTAATCATAGTTCAAAGAGAATAGAATTCTATATGCATACACCTCTGTTAATTCAAATTCAACTAGATAATCACCTAGAATTTGATCAACTAAAACAGAATCACAATCGCAATCCTTAATTAAAATTGATTTAGGCACAATTTCGAATTAACATAGATTACCAATCAGTGATCTATTCTCCATTAGATTCAGATTGATCAATCATTATTCTATCTTCAATTTCGAAAACATAATCTAGATTCAATCAAATCTAGATCTAGATCAACATAATCATGTTGCCCAGACAAATCACAATTGAAGAAGGAGAAGAGGAGAGAACACAAACAGAAATCACAATTAAACAAAAGAACTCAAAACCCTAACCACAATCATTGAATTCCTTGGATTAATTAGATCTTTAGCCTTCCATGGCCATCACCGTTGGAAAAACTTCAAGAAAAGTGCAGAACTCTCAAAGAAGAGAGAAAAGAGAAAAAGAGAGAAAAGAACTAAACAAAATAAATCCCAAAAGTGTTTTTCGCATTATGCATTCAACTATTTGTAACTGACAATTCTTTTATAATTCCTAATCTACCCTTAGCCCAAACTGTAGCCCTCTGAATAAGCTTTTCATATACATATAATTTGCCTTATTTGGGCTTAAATTGAGAGAGTTAAGCCCAAATTAGTGAGGGAAGGTCCAAGCTTTGTGATAGCAACAGTGTCCTAATTTTGAGGCTCAATTTAGCCCTGAATCTAGCTGAATTAGAAAAATTGCATTAGATACAAAATTGTATATCTTTGTCTCATCTTTTAGGGAACACCAAGATCATCCAAATGTGATATTTCTAGCCCAAGATTGCCTGTATGAGATAGAAAGGTCAAAATGAACTAAATTCTGAAAATTAATGAAGTTTTTACAACTAAGCTCAATGAGGCCCAATCATCTAAAACTCACCCAAAAATTAATATTAGACACAATTAGCATATAATTAGGCCAAATATAAAACAATAATAAATGCCTCAAAATTGATTGATCAGGGCAGTTCTGATGCCACAGGGCAGACCACTAGCATTTACTAGTCAAGCTTTATCCGAGAAGACAAAGGTGAAATCAGTGTATGAGTGGGAGTTAATGGCAATAGTCCTTGTGGTGCAAAAGTGGCAACAATACCTACTTGGCCACTATTTCATCATTCGTACAAATCAGTGGAGTCTGAAATTTTTGTTGGAACAAAAGGTGGTGGTTGGGGAGCAGTTGAAGTGGGCAACAAAGCTCCTTAGATATGACTTTGAAATCTAATACAAACCGAGAGTGAAAAACAGGGTGACAGATGCACTTTCATGGGTAATGAAATATAAAGCTGTCTTAATGATCACCAATCATGATTTGATGGAATTATTAGAGGAAATACTCAAAGATGATCAGCTGAGAGGGATTCTGCAAGATTTAATGCAAAATCCAACATCCCATCCCTATTACCGTGTATCTAAAGGGTGCTTATGGTATAAGGACCGCCTAGTTTTACCTCCCAAATTAGTAAGGATTCCTTTTTTTTGCGTGAATTCCATTCTTCTCCATGGGGTAGGCACTCTGGGGTAACCAGAACTTATAAAAGACTAGCAAATGTTTTTTATTGCCATGGTATGCGGAAGGATATTGAGCAGTTTGTGGCTGGTTGTGCTACTTCTCATCAGAATAAATACCAAGCTCTTAGTCCAGCTAGGTTACTCCAACCATTACAATCCCTGCTCATGTATGGGATGATATCTCGATGGACTTTATAGGTGGAATATCTAGATCTAAAGGTGTTGACGTTATTCTAGTGGTGGTGGATTGATTGAGTAAATCAGCTCATTTCATTCCTCTCATCCATCCGTATACTGCAAAGGAGGTAGCAGCTGTGTTTGTAAAGGAGATAGTCCACTTAGATGGGTTCCCAACTTCCATAGTTTCGGATCAGGATTGCATCTTTATCAGTCAATTTTGGCAGAAGTTGTTTCGACTTTCTGGCACTATGCTAAAATTTAGTTCAGCATATCATCCTTAAATGGATGGCCAAACTGAAGTCACTAATCAAACTATCGAGACATACTTGCGGCGTTTTGTGAATAATCACCCAAATTAGTGGGTGAAGTGGTTAGCATAGGCTGAATTCTAGTTCAACTCTTCTTATAATGCCTCGATACAGATGAGTCCTTTCAAGGCCTTGCATGGAAAGGAACCACCTTCAATAATCAAATACAGCCGAGAAAGTACCGTGGTGGTTGCAGTTGACAAGTTATTGGAGGTTCGGGACAACATTTTGGATGATCTTAAACAGAACTTACTCAAGGCTCAATAGCGGATAAAAGTTCAAGCTGATAAGAGCTGACGGGAAGTTGAATTTCAGGTTGGGGAGAAGGTCTATTTGAAAGCTCAACCTTATCAGTTAAAGTCTTTGGCTAGATGCGCCAATGAGAAATTGAGTCCTCGTTTCTATGGCCCTTATAAAGTGATGGAGAGGGTAGGAGCGGTGGCTTACCATTTAGCATTACCTACAACTGCAGGAGTTCATCCCATTTTCCATGTGTCACGACTCAAGAGAGCATTACATAATGATCTCCCAAGCCAACAGTTACCTAGTTTTTTGTTGGAAGATTGGGAATTGCAAACTATTCCAGAGGAAGTACTAGTTGTCCGAAGGCTTTTGAATGGCACATCTGAAGTTATGATCTAATGGGTTAATTTACCAGCCTATGAGAATTCTTGGGAGGATTTTGAAGTCATTGACAAGTCATTTCCTGATTTTCACCTTGAGGACAAGGTGAAACTGATAAGGGAGGGTATTGATGGGCCTTTAACCCATGTTTATAAGAAGAGAGGTAGAAAGAAGGGGAATGGGCTGGGAACAAATAGGCCAAACATGGAAGCAGCTGTTAGTGAGCTTAAAAGTCAGGAATAAATGAATAGCCACTGTCCTCACAACAGAGAAAAGATAAATGAAAGGTTGTTAACAGTCAAGAATAAATGAGTAGGAATAAATAAAGACAAGTGAAGAGACTGCTTAACAGCTAGAAATTGATGATAGTGCAATATGTAGGAATAAATAATAGTGGTGGTAAATAAATGGGTAGGGAGCAGAGTGAATGGAATTCAGTTTTGGTGAGAAAAGGTTTGGAGTGGGAGGTTGCAAGTCCCTTAAAGTATCTGCTGTATCTATCCATTTTCTTTTAGTATTTTTAATTCTTGTTTCAATTTTCTGTATTTCTAGGTTTAATTCCCAAATTTCTATAACAGAAAAAGGTTCCTATTAGACATCATAATAACTCCAACTATTTTAGGGAAAAACAAATCATTTAATAACATCTAGAATGATGGCCAAAGCCAAAACTGTTCCTTTCTCTTCTCGAGGCAGAAAATTCATTTGTTGCTATAGTTCAATTTCTCATAAATTACCATTTATAGCAAATCATTATAACATCTATAGATCATAGGAATCACAAGTGTATGAGCCTTTACTCATTACCATTCAAACATTTACATTCACTCATTATGTAAACATTCATACTTAATCCATGATCTATACTTAGCTCACATCTCGTGTAAAGTCATATGTTAATGTTTATGAAATGTCAAATGTGAATGCTTATGAAATGTAGGATGAAAATGCTTATACAATGTCAAATGCCAATGCTTATGAAATGTATTCTTGACAAAGTGCTTTTCTCACTCCTTTACCATTGGCAAAGTGCTTTTCTCACTCCTTTGCCCTGACAAGGTGCTTTTTTCACTCCCTTGTCTCACTTTTTTTTTTTAAAAAAGAGTTCTTAGGATCACGTCCCTTCCGAGGATCATGTCCATCATTCTTAGGATCACCTCCCCTCCGAGGATCATCTCCATTACATTTCTTTGGCCAAAAGATTGTGCACACATCTTATCAATTCATTTAGGCTCAACTTTAACAAATAAAGGAGCAACTCATGATCAGCATCCCATAATAGCTCAACATTAACAAATAAAGAAGCAACTAGCTCAACATTAACAAACAAAGGAGCAAATCATAATGAACATTCAAGTAAGGCTCAATTTTAACAATAAATTAGCAATTCATTCTCTTTAGTACAATTCATGAAAAATGTTAAATGTATAATGCAAATGAATCTCATCATGCTTGCATCTAGTGCACTATATCTTCATCTCAAAAGTGAACTCAATTCACAACATCATTGCCCTTCATTGACCTAGATGCATACCATTGTCAATCCATAACTAATTGAATGCACAATGGTTTCCTCTTTCACATTCAATGGTTTCCTCTTTCACATATATGCTAGGTGGATATTACCATAATAAAATACCCCTAATAATGTCTTAACTTACACTATATAGCATACGTATATGATTCCATCAAGCAAAGAACTTTATTTTCTCAAAATGGAAAACAGGAAACATATTGTCTTTGGGCGATTAATCGCCTAATGACAATAAAGTTCACTCAGATTTTTTGTCATAAGGCGACTAGTCACTCATTTCCTAAGCGATTAATTGCTCAGCTTTGGCCTTTACTGCCATTGACTGATTACGCTATTGCTTTCTAGGCGCTTAATCACCCAGCTCCTTTTCCTTTCCAGTCTTGGCCGATTAAGCGACTATCTTCTGGGCGCTTAATCACCCAACACCAAATTTTCCAAACTCAACTTTTTTGAGTTGGAAACCAGTTCTTGACTTCCATACACAAGTTCTAAATGGTTTTCAACTTCATACATAGTCTCTAAACATGTTAAAACTCATATGTACATTATTTCTTTAATCACCAACATAGTGAAATATGAGCAAAGGACAACTCATCCAAACCCATTTTCTCAACCTCAAGTTAATGGTGTTATATGGATGCATACAAGTCCAAAATCCATGATCATGCATGTATTAACTCTTAAACACATAATTTCAAACCATTGGAGACAATAATAAAATAAAGGGACCATGCATCCCTCTCAAACCCATTTTTATACCATATCAAGCATGCAACAAGCATCATCAAGATGTAGAAAGGGAAAGATCTAAGTAAGGTCAACCACCCCTACCTCAAGTTTCTAATGGATGGTATTCAAGTTAGCTTCCTTGTCTTTCTTTGGTTCTTCCTTTTCTTCCTTCTTCCTCTCATTCTTCTTCCTCTTCTTTCTTTTCTTCCTTTTCTCTTCTTTCTCTACTACTCAAACATGTGAGATGAGAGAAAATGAGTGAAAAGAAAAGTCAAAGATGAGAGTTGAATGGAGGGAGGCGGTGGAGGAAAAAGGAAGGATAAGGATGACTTAGATATTTATCTAGAAATGTTATATCTCTTAGGGATACTTTAATCTTCCCTTAACAAGATTTCTATCCATAAAAAGGTCTTATAAAAAATTCAAGGACTATTCTCATTCCTAGATTCATCATTCCATAATTTTCATATATTATTAACTGTCACTTAAGCTCTTTTACTCTTCCTTAAGTTAAGTTAAACTTAAGGAATTCAGCTAATAGGCTCACAGGTATCTGCCTTAACTTGTACTCATTTCCAGAAAAATCTCCATCTTCTACTTGATATCATCACAAATTCTCATAATTTTCCAAAATATCTGTCTATTTAATTTGGCTCTTAAACACTCACTCAGTGTAAGTAAAAATGTCAAACTAACTCAGTTAATTCTAAAAAATTAACTACAACTAGTTCCAATCATATGTAACCTAGAAATAAATTCTCCATATTTATTTTCATTATCTAATCAATTTATGCTATTCTCTGAACTATTATCAACTATTTTTCACATTCAGTGTTATAACAAAATATCCAAACCAACTCAAAAGGTCACCAAAATTAACAAGTAACTCATACTAGGGTTACTGAACTTATATATCCATGATTAAGATTAATGGGTTAGGGAGGATGTTACACTAACATATAAGAATTACATTTTTAATTTTTATTCTTTGTTTTCTTCATGATGTTTTTTATTCTTTCTCTTCTATATTTCCATTCAGATTTTTCAAATTGCACTATCATCGTGGTATTGTTCTTTTTCTACATTTATTATTTTTCTTATTGCGAGTTTTTCATTTATAAGTGTTTTAGGTTTTAAGTTTTTAGAGAAATTGTCTCCATATTCCTATTTGAAATTAGTTTCTTCTTAATAACTAACTCATTTGTTTTATGATTTTTACTTTTTTAGTACTTTTTCTATCAAACTGTAATGCTTATCTATTTCTTCTGATATATTGCCTTTTCCATTTGATTTTTTATAAGGATTTGAGTCATTGGAGGTATCTAACTACACCATTCAAAGGTAAGTTCTTATGTCATTATTAACATCTTTTCCTATGAATCTTCGATATGTAATGTGTATTTCTATGAGAAAATAGATTTTGTATATTATAGATAACATGTATTTGTACTATTTAAGCATATCTGAGAAGCCTCATACTATTCTTATCCTTAACTGAATCAATGGATTACTTCCTCTTCATTCTTTCATTAATTATAATAGGAGCTATCTGTGTATGAATTTTTTTATTTGATGGATTCTCTTATTCTTCTTCAACAAGTATTTTTAGGGATTTCATGTATATAACAACTTCAAGAAAGTTGCTACTCTATTTCTCAATGAGTCTCATCCAAAACCCTTATCCCAAGGGTCAAGCCAAATCGTCAACCTCTGTTAGGAAGCTAGATGGCCAGAAAAGCTATAGTCATTTGCCTCGATGCTCCTTGAGAAAGTGATAGTATGAAAACATCTTTTGGAGTTCCAAACATGGAGAATGAGTCATTATTAAAAGAAAAAAAACTAAGTATTTGGGTTAATAATGATTTTAGAATTGTGTTGTTTTTCACTTATTGTATTTTTTACTATCTAATAACAAAGAATTTTTTCATTATCAATTTTTTTTATATTTTCTATTTTTTTGATAATTTTGTTCTTAAGATTATTTTCATATTTTAAATTCTAAATTTGATATACAAGAACTCAGGATGTCGATTCCTCTCCACTATTTGACGGCAAAGGAGAAGGTTATGCAATTTCTCTTTGAATTCTTGCTTGATCATAATAGCTACTAATTTTACGTGGTACTTGAGTATTGGGGTTAAATTAAAATGGGGAAGAAAAATTAACATGATAATATAATTAAACTAAAATGTTCTTTATGATATCATAAAATAAATAAATTAAAATACTTTCATACAGAACTATTGGAAGAAAGCATATATTTATAACAAAGTTTGTTGTTTTCTTTTAAAATATTTTTTATACAATATTTTAATATCTACATCACACATTAGTGAAAAATTTACATGAAACCATAATGAAATTAATGAATAAAATTTATTAAGAAAATATATTACTTAATCATATTTTTTATAATTAATTTTTCACATGTATAAATATATATGTTTTATTCTATAATATGTAAACATTTTAATATTTACATCGCACGGGGTGAATACTTTACATGAAAACACATAATATATTCATTCATAGGAGAGAAAATTTTATAAGAAAACATAATAAAATTAATTGAATGATTTATAACTATAAATTTTTTATCTATAATTTATCTTTGTCTTACATTTTTTTATACAATCACTAGCTTGCTATGGTTTTTTAATATCTACGTTATTTAATGCCTCTTAAAGATATTGTTTTTAATATATATACGAGGACTCAGGATGTCATTCCTCTCCACTATTTGACGCAAAGGAGAAGGTTATGCAATTTCTCTTGAATTCTTGCTTGATTATAATAGCTACTAATTTTACGTGGTACTTGCTTATTGGGGTTAAATTAAAATGGGGAAGAAAAATTAACATGATAATATAATTAAACTAAAATGTTCTTTATGATATCATAAAATAAATAAATTAAAATACTTTCATACAGAACTATTGGAAGAAAGCATATATTTATAACAAAGTTTGTTGTTTTCTTTTAAAATATTTTTTTATACAATATTTTAATATCTACATCACACATTAGTGAAAAATTTACATGAAACCATAATGAAATTAATGAATAAAATTTATTAAGAAAATATATTACTTAATCATATTTTTTATAATTAATTTTTCACATGTATAAATATATATGTTTTATTCTATAATATGTAAACATTTTAATATTTACACTGCACGGGGTGAATACTTTACATGAAAACACATAATATCTTCATTCATAGGAGAGAAAATTTTATAAGAAAACATAATAAAATTAATTGAATGATTTATAATTATAAATTTTTTATCTATAATTTATCTTTGTCTTACATTTTTTATACAATCACTAGCTTGCTATGGTTTTTTAATATCTACGTTATTTAATGCCTCTTAAAGATATTGTTTTTAATATCTTTCATGGGTAAAGTTTTTAGATAAGACCATAATAAAACTAAGAAAAATATAAATTTTTGGTAGAGATATTCTTAAATTGATTATAGTTTTTAAATATAAGTTTTTTTCCGTTATATGTATTGTTTAGTAATATTTAAATATTTTAATGTGTATATTGAATCTAAAAAATAATTACATGAAAAAATATTATACTATATCATAAGTGTGATTCTTTTTCATAAATTTATAATAAAACTAATTAAATATAATTTTTATGAAATATTTTTTAAAATATCAAAAAATAACCATAAATAAAAAATCTACTAATTAACCGATATATATATGTTCTGCATCGTAATCTGGACTCTCAATATGTAGTTCAACCCGGTACACGTACTAGTAGAGGTCCAAGTCTTCACGTCTCCAGCAGAGTCAACTTATCATGAGATCCCAATTTTAGATGGTAACAGTTTTACTGTAAGATCTGCGCAATTGATAAATCTTGTGATATTCCCTAATTGCCAATCATGATCTTACAGAATAATAGAACTGTAACTGTCATACCAGTATTACGATAATATAGGGATTCTCTATAACTAAATAAGGAATGTAACACCCTGAAAAACATGTTAGGCTTGTATATGGTTACAGAGGTAGCCTAATACTTACTTAACATGTCCGTGTAATTTTATGACTTTCTGAGCATGTTTAGGCACCTTGCTGCAGCATTATGTGTGAAATATAGCTATTATTTGCTCAAGAAGTGACTTAAACTGCTTAGTGGAAATAAATGTGGAGAGTTTGTTTCCAAATCACAAATGTGTGAACTGTGCTACAGTTAAAGTTTGAGATTAATGGGAGTTACTTTGACATTTTTAAGTATACTAGTTGTGTGTTTTAATGCCAGTTTGACTAGCAGCTGATGTGAAAAAATAGAAAAATTGTGAAATAGGATTTTTAGTGAATCTTAGAATTTATTTTGAATATGTTGATAGCTTGAAAATCAAATTTGGTGAAATATGAGTGTTCTTAGCAGATCGAGGTTTTAGTGCTTATCTGTGAGAAGCCAAATTTGGCTCCTCTTTATAAGTAGTATCACGGATGAGGGTGAGAAAAATAGAAAAGAGAAGAGAAAAGATAAAATGGAACCATGGAGGAGAAAGAAGAAGGAGAAAGAGGAGAAGCCAAGAGGCAAGTAAGGATTGGAGAGCTTGGATCCATCCTTGGCCATCTTCAAGACCTTGAGGTAGGGAGAATCTTGTATGGATGGTTGTGTTTCATTTTCTTTCATTTTGGTTCTTGAGTGACTTAATGAAGAATTTGAGGTTTAATGAGTGATTTAATGATTCTTGAGTTGAATCTTGATATGGATAGATTGGTTGAGCTAGAAACTGATTTGTTGATGTGCTGAGATGAAGTTTTCATCATTTGGAAGCCTTAATTCCCATTTAGGTCAGTTTTGGGGGTTTAGGTTAATGTTGGGGTTTTGATTCACAAATTGTTGAATTAAGTGAAATTGAAGTGGTTTAAGAGTTGTTATGTGTAGTTGGACCTTGTTAGAGACTAGAAATCACTTGAAATTGAGTTTTGAGTGATTGGAAGAGGGTCTGGTTCCAATGAAACAGTACTCGTATCTGCAGAATTCAGTAGATTTTGAGTTTTGCAGTGGGTGCCGCGGCGCAAGGTGCAGCACGCCACGGCGTGAGTGTGATGCACACCCAGATTTTGGGACCTGAAGAGATGGGCGCCGCGACGTGGCACTTTGAGTGCTACGACGTGTTGAAGAACAAGGATGCGCGCCGCGGTGTGTCATATGGGTGCCGCGGCGTGGGCAGCATTTCCTGCCAGTGCTTGAACCCGAGGCTTGGGCGCTGTGGCATGGCACAGGGTAGGTCGCAACATGAGTGCTAGAGAACAACTATGAGTTATGTTTGATACCATGGAGCCTTCCAATGGCGTAGTTTTCTTCTTTTATGCTTTTTAATGAGTTATGAGACTCTAGTAGTAGTATTTAATGAAGAGTGGGTGATTTGAATCATATTGATTTGAAGTGCTAATTATGTGGAATAATTAGACATGATTATATACATATATTGTGTATTGTGATGAATTAAGGAAATGAGCTTCCCTAAGTGTTGGAATCACTCATGTGTGCTTTTTTGAGAGTGTTAAAGTACTTTTAGAAGTATTTGATGAAGTGTTATGAAATGAATTTGAAATGCATATAAATCAATTGTGAAACTAGTTATGGGAAGTGATTAGTAATTGTTTTGCATGAGAGGCTTGTGGAGCATATTGAGGTGCGTATATTCTCTCTATGTGTTGTAGAATCATAATGATTTGTAATGCTAATTATGAGAGTTTAATTAGTAATGATGATATACTTGATTGTATGTGTTGCCTTATTGAAAAGTATAAGCCCCGTAGATGTGGGTGATTGCTTTTTGAAAGATGTGAGCCCCGTAGAAGTGGGTGTTTGTTTTTAAAAAGTAAGAGCCCCGTAGATGTGGGTGATTGCTTTTTGAAATGTGTGAGCCCCGTAGATGTAGGTGATCTATATTAGGTAAGGTGGATTGTATCCTTCCTAATATAGTGATTTTGAGGATGAATTTCCTTATTCATTATCGATAACTATGTAGTTGATGGACTTCACTACCCAGGGGGGGAATGGATTTCCTCTGTGATAATGATGTTTGTTGGATAGACTTCCAGTGCTTGTTCAAGGTTATGGTTGTGCTATTACTTTGTTCAAGTTTCATGCATTCATGACATTACCATGGAATTGTAGGTTCCTGGATATGGTATCGTACATTATTCATTTTCATACTTAGGATTTTGCATAGGCATAAACACTAGGCATAACTTGGCATAGCATGGTGATTGTATGGGCAGCTGCTTTCATAACATTATTCATGCATTGTAATTATATAGGCGATTATGTGTCTCTGAGATGGAGATGTTGTTGCTTCTATGATGAAGTGTTATTTTGATAATTGTTAATATTATCTGAATGAGTATATATGTTTATGTATATGCTGGTATTGGAATACTTCTACTGAGATGTGATTTCTCATCCCGATTGTATTGCCATGTAAATCTAGGTGTGAGATCTTCGAAAGGGAAGAAGAAGACGTGTGAAGATTAGTATAGTTATAGGCTTTTGTTGGTAAAGCTTGTATATTATGCTAGATCTTGTTGTAAAAGTTTATGTATTACAATATGTCCTACTGAGGTTGTGAGGTATATATATAGCTGTTCATTCGTGGCTCATATTTTCTATATAATGATGATATGTTATATTGGAAATTGCATTATTGTAATAAGTAGCATGCTTGAATCTAATCACTGTAATATACTTTAGTTATATTATGGTTATTAAATTCAGGATGTTACAAGGAATATATCTTCTCCTGTAACTATGATGGGAATGTATCTCTTCATCAAGAGAACAAATCTATGAATGCTTATGTCTTAAAGCATATCAAACGAATTTTTGATGATGACAAAAACAAAGATGAAGATCAAGTTCAAAAGAGAAGACCAAGATCAAAAGAAGGAAACCAAGAGGTATATAGATATAGGTCTTATAATATCAATGTAAAATGCTCTCAAGGTATCTCAATTATCTTCAAATGATTTTTCAAGATCCTTTTAAATCAACTTATAATTCAAGTTCATCTTTTTAAGGTTATGTTGATCTTAATCTTGGATTTCATAATTCAAATGTAAATCTTGTCAAAATTCAAGCTTCTATAACTAAGAATTGACCAATACACTTAATTGAGCTTGAAAAATGTGTTCAAAGGACAAGGTAATCGATTACACATGTATTGTAATTGATTACAAGCTAAACAAAGGCCTTGTAATCGATTACATTGAGCATGTAATCGATTACAAGCATGGCAGAAGCCTTGTAATCAATTACACTGAGGCTGTAATCGATTACAAATCTGGCAGAGGCCATGCAATCGATTACACAAGGCTGGTAATTGATTAAATCCTACCTGGAAAGCCAAGAACACGTTCAAACAGCCATGTAATCAATTACAAGTATTGTGTAATTGATTACATCTAGTCGGACATTTCCCAACAACTATATTAGGTTCATTAAATGTTGGGCATTAAAGCCCCTAATGGCTCCTTTGATAAAAAATACCTTATATACTTGTGTTGGGGTATCATTAATGACAAACCTTAAACTTGAAACATCTTTCTAACACTTTGATACGTGAATCAATTCTTGAAATTATTCTTGCTCTGTTTTTCTAAAAATCCTTGAGATATCTTTGAAAAGCATTCTAGAGCTTCAATTTGTATCAATTACTCTTATGAGAGTTTCATTATATCAACCTTGATTATTCTATAGAAGAGGGTGAGGTATCCCTCCAAATTGTAAAAGGTGAGGCATCTCTTGTTTGGAGAGGCTCAAGCTACAAAGGGTGAGGTATCCGAAGGTGGTGTTAAGTGCTCCAATTTGTAAAGGTTACAAGCACCTGATTCAAGCTTGGAATTTAGTAGAAAATCTCGAGTGATTGCTTGAGGACTGGACGTAGGTCACAAAGGGTGGCTGAACAAGGATAAACCATTATGTTTGATTCTCTAAACCCTTCTCTTTACATTTCTACATTAGTTTATTTGCTTGCTTGAATATTTCTCTCTCGAATTGGTTCATTGTTGTGCAATATCTTCCTATCTTATCGATTCATTCATTTTCATCAATTAATAGCTTCAACGAAAATTGGCAATCAAGAGTTTTTCGAAAGATTTGAGAAAAGTTTTTATAAACTCAATTCATCCCCCTCTTGAGTTTTGAGGCCACTTAGTAACAATATCAATCCAACCACTATAAATATCAGGCTAAGTCACCCTAATCAGGTATGAATTATCTCATAACATAAACCCTATTGGTGCACATCCTGACTTGAGCATTGGAGTCCCTTTGCAGGTACCCACCCCCTATTTCAATACGCTTGATCGCTGCTGCTCAAAGAAGAAGCCTCTATCTCATGCCTATCTCAGGTACCCTCTGAATCTACTTCAGAACATTGGCGCCATCTATGGGAATCCTGATAAACTTATAATCCCATGCAATCATGGTAAACACGAGATAGAATTCAAGAAGAGACGTAGGGTAGACCTCAACCAACCAAAGGCAGGACCTTGTCGCCCAACGCCCTCCTCTTCCTGCCCCACCACCTGCTGTTGAAACCTCCGCTGCGAGAAACTGGGCACTCAATGCAGAAAACCAACGTGATGGGCACCCCACCTCAGTTTCTAATGAAAGCCCTAACCCATCGCGCAGAGTTTCTGTGAAAGATAGACTTGGAATCCTAGCACAAGGAGGTAACCCTAATGCCCAAGAGTGCAAAATCCAAGTTCATTAGCATTTGGGAATGCCTAATAACGAAATTGGCGATCGTGCGTCTCGCTCTTAATGCACGAATCAATCCCAAGCATCCCAATGTCAATTTCAGGACATGCTTCAATAGCACATGGCCATGCTAAATGAACAATATTAGAGGTTGGAAGACATACAGCAGGCCATGCTTGAAAACTGACCCAGACCTCATCGTCATGAAGGAAGTCTCAGCACAGAAAATAATCAAAGAAGGGCACATACGGATGCTTTAGTGACCAATATCCGGAATAATAATTTGAACAACGGATTCCAGGAGCATCCTTTTTCTGATCAACTTATGGAATATCTTCCAGCAAACTTGGAGATTTATAATGGAACCACGGATCCCCAAGAGCATATAAATGCCTATGAGTAATCCCTTTGCTTCCACGGAGGATCTATGGAGTTACTGTGTCATGATTTTCCTTTTTCCCTAAAAAAGGGAGCCTTTGAATGGTTTTCAGGCCTACTACGAAGGTCCGTGGTTGACTGGTTAGATCTTAAACAATGTTTTCTGCTTCAATACACCACTAGCAAGGAACAACCTAGATCTATTGAATCCTTGGCAAAGCTCCGCCAAGGGAGGGACAAGGCCCTCCGTGATTACGTTAGGCAGTTCATAGCAGCATGCACTAACGTGGAGAACTTTGATGACAGAATAGCCCTTCACTATGCCAGAAGTTGTCTTCGGGTTGGTTCTAAGTTTTTCGCATCCTTGGTGAAAAAGAAGCTAGAGAACCAGGGTGAGTTTAAGAGATGATCTGAAAAGTATGTGAACCTTGAGGAGGCAACAGAGGACTAAAGGAGGTGGGACAAAGGTGAACCTTCTCACCAGAAGCCTAACCGTAATTCCTTACGGCCCCGGTCTTCCAAAGGTAGTCCACCCCAGGCAGGATACTCCGTTTATACTCCACTGAACACCCCACAAGAAACAATCTTGAGGGAAGTAATGCAGACTGAGATTCAGAACATACGAAGACCACCCCTATTAAGAAACACAAGCAAAAAGACCATTCTAAACATTGCACATGGCATAAAGGTTATGAGCATGATACGGAAGATTGCTATCAACTCCGTGATGCCATCAAATTTCTAATTAAAGCCAGACGATTGCAACAATATATCCTCTAGGTCCAAAGCAAAGAGCATTGTGGTAAGCACAGAGATGACAAATGCAGTCCTCAATGAAGCCCATCCCCTCACCGCAGAAGAAGGACTTGAAGTCCCAAGAGAAGATTTCGGACTCCACCTCACCGAGACAATAATGACCAGTAAGATAGGAATAGGGACACTCCGGTTGATGACAATGACAACTGACGTTCTGAGCCAAACAGAACGATCAACACCATTGCTGGTGGTTTCACTGGTGGAGGGTCATCAAATGGAGTACGGAAAAAAGCCCTCAGGATGGCGGTATTTAGTGTATCCCATTCCAAACCTAGGTTGCAGACTGCTGAAAGGAAAACGCCTTCTATCACTTTTTCAAATGAGGACTACGACGGAATTATTCCGGAACACGATGATCCACTTGTCATATCGGGAATAATATCCAATGCCGAGGTCTGCCAAATTTTCGTTGATTGAGGAAGTTCAGCAGATATTATGTTCCTGGATCTTTATCAGAAGCTAGAGTTACCGCGATCGAATTTGACTCCTCACGATGGAGAACTAACAAGTTTCACGGGTGAAAAGATTACCCTGGTAGGTTACTACGAAATCCACCTGACGTTGGGATCCTCTAAACTCTTCAAGATGGTCAAAGTAAGGGTTTTGGTTATGGACTACCCTTCGGCTTACAACATCATCTTAGGCCATACCTCTCTAAATATTCTCGGTGCTGTGGTGTCTACTACTCACCTCGTGATGAAATTTCTGAACAAGAACAACGAGATTGTCACCATTAAAGGAGATCAGTGACTACCAGGAAATGCTACAATGAGAGCCTAAAAATTTGTAGAATTCCCAAAAATAGAAAATATGCCACCCCCCGGCCCAATCTTGGACCAGGTCAACATACTTATGACCGAACTTGATGTTAGGGAAGAAATCTATGGTGCCAGACCCCATCCAGAGGGTGAGCTACAACCTCTCTAACTTGGAGCCAAGCCGGATCAAGTTACCAAGATTGGAGCGCATTTAGAAGAAAAAGAAAAACAATAACTGATAAAACTCTTGCTGAAGAATAAGGACCTTTTTGCTTGGATGTCATCTGACATGCCGGGACTTGATCCTAGCTTCATCTGTCACCACTTGTCCATCAGAAAAGGCGTGAAGTCAGTAGCTCAGAAGAAAAGAAAGGTCGGTCCAGAAAGACAACAGGTCATTGAAGAACAGATTAAGGAGTTACTGAGCGGTAACTTCATCAGGGAAATTTCTTATACCATATGGTTATCCAACATGGTATTGGTTAAGAAATCCAATGGGAAGTGGAGAATGTGTGTGGACTATACAAATCTAAACAAGGCTTGCCCAAAGGATCCATACCCACTACCCAATGTGGACAAACTGGTGGACAGTTCTTTAGGCTTCAGGTGGCTGTCGTTTATGGATGCATATTCTGGGTATAACCAAATTCCCATGTATCCCGGAGATGAGGATAAAACTGCCTTTATCAATGACAGGGCGAGCTACTGCTATAAGGTTATGCCCTTTAGTTTGAAAAATACAAGAGCCACCTATTAGAGGATGAAGAACAGAGTCTTCAAGGATCAAGTGGGGAAAATGCTAGAGGTCTATATAGACGACATGATAGTGATAACCTCACAAGGTAGATTGCATGGGACAAACTTTGAAGAAGTATTTGCCCAGGTTAGGAAGTATAACATGAGGCTGAACTCAGAAAAGTGTGCCTTCGGAGTCTAGGCTGGGAAATTCTTGGGATTTATGCTAACCCACCGCAAAATTGAGGCTAACCCTGATAAATTCCAGGCGGTGCTTAGCATGAGAAGTCCTCAAAATGTTAAAGAAGTACAACAGCTTACAAGCTGCATAGCAGCTCTCACGAGATTCCTTGCCAAAGCAACCCACAAATCTCTTCCTCTATTCAAGCTGCTCAAGAATGAGAAGAATTTCGAGTGGACCCAGGAATGTGAGGACGCTTTTCTATCCTTGAAGAACTTGCTATCCTCCCCTCCTATTTTGACAAGACCAGAGCCCAGTAAGACACTCTACTTATACCTCTCAGTTCATGAGGAAGTAGTGAGCTTTGTGTTAATCCGGAAGACGAGCGAAGGGCAGAAACTAGTCTACTTTGTAAGCAAGGTTCTGTAGTGTAACACCCTCCTTAGGGCATCACATTTCCGACTCCCGACTCATAATCTGAAAAGAAGTTTGCACAAAGTTTGAGTTCTAAAAGAAGGGTTTCAAAATTTCTTCTTTACTGAAACGTAAATTTACTGAAAATATTAGGTAATATTAAAAATCATATTTCAACTATTCATTATGTAATATTGACACCAATTAATATCACAATTTAAAGAGAAATATAAAATTAACAGACTTATTTTTTTTAACAGTAGCAAACCCCATGACGGGTCCTACTTAATAGCACAGTACAACACTAACATTAAATCTTAACATACTCGTTCCTTCTCTTGTATCAACTTGATGCATCAGAACTTTACTCCTTGTCTACCCGGCACATCTTCGAACTTGAGACAGCCACTTTTCAATGTTTCCATCAATCTCTGAGTATCTACCACTCGTTATGTCTAAGACAACTCATTTCTTCTACTGTATAATTTTAACAATACAAACAAAGCAAAACAATATAACAAAGAGGTGAGATCACCTACACCAATACCAACATGGCAGCACAGAGATAACACAAACAGCAATATCATATAGATAGATCATACCATAATCATGCTATCAGCATTAATCAACTATCATTATCTAATCATTTATCAATTCAATCATCATCCAAGTACTCAAAACAATTGTCATAGCCAACATTCCTCAATTAATATATCATACAGATATAAATGCTCAGATTTATGCATATGCACAAAGACTCAGTTTATCAAAAATAACTCCATGGAGGTTTTCACAATTTCGAGAAGAATGCTCTGGTTAATTGTCAGCCTTAGCCCAAAGACAATCTCCCAGTTGTTGAAAAGAATCGTGTTCTTGTCGGGTATCGTCAATGCGTTGCAACGGATTTGCATCGCCAAGTGGCATGTGGTACTCGCTTAACGTCCACTGGTCGACCGCCGCGCTACTCGACGCCCCAAGATCCATCATAGACCTCACTATCAATTCTCATTCCCTCTTCAGCCACAAGGGCCATAATAGCTATTAGCTATCTTTTATACAATGCACGAATATATCAGTGCAAGTCCAACCCCAAAGGGCTAAATCTTTTCAATTTCATTTGTTCAATGTAATCATATGCTTCAACGCATATTTTTCCAATGCACGTATAATGCACCAAATGCCAATCATAGGCAAAACATGTCATTTTCTCACACAGCATCCATATACTGGTTCTACAATATTTATACTGTATTTTCAACAGAAAAATCATACTATCACATTTTCATAGTTATAAAACTCTTTCGTCGTGTTTTCACAAAATTGCGCAACATTTCCATTTCGTTTTCACAATTCCAAATGTTTCTGTTACGTTTTCACAATACTGCAACTCTTCTGTTGCCCCTTAAATCACGTATTAAATTTTTTAACATTTTTCTCAATCGCATAAAAATATACGTTTCTCAAATCGCATAATGATTTTCCATCGTTTTCAAAATCGCGTAACTTAAAAATCATTCTTTTAAGTCGCATAAAACATTTTTCATCATTCTCAAAATATTTAAAACACTTTCCAAAGCACATAACGATTTTCTGTCATTTTCACAATCACGTAAAAATATTCTATCACTTTTAAATCATATAGTGATTTTTCAACAGTAGTTCAAATTACGTAAAATATTTAAATGTAATTCAAATCACTTAAAATGTTTCAACGCATCTCCAATCGCGTAGTAATATTTTATCATATTTTAAATTGCGTAAAAATATTTTACTGTATTTTCAAACACTTAGAAATATTTTACTGTATTTCAAACCACATACTTTAAAAATTACATTTTTAAGATACGAAAATAAATTTTTTCACCACAATTCCATTACAGAAAATATTTCTCATTTCTTCAAAAATTCCATTTCCACTTTTCTCAAAATAATATGACTTTATACTTTATTTAACACATTTTCTTTACTCAAGAAAATCTTTTTCCACATTTCTTTACTCAAGAAATCTTTTTCCAAAATATAATTCACAAAATCACTTTTCCATTGATATAAATCAACGTTTCAAAACTTAACATTTTCTAACGTACTTCAAAACTCGAAAATAAGTTATACGTTAGTAAATTTTTAAAATACCATTATATTCTCCATTTTTCCCAAATCATTTCCAAATCAACCTTCCTCAAAATAATATAACTTTCTACTTCATTTAATATATCTTCTTACTCAAGAAAATCCTTTTTCACAGTATATTCCACAAATTCACGATTTCATTGAATTAAATCAATGTTTCTAACTTTAAAAATTACTAACGCTTTTCAAAATCCAACGGATGAGTTACACGTTAGAAAATACCAAATACTCTTATTCCCTTTTCAAATTCCTTGTATTTAAATTAATTATATTTCTACTTGGAAAATCACTTTGTTTCATCAAAATCAATGCATTACAAGCCTTTGAAAACGTGGACATGACTACTGAAAATTATCAAAATATTTTTCCTTCTAAATTGATATGGTTTTACACAAACAAAACCATTAAATGACTATTAAAAATTATCAAAACATTTTTCCTTCTAAATTGATATGGTTTTACACAAACAAAACCATTAAAATTTTATTTTCAAAACCGAAATACCGATGGTTATAAAAACCAAATCCATTTATTCAAATCCTTTTTCACTTTCTTTACAAATCCTTTTTCACTTTCTTTGCAAATCCTTTTTTCACTTTCTTTGCAAATCCTTAAAATCAACGTTTGCCCGTTTCATTCAAAAATCATGTTTAGAAAAACACTTAGGATCTTTTTACACAAAATAAATCAATAAAAATTCCTCAAAGACCGTATTCTTATTTTCTTGAAAAAAAACCCTTTGTTTATTTTTCATACTCTTCAAATCATCCATTTTCATTTTTCATGAAAATATTAATTTGTGAACACCTATTTTGAGGTGTCTTGGCTGAAATTCTCATTGTTCTAGGGACTCAAAAATCAATTCCCTTGTTCTTGAAAAATTTTAACAAGAACCCTAATCAAGGGCATCAAAAACCGAACCCTTTCCTTTGGCTATTGGAGCCAAAAATTGAATTCCTTTTCATCACCACATCATGACATACACATATATATATTTCATCATAAATACTATAAGCATGCCATATACTTATCATGCGTAATATAAGCATATCATCAAAGCCATAAAATCATGCAAAGCATATCAAGCATAAGCAAATAAATCAAAGCTCATAAACACACATAAATTATTACATGACCATGGATTGGAATCCTCACATGAATTCACCATCCATCAAATATAAGATCATCTCTCACCACCATACTTGGTTGGTGAGATGGATCTCCCTCTTACCTCTTGAAGATCCTCAAAAGCTTCTTGATTTACTTCTTTTTCCAAGTCCTTCACCACCAAAGGCTTCTCAAATACAAAACAAAATACATAGAAATTAGTATACTAAGCTTGATTAAGATGACCATAGATCAAACATGGTCTTAGGATTCTAAGAATTAAATAAAAAGCCAAGTTTCAAGATTTTTACCTTGAAACCTTAAAACTTAAATCCAAGATTCAAGTATAAAGATGATGGAACTAGGCTTAGATCTCAACTACAAAGTATCTTAGGATTATGTATAGGTTCTAGATCTAAGATTATATAAAATTATTTAAGCTTGGAAGTGGGATTTATGAGTATGGACCGAATTCTTCAATAAGAAAAGATATGAACTTTTGTGTTCTTGGCTTGATAGAGTGATGAAGATGAGTGAATTTTGAGAAGTTCCCAACATGAAAGTGTTTTAGATTAATGAGAGGATTCAAAATATGTAACTAGATAAATTTATGAAAGATTGGAAGTGGTTTTATGGGTGGTGACCGAATAGCTCAAAGAAGAGAGAAGATGGTGTTCTTTGTATTTGTTCTTGGTGTTCTTGAACAATTGGAAGAGAGAGAAGAGAGAGAATGGTCTTTGTGTTACTAAGTGTGATAAAAATTAAAATAGAGGGCTGAATTGAAGTGGGCAGCTGTAGGAGTGAAAGAATGGAGAGATAGAAATTTATTTAGCACAATTGAAGGCTATCACATGCATGCACATGGTCTTCACATGGTCTAAGTCACTAAATGCCATCCATTGGTCATAAAAGTCCATTCAAGAACCTTGGAGAAGTACCTTGCAGCCGTGGGAGTCTAAGGGGAAATTAACTAAGTCTTGATTCTATTTCAAATCTTAATTACTCCTTAATTAAATAATTAATTCATTTAGTTTCTCTTAAATTAGTTTAGTTAGGATTTTATAACTATATTTTAATTATTTAATTACATTCTTATGGTCATGTCATATTTCTAGATAATTAAATATTTATCTAGCTTCTTGAAATTGATAAAGAAAGACCAAGAATGAGTAATAATGATGGTCTTCCACTTTGCCATCCTCTTAAGGCACCAAAAATCATGCCCCCCTCCAAACACTCTCCTAAGGATGCAAACAAATCAATAATGGTCAAGAATGATGTAATATTGACCATGACAAGTAATAATGGTCATCAAATCACCTTTAGCTCCAAAATACTACAAAAATCGTCCTCTTCTTGCATTATGCATGCAATAATATTGTCATCTTTTTCAAGCCATTTTTTTGAAGCATTTCTAGCCATTGATTAATTCAATGGTTAGGATTTAGGTAGACTTTTGATTAGAAGACTCAATTTAGGCCATTGGATCTTTCTCCTTTAAATCCTAGCCCTTAGATGTGTCTCCAAAATAAAAGGTCAAGATTACTCCTTCTTACTTTTAATCTAAGGGTTATAATTAGTCATAACCTTTTTAGAAGACCAAATCTCCACCATTGATTAAATCCAAATCCAATGGTCATAAATGGTCCTTGTTACTTTATAAGACTACATTTCCACCCTTGATCAATTCTAAATCCAATGGTTGTAAATGGTCATAGCCACTTTATATAACCAATTTTACACCATTGATTAAATCTACGGTTGATATTGAAGCCTTCCTAACTAAGTTTATTCTCACACCATTGATTAAATCAATGGTGATTATCCAATGCTTCTTTATTAAGTTTGTTTCTTAACCGTTGATTAAATCAATGGTTAATCTTTAAACTAAGTATTCTCATCCAAGGGTACAAATCAAGTCAAGCCCTCTTTGTTGACTACGCAGTATAATTTTTATTATTTTTATCTGCTATAACCCTACAAATAATATTTTTACTGTATTTTTATCACCTGATAAATAAATATAGTACAAAACACAATAAAAGAAAATTATAAAAACTGTTTCCAGATTCAGGTTTAGTAAGATCCCCTGTCTCCATCTAAACAGTACAAATTTTTCTATCCGTAGAAAAATTTTTACTTTGCGTGACCCACTTGGGCTCACGTATGGCCACCTGGGCCCACATAGGACCACCTGGGCCCACATATAGTAAAAAAATTCATAATCATCCACAAAATCACAAATATTAGAAAACACACAAATATCAAATCAGATCACGTAAAATAAGTAAAATCTAACGGTAAAAATTAAATTACGTAAAGTTTTCCCCGGCCCAAAAATTTTTATTTTCCTGACACGGAGTAAATCACTTAAAACGATCAAATACACTGACGGAATAATCAAAATAATTTTACAGCATCCAAAAATTACTAAACAGTAAAATTCTGTTAACTGTCAAAATTACTATTTACAAGATAGGAAATTTTGGGGTGTTACATGTAAGGCCCTAAGCTTCGCTATTAGAAAGTTAAAAAGGTTGCATTCACATTAATTACCAAGGAAAGAAGACTGCGATAATACTTTCAATGCCACCCGGTGGTAGTAAGAACGGACCAGCCCATCTGCTTAGTATTGCACAAGCCAGATTTGGCCGAAAGAATGATTGTCTGGTCAATTGAACTCTTTGAGTTTGGGATCTCATATAAATCACGGCTCGCAATAAAGGCCCAAGCGCTATCCGACTTCTTAGCAGAACTTACATTGGACCCCAGAAACCCAAAAAGAATTTCTTGGACCATCTTTGTTGATGGATCCTCGAATTCCAAGGGAAATGGTGCTGGAGTAATTCTGGAAAACTTAGAAGGGTTGACATTAGAGCATTCCCTGAAGTTCGAATTCCCAACATCGAACAACCAGGCTGAATATGAGGCATGCATTACCGGGCTAGTAATGGCCAAGGATATAGGGGCAACCAAGATCACACTCTATAGTGATTCCTAAATTGTAACCTCCCAAATTCGAGGTGAATATCAAGCTAAGGAGCCTCTTCTGTAGAAATACTTAATCAAAGTACAAGAACTCCTTAAGAACTTTTAAGAAATAAAGATTGAGCATATTCCGAGAGAACAGAACTCCATGGCAAACCTTTTGTCTAAGCTAGCCAGTACTAAGGGCCCCGGTAACAACCGGTCAGTAATCCAAGAAAACCTCTCTCAGTTTTTCACCATGGATCATGCCATACTTCAAGTAGAGGAAAAGGAGCCATCTTGGATCAACCCTATCATGGAATACTTGTAGTTTGGGATTGTACCTTCAAATCCCAAAGAGGCTTCTAAGTTGGTCAAGAAAGCTGTGAGGTACACCGTCTACGATGGATGGTTATACCGTTGTGATTTTTCATCCCTCCTTCTCAAATGCCTTACTCCGAAAGAAGCTGAATATGTCCTAGCCAAGATTCATGAGGGAAGTTGCGGACATCATTTAGGAGGTAAAACCTTAGCCTTAAAAGCACTCAGGGTAGGATATTATTGGCCAACGATGGAAGCTGATTCCCAGGAACATGTCCGAATCTGTGGTAAATGTTAGCATCACTCATATCATTATTAGGCTCCCTCAGAAGAGTTATCCACAATGTCGGTACCTTGGGCATTCTACAAATAGGGTATGGACATCCTGAGCCCATTTCCTCTGGCCCCAGGTCAACTAAAACACTTGGTGGTAGCAGTGAATTATTTTATGAAATGGATTGAGGCAAAACCCTTGGTCACAATCACTTCGGCATGGATTCAAAAATTTAATTGGCGTCATATTATCACCAAGTTTGGAATTCTGGAGTCCATTGTAACGGACAACGGAACCCAGTTTAAGGATAAGGGCTTTGAAGAACTACTAACAAGCTTAAAAATAAAGTACCATTGTAGTTCTGTGGAGAATCCTAGAACTAACAGATAGGCTGAAGCAGCTAACAGGATTATTATACGCAAAATTAAAAGGAGATTGGATGAAGCAAAGGGAATTTGGGCCGAGCAGCTTGATCATGTTCTCTGAGCCTATCGGACCACACCCCACTCTACCACGGGTGGAACTCCCTTTAAACTTACCTACGAGTGTGAAGCCATGATCCTGGTAGAGATTGACGAGCCAAGTAGGCGCAACCAATAGTTTTCACAAGATAACAACCCCGCTTTGATTAGGAAAGACCTAGATTTAATAGAGGAAAGAAGACTCGTGGCCTATATACCCGATGTTCCCCTCAAGCAAAGGACAGCGGCCAGATACAACTAAAAAATAATCTCTAGGAGGTTCCAACCAGGAGATCTAGTACTCAGGAGAGCAGATATCGGGGGAGAAAATGCCTCCCAAGGGAAGTTAGCCCCCAATTGGGAAGGCCCCTACCGTATTATTGTCAGCACTAGTAAAGGAGCTTACACATTGGAGATGTTAACAGGAACCTAAATCAAGAATTATTGGAATGCAGATAAACTTAGAAACTACTATAGCTAGATGCCCATGACGGCCTAGTCCTTTAGTAATCTAATATTTAATCTGTCCCAATGTTGAATCCTATACTCTGTATGGACTTCTGTCTCCCAAAATTATTAATAAAATAGAGTTATTCAGACATTATTTTTCATATGAGACACATTAACAAGCCCAGGTTAAAAGGGTTAACACACCAAGCTTTGGTAGTAAGTCACAGGGTCAATACCCATCCTTGATACTTGGCACTGACCAACTAAAGGTCAAGAAATCAAAAGGCAGTGCAGATTCAACATCTGTGGTCCTCCCCTATACCTAAGTCAGGTGGGATCCCAAAAATCCTTATGCATAATAAAGGACCCTCGGGTAAGGTCTATTGATAATTATACCTAATGCATAAGGGACCATATGCGCCGAATTTTCTTGGACATTAAATGTTTAGCTAAGGTGTTATATTTGTCTAAATCCAAAGATTCTAAATGCTCAATATTATGAGCCTTGGATTATAGATTAAGGTATTATATTTGCCTAAATATAAAGATTCTGAATGCTTGATATTATGAGCCTTGGATTATGGATTAGGGTGTTATTTTTGCCTAAGTCTTAAATTCCAAAATGCTTGGTTATGATAGGCATTGGACCATGGACTAAGGAGCCGTTTTTACCTAAGTCAAGTGGAATGCCAAGCACTCATTTTTATGGGTGTGGGTTCTCGAACTATGGTCTCCCCAATAAGAAAACAATTTCCTAAGTTCACAGAATAGTAATGATAAATTCCATATTGAGCATTGGACCCAAAACGGACCACTGAAAGAAAATAAATTAGCAAGTCAAAGCATGCACTGAAAATAAAAAGTTAATTTAAAACCCCAGAGGGAGGACAATTGTCTTTACAAAAACAAAGAATCCCACACAGAGGGCGAAGAGGAGGAAAAAGGAAAAGATTTAAGTGTCAGCTTCCCTTCCTTCTGGAGCCAGAGCAGCATTCGGGATGGCATTGGAATCGGCCTGCGCAAGGTCCCTTGCCCAAATAAGTTGATCGTCATGAAAGACTTTTTCTAAATTGAGGTCTTCTAAGGCAAGGGTAATGCTGGGGTTGAAATGCTGAATTTAGACCACGACATTCTAGAACTACTCCCCACCAATGTTTCCCGAAATGGTGTCCAACTCCTCCACATCTTTTTCTAATTGAATTATTCGAATTTGGAGGGTGCTGATGGTATTGTCGGCTTGAAGTCCCTTCGCCTAGAGTGCCTTTTTGGCTAAGTTGAAGGCAGCCAATGCTGCCTCCAGCCCGGTAATCTGTGCTTGAGCGTCCTCATTCAGCTTTAGAGATGCAGTAAGTTTTTGAGTAGCCTCCTCATCTTTCTTCTTGATTTCATCTTCCATCTTCCTATTGGTTGCCTCAATAGACATTTCAATATAGCGGATTTCTACGGTGGCCCGAAGTATAAAAGTCTGAAGCTTGGCCAGAGTTTGGGTCATATTCTATTCAGAGATATGTCTCATCACTTCGTTGCTCAGTAACTGCCCATCTATAAACGGTCCAGCATCAGACTGCCCCAAGATAATAGGCAAAGGGTCCGCTCTTTCTTCATTACCACCCTCTAGAGCTCCTCCTTGCCCTGGTTAGCAAAGCTCTCAGTGGCCCTCCTTTTCCTCCCTTAAAGATTCTAAGTTAAGGAGTCTGATTTTTTCGAGATCTCTTCAATAACAACACCCCAGCTTAAGGATGCTGGAGCAGTGACTGTGGGGACACTTTTGGATCTGACTCCTTTCCTCCTAGATCTCAAGGCCTGCAGGGCTACAAGAGAAGGTCTCAATGCCATGTTGCTTACTGAAATAAGGCAGCAAAGCAAGATTGAAGTCAGACAACCAAAATTGCAAAGTATAGAAAATTTAAAGCATAGAAAGCCTAGGGTAAATTATGGGTACTAATATCCTAATTCCTACCTAACAGAACAAAGAGAAGATCATCACAAGGGGTATGAAGAACGTCCTTGATTTTGATATACTCGTGCTCTTCGGAATACTGTTTATAAACGTAACGCAGTCAACCTCGTCCAGAGTAAGGTCTTTTTCTTCTTTTTCAAGTAACATGGTAGGAAAATACCAAGCATCTTTCGTCCAGTATAATGGGAACTTTGGCTCCCCGTCATCCTTCAGGAAAAGGGACGACACCCCTCTAGTGCCATTAGCTTAAAGAATCTTGTCTTAAATCCTTTGAAACTATCTTGAAAAACATCAAAAGATTTGCGACCGAATATCGACCGGATTGTGAGCCAATTCTTCTACCTCACTAAACCCTGAGGGTTTATCCGGGTATAAAAATAGAAAAAGACATTAATTGAATATAACAGCCCTATTATTTGACAAAACCTCTTAAAAACGATGATGTAACCCCAGCCATTAGGATGGATCTGCGTAGGGGCCGCCCGCAAGGTCTGGAGGACTGCAATTTGGAATTCTATGAATGGTAACCGAAGCCCTAATTTGACAAAGAGGGGTTTATAGAGAAACATGAAGTGCGAACTTGCCTCTTAAGAGGAGCAAACCCTCTCATTCCACTCTAGACATAGAACTTGGAATTCTCTATCGCAGGTCCTTCCCTTTGTCAACTTCAAATACTGTAATAGTTGTTTGAGTTCATTTTTATAAGAAAGTTAAGATAAATGATCCCAGACGTCATCCTTAACCCATGGGTATACTAACCTTGGACCACGCCAGATCCAGATTGGTTCCTCCTCAGCTGGCTCGTGAGCCTTGGCAACCGGTACTCGAGCTCTAGTTCCCCTTCTACCTCTGGCCATAAAGATCCTGAGAACACCCAAAGAGACTGATAAGTAATTGTCAGAATCAATCAAATCAGAGATTCAAATATGGAGAAGGGCAAATGAAACAATTCACACTTACACACCGGCCTCCTATCCCTCCAAAGTCTGAAACTTCATAAGGACACCTCCGTCAAGCTTAGCATGGCAGAGATGGTGTTTCGAGAGGATAAAGTCATGTGAAGAGGGTTGGATGCCCTAAATCTACTTCGAGAAAAATAAAAAACAAAAACACACTCCAGTAAGGAGCACATAACTACTTAGTTACTCAATCACAGTAGAAGCGACTAAAAAGGGAAAACAATAATGGAGAAAAAAGAAAGGGATATATCATGTAAGAAAAGCTCTTGATTGCTAAAGATAAAAATGGTTGAGAATCACCTGAAGTTCATGCTTCGCTGTTGCACAAAGCTCTCAGAAAGATATCTAGAAACAGTAAGGTGAGAACAATACACCCCTAAACCCCTATTTATAAAGGCTAAGCAGTTAGGGGGCATTGTTGTCTTTACGGCCCAATTTTCAAAAGAACGCTCATCATGGTGCGCGAAGCATTAGGCACGTCCCACCAATGAAAACGCGCCACGTGGACCTCATAATTCTTGAAGTAGTTGGAAAGACAGTTGTGCAGCAGCTCGAACGCCACACAACTTCTGGAGTTTAAGTACGAATTCTTTCCATGAACCCCGACCTTAAACGGGGTATCTATTTAGTTTGGGGTCATCAGTTCGGATCACGGTTATTAAAGAATGTCCTATAATTGGCAAAGTACTTGGACCTCGGACTAGAGACTTGAAGCTTGCCAAGCACCAAGTCGGGGGCATCGCAACGTTGTGCCGGCATAAGCATTGGACTTACCTCGGTGAAAAGAAAAAAGTGCGAATAGTGATAAAAAAGGAGAGGAAAGAAGCAGACACAATACAAAGTTCATAATATAAGAGTCTTTATTGATTTGTTCTCATTCGTCTTACATCTGGAAAAGAGGGAAAAGAAAATATTAAGACATGAAATGTATAAGGAAAGAGCATCGGCCTTCTCCTTTGGGGTGCAACCTTTCATGAAGAAGATCATTCCACCAACTTCATGATCACCCCAAGTTGCCACAAATTGTGGAGCTGCTTCAACGGTCCCTCCTGCTTATCTGAAAACTAACAAAGCTCGGGACGAAGCGCTTGCTAAGTTCTCGGAAAAGAGGAGGAGTGTAGGCTCTGTTTCTCTGAGGAGTTCCATCCAACACGACAGGTATCACAGATTTCCCCAACAGCAGAGCATATATCAAATACTCTTTCTACGCTAGGAAAGAAAAGTGCTTTCCATTGCTATGCTGAGAAAGAAAAGTCTCCATTGGAAAAATTATTTACAAGGAAAAGGAGAACATCCTCACAGATTTTGGAAAAAATAGGAAGATAATTTTCCCAGGAGGCAAAACCCTCCTTGTATACGAACAAAGTGAGAAGAAAGCCATGAAAGATTGCACTATCAAACAGGTTGGCAAGGAAAGGAGAATGTAGCAAAAGGAATGCCAACTTCAATGTAAATATTCCCTATTTTATAGATGCAATGAAGCACTCTGATTAGTCCCAAGAAAAGCAAACTGATCGAACGAGATAAATTACATTTTTAATGCTTCTTGTTTCTGATTGGTTGAGAGGTAAGTGTGTAGTTGGGAAGCAGCATGGAATTAATATCCCTTTAATGGATTTTTAATTTTTGATAAATTCAAGGCAATGATTTCCCAAGAAAGCTCAGTACTGTTAAGGAATGTGTAAAAAGTAAAAAAAAAAACCCTGTGAAATATACGGGGGCAAAGGATATACCTCATATGATGAGATAATGTTGTATATCAACCCTGGAGGTGCTCCATGATAACATATCTCGACCTTAATGGATTTTTATCTATTGAGCGCCATGGATTCTTCTCAAATTTGGAATCTTGACACTTAACTATTCCACTTAAGTGCCAAGCTGGGGGCAACTATTCTGGACTGTAACCCGGACTCTCAATATGTAGTCCAACCCGATACACGTACTCGCATAGGTTGATGATCACATATTTGATACATTAATAAGCTTTCATTCTTAGTCATTTACACTCTTTATGTACTTAATTGATTGAGTTTTATTATGTTTTGTAAGTTTGTACTCAAATTGAACTTAATTGAACTTTTCAGCATGATTCATATCTTACACTGTTTCTGTATTTGGGTCATATCTTGGGCTGTAGGTGGTCTTTGGCGCTGATTCTAGTGGCATTTGAAAGATAAGAGAGATTTCTATAACTTTCATGAATACCTCAAAGGCCCAATCACACGAGTAGATAACTCAAATTGGGGTTGAATAAAGAACTAGAGTGCTGTTCCTGACAGCTTGACCTACGTATACTGTTCATCACAGATTTTGGACTAGATGTTGTAAAATGGACTGAAATTTGGATGCTGAATAGTTAAGACCCATATCTACAACTTTTATGTTGAATACTTTTCCAGAATCGGATTCCATGAAGGTGATATTGGGTTTGGAAGTCAGAACAGAGGAGCTGTGTTTGGACCTAGACAGTATGTAGTAATTTGAACGTATCTGGAGTTGTAGAAATGATATTGGACCCAAACTAAAGCCATTTGAAAGATAAGATCTAGGCCTACAACTTTCATGAAGACTACTTGGTTAAAAAATGACGAATGCAATGACTTCAGAGATGTATGATTTCAGAGACAAGGAATCTCCATAATTTCCCACTCATTTAATGTCATTTGGCATTTTCCACTCATTTTCCAATCATTCAACCACTAATAACTCAGCCCCCTTGACATTTTGTATCTCTAATCCTCTATAAAAGGGGGCCTTGGCAGATCATTGAAATTATTAGGTGTTAGTTACCAAAATAATACCATTTTGTTACTAGGTTTTCTTGTAGTAATTTTCCTTTGTTCTAAATGAAAGTCATGTTCTTCTTCTTCTTCTTCTTTCTTTCTTTCTTCTTATCTATGAGTAACTAAGTTTCATTTTACTTGGGTGAAAGGGTGAAGCTCTTGGTAATAAAGTAAGGTTAGATTTATTCTTCTCTTGTGCTTAAATGATTTATATTTTCTAGTAACCATTATACGTATTATAATTTGTTTCTTATAATTTAGAAATCATCTTTGTAAATAGGAGTTCTTGATTTGTTGTAGACAAAATATTGGCACAATGAATGCTTTAACCCATTTATAAGTGGTGGTAATATTTTTAGGAAACATAATATAATTACGTATATTATTTTAATGGACTTTTAACGTTATATTTTCCGATTGGAACCTCCATGTTGCGAGGATTCTAATTGAGTTATAAAAGGAATTAATCTTACTTTTACTTTATTTACCAAGAGTGGATCATTTTTACCCAAGTAAATAATTTTTACTGTAGTAACAAAATATTAACCTTACCTTAAATAATCTTCATCAATTCCCTGTGGATCGACCTCGGACTCACCGAGAAATTTATTACTTGAGACAACCTGCACTTGGGTTTGCAAATGCGACAACTAAAAAGTGTGCATCAAGTTTTTGGCGCCGTTGCCGGGGACTTGATTTGAAGACTGAATTTCTGGTGTAAAAATTTGTATATATACTAACATACTAACTAGTGGGGGAACCTCTCCCTTTTTAATTTCTGTGCATACTAACTTAGTGGGGGAACCTCTCCCTTTTATTTTACGCACTAACTTAGTGGGGGAATCTCTCCCTTTTACTTATTTTTTTTATTTTTTGTAATTTACTTTCTGCACTTTATTTTCGCATTTTAATTTTCGTACGGTGGGGGTAATTCTCCATTTTATTTTCTTGTACATTTTAACTTAGTGGGGTAACTCTCCCTTTTATTATTATTATTTTTTGTACTTTATTTTTACGTATTTATTTTTTGTCATTTTTTTTTGTTTACTAACTTACTAACTCTCTTATTAACTATCTAACTTTTTACTTTTTCTGCTTCTAACATTTTAATTTACCTGTATACTAACTTTTTAAATTTTATGCTTTTTAACTTATTTGGTGGTTGGTTTATACCACATATTTGTTAATATTTGATGGACAGTTTATATTGCTATCTTGTATATTTTATTTTATACTGTAAGTTACTTGTTTATGCTTAGTTGGTATCGTGATTTAAATTCTGGTTGTTTGATTAGAGTTAATCCAGGTACTTTACATTTGATTTGTTTGAATCACAATCACACACATTAAGCACAATGGCTGACAACGAAAGTGTGTATGATGAACATGAAAATCAACTGTTGCGAACCATGCGTGAGTATTTGCAACCATCCCAAAATTCTAGTCCATCATGTTTTATCTTTCCAGTCAATGCCAACAATTTTAGATTCAAGCCAGGTATGATTTCTTTACTTCCTGATTTCCATGGTTTAGAATCTGAAAGTCCATATTTACATCTAAAAGAATTTGAAGAAGTATGTACTGCTTTTCATGATCAAACTTGCACTGAAAAGGTTGTTAAGCTTAAATTGTTTCCTTTTTCTTTGAAAGATAAAGCAAAATCTTGGCTTAACACTTTGAAACCAAGATCAATTGGCACATGGCAAGAAATGAAATGTGAGTTTTTGAAGAAATTTTTTCCAACACATAAAACCAATGCTTTGAAAAGACAAATCCAAATTTTTTCCCAAAATTCAAATGAAGCATATTTTCAAAGTTGGGAACGTTTTAAAGATTTGTTGAATTCTTGCCCACATCATGGTTTTGAAAAATGGCGCACTTTAAGCTTCTTTTATGAAGAGTTAACACCTGAAACCAAGCAATTTGTGGAAACAATGTGCAATGGTGAATTTCTTGATAAAGAACCTGATGAAGCTTTAGACTATTTAGATCATTTGGCTGAAAATTCTCAATCTTGGCATGGTACTAATCCTTCTGAAAATTCAATTAGATTTAACCTTGCAAATGCTAATAAAGGAAAATATCATCTTAGTCAAGAAGAAGATCTAAATGCAAGGTTTGCTAGTTTGGTTAGAAAGGTTGAAGCCATGGAATCCGGGAAAGTAAAAGAAATCAAATCTGTGCAAAATGAAGAAATTTGTGGCATTTGTGATGAATTAGGACACTCAACAAATGAATGTCCAAAAATTCCTGTTTTTAAAGAAGTTATGCATGAGCAAGTAAATGCAATGAATAATTTTGAAAAGTCATTCACTTCTTCTTATTCAGATACATACAATCCGGGATGGAGAAATCACCCGAATTTCAGTTGGAGGAATAGCAACCAGCCACAATTCATGCAACCACCACCTCCTCAGGCACAACAAGATTCTCAAAATCCTCAAGGATATGCACCCTATGTCCCACCATATAGGAAAAACCTTGAAGGAACATTGCATGCATTCATGGAAAAATAAGAGGCCATCAATAGTCAAAACACTCAAGCCATGATTGACATAAAAGACACTCTTGCTAAACTTTCTTCTACACTTGCCATTCATGAGAAAGGAAAGTTTCCCTCTCAACCTCAACCAAATCCCAAGGGTCAGTTTAGCCTAAATGAGGGTAGTTCAGAAAGTCAAAAAAATAGATCAAGTCAACTCAGTGATAACTCTTAGGAGTGGAAAGGTTGTTGAAAAACAAATTCCTGAACTTTTTGAGAAAGATGATGAGTCAATTCCCAAAGATGAGGAAGGAGTTGATAAGCCACCTAGCCAAAAGGAGATCAAATCCTCGTCTTCACCCCCATTTCCTCAAGCATTAAATAATTCAAGTAAAGTGAATCATAACAGTGACATTTTTGAAATCTTTAAACAAGTGAAGGTCAATATTCCTCTGTTAGATGCTATCAAACAGATTCCTTCTTATGCCAAATATTTGAAAGACTTGTGCACTGTTAAAAGAAAACATAATGTGAAAAAGAATGCCTTTTTGACTGAACAGGTAAGCTCCATTATTCAAAACAATAATGAGTTGAAATATAAAGACCCTAGTTGTCCTACAGTTTCATGCATTATTGGTGAACATAAAATTGAACGAGCTTTACTTGATCTTGGTGCTAGTGTTAATTTGCTTCCATATTCAGTTTATCAGCAACTCAACCTTGGTGAGTTAAAACCAACTTCTGTAACTCTTCTACTTGCTGATAGATCAATTAAAATTCCAAAAGGAATAGTAGAAGATGTGTTGGTACAAGTTGATAAATTCATATATCCTGTGGATTTTATTGTCTTGAAAGC
This sequence comes from Ormosia semicastrata, assembly GCA_029884595.1. NCBI lineage: Eukaryota > Viridiplantae > Streptophyta > Magnoliopsida > Fabales > Fabaceae > Ormosia > Ormosia semicastrata. The sequence goes on from JAQQTO010000060.1 coordinate 77,104,257, forward strand.
GAACCTATGGTTGATAGTTCTAAGTCGGTTCCTATTATTTTGGGTCGCCCATTTTTAGCAACATCTAATGCTTTGATAAATTGCAGAAATGGAGTGGTGAAGCTAACTTTTGGAAATATGACACTGGAGCTTAATGTTTTCAACATGTGCAAGCAACCACATGAAGTTTATGATGACAATGAAGAGATTGAATGGATAGAGGCCATTATAGATGATCATCTTCAAATCAGGAGTTCTTCTGACCCATTAGAAATCTGTTTAATTAATTCATTTAATTCACTTACACAATTAGATGATGATATTTCTGAAATATGCTCTTTGCTTGACTGTACACAGGAAATGGAATACAAAGGATGGAAGCCAAGATTCGAAGAGCTAAAATCTATGAATGATGATGCCCATGAAAAAGTACCCACACTGGAACTGAGGCCATTACCTGATGGGTTGAAGTACACATTTTTGGGAGAAGAACAAAGCTCTCCAGTGGTAATTTCCTCATCCTTGACCAAAGAACAAGAAGGTAAGTTGATAGAAGTACTTAAAAGACATAAAAGTGCAATTGGATGGACATTAAAGGATATAAAAGGCATTAATCCATTAATTTGTACACATAGAATACATTTAGAGGATAATGCTAAAACATCTCAACAACCTCAAAGAAGATTAAATCCACACATGAAAGAGGTAGTTAGAGCTGAAGTTCTTAAATTACTTGATGTTGGAATTATCTATCCTATCTCTGATAGCCAGTGGGTAAGCCCTACATAAGTTGTGCCTAAGAAATCTGGAATAACAGTGGTTGAAAATGAAAAAGGAGAATTAATACCTCCCCGAGTCTCATCTAGTTGGCGTATGTGTATTGATTTTAGAAAATTGAATGCAGCCACTAGGAAAGACCATTTTCCATTGCCATTTCTTGATCAGATTCTAGAAAGAGTAGCAGGACATCCCTACTATTGTTTTCTTGATGGTTATTCAGGGTATAATCAAATACCAATTGCATTAGAGGACCAAGAAAAGACCACTTTTACTTGTCCCTTTGGCATTTTTGCATATAGAAGAATGCCTTTTGGTCTTTGTAATGCTCCGGTAACTTTTCAAAGATGCATGCTAAGTATTTTCAGTGACATGATTGAGCATTTTTTAGAGGTTTTCATGGATGATTTGACAGTTTTTGGAAATTCTTTTGAAAATTGTCTTGATAATTTGGAAAAAGTTCTTAAAAGATGCGAAGAAAAAGGATTTGTGTTAAATTAGGAAAAATGTCATTACATGGTTACCTCAGGAATAGTGTTAGGTCATGTGATATCTTCTAAGGGAATTGACGTTGATAAAGCCAAAGTTAAATTAATTACTCATTTGTCTTCTCCAAAAACAGTCAGAGAAGTTCGTTCCTTTTTAGGACATGCAGGATTTTACAGAAGATTTGTAAAGGACTTTAGTGCCATATCTAGACCTTTATGTAATCTTCTAACAAAAGATACACCATTTGATTGGACTCAAGATTGTCAGAAATCTTTTGAAAAATTAATCGGTCTTTTGACTTCTGCTCCTATCATGCAATCTCCTAATTGGTCGTTGCCTTGTGAGTTAATGTGTGATGCTAGTGATTTGCTGTTGGCATTGTTTTAGGCCAAAGAAAGGAAGGTAAGCCTCATGTAATTTATTACGCAAGTCGAACTTTGAATAGTGCACAAATGAATTACACCACTACTGAAAAAGAACTACTTGTTGTAATTTTTACATTGGACAAATTTTGAGCTTATTTAATTAGTTCATCCACTGTTGTTTTCACTGATCATGCTGCTGTTAGATATTTAATGTCTAAACAGGATGCCAAACCTAGGTTGATACGGTGGATCTTGTTGCTTCAAGAATTTAACATCACAATAAAAGACAAGAAAAGAGCCGAAAATGTTGTTGCAGATCATTTGTCAAGGCTGACAACAAACTCATATTTTGATAGCACACCTATCAATGATTCTTTCCCTGATGAATTTTTATTTTCGGTCAATTCTATGCCTTGGTTTGCTAACATTGTCAATTTTCTTGTAACAGGTAAGATGCCGCCTCAGTGGACACACCAAGACAGAAAAAAGTTTTTGATTGAGGTGAAAATTTTCTTTTGGGATGACCCATATTTGTTCAAATATTGTCCTGATCAAATCTTTCGGAGATGTGTACCCAACAATGAGGTAAGTAGTGTCATTAAATTTTGTCATTCAGAAGCATGTGGAGGTCATTTTTCTTCAAAGAAAACAGTGCAAAAATCTGCGAAAGTGTGGATTTTATTGGCCCACTTTATTCAAGGACAGTTATACTTTTTGCAAAAGTTGTGAAAGTTGTCAAAATGGGTCCATTTCTAAAAGAAATATGATGCCTTTGAACCCTATCCTTGTCATTGAAATTTTTGATTGTTGGGGAATTGATTTCATGGGTCCATTTCCATCATCTTTTGGATTTGTGTACATTTTGGTTGCAATTGATTATGTCTCAAAATGGATTGAGGCAATTCCATGTCGGCACAATGATCATAAAACTGTTTTAAAATTTTTAAAAGAAAATGTTTTGAGTCGATTTGGAATTCCTCGAGCTATCATTAGTGATGGGGGAACACATTTTTGCAATAAACCATTTGAATCCTTAATGAAGAAATATTGCATTACCCACAAAATTGCAACCCTTATCATCCTCGAGACAAGTGGACAAGTTGAATTAGCAAATAGGAGATTAAACAAATTTTGGAAAAAATGGTTAACCCAAATCGTAAAGATTGGTCTTTAAGACTAAACGATGCACTTTGGGCTTACCGTATCTTGCTTTTAAAACATCTTTGGGCATGTCTCCCTATCGGTTAGTTTATGGAAAACCTTGTCATTTGCACTGTAGAATTAGAGCATAAAGCATTTTGGGCCATTAAAGCTTTCAACTTAAGTCTTGATGATGCTTCCAAGTTACGCAAATTACAATTGAATGAACTTGAGGAATTAAGAAATGATGCATATGAAAACTCAAAGATTTATAAAGCTAGAACAAAAGCTTTTCATGACAAATCAATTTTCAGAAAAACTTTTGAAATTGGTCAAAAAGTTCTGCTTTATAATTCTCGCCTTCACCTATTCCCTGGAAAATTGAGATCTAGGTGGATTGGTCCTTATATTGTTAAACATGTGTATTCTTATGGGGCCATAGACATTGAGAACCCTAGGAATGGTATTGTATTTAAGGTTAATGGACAAAGACTCAAACCATTTCTGGAACATCAAGTTGTTGAGGTAGAATCCATTTCTCTTTCTAATCCTTGTTATGAGTAGAATTTATTTTAATGTTGTTTCTTTCTTTTTGCAGTTCTTTGTGTTCCTGGTTAAATGGCGGATAACGGTACTCCGTGACTCTCAAGTCGGTTTGTTTTTCAGTTTCCCATAATAACTGATTTCTTCTCCTTTCAAAATGGATGTCATTCTCTCAAATCTAAGAAAATATTTTCCTTCTCTCCCTCTAAATGCTCTAACAAAAGTCTATGAAGCTAGGTGTGAAAGACTGAGATTGTTAATGTATAAGGGCATCCCGAGAAGATATACTTTGGATAATCGAAGCAAAGGTTCGTTTAGTGGTGAATCTTCTTGATTCATTTGTCTCATACATGCCTGGTCTCAGTAAAAGTTCATTTTCAAAAATGAGAAGAGCAAAAAGAATGAAAGTTTGTTACAAGTGTGCACGATGGAATTGCAATATGCGATGTCACTCTTTGGGGATGGTTTCCGTAAATAGAGAAGATAAAATATTCTTCATTAAGAATGGACTGAGTAAGGAGTCATTAGATAATATCTTATTGACTCTTGAGACGCATTCTTGTGGAGTTGTGCAGCGTGAACTTCTTAGTTTGTGGAATCTCTTCAAGGACGAGCAAGAGCGTTATAGTCTTGGGAATCTGACTCAAAAAGACCCTGTTTGCCAATTTATAAGAAAATTGGATGGGAAGCTTATCCTCGACTCATAGAAGGTGTTTAAGCCGTTTCTGGACGTGAAACCAGAGGAAGATGTGAGCCACAATCACAACAACATGTATATATTATCTTGTACATTTTCAAAAAAAAAAAGAAAAAAAAAAAAAAAAAAAAAAAAATTGAAAAAAAAAAAATAAAAAATAAAAAAAAAAATAAAAAAAAATAAAAAAGGGCAAAACTTCGGTTGTACTTGGTCTTTAATTAGATTAGGAGCCCCTGCTAGTGGAGTGGCAGACCCGTCATTGACTCGGGTGGACCTTCGCACGCCGGTCGGTAAATAAGGTTCGTGTGCCATGCTCTGAAGAGAGCCACGCAAGCATTCCCAGGTTTTAACCAAAGGCTCTGCTTGTTGATGGACAGAAAGAAGCGTCCCGTGTTTGTATTCTCGCGTGACAATGCCTCTGAGCTGGATCCCGTGATTTAATGCCATGGGCTCTTGACGACCTCTCACCGACCGTGGTCGTTGGTGGTATTTGTCGATTTACACACTTTAATTAGTGGCGTCGTAGCTCAATCCAAAATATCCCACAAGCGGGAGGGAGAAGAATGCCCAGATTGGTGAGCCGTCTTGGTATTACTTGCACTCATGACGCACAAGTATAAAGATCGCCATGAAACCTGTACATAAAGGTATGTAATCATTTATTATTATTATTTTATCTTTGTATGATTTTGTTAAATTTTGGTTTTGGATGAGACGATCCTTTGGATAGGATCCTTCGGGGGTTTCTAGACTTCTTTACCCCGATGGTTTTCTTGAAGTAAAAAAAAAAAAAAAAAAAAAAAAATTATTATTATTATTATTATTTCAAACTTTTCTGACACCAGCCAACCTACCTGTATAGGAGCTATTATTACTTTTTCTATTCTCTTCCCTATTTAAACACTCCATTTTCTTTACTTTTCTGCAACTCTTAATCATTCAAAGAGAGTGAGTGTAGAAATGGAGGGAGCTTCTTCTTCAGTTCGTAGATTTCTCAGTATTGGTGTATTTTGTGGGACAAGTTATGGGAATGGTTTAGAGTTTGTAAACGCAGCAAGCACTGTTGGTAGAACACTTGCTGCAAGAAACATTCGTGTAGTATATGGGAGAGGTTGCATTGGGTTAATGGAGGGTTGTATCACTTTCTGCATTTGTAAGAGGTGGTCAAGTTTTAGGTATCATTCTTGAACCTTTAACTCGAAGGAACATCGTTGGAAAGACAGTTGGATTGGAAATTAAGGTATCCTCTATGCATGGACGAATGAAGGCGATGCTTGACAACTCTGATGCATTCATTGTCTTACCTGGTGGTTTTGGTACTTTGAAAGAAGTCTTTCAAGTTGTCTCTTGGGCCCAATTGAACATCCACCATAAACCCATAGGTTTGTTGAATGTTAATAATTTCTTTGATAATTTGTTATCTTTTGTTGACCATGCTGTGGAACAGAAATTTGTCACACCTTCAGCAAGACAACTCCTTATCTCTGCTTCTACTGTTGATGAATTGATTGATAAATTAGAAGCATTTGTTTATGAACTGATCGATAATGACTCGAGATAGATTGGTTCGAAGGAAGCGATGATGGAAGTGGTGAAGGAAGCAAAGTGAAAAGAAAGCCATCCAAGACACTCCAACTATTTAAATAATTACAAGCTTTGGTTTTATTTATCGTACTTTGTTTCTGTTTAAATTTGTGTGAGATTTTTTTTCTTTTCAGTAATTGCAGCAACAGGTAATATATTCTATCCTTTTTCCTATCTATGTTTTGACATTGAGGACAATGTTGTGATCTGGTTGGGGGAAGGATGGTTGTAAAAAAAAAAAAAAAAAAAAAACCCAAAAAACCAAAAAAAAAAAATTAGGAAGTGTGTTTGTCAATATGATTATTGTGTTTATCATTAAAAAAAAAACAAAAAAAAAAAGATTTAGAAAGTATGTTTGTGAATATGTTTGTTGTGTTTGTCATCAATTTTTTTTAATAACAAAAGTAATTAGGGATGGCAGAGTAAAGAGTAAATTATTTATTCTTGAGACGCATCAAAAATTGGTGGCAGAGTAAGGAGTAATTAGGGTAGTAACTAATTTATGTGGAAGTAGCAATTCAAATTCAAAGAAATTTGCATGATTGAGTAAATTGTCTTCTTTCTTAAAATTCACATGCTTGGTTATGAATGTTGAATTGGTGGACTGAGAATGATAGAATTATGCATTGTGAGATTTTGAGCTTATTGATGAATAGATTGAACATTTGTACCATTCTTTTCTTTCTTGTGTGAATTTCACTCATGGAATTGTTGCTCTAGAACTTGCTTTGATTCTTTTTGAGACTACATTTTCATATGCATACATGAATATGATTGAGGCATTTTTCTTGAAATAGCTACTTTAGCCAAATAGCCAACCTTGTGCATATTTTCCTTCGCTTAACCCCTTTGAGCTTATTTGACTATTTTTTTTTGTTTCGAACTCATTATGCGCCTTAAATGAAAAATCATATTCTTACTTGACCTTAGGGAATAAGAGAACATTAGTTTGTCATTCGATGAGTTCTTGAACAAGTGTGGGGGTGTGTGTGCAGAATATTTAAAAAAAAATGTGTATATATGATGTTCTTATTCTTCAAAAAAAAAATCAAAAATCAAAAAAAAAAAAAAAAAATCAAAAAAAAAATTTGTAAAAAGAAGAGGGTCAACAAGGTAATAAAGGAAAGGAAAAGAATATGTAAAGAGAATTTGTATTAGGTGGAGTTGAGATGAATTTTTATGCTTGTTAATTGAACTCAGCTCTCATGTTCTTTTATTCTCTGGTGTTTAACTTGTCATATCTATATTATCTCCTCCTTTACCTTGACCCCATTACAACCTTGAATAAAGTCCTCATGATTTGTGTGTGCATGTGTTCTGAGTAGTGGAGAAGTAGAAGATAAGCAAGCTTATAGTAGTGCAATTTTCATGGGTTGAATTGAGTGAAATACCTACCTTTTAAACACTTGAGGGATTGAGAGTGAATCTTGTGAAAATCTATCATTCTTGACTCATGCTTTTCAATTGAAATAACCTTGCTTGTTGATTTGAGAAGTGAAGATATGTTACCTCATGAATGTTTTGATTACTTGAATGATTGCTCTTCATTTTTAAATATTATTAGAAATTGAGTCTTTTAGAGTGTTTAGCTTTTGAGTCTGTTTCGTTTTTTTTGTGAGTGATCTTATGTGTTTTGCTCAGGAGTGCAAAAAGCTAAGTGTGGGAGAGTTTGATGATCACATATTTGATACATTAATAAGCTTTCATTCTTAGTCATTTACACTCTTTATGTACTTAATTGATTGAATTTTATTATGTTTTGTAAGTTTGGACTCAAATTGAACTTAATTGAATTTTTCAGCATGATTCATATCTTACACTATTTTTGTATTTGGGTCATATCTTGGGCTGTAGGTGGTCTTTGGAGTTGATTCTAGTGGCATTTGAAAGATAAGAGAGAGTTCTATAACTTTCATGAATACCTCAAATGCCCAATCACACGAGTAGATAACTCAAATTGGGGTTGAAGCAAGAACTAGAGTGCTGTTCCTGACAGCTTGACCTATGTATACTGTTCATCATAGATTTTGGGCTAGATGTTGTAAAATGGACTGAAATTTGGATGCTGAATAGATAAGACCCATATCTACAACTTTCATGTTGAACACTTTTCCAGAATCGGATTCCTTGAAGGTGATATTGGGTTTAGAAGTCAGAACAGAGGAGCTGTGACTGGGCCTGGATAGTATGTAGTAATTTGAACGTATCTGGAGTTGTAGAAATGATATTGGACCCAAACCAAAGCCATTTGAAAGATAAGATCTAGGCATATAACTTTCATGAAGACCACTTGGTTCAAAAATGACGAATACAATGACTTCAGAGCTGCATGATTTCAGAGACAAGGAATCTCCATAATTTCCCACTCATTTAATGTCATTTGGCATTTTCCACTCATTTTCCAATCATTCAACCACTAATAACTCAGCCCCCTTGACATTTTGTATCTCTAATCCTCTATAAAAGGGGGCCTTGGCAGATCATTGAAATTATTAGGTGTTAGTTACCAAAATAATACCATTTTGTTACTAGGTTTTCTTGTAGTAATTTTCCTTTGTTCTAAATGAAAGTCATGTTCTTCTTCTTCTTCTTCTTTCTTTCTTTCTTCTTATCTATGAGTAACTAAGTTTCATTTTACTTGGGTAAAAGGGTGAAGCTCTTGGTAATAAAGTAAGATTAGATTTATTCTTCTCTTGTGCTTAAATGATTTATATTTTCTAGTAACCATTATACGTATTATAATTTGTTTATTATAATTTAGAAATCATCTTTGTAAATAGGAGTTCTTGATTTGTTGTAGACAAAATATTGGCACAATGAATGCTTTAACCCATTTATAAGTGGTGGTAATATTTTTAGGAAACATAATATAATTACGTATATTATTTTAATGGACTTTTAACGTTATATTTTCCGATTGGAACCTCCATGTTGCGAGGATTCTAATTGAGTTATAAAAGGAATTAATCTTACTTTTACTTTATTTACCAAGAGTGGATCATTTTTACCTAAGTAAATAATTTTTACTGTAGTAACAAAATATTAACCTTACCTTAAATAATCTTCATCAATTCCCTGTGGATCGACCTCGGACTCACCGAGAAATTTATTACTTGAGACAACCTGCACTTGGGTTTGCAAATGCGACAACTAAAAAGTGTGCATCATAGGTCAAAGTCTTCATATCTCCAGCAGAGTCAGCTTATCATAAGATCCCAATTTTAGATGGTAACAGTTTTACCGTAAGATCTGCGTAATGGATAAATCTTGTGATATCCCCTAATTATCAATCATGATCTTATGAAATAATAGTACTGTAACTGCCATACTAGTATTATGATAATAAAAAGATTCTCTATAACTAAATAAGAAACATATCTTCACCTGCAACTATGATGGGAATATATCTCTTCATCAAGAGAACATATCAATCCAACCTCTATAAATATCAAGTTAAGTCACCCTAATTAGGTATGAATTATCTCATAACATAAACCCTATTGGTGCACATCCTGACTTGAGCGTTGGAGTCCCTTTGCAGGTACCCACCCCCTGTTTCAATATGTTTGATCGTTGCTGCTCAAAGAAAAAGCCTCTATCTCGTGCCTATGAGCTATCCAACGTAATTGAGGATTCATGCGGCTCAATCCACTGAAGGTCCAAGATGGTGAGTGATAACAGAGGCCTAAAAGTAATTGCGGGCCAGAAGTAGTGGGTATTTCAATAATTAAATCATTAGTAAGCCCATAACATTAAACATAAACTTTTTCAGGCTTGAAATATGACAAAGAAAATTTTAGTCTGGTCTACCTATAAACGACAAAATGATGAAGAGTAATTTGAAGGATATTAAGTTTAAAATGTTGAAAACTATGTCTAAATTTGTTGTATAGGCTAACTAAATTATGTAATTATGGTAATTAAGATCTTTTGTAATCTTTGTATTTATTACAATAACTCTATATAATTCAGTCCCTGGTGTGTAATTCAGACACATGGTTTCTTCATATGTCTCTCCTTTTTCTCTCTTTCAACATGGTATCTAGAGCCTAAAGAGAGACAATCCTAAAACTGCGCATGCCCAGTGAGTCCACTGCTTTCTGGTGAATTTTCTTTTTTAGGCTAACTGTGTTTCCACTCCGATTTTCCAGCCTTTCTCTTTCTACTGTGTCATATTTCTTGCAGACCCATCTCCTTTGTTGTTGTCCACCGCTGCCCACCGTTGTCCATTATCGTCCGCTGTCACTATCCGCTATCATGTCCAAATTTTTTGGTAACCTTATCGGCAGGTAACCCCACCATGGAATCGGCTCTCCTTGTTAGGCCAGAACCTAGAAGCTTGAGCCCAATAACCACAAGACGTGCCTACACGCATCGTCGGAATCCCCTGCGATCAACTCCACACGTCGCTCCTTCACCGGCGCGTGGGCCACCCCACAGGTTGCCTTTTGTACTGCCGTGCTCACCCTTCTCTCCTCTTTCTGGATCTGCCCTCTCCTTTTGTGTTAGTGACCGTTTGTCGAGACCCCCTTTTGAATCAATGCATTCAGTTACTATTTGGTTGTGTTTTTCAGCCTATTGTTTACTGATTTATGGCTAGTTCTCCTTCCTTAACTAGCTCTAAAGACATCTCGAAGGCTTAGCATCCTGTTTTCACCAGTTTCATTAGTGCCCCTCTCTCTGTTGACAAATTAGATGATAGTAACTATGATACTTGGGCTTTAGACATCAAACTATGGCTCAACGACCAAGGCTATGAAGAACACCTCATCACGAAGCTTGAGTTTGTGCCTGAGGTTGACAAATCAAGGTGGAAAAAGATTGATGCCCAATTATACAGTGTCATCAAATCCACAATTCATCCCTCCCTTAAGCAGATCTTCCGCTCTCATATTACTTGTAAGTCTATTTGGGAGTAGGCCAAAGTTTTTTACACCAACGACACTTAATGGCCATATGGGGTGTGTCATAACCTCATGGGTGTTATTGCTCCTCGGAAGTTTGATGGTTCTATGTCGACCTATTTGGAAAATGTCTATGGTGCTCTCCATGATTTCAATGAGCTGCTGCCCCCTGCTGATACCCTGGCGAAGGAACTCAAGCAACGCAATGCCTTTTTCATGCTTATGGCCTTGCATGGGTTGCCTCCGGAATATTCTGTCAACTATGATCAGATTTTAGGTTATCCCACTATCCCTACTTTGAGCATGGCTTGGTCCACTTTGCTCCAAGTCTCGGCTAATCAACCCTTTGATTCTGTCGTTGCTTTAGCTCCAGTTGATACATTTGTCCTAGTCTCCCAAAGAAACAATCATGGTCGTTCTTGTTTTGGCAATTGTGGTAGACCTCGTCCAAAATGTGATCATTGCAATAAGCTGGGTCATACCATTGATAAATTTTGGATTTTACATGGCCGCCCTCCCGAGCTGCTAATGTTGCCCAGACTGGTGCCCTGAGTCCACCTGAGCCCTCTACCCTACCAACCGCATCTCTAGTTGCCTATGTAGATTTTCTGAAGTGGGTTGAACAACATCAAGCCTCTAGTTCCACTACATCTATTGAGCACACTAGTAATATATTTGCTTGTCTCTCTCAGTCACTATCCTTAGGTCCTTGATTCTGGTGCCTCTAATCACATCTCTAGTAATAAGCATATTTTCTTCAAAATTTCTAATTCTGGTTATTTACCTATCACCACTTTAGCAAATAGTTCCCAAACACAGTCCAAGGGATTGGCACTATCCATCCCCTCCCTTCCTTGTTTGTTGATTTCGTGCTTTATGTTCTTGGGAGTCCTTTTAATTTACTGTCCATTAGTCGTTTGACCCGTTCTTTAGATTGTAACATTACATTCACTAAAGACTCTGTTATTTTGTAGGACCGAAGTTTGGGACAAATGATTAGCGCCGGATGTGAGTCCAATGACCTCTACTAGCTCTCTTCCACCTCTTATGTTTGCTCTATCACGGATACCCCTCTCACCATCCATGCTCAGTTAGGTCATCTGAACCTTTACCTTGTGAGTCGTGTCAATTTGGAAAACACACTCGTAGTCTATTTCTCGACAAAGGTTGTCGTCTAGTCGTGTCTCCCTTTACTTTAGTTCATTATGATGTTTGGGGTCCTAATTATGTCGAGTCTACTTTGGGTTCCAAATATCTTGTTACTTTCATTAATGACTACTCTCGGTGTACTTGGTTATTTTTAATGCACAGTAGGTTTGAGTTATTTTCTATTTTTCAAAAAATTTATAATGAAATAAAAACTTAATTTGGTGTTCCAATTTGTACTTTATGTAGTAACAATGCCCATGAATTTTTATCTCAGCTTTTTCAATATTTTATGGCATCTAATGACATTCTTCATCAAACATCTTGTGCCTATACCTTTTAACAAAATGGGGTTGCTGAGTGCAAAAATAGACACCTAATTGAAACAACTCGAACAATTTTACTTCATGGTTGTGTCCCTTTCTATTTTTGGGGCGATGCAGTTCTTACTGCTTGCTACTTGATTAACTGCATGCCCTCTTCTGTGTTTGATAACTAGGTACCCCACTTTGTGTTGTTTCCTTATTAACCCCTTCATTCTCTTCCGCCTTGTGTTTTTGGGTCAACATGTTTTGTCCATAATATCATTCCCAGTCTTGATAAACTTTCTCCTTGCTCCATCAAATGAGTTTTTCTTGGTTACAATCGGTCTCAAAAAGGTTATCGTTGTTTTTCACCTACTCTCCACCATTACCTGGTCTCTGTCGATGTCACATTCTTCGAGTTCCCGTCTTTGACTCTTCTAATTTGACTCCTAAACCCATTACTGAGGTCTTCTCTATTCCTTCTCTTCTTGTCTCAATTGAATATGATACCCCTTAGCCACCTCCTATTAGAGGACCCCCATCGATCATACATCCCTTTCAAGTCTATCATCGTCGGCCCCAACCACCTCCACTGCCACCACCTCCACCAGAGGTTGCAAAATTCACTACGAACTCTCCTCTGACACCAACTCCTTTACCAGCTCTGGCATTGCCTCTTGATCCTGAACTTCCCATTGCTCTCTGAAAAGGTATATGGTTTACTCGTAACCCTTCTCCTCACTATGTTACTTTGAGTAATCATTGTCTGTCTTCTTCGCATTTTACATGTCTTTCTTCCATGTCTATTCCTAAATCTCTAGGTGACACCTTACCCCATCTTGGGTGGAGACAAGTTATGATTGAGGAAATGTGTGCCCTTCAGAATAGTGGTACTTGGGAACTTGTTCCTCTTCCTCAAAGGAAGTCTGTTGTTGGCTGTTAGTGGATCTATACAGTCAAGGTTGGCCTAGATGGCAAGCTTGATCGCCTCAAGGCACATCTGGTGGCAAAAGGGTATACACAAATTTTTGGTTTTGATTATGGAGACACTTTCTGACCGGTGGTGAAGATGGTTTCTGTTCGGATTTTTCTATCTATGGTTGCTATTCGCCATTAGCCTATTCATCAGTTGGACATCAAGAATGTTTTTCTCCACTGTGATATAGAAGAGGAGGTTTATATGGAGCAACCATCAGGGTTTGTTGCTCAGGGGCAGTCTTCTGGCCTTATTTGTTATCTTCACAAGTCATTGTATAGTCTGAAACAATCTCCTCAGGTTTTATTTGGTCGATTCAGTATTGTAGTTCAGCAATTTGGTTTGATTCAGAGTGAGGCTGACCACTTTGTCTGCTATTGCCATATAACCCAAGGTTGTATCTATTTGATTGTGTATGTGGATAACATTATTATCATTGGAAGCAATCACCAGGGCATAACTCAGATAAAATAACACCTCTGTCATCACTTTCAGACCAAAGATCTTGGCAAACTTCATTATTTCTTAGGAATCAAAGTGACACAATCCAATGATGGTTTAGTTATCTCACAAAGGAAGTACACTATGGACATCCTTGAGGAAACATGTTTACTGAATGCAAAACTTATTGACACTTCTATGGATCCTAATGTCAGGCTTCTATTAGATTAGGGAGAGCCACTTTCAGACCTAGGAAGATATAGAAGATTAGTCGAAAAATTAAACTACCTCGTTGTTATCATCCATATATCTCTTTTTGCAGTGAGTTTGGTAAGTTAGTTTCTAAACTCACTTTGTGAAGGACATTGAGATGCAGTCATTCATATCCTGAAGTATATTAAAAGAACTTTAGGAAAAGGTCTCATATATGAAGATAAAGGTTATACTCAAATTATTGGAAAAGAGCAAACACTAAACCAATCTCATATGTTGGTGCAAGAGTTGGAAGGGAGATCTTTTGGGGTTCAGTATGGACTTGGAGCAGGAAGATACAAGTCACAGAAAAGAGAAGGAAAAAGAGTTGGAAGGGGATACTTTGGAGCTAGAATCAGAAGGGAGTAAGCAGTGGCTTTAGCTAAGCAAACTCTAGTGGGAAGAATCTTAATAGACAAGGGTCTCAACAAGAATGTGGTGAAAGAAATGATTTTTAAAGCTTGGGGAGAGCTTGAAGGTATTTCAATCACAGATATGGGACCTAATACTTTCATGTTCAATTTTAAGGTTGAAAGCACTCCAAGGAAAATCCTCTTAGCAGGCCCTTGGAGCTGTTTAGGCCATATGATGAGTTTGCAGCATTAGACTCCTGATTTATCTGTATTAGAATTAAGTTATGATTTAATAACTTTCTGGGTCCAAATACATGGACTCCCCCTTGATATAATCAACTCAAGGAATGCTGCGAAAATTGGATCTCGAATTGGGGAAGTGTTGGAGGTGGAAAATCCAATGGTGGAAGGACAATTGCTAAGGAGTTTTGCAAGAGTCAGGATCATTATTAATTTTAGGAAACCTTTGCCTACGAGTTTTTGGGTTCCAAGAAATGATTTGCCAAATGCTTAGATCATGTTGAAATATGAGAAGCTGCAAGATCTATGCTTCAGCTATGGAAGAATAGGCTATGAACTGCAAGAAGCAATGTCAAATCTAGACTCTTAGAAGCCAAGGTATGGACCAACACTGGGAGTTCCAATGGCCAAATCCTTAGCCTCAATAGCTGTTGAAAACTCTGGAAAAAACCAGAAGAACAGAAAAGAGCACAACCAGGAGGGGATGGCGCGTGAACAGCAAAGCAAGAGGGATGAGAGTGGACAGAACAAGGGGACAAACTGCCAGCTAAAAGAAAAAATAGTATTGAGAACATCCTTTGGACAGGGTTAGAATGAGGCTGGAAGGAAAAGAGGTTGCACAGTGCTGAGAGATGTGGCCAAAATAGGTGATATTGGAGTGCAGATTATGTCAGATTATGACCTAACATGTGAAAAAATGGATGCAGTACTGGCAGAGGAGCTAAGGATAAGGAGGGCAAAGGAATTTTGTGAAACAACAAGAGCATGGGGATCGATTGACCAGGCAAGCAACCCAGTTAAAATAGATATCCTATTGGGCCGAACCCAGCCAAGTTTAGGGCCCAATGCTATTGAAGATTTGATGATTTCAAAGGAAGAAGTTGGCCTAAAAGACCCACTCCTTATAAAGGATTATAGAAGCTCAACAAAGGCAGGAACAAGCATGTATGGGCTTAACTTAGAACTAGTACACATTGAGAAATGTTAAAATTCATGGTTTTTCACAAGGTACCAAGATCAGAGAACAAAGAAAGGCCTTGTCCAGCCATGCATACAAGAAATGACAATAGAGGGCAACCACTCTGAGGAGAACGAAGAAAGAAGTGAAATATTAGCTATCCCGGGAAAACCATCACGAGGCAATTTTAGTGGGGAAAGAAATGAATATGGCTATTATGTAAGGATGCCAAGTGATGATGAGGAGGATCAGGAAGTAATAGGAACGAAGGAGAATAAGAACTATGAAATACAGCTAGTTAAGGGGCTTGACAGAGCACTCAGCTTGAAGTGCTGCAGGAGGGAGAGGGTGACACAATGGACATCTATGAAGGGACGAGTTTATTTGGCGCTCTGAAGAAGGCTAAAAAAGGAAGTAGGGAGGATCAAATTTCTCAAGAACTGGCCATAACACAATGGGGTCCTAATGCTCTAGGCTGCAAGGCCAGTAGTCATAACTATAAAGTAGAGGAGGAGTTAATGGGCCACAAACAGGTTGACAAGTTGGCAAGTATCCCCACCAATCTAATTTGCAGTGGAAGCTCCGAACAAATGGTCGAAGAGGCGGGCCTTATCATGCCCCCAATGGGACCATGATCTTCCTAAGCTGGAACTATCATGGAGTGGCAGCTTCCAAGACAATTAATGAACTAAAAAGCCTTTTATAATCAGCCCAAGCTGATCGTGGTCTTCTTAATGGAGACTAATGCAAACAGTGTGACTATAGAAAGAATCAGAAAAATGTTGAAAGTTTGACAAAGCTTTCTGTGTTGAAGCTAGAAGATTCTCGGATGGCCTTTGTTTATTATGGCAGAAAAAAGTGGAGATAGAGGTTCAGTTTTGTTGTCATAATTTCATACATAGCTCTATTACAGATGAAGATGAATTAAGCTGTTAGAAAGTACCTTTGTCTATGGCCCTCCAATTTTCTAGCAGAGAAGATGTTTATGGAACCAACTAGTAGGCTTGCAAACCAATCATGACGGAGCTTGGTGTTGCATGGGGGATTTTAATTAAATGCTTTTCCAGCACGAGAAAGAGGGTTTACAGCCTTCAAATCTGAATAGGATGGAGTTGTTTAGAGGGTTTCTAAATTCCACTGCTCTTATGGATCTTGACATCAAGGGATGCAAATTCACTTGGTTTAGTAACCCTAAAAATAAGGTGGGGACCAGAGAAAGAATCGATAGGGTGTTGGCTAACTGGAGTTGGAGATGTTCTTATCCGCATGCTATAGTTTCTGCTCTCCCAGTTATTTCCTCTAATCATTGTCCCATTATTTTAGATATGATCCTAAAGGAGAAAAGTGGAAAGGGAGGTTTCAAGTATGAGGTGTTTTGTGAGGAGAATGAAGAGCGTGATTCAGTGGTGCATAGGGGTTGGAAAGAAACCGAAACGGATTCAAAGGAATGGGAGGACTTCCCCAAGAGAGCAAAAAACTGGAAGAGGGAACTTACTGCTTGGCACCATCAGACTTTTAATAGAGCAGATAGAGAGATATACTCTTTAAAGAAGCTGCTAGCTCTCGTTTAGAATGATATAAGGGGTGATTTGGACCTTGAAAAGATGGAAGAATTAAAATTAAAGATCAGCGCTTTATAGAGGCAGGAGGAATACAAATTTTTACCATGCAACAACTATACAAAGAAGGGGAAGAAACAAAGTTCACATGTTAAAGAATGAGTAGGGAGAGTGGATTGAGGGACACAAAGATGTAAAGAAAGCAGCTGTGGAACATTTCCAGAAAGTCTACACTTCTGATGGTGTAATAGATGATGGAAATTGTATCCAAGTAATCCCAAAATTTGTCCCCGATGAGCTGAATAGGAGACTGTTAGACACTATGTCTGACGAAGAAATTAAGAGAGCAGTGGATAGCTTGGGTGAGTTAAAAGCACTAGGCCTTGACGGTCTCAATAGAAGGTTTTACAGAAAGTATTGGCACATCATAATAGATGAAGTGTGCAAGGCAGTGCTCAAATTCTTCAAGGAGGGGGAGTTGCCAGAAGAGGTTAATGAAACGCAGGTTGCTTTGGTTCCTAAAGTTCCTACTTCTGAGAACTTGAATCAGTTCTGTCCAATCAGTTGCTGTAATTTTAGTTGCAAAATTATCTCCAAGATAATGGTTATGAGGCTAAGGGAGTACATGGGGAGTATGTTAACTCAAAACCAAAGCGCCTGATGAACCTTTAAAAAGTAATGTTTTTACGGTTCAATTTCTGGGTTTTTCATTCTCTTTTAATTTATTTAATTGAGTTTTGTCCTTATATTTTTCATGTTTTTTAATTTAAAGAGTTTTTCTTCATTCTTTGTATTTTCTTTTGCTTTTGATAGGTTTTTGCTGGGAAAGAATGGATTATTTTTGCATGGAAGAGCTGCTTGACAAGTCTACGGACGATCAGCCGCTTAAGCATCCAAGAACGGCGCGCCAAGCGCTAGTGAGGCGAAACGAGGGAATTTTCTCTGCTAGTTCGGCGCTCAAGCGTGGGATTTCAGCGCTCAAGCGCAGATGGCGAAACAGGGGTGATATTGTTGATATTTCAGCGCTCAAGCGTACGGTAGCCATTGCTTCAGCGCGTGTTTTGTGAATAATTGGTCTCTGGTGATCCAGCGCACTGAGGTATTTGGAGAGTTAGCGCCTTGAGCTGAAAGCGTAACAAAAGCGTGAATTTCTTATAAATAGAAAGTTACGCCAAATTTCAAGATATTCTGCAAGATAGTAGTCAAGACAACTCAAATCCTAATTTCGTGTGGGCGCATCAAGACTTGAAGATTAGGGATTCTCTTCAATCTTGCCACTAATTATCAATGGAGTTTGTCATCTTCTATTCTTTGTTTTGTTCTTTTCCTATGTGTAACTAACTTCCCCTCGTTAGGGGGACGATGGATCTTGATACTTTGATGTTGTAATTTCTTTTATGGGTTTAATGCATGTTTTTATCTCATGATTTACGTGTTTATCTCTCGTTCTTAATGCTTTTCTAAACCCGATCAATTTGGGAATGATAAATTGGGTTTATGTATGATTTGGGAAAATTTGCATGAACCTAGAACTTGTGATAAACACCATAATTTCGCAATCGCTAGGGATAGACGTTGTGGGTTATGTGGTCTTTCTTATAATTCCTCTGTTCTTGATAATGCCTTTCTAATTGGAGTTAGACTAAGGGATTAGTTAATTTCAATCAGCGTAAGAGGATTAGTATACCAAGGGATTGGATATTAATTAATGTTGGGAATTGACCATGAATCATTGAAATAGAACATGTTTTAAACCAATTTTTAGAAGTACATTTGAAAGAGTTCAAGTGAAGTCTGAACCCTAACACTTTCTTATTCTTGATTTCATCTCTTGTTAAATTGATTGATTTTACTTTGTTTAGTTTTATTTACTTTCTTTTAATTATCTTTATTTTCACTTTTTTTTCAACTTCCATATTTTGATTGGCTTAAATAGTGTTAATTTAACGAATTTGGTAATTGGCAATATAATCCTCGTGGGACGATTCTCTTTTCACTACTTTATTACTTTTTGCGATTCGGTGCACTTTTTATTTTCTTTCTTTACTTCACTCTGGTTTGCTTGTTTGTGTTTATGCAAGGTTCTTTGGAATCAGAAGAATTACTTTTTGATCCAGAGATAGAGAGAAGCTAGAGCGAACAGGAAAGCAGCTAGAGAGAGGAAGAGACTTGAAGAAGTTGAGCAAAAGATGGCAGAAATTGTTGTAACTGCAGAGCAAAGACGTACATTGGCTGACTATGCTACCCCATCTGCTGAGAATATTTCTACCAGTATTGTGCGTCCTGCTATTCAGGCTAATAATTTTGAGATTAAACCAAGACTTCTACAACTAGTGCAACAGAATCAGTTGGGGAGGCCATGCAGAAGATCCAAACTTGCATATTGTGAATTTCTTGCAGACTCTGTGATACTTTTAAGTATAATGGCGTACTGATGATGCCATTAGATTACGACTGTTCCCATTTTCGCTCAGAGATAAAGCAAAGAGCTGGCTACAAGCCCAGCCACAAGGGAGCATCTCTACTTGGGAGGATTTGGTTAACAAATTTTTGACTCGATACTTTCCTCCATCAATGTTTGTGAAGATAAGGAGTGAGATTGCTTGCTTTACTCAGAATCAGGGAGAATCTCTCTATGAAGCATGGGAGAGATTCAAGGAGCTATTAAGGAGATGTCCTCACCATGCATTTGAGGTTTGGCAGCAGGTGCAGATATTTTATAATGGGTTAAATCATTCCACAAGACTTATGGTGGATGCGTCTGCGCAGTGGGTCTTTAAACACTAAGACTCTCGAAGAGGCTCAAGAATTATTTGAGGTTATGGCCACTAATGAATATCGTTGCCTAGTGGGAGAGCAATAGTCGACAAGGACTGATGGAGCTTGGTACTTTCGATGCCTTACTTGCTCAAAACAAAAGTATTTCTCAACAGTTGGCCAACCTAACTAAGCAAGTGGAGAGCATGCAGGTAAATTCTGTGAACCATCAAAGGTTAATTTGTGACTTCTGTGGAGGTAATCATGCTAATGGTGGATGTGAAGTAAGCAATTCTGGTTTTAGTTCTCAAGAGCAGGTAAATTATATGGGTAATCCTTCCAGACCTCAGGGTGTTCCATTTTCAAATACATATAATCCAGGGTGGAGGATTCATCCCAATTTTTCTTGGAGCAATCAAATAGTGCCATTGAATCCTCAACCAGAACAGAAGTCTCCTCTTGAGATTACAGTGGAGAAACTTTCTTTGCAGACCTGCTTTTATGCAACGAGACTTCAAATTTTATGGAAGAGTCGAGGGCCAATTTTAAGAATCATGAGGCGACAATTAGAAGTTTAGAGAATCAAGTGGGGCAAATAGCAAAACAAGCTTCAAGAGAGACTTCCAGGAACCTTCCGAGTGATACTGTTGTCAATCCAAAGGAGCAATGTCATGCAATTACACTGAGAAGCAGCAAGACTTTGGATGGACTAGTTAAGGAAATTGATGTTCTTGTTGCAGATGTCCCATCTCAAGACTGCTGTAATAAAGAAGCTAAAGAGGAGCAACCAAAGTGGCAGAGAAAGAAGAAGGAATGTGAGAAGAAAATAGTTGATCCTTCATTGTATGCTAAACTTCCTTATCCTCAAAGATTTAGGAAGGAGATTCAAGAAAAGCAGTTTTCCAAGTTCTTAGATGTCTTCAAAAAGCTGCATATAAATATTCCTTTTGCTGAAGCACTTGAGCAGATGCCTTCCTATGCAAAATTCATGAAGGATTTGCTATCAAAGAAGAGGAAATTAGAAGAAAATGAAACTGTGGCACTGTCTGAGGAGTGCAGTGCTATAATTCAGAGGAAACTGCCACCTAAATTGAAAGATCCAGGTAGTTTTACTATTCCGTGCACTATCGGTGAGTTGACTATTGAGAAAGCTCTATGTGACTTAGGGGCTAGCATCAATTTGATGCCATTGTCTATCTTGCGCAAGCTGGGAATTGATAAAGTTAAGCCTACCATGGTTTCTCTTCAATTAGCAGATCGATCAGTCAGACATCCATATGGTATTGTGGAAGATTTGCTAGTGAAGGTTGGTAAATTTATTTTCCCAGTTGACTTTGTAGTCTTGGATATAGACGAGGATGCTGATATTCCGTTAATTTTGGGAAGACCATTCCTAGCTACATCAGGAGCAATAATTGATGTCCCTAGAGGAGAACTTATTTTAAGGGTAGATGGAGATCAAGTTACTATAAATGTTTTTAGTAAGTCTGCCCTAACATCAGATCTTTATGCTCCTGTTAATTACATTCAAGGTACATTTAAAAAGGGGTCTGATGATAAGAACTCTTCTTTATCCATTAATGCGGATCTGCTCATTCCTAAGATTGTCAATGAAAAGGTGAACAGTCCTCCTCTATTTGAGATTGTTGAGACAGAGAAAGGTCCCCCCATTTTCCATGGTTCGCTGCAAGCTAATTCTTTTCTTGTTGAAAAATTGAGACCTCTATGGCCTGATGAAAGTTTTCATGCTAAGGTGTATTCAGAATATCATCCTGATTCAAGTCAAGTCCTTAACATTTGTGGGGATTCTAAAGGCAGTGGCAAAGAGTGGAGACAAAGAGCTGATAAAAGAAAAATGTTATCCTACTTCTCGTGTTTCAAGCCACCATGACTAATTGAAAAGGCAACGTCGAGCTAATGACGTTAAACAAGCGCTTTTTGGGAGGCAACCCAAATTTTCTCTCCCTTTTCTATGTTATTTCTGTTTTTATTTTGTTATTTCTTATTTTTTTTTTTTGAAGGTAGCGTTGAGTCGGCTTAAGTGCCTCCCTGAGTTCGGAGCCTTTGTAGGGGGATGTATATAGTTGTCGGCCGCCAAAAAGAGTTTTTCTTTTCTTTTTGCATTTATTTCATTTAGTTATTTGTTCTTTTTGTTTTTATTTTGTCATCGTCACCCTTTTGTGTTTTGAGTCTTTGTTTTAAAATTGTGCATGCCGATGTGTTGAATTGAATATCCAATGATTGTTTGAATTATTAATTGATTTGATTTCTTGGGATAGCACATGAGAATTTATGAGTTGCATTTATTTCTATTGTTTCAATTGTGTATGAATGTTCTTCCCATCTTTATGACTGATAGACCTTGGATTATACATGCATGTCAAACTTAGAGAAAGTTTATGAGATTGTATGTGTGTGGATGATTTGCATCTAGAAGTTGTTTGATTCTCTCTTGAGGCGAAATCCTAGGCAGTGCATGATTAAGGAAATGATAAGGGCCTTCTTTGGACCGTTTGAGCCTTTCAAGCTAACCTGTATACACAGTTTATCCCTAGGTCCCTTTTGCAGCTTTGTTATTGTTTGGCATCTATTTCTTTTCTTTACCCACATTTTCCTTTTCCAATACCCATATGAAAAAAAAAATTTCATCTCTTACATAACCTCTGTTGAGTGCATATTTTGTATTATTTTATTATTCAAGTCTTTATTATTTTTGTGCATGAAATTTTGTGGAGCTAAAAAAATTTGAAAAGAAAAAAAAAGAATTGGAAAAAAAATATAAAAAAAAGAGAAAGTCCACCCAAAGTATTTCAAAGAAATAAGTTTGGGGGTGGAGGTTATCGAAAAAGAAAAAAAAAAGAAAAAAAATGAATGTTGTGTTGTTTCTTATGCTCCGTTTTGCACTTGTCTTATATTTTGAGGCTTGAATTTTGAAATTTGCATGATTTTGTATCTCAACTTTTACTTTCATTATCCTACCACTTCTTTCTTAATTCATACCTTTGGTTTTACATTACAAGCTTTTAAAGACCCTTTTGATCTTCGATTATGTGCTGTTTACATTAGTGGAGAGAGAGATGAAAAACAACCCTATGGATGTGGGTTTGATGTGCATTTGTAGTTTTATAAACTCATTTGAGCTTGTACTCTATGAGGAGATTGAGTCTTTCATTCATGTTTTTGGGAAGTCATTTGTGCATAAGAGTTGCATGTGAGAGACGATGTGATAATTGGATTGTTCATGTGTGATACTTTGAAATTAGATTGTGAATTAGTTCTTGAGGATATGAATGATTTTTGATACCCGGTATTGTCATGTTTGAGTCTGTTTTGAGTTTTAGTTTGTTTTGTTTTTGTTTTTGTTTTGTTTTTTTTTTTTTTTTTACTTGAGGACAAGTAAAAGCTTAAGTTTGGGGAGTGATGAACCTTTAAAAAGTAATGTTTTTACGATTCAATTTCGGGTTTTTCATTCTCTTTTAATTTATTTAATTGAGTTTTGTCCTTATATTTTTCATGTTTTTTAATTTAAAGAGTTTTTCTTCATTCTTTGTATTTTCTTTTGCTTTTGATAGGTTTTTTTACGGGAAAGAATGGATTATTTTTGCATGGAAGAGTCTTGACAAGTCTACGGACGATCGGCGCTTAAGCGTCCAAGAACAGCGCCCAAGCGCTAGTGAGGCGAAACGAGGGAATTTTCTCGCTAGTTCAGCGCTCAAGCGTGGGGATTTCAGCGCTCAAGCGCGCAGATGGCAGAACAGGGTGATATTGTTGATATTTCAGCGCTCAAGCGCTGTGCAGCTGGCGCTCAGGCGCGTGTTTTGTGAATAATTGGTCTCTGGTGATCCAGCGCCTGAGCGCTGGAGAGTTAGCGCCTGAGCGCTGAAGCAGCATAACAGAGCGTGAATTTCTTATAAATAGAAAGTTACGCCAAATTTCAAGATATTCTACAGCAGCCGTCAAGACAACTCAAATCCTAATTTCGTGTGGGCGCATCAAGACTTGAAGATTAGGGATTCTCTTCAATCTTGCCACTAATTATCAATGGAGTTTGTCATCTTCTATTCTTTGTTTTGTTCTTTTCCTATGTGTAACTAACTTCCCCTCGTTAGGGGGACAATGGATCTTGATACTTTGATGTTGTAAAATGCATGTTTTTATCTCATGATTTACGTGTTTATCTCTGTTCTTAATGCTTTTCTAAACCTGATCAATTTGGGAATGATAAATTGGGTTTATGTATGATTTGGGAAAATTTGCATGAACCTAGAACTTGTGATAAACACCATAATTTCTGCAATCGCTAGGGATAGACGTTGTGGGTTATGTGGTCTTTCTTATAATTCCTCTGTTCTTGATAATGCCTTTCTAATTGGAGTTAGACTAAGGGATTAGTTAATTTCAATCAGCGTAAGAGGATTAGTATACCAAGGGATTGGATATTAATTAATGTTGGGAATTGACCATGAATCATTAAAATAGAACATGTTTTAAACCAATTTTTAGAAGTACATTTGAAAGAGTTCAAGTGAAGTCTGAACCCTAACACTTTCTTATTCTTGATTTCATCTCTTGTTAAATTGATTGATTTTACTTTGTTTAGTTTTATTTACTTTCTTTTAATTATCTTTATTTTCACTTTTTTTTCAACTTCCATATTTTGATTGGCTTAAATAGTGTTAATTTAACGAATTTGGTAATTGGCAATATAATCCTCGTGGGACGATTCTCTTTTCACTACTTTATTACTTTTTGCGATTCGGTGCACT
The DNA here is from genome assembly GCA_029884595.1 of Ormosia semicastrata. Classification (NCBI taxonomy): domain Eukaryota; kingdom Viridiplantae; phylum Streptophyta; class Magnoliopsida; order Fabales; family Fabaceae; genus Ormosia; species Ormosia semicastrata. The sequence goes on from JAQQTO010000060.1 coordinate 77,128,488, forward strand.
TGCCGATTTTCAACATCAGCGCCTTCGTGGGAGGGAGACAAATACAAGATAATATAGTCATTGCTCATGAAATTTTTCGTTCCTTAAAAAAGAAGGGAAGAAAAGGGAAAGATAATGTAGCAATCAAGCTTTACATGAACAAAGCTTATGACAGGCTAGAATGGGGGTTCCTAGAGAAAATTCTTACAGCTTATGGATTCCAAGAAGATTTGGTCAAGCTTGTTATGAAGAAGATATCAAGTGTAACCTACATGTTCAAGATTAATGGTGCCCTAAGTCCTGTGGTTAAACCCCAAAGTGGTTTAAGGCAGGGGGACCCTCTTTCCTCCTTTCTATTTATTCTAGCTATTGATGCACTGTCTCATATGCTGTTGAAAGCCAACAATGAAGGGAGTATTTGGTACGTGTAAAATACACTAAGAGCAAGTGCACTCTATCGTCAAGTAATATAGGACTTGAGTCCCAGTTATCGATCCCACAAGGAATAAATAGTAATTACTAGATTCATAAAACTCTTTGTTATCCAGACAATCAAAAGTGTATGAAGAAATTCAAGATAAAATCAAAATAAATAAATAAAGAAAAAAAAATGAACAATCAAACAGAAAATAGATAATCGATGAGAGAGATACTAGGGCGCAAGGTTCACTTGAATCCAATTATTCAGATTTTCTTTCATTTATTATGTAAGGTTTTTCTTTTGCCAATATTCTCTTACCTGCTATTGAATCTTAATGGTCATGGATGAAACAATATTTTATTCCTAAATTAAATCACCTATTTGGTCATTTAGATGAATTAATTAGGAATACATTAAGCTTCAATTCGAGAGATGAATCAATATACCTGTTAATTTCATTGGTAGGAAAAATTGATGTTTGGTCATTCACCAATCTAATCCTAGGCTTACCATATAGATCCACTCATTGAATGCGAATGGTCACCGGTCAAACAATGAATTAACACATGCCAAAAGTGATCAAGTTATGACAAGAATGCAAGCAATATGATAAACCTTAAAGAAATTACCTTAATCAAATTAGAAATCAAACCCAAATAATTAGGAAAACAAGATCCCCCATAGCCCTAGCTATGAGTTTAGCTACTCATGTTCAATACAAACAAACTCATATCAAGATACAAATACATGGAAAGAAAATCCAAATAAAAGGAAAACTAGAAAGAAAGAGAAATCAAAAACTCCTTTAATGGAGATTATGATCTCTAAGCCTTCAAGAATCGAATCCTCCTTCAAAGCCGTCCTCCAAGGTCTGCTGCCGCAAAACAACTCTCTCAGGATTAGGGATTTTCCGTGTAATGTACTCAATGTGTTGAATTTGGCGTAACTTTTCCTATTTAATAAAAATCACGTCTACTGTTACGCAACCAGCGCCTAGGTGCTCACTTCTGAGCGCTCAAGCGCTCAGCCACTTAAGTCCAAATGCGCGCTGCTGCCACTTTGTGGGCTTAGGCGCTCCCCACCCAGCGCTCAAGCATTGGGACACTAAATCACCGCTACTGCATACGCTTTGGGCACTCAAGCGTTCCAACTGTAGTGCTTAAGTGCTGGACACTGATGAAAATTCCACTTTTCTTGATCCTTTGATTCTTTAATCTTCTCCAAGTGTAAGTACCTGACAAAAACACATAAAACACTAAATAAAAACACAATTAAACAATATTAAAAATATAAAAAAACTAACAAACAAAATTCAATAAAAATAAATAAAAAGAATATGAAAAACCAAGGAATTGAACTATAAAAATATGACATATTGATGGTTCATCAGTATCTCAGGGGTAAAACTAGCAATAAACTCCCCTAGATTGACTCACTTATTATTTATGGATGATGCTATACTCTGTATAAAAGCCACAGATGAAGAGGCCTACCAAACCATGTCTATCCTAAATTCCTTCTCATTAGCATCAGGCTAGAGAATAAATGTGATAAAGTTTGGGCTGATTGGGGGGAAGTACCTAGCAGGTGATCTAAAAAGACAACTAGTTGTTGTTTTTAATATCTAAATTTGGGATACCCCAGAGAAGTACCTTAGTTTACCTACTGAATGGGGAAGATCGAAGGGCAGGACTTTATCTTGGATTAAAGAAAGGGTTCTAAGTAAATTGCAGGGTTGGAAAGAGAAGCTCCTCAACCAGGCTGGCAAGGAAGTATTGATCAAGGCTGTTGTCTAGGCAATGCCATCCTTTGCCATGTAAATTATTAGGTTTCCAAAAAATTTCTATGCTAAGTTATGCTCTCAAGTGGAAAGGTTTTGGTGGAGGAGGCCAAGGAAGGAAAGGGGGATCCATTGGAGACAATGGAATGTGCTTACTAGGAGTAAAAATGAGGGAAGTTTGGGTTTTCGGGACCTAATTCACATGAACATAACACTACTTGCAAAGCAGGCTTGGAGGATGATCCACAACCCCTCTGCCCTTTAGGTTTAGGTGCTGAAAGGTCTTTACTTTCCAAATAGTAGCTTCTTGGAATCAAGGAAAACCAGAAATGCTTCACGGTATGGAACAACATTCTTCAAGGAGGGGATCTGATCAAGAAAGAAGGACAATGGATTATAGCTTATAGGAAATGTATCAATCTTTAGGAGGATAGGTGGCTGAGGAATAGAAAACTAGCTCAAAAAGTTGACTACTCAAATGTCTAGAAGTTAAGTGAACTGCTGAATATAGATGGACAAGGCTAGAATTTAGAGAGGTTGAGAAGAACCCTCAGTCTAGATCAAGTGATTGTGGCTTTGCAAACCTATATGAGATTAATTGCTGGAGAAGACAAGCTAAGATGGCCCTTCACAAAAACAGGCCTATACTCTGTTAAATTAGGGTACCATATGGCAAGGAAAGAAGTTCAGGAAGTGCGGCAAATAGCCTCTTCCTCCATCAGAGTACCAGAACAGGTATAGAAAGCTATTTGAAACCTAGAGGTGCCTTAAAAAGTTAAGCTTTCCCTCTAGAAGGCATGTCACAATGCTATTTGGTTAGACAGAACCTATATAAGAGGAAATTGATAGAGAATCCTATTTTCCCTATCTGCTCTAAGGAGGTAGAATCCATTGAACATGCTCTACTTCTATGCCCCTGGACACAACCTGTTTGTTTTGGCTCATAAATCCAATGTCTACTTGTTGTTAATTTTCTGCAAGTGCACAGATCTTACAAGTAGTAAATAAAGATCGTTCCTACGAGGATCGATTGATTACTAACTTAAAGCAATTAAATAAGTAATTTAATCAAGAAAAGTTAAGATTCAATCAAGGTTTAAAGGCTTAGGACTAAGAATTCAATACACTACCCCCAATGATAAATTGTAATCCTATCTTTGCTAATGTTCAATTATGTTATTGAAGGCAATTTGTCCTAAATTATTTAAAGCCCAATTTTTTGGAACTAAAAACGTGCTAAAACTTCATCAATCTCATTCTCATGGCAATTAATCCAAGTTCTAACCCATTAAGATTCATGACAATCGTTTACCCCTCGAAAGATTTAAGCTTTTGTCTAAGTCTCAATCCCTAAGTTCAATTCTTGAATTATCAAGCAATTAAATTTCATCTTTCAATTCTTTACCTAAAGCTTAAGATCATGTAAATATGGCATGCAACATATCACAAGCATTAAGCATACCAAGAATGAATCAATAACAATAATTCCATTAACAAAAAATCAAATTAACAATTCAACATAGAGAAATAAAGATTTTTATCCCAATCTTAGAAAAATGAGTTTAGCCGCTCATGGCAATTGTAGCACAAATAAGAACAAAGGTTAAAGAAACAACCATGATTCCAAAACAAAAAGAGAAGATGGAGAAGATGAAAATGGGGGAAAAGACTTCAATGGTTGATCTTCAATGACTCTTGCTCTTACCTTCCAAGCCCTAGCCTTCAATCCTTGTGCCTTTCAAAGTCTCTTGCAGCCTCTATATCTTTTAGGTTTGATAGTTTGCTTCTATTTATAAGAATTGGGGTGAAAACTGCCTCTTTTACGCTCCAGAATACCTCACACGGCCATGTGAGAGCACGACACAACCGTGTGAGCTTAAATTTTGTAACTTCAACGTAGGGAGTCATACGGCTGTGTGACCAAGATATACAGTCGCGTGATTTAGTCAGAAGCATTCCTCAAGTTACACAAGGTCGTGTGAGCTTGACAGAAGCGTTTTCCAAGTTACACACGCCCGTGTGTAACTTTTCAATCGCTCACAGGGCCCTGTCTAAGCCAAAATGGTCATCTTTTGCCCTGAAAACATGAATCTTCACTTGCTTTCACTCTAAATGTATTAAATTTCTCTTAATCTGTAAAAACAAAGATAATGATAAGAATCCATCTAAAATTCACCTATAAATATATGCAAATCACCACAATTTAGTCAATATAAGGCTATAAAATATAAGCTTATCAAATTTTCCTACACTTGAACTTTGCTTGTCCTCAAACAAAGAATAGGAATTAAAAATAACAAGATTAAACTCAACAACAAGAAACATAAATCAAGGAAAATTCCACAGTTTAGAAAAATTTCAATTAAGCTTTGCGTCAAATCCAATCAAGCAAGATAGTTTAGCACTTAATACAATTAGAGACTTGAGTTTAGCTTGCACTTTTTCTCTTTACCAACCATTTGAGATTACTCATCTTTCCATCGCTCAAGTGTTTAAGGACAAAGAGGTCACTCAAATTTCTCTTGAAAAATGCATTACCATAGGCTTGGTTATCAATCTAATCTCCACTTCCAAGTTCACATACATAACAAGAATCAAAAGGGCTTCATTTGGTTGTAACAGGGTTAAAGGGGAATAATGAAAGGTAGGAAAAAGGTAAATAAAGGTAAAGAACGTTCAGGGATAAATCGATACAAAACAAAATCATCTTGAAAACATAATGCACAAGGAGATAACAGATTCTCACTTTCAACCCAACATTCTTACTATTCTTCACCAACAATCCTTTCTTTCTTTTTCCTTTTCCATTTTTTTCATATTTTCTTTTTCATTTTTTTTCACCCCTTGAAGACAAAAGCAATCCTTAATGACTTTTTAATTAACACATCAATTGCTCTAAAGAATCCAACCTGATTATTCAAGTAAGTATCCAAATAAATCAATTTCAGACTCAAATGAGATAACTAAAATATTATTTTATCAAATGCAACTCTGGAAGTCAAGAAAGAATTAAGCCTAATTACCTTAATCATGTTCAAGTATATATGTGAATCATTAAAGTCTCATCAAAGCAAGTTCTAACGCACATAAATGAAGAGAAAACTCACTCTAGAAGAAAAATAAGATTTAGTTTATGATAAATCCAATCATTAAAGATCAAAACTTACTTTCTGGATAATGTTAATAAAGAAATCAAATGCAAGCTGACTTGACTAATTTCCAAATAAGATGCTAAATGTTTCAATACACAATTGACAAAGGTTGCCTTGCACAAAAAATAGCTCATGAGTAGTGAATTCCCTCTCAAACATATTTCAATCAGTTCAGAAATAATCAAGAAATTAAGACACAACTCTTGTTTGATTTGATACAATACTCAAGTATTCATTCATGCAAAATTAAGCAATTAAGTTTAGAAAAAGTTTGGAAACCCCCCCCCCACACTTAGTATAGACATTGTCCTTAATGTAAAAAGAAAGTAAACTACAAAATAAAGACAAGACGATAATGAAAGAGTCATAACATGTGGATAATGAAACACTTCCCTGATAATAACATATGATAAATGATGATCACATATTTGATACATTAATAAGCTTTCATTCTTAGTCATTTACACTCTCTATGTACTTAATTGATTGAGTTTTATTATGTTTTGTAAGTTTGAGCTCAAATTGGACTTAATTGAATTTTTCAGCATGATTCATATCTTACACTGTTTCTGTATTTGGGTCATATCTTGGGCTATAGGTGGTCTTTGGAGCTGATTCTAGTGGCATTTGAAAGATAAGAGAGAGTTATATAACTTTCATGAATACCTCAAAGGCCCAATCACACGAGTAGATAACTCAAATTGGGGTTAAAGCAAGAACTAGAGTACTGTTCCTGACAGCTTGACCTACATATACTGTTCATCACAGATTTTGGGCTAGATGTTGTAAAATGGATTAAAATTTGGATGCTGAATATTAATACCCATATCTACAACTTTCATGTTGAATAATTTTCCAGAATCGGATTCCTTGAATGTAATATTGGGTTTGGAAGTCAGAACAGAGGAGCTGTGACTGGGCCTGGACAGTATGTAGTAATTTGAACGTATCTGGAGTTGTAGAAATGATATTGGACCTAAACCAAAGCCATTTGAAAGCTAAGATCCAGCCCTACAACTTTTATGAAGCCCACTTGGTTCAAAAATGACGAATGCAATGACTTCTGAGCTGCATGATTTCAGAGACAAGGAATCTCCATAATTTCCCACTCATTTAATGTCATTTGGCATTTTCTACTCATTTTCCAATCATTCAACCACTAATAACTCAGCCCCCTTGACATTTTGTATCTCTAATCCTCTATAAAAGGGGGCCTTGGCAGATCATTGAAGGAATTAGGTGTTAGTTACCAAAATAATACCATTTTGTTACTAGGTTTTCTTGTAGTAATTTTCCTTTGTTCTAAATGAAAGTCATGTTCTTCTTCTTCTTCTTCTTTCTTTCTTTCTTCTTATCTATGAGTAACTAAGTTTCATTTTACTTGGGTGAAAGGGTGAAGCTCTTGGTAATAAAGTAAGGTTAGATTTATTCTTCTCTTGTGCTTAAATGATTTATATTTTCTAGTAACCATTATACGTATTATAATTTGTTTCTTATAATTTAGAAATCATCTTTGTAAAGAGGAGTTCTTGATTTGTTGTAGACAAAATATTGGCACAATGAATGCTTTAACCCATTTATAAGTGGTGGTAATATTTTTAGGAAACATAATATAATTACGTGTATTATTGTAATGGACTTTTAACGTTATATTTTCCAATTGGAACCTCCATGTTGCGAGGATTCTAATTGAGTTATAAAAGGAATTAATCTTACTTTTACTTTATTTACCAAAAGTGGATCATTTTTATCCAAGTAAATAATTTTTACTATAGTAACAAAATATTAACCTTACCTTAAATAATCTTCATCAATTCCCTGTGGATCGACCTCGGACTCACCGAGAAATTTATTACTTGAGACAACCTGCACTTGGGTTTGCAAATGCGACAACTAAAAAGTGTGCATCATAGGTCAAAGTCTTCATATCTCCAGCAGAGTCAGCTTATCATAAGATCCTAATTTTAGATGGTAACAGTTTTACCGTAAGATCTGCGTAATGGATAAATCTTGTGATATCCCCTAATTGTCAATCATGATCTTATGAAATAATAGTACTGTAACTGTCATACTAGTATTATGATAATAAAAGGATTCTCTATAACTAAATAAGAAACATATCTTCACCTGCAACTATGATGGGAATATATCTCTTCATCAAGAGAACATATCAATCCAACCTCTATAAATATCAAGTTAAGTCACCCTAATTAGGTATGAATTATCTCATAACATAAACCCTATTGGTGCACATCCTGACTTGAGCGTTAGAGTCCCTTTGCAGGTACCCACCCCCTATTTCAATATGTTTGATCGTTGCTGCTCAAAGAAGAAGCCTCTATCTCGTGCCTATGAGCTCTCCAACATAATTGAGGATTCATGCGGCTCAATCCACTGAAGGTCCAAGATGGTGAGTGATAACAGAGGCCTAAAAGTAATTACGGGCCAGAAGTAGTGGGTATTTCAATAATTAAATCATTAGTAAGCCCATAACATTAAACATAAACTTTTTCAGGCTTGAAATATGACAAAGAAAATTTTAGTCTGGTCTACCTATTAACGACAAAATGATGAAGAGTAATTTGAAGGATATTAAGTTTAAAATGTTGAAAACTATGTCTAAATTTGTTGTATAGGCTAACTAAATTATGTAATTATGGTAATTAAGATCTTTTGTAATCTTTGTATTTATTACAATAACTCTATATAATTCAGTCCCTGGTGTGTAATTCAGACACATGGTTTCTTCATATGTCTCTCCTTTTTCTCTCTTTCAACATGGTATCTAGAGCCTAAAGAGAGACAATCCTAAAACTGCGCATGCCCAGTGAGTCCACTGCTTTCTGGTGAATTTTCTTTTTTAGGCTAACTGTGTTTCCACTCCGATTTTCCAGCCTTTCTCTTTCTACTGTGTCATATTTCTTGCAGACCCATCTCCTTTGTTGTTGTCCACCGCTGCCCACCGTTGTCCATTGTCGTCCGCTGTCGCTATCTGCTATCATGTCCAAATTTTTTGGTAACCTTATCGGCAGGTAACCCCACCATGGAATCGGCTCTCCTTGTTAGGCCAGAACCTAGAAGCTTGAGCCCAATAACCACAAGACGTGCCTACACGCATCGTCGGAATCCCCTGCGATCAACTCCGCACATCGCTCCTTCACCGGCGCGTGGGCCACCCCACAAGTTGCCGTTTGTACTGCCGTGCTCACCCTTCTCTCCTCTTTCTAGATCTGCCCTCTCCTTTTGTGTTAGTGACCATTTGTCGAGACCCCCTTTTGAATCAGTGCATTCAGGTACTATTTGGTTGTGTTTTTCAGCCTATTGTTTACTGATTTATGGCTAGTTCTCCTTCCTTAACTAGCTCTAAAGACATCTCGAAGGCTAAGCATCCTGTTTTCACCAGTTTCATCAGTGCCCCCCTCTCTGCTGACAAATTAGATGATAGTAACTATGATACTTGGGCTTTAGACATCAAACTATGGCTCAACGACCAAGGCTATGAAGAACACCTTATCACGAAGCTTGAGTTTGTGCCTGAGGTTGACAAATCAAGGTGGAAAAAGATTGATGCCCAATTATACAGTGTCATCAAATCCACAATTCATCCCTTCCTTAAGCAGATCTTCCGCTCTCATATTACTTGTAAGTCTATTTGGGAGTAGGCCAAAGTTTTTTACACCAACGACACTTAATGGCCATATGGGGTGTCATAACCTCATGAGTGTTATTGCTCCTCGAAAGTTTGATGGTTCTATGTCGACCTATTTGGAAAAGGTCTATGGTGCTCTCCATGATTTCAATGAGCTGCTGCCCCCTGCTGATACCCTGGAGAAGGAACTCAAGCAACGCAATGCCTTTTTCATGCTTATGGCCTTGCATGGGTTGCCTCCGGAATATTCTGTCAACTATGATCAGATTTTAGGTTATCCCACTATCCCTACTTTGAGCATGGCTTAGTCCACTTTGCTCCAAGTCTCGGCTAATCAACCCTCTGATTCTGTCGTTGCTTTAGCTCCAGTTGATACATTTGTCCTAGTCTCCCAAAGAAACAATCATGGTCGTTCTTGTTTTGGCAATTGTGGTAGACCTCGTCCAAAATGTGATCATTGCAATAAGCTAGGTCATACCAATGATAAATTTTGGATTTTACATGGCCGCCCTCCTGAGCTGCTAATGTTACCCAGACTGGTGCCCTGAGTCCACCTGAGCCCTCTACCCTACTAACCGCATCTCTAGTTGCCTATGTAGATTTTCTGAAGTGGGTTGAACAACATCAAGCCTCTAGTTCCACTACATCTATTGAGCACACTAGTAATATATTTGCTTGTCTCTCTCAGTCACTATCCTTGGGTCCTTGATTCTGGTGCCTCTAATCACATCTCTAATAATAAGCATATTTTCTTCAAAATTTCTAATTCTGGTTATTTACCTATCACCACTTTAGCAAATAGTTCCCAAACACAGTCCAAGGGATTGGCACTGTCCATCCCCTCCCTTCCTTGTTTGTTGATTTCGTGCTTTATGTTCTTGGGAGTCCTTTTAATTTACTGTCCATTAGTCGTTTGACCCGTTCTTTAGATTGTAACATTACATTCACTAAAGACTCTGTTATTCTGTAGGACCGGAGTTTGGGACAAATGATTAGCGCCGGATGTGAGTCCAATGACCTCTACTAGCTCTCTTCCACCTCTTATGTTTGCTCTATCACGGATACCCCTCTCACCATCCATGCTCAGTTAGGTCATTTGAACCTTTACCTTGTGAGTCGTGTCAATTTGGAAAACACACTCGTAGTCTATTTCTCGACAAAGTTTGTCGTCTAGTCGTGTCTCCCTTTACTTTAGTTCATTATGATGTTTGGGGTCCTAATTATGTCGAGTCTACTTTGGGTTCCAAATATCTTGTTACTTTCATTAATGACTACTCTCGGTGTACTTGGTTATTTTTAATACACAGTAGGTTTGAGTTATTTTCTATTTTTCAAAAAATTTATAATGAAATAAAAACTTAATTTGGTGTTCCAATTTGTACTTTATGTAGTAACAATGCCCATGAATTTTTATCTCAGCTTTTTCAATATTTTATGGCATCTAATGACATTTTTCATCAAACATCTTGTGCCTATACCCTTTAACAAAATGGGGTTGCTGAGTGCAAAAATAGACACCTAATTGAAACAACTCGAACAATTTTACTTCATGGTTGTGTCCCTTTCTATTTTTGGGGCGATGCAGTTCTTACTGCTTGCTACTTGATTAACTGCATGCCCTCTTCTGTGTTTGATAACTAGGTACCCCACTTTGTGTTGTTTCCTTATTAACCCCTTCATTTTCTTCCGCCTTGTGTTTTTGGGTCAACATGTTTTGTCCATAATATCATTCCTAGTCTTGACAAACTTTCTCCTTGCTCTATCAAATGAGTTTTTCTTGGTTGCAATCGGTCTCAAAAAGGTTATTGTTGTTTTTCACCTACTCTCCACCATTACCTGGTCTCTGTCGATGTCACATTCTTTGAGTTCCCGTCTTTGACTCTTCTAGTTTGACTCCTAAACCCATTACTGAGGTCTTCTCTATTCCTTCTCTTCTTGTCTCAATTGAATATGATACCCCTTAGCCACCTCCTATTAGAGGACCCCCATCGATCATACATCCCTTTCAAGTCTATCATCGTCGGCCCCAACCACCTCCACTGCCACCACCTCCACCAGAGGTTGCAAAATTCACTACGAACTCTCCTCTGACACCAACTCCTTTACCAGCTCTGGCATTGCCTTTTGATCCTGAACTTCCCATTGCTCTCTAAAAAGGTATATGGTTTACTCGTAACCCTTCTCCTCACTATGTTACTTTGAGTAATCATTGCCTGTCTTCTTCGCATTTTACATGTCTTTCTTCCATGTCTATTCCTAAATCTCTAAGTGACACCTTACCCCATCTTGGGTGGAGACAAGTTATGATTCAGGAAATGTGTGCCCTTCAGAATAGTGGTACTTGGGAACTTGTTCCTCTTCCTCAAAGGAAGTCTGTTGTTGGTTGTCAGTGGATCTATACAGTCAAGGTTGGCCTAGATGGCAAGCTTGATCGCCTCAAGGCGCATCTGGTGGCAAAAGGGTATACACAAATTTTTGGTTTTGATTATGGAGACACTTTCTGACCGGTGGTGAAGATGGTTTCTGTTCGGCTTTTTCTATCTATGGTCGCTATTCGCCATTAGCCTCTTCATCAGTTGGACATCAAGAATGTTTTTCTTCATTGTGATATAGAAGAGGAGGTTTATATGGAGCAACCATCAGGGTTTGTTGCTCAGGGGCAGTCTTCTGGCCTTATTTGTTATCTTCACAAGTCCTTGTATAGTCTGAAACAATCTCCTCAGGTTTTATTTGGTTGATTCAGTATTGTAGTTCAGCAATTTGGTTTGATTCAGAGTGAGGCTGACCACTTTGTCTGCTATTGCCATATAACCCAAGGTTGTATCTATTTGATTGTGTATGTGGATAACATTATTATCATTGGAAGCAATCACCAGGGCATAACTCAGATAAAATAACACCTCTGTCATCACTTTCAGACTAAAGATCTTGGCAAACTTCATTATTTCTTAGGAATCGAAGTGACACAATCCAATGATGGTTTAGTTATCTCACAAAGGAAGTAAACTATGGACATCCTTGAGGAAACATGTTTACTGAATGCAAAACTTATTGACACTTCTATGGATCCTAATGTCAGGCTTCTATTAGATTAGGGAGAGCCATTTTCAGACCTAGGAAGATATAGAAGATTAGTCAAAAAATTAAACTACCTCGTTGTTATCATCCATATATCTCTTTTTGCAGTGAGTTTGGTAAGTTAGTTTCTAAACTCACTTTGTGAAGGACATTAAGATGCAGTCATTCATATCCTGAAGTATATTAAAAGAACTTTAGGAAAAGGTCTCATATATGAAGATAAAGGTCATACTCAAATTATTGGAAAAGAGCAAACACTAAACCAGTCTCATATGTTGGTGCAAGAGTTGGAAGGGAGATCTTTTGGGGTTCAGTATGGACTTGGAGCAGGAAGATACAAGTCACAGAAAAGAGAAGGAAAAAGAGTTGGAAGGGGATACTTTGGAGCTAGAATCAGAAGGGAGTAAGCAGTGGCTTTAGCTAAGCAAACTCTAGTGGGAAGAATCTTAATAGACAAGGGTCTCAACAAGAATGTGGTGAAAGAAATGATTTTTAAAGCTTGGGGAGAGCTTGAAGGTATTTCAATCACAGATATGGGACCTAATACTTTCATGTTTAATTTTAAGGTTGAAAGCACTCCAAGGAAAATCCTCTTAGCAGGCCCTTGGAGCTGTTTAGGCCATATGATGAGTTTGCAGCATTAGACTCCTGATTTATCTGTATTAGAATTAAGTTATGATTTCATAACTTTCTGGGTCCAAATACATGGACTCCCCCTTGATATAATCAACTCAAGGAATGCTGCGAAAATTGGATCTCGAGTTGGGGAAGTGTTGGAGGTGGAAAATCCAATGGTGGAAGGACAATTGCTAAGGAGTTTTGCAAGAGTCGGGATCATTGTTAATTTTAGGAAACCTTTGCCTACGAGTTTTTGGGTTTCAAGAAATGATTTGCCAAATGCTTAGATCATGTTGAAATATGAGAAGCTGCAAGATCTATGCTTCAGCTATGGAAGAATAGGCTATGAACTGCAAGAAGCAATGTCAAATCTAGACTCTTAGAAGCCAAGGTATGGACCAACATTGGGAGTTCCAATGGCCAAATCCTTAGCCTCAATAGCTGTTGAAAACTCGGCAAAAACCGAAAGAACAGTAAAAGAGCACAACGGGAGAGGGGGGGCGTGAGCAAAGCAAAGCAAGAGGGATGAGAGTGGACAGAACAAGGGGACAAACTGCCAGCTAAAAGAAAAAATAGTATTGAGAACATCCTTTGGACAGGGTTAGAATGAGGCTGGAAGGAAAAGAGGTTGCACAGTGCTGAGAGATGTGGCCAAAATAGGTGATATTGGAGTGCAGATTATGTCAGATTATGACCTAACATACGAAAAAATGGATGCAGTACTGGCAGAGGAGCTAAGGATAAGGAGGGCAAAGGAATTTTGTGAAACAACAAGAGCATGGGGACCGATTGACCAGGAAAGCAACCCAGTTAAAATAGATATCCTATTGGGCCGAACCCAGCCAAGTTTAGGGCCCAATGCTATTGAAGATTTAATGATTTCAAAGGAAGAAGTTGGCCTAAAAGACCCACTCCCTATAAAGGATTACAGAAGCTCAACAAAGGCAGGAACAAGCATGTATGGGCTTAACTTAGAACCAGTACACATTGAGAAATGTTGAAATTCGTGGTTTTTCACAAGGTACCAAGATCAGAGAACAAAGAAAGGCCCTGTCCATCCATGCATACAAGAAATGACAATAGAGGGCAACCACTCTGAGGAGAACGAAGAAAGAAGTGAAATATTAGCTATCCCGGGAAAACCATCACGAGGCAATTTTAGTGGGGAAAGAAATGAATATGGCTATTATGTAAGGATGCCAAGTGATGATGAGGAGGATCAGGAAGTAATAGGAACGAAGGAGAATAAGAACTATGAAATACAGCTAGTTAAGGGGCTTGACAGAGCACTCAGCTTGAAGTGCTGCAGGAGGGAGAGGGTGACACAATGGACATCTATGAAGGGACGAGTTTATTTGGCGCTCGAAGAAGGCTAAAAAGGAAGTATGGAGGATCAAATTTCTTGCCATAACACAATGGGAATATGGGATCCTAATGCTCTAGGCTGCAAGGCCAGTAGTCATAACTATAAAGCAGAGGAGGAGTTAATGGGCCATAAACAGGTTGACAAGTTGGCAGGGATCCCCACCAATCTAATTTGCAGTGGAAGCTCCGAACAAATGGTCGAAGAGGCGGGCCTTATCATGCCCCCAATGGGACCATGATCTTCCTAAGCTGGAACTATCATGGAGTGGCAGCTTCCAAGACAATTAATGAACTAAAAAGCCTTTTATAATCAGCCCAAGCTGATCGTGGTCTTCTTAATGGAGACTAATGCAAACAGTGTGACTATAGAAAGAATCAGAAAAATGTTGAAAGTTTGACAAAGCTTTTTGTGTTGAAGCTAGAAGATTCTCGGATGGCCTTTATTTATTATGGCTGAAAAAAGTGGAGATAGAGGTTCAGTTTTGTTGTCATAATTTCATACATAGCTCTATTACAGATGAAGATGAATTAAACTGTTAGAAAGTACCTTTGTCTATGGCCCTCCAATTTTCTAGCAGAGAAGATGTTTATGGAACCAACTAGTAGGCTTGCAAACCAATCATGACGGAGCTTGGTGTTGCATGGGGGATTTTAATTAAATGCTTTTCCAGCACGAGAAAGAGGGTTTACAGCCTTCAAATCTGAATAGGATGGAGTTGTTTAGAGGGTTTCTAAATTCCACTGCTCTTATGGATCTTGACATCAAGGGATGCAAATTCACTTGGTTTAGTAACCCTAAAAATAAGGTGGGGACTAGAGAAAGAATCGATAGGGTGTTTGCTAACTGGAGTTGGAGGTGTTCTTATCCGCATGCTATAGTTTTTGCCCTCCCAGTTATTTCCTCTAATCATTGTCCCATTATTTTAGATATGATCCCAAAGGAGAAAAGTGGAAAGGGAGGTTTCAAGTATGAGGTATTTTGTGAGGAGAATGAAGAGCGTGATTCAGTGGTGCACAGGGTTGGAAAGAAACCGAAAGGGATTCAAAGGAATGGGAGGACTTGCTCAAGAGAGCAAAAAACTGCAAGAGGGAACTTACTGCTTGGCACCATCAGACTTTTAATAGAGCAGATAGAGAGATATACTCTTTAAAGAAGCTGCTAGCTCTCATTTAGAATGATATAAGGGGTGATTTGGACCTTGAAAAGATGGAAGAATTAAAATTAAAGATCAGCGCTTTATAGAGGCAGGAGGAACACAAATTTTTACCATGCAACAACTATACAAAGAAGGGGAAGAAACAAAGTTCACATGTTAAAGAATGAGTAGGGAGAGTGGATTGAGGGACACAAAGATGTAAAGAAAGCAGCTGTGGAACATTTCCAGAAAGTCTACACTTCTGATGGTGTAATAGATGATGGAAATTGTATCCAAGTAATCCCAAAATTTGTCCCCGATGAGCTGAATAGGAGACTGTTAGACACTATGTCTGACGAAGAAATTAAGAGAGCAGTGGATAGCTTGGGTGAGTTAAAAGCACTAGGCCTTGACGGTCTCAATAGAAGGTTTTACAGAAAGTATTGGCACATCATAATAGATGAAGTGTGCAAGGCAGTGCTCAAATTCTTCAAGGAGGGGGAGTTGCCAGAAGAGGTTAATGAAACGCAGGTTGCTTTGGTTCCTAAAGTTCCTACTTCTGAGAACTTGAATCAGTTCTGTCCAATCAGTTGCTGTAATTTCAGTTGCAAAATTATCTCCAAGATAATGGTTATGAGGCTAAGGGAGTACATGGGGAGTATGTTAACTCAAAACCAAAGCGCCTTCGTGGGAGGGAGACAAATACAAGATAATATAGTCATTGCTCATGAAATTTTTCGTTCCTTAAAAAAGAAGGGAAGAAAAGGGAAAGATAATGTAGCAATCAAGCTTTACATGAACAAAGCTTATGACAGGCTAGAATGGGGGTTCCTAGAGAAAATTCTTACAGCTTATGGGTTCCAAGAAGATTTGGTCAAGCTTGTTATGAAGAAGATGTCAAGTGTAACCTACATGTTCAAGATTAATGGTGCCCTAAGTCCTGTGGTTAAACCCCAAAGTGGTTTAAGGAAGGGGGACCCTCTTTCCTCCTTTCTATTTATTCTAGCTGTTGATGCACTGTCTCATATGCTGTTGAAAGCCAACAATGAAGGGAGTATTTGGTACGTGTAAAATACACTAAGAGCAAGTGCACTCTATCGTCAAGTAATATAGGACTTGAGTCCCAGTTATCGATCCCACGAGGAATAAATAGTAATTACTAGATTCGTAAAACTCTTTGTTATCCAGACAATCAAAAGTGTATGAAGAAATTCAAGATAAAATCAAAATAAATAAATAAAGAAAAAAATGAACAATCAAACAGAAAATAGATAATCGATGAGAGAGATACTAGGGCGCAAGGTTCACTTGAATCCAATTATTCAAATTTTCTTTCATTTATGATGTAAGGTTTTTCTTTTGCCAATATTCTCTTACCTGCTATTGAATCTTAATGGTCATGGATGAAATAATATTTTATTCCTAAATTAAATCACCTATTTGGTCATTTAGATGAATTAATTAGGAATACATTAAGCTTCAATCCGAGAGATGAATCAATATACCTGTTAATTTCATTGGTAGGAAAAATTGATGCTTGGTCATTCACCAACCTAATCCTAGGATTACCATATAGATCCACTCATTGAATGCGGATGGTCACCGGTCAAACAATGAATTAACACATGCCAAAAGTGATCAAGTTATGACAAGAATGCAAGTAATATGATAAACCTTAAAGAAATTACCTTAATCAAATTAGAAATCAAACCCAAATAATTAGGAAAACAAGATCCCCCATAGCCCTAGCTATGAGTTTAGCTACTCATGTTCAATACAAACAAACTCATATCAAGATACAAATACATGGAAAGAAAATCCAAATAAAAGGAAAACTAGAAAGAAAGAGAAATCAAAAACTCCTTTAATAGAGATTATGATCTCTAAGCCTTCAAGAATCGAATCCTCCTTCAAAGCCGTCCTCCAAGGTCTGCTGCCGCAAAACAACTCTCTCAGGATTAGGGATTTTCTGTGTAATGTACTCAATGTGTTGAATTTGGCGTAACTTTTCCTATTTAATAAAAATCACGTCTACTGTTACGCAACCAGCGCCTAGGTGCTCACTTCTGAGCGCTCAAGCGCTCAGCCATTTAAGTCCAGATGCGCGCTGCTGCCACTTTGTGGGCTTAGGCGCTCCCCACCCAGCGCTCAAGCATTGGGACACTAAATCACTGCTACTGCATACGCTTTGGGCACTCAAGCATTCCAACTGTAGTGCTTAAGTGCTGGACACTGATGAAAATTCCACTTTTCTTGATCCTTTGATCCTTTAATCTTCTCCAAGTGTAAGTACCTGACAAAAACACATAAAACACTAAATAAAAACACAATTAAACAATATTAAAAATATAAAAAAAATAATAAACAAAATTCAATAAAATTAAATAAAAAGAATATGAAAAACCAAGGAATTGAACTATAAAAATATGACATGTTGATGGTTCATCAGTATCTCAGGGGTAAAACTAGCAACAAACTCCCCTAGATTGACTCACTTATTATTTGTGGATGATGCTATACTCTGTATAAAAGCCACAGATGAAGAGGCCTACCAAACCATGTCTATCCTAAATTCCTTCTCATTAGCATCAGGCTAGAGAATAAATGTGATAAAGTTTGGGCTGATTGGGGGGAAGTACCTAGCAGGTGATCTAAAAAGACAACTAGTTGTTGTTTTTAATATCTAAATTTGGGATACCCCAGAGAAGTACCTTAGTTTACCTACTGAATGGGGAAGATCGAAGGGCAGGACTTTATCTTGGATTAAAGAAAGGGTTCTAAGTAAATTGCAGGGTTGGAAAGAGAAGCTCCTCAACTAGGCTGGCAAGGAAGTATTGATCAAGGCTATTGTCTAGGCAATGCCATCCTTTGCCATGTAAATTATTAGGTTTCCAAAAAATTTCTATGCTAAGTTATGCTCTCAAGTGGAAAGGTTTTGGTGGAGGAGGCCAAGGAAGGAAAGGGGGATCCATTGGAGACAATGGAATGTGCTTACTAGGAGTAAAAATGAGGGAAGTTTGGGTTTTCGGGACCTAATTCACATGAACATAACACTACTTGCAAAGCAGGCTTGGAGGATGATCCACAACCCCTCTGCCCTTTAGGTTTAGGTGCTGAAAGGTCTTTACTTTCCAAATAGTAGCTTCTTGGAAGCAAGGAAAACCAGAATTGCTTCACGGTATGGAACAACATTCTTCAAGGAGGGGATCTGATCAAGAAAGAAGGACAATGGATGATAGCTTATAGGAAATGTATCAATCTTTAGGAGGATAGTTGGCTGAGGAATAGAGAACTAGCTCAAAAAGTTGATTACTCAAATGTCTAGAAGTTAAGTGAACTGTTGAATATAGATGGACAAGGCTAGAATTTAGAGAGGTTGAGAAGAACCCTCAGTCTAGATCAAGTGATTGTGGCTTTGCAAACCCATATGAGATTAATTGCTGGAGAAGACAAGCTAAGATGGCCCTTCACAAAAATAGGCCTATACTCTGTTAAATTAGGGTACCATATGGCAAGGAAAGAAGTTCAGGAAGTGCGGCAAATAGCCTCCTCCTCCATCAGAGTACCAGAACAGGTATAGAAAGCTATTTGAAACCTAGAGGTGCCTTAAAAAGTTAAGCTTTCCCTCTAGAAGGCATGTCACAATGCTATTCTGGTTAGACAGAACCTATATAAGAGGAAATTGATAGAGAATCCTATTTTCCCTATCTGCTCTAAGGAGGTAGAATCCATTGAACATGCTCTACTTCTATGCCCCAGGACACAACCTGTTTGTTTTGGCTCATAAATCCAATGTCTACTTGTTGTTAATTTTCTGCAAGTGCACGGATCTTACAAGTAGCAAATAAAGATCGTTCCTACGAGGATCGATTGATTACTAACTTAAAGCAATTAAATAAGTAATTTAATCAAGAAAAGTTAAGATTCAATCAAGGTTTAAAGGCTTAGGACTAAGAATTCAATACACTACCCCCAATGATAAATTGTAATCCTATCTTTGCTAATGTTCAATTATGTTATTGAAGGCAATTTGTCCTAAATTATTTAAAGCCCAATTTTTTGGCACTAAAAATGTGCTAAAACTTCATCAATCTCATTCTCATGGCAATTAATCCAAGTTCTAACCCATTAAGATTCATGACAATCGTTTACCCCTCGAAAGATTTAAGCTTTTGTCTAAGTCTCAATCCCTAAGTTCAATTCTTGAATTATCAAGCAATTAGATTTCATCTTTCAATTCTTTACCTAAAGCTTAAGATCATGTAAATATAGCATGCAACATATCACAAGCATTAAGCATACCAAGAATGAATCAATAACAATAATTCCATTAACAAAAAATCAAATTAACAATTCAACATAGAGAAATAGAGATTTTTATCCCAATCTTAGAAAAATGAGTTTAGCCGCTCATGGCAATTGTAGCACAAATAAGAACAAAGGTTAAAGAAACAACCATGATTCCAAAACAAAAAGAGAAGATGGAGAAGATGAAAATGGGGAAAAGACTTCAATGGTTGATCTTCAATGACTCTTGCTCTTACCTTCCAAGCCCTAGCCTTCAATCCTTGTGCCTTTCAAAGTCTCTTGCAGCCTCTATATCTTTTAGGTTTGATAGTTTGCTTCTATTTATAAGAATTGGGGTGAAAACTGCCTCTTTTACGCTCCAGAATACCTCACACGGCCATGTGAGAGCACGACACAACCGTGTGAGCTTAAATTTTGTAACTTCAACGTAGGGAGTCATACGGCTGTGTGACCAAGACATACAATCGCGTGATTTAGTCAGAAGCATTCCTCAAGTTACACAAGGTCATGTGAGCTTGACAGAAGCGTTTTCCAAGTTACACACGCCCGTGTGTAACATTTCAATCGCTCACAGGGCCCTGTCTAAGCCAAAATGGTTCTCTTTTGCCCTGAAAACATGAATCTTCACTTGCTTTCACTCTAAATGTATTAAATTTCTCTTAATCTGTAAAAACAAAGATAATGATAAGGATCCATCTAAAATTGACCTATAAATATATGCAAATCACCACAATTTAGTCAATATAAGGCTATAAAATATAAGCTTATCAAATTTTCCTACACTTGAACTTTGCTTGTCCTCAAACAAAGAATAGGAATTAAAAATAACAAGATTAAACTCAACAACAAGAAACATAAATCAAGGAAAATTCCACAGTTTAAAAAAATTTCAATTAAGCATAACGTCAAATCCAATCAAGCAAGATAGTTTAGCACTTAATACAATTAGAGACTTGAGTTTAGCTTGCACTTTTTCTCTTTACCAACCATTTGAGATTACTCATCTTTCCATCACTCAAGTATTTAAGGACAAAGAGGTCAGTCAAATTTCTCTTGAAAAATGCATTACTATAGGCTTGGTTATCAATCTAATCTCCACTTCCAAGTTCACATACATAACAAGAATCAAAAGGGCTTCATTTGGTTGTAACAGGGTTAAAGGGGAATAATGAAAGGTAGGAAAAAGGTAAATAAAGGTAAAGAACGTTCAGGGATAAATCGATACAAAACAAAATCAGCTTGAAAACATAATGCACAAGGAGATAACAGATTCTCACTTTCAACCCAACATTCTTACTATTCTTCACCAACAATCCTTTCTTTCTTTTTCCTTTTCCATTTTTTTCATATTTTCTTTTTCATTTTTTTTCACCCCTTGAAGACAAAAGCAATCCTTAATGACTTTTCAATTAACACATCAATTACTCTAAAGAATCCAACCTGATTATTCAAGTAAGTATCCAAATAAATCAATTTCAGACTTAAATGAGATAACTAAAATATTATTTTATCAAATGCAACTCTAGAAGTCAAGAAAGAATTAAGCCTAATTGCCTTAATCATGTTCAAGTATATATGTGAATCATTAAAGTTTCAATAAGATATCAAAGTAAGTTCTAACGCACATAAATGAAGAGAAAACTCACTCTAAAAGAAAAATAAGATTTAGTTTATGATAAATCCAATCATTAAAGATCAAAACTTACTTTCTGGATAATGTTAATAAAGAAATCAAATGCAAGCTGACTTGACTAATTTCCAAATAAGATGCTAAATGTTTCAATACACAATTGACAAAGGTTGCCTTGCACAAAAAATAGCTCATGAGTAGTGAATTCTCTCTCAAACATATTTCAATCAGTTCAGAAATAATCAAGAAATTAAGACACAACTCTTGTTTGATTTGATACAATACTCAAGTATTCATTCATGCAAAATTAAGCAATTAAGTTTAGAAAAAGTTTGGAAACCCCCCCCCCCCACACTTAGTATAGACATTGTCCTCAATGTAAAAAGAAAGTAAACTACAAAATAAAGACAAGACGATAATGAAAGAGTCATAACATGTGGATAATGAAACACTTCCCTGATAATAACATATGATAAATGATGATCACATATTTGATACATTAATAAGCTTTTATTCTTAGTCATTTACACTCTCTATGTACTTAATTGATTGAGTTTTATTATGTTTTGTAAGTTTGAGCTCAAATTGGACTTAATTGAATTTTTCAGCATGATTCATATCTTACACTGTTTCTGTATTTGGGTCATATCTTGGGCTGTAGGTGGTCTTTGGAGCTGATTCTAGTGACATTTGAAAGATAAGAGAGAGTTCTATAACTTTCATGAATACCTTAAAGGCCCAATCACATGAGTAGATAACTCAAATTGGGGTTGAAGCAAGAACTAGAGTGCTGTTCCTGACAGCTTGAGCTACGTATACTTTTCATCACAGATTTTGGGCTAGATGTTGTAAAATGGACTGAAATTTAGATGCTGAATAGTTAAGACCCATATCTACAACTTTCATGTTGAACACTTTTCCATAATCGGATTCCTTGAAGGTGATATTGGGTTTGGAAGTCAGAACAGAGGAGCTGTGACTGGGCCTGGATAGTATGTAGTAATTTGAACGTATCTGTAGTTGTAGAAATGATATTGGACCCAAACCAAAGCCATTTGAAAGCTAAGATCCAGGCCTACAACTTTCATGAAGACCACTTGGTTCAAAAATGACGAATGCAATGACTTCAGAGCTGTATGATTTCGGAGACAAGGAATCTCCATAATTTCCCACTCATTTAATGTCATTTGGCATTTTCCACTCATTTTCCAATCATTCAACCACTAATAACTCAGCCCCCTTGACATTTTGTATCTCTAATCTTCTATAAAATGGGGCCTTGGCAGATCATTGAAGGAATTAAGTGTTAGTTACTAAAATAATACCATTTTGTTACTAGGTTTTCTTGTAGTAATTTTCCTTTGTTCTAAATGAAAGTCATGTTCTTCTTCTTCTTCTTCTTTCTTTCTTTCTTCTTATCTATGAGTAACTAAGTTTCATTTTACTTGGGTGAAAGGGTGAAGCTCTTGGTAATAAAGTAAGGTTAGATTTATTCTTCTCTTGTGCTTAAATGATTTATATTTTCTAGTAACCATTATACGTATTATAATTTGTTTCTTATAATTTAGAAATCATCTTTGTAAAGAGGAGTTCTTGATTTGTTGTAGACAAAATATTGGTAGAATGAATGCTTTAACCCATTTATAAGTGGTGGTAATATTTTTAGGAAACATAATATAATTACGTGTATTATTTTAATGGACTTTTAACGTTATATTTTTCGATTGGAACCTCCATGTTGCGAGGATTCTAATTGAGTTATAAAAGGAATTAATCTTACTTTTACTTTATTTACCAAGAGTGGATCATTTTTACCCAAGTAAATAATTTTTACTGTAGTAACAAAATATTAACCTTACCTTAAATAATCTTCATCAATTCCCTGTGGATCGACCTCGGACTCACCGAGAAATTTATTACTTGAGACAACCTGCACTTGGGTTTGCAAATGCGACAACTAAAAAGTGTGCATCAAGTTTTTGGCGCCGTTGCCGGGGACTTGATTTGAAGCTGAATTTCGGTGTATAAAAAAATTTGTATATATACTAACATACTAACTAGTGGGGGAACCTCTCCCTTTTTAATTTCTGTGCATACTAACTTAGTGGGGGAACCTCTCCCTTTTATTTTACGTACTAACTTGGTGAGGGAATCTCTCCCTTTTACTTATTTTTTTTCTTTAAATTTACATTCCGCACTTTATTTTTTTTTTTTTTTTTTTTTTGCATTTTAATTTAATTTACGTACAGTGGGGTAATTCTCCATTTTATTTTCTTGTACATTTTAACTTAGTGGGGTAACTCTCCCTTTTTTATTTTTTTTTTGTACTTTATTTTCTGTATTTATTTTCTGTCATTTTTTTTGTTATTTATTTTCTGTCATTTTTTTTTTGTTTACTAACTTACTAACTTTCTTACTAACTATCTAACTTTTTACTTTATCAGCTATCTAACTTTTTACTTTTTTTGCTTATTAACTTATTTGGTGTTTGGTTTATACCACACATTTGTTAATATTTAATGGACAGTTTATATTGCTATCTTGTACATTTTATTTTATACTGTAAGTTACTTGTTTATGCTTAGTTGGTATCGTGATTTAAATTCTGGTCGTTTGGTTAGAGTTAATCCAGGTACTTTACATATTGATTTGTTTGAATCACAATCACACACATTAAGCACAATGGTTGACAACGAAAGTGTGCATGATGAACATGAAAATCAACCGTTGCGAACCATGCGTGAGTATTTGCAACCATCCCGAAATTCTAGTCCATCATGTTTTATCTTTCCAGTCAATGCCAACAATTTTAGATTCAAGCCAGGTATGATTTCTTTACTTCCTAATTTTCATGGTTTAGAATCTGAAAGCCCATATTTACATCTAAAAGAATTTGAAGAAGTATGTACTGCTTTTCATGATCAAACTTGCACTGAAGAGGTTGTTAAACTTAAATTGTTTCCTTTTTCTTTGAAAGATAAAGCAAAATCTTGGCTTAACACTTTGAAACCAAGATCAATTGGCACATGGCAAGAAATGCAATGTGAGTTTTTGTAGAAATTTTTTCCAACACATAAAACCAATACTTTGAAAAGACAAATCCAAAATTTTTCCCAAAATTCAAATGAAGCATATTTTCAAAGTTGGGAACGTTTTAAAGATTTGTTGAATTCTTGCCCACATCATGGTTTTTAAAAATGGCGCACTTTAAGTTTCTTTTATAAAGGGTTAACACCTGAAACCAAGCAATTTGTGGAAACAATGTGCAATGGTGAATTTCTTGATAAAGAACCTGATGAAGCTTTAGACTATTTAGACCATTTGGTGAAAATTCTCAATCTTGGCATGGTACTAATCCTTCTGAAAATTCAATTAGATTTAACCTTACAAATGCTAATAAAGGAAAATATCATCTTAGTCAAGAAGAAGATCTAAATGCAAGGTTTGCTAGTCTGGCTAGAAAGGTTGAAGCCATGGAATCCGGAAAAGTAAAAGAAATCAAATCTGTGCAAAGTGAAGAAATTTGTGGCATTTGTGATGAATTAGGACACTCAACAAATGAATGTCCAAAAATTCCTGTTTTTAAAGAAGTTGTGCATGAGCAAGTAAATGCAATGAATAATTTTAAAAAGCCATTTACTTCTTCTTTTTCAGATACATACAATCCGGGATGGAGAAATCACCCGAATTTCAGTTGGAGGAATAGCAACCAGCCACAATTCATGCAACCACCACCTCCTCAGGCACAGCAAGATACTCAAAATCCTCAAGGATATGCACCCTATGTCCCACCATATAGGAAAAACCTTAAAGGAACATTGCATGCATTCATGGAAAAATAAGAGGCCATCAATAGTCTAAACACTCAAGCCATGATTGACATAAAAGACACTCTTGCTAAACTTTCTTCTGCACTTGCCATTCATGAGAAAGGAAAGTTTCCCTCTCAACCTCAACCAAATCCCAAGGGTCAGTTTAGCCTAAATGAGGGTAGTTCAGAAAGTCAAAAAATAGATCAAGTCAACTCAGTGATAACTCTTAGGAGTGGAAAGGTTGTTGAAAAACAAATTCCTGAACTTTTTGAGAAAGATGATGAGTCAATTCCCAAAGATGAGGAAGGAGTTGATAAGCCACCTAGCCAAAAGGAGATCAAATCCTCGTCTTCACCCCCATTTCCTCAAGCATTAAACAATTCAAGTAAAATGAATCATAACAGTGACATTTTTTAAATCTTTAAACAAGTGAAGGTCAATATTTCTCTGTTAGATGCTATCAAACAGATTCCTTCTTATGCCAAATATTTGAAAGACTTGTGCACTGTTAAAAGAAAACATAATGTGAAAAAGAATGCCTTTTTGACTGAACAGGTAAGCTCCATTATTCAAAACAATAATGAGTTGAAATATAAAGACCCTGGTTATCCTACAGTTTCATGCATTATTGGTAAACATAAAATTGAACGAGCTTTACTTGATCTTGGTGCTAGTGTTAATTTACTTCCATATTCAGTTTATCAGCAACTCAACCTTGGTGAGTTAAAACCAACTTCTGTAACTCTTCTACTTGCTGATAGATCAATTAAAATTCTAAAAGGAATAGTAGAAGATGTGTTGGTACAAGTTGATAAATTCATATATCCTATGGATTTTATTGTCTTGGAAACTGAACCTATGGTTGATAGTTCTAAGTCAGTTCCTGTTATTTTGGGTCGCCCATTTTTAGCAACATCTAATGCTTTGATAAATTGCAGAAATGGAGTGGTGAAGCTAACTTTTGGAAATATGACACTGGAGTTTAATGTTTTCAACATGTGCAAGCAACCACATGAAGTTTATGATGACAATGAAGATATTGAAGGGATTGAGGCCATTATAGATGATCATCTTCAAATCAGGAGTTCTTCTGACCCATTAGAAATCTGTTTAATTAATTCATTTGATTCAGTTACACAATTAGATAATGATATTTCTGAAATATGCTCTTTGCTTGACTGTACACAGGAAATGGAATACAAAGGATGGAAGCCAAGATTCGAAGAGCTAAAATCCATGAATGATGATGCTCATGAAAAAGTACCCACACTAGAACTGAAACCATTACCTGATGGGTTGAAGTACACATTTTTGGGAGAAGAACAAAGCTCTCCAGTGGTAAATTCCTCATCCTTGACCAAAGAACAAGAAGGTAAGTTGATAGAAGTACTTAAAAGGCATAAAAGTGCAATTGGATGGACATTAAAGGATATAAAAGGCATTAATCCATTAATTTGTACACATAGAATACATTTAGAGGATAATGCTAAAACATCTCAACAACCTCAAAGAAGATTAAATCCACACATGAAAGAGGTAGTTAGAGCTGAAGTTCTTAAATTACTTGATGTTGGAATTATCTATCCTATCTCTGATAGCCAGTGGGTAAGCCCTACACAAGTTGTGCCTAAGAAATCTGGAATAACAGTGGTTGAAAATGAAAAAGGAGAATTAATACCTACCCGAGCCTCATCTAGTTGGCGTATGTGTATTGATTTCAGAAAATTGAATGCAGCCACTAGGAAAGACCATTTTCCATTGCCTTTTCTTGATCAGATTCTAGAAAGAGTAGCAGGACATCCCTACTATTGTTTTCTTGATGGTTATTCAGGGTATAATCAAATACCAATTGCATTAGAGGACCAAGAAAAGACCACTTTTACTTGTCCATTTGGCAATTTTGCATATAGAAGAATGCCTTTTGGTCTTTGTAATGCTCCGGTAACTTTTCAAAGATGCATGCTAAGTATTTTCAGTGACATGATTGAGCATTTTTTAGTGGTTTTCATGGATGATTTGATAGTTTTTGGAAATTCTTTTGAAAATTGTCTTGATAATTTGGAAAAAGTTCTTAAAAGATGCGAAGAAAAAGGATTTGTGTTAAATTGGGAAAAATGTCATTACATGGTTACCTCAGGAATAGTGTTAGGTCATGTGATATCTTCTAAAGGAATTGAAGTTGATAAAGCCAAAGTTGAATTAATTGCTCATTTGCCTTTCCCAAAAACAGTCAGAGAAGTTCGTTCCTTTTTAGGACATGCAGGATTTTACAGAAGATTTGTAAAGGACTTTAGTGCTATATCTAGACCTTTATGTAATCTTCTAACAAAAGATACACCATTTGATTGGACTCAAGATTGTCAGAAATCTTTTGAAAAATTAATCGGTCTTTTGACTTACGCTCCTATCATGCAATCTCGATTGGTCGTTGCCTTTTGAGTTAATGTGTGATGCTAGTGATTTTCTTTGTTATGCTGTTTTAGGCCAAAGAAAGGAAGGTAAGCCTCATGTAATTTATTACGCAAGTCAAACTTTGAATAGTGCACAAATAAATTACACCACTATTGAAAAAGAACTACTTGTTGTAATTTTTGCATTGGACAAATTTGAGCTTATTTAATTGGTTCATCCATTGTTGTTTTCACTGATCATGCTGCTGTTAGATATTTAATGTCTAAACAGGATGCCAAACCTAGGTTGATACGGTGGATCTTGTTGCTTCAAGAATTCAACATCACAATAAAAGACAAGAAAGGAGCCGAAAATATTGTTGCAGATCATTTGTCAAGGCTGACAACAGGCTCATCTTTTGATAGCACACCTATCAATGATTCTTTCCCTGATGAATTTTTATTTTCGGTCAATTCTATGCCTTGGTTTGCTAACATTGTCAATTTTCTTGTAACAGGTAAGATGCCGCCTCAGTGGACACACCAAGACAGAAAAAAGTTTTTGATTGAGGTGAAAATTTTCTTTTGGGATGACCCATATTTGTTCAAATATTGTCCTGATCAAATCTTTCGGAGATGTGTACCCAACAATGAGGTAAGTAGTGTCATTAAATTTTGTCATTCAGAAGCATGTGGAGGTCATTTTTCTTCAAAGAAAACAGCTGCAAAAATCTTGCAGTGTGGATTTTATTGGCCCACTTTATTCAAGGACAGTTATACTTTTTGCAAAAGTTGTGAAAGTTGTCAAAAATTGGGGTCCATTTCTAAAAGAAATATGATGCCTTTGAACCCTATCCTTGTCATTGAAATTTTTGATTGTTGGAGAATTGATTTCATGGGTCCATTTCCATTATCTTTTGGATTTGTGTACATTTTGATTGCAGTTGATTATGTCTCAAAATGGATTGAGGCGATTCCATGTCGGCACAATGATCATAAAACTGTTCTAAAATTTTTAAAAGAAAATGTTTTGAGTCGATTTGAAATTTCTTGAGTTATCATCAGTGATGGGGGAACACATTTTTGCAATAAACCATTTGAATCTTTAATGAAGAAATATTGCATTACCCACAAAATTGCAACCCTTTATCATCCTCAGACAAGTGAACAAGTTGAATTAGCAAATAGGGAGATTAAACAAATTTTGGAAAAAACGGTTAACCCAAATCGTAAAGATTGGTCTTTAAGACTAAATGATGCACTTTGGGCTTACTGTATTGCTTTTAAAACATCTTTGGGCATGTCTCCTTATCGGTTAGTTTATGGAAAACCTTGTTATTTGCCTGTAGAATTAGAGCATAAAGCATTTTGGGCCATTAAAGCTTTCAACTTATGTCTTGATGATGCTTCCAAGTTACGCAAATTGCAATTGAATGAACTTGAGGAATTAAGAAATGATGCATATGAAAACTCAAAGATTTATAAAGCTAGAACAAAAGCTTTTCATGACAAATCAATTTTCAGAAAAACTTTTGAAATTGATCAAAAAGTTCTGCTTTATAATTCTCGCCTTCACCTATTCCCTGAAAAATTGAGATCTAGGTGGATTAGTCCTTATATTGTCAAACATGTGTATTCTTATGGGGCCATAGACATTGAGAATCCTAGGAATGATATTGTATTTAAGGTTAATGGACAAAGACTCAAACCATTTCTGGAACATCAAGTTGTTGAGGTAGAATCCATTTCTCTTTCTAATCCTTGTTATGAGTAGAATTTATTTTAATGTTGTTTCTTTCTTTTTGCGAGTTCTTTGTGTTCTAGGTTAAATGGCGGATAACGGTACTCCGTGACTCTCAAGTCGGTTTGTTTTTCAGTTTCCCATAATAACTGATTTCTTCTCCTTTCAAAATGGATGTCATTCTCTCAAATATAAGAAAACATTTTCCTTCTCTCCCTCTAAATGCTCTAACAAAAGTCTATGAAGCTAGGTGTGAAAGATCTGAGATTGTTAATGTATAAGGGCATCCCGAAGATATATTTGGATAATCGAAGCAAAGGTTCGTTTAGTGGTGAATCTTCAGATTCATTTATCCCATACATGCCTGGTCTCGGTAAAAGTTCATTTTCAAAAAGGAGAAGAGCAAAAAGAATGAAAGTTTGTTACAAGTGTGCACGATGGAATTGCAATACACGATGTCACTCTTTGGGGATGGTTTCCGTAAACAGAGAAGATAAAATATTCTTCATTAAGAATGGACTGAGTAAGGAGTCATTAGATAATATCTTATTGACTCTTGAGACGCATTCTTGTGGAGTTGTGCAGCGTGAACTTCTTAGTTTGTGGAATCTCTTCAAGGACGAGCAAGAGCGTTATAGTCTTGGGAATCTAACTTAAAAAGACCCTGTTTGCCAATCTATAAGAAAATTGGATGGGAAGCTTATCCTCGACTCATAGAAGGCGTTTAAGCCGTTTCTAGACGTGAAACCAAAGGAAGATGTGAGCCACAATTACAACAACATGTATATATTATCTTGTACATTTTCAAAAAAGAAAAGAAAAAAATGAAAAAAAAAAAATGAAAAAAATGAAAAAAAAAAAAAATAAAAAATAAAATAAAAAAAAAGGCGAAATTTCGGTTGTACTTGTTCTTTAATTAGATTAGGAGCCCCTGCCAGTGGAGTGGCAGACCCGTCATTGACTCGGGTGGACCTTCGCACGCCAGTCGGTAAAAAAGGTTCGTGTACTATGCTCTGTAGAGAGCCGCACTCCACAACCCAATGTTCACCATCTAGGCACTGTGGAGTTGATGGACAGATAGAAGCGTCCCACTGTGGTTATTAGTGAGAAGTAACCCGCGGCTGCCAAAGCATATGAGGCATCTGAGCTTGATCCTCTCTTTTATTAGAAGGGGCTCTCAGCGCCCTAGGATGGAGCGTTCTAGATCTTGGACATTGCGGGTTTCAGATTTTAGCATCTTTGTTGATGTTACGAACCTAAGTGTAAGCTCTTCAGGTTCTAGACCCAGGATGGAAACCCACGATGGTTTCTTTATTCTCTTTTCTTCAAACAAGTGGGAGGGAGAAGAATACCCAGATTGGCTGAGCCGTCTTGGTATTACTGCACTCATGACGCGCAGTATAAAGATCTGCCATGAAACCTGTACATAAAGGTATGTAATCATTTGTTATTTTATCTTTATATGATTTTGTTGAATTTTGGTTTTGGATAGACGATCCTTTGGATGGGATCCTTCGGGGGTTTCTAGACTTCTTTACCCTGATGGTTTTCTTGAAGTCAAAAAAAAAAAAACAAAAAAAAACAAAAAAAAAATTTGTTTCTTAATTTCAAACTTTTCTGACAACAGCCAACTTACCCATATAGGTACTATCATTACTTTTTCTACTTTCTTCCCTATTTAAACAATACATTTCCTTCACTTTCCTTCAACTCAAAATCATTCAAAGGAAGTGTAAGTGTAAAATAGAGGGAGCTTCTTCTTCTGTTCGTAGACTTACCAATATCTGTGTATTTTGTGGGTCAACTTATGGGAAGGGTTTAGAGTATGTAGATGCAGCAATCACTCTTGGTTGAACACTTACTGCGAGAAAAATTCATTTAGTATATGGGGAGGCAAAGATTGGGTTAATGAAGGTTTGTATCACTTGTCTTTGCTCATTTAAAAGGCAGTCAGGTTTTAGGTATCATTCCTAGACCTTTAGCTCAAGAATATCATTGGAAAAACAACTGGGGAGGAGCTTCAAGTATCATCTATGGATGAACGAATGAGGACAATGCTTGCAAATTCTGATGCATTCATAGCCTTACCAGGTGGTTTTGGTACTTTGGAAGAAGTCTTTCAAGTTGTCTCTTGGGCCCAACTGAACATCCACCATAAACCCATAGGTTTGCTGAATGTTAATAATTTCTTTGATCTTTTATTATATTTTCTTGACCATGCTGTGGAACAGAAATTCATCACATTTTCGGCAAGATGACTCCTTATTTTTGCTTCCACTGTTGACGAGTTGATTGATAAATTAGAAGTTTTTGTTTATGAACCTGATCCAGTAACAGTTCAGATAGATTGGTCAAAAGGTAGCAGCAAGAGAGGCAACAGCAAAGGAGGCAGCAAGGAACAAGAGTGTGATATGTCACTTCATCTATAACTATCCTTTATCTTTGGTTTTATTTATCGTACTTTGTTTCTGTTTAAATTTGTGTGAGATTTTTTTTTCCTTTTCAGTAATTGTAGCAACAGGTAATATATTCTATCCTTTTTCCTATCTATGTTTTGACATTGAGGACAATGTTGTGATCTGGTTGGGGGGAAGGATGGTTGTAAAAAAAAAAACCCAAAAAAACCAAAAAAATAAAAATAAATTAGGAAGTGTGTTTGTTAATATGTTTATTGTGTTTATCATTAAAAAAAACCAAAAAAAAAAAAAGATTTAGAAAGTGTGTTTGTGAATATGTTTGTTGTGTTTGTCATCAATTTTTTTAACAACAAAAGTAATTAGGGATGCAGAGTAAAGAGTAAATTATTTATTCTTGAGACGCATCAAAAATTGGTGGCAGAGTAAGGAGTAATTAGGGTTGTAACTAATTTATGTGGAAGTAGCAATTCAAATTCAAGGAAATTTGCATGATTGAGTAAATTGTCTTCTTTCTTAAAATTCACATGCTTGGTTATGGATGTTGAATTGGTGGACTGAAAATGATAGAATTATGCCTTGTGAGATTTTGAGCTTATTGATGAATAGATTGAACATTTGTACCATTCTTTTATTTCTTGTGTGAATTTCACTCGTGGAATTGTTACTCTAGAACTTGCTTTGATTCTTTTTTAGACTACATTTTCATATGCATACATGAATATGATTGAGGCATTTTTCTTGAAATAGCTACTTTAGCCAAATAGCCAACCTTGTGTATATTTTCTTTTGCTTAACCCCTTTGAGCTTATTTGACTATTTTTTTTTTGTTTCGAACTCATTATGCGCCTTAAATGAAAAATCATGTTCTTACTTGACCTTAGGGAATAAAAGAACATTAGTTTGTCATTCGATGAGTTCTTGAACAAGTGTGGGGGTGTGTGTGCAGAATATTTTAAAAAAAATGTGTATATATGATGTTCTTATTCTTCAAAAAAAAAATCAAAAATCAAAAATAAAAAAAAAAAAAATAAAAAAAAAATTTGTAAAAAGAAGAGGGTCAACAAGGTAATAAAGGAAAGGAAAAGAATATATAAAGAGAATTTGTATTAGGTGGAGTTGGGATGAATTTTCATGCTTGTTAATTGAACTCAGCTCTCATGTTCTTTTATTCTCTGGTGTTTAACTTGTCATATCTATATTACCTCCTCCTTTACCTTGACCCCATTACAACCTTGAATAAAGTCCTCATGATTTGTGTGTGCATGTGTTCTGAGTAGTGGAGAAGTAGAAGATAAGCAAGCTTATGGTAGTGTAATTTTCATGGGTTGAATTGAGTGAAATACCTACCTTTTAAACACTTGAGGGATTGAGAGTGAATCTTGTGAAAATCTATCATTCTTGACTCATGCTTTTCAATTGAAATAACCTTGCTTGTTGATTTGAGAAGTGAAGATATGTTACCTCATGAATGTTTTGATTACTTGAATGATTGCTCTTCATTTTTAAATATTATTAGAAATTGAGTCTTTTAGAGTGTTTAGCTTTTGAGTCTGTTTCATTTTTTTTTTGTGAGTGGCCTTGTGTGTTTTGCTCAGGAGTGCAAAAAGCTAAGTGTGGGAGAATTTGATGATCACATATTTGATACATTAATAAGCTTTTATTCTTAGTCATTTACACTCTCTATGTACTTAATTGATTGAGTTTTATTATGTTTTGTAAGTTTGAGCTCAAATTGGACTTAATTAAATTTTTCAGCATGATTCATATCTTACACTGTTTCTGTATTTGGGTCATATCTTGGGCTGTAGGTGGTCTTTGGAGCTGATTCTAGTGGCATTTGAAAGATAAGAGAGAGTTCTATAACTTTTCTGAATACCTTAAAGGCCCAATCACACGAGTAGATAACTCAAATTGGGGTTGAAGCAAGAACTAGAGTGCTGTTCCTGACAGCTTGACCTATGTATACTGTTCATCACATATTTTGGGCTAGATGTTGTAAAATGGACTAAAATTTGGATGCTGAATATTTAAGACCCATATCTACAACTTTCATGTTGAACACTTTTCCAGAATCGGATTCCTTGAAGGTGATATTGGGTTTGGAAGTCAGAACAGAGGAGCTGTGACTGGGCCTGGATAGTATGTAGTAATTTGAACGTATCTGGAGTTGTAGAAATGATATTGGACCCAAACCAAAGGCATTTGAAAGCTAAGATCTAGGCCTACAACTTTCATGAAGACCACTTGGTTCAAAAAGGACGAATGCAATGACTTCAGAGCTGCATGATTTTGGAGACAAGGAATCTTCATAATTTCCCACTCATTTAATATCATTTGGCATTTTTCACTCATTTTCCAATCATTCAACCACTAATAACTCAGCCCCCTTGACATTTTGTATCTCTAATCCTCTATAAAATGGGGCATTGGCAGATCATTGAAGGAATTAGGTGTTAGTTACTAAAATAATACCATTTTGTTACTAGGTTTTCTTGTAGTAATTTTCCTTTGTTCTAAATGAAAGTCATGTTCTTCTTCTTCTTCTTCTTTCTTTCTTTCTTCTTATCTATGAGTAACTAAGTTTCATTTTACTTGGGTGAAAGGGTGAAGCTCTTGGTAATAAAGTAAGGTTAGATTTATTCTTCTCTTGTGCTTAAATGATTTATATTTTCTAGTAACCATAATACGTATTATAATTTGTTTCTTATAATTTAGAAATCATCTTTGTAAAGAGGAGTTCTTGATTTGTTGTTGACAAAATATTGGCACAATGAATGCTTTAACCCATTTATAAGTGGTGGTAATATTTTTAGGAAATATAATATAATTACGTGTATTATTTTAATGGACTTTTAACGTTATATTTTCCGATTGGAACCTCCATGTTGCGAGGATTCTAATTGAGTTATAAAAGGAATTAATCTTACTTTTACTTTATTTACCAAGAGTGGATCATTTTTACCCAAGTAAATAATTTTTACTGTAGTAACAAAATATTAACCTTACCTTAAATAATCTTCATCAATTCCCTGTGGATCGACCTCGGACTCACCAAGAAATTTATTACTTGAGACAACCTGCACTTGGGTTTGCAAATGCGACAACTAAAAAGTGTGCATCAATAAACATCAAGCAGGGGGTGGGGGAGGTGGATCTTGAGGGAAACGCGCAGCCATGAAGGCAAACATCTAGTCGAACTGAGAAGTCATATGATCTCGGAAACGAGCCTGCTCAACTGCCACGCTATCCAAATCAGTCATTACACGCTGGTGGAAGCGAGCTTGATCAGCCTCCATGCGAGCAAGTCGGTCACTCAGGTCAGTCAAGACAAGGGGGGCAACTGTGGCGCATCAGCCGCAACAGCAGCAGCGGCATCCTCCTGTGGTGGGGAATGTGGCTCTAGAATAGGTCCATCACGAAGAGCCCAATGGCTTGGAGCATCTTCGTAAACAAGGTTCAGGCGTAGTTGTAACACCCCAAAAATTATTCATTTCATCATAAGTAGTCATTTTATAATATTTATGATTTTTAGAAATTTTTTTGAATTTTTTCAAAAATGTCAAATATTTTAATATATTTTTTGTTTTACGTGCACACCTTGAGCGAGTCGAGTGTAACACCTGAAAATTGTTTGTTTTATTATAAATAGTCATTTTATAATATTTATGATTTTTGTAAATTTTTGTGAATTTTTTAGAAATATTGAATATTTTAATATATTTCTCATTTTACGTGCATCTTTGAGTGAGTCGAGAAAATGAAATATTTTCACTTAGGCTGGTAAACTTTGAATTGTGAAAACATCGACGGAGAATTTTACTAAACCCAAGGCCAGACATAGTTTACGAGATTTACGTTTTTCGAGATTTTATCTGATAAATAAAATCTCAGTACGTACTGTTAAGTAAAATTCTGCGATGCGCTCTATTATCCGTTGGACAATAAATATTGGCTTTGTACACTGTAATAATTATCCATTGGGTAATAGCTTGTAGTTAAAATCGTAATCACCTTATTATTTTATCACCTTATCATCTAATCACATTATTTAAAGGAAATCCACTTTATGTCTAATCAAATTTGCTTTTGAAATCTAACAAGCTTAACCTAGTTTCTAGAAGCTTTCTTCCCTCCTTTTCCCTCCCACACTCCATGGCCATGAGGGCAAATTAGGAGCCAAAAGTTTGGCTTTTCACTTAATTAGTTTCTATTCTAATTTCAAAAACCTAAAAGCCATCATCATTTCTACCATCACTTTCTCTCTCTACACTCGTCTTTCTCTCAAGTTTCTCCTCCTTCTCTTCCACAGCCACACCTCCTCCATGCCTCCAAAGATTGCAAAAGTTTCAAATAACCATATTTTCCCAACCTCCATCACATTATAAACACCTTTCTAGTTGAAGTTTACTTGAAAAGCTTCCATCTTCATCATTTTCTTCAAGCTTCAAAGTTTAAAGCTTTAGGGTAAGATTCTTGATTTCTCACCTTCTCTTCTTCATTTTCGTTTTAATGGTCTTATCATGACCATTTATTCTCTCTTTTCCAAGCCTTGGTATTGATTTGAGGAGTTGTTATTTCTAGGATTTTGGAGGACTCTTGGCCGAAATTATTAAGAAGCAAACAAGGAGATTTCTTCTCTTGATTTATCTTGGGTAAGAGGGAGATGGTCCACTTCAACCTCTATTGGTAGTGAGAGGCTTTATTTTGTGTTGGTTGTGAGAAACCCTTGTTAGGGTTACTCTTTTTGATGTATGATTTTGATGCTTATATGTTGATTTTACCTTGTATGATTTATTTGATTGAATATATATGTATATTGATGACCTTGGATTGATTTCGGTAGATTAGAAACATGAAATGAAAGCAAGGGTTCCTTGCCCTCTTCAATATGGCTCACAGCCATAACCCTTGAATAGGGTATTCATGGTTGAAATTTTGTATCAAGATGGGAACATAACTAACCAAGTGTATAATATGCAATGTAGTAATGGAAAATTTAGGGTTCTTAGCCTTGGTAGGCTCACAGCTTCTAGGGCCATTTTTGGGTCCAAATATGTAACTTGTGTAACAATTAGGGAACTTGGATGTTAGTGGGTAATAATTAACAGATAGATGAAGAATTTGAGTTCCTAATTCCATTAGAAGGCTCATGGCCTCTTAGGAAAAATGGGAGAAATTGTTGTGTTAAAATGAAAACTTAGTTAATTAGATAATTATAATTAATTAGGGATTCATAAAATAGAAAGAATCCAAAATGAAATTGTATCCTAAAACGTAGAATAATTTTTAATTAAAGGAAGACCATGAGTGTAAGTAAGAATGTTGAATAACTCAATTTAAATTATCTTAAGGGAATTAAGCCAAAAAAATTAATTGATGAACTTGTTGAATTAAAATAATAAAGATTAAATGAATAATGTGAGAAAATTTCTCTAAAGAGAAACTTATTAAGAAGAATGTATAAATTAAGGCATGATTCCATAATGTACCCTAAAAGTGTAATGTCTTATTTGAGGACTTGATAATATTTATTGTGGGTCCATGAGTGGGACCAAGAATGTGTTGATGTTTATCTTAGTCAAATTGTGACATGTTATGGAAAAGTATATTATTATTGAATATACACGAATATGCATTGAGTCATCATGCATTGTGAAAGTCCGATAGACTGTTGCTAAGGCCATGTTGCCTAGGAGATTGAAACACACCTTAGTGCTGGTACGAGTAGACTAGTGTAGGTCATGATGTTGACCTTGAGGGTTTCGGGGTGCAGGTGTCTCACATATGGACAGTGGGTAGCTCCTCTAGGCCGTGCAATAGACCGATGTAAACGTACCTACGATCCGGACTGAGACACTGTCCTATATCGTGATCTAGTGAAGAATATCTTGTACAATGCCTTGATGTGCACATGGATAAATGGATGAATTATAGCACTTTTGGCCACGGCAGCCGAGTCATAGACATGTCTTCTATTCTTTCTCTCCGATGTTTGTGTCTAGCTCCATGGAGTAGGTTTTTGGGAATCATGTACATGTGCATAGAGAGTCAATATATTATTTGACGTTTACTTTAAATGATGATTAGATCTGCTATCTTATTGATGTTATAACTGTAACATCCCGAAAATTCTTTATTTCATTATAATCGATCATTTTATAATATTTATGATTTTTAGAAATTTTTGTGGATTTTTTTGGAAAAGATGAATATTTTAATATATTCTTTGTTTTACGTGCACACTGAGCGGAGCCGGGGAAAATAGAATATTTTTCCTGAGACTGGTAAACCTTGAACTGTCAACGTGTCAACGGGGGATCTTACTAAACCCGAGGCCGGGCACAGTTTGCGAGGTTTGCATTTTTTGAGGTTTTATCTGCTAGATAAAATCGCTATATCATAAAATTATCTGATGAATAATAAAATATTATTTCATCAGTTGTAACTTTCATTCACTGAGAAAATAATTCTAACAGTGTAATCAAATCATCCGTCAAATGTACTTAATTGAGGAGACAAGCTTACTATGCACTTTATCGAGAAGCGCACGAAGCTTCTCAAGGAAGTTTCAAGGAAACTTCTAAGAAGCTTCCTTCCCAGCCACTATTCATTCTCTCTCCTCCCATTTTTGTGCAGCACGTTTGACTATAGGGGGAGCATATTTCACTTTTTTTCTCACATTTCCCCTCCTCCCAATACGCAGCTCACTATTCACTCATCTTTCTCCCTTTCTCTTTTCACTCTACAGCAACAACCTCATTACCACCAACACCTCCATTTCTATCTTCAAAAACCGTCACACTCCTTGCACCATCCTTGTGTTTGGAGGACCATCATCATTGAGGAAGTCATCTTCTAAGCTCACCATTCTCTTTATCTTCATTCTCTTACATCTTTGAAGGTTAAAGGTTAGAGCTTTAAGGTAAAGCTCTCAGCTTTTTCTTCCTCCATTCTCATTTTCGTAACCCATGGTCATTTTGATGACCATGGGTATCCATTTCAATATTTGGTTCTGATTTGGTAAGTTTGAATATTCAAGGATTTCCAAGAAGCTGAAAACGAAGTTTCTGGCCAAAAAGGAGCAGCCTTTCTTTGTGCTTCTCTAAGGTAAGAGGAAGACACTCCTCTTCAACCTATTTTAGCATTTAGGAACGTCTGTGATTGGTGTTGAGGGTCATTCTATTTTTGCATATTGTTTGTATCGTACGTGTGCTATTTGATTATTTGTGTGTTTTGATATATATCTGGATGTATTGGAACGTGTAATATGGAAGGGAATGACTTCCGATTGGTTCTCAGATGGTCACGGTGTTGAGCCCAGAAATTTGGAAATTTCATGTGAAAACTAGTAACAGTATGAAACCCTGGCCAAACTCGTCGAATATGATATCCTGATCATTTAGTGAAATGTTAAAATCCGTCGAGTTTAGGCTTCTGATCATTTTCGTCGAATGTCAAAATCCGTCGAGTTTAGACTTCTGACCATTTTCGTCGAATGTCAAAATCCATCGAGTTTAGATTTCTGACCACCAAACACGATGTTAAAATCCATCGAGTTTAGGCTTCTGATCATTTTCGTCGAATGTCAAAATCCGTCGAGTTTAGACTTCTGACCATTTCCGTCGAATGTCAAAATCCGTCGAGTTTAGATTTTTGACCACCAAACACAATGTCAAAATTCGTTGAGTTTAGACTTCTGACCATTTTCGTCGAATATCAAAATCCGTCGAGTTTAGATTTCTGACCACCAAACACAATGTCAAAATCCGTCGAGTTTAGGCTTCTGACCATTTTTGTCGAATGTCAAAATTCGTCGAGTTTAGATTTCTGACCACCAAACACAATGTCAAAGTCTGTTGAGTTTAGACTTCTGACCATTTCCATCGAATGTCAAAATCCGTCGAGTTTAGAATTCTGACCACCAAACACAATGTCAAAATCCGTCGAGTTTAGGCTTCTGACCATTTTCATCGAATGTCAAAATCTGTCGAGTTTAGACTTCTGACCATTTTTGTCGAATGTCAAAATCCGTCGAGTTTAGATTTCTGACCACTAAACACAAAGTCAAAATCCGTCAAGTTTAGACTTCTGACCAATATCTTTCTACCAATGTTGTTTCTGTCAGGTCATTTTCCGTCGAAAGGCAGCCTCAATAGTACACTAGAGACACTTCTTCTTCGAATCCAAAAATTATAATTATCGTCTAACACTTAGTGATTTAATTAGTGGTAACAGGATGCAATAATTATCAAATTGGGAAATTAAAATATACTGAGATTCATAAGTTTTAAAGAACCAATAATAGAATTTTCATAAGACTTTGGATAATTTTAATTAGGGTAAGAACATGAGAGTGTGAGATTTTGAGATCTTACAATAACCTTCTAAGTGTATATGAATAAATTCCCTAAGAGGATTTAAATTAACTAAGAGAATTCCTTTAGAGACAAACTCTGTAAGTAAAGCTAAACCTAAGCAAGAATTCATAATACGCTTTAAAATGTATTAATTTATTTAACAACAATATTATGCTATTGTGGGTCCATGTGGGTGACCATTGACTGTGTTAATTCTTACTTTGGTAAATTGTGACATATAATGGAATAGTATGTAATAATGATCATACATGATTATGCATAGAGTCTATATGCATTGTGAATGTCCGTTGGACTGTCGTAAGGCCTAGTTGCCTAGGAGTTGAACACACCTTAGTGCAGGTGCGAATAGACAAGTGTAGGTCGTCGGTTGACCTTGGGGGCGTCAAGGTGCGGGTACCTCACAATGGGTAGTTGGTAGCTCTCTGTCCGTGGGGCAGACCGATGCAAACACACTGACTATCCGGACCGAGACACTGTCCTATATCGCGATCTAGAGTAGACTGTCTGTATAATGCCATGATGTGCACGTGGGTAAATTCAAAATTATAGCACTTTGGCCTCGGCAGCCTAGTTGCAGACATGTCGCCTGATCTTTCTCTCCGACCGTTTATGTCTAGCTCCATGGAGTAGGATTTTGACTATTGAATGCATGTGCATAGAGAGTTCATGAATTATCTGGCATACATTATTATTATAATTAGAACAGTTGTACTTCTGATATGTCTCAGTATATATATATATATATATATATATATATATGACCGCTCGAAGCTGTTTGGTTGATTGTAACTACTACTAAATGTTTATTACCATTATTGCTGTCATAAATGCTACGTGGGCGCTTTGCGCCGTTTGGTTTCTTGATGCTATGATTGGTAATGATGGTAGGATGTCTTACCTCTTTCTTGTACTTTTCTTGCTCTATGTCAATTTTTGGTTAAAGACTGTAAGTGGGAACGAGGTTGGATTCTTTTGGATTTTCTTGGTTTGACCCACTGTATTCGGTGATGTCGTCACAAAGGGAGTTCTATTGGGTTCGTTCGAATTGTGTTCACTTGTGGTGTCAACGCGCGGCGAGTCGATTAGACCGACAAGATGTATTTAACATACTGAGGATCTGACTTTGACCATGAAGAGGACTGCGATTGAAGACCTTATCCTGTATTTCTCACTACAGCCGTGAGCCCGGAGTTGCCTCATGTATTCGGGATTCGATGGAGTGCCCAACTCCTTAGTTGTAGATAGGGTGTGGGTAGTTGATATTTTATTTTGCATTACCTATATAAAAATGTATTTTGGGTGTGTATGTTTTAAGGTGATTATCTAGACTTAAAGGTTGTAAATTGAGTACATTCTATAATTCATATTTTAATTGGTTGTATATGTAACTATTCATTCGTGGCTCCTATTTTCCTCATATGCGAAATAATTAATATTTTTGTAAAGTTTGTTATTTGATAATGTTAGCACGCTGAAATTTAGTGACCATGACGTAATGACGATTGTGCATTGGTTATTAAATTGAGGGGTGTTGCATTAAGGTGGTATCAGAGCTCAGTTCATCCTATTGAGCTGGGGTATGGACTGACTATGCTTAGACATGTTAGAAGTTTTTGTACGTTGTGTACTTCCTTGTCTCTTGATTGAGATGTTGGGAAAGGAAGGCATAGCTTGCCATAGGTTGAGTGTTGGTAGCTTCTGTTACACAATTACTTGACATTGAGTACTGGCCCACTCAATGTGTAATGTTCTGTGTCTACAGGAAACTATGACTTCACCTAGGCGTATTAAGGCAATAAGAGTTCTTTAGAAAGAAGCTCAGCTGGTATGACTGAACTTGCTTAGGATTTGTTTGCATTTATACCCTTGTTGTGTTACCTCTAGAATTGTTTGAGCCTATGGGTTAGAAAAAGGGTAGTAAAATAAGACTTGCATGGTTAGTGGACTGAGGTGTCCAAGAGGTTTTCGAAAACCAATTCTCTTTGGAAAGGAGTATCTGGCAAAAGTTTGGTTCGAGGAGATGCATAGGAGTCAAAGACTTATTGGAGATCGCGCCGCGGAAGGCAGAATGAAGGAGTTCGAATTATAGTCTTTTGGGTTGTCTTGATTGGGTTATGTGACTTTTGTGCTTGGTTTCCAAAAAGAGACAATATTGTTTGGAATGAATGCTTTTGATTTTCCCTTATTATTTGACTTGTTTGTTCTTGAAGGAAGACAATGACTCGAGGTAAATATAAGCGCATGAACGCGGGGAGTGACAATGATGACACGACTGTGGCAACCGAAGAAATACAAAGAATGGTTAATGTAACTACACGCCAAGATCAGAGAGCTGCACAACAGCAGGAATTGGAAGTTGAGGTTCGAAATTTGAAGGAAGAAAGTTGATTTTGGGGTAACTCTGGATTACCAAAGTTCCACAGGAGGAACCGTGGGAAGGCCAATCAGTTTAAGCAGAAACCATATACACTACGACCAAGGGAGCAGCAGCGACATCAAATGCATCACGGTGGTGCGAGTGGTAGTAAGTCCAATCCAACTGTGGTACTGCTATCAGGGTGTAAGAAGTGTAGAAAGGACCACTTCACGAGGGACTGTAAAATCGAAGGAAGAATTTGTTTCAAGTGCGGAAAGCAAGGACATGTGTGGAGGGATTGTGCTTTACATAAGACAAAGCCTCCATATGCGATCAAAAGGGCAATCTGCTTCAAGTGTGGAAAGGACCATTTAACTAAGGATTGTACGAACGGTGGGATAATTTGTTTCAAATGCAGAGAGCTAGGACATGTGGCTAAGAACTGTACTTCGCAAAGGACGAAGCCTTTTGTTGGTGATGCACGCACTTCACAATCTCACGAAGAAACGAGAGTAAATTTCTCTAGTAGAGTAGAAACATCCAAGACTAAAGACCTGAATAAGGGAGCTTGTACTACGATGGATGACCCTATGATTGTACTATATAATTCCGGGGGTAATCCGTTTCTTTATGATGTATGAATGTAGGAATCCAGTAGGGATGTTCGTACCTTCGTTATTTTTTTTTACTAAGTTATTTCTATTTTGGCTGCTAAGAACTTGTTGATGGTAGCCAAGTTGTTTAAAATTGTCCTATGACCTGTTGAAGACTGAATCTTTTGGTGATCTGATTCGTTTACTTCTTTTGCAAATTAGATATAATGTTAATGAAAGGATTGGTTATCTTTCAACCATATCCTGTTGAAATATTCCAATGAAATTCTAAGAGTACGTTTCTGAAATTGGGTTATCTGTGTATTTACTTCCTTTCAATTTGAATGATACTATTCTCGTTTGTAAGCCTGCTCTTGTTACAACTAGTTTATTTAAAAACTATCCTATTATTGTTAGAAATTGGAACCCTTTTTCCAATTTAATCATCTACTCTCTTCATGAATAGGCTTGATCTCAGGAAGGAGATTAATCGTTTTCTAAACGGGTCTCGTTATTCAATTCCAATGGAAACTTAGTGTTACCTGAGGCAGAAATTTCCTAGATGTGAATCAATGAAACTCACTCCTAAGTTTTATTGTATCGTATCATACTCTTCGTTAGGCGGGTCCAGTGGCAAATCAAGTGACTTCCCTATTTTTCTTTCTAACCTTTATAACGTTTCTAGTATACTTCGATTGAGTAAATGTGTTCCCAAATCTGAACTATAACAATGTGCTAAGTGTAGCATGGTTAAATGAAAACTTACCCTATGAGACATCTGTTCGAATCAAGGAAAGATGATTTGGCAAATCAATTGAAGGACGCCGCTATTTTCTCCAAGATCATTTTGGGTTCTCAACTATCATTAAGATCATTCGAGAAAAAGGTATATTTCCAAGGCAACTTTCTCCGATACGTAGTAAACACCACGGGTATTTCGTAATGTCATTCCATGTAATGAACACTTCGGTAGTACTCATCGATTACACAAACAAGACCTTTTTTCTCTATTGAGAC
This sequence comes from Ormosia semicastrata, assembly GCA_029884595.1. Taxonomy (NCBI): domain Eukaryota; kingdom Viridiplantae; phylum Streptophyta; class Magnoliopsida; order Fabales; family Fabaceae; genus Ormosia; species Ormosia semicastrata. The sequence continues at coordinate 77,172,308 of JAQQTO010000060.1, forward strand.
AGAATTGTCATGTTGTTCTTCAATTTCAGAAGAAGAATGAGGAGTTACGCTAGAAGTTGTTCAAGTACGAATTTCGGTTTGAGGCAGTTTAACTTTTGAGTCAAGTGATCTTTAAAAGAAGGAACTATTGGAGATCAGTCACAAGTTGGAGCAGTTCTTCAATGGGACAGGTCAAAGACTATGTTGCAAATTCGTAACTTTAAAGAATCAGCTGAATAGTACGGGGGACTCACTGCAGAATTCTTCAAAATGGCAATACTTCTCGTCTAACTCATGCATTGGAGTCAAGTTTGTAGGATTGGTACATATAAGGAAAGATTTTTAAGGGTTGAAGAGACACTCAACTACCTTGCCAACAATGATTCTGTCCAATCCTAATGAACTTTTTGAGATGCCTAGTGATGCTTCGCATTGGAAGTTTAGAACATGTGCTTGATCAGAATAGAAGGAATGGTAACGTACGCTTTAAGACCATCGAGAGTACATGAGAATGATTACCTTACACCAACTCAGAGTTAGCTTTGTAGTTGCATTGAAGATCTAGAAGCATTTTCTACGAGGAGAAATTCTCAATGCCTATGGTAATCTTAAGAGCCAAAGGTATTTTGGTCTATTGGAATGAGTTGAACACGAGGCAGAGACGGTGATTATAAGTTTCAAAAGTTTTCAACTTTTCCATTTTAGTATAATCCCGGAAAAGGCGAACGTCGTAGCGAATACCTTAAGAAGAAAGTACGCTTAGTTGTTTACTATAGTGAGCAAGAAGAATAAGTTCGATAGAGCCACTCAGCGGTGTACAATCGTTTGGAGAGTTGGCTGTTGGATGGCTAAAGACTCAAGGAGCGTAGGATCTTTTAGTAATCGACCTATGACGTCAATGCGTTTTGCTCGATTATATAAGATGCTAAGTGGAAGGAAGCAACCTTCTTGTCAGTGATTTGGATTGATGCAGCTGAAGATGTAATACGAGAACTAGGAGACAAAATGAAAGAAACACAGTCGCGTTTGTCCTAAGATATGATGAATTTCGAGGACGAAATTCCTTTTTAGAATGGGAGTGTTGTAACATCCCGAAAATTCTTTATTTCATTATAAACGATCATTTTATAATATTTATGATTTTTAGGAATTTTTGTGGATTTTTTTGGAAATGATAAATATTTTAATATATTCTTCGTTTTACATGTACACTGAGCGGAGCCGGGGAAAATAGGATATTTTCCCTGAGGCTGGTAAACCTTGAACTGTCAACGTGTCAACGGGGGATCTTACTAAACCCGAGGCCGGGCACAGTTTACGAGGTTTATATTTTTTGAGGTTTTATCTGCTAGATAAAATCGCTATATCATAAAATTATCTGATGAATAATAAAATATTATTTTCATCAGTCGTAACCTTCATTCACTGAGAAAATAATTCTAACAGTGTAATCAAATCATCCGTCAAATGTACTTAATTGAGGAGACAAGCTTACTATGCACTTTATCGAGAAGCGCACGAAGCTTTTCAAGGAAGCTTCAAGGAAACTTCTAGGAAGCTTCCTTCCCAGCCACTATTCACTCTCTCTCCTCCCATTTTTGTGCAGCACGTTTGACTATAGGGGGAGCATATTTCACTTTTTTTCTCACATTTCCCCTCCTCCCAATACGCAGCTCACTTTTCACTCATCTTTCTCCCTTTCTCTTTTCACTCTACAGCAGCAACCTCATTACCACCAACACCTCCATTTCTATCTTCAAAACCGTCACACTCCTTGCACCATCCTTGTGTTTGGAGGACCATCATCATTGAGGAAGTCATCTTCTAAGCTCACCATTCTCTTTATCTTCATTCTCTTACATCTTTGAAGCTTAAAGGTTGGAGCTTTAAGGTAAAGCTCTCAGCTTTTTTCTTCCTCCCTTCTCATTTTTCGTAACCCATGGTCATTTTGATGACCATGGGTATCCATTTCAATATTTGGTTCTGATTTGGTAAGTTTGAATATTCAAGGATTTCCAAGAAGCTGAAAACGAAGTTTCGGCCAAAAAGAGCAGCCTTTACTTTGTGCTTCTCTAAGGTAAGAGGAAGACACTCCTCCTCAACCTATTTTAGCATTTAGGAACGTCTGTGATTGGTGTTGAGGGTCATTCTGTTTTTGCATATTGTTTGTATTGTATGTGTGCTATTTGATTGTTTGTGTGTTTTGATATATATCTGAATGTATTGGAACGTGTAATATGGAAGGGAATGACTTTCGATTGGTTCTCGGATGGTCACGGTGTTGAGCCCAGAAATTTGGAAATTTCATGTGAAAACTAGTAACAGTATGAACCCCTGGCCAAACTCATCGAATATGATATCCAGATCATTTAGTGAAATGTTAAAATCCGTCGAGTTTAGGCTTCTGATCATTTTCGTCGAATGTCAAAATCCGTCGAGTTTAGACTTCTGACCATTTCCGTCGAATGTCAAAATCCGTCGAGTTTAGATTTCTGACCACCAAACACGATGTTAAAATCCATCGAGTTTAGGCTTCTGATCATTTTCGTCGAATGTCAAAATCCGTCGAATGTCAAAATCCGTCGAGTGAGTTTAGACCAAACACAATGTCAAAACCATTTCCGTCGAATGTCAAAATCCGTCGAGTGTAGATTTCTGACCACCAAACACAATGTCAAAATCCGTCGAGTTTAGACTTCTGACCATTTTCGTCGGATATCAAAATCCGTCGAGTTTAGATTTCTGACCACTAAACACAATGTCAAAATCCGTCGAGTTTAGGCTTCTGACCATTTTCGTCGAATGTCAAAATCTGTCGAGTTTAGATTTCTGACCACCAAACACAATGTCAAAGTCTATCGGGTTTAGACTTCTGACCATTTCCGTCGAATGTCAAAATCCGTCGAGTTTAGATTTCTGACCACCAAACACAATGTCAAAATCCATCGAGTTTAGGCTTCTGACCATTTTCGTCGAATGTCAAAATCTGTCGAGTTTAGACTTCTGACCATTTTCGTCGAATGTCAAAATCCGTCGAGTTTAGATTTCTGACCACCAAACACAATGTCAAAATTCGTCGAGTTTAGACTTCTAACCAATATCTTTCTACCAATGTTGTTTCTGTCAGGTCATTTTCCGTCGAAAGGCAGCCTCAATAGTAGACTAGAGACACTTCTTCTTCGAATCCAAAAATTCTAATTATCGTCTAACACTTAGTGATTTAATTAGTGGTAACAGGATGCAATAATTATCAAATTGGGAAATTAAAATATACTGAGATTCATAAATTTTAAAGAACCAAGAATAGAATTTTCATAAGACTTTGGATAATTTTAATTAGGGTAAGAACATGAGAGTGTGAGATTTTGAGATCTTACAATAACCTTCTAAGTGTATATGAATAAATTTCCTAAGAGGATTTAAATTAACTAAGAGAATTCCTTTAGAGACAAACTCTGTAAGTAAAGCTAAACCTAAGCAAGAATTCATAATACGCTTTAAAATGTATTAATTTATTTAACAACAATATTATGCTATTGTGGGTCCATGTGGGTGACCATTGACTGTGTTAATTCTTACTTTGGTAAATTGTGACATATGATGGAATAGTATGTAATAATGATCATACATGATTATGCATAGAGTCTATATGCATTGTGAATGTCCGTTGGACAGTCGTAAGGCCTAGTTGCCTAGGAGTTGAACATACCTTAGTGCAGGTGCGAATAGACAAGTGTAGGTCGTCGGTTGACCTTGGGGGCGTCAGGGTGCGGGTACCTCACAATGGGCAGTTGGTAGCTCTCTGTCCGTTGGGTAGACCGATGCAAACACACTGACGATCCGAACCAAGACACTGTCCTATATCGCGATCTAGAGTAGACTGTCTGTATAATGCCATGATGTGCACGTGGATAAATTCGGAATTATAGCACTTTGGCATCGGCAGCCTAGTTGCAGACATGTCGCCTGATCTTTCTCTCCGACCGTTTATGTCTAGCTCCATGGAGTAGGATTTTGACTATTGAATGCATGTGCATAGAGAGTCCATGAATTATCTGGCATACATTGTTATTATAATTAGAACAATTGTACTTCTGATATGTCTATATATATATATATATATATATATATATATATATATATGTACTTGGAACTGTTTGGTTGATTGTAACTGTTACTAAATGTTTATTACCATTATTGCTGTCATAAATGCTACGTGGGCACTTTGTGCCGTTTGGTTTCTTGATGCTATGATTGGTAATGATGGTAGGATGTCTTACCTCTTTATTGTACTTTTCTTGCTCTATGTCAATTTTTGGTTAAAGACTGTAAGTGGGAACGAGGTTGGATTCTTTTGGATTTTCTTGGTTTGACCCACTGTATCCGGTGATGTCGTCGCAAAGAGAGTTCTATTGGGTTTGTTCGAATTGTGTTCATTTGTGGTGTCAACGCGCGGCGAGTCGATTGGACCGACAAGATGTATTTAACATGCTGAGGATCTGACTTTGACCATGAAGAGGACTGCGATTGAAGACCTTATCCTGTATTTCTCACTACACCGGTGAGCCCAGAGTTGCCTCACGCATTCGGGATTCGATGGAGTGCCCAACTCTTTAGTTTTAGATAGGGTGTGGGTAGTTGATATTTTATTTTGCATTACCTATATAAAAATATATTTTGGGTATGTGTATGTTTTAAGGTGATTATCCAGACTTAAAGGTTATAAATTGAGTACATTCTATAATTCATATTTTAATTGGTTGTATATGTAACTATTCATTTGTGGCTCCTATTTTCCTCATATGCGAAATAATTAATATTTTTGTAAAGTTTGTTATTTGACAATGTTAGCACGCTGAAATTTAGTGACCATGACGTAATGACGATTGTGCATTGGTTATTAAATTGAGGGGTGTTGCATTAAGGTGGTATCAGAGCTCAGTTCATCCTGTTGAGCCGGAGTATGGACTGACTATGCTTAGACATGTTAGAAGTTTTTGTACGTTGTGTACTTCCTTGTCTCTTCATTGAGATGTTGGGAAAGGAAGGCATAGCTTGCCATAGGTTGAGTGTTGGTAGCTACTGTTACACAATTACTTGACATTGAGTACTGGCCCACTCAATGTGTAATGTTTTATGTCTACAGGAAACTATGACTTCACCTAGGCGTATTAAGGCAATAAGAGTTCTTTAGAAAGAAGCTCAGCTGGTATGACTGAACTTGCTTAGGATTTGTTTGCATTTATACCCTTGTTGTGTTACCTCTAGAATTGTTTGAGCCTATAGGTTAGAAAAAGGGTAGTAAAATAAGACTTGCATGGTTAGTGGACTGAGGTGTCCAAGAGGTTTTCAAAAGCCAATTCTCTTTGGAAAGGATTATCTGGCATAAGTTTGGTTCGAGGAGCTGCATAGGAGTCAAAGACTTGCTGGAGATCGCGCCGTGGAAGGCAGAATGAAGGAGCTCGAATTATAGTCTTTTGGGTTGTCTTGATTGGGTTATGTGACTTTTGTGCTTGGTTTCCAAAAAGAGACAATATTGTTTGGAATGAATGCTTTTGATTTTCCCTTATTATTTGACTTGTTTATTCTTGAAGGAAGACAATGACTCGAGGTAAATATAAGCATGTGAACGCGGGGAGTGACAATGATGACACGACTGTGGCAACCGAAGAAATACAAAGAATGGTTAATGTAACTACACGCCAAGATCAGAGAGCTGCACAACAGCAGGAATTGGAAGTTGAGGTTCGAAATTTGAAGGAAGAAAGTTGATTTTGGGGTAACTCTGGATTACCAAAGTTCCACAGGAGGAACCGTGGGAAGGCCAATCAGTTTAAGCAGAAACCATATACACTACGACCAAGGGAGCAGCAGCGACATCAAACGCATCACGGTGGTGCGAGTGGTAGTAAGTCCAATCCAACTGTGGTACCGCTATCAGGGTGTAAGAAGTGCGGAAAGGACCACTTCACGAGGGACTGTAAGATCGAAGGAAGAATTTGTTTCAAGTGTGGAAAGCTAGGACATGTGTGGAAGGATTGTGCTTTACATGAGACAAAGCCTCCATATACGATCAAAAGGGCAATCTGCTTCAAGTGTGGAAAGGACCATTTAACCAAGGATTGTACGAACGGTGGGATAATTTGTTTCAAATGCAGAGAGCTAGGATAGGTGGCTAAGAACTGTACTTCGCAAAGGACGAAGCCTTTTGTTGGTGATGCACGCACTTCACAATCTCACGATGAAACGAGAGTAAATTTCTCTAGTGGAGTAGAAACATCCAAGATTGAAGACCTGAACGAGGGAGCTTGTACTACGATGGATGGCCCTGTGATTGTACTATATAATTTCGGGGGTAATCCGTTTCTTTATGATGTATGAATGTAGGAATCCAGTAGGGATGTTCGTACCTTCGTTATTTTTTTTTGACTAAGTTATTTCTATTTTGGCTGCTAAGAACTTGTTGATGGTAGCCAAGTTGTTTAAAATTGTCCTATGACCTGTTGAAGACTGAATCTTTTGGTGATCTGATTCGTTTACTTCTTTTGCAAATTAGATATAATGTTAATGAAAGGATTGGTTATCTTTCAACCATATCCTGTTGAAATATTCCAATGAAATTCTAAGAGTACGTTTCTGGAATTGGGTTATCTGTGTATTTACTTCCTTTCAATTCGAATGATACTATTCTCGTTTGTAAGCTTGCTCTTGTTACAACTAGTTTATTTAAAAACTATCCTATTATTGTTAGAAATTGGAACCCTTTTTCAATTTAATCATCTACTCTATTCATGAATAGGCTTGATCTCAGGAAGGAGATTAATCGTTTTCTAAACGGGTCTCGTCATTCAATTCCAATGGAAACTTAGTGTTGCCTGAGGCAGAAATTTCCTAGATGTGAATCAATGAAACTCACTCCTAAGTTTTATTGTATCGTATCATACTCTTCGTTAGGCGGGTCCAGTGGCAAATCAAGTGACTTCCCTATTTTTCTTTCTAACCTTTATAACGTTTCTAGTATACTTCGATTGAGTAAATGTGTTCCCGAATCTGAACTATAACAATGTGCTAAGTGTAGCATGGTTAAATGAAAACTTACCCTATGAGACATCTGTTCGAATCAAGGAAAGATGATTTGGCAAATCAATTGAAGGACGCCGCTATTTTCTCCAAGATCATTTTGGGTTCTCAACTATCATTAAGATCATTCGAGAAAAAGGTATATTTCCAAGGCAACTTTCTCCGATACGTGGTGAACACCACGGGTATTTTGTAATGTCATTCCATGTAATGAACGCTTCGGTAGTACTCATTGATTACACAAACAAGACCTTTCTTCTCTATTGAGACAGAATTGTCGTGTTGTTCTTCAATTTCAGAAGAAGAATGAGGAGTTACGCTAGAAGCTGTTCAAGTACGAATTTCGGTTTGAGGCAGTTTAACTTTTGAGTCAAGTGATCTTTAAAAGAAGGAACTATTGGAGATCAGTCGTAAGTTGGAGCAGTTCTTCAATGGGACAGGTCAAAGACTATGTTGCAAATTCGTAACTTTAAAGGATCAGCTGAATAGTACGAGGGACTCACTGCAGAATTCTTCAAAATGGCAATACTTCTCGTCTAACTCATGCATTGGAGTCAAGTTTGTAGGATTGGTACATATAAGGAAAGATTTTCAAGGGTTGAAGAGACACTCGACTACCTTGCCAACAATGATTCTGTCCAATCCCAATGAACTTTTTGAGATGCCTAGTGATGCTTCGCATTGGAAGTTTAGAACATGTGCTTGATCAGAATAGAAGGAATGGTAACGTACGCTTTAAGACCATCGAGAGTACATGAGAATGATTACCTTACACCAACTCAGAGTTAGCTTTGTAGTTACATTGAAAATCTAGAAGCATTTTCTACGAGGAGAAATTCTCAATGCCCATGGTAATCTTAAGAGCCAAAGGTATTTTGGTCTATTGGAATGAGTTGAACACGAGGCAGAGACGGTGATCATAAGTTTCAAAAGTTTTCAACTTTTCCATTTTAGTATAATCTGGGAAGAGGCGAACGTCGTAGCGAATACCTTAAGAAGAAAGTACGCTTAGTTGTTTAGTACAGTGAGCAATAAGAATAAGTTCGATAGAGCCACTCAGCGGTGTACAGTCGTTTGGAGAGTTGGCTGTTGGATGGCTAAAGACTTAAGGAGCGTAAGATCTTTTAGTAATCGGCCTATAACGTCAACACGTTTTGCTCGATTATATAAGATGCTAAGTGGAAGGAAGCAACCTCCTTGCCAGTGATTTGGATTGACGCAGCTGAAGATGTAATACGAGAACTAGGAGACAAAATGAAAGAAACACAGTCGCGTTTGTCCTAAGAAATGATGAATTTCGAGGACAAAATTCCTTTTTAGAAGGGGAGTGTTGTAACATCCCGAAAATTCTTTATTTCATTATAAACGATCATTTTATAATATTTATGATTTTTAGGAAATTTTGTGGATTTTTTTGGAAATGATGAATATTTTAATATATTCTTCATTTTGCGTGTACACTGAGCGGAGCCGGGGAAAATAGAATATTTTTCCTGAGGCTGGTAAACCTTGAACTGTCAACGTGTCAACGGGGGATCTTACTAAACCCGAGGTTGGGCACAGTTTGCAAGGTTTGCATTTTTTGAGGTTTTATCTGCAAGATAAAATCGCTGTATCATAAAATTATCTAATGAATAATAAAATATTATTTTTATCAGTTGTGACTTTCATTCACTGAGAAAATAATTCTAACAGTGTAATCAAATCATCCGTCAAATGTACTTAATTGAGGAGACAAGCTTACTATGCACTTTATCGAGAAGCGCACGAAGCTTCTCAAGGAAGCTTCAAGGAAACTTCTAGGAAGCTTCCCTCCCAGCCACTATTCACTCTCTCTCCTCCCATTTTTGTGCAGCACGTTTGACTATAGGGGGAGCATATTTCACTTTTTTTCTCACATTTCCCCTCCTCCTAATACGCAGCTCACTGTTCACTCATCTTTCTCCCTTTCTCTATTCACTCTACAGCAGCAACCTCATTACCACCAACACCTCCATTTCTATCTTCAAAAACCGTCACACTCCTTGCACCATCCTTGTGTTTGGAGGACCATCATCATTGAGGAAGTCATCTTCTAAGCTCACCATTCTCTTTATCTTCATTCTCTTACATCTTTGAAGCTTAAAGGTTGGAGCTTTAAGGTAAAGCTCTCAGCTTTTTCTTCCTCCCTTCTCATTTTCGTAACCCATGGTCATTTTGATGACCATGGGTATCCATTTCAATATTTGGTTCTGATTTGGTAAGTTTGAATATTCAAGGATTTCCAAGAAGCTGAAAACGAAGTTTCGGCCAAAAAGGAGCTTGACCTTTCTTTGTGCTTCTCTAAGGTAAGAGGAAGACACTCCTCCTCAACCTATTTTAGCATTTAGGAACGTCTGTGATTGGTGTTGAGGGTCATTCTGTTTTTGCATGTTGTTTGTATTGTATGTGTGCTATTTGATTGTTTGTGTGTTTTGATATATATCTGGATGTATTGGAACATGTAATATGGAAGGGAATGACTTCCGATTGGTTCTCGGATGGTCACGGTGTTGAGCCCAGAAATTTGGAAATTTCACGTGAAAACTAGTAACAGTATGAACCCCTGGCCAAACTCGTCGAATATGATATCCTGATCATTTAGTGAAATGTTAAAATCCGTCGAGTTTAGGCTTCTGATCATTTTCGTCGAATGTCAAAATCCGTCGAGTTTAGACTTCTGACCATTTCCGTCGAATGTCAAAATTCGTCGAGTTTAGATTTCTGACCACCAAACACGATGTTAAAATCCGTCGAGTTTAGGCTTCTGATCATTTTCGTCGAATGTCAAAATCCGTCAAGTTTAGACTTCTGACCATTTCCGTCGAATGTCAAAATCCGTCGAGTTTAGATTTCTGACCACCAAACACAATGTCAAAATCCGTCGAGTTTAGACTTCTGACCATTTTTGTCGAATATCAAAATCCGTCGAGTTTAGATTTCTGACCACCAAACACAATGTCAAAATCCGTCGAGTTTAGGCTTCTGACCATTTTCGTCGAATGTCAAAATCCGTTGAGTTTAGATTTTTGACCACCAAACACAATGTCAAAGTCTGTCGAGTTTAGACTTCTGACCATTTCCGTCGAATGTCAAAATCTGTCGAGTTTAGATTTCTGACCACCAAACACAATGTCAAAATTCGTCGAGTTTAGGCTTCTGACCATTTTCGTCGAATGTCAAAATCCGTCGAGTTTAGATTTCTGACCACCAAACACAATATCAAAATCCTTCGAGTTTAGACTTCTAACCAATATCTTTCTACCAATGTTGTTTCTGTCAGGTCATTTTCCGTCGAAAGGCAGCCTCAATAGTACACTAGAGACACTTCTTCTTCGAATCCAAAAATTATAATTATCGTCTAACACTTAGTGATTTAATTTGTGGTAACAGGATGCAATAATTATCAAATTGGGAAATTAAAATATACTGAGATTCATAAATTTTAAAGAACCAAGAATGGAATTTTCATAAGACTTTGGATAATTTTAATTAGGGTAAGAACATGAGAGTGTGAGATTTTGAGATCTTAGAATAACCTTCTAAGTGTATATGAATAAATTCCCTAAGAGGATTTAAATTAACTAAGAGAATTCCTTTAGAGACAAACTCTGTAAGTAAAGCTAAACCTAAGCAAGAATTCATAATACGCTTTAAAATGTATTAATTTATTTAACAACAATATTATGCTATTGTGGGTCCATGTGGATGACCATTGACTATGTTAATTCTTACTTTGGTAAATTGTGACATATGATGGAATAGTATGTAATAATGATCATACATGATTATGCATAGAGTCTATATGTATTGTGAATGTCCGTTGGACTGTCGTAAGGCCTAGTTGCCTAGGAGTTGAACACACCTTAGTGCAGGTGCGAATAGACAAGTGTGGGTCATCGGTTGACCTTGGGGGCGTCAGGGTGCGGGTACCTCACAATGGGCAGTTGGTAGCTCTCTGTCCGTGGGGCAGACCGATGCAAACACACTGACGATCCGGACCGAGACACTGTCCTATATCGCGATCTAGAGCAGATTGTCTGTATAATGCCATGATGTGCACGTGGGTAAATTCAGAATTATAGCACTTTGGCCTCGGCAGCCTAGTTGCAGACATGTCGCCTGATCTTTCTCTCCGACCGTTTATGTCTAGCTCCATGGAGTAGGATTTTGACTATTGAATGCATGTGCATAAAGAGTCCATGAATTATCTGGCATACATTGTTATTATAATTAGAACAGTTGTACTTCTGATATGTCTATATATATATATATATATATATATATATATATATATATATATATATATATATGATGCTGAAGGCTGTTTGGTTGATTGTAATGCTACTAAATGTTTATTACCATTATTCTTTGTCATAAATGCTACGTGAGCGCTTTGCGCCGTTTGGTTTATTGATGCTATGATTGGTAATGATGGTAGGATGTCTTACCTCTTTCTTGTACTTTTCTTGCTCTATGTCAATTTTTGGTTAAAGACTGTAAGTGGGAACGAGGTTGGATTCTTTTGGATTTTCTTGGTTTGACCCACTGTATCCGGTGATGTCGTCGCAAAGGGAGTTCTATTGGGTTCATTCGAGTTGTGTTCACTTGTGGTGTCAACGCGCGGCGAGTCGATTGGACTGACAAGGCGTATTTAACATGCTAAGGATCTGACTTTGACCATGAAGAGGACTGCGATTGAAGACCTTATCCTGTATTTCTCACTACACCGATGAGCCCGGAGTTGCCTCACGCATTCGGGATTCGATGGAGTGCTCAACTCCTTAGTTGTAGATAGGGTGTGGGTAGTTGATATTTATTTTGCATTACCTATATAAAAATGTATTTTGGGTATGTGTATGTTTTAAGGTGATTATCCAGACTTAAAGGTTGTAAATTGAGTACATTCTATAATTCATATTTTAATTGGTTGTATATGTAACTATTCATTCGTGGCTCCTATTTTCCTCATATGCGAAATAATTAATATTTTTGTAAAGTTTGTTATTTGACAATGTTAGCACGCCGAAATTTAGTGACCATGACGTAATGACGATTGTGCATTGGTTATTAAATTGAGGGGTGTTGCAATAACTACCTGGAATTATCAAGTTATTTTATATCTGCTTCCTATTACTATTTATTATTGTTGTAATGCTATGTGGGCGTCCTACGCCGTTCTGTTTCTTTACTATCATAATTGGTACTGAATGTAGGATGTCTCACATCTTTTCTATATTTCTACTGTTCTGTCTATCTTTATGTTTCTCTGAAGACGTCGGTGAAGAGGGGGAAGTACACGAGTTCCCTGGTTTTTGGCCTGACTTTGACTAGTACCTGCTTGATCATGACATCCCATCCGCAAGGCTTTTTGGGATATATGCGACTGAATTTCCTCGAGGGTCCAAACTGCTGGCATATCAACCTGGCTATGGATCGCTGCATTTATCTTAGAGATGTGACGATGTCGCTAGCTTGGGGGCGCTATGATTCACCTATCTTTACTTGTAGTGTTCGTTTGTATTTAGAGTTTTATTTGCCCATCCGGGATATGTAGGGTGAACGTTATTACTCCCCACAGGAGAATTCATTCCTCTCTACCGCCTGAGCCCCCACCCGTAATTCGGTGGTTCCAATGAGGGTTTCCTCTGATGAGGAAGACCCTGAGGAGTACTCAGCTATGGTTCCTTCCATTTCTTCTTAGGGGCTGATACTATTGATGGCTACTGATGGCCATCTGTTTTCTTTTTGGGACTTGATGTCTTATCTTTTGGTAGGCTATGTATATGTGTAACTATTTTGGGCAGGTAAAGCTTTATGCTTTTTTTTGTGTATCCAGTGATGTAACTAAACAATCATGATATCAGTAAAAATATATATATAGCATGATGTATAAATGTATGTTTTACTTCACATGTTAATTTCTGTTATAACCATATATTATTATCTTTTCTTAACAAAAAAAAAATTCACCATTTTATGTATACAACTATAACCAAACAATTTTATTTATAATATAATGAACCGGGTGTTAGTTTATTCTTTTCATTTCTGCTTTGTATTTGATGGTGTGACGTTCCCTCCTAAAAAGGGGCATTACATTAGTTAGTATTAGAGCCCCGGTTTATGTTTTCTTTGGGTCTTTGTGGTTAGGTCTGACTTGTTTGTGCTGTGTGATTCTCTGTGTTTGGTATTCTGAAAGGATACATCGAATTCTTCTTTGTGTTTTTTAGTTAGTCTAACTTGAAAAGGGAAAATGGCACGCGGTGGAGATATGGCTGCAGCAATTGAGGCGATGCAACGAATGGCAGAAGTCATCGCACAACAAACTGAGAGAGCTGCTCAGCAGCAGGAAAGGGCGGCTCAACAGCTAGAAGCTTCAGCAGATGCTCAAAATCTAGCTGAGTTTCGTCGTAACAACCCTCCTTAGTTTAAAGGGGAATTTGATCCGGAGAAAGCTAGTCTTTGGATCATGGAGCTGGAGAAAATTTTCAGAGGCGTGAACTATGTCAATGACAAGAATGTAACTTACGTTGTTTTCATGCTGATTGGAGATGCTGAAGAATGGTGGAATGGGGCACAGAGATTGTTAGAAGTTGAAGGTTGCGCAATCACTTGGGAGGTATTCAATGATAAGTTCTTAGAAAAATATTTCTCAGCAAGCGCTAGGCATGCAAAAGAAATAGAGTTCCTTGGCTTGAGGCAAGGGGGCATGACTGTCAGCGAGTACGCTGCGAGGTTCGAGAGCTTATCTAAGTTTTCAACATATTTCCAACACCAGTCAGACGAGGTGTGGAAATTTCAAAAATTTGAGGAAGGACTGAGGCACGATGTGAAAAGAGCAATCATAACCTTAAGGATTAACCAGTTTTCGGAGCTGTTGGACACGTGTCACTGGGTGGAAGATCTGGATCAAGCACGGGACACGAGAAATTGTAACTTTGGGCCTACAAGGTTCCAAAGAGGAGGTGGCAACAATGCAAACCAATTTCAGAAGAAACCTTATTCCCGACCACCGGGAAATCAGCAGCAGACGTCTGGTGGATGTTCTAGTGGAGGTTCTGGTGGAAATCGAACTGGACAGAATATGGCATTTTCTTTGAAATGCTTGAAGTGCGAGAAAGATCACCTAACAAGAGACTACACCATCAAAGGAATTATCTGTTTCCGATGTGGGAAACCTGAACATGTCTCGAGGGATTGCAACCAACCTAAGGCAGAGCCTTCAATTAACACTGCATGGGCTACAAAGCCGCAAGCAGGAGGCAGAATCTACACCGTGAGCAGAGCAGAAGCCTCCGAATTTGAAGATCTAATACAAGGGGAAGGTACCATAGGAGGTAATCTTTTGACTGTGTTGTATGACTCTGGGGTGACCCACTCTTTCATTTCTTATGACTGTGTGCGACGACTTGGTTTACCTGTGTCTTCCTTACTTTTTGACTTGACTGTTTCTACCTCCACTGCTAAACCTGTTGTAACTACCAAAGTTTGTTTGAATTGTCCTTTAATTGTTAAGGGTCAAATTTTTTCTGTTGATTTGATCTGCTTACCCCTTTCCCAATTAAACATAATTTTAAGAATGGATTAGTTGTCTTCCAACCATATCCTGTTAGATTGCTCTAGTAAAACCATAGTTTTCCTTATGAATGAGGTTTCTAAATTTTTGATGGCCAACCAAGTTCGAGCTTTCTTGAAAGAAGGAGCTCAGGGATACATGCTATTGTCTTCCGTAAAGGTCGAGAACGAGGCAGATGTGAATGCAATTCCAGTGATTAACGAGTTCCCCCAAGTCTTTCCTGAGGATGTACCTGGCTTACTGCCGAAGTGGGAAATAGAGTTCGCTATTGATCTTGTACCTGGATCTGCTCTTGTATCTATAGCGCCTTACAGAATGTCACCATCAGAGTTAGCCGAGCTTGAGAAGCAGTTAGAAGAACTCTTGGAAAAGTAATTCGTTAGACCCAGTGTGTCTCTATGGGGAGCACCAGTGTTGCTAGTCCGAAAGAAAGATGGTACTTCGCGATTGTGTATGGACTATCGCGAACTGAATAAAGTCACAATCAAGAATAAGTATCCACTTTTGAGGATAGATGACCTAAAAGATCAACTAAAAGGAGCAGCAGTGTTCTCTACGATTGATCTGCGATCGAGCTACCATTAGATTCGAGTAAAGGCAGAGGATATTCCCAAGTTGACTTTTCATACCCGTTACGGTTATTACGAATACCTTGTGATGCCGTTTGGCATAATGAATGCACCTGCCATATTCATGGACTACATGAACAAAATCTTTCATCTTTACTTGGACAGATTCGTTGTTGTCTTCATTGACGACATTATGATCTACTCTCAAAATCAGGAGGATCATATTGAACACCTTAGTATAGTTCTCCAGATTCTGAAGAAGAAAAAGTTATATGCCAAATTGTCGAAGTGTGAATTTTGGCTGGACGAAGTCAAGTTTTTGGGCCATGTGATCTCGAAGGAAGGAATTGCAGTGGATCCGTCAAAAGTGGAAGTAGTTCTACAGTGGGAAAGACCGAAGACGGTGATAGAAATCTGAAACTTTGTGGGATTGGTTGGATACTATCAGAGGTTCATTGAAGGATTCTCTAAAATAGCAGGGCCTCTCATTCAGCTCACAAGAAAGAATCAAGCCTTTGAGTGGACTAATGCTTGCAAAGAAAGTTTCCAAGAACTGAAGAGACGATTAACTACTTCACCAGTATTAGTTTTACCTTATCCGAATGAACCCTTCGAAGTGTATTGCGATGCTTCATACCAAGGATTAGGATCTATGCTTATGCAAAATGGAAAAATAGTGCCTTACGCTTCGAGACAGTTGTGAGTGCATGAGAAGAACTATTCAACGCACGACTTAGAGTTGGCAACTGTGGTATTCGCTTTGAAGATATGGAGACATTTCCTTTATGGAGCGACGTTCAACGTCTTTAGCGACCACAAGAGCTTGAAGTATCTGTATGATCAAAAGAAATTGAATATGAGACAGCGAAGGTGGTTGGAATTTCTTAAAGACTATGATTTTTGACTTCTGTATCACCCTGGAAAGGTAAACATCGTGGCAGACGCTTTGAGTAGGAAGATGCTTAGTATCTCTGCAATGATGATCAAGGAAAAAGATTTGATAGAGTAATTCAGGTATGTATGGTCCTTTGTGGAATTGGCACCGGGAAAGATTTGCATGAACATGGTCACCATTTCAAGTGAGTTAATGGAGGACATCCGGGAAAAACAGAAAGTTGACAAGTTTTTGTAAGAAGAAAGGGAGCTAATGAAATAAGGCAATGTGATAATATTTAAGGAAGGAACAAATGGAATTCTAAGGTTCCGAGGTAGAGTTTGTATACCCAAGGATCAAGAGCTTAGAAAGTATATCCTCGAATATGCTCACACAAGCAAGTTGAGTATGCATCCGGGAATAACAAAGATGTATCAATACCTGAAACGACTATTTTGGTGGCACGGAATGAAGAGTGATATTGCCAAATGTGTATCGTCTTGTCTGGTCTGCCAGAAAGCTAAGGTGGAACATCAAAGACCGTCAGGACTGTTGCAACCCTAGCTATTCCCGAATGGAAATGGGATAGCATTGCGATGGACTTTGTGGTTGGATTGCCAAAGACTAGAAAATGGTATGACTCAATATGGGTAATCATTGATCGACTCACGAAGTCAACACACTTCCTACCAATCAACATAAGGTATAACATGGAAAAGTTGACCCAGCTATATATTGGTGAGATCATTAGGCTGCATGGTGTGCCTACCAGTATTGTTTCTGATAGGAATCCAAGGTTTACCTCAAAGTTTTGGCAAAATTTGCAAGAAGTATTGGGAACAAAGCTACAATTAAGTTCTGCTTACCATCCACAAACTGATGGGCAATCGGAAAGGACGATCAAATCGTTGGAGGATTTGCTCAGAGCTTGCGCTTTAGAACAGACTGGAAGTTAGGATGAAGTTTTACGGTTGGTAGAGTTCACCTACAACAACCGTTTTTATTCTAGCATAAGGATGGCACCCTATGAAGCTTTGTATGAACAACGGTGCCGAACACCTTTGTGTTGGTACCAAGACGGAGAACGCCTTACTATTGGACCTGATATTATACAGCAAATAACTTAGAAAGTCAAAATGATTCAGGAAAAGATGAGGACAGCTCAAAGTCGACAGAAGAGCTATGCGGACAAGAGAAGAAAGCCTCTTAAGTTTGAGGAAGGAGAGCATGTATTTTTGAAAGTCACGCCAACGACTGGGGTAGGCCGAGTTCTGAAATCTAGAAAACTTACTCCCAAATTCCTTGGACCTTACTAAATTCTTCACCGGATAGGTCCAGTAGCTTACCAGATAGCCTTACCACCTTTTCTTTCAAACCTTCACGATGTCTTTCATGTGTCACAACTACGAAAATATATTCCTAACTCGAACCATGTCATAGCATCGAACACAGTACAATTGAAAGAGAACTTAACCTATAAGGCACCTTTGTAAGAATTGAAGACAGGAGATTAAAGCAACTCAGAGGAAGGGAAATCTCATTAGTAAAAGTGATTTGGAACGAAACGACTGGAGATGCGACATGGGAATTGGAAGACAAGATGAAGGAACAACACCCACAATTGTTCTAAAGTATGAAAATTTTGAGGACAAAATTTCTTTTTAGAAGGGGAGAGTTGTAACACCCCGAAAATTATTCATTTCATCATAAGTAGTCATTTTATAATATTTACGATCTTTGAGAATTTTTTTGAATTTTTAAAAAATATCGAATATTTTAATATATTTCTTTTTTTGTGTGCGCACTGAGCAGAGTCAGTGTAACACCCGAAAATTGTTTGTTTTAATATAAATAGTTATTTTATAATATTTGTGATTTTTGAGAATTTTTGTGAATTTTTTCAGAAATATTAAATATTTTAATATATTTCTTATTTTGCGTACGCGCTGAGCGGAGTCGAGAAAATGAAACATTTTTCCTTAGGCTGGTAAAGTTTGAATTATGGAAACATCGATGGGGGATCTTACTAAACCCGAGGCCGGACATAGTTTACGAAGTTTACGTTTTTAGAGATTTTATCTGATAAATAAAATCTCAGTACGTACTGTTAAGTAAAATTCTACGATGCGCTCTATTATCCATTGGACAATAAATGTTGACTTTGTACACTGTAACAATTGTCCATTGGGTAATAGCTTGTAGTTAAAATCATAATCACCTTATTATTTTATCACCTTATCATCTAATCACTTTATCCAAAGGAAATCCACTTTATGTCTAATCAAATTTGCTTTTGAAATCTAACAAGCTTAACCTAGTTTCTAGAAGCTTTCTTCCCTCCTTTTCCCTCCCAAACTCCATGGCCATGAGGGCAAATTAGGAGCCAAAATTTTGGCTTTTCACTTAATTAATTTCTATTCTAATTTCAAAACCCTAAAAGCCATCATCATTTTTACCATCACTTTCTCACTCTACACTCATCTTTCTCTCAAGTTTCTCTTCCTTCTCTCTTCTTCTCTTCCACGGCCACACCTCCTCCATGCCTCCAAAGATTGCAAAAATTTCAAATAACCATATTTTCCCAGCCTCCATCACATTCTAAACACCTTTCTAGTTGAAGTTTACTTGAAAAGCTTCCATCTTCATCATCTTCTTCAAGCTTCAAAGTTTAAAGCTTTAGGGTAAGATTCTTGATTTCTCACTTTCTCTTCTTCATTTTTGTTTTAATGGTCTTCATCATGACCATTTATTCTCTCTTTTCCAAGCCCTGGTATTGATTTGAGGAGTTGTGATTTCTAGGATTTTGGAGGACTCTTGGCCGAAATTATCAAGAAGCAAATAAGGAGATTTCTTCTCTTGATTTCTCTTGGGTAAGAGGGAGATGATCCACTTCAACCTCTATTGGTAGTGAGAGGCTTATTTTGTGTTGGTTGTGAAAAACCCTTGTTAGGGTTACTCTCTTTGATGTATGATTTTGATGCTTATATGTTGATTTTACCTTGTATGATTTATTTGATTGAATATATATATATATTGATGACCTTGGATTGATTTCGGTGGATTGGAAACATGAAATGGAAGCAAGGGTTCCTTGCCCTGTTCAATATGGGTCACGGCCATAACCCTTGAATAGGGTATTCATGGTTGAAATTTTGTATTAAGATGGGAACATAACTAACCAAGTGTATAATATGCAATGTAGTAATGGAAAATTTAAGATTCTTACCCTTGGGAGGCTCATGGCTGCTAGGGCCATTTTTGGCTCCAAATATGTAACTTGTGGAACAATTAGGGAACTTGGATGTTAGTGGGTAATAATTAACAGATAGATGAAAAATTTGAGTTCTTAATTCCATTAGAAGGCTCACGACCTCTTAGGAAAAATGGGGGAAATTATTGTGTTAAAATGAAAACTTAGTTAATTAGATAACTAGAATTAATTAGAGATTCATAAAATAGAAAGAATCTAAAATGAAATTGTATCCTAAAACTTAGAATAATTTTTAATTAAATGACAACCATGAGTGTAAGTAAGAATGTTGAATAACTCAATTTAAATTATCTTAAAGGAATTAAGCCAAAAAAATTAATTGATGAACTTGTTTAATTAAAATAATAAAGATTAAATGAATAATGTGAGAGAATTTCTCTAAAGATAAACTTATTAAGAAGAATGTAGAAATTAAGGCATGATTCCATAATATACCCTAAAAGTGTAATGTCTTATTTGAGGACTTGATAGTATTTATTGTGGGTCCATGAGTAGGACCAAGAATGTATTGATGTTTATCTTAGTCAAATTGTGGCATGTTATGAAAAAGTATATTATTATTGAATATACACGATTGTGCATTAAGTCATCATACATTGTGAAAGTCCGATGGACTGTTGTTAAGGCCATGTTACCTAGGAGATTGAAACACACCTTAGTGCGGGTGCGAGTAGACTAGTGTAGGTCATGATGTTGACCTTGGGGGCGTCGGGGTGCTGGTGTCTCACATATGGACAGTAGGTAGCTCCTTTGGGTCATGGGATAGACTGATGCAAATACACCGACGATCCGGACTGAGACACTATCCTATATCACGATCTAGTGAAGAATGTCTTGTACAATGCCTTGATGTACACGTGGATAAATGGATGAATTATAGCACTTTTGGCCGCGGCAGCCAAGTTATAGACATGTCTCCTGATCTTTCTCTCCAATGTTTATGTCTAGCTCCATGGAGTATGTTTTTGGGAATCATGTATATGTGCATAGAGAGTCAATATATTATTTGATATTTAATTTATATGATGATTAAATCTGCTATCTTATTGATGTTATAACTGCCTAAAATTATCAAGTTGTTTTATATCTGCTTCCTATTACTGTTTATTATTGTTGTAATGCTATGTGGGCATCCTACGCCGTTCTGTTTCTTTACTGCCATAAGTGGTACTGAATGTAGGATGTCTCACCTCTTTTCTGTATTTCTACTATTCTGTCTATCTGTATGTTTATCTGAAGACGTCGGTGAAGAGGAGGAAGTACACCAATTCCCTGGTTTTTGGCGTGACTTTGACTAGTACCTGTTTGATCATGATGTCCCGTCTGCAAGGCTTTTTGGGATATGTGCGACTGACTTTCCTCGGGGGTCCAGACTACTGGCATATCAACCTGGCTACGGATCTCTGCATTTATCGTGGAGACGTGACAGTGTCGCTAGCTTGGGGGCACTATGATCCG
The DNA here is from genome assembly GCA_029884595.1 of Ormosia semicastrata. Taxonomy (NCBI): domain Eukaryota; kingdom Viridiplantae; phylum Streptophyta; class Magnoliopsida; order Fabales; family Fabaceae; genus Ormosia; species Ormosia semicastrata. The sequence continues at coordinate 77,193,136 of JAQQTO010000060.1, forward strand.
CCTATCTTTACCTGTAGCGTTCGTTTGCATTTAGAGTTTTATTTGCCCATCCGGGATATGTGGGGTGAACATTATTACTCCCCACAGGAGGATTCATTCCTCTCTACCGCCTGAGCCCTCGCCCGTAATTTGGTGGCTCCAATGAGGGTTTCCTCCGATGAGGAAGACCCTGAGGAGGAACCAACTATGGTTCCTTCCCTTTCTTCTTAGGGGCTAATACTATTGATAGCTACTGATGGCCATCTGTTTTCTTCTTGGGACTTGATGTCTTATCTTTTGGTGGGTTATGTATATGTATAACTATTTTTGGGCAGGTAAAGCTTTATGCATTTTTTTTTGTGTATCCGGTGATGTAACTAAGCAATCATGATATCGTATATATATATATATATATATATATATATATATATATATATATATATATATATTATATATATATATATATATAGCATGATGTATGGATGTATGTTTTACTTCATATGTTAATTTCTGTTATAACTATATATTATTATCTTATCATAACAAAAAAGAAAAAGAATTCACCATTTTATCTATACAACTATAACCAAACAAATTTATTTATAATATAATGAACCAGGTCTTAGTTTATTCTTTTCATTTCTGCTTTGTATTTGATGGTATGACGTTCCCTCCTAAAAAAGGGCATTACAGTAGTAGCATAGCTCGATCAATAGGCTTCATCTCTTTGGTGAGATGGGCATCTGGATGTAAAACATTAAGGTTTCAGGACAGGTTAGTAATATAAGAGCCCACTGCAATGTATTACTGTTTAGCCTGACCGTGGCCTCTATCAAGCTTGGACACGTGTTGGAGAAACCAGTAGCTGAGGTTGTAATGGTGGCCATGCACCAAGCACCATAAATAGAAGAGGTCAGTCTTGGTGACAACCCCAGTGCTGTGTTATCATCTTACAATGCTATGGGAGATGAAGCGGTGGAGCCCTCACAAGGCGGGGTCGTGGATAGAAGATGATTTGGTAATGCTAGGGTTGTAGGTGTGGGGACCCTATCTAATCTCACCTCAAAAGCTGCTATCAACAAATGAGCTCAGATAGTCCAGAAACGCATTCTGGTAGGCGGGGGACTGAATGGAAACAGTGGTCTCGAATCCCATAGCAACATTAAACTCATTCAAAGAGATGGAGAATTGACACCAGATAAGTCTGAACTGAATAGATATTGACTGGTCCATCATCTAGGAATCACAAGACACCGTGAGTATAGATAGGAACTCAATGGTCTGCTCCAAAGAAGCATCGCATCGGATGGAGGCAAATAGTTCCCACCCAGCATGAGGCAAGTGAGTGTGGATGGTCTCCAGAACACCAAACTCTTGCGTCGTCTCGGTGTCCAGATATTTGTTAGCAATGATGGAATACGAGTGGAACAGCTCGCACCTCTGTCGGTGAGCTGGAGAATCAAATTGCAAAAAGCAATCAACCTCAACTCCAGAGTGTGATGGGACAGCTTTACCACGAGTGCGTTGGCGTTTTGAGGCCATGGTACTTGAAATTGAGAAAGGGAGATGTTAGCATAGACATCAAACCAAAACTCTAGAAACAGATCAGGCAAGCACCAACAGTAGACACCTAGAATATAGTCGTAATAAAACAAGAAGCAATGATGCACAAGTTAGTTTGATCAGAAAAAATGCCAACATGAACAATTTGAAACACTAGCGAAATTCAGGTATACTGCACAAACGATAGCCAAAAGTATCAGGCCAACATATGAAATCCAATAACATAATGAGACCAATAGCAAACAAGGGGAACAGTGGCATGCAAAATAACATACAGGCAAGGAAACAACAGGCCACATAACAAAGGAAACTAAAAAAAATTCTCAGAGCAAGAAACAAGCAAATTATGTCAAAGTGCAACCAATCAACAGGCAAATAAGGAAGGGATAGTAAACAACAGTAAAATGCATAAAAGATGCTAATGAGATGAAAACAAAAAGAAAAATACAACTAATAAATAAAATAACAATTAATAAAAGAAAATAAAATGCAACAAGAGGAATAAAAAAGTAAAATAAAAAAAAAAAAATAAAAAAATGGGGAAGAATGGAGAACCTGGTATGCAGGAACGGTGAAGAGAAAAGGAAAGGGGTTGATAGGGTTATGGGAGTGGTAGATGGGAATGCGGATGGGTACGTGCTGGACCGTGGGTGGGTACGGTGAAGAGGAAGGAGGGTGGGTATGGTGGTTATGGTAGTGTGTTATGGGTGGTTGGGAATGGGGATTTAGTGGAGAGGCGGTAAAGGAAAAACAAAAGGAGTTTGGAGATTTGCAAGGGAGTGGATGGTGAGAAGTGGTGAGGGAGGGAGGAGGTGAATCTTATTTACGAGTGAGGAGAGGACGGTGGGTGAGAGAAGGGAGGGAAAATCTGATTTTGGGGGGTGATAAGAAGGGGACGCAGGGAAGGGGTTTTGTAAAAATCAAAGTTTTTTTTTTTGAAATTCAAATAGCACACGGCTGTGTGGAAGGTAGACACGATCGTGTGTCTGGCATCCTGCTAAACAGAAGCATTTGGAGGTTTAGACATGGCCGTGTCTAACTCCTCTATCGTTTCTATGATGGTTACATGGTCGTGTGACATGAGACACGACCATGTGGATTGTGAAGGATCTCACAGAAGCGTTTTAGAAGTCGTGTGTAACTCCTTAAGCACTTCTGGAAAAGAAAAAAACAAAGCAAAATAATGGAAAAATTAAATGTAATGACTAAGAATGCAAAAGAAACCTAAAGTAAAGAAATGAAAAGGGATAGAAACACAGGTTGTCTCTTGTGAAGCGCTAGGTTAAGGTCCTTAGCTCGACCCCTCATATTAGTTAAACCAAAGGTGGAGGATCAGAAAGGGGTTGATCAACTCTCTTCTCAATGGGGTTCCTGACAAAGTAAGGCTTCAGTCGCTGACCACCTTGAAAGCTCCACTATCTTCACTCCAAACCTCAACGGCTCCATGAGGAAACACCTTAAGAACTTGGAAAGGACCTAACCATCGAGATTTCAACTTTACAGCAAAAGCTTCAAGCGTGAGTTAAACAAGAGAACCAACTCTCCTTCGTGGAACTCACGGTGCAAGATATGCTTATCATGCCAATGCTTGGTCCTATCCTTGTAAATATGTGCACTTTCATAAGCATCAAGGCCTAATTCGTCCAACTCATTGATTTGTAGAAGGCATAGAGCTCCAGCATCCTTCATATCAAAATTTAGCATGCGGATTTCCTAAAAGGCCTTATGTTCAAGCTCAACTGGTAAATGACAAGATTTACCATACACTAATTGGAAAGGTGTGGTTCCAATGAGAGTCTTGAAAGCTATTCGATAAGTGTGACGCCTCTTTTTTAAAGCCAAGGGAACATCTCACTTTCAATTACAATGCGGAAATAAAATTTTATGTGAGTTAAGACCCGGTTCATTTTAATAATATATACATTTACTCAATTGTAGTTGGTTAAGTAAACTAGCAAGTATATTTTTTTTTCTATTCATTACATTTACGTTAACGATGATCAATATCCACGATGACGAGACATACATAGGAAATTAACATTTCATTCATATATATATATAATTATCAACTATTTAGTTACAAAGCCTGGCATAACAAAATGCAAAACTATACCTGCCCCCAAAGGATTTTACATATATACCCCTACGGTATCAGAATATACAGCCCACTACAGACAAAACATCAGGCCCCCAAAATAAAATACTGGTAGCCCTCAGTAGCTACAAGTAAAGTCAGTCCCTCAAGTGAGGAGGAATCGAGTCAGGGTCCTCTTCAGGATCCTCTTCGGGGTCGTCCTCAGGAACTTCTTCGGGATCTTCCTCAGGATCTTCTTCGTCAGAGGAAATCACCATAGGAATCGCAGAGTCACGGGACGGGGCCCGAGCGGTGGAACGAAAAGAGTCTTCCCGCGGAGTGAAATAACGGTCACCCCACATCTCGCGTATCGGTAGCTGAAACTCCAGACGTAAACTAATACAGCAGGTGAAGACAGGCGGCTCGTGACGCCTCCAGGCTAGAGATAACGACACATCCCCCGTATAGACGCAACGCTCAGAACCATAGTTGATGTACCAGCACTCTGGCCCTCCCAAGAAGGTCAGGCGCACATCTCCTAAAAATCTTTGCGTGCGTGGCTCCATACGCTTCTGCAGTCGCTCAGTCGAGATGAGGCCAAAAACCAGGGAAGTCGGGGGCTTCCGGTTCCTTGCAGTTATCTTCTATGGAATGCAGTATACGGACAAAACAGAAATGGAGAGACAGAGAAGAGGTAAGACATCCTACCATCATTACCAATCATAGCATCGAGAAACCAAACGGCGCAGAGCGCCCACATAGCATTTATGACAGCAATAATGGTAATAAATATTTAATAGCAATTATGATCAACCAAATAGTTCTAGGCAGTCGTATACATATAGATATATCAGAAGTACAACAGTTCCAATTATAATAACAACGCATGCCAGATGATTCATGGACTCACTATGCACACTTGCCCTCAATAACCAAAATCCTACTTCATGGAGCTAGACACAAAACAGTCGGAGAGAACGATCAGGAGGTATGTACGTATATTCTTGGTCGCCTGTGCCCTCAAGTGCTAAAAATTCTCAATTTATCATTTTGTACATTATGGCATTTTACAAGACATTCTACACAAATCTCGACATAGGACAGCGTCTCGGTCCGGATCGTCAGTGTGTTTGCATCGGTCTGCCCTACAGACAGAGAGCTACCAGCTGCCCATTATGAGGTACCCGCACCATGACGCCCCCAAGGTCAACAAGTAACCTACACTTGTCTATTCGCACCCGCACAAAGGTGTAAGTTCAACTCCTAGGCTACCGGCCTTAACCAAGTCCAACGGATAATCTTTTTTTCTTTTTGTTCAATGCATGACACAATCATACTCTTCATGACCAACTAGGTCCATCATGCTTCACATGCATGTCATATCATTTATCAACAAGATCTGATCCCATTCACGGGTATACAACAATCCAATAGTACATTTTAAGGATATCCACAATTTCCATTCATAGTCATGATAACAGTCAACCCTTAAGTTCATTATGTGCCTCAAAAGCTCACCCATACTCATGTTCTTCCCTGTTTATGAATCCCTACTTGATCTCTAATCATCCAATCATTTATGATTTATGTACTTTTATTAATCCAAGGGTTTTGAATCCAGGAAGATACATGGCCAGAATCACCAACAACGTCACAGATTTAATTGCTAGGTATTGGGTGATAAACCCTAGTTGTGAATTCGACAGAGACTATGCATTTAGTGGAAAATTGAGGCTGCCATTCGACGAAGACTAACATGGCAGAAGGATGAAAAATGGGAGAACATTTTATAACAAGATTGGATAAAAACCAATTTCTATCGGATGGAGGTTCTGTCGAACAGAGGTCAGAACTGTCGAATTTTTCCAGAAGGTCAGCAGAAGTCCAATTTCGACGGATGTGGGTGTCGACGTTGGAGAAATCTCCCAAGTGTCGAACCGACGAAAACACTGTGGTCAGAACTCTAATTCGACAGGTCTTGACGTTCTACTCGACGAATATTAACTTTGGGTAGCTTCTGATAAATGGACCGAAGATCCACTCGACAAGTATGTCTCTCAATGGGTATTGGCATTCTAACTCGACGAACATTAACTTTGGGAAGCTTCTGATAAATGGACAGAAGATCCACTCGACAGGTATGTCTCTCAATGGGTATTGGCATTCTAACTCGACGAACATTAACTTTGGGAAGCTTCTGATAAATGGACAGAAGATCCACTCGACAGGTATGTCTCTCAATGGGTATTGGCATTCTAACTCGACGAATATTTCACGCGACGGATGTGGTCATTCAAATTCGACGGATTTTGCATTGGAGGAGTTTCTCTCCTAAGTGGTCAGGAGTTCATACTCGATGGATTTTAACTTTACTAAGTAATCAAGACATCACATTCGACGGGTTTGGCCAGGGGTTCCTACTCGACAGGTTTTGACTTTACTGAGTGATCATGACATCACATTCGACGGGTTTGGCCAGGGGTTCCTACTCGACAGATTTTGATAATGCACTAAATGACCAGGAATCAAATTCGACGGGCATCACATTCGATGGGTTTGGCCAGGGGTTCCTACACGACAGGTTTTGACATTGCACTTAATGGTCAGAAACCCAAGTCATTTCCACTGCTCACCAATAATCCCAAAATTTTAGTCTCAAGGCGTGGCCATCCGAGAGCCAGCCCGACAGCGTTCCTTTTAGATTATACGTTCCAGACATATATATCAAAACACATAAATAATCAAATGGCATATATATATATATACACCACCAGCAGCATACAAACAGAGATGAATCACAGTATCAATCACAAACAACGTTCCTAAATGCTAAAAGAGGTTGAGGAGGAGTGTCTTCCTCTTACCTTGGAGAAGCACAAAGAAAGGTGGCTCCTTTTTGGTTAGGATTTCGTTTCCAGCTTCCAGGAATTCCTTAAAGATTTAAACTTGCAAGGATCAGAATCCTAATATTGAAATAGATACCCATTGTCATCAAAATGATAGTGGTTTACGAAACAGAGAAGAGAGGGAGAAAAAGCTAAGAGCTTTACCTTAAAGCTCCAACCTTTAAGCTTCAAAGACGTAGGAGAATGAAGATGGAGGAAATGGCAGAACCTTGAAGCTGATTTCCTCAATGATGGTGGTCCTCCAATCACGAAATGGTGCTAAGATTAGGACGGTTTGAAGAACAAAATGGAGGTGTGGGTGGTGTTGCTGTTGTAGGGTGAAAGAGAAGAAAGAAGATGAGTGAATAGTAGCAGCATATTTGGAAGGAGAGGAAATGTGAGAAAAGAAATGAATTAGACCCCCTTAATTTCAAACGTGCAGCACAAATTTGGGAAGAGAGAGAAATGATAAAAATAATGGTTGGAGGAAGCTTCCTTGAGAAGCTTCGCGCGCTCCTCGATAAAGTACATAGTAAGCTTGTCTCCAAAGTAAATACATCTGACAGATGATTAATTACACTTTGGAATTATTTTCTCAGTGAACAAAATTTACAATTGATGAAAATAATATTTTATTATTCATCAGATGATTTTATGATACCGAAATTTTATTTAACAGATAAAACCTCAAAAAATGTAAACCTCGTAAACTGTGCCCGGCCTCGGGTTTAGTAAGATCCCCCATTGACACGTTGACAGTTTAAAGTTTACCAGCCTCAGGGAAAATATTCTAGTTTCCCCGACTCCGCTCAGTGTACACGCAAAACGAAGAATATATTAAAATATTCATTATTTTCAGAAAAATCCACAAAAATTCTTAAAAATCATAAATATTATAAAATGATCGTTTATAATGGAATAAAGAATTTTCGAGATGTTACAATAAGCCCATAAAGCATTATCAAACTTCAAAGACCAATCTTTGCGAGACTTGCTTACCGTCTTTTCAAGAATTTGCTTAATCTCCTAGTTGGATATCTCCACTTGGCCATTCGTTTGGGGGTGATAAGGTGTAGCAATGTGATGAGTCACCCTATACTTCTTCAACAGACCTTCAAATTGGCAATTACAAAAGTGCGAACCGCCGTCACTGATGATGGCTCGTGGTGTACCAAACCTTGAAAAGATATTCCATTTAAGGAACTTCACCACAACCTTCACATCATTTGTTGGAAAGGTAATAGCTTCAACCCACTTGGACACATAGTCCACTCCAACCAAGATAAACTTGTAACCAAATGAAACGGGGAAAAGTCCCATGAAATCAATGCTCCAAACATTGAAAAGCTCAACCTCTAAAATGTTATTCAAGGGCATTTCATTCCTTCTCGAGATATTCCCTATTCTTTGACATTGATCACATGCAAACACAAAATTTCAAGCATCATGAAAAGAGTGGGCCAATAAAAGCCGCATTGAAGCACCTTAGTCGCTATCTTGGAAGAACCAAAGTGACCTCCATATGGAGAGGCATGGCAATGGGAAAGGACACTTCTGATTTCATCTTCAGGAAGACAATGTCATAATAGGCCATCTGCATATCTTTTGTAAAGTAAAGGTTCTTCCTAAAAGTAGTGCTTCACATCAGAGAGGAACTTCTTCCTCTTTTGATATGAAATGTCAGACGGTATGACTCCATAAACTAGGTAATTGACAAAGTCAGCATACCAAGGCCCCTCTATCATTGAAAAGAGCTGCTCATCAAGAAAACTGTCATCAATAGGAGGCTCAATACTCCGTGCTTCATTCTCTGGTGGAATTCGAGAGAGAAAGTCTGCAATAAAATCTCAGCTCCTTTCTTGTCCCGAATCTCTAAATCAAATTCTTGCATCAACAAAACCCATCGGATCAACATAGGCTTCGCATCCTGCTTGTTCAAAAGATATTTGAGAGCGGCTTGATTAGTGTAAACTATCACTTTCGAGCCAACTAGGTAAGACCTGAACTTATCAAAAGCAAACACCACTGCCAAGAGCTCCTTTTCGGTGGTAGCATAATTCAGTTGTACATCATCCAAGGTCTTGCTAGCATAATAGATAGCATAGAGCTTATTATCCTTCCTTTTCCCCAACACGACTCCAATTGCATATCACTTGTGTCACACATCAACTCGAAAGGTAATTCCCAATCCAGTGATTGCATAATGGGAGCAGAGATAAGTGCCTTCTTCAACCTACCAAAAGAATCCATGCAAGATTGGTCAAATACAAAAAACACATCTTTATTAAGCAGATTAGACAAAGGTTTTGCTAGTTTAGAAAAATCATTTATAAATCGTCGGTAGAACCCGACATGACCCAAAAAGCTCCTGATAGCTTTGACTGAATTTGGTGGTGGTAGCCTCTCATTCACCTCGATCTTTGCTTTATCCATCTCAATGTCCCTCTCTGACACCAAGTGTCCCAAAACAATGCCTTCATGCACCATAAAATGGCATTTCTCCCAATTCAAAATACGATTAGCTTCCTCACATCTTTGCAACATTTGAGATAAGTTAGTCAAACAATTATCAAAAGTAGTGTCATAAACGGAGAAATCATCTATGAAAACTTCCATAATATGTTCAATGAAATCAGAAATAATAGCCATCATACATCTTTGAAAAGTAGTAGGTGCATTACAAAGTCCAAAAGACATACGTCTATAAGCATAAGTACCGTAAGGACAAGTAAAGGTACTTTTATCTTGATCATTAGGGTGGATAGGGATTTGAAAGAAACCAGAATATCCATCCAAATAGCAAAAGAAAGAGTGTTTAACTAACCTCTCAAGCATTTGATCAATAAAGGGAAGAGGGAGGTGATCTTTCAGAGTTGCACTATTTAACTTCCTATAATCAATACACATCCTTCAACCCATGACTGTCCTAGTTGGAATTAGCTCATTTTTTTCATTTTTAATCACATTCATACCACCTTTTTTAGGCATAACATGCACTGGACTCACCCATTGACTATCCGAGATCAGGTAAATAATCCCGGTATCTAAGAGTTTAAAAACCTCTTTTTTAACAACTTCTTGTTTATTTGGGTTAAGCCTTCTTTGGAGCTCTACAGAGGACTTACAACCATCTTCCATTAAAATGTGATGCATGCAAATAGAAGGACTAATTCCTGTGATATCATCAATGGTATACCCTATGACCCTTCTATGCATCCTAAGTTCATTCAATAATTTATCAACTTCATTATCACTAAGATTTGCATTTATAATGACAGGATATGTAGAATTAGGACCAAGAAATGCATACCTTAGCAATGGTGGAAGAGGTTTAAGCTCTACCTTTGGGGCATCCTTTTCCTTAAGTGAGGAATCTTCAGTTGAGAGGACCTTGAGCTCCTTGAATTTCCCATTTTTAGAAGGGGAAACAGTTGGGCATTCAATCAAAAGTTAAGCATAGGTTGCCACCTCTCCATCTTCATCGTATGTGTCACCATTGTGCACCAAACACTTCTCTAGAGGATCTTTTGGATGGATTTTAGTGTGCACCTCTCTAGTCAACTTTTCTTCCATATCAACCCTCAAGCAAAAATCAACAACGGTTGGTTGCTTAGAAACTTGAAACAAATTAAAATCAGTAACTTCTTCACCTACCTTGAGGGTTATTTTCCCGTGCTTCACATCAAACACTACTCCTGTAATGGCTAGGAATGGCTTGCCCAAGATGATGGGGATTTGAAGATCTACTTCCATCTCAAGCACAACAAAATCAACCGGAGTGTAGAACTTTCCAACTTTCAAAGGAACATTCTCTAGTATGCCAATAGGATGTTTGATTGACCTATCCTCCAATTGAAGAGTAATGGTGGTCGGCTTGAGCTCCACAATATCAAGTTTCTCACAAAGAGAAAGGGGCATCAAACTCACACTTGCTCTAAGATCACACAAACCCTTGTTGATATGCATGCCCCCAATTGAGCATGGGATTGAAAAGCTACCCAGATCCTTAAGCTTAAGTGGAAGCTTGTTTTGAATTATTGCACTACATTCTTCCGTCAAGGACATGGTTTCATAGTCTTCAAGCTTCCTCTTATTGGAGAGAATCTCTTTCAAGAACTTCGCATAAGAAGACATTTGAGAGAGAGCTTTCGTAAAAGGAACATTAATATAAAGCTTCTTAAGAACCTCTAAAAATCTTCCAAATTGATGATCAAGCTTCGCTTTTTGATACCTTTGAGGGAAAGGCAAAGGTCGAACATATGCTTTTGGAGGAACATACCTTTTAGTGTTTTCTTCATCCCTCTCTTTGTCCTCTTTCTTCTCTTGCTTCTCTTCCTTTTCATGGGTGTCCTTATCTTCAAACTTTTCTTCCCTTGTGGGGCCTTCAAGTTGCTTACCACTTCTCAATGAAATTACATGAGCTTGCTCTCTTGGGTTAGTCTCTGGTTGACTTGGGATTCGCCCTTGAATCATGTTAAACAAGCTTGTTTGTTGAGCTATTTAAGTCTCAAGCATCTTGGAGTGAGTGACCATTTGATCTAGGTGAGTATTGATTTGCTTGATGGCCTCCCCATGTTGTTGTACTTGTGCTTGAATGATTATGAAATTCTCAATGAGAGCTTCTAAATTGGACTTTGCACCTTGAGAAGATTGTTGCGGTTGTTGGAATTCGGGTGGAGATCTATTGTTGGATGGAGCCTCTCTATTTTGTTGGTTACCATATGAGAAATTAGGGTAGTTTCTCCATCTGGGGTTATATGCATTGGAAAAGGGATTACCTTAAGGCTTGAAGTTGCCGTTTTGCACATAACTTGCTTACTCCAATGACAGGTCTTGAGAATATGTTTCTACTGCATTGGATTCTGAAGTCAAATGTTCTCCTCCATATGTTTCATAAGTTATGTTAGGAGTAGCAACAACATTAACATTCAGCTTCTCAAGTGACTTGGTCAAGGCATCAAACTTGGCATTCAACAGAGTAATAGCATCAAGCTCTATCATCCCGGCCTGCTTCTTTGAAAATGATCTCTCGTTTGGCCACAAATAAATATTCGAAGTGACCTCGTTAATCAAGGCTTTTGCCTCTGTTGGAGTCTTGACCATCAAAGCACCACCAGTTGCAGCATCAAGAGTTACCTTTGTAGAGAAAGTCAACCCAGCATAGAATTTTTGTATAACAAAATATGACACTGACGAATGAGATCATTGTACCTCTCCCATGCTTTATAAAGTGATTCATTGTCTTTTTGGGAGAAGGTAGTGATGTATTGACGGAGCTTGATTGTTTTTCCAATCGGATAGTACTTGTCTAAGAAAGCTTGCTCCATCAAGTCCCATGTGGTAAGTGAATTAGGAGCTTCTGAATGAATCCACTACTTTGTTTTCCCCCTAAGAGAAAAGGGGAAGAGTTTGATCCGTATAGCATTGGTTGAAACTCCATTAATCTTTATGGTGTCATATAACTCCAAGAACTCATTCAAATGCTGATTTGGGTCTTCAGTCGTTAACTCGCTAAATTACAATTGTTGGACCATCTGGATTAGTGACGTCTTTATCTCAAAATTGTTGGCCTTCACCTGTGGTCGTACAAAGGAAGATTGACAAGCATTAGCATTGGGAGTTCCATAATCCCTCAGCCTTCGCTCTTGATTAGCGACTTGGTTCATGTTGTTCGCCATGTAGTCTTCCTCAAATCTCTGTGATCTTCTTTCTCTTCTAATGTCACGAAGTGTCCTCTCGATCTTAAGATCAATGGGATAATAAGATCTTCTTGACACCTCGTTCTACGCATGAGAAAGAATCATCACCTGAAAATTCAAAGAAAAAAATAAAGTGAAAATAAAATAAAATAAAATAAAAAGTGCTTAAATCAACCAAATTACTGCTCGTGTTAATATCAACACAATCCTCGGCAACGGCGCCAAAAACTTGTTAATTTTTAGCAAGCACACGGATCGTATAAGTAGTAAATAAATATCGTTCCCATGATGATCGATTGATTACTAACTCTTATGGCGATTTTGATTATTTAAGCGAACAAAATCAATAGTGAAAGTTAAATAAAAAAAACTCTAAGCAATTAAATAAACAATTTAATCAAGAAAAGTTAAGATTCAATCAAGGTTTAAAGGTTTAGGACTAGGAATTCACTACACTACCTCCTAAGATAAATTATAATCCTATATTTGTTAATGTTCAAGTATGTTCTTGAAGGCGATTTGTCCTAAATTATTTAAAGCCCAATTTCTTAGCACTAAAAATGTGCTAAAACTTCATCAATCTTATTCTCATGGCAATTAATCCAAGTTCCAACCCATTAAAATTCATGACAATCGTTTACCACTCGAAGGATTTAAGCCTATGTCTAGGTTTCAATTCCTAAGTTCAATTCTTGGATTATCAAGCAATTAGATTTCATCTTTCGATCCTTCACCTAAAGCCTAAGATCACGTAAATATGACACGCAACATACCACAAGCATTAAGCATACCAAGAATGAATCAAGAACAATAATTTCATTAACAAAGAATCAAATTAACAATTCAATATAGAGAAATAGAGAGTTTCATCCCAATCCTAGAAAAAAGGGTTTAGCCACTCATGGCAATTGTAGCACAAACAAGAACAAAGGTTAAAAAAATAACCATGATTTCAAAACAAAAAAGAGAAGATGGAGAAGATGAAGATGGGGGAAAAGACTTCAATGGTTGATCTTCAATGACTCTTGCTCTTGCCTTCTAGCCCTACCCTTCAATCCTTATGCCTCTCAAAGTCTTCTGCAATCTTTGTATCTTTTAGGTTTGAGGGTTTGCTTCTATTTATAAGAATTGGGGTGAAAACTGCCTATTTAATGTTCTAGAATACCTCACACGGCCGTGCGAGTGCATGACACGGCCGTGCGAGTGCACGACACGGCCGTGTGAGCTTAAATTGCGTAACTTCAATGTAGGGGGTCATACGGCTGTGTGACCAAGATACACAGTCGTGTGACTTAGTCAGAAGCATTCCTCAAGTTACACTAGGTCATGTGAGCTTGAGAGAAGCGTTTTCTAAGTTACACATGGCCATGTGTAACTCTTCAATCGCTCACAAGGCCTTGTCTAAGCCAAAATGGCCCTCTTTTGCCCTAAAAACACAATATCTTCACTTGCTTTCACTCCAAATGTATTAAATCTCTCTTAATCTATAAAAAAGAAGATAATGATAAGAATCCATCTAAAATTCACTCATAAATACAAGTAAATCACCACAATTTAGTCAGTATAAGACTATAAAATATAAGCTTATCACTACCTACTACTGAAAGTGTCACAAGAATAGATGTTTGGGTAGTAGAAGCAATATCGAAATTCCAAGGGAGTAAACAATTTGCAAAGCACAACCTTAGTATTTTAGCATGCAATATGTGGTTAATTTGGAAGACACGAAATGCTAAAATCTATGCAGGCACAGATTCAAATCCCCTGGTTACCATAAAATAAGCACAAACACTAAGTGTAGACTACTAGACAGCAATAAGAGTAAATCGCTTACAGGGAGTCCAGATAAGCAATAGCAGGACAAAAACACCTCCTCCACGCAGACTGGAGAAATTCAATGTGGATGCAAGCTTCGATAAGCATAGAAAGGTAGGAGTAGTGGCAATGTTAGCAAGGAACCATCTAGGTAAAATGGATTTTGGAAGCACCAGAATGGTACATGTTGAATTTCATGGTTTCAGAGTAAAGGGAGAAGAGAAAGATGAGAGAAATGGAGAAACTTGTATATTGATAGAATGAAGAAGTGAAAAATACAATGGGTAATCTTGGCTTATATAGCCAACTAATTCAAGTAAACTAACTAACCATTAAAACTAATTCTAACTAACTCTAACCAATTCTAACTATCTTAACAGTCCCCTGCAAGCTGGAAGGTGTACATTACACTTCCAGCTTGGGATGATCAATACAAATGCATATCCAAAAAAATACAATGATAATGCCAAGAACTGATAAGGCACGCAGGTTAACAAATGCTTAACCACCATTAAAGGCAGAAGCTCCAAATGCTTAACCACCACTCTAAATGCTTAACCACCATATAAGGCAGAAGCTCCAAATGCTTAACCACTATACAAGGCAGAAGCTAAAATCATCAAAGCCAACAAAGGACAAAAGCTTAACCATTAAGCAAAAGTCACAACTCAATGCTTAACCACTTAACAGAAGCAAGAACATCCATCAATGCTTAACCACCCATGACAGAAGCTCACATCAACACTTAACCATCATGGACAGAAGCTTACAACAACAAAAAAATCAAAGAAGTAAATCACCAAACAGTTGGTGTACACAAAACTTAAGAAACATTGGAAATACATCTTGATCAAAACAAAGAATCCAGCAAAAAATGTGTATTCTTCTGTTTTCCTTTGAATTTTGTGCTCATCTCTCTCTCTCTGTGCAATATCATCTAAATAACATTCAACTTTCGTGTGACCTTGAATCAGTTTCAATGGAGATTCCATTATCCACAACAAGAAGAGTCATAAGATCACAGACAACCTTGGCTGCTTCCAATAACACCGTCAACAACAGCAGCAGCAACAACAATAACAACATTCCAGTCTCGAGAAAGATTAAAGATTCAAAGAAAAATCTGTCAAAAACAAGGCAAAGAAACGGGCAACAACAACAGGATCGGCTTGCAAGATTTGAGGCTGGAGCGTCCATCGCCAGCAAGAACTCAAGATCAAGGAATCGCAATCATGGTGAGTGAACAGGAGCGCAAGAATCAACGTCGGAGGCTT
This sequence comes from Ormosia semicastrata, assembly GCA_029884595.1. Taxonomy (NCBI): domain Eukaryota; kingdom Viridiplantae; phylum Streptophyta; class Magnoliopsida; order Fabales; family Fabaceae; genus Ormosia; species Ormosia semicastrata. The sequence continues at coordinate 77,208,425 of JAQQTO010000060.1, forward strand.
CAACAGTGGCGATCGGCGGCCGAAAATCGCCTCCCACGGTAGAACACGGTGGTGCTCGCGGCGGTGGTGACAGATCGACAAGGTCATCATCGTCGCCATAATCGACACAGGATTTCCTCGATGATTACAGATCGAACCAGTGACTGATCGAAACCAGCAATAATAGAGCAGCAAATCGACGCCGGAAAACGCCATTTCCGGCCACAAAGAACATCGCAGAGACTAGATCGAAAAAAAAAGAAACAGATCAAGTGTGAATCTGAAGAAAACGAACCGTGTAGCGGATCTAAGATCCGGTGATGCGGTAAACGGCAACCTCTGCGGCGGCATCGTTGACGGAGACGAGGTGACGAACCATATTTGTAGAGGAGAAGGAAATGAATGTGGATTTTCTCGTTGGGGGGATGAACCTGAAGATACGATAGAGGAACCTGTGAGAACATAGGAGGAAGAGGAGCTTATCTTGAAGGCTGAAAAAGCGAGAAAGGAAGAGGAAGCAGCAAAGTTGAAGGAGAAGCGGAGGCTAGAGGAGATAGGCCCAACAAAGGGTTGTCTTAAAAGCACAAAAAGAAGTTGAGCAGAAAGAGAAAGTAAGATTTTCTTGGGAAAGTGTAAAAGGAAAAGAAAAATAAACTTAGAAAGAGAAAAAGAAAAGAAAATGCAGCAGAAGAGTATTCAAGGTGGGTGGAATGACTCTGATACCATGTTAAATTTCATGATTTCAGAGTAAAGGGAGAAGAGAAAGATGAGAGAAATAGAGAAACTTGTATATTGATAGAATGAAGAAGTGAAAAATACAATGGGTAATCTTGACTTATATAGCCAACTAATTCAAGTAAACTAACTAACCATTAAAACTGATTCTAACTAACTCTAACCAATTCTAACTATCTTAACAGTACATACCTCTTCGGCACTCATGCCAGAAGCTTATGCGTTGAGGGAGGCAGTTGTCATAGCAAGAAATTTGGGGTGTGATAGAGTTGTTTTTGAATCTGGTTGTCTCCCCCTTATTGGAGGCACCTGAATGGTACATACCTCTTCGGCACTCATGGCAGAAGCTTATGCGTTGAGGGAGGCAGTTGTTATAGCAAGAAATTTGGGGTGTGATAGAGTTGTTTTTGATTCTGAATGGTTACCTCTTCGGCACTCATGGCAGAAGCTTATGCGTTGAGGGAGGCAGTTGTTATAGCAAGAAATTTGGGGTGTGATAGAGTTGTTTTTGATTCTGGTTGTCTCCCCCTTATTGAAGCGTGTAGAGGCGGCCCATGGATCGGAGAGCTAGATCCAATTCTTGAAGATATCAAGCAGCTCCAATAAGCCTACAAGATATGCGACTTCTTGTGGTGTAGCAAAGAAGATAATCAAGCAGCCCATACTAATGAAAGCCTCGCCATCCGCAATCGGTTGAGGCAAGATAGGGTGGCAAAGATTAACCAAGATGTAGCGCCAGCCTTGTTGGAAGATGCTAGATCCTGCTGTCCTCATCTCTAGATTTTCTGCTCAGGTTCCAATTTCCATATACGAGTGTGATGTACTTCTCTTTGTCGTTTCCTTTCTGCACACTGCTGTAATGTTGTGGACTGGGCCTTTGTTAATTGAAATTTTAGCAACTTCAGACCCCCCAAAAAAAGGATATTTGGTAGTGTCTGCGGTTGTAAATTTGTGATAGATAACATTTTGTTTTTTATTAAACTTTTGGTTCTTACATTTTACCATGTTTTCATTTTAGTTTCAACCTTTTAATTTGTTTATATTAGTTTACCAATTTATCAATTACATCTAACTTTTGTTCCTAGCCAATGTGACATTTTAGTCTTTGACTAATTGTTTATACAATTTTGAGTCAGAAGTGATGGTTAGATAAAACATTTTATAAAGTAGTGATTTTAAGATTCGAGTCCTTGACATTGTGAACAAAACTCGCCTAGAGTCACAGACTATTTCCACTGCAACCAACTATTATTAGGTTTTATCCAGTGTGATTTAGCTCAATTAGTTGAAGGAATCCAAATATAACTTTGCACTCTCAATGTACATGAGTACGAAATCCTCCTTTGATTAGTAATCCTTTTGGTAATCATTTCTCCTCAAAGAGATCTACTAGAACCTAGAAACTAGTTGAGCAGCCTCTAATCTCCAGGATCTTAAGCATGACACTAGCACTTGACTAATTATATTATGGTAACCTATTCTTACTAAATATTTTTTATATACCAAAATCTAATGTTGTCTCTATAATACATTATCATTCAAATTATTCTGTTAAAAGATGATGTATTATAATAAAAAATTTCAATTAAAAACTACAAAACATTAACCGTTTGATACATCACAATTTAACAAAATAATTTAGATAACTGATTACATAAGGACAACATTGAATTTATATTAAAAAATCGAGAAATTCAAATAAACAAATTAGAGAATTAAGAAATAAAATTAACACATAATATACATAAAAAGGGTTAATGACAATTTAATTAAACCTAATAAGTTCCTAAGAATCGGTGCATTGCAAGCAAGATTTTCCTAGTCTCCAAACAAAAGTTCTAAAAATCGGATTGGTTATTGAGCCGATCAAGGTACTGATTTACGGTTCAGAGGTTCAACCATATCCAATCGTGGTTGAACTAGCACATAGTTATATATATATATATATATATATATAATAATAAAAAAACCATATATTTTATATCATATACTTGAAATTAAAATCCAGTATAATATATAATGTATACTTTATAACTCAAAAACAAATATGACATGGTGGTAGATAGTTTCCATTCAAAATATAGGACTTGAGTTGAAATCATTTTCCATGAAATTTTGAACATTTTTCTATCATAAATGAGATTAGAATGGAATATAATATTTGATGTAAGTATTTTAAACTAAAAGCACCTTTCGGTTGGTGGTTGAGCACAACCATTCAAGCCTAAAGGCTTGAGTTCGAGCCTCTTTTATGGAAATTGGGAAAAAAATTAAGTAAGAGAATCGATTCGACTGATCGATCTGGTCCAATTTTCACTACACTGCTCCAAACTTTGTACTTATGCTTGTACTGATGCAAAAGCTGCCAGGTTTGATGCTCAATTAGTAAAATTAAATTGTACTGATGTAAAAGCTGCCAGGTTTGATTTATGTTACTATTTGTTCTGACTCAGTAATACCGGATACCAGGCCCAATAGAACAACCCAGATTGAGTAGTTTAAACGTGGTATCTGCTTGCTAACACTCTTAAGGCTCATCAGCTAAGATTTTAGATAAGTGATACATCCTAACAAAATTCGTTATTAAATGGGGATAATTAGGATCACATCTTATCATAATTAACAAAATCCTACTAATACGAAAACTTATCCCTAAGGATAATTACTTCCCCCTAAGTCACCCCACACTATAAATATAGGCTTAAGCCACTCATGTATGCATTTACTCTTATGCACTTCTCTTACCCTAGTGTACACCTTAACTTGAGTGTCAGAGTGCCTAGTAGGTACACTACTCCCTCTCTACCGCTATTGCACAAGGAGGAGCCACCACCTTCGACTGCTCTGAATTAGACTAGGTACGCCATTCTTGTTTCTAGTTCAGAACATTAGCACCATTTGTGGGAAGAGATAAAACTCTCCCATTCCACAAATCTCATTGCCATAGCCCTGACCAATGAGTAACTTGAAAATGGAAACACCCATTTTCTCCAAGAATCATTGGGAGGAAGAGGAGTCCAAACACATCTTACAAGTATAGATTTATCAAAGTTCACTGTAACACCCTAATCCTTATTACTTTAGTACATTCGCAATACACATAAGTGAACAGAATTAAGCATGTTACTTCTAACTTAGATAACAATTCTAATTCCATAATCACCATGTAGGGCATTATAGAGAGCCAAGAGGGAAGAAAACCTTATATACATATATACAACAAAAGCCACAAAAGGCACGGGTAGTACATAGGTTTCCATACAAAGTAAAACAAAAATATAAAACTCTACATAGAAGCAAATAAAGTTTCTTCTTTCCCTTGGAAAGGTCTTGACCTGGATTTATCACGGAAACAAATAAACGGGGTGAGAATTCTCAATTCTCAATAATCAGTTTATAACACATTCCATCATGAAAAGTCCAATTGCTTCAGGGTAAAAACAAGTTATACAATGATAAATAGAAAGGTGATGTAAGCCAAAAACCAGTCCTTTCTCTTCCGAGGTAGAAAGTTCATTCATTTATAAAAATGGTTTAATCATCACATAATTAACCAAATCCTATGAATAGAACCAACACCAACAGATTATGTTTGCAATAGATAACTAAACCACCGCTCAAATACTAGTGAAATATACACATACTCCCTATGTAATATTCAAAAGGAAAACCATAACCTTAAACTCACATCATTATTCTAAAAACAAGACAAGTGCCCATACAATTGTCATTTAATGCAATGTATTATGCCATATGATTATGCCTTAGAAATGCCCTAAGAGTATGCTTGTGAAATGCTTGTGCAGATTTTTATTTTAGAAAACACATGACATTTGTTCATTCCTAGGAACTCAGTCCCTTGTATTTTTCTGGGTAGGATAGGCAAAAGAACCCTTCAACTACCTAGTAATAAGCGGACTCGTTCCCCTCACAATGGTAAGAGTACTAATACTATCTCATATACCGGTAAATCTAACCATAATAGCCTTGCCTGCTATGAGAATTTTGGATATTTTATCCCATTCTCTGATCAAATAATTGTGCATATCATATAAGGTTACAATACATAGGAATAACAAGTTTAAAAACTTGCAAAGTTGTTTTCAAAACCACATTTAAACACCACAAGGTTCACATTAACCAAGTGAAAAAGTAAAACTAGTAAACATGTAATTCCCAGCTCAACTTATCACACAGGGAGCAAATTCATATCTCTAGATTTCCTTATAGCTCAACCTTAGTAAACAAGGGAGCATTCGTCATTCATGCATCTTAAGCTCAACTTTAACCATAAAGGAGCAACTCATGCATAATGATAGGCAAACCATGACAAACAAACTCAATTTAGTTGTATCAAGTACACCACATCGTCCCATCACGAGTGGTATCAAGTGCAACATCATTGCTCTTCAATGATTAGCAATTTACCTATGACAATCCACAATTATAGGATGCACAAAGGTATACTCTTTTACACTTATGATAGGTGGTTATTCCCTTCATGAAATATCCTTAATAGTATCTTAACACATACTAAAAAGTATGTATAAAAGATTCTAACGGATAAAGAACTCCATTTTCTCAAAAAGAAACACATGGATCAATATGTTCTTGGGCACTTAGGCGCCCACTTTCTCAATGCTTAGGTGCAACTCCCCTATTTTATCTATCATTGGGCACTTAGGCGCCCATAATCTGAGTGATCAAGCGCTCAACATCAGAGCTTTCTGGCCCTGCGCACTAAGGCGCTCACTTCTTGGGTGCTTGAGCGCCCAATGCATTTTGCCCTTGAGTCTTGGGCGATTAGGCACTCACTTTTGTGCGATTAAGTGCCTAGCCCAGATTCCTCATATTCAACTCCTTTGAGTTTCCAACCAAACCTTGACCCCCAAACACAGGTCTTAGCTTTTTTTTTAACCTCATACATGGTCTCCAAACATGTTGGAACTCATACACAACTCAACTCAATAAAACATCATTTTTATGAACAAAGAGTCAAATCACAAAAAAACTTATTTTTCATCTTAAACCATAAAGAGTCATATGAACTTCTCTAAGTTCAAAACTCACAATCATGTAGTGATTAAGCCACCACCACACCATATCTGACCATTGGAGGCAAAAACCCAAACAAGAAAACCACACAAAACTCTCAAACCCATTTTTCACTCATCAAGCATGCACCAAGCATCAAGAATGAAAATAGGGAAAAAATAGTTAAGGAAAACCAAAAACCCCTACCTCTAGTCTCTAAGGATGAACTTCAAGTTTTGGCTTTGGCTCTAGCTTTCTTCTCCTCTTCTTTTCTTCCTCCTCTTTTTTCCTCCTTTCTTTTCCATTTTTCTCCTGTTGCTGTTGGTCTCATGAAAAAGAGAGTGAGATTGAGTGTGAAAGGAGAGAAAAAAGACCCACAAAGTTAAAGGAAGGAAGTGATAGGAACGTGGGAAAAGAAGGGTGACTTAAGATATTTAGCTGGAACTTTATATTAGTTAAGAACACTTAGATTTACAAAAATCAAGTTTCCTAACTTCCATAAGCATTATAGAAAATCCTAAGATTCATCTCAATCCTAGTTTTACCATTTCCATAAATTTTCAAATATCTGCCTCATCAATCTGGTATCTAAACACTGACTCAGTGTCCTTAAAAATATCAAACTAACTCAATTTATCCTCAAACTTATCACAAACCACATATTTGTGTCCTAGAAATAAATTCTCTATATTTATCTCCTTTAACTAAGTAATTTATGCCATTATCTGAGTCATTTTAAGCTACTTTTCACATTCAGTGTTGCAGCAAAGTACCTAAACTAATATAGAATGCCACAAAATTAAACAAACATGTCATGCAAATATTATAATACCTTTGTAACCATAAACAAGGCTAATATATTAAAGATGATGTTACATTCACCATGGACTTCTTCAAGAAGAATCTAAGGGAAGAAATAATCTATTCCTTTCAATTTCTGTTATCATGATAACTGCCAACTTATAGTACATTATCTATTGCATCTTTGGTGTCATGCACTAATTGTCATTCAATTTTTAATTGGTGTATGTACATGAAAGTTCCATGTTATCATTCATTCCATAACATGAAGTCTTCTATTATTTCTCAATGGCATAAGCAATGTGACTACCTAAAATTTGGATATGTTCCCCCTTGATGCTTAATGGTGGGTATACTCACTAGTGTTCACATATCGTCAATGACTAATTACTTTCATACTCTTCTTAGATATATGAGCACAAAATTGTCATTAAATTTTAATGACATTAAATGCCCTCAATTATCAATAATTGGTTGAGGACATAGCATATGCTTTTTTTTCCTTTCCAAATCTCTCTTGTAGAGTGTTTGCCATTCTACTCCAACAATTACTAGCACCTCTTACAATTAAGAGATATAAATGAGTTGTTGCAATATGACAATATTCATCAACGGCAAGGCAAAAGACACCAATAAACTCCTCCACAGCCACTCGAGATGGAGTCAGAGTAGTTCCTAATACTAAGAAGAAACACTTATGTTAAGAGTGTTGCCTATAACATCCTAATAAAGATATCTAAATACATCCTAGATATACAGAGATATATAAAGAATCAGTACTAGAGACGTCACTTCTACACACTACATACTAACATATATCCATAATCATAGTTAAGTAATTATAGAAAGCCTTGAGAGAAAGTGGAAAAACTTAAACTCATACATATATATATATATATATATATATATATATATATATATATATATATATACAACTCTAGCCACAAAAGGGCATATTGTAATACATACTACTAGAAACATACAAAGCAAATATAAACTTATACATAAGCTTTGTCTACTAAAGTTTATAAAAATTATACTAGTCTTCATGCTTCGTCTTCTTTCCCTTAGTAGAGTCTTTACTTGGATTTACATAGAAGAACAACTGGGGTGATAATTACAATTCTCAGTAAAAGTAATTACAATACTAGTTAGCCATAACATTGTATAACAAATATAACAATTGCTATAACTACTAACATAGGAGTTTCCTCTACTAATACTCATAACTGCACACTACTAAGTAGTGTGGTCTAAACCGATAGCCTACATACCGTTGAATATAGATAACTGCCCATACAATTGTGAATACCAACAGCAACAGACAATGCCTATACAACTATTCGTAAATGCAATGAGGGTGATATGCAATATGATTATGCCTAAGAAAATCCTAAAGATATGCTTGTGCAATGCTTTGTTTTGAAATACATGCAGGGTTTTATATTGAAAACAAAGAAGTTCATTAGGAACTGGTTCATCCCGTGGTAAATAGAGGAAAAAGCTCATCCTCACATCACACATATGCTGGTACACTGAGAAGTTCGGGCTTCGTCCTTCCTCAAAGAGGCTTTCGGACTTCCCACTTATCTCCCTTGGCCTTGGCACTATCGAAATATCAGGGTTATGATCTTACTCAGAAGAGTCTTTTGAACACCCATCTATTTCTCTTGGCCTTCATGAATGGGCATCAAAGGATACTCACTAAGATCAATACTACTAGACCATTTTTATAGACATATATACTTATTATCATTCTTACATACTTAGGTCATCTAAGATCTAGGCATGTTTTACTAAGAAATTCTTATTAGCCATGACAACCATCAAAGAAATATCTCCCTTGGGTGATTACAAATTTTCAAAGAAACTTTGAGAAATTATGCATTTTGATATTTTCAATCAACATATGCAACAGAATAAGTCTAACAAAGATACAACTATTATAGATTACTCAAATACAACTTGGGTTATGGGATAAATCAAGCAAATAAGCTAGATATCAAGTTCTTAGAATCAAAACATCAAGATGACAAGCTATGCAATAGATAAATATAATACACCAAATACTAAAATTAAAGAGTGTAAGGAAGAGAGAATCAAACTCAAGAATTTATCCTAATTCAGCCACCAACTACTTGTGGCCTATATACAGTCCCCAAGCTTAACTTGAGATTTTCTTCACTATCTCCTAGACTTCACGAGTGCTAGGAAAACTTTTGTACAAACAAGAGCACTCCTCACATCTTGGGATACTTCACTCTTGTGCTAGAGCCTCCAACTCTTCAAGCTTCACAGGTATTTGAAAAACCTTTACATTCAGGAACACTCACAACACCTTTGGGATACCTCATCCTTTGTGTGTAAGTCTCACTATAAGGGATACCTCACCCTTTTCTCTCTTGAGGGATACCTCACCCTCTTACAATGATTTTAAGATGAAGAGAAAAATTAGAAACTCTCACAATAGTAGATATACAACTTGAAGAACAAAAAAATAGAAGGATTTTGCAATAAAAACTCAATATGATTTTGATGATTCGAGGATCAAATCAAGTGTTCAAGAGTTGTAAAAGTTTCAAATATCACTTATATATAGAGCCCAAGTGATAAAATAGCCATTGGTAGTATTTAGAAATGATTTTTTTTATGAAAACTTACCGTTTATAGCCATTGGGAGCACTTCTGGAGAATTGGTAATCGATTACATGGCCTCTGCTAGAGTTGTAATTGATTACAGGACTTATGTAATCGATTACATGCACTATGATTTTGAAAACTGACTTTAAATTACCATAACTTCTTCATTTCTTATCCGTTTAAAGCAAATGACCACTCATTGGAAAGATATTGAGTCTATTTTCAAATGAGATAGATTTCAGGACAAAAATCAAAGTATTTTGAAAGTTATGATCAAAAGAGTAACCAAATGTCAGCTTTTCAAAACTCAAATTTGACTATTTTTCATAGTTTAAAGCAAATGGTCATAACTTTTTCATTTCTTATCCATTTAAAGAAAATGATATTCATTGGAAAGATCTTTGAGTTTATTTTCAAATGAAATAGGTTTTAGGACAAAATTCAAAATATTATGAAAGTTATGATCAAAAGAGTAACCAAAGGTCAACTTTTCAAAACTCAAACTTGACTATTTTTCATAGTTTTGAACTACTACAATGACTAGATTTTCAAAACATGTTTATTAGGCATTTTATCATGTAAGAATCATTTTTAAATATTTAAAAACATATTTGAACTCTTTTCTTGTAAAACCTCTATCTTTACATAGGAGAAAGCGTAAAAGGAAAATATAACAATTTTAGTCCTTAGGCTTCTTGATGTAACTCAAGCTTCCACAAATTTCTTCTCTTCAAATCTTGCAAATGCTTAGAACATCTTATCATTGTCATTCTTCTTGAGTTGAGCATAATTGTGATCTTTTTCTTTTTTGTTGTAATGCTCACTCTTGATACATGGATTATCCTACAAAGTATTGCTCACTTAAAACAAACATAGTTAGTCCAAATTCATAATTCAATATCTTCATATGCATGATTCATAAATGTATAACTCTAGTTAGTCTAACATACATATAAGAATTTCATAGACACATCTAAATATGACATTTATCAATTACTAATAGATATGCTCTATGTAGGATGCAACAAAGAACACTTTGCATATTTTCATTTAAATAGAGCTAAATCTAATAGTAATTTAATACAACTTATATGACACATTATTGGATATATTCTATAAAAGATGCTATAAAGAATATGCATGATTCTTATATGAAATATAGCAAGATGGAGTACATGATCATGCAAGATCCAATATAATCTATTAAGCACATCTATGTAGCATAAGCATCAATCTTTTTGGTTTGCATTTGACATTATCAAAACTTAACATATTAAATCATTAGGGCAAACTTATTTCCACAATTCTGACTTCTCATGTTTACCCCCTTATAGATATGAAAAAGTGGAATTCCACACTATATGCAACTCTAGCACTTAGTGAGGAATACTTGTCCCCTTAGGAACTTCTTGACTCCTTTCTTTCTTGGCTATATGACCTCAAGTCATATAAGTCACATTCATAAGTAGACAATGCCAACTTATCCTAATTTACTTATATCTAACAGCCTTCATCATCACTTCTATAGTGAAGCTAAGTAACAATAAGTTACCATAGGTGCTAGACATTTATCTATAGCAAACCCTTACTTTTGGTTGCACTAAGGTTCTTAGCTTTCACATACATGTTAGATTAACTAACTAGTGTATGAAAAGTATAGTGTTATGTTTACTTCTTACATAAACACCACCTTAACGTTCCTATAGACTCAACTCATCCTAGTGAAAGAGTCAATCTTAGCTAATGCCTCATTCAACCATGCTTAAGGAAATAAATAAGCATTTCTCTAGAACTTTGCATACTTAATGAATGCAACAAGCTTACAAGTCAACATTCATCCTTTTGTATACTCTACAATGCACAAAGTCCCGTTTAACTAGAGACTTAGTATATAATGCCCCCTTTTGAGAGGGAACGTCACATAATTAATTACAATGCAGAAAATAAAAGTATAAATTAAGACCTGGTTCGTTATACTATAATTAAACTTGTTTGATTATAGTTGTATAAATAAAATGGTGGCTATTTTTTTGTTATAATTAATAAAATATAGTGACAAGACATAATTGCAATAAAGAGTAAGATAGAAGTAAAGCATACATTCGATCAACATGCATATACATATATATATAATTATATCAAATTTGCTTAGTTACAACGCCTGATATACAAAAAGGAAACTATGCCTACCTAAAGGATCATACATGTACAACTCACCAAAAGGTAAATCATTAGGCCCCACAAAGACAGATAGTCATCAGTGACTATCGACAGTATCAGCTCCAACTGAGAAAGAGAGGGAACCGTGTCAAGATCCTCCTCAGGGTCTTCCTCATCAAAGGAAACCCTCATCGGAGTAACCGAATTACGAGCCGGGGCTCGAGCAATGGAGAGGAATGAATCCTCCTGTGGGGTGTAATGACGATCACCCCACATGTCCCTAATGGACATGTAAAATTCAAAATATACACGAAGGCTGCAAGTGAAAATAGGCGAATCATAACGCCCCTAAGCTAGTGACACTGACACGTCTCCCAAGTAGACACAACGATTCAAACTAAAGTTAACATGCCAATAGTCTGGGCCTCCGAGAAATGTCAAGCGCACGTATCCCAAAAATTCCTGTGCACGGGCCATCATGATCAAAAGCAAGTACTAGTCGCAGTCAGGCCAGAAACCGGAGAACTCATGAACTTCCCCTTCTTCACCACCGTCTTCAGAGAATCATATATATATATAGAGATAGTAGAGATACAGAAAAGAGGTGAGACATCCTACTTTCATTACCAATTATGGCAGTAAGAAACAAAACGGCATAGGATGCCCACATAGCATTATAAGAGTAATAAGCAGTAATCAAGAGGTAAATATTAAATAATTTAACAATTCCAGGCAATTATACATCAATAAGGCATCAGTTCCAATTATCATAAGAATTAAATGCCAGATAATATATGGACTCACTATGAACATACATACAACATCAAAATCCTACTCCATGGAGCTAGACACAAACAGTCGAAGAGAAAGATCAAGAGATATGTCTGCAACTCAGCTGCTGCGGCCAAACTGCTATAACTCATTAGTTTATCCACGTGCACATCAACGCATTGTACAGACATTCTTCACTAGATCGCGATATAGGACAGTGTCTCGGTCCGGATCGTCGATGCATTTGCATCGGTCTGCCCCACGGACAGAAGAGCTACCAACTGTCCATTGCGAGGTACTTGCACCCTGACACCCCCAAGGTCAACATTATGACCTACACTAGTCTACTCGCACCTGCACTAAGGTATGTTCAATCTCCTAGGCGACAGAGCCTTAACAACAGTCCATTGGACATTCACAGTGCATGATAACTCAATGCATATATCATGTATATTCAATAGTAATATACTTTCCATGTCATGCCACAATTCGACTAAGATAAGCATCAATACATTCTTAGTCTCATTCATGGACCCACAATAAATATTATTAAGTCCTTAAAATAATACATTACACTTTTAGCGTACATTATGGAATTATTTAACATTCTTACATACACTCATGGTCTTACTTTAATTAAAAATTATTCTAAGTCTTTGGATAAAACTTTATTCTTGGTTCTTTCCATTTTATGAAATCCTAATTAATTCCTAATTATCCAAATTAATTAAGTTTCACTTCAATTTAATATTTTTTATGACATTCTTCTCTAGAGGAATTCTCTTGATGGTTAAGTTCCCTACTTTAAGTTTATTCAAAAACTCACTTAGAGAATTATTCTAAGTTTTCTAAGTCTCACACACTCTCATTCTTGCCTTAGGTCTAGAAAATCACTTTAGGTTATCAAATTAGTTTCTATCCATTACATTATTAGTCATTTAATCACTTGATAATTTAAAGTCCAACGTTGCATAATATTACATAAATTGATCCTAAATTGGCCCTAGAGGCCGTGGCCTCCCAAGGTAAAACCCTAAGTTTTTCTTAACTCCATTACCTTTTAATCACTTGATTAGGTGTATTGCCAACTTGATATAAATTTTTAATCATGATCCCTCCAATTGGGGGTCATGGCCGTGAGCCTCTATGAGGAAAGCAAGGGACTTTTATTTCCATTTTATGATTCCAAACCATCCAAGATCATCAATATACATATAAGATCATCCAAATAGATTAAACAATGCAAAATCAATACATAACCACAAAATCATACCACAAAGAGAGTAACCCTAACAAGTGTTTCTCACAACCAACACAAAATCAAGTTTCCTACTACCAAGATAGGTTGAAGAGGATCATCTCCCTCTTACCTAGGGGAGAAAACAACCCAAAAACTCCCTTGAAGCTCTTAGTGAAATTTGGTTTTCATTCCTCCAAAAATCCTAGAAATTACAACTTCATCAAATCAACACCAATGCTTGAAAAAGAGAAGATAAATGGTCATAAAGATGACCTTGAAAACAAAAATGGAGAAGAGAAGGTGAGGAACCAAGAATCTTACCCTAAAGCTTCAAACATGAAGCTTGAAGAAGATGATGAAGATGGAAGCTTTTCAAGAAATCTTCAACTAGAAAGGTGTTTAGAATGTAGTGGAGATTAAGAAAATGTGGTTGTTTGAAATTTTTGTGATGGTGGAGGGCATGGAGAGGGGTAGCCGTGAGGTGTGGTGTAGAGAGAAGGAGGAGAACTTGAGAGAAGAGAAAGGGTAGAGAGAGAAGTTGATAGTAGAAATAAAGATGATGACTTTTGATTTTTGAAATTAGAATGGTTAACTTAATTAAGTGAAGCACAAATTTTGGGCACCAAGAGAAGGCATGTAGCCGTGTGGGAGAAGGGAGGAGAGAGGGAGTGTGTGTAGCTTCTTTGAGAAGCTTGATTGCTTTTTCAAAAAGAGGATTTGATTAGACATAAAGTGGATTACATTTGGATAGGATAATTAGGTGATAAAGTAATTAAAATAATAAAGTGATTAGAATTTTTAACTATAAGCTATTATCCAATGGATAATTGTTACAGTGCACAAAGTCAGTATTAATTATCTAACAGATAATAGAGCGTATCACAAAATTTTAATTAACAGTACGTACAGAAATTTTATTTATCAGGTAAAACCTCGAAAAACATAAACCTCATAAATTGTGCACGACCTTTGGTTTAGTAAGATCCCCCGTCAACGCTTCCACAGTTCAAAGTTTACCAGCCTCAGGGAAAACATTTCGTTTTTCCGGCTCCACTCAATGCGCACGTAAAACGAAAAATATACTAAAATATTCGATATTTCTGAAAAATCCAGAAAAATTCTCAAAAATCATAAATATTAGAAAATAACTATTCATCATGAAACAAACAATTTTCGGGGTGGTACACTGACTCTACTCAGTGTGCACGTAAAATGAGAAATATATTAAAATATTCGACGTTTCCGAAAAAATCCAAAAAAATTCTCAAAAATCATAAATATTATAAAATGATTATTTATGATGAAACAAATAATTTTTGGGGTGTTACAACTCTCCCCTTCTAAAAAGAAATTTCGTCCTCGAAATTTTTATACCTTGGAATAGTTGTGGGTGTTGCTCTTTCATCTTGTCTTCCAATTCCCATGTTGCATTTCCGGTCTTTTCGTTCCAGATCACTTTCACCAATGAGATTTCCTTTCTTTTCAGTTGTTTTACTCTCCTATCTTCAATCTTTATAGGAGGTGCCTCATAGGTTAAGTTCTCTTTCAATTGTATTGTGTCTAGTGCTATGACATGGTTCGGGTGAAGAAATATATTTCCGTAGTTGTGACACATGAAAGACATTGTGAATGTTTGAGAGAAAAGGTGGTAAGGCTATCTGGTAAGATACTGGACCAATCCGGCGAAGAATTTGGTAAGGTCCAAGGAATTTGGGAGTGAGTTTTCTAGATTTTAGAACTTGGCCAACCCCAGTCGTTGGCGTGACTTTCAAAAATACATGTTAGCCTTCCTCAAACTCAAGAGGCTTTCTTCTCCTGTAAGCATAGCTCTTCTGCCGACTTTGAGTCGTCCTTATCTTTTCCTGAATCATCTTGACCTTCTCAGTCATCTGCTGTATAATATCAGGTTCAACAGTAAGGCACTCTCTGCCTTAGTACCAACACAGAGGTGTTCGACACCGTCATCCATACAGAGCTTCATAGGGTGCCATCCCTATGCTTGAATAAAAACTGTTGTTGTAGGTGAATTATACCAATGGTAAAACTTCGTCCCAACTTCCAGTCTGTTCTAAAGCGTATGCCCTGAGCAAATCCTCCAACGATTGGATCGTTCTTTCCGATTGCCCATCGGTTTGTGGATGGTAAATAGAACTCAATCGTAGCTTTGTTCCTAATGCTTCTTGCAAACTTTGCCAAAACTTTGAGGTGAACCTTGGATCCCTATCCGAAACAATACTGGTAGGCACACCATGTAGCCTAACAATCTCACCGATGTACAACTGGGTCAGCTTCTCCATGTTGTATCTTATGTTGATCGGTAGAAAGTGTGCTGACTTCGTGAGCCGATCAACGATTACCCATATTGAGTCATAACCTTTTCTGGTTTTCAGCAATCCAACCACAAAATCCATCACAATGCTATCCCATTTCCATTCGGGAATAGATAGAGGTTGCAATAGTCCTGAAAGTCTTTGATGTTCCACCTTTGCTTTCTAGTAAACCAGACAAGAAGACACACATCTGGTAATATCGCTCTTCATTCCATGCCACCAAAATAATTTCTTCAAGTCTTGGTACATTTTAGTTATTGCATATTCAACTTGCTTGTGTGAGCATGTTCGAGAATATACTCTCTAAGGTGTTGGTCCCTAGGTATACAAACTCTACCTCGAAATCTTAGAATTCCATCCATTCCTTCCTCGAATTTTGTCGAATTGCCTTGCCTCATTAGCTCTCTTTCCTCTTGTAAAAACTTATCAATTTTTTGTTTTTCCCGGATGTCTTCCATTAATTCGCTTGAGATAGTAACCTTGTTCATGCAAATTTTTCCTAGTGCTAATTCCACGAAAGACCAAACATCCCTGAACTGCTCTATCAGATCTTTTTTCTTAATCATGAGGGTAGAGATACTGAACATCTTCCTACTCAAAGTGTCTGCCACGACATTTGCCTTTCCAGGGTGGTACAGAAGTCGAAAATCATAATCCTTTAGAAATTCCAACCACTTGCGCTGTCTCATATTCAACTCTTTTTTATCATATAAGTACTTCAAGCTCTTGTGGTCACTAAAAATGTTGAACGTCGCCCCATATAGGAAGTACCTCCATATCTTCAAGGCAAAAACTACAGCTGCTAACTCCAAGTCATATGTTGGATAGTTCTTCTCATGCACTCATAACTGTCTCGAAGCATAAGCTACCACTTTTCCATTTTGCATAAGTACAACTCCCAATCCTTGATATGAAGCATTGCAATACACTTTGAATGGTTCATTCGGATCAGGTAGGACTAACACTGGTGAAGTAGTTAGTTGTCTCTTCAATTCTTGGAAACCTTTTTCGCAAGTATCAGTCCATTCAAAGGCTTGGTTCTTTCTTGTGAGTTGAGTGAGAGGTCCTGCAATTTTAGAGAATCCTTCAATGAACCTCCGATAGTATCCAGCCAAACCCACAAAGCTTCAGATTTCTATCATTGTCTTCGGTCATTCCCATTGTAGAACTGCTTTCTCCTTTGACGGATCCACTGCAATCCCTTCCTTCGAGATTACATGACCCAAAAACTTGAATTCGTCTAGCCAAAATTCACACTTCGACAATTTGGCATGCAGCTTCTTCTCCTTCAGAATTTGGAGAACTATACTGAGGTGTTCAACATGATCCTCCTGATTTTGAGAGTAGATCAGGATGTCGTCAATGAAGACAACAACGAATCTATCCAAGTAAGGACAAAAGATTCAGTTCATGTAGTCCATGAATATGGCAGGTGCATTCGTTACACCAAACGACATCACAAGATATTTGTAATGACTGTATCGGGTACGAAAAGCTGTCTTGGGAATATCCTTCACCTTGACTCGAATCTGATGGTAGCCTGATCGCAGATCGATCTTAGAGAACACTGCTGCTCCTTTCAATTGATCCATTAGATCGTCTATCCTCGGAAGTGGATACTTATTCTTGATCGAGACCTTATTCAGTTAGTGATAGTCCACACACAATCGTGAGGTACCATCCTTCTTCCGGACTAGTAACACTGGTGCTCCCCAGGGTGACACACTGGGTCTAACGAACTGCTTTTCCAAAAGCTTTTCCAACTGCTTCTTAAGCTCTGTTAACTCCGATGGTGACATTCTGTAAGGCGCTATAGACACGGGACTAGATCCCGGTACAAGATCAATAGCGAACTCTATTTCCCGCTTCGATGGTAAACTAGGTACATTATCAGGAAAGACTTCGGGAAACTCGTTAACCACTGGAATTGCATTTACATCAACCTCGCTCTCGACCTTCAAGGAAGACAATAGCATGTATCCCTGAGCTTCTTCTTTCAAGAAAGCTCGAACTTAGTTGGCCGTCAAAAATCTAGAATCTTCATCTATAGGAAAAACTATGGTTTTACTAGAGTAATCCAAAAGGATATGGTTGGAAGACAACCAATCCATTCCTAAAATTACATCTAACTGAGAAAGAGGTAAACAGATCAAATCAACAGAAAAGATTCAACCATCTACAATCAATGGACAATTCAAACAGACTTTGGTAGTAACAACAGGTTTATCAGTGGGAGTAGAAACAGTCAAATCAAAAGGTAAGAAAGACGCAGGTAAACCAAGTCGTCGCACACAGTCATAGGAAATGAAAGAGTGGGTTACCCCAGAGTCATACAGTACAGTTAAAAGATTACCTCCTATGGCACCTTCTCCCTATATCAGATCTCCGGATTGGGAGGCTTCGGCTCCACTCATGGTTTAGACTCGACCCCCTGACTGTGGCTTTGTAGCTCGCACGGCGTTGACTGAAGGCTCAGCCTTAGCTTGGTTGCAATCTCTGGAGACATGTCCAGACTTCTCACATCGAAAACAGATGATCCCTTCGATGGTGCAGTCTCTAGTTGCGTGATCTTTTCCGCACTTTAAGTATTTTGAAGAAAATGCCACATTCTGCCCGGTTTGGTTCCCACCAGAACCTCCATTGGTACCTCCACCAGATGTTTGCTGTTGATTTCCCAGTGATCGGGAATAAGGCTTCTTTTGGAAACAGTTTACGTTGTTGCCGCCTCCTCTTTGAAACCTGGTAAGTCCAAAGTTTCAGTTTCTCGAGTCTCGAGCTTGATCTAGAGCTTCCACCTAGCAACACGTATCTAACAGCTCTGAAAATTGATTGATCTTCTGTTGGTGTATGCCCTAGAGGCTAATACATTTTCTGTATTTGCATATATTCTATTATGCTATTTTATATATATGAGGCATTTCATTTATTGTGTTCTTTTTGATAAACATAATAAAGTCCTTAGAATAGTAAGATTGATGCCATAGGACATCAAGTGGATGACTTGATCGTGAGATCCTTTTGGTTACAACACTATTCTTAAATGTCCTTAGTCAAGTATTATTGTTGATTAGGACAACAATAATGCATTGAGACTAGTATGTGCGTAAACTGATGACCACATCTCATGGGTCATGGATATGAGATATCAAGTCTACACATGGATACATATTAGAGTAATGATGTATTAGACAGACCCGCCATGAGAACGCTACGTGGATCGTTACGTGAGTATCATAAGCGATTCTCATAGTGATAATGGTGTATGTGGTTCTTTGACCTGAAATCACTACGATTCCTACATGAGGAGTTATGTGTTTTAAATGCCATCAAACGTCATCTGTAACAAGATGATTATAAAGTTGGTTATTGGACATACCACAAATCATGCAGAGGGATGTGAGTGACCTAGATGGAATTTGTCACTCCTACATAACAGGAGCGATATCTTCGGGCCCCCTGATTGAGTGAGACTGCGAAATGCATGGCCATGCTCAAATGTGTCAATATGAGATATTGATCTCATTTATTGTTACAAAGTCTACTCGAGTATCAGGAAACGAATGATTGGACTATACAAGGGTGACGCATTCCATGCCTTGTGTTCAATCTAGATATCTTGACAAAGGGACTAAACTACACGGAAACATTGATCACGGATAGGTTATGTCAAATCACCGACATTCTCATTACTTGGGTAGCGGTGATGTGTTGCTAGATATCCATCTTGTTTGTAATATTAAAATGAGATTTTAATATTACTACCAACGTCATGAGAACATTGGTCGCACACTTAGAACAGACTAAATTGGAGCAATAAGGATCCAAGTTGGACTCCGATTCAATTGTGGGCCTAACTCATGATGGGTTTTAGGGTTGCCTGACTTACCTTGCTACTGCTCACACTCACTTAAGGCATGCCACTATTATAAATAGTACTGTTAAGGGGGCTGCTATACATGTGACATCACAACCCTAGCCGCACCTAAGAAAGTGAGTGAGAGACAGTGAAAGGTTCTTCTCTTCTATTCGCAGCTAGCACCGCGAAACAGAGGCGTGACTCCTTTTGCAAGTCTGTTCGTGTGGATACCGCAGAAACATCGTCGCTATTACGGTGTTGGTGATTCACCTCGCTTGTGTTTATCACGCTTCAAGAGGTAATTTTTAAAAAAACTCGGATTATGGACTTTTCGCATGGATCCTGTGTGGGAATCCTATTATTCCGCTGCGAGATATTTTGATCCGCAATTCCCAACATCTTCAAGGTGATAACTGCTCTCTTCACTTCATGCCTCAGTCTTTCTTCAAATTTTTGACATTTCCACACCTCGTCTGGCTGGTGTTGGAAATACGTCAAAAACTTGGGTAAGCTTTCGAACTTTGCGGCATATTCACTGACAGACAAGTTTCCTTGTCTTAAGCTAAGGAACTCCATCTTTTTTGCATGTCTGGCGCTTGCGGGGAAATATTTGTCCAAGAATTTATTCTTGAATACCTCCTAATTGATTGCTTGACCTTCAGCTTCTAACACTCTCTGTGCCCCGTTCCACCAATCTTCAGCATCCCCAATCAGCATAAAAGTGGCATAAGTCACTTTCTTATCGTTGGTACAGTTTATACTTCTAAAGATTTTCTCCAGCTCCTTGATCCACAAACTAGCTTTCTCCGGATCAAATTCTCCTTTGAATTAAGGAGGGTTGTGGCGACGAAACTCTGCCAAATTTTACGCATCCGCCGTAGCTTCGAGTTGTTGAGCAGCTCTCTCCTGTTGTTGGGCAGCTCTCTCCGTTTGTTGGGCAATAACTTCTGCCATCCTTTGCATCGCTTCAATTGCTGCTGCCATATCTCCGCCTCGTTTCATCTCATTCTTTCAAGTAATACTAATTGAAACACACAATGAAAGATTAGGTGTATCCTTTCAGAATACCAATCACAGAGAATCACACAGCACACACAAGTTAGACTTAACCATAAAGACCTAAAGAAAACATAAACCGGGGCTCTGATACCAACTTAATGTAATGCCCCTTTTTGAAAGGGAACGTCACATCATTAATTATAATGCGGAAAACAAAAGTATAAATTAAGACCCAGTTCGTTATATTACAATTAAACTTGTTCGATTATAGTTGCATAAATAAAATGGTGACTTTTTTTTGTTATAATTAATAAAATATAGTGACAAGACATAATTGCAATAAAGAGTAAGATAGAAGTAAAGCATACATTCGATCAACATACATATACATATATATATAATTATATCAAATTTGCTTAGTTACAAAGCCTGATATACAAAAAGTAAAACTATGCCTGCCTAAAGAATCATACATGTACAGCCCACCAAAAGGTAAATCATCAGGCCCCAAAAAGATGGATAAATCAGTGACTATCGATAGTATCAGCCCCTACTGAGAAAAAGAGGGAACCGTGTCAGGATTCTCCTCAGGGTCTTCCTCAACAGAGGAAACCCTCATCGGAGCTACCGAATTACGGGCCGGGGCTAGAGCAGTGGAGAGGAATGAATCCTCCTGTGGGGTATAATGACGATCACCCCACATGTCCCTAATGAGCATGTAAAATTCTAAATGAAAATAAATGCTGCAGGTGAAAATAGGCAGATCTTAACGCCCCCAAGCTAGTGACACTGGCATGTCTCCCAAGTAGACACAGCGATCTGAACTAAAGTGAACATGCCAACAGTCTAGGCCTCCGAGAAATGTCAGGCGCATATATCCCAAAAATCCCTGTGGACAGGCCATCATGATCAAAAGCAAGTACTAGTCGCAGTCAGGCTAGAAACCGGGGAACTCGTGAACTTCCCCTTCTTCACCACCGTCTTCAGAGAATCATATATATATTTATATACAGAGATAGTAGAGATACAGAAAAAAGGTGAGACATCCTACTTTCATTACCAATTATGGCAGTAAGAAACAAAACGGCGTAGGACGCCCACATAGCATTATAAGAGTAATAAGCAGTAATCAAGAGGCAAATATTAAATAATTTAACAATTTTAGGCAGTTATACATCAGTAAGGCATCAATTCTAATTATCATAAGAATTAAATGTCAGATAATATATGGACTCACTATGCACATGCATACAACATCAAAATCCTATTCCATGGAGCTAGACACAAACAGTCGAAGAGAAAGATCAGGAGACAAGTCTGCAACTCGGCTGCCACCGCCAAACTGCTATAACTCATCAGTTTATCCACGTGCACATCAAGGTATTGTATAGACATTTTTCACTAGATCGCGATATAGGACAGTGTCTCGGTCAGGATCGTCAGTGTGTTTGCATCGGCCTGCCCCACGGATAGAAGAGCTACCAACTGTCCATTGCGAGGTACCCGCACCCCGACGCTCCCATGGTCAACATCATGACCTACACTAGTCTACTCGCACCCGCACTAAGGTGTGTTCAATCTCCTAGGCAACAGGGCCTTAACAACAGTCCATCGGACATTTACAGTGCATGATGACTTAATGCATATATCATGTACATTCAATAGTAATATACTTTCCATGTCATGCCACAATTCGGCTAAGATAAGCATCAATACATTCTTGGTCTCACTCATGGACCCACAATAAATATTATTAAGTCCTTAAAATAATACATTACACTTTTAGCGCACATTATGGAATTATTTAACATTCTTGCTTACACTCATGATCTTACTTTAATTGAAAATTATTCTAAGTCTTTGGATAAAACTTCATTCTTGGTTCTTTCTATTTTATGAAATCCTAATTAATTCCTAATTATCCAAATTAATTAAGTTTCACTTCAATTTAATATTTCTTATGAAATGCTTCTCTAGAGGAATTCTCTTGATAGTTAAGTTCCTTACTTTAAGTTTATTCAAAAACTCACTTAGAGAATTATTCTAAGTTTTCCAAGTCTCACACACTCTCATTCTTATCTTAGGTCTAGAGAATCACTTTAGGTTATCAAATTGGTTTTTATCCATTACATTATTAGTCATTTAATCACTTGATCATTTAAAGTCCAAGGTTGCATGATGTTACATAAATTGATCCTAAATTGGCCCTAGAGGCTGTGGCCTCCTAAGGTGAAACCTAAGTTTTTCTTAACTCCATTACCTTTTAATCACATAATTGGGTGTATTGCAAACTTGATATAAATTTTAATCATGATCCCTCCAATTGGGGGTCATGGCCGTGAGCCTCCATGAGGAAAACAAGGGACTTTTATTTCCATTTCATGATTCCAAACCATCCAATATCATCAATATACATATAAGATCATCCAAATATATTAAACAATGCAAAATCAACACATAACCACAAAATCATACTACAAAGAGAGTAACCCTAACAAGGGTTTCTCACAACCAACACAAAATCAAGTTTCCTACTACCAAGAGAGGTTGAAGAGGATCATCTCCCTCTTACTTAGGGGAGAAAACAAGCCAAAAACTCCCTTGAAGCTCCTAGTGAAATTCGGTTTTCACTCCTCCAAAAACCCTAGAAATTACAACTTCATCAAATCAACACCAATGCTTGAAAAAGAGAAGATAAATGGTCACAAAGATGACCTTGAAAATGAAAATGGAGAGGAGAAGGTGAGGAACCAAGAATCTTACCCTAAAGCTTCAAACTTGAAGCTTGAAGAAGATGATGAAGATGGAAGCTTTTCAAAAAATCTTCAACTAGAAAGGTGTTTAGAATGTAGTAGAGATTAAGAAAATGTGGTTGTTTAAAAATTTTGTGATGGTGGAGGGCATGGAGAGGGGCAGCCGTGAGGTGTGGTGTAGAGAGAAGGAGGAGAACTTGAGAAAAGAGAAAAGGTAGAGAGAGAAGTTGATAGTAGAAATAAAGATGATGACTTTTGATTTTTGAAATTAGAATGGTTAACTTAATTAAGTGAAGCACAAATTTTGGGCTCCAAGAGAAGGCATGCAGCCATGTGGGAGAGGGGAGGAGAGAGGGAGTGTGTGTAGCTTCTTTGAGAAACTTGGTTGCTTTTTCAAAAAGAGGATTTGATTAGACATAAAGTGAATTACATTTGGATAGGATAATTAGGTGATAAAGTAATTAAAATAATAAGGTGATTAGAATTTTTAACTACAAGCTACTACCCAATGGATAATTGTTATAGTATACAAAGCCACTATTAATTATCTAATGGATAATATAGCGTATCGCAGAATTTTAATTAACGGTACGTACAGAGATTTTATTTATCAGGTAAAACCTCGAAAAACAGAAACTTCATAAATTGTGCCCGACCTTTGGTTTAGTAAGATCTCCCGTCGATGCTTCTACAGTTCAAAGTTTACTAGCTTCAGGGAAAATATTTTGTTTTCTCAGCTCCACTCAGCGCGCACGCAAAATGAGAAATATACTAAAATATTTGATATTTCTAAAAAAATCCAGAAAAATTATCAAAAATCATAAATATTAAAAAATGACTATTCATCACAAAACAAATAATTTTTGGGGTGTTACATTAACTCTGCTCAGTGTGCACGTAAAACGAAGAATATATTAAAATATTTGATATTTCTGAAAAAATCTAGAAAAATTCTCAAAAATCATAAATATTATAAAATAATTATTTATAATGAAACAAATAATTTTTGGGGTGTTACATAGTACATAACATTCCCTCTTCAGAACTAAATACACAACATTGTCTCCACTCAAGTGAATCTAACTCAAAGTGATTCTTACTTGCAACTCTTTGTTGCTTAAGGTTCTACATACCTTTCAAAGGTAATACACTACTCTTGGATATACTAAGACTCATACCTTCCTTATTCTTACTAGAGTGAATCCTACAATCCATCATAGTATACTTGCATCTAGTGCACCACATCATCACATCTTGAGTGATATCTAATGCAACACTAGGTTGCCTAAGGTGCTATGTCCTTACCTAGGGCAATCCTTTACTTTGAATGCTCAAAGGCTTTATACTTTCTCATACTTACTAGATGATAGTTCTTCTCTTGAAATATCCTTATTTTTGTCCTCACACACTTTAGGAAACATATATTAATGATCTCATCTAGTGCATAGCTTCAAAACATCATCAATGACATTTTTAGCCTATCTGGTGCTCACGTTGCGGCATAACTTTAAGCACACCGGGTGCCCAACTCTCAGGCTCTCAGTCTACAGCATGCTGTGAGCAGCACGCCGTCTGGCACGCAGTGGCGCCCTAGGCAAACTCTACCTCACGCTGCGACGTGATCTTCTCATGTCGCGACACTCGAAGCCAGTTCGTCTTCACGCCGCGACGCGCATAACAGAACCCAGATTCTGCAGAATTTAACAAAATTGTGACACTGTTCCATGGTTCAAATCTTACTTCCAATCATCTAAAATTAGTTTCTTGGAGATTTCTAACACTCATCCATGCCCCTAAACTTGTTGTAACTCAATTACAACCTATGGATTCTCTTAGGCAAAGATTTAGGTCCAAATCACATAACTCTAACCATTGTCCAAATCTTAAATCTATGGATCCTAATGGTTGATCTTGAGCCATAAATGGCTATCTTACACTTACTAAACTTAAACTAACTTAACCTAATCCTTGGAATCAAGAATCAAGCCAAGAACTCGGATTTGGCTCTCTAAACCCCTATTTCTACTTAAAAACCCTAAACTTCATTCTATGAGAATCAAAGAGAAGAATGATGAATAGAAACCTCTTACCTCTTGATGGAGATGAAGATCTTGAAGTTTAATCATCTTGCTCTTGCTCTTGCTCTCCTCTTTCTCCTTCTCCTTCTTCCTTTCTCCCTATTTCTCTCTTCTCTTCGTTTTTCTCTCCTCTATTTTTCTATTTTTCTTCTCAACTGAGAGAAAGGAAAAAAAATAAGGAATAGGAGACCAACTTGAGTTCCTATGCTGGAACTCATATCTTCCAAGGACACCTGAATTATGCTAATTCAAGTTTTTTAGCTTCCAACAACTTTCAAATAAATCATGAGATTCATCTAGATTATTGTTTCACCTATATTCTCTTTTTTCATATCTGCTAGTAGTCAATCTAGCATTAAAAGCACAACCAGTATGCCTAAAAATATCAAACTAACTCAGATTCTCTTAAAACTTTAACTGTATCTTACTTAGCTCATTTGTGACCTAGAAGTAAACTCTCTATGTTTATTTCCCTCAACTTAGCAACTTATGCTATTATTTGAGTCATTTTAAGCTACTTTTCAACTTCTGTGTTGCAACTAAGTGCCTAAACGAACTCAGTTTGTCACAAAACTTCACAAATATGTTAAGCAAGTTATATGCTACATTTTGTAACCTTATATAAGTCTAACATGTTACTAAGGGTATTACATTGCCAACACCATCTCCATTGACATCCTTCTGGTCAGTTTTTGTTACCAATGATAGCCATTTAGTAATAAAGGCAAAAAGGCCCATTATCACTTGGCACTAACCAAAGGACTCAGCCTCCAACACTAGCAATGATAGTAGCTGTCATTGATGTCATACGACTACCATGAAGAAAAGGCAGCTCCAAACTCCATGAATGAGAATGAGAAGAATCCTCCCCAAAGAAAATACCTCTCTCAGTGTCAATAGCACTTAATGCTAATTGAAGGTAATTATGCTAAATGCGCAAAAGCATGAGATTCCACATATGGCATGAAAGTCACAAAATCTTGTCAAAGCCCAAACCAAAGGTTTATCTCTAAAAGGCATGTCTGATTCCACGAGTACCTCGGCCCGATCTCATCCCGGCTAGTAAATTGGCAAGACTTCTCCACCATGAGTACCTCGGCCCGATCTCATCTCAGTACCTTGGCAGGACTTCGTTTCCACGAGTACCTTAGCCCTATCTCATCCAGGCCAGTACCTCGGCAAGACTTTGCCTTCATCAGTACCTCGACCCGATCTTATCTTGGCTAGTACCTCGGCAAAACTCTACCTCGGTAGGACTCCATCTTTGTTGTACTTTAGCCTAATATCACCTTGGAAGGACTCTGCCTCCACTGGTACCTTGGAACAATCTCAACTTAGTTAGTCCTTACCTCATTGCCTTGTCAAATTAAAGAAGATCTCGATAACAACAGTTGCTCTCCATCCTGTCCTACGTCGAATCGAAAGAAGAACGACAGTTAATCTCCATTTCGTCTTATGTCAAATCTCTAAGCTCAACACGCTTGATTCTCCAGGTTGCTTCGTGTCGCCTAGGCGAGGATCTCAGGACTACATTCCCCTAAAAAGTGGTTGCCCTACTTAGGCCCAAGTGGTTATCCCCCACTTATGCGCTCTAAATTACAATGCGCTATTCACAAGGCCATTTATGGCCGCTATGTCGCGATCCGAGGGATACCAATCCTGACAACATGCTCACCAATCATTAGGGCAACCCGTAAGGTAGTTTAGTTGCCTTGCCAAGGTCCACAGGTTTTTCACCTCACAAGATATGCCCTAAAATATAACTCATCCACAACGCCGCCTAGGGCTGCCTTGCCGCGGTGTTAAGATCATCATCCCACCCTCTATAATTACTGCGCAATGACTTGGGATTTTGAGTCCTTATACACGAACATGAAAAATGGATCAAGTGAGGAGAACCCCAAGTCAGGATTCCCACTTTGATCTCAATTTCCAAGTGCGAGGAACCCCAAGCCAAGATCCATACTTAGGTCTCCATTTCCAAGTGCAAGGAACCCCAAGCTGGGATCCTCACTTCTGCCTTGATTTCAAAGTGCAAGGAGTCCCAAACTAGGATCCCCACTACGACCTCAATTTTCAAAGTGCGAGGAGCCCCAAGCAGGTATCCCTACTTCGATCTTGATTAACAAGTGTGAGGAACCCTACTATGGAATCCCACACTTTGAACTCAATTTCAAAGTGTGAAGAGCCCCAAGCAGGAATCCCCACTTTTGGCCTCAATTTTTGTAATATCCTCTTTTAAGCATGTAGCATAACACTTATTTAATATGTCTATTAATTGTTATGGCAAGCTGAGTTAGTTTAGGCACTTTGTTGCAACTCAGAGTATGAAAAAGTAGCTTAAAATGAATCAAATAGTAGCATAAATGGCTAATTTAATGTCCGATTGACTAGCAGCAGATATGAAAAAATAAGATAATGATGAAACAACATTTTTTATGAATCTTAGTATTTATTTTAAAGTTGTTAGAAGCTGAAAAACTCGATTTAGCTAAATCTAAGTGTTTTTAACAAATCAGGAAGTATCAGTTGAGTACTTAAGTGAGAACAAGTCATAAACGGCAGCCCCTATAATTGACTTTGTTTTCCTGATATTTCAATCAGTTTTCCACTCTTTTCCACTCACTTTCTTGCATAAAAAATAGAAGGTAAGGCAGCAGCCAAGGAAAGCCAAGAAGAGAAGGATAAGGAGGAAGAGGAAAGAAGGAAGAAAGGGAAAGGCAAAGCCAAGGTTCAATAGCCACCATCACCAAGAACTTGAGGTAAGGGTTTTAACCCCCAAAACTCATTCTTTTCCTTTACCTATTTCATTGTATGAAGTTAGGTCACATGGGTGAAAAATAGTTTTGAGAAATCAAAAATTTGTTTTCTTATTAGTTCTTGCTTTCAGTGATTTGAATGAGTTACTTTCTAGTTATTGGATGTAAGATGAATGAATTGGTCCTCAAACAAAGTTAAAATGTTGCTTAAGTTAGAACTTAGGTAATTAGTATATGAGTATGTGATTTTGATCATTGACTCAAGATTAAATGAATCATTATGTTAAATGAGTGTTTTAACATGATTAGAGGTTGCTAGTGATGATAGAAATCACTTGAAACCATTTTGGAATGGCTGAATTCTCGGTTCTGTTCCAATGGAATAGTAACCAGAATCTGCAGAATTCTGTAAATTTTGGGTTATGCGACCAGCACTCAAGCGCTGAAAGCTGAGCGCCTTGGCGTGCACAGCCCAATGAGCTGATGCGCGTAGCAGGGGCATTGAGCGCCTAGGTGCTAGGTATAACATCCTAATTCTGATATCCCGTTAGACTTGATCTATGCAAGAATATTCAGCATTGACAATGTTACTACTAACAACCAAACCCATAATATTCACATAAATAAATAATTATGGAGAGCCACGTACCAGCAGTTGTATGTATACATCACATCCTCAAAAGGGCATACTTTTATACATAACTCAAAACAAACTAAGTAAATATAAAATATATACAAGCTCAGTCCAGAACAGCATCTATACTATGCTAGTCCTCATATATTTTCTTCTTTCCTTTCGAAGACCTTGCACCTGGATTTACATGACAACACAATTGGGATAAGAAATCACATATCTCAGTAGAACTATTCCAAAACCAGCACTTTATACAATCATACAGATTACTCAATCATAAAGTTAACACTTCAATCATAGAAGTATGCAATTGCCCATACAATTGCAATGTCATGATTTCATGTCATGGCGGCAACCACCCATACAATTGCTATGCTATGCCTAATTATGTCTAATGTGTATATCTATGCAAGTCCTAAGAGTGAATGCAATTTAAAGATGTTATGAGCCCTCAGACATATTGAGGATATTACCCACCACAACTACTCTAGGATATGTTATGATATGTCATGAATTATCAGGCATAGTGAGCATATGACTCACCTACACTACCCATTAATACAAATAGAAGATATTACTCACCTCACTATTCTACAATTCATAGGGAGGATATTACTCACCTCCACTAACCAATAATCGCGATGAGGAATTACTTACTTCAACATAACGAGGAATTACTGACCTCACTGTTCAATCAATATAAAGAGGATATTACTCATCTCCTTACTCAACAACATAGAGAGAATATTACTCACCTCAATATCATTCAATCAACATAAAGATGATATTACTCACCGCAATATGTTTCACAATCTCATCATGCATCACAATCACTAATTACACACAATAATTAGCATCACAATTGATTTACATGCATCTCAAAATTCATTTCACAAAAAATTCATCAAATACTTCTAAAAGTATCATAATACTCTTAAAAGAGCATACATGAGTAATTCCAACACTTAGGGAAGCTTATTTCCTAAATTCATCACAATACACTATATATGTATATACAGCCATGTCTAATTATTTCTCATAATTGACATTACAAATCAAATTAATTCAACACAATCACTCTTCATTAAATACTCTTATTAGAGTCTCAACACTCACCAAGAAGCATAAAAGAAGAAACTACTCCATTCTTAGGTTTAATTGCTTCACACAACAATTTCTGTCCAAAACTGGACCACATGTCGCGGCACACCATGGCCACATCACAGTGCCGGGAAGTCTGTCTCCTCACACTGCGATATACCACATGCCACACCACGGTGCGCTGCTCTCTTGTTCTATTACTGAACGTGCATCACTCGAATGCTGTGGCATGCAACAGCTTGTGCCGCGGCGCCAGCAGCAGAACTTAGATTCTACAGAATTTTACAGATCCGGGTACTACTCCATTGGAACTTACCCCTCTTCTAATCACTCAAACTTCTCATCCAAGTGATTTTTAACCTTCTACAAGGTTCATCTACACATAGCGACTCTTATTCTACTTCAATTTCACTCAATCAAACCACTGTGTGAATCAAAATCCAACATTAACCTAAACCCACAAATTTGGCTTAAATGGGAATTAAGGCTTCCAATTGATGAAAAATTCATCCTCACACATCCACAAATTAGTTTCTAACTCAACCAAACTATCCTCAACAAGATTAAACTCAAGAATCACAAAATCACTCTTTAAACCTCCATTTTCTCATCAAGTCCTTCAAGAACCAAAATGAAAGAAATAAATACAAGTTGTTCAAACAAAGTTTCCCCTACCTCAATGGCCAGAAATGAAGTCTGAAAGTAACTCCTCTCTACCACTAAACTCTACCTCCTCTTTCGAAAACTAGACCACACGTCGTGGTACACCACGGCCACGTCACGGCGTGTGGTCTAGTTTTGGACAGAAATTGTTGTGTGAAACAATTGAACTTGAGAATGGTGTAGTTTCTTCTTTTATGATTCTTGGTGAGTGTTGGGAATCTAATAGGAGTATTTAATAAAGAGTGATTATGTTGAATCAACTTGATTTATAATGTCAATTATGAGAAATAATTAGACATGGCTATATACACATATATAGTGTATTATGATGAATTGAGAAAATGAGCTTCCCTAAGTATTGGAATTACTCATGTATGCTCTTTTAAGAGTGTTATGATACTTTTAGAAGTATTTGATGAAGTGTTTATAAAATGAATTTTGAGATGCATGTAAATCAATTGTGATGCTAATTATTGTGTGTAATTAGTGATTGTGATACATGATGAGATTGTGAAACATATTGAGGTGAATAATATCCTCTTTATATTGATTGAACATATTTGAGGTGAGTATTATCCTCTCTATGTTGTTAAGTAAGGAGGTGAGTAATATCCTCTTTATATTGATTGAACAGTGAGGTAAGTAATTCCTCGTTATGTTGAGGTAAGTAATTCCTCATCGTGATTGTTGGTTAGTGGAGGTGAGTAATATCCTCCCTATGAATTGTAGAATAGTGAGGTGAGTAATATACTCTATTTGTATTGATAGGTAGTGCAGGTGAGTCATATCCTCACTATGCCTGATAATTCATGACATATCATAATATATCCTAGAGTAGTTGAGGTGGATAATATCCTCAATATGTCTGAAGGCTCATGATATCTTTAAATTGCATTCACTCTTAAGACTTGCATAGACATACACATTAGACATAATTAGGCATAACATGACAATTGTACGGGTGGTTGTCGCCATGACATGAAATCATGACATTGCAATTGTATGAGCAATTGCGTACTTCTGTGATTGAAGTATTAACTTTATGGTTGAGTAATCTATATGATTGTATGAAGTGCTAGTTTTAGAATACTTCTACTGAGCTATGTGATTTCTCTCCCCGATTGTGTTGCCATGTAAATCCAGGTGCAAGTTCTTCGGAAAGAAAGAAGAAGATGTATGAGGACTAGCATAGTATAGATGTTGTTCTAGACTGAGCTTATATATATTTTATATTTGCTTAGTTTATTTTGAGTTATGTATAACAGTATGCCTTTTGAGGCTGTGATGTATATATATAACTGCTGGTACGTGGCTCTCCATAGTTATTTATTTATGTGAAATATATGGGTTTAGTTGTTAGTAGTAACATTATCAGTACTGAATATTCTTGCTTAGATCAAGTCTAACGGGATATCAGAATTGGGATGTTACATTATGTTATCAGTGCAGCTCATCATGTAGAGCCAAGGTATGGACTGACTATGATTAGGCATGTTTAGAGTTGGTTGTGCATTTCTCGTCTCTTACGTGTGATGTTTTGAGTGAAATTGCATGACTTGCTTTGTGTAGTGTGTTGTTAGCTATTGTAGCTCAATATGTGTTATTTTTGTGTGTACAAGAAACTATGGCACCTAAAAAGTGAACCAGAGAAACTGGGGACGAACCTGGTGAAGGCACTGAGATGGCCACAGCTATGATGGCAATGGCCAATGCCATGAGGCAGCAAACAGAACAAGCAACGGTAACTGCTAGAGTGCTAGAAAGATTATTACCTTAGCAACTAGTACAACCACTGATACCACCACCAGCACAGGAGGTACCAGTGGGGAGAAGTCAAAATTTTCTGGATATGTGAGGATGAATTTTTCATGGCCAAATTTGGGCATTTAGGTTAATGTTGGATTTTGATTCACAAAGTGGTTTGATTGAGTGAAATTGAAGAGGATTAAGAGTTGCTATGTGTAGATGAACCTTGTAGAAGGTTGGAAATCACTTGGATAAGAGGTTTGAATGATTGGAAGAGAGGTAAGTTCCAATGGAATAGTACCCGGATCTGTAAAATTCTGTAGAATCCAAGTTCTGCTGCTAGCACCGTGGTGCAAGCTATTGCACGCCGTGGTATTCGAGTGATGCACGTTCAGTAATAGAACTAGATAGCAGTGCGTCGCGGTGTGATGTGTGGTATGCCGCGGCATGAGGAGATAGACTGCCCGGTGCCGCGATGCGGCCGTGGTGTATCGCGGCGTGTGGTTCAGTTTTGGACAGAGGTGGAAGAGTTTAGTGGTGGAGAGGAGCTGCTTTCAAACTTCATTTTTGGCCATTGAGGTAGGGGGAAACTTTGTTTAAACAACTTGTATTCATTTTTTTCATTTTGCTATACTCTTCCTCTCCACCAATAAACTCTTCCTCATCTTTGCTTGAAGATAGACCTCTTATAGCTCCTTTGTTGGTTCTCCCTTGGTGCCTTCTTATTGTAGCCATGAGAAAGATGTGAGAAATAAGAAAATATCTCACTTTAGTGACTTATAAAGGCTAAGGCAGCCACTAGCTAGCCGTGTGATCACTTGGTCACTTAAGTGACTGCACTACTATACTCGATCTGTTAAGAACACTTGAATTTTACCAAATCCAATTTTCCAACTTCCAACAAGTTTTAAATAAATCCTAAGATTTATTGAAAATCGTGTTTCACCAATTCAATAATTTTTCATATTTGTTGAGGGTCAATCCGACACTAAAACACACAACCAGTATGCTGAAAAATGTCAAACTAACCAGTATGCTGAAAAATGTCAAACTAACTCCGATTAACTTCAAACTTTAACCACATCTACTTCCACACATTTGTGACTTAGAAACAAGTTCTCCACACTTATTTCCATTAACTAATCAGTTTAGGTCAAAATCAGGGCTAAAAATAGCTATATTCCACACAAAGTGCTACAATAAAGTGACTAAACGTGCTCATACGGTCACAAAAATTGATAGGCATGACAAGCTAGTATTAGGTTACCTTCGTAAACATTTACAAGTCTATCATGATTATCTAAGGTGTTACATCAGTCTTTGGCCCAGTGCGATGTGAGAATAAAGCGAGCAGATCTTTGTGCTATGCTCACTAAGCCGAGGCACTTGGAGAAAGGGCGCTTAAGTGCTAGTTCTAGTGATGGAAAACTCCATTTCTTGGACATTTTGAGTTTCCTAAATTGATGGGATCATTAGTATATACTATTCTAAGTGTGTCAAGACACTTTTAGGGAAATTTCACAAAGAAAATAATCATATCGCATATAAGAATAAGTTTGAGATTTTATGCTCTTCTAGATTTAAGAATTGCTTGAAATGAAATGTTAGTTAAGATTTACTTCCAATACCGGTTTAAGTGGAGCCATAGTACAATTATCCTAATTAAGGGAGTGAGTTAAACCCCTTAACTTTTCAAAGTAGTGAGTAAAGCTCTTTGCTAAAGAGGTAATTATGAGGTAAGTGTCTGTACAATACTTTACTTAGGACAAAGAAGTGAGTCAAGCTATTTGTCAAGTAACATGAGGAATATGATTAACCTTATGTAAGTGTAGTAAAGTGAGGTAAACTTACTAACACAAGCCTTAGGATGAGTTAAGTCCTAAGTTAGGCATTAAAGTGAGTTAAGTAATTTTTCAAGTTAGTTGATGTTATACAGTTGTATGGGTGATTGTATAATGTTATCAATTATGTTTATATGAAATTTATATTAGTGAATGCCATGAGATACATGTACATTACTGGGAATTTTTATGTTCTCACTATTTTCTATATTTCCATGGTAAAAGCAAGTCCAAACCATAGTAAGGGAATAAATCAACTGAAGAATGAGCAACAAGACTAGATAGCTTTTTAGTTTTTGTTGTATGAACAACTTATGTATATTACACTTTGAGTTATAGTTTAGTGGTAGTTTTGTTGTTGTATATATGACACTAAGCCCTTAGAGGCTTTTGATGTATATATTTATGACCTATTTTTATCATGGCTCTCCATATTTAATTGTTTAATTATATGAGATTAGTATGATTGAAGAACAAAAGTATAACACGATTAATGCTTTATGTCTTTGTATATGAGATATATGAGATAATTGTATTAGAGTGCTACATTATTGTATCATAGACTAGTTCATCCTATTGAGTCGGGATATGGACTGACTATGCATAAGCATGTTAGTAGTTTTAATGTGTGTTGTGTATTTCTTGTCTCTTTTGTGAGATATTTGTGTAACTTGCATTATGTTTTGGATGTTATTAACTACTGTTGCACTATGACATGGTATTGAGACTAATTAACTCAATATTTAATGTGTTATGCATACAGGACACTATGAGTTCTCTTAGGCAAACTAGAGGGAATGAAAATTCTTCTGGTGACAGTCCTAGTATGGTCGAGGACTTCATGGCAATAGCCAAAGCAATGCAAGATGAGACAGCTGCTACAAATAGAATGTTGAAGAGGTTAGAAACTCAACAACCTCCACCACCAGTACCACCTCCAGTTCAGCCCGAGCAACTAATCCAAGAGGCTCTAGTTGGAAGGAATCAAAACTTCCAGGACCTCTCAGAGTTCAAGAAGTCTACTCCATCATCCTATAGAGGTGAGTACGAATCAGTCATAACTATGGGTTGGCTTAAAGAAATGGAGAAGATTTTCATAGTAATGGCTTGCTCAGATGAACAGAGAGTGCTTTTCGACTTCTACATGCTAGAAGGGGAGGCAGAGGATTGGTGGACCGATGTAAAGAAGGTGCTTGATGCTTTATGAACTCAGGTAACTTGGGAAATCTTCAAGGGATATTTCCTAGATAAGTTCTTCCCTTAGAATTTACACAATGCAAAAGAGATGGAGTTCTTGAAGCTAGAATAGGGCAGCAAGTCTATTGGTTAGTACGTGGCCAAATTCAATGAATTGGTGAAGTTCTCGTCCTACATCAGATTCCACACTAATGAGAAGTGGAAGTGTGCAAAGTTTGAGCAAGGATTGAGAGAAGACATCCAGAAGGCTATTAGACCCTTTGATATCTGAGACTTTTCATCATTGGTGAACAAGTGTTGGATAGTGGAATCTGGTGGTTTGTAACCCCAACCAAAGCAGAAAACACAGAACTTCCAAAAGAGGAAAAGATTTGATGAAAAGAAGGACATTCCTAAATTGACTTACCAATAAGTCAAGGGTAAACAGGTTCAAGGAGGAGTAGGGGGACTTAAATGTCCTAAGTGCAGGAGACAGGCCTTGCTTGGCAGGGCAGTTTGTTTGTTATGCATATGGACAACCGGGGAATATGTCTAGAGATTGCCCACAGAAGCAAAAAACTTCTTTCACCCTAAGACCACAAGCAGCAGGAAGGATTTATACTCTGAGTGGTAAAGATGCGACCTAGTCTTCGAGTCTGATTCAAGATAAATGCATAATTCATGATCATTTTTTAACTATTTTATATGATTCAAGAGCATCCTACTCCTTTATTTCTAGTGATTATGTGAAGTTGCTTAATTTGCCTATGACAGACCTTTACTTTGATTTATCTATTTCCACTCCTACTAGTAAATCAGTTACAACTTCTAAAGTTTACTTGGATTGTTGTATAAAGTTAAAGGATAAAATATTCTTTGTGAATCTTATATGTTTACCTTTAGTAGATATTGATGTTATTCTTGACATGGATTGGTTGTCTTCCAACCATGTAGTTTTAAATTGTTCAGATAAAACCTTAGTGTTTATATTAGATGTATCTACTAAAGTTAACCCTTCCGAGTTAGTGTATCTCAATGCAAACCAAGTGAATAACTATTTGAAAGAGGGACCTTAAGAGTATATTCTTCTTTTCTCACTTAGCACAGAGGTTGAGCAAAGCTTAGTGAATATATCAATAGTGAGGGAGTACCTAGAAGTATTCCTGAGAGATATAGCTGAGTTGCCATCCACCAGAGAGATAGAGTTTTTTTTATAAATTTAGTACCAGGGACAGAACCTATTTTTATGGCACCCTATAGGATGGCACCTTTAGAACTGGCAGAAATCAAAAAAAAATTGAGGAATTGCTAGAGAAGCAATTCATCAGACTAAGTGTTTCTCCTTGGGGAGCACCTGTGTTGCTTGTGAAAAAGAAAAATGGTACCATGAGACTGTGTGTAGATTATAGACAATTGAATAGGGTAACCATCAAGAATAAGCATCCATTGCCTAAGATAGATGATCTAATGGATCAGTTGAGAGAAGCATCAATGTTCTCCAAGATTGACCTAAGGTCAAGATATCACCAGATAAGGGTTAAGGGTGAAGATATTCCTAAAACTGCTTTTAGGACTAGGTATGGACATTATGAGCACCTTGTGATGTCCTTTGGGTTGACAAATGCACCAGTGGTGTTCATGGACTACATGAACAGGATTTCTAGACCCTACCTAGATCAATTTGTAGTTGTGTTCATAGATGATATCCTAATTTATTCCCAGACAATGGAAGAATATGAGTTGCATGTTAGAATCATTTTAGAGATTATTAGAGAGAAGAAACTGTTTGCCAAGCTATCAAAGTGTGAGTTTTGGCTGGGGCATGTGATCTCTTAAGGAGGAATTTCAGTGGACCCTAGTAAAGTTGAAGCAGTGTTGCAGTAGGAGAGACACACCATGTGACAGAGACTAAGAGTTTCAAAGGCCTAGCTGGGTACTATAGGAGATTCATCAGTGGATTCTCTCAATTAGCACTACCATTGACTAGATTAACTAGGAAAGGTAGTACTTTTGTTTGGACTCAAAAGTGTGAGGATAGTTTCCAAGAGCTTAAGTTGAGGTTGACTACTACCCCAGTTTTGGTAATTCCAGATCCACAGGAGAACTTTGATGTATTTTGTGATACTTCAAAGATGGGTTCAGGGTGTGTTCTGATGCAACATAGGCAAGTAGTTGCTTATGCATCAAGGAAGTTAAGGCCTCACGAGGAGAACTATCCCACCGACATAGTGCTTTCCTTGAAAATGTGGAGACATTATCTTTATGGAGTTCAATTTGAGGTGTTCAGTGACCATAAGAGTTTAAAATATTTGTTTGATAAAAAAGAGTTGAACATGAGACAAAGAAGATGGATGGTGTTTGTAAAGAACTATGACTTTGAGCTTAAGTATCATCTGGGTAAGGCCAATATAGTGGCTGATGCACTAAGTAAGAAATCCCTACATATGTATAATGGTTCAAGAGTGTCAACTTCTTGAGAGGTTTAGAGACTTGAGTCTTAGTGTAACTATGACATCACAAAGTCTTTTTATGAGTAGGGTGGACATAGTTAGGGATCTGAGAACTCAAATTTTAAAAGCTCAAAGTGAGGATGAAACCCTAGGCGAGATAAGAGAGCAAATCTTCTAAGGGGATTAGATAGAGTTTGATATGGCAAATGATGGAATGATTAAGTTTAGAGATAGGCTTTGCATTCTAAGAGATTCTGTAATTAAAGAAAGGATTTTAGAGTAAGCTCATAGCAGTCGATACATCATCCATCCGAGAGCCACTAAGATGTATCAAGATATGAGGAAGATATTTTGGTGGCCAGGAATGAAGAATGAAATAGCGAAGTTTGTGTCTAGGTGCCTGGTGTACCAGAAAGTTAAGATATAGCACCAAAAACCTTTAGGACCTCTCCAATCCTCAGCAATTCTTGAATGGAAGTGGGAGAACATCACAATGGATTTTGTGACAAGTTTCCTTAAGACTCAGTTAGGTTATATCATACTGGATAGACTTACCAAGTTTGTCCACTTTTTGCCAATGAGAATGAACCACTCCTTAGAGAAATTAGCTCAATTGTACTTACAGGAGATAGTTAGGCTGCATGGAGTTTCCCTCAACATAATTTTAGATAGAAATCCTAGATTTATATCTAGATTTTGGAGAGCTTTACAAAATGCTTTCGGGACTAAGCTAAGCCTTAGTACAACATACCATCCATAAACAAATGGACAGTCAGATAGAACTATCCAGACCTAGAGGATATCTTAGAGCATGTGTTTTAGATCAACAGGGTAGTTGGGATAGACTCTTACCTTTAGTGGAGTTTGCCTACAACAACAGTTATTATACTAGCATAGGAATGACACCGTATGAGACACTTTATGGTATAAAGTGTAGGTCCCCGTTATGTCGATATGAGGTAGGAGAGAAAGTTATTCTAGGACCTGAGTTACTGCAACAGACTTTAGAGCAAATTAGAATGATCAGGGATAGGATAGCTATAGCTTAAAGTAGGCAAAAGAGTTATGTTGATAGAAGGAGAAGGCTTTTAGAGTTCAAAGAGGGTGAACATGTTTTCTTGAGAGTCATTCCTACAACTAGAATTGGTAGAGCATTGAGAACTAGAAAGTTAAACCCTCGTTTCATTGGTCTTTACCAAATTCTAAAAAGAATCAGACTTGTAGCCTACCAGATAGCCCTTCCACCCAATTTGTCAAACCTTCATGATATTTTTCATGTATCCCAACTTAGAAAGTACAATCCAGATCCTTCACACATCATAAGAAATGAATATATACAGTTAAGAGATGATATATCTTATGTAGTGAAACCGATAAGGATTGTAGACAGAGGGGTCAAAGAGCTCAAAGGTAAGTGGATTCCTCTGGTGAAGGTTATATGGGGTGAAACAGGTACAAAAGAGGCTACTTGGGAGTTAGAGTCCTGTGTGCAGCTTGATTACCCGAAGTTATTTATTTGAGGTAAGCAAATTTTGGGGACAAAATTTTAAAAAGGAGAGGACATACGTAACATCTTCTTTTTAGCATGTTAGACTAGTTTATGGTTACAAAGGTAACATATCACTTATTTAACATGTCTATTAATTATTGTAGTAAGCTGAGTTAGTTTAGGCACTTTGCTGTAACTCAGAATGTGAAAAATAGCTTAAAATGACTCAGATAATAGCATAAATGGCTAATTCAAGAGAAATGAATCTAGAGAATTTGTTTCTAAGTCACAAATAGGCGTAAGAGGATGTAGTTAAAATTTGAGAATAATTAGAGTTGGTTTGGTATTTTTAGGCATACTGGTTGTGCATTTAATGCCCGATTGACTAGCAGCAGATGTGGGAAAATATGATAACAGTGAAACAACATTTTTTTTTATTAATCTTAGTATTTATTTTAAATTTGTTGGAAGCTGAAAAACTTGATTTAGTTAAATCTAAGTGTTTTTAATATATCAGGAAGTATCGGTTGAGTACTTAAGTGAGAACAAGTCATAAATGGCAGCCTTATAATTGACTTTGTTTTCCTAATATTCCAATCAGTTTTCCACTCTTTTTCACCCACTTTCTTGCACGAAAAATAGAAGGTAAGGTAGCAACCAGGGAAAGCCAAGAAGAGAAGGCTAAGGAGGAAGAGAAAAGAAAGAAGAAAGGCAAAGGCAAAGCTAAGGCTCAACAACCACCATCACCAAGAACTTGAGGTAGGGGTTCTAACCCTCAAAACTCATTCTTTTCCTTTACCTATTTCATTGTGTGAAGTTAGCTCACATGGATGGAAAATAGGTTTAAGAAGTCAAAAATTTGTTTTCTTGTTAGTTCTTGCTTTCAGTGATTGGAATGAGTTAATTTATGGTTATTGGATGTAAGATGAACGAATTGGTCCTTAGACAAAGTTAGAACGTTGCTTAAGTTAGAACTTAGGTAATTAGTATGTGAGTATATGATTTTGATCATTGACTCAAGATTAAATGAATCATTAGGTTAAATGAGTGTTTTAACATGATTAAAGGTTGCTAGTAATGATAGAAATCACTTGAATCCATTTTGGAATAGCTAAATTCTCGATTATGTTTCAATGAAATGGTAACCAGAATTTGTAGAATTTTACAGATTTTGGGTTATACGACCAACGCTTCCCCAGCGCGCACAACCCAGTGAGCTGATGCGTGCAACAGGGTATTGAGCGCCTAGGCACCCGGTGTTACCAAGTGGCCTCAATACTCAAGAGGGGGGTGAATTGAGTATGAAAACTAAGTTCACAAATCTTTCACAAATCGTTTGATAAACAATTTTCGTTGAAGCTAATTGATGATTAGAGATGATTGGATATAAAAGATAAACACTTTCACTTATAAATGCAATAGCCAAAGGTACCAATATTCAAGCAAATCAATAAAATAGTACTTAATGTAAAGAGAATGGTTTAAAGAAGACAAACACAATGATTTATCCTAGTTCGATCACCAATCCACTTGTGATCTACGTCTAGTCCCTAAGCAACAACTTAAGATTTTCCACTATATCTTCAAGCTTCAATGGGTGCTTGACAACCACTACAACCTTGAGCACTCAACACTTTGGGATACCTCACCCTTGGAGCTTGAGTCTCTTCAACTAAGGGATACCTCACCCTTTACACTTTTGGAGGGATGCCTCACCCTCTTTACAAACCAATAATGATAGATTGAATGAAGCTCTCACTAGAGCAGATGATTACAAATTGAAGCTCTAATATGCTCTCAAAGATTTTTCACGTTTTTAATGAAAAACAGAGCAAGAAGTGGATTTGAGGATTGATTCACGTTTGGAAGTATTGGTGATCAGTTTTTGATTCAAGGTCAACCTCAAATAAAAACCCAACTTTGATATTTATAAGTTTCTCAATTAATAGAGCCATTGGGGTGTTCTGGGCATCCATTTAATGCATTTAATATAGCCGTTGGACGTTGTCAGGGTTCGTGTAAT
Organism: Ormosia semicastrata; assembly: GCA_029884595.1. NCBI lineage: Eukaryota > Viridiplantae > Streptophyta > Magnoliopsida > Fabales > Fabaceae > Ormosia > Ormosia semicastrata. Next base: position 77,249,683 of record JAQQTO010000060.1, read on the forward strand.
CAATTACACAACTTATGTAATCGATTACATTGTTGTTCCAATGTGTTCTTGGCTTTCTGGGCTCTGTGTAATCGATTACATTATTGGCGTAATCGATTACATGGCTTCTGACTTTGCTTGTAATCGATTACAATATCCATGTAATCGATTACATGACTTCGACTTCTTTGTGTAATCGATTACAATATCCATGTAATCGATTACATGACTCTTTGAACGTGTTCTTGCCTTTCGGGCTTGATGTAATCGATTACATATATTGTGTAATCGATTACATGGCCTCTGACTTACTTGTAATCGATTACATTGATCATGTAATCGATTACATGGCTTGTTCTTTGTGTAATCGATTACAAACATCATGTAATCGATTACATTGGCCTTTGAACACATTTTTCAAGTCCAATGAAGCTTGTAAGTCATTTCTAACACCTCAAGACACTTGATTAAACATAAATCCTTTTAAGAGTGTTAGATTTAAGATTGAAACACAAGTTTTCTTGAAAGCCATGTTTAACTTTGAAAATTTCCCACTTATTTTGAAATGATATATTGAAAAACCATTTAAGAAATCTTGAAAGCATTTAACATTAATGTTCTAAGTCTTATAACTAAATAAACCTCTTGACTTCTTTCTTTGATCTTGATTTTTCCTTTTGCGCTTGATCTTCTCTTTTGCACTTGATCTTCATTTTGGCCTTTGTTATCATCAAAAACCATTTGACATGCTTTAGGGACATAAGCATTCACATTCTCCCCCTTTTTGATGATGACAAACTGATCATAGGAAAAAGAAAGAGTTTTTGCATTTGTATATAATAGACATTTAAGCGCAATGCTCCCCCAGAGTTTATGCATAATATTGGGTTAGATTTTGCATATGAAAAGCTTAAGAGCTCAATAACTCAATAACTCCCCCGTACTCATGCAACCTTTAATTAGATTTCATTTCATTTTTCCTTATTTTCTCCCCCGTTGGCATTATAAAAAAGACATAAGCATTTAAAGAAACAAATGGACAGCATAACAGCTATATTTCATGATTCCCCAAATTTTTCCAGAACAAGAGATCTAACGATTAATCAGTCCAATCAATATTATCAAACAGCCAAACATTCAAAGCGGAAACAAGTTCAGATATTATTAATCAGCATGTATAAGGGAACTTATCACAACCAGTAGCCAATAACCAAAAAAAACATAAATGTATACCAATGTAATATAATCAAAGTCAAAACAAAATAAATACAAGGTAGTTATCAAAACAAAAAGCATCAAGGCAATGAGCCATGATCACTATCGGTGGCCTCGCTGTCACAAAAGACATCACCCTCTGGATCTGCAGCAGTGTCTCCTAGATCATCGTTATCATCGCTGGGCTCAAGATCATCGTCAGAGTCCAGAAACTCCTCATCATCAGCAAGGACTCCAAATGGACCACCGAAGGACAGGGGAACTAGAGAGGCAGAGGATGTGGGAGGTGCAGCAGCAGCACTCTGAGGAATAGGAGGCCCACCCAGGAGAGATCGAATGGAGGCAAGCTCCTGATCTGAGTAGTCCATCCTCAGCTCAAGATGGTCAATCTTCTGCTCTATATGATCCATGCGTGTGTTTACATTAGCGCTCAGGTTGCGCATTTCTTGGAGCAGGAGATCAAGAGTAGTAGGAGTGGGAGCAGGAGCAGGGGCAGGATGCTGAGCCTCCTCATCATCGTCACTATCCGGATCGTGATGGATATGACCAAAAGTGCCATGAGCGATGTAATGCCACCTGTCATCCACTTTGTAGAGCTAGAGCTTCTTCAGGGTGTGCAAGCCAATGGATTGTGGTCCCTTCAAGCTGGTGTCCTTGGATTCCTCAGCCAGCGAAATGCGACAGTGCTCTAGGATTGTGGTTACCAACATGGCGAATGGGAGAGCAAAGTTCTTCTTTTTCTTGACATCCAGCATATGCTCTAAAATGTAATAACCCCAGTTAATTGGCCACCCGGTGGTCATTGCCCATAAGGCCACCACATCATCCTTGAGGACTTGGGAGTAATTCCCTCCCCTGGGAATCAATCCTCAGACCAAAAGGTAGTGAAGAACCCTGTTCTCCATAGTGAGGCCAGTGGCCATGATTCTTCGTTTAGGATCACCAGGGGGAAGTAGCCAGTCCTAATCAAAGAGAGAAGAGCAGCCTTATGCTCAAACTCATGCCCCCAAACATTGGCATTCCCACAGAAGTGAGCTCCATCAGGAGTGAGCTTCGTTAGCCTATACCATTCAGCCATTGTTAACCTTATTTGTTACTTTTTCACTTCAGAGATTATGCAATTATCCTCAACTTTCAGGTTCGCATAAAAGACTCGCACAAGGTTAGGGTAGATGGCTTTCTCTATGCTCAGGAAACCTAGCGAGCCTAAATTTTCTATGGTTCTAAAGCTCACTAAAGGTTCACTCTCGCAGAAGGTGATGGGAAGATACCTGGGAGAGATGATCTTGCGAAGCTGGAAGTTCTTCCGGAACAACTCAGCTAACTTCACAGTGGAGAAGTTTCTCGTGAGGTCCAGGCCAGATATGTTACATGAGGCACCACCAGAAAACCCTCCAATGGCAGCCCCTGTTCTTGGGCGCTTCGAGCGATGAGAGGATTCAGCCATTGATGAGAAGGAGTGGAGTGGGATGAGTGGTAAATGGTTGGGGATGAGTGAGGAGAGAGAGAGGGATGAGGTTAGGGCAAAGAAATGGAGATAGGGTTCGTGAGAGAAGATAGGGACATTTGGGTGAGGGATGTGAGGAGATTTGGAGAGATGGGTTGTGTGGAGAGGGGTTTTCCGAGATTGAGAGAGGTCAAATGAGGGATTTTGATGGAGAGTTGAGTGAGAAATGAGAGATTTTGAGGTTTGAGAGGTTTGGGGTGCGTGGGAGCAGAGGAGGAGGACGAAGAAGATGAATAGGTTCTGAAAAATGAGCTCTACGCGCGTCAGAAACCTTTTAAAAAACCCTGTGTAATCGATTACATGCATTCTGGTGGGTATGTAATCGATTACATTTTTAGTGTAATCGATTACATACTTTCTGGGAATCGTGTAATCAATTACATAGTTGATGTAATCGATTACCTGAGTTTTGAGTTGATTGTAATCGATTACAAAAGATGTGTAATCGATTACATGCGTGACAGAACCAGCACTCTTTAACTCAGATTTTGCATTTCAAACAGCATATAATCAACTTTAATCCATCCAAATTAGTTCCAAAGCAACTTAGATCAATTTAAATCATCATTCAAACATATAATCTAATCATATTATGATTCAACTCACGTAATTGATCAAAGTTACCATTTTTACCAAGAATTTCACCATTTTTGGTGAAATTTTGAGGATGTTGAGTTGCTTGGGAGTCTTGGGCATGAAGGAGCACCTGCAAAACAACTTAGGAGAAATCTCCGATGCTCAAGTCAGTATTGGATTCAAATATGATGAAACATTCAGATATTATGCAGCAATTTGGCATGATTATGCAGAAAAATACAAGTTTATGCATTAGTTTTAGGATTATGCAGCAAATAGTTAACTTATGCATGATTGATCCAATATGCCAAGTTCATTTCTTATATAGAAAAATACTTCTTTTGCTAGGGGTTTAGTGAAAATGTCATCTAGTTGCTTAGTAGTTTCTACAAACTCAAGCATACAATCACCCTTTTGAACATGATCTCTAATGAAATGATGTCTTATTTCAATATGTTTAGTCCTAGAATACAAAATGAGATTTTTGGACAAATTGATTGCACTAGTATTATCACATCTTATGGGGATGTGATCAAGCTCAAGACCATAGTCCAAGAGTTGTTGTTTCATCCAAAGGATTTGAGAACAACAACTCCCAGCTACAACATATTTAGCTTCAGCTGTAGACAATGCCACACTATTTTGCTTCTTGCTATGCCAAGAAACTAGTGAGCTTCCAAGCAAGTGGCATGTCCCACTAGTGCTCTTTCTATCCATTTTGCACCCAGCAAAATCAGAATCGGAATACCCAATAAGACTACATGAGGCACCTTTAGGGTACCATAAACCCATTTGTGATGTGCCTATTAGATATTTCATTATTCTTTTAACAGCACTTAGGTGTGATTCTTTAGGATTAGCTTGATATCTAGCACACATGCATACACTAAACATTATATCAGGCCTACTTGTAGTGAGATAAAGGAGTGAGCCAATCATACCTCTATATTTCATAATTTCTACCGATTTACCTCCTTCATCCTTGTCCAAATAGCAAGAGGTGCCCATAGGAGTAGCCATATGCTTGGCATTGTCCATTCCAAACTTCTTGAGCAGCTCCTTGCAATACTTGGATTGGCTTATGAAAGTTCCTTCTCTTGTTTGCTTGATTTGGAGACCAAGGAAGAAATTGAGCTCACCCATCATAGACATCTCAAACTCACTTTGCATAATATTTGAAAAATTTTTACAAAGAGAGTTGTTTGTAGCTTCAAATATAATGTCATCAACATAGATTTGAACTAGAAGTATGTCATGCATTTTATGTTTTATGAAAAGGGTAGTGTCAACTTTGCCTCTAGAAAAACCTTTTTCTAAAAGGAATTTGCTCAACCTTTCATACCATGCTCTAGGAGCTTGTTTTAAGCCATACAAGGCCTTTTTCAGTTTAAAAACATGGTTGGGCATTTTAAAATCCTCAAAACCAAGAGGTTGTTCTACATACACTTATTCTTGTATAAAATCATTTAAAAATGCACTTTTGACATCCATTTGATAGAGTTTGAAATTCATGATGCAAGCATATGCAAGTAGCATTCTAATGGCCTCTAACCTAGCTACGGGAGCATAAGTTTCTTCATAGTCTATGCCTTCTTCTTGATTATATCCCTTAGCTACAAGCCTAGCTTTATTTCTTATTATTAAGCCCGTTTCATCAAGTTTGTTCCTAAAGACCCATTTGGTGCCAATTATAGGATGATCATTGGGCCTTGGAACTAATTCCCAAACTTGATTTCTCTCAAATTGGTTTAGTTCTTCTTGCATGGCCAAGATCCAATGCTCATCATTAATGGCCTCATTTATGTCTTTAGGTTCAACTTGAGAGACAAAGGCTAGGTGATTACATGTATCTCTAAGTGAGTTTCGAGTGATTACCCCTTTTGATACATCACCTATCACCTTGTCAAGAGGGTGATATCTAGAAGTCCTCCATTCCTTGGGTAGGTCCAAGTTTTCTGAATCTTTTTGCCATGAGTGATCAAGGAGTCTCTCTTCTTGCTTCTTGGACTCTTTCTCTTGATTTTTCAAGTGCGTTTTTGCCAAGATTTCTGCAACATCATCAACAAGATCCTTTCTCGGCTCATTTGGGTTAGTTTCATCAAATGCAACATGTATGGACTCTTCTATGGTCATATTTCGTTTATTATAGACTCTAAAGGCCTTACTATGTATAGAATAGCCAATGAATATTTCCTCATCAGATTTTGCATCAAACTTCCCAAAGTTATCCTTTCCATTATTCAAAACAAAGCATTTACATCCAAAGACATGAAAATGTGATACATTTGGTTTTCTTCCTTTGTACAATTCATATGGGATTTTCTTTAAAATTGGCCTTATTAGGGCTCTATTCATAGCATAACAAGCGGTGTTAACCGCATCCGCCCAAAAGTACTTAGGAAGGTTGGCCTCATTGAGCATAGTTCTTGCCATTTCCTCTAAAGATCAATTTTTCCTTTCTGCAACACCATTTTGTTGTGGTGTTCTAGGGGCAGAAAAATTATGCTCAATTTCATGTTCATCACAAAAAGTTTCAAATTCATGATTTTCAAAGTCACCACCATGGTCACTTCTTATGGATGCAATACAAAAACCTTTTTCATTTTGCATAACTTTGGCAAGTTTTCTAAATGATTGAAAAGCATCATTTTTGTGAGCCAAGAATAATGTCCATGTAAACCTAGAAAAATCATCTACAATCACTAATGCATAGTAATTCCCACCAAAGCTCATAGTTCTAGAGGGCCCAAAAAGATCCATGTGTAAAAGTTGTAAAGGTCTAGAAGTTGAAACTATGTTTTTAGCTTTAAAAGAGACCTTTACTTGTTTTCCCTTTTGACATGCATCACAAAGTTTGTCTTTTTCAAATTTGAGCTTTGGAAGACCAATTACTAGTTCTTTAGAAACCAATTTGTTTAAGTGATCCATGTGAATGTGAGCAATTCTTCTATACCATAACCATGAATCATTTTCTTTACTCATAAAGCATTTAGCATCATTTGAGGAGATATCATCGAGACTAATCATATATATATTATTGACTCTATAACCAACAAACTTAACTTGCTTATCATCCTTTCCCTCAATTATGCAACAAGAAGAATCAAAGATAACTCTATTGCCTTTATCACACAATTGACTAATACTAAGCAAATTATGTTTAAGTCCTTCAACAAGAAAAACATTATCAATAGATGATGAAGGGATCTTACCAACTTTGTCAATTTCAAGAATCTTCCCTTTGTTGTTATCACCATATGTGACATGACCATGTTTCTTGTGTGTAAGGGAGGAGAACTTGGAGCCATCACCGGTCATGTGCTTGGAGCAACCACTATCAAGATACCAACTTGAGCTCTTGGTTTTCAAGCACACCTACAACACACATTCAAGTTTTAACCTTTGGTACCCAAATTGTCTTGGGTCCTTGTGTGTTAGAGTTAGGCATGGTACCTTTAGGAACCCAAACTCTTTTTATTCCAACCTTAGTGTTTATGTTCTTTCTAACATTACAAGTTGATGCACTATGCCCTTTCTTACCACAATGAAAACATTTGACAAAGGGACTACTTGAAGTTTTTGAGGAAACAAAGAAATTCTTATAAGACTTTTGATGGTTGTTTGGATTAAATCCCAAACCGTCTTTTTGAAAAATACATTTTTGTCTCCCTAACAACACATTTAAGTTGTCTTATCCAAAGGTGAATTTTGTAAGAGTGTTGTTCAAATCTTCAATTTCTTTTTCAAAAGCTTTGCATGACAAGCAAGGTAATGATATGGATGTATTATCATGTGAGGAACAAGTCATGCATAATGAATTAGCATCAATGAGTCCTAAAGTCTCATTTTCAATTTTAAGCTTATTTATCTCCTTAGTTAAAATAGAAACTTTGTTTGCCAATAAGGATATTATTTTATTGGAAGACAAAACCATTTTTGTGAGCCTCAAAGATTCATCATGCAATTCTTGAAAGGCATCTTGCAATTCATCATAAGAAGGTGAAGGTTCTAGGTTAGAAGAGGTTACCTCGGTGTCACTTTCTTCACTTTCTTCTCCTTGAGCCATGAGGCTAAGATGGGCTTCTTCATTCTCCGAATCGTCGGAAGAGCTTAAGTCATTGTCCTCCCAAGCTATATATGCTATTCTTCCTTTCCTTTCCTTAGAAGGCCTTTTCTCAAACTTCTCCGTCTTCTTGAGATACATAAGATACTCCATTTTCATGTGCCCCGGTTTTCCACATTCATAGCATTTTGGAGGAGTAGAGGATCCTTCTCCTTTGTGATACACTTTCTTTTGAGGAAAGGGTGGTCTTCTTTGAAATCCTTTGTTCTTTAGGAATCTTCCAAATTTTCTCACAAGGAGACTAAGATTCTCCTCACTTAGCTCAACACTTTCACCATTCTCTTCACCATCTTCATCATTATCTTCAATTGTAGAGGAAGTGGCTTTGAGTGCGATTCCCTTCTTCTTTTTGTCATGCTCTTCATTTTGATTGAGCCTATTTAGTTCCAGTTCATGTTCTTCAAGCTTCCCAAATAAGGTGGCTAGAGACATTATTGATAAATCTCTTGATTCCGCAATCGCCGTTACTTTGGGCTGCCAATTCCTGCTTAGACATCTCAAGACTTTGTTAATAAGATCCTCATTAGGAAATGTTTTTCCCAATGAGTTAAGATGATTAACAATATGAGTAAACCTCTTTTGCATATCTTGAATGCTCTCACCTTGGTTCATTCTAAATAATTCGTATTCATGAGTGAGAGTGTTTATTCGAGATCGTTTTACCTCACTAGTACCTTCATGAGTTACTTGTAGGGTATCCCACATTTCTTTTGCGGTCTTGCAATTTGACACCCTAAAGAACTCATCATACCCCAAGGATGTGGTGATGATGTTCTTGGCTCTCAAATTATATTGAACCTTCTTTTTATCATCATTGGTCCATTCATTTCTAGGTGTATTGATTTTCACACCATCTTTAGATTGTGTTGGAACAAAAGCACCATTTTCAACAGTGTCCCACACATCTAAGTCAATAGCTTCAATGAAAATTTTCATCCTTTCTTTCCAATAGGCATAACCATCCCTATTGAAATAAGGAGGTCAGTTTATAGAAGAACTTTCATTTGAAAAATCATTTGAAGCCATCATTTCTCTTGAAGCTGCTAAGCTCTTTATACAAGAGTCTAGCTCTGATACCACTTGTTACCAAGTGGCCTCAATACTCAAGAGGGGGGTGAATTGAGTATGAAAACTAAGTTCTCAAATCTTTCGCAAATTGTTTGATAAACAATTTTCGTTGAAGTTAATTGATGATTAGAGATGATTGGATATAAAAGCTAAATATTTTCACTTATAAATGCAATAGCCAAAGGTACCAATATTCAAGCAAATCAATAAAACAGTACTTAATGTAAAGAGAAGGGTTTAGAGAAGACAAACACAATGATTTATCCTGGTTCGATCACCAATCCACTTGTGATCTACGTCCAGTCCCCAAGTAACAACTTGAGATTTTCCACTATATCTTCAAGCTTCAATGGGTGCTTGACAACCACTACAACCTTGAGCACTCAACACTTTGGGATACCTCACCCTTGGAGCTTGAGTCTCTTCAACTAAGGGATACCTCACCCTTTACACTTTTGGAGGGATGTCTCACCCTCTTTACAAACCAATAATGATAGATTGAATGAACCTCTCACTAGAGCAGATGATTACAAATTGAAGCTCTAATATGCTCTCAAAGATTTTTCATGTTTTTAACAAAAAACAGAGCAAGAAGTGGATTTGAGGATTGATTCACGTTTGGAAGTATTGGTGATCAGTTTTTGATTCAAGGTTAACCTCAAATAAAGACCCAACTTTGATATTTATAAGTTTCTCAATTAATAGAGTCGTTGGGGTGTTCTGGGCATGCATTTAATGCATTTAATATATCCGTTTGACGTTGTCAGGGTTCGTGTAATCGATTACACAACTTATGTAATCGATTACATTGTTGTTCCAACGTGTTCTTGGCTTTCTGGGCTCTGTGTAATCGATTACATGGCTTTTGACTTTGCTTGTAATAGATTACAATATCCATGTAATCGATTACATGACTTCTGACTTGCTGTGTAATCGATTACAATATCCATGTAATCGATTACATGACTCTTTGAACGTGTTCTTGCCTTTCTGGGCTTGATATAATCGATTACATATATTGTGTAATCGATTACATGGCCTCTGACTTGCTTGTAATCGATTACATTGATCATGTAATCGATTACATGGCTTCTGTTTACTGTGTAATCGATTATAAATATCATGTAATCGATTACATTGGCTTTTGAACACATTTTCGAAGTCCAATGAAGCTTGTAAGTTATTTCTAACACCTCAAGACACTTGATTAAACATAAATCCTTTTAAGAGTGTTAGATTTAAGATTGAAACACAAGTTTTCTTGAAAGCCATGTTTAACTTTGAAATTTCCCACTTATTTTGAAATAATATATTGAAAAACCATTTAAGAAATCTTGAGAGCATTTAACATTAATGTTCTAAGTCTTATAACTAAATAAACCTCTTGACTTCTTTCTTTGATCTTGATTTTTCCTTTTGCGCTTGATCTTCTCTTTTGCACTTGATCTTCATTTTGGCCTTTGTTATCATCAAAAACCATTTGACATGCTTTAGGGATATAAGCATTCACACCCGGTGCTAAGCACCAAGGTGCCAGCGATAGAACAGAACAGAGCAATGCTCTACTCAGCCAGTGCTTAGGCGCTGGAGAAAGGGCGCTTAAGCACTGGTTCTAGAGATGGAAAACTCCATTTCTTTGGATATTTTGAGTTTACTAAATTAATGGGATCATTAGTATATTCTATTCTAAGTGTGTCAAGACACTTTTAAGGAAATTCCACAAAGGAAATAACCACCTAGCATATAAGAATAAGTTTGAGTTTTTAAGCTCTTCTAGAGTTAAGAATTGCTTGAAATGAAATGTTAGTTAAGAGTTAGTTCTTATACTAGTTTAAGTGGAGCCATAGTACAATTATCCTAATTATGGGTGTGAGTTAAACCCCAAAACTTTGCAATGTAGTGAGTAAAGCTCTTTACTAAGGAGGTAATTGTGAGAGGTAAGTGTTTGTACAACACTTTATCTAGGACAAAGAAGTGAGCGAAGCTATTTGTCAAGTAACATAAGGAATATGATCAACCTTATGTAAGTGTAGTAAAGTGTGGTAAACTTACTAACACGAGCCTTAGGATGAGTTAAGTCCTAAGTTAGGCATTGAAGTAAGTTAAGCAATTTGCCAAGTTAGTTGATGTTATAAAGTTGTATGAGCGATTGTGTAATATCGAGATAGATTAGATTTCTTTACATTATACAATTGTATGAGTGATTGTATAATGTTGTTATCAATTATGTTTGTATGAAATTTATATTAGTGAATGTCATAAGATACATGTACATTACTGGGAATTTTTATGTTCTCACCCATTTCTATGTTTCCATGGTAAAAACAGGTCCAGACCCTAGTAAGGGGGTAAATCAGCTAAAGAAGAAGCAACAAGACTAGATAGCTATTTAGTTTTTGTTGTATGAACAACTCATGTATATTGCACTTTGAGTTGTAGTTTTGTGGTAGTTTTGTTGTTGTATATATGACATTATGTCCTTAGAGGCTTTTGATGTATATATTTATGACCTACTTTTATCGTGGCTCTCCATATTTAATTGTTTAATTATATGGGATTAGTATGACTGAAGAATAGAAGTAACACGATTAATGTGTTATGTCTTTGTATATGAGATATATCGAGATAATTGTATTAGGGTGTTACAATTTCTAAGTGCAAGGAACCCCAAGCTAAGACCCCCATTTTGGCCTTAATTTCAAAGTGTGAGATACCCCAAGCTGAGATCCCCACTTCGGCCTCGATTCCCAAGAGTAAGGAGCCCCATGCTGGGATCCCCATTTCGGCCTTGATTTCTAAGTGCAAGGCGCCCCAAGCAGGGATCCCTACTTCGGCCTTGTTTTCCATGTGCTAGGAGCCCGAAGCCTAGATCCCCACTTTGGTCTTAATTTCCAAGTGTAAGGAGCCCCAAATCGGAATCCTGCTTTCGACCTCGTTTTCCAAGTGCGAGGAGCCCCCATACCGGGATCCCCACTTTAAATTGAGGAACGTTCTTCCCATCTTAATTTCCAAGTGTGAGCAACCCCAAGCCAGTATCCTTAGTTAGGATTGAGGAACGCTTTTCTCATCTCATTTTTCAAGTATGAGGAGCCCCCAAGTCGGTATCCCAACTTCGGACTAAAGGAATTTGCTCCTAAACTCATGAACACTTGGACTGTGCTCTAATGTGCCCAAGGGGGACCTTACCTCACTAAAAGCTCAGTACTAAAATACTTAAAAAGAAAGAGAGCTACACATTGTAGCTAAGAAACTATGGTCACCTGAATTAAACCCACTGAGTAAGAAACTCCAAAGCTGATGTTCTTACTTTGGGTCACAGCTAGAAGGGTACTTAGTGCCACCCATTTACGCCTAAATACGAAATATTGAAATTGTCGTTCCTACTTCGAGATAATATGTCACCCAAGTACGGAACTCCCAATTGATATTCCTACTTCGAGTTATTGTCATAATCAAGGCTTTCTAGATCCAAGAACCTCAAACTCAGATCACAAAAGAGTATGAAAAAAGTAAGAAGCGGAGCAAAGCTCTTCTATGAGCCTCATATAAAGGCTCAACTGCCACCCACTACTAGGGGCAAAATCGTCAAAGTGCCTAAGTTTGAAATGATAATGGTGTGAAAACCAAACGAATTTCAACTACCCCTAGGTGACAAGTGGCGGTGCAATACACTAGATGACCTCGGCTCCTAGGTGATCCAATTTACACTGATACGCTATGGGTGCGAATGTTGAATCTCGATAACTTACTTGTGAAAGCCACCAAGATGTTGAATCTCGGATATGTCATCACTGCAGATACTCATCTCTGGGAGTATAGCAGTATCATACAATGGACTCCAGCTCCAAGCATTAAGGCCTTCATATTGGGCCCAATCCTCTAGAGACGTATGATTTGGATCCAGATAAAGCACTTGGATCATCTCCACGATAATGGATCCCACTTGCATCATCATTACAGATCCTCATCATTTGGGGCATAGTAGTGCCTCACCACAAATCTAGGCCCCTAACATTAAACCCTTACACGGGCAATTTATAATGGATACACAATGTTGGATCGCTGTCATATAAGCATACCCCATTGGCTAATGGATCCTGGTGTAATTTCACACAACAGAAGACAATCATGATATGGGGCATCTCATGCTACTATTGACTCAGACATAACATATCTTGATAGTCAGCTGACTCATCAGAGCATCGAGTTGGGAACAACTATTCTGGACTGACTACACTAGATACTGGGCCTAATAGAACAACCTAGCTTGAGCAGCCCCAAACGTAGTATATATTTGCTAACATTCTTAAGGCTTATTAGCTCAAATTTTAGATAAGCGATATGTCTTAACAGAACCATTTATTAAATAAGGATAATTACGATTACATCTTATCATAATTAACAGAACCATATCGATAGGGAAACTTTTTCCAGAAGGATAATTACTTCCCCCCTAAGTCACTCTACATTATAAATATAGGGTTAAGTCACTTAGGTATACATCTATTCTCATACACTTCTCCTATTGTAGTGCATACTCTAACCTGAGCTTCAAAGTGCTTTGTAGATATGCACCTCCCTCTCAGCTGTTACTGCATAAGAAGGAGCCAGTACCCTCAACTGCTCTAAATTGGACTAAGTATGTCATTTTTAATTCTAGTTCAGAATACTATTCCTTAATTGGCATGTAAATAATATTATAATAAGTTCTTGTTGAAACTTATAGTAATATTAAACTTTTTCTCCCCTTAAATTTTTCTTTTAAAAAATGATTCATAAGCATCTATCTCGATTTTATAAAAGCAGAAAAGTAGCTTTCGTAAACTTGTAAAGTGCTATCAACAATTTAGGACCCTAAACCTTTCAAAGAAGCTAGCACGTACTATGAACATCGTCATCAATTTAGGTGGCACAATGAACTTTTTATTTTATTTTTTTATAAAGTTTGGGGCAAAATGCCCAATAAAAACACTATGAAGTTACTGTTAGAATTTTATTTATGGACAAACATAAATCATATTATATAGAACTCAGATTAATTAGATGTCAAAATTATTAGAGCATTTTGTTTAGCCCAAATTGTGATCAGTATTGTTAATGGGCCTAATGTTGTTAAAGCACTGCTCATTTATGTGGGTTTTGTTTATGGGTCCTGTATATGGGTTTGCCATAGTGGGTAGGTTTAATCCATTTTAATTATTTTATATATACAGGGAGAGGCCCCTATTCCTAACCACTCTAGTGCGTACAGTTGCCCCATTAATACTGACGCGTGAGCGACTATTATGGGATAGGAATAGTATCTCTCCCTCATCGTGTTTTACTTTTCAGGATTGTTCGACAATGTCTTCTTCATCGATGCCAGGTGACGAGCGCCGAACTCAGTCAAAATTATAACCGAAGTTATTAACTAAGCTTGTAGCACACTGACAACACCAGATCATCTCTACCTGGATTGTAGATGCAATTTAATCAAATCAAGTGAAAGTTTAGCAAAGGGGGGTTTGACAGTTTAAGATCGTACTTAACAAAATTAAAGGAAGAAATAACAATTAAAGAGCAATCAATTTAGAAACCTATCCAAGATTGGGTGGATTCAATCATAGACCCTTCATAGAACACTTGAAGCGCAATTGAATTGTTAATTTGGATCTAACCGAGATCTCTGCATCAAATCCATAATTCATACTAGATGATCGTCTAGAATTTAATTAACAAGTGATAAACACAAATCCGTAATCACACCATTCATGAAGATCTATGTTAATTTCAAGTACCAAATTCAATTAACTTAGGCACAAATCAGTAACCTAACCTTTTCAATTCTGTGATTAATTTAGATCAATCAGTTCTAAGTTTCATCACAAATCTCAATCTTCATTTATATGATTAGTTTAGATCAATCAATTCTAAGTTTCATCATAAATCTCAATCTTAAACCAAGATCAAATCAGATCAACATAAATAGAATCACCATTCATGCATTCAAGATCAAGAAGAAGAAAAAAAAGAAGAAGAAAAGAGAAATTCAATTACAAATCAAATACAATACATAACCAAGGTCTCAAGAATCCAAACCACAATCTCTTCAAGAGTTCTAAATTGACCGAAATTAGCTTAGCCCTCCATTACCATGAAGGGGAGCATCAAAATATACAAAAGCTATGAGAAACTATGAGAGAAATGAAGGAGAATACAACTTGTCATTCATGATAACCAATGGTGCCTTTTATAGAAGTCTAGGGTAACAAAAGGACAAAAGGGGAGTGGGTGGATGAGTGGGTTGGTGGAGTGGAGTGGTTGAGTGGGTTGGGAGTGGTTGAGTGGGTTGGTGGAGTGGAGTGGTTAAGTACGAAAATTTCTTGTTTGATTTGGAAACCAAAAACGACCAACTATACTTCAGATCCATGAAAAGTACTCTTCGTGAAAGTTGTAGATCTTTTTCTTGGCTATAACATGCATATCTGGATAGTCCAATTTGACTTCCTACAGCCCAAGATATGACCCAAATACCGCAGGTTGCTCAAACCCAACTTCAGCACCTCTGTTCCGACTTGAAAGCTCAAACCGACCCATTAGACTTCATTTTTTCAAAAGGTGTTCTTCATAAAAATTGTTTATTTGGATCTTAACTATCAAATATCCAAATTTCAGCCCATATCCATTATTACAGCTTGATATATGATTTTATGAGTGCACACCATTCGGATTCTAGTGACAGAACCCATATTCTGACTTCCATGTAAACTTAGGTCCCTTAGACATTTGTTTAGGACTTCGAGCTCTTCATCAAAGTTGTAGAGCTTCCTCTTATATTTCCTACAAGGTAAAATTCATGATTATCAGATATCAGGAACTCAAGTTATGGCCAAAATACAGAAACAGTGTCAAATCTCAATAATGCTGAAAATATTCAATTAGGACCAATTTGAGCTCAAACTCACAAAATTATACCAAACTCAATCAATTAAGAATATGGAGAGTGTAAATGACTAAACATAAGGGTTTCTTAATGAATAAAATATGTAATTATCAAATTCCCCCACACTTAGCTTTTTGCACTCCTGGGCAAAACTCAAGACCAAAACAAGGACATAAGAGATTAACAAAAATTTAAATTCCAACGACATTCAAGAGCCCAAAATTTTACAATCAAGAAGAACAACCAAAGGTTCAAGGGATCAAAACATTCATGAGTTAACAATTCTCCACATCTCAAACCAACAAGCAAGGTATCTTCAACATGAATCAAGAATGATAGATCTTCACAAGATTCCCTCTCAATCTCTCAAGTGTTTAAAAGGTAGGTATTTCACTCAATTCAACCCATGAAAATTGCACTACCATAAGCTTGCTTATCTTCTACTTCTCCACTACTCAAAACACATGCACACACAAATCATGAGGACTTTATTCAAGGTTGTAGTGAGGTCAAGGTAACGAGAAGAGGATAAAATGGATATGAGAAGATAAATACCAAAGAGAATAAAAGCAAATGAGAGTGAGTTCAAATAACAAGCATAAAAGTTCATCCCAACTCTAATGTATATCCCTTTACATATTCATTTCCCAATCCTTTTCTTTTTTTTTATATATATATATGAACATAACTATATACATACATTTTTTCTCTTTTTTTTTTTTTTAGGCACTCTTTCCTTTTTCAACAACCATTTTGTACACACACCCCCACACTTGTTCAAAAACTTATCCATTAACCAAGCTAATATTCTTTTATTCCCTAAGGTAAAGTAAGAACACAATTTTTCATTTAAGGCACATAATGAGCTAGAAACAAGGAATGGTCAAATAAGCTCAAAGGGGTTAAGTAAAGGAAAATATACAAGGTTGGCAAGAATCAGAGAATTTTCAAGAAGTCAAAAGAGTGCTTGATATCATATTGAAAACAAGGTTAGCTATTCAGTTAAACTAGCTAATTAAGAAAGAGGGCCTCAATCATGTTCATGCATGCAAGTGAAATGTAGCCTCAAAAAGAATCAAAGCAAGTTCTAGAGTGGTCATTAATATGAGTGAAAATCACACAAGAAAGAAAAGAATGGCATAAATGTTGAATCCATCCATTAGGCTCAAAATCTCACAAGGTATGCATCCATCAAACTCAATTCATCAATTCAATCATCCATCACCAAGCATATCAGTTCAAGAAGGGAGAAAAGTTATTCAATCATGCAATGAACCTTTTCTTTTTTTTTTTTTGATTTTTTTTAACAAAAAAAATGCTAAAATCTCTCCCCCACACTTAATATAACATTGCCCTGAAAGAGAGATATAGAAAAGAGCAACACAACCTGATAAGAAGTGAATCAACGCCAAGCAAAAAAGAAGCACACTGTCAGTGCCGCATCAGACCCTGAAAAGAAATCAAATAATAAAACTTTAGTACTTCCACAATTTAATACTAATTAATTACTACCTAAAAAAAAACTCCTTACTCTGCCACCAACTAAGATGCATCTCAAGAGTAAAATTACTCCTTACTCTACCATCACTAATTGGTTTAATAAGTCCATGACAATTATATCATACTTTCCAAACAAAACAACAACAATTTTTTTTTTTTTTTTGGGTCAACTATCCTTCTCCCTCAACTAAATCACAACATTGTCCTCAATGTTAAAATATAGATAAGTAAAGGATAGAAGATATTACTTGTTGGAGAAAGTTGACACAAATTTAAACAGAAACAAAGTATAATAAAATCAAACCCATTAAAGAGAAAGTTTCAGATCTGGCTTTCTTTTCTTGTTACTTCCTTCGCTGCTTCCTGTTGACCAATCTATCTGAGCTAATACCTTATCAGGTACATACTCAAAAGCATCTAATTTATCAATGAGCTCATCAATAGTGGAGACAGAGATAAGAAGTTGTCTTGCCGAAGGAGTGATAAATTTCTGTTCCACAGCTTTGTCAAGAAAATATAACAAAAGATCAAAGAAATTATTAACATTCAACAAACCAATGGGTTTATGGTGGATGTTCAGTTCGGCCCAAGAGACAATTTGAAAAATTTCTTCCAAAGTACCAAAACCACCTGGTAAGATAAGAAATGCATCAGAATTGTTAACCATTGTTTTCATTCATCCATGCATAGATGTTACCTGAATTTCTTCTCCAACTGTCTTTCTAGTGATGTTATTTTCAGCTAAAGGTTTAGGAATAACACCTAAAACCTGACTGCCTCCTATAAAAGCAGCAAGTGATACAGCCCCCATTAACCCACGACAACCTCCCCCATATACAAGATGAATATTCCTCGCAGCAAGTGATCGACCAAGAGTGCTAGCTGCGTTTACAAACTCTAATCCCTTCCCATAACTCGACCCACAAAAAACACAGACATTTTTGAGGTTACGAATAGAAGGCCCCATTCTATACTCTTCCTCTCTTTGAGTGTTTCTGAGTTGAAGGAAAATGGAGAAAATGGAGTGTTTAAATAAGAAAAAGAATGGAAAGGGGAATAATTGCACCTATAAGGGTAGGTTGGCTGTTGTCAGAAAAGGTTGAAATTAAGAAACACATAATCTTTTCTTTTTTTTTTTTTTTTTTTTGTTTTTTGTTTGAAAGTTGACATGAAGAAGAAGAAGAGGATGATATGTACAGATTGTTTGTGGATATGGCTCACATCTGCCTCTGGTTTAACGTCCAGTAACGTCTTAAACGTCTTCTATGAGTCGAGGATAAGCTTCCCATCCAATTTTCTTATAAATTGGCAAACAGGGTCTTTTAGAGTCAAATTCCCAAGACTGTAGCGTTTTTCTTCATCCTTGAAGAGATTCCATAATTTAAGAATTTCACGATGCACCAATCCACAAGAATGCGTCTCAAGAGTCAATAAGATATCATCTAATGACTCTTTACTCAGTCCATTCTTAATGAAAAAAATTTTATATTCTCTATTTGTGGAAATCATCCCCAAAGTATGACATCGCTTGTTACAGTTCCATCGTCCACATTTGTGACAGACTTGTAACCTTTTTGCTCTTCTCCTTTTAGAATATGAACTTCTTCCAAGACCGGGCATATATGAGCCAAATGAAATTGAGGACTCATCTGCTAATCGGACCTTTGCTTCAATTATCCAGCGTACATCTTCTGGCATACCTTTATGCATTAACAATCTCAATCTTTCACATCGAACTTTGTAGATTTTTCTCAGAGCATTTTGAGGAAGAGAAGGAAAATGTTTGCTCAGGTTTGAAAGAATGACATCCATTTTGAAGGAGAAGAAGGGTTCAGTTATTTTGGGAAACTGAAAAATAAACCGACTTGAGAGTCACGAAGTACCGTATCTACCACTTAACCGACAACACAAAGAACTCAAGAACTTGGTTTTCCAGGAATGGTTGAGTCTTTGTCTATTAACTTTAAGCGCATTACCATTCCTAGGATCCTCAATATCTACGGCCCCAGAGGATACACGTGTTTGACAACAAAAGAACTGGGCCACCTAGATCTCAATTTTTCAAGGAGTAGGTGCAGATGATAATCTCAAAGCAGAACTTTTTTTGACCAATTTTCGCAGCTTTTGCAAAAGGTGTAACAGAGCTTGAATAAAGTAGGCCAATAAAATTCATACTGCAAGATTTTCGCAGTTGTTGTCGCTGAAGAAAAAATGATCTCCACATGCTTCCGAGTGACAAAATTTAATGGCACTACCTACCTCATTGTCGGGCACACAGCTATTTTTTTTTTTTTTTTTTTTTTTTTTTTTTTCCCTTTTTTTTTATTCATAATGCAGATGGAGAAGATTCATCACCTCCACTTTTGCATTCCCTGGAAGTTCATGATACTGTTTGAGGCAGTGTCCATTTACGATGAAAGCTTTGGCAGTGACCTCACTTTTAATCTGAACAGCACCAGAAGGAAAAACCTTAGTAACAATAAATGGTCCATCCCATCTAGACCTTAATTTTCCAGGCATGAGTCGGAGGTGGGAGTTATAGAGGAGAACTTTTTGACCAATCTCAAATGTTTTCCTCAAAATCAACTTATCATGGAAGGCTTTGGTCTTCTCCTTATAAAGTTTGGAACTTTCATAAGCCTCCAAGCGGATCTCCTCCAATTCTTTGCCGGGCTGCAGACTTCCTCTCCATACCTGCTTGATCTGGGTCCAAGTTGCACCTTTTCACCGCCCAGAATGCATGATGCTCAATTTCCACTGGCAGGTGGCAGGCTTTTCCAAAAATAATTCGATACAGAGACATCCCGATTGGTGTCTTATAAGCAGTCCGATAAGCCCATAAAGCATCCTCAAGCCTTTTGCTCCAGTCCTTTCTGTTAGGTTGAACTGATCTTCTGGAGTATCTGCTTGATCTCCCTGTTGGAAATCTCGGCTTGCCTATTAGTTTGGGGATGGTAAGGTGTAGAAACTCTGTGCAAGAGCCCATACTTTTTCATCAAAGCTTCCATGCTTCGATTACAAAAATGTGAACCTTAATCACTGATGATGGCCTTCGAAATTCCAAACCTGCAAAAAATCTGTGATCTAACAAAATCCACAACAACTTTGGAATCATCAGTCCGAGTAGCTTTTGCCTCCACCCACTTGGATACATAATCAACAGCTAGCAAAATGTAAACAAAACCAAAAGAAACAGGAAAGGGTCCCATAAAATCAATACCCCATACATCAAAAATCTCACAGAACAATAAGGATTTCTGGGGCATCTCATTCCTTCGAGAAGTGTTTCCTGTTCTTTGGCATTAATCATAAGATTTACAAAACACATATGCATCATGAAATAGAGTGGGCCAATATAATCCAGATTCCAAAGCTTTCCTAGCAGTCCTTTAGGGACCAAAATGACCGCCACATGTAAGTGTATGACAAAAGCTAAGAATAGAATAGAATTCATTATCAGGCACGCATCTCCTAATGACTTGGTCACTACAAAATTTCCACAAATAAGGGTCATCCCACACATAATATTTTGACTCACTCTTCAATTTATCAATCTGAGCCCTAATAAAATGTGCAGGGAAAACACCAGCAACTAAGAAATTTATCAAATCAGGAAACCAAGGAGTGTTACCTTGCGGACTTGAAAAGTGCTCATCGAGAAGACATCATGGATAGGAAAAGTATCTGCCTCCCTTTCAATTCAGCTTAGGTGATCAGCCACTAAATTCTCCGCTCCACTTTTATCATGGATTTCAATATCGAACTCTTAGAGGAGCAAAATCCACCTAATCAACCTAGGCTTTGCATTAAGCTTCTTCAGGAGAAACTTCAGAGCTGTATGATCTGAAAACACAACCACTCTAGAACCAAGCAAATATGATCGAAATTTATCTAAAGCAAAAATAATTGCTAAAAGTTCCTTTTCAGTGGTGGTGTAGTTGACTTGTGCAGGATCTAAAGTTCTTGAAGCATAGGAGATGATATGAGATATTTTGCCGACCCTTTGTGCAAGAACAGCTCCCAAAGCATAATTAGAGGCATCACACATGAGCTCAAATGGGAGTGTCTAATATGGTGGCTGGATGATAGGTGTACTGGTTAATGCTTGCTTCAAGTGATTGAAGGCATCCTTGCATTTCTGGTCAAAATGGAACTCCACTTCTTTTTGTAGCAAGTTGGATAGTGGAAGAGCAATTTTGCTAAAATCTTTTATGAATCACCTATAGAAACCTGCATGACCAAGGAAAGAACGAACCTCCCGCACGCATGTGGGGTAAGATAGGCATGAAATAACATCTATTTTTGCAGGATCTACCTCAATACCCTTGCTAGATATTATATGCCCTAAAACTATGCCTTGCTTTACCATGAAATGACATTTCTCAAAATTCAGAACAAGGTTAGCCTTAATGCATTTATGCAAAACCTGAGTCAAACTATCCAAACATGCATCAAAGGAAGAGCCATAGAGAGTAAAGTCATCCATGAATACATCTATGCAATTTTCTAAAAGGTCAGAAAATATACTTACCATACACCTTTGAAAGGTGCCTGGAGCATTGCACAGACCAAAAGGCATCCTTCTGTATGCAAATGTGCCAAATGGGCAAGTGAAAGTAGTTTTATCTTGGTCTTCTGGGGCTATATGGATCTGAAAATAACCCGAATATCCATCCAAGAAACAGTAATGCGACTTGCCAGCTAGTCTCTCTAACATCTGATCAATGAAAGGTAATGGGAAATGATCTTTCCTGGTGGCTTGGTTAAGTCGTCTGTAATCAATGCAAACCCGCCAGCTGTTTTGAATTCTTGTGGGTAGTAGCTCATTGTTCTGATTTTCAACTACTGTGACCCCAGATTTCTTTGGAACAACCTGCATGGGGCTCACCCATTTACTATCAGATATGGGATAAATAATGCCAGCTTGCAGTAGCTTGGTAACTTCCTTTTTTACCACATCTAGAGCTAGGGGGTTCAGTCTCCTTTGGGGCTGCCGTACTGGTTTAGTATCTTCCTCCAACAAAATCCTATGCATACATGTGGAGGGACTGATACCAGGAAGATCTGCAAGTGTCCATCTGATGGCTTGTTTATTCTGCCTCAAAACCTGTAGTAATTTTTCTTCTTGATCAGGTTACAAATTTTTAGCAACAATCACAGGCAACTTCTCACCATCTTCCAAATATGCATATTGAAGATGGTCCGGAAAAATCTTTAATTCTAAGGATGGAGGCTGTACAATGGAGGCAAAGCAAGACAAAATTTGTTTGAAATAACTAACTCAAAGAACATTAAATTCAACATACTCCCGACTCTCATTTTCACATGTTTGCATCATTCAAGTCAGCAGCTACATCACCACTCATAACTGCATAAATCCCAGCACATGCAGCACATGGTACAATATCACAGCCAGCACATATTTCACAGGTAACAGAATCCAGAAAATCACCAATATCAAGAAATTCAGCATAAATATCAGCATAAGCATCATCAACTAGCATATCAATCACATCAACATGGAAAACAGAATGCTCTTCTAGGGGATGTCTCATGGCCTCAAAAATGTTAAATTGTACCACATCGTCGCCAAATTCCATGGAAAGGGTGCCAGAATGCACATCTATCTTGGTCCTGGCTGTCTTAAGGAAAGGTCTGCCTAGGATCAATGGAGCATGGTTTGTTAAAGACTCATCTTCCATGTTCAGAATATAGAAGTCCATTGGAAAAATTAGCTCATTCACCCGAACTAACACATCTTCTAGCACTCCTGCAGGATGAGCAGTGGTCCTATTTGCCAACTGAATCACTATACCAGTAGGTTGCAAAGTGCCAATGTTCAAGGACTGATATATTGACATAGGCATGACATTAATCGAAGCACCCAAGTCTAGCATTGCATGTTCAAATTTGGAGTTACCTATTATGCAAGGAATTGTGAAAGTTCCAGGATCTTTGCATTTTTGTGGCATGTTTGGTAGAATCATTGCAGAAACATTTCTGCCCATGTTTATTTTCTCAATACCCTTAAGTCTTCTCTTGTGAGTACACAACTCTTTGAGGAATTTGGCATACTTGGGAATTTGCTTGATTGCATCAAGGAAGGGAATATTGATTTCCACCTTCCTGAATGTGTCTATGACTTCTCTTTCTATTTCTGTTTGCACAGTATGCTTGGAATGTGTGATTCTGTTTGGAAAAGGTAGTGGAATGGCCAGATTTGAATTCTCTGCACATTTCTTCTGTGTCACGGATTTTTGGACTGAACTATCCACTTTCTTCTGTTTTCGGTCACCTTCTGGTTCTTTGCACTTGTAGTTCAGGTTATGGTGGAGTAGGACCGTCAACTTCTCTACCACTTCTCAAGCTAATGGCACTTACATTGCCTCTTGGGTTGTTGACTATTTGTGAAGGCAATTGGTTCGACCCTTGACTTTTCAGCTCACTCGAGTGGTTGCCATCTGCCCAATTTGAGTTTGTAAATTTTGGATGGTGGCATTGACATTCTCGTTGAAACCTGTTTCATTAAGTCTTCGAAAGGTGGCTCATTTGGTGGAGTGGACGCTTGGAACAGTAGCTGGAGGGGGCTTTGCATGGGTGGCGGCGCAGTTGTGCTTGCCTAAATGCGCAGGTGGTTGGTACTTGTTGCTAAGGCCCGTAGCTTGGTATCTAAACCGTGGTTCGCTTTGTTGGTTGGTCTTGTTGTTGTTGTTGACCGAATTTTCATATCTCGGGTTGGGATGGTCCCTCCGGCCCGTGGTTATAGGTATTAGAAAATGGATCATATACGAAATTTCTTTGTTGTGATTGCGATATTGGGGTCTACGGGAAAAATACCATTTCTTGCAATAGATTACTCTGGAAAAATAGAACCACCATCCTGAAGTGTGGGACATGCATCAGTAGGATGAGATGAACAAAAGCAAATGCCACACACAGTTGCAGTATCTGCATTGGTGCTTGTTGTCCCATTGCTAATTGCCTCACCAAAGAAGTTAATTCATCAAGTTTGTGTTCCTTTCTCAAATGGTCTACATGAGATGATTGAATCTCATTGACTCCTCTGGTTGAAGTAATAATTCGTGTGCCAAATTGTTGGGTGTTGGCTGCCATGTTTGCTATCAAATCTCTCGCTTCGCTTGCAGGGTCTTATCTACTAAGGCTCCTCCAGAGGCAAAGCATCCACCATGCTCATTTGGCAAGCAAGCCTTTATAGAAATATTGAATTAAGAGTTGATCGGTGATTTGGTGGTGGGGACAGCTCGAGCACAGCTTCTTGAATATTTCCCAATATTCATGCAAGGTCTCTCCTGTCATTTGTCTTATGCCATATATATCTTTTCTAATGGCAGCAGCTCTAGAAGCAGGGAAAATTTTCTCTAAGAACAACCGTTTCATGTCAGTCCAACTTGTTACTGAACCTGGTGAAAGATAAAATAACCAATCCTTGGTTGTATCAAGAAGTGAGAAAGGAAATGCCCTCACTTGATGTGCTCTTCTCGAGATCCCATGTGGCTTCATGGTTGAACAAACCACATGCAACTCCTTTAGATGCTTATTGGGATCCTCACCTGCAAAACTGTGAAACTTGGGCAACAAATGTATCAATCCAGATTTTAACTCAAAATCAGCATCAAGATTTGGGTATTGAATACACAAATACTGGTTAGTTATATCAGGAGCAGCAAGTTCCTTAAGAGTTCTATTCTGTATGTTATTAGCCATGGTTTCAGAATTATTCAAGATCTCAAGTTCACTCCCAATATTAAGATCAAATTCAAAAGCAATTCTTGCACTTAGCCTACGAGCTCTAATCAACCTATGCAAGGTTCTATCAATCTCAGGATCAAAGTCAACCAAGTTATCAGGCTCGGACCTAGTCATGCATCACACAAAAACAAATAAATAAGCAAAATACACTAGACAATGGATAAAAATGTTAGAAAAGTTAATAAAAAGCAAAAGTTAGTAAAAACACTTAAAATGAAAAGATTACACTTACTAATCCCCGGCAACGACGCCAAAATTTTGACAAGCGCCGAACTCAGTCAAAATTATAACCGGAGTTATTAACTAAGCTTGTAGCACGGTGACAACACCGGATCATCTCCACGAGGATTATAGATGCAATTTAATCAAATCAAGTGAAAGTTTAGTAAAGGGGGGTTTGACAGTTTAAGATCGTACTTAACAAAATTAAAGGAAGAAATAACAATTAAAGAGCAGTCAATTTAGAAACCTATCCAAGATTGGGTGGATTCAATCGTAGACCCTTCATAGAACACTTGAAGCACAATTGAATTGTTAATTTGGATCTAACCGAGATCTCTGCATCAAATCCAGAATTCATACTAGACGATCGTCTAGAATTCAATTAACAAGTGATAAACACAAATCCGTAATCACACCATTCATGAAGATCTATATTAATTTCAAGTACCAAATTTAATTAACTTAGGCACAAATAAGTAACCTAACCTTTTCAATTCTGTGATTAATTTGGATTAATCAGTTCTAAGTTTCATCACAAATCTCAATCTTCATTTATGTGATTAGTTTAGATCAATCAGTTCTAAGATTCATCACAAATCTCAATCTTAAACCCAGATCAAATCAGATCAACATAAATAGAATCACCATTCATGCATTCAAGATCAAGAAGAAGAAAAAGAAGAAGAAGAAAAGAGAAATTCAGTTACAATACATAACCAAGGTCTCAAGAATCCAAACCACAATCTCTTCATGAGTTCTAAATTGACCAAAAGTAGCTTAGCCCTCCATTACCATGAAGGGGAGCATCAAAATATACAGAAGCTATGAGAAACTATGAAGAAACAAGAAGAAACAATAAGAGAAATGAAGGAGAATACAACTTGTCATTCATGATAACCAATGGTGCCTTTTATAGAAGTCTAGGGTAACAAAAGGACAAAAAGGGAGTGGGTGGATGAGTGGGTTGGTGAAGTGGAGTGGTTGAGTGGAGTGGTTGAGTGGGTTGGTGGAGTGGAGTGGTTGAGTGAGTTGGTGGAGTGGAGTGGTTGAGTGGGTTGGTGGAGTGGAGTGGTTGAGTATGAAAATTTCTTGTCTGACTTGGAAGCCAAAAACGACCAACTATACTTTAGATCCATGAAAAGTACTCTTCGTGAAAGTTGTAGATCTTTGTCTTAGCTATAACATGCATATCTGGATCATCCAATTTGGCTTCCTACAGCCCAAGATATGACCCAAATACCGTAGGTTGCTCAAACCCAACTTCAGCACCTCTATTCTGACTTGCAAGCTCAAACTGACCCATTAGACTTCATTTTTTCAAAAAGTATTCTTCATTAAAGTTGTTTATTTGGATCTTAACTATCAACTATCCAAATGTCAGCCTATCTCCATTATTACAGCTTGAGATATGATTTTATGAGTGCACACCGTTCGGATTCTAGTGACAGAACCCGTATTCTGACTTTCATATAAACTTAGGTCCCTTAGACATCTGTTTAGGACTTTGAGCTCTTCATCAAAGTTATAGAGCTTCCTCTTAGCTTTCCTACAAGGTAAAATTCATGATTATCAGATATCAGAAACTCAAGTTATGGCCAAAATACAGAAACAGTGTCAAATCTCAATAATGCTGAAAATATTCAATTAGGACCAATTTGAACTCAAACTCACAAAATCATACCAAACTCAATCAACTAAGAATATAGAGAGTGTAAATGACTAAACATAAGGGTTTCTTAATGAATAAAATATGTGATTATCACTAGGTAACCCTAAAATCTTTTATATGAAATTGATATGTCATAAATTATTGGGATTAATAGATCCGATGAAAATTTTTCATCAATTGGTATCAGAGCCAATGTTTTAATCCTGATTATGACTATCAATATCTTGTTTTAATCCCGAAATCTTAACGTATGTAATGTTTAATTCATTTTATTTTATAATCGATTTCAAAGAATAAAGTTAGGGCTTTTATACATTGAGTTGTTCTGAATTCAGAAACATATTTATTGTATTTTGATATTGTGAATTTACAAATAATTTTATACAAATCCATTGAACCCTAAAGTTGTAATTCTTATATGATTCGTTTTTCTTTTGGAGTTTTTTCAACAAATTGACTTAGGGCTATTGTAGATCCCTGTTTCACGAGTCTAAACACGTATGGATCGTTTCTTTTGGTTGTGAAAAAACTAGAAATTCTCTAACAAACAGTACGCACGTTTGTTCTTCTTTTGGTTGAGAAAACCCATCTTTTTGTGTCATTTTTTTTTGGAAATTAAACAAGGGAAATTGTAGAGCCTGTTTTTCTGAATCTATAGACACCAAGAAATTGAATTTTGGTGGAGAATCGAGGGAGAAAATCAGCGCGACCCGTTCCTGGATGAACCGGGTCGCGCGACCCATTACAACGAAACGGGCGAAGAGGGAGACTGCTCCAGACGATGCCCACTCGCACTGGTGGCGTGTGGAGGCGCGTGCGGCCTCCTGAAAAGTGCTTTTCAACTTCTATTTTTTGGGTTGTGCTCCACGCGCCCTCTACTTTTTTTTGGTATTTTTTATTTATTTTTTAATTCCTATTTAATATTTATTTTAAAATTTTCAGAGATTAAAATTATTAAAAAATATATGGTGCTGTCCTCTTTTGCTTCTGAAAATTTTTATGTATTATTGTGATATTGTTGGGCATGATATATATTGCACACTCTCAGAATTGATATTGTTTGGTCACTTAAATATTTTTTGGTGCTATTTTGTGCATAAATTGATATATAATGTTTTGAAAATTATATGTCTTGTTGTTATTTATGCGATTAATTCTGAGAATTGTTGTTTAAAGTATTATTGTATTATTGTAATCTCACCTTTGCTGGACCAATTATGTTGAGGTGTTAATATTGTTAATATTTTGTTAATAACATTGCATTGGGATTTATATTAATAATGCGCTTACCCTATCGATTTGCCTTTATTAATGTGATTCCTAATTATTTGTTTAGTGATGTTATTTTGGGCACTTTTCATAATTGTGAACTCGCCTTCGCGGGACCAATTATTATAAGGTGCTATTTTGTTGATAAAATACTATTATGTTATGGCTTTGGAGATTATATTGGTAATGCCCTTACCCTATCGGTTTGCCTTTATTAATGTGATTCGTAATGATTTGTTAAAGGCATTAAGGTTCTGACCTTAGAGTTCTCAGTATCCTTTCGGTACTAGCTTTAGGGACATGATTTTGATGTCTGTGGGAGTCTACTCATGTATTGTAATTCGGGACCCTTCGGCGGGATTGCAATTGCATGGGGAAAACTCAATTATGGTTTTGCTCAAATGTTGTACATGTTGATATGCTTAACAAAATCTCCCTTTAATATATTGTTCTTTCAGCTTCATCGATGCAAATGAGTGCTATAACGAAATTGAATGGGACTAATTTTGAGGACTGGGTGGATTCTGTGAAATTGTTCCTGGCTGTCTCTAATGTTGATGCTGCTCTCACTGAGGATGAACCTCAGAGACCCACAAATGCATCTTCTGCTACAGAAAAGAAGAGGCATGAAAGGTGGGTTCAATCCAATAAAGTTTGTTTGATGACCATGAAGTATAGCATGGAAAAGACTATTAAAGAAAGCATTCCTGAAACAAATAATGCTAAAGAGTTCCTCAAGTCTGTTGGTGAGAAATTCAAGAAGTTCGATAAAACTGAAAAGGCCTATTACCTCTCTTTGTTGACAAAGACTACATATGATGGTGTAAGTGGTGTTCGTGAACATGTTTTGAAGCTTGTGAACTGGTACAACAAGTTGAGGTCCATGAAAGTGGAGTTGGGAGAGGATTTCCTAGTCTGGCAGGTGTTTGAGTCTCTTCCGGCTAGTTTTGATGTCTTGAGAACCACTTACAATGCTCAAAAGGAAGAGTGGACTGTTGATGAACTTATATCTGTTCTTACTCAAGAGGAGCATACCATGAAGTAGGGCAAGGCTCACAGTGTAAAGTTTGTTTCTCACAAGAATGGTGAAAAGAAGAAGAAATTTACTAAAGGGAAGAACAGCAAGCCTCAATTTAAGAAAAAGTGGAATGATAAGCCTGGATATTCTTCTAAGCCATCTTCTGGTCCTGGTGAGACTTCTGGTATTAAACCCAGATATCGTTTTAATGGAAATTGTAAGTTCTGTGATATATATGGACATAAGCAGTCTGATTGTTTAAAGTTTAAGAGTTGGCTTGAGAAAAAGAAAGGTAACCCTTGGCTCTAGTATGTTTTGAATCGAATCTAGTTGATGTTCCTTTAAATACCTGGTGGCTAGATACTGGTGCAACTATTTATGTTACAAATTCATTGCAAGAATTCAGAAGCAGGAGGAAACCAAGTGAAGGGGAGTTGATGATCACAGTAGGAAATGGAGCCAGAGTCAAAGTAGAACATATAGGAGTGGTTTCATTAAAGTTGTGTACTGGACATGATTTAGTTTTGAAAGATACAGTTTATGTGCCTTCTATGAGAAGGAATTTGATTTCAGTTTCTGTTTTGGATAGTTGTAGCTACTCTTTCCATTTTAGTAATGCAAAAGTTTCTTTATATTATGATTGTGTTCTTGTTGGTTCTGGAGTATTGTTTAATGGTTTATACATGTTGAATGTTGATTCTCTTTCTGGTGATCAACGGGATTCAGATATCAATAATGTTGTTGGAAACAAGCATGGTAAAGTTGCTGAAAAATCTTCTATGTTGTGGCACAAACGTTTAGGACACATCTCTAGGGAGAGAATGGAGAGGTTGATCAAGGAGAATATTCTTCATGACCTGGACTTCTCTGATTTTGATACTTGTGTTGATTGTATAAGAGGGAAACTCACAGCTGGAGCCAGGAAGAGTGGGGTTACCAGGAGCGAAGGAATACTACAGTTGATTCATACAGATATTTGGGGCCTATTACTCCTATTGCTATGGGTGGTTTTAGGTACTTTATCACGTTTATTGATGACTTCTCTAGATACGGGTGGATTGATTTGCTATGTGAAAAATCTGATTCTTTAGATGCCTTTAAAGCATTCAAAGTCGCTGTTGAATTGAAATTTAGTAAGCAGATCAAATGTGTGAGGTCTGATAGAGGTGGTGAATACTATGGCAGGTATGATGAAACTGGTAGAAATCCTGGACCTTTTGCTAGGTTCTTACAGGACTGTGGTATTGAGGCACAGTACACCATGCCAGGCACTCCACAACAAAACGGAGTTGCAGAGAGACGAAATCGTACTCTGATGGATATGGTGAGGTGTATGCTTAGTCATTCTACTCTTCCAGAATTCTTGTGGGGAGATGCCTTGAAGACTGCTGCTTATATATTGAATCATGTGCCAAGTAAATCTGTGCTGAAGACTCCATATGAGCTTATGATAGGCAAATGGCCTACCTTGAGGCATTTCCGTGTTTGGGGATGTAGGGCAGAGGTGAGACCTTATAACCCACATTTAAAGAAACTTGATCCTAAAACCATCAGTGGTTTCTTCATTGACTATTGTATTGGCTCAAGGAGTTCTAGGTTCTATTGTCCTTCTCATACTACTAGAGTTATTGAATCCGATCGGGCTATCTATTTTGAAGGGGACTTAGGACATAGTGGAACTCAGGAGCCGCGTATTGTTGATTTTAGTGAGGAGCATGTTGTTGTTCCTATTCCTGTTGATCCCTTTCCAGGGATAATGTCATCTCCTCTGATCTATAATGACAATGTTGTTGATCCTGTTGATGTTATCGATATCCCTCAGCAAGTTGAAAATAATGTACAGATTCCAGATGTTGTTGTGACTCCACTGAGAATATCTGAGCGGGTTCCTATATCCACTAAGTCTACTAGATTCAGGGACTATGTTGTGTACCTACAGGAGCATAAATTTAATTCAGTTGAGGATTCTGATCCTATTTCTTTTCAAGAGACCATGGTTAGTCCTGATAGTGCACAATGGCTAGTGGCTATGGAGGATGAATTGACTTCTATGAGAAAGAATAATGTTTGGGAATTGGTAGAATTGCCTACTGGTTGTAAAACTGTTGGTTGTAAATGGGTCTTTAAGACTAAACGTGATGCTAAAGGTGAAATTGAGAGGTATAAGGCCAGACTTGTTACTAAGGGATATAACCAGAGGGAAGGCATTGATTATAAGGAGACTTTCTCACCGGTCTCCACTAAAGACTATTTTCGTGTTGTGATGGCATTAGTTGCTCATTTTGATTTGGAGCTTCATCAAATGGATGTTAAGACCGCCTTCCTAAATGGTGATTTATATGAGGATATGTATATGGATCAACCTGATGGTTTTGTTGAAAATGGTAAAGATCATATGGTATGCAAATTGAGACGATCCATTTATGGATTGAAACAGGCTTCCAGGCAATGGTATTTGAAATTTGATTATATTGTTAGTTCTCTTGGTTTTAAAGAGAATAATGTTGACCAATGCATTTATCTAAAGTTTAGTGGGAGCAGATTCATCATTCTTGTTTTATATGTTGATGATGTATTGTTGACGAGTAATGATTATGTTTTTTTTGAATGAGACAAAACAGATGTTGACAGCACATTTGATATGAAATATCTTGGTGATGCCTCTTTTGTGTTAGGTATTGAGATTCACCGTGACAGATCTCGTGGTATTCTTGGCTTGTTCAGAAAGCTTATATTGAAAGGATTCTGAATAGATTTAATATGAAATCTTGTAATCCTTGTACTGCACCTATTCAAAAGAGTGAAAGACTCTCTAATACCCAGTGTCCTCAAAGTGATAAAGATGTTGTTGAAATAGAGAAAGTCCCATATGCTTCCGCTGTTGGCAGTCTTATGTATGCTCAAGTTTGTACACGTCCTGATATTGCTTTTGTTGTTAGTGTACTTGGGAGATACTTGAGCAAACCTGGTGTGGCTCATTGGCAGGCTGCAAAACGAGTTATGAGATATCTACAGGGTAGCAAAGATTGTATGCTCACCTATAGGAGGTCTGACCGCCTTGAGGTGATAGGCTATACTGATTCTAATTATAGTGGTTGTCCAGATGACTACAAGTCCATATCAGGGTATATCTTTATATTAGCAGGAGGAGCTATTTCTTGGAAGAGTGTTAAACAGATACTTACAACTACTTCTACTATGGAGGCAGAATATATAGCTTGTTATGAGGCTATGCGTCAAGCGATATGGTTAAAAAATTTAATTACTGAATTTCTTATTGTGGAGAGTATTTCCAGGCCTCTTACTATTTATTGTGACAATTCTGCCGTAGTGTGCTTCTCTCAAATTAATAAAAGCTCAAAGCGTTCAAAGCATTTTGATACAAAATTCATGTTTGTTAGAGAAAAGATTCAGGAGTTTCAGACTCGTGTTGAGTATATCCCTACAGAACTTATGGTTGCAGACCCACTAACTAAAGGTTTAGCTATTAAAGTTTTTATTGATCATGTGACCCGTATGGGTATAGTGAGGTCTTTTGATGTTTTTGGTTAGTGAGAGTTTAATTTTGTAATTTTGTTATGACCTCATTTTATTATGTCTCGAGACAATTATATTATTATTATCGTTGTCATATAATATTGTTATTGTTATTGAACTGCGCAGTTTTGTTTATTTATGATATGACATATTGTGGAGACATTTTGGACCCAGTCTCATTTTGTTGTTGTGCTGAGATGTTAAATCTCAGAAAGCATCTTGGGCGGATGCTTGGGGCCATTTTGTTGGGAAATACACTTTGATCACATATTGGCATGCAAATTTTGGATGTGCTTTCCCATTACCCATTTACCACATTTTGATGGGTCATCGAGATATGAGTATGTTGCATGTATGATATCAGTACTCCTTTGAGTATGATTTTCTGCATTGTTGAGATACTTGTAGTCTCATTTTGGACCAGTTGTTGAGAGTGCTAGCTCGATTTTGACATCATGTTGTGGCCACATATTGTTTGATTAATCTGGAGAATTGTTTTCTTATTAAAGTGATATAATGTGACTTATGTTATCCAAGTGGGAAAATGTTAGAATTTTATTTATGGACAAACATAAATCATATTATATAGAACTCAGATTAATTGAATGTCAAAATTATTAGAGCATTTTGTTTAGCCCAAATTGTGATCAGTATTGTTAATGGACCTATTGTTGTTAAAGCACTGCTCATATATGTAGGTTTTGTTTATGGGTCCTATATATGGGTTTGCCATAGTGGGTAGGTTTAACTCATTTTAATTATTTTATATATACAGGGAGAGGCCCCTATTCCTAACCACTCTAGTGTGTACAGTTGTCCCATTGATACTGACGCGTGAGCGACTATTGTGGGATAGGAATAGTATCTCTCCCTCATCGTGTTTTACTTTTCAGGATTGTTCGACAATGTCTTCTTCATCAATGTCAGGTAATCCTAAAATCTTTTATATGAAATTGATATGTCATAAATTATTGGGATTAATATATCCGATGAAAATTTTCCATCAGTTACAATACAATTAAAGAGTGCACCTTTACAATCAGCCATAAAAGCAATAGAAAAAATGGGAGGCAAAGTATTAAAAAATGAAGAAATATATCTTATATACAATAGGAGAAAAATAGCTTTCTTAAACGTATAAAGTGCTACTCAACAATTTGGGACCCAAAACCTTTCATAGAAGCACGTACAATTCAGGTGGCACAAGAGAATAGTTATTCATAATTCAGAGCATATATCTAATTAAGTATAATTGTGAAACTAAACCAAATCCTTTTCAGTGGAACATGTTTTCTGTACGTAATATTCGTTTTAAATTTGATTCTAAAAGCTAGTATTCCTTTTTTTTTTTTTTAATAGGAGGCTTCTATTGTGCCCCGCTCTATTCTTGGTCCCGCTCTATTCTTGGTCCTTGCAACGAAAAGCATAAAGAAACCTTTAGAGTCATGTAACGGAAGTATTTTCTTAGAAAAAAAAGGTCCCCGCAATCGTTTTTCATAAATATTTAATTTAAATGTTTAATGTGAAAATTTTATAGCTTGTTTTCATTAAATTAATTATTTTAAGTTTGTATTTAGATTAAATTAATTAGCTTACCTATGTGTTACACGATTATTTTAAATTTGATATCTATAATTATGAACTTTGGATTTAATGGATCAATATCTAGTCCATATTTGAAATTTATTTTGCTTTCTAAAACCATAATAAAAATATTTCAAAAAGAATGTTTGGCTGAAATATTTTTTTAATATAAAATAAATTAATCCAAATATACTTCTAATTTCATAAAGAGTAATATAGAGATTAATATTCAAAATTTAATAATGATATGACTCAATATGATTTTATTTGTTTATAGTAATACAATTCGGTGCACTTCTGTTTATGTTTATTTACATTGAAAGATTCATGTTTAAACTTGGTGTATTTAAGTTGGATTTATTTGGTCAATTACATTTTTAATTGTTATTAATTATGATAATTAATTAATTGTGATAATTAATCATTAATTAAAAATATAATTGACCTAATACACTTAACTTAAGTACATCAAATTTATGTAAGAATTTCTCTATATACATCATTTAATACTTACATGTTGCCATTTGGTGTAGTGCGGCAATGGTAGTATGGTAAAAGAGAGAAGAAAAACCCACAGGATTGAGAGAAATTTAGATGATGTGTATATTCCATGTAGGTGTAAATTGTTTCTAGCATGTTCTTAATGGAGCAAAGAGATTTACTTGAAAGGTCTTTCGGTGAGTAAGTTGTGGTGCTTTTCTCCTTGGTGCATTGGCAGTAGTGGTGGAATGAGACGGAAGGGTGTACTTGCAAAAGACACTTTAACACTCAAATCAGGCGATACACTAGGAGGTAAAATTCTTGAGTGATCAAACTTGATATTTATAGGAGAATATCGCTAAAGGGTTAAGCAGGATAGGGAAAATTCTCATTTGAATTCTCATTGATGTGCAGTTATGACTGGTTGAGGAATGTGTGTAACGTTCCTATTTTTGTAGGATTTGCTGGATGTAATTTTTCCTTAATTCTTGTAACTATCACACTACAATTGGTGCTGACTCAGGCCAGGGTCCATGGTGCTAGTGATGTTGGGATGGTTACACTGGTTAGGATGCCACCAGGAGAAATAGGTTTGGATCTGGTCCAAAACAGAATACAATAAATTTGGACATTGTTTAATAATTAGAGTATTATTTTTACTAATAAATAAAAATAATCAAATAATTTGAATAACTATTTTGAAGAACTGTTTGTATTTATGCATATAATTTTTTTTTCAAAAAATTATAAGTTTAATATATTTTTCTTTGATGGAAGTTATTTATATATGTTCTACTATGGCCTTCCTTTCATATCCACCATTATTAATATTTGACAGGTCATAAAATTAAAGCTTATAGCCACTAGTGGGGTGTGACATCTTCAAATCATTGATCTTTTTCATAACCGAAAAGTTGTTGTTTGCTCGTTAACCAAAACCAAATCAAACAACTTGCATGAAAAAGTGAAACATGGTAAAATATATAAAGCACTGAGTTCGATCAGGTAGCCATATATTCCTGACCTTTATTCGATTATGGATGGATTATAAGTAAAAAGAGAACTATATAATTTGAGAATGTTTTAGAATAAAGTTAAATTGTATATAATTTGAGG
Source organism: Ormosia semicastrata (assembly GCA_029884595.1). Lineage (NCBI taxonomy): Eukaryota > Viridiplantae > Streptophyta > Magnoliopsida > Fabales > Fabaceae > Ormosia > Ormosia semicastrata. The sequence continues at coordinate 77,285,238 of JAQQTO010000060.1, forward strand.
ATTATCATGTTAGTTTATAAGTTTTCTAAGAATCTTAATATAAAAAACTACAATTAAAATATAAGGATCTTAAAATTCATGATTTCCACAAATAAAAGTATAAGAAAACACTAACCTTTTATCCATGAATAGTTAGTAGACTGTATTCCAAGAGCGTTAGGGAGATCTCAAAACTCACTTTCTATTCCTTTGCCTTTTCTTTATACTTCTTCTACTTTAGTGATGGTGAAGGAAGAAGAAATCCTGATGGCCAAGAATAGACCTAGAGTTTTGTGCAGAAACTGTTCCTTAAATATTATTAACTTTCATCAAGTTAACAGTTATTATAATTGTAACACTGTCATTTCCCTTTTATCTAATGAGAGTTTAGTCCATTAACTTAATTTAATTACTTATTAAACTAAAAAGATAAGTCACAAGCCTATCACATGAGACATTTAATCTAACATTCTCCCACTTGGCTCATGTGACATTACATTCTTTATAGTTTGATAAGTCTGTCAAAACATAATATGAATTCATATATATAGTCAAACTCTTCTTTACATTGAATACATCATTCATTACGACCAAGAATAAACTAACTCATGGTGGTCGTATATCATTTAATCGACATAGTCCCTTCTATGTACCACAGAATTAGTCCTCTCCTTGACATGACCTATAAATGGGAAACACATAATTGATCTAACAATAATATCTTTATTAAAGATAGAACCTGTTATCATCATTCATATTCAATCATGTATACAAATTAGGAAAATAGGTAAGACAGAAATATATTTATTCATGAACTCAGAGTGTCGAAGTACATAAAACATCATCATTAACATAATATACAATAATGCCCATTCTTTCAACATGTCCACTAAATGTTTTGGGCAGTAAACCTTTTGTCAAAGGGTCAACAATCATAAAGTCAGTGCTAACAAACTTTATTGATACTCTATGTTTTTGAACTTCTTCTTTAACGGCAAATTATTTCAATTCCATATGTTTAGCACCTTTAGAATATTTGTCATTTTTTTTAAAAAGGAAGATTGTTGCAGACAATAAGCTTCAGTGACTTAGCAATACTGTCAACTAAATAAAATTCTGCAACCATAATTCATTAATAATGGCCTCAAAGCATGCCATAACATTAAATTTGTCCACTTTTCTAAATTGGAACCATATATGCAGACCATTTATCCATTTTTTATATCTTTATTAATATAGGCTTTCTGAGACAATCCCAACAATCCTTGTGATCTATCACGAAATATTTATATTCCAATCACATAGCTTACCTTTCACATATCTTTCATTTCAAAGTTATTGGAGAGAAACTTCTTAGTCTCACTTAATAAACTAAGATCATTAGTTGCAAGCAAGATGTCATCAACATATAGAACCAGAAAGATAAACTTACTCCTACTAATCTTCAGATATATACACTGATCAACAGTGTTTTTCTTAAATCCGAAGGATACAATAGTATCATTGAACTTGAGATACCATTGTCGGGAATCTTGCTTATGTCCGTATATTGATTTCTTAAGTTTACACACCATGTGTTCTTTTCCTTCAATTGAAAACCCCATTGGTTGATCCATATAAATATCTTCCTCTAAATTCCCATTTAGATCACATCCATTTGATATAGCTCTAGATCATAATAAGCTACTAATGCCATGATAATTCTGAAAGAATATTTCTTAGAAACTGGTGAAAAATTTTTCTTATAGTCAATGTCATCCTTTTGAGTAAAACCTTTGGCAACAAGACTAGTCTTGTAACGTTCAAGGTTGCCATAAGAGCCATGCTTAGTATTAATCATTTACACCCAATTCTCTTGCACCCTTCAGGTAATTCCACAAGGTCCCATACACCATTATGTTCCATTTATTTAAGTTCATCTTTCATGACATTTAACCATTTATCAGCATTATCACTCTTAATGGCTTGTGAAAATGAAACTGAATCATTGTCATTAATTCCCAAGTCGTTTTCTGACTCTTGTAGATACACCACATAGTGATTCGAAATAGTAAATCTCTTTTCTCTTTGAGATCTTCTTAATGCTATTTCTTATGGTTGTTCTACTATAGGTTCATCGTTAACCTCGGTGTAACACCCCAAAATTTGCTATTTTACAATAATGTCTGGATTGTACTGTTTTGTGCTTCTGTGAGTTGTAAATTTATTTTGACTATTCTGTGAATGTTTTTGATCTCTGTGTGAGATTTACTCTGAGTCAGGAAAATAATAATTTTTGAGCCGGGAAAAATCTTTATTGATTTATTCGGAACCGGGGAATCTTACTAAACCCGAATCCGAGAGACACTTTAACCAATCTTTTAATTTTTAGAATTTATCTGTGAAATAAAAATATTTCACATTTTAATTATCTGTCGAATAATATCTGTTGTTTTGGAAATAATAGTTTCTGCTCATTGAGTAATAGACCCAGTACATTTTTATCTGTTGGAAAATTGACTGGAAAAGTCTTTGTGACTTATTTTAGTGAACTAATAGAAATTGGTCAATGTTGGTGGTTGGACTTTTCTTAACCAATAGAAATCTAGTCTATAAAAATAGTTGGACTAGTTACTAAGTAACTAGACTAACTAAGTTACCCAAATAGCTTAATTAGTAACTAAATGGAACTAATTTAGTTACTAAATACATAGAAACCCTAATGACACAAAAAGATCTAGAATCATCTAGAAGGAATGACTAATGCATGACCTATGCAATGACTTAATCATGTAACTAGATAGTTAGTTATATAACTAAATAACCTAACTTACTTAGCTTAAGTGAACTAACTACCTAATTTAGGTGTAACTAGAAACTAGTCGAAATCAAACTTAGTTAGCCTCTCCTATGAGTCACACGGCCACTTGGTGTGCTAGGAGGTTCTTGAATGGTCTATGATGACCACTTGATGACCATTAGATTACATAAGTCATGTGATAGTTTTATCTTGCTAAACAAGTCTAATTTCCCACTCACTCAACTACAAGGCCATGCATGTGTAGTATTGGATATTTCCATTTCATTTGAACACTTTGTGACACAAAAATCTCCTTCATCTTTTTCTCTCACTTCAAGAACACTAAGAACACTCAAATTCTATTTTATTCTCTTTTCTTTTAGGAGCTCACGGCCTCCACCCATAAACCATACTTTCACACTTCAATAATTCCATCCAATCTTACTTTCTAAACCTAGATACAATTCTAAACACTTTTCCTTTTGTGAGTTTTGCGACGCCCCTTTTTCCCAAGGGAACGTCTCATTTTCAATTACAATGCGAAAATAAAATTATATGAGTTAAGACCCAGTTCATTTTAATAATATGTATATTTACTTGATTATGGTTGGGTAATTAAATTAGCGAGTATATTTTTTTTTGTTACATTAACATTAATGATAATCAATATCCACAGTGACGAAACATACATGGGAAAATAAAGAACAAAAGCATAAGTAAAGCATACATGGGAAATTAACATTTCATTTATATATATATAATTATCACACCGTTTAGTTACAAAGCCTGGTATATCAAAAAGCAAAACTATATCTGCCCCCAAAGGATTATACATAAGTATCCCCACGGTATCAGAATATACAGTCCACTATAGACAAAACATCAGGTCCCCCAAAATAAAATACTGGTAGCCCTCAGTAGCTACAAGTAAAGTCAGTCCCTCAAGTGAGGAGGAATCGAGTCAGGATCCTCTTCGGGGTCGTCCTCAGGAACTTCTTCGGGATCTTCCTCGTCAGAGGAAATCACCATGGGAATCGCAGAGTTACGAGACGGGGCCCGAGCTGTGGAACGAAAAGAGTCTTCCCACGGAGTGAAATAACGGTCACCCCACATCTCACGTATCAGTAGTTGAAACTCCAAACGTAAACTAATACAGCAGGTGAAGACAGGCGGCTCGTGACGTCTCCAGGCTAGAGATATCGACACATCCCCCGTATAGACGCAACGCTCAGAACCATAGTTGATGTACCAGCACTTTGGCCCTCCCAAGAAAGTCAGGCGTACATCTCCCAAAAATCTCTGCGTGCGTGGCTCCATATTCTTCTGCAGTCGCTCAGTCGAGATGAGGCCAAAAACCAGGGAAGTCGGGAGCTTAGGTTCCTTTGATTATCTTTATGGAATGCAGTATACGGACAAAGCAAGTAATGGGAGAGACAGAGAAGAGGTAAGACATCCTACCATCATTACCAATTATAGCATCGAGAAACCAAACGGCGCAAAGCGCCCACATAGCATTTATGACAGCAATAATGGTAATAAACATTCAATAGCAATTATGATCAACCAAACAGTTCCAAGTAGTCGTATACATATAGATATATCAGAGGTACAACAGCTCCAATTATAATAATAATATATGCCAAATAATTCATGGACTCACTATGCACATGTGCCCTCAATAACCAAAATCCTACTCCATGGAGATAGACACAAAATAGTCAGAGAGAATGATCAGGGAGACATGCCAGTATCTCGTCAGCCATAAAATAAGTGCTTTTCAGAAAATAATCAATCATTTTGCGCGTCAAGGCTTTATACAGTGGCATTCTCACAAGATCTCGATATAGGACTGTGGCCAGTCAGGATCGTCGGTGCGTTTGCATCGGTTTGTCCCACGGTCCTGAGGGGCTACCACTGCCCTCTGCGCGACACCAGCGCCCCGATGCCCTCAAGGCTAACTACAAGACCCCACTTGTCTATTCGCACCCGCACTAAGGTGTGATCATCTCCTAGGCAACTCGGCCTTAACAAAGTCCAATGGACGTTCTCTTTCTTTTTGTACAATGCATGACTCAATCATGCTTCTCATGACAACTCGGTCAATCATGCTTCAGATGCATGTCATATGATTTATCCACAAGTTTTGAACCCATTCACAGATCCACATCAAACCAATAGCACATTTTAAGGGTAACCACAATCCCATTCAAAATCATGATTGAAATCAACCATTAAATTCATTATGTGCCTCACAAGCTCACCCATACTCATGTTCTTCCCTGTTTATGAATCCCTAATTAATTTCTAGTAATCCAATTATTTATGATTAATATGCTTTTATTAATCCAAAGGTTTTAAGTCCAGGAAGACATACGGCCTGAATCACCAGCAAAGCCACGAAATTAATTGCTAGGTGTTGGGTGATAAACTATACTATTGAATTCGACAGAGACAAGGTATTTTGGTGAAAAATTGAGGCTACCATTCGATGAAAAATGACATGGCAGAAGGATGAAAGATAGGGGAACATTTTATAACAAGATTGGCTAAAAATCAATTTCCGTTGGATGGAGGTTCTGTCGAACGGAGATCAAAATTGTCGAATTATTCCAGAAGATCAGCAGAAGTCCTAATTCGACGAACATGGGTGTCGACATTGGAGAAATCTCCCAGGTGTCGAACCGACGAAGAACACTATGGTCAGAAACTCTAATTCGACGGATCTTGACATTCTACTCGACGAATATTAACTTTGGGAAGCTCCTGTTAAATGGACAGAAAATCTACTCGAAGGGTAAGTCTCTCGATGGGTATTGGCATTCTAACTCGACGAATATGTCACTCGACGGATGTGGTCATTCCAATTCGACGGATTTAGCATTGGAGGAGTTTCTCTCCTAAGTGGTCAGAAACTCTAATTCGACGGGTTTGGCCTAAAGATGAATTTCGACGGACATGGTCAGGAGTTCATACTCGACGGATTTTAATATTTCACTAGATGATTAGGATATCATATTCGACGGGTTTGGCCAAGAGTTCATACTCGACGGATTCTAACATTTTACTAAGTGATCAAGATGTCAAATTCGATGGGTTTGGCCAGGAGTTCATACTCGACAGATTTTGACATTACACTTAATGGTCAGAAACTCAAGTCATTACCATTTCTCACCAAGAATCCCAAAATTTTAGTCTCAAAGCGTAGCCATCCTAGAGCCAGCCCAACGGCGTTCCTTCCAGATTATACGTTCCAGTACATACAGATATATCAAAACACACAAAACAATCAACTAGCATATATACCTCACCAACAGCATACAAACAAAGATGACACTCAGTACCAATCACAAACGACGTCCCTAAATGCTAAAAGAGGTTGAGGAGGAGTGTCTTCCTCTTACCTTGGAGAAGCACAAAAAAAAGGCTGCTCCTTTTGGTCAGGATTTACGTTTGCAGCTTCCAGGAAATCCTTAAACATTTAAACGTGCAAAATCAGAACCCAATATTGAAATGAATACCCATGGTCATCAAAATGACAGTGGGTTACAAAAATGAGAGGGGAGGAAGAAAAAGCTAAGAGCTTTACCTTAAAGCTCCAACCTTTAAGCTTCAAAGTAGAAGAGAATGAAGATGGAGAAAATGGCAGAACTTTGAAGATGATTTCCTCAATGATGGTGGTCCTCCAACACAAAATGGTGCTAGGATTGTGACGGTTTGAAGAACAAAATGGAGGTGTGGGTGGATGGTGTTGCTGCTGTAGGGTGAAAGAGAAGAGAGAAAGATGAGTGAATAGTAGTTGCATATTGGGAGGAGGGGAAATATGAGAAAGAAAATGAATTAGACCCCTTAATTCAAACGTGCTGCACAAAATGGGAGGAGAGAGAAATAATAAAAATAATGGTTGGAGGAAGCTTCCTTGAGAAGCTTCGCGCGCTCCTCGATAAAGTGCATAGTTGTCTCCAAATTAAATACATCTGACAGATGATTAATTACACTATGGAATTATTTTCTCAGTGAATAAAATTTACAATTGATGAAAATAATATTTTATTATTCATCAAATAATTTTATGATACCACAATTTTATTTAACAGATAAAACCTTGAAAAATGCAAACCTCGCAAACTGTGCCCGACCTCGGGTTTAGTAAGATCCCCCGTTGACACGTTGACAGTTCAAGGTTTACCAGCCTCAGGGAAAATATTCTATTTTCCTAGCTCCGCTCAGTGTACACATAAAACGAAGAATATATTAAAATATTCATCATTTTCCAGAAAAATTCACAAAAATTCCTGAAAATCATAAATGTTATAAAATGATCGTTTACAATAAAATAAAGAATTTTTGGGATGTTACAACACTCCCCTTCTAAAAAGGAGTTTCGTCCTCAAAATTTGTATACCTTAGAATAACTGTGGGTGTTGCTCCTTCATCTTGTCTTCCAGCTCCCAGGTTGCATCTCCCGTCACTTCGTTCCAGATTACTTTCACCAATGCGATCTCCTTGCCTCTTAATTGCTTTATCTTCCTATCCACGATTCTTACAGGAGACGTCTCATAAGTTAAGTTTTCTTTTAATTGTACTGCATTCGGTGCTATGACATGACTTGGGTCAGGAAGGTATTTTCGAAGTTGTGACATATGGAAAACATTATGAATGTTTGAAAGGAAAGGAGGTAAGGATATTTGGTACGCTACAGGACCAACACGATGAATGATTTGGTATGGTCCAAGGAATTTAAGAGTGAGTTTTCTAGATTTTAAAGCCCGGCCTACCCCAGTCGTAGGTGTGACTTTCAGGAATACATGCTCGCCTTCCTCAAACTCAAGAGGTTTTCTCCTTCGGTCTGCATAACTCTTTTGCCGACTTTGAGCCGTCCTCATCTTTTCCTGAATTATCTTAACCTTCTCAGTTGTCTGCTGTATAATCTCTAGTCCAACAGTAAGGCGCTTGCCATCATGATACCAACACAGAGGTGTTCGACACCGTCGTCCATACAGAGCTTCATAGGGTGCCATCCCTATGCTCGAATGATAACTGTTGTTGTAGGTGAATTCTATCAAGGGTAGAATGTCATCCCAACTTCCAGTTTGCTCTATGGTACAGGCTCTAAGCAAATCCTCCAAAGATTGGATCGTCCTCTCAGATTGACCGTCGGTCTGCGGATGATAAGCAGAACTCAGACGTAACTTCGTCCCCAACGCTTCTTGCAAACTCTTCCAGAGATTTGAAGTAAATCTCGGATCTCTATCCGAAACAATACTCGTAGGCACACCGTGTAGTCTAACAATCTCTCCAATATAGATCTGAGTCAATCTCTCCAGTTTGTATTTTATGTCGATCGGGAGAAAGTGTGCCAATTTCGTGAGTTAGTCCATAATTACCTAAATCGAATCATGACCTTTTCTTATCCTTGGCAATTCGACTACAAAATCCATTGCAATACTGTCTCACTTCCATTCTGGAATAGACAACGGTTGCAGCAAACCCGCTGGTCTCTGATGTTCCACCTTAGCTTTTTGACAAACTAGGCAAGTCGATACACGTCTAGTGACGTCACTCTTCATTCCATGCCACCAGAACAACTTCTTCAAGTCTTGGTACATTTTTGTTATGCCTGGATGCATACTCAGCTGGCTTGTATGAGCATGGTTAATGATGTATTCTCTAAGCTCCTTGTCACAGGAAATACAAACTCTTCCACGAAACCTCAGAATTCCATCCGTTCCTTCTGCAAACTCTGTTTCATCTCCTTGCTCCACTTGCTCTCTCACTTCTTGTGAGAACTTGTCAATCCTCTGCTTTTCCTTTATGTCATCCAGTAGCTCACTTGTGATGATAACCATATTCATGTAAATCTTTCCAGGTTCTAACTCCACAAAAGACCACACATCTCTAAACTGCTCTAGCATATCCTTTTCCTTGATCATCAGGGCAGAGACACTGATCATCTTCCTACTTAGAGCATCTGCCACAACATTTGCCTTGCCAGGGTGATACAGAAGTTGGAAATCGTAATCCTTCAAGAATTCTAACCACCTTCGTTGCCTCATGTTCAACTCCTTCTGATCATACAAGTACTTCAGACTCTTGTGATCACTGAAAATGTTGAACGTTGCTCCGTAGAGAAAGTGCCTCCATATCTTCAGAGCAAAAACTACAGCTGCTAACTCCAAGTCGTGTGTCGGGTAATTCTTCTCGTGCACTCACAACTGCCTTGAAGCATAAGCCACTACTCTTCCATGCTGCATAAGTACAGATCCTAGCCCTTAGTATGAAGCGTCGCAGTACACTTCAAACTGCTCATTCGAATTGGGTAGCACTAACACCGGTGAGGTAGTCAGTCGATTCTTCAACTCTTGGAAACTTTGCTCACAGCTGTCAGTCCACTCAAAAGCTTGGTTTTTCCTCGTGAGTTGTGTAAGTGGTCCAGCAATCTTGGAGAATCCCTCAATGAACCTCCGGTAATATCCAACTAAACCCACGAAGCTTCAAATCTCCGTCACGGACGTTGGTTTTTCCCATTGCAGCACTGCCTCCACCTTCGATGGATCCACTACAATCCCATCCTTCGAGATCACGTGACCCAGAAACTTAACTTCTTCTAACCAGAACTCACATTTTGACAGTTTGGCATACAATTCCTTCTCCTTCAGAATCTGAAGAACTATACTGAGGTGTTCAGCATGGTCCTCCTGATTTTGAGAGTATACCAGAATGTCATCAATGAAGATCACAATGAATCTGTCCAAGTAAAGACGAAAGATTCGGTTCATGTAGTCCATAAAGATAGCTGGTGCGTTCGTCACACCAAACGGCATCACGAGATATTCGTAATGACCATATCGGGTATGAAAAGCTATTTTGGGTATATTCTCCATCTTCACTCGTATCTGATGATACCCAGATCGCAGATCGATCTTTGAAAACACATTCTGCTCCCGGTTGGTCCATTAAGTCATCAATTCTCGGGAGTGGATACTTGTTCTTAATCGTTACCTTGTTTAGCTGCCGATAGTCCATACATAATCTTGAGGTGCCATCCTTCTTGCGAACTAACAGCACTGGTGCTTCCCATGGTGACACACTTGGCCTGACAAATTACTTTTCCAAAAGTTCTTCTAGCTGTTTCTTGAGCTCAGCTAACTCTGTCGGTGCCATCCTATACGGTGCTATAGACACGGGACCAGCTCCCGGTACTAGGTTGATAGCAAACTCTATCTCTCGAGCCGGTGGTAAACCAGGTACATCATCAGGAAAGACTTCGGGAAACTCATTCACCACTGGAATTGTGTTCACATCAACCTTGTTCTCGACTTTCAAAGAAGACAGTAGCATGTATCCGTGAGCTCTTTCTTTCAAGAGAGCTTGAACTCGGTTGGCCGTCAAAAATCTAGAATTCTCCTCTATGGGAAAAACTATGGTCTTTCTGGAACAGTCTAATAGAACATGGTTGGAAGACAACCAGTCCATTCCTAAGATAATATCTAGTTGGGAAAGGGGTAAACAGATCAGATCGACTGAAAAGGTTCGACCTTCAACAACCAATGGACAATTTAGACAGACTTTGGTAGTAACTACCGATTCATCAGTCGAGGTAGAAATAGTTAAGTCAAAAGGTAAAGACGACACAGATAGACCCAGTCTTTGCACACAGTCATATGATATGAAAGAATGAGTTGCCCCAGAGTCATACATCACATTTAAAAGATTACCTTCTATGGTACCTTCCCCCTGTATCAAATCTTCAGATTCGGAGGCCTCAGCTCTGCTCATAGTGTAGACTCGTCCCCCAGCTTGTGGCTTCTTGGCTTTTGCAGCATTCACTGAAGGTTCGGCCTTCGTTTGATTGCAGTCTCTGTAGATGTGTCCAGGTTTTCCACATCGAAAGCAGATAATCCCTTTGATAGAACAATCCCTTGTCAGATGATCTTTTTCGCACTTCCGGCATTTGGAAGGGTACGCCACGTTTTGGCTAGTTCGGTTCCTAGTAAAACTTCCACCAGAACTTCCACCTATGGCTTGTTGCTGACTCCCCATTGGTCGGGAGTATGGTTTCTTCTAGAAACGATTAGCACTATTATTGCCGCCTCTCTGGAACCTCGTAGGCCCAAAGTTTCTATTCCTGGTATCTCTAGATTGCTCCAGAGCCTTTACATCACAACAGGTATCCAGTAATGCTGAGAACTCATTGATCCTCAAGGTGATCACAGCCTTCCTCACTTCGTACCTCAGTCCTTCCGTGAATCTTCGGCATTTCCATGCTTCATCTGGTTGGTTCTGAAAGTACGTCAAAAATTGTGACAAGTTTTCAAATTTCGCTGCGTACTCGCTAATAGTCATATTTCCTTGTCGCAGGTTGAGGAACTCCGACTCCTTCGCATGCCTTGCGCTAGCAGGAAAATACTTATCCAAGAACTTTTCCTTGAATAAGCCCCAAGTAATCTCTCGGTTCGCAGCTTCCAGCATTTGCTGCACTCCATTCCACCAATTTTCAGCATTGCCTACCAGCATAAATGTAGCATAGTTCACCTTCTTGTCCTCGGCGCAGCTCATTCCTCGAAAGACTTTCTCCAATTCCTTGATCCACAGACTAGCCTTGTCCAGATCAAATTCTCCTTTGAATTGAGGAGGGTTATGGCGTCGAAACTCTGCTAAATTCTGAGCATCAGCAGTGGCCTCTAGCTGTTGAGCAGCTCGCTCTTGTTGTTGTGCAACCCTCTCTTGCTGCTGAGCAGCTTGCTCGGTTTATTGTGCGACGACCTCAGCCATCCTCTGCATCGCTGTAATAGCTGCTGCCATATCTTCCCTTCGTGCCATCTTACTTTCTTAGATCAGATTAACTGAAAACATAGAAAAGTCAGTTGCATTCACTAGGAACACCAAACAATACACCTTTACGTATACTACTCAGAGAACACACAGCACAAACAAGACAGACTCAATCACAAGACCCAAAGAAACATAAATCGGGGCTCTGATACCAACTTTAGTGCGACGCCCCTTTTTCCCAAGGTAACGTCTCATTTTCAATTATAATGCGGAAATAAAATTATATGAGTTAAGACCTGGTTCATTTTAATAATATGTATATTTACTTGATTATGGTTGGGTAATTAAATTGGCGAGTATATTTTTTTTTTGTTACATTAACATTAACGATAATCAATATCCACGGTGACGAAACATACATGGGAAAATAAAGAACAAAAGCATAAGTAAAGCATACATGGGAAATTAATATTTCATTTATATATATATAATTATCACACCGTTTAGTTACAAAGCCTGGTATATCAAAAAGAAAAACTATACCTGCCCCCAAAGGATTATACATAAGTATCCCCATGGTATCAGAATATACAGCCCATTATAAACAAAACATCAGGCCCCCTAAAATAAGATACTGGTAGCCCTCAGTAGCTACAAGTAAAGTCAGTCCCTCAAGTGAGGAGGAATCGAGTCAGGATCCTCTTCGGGGTCGTCTTCAAGAACTTCTTCGGGATCTTCCTCGTCAGAGGAAATCACCATGGGAATCGCAGAGTTACGGGACGGGGCCCGAGCTGTGGAATGAAAAGAGTCTTCCCGCGGGGTGAAATAACGGTCACCCCACATCTCGCGTATCGGTAGTTGAAACTCCAAACGTAAACTAATACAGCAGGTGAAGACAGGCGGCTCGTGACGTCTCCAGGCTAGAGATATCGACACATCCCCCGTATAGACGCAACGCTCAGAACCATAGTTGATGTACCAGCACTCTGGCCCTCCCAAGAAAGTCAGGCGTACATCTCCCAAAAATCTCTACGTGCGTGGCTCCATATTCTTCTGCAGACGCTCAGTCGAGATAAGGCCAAAAACCAGGGAAGTCGGGAGCTTCCGGTTCCTTGCAGTTATCTTCTATGGAACGTAGTATACGGACAAAGCAGTAATGGAGAGACAAAGAAGAGGTAAGACATCCTACCATCATTACCAATTATAGCATCGAGAAACCAAACGGGGCAAAGCTCCCACATAGCATTTATGACAGCAATAATGGTAATAAACATTCAATAGCAATTATGATCAACCAAACAGTTCCAGGCAGTCGTATACATATAGATATATCAGAGGTACAACAGCTCCAATTATAATAACAATGTATGCCAGATAATTCATGGACTCACTATGCACACGTGCCCTCAATAACCAAAATCCTACTCCATGGAGCTAGACACAAAACAGTCAGAGAGAATGATCATGGAGACATGCCAGTATCTTGTCAGCCATAAAATAAGTGCTTTTCAGAAAATAATCAATCATTTTGCGCTTCAAGGCTTTATACAGTGGCATTCTCACAAGATCTTGATATAGGACTGTGGCCAGTCAGGATCGTCGGTGCATTTGCATCGATTTGTCCCACGGTCCAAAGGGGCTACCACTGCCCTCTGTGCGACACCCGCGCCCCAACACCCTCAAGGCCAACTACAGGACCCCACTTGTCTATTCGCACCCGCACTAAGGTGTGATCATCTCCTAGGCAACTCGGCCTTAACAAAGTCCAACGGATGTTCTCTTTCTTTTTGTGCAATGCATGACTCAATCATGCTTCTCATGACAACTCGGTCAATCATGCTTCAGATGCATGTCATATGATTTATCCACAAGTTTTGAACCCATCACAGATCCACATCAAACCAATAGCACATTTTAAGGATAACCACAATCCCATTCAAAATCATGATTGAAATCAACCATTAAATTCATTATGTGCCTCACAAGCTCACTCATACTCATATTCTTCCTTGTTTATGAATCCCTAATTAATTTCTAGTCATCCAATTATTTATGATTAATATACTTTTATTAATCGAAAGGTTTTAAGTCCAGGAAGACATACGGCCTGAATCACCAGCAAAGCCACGAAATTAATTGCTAGGTGTTGGGTGATAAACTATACTATTGAATTCGACAGAGACAAGGTATTTTGGTGAAAAATTGAGGCTGTCATTCGACGAAAAATGACATGGCAGAAGGATGAAAGATGGGGGAACATTTTATAACAAGATTGGCTAAAAATCAATTTCCGTCGGATAAAGGTTCTGTCGAACGGAGATCAAAATTGTCGAATTAATCCAGAAGATCAGCAGAAGTCCTAATTCGATGAACATGGGTGTCAACATTGGAGAAATCTCCCAGGTGTCGAACCAACGAAGAACACTACGGTCAGAAACTCTAATTCGACGGATCTTGACATTCTATTCGACGAATATTAACTTTGGGAAGCTCCTGTTAAATGGACAGAATATCTACTCGACGGGTAAGTCTCTCGATGGATATTGGCATTCTAACTCGACAAATATGTCACTCGACAGATGTGGTCATTCCAATTCGACAAATTTAGAATTGGAGGAGTTTCTCTCCTAAGTGGTCAGAAACTCTAATTCGACAGGTTTGGCCTGAAGATGAATTTCGATGGACATGATCAGGAGTTCATACTCGACGGATTTTAATATTTCACTAGATGATTAGGATATCATATTCGACGGGTTTGGCCAGGAGTTCATACTCGACGGATTTTAACATTTTACTAAGTGATCAAGATGTCAAATTCGACGGGTTTGGCCAGGAGTTCGTACTCGACGGATTCTAACATTTTACTAAGTGATTAAGATGTCAAATTCGACGGGTTTGGCCAGGAGTTCATACTCGACAAATTTTGACATTACACTTAATGGTCAGAAACTCAAGTCATTACCATTTCTCACCAAGAATCCCAAAATTTTAGTCTCAAAGCGTGGCTATCCTAGAGCCAGCCCGACGGCGTTCCTTCCAGATTATACGTTCCAGTACATACAGATATATCAAAACACACAAAACAATCAACTAGCATATATACAGCACTAACAGCATACAAACAAAGATGACTCTCAGTGCCAATCACAAACGACGTCCCTAAATGCTAAAAGAGGTTGAGGAGGAGTGTCTTCCTCTTACCTTGGAGAAGCACAAAAAAAAGGCTGCTCCTTTTGGTTAGGATTTACGTTTGCAGCTTCCAGGAAATCTTTAAACATTTAAACGTGCAAAATCAGAACCCAATATTGAAATGAATACCCATGGTCATCAAAATGACAGTGGGTTACGAAAATGAGAGGGGAGGAAGAAAAAGCTAAGAGCTTTACCTTAAAGCTCCAACCTTTAAGCTTCAAAGTAGAGGAGAATGAAGATGGAGAAAATGGCAGAACTTTGAAGATGATTTCCTCAATGATGGTGGTCCTCCAACACAAAATGGTGCTAAGATTGTGACGGTTTGAAGAACAAAATGGAGGTGTGGGTGGATAATAATGTTCTTTCTTTGTAGGGTGAAAGAGAAGAGAGAAAGATGAGTGAATAATAGCTGTGTATTGGGAGGAGGGGAAATGTGAGAAAGAAAATGAATTAGACCCCTTAATTCAAACGTGCTGCACAAAATGGGAGAAGAGAGAAATAATAAAAATAATGGTTGGAGGAAGCTTCCTTGAGAAGCTTCGCGCGTTCCTCGATAAAGTGCATAGTTGTCTCCAAATTAAATACATCTGACAGATGATTAATTACACTGTGGAATTATTTTCTCAGTGAATAAAATTTACAATTGATGAAAATAATATTTTATTATTCATCAGATAATTTTATGATACCGCAATTTTATTTAACAGATAAAACCTTGACAAATGCAAACCTCGCAAACTGTGCCCGGTCTCGGGTTTAGTAAGATCTCTCGTTGACACGTTGACAGTTCAAGGTTTACCAGCCTCAGGGAAAATATTCTATTTTTTCAACTCCGCTCAGTGTACACGTAAAACGAAGAATATATTAAAATATTCATCATTTTCCAAAAAAATTCACAGAAATTCCTGAAAATCATAAATATTATAAAATGGTCGTTTACAATAAAATAAAGAATTTTCGGGATGTTACAAGTTTTACCTAAATCATTCTCTAAGGGCTTCAAAAATCAAGCTTTGATTTTCTATTCCTAAGGTAACTTCTTGATTTCTGGATCCTAAGTTGGATTCTTGAATTTCTAAACCATGATTGATCCATGGTTTCTTGTTTTCAAGGTTGGTTTATGACTTTAGGATTTTTCTTGGTGCTTCACGAAATCAAAATGAGAAGGAACTTGAAGTTTGTTGTCTTCCTTGAGGTAAGAGGGAGATTAACCTCATCAACCATGTGTTGGTGGTGAGGAAATGGATTGTTTGTGGTGAAAAATCCATAAGAATTTATTCACTTGATTGTTTAAGCTTTCTTTATTTGTGATTGATGTGTTTATAGCTTTGAAAATATGCTTGCATGTGTGTTTGGTATGCTTATAGCTTTGATAGTATGCTTGTATATGTGATTTGGAAAGCATGTTAATTCTCGTGTAACTTAGGATATGATTCACATGTTGGAAAAAATTGTATGATGGTTCCAAAGAACCTAGAGGCACACGGCCTCAACACCACCAAGGGAACCAAGTGTTCTAAATTATTTTCCTAATTAAAGATTAAATGATTTTATAACAAGGAATTTAATTAAGTAATTTTGTAAGGAATAAAGTATTAGAAAATAATTATATATGATTTATGAAGCAAAATGTGAAATTCGGCCAACATGCTATTTTGATGTCCTAGATACAAAATTATTTTACTAAGTATAGAATTAGGTGTTTAAATGATAAGGAATCAATTTGGTAGGGTTTTTTTAAACTAAAATAAAAGTAATTTACTTTTTAGAGTTAAAATTAGCCTAATTAAGTTATGTACTAAAATTAAAGTTAAATACTTGAAATTTACTAACGTATAGCTCACCCTCTGGGTTTTGAAGAGCGTTAAAAAATTTTGAGTTGTAATATCATAGCTTAATCAAAGAAATGTTATTTTGTGGAAAATAGTAGAAAATACTGTCTTTAGTAAGAAATATTCGAATTAAATTCAAATTTTAAAGATAAATGAGAAAAGATTTAATTTGAGCTTAGAATATGTTAGAAATATTTTACGCGATTTAAAAGTAGTAATTTTTGGCAATGCGATTAAGAAAATGCAATAAAATATTTACGCGATTGAGAAAATGTTGAAAAATCTTTATGCAATTTGAAAATGTAAGAAAAGTGTTCCGCAATTGTGAAAATGCAATAATATTGCTACGCAATTGAAAGTAATAGTAGTTTGCTATCGGGCTGTTGTAGTGGGCCCAGTGATGTTGAATAATGATACTGCTAAGAGAAGGCGAGGATATGTGAAATACTTAATAATAATGATAGTATATGTGTTTGGATCATACATCATGCATTGAAAAGCGTGTCGACTTATTTGGTTAAAGTTGTATGCCTAGGAGATGAATCACACCTATGTGCGGGTGCAAGTAGACAAGTGTAGGTCACTTGTTGACCTTGGGGGCGTCGGGGTGCGGGTACCTCGCAATGGACAGTTGATAACTCTTTTGTCCGTGAGGCAGACCGATGCAAACACACCGACGATCCGGACCGAGACACTGTCCTATATCACGATCTGGCGTAGAATGTCTTGTACAAATGCCTTGATATGCACGTTGATAAATTCATAAATTATAGCACTTTTTGCCACGGCAGCCGAGGTTATAAACCTATCTTCTTGATCATTCTCTCCGAAAACGTGTTTAGCTCCATGGAGTAGGAATTGGTCGTTGTGCATATGCATAGTTGGTCAGCATATTGAAATAATCATTATACTTATCTGATTTATTTTATCTGACATGTGATAATATGATTTACTATTTTGATGTTATATTCTGTTTATTTTCTATCGTTTTCTCTACTGTCATACTGGTATTGATGTAGGGGATCTTACCTCTTTGTTCTATTATATCTGTTTTACTGTGTCTGTCTGATAAAGACCGGGAAGACGGAGGAGCTGATAACTCTTTTTACTATCAGTGATATTACTCTTTGTTTGTTGAAATGGCGGCAAGGCGCCAAGTTTTGGGTTTTGTCCAAGTAAATTTTCATGGTGGGATTGATGCTTGAAGGGTTGATTTTAATAATGAACGCTTTGTATATATTAAGGACTTGACTTTGAGTCTGAGTGGAACTCACGATGGGACTCCTATTTTGACACAGCATGCACCTGTGCGCTTAGAGTTCACAATGCCTATCTGAGAACTCTAGGGCAGCATTGTCTACACACCACAGGAGGACTCGATGGTGTCTTCTGCCATAACCCCCATTAGGCGAGTGATGTATTCGCCTGGGTTCTTTGATGATACAGAGGAGGAGGATCCTTTCGAGGGTCCAAATCCTTAGGCTAGTTTTTTGGAGTCTTAAGTTTAGCAGTTATATTTTGGAGTGTCTATTGTACATTTTATCTTTTAGTGTGTAAGGGTATTATGTAAATTATTTGTAAACAAGGCTTTCAGTATTTATGTATAATATAGGTGTGATTTCAGTTACAAGTGATACTTATGATTTTTACTTAGTTTACTTATTTAAATTTATTCCGCAACCAAAATTTTAAAATCAATAATTTTACAAGATTAATTCTTTTACAACTTTAAAAAAAATTAATTATATTAGGATCAGTCTTAAATGTGATGCCCTACGATGGGTATTACATTAGTTGGTATCAGAGCTCCCGGTTAGAGTCTTTTGGGGTTTTTGTGGTTAGGTCTATTTTGCTTGTGTTGTGTGATTCTCTGAGTTTGATTTCTAAAAGGTTGCAACTGACTCTTCTTGGATTGTGTTTGATTGTTTGTGAAGAAAACTATTTCTCGTGGTAGAGGTACACGTATGAATATAGGATGTGACGATGACGCAATGACTACTGCTGCCGAAGTGATGTAGCGAATGGCAGAAGTAATCGTACAACAAAATCAAAGAGCTGCACAACAACAAGAAGCTAATGCAGAAGTCCAGCATTTGTTAGAATTTTGTCAGAACAATCTGCCACATTTTAGAGGCGAGTTTGATCCTGAGAAAGCGGGTTTGTGGATCCAAGAACTAGAGAAGATCTTTGAAGGAATAGGATGTACAGATGATCGTAGAGTGACTTACGCTACGTTTATGCTAATGGGTGATGGTGAGAATTAGTGGAAAGCCACTCGAAGGGTACTACAAGCCGAAGGGAGAGAGATTATGTGGGAGCTGTTCTGCAAAGTATTTTTGGAGAAATACTTTTTGAAAAGTGCGAGGCATGCTAAAGAGATGGAATTTCTGGGATTGCGACAAGGTGGAATGGCCGTCAATGAATATGCTGCAAAGTTTGAGAGCTTGTCTAAGTTCTCGCGGTATCTCCAAATCCAGCTGGATGAGGTTTGGAAGTGCCACAAATTAGAGGAAGGTCTAAGAATTGAGTTGAAGAGAGGAGTGTTACCAATACGTATGAACCAGTTTTCAACCTTAATGGATATATGTTATAGGCTGGAAGGACTAGAGCCATCACGGGATGCTAGGAGTCGTAACTTTGTACCGTCTAGGTTCCAAAGGGGAGGCAACAATAATAACAACCAGTTTCAGCGAAAACCATACTCTCGACCCTTGGGAAGTCAGCAACAACAACAACAGTAGCCACGTGGAGGAGGTTCAAGTGGCAATCGATTTAATCAGACAGCGGCATCGCTAATGAAATGCATGAAGTGCAGAAAAGGCCATTTGACGAGAGATTGCACGATCAAATATATAATCTATTTTCGATGTGGAAGCCTGGTCATGTCTCTAAGGATTGTGATCAAGCAAAGATGGAGCCTTCAGTGAGCAATGTTCGTGCTATTAAACCACAAGGTGGTGGATGCGTTTATACTATGAGTGGAGCTGAGGCCTCTCAATTTGAAGATCTTATTCAGGGAGAAGGTATCATCTCAAGTAATCTTTTAACTGTACTATATGATTCAAGTGCAACTCATTCATTTATTGCATAGATTGTGTGGATCGATTGGGATTGCCTGTGTCTTCTCTGAACTTCCAACTGATTATTTCTACACCTACTGCCAAACTTGTTAGTACTACTAAAATATGCCTAAATTATCCTATTACTATCAGTAATCGAGTCTTTTCTATTAATTTTATTTGTTTGCCTCTTACCAATATTGATATAATCCTAGGGATGGATTTGTTATCTTCTAACTATATCCTATTAGACTGTTCTAAAAAGACCTTAGTATTTCCTGATAAGGTTTCTGGATTTTTAACTGCCAAACAAGTTGATTCTTTATTGAGGGATGGAGCCCAAGGATACATGCTGCTATCTTCTTTAAAAGTTAAGAGTGAGAAAGATGTGAATGCTATTTCTATTGTAAATGAGTTTCCTGAAATTTTTCCTAATGAAGTACCCAGATTACCACCGAAAAAAGAGATAGAGTTTTCTATCGATCTTGTACTAGGAGTGGGTCCTATTTCAATTACACCTTACTGGATGTCACCGTTAGAACTAGCAGAACTAAAGAAGCAATTGGAGGAGTAGTTAGAAAAATAGTTTATAAGACCTAGTATTTCACCCTGGGGAGCTCTAGTGTCGTAAGTCAATAAAAAGGATGGGACGTCACGATTATGTGTAGACTACCATTAGCTAAATAAAGTCACAATAAAGAATAAGTATCCACTTCCAAGGATTGATGATCTGATGGACCAACTGAAAGGAGCAGCTATTTTCTCTAAGATAGATCAGTGATCAGGTTATCATCAAATTCGTGTCAAGGCAGAGGATATACCAAAGACTGATTTTCGAACGCGCTATGATCATTATGAATATCTTGTAATGCCGTTTAGAGTGACGAATGCTCCTGCAATATTCATGGATTACATGAATAGGATCTTTCGTCCTACTTAGACAGATTTGTCATTATTTTTATTGATGACATTTTGATCTATTCTCAAAATCATGAAGAGCATGCTGAACATCTCAGTATAGTTCTCCAGATTTTGAAAGAGAAGAAGTTGTACGCAAAGTTGTCAAAATGTGAGTTTTGGTTGGAAGAAGAACAATTTTTAGGTCATATGATCTCTAGGGACGGAATTGTAGTGGATCTAGCAATGGTGGAGACAGTTCTTCAATGGGAAAGACCAAAGACTGTGACTGAAATCTAGAGTTTTGTTGGATTAGCCGGATATTACCGGAGATTTATTGAAGGTTTTTCCAAGATAGCCAGACCTCTTACGCAACTCACGAGGAAGAATCAAGCTTTTATTTGGACTGATGAATGCGAAAAGAGTTTCCAATAGTTGAAGAAAAGATTGACTACTGCACCAGTGCTAATTTTACCATATTCGAACAAATCTTTTGAGGTATACTGTGATGCTTCTTACTAAGGGCTAGGATGTGTACTAATGTAGAATAGGAAAGTTGTAGCGTATGCTTCAAGACAATTGAAGGTACATGAACAGAATTATCCAACGCATGACTTGGAGCTAGCTGCAGTTGTTTTGCATTGAAAATTTGGAGGCACTTTTTGTATGGAGCTACATTTAATGTCTTCAGTGACCATAAAAGTTTGAAGTATCTATTCAACCAAAAGGAGCTGAATATGAGACAAAGGAGGTGGCTAGAATTCTTGAAAGACTATGACTTTCAACTTCAGTATCATCCTGGAAAGGCGAATGTTGTGGCAGATGCTTTAAGTAGAAAGATGCTTAGTGTCTCTGCGATGATGATTAAGGAATAAGAATTAATAGAACAATTCCAGAATTTGTGGGTGTCCGTGGAGTTTATGCTGAGAAAGATTTATTTAAATAAGGTTACAATCACCAGTGATTTAATGGAAGAAATCCGAGAGAAGCAGAAGGATGATGAGTTTCTACAAACTGAAAGGGGGCTGATAAAGTGAGATATTGTGTCAACGGTTTAGGAAGGACACGACGGTATTCTAAGATTTGAAGGCAGAGTTTGTGTGCCTAATGATCTAGAGCTGAGGAAGTTGATTCTTGATGAAGCTCATACGAGCCAGTTGAGTATACATCCCGGAATGACCAAAATGTATCAAGATCTGAAACAATTATTTTGGTGGCCTGGGATGAAGAGAGATGTTGCTGAGTACGTGTCATCTTGTCTTGTGTGTCAGAAGGTGAAAGTTGAACATCAAAGACTAGCAGGTATGCTGCAACCCCTAATTATTCCAGAATGGAAATGGGATAGTATTGCAATGGATTTTGTTATTGAATTGCCAAAGACTAAGAAAAGTTATGATTCTATATGGATCATTGTTGATCGGCTTACGAAGTCTACTTACTTCTTGCCAATCAATATCAAGTATCCAATGGAAAAATTGACCCAGGTGTACATTGGTGAAATTGTTAGACTTCACGGTGTTCCCTCTAGTATAATTTCTGATAGAGATCCAAGGTTTACGTCGAGATTTTGACAAAGTCTACATGATGCAATGGGGACTAAACTTCATTTGAGTTCGGCTTACCATTCACAAACTGATGGTCAAACGGAGAGGACTATTCAGTCGTTAGAAGTTTTGTTGAGAGCTTGTGTGTTAGAACAAAGAAGGAGTTGGGATGAATTCTTGCCTTTAGTAGAATTCACTTATAATAACAGTTTTCACTCAAGTATAGGGATGGCACCCTATGAAGCACTATATGGACGACGATGCCGAACACCTTTGTGTTAGTATCAAGATGGGGAGAGTATGACCATTGGACCTGAGATGGTACAACAGACAACAGAGAAGGTAAATATGATACAAGAGAAAATGAGGGCAACTCAGAGTAGACAGAAGAGTTATGTTGATAAAAGAAGAAGACCTCATGAATTTGAGGAAGGTGAGCATGTGTTTTTGCGATTAACACCTGCAAATGGTGTCGGAAGGGTTATAAAATCCAGAAAACTCACTCCTAAATTCATTGGACCCTATCAAATTATTCGTCGGATAAGTCTAGTTGCTTACCAAATAGCTTTACCGCCTTTTCTTTCTAACCTTCATAATGTTTTCCATGCGTCCTAGTTGAGAAAGTATATCCTCGATCCCTCTCATGTCATTCAGCCCGATGAAGTACAATTGAAAGAAAATTTGACGTATGAGACACTTCTTGTTAAGATTGAAGACAAGAGGGTGAAACAACTCAGGGGGAAAACGATTCTGTTAGTGAAAGTAATTTGGAATGAAATGACAGGAGATGCTACATGGGAGATAGAAGATAAAATGAGGGTACAATATCCTCAATTGTTTTAAGGTATGGCAAATTTCGGGGACGAAATTCTTTTAGAGGAGGAGAGTTATAACACCCCAAAATTTGCTATTTTACAATAATGTGTGGATTGTACTATTTTGTGTTTTTTATGAACTGTAAATTTATTTTGACTGTTCTGTGAATGTTTTTGATCTCTGTGCGAGATTTACTCCAAGTCAAGAAAATAATAATTTTTGAGTCGGGGAAAATCTTTATTGATTTATTCGGAGCCGGAGGATCTTATTAAACCTGAATCCGAGAGACACTTCAACTGATCTTTTAATTTTTAGAATTTATTTATGAAATAAAAATATTTCACATTTTAATTATCTATCAGATAATATCTATTGTTTTAGAAACAGTAGTTTCTGCTCATTGAGTAATAGACTCGGTATATTTTTATCTGTTAGAAAATTGACTGGAAAAGTCTTTGTGACTTATTTTAGTGAACCAATAGAAATTGGTCAACATTGGTGGTTGGACTTTTCTTAACCAATAGGAATCTAGTCTATAAAAATAGTTGGACTAGTTACTAAGTAACTAAATAAACTAACTAAGTTACCCTAATAGCTTAATTAGTAACTAAATGGAATTAACTTAGTTACTAAATACTTGGAAATCCTAACTACACAAAAAGATCTAGAATCATCTAGAAGGAATGACTAATGCATGACCTATGCAATGACTTAATCATGTAACTAGATAGTTAGTTATATAACTAAATAACCTAACTTAGTTAGCTTAAGTGAACTAACTACCTAATTTAGGTGTAACTAGAAACTAGTTGAAATCAAACTTAGTTAGCCTCTCATATGAGTCATATGGCCACTTGGTGTGCTAGGAGGTTCTTGAATGGTCTATTATGACCACTTGATGACCATTAGATTACATAAGCCATGTGATAGTTTTATCTTGCTAAATAAGTCTAATTTCCCACTCACTCAACTACACAGCCATGCATGTGTAGTATTGGATATTTCCATTTCATTTGCACACTTTGTGACACAAAAATCTCCTTCATCTTTTTCTCTCACTTCAAGAACACTAAGAACACTCAAACTCTATTTCTTTTCTTTTCATTTAGGAACTCACGGCCTCCACCTGAAACACTCCAAAATTTCCTATCTTGTAACCAGTAATTTTGACAGTTAAGAGAATTTTACTGTTTAGTAATTTCTGGATACTGTAAAATTATTTTGATTATTCCGTCAGCGTATTTGATCGTTTTGAGTGATTTACTCCGTGTCAGGAAAATAAAAATTTTCGGGCCGATGAAAACTTTACGTAATTTAATTTTTACCGTTAGGTTTTAATTATTTTACGTGATCTGATTTGATATTTGTGTGTTTTCTAATATTTGTAATTTTTGTAGATGATTATGAATTTTTTTACTGTATGTGAGCCCAGGTGGTCCTATGTGGGCCTAGGTGGCCATACATGGGCCCAGGTGGGTCCCGCAAAGTGAAAAAAATTTCTACGGATAGAAAAATTTGTACTGTTTAGACGGAGGCAAGGGATCTTACTAAACCTGAATCCAGAAATAGTTTTAAAAAATTTCTTGTACTGTGTTTTGTACTGTATTTAATTTATCAGATAATAAAAATACAGTAAATATATTCTTTCGTGGGGTTTTAGTAGATAAAAATAGAAATTAAATTGCTTAAGTCAACATTGGTGGTTTGGATATCCACCATTGATTTAATTAACGATGGAGACTTGATCTTGATTTAATCAATGGTGGAGATTTGATCTTAAAAGTGAATAGGATCAATTATAACCGTTGGATGGAAATTAAATCAAGGGTAGAGATTTAGTCATATAAATGGCTATGACCATTATCAACCCTTGGATGTAGATTTAATCAATGGTGGAGATGAATCATTAATGACCATTGGATTTAGAAGTGATCAAGGGTGGAGATTTGGTCTTGTAAAGTAACAAGGACCATTTATGACCATTGGATGAAGATTTAATCAACGGTGAAGATTTAGTCTTAAAAAGTGACAAAGACTAATTATGACTCTTGGATTTATAGTTTGAAGGAACAATCTTGACCTTTTATTTTGGAGACACATCTAATGGCTAGAATTTAAAGGAGAAAGATCCAATGGCCTAGATTAAGTCTTCTAAATCAAAAGTTTACCTAAATCCTAACCATTGAATTAATCAATGGCTAGAAAGGCTTCAAATAATGGCTTGAAAAAGATGACAAATTATTGCATGCAAAATAGAGGAATGGGACGGTTTTGGATTGTTTAGAAGACTAAGAAAAAAAAACTTTATCACCATTATTACATGTCATGGTCAATATTACATCATCATTGATTATGATTTCTTTGTTTGCATCCTTAGGAAATTTCTTGAAGGGAGGCCAAAATTATTTCATGCATTATCACCTTCACTTTTTCATCACACTCCACGGCCATACACTTGAGAAAGAAGACATTTCATTTCATTGTCTTCACTTTGTGACAAAAGGAAGCTATCATCTTTTAATGCAAAGCTTAGTCAATTTTAGTGACTTTGCACATGTACCCTATAGTCATCATCCTACTCAATATCTATTAAAGCTATCAAATAATTCTCACTTTCTCTCTTCTTGATATCCCATGGTCATACACTCAAA
Source organism: Ormosia semicastrata (assembly GCA_029884595.1). Lineage (NCBI taxonomy): Eukaryota > Viridiplantae > Streptophyta > Magnoliopsida > Fabales > Fabaceae > Ormosia > Ormosia semicastrata. The sequence continues at coordinate 77,310,759 of JAQQTO010000060.1, forward strand.
AGTAGGAGACAATACTCATTTATTGATATCACTTATTCAATTGCTCATCATTCTATCCAAAGAACCAAGAACCAATACAAGAAATTCTCTTATTTTCTCTTCTCCAAGCAAGTTTCGGTCAAGCACCTTAGAACCATCATCCAAATTTCTATCATTTAATCCAACTTGATTTTCTAAACCTAAACACCATTCTAAGAACATCTCTAGTTATGAGTTTTTCCAAAATCATTCATCTTGGGCTTCAAATCCAAGCTTCAAGTTTCTATCAAAAATCAAAAATTTCATCTTTGTGCTTCAAGAGAAACCATTCAGTCAAGATACTCAAAACCACCATCCAATCTCTTTTACTTTCATCCAACCATAGATCTTGAATCTACATGATATTCTAAGCAACTTTCATGTTGAAGATTTCCTCTAAATCATTCATCTTCATGGACTTTCTTCAAGATCAAAGTTATTGGATTTTTGAGGTGAAGTGTAAGGAAACTTCATTTCTTTTCTCTTTTTCATGATCTAAACCATGTTTGATCCATGGTTCCTCTTAATCAAGCTTAGTATACTAATTTCTATGTGTTTTGTTTTATATTTGAGAAGCCCTTGGTGGTGAAGGACTTGGAAAGAGAAGCAAAACAAAGAGTTTTTGAGGATCTTCAAGAGGTAAGAGGGAGATCCATCTCACCAACCAAGTATGGTGGGGAGAGATGGTCTTATATTTGATGGATGGTGAATCCATGTGAGGATTCCAATCCATGGTCATGTAATAATTTATGTGTGTTTATGAGCTTTGATTTATTTGCTTATGCTTGATATGCTTTACATGATTTTATGACTTTGATGATATGCTTATATTATGCATGATAAGTATATGGCATGTTTATAGTATTTATGATGAAATATATATATGTGTATGTCATGATGTGGTGATGAAAAGGAAATTGATTTTTGGCTCCAAAGGCCAAGGGGGAGGCTACGGTTTTGAGCTCCCAAAAATTAGAGTTTATGTTGAAAATTTTCAAGAATAAGGAAATTAATTTTTGGGTCCCTAGAACTTAGTGAATTTCGGCCAAGACACCTCAAAATAGGTGTTCATAAATTAATATTTTCATGAAAAATGAAAATGGATGATTTGAAGAGTATGAAAAATAAACAAAGGGTCTGTTTTTTCAAGAAAACAAGAATACGGTCTTTGAGAAATTTTTATTAATTTATTTTGTGTAAAAAGATCCTAAGTGTTTTTCTAAATATGAGTTTTGAATGAAACGGGCAAACATTGATTTTAAGGATTTGCAAAGAAAGTGAACAAGGATTTGCAAAAAAAGTGAAAAAGGATTTGAACAAATGAGTTTGGTTTTTATAACCATCGGTATTTCGGTTTTGAAAATAAAATTTTAATAGTTTTGTTTGTGTAAAGCCATATCAATTTAGAAGGGAAAATGTTTTGATAATTTTCAATAGTCATGTCCACGTTTTCGAAGGCTTGTAATGCATTGATTTTGATGAAACAAAGTGATTTTTCAAGGAGAAATATAATTAATTTAATACAAGGAATTTGAAAAGGGAATCAGAGTATTTTAGCACTTGAGAAATGAATTTTTATGTAAATGAAAAAGAGAGGTTGCAAGTGAGCCTCAATTTATTTTAAAAAGAATTTATTTTTGTTAAAATCTTGTTGGATTTTGGAAAGCGTTAGTAATTTTTAAAGTTAGAAACATTGATTTAATTCAATGAAATTGTGAATTTGTGGAATATACTGTGAAAAAGAATTTTCTTGAATAAGAAGATATATTAAATGAAGTATAAAGTTATATTATTTTGAGGAAGGTTGATTTGGAAATGATTTGGGAAAAATGGAGAATATAATGGTATTTTAAAAATTTACTAACGTATAACTTATTTTCAAGTTTTGAAGTACGTTAGAAAATGTTAAGTTTTGAAACGTTGATTTATATCAATGTAAAAAGTGATTTTGTGAATTATATTTTGGAAAATGATTTCTTGAGTAAAGAAATGTGGAAAAAGATTTTCTTGAGTAAAGAAAATGTGTTAAATAAAGTATAAAGTCATATTATTTTGAGAAAAGTGGAAATGGAATTTTTGAAGAAATGAGAAATATTTTCTGTAATGGAATTGTGGTAAAAAAATTATTTACGTATCTCAAAAATGTAATTTTTAAAGTATGTGATTTGAAATACAGTAAAATATTTCTAAGTGTTTGAAAATACAGTAAAATATTTTTACACGATTTGAAATATGATAAAATATTACTACGCGATTGGAGATGCGTTGAAACATTTTAAGTGATTTGAATTACGTTTAAATATTTTATGTAATTTGAACTACTGTTGAAAAATCACTATGTGATTTAAAAGTGATAGAATATTTTTACATGATTGTGAAAATAACGAAAAATCGTTATGTGATTTGGAAAGTGTTTTAAATATTTTGAGAATGATGGAAAGTGTTTTATGCGACTTAAAAGAATGATTTTTAAGTTTCACAATTTTGAAAATGATGGAAAATTATTACGCGATTTTAGAAACGTATATTTTTATGCGATTGAGAAAAATGTTGAAAAATTTAATACGTGATTTAAAGGTGCAACAGAAGAGTTGCAGTATTGTGAAAACATAACAGAAACGTTTTAGAATTGTGAAAATGAATTGGAAATGTTGCGCAATTTTGTGAAAACATGACGAAAGTGTTTTATAACTATGAAAATGTGATAATATGATTTTTCTGTTGAAAATACAGTATAAATACTATAGAACTAGTATATGGATGTTGTGTAAGAAAATGATATGTTTTGTTTGTGATTGGATTTGGTGCATTATACGTGCATTAGAAAAATATGCGTTGAAGCATATGATTACATTGAACAAATGAAATTGAAAAGATTTGGCCCTTTGGGGTTGGACTTGCACTGATATATTTGTGCATTGTATAAAATATAGCTAATAGCTATTATGGCCCTTGTGGTTGAAGAGGGAATGAGAATTGATAGTGAGGTCTATGATGGATCTTGGGGGCGTCGAGGCGCGGCGGTCGACCAGTGGACAGTTGGCGAGTACCCTGTGCCACTTGGCGATGCAGTCCGTTGCAACGCATTGACGATACCCGACAAGAACACGATTCTTTTCAACGACTGGGAGATTGTCTTTGGGCTAAGGCTGACAATTAACCAGAGCATTCTTCTCAAAATTGTGAAAACCTCCATGGAGTTGTTTTTAGTAAACTGAGTCTTTGTGCACATGTATAAATCTGAGCATTTATATCTGTATGATATATTAATTGAGGAATGTTGGCTATGACAATTGTTTTGAGTACTTGGATGATGATTGAACCTGATAAATGATTAGATGATGATAGTTGATTAATGCTGATGGCATGATTATGGTATGATCTATCTGTATGATATTGCTGTTTGTGTAATCTCTGTGCTGCCATGTTGGTATTGGTGTAGGTGATCTCACCTCTTTGTTATATTGTTTTGCTTTGTCTGTATTGTTAAAATTATACAGTAGAAGGAATGAGTTGTCTTAGACATAACGAGTGGTAGATACTCAGAGATTGATGGAAACATTGAAAAGTGGCTGTCTCAAGTTCGAAGATGTGCAGGGTAGACAAGAAGTAAAGTTCTGATGCATCAAGTCGATACAAGAGAAGGAACGAGTATGTTAAGATTTAATGTTAGTGTTGTACCGTGCTATTAAGTAGGACCCATCATGGGGTTTGCTACTATTAAAAAAACAAGTCTATTAATTTTATATTTCTTTTTAAATTGTGATATTAATTGGTGTCAATATTGTATAATGAATAGTTGAAATATGATTTTCAATATTACCTAATATTTTCAGTAAATTTACGTTTCAGTAAAGAAGAAATTTTGAAACCCATCTTTTATAACTCAAACTTTGTGTGAACTTCTTTTCAGATTATGAGTCGGGAATCAGAAATGTGATGCCCTAAGGAGGGTGTTACATTAGTTGGTATCAGAGCACGGTTTGAGTCTTTTGGGTTTTGTGGTTAGGTCTATTTTGCTTGTGTTGTGTTCTCTGTGTTTGTTTTCCGAAAGGAAATAATGTTGTTTATAATGGATATTAGATCCATTGTATTTCAATCCGCACGCCTCAAATATAAAAAAAAGGGAATGGCTCGGGATAGTTATACTTATGTGGAAGTGAAACATGTTACTAGTAATGCAGTTGCAGCAACGGGAGCAACAGGAGCAATGTGGAAAGATGACTGCACGAACAAAGGACCGCTGTTCAGTGGAAACTGGAAGTTGAAGTTCAGAATCTGATGGAAGAGAATCAGTCTTGGAATATAAGATTTCGTAATTTTGGAACCTAGTATTTTTTTAGGATATTGAGAAAGTAATTGATTTCGAAGGAAGATGTATTTATAACCATTGAGGAAACCAAAAACAATAAAGGATGTGAAAGAAGGTACTTAATGAAGGAATGTACGTCAAGAAAACAATTTGCGGAAAAGTTGGACACATTTTCCCAGAGATTATGCTCTTTGAAAATAGAGTTTTCTATTAGTAAAATTTTAGATAGTAAGGGAAGTTGTTACTCTGAATGGAACGGTAGTGTTTTGAGCGGAAGATTTAAACTATGGAGATTGTGTCATGGGAGCTAATCCTATAAACCATACTGAATATTTCTGTGAGTGACCTATTCTTTATAACATATGATTGAGTAGATCAATTATATGTTAGAGTTATTCGTTATCCTCTGATTTGTTTACTTCTGTTTCTATTATTAGCTAATCGTGCTATTCAAGTTATTCAAATTGTTGTTATAGATCAAAGCTTTGTATTAGTTTGATCTATTGTTCAAAATTTGTGTTAGTTTGATCTGTTTCATAAACAGGCGTGATCTTTGAAAATGGATTGGTTATTTTCCAACCATATCCAATGAGATTATTTCAACAGAGTGTGAGTAATCCAGAGAAAATTCATTTTTGAAAATCGGGTTACATCCAATTCTTTGCTGGATATGTTCGATAACAGGTTCGATTCGTTTTGTTATCTTCCATGATGTTTTCTTTCATCTCCTGTAATTGAAGGAATATCTTGCAAGAAATGATATTTCTATATTTGTATCCGTGTTAATGTATCTGAGTAACGCAGCAGAAGCGTGGTGAATTCTTCAAAAGATTGGAACAATTCTTCTATGGGAAAATTTAAGACGATAAAGAAAAACTGTAGAAAAAAATTTATGGAAGTATCTGGTATCGTGCTGTGGAAAGGAGAATTTGGTTAGTGAGACATTTCCTGTTAAAAGCAAAAGCTGCAATATGTAGTGATATGAGAATAAGGAAATTTTAAGTAATACATTACATTAGTTGGTATCAGAGATATGAAAATTCTTTCTTTCTGGAGTAACATTCAACATCTTCAGTAATTATAGGAGTCTGAGATATCTGTTTGATCAGGAGAAGTTGAACATCAACAAAGAGATTTTGTTGGTTAGAATAGTATAGCAAGATGTAAGAGAGGAAGCTTTATGAGAATTAGAAAATAAGAAAAGAGTAATGTTCATATTTATTTTGAGAGTGTGAAATCATGGTTATTAAATTTCAAGGACGAAATTTCTTTTTAGAGGGGGAGTAATGTAACACCCCAAAATTTCCTATCTTGTAAACAGTAATTTTGATAGTTGTAATTTTTTGTTTAGTAATTTCTAGATCTTGTAAAATTATTTTGATTATTCCGTCAAGATATTTGATCGTTTTGAGTGATTTACTCCGTGTCAGGAAAATAAAAATTTTTGGGCCAGGGAAAACTTTATGTAATTTAATTTTTACTGTTAGGTTTTAGTTATTTTACGTGATCTGATTTGATATTTATATGTTTTCTAATATTTGTGATTTTTGTAGATGATTATGATTTTTTTTACTGTATGTGGGCTCAGGTGGTCCTATGTGGGCCAGGTGGCCATACGTGGGCCCAGGTGGGTCCCGCAAAGTGAAAAAATTTTCTATGGATAGAAAAATTTATACTGTTTAGACGGAGACAATGGATCTTACTAAACCTGAATCCGGAAATAGTTTTAAAAAATTTCTTGTACTGTGTTTTGTACTGTATTTAATTTATCAGATGATAAAAATACAGTAAATATATTCTTTCGTGGGGTTTTAGCAGATAAAAATAGAAATTAAATTGCTTAAGTCAACATTGGTGGTTTGGATATCCACCATTGATTTAATTAACGATGGAGACTTGATCTTGATTTAATCAACGGTGGAGATTTGATCTTAAAAGTGAATAGGATCAATTATAACCGTTGGATGGAAATTAAATCAAGGGTAGAGATTTAGTCTTATAAATGGCTATGACCATTATCAACCCTTGGATGTAGATTTAATCAATGGTGGAGATGAATCATTAATGACCATTGGATTTAGAAGTGATCAAGGGTGGAGATTTGGTCTTGTAAAGTAACAAGGACCATTTATGACCATTGGATGAAGATTTAATCAACGGTGAAGATTTAGTCTTAAAAAGTGACAAAGACTAATTATGACCATTGGATTTAAAGTTTGAAGGAACAATCTTGACCCTTTATTTTGGAGACACATCTAATGGCTAGAATTTAAAGGAAAAAGATCCAATGGCCTAGATTAAGTCTTTAAATCAAAAGTCTACTTAAATCCTAACCATTGAATTAATCAATGGCTAGAAAGGCTTCAAATAATGGCTTGAAAAAGATGACAAATTATTGCATGCAAAATGGAGGAATGGGACGGTTTTGGATTGTTTAGAAGACTAAGAAAAATAAAGCTTTATGACCATTATTACATGTCATGGTCAATATTACATCATCCTTGATTATGATTTCTTTGTTTGCATCCTTAGGAAATTTCTTGGAGGGAGGCCAAATTTATTTTATGCATTATCACCTTCATTTTTTCATCACACTCCACGGCCATACACTTGAGAAAGAAGACATTTCATTTCATTGTCTTCACTTTGTGACAAAAGGAAGCTATCATCTTTTAATGCAAAGCTTAGTCAATTTTAGTGACTTTGCACATGTACCCTATAGTCATCATCCTACTCAATATCTATTAAAGCTATCAAATAATTCTCACTTTCTCTCTTCTTGATATCCCACGGTCATACACTCAAAAGTAGGAGACAATACTCATTTATTGATTTCACTTATTCAATTGCTCATCATTCTATCCAAAGAACTAAGAACCAATACAAGAAATTCTCTTATTTTCTCTTCTCCAAGCAAGTTTCGGTCAAGCACCTTAGAACCATCATCCAAATTTCTATCATTTCATCCAACTTAATTTTCTAAACCTAAACACCATTCTAAGAACATCTCTAGTTATGAGTTTTTCCAAAATCATTCATCTTGGGCTTCAAATCCAAGCTTCAAGTTTCTATCAAAAATCAAAAATTCCATCTTTATGCTTCAAGAAAAACCATTCGGTCAAGACACTCAAAACCACCATCCAATCTCTTTTAATTTCATCCAACCATAGATCTTGAATCTACATGATATTCTAAGCAACTTTCATGTTGAAGATTTCCTCTAAATCATTCATCTTCATGGACTTTCTTCAAGATCAAAGTTACTGGATTTTTGAGGTGAAGTGTAAGGAAACTTCATTTCTTTTCTCTTTTTCATGATCTAAACCATGTTTGATCCATGGTTCTTCTTAATCAAGCTTAGTATACTAATTTCTATGTATTTTGTTTTATATTTGAGAAGCCCTTGGTGGTGAAGGACTTGGAAAGAGAAGCAAAACAAAGAGTTTTTGAAGATCTTCAAGAGGTAAGAGGGAGATCCATCTCACCAACCAAGTATGGTGGTGAGAGATGGTCTTATATTTGATGGATGGTGAATCCATGTGAGGATTCCAATCCATGGTCATGTAATAATTTATGTGTGTTTATGAGCTTTGATTTATTTGCTTATGCTTGATATGATTTACATGATTTTATGACTTTGATGATATGCTTATATTATGCATGATAAGTATATGGCATGTTTATAGTATTTATGATGAAATATATATATGTGTATGTCATGATGTGGTGATGAAAAGGAAATTGATTTTTGGCTCCAAAGGCCAAGGGGGAGGCTATGGTTTTGAGCTCCCAAAAATTAGAGTTCATGTTGAAAATTTTCAAGAATAAGGAAATTAATTTTTGGGTCCCTAGAGCTTAGTGAATTTCGGCCAAGACACCTCAAAATAGGTGTTCATAAATTAATATTTTCGTGAAAAATGAAAATGGATGATTTGAAGAGTATGGAAAATAAACAAAGGGTCTGTTTTTTCGAGAAAACAAGAATACGGTCTTTGAGGAATTTTTATTGATTTATTTTGTGTAAAAAGATCCTAAGTGTTTTTCTAAATATGAGTTTTGAATGAAATGGGCAAACATTGATTTTAAGGATTTGCAAAGAAGGTGAACAAGGATTTGCAAAGAAAGTGAAAAAGGATTTGTAAAGAAAGTGAAAAAGGATTTGAACAAATGAGTTTGGTTTTTATAACCATCGGTATTTTGGTTTTGAAAATAAAATTTTAATGGTTTTGTTTGAGTAAAACCATATCAATTTAGAAGGAAAAATATTTTGATAATTTTCAATAGTCATGTCCACGTTTTCGAAGGCTTGTAATGCATTGATTTTGATTAAACAAAGTGATTTTCCAAGGGGAAATATAATTAATTTAATACAAGGAATTTGAAAAGGGAATCAGAGTATTTTAGCACTTGAGAAATGAATTTTTATATAAATGAAAAAGAGAGGTTGCAAGTGAGCCTCAATTTGTTTTAAAAAGAATTTATTTTTGTTAAAATCCTGTTAGATTTTGGAAAGCATTAGTAATTTTTAAAGTTAGAAACATTGATTTAATTCAATGAAATTGTGAATTTGTGGAATATACTGTGAAAAAGGATTTTCTTGAATAAGAAGATATATTAAATGAAGTATAAAGTTATATTATTTTGAGGAAGGTTGATTTGGAAATGATTTGGAAAAAATGGAGAATATAATGGTATTTTAAAAATTTACTAACGTATAACTTATTTTTGAGTTTTGAAGTACGTTAGAAAATGTTAAGTTTTGAAATGTTGATTTATATCAATGGAAAAGTGATTTTGTGAATTATATTTTGGAAAAGGATTTCTTGAGTAAAGAAATGTGAAAAACTATTTTCTTGAGTAAAGAAAATGTATTAAATAAAGTATAAAGTCATATTATTTTGAGAAAAGTGGAAATGGAATTTTTGAAGAAATGAGAAATATTTTCTGTAATGGAATTGTGGTGAAAAAAATTATTTACGTATCTTAAAAAAGTAATTTTTAAAGTATGTGGCTTGAAATACAGTAAAATATTTCTAAGTATTTGGAAATACAGTAAAATATTTTTACACGATTTGAAATATGATAAAATATTACTACGCGATTGGAGATGCGTTGAAACATTTTAAGTGATTTGAATTACGTTTAAATATTTTATGTAATTTGAACTACTGTTGAAAAATCACTATGTGATTTAAAAGTGATAGAATATTTTTACGTGATTGTGAAAATGATGAAAAATCGTTATGTGATTTGGAAAGTGTTTTAAATATTTTGAGAATGATGGAAAGTGTTTTATGCGACTTAAAAGAATGATTTTTAAGTTTCACATTTTGAAAATGATGGAAAATTATTACACGATTTTAGAAATGTATATTTTTATGCGATTGAGAAAAATGTTAAAAATTTTAATACGTGATTTAAAGGTGCAACAGAAGAGTTGCAGTATTGTGAAAACGTAACACAAACGTTTTGAAATTATGAAAATGAATTGGAAATGTTGCGCAATTTTGTGAAAACACGACGAAAGTGTTTTATAACTATGAAAATGTGATAATATGATTTTTCTATTGAAAATATAGTATAAATACTGTAGAACTAGTATATGGATGCTGTGTGAGAAAATGACATGTTTTGTCTGTGATTGGATTTGGTGCATTATACGTCTATTGAAAAAATATGCGTTGAAGCATATGATTACATTGAACAAATGAAATTGAAAAGATTTGGCCGTTTGGGGTTGGACTTGCACTGATATATTCGTGCATTGTATAAAATATAGCTAATAGCTATTATGGCCCTTGTGGTTGAAGAGGGAATGAGAATTGATAGTGAGGTCTATGATGGATCTTGGGGGCGTCGAGGCGTGGCGGTCGACCAGTGGACAGTTGGCGAGTACCCTGTGTCACTTGGCGATGCAGTCCGGTTCAACGCATTGACGATACACGACAAGAACACAATTCTTTTCAACGACTGGGAGATTGTCTTTGGGCTAAGGCTGACAATTAATCAGAGCATTCTTCTCGAAATTGTGAAAACCTCCATGGAGTTGTTTTTAGTAAACTGAGTCTTTGTGCACATGCATAAATCTGAGCATTTATATCTGTATGATATATTAATTGAGGAATGTTGGCTATGACAATTGTTTTGAGTACTTGGATGATGATTGAACTGATAAATGATTAGATGATGATAGTTGATTAATGCTAATAGCATGATTATCGTATGATCTATCTATATGATATTGCTGTTTATGTAATCTCTGTGCTGCCATGTTGGTATTGGTGTAGGTGATCTCACCTCTTTGTTATATTATTTTGCTTTGTCTGTATTGTTAAAATTATACAGTAGAAGGAATGAGTTGTCTTAGACATAACGAGTGGTAGATACTCAGAGATTGATGGAAACATTGAAAAGTGGCTGTCTCAAGTTCGAAGATGTGCCGGGTAGACAAGGAGTAAAGTTCTGATGCATCAAGTCGATACAAAAGAAGGAACGAGTATGTTAAGATTTAATGTTAGTGTTGTACCGTGCTATTAAGTAGGACCCGTCATGGGGTTTGCTACTATTAAAAAAATAAGTCTGTTAATTTTATATTTCTTTTTAAATTGTGATATTAATTGGTGTCAATATTGCATAATGAATAGTTGAAATATGATTTTCAATATTACCTAATATTTTTAGTAAATTTACGTTTCATTAAAGAAGAAATTTTGAAACCCATCTTTTATAACTCAAACTTTGTGTGAACTTCTTTTCAGATTATGAGTCAGGAGTCAGAAATGTGATGCCCTAAGGAGGGTGTTACACCACCCCTAAACCATACTTCCACACTTCAATAATTCCATCCAATCCTACTTTCTAAACCTAGATACAATTCTAAACACTTTTCCTTTTGTGAGTTTTACCTAAATCATTCTATAAGGGCTTCAAAAATCAAGCTTTGATTTTCTATTCCTAAGGTAACTTCTTGATTTTTGGATCCTAAGTTGGATTCTTGAATTTCTAAACCATGATTGATCCGTAGTTTCTTGTTTTCAAGGTTGGTTTATGACTTTAGGATTTATTTAAGATTTTTAGGGTTTTTCTTGGTGCTTCACGAAATCAAAAGGAGAAGGAACTTGAAGTTTGTTGTCTTCCTTGAGGTAAGAAGGAGATTAACCTCATCAACCATGTGTTGGTGGTGAGGAAATGGATTGTTTGTGGTGAAAAATTCATAAGGATTTATTCACTTGATTGTTTAAGCTTTCTTTATTTGTGATTGATGTGTTTATAGCTTTGAAAATATGCTTGCATGTGTGTTTGGTATGCCTATAGCTTTGATAGTATGCTTGTATATGTGATTTGGAAAGCATGTTAATTCTTGTGTAATTTAGGATGTGATTCACATGTTGGAAAAAATTGTATGATAGTTCCAAAGAACCTAGAGGCACACGGCCTCAACACCACCCAGGGAACCAAGTGTTCTAAATTAGTTTCCCAATTAAAGATTAAATGATTTTATAACAAGGAATTTAATTAAGTAATTTTGTAAGGAATAAAGTATTATAAAATAATTATATATGATTTATGAAGCAAAATGTGAAATTCGGCCAACATGCCATTTTGATGTCCTAGATACAAAATTATTTTACTAAGTGTAGACTTAAATGTTTAAATGATAAGGAATCAATTTGGTAGGTTTTTGAACCTAAAATGAAAGTAATTTACTTTTTAGAGTTAAAATTAGCCTAATTAAGTTATGTACTAAAATAAAAGTTAAAGACTTGAAATTTACTAACATATAGCTCATCCTCTGGGTTTTAAAGCGCGTTAGGAAATTTTGAGTTGTAATATCATAGCTCAATCAAAGAAATGTTATCTTGTGGAAAATAGTAGAAAATTCTGTCTTTAGTAAGAAATATTCGAATTAAAGTCAGATTTTAAAGATAAATGAGAAAAGATTTAATTTGAGTTTAGAATACGTTAGAAATATTTTACTCAATTTAAAAATAGTAATTTTTGGCAATGCGATTAAGAAAACGCAATAAAATATTTATACGATTGAGAAAATGTTAGAAAATCTTTACGCGATTTGAAAATGTAAGAAAAATGTTCCACAATTGTGAAAATGCGATAATATTGCTACGCAATTGAAAGTAGCAGCAGTTTGCTGTCGGGCTGTTGTGGTGGGCCTGGTGATGTTGAATAATGATACCGCTAAGAGAAGGCGAGGGTATGTGAAATATTTAAAAATAATGATAGTATGTGTGTTTGGATCATACATCATGCATTGAAAAGCATGTCGGCTTATTTGGTTAAGGTTGTATGCCTAGGAGATGAATCACACCTATGTGCAGGTGCGAGTAGACAAGTGTAGGTCACTTGTTGACCTTGGGAGCATCAGGGTGCGGGTACCGCGCAATGGACAATTGGTAGCTCTTCTATCCATGAGGCAGACTGATGCAAACGCACCGACGATCCAGACCGAGACACTGTTCTATATCACGATCTGGCATAGAATGTCTTGTACAAATGCCTTGATGTGCACGTTGATAAATTGATAAATTATAGCACTTTTGGCCACGACAGCTGAGGTTACAGACATATCTTCTGGATCATTCTCTCCGAAAACGTGTTTAGCTCCATGGAGTATGAATTGGTCGTTATGCATATGCATAGTTCGTAAGCTTATTGAAATGATCATTATACTTATCTGATTTATTTTATCTGACATGTGATAATATGATTTACTATTTTGATGTTATATTTTGTTTATTTTTTATCGTTTTCTCTACTGCCATACTGGTATTGATGTAGGAGATCTCACCTCTTTGTTATATTTTATCTGTTTTACTGTGTACGTCTGATAAAGACCGGGAAGACGGAGGAGCTGATAACTCTTTTTACTATTAGTGATATTACTCTTTATTTGTTGAAATGGCGACAAGGTGCCAAGTTTTGGGTTTTGTCCAAGTAAATTTCCATGGTGGGATTGATGCTTGGAGGGTTGATTTTAATAATGAACACTTTGTATATACTGGGGACTTGACTTTGAGTCTGAGTGGAACCCGCGATGAGATTCCTGTTTTGATGCAGAATACGTCTGTGCGCTTAGAGTTCACGATGCCTATCCGAGAACTCTAGGTCAGCACTGTCTACACACCACAGGAGGACTCGATGGTGTCTTCTGCCAGAACCCCCGTTAGGCAAGTGATGTGTTCGCTCGGGTTTTTTTTATGATACAGAGGAGGAGGATCCTTCTAAGGGCCTAAATCCTTAGGGTAGTTTTTAGGAGTCTTAAGTTTAGCAATTATATTTTGGAGTGTCTGTTGTACATTTTATCTTTTGGTGTGTATGGGTATTATGTAAATTATTTGTAAACAAGGATTTCAGTATTTATGTATAATATAGGTGTGATTTCAGTTACAAGTGATACTTATGATTTTTACTTAGTTTACTTATTTAAATTTAATCTGCAACTGAAATTTTAAAATCAATAATTTTACAAGATTAATTCTTTTACAACTTTAAAAAAAATTAATTATATTAGGATCAGTCTTAAATGTGATGCCCTACGGTGGGTGTTATACTCAGGATCATTAATTTATTGTTCTTCTTGATTGTTATTCAATTCAACAACATGAGGAACAACAATTTCATAAGTAGGAACACAAGTTAAAGGAACTTATAGTCTAACTTCCTTAATCTCCACATTTCCTGAAGCTTCACTCCCACTAGTTTCACCATTCTCAATGAATAGGGCATTTTCAGTTTCAACAATTCCTGTACTATGGGTAGGACAGTAAAATCTATACCTTTTAGACATTTCTGGATAACTAATGAAATATCCATTTATTGTTCTTACATCCAATTTCTTTTCATGTGGATTATAGATTTTTCTTTCTTCTTGACATCCCCAAACATGCAGGAGCCTTAAACCGAGTTTCCTACCTGAACAAAGTTCAAAAAGTGTCTTTGGAACTACTTTACTGGGAACCTTGTTCAAGAAATACATGACAATTTTTAAAGCATACATCCACAATGACAAGGGTAAAGACATATTACTTAACATGCTCTTGACCATATCCATTAAGTTTTGATTATGCCTTTCTGATATACCATTTTATTGTGGTGTACCTGACATTTTGTATTGAGCACATATGACACGTTTTTTTAGAAAATTAGCAAATGAACCTGGGTATTGTCCAGTTTCATCAAATATTCCATAATACTCACCACCTCTATTTGACCTTACGATCTTCACCTTTCTATCCAATTGCCTTTCAACTTCATTTACATAAATTTACAAGGCATTCACTGCTTGTGATTTCTCATGCAGTAAATAGATATATTCATAACGTAAATAATTGTCAATAAAGGTGATAAAGTACTTTTCTTTATTGAAAGAGTTTACATCAAAGAGTCCACATATATCGGTGTGTACAATTTCAAAAAGTTGAGTGCTTCTCATGACACCATTCTTAATGTGTTTTGTTTGTTTTCCCTTAATACAATCCACACAAATATTAAGGTCAGTGAAATCCAAATCTGGAAGGGTGTCATTCTTTATTAACCTTTCCATTCTTTCTTTGGAACACTACAAAAATACAAGTTTAAAATGGCAGTTATTTGTTGCAGATTATGGCGGTTATACTTCAATTTTTTACCTCAATGGTAATTTCTAAAACTAATGTAATTACCTCTGCCATTCGGTATAATACGGTGGTTTCCCATTAACCGCCATAATTTTATCATGTATAAAATGGTGGTTATTTTTTGCAAAAAAATAGCGGTTAGAACTGCCGTAATTTACCTAAAACCAACCCAAAAAAACATAAAACAGCAGTTTAGAATTGTCATAATTCACCTAAAACCAACAAAAAATATAAAATGGCATTTTAGAACTGTCGTAATTCACCTAAAACCAACAAAAAAAACCACCCTCTAATAACCTGCTCTAGTAATATAGCAATGAAAAGATAATCTAATTTTAAAAAATAAAAATAAAAAAATAAAAAAGAAGAAACCAAAGATAATTAACAAAATGAAATCATATGTTATCCCGGTCACCTTTATTCCTCGTTTGTGTGCCTCTTTGATCAAGAACTTAATTTCATTAACCCCATCACGACCACAATTTCTTATACCAGCAGAGGAGTATCTGATCATTGGTGAAAAGTAATTGACGGTTGAGTACCCCCAAAAATTGACCCTAAATCAAAAAAAGATACATCATTATAATACACTAGAAAATAAAATTAAAAAAAAAGTCAAAA
The DNA here is from genome assembly GCA_029884595.1 of Ormosia semicastrata. NCBI lineage: Eukaryota > Viridiplantae > Streptophyta > Magnoliopsida > Fabales > Fabaceae > Ormosia > Ormosia semicastrata. Next base: position 77,326,344 of record JAQQTO010000060.1, read on the forward strand.
TAAGAATTGTACAGAGCCACAAATGCAGAATACCATCCAATGAGATCATGAGTTCGTCAAATTATGCTACAAGATTGGAAGGAAGAGTTTGGCATAACATTTTGCAGGATGCAAGTGCATCAAGGGTGAAAAAGCTATCTCAAAGATTCTAAGAAATGGCAAACTATGACTAGCATCTGACTTGAAGATTCCAATATAACCAGAAGTCAATGATAAAAATGGTAATGATTTAATCAGAAACTACAAATTTGTATGTTAGTTCATCAGCAGAATAATCAAGAAAATGTATAATTATATACTGCTATGTGATTCGCTAAAGGAATCTCTTACTTATAGTCCTCTAGTACAAAATTGTAACTGAAGTATTCCAGCTCATGGAACTCATGACATAACATTAATTCTATACAATTTACTCCAAGTTCCTACAAAATGAATAATCCCAAATGAAAATAGTTTCATTATGGAGTAGCTAATAGTTTATGGATATATCTGCTTTATGCAATAATGCAATACAATGGCAAAACAAATAATGCAATCCCAAGTTCATGAAAAGCAAATATTGTAGATTCAAAAGCATGTGAAAATTGTGTGGACTCAGAAGTGTACAATCTATTTGATAATGTAATGTTATTGCCATGAGAAAGATGCTAGAAGTTTTTGGATTAAGATTCTACCTTGTATCTTCAACTTCATCAAAATGAACATTATGATTTCATTTTGGCATTTGGTTCAAGGCTTTTTGTCAAGGCCACTCAAGGGTATACCTCATGTAGATATAAGGACGGATTGGTAGGCATTGTTTATTTGATTTAATATTACTTCCTTTTAGAGGTCACATTATCTTCTTCAATGTCATTTTCCTCTTTTGGTGAATTTCTTTTTTCAATCCACACAATGACACATAGAAATCAACAATTATTTTCAGCAAAGAAATTAACAAATTATTGACGTTATAACTTCTAAGTTTTAACAAGATACTGGACTGTTTTCACATAATATCCACTGGTAGAAAGAAATGTCCCAAGGAACTCTTTCAATTATTTTAGAAAAAGATAAGAAACTTCACCTTTAAGTGGTCAAGCTTCTCCACTACACCAAGTTATGTACTAGGGAACTTGGTCTTGCTTGACTCATGCTTTGTGAATCCTCGCACATGCATTTCATATATAATAAGATCCTCTTATTGATACCTCAGAGGTAAATCTCCTTCCCAGTGAAACTAAACAAGTTGCATAGCAAGAATAAATAGTGAAATTTAGTTTTTGAAAAGTTTAAGGAAAAGAATTAATAAAAAAATAAAAATAAAAGATGAAAATGAGTAAACAACCACAAAAATAAATAAAGTACCTCATCATCATCAGAAGAAGGTACCATGTTAGCCATCTGGGGCTAGTAGTTACCATCAGGTCCTAAAGCGCCAAACTCTCCTTTACTTATAACTGCCTAGACAAATGAGTGGCATATTATTAGAGTCTATTGCAATTTAATATTTTAAAGGAAAAAAATAGAAATTAACAATAGATGGGGTTTTCTTGTATCGCTCTTTATAACATCCCTCGATTTAATAACCACGACACAATCGTCATTATGTCACGGTCACTAAATTTCGGTGTGCTACAATTGTCAAATAACAAACTTTACAAAAATATTAAACATTTCGCATATGAGGAAAATAGGAGCCACGAATGAATAGTTACATATACAACCAGTTAAAATATGAATTATAAGATGTACTCAATTTACAACATTTTAGACTGAATAATCACCTTAAAACATACATATACCCAAAATACACTCTATGCAGGTAATGCAAAATAAAGTATAAACTACCCATAACATATTCACAACTAAGGAGTTGGGCACTCCATCGGATCTCAACCGCGTGAGGCAACTCCGAGAGCTCACCGGTGTAGTGAGAAATACAGAATAAGATCTTCAATCGCAGTCCTCTTCATGGTCAAGGTCAGATCCCCAACATATCGCATACGCTTGTCGGTCCAGTCGACTCGCCAAGTCTTGGCACCTCCGGTGAACACAATTCGAACGAACCCAATGGAACCCCCTCCGCGACGACATAACCGGATGCAGTGGTCAAACCAAGAAAGTCCAAAAGAATCCAACCTTGGTCCCACTTACAGTCTTTAACCAAGAATTCACATAGAACCAGAAAAGTACAAAAAAGAGGTAAGAAATCCTACCATCATTACCAATTATAGCAGTAAGAAACCAAACGGTGCAAAGTGCCCACATAGCATTTCTAAATAATAATCATAAGCATTAAATAGCATAAATAAACAAATAATCAGTTCCAGGCAGTTATATATATAACAGTAAGACAACAATTCCAAATTATACTAATCATAAATGCCAGATAATGCATGGACTCACTATACTCATGCATACAAAGTCGAAATCCTACTCCATGGAGCTAGACACAAAACAGTCGGAGAGAACAATCAGGAGGTATGCCTGTATTCTTGGCTGCCGAGGCCCTCAAGTGCTATAATTCTATATTTGTCAACGTGCACATCATGGTATTTTACAAGACATTCTACACAAATCACGATATAGGACTGTGCCACGGTCAGGATCGTCGGTGCGTGTGTATCGGTTTGTCCCACGGTCCAGAGGGGCTACCACTGCCCCTTGTGAGACTCTCGCGCCCCGACGCCCTCAAGGTTAACTACAGGACCACACATGTCTATTCGCACCCGCACATAGGTATAATTCAACTCCTAGGCTAAAGGCCTTAACAAAGTCCAACGGACAATCACAATGCATACAGACTCTATGCATAAACATGTATGATCATTATTACATACAATTCCACAATATGCCACAATTTGCCAAAGCAAGAATCAACAAAATCATTGGTCACTCACATGGACCCACAATATCATAATATCAAAATTAAATGAATCAATGCATTTTTAAGGTGTATTATGAATTCTTGCTTAGGTTTAGCTTTTCTTACGATGTTTGTCTTTACAGGAATTCCCTTAGTTAATCAAATTCTCTTAGGTGATTTATTCATATACACTTAGAAGGTTATTCTAAGATCTCAAAGTCTCACACTCTCTTGTTCTTACCCTAATTAAAATTATCCCAAGTCTTATGAAAATTTCATTCTTGGTTCTTTAAAATTTATGAATCTCAAAGTATAATTTAATTTCCAATTTGCTAATTCTTGCATCCTATTACCATTAATTTAATCACTAGGTGTTAGGTGATAAATTATAATTTTGGATTTCGATGGAGAAAATGTATCTAGTGTACAATTGTGAGACTACCTTTCGACGAAAAACAACATGACAGGATGAACGTTGGTAGGAAAACATTATTTGACCGGAATGGCTAAAAGTCAAGTTCTATCGGATAAAGATTAATTCTGTTGAATGAAGATCAAAAACTGTCAAATATACTAGAAGGTCAGCAGAAATCCTAATTCGACGGATGGGTGTTGACGTTGGTGAAATCTTCCAAGTATTGAACCGACGAAGGTACTAAATGGTCAGAAATTCTAATTCAACGGATATTGACATGCTAACTCGATGGATATTAACATTGGAGAAGTTTCTCCTAAATGGTCAGAAACTCTAACTCGACGGATATTGGCATTCTAACTCGATGGATATTCACATTCTAACTCGACGGATATTCACATTGGAGAAGTTTCTCTACTAAAGGGTCAGAAACTCTAACTCGACGGATATTGGCATTCTAACTCGATGGATATTCACATTGGAGAAGTTTCTCTATTAAAGGGTCAGAAACTCTAACTCAACGGATATTGGCATTCTAACTCGACGGATATTCACATTGGAGAAGTTTCTCTACTAAAGGGTCAGAAACTCTAACTCGTCGGATGTCGACATTGTACTAATTGGTCAGAAGTTCAAATTCGACGGATATTGACATTGTACTAAATGGTCAAAAGTTCAAACTCGACAGATATGGTCAGAAGATCAAACTCGACGGATATTGACAATGTACTAAATGGTCACAAGTCTAAACTCGACAGACATTGACATTTTACTAAATGGTCAGAAGTTTAAATGGTTACAATTGTTCACAAAGAATACCCAAAATTTTGGGCTCAAAACCATGGCCATCCGAGAACCAATCCGACGTCACTTCCTTCCACGTTATACATTCCAATCCATTCAGATACATCAATATACACAAAAACAATCCAATAGCACAAACACATTACAAACAACATGCAAACAAAGGATGACCCTCAATAGGGTTCCCTCACTATCAATCACAGACAACGTTTCTGAATGCTAATAGAGGTTGAGGAGGAGTGTCTTCCTCTTACCTGAGTGAAGAACAAAGAAATGATGCTTCTTTTTGCTTACTAATTTCGTGCTTCACCACCACAGAAACCTTGGTGTTCAAATCCATAAAAATCAAGATCAAAGAGTGGAATGGCATCCATAGTCACCAATGTGACCATGGAACACGAAAATGGGAAGAAAAGAAGAAGAAAGTTGAGAGCTTTACCTTAAAGCTTGAAGCTTTAGTGTTGGGCTGCCAACCACGAAAATGGAGGAGTCAATGAGAGTTCCACAAAGAAGAAAGCTTGAAGATGGAGAGGGGAAACAATGGTCTCTATTGGGTTGAGCAAAGGAAGCTTGAAATCAACAATGGTGTTTGTGGGTGGTAGCCGTATGGAGAAGAGAGGAAGAGAAATGAGAGCTGCGTGAGGGAGAGAGTGACTAGCGTGAATGAGAGAAAATAGGAGAATGAAAATGTAATATCCCTCTAGCCAACCGTGCAGCACCAAAAAGGGAGGAGAGAGAAAAGTGGTTGGGAAGGAAACTTCCTAGAAGTTTCCTTAAAGCTTCCTTGAGAAGCTTTGCACAATTCTCAATAAAGTGCATAGTAAGCTTGTCTCCTTAATTAAATATATCTGACAGATGATTAATTGCACTATTAGAATTATTTTCCTGGTGAACAAAAGTTACAGTTAATGAAAATAATATTTTATTATTCATCAGATGATTTTATGATACAGTAATTTTATTTATCGGATAAAATCTCAAAAAATGCAAACCTCAGAAACTATACCCGGCCTCGGGTTTAGTAAGATCCACTGTCGACACGTTGACAGTTCAAGGTTTACCAGCCTCAGGGAAAACATTTTGTTATCCCAATCTCCAAGGCGCATAAAATGAGAAATATATTAAAATATTCATCATTTCCAAAAAATTTCACAAAAATTCCTAAAAATCATAAATATCATAAAATGGTTATTTATAATGAAATACATAATTTTCGGGATGTTACACTCTTTACTAGTGTCATGATTTATATTATATATATAATTAAAATGGGATAATAGAAGAAATTAATCAACCTCAAATTATTTGAAATATAAAAAGAATAAAATGGGATGATATATTCAACACACTCTAAGACAAACAAAAACTAAATAGAAGAGTTAAAATAACACCATACCAAATTGGGGGTTATGCCACGAGCAACAGCAGCTCCACCAATTGTATATTCCAGTATCAAGGCCCAGCCAATCAACCAAGCAACTCTGCAAACAAAGTAAACACTTTCTATTGATCAAAAGATATTAACTCCCAATTGACAATGATGTAGTTTGTTTTAAATAAAAGATCATGTAAACTAAATTGATACATATCTCAAGTAGACAGATATATTCTCAAACAAGAAAAGAAATATTGCCCCTTCACACAGGTTCATAAGTATGAACAGAAAGAGACACTATCCCAATCCCCCTCCCAAGCATCTATACCAAGAAAAAGAACCACCAAATAAAGCATCAAGTTATAACCTCTGCACAAGCACTTCAATCTTTATTTTCAATAAGCAAAGTCAACATCATAATTAGAAGGTCCAAGGAAAGAAAGGATAAAAAAAACTTTCAAGCACATGGCAAGAGAAAACATTAGTGTGGGAGCTTCAAAAATGAATGGTTAGCGTGATTTTAGTTGAAAATTGAAAACTCCAAACATTATCTTGCTAACCTTCAACAACTATGAAAGCATACTACACAACACAAACACACTCTGAAGAGCTTTGCCATTCAGAATTTACTTCAGGCAAATTATAAGCAGTTAAACAAACTTAAGTACACTGATATATAGTTTAATAACACTTCAATCTCTAGATTCAATTTAAGTACAAAAAGGGAAAAAGAGACAGATCATGTTACAATGGAGTGCCCTTGTTGACAGCGTATCAAGAAAAAAAAAAGCAGGTGTTGATCATATACAAGGGATGTGGCTGGCTAGTTTGCTACACTGTTGCAGGCTATGTGGGTTGTCATCATTGCCACAGCCAGGTGCTTCAGTTCGCGATCCAGTCACGCTGCCGCTGGGTCATCTACTAAGCAGTGGTGCTCATCAAGTCATGGTACTACGCCACCAATGCGCCGCTGCAACACCTGACTGGAGAGAGCAATTACAACTGCAAGTGGGTCTAAAGCACCATATGAAGCTGCAATAATGGGGCATCACTCTCACCGTCTCAGCCCCTCTCATGAGGGTTAGATTAGTTTGAGAGGGAAATTGGAAATTGTAGTCTTTAGTTGGAAGGATAGAAATTGAAAACTGATAGAGCTACAAATTGAAAACCCCAAACCCAAAGACAAGTTCTATTGTTAGATTTTGAAGATGGTGACAATGATAAAGTGAAATGAATACCTTGACAAGGAGACAAGGAAAAAGCAGTTGGGTGTTAGAGAGCGAGAAGCGATCTCATCAAGCTGCGGTAGCTCCGGTGACAGCAGTGGCATCGTGGTGGTCGTTGGAAGGATTAAATGGACAGTAGGGAAGAAAGCTGCCCTGCAGCGAGAGCAGAGAGAGGGCGAGAGAGTGAGAGGGAGAGGGGCGAGAGAGAGAGAGGGAACATGAAATTAGGGTTTTTGGTTATAGGGCGGGAATGTGAAAATTTAAGATTCATTAAAATATTTTAATTAAAATTTAAAATAAAAAAATTTGGTTGTTGAAACTGTTATTTTATACATTTAACTGCCCTTTTTTACTTGTAAAATATGACAGGTGCATAACTGACGTATTATGCTACATATTATGGCAGTTTTTTAAAACTATCGTACTAAAACTATCGTAATTTGCATATTTTTTGTAGTGTGTGACCCAAACGTTTATGCCACAAGTAAGCAAAATGTTCATTCACTAAACTATGTTTAGTGCCAACATTATGATGTAAGGTCATAAGAGTTTTAGCATATAAATTATCAAGATTTAATTTATATAAACCATAAAAAAATATACTAGAACCAATCATATAGTTATGCTTATATAAACTAAAATATCCATTACCAAACTTAAAAGAGTATCCAGCAACATCAAGTTTAGACAAAGAAACTAAATTCCTAGAAATATTAGGTACATAAAAAGTTTCAAATAAATCTAAATGATGTCCACTGTTTAGGATTAAACGGTAAGTCTCGACACCTTCCACTAGAACTTTCACTCTATTTCCCATGAAGACGAACTTCTCATTCGGGCTTATAGTTTGGATTGTAAGGAATCCTTGCATCATATTAGACACATGAGTTGTACATCTAGAATCAATCCACCAAGTATTATGGGGAACTTCAGTTAAATTTGATACGAAACATACATTAGCTTTCTTTCCAACTCCTTGATGGTTCACATAATTGATAGCATGATTTCCTTGATTCTTAAGTTTGGTTTCCTTCTGAACTAACATATTGTACAATTCATGCACATGCCATTTATCTTTCATGGTATTATAGTTCATTTGGAATAGACCGTACTCAAGCGGTAATAAGTTTAGAATGAACTGCACAAGGAAATTTTTATCCACTTCCATTTCCAATGACTTAAGTCTTGCTACAATATTTGTCATTTCAATGACATGCTCATGCATAGTACGAGAACCATCAAATTTCATGGTGGTTAAAGTACTCATTAATGTCCCAGCAAAAGACTTGTCAGCAGTTCGGGAGCGCTTTTCTACTGACTTCATCATTTCTTTAGCATTCTTAGTTTTAGGAAAAGCTAACTTAATATTGCTAGCTATACTCATCCGCATGTACATCAAACTCAATTTGTTTAATCTTTCCCAGTTTTTATAATGAACTTTCTCTTCATCACTGCTTAAAACAGTAATAGCATCTGATTTCTCTACTCGAAAAGCCAAATCCAAATCCATTACCTTAAGGTAAAACTGGATTTGCTCACTCCATTCAGAGAAATTAAGTCCATTAAAAATTGGAACAGATGAGAGATGCAAATGCATAGCAATAAATACTGTAATGATCACATGTCTGACATTAATACTTTGAGTTATAAATTAACATACTATATAGATTCAGATAGCAAATCACTTAAGCATTCAATGTATATCAATGTTCTCCTTGGGGCGATCCATCAATATACCATATTTAACATAATGATGCTAATAAAATTTACATAATTTGGCAATGATATATGCACTAACTAGAATTATTTATTATCTTTGGATATATAAATAAAACTAATAGTACGCTTACACTACCAATAATCATGTCCATTTATTATAAGGATAGTTAATCAATCTTTGGGCGATCTATAAATACCTTATAATAATGAACTTCAATTTACCTATACACAAATAGTCACCATGTCATTCATAACATTTATTCTATATGGGTAATTAAAAGAATAACTTTCATACAATTTAGAATTAAATTAAGTTAAAGATTCAATCACTTTGGGGATTAACAAATCTATCAAACATTAATTCCAAATTAATAGCATCATGCATAAAATCAAATACTGCATATTTTTTAAAATAACTTTCATATAATTTGGGATTAAATCAACTTAAAGATTTGACCACTTTAATGATTAATAAATCTAACATAATATCATTCCAAATTAACAGCATTATGCATAAAATCAAATACTGTAAATTCTTTAAAACAATTAAACATACCACATAATTCTTAATTTATGAAAACAAAAAAACCATAAAGCCGTAGAGTCACTTAAGCATTAATACTTTGAGATTTGCATTAAAGTCATAAACCACGTAATTCTTGATTTCGTAAAGTCGTAGATTTACGAAATATTGCAAACAATCATATGCCTTAAGTCGTTGAATTAAAAACAATAAACAATAAATAATACTGCAAACGAGCTTTACGAACAATGTACCCGTGATGTGCGAAAACAATATATTGTTCATTAACTTACAAAGTTAATTAGGATTCACAATTAGAATCAACAATATGATATAAAATCAATAATACGCCATAAAATTTATTTACACAGTGCAGTGGAATAACATAATTAAAATTTTATAATTTTTACAATTAAGATTCATTCAAATTGGGAATAAAGATCTTAAAATTCATGATTCCCACAAATAAAAGTATAAGAAAACACTAAAATCTTAAAATTCATGATTCCCACAAATAAAAGTATAAGAAAACACTAATCTTTTATCTGTGAATAGTTGATAGACTGTATTCCAAGAATATTAAAGAGATCTTAAAACTTATTATCTATTCGTTTGCCTTTTCGTTATACTTCTTCTACTTTAGTGATAGTAAATGAAGAAGAAACCCTAATGGCCAAAAATAGATCGAAAGTTTTGTGCAGAAACTATTCTTTAAATATTGTTAACGTTCATCAAGTTAACAGTTATTATAATTATAAAACTGTTATTTCTCTTTTATCTAATAAAAGTTTGACTCATTAACTTAATTTATTTACTTATTAAACTAAAAAAATAAGTCATAAGCCCATCATATGAAACATTTAATCTAACATATCATTGGTGATATTATTTACATTTTTATCATAACGAAGATGATATGAAGTCGTTACATTTTGACTAACATAGATTTCAAATAATTTTAAGCCTTATTAAAGGATGTTTTTTTTTCTTTCTCTGGTAAAGGCCTTAAAGGAGACTTTTTTAATCTCTAGCTTTCGTATTGTAATTGTATCATAGAAACATGACATTACAGAAAGGAAGGGATCAAGAATAAGAAATGACTTGATCCGACAAGTGCCTTGATAAAATAGACACCCCACTAGGAAATGATGAAGGGCGAGAAATGGAATTGCATTATTTTTTGTGTGCACAAGCACAACAAAACCATAGAGGCCCACTTGCATTTGACTGAAACCCAAACCAAATCACGGGAAAACGTTGAGAACTGTTTCATTTTGTTGGATAGCTGCAACAAACTCTTTTTTTTTTTTTGAAAGCTGTAATTTACTTTTATTATATGTACTTGAAATTCATAGCAACGATTAAATGGGATACTTTAAGATGTAAGCAAGTTTGAACTCATTAGCTGAAGAGTTTCTATAATAAGGGTTCAATTTAGTCAAAAAATACTTGTGAGAAGAAGTAACTTTTGTATCTCAGGCAATGTTTAAAAATTGGACTAGACCAGCTGGTTGAATCGATTAGACTATGAAATGGTTATATCTCTAGTTCGAGCATTATTCGATGAACCATAATTCAATAGCACATTTAATCGGTTGAACTAATTGAATTATAACTCGAAGGTCTCGCTAGTTAAATCTTAGTTTTGGGTTTTTAAAACATTAAGCAAAAACTAGTCTCATAATTAAGAGATGTGAAAAACCCTTGTAACACCGAAAAGTACAATAATAGGGATGAAACTTTAATATTCTCTTGGATTTAAAGAAAAAAATTAGTTGCACATTAATTTCAGAGATACATCTCTCACATTTGTTTATATAGTAGAACTCTATGTATGTGTGCAGAAAATTAAATTTGTCCAATTATAATTAAATAGGAAAAATTGAGTAGATATAAAATTATAAGTATATAAATATGTATATGTAACATTCTTGGTTTATAAAATCAATGAAAGAGATACCTATAATTTGTTAAAGGTGAGTGAGATCCGATTCCATTAACTTAAGCATCTCATTCTGTGAACCTAAATACAATCACACTTGTTCTGGACTGTGATTTGGATCACGTCTAGCAGACCAACCTGGCACGTATACCACTGAAATCTGCCACGAACATCCCAGCTAAGCATTAGTGACACATTGTCAAGACATCAGTACCATGTATATCGGATCGCGGCATTGGGCAAGTGCATCAGGATCACAAGATTTGCACAGTGAATAAATCTCAAAATATCTGTAACTGTCAATCATGATCTTAGAAAATTATATAGCCCATAACTGCCTCAAACTGCTCATAACTATAGAATCAGTGTTCAGATCTTATAGAGATTTCCTGCTACAATTAAGGGAGACTAAACCCTAATTGCACTCTATAAATTCCAGGCCCAATCACCTTCTACAAGTAACTTATTGTTTACAACATAAACCCTTCTTGTACACAATCTGACTTGAGCATTGAAGTCCCTTTGTTAGTACTAATCCCCCCATTCTAGAATGTGTCTATCCAAGTACAGCTCAGTATCTACTACTAAACATTGGCACCGTATGTGGGAATCGAACCTGCGACCACATGGTGATCACGAGATAGAACTCAAGGAGAAGAGAGGCTACACAAACCTCTGCAGGCCGAAGGCGAGGACTGGTAGCGCACCATCCTCCCCACTATATTCCACCACTAGTTGCTGAACTCTTCGCTACGAGAAACCAAGCACCTAATGTTGAACCTCTACACGATGGGCATGAAACTTTGCTTTCTGACAAAAGCTCACACCCATTGTGTAGGGTTCCTATGAGGGAAAGACTTGGTGCCCGCGTGCATGGAGCCAATCCTGACATTCATATGCCTAGAATCCCATTGCACCAGTGCTTAGGACCCACGAATAACGATGCAAAAGATCGTGTGTCCTATCTAGAGGACACGATCCAACCTGATATGTTCAGAAATCATCCCCTGGACTTAGTGTGATGACAAACGGCAATACTCAAAGAGCAGCGTTGTAGATTGGAAAACTTAGAATGATCCATGCATGAGGGCCAATCCAGACCTCACAGTGATGACGGAAGGTGAAGCGTAGGTAATAATTAGAGGGGAATACCACATGCTGACGTCGAAATGTCCAATGTTATTAATAATAAACAAGACCTCGATGATCAGGAGCAGCCCTTCTCTACTCAGCTTATGGAGTTTAGGGTTCTAAGAAACTTCAAGTTTCTTGCTAACGTGGAGCTCTATGACAGAACCATGGACCCTCAGGAGCACGTAGACATTTACGTCCAGTCTATGCGCTTCCATAGGGGATGCTCGCAATTACTATGTCATGCCTTCCCCCTTTCCCTAAAGAAGGGGGCCCTCCATGAGGATCTATCACCAACTGGTCGGACCTCAGACAACGTTTCTTGCTCCACTATACTACTAGCAAGAAGTAGCCCAGGTCTATTGAATCAATTTATGAGATTCGCCATGGGCGCAACGAGCCCCTTCGTGAGTACCTTAAGAGATTCAATACAGCTTGTATCAACGTGGAGACCTTTGATGACAGGATTGCTCTTTACTACGCTTGAAGTGACCTCAGGACTGATTCTTAGTTTTTTGTATCTTTGGCAAAGAAAAAGCCAAAGAATATGGAAGAATTTCGGCAGCGGTCCCTGAAGTATATAAACCTTGAGGAGGTTACTAAGGCCAAGGAGAGCCTAGAGAAGGGTGAACCCTCTCACCAGAAAGGCAATCAAAACTCCTCATGGCCCCAGAACTCCTTTAAGGATGATCCACTCAAGGCTAAGTACTCTAGGTACACTCCTCTGAACACTCGACGGGCAACTATTTTAAGGGAAATATTGTAGATCGAGTTCCGAGGTATCAAGAGGCCACCCCACTGAAGAAACATGTACAGAAGGATCATACCAAACATTGTTCATGGTACAAGAGCTTTGGCTATAAAACTGAAGATTGTTTCCAATTTCAAGATGCCATCGAGTCCTTAATTAGGGCAGGATGGCTGGACCAGTACATCAGCCATGTCCAAAATGATGGACACTGCAGTGGATAGAGAAAAAGAAAACATAGTCGTAGTCCTCGGTGGAGCCCATCTCCGCATCAAAGAAGGACCCGGAGTCCTAGGAGAAGATCCCAGAGTCCACCTCATTGTGATACTGATAATCGGCAGGAATAGTTCCTGGAAGAAAGCCCTCAAGATGATGATTTTAAGCATCTCCCACTCCGTACCTAAGTCATAGGCCAAAGATTGAAAGGCGCCCCCTATTACCTTTTCAGACAAAGTTTACAGAGGAACCATCCTAGATCATGATGACTCGTTGGTTATCTCGAGGATAATCTCTAATGTTGAGGTTTAATGCATCTTCGTTGACCAAAGGAGTTCAGTAGACATTATGTTCATGGACTTTTACCAAAAGCTAGAAGTTCCACGCTCGGAGCTAACCCTTTATGATGGTGAGCTTACTGAGGTCATTGGTGAAAATATCACTCCGACAGGATATTTTGAGACTCACCAGACCTTGGGGAGCACTAAACTCTTCAGGACCATCAGGGTCAAGTTTCTAGTCGTGGACTGCCCCTCGGCGTATAACATCATTTTGGGTCATCCTACTTTGAATGTCCTTGGCGTTGTGGTGTCTACCACCCACCTGGTCATGAAATTACTCAACAAGAATGACGAGGTTGTTATGGTAAAGGGAGACTAGATCACGATGAGAAAATGTTATAATAAGAGTCTCAAGATCTGCAGAGTCCCTAAGAAAACGAAAGTCGACACATTTAGCCTAGCTCTGGATCAAGTTAACATCCTTATGACCGAGCTAGATGTATGAGAAGAAATCTGGGATACCAGACCCTAATCAGAGGGTGAACTACAACCGCCCTAACTTAGTATCAAGTCAGATCAAGTCACCAAGATTGGAGCGAATTTGGAAGAAGAAGAGAGGGGTCAGTTGATTGAGTTCTTGTAGAAAAATAAAGATCTCTTCGCTTGGATGTCCTCTGACATGGCTGGGCTTGACCTCGCCTTCATCTGCCAACACCTATCTATTAGGGAGGATACGAGGCCGGTCTCCCAGAAGAAAAGGAAAGTTGGCCTGGAAAAGTAGCAGGTCATTAAAAATAGGTTAAGGAGGTGCACAGTGTCGGCTTCATCAGGGAAGTAGCCTACACAACTTGGCTATCTAACATTGTCCTGGTGAAGAAATCCAACAGGAAATGGAGGATGTGTGTGGACTACACAAATCTAAACAAGGTCTGCCCTAAAGATCCATACCTATTTCCCAACGTGGATAAACTAGTTGACAGCTCCTTCGGATTCTATTTGCTGTCATTCCTAGATGCATACTTTGGGTATAATCAGATCCTAATGTATCCCTAAGATGAGGATAAAACAACTTTCATCATTGAGAGGGCGAGCTACTGCTACAGAGTTATGCCCTTTGGTTTAAAAAATGTAGGAGCCACCTATCAGAGAATGATGAAAAGGGTTTTCGAAGGCCAAGTGGGGAAGATGCTAGAAGTATACATTGACGATATGATAGTAAAGACTCCCTAGGCTGGATCACACATCTTAGACCTCGAGGAAGTGTTTGCATAACTTCAAAAGCATAACATGAGCCTCAACTCGGAGAAGTACACATTTGGAGTCCAGACTGGTAAATTCTTGGGCTTCATGCTGACTTATTGTGGGATAAAAGAGAATCTGGATAAGTGCCAAGCGGTGCTTGACATGCGCAGCCCACAGAGTGTCAAGAAAGTGCAGTAGTTGATAGGCCAGATTGCAACCTTCATACATTTCCTTACTAAAGATACTCACAAATCTCTTCCCATCTTTAAAGTGCTTAAGAAGAGGAAAGGTTTTGAGTGGACTCCAGAGAGTGAGGATGCATTTACATCCTTGAAGAACCTTCTATCCTCTCCCCCCATTTTGACAAGACTGGAACCCGGTGAGACATTGTATGTGTACCTCTCAGTCCATGAAGAGGCCATAAGTCCAGTGTTGATCCAAGAAACGGTAGAAGGGTAGAAATCAATCTACTTTGTGAATAACATATTACAAGGCCCCGAGCTCCGCTATCAAAAATTAGAGAAGGTTACCTTCACACTCATCACTACAGTCATAAGACTTAGACAGTACTTTCAATGTCATCTTGTGGTGGTGAGGACAGACCAACCTATTCGTCAGATACTGCACAAGCCAGACCTAGCGGGAAGAATGATTGTCTAGTCTATTGAGCTTTTTGAATTTGGGATAATATATGAGCCCTGATTGGCAATAAAGGCACAACCACCTTCATACTTCCTAGCAAAACTCATATCAGACCCTAATGACCCCGAGAGAATTTCTTGGACCATCTTTGTTGATGGCTCCTCGAACCCCAAGGGGAGTGGTGTCGGGGTAATTTTGAAAAATTCTGAAGGGGTAACAGTTGAAATGTCCCTGAAGTTTGAGTTTCCCACTTCAAATAACTAGGCGGAGTACGAAGCATGCATCGTCGGATTGGTAATGGCCAAGGACATAAGAGCGGCCAATATCATACTTTGCAATGACTCTTAACTTATGACCTCTCAGATCTGAGGTGATTATCAAGCCAAGGAACCCCTCCTTTAAAGATATTTGGCCAAAGTCTAAATACTCCTCAAACATTTCCAAGTTACTAAGATAGAGCACATTCCCAGAGAGTAGAACTCCAAGGTGGACCTCTTATCCAAACTGGCCAACACTAAGAGCTTGGGCAACAACTAATTCGTGGTCCAAGAGACTATCTCTCAACCTTCCATCATGGACGCAACTATTTTCTAGGTGAAAGGAGAAGAGCGTACTTGGATCACCCCAATCATAAAGTATTTACAGTCTGGAGTCAGGCCCGACGATCCAAAGGAAGCCTCTAAATTGATTAGAATTGCAGTCAGGTACACCATCTATGATAGGAAGTTATACTGATGTGGATACTCCTCACCTCTCCTTAAATGCCTCATGCCAAAAGAAGCAGAATATATACTAGCTGAGGTCCACAAGGGGAGTTATGGACACCACTTAGGGAGCAAAGCCTTAGCTTTGAAAGCACTCAGGGTCGGATACTATTGGTCAACAATGGAAGCTGACTCCCTCGCACATATCTGAGTCTGTGATAAATGTCAATGCCATTTGGATCATTATCAAGCTCTACATGAGGAACTATCCACGACATCTGTACCTTGGCCATTCTATAAATGGGGTATGAATATCTTGGGTCCATTCCCTCAAGCACCTAAACAACTAAAATACTTGGTGGTGGTTATGGATTATTTTACCAAATGGATCGAAGCGGAGCCCGTAATCATGATCACCTCTGCCAGGATCTAAAATTTCACTTGGCGTCACATCATCATGAGGTTCGGGGTTCTAGGGTCCATTGTGACAGGCAACGGAACCTAATTCAAAGATAAGGGTTTCGAAAAGCTACTTGTTAAGCTAAAAATCAAGCATCATTGCAGTTCTGTAAAGAATCCCAAGATAAATAGACAAACAGAAGCCACCAACTAGGTTATTGTCTGAGGAATTAAAAGAAGGTTGAACGAAGCTAAAGGAAACTAGGCTGAACAACTAGACCATGTCCTCTGGGCTTACTGGACTATGCCTCACTCTACAATAGGTGAAACTCCCTTTAAAATCAGTTATGTGTATGAGACTATAATTTAGGTGAAGATAGGGGAACCTAGCTGGCGTCACCAACAATTTTCACCTAATAGTAACCCCGAATTGATCAGGGAATATTTAGATCTCCTGGAGGAAAGAAGTCGCGTCGCTCATATATGCGACGCTACCATCAAACAAAAGATGACGACTCATTATAACTTGAAGGTTGTCTTAAGGAAATTCTATCCAGGAGACTTAGTACTCTGGAGAACAGACATTGGTGGTAGGAATGCCTCCCAAGGGAAGTTAGCCCCTAATTGGGAAGGCCCCTACCGCATTTTGATCAGCACTGGTAGAGGAGCTTACATCTTGGAAACATTAATAGGCAAGCCAACCAAAAACTATTAGAATGCGGACAAACTTAGAAAATACTATAGCTAAGTGCCCTTTAAGGCCTAGTCTCTTAGTTTACTTTATGTTTGATTTGTCCCAATTTTTGTGGGTATACATTGTACAGGCTTCAGTTCTTTACTCAATCAATAAAATGAAGTTTTTATACGACTTGTACTCTATAAAGTCTCAACAGACCCTCAAGCTGAACTCCATCTTGAGAATGTCTACTGAGCCCATTCCTTATGAGATTTGAGTTTACTTTTAAAGATTCAAAGACCCTCAAGCCGAAAAATGCCTTGAGATTGTTTAGAGCCCGTTCCTTATGGTATCTGAGGTCTCTTAGATTCTAAGTTAAAAGGAATAACCCACAAAACCCATTTGTGTGTTTTGGCTGTGAGTTATGGGCACATACCTAAATCCTCAACACTTGGCCATAACCATTTTATGGTTGTGAAATTAATTGACAATACGGGTTACAACATCTGTGGTCCGCCATTAGGTACCTACTGTGAATGTTTTATGTTAAATCGACTCTGAAATTGAAAATTCCTAAGTGTTAGGAGATTTTCTAAGCAAGACCACAAACACTAAAGATCCCGGTTATGGATTACCTTAAATTTTGCCTAAGTCTAAGTGGAATCTCGAGTGCT
The DNA here is from genome assembly GCA_029884595.1 of Ormosia semicastrata. Lineage (NCBI taxonomy): Eukaryota > Viridiplantae > Streptophyta > Magnoliopsida > Fabales > Fabaceae > Ormosia > Ormosia semicastrata. The sequence goes on from JAQQTO010000060.1 coordinate 77,343,909, forward strand.
TAAGTATCTTGGGTGTTGGACCCTGGACCAAGGCTTTTATTCAATTAAAACTCTCCTAAGTCCTTAAACGGTTACCAAGTGCACATTTATAATGGGCGTTGGGCCTAAAATAGACCATGGAAAACAAATAAGTATATAACACTAAGTTAAAAGCATAGAGAAAATGCATTTAATATACCAACGACGATCGGGGCAATTGTCTTTACAGAGATAAAACACCCCACATAGAGGGCAAAGGAATGCAATAAATAGAGCAAGAAAAGCAAGCTAAGCTTCACCATTATCGCCCTCTGAACTTTTGAGACCGATACCCGATGCTCCGCCATTTCCTTCGACAATGCTGGATCTTGGATAACGGTGACTGGGACCTCGGCGACACCTTGGTCATCTTGCTGAGTAAGATCCAGAAGCATGAGATGGTCGTCTCAGATCACCTTCCCAGAGTCCAATGTGTCCAACGCAGAGCCACTCCGGGGTTGAAGAGATGGATTTGGTTGACTGCATTTTGGAATTGCTCCTCACTAATCTTTGTGCAGATTGTTATCAACTTTCAAGTATCCTCTTGCACCCACGCCACTTGGGATCGAAGGAACTGATTTTTAATTCAGAGGCTTTCATTCTTAGCACAGAGTCCGGTGACTTCTTTCCTAGCCTCCACGGAGCAAGCCTACTTTTTTTTTAGACCATCTTCCAAGTCTGCTAGCTTCCTCTTCAACTAATTGACTTTTTCTTCAGCATCTTCCTTGGCCTTTTCAGCTTATTCTCTGGCCTTGAGGGCCAGGTTAAGTTTCTAGGTTCCTTCTTCCTCGATCTCCCTCAACTTCACTATCATTTGCTTGTCAAATTCCCCCATGCACCTCTCAACACAACGGGCTCCAATAGCAAGGTGGAGACCATATGTTTGGATCATTGATAGGATCTTTAGCAGGCTATCTTGGGTGACATGATTCACAACTTTGTTGTCCAAGGGTTGCTAGTTGATGAACGACCCGGGCTTTGACTTGCCCCCAAACAAGGTAATCAGACCGTCGTCATCCACCTCAATGACCGCCCTCTTCCCTTGATCCTCCACCCTGCTGCCTTCAACAACTCTCCTCTTCTGCCTCTGAAGAAGCTGAGCAGGGGACTCCTCCAGTTGGACTAGATCCACCTCGATCACCAGATCCTAGACAAGAGGGGCCAAAGCAATGTCTGCTAGAATGTTGGAAGGTCCAGCATCCTTATTCCTTGATTTTAGGGCCAAGAAGGTGACAAGAGAGTTTCCAGATGCCATGTTTTCTGCAAAATGGACAAGTAAAAAAAATAAGAAAAATATTTAAAGAAAATTGTTACATACAAAAAATAAATATAGGTTGTGACCTACACCCTACCTAGAATGGTGATGAGTGTACGAAAGTGCTCTCTAAATACCATATTATTGGACTAAAATGCTAAAATGTGAATAAAAATTATTGGAATTAATATGTATTTTTAAATTAAGTTTCTATTTACTTTGAAATACTTTTAAATAGATTTTTATGTTTAATTTTAGAGTTTATGAAGAGCAAGTCAAAGTCCAGTCAAATTCAAAGGAAGATTTAATTGAAGCCCAAATAATAGAGGAGGCAGTGCAAATAAATAAATAAATAAAAAGAAAACCCAATTCTAAAAGCTGCTGTTATAAAAGGAGCTGTTGGAGATGTGACGCTACGCCGCATAGGGGAAGCAAAGAAAATATATTGGAAGCATTGCGCCGTATACAAAGAAACAGATTGGAAGGGATGCACAGTGCACAACAAAAGCAAAAAGAAAATAAAAAAGAAACATGAGTGAGTGTTGGTCGTACGGTAAAGAAAAGAAGAAAGAAGAAACAAATTGAACAGCGTCGTGCGGAGAATAAAGAGAAAAGAAATAGAGTACTGCTAAAGACATACGTACTGCACCGTGTAACATCCTCTTTTCAGTATGTTAGACTAGTTTATGGTTACAAAAGTAGCATAACACTTGTTTGACATATTTGTATAGTTTTGTGGCAAACTAAGTTAGTTTAGGCACTTTGTTACAACCCAGAGTGTGAAAAGTAGCTTAAAATGACTCAGATAGTAACATAAATTACCAAGTTGCGGGAAATAAACCTAGAGAGTTTTGTTTCTAAGTCACAAATAGGTGGAAGAGGATGTAGTTAAAATTTAGGAGTAATCAGAGTTAGTTTGGTATTTTTAGGCATACTGATTGTGTGTTTTAATGTCGGATTAAATAGAACAGATATAAAAAAATATAATATTGGTGAAACAATAAATTAGATGAATCCTAGTATTTATTCTAAAGTTGTTGGAAGTTAAGAACTTGATTTAGCATAATTCAAATATCCTTAGCAGATATAAAATTCCAACTTTAGGTTCAAATGACAAAGTTGGACTTTTCCTCTTATTTTCCCTTCTATTCCCACGACTGGGAGCAGAGAACAGAAACAAAAAATGAGAGAAGAGAAACGAAAAAAGGAATAGAAAGGGGGAAAAGAAAGAGGAGTAGTGGAAGATCAAAATCAAATCTCGAGCTTGAAGGTTGATCATCCATACAAGAGGTAAGGGATTCTAACCTTAAACTTCATCATTTTCTTCATCTTTTCCTATGGTTGAAGTTAGGTCACATGGATACTAAGAACTGGATTTGATGAGCAAATCTATGTTCTGGGCTTGGTTTTTAGTTCCAAGAGTTGAGTTAGAGTATTTAAAGCTTGTTGGATGCATGGTAGCTTGTTTTTGCTTAGCAAATGTCCATAGGCCACTTCGAAGATTAACTTGGTAAATGGTTTTTTCCTTGCTTAATTGCGTGTAAATCTATGTTTGATGAGTTGAATTTAGTGTGCAATGATTCTAACATGATTAGAGACCATCATTAGGGTTGGAAAACACTTAGAATCCAAGATTGGAAGGTTAAAAACATATTTGAAACCAATAGAACAGTGACAGTTTTCTACAGAAAACTCTGTCACAGGCTCACACCCGGCGTGATTGAGAACCATGCCTAGGCGTGTGTGAGACAGAGAGCTTGGCGACGCAACGTGACAAAGTTGTGCCTAGGCGTGAGTTCTAGGATTTTTTAAGAATGTTATTCTTGATGTTTTGAGTTTCCTTACTTATTAGGATCCCTTTTATTTGCCTTGTAGAGTGTGTTGAGACACTGGTAAGGATACTTCTAAGAGAGAAAGACCATCTTGCATATATGGGAAAGTAAGAGACATTAGTGCAACCAAGAGTAATGGATTGCCAAAGGTAGGTATCTAGACCCTTAGGCAACACATAGTTACATTTAATATCACATATGAGGTAATGAGAATGGGTTATACTAGATACAAGTAAGCTAAGTTCAGTTGGCATTAATCACTGGCCATTGTCCATGAGTTTCCCCTAAGAAAGAAAGTGGAGTTAGTGGTGCATGAGCGAACATAGTATGAAGATATTATAGAAGTTCTAGTCTTTAAACATTCTAATAGTTAGGAATTTCCTAAAATAGGTATCTAGGACATTGAGAACACTAGGGTGGCATAGTTTATCACTTATGGTGTGAAAATAAGACAAGCTAGATACAAGAATCATTATTATGATTTCTTAACTAGAAACATGGAATATGCTCCTTTATGAGTTAGAAGAGAGCTGAGAGTACATGTTTGCTAGAGTTTAGTTCTTTACTTGGTTAGAGAAAATCATGTGATGAGTTAATGTGATGGTTTTGTATGAGTTATACATAGTGCTACATAGTTTCTTGTTACTTGCTAATTCCAAAGTAGAGTAATCTTTAATGATGTACAATCATATGGCCAAAGGAGATAGAGGGAAAAGTCCAAAAGTCTCTTTGAGTGATGATTTAGCCCTAGTTGCTCGTTAGTGCCAAGATTATTAGTTTATAAGAAGTGAAAATAGTACTCTCACTAGGGTGAGTAGGAACCAGTCCACTCATTATTTGGTAATATGAAAAGCTAGTCTTCTTATTTATAAGTTTAAAGAGAACGTGGAATATACAAGTAACACACACACACACACAATTCTAAACTTACACAATCACGTTGCATTTCATAATTATTATTCCCGAACATTTCATACATGCAAGCATATGGAATCCATATCCATTTTCTATTCCTTGGCAATTGTATGGGTAGTTGTCTAGTGTAGATGATATTATACAATTGTATGAGCGGTTATTCAATATCATTTATTGTATACTTATGAGTTTAAGGTTAGAGATTGTCTTAGTGAATGTTTATATAGAGTAGGAGAATGTAAATGTTCGAATGACATGGAGTAAAGACTTCATTGCTTGTTGCTAATCCTGCATTCCAAAGTTAGTGAGTTTATTCATAGAAAGAGGTTATACGTGTAGTACCTATTACAAGTTTATGAATGAACTAGTTATGATATGTTACAACTGTGTAGATAGTTGTTCTTATCATATGAGTAAAGGGCTTAGGCTTATAGATTATGTGTTGTATTTAGTAAACCTTTACATAACAGTAGCATGGGAATGATCTAGTGATATTAAATAGAGATTTAATATCTTGTAGCAACCATAATCTATTATGATTAATCTCGAGTATTATAAGGTTAAGTAGATATGAGATAACCTTGATATGTTATACAGTTGTATGGGCGATTGTATAATGTTGATATAGATTATATTGATATATGATTTATATTAATGAATGCCATAAGATACGTGTATATTACTGAGAATTTGCATGTTCTCACCCCTTTCTGTGTTTCCATGGTAAAAGCAGGTCAAGACCCTTTAGAGAGTAAGAAGATAAAGAAACAGAAGAACTAATGTAGTATAGTTTTCTTTATTCCTTTTATTGACAAAGTTGATGTATTTATTTATATTTGCTTTAGAATGTAAAAGTTGTATATATAACACATTGCCTTCGGGGCTATTATTGTATATGTGTATGACTTTTTATTTATGGTTCTCCATAATTATTTATAAATGTTATGGATTAGTTGATGTTTAAGTTAGAAGTACCATAACTATTACTGTTTACCCAGGTATTGGTTAGTGTACTAGGGTGATAGTGTTAGGATGTTACACACTGTGCATAGTAAAAAGGTGAAATTGAAGATTGAGAATTAGAAGAGAAGCACGCAATTTGAGAAGGAAAAAGGAGAAAAGAAAAGGATGAGGCAGTGCAGTGCAGTGCAGATAGTTTTATGCACAATGGAGAATTTTAGTGACATAATATATTTTGTTTTAATCTTATTATGTCTTGCTAAATTCTCTATACTAAGGGGATGATAAAACCTTGACTGTTTTGGCATTACTATGTTGAATTATTTTTACCTAATTTTATGATTTAATATTTATTAATTCTATTTTTTCTATCAAATTATATGAATAAATTTTAAGATGAGTTTAGTCGTACTTTTCTCATGATTTGTAATTTATTTGTGTTATTTGAATGCTAGTGGTAATTGTGGATATCAATTGTGATTTCTTGTTAGGGATACATTTGGTGATTTGATAATTTACTATTAATTAAGAAAATTTTATCGTACATTTGATTATTATTTTTAATGCTTTATTGAAATATTTCCTGTGAGCACATGCTTGCCACTAGATGTTCATGAGTTAAATTAATTGAGTAAAATAATTTGACATAGTTAATGTTAAAATTAATTTTGGTGGATTCTGAACCTTAGTCATCTTACATCTAGTATAAACCAAATTTGATTTGCTTTGCTTTACTTAATTTTGTATTTAAATTAATCTTTATTTACTTTTAATCATTTAATATTTTTCTTTAATTTCTTTAGCTATTCTTTTAATTTGTCTCTTTGTGGAATCGACACCTCAAAGTTGTGCTACACTTATCGCGTTATTCTTTGGGCATAATCAAATTTTGGCATCGCTGCCGGGGAGACGGTAGAAGAATTGCTAATCCAATTTTTATTTTCAGTAGTTTGTAAAGATGGTAACTTTGTTCTCTCTTTTATCTTGCTGCATCTTTATTTTATTTTATTTTTTTGATGTTTTATTTTTTATTTTTTTTATTTTTATTTTTAGTGTTGCATTTTTCTCTACCTTGCTTGAACAAGTATAAAGATGCTTTGGGTCGATTTGCTTGTTGACCTGTGTCAGAGTTAGAGTCAGAGTCTAATTTTTCTTTTCATTTATTTGATACTTCTAATTCTAAGAAAATGAGTGAACATAGAGATCAACCCACTAGGACCCTTCAGGATTACCTCCATCCTACATGCATAGCTACACCATCATGCATCATGTTTCCAGCTAATACTCCATGACTAGATTTTAAAACAGAGATGATACAGTTACTCTCTACTTTTCATAGCTTGGAAAATGAAAATCCATATTTGCATATTAGGGAGTTTGAGGAAGTAGTTGCAACTTTTCATAGTCAAAATACAACTGATGATGTTGTGAGACTTAAATTCTTTCCTTTCTCTTTGAAGGATGGAGCTAATAGTTGGCTATACTCACTGAGACCACGATCTATTGGGTCATGGAATGAAATGACTTAGGCTTTCTTTAATAAACACGTTCCCCAACATAAGACCAACGCTTTTAAAAAGGCAAATCTTCACCTTTGTACAAAAGGACAGTGAGACTCTGTATTAGTCTTGGGAGAGATTTAAGGAGTTATTGAGTATGTGTCCTCACCATAGGTATAGGAATTGGCACTTAGTGAGCTAGTTTTATGAGGGACTTACACCTAGAGAGCGCTAATTTGTGAAGCTGATGTGTAATGGTGAGTTCTTATAGAAAGATTCTAATGAGGCCATAGAATGCCTTAATGAGCTTGTTAAAAAAGCTCGTAGTTGGACTGGACCTAATGTTATTGAGAGCATAAATAGGTCACGACCTGTAGGAAACCCAAATGGTGGTGAAATTTACCATCTCAGGGAAAAGGATAACCTAAAAGCTAAGGTTGAGATGCTCACTAAGGAGCTAGATGTGTTAAAGACTAATGACTTAAATCCAACACATGTGGTTAATCATGTAGAGTCTTTTAAACCATGTTTTGTGTGTGGCAGGATAGATCACCTTGCCCAAAATTGTCCTACATTTGCTGCGATGAGAGGGATGTATGAGGAATAATGTAATGCCTTAAGTATGTACAAGAAGCCTTTTACACCTTTCTCTGATACATATAATTCAGGGTTGCTCAATCACCCCGATTTTAGCTGGAAGTTTGCATGCTTTTATTGAGCCATAAGATAAGACAAACCAAAAGTTTGAATCTTTGATTACGCAAGTTATTGAAGAAAACAAGGAGATAAAGAGCCAAGAGTCTAAATTGATGAACTCCTTGACTGTGAATGAGCGAGGTAAGCTCCCTTCTCAAGCTCAGTCCACACCCCATGGTCAACACGTGGAGCAAGAGAAGTTGAAGGATGTGAATGTCATTGTGACACAAAGTGGTACATCATTAGACATCCCAACAACAAACAACTCAGAGGATGTTGAAAAGAATCAGGATAGTAGTGATTTTAAGCTACCCAAGGAACCTAAGGTGACAAAGAATCCTATTAAGATACCATTCCCTCAAGCTTTAAAATCAAGAAAGCGGATTCTGGATCCTAACAATGAAATCTTAGAGAATCTAAGGCAAGTAAAAATCAATCTTCTTTTTTTACATGTTATTAAACAAGTTCCTACTTATGCAAAAGTTCTCAAGGATTTGTGTACAGTTAAGAGGAAGCACCATGTGAAGAAGACAGTGTTCTTGATAGAACAATTTAATGCTCTAATTAAGCAGTGAATTCCTCCCAAGTACAAAGATCCTGGTTGTCCAACCATTGCATGCAGCATCGAAAATCATGAGTTTGGGCAAGCTTTGCTAGATTTAGGAGCTAGCATAAATCTAATGCTATGTTCTATTTATTTGCAGTTGGGGTTGGGAGAACTTAAACTAACCACTGTGGTATTGTAATTAGTTGATTGTTCAGTCAGAGTACCTCAAGGTGTGGTCGAAGATGTTCTAATTCAAATTGACAAATTTTATTATCTTGTTGATTTCCTAATCCTCGACACTAGCTCTGCTGTTGATACTACTTCAAAAATTCCTTTGATTTTAGGTAGGCCTTTCCTTGACACTGCTAATGCTCTTATTAATTACAGGAATGGGCTCATGAAGCTGTCTTTTGGAAACATGACTCTCGAGGTGAATATCTTCCATATTTCAAAACATCCAGAAGATGATGACGAGGGCTACCAAATATATATGATTGAATCACTCATGGATAAGGGAGTATCTATAGCCCATGATTTTGATCCTCTTGAGTATTGTCTTGTTAATTTTTAGTTTGCTTCTATCAATAATTCATCTGATATAGTTGATATTAATGCTATTTTTTTATAGAACTCAGGATTATGGCACTCGAGCATGGCAATCAAAGTTTGAAGAGTTGCCCAAGAAAGGTGAAAAACAAATTCCTTCAAGTGTGGAAGCACCTAAAGTTGAATTGAAGCCTCTGCCTAAGGGTTTAAAGCATGCTTTTCTTAGTCCAGGTGATACTTTTCTTGTTATTATCTCATCTGAATTGTCTAAGTCTCAAAGTGAGAAATTAATTTAGACCCTAAGTGAGCATAAGTCATCTTTAGGTTGGAGCATTGTTGATATAAAAAGTGTTAGTTCTCTGGTCTGTTCTCATAAAATTAATTTGGAGGAAGGAAATATCCCTCGTAGAGACCCCCAACGTAGGCTTAACCCCACTATGAAAGAAATGGTGAAGAATGAAGTGTTAAAACTATTAGATGCAAGAACCATATATCCTATTACTGATAGTAAATGAGTAAGCCCTACACAGGTTGTTCCTAAAAAGTCAAGTGTTACTGTAGAGAAGAATGACTAGGGAGAGTTAGTTCCTACAAAACTTGTGACTAGATGACGGATGTGCATTGATTACAAAAAGTTGAGTGTTGCCACCCGGAAAGACCATTTTCCTCTCTTTTTTATTGATCAATTTCTTGAGTGTTTAGCTAGTCATCCTTTCTATTGTTTCTTGGATGGTTATTCTGATTATTATCAAATTGAAATTGTAGTAGAAGACTAGGATAAAACCACTTTCACTTGTCCTTTTAGTACTTTTGCCTTTCGTAGAATGCCATTTGGATTGTGTAAGGCATCTGCTACTTTTCAACGTTGCATGATGAGCATTTTTAGTGACATGGTAAAAATTTGCATGGAAGTTTTTATGGATGACTTGACTATTTTTGGATCTTCTTTTAATGAATGCTTATTGAATTTAGAGAGGGTGTTGATTCATTTTGAGGAGAAGGAATTAGTTCTAAATTGGGAAAAATGTCATTTTATGGTACCTTTAGGTATTGTTTTAGGGTATATTATTTCTTCTAAGGGAATAGATGTTGATCAATCTAAGATCGAATTAATCTCTAAGTTGCCTACACCAAGGAGAGTAAAGGATGTAAGATCTTTTCTTGGTTATACGGGCTTTTATAAGGGGTTCATACAAAATTTCTCCACCATATCTAGACCACTATGTGACCTCTTAGCTAAAGATGCCCCATTTGATTAGACACAAGCTTGTCAAGAGGCCTTTAAAATGCTAATTGGCAAGCTTACCTTAGCACCAATAATGCAGCCACCTGATTGGACTTTACCTTTCAAGATCATGTATGATGCTAGTAATTTTGCTGTAGGTGCTATTCTTGGATAGGGAAGGGAGGGGAAGCCTTTTGTCATTTACTATGCTAGTAGAACTCTAAATAGTGCTTAGATGAATTACTCTACCACTGAAAATGAGTTGCTAGCTATAGTATTTGCTTTGAATAAGCTTTATGCATACTTGATTGGTTCTCTTATTATTATTTTCACAGATCATGCAGTCTTTAAGTACCTTCTTACAAAGAAAGGTGTGACTTATATGGTAGATTTTACTTTTGCAGGAATTTGACATCACTATTAAAGACAAGAAAGGAGTAGAGAATGTAGTGGCTGACCATCTCTCAAGGCTCACATTTGAGGACCTTAAATGACATGTTAGACTTGTGTAAGTGTTCAAAAGGTAACATATGACTTGCTTAACATGCTTGTTTAATTTTGTGATAAACTGAATTAATTTAGGTACTTTGTTGCAACTCAGAGTATGAAAAGTACCTTAAAATGACTCAGATGAAGGAAATAAATATAGATAATTTATTTCTAAGTCACAAATGTATGAAACAAGATACAGTTAAAGTTTTAAGGTAAACTGAGTTAGTTTGACATTTTTAGACATACTAGTTGTGCATTTAAAGCCGGATTGACTAGCAACAGATATGGAAATACCAGATAATGATGAAATAACTTTTTATATGAATCCTAGTATATATTTTAAAGTTATTGGAAGTTGAAAATCTTGATTTAGCTAAATCTGAGTATTTTTAGTAGATTAGGATTTATGAGTTATGGCCTAAGGCCTTAAGAGTCTTTTGTTTCCCTCTTTATAAGCCTTTGTTCACGGCTATTTTTGCTTCACAAGGTGAAACAGAAATCGTGAGAGAAGAAAGGAAGGAAGAGGAAGCAAAGACCAAGGAAGATGAGGAGAAAAAGAGGAAAGCTAAGGGCAAAGCTAGGGTTTGAGATCCACCAAGCTTGAATCTCCAACACAGCTGCCAAAGATAGGGGTTTTATGCTCATTTTCACTTCTTTTCACTCTTTTCACCATAGATACACCTTTGGTGCTTAAAAAGTCAAAATGAGTTCTAGAGGTGTTTGATACATTTGGCTTGCATGATTGCATTTCTTTGGTCATTTATAACTTTATCATAACATAAGTTGAAGTTAGAAACTTAGAACATCTCTTTTAGACCATTGATACTCATTTTGGGGCTTTAGGTTAAAGTTGTGTGATTTAGGTTCATAATTCAAACTGAGTGGTTTAATTTGGTGATTAATAATTCCTATGTGTTAAAGAATTGATTAGGGACCTAAGATCACTTAGAAACTAAGTTGGAATGGCCAAAATCCATGAAAAAAACCAATGGAGTAGTACCACAATTTTGTAGAATTCTGTAGAATATGGTTTCTGCTATGCATACTGAGTGCGCCGCAGCGTAACAATGTCGTGCCGCGGCGCGTAAGGCTCATGTTTTCGATTTTTAGCAGGCAGAGAGTAGGGCGCTATGGTGTGCCCAGTCTTATGTCGCGACGTGAGGCTCAAAATAGCTAAAAATGTCATTTTTGATGTATTGAAGTTCTTGGCTAGTTGGGATCATTTATATATGTTTCCTAAGGCGTGTTATGGCACAAACAGAGATATTTTCAAGAGAAAAATTATCACCTAGCATAGAATAGAAAGTTTAAACCTTTGAGCATTCAAGAGCTATGGTTTGCTTTAGGTAAGTATCTAGCACCTTCAGCCACTTTTGTGGTAATGTATGTCACTTAAGAGTAATGAGTGATGAGGTGGTGTTTAGATACATGTATGATGGGAAGGATTACTAGTATTGATGTTTGTGAGTATCCTTTGATGTTGTACACCATCATTAAGGCCAAAGGAGATAAGTGGAGAGTTCGTAAGGTTCTTCTGAACAAGGATTCAGCCTGAACTTCTCAGCGTGCCAGGGTACGTGTGATGTGAGGATGAACTTTCCCTCTATTTACTACAAGATAGTACATTAAACCAATATTCCTAAGCTTAACATATTGGTTTTAAGTTGGACTAAGTATGTATGTATGAAATGTATGTTAACTTGGTTTATCTATATGTTAAAGTTAGACCTTGTAGATGCTTCAAAAATATCCAATTTACGATATGTTGAGATTATGTTTATTATGTTATGTATGCTGGTTTTGGTTTAATCATACTGAGAAATGTTGTTTCTCACCCCGCTGTATTATCATATAATTCGAGGTGAAAGTTCTTCTAAGAATAAGAAGAAAAAGGAAGCTAAAGACTAGAATAGCTTTATAGTTTATATTACAATTGTTGTATTTATTAGTACTTCTTTTGTAATGTAACGAATTATGTAACACTTCAAGCCTCGAATTATGTAACACTTCATGCCTTTGCTAAGGCTATTGTTGTAAATGTATATGCATTTTACTATGATGTTTATGTTTTTCGCATTTTATATGGCTCTCCATAATGTTTCTAATGAACATTGTGGATATATGTATCAGGTTAATAAGTATGTAGTGATGTTGTAGTGCTAAATATCTCTTTGTGTACTATGCATATGGGAATATTATTATTAGGACGTTACATTATGGTATCAGAGCAGTTCATCCTATTGAGTCGGGGTATGGACTGACTATACTTAGGCATGTTAAGAGTTCTTTTTTAGAAATTGCACTTTTCTTATTTCATATGTTAAATGTGAAGATAGAATTGCATGATTTGCCTTAAATTGGTTTGTTGTTAGCTACTATTGCACGGTTACATGGTATTAAAACTACAGCTCAATATATGTCATTTCTGTGTGTACAAGATATTATGGCACCAATAAGGCAAACTAGGGAAGCAGGAAATTCGACCCCACAAGGTCTAGATATAGCCAAAGCTTTTTTGGCTATTACCAATGTTATGAAAAGGGTGCTTGAGAGTATGGAAGCAAATCAACCTCAACAGCCTCTACCACTTGAGAAGCCAATTTAGGAAGTACAATAAGTCAGAAGGAATCAGAATTTCCTAGACTTGACAGCTTTCAGTCAGATGAACCCTCCACCATTCAGATGCAAGTTCAATCCCGCTAAGGCTGAGGAGTGGCTCGGCGAGATGGAAAAGATATTTGATGTGATGATTTGCTCGGAGGAGCAAAAAGTGGCCTTCGCCTCCTATATGTTGAAGGGAGAAGTGAAACATTAGTAGAAAGGTACCAAAAGAGTATTGGAATCCGCAAAAAACCAGATGTCATGAGAAGTCTTCAAGACAGCCTTTTTAGAGAAGTTTTCCCACAAACTCTATATGATGACAAGAAAGTAGAATTTATGCAGTTAAAATAAGGAAGCATGTCAATGGGCCAGTATGTGGTCAAGTTTGATGAGTTGTCAAAATTCTCTTCACATTTCTGTTATCATCCGAACGAGAAATAGCGATGCTGGTTTGAGAAGTGAGATAAAGAGTTTGGTGAGACCTATGGAGATTAGGGACTTTCCTGCTTTGGTCAACAAGTGTAGGATTGTGGAGTCAAGTGCTCAAAGCCCTCAATCAGAGGAAAAGGTACAAGGCATCCCGAAGAGGAAGTGAGAGGGTGACAAGAATAAGCAGGGTACTTCTAAAGTAAGTAACCTTAAAGGAAAAGGTAAGAAGGGGTCCAAGGTACCTCAATGCACTAACCCTTTGTTTGGATGAGGAGAGAAAATGGGAAGAGAGAAAATGAGAAGAGAGAAAATGGGAAGAGAGAAAATAGATAAAAAATAGATAGAAAAGTAGAGAGAAATTTTAGTTATTTGGATGAAAAGAAAATGAGAAGAAAGAAAACATAGAAAAGATTAAAATAATATTTTTTATAAAAAAAATTTACACATATTTTAACCCTAATCCCTATACCAAATCCCACCCCTCTCAAGCGTCCCCACCCCCAGTAGTCCCATCCCCTCCCTTCCTCCCCACTCCCTTTTTTTTTTTCTTTTTCTCCACCCGTCCCCTCCCCACTCCCTTTTTTTTTCTTTTTCTCCACCGTCCCTCCCCACCCCTCCTTTCCCCACTCCCTTTTTTTCTCCACCCTTCCCCTCCCCACTCCTCCCCTTTCTTCCTCACCCACCCCTTCCTCACCCACCCGCAAGCCCAGATCCGCTTGAACAGAACTCCCCGTCATCCGCCGCCGCCGAGTCGTCGTTTGGCCGCCGTTCTCGCTCGATCCGCGCCGTCGTTCGCCTGTTCGTGCTCGGGGATCGGATCAGCCACCGACGAACCCAGCCACCGAGCCACACGTTGTTCCTACTTTGCTGTTTCTCTTCATTTTCTTCGCAGTTTAGCGAAGAAAAGTTTTTGGGTGGGTCCCATGGTTTTTTTTTCTTTCTCGCCTGTTTTCTTGCCTCGTCCAAACGAGAGAAAACTGAATATTCTTCCTCTTTTCTCTTCATCTCTTTTCTTTCTTCTCATTTTCTCTCGTTCCAAACAGAGCATAAATGTGGGAAGATACATAGAGGCAAGTGCTTGGCAGGCCAGTCTGTGTGTTACACATGTGAGAAGCAAAGATATTTCTCCAAGGATTATCCTTAGAATAAGGAAGATGTGCCTACCCCAAAGCCGCTAGCTAAGGGACGAGTTTATACTCTAGGGGGAACTAAGATGGCCCAGTCTTCTAACCTCATCCAAGGTAAAGACATAATTCATAATCATCTTTTAAATGTCATGTATGATTTAGGAGCATCCCACTCTTTTGTTTCATATGATTGTGTAAGGATGTTGGATTTGCCTATGTCAGAGTTACCATATGACTTATCTATTTCCGCACCCACTAGTAAGCCAGTCATAACTTCAAAGGTATATCTTGACTGTTGTATAAGGATTAAAGATAGAGTCTTCTTTATAAACCTTATTTGTTTACCCCTTGTGGACATAGATGTCATTTTTAGTGTGAATTGGTTATCGTTCAATCACGTGGTCTTAAACTCTTTAGATAATACTTTAATTTTTCTGTCTAATGTTCCTACCAGAGTTGTTTCTTCTGAGTCTGATTATCTCAATGCTAATCAGGTCAATCACTGTTTAGTAGAAGGAGCTCTAGGATATATTCTTTTTTTCTTATTAGATGTAGAGGTTAAGCAGAGTCTAGATAGCATACTTGTGGTGAGGGAATACCCTGAGGTGTTTTCGAGTGACGTAGTTGAGTTGCCACTGGAGCGAGAAATAAAGTTGACTATAGATTTAGTGCAGGGTATAGGACCTATATCTATAGCACCCTATAGGATGGCACCTCTAGAGTTAGCAGAACTCAAGAAACAATTAGAGGAGTTATTGGATAAGCAATTCATTAGGCCTAGTGTTTCTCGGTGGGGAGCACCAGTGTTGCTAGTGAAGAAGAAAGATGGTACCATAAGGTTATGTGTTGACTACCAGCAGTTGAACAAGGTAACCATCAAGAACAAATATCTGTTGCCTAGAATAGATGATTTAATAGATCAATTAAGAGGAGCTTCAGTGTTTTCCAAGATTGATTTGAGATCTAGGTATCATCAAATCAGAGTTAAGGGAGAGGATATCCCTAAGACTGCTTTTAGAACTAGGTATGAGCATTATGAGTATCTTGTGATGTCCTTTGGGTTAACGAATGCTCCAACAGTATTTATGCATTACATGAATAGAGTTTTTAGACCTTACCTAGACAAGTTTGTGGTAGTGTTTATTGATGACATCCTTATCTATTCAAAGACGAGGGAAGAACATGAGTAGCATGTTAGGATAGTTTTAGATATCCTAAAGGAAAAGAAATTTTTTGCTAAATTGTTCAAGTGTGAGTTTTGGCTAACGGAAATTCAGTTTTTGGGCCATGTTATTTCTTAAGGAGGAATCTCAGTGCACCCTAGCAAAGTTAAAATAGTGTTGCAATGGGAGAGACCCACCACTGTGACCGAAATCAGGAGTTTTGTAGGCCTAGCTAGGTACTATAGAAAGTTCATCAAGGGTTTTTCTCAGTTAGCGCTGCCTTTGACTAGGTTAACTAGAAAGGGTAGTAGTTTTGAATGGATTCAGGACTATGAGAATAGTTTCCAAGAGTTGAAAAAGAGGTTGACTACTATGCCAGTGTTGGTTGTAACATCCCGAAAATTCATTATTTTGTTAAAAATGATCATTTTATAATATTTGCAATTTTTAAGAATTTTTGTGGAATTTTCTGGAGATGATGAATATTTTAATATATTCTTCGTTTTATGTGTGTCTTGAGTGGAGCCGGGAGAATAGAATATTTTCCCTGAAGCTGGTAAACCTTGGACTGTCAACGTGTCAACGGGGGATCTTACTAAACCCGAGTCTGGGCACAGTTTACGAGGTCTACATTTTTGAGGTTTTATTTGTTAGTGTAATAAATCATCTGTCAGAGGTATTTAATCAAGGAGACAAGCTTACTATGCACTTCGTAGAGAAGCGTGCGAAGCTTCTCAAGGAAGCTTCTTTGAATCATTTTTTTATTATTTCTCTCTCCTCCCATTTTTGTGCTGCACATTTGAATTAAGGGACTTAATTCATTCTTCAATCCACACATTTTCCTCCTCCTGTACGTAGCACTCACTATTCACTCATCTTTCTCTCTTTCCATTTCTCCTTACAGCAGCACCATCCACCCACCTTCATATTTTCATCCTCCAATACCGTCACACTCCTAGCACCATTTCGTGTTTGGAGAAACACCATACCTGAGGGAATCATCTTCAAAGTTCTACGTTTTCTTCATCTTCTTTTTCCTCCACGGTTGAAGCTTAAAGGTTGGAACTTTAAGGTAAAGTCCTTAGCTTTTTCCTCATCTCTCCTCATTTTCGTAACCCACTGTCATTTTGATGACCATGGGTATCCATTTCAACACTTGATTCGATTTTGGTGAGCTTGAATATTCAAGGATCTCTTGGGAGCTGAAAATATAATTTCGACCAAAAGGAGCACCTTTCTTTGTGCTTCTCTAAGGTAAGAGGAAGACACTCCTCCTCAACCTCTCTTAGCATTTAGGAACGTCTGTGATTGTGTTGAGGGTCTTTCTGCTTTTGTATGTTGTTTGTATGGTATATGTGCTATTTGATTGTTTGAGTTTTGAATGTACATATATATAAATATAATCTGGATGTATTGGAATATGTAATATTGAAGGGAATGAGTTAAGTGATTTTCGGATAGTTACGGTGTTGAGCCCAGAATTTGGAAACTTAATGTGGAAACTAGTAATAGTATGAAATTTGGCCAAACTCGTCGAATATAATACCTTGATCTTTTGGTGATATGTCAAAATCCGTCGAATGAAGATTTCTGACCATTTTCGTCGAATGATAAAATCCGTCGAGTAAGGACCCATAGCCAAACCTGTCGAACGTGATAACCTAATCACTTAATAAAATGTTAAAATTCGTCGAGTAAGGACCCATAGCCAAACCTGTCGAACGTGATAACCTAATCACTTAATAAAATGTTAAAATTCGTCGAGTAAGGACCCATAGCCAAACCTGTCGAACGTGATAACCTAATCACTTAATAAAATGTTAAAATCCATCGAGTAAGGACTCATGGCCAAACCTGTCGAATGTGATAACCTAATCACTTAGTAAAATGTTGAAATCGTCGAGTTTAGACTTCGACCATTTAGTCGAATGTCAAAACCCGTCGAGTTTAGATTTCGACCACCAAACACAAAGTGAAAATCCGTCGAGTTTAGATCTTTGGCCACTAGACATAATGTCAAAATCCGTCGAGTAAGAACCCCGATCATGCCCGTCGAGATTGATCTTAGACCAAAACCCGTCGAATAGAGTCCCCGGACACTTACAAGAAAATGCCCCAAAGTCAATAATCGTCGAATTTGAGAGACAATGCCCTGTCGAGTAGATGAATTTCTCGGACGTCGAAATTGGAGATTTCGACCCGGTGTTCGTCGGTTCGACACTTGGGAGATTTTCTCCAACGTCGACACCTATACCCGTCGAATTGAGGGCTTGACCATCCGGAGGGTTCGACGAGTTTTGATCTTCGTCCGACAGAACCCCCATCCGATTTGAGAAAATGATTTCTTCGTCCGACTAATGAACCCCGTCAGACAGAAAATGATTTCTTACCAATCCTATTATAAAAATGTTTTCCCCATTCTTTCCTCCTCCTGTTACATTATTCTTCGTCGAATGGCAACTTCAATTATTCATAAAACGTAGTCTCTGTCGAATTCAAACGTATACCTATCACCCAACACCTAGTAATTGAAATCTGTAACTCAGTTTGTGATTTCGACCGTGTATTTCCTAGACCCAAAACCTTGGGACTAATAGAGGAATACTGATCATAAATAAATGGGATGACTAGAAATTACTTAGGGATGCATAAACAGGGAAGAACATGAGAGTGTGAGATTTTGAGATCTTAGAATAACCTTCTAAGGGCATATGAATAAATTTCCTAAGAGGATTTAAGTTAATTAAGAGAATTCCTTTAGAGACAAACTCGTAAGTAAAGCTAAAACCTAAGCAAGAATTCATAATACGCTTTAAAAAGGTATTAATTTATTTAACGACAATATTATGCTATTGTGGGTCCATGTGGGAGACCATTGATTTGTATTAATTTTTACTTTGGCAAATTGTGACATATGATGGAATAGTATGTAATAATGATCATACATGATTATGCATAGAGTCCGTATGCATTGTGATTTGTCCGTTGGATTTGTCGTAAGGCCTAGTTGCCTAGGAGTTGAACACACCTTAGTGCGGGTGCGAATAGACAAGTGGGGTCCTGTAGTTGGCCTTGAGGGCGTTAGCGTGGTGTTTCACAAAAAGTGGTAGCCCCTACGGACCATGAGACAAACCGATGCAAACGCACCGACGATCCTGACTGGCCACAGTCCTATATCGAGATCTTGTGAGAATCTTCTTTGTATAAAGCCTTGTTGCGCAAAATGACTAATTATTTTCTGGAAAGCACTTGTTTTTATGGCTGACGAGATACTGGCATGTCTCCCTGATCATTCTCTCCGAGTGTTATGTGTCTAACTCCATGGAGTAGGATCTTGATTATTGAGGGCTCGTGTGTATAGAGTCCGTGCATTATTTGCATTTATCATTATTATGGTTTGGCATTGATATATTGTTGATATACCTATTTGCACAGGAACTGTTTGCTTGATCATAAGCGCTCTTGAATGTCTATTACTATTCTTGTTGTTATAAATGCTATGTGGGCGCTTTGCTTGCCGTTTGGTTTCTTGATGCTATAATTGGTAATGACGGAAGGATGTCTTACCTCTTTTCCTTCCCTGTCTCTCCATTCTGTTTATCCGTACATTGCGTCTCATCGAAGACAAGTGAGAAGCAGGAAGCTCCCAACTTCCCACGATTTTTGGCCTTATCTTGACCGAGTGACCACAGGAAGACTATGGAGCCCCGTACGATTGCATTTTTGGGAGATGTACGTCCGACTTTCTTAGGAGGGCGAGTCTTTGGTATATCAACTATAGTTCGACGCGTGTCTACACGGGAGATGTCTCGATATCACTAGCCTGGAGACGCCACGAACCACCCTGTCTTCACTGCTTTGTATTAGCCTACGTTTGGAGTTTCGGCCTACCGATACGTGAGATGTGGGGCGATCGTTACTTCACTCAGAGAGAGGACTATTTTCGTTCGCGGCTCGGGCCCCGTCCGTGTCTCTGCTATTCCTATGGTGATTTCCTCGATGATGAGGAAGATCCGAGGAAGATCCCGAGGAAGTCCCACGAGGACGACCGAAGAGGACCACGAGAGAGGATTGACACGATTCCTCCTCACTTGAGGGATTGATGTTACTCGTAGCTACTGAAAGCTACCAGTATTTTATTTTGGGGGGCCCGATGTTTTGTTTGTAAAGGGCTGTAAATTCTGATACCGTGGGGATGTGTATGTAATACTTTGGGGGCAGGTATAGCCTTGCTTTTTGATGTACCAGGCTTGTAACTAAATGTTTTGATAAACCTATATATATATATGATGATGCAGATGTTAATTCCTATGCATATTTTTACATTTGATCTTTTATTCCCATTGATGTCTCGTCAACATGGTTACTAATTATAAAAAAAAAAAGTATATATATAACATAACCGCCAATTAAAATACCCAACTATAATCTAGTGAATATACGCGTCTTATTAAAACGAACCGGGTCTCAACTCACCTAATTTTATTTCCGCATTGTAATCGACCATGTGGCGTTTCCCTTGGGAGGGGCGTTACATTGGTGATTCCGGATCCCCATGAGAACTTTGGGGTCTTTTGTGATGCTTCAAAGATGGGACTAGGGTGTGTTCTGATGCAGAATAAGAGAGTAGTTGCCTATGCATCAAGGCAGTTAAGGCTACATAAGGACAGCTACCCTACGCATAATTTGGAGTTAGTAGCTGTAGTGTTTGCCTTAAAGATTTGGAGGCATTATCTCTACGGAGTACAGTTTGAAGTATTTAGTGATCATAAGAGTTTAAAGTATTTGTTTGATCAAAAGGAGCTGAACATGAGGCAAAGAAGATGGATGGAATTCTTAAAGGATTATGAATTTGAGTTAAAGTATCATTCGGGTAAAGCCAATGTAGTGGCTGATGCACTAAGTAGGAAATCCCTACATGTGTCCCGAATGATGGTCCAAGAGAGTGAACTTCTCAAGAGTTTTAGGGATTTGAGTCTAGCGATGACTGTGATGCCACAAAGTCTCTTTATAAGTAGAGTGGACATAATAAATGACTTAAGGATTCAAATTTTAGAAGCTCAAAAGGAGGATGAAGCTCTAAGGGACATTAGTGAGCAGATCTTTTTAAGAACCCAAGAGGATTTTGATATGACTAATGATGGAATGATAAAGTTTAGAGACAGACTTATGTTCCAAGAGAGTCAAAGATCAAAGAGAGGATTCTAGAAGAAGCTCACAGCAGTAAGTATACCATTCATCCTGAAACCACTAAGATGTATCAAGATTTAAGGAAAATGTTTTGGTAGTCTAGAATGAAGAGAGACATAGCAGAATATATCTCAAGGTGTTTAGTTTGTCAAAAGGTGAAGATTGAACACCAGAAGCCGGCAGGACCTTTACAGTCTTTAGGGATCCCAGAGTGGAAATGGGAGAAGATTTCTATTAACTTTGTAATGGGTCTACCCAGGTCTCAGCAATGTTTTGACGCAGTTTGGGTCATAGTGGATAGATTAACCAAATATGTCCACTTTCTACTAATGAGAGCTAACTATCCTTTAGAGAAATTAGCTCAGCTATATCTAAAGGAGATAGTTAGATTGCACAGAGTCTCAGTAAGTATAGTTTCAGATAGAGATCCTAGATTCACATTTAGATTTTGGGGAGCCTTGCAAGAGGCGTTCGGGACTAAGTTAAGCCTTAGTATAACTTATCACCCGTAGATAGATGGGCAAACAGAGAGGACTATCCAAACCCTTGAAGATATGCTTAGAGCATGTGTTTTAGAACAACAGGGTAGTTGGGATAAGTTCTTTCCATTAGTGGAGTTTGCTTATAATAATAGCTACTGTTCCAGCATAGGTATGGTACCCTATGAGGCTTTATATGGAAGAAAGTATAGATCGCCTTTATGTTAGTATGAGGCAGGTGAGAGAATCATCATAGGTCCAAAGTTGGTCTAGCAGACCACAGAGCAAATCAAGATGATAAAGGATAGGTTGGTTACTACCCAGAGTCGGCAAAAGAGCTATGCTGACAAGAGAATGAGGCCTTTTGAGTTTGATGAGGGAGATCACGTGTTCTTAAGAGTTACTCCTACAATAGGGATTGGTAGAGCATTGAAAACCTGAAAATTAAATCCTCGTTTTCTTGGTCCCTACCAAAATTTGAAGAAAGTTGGACTCGCAACTTATCAAATAGCCTTTCCTCCCAGTTTGTCAAACCTTCATAATGTTTTTCATGTGTCTCAGTTGAGAAAGTATAATCCAGATCCTTTACATATCATAGAACATGAATCTGTATAGTTAAGAGATGATTTATTTTATGATGTACACCCAGTAAGGATCGTGGACAGAGGGGTCAAAGAGCTTAGAGGTAAACAGATTCCTCTAGTGAAGGTTTTATAGGGTGGCAATGACAGCAAAGAGGCTACTTAGGAGTTAGAGTCCTAGATACAGCAAGATTACCTGGAGTTGTTCCTTTCAGGTGAGCAATTTTGGGGTCAAAATTTTAAAAAAAAGGAGAGAAATGTAATACCCTTAAATGACATGTTATACTTGTGTATGTGTTCAAAAGGTAGCATATGACTTGCTTAACATGCCTGTTTAATTTTCTGACATACTGAGTTAGTTTAGGTATTTTGTTACAACTCAGAGTGTGAAAAATAGCTTAAAATTACTTAGATAATAGCATAAATTACTTAGATGAGAGAAATAAATATAGATAATTTATTGCTAAGTCACAAATGTATGAAACAAGATACAGTTACAATTTCAAGATAAACTAAGTTAGTTTGCCATTTTTAGGCATATTGGTTGTGCATTTAAAGTCGGATTGACTAGTAGTAGATATGGAAATATCAGATAATGGTGAAACAACTTTTTATATGAATCCTAATATTTATTTTAAATTTTTTAGAAGTTGAAGATCTTGATTTAGCTAAATCTGAGTATTTTTAGTAGATCAAAATTTATGAGTTATGGCCTAAGGCCTTAAGAGTCTTTTGTTTCCCTCTTTATAAGCCTTTGCTCACGACTGTTTTTGCTTCAAAATCTGAAACAGAAACCGTGAAAGAAGAAATGAAGAAAGAGGAAGCAAAAACCAAGGAAGATGGGAGAAAAAGAGGAAAGCTAAGGGCAAAGCTAGGGTTTGAGATCCACCAAGCTTGAATCTCCAGCACAACTGCTAAAGGTGGGGGTTTTATGCTCATCTTCACTTCTTTTCACTCTTTTCACCATAGATGCACCTTTGGTGCTTAAAGAGTCAAAATGAGTTATAGAGGTGTTTGATACGTTTGGCTTGCATGATTGCGTTTCTTTGGTCATTTATGACTTATTCATAGCATAAGTTAAAGTTAGAAACTTAGAACATCTTTTTTAGACCATTGATACTCATTTTGGGGCTTTAGGTTAAAGTTGTATGATTTGGGTTCATAATTCAAATTGAGTAGTTTAAGTTAGTGATTAACGATTCCTATGTGTTAAAGAATTGATTAGGGACCTAAGATCACTTAGAAACTAAGTTGGAATGGCCAAACTCTATAAAAAGAACTAATGGAATAGTACCACAATTCTGCAGAATATGGTTTCTGCTATGCACGCCGCGATGTGAGGATGTTGTGTTGCAGCATGAGGTTGAATTTACTGAGTGCACTGCGGTACATAAGGCTCGAGTTTTCAATTTTTAGTAGGCAGAGAGCAGGGCACCGCGGCGTGCCTAGTCTTATACCGCGGTGTGAGGCCCAGAATAGCTAAAAATATCATTTATGATGTTTTGAAGTTCTTGACTAGTTGGGATCATTTATATATGATTCCTAAGGTGTGTTAAGGTACAAACATGGATATTTTCAAGAGAGAAATTATCACCTAGCATAGAATAGAAAGTTTAAACCTTTGAGCATTCAAGAGTTATGGTTTGCTTTAGGTAAGTATCTAGCACCTTAGGCCACTTTTGTGGTAATGTATGTCACTTAAGAGTAATGAGTGATGAGGTGGTGTTTAGATGCATGTATGATGGGAAGGATTGGTAGTATTGATCTTTGTGAGTATCCTTTGATATTGTACACCATCATTAAGGCCAAAGGAGATAAGTGGGGAGTCCATAAGGTTCTTCTGAACAAGGATTCAGCTCGAACTTCTTAGCGTGCCAGGGTATGTGTGATGTGAGGATGAACTTTCCCTCTATTTACTACAAGATAGTACACTAAACCAATATTCCTAAGCTTAACATATTGGTTTTAAGTTGGACTAAGCATGTATATATGAAATGTATGTATAAAATGTATGTTAACTTGGTTTATCTAGATGCTAAAGTTAGACCTTATAGATACTTTAAACATATCTAATTTACAATATGTTGAGATTATGTTTGTTATGTTATGTATGCTGGTTTTGGTTTACTCATACTGAGAAATGTTGTTTCTGAACCTGCTGTATTACCATGTAATTTGAGGTGAAAGTTCTTCTAAGAACAAGAAGAAAAAGGAAGTTAAAGACTAGAATAGCTTTATAGTTTATATTACAATTGTTGTATTTATTAGTATTCCTTTTTTAATGTAACGAATTATGTAACACTTCAAGCCTTTGCTAAGGCTATTGTTGTATATGTATATGCATTTTGCTATGATATTTATGTTTTCTGCATTTCATATGGCTCTCTATAATGTTTCCAATGAACATTATAGATATATGTATCAGGTTAATAGGTATGTAGTGACGTTGTAGTGCTAAATATCTCTTTGTGTACTATGCATATGGGGATATTAGTATTAGGACTTTACAGCCTACACCTAGGATAGTAAAGGATGTAAAATCTTTTCTTGGTCATGTGGGCTTTTATAAGAGGTTCATACAAAATTTCTCTACCATATCTAGATCACTATGTGACCTTTTAGCTAAAGATGCCCTATTTGATTAGATACAAGCTTATCAAGAGGCCTTTAAAACGCTAATTGGCAATCTTACCTCAGCATCAATAATGCAGCCACCTGATTGGGCTTTACCTTTCGAGATCATGTGTGATGCTAGTGATTTTACTGTAGGTGTTGCTCTTCGACAGCGAAGGAAAGGGAAGCCTTTTGTCATTTACTATACTAGTAGAACTCTAAATAGTGCTCAGATGAATTACTTAACCACTAAGAAAGAGTTGCTAGCTGTAGTTTTCTTTGGATAAGTTTCGTGCTTACTTGATTGGTTCTCCTATTATTATTTTCACAGATTATGCAGCCCTTAAGTACCTTCTTACAAAGAAAGATGCTAAGGCGCGACTAATACAGTGGATTTTACTTTTGCAAGAATTTGACATCACCATTAAAGATAAGAAAGGAGTGGAGAACGTAGTGGTTGACCATCTCTCGAGGCTCATATTTGAGGACACTTCTGACCACCTGCCAATCAAAGATGATTTTGCCGATGAGCATTTATTTTCTATTACTTCTCTACCATGGTTTGCTCATATTGTGAATTATTTGGCTACAGGTGAGATACTAGTGGATTGGAGCACTCAAGATAAGAAGAAGTTCATGATTGAGGTATGTAATGTCTATTGGGATGACCTTTTCCTTTTCAAATATTGCCCTGACCAAATTTGAAGGCGTTGCATCCCTAAAGAAGATATTGCTAGCATCTTGAATTTTGTCACTCCCAAGCTTGTGGGGCCCACTTTTCAATGGAGAAAATTGTTGCAAAAATTTTACAATGTGGATTTTATTGGCCCACCTTATTTAAGGATGTAAAAGATTATTGTCGCTCATGGGAAAAGTGTCAAAAGTTAGGAGTTATGTCCTGTCATAATATGATGCCCTTAAACCCAATTTTAGTGATTGAAATTGTTGATTATTGGGGCATTGATTTTATGGGGTCATTTCCTCCTTCTTTTGGACATCAATATATTATTGTGGTAGTAGATTATGTGTCAAAATAGGTGGAAGCAGCAGCTTGTAGGAGCAATGATAATAGGATGGTAATTAAATTTCACAAAGAGAATGTGTTATCTCGATTTGTTACACCACGTGCTATCATTAGTGATTGGGTTACACATTTTTTTAACTGTTCTTTTGAGGCTTTGATGAAAAAATATGGGGTGATACATAAGATTTCTACTATGTACCACCCCCAAACAAATGGACAAGTAGAATTTGCAAATCAGGAGATTAAGCAAATTTTAGAGAAAACAGCCAACCTGGATCGCAAAGATTGGTCTTTGAGACTAGTTGATGCACTTTGGGCTTACCATATAACTTTCAAAACTCCCTTAGGCATGTCACCTTATAGGCTTGTTTTTGGAAAGCCTTGTCACTTACCTGTGGAGCTCGAGCATCGAGCTTATTGGCCATCAAGCATTTCAATTTTGACATGGGAGAAGCAAGTAAGCTTTGAAAATTTCAGTTGATCGAGTTAGAGGAATTGAGAAATGATGCTTATGAGAACTCTAAAATCGATAAGGCTAAAATGAAAGCATTTCATGATAAAAATATTTTGAGAAAAACATTTAAACCTCATGATCGAGTATTGTTATATGATTCTAGACTTCATAAGCATCTAGTAAAACTTTGGTCTAGGTGGACTGACCCTTTTGTAGTGAAGAATGTTTCTGCACATGGGGCGGTAGAAATAGAGGATCCTAAAGATAGTTGGATCTTTAATGTAAATGGTTAACGCCTTAAAGTTTTAATTGATAGGCAAGTTTCAGAAATAGAAGACATTCCACTTGTGGATCCGGTCTATCAACCTTGACCACACCACATAGGTATATTTTTTTTGTTTTTTGTTTTCTTTTATTTTCTTTCTTTTCCTTTTTGTTTGCTTTTGTTTGCAGGTTAGTTTTATTTTGTTATTTTAGGTTATCATCTTTGGTGTTTCGCGAGCTACTCACGTCACTCATCAGGTGTATTCTAACCTTTTTAGCTACCCCTATTCAATTTTGAGTCTTAAACATTGAGGACAATGTTTCATTTAAGTTAGGAGGTGTTAGTAGTACAAATTCAGTATTTAAAATACTTGTTGAAACTCTGTGACATATTTTCATGTGTAATTTTTTAAAAAAATTTGCATGACACGTGCATCTTTATCATATGTGTTCTCATTCTCATTCATAGTCATTTTCGTGAATTTACCAAATCCACCATAATCATTTTTGTTGAAGCATCCACAAGAACCTTTAATGCAGTTATCCAAGCTTTGTGGTAAGATGGTGGTTTAACACATGTAGCTAGAGAACTCTTTTGCTTAAGTATTCATGTGAGTTTTGGAGAGGATTGAGAGCCTATAAATGTTGTAAATTGTGATAAGTGTTCATTGATCTATTGAATTGGGCACTTATTTTGAGAACATCATCATATGGTTTGTGGTAAGATGGTGGATATACTTGGGATATGACGAAGGTCAACTTAAGATTAATGTTTGATCCTTTCAAGCTAACCCTTTCCATCATAGACCCCCAGTAGCCAACTTTGAGCCAATAAACACATATAACCTTTTCTTTTCATATACCTACATCATCCATGCCTCTCCACATTGGGAGTATAGCCTATACACTGATTTTTCTACCCTGTTTACTTCCAAGTGTATACTAAGTGTGAAATTTGCATTTTCTTTCATTTGAGTTTAGTTTAAAAAAAAGAAAAAAAAGAAAAAAAAAGTCAAAGTTGGGAAGAAATGACAAGAATATCAAAGTGGCATGTATTTGTTCATCAAATAATTCAAAAAACAAAAGAAAAAAAATAGAAGTGGAAGAAGAAAGACAAGCATTATTATTCGATGATCTAAAAAGTTGCATAGTACATCAGGTGAGAAGTGTGGTCTATTGAGATATTTAATAAGATTCCCTTTGTATGTACTTGAAAGTCTTTTTGAATCCTTTTCCATTCTTTTTATATAGCCCCAAACTCAAACCACTTTACAACCTTTTGTGTTGACCGTTCTAATCCTAAGTAAGCTTTTAGAAAGAGTGGTGGAAGTCTCATTTGTTAGTGTTCCTATCATAAGATCAATGTTTGCTTATTGCGTATACATAATTACCTAATTTTTCATGAGAGTGTGTGTACACCCATTGTCAACTCCATAGAGAGAATCTTTATACAAAATACTTTTATACTTGTAAGTTATGGAGTTGAACCTTTTGTTTGAGGTGTTCTTAATGTTGCATATGGCAGGACTTCTGGTTAGATTGATATAGTTTGGAACGCACATATACTCTGTGGATTGTTATAGGCAAATTGCTTGTGATATAATTATTGAATTCTTACATTGTTTTGATATGTGAATCTGAAAAATGTGAATTGATGGTTATTTTATCATTTTCTTAGTCTTTTTAATATCTTTTGCATAAAAATTACTAAGAACTAGTAATAAGCAAGTTGCGAGGTGTGGTAAATGTACAAAAGTGTTTTTTAAATATCATATTATTGGACTAAAATGTTAAAATATGAATAAAAATTATTGAAATTAATGTGTATGTTTAAATTAAATTTTTATTTACTTTAAAATACTCATAAATATATTTTTATATTTAATTTTAGAATTTATAAAGAATAAGTTAAAGCTTAGTCAAATTCAAAGAAAATATAATTGAAGCCCAAATAATAGAGAAGGCGGTGTAAAAAAAAAAAACCTAATTATAAAAGCTGCTTGCAGTAGCTTATAAAAGGTGTTGCTGGACACGTGAGGCTGCGCCACACAGGAGAAGCAAAGAAAACATATTGGAAGCGTTGCGTCGTATATAAAGAAACAGATTGGAAGGGCTCTGCGGTGCACAACAGAAGCAAAAAGCAAATAAAAAATAAAACAAGAGTGAGTGCTGGTCGTACGGTAAAGAAAAGAAGAAAGAAGAAATGGATTGAACAACGCCGTGCGGAGAATAAAGAGAAAAGAAAGAGTGCTACTAGAGACATACATACTGCACCGTGCATAGTAAAAAGGTGAAATTGAAGATTGAGAAACAGAAGAGAAGCACGCGGTTTGAGAAGGAAAAAGGAGTAAAGAAAAGGACGAGGCAATGCAGTGCAGATAGTTTTGTGCCTTTTGCGCAATTTTAGTTAGATAATTTTGTTGTATTTTAATCTTATTATATTTTATTAAATTTTTTATATTAAGTAGATGATGAAATATTGACTATTTTGATATTATTATATTAAATTATTTTTATTTAATTTTAAGATTTAATATTTATTAATTTTATTTTATTTATTAAATTATATAAATAAATTTTAAAATAAGTTTAATTATATTTTTTTTATATTTTATAATTTATTTGTGTTATCTGAATGTTAGTGGTAATTGTTGGATATCAATTGTGATTTCTTATTAAAGATGCATTTGATGATTTTATAATTTATCATTAATTAAAAAATTTATTATACATTTAATTATTATTTTTAATATTTTATTAAAATATTTTCATGAGCACATGCTTACCCTAGATGTTCATGAGTTAAATTAATTAGATAAAATAATTTAACATAGTTAATATTAAAATTGATCTTGGTGGATTCTGAACCTTAGTCATCTTACATCTAGTAGAAACCAAATTTGATTTACTTTACTTTACTTAATTTGCATTTAAATTAATCTTTATTTACTTTTAATCATTTAATATTTTTCTTTAGTTTCTTTAGCTACTCTTTTAATTTTTCTCTCTGAGTAATCGACACCCCAAAGTTATATTACAATTACCGTATTATTCTTTGGGCGTAATCAAATGACCACTAGAGTTTCATCATCAGTTGCATCCAGGATATCCTTACAAGAGATGAGGCCAATTTCCTGAGCCCACTTACTCATGAAGTCAGCACACTCGGTGTCGTCCCAATCAAGATCAGGCCTCTCCTTCTCAATCATTTCAAGGGAGTGCTCCATGCCCTTGTGGTCCAATACAGGTTGAACGTCAGCTCCCCATTGGCGTCCAAGAAGAACAGATGAGTTCTCGGTGCCGCAATCCGCTTGAAGAACTTTGTCTTAAAGTTCTTAAAGCTATCTTGGAAGACTCCGAAGACCTTCCGATTGGGCCTTGATCAGAGTGTGAGCCAATTTTTTGGCATTGCCTCCCTTGGGGGCACCAACGTGTGAAGAAATCAAAAAATTCCTCTTCCGAGTACTGTAATTCGACTACTCAGCAAAATCTTTCGAAGGCAAGAATGTTTCCCCAGCTGTTAGGATGAAGCTGGGACGGAGTGTAACATCCCAAAAATTCTTTATTTTATTGTAAACGATCATTTTATAATATTTATGATTTTCAGAAATTTCTGTGGATTTTTCTGGAAAATGATGAATATTTTAATATATTTTTCATTTTACGTGTACACTGAGCAGAGCTGGGAAAATAGAATATTTTCCCTGAGGCTGGTAAACCTTGAACTGTCAACGTGTCAACGGGGGATCTTACTAAACCCGAGGCTGGGCACAGTTTGCGAGGTTTGCATTTTTCAAGATTTTATCTGTTAAATAAAATTGCGGTATCATAAAATTATCTGATGAATAATAAAATATTATTTTCATCAATTGTAAATTTTATTCACTGAGAAAATAATTTCACAGTGTAATTAATCATCTGTCAGATGTATTTAATTTGGAGACAACTATGCACTTTATCGAAGAGCGCGCGAAGCTTCTCAAGGAAGCTTCCTCCAACCATTATTTTTATTATTTCTCTCTCCTCCCATTTTGTTGCAAAGATGTTTGAATTAAGGGGTCTAATTCATTTTCTTTCTCACATTTCCCCTCCTCCCAATACGCAACTACTATTCACTCATCTTTCTCTCTTCTCTTTCACCCTACAGCAGCAATACAATCCACCCACACCTCCATTTTGTTCTTCAAACCGTCACAATCCTAGCACTATTTTGTGTTGGAGGACCACCATCATTGAGGAAATCATCTTCAAAGTTCTGCCATTTTCTCCATCTTCATTCTCTTCTACTTTGAAGCTTAAAGGTTAGAGTTTTAAGGTAAAGCTCTTAGTTTTTTCTTCCACCCCTCTCATTTTCGTAACCCACTGTCATTTTGATGACCATGGGTATTCATTTCAATATTGGGTTCTGATTTTGCACGTTTAAATGTTTAAGCATTTCTGGAAGCTGCAAACGTAAATCGACCAAAAGGAGCAGCCTTTTTTTTGTGCTTCTCCAAGGTAAGAGGAAGACACTCCTCCTCAACCTCTTTTAGCATTTAGGGACGTCGTTTGTGATTGGTACTGAGAGTCATCTTTGTTTGTATGCTGTTGGTGATGTATATATGCTAGTTGATTGTTTTGTATATTTTGATATATCTGTATGTACTGGAAAGTATAATCTGGAAGGAACGCCGTCGGGCTGGCTCTAGGATGGCCACGCTTTGAGACTAAAATTTTGAGATTCTTGGTGAGAAATGGTAATGACTTGAGTTTCTAACCATTAAGTGTAATGTCAAAATATGTCGAGTATGAACTCCTAGCCAAACCCTTCGAATTTGACATCTTGATCACTTAGTAAAATGTTAGAATCCGTCGAGTATGAACTCCTGGCCAAACCCGTCGAATTTGACATCTTGATCACTTAGTAAAATGTTAAAATCCGTCGAGTATGAACTCCTGGCCAAACCTGTCGAACATGATATCCTAATCATCTAGTGAAATATTAAAATTTGTCGAGTATGAACTCCTGACCATGTCCGTCGAAATTCATCTTCAGGCCAAACCCGTCGAATTAGAGTTTCTGACCACTTAGGAGAGAAACTCCTCCAATGTTAAATTTGTTGAATTGGAATGACCACATCCGTCGAGTGACATATTCGTCGAGTTAGAATGCCAATACCCATTGAGAGACTTACCCGTCGAGTAGATTTTCTGTCCATTTAATAGGAGCTTCCCAAAGTTAATATTCGTCAAGTAGAATGTCAAGATCCGTCGAATTAGAGTTTCTGACCATAGTGTTCTTCGTCGGTTCGACACCTGGGAGATTTCTCCAATGTCGACACCCATGTTCGTCGAATTAGGACTTCTGCTGATCTTCTGGAATAATTCGACAATTTTGATCTCCGTTCGACAGAACCTCTATCTGACGAAAATTGATTTTTAGCCAATCTTGTTATAAAATATTCCCCCATCTTTCATCCTTCTGCCATGTCATTTTTCGTCGAATGGCAGCCTCAATTTTTCACCAAAATACCTTGTCTCTGTCGAATTCAATAGTATAGTTTATCACCCAACACCTAGCAATTAATTTCGTGGCTTTGCTGGTGATTCAGGCCGTATGTCTTCCTAGACTTAAAACCTTTGGATTAATAAAAGCATATTAATCATAAATAATTGGATGACTAGAAATTAATTAGGGATTCATAAACAGGGAAGAACATGAGTATGGGTGAGCTTGTGAAGCACATAATGAATTTAATGGTTGATTTCAATCATGATTTTGAATGGGATTGTGGTTACCCTTAAAATGTGCTATTGGTTTGATGTGGATCTGTGAATGGGTTCAAAACTTGTGGATAAATCATATGACATGCATCTGAAGCATGATTGACCGAGTTGTCATGAGAAGCATGATTGAGTCATGCATTGCACAAAAAGAAAGAGAACGTCCATTGGACTTTGTTAAGGCCCAGTTGCCTAGGAGATGATCACACCTTAGTGCGGATGCGAATAGACAAGTGGGGTCCTGTAGTTGGCCTTGAGGGCGTCGGGGCGCGGGTGTCGCGTAGAGGGCAGTGGTAGCCCCTCTGGACCGTGGGACAAACCGATGCAAACGCACCGACGATCCTGACTGGCCACAGTCCTATATCGAGATCTTGTGAGAATGCCGCTGTATAAAGCCTTGACGCGCAAAATGATTGATTATTTTCTGAAAAGCACTTATTTTATGGCTGACGAGATACTGGCATGTCTCCCTGATCATTCTCTCCGACTATTTTGTGTCTAGCTCCATGGAGTAAGATTTTGGTTATTGAGGGCACGTGTGCATAGTGAGTCCATGAATTATCTGGCATACATTGTTATTATAATTGGAGCTGTTGTACCTCTGATATATCTATATGTATATGACTGCCTGGAACTGTTTGGTTGATCATAATTGCTATTGAATGTTTATTACCATTATTGCTGTCATAAATGCTATGTGGGCGCTTTGCACCGTTTGGTTTCTCGATGCTATAATTGGTAATGATAGTATGATGTCTTACCTCTTCTCTGTCTCTCCATTACTGCTTTGTTCGTATACTGCGTTCCATAGAAGATAACTGCAAGGAACCGGAAGCTCCCGACTTCCCTGGTTTTTGGCCTCATCTCGACTGAGCGACTGCAGAAGAATATGGAGCCACGCACGCAGAGATTTTTGGGAGATGTACGCCTGACTTTCTTGGGAAGGCCAGAGTGTTGGTACATCAACTATGGTTCTGAGCGTTGCGTTTATACGGGGGATGTGTTGATATCTCTAGCCTGGAGACGTCACGAGCCGCCTGTCTTCACCTGCTGTATTATTTTACGTTTGGAGTTTCAACTACCGATACGCGAGATGTGGGGTGACCATTATTTCACTCCGCGGGAAGACTCTTTTCGTTCCACAGCTCGGGCCCCGTCCCGTAACTCTGCGATTCCCATGGTGATTTCCTCTGACAAGGAAGATCCCGAAGAAGTTCCTGAGGACGACCCCGAAGAGGATCCTGACTCGATTCCTCCTCACTTGAGGGACTGACTTTACTTATAGCTACTGAGGGCTACTAGTATTTTATTTTGGGGGGCCTGATGTTTTGTCTATAGTGGGCTGTATATTCTAATACTGCGGGGATACCTATGTATAATCCTTTGGGGGCAGGTATAGTTTTGCTTTTTAATATACCAGGCTTTGTAACTAAACGGTGTGATAATTATATATATATAAATGAAATGTTAATTTCCCATGTATGCTTTACTTATGCTTTTGTTCTTTATTTTCCCATGTATGTTTCATCACCGTGGATATTGATTATCGTTAATGTTAATGTAACAAAAAAAAATATACTCGCCAATTTAATTACCCAACCATAATCAAGTAAATATACATATTATTAAAATGAACCGGGTCTTAACTCATATAATTTTATTTCCGCATTGTAATTGAAAATGAGACGTTCCCTTGGGAAAAAGGGGCATCGCACGGAGCCACGTGGAGAGTGCGGAGAACCGCAGTTTGAAATTCAATGAACGGAATCCAGAGCCCCAGTCGGATGAAGAGGTCCTCGTACAAAAACATGAAGTGTTCGCCTTCTATCCGAGTTGAACATACCTTCTCACCTTATTATGGAGCCAAAATCCAGTACTCATGGTCCTGCCTACCACCCTTTGTCAGCACTAAATAGCTCGCGAGGTTTTCTATTTTCTCCCTAGTTTAGAAATCAGACTCATTGTCCCAGACGTCATCTCTAACCCAAGGATATACCTGCCTTCCACAAACTATTACCATGGGGTTTTCCACAACTGGTCTTCGAGGCCCAATTGCTCGTCTCCTAGCCATTGAATCCCTAGAAACATCCACAGAAGCTGATAAGACGCTATCAGAATTGAGAATATCTACCCTAGATTGACATGGGGGAAGGAACACACTGACCTTCGTACTTAGGTAGTTATAGTTATATCGGTATCTGCACCCTAAAAGGTCCATGACCCAATGTGGGCACCTCCGCCACTCACAGCGTGGTAGAGAAGATGCTCCAGGGAGCAACACCATAGAATTAGGCCCAAAATCGCTGGTATCCCAACTCATTTTAGACAAGAAAGAATAGAGATTGCTAAAAATATAAAAGATAGAAGTCCTCTACCTTGAGATGACACCAGAAACAGTAGAAACGAAAGGTAGAAGAGGACATACCTTGAAGAAATAGAGAAAAATGTACGACTGTAAGAAGAGGAATTATTGAAAACTACTAAGAACCGCTGCCAACCACTCGAAATCACACTTCTTTGCCGAGAAAATCCGCTGAAAATTGCTTCAAGTCATCGGAGTTTAAAGAGGAACAGTAAAGTGTGGAAGAGGATATAAACTCCAGCAATGCTCCAGGTCGCTGGAAGCTTTTTCTATAGACCTCGACTACACCTCGGAATGTCCACTTATGGTTAACTGACACGTGGACCCTGTTCGAACTATGGCACATCCACGAATGTCAAATGACTTAGTCGTAAATGCCTCTAGACTAGAGCTCTTAACCCTATGGGGCAGCATGGGCCATGGCTTCAATTAAAGCACAGATCCCCTCACCTGGGGGCATTGAGACTTATCTTGCTACTTCGCTATATTAGCCAAGAACTAAGTTGGGGGCAACATGACAAGGTTAACCATATACGATAAGCATTGGACTCATCCTTGAGAAAAGGGAAAAAAGAAGAAAATGGAAATAGAAAATAGAAGATACAAGTTACAAGATTCAAAAAGGAGTTTTATTTTTATTCACATTCCATACATCGTCAATTCTAACAAAAAGAGTATATAAACTAATCTAAGTCAAGAATACCCACTGGAAAGAGCTAGGAAGGAAGCCAGACAAAGATAGTGATGATGATAATGACCACTAACCACGACCACCTCCATGGTTCTTTCAGAACCCATCACCCATTTTTTTCCTATCGGCTAACATGAGGAGAATGCTTCACTCCAAGTTGCTCTAAGAGATTGTTCCATCCTCTTGCATATTCAATTGCACCTAGGAGAAAAACTAATGCACTTGGCTAAGTGCCTCCAGAACATTCAGGAAAAGAGGAGGACGAAGTGCGGAGCATCTCTACTCCTCACGGGGCTAAGGCCGAAACCATGGACCCTACTGGCAAAAGCAGGAAGGATGCACGATCCTATGGCTTTAAAAATATTATATTATTTATAAAATGAATTATATTATTTAAATATTAAAATGTCATAATATATAAGGTAATAATATATATAATTAAATAGCCTGACCTGCTAGACCTAAAAAGTTTTTCCAAAGACCTGAAGCCTGACCTGTTTAACTAGATAAACATTTTACAAAGCCTTAGCCAGACATTTTTGTTAAATGGGTCAGGCCTTAAATAAGTCAGGTCATAGGCTCTCGGCGGGTTGCCTGACCTATTTCTACCTTTATGCATGTGTTTCCAATTTAGCCACAGTTTTAGGCTAATTGGCCACAATTAAAATTATGGCCATTTAGTTTTATTTTTTAAATTTTTTTTAGGGTTTAGAGACATTAAAATTAATGTTTTCATTTTAAACTAAAAGTTTAGAGGATTTATTAGGGGTGTAAATTGGCTCGGATAATCTAACCAACCAGATCAACCTAAACCGAACCAATTAGATTGGTTTGGTTCGAGTATGTTTATTGGTTCGGGCAAAATCCGAACCAAATGAGACTTAATTTGTTTGGTTCTCGGATTGAAAGTTTCAAACCTGAGAACTGAACCGAACCAAACCAGACACACACACACACACACATATATATATATATATATGCATCAAAGTAACAAATAAGAGTATATGACATCCAATTTAACTAACCAATTTATATAAATATAATGACTAAACTAAGTGTAGAAGCAAAAAAAATAAAATTAAAGAGAGTGCAACCTGATTTATTCTATGTTATAAGTCAAGAGTTTTTAAGCCTTGACCACAAAATATTAACATGATAACTTAACCCAAAAAAACTTTATAATACATAACAAACAACAAGTCTAGAAGTATAAGAAAAAAGTCCATTCAACTTGAAACTAACATTCTAATAGTTGTATTACATGTAGGTTGTTGTTGTGAAGCAACTTAACACAAATTTTTTTTATAATACATTACAAATAGTAGGTCTAGAAGCATATACCATAATGTACTATTAAGGTCATACAAATTAACCAACTTATACCCTTATTTATATGGGGACTAAACATTCAGTTGAAGATTTCAAAATAAACAAAGTACTATACATCAAAGGCACTGATTGAGTGTATTATCAGTAGATTACAACAACGTGCTAAACATATAATTTTGGAATTTGTACTTTAAAGTGTGCTTATTGAGATAAATAGGTTTAATTTCATTTCTAGAAATTTTTTCATAGGTTTATTATGCATTTTTTTTGCTATGGAAAACTAATTATTTAGGTAATTTTTGTGTAAAAAAAATGATCAACCCGACCATCCGAACTGAATTAATCCATAAATGTTCAGTTTGGTTTAATTTGAATTTGACCATTAAAAAAATAAGAAAATCAAACCAAATCAAACTAATTGATTTTGATTGGTTCAGAATTATTTTTCCTCAAAAACTGAACTAAACTGACCCAATTACACTCCTATTTATGATC
This sequence comes from Ormosia semicastrata, assembly GCA_029884595.1. Taxonomy (NCBI): domain Eukaryota; kingdom Viridiplantae; phylum Streptophyta; class Magnoliopsida; order Fabales; family Fabaceae; genus Ormosia; species Ormosia semicastrata. The sequence goes on from JAQQTO010000060.1 coordinate 77,380,459, forward strand.
ACTTTATCAAGCCACCTATTCTCTTGCTTGTGCTAGCCCATATTATATATATGTGTGTGTGTGTGTGTGTGTGTGTGTGTGTGTATATAGAGTGTATCTGGAGAGAGAAATGTTTATTGTAAGAGGTGAGATGAGTTAATCTTAGGGCTTTTTACTAAACTATCACTATTAGTAAAACTATTTATCAAAATGCCATTTTTTTAAACTATTTACCAAATTGTCATTTTTTTAACTATTTATCAAATTGCCTTTTTTTTTAACTATTTACCAAAATGATACTCTTTTGAAACTATATATCAAACTGCCACTCTTTTGGCTGACGTGGCAATTTTTAAGGTTTTCTGGCCAACCAGGATGCGCCAAGTAGGATGGCGCATCCACGTAAATTGCGCCAACACGCCTGGCGCATCCTGGTTGGCCCTGGAACCAAAAACGCCACCCTTTTTGGCGCAAGCTATTAAAATTAAATAATTAATTAAAAATTAATTGAAATACTTAATAAATATTTATAAACGTTTATTAATGAATTCATACTAATTACGAGAATAAAATATATAATATAAAATAAAAAAAGTGACAAATTGAGTATGTTAATAATATTGAATATTATTTTAGTTATTATGAAGATTTATTAATTACATAACACATATGTTCATTTTTTTGTTATTTTTTAAAAAATTTTGTTTCAATTTATTGATCAATTTAAAAAACGATTGAGGTATTAATTATTTGCTTTTAATTGTCTTTATGTAAGATTTTTAATAAATTTAAAAACAATCTAATCAAATGTACGTACATATCTTATTATTGAAATTATTGAATATATTTATTTATTTTGACACAAATAATTTAAACAACATATAATAAAAATTAAATGGTATATCCTGTAGAAGAGACGTATCACTTAAATGAATTTTTGTTGAGTAGAATTCAGATGATAGTGAGTAAGATTTGATCCAGAATAATCCCTATCTCAAATTTTTAGTAATTCGAATTAGTAAAAATTTCGAAATGAGTTTCCCTAAATGTTGGATTTCCCAAAAGCTAATAATCTGTTTAATGCAACCAGTTACCACAATATTTAATAAAATCTAAAACAGTGCGAAAAGCATATATAGTGTAATCTAATTAGGGTACCAAACTCACAAGAATATATTCTCAATAGTATTTTACACAAAATCAATAAATATATTCTCTAAATGTCAATGAGATGGGCCCGCATCGAATGCGGTGGCATGTGAGATGGTTCGGAAGAGGGACCTTTGTGATGGGTATGGTGGGTAACCTGGTGGTGGGTAAGGATATGGTGGGTAACCCTGTGGTGGGTAAGGATATGAGGGGTAACTCGGTGGCGGGTATGGATACGGTGAGTAAGGGTATGGTGGGTATGGTGGGTAATATGTAGGTGGGTGGTTGAGTAGGGGTACGTAGCGCAGTAGTAGGAGGCCGAGTGGGGGTATGTAGCGTGCGGTGGCGGTGAGGATCCGTGTCGTATCTTTGGCAAGTAGAGTGGAGTCCTTAGGATGTCGAAGTCGTGTCCGACCGCTCGTTAATCCTCTCCTCCATCTACGCCGCGTTTCCTGTTGGCTCGACTCCTCGGGCGGCCCTAAAATGTCGTCTGTGGTGGAGCTGGACGCAGCTGCTCCATCGTAATGCGGTCATGCTCCCGCAATGAGTGTAGGATTTGTGTAGCAGCCTCTCGAGCGACAGTGTCGGTAGTTGAACTGAGCAAATACTCTGCAATGTCCACCTAATAAACATATACAATTTATGTCATTATACTGAATACAAAATACATATAGTCACTAACGAATTAGTAAAGAGCTTACCGCATTCCCAATAGATGCGCTTGTGGGAGCAATTCAGCGTCTGGTAATTCTTTTATACCAACGCATGTACTCAGAACGCGAACTGAGGGGTGCGACCAATGGGACTTCCCTAACAAGCTTCTCCCTACAACTATCCCAGGTGGCTATATAAACAGCATGTGTAGCTGGCCAATCCTCATCATGCCCGCGCCGCCAATGTAACCGAGTGCAACCTGTCATTTGGAGCGGTCTCCGTGGAACGGGTGGTCAAGACCAAACTGGCGCATGACGCGGTCTGGCTGGTGCCACTCGACAATATGGAAACATATGAGAGGGACCATGCCAGCGCTATGTCCCTAGCTAGACCACACAAAAAGGTGGCAATGCTGCCACCTGCTCATCCGTGTATGGTTGCCATATAAATTGAAAAAATGAGATGCACAAAACATTAAGACGGCATATGCATAAGAAAATATATCAAAGGAATGTAAACGAAGACATACCTCGTCGTTCTTCAACTGATCGAAGAACTGACGATAATATGAAAGGACGCCAATCACAGTATCATTCAATACTTTATGCTTGCGCCACCTATTTGGTAAATGAAAGTATTGCAAACGTAAGTATTTTTATTAACAAAGCATGTCATGAAAGTAATGTAAAAATATGAAATGAAATAGAAACTTACTCCCATCCTAAGGGACGTAGTTGACCACGACTAGCATCGTAAAACACATCAGGCTCATCATGGTCAGCTAGTGAAGGGGCAAGCCGGGGGAATCTGTACCACGCCCGATCGCAATAAGATGTATGCACCTCCGATCTCGCGTGCGTATAGTCCGTAGCTTTACAAAGCTCTCTATACAGTACGCAAAAGCTGCGAGACCCCCAACTATACGTCCAAGAACAAAGAAAGTCCTCCAACAATGGGAGGAACATCAAGTGCACGAGCTTACCGAATGATCGGGGCATAAGAAACCCCCAAGCAAGCGAAGTATGTAATGTCGTGCACGTTGTTGCACGTACTCATCATCATCGTCCTCAAGGACTGTAGTAACACTCGGCTGCCACAGGTATGTCATGTCAATGCGTGCCCCAGATACGAGCGAGGGAGTCTCATCAGTCCCTAACAACTGAGCGCACAAACTGAGCCAATCGTCCCTATGCGTAACGCCAGTGATTGCTGCGCCATCAATGGGAAGACCCAATATCATTTCGATATCCTCCAACGTAATGGTGCACTCCCCGGTCGGCATGTGAAATGTATGCGTCTCGGGCGCCATCTCTCAACCAATGTAGAGATCGGGAGTGATCAATACCGCAATAACCCATGTGGGCAACTCCCGAGAAACCGGCCTGCGAAGATAAGGAATAATCGAAGCGGGGGGTCCATATGTTTCGTCTTCGAGCACGTCTAACACGCAGTGTGTCGGTCCTCATGTCCCCGCCATACATGGGAAACATGGTACTCCCGCAACTCCAAAATCGAGCCGTCCTCCGGTCCGGGGTTTACACGGAATGCCATCACATCACCGTATGCCAAACATTAACAACAATTAGTATGATCCTATTATTTTTATAATAAAATATGATATAACCATATGATAACTATACAAGAATATAATATGGAATAATTAAAGATAACACCGACAATCAACTAACATATATAGGAGAATAGTATTCGAATACAACCGCATAGATTGGTGATACAAAACAATACAACTCGTAAATACACATCATTACTAATACAAGATTCGAAAAATGAAAATAGGTCGAGATCAACTAGATGGGCGCAGTTGATGGCCCGGCTCCATCATCCCCCAAGGAACTCGATCCGTCGACACGACAAGTACGAGAATTATGTCCACGTTGATGGCATCTTGTACACACGTCTCCGGCCCTGCTTCGCGCCAATCCATCTCATTCCTAAGTCGGGTTGATTTTGGTCGACCTTTGGATCTAAGCAATGCACGTGGTGGCACCAAAGTGGCGTCGGGAGCCGCAAGCCACCATGGTTCGGCCGGACCGGTTCAAAGTCAAACTCATAGGCCCTATAAATGCTTTCCATCCCAGTAAACCCTATGAACAAGTTCGAATGGGTCAAGCGCCACCGAAGCACATGCAAGAAGCAAGCGCATGCGAGCAAGGATAATGCAATGCTTGAAACACCCCACAGTCACACTGCTTGCTTCCAGGTTCAAAGTATAAGAAAGTCCACCCTGTTGTGTTACGGGATTAAAAGCCTCTTCAACCATGAACCTTGTGTTCTCTCTATTGTACCGACGAACTTGGTGTGAATTGGCCTTTGCCAGGTTTACTCTCCAGTGCTTCAATAAGTCATCACTCCAGATCTGGTTAAATTAATGGGAATAACAATATCAAACCATAAATAGATGCACGTGTGAACAACAATGTGTTTGTGGTTGTACTTAATATTGTAAAACAATATCAAACCTGGTTCAATGTCGTCAATTTCGAATTTGCCTCGTCCTTTCGGTTGACGAAGTATTCTACTAACTTCGTATATGTCAATTGAACCAATGTAGTTATAGGTAGATTTCTGCTACCCTTCAACACTCCGTTAATGCACTCTGACAAATTGGTAGTCATATGACCGAATCTGCGACCACCATCATACGCTAAACTCTATTTTTTTTTTGGAATTCCGTTAATCCAATTTGCCATCTCCATTGTAACTTTAAGCTTCTCTAGCCTAGCATCAAACTTTATCGCGATTGGTTCATACCCTGATACATCGAATAATTTGGGTTAGTATTACAACCTAACTATTATTAGCGACAAAAATTACAATACAAAGAGAAAATGTAAAGTACTTGTGTTAATAAAAAATCTTTTCAACTCCTTGTTCTGAAATTTGGAGTTAAAATTGGAACCAATATGCCGTATGCAGAAGACATGATATGCATTCGGAGGCTGCCATCCAAGATTTTCATTTGCCACTGATTGTAAGATGCCTCGATGTCGATCAGAGATCAAACACAAGCCCTCTTGTTGGGTTACATGCAATCTCAAGTGGGCTAAGAACCAACTCCAAGCATCCTTTGTCTCCCCCTCCACAATGGCAAATGCAATAGGCAGAGGTTTTCTGTCTCCATCTTGAGTTGTTGCAATCAACAACTTATGACGATACTTGCCATACAAATGAGTGGCATCAATCTGAATGATGGGCTTACAATATCGGAAGCCAACCACACATGGTCTAAATGTCCAGAATAACCGACAAAAGACTCTTTTTGAGCGATCGAGTCAATTATTCACAAAACATTCCTCGTCTTGCAACTCCACCACTGTGCCTTCCATGTCTCTTTGCATGGCTGCTAGCCATCTGGGCAACACCTCATAAGATTTGTCCCAATCCCCAAACACATTCACAATAGCCATTTGTTTTGCCTTCCAAGCCTTTCGATATGAAACTTGGTAACCAAATTGACTTCGAATCCGTTCAATAATTAATGATACGGGTGCATCGGGTTTTGTTCTGACTAACTCCAAAATGCAAGAGCAGATCAAACGAGAGTCCAACTTCCTAGGTGATCTAATGACATAGATGGGCTTACGCAACTATGAGGTCCATTATATTTTGTAATCTGCCACGTATTCGACCTCCTGCTTTGTATGACTCTAAGTCTCCAACTACAACCTTCGTCAAAGTTAGGGCATTTGGCAGTGAATCTTCGTGAATCAGAGTCTTCAATCTTGTACTCTTGATGCTGTGAATGGAATATTGTTTGAGAGCTAACTTCACAGAATCTTTTGATGGAAATTGCAAGCCAACATAGAATTCATCACCCATGCTCCAAGTCCCACGAGTGTCTAACTCAGGCAAGTTATCAGGATTATCCAATACATCCCAGTTAATTTGAGAAAACTGAGGGCATGGTGGCACAAACACAGATTCAGGTACCCGAGGCATAAATATGGATTGAGGAGCAATCGCCAAAGGAATCTGTAAATTTTGTTCGGCATCAAAGTTTTCTGCCTCTATGTTGGTGTCTGAATCGTCGCCCTCAGCTACTTGTTCTTCGTCTTCACTTGACTCCCATACTGCATCTCTGACAAGTGGGTTATCAGGTTCAACCATTGCACCACCAATAACGATCATATTGCATGACTCAACTTGATTAGACGGACCAATTTGAGATTCGGTTTCACCAGAGCTTCAAAGATGCTCTTCTTGCCCACTTGTTTCTACCTCCACATACAACTCCATAGATGCCATGTTCGGAGTTTGTGAAAGAATCTATCATGTACTTTAGATCATCATCGTCTTCTATTGGAAGCCCTACCCATCTCCACGGATTGAAGCATTGTGGACACCGATAGACAACTTTTGACACATGTTGGTTTGCTTGAAGCCTCAACTTTGAATGGATCTTAGTTTTCAACCCATCCAAAGTCATGTCTACTGTGATCACAATAGGCCAGGAGGAGGACCTCGATACATGACACCCTCTTCACCATCATACATTGTCCCATTGAAGTAAATATGCACATTTAGCGATTTTGTCATGTTAACTCCAATTGAACAATAACAATTCAACACATTTGTAGAGAGATTAAACATCAATTATAATATTCAATACGAGTTATTTATGTAAAAAAAAATTTTTTCTAAACTCGAATATCTTGAATTAAGCTACATTTACTAATGTAAATCATGTCAAAGATATATATCCTAATAGATTACCTATAAATTAATTATCTATATAATTTAAATTACATATCATACAACTTCATTATTCATTAGTCAATACAAATATTAAACTATAATAATAATACATTATAATTAACACTAACTTAGTAAAAAAGTAATCAATAAATAATAAATAAACTATTTAACTATTGAAAGAAATACTTACAGTGTGAAGGAATATAATTTAAAGTACAAATAATGATCCTGACACCACTCGTAAGAATTGAGAGACTTCAGAGTGTTTAGAGAGAAGAAATTTATAGAGAGATAGTGAGAATTTAGGAAAATGTGAGAATGTCACGCACGGGGAAGGGGTGTGGGAATATATACTAGGGTTACACCACCCTTGTTGGCGTTTTGTACTTGGTTGAGATATCAAGGGTGGCGTTTTTGGTTCCAGGGCCAACCAGGATGCGTATATAGGATGGCGCATCCACGTAGGTTGCGCCAGCGTGTTAAGCGGAACCCACGTGGATGCGCCATCCTACTTGACGCATCCTGGTTGGCCGTAAAACATTAAAAATGCCACGTCACCAAAAGGTGGCATATTTGGTATATAGTTTCAAAAAGCAGTGGCATTTTGGTAAATAGTTAAAAAAAAGGGCAATTTGGTAAATAGTTAAAAAAATGGCAATTTGGTAAATAGTTAAAAAAATGACATTTTGATAAATAGTTTTACTAACAGTGGCAGTTTAGTAAAAAAGCCGTTAATCTTAACTATTGGATCTTACAAGAATGGTCAAAATTAAAACATAAATACATGTAATTTTTTTAAGTGATCACATGATATTTAAATAACTTTTAATATTGATCATTCATATATAATTATATAGTTAAGATTTATTTATTTTATTTTTTATAATAAAAATTTATCTCATTAAATATGTCATCTGTATATATAATACAATGAAGTTGATCCATATGATAAGGAAAAAATTGTCTTTTCAATATATTTTTTTCAAGAAGAAAGGTGTTACTTTGTGAAAAAGCCTTTTAACCACTTTCAAAAGGTAAAACAGCCTTATTTTTTTCATAAATGCATTAAAAGACGGGTTATTAATATTTCCTTAGCATTAGGTGGAAAAAAATTTAATCTCAATTATTGATACTAGCATATTGATAGATACTTCAACCCCTGTTAAGGATCCTCAATTTAATCTCAAGTATCCTCATTTACTTTTTGTGTTTGTTTTTTAAAATTTATATGACCATTCACAAATCAGGGGCACAATTTTATCATTTGAAGCGGACAATAGCAAGATCTTTGTATAATGATATAATGATATTATACATACAAAAATTGACTCCATAATACCCCTTACCAAGGAAAAAAATTAATAAATTTTTAGTGGCTTTTAAAGTAGGAGAAATTTTTTAGAATATGTTTGGATGAAGGGTTTTGGAAGGAAAGAAAAAACTTATTTTTCATTTCTACATTGAAAGAATTATAAAATGTTTATAAAATTGAATAAAAAATGATTGATAGACCATAAAATTATCTTTCATTTTATGTCTTAGTTTTAAAAAATCTTTAATATAAAGAGTGTTTACTCAAAATAAAAAATAAGTCATCATTTTCATTTTTTTCTGAAACTCTTTAAACTTCTAACTCTCAAACATATCCTTAAGGTATAAAGTAGTACACAATTGCATATTTAATAATATTAAATGAAAAATAAAGTTAATCTTAATATACTGATAATATAAAAAAGTTTTATATTATTATTTAATAATGTATTATTACATTATTTAATGAGTTAGAATTTATATAAAATGTTAAACTCATTAAATAATATAATAACATATCATTCAGTATAAAATTATTTATCAGAGACAATACATTAAAATTAAAATCATAAGCACTAATAAAAATTGACTCACTTGGTCAACTTTTCACTTATGACAACAACATGAGTTAGATTCAATTCCTACTATCTTTCTATCACAGCGTGATTTGTAAACATATTATAAATCTTTCCATCATCCTAAACTTTTGTTTGTACAAAAAAAAAATAGACTCATAAGAAATTTCTTTTATTCTGACCATACATAAGAATGCTGAATTTGTTTCTTTTAAACAAAAGTAGTTTTTATTATCCATGTCATGTACGAGTTTGTTAAATTTGATGTAAATAATTTTTTAAATAAAAATTTGTTATTTATTATAATTTAGCAATATAAAAAAATTGATTAATCATTTTTTAATTTATTTATCTCCAAAAAAAATCATAAAAATTATAAAAATTAATGTTATTATAAAACATTTAACATATTATTAGTCTCTCAAGATATTAGAAAAATTTAAATAATTGGCATAAAAATATAAAACTTGAAATCTTTAATTGCTTTTCTCTAACGATTACATATTACTTCACAATATTAGATCTTGTATAAAGATTATGTAATATTCTAATATAATTTTTATTTAGTTTTGCTTACTTAAAAAATTTAGGACCTCATCAACCTAATTAAAAAAATCTAAAGACTGATTTAAATTAAAAAATTGCTAAAAATAAACCTGAAACATAGATTTCATAAAAAAGAACTCATTTTGCAAGTTAAATTTAAATTTTGAAAAGTTCAATTAAAGTTTTTACAATCAGTTAATTAAATAATTAAAAAAATGTAATTTAAAAAAATTGTTGTTAAATCTCCATCAAAGTTTTAAAATTTGAATAGTAGTTAATTTAAAGTGATAATTATTTATTTATTTGAATAATTTAAAATTTTATTAAAATAGAGTATGAATTTGAGGAAAAAATTCACAAATAACTGTCATATATCATTGTTAAAATTTGCATTCACTATTTTTTATATAATATATAAAATATAGGTATAGATATTTATATATATCAGTCTCATTTTTTTTAATTTTTATATATCTAATTTTTTTAATTTATTTATAAATTTATTTTATATATCGTAAAAATTATTACAATTATATATAATATGATTTGACATATCTCTCACATGTATAAAAATTGGACATACAATGAAAGTATAAATGTTAAACAAAAATCAATTTTCTTATATATATTGATGATTTTTTTGATTAAAAATTTTCTCACATAAATATAATTAAAAATTAAAGAAAAAATAATTTTTAAAATAATTATTATATTCTTATATTATTTTTTAATATTATTTTTTATATTTAATTAATAATATATAAATTTATAATTAATTATATATATTAATTAATTAATAAATAAATTTAAATTTAAATTTTAAATTATAAATATATTCATTAACTAACTAATATATATAATTACCTAAATGTAAATGTAACAAGTAGTAAAAGTGATATTAAAATGTGATATGAGATGAAAACTAGGCACCCCACTCACTCTTTCTCCTCATTCTAAATCTAAACAAAACGCCAACGGCATCATCACCAAGCAGACACGGTCACAATCGCGCGCGCGCACACACACAGGTCCCTCTCTATCTGTAACCGTCTTCCTTCCTTACACTTTTTCTTCTCTCAGATCTCCCCAAAACCTACCCATTCTCCTTTTCTACCCAGCTTTCCTCCCATTGCGTTCCAGATTTTTCTCTTTTCTCACCGGAATCCTCTCCCCATCGTTTTCAGCTCCATTTTCATGTATTTTTTTTGTTCAATTTCGTTCAGCTTCGGCTCCAATCCCTATCCGTTAGTTTTTTTTTCTTCTTTTTAGTTTTTCCGTTTGTTTCCCGAGAAAATCTGCAATCTGATTCCCTTCGATTTCTGAACCTTTGTGGTGCAATTGAACCGTCTTCTCTCCGTTTTGATCCGGTTCGACGATCATTTTTCCAGCATTTGAGGTTAGTTTCGTTCAGTGGGAAAGCTTTTGGAGTTTGATCTAGTTTCTGCTTCGTTGATTGGAGTTTCCAGTTTATTTGGATTTTCGAGGGTGAGATTTTCCGGGAAAATGAGAGATTCTAGGTTGGTTACTATGGTGCTGTAGTAGTAATAGTAGAAGAAGAGAAAATGGATGATAGAGGTGGCTCATTCGTCGCTGTTAGGAGGATTCCGCAAGGAGAAACCTGCCATTCAAATTCTGGTAAACAAATCTTCGATTTTTCTCGTTAATTTTCTTTTTTCCTTATTTTCGCGACCTCTCTCTCTCTCCGTAAGTTTTTTTTTTTAAATTTTTTCTTTCGTTTTTTTTCCCTTTTGTTTTCACTTTCACAGTAGTTGTTGTACTTGTACTACCTCTTTTTACTCTTCTCTATCTCATCCTCTCTCTCTCTCTCTGTGGCTCTCTCGATTTTATGAAGCACGGATCTGTGAATCGAGATCGAAGCATGTTCGAATAGCCTGATCCTAACCCGAGTTTTTTTTAGCTGCGTGATGTTTGCTGATATTCTAAGTTGCATTGGTGGGTGAATTGATACAGCTACTGCTTTTCAATACAGTTATTTATTTATTTTTTCATTTTTGGTATAATTTTCATAGACGCAATTTCAGTCTCTCTCTCTCTCTCTCTCTTACTCTCTTCTTCTTGCGCTCGTGTTTGACTGAGTAGCGTTGAATAACTTTCTTATTGGACTATGGAAGATTTTACTTTGTGGCATCTGCGTTTTATCATTTTAGCGTTAATATTGAGCATTAAAGCTGTTTCCAATGCTTAATTTATGATGGGGTTGTCCCAATAGATCTAGCGTTCTATTGTCAAATGCTCCTCATCTATTGTACTTGAAGCACACGAAGCTGAGCTCTACTGATGAAGTGCATTAACAGTTGAAAATTCTAAGTGGTCTTATAATCCTCTGTAATGAAGATTAAAAGTTGCTGCGCTGGGTTGGCTCAAAGTCTTTTTATCATGTGTATTTCTTTGTTTGAGGAATGGTGTGGAATGTGGATCCACATCCAGGTATTGCCTTAGTTTGCTGTGATTAGAATCACACAGAAACTACTTGGTAAATGTTAAAAGATGATTGGCAGTGTGTGTCTTTTGTCTGGGAATTGAATCTCTTATACCGCCCATAAGGGATTGGACTTAGGGGAGATGGACTGGGCCACTTTTACTTAATTTAGTTATTATTCTTATATTTTTATTTTTATTCTTTCCAGTTACATTTATGACGATTTGATTAAAACAAATTGTAAATTATGCAAACTGTTAAAAAAACAATATAAAAACTGCCACTTTCTGCTGCATATAGAGATAACATTCTGCTTTCACTTTTTATTACCATTCACTTTCTTCATATAAGTTTGCCCCTGCCCTGCAGTTTTACTTTGTAACTTGGCTATGTCGTTATTCCTCCATCTCAGCAGTGGCAAGAAAATGATTAATTCATGGAATCAAAATGTTTTTCAACTGATACATCGTTTAAAAAGGAAATAGAGGACAGTACCAAAAAAGAAAAGGAAATAGAGGAGATAAACAATGAGTGTTTCTTATGCCGTTGTGGTTCAAATAAGCTGAAGGATTCTGATTTTATGGTAGAAACTGAACTGGACAAAAATGATCATGTGTTGAGGATGAATAAATACTAATGAAAACACAGCTTGTTTGTCCATCAACTTAGTATGAAATTTGTAGCATAAGAGTGGGAAGAATCTTCATTGATGGGCAATTTTGCTTTGTTACAGCTGAGGTTGTCGCAGGATCAGCAGCATGGCTTGGTAGAGGTCTATCTTGTGTCTGTGTACAGAGAAGAGATAGCGATGCTTCTAGCTTTTTTGATTTAACTCTAGCCCAGGTAATATTTTTATAATTACTGTAGAAAGCAGCACTTGTTTTCTGTTTAAGTGTTTCTGTTAAGAATGCTCTTGGCATCTTCCTGCAAAAACAAAAAAGAAGAAAGAAATTTTATTCTAGAGCATGTGATATGTACTATTGGGCTTTATTGTATAAATTTAGATTTAATTGTACAAATTTATTCTTTTATTAGGATATATTTATTTCCTGTAATTTAGTTCCATTTTAAGCAAGTAATTAGTGTCATTAGCCTATATAATGTGTATCATCCTATACAGTTTGAATTAAGCAATAATATTCAGAAATATTATTTCTATTTCAAGTTGGTATTAGAGCTCCCGATCTGGGAGTCTCTGTTGTTTCCGCTGCAATCAGCATTCATTGCTTATTAGACTAGCCTTCATAGCAGCCTTCAATTAGACCCTGTTCCACCATCAAACAGTTCCTCCGCTGCAGCATCATCATCGCCATCGTCTTTGTCCAACTCGTGGCGTCTTCGTTCAAACCAAGTCGCTGTTTCTCCGCTGCGGCATCATCATCGCCATCGTCCTCGTCCAACTCGTGGTCTCTTCGTTCAAACCAAGCAGCTGTCCTTGCGAACAAAGCCACCATCCTCACCCAGGCCCCTCTTCAGCAGCGCATCGTGACCCCCATCTCCAGCAGAGCTCAGCGCGTTGTGCCACCCATCATATAGGGCTGTGACGTCATCGCCTAGGCCCTATCTAGTAGTGTGCCACACCACTGTTCGTCGTCTTTGAGCAGCACCTATTTCGTTGTCTTTTCTCCTGTTTCGTTTGATCACTGTTGTCTTCTAACCAAAAAAAAAGGTTGAAAATAAAAACCATAGCAACAGGTTGAAAATTGAATCATGAGTATGTCAGACGACCAAATTGGTAAGAATTTTTGTTTTCAATCCTTTAATGCTTTTGGTATTGAAAATTTATGGATTATGGACTCTGGTGCAGTGTTATCAAAATCGCTCGAATCGCGATTCGATTCTCACGATATGTCACGATTCTCCCTCCCAATGATACAGATCGTTTGCTGTATCGTTTTCGTCTCAGAATTGCACTGCGATTCAACTGATTCGCAGTGGAATCGCAAGAATTGCGAATTTGCAGCGATTCGTGCGATTCTCACAGAGACGGCTTGCGCAGAGTAGATCGAGCCGCGAAGAGCAGGATAGGTCGTGCAGGAGCAGGACGGATCGCATAGGAGCTGGACGGGTCGTGCAGGAGCAGAACGGGTCGCGCAAAGGAAACGGGTCGCAAAAGAAGAACGGGTCGCGTGAAGAAGGAGAATGGGTTGTGCGCAAAACGGGTCGGGTTTAGCACGACCTGGTTCTGAAAAATCCAATTTTTTAGTGGTTTTTTTGCAAATTTTTTTATGGGCAGGGAGGGAAAGTGCCGAATATTTCCCTCCCATCAATCCCAAACAATAATATTAAAGAAAGATTGACATAAAATTGGTCCCCACTCTCAGCCTCTCTCTCCCACGTTCTACTTCATTTTGTCACTTTGTTCTTTACTCCTTTTCTCCCCCAGATTCTGCTTTATTTTGTCACTTTGTTCTTTACTCTTTTTCTCCCCACGTTCTGCTTCCTTTGTCTCATAAGTGCTATTGCTCAAGATTCTCGTGGTCCCCTTGGTCACTTATTGGTAATTTATTATTAGCTTTCTACTCTTTGTTGTTGTGTGCTGCTGTGTGCTATTTTTTGAGTGGGGTACAATGGGTCAAACTAAGAAAAAAAAGGAGCTTGATGTCACATGGAACCACTGTGAAAATGTCCCACCACATAGGCTTTTAGTTAAATGGAAGTATTGTTCACATACTTGTTGGGGTGGTATTGCAAGGATGAAGCATCACCTTGCTGGAACAAAGGAGAATGTAAGTCGTTGTACATCTGTCCCTGATGAAGTTAGAGAGATATTTGTGAAGTTGTTAGACAATAGAGAAAAAGCTAAAGAGGCAAATAGTCTAGAATGTTTTGAAGAGAGTGGAACTCAAGATGCTAATGCAAAAAAGGGCACAATGGACTCATTTGTTAGCAAAGGGAAGGAAGGAACTTCTAAATCTGTGAAGCAAAAGACAATGAATGAGATGTTGAAAGATAGGGAGCTGGTAATTCAAGACATTTGCAAATGCATCTATGGCAATGCTTTACCATTTAATTTGGTAAGAAGCTCGTTATTTGTCCAAATGTTGAAATCAGTTGGTGAATATGGAAGGGGTTTGAAACCTCCTACTTATCATGAGGTGAGAGTTTCTTACTTGAAAAAGGCAGTTGATAACATCCAAAAAAATTTAGAGAAATACAAGAGTGAATGGGAGAAATGGGGCTGCACTTTGATGTGTGATGGCTGGACGGATGGAAAAGGGAGGTCACTCACCAATTTTTTGGTTAACAGTCCAAGTGGGTCAGTTTTCCTAAAATCTATTGACACTAGTGATGTGATCAAGGATGCTAAGCAAGTGTTTGATTTATTGGATAGCATTGTGGAAGAAATTGGGGAGGATAATGTGGTGCAAGTTGTGACAGATGGTGCCTCTAATCTTGTGGCAGCAGGGAAGATGTTAGAGGAGAAAAGAACAAAGTTATTTTGGTCCCCATGTGCAGCTCATTGCCTTGATTTAGTCCTTGAGGACATTGGGCAGTTTCCGGTATTTTATAATACCATTGCAAATGCAAAGAAAATCACAACTTACATATATAGGCATACATGGGTCCTAAACTTGTATAGAAAGCATTCCAAAGGAAGGGAATTAGCTAGACCAGCAGTCACAAGGTTTGCAACCTCTTATCTCACACTAAACTGCATCATGCAACAAAAGAATGCTCTTCGGTCTTTGTTTGCTTCAGAGGAATGGGCTACTAGTAATTATGCTAGTAAAAGTGAGGCTAGGGTGGTGATGAACATAGTTTTATGTGATGCTAGATTTTGGAAATCCATCCAATATTGCTTGAAGTGTGTGATTCCACTTGTGAAAGTATTAAGGCTTGTGGATGGTGACTCAAAACCCGCCATGCCATATATTTATGAAGCCATGGATAGAGCTAAAGAGCAAATAGCTGAAAACTTCAAAAAGCAAGAGTCAAGGTATAAAAAGGTGTGGAAGATTATTGATACTCGTTGGGATTTACAACTGCATAGGCCTCTCCATGCTGCTGCCTACTTTCTAAATCCTAAGTAAGTAATTTCATTATTCAAGTTTTATGCACTTCAGTTATTTATTTAAGAGACTAAGTTAATTTGGTAATTAAAAATTGTCTTATTTCTTGTTTTATTAGGCTCTATTATGACAAAAACTTCAATGCGGATAGTGAGGTTTTAATTGGGTTATATGAGACCATTGAAAGAATGGTTTTGGATAGAAGGACAAGATTTTCAATTGATCAACAACTTGAGAAATTCAAGACAGCTAAGGGGCTTTTTGGAATGAGCATGGCAATAGATACTAGGGACAAAAAGCAACCCGGTAAGTTTTTATATTAATTTTCATAATTTTAGATTTTAATCCTAAAGCAAAAAGATGGTGGTAACTTACCAAGAGTCCAAGATGTAGTTTTAATTTGTATGTTTGATTTTGTTTTGATAGCTCTTTGGTGGGAAAGTTATGGAGGAGAGGGTAAAGAGTTGCAAAAGATAGCCATGAGAGTTTTGAGTCTCACATGTAGTGCTACTGGATGTGAGAGAAATTGGAGCACATTTGACCAAGTGCATACTAAGAGAAGAAACCGCTTAGAGCAGCAAAGATTAAATGCACTTGTGTATGTTAAGTATAATCTTCAACTTGAGATGAGACAAAAGTCTAGAGAGGAGAAGGGAGATACTTATGATCCTATATGCTTATCCGATATTGAATCGGATGATGAGTGGATTACTGAAAAGGAGGATCCTTGTTTACCAATTGGTGCTTCATGGATGGATATACATGAGTGCTTCACTTTTGAAGAAGGAGCTCCAAGCAAGAAAAGGAAGAGAGGTATTTGTTACTTTAAACTTAAAACACTCTACACTTAAAATTAAATAATGCTGTCTTACACTCTTATTAAGCTTTTGTTTTTGTTTTATAGGTCCAAGAAACTTAAATACCAAGGCCAATAAAAAGGGGAAATCTATATCTATAATAGGAGATGAGAGTGAAATTGAAGAGATTGTTGGAGATGTGGAGGAAGAGGAAGAGCTTTTGACATTGGATGATGAGGATGATCTAAGTGACATTGATCTTGGGAATGATGAATGATGATCATTAGATTATGTATTAGGTTTATATTGGTTTATATCTACAATGATGATCATTGATCTTAAATATTGGTTTATATTTCAATTTATTAGCTATGTAGTGAGTTTTTTGACTTCAAAATATTAATATCTAGATGTTTTTTATATTTCTTTATGTGAAAATATATTTTATGCCATTTTTAATTATTATTCATGAATCTTAAGATTCATGATACGATTCGATTCACGATTCGGAAAACAAGTCTTCCGATTCACGATTCGAATCCCGATTTGACAACCTTGCTCTGGTGCAACTGACCATATGACCTTTTATTCACCATCTCTGTTATCTTATCAACCCTCTTCTAGTAAGCATCATATAACCATAGCTGATGACTCTCACATCTCGGTTGCGGGTTCTGGTACCATTAAACTCCAGACTTCTCTACACTTATACAATGTGCTCCATGTTCCCAAACTTTCTCATAATCTTATTTCCATTCAAAAGCTTACTAAAGACAATAATTGTACCGTAACTTTTTTTCATTCTCATTATATTTGGCTACAACACAAGCGTATGGTGTAACGCCCCTTTTTGGAGGGGAATGTCACATTGTCAATTACAATGCGGAAATAAAATTATATAAGTTAAGACCCGGTTGCTTTTAATATAATATATATATATTTACTTGATTATAGTTGGGTAATTAATTTGGCGAGTATTTTTTTTTTGTTATAGCAAAATAATAATATTAACAATAATTAATAACCACGGTGACGGAACATCAATGGAAATAAAGAACAAAAGCAGAAGTAAAGCATACACTGGAATTAACATTGCATCTTCATAAATATATATTCATCAATCTGTTTGGTTACAAAGCTTGGTATATCAAAAAAACAAAACTATACCTGCCCCAAAGGATTATACATATACATCCCCACAGTATCAAAAAATATACAGCCCACAACAGTCAAAACATCAGGCCCCCAAAATAAAATACTGGTAGCCCTCAGTAGCTACAAGTAATATCAGTCCCTCAAATGATGAGGAATCGTGTTAGGATCCTCCGCGAGGTCGTCCTCAGGGACCTCCTCGGGGTCTTCCTCATCAGAGGAAACCACCATAGGAGCCACAGAGTTACGGGACGGGGCCCGAGCTGTGGAATCAAAAGAGTCTTCCCGCGGGGTGTAGTAGCGGTCACCCCACATCTCTCGTATAGGAAAATGAAATTCCAGACGTAGGCTGATACAGCAGGTGAAAATCGGTGGCTCGCGACGCCTCCAGGCCAAAGCTAACGACACGTCCCCCAAATAGACGCAGCGCTCAGAATCAAAGTTGATGTGCCAGCACTCTGGCCCTCCTAAGAAGGTCAGGCGCACATCTCCCAGAAACCCGCGCATGCGTGCCTCTATGCTCTTCGGTAGTCGCTAATCGAGGTCAGGCCAGAAGCCGGGGAAATCTGGGACTTCCGTTTCCTTGCAGTCGTCTTCGATGGGACGCAATATACAGACAAACAGTAATGGAAAAATAGAAAAGAGGTAAGACATCCTACCATCATTACCAATTATAGCAGCCAGAAACAAAACGGCGCAAAGCGCCCACATAGCATATTTTGACAACAATAATGGTAATAAACATTTAGTAGCAGTTATAATCAATCAAGCAGTTCCAGACAGTTATATATATATATATATATATATATCCGTAATACAACAGTTCCAATATAATAATAATAAAAAATGCCAGGTAATTCATGGACTCACTATGCACATGCATACAATAGTCAAAATCCTACTCCATGAAGCTAGACACAAAACAGTCGGAGAGAACGATCAGGAGGTATACCTGTATTCTTGGCTGCCTAGGCCCTCAAGTGCTATAATTCTCAATTTATCCACGTGCACATCATGGCATTTTACAAGGCATTCTACACAGATCACGATATAGGACTATGCCACTGTCAGGATTGTCGGCGCGTGTGTATCGGTTTTTTCCACGGTCCAGAGGGGCTACCACTGCCCCTTGTGAGACGCCCGCGCCCCGACGCCCTCAAGGTCAACTATAGGACCACACATGTCTATTCGCACCCGCACATAGGTGTAATTCAACTCCTAAGCTAAAGGCCTTAACAAAGTCCAACGAACATCCACAATGCATAAAGACTCTATGCATAATCAGGTATGATCATTATTACATACTATTCCATCATATGCCACAATTGGCCAAAGCAAAAATCAATCACCATCATTGGTCACTCACATGGACCCACAATAACATAATATTGTCATTAAATAAATTAATACATTTTTAAAGTGTATTATGAATTCTTGTTTAGGTTTAGCTTTTCATACAGAGTTTGTCTCTAAAGGAAATCTCTTAATTAATTAAATTTTCTTAGGTAATTTATTCATATACACTTAGAAGGTTATTCTAAAATTTCAAAGTCTCACACTCTCTTGTTCTTACCCTAATTAAATTATCCTAAGTTTTATGAAAATTCCCTTCTTGGTTCTTTAAAATTTATGAATCTCAAAGTATAATTTAATCTTCCAATTTGCTAATTCTAGGATCCTATTACCTTTAATTTAATCACTAGATGTTAGGTGATAAACTTTTATTTTGGATTCGACGGGGAAATGTCTCCAGTGTACATTTGAGGCTACCTTTCGATGAAAAATAACAGGTCAGAATGATGGAAGATGTCAGCTATAAAAGGGGATTTGGTGACGGAAATGGCTGGGTTACAATTCGACAGCATGGCTAAAAATCAATTTCTGTCGAATGAAGATTTTGTCGAATGAAGATAAAAAACTGTCGAATATACTAGAAAGTCAGCAGAAATCCTAATTCGACGGATGGGTGTTGACGTTGAAGAAATCTTAAAGTGTTGAACCGACAAAAGCACTAAATGGTCAGAAATTCTAACTCGACGGATATTGACATTCTAACTCGACGGATATTCACATTGGAGAAGTTTTTCTACTAAATGGTCAGAAATTCTACTCGACGGGTTTGACATTGGAGAAGTTCCTCTACAAAATGGTCAAAAATTCTAATTCGACGGATATTGACATCCTAACTCGACGAATATTGACATTCTAACTCGACGGATATTAACATTGGAGAAGTTTCTTTACTAAAGGGTCAGAGTCTCTAACTCGTCGAATGTCGACATTGTACTAATTGGTCAGGAGATCAAATTCGACGGATATTGACATTGTACTAAATGGTCAGGAGATCAAATTCGACGGATATTGACATTGTACTAAATGGTCAAGAGATCAAATTCGATGGATATGGTCAGAAGGCCAAATTCGATGGATATAATCAGAAGATCAAATTCGACGGGTATTGACATTGTACTAAATGGTCAGAAGTCCAAACTCGACGAATTTTGACATTGTACTAAATGGTCAGAAGTCTAAACTCGACGGACATTGACATTCTACTGAATGGTCAGAAGTTCAAATTGTTACAATTGTTCACAAAGAATCCCCAAATTTTGGGCTCAAAACCGTGGCCATCCGAGAACCAATCCGACGTCATTTCCTTCCATGTTATACATTCCAATCCATTCAGATACATCAATATACCCAAACAAACAATCTAATAGCACAACACATTATAAACAATATGCAAACATACTAAACATACAAATAGAGAATAACCCTCAATAGGGTTTTATCACAATCACTCACAAACAAGGTTCCTGAATGCTAATAGAGGTTGAGGAGGAGTGTCTTCCTCTTACCTGAGAGAAGCACAAAGAAAGGATGCTCCTTTTTGCTTAGAAATTTCGTTCTTCACCACCACCAAAACCTAGGGTGTTCAAATCCACAAAACCAAGGTCAAGGAGTGGAAATGGCAGCCATAGTCACCAAGGTGACCATGGAACACGAAAATGAGGAGAAGAGGAGAAGAAAGTTGAGAGCTTTACCTTAAAGCTTCAAGCTTTGATGTTAGCTGTGGAGTACGAAAATGGAGGAATAAAGATGAGCTCCACTAAGAAGAAAGCTTGAAGATGGTGAGGGGAAAAATGGTCTCTATTGGGTTGAGCAAAGGAAGCTTGAAACCAACAATGGTGGTTGTGGGTGTGTGTAGCTATGTGAAGAAGAGAGAAAGAGAGTGAGCTGCGTATAGGAGGAGAGGAAATGAGAGAATGAAAATGTAATATCCTTTGTTGCCAACCGTGCAGCACCAAAAGGGAGGAGAGAGAGTGAAATGGTTGGGAAGGAAGCTTCCTAGAAGCTTCCCTTAAAGCTTCCTTGAGAAGCTTCACGCGCTTCTCGATAAAGTGCATAGTAAGCTTGTCTCCTTAATTAAATTCATCCGACAGATGATTAATTACACTGTTAGAATTATTTTCTCAGTGAATAAAAGTTACAATTGATGAAAATAATATTTTATTATTCATCAGATAATTTTATGATACAGCGATTTTATCTAGCAGATAAAACCTCGAAAAACGCAAACCTCGCAAACTGTGCCCGGCCTCGGGTTTAGTAAGATCCCCCGTCGACGCGTTGACAGTTCAAGGTTTACCAGCCTCAGGGAAAACATTTTGTTATCCCGACTCTGCTCAGCACGCATGCAAAACGAGGAATATATTAAAATATTCAACGTTCTCAGAAAAATTCACAAAATTTTCAAAAATCGTAAATATCATAAAACGATTATTTATAATGAAATAAATAATTTTCGGGATGTTACATATGGGACATCCTCCTTTTTCTTTGCTTAAGTCTATGTTTCCATCCTTATTTTTAAAAGAATCTATTGAGTCTTTTCATTGCGATGTTTGTGAGTTTGCCAAACACCATCGTGTAACTTTTTCACTTATTTCTAATAAAAGTGTTGAGCCTTTTGCACTTATCCACTTTGATGTTTGGGGTCCTGCATCTATTTTCGACATTTCTGGTGTTAAATGGTTTGTTTCCTTCATTGATGATTGTACTAGAGTAACTTGATTTTTTCTAATGAAAGACAAATCAGATGTGTTTCAGTTGTTTGTTCAGTTTTACCGCATGGTTCAGACCCAATTTAGAAAGTCTATTAAACGTTTGCGTTCTGATAATGGTAAGGAGTATGTCAACTAAAATTTCTCTACATTTTTTAAAGAGCATGGTATTGTGCATGAACTCACGTGTTGATACTCCTCAGCAAAATAATGTTGTAGAAAGAAAAAATCGTCATTTGTTTGAAATCACTAGAGTTTTACTATTCCAAATATTTGTACCTAGTTCATAATAGGGGAAAGTTGTTTTAAATGCTGCATATTTAATTAATCGGTTACCATCTCGTGTCTTGGGGAATGTAAGTCCTGTTCAACTCATGGCCTCTCACTTTCCATTTGTTCCTATTATGTAGAGTCTACAGTCTCGTGTCTTTGGTTGTGTGGCATTTGTCCATGTACACCGCCAACATTGCAGCAAACTTGATCCCTGTGCTGTCAACGTGTTTTTCTGGGCTATGCTCCTGACAAGAAGGGGTACAAGTGTTATCACCCTTCAAGTTGTCATTTTTTCGTCTCCATAGATGTCACTTTTCATGAACATGAGTCCTTCTTTCCTCGCTCTCAGCTTCAGGGGGAGAATGTAACATCAAAATACAAATATCTACATATATCCTAGAAATATAGAGATATATAAAGATAACCAGTACTAGAGACATTACTTCTACATACTACATACTAACATATATCCATAATCACAACCGAATAATTATAGAAAGTCTTGAGAGATTGCGGAAAACTTAAACTCATACATATTCTATATACAACACTAGCCACAAAAGGGCATATTGTAATATATACAAAACAAATGTAAATTGTATACATAAGTTCTGGTTAGAAAAGCATATAAATCTATACTAGTCTTCATGCTTCATCTTTATTCCCTTAACAGAGTCTGTACCTCTGTACTTGGATTTACATGAAAGAACAACTGGGGTGAGAATTATAATTCTCAGTAAAAACAATTTCAATACCAGCTAGTTATAACATTGTACAACAAATATAACAATTGCTATAACTACAAACATAGGAGTTTCCTCCACTAATACTCATAACTGCACACTACTATATAGTGTGGTCTAAATCGATAGCCTACATACAGTTAGATATAAACAACTGCCCATACAATTGTAAATACCAATAGCAACAAACAATGCCCATACAACTGTACATAAATGCAATGAGTATGATATAACATATGATTATGCCTAAGAAGATCCTAAAGATATGCTCGTGCAATGTTTTGTTTTGAAATACATGCATGGGTTTATTTTGAAAATCAAGAAGTTCATTAGGAACTGGTTCAGTATATTATCCCGTGGTAAATAGAGGGAAAGCTCATCCTCACATTACACATATCCTGACACGCTGAGAAGTTCGGTCTTCATCCTTCCTCAAAGAGGCTTTCAGATTTCCCGTTTATCTCATTTGGCCTTGGCACTAACGAGATGTCAGGGTTATGTCCTTCCTCAAAAGAGTCTATCAGACACCCATCTATCTCCCTTGGCCTCCATGAATGGACATCAAAGGATACTCACTAAGATCAATACTGCTAGATCATTTCCATAGACATACATACAATCATTCTTACATACATAGGTCATTTAAGATCTAGGCATGTTTTACTAGGAAATTCTGACTTCTCATACTTACCCCCTTATTGATAGGAAAAACTAAAATTTCCACACTACATGCAACCCTAGCACTTGGTTAGGAATACTTGTCCCCTTAGGAACTTCTTGACTCCCTTCCTTCTTGGCTAAATGACCTTGCGTCATATAAGTCACATTAAAAGGTAGACAATGCCAACTTATCCTAGTTTACTTATATCTAACACCCCTAATCACCACATCTCTAGTAAAGCTAAGTAACCAAAGTTACAATAGGTGATAGATACTTATCTATAGCAAACCATTACTCTTGGTTGCACTAAGGTTCATACAACGTTTTTATAGACTCAACTCATCCTAGTGAAAGAGTCTATCTTAGCTTATGCCTCATTCGACCTTGTTTAAGGAAACAAACGAGCATTTCACTATAACTTCGCATACTTAGTGAATGTAACAAGCTTACAAGTCAACATTCATTCTTTTGTGTATTCTTGTCTCCATTGCACCATCTTATCACATCTTGAGTGATATCTAATGCAACATTAAGTTGCCTAAGGTGCTATGTTCTTACTTAGGGCAATCCTTCAGTTTTAGGATGCTCAAAGCCTAAGCTTTCATATACTTATTAGGTATAATTATCTTCTTGAAAACTATCCCTATTTGTGCCTTAACATACCTTAGGAAACATATACTAATGATCCCATCTAGTCTAGAACTTCAAAACATCACAATGACATTTTTAAGGTTCCTGGTACTCACGCCGCGGCTCTAACTTAGGCACGCCGTGGCGCCCAAGCCATGGGTTTTAGTACTGATGCAGCATCTCTTTCACACCACAGCACGACGTTCTTCACGCCGCGGCGCGTGCTGCAAAAACTGACCTCACGCTGCGGCACTCGAGGTTAGTTCATCTTCACGCCGCGACACAACATCTCTCACGCCGCGTCGGGCATGGCAGAACCAATTCCGCAGAACCTTGGCACTATTCCATGGTTCAATTCTTACTTACAATCATCTAAAATTGATTTCTTGGTGATTTCTAACACTCTTCCATGCCCCTAAACTTATTGTAACTCAAATACAACCTATGGATTCTCTTAGGCAAAGATCTAGGTCCAAATCACATAACTCCAACCATTGTCAAATTCTTAAATCTATGGATCCTAATGGTTGATCTTGAGTCATGAATGGCTGTCTTACACTTACAAAGCTTCAACTAACTTAACCTAATCCTTGGAATCAAGAATCAAGAATCAAGCCAAGAACTCGGATTTGGCTTTCCAAAGCCCTATTTCTACTCAAAAACCCCAAACTTCATTCAATGAGAATCAAAGAGGAAAATGATGAATAGAAACCCCTTACCTCTTGAAGAAGATGAAAATCTTGAAGCTTGATCCTCTTGCTCTTACTATCCTCCTTCTCCTTTTCCTTCTTCCTTTTTCCCTCTTTCTCTCTTCTCTTCATTTTTTCTCTTCTCTATTTCTCTATTTCTCTTCTCAGCCGAGAGAAGGAAAGAAATAAGGAAGTGGAAACCGACTTGAGTTCTAATGCTAGAACTCATATTTGCTAAGGACACTTAAATTATGCTAATTCAATTTTTTCAGCTTCCAATAACTTTAGAATAAATCATGAGATTCATCTAAATTATTGTTTCATCTATATTCTCTTTTTCCATATCTGCTGGTAGTCAATCCGACATTAAAAGTACAACCAATATGCCTAAAAATACCAAACTAACTCAGATTCTCTTGAAACTTTGACTACATCTTACTTAGCCCATTTGTGACTTAGAAACAAGATTTGTATACCTGTCTCCCTCAACTTAACCTTTTAAGCCCGAGTCATTTTAAGCTATTTTTCAACTTCTATGTTGCAATTAAATGCCTAAACGAACTTAGATTGTCACAAAATTGAACTGGCATGTTAAGCAAGTTATATGCTACCTTTTGTAATCATATACAAGTCTAACATATTACTGAGGATATTACATTTCTCCCTTCCTTTTTAAAATTTTGTCTCCAAAATTGCTCACCTCTTGCAAACATCTCTTTGTAACTGTCTTAACATGGAATTCTGACTACCATGTAGTCCTTTTTCAGCACCAGCTCCCAACTACTCCTTCTGTTAAGGCAATCTGCTTATCTCTAAGCTCTTAACCCCTCTGTTTGTGGATGGTAAACTGTACTAAAACATAACTTAGCTTTGAACTCCTTCTTGTAAGGCTTTCCAAAACCAGATGTGAATATAGTATCTCTATCAGACACCACACTCACTAGAACCCATGCACTCCAACTATCTCCTTCAAAAGTAGCCTAACTACTTTATCTAGAGAATAACCAACTTTACTTGGTGAAAGGTGGGCAAATTACCTAATCTCTCCATCCTTACCTACAGCTCATCATATTCTGCTATGTTCTTTAACATACTAAGCCACCATACATTTTCCTTAACTCTTGGAAAACCTTAGTAGCCTCTAGATAGATGGTACACTTTCTCTTGTGAGCTTCCTCTGGGATCCCTTTCTTGATTTTTGACCCTCTTGGAAAACAAAGTCTGTCTCTAAACTTTGTCATTCCCTCTTAGTCATAACAAAATTCTCTAGGGTTCCTTAGAAGATTTGGTTACTCTCATCCCTTAGAGTTTCATTCTTCCTCTGAGCTTCAAAGAAATTTGAATCCCTAGGCCTCTTACTATGTCCACCTTGCTCACTAAGAGACTATCTAGAATCAGTCGCCGCAAGACTCAAATTCTCGAAACTGTCAAGAAATTTACTCTCTCTTGGACTATCATTTGGGACACCTGTAGGAATTTCCTACCTAGTGCATCAACCACTACTTTGGTCTTACCCAAATGATATCATAACTTAAGGTTATAAGCCTTGAAAAGCTGTATCCATCTATTCTGCTTCATGTTCAGCTTCCTCTGATCAACAAGCATTCTTAAGTTATCATGACCGCTGAGTACCTCGAACTAGACTCCTTATGAGTTATGTCTCCAATTCTGTAAGGTAATCACCACTATGGCTAATTCCAAATCATACCTAGGGTAGTCCTTCTCGTGCAGGTTTAACTGCCTCGATGCGCAGGCATCTACTTACCTCTTATGCATTTGAACACACCCAAGCCCCTTCTTCGAAGTATAACCAACTACCTCAAAGTTCTCACGGGAATCTGGAATTACCAACACTAAAGTAGTAATCTACCTCCTTTTCAACTCTTGGAAACCATACTCACTCTCCAAAGTCCACTACTGATCATTACCTTTCCTAGCTGACCTAATCTGGGTAACACTAACTGAGAAAGTCTACTTATAAACTCTTTGCCCTTAGTTACAACGGTTGCTCTTCCCATTGTACCTTTGCTTAAACTTTACTAGGGTTCTCTGCAATTTCCCTTCTTGAGAAATTACATGGCCCGTAAACTGTACCACTTGTAATCCAGAGCTGACTTTTGGCTATCTTGATACGTAACCACTTTCTTCAAAAGTTTCCAAAATTTACTTTTAACATACTCTTCATGTCCTTTCGTAATTCTGAAAAACTCTTTAAGATCAACTATTCTTAACTTTGATTCTAAGATAACTAGATCTTAGATCATCTCATGAGAAAATCCAAAGCTTCTCTCAACTGATCTACCTGATCATACTTTCGAGACAGAGACATTTAGTCTCGATAATTCCTTCGTTCGACTGTCTAACATGAACACAGTCGCACATTTGAACTAAACAAGAACATAACATCATTTGTCTCTCTTAGCAACTAAACCATATCAACTACGTAAGCAAACTAGATTTACAAAGTAAACCAACATAATTTACAAAGTAAATCCATACTTTCCTTATACACACTTTAAAAGATTTCTCTTTACATGTGCTCTTACCTCATACTAAGTTGGAAGATTTTGTCGCCTCTGCTGCGCACTTTGATCTATATTCTGCTTGCACATCTTGATACCTTGGAGTCTGATTTACCTTTTTCCTTTAAGGTTGCTCGTCTTGAAAGCACCTTACTCATACTCATCATCACCCCAAGCTACCACTTGAACCTGTGTTCCTTTGCCTGATAAAAATTGAGACTAAGAGGCACCCTCACTGATCTCAACATCTAATCTTTTCCTCTTTGGGGAACCTTTTAACTCTTGTTCCATCAAGGTTCTGAGATTATCTGCTGCTTCACCTCTGCACTCACTAACTAGAGCGAAAAAGTCCTTAATCTCCATTTGCTTCACAAATCTTCTAAATGCCCTCTCCAAGTTCTACTTCAAATTTTTCTCACTTCCAGTCTTCATCTGTATTGAACATAAAATAAGAAAAGAACTCCTGACATTCCTTGAATTGCTCCGCATACTGGTCCTCAGTAATATCCCCTCGCTCAGACCTTAGAAATTTCCAAATTTCTCTTGCCTTCTATAACTCAAGGGAATAATACTTGTCTAGGAAAGTAGCTCTAAACACCTACCAGGTGATTTGAGTACCAACCTCTTCTAGTAACCTCTCTGCTTCATCTCAAAAGCTTTCGGCTCTTCCTACTAACCCTTATGAAGCAAGGTCACCTTCTGTCCATCAGCGCACACCATTACCTCAAAGATCTCTTCCATCACATGAAGTCATCTTTCGGCTCTGACCGAACCAAACTCTCTATTGAAAAACAAAGGAGTAACTTTCCTGAACTTTGAGAAATACTGATCTCTCATAAGTTCCTTCTCGTTCTCGCAACTAACTACGCGAGTCCTATTCTATCGCTTCTGATAGACTTCTACTAATGGCAGTCTGCTCTCTCAATACAGCAGCCATTATTCTAAGAGCTCTGCTTATCTCCTCCTTAATCAGCCTCCTAGTTTCATAGGTTCACCCGGTAGTTGCCATAGTTTCCTGTACACACAGAACATTACATATTGAGTTAGTTAGGCTCAATATCGTATAACTGTGCGACAGTAGCCAATAGCATCCATACCTAAGGCTAGTTATGCAATTCCATTTGCATATCTCATAAAGAGATAAAAGAATGCATAACATTCTACTAAACTGCTACTTATGTCTAAGCACTATCAGTCTATACCTTGGCTCAATAGGATGAATTGCTCTGATACCATAATGTAACATCCTAATATAGATATTTAGATATATCCTAGATATACAGAGATATATAAAGATAATCAGTACTAGAGACGTTACTTCTACATGCTACATACTAACATATATCCATAATCACAACTGAGTAATTATAGAAAGTCTTGAGAGATTGTGAAAAATTTAAACTCATACATATTCTATATACAACACTAGCCACAAAAGGGCATATTGTAATACATACAAAACAAATGTAAACTGTATACATAAGTTCTAGTTAGAAAAGCATATAAAACTATATTAGTCTTCATGCTTCACCTTTATTCCCTTAACAGGGTCTGTACCTCTGTACCTAGATTTACATGGAAGAACAACTGGGGTGGGAATTACAATTCTCAATAAAAGCAATTCCAATACAAGCTAGCTATAACATTGTATAACAAATATAACAATTGCTATAATTACAAACATAGGAGTTTCCTTCACTAATACTCATAACTGCACACTACTATATAGTGTGGTCTAAACCGATAGCCTACATATTGTTATATATAAACAACTGTTCATACAATTGTAAATACTAACAGTAACAGACAATGCCCATACAACTGTCTGTAAATTCAATGAGTATGATATGCAATATGATTATACTTAAGAAGATCCTAAAGATATGCTTGTGCAATGTTTTGTTTTGAAATACATGCAGGGGTTTATTTTGAAAATAAAAAAGTTCATTAGGAACTGGTTCAGTATATTATCCCGTGATAAATAGAGGGAAAGCTCATTCTCATATTGCACATATCCTGGCACGTTGAGAAGTTCGGTCTTCATCCTTCCTCAAAGAGGCTTTCAGATTTCCCGTTTATCTCCTTTGGCCTTGGCACTAATGAGATGTTAGGGTTATGTCCTTCTTCAAAAGAGTCTATCAGACACCCATCTATTTCCCTTGGCCTCTATGAATGGACATCAAAGGATACTCACTAAGATCAATACTACTAGACCATTTCCATAGACATACATACAATCATTCTTACATACTTAGGTCATTTAAGATCTAGGCATGTTTTACTAAGAAATTCTGACTTCTCATGTTTACCATCTTATAGATAGGAAAAATTAGAATTTCCACACTACATGCATCCCTAGCACTTGGTTAGGAATACTTGTCCCCTTAGGAACTTCTTGACTCCCTTCCTTCTTGGCTAAATGACCTTGCGCCATATAAGTCACATTAAAAGGTAGACAATGCCAACTTATCTTAGTTTACTTATATCTAACACCTCTAATCATCACATCTCTAGTGAAGCTAAGTAACAAAAGTTACCATAGGTGATAGATACTTATCTATAGCAAACCATTACTCTTAGTTGCACTAACGTTCGTACAGCGTTTCTATAGATTCAACTCATCCTAGTGAAAGAGTCTATCTTAACTTATGCCTCATTCGACCTTGTTTAAGGAAAGAAATAAGCTTTTCACTATAACATCGCGTACTTAGTGAATGTAACAAACTTACAAGTCAACATTCATTTTTTTGTGTATTCTTGTCTCCATTGCACCATCTCATCACATCTTGAGTGATATCTAATGCAACACTAGGTTGCCTAAGGTGCTATGTTCTTACCTAGGGCAATCCTTCACTTTTAGGATACTCAAAGCTTAAGCTTTCATATACTTATTAGGTATAATTCTCTTCTTGAAAACTATCCCTATTTGTACCTTAACATACCTTAGGAAATATATACTAATGATCCCATCTAGTCCAGAACTTCAAAACATCACAATGACATTTTTAAGGTTCTTGGTACTCACGCTACGACACTAACTTGGGCACGCCGCGACGCCCAAGCCACAGGTTCTAGTACTGATGCAGCATCTCTTTCACATCGCGGCATGGAGTTCTTCACACTGCGGCGTGTGCTGCAAAAACTGATCTCACGCTGTGATGTAACTTCGTCACGCCGCGATACTCAAGGCTAGTTCATCTTCAAGCTGCGGCATGGTGTTTCTCATGCCGCGGTGCGCATGGCAGAACCTTAGTTCTGCAGAATTCTGTAGAACCATGGCACTGTTCCATGGTTCAATTCTTACTTCCAATCATGTAAAATTGGTTTCTTGGTGATTTCTAACACTTATCCATGCCCCTAAACTTATTGTAACTCAAATACAACCTAATGATTCTCTTAGGCAAAGATCTAGGTCCAAATCACATAACTCCAACCATTGTCAAATTCTTAAATCTATAGATCTTAATGATTGATCTTGAGCTATGAATGACTGTCTTACCCTTACTAAGCTTCAACTAACTTAACCTAATCATTGGAATCAAGAATCAAGCCAAGAACTCAGATTTGGCTCTCCAAAGCCCTATTTCTACTCAAAAACCCCAAACTTCATTCAATGAGAATCAAAGAGGAGAATGATGAATAGAAACCCCTTATCTCTTGAAGAAGATGAAGATCTTGAAGCTTGATCCTCTTGCTCTTGCTCTCCTCCTTCTCCTTTTCCTTCTTCCTTTTCCCCCTTTCTCTCTTCTCTTCTCTTCGTTTTTTTCTCTTCTCTGTTTCTCTATTTCTTTTCTCAGCCGAGAGAAGGAAAGAAATAAGGAAGTAGAAACCAACTTGAGTTCTTGTGCTGGAAGTCATATCTGCTAAGGACACCCGAATTATGCTAATTCAAGTTTTCTAGCTTCCAATAACTTTAGAATAAATCATGAGATTCATCTAAATTATTGTTTCACCTATATTCTCTTTTTCCATATCTACTAGTTGTCAATCCAGCATTAAAAGCATAACCAATATGCCTAAAAATACCAAATTAACTCAGATTCTCTTGAAACTTTAACTACATCTTACTTAGCCCATTTGTGACTTAGAAACAAGATTTCCATACCTGTTTCCCTCAACTTAACCTTTAAAGCCTTTATCCGAGTCATTTTAAGCTACTTTTCAACTTCTATGTTGCAACTAAGTGCTTAAACGAACTTAGATTGTCACAAAATTGAACTGGCATGTTAAGCAAGTTATATGCTACCTTTTGTAACCATATACAAGTCTAACATGTTACTAAGGGTATTACAGAGAACACTCTGGAAGCTGAGGCTGAGTCCTTCTCTCCTAGGTCCTTCCTTCCTTTACCATCTAACTCTACACAGGAATTGACATCTTCTTCTAGCACCCCACCTGAACTAGCTTAAGTCAAGGCCAAGGCTAGCACACCAAAATTGGTGTATTAGAGAAGAGGGAAACCCGAACTAGCCCAACAACAACTTCAGGCGTCTGAACCAATGGTAAGTACTAAAGATACAAGTTCTCTTGTCTCTGAACTTCTTGTTTTTGAACCTGACCTAGATAATACTATTTCTGAACCTGATGACATGTCTTTGAATAATTGTGAACCTAACTTAGATGACTTACCTATTGCATTAAGGAAAGGGAAAAAGTATTGTCCCAATCCCAAGTACCCTATTTCTCAATTTGTCTCTTCTAAACATCTTTCCCTGCAGCATCGGAGTTTCATTTTAGTCATAAATTCTATCAAAATCCCAACATCAGTATAGGAAGCATTGAAGGATAAGAACTGGATTCAAGTCATTAATGAGGAGATGAGTGCATTGGAAAGGAATGGAACATAGGAGATTGTTAAGAGGCCAAGTGATAAAAAGCCAGTTGGGTGTAGATGGATATATACTTTGAAATATCGGTCTGATGGTACACTAGACCGGTATAAAGCAAGGTTGGTGGCAAAATGATACACTCAGACTTATGGAATTGACTATGAGGAGATATTTGTGCCAGTAGCCAAAGTGAATACTGTAAGGATCTTACTCTCTCTTGCTGCCCACTTTGGGTCGGAATTACACTAGTTTGATGTTAAAAATGCCTTTCTCCATGGAGACTTAGAGGAGGAAGTTTATATGGAAATTCTCCATGGATATGATTCCACTGATGGAAGGAACACGGTGTGCAGGTTAAAGAAGGCGTTATATATGTTGAAGCAGTCTCCCTGTGCTTGGTTTGGAAGATTCACAAAAACAATGGTGTCCCTGGGTTACAGACAAAGTCAAGGCGATCATACCCTCTTTTTTAAACATTCACAAGAAGGTAAACTCATAGTTTTGCTTGTGTATGTTGATGACATTACTATATCAAGTGATGACCTAGTTGAGAAGCAACTCCTAAAGGAGAAATTAGCTGCTGAATTCGAAATGAAAGATCTTGGAAGGCTAAAGTACTTCCTTGGGATTGAAGTTGCCTACTCCAAGCAAGGTATCTTCATTTCTCAAAGGAAATATGTCCTAGATCTTCTCAAAGAGACCGAAAAGCTCAGGTGTAAGGCAACTGGTGTACGAATTGAGCAGAATCACAAAATGAGAAGTGATGAAGAGAGTCCCAAGGTAGATAGATCTCAATATCAGAGGCTAGTTGGGAAACAGATATACCTGGCACATACCAGACTAGATCTAGCGTATGCTGTCAGTATTGTTAGCCAATTCATGCATGATCCGAGGGAGAGACACATGTAAGTCGTGGATCGAATTCTACAGTATCTTAAAACCACGCCTAGAAGAGGACTACTATTTAAAAAAGGGGGAAACCTATCCATGGAAGTGTACACGGATGCTAACTATGCAAGTTCGGTTGCTGATAAGAGGTCAACATCAGGTTATTGTATGTTTCTAGGTGGAAATCTAGTAACATGGAGAAGTAAGAAACAGAACGTAGTGGCACGGTCGAGTGCAGAAACTGAGTTTCGAGCAATGGCACAAGGAGTTTGAGTTGCTATGGATGAAGATCATACTAGATGACCTGAGAATAAAGTATGAAGCACCAATAAAGCTATTTTGTGACAACAAATCAGCCATTAGCATTGCCCATAATCCGGTTCAACATGACAAGACAAAGCACATTGAGATAGACCGGCACTTTATCAAGGAGTAATTGGATAGTGGGCTCATAGTCACAGCATACGTTCCTTCGAGACTTCAGTTGGTAGATGTATTAATTAAGGGACTACCCACAGAGCACTTTCAAGATCTTACTAGCAAGTTGGGAATGATAGATATCCATTCACCAACTTGAGGGGGAGTGTTAGGTTTTATTGTACAGATTTAGATTTAATTGTACATATTTATTCTTTTATTAGGACATATTTATTTCCTGTAATTTAGCTCTATTTTAGGCAAGTAATTAGTGTCATTAGCCTATATAATGTGTATCAGCCTGTACAGTTTGAATTAAACAATAATATTCAGAAATATTATTTCTATTTCAAGTTGTACTAAGGATGCTTCAATTTTTTTAAAGACGACAACAAGCATCTTCTAAACTGTATGCAATAGACACATTTTGCAATTTAGATTTGTATTGAAAGATCTGACTTCTTACCAAATAACAAAACTACTGTTCAATTGTATTTCTAGCTATATGCTCTTTTTCTAGTTTATCCTCCATATCTTCTATATGGTCTGGGGAAGCCAGAAAATCTAGTTGTTGGAGGGAATCTTGACTAGCAATAGCTAATAAATTGTTGTGTTTAGTGGTGCCAAGATACTTGAGCTCCCTCTTTATCACATGAAATTCTGGAGCACTTTCTACTTATTTGTTTCTATTAAATATTGTTGTATATAATTATGCCACAACAAATTCCCATAATGTTGAATTTCCGATTCTCAGCAGGAATGCTTGCAGAGGCTACAGAGACGTATAGATGTATCATATGATAGTTCTATAACTGAGCACCAGGTATCCTTTCTATTAATATTTTCAAGTCTTTGTATGTGATGTGGCAATAATTATGATGTATGTCAAAGACTTCAACCAATGTACTCAGCTTTATGTGCTGCCCATGGCTTATTACTATATGTGCAATCTTCAATGTCTTAAGACTGTAATTTACATATGTTATTGCTGCATTATTTTAGGATGCCCTTAGGGCTTTATGGAATGCTGCA
Organism: Ormosia semicastrata; assembly: GCA_029884595.1. Classification (NCBI taxonomy): domain Eukaryota; kingdom Viridiplantae; phylum Streptophyta; class Magnoliopsida; order Fabales; family Fabaceae; genus Ormosia; species Ormosia semicastrata. Next base: position 77,414,539 of record JAQQTO010000060.1, read on the forward strand.
TTTCCTGAAGAAGAACTCCGTGGTTTGATATCTGAGCAGTGGAAGGAAATGGGCTGGCAAGGGAAGGATCCATCAACAGATTTTAGGTAGATATCGTCCTTGTTGTTTTCTTTTCACTGCCAGATCTTGTCTTCATTCTAACTACTTGTTGCTAATGATTTCTATTTGTATATATTTAGGGGTGGTGGTTTTATATCATTGGAGAATTTTCTGTTCTTTGCTAGGAATTTCCCGGTATGATTTGTTTATTTGTTTGTTCACTCTTATCTGATATTGTAATAAATATCTTAGGTAGACCAAAATCAAGCTTAGAAGTGAAAGCCTTCTGTTATGAGTAACAGCTCATCCGAACAACTGGAGAGAGTAACAAGGCAATTATATTAGTATTTCTTCCAAAAGAAGGGGCCATTTGGTTTCTAATATTAAAAGGGACTTCTGTAGATAGAGATAGTGTTGTTAGGTATTGATTGGTTTGAAGAATGAGGAGTTCTTCTTCATATTTAATGTTGTCTATTTGAAATTGAGGGATCATTATTTCAGATAAATTGTAAATGGTGATGTAAAAGTATTGCCAATAATTTAGCAAAATGTCCATGCAGATCTAAAGAAAATTCTTGTGTTTGAACTTCCTCCATGATAGTAGAATTTTGGTAATATTAATCTATTTTTTTGCTTTTTCTTTGAGAGAGATGGTTTAGCAAGTTAGATTGCATTATAAATGAAAATGACATTTAAATTAATTGATCTTGTTTTTCCCAATGGCCTCTCTGTCGAATTACACCTGCTCCATCAATGTCATGTAAAATATAATGTCATGCAAGTTAGAGGTGAACTTTTCTTCATTATTCAACAATGGTAGGAAGTTCAAAATCTGGGCCCACATGATTAATGTGGACTTATGAATTGTGATAATATGCCTTAAATGCTGAAATTCCTGTTTGACTGGTATTTTTCTAAAATATGTTGTGTTCTCTTTGCATGCTCCCATCCCTAGCTTCCTTGGATATTTTCACTCTTTTGGTACTGAAGTGTAGACTGCATTTTTCATTATTATGAACAGTTGTCTATTTTGTTTCTTTTAGTGCTAGATATGTATTTGACTGATGAGCCATTAACGCATGTTTATAAAAGGAAAGGAAAGAATAAAAGGAATGGACAGCAAAGTGGACGATAGAATGGATGGCAGAATAGACGGTAGCATGGACGGTAGAATTGGGAGTTGTTTCTAATAAATTGCACTATAGTAAGTTGTGCCTAGGACGTTGTAGTTTAATAATTGTAGTTTGGAAAGGTCTTGCTTGTACCATAAAAGCAAGACCTCAACCTTTGTACGGGGGAGGAAGAATTTTGGGTAATCCTGGGAAGGCTTAGGCCTAGGGCTGAGGCTATGTATCGCACCTTTGATTGTTCTTTCCTTTTCTCTATTTGTCTACAGTTCCCTTTACATTTCTAGTTTTCCAGACTTGTAATCGGAGCCCTGCTCCTTGAAATTCCTACTTAATTCCTTTAATAAAACTAGTACCTAACAATTGGTATCAGAGCTTCCGATCCGGGGAGCATTTGGATGGTATCTACACGCATGGAGAGCAAATTGGAAATAGTGGAACGGCGGATGGAGTCCATTGAACAGTGATTTAAGGAGATGGTGGGGATGATCACGGAGCAGATCACAGTGGCTGTTTGAAATGCGCAAGTGGTTCCAGAAGGAGAAGGAAGCAATCATGGCAACCGGGGAAGAAACGAAGAGGACACTGATCTCGAAGCTGTACGCAAAGAGGAGAGGATGCGACGAGTGGAGGTGCCGTATTTTACAGGCGACGATCTGCACAGGTGGTTGTAACGTGTTGAACGGTACTTTGAGATCAACCAAATCCCAGACATGGAGAAGGTTGCTACGACGGTGGTGTGTTTGGAGCAAATGGCGTTGAATTGGTACCAATAGTGGGAACCACAGATGGGGGCGATGACTTGCCAGTTTTCTGACAAAGACTACGGGGGAGGTTTCAGATTGCTTTGTCAGAAAACCCATATGAGGTATTAATGGGACTGCGGCAGAGAGGTTCGGTCATGGAGTATTGAAAGCAATTCGAGCTCCTGTCCGCTCCACTTCGTTACGCGGATGAGGAATTCTTGCGCGGAGCATTCATGAATGGACTAAAAGATGAAGTGAAAGTAGAGTTACAATTTTATTCAGCTCAGAGGATCTCCATTCCTTGATGACGATAGCTCAAACGGTGGAAGATAGAAATCGGGCATTGAGTCGAAATTATGGGTTTTCTTCCCGAGGAGCTGGGTCTATTCCCAGCAGGCCCACATTGACTAGTAAATGGGCTGGGGCCCAAGACAACCCAGGTGGAAGGGGGTCGGGTGTTGAGCCCAAATCATGGTCTGGGAGCGGTCCATCGTCTGGAACGGTGGGAGTGAAATTGAGTAAGAGCCAACATGTGAGCCAACACTTCAATATGGAACACCTACTCATGCTGAGAGCTTATGTGGGCAACTATTGATTGCAAAGTGCAATACTGTAGTTTGTTCTTCTCCTCTAACAACTTCCAATGCATGTGTGAAAGAGTTGTTGTCTGGAATTTATTTTGGAGAAGGTGAATATTTTGGTGAGTATGAAAAAGTAAGTGATAACATGTGCCCTCTTGAATCAGATATATACATTCGAATGGCGAGCTTGCAGCTTTTGGGGTGCAACTCTTGCAAGTTGCTTCAATGGATCCGTGAAAATGGGGGTTCATCACTCCCACACAAGTTTCATGTTGTATGCATTCAGCAAAATTGTTTTGAGGAATACGATATTGTTATGCAACTATTTAGTGTACAATTGAACACCAAGTCAATCCTGCTGATAAAGTTGCAGAATGCTTACCCCAACCTAGAGTTACCTGGCTCGCCTAGGGTTCATTTTGAGTCTCACTCATGTTTCAAGCAATCGGACCCTGGAGGGATTCCCTTGAGCTGTTACAAGACTTCCCTGGCCCTTCACCTTGAGGACATAGTGGAGCTTATTGGGGCAGGTATTGATGAGCCATTAACGCATGTCTACAAAAGGAAAGGAAAGAATAAAAGGAATGGACGGTAGAGTGGACGGCAGAATGGACAGTAGAATGGACGGCAGAATAAACGGTAGCATGGATGGTAGAATTGGGAGTTGTTTATAATAAATTGCACTCTAGTAAGTTGTGCCTAGGAAGCTGTAGTTCAATAATTGTAGTTTGGAAAGGTCTTGCTTGTACTATAAAAGCAAGACCTCAACGTTTGTATGGGAGAGGAAAAATTGGGTAATCTTGGGGTGGCTTAGACCAAGGGCAGAGGTTGTGTATCTCACCTCTGATTGTTTTTTCCTTTTCTCTATTTTCCCTGGTTCCCTTATATTTCCAGTTTTCCAGATCTGTAATCGGAGCTCTGCTCCTTGAAGTTCCTATTTAATTCCTTTAATAAAATCAATACCTATCACTGACATACACTTGTAATCTTCCAGGGCTTAGCTAGACACTTTTTTTTGGGTAGAAAAAGAAATTATTATTATGTAGGAAGTGAAAATTACAAGAGAGGAGAAAAAGCTCCACAAGAAACACAACCTAAAGAGAAAACAGAAAAGGAAACCACCACAGGTACCCCAAAACACTCCTAGAACACTCCCTCCACAAAACATCTGCAAAAAGAAAAAATATAAAGCTAAAGTAAACACAAAACAACTCTCCCTTCGTCTTCATCAGAAAGACAACTTCAAAGGTTCCAAAAGGAAACCTATTTAAGCCTCCTAATTCCTTTTGGCCGTCCATAATTTATTGTTGTGGCTAACCTTTTCAAGTTCCTTTTCTACCTTCTTCTTAGTACTATAGCTAGACACATCTTTACATTTCTGTTTGACACCCTTGTTACCTTATTGATTTGTCTTTGTTAATATGGTATTGGTTTGATCCCCAAGAACTACTAAAATTTTCCATTCAATCTTGAATATAATCTGTTGTCTTTGCTATTCATGTCTCTTCATCATAAACTTAAACTTTTCATCTTGTAGAAATCCTTCCAGGATCTTTTAAGGAAGCGAGAAGGAGATCGATCAGTGTGGGAATACCCATTTGCTGTTGCTGGTGTTAACATCACATTCATGCTGATTCAGATGCTTGATCTTGAAGCAGGTTTATTACTTCTCCTGTTACTATAATTTTTTTATTCTCAGTATTTATCATGTATAAAATGAAGTATTGGGTTGCTGGCTATATGTATGGGCACTTTAATTTCTGAATTGTGATTTGTCAATTCATAGAGCACCACTAAGGTGAAACTACTTTAAGAGGTGCCCTTTCAAATTTTAAATGCTGACATGCTTATGTTATTTACCATTTACTTTAGCATAAATCAGTATAACAACGGTTACCATCAATCATCATCTGGATCATGGATGGTGCCACATTGTAATATATTGAATTTTATCTGTTAACAATGTGCTTCGCCTTTACAGTCAAGCCACGCACACTAGTGGGAGCAACTTTCCTAAAATTTCTTGCAGGTAGCCTGAATTGCCCCCCTCCTGTTACCATTTTAATCTGTTTATTTTGCTTTTCTTGAATTCGGAAGGGGATCAGGGAGGGTTGGAACTTAGCCATAATGAAAAACTTGTAATTAGAATATTATAGCTTTTACTTTTGCAGTCTTCATTTTATCTTAGCTTGCTATTTTAAGTAACTAAATTCATTCATGTTGTCTGACAGAAAATGAATCAGCTTTTGATCTTCTCTATTGCATAACTTTCAAGCTGATGGATCATCAATGGCTTTCTATGTGTGCTACATGGATTTTAATGTATGTATTCTTTAATGAGAGCTTTATGGCACAAGCAAATTTAACTTCAGTATAGAAGTTTGTTAAGAAGGGAGGGTGGAAGGAGAAACTAGAAAGCATGCAAGAATAGGAAATTAGAAAAACTTATGCAGCTCTTGATATGGAGGGAAGATATCTTGCAATTGAAAATTAAAGAGGTTTTAAAATTGTTAAGCGAAGAGGAAGTGGTCTGCATGGGCACTTTATTGGTTAACTGTCATGGTCCTTTTTTCTACATAAAAATGATCAGGGAGAAATAATCTGTATCATTGTTTAAATTAAAAGATTGTCTTGGAGATGATCCTGATCTTGTTTCTTAGCAGCTGACCTTTACTTCCTAGCTTTAGATTGCTATTGATTGTCTTTGCTAATATACCTTTTACTTCGTGATCCGACAGACAGTAATGAAATCTACACGACGTCAGGTAGAGAAAGAGCTTCTTCTCGAAGACATAACACGGCTTGAAGATTTACCCTCATATAAACTACTTTCGTGATAGATTTCAGTCCCTAGAACCTGTCAGTCTCCTAGTTTTAGCTAAAAGGTTTTTGTACATGATGTGATGGTCCTCATTATAATCTTCATTCCTGTCAATTCAGCATTTAATCTTCTAACATTTCGGCAAGACTGAGCTAAAACATGTAAGACTGATGTGATCTTAAACAAGACGGCAGCAAGGTTTGAGATGCAGCAGTTAAGCTTTTAGTCTAGTTGGATGATGATATTCAGGAGTCTGACATGTAAGTTTGCTTGGTATTAGATTTTAATGAATTGTGGTTTGCCAATTTGCCTATATATTTCCTTGCGGTCCATTATCGGGGCAAGTGCATGATTAGTGATAAAATATAATAAGGATAATGTGAGGAAATGTCCAAATGATTCCAACTCTCACACGGATGAAGTGATGCTAACAGAAATGCTGAGTCATGATCAATCCCAACCATATTCACATATTCCCTCCAGGTCCAGCTCTAACAAACATAACAACTCCAACAAACTCAACAGATTGCTGGATGTGCAGGCCAATATACTTCAATAAGACAGCACCTCTTCTCTTATATATAGATATAGCTGTAGCTCACCACTGTATTCAAAAATATATATCTTTCCAGAAACGTGAGCTTTAATAATATTTCCATTTTCAGCTTCCTTCTATTATGTCTATCTTCTTCTTCTCTTAAAATTAATATGGTATCAGAGAGCATTTAGCTCTCTGCTTCGCGTGACTCTGATGGCCAGGGGTGGAGGTTCCAGTAACAACAACAACAATGGTGGTTATGGAGCTATTGATCCATCATAGGACATTTCTAGTCCTTACTATGTTCATCCAGGAGATGGACCTTTATCTGTGGTGGTCACTCCTATGCTGAGCGGCTCAAACTATCATGCCTGTGCCCGTTCTATGAGACGTGCTCTAGGTGCTAAGAACAAATTCGAATTTGTTGATGGGAGTATACCCATTCCTAACAGTTTTGACCCAAGATACAAGGCTTGGAGCCGTTGCAACATGATTAGTCACTCTTGGATACTGAACTCAGTAGCAGAATCCATTGGACAAAGCATTGTGTTTCTGGAAAATGCCATTGATGTGTGGAATGATCTGAAGGAAAGGTTCTCACAAGGAGACCTCATCAGGATTTCTGAGCTTCAGCAAGAAATTTATGGACTCAGACAAGGTGCACTTTCGGTTACTAAATTCTATTCTGAATTGAAGGTTCTTTGGGAAGAATTAGAAACCTATATGCCTATTCCTTGTTGTGCTTGTCCAGTAAAATGCACCTGCACTGCAATGAGAAATGCTAGGTATTTTCACACTCTTAACTATAGTATAAGATTCTTAACTGGTCCAAATGAAAATTTCTCAATTGTAAAGTCTCAAATTCTGTTAATGGACCCTTTACCTAGCATGAACCGAATCTTTTCTATGGTGATACAACATGAAAGACAAGGAAATTTTAGTGGAAATGATGATTCAAAAGTACTCATAAATGCTGTTGATTATAAGAAATTACAAGGTAAAGGGAAGGCATTTGGACAAGGATCTGGATCTAAGAAAATATGTACATACTGTGGTAGGACAGGACACACAATTGAAGTCTGCTATAGGAAGCATGGTTTTCCTCCCCATATGCAGAAGAATAATGCCTCAATGGCAAATCATGTCTCAAATGAAAATACTGAGATAAGAGAAGATCATTCAATCAGTGGAGATGTACACATCACCACTCCTACCTTCACTCATGAGCAATATGAGAAACTGATCAATCTAATTCAGGGTTCTGGTATCTACCAGCAATCTACTGCCATGGCCAATCAGGTTTTTTCATTCACTCAACATGGTCATTCACCAACTGAGAAAACAAAAACAGGTAGTATCTTCACTTCTTCCTCTTTTAACAGCTTTACTCTTGGTTCCTGGATCATAGATTCTGGAGCTAGTGATCACATATGTGCATCTTTAAAATGTTTTGAAACTTTCCATGACATAAAGCCAATTAGCATAAAACTTCCGAATGGACAATTTTCAATAGCTAAGCATGCTGGTACTGTTAGTTTCTCACCTGGTTTCTTCATCACTGGTGTGTTATATGTTCCCAACTTCTCCTTAAATTTGATCTCAGTGTCAAAATTATGCAACAATCTGAATTGCAATGTTTCTTTCACTGACTCAATCTGTTTAATTCAGGACCAGAAGTCACAGAGGACGATTGGTTCTGCTGAGAAGTTTGAAGGGCTGTATCATCTAGTCATTAATGTCAAGGATGTCCATTGCTTTAATACTCAAGCTGTTGAAGTGCAGATCCTACCAGAGGATGCCTTATGGCATTTCAGACTAGGACACCTATCCACTTCTAGGATGACTGTTCTAAATTCTGATTTTCCTTTTGTTACTGTTAATCCAAAAGCTGTTTGTGATGTTTGCCATTATGCCAAACACAAACGACTACCTTATAATTTGAGTGTAAATAAAGCAGCTGCACCCTATGAATTACTCCACTTAGACATTTGGGGGCCTTTGGCCATTCAGTCTGTCAATGGTCATTCTTATTTTCTAACTGCAGTAGATGACTTTAGTAGATTCACTTGGGTAACCTTACTGAAATCTAAAGGGAAGTGAGACAACATGTCCAAAATTTCATCAAAATGATTGAAACTCAACATGATGCCAAAATTAAGATTGTGAGGAGTGACAATGGACCTGAGTTTATCATGCCACAATACTATGCTTTGAAGGGAATTGTGCATCAAACAAGTTGTGTTGAAACTCCTCAACAAAATGGAAGAGTTGAGAGAAAACACCAACATGTTCTTAATGTAGGAAGAGCACTTCTGTTTCAATCAAAACTACCTAAGCAATTCTGGTCGTATGCTATTCTTCATGCAACCTACATTATTAACAGGGTTCCTACTCCTCTTCTTCAAAATAAATCACCATACTTTCTTTTGCATGGCCAAAACCCCAATTTACATGAATTAAAAGTGTTTGGTTCACTATGTTATGCCTCTACTCTTCAATCCCACATAACCAAACTCACCCCAAGAGCCAGAAAATGTGTGTTCCTTGGTTACAAAAATGGTACAAAAGGAACTGTTCTCATGGACCTAAATAATAAAGAAATCTTCATTTCTAGGAATGTCACTCATCATGAACACATATTACCCTATAAGGCCTGCACATCTATTTCCACTTGGAATTACCATTCCACACCTTCCCATTTTCCTCCGCCCACAACATCCATCGATACTCAAACTGAACCTGTAGCCTCTGAACATATTTCTGCAAGTGATATACCAAAGGTGACAGAGGCAGAAACAGCCACTGATCCACCAAGAAGATCAGCTAGGCAAAGATAGAGACCACAACATCTTAATGACTATGTGTGCAGCCTTTCAAGTGACACAGCAGAAGCAATTACCTCAGGTATCTCTTATCCTATTTCCTCCTTTCATTCTTTTTCCAGATTGTCACCTACACAGCATGTGTTTTCATTGTCTATCTTAAACACTTTCGAGCCACACACATATCAGGAGGCTAGAAAGTATGATTGCTGGAAAAATGCCATGAAACTTGAAATAGATGCTCTTGAGAGAAATGGTACATGGATACTGGTTGACTTACCTACTGGTGTGAAACCAATTGGAAATAAATGGGTTTATAAAGTGAAGCATAGAGCTGATGGCTCTATAGAAAGGTATAAGGCAAGATTGGTTGCCAAGGGATACAACCAAGTAGAAGGTCTGGACTTCTTTGATACTTTTTCACCAGTTGCCAAGCTTACCACCATCAGAACTCTGTTGGCCCTTGCATCAATTCACAATTGGCATTTGCATCAATTGGATATTAACAATGCATTTTTGCATGGTGACCTCCATGAGGATGTATATATGATTATCCCTCAAGGCATTCAATGTTCCAAACCCAATCAGGTTTGCAAATTACTTAAGTCTTTATATGGACTAAAGCAGGCCAGCCGAAAGTGGTATGAGAAGTTGACAACTTTGTTGCTTGCTCAAGGATATCAACAATCAAATGCAGACCATTCCCTATTTATATATAGCAATGACAGCATCTTCACAGCACTCTTGGTTTATGTGGATGATGTCATCCTTGCAGGAAACTCCATGGAAGAGTTCACTCGGATCAAGGGCATTCTGGATTCTCATTTTAAAATCAAGGATCTAAGCACTTTGAAATACTTTCTTGGCTTGGAAGTAGCACATTCCAAAATGGGAATTTCTATTTGTCAAAGAAAGTATTGTTTAGATCTTCTTCAAGACTCTGGACTGCTCGGGTCAAAACCAGCAAAAACTCCTCTTGATCATTCTATAAAGTTGCATCAGAATGATGGGCAATTCTATGATAATGTTGCTTCTTATAGAAGGTTAATTGGACGGCTTCTGTATCTGAACACTACAAGGCCGGATATCACCTTTGCAACCCAGCAACTTAGCCAGTACCTAAGCCGACCCACTGTGACTCATTTTCATGCTGCTTGCAGGATTGTTAGATACCTCAAAAACAATCCTGGCCGAGGCTTATTGTTTCCCAGGAAATCAGAAATTCAACTCTTGGGATTTTCTGATGCTGATTGGGCTGGTTGTATTGATTCTAGAAAATCCATTTCAGGGTATTGTTTCTTCCTTGGTTCTTCCTTGATCTCCTGGAAAGCTAAAAAGCAACAAACTGTGTCTAGATCTTCTTCTGAGGCTGAATATAGAGCATTCTCTACTGCCACATGTGAGCTGTAATGGCTGCTATACCTTCTGCAAGATTTGCACATCAACTGTTCCAGAATACCAGTGTTATATTGTGATAATCAAAGTGCTCTCCACATAGCTGCCAATCCTGTTTTTCATGAAAGAACAAAGCACTTGGAAATAGATTGTCACTTTGTTAGAAACAAGGTTCAAGATGGTGTTCTTCGTTTATTGCCTGTTTCATCCAAGGAACAGTTAGCTGATTTCTTCACAAAAGCATTGTCTCCTTCATCCTTTCTTCCTTTTATCTCCAAGCTAGGCATGATTGACATATACCATGCTCCAGCTTGTGGGGGGATGATAAAATATAATAAGGATAATGTGAGGAAATGTCCAAATGATTCCAACTCTCACACGGATGAAGTGATGCTAACAGAAATGCTGAGTCATGATCAATCCCAACCATATTCACATATTCCCTCCAGGTCCAGCTCTAACAAACATAACAACTCCAACAAACTCAACAGATTGCTGGGTGTGCAGGCCAATATACTTCAATAAGACAGCACCTCTTCTCTTATATATAGATATAGCTGTAGCTCACCATTGTATTCAAAAATATATATCTTTCCAGAAACGTGAGCTTTAATAATATTTCCATTTTCAGCTTCCTTCTATTATGTCTATCTTCTTCTTCTCTTAAAATTAATAATTAGTCAGGAGTCTGACATGTAAGTTTGCTTGGTATTAGATTTTAATGAATTGTGGTTTGCCAATTTGCCTATATATTTCCTTGCGGTCCATTTATTTGTCTATTAGAAATTCAATGTCATTAATTATTTTTTCTAACTTTATCCAGATTAGTAAAGTAATTTTTGAGTATTTCAATAGAAGATAATTTAATAAAATATAATTATTTTTCGCAGAATGCTATTGAACGGTTGAGCAATCAAACACTCAACCATTTGACCCTTTAGATTGATAAATTTTTTTAGATTTGTATGCTTTGTTTTTTAATCTGAACTGCTAATTTATTCAATACTAGCATCAGAAAACAAGATTGAGGATATAAAGTCTGGATGATCCTCAATCCAAATACAAAAGCCAAAGTTTTTAGCATGGTTTGCAAGAGAGTTAGCGACTCTATTACATATACGAGGTGCATAAATACAATCGAAACAATCAAACCATGAACCATAAGATGTCTTGCATCAGAGAGCCATTGTAGGAGAAGTTTGCAGTTCCTGTTGGATTACACGGACAGCACTCTGAGCATCACTTTCCAGTATGACCCTCCTGCAGCCCACCTCCCATGCAAACAATAATCCGTCACGAGCTGCTAGAATCTCCATGTTGGGCCTAGATTGCTCCTGTTGCTTGCTGAGATTTGCGTGCTATAAAGAGTCCATTCTCATCCCTGAGAACCACCCCGAAACCATGTACTTGATCTCCTTCACTAACAACAAAATCAACGTTTATCTTGTAAAAATTGTTGGGGGGGGGGTGTGGGTGGTTTTCAACCAATGAGTTTGCTGTTCTGTAGGGATATGTGGTGGCACTTCTGAGTTCCTCGCATCCTTGAATGCTGCTAAATTTGCTTTAGCGGTAGCCAGGGCCTGGACAGAAGGTCTTGCGGGCTTACCTTGCCAAACCAGGTTTCTCTGCGACTATATTGTATGCCAGCTCATGCATAGTTTCTCCCATTTGTCTGCTGCTAATCGGGAGGAAATAACTGCAACTCTTTCAAGCCAATTCCCGGTCCGATTTGAGCTCATAACAGGCTGCAAGCATTTAGAGTGTAAGGACATTCCAAACACACATGTTGAATTGTTTCCTGCTCAACACCGCAAAGATAATAGACATTGGCAACTTCACCTCTCCTGTGTAGGCGAGTCAATCTAGGTAAGATGTTCCTGCACGCACGCCCTGCAAAGATTCGGACTTTTGGGGTATCTTCATTTTCCAAATCTTCTTCCACAGGGTGTGCTGGTTTAATCTATCAAGATTTTCATACCCTCTGTTTCCATTTTGGACACGTGCTCTAATACAATTACTCCATGCCAGCTTATATACACTGTTGATAGAGAATCTTCCTTTTGTATGTGGTAGCCAGCGTAAGGAATCTGGATGGGCTTCATTGCTTAGTGGCATGGAGAGGATTGCTTCTGCATCTGAGGTGCTGAAAATGCTGTGGATAAGGTCTGAGTCCCAGCCCCTTGGCTCGTTGTTAAGTAGCTGAGAAACATGGGTGAGGCTAAAACTGTTATCTGTTTGGTGTTGCACCCGGAAACCTTCCTGCTGGGGAATCCATTAGTCCTCCCAAATGTTGATGTTTGACCCATCTCTAACCCTCCAAATCAGTCATTTAGCCAACAAATCCCTACCCTCCAGAATGCATTTTCAGGTGTATGATGGGTTCGAGCCTCGGGCAACTGACATAGATTTCCTTGGGGAAAATATTTGGCGCGTAAAATTCTTGAAACTAGTGAATTCGGGTTATTAAATATTCTCCACCTTTGTTTGGGAAGCATCTAATTTGAAAGAGTGAAGATCCTTAAAACCCAATTCCCCACAGCCCCTAGGCCAACATATTTTGTCCCACGAAAGCCAGTAAATTATCCTAGAATCCACATTTTCTCCCTACCAAAATCTAGCCATCATTTGCACCAAATCTTTGCAGAGAGAGAGAGGGGGGGGGGGGATGATTTAGTTAACAAACAATAAACAAAGAAGAATAACAGTGCATGGAGCTTGGGCTCTAGTAAGCTCGAGCTTTAGATCGCACAGCCCTTTTCTTTTTTTAATAATTAAGGCTATTTAAGACTTTTTAATTTGTGAGCAATAACTTTATCAGATAGATAAAAGTGGATAGTGTAACGCCTTAAGTATACTCACTTCACTACTTCCCATGACTTAAGTAGAAGCAACTAACTGAGAAACGTCACTTATTACTATATTTAAGCTAAAAGAGAACTCCTACATATATATATATATATATACTTAGTTCCACATGTGTTGTGGAAATATATTTTTTCATAAGCCCTGTGAATGATTATTTTGCTTATATTGTTTAGGCAAGGCTGATTGCCATTCTAAGTTACCAAGTTCCCTTTTAAGTTTATCAATCATTGTTAATTCCATTTTTATACTCTTGAGTTCTCTTTGAAGAACTCTAGCGAGTAGTGTCGTGAAATCGAATACTAATGACGCAACTCAACTCCAATAGCTAAACAACACAGATAATAGTAACATAGGTGCATATATATATATATATATATATATATATATATATATATATATATATATATATATATATATATATATATATATATATATATATATATATAGGGAGTGTATCTAGTGAAAGAGTGAATCTTGATCATTAGAACACATATGAATAGTTAAGATTAGAATATAAATGTATATGACTTTTTTAAGTGGTCACTTGACCTTTAAATAACTTTTAATCTTGATCATCTATGTATGGTTATATGATTAAGATTTACTCCTCTTACTCTCTCACAATAAAAACTTCTCTCACTAGATATGTCCTATATATATATATATATATATATATATATATATATATATATATATATATTATGCAGGCATCAACACCTACTCCTAGTCTAACATTAGTTGGGCTTCGACCATATAAACATTAGTCAAGTATTAGTATCACAAACTATGGGCATTAGTACCCAATACATGTCTACAGTCATCCAAAAAAAACAATATCTATGTCAGCGATATATAAAGCATCCTGATAGGTATACACAACTACCATACATATATACATAATGTGGTACACTATATATGACAACAAAAAACCACATCATGGTGCAACCTATCACAAAAGTCAATCCATCCAACAGTAGTATCAAATGGGCGAGAACAAGATAATGACCTTAGGTGAGTAACCTAGATATAGCTTCATGTTCATGTAGGCTATATTAGAGTTAGTTGATGGATCATACACCCACCAGCTATGACACCCAGGGCTGACGAGGGCAAGGAGTGGTTGCCGGTGCAAAAAGATGAAGCACGGATAAGCAGCGGCTCCTAGCAGGCTTCTAGGCGAAGGGACACATGAATGAACTAAATACACACCAGAATGAGAGAGATCTAGAGACTGTGCAGGTATGAGATTACATAGTTGATGATGACTTAAAGGAATTGATTAGCACCACCCATATCAACAAGATGCATATTCTTTTCGAGAGCCAAGAACATAAGTACTCCATAGTTAAGTGTGCTTGACTTGGAGCACTTGTGGGATGCGTGACCTCCTGAAAAGTTTCCTAGGATGCGTGTGAGTAAGGACAAAGCACGCTGAAAAGACCTGTGTTGGTTTGTGGGAACACTCATCGATCTTGCAGGCTGTCTCGGGACGTTACAAATGGTATCAGAGAGGGACCTCTCCTAGTACGGTGTGGTTTGGGGACGAACCATGCGGAAGCTGGTGGGCATGTGACACCCGGGGCTGACGAGGGCGAGGAGTGGTCGCCGGTGCAAAAAGATGAAGCACGAACAAGGAGCGGCTCCTAACAGGCTTCTAGGCGGAGGGACACATGAATGAACTGAATACACACCGGAATGAGAGGGATCCAGAGACTGTGCAGGTATGGGACTGCATAGTTGAGGATGACTTAAAGGAATTGATTAGCACCACCTATATCAACAAGATGCATTTTCTTTTTGGGAGCCAAGAACATAAGTACTCCATAGTTAAGCGTGCTTAACTTGGAGCACTTGTGGGATGGGTGATCTCCTAGGAAGTTTCCTAGGATGCGTGTGAGTGAAGACAAAGCACGCTGAAAAGACCCGTGTTGGTTTGTGGGAACACTCATTGATCTTGCAGGCTGTCTCAGGACGTTGCACCAGCACTCTGTCAGCTCCTAGTAAATAGATAGCAATGACATCTCTAACCTATAGCAGAAGAATCTAGAATACCATAGAAACACAAATGGGGTGAGAATTCTAAGAATTCTTAGTAATACTAACACACAAGTGACATCATGATAATTCTAGCTGTTGCGAGGTTTTCACAAACATTTACAGGTTAACATCTAAATGGCGTAGGCCAAATCAGTTAATTATCCCCAAGGTAGAGGTTCATTTTTAATAAGGCAATCCATATAATTTATCAGTCTAGTTTATAAACATTAAACAAATTAGCAGAGATCAATCTCATAATTCATTCTCAAACACAGTATCCAACATAGGGATTCACAGATAATAATTTCTTACAACTAGAACGCGTAGAATTGATAGTAGTCAATATAATTTCAATGAATAATGCAATGCAGTGCAATGAATGATATTATTGAATTAATGCAATATCATGCCATGATTACTTTTTTTTGCCTTATAGTGCCCGTTATCAAATCATATCTCATCGAGCCAATTCCCATGGGATCCCGGATCCTCATAACAAGTAGGGAGACCTCCGCTCCACCTACCATTTAAAATTGGTGATAGCTTGCTTTTAGGCTGAGTACTCATCCTATATGTGATCTTCCTTGACCACACAACCTTATCCCCTATAACTAAGGCCATGCCCATAGTGGGAAATTGCTCATAGGATCACCCCCTATGCATAAGAGGATCATATCCACATCATGGTGCCATTTTTTTTAGCATTGAAGGGTTTTTCACATTACTAGTCCATTCTTTATTTTTTGACTCAATTCAACAGTCTCAAAGATTTATCAATGTCATTCCATGCATGATTTTCATTTATGCCAAGGTGCCAGAATATTAACAATTCAAGTCAGGCAAGCAATATAAGCAGCATATATCCATAGATATCATAATCTCATAATAATAAAATCAACTACAACACATAGTATAAATCAACTTATCAAGCCATTAGTAAACTTATTTCATAGATAAGCTATCTCATCAACTTAACCTCCCAGGCCCAATTAACCTAGTCAAATGACTCTGCCTTAACCTGTATTCACCCTAATTAATCATTTATATTATTAACTAAATTATAATTAATCAATTTTTCTTATTTTAGCTTTCCCAAGGCATTGCACTAACCTTCTAAGCTTACCAGGCATCAACCAAGTATCCAATAAATTTCTAATTATTATCCTTAAGCCAAATTAAGTCCAATTAATTATCATTTGGTTCCAAACCAAATCCTAAGCCTCCTAACTCAATTTGGCCGAGACCTATAAGGGTCTAAACTCATCAAAATAATTTTTTTTTCATGCCTAATTAATCAATTAAGATAACCTTAGGTTAATTAGGGTCCATTTCAATAAAAAATAACAATGCACCCTAACTTAGTACTAATTACACCAAGGAACTCAAATTGCAAAGTTCATCAACTCAACTTTAAATTCAATTTCACATACAATCCATGCAAATATGGCTCAACCAACACCAATCAAGCACCAAGCCACAATTAGGATGCAAAAATCAACTCAATATCCACCCTTGAACTCGAGACTCACATTTGACCAAGGGGGAGAGATTCAATCCAATATCCATATACAACCATGCATTTAGAATCACAATCAAGTACAATTCCATAATCTCAACTGCAATTCAAATAAATAAGTCGAGGTCCCCTCAAAACCTCATGAACCCGAGACAACCATACAAGTCCAAGTTCATCAATTTAATTCCAATTCAACATGCAACTAAAAAATCAAGTTCATATCAAGCATCTCATCCTAATATCATGCTCAAGTGAGTGATAAACAATCCAAACTCCTAACATCCATGAAGGCCGAACTCTAGTGCTTCAACTATCCAAGCAAATTCAAGCCAAATCTCACATGCAAACAACTCAAAGAAGCAAGTAAAGGAAGAAGAAGAAGACAAAGACCAAGAGCCCCTACTTGGACACCCAAGAGCAATGAGATGAATGGGAGGAAGAAAAGATGAAGTAGCTCCAATTGAGGTTCTAATCAATGCAAAGCGAAGAGGAGAGGATGAGGATCAACTTCTTCAACTTGAGCTTTGTGAGATGGTGGTTTCTAAGGGCTCATGCAAGAGCTTGAAGCAAAGCTTCAATGGATGCCATGGAGGGTCCTTCGCATGAGAGAGGAGAGAAATGAGAGAAAAGAAAAGAAATGGGTGAGGAGGCGCCGATCTTTAGTGATTTAAATGGAGGGGCAGGTTGATTTTCAAGTTTGCACCTCCATTGGCCACTTAATCTAGTTCTAAGGTCCCTTTAAAATCTTAACCTTCAATTCTTATGATTTTAATTCCTTATTATGTTTAGAACTCCCTAGGGTTCATATAGGATCCCAACTTAAGTCATTTAGTGTTAATTAGATCCTAATTATTTGCATTAGGTAGCTAACTTGAGGTTCAAATAACCTACATGCATGCAATCTTATTAGTTTATGTCTAATCAACTTAGATTTATTCATCTCAACTTTTATTGTCAACCAATAAGAAAGAAACTTAATAAGAAAGTCTTTGGTGCATGAATTCCCATTGGTTGAGAAGTCATCGTGACCTCCTTTTTAATTTAACTTATTTAAGGCTTTAACTCTCTAAATTCATTATAATTTATTTGCATACAATTTTTAAGTTCTAACGTGGTTATAAGGTCAATTTTATCGTCTAAACTTATTCCCTAATTTATGAAATTATTTTCATAATTTTTTCCTATTTATTTCAATTTCTATGCTACGTTTAAACTAGTAAAATCTCTATAATTTACAAAATATACCAAATTAATTTATTTTAATTCCAAAAATTTACCATAATTATTTTTATTCATTTGGAGCTAAATTGTAAATTTTCATAATTTTTCTCACTCATTTGAATTTTTTATAAATTTTTTGACTATTTTTTTCATTTAATTTACGCGTTAAACTATTCTTGACAGTACGTAAATTATAAAAATACACAGAGATACACAATTAAATTAAATAGATAATTTCTTATTAATTTAAATTAAGTAAATTAAGCATATTAAGAGCGGGATGATACAGACAGAGGGAGTATTATATTTCGTCTTAATTTTTTTTATGTTGCTTAATTTTCCTAGTTGGTAAGATTTATTAAAATGACTTTCAAATTATATTTGTAGCTGTGTGAATAAATAGTTGTCATTTTCAATATCACATTGGCATTCATACGGTGAAATGTCATTGTAAATGAAGTGCAAGTTGTAACACCCTTTAGTCTATATAGTACTCTTAGAGTAGTCATGAGGACTAGATATACTAAAATTTGTTACAGTTTTCTATTATTAGTTTCTTAACTTGACTTAAGCTATTTTTTTTCCTTTGTCATCTTATACTTCAAGTTTATTTCCTTCTCAAAGCTTGTTAAGGGTTATTTAGCTCTCTTGGTGAACTAGGCCGAAAGCCTATAATGCATTTATTTTATTATAACTTTACTTTGCTATTCCTTATTACTTTTAGGACTCCTTAATAATTATCTAATTGCACGTGAACCAATACAAGGATCTATCCAACTATTCAAAATACTTTTAGAATGACTAAGACATCATATGTATCCATATCATAGGTATGTGCATAGTACAATTCCAAATATAATCTAAATAAATCAAAATTGAACAAAGGCAAAATCGTAGGGATTTCTCAAAGCAAATAGAGTATCCCAATGTCAGACAACCACAATCCTTAGGACTAAGCTTCCGTCGACTCAATACCAAGAATATCATGGCATTTCCAGTAATTCTAACAAAGTGGTGTCATCATGATAGTTCCAGCTTCTTTGGGGTTTTCACAAAAGTTTACAAAACCTTCATAAAAAAGTGGCAAAGGCCAAAACAATTATTATTCCCAAAAGTAGAGGTTCATTTTAATAATTTATAACAACATATCAAGGCATGGTAACTACCTAGAAAGATCACAAAACATAAATAGAGTGGTAGAAACCACACAGAACCAACCAGAACTATGGTAGAAACATTCAAAACTTCACAGAAAGTTCAATAGAACCTTTACAGATAACTCAGAATGCTAACAAACATAAATAGAATATTAGCAGAGTATTACATAACATTAGAAAATGCTATATATATCATGCCAATGTAATGTAGATGCTGTTTAATTGTCTTACAATGCTCATTTAATTCATTATTTGTCATAAGCTAATTCCTCGAACCCATGTCCTTCTCAATAAGTAGGGAGTCTCATGCTCAACATACACTTGGTGATAGTCTGCTTGTTAGGCTTGAGCTTGTAATACCCTAAATGGCTTGTTTAGCATGTATGTGTAATTTTGTGATAATTTGAGTTAGTTTAGGTACTTAGTTGTAACCTGAACTGTGAAAAGTAGCTTGAAATGACTTAGATAATAGCATAAATTGCTTAAGATAGGGAAATAAATATGGATAATTTATTTCAAAGTCACAAATATGAAGAACAAGTTACAGTTAAAGTTTCAAGGTAAATTGAGCTAGTTTAGCATTTTTAGGCATACTGGTTATCTAATTATAGCTGGTTTGACAAGTAGCAGATATGAAAATATCAGATAATGTTGAAACGACTTTTTATATGAATCTCAGTATTTATTTTAAAGTTGTTGGAAGCTGAAAATCTAGATTTAGTTAAATCTGAGTATTTTTAGCAGATCAGATTTTATCAGTTATGGCGTAAAGGCCATAAGAGTCTTAATTTCCTCTTTTGTAAGGACTTTCTCATGGCAGTTTGTTTCATTTTAGCAGAAATAGAAAATGTGAGAAGAGAAGAGAAAGAAGAGGAAAGAAAGACCAAAGAAGAAGAGGAGAGAAAGAGAAAGTTCAAAGGGAAAGTCAAAGCTTGAGGATCCAACCAAGCTTGATTCTTCAACACAATTTCAAAGGCAGGGGTTCTTTGCTCATCTTCATCTCTTTTCTCCATTTACACCATAGATGCACTTAAGGTGCATAATAGGTCAAATTGAGTTCTAGAGGTATTTGATGTGTTTTGATTGCATGATTGAGTTTCTTTGATCTTTTATGACTTGTTCATAGCATGAATAGAAGTTAGAAGCTTTGAATATCTCATTTGATCATTTGAAAACTCAAAGAGGAGTTTAGGTCACCCTATAAGAGATTTTGGTGTTTTTCTCCAAATTAAGAAGTTTAAGTTAGTAATTAATAACTCCTAAGTGTTTAAGAACTAATTAGGGACCTAAGATTACCTAGAAATTGGATTGAAATAGCCAAAATCCAAGAAAAGAACTAATGGAACAATACCACGGTTCTGCAGAGTTGACGCAGGGTTTCTGGTTGAGAAACACGGCCTGTTTTCAATTTTTTTTATAGTATTCTTTTCGAATGAGATCAAGTGATGACTCAACTAGTTATAGGTTTGTGGCACCAGCTATTTGAATTTGTAATTTTTTCAGAGATAAATCAAAGTGGTTTCGATGTTAATCAAAATATCAAGTTAGTTTTGAACAACAATTCAGAATGACATATTTTCAAGATTGATTGAATGGGCTATTTCAAAATGGTAAGCTAGGCTAACCATGCAGACTGAGAGTTACTTAGTAGACGAGAGTGATTTGATTAGTAGGTTTTCGATTTTGTTTGAAAAAGACTCAAAGAACGAATGGTTATTCTATAGACGCATATTCGAGAATAATCGAATTGACTCATTAGTAGTTTGATTAGCATAGTTTCGATTAGTTGAAACTAGAAGAGAGGGCTTATGTTTGATTGATCAAAACAGACAAAGTGATGTTTTTAATACCTTTTATAAAGAATAGTTGAAGGTACTAGTAGTCAACCTTAGATGAAACAAAAGCCGCAAGGCTTTTATAAGAAGAAAAGAGGGGATGATAAGTACAAGAAGGTATGTTTTCTAAACCTGATTACCTTTAAAATAAAAGTGAACAAGTATAAACATGATCGAAGAGACAAAAAAGGTAAAAGATGAGGGAGTTAACATGGTGGTAGATCTGATTTAGAAGGCTAATCAGCATGTTATATACGTGATTATCTAAGATACGATGTTCGTAGAAACTAGAAGTGGAGTTTAACCTTAAATCTCAAGTTAAAGAAAGAGTTTATATTTTGAATGGTAAGGAAGGCATTGAAGAATTAGCATAACTGATTTTTGTATATTTGGATTATTATGTATAGATAAAAGTTAAGAATTTCCTTTGTGAATCTTATCAGTTTATCTCTTCTTGACATGGGCGTCAATTTAGGCATAGTTTTGGTGGTCATTGACCCATGTTATTTTGAATTGTTCAGATAAAACGCTGAGGTTTATATCTAATAATTCTTCTATGCCTATTTCTTTTAAGTTTATGTTCTTAAGTGTTAAACAAGGGAATGATTTTCTCCTCAAATGATGAAGATGAATTTAAGAAGCAAGTAGACTGTCTAAGATTCAGAACTTTCCTACCTTGGTGAATAAATGTAGATTTGTAGAAGGTTACAATGGTGAAACTCATGCAAAAAATATTACAAAAGATCTTAATAGAGGATATGAGAAAATGTTTCTAAATCTAGCCAATCACAAGATGGAGGTAAACAGTTTCAGAAAGAGATTATGAAGCTTGTATGCTCTAAGAGTGGAAAACCACATGGGGATTGACTTTAAGGGCACTATGCCAGAAGGTGTTTATAGAGACATGGAGTTATGCCTGACCCTAAACTGTAAGCTACGAGAAGGGTGTATACTCTAGGAAGACAACAAGAATTGGGATAAAAGATTATGAACCTTTTAGTTTTGGTTAGAGATTGGAATGGATAAGATGGATACAATTAAGGATAGTTGTTAGAGGTCTCCAAACTTTCAGTAAGAAAAGCTAAATTTTGGGGACAAAATTTTTAAAAGGAGGGAAAAAATGTATGATCCTCTTTTTAGCATGTTAGACTTGTATAAGATTATAAAAGAAGTTTAATACTTGTTTAACATGTCTGCTAAAATTTGTGATGTTTTGAATTAGTTTAGGCATTTTGCCATAACACAGAATGTGCTAAATGACTATTTTTACTCAGGAAAATAGCATAAATTGCTTGGTTAAGAGAAATAAATATGAAAAATTTATTTCTAAAGTCACAAATATATAGAAGATGATGTAGTTAAAATTTGAGGATAAATGGAGCCAATTCGGTATTTTTAAGGATACTGGGTGAGTGTTAAAATACCAGATTGACGAGTCGTAGATATGAAAAATTAAGGAAAAGGTAAAATAAGAATTAATATGTATCTTAGAATTTATTTTAATGCTTTTGGAGGTTAGGAAACTTGATTTAGTAAGATCAAAGTGTTCTTAACATATATAAGTTCCAGCACCAAAAACTTAAGTTATCCTAATTTATTTGATTTCATCTTTTTCTCTTCCCTCATTCACGAATGCTGCATCCGAGAAAAGAAAAATAGAAATGAGAGAAGAGAGAACAAAGAAGGAAAGGGAGAAAAGAAAAGGGGAAAAGAGGAAGAGGAAAGTAGAAGAGCTTGACTTCATCATCTTCACAAATAAGGTAGAGGAACTTGATTTACACTTATCACCCTTTCTTTACTTCTTTTTGCTGCATAATCTATGGTGAGGGGCTGTAATTTTCATGTTTGATTCTTGATTTTTAGGATGAAGTTGGTTTGGTTTTAGTTGTGTGAAGTTTGATGGTGATTTAGCGCTTGTTTATGTCCTTGATTTACATGCGCTTTGGAGCTTAAAAATGGGTGTGACATGAATTCGTGATTCTTTTGTTTGTTCTTTAATCTCTATGACTGAAAATGGATTGGATTTAGCATTGTTTGATTCTTGGCTGTTGGTTGTGAACTCTTGAAATCCCTTATGATTCTTTGTGTAGAGATATAGAAAATGGGTTTTTTAGATGAGCATGATGTTTTCTAAGTGATGAATTTGTCTTTAGAGGTTTAAATGGTTCTTTATGACTTATTTCATGTAGGTTTATGGGTTATGAACCTAGAGAAGTCCATAGAAACCTTTGAGGCATAAAGTGAGAAATGAGTTTTAGGCTGATGTTTGATGCTTGAATCTTTACTTGGATGAGTTAATACTTATGTAGGAAATTTATGACATGATTAGAGGTCATGATTTATGTTGGAAAACATCTAGGAATGAAGTTGGAAGTGTTAGAAATTGGTTGGAGAACTAATTATGCAGAAACAACTTGCTAATTTTGCACTCATTCTGACAGCTTGTGATTTTTGTTGCATAACTTGAGCTACAGATATCAGAATGACTTTCTTATTATTGCATTTGAAATCTAAGATACAAGACTATATGTAGTAAAAATTTTAGATATTTAGGCCAACCCATATAGCATCAGTTTCTATTTGAATCCGAGACATATTCTACAGAAATAAGCAATCTGGCAATTAGTAAACCAAATTGCATAACTTCCTGCTCTAAGGTTATAATTACATGAAACTAGTGGCATTTGAAAGCTAACATGTAAGGCTATAAGATGTAAAAATTTTAGAATTTTTCACTCCTCATCTATTCCCAGTTTCAATTCAAAGTCAGGCCAATTTTAGGTAAAACAGTGAGTGCCCTATTTTAGCTTCTGCATAATGTGGCATAACTTTTTCCACACTTACCCAAAAGAAGTGAGTTTTGTGTCATTTGAAAGATATGAGATGAGGTTACTTACCTATAAAATTTCATGATTTTTTCAGTTAGAATGTACATTTGGTGCACTCATGAAAAATAACTTTTTTTGGCTAAAATAGAGGTATTTTTGTGATGGTTTGATCCCTTTGAATATTAGTAGCTCTTTTAATAGTTAAAGTTTGGTTAAGGGAATATAGTAAGAGTGTGGTTGCTTTCTTCTGAGTTAAACTTAAACTAAATGCTCCTTTATTGAGTCTTGAAATAAAATGAATGCGTGATACTTGAGGTATGAATGTAATGAACTAAATCACTTATGAAGTAAATCATTGTATGTACTTAGTATGGAATGAATGATATATGTGAATGATGTTGATGAATGGTATATATAAATGATGTTTAGGAGCATATTGATATATGCATGTTAATGAATATTGATGACAAGCATGGTATTGAGAGGCATAAAAATGAAAGGATTGAATAATTTTATATACAAAGTACCATATGAATGAAAAGCTTGATAACTAAGGTTATGTCTCTTTATTATGCAAAGAAAAGCAAGGTTATGTGAAAAGTAAATGAAGGAAAGGTTTTAAAATACTTTTGCATATTTTCTGGTTTTTAAACTTGTTACTGGCTATTTCCTTGTATGAATGACCTTATGCCTTGAGCCAAAGGTGCTCCTAGTGCCAGGGTTGTGGGTTCTCATACCCAGTATGGTGGAAAGGTAAATGGTAATCTCACTATTGTGGGGCAAGATTGACCACTCATACTAAGGTAGTGCAAGGAGGTCAAGGAACAAAGTTCTTCCTACCCATTCCTACCTGAGGATATACAAGGATCAAAAGGACTTCCTGGAACAAAGGTCTTCCTGGAGCAAAGGTTCTCTTGGAAGAAAGGGATCCTTGGAAATATGAAAATATTATGTGTTGTCCAAAAACAAAGTCTTTTAAAAACATTGCATAAGCATACTTTTGGGCTTCCATTAGGCATAATCATACATCACCATGCATTGGATAAAATGACAATTGTATTGACAATTGTCTTATTTTATATTGATTAAATATTGATGTATAACTTATAGTTATGCAATGAAAAAGAATGACTATGCTTGCTTGCCACCATAACTGTTATAAATGAATATACTAATTTAAGTTGAATTGCTATGTAATGATTAAACTATTTTCTTAATTAAATGAATCGTCTGCTTCGGGAAAGGAAATGACTGAGTTTTGGCTTATGCCACATTTCCATATATTTATATAAGAACTGGTTTTTTCCTGAAACAGTTGGATTTATTGTGATGATACATTTTTAAAATGCACTACTGAGAATTGTTAATTCTCACCCCAGTCTCTTTTTATTTTCCATGATAAATCCCGAGGAAGGCCAAGATAAGAGCTAAAAAGGAGGCTTTGAAGACCTAGCTTAGAATTTTTTGTATTTATATTATGATAGTTTGTATAATTGCCAATATAACTCATTTTTTATGTTGTGTATCTCAGGCATATAGTGTAATTCGTGGTGAAGAGCATGGTAAAGAGCAAGTTTCCAGATTGTGTAAAATGTCTTGTCTCTTTACTTTTATGTAAAGGCTCTAGATATCTATTTATCAATAGTTAATATGCAGGATGTGTTTAAGTTTTATTTTTTAGAAGTGACTTGCTTGATTCTATATGCTTAGTATATGGAAGATATACTATAGTGTTTAGAATTATGGGTGTTACACTTAGCTTTCTGAAGGGGACACTAACTTTCTAATCATAATATCCAAATTTATACACTTAGTGTAACGCCTCAATTCTAATATTATAGGATATCCAGAATATACATGAGTAAATAGGATTAGGTACGTCACTTCTAACATATAAGCGTTTTACTACTTTGATAATAACTATACATGTTATTATATAATGCCTTGAGAGGGAAATGTAACTTGTACATGAATAAATATACACCTAAAAAGAATATCCTTTACTGATATAACAAGTTCAACTAGCTAGTATATCGGTGTTTAAGTATATACAAACTATGCCTTGAAGGCATATGTACAATACAACTTAAACTTTCCATTGCATAAACTATATAACACAGGGCAATTGTCAAAAGAGTAAATAATTCTACTCTATGTCATCCACTTCATTTATTCTCATTGGGTGGACTTCGCACTGGAATTATCATGGA
This sequence comes from Ormosia semicastrata, assembly GCA_029884595.1. Lineage (NCBI taxonomy): Eukaryota > Viridiplantae > Streptophyta > Magnoliopsida > Fabales > Fabaceae > Ormosia > Ormosia semicastrata. The sequence continues at coordinate 77,440,277 of JAQQTO010000060.1, forward strand.
AATAAAGCAAAGGGGTGAGAATTCTAAAATTCTTAGTAGTGCTAAAACATGTAATATCATTACAATAACTCTAGCTGCTTCGAGGAAATCAAATTAGTATTATAAATATCATATAGAAAGGTGGCATAAGCCAAAAACTGTTCCTTTCTTTTCCCGAGGCAGATAATTTAATTATTACTATGGCTCAATTATCTCATAATCAACCATTCATATCAAATCATCACGATATCCATAGATCATAGAAATCACAAGTATATGAGTCACAACTCACTATCACTCTACAATTATATACTCTCTTTGTGTATACATTCATAATGTAGATCCATGATCTATATATATAACTAACATCTCTGTAATGATATAAAAATACTCACACAAGTGTATGTCATATACTAATGCCATGCAATGTCATATGCTAATGCTTGTTTATTGTCATTATGCCAATGTCCTTTAGTGCCATCAGGCCAATGCCTTTTTAGTTCATTAGTGCCATTAGGCCAATGCCCATTTAGTGCCATCAAGCCAATGCTCATTTAGTGCCATTAGGCCAATTCCTGTTTAGTGCCATCTTTCTATGCATATTCCCAAGAACCCAGTTCCTTATATCTCTTTATAGGGAGGGAATATTACCTCTTCACACTACCTTGATAGGGATTAGCAAGTATGGATCACCTCTAATCAAAGATCATATCCAATGTATTTATAACTTGAGCACATATCATATCAATATAGTACAAGCTCAACTTCAACAATGTAAAAGAGCAAAACACAATAAACATGCAAAACTGACTCAACTTTAGCAATTAAAGGAGCAATCCATGTTTTTAGTACACTTTATGAACATGACAAGCATACAAGTCAAATTCATCTCATTATGTATTTATCTAGTGCACAATGTTTCACTTCTCAAGTGTACTTAGTACACAAAATCATTATCTCATAAATGAACTAAATACATAGTACTATCACTTCTCAAGTGAACTAAGTGCATAAGGTAATCATCAATACATCATATTCTACGTGCATAAGAGAACTACCCCATAAGTAGCTAATGCATACAATCATAATTGCATAAGTACACAAAGTGCTCATTCCTAGGTTAAGTCACTTCACTTAGTGAAAACCTTCAAATCTCATCATCTTGTACAATATAGAATCTAATTCCTTAAAATAGAGCATTTCTATTCGAATAGTACTTCCTGCTATTTGATTAGTGCACAGTAACATAATATTCTATAAAAGTTTATTCGAATAGTACCTCAGGTATATTCGAATAGCACTTAAAATATGGCATTCTGGAAAACCCTATTCAATTAGACCCCCTGGTTTATTCGAATAACATTCACAAAATTGCATTCTAATGCATTCTAGCAAAGCCTATTTAATCAGACCCCTTGGTCTATTCGAATAGTGTAACACCCCTTTTTGGAAGGGAACGTCACATTGTCATTTATAATACGAAAAATAAAAATAAAAGTTAAGACCCGATTCTTTTTATAAATATAAATTTACTTGATATAATCATGTAATTAAATTAGCGAGTATTTTTTTTATAATTAATAAAATAGTGATAAGGCATAATTGTAATGAAGAGTAAAATAGAAATAAAGCATACATCAAACCAACATACATGTACAATGATATATCATTATATTAAACTTGGTTGATTACAACGCCTGATATAAAAAAAGCAAAATTATACATATATGCCCCAAGAGATCATAAATATATAGCCCACCAAAATAATGAAACATCAGGCTCCCAAAATGAACACTGATAGCCATCAGTAGCTATCGACAGTATCAGTCCCTAAGAGGAGAAGGAACCATGTCAAGATTCTCCTCGGGTTCCTCCTTAGGGTCTTCCTCATCCGAGGAAACCCACATAGGAGCCACCGAGTTACGGGCTGGGGCTAGAGCAGTGGAGACAAAAGAATCCTCTTGTGGGGTGTAATAACGATCACCCCACATCTCCCTAATGGGCAAGTAAAACTCCAAACGTAAACTGACGCTGCAAGTGAAGATGGGCAGATCATGATGCCCCCAAGCCAACGATACCGTTACGTCTTCCTAGTAGATGCAACAATAAGAATTAAGGTTAATGTGCCAACATTTCGGACCTCCAAGGAATGCCAGACGCACATAACCCAAAAATCTACATGGACGTGCTGCCATGATCTCAAAAGTAGGTACTAATCGTAGTAGGGCCAGAAGCCAGGGAATTCGTGAGCTTCACCTCCATCGTTGACATCTTCGATGGAACATAAATACAGACAGAAATAATAGAAATACAGAAAAGAGGTAAGACATCCTACCATTATTACCAATTATGGCAGCAAAAAATAGAATTGCGCAAAGCACCCACATGACATTTCAAAGAGTGATAATAATAAGCGTTAAACAATAGTAATAAACAATTAAACAGATCCAAGCAATTATACATCAGTAAGGTGACAGTTCCAATATACCATAAGAATTATATGCCAGATAATATATGGACTCACTATGCATATGTATACAACATCAAAATCCTACTCCATGAAGCTAGACACAAACAGTCGGACAAAAAGATCAGGAGACATGTCTACAACTCAGCTGCCGCGGCCATAGTACTATAATTCATCAGTTTATCCACGTGCACATCAAGGCATTGTACAGACATTCTACACTAGATCACGATATAGGACAGCGTCTCGGTCTGGATCGTCGGTGCATTTTTATCGATCTGCCCCATGGACAGAAGAGCTACCAACTGTTCATAGCGAGGTACCCGCACCCCGACGCCCCCAAGGTCAACAATATGACCTACACTAGTCTACTCGCACCTGCACAAAGGTGTGTTCAATCTCCTAGGCAACATGGCCTTAACAATAGTCCATCGGACTTTCACAATGCAAGATGACATCAATGCATATATACAACGTATATTCAGCAAAATATGCTTTTCATAACATACCACATTTCGGCTAAGATAAGCATCAACATATTCTTGGTCAACTCATGGACCCGCAATCGATATAATTAAGCCCTTAAATAGTACATTACGTTTTTAGGATATATTATGAAATTATTTAACATTCTTACTTACACTCAAGGTCTTACTTTAACTAAAACTTATTCTAAGTCTTTGAGTAGAATTCCATTCTTGGTTCTTTCCTTTTTATGAAACCCTAATTAGTTCTTAATTAATCATTTAATTAAGTTTCACTTCAATTTAATTTTTTCTTATGAAATTCTTCTCTAGAGGAATTCCCTTGATTAATTAAGTTCTCTAATGTAAATTTATTCTCATACACTTAAAAAGTTATTCTAAGAGTTTCAAAGTCTCATACTCTCTTGTTCTTTCTTTAATTAAAATTACCCTAAGTTTTATGATAAATTCTCCTTCTTGGATCTTTCCAATTTATGAATCCCTAATTGGTTTCTAATAATCCAATTTATCAAATTTCCACCCTATTACCATTAAGTTAATCACTTGGTTATTTAAGTTCCAAGATTACCTAAAATTATAAAATTTAGCCCAAAATGGCCCTTGAGGCCGTGGCCTTTATATAGGGCTAGGTACCCAAATTTTTCATCACCACATTACTTCTCATACCTTGGTTAATTGTTTTTCCCTCTTGAAACAAAATTTCAATCATGGATACCCTAATTTAGGGTTATGGCCGTGAGCCATATTGAAGGGGTTAGGGAACCCTTGACTCCATTTCATACTTCCAATCAATCCAAGCCAATCAAGATCATCAATTTATCCATACATTTAATCAAACAAAACATACATAACAAAATTCATACATGATCATCAAAATCTCACATTACAAAGAGTAACCCTAACAAGGGTTTCTCACGACCAACAACCAATACAAGTCTCCTACCACCAATAGAGGTTAAGGGGGATAATCTTCTTCTTACCTAAGAGAAGAACAAGAAAGGAACTTCCTTGAAGCCCTTGAAGAATTTTGGCCAAGAACACCAAGAACCCTAAAAATCACAACTTTACCAAATCATCACCAAAGCTTGAAAAAGAGGAGATAAATGGTCATAAAGATGGCCATTGAAAACGAAAAATGGAGAAGGAAAGTAAGGAACCAAGCATCTTACCCAAAAGCTTGAAGCTTGAAGCTTGAAGAAGAAGATGGTGAAGATGAAACCTTTTCAAGAAATCACCAACTAGAGATGTGTTTAGATGATGAAGGAGATTACATTAGGATAAGATAATGTGATTTAATAGTTAAAATAATATGGTAATTAGGATTTAACTACAAGTTATTATCCAATGGATAATTGTCACAGTGTACAAAGTCAGTATTAATTATCCAATGAATAATAGAGCGTATCGCAAAGTTTTAATTAACAGCGCGTATAGAGGTTTTATTTATCAGATAAAATCTTGAAAAACATAAATCTCGTAAATTGTGCCCGACCTTGGGTTTAGTAAGATCCCCGTCGACATATCCACAGTTTAAGGTTTACCAGCCTCAGGGAAAACATTTCGTTTTCCCAGCTCCGCTCAGTGCGCACGTAAAACGAGGAATATACTAAGATATTCGACGTTTCCAGAAAAATTTACAAAAATTCTCAAAAATCACAAATATTAGAAAAAGACTATTCATGATGAAACAAACAATTATCGAGGTGTTTCACTGACTCTGCTCAGTGTACACATAAAACAAAAAATATATTAAAATATTTGACATTTTTGGAAATTTCCTATAAATAAAAAATATTAAAAAATGACTATTCATCATGTGACAAATAATTTTCCAGGGTGTTACACTGACTTTGCTCAGTGCGCATGTAAAACGAGGAATATATTAAAATATTTGACGTTCCTAGAAAATTCTAGAAAAATTTCCAAAAATCATAAATATTATAAAATAATTATTTATGATTAAACAAATAAATTTTCGGGGTGTTACAACTCTCCCCTTCTAAAAAGAAAATTCGTCCTCAAAATTTGCATACCTTAGAACAGTTGTGGGTGTTGCTCTTTCATTTTGTCTTCCAATTCCCATGTTGTATCTCCAGTCTTTTCGTTCCAGATCACTTTCACCAATGCAATTTCCTTTCCTCTGAGTTGTTTCACTCTCCTATCTTCAATCTTTACAGGAGGTGTCTCATAGGTCAAGTTCTCTTTCAATTGTATTGTGTCCGGTGCTAAGACATGGTTCGAGTCAATAATATATTTTCGTAGTTGTGACACATGAAAGACATTGTGGAGATTTGAAAGAAAAAGGGGTAAGGCTATCTAGTAAGCTACTGGACCTATCCGGCGAAGAATTTGGTAAGGTCCAAGAAATTTAGGAGTGAGTTTTCTAGATTTCAAAATTCGGCCGACCCCAGTCATTGGCGTGACTTTCAAAAACACATGCTGGCCTTCCTCAAACTCAAGAGGCTTCCTTCTTTGGTCCGCGTAGCTTTTCTGCCGACTTTAAGCCATCCTTATCTTTTCTTGAATCATGTTGACCTTTTCAGTCGTTTGCTGTATAATGTTAGGTCAAACAGTAAGGCACTCGCCATCTTGGTACTAACACAGAGGTGTTCGGCACCGTCATCCATACAGAGCTTCATAGGGTGCCATCCCTATGCTTGAATGAAAACTATTGTTGTAGGTGAACTCTATCAATGGTAGAACTTCATCCCAACTTCCAGTCTATTCTATAGCGTAAGCCTTGAGCAAATCCTCCAATGATTGGATTGTCCTTTCCGATTGCCCATCAGTTTGTGGATGGTAAGTAAAACTCAATCTTAGGTTGGTTCCCAATGCTCCTTGCAAACTTTTCCAAAACTTGAAAGTAAACCTTGGATCCCTGTCAGAAATGATACTGGTAGGTATACCATGTAGTCTAACAATCTCACCGATGTACAGCTGGGTCAACCTTTCCATATTGTATCTTATATTGATCGGCAGGAAGTGTGCTGACTTCGTGAGTCGATCAACGATTACCCATATTGAGTCATAACCCTTCCGAGTCTTCAGCAGTCTAACCACGAAATCCATCATAATGCTATCCTACTTCCATTCAGGAATAGATAGAGGTTGCAACAATCTTGACGGTCTTTGATGTTCCACTTTTGCCTTCTGGCAAACCAGACAAGAAGACACACATCTGGTAACATCGCTCTTCATTCAATGCCACCAAAATAACTTCTTCAGGTCTTGGTACATTTTAGTTATTCCCGGATGCATATTCAACTGGCTCATATGAGCGTGCTCAAGAATATACTTCCTTAGCTCTTGATCTCTGAGTATACAAACCCTACCTCGGAACCTCAGAATTCCATCTGTTCCTTCCTCGAATGTTGTTGCATTGCCTTGCCTCATCAGTTCTCTTTTCTCTTGTAAGAACTTGTCAATCTTCTGCTTTTCCCAGATGTCTTCCATCAATTCACTTGAGATAGTAACCATATTCATGAGAATTTTTCCCGGTTCTAATTCCACAAAAGACCATACATCCTTGAACTGTTCTATCATATCTTTCTCCTTAATCATCATGGCTGATATACTGAGCATCTTCCTACTCAATGCGTCTGCCACGACATTTGCCTTTCCAGGGTGATACAGAAGTCGAAAATCATAATCCTTCAAGAATTCCAACCATCTGCGTTGCCTCATATTCAGCACCTTTTGATCATACAAGTACTTCAAGCTCTTGTGGTCACTGAAGATGTTGAATGTCACTCCATACAGGAAATGTCTCCATATCTTCAAAGCAAAGACCACAGCTGCTAACTCCAAGTCATGTGTTGGATAGTTCTTCTCATGCACTCGCAACTGTCTCGAAGCATAAGCCACCACTTTTCCATTCTGCAGAAGCAAAGCTCCTAAACCTTGATATGAAGCATCATAATACACTTCGAAGTGTTCATTCGGATCGAGTAGGACTAATACTGGCGAAGTAGTTAGCCGTCTCTTTAATTCTTGGAAACCTTCTTCGCAAGCATCCGTCCATTCAAAAGCTTGATTCTTTCTTGTGAACTGAGTGAGAGGTCTTGCTATCTTAGAGAATCCTTTAATGAATCTCCGATAGTATCCAGCCAAACCTAAAAAGCTTCGGATTTCAGTCACTGTCTTTGGTCGTTCCCATTGTAGAACTGCTTCCACCTTTGATGGATCCACTGCAATCCCTTCCTTCGAGATCACATGCCCCAAAAACTTGACTTCGTCCAGTCAAAATTCACATTTTGATAATTTGGCATACAACTGTTTCTCCTTCAGAATCTAGAGAAATATACTGAGGTGTTCAGCATGATCTTCCTAATTTTGAGAGTAGATCAGGATGTCGTCGATGAAGACAACAACAAATCTATCTAAGTAAGGATGCAAGATTCAGTTCATGTAGTCCATAAAGATGGCAGGTGCATTCGTCACACCAAACGACATCAGAAGGTATTCATAATGACCGTATCGGGTACAAAAAGCCATCTTGGGAATATCTTCCGCCTTCACTCGAATCTGGTGATAACCCGATCGTAGATCGATCTTAGAGAACACTGCTGCTCCCTTCAGCTGATCTATTAAGTCGTTTATCCTCGGAAGTGGATACTTATTCTTGATCGTGACCTTGTTTAATTGGCGGTAGTCCACACACAATCGAGAAGTACCGTCCTTCTTTCAGACGAGCAACACTGGTGCCCCCAAGGTGACACGCTGGGTCTAACGAACTGCTTTTCCAAAAGCTTTTCCAACTGCTTCTTAAGCTCTGCCAACTCCAATGGTGACATTCTGTAAAGTGCAATAGACATGGGACCAAATCCCGGTACAAGGTCAATGGCGAACTATATTTCCCACTTCAGCGGTAATCTAGGTACATCATCAGGAAAGACTTCGAGAAACTCGCTAACCACTAGAATTGTGTTCACATCAGCTTCGCTCTTGACCTTCAAGGAAGACAATAGCATGTATCCCTGAGCTCCTTCTTTCAAGAAAGCTTGAACTTGATTGGCCGTCAAAAATCTAGAATCCTCATCTATGGGAAAAACTATGGTTTTACTAGAGCAATCCAAAAGGATATGGTTGGAAGACAACCAATCCATTCCTAAAATCACATTTAATTAGGAAAGGGGTAAACAAATCAAATCAACAGAAAAGATTCGACCCTCAACAATCAATGGACAGTTTAAACAGACTTTAGCAGTAACAACAGGCTTATCAGTGGGGGTAGAAACAATTAAGTCAAAAGGTAAGGATGACACAAGTAAACCAAGTCGTCGCACACAGTCATATGAAATGAAAGAGTGGGTTGCCCTAGAGTCATACAGTACAGTTAAAAGATTACCTTCTATGACACCTTCACCTTGTATTAGATCATCGGATTTGGAGGCTTCAGCTCCACTCATGGTATAGACTCTGCCTCCAACTTGCGACTTTGTAGCGCGTGCGACATTGACTGATGGCTCAGCCTTTGCTTGGTTACAGTCTCTGGAGACATGTCCAAGTTTCCCTATCGAAAACATATGATTCCTTTGATAGAACAATCCCTGGTCAGGTGGTCCTTTCCGCACTTCATACATATGGAAGGAAATGCCACATTTGACCCAGTTTGGTTCCCACCAGAGCCTCCACTAGAAGCTACACCCGATGTCTGCTGTCGATTTGCCGGTGGTCTTGAATAAGGCTTCTTTTGGAAGCGGTTTGCGTTGTTGCCACCTCCTCTTTGGAACCTAGCAAGTCCAAAGTTTCAGTTTCTTGCGTCTCGAGCTTGATCAAGTGCTTCTACTTGGCAACACGTGTCTAGCAGCTCCGAGAATTGGTTGATCTTCAAAGTGAAAACAGCTCTCTTCACTTCGTGCCTCAGTCCTTCTTCAAATTTGTGGCACTTCCATATCTTATTTGGCTGGTGCTGGAAGTATGTCGAAAACTTGGATAAGCTTTCGAACTTTGCGGCATACTCACTGACGGACAAGTTTCCTTATCGCAAGCTGAGGAACTCCATTTCCTTCGCACGTCTGGCACTCGCAAGGAAATATTTGTCCAAGAAGCTATTCTTAAATACCTCCCAATTTATTGCACGACCTTCTGCTTCTAGCACTCTCTGTGCTCCACTCCACCATTCTTTGGCATTGCCAATTAGCATAAACGTGGCGAAAGTCACTTTCTTGTCGTTGGCACAGTTCATGCCCCTGAAGATTTTCTCCATTTCTTTGATCCACAAACTGGCTTTCTCCAGATCAAATTCTCCTTTGAACTGAGGAGGGTTGTGACGACGAAACTCCACCAAATTCTGCGCATCAGCCGTAGCCTCGAGCTGTTGAGCAGCTCTTTCTTGCTGCTGAGCAGCTCTCTCTGTCTGTTGGGCAATGACTTCTGCCATTCGCTGCATCACCTCTATCGCTGCAGCCATGTCTCCGCCTCGTGCCATATCGTCTTTTCAAGTAATACTAGCTGAAACACATAATGAAGAATTAGATGTATCCTTTCAGAATACCAATCACAGAGAATCACATAGGACACACAAGATAGACCTAACCACAAAGACCCAAAGAAAACATAAATCAGGGCTTTGATACCAACTTCATATAATGCCCCTTTTCGGGAAGGAACGTCACATTGTCATTTACTATGCAGAAAATAAAAATAAAAGTTAAGACCCAGTTCTTTTTATAAATATAAATTTACTTGGTTATAATCGTGTAATTAAATTAGCGAGTATTTTTTTTATAATTAATAAAATAGTGATAAGGCATAATTGCAATGAAGAGTAAAATAGAAATAAAGTATACACCAAACCAACATACATGTATAATGATATATCATTATATTAAACTTGTTTGATTACAGTGCCTGATATACAAAAAACAAAATTATACATATATGCCCCAAGAGACCATAAATATACGGCCCACCAAAATAATGAAACATCAGGCCCCCAAAATGAACACTGATAGCCATCAGTAGCTATCGACAGTATCAGTCCCTAAGAGGAGAAGGAACCGTGTCAGGATCCTCCTCGGGTTCCTCTTCAGGGTCTTCCTCATCACCACATTACTTATCATACCTTGGTTAATTACTTTTCCCTCTTGAAACAAAATTTCAATCATGGATACCCTAATTTATGGTTATGGCCGTGAGCCATATTAAAGGGGGTAGGGAACCCTTGACTCCATTTCATACTTCCAATCAATCCAAACCAATCAAGATCATCAATTTATCCATACATTTAATCAAACAAAACATACATAACAAAATTCATACATGATCATCAAAATCTCACATTACAAAGAGTAACCCTAACAAGGGTTTCTCACAACCAACAAGTAATACAAGTCTCCTACCACCAATAGAGGTTGAGGGGGATAATCTTACTCTTACCTAAGGGAAGAACAAGAAAGGAACTTCCTTGAAGCCCTTGAAGAATTTCGGCCAAGAACACCAAGAACCCTAAAAATCACAACTTCACCAAATCACCACCAAAGCTTGAAAAATAGGAGACAAATGGTCATAAAGATGGCCATTGAAAAAGAAAATGGAGAAGTAAAGTAAGGAACCAAGCATCTTACCCAAAAGCTTGAAGCTTGAAGCTTGAAGCTTGAAGCTTGAAGAATAAGATGGTGAAGATGAAACCTTTTCAAGAAATCACCAACTAGAGATATGTTTAGATGATGAAGGAGATTACATTAGGATAAAATAATATGATTTAATAGTTAAAATAATATGGTAATTAGGATTTTACTACAAGTTATTACCCAATGGATAATTATCACAGTGCACAAAGTCAGTATTAATTATCCAATGAATAATAGAGCATATCGCAAAGTTTTAATTAACAGCGCATACAGAGGTTTTATTTATCAGATAAAACCTCAAAAAATGTAAACTTCGTAAACTGTGCCCGACTTCGGGTTTAGTAAGATCTCCCATCGACATATCCACAGTTCAAGATTTACCAGGCTCAGGGAAACTATTTTGTTTTCCCAGCTCCGCTCAGTGTGCACGTAAAACGAGAAATATACTAAGATATTCGACGTTTTCAGAAAAATTCACAAATATTCTTAAAAATTAAAAATATTAGAAAAAGACTATTCATGATGAAACAAACAATTTCTGAGATGTTTCACTGACTCTGCTCAGTGTGCACGCAAAATGAGAAATATATTAAAATATTCAACATTTTCAAAAAATTCCAGGAAAATTCCTATAAATCATAAATATTGAAAAATGACTATTCATCATGTGACAAACAATTTTTTGGGGTGTTACACTGACTCTGCTCAATGTGCACGTAAAATGAAGAATATATTAAAATATTCAACATTTTTAGAAAATTCTAAATTTTTTTTGAAAAATCATAAATATTATAAAATAATTATTTATGATTAAACAAATAAATTTTTGGGGTGTTACAAATAGTAGCCACGAAATTTCATGCTGGTGCATTCTGGAGTTGTCTATTCGAATAGCCATCATGGTCTATTCGAATAGCACATGCAATAATGCAACAGAAGCATCAGAAACTACCATTTTCTGTTATCTTTTCATTACCTTGTCATCAAACTTACTACATACATCTATTCATATTATAAAACATGTAGTAAAGGATTATAATTCATCAATATTAAACTCAAATGGTTGTGTTCACATATGTATATATATCCATGCATATTCATGATTAAATCTCATCAACCACGCCTATATATACATAACCATATCCTCATAGAGTTTCATAACAGACTTTCATACAAACTATCCATGCAAACTCCAAGAAAACAAGATGGATAAAGCTTAGCAACTTTACACAACAACCTTTACCTCAACTCTCTTGTTGATGGTATTCTAGTTGTCCTTTTGTTTTCCTTGGTTCTTTCTTCCTCTTCTTCTTCTTTTTCTTCTTTCTTTCTTTTCCTTTTTTTCCCTTGTCTATTTTCTCTTTGTTTCTTGCTGCAACCATATGAGAGAGAGGGTGAAAAAATGAGAGAAAAGTCAAAGAATGAGAAGATAGAGGACAGTGGAGTAGCTAGAGAGATAAGGTTGAATCTTTTTTTATGTTAACTGGAAATGTTATATCTCTTAGGAATACTTTGATCTTCCATTAACACATTTTCTAACCTTTATAGGTGTTATAGAAAATTCTAGGACTTCATTTAGTCCTTATACTCATTTTTCAATGACTTTCTATACACCTTTAACTGTCACTTAAATTCTATTGCTCTTCCTTAAGTTAAGTTAAACCCAAGGAATTAAGCTAATAAGTTTACAAGTACCTGCCTTAACCTGTAATCATTTATAGAGAACTCTCTATTCTTTACTAGATATTTCCACAAAATTTTATAATTTTCTAAGTTACCTGCCTATTTAATTTGACTTTTAAATACTCATCCTATATTATTAAAAATGCCAAACTAACTCAGTTAATTCTCCAAAATTTACCACATCTCATTCTATTTATTTGTGATCTAGAAATAATTTTTCATATTTATTTATATCATCTAAGTAGTTTGTACTAAGATATGAGATAATATGAGCTATTTTGTCACACTCGGTGTTATAGCATTATGCCTAAACTAATTCAGAAGGTCACCAAAATTAACATGTAACTCATATAAGTGTTACTGAACTTCTATAATCATGATTAAGAGAAATAGGTTAGGGAGGATGTTACACTTGGGAAAACTTGTTTAAATTTTAGAAAAAAGTTTAGAAAATTTTGAAGAGGCACAATTCAACCCCCCTTCTTGTGTAAAAGTCATCTTCAATTGGTATTAAAGCTAAGCCTCTAAGTTGAATCCATGACAAGTGAAGAGGAAAGATCCTTATTGGTAGAATGACAAATCAGAATGTTACTCCTTTAGTGCCTGAAGGTTCCTCAGTCAACACACTTCCAACCTTCAATGGAGAAGAGTATCGCTACTAGAAGGACAAGATGAAGTTGATATGTGGGATATCATTGAGATTGGTCCTTATTTTCCATAGATCACATATGATGATGGAAAAGAGGAAGACAAGCCAAAAGAACAATGGATTGATGCTAAGAGAATAAAATATTAGCTAAATTCCAAAGCTAAATTCTTTCTCACTTGTGCTCTAAGCATATATAACTAAATATGATAAAGTTTATGGTTGTGCCACAACAAAAGAAATCTGGGACATGCTGTCTATTGCTCATGAAGGAACTGATCAAGTTAAAGAATCAAATATTAGTATGTTAATTCATCAATATAAACTTTTCAAGATGCATAATCATGAAACCATTGATGAGATGTTTGGAAGATTCCAACCTACTGTTAATGGTCTAAAATCCTTGGGAAGAACTTATAACAACCAAGATCATGTACGAAAAATCTTGAGAAGTTTACCAAAGATTTGGAGACCTAAAGTGACTGCCATTCAGGAAGCCAAAGATTTGAGCTCTCTAAGGTTGGATGAGTTGCTTGGCTCTCTAAAGACTCATGAACTAGAGTTGGATGAAACTGAAGAGATTGTTCCTAGAAGAGGAAAATTCATAACTCTAAAGGCTAATAAGAAAGCTTTAAAATCCTCATCTCAAACCACTATTTTTAATGCTACCGAAGACTCTGAGGTTTCTGATAAACCAGACAATGAAGATTCAGAAGATGATGAATTATCTTTCATTTCTAGAAAGATAAGATGAATGTGGATAAAGTATAGAAAGTTCAGAAAAGGTTTTCCATAAAACAAAAACATTTAGGAAGGAGACTCAAGCGGACAAGAAAAGAATTGGATCATCTGTTATGAGTGTAAGAAACTTGGACACATCATAACAGAATGCCCAAAGCTAAAGAAGACTGCTAAGAAGTTCAAAATGAAGAAAGGACTGATGGTTACCTTTAAAGATCTTGATGATTCTTTAGAAAGTGAAGAAAAAATTGAAGAATCTGCCCATTTATGTCTTGTAGCTAATATATGAGAAGAAGATGATAAGGTATCAGATTTTGACCATTTTCTTTCTGAATTACAAGAAGCATTTGATGATCTTTTGTGTGGCTCAAAGCTCCTAGCTTCTAAGTATTCTTCTCTCAAGAAAAGCTTTTTGAAATTTTCTAAATATTTTGAAAAACAAAAACTTGAGAAAGAAACCTTAGAAACTGAGAATGCTGAACTAAGGGATGAAAACAACTAGTTAAAATTGATTTATGAAGAAAACTCAAATGTGGCTTCTCATGAATCCCTTTGTGAACATTCTGATGAGGTTGAGAAACTTCAACAAAAAGTTAATTAGCTTATAATTAACTTGGCTAAATTTGTAAATGGCACAAAGAACCTTGAAATGATGTTAGGAAAAAAATGTGCTTTTGACAAAACTAGCCTTGGTTATCATAAATTTATCAAACTAAAGTATCTCAAAAACTTCTTTGTTAAAGCATCTTCCAAGCATAAGAAAGCTTTGTTACCAAGTGGCTTCAAACTTACGAGTTAAGTAAATTGAGTTTGTAAAATATTTTTACAAATTTTTTCAGAAATACTTGTTTATCAATTTTTGTTGAAGCTATTAATTATTAGAGATGAGTAGATAGATGAGGATGAACACTTTTCACACCAAGAAATCAGCCAAGATGTAAAGTATTCAAGAAAACCTATAACAAAGAAAGCTCAAATGTAAAGAATATCGAGTAAAGAGAAGCAAACTCAAGATTTATACTTGTTTAGCCACTCCTTGTAACCTACGTCCAGTCCTTAAGTGATTCACTCGAGATTTATCCACTAAACTTCAAGCTTCTATAGATGATTGCAACCCTTACATTCAAGAGCACTAACAACACCTTTAGGATACCTCACCCTTTGTGTTTGAGCCTCACTACAAGGGATACCTCACCCTTTTCTCTCTAGAGGGATACCTCACCCTTTTACAAAGGAATTCAGGTGAATAAAGGAATGGAAACTCTCACAAGAGTGGTTTATACAAATTGAAGTTCAAGAGGTAGAAAGATTATCACACTTTAAGCTAAAAAATAGAGAAATATTGTAACATCCCAAAAATTATTTATTTCATTTTTATAAATAATTATTTTATAATATTTATGATTTTTAGAAATTTTGTGAAATTTTCTGAAAACGTTGAATATTTTAATATATTTTTCATTTTACGTGCCCACTGAACTGAGCCAGGAAAACAAAATATTTTCCTAAGGCTGATAAACTTTGGACTGTGGAAACGTCGACGGGGGATCTTACTAAACCCGAGGCTGGACACAGTTTACGAAATTTTTGTTTTTCAAGATTTTATCTGATAAATAAAATCACTGTATTATAAAATCATCTGATGAATAATAAAATATTATTTTCATCAACTGTAACTTTTATTCATTGAGAAAATAATTCTAATAGTGTAATTAATTATCTGTCAGATGTATTTAATTAAGGAGACAAGCTTACTATGTACTTTATTGAGAATTATGCAAAGCTTCTCAAGGAAGCTTCAAGGAAACTTCTAGGAAGCTTCCTTCCCAACCACTTTTCTCTCTTCTCCTTTTTGGTGTTGCACGGTTGGCTAAAAGGGATATTACATTTTCATTCTCTCACTTTCTCCCTCACGCAACTTACTTTCTTTCTCTCTTCTTCCACCCACATACTCCATTGTTAAGCTTTCAAGCTTCCTTTGTTCAACCCAATAGAGATCATTGTTTTCCCTCACCATCTTCAACCTTTCTTCTTGGTGGAGCTTTTTTTTATTCCTCCATTTTCGTGGTTGGCAGCCCAACACCAAAGCTTCATTCGACAGAACGTGACTTTTAGCCATTCTTGTCAAATAATGTTTTCCTACCAACATTGTTTCTGTCATATTATTTTTCGTCGAAAAGGTAGCCTCACATTTGTACACTAGATGCATTTTCTCCGTCGAATCCAAAATTATAATTTATCACCTAACACCTAGTGATTAAATTAATGGTAATAGGATGTAAGAATTAGCAAATTAGAAAATTAAATTATACTTTGAGATTCATAAATTTTAAAGAATCAAGAATGAAATTTTCATAAGACTTAAGATAATTTTAATTAGGGTAAGAACAAGAGAGTGTGAGACTTTGAGAGACTTTGAGATCTTAGAATAACCTTCTAAGTGTATATGAATAAATTACCTAAGAGAATTTAATTAATTAAGAGAATTCCTTTAGAGACAAACTTTGTGAGAAAAGCTAAACCTGAGCAAGAATTCATAATACACCTTAAAAAAATGCATTAATTCATTTAATTCTAATATTATGATATTGTGGGTCCATGTGAGTGACCAATGATTGTGTTGATTCTTGCTTTGGCAAATTGTAGCATATTGTGGAATTATATGTAATAATGATCATACATGATTATGCATAGAGTCAGTATGCATTGTGAATGCCCGTTGGATTATTGTGAAGGCCAAGTTGCGTAGGAGTTGAATCACACCTTAGTGCGGGTGCGAATAGACAAGTGTGGTCCTGTAGTTGACCTTGGGGGCGTCGGGGCGCGGGCATCTCACAGAGGGCAGTGGTAGCCCCTCTGGACCGTGGGACAAACCGATGCAAACGCGCCGACGATCCTGACCGTGGCACAGTCCTATATGGAGATTTTGTGGGAATGCCGCTGTATAAAGCCTTGTTGCACAAAATAATTGATTATTTTCTGGAAAGCACTTGTTTTTATGGCTGACGAGATACTGGCATGTCTCCCTAATCATTCTCTCCTAATGTTTTGTGTCTAGCTCCATGGAGTAGGATTTTGACCTTGTATGCATGTGCATAGTGAGTCCATAAATTATTTGGCATTTATGATTATTATAATTAGAACTGTTGTATTACTGATATATATGACTGCCCTGAATTGCTTAGTTGATTATTATTGCTATTTAATGTTTATTATCATTATTGCTGTCAAAATGCTATGTGGGCGCCTTGCGCCGTTTTGTTTCTTGTTGCTATAATTGGTAATGATGGTAGGATGTCTTACCTCTTTCTTGTACTTTTCTTGTTCTATGTATAATTCTGGGTTAAAGATTGTAAGTGGGAACAAGGTTGGATTCTTTTGGACTTTCTTAGTTTGACCCACTGCATCCAGTGATGTCGTCGCAAAGGGGGTTCTATTGGGTTCATTCGAATTGTGTTCACTGGTGGTGTTAACGCATGGCGAGTCGATTGGGCCGACAAGCATATGCGATATGTTGGGGATCTGACCTTGACCATGAAGAGGACTGCGATTGAAGACCTTATACTGTATTTCTCACTACACTGGTGAGCCCGAAGTTGCTTCACGCATTCAGGATCCGATGGAGTGCCTAACTCCATAGTTCTGGATATGTTGTGGGTAGTTTATATTTTATTTTACATGACCTGTATAAAGTGTATTTTGGGTATATGTATGTTTTAAGGTGATTATCCAGTCTTAAATACTGTAATTGGAGTATATATTATAATTTCGTATTTTCAACTGGCTGTATAAATAACTATTCATTCATGGCTCATATTTTTCTCATATGCGAAATGATTAATTTTTTTGGTAAATTTGTTATTTGACAATCGTAACACGCCGAAATTTAGTGATCGTGACATAATGACGATTGTGCCGTGGTTATTAAATCGAGGGGTGTTACAAATATGAATGAAAGCTGTAAAAGTTCGTAATAAATGTTCAAGAGGCTTTTCCATATTGTTATCTGTAACATCCTCTTAGATATGTTAGGCTTATATATGATTACAGAGGTAACATAATACATGCTTTACATGCCTGTTTAATTTTGTGATTTTTTGAGTTAGTTTAGTCACTTTGCTGTAATACTATGTGTGAGAAATAGCTGTTATTAGCTTAGAAAATGGCATAAATTTCTTAATTAATGGAAATAAATATGGAGAATTTGTCTCTAGGTCACAAATGTGTAGAATGTGATATGGTTAATTTTTGAGAGTTAACTGAGTCAGTTTGGTATTTTTAAATACACTGAGTGAGTGTCTAAGTACTAAATTGATGAATCACGGATATGAAAACTTTTGGAAATGGTGATGTTAGGATTAAGATGAATCTTGAGATTTATTTTAATGCCTATGGAAGTTAGAAAACTGGATTTGGAGAAATCTAAGTGTTTTTAACAGATATAATGCTTGCTACAAAATATCTTTTTATCTTAAGTTTTCCTTTATGTTCTACGACCTTCCTAACCCCATTTCATTGAATTTTCTCTCATTCTCATCACTCTCACATTTTGCAAACTAGAGGCAGCCAAGGGAGAAGAGAAAAAGAGAGGAAAAGAAGAGGAACGGGAGAAGGAAGAAGAGGAAAAGAGAAGGAAAGCTAAAGGCAAAGCAAAAGTTTGAATCCATAATCCATACTACAAGAGGTACGGGTTCTTGTTTCTTATATCCAAACTCCATCTTTCTTCTCTTCATGTTGTTTGATGCATGTTGGGTTATAGAAATATAGGTTTTTGGTGTTTTTCTATGGTTTGTGGTGTTGGAATTGGTTGAGGACTTGTTTGATGTCCTAAACTGAGTTAGAATGTGTTTGTTGGTTGTTTGAAACTTGGTTGCATCCTTGGAACCTCATATCCATGAGTTGAGAAAATGAATATTATGAATGGTTGGTTGAATCATTTGCTTTGAGGTGATGTGTTGATAGGGTGTATAATATTTTTTTTTCAGCTTAGAGACCTTTAATGGTGTCGGAGGACTCTTAGAACCTGATTCTAGGTGTTAAGATTTGGTTTCAAAACCAATGGAACAGTGGGTGAAGTTCTAGCTGCTAGGCGCCTAAGCACCCAGTTTTTGGCCGCTTAATCAGTGAAGGCCAGAGAGCTCCTACGTGTAGGGTGCTTAATTGCCCAAGTTTTGAGCCTAAGCGCCCAAGGCCAGAAGGCTCTAGAGGTCACCGATTAGTCACTCAAGTTTTGGGCGCTCAATGACACATAAAATAAGGGAGTGTTTCTGCTATAGGGTGCCACGGCGCTGAGAAACAGGGTGCCTAATCGCTTAAACACATAAACTTCCAGAGTGTTTATCTTGGGAAATTAGAATTCCCTACTTGTTGGAATCCCTCACTTATGCGTTTTTAAGTGTATTGAGACACTAATAGGAGTATTTCATGGAGGAATATCTACCTTGCATATATGAGATTTGCGAGAAACTTTAAGCATCCATGTGTGTTGGAATGCCTTAGGGTGGTGCCTAGGTCCTTGTTCAACATGGGGTTGACTTTGAAATCACTTGTGGAGTGATGGTATGAGGTACTAGATACCAGGATGCTAGTGACTTGATTCTCCTTACTTTGCATGATAAGTTAAGCTAGAGTCTTAAGTTATTGGTATTGCCCTTTCCAGTTGGTTATAGAGAACCTTGTGCTGTTACAAATGTGGAATTATTCTTGCATGTTTTTCTTAACTTGCTATTCCTACGTAATGTGACCTTACATGGTGTGCACAACCATTTGGCTAGAGAGTAAGGATTTTTCCTAAATTCTTATAGCTAGAGAGCTATTATGGTTAGGGTTACTAATACATGGGGTGGTAGTAGTACTCTTACTATGGTGAGGGGCAAGGAATCCACTGATGATCAGGTAGTGTAAAGGCTTCTTTGCCTAACCTACTGAGACAAATACAAAGGGACGCGGTTCTTGGGAATTAAGTAAGTGTCATGGTTTTCTAAAATAAAAACTTGCACAAGCATTGCATAAACATATTATTAGGACATTCCTTAGGCATATTCATATGACATATTATACATTGCATTGTTGGACAATTGTATGGGCAGTTGTCTCTTTAGTTGGTTGTAAGTCTTGTATTTGAGATTAATTATGTGTGTGAATGTTAGTATTGGGATACTTATAATGAGGATTTGTGTATTCTCACCCCATGTGTGTTTCTATATAAATCCTAGTCAAGACCCTAAAAAGGGAAAGAAGAAAGAGAAGAAGCAAAAGACCTAGTGTAGCTTATTTTGTTTCTTTTGGTTTTTAGCATGTATTTATTTATGTCACTTGTTTTTATGTAAAGTTTGTAAATGACAATGAGCCCATTGGTGGTAAGTGATGTATATATTAAGCTTTTCTTCCCTCTTGGCTCTCTTTAATAGCTTTTATAGTTATTATGGAATATTTTATCAATGGGTTAAAGTGGTAGTGACACGCTTAGCTCTCTTTACTATGGTATATTTTGAATATACTACAATATTAGGGTTAGGGTGTTATAATATCCAACTACACTTGAGTCCCCAAATGTTTGTATTTAAAGACAAAGTCATTAAAGATCCATTGGGAGTGAGTTGGTAGCATTTAATGCGAGCTATTAGCCGTTATTACTACTTTTAGAAACTCAGATAATCTATTATTGGAATCCCATAATCGATTATTTGCGAGATAGTGCAAAAGAGCATGTTTCTAAAACTCTAATAATCGATTATTGACAAGCCATAATCGATTATTGCCTTTGATAAAAGAGATGCACAATTATCTTTATAACTCAATAATCGATTATTGTCGTGCAATAATCGATTATTGCTTGAAAGATTAAAAACCATGGCATTCCGACTTTTGCTGATTGATTAAGGTAATCCCATAATTGATTATTTGACTTAAAATGTAAAACAGGGCATTCTATTGAGCCCAGATTATCGATTATGGCAAGCTCATAACCAATTATTTGGATTCAAACATCTTTAAGAAACTTAGCCATTTTAAGCTAAATGCCTGCAATTGTTCCAACATACTTTCAAGTACTTAAAAACCATTTCACTTGATTTTAAAAAAAATTTAACAACTTGAAAACACATTGATTCATTAAGTGTTATCTTGGGTTTTCGAAAAATGGATATAGTGCTAAGTGTGAACCTTTTTTTACCTTTACATGAGATCTAAGTCCTAAAACTAGTCTTGAAGGTTCTGGGACTTGATCTTGTAAACATATTCTTGTTTGTGATTGTAACACCCTAGAAAAGCATGTTAGACTTGTATATAGTTGCAGATGTAGCTTAATACTTGTTTAACATGTTTGTGAAATTTTGTGACGAACTGAGTTAGTTTAGGCACTTTGCTCCAACATAGAGTGCGAAAAGTGGTAAAATGACTCAGAAATTAGTATAAAATGCTATTCGAAGGGGAAAATATGGGGATAATTTGTTTCTAAGTCACAAATGAGTTAAGTAAGGTGTAGTTAAAGTTTCACAAAAATTGGAGTTAATTTGGTATTTTTAGGCATACTGGTTGTGCTTTTAGTGCCGGGTTGACCCCTAGTAAATATGAAAAAAATAGGAAAATGGTAAAACATGATTTTTAATGAATCATAGGATTTATTTTAAACTTGTTGAAAGTTAAGAAACTGGATTTAGTGAAATCTAAGTGTTCTTAATAGATCAGAGATAACAGTGTAGTCACTTAAGTGACCACACGGTTCTTTTTGTTTCTGCCTTGACTCTTATAAGTCTTCAAAATGAGATATTTTCTCATTTCGCATCTCTCTCTCATGGCTATAGTAGAAAAGCACCAAAGGAAAACTAACAAAGGAGCAAAAGGAGGTCCATCATCAACCAAAGAAGAGGAAGAGTTTAGTGGTGGAGAGGAGCTGCTCACAGACTTCATTTCTAGTCATTGAGGTAGGGGGAAACCTTGTTTTGACTTCTTGCTTTTATTTTCTTCATTTGGTTCATTAGGGGCTTAATAAGGGAATGGGGTTTTGAAGTGTGGTTTTGTAGTTCTTGAGTTGAATCTTGATGAGGAACTTAAGGATGACTTGGTTGTGTAAAAACTGGTTTGTTGGATGCATAAGGGTGAATTTTTCATCACTTGGATGCCTTAATTCCCTTTTGGGCTAAAATTGGGGGTTTAGATTTAGGTTGATGTTTGATTCACAAAGTTGTATGATTAAGTGAAATTAAAATGGTTTAAGAGTTGTAATGTGTTAATGGATCTTAAATGATATGAGAAATCAAGTGAAATTGAAGTGTGAGGGTTTGGAGCACCCTTATTCCTCAATGGAACAGTAACTCCATCTGCAGAATTCTGCAAATTTCATTTTGCCCAGTCAGCACTCAAGTGCTGAGTGCCTAGCACTTAGGCGCCAGCAGGGTAGACAAAGAGCATTTTATGCTATGCGACATGCACTTGAGCCCCAGGCAAGGAGCGCCTGAGCGCCCATCGCTAGGAAAACCAGGACAGAGCTTTATTTTGATGAAAATGAAGGGCTCACTTGTGTGGTTCTTTCTTTTATGCTTCTTAAAGAGTAATGAGACTCTTTTAGGAGTATTTGATGAAGTAAATTTTGATATGAATGTAAATCATTTGTGGTGCTAATTATTGTAGGTAATTAGTGGTTGTTTTGCATGAGATGATTGTGGAACTTAATGAGGTGAGTGATATGCTCTCTATGTGTTAATTAAGCAGTGAGGTGAGTAATACCTCATTATGTTGCTGAGTATTTGAAGTAAGTAATTCCTCATTATGTTTGTTGGGTAGTTGAGGTGAGTAATATCATCTCTATATGTTGATCAGTAGTGGAGGTAAGTCATATCCTCACTATGCCTAATAGTTCATAACATACTATAGCATATCTCAGGGTAGTTGAGGTGGGTAATATCCTCAATACGTCTTAGGACTCATTACATCCTTAAATTCCATTTACTCTTAGAACTTGCATAGACATAAACATTAGACATAATTTGGCATATGCATGGCAATTGTATGGGCAGTTTCTGCCATGACATGAATTCAAGACATTGTAATTGTATAGGCGATTGCGTATTTCTGAGTTTGGAGTGTAGTATACTTCTGCGATTGAAGTTTTAACTTAATAGTTGTATATTCTGTATGAATGTATAAAATGTTGGTTTTGGAATCTACTAAGAATTGTGATTTCTCACCCCGTTTGTGTTGCCATGTAAATCTAGGTTCAAGTTCTTCAAAAGAGAAGAAAAAGATGTATAAAGACTAGCATAACTTAGATGCTATTTTAGACTGAGGTTGTATATATATTTTATATTTGCTTAGCTTGTTTTGAGTTATGTATAACAATATGCCCTTTTGAGACTGTGATGTATATATATAACTGTTGGTAATGTGGCTCTCCATAATTATTTATTTATGTGAATATTATGGACTTAGTTATTAGTAGTAACATGGCTAGTGCTGAATATCCTTATATATGTCAAGTATATCGGGTTATCAATTTTGGGATGTTATAGTGATAATCAAAACCATTTCCTATTGCCAATTATAAGCTTGCTCGTACTATACCATAAATTTGATCATTCCTACTCTGCATGTTTTAGAAGAAAAAGATCATAAAGCTCCTGACAGGCATCAAAAAGCTTCTGATCAATGTCAAAAAACTAACAAGAAAGGGCCCAAACTTATGTGGGTACCAAAACAAGTAACAATATCACCTGCAGGTATGCTTGAGAAGTAAGAAAGACAAGGAGAAATGGTATTTGGATAGTGACAACACAAGACACATGATAGGAGACTGATCTATGTTCATGCCCCTAAAGCCTAAAAATAGAGGTACTATCATCTTTGGAGGTGGCTTTAAGGGAAAGATCATTGGAATTGGTAAGATATGTAACAATTCCTCTATTTCTATTAATAATGTTCTATTGGTTGATGGATTAAAACATAATCTACTTAGCATAAGCCAATTATGTGATAGTGGATATAATGTTTCCTTCAACAAAGCTCTCTGTACTGTGAAGGATTCTCAATCTGACATTACCTTCTTCACTACCAAGAGATATGACAAACTATGTAAGATTGATCTAGAGGAGCTGAATGATCAAAATGTAACATGCTTGGTGTAACATCCTCCTTATCATGTTAGCTTTAATGATTGTTATAGTAGTTCTTTACCACTCGTGCAATTTACTTGTTAATTTTGTAATTTTTTGAGTTAGTTTGATATTTTTAGTAAATAAAATACGAGTTTAAAAGCCAAATTAAATAGGAGAGTAGCTTGGAAAATTATGAAAAATTTGTGGAGTTGTTAGATAAAGATGGAGATTATTTTAAAAATGATTACGGGTTAGGACAAATACCTGTAAGCATATTAGGTTACTTCCTTAATATTATATTAAGTTAAGGAAAAGTAATAGAGCCTAATGGCTATCAAATGGAGTGTATAGATAGCTATTAAAAAGATGTGTATAGGAGTTGAATAGAATCCTAGAATTTTTTTATAACACCTATGGAAGTGAGAAACTCATCAATGGAAGATCAAAGTATCTTTAAGAGATAAACTTGTTATGATTAATGTTAACAACACATTTTCTTATTCTTATCCTTGCCACAAATAAACACACATCTCACACTTTCCTTTTCACTTTTCTCTTAGCCAATAGAAGAAAGAAGGGAAGAAGAAAGAAAAGAAAGAAACTCCATAGCCACCATACTTCCAAGCTTAAAAAGAAGACCTTTTAGCTCTCATCTTCCAAGGCTCTAGTCAGGTAATTTTCATCTATTCATCAAGAATATTTCAAGTTTCTTCCTTCATCTTCTACAGATTCAAAGGAGCCTAGGTAGGGGTCTATGTCTCTACCACCATACTTTCTATTCTTGATAGAGTTTAGGATTTGATTTTGATGCTTGATTGTAGAGTAATTGATGCATAGCATGTTGATGTTCTTGTGGATAGAACTTGGGGTTTTTGAAAGAATTAAGTATGGATTGATTGATTCTTGTGTTAATAACCCTTTTTGTCTTAAAATTATGTGTTTGATGATATTTGTGAGATTAGCATGATTAGAACACATTTTGGGTGTTGGTAAACAACATGGTAATTGTTGGTGTATGCCCGAGAGGCCAATTTATTTTGATCGTACTTACATATATTGTATTATACTATTTATTTAATACATGAGGCATTTCATTTATTGTGTTATTTATTATAAACATAATAAAGGCCTTAGAATAGTAAGTTTAATGCCATAGGACATTAAGTAGATGACTTGATCGTGAGATCCTATTGGATAGAATCAAATCACTATTCTTAAATGTCTCTAGTCAAGTATTATTATTAATTAGGACAACAATAATGCATTGAGACTAGTATGTGCGTAGACTGATGACTATATCTCACGGGTCATGGATATGAGATATCAAGTCTTCACATGGATACATATTAGAGTAATGATGTATTGGATTGACCCACCATGAGAATGCTATATGGATCGTTACGTGAATGTCATAAGCAATTCTCCAAGTGACAATGGTATATGTGGTCCTTTGACCTGAAATCACTATGATTCTTATATGAGGAGTTGTATGTTTTAATGCCATCAAACATCATCTGTAACAAAATGATTATAAAGGTGATTATTGGACATACCACGAATCATGTAGAGGGATGTGAGTGACCTAGATGGGATTTGTCCCTCCTACATAACAGGAGCGATATCTTTGACTCCCATGATTGAGTAAGACTATGATATGCATGGCCATGCTCAAATGAGTCAATATGAGATATTTATCTCATTTGTTATTACTAAGTCTACTCGAGTATCAGGAAACGAAAGATTGAACTATACAAGGGTGACACATTCTATGTCTTGTGTTCAATCTAGATATCTGGACAAAGGGACTAAACTATATGGAAACATTGGTCACAGAAATGTTATGTCAAATCACTGACATTTTCATTACTTGGGTAGTAGTGATGTGTTGCTAGATACCACTCACTGTTTGTAATGTTAAAATAAGATTTTAATATTACTGCCAATATCATGAGAACCTATAGGGTCACGCATATAGAACAAATTAAGTTGTAGCAATTAGAATCCAAGTTGGACTAGGGTTCTGTTGTGGGCCATACTCATATCATATGAGTCCAAGGTTGCACTACTAAACCTATTGCTACTCTCACTCGCATAAGGCAATCACTATTATAAATAGTACTACTAAGTCAAGGAGCATCAGTTGTAAACCCTAGCCACACCCTAATAGAAACAGTTAGTGAGAGAGTGACAAGTTTCTCTTCTCTTCGCAGCTAGCACTGTGCAGGAGACGTGAGACTCTAAGATTGCAAATGTTGGATATTTTTGAGTCTGTTCATGTGGACAACATAGAGGTTCCATCATTGCTGTGGTGCTAGTGATTTGCTTGATCGTTTTTCGTCTAGCTTCAAGAGGTAAACTCAAAAAATCACATTTCATGTTCTCTTTTTCACATGGATCCTTGGTGGGAATCCTTTTCTGCTGTGCTTTTGTTCACAAATTTCTTAACAATAATTGATTACTGATGTTGGTAATCGATTACCAACTTGCTAGAATTGTGATAATCGATTACTAGCTATGGTAATCAATTACCAAGTGTCTGTATAAGGAATTGGTAGTGTGGTAATCGATTACCAAGCATGGTAATCGATTACTAAGCCCCTATTTGAGAAAATGACATGTGGTAATCGATTACCACGCATAGTAATCAATTATCAAGTCTTTGATTTGAGAAATGCCATGTGATGATTGATTACCAAGCATGGTAATCGATTACCAAGCCTCTAGGCTATATGAGTTGCTAGCATTTCAAGTTGCCATGTGAATTATGTGATTTATATGATGATATTAGAAATTGACACTTGATATGCTTATGAGATTAATTGTGATGTGCACTTGGCATGCTTATAAGATGGATTGTGAAGTGTATTTGACATGCTTATGAGATGAAATATGATGTCCACTTGATATACTTATGAGATAAATTATGATGTGCACTTGGTATATTTATGAGATGAATTATGATGTGCACTTGGCATGCCTATGAGACGAATTGTGATGTGCACTTGGCATGCTTATAAGATGAATTTTGATGTACTGGAAATTGATATACTCCTTTAAAATGTTAAAGTTGAGCCAGAAATTGAATTAAAATGTAAAGTACATCTTAAGTGCTCAAAGTTTAAAAGAAATTGGACATGATCCTCATACCTGAGGGTGATCCTTAGATGCTATTCCCTTATGAAGGGTAACTCATTGATTGAATAATTGATTTGGCCAATGATGGATTTTGGAAATGATCCTCGTACCTGGGGGTGATCCTAGATGTGAATCCTTTGTGAAAGGAAATGATCCTCGTACCTGGAGGTGATATTTAGATGTGATTCCTTTGGATATTTGGCTAGGGTTACTTGGGATAGTGTTGTGTAATACGAACTGTTACGTACAAGCTGAGTACACCAGCCTGATAAGCAAATTATCACTAAGTGTTGAGTTGTGTGAGGAGGTGACATGCCCTCCCTACCATTTTGAGATTAAAGGACATGGGTTTGAGGAATGAGATGAGAAATATGATAATTAATGAGTACTAAAAGAAAAATTAAAGACAGTGTTTGAGTATTAACACATCTTTATGAATTTGCTATAAATCATTAATTTGATAATGAATATTTACATTTTTGAGTTAATTATAAATATTCTATGGATATAGTAAGATGATTTATATGCTACTATAATTTTGGAGAGTTCCATGATTTATTGATTGATGTGCTTGCAAAGCTATGCACTGCCTGATTATACATTTATAAAGTTTGTTGTTCAATGATTAAATTGAACTTCTATCCTCGGGAAGAGAAAGAAAATAATTTGGGATTTGCCACCTTTCTATGAAAGATTTTTAACATGGTTTAATTCCTCGAAGAAGCTAGAATTGTTGCGATGACATATATTTAATAGAAATATTAAGAATTCCTAAGAATTCTCACCCTGCTATTTTCGTTTCCATGATAATTCTAACACATGATTCACCCATGGAGTAGGGATGCAAATGTTGATATAGTACTGAGATACTTTTTCTTTTAACTATTGCCATGTATTTATATTTATGCAGTGGTTTGTACAAGGTTTGTATATATGCCTATGAAGACTTGATATGTATCTCTTTGATACTGATATAGAAGATTGATGTACTGGATTGTATAGGTTACTAATTCCAATGTGATTTATACTTGCCATGTATATATTTATGTATTACAGGTATATGCTTGTTGTAACGCCCCAAAACTAGTACTCTAAGTATATCCAGATTACACAGAAGTATTTAGATTTAGGCATATCACGACTAAACTATTATTTTCCTTGATAATTAATTATACTAATTCTATTTCTTATTTGAGTCTTGTGAGGGATAATAATATTTCTAAATATAAACATACACCTAAAATACCCAATTGTGTACTTGACATGTATACGCCATATAGACATTAATATTCTATACAATCTAGTACATTAGTATCCAATTGATACATACCAAACCTTTATAGGCAGATGTACATATAAACTATATACAAACCACTGCATAATTATAAGTACAAGACAATGGTAAAAAAGAATAAGTAATTCTATACTACATTAGCAACTTCGTCTTTACTTAATAGGTGGGTCACGTGCTGGAATTATCATGAGAAGAAAATATAAAGGGGTGAGAATTCTAGAAATTCTCAGTATTTCTAATATTTAAATGTCATCATAACAATTCTAGCTGTTTTTGAAAATCAAAACAATTCTTAAAATATTCCATAGAAAGATGGCTAATGCCACAATGATTCCTTGCTCTTCCCAAGGGCAGAAACTCAATTTTAATCATTGATCAATATCATATACTCAAATAATATAAATATTTTCAAGCACATCATCAATAAATCATAGGAATCATAAAAAATATATCAAGATATAAACTATATCTCACTATCATTAGAATATTTACAATTTCTCAAGATGCAAATATTCATGATCAAATCTATGATATATATATATATATATATATATATATATATATATATATATATATATATATATATATATATCTATCTATCTATTTATCTATCTATCTATCTATCTGTGTGTATCTATATGACAATTTCATGATGATGTGCAAATGCTCAAACAATGCCATAAATCTTTCTTTTAATGCTCATTAATTATCATCATTCTCTGCATATTCCCCAGATCTATGTCCTTTCATATCAAATAGGTAAGGAGGCAATGACCCATCCTCGCATTATCGTGGTAAGGAGGGAATGTCACATCCTCACACTACCAAACACTCGGTGATAGTCTACTTATGAGGTCGGTGCATTCAACCTATATGTGTAACACCGATTTTTCGTTTTCTTGATATAAATACGTTTTAATAAATTTTGTGAGTTTTTGGAAATTTTTTAAATTTTTTTGATTATTTTAATATTATTTTGAACTGTATGCTCGAATTTTATTTTTTTCTAAATATATGAGTTTTATAATTTTTATAATTTTTGTGAATTTTTGTGGTTTTTTCTGAAATTTTGATTATTTTAATATTATTTTGAACTATGTGTGGGTCTAGGATGGACCCGGGGCGGGTCCGGAAAAATAAAATTTTTTCTCAGACCAGAAAGTTTTGGACTGTCAAGGCGGGGCTGGGGGATCTTACTAAACCCGAAATCGGGAACAGTTGACAAAAATTTTCTGTATCTGAGTTTTCTATTATCCATTGGATATTGTTATAATCCATTGGGTAATGCCTTTACTTACTGTGTAATGTTATTATCCATTGAATAGTGACTAGCAGTAGCTATTATTCTTTGGGTAATAGTTTCTGAAAATATTTTTTGAAAAATATCTTTTGAAAAATATCTTGAGTTTAGTCAACAGTAGTGACTTGGACTTTGATTTGCACCCTTGGATGGCAAGACTTAGTGGAGAAGTTTTGAACATCAACCATTGATCTAATCAATGGTTGAGAAGCAAGACTTAGTGGGGAAGTTTTGAATATCAACCATTGATCTAATCAATGGATATAAAAGCAAACTTAATGAAGAAGCCTTGGATGATCACCATTGATCTAATCAATGGTGTGAGAGCAAACTTAGTAAGGAAGCTTTAGATGTTCACCATTGATCTTATCAACGGTTGTGAGAGTAAGCTTAATGTAGAAGACTTGAATATCCACCATTGATCAAATCAATGGTTTAGGAAGCAACTTGTAGGAGAAGGATTTAATTCCTTCCTTTGAATGAAGCTCACGACTATGAAGCTTCCAAAGTGGCTAAACTTGATTTTTCTATCACATTTCCTAAAGCCTTCATCTTTTCATTCAAGCTTGAACACTGATCTGTTAATTATTCCTATATTTTAATCACCTTGTAGTTGATTCATTGAACTCCATTTGTGCTTAATTGTCATCATTTAGCTTAGTTTCTGATATCAAACCCTAATTGGAACATTATTGTGAAACTTTGCTTAAATGTGTTCATTTGCACTCATAATTGAATTATGCTTTTCAGTCACTGGGCTTCTTAAGGTTCAATTAGGTTTAATTAAGTTGGTTTTGACACATTTTATGATATTGAGCCAAATTGGATTATTGAAGGAATTATTACATGAATTAGCCCTAATTTATCTCTTTGACAATGTTCAGTAAACTAGCTATAATTTGAGTTTCAAATATCTGATTGATGCAATTTTGGTCTTGTAGGAAAGCTAAGACAATTCTCTACTACTTTCATGAAGACCTCAAAGGCCCAATCACACGTTTGGATAACTTAAATTGGAGTTGAAGTAAGAACTAGGGTGCTGATCCTGATAGCTTGACCTTTGTGTACTGTTCATGACATATCTCAAGCTACAAATTGTCAAATTGGCTGAAATTTTGATGGTTGATAGTTAAGATCCAAATCTACAACTTTCATGTTTGAACACTTTTCCAGATTTGGAGTTCTAATGGGTCATATTAAGCTTGGAAGTCAGATTACAGGGCCAGAGTCAGAATACAGGGCCTGCGTCAGAATACAGGGCCTAGGTTGCGTAAAAATACACGGCCTAGGCCGTGTACGCCTCTAACTTTGCAATTGAAATAGTGAAAAATTTCCCCCAAACTCAGTGTCATACACGGCCGTGTATTCATGCCAGAAACTCAATTACTGAGACTTTTACACGAAGTTTATGTTAGAGGCCTATATATTGACACTCTTGGCACGTTTTGAAGGGAGTTCTGACCTAGAAGAGCAGCTACAACTCCTTGGAGAAGGAGAGGGGAGTCTTGGATCAAAGATTGGAGTCTCGGGTTCAAGCAATCAGAGATCCATCATCCTCAATCCTCAGAAACTCGTTTGCTTTAGTTTTTCTTCTGCACTTTGCTTTTCATGTTGTTCTTTCTCAGTTTTTCTTGTGATTTCCTTCTAGCTATGTGTAACTAAACCTCCCTTGGTTAAGGGGGTGATGAAACCACTAGTTTTGATGTTGTGAATCTTGCATATTTGATTATTTCAACACAGTTATATTTTTATTCATGTATTTCTGAATCTATTGTTGGTATGAAGGTTTTTGTACTTGTTCCCACTTTCAAAGTGGTAGATCTGGGTTTATTATGCGCAGTTGCGGTAGTAGATCTAGCGGAATATATGATGTTCATGTGGGTACAATTATCTTTGTGCTATTTGCCAGTTATAAAAGTGGTAGATCTGGGTTTATTATGCACGGTTGCGGTAGTAGATCTAGAGAAATATATGATCTAAGTAGTTTAATCCCAGTGTGTGATTAGATCTTAGTGTAATTGGTTTTCTAAATCTTAATGCAATTGTTGGATAGTTGTAAGAGCGGTTGCTTTATGACTAATCAGTGATTAGGAGTTGATTTGAGCGGTTGCTAAATTAGCCAACACTTAAGGAAAACAGAGATTTTACTCTCACAATTGCATAAAAACATAATTGAGCATGTTGGAATAAAAGGATATGTGGATTTACATCATCATATAAATCTAGTGGTGGATTCAATCTCTTAACCAATTTTCTTATATTGTTGATTTTAATTCATTTATTATTATTGCCTTTGAAACTGTTCATTGTTCATCAAAACTCCAAAACCCCCTATTTACTATTTACTGTTAATCAGAGTTTAAATTGGGAATTACTTGATAGTGTTAATTGAATTAGTTCTCTGTGGATCGACCCTTACTAACTACAACTAGTTGTAAGGTTTTTATTTTCTGGTGGGCCTGACAACTGATTTTTATCTGAATTTTAATCGCTATATCCTCACGCATCAGAATTTTGGCGCCGTTGCCAGGGAACCAATTTTTCAATTACACTGTCAATTTATTTTCTATTTTTACTCTGTTTTTATTTTTGTTTTTATTTTATTTTTAGTTTTGAATCTTTCTTTCTGAGTGTTTTGTAGGTGTTGATGTCCATTGAAGGGGCAGACGAAGGATTGTTAAATTTGAGGAATTATATTGACCAACTCACTTCACATCCTCAATTTCCTTTCCATCCGGCTAACTTCCAACTCACACCTGCTGACATTGAAGCTGCCCGTTACATTGACAGAAATATCTGAAGAAGTAACAATGGCAGAAAACACTTTAAGGGCATTGGGTGCTCCAAATCTAGATCAACAGCCTCTATGCATAGACATTCTTGAAAATGAAGAGGCATTTGAATTGAAATCCGGCTTAATCCATCTTTTGCCATCTTTCAATGGATTACCCAGAGAGGACCCCAACAAACACTTGAAGGAAATCCATATGGTGTGTTCTAGCATGAAGCTTGCAGGAATTCATGTAGAGCAAGTCAAGTTGAGAGCTTTTCCATTCTCATTGAAAGACTCAGCAAAGGAGTGACTTTACTACTTGTCACCCGGATCCATCCAGTCATGGCAGGACATGGCCCGAACTTTCCTAGACGGATACTTCCCTGCCTCAAAAGCTGCAACAATTAGAAAAGAAATCTGTGGTATTCAACAAAGGCATGGGGAATCACTCCATGACTACTGGGAGAGATTTAAGAAGCTATGTTTCAGCTGCCCTCATCATCAAATAAGTGAGCAGCTTTTAATTCAGTATTTCTATGAAGGCTTACAAGTGATGGATCGCAACATGATCAACAACCTCAACTGGGTGCGACGTGATCTTTGCTAGCGGAGGAGCATTGGTTGATAAAACTCCTCAAGAAGCTAGAAACTTGATCTCAAGAATGGCTGCCAATACTCAACTGTTTTACTCTAGAAATGACACTGGAGTGAGAGCAGTGAAAGAAGTAGAGACAACCAGCCTATAGTAGCAAATGACTCAATTGTTGCTATGGTTTCATTTCAAGTTTATTTGGTTAATGGATACAGGCAAAGCACCAGTTCATGCTTGTGGGATCTGTTGTTCATCTAGACATCCCACTGATATGTGTCCCACTCTCCAAGAGGACACAAATGAGGAGGTAAGAGCAGTAGGGGGATATGCTGAACTTTCAAAAAATTACAACCCCTACTCAAACACATATAATCAGGGTTGGAGGAATCATTCTAATTTCAGTTATGCAAAGCAACCTCAAAATCAACCTCCAGTTTATGGACCTCCAGGATTCCAACAAAGGCAAGCACCTTTCTCTCAGAGACAGCAGCAAGTTCAAGCTCCTAAGCAACTTGAGCCTTCACTAGAGGAGCTAGTGAAACAAATGGCCACCAATAATTTGCAGTTCCAACAAGAAACAAATGCAACCATACAAAGTTTCAAACAAGAAACAAGGACTACAATCAATAACTTGTAGAATCAGATAGGGCAGCTGTCCACAAAATTCAACAAGTTTCAAAGTCAATCTTCAGGAAAACTACCCTCACAACCAGAAGTGAATCCGAGGGAAAATGCTAGTGCTGTCACATTGAGAAGCGGAAAGACGATGGATAAGCCTACATCTCTTCCACCAATCACTCAAGAGAAAGATGAACCACCCAAAGAAGCAAATGATAAGGGGCAAAATTCCAAAGCCCCTAAGGTAAGTATTTCTGAACCCCTTCCTAAATATGTCACTAAAGCTCCTTTTCCTAGTAGGTTGGTTTAAACTAAGAAAGAAGAAGTAGAAAAAGAAATACTTGAGACTTTTAGGAAGGTAGAGGTTAATATCCCTTTGTGATTTATAGAAAAATACGTATTATGATTTTTATAGGATATATATTTGATTAGATACCATTAAGCAGGTACCTAGATATGCAAAATTTCTGAAAGAATTATGCACTAATAAGAAGAAGTTAAAAGGAAATAAAAAGGTCTAAGTGGGAGAAAATGTTTCAGCTGTAATTAAAAGGAAACTCCCAACCAAATGTAAGGACCCTGGCACATTCACTATTCCATGCACTATAGGTAACACAAGGTTTGAAAGGGCAATGCTTGATTTAGGTGCATCTATAAATGTCATGCCATATTCTATTTATGCATCTTTATACTTGGGTCCTTTGGAACCTACTGGTGTTGTTATTCAATTGGCTGATAGATCTAATGCATACCCTAAGGGTGTGGTTGAAGATGTTTTAGTGCAGGTGAATGAATTAGTGTTTCTGGCAGACTTCTATGTTTTGGACATGGAAGAGGAAGAGTCTTCCAAATCTGCTCCTATCTTGTCAGGGAGACCATTTTTGAAGACTGCGCAGACAAAAATTGATGTGCACTTAGGAACTCTAACAATGGAATTTAATGGAAAATTAATTAGATTCAATATTTTTGAAGTTATGAGATACCCAAGTGATGTGCACTCTGCTTGTTTAATTGATTCTTTTGATCCTTTTGATTCTTTAATTTCTCATGACTTTTGATACTGACCATTTTGATGCTCTTGATACAATTCTAACTCATAACTTAGATGTACAGGAAGAAAAGAAGAAGAATGAAAAAGAGCCATGGAGTGAAGACATTGATGAAATTGTTGCTGCCGTAACTCTTCCACTCCAGAAGAGCATGAGGTAACTTTTGTTGATTTAACTGTTACTACTGATATACCTCAACCTTCTATTGTGCAGGCACCTGAATTAGAACTGAAAGCACTGCCTGATCATCTTAAATACATCTTCTTGGGGGAGAAGGACACCCTTCTAGTAATAATTGCAAAGTCACTCACCCAAGAGCAAGAAGAAAGCGAGTAGCAGTAGCGCTTTGCAGAACATAAGACAGACCATTGGTTGGTCAATAGCTGATATCAAGGGTATTAGTCCCTCCATTTGTATGCACAGGATATTAATGGAGGAGGATACTAAACCTGTGAGAGACCCCCAGAGGAGATTGAATCCTCCCATGATGGAGGTTGTGAAAAGGAGATCTTGAAGCTCCTAAGTGTGGGGGTGATCTACCCCATTTCTGACAGCAAGTGGGTAAGCCCAGTCTAGGTAGTACCAAAGAAATCTGGAATTACTGTGGTAAGAAAAGCTGAAAATGAGCTTATTCCCACTAGGTTGCAGACAGGGTGGCATGTTTGTATTGATTACAGGAAGTTGAATGCCGCCACAAGAAAAGACTACTTTCCTTTACCTTTCATTGATCAAATGTTAGAGAGATTAGCTGGTCATTCTCGTTATTATTTTCTGGATGGTTTTTCAGGTTACAATCAGATTGCTATAGCGCCAGAAGACCAAGACAAAACTACATTCACTTGTCCATTTGGTACCTTTGCATATAGGCGAATGCCTTTTGGATTCTGCAATGCACCAGGAACTTTCCAGAGATGCATGATGAGTTTATTTTCTTATTACATTGAAAACATCATTGAGGTTTTTATGGATGACTTTAGTGTCTTTGGAAATGGTTTTGAAAATTATCTGGAACATTTAACTTTGGTGCTTAAAATATGCATTGACACTAACCTGGTACTGAATTGGGAAAAATGTCATTTTATGGTGAAGGAAGGTATTGTGTTAGGTCATGTAATTTTTGCATTGTGTTAGGTCATGTAATTTCTGCTAGGGGAATTGAAGTAGATAAAGCTAAGGTAGAACTCATGCAACATCACAAATGATACTAAATCAATCCCACATGGATCAAGAGTTTAGGTGTTTGCCTATGGCATTCCCAAACCATTGGTTGTCTAAGGTTTCACACTTTTCTCACATATACTAGGTAGTGATTTCCTCATTGAAATACTCACATTAGTGCCTCAACACCCTCTACTAGGCATAAACAAAGGATCCTAATAATTAGGAAATCTCAAAACATCAAAATAAAGATTATGATGAAATCTGCACTGGGCATCTAGGCACCCTGGAATGAGTGTCTAGGCGCTCATCGCCCTGCTGTGCGATCACTTTTCTCTGGACCACAAGAGTCTAGGCACTCTGTGTAGAGCATCTAGGTGCTCTCTGCGTGTTCTACAGAATTTCTATAGAATGTGCAACTATTCTATTAATGATTCTCACGAAACTTACTCACTTCAAATTGGTTTCTAGGTGATTTTAAGTGCCTAACAAGTTTAATAACACATAGGAAACATAAACCACCAACTTACAACACAAATTTTGGATTCTTGGATAAAATCACAAATCATGACCTAACTTTCTCACTTTTAGCCTCAAAGGTTTAAATGACAAGTTCTAAGTTTCTAACTCAAACTCATTCCATGAACAAGTCATAAACAACCAAAGAAACTCATCCAAACAAGAAAAACACTCCAAACAACTCTAACAACCAAGATGACCTATTATGCATCACATATGCATAATGGTGAAAATGGAAGAAAAGAAGATGTAAGGAACACAAAACCCCTACCTCTTGGATCAAAGATGGTGAGGATGATGAAGTCTTAGCTTTCCTATTCCTTTTCCTTTCCTCCTCTTCCTCCTTCTTTGCTTGTCTTTCCTTTTCCTCTCATTTGGAAGCTGCAACTTGGAGAGAAGATGAGAGAAAAGAGTGAAAATGAGATGAAATATCTCATCTCAAGCCTTTAAGTAACAAGGCTGAAACACTTGGTCGTGAGTGACTTTGGTAACTTAAGTGGCCAAATGATATAACCTGATATGCTAAGAACACTTAGATTTCACCAAATTCATTTTTCTTAAAGCCAACAAATTTAAAATAAATCATAGGATTCATAAAAAATCTTGTTGCTCCAAAACTACCATTTTTCATATCAGCTGCTAGTCAAACCAACATTAAAACATACAACCAGTATGCTCAAAAATGCTAAACTAGCTCTGATTAACCTCAGATTTTAACTGTAGCACAATTCACACATTTGTGACCTAGAACTAAATTCTCAGCATTTAATTCCATTAACTGAGTAGTTTATGCCATTTTTGGAGCTAATTATAGCTATTTCTCACACCTAGTGTTACAGCAAAGTGACTAAATGTGCTTAGGAAGCTACAAAATTAAACAGACATAACAAACTAGTATTAGGCTACCTCTATACATATATACAAGTATATCATATTTTCACAGGTGTTACAGACTTCCTCTCTTGATATGATTTATGATAGCGTGAGGACATGCAGCTCCCTCCCTATTGAATGTGAATTGAGGATGGATTTCCTTGTGAATTGAGAATGGATTTCCTTGTGACTTTAAGGATGGATTTCCTTATGCAGTTGAGGTGAGTAATATCCTCTCTATGTTTTTGAGGATGGATTTCCTCTGTGATGATGAAGACCGTGTAGTTGATGGATTTCACTACCTGCAGAGAAAAAACTGCTGGATGTGATTTCCAGTGCTTGCTCATGGTCATGGATTGATTTCCATTGCTTTGTTTGGGACTCATACATATCATGACACTACCATGGACTTGGTATCATAACATTATGCATTTCATGCTTAGAATATTGCATAGGCATAAACTTTAGACATAACTTGGCATAGCATGGCGATTGTATGGGTGGTTGCCACCATGACATAATAATATGACATTGTAATTATACGGTCAATTGTGTGTCTCTGATATGGAGATGTTATTTTAGTATCTCTGAGATGGGAATATTGTGTGCTTCTGTGACTGAAGTGTTAATTTGATAGACATGTATTCTTTATGAATATATAAAATGCTGGTTTTGGAATACTTCTATTGAGATATGTGATTTCTTACCCTAATTGTGTTGCCATGTAAATCCAGGTGCGAGTTCCTCAACAGGGAAGCAGAAGATGTACAAAGATTAGTATAGCTTATAGGCTTTTGTTGACAGTGCTTGTCTATATTATACTAGATCTTGTTATTATGAAAGTTTATGTATTATAATGAGCCTGTTGATGCAATGATGTATATATATAACTTTTGTTATCATGACTCTCCATAATTATTTATACAAATGTTATGGATTTAGTTGATGTATGTTTGAAAGTAGCATGACTAGTATTTGTTATTCTTATATATGTCAGATATATCCGGATAGAAATATTGGGATATTACAGTTTAGTTTTATTTGTTCCTTTTATAAGCAAATTTGATGTATTTAGTTATATTTGCTCTGAGAATGAAAGTTGTATATATAAGACTTTGCCTTCGGGGCTATTACTGTTTATGTGTATAAATTCTAGTTATGGCTCTCCAATATAATTATTTAATTATATGGGATTAGTAAGATAGTAAGAATAGAAGTAACGCGTTTAATGCTTTATATCTTTATATATAAGTTATATCGAGAATATTGTATTAGGGTGTTACATTATAATATCAGAGTAGTTCATCCTGTTGAGCCGAGGTATGGATTGGCTAGGCTTGGGCAAGTTTAGAGTTTTTCACTTAGTGTTATGCATTTCTTATCTCATATGTGAGATGTGTTGATAGAATTGTATGACAGGCCTTAGGTTTGAATGTTAATGGTTACTGTCACACATAGTATGTATAGGAAACTATTACTTCACTGAGGTGAACTAGGAGAAATAGGAATTCCTCTAGTGAAAGTTCAGCCATTATGGTTGAAGTGTTCATAGAGATGGAACTGCTTGATAAAGCATACAATTGTCGTATACCAAGTTTTAGAGAAGATGGAAGCAAGTTCATCTTAGTAACTAGTACCACTAGTACAGTTAGTGTATGGAGTTGTGGTTGAAGAGAACCAAAACATTCCAGATCTCTCAAAGTTAGAAAGCCAACCCTGCATCCTTTAAGGGAAAGTAAGACCCATTTCGAATAAGGGATAGTGGCTTAAGAAAATGAGGAAAATCTTTATAGTTGAGGTTTGTTCAAATGACCTGAGAGATTTGGTTGTCTCCAATATGTTAGTAAGGGAGCAGAGTTTTAGTGAGTAGGTGCCAAGGAGTTGTTGAGACTTTTGACACTTAGTTTACTTTGGGAGTGTTTAGGAATTTTTATTCTAGATAAATACTACCCTAAGAACCAATAGAATGCCAAGGATGTAGAGTTCATAAGACCTGAATAAGGTGGCATGTTAGAAGGCCAGTTTATGGCTAAGTTTGATGAGTAAGTTATACTTATCATAGAGGCATGATTTACTCTGTTGTAGTTAGAGTTGAGTTAAATATGCAAGTTTTAGAGAAATACTTTAGTGTCTCCTTAAGTTGAGATGAAATGGGGTATCAGTTAAGAGATGGTTCCTTTATTAGTTAATGTTGATCCATAGCGCAATTATCTTAACTAAGGGAGCGAGATAATCCCCTTGACCTTACAAAGGAGTGAGAAAAACACTTTGCTAAGGATGGAATTGTGAGACAAGGGAGTGAGAAAAGCACCTTGTGAGGGTAAAGATGTGAGTATAACACTTTACCAATATGTAGATGGAGAAGCTCTCTACATAGGCAAGTGAGTGAGACCAAATATATTAAATCTTGCCAAGAGTGGTAAAGGAATGAGAAAAGTACTTTACCTAGTAATGGTAAAGGAGTGAGGTAAACACTCTACCTAGGACAAAGTAGTGAGTTAAGCTTTTTGTCAAGAAACATGAGGAGTGAGAAAAACACTCATGTTAGAGGTAGTAAGAGTGAGTTAAGCTCTCTACCAAAGGCCTCAAGTAAAAGGTAGTAAGGGCGAGTTAAACTCTCTAACTAGGGTAGTAAAGTGAGAAAAGCTTATATGAAGGGCAATAGGATGAGTTAAGTCCTATGTCAGGAAAAGAAGTGAGCTAAACACTTTGCTAAGTAGTAAGGATAGTTTTAAATAGCAGTTTAGAATGCCTTAAGTTTAGTGTTTATTGAATAGACTTAGAGAGCTATTTGGATAGTCCATTTTAGAATGGTAAGTTAGGCTAACCGTTTAGACAAAGGGAGCTATTTGATTTACAAGAGTTTCAGGTTGATCGAATATACTAAGAAAGTTATTCAATTTGCAAGTTTTCGTTTATGTTTCGAAGAAGGCCTAGTGAATAAATAGTTATTCTATAGGCGTATATTTTGATAAAAATTGAACTGACTAGAGATGAGTTCAACTAGTATAGTTTCGATTAGTCGAGATAGGTAAGAGAAGCTTATTTTTGATTGATTGAAAAAGATAGAATGATGCTTCAATGCCATTCAAATAGAACATTTGAGGGTCCCTATAGTTAACCTCAAGTATTATAAAAGTTATAAGGTTTTCATAAGAGGAAGAGAGGTGATGATAGGTATAAGCCGTATGCTTCTAGACCTAGTTATCCTCGAGATAAGTCAAGCAAGTTTGAGTAGGAGGGAAGGGACCAAAGTATGATAGATGTGGGAAACAACAAGGTGGCAAACCTTGTCAAGTAGGCTAACTAGTATATTATACTTATGGCTGACTAGAACACTTTTAAG
Organism: Ormosia semicastrata; assembly: GCA_029884595.1. NCBI lineage: Eukaryota > Viridiplantae > Streptophyta > Magnoliopsida > Fabales > Fabaceae > Ormosia > Ormosia semicastrata. The sequence goes on from JAQQTO010000060.1 coordinate 77,480,600, forward strand.
TAAGTGTATACAGAAGCAAGGAGTGCCTAACCTCAAGTTAGTGTAGGAGTTTATACTCTGAATAGTAAAGAGGCGGCTCAGACTTTCGATCTTATACAAGGTAAGAACATAGTTAAACATGATCTCTAGGTTGTATAGTATGATTCAGGAGTATCCCCACTCCTTGATTACATATAAGTTAGTAAAGAGATTAGATTTACCTGTGTTTGAGTTTTCCTATATTTCATCTTTGTCCACACTAACAGTAAGGCTAGTCACAACTTCCTCACGTATGTTTGGATTTTTGTGTGAAGATAGAAGGTGAGATTTCCTTTGTGAATCTTATTAGTTTATCTTTTCTTAAGATGGACAATGGGCTAGGTATGGTTTTTGTTATTAGTAAACCATGTTATTTGGGATTGATCAGATTGGACATTGAGGTTTGTATCTGATGCTTCTTGCATGCCTATTCCCTTAGAGTTTATGTTTTGAAAGTTAAACAAGTGAACAACTTCTTAGTAGAAGGGGATTTGAGGATAAGTTCTTCTTTTCTCCTTGTATGTTGAAGTTGAGCAAGTCTTAGGGAATATATCTGTGATAAGAGGACATCCAAAAGTATTTCCTAGGAAGATAACCAAGTTACCACCTAAGAGAGAAGCATAACTCACTTCAGGTTTGGTATAAGTTAAGTTAATAGATGTTTTTAGATTCAGTAAGTTATTCTTACCAAATGAGGACCTTTAAGGTTGAGTTAGATATAGCTAAGGGAGATGATAATCTCCTGAGTATGATATCATATCTGATATAAGGTAAGGAAATTTTGGGGACAAAAATTTAAAAAGGAGGAAAGAAATGTAACATCTCAAAAATCATGTTAGACTTGTAAATAGGTACAAAGGTAGCATATTACTTGTTTAACATGTCAGTTAAGTTTTGTGATAAAGTAAGTTCATTTAGGAACTTTGTTGCAACAAAAAGTGTGAAAAGTAGCCTAAAATGATTCGGATAGTAGCATAAATTGCTAAGTTGAGAGAAATAAGCCTAAAGAGTTTGTTTCTACATCACAAATAGGTGGAAGAGGATGTAGTTAAAATTTGAGAGTAATCAGAGTTAGTTTGGTATTTTTTATGCATACTAGTTGTGCATTTAATGCCTGATTGACTAGTAACAGATATGAAAAATTATGATAATGGAGAAACAACAACTTTAATGAATCTTAGTATTTATTTTAAAGTTATTGGAAGAAAGAAAACTTGATTTAGCATAATTCAGGTGTCCTTAGCAGATATAAAGTTCCAGCTTTAGGTCCAAGGGGCAAAGTTGGACATTTCCTCTTATTTCCTTCTATTCCCACAGTTCTAGAACCAAAGAAAAGAAACAAAAGCAGAAAATGAGAGAAGAGAAAGGAAAGAAGGAACTAAACGGGGAGAAAGGGAGAAGAGAAAGAGGAGAGAAGAAAAGGAAGATCCAAGAGGACTTCAAAGCTTGAAGATCATCTTATCTACAAGAGGTAGGGGACTTCTATTCATCTTTTTCTTTTTGGTTCATCTTGAATGGACATAGGTTTTCATGAATAGAAAAGGGGTTTGGATAGCCAAATCCATGTTTTTGGTTTGATTCTTGATTCCAAGGGTTAAGTTAGTATAGTTTCAGCTTAGTGAGAGATAGATTGCCATTTATGGTTTAAGCTAAACCATTTTGGTTCATAGATGAGGAATTTGGTTTTGATGAGGGTTAATGTGGTTTTCAAACCTAAATCTATACCTAGGTGAATCAATAGGTTATATGAGAGTTACAACAAGTTTAGGGGCCTAGTTTGATGTTAGAAATCACAAGAAAATCAATCTGGAATAATTAGAAGTGATTAAAGTTCCAGTGGAACAATACTCGAATTCTACAGAACTCTACAAAATCAAATTTTTACATTTCACACCGTGGCATGAGTGATGCCACGCTGAGGCGTGACTTCCAGTGAGTGCACTCGAGAGCAGCACGCCGTGGCGTGACCACGTTGTGTCGTGGCGTGAGTTCCAAGAACTCTCAAAAATGTTATTTTTGATGAGCTGAGTTCCCTACTTGTTAAGATCCCTTTCGTATGCCTTGTAGAGTGTGTTGAGACACTAATAAGGGTATTTCTAAGAGAGAAAGACCATCTTGCATATATGAAAAAACAAGAGATTTTTAGTGCATCCAAGAGCAATGGATTACAATAGATATGTATTTAGACCTTTACGCAGCGCTTAGTTGCATTTAATATCACATATGAGGTGATGAGGATAGGGTATACTAGATATAAGTAAGCTAAGTTCAGTTGATAATAGTCACTTGTCATAGTGCATGAGTTGCTCCTAAGAGAGAAAGTGGAGTTAGTGATGCATGAATGGACTTAGTATTGACATAGTATACAAGTTCCAGTCTTTAAACATTCCAATAGTTAGGAATTGCCTAGAGTATGCATCTAGGACCTTGAGTACACTAAGGTGGCATAGTTTACCACTTGTGGTGTGATAGTAAGGCAAGCTAGATATAAGTATTATAAGTATGATTACTTAGCTAGAAACATGGAATGTGCTCCTTTATGAGTTAGAAGTGAGCTGAGAGTACATGTTTGCCAGAGTTCAGTTCTTCACATGGTTAGAGAGAATCATGCGATGAGTTAAGGTGGTGGTTGTAATACCCTTAATAACATGTTAGACTTGTATATGTGTACCAAAGGTAATATATGGCTTGCTTAACATACCTATGAAGTTTTGTGACAAACTAAGTTCGTTTAGATACTTAATAGTAACCCAGAGTGTGAAAAATAGCTTAAAATGACTCAGATAGTAGCATAAATTGCTATGTTGAGAGAAATAAACATAGAGAGTTTGTTTCTAAGTCACAAATAAGCGAAACAAGGTGTGGTTAAAGTTTGAAAGTAATTAGAGTTAGTTTGGTATTTTTAAGCATACTGGTTGTATGCTTTAATGTCGGATTGACTAGTAGCAGATATGAAAAATCATGAAAATGGTCAAACAATAATTTAGATGAATCTTATGATTTATTTTAAAGTTATTGGAAGCTAGGAAACTTGGTTTTATGGAATCTAAGTATTCTTAGCAGATAAGGAAATTCCAACAAAATATCATAGGGGTATTTTGGTAACCTTTTATTTTCTCTCCCTCACACGGTTAAAAGGCAGCAAGTGCTACAAAGAAAGAAAGAAAAATAGAGAAAAGAAAGAGGAAACCACGACAGAGAAGAGGGGAAATGGAGGATAAAGTAAGAGGATCAAGATCAAAGCATAAAACTTGAAGATGGATCATCTATATAAGAGGTAGGGGATTTAGAGCTTCTTGTCATCTCTCTTCATTGTTTTCACCATAGGTGCACTCTTGGTGCATAATAGGTCAAAATGAGTTTTAGATGTGTTTGATGAGTTTTATTTGCTTGAATGCATTTTCCATGGTTATTTATGACTTGTTAATAGCATGAGTTTGAGTTAGAAACTTTGAACATCTCATTTAGACCATTGAACCCCAAAAGAGAGCTTTCAGGTCAAGTATGTGTGATTTTGGTTCATAATCCAATTTAGTGGTTTAAGTTAGTGATTGATGATTCCTATGTGTTAACAAACTGATTAGGAAATTATAATCACTTAGAAACTGATTTGGAATGGCCAAAATCCATGAATAGAACCAATGGAATAGTACCACAATTTTGTAAAATTCTGCAGAACCTGGTTTCTTCTATGCGTGCCGCGGCGTGAAGATGCTGTGCCTCGACGTGAGGTGCATCATAGTGAAACCCGAGAGCAGGGCGCCATGGCGTGTAACATCCTCCCTACCTAATAGCTTTAATCAAAGTTATAGAAGCTCAGTAATATTGTTAAGAATTATCCATTAATTTGGATAATTTTTTGAACTAGTTTGAGTGTAATTCTATAACATCAAATACAAGAAAATAATTAAGGTATCTGCTAAATCAGTTGATATGATGGAAATAAGTATGAAAAGTTTATTTCCTAGTTAACAACTATTAATAAGAGTTGTATAAAAATTTAGAGGAGCAACATAACAAGTTTGGTATTTTTAAGGATGTTACTGAGAAATAGTCGGGATAGTGAAAAAGCTCAAAAAATTATGAAATTTTATGGAGATGACAAGTAAAATATGGAGAATATTTTGGTATAATATTAACTAAGACAAGTATCAGTAAGCATATTACTTAATCCATCAGTTTAATTTAACTTAGGACTAAGTAATAAAACTTAAATGATAAATAGCAGTATATGGAAACTTGTGAAAAAATGGATTTGAGGATTAAGATGAGTCCTAAAATTTTTTCTAATACTTATGGTAACTTATAAACTCAACTTTAGAAAATTAAAACTTACGTAGCAGATCCAAAAGTTTCAGCATATTATTTTCTTTGAACCACCGCCACTTTTCTTTCCATATTTTTCTCCATTTTTCTTATTCTCTTCTTTTTCATTCCGTCACATTTTTCTTTTTCTTTTTCACGCTACCACAGCAGCAAAACAGAGCACGTTTTGCTCTCTTTCTTTTCTTCATTTTATCTTCTATTTTTGCTCCTTCATTTCCTCCATATCCAACCTTCCTCTTCCTTATTTTTTTCTATTGTTTCTTATGGTTGATAAACCAATAATAGAGGTAAAATCAGTAGCTGAAACAGAGGTAAAAACTGCAAGGAAAAGAGAGAAAAGAGGGGGAGAAAGTGAAGGAAAAAGGAAGAAAATCAAGGAAACAAAGCTAGGAAGTGAGGTAGGGGTTGTTTTCTCTATTTTGCTTTTTATCTTCCATGATGTTTGAATCAAAAATTCTAGTTGTTCTACATGAGAGGGTCACAACCAAGTCTTGAATAAATAGGAGAGATCATCAGTTATATGTGTTTTCTATGTATTCATAACTTGGTTTTTTATGGTTGATGATATAACTGAAACTTTGTGACCATTGAAGGGAGGCACGACTAAAGTCAGAATTTTCTCTCTTTATTGATTTGAATGGTATTTGTATAGCACTTTGTTTATGGCTATGTATATGTATGAAGAGTTATGGTCAATGCTAAGTTAATTAGTTGTTGACTTTAATTGGAATTAAATTGTACTTGGACTTTCATTGCCAAGCCTCCTTACAATGACTAAACCATGTGTGTATGTGTGTTTTTATCTTAGTATCCATGAAGCAAACCGTGTATGTGTATGTATTTCAATTGTGAAGTTTATATTTCACACTTTGACTAATTGTGTTTTGTTTTTCATGGTCAAGCAACCAATATTGACTTTGGATTAGTTTGTGCTTTGATGAAATTTTGGCCGTGACATGATTGAATTAAATTATATGATTTTGTATTAAATACCACATTAACCATGGAGGTTGAATTTATTATCAATGGATAATTGAAAAGCTTGCATGATATGTATTGAAATTGGAAAGCCTTGCTAATTATGTGTTTTAAATGACTGATTTAGTTACTTGATTAGTAAAGTAGCTAATAAATGTGTATTGCATAAAATGAATGAATTAATATTGGATACCTGATGTATGATTAAAACTATATTACTCCTTGATAAATCAAGTTGAGCTTGAATTTAAATATGTATTGCTCCTTTGTATGCAAGGTTGAGAATTGAATAATTGATTATGTATTATATGGGTTTAAAATTGTATAATTGTGGAAAATTATGAACTTGTTGAGAATTATGGAATGTGATGATGGAATCTAGTAGTATTGTTCTTTGATTTATCAAGTTGAGTTTGTATTTGAAATGTTATTGCTCCTTGAATACTCAAGTTAAGCTAGAATGGTAATTTGCATTGAATTTATGTATTTGAGAATAGGCTCCCTTAAAATTATTAAGGTTGAGCTAGTATGGTATTTTAAATTGAATATTGGATTGATCAGTGCTCATAGAATTTGAAATTGAATTGAGAATGAGAATTGGATAATTATCCTTGAATAAAAGGTAATTGTCCATGCTTTCTCACTCAGTATCCTTTAGTATATGAACCATTGGTTCACTTAGTATAGTGGATTCGAAGAAGATCATATATGAGGGCAGGGTATTCGAGGAACCATAGAGATGACCTCTCGTGAAGAAGGGGATCTTGTGTTCTGCTATAAATTCCTCACAGTATTAGTATTAGTATAATCCTCATGCATTAATTCCTCATAGGATATTAGTGGTAGTGTGAGGCCCTGAATCACTCCCTACCATGAGTATATAGAACCCGAGCTATGTAAGGTGGCTCCCACCTTTGTGGTGCTTGAAATATAGGTTATATGGGATAGCGAGTAATTCGAATGAGCGCGAAGATTTGAATTGTATCTGTATGTCAGGATATGAGTTGAATATATATCCGAATACTTGAATGAAATTGATACTACAGAATTGGTATTTGAAGACAAATTCTGGAACTATTCATGAATGAAATTTGTATTGGATTTGAAAATGAATATTTGTATGCTTGTTAGGATATTTGTACTAAATGGATATAACGATAGTTGTGCTTGGTATAATTTCAAGTATTGCATATTTTTAGAATTTGTATTGATGATAAAGGATATTTTTGTAAACTATTAAATAGAATTTTATTTCGGGAAGAGAAGGGACCATATATGGCCTTTTGCCACCCTTCTAACTATAATAATATGCATATATATTCAATATTGAATTTCAAAGAAATATATTTTTCCTCGAAACAGTTGAAATTATTGTGATGACACGTTTTCAAAATAGAACTACTAAGAATTAGTATTCTCACCCCATTATATGTATGTATTCCATGTAATCCAGGTTCATCATCGACAGCACAATGACATAGACAGAAGAAGCTATTTGTTTTTGGACTTAGTATTTTATATGAAGAAATGTATGAACAACGCCTTGGAGGCAATTAATGTATATTTTTGTACTATAAATACTCTTTGTATAGACATCCTTCAGTATATGTATATTATTTCACCCGTACAGGCTCATATTTTCATATATTAAACAAAAGTATATTCAAATTTTTATGGTAAAATTTTAAGTGATGTGCTTACTATTTTTACTTTGGTGTAAATCCGAATACACTAATAGTAATAATAGTAAGGGCGTTACACAGTGTGCCAACACCGTCCTGCGACGTGAGCCTTTGATCCTCTAAAAATGTTATTTTTAATGTTTTAAAGTTCTTTACTAGTTAGAATCATTTGTATATGTTTCCTAAGGTGTTTGAGGACACAAATAGGGATATTTCAAGAGGGGAAATTATCACCTAGTAAGTATAAGAAAGTTTAGGCCTATGAACATCCAAAGTAATGGATTGACATAGGTTATGATTAATATACTATTAGAGGTAATTCAATAAGGGAATGATCCTTTGGTATGTATGTTATATGTATGAGCCTTAGAGCAACCAAGAGTAAAGGTTTGCCATAGGTAGGTCTTTAGCACCTTAGGCAACTTAATGTTGCATTAGATATCACTCAAAGTGTAATGATATGGTGCATTAAATACAAGTATACTATGATGAATTAATAGTATTCACTCTAGTAAAGATGAGAAAGGCATGAAACTTAGGATATCCAAGAGTAATGGATTACCGTGGGAAGGTACCTAGACCCTTAATTGCATTTTCTAACCACTCTTAAACTAGATTCTTTTGAGTGGAGATAGAGTTATGTATTTAGATCCTAAGTGAAGGGAGGTGGATGTGTTGAGTTCTCTAGGCATATGGGATCTTGTAGATTACTAAATACATAATCAGATGAATGGTGACTAGTAAGTTGTCATATTCATGAAGTATAGCAGAAATATGCTACAACTCCTCTATTAGTAAAGTTGGGTTGAAATTGCAAGATGAGTGGGATTTATTCTCCTTAGATACTAAATCAAGCATGGGAGTTGAAGTCCTTAAGCATTCCATGAGTTAGGAATTCCTAAAATAGGTATCTGAGACCTTACACACTCTAGTGTAGCCTAGGTTACTACTAGGGATGTGATAATAAGGGAGGCTAGATAAAACCAAGATACGTATCTTATACTTGTCTAGATGCATGTATGTGGGAATGGTCTAGTAGTATTGATCATTGTGAGTATCCTTTGATGTTTTGCACAATCATGTAGGCCAAGGGAGATAATGGGAAATCCGAAAGGTTCTTTGAATAAGGATTCAGTCCTAACATCTTGATAGTGCCAAGACCAAGGGAGATAATTGGGAAGTCTGTAAAGGTTCTTTTAAGCCCAGATTCAACCCTAGCTTCTCGATAGTGCCAGGATACATGTAATGTGAGGATGAGCTTTCCCTCAATTTACCACAGGATGATATACTAAACTAGTCCCTAGTAAATATCTTAGTTCTTAAGTGAGCTAAGTATGTATATATGATGTTTTGCTTGCTCTTCTAATGTATAGTAACCTATATGATGTGAACCATCATTGGCCAAAAGGGATAATAGCAAAGTTCACAAGTTCCTTTCGGTAAGGACTAATACTAGATTCTGAGAGAGCCAAGGTCATAGGTGGAGTGAGGATGGGCTTTCCCTCCCTACCACAGCAGATTACATAGAACATTTAGGTTCCTGGAATGAGCAGATATTCTTGGTTTTCAAAATAAAATTTTACATGTATTTCAAAACAAAACCTTGCATAAGCATATTCTTAGGATCTTTATTAGGCATAATCATATTGCATATCATTTGTAGTGCATTTACAGACAGTTGTATGGGCATTTTCTGTTGCTGTTGGTATTTACAATTGTATGGGCGGTTATTTATATCTAACAGTATGTAGGCTATCGGTTTAGACTACACTACAAGGTAGTGTGCAGTTTTGAGAATTACTAGAGGAAACTGCTATGATAGTAGTTATAGAAATTGTTATATTTTTTTATAAAATGTTATAGCTAGCTAGTATTGGAATTACTTTTACTGAGAATTGTAATTCTCACCCTGTTTGTTCTTCTATGTAAATCTAAGTACAGACCCTGCTAAGGGAAAGAAGGCGAATCTTGAAGACTAGTATAGTTTTATATGCTTTAGTAGACAATGCTTATGTATAAGTTTATATTTGTTTTGTATGTTTTTATGAGTTTATGTTTTCTGCATTCTCTCAAGGCTTTCTATAATTTCTTGATTGTGATTATAGATATATGTTATTAGTTAGTTATGTAGTAGGTGACGCAACAAGTACTGTTTATCTCGGTATAATATGGATATATCCAGATATCTGTATTAGGGTGTTATATTATGGTATCAAAGTAGTTCATCCTGTTGAGCTGGGGTATGGACTGACTGTGCTTAGGCATGGGTAGTAGTTTAGTAGAAATTATGCATCCTTTTCTCACTTTGTGAGATATGTAAATGGAATTGCATAACTTGCCTTAGGAATGGATGCTAATGGTTACTGTGTATATAGGGATCTATGGCAACTACCAGGCGAACCCATGAAACCAAGAGACTGGTAAAGGAGGTAATAACCAGAGCTCTTAGAGTAATGACTATAGCAGTGAGAGAGTAGACTGCCATTCGTAGAAGACTATTAGAAACTTTAGTCAAGGACTCTCTTAGTAAGTTGAGGAACTACTAAGGGGTCAGGATTTCTCAGGGTTCAGCAGAGTTACTCCTTTATTCTCTAAGGGAGAGTTTAGTTCAGTCAGAGCGGTTAGATGGCTTCAAGAGATGGAAGAGATCTTTGTGGTCATGGCTTGCACTGATGAATAGAAGGTGACCTTCACTTCTTATGTATTAGTAGGAGAGGCCGAAAGCTGATGAGTTGAAGCTGAGAGGTTACTTAAGATGTTAAGTGCTCAATTCACTTGTGGGGTGTTTAGAGTTACTTTTTAGACAAGTATGATTCCTTTGAGTTTTAAAAAGCAAAGGAATTGAATTTTCTGAAGCTTGAACAAGGGGATATGGTTGTGCATCAGTAGGTGGAGTAACTTAAAGAATTTCTTAAGTTCATTTCTTATTTTACGATTAATCTAGATGAAGACTAGAAGTGAGTAAAATATGGAATGGGACTTGGGGAATACATTAGAAGAGTTGCGAAGCAAATGGAGATTAAGGACTTCTCCACTCTAGTCAATGAGTGTAGAGTTATAGAAGTAGATAATATCAGAACCACAATGGAGGAAGAATTAGAAAGTTCCCTAAAGAGGAAATAGATTCAAGTGGATGCTTGGGGTGATAATAAGTATGAACAGGGTACTTTTAAAACGAGCAACCCTAAGGGAAAAGGTAAATCGGACTCTAAGATACCAAGATGTGCTAGATGTAGAAAGATACATGAGAGTAGACCATGCTTAGTGGGTAAATCCATATGCTACATATGTGAGCAATAGGACATCATTGGAAGATTGTCCATAGATAATGGGAGCAATGGAATCTTCTAACTTGGTGAGAGGTAAGAACACATTTAAAGAGAAATCTTTTAAGGATGTGTACAAGTAAAGTATAGATTTACTTTGTGAAACATGTTAGTTTACTTTGTGAATCTAGTTAGCTTACCTTTGTTGGTATGGTTTGGTTGCTTTATAGACAAATGATATTATGTTCTTGTTTAGTTAGTAGTGTGAGACTGTGCTTAGATTATAAGCAGTTGAACAAAGGACTATCAAGAATAAATGTCTTTGTCTAAGAGTAGATGATAAGATAGATTAGCTGAGAGAAGCTTTGGATTTTCTCATAAGATGATCTAAGATTTGATTGTCATAGAATCAAGTTTGGGAAGAGAATATCCCTAGAAAATTTCCAGGATTAAAACATAGACAGTATGTTATTGTAATTTTAGAAACTTTTAGAGAAAAGTTTATGCTTTCCAAGTTAGCCAAAAGTTAGTTTGGGTTACAAGTGGTATAGTTTAAAGGGTTATGTAATTTTCTCAAAGGAGAGTTGCAGAGAACCCTAGCAAAGTTTAAGAAGAGGTATGATGGGAAGGATAACCATTCTGACCGAGGGTAAAGAGTTTATCAGTAGACTTTCTCAGTTAGTGCTACCCAGACTAGGTCAACTAGGAAATGTGGTAATTAGTAGTGGACTCTTGTATGTGAGTATAGTTTCCAAGAGTTAAAGAGAGGTTAGCTACTATGTTAGTAATGGAAATTCCAGATCCCCATGAGAACTTTGAGGTAGTTAGTTATACTTCGAAGGTGGGACTAGGGTGTGTTCTGATACAACAGAGGTAAGTAGATGTCGATGCATCGAGGTAGTTAAATCACTAAGAGGACTACCTTATACATGATTTGGAATTAGCCATAGTGGTGTTTGCCTTACAGTTTTGGATACAATACTCATAAGGAGTCTAGCTCAAGGTGTTCGGCGATCATAATAGTTCAGGATGCTTGTTGATCAGAGGAAGCAGAACATGAGGTAGAACAGATGGATGAAGTTTATCAAGGCTTATAAACTTGAGTTTTAATATCATTCGGGTAAGGTCAAAGTAGGGACTAATGCACTAAGTAGGAAATTCCTACAATTGTCCCAGATGATAGTTCGAGAGAGTGAATTTCTTGAGAGCTTCAGGAATTTGAGTCTCGCGATGACTGTGATGCCATGTAGTCTCTCAGTGAGCAAGGTGGACATAGTAAAAGGCTTAAAGACTTATATTTTAGAAGCTCAAAGGGAGAATGGAACTCTAACGGACACTAGTGAGCAGATTATCTTAGGAACCCAACAGGATTTTGTTATGGTAAAAGATGGAATGGCGAAGTTTAGCGACAGACTTTGTATTCCAAGAAAGTAAAAAATCAAGGAAGGGATTCCAGAGGAAGCTCACAAGAGTATGTATACCATCTATCTAGGGGCTACTAAGATATTTCAAGAGTTAAAGAAGATGTTTTGGTGGCCTAGAATGTTAAAGAACATAGCAGATTATGTTGAGTTGTAGGTAAGGGTGGATGAATTATGTAATATGCCAACTTTTTGCTAATAAAAGTTACCTATTCTCTAGATAAAGTATTTCAACTGCTTTGGAATGAGATAGTTGGATTGTATTGAATCCCAGTGAATGTAGTGTCAAAGAGAGATTCTAGATTCACATCCAGTTTTTGGGAAGCCTTACATAAGAAGTTCAAAGCTAAGTTAAGTTAAGTTTTAGTACAACTTACCATCCTCAAACAGAGGGGTCAAAAGCTTAGAGGTAATCGGTTTTCCTCTAATTAAGATGCGGTTAGGAGAAGCAAGTATTGAAAAGAGCTACTTCGGAGTTAGAATCCCATGTAAAGTAAGTTCACCCATGGTTGTGTATAAGAGATAAGCAATTTTGGAGACAAAATTTTAAAAAAGTGAGAGGAGAAATGTAATACCTTTAATAACATGTTAAACTTGTATATGTGTACAAAAGGTAACATATGACTTGCTTAAGATGCCTATGAAGTTTTGTGACAAACTGAGTTTGTTTAGGTACTTAGTTGCAACCCAGAGTATGAAAAGTAACTTAAAATAACTGAGATAGAAGCATAAATTCCTAAGTTGAGGGAAATAAATATAGAGAGTTTGTTTCTAAGTCACAAATAAGTGAAACAAGGTGTGGTTAAAGTTTTAAGGTAATCAGAGTTAGTTTGATATTTTTAAGCATACTGGTTGTGTGCTTTACTATCGGATTGACTAGCAGCAGATATAAAAAATCATGAAAATGGTGAAACAATAATTTAGATGAATCTTATTATTTATTCTATAGTAGTTGGAAGCTATGAAACTTAGTTTTATGGAATCTAAGTGCTCTTAGAAGATAAGAAATTTCCAGCAAAATATCCTAGTGGTATTTTGGTAACCTTCTATTTTCTCTCCCTCACACAGGTAAAAGGTAGCAAGTGCTGCAAAGAAAGAAAGAAAAATAGAGGAAAGAAAGAGGAAACCATGAAGGAGAAAAAGGAAAATGGAGGATGAAGCAAAAGGATCAAGATCAAAGTATAAAGCTTGAAGATGGATCATCCATACAAGAGGTAGGGGATTTAGAGCTTGTTTTCATCTCTCTTCATTATTTTCACCATAGGTGCACTCTTGGTGCATAATAGGTCAAAATGAGTTTTAGAGGTGTTTAATGAGTTTTATTTGCTTGAATTCATTTCCATGGTTGTTTATGACTTGTTCATAGTATGAGTTTGAGTTAGAAACTTTGAACATCTCATTTAGACCATTGATCCCCAAAAGAGAGGTTTTAGGTCAAGTATATGTGATGTTAGTTCATAACCCAATTTTGTGGTTTAAGTTAGTGATTGATGATTCCTATGTGTTAACAAATTGATTAGGGAATTAGAATCACTTAGAAACTAATTTGGAATAGCCAAAATCCATGAAAAGAACTAATGGAACAGTACCATGGTTCTGCAACATTCTGCAGAACCTGGTTTTTGCTATGCATGCCGCAGCGTGAAGATGTCGTGCCATGGTGTGAGGCTGATTTTGCTACGTGCACCGCGGTGTGAAGAAGTCGTGCCGTAACTTGAGGTGCATCATAGTGAAACCCAAGAGCAGGGTACCGTGGCATGCCAACGTTGTGCCACAACGTGAGCCCTTGATCCTCTAAAAATGTCATTTTTGATATTTTGAAATTCTTTGTTAGTTAAAATCATTTGCATTTGTTTCCTAAGGTGTTTGAGGATACAAATAGGGATATTTCAAGAGAGGAATTATCACCTAGCAAGTATGGAGAAGTTTAGGCCTATGAACATCCAAAGTAATGGATTGACGTAGGTTATGTTTAATATACTATTAGAGGTAATTCGGTAAGGGAATGATCCTTTAGTATATATGTTATATGTATGAGCCTTAGAGCAACCAAGAGTAAAGGTTTTCCATAGGTAGGTCTTTAGCACCTTTGGCAACTTAATGGTGGATTAGATATCACTCAAAGTGTAATGATGTGGTGCATTTGATATAAGTATACTAAGATGAATTAATAGTATTCACTCAAGTAAATATGAGAAATGTATGAACCTTAGGATATCCAAGAGTAATGGATTACCTTGAGAAGGTACTTAGACTCTAGACTCTTAAGCAAAAAAGTGTTGAATATTCTAACCACTCTTAAACTAGATTCTTTTGAGTAGAGATAGAGCTGTGTATTTAGCTCCTAAGTGAAGGGAGGTAGGATGTATTGAGTTCTTCGGGAAAGTGGGATCTTGTACATTACTAAATACACAATAAGATGAATGGTGACTAGTAAGTTGTCATATTCATGAAGTATAGCAGAAATATGCTATAACTCCTCTATTAGTAAAGTTGGGTTGAAATTGCAAGATGAGTGGGATTATTCTCCTTAGATACTAAATCAAGCATGGGAGTTGAAGTCCTTAAGCATTCCATGAGTTAGGAATTCCTAAAATAGGTATCTGGGACCTTACACACTCTAGTGTAGCCTAGGTTATTGTTAGAGATGTGATAATAAGGGAGGCTAGATAAAACCAAGATACGTATCTTATACTTGTCTCGATGCATGTATATGGGAATGGTCTAGTAGTATTGATCGTTGTGAGTATCCTTTGATACTGTGCACAAACATGTAGGCCAAGGGGGATAATGGGAAATCCAAAAGGTTCTTTGAATAAAGATTCAGTCTTAACATCTCGATAGTGCAAAAGCCAAGGGAGATAATTGGGAAGTCCGTAAAGTTTCTTTCGAGCCTGGATTCAGCCCTATCTTCTCGGTAGTGCCATGATACATGTAATGTGAGGATGAGCTTTCCCTCTATTTACCACAAGATGATATACTAAACCAGTCCCTAGTAAACATCTTAGTTCTTAAGTGAGCTAAGTATGTATGTATAATGTTTTGCTTGCTTTTCCAATGTATAGTAACCTATATGATGTGAACCATCATTGGCCAAAGGGGATAATAGGGTAAGGACTAGTACTAGATTCACAGAGAGCCAAGGTTACAGGTAGAGTAAGGATGAGCTTTCCTCCTTATCATAGCAGATTATATGGAACATTCAAGTTCCTGGAATGAGCAAGTATTCTTGGTTTTCAAAATAAAACTCTGCATGTATATTAAAACAAAACCTTGCATAAGCATATTCTTAAGATCTTTCTTAGACATAATCATATTGCATATCATTTGTAGTGCATTTACAGACAATTATATGGGCATTGTCTATTGCTGTTGGTATTTATAATTGTATGGGCAGTTGTTTATATCTAATAGTATGTAGGCTATTGATTTAGACTACACTATAAGGTAGTGTGTAGTTTTGAGAATTACTAGAGGAAACTCCCATGAAAGTAGTTATAGAAATTGTTATATTTGTTTATACAATGTTATAGCTAGTTGGTATTGGAGTTGCTTTTACTGGAAATTGTAATTCTCACCCTCTTTGTTATTCCATGTAAATCCAGGTACAGAACCTGCTAAAGGAAAGAAAGCGAATCGTGAAGACTAGTATAGTTTTATATGCTTTAGTAGACAACGCTTATGTATAAGTTTATATTTGCTTTGCATATTTTTATGAGTTTATGTTTTCCGCATTCAAGGCTTTCTATAATTGCTTGATTATGATTATAGATATATGTTATGAGTTAGGTATGTAGTAAGTGACGCAGCTAGTACTGTTATCTTGGTATAATCTGGATATATCCAGATATCTATATTAGGGTGTTACAGTGGTTTGTATGAGTTATACATAACACTGTATAGTTCCTAATACTTGATAATTTTGAAGTAGAGTAATCTTTAATGTTGTATAATGATATGGCTAAAGGAGATAGAGGGGAAAGTCCAAAAGTCTCTTTGAGTGAGGATTTAGCCCTACCTGCTCGCTAGTGCCAAGATTACTAGTTTATATGTAGTGGAAATAGAACCCTCACTAGAGTGAGTAGGAACTAGTCCACTCATTATCCGGTAGTTTAAAGAGTCAGTCTTCTTAACTACAAATTTAAAGAAAGTTAGGAATAAGCAAGTGACACACAGACACAATCATATACAATTCCTGTTCCTTGGCAGTTGTATGGGCAATTGTCTAGGATAGATGATATTGTACAATTGTATGAGCGGTTATTCAATATCATTGATGGTATGTCTATGAGTTTAAGGTTTGAAATTGGCTTAGTGAATGTTTGCATAGAATAAGAGAATGTAAATGTTCAAGTGGCGTGAAGTAAAGACTCCATTGCTTGTTGCTAATCCTACTATTTAGAGTTAGTGAGTTTATTCATAGAAAAATGTTATATGTATAGTACTTATAATAAGTTTATGAATGAACTAGTTGTGATATGTTACAACTGTGTAGATAGTTGTTCTTGTCATATGAGTAAGGGACTTAGGGTTATAGATTATGCATTATGTTAGTGAACCTTTACATAACAGTAGCATGTAAATGTTCTAGAGATGTTGAATAGGGATTTGATATCTAGTAACAACTATAATCTATTATGTTTAAGTTCTAGTATTATAAGGTTAACTAGATTTGAGAAAGCTTTGTTACGTTATACATTTGTATGGGCGATTGTATAATGTTGATATAGTTTATATTGATTTGTATGCAGTTTACATTGTATAATGCATGAAATGTATGAATATTACTGAGAATTGCATGTTCTCACCCCTTTTGTGTTTTCATGGTAAAAGTAGGACTTGACCTTTCAAAGGGTAAGAAGGTAAAGTAACAGAAGAGCTAATGTAGTTTAGTTTTATTTTTTCCTTTTATAAGAAAACTTGATGTATTTAGTTATATTTGCTTCGAGAACGCAATGTTGTATATATAACACTTTGCCTTCGGGGCTATTATCGTTTATATGTATAACATTTTAGTTATGGCTCTCCAATATAATTGTTTAATTATATGGGATTAGTAAGATAGTAAGAATAGAAGTAACATGTTTAATGCTTTATGTCTTTATATATAAGTTATATCAAGAACATTGTATTAGGGTGTTACAGAGAAAATCTTTGCTGTGATGGGATGTACGGACAACCAAAATGTGTCCTTTGCTTCCTTCATATTGAAGGAGGAAATCGAGTATTGGTGGAATGACACGAAAAGGATTAAGGAGGCAGTTGGAATAGAGATGACTTGAGAGATATTCTAAAAGACTTTCTTGGATAAGTATTTTCCAAGGAACCTACAAGAAGTGAAAGAGTTGGAATTCTTGAAGTTGGAGCAAGGAAACATGTTAGTGGGACAATATGTGGCAAGATTTGAGGAGCTATCAAAGTTTTCTTCTTAATTCTGGTATAATCCAGATGAGAGCTGGAAGTGTGTAAAATTTGAGTCTAGATTAAAAGATAAGGTGAGAAAGATAGTGATGCCACTTGAGATCATAGATTTCCATACTCTAGTGAATAAATGCAGAATAATAAAGTCAGATACCTCGAGGCCACCACAACAAGAGCCACAACAGAAGCAAAAGCCTCAGGGCTTCCAAAAGAGAAAGAATACAGTTGATGACCCAAAAAAGAAGTTTTCTAAGTTCAAGAACCAATAAGGGAAAGGGAAACAGCCCCAGATAGAAGACAAAGGACCTCAATGTCCAAAGTGTGAAGGGGTACCATGGAGACAGAGCTTGTAGGATTGATCAGATAGAGTGCTTCAATTGTGACAAGAAGGGACATTATGCCAAGAAATGTCCCCAGTGACAAGAAGTAGTAACTCCCAGACCCTTGACCCAAGGAAGAGTGTTCACTTTGAGTGGTAAGGAAACAACACAATCTCTTGATCTGATACAGGGTAAGTACATTGTTAAAATTACACTTTTAACTATATTGTATGATTCTGGAG
The DNA here is from genome assembly GCA_029884595.1 of Ormosia semicastrata. NCBI lineage: Eukaryota > Viridiplantae > Streptophyta > Magnoliopsida > Fabales > Fabaceae > Ormosia > Ormosia semicastrata. Next base: position 77,498,274 of record JAQQTO010000060.1, read on the forward strand.
CCTCTCACTCTTTCATTTCTTATGACTGTGTGAGGATGTTGGATTTGGCTATTTCTGACCTCCTCTATAACTTGAAAGTTTTTGTTCCCATGGGAAAACCTGTAACAACTTCCAAAATATGTCTAAATTATGATGTAATTATTGAAAATAGAAACTTCCTGGTGAATCTTATATGATTACCCCTTGTTGATTTAGACCTTATTTTGGGCATGGATTGGTTGTTAACAAACCATGTTCTGAATTGTTTAGATAAAACTATAGTGTTTATGTCTGACCTTCCTTCTACAAACCTTCCTTCCGAGTCAATATACCTGAGTGCCAGTCAAGTCATCAACCACCTAGTAGAAGGAGCTTAAGGCTATGTTCTCTTCTTTTCAATGAGTTTTGAAAGGGAACAAAGTTTGGAGAGTATACCTATAGTAAGAGAGTACCCAGAGGTTTTCCCAGATGAAGTGAGTGAATTGTCACTTGAGAGAGATTGAGTTTACTATAGACTTAGTGCCAAGAACAGGGCCTATCTCCATAGCACCCTATAGGATGTCCCCTATAGAACTCTCTAAGCTTACGAAATAGATAGAAGAATTGTTGGATAAAAAGTTTATTCGACCTAGTGTCTCACCTTGGAGAGCCCCTGTGCTTTTGGTGAAAAAGAAGGATGGCAACATGAGGTTCTGTGTGGACTATAGACAATTGAATAAGGTCACCCTTAAGAACAAATACCCACTGCCTAAGATAGATGGTTTGATGGATCAGTTGAGAGGAGTTGCAATGTTTTCAAAGATTGACTTAAAGTTAGGATACCATCAAATCAGGGTCAGAGAAGAAGATATTCCTAAGACTTCCTTTAGGACCAGGTATGGGCATTATGAGTACTTTGTAATATCCTTTGGCCTGACCAATGCACCTGTCGTCTTCATAGATTATATGAATAAGATTTTTAGGCCATACCTTGTGAAGTTTGTGGTTGTCTTTATAGATGATATTCTCATTTATTCAAAGACAATTGAGGAACATGAGGAACATCTTAGGGTGGTTCTAGAAATCTTGAAACAAAAGAAATTGTTTGCTAAGTTGTAAAAATGTGAGTTTTGGATGAAGGAGGTGAAGTTTTTGGGACACGTTATCTTTAGAAATAGGATATTCGTGGATCCTAATAAGGTAGAGTCAGCGATGCGATGGGAGAGACCCACCACCATAACTGAGATTAGGAGTTTCTTGGGTTTATCTGAGTATTATAGAAGATTCATAAAGGATTTTTCTCAGATAGCTTTGCTTTTAAGTAGGTTGACTAGGAAGGGTAGTACTTTTGAGTGGACCCAATAATGTAAAAATAGCTTCCAAGAGTTGAAAGAGAAATTGACTACCACACTTGTGCTAGTGATTCCAAATCCCCAAGAAAACTTTGATGTTTATTGTGATGATTCAAAAAATGGGTTAGGTTGCGTCTTGCTACAAAATAGATGAGTAGTTGCTTATGCTTCTAGGCAGCTAAGATCCTATGAAGAAAACTACCTGACCCATGACCTGGAACTAGCAACAATTGTGTTTGGTTTAAAGTTATGGAGGCATTATCTGTATAGGGTCAAGTTTGAGGTCTTCAGTGATCACAAGAATTTGAAATACCTATTTGATCAAAATGAGTTAAATATGAGGCAATGAGGTGGATGGAGTTTCTAAAAGATTATGACTTTGAATTAAAGTATCATCCGGGTAAAGCCATTGTTGTGGCCGATGCACTTAGCAGAAAACTTCTGCATGTATACTGAATGATGGTTCAAGAGATAGAACTCCTTGAGAGCTTTAGAAATTTGAGCCTGGCAACAACTATGTTACCACATGGTCTTTGTTTGGAAATATTAGAGATTCATGATGGGACACTTATGTTTAGAGATAGACTATGTGTTCCAAGAGAAAGTAAAATCAAAGAGAAGATGTACCAAGATGTACCAAGACCTCAAAAAGATGTTTTTGTGGCCAAATATGAAAGGAGATGTAGCTGACTATGTGTCCAAATGTTTAGTTTACCAAAAAGTGAAAATAGAACACCAAAAACCTTCAGGACTTCTCCAATCCTTGGAAATTCCCGAGTGGAAATAGGAAAGTATATCAATGGATATTGTGGTGGGATTTCCAAGGACATAATCAGGCCATGATGCTATTTAGGTTATAGTGGATAGATTGACAAAATCTGCACACTTTTTAGCCATAAAGGCTAACTGGCTATTAGATAGACTAGCCTAGTTGTATCTCCAAGAAATATTTAGACTGCTTGGAATCCCCTCTAGTATAATATCAGATAGAGATCCTAGATTCACCTCTAGATTTTGGGGAGCCTTGCAAAAAGCCTTTGGAACAAAGTTGAGATTTAGCACAGCCTACCATCAATGGAGGAGCACATGTGTTCTTTAGAGTCACCCCTACTACGGGAGTTAGTAGGGCTATCAAAACAAGAAAGTTGACTTTGCTATTTCTTAGTCCCTTTTAGATCTTGAAAAGAGTCAGACTTATTGCTTACCAAATAGCCTTGCCCTCCAGTTTTTCAAACTTTCATTATGTTTTCCATGTTTCCAAACTCTGAAAGTATAATCTGAATCCTTCACAGTGTCTGGAAAATGAATCAATACAGTTATAAGATGACTTAACTTATGTGGTTAAACCTGTAAGGATCATGGATAGGGCTGTGAAAGAACTCAGATGGAAACAGATTCCTTTGGTAAAGGTGCTATGGGAGGGATTTGAATAAGGTAAACAAATTTAGAGGACAAACTTTATAAAAAAAAGGGGGGGGGGAGAATTGTAACATTCTCTCCAACCCAATGGACTTGATCAGGTTATAGAAGCTCAATAATGTTGGTAAAGGTTACCTGTTAATTTTGGTAATTATTGGGATTCGTTTGAGCATAAATGTAACGCCCCAAAAATTGCTTGTTTTATGATATATATTCGTTTTATAATATTTTTGATTTTTGAGAATTTTTCTGGAATTATTTGAATTGTTTGATTATTTTAATATTTTTTTTAATTTACGTGTACATTGAGTGGGGCCAAAAAAATAAAATATTTTCCTTAAGGCCAGAAAACTTTGGACTATAGAAGCGTCGACGGGGGATCTTACTAAACCCAAGGTCGGGCATAATTTATGAAGTTTTATTTTTTGAGATTTTATCTGATAAATAAAATCACAGTATATTTTATTATCTGTGTGACAATAAAACATTATTTCTACTAACTATAACTTTTGTCCATTGGATAATAGCTCTAGTAGATTATTTCTATTAAGTTACTTTTATGATATCATCTAAGTTCCTACCAAGCTTCTCAAGGAACTTTCACACACTCTCTCCTCACTTTGGGCTACACGGCCATGAAGGGAAAAGATGACCAAAAGTCATCATTTTTTCATCTAATACTCATTCTGTAACACCCCCTCCGAAGTGTGTCACATTCATATTAACTCCTTATAAATAATTAATTACCCAAGTTATAAAATATTTAATTTCATTTAAAAACGGGTTTCAAAATTTCTTTTTCGTGGAAAATATAAACTTTACTGAACTAGAAAATATAAAAACTGAATAACATACATATCACATAGATTCATGATGTCTTCATTACATAAAACTTATATATTCTAGACAATATCTAATTACCACATATAAACTTGACCTGGCCCAAGCCAAAATACCTGGAGAGTAAGGTTCTGAACCTGATCCTTTCCCGAAACCTCTAAAGGCACATTCTCTAGTTGAGGTGTGTCTCTTTGAACAGGAGTCCGAGCAGTTGACTTTGTAGAGTCTTCACTAGACAAAGGGTGAGCAATGTCCCATAGTTCTCCAATAGACATGGAAAACTCTACATGTACACACACAGCATAGTATGTGAAAGTAGGGTTTCCATGGTAGGTATCACTCTGGGATGGAGTCACTTCTCCTATATAACTAACACGTTCAATAGCTGAGTCGACACGCCAGGCATTAATGCCATCGTGGAACTGCGCTTGCATGTAATCAGTGAAATTCCTCCTTGCAGCCATCACAGTCTTTACAGACATAAACATAAAATAGAAATAGACAGAATAAAACAGCAAAGAGGTGAGATCCCCTACATCGCATACCAATATGATAGCAAAGAAACGATACGAACAACAATCTCGTTCCGCACATACAATTCATAGATTATCATAAAATCAGCAGTGTATATATATTCTGGATATTAAATAAAAAAAACATTCCAAGAAACTCGTAGCTCAATATCAGTCATAATGATAATACCACAATCATAATATATTTCAACAGCGTAAATGTTGAATATGAATATGCTCAACACAATTGATTCCTTCTTCATAGAGTTTACTCAAATTCAGAAATGAACGCTAGTAGATCTGTCCCCCCTTAATAAGAACTGAAATAAGACAGTCTATGCTGGAAAATGAAAAGCAATAGTGTTCATCGAGATGTCAGTGCGTTGCAATCGGTGATCACGGCCAGGGGTATATCTATATATATATCTCAATGTCAACTGACTTAATGTCAAACAAGTGAATCACCGCGCCCTGACGTCCCCCAGGATTCCTCCCACTATCCTGTGAGTTCACGTCCATTCCTTAGGCATAAAACGCCACAACAAAATCCGCGAATGCATGATAAATAATTCAATCATATATTGTCATTGATCACACATTATTTCTTATTCACATGCCATCATATGGCAGTATCATCGTACAATGTTCAAATCATTTTTGTTCAAAAACAGAGTACCGTTATACTATCCCCAATGATACCAACTCAACCGCACATGCATATACAGATTGTCCAATACCATTAGTATCTATGGTATTATATAACCGCTCATACAATCGATAATACTAAAGATCCACTCGGGTCCAATACTTCAGTTTCACAAATTCTTTTCAACATGTTGACTTTACAGCAAAAATCGTTGTTCCTCTCAATCGCGTAGCAATATTATTGTGTTTTCACAATCGCGTAATACTTTTGTTACATTTTCAAATCGTGTAAAGATTTTAAAACGTTTTCTCAATCGCGTAGATAAAAATTACTATTTTTAAATCGTGTAAAATATTTCGAACATATTTTTAATCTAAAATAATATTTTTTTCATTTAATATAAAAAATTGACTTTATTCTCATTATTTGCATAATAGTCCTTCTATAATAGAATATTTACATAATAGTCCCTCTTTAAATAATATTTCTAAAATAGTCCATTTTCAAAGAATATTTTCAGTATAGTCCCTTAAAAATATTTTCAATATAGTCCCTCTTTAAAGAATATTTTCAATATAATCCCTCTAAAAATTAGTATTTCTACTGTTTCCCAGAAAATTGTATTTCATAATTTTACTTGAGATATTACAGCTCAAAATTTCCTTACGCGCTTCAAAACCCATAGGGTGAGCTATACGTCAGTAAATTTCAAGTGTTGACATGTATTCTACTACTTAGCTTAATTAAATCAATTCTAAATATTAAAATTACTTTCATTTAAATTTCAAAACTTACCAAATTGAGTTCTTACTATTAAAACACCTAAGTTTACACTTAGTAAAATAATTTTGGATCTTGGACATAAAAAATTGGCATATTGGCCGAATTTACATATTGCTTTGAAATTCATAGATAAATCCTTTTCTCACACTTTAAATCCTTATAAATTTTCTTAATTGAATTTCTTGTCATAAAATCATTTAAACCTCGATTTGAAAAATAAATTAAAATCCTTAGTCCTCTTGATAGTAATGAGGCCGTGTGCCTCTAGACTCTTTGGAGTCGTTATACAAATTTTCTTATCATGTGAATCACATCTTAAATTACACAAGCATCATCATGCTTCCAAATTCACATAGGCAAATATACCATCAAAGCTATAAGAATATCAAACACATATACAAATCATGCATACTTATCAAAGCAATAAAACAATCACATAATATAATCTAACAAGCACAAATTAATAATTGCACAATTGAGTGAATAAATACTCACATGGATTTTCCACTCACAAACACAAATAATTTCATTCCTTCACTGCCACATATGGCCGATGAGGTTAATCTCCCTCTTACCTGGTTGATGTCCTCCTAGCTTTTTTTTGTAAAACTCTTCAAGTTCATTCTCCTCTAAATTTCGTGAATCACCCAAACAATTTCCTAAAATCTTAAACAAATCTTAAAGTCATAAAACAAAACTTAGGGATAAGAAACCATGGATCAATCATGGTATAGAAAATTAAAACTCCACTTAGAACCAAAGAATCAAGAGATTACCTTGGATGTAAGAAATCAAAGCTTGCTTTTTGAAGCACTTAGAGTAGGATTTAAGCAAAACTCACAAAAGGAAAGATGTTTAGAATAAGGTTTGGGTTTGGAAAGTAAGGTTGGATAAAATTATTGAAGTGAAGAGGTTGGTTTGGTGGGTGGTGTTACCAAGTGGCCTCAATACTCAAGAGGGGGGTGAATTGAGTATGAAAACTAAGTTCGCAAATCTTTCACAAATCGTTTGATAACTTATTTTTGTTGAAGCTATTGAATGATTAGAAATAATTGGAAGGACAAGATAAACACTTTTACTTATAATGAAATAGTCTACGGAGACAATATCAAGAAAATCAATAAAACAGTATACAAAATAAACAGGGGAGGGTTTAGAGATAATAAACACAGTCGTTTATCCTGGTTCGATCACCAATCCACTTGTGATCTACGTTTAGTCCCCAAGCAACAACTTGAGATTTTCCACTATATCTTCAAGCTTCAATGGGTGCTTAACAACCACTACAACCTTGAGCACTCAACTCTTTTGGGATACCTCACCCTTGGAGCTTGAGTCTCTTCAACTAAGGGATACCTCACCCTTTACACTGTTGGAGGGATGCCTCACCCTCTTTACAAAGCAATAATGATAGATAGAATGAAGCTCTCAATAGAGCAGATGAATACAAATTGAAGCTCTAATATGCTCTCAAAGATTTTTCACGTTTTTGACAGAAAACAGAGCAAGAAAATGATTTGAGGATTGATTCACATTTGGACGTATTGGTAATCAGTTTTTGGTTTAAGGTCAACCTCAAATAAAGACCCAACTTTGGTATTTATAAGTTTCTCATTTAATAGAGCCGTTGGGGTTTTCTGGGCACGCATTAAATGCATTAAATATAGCCGTTGGACGTTGTCAGGATTCTTGTAATCGATTACTCAGCTCAGGTAATCGATTACATATGTTATTCCAACGTGTTCTTGACTTTCTGGGCTCTGTGTAATCGATTACATTCCTTATGTAATTGATTACATGGCTTCTGACTTGTGTGTAATCGATTACATTCTTGGTGTAATCGATTACATGGCTTCGACTTTGTGTGTAATCGATTACAATATCCGTGTAATCGATTACATGACTTCGACTTCTTTGTGTAATCGATTACATATATCCATGTAATCGATTACATGACTCTTTGAATGTGTTCATGCTTTTCTGAGCTTGATGTAATCGATTACATATATTGTGTAATCGATTACATGGCTCTCTCGACTTGCTTGTAATCGATTACATTGCTCATGTAATCGATTACATGCCTTGTTTCTTTGTGTAATCGATTACAAACGTAGTATAATCGATTACATTGACCATTGAACACATTTTTCAAGTCCAATAAAGCTTGTAAGTCATTTCTAACACCTTGAGACAATTGTTTAAACATGAATCTTTTTAAGAGTGTTAGTTTTAAGATTGAAACACAAGTTTTCTTGAAAGCCATGTTTATCTTTGAAATTTCCCATTTATTTTGAAATCATATATTGAAAAACTATTTGAGAAATCTTGAGAGCATTTAACATTAGTGTCCTAAGTCTTATAACTAAATAAACCTTCTTGTCTTCTTTCTTTGATCTTGATTTTTCTTTTTGCGCTTGATCTTCACTATTGCACTTGATCTTCGCTTTTGTCTTTGTTATCATCAAAAACCATTTGACATGCCTTAGAGACATAAGCATTCACATTCTCCCCCTTTTTGATGATGACAAACTGATCATAGGAAAACGAAAGAATTTTTGCAATTTTATATAATAGACATTTAGGCGCAATGCTCCCCTGGAGTTTATGCATGATATTGGGTTAGATTTCATATAAAAAGCTTAAGAGCGCAAAAGCTCAATAACTCCCCCGTACTCATGCAGCCTTAATTACTCATGCAACCTTTATTTCATTTTTCCTTATTTTCCTTATTTTCTCCCCCGTTGGCATTATCAAAAAGATATAAGCAAAAAAAAATGGACAGCATAACAGCTATAGTTCATGATTCCCTAAATTTTGCCAGAACAACAATGCCAAGGATATCAATCAGTTCATGCAATATTGACAAACAGCCAAACATTCAAAGCGGAAACAAGTTCATATTTTATTAATCAGCCATGGACAAAGTAATGTTATCACAGCCAGTATACCCAATAATCAAAGAACACCATAAATGTATACCAATGAAATATAATCAGAGTCAAAACAAAATAAATACATGGTGTTTATCAAAACAAATATCAAAGCAAGGAGCCATGATCACTGTCAGTGGCCTCGCTGTCACAAAAGACATCACCCTCTGGATCCGCAGCAGTATCATCGTTATCATCATTGTCATCGCTGGGCATAAGATCATCGTCAGAGTCCAAAGGCTCCTCATCATCAGTAAGAACTCCAGATGGGCCAGCGAAGGAGAGGGGAACCGGAGAGGCAGGGGATGTGCGAGGTGCAGCAGCAGCGCTCTGAGGAATAGGAGGTCCACCTAGGAGAGATCGGATGGAGGCAAGTTCCTGATCAGAGTAGTCCATCCTCAGCTCAAGATGGTTAATCTTCTGCTCGATATGATCCATGCGTGTGTTTGCATTAGCGCTCAGGTTGTGCATTTCTTGGAGCAGGAGATCAAGAGTAGTAGGAGTGGGAGCTGGAGCAGGATGCTGAGCCTCCGCATCCTCGTCACTATCTGGGTCGTGATGGATATGGCCAAAAGTGCCATGAGCGATGTAATGTCATCTGTCATCCACCTTATAGAGCTGGAGCTTCCTTAGAGTATGCAGCCCAATTGATTGTGGTCCCTTGGAGCTGGTGTCCTTAGACTCTTCAGCCAGCGAAATACGACAGTGCTCAAGTATAGTGGTTACTAACATAGCGAAAGGGAGAGCAGAGTTCTTCTTTTTCTTGACGTCCAGCATGTGCTCTAAGATATAATAACCCCAGTTAATAGGCCTCCCTGTAGTCATTGCCCATAATGCAATCACATCATCCTTGAGGACTTGGGAGTAATTCCTTCCCCTGGGACTCAAGCCACGAACCAAAAGATAGTGGAGAATCCTGTTCTCCATGGTGAGGCTAGTAGCCATAATTCTTCGTTTAGGATCACTCGGGGGGTGGTAGCCAGTCCTAATCAAAGAGAGAAGAGCAGCCTTGTGCTCAAACTCATGTCCCCATACATTAGCATTCCCACAGAACTGAGCTCCATCTGGAGTGAGCTTTGTCAGCCTATACCACTCTGCCATTGATAACCAGATTTGTTGCTTTTTCACTTCAGAAATGATATAGTTATCCTCAACCTTCAGGTTCGCATAAAAGACACGTACAAGATTAGGGTAGATGGCTTTCTCTATGCTCAGGAATCCCAGCAAGCCTAAGTTTTCTATTGTCCTAAAGCTCTCTAATGGTTCACTCTCGCAGAAGGTGATGGGTAGATACCTGGGAGAGATGATCTTGCGAAGCTAGAAGTTCTTCCGGAACAATTCAGCTCGTTTCACAGTGGAGAAGTGCCTCGTGAGGTCCAGGCCAGATATGTTATGTGAAGAACCACCAGAAGACCCTGCAATGGCAGCCCCTGTTCTTGGGCGCTTTGAACGATGAGAAGATTCAGCCATTGAGGAGTAGGAGTGGAGTGGGAGAAGTGGAAATGGTTGGGGATGAGTGAGGAGAGAGAAAGGGATGAAATTAGGTTAGAGAAACAGAGATGGGGTTCGTGAGAGAAGGTGGGGGATTTGGGTGAGGGATGTGAGGAGATTTTGAGAGATGGGTTGTGTGGAGAGGGGATTTCTCATATTGAGAGAGGTAAAATGAGGGATTTCGATGGAGATTTGAGTGAGAAATGAGAGATTTTGAGGTTTGAGAGGTTTAGGGTGCGTGGGAGCGAGAGGAGGAGGACGAAGAAGATGAACAGGTTCTAAAAAAAAAATGAGCTCTACGCGCGTCGAAACCTTTTAAAACACTCTGTGTAATCGATTACATTGAGTGTGTAATCGATTACATGAATTTTGGTGGGTGTGTAATCGATTACATTTTGGTGTAATCGATTACATGCTTTTTGGGAACCTTGTAATCGATTACATAGATATTGTAATCGATTACCTGAGTTCTGAGTTGATTGTAATCGATTAAAAAGGGTGTGTAATCGATTACATGCGTGACAAAACCTGTGTAATCGATTACAAAGGCATTGTAATCGATTACCAGTACTCTTTAACTTAGATTTTGCATTCCAGACAGCATATAATCAACTTTAATCAATCCAAATTAGTTTCAAAATAGCTTAGATCAATTCAAAGCATCATTCAACCATATAATCTAATCATATTATGATTCAACTCACGTAATTTATCAAAAATTACTATTTTTACCAAGATTTTTACCATTTTTAGTGAAATTTTGAGGATGTTGAGTTGCTTGTGAGTCTTGGTCATGAGGGAGCACCTGCAAAACAACTTAGGGGAAATCTCTGACGCTCAAGTCAGTATTAGATTCAAATATAATGAAAAATTCAGAGATTATGCAGCAATTTGGCGTGATTATTCAGAAAAGTGCAAGGTTATGCATTAGATTCAGGATTATGCAGCAGAAGTTAATTTATGCATGAATGATCCAATATACCAACTTCATTTCTTATGTAGAAAAATGCTTCTTTTGCTAGGGGTTTAGTGAAAATGTCAGCTAGTTGCTTAGTGGTTTCTACAAACTCAAGCATACAGTCACCCTTTTGAACATGGTCTCTAATGAAATGATGTCTTATTTCAATATGTTTAGTCCTAGAATGCAAAATGGGATTTTTAGACAAGTTGATTGCACTAGTATTATCACATTTTATGGGGATGTGATCAAGTTCAAGACCATAGTCCAAGAGTTGTTGTTTCATCCAAAGGATTTGAGAACAACAACTCCCAACTGCAATATATTCAGCTTCAGCTGTAGACAATGCCACACTATTTTGCTTCTTGTTATGCCAAGAAACTAGTGAGCTTCCAAGTAAGTGGCATGTCCCACTAGTGCTCTTTCGATCCATTTTGCACCCAGCAAAATCAGAATCAGAATACCCAATAAGACTACATGAGGCACCTTTAGGGTACCATAAACCCATTTGTGATGTGCCTATTAGATATTTCATTATTCTTTTAACAGCACTTAGGTGTGATTCTTTAGGATTAGCTTGATATCTAGCACACATGCATACACTAAACATTATATCAGGCCTACTTGCAGTAAGATAAAGGAGTGAGCCAATCATACCTCTATATTTTGTAATTTCTACTGATTTACCTCCTTCATCCTTGTCCAAATAGCAAGAGGTGCCCATAGGAGTAGCCATATGCTTGGCATTGTCCATTCCAAACTTCTTGAGCAGCTCCTTGCAATACTTGGATTGGCTTATGAATGTTCCTTCTCTTGTTTGCTTGATTTGAAGACTAAGGAAGAAGTTGAGTTCACCCATCATAGACATTTCAAACTCACTTTGCATAATATTTGAAAATTCTTTACAAAGAGAGTTGTTAGTAGCTCCAAATATAATGTCATCAACATAGATTTGAACTAGAAGTATGTCATGCATTTTATGTTTTATGAAAAGGGTTGTGTCAACTTTGCCTCTAGAAAATCCTTTTTCTAAAAGAAATTTGCTCAACCTTTCATACCAAGCTCTAGGAGCTTGTTTCAAGCAATACAATGCCTTTTTCAGTTTAAAAACATGGTTGGGCAATTCAAAATCTTCAAAACCAGGAGGTTGTTCCACATATACCTCTTCTTGTATAAAACCATTTAAAAAGGCACTTTTGACATCTATTTGATAGAGTTTGAAATCCATGATGCAAGCATATGCAAGTAACATTCTAATGGCCTCTAATCTAGCTACGGGAGCATACATTTCTTCATAGTCTATGCCTTCTTCTTGATTATATCCCTTAGCTACAAGCCTAGCTTTATTTCTTATTATTAAGTCTGTTTCATCAAGTTTGTTCCTAAAGACCCATTTGGTGCCAATTATTGGATGATCATTGGGCCTTGGAACTAATTCCCAAACTTGATTTCTCTCAAATTAGTTTAGTTCTTCTTGCATGGCCAAGATCCAATGCTCATCATTAATGGCCTCATTTATGTCTTTAGGTTCAACTTGAGAGACAAAGGCTAGGTGATTACATGTCTCTCTAAGTGAGTTTCGAGTAATTACCCATTTTGATACATCACCTATCACCTTGTCAAGAGGATGATATCTTGAAGTCCTCTATTCCTTGGGTAGATTCACAATATCTGAATCTTCTTGCTTTTTGGATTATTTCTCTTGATTTTTCAAGTGTGCTTTTGCCAAGATTTCTGCAACATCATCAACAAGCTCCTTTCTCGGCTCATTTGGGTTAGTTTCATGAAATGCAACATGTATGGACTCTTCTATGGTCATAGTTCGTTTATTATAGACTCTAAAGGCCTTACTATGAATAGAATAACCTATGAATATTCCCTCATCAGATTTTGCATCAAACTTCCCCAAGTTATCTTTTCCATTATTCAAAACAAAGCATTTACATCCAAAGACATGAAAATGTGACGCATTGGGTTTCCTTCCTTTGTACAATTCATATGGGGTTTTCTTTAAAATTGGCCTTATTAGGGCTCTATTCATAACATAACACGCGGTATTGACCGTATCGGCCCAAAAATACTTAGGAAGGTTGGCCTCATTGAGCATAGTTCTTGCCATTTCCTCTAAAGATTGATTTTTTCTTTCTACGACACCATTTTGTTGTGGTGTCTTAGGGGTAGAAAAATTGTGCTCAATGCCATGTTCATCACAAAAAGTTTCAAATTCACCACCATGGTCACTTCTTATGGATGCAATACAAAAACCTTTTTCGTTTTGGATAACTTTGGCAAGTTTTCTAAATGATTGAAAAGCATCATTTTTGTGGGCCAAGAATAATGTCCATGTAAACCTAGAAAAATCATTCACAATCACTAATGCATAGTAATTTCCACCAAAGCTCATAGTTCTAGAGGGACCAAAAAGATCCATGTGCAAAAGTTGTAAAGGTCTAGAAGTTGAAACTAAGATTTTAGCTTTAAAAGAGACATTTACTTTTTTCCCTTTTGACATGCATCACAAAGTTTGTCTTTTTCAAATTTGAGCTTTGGAAGACCAATTACTAGTTCTTTAGAAACCAATTTGTTTAAGTGATCCATGTGAATGTGAGTAATTCTTCTATGCCATAACCATGAATCATTTTCTTTACTCATAAAGCATTTCACATCATTTGAGGAGATATCATCTAGACTAATCATGTATATATTATTGACTCTATGACCAACAAACTTAACTTGCCTATCATCCTTTCCCTCAATTATGCAACAAGAAGAATCAAATATAACTCTATTGCCTTTATCACACAATTGACTAATACTAAGCAAATTATGTTTAAGTCCTTCAACAAGCAAAACATTATCAATAGATGATGAAGGGATCTTATCAACTTTGCCAATTCCAAGAATCTTCCCTTTGTTGTTATCACCATATGTGACATGACCATGTTTCTTGTGTGTAAGGGAGGAGAACTTGGAGCCATCACCGGTCATGTGCTTGGAGCAACCACTATCAAGATACCAACTTGAGCTCTTGGTCTTCAAGCACACCTACAACACACATTCAAGTTTTAACTTCTGGTACCCAAATTGTCTTGGGTCCTTGTGTGTTAGAATTAAGCATGATGCCTTTAGGAGCCCAAACTCTTTTTATTCCAACCTTAGTGTTTATGTTCTTTCTAACATTACAAGTTAATGTACTATGCCATTTCTTACCACAATGAAAACATTTGACAAAGGGACTACTTGAGGTATTTGAGGAAACAAAGAAATTCTTATAAGACTTTTGATGATTGTTTGGACTAAGTCCCAAGCCAGCTTTTTGAAAAACACATTTTTGTCTCCCTAACAACATATTCAAGTTATCTTTTCCAAAAGTGAATTTTGCAAGAGTGTTGTTTAAGTCTTCAATTTCTTTTTCAAAAGCTTTACATGATGAACAAGGTAATGATATAGATGCACTATCATGTGAGGAACAAGTCATGCATAATGAATTAGCGTCTATGAGTCCTAAGGTCTCATTTTCGATTTTAAGTTCATTTATCTCCTTGGTTAAAGTAGAAACTTTCTTTGTCAATAGGGAGATTGTTTTATTGGAAGACAAAATCATTTTTGTGAGCCTCAAAGATTCATCATGCAATTCTTGAAAGGCATCTTACAATTCATCATAAGAAGGTGAAGGTTCTAGGTTAGAGGAGGTTACCTCGGTGTCGCTTTCTTCACTTTCTTCTCCTTGAGCCATGAGGCAAAGATGGACTTCTTCATTCTCCGAATCGTCGGAAGAGCTTACGTCATTGTCCTCCCAAGCTATATATGCTCTTCTTCCTTTCCTTTCCTTAGAAGGCCTTTTCTCAAACTTCTCCATCTTCTTGAGATACATAGGACACTCCATTTTCATGTGTCCCGATTTTCCACATTCATAGCATTTTGGAGGAGTAGAGGATCCTTCTCCTTTGTGATATGCTTTCTTTTGAGGAAAGGGTGGCCTTCTTTGAAATCCCTTGTTCTTTAGGAATCTTCCAAATTTTCTCACAAGGAGACTAAGATTCTTCTCACTTAGCTCCCCACTTTCACCATCCTCTTCACCATCTTCATCATCATCTTCAATTGTAGAGGAAGTAGCTTTGAGTGCGATTCCCTTCTTCTTTTTGTCATGCTCTTCATTTTGGTTGAGCCTATTTAGTTCCAGCTCATATTCTTGAAGCTTTCCAAATAAGGTGGCTAAAGACATTGTTGATAAATCTCTTGATTCCGCAATCGCCGTCACTTTGGGTTGCCAATTCCTGCTTAGACATCTCAACACTTTGTTAATAAGATCCTCATTTGAAAATGTCTTTTCCAATGAGATAAGATGATTAACAATATGAGTAAACCTCTTTTGCATATCTTGAATACTCTCACCTTCGTTCATTCTAAACAATTCATATTCATGAGTAAGAGTGTTTATTTGAGATCGTTTTACCTCACTAGTACCTTCATGAGTTACTTATAGAGTATCCCACATTTCTTTTGCGATTTTACAATTTGACACCCTAGAGAATTCATCATACCCCAAAGATGTGGTGATGATGTTCTTGGCTCTCAAGTTGTATTGAACCTTCTTTTTATCATCATCGGTCCATTCATTTCTAGGTGTATTAATTTTCACACCATCTTTAGTTTGTGTTGGGACAAAAGCACCATTTTCAACGGCGTCCCACACATCTAAGTCAATAGCTTCAATAAAAATTTTCATCCTTTTTTTTCCAATAGGCATAACCATCCCCACTGAAATAAGGAAGTCTGTTTATAGAAGAACCTTCATTTGAAAAACCATTTGAAGCCATTACTTCTCCTGAAGCTGCTAAGCTCTTTATACAAGAGTCTAGCTCTGATACCACTTATTACCAAGTAGCCTCAATACTCAAGAGGGGGGTGAATTGAGTATGAAAACTAAGTTCACAAATCTTTCACAAATCGTTTGATAACTTATTTTTGTTGAACCTATTGAATGATTAGAAATAATTGGAAGGACGAGATAAACACTTTTACTTATAACAGAAATAGTCTACGGAGACAGTATCCAAGAAAATCAATAAAACAGTATACAAAATAAATAGGGGAGGGTTTAGAGATAACAAACACAGTCGTTTATCCTGGTTCGATCACCAATCCACTTGTGATCTACGTCTAGTCCCCAAGCAACAACTTGAGATTTTCCACTATATCTTCAAGCTTCAATGGGTGCTTGACAACCACTACAACCTTGAGCACTCAACTCTTTTGAGATACCTCACCCTTGGAGCTTGAGTCTCTTCAACTAAGGGATACCTCACCCTTTACACTTTTGGAGGGATGCCTCACCCTCTTTACAAAGCAATAATGATAGATAGAATGAAGCTCTCAATAGAGCAGATGAATACAAATTGAAGCTCTAATATGCTCTCAAAGATTTTTCACGTTTTTGACAAAAAACAGAGCAAGAAAATGATTTGAGGATTGATTCACGTTTGGACGTATTGGTAATCAGTTTTTGGTTCAAGGTCAACCTCAAATAAAGACCCAACTTTGGTATTTATAAGTTTCTCATTTAATAGAGCCGTTGGGGTTTTCTGGGCACGCATTAAATGCATTAAATATAGCCGTTGGACGTTGTCAGGATTCTTGTAATTGATTACTCATTTCGGTGTAATCGATTACATATGTTATTCCAACGTGTTCTTGACTTTCGGGCTGTGTAATCGATTACATTCTTGGTGTAATCGATTACATGGCTTTCGACTTTGTGTGTAATCGATTACAATATCCGTGTAATCGATTACATGACTTCGACTTCTTGTCGTGTAATCGATTACAATATCCATGTAATCGATTACATGACTCTTTGAACGTGTTCATGCTTTTACGGGCTTGATGTAATCGATTACATATATTGTGTAATCGATTACATGGCCAATGACTTGCTTGTAATCGATTACATTGCTCATGTAATCGATTACATGCCTTCTGTTTGCTGTGTAATCGATTACAAACGTAGTGTAATCGATTACATTGACCATTGAACACATTTTTCAAGTCCAATAAAGCTTGTAAGTCATTTCTAACACCTTGAGACAATTGTTTAAACATGAATCTTTTTAAGAGTGTTAGTTTTAAGATTGAAACACAAGTTTTCTTGAAAGCCATGTTTATCTTTGAAATTTCCCATTTATTTTGAAATCATATATTGAAAAATCATTTGAGAAATCTTGAGAGCATTTAACATTAGTGTCCTAAGTCTTATAACTAAATAAACCTTCTTATCTTCTTTCTTTGATCTTGATTTTTCCTTTTGCGCTTGATATTCACTATTGAACTTGATCTTCGCTTTTGTCTTTGTTATCATAAAAAATCATTTGACATGCCTTAGAGACATAAGCATTCACAGGTGGAGGCTGAATCCTTCGAAGGAGAGCAAGAATGGAGCTTTTGGTATTTGTTCTTGGTGTTCTTGAATAATTGGAAGAGAGAGAAGAGAGAGAATGGTTTAAGTGTTAAAGTTGATAGGAAATGAAATGAAATAAGCTATTTCTCTAAGGGTGCAGCCGTGGGAGTCAGAGAATGGAGAGATAGTAGTTTGTTTAGCAAAATAGAAAGCTATCACATGCATGCACATGGTCTTCACATGGCTTATGTCACTTGGTGTCATCCATTGGTCATAAAAGACCATTCAAGAACCTTGGAGAAGGCCTTGTAGCCGTGGAAGTCATAGGGGAAATTAACTAAGCTTTTGCTTTTATTTTAATTCCTAATCACACCTTAATTAAATAATTAATTCATTTAGTTTCTCTTAAAACTAATTTAATTAGGATTTCTAATCATATTCTAATTAGTTAATTACATTATTATGGTCATGTCATGTTTCTAGATAATAAATATTTATCTAGTTATGAGCTTCTAATTATTAAGCAATTAAATTAGTTCACTTAGCTAATTAAGCTATTAGGATAATTAAGTTAAATTATCCAGTTACTTAACTAATTAACCTAGCCATTTTTGTTGACTAAAACCTAACCATTAAAATCAACTTCATCTCCTAACCATTGATTAAATCTAAGGTTTATATCATAAGCTTCCTTAGCAAGATTGCTTTCACACCATTGATTAGATCAACAGTGAGGATCTAAGGCTTTTTCCATCAAGTTTTCCATCCAACGGTTCATAATGAAATCCAACCACTTTGTTTGACCAATTCTCATTGGTTAGCCAAAAAGCTATGTAATGATGGCTCATCATTACTCTTAGATATTTTATGCTTTCATAATTATACTTAAGATATTTAGGTTAGATATTTTCTGCTTAGATATTTTTACCTAGATATTTATCCTTAGATATTTATAGCTAGATATTTATTTCTTAGATATTTACTAGGTGAGTCATCATAGACTCTTCTAGAATAGCTGAGTCAGTATGGTGAGTCGTAGTGCTGAGTCACCAGCTGAGTCATCAAGATATTTTTCTAACAGGTATTACCCAATGGATAACAACTACTATTATTATTACATAATGGGTATTAGAAAACTCATATAGAAAATCCCTGTCAACTGTTCACGGTTTCGGGTTTAGTAAGATCCCCCAATCTCGCCTTGATAATCCAGAACTTTCTGATTCAGGAAAAATTTTTATTTTTTTGGGCCCGCCTCAGGTCCACCCTGGGCCCACACACAACTCAAAATAACGCTAAAATAATCAAAAACTCAGAAAGTTCTACAAAAATTCACAAAAATCATAAAAATTATAAAACTGATATATTTTTAGAAAGAATGAAATTCAGACATATAGTTTTCAAGATAATATTAAAATATCAAAATAATATTAAAATATTCAAAATAATTAAAAAATTCCATAAAATTCATAAAAACTCTTAAATATTATAAAACTTATTTATTTCAAGAAAAATGAAAAATCGGGATGTTACAATTCTCCCCCTCGAAATTTCTCTTATAACACACAAAAAGATCTTACTCCTATACCTTGTCTTCAAACTTCCACGTAGCATTTTCAGTCACGTCATTTCAGATGATCCTTCTACTTTTCTTGGATTTCCTCCATCAGATTATTCGAATAATAATCGTAGCCCCTTAAAAATTTTAGTTGTCATCCCTTCTTCGTATTAAGCTTTTCTTCATCAACAGGTACTCCAAGCTCATGTGATCACCGTAGATATTGTAGGAAAGAATTTTTTTTTTTAGATTTCAATGCAAAACAACTATCACAAAATCTAAAACATGAATCAGACAATTCTTCTCATGCGATTTCCTTGCCTTAAAACATACGTTGCTACCACTTTTTTAATCAAAATTCGCACTTGAACAACTTCGCATATACTTCCTTCTTTGGAATTTGAGAACTGCATCCAAATGTTTAGCATGCTCCTTTGGACCTCGAGAATAGATCAAGATATCGCCAACAAAGACAACGATAAAACTGTCTTGAAACATTTTCTTCCTTTACGTAATTCTAATAATAATCAGAATATAAATCGATCTTGGAGATAGCGGCTTCCTTCATTTGATCTTCTAGTTTCCATGTCGTATCTCCCATCACATCGTTCTGAATTTTCTTCATCAAGGTAAGTTACTTCACTTGCCTATCTTTAATTTTAACAGAAAATGTCTCATAGATCAAATTCTCTTCTAATTGTACCGCATTTGATATTATGACATGGGTTGAATAAAAAAAATTTCCTCAATAAGGATTCATGGAAGACACTATGAAGATTAGAAAGAAAATGATAAAACTATTTGGTAGATTACTAGATTTATCAAACAAAGGATTTGAAATAGTCTAATAGATTTCGAAATGAACATAGTCCAATAAATTTAGGAATGGACTTTCTAGATTCAATTTCTGGATTCAAATCCAAAAATCTCAATTCAAGGAAACAATAAAGTTTCATTGAAACAATATAGTAGGATATGATTGAAAGATAACCAATCCTTTCATAAAATCATCAACTTAAATAGATGTGATTTTTAGATAAGCAAATCAAATCAACAGAAAAGATTTGATCTTTAGCAGAAACAGGGTAGTTTTAGAAAACTTGAGTATAAACGACGAGTTCAACAAGAAGAGTAGAAATACTCAGATCAAACGATAACAAAGATATGGATAATTCAAATCGATTTCTCAGTCTATTTGCAAAAGAAGTAGACAAACTAGGTCAAAAGAAAAGTTTCAAACTCCTATAATAATAGGATATGTTTTAAACAGGCTCGAGTAGCTATAACAAGTTTAAAAATTGAAGTTGCTTTATAAAAAGAAACAAAACACAGATAACCCCAAAAGATTCACACAATCACAGACCACAAGAGAATGGGTTACCTTGCGAGTTATACAGCATAGTTTTAAGATTACTCTCTATAGTACAACTTCCTTGTTTCTTAAGTCTTTATATTTGAACGATTCCATCGACTCTTTCTTCCTCTTGAGATTTTGAAACACATGTATTACTAACGGAAGGTTCCATCTTCAATTGATCACAATCCTTCGAGACATGACCAGGCTTCCCATATCTAAAGCAAATTACACCCTTGATCGTACAGTTTCTTGTCATATGGTTCTTTCCACACTTCAAACACTTCATTGGTAATGACACAGTCTGACCAAAATCATTGCCACTAGTACTTCCTCCCTTTGTTTGTTGTTGCTTCCTCGGTGGTCGTACATATGGCTTTTGTTGAAATCAATTGACCTTACATTTTTGTCCTTTTTGGATTATCGAAGGTTCTAAGTTATAGCCTCTCGCATTCTGAGACTGCTCTGATCCTAATAAACTATAAAGTTCGATTATCAATTCCTGCTTCTGAGTGATCATTTATCTCTATTGTACCTCTACTTCAGTCATCCTCTGCATCACACTTCTAGTTACAGCTATACGATCTTCATCACGTCTCGTGTCCACATGCCCACATCTACTATGATCCATAGTCTTTCTTCAAAAACTAAACTCAAATCACGACGAAACTAAACTTAACTATTTCAAACAACATTGTCTCCTTTCGGAAACCAAACAATATATCTCTGTATTCAGTGTCAGAGAAAAATACAGCATAAACAAGACAAACCTAACCACAAACCCAAAGGACTCTAACTTCGGCTCTGATACCAACTAATGTAACACCCCCTCCGAAGGGTGTCACATTCATATTAACTCCTTATATATAATTAATTACCCAAGTTATAAAATATTTAATTTCATTTAAAAACGGGTTTCAAAATTTCTTTTTCGCGAAAAATATAAACTTTACTGAACTAGAAAATATAAAAACTGAATAACATACATCTCCAATACATATCCCATAGATTCATGACGTCTTCATTACATAAAACTTATATATTCTAGACAATGTCTAATTACCACATATAAACTTGACCTGGCCCAGGCCAAAATATATGGAGAGTAAGGTTCTGAACCTGATCCTCTTTCGAAACCTTTAAAGGCACATTATCTAGTTGAGGTGTGTCTCTTTGAACAGGAGTCCGAGCAGTTGACTTTATAGAGTCTTCACTAGACAAAGGGTGAGCAATGTCCCATAGTTCTCCAATAGACAAGGAAAACTCTACATGTACACACGTAACATAGTATGTGAAAGTGGGGTTTCCATGGTAGGTATCACTCTGGGATAGAGTACTTCTCCTACATAACTAACACATTCTGTAGCTGAGTCGACATGCCAGGCATCAATGCCATCGTGGAACTGCGCTTGCATGTAATCAGTGAAATTCCTCCTTGTAGCCATCGTAGTCTTTACAGACATAAACATAAAAAAGAAATAGATAGAATAAAACAGCAAAGAGGTGAGATCCCCTACATCGCATACCAATATGACAGCAAAGAAACGATACGAACAACAATCTCGTTCCACACATACAATTCATAGATTATCATAAAATCAGCAGCATATATATATTCTGGATATTAAATAAATAAACATTCCAAGAAACTCGCAGCTCAATATCAGTCATAATGATAATACCACAATCATAATATATTTCAACAGTATAAATGCTGAATATGCATATGCTCAACACAATCGGTTCCTTCTTCATAGAGTTTACTCAAATTCAGAAAAGAACGCCCAGTAGATCTATCCCCCCTTAATAAGAACCGAAATAAGACAGTCTATGTTGGAAAATGAAAAGCAATAGTGTTCGTTGGGATGTCAGTGCGTTGCAATTGGTGATCACGGCCAGGGGTATATCTATATATATGTCTCAATGTCAACTAACTTAATGTCAAACAAGTGAATCACCGCGCCCTGACGTCCCCCAGGATTCCTCCCACTATCTTGTGAGTTCACGTCCATTCCTTAGGCATAAAATGCCATAACAAAATTCGCGAATGCCTGATAAATAATTCAACCATATACTATCATTGATCACACATTATTTCTTATTCATATGCCATAATATGGCAGTATCATCGTACAATGTTCAAATCATTTTTGTTCAAAAATAGAGTACCATTATACTGTCCCTAATGACACTAACTCAACCGCACATGCACATACAGATTGTCCAATACCATTAGTATCTATGGTATTATATAACCGCCCATACAATCGATAATACCAAAGATCCACTCGGGTCCAATACTTCAGTTTCACAAATTCTTTTCAAAACGTTAACTTTACAGCAAAACTCGTTGTTCCTCTCAATCGCGTAGCAATATTATTGCATTTTCACAATCACGTAACACTTTTATTACATTTTCAAATCGCGTAAAGATTTTAAAATATTTTCTCAATCGCGTAGATAAAAATTACTATTTTTAAATTGCGTAAAATATTTTGAACATAATTTTAATCCAAAATAATATTTTTTCATTTAATATCAAAAATTGACTTTATTCTCATTATTTGCATAATAGACCTTCTATAATAGAATATTTACATAATAGTCCTTCTTTAAATAATATTTCTAAAATAGTCCATTTCAAAGAATATTTTCAGTATAGTC
Organism: Ormosia semicastrata; assembly: GCA_029884595.1. Lineage (NCBI taxonomy): Eukaryota > Viridiplantae > Streptophyta > Magnoliopsida > Fabales > Fabaceae > Ormosia > Ormosia semicastrata. The sequence continues at coordinate 77,521,136 of JAQQTO010000060.1, forward strand.
CCTTAAAAATATTTTAATATAGTCCCTCTTTAAAGAATATTTTCAATATAGTCTATCTAAAAATTAGTATTTCTACTGTTTCCTAGAAAATTGAGTTTCATAGTTTTACTTGGGATATTACAGCTCAAAATTTCCTTACGCGCTTCAAAACCCATAGGGTGAGCTATACGTTAGTAAATTTCAAGTATTGACATTTATTCAACTACTTAGCTTAATTAAATCAATTCTAAAAATTAAAATTACTTTCATTTAAATTTCAAAACTTACCAAATTGAGTTTTTACTATTAAAACACCTAAGTTTATACTTAGTAAAATAATTTTGGATCTTGGACATCAAAAATTGGCATATTGGCCGAAGTTACATATTGCTTTGAAATTAATAGATAAATCCTTTTCTCACACTTTAAATCCTTATAAATTTTCTTAATTGAATTTCTTGTCATAAAATCATTTAAACCTCGATTTGAAAAATAAATTAAAATCCTTAGTCCTCTTGAAAGTAATGAGGCCGTATGCCTCTAGACTCTTTGGAGTCCTCATACAAATTTTCTCATCATATGAATCACATCTTAAATTACACAAGCATCATCATGCTTCCAAATTCACATAGGCAAATATACCATCAAAGCTATAAGAATATCAAACACATATACAAATCATGCATACTTATCAAAGCAATAAAACAATCACACAATATAATCTAACAAGCACAAATCAATAATTGCACAATCAAGTGAATAAATCATCACATGGATTTTTCACTCACAAACACAAACAATTCCATTCCTTCACCGCCACATATGGCCTATGAGGTTAATCTCCCTCTTACCTGGTTGATGTCCTCCTTGCTTTTTTTTGTAAAACTCTTCAAGTTCCTTATCCTCTAAATTTCGTGAATCACCCAAACAATTTCCTAAAATCTTAAACAAATCTTAAAGTCATAAAACAAAGCTTAGGGATAAGAAACCATGGATCAATTATGGTATAGAAAATTAGAAACTCCACTTAGAACTAAAGAATCAAGAGATTACCTTGGATGTAAGAAATCAAAGCTTGCTTTTTGAAGCACTTAGAGTAGGATTTAAGCAAAACTCACAAAAGGAAAGATGTTTAGAATAAGGTTTGGGTTTGGAAAGTAAGGTTGGATAAAATTATTGAAGTGAAGAGATTAGTTTGGTGGGTGGAGGCCGAATCCTTCAAGGAGAGCAAGAATGGAGTTTTTGGTGTTTGTTCTTGGTATTCTTGAATAATTGGAAGAGAGAGAATCTTTTAAGTGTTAAAGTTGATAGGAAATGAAATAAAATAAACTATTTCTCTAAGGGTGTAGCCATGGGAGTGAGAGAATGGAGAGATAGTAATTTGTTTAGCAAAATAGAAAGCTATCACATGCATGCACATAGTCTTGACATGGCTTATGTCACTTGGTGTCATCCATTGGTCATAAAAGATCATTCAAGAACCTTGGTGAAGGCCTTGTAGCCGTGGGAGTCATAGGGGAAATTAACTAAGCTTTTGCTTTTATTTTAATTCCTAATCACACCTTAATTAAATAATTAATTCATTTAGTTTCTCTTAAACTAATTTAATTATGATTTCTAATCATATTCTAATTGGTTAATTACATTATTATGGTCATGTCATGTTTCTAGATAATAAATATTTATCTAGTAATTAGCTTCTAATTATTAAGCAATTAAATTAGTTCACTTAGTTAATTAAGCTATTAGGATAATTAAAGTTAAATTATCTAGTTATTTAACTAATTAACCTAGCCATTTTTGTTGACTAAATCCTAACCATTAAAATCAACTTCATCTCCTAACCATTGATTAAATCTAAGGTTGATATCATATGCTTCCTTAGCAAGATTGCTTTCACACCATTGATTAGATCAACGGTGAGGATCTAAGGCTTTTTCCATCAAGTTTTCCATCCAACGGTTCATAATGAAGTCCAGCCACTATGTTTGACCAATTCTCATTAGTTAGCCAAAAAAGCTATGAAATGATGGCTCATCATTACTCTTAGATATTTTTTGCTTTCATAATTACACTTAAGATATTTAGCTTAGATATTTTCTGCTTAGATATTTTCACCTAGATATTTATCCTTAGATATTTATAGCTAGATATTTATTTCTTAGATATTTACTAGGTGAGTCATCATAGAATCTTCTAGAATAGCTGAGTCAGTATGGTGAGTCGTAGTGCTGAGTCACCAGCTGAGTCATCAAGATATTTTTCTAACAGGTATTACTCAATAGATAACAGCTACTGCTATTAATACACAATGGGTTATGGAAAACTCAGATATAGAAAATCTCTGTCAACTGTTCCCGGTTTCGGGTTTAGTAAGATCCCCCAATCTAGCCTTGACAGTTCGGAACATTCTGGTCTAGGAAAAATTTTTATTTTTTTGGGCTCGCCTCGGGTCCACCCCGGGCCCACACACAACTCAAAATAACGCTAAAATAATCAAAAACTCAAAAAGTTTTACAAAAATTCACAAAAATCATAAAAATTATAAAATTGATATATTTTCAGAAAAAACAAAATTCGGACATATAGTTTTCAAGATAATATTAAAATATCAAAATAATATTAAAATGTTCAAAATAATTAAAAAACTCCTAAAAATTCATCAAAACTCTTAAATATTATAAAACTTATTTATTTCAAGAAAAACAAAAAATCGGGATGTTACACATTCACTCTTCACTTTTTCAATTTCAAAAAGTTTCTATTACTTTCTCTCTCTACCTTTCTCTCTTCTCTCTCTCATATTCTCTCCTCCTTTTCTCCCTTACGCCCTCTCTTCTCTCTTCTTCTTCTACATGGCTACACCACCATTGTTGGCCACTCAAGCTTATTTGCTCAAGCCAACCTAGGATCTTGACTCCTCTTATCATCTTGAAGCTCTTCTCTTTGGTGAACACCTCTAGATTCCTCCATCTTCATTACTTTCTATCAAGCCTTAAAGCTTAAAACTTTGTGGTAAAGCTCTTGACTTTCTTCCTTTTTCTTCCCATTTTCATGACCCTTGGTCACCATTGTGATCAAGGACTCTTCCTTTCAAGCTTTGGTTATTGATTTCTTAAAGTTGACCATCTTAGGGTTTTCTTGGTAGGGGTGGACGAAAATCTTGCAAGCATTAAGAAGCTTACTTTCTTTGTTGTCTCTTGAGGTAAAAGGGAGATTAACCTCATCAACCACTTATAGTGGTGAGGAACACGTTTTTGGGTGTTGATGGTGAGGAATCCATGTGTGGGTTGCTCACTTTGTTGTGTGATTTTTGGTTGTGTTGTTTGATTTTTAATGCTTGTTATTGTGTATCTTAATGGATTTGAAATGCTTAAATGCTTGGATATGTATATGGAAAGCAAGGGGTTCTTACCCATTTGATTTGGAGGCTTGGGGAAGCATATTTTCAATTTTCTGGTGCTAAATCCACGGGCCGTGTGGCTTTACAAGGCCCAGGCCGTGTTTCCTGTTAGAAACACAGCTCACACGTCATAGGGCAGTGGAGTACACGGCCCAGGCCATGTTAGAGGACACGACCGTGTATTCGAGTAGCTCATATTGGGACTTTGATTTTTTTCCAAAGATGTACACGGCCCAGGCCGTGTAATGTGACACGGCCATGTTGGGCAGGCCATGTAATTTGACACAACCATGTAACTGAGATTGATGAAAAATAGTTGGGTTTTCTAGTCCCTTGGAGGCTCATGACTTCATTGGGCACTTAATATGAGATTTTGTATCAAGCTAGAACTTAGTTAATTAAATGAATAGACACTTAATTAGGAGTCCATAATGTGGAAAGAATAAAGAACACAACTTTATCCTATAGCCTAGAGTGAGGATTAGACAAAGAAAGAACATGAGTGCAGGTGAGGTTATGAAGAGCTTAAATAATTAGTTTAAGTGGGCTATGTATAGAACTAAGGGAAGATGATCATAATGTTATGATTTGAGGAGTAATGAGTTTTAAAAATACCAATGGAAATAATTTTTAGGATAATTGGAATAATGGAAGGTGATTTATTAGTGGTGAATCTAGTTGACTTGATAATCAAGAAATTTAATGGAGACTTTATAAGAGAAGAAGAAAAGAAATGGTAAGAAAGTTTTCTCTTAAATTTTTTGATGAGGAAAGGTCGAGGAACTTAGTTAGAAGGATTTGTTGATTAGGATTGATGTCTATCTTTATTCTTGAGAAGTGTTTCAATTAAAGCCTAAAGATGACATAATGGTTCTATATGCTAAAGAAAATTATAAGAATACTTCATGCAAATTGATAGTGATGATGCTTGAATTCGTACGATTGTGGTATATTGTGAAAGTATGCATGATTCTTGAATTTGTACATGCTCTATGAAAGCATGCACTAGCATCATTGTGCCTTGGGCCGACGTACTGTACCCAAGTGATTTGTGATTTTAGCATTGTGCTGTTGGGCCAACGAACTGGGCCCCAGAAACATCAGATAGATAATTGAATCAGATGTGGTTTACTTTTATAACCTGAAACATCAGATAGACGGTTGAGTCAGATGTGACTTGTTTTCATAAAAAACCCGGATATATCAGTGATATTATGTAGTTGTATGGGCGGCTATATAATATCATTTATATTAATGGTATTAAACAATTGTATAGGAGGTTGCTTTAATATCATTGGGAACAGTTCAACGGTGGTTTGATTTCATTGAATATGCATTTGAGCATTATACAGTCATGACATTTTATGCTTAGGAGTGAGCGAGAACTTAGAAGATAGTGCGATCCCTAATGGATCTTGGGGGACGTCCAGGGTGGGTGATTCACCAGTGACCATTGTCACATTGTATACCCCTGGTCGTGAACACCATTGCAATGCACTAGTAGCTCAATAAAACACTATTTCTTTTCGTGGTCTGGCGTAGACTGTCTTTTGAGGGGGAACAGATCTTCTGGAATGCTATCTCTGAACCTTAGCTCCATGGAGTAGGAAATGATTGTGACTGGCATGTATCTGATTAAGAATGTGTTTTGATGATAACAAACTTAAAGATGTTGCAAGATCAAGTCCAAGAGTATCAAGACCATCAAGTATAGCTTTTAGGACTTCAATCATTTTGTAAAGGTATATAAAGATTCACAAATAGCTCAATCTTACGTTTCGAAATAGCATACAAGTTTTCAAGGCTTCAATATGGTTTTTAACTTCCAAAGAATCAACCATTTCGTGTCCATAAACCTACAAGATCATATGGAATCAAGAGCAACATTTAAAAAGGCTCAAAACATGTTTTTCATATGTATTATTCAAATAAGAGGTTCCTTATTCGAATAACACAAGTCAGAGATTCCAAATAAATCATTCAGGAAAGGATTTATTCGAATAAGTCATGATTTATTCGAATAAATGATTCAAAAACGTTTTGGCACGAATAAGTTATTCGAATAACAAAGTGTTATTCGAATAACACACTTCCAGGAAGTCATTTTATTAAATGATTATTCAAATAACAGAGTTGTTATTCGAATAACTAGCCTTTTGATAAAACCATGTTTAATTAGTTATTCGAATAACAATGTTGTTATTCGAATAACGAGAACTCAGGAAATCAAATATTCGAATGAGTTATTCGAATAACATGAATGTTATTCGAATAATATGTTTTCCCAGAAGCTAAACATTTAATTGGTTATTCGAATAACCAGGGTGTTATTCGAATAACACATTACAAGGGAAAACACGCCTGTGCTATTTCAAGCGTTATTCGAATAAGAATTCTCTTATTCGAATAAGAGAGGTTTCCAAAAATAGAAATTAACGGATAGTTACGTATCATTAAATGCTCCAACCACCTCCCAACGGCTCTAAACTTCAATGACTTATAAATAGAAGTTGTTGGGCATTTATGGGGGTTAGACAATCAATCTGAAAAATCTTAGTTGAGCATTAAAAATGAGTTTTCATCTATTCCTCCATTAATACTCTGTTTCTAAGCGTAAACCGTGAATCATATACCCATTGAATTTCCATTTGTATTATCCGCTCTTTCAAGAGAGTTTCTATCTATTCAATCTTTGTAAATTTTGTAGAGAGGGTAAGGCATCCCTCCAAACTGTAAAAGGGTAAGGTATCCCTTGGGAAATAGAGGCTCAAGCATTAGGGTGAGGTATCCTAAAGTATTGAGTGCTCAAGGTTGTAGTGGTTGTCAAGCACCCATTGAAGCTTGAAGATATAGTGGAAAATCTCAAGTTGTTGCTTGGGGATTGGACGTAGATCACAAGTGGATTGGTGATCGAACCAGGATAAACGATTGTGTTTGTTTTCTCTAAACCATTCTCTTTATTTTGTGCACTGTTTTATTGAATTGCTTGGATATTGTCTCCTTTGGCTATCACATTTATAAGTAAGAGGGTTTATATCATTCATCCAATTATCTCTAATCATTGAATAGCTTCAACGAAAATTGGTTATCAAACGACTTGCGAAAGATTTGTGAACTTGTTTTACTTACTCAATTCACCCCCCCTCTTGAGTATTGAAGCCACTTGGTAACAAGTGGTATCAAAGCTAGACTCTTGTATAAAGAGCTTAGCAGCTTCAAGAGAAGTGATGGCTTCAAATGGTTTTTCAGATGAAGGTTCTTCTATAAATAGACCTCCTTATTTCAATGGGGATGGTTATGCCTATTGGAAAGAAAGGATGAAAATTTTCATTGAAGCTATTGACTTAAATGTGTGGGACGCCGTTGAAAATGGTGCTTTTGTCCCAACACAAACTAAAGATGGTGTGAAAATTAATACACCTAGAGATGAATGGACTGGTGATGATAAAAAGAAGGTTCAATACAATTTGAGAGCCAAGAACATCATCACCACATCCTTGGGGTATGATGAATTCTTTAGGGTGTCAAATTGCAAGACTGCAAAAGAAATGTGGGATACCCTACAAGTAACTCATGAAGGTACTAGTGAGGTAAAACGATCTCGAATAAACACTCTTACTCATGAATATGAATTGTTTAGAATGAACTAAGGTGAGAGTATTCAAGATATACAAAAGAGATTTACTCACATTGTTAATCATCTCATCTCATTGGGAAAGACTTTTCCTAATGAGGATCTTATTAACAAAGTCTTGAGATGTCTAAGCAGGAATTGGCAACCCAAAGCAACGGCTATTGCGGAATCAAGATATTTATTAACAATATCTCTAGCCACCCTATTCGGAAAGCTTCAAAACATGAGCTGGAACTAAATAGGCTCAATCAAAGTGAAGAGCATGATAAAAGGAAGAAGGGAATTGCACTCAAAGCCACCTCTTCCATACTTGAAGATGATGATGAAGATGGTGAAGAGGATGTTGAAAAAATTGAGCTAAGTAAGGAGAATCTTAGTCTCCTTGTGAGAAAGTTCAGAAGATTCTTAAAGAAAAAGGGATTTCAAAGAATATCACCCTTTCCTCAAAAGAAAGCATATCACAAAGGAGAAGGATCCTCTACTCCTCCAAAATGCTACGAATACGAAAAACCGGGGCACATGAAAATAGAGTGTCCTATATATCTCAAGAAGATGGAGAAGTTTGAGAAAAGACCCTTCAAGGAAAAGAAAGGAAGAAGAGCATATATAGCTTGGGAGGACAATGACTTAAGCTCTTCCGACGATTCGGAGAATGAAGAAGCCCATCTTTGCCTCATGGCTCAAGGAGAAGAAAGTGGAGAAAGCGATACCGAGGTAACTTCTTCTAACCAAGAACCTCCACCTTCTTATGATGAATTACAAGATGCCTTTCAAGAATTGCATGATGAATCTTTGAGGCTCACAAAAATGATTTTGTCTTCTAATAAAATAATCTCCCTATTGACAAACAAAGTTTCTACTTTAACTAAGGAGATAAATGAACTTAAAATCAAAAATGAGACCTTAGGACTCATAGATGCTAATTCATTATGTATGACTTGTTCCTCACATGATAATGCATCCATATCATTACCTTGTTTATCATGTAAAGCTTTAGAAAAAGAAATTGAAGACTTGAACAACACTCTTGCAAAATTCACTTTTGGAAGAGACAACTTGAATGTGTTGTTAAGGAGACAAAAATGTGTTTTTCAAAAATCCAGTTTGGGATTTAATCCAAACAACCATCAAAAGTCTTATAAGAACTTTTTTGTTTCCTCAAAAACTTCAAGTAGTCCCTTTGTCAAATGTTTTCATTGTGGTAGGAAAGGGCATAGTGCATCCACTTGCAATGTTAGAAAGAACATAAACACCAAGGTTGGAATCAAAAGGGTTTGGGTTCCTAAAGGCACCATACCTAATTCTAACACACAAGAACCCAAAACAATTTGGATACCAAAAGTTAAAACTTGAATGTGTGTTGTAGGTGTGCTTGAAGACCAAGAGCTCAAGTTAGTACCTTGATAGTGGTTGCTCCAAGCACATGACCGGTGATGGCTCCAAGTTCTCCTCCCTTACACACAAGAAACATGGTCATGTCACATATGGTGACAACAACAAAGGGAAGATTCTTGGAATTGGCAAAGTTGGTAAGATCCCTTCATCATCTATTGATAATGTTTTGCTTGTTGAAGGACTTAAACATAATTTGCTTAGTATTAGTCAATTATGTGATAAAGGCAATAGAGCTATATTTGATTCCTCTTGTTGCATAATTGAGGGTAAGGATGATAAGCAAGTTAAGTTTGTTGGTCATAGGGTCAACAATATATATATGATTAATCTCGATGATATTTCCTCAAATGATGCTAAATGCTTTATGAGTAAAGAAAATGATTCATGGTTATGGCATAGAAGAATTGCTCACATTCACATGGATCACGTAAACAAATTGGTTTCTAAAGAACTAGTAATTGGTCTTCCAAAGCTCAAATTTGAAAAAAACAAACTTTGTGATGCATGTCAAAAGGGAAAACAAGTAAAGGTCTCTTTTAAAGCTAAAAACATAGTTTCAACTTCTAGACCCGTACAACTTTTACACATGGATCTTTTTGGGCCCTCTAGAACTATGAGCTTTGGTGGGAATTACTATGTATTAGTGATTGTGGATGATTTTTCTCGGTTTACCTGGACATTATTCTTGGCCCACAAAAATGATGCTTTTCAATCATTTAGAAAACTTGCCAAAGTTATCCAAAATGAAAAAGGTTTTTGTATTGCATCCAAAAGAAGTGACCATGGTGGTGAATTTGAAAATCATGAATTTGAAACTTTTTGTGATGAACATGGCATTGAGCATAATTTTTTTGATCCTAGAACACCACAACAAAATGGTATTGTAAAAAGGAAAAATCGATCTTTAGAGGAAATGGCAAGAACTATGCTCAATGAGGCCAACCTTCCTAAGTACTTTTGGGCGGATGCGGTTAACACCGCTTATTATGTTATGAATAGAGCCCTAATAAGGCCAATTTTAAAGAAAATCCAATATGAATTGTATAAAGGAAGGAAGCCAAATGTGTCACATTTTCATGTCTTTGGATGTAAATGCTTTGTTTTGAATAATGGAAAAGATAACTTAGGGAAGTTTGAAGCAAAATTTGATGAGAAAATATTCATTGGTTATTCTATTCATAGTAAGGCCTTTAGAGTCTATAATAAATGAACTATGACCATAGAAGAGTCCATACATGTTACATTTGATGAAACTAACCCAAATGAGCCGAGAAAGGAGCTTGTTGATGATGTTGCAGAAATCTTAGCAAAGACGCACTTGGAAAATCATGAGAAAGAGTCCAAGAAGCAAGAAGAGAGACTCCTTGATCACTCATGGCAAAAAGATTCAGAAATTATGGATCTACCCAAGGAATGGAGGACTTCAAGATATCATCCTCTCGACAAGGTGATAGGTGATGTATCAAAAGGGGTAATCACTCGAAACTCACTTAGAGATGCATGTAATCACCTAGCCTTTCTCTCTCAAGTTGAACCTAAAGACATAAATGAGGCCATTAATGATGAGCATTGGATCTTGGCCATGCAAGAAGAACTAAAGCAATTTGAGAGAAATCAAGTTTGGGAATTAGTTCCAATGCCCAATGATCATCCTATAATTGGCACCAAATGGGTCTTTAGGAACAAACTTGATGAAACAGGGTTAATAATAAGAAATAAAGTTAGGCTTGTAGCTAAGGGATATAATCAAGAAGAAGGCATAGACTATGAAGAAACTTATGCTCCCGTAGTTATGTTAGAGGCCATTAGAATGTTAATTGCATATGCTTGCATCATGGATTTCAAACTCTATCAAATGGATGTCAAAAGTGCCTTTTTAAATGGTTTTATACAAGAAGAGGTGTATGTAGAACAACCTCCTGGTTTTGAGGATTTTGAAATGCCCAATCATGTTTTTAAACTGAAAAAGGCCTTGTATGGCTTGAAACAAGCTCCTAGAGCTTGGTATGAAAGGTTGAGCAAATTTATTCTAGAAAAAGGTTTTTCTAGAGGCAAGGTTGACACTACCCTTTTCATAAAACACAAAATGCATGACATACTTCTAGTTCAAATCTATGTTGATGACATTATATTTGGAGCTACTAACAACTCTCTTCGTAAAGAATTTTCAAATATTATGCAAAGTGAGTTTGAGATGTCTATGATGGGTGAGCTCAACTTCTTCCTTGGTCTCCAAATCAAGCAAACAAGAGAAGGAACTTTCATAAGCCAATCCAAGTATTGCAAGGAGCTGCTCAAGAAGTTTGGAATGGACAATACCAAGCATATGGCTACTTCTATGGGCACCTCTTGCTATTTGGACAAGGATAAAGGAGGTAAATCGGTAGAAATTACAAAATATAGAGGTATGATTGGCTCACTCCTTTATCTTATTGCAAGTAGGCCTGATATAATGTTTAGTGTATGTATGTGTGCTAGATATCAAGCTAATCCTAAGGAATCACACCTAAGTGCTGTTAAAAGAATAATGAAATATCTAATAGGCACATCACAAATGGGTTTATGGTATCCTAAAGGTGCCTCATGCAGTCTTATTGGGTACTCCGATTCTGATTTTGCTGGATGCAAAATGGATTGAAAGAGCACTAGTGGGACATGCCACTTGCTTGGAAGCTCACTAGTTTCTTGGCATAGCAAGAAACAAAATAGTGTGGCATTGTCTACAGCTGAAGCTGAATATGTTGTAGCTGGGAGTTGTTGTGCTCAAGTCCTTTGGATGAAACAACAACTCTTGGACTTTGGTCTTGAGCTTGATCACATCCCCATAAGGTGTGATAATACTAGTGCAATCAATTTGTCCAAAAATCCCATTTTGCATTCTAGGACTAAACATATTGAAATAAGACATCATTTCATTAGAGACCATGTTCAAAAGGGTGATTGCATACTTGAATTTGTTGAAACAACTAAGCAACTAGCTGACATTTTCACTAAACCTCTAGCAAAAGAAGCATTTTTCTATATTAGAAATGAACTTGGTATTTTGGATCAATCATGCATAAATTGACATTTTACTGCATCAAAACTTGTTGCTTTCTGCATAATCATGCCATTTTGCTGCATAATTTCTGAGCTATTAATCATATTTGAATCCAAAACTAACTTGAGCGTCAGAGATTTTCCCGAAATTGTTTTTCAAGTGCTCCCTCATGATTCAAGATTCCCAAGCAACTCAATAACCTCACAGTTTCACCAAAAAGGGTGAAATTCTTGGTAAAAATAGTATTCTTGCAAAATTGAGTGATTTGAAACATAATATGATTAGATTATATGCTTGTATGATGATTTGAATTAATTTAAGATGTTCTGGAACTGATTTGAATGATTTAAAGTTGATTATGTGTTGTTTGGAATTAAACTGGCATGTCTTTGAAATAATAGCAGAATTGATCGTCCACAAATTGATGCATAAAACTATTTTTTATTCTACGCCTTATTCGAATAAGAAGCCTTTTATTCGAATAAAACCTGTCAGCAAAGCCCAATTTTTTCCTTAACACGCTTATATTATTCGAATAAGGATTCCTTTATTCGAATAACACCTCACAGAATGTGCTCCAACAACCTAATCTCAACTGGTTATTCGAATAACCAACTGGTTATTCGAATAAAGCATGTCAGTGGCAAAAGCCATTTTCATGTTATTCGAATAACAACATATGTTATTCGAATAACAAATGACAGAATTCCACAAATATTTGTGCTATTACGCTGTTATTCAAATAACAGTATTGTTATTCGAATAACGCTTGGCAGTGAGCCAAGACGCTTCAGGTACCACTCTGTTATTCGAATAACACCACTGTTATTCGAATAACACGCGACTTATAAGAGGACTTCACGAGCATCCTCTATCATTTCATAAGTTCTCTTCCTTTCCCCCCTTTTCTGTTTCCTCCTCTTCGTATCCACCATCTCTTCTTTCTCTCCATCACACACCAAAATTCCATCATGGCCTCTTCTTCCAAATGCCCACGTAGCAAAACCGCTCCCACCAACAACCCCATTGATCTTTGAAGACTTTCGTCCAATAACGATGATCTCAAATGCTTCAGGGAGGAATTCTGGACCAGAGACATAATTCAACCCAAATACATGGATCATCAGTTTTTTGAGGATGATGGAGGATTTGATTTCCTCGATGATCTCTCCCATCAGTGCGTACTAGATCTCTACAGCTACAAGGACTCTATTTTCCTAGACTTAGTAAAAATGTTCTACTGCAACCTAAAGATGGACGGTCCCAATCTCATCTCTGAAGTAAAGGACCAGGAAATTGTCATCACTCCCGCTGATTGGATGACCTTCTTCAACTTAGACGCCATGGGTGCTACTGTAGAGCCAGATAGCAGACCCTACGTGAAAGCATACAGAAGAGAAGAAGCTGTGTCCCTACTGGTGAGACCTGGAATAGTTTGGTCCAAGGTTGGTCTGAAGAGTGGGATGCTGAAAAGCCAGGAAAGACTGCTTCACTACTCATATGCTCACATTCTCGCTCCTCGTGGAGGTAACTATGCCTATCTGATTGAGGATAACATTTTTCTTCTCTGGGTGCTGAAGAAAAATTGGAAGATCAACTGGCCCAATTTCATTGGAAAATACATGATGAAGGTCAAGACCACCAAGAACTCTGACCTACCATATGCTCTCATCATCTCAGCCTTTCTTAAGAAATACTCTCTGCTCAGACAGACTGAACGAACAGTGGAATTGAACCACTTCAACATCTTTGGGGAATTTACTCTGAAGAAAATGAAGATGGTTCTAGACGATATTGGAGGGTGGGTATACCCTGATGAGCTGGAAGAAGCTGCAGTAGACGAAGACATTGTAGATGCCCCTGTTTCTGCTGATGACCCTGTTCCTACTGATCAGCCTACTGAAGCCCTTGTTCCTGCTCCAGTAACCCTGGAAAGCATTATGACCACTCTGCTCGACAATCGTGCTTACATGGAACACACCTTGTCTATTCTCTTCGACAGAATAGAAGGTGTTGAACGCGAGATTGCTGCCCTGCGAGTTGCACCTCCTGCCCCTACACCAGACTCACCTCCTCCTCCACCAGACACTTATTTTTGATTATAGGACTTTAGTTTTTATGTTTTATGTTTTTGATGTATCTCTGGCATACCCATTTCTGAACTTGTATATCTTGACCATGCCTGCAGTCATTGAATAAAATGTGATTTGGTTTCCCTGCTGATTTCTCACTTACTAAGCCTGTTCATTTAAAGTGTTCATTTAATTCCTTGCTCCATGATATAAAAGCATGTTTGTGAAAACTGGGTGTATGCATGACTTGCCCTATCTTTTTGATAATGACAAAAGGGGGAGAAGAACAAGAACAAGTTAAAAGTTAAGCTAACTCTGTTGCTAAAAGTTAAGTAAACTCTGTTCATTTGCGCTTAAAGATAAAGATAATCACCTCTGACAATTTTTGGTTTTGGAGATTGTGTTGAGAAAAGACAGATCAGAAAGACTAATCTGAAAAGGATCAAGAAACTCCAAAAGAAAAGGGGAGCTACGCTTGTCTCTGATAATTTATGCTCCTCTTACAAACTAGAGGGGGAGTAAGTCTCCATGATTAATTCTGTGATTTCCAATTTACAAATGAACTAACTCTTTTTTCAACGGTTGTTTGTCATCATCATAAAGGGGGAGAATGTGACTGGCATGTATCTGATTAAGAATGTGTTTTGATGATAACAAACTTAAAGATGTTGCAGGATCAAGTCCAAGAGTATCAAGACCATCAAGTATAGCTTTTAGAACTTCAATCATTTTGTAAAGGTATATAAAGATTCACAAATAGCTCAATCTTACGTTTCGAAATAGCATACAAGTTTTCAAGGCTTCAATATGGTTTTTAACTTCCAAAGAATCAACCATTTCGTGTCCATAAACCTACAAGATCATATGGAATCAAGAGCAACTTTTAAAAAGGCTCAAAACATGTTTTTCATATGTATTATTTGAATAAGGGGTTCCTTATTCCAATAACACAAGTCAGAGATTCCAAATAAATCATTCAGGAAAGGATTTATTCGAATAAGCCATGCTTTATTCGAATAAAAGATTCAAAAAAGTTTTGGCACGAATAAGTTATTCGAATAACAAAGTGTTATTCGAATAACACACTTCCAGGAAGTCATTTTATTAAATGATTATTCGAATAATAAAGTTGTTATTCGAATAACCAGCCTTTTGATAAAACCATGTTTAATTGGTTATTCGAATAACAATGTTGTTATTCGAATAACGAGAACTCAGGAAATCAAATATTCGAATGAGTTATTCGAATAACATGAATGTTATTCAAATAATATATTTTCCCAGAAGCCAAACATTTAATTGGTTATTTGAATAACCAAGGTGTTATTCAAATAACACATTATAGGGGAAAACACGCCTGTGCTATTTCAATCGTTATTCGAATAAGAATTCTCTTATTCGAATAAGAGAGGTTTCCAAAAATAGAAATTAACGGATAGTTACGTATCATTAAATGCTCCAACCACCTCCCAACGGCTCTAAACTTCAATGACTTATAAACAGAAGTTGTTGGGCATTTATGGGGGTTAGACAATCAATCTGAAAAACCTTGGTTGAGCATTAAAAATGAGTTTTCATCTATTCTTCCATTAATACTCTGTTTCTGAGTGTAAACCATGAATCATATACCCATTGAATTTCCAGTTGTATTATTCGCTCTTTCAAGAGAGTTTCTATCTATTCAATCTTTGTAAATTCTGTAGAGAGGGTGAGGCATCCCTCCAAACTGTAAAAGGATGAGGTATCCCTTGGGAAATAGAGGCTCAAGCATTAGGGTGGGGTATCCCAAAGTGTTGAGTGCTCAAGGTTGTAGTGGTTGTCAAGCACCCATTGAAGCTTGAAGATATAGAGGAAAATCTCAAGTTGTTGCTTGGGGACTGGACGTAGATCATAAGTGGATTAGTGATCGAACCAGGATAAACGATTGTGTTTGTTTTCTCTAAACCCTTCTCTTTATTTTGTGCACTGTTTTATTGAATTGCTTGGATATTGTCTCCTTTGGCTATCACATTTATAGTAAGAGGGTTTATCTCATTCATCCAATTATCTCTAGTCATTCAATAGCTTCAACGAAAATTGGTTATCAAACGACTTGCGAAAGATTTGTGAACTTGTTTTACTTACTCAATTCACCCCCCTCTTGAGTATTGAGGCCACTTGGTAACAATGATCACATTGTGCAAAATGATTGGTCAGCATACAAAATGTGCATATGCATAGTCAGTATATCTGTTATTGTGGTTTGGTCCATATTTATGCATTTTGATATATATTACTGAATTACTTGTCAGTTGATAACGTGACTGTGCATGCTGTTCTATAACATCCTTTTATTCACATGATTATGTTTGTTATTCTATGAATATTCTGTATTGATATGATTATATATGTTATTATTTGATGTTATTGTGTGTGAAAGGCATTACTGTCTTTCGTTATGTTTCTTACTACCTGATGGTATTGATGTAGGGGATCTCACCTCTTTCATTGTATTATTCTGTTTGCTTCTATCTTATTCTTATGTCTGTAAAGACTGCGTTGGTAGTGAGGCAAGATCCGTGAGCTTTCATTAGGTTGCAATTTCACGAGGGCACCGAAGCGTGGAGTGTTCAGCAGGATACGAGGCGCATTCGGTATGACGGAGATGTCACTTTGCTTTGGAGCAGGACTTGGCATGATGCCGCTACTTTTATAGTGGATGTAGCTATTTTGCGTGCCTACTGGAGACCTTTCTTGAGGGAGGACCTTGTGGAGACGACTGCTTGGATTTTCATCTGTTGTGACATACCCCGACTGGGGGCTTTGTCTGCTAGGGATCCCGAAGGGGATTTGGATGAAGATCGGGTGCAGGACCCTGTTCTTCAGGTGTTGGGACTTGGACTAGGTTCAGTTTTCTTTTGGTAGTCATATACGTGTAAGTTTACTATTTGGAGTACTTGAGTTTTATACTTTTGGAATATGAAATAATGTACTTAAGGATGTAATGAACTTCATTTTATAAAAAGGTGTTTTCCAGTTCTTATGCCTTGTGTCTTTATTAATTGATAAGTCAATGTTATTCATTGAAAAGAGAATTTTGAAACTCATGTTTTATAATGTCAATCTTTTTATAACTTAGTTAAAGTTTGGTTTTAAGAAAAAGGAGTCGGTTGGAATATAATGCCCTTTGGAGGGGGGTGTTACATTAGTATGTGACACTCGGGGCCGACGAGAGCGGGGAGTGGTCGCCAGTGCGAAAGATGAAGCACGGACAAGGAGCGATTCCTGGAAGGCTTCTAGGCAAAGGGAGACATGAATGAACTGAATACACACCGGAATAAGAGGGATCCAGAGACTGTGCAGGTATGGGACTACATAGTTGAGGATGGCTTAAAGGAATTGATTAGCACCACCCATATCAACAAGATGCATCTTCTTTTCGGGAGCCAAGAGCATAAGTACTCCATAGTTAAGCGTGCTTGACTTGGAGTACTTGTGGGATGGGTGACCTCCTGGGAAGTTTCCTAGGATGTGTGTGAGTGAGGACAAAGCACGCTAAAAAGACTCATGTTGGTTTGTGGGGACACTCATCGATCCTGCAGGCAGTCTTGGGATGTTACAAATGGTATCAGAGCGGGACCTCTCCCAGTACGGTGTGGTTCGGGGACGAACCATGCGGAAGATGGTGGGCATGTGACACCCGGGGCCGACGAGGGCGGGGAGTGGTCGCCGATGCGAAAGATGAAGCACGGACAAGGAGCGGCTCTTGGCAGGTTTCTAGGCGGAGAGGCACATAAATGAACTGAATACTCACCAGAATGAGAGGGATCTAGAGACTGTATAGGTATGAGACTGCATAGTTGAGGATGGCTTAAAGGAATTGATTAGCACCACCTATATCAACAAGATGCATCTTCTTTTCAGGAGCCAAGAGCATAAGTACTCCATAGTTAAGCATGCTTGACTTGGAGTACTTGTGGGATAGGTGAACTCCTGGGAAGTTTCCTAAGGTGCATGTAAGTGAGGACAAAGCAGGCTAAAAAGACCCGTGTTGGTTTGTGGAGACACTCATCAATCCTATAGGCAGTCTCAGGACGTTACAATAAAACAATAACACTGAATGTGAGAATTAGCTCTTTTAAACTTGGATTCTTGAGAAAATAATTAAGGAAATAGAAATAAATAAAGAAGATTTATTTCTAAGCTATGAAAAATTAAGATGGATATCTGAAAGCTTCTTAATTTAATTCCATATGTATAATTTAACCTACAAAAAGAATAATGAAGCTTAGAGACTAATATTGCAGTATAAGAAAAATGGTGGAATAGTGATATAAGAAATAGAATGAAATCCTAGAATTTTCTACGATACTTATGAAGGTTAGAAAATTTATTTCTGAGAGATTAAAGTGTTCCTAGAAGATAAAAGGTTATTAGTTGGATTTCTTTTGAAAAATTCCCCATGTCCTTCACTGTTTCTTTCTGCGTAAACCCACTAAATATGATGACTTTTGTTGACATTTGCTTCATTTTTTCCACTCATTCATGC
The DNA here is from genome assembly GCA_029884595.1 of Ormosia semicastrata. NCBI lineage: Eukaryota > Viridiplantae > Streptophyta > Magnoliopsida > Fabales > Fabaceae > Ormosia > Ormosia semicastrata. Next base: position 77,539,187 of record JAQQTO010000060.1, read on the forward strand.
TTCCATCTCTCATTCTTCCCATTCTTTCACTTTTCATTCTCATGCTCTCCATTCTCTCTTGTTTTCATGCACCAGCAGAGGAGAGAAATAAGAGCTAGAAAAGCAAGAAAGCAACAAGGGAAGAAGAAGGAGAAAGCAGCCAAGGAAGGAAAAAAGGGAAAAGGAAAGAAGAAAGTGACTAGTTGAGGTAAGGTTTTCCTTAAAACTCTTCCTAACTTGTTTGGTTTTCATAGAGCTTTCATAGAAAACTTGATTGAATGATGAGTTGTGAAACATGATTTTCAAATGATTTGAGTATGAAACTAAGTTCACTTCTTGCTCTTGGAACAATGAGGATTTGAGCTTGTAAAGTTTTGATTAAGAACTACCCATGCTTGTCATGTTGTCATGTGATGGATTTGATGCTTTGTTGTTGAAGTTCCTTGTTGTTTTATGAATTTTGGGATGGTTTTAGGGTATTCCTCCCTTAATATTCTATTTTTCTAGTTTAAGATTCCCAGATAACCAATTATGGGCATGCCATAATCGATTATTGGCATGAAACAGAGCCCCCCACGCGTGCAATAACCGGTTAAGGCAAGGCCTAATCGATTATTTCTCATGGCAGAAATGTTTAAGGAAGCTAATAACAGATTACCCAAGAGTGGTAATCGATTATTGGCCTCTAAATTAGAAGCCTGGGGGCTCCATAACTGGTTGCCCGGTGATTGTAACTGATTATGGGACACAAATTTTGGCTTATTAGCCAGTAATAACCAATTAGCAAAGGGTGCTAACCGATTATTTGAATTAAAAACGTGAATCCAAGATTGATGAATGAACAAGGAACTTCAAGAAAACTTGAGTTTATGAATGTTTGACTATGACATGCTTTACCCTATGATGTGAAATAGCATGATTGATTATTATGCTACATATTTGATGAAAAATTTGAGGCTTTGTGCCATGATATGAAATTATGTGATGAACATCGTAGTGCATGATTGATTTGATATTCATGCATGATATTACATTATGATATGAGATGATGAGATTGATTGTTGAAAAGATCAACTTGGAAAATAATTGATTTTTCATGAGTAACCTATTATCTAGGATATCCTTGGTCCTAAAGGGAGACTTGGAAATAGTGGTTGAGGATAAATATTTCCTTACTACCTGAGTGATTGAGGTTGAGGACGGATAATTTCCTCCCTCTTTACTTGAGCTCTCCCTGGATGAAATGTAGTTGAGGACGAATTATTCCCTTTCTACTTGAGGTATTCTTAGATTAGAGATAGTGTGAGGAAGGATGATACCTTCCCTATCAAAGTAGTTGAGGACAGATAATTCCTTCACTACTCACAACTCTGTATGAGGACAAGTAATTCCCTCATTTGTTGTGGACTTGATGTGGGTTACTCGGAATAGCTCTGTGCGGTAAATAGATCATCATAAATAGGTTGATGTGCACTAACCTAAAAGCAAGCTACTACCAAGTGAACAATATTGCAAGGACAGATAATTCCCTCCATACAACTTTGATAAAAAGATGATTGATGATTTATTGATGATTGATGATAATGATTGAAGATGACTAATATGAGATAGCTTATTGCATAAGTTTATCTTGAATGGATTTTCTGAATATGAATTTGAGATTTTGATAAGATTTGATGATTGATTCGATTTTTAAAAGGATTTTTGATAAATGATATAAAATGAACTTCTATTTCAAGAAGGGAAAGGACTTGATTTGGCTTTAACTACCTTTCCATTGATTACATTATAATGATTTAGAAGGATTTTCCCCCAAAATAGCTGGAATGATTGTGATGACATGGTTTTACAAATGATATTGAGAATTCAGAGATTCTCACCCCATTTCTTTGATTTCCATAATGATTCCAGGAGGTCCTCGTGTAGATGATAAAGGCTATGGAGATCCTGATCGTTTAGATATTTTGTTTCTTGTTTATTTAATTGATATAGATGGTTGTACACCATTTTTGCTCCTTAAAGGCATATGATATATTTGATATACCTTGATGTATCTTAATGTATCATTTGTGTATGACACAGTTCTTTTGTTATGTAATATATACTTCCGCTACAGGCTCAAATTTTGTACATTAAAAGTTTATTTCTTTAGAAAAAATTTTATATTGATCTAAGTGACGTACTTTAATATGATTGCTAATGCATAATTCTTGATATGTCATTAGTAGTAGTATTAGGATGTTACAAGGATCATGTCCAATATCTTTTAAGCTTTGAGCACTTTACATGTCAATTCAATTACTAGCTCAACTTTATCATTCTAAAGGAACACATGTCAATTCAACTTATAAATATATTGAGTGCACATTAACTTCATCACATAATATATTAAGTACACAATATCATCATTTCACAAGTACATTAAGTGCACAATATCATCATTTCACAAGTTTATCAAGTGCACATACATAAATGTAAGTCACCTTACTTAGTGAACTTAATCAAATCTCATCACATCACATAGTATAGATGTATTCATTTGGGTTTTTATGTAGTAGAGAACTTTGTTTACTTAAAACAGGGGATTGATAATTGATTATCATGGTTGGTAATCAATTATCACACATGTTTAATCTTATTTTGTAACTTGATAATCGATTATCATAGTATGATAATCAATTATCACCATCCAATAGTAACACTCTGTAAGTTAATAATCAATTATTACATCTTTATAATTGATTATTACATACCAGTAAATGCATTCTATAATTTGGTAATCGATTATCATATCTGATAATTGATTATCACCCTCGAGCATTAGCATTCTGGAAATTTTAATTATCGATTATCATACCTGATAATTGATTATCAAATGCATTTCCATAACTAGAATAGGCTCTCAACTATAGTATTCACAGAAGAATACATTTCCTTTCATTTACAATCAAGACCACATCATAGCTCTCTCTATATATATTTTCAAGCCAAAAATCCACAAGGTTTAACAATAATGATCAAACCAATAAAATTCCTTGTATCATCAACCTCAAATCCTTAAAGATTTATTGTTATCCTTAAGTTCAACAATCATATATATATATATATATATATATATATATATATATATATATATATATATATATATATATATATGTATGTATGTATGTATGTATATGCCATCAATTCAACATAAAACTCATAAGAACAATTCTCAAACCAATCCACTAATATAAGATTTGAGAAGCAAGAAGAGAAAAGAGTAAGGTAGAGATGCACAAACCCCTACCTAAGCTCCCTTAATGATGGTGTTTATCTTTTCTCTCCTTACTCATTTATTCCCTTGTTGATGATGATCCTTTTCTCTCTTTCCTTTCTTCTCTTCTATTTGCTGTTGTTGCCATGTGAGAGTGAAGACAAAAAGTAAGAAAAAGAATTGTGAGAGTGAGTGTGAGGGAGGCGGTGGAAAGTGAAGAGATAAGGATAAAATGAAAGAAAGATGTGATGTCATGGTTAAGTGGAGGAGATTTATCTCTTAGAGATACTTTGACCTTCCATTGATGAGTTTTCTAACTTCCATAGGTATTATAAAAAATTCTAGGATTTCATTCAGTTCCTATAATTATCATTTAATAACTATCTATACTCACCATTGACATCCATTAAGCTCTATTATGCTTTCTTAAGTTAAGATAAACTTAAGGAGTTAAACTAATATGCCTACAGACATCTGCCTTAACCTGTAATCATTTTCAGAATAACCTCCATCCTCTATTTGACATCTCTACAAAATCTCATGATTTTCCAAGATACACTCCTATTTAATTTGGCCTTTAAACATTCATTTTATTTATTAAAAATGTCAAACTAGTTTATTTAATTTCTTAGAAATTATCACAACTCATTCTAATTATTTGTGATGTAGAAATAAATTTTTCCTATTTATTTCCATCATCTAAGCAGTTTGTACTAAGTTATGAGTTAATATGAGCTATTTTTCACATCCTATGTTATAGCATTATGCCCAAACTAACTTAGAAAATCACCAGAATTAACAAGTAACTCACACAAGTGTTAATAAGCTACTATAAGTATAACAATCATTAAGGCTAATAAGTTAGGGAGGATGTTACAATTCTCCCCTCCTTTTAAAAATTTTGTCCTCAAAATTTAGTTACCTAATATGAAAAGTTCCAGGTAGTCTTGCATCATGCTAGACTCTAACTCCCAAGTAGTTTCCTCTAAGTTAATCCCATCCCATACCACCTTCACCAGTTGAATTTGCTTTTCTCTGAGTTCTTTGACTCCTCTATCCACGATCCTTACAGGTTTTATTATGTAAGTTAAATCATCTCTTAATTGTACTAATTCATTTTCCAAGATATGTGAAAGATTGTGATTATATTTTTTAAGTTGAGAGACATGAAAGACATTATGAAGATTGGACAAACTGGGTGGAAGGGCTATTTGATATGCAACAGGTCCAATTCTTTTTAGAATTTGTAAAGGACTAAGAAATCGAGGAATTAACTTTCTAGTTTTCATGACTCTGCTAACCCTAGTAGTAGGAGTGACTCTCAAAAGCACATGTTCTCCTTCCTCAAACTCCAGAGGTCTCCTTCTTTCATCTACATAACTTTTTTGTCTACTTTGAGCAGTTGCTAACCTTTTCTTGATCATCTTAATATGTTCTGTGGTTTGCTCCACCAGTTTTGGCCCTAGGATAGTTTTCTCACCTATTTTATACCAACATAAAGGTGATCTATATTTCCTTCCATAAAATGCCTCATAGGGTGCCATTCCTATGCTGGTATGATAACTATTATCATAGGCAAATTCTACTAAAGGTAGAAACCTATCCCAACTGCCCTGTTGTTCTAGCATACATGCCCTGAGGATATCTTCTAGGGCATAGTCCTTTCGGTTTGTCCATCAGTTTATGGGTGATAAGTTGTACTAAAACACAACTTAGTCCCAAAAGCTTTCTAAAAGGCTCCCCAAAATCTAGAAGTAAATCTAGGATCTCTATCAGACACTATACTCGAAGGGATTCCATGCAATCTAACAATCTTTTGAAGATACAACTGAGCTAATTTATCTAAAGAATAATTAGCTCTTACTGGAAAAAAGTGGGAAGATTTAGTTAACCTATCCACTATGACCCATATTGTATCATAGACTGAATGGGTTCTAGGCAATCCTATCACGAAATCCATTGAAATACTTTCCTATTTCTATTCTGGTATTTCTACTGGTTGTAAAGGTCCAAAGGGTTTTGGTATTCTATCTTAACTTTTTGGCAAACCAAACACTTTGACACACACTTAGGTATATTTCCCTTCGTCTTAGCCCACCAAAATAATTCCTTAAGATTTTGGTACATTTTTGTTGCACCTAGATGTACCATATACTTACTTTTATGAGCTTCTTCCAGAATTTTTCCTCGAATCTCAACATATCTTGGAATGCAAAATCTATTTCTAAACATAATCATTCCATCATTTGCTTTACTAAATTCCTTTTGCTTTCCCAACAAGATTTGTTCACTTATTTCTTTTAAGGTTTCATCTTTTTCTTGAGCTTCTCTAATTTGAGTCTTCAAATCACTTGTTATTTCTAATTTACTCATGTGGAGACTATATGGTGACATAGTCACAGCCAAACTCAAGTTTCTAAAACTTTCCAAAAGCTCCATCTCTTGAACCATTATTTGGGATGTCGCATCCTAATACCGAATAGCTTAGTATACAGCATTAGTCATGCTACTTCTAAAAATAAATATTAAACTAACCTATAACATTTTAACAAATAATTAGAGAGCATTGCAAAAAAAATCATACATATATACATCATTGGCCTCAATGGACAAAGAGTTATGTATACAACATAAAACAAACTCAAAGCAAATATAAATTAATACATAAGCTTTGTTTGAAAGCATTAAACTACACTAGTCTTCATGCTTTGTCTTCTTTCCCTTTGAAGGGCCTTGACCTAGATTTACATGGAAACACAATGAGGTGAGAAATCATAATTCTCAGTAATGGTATTCCAAAACCAGCATTTATCCATTTCAATGAATAAATCATCATTCATAACATAATAAACATAATCTTAATTCATGCTAAATAAGATATGTTTAAAGATTATACAAGGTTTAACTTTAGTAACTAAAGAATCTAAGTTAACTTACATACATATATACATACATACATACAAACTTAGCTCATTTAAGAACCAAGCTATTTTACTAGGAACTTTGGCTTCTTGTATTATCCTATAGTTGGGAGGAAAAGCTCATCCTCATACTACTTGTAACCTTAGCACTATGGTTAGGAATATCTTATTCCCTTAGGAACAATTGATTCCTTGCCTTTGGCTAAATGATTGTGCACATCATGTCAGGCTACACACTTAGGAAAAATACTACCAGTCTATCCTAGCATACATGCATCCAAACACCACACCATCACTTATTGCATCTTAAGTGATTTCTATGCAACACTAAGTTGCTAAAGGTGCTAGATATTTACCTAAGGCATACCTCTACTCTTGATTGCTCTAAGGTTCATACATATCATATACATACTAAAGGGCCATTCCCTTCTTGAATTACCTCTAGTAGTATCTTAAACATAAATTATGTCAATCCATTATTCTTAGATGTACAAGATTCTATTATTTTACACATGTGCTGAGTAGATATTTCCTTCTTAAAATATCTCTAACAGTGTCTTAACTTACACTAAAAGGCATGTATAAAAGATTACTACAAGTGAAGAACTCCATTTCCTTCATATAAACATCCTATACATATTTTGCTCCTAGCACCTAGGCACCAGCCTTCCATGCTTATGCGTGCCCAAAGTAGGGCATGACCCTATTTTCTTACTCTTCTGGCACTTAGGCGCCCTTTCCTTGACGCTTAGGCACTCGCATGGTGCTTAGGCGCCCTACTAGCAGCATTAGAAAAACTAAATTTGGGCAGCAGGCGCCTAGGCACCCAACTTTGGTGCCTAGGTTCTAGTTGCGCTGCCTGTTGCAAAATTGATTATAGTCCTTGGAAATTTAGGCGCCAATGCACTAGAAACAGAATCTCTATTTCTCTAGTTTTTCAACCAGTTTCTACACCTCAAATCATGAGTTTTTAAGTGGTTTCCAACCACAACCATAGTCCCTAAACATCTCTAAACATCTTATATGCTTCCTCAAATCCAAAGAACCTAAGTTCATGGACAAGAACTAATCCTTTAATACCCATTTCTCAAACTCATCCTCAAAGGTTCATATGAACTATCCTAAGTTCACAACTTATAAACATACCTAGAATAAGTCATAAATCACCATTGAAGACATCATAATCTTCTCAAGACCTATTTTCCATTCTAACATGCATACCTTACAAGCAAAAATAGAGATGGGAAAAGAGATACACATGAACACAAACACTTATACCTTTTGAAGATGAAGCTCAAACCTTGGCCTTGCCTTTCTCCTTCTTGCTCCTTTCCTCTTCCTCTTTTCCTTCTTTCTTTCTTTCTCTTTTCTCTTCTATTTTCTTTTGTCTCTACCTCTGCTTTTCTGCTGCAGAATTTTGTGTGGGAGGAGAGAAAGAAAGCATAGAAAGTTAAAAAATAGAGGATAGGAACGTTTGAAACTAAGACCACTTGAGTTTCTATGCTGAAACTTTATATCTCTTAGGAATACTTTGATCTTACCAAATCAGGTTTCCTAACTTCCAAATATATTAAAATAAAACCTAGGATTCACCTAAATCCTAGTTTTACCATTTTCATACATTTTCACATCTGCTACAAGTCAATCTAGTATTAAAACACATAACTGGTGCACTTAAAAATACCAAACCGAGTTTATCTTGAAACTTTAACTATATCTCATTTCACACATTTGTGACCTAGAAATAAATTATCAATATTTATTTCTCTCATCTAAGTAAATTATTCCATTATCTGAGTCATTTTAGGTTACTTTTCACCTTCTGTGTTGCAGCAAAGTGCCTAAACTAACTTAGTTTGTCACAAAATTACATAAGCATGTTATGCAGGTACTATGCTACCTCTGTAATCATATATAAGTCTAACATGTTAAAATGAGGATGTTACACGGGACACATGTAGAAAATTTCTACTAATATCAGCCACTACATTGACTTTACCCAGATGATATTTTAATTCAAAATCATAATCTTTCAGAAATTCCATCCATCTTCTTTGCCTCTTGTCTAATTCCTTTTGATGAAACAAATACTTTAAGCTCTTATGGTTACTAAACACCTCAAACTTAACCCTATACAAATAATGCCTCCAAATTTTCAAGGCAAACACAACTACTGCTAACTCAAAATCATAGGTAAGATAATTCTCCTCATGAGGTCTCAACTACCTAGAAGCATAGGCAAGTACCCCTCTATTCTGCATTAAAAACACAACTTAATACTTTCTTTGAAGCATCACAGTATACTTCAAAATTCTCCTGAGGATTTAGAATTACTAGCATAAGTGTTGTGGTCAACTTATGTTTCAACTCTTGGAAACTAGGTTCATATTCTGGTGTCAAATCAAATAAGCTACCTTTCCTAGTCAATCTAGTCAAAGGTAAGGCTGTCTGAGAAAATCCTTTTATAAACTTCCTATAATATCTTGTCAGTCCTAAGAAACTCCTGATCTCTATCATAGTAGTAGGCCTTTCCCATCGCACAATTGCTTTCACTTTGCTGGGATCCATTGATACCCTTCCTTGGGATACCTCATGACCCAAGAATTGTACTTCCTTCATCCAAAACTCACACTTTGCCAATTTGGCAAACATACTGTTTCTCCTTTAGGATTTCCAAAACTATCCTAAGGTGTTGCTCATGTTCTTCCATTGTCTTTGAATAAATAAGAATGTCATATATAGAGACAACTACAAACTTATTCAGGGAAGGTCTAAAGATTTTGTTCATATAATCCATGAACACTACGGGTGCATTGGTCAAACCAATGAACATCACAAGGTATTCGTAATGCTCATACTTGGTCCTAAAAGTAGTTTTAGGAATATCCTTTTCCCTAAATCTAATCTGGTGATAACTTGATCTTTGATCAATTTTTGAGAAAATTGTGGCTCCTCTCAATTGACCCATCAAATCATCTATCCTAGGAAAAGGATACTTCTTCTTAATGGTTACTTTATTTAGCTGCCTATATTCCACACACAATCTCATACTACTATTTTTATATTTTACTAGGAGCAATGGTGCTCCCCAAGGTGACACATTAGGTTTGATGAATTTCTTATCCAACAATTCTTCTATTTGTTTTCTTGAGCTCTTCCAATTCTAAAGGTGACATCCTATAGGGTGCTATAGATATAGTCTAGTTCCTGGTACTAAATCTATATTAAACTCTATTTCTTGCTCAGGTGGCAAATTAGTTATCTCATTGAAAAATACTTCTAGGTACTCCCTCACCACAGGTATGTTTTCTAGGTTCTACTTAACTTCAGAATTTAAGGAGAATAGGACAACATATCCCTGAGCCCCTTCTACTAAACAATTTATAACCTAGTTGGCATTTAAATACATGGACTCAAGAAACAGTCATGGAAGGAAGATTAGACATGAATATCAAGGGTTTATCTGAACAATTCAAGGCAACATGGTTCTCATACAACCAATCCATACCTAAGATAATATCAATACCAACAAGAGGTAAACAGATAAGATTTAAATGAAAAGTCTTATCTTCTATATGTACACAACAATTTAAACAAACATGGGAAGTTATTATTAGTTTTCCTATTAGTATAGAAACAAACAAGTTATAAGGAAGTTCAAACATAGGTAAGTCTAACAACTTCACACAATCATAGGAGATAAAGGAGTGAGATGCTCTTGAATCATACTGTACAGTTAAGAAATTATCTTTAATTATTCATTTACCTTGTATTAGATCGGGGGGTCAAGTTGCCTCTTCTCCACTCAGAGTGAAGAGTCTTCCCTTGGTTTGTGGTCTGGGATTAGGTTTCACTCCCTATGTACAATTTTTGGCATAATGTCCTATTTTCCCACAAGTGTAAACACTATCTGATCAATCATGCAAGCCTCGTTGCCATGATATCTGCCATATTTTGTACACCTTAGTCCCTTATTTTTTGTCTAAAACTATTTTCCTTTATCCTGTAGGTACTTGGGTCAAGAAGCACCCCCTTTAAACCTATCATCTTTCCTCTTCCTCTTCTGGAAATTCTGTGGCCTTTGCTTTTGTGGAGGCTTAAAGTCATAAGCCTTTACAATCCTACATTTGTTAACCAATGTAGGGAAGTCTCTAATCTCCAAGTGCCCTATGTTCCTTTTACTGTCTTCCCTCAGTCCTGCCTCAAATTTTACATATTTCTATTCTTCATCAGGATTTTATATCTAAAATAAGAGGAGAACTTAGACAATTCTTCAATTTTGGCCACATATTGGCTTATAGACATACTTCCCTATTCAAGTCTCAGAAACTCTAGCTCCTTTGCATTCTAAAAATTCTTAGGAAAATACTTATCTAAGAAGACAATCCTAAATACTTCCCAAGTGATTTAGGTTCTTGCTACCTCTAGCAGTCTTTTAGCATCAGTGCACCAACTTTCTGCTTCTCCTACCAGCATATAAGAGGCAAAGGATATCATTTGTTCATTAGTATAGGCCATAACATCAAAGATCTTTTCCATCTCCCTAATCTACCCTTTAGCTTTAATTGGATTATATTCTCCTCTAAAAGAAGAAGGATTGACCTTTCTAAACTTAGAGAGATCATAGAAGTTCTGGTTTCTTACAATTGCTTCATTATCTACCGGCTGTGCAGGTAGGTCACTTCCCATCCTTTCTAGCATCCTATTTGTGATGGCAGTCTGCTCTTGTAATGCCCCAATACTAATACTATAGTATATCCAGAATATATATGAGTAAAAAGGATTAGACAAGTCACTTCTAACATAAAAACATAAAAGTACTTTGATAATAACTATACATGTTATTATATAAACCCTTGAGAGGAAAATGTAACTTGTAAAAGAATAAATATACATATGAGAAATTTAGCCTTTATTGATATAAAAAGTTCAACCAACTAGTACATCATTGTTAAAGCATATACAAACTAACCCTCATAGGAAAATGTATAATGCAACTTAAACTTTCCATTGCATATCTATATAATACAATGCAATGGTCAAAAAGGTCAATATCTCTACTCTGTGTCATCCACTTCATTTCTTTTCCTTAGGTGGACCTTAAGCTGTAATTATCATGGAAATAAAGCAAATGGGTGAGAATTTTAAAATCCCCAGTAGCACTAAAACATGTAATGTTATTATAATAACTCTAGCTGCTTCAGGGAAATCAAATCAGTATTATAAATACCATATAGAAAAGGTGGCAAAAGCCACAATTGTTCATTTCTCTTCCCGAGGCAGATAATTCAATTATTACTATGACTCAGTTACCTCATAATCAACCATTTATATTGAATCATGATAATATCACCATATCATTGGATGCAACAAGTATAAAAAAATATATATGAGTCACAACTCACTACCGCTAGAATATTTAAATACTCTATTTATGTAAATATTCATATTACAAATTCATGATCTATATATGTAGTTCACATCTCTTTGACGATATAAATTGCCCACACAAGTATAAGTCATATGCTTGTGCTCATGAAATGTCATAAGCTAATGCTCATGAAATGTCATAAGCTAATGCTCATGAAATGTCATGCCTCTTGGATATTCTTACGAACCTAGTTCCTTATATTTCTGGCTAGTGAATGAATGTTACCTCTCCACACTACCAGTAACCCTGACCTTATTGATGAGGAAGCATATTGGGAAGACTCATACTAGGAATTTAGGATCCCCTTCCCATCAAGGATCATGTCCTACAATTCCCATCTATGATAAGGAAACATATTGAGAAATCTCACATTGGGAATTTAGGATCCCCTTCCTTATCAAGGATGTCCTACAATTCTCTGGCCAAATGATTGTGCACATCATATAAGGTCACAATACTTAAGGAATAGTAAGTATAGATCACTTCTACTTAAGGTCCATATCCAAAGTCAATTAACATAGCAAGTATGGATCACTTCTACTCAAGGTCCATATCCAAAGTCAATTAACTTGTGTACATTCATATGAAACCAATTCTAGGTTAACTTCAATAATTAAAGGAGTGATTCATCATTCAACATCCCATACTAGCTCAAATTTACTTCTATGAAGGAGCAAAACATTTTCTAGTACAACTTATAAGCATACAAGTGTACAAGAAACCAAGTGCACAATATCATTACTTTCATGTAACCAAGTCAATAATATCTTCATCATTTTAGCACAAGCTTAACTTTAATAATGTAAAGGAGCAAATCACAATAATCATTAATTATTGGCTCAACTTTAGCAATTAAAGAAGCAAATTTACTTTTCTAGTACACTTCATGAATATGTCAAATGTATAATGCAAATGCATCTCATTATGCATGAGTCTAGTGCACAAGGCTTCACTTCACAAGTTAACTCAATGCACAATGTCATTGATCTCCAATGACCTATGTACACTCTATTCTTGATTCACAAACCATTTATGTGCACCTTGATAACTCACTTAATGAACTAGATGCATAGCATTGTCACTTCACAAATAAATTGAATGCACAATGTTATCATCCATCAAAGATATGCTAAAACTTGTTGTGGACTTTCCAAAAGTGCACAAATCGTACAAGTAGTAAATAAAGATCGTTCCTATGAAGATCGATTGATTACTAACTATTACAATGATTTTGATTATTTAAGCTAGCAAAATCAAAAGTAAAAGCTAAATTAAAATAAAAAAAACTCAAATAAATTAAATAATCAACTTAATCAAGAAAAGTTAAGATTCAATCAAGGTTTAAAGGCCTAGGACTAGGAATTTACTACACTACCCCCTATGATAAATTGTAATCCTATCTTTGCTAATGTTCAATTATGTTCTTGAAGGCGATTTGTCCTAAATTATTTAAAATCCAATTTCCTGGCACTAAAAATGTGCTAAAACTTCATTAATCCTATTCTCATGGCAATTAATCCAAGTTCCAACCCATTAAGATTCATGACAATCGTTTACCCCTCAAAGGATTTAAGCCTATGTCTAGGTCTCAATTCCTAAGTTCAATTCTTAGATTATCAAGCAATTAGATTTCATCTTTTGATCCTTCACCTAAAGCTTGAGATCATGTAAATATGACACACAACATACCACAAGCATTAAGCATACCAAAAATGAATCAAGAACAATAATTTTTCATTAACAAAGAATCAAATTAACAATTCAATATAGAGAAATAGAGAGCTTCATCCCAATCCTAGAAAAAGGGATTTAGCCGCTTATGGAAATTATAGCACAATCAAGAACAAAGGTTAAAGAAATAACCATGATTCCAAAACAAAAAGAGAAGATGGAGAAGATGAAGATGGAGAAGATGTCTTCAATGGTTGAACTTCAATGACTATTGCTCTTGCCTTCCAAGCCCTAGCCTTCAATCCTTGTGCCTCTTAAAGTTTCTTGCAGCCTCTGTATGTTTTAGGTTTGAGGGTTTGCTTCTCTTTATAATAATTAGGGTGAACTATCTCTTTTACGCTCTAGAATACCTCACACGACCGTGTGAGTGCACGACACGACTGTGTGAGCTTGAATTGCGTAACTTCAACGTAGGGGTCACACGGCCGTGTGAACAAGATACACGGCCATGTGACCAAATTACATGACTATGTGACCTAGTCAGAAGCATTCCTAGAGTTACACAGTGTAACGCCCCTTTTTGGGGTGGAATGTCACATCATTATTTATAATGTGGAAAACAAAAGTATAAGTTAAGACCCGGTTCATTAAATTATAATTAAACTTGTTTGATAACAGTTGTATAAATAAAATGGTGAATATTTTTTTTTGTTAAAGTAAGAACATAATACGTGGTTATAATAGAAATTATCATGTGAAATAAAACATACATCCATACACCATGCTATATATATATACTGACACCGTGTCTGTTAAGTTACAATGTCTGATATACAAAAAGCAAAATTATGCATGCCCCAAAAGATTATACATGTACAGCCCACTAAAAAGATAAAACATCAGGCCCCAAAAGAAGACAGATAGTCATCAGTAGCTATTGACAGTATCAGCCCCTAACAAGAAAGAGAAGGAACTGTGTCAGGATCCTCCTCAGGGTCTTCCTCATCGAAGGAAACCCTCATCGGAACCACCGAATTACGGACCGCGGCTCGAGCAGTAGAGAGGAATGAATCCTCCTGTGGGGTATAATAACGATCACCCCACATATCCCTCTTGGGCATGTAAAATTCTAAATGCAACCTAACACTACAGGTAAAGATGGACGGATCATAACTCCCCCATGCCAACAACACCGTCATGTCCCCCAAGTAGACACAGCGATCTGAGTTAAAGGTAACGTGCCAGCAGTCCAGTCCTCTGAGGAAAGTCAACCGGACATAATCTAAAAATCCTTGTGAATGGTTCATCATGATCAAAAGCAAGTACTAGTCGAAGTCAGGCCAAAAGCCGGGGAACTCGTGTGCTTCACCCTCTTCGCCCACGTCTTCGGAGAAACATAAATAAAGACAGAAATAGTAGAAATACAGGAAAGAGGTAAGACATCCTACTATCATTACCAATTATGGCAGAAATAGTAGAAATACAGGAAAGAGGTAAGACATCCTACCATCATTACTAATTATGGCAGCAAAGAAACAGAACGGCGTGAAACGCCCACATAGCATTTCAAAATGAATAATAATCAGAATAAAATAATAACAATAAACAGTTTAGCAGATCCAGGCAGTCATGATATCAATAAAGCAATAGTTCCAGTCATCATATAAATAAATAAATTCTAAATAATATGTAGACTCACTATACATGTATACATGACATCAAAATCCTACTCCATGGAGCTAAACACAAACATTCAGAGAGAAAGATCAGGAGACATGTCTGTAACTTGGCTACCGCGACCAAAGTGCTATAATCATCAATTATCCACGTGCACGTCAAGGCATTGTACAAGACATTCTTCACTAGATCGCGATATAGGACAGTGTTTCGGTTCGGATCGTCAGTGCATTTGCATCGGTCTGTCCCATGAACAGAAGAGCTACCAACTGTCCATTGCGAGGTACCCGCTCCCCGACGCCCCTAAGGTCAACATTATGACCTACACTAGTTTACTCGCACCCGCACTAAGGTGTGTTCAATCTCCTAGGTAATATGGCCTTCACAACAGTCCATCGGACTTCCACAATGCATGATGACTCAATGCATATATCATGTATATTCAGCAAAATATACTTTCCATAACATACCACAATTTGGCCAAGACAGGTATCATCAAGTCTTCAAATAAGTCATTACACAGTTAGGATTCATTATGGAATTATGCCTTAATCTTCTACATTTTTCTCATTAAATTTCTCTTAAGATAATTTAATTTAAGTTATTCAACATCTTACTTATACTCATGTCCTTCCTTTAATTCAGAATTATTCTAAGTCTTAGGATAAGATCTCATTCTTGATTCTTTCCATTTTATGAATCCCTAACTTAATTCCTCATTATCCAATTAATTAAGTTTTACTTAAATTTAGTATTTGTTATGAAATTCTTTTCTAAAGGAATTCTCTTGATTATTAGGTTCCTTGTTTTAAGTTTATCTATACTCACTTAGAAAATTGCTCTAAGGTTCTCCAAGTCTCACACACTCTTGTTCTTCCTTTAAATTCCAAAAATTCACTCTAGGTTATCAATTTAATTTTCTTTCCAATCACAATGTTAATTACTTAACTCTTAATTTCTAAATATCCAAGGTTGCCCAAAAATTACACAATTAGACCTAAAATGGGCCTAGAGGCCGTGAGCCTCTCTAAAGGGTGAGAACCCATATTTTTCTTTGATTCATTAATTGTTATTCACTTGATTACTCATCTCCTCACTTATTGCAAAATTTTAAACCATAAACACCCTATGGAGGGGTTGTGGCTGTGAGCCTTAATGGGGAAAGCAAGGAATTCTTGCCCCCAAGTCATGTTTCCAATCAATCAAAACCAATCAAAGATCATCAATATGTATATGCATTCAATCAAATAAATCATACATGATAAAATCAATACATAGTCATCAAAATTACATATTACAAAGAGTAACCCTAACAAGGGTTTCTCAGAACCAACACACAATACAAGTCTCCTACTACCAATAAAGGTTGAAGTGGATAGTCTTCCTCTTACCTAAAGGAGAAAACAAGTCGAGAACTCCCTTGAAGCTCCTATTGAATTTCGATTTTCACTCCTCCAAAAATCCTAGAAATTGCAACTTCATCAAATCAACACTAAGCTTGAAAAAGAATGGATCCATGGTCATGGTGAAGGCCATGGAAACAAAAATGAAGAAGAAAAGATAAGAGATCATGAATCTTACCCTAAAGCTTCAAACTTGAAGCTTGAAGAAGATAATGAAGATGGAAGCTTTTCAAGAAATCTTCAACTAGAAAGGTGTTTAGAATGTAGTGGAGATTAAGAAAATGTGGTTGCTTGAAATTTTTGTGATGGTGGAGTGCATTGAGAGGGTGTGGACGTGTGGTGAGAGGAAGAGAAACAGAGGAGAACTTGAGAGAAGAAAAGGGTAGAGAGAGAAGTTGATAGTAGAAAAGATGATAACTTTTGATTTTTGAAATTAGAATAGGTAGCTTAATTAAGTGAAAGCATAATTTTTGGCTCCAAGAAAGGCATGCAGTTGTGTGGTGAGGGGAGAAGAGAGAGAATGTGTAGCTTCCTTGAGAACCTTGGGAGGAAACTTCCTTAAAGCTTCCTTGAGGCTTCCTTGAGAAGCTTGCACGCTTCTCGATAATATGAAAAATGATGTGGTTACACAAAGTGAACATTCTAGAATAGATGATTAACACTCTGCTAGAGCTATTATCCAGTGAACAAAAGTTATAGTTAATGAAAACAGTATTTCATGTTCATTAGAAAATTTTATGGTACAGTGATTTTATTTATCAGATAAAATCTCAAAAAATATAAACTTCGTAAAATGTGCCCGACCTCGGGTTTAGTAAGATCCCTCATCAATGTTTCCACAGTTCAAAGTTTACCAGCCTCGAGGAAAACATTTTCATTTCCCCAGCTCCGCTCAGCGAGCACGCAAAATAAGGAATATATTAAAATAATCGACAGTTCTGGAAAAATCCATAAAAATTCTCAAAAATCACAAATATTAGAAAATGACTATTCATGATGAAACAAATAATTTTTGAGGTGTTACACTAACTCTGCTTAGTGTGCATGCAAAACGAGGAATATATTAAAATATTCGACGTTTCTAGAAAAATTCAAAAAAATTTCTAAAAATCATAAATATTATAAAATAATTATTTATGATGAAACAAGTAATTTTTAGGGTGTTACAACTTTCCCTTTCTAAAAAGAAATTTCATCCTCGAAATTTTCATACTTAGAACAGTTGTGAGTGTTGCTCTTTCATCTTGTCTTCCAGTTCCCATGTTGCATCTCCGGTCGTTTCGTTTCAGATCACCTTCACCAATGAGATTTCTTTTCCTCGGAGTTGTTTTACTCTCCTATTTTTAATCCTTACAGAAGCAGCCTTATAGGTTAAGTTCTCTTTCAATTGTACTGTGTCCGGTGCTAAGACATAGTTCGGGTCAGGAATATATTTTTGTAGTTGTGACACATGAAAGACATTGTGAAGGTTTGAAAGAAAATGTGGTAAGGCTATCTGGTAAGCTACTGGACTTATCCGGTGAAGAATTTGGTAAGGTCCAAGGAGTTTAGGAGTAAGTTTCCTAAATTTCAGAACTTGACCGACCCTAGTCGTTGGCGTGACTTTCAAAAACACATGCTCGCCTTCCTCAAACTCAAGAGGCTTTCTTCTCTTGTCCGCATAGCTCTTTTGTCGACTTTGAGCCGTCCTCAATTTTTCCTAAATCATCTTGACCTTCTCAGTCGTCTATTGTATAATATCAGGTCCAACAGTAAGGCGCTCTCTGTCTTGGTACCAACACAAAGGTGTTCGGCACCATCGTCCATACAGAGCTTCATAGGGTGTCATCCCTATACTTGAATGGAAACTGTTGTTGTAGGTGAACTCTACCAACGGTAAAACTTCATCCCAACCTCCAGCCTATTCTAAAGCGCAAGCCCGGAGTAAATCTTCCAACGATTGGATCTTCCTTTCCGATTGCCCATCAGTTTGTGGATGGTAAGAAGAACTCAATCGTAGCTTTGTTCCTAATGCTTCTTGTAGACTTTGCCAAAACTTGGAAGTGAACCTTGGATCCTTATCCGAAACAATACTGGTAGGCACACCATGTAGCCTAACAATCTCACCAATATACAGCTGAGTCAGCTTCTCCATATTGTACCTTATGTTGATTGGTAGGAAATGTGCTGACTTCATGAGTCGATCAATGATTACCCATATTGAGTTATAACATTTTCTGGTTTTCGGCAATCAAATCACAAAATCCATTGCAATGCTATCCCACTTCCATTCGGGAATAGATAGAGGTTGCAATAATCTTGATGATTTTTGATGCTCAACCTTCGCTTTCTAACAAACCAGACAAGAAGACACACATCTGGTAATATCGCTCTTCATTCCATGTCACCAAAATAACTTCTTCAGGTCTTGGTACATTTTAGTTATTCCTGGGTGCAAATTCAACTTGCTCATGTGAGTGTGTTCGAGAATATACTCTCTAAGCTCTCGATCCCTGGGTATACAAACTCTGCCTCGGAATCTTAGAATTCCATCAGTTCCTTCCTCAAATGTTGTCGAATTGCCTTGCCTCATTAGCTCTCTTTCCTCTTGTAAGAACTTATCAATTTTCTACTTTTCCCGGATGTCTTCCATTAATTCGCTTGAGATAGTAACCATGTTCATGCAAATTTTTCCCAGTTCTAATTCCACGAAAGACCATATATCCCTGAATTGCTCTATCAAATCTTTTTCCTTGATCATCATGGCTGAGACACTGAGCATCTTCCTACTCAACACATCTACTACGACGTTTGCCTTTCCAGGGTGATACAGAAGTCAAAAATCATAATCCTTCAGGAATTCCAACCACCTAGGTTGTCTCATATTCAACTCCTTTTGATCATATAAGTACTTCAAGCTCTTGTGGTCACTAAAGATATTGAACGTCGCTCCATACAGGAAGTGTCTCCAATCTTCAAAGTGAAAACTACAACTGCTAACTCCAAGTCATGTGTTGGATAGTTGTTCTCATGTACTCATAACTGCCTCGAAGCATAAGCCACCACTTTTCCATTTTGCATAAGCACAACTCCTAATCCTTGATATGAAGCATCGTAGTACACTTCGACAGGTTCATTCGGATCGAGTAGAATTAACACTGGTGAAGTAGTAAGTTGCCTTTTCAATTCGTGGAAACCTTCTTCGCAAACATCAGTCCATTCAAAGGCTTGGTTCTTTCTTGTGAGCTAAGTGAGAAGTCCTGCTATTTTAGAGAATCCTTCAATGAACCTCCGATAGTATCCAGCCAAACCCACAAAGCTTCAAATTTTTGTCATTGTCTTCGATCGTTCCCATTATAAAATAGCTTCCACCTTTGACAGATCCATTGCAATCCCTTCCTTTGAGATCACATGGCCCAAAAACTTAACTTCGTCTAGCCAGAATTCACACTTTGATAATTTGGCATACAGCTTCTTCTCCTTCAGAATCTGGAGAACTATATTGAGGTGCTCAGCATGATCCTCCTGATTTTGAGAGTAGATTAGATTGTTGTCAATGAAGACAACAATGAATCTATCCAAGTAAGGACGAAAGATTCGATTCATGTAGTCCATGAAGATGGTAGGTGCATTCGTTACACCAAACGGCATCATAAGGTATTCATAATAACCGTAACAGGTACGAAAAGCAGTCTTGGGTGTATCCCCTGCCTTTACTCGAATCTGATGGTACCCCGATCACAGATCAATCTTAGAGAACACTGCTGCTCTTTTCAGTTGATCCATTAAGTCATCTATCCTCGGAAACGGATACTTATTCTTGATCGTAACCTTGTTTAGTTGGTGATAGTCCACACACAATCATGAAGTACAGTCCTTATTTCAGACGAGCAACACTAGTGCTCCCCATGGTGACATACTGGGACTAATGAACTGCTTTTCCATCAGCTCTTCCAACTGCTTCTTAAGCTCTGCTAACTCTGATGGTGACATTCTGTAAGGCGCTATAGATACGGGACCAGATCTCGGCACAAGATCAATAAAGAACTCTATCTCCCGCTTCGGCGGTAAACCAGGTACATCATTAAGAAAGACTTTGGGAAACTCGTTAACCACTAGGATTGTATTCACATCTACCTCGCTCTTGATCTTCAAGGAAGACAATAGCATGTATCCCTAAGCTCCTTCTTTCAAGAAAGCTCGAACTTGGTTGGCCGTAAAAAATGTAGAATCCTCATCCGTTAGGAAAACTATGGTTTTACTAGAACAATCCAACAGGATATGGTTGGAAGACAACCAATCCATTCTTAGAATTACATCTAACTGAGAAAGGGGTAAATAGATCAAATCAATAGAAAAAATTTGACCCTCAACAATCAATGGACAATTCAAACAGACTTTGGTAGTAACAACAGGATTATCAGTGGGAGTAGAAACAGTCAAGTCAAAGGGTAAGGAAGACACAGGTAAACCAAGTCGTCGCACACAGTCATAAGAAATGAAAGAGTGGGTTGCCCCAGAGTCATACAGTACAGTTAAAAGATTACCTCCTATGGCACCTTCTCCCAATATCAGATCTTCAATTTTGGAGGCTTCAGCTCCACTCATGGTATAGACTCGGCCCCCTGCCTGCGACTTTGTAGCTCGTGCGGCGTTGACTAAAGGCTCAGTCTTAGCTTGGTTGCAATCCCTGGAGACGTGTCCAGGTTTCCCACATTGAAAACAAATGATTCCTTTGATAGTGCAGTCTCTTGTTATGTGATCCTTCCCGCACTTCAAGCATTTCGAAGAAAATGCCATATTTTGTCCGCTTCGGTTCCTACCAGAACCTAACCTCCACCAGACATTTGCTGTTGATTTTTGGGTAGTTGGGAATAAGGCTTCTTTTGGAAGCGGTTTGCGTTGTTGCCGCCTCCCCTTTGGAACCTGGTAGGTCCGAAGTTTCAATTTCTTGAGTCCCGAGCTTGATCCAGGGCTTCCACCTGGCAATACGTATCTAGCAGCTTCGAAAATTGGTTAATATTTAAGGTGATAACTACCCTCTTCACTTCGTGCCTCAGTCTTTTCAAAATTTGACATTTCCACACCTCGTCTGGTTGGTGCTGGAAATACATCAAAAACTTGGATAAGCTTTCGAACTTTGCGGCGTATTCACTGACAAACAAGTTTCCTTGCCTCTAGCTGAGGAACTCCATTTCTTTCGCACCTTTGGAGCTTGCGGGGAAATATTTTTCCAACAACTTATTCTTCAATATCTCCCAAGTAATTGCACGACCTTCAGCTTCTCACACTCTTTGAACCCCATTCCACCAGTCTTCAGCATCCCTAATCGGCATAAAAGCGGCGTACGTTATTTTTTTGTCGTTGGCACAGTTCATGCCTCTGAAGATTTTCTTCAGCTCCTTGATCCACAGACTAGCTTTCTCCGGATCAAATTCTCCTTTTAACTAAGGAGGGTTGTGGCGATAGAACTCCACCAAATTTTGCGCATCAGCCATAGCTTCGAGCTATTGAGCAGCCCTCTCCTATTGTTGGACAGCTCTTTCAGTTTATTGGGCAATAACTTCTGCCATCCTTTGCATCGCTTCAATCGCTGCTCCCATATCTCCGCCTCGTGTCATCTTGTTCTTTCAAGTAATACTAACTGAAACACGTAATGAAGAATTAGGGGTATCCTTTCGGAATACCAATCACAGAGAATCACATAGCATAAACAAGACAAACCTAACCACAAAGACCCAAAGAAAACATAAATCGGGGCCCTGATGCTAACTTAATGTAACGCCCTTTTTTGGGAGGGAACGTCACATCATTATTTACAATGCAGAAAACAAAAGTATAAGTTAAGACCCGGTTCATTAAATTATAATTAAACTTGTTTGATTGCAGTTGTATAAATAAAATGGTGAATATTTTTTTTTTTGTTAAAGTAAGAACATAGTACGTGGTTATAACAGAAATTATCATGTGAAATAAAATATACATCCATACACCATGCTATATATATATATATATATAGACATCATGTGTGTTTAGTTACAATGCCTGATATACAAAAAGCAAAACTATGCATGCTCCAAAAGATTATACATGTACAGCCCACCAAAAAGATAAAACATCAAGCCCTAAAAGAAGACAGATAGCCATCAGTAGCTATTGACAAGATCAGCCCTTAAGAAGAAAGAGAAGGAACCGTGTCAGGATCCTCCTCAGGGTCTTCCTCATCAGAGGAAACCCTCATCAGAGCCACTCAATTACTGGCTGGGGCTCGGGAAGTAGAAAGGAATGAATCCTCATGTGGGGTGTAATAACGATCACCCCACATGTCCCTCATGGGTATGTAAAATTCTAAATGCAACCTAACACTACAAGTAAAGAAGGGCAGGTCATAACGCCCCTATGCTAACGACACCGTCACGTCCCCCAAGTAGACACAGCAATCCGAGTTAAAGTTAATGAGCTAGCAGTCCGGTCTTCTGAGGAAAGTCAACCAGACATAACCCAAAAATCCTTATGGACGGGACGTCATGATAAAAAACAAGTACTAGCCGAAGTTAGGCCAAAAGCCGGGGAACTCGTGTGCTTCACCCTCTTCGTCGACGTCTTCAAAGAAACATAAATAAAGACAGAAATAGTAGAAATATAAGAAAGAGGTAAGACATCCTACCATCATTATCAATTATGGCAGTAAAGAAACAGAACGGCGCGAAGGGCCCACATAGCATTTCAAAGGAAATAATAATTAGCATCAAATAATAACAGCAAACAGTTTAGCAGATCCAAGCAGTTATGATATCAATAAAGTAATAGTTCCAGTCATCATATAAATAAATAAATTCCAAATAATATGTAGACTCACTATGCATGTATACATGACATCAAAATCCTACTCCACGGAGCTAGACATAAACATTAGGAGTGAAAGATCAGGAGACATGTCTGTAACTCGGCTGCCGCGCCCAAAGTGCTATAATCATCAATTATCCACGTGCACGTCAAGGCATTGTTCAAGACATTCTTCACTAGATCCTGATATAGGACAGTGTCTCGGTCCGGATCATCCGTGCGTTTGCATCAGTCTGCCCCATGGACAGAAGAGCTACCAACTGTGCATTGCGAGGTACCTGCACCCCGACGCCCCCAAGGTCAACATTATGATCTACACTAGTCTACTCGCACCCGCACTAAGGTGTGTTCAATCTCCTAGGAAACATGGCCATAACAATAGTCTATCGGACTTTCACAATGCATGATGACTTAATGCATATATCATATATATTCAGCAAAATATACTTTCCATAACATGTCACAATTTGGCTAAGACAAGCATCATCAAGTCTTCAAATATGACATTGCACACTTAGGATTCATTATGGAATTGTGCCTTAATCTTCTACATTTTTCTCATTAAATTTCTCTTAAGCTAATTTAAGTTGAGTTATTCAACATCTTACTTACACATATGTCCTTCCTTTAATTCAGAATTATTCTAAGTCTTAGGATAAGATCTCATTCTTGATTCTTTTCATTTTATGAATCCCTAACTTAATTTCTCATTATCCAATTAATTAAGTTTCACTTAAATTTAGAATTTGTTATGAAATTCTTTTCTAGAGGAATTCTCTTGATTATTAGGTTCCTTGTTTTAAGTTTATCCATACTCACTTAGAAAATTGCTGTAAGGTTCTCCAAGTCTCACACACTCTTGTTCTTCCTTTAAATTCCAAAAATTCACTCTAGGTTATCAATTTAATTTTCTTTCTAATCACAATGTTAATTACTTAACTCTTAATTTCTAAATATTCAAGGTTACCGAAAAATTATACAATTGGACCCAAAATGGGCCTAGAGGCCGTGAGCCTCTCTAAAGGGTGAGCACCTAAATTTTTCTTTGATTCATTAATTTTTATTCACTTGATTACTCATCTATTCACTTGTTGCAAAATTTTAAACCATAAACACCCTATGGAGGGGTTGTGGCTGTGAGCCTCAATGGGGAAAGCAAGGAATTCTTGCCCCCAAGTCATGTTTCCAATCAATCAAGACCAATCCAAGATCATCAATATGATATACATTCAATCAAATAAATTATACATGATAAAATGAATACATAGTTATCAAAATTACACATTACAAAGAGTAACCCTAATAAGGGTTTCTCACAACCAACACACAATACAAGTCTCCTACTACCAATAGAGGTTGAAGTGGATAGTCTTCCTCTTACCTAAGGGAGAAAACAAGCCAAGAATTCCCTTAAAGCTCCTAGTGAATTTCGGTTTTCACTCCTCCAAAAACCCTAGTAATTACAACTTCATCAAATCAACACTAAGCTTGAAAAAGAATGGATCCATGGTCATGGTGAAGACCATGAAAACGAAAATGAAGAAGAAAAGATAAGAGATCATGAATCTTACCTTAAAGCTTCAAATGTAAAGCTTGAAGAAGATGATGAAGATGGATGATTTTCAAGAAATCTTCAATTAGAAAGGTGTTTAGAATGTAGTGAAGATTAAGAAAATGTGGTTGCTTGAAATTTTTGTGATGGTGGCGTGCATTGAGAGGGTGTGGCCGTGTGGTGAGAGGAAGAGAGAAGTTGATAGTAGAAAAGATGATGACTTTTGATTTTTGAAATTGGAATAGGTAACTTAATTAAGTGAAAGCATACTTTTTGGCTCCAAGAAAGGCATGCAGCCGTGTGGTGAGGGGAGAAGAGAGAGAATGTGTAGCTTCCTTGAGAACCTTGAGAGGAAACTTTCTTGATGCTTTCTTGAGATGCTTCGCACGCTTCTCGATAAAGTGAAAAGTGATGTGGTTACACAAAGTGAACATTCTAGAACAAATGATTAACACTCTGCTAGAGCTATTATCCAGTGAACAAAAGTTACAGTTAATGAAAACAATATTTATTGTTCATCGAAAAATTTTACGGTACAGTGATTTTATTTATCCGATAAAATCTCAAAAAACGTAAACCTCGTAAACCTTGCTCATCCTCGGGTTTAGTAAGATCTCTCGTCGACGTTTCCACATTTCAAAGTTTTTCAGCCTCGGGAAAAATATTTCATTTCCCCGGCTTTGCTCAGTGCACACGTAAAATGAGGAATATATTAAAATAATCGATAATTTTGAAAAAAATCTACAAAAATTCTCAAAAGTCACAAATAATAGAAAATGACTATTCATGATGAAACAAACAATTTCTGGGGTGTTACACTGACTCTACTCAGTGTGCACGTAAAATGAAAAATATATTAAAATATTTGACGTTTCCAGAAAAATCTAAAAAAATTCTCAAAAATCATAAATATTATAAAAATGATTATTTATGATGATACAAATAATTTTCGGGGTATTACGACTCTCCCCTTCTAAAAATAAATTTCGTCCTCTTCATACCTTGGAACAGCTGTAGGTGTTGCTCTTTCATCTTGTCTTCCAATTCCCATGTCGCATCTCCGATCGTTTTGTTCCAGATCACCTTCACCATTGAGATTTCTTTTCCTCTGAGTTGTTTTACTCTCTTATCTTCAATCCTTACAGGAGGAGCCTCATAGGTTAAGTTCTTTTTCAATTGTACCGTGTCCGGTGCTAAGACATGGTTCGGGTCAGGAATATATTTTCGTTGTTGTGACACATGAAAGACATTGTGAAGGTTTGAAAGAAAATGTGGTAAGGCTATCTGGTAAGCTACTGGACCTATCTGACGAAGAATTTGGTAAGGTCCAAGGAGTTTAGGAGTAAGTTTCCTAGATTTCAAAACTCGGCCGACCCCAATCGTTGGCATGACTTTCAAAAATACATGCTCGCATTCCTTAAACGCAAGAGGCATTCTTGTCTTGTCTGCATAGCTCTTTTTCCAACCTGAGTTGTCCTCATCTTTTCCTGAATCATCTTGACCTTCTCAGTCATCTATTGTATAATATCAGGTCCAACAGTAAGGCGCTCTCCGACTTGGTACCAACACAAAGATGTTCGGCACCGTCATCCACACAAAGCTTCATAGGGTGCCATCCCTATGCTTGAATGAAAACTGTTGTTGTAGGTGAACTCTACCAATGGTAGAACTTCATCCCAACCTCCAGTTTGTTCTAAACCGCAAGCTCGGAGCAAATCTTCC
This sequence comes from Ormosia semicastrata, assembly GCA_029884595.1. Lineage (NCBI taxonomy): Eukaryota > Viridiplantae > Streptophyta > Magnoliopsida > Fabales > Fabaceae > Ormosia > Ormosia semicastrata. The sequence continues at coordinate 77,565,624 of JAQQTO010000060.1, forward strand.
AACGATTGGATCGTCCTTTCTGATTGCCCATCAGTTTATGGATGGTAAGAAGAACTCAATCGTAGCTTTGTTCCCAATGCTTCTTGTAGACTTTGCCAAAACTTGGAAGTGAACCTTGGATCCCTATCTGAAATAATACTGGTAGGCACACCATGTAGCCTAACAATCTCACCAATATATAGCTGAGTCAACTTCTCCATGTTGTACCTTATGTTGATTGGTAGGAAATGTGCTGACTTCGTGAGTCGATCAACGATTACCCATATTGAGTCATAACCTTTTCTAGTTTTTGGCAATCCAATCACAAAATCCATTACAATGCTATCCCACTTCTATTCGGGAATAGATAGAGGTTGCAACAGTCCTGACGGCTTTGATGCTCAACCTTCGCTTTCTAACAAACCAGACAAGAAGACACACATTTGGTAATATCGCTCTTCATTCCATGCCACCAAAATAACTTCTTCAGGTCTTGGTACATTTTAGTTATTCCCAGGTGCAAATTCAACTTGCTCGTATGAGCGTGTTCGAGAATATACTTTCTAAGCTCTTGATCCCTAGGTATACAAACTCTGCCTCGGAATCTTAGAATTCCATCAGTTCCTTCCTCAAAAGTTGTTGAATTGCCTTGCCTCATTAGCTCTTTTTCCTCTTGTAAGAACTTATCAATTTTCTAATTTTCCCGGATGTCTTCCATTAATTCACTTGAGATAGTAACCATGTTCATGCAAATTTTTCCCAGTTCTAATTCCACGAAAGACCATACATCCCCGAATTGCTCTATCAAATCTTTTTCCTTGATCATCATGGCTGAGATACTGAGCATCTTCCTACTCAACACGTCTGCCATGACGTTTACCTTTCCAGGGTGATACAGAAGTCGAAAATCATAATCCTTCATGAATTCCAACCACCTGCGTTGTCTCATATTCAACTCCTTTTAATCATATAAGTACTTCAAGCTCTTGTGGTCACTAAAGATGTTGAACGTCACTCCATACAAGAAGTGTCTCCATATCTTCAAAGTGAAAACTACAGCTGCTAACTCCAAGTCATGTGTTGGATAGTTCTTCTCATGTACTCGTAACTGCCTCGAAGCATAAGCCACCACTTTTCCATTTTGCATAAGCACAGCTCCTAATCCTTGATATGAAGCACCGCAATACACTTCGAAGGGTTCATTCAGATCGAGTAGAACTAACACTAGTGAAGTAGTTAGTCGCCTCTTCAATTCTTGGAAACCTTCTTCATAAGCATCAGTCCATTCAAAGGCTTGGTTCTTTCTTGTGAGCTAAGTGAGAGGTCTTGCTATTTTAGAGAATCCTTTAATGAACCTCCGATAGCATCCAGCCAAACCCACAAAGCTTCAGATTTCTGTCACTGTCTTCAGTCATTCCCATCATAGAACTGCTTCCACCTTTGACGGATCCACTGCAATCCCTTCCTTCGAGATCACATGGCCCAAAAACTTCACTTCGTCCAGCCAGAATTCACACTTCGACAATTTGGCATACAACTTCTTCTCCTTCAGAATCCGGAGAACTATACTGAGGTGCTCAATATGATCCTCCTGATTTTGAGAGTAGATTAGAATATCGTCAATGAAGACAATAATGAATCTGTCCAAGTAAGGATGAAAGATTCAGTTCATGTAGTCCATGAAGATGACAGGTGCATTCGTTACACCAAACGGCATCACAAGGTATTCGTAATGACTGTAACAGGTACGAAAAGCTGTCTTAGGTATATCCTCCGCCTTTACTCGAATCTGATGGTAACCCCATCGCAGATCGATCTTAGAGAACACTGCTGGTCCTTTCAATTGATCCATTATGTCGTCTATCCTCGGAAGTGGATACTTATTCTTGATCGTGACCTTGTTTAGTTGGTGATAGTCCACACACAATCGTGAAGTTCCGTCCTTCTTTCAGACGAGCAACACTGGTGCTCCCCATGGTGACACACTAGATCTAATGAACTACTTTTCCAAGAGCTGTTCCAACTGCTTCTTAAGCTCTGCTAACTCTGATGATGACATTCTGTAAGGTGCTATAGATACGGGACCAGATCTCGGTATAAGATCAATAGCAAACTCTATCTCCCGCTTCGGCGGTAAACTAGCTACATCATCAAGAAAGACTTCGGGAAACTCGTTAACCGCTAGGATTGTATTCACATCTACCTCGCTCTCGACCTTCATGGAAGACAATAGCATGTATCTCTGACCTCCTTCTTTCAAGAAAGCTCGAACTTGGTTAGTCGTCAAAAATCTAGAATCCTCATCCGCAGGGAAAACTATGATTTTACTAGAACAATCCAACATGATATGGTTGGAAGACAACTAATCCATTCCTAGAATTACATCTAATTGAGAAAGGGGTAAACAAATCAAATCAACAGAAACGATTCGACCCTCAACAATCAATGGACAATTCAAACAGACTTTGGTAGTAACAACAGGTTTATCAGTGGGAGCAGAAATAGTCAAGTCAAAGGGTAAGGAAGACACAGGTAAACTAAGTCGTCGCACACAGTCATAAGAAATGAAAGAGTGGGTTACCCTAGAGTCATACAGTACAATTAAGAGATTACCTCTTGTGGCACCTTCTCCCTGTATCAGATCTTCAGATTTGGAGGCTTCAGCTCCACTCATGGTATAGACTCGGCCCCCTGCCTGCGGCTTTGTAGCTCGTGCAGTGTTAACTAAAGGCTCAGCCTTAGCTTAGTTGAAGTCTCTAGAGACATGTCCAGGCTTCCCACATCGAAAACAGATGATTCCTTTGATGGTGCAGTCTCTTGTTGCGTGATCCTTCCCACACTTCAAGCATTTCGGAGAAAATGCCACATTTTGTTCGCTTCGATTCCCACCAGAACCTCCATTAGAACCTCCACCAGACGTCTGCTGCTGATTTCTCGGTGGTTGGGAATAAGGCTTCTTTTGGAAGCGATTTGCGTTGTTGCCGCCTCCCTTTTGGAACCTGGTAGGTCCAAAGTTTCGATTTCTTGAGTCCCGAGCTTGATCCAGGGCTTCCACCTGGCAACACCTATCTAGCAGCTCTAAAAATTGGTTAATCTTTAAGGTGATAACTGCCCTCTTCACTTCGTGCCTCAGTCTTTCCTCAAATTTTCAACATTTCCATACCTCGTTTGGCTGGTGCGGGAAATACGTCAAAAACTTGGATAAGCTTTTGAATTTTGCGGCATATTCGCTGATAGACAAGTTTCCTTGCCTCAAGTAAGGAACTCCATTTCTTTCGCACGTCTGGCTCTTGCGGGGAAATATTTTTCCAAGAACTTATTCTTGAATACCTCCGAAGTAATTGCACGACCTTCAGCTTCTAACACTCACTGTACCCCGTTCCACCAGTCTTCAGCATCCCCAATCAGCATAAAAGTGGCGTACATTACTTTTTTGTCTTTGGCACAATTCATGCCTCTGAAGATTTTGTCCAGCTCCTTGATCCACAGACTAGCTTTCTCCGAATCAAATTCTCCTCTAAAAACTGAGAAGGGTTGCGGTGACGAAACTCTGCCAAATTTTGCGCATTAGCCGTAGCTTCGAGCTGTTGAGTAGCCCTCTCCTGTTGTTGGGCAGCTCTTTCGGTTTGTTGGGTAATAATTTTTGCTATACTTTGCATTGCTTCAATCGCTGCTGCCATATCTCTGACTCATGCCATCTTGTTCTTTCAAGTAATACTAACTAAAACACATAATGAAGAATTAGGTGTATCCTTTTGAAATACCAATCACAGAGAATCACACAGCACAAACAAGACAGACCTAACCACAAAGACCGAAAGAAAACATAAATCGGCTCTCTGATACTAACTTAATGTAATGCCCCTTTCTGGGAGGGAACGTCACAGCATTATTTACAATGCGAAAAACAAAAATATAAGTTAAGACCCGGTTCATTAAATTATAATTAAACTTGTTTGATTACAGTTGTATAAATAAAATGGTGAATATTTTTTTTTTGTTAAAGTAAGAACATAATACGTGGTTATAACAGAAATTATCATGTGAAATAAAACATACATCCATACACCATGCTATATATATAAATATATACTAACATCATATCTATTTAGTTACAATGCCTGATATACAAAAAGCAAAACTATGCATGTCCCAAAAGATTATACATGTACAGCCCACCAAAAAGATAAAACATCAGGCCCCAAAAGAAGACAGATAGCCATCAGTAGCTATTGACAGTATCAGGCCCTAAGAAGAAAGAGAAAGAACTGTGTCAGGATCCTCCTCGGGGTCTTCCTCATCGGAGGAAACCCTCATTGGAGCCACCAAATTATGGGTCGGGGCTCGGGCAGTAGAGAGGAATGAATCCTCCTGTGGGGTGTAATAACGATCACCCCACATGTCCCTAATGGGCATGTAAAATTCTAAATGCAACCTAACACTACAAGTAAAGATTGGTGGATCATAACGCCCCCATGCTAATGACACTGTCACGTCCCCCAAGTAGACATAGCGATCCGAGTTAAAGTTAACGTGCCAGTAGTCCAGTCCTCTAAGGAAAGTCAACCAGATATAACCCAAAAATCCTTGTGGATGGGCCGTCATGATCAAAAGCAAGTACTAGTCAAAGTCAAGCCAAAAGCAGGGGAACTCGTGTGCTTCACCCTCTTCACCGATGTCTTTGGCGAAACATAAATAAAGACAGAAATAGTAGAAATACAAGAAAGAGGTAAGACATCCTACCATCATTACCAATTATGGCAGTAAAGAAACATAACGGCGCAAAGCACCCACATAACATTTCAAAAGCAATAATAATCAGCATCAAATAATAAAAGTAAATAGTTTAGCAGATCCAGGCAATCATGATATCAATAAAGCAATAGTTCCAGTCATCATATAAATAAATAAATTCCAAATAATATGTAGACTCACTATGCATGTATACATGACATCAAAATCCTACTCAATGGAGCTAGACACAAACATTTAGAGAGAAAGATCAGGAGACATGTCTGTAACTCAGCTGCCGCGACCAAAGTGCTATAATCATCAATTATCCATATGCACGTCAAGGTATTGTACAAGACATTCTTCACTAGATCGCGATATAGGACAGTGTCTCAGTCCAGATCGTCAGTGCGTTTGCATTGGTCTGCCCCACGGACAGAAGAGCTACCAATTGTCCATTGCGAGGTACCCGCACCCCGACGCCCCCAAGGTCAACATTATGACCTACACTAGTCTACTCGCACCCGCACTAAGGTGTGTTCAATCTCCTAAGCAATATGGCCTTAACAACAGTCCATCGGACTTCCACAATGCATGATGACTCAATGCATATATCATGTATATTCAGCAAAATATACTTTCCATAACATGCCACAATTTGGCTAAGACAAGCATCATCAAGTCTTCAAATAAGACATTACACACTTAGGATTCATTATGGAATTATGCCTAAATCTTCTACATTTTTCTCCTTAAATTTCTCTTAAGATAATTTAATTTAAGTTATTCAACATCTTACTTATACTCATGTCCTTCCTTTAATTTAGAATTATTCTAAGTCTTAGGATAACATCTCATTCTTGATTCTTTCCATTTTATGAATCCCTAACTTAATTCCTCATTATCCAATTAAATAAGTTTCACTTAAATTTAGTATTTGTTATAAAATTCTTTTCTAGAGGAATTCTCTTGATTATTAGGTTCCTTGTTTTAAGTTTATCCATACTCACTTAGAAAATTGCTCTAAGGTTCTCCAAGTCTCACACACTCTTGTTCTTCCCTTAAATTCCAAAAATTCACTCTAGGTTATCAATTTAATTTTTTTTCCAATCACAATGTTAATTACATAACTCTTAATTTCTAAATATCCAAGGTTGCCCAAAAATTACACAATTGGACCCAAAATGGGCCTAGAGGCCGTGAGCCTCTCTAAAGGGTGAGAACCTAAATTTTTCTTTGATTAATTAATTGTTATTCACTTGATTACTCATCTCTTCACTTGTTGCAAAATTTTAAACAATAAACACCCTATGGAGGGGTTGTGGCCGTGAGCCTCAGTGGGGAAAACAAGGAATTCTTGCCCCTAAGTCATGTTTCCAATCAATCAAAACCAATCCAAGATCATCAATATGTATATACATTCAATCAAATAAATCATGCATGATAAAATCAATACATAGTAATCAAAATTACACATTACAAAGAGTAAACCTAACAAGGGTTTCTCATAACTAACACACAATACAAGTATCCTACTACCAATAGAGGTTGAAGTGGATAGTCTTCCTCTTACCTAAGGAAAAAAATAAGCCAAGAACTCCCTTGAAGCTCCTAGTGAATTTCGGTTTTCACTTCTCCAAAAACCCTAAAAATTATAACTTCATCAAATCAACACTAAGGCTTGAAAAAGAATGGATCCATGGTCATAGTGAAGGCCATGAAAGCAAAAATGAAGAAGAAACGATAAGAGATCATGAATCTTACCCTAAAGCTTCAAACTTGAAGCTTCAAGAAGATAATGAAAATGGAAGCTTTTCAAGAAATCTTCAACTAGAAAGGTGTTTAGAATATAGTGGAGATTAAGAAAATGTGGTTGCTTGAAATTTTTGGAATGGTGGAGTGCATTGACAGGGTGTGGCCGTGTGGTGAGAGGAAGAGAGAAGGAGGAGAACTTGAGAGAAGAAAAAGGTAGAGAGAGAAGTTGATAGTAAAAAAGATGATGACTTTTGATTTTTGAAATTAGAATAGGTAACTTAATTAAGTGAAAGCATAATTTTTGGCTCCAAGAAAGGCATGCAGGCGTGTGGTGAGGGGAGAAGAGAGAGAATGTGTAGCTTCCTTAAGAACCTTAGGAGGAAACTTCCTTGAAGCTTCCTTTCAAGACTTCCTTGAGAAGCTTCGCACGCTTCTTGATAAAGTGAAAAGTGATATAATTACACAAAGTGAACATTCTAGAACAGATGATTAACACTCTACTGGAGCTATTATCCAGTAAAGAAAAGTTACAAGTAATGAAAATAGTATTTATTGTTCATTGAAAAATTTTACGGTACAGTGATTTTATTTATCAGATAAAATCTCAAAAAATATAAACCTCGTACACTGTGCCCAGCCTCGAGTTTAGTACGATCCCCCATCGACATTTGAACAGTTCAAAGTTTACCAGCCTCGGGAAAAACATTTCATTTCTCCGGCTCCGCTCAGCGCGCACGCAAAATAAGAAAATATTAAAATAATCGACAGTTCTGGAAAAATTCACAAAAATTCTCAAAAATCACAAATATTAGAAAATAACTATTCATGATGAAACAAATAATTTTTGGGGTGTTACACTGACTCTACTCAGTGTGCATGTAAAATGAGGAATATATTTAAATATTCGACGTTTCCAGAAAAATCTAAAAAAATTCTCAAAAATCATAAATATTATAAAATAATTATTTATGATGAAACAAATAAATTTTGGGGTGTTACACACAGGGCCATGTGAGCTTGACAAAAGTGTTTTCCAGTTACATATTGTCGTGTATAACTCCTCAATCACTTAAAATGTCACTTTTTGGAGAAGTGATCTTTATGAAAGTTGTAGCTCTTTTTCTTTGCTTTCCAATGCCATTGGAATCACCTTATTTCGACTTTCATAGCTCAAGTTATGCTCATTTTATTGTGCAAAGGTCAAAAACTCTATGAATCTTAGCCATATGAATTTCGAGCTCAACTCCATTGCAATGAATCCATCCAAAGCTTCATAGAGCCATATTAAAATACCTCTTTCGGACCTAAACACATAAAGAAAGACCAATCATGTGCTACCAAGGATAATTAGATTAAAAGTGGCATAAATTTCAACATATATAAATCAAACCACACCTAAATTCACCTCAAATCAAGCACAAGATGTGTGTATTTTATCCACACATCAATTTTGTAACACCTTAATTTTTCTTTCTTTTTTTGTTATGTGCTTTTCTAATGTTTGTGTTTTTTGTGAATTATTTTGGTTATTTTATTATTATTTTTGGATTTCTGTTTGTTTGAAAGCGGGGCCGGGAAAATAAAAATTATTTGGGGCCGAAATTTTTTTTCCAGTTCATGCAGGGCTGGGGGAGTGTACAAAACCCTAAACTGGGAATAGATTTCAAAATTTTTATTTTTTTGAGATTTTATCTGACTGATAAAATCTAAGTACGTTCTATTATCCATTGGACAATAACTCACTGATTTTCTAGCAGTAGCCTTTGTAACACCCCAGAAATTCTTTATTTTCTATTTTGTATGCTTTTTATAATATTTATGATTTTTGTGAATTTTTATGAATTATTTGGGTGACTTTGATTATTTTATTATATTTCTCATTTTGCATGCGCGTAAGCGGGGTCGGAAGAATAAAATATATTTTCGAGGCCATAAAGCTTTGGACTATGGAAGCGTACTAGGGGATCTTACTAAACCCGAGGCTGGACACAGTTTACAAAGTTTTCATTTTTTGTGATTTTATTTGACGGATAAAATTTGGGTACACTCTATTGTCCATTGGACAATAGATACCGATTTTGCTAACTAAGACTTTTATCTATTGGATAATAGCCTTTTGTAAAAGTGCTAGTCACTTTTACGACATCACCCTTGGGACCCACGCCTTTATGTCTCATCAACCTTGGACCAATAGAAAACAAGCTTGTTGGAGAAGCTTTGTGTAACTTGTTGGAGAAGCTTGGCTCCTCCTCCCAAGGAGTGTTGCACGGCCATAGAGGAAAACAAAAGGCTTCTTGGACAAGTTTCATTTCAATTTTCAAATCCATTACTTTTCTATCACTTTCTCTCTCCTCACCCAAAAGGTTTCTCACTTTTCTCTCATGTTTTCTTCTCTCATTTTCTCTCCCTACCTCACGGCCACTCTCACCAAACCCACCATCTCATTTTCTTTGATATCACTCATCTACATTCTTGAATCTACACTTCCTTCTAAGATCATTTGGAGTGGAGATTTTGGCTAGTTCATCACTTTTCCAAGTGCTTCTTCAAGCTAGTAATTGTAAAGCTTTTATGGTGAGATTCCTCCATCTTCATCTTTCTCTCTATAGGCCATGGCCAAGCCCGAAAAACCCATCACCCAAACCTTCCATAATTCAAGATAACCTTAGATCTTGAATCTCTACACCATTCTAAGACATTTTTGTGTGAAAAATCAATATTTAGTTCATCCATTTTCAAGTATTTCTTTAAGCTTTGCTTCAAATCTCAAGTTCAAGAGTCTTAAGGTAAAGTTCTTGAATTTTCTTTCTTGCTTCATTTTAAAGGATGTAAAGCCATACTTTGATCTATGGTAATCTTATTCAAGCCCTAGATACTAAATCTTGTGTGTTTGCTTTGATTCTAAGAACCTCTTGGTGGAGAAAGTTCGCTACATAAGAACATACAAGGAGCTAAGAAGCTACATCTAAGGTAAGAGGGAGATTAACCTCATCAACCACTTATGGTGGTGAGGAACGAATTACTTTGTGGGTGATAAATTCATGTGAGGATTTATTCGCCATGATTGTATGACTTTGTGACTTGTGATTATATGCTTTATATGATTTTACTACTTTGTTGTTATGTATGAACTTGTTATAACATGATTGTGATGATCAAAATCTTATTGTATGCCTTAAAATTGTTCTAGAAGGGAAAAGTATTTTGGTCCCCATAAACAATGTAGCTCACGGCTATGATGTGGAGAATTGGGTGTTTAAGGCTAAAATAATTTGTTGATCAAGGGCTTAAATAGTTAGGTAGCAAGAATATGATTTATGACTTTACAAGTTGAAAAAAAAAGGAAAGAAACAAAGTTTTTACCATTGAAGAGAATTGATTTGTAGCCATGGTATTTGATAATTAGATGAAAGAGTGAACTGGAGACCTAAAATATTTGATAATAGGATGGAAGAGTAATTAGGAAGAAAATGATTTTATTTAGAAGTTGAATAATGGAAGTTTTAGAAAGAATATTAGAAGATATTGCTTAGATGATTTGGGGGACTAATTAGGATAAAAGGATTTATAGGTAAAAAGAGAAGATAATCACAATGTTATGCTTTGAGGAGTAATGACTTTTAGCTATATCAATGGAAATAGTTTTGGAGATAGTTAGAATAATGAAAATGATTTATTTGTGGTGAATCTAGTTGGTTTAATGATAAGGAAATAAGGATTTATAAGATAAGAATGGAAAGGAATGAATTTTTATTAATAAGCAAAAGGAGTGACCTCTGGTTATGGTATTGAGGGATAGGATTGAGAATTTAGTTCAAAACTTATAGTAACTCATTTAAGAGGATGTTAATAAGGATGATGGAAAAGGTTTCATTAAGTGAAAAATAATGTTAGTTTTGGAAGGAATATTAGCAAATGATATTTTGAGGAATTTTTTTAATAATGAAAAGTTGAGGTATTTTAGGGTTTAGGGAAAGGAAAATAATTTATGAAATCAAGATGATAAATGATGATTTTCTAAATTATGTGATGAAGGTATCTTGTGACTAAAAGTAACAGTAAGGTTACTGTGAGACCGATGTACTAGACCCGAGTGGATCTTTGCTATTATGTAATTCTATAGACGGTTATATAATATCATTGATACTAATGGTATTAGACAATTGTATGGGTAATTGCTTTAATATCATTGGGAACGGTACAATGGTGGTTTGATTTCATCGTTCATGCATTTGAGCATTATACAGTCGGCTTTTGTTGCCTCGGAGTGAACGAGAATTCGGATAGTGTGATCCCGGATGGATCTTAGGGGGCGTCAGGGCGAGGTGATTCACTTAGTGATATGTTATCACATTATATACCCCTGGTCGTGAAGAACCATTGCAACGCACTGACGAGGACCCGATAAACACAATTCCTTTCGTGGTCCGGCATAGACTATCATTGAGGGGGACAGGTCTTCTAGAACATTCATCTCTAAATTTGACTTAGCTCCATGGAGTAGGAACTAGTTTATTTGGCATGCACATGGTCAGTGCACATATTATTGCGACATGGTCAAGATACATATTATCGTAGCATGGTCAAAGTACACATTGTGGTGACATAGTCATTGTGCATACATTATTGATATATGTTGTCATGGTACTGTAAATGTTTATGTTATTGTGAGATATGTTTACTGCAGAATTATTTATAAATCCATAACATGAATATACTTGCGATATCTGTATGTATGAAATGACTTTGTGGTTTGCATTGTTTCTCTGCTGCCATAATGGTATTTGATATAGGGGATCTCACCTCTTTTATTGTATTATTCTATTTATTTCTATTTTATGCTCATGCCTGTAAAGATTGTGATGGCGGCAAGGCAAGATCCGCGAGGTTTCACTAGACTACAATTTCATGGGGGCATCGAAGCGTGGAATGTCCATTGGGACACGGGACACATTTAGTATGTCGGAGATGTTACCTTATTTTGGAGCAGGACCCGGCATGACGCTGCTACGTTTACCGTGGATATAGCTATTCACTTGGAGTTTTGTATGTCTTTTGAGGAGTTTTGGGATTATGATAGAGCTAACTCTAGGGAGGACTATGTGGAGTCGACTGCTCGTACTCCCGTCCGCAAGGACATGCCCCGATTGGGGGTTTTGTCTGCTGGAGATCCCAAAGGGAATCTGGAGGAAGATAGGGTACAGGACCCTATTCTTCAAGTGTTTGGACTTGGACTAGGCTCAGTCTTCATATTGTAGTCATATAATTTCTTTTGGAGTACGTAAGTTTTATGTGTTTGGAACATAAGTATAATGTACTCATGGATATAGTAAACTTTTTTTTTATGAAAAGTCTTTTATCCAGTTCTTATAACTTGAGTTTCTCTATTTCAGTAATTTTATGTCATTCGATAAAAAGAAAATTTGAAACCCGTATTTTATAATACCAAATAATTTATATACTTGGAAAAAGATATAATAAAGAAGTTTGTCTTATATGTAATGCCCTTCGGAGGGGGTGTTACATTAGGTGGTATCAGAGTAGTTCATCCTGTTGAGTCGGGGTATGGACTCACTATGCTTAGGTAGGTAGAAATATCTGTGTGTGTGTTGTGCATTTCCTTGTCTCTTGCTTGAGATGTTAGAATAGGATTGCCTAAGTTACTTTAGGTTGAATGTTAGAAGTTACTGTTACACGGTTACATGATATTGAAGACTGGCTAACTCAATATGTAATGTTTTGTGTGGACAGGAAACTATGACTTCAACTTGGTGAACTAGGAGAATTTGGAGTTCTTCTGGTGATAGTCCAGTTGGATGACTGAACTCGTGGAAAAATTATTTGTACCTACACCCTTCAGAGTGGTACCTCTAGTGTGAGTAAAGTCCAAGTCCGAGTCTTTTGGGTTTGTGGGTTGGTTTGCCTTGTTTGTGTTGTGTGTTTCTTTGTGTTTGGTCTCCGAAAGGAGACAATATTGTTTGAAAAGGTTACTTCTTGTTTCTATTGTGTTTTGATTTGTTTGTTTTCGAAGAAAAGACAATGGCTCGCAGTAGACGTATGCGTGTGAATATGAAACACGACAACGATGGGATGGCTACGACTGCAGAAGCAATGCAAAGAATGACTAGTGTAATAGTACAACAGAATCAGAAGGCCGCTCAACAGCAGGAATTGATAACAGAGGCTCAGATTTTGTTAGAGTTGAATCAGTCTCAGGATATGGGACCCCATAACGTTAGACCATATTGGTTTTGAAGAAGGAGAAATCGTAAGGTCAAACGATTCCAGCAGAAGTCGTATTCGTGACCACCAGGAAATCAACAACAACAACAACCATATGGAGGTAGTGCTAGTGGTAGTAGACCCAATCAGCCCGTGGCACTTTTACAAATATGTAAGAAGTGTGCGAAAGGTCATGCAATAAGGAATTGTATGATCAAGGGAAAAGTTTATTTTAAGTGCGGAAAGCCTGGACACGTGTTTAGGAATTGTACTTCACAAAAGATGAAACCTTCCGTTAGTGATGTATGTGTATCCAAATCTCACATAGAAGGGAGAGTCAATTCCCCAAGTAGAGTAAAAGCATCCCAGATTGAAGACTTAAACAAGGGAGACTGTGCCACAGGAGGTGATCCTTTGACTATATTGTATAATTCTGGGGGTAACCCATTTCTTTATGGCATATGACTGTATGGATCAATTAGTGTTATCTGTGTCTTCGTTATCTTTTAGTCAAGTTATTTCTACTTCTATTACAAAAACCTGTTGTTGATAACCAAGTTGCTTAAATTATCCTATGCCTGTTAAAGACTGAATTTTTTCTGTTGATTTGATTTGTTTACCTCTTTCACAAATTAGACGTGATCTTGAAAATGGACTGGTTATCTTCCAACCATGTCCTGTTAAATTATTCCAATAAAATTTTAGAAGTTCGTCTCTAAAATCGGGCTATATCAAATTCTTTGTTGGATATGTCCAGCAACATATCAGATAGTTTTGCTACTTTTTTCTTCCTGACCTCCCTAGTGTTTTTATATACACCGCAATTGCAAGAAAGAATATTCCTGGACCAAATCACATCATAATATCAAATACAGTATTGTTGAAAGAGAACTTGACTGGTAAGACACTTTATATTAAGAACAAGGACAGGAGAGTGAAGTGATACGAAAGAAAGGAAATTACAAGCAATCTGGAAAGGATTGGTTATTTTTTAATCATATCCTATTAGATCATTCCGAATAAATCTTAGTGTTTCGTAAGACTAAGATTCTTGGATTTTTACGGCTAACCAAGATTGAAGCTTTATTGAGGGAAGAAGCTCAAGGATGCATGTTATTATCTTCTTTGGGGGTCAAGAGTAAGAAGAAGTTGTATGCTAAGTTATCAAAGTAAGAATTTTGGTTGGAGGAGGTTAAATTTTTGGCTTATGTGACTTCAAAGGAAAAGATTACTGTGAATCCATTGAAAGTTGAAGCAGTTCTTCAATGGGGAAGACCGAAGACCATAACAAAGATTCATAGCTTTGCGGGATTAGCTAGTTATTATCAGAGATTCATCAAAGGATTTTCCAAGATAGCAGGACCTCTTATCCAGTTCACACGAAAGAGTCAAGCTTTTGTAGGGACTGATGCATGTGAGGAAAATTTTCAAGGGTTGAAGAAACACTCGACTACTTTGCCAGTGTTGATTCTACCCTATCTCAATGAACCTTTCGAGGTGTTTCGTGATGCTCCACATTAGGGTTTAGAACGTGTGCTTATGCAGAATAGAAGGGGTAGTAGCGTATGCTTCAAGGTAATTGAGAGTACAAGAGAAGAACTACCCTACACAAACTCGGAGTTAACTGTTGTGGTTGCATTGAAGATCTAGAGACATTATCTACATGGAGCAATAGTCAGCGTCTACAGTGATCATTAGAGCCTGAAGTATCTGTTTGCTCAGAGAGAGCTAAATATGAGGTATTATATGAATGACGAATTTGAACACCTTTGTGTTAGCACTAAGATGGGGAAAATTTTGCGTCAGGACGCGAGCTTGTACAACAAACAATGAATAAAATTAAGATGACTCAGGACAAGATGTAAACAACTGAGAGGAAAAGAAAATTGCATCAGTAAAGGGGATTTGGAATGATGTAATTGCAGACGCAACGTGGGGGTTGGAAGATATAATGAAGGAGCAATATCCGCATGTGTTCTAAGGTATAACAAATTTCGAGGATGAAATTTCTTTTTAGAATAGGAGAGTTGTAACACCTTGAAAATTTCTTATTTTCTGTTCTGTATGCTTTTTATAATATTTGTGATTTTTATGAATTTTTGTGAATTATTTGGGTGACTTTGATTATTTTATTATATTTCTCAATTTACGTGCACATAAGCGGGGTAGAAAGAATAAAATATTTTTTTGAGGCCAGAAAGCTTTGGACTGTGGAAGCGTACCAGGGGATCTTAGTAAACTCGAGGTCGGACACAGTGTACGAAATTTTTGTTTTTTGAGATTTTATTTGACAGATAAAATTTGGGTACACTCTATTGTCTATTGGACAATAGATATTGACTTTGCTAACTGAGACTTTTATCTATTGAATAATAGCCTTTAGTAAAAGTGCTAGTCACTTTTATGACATCACCCTTGAGACCCACACCTTTATGTCTCATCAACCTTGGACCAATAGAAAACAAGCTTGTTGGAGAAGCTTTGTGTAGCTTATTAGAGAAGCTTTGAGAAGCTTCTTGAGGAAGCTTTGGGAGAAGCTTGCAAAAGAAGCTTGGCTCCTCCTCCCAAGGAGTGTTGCACGGCCATAGAGGAAAACAAAAGGCTTCTTGGACAAGTTTCATTTCAATTTTCAGATTCATTACTTTTCTATCACTTTCTCTCTCCTTACCCAAAAGGTTTCTCACTTTTCTCTCATGTTTTCTTCTCTCATTTTCTCTCCCTACCTCACGGCCACTCTCACTAAACCCACCATCTCATTTTCTTTGATTTTACTCATCTACATTCTTGAATCTACGCTTCCTTCTAAGATCATTTGGAGTGGAGATTTTGGCTTGTTCGTCACTTTTCCAAGTGCTTCTTCAAGCTAGTGATTGTAAAGCTTTTATGGTGAGATTCCTCCATCGTCATCTTTCTCTCTATAGGCCACGGCCAAACCCCAAAAACCCATCACCCAACCTTCCATAATTCAAGATAACCTTAGATCTTGAATCTCTACATCATTCTAAGACACTTCTGTGTGGAAAATCAATCTTTATTTCATCTATCTTCAAGTATTTCTTTAAGCTTTGCTTCAAATCTCAAGTTCAAGAGTCTTAAGGTAAAGTTCTTGATTTTTCTTTCTTGCTTCATTTTAAAGGATGTAAAGCCATACTTTGATCTATGATAATCTTATTCAAGCCCTAGATACTAAATCTTGTGTGTTTGCTTTGATTCTAAGAACCTCTTGGTGGATAAAGTTCGCTACACAAGAACATACAAGGAGCTAGGAAGCTACATCTAAGGTAAGAGGGAGATTAACCTCATCAACCACTTATGGTGGTGAGGAACGAATTACTTTGTGGGTGATAAATCCATGTGAGGATTTATTCGCCATGATTGTATGACTTTATGACTTGTGGTTATATGCTTTATGTGATTTTACTACTTTGTTGTTATGTATGAACTTGTTATAACATGATTGTAATGCTCAAAATCTTATTGTACGCCTTAAAATTGTTCTAGAAGGGAAAAGTATTTTGGTCCCCATAAACAATGTAGCTCACGGCTATGATGTGGAGAATTAGGTGTTTAAGGCTAAAATAATTTATTGATCAAGGGCTTAAATAGTTAGGTAGCAAGAATATGATTTATGACTTTACATGTTGAAAAAAACAAGAAAGAAACAAAGTTTTTACCATTGAAGAGAATTGATTTTTAGCCATAGTATTTGATAATTGGATGAAAGAGTGAATTGGAGACCTAAAATATTTAATAATAGGATGGAAGAGTAATTAGGATGGAAAGGATTTTATTTAGAAGTTGAATAATGGAAGTTTTAGAAAGAATATTAGAAGATATTGCTTAGATGATTTGGGGGACTAATTAGGATCAAAAGATTTATAGGTAAAAAGAGAAGATAATCACAATGTTATGATTTGAGGAGTAATGACTTTTAGCTATATCAATGGAAATAGTTTTGGGAATAATTAGAATAATGAAAATGATTTATTAGTGGTAAATCTAGTTAGTTTTGGAATAATGAAAACGATTTATTAGTGGTGAATCTAGTTGGTTTAATGATAAGGAAATAAAGATTTATAAGATAAGAATGGAAAAGAATAAATTTTTATTAATAAGTAAAAGGAGTGATCTCTGGTTATGGTATTGAGGGATAAGATTGAGAATTTAATTGAAAACTTAAAGTAACTCATTTAAGAAGATGTTAATAAGGATGATGGAAAAGGTTTCATTAAGTGAAAAATAATGTTAGTTTTGGAAGGAATATTAGCAAATGATATTTTGAGGAATTTTTTTAATAATGAAAAGTTGAGGTATTTTAGGGTTTAGGGAAAGGAAAAGAATTTATGAAATCAAGATGATAAATGATGATTTTCTGAATTATGTGATAAAGGTTTCTTGTGACTGAAAGTAACAGTAAGGTTACTGTGAGATCGATGAACTAGACCTCAGTGGATCTTTGGTATTATGTAATTGTATGGGTGGTTACATAATATCATTGATACTAATGGTATTAGACAATTATATGGGCAGTTGCTTTAATATCATTGGGAATAGTACAATGGTGGTTTGATTTCATCGTTCATGCATTTAAGCATTATACAGTTAGCTTTTTTTACCTAAGAGTGAACGAGAATTCAGATAGTGTGATCCTGGATGGATCTCAGGGGCTGTCAGGGCAAGGTAATTCACTTAGTGATATGTTATCACATTATATACCTCTGGCCGTGAAGAACCATTGCAATGCACTGACAAGGGCCCGACAAATACTATTCCTTTCGTGGTTCGGCGTTGACTGTCATTGAGGGGGTAGGTCTTTTGGAACATTCATCTCTAAATTTGAGTTAACTCCATGGAGTAGGAACTGGTTCATTTGGCATGCACATGGTCAGTGCACATATTGTTGTGGCATGGTCAAGATACATATTGTCGTAGCATGGTCAAAGTAAACATTGTGGTGACATAGTCATTGTGCATACATTATTGATATATGTTTACACGGTGCTGTGAATGCTTATGTTATTGTGAGATATGTTTACTACAGAATTATTTATAAATCCATAACATGAATATATTTGTGATATCTGTATGTATGGAACGACTTTGTTGTTCGTATTGTTTCTCTACTGCCATAATGGTATTTGATGTAGGGGATCTCACCTCTTTTATTGTATTATTCTGTCTGTTTTTGTTTTATGCTCATGCCTATAAAGATTGTGATGGCGGCAATGCAAGATCCGCGAGGTTTCATTAGACTACAGTTTCATGGGGGCATTGAAGCGTGGAATGTCCATTGGGACACGGGGCACATTCAGTATGTCAGAGATGTCACCTTATTTTGGAGCAGGACCCGACATGACGCTGCTATGTTTACCGTGGATGTAGCTATTCACTTGGAGTTTTGTATGCCTTTTGGGGAGTTTTTGAATGATCATAGAGCTGACTCTAAGGAGGACTCTGTGGAGTCGACTGCTCGTACTCCCGTTCGCAGGGACATGCCCCGATTGGGGGTTTTATCTGCTAGAGATCCTGAAGGGGATCTAGAGAAAGATCGGGTACGGGACCCTATTCTTCAAGTGTTTGGACTTGGACTAGGCTCAGTCTTCATATGGTAGTCATATATTTGCTTTTGGAGTACATAAGTTTTATGTTTTTGGAACATAACTATAATGTACTCATGGATGTAGTAAACTTTATTTTATGAAAAGTCTTTTATCTAGTTCTTATAACTTGAGTTTCTCTATTTCGGTAATTTTATGTCATTTGATAAAAATAAATTTTGAAACCCGTAGTTTATAATACCAAATATTTTATATACTTGGAAAAATATATAATAAAGAAGTTTATCTTATATGTAATGCCCTTCGAAGGGGGTGTTACAACCTTTATCCATTGGATAATAGCTACTGGTAAATATCTAGATGGCTAGTCATGTTTGATGGTTATGACAACTTTATGGTGAGCTAATGAGAAGGAAGCTTACTTGAGAAGCCTGATGGAGTCAACATTAATGGCTTGGACTTTGTGTGTTGCAACACTGAATGGCAAGCTTGGAGGTGAAGTTTTGATCTCCACCCTTGATGTAGTTCACAGTTTTGAGGAGCTTCTAGGAGAAGCTTAAGTGATCCATTTGATTACTTCTTTCTCTTATGTCTATCTTGTTTAGTTTTCAAGAAGCAAATCTATCAAAAAACTATCACAAAACTCTCTTCTTCTTTTTTTCTCTCCCTTGAAGCTCATGGCCATCACCCCAAACTCACTCTTAAATTTTGATCAATTCCAAATAACCACTTATCTTGAATCTAAACACCATTTCAAGACACTTTCTAGTTGTAAGTTTCATCAAAATAATCCATCTTCAACCTCTTTCTTCAAGCTCAAAGTTTGAAGGTTCTAGGTGAAATTCTTAATCTTCACTCCTAAATTTTATTCTAAAGTCCTAGACCATAATCTTGACCTATGGTGTAACACCCCAACTTTTGGGTTAATTACAATATAGTCCTGAAAGGTACTATTTTGAAATTTCTGTGAGTAGTAAAATGAATTTGACTGTTTCGTGAGTGTATTTGACTGTTGTGTGTGATTTGCTCCGAGTAAAAATAATAATAATTTTCTGGCCAAAAAAATCTTATTTTAATTAATTAGAGCTGGGGGATCTTACTAAACTCAATTATGATTGATATATATATTAATCTTTTAATTTTTGGGATTTAACAGTGTAATAAAATAATTTTATATTATTATAATATTATTTTATTTGACAGTACCTATTGTCTCAAAAATAATAGCTTCAAAATGACCATGGACCTTGAAAAGTCTGTGGGACCCGCATGTAGAGTAGCAGTCAACGTTTCTGACTAGACAAAATTCTAAGCCAATAGAAATCAGTCAACGAAAGTGGCTTGAATTTTCTAACCAATAAGAAGTAGTCAAACAAAGAGGCAAAGACTTCTTTGTGGACCATTAGATGTAAAAGCTTGTTTTGGAAGCTTTGATCTTAACCGTTGATCAAATCAATGGTGTAAGAACAATTCTAGTTTAATCACTAAGTAATATCCACCTAAGATCTAATCAAAGGCTAGGAATTAAAGTTGAATTCAATGGTTAAGATTAAGTCAAATATAGTGGCTTGACTTTACTTAGTAGCTAATTAAATCTAATTTGGTTAATCTAATTATCTAATTAACAAACTAAGTAAACTAGCTTAGTTATTAATTAGTTATAATCTAATTATTAATTAGATATCCTAATTTTATTTAGAGGCTATGATATATGTAATTATATATTTAATTAATTAGTTATATAATTAGAATGTTAGTTGAGTGTAATTAGGAAATTTAATCTAATTAATTAACTAATTAATTAGCATGTGATTAGCTTTTAATTAAAGTCAAATTAAGTCCTCTAATGCCCTAAGAACCCCACGGCCAAGGAGGCTAATTTGACAAGTTCCACAAGTTTCATGAACCATCTTGCATGCACACTAGGTGGCCAAATGGTGACATAGGCCATGTGCACTCAATATTGTGATATTTTTTATTCAAGTCAATCGCTTCATCTCTCCTACAAGCCACTCACGGCAGCACCCTCTTTATTTGCACTCAATATTCACTTTTTCATTCATTTAGATCTAAGCCTTCATTTTCTCTCAAATTCCCAAGAACACCAAGCATCATTTCTCGTCCATTTTCTCTCTATTTTTGGCCCAAGCACCAAACACCACCATCTATCTTCTATAATTTTTCTTTTTAGCTTTTCTTAAACCCAAACAACATCCTAAACACTTTTTGTTTAGAAGGTTCTGCCAAAAACCTACTCTATCTACTTCAAAATTTAAGTTCTATCTTGCTTCCTTAAAGGTAAGTTTTTTATTCTTTGGTTTAAAATTTGATTTTTAATTTTCTAAACCATGTTTGTTCCATGGTTTTCCATTATGAAGCCTTGTATGTGATTTTACTTATTGTTTAAGAATTTTAGGGATTTGTTTTGGAGTCCAAACGAAAATCAAAGAGGAGGAGGAGACTAGGAGATCTTTGTCTTCAAGATGTAAGAGGGAGATTTAATCTCATCAACCTTGTGTGGTGATGAGAAAATGGATTGTATGTGTGTGAAGAATCCATAAGGATTCATTTGTGTGGTTGTTTATTGTTTTTCCTATTTGTGGTTGATTTTGTTTGCAAGCATGTTTATAGTTTTTAAACTATATTTCATGTGTTTATAGTTTTTAAAATATATTGCATGTGTTTATAGTTTTTAAAATACATTGCATGTGTTTATAATTATATGATTATTAATGTAGGATGTGAACAACATGTAAGGAATTATATGAGTGTTCCAAAGAACACAAAGGAGCTCACGGTTTCTCCAAGAAAAAGAGAACCAAAATGTTCTCAACCATTTTCTAAAATTATGATTTAATGAATCTAGGTGATACAATGAATTTAAGAATAATTTAGAAGTTAGATAATGATTTAATGATTAGTTGTGAAGGATAAGTTAATTATGGCCAACATGTCATTTAATGTACAATTAAATTCCAAAGTTATTTTCTAAGGTAGGTTAAGTAACTAATCTACAAAAGAAATTGATTCCAATGAATCTTTGAAAAATAAAATGAATGAAGTTAGTTTTAGAATTAAATTTTTAGAAGGATTTGTAATAAGTAAGAAATAAAGGAACGCTTGAAAAATACTAACGTAGAGCTCACTCTCTGAGTTTTGAAGCACGTTAGCAAGTTTCAAGGCGTAACTGTTGGGTAAGATTAAAATGAATAGAGTTTAGAGGAAAACATTAAAAATACCATATACTGATTTTCTAGGTAAAATACTGCTGAAATTTACTAAAATCAGATAAATAAAATGAACAAATTCCATAATATATTTATAACATATGAAAATATTCTATGTAGTTTAAAAGTACTAGAAATAGTTTACACATATTTGAAATAATGATTTTTAAGCTATATAGTTAAGAAAATGATTTAAAAATCCTACGCGATTGAGAAAATGTTGTAAAAACATTACGCGATGTTCAAAAATGCCAAAATATATTTACGCGATTTAAAAATGTTTGTAAAAGTGATGCGATTGTGAAAATGCGATAAAATTTCTATGCGACTAAATGATACAGTGAGTTTTACTGTCGGGCCAAAGTGGTGGACCCGGACATGTAGTGAGATAGTACTGTTAAGTGGAGACATACTATATTTTGGTATATTGAGATTGAGGGTATTTTCATAAATATGATAATATATTGAGACTAAGGGTATTTTGGTAATTCTTGACTATGTGTTGAGAGTTATGTTAATTTGGTTGATAATTGGCGATTGGTTGACAAGACGAATTACACCGTGTTGTGGGTGCGATAGGTGTAGTGTGGTCCATTATTTGAACTTGGAGGCATTAGTGTGTGGAGAATCCCATATGTGGACACTTGGTAGTGCCTCTGGGCCGTGGTAACGGGCAACACACTAATGATCTCGACAAACACTATTCTTAATCGAGATCTTGAGGAAACTATTATGTGCAATGCTTGTAGTACACGATGTATTGGACTATGTACTGCTACAGGATGTTTTGGACTGTGGGCTATAGACACGACGTGGGACAATGCAATAGTTTGGTTGGGCAACCTGAGGTACTATTAGTTCTTTTCGGATCATTCTCTCTGATATCCGTGTTTAGCTGCGTGGAGTAGGAACGAGTCAGTGTGTGTTATCATTCATTATCTGCATTTTTAATGTTTATTATAATCTGTGATAAAATGCATGATGTATTAATTTGCTATACTGTATATGATATAATGGTATGTGTTATTGTAATATTTGTTTGTATTATCGTTTTCTTTATTGCCATGCTGGTAATAATGTAGATTGTCTCACCTCTTTATTGTATTACTCTGTCTGTTTCTATTATATGTTTATATCATCAAAGACTACAATGGCGACAAGGAGAGGTCAATTAAGTTTCTTTAGACTACAGTTTCTCGAAGGCGCTGAGGCTTGGCATGTCCACTGGGACACAGGACACATAGAGTACAGTGGTGACGTTACTTTATCAGTAAGTAGACTTGACATGGGATCGTTACTTCACTTTATACGGTTACTTTCATACAAGTTATTTTACCTATTAGGGAGTTGTGGAATGAATTTCACCATACTCCTAGAGAGAACTTCGATTTATTTTTAGGTCGAATTTTTATCGGTCAAGACATTCCCAACTAGGGAATTTGTCTTATGACAAGGGCTCATGTCTTAGGGGTTATGTTTTAGTAGTATGCTGTCTTTTACTATTTTTATTAAATATTAATAGTTGTAAATTAATTGTGTTCTTTAGACAAAATCATATGTATACTACGGTGTGTGATTATGTTTTATGTTGTTTCATATTCCGTGTTATTTTATTTAACATTAATAAATAAAAAAGGAAAAATTTTACAACTCATATTATTGTACGTATTAAACGTTTTACAACTTGGGTAAAAATTTTATTTTATTTTATTTTATTGCATCATAAATGTGATACCCCCACAAGGGTGTTACATTAGTTGGTATCAGAGCCCAAGTTAGAGTCTTTTGGGTTTGTGGGTAGGTTTGTCTTGTTTGTGCTGTGTGAATCTTTGATATTGAACACAGAGATATGTTTCGATTTCTGAAAGGAAACGATTTTGTGCAAAATTGCTACGTTTAGTTCGTTGTGTGTTGATTTTGTTTATCTTCAAAGAAAGATAATGGAATGTTGCGAACATGAGCATGTGGACGCGAAACGTAATGAAGATCGTATAGCCGTAGCTAGAAGTGTGATGCAAAAGATGATTGAAGTAGCAGTACAACAGAGACAGATGAACGCTCAGCAGCAGGAACTGATAATCGAACTTCATAGCTTATTAGGATTGGAGCAGCCATCGGATGTGAGAAGCTGTAACTTAGAATCTTCGACAATCCAAAATAGAAGGAAGCGTAAGGTCAATCATTTTCAGCGAAAGTCGTATGTACAACCACCAGGGAAGCAACAACGAATAAAGAGAGGAAGTACTAGTGGCAACGATTTTGGTCAGACTGTGGCATCACCAACGGAGTGCTTGGAGTGTGGAAAGAATCATATGACAAGAAACTACACGATTAATAGTATAATTTGTTATAAATATGGAAAGCCTACACACTTCTCCAAAGAATGTGATCAGCTGAAGATGGAAACTTCCATTAGTAATACACGTGTTTCAAAATCTCGAAAAGAAGAAAGAGCTGGTGCAAAGAGTGTAATGAGAACGTTCAAATACAAAAACTTAAGAAGTGAGAAAGTTGTGCCATAGAAGGTAATCTTAAAAACTGTGCTGTATAATTCGCGAGGTAACCCATTCTCTTGTGATCTGTGACTGTGTAAATCTTTTGGGGTTATCTGTGCTTTACTTCTTTTCATAATGTTACTTCAACTTCTAAACTTGTTATTACTACTTGAGCTTGTTTAAAACTATCCTATTATTATTAGAGTTTGAAATTTTTCTATTGATATGGTTTGTCTATTTCTTTCTCAAATAGGCTGAGTAAATCAATTTGATTTATCTGTGTCTTTGTTACAGTATGATCTGAGTATTTCTACTCTTCTTGATTAAACTTGTTGTTTATACTCAAGTTTTCTAATTCTACCCTATATCTATTGAATATCAAATCTTTTCTGTTGATTTGATTTGTTTATCTAAAATCACATCTATTTGTGAGCCTGACTTTTTAAATGGATTGGTTATTTTCCAACCATGTCCTACTAGATTGTTGCAAAGCAATTTTAGTGTTTCCTTGACTTGAGATTTTTGGATTTGAATCTAGAAAGTTCATTTCTAAAATTATTGGACCATGTTCATTTCGAAATCTATTAGACCAGCTTAAATTCTTTGTTGGACTAATCTAGTAACCTACTGAATAGTCTTATTACTTTTCCTTATGACCTTCATAGTGTCTTTCGTGTATCTCAATTAAGAAGGATCATTCCTGATTCAACTTGTGTCATAATACCAAATACAATACAATTGGAAGAAAACTTGATCTATGAGATATTTTCTGTTAAGATTAAAAATAGGCAAGCAGAACAACTTATCTTGATGAAGAAAATCTGGAATGATGTGACAACAGGAAAACTAGAAGATCAAATGAAGAAAATCGTTGTTCGCTCCAAGATCGATTTGCGTACTGGTTATTATCAGATTCGCGTAAAGGTAGAGAATGTTCCAAGATAGTTTTTCAGATGCGTTGTGTAACACCCCAAAATTTTCTATCTCTTAAACAGTAATTTTGACAGTTAACAGAATTTTACTATTTAGTAATTTCTGGATACTGTAAAATTATTTTGATTATTCCATCAGCGTATTTGATCGTTTTGAGTGATTTACTCTGTCTCAAGAAAATAAAAATGTTTGGGCCGAGGAAAACTTTACGTAATTTAATTTTTACCGTTAAGTTTTAATTATTTTACGTGATCTGATTTGATATTTGTGTGTTTTCTAATTTTTGTAATTTTATGTGTGATTATGAAAATTTTTACTGTTTGTGGGCCTGGGGTGTATGTGGGCCCAAGTGGCCATACGTGGGCCTAGGCGGGTCCCGCAAAGTGAAAAAAAATTTTACGCATAGAAAAATTTGTACTGTTTAGACAGAGACAGGGGATCTTACTAAACCTGAATCCAGAAATAGTTTTAGAAAATTTCCTTTACTGTATTTTGTACTGTATTTAATTATCGGATGATAAAAATATAGTAAATATATTCTTTCGTGGGGTTATAACAAATAAAAATAAAATTCTATGCTATTAAGTCAACATTGGTGGTTTGGATATCCACCATCGATTTAATCACCATTGGAGATTTAATCTTGATTTAATCAACGGTGGAGATTTGATCTTAAAAGTGAATAGGATCAATTATAACCGTTGGATGAAAATTAAATCAAGGGTAGAGATTTAGTCTTATAAATGGCTATGACCATTATCAACCCTTGGATGTAGATTTAATAAATGGTGGAGATGGATCATTAATGACCATTGGATTTAGAATTGATCAAGGGTGGAGATTTAGTCTTATAAAGTAACAAGGACCATTTATGACTATTAGATTTAGATTTAATCAATGGTGAAGATTTGGTCTTCTAAAAAGGCTATGACTAATTATAACCCTTGGATTAAAAGTAAGAAGGAGTAATCTTGACCCTTTATTTTAGAGACACATCTAATGGTTAGGATTTAAAGGAGAAAGATCCAATGGCCAAGATTTAGTCTTCTAAAAATCAAAAGTCTACCTAAATCCTAACCATTGAATTAATCAATGGTTAGGAATGCTTCAAATAATGGTTTGAAAAAGATGACAATATTATTGCATGCATAATGCAAGTAGGGGACGGTTTGGAGATGCTAGGTAGAGGGGAGATAACTTTGAATAGGCTTTTTAGGCCAAAGAAAAAAGATGAAGTCAACAATAGTAGCTTGAATTTGATTGGTAACTAATTAATCCTAATTTGGTTAATCTAATGGCCTAATTAACAAGCTAAGTAAATTAAATTAAATGTTAAATTGTTATAATTTAATTCTTAATTAGATATCCTAATTTTAATTAGAGGTTATAATATATGCCATAATATGTTTAATTAATTAGTTATATAGTTAGAATGTTAATTAAGTGAAATTAGGAAACTAGACCTAATTAATTAACTAATTAATTAGCATACAATTAGGTTTTAATTTAAAACAATTAAGTCCCTAATCCTATGAAGAGCCACACGGTCATGCAGCTTGGAGAGCTTCTCCAAGGTTCTTGAATTATCTAGCATGGCAATTTAATAATTCAAAGATGACATAAGCCATGTGTTTTCAATGTGAACATAATTGGTGATATTTTGGGTTCAAACTTATCTCCTAATATTACCTACAAACTACTACACGGCTGCCCACTTCAATTCAGCCATTTAATTTCATTTTTATCACATTTTATAACACTTAATTCATTCTCTCTCTTTTCTCTCTTCCAATTTGTCAAGAACACCAAGAACAACACCATGAACTTCACCTTCTTCCTTTCTTGAGTTATTCGGTCACCACCCATAGAACCACTTCCAATCTTCCATAATTTTATCTAGCTACATATCTTGAATCCTCTCATCAATCCAAAACACTTTCATGTTAGGAACTTCTCAAAATTCTATCATCTACAACCTTGTCCTTTAAGTTAAAGATCAAAAAGCTTATGTTTTCCTTCTTGTGAGGAATTCGGTCAACCACCCTAAGATCACCCTTCAAGTTTGTTTAATTTAATCCAACCATAGATCTTGAATCTACATGATATTCTAAGCAACTTTCATGTTGAAGACTTTCTCTAAATCATTCATCTTCATGGACTTTCTTCAAGATCAAAGTTATGGAGTTTTTGAGGTGAAGTGTAAGGAAACTTCATTTCTTCTCCCTTTTTTATGTTCTAAACCATGTTTGATCAATGGTTCCTCTTAATCAAGCTTAGTATACTAGTTTCTATGTATTTTGTTTTGTATTTGAGAAGCCTTTGGTGGTGAAGGACTTGGAAAAAGAAGCAAATCAAGAAGTCTTTGAGGATCTTCAAGAGGTAAGAGGGAGATCCATCTCACCAACCAAGTATGGTGGTGAGAGATGGTCTTATATTTGATGGATGGTGAATCCATGTGAGGATTCCAATCCATGGTCATGTAATAATTTATGTGTGTTTATGAGCTTTGATTTATTTGCTTATGCTTGATATGCTTTGTATGATTTTATGGCTTTGATGATATGCTTATATTATGCATGATAAGTATATGGCATGCTTATAGTATTTATGATGAAATATATATATGTGTATGTCATGATGTGGTAATGAAAAGGAATTCAATTTTTGGCTCCAATAGTCAAAGGAGAGGGTTCAATTTTTTTTTTATGCCCTTGATTAGGGTTCATGTTGAAATTTTTTTAAGAACAAGGGAATTGATTTTTGGGTCCCTAGAACAATGAGAATTTTAGCCAAGACACCTCAAAATAGGTGTTCACAAATTAATATTTTCATGAAAAATGAAAATGGATGATTTAAAGAGTATGAAAAATAAACAAAGGGTTTGTTTTTTTAGAGAACAAGAATACGGTCTTTGAGGAATTTATTGATTTATTTTGTGTAAAAAGATCCTAAGTGTTTTTCTAAATATGAGTTTTGAATGAAACGGACAAACATTGATTTTAAGGATTTGCAAAGAAAGTGAACAAGGATTTGCAAAGAAAGTAAAAAGAAAGGATTTGCAAAGAAAGTGAAAAAAAAGATTTGAACAAATGGGTTTAGTTTTTTTATAACCATCGGTACTTTGGTTTTGAAAATAAAATTTTAATGATTTTGTTTGTGTAAAACCATATCAATTTAGAAGGAAAAATGTTTTGATAATTTTCAATAGTCATGTCCACATTTTTGAAGGCTTATAATGCTTAGATTTTGATGAAACAAAGTAATTTTCAAAGTGGAAATATAATTGATTTAATACAAGGAATTTGAAAAGGGAATCAGAGCATTTTAATCACGTGAGAAATTAAGTTTTTGTAAACGAAAATGTTTTTGAACTTCAATTTATTTTGAAGAATGTTGTGTTTGAAAATGATTTGGAAAAAATGAAGAATATAGTGGTATTATGAAAATCTACTAACATATAACTTATTTTGAGTTTTGAAGTACGTTAGAAAATGCTAAGTTTTGAAACGTTAATTTATATCAATGGAAAAGTGATTTTGTGAATTATATTTTGGAAAAGGATTTCTTGAATTAAGAAATGTGGAAAAAGATTTTCTTGAATAAGGAAAATACGAAAAATAAAATACAAAGTTATATTATTTTGAGAAAAGTTAAAAAGGAATTTTGAAGGTTAAGAAATATTTATGTAATGAAATTGTGATGAAAAATGTTTTACGTATATTAAAAATGTGATTTTTAAGCTACGCAATTTGAAGAATGTGTTAAAATTAAGATTGATTTATTTAAGTCCAAAATAATGTTTAGAATATTGAGAAATATTTCACGTAATTGTAAAATATTAAAAAATATTTTACGTATCTTAAAAATGATTTGAAATACAAGTAAAATATTTCTACGCAATTTGAAAAATGTTAAAATATTTCTACGCGATTTGGAAAATGTTTAAATATTTTACACTATTGAAAAATCACTACGTGATTAAATAATGATAGAATATTTTTACGTAATTGTGAAAATGACTGAAAATCTTATGTGATTTGGAAAGTGTTTTAAATATTTTGAGAATGATGGAAAATGATTTATGACTTAAAAGAATGATTTTTAAGTTACGTAATTTTGAAAATGGTGAAAAATTGTTACGCAATTTGAGAAACGTATATTTTTATGTGATTGAGAAAAATATTGAAAAATTAAATACGTGATTTAAAAGTGCAACAGAAGTGTTGCAGTATTTTGAAAATATAACAGAAATGTTACAAAATTTTAAAAATGTAAAAGAAGTGTTATGGTATTATGAAAATATAACAGAAATGTTTTGGAATTATGAAAACATAACAGAAACGTTTTGGAATTGTGAAAATGAAATGGAAATGTTGCGCAATTTTGTGAAAATACGATGAAAGTGTTTTATAACTATGAAAATGTGATAATATAATTTTTCTATTGAAAATACAGTATAAATACTGTAGAACCAATATAGGGATGCTGTGTGAGAAAATGACATATTTTGCCTGTGATTGGCATTTGGTGCATTATACATGCATTGGAAAGATATGTTTGTGATTGGATTTGGTGCATTATACGTGCATTGGAAAAATATGCGCTGAAGCATATGATTACATTGAACAAATGAAATTGAAAAGATTTGGCCCTTTGGGGTTGGACTTGCACTGATATATTCGTGCATTGTATAAAATATAGCTAATAGTTATTATGGTCCTTGTAGTTGAAGAGGGAATGAGAATTGATAGTGAGGTCTATGATGGATCTTGGGGGCGTCGAGGCGCGGCAGTCGACCAGTGGACAGTTGGCGAGTACCCTGTACCACTTGGCGATGCGATCGTTACAACGCATTGACGATACCCGACAATAACACGATTCTTTTCAACGACTGAGAGATTGTCTTTGGGCTAAGGCTGACAATTAACTAAAGCATTCTTCTCGAAATTGTGAAAACCTCCATGGAGTTGTTTTTGATAAACTGAGTCTTTATGCATATGCATAAATCTGAGCATTTATATCTGTATGATATATTAATTGAGGAATGTTGGCTATGACAATTGTTTTGAGTACTTGAATGATGATTGAACTGATAAATGATTAGATGATGATAGTTGATTAATCGATAGCATGATTATGGTATGATCTATCTGTATGATATTGCTGTTTGTGTTATCTCTGTGCTGCCATGTTGGTATTGGTGTAGGTGATCTCACCTCTTTGTTATATTGTTTTGCTTTGTCTATATTGTTAAAATTATACAGTAGAAGGAATGAGTTGTCTTAGACATAACGAGTGGTAGATACTCAGAGATTGATGGAAACATTGAAAAGTGGCTGTCTTAAGTTCGAAGATGTGCCGGGTAGACAAGGAGTAAAGTTCTGATGCATCAAGTTGATACCAGAGAAGAAACGAGTATGTTAAGATTTAATGTTAGTGTTGTACCATGCTATTAAGTAGGACCCGTCATGGGGTTTGCTACTGTTAAAAAAAAAGTCTGTTAATTTTATATTTCTCTTTAAATTATGATATTAATTGGTGTCAATATTGCATAATGAATAGTTGAAATATGATTTTTAATATTACTTAATATTTTCAGTAAATTTACGTTTCAGTAAAGAAGAAATTTTGAAACCTATCTTTTATAACTCAAACTTTGTGCAAACTTCTTTTCAGATTATGAGTCGGGAGTCGAAAATGTGATGATGCCCTAAGGAGGGTGTTACACGTTGCAGGCATTATGAATATTTAGTACTACCATTCGGAGTAAAGAATGTTTTTGCGATATTCACGAACTATATGAATAGGATCTTTCTTTCTCATCTAGGCAAAATTGTCATTATCCTTATTGGCAATATTTTGACCTATTCTTGAAATTCGAAGGAACATGCTGAAGACCTCAATGCAGTTCTTCAATTTTTAAAGAAGAAAAAGGAGTTATGTGCGAAACTAGTCGGATGCAAATTCGGTTAGAAGAGGTTCAACTCGTGGATTTAGATTGAGTGTTGAGATCAAACGAAAGGTGGTGGCGTATACTTCAAGGCAGTGGAACGTGTGTGAGAGAAATTATTTGATTTACGTTTTAGGATACGCGATAGTCATTGTGCAAAGAAGATCTGAAGACATTTTCTTTCCTATAAAATTCACAATGATTTCAAGGGCTTGAAGTACCTGTTCAATTAATAGGGGTTTGGATATAAGGAAGAGACGAATAGTTAGAATTTTCAAAGGACTTGTTGGGATGAATTTCTAGTATTGATAAAGTTCACATATAACAATAGTTTCGTTCGAGCATAGGGATGACACCCTATGAGGTATTATATGGGAGACGATGTAGAATGCCGTTGTGTTGTATCATACTGGTGAAAGTAATATTGTAGGACCCGAATTTGTGCAGCAGATAACTGAGAAAGTGAAGATGATCCAAGACAAGACGAGGACAACTCAGACGCGACAAAAGAGTTATGCTGATAAAAGATGAAGACCACTTGAATTTGAAGAAGGTGATCATATGTTTCTACGTGTGACACCTATGATTGGAGTTGGATGAGTGATCAAGTCGAAGAAACTCACTCCGAAGTTTATCGGGCCGTATTAGATACTCCATCGGGTAGGTCCGGTAGCTTATCAGATTGCACTACCACCATTCTTATCGAATATTCATAATGTATTTCACGTATCACAACTACGAAAATATATTTCTGATCCGACTCATGTTATCGAACCAGATACCATACAATTGAAGGAGAATTTAACCTATGAGATGTTTCCAATCAAGATTGAAGATCAAAGGACGAAGCAACTTTGAGGAAAGGAGGTCGCATTAATAAAAGGAGTTCGGAACAATGTAAGTGGCGGAGACACATGGGAGCTAGAAAATAAGACGAGGGAGCAATACCCTCAACTATTCTGAGGTATGATGAATTTCAGGGATGAAATTCTTATTAGTAAGGGAGAGTTGTAACACCCCAACTTTTGGGTTAATTACAATATAGTCCTGAAAGGTACTGTTTTGTAATTTCTGTGAGTAGTAAAATGAATTTGACTATTTCGTGAGTGTATTTGACTGTTGTGTGTGATTTGCTCCGAGTCAAGAAAATAACAATTTTCTGGCTGAAAAAATCTTATTTTAATTCATTGGAGCTAGGGGATCTTACTAAACCCAATTCTGATTGATATATATATTAATCTTTTAATTTTTAGGATTTAACTGTGCAATATATTTTATATTATTATAATATTATTTTATTGACAGTACCTACTGTCTCAAAAATAGTAAAAATCTACTTTAAAATGACTATGGACCCTAAAAAGTCTGTGGGACCCGCATGCAGAGTAGCAGTCAACGTTTCTGACTGGACAAAATTCTAAGCTAATAGAAATCATTCAACGAAAGTGCATTGAATTTTCTAACCAATAAGAAGTAGTCAAACAAAGAGGCAAAGACTTCTTTGTGGACCGTTAGATGTAAAAGCTTGTTTTGGAAGCTTTGATCTCAACCATTGATCAAATCAATGGTGTAAGAACAATTCTAGTTTAATCACTAAGTAATATCCATCTTAGATCTAATCAAAGGCTAGGAATTAAAGTTGAATTCAATGGTTAAGATTAAGTCAAATATAGTGGCTTGACTTAACTTAGTAGCTAATTAAATCTAATTTGGTTAATCAAATTATCTAATTAACAAACTAAGTAAACTAGCTTAGTTATTAATTAGTTATAATCTAATTATTAATTAGATATCCTAATTTTATTTAGAGGCTATAATATATGCAATTATATATTTAATTAATTAGTTATATAATTAGAATGTTAGTTGAGTGTAATTAGGAAATTTAATCTAACTAATTAATTAGCATGTGATTAGCTTTTAATTAAAGTCAAATTAAGTCCTCTAATCCCCTAAGAACCCCACGGCCAAGGAGGCTAATTTGACAAGTTCCACAAGTTTCATGAACCATCTTGCATACACACTAGGTGGCCAAATGGTGACATAGGCCATGTGCACTCAATATTGTGATATTTTTTATTCAAGTCAATCTCTTCATCTATCCTACAAGCCACTCACGGCAGCACCCTCTTTATTTGCACTCAATATTCACTTTTTCATTCATTTAGATCTAAGCCTTCATTTTCTCTCAAATTCCCAAGAACACCAAGCTTCATTTCTCTTCCATTTTCTCTCTATTTTCGGCCCAAGCACCAAACACCACCATCTATCTTCTATAATTTTTTTCTTAGCTTTTCTTAAACCCAAACAACATCCTAAACACTTTTTGTTTAGAAGGTTATACCAAAAACCTACTCTATCTACTTCAAAATTTAAGTTCTATCTTGCTTCCTTAAAGGTAAGTTTTTGATTCTTTGGTTTAAAATTTGATTTTTAATTTTCTAAACCATGTTTGTTCCATGGTTTTCCATTATGAAGCCTTGTATGTGATTTTACTTATTGTTTAAGAATTTTAGGGATTTGTTTTGGAGTCTAAACGAAAATCAAAGAGGAGGAGGAGACTAGGAGATCTTTGTCTTCAAGAGGTAAGAGGGAGATTTAATCTCATCAACCTTGTGTGGTGATGAGAAAATGGATTGTATGTATGTGAAGAATCCATAAGGATTCACTTGTGTGGTTGTTTATTGTTTTTCCTATTTGTGGTTGATTTTGTTTGCAAGCATGTTTATAGTTTTTAAAATATATTGCATGTGTTTATAGTTTTTAAAATATATTGCATGTGTTTATAGTTTTTAAAATACATTGCATGTGTTTATAATTATATGATTATTAATGTAGGATGTGAATAACATGTAAGGAATTGTATGAGTGTTCCAAAGAACACAAAGGAGCTCACGGTTTCTCCAAGAAAAAGAGAACCAAAATGTTCTCAACCATTTTCTAAAATTATGATTTAATGAATTTAGGTGATACAATGAATTTAAGAATAATTTAGAAGTTAGATAATGATTTAATGATTAGTTGTGAAGGATAGGTTAATTATGGCCAACATGCCATTTAATGTACAATTAAATTCCAAAGTTATTTTCTAATGTAGGTTAAGTAACTAATCTACAAAAGAAATTGATTCCAATGAATCTTTGAAAAATAAAATGAATGAAGTTAGTTTTAGAATTAAATTTTTAGAAGGATTTGTAATAAGTAAGAAATAAAGGAACGCTTGAAAAATACTAACGTAGAGCTCACTCTTTGATTTTTGAAGCGCGTTAGCAAGTTTCAAGCGTAACTGATTGGGTAAGATTAAAATGAACGAGTTTAGAGGAAAACGTTAAAAATACCATATACTGATTTTCTAGGCAAAATGCTGCTGAAATTTACTAAAATCAGATAAATAAAATGAACAGATTCCATAATATATTTATAACATATGAAAATATTCTACGTCATTTAAAAGTACTAGAAATAGTTTACACATATTTGAAATAATGATTTTTAAGCTATATAGTTAAGAAAATGATTTAAAAATCCTAAGCGATTGAGAAAATGATTTAAAAACATTACGCGATGTTCAAAAATGTCAAAATATATTTACGCGATTTAAAAATGTTTGTAAAAGAGACGTGATTGTGAAAATGCGATAAAATTTCTACGCGACTAAATGATATAGTGAGTTTTACTATCGGGCTAAAGTGGTGGACCCGGACATGTTGTGAGATAGTACTGTCAAGTGGAGACATACTATATTTTGGTATATTGAGATTGAGGATATTTTCATAAATATGATAATATATTGAGACTAAGGGTATTTTGGTAATTCTTGACTATGTGTTGAGAGTTATGTCAATTTGGTTGATAATTGGCGATTGGTTGACGAGATGAATTACACCGTGTTGTGGGTGTGATAGGCGTAGTGTGGTTCGTTATTTGAACTTAGAGGCATTAGTGTGCGGAGAATCCCATATGTGGACAGTTGGTAGCGCCTCTGGGCCGTGATAACGGGCAACACACTAATGATCTCGACAAACACTATTCTTAATCGAGATCTTGAGGAGACTATTATGTACAATGCCTGTAGTACACGATGTATTGGACTGTGTACTGCTACACGATGTTTTGGACTGTGGGCTATAGAAACGACGTGGGACAGTGTAATAGTTTGGTTGGGCAGTCTGAGGTACTATTAGTTCTTTTTAGATCATTCTCTCTAATATCCGTGTTTAGCTCCGTGGAGTAAGAACGAGTCAGTGTGTGTTATCATTCATTATCTGCATTTTTAATGTTTATTATAATCTGTGATAAAATGCATGATGTATTAATTTGCTATACTGTATATGATATAATGGTATGTGTTATTGTAATATTTGTTTCTATTATCATTTTCTTTATTGTCATGCTGGTAATGATGTGGATTGTCTCACCTCTTTATTGTATTGCTCTGATGTTTCTATTATATGTTTATATCATCAAAGACTACAATGGCGGCAAGGAGAGGTCAATTAGGTTTCTTTAGACTACAGTTTCTCGAAGGCGCTGAGGCTTGGTATGTCCACTGGGACACAGGACACATAGAGTACAGTGGTGACGTTACTTTATCAGTAAGTAGGACTCGACATGGGATCGTTACTTCACTTTATACGGTTACTTTCGTACAAGTTATTTTACCTATTAGGGAGTTGTGGAATGAATTTCACCATACTCCTAGAGAGAACTTCGATTTATTTTTGGGTCGAATTTCTATCGGTCAAGACATTCCCAACTAGGGAATTTGTCTTATGACAAGGGCTCATGTCTTAGGGGTTATGTTTTAGTAGTATGCTGTCTTTTACTATTTTTATTAAATATTAATAGTTGTAAATTAATTGTGTTCTTCAGACAAAATCATATGTATACTGCGGTGTGTGATTATGTTTTATGTTGTTTCGTATTCCATGTCATTTTATTTAACATTAATAAATAAAAAAAGGAAAAATTTTACAACTCATATTATTGTACTTATTAAACATTTTACAACTTGGGTAAGAATTTTATTTTATTTTATTTTATTGCATCATAAATGTGACACCCCTACAAGGGTGTCATCTTGTTTCAAGCTTTAGATTTTAATAAATTTATGTTTGATTTGTTTTAAGGGTTTTCATGAAGGTAGAACTTATTACAAGAGGATATCAAAGGAGCTTTGATCATCACCTTAAGGTAAGAGGGAGATTAACCTCATCAACTATGTTTTGGTGGTGAGAAATGATTTGTGGTTTGTTGGTGAAAAATCCATGTAAGGATTTATTCACTTGTTTGTGTGAATTTCATGGGCTATGTGTGTCTGATTATATGTGTTTATATGATTATTATAATATGCATGAAATGGATATAGTAGGAATTGATGATTGATATGCTTTGTATGCTATGAATCATGTGAAAAAGGAAAGATTTTTGGTCCCAACGACCATTTGAGGCTCACGGCCTTTTGGCCTAGGAATGGGCATCCATGAGAAAAATATTTTGTTAGTAGTGAACTTAGATGATTAGGAGATTAAAATAAGATTTAAGGGTTTACAAGTTAAAAAGAAGATGAAACAAATTTTATTACTCAAAAAGAATTAATTTTCGGCCTTAGTAGTGGGAAGGAGTTAAGAAGGATGTTTTGAAAATTAAAGTATTTCATTTAAGAAAGTGTAATAAGAGTAATGGAGAAGGATTTTTGAAACTTCTTGATTTAATTAAAATGATATAAGTTTTTTGTGAAAAACGTTAGAAAATATTAATTAGAGGAGGTTTAGTGAGAAAATATTGGAATTAAAGTCCAATTTTTATATTAAATGAGAAAAGTTTAAAATTAAGCTTAGAATATCAATAAAATGTTTTACGCGATTAAAAATGTATAGAAAAGCCTTTACACGATTTAAAAATGATGATTTTTAGTTACATGATTAAGAAAACATTTTAAAAGTTTTATGTGATTGAAAAATGATGTAAAAATGTTACACGATTTTGTAACGTAACCAAAAGTGTTACGCGTTTGTGAAAATACAGAAAAAGTACTTCACATTTGAGAAAAATAGCATTTTACTGTCGGGCCGACATATTGGACCCGATGATGTCAGTTAATGGTTTAAGCCCAGTGGTGGCTTGTTTTACATCGAAGTGACGTACTTGTGATTATTGATTTATTAAATTATTTGAACATGCATTATCAAAGTCATATTGACTTTGTTTGTTAAGGCTGTATGCCTAGGATATGAATTACACTTTCGTGCGGGTGCGAATTGCATTAGTGAAGGTCTATGAATGACCTTGGAGCCGTCGGGCGCGAGTATTCCACAAGTGGCCAGTTAGTAGCTCTACTGTGCTGTGGTGACTGTTGCAAATGCACCGATGATCTCGACAAGACGCTGCTCTATTCCCGATCTGGTGTGGAATGTTATATATAAGCTATGATGCGTACGCTGATAATTTTTGAAGCACTTGAATTAAGGCTAATGATATACAGACATGACTCCCCGATCATTCTCTCCGATGTTTGGTTTTTAGCTCCATGGAGTAGGGGTCTATTCATTATACATATGCATAGTCTGTAGATATATTGTTGTGAAATATATATGCATATTTGTTGAGTTATCTGTTAAGAGATATCATGACTGTTATTGTTAAATCTGCTCTGTATGACTTTACTGTTTATTATTGTTTCTCTGCTGCCTTACTGGTATGTGATGTAGGGGATCTCACCTCTTTATGTTATTGTTCTGTCTGTTTCTATTTTATGTTTATGTCTGTGAAGACTGCGATGGCGGCTTGAAGGGATCTGCTAGGTTTTGTTAGAGTATAGTTCCTTAGAGGCACTGATGCCTGGCGTGTCCATTGGGACACGGAGCATATAGAGTTTTTTGGTGACATTACTCTATCTATGAGTAGGACTCGCCATGGGGTCACTACTTTTTCTTTTAATGTTACTGCATATGTAGAGTTTGATATGCCTATACGGGATTTGTAGGGTGATACTCACTATACTCCTAGGGAGGACTCCGAGATATCTTCTGCTCGGACTCCCATTCGACGAGACATGCCCGGCTAGGGGACTTGTCTTCTGAGGAGGAGGAGGATCCTGAGGAGGACCATTCCCATTAGGTGTATTGGACTTGGGCTTAAATAGGTGTTGTTTTGTTGTTGTACATATGCTTTTGGATATGTAGTTTTATGTATTTATGCTTTTGATAAACGATGTTTATATGTGTAAAGTGCATTATTCAGTTCTTAATGATCTGTGTTCTTGTATTTTATTAAGTTCATGTTATCTGCAAAAAAGAAATTTTGAAATCAGTATATTATATTATTAAATCTTTTATAGCTTGGGTAAAGTTTTAAAATAGTTAGTCTGAAATGTAATGCCTTCGGAGGGTGTTACAAAATTCCCCCCACAACTTTGCTTTTGTCCTCAAGCAAAGAATATAAATCAAAAGTAAGATTAAACTTAACATCAAAAAACATGAATCAAGGGAAAGTTCACAATTTAAAAATTCAATTAAGCTCAGCAATCAAATCTAATCAAGCGAGATAATTTAGCACTTAATACAATTAGAGGCTTGAGTCTAGCTTGCACCTTTTCTCTTTACCAACCATCTGGGATCACTCATCTTTCCATCTCTCAAGTGTTTAAGGACAAAGAGATCACTCAAATTTCTCTTAACAAATGCATGACCATAGTCTTGATTATCAATATCATCTCCACTTCCAAGTTCACATACATAACAAGAATTAAAAGGACTTCCTTAGGTTGTAATGGGGTCAAGGATATAATGAAGGATAAGAAAAAGATAAAAAAGGGTAAAGAATGTTCATAGATAAATCAATACAAAACAGAATTAAGTTAAAAAGATGAACAATAGAACATAATGCATAAGAGTATAACCAATTCTCACTTTTAACCAAATATTCTTATTATTCTTCACCGCAATCTTTTTTTCCTTTTTTTTCCCTTTTTTTTTCCTTCTTCATTCATTTTCATTTTTTTAAAGCAATAAACCCCTTGAAGACCTAAATAAATTAACACATTAGATGCTCCATAGAATCCAACCTGATTATTCAATTTGGTATTCAAAGAAATTAATTTTAGGCTCAAATGGGGCAACTAAAGGATTATTTTATCAACACAACTCTAGAAGTCAAGAAAGAATTAAGCATAATTGCCTTAATCATTTTCAAGAATGAATGTGTATTGTAACGCCCCGAAAATTGCTTGTTTCATGATACATATACATTTTATAATATTTGTGATTTTTGAGAATTTTTCTTGAATTATTTGAATCGTTTGATTATTTTAATATATTCCTCGATTTACGTGTGCACTGAGCGGGGCTGAGAAAATAAAATATTTTCCCCGAGGCCGAAAAACTTTGGGCTATGAAAACATCGACGGGGGATTTTACTAAACCCGAGGTCGGACACAGTTTACGAAGTTTTCATTTTTTGAGATTTTATCTGATAAATAAAATCACGGTATGTTTTATTATCTGTTGGACGATAAATACTATTTTTGCTAACTGTTGATATATTTAATGACTTATGTTATGTACCTACATATATATATATATGGTATGTATCTTTTATATAAATGTATGATTTGATCTTTATGTTGAGTTCCGCTAAGTTTATGTTTTCCACTTACAAAAAGAAAAATAAATAAATAATAAAAGAGAATTGCTAAGTTCGGATATTTTATTGATGAACAGATTAATACTTATAGATAAAAAAAACCGGGTCTTAATAGTTTTCTTTTGAGTCACGTATGTTTGGTATGATGTCCTCCTCCCGAAAAAGGGGGCGTTACACAAGTTTGGTATCAGAGCCTCGGTTTGAGTTTTCTTTTAGGTTTTGTGGTTAGGTTTGCCTTGTTTGTGCTGTGTGTTTCTTTGGAACTAAACACAGAGATGTATTGTTTGGTTTCCGAAAGGTTACATCTAAACTGTCCTTGTGTTTTGTTTAGTTGACTCTGGAGAAAGGTAATGGCACGTGGTAGAGGAGGACACATTAATGTGGAACGCGACAACGAGGCGATGGCTGCAGCTGCTGAAGCTATGCAATGGATGGAGGAAGTTATTGCGTAGGAAAATCAACGAGTAGCACAATAGCAAGAGGCGAATGCTGATGCCTAGAATTTGTCTGAATTCCATCGAAACAATCCTCCACAGTTTAGAGGCGAGTTTGATCCAGAAAAGGCAAGTTTGTGGATTCAAGAGCTGGAAATTTTTTTTGAAGGAATGGGATGTGCAGACAACCGCAAGGTAACTTATGCCGCATTTATGCTGATGGGAGATGGTGAAAATTAGTGGAAAGGAACTTGGAGATTGCTACAAGCAGAAGGAAGGGAAATTACATGGAAAGTATTCTGTAATGCATTTCTGGAAAAGTATTTTTCGGATAGTGCAAGGCATGCCAAGGAAATGGAGTTCCTTGGGTTACGACAAGGTGGGATGATGGTTAACGAGTATGCTACAAAGTTTGAGAGCTTGTCAAAGTTCTCACGGTATCTTCAAATCTAGTCTGATGAGGTATGGAAATGTCGTAAGTTTGAAGAAGGTCTAAGGGTTGAATTGAAGATAGGAGTACTGCCAATGAGAATGAATCAGTTCTCAGCCTTGATGGATATGTGCTGCAGACTTAAAGCGTTAGAACCATCTCAAGAGGCAAGGAACTGTAACTTTGGACCATCTAGGTTCCAAAGTGGAAGAAACAACAACAACCGATTTTAGAGGAAGCCTTATTCCCGACCTCCGGGAAGTTAACAACAATCACCTGATGGAGGCTCTAATATAAATTTTGGTGGCCATCGAGTTAGTCAGACTGTGGCGTCTTCATCAAAGTGTATGAAATATGGAAAGGACCACCTGACAAGGGATTGCACAATCAAGGGAATTATGTGCTTCATATGTGGAAAGCCTAGACATCTCTCTCGAGATTGTAACCAACCCAAGGCGGAGCCTTCTGTCAACAATGCACGAGTTGCAAAACATCAGGTGGGAGGCAGAGTTTACACGATGAGTGGAGCAGAAGCCTCCCAATCTGACGATCAGATAAAATGACATAGTACCATAGGAGGTAATCTTTTATCTGTACTGTATAATTCAGGAGCGACCCATTCTTTTATTACTTATGATTATGTGCGTCGATTAGGTTTACTTGTGTCTTCTTTACCTTTTGATTTGAGTGTTTCTACCCCTACTGCTAAACCAGTTGTTACCACCCAAGTTTGTTTGGATTGTCCTTTATCTATTGAAGGTTGAGTCTTTTCTGTTGATTTGATCTGTTTACCTCTTTCTCAAATAGATATAATCTTTGGAATGGATTAGTTATCTTCTAACCATATCCTGTTAGACTGTTCCCGTAAAACCATAGTTTTTCCTATGGATGAAGTTTTTAGATTTTTGACGGCCAATCAAGTTCAAGCTTTCTTGAAAGAAGGAGCTCAGGGATATATGCTATTGTCTTCCTTAAAAGTCGAGAGCGAGATGGATGTGAAGACTATTCCGGTAGTCAGTGAGTTTTCTGAAATCTTTCCTGATGAGGTACCTGGTTTACCACCTGAGCGGGAGATAGAGTTTACTATCGATCTTGTGCCTAGATCTGGTCCCATATCCATAGCACCCTATAGGATGTCACCGTCAGAATTAGTTGAGCTCAAGAAGCAGTTGGTGGAGCTCCTGGAAAAGCAGTTTGTTAGGCCTAGTGTGTCACCCTGGGAAGCGCCAGTGTTGTTGGTCAAGAAAAAGGATCGAACTTCACGCTTATGTGTAGATTATTGTCAGCTGAACAAGGTCATGATCAAGAACAAGTATCCATTTCCGAGGATAAATGATTTGATGGATCAGCTGAAAGGAGTTTCTGTTTTCTCTAAGATCGATTTGCGTTCGGGCTATCATCAAAATCCGAGTAAAGGTAGAGGATATTCCTAAAACGACTTTTCATACACGTTACAGACATTATGAGTATCTTATGATGCCGTTTGGAGTGACAAATGCACCTGCCATATTCATGGATTACATGAATAGGATTTTTTGTCCTTACCTAGACAGATTCGTCATCGTCTTCATCGATGACATTCTGATCTATTCTCGAAATCAGGAGGAACATGCTGAACATCTTAGTATAGTTCTCCAAATTCTGAGGGAGAAGAAGTTGTATGCCAAGTTGTCAAAGTGTGAATTCTGCCTGGAAGAAGTTAAGTTTTTGGGTCATGTAATCTCGAAGGATGGAATTATAGTGGATCTGTCGAAAGTTAAAGCAATTCTGTAGTGGGAAAGGCAGAAGACTGTGACGGAGATCCGTAGCTTCATGGGATTAGCTGGTTATTACCGAAGATTCATTGAAGGATTTTTTAAGATAGCAAAA
Organism: Ormosia semicastrata; assembly: GCA_029884595.1. Taxonomy (NCBI): domain Eukaryota; kingdom Viridiplantae; phylum Streptophyta; class Magnoliopsida; order Fabales; family Fabaceae; genus Ormosia; species Ormosia semicastrata. The sequence continues at coordinate 77,607,850 of JAQQTO010000060.1, forward strand.
GCTCTCACCCAACTTACGAGAAATAACCAAGCCTTTGTATGGACCGATGATTGTGAAGAGAGTTTTCAAGAATTGAAGAGATGACTGACTACTTCACCATTTTTGGTCCTACCAGATCCCAATGAACCCTTTGAAGTGTATTGTGATGCTCCACATCAAGGATTAGAATGCGTGCTCATGCAGAATAGGAAAACAGTGGCTTATGCTTAAAGGCAAATGAGAGTACATGAAAAGAATTATCCTACGCATGACCTAGAGTTAGCAGCTATGGTGTTTGCTTTGAAAATATAGAGACATTTTTTGTACGAGCAACGTTCAACGTCTACAACGATCATAAGAGTCTGAAGTACTTATTCGATCAAAAGGAGCTGAACATGAGGCAAAGGAGGTGGTTAGAATTTTTGAAGGACTACGATTCTCAACTCCAGTATCATCTTGGAAAGGCAAATATGGTGGCAGATGCTTTAAGTAGAAAGATGCTTGGTATCTTTGCTATGATGATCAAGGAAAAGGAATTAATAGAACAATTCAGGAATATGTGGACGTCCGTGGAGTTGACACCGAGGAAGATTTGTTTGAATATGGTTACTATCTCAAGTGATTTGATGGAAGAAATTCGAGAGAAATAGAAAGATGACGAGTTTATACAAAATGAGAGGGAGCTGATGAAGCGAGACATTGTGTCAACAGTTCAGAAAGGACATGATGGTATTTTATGGTTCAAAGGCAGGGTTTGTGTGCCTAGTGATCCGGAGCTGGGGAAATTAATTCTTGATGAAGCCTACACGAGCCAGTTGAGTATACACCCAAGAATGACTAAAATGTACCAAGATTTGAAGTAGTTGTTCTGGTGGCACGGAATGAAGAGGGACGTTGCCAAGTACGTGTCATCTTGTCTGGTTTGTTAGAAAGCCAAGGTTAAACATCAGAGACCTTCAGGAATGTTGCAACCTCTAGGTATTCCCGAATGGAAATAGGATAGCATCATGATGGATTTTGTGGTTGGATTACCGAAGATCCGAAAAGGTTACGACTGGATACGGGTAATTGTGGATCGGCTTACGAAGTCTGCTCATTTTTTTCTGATCAACATAAGGTATTCGATGGAGAGGTTAGCTCAACTATATATTGGCGAGATTGTTAGAATTCATGGTGTGCCTTCCAGTATTGTTTCTGATAGGGATTCGAGGTTTACATCAAGGTTTTGGCAGTCTTCAAGAAGCAATGGGAACGAAACTTTGTTTGAGTTCTGCTTATCATTCTCAAATTGATGGTCAATCGGAAAGGACGATCTAATCACTGGAAGATCTACTAAGAGCTTGTACTCTTGAACAGACTGGGAGTTGGGATGAAGTTTTGCCTTTGATTGAGTTCACCTACAATAACAGTTTTCACTCAAGCATAGAGATGGTGCCCTATGAGGCTCTATATGGACGACGATGTAGAACACCTTTGTGTTGGTACCACGATGGGGAGCACCTTACGATCGGACCTGATCTTGTGCAGCACACAATGGAGAAGGTAAAGATGATTCAGGAAAGGATGCGGTCAGCTCAGAGTCGACAGAAAAACTATGCGGATAAAAGAAGGAAGCCTCTTGAGTTTAAAGAAGGCGAGCATGTGTTTTTGAAAGTCACACCCACGACTGGGGTCGGCTGAGTTCTTAAATCTAGAAAACTTACTCCAAAGTTCATCGGACCTTATCAAATTCTTCGTCGGATAAGTCCAGTAGCTTACCAAATAGCCTTACCACCTTTTCTTTCTAACCTTCACAATGGTTTTCATGTGTCACAATTACGAAAGTACGTTCCTGATCCAAATCATGTCATAACATCGGATACAGTAAATTAAAATAGAATTTAACCTATGAGACACTTCCTGTAAAGATTGAGGATAAGAGAGTGAAGAGGAAAGGAGATTCCATTGGTGAAAGTGATTTGGAATGACATAACTGGAGATATGACATGGGAGTTAGAGGACAAGATGAAGGAACAACATCCACATCTATTCTGAGGTATAAAAATTTCGAGGACGAAATTTCTTTTTAGAAGGGGAGAGTTGTAACACCCTGAAAATTACTTGTTTCATGATACATATTCATTTTATAATATTTGTGATTTTTGAGAATTTTTCTAGAATTATTTGAATTGTTTGATTATTTTAATATATTCATTGATTTGCATGCACGTTAAGCGAGATCGGGAAAATAAAATATTTTTTCCAAGGCCGGAAAACTTTGGGCTGTGGAAACATCGATGGGGGATCTTACTAAACCCGAGGTCGGACACAGTTTATGAAATTTTCATTTTTTGAGATTTTATCTGATAAATAAAATTACAGTATGTTTTATTATCCGTTGGATAATATATACTATTTTTTCTAACTGTTGATGTATTTAATGACTTATGTTATGTACCTACATATATATACGGTATGTATCTTTTGTATAAATGTATGGTTTGATCTTTATGCTGAGTTCTGCTAAGTTTACATTTTCCACTTACAAAAAGAAAAAAAATAAATAATAAAAGAGAATTGCTAAGTTAGAATATTTTATTGAAGAACAGATTAATACCTAAAGATAGAATAAACCGGGTCTTAATAGTTTTCTTTGGAGTCACGTATGTTTGGTATGACATCCTCCTCCCAAAAAAGGGGGCGTTACATGAATCATTGAAGTCTTAACAAGATATCAAAACAAGTTCTAGCGTACATCAATCAAGAGAAATCTCACTCCAAAAGAAAAATAAGATTTTGTTTATGATAAATCCAATCATTAAAGCTTCAAAAATCACTTTCTGGTTAATGTTAATAAAGAAATCAAATGCAAGCAGACATGACTGATTTCCCAAATAAGATGATAAATTTTTCAACACTTAATTGCAAAAGATTGCCTTGCACAAAATCAGTTCATGAATAGTGGATTCCCCTCTCAAACAAATTTCTATCAGCTCAGAAATAATCAAGAAATTAATACACAATTCCAGCTTGATTACTAACAATACTCAAGTGTTCATTGATTTCACAAAAATTTCCCTTAAATTTAAGAGTACTCCCCCCTGCACTTAAAATAAACATTGTCCTCAATGTTTAAATAGAAAAAATAACAGAACAAAGGATAACGAAATTTCCCTGAAAATGGAAACGCAAGATCACGAAGGTGGTGGGAGAAGGGGACCCGGAGGGAGGCGTGTAGCCATAAGCAAATAGTTGGTCAAACTAAGCGATCTCATAATCCCAAAATTTATATAAGAAAAACATAGTAAAAACTGAAAAATAAAGTAAAAACTAAAAAACAAAATGCAAGAATAGAAAATCTTTATGATGGCTGACAACTATATACATCCCCCTACAAAGGCTCCGAACTTAGGGAGGCACTTAAGCCGACTCAATATGACCTTAAAAAAATAGAAAAAATGCTAGTCAATAAGAAATAACAGGATAACAGCAAAGTTTGTTTTTCTTTTGAAATTAGGGGGACACGGCTATGTGAAATAAGGACATGGCCGTGTGACTTGCCAAATTTTATACAGAAGCATTTTGGAGGTTACACACGGCCATTTCTAACTCCTCAATCGCTTCTGAAAAGGGAAAAACAAAGAAAACAGGGGAAAAACTAAATGTAACGACTATGGATGCTAAAGAAACCTAAAATAAATAACTAAGAAGGGATAGAAACACATGTTGCCTCCAGTGAAGTGCTTGTTTAATGTCATTAGCTCGATGTTGCCTTTTGTTCAGGAAAATTAAGGTGGCTTAAAGCACAAAAAATAAGATGACCCCTTTCTTTTTTTAGAATTGTTCCTCCATCCTCGGTTAATAGCCTTAGAAGTACCCCCAAAGATGTTTTGAACTTGACCAGAGCTAATTTGTCCTGAATTCATCTTGGGATGAGAAATTCCACCAGACCATGGTGGTTTCAATTTATTAACAGATGAGGGATCAGGTTTCAATTTATCAGAAGATGATGGATAAGTTCACAATAAATCATGACTAATGGGAGGACCTTTCTCTGAGTCAGCAGTCTTCTTGAAAGTAGGAGGATCAACATTGCTTGATGATACAGAGCTTTTACCAACTGAATCCCTATAAGATTTTTCTTGAATACAAGTAACAGGGGCATCAAGATCTGATGTCGGGGTAAATTTATCAAAGGCCTTGATCATCATTTGATCTCTATCCACCTTCAAAATTAGCTCTCCTCTCGGCACATCAATCAGTGCTTCTGAAGTAGCTACGAACGGTCTTCTAAATATAAGTAGAATATCAGCATCCTCGTCCACGTCCACAATGAAGAAATCCATGGGAAAAATGAACTTATCCACCTTTACAAGCACATCTTCGACCACACCCTAAGGAATTAGATATGATCTATTAGCAAGTTGCAATATAGTAAAGGTAGGCTTTGGATCTCCCAAACCTAATTTTTCATATATATATAATGGCATCAAGTTGACACTAGACCCCAAATCACAAAATGTTTTTCCTGAAAATTGTGAACCATACTCACAAGGAATGGTGAAACTACCGGGGTCCTTGAGCTTCAGTGGTAACTTCTTTCATAAAATAGCATTGCACTTTTCAGTAAGTACCACAGTGACTCCGTCCTCTAACTTCTCTTCTTTGAGAGTAATTCCTTCATGTACTTAACGTAAGAGGGCATTTGTTCCAATGCTTCAGTAAATGGAATGTTTATTTGAAGCTTTTTGAAGACATCGAGAAACTTAGAGAATTGTCTCTCTTGATTGTCCTTCTTCACTTTCTGTTGTTTCTCCTCCTTTTCATGAGTTTTCTTATTGTTAAATTTTTCTTCCTTTATGGAGCCTTCAAGTTGCTCACCACTTCTCACTGAGATTGCTAGAACGTGATTCCTTGGGTTAGCTTCTAGTTGACTTAATATTCTCCCTTGAGCCATGTTGAACAAGCTTGCTTGTTGGGCTATTTGAGTTTCAAGCATATTGGAATGAGTGGCCATTTGATCTAGGCGAGTATTGATTTGCTTGATGGACTCCCTATGTGGTTGAACTTGTGCTTGAATGGCTTGATTTTGCTCATTTTGGGTAACAATGAATTTCTCCATGTGGGCTTCTAAATTAGACTTCGCACCTTGAGAAGATCGTTGAGATTGTTGGAATCCAGGTGAAGGCCTATTGTTGGATAGAACCCCTATATTTTGTTAGTTACCATATGAGAAATTGGGGTAGTTTCTCCATCTGAGGTTATATATGTTGGAGAAGGGATTACCAAGAGCCTTGAAATTGCCATTTTGCACATAACTCACTTTCTCCAAAGACGGGTCTTGAGAATATGTCTCCACTACATTGCATTATGATGTCAAATGTCTTCCTCCACATGTTTCACAAGTTATGTTAGGGGTAGAGACAGCATTGACATTCAACTTCTCAAGTGACTTGGTCAAGGTATTAAACTTGGCATTCAACATGGTAATGGCGTCAAGCTCTATCACTCTGGCTTGCTTCTTTGAAGTTGGTCTCTCAGTTGGCCACAAATAAATATTTGAAGCGACCTCATTAATCAAGGCCCTTTCCTTTGTTGGAGTCTAGGCCATCAAAGCACCGCCAGCTGCGGCATCAAGAGCTACCTTTGTAGAGAAAGTCAACCCAGCATAGAATGTTTATATAACAACAAAATCCTGTAGGCCATGATATGGACACTGACAAATGAGATCATTATACCTCTCCTATGCTTTATAAAGTGATTCATATTCTTTTTGAGAGAAGGTAGTGATGTCTTGATGAAGCTTGATTATTTTTCCAATCAGATAGTACTTGTCCAAGAAAGCCTGCTCCATCAATTCCCAAGTGGTAAGTGAATTTGGGGCTTCTGAGTGAATCCACTTCTTTTTTTTCCCGCTAAGAGAAAAGGGGAAGAGTCTGATCCGTATAGCATTGGTTGAAACCCCATTAATCTTTTTGTATCACATAACTCCAAGAACTCATCCAAATGCTGATTTGGATCTTCAGTCACTGACCTGCTAAATTGCAATTGTTGTACCATCTGGATTAGTGACGTCTTTATCTCAAAATTATTGGCCTCTACCCGTGGCCGCACAATGGAAAACTGACGAACGTTAGCGTTGGGAATTTCATAATCCCTCAGCCTTCGCTCTTGATTAGCGAGTTGATTCATGTTGTTCGCCATGTGGTCTTCCTCAAATCTCTATGTTCTTCTTTCCCTTCTAATGTCACGAAGTGTTCTCTCGATCTCAAGATCAATGGGGATAATAAGATCTTCTTGAATCCTCATTCTACGCATGAGAAAGAATCAACACTTGAAAATTCAAAGAAAAAAATAAAGTGAAAATAAAATATAATATAATAAAAAGTGCTTAAATAAACTAAACTACCGCTCGTGTTAATATTAACACGATCCCTGGCAATGGCGCCAAAACCTTGTTGTGGACTTTTCGTAAGTGCACGAATCATACAAGTAGTAAATAAAGATCGTTCCCACAAGGATCGATTGATTACAAACTATTACAATGATTTTGATTATTTAAGCAAACAAAATCAATAGTAAAAGCTAAATTAAAATCAAAACAAAACTCAAAGCAATTAAATAAGCAATTTAATCAAGAAAAGTTAAGATTCAATCAGGGTTTAAAGGCCTAGGACTAAGAATTCACTACACTACCCCCTATGATAAATTGTAATCCTATTGTTGCTAATGTTCAATTATGTTCTTGAAGGAAATTTGTCCTAAATTACTTAAAGCCTAATTTCTTGGCACTAAAAATGTGCTAAAACTTCATCAATCTCATTCTCATGGTAATTAATCCAAGTTTCAACCCATTAAGATTCATGACAATTGTTTACCCCTCGAAGGATTTAAGCTTATGTCTAGGTCTCAATTCCTAAGTTCAATTCTTATATTATCAAGCAATTAGATTTCATCTTTCGATCCTTCACCTAAAGTCTAAGATCATGTAAATTTGGCACGCAACATACCACAAGCATTAAGCATACCAAGAACAAATCAAGAATAATACTTTCCTATTAACAAAGAATTAAATTAATAATTCAACATAGAGAAATAGAGAGTTTCATCCCAATACCAGAAAAAGGAGTTTAGCTGCTCATGATAATTGTAGCACAATCAAGAATAAAGGTTAGAGAAACAACCATAATTCCAAAACAAAAAGGGAAGATGAAGAAGATGTCTTCAATGGTTGAACTTCAATGACTCTTGATTTTGCCTTCCAAGCCCTAGTCTTCAATCCTTGTGCCTCTCAAAGTTGCTTGCAGCCTCTATATGTTTCAGGTTTGAGGGTTTGCTTCTATTTATAACAATTGGGGTCAAAACTGCCTCTTTTACACTCCAGAATACCTCACACGGCTGTGTGAGTGCACGACACAATCGTGTGAGCTTGAATTGCATAACTTCAATGTAGGGGGTCACATGGCCGTGTGACCAAGACACATAGTTATGTGACCTAGTCAAAAGTGTTCCTAGACTTACACAGGGTCGTGTGAGCTTGACAGAAGCATTTTTCAAGTTACACACGACCGTGTGTAACTCCTCAATCATTCAAAATGTCACTTTTTGGAGACATGATCTTCATAAAAGTTGTATCTCTTTTTCTTAGCTTTCTAATGCCACCAGAATCACCTCGTTTCAACTTCCGTAGCCCAAGTTATGCTCATTTTATCACGCAAAGGTCAAAAACTCTATAAATCTTAGCCATATAAATTCCGAGCTCAACTTCATTGCAATGAATCCATTCAAAGCTTCATAGAGCCATGTCAAAACACCTCTTTTAGACCTAAAAATATATAGAAAGACCAATCATGAGCTACCAAGGATAATTAGATTAAAAGTGGCATAAATTCTAATATATATCAATCAAAGCACACTTAAATCCACTCAAATCAAGCATAAGATGTGTGTATTTTATCCACACATCAATATGCTAGGTGTGTTATCATCATAAAATATCCCTAATAGTGCATTAACTCACACTATATAGCATAAATATTAATCCCATCAAGCAGAGGACTCTGTTTCCTCAAAACAGGGAAATGATGCAATTCTGTTAATTGCCCAAACATCCACCGATTAATCACCCAATGATAACAAGAAATCCCTTGTTTTTCCTATCATTGACTAATTAGTCAGTCACTTCTTCACCGATTAGTCACTCAGCCTCTACCACTGATTGATTAAGCGATCACTTCTTGAGCGATCAGGCCAATGCCCTCTCTGCCTTGGCCAATTAAGCGGTCACTCTCTAGGTGACTAATCACCCAGAGACAGATTTTCCAAATCAACTCTATTGAGTTGATAACCAAATTCTGACCCCTATAATCAACTTTTAAATGGTTTCAACACCAAAACATAGTTCCTAAACATGTTAAAACTCACATTTACATTATCAAATCATCATCAATAAGGTCTATGAACAATGAACAACTCACTAACCTATATTCACAACCTCAAAAGTATGGAGTTATATGGAAGCACATAAGTTCAAAGTCCATAACCATACATGTGGCAATAATTTGACATACCATTTCTCAGTCCTTAACCAAGTTCACCAACACAAGTTTTGGAGACAAAAAGAGGAAGAATAAAGAAGCATCAACTACATGTTCATTGAGTCTCAAAGCTATTCCTAAGCTCAAAACCATAAACATAAAAATACACATATCATCTAACTTCATCAATCAATTCTTCTATACCAAGTTCATTCGCACAACTATTGATAACAAAAGAGAAAAAAGTGAAGTGAAGAAACATCACAACCCCTACCTCAACTCTCTTTTGATAGTGCCTAAACCTTTGTCTTCCTTTCCTTCCTTTTACTTCTTCTTGTTGCTTGATTCTCCCTTTCCTCCATTTTCTTTCTTTTCTTATTTTCTTTTTTCCCCTTTTTCTCTTGTTGCAGCCGTGTGAGAGAGTGAAAAATGAGAGAAAAGAAAATTCAAAGATGAAGATAGAGATAGGGAGGGTGGTGGAGAGTCATGGAGAGATAAGGATGGAAGACTTTTGGTGTTGACTAGAAGTGTTGTATCTCTTAAGGATATTTTGATCTTCCATTGATGAGTTTTCTACTTTCCATAAGTATTAGGAAATTTCTTTGGACTTCTTCCAATTTCCACACTCATCATTTAAAGATTATCCTTATACACCTTTAACAACCACTAAGCTATATTACACTTCTTGTGTAGGTAAAAATATCAAACTAGTTTAGTTGATTCTTAGAAATTTACCACATCTCATTCTAAGTATTTGTAACTTGGAAATAAAATCTCCACATTTACTTCTATCATCTAATTAAATTTTGCTAAGTTCTGAGTTAATATGAGCTATTTTTCACATTCGGTGTTATAGAAACAAATCCAAACTAACTCAGAAAGTCACCAAAATTAACAGGTAACTCATACATATGTTACTGAACTTCTATAACAATGATTAAGACTAATAGGTTAGGAAAGATTTTATAGCTCCCCCACAGCAGCAGCTATCTCTCAAAATTCTCCTATCATCTCTACCGTATTTTCATTGGCAGGTTATCTATTACCACGAGTTCACCTGGTAGATGCCATAATTTCCTATACATACAGAACAATACATATTGAGTTGATTAGTCTCAATATCATGCAACAGTGTGATAGTAACTATTAACATTCATACCTAAGGCTGTTATGTAATTCTATCTATATATCTCACCATCAAGATAAGATAAATGCATAACATATAATAGGAACATCTAATCATGCCAAAAGTATAGCCAATCCATACCCTAGACTCAACAGGATGAATTGCTCTAATACCACCAAATATAATGGCCCAAAACTAATACTCTAAGTATATCCGAGTTACACAGAAGTATTTAGATTTAGGTACGTCACAACTAAACTATTATTTTCTTTGATAATTAACTATATTGATTCTATTTATTATTTGAGCCTTGTGAGGGATAATAATATTTCCAAATACAAACATACACATAAAATACCCAATTGTGTACTTGACATATATAAGCCATATAGATATTAATATTCCATACAATCTAGTATATTAGTATCCAATTGATACATACCAAGCCTTTATAGGCATATGTACATATAAACTATATACAAACCACTGCATAATTATAAGTACATGGCAATGGTAAAAAAAGAATAAGTAATTCTATACTACATCAGCAACTTCGTCTCTACTCCATAAGTGGGTCAGGTGTTAGAATTATCATGGAAAGAAAAGATAAAGGGGTGAGAATTCTAGAAATTCTCAGTATTTTTAATATATAAATGTCATTATAATAATTCCAACTGTTTCGGGAAATCAAAACAATTCTTAAAATATTCCATAGAAAGGTGGCTAATGCCAAAATGATTCTTTTCTCTTCATGAGGGTAAAAATTTAATTTTAATCATTGATCAGTATCATATACTCAAATAATATAAATATTTTTAAGCAGGTCATCAATAAATCATAAGAATCATCAGAAATGTATCAAGATATAAATTATATCTCACTATCATTAGAATATTTACAATTTCTCAAGATGCAAATATTCATTATCAAATCTATGATTTATATTTACATGACAATTTCATGATGATGTGCAAATGCTCAAGCAATGCCATAAATCTTTCTTTTAGTACTCATTAATTATCATCTTTCTCAGCATGTTCCCCATACCTATGTCCTTTTATATCAAATAGGTAGGGATGGAATGTCACATCTTCACACTACCAAACACTCGGTGATAGTCTACTTATCAGGCCAGTGCCCTCAGCCTATACATAATAGTACTCCATAACATAGCATTATCCCAAGTAACATTGGCTAAATCTAGAGAGCACATGTCTCCTCCTCAATCTAAAATCACAGGCAGAGAAAGAATGTGGCCTTCTCGATCTACAAAATATCTAGGATCACCTCTAGGTACGAGGATCATTTCAAATATTAATTACTTGGTAAACCAATCAATGGGCTACCCTTCATAAGGGAATAACATCTAAGGATCCCCCTGGTATGGGGATCATGTCCAATATCTTTTAAGCTTTGAGTACTTTACATATCAATTCAATTATTGGCTCAACTTTATCATTCTAAAAGAGTACGTCACAATTTGTAAAGCCCTAATACTGATATCCCAATATATGCAACATTTATGAAGATAAACAACATTACAATGTCGCTACATACGTAATAACCTAATAATATATCCATAATGCCCATTGGAGTCATTATAGAGAGCCTTATGAAATGCGAAAAACATAATTACATAAGCAAATGCATATATATAACATTAACCTCCCAAAAGGCTTGAAGTATTACATAACTATTTTTACATTACAAAACAAGTATAAATATTACAAGCTTTGAACTAAAAACAGAAGAAACTAAAGTTATACTAGTCTTTCAGCTGCTTTTTCTTTTTCTTTTCTTAGAAGAACCTTTACTTGGAATTACATGGCAACATAGCGGGGAGAGAATCAACAATTCTCAGTATGAGTAAACCAAAACCAGTTATACATAACATTATAAACATAATCTTAACACACGTTATAATAAGATATGTTTAAATTCTCTACAAGGTTTAATTTTAATAACTAGGTAAACTAAGTTAATCATACAAACATTTATACTTACACACTTAGCTCATTTAAGGCCTAAGCATGTTTTACTAGGAACTATAGCTTCTCATGTTTACTTATTGTAGAGAGGAAAATATGTAACCTTATACTACATGTAACCCTAGCTCTTGGTCAAGAATGACTTGTCCCCTTAGAAACTTTTGATTCCTTTCCTTTTGGCCAAATCGCATTATATCATATAAGGTCACATTTATAGGAAAAACACTACTAGTCCATCCTAGTATACTTGTATTTAATACACCAAATCATCACATCTTAAGTGATATATAAAGCAACACTAAGTTACCATTGGTGTCAGATACTCACCTAATGCAAACCATTACTTTTGGTTGAATCAAATTAATACAATTCTAAAACTTTCTAGTTGGTCATTCCTCTCTTGAATTACCCTTAGTAGTACCTTAATATGCTCTAGAAAGCATGTATAAAGAATCCTAACAATTAGGAAACTCAAGTTCTTCAGGATAAAAATCCTAAAACTCTTTGTCTTTGTGCCCACTTTCTCAGCGCTTAAGCACTAGATGATAAAAACTTTGCTCTATTTAATCTGTCATTGGGTGCTTAATCACTCAACTCTGAGTGCTTAAGCACTCACTTTCTGGGCGCTTAATCGGTGCTTCCAGAACCTAAAACGAGTTCTCTGGTCTTGAGCGCTTAATCGGACAAAAGCTGGGTGCTTAGGCTCTAGGCCTCTGTAACTTCAATTACTATTCCATTGGTTTTCTAACCATCTCTAAACCTCTAAAATATAGGTTCTAAGTGGTTTTCAACCTTAAAAGTGATCCCTAAGCATGTTAAATCTTTATGCTCATCTTCAACTCACCTATCATGGAGTTATGACCTAGAAAACAAAGAGCTTGCTCCCCATTTCTCAACTTTGAACTTAAGCATCCAAATGGAATTCTCTAAGTTTCCAAACATTAACCATGCATATATTAAGCTAAAAATAGACCAACTCAAACACTGGAAACATCAACCAAGCAAGAAGCAACATAATCTTCACCAAAAACCCATTTTTCATCTGTGATCAATACATGAACAAAGATGAGACAAGGAAGAGAAGAAGCACATAAATACAATCTGTAACACCCCGATTTTTCATTTTTCTTAATATAAATACGTTTTATAATATTTGTGAATTTTTGTGAATTTTTGGGGAATTTTTAAGAATTTGGATTATTTTAATATTATTTCAATTATTTTAATATTATTTTACGATGTATGCTCAAAATTCATTTTTTCTAAATATATGTGAGTTTTATAATTTTTATGATTTTTGTGAATTTTTATGAATTTTTCTGAGTTTTTGATTATTTTAATATTATTTTGTGTGTTTGAGGCGGGCCCAAAAAAATAACAATTTTTCTTGGACCAGAAAGTTTTGGACTGTCAAGGCGGGACCGGGGGATCTTACTAAACCCGAAACCAGGAATAGTTGACAGAAATTTTCTTTATCTGAGTTTCCTATTATTTATTGTTCAATGTTATTATCCATTGGGTAATAATAGCAGTAGCTATTATCCATTGCGTAATATCTTCGAGAAAATATCTTGATGCCTATGACTCGAAGTGATGAACCAATAGCAAGCAGGAAGAAGAGAAATTCAAATTGACTACCTAAGCTAGAAGACAAAGTGAAATTGGCTACTTACTCTTTCAAGCTTATCTTATCATTCTTTATCTAGAAGCTTGTAGAAGCAATAACTTACCTAGTGAAATATCTAGGGATAAATATCTAAGGATAAAATATCTCAATAAAATATCTTTGTAAAATATCTATGTAAAATATTTAAGCAAAAAATATCTAAGGTAAATATCTTAAGTGTAATTATGAACCATCATTACATAACTTTATAATCAACAAATTAAAATCAAGCTTATTTATCAAAAAGTCAACAATAGTGGCATAGACTATGTTTTGAACCATTGGATGGTAAGACTTAATGAAGAAGCCTTGGATGATCACCATTGATCTAATCAATGGTGTGAGAACAAACTTGATAAGGAAGCTTAGGATATCTACCCTAGATTAAATCAATGGTTAGGAGATAAAGTCAACATTAATGGGGACTAGTTAATCAAGGAACTAGATAATCTAACTTAGTTACTCTAAAAAGTCTAAGTAGTAACTAAATGGAACAAACTTAGTTTGTTAATACTTAGAATCTATAGTTATAAGAAAATATCTAGGATTTTCTAGAAGGATTATCAATGCATGACAAATGTATGATCTAATCATGTAACTAGATGGTTAGTTATGTAACTAAATAATCTAACTAAATTAGTTTGGATGTAACTAGATGAACTAAACAACCGAAGCTAAGTGTAACTAGGAATTAAAATGATACAAAACCTAGTTACTTCCATCCTTGAGCTCCATGGCCACTAGGTGCATCTAGGAGGTTCTTGATTAAGCTAGTGATGTCTAATGACCACATGATGACTACTAAGTGACCTAGGCCATGTGAAGCCATATGATAGTTTTCTATCTTTCTAAACAAGTCTATTCTTTCCACTCATTCAACTACACGGCCATGCATGTGTAGTATAGGATATTTCCATTTCATTTTAACACTTTGTGACAATAACTATCTTTCATTTTTTCTCTCACTTCAAGAATAACCAAGAACACCATTCTCTTCCTCTTTGGGCTCTCGGCCTCACCCCTAAACCCTACCTCCAAGCTTCCATAATTCTATCCAATCCTATTTTCTAAACCTAGATACAATTCTAAACACTTTTCATCTTGTGAGTTTTACCTAAATCATCTCCTAAGTGCTTCAAAATCAAGCTTAGATTTTATACTCCTAAAGGTAACTTCTTGATTTCTTGATCCTAAGTTGGATTCTTGAATGTCTAAACCATGATTTTGATGATCCATGGTTTCTTGTTTTTAAGCTTGGTTTATGACTTTGAGATTTGTTTAAGATTGTTAGGGTTTTCTTTAGTGCTTCACAAAATCAAAAGGAGAAGAAACTTTAAGGTTGCTGTCTTCCTTGAGGTAAGAGGGAGATTAACCTCATCAACCAAGTGTTGGTGGTGAGGGAATGACTTGTTTATGGTGAAAAATCCATAAGGATTTATTCACTTAATTGTTTAAGCTTTCATTGTTTATGATTGATTGTGATTGGTATGCTTTGTATGCATGAGTATGTGATTAAGAAAGTATGATAATTTTTGTGTAAAGTAGGATGTGATTTACATGATGAGAAAATGTATGATGGTTCCAAAGAACCTAGAGGCTCATGGCCTCAACACCACCAAGGGAATCAAGTGTTCTAAATTATTTTCCTAGTCGAGGATTAAGTGATTTTATGACAAGAAATTAAATTAAGTGTTTTTGCAAGGAATAAAGTAATAGAAAATAATTAAATATGATTTATGGAGGATAGTATGAAATTCGGCTAACATACTCTTTTTTAATATCCTAGATCCAAAATTATTTTACTAATTGTAGGATTAAGAATTTGATTGATAGAAAATTGATTTGATAGGTTTTTAGACCTAAAAAGAAAGTAAACTAATTTTTAATTAAACTAGTGTAATAAGTAAAATAAAAGTTGAAACTTGAAATTTACTGACATAAAGCTCACCCTTTGCGTTTTGAAGCACGTCAGAAAATTTTGAGCTGTAATATCACAACTTAATCAAAGAAATGTTATTTTGTGGAAAATAGTAGAAAATACTATTTTTAGTGAGAAAATGTTGGAATTATTATTTATAGATGAATTATTAAAGAAATATTGGAATTAAAGTCAGATTTTGAAAATAAAAGAGAAAAGTTTTAATTTGGGCTTAGAATATGTTAGAAATATTTTACGCGATTGAAAATATGCAAAAAATTCTTGCGCGATTTAAAAATAGTAATTCTTGGCTACGCGGTTAAGAAAATGCAATAAAATATTTACATGATTGAGAAAACATTGGAAAATCTTTACGCGATTTGAAAACGCAAGAGAAATGTTCTGCGATTGTGAAAATGCGATAATATCGCTACGAGATTGAATGTAACAGCAGTTTGTTGTCAGGCTGTTGTGGTGAGCCCGGTTATGTTGAATAGTGATACCGCCAAGAGAAGGCAAGGGTATGTGAAATACTGTGAGAAACGTATATTTTTATGTGATTGAGAAAAATATTGAAAAATTAAATACGTGATTTAAAAGTGCAATGAAGTGTTGTTCAGTATTTTGAAAATATAATGAAATGTTACAAAATTTTAAAAATGTAAAAGAAGTGTTATGGTATTATGAAAATATAGAAATGTTTTGGAATTATGAAAACATAATGAAACGTTTTGGAATTGTGAAAATGAAATGGAAATGTTGCTAATTTTGTGAAAATACGATGAAAGTGTTTTATAACTATGAAAATGTGATAATATAATTTTTCTATTGAAAATACAGTATAAATACTGTAGAACCAATATAGGGATGCTGTGTGAGAAAATGACATATTTTGCCTGTGATTGGCATTTGGTGCATTATACATGCATTGGAAAGATATGTTTGTGATTGGATTTGGTGCATTATACGTGCATTGGAAAAATATCTTATTTGAAGCATATGATTACATTGAACAAATGAAATTGAAAAGATTTGGCCCTTTGGGGTTGGACTTGCACTGATATATTCGTGCATTGTATAAAATATAGCTAATAGTTATTATGGTCCTTGTAGTTGAAGAGGGAATGAGAATTGATAGTGAGGTCTATGATGGATCTTGGGGGCGTCGAGGCGCGGCAGTCGACCAGTGGACAGTTGGCGAGTACCCTGTACCACTTGGCGATGCAGTCCGTTGCAACGCATTGACGATACCCGACAATAACACGATTCTTTTCAACGACTGAGAGATTGTCTTTGGGCTAAGGCTGACAATTAACTAAAGCATTCTTCTCGAAATTGTGAAAACCTCCATGGAGTTGTTTTTGATAAACTGAGTCTTTATGCATATGCATAAATCTGAGCATTTATATCTGTATGATATATTAATTGAGGAATGTTGGCTATGACAATTGTTTTGAGTACTTGAATGATGATTGAACTGATAAATGATTAGATGATGATAGTTGATTAATGCTGATAGCATGATTATGGTATGATCTATCTGTATGATATTGCTGTTTGTGTTATCTCTGTGCTGCCATGTTGGTATTGGTGTAGGTGATCTCACCTCTTTGTTATATTGTTTTGCTTTGTCTATATTGTTAAAATTATACAGTAGAAGGAATGAGTTGTCTTAGACATAACGAGTGGTAGATACTCAGAGATTGATGGAAACATTGAAAAGTGGTGTCTTAAGTTCGAAGATGTCTTAGGGTAGACAAGGAGTAAAGTTCTGATGCATCAAGTTGATACCAGAGAAGAAACGAGTATGTTAAGATTTAATGTTAGTGTTGTACCATGCTATTAAGTAGGACCCGTCATGGGGTTTGCTACTGTTAAAAAAAAAAGTCTGTTAATTTTATATTTCTCTTTAAATTATGATATTAATTGGTGTCAATATTGCATAATGAATAGTTGAAATATGATTTTTAATATTACTTAATATTTTCAGTAAATTTACGTTTCAGTAAAGAAGAAATTTTGAAACCTATCTTTTATAACTCAAACTTTGTGCAAACTTCTTTTCAGATTATGAGTCGGGAGTCGAAAATGTGATGCCCTAAGGAGGGTGTTACACGTTGCAGGCATTATGAATATTTAGTACTACCATTCGGAGTAAAGAATGTTTTTGCGATATTCACGAACTATATGAATAGGATCTTTCTTTCTCATCTAGGCAAAATTGTCATTATCCTTATTGGCAATATTTTGACCTATTCTTGAAATTCGAAGGAACATGCTGAAGACCTCAATGCAGTTCTTCAATTTTTAAAGAAGAAAAAGGAGTTATGTGCGAAACTAGTCGGATGCAAATTCGGTTAGAAGAGGTTCAACTCGTGGATTTAGATTGAGTGTTGAGATCAAACAGAAAGGTGGTGGCGTATACTTCAAGGCAGTGGAACGTGTGTGAGAGAAATTATTTGATTTACGTTTTAGGATACGCGATAGTCATTGTGCAAAGAAGATCTGAAGACATTTTCTTTCCTATAAAATTCACAATGATTTCAAGGGCTTGAAGTACCTGTTCAATTAATAGGGGTTTGGATATAAGGAAGAGACGAATAGTTAGAATTTTCAAAGGACTTGTTGGGATGAATTTCTAGTATTGATAAAGTTCACATATAACAATAGTTTCGTTCGAGCATAGGGATGACACCCTATGAGGTATTATATGGGAGACGATGTAGAATGCCGTTGTGTTGTATCATACTGGTGAAAGTAATATTGTAGGACCCGAATTTGTGCACAGATATGGCGAGAAAGTGAAGATGATCTAAGACAAGACGAGGACAACTCAGACGCGACAAAAGAGTTATGCTGATAAAAGATGAAGACCACTTGAATTTGAAGAAGGTGATCATATGTTTCTACGTGTGACACCTATGATTGGAGTTGGATGAGTGATCAAGTTGAAGAAACTCACTCCGAAGTTTATCGGGTCGTATTAGATACTCCATCGGGTAGGTCCGGTAGCTTATCAGATTGCACTACCACCATTCTTATCGAATATTCATAATGTATTTCACGTATCACAACTACGAAAATATATTTCTGATCCGACTCATGTTATCGAACCAGATACCATACAATTGAAGGAGAATTTAACCTATGAGATGTTTCCAATCAAGATTGAAGATCAAAGGACGAAGCAACTTTGAGGAAAGGAGGTCGCATTAATAAAAGGAGTTCGGAACGATGTAAGTGGCGGAGACACATGGGAGCTAGAAAATAAGACGAGGGAGCAATACCCTCAACTATTCTGAGGTATGATGAATTTCGGGGATGAAATTCTTATTAGTAAGGAGAGTTGTAACACCCCAACTTTTGGGTTAATTACAATATAGTCCGAAAGGTATTGTTTTGTAATTTCTGTGAGTAGTAAAATGAATTTGACTATTTCGTGAGTGTATTTGACTGTTGTGTGTGATTTGCTCCGAGTCAAGAAAATAACAATTTTCTGGCTGAAAAAATCTTATTTTAATTCATTGGAGCTAGGGGATCTTACTAAACCCAATTCTGATTGATATATATATTAATCTTTTAATTTTTAGGATTTAACTGTGCAATATATTTTATATTATTATAATATTATTTTATTGACAGTACCTACTGTCTCAAAAATAGTAAAAATCTACTTTAAAATGACTATGGACCCTAAAAAGTCTGTGGGACCCGCATGCAGAGTAGCAGTCAACGTTTCTGACTGGACAAAATTCTAAGCTAATAGAAATCATTCAACGAAAGTGCATTGAATTTTCTAACCAATAAGAAGTAGTCAAACAAAGAGGCAAAGACTTCTTTGTGGACCGTTAGATGTAAAAGCTTGTTTTGGAAGCTTTGATCTCAACCATTGATCAAATCAATGGTGTAAGAACAATTCTAGTTTAATCACTAAGTAATATCCATCTTAGATCTAATCAAAGGCTAGGAATTAAAGTTGAATTCAATGGTTAAGATTAAGTCAAATATAGTGGCTTGACTTAACTTAGTAGCTAATTAAATCTAATTTGGTTAATCAAATTATCTAATTAACAAACTAAGTAAACTAGCTTAGTTATTAATTAGTTATAATCTAATTATTAATTAGATATCCTAATTTTATTTAGAGGCTATAATATATGCAATTATATATTTAATTAATTAGTTATATAATTAGAATGTTAGTTGAGTGTAATTAGGAAATTTAATCTAACTAATTAATTAGCATGTGATTAGCTTTTAATTAAAGTCAAATTAAGTCCTCTAATCCCCTAAGAACCCCACGGCCAAGGAGGCTAATTTGACAAGTTCCACAAGTTTCATGAACCATCTTGCATACACACTAGGTGGCCAAATGGTGACATAGGCCATGTGCACTCAATATTGTGATATTTTTTATTCAAGTCAATCTCTTCATCTATCCTACAAGCCACTCACGGCAGCACCCTCTTTATTTGCACTCAATATTCACTTTTTCATTCATTTAGATCTAAGCCTTCATTTTCTCTCAAATTCCCAAGAACACCAAGCTTCATTTCTCTTCCATTTTCTCTCTATTTTCGGCCCAAGCACCAAACACCACCATCTATCTTCTATAATTTTTTTCTTAGCTTTTCTTAAACCCAAACAACATCCTAAACACTTTTTGTTTAGAAGGTTTTACCAAAAACCTACTCTATCTACTTCAAAATTTAAGTTCTATCTTGCTTCCTTAAAGGTAAGTTTTTGATTCTTTGGTTTAAAATTTGATTTTTAATTTTCTAAACCATGTTTGTTCCATGGTTTTCCATTATGAAGCCTTGTATGTGATTTTACTTATTGTTTAAGAATTTTAGGGATTTGTTTTGGAGTCTAAACGAAAATCAAAGAGGAGGAGGAGACTAGGAGATCTTTGTCTTCAAGAGGTAAGAGGGAGATTTAATCTCATCAACCTTGTGTGGTGATGAGAAAATGGATTGTATGTATGTGAAGAATCCATAAGGATTCACTTGTGTGGTTGTTTATTGTTTTTCCTATTTGTGGTTGATTTTGTTTGCAAGCATGTTTATAGTTTTTAAAATATATTGCATGTGTTTATAGTTTTTAAAATATATTGCATGTGTTTATAGTTTTTAAAATACATTGCATGTGTTTATAATTATATGATTATTAATGTAGGATGTGAATAACATGTAAGGAATTGTATGAGTGTTCCAAAGAACACAAAGGAGCTCACGGTTTCTCCAAGAAAAAGAGAACCAAAATGTTCTCAACCATTTTCTAAAATTATGATTTAATGAATTTAGGTGATACAATGAATTTAAGAATAATTTAGAAGTTAGATAATGATTTAATGATTAGTTGTGAAGGATAGGTTAATTATGGCCAACATGCCATTTAATGTACAATTAAATTCCAAAGTTATTTTCTAATGTAGGTTAAGTAACTAATCTACAAAAGAAATTGATTCCAATGAATCTTTGAAAAATAAAATGAATGAAGTTAGTTTTAGAATTAAATTTTTAGAAGGATTTGTAATAAGTAAGAAATAAAGGAACGCTTGAAAAATACTAACGTAGAGCTCACTCTTTGATTTTTGAAGCGCGTTAGCAAGTTTCAAGGCGTAACTGTTGGGTAAGATTAAAATGAACAGAGTTTAGAGGAAAACGTTAAAAATACCATATACTTATTTTCTAGGCAAAATGCTGCTGAAATTTACTAAAATCAGATAAATAAAATGAACAGATTCCATAATATATTTATAACATATGAAAATATTCTACGTAGTTTAAAAGTACTAGAAATAGTTTACACATATTTGAAATAATGATTTTTAAGCTATATAGTTAAGAAAATGATTTAAAAATCCTAAGCGATTGAGAAAATGATTTAAAAACATTACGCGATGTTCAAAAATGTCAAAATATATTTACGCGATTTAAAAATGTTTGTAAAAGAGACGTGATTGTGAAAATGCGATAAAATTTCTACGCGACTAAATGATATAGTGAGTTTTACTATCGGGCTAAAGTGGTGGACCGGACATGTTGTGAGATAGTACTGTCAAGTGGAGACATACTATATTTTGGTATATTGAGATTGAGGATATTTTCATAAATATGATAATATATTGAGACTAAGGGTATTTTGGTAATTCTTGACTATGTGTTGAGAGTTATGTCAATTTGGTTGATAATTGGCGATTGGTTGACGAGATGAATTACACCGTGTTGTGGGTGTGATAGGCGTAGTGTGGTTCGTTATTTGAACTTAGAGGCATTAGTGTGCGGAGAATCCCATATGTGGACAGTTGGTAGCGCCTCTGGGCCGTGATAACGGGCAACACACTAATGATCTCGACAAACACTATTCTTAATCGAGATCTTGAGGAGACTATTATGTACAATGCCTGTAGTACACGATGTATTGGACTGTGTACTGCTACACGATGTTTTGGACTGTGGGCTATAGAAACGACGTGGGACAGTGTAATAGTTTGGTTGGGCAGTCTGAGGTACTATTAGTTCTTTTTAGATCATTCTCTCTAATATCCGTGTTTAGCTCCGTGGAGTAAGAACGAGTCAGTGTGTGTTATCATTCATTATCTGCATTTTTAATGTTTATTATAATCTGTGATAAAATGCATGATGTATTAATTTGCTATACTGTATATGATATAATGGTATGTGTTATTGTAATATTTGTTTCTATTATCATTTTCTTTATTGTCATGCTGGTAATGATGTGGATTGTCTCACCTCTTTATTGTATTGCTCTGATGTTTCTATTATATGTTTATATCATCAAAGACTACAATGGCGGCAAGGAGAGGTCAATTAGGTTTCTTTAGACTACAGTTTCTCGAAGGCGCTGAGGCTTGGTATGTCCACTGGGACACAGGACACATAGAGTACAGTGGTGACGTTACTTTATCAGTAAGTAGGACTCGACATGGGATCGTTACTTCACTTTATACGGTTACTTTCGTACAGGTTATTTTACCTATTAGGGAGTTGTGGAATGAATTTCACCATACTCCTAGAGAGAACTTCGATTTATTTTTGGGTCGAATTTCTATCGGTCAAGACATTCCCAACTAGGGAATTTGTCTTATGACAAGGGCTCATGTCTTAGGGGTTATGTTTTAGTAGTATCTTTGTCTTTTACTATTTTTATTAAATATTAATAGTTGTAAATTAATTGTGTTCTTGAGACAAAATCATATGTATACTGCGGTGTGTGATTATGTTTTATGTTGTTTCGTATTCCATGTCATTTTATTTAACATTAATAAATAAAAAAAGGAAAAATTTTACAACTCATATTATTGTACTTATTAAACATTTTACAACTTGGGTAAGAATTTTATTTTATTTTATTTTATTGCATCATAAATGTGACACCCCACAAGGGTGTCATCTTGTTTCAAGCTTTAGATTTTAATAAATTTATGTTTGATTTGTTTTAAGGGTTTTCATGAAGGTAGAACTTATTACAAGAGGATATCAAAGGAGCTTTGATCATCACCTTAAGGTAAGAGGGAGATTAACCTCATCAACTATGTTTTGGTGGTGAGAAATGATTTGTGGTTTGTTGGTGAAAAATCCATGTAAGGATTTATTCACTTGTTTGTGTGAATTTCATGGGCTATGTGTGTCTGATTATATGTGTTTATATGATTATTATAATATGCATGAAATGGATATAGTAGGAATTGATGATTGATATGCTTTGTATGCTATGAATCATGTGAAAAAGGAAAGATTTTTGGTCCCAACGACCATTTGAGGCTCACGACCTTTTGGCCTAGGAATGGGCATCCATGAGAAAAATATTTTGTTAGTAGTGAACTTAGATGATTAGGAGATTAAAATAAGATTTAAGGGTTTACAAGTTAAAAAGAAGATGAAACAAATTTTATTACTCAAAAAGAATTAATTTTTGGCCTTAGTAGTGGGAAGGAGTTAAGAAGGATGTTTTGAAAATTAAAGTATTTCATTTAAGAAAGTGTAATAAGAGTAATGGAGAAGGATTTTTGAAACTTCTTGATTTAATTAAAATGATATAAGTTTTTTGTGAAAAACGTTAGGAAATATTAATTAGAGGAGGTTTAGTGAGAAAATATTAGAATTAAAGTCCAATTTTTATATTAAATGAGAAAAGTTTAAAATTAAGCTTAGAATATCAATAAAATGTTTTACGCGATTAAAAATGTATAGAAAAGCCTTTACACGATTTAAAAATGATGATTTTTAGTTACATGATTAAGAAAACATTTTAAAAGTTTTATGTGATTGAAAAATGATGTAAAAATGTTACACGATTTTGTAACGTAACCAAAAGTGTTACGCGTTTGTGAAAATACAGAAAAAGTACTTCACATTTGAGAAAAATAGCATTTTACTGTCGGGCCGACATATTGGACCCGATGATGTCAGTTAATGGTTTAAGCCCAGTGGTGGCTTGTTTTACATCGAAGTGACGTACTTGTGATTATTGATTTATTAAATTATTTGAACATGCATTATCAAAGTCATATTGACTTTGTTTGTTAAGGCTGTATGCCTAGGATATGAATTACACTTTCGTGCGGGTGCGAATTGCATTAGTGAAGGTCTATGAATGACCTTGGAGCCGTCGGGCGCGAGTATTCCACAAGTGGCCAGTTAGTAGCTCTCTTGTCTTTGTGGTATTGTTAAATGCACCGATGATCTCGACAAGATTTGCTTTATTCCGATCTGGTGTGGAATGTTATATATAAGCTATGATGCGTACGCTGATAATTTTTGAAGCACTTGAATTAAGGCTAATGATATACAGACATGACTCCCCGATCATTCTCTCCGATGTTTGGTTTTTAGCTCCATGGAGTAGGGGTCTATTCATTATACATATGCATAGTCTGTAGATATATTGTTGTGAAATATATATGCATATTTGTTGAGTTATCTGTTAAGAGATATCATGACTGTTATTGTTAAATCTGCTCTGTATGACTTTACTGTTTATTATTGTTTCTCTGCTGCCTTACTGGTATGTGATGTAGGGGATCTCACTTCTTTATGTTATTGTTCTGTTTGTTTCTATTTTATGTTTATGTCTGTGAAGACTGCGATGGCGGCTTGAAGGGATCTGCTAGGTTTTGTTAGAGTATAGTTCCTTAGAGGCACTGATGCCTGGCGTGTCCATTGGGACACGGAGCATATAGAGTTTTTTGGTGACATTACTCTATCTATGAGTAGGACCCGCCATGGGGTCACTACTTTTTCTTTTAATGTTACTGCATATGTAGAGTTTGATATGCCTATACGGGATTTGTAGGGTGATACTCACTATACTCCTAGGGAGGACTCCGAGATATCTTCTGCTCGGACTCCCATTCGACGAGACATGCCCGGCTAGGGGACTTGTCTTCTGAGGAGGAGGAGGATCCTGAGGAGGACCATTCCCATTAGGTGTATTGGACTTGGGCTTAAATAGGTGTTGTTTTGTTGTTGTACATATGCTTTTGGATATGTAGTTTTATGTATTTATGCTTTTGATAAACGATGTTTATATGTGTAAAGTGCATTATTCAGTTCTTAATGATCTGTGTTCTTGTATTTTATTAAGTTCATGTTATCTGCAAAAAAGAAATTTTGAAATCAGTATATTATATTATTAAATCTTTTATAGCTTGGGTAAAGTTTTAAAATAGTTAGTCTGAAATGTAATGCCTTCGGAGGGTGTTACAAAATTCCCCCCACAACTTTGCTTTTGTCCTCAAGCAAAGAATATGAATCAAAAGCAAGATTAAACTTAACATCAAAAAACATGAATCAAGGGAAAGTTCACAATTTAAAAATTCAATTAAGCTCAGCAATCAAATCTAATCAAGCGAGATAATTTAGCACTTAATACAATTAGAGGCTTGAGTCTAGCTTGCACCTTTTCTCTTTACCAACCATCTGGGATCACTCATCTTTCCATCTCTCAAGTGTTTAAGGACAAAGAGATCACTCAAATTTCTCTTAACAAATGCATGACCATAGTCTTGATTATCAATATCATCTCCACTTCCAAGTTCACATACATAACAAGAATTAAAAGGACTTCCTTAGGTTGTAATGGGGTCAAGGATATAATGAAGGATAAGAAAAAGATAAAAAAGGGTAAAGAATGTTCATAGATAAATCAATACAAAACAGAATTAAGTTAAAAAGATGAACAATAGAACATAATGCATAAGAGTATAACCAATTCTCACTTTTAACCAAATATTCTTATTATTCTTCACCGCAATCTTTTTTTCCTTTTTTTTCCCTTTTTTTTTCCTTCTTCATTCATTTTCATTTTTTTAAAGCAATAAACCCCTTGAAGACCTAAATAAATTAACACATTAGATGCTCCATAGAATCCAACCTGATTATTCAATTTGGTATTCAAAGAAATTAATTTTAGGCTCAAATGGGGCAACTAAAGGATTATTTTATCAACACAACTCTAGAAGTCAAGAAAGAATTAAGCATAATTGCCTTAATCATTTTCAAGAATGAATGTGTATTGTAACGCCCCGAAAATTGCTTGTTTCATGATACATATACATTTTATAATATTTGTGATTTTTGAGAATTTTTCTTGAATTATTTGAATCGTTTGATTATTTTAATATATTCCTCGATTTACGTGTGCACTGAGCGGGGCTGAGAAAATAAAATATTTTCCCCGAGGCCGAAAAACTTTGGGCTATGAAAACATCGACGGGGGATTTTACTAAACCCGAGGTCGGACACAGTTTACGAAGTTTTCATTTTTTGAGATTTTATCTGATAAATAAAATCACGGTATGTTTTATTATCTGTTGGACGATAAATACTATTTTTGCTAACTGTTGATATATTTAATGACTTATGTTATGTACCTACATATATATATATATGGTATGTATCTTTTATATAAATGTATGATTTGATCTTTATGTTGAGTTCTGCTAAGTTTATGTTTTCCGCTTACAAAAAGAAAAATAAATAAATAATAAAAGAGAATTGCTAAGTTCGGATATTTTATTGATGAACAGATTAATACTTATAGATAAAAAAAACCGGGTCTTAATAGTTTTCTTTTGAGTCACGTATGTTTGGTATGATGTCCTCCTCCCGAAAAAGGGGGCGTTACACAAGTTTGGTATCAGAGCCTCGGTTTGAGTTTTCTTTTAGGTTTTGTGGTTAGGTTTGCCTTGTTTGTGCTGTGTGTTTCTTTGGAACTAAACATAGAGATGTATTGTTTGGTTTTCGAAAGGTTACATCTAAACTGTCCTTGTGTTTTGTTTAGTTGACTCTGGAGAAAGGTAATGGCACGTGGTAGAGGAGGACACATTAATGTGGAATGCGACAACAAGGCGATGGCTGCAGCTGCTGAAGCTATGCAATGGATGGAGGAAGTTATTGCGTAGGAAAATCAACGAGTAGCATAATAGCAAGAGGCGAATGCTGATGCCTAGAATTTGTCTGAATTCCATCGAAACAATCCTCCACAGTTTAGAGGCGAGTTTGATTCGGAAAAGGCAAGTTTGTGGATTCAAGAGCTGGAAATTTTTTTTGAAGGAATGGGATGTGCAGACAACCGCAAGGTAACTTATGCCGCATTTATGCTGATGGGAGATGGTGAAAATTAGTGGAAAGGAACTTGGAGATTGCTACAAGCAGAAGGAAGGGAAATTACATGGAAAGTATTCTGTAATGCATTTCTGGAAAAGTATTTTTCGGATAGTGCAAGGCATGCCAAGGAAATGGAGTTCCTTGGGTTACGACAAGGTGGGATGATGGTTAACGAGTATGCTACAAAGTTTGAGAGCTTGTCAAAGTTCTCACGGTATCTTCAAATCTAGTCTGATGAGGTATGGAAATGTCGTAAGTTTGAAGAAGGTCTAAGGGTTGAATTGAAGATAGGAGTACTGCCAATGAGAATGAATCAGTTCTCAGCCTTGATGGATATGTGCTGCAGACTTAAAGCGTTAGAACCATCTCAAGAGGCAAGGAACTGTAACTTTGGACCATCTAGGTTCCAAAGTGGAAGAAACAACAACAACCGATTTTAGAGGAAGCCTTATTCCCGACCTCCGGGAAGTTAACAACAATCACCTGATGGAGGCTCTAATATAAATTTTGGTGGCCATCGAGTTAGTCAGACTGTGGCGTCTTCATCAAAGTGTATGAAATATGGAAAGGACCACCTGACAAGGGATTGCACAATCAAGGGAATTATGTGCTTCATATGTGGAAAGCCTAGACATCTCTCCCGAGATTGTAACCAACCCAAGGCGGAGCCTTCTGTCAACAATGCACGAGTTGCAAAACATCAGGTGGGAGGCAGAGTTTACACGATGAGTGGAGCAGAAGCCTCCCAATCTGACGATCAGATAAAATGACATGGTACCATAGGAGGTAATCTTTTATCTGTACTGTATAATTCAGGAGCGACCCATTCTTTTATTACTTATGATTGTGTGCGTCGATTAGGTTTACTTGTGTCTTCTTTACCTTTTGATTTGAGTGTTTCTACCCCTACTGCTAAACCAGTTGTTACCACCCAAGTTTGTTTGGATTGTCCTTTATCTATTGAAGGTTGAGTCTTTTCTGTTGATTTGATCTGTTTACCTCTTTCTCAAATAGATATAATCTTTGGAATGGATTAGTTATCTTCTAACCATATCCTGTTAGACTGTTCCCGTAAAACCATAGTTTTTCCTATGGATGAAGTTTTTAGATTTTTGACGGCCAATCAAGTTCAAGCTTTCTTGAAAGAAGGAGCTCAGGGATATATGCTATTGTCTTCCTTAAAAGTCGAGAGCGAGATGGATGTGAAGACTATTCCGGTAGTCAGTGAGTTTTCTGAAATCTTTCCGATGAGGTACCTGGTTTACCACCTGAGCGGGAGATAGAGTTTACTATCGATCTTGTGCCTAGATCTGGTCCCATATCCATAGCACCCTATAGGATGTCACCGTCAGAATTAGTTGAGCTCAAGAAGCAGTTGGTGGAGCTCCTGGAAAAGCAGTTTGTTAGGCCTAGTGTGTCACCCTGGGAAGCGCCAGTGTTGTTGGTCAAGAAAAAGGATCGAACTTCACGCTTATGTGTAGATTATTGTCAGCTGAACAAGGTCATGATCAAGAACAAGTATCCACTTCCGAGGATAAATGATTTGATGGATCAGCTGAAAGGAGTTTCTATTTTCTCTAAGATCGATTTGTGTTCGGGCTATCATCAAAATCCGAGTAAAGGTAGAGGATATTCCTAAAACGACTTTTCATACACGTTACAGACATTATGAGTATCTTATGATGCCGTTTGGAGTGACAAATGCACCTGCCATATTCATGGATTACATGAATAGGATTTTTTGTCCTTACCTAGACAGATTCGTCATCGTCTTCATCGATGACATTCTAATCTATTCTCGAAATCAAGAGGAACATGCTGAACATCTCAGTATAGTTCTCCAAATTCTGAGGGAGAAGAAGTTGTATGCCAAGTTGTCAAAGTGTGAATTCTGCCTGGAAGAAGTTAAGTTTTTAGGTCATGTAATCTCGAAGGATGGAATTATAGTGGATCTGTCGAAAGTTAAAGCAATTCTGTAGTGGGAAAGGCAGAAGACTGTGACGGAGATCCGTAGCTTCATGGGATTAGCTGGTTATTACCGAAGATTCATTGAAGGATTTTTTAAGATAGCAAAAGCTCTCACCCAACTTACGAGAAATAACCAAGCCTTTGTATGGACCGATGATTGTGAAGAGAGTTTTCAAGAATTGAAGAGATGACTGACTACTTCACCATTTTTGGTCCTACCAGATCCCAATGAACCCTTTGAAGTGTATTGTGATGCTCCACATCAAGGATTAGAATGCGTGCTCATGCAGAATAGGAAAACAGTGGCTTATGCTTAAAGGCAAATGAGAGTACATGAAAAGAATTATCCTACGCATGACCTAGAGTTAGCAGCTATGGTGTTTGCTTTGAAAATATAGAGACATTTTTTGTACGGAGCAACGTTCAACGTCTACAGCGATCATAAGAGTCTGAAGTACTTATTCGATCAAAAGGAGCTGAACATGAGGCAAAGGAGGTGGTTAGAATTTTTGAAGGACTACGATTCTCAACTCCAGTATCATCTTGGAAAGGCAAATATGGTGGCAGATGCTTTAAGTAGAAAGATGCTTGGTATCTTTGCTATGATGATCAAGGAAAAGGAATTAATAGAACAATTCCGGAATATGTGGACGTCTGTGGAGTTGACACCGAGGAAGATTTGTTTGAATATGGTTACTATCTCAAGTGATTTGATGGAAGAAATTCGAGAGAAATAGAAAGATGACGAGTTTATACAAAATGAGAGGGAGCTGATGAAGCGAGACATTGTGTCAACAGTTCAGAAAGGACATGATGGTATTTTATGGTTCAAAGGCAGGGTTTGTGTGCCTAGTGATCCGGAGCTGGGGAAATTAATTCTTGATGAAGCCTACACGAGCCAGTTGAGTATACACCCAAGAATGACTAAAATGTACCAAGATTTGAAGTAGTTGTTCTGGTGGCACGGAATGAAGAGGGACGTTGCCAAGTACGTGTCATCTTGTCTGGTTTGTTAGAAAGCCAAGGTTAAACATCAGAGACCTTCAGGAATGTTGCAACCTCTAGCTATTCCCGAATGGAAATGGGATAGCATCATGATGGATTTTGTGGTTGGATTACCGAAGATTCGAAAAGGTTACGATTGGATACGAGTAATTGTGGATCGGCTTACGAAGTCTGCTCATTTTTTTCTGATCAACATAAGGTATTCGATGGAGAGGTTAGCTCAACTATATATTGGCGAGATTGTTAGAATTCATGGTGTGCCTTCCAGTATTGTTTCTGATAGGGATTCGAGGTTTACATCAAGGTTTTGGCAGTCTTCAAGAAGCAATGGGAACGAAACTTTGTTTGAGTTCTGCTTATCATTCTCAAATTGATGGTCAATCGGAAAGGACGATCTAATCACTGGAAGATCTACTAAGAGCTTGTACTCTTGAACAGACTGGGAGTTGGGATGAAGTTTTGCCTTTGATTGAGTTCACCTACAATAACAGTTTTCACTCAAGCATAGAGATGGTGCCCTATGAGGCTCTATATGGACGACGATGTAGAACACCTTTGTGTTGGTACCACGATGGGGAGCACCTTACGATCGGACCTGATCTTGTGCAGCACACAATGGAGAAGGTAAAGATGATTCAGGAAAGGATGCGGTCAGCTCAGAGTCGACAGAAAAACTATGCGGATAAAAGAAGGAAGCCTCTTGAGTTTAAAGAAGGCGAGCATGTGTTTTTGAAAGTCACACCCACGACTAGGGTCGGCTGAGTTCTTAAATCTAGAAAACTTACTCCAAAGTTCATCGGACCTTATCAAATTCTTCGTCGGATAAGTCCAGTAGCTTACCAAATAGCCTTACCACCTTTTCTTTCTAACCTTCACAATGGTTTTCATGTGTCACAATTATGAAAGTACGTTCCTGATCCAAATCATGTCATAACATCGGATACAGTAAATTAAAATAGAATTTAACCTATGAGACACTTCCTGTAAAGATTGAGGATAAGAGAGTGAAGAGGAAAGGAGATTCCATTGGTGAAAGTGATTTGGAATGACATAACTGGAGATATGACATGGGAGTTAGAGGACAAGATGAAGGAACAACATCCACATCTATTCTGAGGTATGAAAATTTTGAGGACAAAATTTCTTTTTAGAAGGGGAGAGTTGTAACACCCTGAAAATTACTTGTTTCATGATACATATTCATTTTATAATATTTGTGATTTTTGAGAATTTTTCTAGAATTATTTGAATCGTTTGATTATTTTAATATATTCATTGATTTGCATGCACGCTAAGCGAGATCGGGAAAATAAAATATTTTTTCCAAGGCCGGAAAACTTTGGGCTGTGGAAACATCGATGGGGGATCTTACTAAACCCGAGGTCGGACACAGTTTATGAAATTTTCATTTTTTGAGATTTTATCTGATAAATAAAATTACAGTATGTTTTATTATCCGTTGGATAATATATACTATTTTTTCTAACTGTTGATGTATTTAATGACTTATGTTATGTACCTACATATATATACGGTATGTATCTTTTGTATAAATGTATGGTTTGATCTTTATGCTGAGTTCTGCTAAGTTTACATTTTCCACTTACAAAAAGAAAAAAAATAAATAATAAAAGAGAATTGCTAAGTTAGAATATTTTATTGAAGAACAGATTAATACCTAAAGATAGAATAAATCGGGTCTTAATAGTTTTCTTTGGAGTCACGTATGTTTGGTATGACATCCTCCTCCCAAAAAAGGGGGCGTTACATGAATCATTGAAGTCTTAACAAGATATCAAAACAAGTTCTAGCGTACATCAATCAAGAGAAATCTCACTCCAAAAGAAAAATAAGATTTTGTTTATGATAAATCCAATCATTAAAGCTTCAAAAATCACTTTCTGGTTAATGTTAATAAAGAAATCAAATGCAAGCAGACATGACTGATTTCCCAAATAAGATAATAAATTTTTCAACACTTAATTGCAAAAGATTGCCTTGCACAAAATCAGTTCATGAATAGTGGATTCCCCTCTCAAACAAATTTCTATCAGCTTAGAAATAATCAAGAAATTAATACACAATTCCAGCTTGATTACTAACAATACTCAAGTGTTCATTGATTTCACAAAAATTTCCCTTAAATTTAAGAGTACTCCCCCCTGCACTTAAAATAAACATTGTCCTCAATGTTTAAATAGAAAAAATAACAGAACAAAGGATAACGAAATTTCCCTGAAAATGGAAATGCAAGATCACGAAGGTGGTGGGAGAAGGGGACCCGGAGGGAGGCGTGTAGCCATAAGCAAATAGTTGGTCAAACTAAGCGATCTCATAATCCCAAAATTTATATAAGAAAAACATAGTAAAAACTGAAAAACAAAGTAAAAACTAAAAAACAAAATGCAAGAATAGAAAATCTTTATGATGGCTGACAACTATATACATCCCCCTACAAAGGCTCCGAACTTAGGGAGGCACTTAAGCCGACTCAATATGACCTTAAAAAAATAGAAAAAATGTTAGTCAATAAGAAATAACAGGATAACAGCAAAGTTTGTTTTTCTTTTGAAATTAGGGGGACACGGCTATGTGAAATAAGGACATGGCCATGTGACTTGCCAAATTTTATACAGAAGCATTTTGGAGGTTACACACGGCCATTTCTAACTCCTCAATCGCTTCTGGAAAGGGAAAAACAAAGAAAACAGGGGAAAAACTAAATGTAACGACTATGGATGCTAAAGAAACCTAAAATAAATAACTAAGAAGGGATAGAAACACATGTTGCCTCCAATGAAGTGCTTGTTTAATGTCATTAGCTCGATGTTGCCTTTTGTTCAGGAAAATTAAGGTGGCTTAAAGCACAAAAAATAAGATGACCCCTTTCTTTTTTTAGAATTGTTCCTCCATCCTCGGTTAATAGCCTTAGAAGTACCCCCAAAGATGTTTTGAACTTGACCAGAGCTAATTTGTCCTGAATTCATCTTGGGATGAGAAATTCCACCAGACCATGGTGGTTTCAATTTATTAACAGATGAGGGATCAGGTTTCAATTTATCAGAAGATGATGGATAAGTTCACAATAAATCATGACTAATGGGAGGACCTTTCTCTGAGTCAGCAGTCTTCTTGAAAGTAGGAGGATCAACATTGCTTGATGATACAGAGCTTTTACCAACTGAATCCCTATAAGATTTTTCTTGAATACAAGTAACAGGGGCATCAAGATCTAATGTCGGGGTAAATTTATCAAAGGCCTTGATCGTCATTTGATCTCTATCCACCTTCAAAATTAGCTCTCCTCTCGGCACATCAATCAGTGCTTCTGAAGTAGCTACGAACGGTCTTCTAAATATAAGTAGAATATCAGCATCCTCGTCCACGTCCACAATGAAGAAATCCATGGGAAAAATGAACTTATCCACCTTTACAAGCACATCTTCGACCACACCCTAAGGAATTAGATATGATCTATTAGCAAGTTGCAATATAGTAAAGGTAGGCTTTGGATCTCCCAAACCTAATTTTTCATATATATATAATGGCATCAAGTTGACACTAGACCCCAAATCACAAAATGTTTTTCCTGAAAATTGTGAACCATACTCACAAGGAATGGTGAAACTACCGGGGTCCTTGAGCTTCAGTGGTAACTTCTTTCATAAAATAGCATTGCACTTTTCAGTAAGTACCACAGTGACTCCGTCCTCTAACTTCTCTTCTTTGAGAGTAATTCCTTCATGTACTTAACGTAAGAGGGCATTTGTTCCAATGCTTCAGTAAATGGAATGTTTATTTGAAGCTTTTTGAAGACATCGAGAAACTTAGAGAATTGTCTCTCTTGATTGTCCTTCTTCACTTTCTGTTGTTTCTCCTCCTTTTCATGAGTTTTCTTATTGTTAAATTTTTCTTCCTTTATGGAGCCTTCAAGTTGCTCACCACTTCTCACTGAGATTGCTAGAACGTGATTCCTTGGGTTAGCTTCTAGTTGACTTAATATTCTCCCTTGAGCCATGTTGAACAAGCTTGCTTGTTGGGCTATTTGAGTTTCAAGCATATTGGAATGAGTGGCCATTTGATCTAGGCGAGTATTGATTTGCTTGATGGACTCCCTATGTGGTTGAACTTGTGCTTGAATGGCTTGATTTTGCTCATTTTGGGTAACAATGAATTTCTCCATGTGGGCTTCTAAATTAGACTTCGCACCTTGAGAAGATCGTTGAGATTGTTGGAATCCAGGTGAAGGCCTATTGTTGGATAGAACCCCTATATTTTGTTAGTTACCATATGAGAAATTGGGGTAGTTTCTCCATCTGAGGTTATATATGTTGGAGAAGGGATTACCAAGAGCCTTGAAATTGCCATTTTGCACATAACTCACTTTCTCCAAAGACGGGTCTTGAGAATATGTCTCCACTACATTGCATTATGATGTCAAATGTCTTCCTCCACATGTTTCACAAGTTATGTTAGGGGTAGAGACAGCATTGACATTCAACTTCTCAAGTGACTTGGTCAAGGTATTAAACTTGGCATTCAACATGGTAATGGCGTCAAGCTCTATCACTCTGGCTTGCTTCTTTGAAGTTGGTCTCTCAGTTGGCCACAAATAAATATTTGAAGCGACCTCATTAATCAAGGCCCTTTCCTTTGTTGGAGTCTAGGCCATCAAAGCACCGCCAGCTGCGGCATCAAGAGCTACCTTTGTAGAGAAAGTCAACCCAGCATAGAATGTTTATATAACAACAAAATCCTGTAGGCCATGATATGGACACTGACAAATGAGATCATTATACCTCTCCTATGCTTTATAAAGTGATTCATATTCTTTTTGAGAGAAGGTAGTGATGTCTTGATGAAGCTTGATTATTTTTCCAATCAGATAGTACTTGTCCAAGAAAGCCTGCTCCATCAATTCCCAAGTGGTAAGTGAATTTGGGGCTTCTGAGTGAATCCACTTCTTTTTTTTCCCGCTAAGAGAAAAGGGGAAGAGTCTGATCCGTATAGCATTGGTTGAAACCCCATTAATCTTTTTGTATCACATAACTCCAAGAACTCATCCAAATGCTGATTTGGATCTTCAGTCACTGACCTGCTAAATTGCAATTGTTGTACCATCTGGATTAGTGACGTCTTTATCTCAAAATTATTGGCCTCTACCCGTGGCCGTACAATGGAAAACTGACGAGCGTTAGCGTTGGGAATTCTATAATCCCTCAGCCTTCGCTCTTGATTAGCGAGTTGATTCATGTTGTTCGCCATGTGGTCTTCCTCAAATCTCTATGTTCTTCTTTCCCTTCTAATGTCACGAAGTGTCCTCTCGATCTCAAGATCAATGGGGATAATAAGATCTTCTTGAATCCTCATTCTACGCATGAGAAAGAATCAACACTTGAAAATTCAAAGAAAAAAATAAAGTGAAAATAAAATATAATATAATAAAAAGTGCTTAAATAAACCAAACTACCGCTTGTGTGAATATCAACACGATCCCTAGCAATGGCACTGAAAACTTGTTATGGACTTTCCGCAAGTGGACGGATCGTACAAGTAGTAAATAAAGATCGTTCCCACAAGGATCGATTGATTACAAACTATTACAATGATTTTGATTATTTAAGCAAACAAAATCAATAGTAAAAGCTAAATTAAAATCAAAACAAAACTCAAAGCAATTAAATAAGCAATTTAATCAAGAAAAGTTAAGATTCAATCAGGGTTTAAAGGCCTAGGACTAAGAATTCACTACACTACCCCCTATGATAAATTGTAATCCTATTGTTGCTAATGTTCAATTATGTTCTTGAAGGAAATTTGTCCTAAATTACTTAAAGCCTAATTTCTTGGCACTAAAAATGTGCTAAAACTTCATCAATCTCATTCTCATGGTAATTAATCCAAGTTTCAACCCATTAAGATTCATGACAATTGTTTACCCCTCGAAGGATTTAAGCTTATGTCTAGGTCTCAATTCCTAAGTTCAATTCTTATATTATCAAGCAATTAGATTTCATCTTTCGATCTTTCACCTAAAGTCTAAGATCATGTAAATTTGGCACGCAACATACCACAAGCATTAAGCATACCAAGAACAAATCAAGAATAATACTTTCCTATTAACAAAGAATTAAATTAATAATTCAACATAGAGAAATAGAGAGTTTCATCCCAATACCAGAAAAAGGAGTTTAGCTGCTCATGATAATTGTAGCACAATCAAGAATAAAGGTTAGAGAAACAACCATAATTCCAAAACAAAAAGGGAAGATGAAGAAGATGTCTTCAATGGTTGAACTTCAATGACTCTTGATTTTGCCTTCCAAGCCCTAGTCTTCAATCCTTGTGCCTCTCAAAGTTGCTTGCAGCCTCTATATGTTTCAGGTTTGAGGGTTTGCTTCTATTTATAACAATTGGGGTCAAAACTGCCTCTTTTACACTCCAGAATACCTCACACGGCTGTGTGAGTGCACGACACAATCGTGTGAGCTTGAATTGCATAACTTCAATGTAGGGGGTCACATGGCCGTGTGACCAAGACACATAGTTATGTGACCTAGTCAAAAGTGTTCCTAGACTTACACAGGGTCGTGTGAGCTTGACAGAAGCATTTTCCAAGTTACACACGACCGTGTGTAACTCCTCAATCATTCAAAATGTCACTTTTTGGAGACATGATCTTCATAAAAGTTGTATCTCTTTTTCTTAGCTTTCTAATGCCACCAGAATCACCTCGTTTCAACTTCCGTAGCCCAAGTTATGCTCATTTTATCACGCAAAGGTCAAAAACTCTATGAATCTTAGCCATATAAATTCCGAGCTCAACTTCATTGCAATGAATCCATTCAAAGCTTCATAGAGCCATGTCAAAACACCTCTTTTAGACCTAAAAATATATAGAAAGACCAATCATGAGCTACCAAGGATAATTAGATTAAAAGTGGCATAAATTCTAATATATATCAATCAAAGCACACTTAAATCCACCTCAAATCAAGCATAAGATGTGTGTATTTTATCCACACATCAATATGCTAGGTGTGTTATCATCATAAAATATCCCTAATAGTGCATTAACTCACACTATATAGCATAAATATTAATCCCATCAAGCAGAGGACTCTGTTTCCTCAAAACAGGGAAATGATGCAATTCTGTTAATTGCCCAAACATCCACCGATTAATCACCCAATGATAACAAGAAATCCCTTGTTTTTCCTATCATTGACTAATTAGTCAGTCACTTCTTCACCGATTAGTCACTCAGCCTCTACCACTGATTGATTAAGCGATCACTTCTTGAGCGATCAGGCCAATGCCCTCTCTGCCTTGGCCAATTAAGCGGTCACTCTCTAGGTGACTAATCACCCAGAGACAGATTTTCCAAATCAACTCTATTGAGTTGATAACCAAATTCTGACCCCTATAATCAACTTTTAAATGGTTTCAACACCAAAACATAGTTCCTAAACATGTTAAAACTCACATTTACATTATCAAATCATCATCAATAAGGTCTATGAACAATGAACAACTCACTAACCTATATTCACAACCTCAAAAGTATGGAGTTATATGGAAGCACATAAGTTCAAAGTCCATAACCATACATGTGGCAATAATTTGACATACCATTTCTCAGTCCTTAACCAAGTTCACCAACACAAGTTTTGGAGACAAAAAGAGGAAGAATAAAGAAGCATCAACTACATGTTCATTGAGTCTCAAAGCTATTCCTAAGCTCAAAACCATAAACATAAAAATACACATATCATCTAACTTCATCAATCAATTCTTCTATACCAAGTTCATTCGCACAACTATTGATAACAAAAGAGAAAAAAGTGAAGTGAAGAAACATCACAACCCCTACCTCAACTCTCTTTTGATAGTGCCTAAACCTTTGTCTTCCTTTCCTTCCTTTTACTTCTTCTTGTTGCTTGATTCTCCCTTTCCTCCATTTTCTTTCTTTTCTTATTTTCTTTTTTCCCCTTTTTCTCTTGTTGCAGCCGTGTGAGAGAGTGAAAAATGAGAGAAAAGAAAATTCAAAGATGAAGATAGAGATAGGGAGGGTGGTGGAGAGTCATGGAGAGATAAGGATGGAAGACTTTTGGTGTTGACTAGAAGTGTTGTATCTCTTAAGGATATTTTGATCTTCCATTGATGAGTTTTCTACTTTCCATAAGTATTAGGAAATTTCTTTGGACTTCTTCCAATTTCCACACTCATCATTTAAAGATTATCCTTATACACCTTTAACAACCACTAAGCTATATTACACTTCTTGTGTAGGTAAAAATATCAAACTAGTTTAGTTGATTCTTAGAAATTTACCACATCTCATTCTAAGTATTTGTAACTTGGAAATAAAATCTCCACATTTACTTCTATCATCTAATTAAATTTTGCTAAGTTCTGAGTTAATATGAGCTATTTTTCACATTCGGTGTTATAGAAACAAATCCAAACTAACTCAGAAAGTCACCAAAATTAACAGGTAACTCATACATATGTTACTGAACTTCTATAACAATGATTAAGACTAATAGGTTAGGAAAGATTTTATAGCTCCCCCACAGCAGCAGCTATCTCTCAAAATTCTCCTATCATCTCTACCGTATTTTCATTGGCAGGTTATCTATTACCACGAGTTCACCTGGTAGATGCCATAATTTCCTATACATACAGAACAATACATATTGAGTTGATTAGTCTCAATATCATGCAACAGTGTGATAGTAACTATTAACATTCATACCTAAGGCTGTTATGTAATTCTATCTATATATCTCACCATCAAGATAAGATAAATGCATAACATATAATAGGAACATCTAATCATGCCAAAAGTATAGCCAATCCATACCCTAGACTCAACAGGATGAATTGCTCTAATACCACCAAATATAATGGCCCAAAACTAATACTCTAAGTATATCCGAGTTACACAGAAGTATTTAGATTTAGGTACGTCACAACTAAACTATTATTTTCTTTGATAATTAACTATATTGATTCTATTTATTATTTGAGCCTTGTGAGGGATAATAATATTTCCAAATACAAACATACACATAAAATACCCAATTGTGTACTTGACATATATAAGCCATATAGATATTAATATTCCATACAATCTAGTATATTAGTATCCAATTGATACATACCAAGCCTTTATAGGCATATGTACATATAAACTATATACAAACCACTGCATAATTATAAGTACATGGCAATGGTAAAAAAAGAATAAGTAATTCTATACTACATCAGCAACTTCGTCTCTACTCCATAAGTGGGTCAGGTGTTAGAATTATCATGGAAAGAAAAGATAAAGGGGTGAGAATTCTAGAAATTCTCAGTATTTTTAATATATAAATGTCATTATAATAATTCCAACTGTTTCGGGAAATCAAAACAATTCTTAAAATATTCCATAGAAAGGTGGCTAATGCCAAAATGATTCTTTTCTCTTCATGAGGGTAAAAATTTAATTTTAATCATTGATCAGTATCATATACTCAAATAATATAAATATTTTTAAGCAGGTCATCAATAAATCATAAGAATCATCAGAAATGTATCAAGATATAAATTATATCTCACTATCATTAGAATATTTACAATTTCTCAAGATGCAAATATTCATTATCAAATCTATGATTTATATTTACATGACAATTTCATGATGATGTGCAAATGCTCAAGCAATGCCATAAATCTTTCTTTTAGTACTCATTAATTATCATCTTTCTCAGCATGTTCCCCATACCTATGTCCTTTTATATCAAATAGGTAGGGATGGAATGTCACATCTTCACACTACCAAACACTCGGTGATAGTCTACTTATCAGGCCAGTGCCCTCCTATACATAATAGTACTCCATAACATAGCATTATCCCAAGTAACATTGGCTAAATCTAGAGAGCACATGTCTCCTCCTCAATCTAAAATCACAGGCAGAGAGAGAATGTGGCCTTCTCGATCTACAAAATATCTAGGATCACCTCTAGGTACGAGGATCATTTCAAATATTAATTACTTGGTAAACCAATCAATGGGCTACCCTTCATAAGGGAATAACATCTAAGGATCCCTTTGGTATGGGGATCATGTCCAATATCTTTTAAGCTTTGAGTACTTTACATATCAATTCAATTATTGGCTCAACTTTATCATTCTAAAAGAGTACGTCACAATTTGTAAAGCCCTAATACTGATATCCCAATATATGCAACATTTATGAAGATAAACAACATTACAATGTCGCTACATACGTAATAACCTAATAATATATCCATAATGCCCATTGGAGTCATTATAGAGAGCCTTATGAAATGCGAAAAACATAATTACATAAGCAAATGCATATATATAACATTAACCTCCCAAAAGGCTTGAAGTATTACATAACTATTTTTACATTACAAAACAAGTATAAATATTACAAGCTTTGAACTAAAAACAGAAGAAACTAAAGTTATACTAGTCTTTCAGCTGCTTTTTCTTTTTCTTTTCTTGGAAGAACCTTTACTTGGAATTACATGGCAACATAGCGGGGTGAGAATCAACAATTCTCAGTATGAGTAAACCAAAACCAGTTATACATAACATTATAAACATAATCTTAACACACGTTATAATAAGATATGTTTAAATTCTCTACAAGGTTTAATTTTAATAACTAGGTAAACTAAGTTAATCATACAAACATTTATACTTACACACTTAGCTCATTTAAGGCCTAAGCATGTTTTACTAGGAACTATAGCTTCTCATGTTTACTTATTGTAGAGAGGAAAATATGTAACCTTATACTACATGTAACCCTAGCTCTTGGTCAAGAATGACTTGTCCCCTTAGAAACTTTTGATTCCTTTCCTTTTGGCCAAATCGCATTATATCATATAAGGTCACATTTATAGGAAAAACACTACTAGTCCATCCTAGTATACTTGTATTTAATACACCAAATCATCACATCTTAAGTGATATATAAAGCAACACTAAGTTACCATTGGTGTCAGATACTCACCTAATGCAAACCATTACTTTTGGTTGAATCAAATTAATACAATTCTAAAACTTTCTAGTTGGTCATTCCTCTCTTGAATTACCCTTAGTAGTACCTTAATATGCTCTAGAAAGCATGTATAAAGAATCCTAACAATTAGGAAACTCAAGTTCTTCAGGATAAAAATCCTAAAACTCTTTGTCTTTGTGCCCACTTTCTCAGCGCTTAAGCACTAGATGATAAAAACTTTGCTCTATTTAATCTGTCATTGGGTGCTTAATCACTCAACTCTGAGCGCTTAATCGCTCAGTACCCGAGGCCTCTAGACTAGCGCGCTTAAGCACTCACTTTCTGGGCGCTTAATCGGTGCTTCCAGAACCTAAAACGAGTTCTCTGGTCTTGAGCGCTTAATCGGACAAAAGCTGGGTGCTTAGGCTCTAGGCCTCTGTAACTTCAATTACTATTCCATTGGTTTTCTAACCATCTCTAAACCTCTAAAATATAGGTTCTAAGTGGTTTTCAACCTTAAAAGTGATCCCTAAGCATGTTAAATCTTTATGCTCATCTTCAACTCACCTATCATGGAGTTATGACCTAGAAAACAAAGAGCTTGCTCCCCATTTCTCAACTTTGAACTTAAGCATCCAAATGGAATTCTCTAAGTTTCCAAACATTAACCATGCATATATTAAGCTAAAAATAGACCAACTCAAACACTGGAAACATCAACCAAGCAAGAAGCAACATAATCTTCACCAAAAACCCATTTTTCATCTGTGATCAATACATGAACAAAGATGAGACAAGGAAGAGAAGAAGCACATAAATACAATCTGTAACACCCCGATTTTTCATTTTTCTTAATATAAATACGTTTTATAATATTTGTGAATTTTTGTGAATTTTTGGGGAATTTTTAAGAATTTGGATTATTTTAATATTATTTCAATTATTTTAATATTATTTTACGATGTATGCTCAAAATTCATTTTTTTCTAAATATATGTGAGTTTTATAATTTTTATGATTTTTGTGAATTTTTATGAATTTTTCTGAGTTTTTGATTATTTTAATATTATTTTGTGTGTTTGAGGCGGGCCCAAAAAAATAACAATTTTTCTTGGACCAGAAAGTTTTGGACTGTCAAGGCGGGACCGGGGGATCTTACTAAACCCGAAACCAAGAATAGTTGACAGAAATTTTCTTTATCTGAGTTTCCTATTATTTATTGTTCAATGTTATTATCCATTGGGTAATAATAGCAGTAGCTATTATCCATTGGGTAATATCTTCGAGAAAATATCTTGATGCCTATGACTCGAAGTGATGAACCAATAGCAAGCAAGAAGAAGAGAAATTCAAATTGACTACCTAAGCTAGAAGATAAAGTGAAATTGGCTACTTACTCTTTCAAGCTTATCTTATCATTCTTTTTCTAGAAGCTTGTAGAAGCAATAACTTACCTAGTGAAATATCTAGGGATAAATATCTAAGGATAAAATATCTCAATAAAATATTTTTGTAAAATATCTATGTAAAATATTTAAGCAAAAAATATCTAAGGTAAATATCTTAAGTGTAATTATGAACCATCATTACATAACTTTATAATCAACAAATTAAAATCAAGCTTATTTATCAAAAAGTCAATAATAGTGGCATAGACTATGTTTTGAACCATTGGATTGTAAGACTTAATGAAGAAGCCTTGGATGATCACCATTGATCTAATCAATGGTGTGAGAACAAACTTGATAAGGAAGCTTAGGATATCTACCGTAGATTAAATCAATGGTTAGGATAAAGTCAACATTAATGGGGACTAGTTAATCAAGGAACTAGATAATCTAACTTAGTTACTCTAAAAAGTCTAAGTAGTAACTAAATGGAACAAACTTAGTTTGTTAATACTTAGAATCTATAGTTATAAGAAAATATCTAGGATTTTCTAGAAGGATTATCAATGCATGACAAATGTATGATCTAATCATGTAACTAGATGGTTAGTAATGTAACTAAATAATCTAACTAAATTAGTTTGGATGTAACTAGATGAACTAAACAACCGAAGCTAAGTGTAACTAGGAATTAAAATGATACAAAACCTAGTTACTTCCATCCTTGAGCTCCATGGCCACTAGGTGCATCTAGGAGGTTCTTGATTAAGCTAGTGATGTCTAATGACCACATGATGACTACTAAGTGACCTAGGCCATGTGAAGCCATGTGATAGTTTTCTATCTTTCTAAACAAGTCTATTCTTTCCACTCATTCAACTACAAGGCCATGCATGTGTAGTATAGGATATTTCCATTTCATTTTAACACTTTGTGACAATAACTATCTTTCATTTTTTCTCTCACTTCAAGAATAACCAAGAACACCATTCTCTTCCTCTTTGGGCTCTCGGCCTCACCCCTAAACCCTACCTCCAAGCTTCCATAATTCTATCCAATCCTATTTTCTAAACCTAGATACAATTCTAAACACTTTTCATCTTGTGAGTTTTACCTAAATCATCTCCTAAGTGCTTCAAAATCAAGCTTAGATTTTATACTCCTAAAGGTAACTTCTTGATTTCTTGATCCTAAGTTGGATTCTTGAATGTCTAAACCATGATTTTGATGATCCATGGTTTCTTGTTTTTAAGCTTGGTTTATGACTTTGAGATTTGTTTAAGATTGTTAGGGTTTTCTTTAGTGCTTCACAAAATCAAAAGGAGAAGAAACTTTAAGGTTGCTGTCTTCCTTGAGGTAAGAGGGAGATTAACCTCATCAACCAAGTGTTGGTGGTGAGGGAATGACTTGTTTATGGTGAAAAATCCATAAGGATTTATTCACTTAATTGTTTAAGCTTTCATTGTTTATGATTGATTGTGATTGGTATGCTTTGTATGCATGAGTATGTGATTAAGAAAGTATGATAATTTTTGTGTAAAGTAGGATGTGATTTACATGATGAGAAAATGTATAATGGTTCCAAAGAACCTAGAGGCTCATGGCCTCAACACCACCAAGGGAATCAAGTGTTCTAAATTATTTTCCTAGTCAAGGATTAAGTGATTTTATGATAAGAAATTAAATTAAGTGTTTTTGCAAGGAATAAAGTAATAGAAAATAATTAAATATGATTTATGGAGGATAGTATGAAATTCGGCTAACATACTATTTTTTTTAATATCCTAGATCCAAAATTATTTTACTAATTGTAGGATTAAGAATTTGATTGATAGAAAATTGATTTGATAGGTTTTTAGACCTAAAAAGAAAGTAAACTAATTTTTAATTAAACTAGTGTAATAAGTAAAATAAAAGTTGAAACTTGAAATTTACTGACATAAAGCTCACCCTTTGCGTTTTGAAGCACGTTAGAAAATTTTGAGCTGTAATATCACAACTTAATCAAAGAAATGTTATTTTGTGGAAAATAGTAGAAAATACTATTTTTAGTGAGAAAATGTTGGAATTATTATTTATAGATGAATTATTAAAGAAATATTGGAATTAAAGTCAGATTTTGAAAATAAAAGAGAAAAGTTTTAATTTGGGCTTAGAATATGTTAGAAATATTTTACGCGAGTGAAAATATGCAAAAAATTCTTGCGCGATTTAAAAATAGTAATTCTTGGCTACGCGGTTAAGAAAATGCAATAAAATATTTACGTGATTGAGAAAACATTGGAAAATCTTTACGCGATTTGAAAACGCAAGAGAAATGTTCTACGATTGTGAAAATGCGATAATATCGCTACGAGATTGAATGTAACAGCAGTTTATTGTCAGGCTGTTGTGGTGAGCCCGGTTATGTTGAATAGTGATACCGCCAAGAGAAGGCGAGGGTATGTGAAATACTGTGAAAATAATAATTGTATGTGTGTTTGAATCATACATCATGCATAAAAAAACGTGTCAAC
This sequence comes from Ormosia semicastrata, assembly GCA_029884595.1. Classification (NCBI taxonomy): domain Eukaryota; kingdom Viridiplantae; phylum Streptophyta; class Magnoliopsida; order Fabales; family Fabaceae; genus Ormosia; species Ormosia semicastrata. Next base: position 77,652,578 of record JAQQTO010000060.1, read on the forward strand.
TTATTTGATTAAGGTTATGTGCCTAGGAGATTGAATTACACCTAAGTGCGGGTGCAATGGTCGTAGTGTAGGTCAAATGTAGACCTTGGGGGCGTAGTGGTGCGAGTTTTCCACAATGGCCAGTTGCTAGCGCCCTTGTGCCATGGATCAGACCGATGCAAACACACTGACGATCTGGACCGAGACACTATCGCTAATCACGATTTGGCATAGAATGTTTTGTACAATGCCTTGATGTGCACGTTGATAAATTGATATATTATAGCACTTTTGGCCACGGCAGCCGAGTGACAAACATATCTTCTAGATCATTTTCTCCGAAATTGTGTTTAGCTCCATGGAGTAGGAATGAGTCTGTGCGCATATGCATTAGTGGTCAGCATCTTGATAAGATTATTATGTTTATCTAATATTTTATCTATGGTATGATAGTTATTCTGTGAAATGATAATATGATTCACTGTGAAATGATAATATGGTATATTATGTTAATTACTATATCTGTATGTTTGCTATCATTTTCTATACTGTCATACTGGTATTGATGTAGGGGATCTCACCTCTTTGCTATATTGTTTGTCTATTATGTTTTTATGTTTATGTTTGATAAAGACCGTAAGAAGGATGAGGTTGGATCACCTAGGTTTGTGTTGAATTGAATTTATTTGATTGATTTGCAATGGCTACAAGGAGGAATTTCTCTAATTATATGTGAGCGCAATTCCACGGAGGCACTGATGCCTAGCATGTCAACTCAGATACTCAACGTTTTAGTTATATAGGAGAGGTGACTCTATCCCAGAGTGAGACCTACCATGGAACCCCTACTATTACATATAATGCTTGTGTACATGTAGAGTTCTTTATGCCTATTAGAGAACTGTGGAACATTTGTCATCGTTTGCCTAGTGAAGACTCTATGGAGTCAACTGCTCGGACTCCTGTCCATAGAGATAAGTCCCGACCAGAGAACGTGTCTGTAGAGGATCCGGGAGAGGATCAAGTTCAGGACCTTACTCTCCAAGTGTTTTGGCTTGGGCTAGGTCGAGTTTTTATATGGTAATTATATATTATTTTTGTGTAAGTAAGTTTCATGTAATTAAGTTGTTACTAATCTATGATGTGTGTATGGGATGTGTTTTATTCAGTCTTTATATCTTGTGTTTTTTTTTCTAACTCAGTAAAGTTTTTGTTATCCACAAAAAAGAAATTTTGAAATCTGTATTACAATAATATTAAATATTTTATAACTTGGGTAATTAATTATAAGGAGTTGGTCTGAAATGTGATACCCTAAAGAGGGTGTTACATTAGTTGGTATCAGAGCCCAAGTTAGAGGCTTTTTGGTTTGTGGATAAGTTTGTCTTATTTGTACTGTGTGTTTCTCTGACACCGAACAAAGAGAAATATTGTTTTGTTTCCAAAAGGAGACAATGTTGTTCGAAATGGTTACAATTAGTTTTCGTTGCATTGTGGTTAGTTTGACGTTGAAGAAAAGGCAATGGCTTATGGTAGACGTAAGCGTGTGGACATGAGACGTGGTGATGATGGTATAGTCGCAACAAGAAGTGTAATGCAGAGGATGGCTGACGTAGTAGTACAACAGAGTCAAAAGGTCGCTCAGCAGCAAAAACTGATAACTGAACTTCAAAACTTGTTAGGGTTGAATCAATCTCAGAGTACAAGACCCTATAACTTTGGACCAACTGGGTTCCAAAATGGGAGGAAATGTAAGGTCAATCGATCCCAGCGGAAATCATACTTATGACCCTCAAGATGCCAATGGCAATAACAATAGCAGTCACGTGGAGGAGGTCCGAGTAACAATCATTTTGGTCAGACTATGGCACTGCTAACAAAGTGTTTGAAGTATGGAATGGACCATATGACAAGGGACTACACGATCAAGGGTATAATTTGCTTTAGATGTGGAAAGCCTGGTCATGTCTCGAAGGATTGTGATCAATCGAAGACGGAACCTTCCGTTAGTAATGAACGTGCGACAAGATCTCAAGTAGGAGAAAGAGTCAATACAAAGAGTGGAATGGAAGCGTTCAAATATAAAGACTTAAGAAACAAGGAAATTGTGCCATAGAGAGTAATCCTAAAACGGTATTGTATAACTCGCAAGATAACCCATTCTTGTATTGTCTGTGACTGCCTGAACCATTTGGGTTTATCTATGTTTTTAATTCCTTTTGACTTGAATATTACTACTTCAACTGCTAAACTTGCTATTACTACTCAAGCCTATTTAAAAACTATCCTATTATTATTCGAGATTGGAACTTTTCTGTTAATTTGGTTTGTCTACTTCATTCACAAATAGACTAAGTAAATCAATTTGGGTTATCCGTGTCTTTGTTATCTTTTGATCTGAGTATTTCTACTCTTCTTGTTAAACTTGTTGTTTATACTCAAGTTTTCTAACTCTACCCTATATGTATTAATGATCAAATCTCTTTCGTTGATTTGATTTGCTTATCTAAAATCACATCTGTTTGAGTTCATGATTTTATGGAAGGATTGGTTATTTTTCAACCATATCCTATTATATTATTCTATTGTTTCAATAAAACTTTAGTGTTCTTTGAGACTGAGATTTTTGAATTTGAATCCAGAAAGTTCATTTGTAAATTTATTGGACCATATCAAATTCCTTATTGAATAAATCCAGTAATCTACCGAATAGCCTTATCACTTTTCTTTCAAATCTTCACAATGTCTTCCATGTATTTCAATTGAGAAAATATGTTCTTGATTCAACCCATGTCATGGTACCAAATACAGTACAATTAGAAGAGAATTTGACTTATGAGACATTTTCTGTTAAGATTAAGGATAGGCGAGTGAAATAACTTAGAGAACTTACCTTGGTGAAGATAATCTAGAAAGATATGATGAGAGATACAACATGGGAACTAGAAGACCAAATAAAGGGAGTCGCTATTTTCTCTAAGATTGATTTGTGTTTTGATTATCATCAAATTCACGTGAAAGTAGAAGATATTCCAAAATAGTTTTTTAGGTCTTTTAAAGGCACTACAAGTATTTAGTAATACTGTTCAAAGTAATGAATGCTTCTGTGATATTTACGAATTATATGAATAGAGTCTTTCGTCCCTATTTAGACAAATTTGTCTTATTGACAACGTTCTGACCTATTCTTAAAGTCTGGAGGAACGTGCTGAGCATCTCAATGCGGTTCTTCAAATTCTGATGAAGAAGAAGAAGTTATATGCAAAGTTGTACAAGTGCGAATTTTGATTAAAGTGAGTCCAACTTTTGGATTTAGGTTGTGTAGATACCAAATAGAAATATTATGGTGTATAGGTAGTTGAAAGTGCACGAGAAGAGTTATCCTACTCATGATTCAGAATCTGCGATAGTCATTTTTGCGTGGAAGATCTAGAGACGTTTTCTTTTTGGAGCAACCTACAATGTTTACTGTGATCACAAGAGCTTGGAGTACCTGTTCGATTAAGAGGAGTTTGGTAAGAGGCATAGACGATAATTAGAATTTTTGAAAGACTACGATTTTCATCTTCAGTATCATTCCGGAAAGGTGAATGTCGTAGAGGATACCTTAAGTAGAGAATGTGATTAGTGTATCTGCTATGATGGTTAAGGATAATGCAAGAATATGTGGTTGTTTATGGATTTGACACCGGGGAGAATTTGTTTGAATACGATTACTGTTTCGAATAGTCTGATGGAGGAAATTCGAGAGAAGTAGCAAGATGATTTGGAAACGACATAACTGGAGATGCTATGTGGAAGCTTGAAGACAAGATAAAGGAGTGATATTCTCTTTTGTTTTAAATGTAAGAGAAATTTTGAGGACGAAATTCTTTTTAAAGGGGGAGAGTTGTAACACCCCAATTTTTCATTTTTGTTGATATAAATACGTTGTATAATATTTGTGAATTTTTGTGAATTTCTGGGGAATTTTTAAGAATTTGGATTATTTTAATATTATTTTGATTATTTTAATATTATTTTACGTTGTATGCTCAAAATTCATTTTTTTCTGAGTATATGTGAGTTTTATAATTTTTATGATTTTTGTGAATTTTTATGGATTTTTTTGAGTTTTTGATTATTTTAATATTATTTTGAGCTGTATGTGTGTTTGATGCAGGCCCTTGGAAAAATAAAAAAATTTTCTAGACCAGAAAGTTTTGGACTGTCAAGGCGGGACCGGAGGATCTTACAAAACCCGAAACCAGGAACAGTTGACAGAAATTTTCTTTATCTGAGTTTTCTATTATTTATTATGCAATGTTATTATCTATTGGGTAATAATAGCAGTAGCTATTGTTCATTGGGTAATATCTTCGGGAAAATATCTTGATGCCTATGACTCGAAGAGATGAACCAATAGCAAGCAGGAAGAAGACAAATTCAAATTGACTACTCAAGCTAGAAGACAAAGTGAAATTGGCTACTTACTCTTTCAAGCTTATCTTATCATTCTTTTTCTAGAAGCTTGTAGAAGCAATGACTCACCTAGTGAAATATTTAGGGATAAATATCTAAGGATAAAATATCTAACGAAAAATATCGCTGTAAAACATCTTAGTAAAATATCTACGTAAAATATCTAAGTAGAAAATATCTAAGCTAAATATCTTAAGTGTAATTATGAACCATCATTACATAGCTTTATGATCAACCAATTAAAATCAAGCTTATTTATCAAAAAGTCAACAATAGTGGCATAGACTATGTTTTGAACCGTTGGATGGTAAGACTTAATGAAGAAGCCTTGGATGATCACCATTGATCTAATCAATGGTGTGAGAACAAACTTGATAAGGAAGCTTAGGATATCTACCCTAGATTAAATCAATGGTTAGGAGATAAAGTCAACATTAATAGGGATTAGTTAATCATGGAACTAGATAATCTAACTTAGTTACTCTAAAAAGTCTAAGTAGTAACTAAATGGAACTAACTTAGTTTGTTAATACTTAGAATCTATAGTTACAAGAAAATATCTAGGATTTTCTAGAAGGATTATCAATGCATGACAAATGCATGATCTAATCATGTAACTAGATGGTTAGTTATGTAACTAAATAATCTAACTAAGTTAGTTTGGATGTAACTAGATGAACTAAACTACCTAAGCTAAGTGTAACTAGGAATTAAAATGAAACAAAACCTAGTTACTTCCATCCTTGAGCTCCACGGCCACTAAGTGCATCTAGGAGGTTCCGGATTAATCTAGTGATGTCTAATGACCACATGATGACTACTAAGTGACCTAGGCCATGTGAAGCCATGTGATAGTTTTCTATCTTGCTAAACAAGTCTATTCTTTCCACTCAGTCAACTACACGACCATGCATGTGTAATACAGGATATTTCCATTTCATTTTAACACTTTGTGACAATAACTATCTTTCATTTTTTCTCTCACTTCAAGAATAACCAAGAACACCATTCTCTCTTCCTCTTGGGGCTCTCGGCTTCCACCCCTAAACCCTACCTCTAAGCTTCCATAATTCTATTCAATCATATTTTTTTAAACCTAGATACAATTCTAAACACTTTTCATCTTGTGAGTTTTACCTAAATCATCTCCTAAGTGCTTCAAAATCAAGCTTAGATTTTATACTCCTAAAGGTAACTTCTTGATTTCTTGATCCTAAGTTGGATTCTTGAATTTCTAAACCATGATTGATCCATGGTTTCTTGTTTTTAAGCTTGGTTTATGAGTTTAAGATTTGTTTAAGATTGTTAGGATTTTCTTTGGTGCTTCACGAAATCAAAAGGAAAAGGAACTTGAAGGTTGTTGTCTTCCTTGAGGTAAGAGGGAGATTAACCTGATCAACCAAGTGTTGGTGGTGAGGGAATGATTTGTTTGTGGTGAAAATTCCATAAGGATTTATTCACTTGATTGTTTAAGCTTTCAATGTTTATGATTGATTGTGATTGGTATGCTTTGTATGCTTGAGTATGTGATTAAGAAAGAATGATGATTTTTGTGTAAAGTAGGATGTGATTTACATGATGGGAAAATGTATAATGGTTCCAAAGAACCTAGAGGCTCACGGCCTTAACACCACTAAGGGAATCAAGTGTTCTAAATTATTTTCCTAATCAAGGATTAAGTGATTTTATGATAAGAAATTAAATTAAGTGTTTTTATAAGGAATAAAGTAATAGAAAATAATTAAATATGATTTATGAAGGATAGTATGATGGCCAACATACTCATTTTTAATATCCTAGATCCAAAATTATTTTACTAATTGTAGGATTAAGAATTTGATTGATAGAAAATTGATTTGATAGGTTTTTAGACCTAAAAAGAAAGTAAACTAATTTTTAATTAAACTAGTGTAATTAGGTTATTAAGTAAAATAAAAGTTGAAACTTGAAATTTACTGACATAAAGCTCATCCTTTGGGTTTTGAAGCGCGTTAGGAAATTTCGAGCTGTAATATCACCACTTAATCAAAGAAATGTTATTTTGTGGAAAATAGTAGAAAATACTATTTTTAGTGAGAAAATGTTGGAATTATTATTTATAGATGAATTATTAAAGAAATATTGGAATTAAAGTCAGATTTTGAAAATAAAAGAGAAAAGTTTTAATTTGCACTTAGAATATGTTAGAAATATTTTATGCGATTGAAAATATGCAGAAAAATTCTTACGCGATTTAAAAATAGTAATTCTTGGCTACGCGGTTAAGAAAATGTGATAAAATATTTACGTGATTGAGAAAACGTTGACGCGATTTGAAAATGTAAGAGAAATGTTCTGTGATTATGAAAATGCGATAATATCGCTACGCGATTGAACGTAACAGCAGTTTACTGTCGAGCTGTTATGGTGGGCCTGGTTATGTTGAATAGTTATACCGCCAAGAGAAGGCGATGGTATGTGAAATACTGTGAAAATAATAATTGTATGTGTGTTTGAATCATACATCATGCATAGAAAAATGTGTCAGCTTATTTGATTAAGGCTATGTGCCTAGGAGATTGAATTACACCTAAGTGCGGGTGCGATGGTCATAGTGTAGGTCAAGTGTAGACCTTGGGGGCGTAGTGGTGCGGGTTTTCCACAATGGCCAGTTGTTAGCGTCCCTATGCCGTGGATCAAACCGATGCAAACACACCGACGATCCGGACCGAGACACTATCGCTAATCACGATCTGGCGTAGAATGTTTTGTACAATGCCTTGATATGCACGTTGATAATTTGATATATTATAGCACTTTTGGCCACGGCAGCTGAGTGACAAACATATCTTCTGGATCATTCTCTCTGAAATTGTGTTTAGCTCTATGGAGTAGTAATGAGTCTGTGTGCATATGCATTAGTGGTCAGCATCTTGATAAGATAATTATGTTTATCTGATATTTTATCTATGGTATGATAGTTATTCTGTGAAATGATAATATGATTCACTATGAAATGATAATATGGTACATTATGTTAATTACTATATCTGTATGTTTGCTATCATTTTCTATATTGTCATACTTGTATTGATGTAGGGGATCTCACCTCTTTGCTATATTGTTTGTCTATTATGTTTTTATGTTTATGTTTGATAAAGACCGTAAGAAGGACGAGGTTGGATCGCCTAGGTTTGTGTTGGATTGAATTTATTTGATCGATTTGCAATGGCTGCAAGGAGGAATTTCTCTAATTATATGCTAGCGCAGTTCCACGGAGGCACTGATGCTTGGCATGTCGACTCAAATACTAACGTTTTAGTTATATAGGAGAGGTGACTCTATCCCAGAGTGAGACCTACCATGGAACCCCTACTATTACATATAATGCTTGTGTACGTGTAAAGTTCTCTATACCTATTAGAGAACTGCAGAACATTGCTCATCGTTTGCCTAATGAAGACTCTACGAAGTCAACTGCTCAGACTCCTGTCCGTAAAGATACATCCTGACCAGAGAACGTGTGTATAGAGGATCAGGGAGAGGATCAGGTTCAAGACCTTACTCTCCAAGTGTTTTGGCTTGGGCAAGGTCGAGTTTTTATATGGTAGTTATATATTGTTTTAGAGTACGTAAATTTCATGTAATTAAGTTGTTACTAATCTATGATGTGTATATGGGATGTGTTTTATTCAGTCTTTATATCTTGTGTTTTTTTCGTAACTCAGTAAAGTTTTTGTTATCCGCAAAAAAGAAATTACAATAATATTAAATATTTTATAACTTGGGTAATTAATTATAAGGAATTGGTTTGAAATGTGATACCCTAAAGAGGGTGTTATACAATCACCCTACCTTTTGTAGTGTAGTTGATGATCAAGCCTTGGCCTTGCCTTTGATCTTCCTCTTTTCCTCCTCTTCTTCCTTCTTCTTCCTCATCTCCCTTCTTTCCTTCATTTTCTGTTTCTTTTTCTGCTCAAAGAGTCATGCGTGAGTGGAGAAAAAAGAATGGAAAATCAAAGATATAGATGGGACTAAAGCCACTTAAGTCCTAAGCTGGAACTTTATATCTACTAGGAATACTTTGATATTACCAAATCAAGTTTCCTAACTTCCATAAGTATTAGAATAAATCCAAAGGTTCATCTAAATACTCATTTCATCATTTACATAAATTTCTATATCTGCTACAAGGCAATCCATTATTAAAACATATAACCAGTATACATAAAATACCAAACTGACTCAATCTATCTTGAAACTTCAATTACACATTGTTTCATACTTTTGTGACCTAGAAAACAAATTATCCATATTTATTTCTTCATCTAAGCAATTTATGCTATTATTTGAGTTACTTTAAGCTACTTTTCAATTTCTGTATTGCAGCAAAGTATCTAAACTAACTCAGTTTGCCACAAAATTAAACAGGCATGTTAAGCAAGTAATATGCTACCTTTGTACCGATATACAAGTCTAACATGTTACTAAGGGAATTACATTTCTACCCGCCTTTTTAAAATTTTGACCCCAAAATTTCTTACCTGATAAGATCAACTCTGGGTAGTCTTGCTGTATATGGGACTCTAGCTCCCAAGTAGCCACCTTGGTGTCAACGCCACCCTATATAGCATTCACCAGAGGAATCTGCTTAACTCTAAGCTCTTTGACTCCTTTGTCCACAATTCTCATCGGTTGTATATCATAAGACAAATCACCTCTTAATTGTATAGATTCATGTTCTATGATATGCGAAGGATCTGGATTATACTTTCTCAACTAAGGCACATGGAAAACATCATGAAGGTTAAACAGCACAGATTTCAATTACAATAGTTAAATGAGCCACTGCCGAACACTACTTAAACATATACATACTCTCTATGTAACAGAATATACAACCCTGACCATAATAGCACAAATGCTAGGACAATTTAGATCCAACACATCATTCTCAGGCCATATGATTATGCCACCATCTAAGGTTACAATACATAGGAAATAACAAATAATAAGTTTGAAAACCAAATATGCAAGAGTATTTCCAAATCACATTTAGAAACAATCACAAGATCCTCACAACCTAGTGAAAAAACAATACTAGTACATGTGAACCTTAGTCTCACTTATCCAACAAAGTAGCCAGAACCATGTCACTAGCACTCTTATATATAGAACCTCACGTCATCACTTCATAAATGATTTCAAAGTCAACCTCATGTTGAACAAGGTCCTCGGTACTCCCTATGGCATTCTACATCTCAAGGATGCCTAAGGTTTCTCAACTCTTCATATATGCTAGGTGGTTATTCTTTCCAAGAAATACCTCCATTAGTGCCTCAACATACTTAGAAAAACATATAAGGGTGATCCCAACACTTAGGGAATTCCAAAACATCAAGAACACAACTCTTGAAAATCTTGGAACTCACGCCTCGACACAGCACTTGTCATGTAGCGGCACCTAGATCTCGGCCACTCTCATGCCTCGGCGTGGTTCACCCATTCCACAGAACAAGTGGTTTTCTGCAGAATTCTGTAGAAAATAGGGTCAGGCACTATTCCATTGGAGCATCTCACGAGATTTAACCACTCCGACTCAATTTCTAGGTGATTTTAAGTCCCTAACATGTTCACTAACATATAATAATCATAAACCACCAACTAAAATCACTAAATTTGATTTCAAGAACAAAATCACTCATCCAAACCTATATTTCAACTTTGTGCATCAAAGGTCCAAATGACGAGTTCTAAGTTTCTAACTTAAACTCATACCAAGAATAAGTCATAAACAACCCTTGAAACACATTCAAATAAGAAAAACACTTCAAACACCTCTAAGACCCAATTTGACCTATTGTGCATCATATTTGCATCAATGGTGAAAATGGAGAAAAGAAGTTAAAAAGACTCAAATCCCCTACCTCAAACTTTTGTGATGATGGCTAGAAGATCACAAGCTTGTTTTCCCCTTTGATTCCTTCTTCTTTCTCTCTTCTTCCTCCTTTGTTTTCCTTTCCTTCCTTTGTTTGTTTTCTTCCTCTTCTGTTGGAGTTGCTGGACCGTGAGAGAGCAAAGAGAAAATAAGTGAAAAAGTGAGGAAATATCTCAAGAAAGTCAAATATAAGGGCTGCAGAAATGTGAGTAACCTAAGTCACTTATGATATTTTGCAATATCAACTATATTTGCTAAGAATACTTAGATTTCTCTGAATCAAGTTTTTCAACTTCCAACAACTTTACAATAAATACTAAGATTCATTAAAAAAAGTTGTTCCACCATTATCATAAACTTCCATATCTGCTGCTAGTCAATCTAGTATTAAATGCACAACCAGTATGCTCAAAAAAACCAAACTAACTCTGATTATTCTCAAATTTTAATCATATCATAGTATATACATTTGTGACATAGAAATAAATTATCCACATTTATTTCCATTAGCCAAGTCATTTATGCTAATATCTGGGTCATTTTAAGCTTCTTTCCACCTTCTGGGTTACAGCAAAGTACCTAAACTAACTTAGACTGTCACAAAATTAAACAAACATGTTAAGCAAGTATTAAGCTACCTCTATAACTATTTACAAGTCTAACATGTTTTAAAAGATGTTACATTTCTCCCGTTCATTTTAAAATTTTGTCCCCTAAATTGCTTACCTTATATAAATAATTGCGAGTAGTCATACTGCATGTGGGACTCTAACTCCCAAGTCACCTCCTTAAAGCCAACACCATCCCAAAGCACCTTCACCAAAAGAATTTGCTTACCTCTAAGCTCTTTGACTCCTCTGTTCACGATCCTTAGCTATAGTATAGCATAAGACAAATCATCCATTAACTGTACAGATTCATTTCTTATGATATGTGAAGGATCTGGATTGTACTTCCTAAGTTGTGACACATGGAAGACATCATGAAGATTATACAAACTAGGGTGAAGAGCAATTTGGTAGGCTACATGTCTGATTCTTTTTAGGATTTGGTAGGGACCAATGAAACGAGGATTTAACTTTCGTGTTCTTAATGCTTTACCAATCCTTATTGTAGGAGTGACTCTCAAGAAAACATGATCTCCCTCATTGAACTCTAAAGGTCTTCTCATCCTATCAATATAGCTCTCTCTCCAAAATCATACCAATACAAATGGGACCTACACTTTCCACCATAAAGTGTTTCATACAATGCCATACTTATGCTAGTATGATAACTATTGTTGTAAGCAAACTCCACCAAAGATAAGAACTTATCCAAACTTCCCTTCTACTGTAGCACACATGCTCTAAACATATCTTTAAGGGTTTGGATAGTCCTTTCCGATTGACCATCTGTCAGTGGATGATATGTTGTACTTAAACTAAGCTTTATCCCAAAAGCTTTTTGCAAGGTTCCCCAAAGTATAGATGTAAATCTAGGGTCTCTATCAGAAACTATACTAAGGGGAATACCGTGTATTCTAACTATCTCCTGAATATATAATCAGGCTAGTCTATCCATGGAATACTTAGCTCTAATAGGTATAAAATAGGTAGACTTGGTTAGTCTATCCACTATAAGCCAAATCTCATCAAATCCTAGCTAAGTCCTAGGTAACCCTTTCACAAAATCCGTTGTGATGTTATCCTCTTTCTACTCAAGAATTCCTAAAGATTGAAAAGGTTTAGAGGGTTTCTGGTGTTCTATCTTGACCTTTTGACAAGTTAGGCACCTAGACATAAACTCAGCTATGTCCCTCTACATTCCAGACCACCAAAACATCTTCTTCAAGTCTTGATACATTTTAGCGGCCCTAGGATGGATAGTGTACTGACTACTATAAGCTTCTTCAAGGATCCTTTCCTTGATTTCAGATTAACTGGGAATGCAAAGTCTATCTCTAAACTTAATCATCCCATTATCCACCATATCAAACTCTCCAGGATTTCCCAAAAAGATCTACTCACTTATATCTCTAAGAGTCTCATCTTTCTTTTAAGCTTCTAAAACTTAAGTCCTCAAGTCATTCACTATGTCCACTTGACTCATACTGAAACTATGTGGTAACACAGTTACTGAAAGAATCATGTCTCTAAAACTCTCAAGAAGTTCACTCTCTTGGATCATCATCTGGGACATGTGTAGGGATATTCTACTTAGTGCATTAACCACCACATTGGCCTTACCCAGATGATTCTTTAACTCAAAGTATTTGATGTGAATTAATATGTTGCAAGCCCAAGTGCAGGTTGTCTCAAGTAATAAATGCTCGAGAGTCCGAGGTCGATCCATAGAAAATTGAAGAAAAAAAATTCTTTGAGGTTTGGAAAGGATTTGTCATAACAATAAAAATGATAAAAATTGTTCACAAATGAAAAGGATTTGCTTGAGTTAGGAGATTCACTCTTGGTATATAAATTAAAGACAAGATTATCTCTTTTATAACTCAATTGGAATCCATGCATAATGGAGGTTTCCATCAAAAAATACAACATTCAAAGTTCATTTAAGATTATATATGGAGTTATATTATGGTTCCTTTAATTATCCACTAACGCCAATACTTGTAAATGGGTTCAAGCATTCATTGTGCTAATCTCTTATCTACAACAAACCAAGAACTCCACTTTACAAGGAGGGTTAATAACGCCAACACTTGTAAATGGGTTCAAGCATTCATTGTGCTAATCTCTTATTTACAACAAATCCAGATCTTCACTTTACAAGGAGGGTTTCTAAATTGATTAGAAACAAAATACAACACATATAATGATGACTTGATAATATATCATTCTAGTAATAGCACCTCTGTTCTGACTTCTAGGCCTAATATATTCTACTAGACATCTGATCTAACTTTTGTGTTCTGTATGAAAGTTGTAGATTTGGGTCTTAGCTTTCATTTAGGCTTAGTTTGGTGTCAATTGTACTCTTATAGCTCAAGAAATAGGTTGATGAATGCGTAGAGATCAAGTTGTCAGGATTATAATTCTGACTCTTGCTTCCACTTCAATTTAAATTATCCAAACATATGATTCATCTCTTGAGGTCTTCATAAAACTTGTAGAGAATTATCTTACCTTTCCTACAAGACCAAAATCACATCAATCAAATATTTATAACTCAGATTATAGCCAATTTATTGAACGCTACCAAATTGACAAATTAAGGCTAATTCATGCAATAATTCCTTTAATGGTCCAATTAGGCCCTATATCATAAAATGTGACAAAACCAACTTAATTAAACCCAATTGAACCTTAAGAAGCCTAGTGAGAGGATTATTAAATGAATAAAATATATTGCAATCAAATTCCCAATGATATTCAAGACTGCAAAAGTTTATAAACAACAAGAACAAGATTCAAGGGAACAAAACATTTATGAGGTAACATTTCTTCACATCTCAAACCAATAAGCAAGGAAACTTTAATTGAAAAGTATGAGTTAAGAATGATAAAACCAAAGCTAGGGAACAAGGAAAAACAACACAAACTCAAAAGCTGAAAACTCCAAAAGACTTAATTTCTAATGATATTCAAGAATGCAAAAGTTTATAAACAAGAGACCAAGATTCAAGGGAACAAAACATTTATAAAGTAAAGTTTCTTCACATCTCAAACCAACAAGTAAGGAAACTTTAATTGAAAAGCATGAGTCAACAATAATAGATCCTCATAAAATTCACTCTTAATCCCTCATGTGTTTGAAAGATAAGTATTTCACTCAATTAAAATCATGAAAAATTGCACTACCATAATCTTACTTTTCTTCTACTTCACTACTCAAAACACATGCACACATAAATCAAGAGGACTTTATTCAATGTTGTAATAAGGTCAAGGTAAAGGAATGGGGTAATATGGATATGACAAGTTACATACCAAAGAGAGTAAAAGAGCATTAAGGTTAAGTTCAATTAACAAACATTATTAGTTCATCCCAACTAAACATAATGCAAATTCCCCTTACATATTCTTTTTCCTTCCCTTTTTGCCTTGTTGGCCTTTTTTATATATTTATTTATTTATTTATTTATATTTTTTTCAATTGACCACTCTTTCTTTTTTCACTAATCATTTTACATACACACCCCCATACTTGTTCAAGAACTCATACAATAACAAAGTCAATACTCTCTTATTCCCTAAGGTTGGGTAAGAACATGATTTTTCATTTAAGGCATGTAATGAGCTAGAAACAAGGAATGATCAAATAAGCTCAAAAGGGTTAAGCAAGGGAAAACATGCAAGGTTAGCTATTTAGTTAAAGTAGCTATTTAAATAAAAATGTCTCAATCATGTTTATGTATACATGTGAAAATGTAGCCTCAAATAGAGTCAAAGCAAGTTCTAAAGTAACAATTTCATGAGTGAAAATCACACAAGAAAGAAGATAATGGTGCAAATGTTCAATCCATTCATCAATAGGCTCAAAATCTCACAAGGCATACATTTATCATTCTTAATCCACTAATTCAACATCCAAAACCAAGCTTGTAAAATTTAAGAAAGAAGATAATTTATTCAATAATGCTATGATCCCTGAATTTCAATTGCTACTTCTACACAAAATAGTTACTTCCCTAATTTAGATGTGTCTCAAGAGTAAAATTACTTCAAGAGTAAAATTTACTCCTTACTTTGTCATACTTAATTGGTTTTGCTATTAGTAAGTTACTGACAAATTTTTCTTTTTATGTCAACTATCCTTCCCCCTAACCAGATCACAACATTGTCTTCAATGTTAAAATATAGATGAGTAAAGGATAGAAGATATTACTTGTTATGGCTATTATGGAAAAGAGAAACCTGACACAAATTTAAACAGAAACAAAGTATGATAAATAAAATTGAAGGTAAAGGTAAGTTATAGATGGAGTGTCAGATCAAATCCATGTTCCTTGTTGTTTCCCTCTGACCAATCTATCTAAGCTATTACTAGATCAGGCTCATAAACAAAAACTTCTAATTTATCAATTAACTCATCGACAATGGAAGCAAAGACAAGGATCTTCCTGGCTGAATATATGATGAAGTTCTATTCCACAGCATGGTCAAGAAAAGATAACAAACCATCAAAGAAATTATTATAATTCGACAAACCTATGGGTTTATGGTGGATGTTCAGTTGGGCCCAAGAGATAATTTGAAAAACTTCTGTCAAAGTACCATAGCCACCTGGTAAGGCAATGAATGCATTAGAATTGTCAAGCATTTTAGTCATTCGTCTATGCATAGTTGATACTCGTAGTTCCTCCCCAATTGTCTTTCCAGTGATGTTCCTTTGAGTAAAAGCTTTATGAATGATACCCAAAACTTGACTTCCTCCTAGATGTGCAGTGATTGATACAACCCCCATTAACCCAATGCTACCTCTCCCATATACTATATGAATTTTCCTCGTAGCAAGCGCTCGACCAAGAGTGCGTGCTGCTTCTACAAACTTTGTACCCTTCCCAAAACTTGACCCACAAAATACACAGATATCTGTAAATCGATAAACAAAAGCTCCCTGTATTTCTATACTCACCCTTTCTTTGAATGATTATGAGTTGGAAGAAAATAAAGAAAATGGAGTGTTTAAATAAGGAAAAGAATGGAAAATAGAATGATAACACCTATATGAGTAGGCTGGTTATTGTCAGAAAAGTTTAAAATTAAGTAACACATATGTTTTTATTTTTTTTATTTTTTTTTATTTTTTTATATATACATATATTTAAAAATAAATAAAACGAGAGCTGAAACCAGTTCAAAATTGGAGGCTAGGCTCTCACGCTCATTTATTCAACAAATATGGCATATCTTTATACTGTGTGTCACCAGTACAATTGTCATGGCGTATCTTTATACTGCGCATCATGAGTGCAGTCTATCCTCACAAGGCTTAGTTTCAGATCTCTACCTAGGCTAGAATTACACCCTAGGAAGCCGTGTACTCGTTAGAGCACATAATCTGGCATTCGTGAGTGCTTGATACCCTCGGTATGACCTGGCACATCAGAGCTCATATAGTTAAGTACAAGATAATGCTCAGTAGCTATTTACGTTCACAGTAAAGAATGAACTTCTCTTTTGGTCCAATAATGCTATAGAGCCTAGGTTCCAAGAACTGGGAATATAGCAAGTGGCTTTCTACAGAGGATGGTACATGAACCTTATTTATAGACCAGCGTGTGAAGGTCTCCTCCTGAGTCTATGACAGGACGGGCATCCGCCTAGGGCTCCTGATCTAATTAAAGATCAAGTACAACTGAAGTTTCACCTTCCTTTTTTTTTTAGATGAACAAGATAATAACATACATGTTGTAGTGATTGTGGCTCACATCTTCCTCTGGTTTTACGTCCAGTAATGGCTTAAACATCTTCTATGAGTCAAGGATAAGCTTCCCATCAAATTTTCTTATAAATTGGCAAATAGGGTCTTTTGAGTTAGATTCTCAAGACTGTAACGCTTATGTTTGTCCCTAAAGAGATTCCATATATTAAGAAGTTCACTATGCATAACTCCATAAGAATGCGTCTCAAGAGTCAATAAGATATCATCTAATGACTCCTTACTTAGTCCATTCTTAATAAAGTATATTTTATCTTCTCGAATTGCGGAAATCATCCCCAAAGAATGACATCACTTGTTACAATTCCATCGTGCACATTTATGATAAACTTGCATTCTTTTCGCTCTTCTCCTTTTAGAATATGAACTTTTATCGAGACCCGACATGTATGAGGCAAATGAATTTGAGGATTCACTTGCTAAACGGACCTTTGCTTTGATTATCCAGCGTATATCTTCTGGAATGCCCTTGTGCATTAACAATCTCAATCTTTCACACCTAGCTTTGTAGATTTTTGTTAGAGCATTTTGAGGAAGAGAATGAAGATGTTTTCTTAAATTCAAGAGAATGACATCCATTTTAAAGGAGAAAAAATAATTTATTATTGGAAACTGAAAAATAAACCAACTTGAGAGCCACTGAGTATCGTTATCTGCCACTTAACTGGTGTCACAAAGAACTGTAAAAAGAAAGCAAGAAAATTAAAATAATTCTTCTCATAACAAGGGTTAGAAAGGGAAACGAATTCTACCTCAATAACTTGGGTTTCTAGAAATGGTTTGAGTCCTTATCCATTGACTTTAAACACATTACCATTCCTAGGGTTCTCAATGTCTATGGCTCCATGAGGATACACATGTTTGACAACAAAAGGGTCACTCCATCTAGATCTCAATTTTTCAGGGAATATGTGGAGACGAGAATTGTAAAGTAGAACTTTTTGACCAATTTCAAAATATTTCCTCAAAATTGATTTGTCATGAAAAGCTTTTGCTCTAGCTTTATAAATCTTTGAGTTTTCATATGCATCATTTCTCAATTCCTCAAGTTCATTTAATTGTAATTTATATATCTTGCAAGCATCATCAAAGTTTAGGTTGAAAGCTTTAATGACCCAAAATATTTTATGATCAAGTTCTATAAGAAAGTGACAAGGTTTTTCATAGACTAACCGATAGGTTAACATGCCTAAAGATGTTTTGAAAGCAGTACGGTAAGCCCAAAGTGCATCGTTTAGTTTTAAAGACTAATTTTTACGATTTTGGTTAACCATTTTTTTCCAAAATTTGTTTAATCTCCCTATTTGTTAATTCTACCTATCCACTTGTTTGAGCGTGATAAGGGATGACAATTTTGTGTGTAATGTCATATTTCTTCATTAAGGATTCAAATGGTTTATTGTAAAAATGTGTTCCCCCATCACTGATGATAGCTCGAGGGATTCCAAATCTACTCAAGACATTTTCTTTTAAAATTTTAAGAACAGTTTTATGATCATTGTATCAACATGGAATTACCTCAATCCATTTTGAGACATAATCAACTGCAATAAAAATATATACAAATCCAAATGATGATGGAAATGGACTCATAAAATCAATTCCCCAATAATCAAAAATTTCAATGACAAGGATAGGGTTTAGAGGCATCATGTCTCGTTTAGAAATGGAACCCAATTTTTGACAGTTTTCATAACTTTTACAAAATGTATAGCTGCCCTTAAATAAATTGGGCCAATAAAATTCACACTGCAAGATTTTCGCAGCTATTTTCTTTGAAGAAAAGTGACCTCCACATGCTTCTAAATGACAAAATTTAATGATATTACCTACCTCACTGTTGAGTACACATCTCTAAATGATTTGATCAGGACAATATTTGAACAAATATAGGTCATCCCAATAAAAAAATTTCACCTCAGTCAAAAATTTCCTTCTATTTTGGAGCGTCCATTGAGGAGGCATCTTTCCTATTATAAGAAAATTGACAATGTTAGCAAACCAAGGCATAGAATTGACAGAAAATAAAATTCATCGGGAAAAGAATGATTAATAGGTGTGATATCAAAAGGTGAGTTTGTCGTAAGTCTGGACAAATGATCTGCAACAATATTTTCAGCTCCTTTCTTATCTTTTATTGTGATATTGGATTCTTGAAGCAACAAGATCCACTGTATCAACCTAGGTTTAGCATCCTGCTTAGACATTAAATATCTAACAACAACATGATCAATGAAAACAACAATAGAAGAACTAATTAAATAAGCTCAAAATTTATCGAATGCAAAAATTACAGCAAGTAGTTCTTTCTCAGTAAAGGTATAATTCATTTGTGCTCTATTTAAAGTTTGACTTGCATAATAAATTACATGAGGCTTACCTTCCTTTCTTTGGCCTAAAACAACACTAATAGCAAAATCACTAGCATCACACATTAACTCAAACGGCAAAGACCAGTCAGGAGTTTGCATGATAGGAGCAGATGTCAGAAGACTAATTCATTTTTCAAAAGATTTTTGACATTCTTGAGTCCAATCAAATGGTGCATCTTTTATTAGAAGATTACATAATGGTCTAGATATGACACTAAAGTCCTTAATGAATCTTCTGTAAAATCCTGCATGTCCTAAAAATGAACGAACTTCCCTGACTGTTTTTGTTGAAGGCAAATGGGTAATTAATTCAACTTTGTCCTTATCAACTTCAATTCCTTTAGAAGACATCACATGACCTAATACTATTCCTGAAGTAACCATGTAATGACATTTTTCCCAATTTAACGCAAGTCTTTTTTTTTCGCATCTTTTAAAAACTTTTTCCAAATTATCAAGACAAATTTCCAATGAATTTTCATAAATTGTCAAGTCATCCATGAAAACCTCTAAATAATACTCAACCATGTCACTAAAAATACTTAGCATGCATCTTTGGAATGTTGTCGGAGTATTACAAAGGCCAAAAGGCATTCTTCTGTATGCAAAAGTGTTAAAGGGGCATGTAAAAGTGATCTTTTCTTGATCCTCTAATGCAATGGGTATTTGATAATAGCCCAAATAACCATTAAGAAAACAATAGTAAGGATGTCTGGGAAATGATCTTTCCTAGTGGCAACATTTAATTTTCCAAAATCAATACACATATGCCAACTTGATGAGACTCGCGTAGGTATTAATTCACCTTTTTCATTTTCAATCACTGTTATTTCATATTTCTTAGGTACAACTTATGTAGGGCTTACCCACTGGCTATCAGAGATAGGGTAGATAATTTCAACATCGAGTAATTTGAGAACTTCAGCTCTAACTACCTCTTTCATGTGTGGATTTAATCTTCTTTGAGGTTGTTGAGATGTTTTAGTATTATCCTCTAAATGTATTTTGTGTACAAATTAATGGGTTAATACCTTTTATGTCCTTTAATGTCCATCTAATTGCACTTTTATATTTTTTAAGTACTTCTATTAACATACCTTCTTGTTCTCTGATAAGGGTCGAAGAAATTACCACTGGAAAGCTTTGTTCTTCTCCCAAAAATGTGTACTTCAACTCGGCAGGTAATGACTTTAGTTCCAGTATGGGTACTTCTTCACGGGTATTATCATTCATGGGTTTTAGCTCTTCGAATCTCGGCTTCCATCCTTTGTATTCTATTACCTGTATAAAGTCAAGCAGAGAGCATATTTCAGAAATATCATCATCTAATTGCATACCTGAGTCAAATGAATTGATTAAACAAATTTCTAATAGGACAAAAGAACTCCTGGTTTGAAGATGATCATTTATAATTGCCTTAATCAATTCAACTTCCTCTTTTTCGTCATGGACTTCCTGTGGTTGCTTGCATATGTTGAAAACATTAAGCTCTAGTGTCATATTTCTAAATGTTAACTTCATCACTCCATTTCTGTAATTTATTAAAGCATTAGATGTTACTAAAAATGGGCAACCTAAAATAACAGGAATTGACTTGTAACTATTAACCATAGGTTCAATTTCTAAGATAATAAAATCCACAGGATATATGAATTTATCAAGTTGCACCAATATGTCTTCTACTATTTGTTTTGGAATTTTAATTGATCTATTGGCAAGTAGAAGAGTTACAGAAATTGGTTTTAACTCACCCAGGTTGAGTTGCTAATAAACTGAATATGGAAGCAAATTAACACTAGCACCAAGATCAAGTAACACTTGTTTAATTTTATGTTCTCTAATAATGCATGAAACTATAGGACAACCAAGATCTCTATTTCAGGGCATTATTATTTTGAAGAATGGAGCTTACCTGTTCAGCCAAAAAAGCTTTCTTTTTCACATTTAGTTTCCTTTTAACAGTGCATAAGTTCTTCAAAATTTTGGCATAAGAGGGAACCTATTTGATAACATCTAACAGAGGAATATTGACCTTCATTTGTTTAAAAATTTCAAAAATTTCAGTGTTGTGGTTCAATTTCCTTGAATTGTTTAATGCTTGAGGAAATGGGGGTGAAGGCGAGAGTTTGGTCTCCTTTTGGCCAGGTGGCTTATCAATCTCTTCCTTATCTTAGGGGATTGATTCATCATCTCTCTCACAGGGTTCAAGAATTTTTTTTTCAATAACTTATTTCCTTTCTCGTGAATGGTGAGTGCAGAAGTAAATTTAGCAAGAGTATCTTTTATGTCAATCATGGCTTGAGTGCTTTGATTATTAATGGCCTCTTGCTTTTTTATGAATGCATGCAATGTTCCTTCAATATTTTTCCAATATGGTAGGATATAAGATGCATATTCTTGAGAATTTTGAGAGTCTAATTGTGCTTGAGGAGGTGGTGGTTGCGTAAATTATGCTTAATTATTAGTCCTCCAACTGAAGTTCAGGTGATTTCTCATCCCGGATTGTATGAATCTGAAAAAGAAGAGGTGAATGACTTTTAAAATTGTTCATTGCATTTACTTGCTCATGCACAACTTCTTTGAAAACAGAAATTTTTGGATATTCATTTGTTGAGTGTCCTAAGTCATCACAAATGCCACAAATTTCTTCATTTTGTACAGATTTGATTTCTTTTACTTTCCTTGATTCCATAGCTTCAATCTTTTTATCCAAACTGGTGAACCTAACATTTAGATCTTCTTCTTGACTAAAGTGATATTTTCCCTTATTAGCACTTGTAAGGTTAGATCTAATTGAATTTTTAGAAGGATTAGTATCATGCCAATATTGAGAATTCTCAGCCAAATAGTATAAATATTCTAAAGCTTCTTCAAGTTCTTTATCAAGAAACTCTCCATTTCATATTGTTTCCACGAGCTATTTAGTTTGAAATGTTAACCCTTCATAAAAAAAAACTTATAGTGCCCCATTTTTCAAAATCATGATGTAGGCAATAATTTAACAAATCTTTAAAATGTTGCCAACTTTGAAAATATGCTTCATTTGAATTTTGGCAAAAAATTTGGATTTGTTTTTTCAAAGCATTGGTTTTATGTGTTAAAAATTTTTTTTTAAAAATTCCCTTTGCATTTCTTACCATGTGCCAATTAATCTTGGTTTCAAAGCGTTAAGCCAAGTTTTTGCTCTATCTTTCAAAGAAAAAGGAAACAATTTAAATTTAACAATCTCTTCAGTGCAATTTTGATCAATGAAAGTAATACATACTTCCTCAAATTCTTTTAGATGTAAATATGGGCTTTCAGATACTAAACCATGGAAATTAGGAAGTAATGAAATCATACCTGGCTTAAATAAGTATAAATAAGTGACTTAAAATAGGAAAAAGAATAAAAATATATTCGGAGCTCAACTTTCCATAATAAAAATATATATATATATATTAACAAGTAGGCGGTACACCTGCCATTAAATATGATGCAACTAGAAAATTAAAAGAGTAAGGAAAGAAGATACCAGATGGTGAAGTTTACTTAAAGAAAGAAAACCTCAATAAATTTGTTCTTTAAATCAAGTCCCCGGCAACGGCGCCAAAACTTGATGCGAATTGATATGTTGCAAACCCAAGTGCAGGTTGTCTTAAGTAATAAATTATTGGGAGTCTGAGGTCGATCTATAGGGAATTAATGAAGAAAAATTCTTTGAGGTAAGGGAAGGATTTTTCATAACAATAAAGGTAATGAAAATTGTTCACAAATGAAAAGGATTTGCTGGGGTTAGGAGACCTACTCTTTGTATATAAATTAAGGACAAGATTATCTTTTTTATAACTCAATTGGAATCCACGCATAACGGATGTTCCAATTGAAAAATATAACACTCAAAGTTCATTTAAGATTATATATGTAGTTATATTATGGTTTCTTTAATTATCCACTAACGCCAATACTTGTAAATGGGTATAAGCATTCATTGGGTCAATCTCTTGTCTACAACAAATTAAGATCTCCACTTTAAATGGGTTCAAGTTATATTATTCGTTGTCTCATGTTCAGCTTTTTCTAATCAAATAAGTATTTCAAACTCTTATGATCGCTGAACACCACAAATTGGACTCCATATAAGTAATGTCTCCAAACTTTTAGGGCAAATACTACTGCCGCTAACTCCAGATCATGAGTAGGGTAGTTCTCCTCGTGTGGCCTCAACTACCTTGATGCATAGGCAACTACTCTCCTACATTGCATCAGAACACACCCCAAACCCATCTTTGAAGCATTATAATACACGTCAAAGTTCTCCAAAGGATCCAGAATTACCAACACCAGTGTAGTAGTCAACCTCAATTTTAACTCTTGAAAATTGTTCTTACAATCCTGAGTCCACTCAAAAGTACTACATTTCGTAGTCAATCTAGTCAATGGCAGTGCTAACTGAGAAAATCCTTTTATGAGCCTCCTATAATACCTCACTAGGCCTACGAAACTCCTAATCTCGATCACAGTGGTGGGTCTCTCCCACTGCAATACTACATTAATTTTGCTCGGGTCCACAGAAATCCCACCTTGAGATATCACATGTCCCAAAAATTACACTTGTGAAAGCCAGAACTCACACTTAGATAGTTTGGAAAACAACTTATTCTCCTTAAAGGTCTCCAACACTATCCTCAGGTGTTGTTCATGCTCCTCCATAATCTTAGAATAGATTAGGATATCATCAATAAACACCACTACAAACTGATCCAGGTAGGGTCTAAAGATCCTGTTCATGTAATCCATGAACATCACTGGTGCATTCGTCAACCCAAAAGACATCACGAGGTACTCATAATGCCCATACCTAGTTTAAAAAGCTATCTTAGGGATATCCTCTTCCCTAACCCTTATATGATGATACCTAGACCTAAGATCAATCTTTGAGAAAACTGCAGCTCCTCTCAGTTGATCCATTAGATCATCTATCTTAGGCAACGAATACTTGTTTTTTATGGTTACCCTATTCAGCTTCCTATAATCCATACAAAGTCTCATGGTACCATCTTTTTTTTTCACTAGTAACACAAGTGCTCCCCATGGAGAAACACTCGGCCTAATGAATTATTTGTCTAACAAATCCTTGATTTGCTTCTTGAATTCTGCTAAATCTAGTGGTGCCATCCTATAGGGTGCTATAGAGATAAGCCCCGTATCAGGCACTAAATGTATAGAAAACTCTATTTCTCGCTCGGGTGGCAACTCCACTATATCACTTGGAAAAACTTTAGGATAGTCACTCACCATAGGTATATCACCTAAGCTTTGCTCAACCTTAGCACTTAGGGAAAACAAGAGAATATATCCTAGAGCTTCCTCCTCCAAACAGAGATTAACTTGATTTACATTGAGATACACTGACTCAGATAGAACGACTTTGGTAGGTATATCTGACAAGAAAACCATGGATTTATTTGAATAATTCAACACTACATGGTTGGAGGACAACCAATCCATGCTAAGAATGATATCAATATCTACAAGAGGCAAACAAAGAAGGTTTACAAGAAAAATCCTATCTTCTACCTTTACACAACAATCAAGACACACTCTGGATGTTGTAAGAGGTTTACCGGTAAGAGTAGATATAGATAAGTCATATGAACGTTCAAACACAAGTAAATCCATCATATTCACATGATCATTAGAAACAAAGGAGTGGGATGCTCCCGAATCATATAACACAGTTAAAAAGTGATCGTGAATTATGTAGTTACCTTGGATAAGTTTGTAAGACTGAGTCACTGCTTCACCACCTAGAGTGTAAACTTTCCCTTTGGCTTGTGGCTTCTGGGTGGGAGCAGCTCCCTTCCTCAACAGACACTCCTTAGCAAAATGCCCAGGTTGCCCACAAACAAAGAACACCGAGCAAGGCCCGTCTCCGTGCTGTTTCCCACACTTAGAACACTTAGGTCTCGTAAACTCCTTCTGAACCTACTTGCCTTTCTCCTGAGGAAAGCTAGGTTTAGAAGCTCCCTTCTTGAACTTTTCAGCACCTCACTTCTTTTTTTTGAAAGCCTTGTGACTTAGGCTCTACTGAAGGCTTCCCATCATGCCATTCCATAATCCGGCATTTGTTAACCAAGGTTGTAAAGTCTCAAATCTCAAATAGCTGGATGGCCTTTAGAATGTCTTTTCTCAATCCTTCCTCAAATTTAACACACTTCTAAGACTCATTTGGATTAATCTTGATGTAAGATGAGAATTTTGACAACTCATTGAATTTGGCCACATACTGACCAACAGACATGTCTCCCTACTTAAACCTAAGAAATTCCATCTCCTTTGTATTCTGTAGATTTTGTGGATAGACCTTCCCCAGAAAAGAATTCTTAAAGATATCCTATGTAATAAGAGTTCTTGATGCCTCAAAAGCTCTCTTGATGTCCATCCACTAATCCTCTGCTTCTCCTTCCAGCATATAAGAAGTAAAAAGCACCCTTTGCTTGTTTGAGCAAGCCATAATAGTAAAAATCTTCTCCATCTCTTTGAGCTAACCCTCAACTTTGACTGGGTCATACTCCCCCTTGAAAGAAGACTGATTAGATTTCCTGAACTCCGAGAAGTCTTGGAAAGTCTGATTTCTCCCAACTACCTCTTGGTTTGGTTGCTCCGATTGATGTGGTGGTGGTGTAGGTTGTTGATGCTGAGTCGTACCCATTCTCACAAACATCTTAGTAGTCGTAGTTTTTGTTCTCTAATAGCCTCAGTAGTAACGGATGTCTTCTCCCGCATAGCATCGGCAGTAGCGGTTGTTTGCTCCTTCATTGCATCAGCCATTGCCATAAAAGCTCCAACCATGTTTGGGCCTTCATTAGCTGAGTTCTTATTTCCATGGGTTCGCCTTAGAGATGTCATAGTTTCTTGTACACATAGAATAATACATATTGAGCTGATCAGTTTCAATATCATGTAACCGTACAACAGTAGCTAAAAATAGTTATACCAAGGACAAGTCATGCAGTTCTACCAAACATCTCATACAAGAGACAAAGAAATGCACAACACACAAAGGAACTCCTAAACATGCCTAAGCATAGTTAGTCCACACCCCAACTCAACAGGATGAACTACTCTGATACCATAATGTAACACCCTAATACAATTATCCTAAAATAACCAGAATATTTCAAGATAAAGCATATCAAATATGCCACTTCCTAAAAATGCATAAAACAAAAATCCATAACAACTTATGTAGTCATTATAGAAAGCCATGAGGTAAGAAAAAGGTTATATATATACATTACTGGCTAAAAAGTCACACTATAGTACATAAACTTTTACAAACTAAAAGTAAAGTAAATAAATACAAGCTGATACATAAAGAAACAAAATAACTAAAACTAAGTCTTTTTCTTCTTCTTCTTGCCCTTTCCCTTTAGAGGGTCTTGACCTGGGTTTACATGGAAACACAGAGGGGTGATAATTCACAAAATCCTAGGTAGGAGTATACCAAAACCAGCAATTATTCATTCACATCAAATAGACAACTAAACACCACAGATTTCATTTATAATAGTTAAATGAGCCACTGCCCAACACTACTTAAATTCATACTCTCTATGTAATAGAATATACAACGATTAATGATATTGTACAATCATCTATACAATCTTAAGATATCATCAAGTAAGCAAGACAACCGCCCATACAGTTATAAAAAAATATAATGTTTTATGTTATGATGTATGGTTATGCTCACACAATGTCCTAATAATATGATGATGCAATGCTAATGCAGATTTCAGTTTTTGAAAACACATGTTACCTGCTCATTCCCAGGAACCACATTCCCTTATATATACTAAGAAAGATAGGCCTGAGATCCTATACACTACTTGGTAATAGGTGATTACCTTCCCTTCACAAATGTAAGACCACTACTATCACCCCCATACCGGTAACCCTGACCATAATAGCATAAATGCTAGGAGAATTTAGATTCAACACCTCATTCTCAGGCCATATGATTGTGCCACCATCTAAGGTTACAATACATAGGAAATAGCAAATAATAAGTTTAAAAATCAAATATGCAAAAGTATTTCCAAATCACATTTTGAAACAATCACAAGATCCTCACAACCTAGCGAAAAAATAATACTAGTACATGTGAACCTTAGTCTCACTTATCCAACAAAGTAGCCAAAACCATTTCACTAGCACTCTTATATATAGAACCTCACGTCATCACTTCATAAGTGATTTCAAAGTCAACCTCATGTTAAACAAGGTCCTCAGTACTCCTTATGGCATTCTACATCTCAAGGATGCCTAAGGTTTCTCAACTCTTCATATATGCTAGGTGGTTATTCTCTCCAAGAAATACCTCCATTAGTGCCTCAACACACTGAGAAAAGCATATAAGGGTGATCCAAATACTTAGGGAATTCCAAAACATCAAGAACACAACTCTTAAAAATCCTGGAACTCACGCCTCGACACAGCACTTGTCACGTCGCGGTGCCCAGCTCTCGGCCACTCTCATGCTGCGGCAAGAATGGTTTTCTACAAAATTCTGCAAAAAACAGGGTCGAGCATTGTTCCATTGGAGCATCTCGCGGGATTTAATCACTCCAACTCAATTTAGATTAGTGAATGACCAAACATCAATTTATCCTACTAATGGAATTGACGGTATGTTAGTTCATCTCATGAATTGAAGCTTAATGCATTCTTGATTAATTCAACTAAATGACCAAATAGGTGAATTAAATTAGGAATAAAATATTGTTTCATCCATGACCATTGGGATTCAATAGCAAATAAGAGAATATTGGCAAAAGAATTACCTTAATCATAATTGAAAGAAAATCTAAATAATTGGATTCAAGTGAACCTTGCGCCCTAGTCTTTCTCTCATTGATTATTTTTACTTTGTTTAATTGTTTATTATTATTTTTTTATTTATTTTGATTTTAACTTGAATTTCTTCATACACTTTCGATTGTCTGGATAACAAAGGGTTTATCGAATCTAGTAATTACCAATTATTCCTCGTGGGATCGATAATTGGGACTCAAGTCCTATATTACTTGGCGATAGAGTGCACTTGCTCTTAGTGTATCTTACGCGCACCAGCGTCACTGTCCACGTCAGCGAATCCAGTTTGGGTTTGGGTCATGGGTCTCAGATCCAGGTCACAGGTCGTGGATGAAGTGCAAACTTGAAATAGCACAATGCAGTGCAGACTGATGAGCGCCAAACTTAATCAAAATTGTAACTGAGTCATACCTATGGCTTATAGAATAGGAAACAACACCAGATCATCTCTCAAGGATTGTAAATGTAATTTGATCAAATCAATCCAAAATTGGGGGAAGGGATTTAAGAATTTAGAATATGTAAATAACAGAATTAGAGTGAGAAATTCAATTAAAAGAGTAATCAATTCAGAAACCTATCCGAAATTGGATTAATTCTATCATAGATCATTCAACGAACATTTGAAGTCCATTTGAATGGTTAATTTGGATTCAACCAAAATCTCTACATCAAATCCAGAATTCATACTAGATAATCATCTAGAATTCAATTAACAATTGACACACAAATTTGCAATCGTACAATTCATGTTAGATCTATGTTAATTTGATCTCCAAATTCAATTAACCTAGGCACAAATCAATAACCTAACGTTTGTAATTCTGTGATTAATTCAGATCAATCAATCCTAAATCCCATCACAATTCTCAATCTTAAATCAAGACCTAATCAGATCAAACATAAATAGAATCACCATTCATGCATTCAAGATCAAGAAGAAGAAGAAATAGAGGAATCCAAATGCAATTCTAACACAAAAATAGAACCAAGATCTCAAGAATCCAAACCATAATTTCTTCAAGAATCTCTGAATTGATTACAGAAATTTAGCTCTCCATAGTTATCACCATGAAGGAGCTTGAGGAAGAAGGAAGAAGAAGAGAGAAAGAAAGATCTAGATCTAGAGAGAGAATAAAAAGTGTAGAATGAGAGATTAGCCTCAGTTTTGTGCTTCTAACCCCTATAACTACCCCCTAATTTGGCCTTACATCATTAGAACCCCATTAGTTACAAAGCTGGGTCCATTATGAGTAATTGGGCTCAAACCCCATGTTAATTGGAGGTCTTTGATTCTGTTGGCTGACTTCAAGGAATGAAAAATCTCTCGAAATGTCATATTTTGGAAAAGTTTTCTTCATGTGTATTGAAGATATATATATTAGCTTTCAAATGTCACCAGTGTCAGGCCTATATCACAACTATAGCCCAAGTTATGCCCTAATTAGTGTACACTACTAGGGTTCTAAAAATAGAACCTGTATTCTAACTTGTAGGCCCAATTAGATCCACTAGATGTTTGAATTAGCCTTGGAGCTCTTTATGAAAGTTGTAAAACTCTCTCTTATATTTCGTACAAGGTAAGATACATAATTTTTGAACATTTAGAACTCAAGATATAGCCAAAATACAGAAATAGTGTAAAATCTCAATAATGCTGGAAAAAATCAATTAAGCCTAATTTGAACCCAATCTTACAAAACATGACCAAGCTCAATCAATTAAGTACATGGATAGTGTAAATGACTAAAAATAAGGGTTTATTAATGTATAAAATATGTGATTATCAAAAACTTGAAATAGCACTACGGGGCTGGCTCCTGTGACTAGGTCCGAGGGTGACACTACTTGGGTGACGAGTTGTTCAGCTTCTAGTTTTGCTTTCGCGGATGGTTCAGCCAAGAGAGGCATGATAGATGGCGGCTATTGTCCAGATCTAGGTTGTGGATCTGGGTTCATGGGTCACGGTGGACGATGCTGATAACAATATATTTTATACATTTTATAATCCTCTCACTGGGCTTCTTAAGGTTCAATTAGGTTTAATTAAGTTAGTTTAGACACATTTTATGATATTGAGCCTGATTGGATCTTTGAAAGAATTATTGCATGAATTAGTCTTAATTTATCTTTTTGGAAGTGTTCAGTAAACTGGCTACAACTTGAGTTATAAATATCTGATTGATGTGATTCTAGTCTTGTAGGAAATCTAAGACAATTTCTTACAACTTTCATGAAGACCTCAAAGGCCTAATCACACAATTGGATAACTCAAATTGGAGTTGAAGTAAGAACTAGGGTACTGATCTTGATAGCTTGACCTATGAATACTATTCATGACATAGCTCGTGATATAGAATGTAAAATAGGCTAAAATTTTTATGGTTGATAGTTAAGAACCCAATTTACAACTTTCATGTTGAACACTTTTTCATATTCTGAGGTCTAATGTGTCACATTGGGATTGAAAGTCAGAATAGAGGAACTGAAACTGGGCCTGAATAGTATATAGTAATTGGGGCATATCTTGGTCTATAGTTGGTCTTTGGAGCTGAAATTTTACCAAACGATAGTTAAGATCTATATCTACAACTTTCATGAAGACAACTTGGTGAAAAAAAGATGTATTCAATGACATCAGAACTAAATAATTTTGGAGACAAAGAATCTCCATAATTTTCCACTCATCAAAAGTCATTTGGCATTTTTCACTCATTTTTCACTCATCCACTCACCATGAATTAGCCCCCTTATCATTTTGTATCCCTAATCCTCTATAAAAAGCACCATTGGCTGCTCATTTAGGAGTCTTGTGTTTGGACATATACCTTTGAAGACTTGTTTTGATGATAACAAACGTGAAGACTAAATGAAGATGATAGAAAGACCAAGTCCAAGTTTATATAAGATTAGCTTTAGGACTTAGGATCTTTTGTACGGAGCTCACTTTGATATCTCACTATTTTGAAAGAACAGATAAAATTGAGTTTAAAAAGAAACTTGAGTGTTTTTAAAATGTCTTCTAAAAACTGGTTTTTTAATAGTTTATTCGAATAACATCTTGTCTATTCAAATAAATCATTCCAGCTTTTTCTGTCTTTTAAATCATTATTCGAATAGCATTTGTTTTATTCGAATAATGTCTTTCAATCCTTGCTACGTGTTTAAGTTTTTCAAAATGTTATTCGAATAGCATTCTGGCTATTCAAATAAAAGAGGTTTCAGACTAATTTGTTAAAAACATCATTTGAATAAATCAGTAGTTATTCGAATAAATCTCTTCTTTCAGAAACTCTGATTTTAACTAAGTTATTCGAATAATACAGTGGTTATTCGAATAACCCATATCAGATGGATTTTTTACGTTAGTTTCAGGAACAGTGTTATTCGAATAACTTGTTAAGCTATTCGAACAAACACGTTGCTCATGAACACTAATATGGAAACAAACAGGTTTTTAATTCGGTTTAAATGAGTTTTAATTATACCCAATAGCTTTTTCTTCGAATTTTCTCTATAAATAGTAGCCTTGGGTCACGTCTAAAATTGCCCAATACTCTGAATTATTTTCTGCTTGCTCTAATCTGTGAAATTATTTTCTACTCTATATTTTCGTTTATAACCTTGAGATATTTCTGTGAGACCTCCATTAGCACTTCAATTTGTATTATTTGCTCTGAGTGAGAGTTTTTCTTCATCTACTTTCTGCCATTCTGTATCAAGGGTAAGGTATCCCTACAAGCTGAGGCTTTAGCACAAGGGTAGAGTTTTCCTGTGTGTGAAATGTGCTCTTTTGTGTAACGGTTGCAAGAACCTATTGAAGCTTGTATACATAGTAAAAAATCTCGGCTTTCGAGGACTGGATGTAGACCACAAGTGGGTTAGTGGTCGAACCAGGATAAATACTGTGCCTGCTTCTCTCTTCTTAACCTCTTTAGTTTATGCAATTTTAATTTACTGTTTATTTATTTTTCACTACTTTTATCGTTTCTTTTTTTCTTCTCGTTCCTTCTGTGCATTTATTTATTAAGTTTTAATATTTGTATTTTATTTATAAGAGGTTTTGTAAAAAAAAATTATACTCAATTCACCCCCCTCTTGAGTACTGGAAGCCACTTGGTAACAAGTGGTATCAGAGCTAGACTCTTGTATAAAGAGCTTAGCAGCTTCAAGAGAATATGGCTTCTTCAAATGGTTTTTCAGAAGGATGTTCCATAAACCGACCACCATTTTTCAATGGGGATGGTTATGCATATTGGAAGGAAAGAATGAAAATCTTCATCGAAGCTATTGATCTAGATGTATGGGATGCTGTCAAAAATGGTGCTTTTATACCCACATATGAGGTCGATGGTGTAAGGACCGAAACACCACGAAATAAATGGTCTGATGAAGACAAAAAAAAAGTTCAATATAATTTAAAAGCCAAAAATATTATTACTACTGCTTTGGGATATGATGAGTTTTTTAGAATTTCAAATTACAAAACTGCTAAAGAAATGTGAGACACTTTGCAAGTTACCCATGAGGGTACTAGTGAAGTAAAGAGGTCGAGAATCAATTCTCTAACTCGTGAATATGAATTATTCAGAATGAACCAAGGAGAAAGCATTCAGGAAATGTAAAAGAGGTTCACCCATATAGTTAATCATCTTGCATCTTTAGGTAAAAAATTTTCTAACGAAGATTTGATTAACAAAGTATTGAGATGTCTTAGCAGGATTTGGCAACTTAAGGTAACAGCTATATCAGAATCGAGGGACTTGTCGACAATAACTCTAGCTACCCTCTTTGGAAAACTTCATGAGCATGAACTGGAACTGAGCAAATTAAGTCAAAGTGAAGAAAACGATAAAAAGAAAAAGGGGATAGCACTCAAAGCCACTTCCTCAATATTCGACAATGATGATGAAGAAAATGAAAAAAGCTCAGAGAACATCGAGGTAAGCGAAGAAAATCTTAGTCTGTTAGTTAAAAAATTTGGTAAATTTCTCAGGAAAAAAGGAACCAAAGAAGACCTCCCTTCCCTCTGAAAAAGACTCATTACAAAGGCGAAGGAGTTTCATCGACTCCAACTTGCTATGAATGTAGCAAACCTGGCCATATGAAAATGGAGTACCCAGTTTACCAAAAAAAGAAGGAGAAAATTGAAAAGAAGCCCTTCAAGGAAAGAAAAGGAAGAAAAGCCTATATAGCATGGGATGAAAACGACATGGATTCAACTGACAGCTCAGATAGTGAGGAAGCTCAACTATGTCTCATGGCCAAAGGAGAAGAAGAAGAAAGCGAAAATGAGGTAAGTTCTAATACTACTTTATTGCCTTCTTACGATGAATTACAATATACCTTTGAAGAATTGCATGAAGAGTCTTTAAAATTCACAAAAATAATCTCTTCTTCTAAGAAAACAATTTCTTTTTTAAAAAATCAAATTCTTGCTTTAAATAAAGAAATAGAAGAATTAAAAGTTGAAAATGAAACTTTGGGAATCATTAATACATGCACAAATCATTCTTCACATACTTGTACATCTTCACCTTGTTCTTCATGTCATATGCTTGAAAAAGAAATTGAAGACTTAAAGAACACTCTTTCTAAATTCACCTTTGGAAGGGATAACTTAAATATTTTATTAGGAAGACAAAGAGTGATTTTTCAAAAAGCCGGGATAGGTTATAACCCGAAAAATCAACAAAAACTCTATAAAAATTTCTTTGTGCATTCTAGTGTTTCAAGTAGTCCTTTTATTAAATGCTTTTACTGTGGAAGGAAAGGACATAGTGCATCAACATGTAATGCAAGGAAAAACATTAATGCAAAAATTAGAACAAAAATGGTTTGGGTTCCCAAGGGTACTATACCCAAAATTGACACACAAGGACCCAAGAAAGTTGGGTACCAAAGGTTAAAAACTAAACATGTGTTGTAGGTGTGCTTGAAAGCTAGGAGTTCAAATTGGTATCTCGATAGCGGCTACTCCAAGCACATGACTGGGGACGACTCGAAATTCACCATGCTTATTCCCAAGAATCATGGACACGTTACTTATGGTGATAACAACAAAGGAAAAATTCTTTGAATTGGCAAAGTCGGTAAGAACCCTAACTCTTCTATTGAAAATGTGTTTCTTGTTGAAAGCTTGAAATATAACTTACTTAGTATTAGCCAATTATGTGATAAAGGAAATAGGATAATATTTGATTCAAATTGTTGCATAATTAAAGATAAAAATAATAAGCATGTTAAATTCATTGGTCATAGAGTAAACAACATCTATATAATTAGTCTTGATGATATATCTTCAAATGATGCGAAATGCCTTTTAAGTAAAAATGATGATTCATGGTTATGGCATAGGAGAATCACACACATTCACATGGATCACTTAAAGAAGTTAGTCTCTAAAGAGCTAGTAATTGGACTACCCAAGCTTAATTTTGTAAAAGATAAATTATGTGATGCATGTCAAAAGGGTAAACAAATAAAGGTATCTTTTAAAGCAAAAAATATAGTTTCAACTACTAGACCTTTACAACTTTTGCACATGGATCTATTTGGACCTTCTAGAACTATGAGCTTTGGTGGGAATTACTATGCTTTAGTGATTGTGGATGATTTTTCTATGTTTACATGGACTTTATTTCTTGCAAATAAAAATGATGCATTTCTAGCTTTTAAAAGACTTGCCAAAGTTATTCAAAACGAAAAAGGTTTTCAAATCTCTTCTATAAGAAGTGATCATGGTGGCGAATTTGAAAACAATGTTTTTAAAAATTATTGTGATGAACATGGCATTAATCATAATTTCTCTGCCCCTAGAACTCCACAACAAAATGGAGTTGTAGAAAGGAAAAATTGTTCTTTAGAAGAAATGGCGAGAATTATGCTTAATGAGGCTGCTCTTCCTAAGTACTTTTGGACGGATGCTGTAAGTACAACTTGTTATGTAATGAACAGAGCCCTTATAAGGCCTATTTTAAAGAAAACCCCATATGAATTGTATGAGGGAAGAAAGCCAAATGTTTCACATTTTCATGTTTTTGGATGCAAATGTTTTGTTTTAAATAATGGAAAAGATAACTTAGGCAAGTTTGATGCTAAGTCTGATGAAGGTATATTTCTTGGTTATTCAAATCATAGTAAAGCTTTTCGTATATATAATAAAAAAACTATGACTATTGAAGAATCTATACATGTTACATTTGATGAAACTGACCCAAATGGATCGAGAAAGGATCTTGTTATTGATGATGTTGCAGAAGTCTTGGCAGAAACACATTTGGATAGCAATAGAAAAGAAATCAAGGCGCAAGAGGATAAACAAAGACAAGAAGATTCACAAGCTTTGGAACTTCCCAAAGAATGGCGAACTTCAAAATATCATTCCCTTGATCAGATTATCGGTGATGTATCTAAAGGTGTAAGTACTCGTAATTCTCTTAGAAATGCTTGTAATCACTTAGCTTTTGTTTCTCAAATTGAACCTAAGGATTTAATTGAAGCTTTTAATGATGAACATTGGATCTTAGCTATGCATGAGGAATTAAATCAGTTTGAAAGAAATCAAGTTTGGGAATTAGTTGCTAGACCTAATAATCACCCTATAATTGACACTAAATGGGTTTTTAGAAACAAACTTGATGAAAATGGTTTAATAACTAGAAATAAAGCTAGATTGGTTGCTAAAGGTTATAATCAAGAAGAAGGAATAAATTATGAAGAAACTTATGCACCTGTAGCTAGATTAGAAGCTATTAGAATGTTATTTACTTATGCTTGCATCATGGATTTCAAATTATATCAAATGGATGTCAAAAGTGCTTTTCTAAATGGTCTTATTGAAGAGGAGATATACGTTGAACAACCTCCAGGTTTTGAAAATCATGAACTACCCAACCATGTTTTTAAACTTAAAAAGGCTTTATATGGCTTAAAGCAAGCTCCTAGAGCTTGGTATGAAAGGTTGAGCAAGTTCCTTTTAGAAAATAGTTTTTCAAGAGAAAAAGTCGATACTACCCTCTTCATTAAAAATAAAAAGCATGATGTTCTTCTTGTGCAAGTATATGTGGATGATATCATTTTTGGTGCTACTAATGAATCCATGTGGAAAGAATTTGCTAAGATAATGCAGAATGAATTTGAAATGTCAATGATGGGAGAGCTGAACTTCTTCCTCGAACTTCAAATCAAACAAACGAACGAAGGGACATTCATAAGTCAAACTAAATACTGCAAGGAATTGCTCAAGAGATTCGAAATGGAAAAAGCTAAACACATGGCCACTCCAATGGATACTTCCTGCTATTTGGACAAAGATGAAGGAGGTAAATCAGTAGAAATATCAAAATATAGAGGTATGATTGGATCTCTCCTTTATCTTACTGCTAATAGGCCAGATATTATGTTTAGTATATGCATGTGTGCTAGATATCAGGCAAACCCTAAGGAATCTCATTTAAGTGTTGTTAAACGAATAATGAAATATCTAGTAGGCACTTCACAAATGGGCTTGTGGTACCCTAAGGGTGTCTCTTGTAGCCTAATAGGCTATTCTGACTTTGATTTTGCTGGGTACAAATTACACAGAAAGAGTACTAGTGGGACATGCCACTTGCTTCGTAGTTCTTTAGTTTCTTGGCATAGCAAGAAACAAAATAATATGGCTTTGTCTACCGCTGAGGCTGAATATGTTGTAGCCAGGAGTTGTTGTGCTCAAATCCTATGGATGAAGCAACAACTTTTAGACTACGGTCTTTAGCTTGATCACATCCCGATAAGATGTGATAACACTAGTGCAATAAATATCTCTAAGAATCCCATTCTGCATTCCAAAACAAAGCATATAGAGATAAGACATCACTTTATCAGAGATCATATGCAAAAAGGGGATTGCATTCTTGAGTTTGTTGAAACAACTAAGCAACTTGCAGATATTTTCACTAAACCCTTAGCAAAAGAAGCATTCTTTTATATTCGAGGAGAATTGGGCATAATTGATCAACCCAATATATGATTGCATATTTTATTGCTGAATATTATCTCTCTTTAAATCACATGAATATATGCTTTGTCTTGAATTCTTGAACGTATGCTTTTCTGTGGTGTTTGTTAGTTTTATTCGAATAAACAGGTTTTTATTCGAATAAAATTCTTTATAGCTTGTCAAATAATGTGTTAAATATTAGCTTTATTTGAATAATACTTAGTTTATTCGAATAAACTGGCTTCTATGTTAATCCTGTGTTTGATATGCTCTCTATCTATTCGAATAAATCTCCTTCTATTCGAATAACCAGAATCCTTAGTTTATCAGTCTCAGTCTTTGCCCTCTGTCTATTCGAATACAACTCAGGCTATTCGAATAACTAGAGCCTTGGTTTATCAGCCTTGACTGATAGCCTTCAGTCTATTCGAATAACCCCTACAGTTATTCGAATAAATCTTGTAAGTCTGCAAAATGCTTGGCCTTCCTAGATAATCTATTCGAATAGAAACTCCCTCTATTCGAATAAACCATAGCAGAAATTCTCTTTCAACTCCTGTCCTTTCAGTTTCTAGCAAGGTTTATTCGAATAAACCTCTGTTTGTTCGAATAAACACGGGCCTCTCTTTAAATAGCCCCTGCGCGCCCAACCGTTTCACTCCCTCTTCTCTCTTCTACTCTTCACCTTCTCTGCCCATTGTTTCCTTCTCTTTTACTCCCCTCCACCATCTTCCTGCCATCTTTCTCTCTTCCACACCTCCAATCACCATGGCCTCCTCCTCCAGCAAGCGCCCACGCACGAAGACAACTCTATACAATAATCCACTAGACTTAAGAAGGCTCTCATCCAACGAAGAGCACTGTGCCCGCTTCATTACGTACTTTTGGGAGCGTAACCTTGTCCAGCCCAAGTATCTTGACCTCTCCTTCTTCCAGCAACACAGAGGTTTCGACTTTTTGACCCTGTTACAAAACTAGGGAGTTCTACAGCTCTGCTCTCACCAAGCCACTCTCTACCCAGCTCTGGTGAAGATGTTCTTCTGTAATCTAGCTTTTGATGGCCAGAACCTTCTCTCTGAGGTATATGATTAGAACATTGTGATCACCCCGCAGGACTGGCAGATTCTGTTTGGGTTGCAGTTCACTAGCATACTCGTTGAAGATGGTGACAACCATTTCCTTAAAGAGTTCAACAAGTTTCAGGTGATTGAGGACCTGTTGAAGCCTGGTCTAGCCTTGCCTGACAAGGGTATCAAGGGTGGCATGCTGAAGAGCCAAGATAGGCTTCTGCATTACGCCTTTGCTCATATCCTAGCTCCCCGCGGTGGAAATTATGCCTACCTTAGCGAAGATGACATCTTCATGCTTTGGATTCTGAAGAATGGCCATCAGATTAATTGGCCTGTGTTTATCATGAAACACATGATGAGGGCCAAGGGCAAGGAAAAATCTGACTTGTCTTATGGTATTCTCGTTACTACCTTGCTCAGCAAGTATCCTTAGGTCTTGGAGACTGAGCGAGCCATTGCCTTGACTCACCACAATGTCTTCGGCTCCCACACCTTACGTAAGATGAAGATGATCCAAACCGATGAAGGCTAGGTTTACCCAGATGGGGTTGCTGAGGATGAGAGAGACCCTGTTGATGCCCCTGCTGCCCCTGCTGATGCACCTACTGCTGCTCCTGCTCCTGTCACCTTAGAACAGATCATGGCCACCTTGCATGATAACCGAGCCTATATGGAACATACCTTCTCTATTCTTTTTGATAGAATAGAAGGTGTTGAACATGAGGTTGCTGCCCTCCAATCTGCTTCACTTGCTCTTGCACCAGCTTCTTCACCACCACCTCCGGA
Organism: Ormosia semicastrata; assembly: GCA_029884595.1. Lineage (NCBI taxonomy): Eukaryota > Viridiplantae > Streptophyta > Magnoliopsida > Fabales > Fabaceae > Ormosia > Ormosia semicastrata. The sequence continues at coordinate 77,691,386 of JAQQTO010000060.1, forward strand.
TACTTATTTCTAGGAACCTTAGTTCTTAGGATCTCTGTTTTGCCTTTATGTTATTTATTTCTGGCTTTTGTAATTGAATCCTTTTTGGTTAATGCATAAATATAGTTTCTTGATGATCAATTCTTGTATTGATATGAGTATGCTTCCTTTTATGCAATTATACTTGAATATATGTTTATGGGACTTATCCCTCCTTTTTGCTCATGACAAAAGGGGGAGAAAAATTTGAATTTAATTGAGAAAAGACAGGTAAACTTAAAATGAGATTAGATTCAAATTGAAAAGGGGAGCTGCACACATATCTGATATACATTACCTCTTATAATTAAAGAGGGGGAGTAAGCTTTTATACCTCTTTGAGAATTCCAATTATATGCACTAACTCTTTTCTCATTGATAGTTTATCATCATAAAAAAGGGGGAGAATGTGTTTGGACATATACCTTTGAAGACTTGTTTTGGTGATAACAAACGTGAAGACTAAATGAAGATGATAGAAAGACTAAGTCCAAGTTTATATAAGATTAGCTTTAGGACTTAGGATCTTTTGTACGGAGTTCACTTTGATATCTCACTATTTTGAAAGAACAGATAAAATTGAGTTTAAAAAGAAACTTGAGTGTTTTTAAAATGTCTTCTAAAAACTGGTTTTTTAATAGTTTGTTCGAATAACAGTTTGTCTATTCAAATAAATTGTTCCAGCTTTTTCTGTCTTTTAAATCATTATTCGAATAGCATTTGTTTTATTTGAATAATGTCTTTCAATCCTTGCTACGTGTTTAAGATTTTCAAAATGCTATTCGAATAACATTCTAGCTATTCGAATAAAAGAGATTTCAGACTGATTTGTTAAAAACATCATTCGAATAACTCAGTAGTTATTCAAATAAATCTCTTCTTTCAGAAACTCTTATTTTAACTAAGTTATTCGAATAACATAGTGGTTATTCGAATAACCCATATCAGATGGCTTTTTTACGTTGGTTTCAGGAATAGTGTTATTCGAATAACTTGTTAAACTTTTCGAATAAACACGTTGCTCACGAACACTAATATGGAAACAAACAGGTTTTTAATTCAGTTTAAATGAGTTTTAATTATACCCAAAAGCTTTTTCTTCGGATTTTCTCTATAAATAGTAGCCTTGGGTCACGTCTAAAATTGCCTAATACTCTGAATTGTTTTCTGCTTGCTCTAATCTGTGAAATTATTTTCTACGCTATTTTTTCGTTTAAAACCTTGAGATATTTCTATGAGACCTCCATTAGCACTTCAATTTGTATTATTTACTCTGAGTGAAAGTTTCTCTTCATCTACTTTCTGCTATTCTGTATCGAGGGTGAGGTATCCCTCAAGGTTTGTATAAGGGTGAGGTATCCCTGCAGGCTGAGGCTTTAGCACAAGGGTAGTGTTTTCCTGTGTGTGAAAAGTGCTCTTTTGTGTAATGATCACAAGCACTTATTGAAGCTTGTATATATAGTGAAAAATCTTGGCTTTCGAGGACTGGAAATAGACCACAAGTGGGTTAGTGATCAAATCAGGATAAATACTGTGCCTACTTCTCTCTTCTTAATCTCTTTAGTTTATACAATTTTAATTTACTGTATATTTATTTTCCACTGCTTTTATTGTTTCTTTTCTTCTTCTTGTTCTTTCTGTGTATTTATTTATTAAGTTTTAATATTTTTATTTTATTTTAAAATAGGTTTTGTAAAAAAATTTATACTCAATTCACCCCCTCTTGTGTAATTGGAAGCCACTTGGTAACAAGTCTTGGTCCTAGAGGCCAAGATCATTCTATTATGTTATTTGTTTATCTTGTTGTAATTTTCTTTTGTTTTAAATTGAAGTTATATTCTTCTTCTTCTTCTTCTTCTTCTTCTTCTTCTTCTTCTTCTTCTTCTTGTCTATGAGTAACTAATTTTTATTTTTCTTGGGTGAAATAGTGAAGCTCTTAGTAATGAAATAAGGTTAGATTAATCTTTTTCTTGTACTTAAATGATATATTATCAAGAGGTCATTATATTTGTTGTATTTTATTTCCAATCAATTTAGAAACCCTCCTTGTAAAGTGGAGTTCTTGATTTGTTGTAAACAAGAGATTGACACAATGAATGCTTGAACCCATTTACAAGTGTTGGTGTTAGAAACTCTCCTTGTAAAGTGGAGATCTTGATTTGTTGTAGACAAGAGATTGGCACAATGAATGCTTGAACCCATTTACAAGTGTTGTGTGGATAAATGACCCTAGTGTGTTTTGATTAATGACTAAACTGAATATGATTATTATTTCTTTAATTCACTAACTACTTGCCAAGCTTATTTTTTCAATGAGATTTAATAGGGCAAGAAAAGCGGATGCGAAGAATCATGGAGCAAAGCATTTCAATGCAAGGATCATGAATGAAAACTTGAAGAAGGAGCATCATGAAGAAGGAATTCAAGGAAGATCATTAGAAATTTTTTGTAAAGAAAAGACTTAGTATAATTCTTTGATTAAGCTCTCTAAAATAAGTAAAAATAGTTTTCAAAAGTAAAAATGGACTAAGAATGAAAAAGGTTAATTAATAAGTTTGTACATCTATGTGTACATCTATGTACTTTCAGTTAATTAACTAACTTTTAATGAAAACCTATGTGTACATCTATGTATACATATTATACATCTATGTATACATCGATTGATTCTGGACTTACTTGATCAATATGCACGTTTGCATATATACATCGATTTGTACATCTATGTATAAATCAAAACAGAAGACAGAAGCATTTGACATATATACATCGATTAGTACATCTATGTATAGGTCAACACAGAAGCATTTTATATATATACATCTATTGGTACATCGATGTATAAACCAAAACAGAAACATTTTGAAAATATACATCAATTGGTACATCAATGTATAAATCAAAACAGAAGCAAAAAAGTTTTGAAATAACTATACAATCGATTAGTTAATCGATGTATAATCTTTTGGGCTGAAAATATAAGTGTTTTTCAAGAACAACATCGATGTATTCATATGTGTATCATTCAAGAACAAGAACATCCAAGAAAACAATTGATTAGGTAATCAATGTACACATGTTATAAAAGTGAAATCTTGTTAAATACATCTGTGTACACATCGATTGACTAATAACAAAATTTTTCTGATAAGTCTGTTATGATCTTAACTGACTTATAAAGTGTATCCAACGAATCTATTTTGAGATAAACCTATATAAGGACATTGGGAAACACCTTTTACAAGTGAATTCATTCAAAATTTGAGAACACACACACAAATATTGAGAGAGCTTTTCATTGAAGAAAAACTGAGTATTTTTCTCTAGAGCTTCAATTTGTAATTTCTGATTTCTTAGAATCTGATTCAATCTTTTCAAATTTCGTAAAAGAGAGATAAGAGAGAAGGTTCTCTCGCTGGTTAGATCAAGAGTATAAGGGACTCTTGGTGCTGTGCAAGAGTAGAAGGAACTCTTGTGAGAATTGCAAGATTACTTTGACTGAAAAGCTGTCATTTGGGTAGAAGGAACCAAGAAGTGGAGCTTTTGTAAAGAATCTTGTATATTGATTTTCTATAGTGGATAAATCTCACAATGGTGTGGGGACTGGATGTAGGTTACTAGTGGAGGTAGTTGAACCAGGATAAATCTCGGTTTATAATTTTCTCTATCCCTTAACTTTTTTATTTTCTTTGTTGTTGAATGTATGGATTAAGCAATATGTTAGGGATGCTTGTATGATATAATTTGTTAATGATCTTATTCTTATCTGAAATCAATCTTATTGTTAATATTTCTTTATAAGTTTCAATTCTTGATTGCAATACATTTTACAAAAACACATTTTGGTTTGTTGGTTGACATAATCTCTTTATTAATTAAAGAAAAGAATCAGTTATTGTAAAAAGGGAAAAATTTTCAAAAACTTATCATACGAAATTCAACCCCCCTTCTTGAGTAATCAAAAGCCATAACCAACAAATGGTACCAGAGCTTTCACTCTTGTGTAAAGCTTAACAGCTTAAGAGGATGCCTTCAAATGACATCTTGGGAGAAGGGGCTTCCTTGGCAAGACCCTTTGCTTTCAATGGCACTGCCTATATGTATTGGAAAGAAATGATGTTAATATTTCTTGAGGCAAGTGCCATTGATGTTTTAGATGCTGTTGAGAATGGTTCATACATTCCTCACTCTCTTGATGCTAATGGCAACAAGAAAGAAAAACTTAGAAGTGATTGGGATAATGAGGACAAAAAGAAAGTAGGTTATAATACTAAAGCTAAGAATATTATAACCGCTGCCTTGAGTTATGATGAATTTTTCAAGATTTCAAATTGTAAGATAGCTAAGCAAATGTGGGATACGCTACAAATTACTCATGAAGGAACTAGTGATGTAAAGAGAGCAAGAATGAACTCACTCATGCACGAGTATGAACTCTTTCACATGAAGAATGGTGAAGACATCACTGATATGCAAAGAAGGTTCACTCACATAGTGAATCAGCTGAATGGACTAGGAAATAGCATTTGAGATGAACAACAAATCAACAAGATCATGAGATGTTTGACAAGAGAATGGCAACCAAAGATTACTGCCATAGTTGAATCAAAGGACTTGGAAACCATGAATATTGCTACATTATTTGGAAAACTCAAAGAACATGAGATGGAATTGCATAGATTGAATGACCATGAAGAGAAGGAGAAAATGAAAAGAGGCTTATCACTCAAAGCACATGTCTCCAAAGAAAGTCTTGACAGTGATAAAGACGAAGAAGTTGAAGATGAAGATGAATCTGAAGAGGATATCGGACTGTTAGTTAGAAAGTTCAAAAGATTCCTCAAAAAGAAGAAAACCTATAACAAAAGGCCCTTAAACTTCTTTTCCAAGAAGAACTCTTCAAAAGCTGAAAGTTCAACATCAAATGTGAAGTGCTATGAATGTGGCAAACCTGGACATTATAAGAATGAGTGTCCTAAACTTCAAAAGAAGGACAAGCATGACAATCATGAGTTCAAGGACAAGAAGAATAGAAAGTCAAGAAGAGCATATAGCCTAGGAAGAGAATGATATGGATTCCTCTGAACATTCTGAGGAAGAAGAGGCCAATCTTTGTCTCATAACTAATAATCAAAGTGATAATAAAGATGAGGTAAATGAAATCCCCCTACCTATAATGAACTACAAGATGCTTTTGATGAATTGCATAGTGAATATCTGAAAATTGCTAAGCAATTAATGTCATCTAGGAAAGTCATTGCTAAACAATTTAGTGAATATGCATCTCTTCAAATTAAGATTAAAGAATTAAAAGCTAAAAATATTAAGCTAAGTACATTTAGTTCTACATGTTCTAATTGCAACATTCTGGAAAAAGAAGTGGAAAAACTGAAAACCACTCTATCTAAATTTACAATGGGAAGAGATAATCTAAATGCCATGTTAGGACAACAAAAAGGAGTAGATGACAAAGCTGGAATAGGCTATAAACCAGCATTGCATGAAAAGGCTCTTAAGAAACTCTTTGTTGCACCTAAATCCTCTACTAGTCCTTTTGTTAAATGTTTCTATTGTGCAAGAAAAGGATATACAGCTTCTACATGCTATTTTAGAAATCCTTCAAGGATTTGTGTTAAACAAATTTGGGTTCCCAAGGGAACATATATTATGACTAACACTAAAGGACTCAACAAAGTTTGGGTACCTAAGAAAAATGCTTAAAATCTGTTTTATAGGTGTGTTTGAGAGCCAAAAGTTCAAATTGATATCTTGATAGTGGCTGCTCTAAATGTATGACTAGAGATATCACTAAGTTATCATCCTTCACTCCTAAACAAAGTGGAAGTGTCACCTATGGTGATAACAATAAAGGAAGGATCCTAGGAGTTAGAACAATTGGAAGAAGCACAACTACTAAGATAGAAGGTGTACTATATGTAGAAGGGCTCAAGCACAATCTACTAAGCATCAGCCAACTATGTGATAAAGGTTATAATGTATTCTTTAACTCTAGCAGTTGCATTATAGAAAACAAGCATGATAGAAAAACAAAGCTAATAGGTAATAGATTGAATAACATATACATGATAGATTTAGAAAGTATTTCTGCTAGTGATGTATGTTGTTTGATATCTAAGGAAGAGGAAAATTGGCTATGGCATAGAAGAATAGGACATATTCACATGGATCATTTAAACAAACTCATTTTTAAAGAATTGGTAATTGGACTTCCTAAAACCAAATTCTCAAAAGATGGTTTATGTGATGCATGCCAAAAGGGCAAACAAACTAAAGTATCTTTTAAGGCTAAGAATATAGTTTCAACTGAAAGACCTTTACAACTACTGCACATGGATTTATTTGGACCCTCTAGGACCAAAAGTTTTGGAGGAAATTTGTATGCATTAGTTATAGTTGATGATTACTCTGGATTTACATGGACCTTCTTCTTAGCACATAAGAATAAAGCTTTTACAGCCTTTAAGAAAATGGCTAAGTTAGTACAAAATGAAAAAGACATGAAAATAACTACTATAAGGAGTGATCATGGTGGAGAATTTCAAAATGAAGAATTTGACAATTTCTGTGAAGAGTTAGGAATTCAACATAATTATTCTGCTCCAAGAACTCCACAACAAAATGAAGTTGTGGAAAGGAAAAATAGATTCTTTGAAGAAATAGCAAGAACTATGTTGAATGACTCAAACATGCCAAAATATTTTTGGGCAGATGCTGTAAACACATCTTGCTATTTAATAAATAGAGTCTTGATTAGACCAATTTTGAAAAAGACTCTATATGAACTCTATAAAGGTAGAAAACCAAATGTTTCACATTTTCATGTTTTTGGTTGTAAATGTTTTGTACTAAATAATGGAAAGGACAATATAGGAAAGTTTGGCCCTAAAACTGATGAAAGAACCTTTCTAGGCTATTCATCATCTAATAAAGCTTTTAGAATTTTCAATAAAAGAACACAAACAATTGAAGAATATGTACATGTTACATTTGATGAAACTAACCCCAAAAGATTGGGAAAAGAATTTGTTGATGATGTTACAGAAACTTTAGAAGAGATTCAACTTGAGGAAAATCAGGACAATGCCAAAGTGGATGAAGCAGTGGAAATTCCAGAAGATGCTCAACTTGAAGATCTACCTAAAGAATGGAAAACTACAAGGAATCACCCTCTAGACAACATAATTGGTGAAATATCCAAAGGGGTAACCACTAGATATTCCTTAAGAAATGCATGCAATAATATGGCTTTTGTATCACAAGTTGAACCTAAAACTATAGGTGAAGCAATTATTGATGAAAACTGGATTATGGCAATGTAAGAAGAACTTAATCAGTTTGAAAGAAATAAAGTTTGAAAACTTGTTCCTAAACCCAAGGACAAACAAATAATTAGTACAAAATGGGTGTTTAGGAATAAGCTTAATGAAAATGGTATCATAATAAGAAATAAAGTAAGATTAGTAGCCAAAGGTTATAATCAAGAAGAAGTAATTGACTATGATGAAACATATGCACTTGTGGCTAGATTAGAAGCAATTAGAATATTGTTAGCATATACATATATCATGGATTTTAAATTGTATCAAATGGATGTTAAGAGTGCATTCCTAAATGGATATATACAAGAAGAAGTGTATGTTGGTCAACCCCCTGGATTTGAAATAAATGAATTTCCTAATCATGTGTATAAACTCACTAAAGCCTTGTATAGACTTAAACAAGCTCCAAGAGCTTGGTATGAAAGGCTAAGTAATTTCTTACTTTAAAAGGGATTCATAAGAGGAAAAGTTAACATAATACTATTCACAAAACATACTACTTGTTCAAATTTATGTTGATGATATTATATTTGGTGCTACTAATGAATCTTTGTGTAAGGAATTTGCCAAATTAATGCAAAACGAGTTTAAAATGTCTATGATGGGAGAGCTTACATACTTCCTCAGACTACAAATCAAACAATGTGATGATGGGACTTTCATAAGCTAAACTAAGTACTACAAAGAACTATTGAAGAAGTTTGGAATGGAGAATGCAAAGGAAATGACTACTCCAATGAGTCCATCATGCTACTTGGACAAAGATGAGAAAGGTAAATCAGTAGATGTTTCTAAGTATAGAGGTATGATTAGTTCCTTACTCTATTTAACTGCAAGTAGACCTGATATAATGTTCAGTATTTGTATGTGTACTAGATATTAATCCAATCCTAAGGAATCACACTTAACTACTTTAAAAAGAATCATGAAATACTTATTAGGAACTAAAGAAATGGGATTATAGTATCTTAAAGGATCAACATGTAACTTAGTAGGATATTCTGATTCTGACTATGATAGATGCAAGTTAGATAGGAAAACTACTAGTGGAACCTGTTACCTACTAAGAAACTCATTAGTTTCTTAGTTTAGTAAGAAACAAACAAGTGTGGCTTTATCAACTGCTGAAGCAGAATATATTGCATCAGAAAGTTATTGTGCACAAATTCTTTGAATGAAACAACAACTTATTGACTATAGTGTTTTCTTAGAGAAAGTACCAATCAGATGTGATAATACTAGTACTATAAATCTCACTGAAAATCCTATAATGCATTCAAGAACCAAATATATTGAGATAAGATATCATTTCATAAGGGATCACATTCAAAGTAGAGATATAATCATTGAATATGTTGATACATCTAAACAATTAGCTGATATTTTCACTAAACCATTGGCTAAAGATAGCTTTTTCTACATAAGAAGAGAATTAGGAATAATTGATCCTACCTATGCTTGATGTTTTGAATGTTGAATGCGTGATATTTTGATGTTTGATGTTATACACCAATTGCACAATCGATTGATATAAGCATTATATACTTCAAATAATTAGAACATCAATTTGTACATCGATTGAAGTAAAAAATCAAAAAACATGACTCTGAAAATCATTATGCATTGATTGGATAATTGATTCATTTGATTAAATAGGTACAATATATGATAGGCATCGATTGACCTTATATGAAATTTTAGCAATTCCAATTTAATCTGATATAAATCGATTTACACATCGATTGAATCACGAATCTCAAATGCACTACTCACTGTAAGTGACTATGCATTGATTGCTACATCGATTAGAATGGTTTTAAAAACACTGACCCTGTGTATACATTGATTGTAACATCGATTTAGTAATAATTCCAAAATTTAGAACTCACTGACTTACTCTATACATCGATTTATACATCGATTAGATGTATGCTGCAAATTATTGGACTCTCTGACATTGCTTATACATAGATTCACATATCGATTGATTTCAAGTTTTTAAAACTTAGTACTCTTTGACTTAGCTTATACATCGATGTACCTGATTTAAACTAAAATCCTGATGCTAAATACGTCGATTAGCATGTGCGTATTAGAGGTAAAAACCCTTTAACACATCGATTGGGAAATCGATTGACTACTCTGGGTTTATTAATTTCAACTTCCCTCCAAATTCTTCACTCATCTAAACCAAATTTCAGAGAACCTAAACCCTAGCAGAGCTCGAAATCTTCTCCAATGGCTCGTGTGAAGCATCCTGAACCCTCTACACCTGTTCCCTCTAACTCCACATCTTCCTCCTCAACTCAATCTTCCACACCTCAATGTGTTTCACCCACAGCAACCCCTATTCACCCCAGAAGAAAAGGAACTAAGAAAACTCAGGTTTCTCAATGGATTGACAATCTTCCAATCAAAAGCTTGAAGAAGAAAACACAAGACAAAGGCAAGAAACTTGCTGAATCTCCAAAACCAGCACCTAAGAAACAAGAAAAGAAGAAGAAAGTAGTGAAGGACACACCCAAGAAGAAGACTATTCAAAAGAAGAGAAAAAAGACAGCGGAAGAAGAAGAAAATGATGAAGGAGTTACTGAGATTGAACTTCTCAGAAGATATTTCTCTAATGAGGAGTACATTATGCTTTATAAAAATAATTTTAAACATAGAGATACTCATAAGGCTAGGATTGTTGATTTCAATTATTTTGAGACCAACGAGTTCACTTTTCATAAGATTTTAAAGGAGTATAATCTGAGTCAATTTTTGCAGATTAAGAGTGATATTTACCCTACATTGATCAAAGCATTTTATTGTACATATGAAATGGATAATGAGGGATTCTCTGCTGAAGTAAAGAACACTAGAATTGAGATAACTTTTGCTGAGTTTGCTTAATTTACTGGACTAGATTACAAAGGAAGTAATCTTGCTAGTACTGGACCAGATAGTGCTTGGATTAAGAATTTTGATAAGGAAGAAGCAAAGAAGATGCTTCTAATTGAAAATGCACTAGAAGGAAGACTGATAAACATCAGCTCTATGCACATTCAGTATAGGCTCCTGCAATATGTGCTGAGCAGGATACTTCTACCAAGATCAAGAAATCATGCTGTGGTGTAGAATAATGATATTTTGATGCTTTGGGCTATGCTACCGAAGAAGCAGCTGAGTTGGAGCTTCATAATTGCCAGGCACATGCTGGACTGTAAAATCAGTGGAGCTACCCTACCCTATCCTGGATTAGTGGTGAGTTTGCTGGAACACTTTGGAGTCTCTCTAGATAATGAAAAGAGATTTGAAGCTACAAAGGTAACTCACAAGTTTGGTGAAGGAACCATTAGCAAGATGAAGCTTACTAAAGTAAATGGAGAGTGGGTTAGGATAGCTGGTGAAGAGCAAAGAGCTGTAGAGGACAACTCAGAGCTGAATAGCAAAATGGACAAGCTGATTCAAATGTTTGAAAGCTTTGAGGCTAGGCAAACAAAACATCATATTATGCTAAAATAATCTATTGACTACTTGAGTATTAGACTCAACACTTTGGAAGGCCAAATGGCCATTCTACATCAATATCTAGGCATTTCTGTCACTGCACCTCCAGAAGTTCATCCTACTTCTGAAGATGTTGTGAACATAGCTAGAGAAGTTGCTACTGCTGCTGCACCTGAAGAGGAAGATAATCTTGAAGGGCAAGTAGGCCAAGCTTCATAGCACATTGAAGAACCAAGGACCAATGAAGATGCTTAGATCTTAGGGTGTCTTAAGTGTGTCTGTAATGATGTTAATATGTTGTTTTTGATATTTGTTCAACTGTTTTCAATTTTAATTTTTCTTTGAACAAAGATGATGATAAATGACTGTATAACTTGTTTTGATTATGCTGATATAAATGAATGAATCAATGAATAGTTGAATTTCTAGTATATACCTTGTTTTACATGCTTTTGTACTTTGATTCTCCCGTACATATTCTTTTTGATAATGACAAAAAGGGAGAATAGGTACCATACACATACTAAATAAAATAACAACCTCAACAATGAATACCATACTAAATCAACTTAAACTAATGATCTAAAATAATGATGCAATGATCCTATACATGTTTAATTTGCTAACCGCAAGTGCACAGATCGCTCAAGTAATACAGATACAGAGTAAAAGTTCATTCCCATAAGAATAATTGGTTATAAAGCTAAGTACCAACCAATAGCTAAATCAATTCTATTCAAGGACTTAAAAATAAGAAAGTAATAAACTAAACTAAACCAATCTACAAAAGCAATAAAGATAAATGGTTAGGTTTCAGGAAATCCTTCTTCACACCCTACATCTACCAACAACATGTAATCCTCCTCATAAACATAAATGTATTGATTAAGTTAGCTTGAGAATCTGATTTAGCTAAAAGCCTATGTCTAGGTCAATCAACCCTGGTTTCAATTGCCCAACTCACTAAGTTTCCTTGAAAGCTAGCGCAACATCCACTCATGAACGATCAATTCTCAATCACACACTATACATGACTAATAGGTATATTTCTATCCCATTAACGAATCAACTCATCCAAGCTAATTGAAATCGTCTAACATATATTAACCATACCATATCCATATTAACAAATCCCTATGTCTAGTTCATTTGCAAATATTAGGATCATGCAATTGATGGCCAATCAACAGCAAGTATTAAGCATAGATTATGATTGAACAATAACCAAACATCCACACAAACTTAGAAAAGAGCACATCATTAATATATATAGAAAAGGATGCAAAATATGCCTAAACACAACTCAGCTATACAATAGATAAGGAAGAGAAGAGAGAAAGGGAAAAAGAAAAAGGAAGCTCATTGATTTGTCTCTGAAGCTTGAATTCTCCTTCATCCTTGATCCTACCCTCTAATCCACCATCAATGGAGATCTAGCCAAACTAAACTAACCTAAAACTAAGAAAACTAACAAAACCTAAAATGGAAATGGCTAAGGCAGTCAGAACAGAGAGAAAAATGTGAAAAATCTATTTATAGGCTCAGCTTGCCGCTATTGCGCCGCAGCCCTCACAGGGTTGGTTACATTGCGCTGCGGTGCACCCATCTTCTGGGCCGCGGTGCTGAACTCTCGGGTTCAAGTATGGGATTCTGAAATGCCTCCCTGCGCCGCGACGCACACAACCTTGCGCCGCAGCGTTGACTACTGAAATGCAGATTTGGCTTCCTCTTGATCTTTTGGCTCAAATGCTCCATATTTGACCTTGTTTGGAGCCCTTCCTATCATAGAGAATACACCAAATCAATAACATATAGAAATCTACTTAATCTCTAATCATTTAAGCATAATTTGCTATAAAACATACAAGAAAGGATCAGAATCAGAATATGACAAATATAAACACAAAATCCTCTAAATATGCATTATAAACAAGGACTAAGCATTCATTCTAGCACAAAGATAGGGCACAAATAACTACATTTTATGGAGTTATCACACCCCCAAACCTACATTTTGCTAGTCCTCGAGCAAAACAAAATAGAACTAAGTAAATCACTTTGCAATTCAAATCAAACATTCATTCAGCAAATAACAAATTTCAATTTTCTTTTCTTTCAATTAAACCAAAACTAGTGTGTAATGACTGCATCAATCGTCAAAAAGTGCAAATGCCCCATAAATAGTTTCACACATATGCAATCCTTAACATGCTATCAATCCAAACAACTCTTCATGTAATTCACATTTTTCACAAACATGCAAGATAAACTTCTCCTAATCAAGTCATACACATTCAGATAAGTTTATAAACATACACGTATGTGATTCACAGAATCCACAAGATTGTAAATCAACTCTCTTTTCACTAATATAAATCACACAAGATTGAGGATCAAAAGGGACTTTATCAGCGTATAATGTTAGGCCAATGGTATGGGCGAAAGAAATGAAGGGAAATGATACAATACAAATATTAAGACACATAATATATTATTTCAAGATATGAGCCACTAACTTGATATCAGCAGGGTATTCAAAAGTGGATCATAAAACTTGCCAGAACCATTTTTCTGATGCTTTTAACACTTTACTTTTCTTAAGCTTTGCTTTTCTTTTTCATTTTTATTTTTCTTTCTCTTTCTTTTGATTTTCTTTATTTTGCAAAGCATTGCTTTTTCTTTTCTTTTCTTTGCATCTAGTTCCTTTAGGCTCATTTTGAATTAAATATTCGTACCCCTAACCAATAGACTTATCTCAAGAAATAGCATACCATGTACTCAACAAACATTGATGGTAGGAAGAAAAATGTAATGTTTTCACATGCATTAGAATGGTTAACTGGTTAACGATCACAATGGTTATGAAAAAAAAATAAGGCCAAATAGTATAAGGCTTCAAAAAGGGACCTAGGGATATCATTATATCAGGGTAAGCTTTTTAAGGCTCAAACAATCCAAACAATGCCCTAATCATCTCCTCAATCATGCACAATCTAGGATTTCACCTCAAGAGAGTTCAAAAACAATTTCTAAGATAATCAAAACTCTACATGTACATCCATAAACATTCTCAAAATATGCATTCTTATCATTTTCAAAGTTACACTTGCATCTAAGTGAGATGTAAATCATGCATCAAAAGTAACTAAATTGTTTCACATCTTCAAGATCACATAAGGTTTCACTGAAAAGGGGGCAAATAGCAACCTTTCATATCATGGACAACCAAAACAACACCAGCATTCTTACAACATGTCATGCATTCAAATAGATTCAACTTTTCAATTCAAGCATGCATAACATCATTTATAAACAGTGAAAATTGAAAATCTTATCAACAGCACATCAGTGATAGTCAAAAAATGAAATAATCATGAAAATATAATGACTAACACCACTGTATACTCAAAATACCAATACATGTTAACATTAAGCACAAAAGTAGTAAAACATGTAAAGATACTCCCCCAAACCAAAATGAAATGTATCTGTAATGAACATGGTCTATAAGGTACCTGAGACTCTTAAAATAGCAGCCTAACTACTACTGAGCATTACCAAATAAACAAAAACAGAGAAAATAACAGGAAAAAAAATAGGGGTGCTGCACCACGGCACACCCATGCCTGGGTCACGACGCTCACAAAAAAGCTGCAGAATTCTACAGAAAATGAGCACTGCTACGGGCACGCAACACCTTGCTATTTCACGGCATGATAACCTTAGTTTGCTAAATTTAGCAAAACACGATTTCTTTGCTAGATTTGGCTCATATGGGTCTCTAGCTGCAACAAAACTTGTTCAAAAAGCTAAATTACAAAATGTACAACACAAACATAATAAAACACAAAATCAACATATTAACCTATATAAAAACTAAAACAAACTTAAAACTTAAAAACAAACAAAAACTAGCATACTAACACATATATATACTAACATACTAACAAAAACATAATAACACAACTAACATCAATATGAACATATATACAAACATACAAAACACAACATACTACCTATTTATGTAAAAAGTAAAGACAATAAATAAACATAAATATGGGGTTCCCTCCCACGAAGGACCTGAGTTATAGTCCCAGCAGGACTTTGTCACAAAAATTGAATTTGTTCCGGATAAGTAGTCCTCAAGAACTTGATCCAAGGGTTATCCTTTCCAAGAGTCACGAATTCCCTCAAGGGCCTCGTATGAATGAAATCACCAGGCTTCTTTAGTGAAACTAAAACAATAAAATAAAGAAACTGAAACTAACATAGATTATATACAACTTGAATTAGAACTAACCAAACTTATTGTCAATATTAGCCATATAGAAACTTTATCCCTGGCAACGATGCCAAAAACTTGATTTGCTAGCCGTAAGTGCATGGATCGCTCAAGTAATACAGATACAGAGTAAAAGTTCATTCCCACGAGGATAATTGGTTATAAAGCTAAGTACCAACCAATAGCTAAATCAATTCTATTCAAGGACTTAAAATTAAGAAAGTAATAAATTAAACTAAATCTAATCTACAAAAGCAATAAAGATAAATGGTTAGGTTTCAGGGAATCCTTCTTCACCCCCTACATCTACTAACAACATGTAATCCTCCTCATAAACATAAATGCACTGATTAGGTTAGCTTGAGAATCTGATTTAGCTAAAAGCCTATGTCTAGGTCAATCAACCCTGGTTTCAATTGCCCAACTCACTAAGTTTCCTTGAAAGCTAGCGCAACATCCACTCATGAATGATTTATTCTCAATCACACACTATACATGGCCAATAGGTATATTTCGATCCCATTAACAAATCAACTCATCCAAGCCAATTAAAATCGTCGAACATGTATCAACCGTACCATATCCATATTAACAAATCCCTATGTCTAGTTCATTTGTAAATATTAGGATCATACAATTGATGGCCAACCAACAGCAAGCATTAAGCATAGATTATGATTGAACAATAACCAAATATTCTCACAAACTCAGAAAAGAACACATCATTAATATATATAGAAAAGGATCCAAAATATCCCTAAACACAGTTTAGTTATACAATAGATAGGGAAGAGAAGAGAGAAAGGGAAAAAGAGAAAGAAAGCTCATTGATTTGTCTCTGAAGCTTGAATTCTCCTTCATCCTTGATCCTAGCCTCCAATCCACCATCAATGGAGATCTAGCCAAACTAAACTAACCTAAAACTAAGAAAACTAACAAAACCTAAAATGGAAATGGCTAAGGCAGCCAGAACAGAGAGAAAAACGTGAAAAATCTATTTATAGGCTCAGCTTGCCACTATTGCACCGCGGCCCCCACTTACGAGCACCGCGGCCCTCACAGGGTCGGTTACATTGTGCCGCGGCGCACCCATCTTCTAGGCCGCGGCACTGAACTCTCGAGTTCAAGTATAAGATTTTGAAATGCCTCTCTGCGCCGCGGTACGTACAACCTTGTGCCGCGACATTGACTGCTGAAATGTTGATTTGGCTTCCTCTTGACCTTTTAGCTCAAATTCTCCATATTTGACCTTGTTTCGAGTCCTTCCTATCATAGAGAATACACCAAATCAGTGACATATATAAATCTACTTAATCTCTAATCATTTAACCACAATTTGCTATAAAACATATAAGAAAGGATCAAAATCAGAATATGACAAATATAAGCACAAAACCCTCCAAATATGCATTATAAACAAGGACTAAGCATTCATTCTAGCACAGAGATAGGGCACAAATAACTACATTTTATGGAGTTATCAATGTTCAAATGATAAGAACTATCAATTAGATAGGGGGAGTAAATGGTAAACAACTGCTGCATTATATTACTCTGATATGCATTGTATTACTCTGATATATTGAATGTTAAACATGTTATGTATGGTAAGTTTGTCATCAATCAAAAAGGGGAAGTTTGTGGATAAATGACCATAGTGTGTTTTGATTAATGACTAAACTGAACATGATTATTATTTTTTTAATTCACTAACTACTTGCCAAGCTTGATTTTTTTAATGAGATTTAATGGAGTAAGAAAAGTGGATGCAAAGAATCATGGAGCAAAGCATTTCAATGCAAGGATCATGAAGGAAAACTTGAAGAAGGAGCATCAGGAAGAAGGAATTCAAGGAAGATCATTAGAAACTTTTTGTAAAGAAAAGACTTAGTATAATTCTTTGATTAAGCTCTCTAAAATAAGTAAAAATGGTTTTCAAAAGTAAAAATGGACTAAGAATGAAAAAGGTTAATTAATAAGTTTGTACATCTATGTGTACATCTGTGTACTTTTAGTTAATTAACAAACTTTTAATGAAAACCTATGTGTACATCTATGTATATATATTATACATCTATGTATACATCAATTGATTCTGGACTTACTTGATCAATATGCACATTTGTATATATACATCAATTTGTACATCTATGTATAAATCAAAATAAAAGACAGAAGCATTTGACATATATACATCGATTAGTACATCTATGTATAAGTCAACACAGAAGCATTTTACATATATATACATCTATTCATACATCGATGTATAAACCAAAACAGAAACATTTTAAAAATATACATCGATTGGTACATCGATGTATAAGCGAAAACAAAAGCAAGAACGTTTTGAAATAACTATACAATCGATTAGTTAATCGATGTATAATCTTCTGGGCTAAAAATATAAGTGTTTTTCAAGAACAACATCGATGTATTCATATGTGTATCATTCAAGATCAAGAACATCCAAGAAAACAATCGATTAGGCAATCGATGTACGCATGTTATAAAAGTGAATTCTTGTTTAATACATCTGTGTACACATCGATTGACTAATAACAGAATTTTTCTATTAAGTCTGTTATGATCTCAATTGACTTATAAAGTGTATCCAACAAAATCTATTTTGAGATAAACCTATATAAGGACATTGGGAAACACCTTTTGCAAGTGAAATCATTCAAAATTTGAAAACGTAAACACAAATATTGAGAGAGCTTTTCATTGAAGAAAAACTGAGTATTTTTCTCTAGAGCTTCAATTTGTAATTTCTGATTTCTTGGAATCTGATTCAATCTTTTCAAATTTTGTAAAAGAGAGATAAGAGAGAAGGTTCTCTCGCTGGTTAGATCAAGAGTAGAAGGGACTCTTGGTGCTGTGCAAGAGTAGAAGGAACTCTTGTGGGAATTGCAAGATTGCTTTGACTGAAAAGCTGTCATTTGGGTAGAAGGAACCAAGAAGTGGAGCTTTTGTAAAGAATCTTGTATATTGATTTTCTATAGTGGATAAATCTCATAGTGGTGTAGGGACTGGATGTAGGTTACTAGTGGAGGTAGCTGAACCAGGATAAATCTCGATTTGTAATTTTCTCTATCCCTTAACTTTTTATTTGCTTTATTGTTGAATGTATGAATTAAGCAATATGTTAGGGATGCTTGTATGATCTGATTTGTTAATGATCTTATTCTTATTTGAAATCAATCTTACTATTAATATTTCTATATAAGTTTCAATTCTCGATTGCATTACATCTTGCAAAAACACATTTTGGTTTGTTGGTTGACAAAATCTCATACTTGATTAAAGAAAAGAATCAGTTTTTGTAAAAAAGGGAAAAGTTTCAAAAACTTATCATACTCAATTCAACCCCCCCTTTCTTGAGTAATCAGAAGCCACAACTAACATGTTGGAGTTAGTGGATAATTAAAGGAACCATAATATAACTAATATAACTTTTAAAGAACTTTGAATGTTGTATTTTCTGATTTAAACCTCCATTATGTGTGGATTCTAATTGAGTTATAAAAGAATTAATCTTATCCTTAATTTATTTACTAATAGTGGATCTCCTAGCCCAAGCAATTCCTTTTTACTTGTGAACAATTTTATTTATCATCTTTATTTTTGTGACAAATCTTTTCCTTACCTCAACAAATTTTTCTTCATCAATTCCCTATGGATCGACCTCAGACTCCCGAGAATTTATTACTTGAGACAACTTGCACTTGGGTTTGTAACTTTTAATCCGCATCAGACGCGACAAAGCTCTGTGGGCTTGACGGAAGAGTCGCGATGTGGAGTGGCCTGTTGGTTGTGGATCCAGAATCGTGGATCTAGATTATGGATTTTGGGTTTGTGGATCTCAGTTGTTTTGACCGAGTATAGTGGTTCTGGGTAATACATTCCGGTTTGACTAAATGGCAAACAATGGTGGCCTGGAGCAATGTCTGAATGGAGGTCTGGAACAGTGTTTGAATGAAGCAGACAATAATGGTCTGGTACGGTGTATGAACAGAGGTTTGGAGTGGAAGGATTGGACCAAGAGCCCAGACTCTCTAATACTAAGTTTGAAACAAAAATAAGGAGACAAATACTGCTAAATTTGTGTATATTTCTAAATGAATGTATACAGGAGAATTAACCTCTATTTATACAAGAAGGCTGCTATACAAGAAAAAAAATAATAAATTATAATTATGTACTAAATAAATTACAATCATCCCTAAAATCAATCATGATCAATCATAATCTCAATCACGCTAACAAAAATCATTTAGGGTTTCGAAGGGAGGATGCCTTCCTCACAATATTGCAAACACAGTTTTAAGACATGGCATATAGTCACTAGCAAGTGCATATTGTTGACAATATCTTACACAAAGCTCCCGAGCAAATAATCATCTTTCTCTTTTTGGCATCGACCAAAAGGATGCGAATAAGTAGAAGGTGATAGAGGAAAAAGATAATTACAATTAACTAGCGTTAGAATGTGCTATCACTAGTTGTTAGAAAGTTAGTTATTATTTTGTTAGAAAGTAATTACTCAACTCAATGTAGAGTAGTGGTGTAAAAGAAAAAAATCTCAGTGTTTGATCATTTTGTTTAATGAATTATAATTATTCAATGACTTTCTCTTTGTAATTCTCTCTATGTCTTCATCATTTTCTCTCAAGATTTTATTGCACTTTCTATTACTTTCTCTCCTTTTCTATGTTTCTAGCTTTTCTATCAAGGTATTCAGAGCTTGATGATCCATGGACAACACCACAGCTGCGGCTCCTTAATCAATTTCTTCTATGAATCTCGTCAATTTCACCCACTCCATCTCCATGAAGTTGAATGAGAAAATTTTCCTACTATGGAAGTAGCAAATCTTGGCTACAATCAAAGGCCATAAGCTTCTCAAGTTCATGTCTTGTTCTAATGTGATTCCACCTCAGTTTTCTTACTCTAAAGATGAAGATCTTGGAATTCTTAGCGATGAGTTTGTGGACGGGGAATAACAAGACTAACTTTTTCTCTCTTGGTTGCTATCTTTTCTCTCAGATAACATGCTCACTAGAGTAATAGGGTGCTCCCAATCATTTTAACTATGGGATCACATTCACCAATTTTTTCATTCTCACACAAGAGCTAAGATCCATCAATTTCGATTTGAACTCCACTGCACTAAAATAGAGTCATGATCAATTAGTGAGTATCTCCTTCGTATAAAAGCTCTTGTAGAATTACTTGTCTTATTTGGAAATCCACTATCTATACAAGAGCACATTAATGTTGTTTTGGAAGGTTTACTAGCCGAATACGATGGTTTTGTTACTTCCATCACTAGTCACCTTGATCCTTATTCTATTAGTCGAATTGAATCATTATTATTGGCTTATGAAGCCAGATTGGAGAAACATACAAAAGAAATGATTTTCAGATGCATTGTTTTTGCTAATATAGCTTATTTTCCACCACAAAATAAGCAAGCTCCACCACCTAGACCTTACTCCAAATATCTTAACCCTTTTGATCCTAATTCTGGTTATCAGTCTTAATTTGATCCTAATTCTACAATTTCTAAAATTCCTAGATCATCATATCCTTCTTCAAGAGGTGGCAAATTAGGTGCATCATTAAGATTCAGGGGTAGAGGTGGTTAATACAATAGTAACCGATCCTCTATTGATTGTCAGCTTTGTAATAAACCTGGTCACTCAGCTTTCACTTGTTACCACAGGTTTAATCATGGCTAACAACCTTCACCACCTCTTTCTGCTTATTCCCCTCAACATAATCCTTATCTCAATGGCCCTTAACCATTATCCAACTTTGCTTACCCATAATCATTTGTTGTAGCCCCTTATCCTAGCTCTCAATCTCCTTATCTTGGTTATTGTAACATCTCCCTTCCAAATAATTTATATGGATATTTTAGAGTTCTGTAAGTATTAAAATGTATTGCATATACATTAATTTATTTATCTTGTTTTGTTTGTCATTATTTGTTTTTTATTCACCTTTGTTTAAAAGAGAATAGAAAACTACTTAGGTGTGAAAAGTATAGGTCAAAATATCCATTGGAAGTGCTTCAATTAACCAATGGAAAAATTGTAATCTTAGGCTTTTTACCAAGGGTATTCATGTCTAAAGAAGGTTAGTGAACCCTAACTAGATTGTTTAATTAGAAACTAATCTTGTTTGGTTATACTAATAAACTAGTTAGAAGAAATTAATAAAACAAAGAGAAGCCAATGAGAGTTAAACACCTATTGAGACACTAGCCCTAAGATAATCAACTAATTGATACACAGAAGCCAATGAAAAATAGACACCTTATAAGACACTAGTTTTACTATAATTGGTGAAATTGGTTAATAGTTTCAGTAAACAAAGTTTAATTGGTTAGTTAGTTAATAGGAGTAGCCAATGGGAGCTAAACATCTTAGTGAGATGTTAGTTCAAAAATGACTAGTTAATGATTACACTAAGTCTATTCCCACTTGGGATTGGTACCTACTCAACTTCATCCGAATGCTTGGGGGTTCGTCCTAGCATTTGAGCTTGTGTGCCAAGTCTTTGAGTGGCCTTATTTGGTCAAATCCTTCTTCTTCATTTTTTCCCGATTGTCGACCTAGGGGAGCAACCAAACCAAAGGATGGGTCACATTGCAGTTGCAGACTGGGCGTGAGGTTTTCAAACCCTACCAAGAGTCCTTCAAGAATTTCAAAAAGGACTTTTTTAGGGTAGAAGGGGCTCCGAGGTTGACACCTTTTTTCATCACCCAAGAGGGTCAACCACGCCTTTATCTATATTGGTCCGAAGCTAGTTGGGAGCAAAATAATAAAGAGTTAGAGATTTTGACCTCTGAGGTCTCTTATCCCAAGGCCATGGTCCTGTGCTTCCTGATTGATTGGACTAAGGAAAAAGGGGCCATCTCCTGTAAAGATATCCTAGATGAGCCCACCGATTCCATAAAGGCCTTGCTAGGTATCGTACCTTGCACAATTTTCTCTTTGCACTTATCTTTATGCACTAAAACTTATCCAAGTGTTGTAACACTTTTTCTTTTTTCTTTTTTTGTAGAAAGCGTAGTTCTACTAGGAGCAGTGAGGCGTTAAGATCTTGGGCCCTGGCGGCTACTCAAGGGGTATCTGTTACTGTCTCCACGCCTTTGAGTAGTACAGTCCTTACTCTTGTGGCTGTGGTGATCTCCCCACCTCCCCCAAACACCGAGTTCTAGGATGCTGAATAGAGTTCTCTTGTACGGCTGCTACTACCCTTTAAAAGGTAAGCTAAAAGCAGCAGGGATGCTAGGGGGAAGAGGCCAACAATTGAAAGCATTCCAGAGGAACCTGAAATATGTAAAGTTTCGATTGGTCTGGGGTTGCTATGTGGTTTGGGGTTGCTCTGTGCCAATTTCTATCTAGGTCGGTGTAGTATTGGAGGGCTGACCCTATCAACTTTATTAGTGGTCACTTATTGAGTCTCACTGAGACTGATGTGCTGATCGAGCATGATGTGGGGGAGATCCTTCATGAAGCTCAACTATAGGTTGATAAGCTCCCGATTGAAGTTGTCCGCCTTACTGCAAATATTGCTAAAGTCCTTTATCTCCAGGCTCAAGTTACTGAGGTGGAGTCACTATGGGCCAAAGTTTTGGAGGTTGACAAGCTTCAAGTCCAGCTTGGTAAAGCAACAGCTCAAGAGGATGTGTTGAAAAAGAACTTAGCCTCGATCGAGTCCGTCTTCACCAGTGTCCGGGTTCAGTATGAACTTCTGAAAGGGGAACTAGACCAAACAGTAGATAATTGGTTGAAGTTCATGGAAGAAGACATGACTATTTTAGTGGTTGCTCAAATGGCCAAGCAAACCATAGGGTGGATGGAGGGGAAGGGATAGAAGCAATTCCAGAGTATGGATGAGAAGACACTATGGCTTTTGTTCCTGAGGTAGTGCAGGCCGAAGCAGCGCAGACTGAGGCAGCGCAGTCTGAGGTGGCGGTGGAGACCCCGTGAGATCATAGAGCTACCTTTTGATGTCCATGTTTTTCATTTTCTTGCCCCTTGCATAGGGCTTTATTAATGTATTTGGACAAGTCCCGACCTCGAACACTCTTTATTTAATTTTGATACTTGTCGTTATCTTATTTTCACATCTGCTTTTCTTCTCCCAGGATGAGTCCAACACTCAATCTCGATGCTTCTTTTACACTTGTTCAAAATTTTACCTTCGTAATACTAAGATGGGTTCGATGCTTAATCACGGTATTGACTTTACACTTAAGCAATTTGTTCGTGTAATTCACCGAGATGGTTCCAACGCTCAATCTTAGTGGCAAGACATTATTTCCCTCTAGATTTGATGTCATTTTAATTGCTTTTACTCTGTGATTTGTAGCAGTCTACGCTTGCTTAGGAAATGTTGCTTTGAATTTATTGGGAATTAAGGCTGCTTAAATGCAATTGCAGTCTTCGACTCTACTTCCCAACTGGCCGCTGTTCTTTTTGGCCAATTAGAAAGGGAGAATAATTAAACATGGTTTTGAATGTGCAATCAGTTCACCTTTTTTGGGGACTAATAAAAAAATGCATGGCCCCCTTTATGAGTAGGGGATGTTTGTAAGTAGTGGGGTTATCATTTGTTCCTTTCTTTCATTTTCTAGCTATGTTTGAGAATGGGTCCTTTCTATAGAGTGCCCCCATTTTGCTTCTTGTGAGTGTTTTGAGGATTGTGTTCCTGTCTAGGATCATCTTTCATTTCTTTCCTAAATTCTTGAAGGTATTTCCTTTTTGCCTGTATATTCTCTAGTGGAGGCTTTTCTTTCTAGGTATAATGGCCGAATGAGGGCCAAGTAACTTCTTTATGTGGCTTGGTCAACACGTCTCCGGGCAGCAGATGCCTTTCTTTCCAAGCGTACATAGAAGATCTTACTTTTTCTAGGAAGATTTGATGCTTCTGCTGTAATTCTTGTGAGGCGTGGAGGGGCTTCACTACTTTTCCTCCTCTGCTCCCCTGATTATTGCCATGTCATGGGTGTACAGGGGCATTTATTGAATGTAGAGTTGTGAAGCCTTCTCTTTATGTTGATCAAGTGGGAGGAGGCAGGTTTTTGCTCCTTGAGGAACCATGGAGGTGGTCGTGTTTAGTGCTTGATCATCATCATTATCTGACTAGGATACCTTCTTGGCTTTTTTCAAAAAGGTAGTCTTGCACGAGGGTAACTCACAGGCTCTTGTAAATTTGATGGGAATGTGAATAATAAAAATTAACTTTTCTGAATATTTTGCTTTCCATTATATTAGTGACGAACATTTGTTTTGCCAACCGAGACGAGTCCAATGCTCGATCTCAGTGGTTAGGTTCGCATAGTTTGACAAATACTAATTTTTCTAGCCGAGAAGAGTCCAACACTCGATCTCGGTGGTTGGGTTCACGTATTTTAATGAACACTCATTTTTCCAGTTGCGATGAGCCTAAAGCTCAATCTCGGCAGTTAGGTTCATTTAGTACATGTGACACAGATGCCTCTTGGTGTGAGGTCCATGATATTGAGCTATGGTCAGTTACTCTTAACTTCTGTAAACTTTGGTGAGTTTATGGGTTAAGGTATGGCCATAAGGGTACGACCCTTGAATGCACTACTTGACCTCGAAGGGTGTTTAAGTGGATTCCTCTGTTTGGCTACCTTATAAAACTATGCTTAACATCTATAAACCTAGTCGACTTATGGCTTAAGGTCAGGCTCAAATGGGTAAGAGTGAAAACCCTTGAATGCGTTGCTTGACCTCAGAGGGTATTTAAGTGGATTCCCTAGTTTGGCCTTTTGTAAGGATGTTAGAATAGTTGATCTTTTTCAAATCTTGTATTCCTCGGACCTCGCCAAGGTGCGGTAACCTTGTGGGTTGCATCAGGACGAAGTAGTCGGGGACTTGAAGTCTCAAGTGAGGTATTGGCCGTAGATAGTTATGAATCGAAGCACCCATGGTCACGGCTGAGGTACTGGCTTTCAGATATAACAATAGTTAGAGAGACACTGATTTATTGATATCCAAAGAAGTTTATTACATAGCAGAAATAATAATTACAAAGTGTTACATAATTGTTCGGATTACTTTAGTGAGATGACGATTGTCCTCCTGGTGGTTGTTCTGGGGTTGTCCCCTATCTTGATGTTGGGTATTAACCCGGGGTGTGCATGGGCCAGGGTCGTCA
Organism: Ormosia semicastrata; assembly: GCA_029884595.1. NCBI lineage: Eukaryota > Viridiplantae > Streptophyta > Magnoliopsida > Fabales > Fabaceae > Ormosia > Ormosia semicastrata. Next base: position 77,716,721 of record JAQQTO010000060.1, read on the forward strand.
TTCTTAGCTAGAGAACGTCTTATTTGGTAGGGGGAAAAGGACTCCAAGGGATATAGCTCTATTTCTTATAATGACCCCTCTTCTGACTATTCTAGGCTTGGCACATATACCGGTGTAGACAACCGTCCAGGATGAGAGATTCAATGGCATCTTAAAGGTTGGTACAATCTTCTGTGTCATGACCATGGCTATCATGCCACGTGTAGTGCTTGGATATGTCCCTCCGTGAATGCTTTTTCACAGGGGGAGGTATCTGCACATCTTAGAGCTCAGTGTTCATGACCTCATAACATATTTGAGCCTGAGGTGTATTGAGGGGAGTATAGCTATCGTACTTCCCTTTGAAAGGTGACTTTTAATTTCACCCCTATTGATTTGGTTGCTCTCCAATCTTGGTTTGAGCATCCTCTTTTTCGAGATACTTCCTAGCTCAAAGAACATCCTCAACATTGATGTACTTGTCTACACGGGCATAAAATTCACCTATGGTTTTGGGCTTTTTCTTTGCCAATGAAAAGGAGAATTATCCTAGACAGAGTCCATCTTTAATGTAAAATAGTCCGAGTCTTTCATCCTAGTCACACATATTTATGATCTCTTTGTTGAACTGGGATATGAAGTCTCAGAGAGAATCCTCCTCTCCTTGATGGATTTGGGAGAGGCATGAATTGGACTTAGACTACACTTTGTTGGTAGTGAAATGCATCAAAAATCTTGAAGACAAGCCTTCCCAATTATCCATGGATCTCGAAGATAGGGTGGTGAACCATCTTAAGGTAGCTTTCTTTAAAGACAGAGGGAAAGCTCGGCATATAAGAGAGTCATTACCCCCAGCAAACAAAAGTGCAGACACATAGGCATCCAAATGCTCTTGAGGGTCCATGGTCCCATCGTAGGCTTCAATGTTAGCAAGGTAGTTGAAGCGTCTAGGGATTTCATAAGCCATAAGTCTGTCAGAGAAGGGTTGGTTTTGTGAAATCGTGTCCCTTGCCCTGTTTTCCTGCTTTCTTGCATGGGGCAGGTCTAGCATTATGGCTGGGATCCGTGATTCTAGAGTTCTCTGGATGGCAGTCATCGTGCTGATGTCAGTCTATTCTGTTTTCATCGTTCTTTCTAGGAGAGTAATTTTCTGCTTCGTGGTCCTGGTTAGTAGCTCTCTCTAGGTTATGGATTCTTTCATCCTGACAATGGATCCTCTCATCCTGAAGTCTAACCAGAAAGAGCAATTCTGCTCTGGATAACTCCTAATGATCTATCACAATTTGGCAGGATTGGGCTTCATTGTCCACCTAGTCTCCAAGGCACTACAGCATTGACATTCACTGTCCAACATCCCCAAAAGGTACTCTTTGTGGGTTAAGGAGTTGCTCTACCAAAACTCTCTTGGGAGGAAGGGGAGATTCACTTGAGCGAAAGAAGTCTCCTATCTTTCTTGCCTAGGTTCCGACTAAGGTATGACTGGTTCATGAACAGTAGGGATAGATGCTGGGCAGCAATTTGCAGAAGGTGGGTTGCGCACTGTGAAAGCTTGATTTTAGTTGGTTGAGGTTTGTCTCTTCCTCGTGTTCACCATGATGATGGTTGTGATTGGAGTGTTGATGGTGGGGTTGGGAGTATAAATTTATCAATTCCCACAGATGGGGCCAATGTTTAGAACTGGGTTTTGAGAATTACCTAAGAAGGTAGGAAATGATGGATTCCTCTATGGTGCAGCCGCACAGCAATGAGTGAGGGGGTGGGTAATTGTAAATGGCACTCTGAAGCTCAAGTCAATAGGACGTAAGGAAGGTAGTTTATATTCTGAATTAGGTCATACCTTTGTCCTCTTGCTGAGTACCTTTATATATGAGTGTTTTGAGGTGTAAAATATCTGAGCATTCAATGTATATTGAATACTATCCCCCAGATCATGGAAAGCATTATTCCTTGTCATGATTCCTCTCTTTTTGTGGGGCATAAGGAGGGTTGATTTCTGTTGAGGGGTTTACGCCTTGCACGTAGGCTAATTCACGTGCATAATAACATTAGGGTGCGAGCCTGCCTGGTGGGTCAGGTTGCTTCAGATACATAGACCCTTTACCTGATCCAGAAAAATGTCCTTGCCATACAAAACAACTAGAAATGTTTGATTATGAATTCAGTAAACCAAGTTATAGCCCAATATGTGATAGATGTCAAAATAAAAACACTAGGTGAAAATGGAATAGCCTAAACACATTTCATCACCAAATAACACCAAAGCATTGATGTTGTGATGTCTTAATCAAACAAGATACAAATAAATCCCAAAATCATATGATCCTATCACTAACACCCAAATTTATGAATAAAAAACTCTCATGTGGTTTCTCGACCCATTTAAAACTTGCACAATACACACTTTAAGTTCTCTTGACAAAAAATGACTTAACTTTGGTTTTCTCCAAAATCGGGAGTCAAAACTGGTTTTATAGGAAGGCAGGTAGCTATGAATCTCAAGAATGGTTTTAGGTTTGCATAGTTCAAACTCAAAATTGATGCATCACAATAATGCTAATAAAATCAAATCTCGCAAGCCATTTTTACTTCCCAAGGTATTCCTTTTTCAATTAAACCATTCTTGTAACACTAAGCAGAGGCTAAAGCCATAGGTAACAACAAGCTAGAGAGAAGGGTATAATAGAATTTAGGTAAACTAGAAAACGGGATTAACCGCTCATAGTTAGGACCAAAACTCAAAATTTGTCAAACTCATAGCTCAAGAATCAAAAGAAACAAATCCATATTTAGTCATCCAAATTCACAACTCATCACAAAACTAAATCAAAACACACATAGATATTGAAATGAACTCATAACGCGAGAGTTGAAATCAATAAAATAGACTCAACATTCTTCTAATTCTCAAGAATATGGAAGTAAAATGTACCATAATTCAGAAAATGCATTAGCTACCAACTATCAAAGCTCTTGATCTGTATCTTCAGCAAATCATCTTCCACTTGAGAATAGCACATTACAAACCCCCAAAGCAAATCAGATTCAACTCTCCTTTAAGTCCACACATCCTAGGGAACTTTACCCAGCCAGCATACAAAAGTAATCAAAGTATACATGAAAATTCATTAAAATAAGTTCGGCCACACAAATAATGGTAAGCCATAAATTAAGAGCACATTCGCTAAATTTAGTGTGTTTATAGCAAACTCATTTAATGTAATGCTATTAACGTTATGATGACTGGAAGCCTGCCCAATAAAATACCCCATCCCAAACTCTGACAGGATCATCAACCGAAATGTATTAGTAGCATGCCACCATATCTCTTTATTTTGAATTTTCCCTTTTTCGAGTTTAGAGTTAAATCGTAGATATCATTACAATGCCCAAGATTAAAATCATTTTCTAAGTAACTCAAAATAATAGCTTCAACCATTCAATCTATTCCAAAAAGGATTTTGGGCACACAGGAGAAAATATTTAAACATTACCAACTTTCCTTTGTAACATCCCGTTCTTAATTTGCTTAAATAAATAATTAAAATTTATAGAAAAAAATTACTTGTTTGATTTATTTGTATGTCTTTGTGTATTTTTATAATTTACATATTGATTGTAATAACTTAGTGTGTAAATTAAATTAAAAATAAGTCGGAATATACGTCGAAAATTTAAATGAGCAAGACCAACAAAAACAACCAAGTCTTTTCTTACTAGTCGCGGGCCTTATAGTTGTGCGGTAAAATTTACCCTTAAGTTTGAGAGGCACTTTTCTATCACAAATAACTCCTAAAGCACTCCTCCATTTCATCAATCCAGCTTGAATCCTATGGTTTACATCTCCCTCTATCTCTCCATCATTTTGTATGATAGATCAAAGATACCTAAACTGTGTGACTTGTGGTATGGTATGATCTCCAATTTTCACTGCTAAACTAGCATTAACACGCCCCCTACTGAACTTACATGCCATATACTCCGTCTTACTTCTGCTTAAACGAAAGTCATGTTCTTTCAAAGCTCGTCTCCATAGCTCTAGCTTCCCATTTGTTTCCTCTCTCGACTCTCCAATTAAGACTATATCATCAGCAAAAAGCATGCATTGCGGCACCGGCTCTTGGATATGTGCAGTAAGCACATCCAAGACCAAGGTAAAAAGATATGGACTCAAAGTTGACCCTTGGTGCAGTCCTATAGTTAAATTAGCAAGAAAAATTATGAAAAATTTATAATTTAGTTTCAAATAAATAAAAATAATTATGGTGAATTTTTGGGACTTAAAATAAATTAAATTGGTAACTTTAACAAATTATAGTGACTTTTCTAATTTAAAAGTAGCATAGAAATTAAAATGAATATGATAAAATTATAAAAATACTTTTATAAATTAAGGAATTAATTTAGAGGATAATAGTGACCTTATAATTAAGTTATGACTTAATAAGTGCATGGAAATAAATTAGAATGAATTTAGAGAATTAAAATCTTATTTAAACTAAATTAAAAATAAGGTAATGATTACCTTTTGACCAATTAGGATTCATGCAAAGGTAACTTCTAAGTTAAGTTTAAATTGTATTGGATGGTGATAAGGATTGATATGAGTGGATTTAGGCTTGATTAGACCTAAACTAATAGATTGCATGAATTTAGATTACTTGAACCTTAAGTTAGCTACCTGTTACAAATAATTAGGACCTAATTAGCACTAAGTGGCTTAAGTTAATACCCTATATGAACCCCAAGGAGCCCTTTATCCCTAGAACCCAAATATCAGTAGTAACAATCATAATCAATTATTCAACAGATACAGTGATGAACAAAAGTGAAAGATTAATTCATATAAGAGTACATCATATTATTGGGAGAAAAGATAAGACTAGTGCACAACCACAAGGTTGAGAGCCTTGAATCACATAATAACAGTAAGCCCTAATTAGGCCTCAGTACATTGCATGTTATTAAACTAGAGAGCGATACTTCGGTACCCATTTTTTTCCTAGATATGGTACCTGTTCCTCCAATGCAAGGTGGTTGTGATGGTGATGCGAGGGATGGGTACCTGCAAAAGGAACTCTGATGTTCAAGTTAGACTGTGCACAAGGTGGGTAGTGTTTGGAATTAGATGCATATCTTTACTATCTTGAGTGGTATTTATAGGAGCGTCTTGGGTGATAAGAATCATAGTGCAATTTGAATTAAATGTTATTAATTAGGATAAGAATCCATGAGATTGTTATCTCTTATGACTAAATCCCCTATTTATGTGAGATGTAATTGATGTCCTTATCTATGGGGAATTCTATGAGAGATTTGCTCCTCATAAATAGGTAGATTTACTTATCTAATAGCACTCGTAAATATTTGAGACCCAAGTCTAGCGGGCTGGGTTGCTCCTAAACTGCTAACCCGAAACCTGGTCCAAAACAGTTGCCCCTAACTTGACACTTAAATGTGACAATTGAGAGTCAAGATATCTAAGTTCAACAGGAGAAAATGACATGCATGGGACAAAGGGATCCATGCCATAACATAAATTCTGAATCTTACAATGTTTTTACCAAAGGGCTGAGGTCTGAGATACGTGATAGAAAGCCCCCAGTGTTAATGAATAAGGACGGGATCCAGAATGAATCACTCTGTTTAAAGTCATCATATCGTCTTCCAGGATTCATATTAAGTTACCCCCATACAAATTTTATTCATAGGACCCATTTAATTCTAAAAGTAATTTGATCTTGAATAGAGATCTATATTATGATTTTTCATAATTTTATGATCTGAGTTCGTGATTCAGTCAATACAGCGTCAAGCATCATTTCAACTCTAAGCACTGTCTTTTCAATTGCTCTATCAAGTATAGTATGCCATATGGTCAAAAATAGTGGAACCTGTAGTTTATGAATTTCAAGATGAAAGGGAAGGGATGCTTTTGCCCTCATTTGTGGTAACGGTTGGGTTGTCCTCCATGTCTATGAAAGGGAGTGAGGGGAGAACCCCTCACTTTCTTCTCTTATTTCATTTCTGCTTTCACGCTCGGCAAACCCAAGTGATTTTCAGTGAGACTCCAGCGACCATTTGCTAACAGTTTCAACTTCCCAACACCTTTTCCTTCTTTTAAACACGGTACTTCATTTTCTCACTTTATTTTTCTTGTAGAATCTTCCATTGTGAGAGGAAAAATGTCTCAAAATAGTAGTGAGAAAGGTGTTTCCTTAAAAATCCTTACTGCTCTTCCATCTCCATCGCCTCAGGCGTGACATAGATGTTCTTTTCATGGTGGGGATTTTGATAGAGGTTTGAGGGCGATAATCAGGATGAATATCCTGGAGACATTACGGAGGGTGGATTGTGCTAGGGAACTTGCAAGGCTAAGACTAACACATTCACTCTCTGAGCTCATGATAGAGTTAGGGAACTGTAGTGAATCTTGTTTTGATTCTAACACGAGTGCGACCTCTATAGGTAATGATACCAACACGAACATGGCATATCAAAGAACAACTCCTACAAAATCTAGAGAACTTGTCTTTCCAAGAGATGTTGGCCTATACCAATGGGTCAACCGAGAGGTCCTAGGCACTCCTTCAAATGTAGAGAGATCGAAAGATGCGCGTGAAAAGTAAGAATACTTACACTTAACCAAGGATAGGTTAAGAGATAGAGAATACGCCATCTGTGCTCCGAATGATCAAGAAAGAGTATGTTCAATAAGGACAGAAGGCGACCATTTCATCATTATGTACGAAGCGTTATTTACACAAATCAGGGTCCGACTTCCATTTTCTGACTTCGAGATTGGAGTCTTGAACCACCTATGGGTAGCTCTAACATAACTACATCAAAATGCGTGGGGTTTTATGAGGACGTTCTAGCTCATTTGTAGGATTTTTGAATAGTTGTAATTCGTCAAATCATTCTTCTTTCTTTTCATTCAGATTTCACCTTCCAGGAATAGTTTCCAAAAATGGTGGGTCACTTTGAGTGCACAAGCGTGGTAGAAAATGTTCAAACCTTACCAAGAGTCCTTGAAAAACTTCAAGAATGACTTGTTTTGAGTTGAAGGAGCTTCGGGATCAACACCTTTCTTTGTTACCCAAGATGGAAAACCAAGAATGTACTTATATTGGACCCAGACAGTGTGGAACAAGAGCTTGGTGGAAATAGAAACTCCGATGTCTGTGCTATCTGAGGATGAGGCCGACATTCTCAACTTTCTCATTAAGTGGGTTGACAAGGGTAGGGCCATCTATTGTAATTTTGTAAAGATGTCCTTCATGAGCTTACTGACTCAATAAAACCATTATTAGGTATCTCGTCCTGCATATATTTAATTGACTTGTATTTCTAATTTTTTTCTAAATGTTGTAACATGTATGTTTCCTGTTTGCAGAGAGTATGGAACCTCCCGACAATCTCAAACTTCTCACCATCGACTGGTTGCAAGGAAAGCGGGGACCTCAGGGTTTGGATCACGCCCCACGGCTGCTGTTCCACCACCTCAACCCATGGTGGCTATTCCTCCTCCTCCACCTATTGTTTAGGAGGCAGAGCCCAGATCTCCTGTGCGACCTCTTCAGCTGCGTAAGAGAAAGGCAAACAGTCAAAAGGAGCAAAGGGGAAAGAGGTTAGTGACCGACGTTGTTCCCATTAACCTTACTTCTGGCCAGGAGTCTGAAATCTCAGAGGGCGCCCCCCTGCACTTTTCTCTAAGGTCAATCTAGGGCATAGGGGTTGATCCTAGGTGGATCATAGACAATGCTCTTTTGTCCCCGACTAACCAAGACGTCTTAATAGAGCAAGATTTGTTGGAGCTTCTCCGGGATGCCTAGGTGTGGGCCCTGCGTAATGCTTCTATCCTCTGGTTTTTGGAATCCATTTTTGAGTTTGTTTTTTAGATTCAAGAGTTGGAAAAAGAACGGGACGCCTTCTGAGGTGAAAAATAGGGGCTTGAGCTGGCCATTACTTAAAAGGATGGGCAGCTGACCCAAGTCAATGAAGAGCTCAGCTTGCGTAGGGTCGAGATTATCAGGCTCCAGTTGAGAATTGTCGAGGAGGTTACTAAGGTTAATGGGCTCCGAGCCCAAATAGCTGAGGGAGTTACACGGGAGAATAATTATAAAGATCAGCTAACTTCTACCAAGTCTACTCTTACCTCCCTCCAAGTTGAGAATGAGATTCTTTGTCAGTCCAAGGCCAAACTTAAAGATAATATTATATATATTGAGGATAAATGGGTGAACTCGATCGATGAATCCTTCTCAAATGCACTCTCTCAACTTCGTCTTTTGAACCTAAACCTTATCAACGAGGGAACTAGTTCAAGGAAGTTAGTCTTAGATGGTCAAAACGTGGATGCCATTCCTGAAGCCACTCCTATGAATCAGGTTCCTGTGATAGCAGAGGTTGGCAAGGAAGAGGAAGAGGAAAACTTAGAGGGCGGCCTAGCAGAAGAGGTCGAGACAGCTGAAGAACCTACCATGGAGGATCCTGCCCCAGAAGCTTGATTCTTTCTATTTCTTTTCATTTCCCCCTACATGGGGTTAAGTTTATTTGTACATGAACAAGTCTCGAGCTCGAGCATCTATTAATATTAGTATTTAGAATATTTTCTCCATATTCTTGTTGCTTTTTCTTTTTCCTTACCGAGATGGGTCCAACGCTCAATCTTGGTGATTCCATTTATACTTAAGAGTATGTTATTGCTTGAGAAATAATCATCTTACGTCACTTTCTACACTTGGTTAATGATGTACAAATTCATGGTTAATCATGTGTATTGGTTGCTTAGTGAGTAAATCCATAGTTTAGGTTTGAAGCTTGGATTTACTCATTAACTAACCAATACACGTGAATAACCACAAATTTGTACATCATTAACCAAGTGTAGAAAGTGGTGTGAAAAAGTGATGTAGGAATATAGGGGTTGTTATTGCTTTTTATTCGGTCGTGATGGGTTCAAAGCTCAATTTCAATATTTCTCTTCTATACTTAACAAATGCTTGTGTTTTTCCCAACTGAGATGGGTCCAACAATCTTGATCTCAGTGGTTCTTTTTTTTATATACTTAGCGAACACTTGTGTTTCTTCTCAACTGAGATGGGTCCAATGCTCGACCTTGGTGGTTCTTTTACACTTAGTGAACACTTGGTTTATTTATTAGAAATGTTTCTTCACTTTTGATGACACTTAGTCAAATAAGTATCAAACTTCAAAGTATGATTTTGACATAAAATCCTCTTGGTGTGTTATCCACAATCCTGGGTAACAGTTTAATGCTCTTAACCACTTTAAACTTTTTTATGGCTTATGGGTTAGGCTTAATGCTAAAATTATAAAATATGATTTTGACACAGAAGCCTCTTAGAGTGGCATCCACATATCCTGGGCTATGGTCGAATACGCTTAACCTCTTTAAACTTTTAAGTATATGGGTTAAGGTCAATCTCATTAGGTATGAGTTAAAATCCTTGAATTCACTCCTTGATCTCGGATGCCGGTGAAGTGGATTCCCCTATTTGACCTTCATTTACGCACCTGAACAATTGATCCTAATTAGACCTTATATTCCTCAGACCACTCCAAGGTGTGATAACCTTGTGGGTCGTAATGGTTATATATAAATAAGATAATCAAGTGTTGAAGAAATAATAATTGATTCATTCATGTTGGAACTTGTCACTTAAATGAAAAAAAAACATTTAAAGACAACTAACTATAATATTTCTTTAGCTTATCAGCATTCCATAAATTCATGATAATTTTACCAGAGAGGGTTTCTAAAGTATAAGCACCTGTATTTGTTTAGGACATGATCCTGTATGGTCCTTCCTAATTAGGAGCTAACTTCCCATCTTATTCATTTTTACCTCCGATATTTAATGTAGTACGAGGTCGCCAGGATTAAATCTTGGTGGAATCACTTTAGAATTATATTGTGTTGTGATCCTCTGTTTAAGGGCGGCTTCACTGACATGATCAATGTAGTGTTGTTCTTCCAATAAGTCTAATTCATGACGAATAAGGTCTGGGTTGGCCTCCTAAGAAAAGTTCTGTTTTCTCTAGCTCGGTTCTCCTATTTCCACCTGGATCATAGCCTCACAACTGTAGGTCAACTTAAAGGGAGTCTCCCTTATGGAGGAATGAGATGTGGTTCAATATGTCCATAAGACATGATCGAGCTGCTCCACCCAATTCCCCTTAGCGTCATCAAGGCTCTTTTTGATTCCTCCAAGTATGACCCGGTTGGTGGCTTCATCTAGCTCGTTGGTCTTTGGATGTTCCACCAAGGTGAAATGTTATTTGATCTTGAGACCGGCTAAGAGATTCTTGAACTTCTAATATGTGAATTGGGTTCTGTTATCTATGACAAGAGATTACGGGATACAAAATGTAACATCCTAGTATCGTTACCCTAGTATATCTAACAAATACTTGGATATAAATGCTACTTCTACCTTGAAACTCAACTAATCCATAACATTTATAAATAATTATAGAGAGTCATAACTAAAAAGTCATACACATATACAACAATGGCCTAAAAGGCAAAGTGTTATATACACAACTTTACATCCTCAAGTAATTATAAATAATTATATCAACTTTGTCTATAAAATAAATAAATAAAACTACCCTACATTAGTTCTTCTGTTACTTTATCTTCTTACCCTCTAAAGGGTCTTGAACTGATATTACTATGGAAATATAGAAAAAGGTGAGAACATAAAAATTCTTAGTTATATTCATATATTTCATGGCATTAAATAGTGTAAACTGTATACATATCTAAACTGTCTCAAAATCGCTTAACATTATACTATTTGAACTTAATGACAATAGATTATGGTTGCAACAAGATATTAAATCTCTATTCAATATCACTAGAACACTCACATATTACTATTATGTAAGGGTTCACTGAGCATAACACATAATCTATGAACAATAAGTCCATCACTCACATGATAAGAATAACTATCTATACAATTGTAACATATTACAACTAGTTCATTCATAAACTTGTTATAAGTACTACAACCATAACTTTCTTCTATAAATAAACTCACTAACTCTGAGATTTAGGATTAGCAATAGGCAATGAAGTCTTTACTCGATGTCACTCGAACATTTACATTCTCTTACTCTATGTAAACATTCACTAAACTAATCTCTAACCTTAAACTTATAAGTATACAATCATTGATATTGTACAACCGCCCATACAATTGTGAAATATTATCTATACTAGGCAACTGTCCATACAATTGCCAAGGAACAGGAAATGAATATGGATGCCATATGCTCACGTGTATGCAATGTTCGAGAATGATAATTATGAAATGCAACATGATTGTGTAAGTGTAGAATTGTGTGTGTGTCACTTGCATATTCCACATTCTCTTTAAACTTGTAGTTAAGAAGATTGACTCTTCAAACTACCGGATAATGAGTGGACTGGTTCCTACTCACACTAGCGAGAGTACTATTTCCACTACATGAAAACTGTAACACCCCGATTTTTCATTTTTCTTGATATTTATGAGTTTTATAATATTTGGGAATTTTTATGAATTTTTGGGAATTTTTAATGTATTTTGATTATTTTAATATTATTTTAGACTGTATGTGTGTTGGGGCGAGCCCGAAAAATAAATTTTTTTCTTGGATCAGAAAGTTTCCTACTGTTAATGCGGGGCCGAGAGAACTTACTAAACCCGAAACCGAGAACAATTAACAAAAATTTTCTTTATCTGAGTTTTGTTATACTTTATTATCCATTGGATGATAAATAGCAGTAGCCTTTGTCCATTGGATAATAGCTACTGAAAAAATATCTAGTTCGGTCAAAAATGGTGGCTATGACGACTTTATGAAGAACCAAGGAAGCTTACTTGTGAAGCTAACCAATAGGAAGAAAGCTTAATGGTGAAGCTAGTTGAAGTCAACAAAGAGGGCTTGACTTTGGTTTGAACCATTGGATGGCAAGACTTGGAGGAGAAGCTTTGCATATCAACCTTTGATCTAATCAATGGTTGTGAGAGCAAACTTAGTAAGGAAGCTTTGGATGCTCACCATTGATCTAATCAATGATTGTAAAGGCAAGCTAAATGAGAAAGCTTAGGATATCTATCCTTGATTAAATCAATGGTTGAGAATGGTTGTAGTAAATCAAATATCTCTTCTCTCTCTCCATGAAGCCTCACGGCCACTTAGTCTCTAAAGTGGCTAAGTTTCATTTTTCTATCACATTCTAAAAGTATCATCTTTCTCTCAAAAACCTTAACATATTTTTCTCTCATTTTCTCTCCCAAAGCTCATGGCTATAGGGCTTTTGGAGGATCAAAGATTTAGTTTTACTATCACTTAGTTCATTTCCATCTTTCTATCAAAAACCAAGAAGTCAAAATACAAAACTTTCTCACTTTCTCTCTTGGAAGCTCACGGCCTCCTCACCCAAAAACACTATCCAACCACTCATAATTCCATCTAATCACACCACTTAGTCCTAAACGCCATTCCAAGCAACTTCTATATTGTGATCAAGCCTTGATTCCATCATCTTCAAGCTTGATTCTTGGATTCAAATTCTAAGGTTTCAAGGTAAAGTACTTGAAACTTGAGTTCTTATTTGATTCTTGAAATTCTAAGACCATATTTGATCTATAGTTACCTTAATCAAGCTTTAAATGTTATTTTTTATGTGTTTATTTGGATTTCAAGAGATTACTTGGTGGTGGAAGTTGATACAAAGAGCTATACAAGGAGCTTAGGAAGCTACATCCAAGGTAAGAGGGAGATTAACCTCATCAACCAATTATAGTGGTGAGGGACATGAAATTGTATGATGGTGGTGAATCCATGTGAAGATTTATTCACCATATATGTGTGCTTGTGTGATTTGTATTTATTTTGCTTATGTGATTTTATTGCTTTGATATTATGCATGAACTTGTTTAAGTAGGATTTTGATGCTTTATGTTATATTGTATGCTATAAATTGTAATTAAGAGGAAATAATTTTTGGTTCCAAAGACCATGAGGCTCACGGCCTCTATGCCCACAAATGGGTAATCCATTACAAAAATAATTTATTAAATGATAACTTAGATGATTAGTGGTAATAAATTTAATTAAGGAATTACAAAATAAAAATGGAAATAGATATATTTTTATCATTAATTAAAATGTGATTTTCGGACAATATAGTGGAAAATAGGATTGGGAATTAAATTTGAAACTTAAAGTATTTTATTTAAATGGATTTTTAAAGAGGAAGATGGAAAAGGTTTTATTTAATTAAAATAAACGTAAGTTTTAGAAAGGATATTAGAAAATATTATTTAGAGGAGTTTTAGCAAGAAATTAATTTTTAATGATAGTTTGGAGTTTAAAATATTTTATTTAATAAAGTTTTATTAAGAGTAAAGAACAAAGATTTTGAGATATCTTGAATTAATTTGGATGATATAAGTTTTTGTGGAAAAGTTAGGAAATATTATTTGGAGGAGGTTTAGTATAAAAATGTTAGAAATATTATTTAAAGGTGATTTGTTAAGGAAATATTAGAATTAAAGTTCAATTTTGATATTAAATGAGAAAATTTTTAATTTGAGCTTAGGATATTGATAAAATGTTTTACGCGATTGAAAATACGTAAAAAAACTCTTACGCAGTTTAAAAATGATGATTTTTAGCTACGCGATTAAGAAAACATTTTAAAATCCCTACGCGAATTAGAAAACGTTGAAAAACTATTACGCAATTTGAAAACGTAACAAAAGTTTCCCGCAATTGTGAAAACGCGATAAAAATGCTACGCAATTGAAAGGAACAGCAAGTTTTGTTGTCGGGCCAATATAATGGACCCGGATATATCACTATGTGATTATGGCCAATAGTGGCCTATATTGTGTATTAAGTCATTGGTCATGCATTATTTGTCAGACGGTGTCTGTTAAGGTTATTGTTGTCTAGGAGTTGAATTACACCTTGTGCGGGTGCAAATTACGTAGTGATGGTCTATAATGAATCTTGGAGGCGTCGGGACGCAGGATTCCACATATGGTCAGCTAGAAAGCACTACTGTGTCGTGGTGACTGATGCAAATGTACCGACGATCTCGACACAACACTATTCCTATTCCCGATCTGACGTAGAATGTCTCATATAATGCCTGATGTACACATTGAGAAATTATAGCACTTGGTCTGAGGCGGCCGACATATAGACATATCTTCTGAATCATTCTCTCCGAAAATTGTGTTTAGCTCAAATGGGTGCATGGTGCATAAAAGGGGTTAATTCATTGTGCATAAGCATCGTCTGTATACTTATTTTGTGTTATGATCAGTATGCATATGTGTGATATCTATATTGTTAAATTATCCATTGGTTGATAACATGATTATATCTGTTATTCTGTGATATTGCTTTGTATGAATGACATTATTGTCATTATTGTTCTTTGCTGCTATAATAGTATTGATGTAGGGGATCTCACCTCTTTATTGTATTGTTCTGTCTATTTTTGTTTTATGCTTACGTCTGTGAAGACTGCGATGGCGACAAGGAGGGATCTGCTAGCTTTGTTTAGACTACAGTTTCTTGAAGGCACAAATGCTTGGCGTGTCCATTGGGACTCAGAGCATATAGAGTATTGTGGTGACATTACTCAACTGCAAGTAGGACTCGCCATGGAGTCACTACTTCTTCTTTTATTGTTGCATACGTAGAGTTTGTTTTACCTATCAGGGAGTTGTGGAATGATCTTCACTATACTCCTAGGGTCTGAGATATCTTTTGTTTGAATTTCTATCTGTCGAGACATTCCCGGCTAGGGAATTTGTCTTCTGAGGAGGACTATTTTTTTTAAATGTTGTGAATTTGGGCCAGTCTAGGTTGGTTATGTTAGACGTTTTACTTTTGGGTATGTAAGTATAATGTACGTATGGTTGTAGTAAACTTTGTTTATATGTAAAGTATATTATTCAGTTCGTATGTTTTGTGTTTCTTTAATTCAGTAAGTTTATGTTATCCGCGAAGAAGAAATTTTGAAACTCATATTTTATAATATTAAATATTTTATAACTTGGGTAAAGAATTAAAAGGAGCTGGTTTGAAATGTAATGCCCTTTGGAGGGGGACGTTACAAATGGTATCAGAGCAGGACCTCTCCCAGTACAGCGTGGTTTGGGGACGAACCATGCGGAAGCTGGTGGGCATGTGACACCCGGGGCCGACGAGGACAGGGAGTGATCGTCAGTGCTAAAAGATGAAGCACGGACAAGGAGCGACTCCTGCTAGGCTTCTAGGCGGAGGGACACATGAATGAACTGAATACATACCGGAATGAGAAGGATCCGGAGATTGTGCAGGTATGGGACTGTATAGTTGAGGATGACTTAAAAGAATTGATTATCACCACTCATATCAATAAGATGCATCTTCTTTTCAGAAGCCAAGAACATAAGTACTCCATAGTTAAGCATACTTGACTTGGAGCACTTGTGGGATGGGTGACCTCTTGGGAAGTTTCCTAGGATGCATGTGAGTGAGGATAAAGCACGCTGAAAAGACCCGTGTTGGTTAGTGGGGACACTCATCTATCTTGTAGGTAGACTCGGGACGTTACAAAAACTAGTAATCCTGGAACTAACAAGCAGCTAGGGCTAAATCCTCACTTAAATAGACTTTTGGACTTTCCCATCTATCTCCTTGGCCATATGATTGTACATCATTAAAGATTACACTACTTTAGAATTAGAAACTAATAGGAAACTATGCAGCGTTATGTATAATTCATACAAAACCACCACATTAACTCTTCACATGGTTCTCTCTAACTAATTGAAGAACTAAACTATAGCAAACATGTACTCTCAGCTCAATTCTAACTCATAAAGGAGCATATTTCATGTTCTAATTAAGAAATCATACTTATGATACTTGTATCTAGTTCTCCTTACTTTCACACCACAAGTGGTTTCTTATGCCACACTAGTGTGCTCAAGGTCCTAGATACCTACTTTAGGCAATCCATAACTCTTAGTTACCTTAAGGCTCATAACTTTCACATACATACTAGATGGTCATCCTCTTAATGAAAAACCCTCAGTAACATCTTAACACACACTAGAAAGCATGTATAAGAAATCCTAACAAATAGGAAACTTCATTTCAACAAGAAACATATCTTGACATTTTCTGGTTTGGTCGCCTAGAAAGGCTGAGTTTCATGAATGCACCAAAAGTACATTATAACTTCTAAAATTCTAGAATTTTATAAACAAATAGCCTTATCTCATATCTTTCAAATGAAATAAACATCATATCATTTGACTTAGTGTAATTAAAATTATGCAATAAAATGCATAAGCTAAAACAGGGCAACTACCCATTTTCCCAGAATCTGACCTTACTTTAAAATGAAACTGGGAATGCATAAAGAGTGTAAATTTCTTGAAATTTTTACTACTCATAGCCTTACATGTTACCTTTAAAATGTCACTGGTCTCATGCATTTTACACCTCTGAGCAAGAAGTTATATAATATGGTTTACTAGGTGCCAAACTGCTTGTTTCTACAGAATCTAACTCAGATTCAAACTGAAACTGGTGCTACTTGGATTAGCCTAAAAATCTAAATTTTTTACTACATGAAGCCTTATATCTTTGCTTTCAAATGCAAAAGAAGCATGTCATTTTGATGACTATAGCTCAAGTTCTGCTACAAACACTACAAGCTGTCAAGATGCTGCCTTATCTCATGCCTAGGCATGAACCTCTCACGCCTAGGCATGGAAACAATGTGCTAGGCGTAGCTCTGCTGCAGTAAATTCTGCAAAAAAATGAGCCATTGTTCTATTGGTTCTAAACCAATTTCTAATCTTCCAATCTTGGATTCTAAGTGTTTTCCAACCCTAAACATGGTCTCTAATCATGTTAGAATCATTAAACACTAAATTCAATCCATCAAACTTAGATTATGAACAACACTTAATCATTCAAAACCCATTTCTCAACTTTTGATTCAAACACTTAAGGGAGTGTTTCTAACCTCAATCAATAAATAAGCATAGGTTAATCTCGAACCAAACTAAACTCAGCCATTGAAAGCAAGAACTAGCTAAAGAAATCATCTTTACCTCAAATACCCATTTTCCCCAAACCATACATACATGCATAAACCACAAGAGATGAAGAGAAAAGTTGGACTTAGAGAAGAACACCCTACCTCAAGTGATTGGATGATCAACCTTAGCTTTTCCCCTTTGATTTCCTCTCCTTTCTTTCCTCTCCTTTCCCTTGCTTTTCCCCTTCTCTTTTCTCTATTTTTGGTCTTTGCTACTGCCCAACGTGAGAGCAGTGAAAGAATGAGTGAAAAATGGGAGAAATATCAAAGGAAAAGTCTAATATGAGGGCTGCAAATACGTGGGTGACATAAGTCACTTATAATATTTTGCAGTAACTTTTTGATCTATTAAGAACACTTAGATTTAGCTAAATCAAGTTTTCTAACTTCCAACAATTTTAAAATAAATACTAAGATTCATCTAAAATATTATTTCACCATTTATCCTATTTTCTCATATTTGCTGCTAGTCAATCCAACATTAAAATACATAACTAATATGCCTAAAAATACCAAATTAACTCTGGTTATTCTCAAATTTTAACTACATCATATTCCACCTATTTGTGACCTACGAACAAATCCTCTAGATTTATTTCCATCGACTTATCAATTTATACTACTACCTGGGTCATTTTAGGCTACTTTTCACACTTTGGGTTGCAACAAAGTGCCTAAACTAATTCAGTTTGTCACAAAATTAAGCAAACATGTCAAATAAGTGTTATGCTACCTTTATAACCATACTAGTCTAACATGCTAAAAAGAGGTTGTTACACCAAACCTACTAATAATGTTCTTATAAGCAAATTTTTGGATCCTGCCTAAAGTGATGGCAGATAACGATTCAACCTTAATCCACTTAGTAAAATAATTAACTACCACCACTAAATACTTGATCTGCCCTAGTGCTTGGGGAAAAAGACCTAGGATATCCATCCCCTACTGATAAAATGGCCAGGGGACAGACATCGTCAATAGTTCTTTTAATGAGGTAAAATAGATATCTGAGTGTCACTGACACTGATCACATTTCTATGCATGCTCCTTGTTGTCAACTTCTATACTAGGCCAATAGTATCTAGCCCTTAATGCTTTCCATGCTAGTGACTTTCCACCTAGGTAATGGCCAGAGCTCCCTTCTTGGATTTCGGCCAGGACGTATTTTGTTTCCTTAGGACCAAGGCACTTAAGGAGGGGAGAAGAAAATCCGCGATGATAAAGTTGATTATCATGGATGGTAAAGTAGGCCACTGCCCATACTATTTTTTGGGCTTCCTTATGGTCTTTAGGTAATAATCCATTGCAGAGGTAGGCAACTATGGGCATCATCCAAGTTTCGTCATCTCCTAATAGGAGGACTTCATTGTCCACAATACTGGGGGCAAGTAAGGTATCCTGGATTACGAACCTGTTGTTGCTAGGCCTCTTGGTGCTAGCAAGCTTTGATAAGATGTTGGCTCTGGAGTTTTGTTCCCTTGGGATGTGCTCTATCTTAACACTGTCAAAGATTTTCATTAACTTCTTAACTTTGGCTAAGTACTTCTACAACAAAGGCTCCTTAGCCTGGTATGCACCCCAGATCTAGGATATTACCACTTGCGAATCACTGTATATGATGATATCTGTAGGCCCCATCTCTTTTTCCATTTTGATGTCTTCAATGCATGCTTTATATTCAACCTAGTTTTTTGAAGCTAGGATGTCGCCAACTGTGAATCATTGCATAGGATTATATCCATAGCCCCCATCTCTTTTTCCATGTTAATGCCTGCACTGCATACTTCATATTCATCTTGGTTATTTAAAGTTGGGAACTCAAATTTTAGAGAATGTTCTAGCACAAGTCCGGCTTCATTTTCTAACAATATTCTGATGCCATTCCTTTTGGGATTTGAAGATCCATTAACGTAGATGGTCCAAGAATTCACTCTAGGATGGCTGGGATCCAGTGTAAACTTGACCAAAAAATCAAATAAGACTTAAGCCTTTATGGCTTGTCTTGGCTCATAAGTGATACCAAATTCAGATAGCTCTACTGACTAAGCAATCATTCTCCCAGTGAAATCTAGCTTATGCAGCACCTGCCAGATTGGTTAATCTATCCTTACTATCATCGGGTAACTCTGAAAGTACTGTTGTAACCTTCTTGCAGTAATCAACAATACTAGGGCCAATTTCTCAATCTTCTGATAGCAGATCTTTGGGCCTTACAAGACTTTTTTGACAAAATAAACTAATCTTTGACTTTCATCAGTTTCTCTTATTAGGACTGAACTAATCGCCTCATTGTTGACAGAGAAGTAGGCATAAAGTGTTTCACCAGGAGTCGGTCTTATCAGAATCAGTGGTGTGGATAACATCTTCTTCAGTTCTTAAAAGGCAGCCTCACACTTTGGGGTCCACTGAAAATTCTTCTTATTTTTTAAGGTTTTGAAGAATAAAAGAGATTTTTGAGCGGCTTTGGCTTGAAAGTGAGCGATGGCCACTATTTGAACTGTCAATTGTTACACCTCTTTGACAGACTGTGGGTTGCGCATGTCGAGGACTTCTTAGCATTTCTATGGGTTGGCTTCAATACCTCGGTTTGTCAATAAAAATCCCAAAAATTTATTGGCCCCACCAAAAGCACATATCTTTGGGTTTAGCCTCATGTTGTGCTTCGTATTTGGGTGAACACCTCTTCTAGATCTTTCACTTGGTCACCGGTCTCCATTGTCTTGACTATCATGTTGTCTGTATAGACTTCTAACATCTTACTAATTTGTTTTTCAAATACTTTATTCATCATTCATTGGTAAGTTGCCTCTGCATTATTCAATTCAAATGGCATGACACAGTAACAATAGTTTCCCATATCAATTATGAATGCGGTCTTGTCTTCATCCTCCGAGTTCTTGCCAGTCTGATTATATCCATAGTAGGCATCCATGAATGATAATAGATAGAAACTAGATGAATTGTCCACTAGCTTGTTAATGTTAGGAAGTGGATATAGGTCTTTTGGGTATGCCTTTTTTAGGTCGGTGTAATCGGCTCACATATGCCACTACTCGTTAGCTTTTTTTACTAGAACCACATTAGAGAGCCAAGCGGTATAAGAGACTTCATTGATGAATCTAGCGTCCAGGAGTTCTTTTACTTATTTTTGGATTAATTCTTGCCTCTCAGGTTTGACTTTCCTTTTTTGTTGGGCCACCGACTTCGTATACTTCATGATATAAAGTCAGTGACAAATGAACTATGGGTCTAATCTTGACATATCCGTAGAGGTCCTAGCAAAAAGATATTTGTATTTCATAAGAAACTCGATTAGTTGGGCTCTCTCCTCCTGATTCAAATGTCCTTTAATCTTGGTCACTTGGTCTAGCTTGGAAAACAAGTTGAAGGGGTTGAAGTTCTCCATCAGGTTGAGGGCACATACCATGGATCTCTTCACGAATATCTAATTTGGTCAAGAGGACATTGATGGGCTCTGTAGTGACTGTGTGACACCCGCAGTCGACGAGGGCGGGGAGTGATCGCCAGTGCAAAAGATGAAGCACGGAGAAGGAGCAGCTCCTAGCAGGCTTCTAGGCGGAGGGACACATGAATGAACTGCATACACACCGGAATGAGAGGGATCTAGAGACTGTGCAGGTATGGGACTGCATAGTTGAGGATGGATTAAAGGAATTGATTAGCACCACCTATAACAACAAGATGCAACTTCTTTTCAGAAGCTAAGAACATAAGTACTCTATAGTTAAGCATGCTTAACTTGGAGCACTTGTGGGATGGGTGACCTCTTGGGAAGTTTCCTAGGATGCGTGTGAGTGAGGACAAAGTATGCTGAAAAGACCCGTGTTGGTTTGTGGGGACACTCATCTATCCTGCAAGTAGTCTCAGGACGTTACAAATGGTATCAGAGAGGGACCTCTCTCAGTACGGTGTGGTTCGGGGACGAACCATGCGGAAGTTGGTGGGCATGTGACACCCAGGGCCGACAAGGGCGGGGAGTGATCGGTGGTGCAAAAGATGAAGTACGGACAAGGAGCGGCTCCTGGAAGGCTTTTAGGTGGAGGGACACATGAATGAACTGAATACACACTGGAATGAGAGGGATCTAGAGACTGTACAAGTATGGGACTACATAGTTGAGGATGAATTAAAGGAATTGATTAGCACCACCCATATCAACAAGATGCATCTTCTTTTCGGGAGCCAAGAATATAAGTACTCCATAGTTAAGCGTGCTTGACTTGAAGCACTTGTGGGATGAGTGACCTCCTGGGAAGTTTCCTAGGATACGTGTGAGTGAGGACAAAGTATGCTGAAAAGACCCGTGTTAGTTTATGGGGACACTCATCGATCCTGCAGGCAGTATTGGGATGTTACAAATGGTATCAGAGAGGGACCTCTCTCAGTACGGTGTGGTTCGGGGACGAACCATGCGGAAGCTAGTAAGCATGTGACACCCGGGGCCGACGAGGATGGGGAGTGATCGCCGATACAAAAGATGAAGCACGGACAAGGAGCGGCTCCTGGAAGGCTTTTAGGTGGAAGGACACATGAATGAACTGAATACACACCGGAATGAGAGGGATCTAGAGACTGTACAAGTATGGGACTGCATAGTTGAAGATGGCTTAAAGGAATTGATTAGCACCACCCATATCAACAAGATGCATCTTCTTTTTGGGAGCCAAGAATATAAGTACTCCATAGTTAAGCATGCTTGACTTGGAGCACTTGTGGGACGGGTGACCTCCTAGGAAGTTTCCTAGGATGCGTGTGAGTGAGGACAAAGCACGCTGAAAAGACCCGTGTTAGTTTGTTGGGACACTCATCGATCCTGCAGGCAGTCTCGAGACGTTACAGACTGAAGTTGAACTGTTGCGTTGGTTAATAGTAATATATTTTATTCATTTAATAATCCTCTCATAAGGTGTCTTAAGGTTCAAATTAGCTTAATTAAATTAGTTTTATCACATTTTTTGATATTAGGCCTAACTGGATCATTGTGGGAATTATTCCATGAATTAGTCTTAAATTGTCTATTGAGCAGTGTTCAGTATTTTGGCTATAATATGAGTTTCAAGTATCTAATTGATATGATTCTGGTCTTGTACGAAAGCTAAGTCAAATTTCTACAACTTTAATGAAGACCTCGGGAACTCAATCACATATTTGGATAATTTAAATTAAAGTTGAAATAAGAGCCAGAATGCTGATCCTGACAGCTTGACCTCTTTCCACTCATTGGCCCATATCTTGAGTTACAGGAATGCAGTGGATGTCAACCAAGCCCAAATGAAAGCTAAGATCCAAATAAACAACTCTTATGAATACTCCAAAGCCAAACTACGTCGTTTTGGGCATGTAGTTACAGTTGGAAAATAGAGACGAGTTACTGACGAATTTGTCATGTAAATGGGCATAACTTGAGTTGTAGGCCTCTAATTGACATGAGACTTAGGCCCAATGATTCCTAATGGACCCAACTTTGTAACTAATAGTTTTCTAATCATGTGAATCCAAATTAACAGGTATTTATAGGGGTTAGAAGCAGAAGTCCGAGACTCAGTTTTCATTCTACACTTTTCATTCTCTCTCCAGATCTGGATCTTTCTCTCTTCTCTTGCTTCTCTCTATATTTTCTCTTCTTTTTCTGAGTTCTTCCCTCCCATTCATGGAGGGTTAGGGTCTTTAATTAATCCAAGGGATTGGACATTCTTGATGCTTAATCTTGAGATTCTGTTTTAATTGTTTACATTCAATTGTTAATCTAGTTTCTCTCCTTCTTCTCTTTTTCTAATTCTGATTGGGTGCTTAATTTGATTGGGATTTGCATTTGATAATTACGTAATTACCATGTTCTAAGAAAGGATTTCAGAGACTAAATAAGGCATTGAAGGTGTTTGATGAAATGTTTAGCTTGGTTGGATCTTGGTTTTTATGTTAATTTGGGTTTTGGATGGATGTTTAATTTGTCTAACCTTAATTAATTGAATTCTGGAAGCATATCTAGTAGAAGATCCATGGATCATTTTGAGGCATCTTGATATGATCTAAGAGCAAGTATTCAATTGATAATTAAATGGACCTTTAGTGATCAAGGATGGATTAAGATCAAGATTGGTTAATTTTCTTGGATTGGTTGTTTTCCAAACTTGTTTACTCTTTTTAAATGCTTTCTGTTGTTTAATCTTACAAACCCTTTCCCCTTATTTATCAACCTCTTAATCTGATTGTGTAATTAAAGTGATCTACAGGTTCAACTAAGTGTTACCATATACTGCAAGTAGTTTTGGTAATTCGGTTATAAATTGATTTAAATTTGGTAGCCTTGGCAGTTATCATTGATCCTTGGTCCGAGACTTCGTAGCGATTCTTAGGCTTTCATTATAGCATCTTCTAACTGTAGCCTAGTATCCTTTGACTGTAATAATCCTACCATGCTGGTCAAGAAACTTCATGGCCAAGTGGGGTGTGGAGATCACGGCCCCAAAGGCATTAAGTTAGGGGCGACGTAGTATGACATTATAGGCTAAGCGATAGCCTACCACTTAGGAATTAGACCTTGAGTGTCTTGAATAGAGAATCCTTCCCCAAAGTCAAGTAGGTATCAATGTATCCCAACGAGGTGATCTTGTCTCTAGTGAAGCCGATCAGCTCATCGGTATACGAGATCTATTCCTTCTTTGATAATCCTAGCTTTTCAAATTAGGCTAGCAACATGATGTCAGTCGTGCTCCCTTGATCAACAAATATACGATGAACCTCAGCATTGGTAATTATCTCTGAGATTACCATGGGGTCATCGTGGTATGGGATAGTGCATTCATAATCCTCATCAGTAAACAAAATCAAAGCGGTCTTTTGTAACACCCCCTTACGAGTGGCATTACATTTAATACCAACTCTTATATTTTTAAAATTCTTTACTCGAGTTATAAATATGAATAGTATAAGATATGATTTCAAAATGCTTCTTTTTGTGGACAACATAAAATGGTCAAATTTTGGAAACACAAAACATAAGAACAGTAGAATAAATAAAAGACTCAAGTCATAGGGACTAAAAAGATTTTTCTTAAAGCAAAGTTTACTACATCTTTAAGTACATCATTTGCATGTTCCAAAAGCATAAAACTTAAGTACTCCAAAATAAACATACCTATACATATAACTACCAAACGAAAATTGAGCCTTGACCAAGTCCAAACACCTGAAAAACGGGCTCCTGCACCCGATCTTTGTCCAAAATCCCATTGGGATCTCTAATAGATAAAGCCCCAGTCAGGGCATATCACTACGGACGGGAGATCGAGCAGTCAACTCCACAGAACCCTCCCTATAGGAAGCTCTCCGATCATCCCAAAGCTCCCCAAGAGGAATGTCGAATTCCAAGTGAACATCGGCATCCGTAGTAAAGGTAACTGCATCATGTCGGGTCCTGCTCCAACTCAAAGTGACATTTTCGTCGTACCTGACACGTCCCATGTCCCACTAGACACTCCATGCTCTGATGCCTCTATGGAACTGTAGTCTAGTGAAACCTCGTGGGTCTTGCCTTGCCGCCATCATAGACTTTTCCATCGTAATTACAAAACAGAAGTAGACAGAGTAATACAATAGAAGAGGTGAGATCCCCTACATCAATACCATCATGGCAGCAAGAAACACAACAAAAGATAGTAGTGCCTTTCATACACAACAACATCAAGTAATAGCATATATAATTATGTCAATACAGAAATATTATAGAACAACAACATAATTAAGACAATACAGGATTATTATAGAGCAACAGCATAATCATGTTATTAACTGATAAGTAATTCAGTAATGTATATCAAGACACACACACACACACACATATATATATATATGTATGGATTATGCCACAATAACAGATATGCTGGCTATGCATATGCACGATGAGTATGCTGACCATCCCTATACAAAATGCAACCAGTTCCTACTCCATGGAGTTAACATTCAGATATGAGCGTTCCAGAAGACCTGTCCTCAAAAGACAGTCTACGCCAGCTCACGAAAAGGATAATGTTTGTCAAGTACTCGTTGTGTCTTCCAACAGTGTCCACGACCATGGGTATACAATGTGACAGTGGTCACTAGGTGGATCACCTCGCCTTGACGCCCCCTAAGATCCATCTGAGATCACACTTATCCAATTCTTGCTCACTCCGAGCCATTCAAAGTCGATAGTCTAATGTTCACATGCATGCTCAATGAATCAAACCACCATCGTACCATTCCCAACAGTATTAAAACAACCGCCCATACGATTGCCCAATACCATTAGTATCAATGATATTATATAGTCGCCCATACAACTACATAATAGTAATAATCCACTCGGGTCTAGCACTCCAGCCCCAAAAGTATCAGGTGAAATCCATAATCAACTTGGGGACCAGTACGTTAACCCAAGGCACAATACCAAATGCATGCTATCATAAAGGATTTCAGTCTCAACTTGGGTCTAGTGCGTCGGCCCAAGGCATAATGTCAAATGCGTGCTATTACAAAGGATTTCAGTCGTGCACATTCAATAATCATTACTAACAATTCACGTGGAGCATTTTCACAAATTTCTTTAGTATGTAGAAACATTAGGTCTCATTTAGGCTTTAATTATCATACTTCCAAGAATAAGATAGAAGTTAATTCAAATCACCAGTTTCTTCTAACTAAGTTCCTCCAAATAACCTTTCCTTATATCATTTATAAACCTAAAAAGAAACCACAATGTCTTTACATCACCATTCCTTTCCTTTTTCATCTAAGTCTTTCAATTTTCTCTATTTCTTTCTCAAGCTTGTATTTCCTCTCAAAGACTAAAAATCACTCTTTTGTTTAATGATAAAAATTCATTCCTCCCCATTCTTATTTTATGAGTCCTTAATTAAATTTCTCGATTATCATGTCATCTAGATCGACCACCAATAAATCATTTTTCATTATTCCAATTGTCTCCAAAATTGTTTCCATTGGTACCTTCAAGAGTTATTACTCCTCAAAGCAAGACATTATAATTATTTTCAATATTACTTATAAATCTCGTATACTAAATTTATCTCCCAGATCACCTAAACAGTATTTATAACACCCTTGTGGGGATGTCACATTTATGAATGCAATAAAATAAAATTAAAGTAAAACTCTTACCCAAGTTGTAAAAACATTTGATACTTAAATAATATTTGTGGTAAATTTTTCTTTTCTTTTATACTTATAACATTAAATAAAATAACACAAAACATAAAATTAAACAAAGTATAATCACGCCATAATATACATATGATTTTTCTTTAGTACACACATAATTTACAACTACAAGTATTTAACAAAGCAGTAAAGAGTTGACACAAAACTAAGACATAGTATTGCCCAAGTTCACCTCAGAGCTCTCTAACCCTCCGATGGATCATCCTCAGAAAGATCATCGAAAGTCAGAGCTCCTGGAGGTCCTATAGTTCTACAGACACGAGACCGGGCGGTTGACTCGCTACTGAGCTCACTAGGCGCATGGAATATTCCTTGTCAGTAATGCCTAAGAGTCAGTGGCAACTCTAAATGTAAATACAACATAGTAGTGAATATGACATCTCCATTATACTCTCTACATAGGGACATAGTCAAACGTCCCACGTACACAACTGTCCCTCTATCCACTCGCATACGCCAGGCCTCAGAACCTCCGTGAAACTCAAGTCTCACAAACCCAAAAAATCCTGGCAATGCCATGATCTCAAGATCAGTCTTAATGATAAGGATGATTTACCGGCTCGTCCTCCTCGTATAGCTCGCCCAGCTATCGCTCGTCCGAATACTCTATTTCAAGAGGCTGATCCTTTTCTTCCTCAAACTCTTTACGGAAATAATATAATAATATCGAGAAAACATATAGAGAGGTGAGACAATCTACATCACTACCCGCATGGCAATAAAGAAAATGATGGTACAAAACAATTATCACAACAGTACATATCAACATATCATGCATAATATATCAAGCAATACATATTAAAATAACACATGCAATATTGGAAAGCAATAAATCATACGTTTTATCACAGATTATGGTAAGCAGTAAAATGCAGATAATGCATGAACACACACTGACTCGTTCCTACTCCATGGAGCTAAACACGGATATCTGAGAGAATGATCCGAATTGAAACTAATAATACTTTACGGCTGTCCAACCAAACTATTGCACCGCCAAACATCATGTCTATAGTCCACAGTCCAAACATCGTGTAGTAGTACACAGTCAATACACCGTGCACTACAGGCATAGTACGTAATAGTCTCCTCAAGATCTCGATTAAGAATAGTGTTTGTCAAGATCATTAGTGTGTTGCCCGTTACCACGGCCCAGAGGTGCTACCACTGTCCACATATGGGATTCTCCGTACACTAACGCCTTCAAGTTCAATAAATGAACCACACTACACCTATCACACCAAAACACGGTGTAATTCGCCTCATCAATCAATCACCAATTATCAAACAAATCGACACAACACTCTAAGCATGATCTAAAATTATAAAAATACCCTTATTATCCAAATTTTACCATAATTATGAAAATACCCTTAGTCACAATACACCAATACATAGCCTGTCCCACCTGACAGTACTATGTCACAACATGTCCGGGTCCACCACTTTGGCCCGACAGCAAAACTCACTGTATCGTTCAATCGCGTAGGAATTTTATCACGTTTTCACAATCTCATCATTTTCACAAATGTTTTTAAATTGCGTAAATATATTTTGACATTTTTGAACATCGCGTAATGTTTTTAAATCATTTTCTCAATCGCGTAGGATTTTTAATTCATTTTCTTAACTGAATAGCTTAAAATCATCATTTTAAGAATGTGCAAAACTATATCTAGTACATTTAAAATACGTAGAGTATTTTCCTTGTGATATAAATATAGTATGGAATCTTTTCATTTTATTCGCCTGATTTTAGTAAATTTCGGCAGTATTTTGCCTGTAAAATCAGTATAATGTATTTTTGACGTTTTCAACTAAATATAGTTCATTTTATTTTTACCTAATAATTATGCTTTGAAACTTGCTAACGCGCTTCAAAATTCATAAAATGAGCTTTACGTTAGTATTTTTCAAATGTTTAATTTATTTCTTACTTTAAAATAAATTCTGCTAAGTTAGGTTGCTAGAACCAAATTTATTCCTTTTGTTTTCACAAAGATTCATTGGAATTAGTTTATTTTGTAAATCCATTACCTAACCTATCTTAGAAAACAAAATGGCATGTTGGCCAAAATCAAAAATAAAATGGCATTCAATTATACACTAAATGGCATGTTGGCCATAATTAATCAAAATCATTCTTAAACTTATTATTTTACCTAGATTCATTAACTCATTGATTTAGAAAATTGTTGAGAACATTTTAGTTCTCTGTTTGATGTAAGGTCGTGAGCCTCATTCTGTGTTCTTTGGAACACTCATGCAAATCGTTACATGTTATTCACATCCTATTTTAATAATTATACAATTATAAACACATACAATTATATAATCACATACAATCTACATACAATATATTTTAAAGTTATAAACATGCATAGCAATTAAAATCAATAATAAGTACTATAAACATGCATGGCAATTAAATCAATCACAATTACGAAAGCATTTAAACAATCACAAAAATAATAAAAATGATAAACAACCACACAAATGAATCCTTATGAATTCTACACACACATACAAATCCATTTTCCCATCACCACTTAGGGTTGACGAGATTAAATCTCCCTCTTACCTCTTGAAGACAATTAATCGGTTAGTTTCCTCCTTTCTTTGAAATTTCGTGTGACTCCCAAATAAATTCCTAAAATTCTTAAACAATTAGTAAAAACATATACAAGGTTCAATATTGAAAAACTATGGAACAATCATGGTTAAAAAAATTAGAAATCAAACTTTGAACCATAGAATCAAGACTTACCCTTAATAAAGTAAGCAAAAGGTTTGATTTTGGACTAGATAGAGTAGGTTTTTGGCAAAACTTTGTGAATGAAAAGTGTTTAGAATATGATTTGGGTTTAAGAAAAGTTAAGAGGAAAAATTATAGAAGATTGGTGGTGTGGGTTTGGTGCTTGGCCGAATTCTAGCAAGAAAATGGGAGAGAAAGTGTGCTTGGGATTTTGGGGTTTTGAGAGAAAATGGATAGCTTAATTGTGATAAGTGTAAAAAATGAAATTGAAGAGTGAAAATAAGGGGCTGCTGCCATGAGGTGATTTTTGGGTGAGGTTGAGTGTTTAATTTTGCTAGGTAAATATCCAAGTGTGTTCACATTAAGGTGCACATGGCTTAGGTTACTTTGGAGGGTTCAAGAACCATGTAGAACTTAGCCACCAAGCCTCCCAAGGCTGCTGCCCAAAACCGTGTAGCTCCTTAGGATTTTAGTGACTTAATTGTTTTTAGTTTACTCCTAATTACATGCTAATTAATTAGGTAATTAGTTAGGTTAAATATCCTATCAACACTTAATCAACATTCTAATCATATAACTAATTAGGTTAATATATTTTAACATATAATATAACCTTTAAACAACATTAGGATATTTAATTAGTATTTAGATTATAACTAATTAAGAACTAAGCTAGTTCACTTAGTTTGCTAATTAGGTAATTAGATTAACCAAATTAGGTTTAATTAACTACTAATCAAATTCAAGCCACTATGTTTGACTTAATTCTAACCATTGGTTTCATCTTTAATTCCTAGCCCTAGATTACATCTAAGGTAGATATTGATTAGTCATAAATCTTGAATTCTAATCTCACCATTGATTTGATCAACGGTTGAAATCAAAGGCTTCCTAACTAAGTCTTCATCCAACGGTCCACATTAAAGTCTACGCTTCCTTCTTTGACCTATTCTTATTGGTTCAAAAAGTCAAGCCACTTTCGTTGACTTGCTCTCATTGGCTAGAAATCTGTCCAATCAGAATCATTGACTATTTTTCCTAAACACGGGTCCCACAGACTTTTAAAGTTTCGTGGTCATTTTGAAGCAGATTTCTACTATTTTTGAGACAATAGGTACTGTAATATAAAATAATATTATAATAATATAAAATTATTTTATTGTACAGTTAAATCCTAAAAATTACAAGATTAATATATATATAAATCAGAATTGGGTTTAGTAAGATCCCCCAGCTCTAATTAATTAAAATAAGATTTTTCCAGCCAGAAAATTATTATTTCCCTGGCTCTGAGCAAATCACATACAACAGTCAAATACATTCACGAAACAGTCAAATTCATTTTACTACTCAGAGAAATTACAAAACAGTGCATTTCAGGATGATATTGTAATTAACCCAAAAGTTGAGGTGTTACAGTATTTCCTAACATTCTTTCTAAAACTTCATTCCATCCTAATTACTCTTTCATCTTGTTATCAAGTATGTTAGGTGTCCAATTCACACTTACCTCTAATTATCAAATATCACACTCAAGAACCAATTTCCTACAATGGTAAAACTTGTTTCTTCCTTTAAACACTAGTAACTTCACAGATTATGTCTTTAACACTTAATCATCTGAGTCCATTGATAACCAATATTGTTCTCATAGATATCTCTTCTTGGGCCAAGGTGGTCGTGAGTCTCAAGGGCCAAAAGAGGTCAAATAAATCATTCTTTGTCAATACAATTATAGCATGCCACTTACTTTAATCACCACAATCAATTAAATTCATGCTCACTATCAAGATCACATAATATCATTAAGTCATCAAAATCATCTTTGCATACGACAACATCATATAATCATATAAAATCAAACAAACATAAAACAAAACCACACATTCGGGTGGATGAATCCTCTCGTGGACTCTCCAATCTCAACACGCTCATCGTTTCTCACCACCATAGCATGGTTGATAAGGTTAATCTTCCTCTTACCTTAAGTGTAGCCTCCTAGCTCCTTGTATGTCCTTGTGTAGCGAGCTTTCTCTACCAAGAGATTCTTAGAATCAAAGCAAACATACAAGAATTAGTACCTAGGGCTTGAATAAGATTGCCATAGGTCAAAATGTGGCTTTACATCCTTTAAAATGAAATAAGAAGGAAGATTCAAGAACTTTACCATAAGATTCTTGAACTTTAGATTTCAAGCAAAGCTTAAAGGAATGCTTGAAGATGGATGAACTAGAAATTGATCTCCACACAAAAGTGTCTTAGAATGATGTAGAGACTCAAGATCTAAAATTATCTTGAATTATTGAAGACTTTGTGATAGTTTTTGGGGTGTTGGCCGTGACTTATCCAAGAGAAAAAGGAAGGAGTTTTCATACTTTGTTTTCTTGGTTCTTGGTAGAAAAATAAAAATTAACTAGGTGATAGCATAAAAATCAACTCTTTGATCCTTCAAAATAGTCTTAGCCGTGAGGTGTAGAGAAAAATGAGAGAGGAAGAATAGAAATCAAGAATTTCACCCTAAGATCTTCAAGTCAGGGTTTGAAAGAAAATGATGAGGATGAGAGAACTTGATGGTGATCTTAACATAGAAAGTCATCTATAAAGTGTGTAGATCCAAGAAACATGATTGAATAGAGGAAAAAAAATGGAAGATGAGGATGAAGGTGGTAGCCGTGAGGTTAAGAGAAAATGGAAGATGAGAGCTTTAGGAAGTGATTTCAACAAGAAAATGTCTTCAAGCAACATATAGTTTCAAGCAATGTGATTGCTTGAAATTTACCAAACATGGCGGGTGGAGGAAGAGGTGTGGCCGTGTGGTTTGGAGAGGAGAGGAAGAAGAGAGAAAATGAGATATAAACTTTAGGGTAGAGAGAGAAAATGATAGAAAATTTTGAAATTGAAAAGATGATAGCTTTTTGGGGTGAAAGGTGATAGATGATGGCTTGTGAAAATATGACATCTTGTCATCTTTTTTCCTCCCTAAAACCGTGTACCTCCCTAGGAAAATGGAGCAAAACTTTCATAGCAAGTTTCTCCTAAATCTTCCTTGAGAAGCTTTGCACGCTTCCCAAAAATATTAAATCATGTTATCATATGGTGATGTAACGATGTCACTTAAATGATATCATAAAAGTGACTAGATAGAAATAATCTACGAGATTTTTACTGTAAGTTATTACCCAATAGATAAAAGTTACAGTCAATAATACTGATATTTATTGTCTGATGGACAATAGAGCGCACCCAAATTTTATCCGTCAGATAAAATCTCAAAAAATAAAACTTCGTAAACTGTGTCCGGCCTTGGGTTTAGTAAGATCTCTCGTCACTGTTTCTACAGTCTAAGGTTTTCAGCCCTCGGGAAAAATATTTCATTTTTCTAGTTCTGCTTAGTGTGCGCATAAATCGAAAAATATATTAAAATAATCAAATAATTCAAACAATTCCAAAAAAATTCACAAAAATCATAAATATTATAAAATGAGTATTTATCAAGAAACAAGCGATTTTTGGGGTGTTACAACTCTTTCCTCCTAAAAAGAAATTTCATCCTCGAAATTTGTTTCACCTTAGAATACACGCAGACACTGTTCCTTGTAGAATGTCTCCAGATCTTCAATACAACCACAACAGCTAACTTCAAGTTTGTGTAGAGTAACTCTTCTCATGTGCTCTCAGTTATCTTGAAACATATGTTACTATCACTTTTATTCGTACAGGAACACACCCGAGCTCTAATGTGGAATATCATGAGATGTGTCAAAAGTTCATTGGGATTGGGTAGAACCAACATTGGCGAAGTAGTCGAATGTCTCTTCAATTTTTGAAAATTTTCCTACATGCATCAGTTCATGCAGACGTTGGACTCTTTCACGTAAGCTGGATGAGAGGTCTTGCCCTCTTGGAGAATCTTGCGGCAAATATCCGATACAATCTTCAGTCTTTCCCATTGAAGAACTGTTTAAACTTTCGACAAATCCACAACAATTCCTTCCTTTAAGATCACGTGACCTAAAAGTTGAACTACCTTTACTGGAATTCGTATTTGAACAACTTCATGCATAACTTCTTCAGAATTTGAAGAACCACACTAAGATGTTCAGCATGTTCCTCCAGACTTTAAGAATAGATCAGAATGTCATCAATAAAGACAACGACAAATCTGTCTTAATAAGGAAGAAAGATCCTATTCATATAGTCGATGAATACTACCGAAGCGTTCGTTACACAGAATGACATTACTAAATACTCGTAGTGCCTATAACGCGTCAGAAAGGTTGTTTTTGGAAGTATCTTCCACCTTCAAATGAATTTGACAATAACTAAGATGCAAACTGATTTTTGAGAAAACAACAGCTTCCTTCAGTCGATCTATCAGACCACCTAACCTCGATCTTAACAGGAAGTGTCTCACCGGGCAACTTCTTATCCAATTGTACTACATTCAGCATTATGATGTGGTTTGGATCAGAAACATAATTTCTCAATCAAAATATAAGGGAATATGTTATGAAGGTTTGAAAGAAAAGGTAGTGAAGCCATTTGGTATACTACCGAACCCATCCGATGAAGAATTTGATATGGTCTAACAAAATTTAGGAATGAGCTTCATGGATCCAAATCCAAAAATTTCTGTCTCAAGAGATACTAAAGTTCTACTGGAAGAGAATAACAAGATATAGTCAGAAAATAAACAATCATTCTCTGAGATCGAGTCTATTTATGAAAAAGGTAAACAATCCAATTAACAGAAAGGTTTCAAATTTCTAACTATAACTGGATAGTCTAAACAACTTGTCTAATGATACTAGTCTTAGAAACGAAAATAGCAATATTAAAGTCCAAAGGAAACAAATACACAGACAACTCAATTCTAGAAATGAACTCTTAAAATTCCTTTGGAACAATTTAACAGGATATGGTTGAAAGATAACCAATCCCTTTTTTTTAAGATCAAATCTGCGAAAGAGGTAAACAAATTAAATCAACAGAAAAGATTCAGTCTTTAACAGGTCATAGGATAATTTAAACAACTTGGCTATCAACAACAGGTCTTTATAGTAGGAGTAGAAATAACTTGGTCAAAAGGTAGCAAAAACACATACGATTCTAATTGATCCCAACAGCCATATGCCATAAAGAAATGGGTTACCCCCAGAATTTTATAGTAAAATCAAAGGATCATCTCTTGTAGTACAATCTCCCTCGTTAGGTCTTTAATCCGGGATACTTTTACTCCACTTGGGAAATTGACTCTCCCTTCTTCGCGAGATTTTGAAGCAAGTACATCACTAACAGAAGGCGTCATCCTTTGTGAAGTACAATCCCTAGCCACATGTCCTAGCTTTCCGCACTTGAAACAAATTTTTCCCTTGATCATACAATCCTTTGTCACGTGACTCTTTGCACACTTCTTACATATCAATAAAAATGCCATGGGCTGACCGGGTCTATCACTACTAGCATTACTTCCATACAATTGTTGTTGTTGTTGATTTCTTGGTAGTCGCAAATACAATTTCTGCTGGAATCGCTTGACCTTACGATTTCTCCTTTTTCGAAACCAATATGATCCAACATTGTGGGTTCAACATCTTGAGATTTATTGGACTCTAACAAGATCTGAACCTCAGCTATCAATTCCTGCTACTGAACGATCCTCTGATTCTGTTGTACTGTTACTTTAACCATTCTTTGCATTGTTCCCACACTCGTAGTCATTCCTTTGTTGTCGCGTTCCACATTCCCACGCGTACGTCTACCGCGAGCCATTTGCCTTTCCCTCGAAAAAAAACAAGTCAAAACACAATGTTGTCTCCTTTTAGAGACCAAACAATACATCTTTGAGTTTAGCTTCAGAGAAACACACAGCACAAACAAGACAACTTTCCTATAAACCCAAAAGACTCGGACTTGGATTTTACTCACACTAGAAGTACTACTCCAAAGTTGTAGATACAAACGATTCGGCATGAGTTCAGTCATCCAATTGGACTCTCACTAGAAGAACTCTAATTTCTCCTAGTTTGCCTAGTTGAAGTCATAGTTTCCAGTCTACACAGAACATTACATATTAAGTTGGCCAGTCCTTAACATCATGCGACTATGTAATAGTAACTACTAACATCTAACCTAGAGCAACTTATGCAATGCTCTTTCAACATCTCAAACAAGAGACAAGGAAATGTATAATACACACAAGAATTTCTACCTGCCTAAGCACAATCAATCCATACCTCGGCTCAACAGAAAGAACTGCTCTGATACCACCTAATGTAACACCCCCTTATGGGTGGCGTTACATTTAATACTAACTCTTACATTTTTAAAATTCTTTACTCAAGTTATAAAAGTGAATAGTGTAAGATGTGAGTTTCAAAATGCTTCTTTTTGTGGACAACATAAAATGGTCAAATTTGGGAAACACAAAACATAAGAACCATAGAATAAATAAAAGACTCAAGTCATAGGGACTAAAAAGACTTTTCATAAAGCAAAGTTTACTACATCTTTAAGTACATCATTTGCATGTTCCAAAAGCATAAAACTTAAGTACTCTAAAATAAACATACCTGTACATATAACTACCAAATGAAAATTGAGCCTTGACCAAGTCCAAACACCTGAAGAACGGGCTCCTGCACTCGATCTTCGTCCAAAACCCCATCGGGATCTCCAATAGACAAAGCCCCAGTCGGGACATATCACTACGGACGAGAGTCAAAGCAGTCGACTCCATAGAACCCTCCCTGTAAGACACTCTCCAATCATCCCAAAGCTCCCCAAGAGGCATGTCGAACTCCAAGTGAACATTGGCGTCCATAGTAAAGGTAACTGCATCATGTCGAGTCCTACTCCAACTCAAAGTGATATTTCTATCGTACCAGACACGTCCAGTGTCCCACTGGACACTCCATGCTTCGATGCCTCTATGGAACCGTAGTCTAGTGAAACCTCACGGGTCTTGCCTTGTCGCCATCATAGACTTTTTCATCGTAATTACAAAATAGAAGTAGACAGAGTAATACAAAAAAAGAGGTGAGATCCCCTACATCAATACCATCAAGGCAGCAAGAAACACAACGAAAGACAGTAGTGCCTTTCATACACAACAACATCAAGTAATAGCAAATATAATCATGTCAATACAGAAATCTTATGGAACAACAACAGAATTAGGTCAATACAGGATTATTATAGAGCAACAACATAATCATGTTATTAACTGATAAGTAATTCAACAATGTATATCAAGACATCTATATATATATATATATATATATATATATATATATATATATATGTATGGATTACGCCATAATAACAGACATGCTGACTATGCACATGCACGATGTGTATGCTAACCATCCCTCTACACAATGCAACTAGTTCCTACTCTCTGGAGTCAATATTCAGAGATGAGCATTCCAGAAGACTTGTCCCCCCTCAAAAGACAGTCTACGCTGGATCACAAAAAGGATAGTGCTTGTTGGGTCCTCGTCGTGCGTTGAACAGTGTCCACGGCCAGGGGTATACAATGTGACAGTGGTCACTACGTGGATCATCTCGCCTTGACGCCCCCTGAGATCCATCCGGAATCACACTTATCCAATTCTCACTCACTCCTAGGCATTCAAAGCCGACAGTCTAATGTTCATATGCATGCTCAATGAATCAAACCACCGTCATACCATTCCCAATAGTATTAAAGCAACTTCCCATATGATTGTCCAATACCATTAGTATCAATGATATTATATAGCCACCCATATAACTACATTATACCAATGATCCACTCGGGTCCAGCACTCCAGCCCAAAAGCACCAGGCGAAATCCATAATCAACTTGGGGACCAGTACGTCAACCCAAGGCACAATGCCAAATGCATGCTATCACAAAGGATTTTTGTCTCAACTTGGGTCCAGTGCATCGGCCCAAGGTATAATGTCAAATGCATGCTATCATAAAGGATTTCAGTCGTGCACATTCAAGAATCATTACTAATAATTCACGTGGAGCATTTTCACAAATTTCTTTAGTATGTAGAAACATTAGGTCTCCTTTAGGCTTTAATTATCATACTTCCAAGAATAAGATAGATGTTAATTCAAATCACTAGCTTCTTCTAACTAAGTTCCTCTAAATAACATTTCCCCATATCATTTATAAATCTAAAAAGAAACCAC
The DNA here is from genome assembly GCA_029884595.1 of Ormosia semicastrata. Lineage (NCBI taxonomy): Eukaryota > Viridiplantae > Streptophyta > Magnoliopsida > Fabales > Fabaceae > Ormosia > Ormosia semicastrata. Next base: position 77,754,013 of record JAQQTO010000060.1, read on the forward strand.
AATGTCTTTACATCACCATTCCTTTCCTTTTTCATCTAAGTCTTTCAATCTTCTCTATTTCTTTCTCAAACTTGTATTTTCTCTCAAGACCAAAAATCACTCTTTTATTTAATGATAAAAATTTGTTCCTCCCCATTCTTATTTTATGAGTCCTTAATTAAATTTCTCGATTATCATATCATCTAGATCGACCATCAATAAATCATTTTCCATTATTCCAATTGTCTCCAAAATTGTTTCCATTGGTACCTTCAAGAGTTATTACTCCTCAAATCAAGACATTATAATTATTTTCAATAATACTTATAAATGTCATATACCTAATTTATCTCCCAAATCACCTAAACAATATTTCCTAACATTTTTTCTAAAACTTCATTCCATACTAATTACTCTTTTATCTTATTATCAAGTATGTTAGGTCTCCAACTCACTCTTACCTCTAATTATCAAATATCACACTCAAGAATTAATTTTGTACAATGGTAAAACTTGTTTCTTCTTTCAATCACTAGTAACTTCACAAATTATGTCTTTAACACTTAATCATCTGAGTCCATTGATAACTAATACTGTTCTCATAGATATCTCTTCTTCGGCCAAGGTGGCCGTGAGTCTCAAGGCCCAAAGGAGGTCAAATAAATCATTCTTTCTCAACACAATTATAGCATGCCACTTACTTTAATCACCACAATCCATTAAATTCATGCTCACTATCAAGATCACATAATATCATTAAGTCATCAAAATCATCTTTGCATACAATAACATCGTATAGTCATACAAAATCAAACAAGCATAAAATAAAATCACATATTTAGGTGGATGAATCCTCACGTGGACTCTCCAATCTTAACACACTCATTCGTTCCTCACCACCATAGCTTGCTTGATGAAGTTAATTTTCCTCTTACCTCAAGTGTAGCCTCCTAGCTCCTTGTATGCCCTTATGTAGTGAACTTTTTTCACCAAGAGGTTCTTAGAATCAAAGCAAACATACAAGAATTAGTACCTAGGGCTTGAATAAGATTGTCATAGGTCAAAGTGTGGCTTTACATCCTTTAAAATGAAATAAGAAGGAAGATTCTCAAGAACTTTACCTTAAGATTCTTGAACTTGAGATTTGAAGCAAAGCTTAAAGGAATGCTTGAAGATGGATGAACTAGAAATTGATCTCCACACAAAAGTGTCTTAGAATGATGTAGAGACTCAAGATCTAAGATTATCTTGAATTATTGAAGACTTTGTGATGGTCTTTGCGGTGTTGGCCGTGACCTATCCAAGAGAAAAAGGAAGGAGTTTTTATACTTTGTTTTCTTGGTTCTGGGTAGAAAAATGGAAATGAACTAGGTGATAGCATAAAAATCAACTCTTTGATCCTTCAAAATAGTCTTAGCCGTGAGGTGTAGAGGAAAATGAGAAAGGAATAATAGAAATCAAGAATCTCACCCTAAGATCTTCAAGTCAGGGTTTGAAAAAAAATGATGAGGATGAGAGAACTTGATGGTGATCTTAACATAGAAAGTCATCCATAAAATGTATAGATCCAAGAAACATGATTGAATGGAAGAAACAAAAATGGAAGATGAGGATGAAGGTGGTAGCCATGAGGTTAAGAGAAAATGGAAGATGAGAGCTTTAGCAAGTGATTTCAACAAGAATATGTCTTCAAGCAACAAGTAGTTTCAAGCAATATGATTGCTTAAAAATTAGCAAACATGGAGAGTGGAGGAAGAGGTGTGGCCGTGCGGTTTGGAGAGGAAAGGAAGAAGAGAGAAAATGAGATAGAAACTTTAGGGTAGAGAGAGAAAGTGATAGGAAATTTTGAAATTGAAAAGATAATAGCTTTTTGGGTGAAAGGTGATAGATGATGGCTTGTGAAAAGATTACATCTTGTCATATTTCTTCCTCCCTAAAATCGTGTGCTTCCTTAGGAAAATAGAGCAAAACTTCCATAGCAAGTTTCTCCTAAAGCTTCCTTGAGAAGCTTCGTATGCTTCCTAAAAATGTCAAATCATGTTATCATGTAGTGATGTAACGATGTCACTTAGATGATATCATAAATGTGACTAGATAGAAATAATGTATGAGATTTTTATTACAAGTTATTATCTAGTGGATAAAAGTTACAGTTAATAATACTGGTATCTATTGTCCGATGGACAATAAAGCGTACATAAATTTTATCCGTCAGATAAAATCTCAAAAAACAAAAGCTTTGTAAACTGTGTCCAGCTTTGGGTTTAGTAAGATCCCCCGTCACCGTTTCTACAGTCCAAGGTTTTTCGGTCTCAGGGAAAATATTTTATTTTCCTGGCTCCTCTCAATGTGCACGTAAATTGAGAAATATATTAAAATAATCAAATAATTCATATAATTTCAAAAAAATTCACAAAAATCACAAATATTATAAAATGAGTATTTATCAGGAAACAAACGATTTTTGGGGTGTTACATCTTTCTTATGCTGCTATCCGACTTAGTTCCTGAGAATGATACCGCGCTCAGTACTACTCGAAAAGCTTTCTTCCTTGCGTTTCAAGACTCACTACCACCCGCAAAGCCTCCCAAGATAGCATTGATTGTCCAAGTTACTTTGGCATGATGGTGGTCGTTATCCAAATCGTTGTCCTATGATTGTACCTTTTCTTAGTTCTGGGCATTACCTCAAGATAAGCCTGCGCTGGGATTTTCATTTCAGGTATGGTGGAGATGGGCTTCTCTGAGGGCTGTAGCTCCACTTCCTATAATTATGCCCCTCCCTCTTATTATTGTTCTGAAACTGATGGACATAACAGCCCAGGCGGCTATCTTGGATCAAAGACTCAATGGCGTCTTGAAGGTTAATGCAGTTTTCTATATTATGCCTATGACCTTCATGCCATGCATAGTACTTAGACTTATCCCTTTGTGTATGTTTTCTCAAGGTGAAGGTCTTTCATATCTTTGAACTCCGTCTTCATAATTTCTTGTAAGATCTGAGTTCGAGGTGTGTTAGGGAGTATAGCTCTTGTACTTACCTTTCAAAGGTGGCTCCAAGTTTTGGCCTTGTTAGGTAGGGTGTCTGGGCTTAGGTTTAACATCTTCTCCTTTCTCTAGATGCTTCCTAGCCCAGAAAACGTCCTCCGCATTGATGTATTTGTCAGCTCGAGTGTGGAACTTATCCGTAGTCTTGTGCTCCTTTTTAGCAAGGGAAAAGGATAGCGGCCTAAGGTGGAGTCCTTCCCTCAAATAGTGTAGTCTGAGTATTTCATCCTAGTCTTGAATATTGACTATTTCTTTGTTGAGCCAGGATAAAAAGTCTCGAAGAGATTCCTCCTTTCCTTGTTAGATCTAGGAAAGGCATGAAATGGATTTCGATTGCACCTTACTAGTGGTGAAGTGCAGTAAAAATATCGAGGACTAGCCTTCCCAGTTAACAACGGACTTCAGAGTTAAAGTAGTGAACCATCTCAGGGTGACTTTTTTCAAAGAGAGAGGAAAAGCTCGGTACATGAATGGATCATCTCCTCTAGTAAACAAAAGAGTAAAAACATAAGCATCCAAGTGCTCCTGAGGGTCCGTGGTCCCATCATAGGCTTCAATATTTGTTGAATATTTGAAATGCCCAGGGATCTCATAGGCCATCAATTTGTCAGAGAAAGGTTAGTTTTGTGTAACCAAGTTGCCCACTCCTTGATCCTACTCATTTTTTCCTTGAACTGGGATTTCAGCACTCTGATCGGGTTCCATGATCCTGGAATACTCTAGATAACGTACCCCATCATGGGCTTTGTCTCTTCGATTTTCCTAATCCTGTTAGGAATTCAATTTTTGCCTTCTTTCTCTTGGTTGACAGCTTTCTCCAAGTTGTGAATACTTTTATTTTAGAGTCTAATGAGAGAGATGAGTTTTTCTCTTGATAGCTCCAGGAGACCAAATTTAGCATGGTGGGATAAACTTCATCATTCTCCACCCATGCTCCTCGGCATTGCAGCACCGACACCTGTTGTCTGGTATCTCCAGAAGGTGCTCCTTGCAGACTGAGATGTTGCCTCACCAAAACTCGCTACGATGGAAGAGATAGATTTTTTCCACTATGGGAAGTCTCTACACTGTCCTGGCTAGGTTCTGATTGGGAAGCGACTGGCTCCTGGATTGGCTCATGGACGGGAGTAGACACAGGACAGTGGTTGGAAGACGACTGGTTTTGCACAATAGAGGCACGATTCTGAATGGTAGAGACGTGATTTCTCCTTGTGGTGACTATGATAGTGGTAATTATAATATCCTCCCTAACATATTAGTATTAATCATAGTTATATAAGTTCAGTAACCCCTGCATGGGTTACTTATTATTTCTGGTGACTTTTTGAGTTAGTTTACATATGTTGCTATAACACTAAATGTGAAAAATAGCTCATATTAGCTCAGAACATAGCATAAAGTGCTTAGATGAAAGAAAACATTATGGAGACTTTATTTCTAGGTTATAAATACTTAGAATGAGATGTGGTAAAATTTTATGAATCAATTGAACTAGTTTGATATTTTTACGTACAGCAGAAGTATAATATAACTTTAGCTATTAATGGTGTATAAGGATAATCATTAAATGATGAGTTTTGTCATTGGAAACGATCCTAGAATTTTTCCAAACACTTATGGAAAGTAGAAAACTCATCAATGGAGGATCAAAATATCCTTAAGAGATACATCATTTCCAGATACCACAAAAGTCTCCCATCCTTATCCCTCTTTTTTCTCTCCACGGCCTCTCCATTTCAGCCATCATCTTTGACTTTTTCTTTTCACTCATTCTCTCTTCTCACACATTTGAGTAGCAGAAAAAAGGAAAGAAAAGAAAAGAAAAAAGAGAAAGAAGAAGGTTGTTGTGAAATCGACAAGTGCACCGAATCGCAAAAGTAATAAAAAGTAAGTAAGAGTATCGTCCCACAAGGATTAAGTTATTAATTACTAAATTCACTGACAGTGACACTATTTAAGCTAACGAAGAAAAAAAGTTCTTACAAATTCAATTAAAAAGAAATATAAATAAGTAAAACAATAAATCAAAGGGGTGAAAAACAATGGTATTAAAGCGTTAGGGTTCTAACTTCAGTTGAACTCTTTAAATGCACATTCAAATATTAGTTTAAGTATGTTCTATTTTAATGATTTATGGTTAATTCTCAAAATTAATTAATACCCAAACCCTTGGTATATTAATCCTCTTACACTATTTGGAATTAACTAATCCCTTAGTCTAACCCCAAATAGAAATGCATTATCAAGAACGAGGGAATCAAAAGAAAGACCACACAACTCACAATGTCTATTCCTAGCAATTGCAGAAATTATAGTGTTTATCACATGTTCTAAGTTCATGCAAATTTTCCCAAATCATACATCAACCCAAAAAATCATTCTCAAATAGATCAGGTTTAGAAAAGCATTAAGAATAGAGATAAAAATGTAAATCATAAAATAGAAACATAAATTAAACCCATAAAAGAAGTTACATCATCAAAGTATCAAGATCCATCATCTCCCTAACAAAAGAGGTTTAGTTACACATGGAAAAAGAAGAATACAAAGGGAAGAATATGACAAACTTCATTATAGAAATGTGAAAAGGTTGAAGAAAATTTCTAATCTTTAAGCCTAATTGTACCCACACCACTTTAGGATTTGTGCCTTCGCTTTGCTCCTTGATGGCTACGAAATTCTATGCAAAAAGATAGATCCTTTGCTAAACTCATTTTCCCCTTTTTATAGAAAAAATGACAGTTTTTCGTATCTGACTTGCACGATTTTTCTCACCCTCTAGATAGCCTAATTTGCTCGATCTCAACAAAGAAGTTGTAGGATTTTATATTATCTTTTCAATGCCACAAACGGTGCATTGATCTAATCTCTATAACCCAAGATATGACTCAATTAATGAGAGATGGTCAGGATAGTGTGGGAATCTGAATTTTTCTCCAAATCAAATCTGTTTGAGAATCCTTATCCAATCTTCAATCTAATCCTTGTTTAATATTTTGCATCCAATGAAAACTCTACTTAGTATCTAAGAGTAGGATAAGAATTCCTCAAATATTTATCTTCAGGAAATTCTTATTTTTGCACAAAATCTGATGATTTATCTTGAAAACTTGTTTCTTTGATTTCTTACTTCTTTAAGCTTCCAATATCTTTCCATGTATATTTATCTATCAAAAACACATAATAAAAGCACAAATAAAATAATAAAAACATAATAAAATTTAAGAATAAAACTAAATCAAAAAAATTAAAAGATGATGAAAACCCAAGATTTTGAACCATAAAAATATGAATTTTTGTAGGTTCATCACTCTCCCAAACTTAGGCTTTTGCTTGTCCTTAAGTAAAAAGAAAAAGAAAAAGAAAATAAAAATACTAAACAAATAAAAACTTAAAATACACCGACTCAAACATGGCAATACCGGGTAGTAAATATCTCACATATCCTCAGAAATTGCTTCACAATCTAATTTCAAAGTATCACACATGAACAATCCAATTATTATATCATCTCTCATATGCAACTCTTATGCATAAATGACTTCTCAAAAACATGAATGAAAGACTCAATCTCCTCATAAAGTACAAGCATAGATAGGTTTATAAAACTACAAGTGCACATCACACCCACATCCATAGGGTTGTTCTTCATTCCTCTCTCCACTAATGTAAACAACACATACCCAGGGACAAAAGGGACTTTACAAAGCTTGTAATGTAAGGCCAAGGGTATAGGTTAAGAAAGAAATGGTAAGATAATGAAAACAAAAGTTGAGAAACAAAATCATGTAAATTTCAGAATCCAAGCCTCAAAATACTGAACAAGTGCAAAACAGATCATAAGAATCAACACAACGTTCACTTTTTTTTTTCTTCCTTTTTCTTTCTTTTTCTTTTTCAACAACCTCCACCCCCAAACTTATTTCTTTGCAAAACTTTGGGTGGATTTTTTCTTCTTTAAAATTTTTTTTTTTTTAATTTTCAAGCTCCACAAAACTTTATGCACAGAAATAACAAAGACTTGAATAATAAAATAAAATAAGATATGCACTCAATAAAGGTTATGTAAGAGAGGAATTTTTTTTTTCATGTGAGTATGGGAAAGGAAAATGTGGGTAAAAGAAAAGAAATAAAGGCCAAAAAATAACAAAACTGCAAAAGGGACCTAAGGATATACTGTGTATACAGGTTGGCTTGAAAGGCTCAAATGGTCCAAAGAAAGTTGTTATCATTTCCTTAATCATGCATTGCCAAGGATTTCACCTCAAGAGAGAATCAAACAACTTCTAGATGCAAATCATCCACACACATGCATTCCCATAAACTTTCTCTAAGCCTGATGTGCATGCATAATCCAAGGTCTATCAAACATAAAGATGGCAAATACATCCAAACACAATTAAAATAATAGAGATAAATGCAACTGATGATCACATATTTGATACATTAATAAGCCTTTATTTTTAGTTATTTACACTCTCCATGTACTTAATTAATTGATTTTAATTATGTTTTGTAAGTTTGGACTCAAATTGGACTTAATTGAATTTTTCAGCATAATTTATGTCTTACGTTGTTTCTGTATTTGGGCTATATCTTGGGATGTAGGTGGTATTTGGAGGTGATTCTAGTGGCATTTGAAAGATGAGAGAGATTTCTATAACTTGTATGAAGACCTCAAAGGCCCAATAACATGAGTAGATAACTCAAATTGGGGTTGAAGCAAGAACCAGAGTGCTTTTCCTGACAGCTTAATCTATGTGTACTGTTCATCACAGTTTTCGGGCTAGAGGTTGTCAAATAGGCTGAAATTTGGATGATGAATATTTAAGACCTATATCTACAACTTTCATGTGGAACACGTTTCCAGAATCAGAATCCGTGAAGGTGATATTGGGCTTGGAAGTCAGAACAGAGGAGCTGTGACTGGGCCTGAGTAGTGTGCAGTAATTTGAACGTATCTAGAGTTATAGAAATGATATTGGACTCAAACTAAAGCCATTTGAAATCTAAGATCCAAGCCTACAACTTTCATGAAGACCACTTGTTTCAAAAATGACGAATGCAATGACTTCAGAGCTGCATGATTTCAGAGACAAGGAATCTCCATAATTTTCCACTCACCAAAAGTCATTTGGCATTTTCCACTCATTTTCCACTCATCCACCCACTAATGACTCAGCCCACTTATCATTTTGTATCTCTAATCCTCTATAAAATGGGTCCTTGGTAGATCATTGAGTGGTGTTAGGTGTTAGTTACCAAAATGATGTCATTTTGTTACTAGGTTTTCTTGTAGTAATTTTCCTTTGTTCTAAATCAAAGTCATGTTCTTCTTCTTCTTCTTCTTCTCTCTTTCTTTCTTCTTATCTATGAGTAACTAAGTTTTATTTTACTTGGGTGAAAGGGTGAAGCTCTTGGTAATAAAGTAAGGTTAGATTTATTCTTCTCTTGTGCTTAAATGATTTATATTTTCTAGTAACCATTATACGTATTATAATTTGTTTCTTATAATTTAGAAACCATCTTTATAAAGAGGAGTTCTTGATTTGTTGTAGACAAACTATTGCCACAGTGAATGCTTTATGTAACACCCTCCTTAGGGCGTCACACTTCGTGTTACTCAAGTATCATATCACCCCTTCGTTATGAATCGTGCTTGTAATATAAATACGAGTTGTAAAATTTCTTGGTGATAGTAAGATAAACTTAGCGGAAGTTAAAACATTACAGCATCATTACAATAAAATTTTACATTATATATACATAAATCGTAATACTGTCACACTTTAATATTTACAAATTGGATTCTAAAAATATTTATACATTAATTAAATTACATAATGCCCAAGTAACTCTAAATATGCAGAACCCTCAGACGGGTCCTCCTCAGACTCCTCAACAGGGAGGAATCCAACTTGACACAAAATATACAATACTAACCGTACCAGGAGTACGGTAGTAAGCTCCCTATTACTGTTTATGTGAGAAATACATTTTCCAACAAGCTCGACGCACTATGCCTCCGGTTCCCATAAACCTTACGAAAACTCAGTATCTCCATCTCTTTAGAATTCAACTTCCTTCTCGAAAATCTGATCTTCCTTGCGTTCTCACTCAACGTCTTGCTCAATCTCTTTACAATTATAAATACAATACAGAAATAGACAGACAAAGAGGTGAGATCACCTACGCCAATACCAGTATGGTAGCAATGAAGATAAACACATACAAATTCTCATACCTTACATCATACATAATTACAATTATATCATCAATATCATTTATCTAACACACATCATATCTCATATCAACACATCATACATAATTTCAATTATGCCACCAACATCATTTATCTAACACATATCATTTATCATCATAATTCATACAATAATTCATAATTACGTCCATGTCCTTATCAATATTCACTTATTCAATAATTCAGTTATCAAAATCAATAATTATAATAATACCCTCAGTATCTCTGTATATGCATCTAGACTCATGTACCTAGACTCAATTTTCCTACTCCATGGAGCTAAAACTCAGGTCGGAAAGAGTGATCGAAAAGAATCTGTCTGCACAACATGCCTCAGACCACGTGCTCATTCTCTTTGCTCATTAATCATTTGCTCATTTAGCATTTGCACATCTAGCATATGCATCACAGTCTTTATCAGATCTCGATTATGGATAGTGTCTCGGTCTGGATCATCGGTGTGTTGCATCGGTCTAACCTATGGTACAGAAGCTTATTCTCTGTCCATTGTAGGCAACCCGCACCCCGATGCCCCCAAGGTCAACGAGTGACCTACACTACGCACATCTCACCCACTCAGGAGGTGTGTTCTTTCCTTCTTTCGACAATCAGTCTTACTCAGCCCATCAGACTTTTTCAATGCACATTCAAATGTACCTTTCTCAGTTCAATTCATTCTCTCATATTCTCAATTCAATTTTCTTTATCTCATATTCGGGGTCCTCATATAGGCCTAACAATATTATTACTGTAATTTCATCGCGAAACCATATTTTTCGCATTTTCTCAAATCACGTATCAATTTTTCATCATTTTTCAATCACGTAAAATACTTTTCACACGTTTTAAATTAAGAATACTAGTTTCCTCAGTTAACACCAAAACTCAACTTCATTTTTCATATTTGCATAATAATCCTCAAAACATAATATTTGCATTATAAATCCTCATCCAAATAATATTTTCACAACAGTCCCTCATAAAAGTCACATTTACGAAATAGTCCCTTGAAAAATTCATATTTTACGAAATCATCCCTCATAAAATTCATATTTATAAAATAGTCCCTCAAAAATTCATATTTACAAAATAGTTTTTCATAAAATTCCTTTTTACGAAATAATCTTTCATAAAATTCATAATTTACAACATAATCCCTCATAAAAATCCTATTGACAAAATAGTCCTTCATAAAATCACATTTACGAAATAGTTTCTCATACAAATTATATTTATGAAATAGTCCCTCAAAAATCATATTTACTAAATAGTCCCTTATAAAAATCATATTTACAATATAACCATTCAAAAATCAATAGTTACAACATGTCCCCATTAAACACAAAAATTACAATATTGCTCCTATAAAATCATAATCTGTATTGTTTCTCCAAAATCATTTCATCTTGCTGTATTCGACTCTTCCAAATTCAATTTCCTTTTCTTTCAAATTCTAAATTCTCAGTTTAATCCATCATATTATTCACATCCTAATTTACACATACACTTACATGCATTCAGTTTCATACATACCAACATTTATCAAAACAATAAACATATTATCACACATGCAATCATAATTTCAAAGCCATAAACACCACAATCACAAACATAAAATCACCAACAACACAATCACAACTAAAGAAGTAATTAAACAATAAGTGAATAAACCCTTAGGGGTTTTTCACCAGACACAACCATCTCCACACCACCAAAACTTGGTTGGTGAGGTTAAATCTCCCTCTTACCTCTTGAAGAACCTCCAAAGCTCCTTGTATGTCTTCTTCAAGCAAACTCCCTCCACCAAGAGCTTCTTGGAAACCAAAGAAAACATGCAATATTAATACCTAAGGCTCTAAACTAAAATAATCATGGATTAAAATCATGATTAGAACTTTGAAATGAAGAGAAACATGAAGATTAAAGAATCCTACCTTCAAGGCTTCAAACTTGAGCTTTGAAGAACAAGATAAAAAAATAGATGATTTAGGCTTAGGTTTTAACTACCAAAATGTCTTGAAATGAAGTAGGAAAGCAAGAAATAAGATAGTTTAGAATTATAGAAGAGTGATTGATGAAAAGAGGGTGGAAGGCCGTGAGGTTGGAGAAGAAAAGAAAAAAGAAATTTGAGAGCTTTTGCTATTTGGAGAATTTTGAAGAAAGATGAAGACTTTGACTATGCATGGCCGTAAACCATTTTGAGAGAAAATGGAGTGAAGTCTTTGGGTGAGAGAAGGTGAATTTGTGAGGATGAAATGGAGAGAAAAGGAAGAAAAATGCTGCTCAGGTTCGTGGGATTTGAGAGAAAAAAATGATGAATACTGTTTTTGATGTGAGAGAAAATGTAACTTATGAGAGTAAAATTATGAGGCGGTTGCTGTGGGATAGCTTAAATAAAGTTTAGGATTTATATGAAGTAAAATATCTTATTCTGAATGCACGTGGCTGATGTCATTTATTTGACTTTCAAGGCTTTTAGATTGTTCAAGAACCTTGTAGAACCTCCTTCAAGCTGCTACGTGGCCGACGTAGAACCCCTCCAAATTGCTGCATGAACGTGAGTTTCCAAGAAAATTTTCGACGAAAAATGACATAACAAAATTCGGTAAAATGGGAGAACATCATTTCCCCAAGAATGATTAAAATCCAGTGTTGTCGGATGAGAATTCTGTCGAATGGTGATTCTGGCGAACGAAATGAAAGGCTGTCGGATGAACTTGAAAAGGTCAACAAATATCCTAATTCGTCGGACAGATGTTGATGTTGGAGAAATCTTCCAATTGTCGAATCGACGAAATATTATATGATCAGAAGATCAAATTTGATTGATTTTGACATTAGAGAAGTTTTTCTACTGAAATCAGGAATTCTTACTCGACGGTCGTTAGCACCATAATTCGACAAACATTATCATTCAAATTCGACGGACATTGGTATCCCCACTCGATGAAAATTGACATTCTGACTCAACAGACATGAGCATCCTCACTCGATGAATTTTGACATTTTCACTTAACTGATACTAGCATCCTCACTCGACGGATATTAGCACCATAACTCGACGAACATTATCATTCAAATTCGACGGACATTGGTATCCCCACTCGACGGAAATTGACATTCTAACTCAACAGACATGAGCATCCTCACTCGACGAATTTTAACTTGGTACCTAAAAATCAAAAGATCCAATTCGATGGATTTTAACATGGTACCAAATAGTAAGAAGATTAAATTCGACGTATTTGGATAGAAGTCCAAATTCGATGGATATGACATTGTCTTAAATGATCAGAGGATCAAATTCGACAGATATTAACATTGTCCTAAATGGTCTGAAGATAAAATTCGACGATAAGTGTTTGTCCAACAATGAGCAACCTTCGACATAAAATAGTGTTCGATAACGAATATTAGTACTATTTATGATCAGTTAGGTCGATTACATAGTAGTCATCTTCATTTTGATTTACAAAATCGTCCGACAAGATTGAGGGAAAAGGAGAACCAGATTGTTTTTAACTGATTCTTTGCTAACAGAACATCCATCGCTTTGTCGAACCTGAGGACTTCTCCCATGTTTTGAATAGATGGTCTTCTGTCGGAAAGATGGTCTTGGTCGGAATAGATGGTCTTTGTCGGAAAGAGGCAGCCATAATGACCAAAATCTTTGATTTCTGATTCAAGAATTGAGAATCAGTTTCATCCAGTCTTGAGGTATTTTGGGTTTTGTCGAACTACCGATTGATGTTGTCGGGAAAATGCTCTGGAAGTGTCGAATTTCAACTCACCATTAGCATATGCTTACATGTAGTCTTATTAATTAAATCCGACGGGATCAACATGTTAGAAACATGTCTTCAAGTGTTTGGATCTTGTCCAAATTCTGTCGGTGTCAAGATCTTCAAAAATCTTGGATTGTCGAATGAGTTACGTGAGATTGATCTTTTGGATCCCTGTAAGGCTTGAGAAAGACCGAGTCTATCGACAGGAGTATATTCATAAAACTGTCGAGCTTTGTTTGTCGGAATAGGCTTGAAATGAAGTCAGTATCGACAAGAATCTATTCTCAAAAGAAATTGTCGAATTCGGTTTGTCGAAACAGGTTTTGAAATGAAAACCATTTGGGAAAATGTTGAGGAACTTCTGTCGGATTGGGATTTCCAGAATTTTGGTCGGTTGAGAACTTCTGTCGGATTGGGATTTCCAGAATTTTGGTCGGTTGAGTATAATGGCAAATTAAACTATACCGGGTCAAAATAATTCATAGCAATAACAGCTATGCATCAAGCAACATATATTTATCAGTAAAATAGAATTATTTTACAGATAAATTCTAAAAATTAATAGATTCTTTTCTGTGTTACTCAGATTCGGGTTAAGTAAAATCCCCCGTCTCTAAATAATCGACAAGAATTTCCCTACCGAAAATTATTATTTTCTTGACCAGAGCAAATCACACAAAATAATCACAAATAGTATCGAAATAATCAAATTATTTTTATAATGCACAGAAAACACAAAGTAGTGTAATTCTGTCAGCTCTTGCAACATAGTCTAAAATTTGGGGTGTTACACTTTAACCCATTTATAAATGGTGGTAATATTTTTAGGAAATATAATATAATTACGTATATTATTTTAAATGGACTTTTAATGTTGTATTTTTCGATTGGAACCTCCATGTTGCGAGGATTCTAATTGAGTTATAAAAGAAATTAATCTTACCTTTACTTTATTTACCAAGAGTGGATCTTTTAACCCAAGTAAATAATTTTTATCATAGTAACAAAATATTTACTTCACCTTAATTAATCTTCAACAATTCCCTGTGGATCGACCTCGGACTCCCGAGAAATTTATTACTTGAGACAACCTGCATTTGGGTTCGCAAAGCAACAATTAATCCCGCATCAAGTTTGTAGACTTGTTTGAAACTAAAAATTGTGCATCAAGTTTTTGGCGCCGTTCTTAGGGGACTTGATTTGAAGTAATTTTCGGTGTAAAAATTTTGTATATATACTAACATACTAACTAGTAGGGGAACCTCTCCTTTTTAATTTCTGTGCATACTAACTTGTGGGGAAAACTCTCCCTAATTTCTCTATAATCTTTAATCATTAATGAAATAATCTTTCTTCTCTCTCTCTCTCGCTAGAGCAAAAAATCACTTGCCGATTCTCTAGTTTTCATATTTTAAATTTACTTTCGAGTACTTTATTTTCTCGTATTTTAATTTACGTACAATGGGGTAATTCTCCTTTTATTTTCTTGTACATATTAACTTAGTGGGGTAACTCTCCCTTTTTTTTTTTTTTGTACTTTATGTTCGTATTTATTTTTTGTCATTTTTTTGTTATTTATTTTCTCGTCATTTTTTTTGTTTACTAACTTACTAACTCTCTTACTAACTATCTAACTTTTTACTTTTTTCTGCTTCTAATATTTTAATTTATCTATATACTAACTTTTTAATTTTTATGCTTATTAACTTATTTGGTGGTTGGTTTATACCACACCTTTGTTAATATTTAATGGACAATTTATCTTTTGCTAGCTTGTACATTTTATTTTATAATTGTAAGTTACTTGTTTATGCTTAATTGGTATCGTGATTTAAATTAAATCAGTCGTTTGGTTAGAGTTAATCCAAGTACTTTACATATTGATTTGTTTGAATCACAATCACACACATTAAGCACAATGGCTGAAAATGAAAGTGTGCATGATGAACATGAAAATCAACCGTTGCGAACCATGCATGAGTATTTGCAACTATCTCGAAATTCTAGTCCATCATGTTTTATTTTTCCACTCAATGCCAACAATTTTAGATTCAAGCCAGGTATGATTTCTTTACTTCCTAATTTCCATGGTTTAGAATCTGAAAGCCCACATTTACATCTAAAAGAATTTGAGGAAGTATGTACCGCTTTTCATGATCAAACTTGCACTGAAGAGGTTGTTAAGCTTAAATTATTTCCTTTTTCTTTGAAAGATAAAGCAAAAACTTGGCTTAACACTTTGAAACCAAGATCAATTGGCACATGGCAAGAAATGCAAGCTGAGTTTTTGAAGAAATTTTTTCCAACACATAAAACCAATGCTTTGAAAAGACAAATCCAAAATTTTTCTCAAAATTCCAATGAAGCATATTTTCAAAGTTGGGAACGTTTTAAAGATTTGTTGAATTCTTGTCCACATCATGGTTTTGAAAAATAGCGCACTATAAGCTTCTTTTATGAAGGGTTAACACCTGAAACCAAACAATTTGTGAAAACAATGTGCAATAGTAAATTTCTTGATAAAGAACCTGAAGAAGCTTTAGACTATTTAGACCATTTGGCTGAAAATTCTCAATCTTGGCATAGTACTAATCCTTCTGAAAATTCAATTAGATTTAACCTTGCAAATGCTAGTAAAGGAAAATATCATCTTAGTCAAGAAGAAGATCTAAATACAAGGTTTGCTAGTTTGGCTAGAAAAACTAAAGCTATAGAATCAGGTAAAGTAAAAGAAATCAAATATGTGCAAAATGAAGAAATTTGTGGCATTTGTGATGAATTAGGACACTCAACAAATGAATGTCCAAAACTTCCTGTTTTTAAAGAAGTTGTGCATGAGCAAGTAAATGCAATGAACAATTTTAAAAAGCCATTCACTTCTTCTTTTTCAGATACATACAATCCGGGATGGAGAAATCACCCGAACTTCAGTTGGAGGAATAGAAACCAGCCACAATTCATGCAACCACCACTTCCTCAGGCACAGCAAGATTCTCAAAATCCTCAAGGATATGCACCCTATGTCCCACCATATAGGAAAAACCTTGAAGGAACATTGCATGCATTCATGGAAAAACAAGAAGCCACCAATAACCACAACACTCAAGCCATGGTTGACATAAAAGATACTCTTGCTAAACTTTCTTCTGCACTTGCCATTCATGAGAAAGGAAAGTTTCCCTCTCAACCTCAACCAAATCCCAATGGTCAGTTTAGCCTAAATGAAGGTAGTTCAGAAAGTAAAAAAATAGATTAAGTCAACTCAATGATAACTCTTAGAAGTGGAAAGGTTGTTGAAAAACAAATTCCTAAACTTTTTGAGAAAGATGATGAGTCAATTTCCAAAGATGAGGAAGGAGTTGATAAGCCACCTAGTCAAAAGGAGATCAAACCCTCGTCTTCACCCCCATTTCCTCAAGCATTAAACAATTCAAGTAAAGTGAATCATAACAGTGACATTTTTGAAATCTTTAAACAAGTGAAGGTCAATATTCCTCTGTTAGATGCTATCAAGCAAATTCCTTGTTTTGCTAAATTTTTGAAAGACTTGTGCACTGTTAAAAGGAAACATAATGTGAAAAAGAATGCATTTTTGACTGAACAGGTAAGCTCCATTATTCAAAAAAATAATGAGTTAAAATATAAAGACCCTGGTTGTCCTACAGTTTCATGCATTATTGGTGAACATAAAATTGAACGAGCTTTACTTGATCTTGGTGCTAGTGTTAATTTGCTTCCATATTCAGTTTATCAGCAACTCAACCTTGGTGAGTTAAAATCAACTTCTGTAACTCTTCTACTTGCTGATAGATCAATTAAAATTCCAAAAAGAATAGTAGAAGATGTGTTAGTACAAGTTGATAAATTCATATATCCTGTGAATTTTATTGTCTTGGAAACTGAACCTATGGTTGATAGTTCTAAGTCAGTTCCTGTTATTTTGGGTCGCCCATTTTTAGCAACATCTAATGCTTTGATAAATTGCAGAAATGGAGTGGTGAAGCTAACTTTTAGAAATATGACACTGGAGCTTAATGTTTTCAACATGTGCAAGCAACCACATGAAGTTTATGATGAAAATGAAGAGATTGAAGGGATTGAGGCCATTATAGATGATCATCTTCAAATTAGGAGTTCTTCTGACCCATTAGAAATCTGTTTAATTAATTCATTTGATTCAGCTACACAATTAGATGATGATGTTTCTGAAATATGCTCTTTGCTTGACTGTACACAGGAAATGGAATACAAAGGAAGAAAGCCAAGATTCGAAGAGTTAAAATCCATGAATGATGATGCCCATGAAGAAGTACCCACACTGGAACTGAAGCCATTACCTGATGGGTTGAAGTACACATTTTTGGGAGAAGAACAAAGCTCTCCAGTGGTAATTTCCTCATCCCTGACCAAAGAACAAGAAGGTAAGTTGATAGAAGTACTTAAAAGGCATAAAAGTGCAATTGGATGGACATTAAAGGATATAAAAGGCATTAATCTATTAATCTGTACACATATAATACATTTAGAGGATAATGCTAAAACATCTTAACAACCTCAAAGAAGATTAAATCCATACATGAAAGAGGTAGTTAGAGCTGAAGTTCTTAAATTACTTGATGTTGGAATTATCTATCCTATCTCTGATAGCCAATGGGTAAGCCCTACACAAGTTGTGCCTAAGAAATTTGGAATAACAGTGGTTGAAAATGAAAAAGGAGAATTAATACCTACCCCAGTCTCATCTAGTTGGCGTATGTATATTGATTTCAGAAAATTGAATGCAGCCACTAGGAAAGACCATTTCCCTTTGCCATTTCTTGATCAGATTCTAGAAAGAGTAGCAGGACATCCCTACTATTGTTTTCTTGATGGTTATTCAAGATATAATCAAATACCAATTGCATTGGAGGATCAAGAAAAGACCATTTTTACTTGTCCCTTTGGCACTTTTGCATATAGAAGAATGCCTTTCGGTCTTTGTAATGCTCCGGTAACTTTTCAAAGATGCATGCTAAGTATTTTCAGTGATATGATTGAGCATTATTTAGAGGTTTTCATGGATGATTGACAGTTTTTGGAAATTCTTTTGAAAATTGTCTTGATAATTTGGAAAAAGTTCTTAAAAGATGCGAAGAAAAAGGATTTGTATTAAATTGGAAAAAATGTCATTACATGGTTACCTCAGGAATAGTGTTAGGTCATGTGATATCTTCTAAAGGAATTGAAGTTGATAAGGCCAAAGTTGAATTAATTGCTCATTTGCCTTTCCCAAAAACAGTCAGAGAAGTTCATTCCTTTTTAGGACATGCAGGATTTTACAGAAGATTTGTAAAGGACTTTAGTGTCATATCTAGACCTTTATGTAATCTTCTAACAAAAGATGCATCATTTGATTGGACTCAAGATTGTCAGAAATCTTTTGAAAAATTAATCGGTCTTTTGACTTCTGCTCCTATCATGCAATCTCCTGACTGGTCTTTGCCTTTTGAGTTGATGTGTGATGCTAGTGATTTTGCTGTTGGCACTGTTTTAGGCCAAAGAAAGGAAGGTAAGCCTCATGTAATTTATTACGCAAGTCGAACTTTGAATAGTGCACAAATGAATTACACCACTACTGAAAAAGAACTACTTGTTGTAATTTTTGCATTGGACAAATTTCGAGCTTATTTAATTGGTTCATCCACTGTTATTTTCACTGATCATGCTGCTGTTAGATATTTAATGTCTAAACAGGATGCCAAACCTAGGTTGATACGGTAGATCTTGTTGCTTCAAGAATTTAACATCACAATAAAAGACAAGAAAGGAGCCAAAAATGTTGTTGCAGATCATTTGTCAAGGTTGACAACAGGCTCATCTTTTGATAGCACACCTATCAATGATTCTTTTCCTGATAAATTTTTATTTTCTGTCAATTCCATGCCTTGGTTTGCTAACATTGTCAATTTTCTTGTAACAGGTAAGATGCCGCCTCAATGGACACACCAAGACAGAAAAAAGTTTTTGATTGAGGTGAAAATTTTCTTTTGGGATGACCCATATTTGTTCAAATATTATCCTGATCAAACCTTTCGGAGATATGTACCCGACAATGAGGTAAGTAGTGTCATCAAATTTTGTCATTCAGAAGCATGTGGAGGTCAGTTTTCTTCAAAGAAAACAGCTGCGAAAATCTTGCAGTGTGGATTTTATTGGCCCACTTTATTCAAGGACAGTTATACTTTTTACAAAAGTTGTGAAAGTTGTCAAAAATTGGGGTCCATTTCTAAAAGAAATATGATGCCTTTGAACCCTATCATTGTCATTAAAATTTTTTATTATTGGGGAATTGATTTCATGGGTCCATCTCCATCATCTTTTGGATTTGTGTACATTTTGGTTGCAGTTGATTATGTCTCAAAATGGATTGAGGCGATTCCATGTCGGCACAATGATCATAACACTGTTCTAAAATTTTTAAAAGAAAATATTTTGAGTCGATTTGGAATTCCTCGAGCTATCATCAGTGATGGGAAAACACATTTTTGCAATAAACCATTTGAATCATTAATGAAGAAATATTGCATTACCCAAAAAAATTGCAACCCCTTATCATCCTCAGACAAGTGGACAAGTTGAATTGGCAAATAGGGAGATTAAACAAATTTTAGAAAAAATGGTTAACCTAAATCGTAAAGATTGGTTTTTAAGACTAAACGATGCACTTTGGGCTTACTGTACTGCTTTTAAAACATCTTTAGGCATATCTCCCTATCGGTTAGTTTATGAAAAACCTTGTCATTTGCCTGTAGAATTGGAGCAAAAAGCATTTTGGGCCATTAAAGCTTTCAACTTAAGTCTTGATGATGCTTCCAAGTTACGCAAATTGCAATTGAATGAACTTGAGGAATTAAGAAATGATGCATATGAAAACTCAAAGATTTATAAAGCTAGAACAAAAGCTTTTCATGACAAATCAATTTTGAGAAAAACTTTTGAAATTTGTCAAAAAGTTTGCTTTATAATTCTCATCTTCACCTATTCCCTGGAAATTTGAGATCTAGGTGGATTGGTCCTTATATTGTCAAACATGTGTATTCTTATGGGGCCATAGACATTGAGAATCCTAGGAATGGTATTGTATTTAAGGTCAATGGACAAAGACTCAAACCATTTCTGCAACATCAAGTTGTTGAGGTAGAATCCATTTCTCTTTCTAATCCTTGTTATGAGTAGAATTTATTTTAATGTTATTTCTTTCTTTTTGCAGTTCCTTGTGTTCCCGGTTAAATGGTGGATAACGGTACTCCGTGACTCTCAAGTCGGTTTATTTTTCAGTTTCCCATAATAACTGATTTCTTCTCCTTTTAAAATGGATGTCATTCTCTCAAATCTAAGAAAACATTTTCCTTCTCTCCCTCTAAATGCTCTAACAAAAGTCTATGAAGCTAGGTGTGAAAGATTGAGACTGTTAATGTATAAGGGCATCCCAGAAGATTTACGCTAGATAATCGAAGCAAAGGTTTGTTTAGCTAGTGAATCTTCAGATTCATTTGTCCCATACATGCCTGGTCTCGGTAAAAGTTCATTTTCAAAAAAGAGAAGAGCAAAAAGAATGAAAGTTTGTTACAAGTGTGCACGATGGAATTGCAACATGCGATGTCGCTCTTTAGGGATGGTTTCTGTAAACAGAGAAGATAAAATATTCTTCATTAAGAATGGACTGAGTAATGAGTCATTAGATAATATCTTATTGACTCTTGAGACGCATTCTTGTGGAGTTATGCAGCGTGAACTTCTTAGTTTGTGGAATCTCTTCAGAGACGAGCAAGAGCATTATAGTCTTGGAAATATGACTCAAAAAGACCCTGTTTGCCAATTTATAAGAAAATTGGATAGGAAGCTTATCCTCGACTCATAGAAGGCGTTTAAGCCGTTTCTGGACGTGAAACCAAAGGAAGATGTGAGCGACAATCACAACAACATGTATATACTATCTTATATATCTTCAAAAATAAAAGAAAATAAAAGAAAATAAAAAAAAAAAAAAAAAAAAAAAAAAAAGAAGAAAAAAATGAAATAAAAAATGAAACAAAAATGAAATAAATTAAATAAAATAAAAAAGGCGAAACTTCGGTTGTACTTGGTCTTTAATTAGATTAGGAGCCCCTGCCAGTGGAGTGGCAGACCCGTCATTGACTCGGGTGGACCTTCGCACGCCAGTCGGTAAATAAGGTTCGTGTGCCATGCTCTGTAGAGAGCCGCGCAAGCATTCCCAGGTTTTAACCAAAGGCTCTGTGGGGCCGATGGACGTAAAGAAGCGTCCGTGTTTGCATTCTCGCGTGACAATGCCCGAGTGGATCCTGTGATTTAATGCCATGGGCTCTTCAACGACCTCTCACCGGCCGTGGGTCGTTGGTGGTAGTCGTCGATTACGCACTTTAATTAGTGGCGTCATAGCTTAATCCAAAATATCCCACAAGCAGGAGGGAGAAGAATGCCCAGATTGGCTGAGCCGTCTTGGTATTACTGCACTCATGACGCGCAGTATAAAGATTTGCCATGAAACTTGTACATAAAGGTATGTAATCATTTGTTATTATTATTTTATCTTTGTATGATTTTATTGAATTTTGGTTTTGGATAGACGATCCTTTGGATGGGATCCTTCGGGGGTTTCTAGACTTCTTTACCCTTTCTTGAAGTAAAAAACAAAACAAAACAAAAAAAACAAAAAAAATTTTTGTTTCTTAATTTCAAACTTTTCTGACAACAGCCAACCTACCCATATAGGTACTATCATTACTTTTTCTACTCTCTTCCCTATTTAAACACTACATTTCTTTCACTTTCCTTCAACTCAAAATCATTCAAAGGAAGTGTAAGTGTAAAATGGAGGGAGTTTCTTCTTCTTCTGTTCGTAGACTTACCAATATTTGTGTATTTTGTGGGTCAACTTATGGGAAGGGTTTAGAGTATGTAGACACAGTAATCACTCTTGGTCGAACACTTGCTGCGAGGAAAATTCATTTAGTATATAGGGGAGGCAGCATTGGGTTAATGAAGGCTGTATCACTTGCTGCTCATTTAAAAGGCAGTCAGGTTTTAGGTATCATTCCTAGACCTTTAGCTCAACAGAATATCACTAGAAAAACAATTGGGGAGGAGCTTCAAGTATCATTTATGGATGAACGAATAAGGATAATGCTTGCAAATTCTAATGCATTCATAGCCTTACCAGGTGGTTTTGGTACTTTGGAAGAAATTTTTCAAATTGTCTCTTGGGCCCAACTGAACATCCACCATAAACCCATAGGTTTGCTGAATGTTAATAAATTCTTTGATCTTTTGTTATATTTTCTTGACCATGCTGTGGAATAGAAATTCATCACACTTTCGGCAAGACGACTCTTTATTTTTACTTCCACTGTTGATGAGTTGATTGATAAATTAGAAGTTTTTGTTTATGAACCTGATCCAGCAACAACTCAGATAGATTGGTCAGAAGGCAGCAGCAAGGGAGGCAGCAAGGAACAAGAGTGTGATCTGTCACTTCATCTATAATTATCCTTTATCTTTAGTTTTATTTATCGTATTTTTTTCTGTTTAAATTTGTGTGAGATTTTTCTTTTCAGTAATTACAACAACAGGTACTATCTTTTATCCTTTACCTATCTATCTTTGACATTGAGGACAATGTTGTGATCTGGTTAGGGGGAAGGATAGTTGTGTAAAAAAAAATCAAAAAAAATATTTAGGAAGTGTGTGTATTAATATGTTTGTTGTGTTTATATATTTGTTTGTAACTTACTAAACCAGTTAAGGATGGCAGAGTAAGGAGTAAATTTTACTCTTGAGATGCATCTTAGTTGGGGTAGTAACTAGTTTGTGTAGAAATAGCAATTCAAATTCAGAGAAATTTGCATGATTGAGTAAATTGTCTTCTTTCTTAAAATTCACATGCTTGGTTATGGATGTTGAATTGGTGGACTAAGAATGATAAAATTATGCCTTGTGAGATTTTGAGCCTATTGATGAATGGATTGAACATTTGTACCATTCTCTTCTTTTTTGTGTGAATTTCACTCATGGAATTGTTACTCTAGAACTTGCTTTGATTCTTTTTTAGACTACATTTTCATATGCATACATAAATATGATTGAGGCATTTTTCTTGAAATAGCTACTTTAATCAAATAGCCTTGACCTTGTTTAGCAAGATGTTATCTCAATATGATATCAAGCACTCTTATGACTTCTTGGAAATTCTCTGATTCCTACCAACATAAAGCATTAGAAATGACCTATTTCCCCTTGCTTAACCCCTTTGAGCTTATTTGACTATTCTTTGTTTCGAACTCATTATGTGCCTTAAATGAAAAACCATGTTCTTACTTGACCTTAGGGAATAAGAGAACATTAGTTTTGTCATTCGATGAGTTCTTGAACAAGTGTAGGGGTGTGTGTGCAGAATGATTAAAAAAATGTATATATGATGTTCTTTTTGTAAAAAAAAAAATCAAAAAAAATCAATAAAAAAAATGTAAAAAGAAGAGCGTCAACAAGGTAATAAAAGAAAGGAAAAGAATATGTAAAGGAAATTTGTATTAGGTGGAGTTGGGATGAACTTTCATGCTTGTTAATTGAACTCAGCTCTCATGCTCTTTTATTCTCTGGTATTTAACTTGTCATATCCATATTACCTCCTCCTTTACCTTGACCCCATTACAACCTTGAATAAAGTCCTTATGATTTGTGTGTGCATGTGTTCTGAGTAGTGGAGAAGTAGAATATAAGCAAGCTTATGGTAGTACAATTTTCATGGGTTGAATTGAGTGAAATACCTACCTTTTAAACACTTGAGGGATTGAGAGTGAATCTTGTGAAGATCTATCATTCTTGACTCATGTTTTTCAATTGAAGTTTCCTTACTTGTTGGTTTGAGATGTGAAGATATGTTACCTCATGAATGTTTTGATTACTTGAATGATTGGTTGCTCTTCATTTTTAAATTAAGTCTTTTAGAGTGTTTAACTTTTGAGTCTGTTTCATTTTTTTTTTTTTAGTTTTGGTCTTGTGGATTGCCCAGGAGTGCAAAAAGCTAAGTGTGGGAGAATTTGATGATCACATATTTGATACATTAATAAGCCTTCATTTTTAGTCATTTATGTTACCAAGTGGCTTCCAGTACTCAAGAGGGGGTGAATTGAGTATAAAACTTTTTCGCAAAACCTCTTTTCAATTAATCCGAATATCAAAAGCTTAATAAATAAATGCACAGAAGGGATGAGAAGAAGAAAAGAAACAATAAAGAACAGCAAAAAAATAAATGTGCAGTAAATTAAATTGCATAAAAAAAAGGAGATTAGGGAAAAGAGAAGCAGGCACAGTATTTATCCTGGTTCGACCACTAACCCACTTGTGGTCTACGTCCAGTCCTCGAAAGCCGAGATTTTTCACTAAGTACACAAGCTTCAATAGGTGCTTGCTACCGTTACAAAATAGAGCACTTTTCACACACAGGGACACTCTACCCTTGTGCTAAAGTCTCAGCCTGTAGGGATACCTCACCCTTATACAAACCTTGAGGGATACCTCACCCTCGATACAGAATATCAGAAAATAGAGATGAAGAGAAACTCTCACTCAGAGTAAGTAATACAAATTAAAGTGCTAATGGAGCTCTCACAGAAATATCACAAAGTTTTTAAACAAGAAGAGCGTAGAAAATAGTTTTCACAAATCAGAGTAATCAGAAAATAGTTCAGAATTATTGGCACTGAAAAACGTGACCCATGCTTGCTATTTATAAGGAAAACCAGATGAATTAGCCGTTGGGTATAATTAATAGTAATTAACACAGATTGAAAATCTTGTCTGTTACCATTTACGTAAACAAAAGCTTCGTGTTTATTCGAATAGAGCATAGGCTTATTCGAATAACACTGTTTCTGAAAACTCATCTGAAATGGGTTATTCGAATAACCAACTTGTTATTTGAATAACTCTGTTAAAACCAGAGTTGTGAAAACGAATGGTTATTCGAATAACAGCTTATCTATTCGAATAACGTATTAAAAAAAAGTTCAGATAGAGTGGTTTTATTCGAATAACTCACTTAAAAGCATAGTTTTAAAAAACTTCATTTATTCGAATAAGGGAAGGATTATTCGAATAGCCACTTACAAAATAGTGTTCTGAAAAACATTAGTTATTCGAATAACAGGGTTGTTATCCGAATAACACCTTTTAGAAATCAAACCACGTGAGGATATTTATTCGAATAGGCAAAGCTCTATATGAATAACTCAGTTCAAAAAGGGTTTTAAAAAGATGTTTTCAAAGACACTAAGTTTAAAACCAAGTTTTCTCTTTTCTTTCAAAAAAAACAAAGAGATATCAATGTGGGCTCCGTACAATAGATCCTAAGTCCTAATGCTAATCAAATATAAATTTGGACTTAGTTTATTTATCATCTTCATTTATTCTTCCCCTTTGTTATCATCAAAACAAGTCTTCAAAAGTATGCATCGAAACACATTCTCCCCCTTTTTGATGATGACAAACTATCAAAGAGACTAGCAATGAGAAAAGCGTTAGTGCATATAATTAGAATTCACAAAAGGTATAAAAGCTTACTCCCCCTCTTTAATTATAAGAGGTAATGTGTATCAGATATGTGTGCAGCTCCCCCTTTCAATTTGAATCCAATCCCATTTTAATTTTACCTGTCTTTTCTCAATTAAAGTCAAATGATCAAATATTTCTGCCCCTTTTGTCATGAGCAAAATGGTGGGGTAAGTCTCATATATCAAAGTAAGAATGCATAAAACTCATATCAAGAGATCAACAAGAAATATTATTTATTCATTAATAATAAAAGATAGTCAAGTACAAAATCCAGAGAATAAAATAACGTAAAGCCAAAAACAAACAGCCTAAGAACTAAAGATCCTAAAAGTAAGCATCCGGAGGTGGTGGTGAAGAAGCTGGTGCAGGAGCAGGTGAAGCAGATCGAAGAGCCGCAACCTCACGTTCAACGCCTTCTATTCTATCAAATAGAATAGAGAAGGTATGTTCCATATAAGCTCGATTATCTTGCAGGGTGGCCAAGATCTGTTCCAGAGTGACAGGAGCAGAAGCAGCAGCAGGTACGTCAACAGGAGCTGCAGGGGCATCAGCAGGGTCGAGCTCGTCCTCAGCAACCTCATCTGGGTACACCCAGCCTTCATCGGTTTGGATCATCTTCATCTTTCGTAAGGTGTGAGCTCCAAAGACGTTGTGGTGCGTTAGAGCAATGGCTCGCTCAGTCTCCAAGACATGAGGATACTTGCTCAGCAAGGTAGTAACAAGAATGCCATAAGGCAAGTCAGATTTCTCCTTGCCCATGGCCCTCATCATGTGCCTCATGATGAACACAGGCCAGTTGACCTGATGGCCATTCTTCAGGAACCACAGCATGAAAACATCTTCCTCGCTGAGATAGGCATAGTTACCACCGCGAGGAGCCAGGATGTGAGCATAGGCGTAATGCAGAAGCCTATCTTGGCTCTTCAGAATTCCACCCTTGAGACCCTTATCAGGCAGGGCTAAACCAGGCTTCAGCAGGTCTTCAACCGCCTGAAGTTTGTTGAAGTCTTTGAGAAACGGGGTGTCACCATCTTCAACAAGGGTGCCAGAGAACTGCAGCCTGAACAAAGTCGACCAGTCTAGCGGTGTGATCATGATGTTCTGATCACATACCTCGGAAAGAAGATTCTGGCCATCGAAAGCCAGATTGCAGAAGAACATCTTCACCAAAGCTGGATAGATGGTGGCTCGGTGAGAGCAGAGCTGAAGAACTCCCTGGTTTTGCAGCAGAGTCAGGAAGTCGAAGCCGCGATGCTGCTGGAAGAAAGAGAGATCCAGGTACTTGGGTTGAACCAAGTTTCGCTCCCAAAAGTGTGAGATGAAGCGTGCACGATGCTCTTCGTTGGAGAAGAGCCTTCGCAGATCAAGAGGGTTGGTGCCTGGAGCATTCTTCTTGCGAGGACGTTTGCTGGAGGAGGAGGCCATGGAAGAAGGTGAGAGAGAATGAAAAGACGCAGAGGGTGAAAGGTTTGAGAGGAAGGAGTGAAGAGCAGAGAAGATGGAGGGTGAAAGCATTTTGGGCGCGCAGGGGGTTATTTAAAGAACCCCGTGTTTATTCGAATAAACTGAGGTTTATTCGAATAAACCTTGCAGGAAAGCTGAACAGACAGGTGCGCAGGAAACTGAAAAGTTGTGGCTGCTAGGGTTTATTCGAATAGGAAGGGTTCTATTCGAATAAAACAACTGGGAAAGCCAAGCATTTTGGCTAGCTGATATGGTTTATTCGAATAACTATGTGAGTTATTCGAATAGACTGAGGCCAATCAGTCCACACTGATAGAAACAGGTTCAGGTTATTCGAATAACCTGAGGTCTATTCGAATAGACAGAGACCAAGACCAGAACCTGATAAAAGAAGGACACTGGTTATTCGAATAAAGAGGGACTTATTCGAATAAGCAGAGGGCAGAAAGAAACACTGATAAACGAAGGCTTCTGGTTATTCGAATAGGGAAGGTGTTATTCAAATAAGCAGAGATGAAAAACATACAGGGTTAAGCAAAGGAAACAGTTTATTCGAATAAACTGAGTTCTATTCGAATAAGGCTAATGTTCAACACACATTTTAACTAGCAGTGAAGGAGTTTATTCGAATAAAGCCTTGCTCATTCGAATAAAAGTAACACAGAAGCATATACATTTATGAATTTGAAGGCATATAACCATGATAATATTCAGCAAAAAAAATAAACAATTTAAATATTTGATTGATCAATTATGCCCAATTCTCCTCGAATGTAAAAGAATGCTTCTTTTGCTAAGGATTTAGTAAAGATATCTGCAAGTTGCTTAGATGTTTCAACAAACTCAAGAATGCAGTCCCCTTTTTGTACATGATCTCTAATAAAGTGATGTCTTATCTTTATATGCTTTGTTCTAGAATGCAGTATGGGATTCTTAGAGATATTTATTGCACTAGTGTTATCACATCTTATAGGGATGTGATCAAGCTGAAGACCGTAGTCTAAGAGCTGTTGCTTCATCCAAAGGATTTGAGCGCAGCAACTCCCGGCTGCAACATATTCAGCCTCAGTGGTAGATAAAGCCACACTATTTTGTTTCTTACTATGCCAAGAAACTAAAGAACTACCAAGCAAGTGGCATGTCCCACTAGTACTTTTTCTGTCCAATTTGCACCCAGTAAAATCAGAGTCAGAATAGCCTATTAGGCTACAAGAGGCACCCTTAGGGTACCACAAGCCCATTTGTGAAGTGCCTATGAGGTATTTCATTATCCGTTTAACAGCACTTAAGTGAGATTCCTTAGGGTTTGCCTGATATCTAGCACACATGCATACACTAAACATAATATCTGGCCTACTAGCAGTAAGATAAAGGAGAGATCCAATTATACCTCAATATTTTGTTATTTCTACTTATTTACCTCCTTCATCTTTGTCCAAGTAGTAAGACGTGCCCATTGGAGTTGCCATGTGTTTAGCATTTTCCATTTCGAATCTCTTGAGCAATTCCTTGCAGTATTTTGTTTGACTTATGAAAGTCCCTTCGTTCGTTTGTTTGATTTGAAGTCCGAGGAAGAAATTCAATTCTCCCATCATTGACATTTCAAATTCATTCTGCATTGACTTAGCAAATTCTTTGCAAAGGGATTCATTAGTAGCACCGAAGATAATATCATCCACATATACTTGCACAAGAAGAATGTCATGCTTTTTATTTTTAATAAAAAGAGTAGTATCGACTTTTCCTTTCAAAAAACCATTTTCCAAAAGAAACTTACTCAACCTTTCATACCAAGCTCTAGGAGCTTGCTTTAAACCATATAAAGCCTTTTTAAGTTTAAAAACATGATTGGGCAGTTCATGATTTTCAAAACCTGGAGGTTGTTCAACGTATACCTCCTCTTGAATAAAACCATTTAGAAAAGCACTCTTGACATCCATTTGATATAATTTGAAATCCATGATGCAAGCATAAGCAAGTAACATTCTTATAGCTTCTAATCTAGCTACAGGTGCATAGGTTTCTTCATAATCTATTCCTTCTTCTTGATTATATCCTTTAGCAACCAATCTAGCTTTGTTTCTAGTTATTAAACCATTTTCATCAAGTTTGTTTCTAAAAACCCATTTAGTTCCAATTATGGGGTGATTATTAGGTCTAGCAACTAATTCCCAAACTTGATTTCTTTCAAATTGATTTAATTCCTTATACATAGCTAAGATCCAATGTTCATCATCAAAAGCTTCAATTAAATCCTTAGGTTCAATTTGAGAAACAAAAGCTAAGTGATTACAAGCATTTCTAAGGGAGTTACGAGTACTTACACCTTTAGATACATCACTGATAATTTGATCAAGAGAGTGATATTTTGAAGTTCGTCATTCTTTGGGAAGTTCCAAAGCTTGCGAATCTTCTTGTCTTTGTTCATCCTCTTTCTCCTTGATTTCCTTTTCTTTACTTTCCAAATGTGTTTCCGCCAAGATTTCTGCAACATCATCAACAACAAGATCCTTTCTCGATCCACTTGGGTCAGTTTCATCAAATGCAACATATATAGATTCTTCAATAGTCATAGTTCTTTTATTGTAAATGCGAAAAGCTTTACTATGATTTGAATAGCTAAGAAATATACCTTCATCAGACTTAGCATCAAACTTGCCTAAATTATCTTTTTCATTGTTTAAAACAAAACATTTGCAACCAAAAACATGAAAGTGTGAGACATTTGGCTTTCTTCCCTTATACAACTCATATGGGGTTTTCTTTAAAATAGGCCTTATAAGAGCCCGGTTCATTACATAACAAGCTGTACTTACAGCATTCGCCCAAAAGTATTTAGGAAGAGCAGCCTCATTAATCATAGTTCTCGTCATTTCTTCTAAAGAACGATTTTTCCTTTCTACAACTTCATTTTGTTGTGGAGTTCTAGGGGCAGAGAAATTATGATTGATGCCATGTTCATCACAGTAATTTTCAAAAACATTGTTTTCAAATTCGCCACCGTGATCACTTCTTATAGAAGAGATTTGAAAACTTTTTTCATTTTGAATAACTTTGGCAAGTCTTTTGAAAGCTAGAAATGCATCATTTTTATTTGCAAGAAATAAAGTCCATGTAAACCTAGAAAAATCATCCTCAATCACTAAAGCATAGTAATTCCCACCAAAGCTCATAGTTCTAGAAGGTCCAAACAGATCCATGTGCAAAAGTTGTAAAGGTATAGTAGTTGAAACTATATTTTTTGCTTTAAAAGAGACCTTTATTTGTTTACCCTTTTGACATGCATCACATAATTTATCTTTTATAAAATTAAGCTTGGGTAGTCCAATTACTAGCTCTTTAGAGACCAACTTCTTTAAGTGATCCATGTGAATGTGTGCAATTCTCCTATGCCATAACTATGAATCATCATTCTTACTTAAAAGGTATTTCGCATCATTTGAAGATATATCATCAAGACTAATCATATAGATGTTGTTTACTCTATGACCAATGAATTTAACATGCTTGTCATTTTTATCTTCAATTATGCAACAGTTTGAATCAAATATAACTTTATTTCCTTTATCACATAATTGGCTAATACTAAGCAAGTTATGTTTCAAACCTTCAACAAGCAGCACATTTTCAATAGAGGAGTTAGGGTTCTTACCGACTTTGCCGATTTAGACTGAAAGGAAGCAGAAGTAACCAAGTTTGGAGGCTATCTTCATCTTGGAAGGAAATTGAAGCATCAAGGATCATCATTATTGAGCTTATCTCTTCCATTCCTTCTCCTTTCTCTTTTCCATATTCATGAACATGATGTATATGCTTATATTTTCATGTTTCATGGCTAGCTAAGTTGTGTATAGGATTTTTTTATCCTCCTATGGATATTGAATGATTTATAATCTTTGAGTTTATATACATGATTTGGTTTTGTTCAATCATATGGATCTTAATGCTCTTGATTGTTTAATCAAATGAACCTATACATAGGAATTTGGATTTAAGATCATATGTATGGTTGATGCATGTTTGATTTCATTCCCATAGAGGAGATAAGTAGATTCGCTAATGGGATAAAAATATACCTTTTTGCCATGCATAGTTACTGATTGAGAATAAATCTTAATGAGTGAATTTTGTACTAGTTCTCATTAAACATAGTGAATTAGGTAACTGAGGCATGGTTGATTGACCTAGACATAGGCTTTTAACTAAGTTAGATTCCCAAGCTAAGCTAATCATTTCATTTATATTGCTCATAAGGATTTTATGTTATCAATTGAAGTAGGAGATAAAGAAGGATTCCTTATTCTCTAATTAACATCTTTAACTCAAATTTACTACATTCTAGTCTTTATAGTTACTTTGAACTACCTTTTATAAATTGAATGTGCTTGGATAATATTAATTAAACTATTGGTTAATATTTGGTTCTTAAGATAAGCGTAATCTTCATGGGAATGATATCCGACTCTTGACTATATTACAAGTGCGACCCGTGCACTTGCGGTAAGCAAATGAGCAAACACCCATATAATTGACCTGTTATGGAGAAATGAAACTATCTAGGTGATTTTAAGTCCCTAACTAGTTCACTAATACATAGGAATCATAAACCACTAACTTTGGATTCAATAACAAAATCACTCATCGAAACCTATTTTTCCACTTTGTGCATCAAAGGTCTAAATGAGGAGTTCTAAGTTTCTAACTCAAACTCATACCATGAACAAGTCATAAAGAATCCTTGAAACACATTCAAACAAGAAAAACACTTCAAACACCTCTAAGACCCAATTTGACCTATTATGCATCATATTTGCATCAATGGTGAAAATGGAGAAAAGAAGTTAAAAAGACTCAAATCCCCTACCTCAAACTTTTGTGATGATGGCTAAAAGATCATAAGCTTGTCTTTCCCCTTTAATTCCTTCTTCTTTCTCTCTTCTTCCTCCTTTGTTTTCCCTTCCTTCCTTTGTTTCCTTTCTTCCTCTTTTGCTAAAGCTGCTAGACGGTGAGAGAGCAAAGAGAGAATGAGCGAAAAAGTGAAGAAATATCTTAGGAAAGTCAAATATAAGGGCTGTAGAAACATGAGTAACCTAAGTCACTTATGATATTTTTGCAGTATCAACTATATCTGCCAAGAACACTTAGATTTCTTCAAATCAAGTTTTCAAACTTCCAACAACTTTAGAATAAATACTAAGGTTCATTAAAAAAAGTTGTTCTACCAAAATCATAAATTTCTATATCTGCTGCTAGTCAATCTGGCATTAAATGCACAACCAATATGCTTAAAAATACCAAAGTAACTCTGATTATTCTTAAATTTTAACCATATCACAGTCTACATATTTATGACATAGAAACAAATTATCCATATTTATTTCCATTAGCCAAGTCATTTATGCTAATATCTGAGTCATTTTAAGCTACTTTTCACCTTCTGGGTTGTAGCAAAATGCCTAAACTAACTCAGACTAACACAAAATTAAACAAACATGTTAAGCAAGTACTAAGCTACTTCTGTAAATATTTATAAGTCTAACATGTTTTAGAGGATGTTACAGATGTCATTATGAATGTGAATGAAATTCTGAGTGAGTGGTGATTTGAAATTGTGGCTTAACCGAATTACTTAGCCTTGAACTTTTCCATGAATATGTGTTATTGGTTGCCTAAGTTACCACATGATATGCTTAGTTTTATGAGAATGTGTTGTAAATTGGTAACTGACATACTTATGAGATGAATTGAGATGTACCGAAAATTGACATGCTCTTTTAAAATGTTAAAGTTAAGCTAGTAATTGAATTAAAATGTAAAGTGCATCTTTAAGTGCTCAAAGTTTAAAAGAACTTGGACACGATCCTCGTACCTAGGGGTGATCCTTAAATGTTATTCCCTTATGAAGGGTAGCCCATTGATTGTTTTGTCCAGTGATTGATATTGGAAATGATCCTCATAGCCAGGGTGATCCTAGATGTTTGGTAGGTTGAGGAGGTGACATGCCCTCTCTACCTGTGATCCTAGATTTTGTCAGGGATACTTGAGATAGTATTGTGTAACGAAGGACTATTACGTATAGGCTGAGTGCACCGACTTGATAAGCAGACTATCACTAAGTGTTTGGTAGATTGAGGAGGTAATATGCCCTCTCTGCTTGGGTGGATTGAGGAGGTGATATGCCCTCTCCACCTATTTAAGATAAAAGTACAAGAGTCCAGGGAATAAGCTGGGAAAAATGATACTTAATGAATACTAAAGGAAAGATTAATGACATTGCTTGAGCATTTGCAAATCTTCATGAATTTGCTATATAAATCATAGATTTGATAAACAATATTTGCATTTTGAGATAATTGTAAATATTCTACGAATAATGTGAAATGATTTATATGCTAATGTATTTCTGATAAGTTATATGATTTATCAGTTGATGTGCTTGTAAATCTATATACTATCTGAATATATTTTTGCTGTTCAATAATTAAAATTGAACTTCTGCCCTCGGGAAGAGAAATAAAATAATTTGGCATTAGCCACCTTTCTATTAAATATTTTTAAAATGATTTAATTCCCGAAGCAGCTGGAATTGTTGTGATGACATTTGATTATTAGAAATACTAGGAATTCCTAGAATCCTCACCCAAATATTTTCTTTTCCATGATGATTTTAGCACATGTTTCACCCATGGAGTAGAGATGCAGTTGCTGATGTAATATAGAGATACTTATTCTTTTTTATCATTGTTATGTATTTATATTTATGCAATGGTTTGTACATGGTTTGTATATATATATTCCTATGAAGGCTTGATATGTATCATTTTGATACTGATGTAGAAAAATGATATATTGGAGTGTATGTGTTACTAATGTCAGTGTGATTTATACATGCTATATATATAATTATGTATACATGTATATGTGTATACTCCAGGTTAGTATCTGAAATTTCTATGGTACCTAGTTAGATAAATGTACAAGTTCCTAGAGTTCTATTAGGAGGACTCAAAGGACAAAACTTGGATAATAAATAAATAAATAAATAATGGATGGTAACTTAGTGGAGGTATTTCATTAAGCTCTCCATTTGAGCAAAATTTACCCTCACAAGGCATTAAAATATAAAATTGGTATAGTTAATTATCAAGGTAGTAAGGAGTTTAGTTGTGATGTGCCTAAGTACCTCGGTATAATCTAGATATACATGGAGTAATTAGTCTTAGGGCATTACACTATACACCTATTGAAGATTTGAGAACTTTAAGAACGGAT
This sequence comes from Ormosia semicastrata, assembly GCA_029884595.1. Taxonomy (NCBI): domain Eukaryota; kingdom Viridiplantae; phylum Streptophyta; class Magnoliopsida; order Fabales; family Fabaceae; genus Ormosia; species Ormosia semicastrata. The sequence continues at coordinate 77,788,429 of JAQQTO010000060.1, forward strand.
TATGCAAAGGTAAGAGAGTTGTTCTTCATTTTTCAGCTTGATTTCTCCTCAGATCATTAACTCTCTCCTTTTCAAGCTTAGGACCTTTTATAGCTTAGGAAAAGTAATTGTTAAAGGCTTCCAATGGTCACTTGTCCTTCTTGTGGCAGGTAGCTATTATTTTATTTTGTTTACTGAGTCATCATGTGTCACCTGAGTTCTTGCCCAAGAACTCTCTCACAATTCATCTCAGGTGACCTTCTCAGCAATTCTCTCAAGCATGACCTTTCACAAGTCTTCTTGTCATTTGATTCCAGCATCAGTTTCATGTTTCTTCTTGATATCTTGGATGGTGATAGCTTCATTTTGATCTTTCATTTGCTCTTGGATTGGTCATTGTGGAGATTCTTCATATTTCTGAACTTTCTCACAACCTTCTTAGGATGAACTCTCTCATGTTCTTCAAGAACTTTCTCAAGATGCACTTGAACTCTCTCAAGTCAGAATTCGATCTTCTAATCCTTTTCTAATCATCCAGAAAGCTTCCTTATTTTAAATTTAGTCTTGAAAAAGTTACTACTAATAAGAAAACTCCACAATAATCATGTTAGCACAATTAAAATATTTAAGAGCAAACATTCATAATTTTCAATGTATCTGTTATCATCAAAACATAATTTGCATTCTTAGGCACAAAAAGGCTTTGGAGCTTACAAAAGTGAATCCGAAATAAGAATGATGGGAGAAGTCAAATTTTTCCTCGGACTACAAGTAAAGCAAGGAAAAGATAGAATTATAATCCATCAACAAAAATACACCAAGGACTTGCTTAGAAAGTCTAAAATGGAAGGTTCTAAGCCCATGACTGCACCAATGCTTCTATCTGTTGTTTTAAACAAAATGAGAATGGTAAGCTTGTATATTAGAAAGCTTACAGAGGTATAATTGGCTCTCTTTTATACTTGACTACTAGTAGGCCTGATTTCTAAGAAAACCAAAGATGAACCCTAAAGTCTTCCAACCATGGGAAAACCTTTGTTTGATTAGTCTGCACAACAACCCACAGAACGTATCCTTGAAACCCACACCAGCTTTGTTGAGTAAACCAAAGTTCTCAAGTTTAGCTTAGAAAGGAAGACTATTGAAGATGATATTTTCATACAAAAATAGTAGAATAAAAAAGAGTTGCTCACCTGTAAACTTTACCATCCTCTTGAACTGTTAGATGTCTGTCTGTTTTACATCTGGGTTATTGGCAAGAAAGGAAATTCAAGTTTGTTGAAGATCATCTAAATGACTTAACCACTGAAGTTTAGCAAATGAAAACAGAATTGCAAGTTAGGATAGCTGGAGTGAATTCTGTTATTACTGCTCTTCTATAGAAGTTTGCTTGGTTTGAAGAATGGTGGGTTCAGAAGTTTGAAGATGTTGTACTTCCAGAAGACCTAGAGAAAAAAGATCGACCTTTCTGATCTTGATTCTTTCTGAGCTCTCTAGGATGGCATTTTCTCCACCCTCTCTTATGTTTTTGCCAAAAGGGGGAGAAAAAACATAGAATTTAGGGCATCATGTTTAGGGGGAGCATGCATACTTTTAAAAATCATCTTTTTGCATTCATACTTCTGTACTTACCTCTTTCTACTTAAATGATAAAGTATGAATGTTGCATATTTCTCTTAGTTATATGTTTCTGATATTCATCTATGATAATGTATGAATGTTGTACTTCTGAATTTTTTTTAAGTCTTTGCTTATTCTTAATGTTTAGAAAGATAAAAATATCTAAATATAGTTTGTCATCATCAAAAAGGGGAAGATTGTAAACTCCTAAGCCCTTCAAAAGAATTTACTTGCTGAAGTTCTTTAGTAACTTCTGAGTTTTGATGATCAACAAACTTAACCTTAGAATCTTTTCTTATAACATTCTGTCTTAAGTGTTTGATAGAACAGATTGAGAAGTCCCTCAAATTCATTTTTCATAAATCAAGTTATCCAAGAATCGTCTGATGAGAGTCTTGTTAAAGTCAAAAGCCGTCTTCAAAGGTTTGGAAAAAAGACTAAGTAAAGAACAAATTTGATGAGGTAGTCACGAAAAATTCTTTAGAGGTAAAGGTTCTAAAAGAAAAGAATTCCTCAGAAAATAAATTTATAAAGTCCAAGTTCAACAGAAGGCAAGCTTCATGTTGTGAAATCGACAAGTGCACCGAGTTACAAAAGTAATAAAGAGTGAGAAAGTTTATCGTCCCACGATGATTAAGTTATTAATTACTAAATTCATTGAAAGTGACACTATTTAAGCTAACGAAGAAAGAAAATTGTTGCAAATTCAATTAAAAAGAAACATAAATAAGCAAAACAATAAATCAAAGGGGTGAAAAACACTAGTATTAAAGCGCTAGGATTCAGACTTCACTTGAACTCTTTAAATGCATATTCAAATATTGGTTTAACTATGTTCTATTTCAATAATTTATGGTCAATTCTCAAAATTAATTAATACCTAATCCCTTAGTATATTAATCCTCTTACACTGTTTGGAATTAACTAATCCCTTAGTCTAACTCCAAATAGAAAGGCATTATCAAGAACAAGGGAATTAAAAGAAAGACCACATAACCCACAACATTTATTCTTAACGATTGCATAAATCGTGGTATTTATCACATGTTCTAGGCTCATGCAAATTTTTTCAAATCATACATCAACCCAAATGATCATTCCCAAATTGATCAGGTTTAGAAAAGCATTAAGAATAGAGATAAACAAGTGAATCATGAAATAGAAACATAAATTAAACTCATAAAAGAAGTTACATCATCAAAGTTCAAGATCCATCATCCCCCTAACAAGGGAAAATTAGTTACACGTGGAAAAAGAAGAACACAAAGGAAAGAATATGACAAACTCCATTATAGAAAGGTGGAAAGGTTGAAGAAAATTCCTACTCTTCAAGCCTAATTGAGCCCACACCACATTAGGGTTTGCACCTCTTGACGACTATTGCATTCTATCCAAGTATGTGTTCAAATTGGCGAAACTTTTCTTTAAATAGAGAAATCACGCTACTGTTGCGCGTTCAGTGCTCAAGCGCTAACTGTCAATCACTTAGGCGCTGGCTCACTAATGTAGAATTCTCCTACGCGCGTTGCGTGCATTGCGTACTCAAGCGGCGAGTGTCCAGCGCTAGCGCTATCATGAAATTTTCTTCTTTTTTCTTGCTTGCTCATTCATCCAATCTTTTCCATGTGCAATTATCTATCAAAAACACATAAAAACACGTAATAAGAACACAATTAAAATAATAAAAACATAATAAAACTTATGAACAAAACTAAATCAAAAAGATTAAAAGAGGATGAAAACCCAAGATTTTAAACCGTAAAAATATGAATTTTTATAGGTTCATCACTCCCTCAAACTTAATATTTTGCTTGTCCTCAAGTAAAAACAAAAAAAAAATAAAAAGATAAACAAATAAAAACTCAAAACACAAAGAATCAAACATGGCAATACCGGGTATTGAAAATCATGCATATCCTCATAAACTAATTCACAATCTAATTTCAAAGTTTCACACATGTATAATCCAATTATCACATCGTCTCTCACATGCAACTCTTATGCAAAAATGACTTCCCAAAAACATGAATGAAAGACCAAATCTAGTCAAAAAGTACAAGCCTGGATAAGTTTATAAAACTACAAATGCACATCAAACCCACATCCATAGGGTTGTTTTTCATCTTTCTTTCCACTAATGTAAACAACACATCACTAAGGATCAAAAGGGTCTTTTAAAGCTTGTAATGTAAGTCCTAAGGTGGGGGTTAAGAAAGAAAGGGTAGGATAATGAAAACAAAATTTGAGATACAAAATCATGCATATTTCAAAATTCAAGCCATAGAATGTAGAACAAGTTCAAATCAGAGCAAAAGAATTAACACTTTATTCACCCTCTTTTTTTTTTCCATGAAGCTTCACGCCTAAACTTATTTCTTTGCAATACTTTTAGTGGACTTTCTCTTTTTTGAATTTTTTTTCATAGCTCTTAAGTAATGAAATAATCAAGATATGCACTTAACAAAGGTTATGTAAGAGAAAAAAATTTTATGGGTATGGGAAAGGAAAATATGGGTAAAAGAAAAAGAAATAGAGGCCAAACAATAACATGACTGCAAAAAAGGACCTAAGGATATACTGTGTTCATAGGTTAGCTTGAAAGGCTCAAATGGTCCAAAGAAGGCCGTTAACATTTCCTTAATCATGCACTACCTAGGATTTCACCTCGAGAGAGAATCAAACAACTTCTAGATATAACTCATCCACACAAATGCATGCTCATAAACTTTCTCTAAGCTTGACATGCTTGCATAATCCAAGGTCTGTCAAACATAAAGATGAAAAATACATCCATACACAATTAAAATAATAGAGATAAACATAACTCATGGATTCTCATATGTTATCCCAAGAAAATAAATCAATCCACAATTTATGCAATCATTGGATATTCAATTCAACAAACTGGCATGCACAGAATGACTCAAAACACAAAAAAAAGCGATGATGGAAAAATAAAATAAAATAAAATAAAATAAATAAATAAAATATGAAAGAAAGGAAAAGAAAAACTATTTTTGGCAGCCGACAGTTATATACATCCCCCTACAAAGGCTCTGAACTCAGAGAGGTACCTAAGCCGACTCAACATTAGCTAACTACAAAACAAAAATAGAAAAATGTTAATTAACAAGAAATAACAAAATAAAGCAAAAACAAATAACTAACTGAAGAAAAATAAACAAATAACAAAATAAAGAGTGAAGGAAAAGAAAGAAAATTTGGATTGTCTCCCAAAAAGCACTTATTTAACGTCATTAGTTTGACGTTGCTTTTTATTATTATGGTGGCTTGAAACAGGATAAATAGGATGGCGCCTTTCTTCTTGCAGATTTTTGCCTCCTTACTTGGTCACTACTCTTGTAATCTTCTCCAAAAATATTCTGAACTAGAGTTGTACTTATTTGTCCAGAAGACACCTTAGCATTTGTAACTCTACTAGGCCACGGGATTTTCAATTTATCAATAGGTAAAGTGTCAGGCTTCAACTTGTCAGAAAATTCTAGATCCTTTTGCAATAAATTCTGAGAATTGGGAGGACCTTTTTCCATTTCCACCATCTTGGAGGTAGGAGAATCAACATTAATCGATGGTGCAGAGTTCTTGTAGCACCCTTGTGGGGATGTCACATTTATGATGTAATAAAATAAAATAAAATTCTTACCCAAGTTATAAAACGTTTGGTACATAAATAATATTAGTGGTAAAATTTTTCCTTTTTATATTTATAACATTAAATAAAATAACACGGAATACGAAATGAGATAAAACATCATCACACCGTAATATACATATAATTTTGTCTAAAGTATACAATTAACTTACAACTACAAATATTTAATAAAGCTTTAGAAAGTCAGTATGATACTAAGACATAATGCCTAAGACATGAGCCCTTGTCATAAGACAATTTCTCTAGTTGGGAATGTCTTGACTGATAGAAATTCAACCCAAAAGTATATCGAAGTTCTCTCTAGGAGTATAGTAAAACTCATCCCACAACTCCCTAATAGGTAAAATAATCTCTATGAAAGCAACCGTATAGCGTGTAGTAACGAACCCATGTCAAGTCCTACTTACTGATAAAGTAATGTCACCACTGTACTCTATGTGTCATATGTCCTAATGGACATACCAAGCCTCAGCGCCTTCGAGAAATTGTAGTCTAAAGAAACCTAATTGGCCTCGCCTTGCCACCATTGTAGTCTTCGATGAGAAAAACATAAAATAGAAACAGACAAAACAATACAATAAAGAAGTGAGACAATCTACATCATTACCCGCATGGCAATAAAGAAAATGACAATACAACACAGGATAATACAATACATATTAAAATAACACATACCATTATATCATACACAGTATAGTAAATTAATACATCACATACAGTATAGTAAATTAATACATCATATCATGCATAATATATCAAAGCAATAAATCATACATTTTATCACAGATTATCGTAAGCAGTAAAATGCAGATAATGCATGAACACACACTGACTCGTTCCTACTCCATGGAGCTACACACGAATATCTGAGAGAATGATCTGAATAGAAACTAATAATACTTTATGGCTACCCAACCAAACTATTGCACTGTCAAACATCGTGTCTATAGTCCATAGTCCAAACATCGTGTAGTAGTACACAGTCAATACACCGTGCACTACAGGCATAGTACATAATAGTCTCCTCAAGATCTCGATTAAGAATAGTGCACATCAAGATCATTAGTGTGTTGCCTGTTATCACGGCCCAGAGGTGCTACCACTGTCCACATATGGGATTCTCCACACACTAATGCCTCCAAGTTCAATAAATGAACTACACTACGCCTATCACACCAAAACACGGTGTAATTCACCTCGTCAATCAATCACCAATTATAACCCAAATTGACACAACACTCTAAGTATGATCTAAAATGACAAAAATACCATTATTATCCAAATTTTACCATAATTACAAAAAATTACCAAAATGCCAACCAAATTGACACAACACTCTAAGCATGATCTAAAATTACAAAAATACCCTTAATATCCATATTTTACCATAAATACGAAAATACCCTTAGTTACAAAATACCAAAGTATAGTACGTCCCACCTGACAGTACTACATCACAACATGTCCGGGTCCACCACTTTAGCCTGACAGCAAAACTCACTGTATCATTCCATTGCGTAGGAATTTTATCGCGTTTTCACAATCTCATCATTTTCACAAACATTTTTAAATCGTGTAAACATATTTTGATGTTTTTAAACATCACATAATGTTTTTAAATCATTTTCTCAATCGCGTAAGATTTTTAATTCATTTTCTTAACCGAATAGCTTAAAATCATCATTTTAAATATGTATAGACTATATTTAGTACATTTAAAATACGTAGAGTATTTTCCTTGTGTTCTAAATATAGTATGGAATCATTTCATTTTAATCGTCTGATTTTAGTAAATTTCGGCAGCATTTTGCCTATAAAATCAGTATAAGGTATTTTTGACGTTTTCCACTAAATATAGTTCATTTTATTTTTACCCAATAATTACGCTTTGAAACTTGCTAACGCGCTTCAAAATTCATAAAATGAGCTTTACGTTAGTAGTTTTCAAGCGTTTGCTTTATTTCTTACTTAAACTAAGTTCTGCTAAGTTAGAATTCTAGGACTGAATTTATTCCTTTTGTTTTCTCAAAGATTCATTGGAATCAGTTCATTTTGTAAATCCATTACCTAACCTATCTTAGAAAATAAAATGGCATGTTGGCTAAAATTGAAAATAAAATGGCACTCAATTATACACTAAATGGCAAGTTGGCCATAATTAAATCAAAATCATTCTTAACTTGATTATTTTACCTAACTTCTTAAAATCAATGATTTAGAAAATGGTTGAGAACATTTTGGTTCTCTGTTTGATGTAAGGCCGTGAACCTCATTTTGTATTCTTTAGAACACTCATGCAAATTGTTACATGTTATTCACATCCTACTTTAATAATTATACAATTATAAACACATGCAATTATATAATCATATACAATATACATACAATATATTTTAAAGCTATAAACATGCATAGCAATTAAAATCAATAATAAATACTATAAAATTGAAAATAAAATGGCACTCAATTATACACTAAATGGCATGTTGGCCATAATTAAATCAAAATCATTCTTAACTTGATTATTTTACCTAACTTCTTAAAATCAATGATTTAGAAAATGGTTGAGAACATTTTGGTTCTCTGTTTGATGTAAGGTCATGAGCCTCATTTTGTGTTCTTTGGAACATTCATGCAAATTGTTACATGTTATTCACATCCTACTTTAATAATTATACAATTATAAACACATGCAATTATATAATCACATACAATATACATACAATATATTTTAAAGCTATAAACATACATAGCAATTAAAATCAATAATAAATACTATAAACATGCATGGCAATTAAATCAATCACAATTAGGAAAGCATTTAAACAATCACAAAAATAATAAAAACCATAAACAATCACACAAACCGAATCCTTATGGATTCTCCATACACAATCAAGTCCATTTTCCCATCACCACTTAGGGTTGATGAGATTAAATCTCCCTCTTACCTCTTGAAGACAATTAATCGGTTAGTTTCCTCCTTTCTTTGAAATTTCGTGTGACTCCCAAACAAATTCCTAAAATTCTTAAACAATTAGTAAAAATACATACAAGTATTAAGATTGAAAAACCATGGAACAATCATGGTTAGGAAAATTAAAAATTAAACTTTGAACCATAGAATCAAGACTTACCCTTAGGAAAGTAAACAAAAGGTTGGATTTTGGACTAGATATAGTAGGTTTTTGACAAAACCTTGTGAAGAAAAAGTGTTTAGAATATGATTTGGGTTCAAGAAAAGCTAAGAGGAAAAATTATAGAAGATTGGTGGTGTGGGTTTGGTGCTTGGCCGAATTCTAGCAAGAAAATGGGAGAGAAATTTTGCTTGGGTTTTTGGGGTTTTGAGAGAAAATGTATAGCTTAATTGTGATAAGTGTAAAAAATGAAATTGAAGAGTGAAAATAAGGGGCTGCTGCCGTGAGGTGATTTTTGGGTGAGGTTGAGTGTTTAATTTTGCTAGGCAAATATCCAAGTGTGTTCACATTAAGGTGCACATGGCTTAGGTCACTTTGGAGGGTTCAAGAACCATGTAGAACTTAGCCACCAAACCTCCCAAGGTTGCTACCCAAAACCGTGTAGCTCCTTAGGATTTTAGTGACTTAATTGTTTTCAATTTACTCCTAATTACATGCTAATTAATTAGGTAATTAGTTAGGTTAAATATCCTATCAACACTTAATCAACATTCTAATCATATAACTAATTAGTTGAATATATTTTAACATATATTATAACCTTTAAACAATATTAGGATATTTAATAAGTATTTAGATTATAACTAATTAAGAACTAAGCTAGTTCACTTAGTTTGCTAATTAGGTAATTAGATTAACTAAATTAGGTTTAATTAACTACTAATCAAATTCAAGCCACTATATTTGACTTAATTTTAACCATTGATTTCAACTTTAATTCCTAGCCCTAGATGTAATCTAAGATGGATATTGATTAGTCATAAAATTTGAATTCTAATCTCATCATTGGTTTGATCAACGGTTAAAATCAAAGGCTTCCTAACTAAGTCTTCATCCAACAGTCCATATTAAAGTTCATACTCCTTTTGTTGACCTATTCCTATTGGTTCAAAAAGTCAAGCCACTTTCGTTGACTTGCTCTCATTGGCTAGAATTTTGTCCAGTCAGAATCGTTGACTGTTTTTCCTAAACGCGGGTCCCACAGACTTTTAAGGATCTGTGGTCATTTTGAAGTAGTTTTCTACTATTTTTTAGACAGAGAAATGTTGTAATATAAAATAATATTATAATAATATAAAATTATTTTATTGCACAGGTAAATCCTAAAAATTACGAGATTAATATATATATCAATCAGAATTGGGTTTAGTAAGATCCCCCAACTCTAATTAATTAAAATAAGATTTTTCTGGCTAGAAAATTATTATTTTCTTGACTCAGAGCAAATCACACACAATAGTCAAATACACTCACGAAACAGTCAAATTCATTTTACTACTCACAGAAATTACAAAACAGTGCATTTCAAGACGATATTGTAATTAACCCGAAAGTTAGGGTGTTACATTTCTTACCAGCTAACTTCTTTTGAGCTTTACCTTAAATACAATTAAAAAGGGCATAAAGATCTAATGTTGGGATAGACTTATCAAAAGCATTTATAGTCACTTAATCTCTATCCACCCTCAAAATAAGCTCTCCTCTAGGCACATCAATTAATGTTCTTGAAGTTGCTAGGAATGGTCTTCCAAGAATTAATGGGATATCAGCATCCTCGTCCATAACTAAGACCACAAAGCCAATTGGGAAAATAAATTTGTTAACCTTCACTAGAAAATCTTCCACAATACCGTACAGATGTCTGATTGATCGATTTGCTAATTGAAGGGAGACCATAGTAGGCTTAACTTTCTCAATTCCCAACTTGTGAAGGATAAACAATGACATCAAATTAATGTTGGGGCCTAAGTCACATAAAGCCTTTTTAGCATTCAACTTTCCATTGGTACAAGGGATGCTAAAACTTCCTAGATCCCTTAACTTCGGTAGTAGCTTCCATTGAATTATGGCGCTGCACTCTTCAGTAAGTGCTAGAGTCTCATATTCTTCTAATTTTCTCTTCTTAGATAGTAAATCCTTCATGAATCTGGCATAAGAGGGCATCTGTTCAAGTGTCTCAGTAGAAAGAATATTTATCTGCAACTGCTTGAAAATATGAAGGAACTTGGAGAACTGCCTCTCTTGCTTCTCCTGATTTTCCTTCTTCAATCTCTGAGGAAATGGAAGCCTAGCGTATAGTGAGGGATCCAATGATTTACCCAACACTAAATCCTTCTTCTTTCTTCTTTCTCTTAGTTGTTCCTCTTTCTGTTTGTCCTTCACAAACTCTTCTTCTAGAGCTTCTTTTTCTTGATTAGGAATTGGAAGATCAATTCCTTCCTTGGCAACATCTTCTTTCAGCTGAAGGCTAACAACTCTTCCACTTCTTAAAGAAATTACCAGACACTGCTCCTTTGAATTGACCATTGTATCACTTGGTAAGATGCATGGAGGTCTCTTGGAGAGTTGTTTTGAAATTTATCCCACTTGATTCTCTAAACTTCGAATAGCCACCCCTTGATTCTGAAAATTAGCCCTTGTTTCCTCCATAAAAGTAGAAGTCTGTTGCATAAAAGAAGAAGTCTGCTACACGAAAGAAGATGTCAGTTGCGAAAGCTTTTCAAATGCAATCTCAAGAAGAGACTTCTTCTCTGGTTGAGGATTCAATGACATCATTTGATTGCTCCAAGAGAAATTGGGGTGATTCCATCACCCAGAATGATATGTATTTGACAATGGAATACCTTGGGGTCTTGAAGGATTTCCCATACAATTGACCTTTTTTTGAGAAATGAAACCAGAGTTGCTTGCCTCATATCTACCATTGGCACTGTTGCCTCCACAGAAGTCACAAATTAACACTTGGTGGTTCACTGAATTCAGCTGCATATTCCCAACTTGCTTGGTGAGGTTTGTGACATCCTAATACTAGTATCTCAATATATAAGTATACAAGGAGATACTTAGCATTACAATGTCACTACATACATACTAGTCTAATTAATATATCCATAATGTTCGTTGGAAACATTATAAAGAGCTATATGAAATGCAAAAAATATAAGATCTATATCATAATGCATCAATATAAATATACAACATTAGCCTTAGTAAAGGCTTGAAGTATTACAAAAGTTTATACATTTCAAAAGAAGTACTAAAAGACATAACATTCGAAAATATGAAACATAAAGCTAATCTATTCTTTAGCTTCCTTCTTCTTCTTACTTTTGGAAGAAGTTTCACCTAGAATTACATAGTACATAGCGGGGTGAGAAACAACATTCATCAGTATGAGTAATCAAAACCAAACATACATACATAACATAATAATATAGTCTTAACAATTAAGAAAAAGACAAGTTACATTCTTACAAGATTTAACTTTAATAACTAGCTAAACCAAGTTAAAGATTTTCATTCTTACATACTTAGCTTATTCAAGACCTAGGCATGTTTTACTAGAAAATTTTGACTTCTCTTGTTTACCCCCTTGTAGACAGGAAAACTGAAATTTCACACTACATGCAACCCTAGCACTTAGTTAGGAATACTTGTCCCCTTAGAAACTTCTTGACTCCCTTCCTTCTTGGCTAAATGACCTCACACCATAAAAGTTACATTAAAAGGTAGACAATGCCAATTTATCCTAGTTTACTTATATCGAACACCCCTCATCATCACATCTATAGTGAAACTAAGTAACATTAAGTTACCATAGGTGCTAGACTCTTATCTATAGCAAACCGCTTTCTTTTGGTTGCTTTAAAGATCATACATAACTTATACATACCAAAGGATCATCTTCTTATTAATTTACCTCTAGTAGTATCTTAATCATGCCCTAAGATCATCCATTGTACTTAGATGACCAAAGGCTTAGACTTTCTTATCTATGCTAGGTGATAATTTATCTCTTGAAAAATATCACTATTCATGACTTAACATACTTTAGGAAATATATACTAATGATCACATCTAGTTCAAAACATCAAGACATCAAAAATTACATTTTTAGAGTTTCTGGTGCTCACACTGCGGCACTACTTGCCCTAGCCTCGGGTTTTCAGTACTAGATGTAACATCACTATCACGCCGCGACACAGTGTCTTAACGCCGCAGCGCGTGATGCAAAATTCAACCCCACATCGCGGTATGGCATACTCACGCCACGACGTTCATAGTAGAACCCAAATTCTACAAATTTTTACAAAATCGTGATACTGTTTCATTAGTTCTTTTCTCAAATTTTGGCCATTCCAAACCAGTTTTTAAGTGATTCTAAGTCCCTAATTAGTTCTTAAACACATAGAAATCATTAATCACAAACTTAAAACTCTTAATTTGGATTATGAATCAAAATCACATATAGGTTAACCTAAACCCCTATTTTGGGAATTAAAGGTCCAAATGAGATATTCAAAGCTTCTAACTTCAACTTATGCTATGAACAAGTCATAAACGACCAAAGAAACTCAATCATGCAAACTAAACACATCAAATACCTCTAGAACTCAAATTGGTCTATTAGGCACCTCAAGTGCATAAATGGTGAAATGAGTAAAAAAAAGTGAAGATGAGCATAAAACCCCTACCTTTCGTAGCTGTGAAGAGATTCAAGCTTGGTTGGATCTCAAGCCTTAGTTTTTTCTTTGGATTTCCTCTTTCTCTCTTCCACTTCCTTGGTCTTTGCTTCCTCTTCTTTTCTCCCTTCTTTCACATTTTTTGTTTCTATTTTTGAAGCAAAAACAGCCGTGAACAAAGGCTTATAAAGAGGGAACTAAAGACTCATATGGCCTTTAGGCCAAAACTGATAAAATCTGATCTGTTAAAAATACTCAAATTTAGCTAACTCAATATTTTCAACTTCAGAAAACTTTAAAATAAATACTAAGATTCATATAAAAAGTCATTTCACCATTATCTGATTTTTTCATATCTGCTGCTAGTCAAACCAACTATAATTAGACAACTAGTATGCCTAAAAATGTCAAACTAGCCCAGTTTACCTTGAAACTTTAACTATAACTTGTTTCGTATATTTGTGACCTAGAAATAAATTATCCATATTTATTTTCCTCTTCTAAGCAATTTATGCTATTATCTGAGTCATTTTAAGCTATTTTACACACTCTGGTTTGTAACTAAGTACTTAAACTAACTCAGTTTGTCACAAAATTAAACATGTATGCTAAGCAAGTCATATGCTACCTTTCTAACACATAAATAAGTCTAACATGTCATTTAGGGTATTACAAGGTTGGCTAACTATTGTGTAATAGTTTTATTTTGAGCAAGTAAGGCATCAAGAGTACTAAGCTCCATAACTCCTTGTTTGACTACTGCTCTTCCACTAGGCCATTGATATTCATTGGTAGCCATAGTCTCAAACAATTATTGCGCCTCTTCAGGAGTCTTAGTGTTCAAAGATCCACCTGCAGATGCATCCATCATAAGTCTTATAGAATGATTCAAACCATTATAGAAGATTTGCACCTGCTGCCAAACTTCGAAAGCATAATGAGGACATTTTCTCAGTAACTCCTTAAGTCTTTCCCATGCTTCATAGAGAGATTCTCCTTGATTTTGAGTAAAGCAAGCAATCTCACTCATTATCTTCACAAACATTGACGGAGGAAAATACTGAGTGAGGAACTTACTGACTAGATCATCCCAAGTGGAGATGCTTCCTTAAGGTTGGGCTTGTAGCCAGCACTTGGCTTTATCTCTCAACGAAAATAAAAAAAGTATTAATCTGATGGCATCATCACTAGCTCCATTATATTTGATAGTATCATAGAGTTGCAAGAAGTTAGCAATGTGCAAGTTTGGATCTTTTGCTTGACCTCCCCCAAAATGATTCTATTGCACCAGTAATAGAAGAGTTGATTTAATCTCAAAATTGTTTGCCAGGATGGCAGGTCGCACAATACTGGTTGAGACATTTTCAGAAGATGGAGTAGCATATTCAGCTAAAGTGCGTCTTCTCTGTGCAATAGTGTTCTAAGCCGTCTTTTCTTCTAAGCTCCTTCTTTCTCTGGCTACTTTCCTATTTGCTCTTTCTGCTCTTGTTATCTTCGATTCAAAGAGTAATTCTTCTGACTCCACAAAACCTTGCATAAACAAATAAACAAGCAAAATAGAGTGAAGTAAAGAAAAGAAATTTAAAAATAAAAATAAAAATAAATGACTAAAAAAATAAACAAAGAAAATCAAGAACAAGAATGAATAAAAAGAAACAAATTAAAAAAATTCAACAAAGAAAAATAAAATTAAATAAGAAAAAATATGTGTCTAAATTAGTGTCTTTTCAAACTATTATTTAATCTTAATAACAATAATTCCCAGTAACGGCATTAAAAACTTGTTATGAAATTGACAAGTGCACCGAATCGCAAAAGTAATAAAGAGTGAGAAAGAGTATCGTCCTACGATGATTAAGTTATTAATTACTAAATTCGATGAAAGTGACACTATTTAAGCTAATGAAGAAAGAGAATTGTTGCAAATTTAATTTAAAAAAATATAAATAAGTAAAACAATAAATCAAAGGGGTGAAAAACAATGGTATTAAAGTGTTAGGGTTTAGACTTCTCTTGAACTCTTTAAATGCATATTCAAATATTAGTTTAACTATATTTTATTTAAATGATTTATGGTCAATTCCCAAAATTAATTAATACCCAATCCCTTGGTATATTAATCCTCTTACACTATTTGGAATTAACTAATCCCTTAGTCTAACCCTAAATAGAAAGGCATTATCAAGAACGAGAGAATTAAAAGAAAGACCACATAACCCACAACATCTATTCCTAGTGATTGTAGAAATTATAGTGTTTATCACATGTTCTAGGCTCATGCAAATTTTTCCAAATCATACATCAACACAAATGATTATTCCCAAATTAATCAAATTTAGAAAAGCATTAAGAATAGAGATAAACACATAAATCATGAAATAGAAACATAAATTAAACCCATAAAAGAAATTATATCATCAAAGTTCAAGATCTATCATCCCCTTAATAAGAGAAAATTAGCTACATATGGAAAAAGAAGAATACAAAGGGAAGAATATGACAAACTCCATTGTAAAAAGGTGGAAAGGTTGAAGAAAATTCTTAATCTTCAAGCCTAATTACGCTCACACCACATTAGAGTTTGTGCCTCTTGACGGCTGCTGCATTCTGTCCAAGTGTATGTTCAATTTGGTGAAATTTTTCTTTAAATAGAGAAATCACGCTGTTGTTATGCATTCAGTGCTCAAGCACTGACTGTCCAATGCTCAAGCGCTGGTTCACTAATTCAAAATTCTCCTACGCACATTGCGTGCTCAAGCGGCGAGTGTCTAGCGCTCAAGCGCTGGACGTTGACATGAAATTTGCTTCTTTTTTTCTTGCTTGTTTATTCATCCAATCTTTTCCATGTGCAATTACCTATTAAAAACACATAAAAACACGTAATAAGAACAAAATTAAAATCATAAAAGCATAATAAAACTTAAGAACAAAACTAAATCAAAAAGGTTTAAAGAGGATGAAAACCCAAGATTTTAAACTATAAAAATATGAATTTTTGCAGGTTCATCACTTCAGAAACCAAGTTCATCAAAAAACAAGTTTCAGAAACCAAGTTCATTAGAAGACAAGTCTTAAGATGCAAAGTCAATCAAAAGACTACAATCATAAAGGAACATCATTAGAAGATAGACCTATCAGAAACATCAAGCATCTGAAGAATGAATCTTTTCAGAAGCATCCAAGTTCAGAAGATGAATCTTGTATAAAAATAGAAAAGTCCAAGTCAAAAAGAATCAAAAGTTTGAAATTTGACTCCTTAAGTTAGGAATTTAATTCGTAATGAAAATAATAAATTTAAACACATTTCTTAATGGTAAACAAAAAAAATTGGAGATCAATTTAAATGAGTAGTATGCTTAAAGTATACAAATAAATAAATTAGACTTTAAAATACAGAACCTACTGTTTAGCTATTGGTAAAGACCTAATAAACTCCTTTAGTATATGGGTAAGACGATATATTTTTGGGTTATAGTTTTACCTTAAAATATCAAAGAAATGAATTTCAATTAGTGGATAGCCTCTAGTCTTTTCAAATGGCAATTCCTTACTCAAGAAAATTTATCCCAAGAGTAGGCATAAGGAAAGGATAAAAACAAAAAATAGTGCTTGAAAATTTCACTAAAATCTCAAAAGAATGATAGAAGAATACTTACAGTTGAAAGGGAATAAAGCAAGAATGAAAGAAAAAGAAGGAGAAGAAGAAAATTGGGGGAGGAGATGATGGAATGATTGCAGAGGTCGTATACCTCTTATGGGAAAAGGGCTTTATATTAAAGGGAGGCAAATTTATAAGTTTGCCATTGAAACAAAAATATACTAACTCTTTTTTTCTTTTCTTATAATGATACTTTGTGTTACATGCAACACCTTCTGGCATAGCAAATCAGGGTGGAACAGCTTCAGCACGAACAATAAATTGTTGAAGTTTGTGACCTTCGATCGTAGCTGTAACTTGTTGCTTACATAAGAAAAACATTTTGTCATATAACTTCATTGAAATAGGATGATTGAATGTAACCAATTCTGAATTTTAGATTGAAAAATGAGTGATTGCTAGATCAAGATTCCCCAAGTGGGAATTTTCAGCTCGCGATACATATTGAAAATAGTGAGGCAAAAAATGATAGAAAGGAAAAGAAAATGACAGAAAGCAAAAAGAGAGATAATGAATGAGAATTTGAGTTTTTGAATCACAATGATCTTAATCTGAGTTCATCACATGGACTATAGAATATGTAGTTAAGCTTAATTGAGCTTAGTACAATGTTTAACACTAACTGATGAAAACTAACTCAGTAACAAACTTAATAACCACTAACAGCCTATAACTAACTCTGCTAACTCAGTTGCTGAGCATAGTCTGTTGATTAAAAATAATAATTTAAAGTTAATAGAATTTTGATGGTTATGAAACCTTTGATATGGTAGCTATTGTAAGTTATGAGAATTATTCTATAAATAATGAAGAATTATGGTGTGTCATTAGCGAGAATTATTTCATTTGAGTTATGTAGTTATAAGATATTTTATTTCATGAGTTAAAGGAAAATTACTATTGTTAATTAGGGAGAGTTATAGGATGTGTAAGGTCTCTTTCACTTTTATAAGTATCCTATGTACTTTGGAGTTTGCTAATTGAATAAATAAAAAAAATTACAAAGTCTCTCTTCTATTATTCTTCCACACTAACAAAGTGGTATCAAGAGCTAGTGAGATTTGAGTGATGGCAAATAATAGAATGGTTCCATTTCAATTCCCTCGTCTTACAAAAGATAACTATGAAATTTGATCTCGTCGCATGAAGGCATTGCTTGGATCACAAGATGCTTAGGAGATTGTAGAGAGTGGCTACACTAAGCCACAAAATGAGGCCACTTTGTCTCAAAATGAGAAGGAAGCATTAGCAAAGTCAAAGAAAAAGGACCAACAAGCCTTATCCCTCATCCATCAAGGTTTGGATGATTTGATGTTCAAGAAGGTGAGCAATGTGTTCACCGCGAAAGAAGTTTGGTGAATTTTACAAAAGTCTCTCCAAGGTGCAGACAAGGTGAAGAAGGTGTGACTTCAAATTTTACGACGTGGGTTTGAAGCTTTGCACATAACGGAATCCAAAACTTTTTCATATTATAGCTCAAAGATGTTGGCCAATGTTAGTCAAATGAAAAGGTATTATGAAAACATTGAAGATGATCGTGTGAAAGATAAGATCCTTTGCTCTTTGACTCCAAAGTTTGATTATGCGACTTGTGTTTTTGAGAATTCAAATGATTTAGACACCACAACTATTGATGAGTTATTTGGGGTTATACTATCCGAAGAAGAAAAATTATTAAAAAGGTAAAATGAGCTTTTGAAACAAGCTCTTAAAGCCAAGGTTTCATTGCAAGATGATGGAGGAGACAAGATTCAAAGAGGACGTGGACGTGGATGAGGAAGATGGCGTGGTCGTGGCCAAGGTGGAAGAGGAAGAGGCAACCATGACAATTCCAACAATCAAGAGACAAGCTATCATTCAACTAGAGGTCGTGGAAGAGGAGTGACTAGAGGAAGAGGCAACTATCCTAGAACAAATGAGAGGAGGTATGACAAGTCCAATATTTAATGTTTCAATTGTCATATATTTGGGCATTATGCATCGGAATGTCATTATGATAATAATGGTGTTGAAGAAAAAGGCAACCTTATTGACAAAGAAGAGGTTGAAGAGCTAACCTTTTTGTTAGCACTCAAAGATGATGAAAAGGATGACAAAAGTTCATGGTATCTTGATAATGGTGCAAGCAATCATATGTGTGGCTACAAAGAAAATTTTGTGGAGCTTTGTGAGAAGGTGAAGGGCAATGTTTCATTTCGAGACACCTCAAAAGTCCAAATTCAAGGAAAAGGTACCATTTTAATTTCTCTTAAAGATAGTGGTCACAAGTTAGTTACCAATGTTTACTATGTACCCAAATCAAAAATAATATTTTGAGTTTGGGACAACTTGTTGAGAAGGGATATGAAATTCATATGAAAGATCGTTATCTTTGGCTTAGAGATCATAATGTTAACTTGATTGCTAAGGTGTCTATGACAAAAAATAGAATGTTCATATTAAATCTCAATACAATTGAAGCAAAGTATTTGAAGGCTAATGTTGAAGATGAAGCATGGTGTTGGCATATGTGATTTGGTCACTTGAATTTTGAAGTACTAAAAGCCTTGGGAGCAAAGAAGATGGTGAAAGGGATGCCCTCAATTAATCATCCTAATCAATTATGTGAAGCATGTCTCCTTGGCAAACATGCAAGAGAAAGCTTTCCAAAGGAGGCAACTACAAGAACAACCAAGCCATTACAACTTGTTCACACCGATGTGTGTGGCCTAATCAATCCTTCCTCATTTGTTTATTTGTTCAACTGCTCTCCAACAAAGAATGTGAAGGATCAAACACCACAAGAAGCATGGAGTGGGACCAAACCTAGTGTCAATCATTTACGGATTTTTGGAAGTGTTACTTATGTTCATGTACCCGACCAAGGGAGATCCAAGCTAGATGATCGAAGTAAGAAGCATGTTTTTATTGGTTATAATCCAAATTCCAAAGGCTACAAATTATATAACCCAAGCAATGGCAAGATCGTTGTGAGGCAAGATGTGAAGTTTGATAAAAAAAAAAAGTCACTTACAGATGGGAAGCATAAGAAGAAGGAAGTTATGATTTTTTTCCATACTTTGAAGATGAAGAGCAAGAGACCATGATGCCTATCCAAGAAGAGACTCCACCACTATGTCCCATTCATGGAGCATCCTCATCTTCCGAAGAAAGTTCTAGTGAAAGGCCAAGAAAAATGAGATGTATTGAAGAATTATATGATGTGACTGAGCCTTTTGATTTGTTTTGCCTTCTTGTTGATAATGAACCTTTAGACTTTGATGAAACTTTCAAAGACAAAAGGTGGAGACAAGTTATGCAAGAGGAAATTAAAGTCATTGAAAAGAATAACACTTGGGAATTATCATCTCTTCCCAAGGGTCATGAGGCAATTGGAGTCAAATGGGTGTTCAAGATAAAGAAGAATACCAAAGGAGATGTAGAGAGATATAAAGCAAGGCTCATTGAAAATGCTACAAGCAAAAATATGGAGTTGACTATGAAGAAGTGTTTTCACTCGTTGCCCGCATGGAGACAATTCGTTTGATCATTGCTTTGGTGGCTCAAATGAGGTGGATGATTTATCAACTTGATGTAAAGTTCACTTTCCTTAATGGCTATCTAGAAGAGGAGGTAAATGTTGAGCAACCAATTGGCTTTGTGATAGAAGGACATGAAGATAAAGTCTTGAGATTGAAAAAGGCATTATATGGTTTGAAACAAGCACCAAAAGCATGGAATAGCCATATCGACTAGTATTTTCAAGATAATGGCTTTGTTTGATGTGTTCATGAATATGCTCTTTATGTTAAAGCATATGACAATGGAGATATTTTGCTTGTTTCTCTTTATGTTGATGATCTTATTTTCACCAAAACTAATCCTACTTTGTTTGAAGGATTCAAGAAAGCTTTGGCATATGAATTTGAGATGACTGATATTGGGCTTATATCATACTATTTAGACCTAGAGGTGAAGCAAATGAAGGATGAGATTTTTATTTCTCAAGAAGCCTATGAAAAGGAGATTTTGAAGAATATCAACATGTTTGATTGTAATTTCATGAACATACCCATAGAATGTGAAGTTAAATTGTCAAAGTTTGATGATGAAGTGAAAGAAGATCCCACAACTTTCAAAAGCCTTATAGGAAGCTTGAGATATTTGACTTCAACAAGACCTGATATTCTTTTTGCAGTTAGAGTAGTAAGTCGCTACATGGAATCACCTACTTCTACCTATATGAAAGTTGCTCAGAGGATTTCCTCGTTACCTAAAAGGTACAATTGATTTTGGGCTATTTTATTCATTTTCTAATGATTTCAAGGTTGTGGGATATTATGATAGTGATTTTATGGGAGATATTGATGATAGAAAGAGCACTACTGATTTTTTATTCTTTATTGGAGATGGTGCTATTTGTGACACCCGAGGCCGACGAGGGCAGGGAGTGGTCGCCGGTGTAAAAGATGAAGCACGGACAAGGAACGGCTCCTGGCAGGCTTCTAGGTGAAGGGACACATGAATGAACTGAATACATATCGGAATGAGATAGATCTAGAGACTATGCAGGTATGGGACTGCATAGTTGAGGATGGCTTAAAGGAATTGATTAGCACCACCCATATCAACAAGATGCATCTTCATTTCAGGACCCAAGAACATAAGTACTCTATAGTTTAGCGTACTTGACTTGGAGCACTTGTGGGATAGGTGACCTCCTGGGACGTTTCCTAAGATGCGTGTGAGTGAGGACAAAGCATGCTGAAAAGACTCGTGTTGATTTGTAGGGACACTCATCGATCCTACAGGCAGTCTCGGGATATTACAAATGATATCAGAGCGGGACCTCTCCCAATACGGTGTGGTTCAGGGATAAACCATGCGAAAGGTGGTGGGCATGTGACACCTGGGGCCGACGAGAGCGGGGAGTAGTCACCGGTGCAAAAGATGAAGTACGGACAAGGAGCGGCTTCTGGCAGGCTTCTAGGCGAAGGGACACATGAATGAACTGAAAACACACCGGAATGAGAGGGATCTAGAGACTATGCAGGTATGGGACTGTATAGTTGAGGATGGCTTAAAGGAATTGATTAGCATCACCCATATCAATAAGATGCATCTTTTTTTCGAGAGCCAAGAACATAAGTACTCTATAGTTAAGCGTGCTTGACTTGGAACACTTGTGGGATGGGTGACCTCCTGTGAAGTTTCCTAAGATGCATGTGAGTTAGGACAAAGCACGTTGAAAAGACTTGTGTTGGTTTGTGGGGATACTCATCGATCCTCAAGCAGTCTCAGGACGTTACACTATTTCATAGAGTTCTAAAAAATAATCCATTGTCACACTTTCAACTTATGAGTCTGAGTATGTGGTAGCAGTTTCTTGCACTTGTCATGCTATATGTCTTAGAAGGTTATTGAAAGAAATTTATTTTTCACAAGAAAAACCAATAAAGATTTGTATTGATAACAAGTCTGCACTATCTCTTGCTAAAATCTTGGTGTTCCATGATCGAAGCAAGCACATAGACACAAGGTTCCATTTTATTAGAGAGTATGTTGACAGCAAGGTGATTAAGACCAAATATATGAAAACACAAGATCAAATTGCTAATATTTTTACTAAGCCTCTTAAGTTTGAAGAATTTCAAAAATTGTGAGCAAGACTTGGAATGAAGAAAAAGACTTCAAGTTAAGGGGAAGTGTTGATTAAAAATAATAATTTAAAGTTCATAGAATTTTGGTGGTTATGTGACCTTTGATGTGGTAGCTATTGTGAATTATGACAATTATTCTAGGAGTAATGAAGAATTATGGTGTGTCATTAGGGAGAATTATTTCATTGGAGTTATGTAGTTATAGGATATTTTATTTCATGAGTTAAAGGAAAATTACTATTGTTAATTAGGGAGAGTTATAGAATGTGTAAGGTCTCTTTTACTTCTATAAATATCCTATGTACTTTGGAGTTTGTTAATCGAAGAAATAAAAAAAAATTACAAAGTGTCTCTTCTATTATTCTTCCACACTAACATAGCCTTCATCTAACATATAATTTTATATGATAAAATTCAAAATACATAAAAACATACTTTAATTATATAAAAAAGTATTTTTATATTTGCATCATATCGATATTTCAAATGTAAGCATTCAAAATAGCACCATATTTTGTGTTCAGAACTGGGTTCTGAGGGTTATCTAAGAAGATAATAGATGATGGTTTCCTTCGTGGTGCAATAGTAGCAACGTTGGAGCGAAGGGGTGGGTACTTGCAAAAGACACTCCAACGCTCAAGTCAATAAGTGCGCAAGGAGGAAAGTGTGTCTTGTAACATCTTTCCAGTCATTTTATTATAATTTAATAATAATGATAGAATATTACGTACTATGTTTATTATTTCTTATTTAATAAAATAAGAGCAGCGGATTATTACATAATGGAATTGAATTAAATACTTAAACCAATTAGGTTGAAATTATTATTTGTAGTTGTAAAATTATAAGACTCATGTATCACTAGAATATAATTCTAATAAAATACAAACAGAAAATTTTTAGTAACACACTAGCTACATTTATATTTAATATTTACATCTAGTGTTCTAGTACATTTGTCTAGAATATTTATAAAACCCAAAAAGTTACAAAACTACAAAATGAAGACATCTCAAATGTCTGAATAAATAAATAAGGTTAGTACATCAGTAGATAGTGTACACCCATAATGCAGCCAAGTCAGGTATATACATCCATTTACAACCAAATGAAATTCTTCAGTAGTAAGGCGAAATACAAAGTGAACATCTATATCAATTAATAGAATGATGTGTACCATCCTATTTCTCTGAACATAACAGATAAGAGGTGAGAATTTATAATTCTCAGTAGGGAAATCACACAATTAAAAAAATCATTTATTTTAAACTATGCTATGTCTAACTGCATTCACTGCAAAAATACTTTTCCATAAAAAATATCATATATAATTATATAATATTACTTTAAAATTAATCTCTACATATAATCATACATAAGAACATAACTTAACCGTCACATTGGCTAATTTCCCAATTGAGATCTTATACTTTCTAGGGCATCCCCTAACTGAAATGGACTTGAACCATTGTAAGACTTCTCATTAAGTTTCGTTGTACCTAAGGACAACTTAATTCCTCTATGCCCATGAACCCCCTTAATGGGTCCTAGAAGCCAAAACTTTCTATTAAGATTCCGCTGTGTCCAAGGACAACTTAATTATTCTGTGCCTACGGACAAATCTTAATAGACTTTAAAATCATTACATTATTTTCTCTTAAACATTGATGTCACATCTTTAGATTCAATGTCAATTAGTGAAATGTCACAACCTTGAGTATCATTCTTTCACAAAAACAACAACAACAATTCATAATTTATGATATTAACATAATCAATCATTCAAGACAATTTCCATTACTCAATCACAAAGTATGTCATCAACATAATAATAAAATACAATATAATTCATCAACAAGCAAATTTAACTCTAATTACTATGCTTGGTCGAATTCACCATTTTGTGACAAAGAAGATTTTCTTCTCATTCTCATCACTTTTAGATCACTTCTAGCATCAAAAGTCCATTTTTAGCATCAATTTCACATTAAATCAAAGTTTAGACCAAAATTACCAAATTAGTTTGAATGAAACCCTAGTTCTTGAATCTTTATTTCTTGACCATATTTTCTAAAAATTACATCATTCTTATGATTCTTTCTCCATCATCAACCTTATTCATCAACAATCCTCTATAGAAATGCAAAATAAAACTCAAGAACAACACTTAAGTCTTACTAACCTAGGTTTCCAATCTAGCAAAAATAGTCATAAACAAGACTTTTTAATTCAAAGACATGATGAAAACATACTAGAACAATTTTAGAAACAAGAACAACTCAAGAGATTTTAGAGAAAAAGTATGACTCCCTACCTTTTGTCCTTGAAAGAACTTGCAAGAAAGTTAAGATCTTGAACCTAGCTACTTAATTATCTTGAAAACTAGCTTGAAAATTCATGGATCCTTCTTGTTCTTGGCTTTTCTGCTTTTTTTCCCTTATTTTTCTTCTCCTCTTCCTCCTTCTCCTTGCCTTGACCGAATTCTCTAACACCTTTAGGAGAGTTTGTGATGCCCCTTTTTTAAAGCCAAGGGAACATCTCACTTTCAATTACAATGCGAAAATAAAATTTTATGTGAGTTAAGACCCAGTTCATTTTAATAATATATACATTTACTCAATTGTAGTTGGTTAAGTAAACTAGCAAGTATATATTTTTTTTTCTATTCATTACATTTACGTTAACGATGATCAATATCCACGATGACGAGACATACATAGGAAATTAACATTTCATTCATATATATATATAATTATCAACTGTTTAGTTACAAAGCCTGGCATAACAAAATGCAAAACTATACCGCCCCAAAGGATTTTACATTTACATACATACCCCTACGGTATCGAATATACAGACCCACTACGAGACAAAACATCAGGCCCCCAAAATAAAATACTGGTAGTCCTCAGTAGCTACAAGTAAAGTCAGTCCCTCAAGTGAGGAGGAATCGAGTCAAGGTCCTCTTCAGGATCCTCTTCGGGGTCGTCCTCAGGAACTTCTTCGGGATCTTCCTCAGGATCTTCTTCGTCAGAGGAAATCACCATAGGAATTGCAGAGTCACGGGACGGGGCCCGAGCGGTGGAACGAAAAGAGTCTTCCTGCGGAGTGAAATAACGGTCACCCTACATCTTGCGTATCGGTAGCTGAAACTCCAGACATAAACTAATACAGCAGGTGAGGACAGGCGGCTCGTGACGCCTCCAGGCTAGAGATAATGACACATCCCCCGTATAGATGCAACGCTCAGAACCATAGTTGATGTACCAGTACTCTAGCCCTCCCAAGAAGGTCAGGCACATATCTCCCAAAAATCTTTGCGTGCGTGGCTCCATACGCTTCTACAGTCGCTCAGTCGAGATGAGGCCAAAAACCAGGGAAGTCGGGGGCTTCCGGTTCCTTGCAGTTATCTTTTATGGAATGCAGTATACGGACAGAATAGAAATGGAGAGACAGAGAAGAGGTAAGACATCCTACCATCATTACCAATCATAGCATCGAGAAACCAAATGGCGCAGAGCGCCCACATAGCATTTATGACAGCAATAATGGTAATAAACATTCAATAGCAATTATGATCAACCAAACAGTTCCAGGCAGTCGTATACATATAGATATATCAGAAGTACAACAGTTCCAATTATAATAACAATGCATGCCAGATGATTCATGGACTCACTATGCACACTTGCCCTCAATAACCAAAATCCTACTCCATGGAGCTAGACACAAAACAGTCGGAGAGAACGATCGGGAGAGGTATGTCCGTATTCTTGGGCGCCAGGCCCTCAAGTGCTAAAAATTCTCAATTTATCATTTTGTACATCATGGCATTTTACAAGACATTCTACACAGATCTCGACATAGGACAGCGTCTCGGTCCGGATCGTCAGTGTGTTTGCATCGACCGCCCCACAAACGAGAGAGCTACCGGTGCCCATTGTGAGGTACCCGCACCCTGACGCCCCCAAGGTCAACAAGTAACCTACACTTGTCTATTCGCACCCACACAAAGGTGTAAGTTCAACTCCTAGGCTACCGGCCTTAACTAAGTCCAACAGACAATCTTTTTTTCTTTTTGTTCAACGCATGACACAATCATACTCTTCATGACCAACTAGGTCCATCATGCTTCACATGCATGTCATATCATTTATCAACAAGATCTGATCCCATTCACGGGTATACAACAATCCAATAGTACATTTTAAGGATATCCACAATTTTCATTCATAGTCATGATAACAGTCAACCCTTAAGTTCATTATGTGCCTCAAAAGCTCACCCATACTCATGTTCTTCCCTGTTTATGAATCCCTACTTGATCTCTAATCATCCAATCATTTATGATTTATGTACTTTTATTAATCCAAGGGTTTTGAATCCAGGAAGATACATGGCGAATCACCAACAACGTCTGATTTAATTGCTAGGTATTGGGTGATAAACCCTAGTTGTGAATTCGATGGAGACTATGCATTTAGTGGAAAATTGAGGCTGCCATTCGACGAAGACTAACATGGCAGAAGGACGAAAAATGGGAGAATATTTTATAACAAGATTGGATAAAAACCAATTTCTGTCGGATGGAGGTTCTGTCGAATAGAGGTCAGAATTGTCGAATTTTTCCAAAAGGTCAGCAGAAGTCCAATTTCGACGGATGTGGGTGTTGACGTTGGAGAAATATCCCAAGTGTCGAACCGACGAAAACACTGTGGTCAGAACTCTAATTCGACGAGTCTTGACGTTCTACTCGATGAATATTAACTTTGGGTAGCTTCTGATAAATGGACCGAAGATCCACTCAACAGGTATGTCTCTCAATAGGTATTGGCATTCTAACTCGACGAACATTAACTTTGGGAAGCTTCTGATAAATGGACAGAAGATCCACTCGACAGGTATGTCTCTCAATGGGTATTGGCATTCTAACTCGACGAACATTAACTTTGGGAAGCTTCTGATAAATGGACAGAAGATCCACTCGACAGGTATGTCTCTCAATGGGTATTGGCATTCTAACTCGATGAATATTTCACTCGACGAATGTGGTCATTCAAATTCGACGGATTTTACATTGGAGGAGTTTCTCCCCTAAGTGGTCAGGAGTTCATACTCGACGAATTTTAACTTTACTAAGTAATCAAGACATCACATTCAACGGGTTTGGCCAGGGGTTCCTACTCGACAGGTTTTGACTTTACTGAGTGATCATGACATCACATTGGACGGGTTTGGCCAGGGGTTCCTACTTGACAGATTTTGATAATGCACTAAATGACCAGGAATCAAATTCGACGGGCATCACATTCGACGGGTTTGGCCAGGGGTTCCTACACGACAGGTTTTGACATTGCACTTAATGGTCAGAAACCCAAGTCATTTCCACTTCTCACCAATAATCCCAAAATTTTAGTCTCAAGGCGTGGCCATCCGAGAGCCAGCCCGACAGCGTTCCTTTTAGATTATACGTTCCAGACATATATATCAAAACACACAAATAATCAAATGGCATATATATATATATACATCACCAGCGGCATACAAACAGAGATGAATCACAGTACCAATCACAAACAACGTTCCTAAATGCTAAAAGAGGTTGAGGAGGAGTGTCTTTCTCTTACCTTGGAGAAGCACAAAGAAAGGTGGATCCTTTTTGGTCAGGATTTCGTTTCCAGCTTCCAGGAATTCCTTAAAGATTTAAACTTGCAAGGATCAGAATCCTAATATTAAAATGGATACCCATTGTCATCAAAATGACAGTGGTTTACGAAACAGAGAAGAGAGGGAGAAAAAGCTAAGAGCTTTACCTTAAAGCTCCAACCTTTAAGCTTCAAAGACGTAGGAGAATGAAGATGGAGGAAATGGCAGAACCTTGAACCTGATTTCCTCAATGATGGTGGTCCTCTAATCACGAAATGGTGCTAAGATTGGGACGGTTTGAAGAACAAAATAGAGGTATGGGTGGTGTTGCTGCTGTAGGGTGAAAGAGAAGAAAGAAGATGAGTGAATAGTAGCAGCGTATTTGGAAGGAGAGGAAATGTGAGAAAAGAAATGAATTAGACCCCCTTAATTTCAAACGTGCAACACAAATTTAGGAGGAGAGAGAAATGATAAAAATAATGGTTGGAGGAAGCTTCCTTGAGAAGCTTCGCGCGCTCCTCGATAAAGTATATAGTAAGCTTGTCTCCAAATTAAATACATCTGATAGATGATTATTTACACTGTGGAATTATTTTCTCAGTGAATAAAATTTACAATTGATGAAAATAATATTTTATTATTCATCAGATGATTTTATGATACCGAAATTTTATTTAACAGATAAAACCTCAAAAAATATAAACCTCGCAAACTGTGCCCGACCTCGGGTTTAGTAAGATCCCCCGTTGACACGTTGACAGTTCAAAGTTTACCAGCCTCAGGGAAAATATTCTAGTTTCCCCGGCTCTGCTCAGTGTACACGTAAAACGAAGAATATATTAAAATATTTATCATTTTCAGAAAAATCCACAAAAATTCGTAAAAATCATAAATATTATAAAATGATCGTTTATAATAGAATAAAGAATTTTCGGGATGTTACAATACTCCCCTTCAAAAAGGAATTTCGTCCTCGAAATTTGCATACCTTAGAATAACTGTGGGTGTTGCTCCTTCATCTTGTCTTCCAGCTCCCAAGTTGCATCTCCGGTCACCTTGTTCCAGATTACTTTCACCAATGCGATCTCCTTGCCTCTTAATTGCTTTATCTTCCTATCCTCGATTCTTACAGGAGACATCTCATAAGTTAAGTTTTCTTTTAATTGTACTGCATCTGGTGCTATGACATGACTTGGGTCAGGGAGGTATTTTCGGAGTTGTGACACATGGAAAACATTATGAATGTTTGAAAGGAAAGGAGGTAAGGATATTTGGTACGCCACAGGACCTACACAACGAATGATTTGGTATGGTCCAAGGAATTTAGGAGTGAGTTTTCTAGATTTTAAAGCCCGGCTTACCCCAGTCGTAGGTGTGACTTTCAGGAATACATTCTCGCCTTCCTCAAACTCAAGAGGTTTTCTCCTTCGGTCTGCATAACTCTTTTGCCGACTTTAAGCCGTTCTCATCTTTTCCTGAATCATCTTAACCTTCTCAGTTGTCTGCTGTATAATCTCTGGTCCAACAGTAAGGCGCTCGCCGTCTTGGTACCAACACAGAGGTGTTCGACATCGTCGTCCATACAGAGCGTCATAGGGTGCCATCCCTATGCTCGAATGATAACTGTTGTTGTAGGTGAATTCTATCAAGGGTAGAATGTCGTCCCAACTTTCAGTTTGTTCTATGGTACAGGCTCGAAGCAAATCTTCCAAAGATTGGATCGTCCTTTCTGATTGACCGTCGGTCTGTAGATGATAAGCAGAACTCAGACGTAGCTTCGTCCCCAACGCTTCTTGCAAACTCTCCCAGAGATTTGAAGTAAATCTCGGATCTCTATCCGAAACAATACTCGTAGGCACACCGTGTAATCTAACAATTTCTCCAATATAGATTTGAGTCAATCTCTCCAGTTTGTATTTTATGTCGATCGGGAGAAAGTGCGCCGACTTTGTGAGTCGGTCCACGATTACCCAAATCGAATCATAACCTTTTCTGGTCCTTGGCAATCCGACTACAAAATCTATTACAATCGTCCCACTTCCATTCGGAATAGACAACGGTTAAAGCAACCCCGCCGTGGTCTCGATGTTCCACCTTAGCTTTTTGACAAACTAGACAAGTCGATACACGTCTAGTGACATCACTCTTCATTCCATGCCACCGAACAACTTCTTCAAGTCTTGGTACATTTTTGTTATGCCGGATGAATACTCGGTGGCTTGTATGAGCATGGTTAATGATGTATTCTCTAAGTTCCTTGTCACGAGGAATACAAACTCTTCCACGAAACCTCGAATTCCATCCGTTCCTTAGTAAACTCTGTTTCACCTCCTTGCTCCACTTGCTCTCTCACTTCTTGTAAGAACTTTCAATCTTCTCGCTTTTCCTTTATGTCATCCAAGTAGTTCACTTGTAATGGTAACCATATTCATGCAAATCTTTCCAGGTTCTAACTCCACAAAAGACCACACATCTCTAAACTGCTCTAGCATATCCTTTTCCTTGATCATCAGGGCAGAGACACTGATCATCTTCCTACTTAGAGCATCTGCCACAACATTTGCCTTGCCAGGGTGATACAGAAGTTGGAAATCGTAATCCTTCAAGAATTCTAACCACTTTCGTTGCCTCATGTTCAACTCCTTCTGATCATACAAATACTTCAAACTCTTGTGATCACTGAAAATATTGAACGTTGCTCCGTAAAGAAAATGCCTCCATATCTTCAGAGCAAAAACTACAGCCGCTAACTCCAAGTCGTGTGTCGGGTAATTCTTCTCGTGCACTCACAACTGCCTTGAAGCATAAGCCATAACTCTTCCATGCTGCATAAGTACAGATCCTAGCCCTTGGTATGAAGCGTCGCAGTACACTTCAAACTGCTCATTCGGATCGGGTAGCACTAACACCGATGAGGTAGTCAGTCGATTCTTCAACTCTTGGAAACTTTGCTCATAGTTGTCAGTCCACTCAAAAGCTTGGTTTTTCCTCGTGAGTTGTGTAAGTGGTCCAGCAATCTTGGAGAACCCCTCAATAAACCTCCGGTAATATCCAGCTAAACCCACGAAGCTTTGAATCTCCGTCATGGACGTTGGTCTTTCCCATTGTAGCACTGCCTCCACCTTCGATGGATCCACGGCAATCCCATCCTTCGAGATCACGTGACCCAGAAACTTAACTTCTTCTATCCAGAACTCACATTTTGATAGCTTGGCATATAATTCCTTCTCCTTCAAAATCTGAAGAACTATACTGAGGTGTTCAGCATGGTCCTCCTGATTTTGAGAGTATACCAGAATGTCATCAATGAAGACCACAACGAATCTGTCCAAGTAAGGACGAAAGATTCGGTTCATGTAGTCCATAAAGATAGCTGGTGCGTTCGTCACACCAAACGGCATCACTAGGTATTCGTAATGATCGTATCGGGTACGAAAAGCTGTCTTGGGTATATCCTCCGTCTTCACTCGTATCTGATGATACCCAGACCGTGGATCGATCTTCGAAAACACCGCTGCTCCCTTCAGTTGGTCCATTAAATCATCAATTCTCGGGAGTGGATACTTGTTCTTAATCGTTACCTTGTTCAGCTGCCGATAGTCTACACATAATCTCGAGGTGCCATCCTTCTTGCGAACTAACAGCACTGGCGCTTCCCATGGTGACACATTTGGCCTGACAAATTGCTTTTCCAAAAGCTTTTCTAGCTGTTTCTTGAGCTCAGCTAACTCTATCGGTGTCATCCTATACGGTGCTATAGACACGGGACCAGCTCCCGGTACTAGGTCGATAGCAAACTCTATTTCTCGAGCCGGTGGTAAACCAGGTACATCATCAGGAAAGACTTCGGGAAACTCGTTCACCACTGGAATTGTGTTCACATCAACCTCATTCTCGACTTTCAAATAAGACAGTAGCATGTATCCATGAGCTCCTTCTTTCAAGAGAGCTTGAACTCGGTTGGCCGTTAAAAATCTAGAATCCTCCATTATGGGAAAAACTATGGTCTTTTTGGAACAGTCCAACAGAACATGGTTGGAAGACAACCAGTCCATCCCTAAGATAATATCTAGTTGGGAAAGGGGTAAACAGATCAGATCGATCGAAAAGGTTCGACCTTCAACAACCAATGGACAATTTAGACAGACTTTGGTAGTAACTACCGGTTTATCAGTGGGGGTAGAAACAGTTAAGTCAAAAGGTAATGACGACACAGATAGACCCAGTCTTTGCACACAGTCATATGATATAAAAGAATGGGTTGCCCCAGAGTCATACAGCACAGTTAAAAGATTACCTTCTATGATACCTTCCCCCTGTATCAAATCTTCGGATTCGGAAGCCTCAGCTCCGCTCATAGTGTAGACTCGCCCTCCAGCTTGTGGTTTCTTGGCTCTTGCAGCATTCACTGAAGGTTCGGCCTTCGTTTGGTTGCAGTCTCGGGACACGTGGCCAGGTTTGCCACATTTGAAGTAGATGAATCCCTTCATGGTACAGTCCCTTGTGAGATGATCTTTCCCATACTTCAAACATCTGGAAGGATACGCCGTGTTCTGGCCAGTCTGGTTCCTAGTAGAACCTCCACCAGAACTTCCACCCATGGCTTGTTGTCGATTCCCCGTGGGTCGGGAGTACGGCTTCTTCTGGAAATGGTTAGCACTGTTACTGCCGCCTCTCTGGAATCTCGTAGGCCCAAAGTTTTTGCTCCTCATGTCTCTAGATTGCTCCAGAGCCTCTACATCACAGCAAGTATCCAGTAGTTATGAGAATTCATTGATCCTCAAGGTGATCACAGCCTCCTTCACTTCATACCTTAGTCCTTCCGTAAATCTTCGGCATTTCCATGCTTCATCTGGTTGGTTCTGAAAGTACGTCAAAAATTGTGACAAGTTTTCAAATTTCACTGCGTACTCGCTAACAGTCATATTTCCTTGTCGCAGGTTGAGGAATTCTGACTCCTTCGCATGCCTTGCACTCGCAGGAAAATATTTATCTAAGAATTTTTCCTTGAATAAGCCCCAAGTAATCTCTCAGTTCGCAGCTTCCAACATTTGCTGCACTCCATTCCACTAATTTTCAGTGTTGCCTACCAGCATAAATGTAGCATAGTTCACCTTCTTGTCCTCGGCGCAACTCATTCCTCGAAAAACTTTCTCCAATTCCTTGATCCACAGACTAGCCTTGTCCGGATCAAATTCCCCTTTGAATTGAGGAGGGTTATGGCGTCGAAACTCTGCTAAATTCTGAGCATCAGCAGTGGCCTCTAGCTGTTGAGCAGCTCGCTCTTATTGTTGTGCAACTCTCTCTTGCTGCTGGGTAGCTTGCTCGGTTTGCTGTGTGACGGCCTCAGCCATCCTCTGCATCGCTGTAATAGCTGCTGCCATATCTTCCCTTCGTGCCATCTTACTTTCTTAGAGCAGATTGACTAAAAACATAGAAAAGTCAGTTGCATTCACTAGGAACACCAAACCATACACCCTTACGTATACTACTCAGAGAACACACAGTACAAACAAGACAGACTCAAACACAAGACCCAAAGAAACATAAACCGGGGCTCTGATACCAACTTAGTGTGACGCCCTTTTTTTAAAGCCAAGGGAACATCTCACTTTCAATTACAATGCGGAAATAAAATTTTATGTGAGTTAAGACCCGGTTCATTTTAATAATATATACATTTACTCAATTGTAGTTGGTTAAGTAAACTAGCAAGTATATTTTTTTTTCTATTCATTACATTTACGTTAACGATGATCAATATCCACGATGACGAGACATACATAGGAAATTAACATTTCATTCATATATATATATATATATATAATTATCAAATGTTTAGTTACAAAGCCTGGCATAACAAAATACAAAACTATACCTGCCCCCAAAGGATTTTACATACATACCCCTACGGTATCAGAATATACAGCCCACTACAGACAAAACATCAGGCCCCCAAAATAAAATACTGGTAGCCCTCAGTAGCTACAAGTAAAGTCAGTCCCTCAAGTGAGGAGGAATCGAGTCAGGGTCCTTTTCAGGATCCTCTTCGGGGTCGTCCTCAGGAACTTCTTCGGGATCTTCCTCAGGATCTTCTTCATCAGAGGAAATCACCATAGGAATCGCAGAGTCACGGGACGGGGCCCGAGCGGTGGAACGAAAAGAGTCTTCCCGCGGAGTGAAATAACGGTCACCCCACATCTCGCGTATCGGTAGCTGAAACTCCAGACGTAAACTAATACAGGAGGTGAGGACAGGCGGCTCATGATGCCTCCAGGCTAGAGATAACGACACATGCCCCGTATAGACGCAACGCTCAGAACCATAGTTGATGTACTAGCACTCTAGCCCTCCCAAGAAGGTCAGGCGCACATCTCCCAAAAATCTTTGCGTGCGTGGCTTCATACGCTTCTGCAGTCGCTCAGTCGATATAAGGCCAAAAACCAGGGAAGTCGGGGGCTTCCGGTTCCTTGCAGTTATCTTCTATGGAATGCAGTATACAGACAGAACAGAAATGGAGAGACAGAGAAGAGGTAAGACATCCTACCATCATTACCAATCATAGCATCGAGAAACCAAATGGCGCAGAGCGCCCACATAGCATTTATGACAACAATAATGGTAATAAACATTCAATAGCAATTATGATCAACCAAACAGTTCCAGGCAGTCGTATACATATAGATATATCAGAAGTACAACAGTTCCAATTATAATAACAATGCATGCTAGATGATTTATGGACTCACTATGCACACTTGCCCTCAATAACCAAAATCCTACCCCATGGAGCTAGACACAAAACAGTCGGAGAGAACGATCAGGAGGTATGTCTGTATTCTTGGCTGCCCAGGCCCTCAAGTGCTAAAAATTCTCAATTTATCATTTTGTACATCATGGCATTTTACAAGACATTCTACACAGATCTCGACATAGGACAGCGTCTCAGTCCGGATCGTCAGTGTGTTTGCATCGGTCTGCCCCACAGACAGAGAGCTACCAGCTGCCCATTGTAAGGTACCCGCACCCTGACGCCCCCAAGGTCAACAAGTAACCTACACTTGCCTATTCGCACCTGCACAAAGGTGTAAGTTCAACTCCTAGGCTACCGGTCTTAACCAAGTCCAACGGACAATATTTTTTTTTTTTGTTCAATGCATGACACAATCATACTCTTCATGACCAACTAGGTCCATCATGCTTCACATGCATGTCATATCATTTATCAACAAGATCTGATCCCATTCACGGGTATACAATAATCAATAGTACATTTTAAGGATATCCACAATTTCCATTCATAGTCATGATAACAGTCAACCCTTAAGTTCATTATGTGCCTCAAAAGCTCACCCATACTCATGTTCTTCCCTGTTTATGAATCCCTACTTGATCTCTAATCATCCAATCATTTATGATTTATGTACTTTTATTAATCCAAGGGTTTTGAATCCAGGAAGATACATGGCCAGAATCACCAACAACGTCACAGATTTAATTGCTAGGTATTGGGTGATAAACCCTAGTTGTGAATTCGACGGAGACTATGCATTTAGTGGAAAATTGAGGCTGCCATTCGACGAAGACTAACATGGTAGAAGGATGAAAAATGGGAGAACATTTTATAACAAGATTGGATAAAAACCAATTTCTGTCGGATAGAGGTTCTGTCGAACAGAGGTCAGAACTGTCGAATTTTTCCAGAAGGTCAGCAGAAGTCCAATTTCGACGGATGTGGGTGTCGACGTTGGAGAAATCTCCCAAGTGTCGAACCGAAGAAAACACTGTGGTCAGAACTCTAATTCGACGGGTCTTGACGTTCTACTCGACGAATATTAACTTTGGGTAGCTTCTGATAAATGGACCGAAGATCCACTCGACAGGTATGTCTCTCAATAGGTATTGGCATTCTAACTCGACGAACATTAACTTTGGGAAGCTTCTGATAAATGGACAGAAGATCCACTCGACAGGTATGTCTCTCAATGGGTATTGGCATTCTAACTCGACGAATATTTCACTTGATGGATGTGGTCATTCAAATTCGACGGATATTGCATTGGAGGAGTTTCTCTCCTAAGTGGTCAGGAGTTCATACTCGACGAATTTTAACTTTACTAAGTAATCAATACATCACATTCGACGGGTTTGGCCAGGGGTTCCTACTCGACAGGTTTTGACTTTACTGAGTGATCATGACATCACATTCGATGGGTTTAGCCAGGGGTTCCTACTCGACAGATTTTGATAATGCACTAAATGACCAGGAATCAAATTCGACGGGCATCACATTCGATGGGTTTGGCCAGGGGTTCCTACACGACAGGTTTTGACATTGCACTTAATGGTCAGAAACCCAAGTCATTTCCACTTCTCACCAATAATCCCAAAATTTTAGTCTCAAGGCGTGGCCATCCGAGAGCCAGCCCGACAGCGTTCCTTTTAGATTATACGTTCCAGACATATATATCAAAACACACAAACAATCAAATGGCATATATATATATATATATACATCACCAGCAGCATACAAACAGAGATGAATCACAGTACTAATCACAAACAACGTTCCTAAATGCTAAAAGAGGTTGAGGAGGAGTGTCTTCCTCTTACCTTGGAGAACCACAAAGAAAGGTGGCTCCTTTTTGGTCAGGATTTCGTTTCCAGCTTCCAAGAATTCCTTAAAGATTTAAACTTGCAAGGATCAGAATCCTAATATTGAAATGGATACCCATTGTCATCAAAATGACAGTGGTTTACGAAACAGAGAAGAGAGGGAGAAAAAGTTAAGAGCTTTACCTTAAAGCTCTAACCTTTAAGCTTCAAAGACGTAGGAGAATGAAGATGGAGGAAATGGTAGAACCTTGAACCTGATTTCCTCAATGATGGTGGTCCTCCAATCACGAAATGGTGCTAAGATTGGGACGGTTTGAAGAACAAAATGGAGGTGTGGGTGGTGTTGCTGCTGTAGGGTGAAAGAGAAGAGAGAAGATGAGTGAATAGTAGCAGTGTATTTGGAAGGAGAGGAAATGTGAGAAAAAAAATGAATTAGACCCCCTTAATTTCAAACGTGCAGCACAAATTTGGGAGGAGAGAGAAATGATAAAAATAATGGTTGGAGGAAGCTTCCTTGAGAAGCTTCACGCGCTCCTCGATAAAGTACATAGTAAGCTTGTCTCCAAATTAAATACATCTGACAGATGATTAATTACATTGTGGAATTATTTTCTCAGTGAATAAAATTTACAATTGATGAAAATAATATTTTATTATTCATCAGATGATTTTATGATACCGAAATTTTATTTAACGGATAAAACCTCAAAAAATGTAAACCTCGCAAACTGTGCCCGGCCTCGGGTTTAGCAAGATCCCCCGTTGACACGTTGACAATTCAAAGTTTACCAGCCTCAGGAAAAATATTCTAGTTTCCCCGGCTCCACTCAGTGTACACACAAAACGAAGAATATATTAAAATATTCATCATTTTTAGAAAAATCCACAAAAATTTCTAAAAATCATAAATATTATAAAATGATCGTTTATAATGGAATAAAGAATTTTCGGGATGTTACAGAGTTCATCTCCTTTCTTTTCTATTCTTTTTCCTTTTATATTTTCTAGCCATCCAATTAAATTTCAACTAGTGGCCAATTCATCAAATTAGAAGTCAACCAACGTCTAACTAGGTGGTTTGTTCCTATTAGCCATTGATTATTTTAATAGTTTTTCCTAACTAAGTCATGATTACTTAGTTACTATAACTAATGTTATGCTCTGTGGATCTCAAATGGTTAAGTTAGTTAGAAGTTAGTTATTAGCTAAGTGATAGATGGTTAGTTGTATAGGTAGTTAGTTTTGTTGAAACCGGTTGTAACTAACTCCCTTTTCTCTTGTGCTAAGCCATCTATATAAAGCCTTAGCTAGGTGCTTGTAAAGCAGATTAGACAGAGAGAAAATCTCAGTGGTGAAATGCTGTGATTTAGAGCATAGAAACAACAAGTGAGAGATTATCTTGTTCTTGTAGAATTCTTGTATTGGCTCTGATCAATAAACCAGTCCAGAAAGCATTTGAAGAGTGGATGTAGGAGATTGCACACTGCAACTCTGAACCACTATACTTTCTTGTGTGTTCTTTATCATTCTTTTTCATTACAAATAACCTATTATCAATTTAGTTACATTGATTTCATTTTAGTTACGCATCTAGTTACTAACTTATAGGAATTTCTCTAATGACCCCTCCAATTTCTATAATAAATAAGTTGTCTAATAATAAATTTATATCTTAAATAACTTATAAAGCTTTTTTTCACAATTTCTAGTGTTCTAGGAAATCTCATGTTAGTCCTTTGGACTTACTGTATAAATAATTCAATTTGTATGCAGAAATTTTTAATTTCACGTAAGTCCCTTTAAACATCCTAATATTGATACCCTATTATATCTAACATATACCTGGATATTCAGTATTAGTCATGCTAATTCTAACTTTTACATTAACTAATCCATAACATTTAAACAAATAATTATGGAGAGCCATATCTAAGAGTCATACATATATACAACTTTTACATCCTCAAAGCAAATATAAATAATTACATAAGCTTTGAATTAAAAAAATTAAAATGAAGATAATCAAGTTCTTATATTTTTTCATCTTCTTACCTTCTTGTAAGGCCTTGACTTGGATTTACATGGAAACACAATGGGGTGAGAAATCATAATTCTCAGTATGAGTAACCAATACCAGCATTTAAACATTTATATTGAATAAATGTAATCTGAAACTAAACTTATTATCGATATTAAACAAGTGTCTACACAATTGTAAAATATCAAAAGTTCTCTCATGCCTCATCTTTACTCATTAAAGTGGGCATACTATACTACAACTTTTGTCTAGTTATCCATTATCATGATATAAGCACTATATATATAACAACTCACAATGAATAACACTACTAGCATTGGATTAACAGTTGTAATAAGTGAATGAAACTCTACTCACTACTGCTAGAACATTCAAATTTTAACTCTTATGTAAATGTTCATTTAGCAACCTCATAGTCCAATACTAAACTCATACATAACTTGGCTATTCCCAGGAACTGTGTTCTCTCGTACTTATCTGTGTAGAATAGGCTAAATAACCCTTAGACTACCTTGTAATGAGTGGACAGTCCCATCACACTGTACCGTGTACTACTTCCACTTCATATCTGATGATGAGTGGACTGTTCCATGTACTACTTCCACAACATCATATCTCATGACGAGTAGATTGTTCCATGTACTACTTCCACAACATCATATCTCATGATGAGTGGATTGTTCCATGTACTACTTCCAGAACATCATACTTCATCATTTGCTTAGCATAAGACTTAACTCATCCATAGCCTAGCATAGGATATAACTCATCCATAGCTTAGAATAGGATATACTCATCCTTAACCTAGCATAGGATTTACTCATCCTTAGCCTTGCATAGGATTTACTCATCCATAACCTAGCATAAGATATACTCATCCTTAGCCTAGCTTAGGATTTGCTCATCCTTAGCCTGGCATAGGATTTACTCATCCATAGCCTAGCATAGGATTTACTCATCCTTAGCCTAGCTTAGGATATGCTAATCCTTAGCCTAGCATAGGATTTACTCATCCTTAGCCTAGCATAGGATATACTCATTCTTAGCCTAGCATAGGATTTACTCATTCATAGCCTAGCATAGGATATACTTATCCTTAGCCTAGCATAGGATATGCTTATCCTTAGCCTAGCTTAAGACTTAACTCATCACAACTCCACCTCTAGCAAACTGCTTTTCTTATTTCTTTGCAAGGTTAAGGGGCTTACCTCGCTCCCTTAGTTAGGAATCGTGAACAACTATGGTTCAACCTTATTACATAAGGGATCCATCTCTTATGGTTTAACCTCATTACTTGAGGGATCCATTTCTCTATGGTTCAACCTCATTGCTTGAGGGATCCATTTCTCTAGGGTTGAACCTCATTGCTTGAGGGATCCATTTTTCTAGGGTTGAACCTCATTACTTGAGGGATATATTTCTCTAGGGTTCAACCTCATTGCCTGAGGGAGCCAATTTTTAGTAGGGTTCAACCTTATTGCATAAGGGACCCAATTTATTAGGGTTCAACTATATTGCGTAAGGGAGCTAATTTACAAGTTCATATCCATGTTCATTGCATAATTTAAGTTTAACCCTTGCATGATAAAATGAGCAAAACTTGAGCTATGGAGGTCGAAATGAGGTGATTCTGGTTGCATTGGAAAGCTAACAAAAAGAACTACAACTTTCATGAAGACCGCAAAAGTTAGTTCCCATTCCAACAGAAACCACCCCCCCTGGTGAAAAATTCCACGGGGCCTTAGAAACTGGTGTTGAAACATGGAAGCTGACAGAAAGAACCATGCCCCCCATGGAAAATTCCATGGGGCCATGCAATTTTTGTAGCAACCAAAAACTTTTTGGTTCTAGTTCCAACACCAAGACTCATCGTTTCCAGTCAACGTAAATCAGCTTTTTTGTGATTTCTATCACCAATCTAGGCCCCTAAACTTGTTGTAACTCTTATACAACCTATTAATTCACTTAGGCATAGATTTAGGCTAAAAATCACTCTAACTCCAACTCATTTTCCAAGATCCTTCAATGAGCTCAAAATGATTTATCTTAAGACATAGATGCTAACTTGGTCTTACTAAGCTGAAACTATCCTAACTCAATTCTTGGAATTAAGAATCAAGCTAAGAACTTGCATTTAACTCTCCAAATCCATTTCTCTGTTCATAATCCCTAACTCCCTTCAAGAGAAACAAAAGGGAAAAGATGAATAGAACTCCTCTACCTCTTGTGGTGTAGACGATCTTCAAGCCTTGATCTTTGCCTTGGATCCTCTCCTTGGGTCCTCCTTCTTCTCTTCATCTCCCCCTCTTTTCTTTCTTCCCATTTCTCTCTTTCTCCCTTAATTTCTTTCTTTTTCTGTTTTCTGCTAGGGCTGGTGGGATAAGAGAGAAAATAAGGAGAAAAGGAACTTAAGTTTATGTACTAAAACTTATATCTGCTAAGGATACTTGAGTTATGCTAATTCAAGTTTTTCAACTTCTAACAACTTTAGAATAAATACTACGATTCATCTAAATTGTTGTTTCATCATAATTCTAATTTTCCATATTTATTGCTAGTCAATTCGGCATTAAAGCACACAACTACTATGCCTAAAAATACAAAACTAACTCTAATTATTCTTAAATTTTAACTGCATCTTGCTTAACTCATTGGTGACCTAAAAACAAGTTATCCATACTTTTTTTCCTCAACTTGGTAATTTATGCCACTATTTGAGTCATTTTAAGCTACTTTTCAACTTCTATGCTACAACAAAGTTCCTAAACTGACTCAATTTATCACAAAACTGAACTGGCATGTTAAGCAAGTATTAGGCTACCTCTGTAACCCTTTAAAAACCTAACACATTCTTGAGGTGTTATATTTCTCCTCTCCTTATAAAAATTTTGTCCTCAAAATTGCTTTTCTCATACCATAACTCTGGGTAATCTTACTTTATGTGGGACTCCAACTCCCGAAAATTCCTTCAGTGCCATCTTCACCCTATACTATCTTCTGGCAAAAAGGCACTTGGACACATATCCAGCTATGTTCTTTTTCATTCTAGGCCACCAAAACATTATCCGAAGATCTTGGAACATCTTAGTAGCCTCTTGATGGATGGTATACTTTCTCTTGTGAGCTTCCTCTAGAATCCCTTCCTTTGATTCTTGAATCTCTTGGAACACAAAGTT
Source organism: Ormosia semicastrata (assembly GCA_029884595.1). Lineage (NCBI taxonomy): Eukaryota > Viridiplantae > Streptophyta > Magnoliopsida > Fabales > Fabaceae > Ormosia > Ormosia semicastrata. The sequence continues at coordinate 77,830,134 of JAQQTO010000060.1, forward strand.
TGTCTCTAAACTTCGTCATTCTATTCTCAGTCATAACAAAATCCTTTCAGGTTCCTTAGAGGATCTGCTCACTCATGTCCCTTAGAGTTTCATTCTCTTCTTGAGTTTCTAAAATATGAGTCCTTAAGTCATTTACTATGCTTACTCTACTCACTATGAGACAATATGGCATCATAAACACTGCTAGACTCAAATTCCTAAAACCCTCAAGAAGTTCACTCTCTTGGACCATCATCAGGGACGTATGTAGGAATTTTCTACCTAGTGCATTAGCCACTGTATTTGCTTTACCTAGATCATACTATAACTCAAAGTTATGATGCTTTCATCAAAACCGAGTTCTACTTAGTATTCCATCCATCATCTCTACCTCATATTCAGCTTCTTCTGACCAAACAAGTGTTGCAAACTTGTATGATCACTGAACACCTCAACTAACTTAACTCGTACCATACCTATAAAGATTTTTGCTCCTCTCTTAGGTGATACTCAGTTATTTTCGTAGGAAATACCTCTGGATGTCTTCCTATCGCAGATATATTTTCTAAGACTTACTTAACTTTCACATTTGAGGAGAAAAAGAAGAATGAACCCTTAAGCCCCCTCGACTAAGGAGTTGTTCACTTGTTTATCTCTCAAAACATAGACTTTAAGAAATAGGCACAGAAGAATCATCAGATATAAACCTCAATGTCCAATCTGATTAATCCAAAACCATGTCTAATCTAATGTCTACGTTAAGAAGAGATAAACTAATAAGATTTACAAAAGAAATCTTAACTTCTATCTTTACACAACAATCCAAACTTACTAAGGAAATTGTGACTAGCTTTCCCATTAGTGCAGACAAGGATAAAACATGGGAAAACTCAACATAGGTGAATCTAATCTCTTTATGTACTCGTATGAAATCATGAAGTGGGAATACTCTTGAATCATACATTACAACTTAGAGATCATCATTAACTATGTCCTTACCTCGTGAGAACATGAAATCTTACCTTCTATCTTTACACAACAATCCAAACTTACTAAGGAAGTTGTGACTAGCTTTCCCGTTGGTGCAAACAAGGATAAAACATGAGGAAACTCAACATAGGTGAATCTAATCTCTTTATATACTCATATGAAATCAAGAAGTAGGAATACTCCTGAATCATACATTACAACTTAGAGATCATCATTAACTATGTCCTTACCTCGTGAGAACAAGAGTCTAAGCCGCCTCCTTACTACTCAGAGTATAAACTCTTACTTTAACTTGGACTTTGAGTTTAGGCACTACTTCTAACTTCTGCACACACTTATTTAAAAGTGTTCTAGTCAGCCACAAGTATAACATACTATTTAGCCAACTTAACTAGGCTTCTCACCATGTTAACTCCCATGTCTATCATACTTTGGTCCCTTGAATTATGCTTAAGCTCACTTACCTTGATATTGAGGATAACTAGGTCTAGAAGCATACTTTATATACCTATCACCTCTCTCTTCCTCTTGTGAAAACCTAGTAACTTCTATTCCACTTGAGACTAGTTGTAGGGACCCTCAATTGTATTCTTGAATGACATTAAAAGCACCATGCTGCCTTTTTTGATCAATCAAAAATAAGCTTCTCTTTGCCTATTTCATTCAATTGAAACTATCCGAATCGAATAACTTTTATAGTATACTCGATTAACCTTGAACTCTTGCCAAAAGAATAGCTCCCTTTGTCTACTCGATTAGCTTAACATACTATAACTCCTTAACTCAGAGTTCTATGGATTAAAAGTCTGAGTAGCTTGCTCTGTACTTAACTCTTTCTTTTTCATACTTAGCCACATACTGGTTTACTGACATGCCACCTTATTCAGGTCTTAAGAACTTTATCTCCTTGGCATTCTGTTCACTAAAACTCTACTTCCCTTTTTGACATATAGAAGGCAACCAAAACTCTTAAGTCATTTGATCAAATCTCAACAGTAGAGATTTGGGGAGTTTCAGTCTTTTACAACCACTACTCCATACACTGACTGTACTAATGATACTTGCTATTGAGATGAAATTACTTCCATCCCCTCTAAACTCTACTTGTGATAGCAGTCTGCTCCCTTTTAGCAAATGCCATCTCATAGAATACTTCGGCTATATTAGCTGAACCTTCACTAGAAGAATTCTTATTTCTCCTAGTTCGCCTAGGTGAAGTAATGGTTCCCTATACATACTATGTGTAACGGTAACCATTAACACTAAAACCTAAGGCCTGTGATGCAATTCCCATCCACACATCTCACAAATGAGGTAAGAAATGCACAACACTTACCGAAAAAACACTAAACTTGACTAAACTTAGTCAGTCCATGCCCCGGCTCACAAGATGAACTTTTCTGATATCATAATGTAACATCCTAATACTGGTACCCTATTATATCTAACATATACCTGGATATTCAGTATCAGTCATGCTACTTCTAACTTATACTTCAACTAATCCATAATATTTAAACAAATAATTATGGAGAGCCATATCTAAGAGTCATACATATATACAACTTTTACATCCTCAAAGCAAATATAAATAATTACATAAGCTTCGTACTGAAAACATTAAAACTATGATAATCAAGTTTTTTTGATTTCGTCATCTTCTTACACTCTTGTAGGGCCTTGACCAAGATTTACATGGAAACGTAGCGGGGTGAGAAATCATAATTCTCAGTATGAGTAACCAATACCAGTATTTAAACATTTATACTAAATAAATGTAATCTGAAAATAAACTTACTATTGATATTAAACAAGTTTCTACATAATTGTAAAATATCAAAAGTTCTCTCATGCCTCAGCTTTACTTATTAAATAGGGCATACTATACTACATCTCTGGTCTAGTTATCCATTATCATGATATAAGCACTATACATATAACAACTCATAATGAATAACACTACTAGCATTGGATTAACAGTTGCACTAAGTAAATGAAACTCTACTCACTACCACCAGAACATCCACATTCTAACTCTTATGTAAACGTTCATTTAGCAACCTCATAATCCAATACTAAACTCATACATAACTTGGCTATTCGCAAGAACTATGTTCTCTTATACTTATCTTTGTAGAATAGGCTAAATAGCCCTTAGACTACATTGTAATGAGTGGACTGTCCCATCACATCATAGTGTGTGTACTACTTCCACTTCATATCTGATGATGTGAACTGTTCCATGTACTACTTCCGCAACATCATATCTTATAACGAGTGGATTGTTCCATGTACTACTTCCACAACATCATATCTCATGATGAGTGGATTGTTCCATGTACTACTTCCACAACATCATACCTCATCCTTCGCTTAGCATAGGACTTAACTCATTCATAGACTAGCATAGGATGTAACTCATCCATAGCCTAGCATAGGATATACTCATGCTTAGCCTAGCATAGGACTTACTCATCCATAGCCTAGCATAGGATTTACTCATCCATAGCCTAGCTTAGGATATGCTCATCCTTAACCTAGCATAGGATTTGCTCATCCTTAGCCTAGCATAGGATATACTCATCCTTAGCCTAGCTTAGGATCATCCTTAGCCTAACATAGGATTTAACTCATTCTTATGGAAATAAATTTGCCCTAATGGTTTAATATCTTAAGTTTTGATTATGACAAATACAAGACAAAAAGAATGATGCTGATGCTATATAGATGTACTTAATAGATTATATTGGATCATGCACGATCATGTACTCCATCTTGTTATATTTCATATAAGAATCATGTATACCCTTTGTAACGTCTTTTATAAGATATATCCAATAATATGTTACATGAGTGATATTAAATTAATATTAGATTTGACTTTACTTAAATGAAAATGTGTAAAATGTTCTTTGTTGCATCCTATATAGAGCATATTTATTAATAATTAATAAATATCTTATTTGGATGTGTCTGTGAAAGTCTTATATACATATTAGACTAACTAAAGCTATACATTTATGAATCTTGCGTATAAATATATTGAATTATGATTTTGGACTAACTATGTTTTAAGTGAGCAATACTTTTAAGAATAGTCCGAGTATCAAGAGTGAGCATTGCAACAAGAAAGTAAAAGATCTCAATTATGCTCAACTATAGGAGAGTGTGAGTGCCTATTTAATGAAGGTTTTGATAACAACAAAGCCAAGTCAAAGACCAAGTCCAAAGGAAGTACAATTGGTATAGTTAATAGGACATAGAGTCTTTTATGTGAGAAGCTCTCAATATATCTCAAAATATTTTATGATGTTTTTGAAAAAACTCAAATATGTTTTTTAAATCTTTACAAATGGTGTTTACATGTTAAAATGCCCAACAAACATGTTTTGAAAAGCTAGTCATGCTGGTAGTTAAAAACTACGAAAAATAGTCAAGTTTGAGTTTTGAAAAGCTAACCTTTGGTTACTCTTTTGATCATAACTTTCAAAATACTTTGATTTTTGTTGTGAAGCTTGTTTCATATGAAAAAAGACTCAAAGATCTTTCCAATGAGTGTTATTTGCTTTAAATGGATAAGAAATGAACAAGTTATGACTATTTAAAGTCAATTTTTGAAACCAAAGTGTCATAATCGATTATGTAATTGATTACCACTCTGGAAGAGGCTCTGTAATCGATTACATGAATGTTGTAATCAATTACATCCTGCCTAGAAAGCCCAGAACATGCTCTAAGAGCCATGTAATTGATTACAAAATACATGTAATCGATTACAATGAGTCTGAAAGTCCGTAACGGCTATTTTCTATGCATTTAATGTGATATTAATTACCCCCCAATGACTCTTTTTATTAGAACACTATAAATAGATGTTCTTTGGTCATCTTTTACAAACAATCAACATTGAAAAACATCTTTCTATTGGGTTTAATTCGAGTTTCATCTTTATGCTCTATATGCTCTATTTTTGTGAAATTTTGAGATATCCTTGAAAAAGCTTCATAGGGCTTCAATTTGTAATACACACTCTTGAGAGAGTTTCTTTCTTCTTCTATTCTTTGATTCTTTGTAATGAGGGTGAGGTATATTAGTCATGGCAACCATCACCCGAGAGGGGGGTGAATTGGGTGATTACAAATTTTTAAAATAATTTTGAGAAATTATTCATTTTAATATTTTTAATCTACACATGTAGCGGAATAAGTATAACTATTGTAGATTACTCAAAAATAACTTGGGTTATGGGATAAATTAAGCAAATAAGCTAAATGTCAAATTCAACTCAAGCATATATAATTAAAGCATAAATGCAAAGGAGATAGAAACTCTTTGAAAACTTTTATCAAACACTTGAAAAGTAATTTTCTTTAAAGCTATTTATCGATTAAAATGAACGAATAAAGAAGATAGAAAAATGCACTTGTAAATGAACAACCCAAACAGAAATTATTCAAGTAAATATATGAAATTAAAACATAAATATAAAGGAGTTTGAGTTTAGAAAAGCAAACACATAATTTATCCTAGTTCAGCCACCAACCACTTGTGGCCTACGTCCAGTCCTCAAGTAAACCACCTGAGATTTTCTACTATCAATGCAAGCTTGAACAGGTGCTTGCTACCATTACAAACTACAGCGCTCCTCACACCTTAGGATACCTTACACTTGTGCTTGAACCTCAACTTTTTGGGATACCTAACCCTTACAATTTCTTTGAATGATACCTCACCCTCGTTACAAAGAATTAAAAAGTAGAAGAAAGAATAAACTCTCTCAAGAGTGTGTATTACAAATTGAAGCACTATGAAGCTCTTTTAGGATATCTCAAGTTTTGACAAAAAAGATCACAGGAATTTGGCAAAATATGAATCATGAATTAAAGCAAGAAAGAATTATTTCAGACAGTTGGGTGTGATTAAAAGATGACTCAAAAACATGTATTTATAGTGTTCTAAGAAAAAGAGTCATTGGGTATCATTTATTTCAACATTGAATGCATAGAAAATAGCCGTTGTGTGTTTTTGCTCGTGTTTATTCGAATAACCTGTGTGTTATTCGAATAAATCCTTTCAAAAGTTACGTTCCTGAACTCCTCAATTCGAATAACATATTTGTTATTCGAATAAACCTTTTAAAGTATAGAAGAATTTGGTTCTGGAGCTTGTTATTCGAATAACCCTTTGATTATTCGAATAAATATTTAAAAAACACATTTTGAATGTTTTTAAATGTTTTTATAAGAATAACATATCCTTTATTCGAATAAACCACTCTGGTTTCAAAAACTGACGTAAATGGTCATAACTTCTTCATTTTTCATCCGTTTAAAATAAATGACCACTCATTGAAAATATCTTTGAGTCTATTTTCAAATGAAATAAGTTTTAGAACAAAAATCAATATATTTGAAAGATATGATCAAAAGAGTAACAAAAGGTCAGTTTTGTAAAACTCAAACTTAGCTATTTTTCATAAATTTGAACTACCACCATAAATAACTTTTCAAAACTTGTTTGTTGGGTATTTTAGCATGGGAAAACCATTTGTAAAGCTTTGAAAACATATTTGAGATATCCAAAAGGCTTCTTACATAAAGACCCTAAGTCCTATAAGTTATACCATTTAATCTTCCTTTGGACTTGGTCTTTGGCTTGACCTTGTCATCATCTTCATGTTTGTTATCATCAAAACATGTATTCATTGTCCAACAGCCAATTACAAGGTATCCCTTAGAGAAATTGTAACGAGGGTGAGGTATCCCTCAGAGAAATTGTAAGGGTGAGCTATCCCTGAAAGTTGAGTCTCAAGCACATGAGTGAGGTATTCCAAGGTGTGAGGAGTGCTCTAGTCTTTAACGATAGCAAGCACCTATTCAAACTTGCATTGATAGTGAAAAATCTCAAGTGGTTACTTGAGGACTGGATGTAGGCCACAAGTGGTTAGTGGCTGAATCAAGACAAATCATTGTGTTTGCTTCTCTAAACTCAAACTCCTTTATATTTGTGTTTTAATTTCATATATTTGCTCAACTACTTTCTATGTGGGTTATTCATTTACAAGTGCATCTTTCTATATTCTCTATTCATTCACTTCAATTGATAAATAGCTTCAAAAAAATTTATTTTTCTAGTGTTTGATAAAAGTTTTCAAAGAGTTTTATTCTTCTTTACATTTGTACTTTAATTATATGTGCTTGAGTTGAATTTGATATCTAATTTATTTGCTTGATTTATCCCAAAACCCAAATTATATTTGAGTAATCTATAATAGTTATATCTTTGTTAGACTTATTCCACTGCATGTGCTGATTGAAATTATCAAAATGCATAATTTCTTAAAGTTGCTTTAAAAATTTGTAATCACCCAATTCATCCCCCCTCTTGGGTGATGGTTGCCATGTTGGGAATCGCGGATACATCACGCAACGAAAAATAGAATTCCCACTAAGGATCCATGCGAAAAAGTCATAATCCAAGTTTTTTTTTAAATGTTTACCTCTTGAAGCATAATCAAAGGAAGTGATGTGAATCACCAACACCGTAACAACGATGATGTCTCTGTGGTATCCACATGAACGTCCAACATTCACAAAAAGGAGCTTCACGTCTCTCACACAGTGCTAGCTGCGAAGAGAAGAGAAGAAGTCTGTCACTCACTCACTCACTTTTCTGTAGGTGCAGCTAGGGTTCTGTAATGCGTGTCTTAGTAGCCCCTTTAACAGTACTATTTATAATAGTGACTTCCTTAAGTGAGTGTGAGTAGCAACAAGTTGTGTAACCCTAGACTCATATGTTATGAGTATGGCCCACATTTGAATCTGACTCCAACTTAGATCTATTGCTCCAATTTTTAGTCTGCTCTATATGTGTGACCCTATAGGTTCTCATTACTTTAGCAGTAATATTAAAATCTCATTTTAATATTACAAGCAGTGAGCGATATCTAGTAACACATCGCTGCTACCCAAGTAATGAGAATGTCAGTGATTTGACATAACCTTTTCGTGACCAAAGTTTCCATGTCGTTTAGTCCCTTTGTCAAGATATCTAGATTGAACACTAGGCATGGAATGCATCACCCTTGTATAGTCCAATCCTTCATTTCCTAATACTCGAGTAGACTTTGTAATAACAAATGAAATCAATATCTCATATTGACTCATTTGAGCATGGTCATGCATTTCGTGTAGCACCCTCCTTAGGGTATCACATTTCAGACTAACTTCTTTTAAATTATTTACCCAAGTTATAAAATATTTGATATTATTTTAATACGAGACTCAAAATTTCCTTTTCGCGGATACTATTGTGTTTGAACATATGCTTTTGAAGAATTATTTTGATGATAAACTAAAATGAAGATGATGGAAAGACTAAGTCCAAGATCTTATAAGAATAGCATTAGGACTTAGAGTCTTTTTCGTACAAAGCTCCCTTTAATATCTCTCTGTTTTGAAAGAAAAATAAATTTGGCCTTTTGAAATGAATTATCTCAAAACTGCTTTTTAATAGATTTATTCGAATAATGTTCATGCTATTCGAATAAAACCTTTCAGCATTTCCTATTTCCTAAACTACTATTCAAATAACCACTCAAGTTATTCGAATAATGCCTTTTTAATATTGCCGAAAGATTCTATTTTCTAAAATGGCTATTCGAATAATACATTCCCTATTCGAATAAAAGGGTGTCCAGAGCTATTTTGCTTAAATGAGTTATTCAAATAACTCAATCGTTATTCGAATAAGTCTTGGTTTTTCAAAACTCTATTTTTAAAGAGTTATTCAAATAAACTTAATGTTATTCGAATAACCCATATCAGTTTGCTTTTCACGATGGTTTCATGAACAGTGTTATTTGAATAATAGCTTAAGCTATTCGAATAAACACATCATTTATGAACACTGATATGGAAATAAGTTTTGGAATTTATGAGTTTTAATTATACCCAACAGCTATTTCTTCGAATTTTCTCTATAAATAGAAGCCTTGGGTCTTCTCTAAAATTGCCTAATACTCTGAACTATTTTCTACATGCTCTAACTCTTGAAATTATTTTCTATGCTCTATTTTCGATTAAAACCTTGAGATATTTCTGTAAGAGCTCCATTAGCACTTCAATTTGTATAATTTGTTCTGAGTGAGAGTTTCTCTTCATCTACTTCCTGCTATTCTATATCGAGGGTGAGGTATCCTTCAAGGTTTGTATAAGGGTGAGGTATCCCTACAGGCTGAGACCTTAGCACAATGGTAGAATTTCCCTGTGTGTGAAAAGTGCTATTTTGTGTAACGGTTGCAAGCACCTATTGAAGCTTGTATACATAGTGAAAAATCTCAGCTATTATTTCGAGGACTGGACGTAGACTACAAGTGGGTTAGTGGTCGAACCAGGATAAATGTTGCACCTGCTTCTCTCTTCTTAATCTCTTTATTTTATGTAATTTATTTTATTGCACATTTATTTTCCACTGTTCTTAAAGTTTCTTTTTCTTCATCTCGTTCCTTCTGTGCATTTATTTACTAAGTTTCAATATGTTTATTTTAATTAAAAGAGGTTTTGAAAAAAGTTTTATACTCAATTCACCCCCCTTCTTGAGTACTAGAAGCTACTTGGTAACAAGTGGTATCAGAGCTAGACTCTTGTATAAAGAGCTTAGCAGCTTCAAGAGAACATGGCTTCTTCAAATGGTTTTTCAGAAGGATCTTCCATAAACCGACCACCCTTTTTCAATGGGGATGGTGATACATATTGGAAGGAAATAATGAAAATCTTCATCGAAGCTATTGATCTAGATGTATGGGACGCTGTCGAAAATGGCACTTTTATACCTACGCATGAGGTCGATGGCGTAAGGACCGAAACACCAAGAAATAAATGGTCTGATGAGGACAAAAGAAAAGTTCAACATAATTTGAAAGCAAAAAATATTATTACTATTGCTTTGGGATATGATGAGTATTTTAGAATTTCAAATTGTAAAACTGTTAAAGAAATGTGGGACACTTTGCAAGTTACCCATGATGCACACTTTTTAATTGTCGCATTTGCAAACCCAAGTGCAGGTTGTCTCAAGTAATAATATTTTCAGTGAGTCCGGAGTCGATCCACAGGGAATTGATGAAGATTAATTATGGTAAGGTAAATATTTTGTTGCTATGGTAAAAAAAATTATTTACTAGGGTAAAAAGATCCACTCTTGGTAAATAAAGTAAAAGTAAGATTAATTCATTTTATAACTCAATTAGAATCCTCGCAACATGGAGGTTCCAATCGGAAAATACAACATTAAAAGTCCATTAAAATAATATACGTAATTATATTATATTTCCTTTAATCATCTATTAATATCATCACTCATGAATGGGATCAAGCATTCACTGTGCCAATATATTGTCTACAACAAATCAAGATCTCTACTTTACAAGGAGAGTTTCTAACACCAACACTTGTAAATGGGTTAAAGCATTCATTGTGTCAATCTCTTGTCTACAACAAATCAAGAACTCTAGTTTACAAGGAGAGTTTCTAAATTGATTGGAAACAAAATACAATACGAAATAAAATAATATACGTAATTATATTATATTTCCTTTAATTATTACCACCACTTGTAAATGGGTTAAAGCATTCACTGTGCCAATATTTTGTCTACAATAAATCAAGAACTCCTCTTTACAAGGGTAGTTTCTAAATTATCAGAAACAAAATATAATACGTATAATAATTACTAAAAAGATAAATCATTAAAGCACAAGAGAGGAATAAATCTAACCTTATTTTATTACCAAGAGCTTCACACTTTAACCCGAGTAGACTGAAACTTATTTACATATAGACTTAAAGAAAGAAAAAGAGAAAAAGAGAGATAAAGGAAATTAGAGGGAGACTGAGGAGAGAGGCTGGGCACTGCCCAAAAGCCTCTCCCCAGCGTCTTCCCCCAAATGAATTGTGCCCTTGCATTTGAAATGCAAATGCCTATTTATAGGCAAAGTTTGGTTACTATGCAATTGCATAGTAACCAAACTTAGTGATTAAGTCTGTTACGTAATCAATGACATTTTATTTTCTTTTATTTTATTTTTTTTAAAATAACAATTGAGCAAATGCACAGCCGTGCGTCTAGTCATTTTTTCATTTTTGAGAGAAGTGGTCTTCATGAAAGTTGTAGGCCTGGATATTTACTTTAAAATGGCTTTTGTTTCAGTCCAAAATCATTCTTAGAACTCAAGATATGGTCCAATTACTGCAGAGTGTTTAGACCCGATTTCAACTCCTCTATTCTGACTTCAAAGCCCAATATCACCTCCAAGGAGTCCGATTCCGGAAAAGTGTTTAACATCAAAGTTGTAGGGAATTGTCTAAGTTTTCCTACAAGACCAAAATCACATCAATCAGATATTTGAAACTCAAATTATAGCCAAGTTACTAAAAACTTCTAAAGAGATAATTAAGGTTAATTTATGCAATAATTTATTTAATTATCCAATTCGGCTCAAAATCATAAAATGTGTCAAAATCAACTTAATTAAGCCTAATTGAACCTTAAGAAGTCTAGTGAGAGGATTACAAAATGTATAAAATACAATGTTATCAAATTCCCCCACACTTAACTTTTGCACTCTTGGGCAAAACACAAAAGACAAAAACCAAGGAATAAAGAAAAACAACACAAACTCAAAAACTAAAAACTCTATAGGATTCAATGACTCAAGAAGAGCAACTAGACAATCAAAGGATCAAAACAGTCATGAGGTAACATTTCTTCGCATCTCAAACCAACAAGCAAGGAAAGTTTAGTTGAAAAGAATGAATCAAGAATGATAGATCTTCACAAGATTCACTCTCAATCCCTCAAGTGTTTAAAAGGTAGGTATTTCACTCAATTCAACCCATGAAAATTGCACTACCATAAGCTTGCTTATCTTCTACTTCTCCACTACTCAAAACACATGCATACACAAATCATGAGGACTTTATTCAAGGTTGTAATGGGGTCAAGGTAAAGGAGGAGGTAATATGGATATGACAAGTTAAATACCAGAGAATAAAAGAGCATGAGAGCTGAGTTCAATTAACAAGCATGAAAGTTCATCCCAACTCCACCTAATACAAATTTCCTTTACATATTATTTTCCTTTCCTTTATTACCTTGTTGACCTTCTTTTCTTTTTACATTTTTTTTATTTTTGACTTTTTTTTCTTTTTTCTTTTTTTATTACAAAAAAAACATCATATATACATTTTTTTAACCATTCTACACACACACACCCACACTTGTTCAAGAACTCATCGAATGACAAAGCTAATGTTCTCTTATTCCCTAAGGTCAGGTAAGAACATGATTTTTCATTTAAGGCACATAATGAGTTCGAAACAAAGAATAGTCAAATAAGCTCAAATGGGTTAAGCAAGAGGAAATAGGTCATTTTCAATGTTTTACGTTGGCAGGAATTAGAGAAATTTCAATAAGTTATAAGAGTGCTTGATATCATATTGAGATAATATGCTGCTAAGCAAGGTTGACTATTTGATTAAAGTAGCTATTTCAAGAAAAATGCCTCAATCATATTTATATATGCATATGAAAATGTAGTCTAAAAAAGGATCAAAGCAAGTTCTAGAATAATAATTCCATGAGTGAAATTCACACAAGAAAGAAGAGAATGGTACAAATGTTCAATCCATTCATCAATAAGCTCAAAATCTCACAAGGCATAATTCTATCATTCTTAGTCCATCAATTCAACATCCATAACCAAGCATGTGAATTTTAAGAAAGAAGACAATTTACTCAATCGTGCAATTTTCCCTGAATTTGAATTGCTACTTCCACACAAACTAGTTGTCTACCCCAACTAAGATGCGTCTTAAGAGTAAAATTTACTCCTTACTCTGTCATCCTTAATTGGTTTAGCTATTAGAAAATTGCTGACAAACATATAAACACAACAACAAAAAAATTTTAAGTATTTTTTTTACACAACTCTACACACGACAAACATAAACACACTTACTAATTTTTTTTTTCATACATTTTTTTACACAACTAGTCACACAACTATCCTCCCCTAACCAGATCACAACATTGTTCTCAATGTTAAAAAAATAGAAAGGAAAAAGATAGAAGATAGTACCTGTTACCGCAATTACTGAAAAGAGAAACCTCACACAAATATAAACAGTAACAAAGTACGATGAACAAAACTAAAGCTTGTAATTATTTAAACAATTGGAGTGTTTGAACTAGCTTGCTTTTCTTACTGCTTCCCACAACATTTCTTTCTGACCAATCTATCTGAGCTGCTACTGGATCCGGGCTGTCATAAGAAGAAGATATACAAGAAAATATTTTATCTTTTTTTTTAACCATCCACAAAGAACAACTTCGCTTATTACAAGAAAAATTGACAATTTTGGCAAATCAAACCATAAAATTGAAAATTAAAAATTCATTAGGAAAATGATCATTGATAGGTGTGATTTCAAAAGGTGAGTCTATTATAAGTATGGACAAATCAACAACAAAATTTTAGGCTCATTTTGAATTCTTGAAGTAATAAAATCCACCGTATCAACCTAGATTTACAAAAACTTGTTGAGAAAATCGACAAGTGATCAAATTGTCAAAGTTAAGTTGATACTTAAGAGGAAAAAGAAAAACAAACACTAAGACACACGAAATACTAGGAAAAAGAAAAAAAACAAAGATTTTTTTATTAGTTTTTTTATTTTTAAAATTTTTTAATTTTTTTAATTTGTTTTTTGAAAATATATGAAATTAGAATACTAGGGATCAGACTTCACTTAATTCAATAATCTATCATAAACAATAGAGTAGCTTTGGAATCTTCCTTCTAATTAATTTCTAGTCATTCAATTGATGGGGAGAATCAGTAATTTAAAAACATTTAAAGGCATAACTTTTACTCTATGGATTCTCATAGAAAAATACCACAGTTCTCCCACACAACCTATAACCTCCATTCCTAGATGAATATAAATCATGACACTTTATTATTTATGGTCTAAGTCATATGCAAACCTTTTGGGTTCTACATATACCCACTAGATCAATTTATGAGTGACCAATTCATAAAAGCATTATGAACCATAATAAGCACTCAAATTGAATAGAAAAGATTTAATTAGAATTCCAATCTTAATACATGTCAATTGAATCAAGTTACGTCTTCACCCTAAAAATACACAAATTTAATTACACATGACAAAATAGAAGAAGAAATAGAAAAATACAAAAGATAAAAAAAATATATACAAAGGTGTGGTATAAACTAGTCACCAAATAAATATTTACAAAGGCGTGGTAATAAACCAACCACCAAATATATATATTAATACGTAATAAATAAATATTAACAAGGTGTGGTAATAACCAACCACCAAATATATATATTAATAAAGGTGTGGTAATAAACCAGTCACCAAATATATATTAACACTTAGTAAATAAATATTAACAAAGGTGTGGTATAAACCAACCACAAAATAAGTTAATAAGCAGAAAAATTAAAAAGTTAGAAGAAAGAAAATTAAAAGATTAGTAGGTTAATAAGTTAGAAAGTTAGAAATAAAATACAGAAAGTAAAGTATAGAAATTTAAGTGCAGAAAATAAAATATAAAAAATAAATTTAAAATATGAAAACTAGAGAATCGGCAAGCCGATTTTTTGCTCCAGCGAGAGAGAAGAGAAGAAGAAAGATTATTTCATTAATGATTGCAGATTATAAAGAGATTAGGGAGAGTTTCCCCCACTAAGTTAGTACGTTAGTAATAAAAGGGAGAATTTTCCCCACTATTAATATGTACAAAAATTAAAAGGGAGAGGTTCCCCCACTATTAGTATGTGCAAAAAATAAAAATAAAAATAAAGTAAAAGGGAGAGTTTTCCCCACTGTTAGTATGTACAAAAAAAGTAAAAGTGAGAGTTTCTCCCACTGAGTTAGTATATACAAAAAAATAAAAGGGAGAGGTACTCCCACTAAATTAGTATGTACAGAAAATAAAAGAGAGAATTACTCCCACTGTACAGAAATTAAAAGGGAAAATTATCCCAACTGTTAATATGTACAAAAAATAAAAAGAAGAGTTTCCTCCACTGTTAGTACGTACAGAAAAGTAAAAGGGAGAGGTTCCCCCACAAAGTTAGTTTTTTTTTGTTTTTTTTTATTTTTATTAATATTATTATTATTATTATTATTATTATTATTATTATTATTATTTATTATTATTTTATTTTTATTTTCTTTTTTTTGGTTTTGATGGTCACGGGTGTGACCACCTTTTTCCAATTTTCAAAGGGGGGACAATCTTGTCTCCCATTAATATTTTTTATTTATTATGAGACCTTTATGTTTTTTTTTTCATTTTTTTAATTATTTTTTCATTTTTTTTTTTGTGTCACGGGTGTGACACCTTCTTTTTTTTTGGTTTTTATTTTAATTTTCTTTTTTTAAATTTTTTTTGGTTTTTTTTTTTTTGTGGTCACGGGTGTGACCACCTTCTCTCTCTCTTTTTTTTTCTTTTAATTTTTTTTTTTAATATATAAACGTTTTTTTACTTTTTTACTTTTTTTACTTTTTTACTATTCACATTATTCCCACATTTTTTTATTTTTTATTTTTTACTATTATTATTATCATTATTATTATTATTTAATATTTATTTTTTATTTTTTTTTTTTTTTACTATTTATACTATTCACACACTATTCATACTATTTATACTATTCACACTATTCATTTAAATTTATTATTATTATTATTATTATTATTATTATTATTATTTATTTTTTAAACTATTCATACTATTCACATTACTATTCACACACTATTCATATACTATTCACGCATTATTCACACATTATTCACTTTTTACTATGTACCAAAATATTTACACCAAAAATTTATTCTTCAAATCAAATCCCCGGCAACGGCGCCATAAACTTGATGCACACTTTTTAATTGTCACATTTGCAAACCCAAGTGCAGGTTGTCTCAAGTAATAAATTTATCGGTGAGTCCGAGGTCGATCTACGGGGAATTGATGAAGATTAATTATGGTAAGGTAAATATTTTGTTGCTATGGTAAAAAAATTATTTACTTGGGTAAAAAGATTCACTCTTGGTAAATAAAGTAAAAGTAAGATTAATTCATTTTATAACTCAATTAGAATCCTCGCAACATGGAGGTTCCAATCAGAAAATACAACATTAAAAGTCCATTAAAATAATATACGTAATTATATTATGTTTCCTTTAATCATCTATTAATATCATTACTCATGAATGGGATCAAGCATTCACTGTGCCAATATATTATCTACAACAAATCAAGATCTCCACTTTACAAGGAGAGTTTCTAACACCAACACTTGTAAATGAGTTAAAGCATTTATTGTGTCAATCTCTTGTCTACAACAAATCAAGAACTCCAGTTTACAAGGAGAGTTTCTAAATTGATTGGAAACAAAATACAATACGAAATAAAATAATATACGTAATTATATTATATTTCCTTTAATTATTACCACTACTTGTAAATGGGTTAAAGCATTCACTGTGTCAATATTTTGTCTACAATAAATCAAGAACTCCTCTTTACAAGGGTAATTTCTAAATTATCAAAAACAAAATATAATATGTATAATAATTACTAAAAAGATAAATCATTAAAGCACAAGAGAGGAATAAATCTAACCTTATTTTATTACCAAGAGCTTCACACTTTAACCCAAGTAGACTGAAACTTATTTACACATAGACTAAAAGAAAGAAAAAGAGAAAAAGAGAAAGAAAGGAAATTGGAGGGAGACTGAGGAGAGAGGCTGGGCACTGCCCAAAAGCCTCTCCCCAGCGTCTTCCCCCAAATGAATTGTGCCCTTGCATTTGAAATGCAAATGCCTATTTATAGGCAAAGTTTGGTTACTGTGCAATTGCATAGTAACCAAACTTAGTGATTAAGTCTGTTACGTAATCAATGACATATATTTTTTTCTTTTTTTCTTTTTTTTTAAATAATAATTGAGCAAATGCACAGCCGTGCGTCCAGTCATTTTTTCATTTTTGAGAGAAGTGGTCTTCATGAAAGTTGTAGGGCTGGGTATTTACTTTAAAATGGCTTTAGTTTCAGTTCAAAATCATTCCTAGAACTCAAGATATGGTCCAATTACTGCAGAGTATTTAGACCCGATTTCAACTCCTCTATTCTGACTTCAAAGCCCAATATCACCTCCAAGGAGTCCGATTCTGGAAAAGTGTTCAACATCAAAATTGTAGGGAATTGTCTAAGTTTTCCTACAAGACCAAAATCACATCAATCAGATATTTGAAACTCAAATTATGGCCAATTTACTAAACACTTCTAAAGAGATAATTAAGGTTAATTTATGCAATAATTTATTTAATTGTCCAATTCGGCTCAAAATCATAAAATGTGTCAAAATCAACTTAATTAAGCATAATTGAACTTTAAGAAGTCTAGTGAGAGGATTACAAAATGTATAAAATACAGTGTTATTAACCCATGAGGGTACTAGTGAAGTTAAGAGGTCGAGAATTAATTCTCTAACTCGTGAATATGAATTATTCAGAATGAATCAAGGAGAGAGCATTTAAGAAATGCAAAAGAGGTTCACCCACATAGTTAATCATCTTGCATCTTTAGGTAAAAGTTTTTCTGACGAAGATTTGATTAACAAAGTATTGAGATGTCTTAGCAGGATTTGGCAACCCAAGGTAACAGCCATATCAGAATCGAGGGATTTGTCGACAATGACTCTAGCTACCCTCTTTGGAAAACTTCATGAGCATGAACTGGAACTGAGCAGATTAAGTCAAAGCAAAGAAAACGATAAAAAAAAAAAAGGGATAGTGCTCAAAGCCACTTCCTCAACAATCGACAATGATGATGAAGAAAATGAAGAAGGCTCAGAAAACATTGAGGTAAAGAAGAAAATCTTAGTCTGTTAGTTAAAAAATTTAGTAAATTTCTCAGGAAAAAGGGAACGCAAAGAAGACCTCCCTTCCCTCCGAAGAAGACTCACTACAAAGGCGAAGGAGTTTCATCAACTCTAACTTGCTATGAATGTGGCAAACCTGGTCACATGAAAATGGAGTGCCCAGTTTACTAAGAAACGAAGGAGAAATTTGAAAAGAAGCCTTTCAAGGAAAGAAAAGGAAGAAAAGCCTATATAGCATGGGATGAAAACGACATGGATTCAACTGATAGCTCAGATAGCAAGGAAGCTCAACTATGTTTCATGGCCAAAGGAGAAGAAGAAGAAGAAAGCGAAAATGAGGTAAGTTCTAATACTACTTTATTGCCTTCTTACGATGAGTTACAAGATGCCTTTGAAGAATTGCATGACGAATCTTTAAAGCTCACAAAACTAATTTCTTCTTCCAAAAAAAAAATCTCTTGTTTAGAAAATCAAATTCTTTTTTAAATAAAGAAATAGAAGAATTGAAAGTCGAAAATGAAACTTTGGGAATAATTGATGCATGCACAAATCATTCTTCACATACTTCTACATCTTCATCTTGTTCTTCATGTCATATGCTTAAAAAAGAAATTGAAGACTTAAAGAATACTTTTTCTAAATTCACCTTTAGAAGGGACAATTTAAATATTTTATTAGGAAGACAAAGAGTGATTTTTCAAAAAGCCGGAATAGGGTATATAACCCGAAAAATCAACAAAAATTGTATAATTTTTTTTGTGCATTCTAGTGTTTTAAGTAGTCCTTTTATTAAATGCTTTTACTGTGAAAAGAAAGGACATAATGCATCAACATGTAATGCAAGGAAAAACATTAATACTAAAATTGGAACGAAAATAGTTTGGGTTCCCAAGGGTACTATACCCAAAACTGACACACAAGGACCCAAAAAAGTTTAGGTACCAAAAGTTAGAAACTAAACATGTGTTGTAGGTGTGCTTGAAAGCCACGAGTTCAAGTTGGTATCTCGATAGTGGCTGCTCCAAGCACATGACTGGGGATGACTCAAAATTCACCATGCTTATTGCCAAGAATCATGGACACGTTACTTATAGTGATAACAACAAAGGAAAAATTCTTGGAATCGGCAAAGTCGGTAAGAACCCTAACTCCTTTATTGAAAATGTGTTGTTTGTTAAAGGCTTGAAACATAACTTGCTTAGTATTAGCCAATTATGTGATAAAGGAAATAAGGTAATATTTGATTCAAATTATTGCGTAATTGAAGATAAAAATGATAAGCATGTTAAATTCATTGGTCATAGAGTAAACAACATTTATATGATTAGTCTTGATGATATATCTTCAAATGATGCGAAATGTCTTTTAAGTAAGAATGATGATTCATGGTTATGACATAGGAAAATTGCACACATTCACATGGATCACTTAAAGAAGTTGGTCTTTAAAGAGCTAGTAATTGGACTACCCAAGCTTAATTTTGTAAAAGATAAATTATGTGATGCATGTCAAAAGGGTAAACAAATAAAAGTCTCTTTTAAAGCAAAAAATATAGTTTCAACTACTAGACCTTTACAACTTTTGCACATAGATCTATTTGGACCTTCTAGAACTATGAGCTTTCGTGGGAATTACTATGCTTTAGTAATTGTGGATGATTTTTCTAGGTTTACATGGACTTTATTTCTTGCAAATAAAAATGATGCATTTCTAGCTTTTAAAAGACTTGCCAAAGTTATTCAAAACGGAAAAGGTTTTCAAATCTCTTCTATAAGAAGTGATCATGGTGGCGAATTTGAAAACAATGTTTTTAAAAATTATTGTGATGAACATAACATTAATTATAATTTCTCTGCCCCTAGAACTCTGCATTAAAATAGAGTTGTAGAAAAAAAAATTGTTCTTTAGAAGAAATGGCGAGAACTATGCTTAATGAGGCTGCTCTTCCTAAGTATTTTTGGGTGGATGCCGTAAGTACAGCTTGTTATGTAATGAACAGAGCCCTTATAAGGCCTATTTTAAAGAAAACCCCATATGAGTTATACAAGGGAAGAAAGTCAAATGTCTCACATTTTCATGTTTTTGGATGCAAATGTTTTGTTTTAAATAATGGAAAAGATAACTTAGGCAAGTTTGATGCTAAGTCTGATGAAGGTATATTTCTTGGTTATTCAAATCATAGTAAAACTTTTCGTATATATAATAAAAGAACTATGTCTATTGAAGAATCTATACATGTTGCATTTGATGAAACTGACCCAAATGGGTCGAGAAAGGATCTTGTTATTGATGATGTTGCAGAAGTCTTGGCGGAAACACATTTGGATAGCAAGGAAAAAGAAACCAAGAAGCAAGAAGATAAACAAAGACAAGAAGATTCACAAGCCTTGGAACTCCCCAAAGAATGGCGAACTTCAAAATATCATTCCCTTGATCAAATAATCGGTGATGTATCTAAAGGTGTAAGTACTCGTAATTCTCTTAGAAATGCTTGTAATCACTTAGCTTTTGTTTCTCAAATTGAACCTAAGGATTTAATTGAAGCTTTTGATGATGAACATTGGATCTTAGCTATGTATGAGGAATTAAATCAATTTGAAAGAAATCAAGTTTGGGAATTAGTTGCTAGGCCTAATGATCACCCTATAATTGACACTAAATGGGTTTTTAGAAACAAACTTGATGAAAATGGGTTAATAACTAGAAACAAGGCGAGGTTGGTTGCTAAAGGTTATAATCAAGAAGAAGGAATAGATTATGAAGAAACCTATGCACCAGTAGCTAGATTAGAAGCTATTAGAATGTTACTTGCATATGCTTGCATCATGGATTTCAAATTATATCAAATGGATATTAAAAGTGCTTTTCTTAATGGCCTCATTCAAGAGGAGGTATACATTGAACAACCCCCAGGTTTTGAAAATCATGAACTACCCAACCATGTTTTTAAACTTAAAAAGGCTTTATATGGCTTAAAGCAAGCTCCTAGAGCTTGGTATGAAAGGTTGAGTAAATTTCTTTTAGAAAATGATTTTTCAAGAGGAAAAGTTGATACTGTCTTTTCATTAAAAATAAAAAGCATGATATTCTTCTTGTGCAAGTATATGTGGATGATATTATCTTTGGTGCTACTAATGAATCCCTGTGCAAAGAATTCACTAAGACAATGCAGAATGAATTTGAAATGTCGATGATGAGAGAGCTGAATTTCTTCCTCGGACTTCAAATCAAACAAACGAACAAAGGGACATTCATAAGTCAAACCAAATACTGTAAGGAATTGCTTAAAAGGTTCGAAATGGAAAACACTAAACACATGGCCACTCCAATGGGCACTTCTTTCTATTTGGACAAAGATGAAGGAGGTAAATCAGTAGAAATAATGAAATACAGAGGTATGATTGGATCTCTCCTTTATCTTACTGCTAGTAGGCCAGATATTATGTTTAGTGTATGCATATGTGCTAGATATCAAGCAAACCCTAAGGAATCACATTTAAGTACTATTAAACGAATAATGAAATATCTAATAGGCACTTCACAAATGGGCTTGTGGTACCCTAAGGGTGCCTCATGTAGCCTAATAGGTTATTTTGACTCTGATTTTGCTGGGTATAAATTGGATAGAAAGAGTACTAGTGGAACATGCCACTTGCTTGGTAGTTCTTTAGTTTCTTGGCATAGCAAAAACAAAATAGTGTGGCTTTGTTTACCGCTGAGGCTGAATATGTTGCAGCCGGGAGTTGTTGTGCTCAAATCCTATGGATGAAGTAATAACTCTTAGACTACGGTCTTTAGCTTGATCATATCCCGATAAGATGTGATAACACTAGTGCAATAAAAATCTCTAAGAATCCCATTCTGCATTTTAGAACAAAGCATATAGAGATAAGGCATCACTTTATCAGAGATCATGTACAAAAGGGGATTGCATTCTTGAGTTTGTTGAAACATCTAAGCAACTTGCTGATATCTTCACTAAACCCTTAGCAAAAGAAGCATTCTTTTATATTAGAGGAGAATTGGGAATAATTGATCAATCCAATATATAATTATTTGAATTTATTATTTTTATCTCCTTTAAATCTTTTACTGACTTAAGCTTCGGAGATATCCCAAACCTTATTTTACAGGTATCTTAATTTTTTGGGTAAGTCAATTCTCTTTTAAATCACATTCTGAACGTATACTTTACTATGTCTTTAATAGCTTTATTTGAATAAAACTAAGTTTATTCGAATAAACTGACTCCTATGTCAATTCGGTGTTCGACTCTTAATATGTTTGGTAGAAATGTCAATGTTTTAAGCCGATTTTATATCTTGAAGTGTTTGCATTTTGCTATCTCTATTTTCCATTCGAATAAATCTCGGATCATTCGAATAAGTAAAAAGCTTGCATCCAAATCATAAAAATGAATCAATTATAATCTTTTTGATTCATCGAAATTAACTTAAAAGAGACTAATGCATCCAAACATAAAAATGAATCTTATTTGATTTGATATCTGTCTATTTGAATAAAATCAAGTTTATTCGAATAACCAAGAACCTTAGTTTATCAGTCTTAACCTTTGATCTCTGTCTATTCGAATAAACCTCAGACTATTCGAATAACCAGAGACTTGTTTTATCAGTCTTGACTGATTGCCTTCTGTCTATTCGAATAACCCTTAGGTTATTCGAATAAAACTTGTTAAAATGCCAAAACGATTGGCTTTCCCAGTTAATCTATTCAAATAGAAACTCCCTTTATTCGAATAAATCCTAGCAGAAATCCTTGTTCAACGCCGGTCCTTTCAGTTTCTACGCAAGGTTTATTTGCATAAACCTCTGTTTATTCGAATAAACACGGGCCTCTCTTTAAATAGCCCCTGCGTGCCCAACCGTTTCACTCCCTCTTTTCTCTTTTGCTCTTCACCTTCTCTGCCCATGCCTCCATCGTTTCTTTCTCTCATACTCTCCTCTACCCTCTCCTTGACATCTCTCTCTCTCTTCCACACCTCCAATCACCATGACCTCTTCCTCTAGCAAGTGCCCACGCACGAAGACTGCTCCATGTAATAATCCACTTGACTTGAGAAGGCTCTCCTCCAACGAAGAGCACCGTGTCTACTTTATTATGCACTTCTGGGAGCATAACCTTGTCCAGCCCAAATACCTTGACCTCTCCTTCTTTCAGCAACACAGAGGCTTCGACTTTCTGACCCTGTTGCAAAACCAGGGGGTTCTACAGCTCTGTTCTCACCGGGCCACTCTCTACCCAGCTCTGGTGAAGATGTTTTTCTACAATCTAGCATTTGATGGCCAGAACCTACTCTCCGAGGTCTGCGATCAAAACATTGTAATCACTTCGCAGGACTGGCAGACTCTGTTTAGGTTACAGTTCACCGGGACAATTGTTGACAATGATGACAACCCCTTTCTTGAGGAGTTCAACTAGTTTCAGGCGATTGAGGACCTACTAAAGCCTGGTCTAGCCTTACCTGACAAGGGTCTCAAGGGTGGCATGCTGAAGAGCCAAGATAGGCTTCTGCATTACGCCTTTGCTCACATTCTGGCTCCCCGCAGCGGGAACTACGCCTATCTCAGTGAAGATGACATCTTTATGCTTTGGATTCTAAAGAATGGTCATCAGATCAACTGGCCTATGTTTATCATGAAACACATGATGAGGGCCAAGGGCAAGGAAAAATCTGACTTGCCTTATGGTATTCTCATCACTACCTTGCTCAGCAAGTATCCTCAGGTCTTGGAAACTGAGTGAGCCATCGCCTTATCTCATCATAACATCTTTGGTTCCTTCACTTTATGCAGAAAGAAGATGATCAAAACTGATGAAGGCTGGGTGTACCCAGATGAGGTTGCTGAGGATGAGTTAGACCCTACTGATGCCCCTGTTGCACCTGTTGTCCCTGCTGATGCACCTGCTGCTACTCCTGCTCCAGTTACCTTAAAGCAGATCATGGCCACCTTGCATGATAACTGAGCATATATGGAACATACCTTCACCACCGCCTTCGGATACTTTCTTTTAGGAGTTGTTTAGATATTAGGATCCTTGTTTTTGCTCTACTTGTTTCTTGCCTCTATATCTGCTTCACTTTTTGATTAATAAATAAATGAAGTTTTGGTCTATTTTCTGAGTATGTTTTACAGTCATTTATTTCTCTTTCCTGCTTTTACATCTAGATATCTGTTTATGGGACTTACCCCTATTTTTGCTCAAGACAAAAAGGGGAGAAATATTTGAGTTTAATTATTTGAATTGAGAAAAGACAGGTAAAACTTAAAACGAGATTGGATTCAAATTGAAAGGGGGAGCTGGGCACATATCTGATATACATTACCTCTTATATTTAAAGAGGGGAGTAAGCTTTTATACCTCTTTGTGAATTCCAATTATATGTACTAATTCTTTTCTCATTGATAGTTTGTCATCATCAAAAAGGGGGAGAATGTGTTTGAACATATGCTTTTGAAGAATTGTTTTGATGATAACAAACGTGAAGACTAAAATGAAGATGATGGAAAGACCAAGTCCAAGATCTTATAAGAATAGCATTAGGACTTAGAGTCTTTTTTGTACGAAGCTCCCTTTAATATCTCCCTATTTTGAAAGAAAAATAAATTTGGCCTTTTGAAATGAATTATCTTAAAACTACTTTTTAATAGATTTATTCGAATAATGTTCATGCTATTCGAATAAAACCTTTCAGCATTTCCTATTTCCTAAACTACTATTCGAATAACCACTCAAGTTATTCGAAATAATGCCTTTTTAATCTTGCTGAAAGATTCTGTTTTCTAAAATGGCTATTCGAATAATACATTCCCTATTCGAATAAAAGGGTGTCTAGAACTGTTTTGCTTAAATGAGTTATTCGAATAACTCAGTTGTTATTCGAATAAGTCCTAGTTTTTCAAAACTCTGTTTTTAAAGAGTTATTCAAATAAACTTAATGTTATTCGAATAACTCATATCAGTTTGCTTTTCATGATGGTTTCATGAACAGTGTTATTCGAATAATAGCTTAAGCTATTCGAATAAACACGTCATTTACGAACACTGATATGGAAATAAGTTTTGGAATTTATGAGTTTTAATTATACCCAATGGCTATTTCTTTGAATTTTCTCTATAAATAGAAGCCTTGGGTCTTTTCTAAAATTGCCTAACACTCTAAACTATTTTCTACATGCTCTAACTCTTGAAATTATTTTCTATGCTCTATTTTTGATTAAAACCTTGAGATATTTTTGTAAGAGCTCCATTAGCACTTCAATTTGTATAATTTGCTCTGAGTGAGAGTTTCTCTTCATCTACTTTCTGCTATTCTGTATCGAGGGTGAGGTATCCCTCAAGGTTTGTATAAGGGTGAGGTATCCCTGCAGGCTGAGGCTTTAGCACAAGGGTAGAGTTTCCCTGTGTGTGAAAAGTGCTCTTTTGTGTAACGGTTAAAAGTACCTATTGAAACTTGTATACATAGTAAAAAATCTTGGCTATTGTTTCGAGAACTGGACGTAGACCACAAGTGGGTTAGTGGTCGAACCAGGATAAATACTGTGCCTGCTTCTCTTCTCTTAATCTCTTTATTTTATGCAATTTATTTTATTGCACATTTATTTTCCGCTGTTCTTAAAGTTTCTTTTTCTTCATCTCGTTCCTTCTGTGCATTTATTTACTAAGTTTCAATATTTTTATTTTAATTAAAAGAGGTTTTGCGAAAAGTTTTATGCTCAATTCACCCCCCTCTTGAGTACTGGAAGCCCCTTGGTAAAACTATAAACTTATCAAATTTTAGAAACACAGTATACAAGAACTGAATAGTATACACCTATAGTACATAACATAGATCAGTGACATTTTAATTACATAAAACTTATGTACTCCAAACAACACATAATTACCATATAAAAACTGAACCTAGCCCAAGTCCAAAAACTTGAAAAGTAGGGTTTTGAACCCGATCTTCATCCAGATCCTCTTTGGAATCCCTAACAGACAAATTCCCCGGTCGAAGCATGTCACTACGAATGGGAGTCCGAGCAGTCGACTCCTCGGAGTCTTCACTAGAAGTGTTATAACGATTACTCCATAAGTCTCTAATAGGCATAGAGAACTCCAAACAAACAACAGCGTCCAAAGAAAACGTAGCAACCGCATGCTGGGTCCTACTCCAAAGCAAGGTAACATCTCCAACATACTGAATACGCCCTGTGTCTCAATGAACATTCCACGCTTTGATGTCCCCCATGAAATTGTAAGCTAACAAAACCTCGTGGATCTTGCTTCGCCGACATCGCAGTCTTCATAGAATAATAGCATAAGACAGAATAGGCAAAATAATAATACAAAGAGGTGAGATCCCCTATATTAATACCATCATGGCAGCAAAGAACAATAATGACAATAATGCCATTCATATATAGCAATATCACAAAACAACAAATATAATCATGTTATCAATTAACAAATAATTCAACAATATATATATCACAATAACATGAATACTAATCATACCACAAAATAAATATACTGACTATGCCACAACAATATGTATACTAACTATCCTTATGCACAATGCACCCATTTCCTACTCCATGGAGCTAAACAAAATTTCGGAGAGAATGATCCAGAAGATATGTCTGTAAATCGACCGCCTCAGACCAAGTGCTTATAATTTCTCAATGTATGCGTTATGGCATTATGCAAGACATTCTATGCCAGATCGGGAATAAGAATAGTGTTCTCGTCAAGATCGTCGATACGTTTGCATCGGTTACCACGACACAGTAGTGATACTAACTGGCTATATGTGGAATTTCGCGTCCCGACGCCTCCAAAATCCATTATAGATCCTCACTATGCAATTCACACCCGCACAAGGTGTAATTCAACTCCTAGGCAACAAAAGCCTTAACAGACACCGTCTGACAAATAATGCATGATTAATGACTCAATGCATATCACAAGCCACTACCGGCTATAACCATACGTTATTATATATTCAGCTCAAATACATTAGCTTGATAGCAAATTACTGTATTTCTCAATTGCATAGCATTTTTATCGCATTTTCACAATCGCATAACACTTTTGTTATGTTTTCAAATCGCGTAATAATTTTTTTAACATTTTCTCAATTGCATAGAGATTTTAAATCAATTTCTTAATCGTGTAGCTAAAAATCATCATTTTTAAATGGCGTAAGAGTTTTTCTACGTATTTTCAATCACGTAAGATTCTAAGATCAAATTAAAATTTTTCTCATTTAATATAAAAATTAAACTTTAATTCCAATATTTCCTTAATAATTCACCTCTAAATAATATTTCTAACATTTTCTCACTAAACCTCCTCCAAATAATATTTCCTAACGTTTTTCACAAAACTTATATCATTTAAATTAATTTAAGATATCTCAAAATCTTTGTTCTTTACTCTTAATAAAACTTTATTAAATAAAATATTTTAAACTCCAAACTATCATTAAAAATTATTTCCTTGTTGAAACTCCTCTAAATAATATTTTGTAATATCCTTTCCAAAACTTACGTTTATTTTAATTTCATAAAACCTTTTCCATCTTCCTTATTAAAAATCCTCTTAAATAAAATACTTTAAGTTTCAAGCTTAATTTTTAATCCTATTTCCCAATATCATGGCCGAAAATCACTCTTTTGCTTAATGATAAAATTTTATCCAATTCTATTCTTATCTTAGAAATCCTTAATTAAATTTCCTAACATTAAACCATTAAATTCACAATTTTTAAATCATTTTCATCTTTCCAACTAAAACTCCATTAAATAAAATGTTTCAAATCTCCAAATTACTTCTTAGTCCTGATTTCACTATATTAACCAAAAATCACTTTTTAATTAGTAATAAAAATATATTCATTTCTATTTTTTTATTTTGTAATCCCTTAATTAGCTTTCTTATCACTAATCCTCTAGGTTAACATTTAATAAAACATTTTGCATTGGATTACCCATTTGTAGGCATAGAGGCTGTGAGCCTCATGGTCTTTGGAACCAAAATTTGTTTCCTCTCAATTACAATTTATAGCATACAATACAATATAAAGCATCAAAATCCTACTTAAACAAGTTCATGCATAATATCAAAACAATAAAATTACATAAGCAAAATAAATACAAATCACACAAGCACACACATATGATGAATAAATCCTCACATGGATTCATCACCATCATACAATTTTGTGTCCCTCACCACCATAATTGGTTGATGAGGTTAATCTCCCTCTTACCTTGTATGTAGCTTCCAAGCTTTTTGTTTGATTCTCTCTATCAACTTTTGTTCACCAAGTGATTCTTGAAAACCAAAGCAAACACAAAAAAATTAATATCCAAGTTTAGAGTAAGATAACCATAGATCAAGTATGGTCTTGGAATTTCAAGAATCAATTAAGAAACCAAGTTTCAAGAATTTTATCTTGAAACCCTAGAATTAGAATCCAAAAATCAAGCGTGAAGATGATGAAATCAAGGCTTGATTACAACTTCAAAGTTGTTTGGAATGATATTTAGAACTAAGTGGTATGATTTGTTTGAATTAAAAGTGATTGGAAGGTATATTGGTGTAGGGAAGCCGTGAGGTAGAAGAGAGAAAAGGAAGGAAAGTGAGAGAAAATGTGTTTAAATTTTAAGAGAGAAGTTGATAGCTTTTTGCTTGCGAAAGAAAAATGAATTTTAGTCACTTTAGGGCTATATGGCCGTGAGTTTCTATTAAGAGCGAGAAAGAGATATTTGATTTACTACAAGCTATCACAACCATTGATTTAATCAATGGTGGACATCCAAGGCTTCAACATTAATCTTGCTCCCACAACCATTGATTAGATCAATGTTTGATATGCAAAGCTTCTCCTCCAAGCTGTCTTCTAATTGGTTGATCATAAAGGTGTCATAGCCACCTTCCATGACCAAGCTAGATATTTTCAGATAGATATTTTCCAAAAGATATTTTCCAACATATATTTTCAGAAATTATTATCTAATGGATAATAGCTATTACTAGTTATTGTCCAATGAATAATAACATTACACAATGGATAATAACTTTACCCAATGAATAATAAAACTCAGATAAATAAAATTTTCGTTAACTGTTTCCGAATTCGGGTTTAGTGAATTCCCTACCCCGCATCAAGATCTGAAAATTTAGCCCCAAAAAAATTTTTTTCGGATTAATGTAGGGCCCACATAAAGCCCAAAATAATATTAAAATAATCATAAATTTAGAAAAAAAAAAAAAAAAAATTCACAAAAATCATAAAAAATATAAAATTCATATATATTCAAAAAAATGGAAATTTGGGCATACAGTTTAAAATAATCAAAATAATTAAAAATTTCTAAATATTCATAAATATTCACAAATATTATAAAACTTATTTATATCAAGAAAAACGAGAAATCAGGGTGTTACAATGCTCCTCCTCTAATAAAAATTTCATCCTCGAAATTTCTCTAACATTTAAAACAAATGAGGATATTACTCCTTCATTCGTCAAAATAGCTCTTCTGGCGAGTCTGAGTTATCCACATCTTTTCCTGAATCATCTTTACTTTCTCTGTCATTTGTTGTATAAGCTTAGGCCCTAACGCGAAATTTTCCCCATCTTGATACCAACACAAAAGTATTTTGCATCGTCATCCATACAACGCCTCATAAGGTACCATCCCTATGTTTGAGTAGTAACTGTTATTGTAGGTGAATTCTATCAGAGATAAGAATTCATCCCAACCTCCTAATTGTTCTTATATACAACCCTTAACAAATCTTCCAGCGACTGAATTATACTCTCTGATTTGCCATCATAGTAGATACACTAAGCACTTTTCTACTCAAGACATCCGCCACGGCATTCGCCTTCCCAGAATGATGCTAAAGTGGAAAATCGTAGTCTTTTAAGAATTCTAGCTATCGTCTCTGCCTCATATTCAACTCCTTCTGATCGAACAGGTACATCAGGCTCATGTGATCACTGTAGACATTGTAGGTTGCTCCATAAAGAAAATGTCTCCAGATATTCAACGTAAAAATGACTACCGCAAATTCCAAATCATGAGTAGGATAATTCTTCTCATGCATTTTCAACTGCCTTGAAGCATACGCCACAACATTTCTATTTTGCATCAACACACAACCTAAACCCAAAAGTTGAACTTCTGTTAACCAAAATTCACACTTGGACGGCTTAACGTATAACTTCTTCTCCTTCAGAATATGAAGAATCACACTGAGATGTTTGGCATGTTCCTCCAGACTTTGAGAATAGATCAGAATGTCATCAATGAGGACAATGACAAATTTGTCTAAATAGGGACGAAAGATCCTATTCAGGTAATTCATGAATATCGCAGGAGCATTCGCTACCCCAAATGACATTACTAAATACTCGTAGTGCCCATAACGCGTCCGAAAACTGTCTTAGAATATCTTCTACTTTCACGCGAATCTGATGATAACCAGAAGGCAAATCGATCTTGGAGAAAATAGCAGCTCCCTTCATTTGGTCTTCTAGTTCCCATATTGTATCTCCCTTTACATTGTTCCAGATTACCTTCACCAAGGCAATTTCTCTGAGTTGTTTCACTCGCCTATCTTTGATTTTAACAGGAAATGTCTCATAAGTTAAGTTCTCTTTTAATTCGTACTACATTTGGTACTATGACATGGGTGGAATCAGAAATATAATTTCTCAATTGAAATATATGGAAAACACTATGAAGGTTATAAAGAAAAGTGATAAGGCTCTTCAGTAGATTACCGGACCTATCCAACAAAGAATTTGATATGATCCAATAAATTTAGGAGCGACCTTTCTAGATTCAAATCCAAAAATCTCAGTCTCAAGGAACACTAAAGTTTTATTGAAACAATAACAAGATATGGTTAGAAAGTAACCAATCCATTCCTAAGATTTTGTCTATTTATGAAAGAAGTAGACAAATCAAATCATCGGAAAAGTTCCGATCTCGAATAATAATAGGATAGTTTTAAATAGGCTTGAGTAGTAATAGTAAGTTTAGGAATAAGAACAGCAATATTCAAGTCAAAAAGAAATAAAAACACAGACAACCCAAATTGGTTCACACAAACATAGGTAACAAAAGAATAGGTCGCCCCTGAGTCAAACAATACAATTTAAAGGCTTACTTCCTATGGTACAATCTCACTTAATAAGATCTTCAGATTGGGAGACTTCTGCTCCACTTAACGTATAGACTCTTCCTCTTGCTAGAGATCATTTCGCATATTCGTTACTCACAGAAGGTTCTGTCTTCAGTTATGTACAGTCTCTAGAAAAGTGTCTGGGCTTCCCGCATTTGAAATAAATAAATCCTCTGATCGTACACTCCTTTGTCAAGTGAGCTTTTCCAGACTTCCAAAATTTTAATGTCAATGCTACAATCTGACTAAAACTACTACCTCTAGTACCTCCTTCATTTGTTTGTTGTTGATGTTGATTCCCCGATGCTCGTAAGTACGATTTTCACTGGGATCGATTGACCTTACATTTCCTCCCCTTTTGGAACCTACTAGATCCAAAGTTACGGAGTCTTGTACTCTGAGATTGATTCAACTCTAATAGATTTTGAGCCTCGGCAATTGCTTCCTGCTGCTGAGCAGCCCTTCGATTTTGTTATACAATCACGTCAGCCATCTTTTGCATTGCTATCGCAGCTATCCTTTGCATTGCTATCGCAGTTGCAGCCACATCCTCATTGTCACATCTTACATCCACTTTCTTTTCTTTACCACGACCCACATGCATATGTCTACCACAAACCATCTCCTTTCTTCAACGTCGAACAAACCACAATACAACGAAAACTAAATATAACTATTTCAAACAAGATTTTCTCCTTTCGGAAACTAAACAAAATATCTCTATGTTCGGCGCCAGAGGAACACACAGCACAAACAAGACAAACCTACCCACAAACCCAAAAGACTCTAAACTTAGGCTTTGATACCAATTAATGTAACACCCTCCTTAGGGTATCACATTTCAGACCAACTTCTTTTAAATTATTTACCCAAGTTATAAAATATTTGATAGTATTTTAATACGAGTCTCATAATTTCTTTTTTTCGGATACTATAAACTTACTGAATTTTAGAAACACAGTATATAAGAACTGATTAGTATACACCTATAGTACATAACATAGATTAGTGACATTTTAATTACATAAAACTTATGTACTCCAAACAACACATAATTACCATATAAAAGCTGAACCTAGCCCAAGTCCAAAAACTTAAAGAGTAGGGTCCTGAACCCGATCTTCATCCAGATCCTCTTCGGAATCCCTAACAGACAAATTCCCCGGTCGGGGCATGTCACTACGAACGGGAGTCTGAGCTGTCGACTCCTTGGAGTCTTCACTAGAAGTGTTATAACGATTGCTCCATAAGTCTCTAATAGGCATAGAGAACTCCAAACAAATAGCAGCGTCCAAAGAAAACGTAGCAACCGCATGCTGGGTCCTACTCCAAAGCAAGGTAACGTCTCCAACATATTGAATGCGCCGCGTGTCCCAATGCACATTCCACGCTTCGATGTCCCCATGAAATTGTACGCTAACGAAACCTCGTGGATCTTGCCTCGCCAACATTGCAATCTTCATAGAATAATAGCATAACACAGAATAGCCAAAACAATAATACAAAGATGTGAGATCCTCTATATCAATACCATCATGGCAGCAAAGAACAATAATGACAATAATGTCATTCACATATAGCAATATCACAAAACAACAAATATAATCATGTTATCAATTAACAAATAATTCAACAATATATATATCACAATAACATGAATACTAATCATACCACAAAATAAATATATTGACTATGTCACAACAATATGTATACTGACTATCCTTATGCACAATGCACTCATTTCCTACTCCATGGAGCTAAACAAAATTTCGGAGAGAATGATCCAGAAGATATGTCTGTAAATCGACCGCCTCAGACCAAGTGCTTATAATTTCTCAATGCACGCATTATGACATTATACAAGACATTCTACGCCAGATCGGGAATAGGAATAGTGTTCTCGTCAAGATCGTTGGTACGTTTGCATTGGTTGCCATGGCACAGTTGTGCTACTAACTGGCCATATGTGGAATTCATCATCCCGATGCCTCCAAGATCCATTATAGCTATTCGCTACGCAATTCGCACCCGCACAAAGTGTAATTCAACTCTTAGGCAACAAAAGCCTTAACAGACACTGTCTGACAAATAATGCATGATTAATGACTCAATGCATATCACAAGCCACTACCGGCTATAACTATACGTTATTATATATTCGGGTCAAATGCATTAGCTTGACAGCAAATTACTATATTTCTCAATCGCGTGGCATTTTTATTACATTTTCACAATTGCGTAACACTTTTGTTACATTTTCAAATCACGTAACAATTTTTTTAACGTTTTCTCAATCGCATAGAGATTTTAAAATGTTTTCTTAATCACGTAGCTAAAAATCATCATTTTTAAATCGCGTAAGAGTTTTTTTACGTATTTTTAATCGCGTCAAATATTTTCTCAATATTCTAAGCTCAAATTAAAATTTTTCTCATTTAATATAAAAATTGAACTTTAATTCCAATATTTCCTTAATAATTCACCTCTAAATAATATTTCTAACATTTTCTCACTAAACCTCCTCCAAATAATATTTCCTAACGTTTTCCACAAAACTTATATCATTTAAATTAATTTAAGATATCTCAAAATCTTTGTTCTTTACTCTTAATAAAACTTTATTAAATAAAATATTTTAAACTCCAAACTATCATTAAAAATTATTTCCTTTTTGAAACTCCTCTAAATAATATTTTGCAATATCCTTTCTAAAACCTACATTTATTTTAATTTCATAAAACCTTTTCCATCTTCCTTATTAAAAATCCTCTTAAATAAAATACTTTAAGTTTCAAGCTTAATTTTTAATCCTATTTCCCAATATCATGGCCGAAAATCACTCTTTTGCTTAATGATAAAATTTATCCATTTCCATTCTTATCTTAGAAATCATTAATTAAATTTCTTAACATTAAACCACTAAATTCACAATTTTTAAATCATTTTCATCTTTCCAACTAAAACTCCATTAAATAAAATGTTTCAAATCTCCAAATTACTTCTTAGTCCTGATTTCACTATATTAACCAAAAATCACTTTTTAATTAGTAATAAAAATATATTCATTTCTATTTTTTTATTTTGTAATCCCTTATTTAGCTTTCTTATCACTAATCCTCTAGGTTAACATTTAATAAAACATTTTGCATTGGATTACCCATTTGTGGGCCTAGAGGCCGTGAGCCTCATGGTCTTTGGAACCAAAAATTGTTTCCTCTCAATTACAATTTATAGCATACAATACAATATAAAGCATCAAAATCCTACTTAAACAAGTTCATGCATAATATCAAAACAATAAAATTACATAAGCAAAATAAATACAAATCACACAAGCACACACATATGATGAATAAATCCTCACATGGATTCATCACCATCATACAATTTTGTGTCCCTTGCCACCATAATTGGTTAATGAGGTTAATCTCCCTCTTACCTTGTATGTAGCTTCCAAGCTTTTTGTTTGATTCTCTCTATCAACTTTTGTTCACCAAGTGATTCTTGAAAACCAAAGCAAACACAAAAAATTAACATCCAAGTTTAGAGCAAGACAACCATAGATCAAGTATGATCTTGGAATTTCAAGAATCAATTAAGAAACCAAGTTTCAAGAATTTTACCTTGAAACCCTAGAATTAGAATCCAAAAATCAAGCTTG
Source organism: Ormosia semicastrata (assembly GCA_029884595.1). Taxonomy (NCBI): domain Eukaryota; kingdom Viridiplantae; phylum Streptophyta; class Magnoliopsida; order Fabales; family Fabaceae; genus Ormosia; species Ormosia semicastrata. The sequence goes on from JAQQTO010000060.1 coordinate 77,864,957, forward strand.
AAGATGATGAAATCAAGGCTTGATTACAACTTCAAAGTTGTTTGGTAATGCACACTTTTTAATTGTTGTATTTACAAACCCAAGTGCAGGTTGTCTCAAGTAATAAATTTCTCGGTGAGTCCGAGGTCGATCCACAGGGAATTGATGAAGATTAATTATGGTAAGGTAAATATTTTGTTATTACGATAAAAATTATTTACTTGGGTAAAATGATCCACTCTTGGTAAATAAAGTAAAAGTAAGATTAATTCTTTTTATAACTCAATTAGAATCCTCGCAACATGGAGGTTCCAATCGGAAAATACAACGTTAAAAGTCCATTAAAATAATATATGTAATTATATTATGTTTCCTTTAATCATCTATTAATATGATCACTCATAAATGGGACCAAGCATTTACTGTATCAATATTTTGTCTACAATAAATCAAGATCTCCATTTTACAAGGAGAGTTTCTAACACCAACACTTGTAAATGGGTTAAAGCATTCATTGTGCCAATCTCTTGTCTACAACAAATCAAGAACTCCACTTTACAAGGAGAGTTTCTAAATTGATTGGAAACAAAATACAATACGAAATAAAATAATATACGTAATTATATTATATTTCCTTTAATTATTACCACCACTTGTAAATGGGTTAAAGTATTTACTGTGCCAATATTTTATCTACAATAAATCAAAAACTCCGCTTTACAATGGTAGTTTCTAAATTATCAGAAACAAAATATAACACGCATAATAACTACTTAAAAATATAAATCAATAAAGCACAAGAGAGGAATAAATCTAACCTTATTTTATTACCAAGAGCTTCTTACTTTGACCCAAGTAGACTAAAACTTATTTACACATAAACTAGAAAAGCAAAAAAAAAAGAAAAAGAAAGAGAAAGAAAATTGGAGGGAAACTGAGGAGAGGAGCAGGGCACTGCCCAAAAACCCCTCTCCGAATTCTCCTCTCCAAATTCTCCTTCACGCTTCTGAATTGTGAATCTCCGTCGAATTCTATGGCCTTTTTATTGGCAAATTGTGTCACTGTGGCTACAGTGGCCATAATTAAACAAATTGAGTCATAAACGTCATGGATGATGTTTTTCCATTTGCTTTTTCTTTTTTCTTCTTTTTTTTTAAAATAATAATTGAGTAAATGCACAGCCGTACATCAAGTCATTTTTTCATTTTTGAGAGAAGTAGTCTTCATGAAAGTTGTAGGCCTGAATATTTGCTTTAAAATGGCTTTGGTTTGAGTCCAAAATTATGCCTAGAACTCAAGATATGGTCCAACTACTGCAGAGTGTTTTAGACCCGGTTTCAGCTCCTCTATTCTGACTTTAAAGCCTAATATCACCTCCAAGGAGTTCGATTTTGGAAAAGTGTTCAACATCAAAGTTGTAGGAAATTGTCTAAGCTTTCCTACAAGACCAAAATAACATCAATCAGATATTTGCAACTCAAATTATAGCCAGTTTACTAAACATTGCCAAAGAGATAATTACGGTTAATTTATACAATAATTTATTTAATTGTCCAATTCGGCTCAAAATCATAAAATGTGTCAAAACTAACTTAATTAAGCCTAATTGAACCTTAAGAAGCCTAGTGAGAGGATTACAAAATGTATAAAATACAGTGTTATCAAATTTCTCCACACTTAACTTTTGCACTCCTGGGCAAAACACAAAAGACAAAAACCAAAAAAAAAAATGACACATACTCAAAAACTAAAAACTCTTAAAGGATTCAATGACTTAAGAAGAGCAACTAGACAATCAAGGGATCAAAACAGTTATGAGGTAACATTTCTTCGCATCTCAAACCAATAAGCAAGGAAACTTCAGTTGAAAAGAATGAATCAAGAATGATAGATCTTCACAAGATTCACTCTCAATCCCTCAAGTGTTTAAAAGGTAGGTATTTCACTCAATTCAACCCATGAAAATTGCACTACCATAAGCTTGCTTGTCTTCTATTTCTCCACTAGTCAAAACACATGCACACACAAATCATGAGGACTTTATTCAAGGTTGTAATGGGGTCAAGGTAAAGGAGGAGGTAATATGGATATGACAAGTTAAACACCAGAGAATAAAAGAACATGAGAGCTGAGTTCAATTAACAAGCATGAAAGTTCATCCCAGCTCCACCTAATACAAATTCCCTTTACATATTCTTTTCCTTTCCTTTATTACCTTGTTGACCCTCTTCTTTTTTTATTTTTTTTGATTGATTTTTTCTTTTTGATTTTTTTTTTACAAAAAGAACATCATATATACATTTCTTTTAACCATTCTGCACACACACCCCCACACTTGTTCAAGAGCTCATCGAATGACAAAACTAATGTTCTCTTATTCCATAAGGTCAAGTAAGAACATGGTTTTTCATTTAAGGCACATAATGAGTTCGAAACAAAGAATAGTCAAATAAGCTCAAAGGGGTTAAGTAAGGGGAAATAGGTCATTTCTAATGCTTTATGTTGGCAGGAATCAGAGAATTTTCAAGAAGTCATAAGAGTGCTTGATATCATATTGAGACAACATGCTGCTAAACAAGGCTGACTATTTGATTAAAGTAGCTATTTCAAGAAAAATGCCTCAATCATATTTATGTATGCATATGAAAATGTAGTCTCAAAAAGAATCAAAGCAAGTTCTAGAGTAACAATTCCATGAGTGAAATTCACACAAAAAAGAAAAGAATGGTACAAATGTTCAATCCATTCATCAATAGGCTCAAAATCTCACAAGGCATAATTTTATCATTCTCAGTCCACCAATTCAACATCCATAACCAAGCATGTGAATTTTAAGAAAGAAGACAATTTACTCAATCATGCAAATTTTCCTGAATTTGAATTGCTACTTCCATACAAGCTAGTTACTACCCCAATTACTCCTTACTCTGCCACCAATTTTTGATGCGTCTCAAGAGTAAATAATTTACTCTTTACTCTGCCATCCCTAATTACTTTGGTTGTTAATAAATTGATGACAAACACAACAAACATATTAACAAACACACTTCCTAATTTTTTTTGGTTTTTCTTTTGGTTTTTTTTTAAACCATCCTTCCCCCCAACCAGATCACAACATTGTCCTCAATGTCAAAATATAGATAGGTAATGGATAGAATATATTATGTGTTGCTGCAATTACTGAAAAGAAAAATCTCACACAAATTTAAACAAAAACAAAGTACAATAAATAAAACCAAAGCTGGTAATTATTTAAATAGTTGGAGTGTCTTGGCTAGCTTTCTTTTCATTTTGCTTCCCTCACCACTTCCTTCACTGCTTCCGTCAGACCAATCTATCTGAGCTGTTACTAGATCAGGTTCATAAACAAAAGCTTCTAATTTATCAATCAACTCATCAATAGTGGAAGCAGAGATAAGGAGTCGTCTTGCAGAAGATGTGACAAATTTCTGTTCCACAGTATGGTCAACAAAAGATAACAAATTATCAAAGAAATTATTAACATTCAACAAACCTACGGGTTTATGGTGGATGTTCAGTTGGGCCCAAGAGATAATTTGAAAAATTTCTTCCAAAGTACCAAAACCACCAAGTAAGGCAATGAATGCATCAGAGTTTTCAAGCATTGCCTTCATTCGTCCATGCATAGATGATACTTGAATTTCCAGTCCAATTATCTTTCCAACGATGTTCCTTTGAGTTAAAGGTTCAGGAATGACACCTAAAACTTGACCACCTCTTATAAATGTAGAAAGTGATACAGCCCCCATTAACTCAAGGCAACCTCCCCCATATACTACACGAATGTTCCTTGCAGCAAGTGTTCTACCAACAGTGCTTGCTGCGTTTACAAACTCTAAACTTTTCCCATAACTTGTCCCACAAAATACACAGATACTAACAAATCTACGAACAGAAGAAGAAGCTCCCTCCATTTCTACACTCACACTCTCTTTGAATGATTATGAGTTGTAGGAAAGTGAAGAAAACGGAGTGTTTAAATAGGGAAGAGAATAGAAAAAGTAATAATAGCTCTTATACAGGTAGGTTGGCTGGTGTCAGAAAAGTTTAAAAATTTAAAAAATAATAATAATAAATTTTTTTGTTTTTTTTTGTTTTGTTTTGTTTTTGTTTTGTTTTGTTTTTTTACTTCAAGAAAACCATCAGGGTAAAGAAGTCTAGAAACCCCCGAAGGATCCCATCCAAAGGATCGTCTGTCCAAAACCAAAATTCAACAAAATCATACAAAGATAAAATAATAATAACAAATGATTACATACCTTTATGTACAGGTTTCATGGCAGATCTTTATACTGCGCGTCATGAGTGCAGTAATACCAAGACAGCTTAGCCAATCTGGGCATTCTTCTCCTTCCCGCTTGTGGGATATCCCAGCCTATGCATCGTCCCTCTAGTTAAAGAGAGAAAATCTAAATATGATGACCAGTGACCACAGCCAGTGAGAGGTCGCTGGAGAGCCCATGGCATTAAATCACAGGATCCCCAGCTCAGAGGCATTGTCACGCGAGAATGCAAACACGGAACGCTTCTTTCTGTCCATCAGCAAGTAGAGCCTTTGGTTAAAACCTGGGAATGCTTGTGCGGTTCTCTACAGAGCATGGCACACGAACCTTATTTATCGATCGACGTGCAAAAGTCCACCCGAGTCAATGACGGGTCTGCCACTCCACTGGCAGGGGCTCCTAATCTAATTAAAGACCAAGTACAACCGAAGTTTCGCCCTTTTTTATTTTATTTAATTTATTTAATTTATTTTCATTTTTTTTTTCTTTTTTACTTTTTTTTTTTTTTCTTTTTTTTTTTTTTTTTTTTTTTTCTTTTTTTTTTTTTTTTTTTTTTGAAGATGTACAAGATAATATATACATGTTGTTGTGATTGTGGCTCACATCTTCCTCTGGTTTCACGTCTAAAAATGGCTTAAACGCCTTCTATGAGTCGAGGATAAGCTTCCCATCTAATTTTCTTATAAATTTGCAAACAGGGTCTTTTTGAGTCAGATTCCCAAGACTATAACGCTCTTGCTCGTCCTTGAAGAGATTCCACAAACTAAGAAGTTCACGCTGCACAATTCCACAAGAATGCGTCTCAAGAGTCAATAAGATATTATCTAATGACTCCTTACTCAGTCCATTCTTGATGAAGAATATTTTATCTTCTCTGTTTACAGAAACCATCCCCAAAGAGTGACATTGCGTGTTGTAATTCCATCGTGCACACTTGTAATAAACTTTCATTCTTTTTGCTCTTCTCCTTTTTGAAAATGAACTTTTACCGAGACCAGGCATGTATGGGACAAATGAATCTGAAGATTCACCAGCTAAACGAACCTTTGCTTCGATTATCCAGCGTATATCTTCTGGATGCCTTTATACATTAACAATCTCAATCTTTCACACCTAGCTTCATAGACTTTTGTTAGAGCATTTAAAGGGAGAGAAGGAAAATATTTTCTTAGATTTGAGAGAATGACATCCATTTTAAAAGGAGAAGAAATTAGTTATTATGGGAAACTAAAAAACAAACCGACTTGAGAGTCACAGAGTACCGTTATCCGCCATTTAACTGGGAACACAAAGAACTGGAAAAAGAAAGAAACAACATTAAAATAAATTCTACTCATAACAAGGATTATAAAGAGAAATGGATTCTACCTCAACAACTTGATGTTCCAGAAATGGTTTGAGTCTTTGTCCATTGACCTTAAATACAATACCATTCCTAGGATTCTCAATATCTATGGCCCCATAAGAATACACATGTTTGACAATATAAGGACCAATCCACCTAGATCTCAATTTTCCAGGGAATAGATGAAGACGAGAATTATAAAGCAGAACTTTTTGACCAATTTCAAAAGTTTTTCTCAAAATTGATTTGTCATGAAAAGCTTTTGTTCTAGCTTTATAAATCTTTGAGTTTTCATATGCATCATTTCTTAATTCCTCAAGTTCATTCAATTGTAATTTGCGTAACTTGGAAGCATCATCAAGACTTAAGTTGAAAGCTTTAATGGCCCAAAATGCTTTATGCTCTAATTCTACAGGCAAATGACAAGGTTTTCCATAAACTAACCGATAGGGAGACATGCCCAAAGATGTTTTAAAAGTAGTACGGTAAGCCCAAAGTGCATCGTTTAGTCTTAAAGACTAATCTTTATGATTTGGGTTAACCGTTTTTTCTAAAATTTATTTAATCTCCCTATTTGCTAATTCAACTTGTCCACTTGTCTGAGGATGATAAGGGGTTACAATTTTATGGGTAATGCAATATTTCTTCATTAAGGATTCAAATAGTTTATTGCAAAAATGTGTTCCCCCATCACTGATAATAGCTCGAGGAATTCCAAATCGACTCAAAACATTTTCTTTTAAAAAATTTAGAACAATTTTATGATTATTGTGCCGACATGGAATCGCCTCAATCCATTTTGAGACATAATCAACTGCAACCAAAATGTACACAAATCCAAAAAATGATGGAAATGGACCCATGAAATCAATTCCCCAACAATCAAAAATTTTAATGACAAGGATAGGGTTCAAAGGCATCATATTTCTTTTAGAAATGGACCCCAATTTTTGACAACTTTCACAACTTTTGCAAAAAGTAAACTGTCCTTGAATAAAGTAGGCCAATAAAATCCACACTGCAAGATTTTCGTAGCTGTTTTCTTTGAAGAAAAATGACATCCACATGCTTCTGAATGACAAAATTTAATGACACTACTTACCTCATTGTCGGGTACACATCTCCGAAAGATTTGATCAGGACAATATTTGAACAAATATGGGTCATCCCAAAAGAAATTTTTCACCTCAATCAAAAACTTTTTTCTGTCTTAGTGTGTCCACTGAGGCGGCATCTTACCTGTTACAAGAAAATTGACAATGTTAGCAAACCAAGGCATGGAATTGACAGAAAATAAAAATTCATTAGGAAAAGAATCATTGATAGGTGTGCTATCAAAAGATGAGCCTGTTGTCAGCCTTGACAAATGATCTACAACAACATTTTTCGGCTCCTTTCTTATCTTTTATTGTGATGTTGAATTCTTGAAGCAATAAGATCCACCGTATCAACCTAGGTTTGGCATCCTGTTTAGACATTAAATATCTAACAGCAGCATGATCAGTGAAAACAACAGTGGAGGAACTAATTAAATAAGCTCAAAATTTGTCCAATGCAAAAATTACAGCAAGTAGTTCTTTTTCAGTAGTGGTGTAATTCATTTGTGCACTATTCAAAGTTTGACTTGCGTAATAAATTACATGAGGCTTACCTTCCTTTCTTTGGCCTAAAACAGCGCCAACAGCAAATTCACTAACATCACACATCAACTCAAAAGGCAAAGATCAGTCAAGAGATTGCATGATAGGAGCAGAAGTCAAAAGACCGATTAATTTTTCAAAAGATTTCTGACAATCTTGAGTCCAATCAAATAGTGTATCTTTTGTTAGAAGATTATATAAAGGTCTAGATATGGCACTAAAGTCCTTTACAAATCTTCTGTAAAATCCTGCATGTCCTAAAAAGGAACGAACTTCTCTGACTGTTTTTGGGGAAGGCAAATGAGCAATTAATTCAATTTTAACTTTATCAACTTCAATTCCCTTAGAAGATATCACATGACCTAATACTATTCTTGAGGTAACCATGTAATGACATTTTTCCCAATTTAACACAAATTCTTTTTCTTCGCATCTTTTAAGAACTTTTTCCAAATTATCAAGACAATTTTCAAAAGAATTTCCAAAAACTGTCAGATCATCCATGAAAACCTCTAAATAATGCTCAATCATGTCACTGAAAATACTTAGCATGCATATTTGAAAAGTTACCGGAGCATTACAAAGACCAAAAGGCATTCTTCTATATGCAAAAGTGCCAAAGGGACAAGTAAAAGTGATCTTTTCTTGATCCTCTAATGCAATTGGTATTTGATTATACCCTGAATAACCACCAAGAAAACAATAGTAGGGATGTCCTGCTACTCTTTCCAGAATCTGATCAAGAAATAGCAATGGAAAATGGTCTTTCCTAGTGGCTGCATTCAATTTTCTGAAATCAATACACATTCGCCAACTAGATGAGACTCGAGTAGGTATCAATTCTCCTTTTTCATTTTCAACCACTGTTATTCCAGATTTCTTAGGCACAACTTGTGTAGGGCTTACCCACTGGCTATCAGAGATAGGATAGATAATTCCAACATCAAGTAATTTAAGAACTTCAGCTCTAACTACCTCTTTCATGTGTGGATTTAATCTTCTTTGAGGTTGTTGAGATGTTTTAGCATTATCCTCTAAATGTATTCTATGTGTACAGATTAATGGATTAATACATTTTATATTCTTTAATGTCCATCCAATTGCACTTTTATGCCTTTTAAGTACTTCTATCAACTTACCTTCTTGTTCTTTGGTCAGGGATGAGGAAATTACCACTGGAGAGCTTTGTTCTTCTCCCAAAAATGTGTACTTCAACCCATCAGGTAATGGCTTCAGTTCCAGTGTGGGTACTTCTTCATGGGTATCATCATTCATGGATTTTAGCTCTTCGAATCTTGGCTTCCTTTCTTTGTATTCCATTTCCTGTGTACAGTCAAGCAAAGAGCATATTTCAGAAACATCATCATCTAATTGTGTAGCTGAATCAAATGAATTAATTAAACAGATTTCTAATGGGTCAGAAGAACTCCTGATTTGAAGATAATCATCTATAATGGCCTCAATTCCTTCAATCTCTTCCTTTTCATCATAAACTTCATGTGGTTGCTTGCACATGTTGAAAACATTAAGCTCCAGTGTCATATTTCCAAAAGTTGGCTTCACTACTCCATTTCTACAATTTATCAAAGCATTAGATGTTGCTAAAAATGGGCAACCCAAAATAACAGGAACTGACTTAGAACTATCAACTATAGGTTCAGTTTCCAAGACAATAAAATCCACAGGATATATGAATTTATCAACTTGTACCAACACATCTTCTACTATTCCTTTTAGAATTTTAATTGATCTATCAGCAAGTAGAAGAGTTACAGAAGTTGGTTTTAACTCACCAAGATTGAGTTGCTGATAAACTGAATATGGAAGCAAATTAACACTAGCACCAAGATCAAGTAAAGCTCGTTCAATTTTATGTTCACCAATAATGCATGAAACTGTAGGACAACCAGGGTCTTTATATTTCAACTCATTATTGTTTTGAATAATGGAGCTTACCTGTTCAGTCAAAAATGCATTCTTTTTCACATTATGTTTTCTTTTAATAGTGTACAAGTCTTTCAAAAATTTGACATAACAAGGAATCTGCTTGATAGTATCTAATAGAGGAATATTGACCTTCACTTGTTTAAAGATTTCAAAAATATCACTGTTATGATTCACTTTACTTGAATTGTTTAATGCTTGAGGAAATGGGGGTGAAGACGAGGGTTTGATCTCCTTTTGGCTAGGTGGCTTATCAACTCCTTCCTCATCTTTAGGAATTGACTCATCATCTTTCTCAAAAAGTTCAGGAATTTATTTTTCAATAACCTTTCCACTCCTAAGAGTTATCATTGAGTTGACTTGATCTATTTTTTGACTTTCTGAACTACCCTCATTTAAGCTAAACTGACCCTTGGGATTTGGTTGATGTTGAGAGGGAAACTTTCCTTTCTCATGAATGGCAAGTGCAGAAGAAAGTTTAGCAAGAGTGTCTTTTATATCAATCATGGCTTGATTATTTTGGTTATTGATGGCCTCTTATTTTTCCATGAATGCATGCAATGTTCCTTCAAGGTTTTTACTATATGGTGGGACATAGGGTGCATATCCTTGAGAATTTTGAGAATCTTGCTGTGCCTGAGGAGGTGGTGGTTGCATGAATTGTGGCTGGTTGCTATTCCTCCAACTGAAGTTCGGGTGATTTCTCCATCCCTGATTATATGTATCTGAAAAAGAAGAAGTGAATGGCTTTTTAAAATTATTCATTGCATTTACTTGCTCATGCACAACTTCTTTAAAAATAGGAAGTTTTGGACATTCATTTGTTGAGTGTCCCAATTCATCACAAATGCCACAAATTTTTTCATTTTGCACAGATTTGATTTCTTTTACTTTCCCTGATTCCATAGCTTCAATCTTTCTAGCCAAACTAGCAAACCTTGCATTTAGATCTTCTTCTTGACTAAGATGATATTTTCCTTTGCTAGCATTTGTAAGGTTAAATCTAATTGAATTTTCAGAAGGATTAGTACCATGCCAAGATTGAGAATTTTCAGCCAAATGATCTAAATAGTCTAAAGCTTCTTCAAGTTCTTTATCAAGAAATTTACCATTGCACATTGTTTCCACAAATTGTTTGGTTTCGGGTGTTAACCCTTCATAAAAGAAGCTTATAGTGCACTATTTTTCAAAACCATGATGTGGCCAAGAATTCAACAAATCTTTAAAACGTTCCCAACTTTGAAAATATGTTTCATTTGACTTTTAGGAAAAATTTTGGATTTGTCTTTTCAAAGCATTGGTTTTATGTGTTGGAAAAAATTTCTTCAAAAACTCACATTGCATTTCTTGCCATGTGCCAATTGATCTTGGTTTCAAAGTGTTAAGCCAAGTTTTTACTTTGTCTTTCAAAGAAAAAGGAAATAATTTAAGCTTAACAACCTCTTCAGTGCAAGTTTGATCATGAAAAGCAGTACATACTTCCTCAAATTCTTTTAAATGTAAATATGGGCTTTCAGATTCTAAACCATGGATATTAGGAAGTAAAGAAATCATACCTGGCTTGAATCTAAAATTGTTGGCATTGAGTGGAAAGATAAAACATGATGGACTAGAATTTCGAGATGGTTGCAAATAGTCACGCATGGTTCACAACGGTTGATTTTCATGTTCATCATGCACACTTTCGTTTTCAGCCATTGTGCTTAATGTGTGTGATTGTGATTCAAACAAATCAATATGTAAAGTACCTGGATTAACTCTAACCAAACGACCAGAATTTAAATCACGATACCAATTAAGCATAAACAAGTAACTTATAGTAAAAAAAAATATACAAGCTAGCAGTATAAATCGTCCATTAAATATTAACAAAGGTGTGGTATAAACCAACCACCAAATAAGTTAAAAAGCATAAAAATTAAAAAGTTAGTATACTGAGATAAATTAAAATGTTAGAAAAAAGTAAAAAGTTAAATAGTGATAAAGTAAAAAGTTAGATAGTTAGTAAGAGAGTTAGTAAGTTAGTAAACAAAAAAAAATGATAGAAAATAAATAACAAAACAAATGACGAGAAAATAAATACAAAAAATAAAGTACTGAGAAAAAATAAAAGGGAGAGTTACCCCACTAAGTTAATATGTACAAGAAAATAAAAGGGAGAATTACCCCCATTGTACAGAAATTAAAATACAGAAAATAAAGTGCAGAAAGTAAATTTAAAATATGAAAACTGGAGAATCAGCAAGCCGATTTTTTGCTCCAGCGAGAGAGGAGAGAAGAAGAAAGATTATTTCATTAATGATTAAAGATTATAGAAAAATTAGGGAGAGGTTCCCCCATAAGTTAGTATGCATAGAAATTAAAAAGGGAGAGGTTCCCCCACTAGTTAGTATGTTAGTATATATACAAAATTTTTACACCAGAAATTCAGTCTTCAAATCAAGTCCCCGGCAACGGCGCCAAAAACTTGATGCACACTTTTTAATTATTGCAATTACAAACCCAAGTGCAGGTTGTCTCAAGTAATAAATTTCTTGGTGAGTCCGAGATCGATCCATAGGGAATTGATGAAGATTAATTATGGTAAGGTAAATATTTTGTTACCACGATAAAAATTATTTACTTGGGTAAAATGATCCACTCTTGGTAAATAAAGTAAAAGTAAGATTAATTCTTTTTATAACTTAATTAGAATCCTTGCAACATGGAGGTTCCAATCAGAAAATACAACATTAAAAGTCTATTAAAATAATATATGTAATTATATTATGTTTCCTTTAATCATCTATTAATATCATCACTCATAAATGGGATCAAGCATTTACTGTGCTAATATTTTGTCTACAATAAATCAAGATCTCCACTTTACAAGGAGAGTTTCTAACACCAACACTTGTAAATGGGTTAAAGCATTCATTGTGCCAATGTCTTGTCTACAACAAATCAAGAACTCCACTTTACATGGAGAATTTCTAAATTGATTAGAAACAAAATACAATACGAAATAAAATAATATACGTAATTATATTATATTTCCTTTAATTATTACCACCACTTGTAAATAGGTTAAAGTATTTACTGTGCCAATATTTTGTCTACAATAAATCAAAAACTCCTCTTTACAATGGTAGTTTCTAAATTATCAGAAACAAAATATAACACGCATAATAACTACTTAAAAATATAAATCATTAAAGCACAAGAGAGTAATAAATCTAACCTTATTTTATTACCAAGAGCTTCATACTTTGACTCAAGTAAACTAAAACTTATTTACACATAAACTAGAAAAGCAAAAAAAAAAAAAAGAGAGAAAGAAAATTGGAGGGAGACTGAGGAGAGGAGCAGGGCACTGCCCAAAAACCCCTCTCCGAATTCTCCTCTCCAAATTCTCCTCCACGCTTCTGAATTGTGAATCTCCGTCGAATTCTATGGCCTTTTTATAGGCAAATTGTGTCACTGTGGCTACAGTGGCCACAATTAAACAAATTGAGTCATAAACGTCATGGATGACGTTTTTCCATTTACTTTTTCTTTTTTTTTCTTTTTTTCAAAATAATAATTGAGTAAATGCACAGCCGTGCATCCAGTCATTTTTTCATTTTTGAGAGAAGTAGTCTTCATCAAAGTTGTAGGCCTGAATATTTGCTTTAAAATGGATTTAGTTTGAGTCCAAAATCATGCCTAGAACTCAACATATGGTCCAATTACTGCAAAGTGTTTTAGACCCAGTTTCAGCTCCTCTATTCTGACTTCAAAGCCCAATATCACCTCCAAGGAGTTCGATTCTGGTAAAGTGTTCAACATCAAGGTTGTAGGGAATTGTCTAAGCTTTCCTACAAGACCAAAATCACATCAATCAGATATTTGCAACTCAAATTATAGCTAGTTTACTAAACATTGCCAAAGAGATAATTACGGTTAATTTATGCAATAATTTATTTAATTGTCCAATTTGGCTCAAAATCATAAAATGTGTCAAAACCAACTTAATTAAGCCTAATTGAACCTTAAGAAGCCTAGTGAGAGGATTACAAAATGTATAAAATACAGTGTTATCATTTGGAATGATATTTAGAACTAAGTGGTATGATTTGTTTGAATTAAAAGTGATTGGAAGGTATATTGGTGTAGGGAAGCCGTGAGTTAGAAGAGAGAAAAGGAAGGGAAGTGAGAGAAAATGTGTTTAAATTTTAAGAGAGAAGTTGATAGCTTTTGGCATGTGAAAGAAAAATGAATTTTAGTCACTTTAGGGCTATATGGTCGTGAGCCTCCATGAAGAGCGAGAAAGAGTTATTTGATTTACTACAAGCTATCACAACCATTGATTTAATCCAAGGCTTCAACATTAAGCTTGCTCCCACAACCATTGATTAGATAAAGGGTTGATGTGCAAAGCTTCTCCTCCAAGCTGTCTTCTAATTGGTTGATCATAAGGTGTCATAGCCACCTTCCATGACCAAGCTAGATATTTTCAGATAGATATTTTCCAACATATATTTTCAGAAATTATTATCTAATGGATAATAGCTACTGCTAGTTATTATCTAAAGAATAATAACATTACACAATGGATAATAGCTTTACCCAATGAATAATAAAACTCAGATAAATAAAATTTTCATCAACTGTTTCCAAATTCGGGTTTAGTGAGTTCCCCTGGCCCCGCATCAACAGTCTGAAACTTTCTGGCCCTGAAAATTTTTTTTTTCGGACCCGTCCCGGGCCCACATAAAGCCTAACATAATATTAAAATAATCATAAATTTAGAAAAAAAATAACAAAAATTCACAAAATCATAAAAAATATAAAATTCATATATATTCAGAAAAAATGGAAATTTGGGCATACAGTTTAAAATAATCAAAATAATTAAAAATTTCTAAATATTCACAAATATTATAAAACTTATTTATATCAAGAAAAACGAGAAATCGGGGTGTTACAATGCTCCTCCTCTAATAAAAATTTCATCCTCGAAATTTCTCTAACATTTAAAACAAATGAGGATATTACTCCTTTATTCGTCAAAATAGCTCTTCTAGCGAGTCTGAGTTATCTGCATATTTTCCTGAATCATCTTTACTTTCTCTGTCATTTGTTGTATAAGCTTAGGCCCTAACGCGAAATTTTCCCCATCTTGATACCAACACAAAAGTATTTTGCATCGTCATCCATACAACGCCTTATAAGGTACCATCCTTATGTTTGAGTAGTAACTGTTATTGTAGGTGAATTCTATCAGAGATAAGAATTCATCCCAACCTCCTAATTGTTCTTACATACAACCCTTAACAAATCTTCCAGCGACTGAATTATACTCTCTGATTTGCCATCATAGTAGATACACTAAGCACTTTTCTACTCAAGACATCCGCCACGGCATTCACCTTCCCAGAATGATGCTAAAGTTAAAAATCGTAGTCTTTTAAGAATTCTAGCTATCGTCTCTGCCTCATATTCAACTCCTTCTGATCGAACAGATACATCAGGCTCATGTGATCACTATAGACATTGTAGGTTGCTCCATAAAGAAAATGTCTCCAGATATTCAACGTAAAAATGACTACCACAAATTCCAAATCATGAGTAGGATAATTCTTCTCATGCATTTTCAACTGCCTTGAAGTATACGCCACAACATTTCTATTTTGCATCAACACACAACCTAAACCCAAAAGTTGAACTTTTGTTAACCAGAATTCACACTTGGATGGCTTAACGTATAACTTCTTCTCCTTCAAAATCTGAAGAATCACTCTGAGATGTTTGGCATATTCCTCCAGACTTCAAGAATAAATCAGAATGTCATCAATGTGGACAACGACAAATCTGTCTAAATATGGACGAAAGATCCTATTCAGGTAATTCATGAATATCGCAGGAGCATTCGCTACCCCGAATGACATTACTAAATACTCGTAGTGCCCATAACGCGTCCGAAAATTGTCTTAGAATATTTTCTACTTTCATGCGAATCTGATGATAACCAGAAGGCAAATCGATCTAGGAGAAAATAGCAGCTCCCTTCATTTGGTCTTCTAGTTCCCATATTGTATCTCCCTTTACATTGTTCCAGATTACCTTCACCAAGGCAATTTCTCTAAGTTGTTTCACTCACCTATCTTTGATTTTAACAGGAAATGACTCATAAGTCAAGTTCTCTTTTAATTCGTACTGCATTTGGTACTATGACATGGGTTGAATCAGAAATATAATTTCTCAATTGAAATATATGGAAAACACTATGAAGGTTAGAAAGAAAAGTGATAAGGCTATTCAGTAGATTACCGGACCTATCCAACAAAGAATTTGATATGATCCAATAAATTTAGGAGCGACCTTTTGGATTCAAATCCAAAAATCTCAGTCTCAAGGAACATTATAGTTTTATTGAAACAATAACAAGATATGGTTAGAAAGTAACCAATCCATTCCTAAGATTTTGTCTATTTGTGAAAGAAGTAGACAAATCAAATCAACGGAACAGTTTTGATCTCGAATAATAATAGGATAGTTTTAAATAGACTTGAGTAGTAACAGTAAGTTTAGGAATGAGAACAACAATATTCAAGTCAAAAAGAAATAAAAACACAGACAACCCAAATTGGTTCACACAAACATAGGTAACAAAAGAATAGGTCGCCCCTGGGTCAAACAATACAATTTAAAGGCTTACTTCCTATGGTACAATCTCACTTAGTAAGATCTTCAGATTGAGAGACTTCTGCTCCACTTAACGTATAGACTCTTCCTCTTGCTAGAGATCATGTCGCACATTCATTACTCACAGAAGGTTCCGTCTTCAGTTATGTATAGTCTCTAGAAAAGTATCTGGGCTTCTCGCATCTGAAATAAATAAATCCTTTGATCGTACACTCCTTTGTCAAGTGAGCCTTTCCACACTTCCAAAATTTTGATGTCAATGCTACAATCTGACTAAAACTACTACCTCTAGTACCTCCTTCATTTGTTTGTTGTTGCTGTTGATTCCCCCGATGATCGTAAGTACGATTTTCACTGGGATCGATTGACCTTACATTTCCTCCCCTTTTGGAACCTACTAGATCCAAAGTTACGGAGTCTTGTACTCTGAGATTGATTCAACTCTAACAGATTTTGAGCCTCGAAATAAACCCTTTGATTTTGTTGTACAATCACGTCAGCCATCTTTTGCATTGCTATCGCAGCTATCCTTTGCATTGCAATCGCAGTTGCAACCACATCCTCATTGTCACATCTCACATCCACTTTCTTATGTTTACCACGACCCACATGCGTATGTCTACCACGAACCATCTCCTTTCTTCAACGTCGAACTAACCACAATACAACGAAAACTAAATATAACTATTTCAAACAAGGTTGTCTTCTTTTGGAAACTAAACAAAATATCTGTGTGTTCAGTGCCAGAGGAACACACTGCACAAACAAGACAAACCTATCCACAAACCCAAAAGACTCTAAACTTGGGCTCTGATACCAACTAATGTAACACCCTCATTAGGTATCACATTTCAGACCGTCTACTTTTAAATTATTTACCCAAGTTATAAAATATTTGATATTATTTTAATACGAGTCTCACAATTTCTTTTTTTTTGGATATTATAAACTTACTAAATTTTAGAAACACAGTATATAAGAATTGAATAGTATACACCTATAGTACATAACATAGATTAGTGACATTTTAATTCGTACTCCAAATATAATTACCATATAAAAGCTGAACCTAGCCCAAGTCCAAAAACTTAAAGAGTAGGGTCCTGAACCCGATCTTCATCCAGATCCTCTTCAGAATCCCTAAAAGACAAATTCCCCGGTTGGGGCATGTCACTACGAACGGGAGTTTGAGCAGTCAACTCCTTGGAGTCTTCACTAGAAGTGTTATAACGATTGCTCCATTAGTCTCTAATAGGCATAGAGAACTCCAAACAAATAGCAGCGTCCAAAGAAAACATAGCAACCGCATGCTGGGTCCTACTCCAAAGCAAGGTAACGTCTCCAACATACTGAATGCGCCCCGTGTCCCAATGCACATTCCACACTTCGATGTCCCCATGAAATTGTACGCTAACGAAACCTCGTGGATCTTGCCTCGCCAACATCGCAATCTTCATAGAATAATAGCATAACACAGAATAGCCAAAATAATAATACAAAGATGTGAGATCCCCTACATCAACACCATCATGGCAGCAAAGAACAGTAATGACAATAATGCCATTCACATATAGCAATATCACAAAACAACAAATATAATCATGTTATCAATTAATAAATAATTCAACAATATATATATAACACAATAACACGAATACTAATCATACCACAAAATAAATATATTGACTATGTCACAACAATATGTATACTGACTATCCTTATGCACAATGCACCCATTTCCTACTCCATGGAGCTAAACAAAATTTCAGAGAGAATGATCCAGAAGATATGTTTGTAAATCGACCGCCTCAGACCAAGTGCTTATAATTTCTCAATGTACGCATTATGACATTATACAAGACATTCTACGCCAGATCGGGAATAGGAATAGTGTTCTCGTCGAGATCGTCGGTACATTTACATCGGTTGTCACGGCACGGTTGTGCTACTAACTGGCCATATGTGGAATTCATCGTCCCGACGCCTCCAAGATCCATTATAGATATTCACTACGCAATTCGCACCCGCACAAAGTGTAATTCAACTCTTAGGCAACAAAAGCCTTAACAGACACTGTCTGACAAATAATGCATGATTAATGACTCAATGCATATCACAAGCCACTACTGGCTATAACCATACGTTATTATATATTCGGGTCAAATGCATTACCTTGACAGCAAATTACTGTATTTCTCAATCGCGTGGCATTTTTATTGCATTTTCACAATTGTGTAACACTTTTGTTACATTTTCAAATCACGTAACAATTTTTTTAACGTTTTCTCAATCGCATAGAGATTTTAAAATGTTTTCTTAATCACGTAGCTAAAAATCATCATTTTTAAATCGCGTAAGAGTTTTTTTATGTATTTTTAATTGCGTAAAACATTTTCTCAATATTCTAAGCTCAAATTAAAATTTTTCTCATTTAATATACAATTTGAACTTTAATTCCAATATTTCCTTAATAATTCACCTCTAAATAATATTTCTAACATTTTCTCACTAAACCTCCTCCAAATAATATTTCCTAACGTTTTCCACAAAACTTATATCATTTAAATTAATTTAAGATATCTCAAAATCTTTGTTCTTTACTCTTAATAAAACTTTATTAAATAAAATATTTTAAACTCCAAACTATCATTAAAAATTATTTCCTTGTTCAAACTCCTCTAAATAATATTTTGTAATATCCTTTCCAAAAACTACATTAATTTCATAAAACCTTTTCCATCTTCCTTATTAAAAATCCTCTTAAATAAAATACTTTAAGTTTCAAGCTTAATTTTTAATCCTATTTCCCAATATCATGGCCGAAAATCACTCTTTTGCTTAATGATAAAATTTTATCCATTTCCATTCTTATCTTAGAAATCATTAATTAAATTTCTTAACATTTTAAACCACTAAATTCACAATTTTTAAATCATTTTCATCTTTCCAACTAAAACTCCATTAAATAAAATGTTTCAAATCTCCAAATTACTTCTTAGTCCTGATTTCACTATATTAACCAAAAATCACTTTTTAATTAGTAATAAAAATATATTCATTTCTATTTTTTTATTTTGTAATCCCTTAATTAGCTTTCTTATCACTAATCTTCTAGGTTATAATTTAATAAAACATTTTGCATTAGATTACCCATTTGTGGGCATAGAAGCCGTGAGCCTCATGGTCTTTGGAACTAAAAATTGTTTCCTCTCAATTACAATTTATAGCATACAATACAATATAAAGCATCAAAATCCTACTTAAACAAGTTCATGCATAATATCAAAATAATAAAATTACATAAGCAAAATAAATACAAATCACACAAGCACACACATATGATGAATAAATCCTCACATGGATTCATCACCATCATACAATTTCGTGTCCCTTACCACCATAGTTAGTTGATGAGGTTAATCTCCCTCTTACCTTGTATGTAGCTTCCAAGCTTTTTGTTTGATTCTCTCTATCAACTTTTGTTGACCAAGTGATTCTTGAAAACCAAAGCAAGCACACAAAAATTAACATCAAAGTTTGGAGCAAGACAACCATAGATCAAGTATGGTCTTGGAATTTCAAGAATCAATTAAGAAACCAAGTTTCAAGAATTTTACCTTGAAACCCTAGAATTAGAATCCAAAAATCAAGCTTGAAGATGATGAAATCAAGGCTTGATTACAACTTCAAAGTTGTTTGGAATGATATTTAGAACTAAGTGGTATGATTTGTTTGAATTAAAAGTGATTGGAAGGTATATTGGTGTAGGGAAGCCGTGAGGTAGAGGAGAGAAAAGGAAGGAAAGTGAGAGAAATGTGTTTAAATTTTGAGAGAGAAGTTGATAGCTTTTGGCATGTGAAAGAAAAATGAATTTTAGTCACTTTAGGGCTATATGGCCGTGAGCCTCCATGAAGAGCGAGAAAGAGATATTTGATTTACTACAAGCTATCACAACCATTGATTTAATCCAAGGCTTCAACATTATGTTTGCTCCCACAACCATTGATTAGATCAAGGGTTGATGTGCAAAGTGTTAGCCATGGCAACCATTACCCAATAGGGGGGTGAATAGGGTGATGACTAGTTTTAATGCAACTTTGACAAATTATGTATTTTAAATCACTCAATAAATAAATGCAGTGGAATATGCATAATAAATGTATAACTATTATAGATTACTCAACTACAACTTGAGATATAAGATAAATCAAGCAAATAAGCTAAATATCAAGTTCAACTCAAGCATATATAATTAAGGTACAAATGTAAAGAGATAAAGTTTAGAAGATCAAACACAATAGTTTATCCTGGTTCGATCACCAATCCACTTGTGATCTACGTCCAGTCCTCAAGCAACCGCTAGGGATTTTCCACTATCTTCAAGCTTCAACAGGTGCTTGATAACCTTTATAATTGAGAGCATTCAACACACCTTGGGATACCTCACCCATGTGCTTGAGTCTTAAATAGGGATACCTCACCCTTTACAACTTTTGAGGGATGCCTTACCCTCAAGGGATACCTCACCCTTTACTAACTTTGAGAGATGCCTCACTCTCTAGGGATACCTCACCCTTTACAACCTTTTGAGGCATGCCTCACCCTCAAGGGATACCTCACCCTTTTCTAACTTTGAGAGATACCTCACTCTCTAAGGGATACCTCACCCTTTCTTTTTCAGTTTACACAAAAGATAGAAGATAGAAACTCTCTTGAAGAGTAGATAAATACAAATTGAAGCTCTAACAATGCCCCTTTTGAATAGCTCAAATTTTCTCACAAAAATAGGGCAAAAATGTTTTCAGGATTGATTCTCGTGTATGAGTGTTAGATTGATGTTATAAAGTAAAGGACAACCCTTAATGAAGACCCAAGGCAAGTATTTATAAGTTGTATGAAGAAAAGAGCTAATGGAGGTGATAAAGCCAATCATTTAATGCAGTTAAAATAGCCGTTGGGGTCTGTCAGACCGCGTGTAATCAATTACACAGCCTATGTAATCGATTACATGGATGTTTGAACGTGTTCTTGGCTTTCTGGGTTCTGTGTAATCGATTACATTCTTAGTGTAATCGATTACATGATTTCTGACTTGTGTGTAACCGATTACACAATTTATGTAATCAATTACATGGCTCCTTGAACGTGTTCTTACCTTTCTGGGCTTCAATGTAATTGATTACATTATTTGTGTAATCGATTACACGGCCTCTGACTTGCGTGTAATCGATTACATGAACCATGTAATCGATTACAGCTTCTGTTTAGCTTGTAATCGATTACAAACCATGTGTAATCGATTACCTTGGCCTTTAAACACATTTTTCAAGTCCAATTAAGCTTGTAAACCATTTCTAACACCTCAAGACATTTGATTAAACATAAAACCTTTCATGAGTGTTAAGTCGAAGATTGAAAGTAATGTTTCTTTGAAAAACATGTGTAGCTTTGAATTTTCACACTTATTTTGGAAATGATATTTGGAAAACCATTTGAGAATCATTGAGATACTTAAAGGGCATTTTACATTGATATTCTAAGACCTATATCTAATATACCCTTTTGATCTTGGTCTTCTCTTTTGATCTTGATCTTCACCTTTGGCTTTGTTATCATCAAAAACCCATTTGATATGCTTCAAGACATAAGCATTCACATTCTCCCCCTTTTTGATGATGACAAACTAAACATTCAATAGAAAAGGAAATATATGCATTTAATTGATTATCAGATAATTAAGTGCAATACTCCCCCGTAATGTGTGCATGAGATAGACTATGTGAGAGTGCAAAACTCCCCCGTACACATGCAATATATTTCACTAATTTTCTCCCCCGTTGGCATTATCAAAAAGAAGACATAAGCATTCAGATTTTTATTTCAGCCCAGCAGGATCAATATCAGAGTATAAGTCATTTAGCACAATAATATGTGATACCAATAGTAAATGCATATGATGAAAGGCTTCAAATTTGTTCCAAAACAATCCCAAACATCATTTAAGCATATAGTCTAAATAGATTATGATCAAAAATTCATAATTGTGCAGCAAAACAATATATTATGCAGAAGATTGTGACTTTATGCAGCAAGAGTTATGATTTATCCAATATGCCAAGTTCAAAGATATTTTTATCAAATGTGCTACTTCAAACAATAAGTGAACTTATCTAGCATATTATCACATGTAGAAATGTATAGAAAATTTAAAGCATAGAAAGCATTCATAGTCATAGAATACCTTATTATCAAGAGATATGCAAGGTAGTGAGTAAAGGGTGTAACAATAATATAATAATGTGCTATATATAATATTCAAAATTTATCAAGTACACATGATTCAATTAATCACTTAAGACCGACAAGGAATATACCTCAAATTCATTGACTTTACAAGTGAATGTGCATAAGAGGTAGAAACTTTTGATACCTTGGCCTTAATGATCAAGGAAGCTCTTTTCCTTACCCATTGCTTTTCTTTTGGTGTTTTGAACTTTGAAAGTTTCATATTTTGTACTTGAGAAGCTTTGGTTGAATTCATCTTCCTTCTTTGATCAAAACTTCTATCAATGGACTTTGGAAGCATTCCCCTTGATGATTCCTTTTTTCCTTGACCAATTTGTCCATCCTTTTGAGAATTTTTCTGCATAATTGAAACACTAGGAAGACTTTTTGGTACCCACTTCATCTCGGGTCCTTTAATGTTAGTACTAGGGCATTTAGGATCATTAGGAACCCATTTTATATTATTTCTCATATAAGAATTTCTTCTATAATTGCATAAATGAGAAATATATCCTAGATGACCACAAAAATTACAAACAACTGAATTCAATGATGGCTTAGTCATTTAAAGATCATTTTTGAAAAACTTGAGCCTTTGGTTGTTATTACATTCTAAACTATTTTTGCCATAAGCTTTGCTTGAATTTTCATGTGAAATAACATTAATTTTATTCTCATTAACAAGCATAGAATGTAAACAATTAAACTCATTAGCCTTGGCAAATTTAAAAGATAAGTTCTCAACTTGATTTTCTAAATTAATGCATTTTTCACAAGAAGTTGAGGTTTCACATTTCAAAGGCATTTTCTCATCAAGAAAATAATCATTTTTTAAAAACTCAATTTCATTTTCAATGGAGGAAATGTTTTCCAAACAAGATAAATTTTTATTTTCTAAATTCAACAAACCATCATATAATTCATCATATGCACATTGTAACTCATCATAGGAAGGATTATAATCTAGTTTAGCATTATTTACCTCAAAGTCCCTTTTAGCCATATATGAAGTAGTCTCCATTCCTAGCATACTTGGGTCTTTAAGGAAAGCATCATCTTCCTCATTATTGTCTTGCTTTGCCACCTCTTCAAATTGAGCATCATTTTGAGAATATTTTGCACAACAAGATTCCTTCAATGACTTTTCCTCTTCTTGCTCTCTATATACAACTTTATGCACAAAATTATTATTAGCAAGATAGATAGAATCAAGAGCATCCCATATATCTTTAGCACTAGAGCAATTCTTAATTTTAGCATAAGCATCATCATTTAAACCACTTCTTAATATTTGCATTGCTCTAATGTTCAATGAAAAGCATTTCTTATCATAGTCATTCCAAGGTTATTTTGATTTGCAAGTAAATCCATCAAGCACAATATCCCACAAATCAATATCAATAGATTGTATATAAATTTCCATTCTAGCTTTCCAATAAACGAAATTCACACAATCAAAGAACGGTGGTTTATTAATTTCAAAACCTTCCATTTTGAAAAGCTTGTAATGGTTGCCAAACAAACAAAGATCTTTAACTCCAAGCTGTTAAGCTTTTACCAGAGCACGAAACTCTGATACCACTTGTTAGCCATGGCAACCATTACCCAAGAGGGGGGGTGAATTGGGTGATGACTAGTTTTAATGCAACTTTGACAAATTATGTATTTTAAATCACTCAATAAATAAATGCAGTGGAATATGCATAATAAATGTACAACTATTATAGATTACTCAACTACAACTTGAGATATAGGATAAATCAAGCAAATAAGCTAAATATCAAGTTCAACTCAAGCATATATAATTAAGGTGCAAATGTAAAGAGATAAAGTTTAGAAGATCAAACACAATAGTTTATCCTGGTTCGATCACCAATCCACTTGTGATCTACGTCCAGTCCTCAAGCAACTGCTAGAGATTTTCGACTATCTTCAAGCTTCAACAGGTGCTTGATAACCTTTACAATTGAGAGCACTCAACACACCTTGGGATACCTCACCCTTGTGCTTAAGCCTCAAATAGGGATACCTCACCCTTTACAACTTTTGAGGGATGCCTCACCCTTAAGGGATACCTCGCCCTTTACTAACTTTGAGAGATGCCTCACTCTCTAGGGATACCTCACCCTTTACAATCTTTTGAGGGATGCCTCACCCTCAAGGGATACCTCACCCTTTTCTAACTTTGAGAGATACCTCACTCTCTAAGGGGTACCTCACCCTTTCTTTTTTAGTTTACACAAAAGATAAAAGATAGAAACTCTCTTGAAGAGTAGATAAATACAAATTGAAGCTCTAACAATGCCCCTTTTGAATATCTCAAATTTTCTCACAAAAATAGGGCAAAAATGTTTTCAGGATTGATTCTCGTGTATGAGTGTTAGATTGATGTTATAAAGTGAAGGACAACCCTTAATGAAGACCCAAGGCAAGTATTTATAAGTTGTATGAAGAAAAGAGCTGCTAAGGGTGATAAAGCCAATCATTTAATGCAGTTAAAATAGCCGTTGGGGTTTGTCAGACCGCGTGTAATTGATTACACAGCCTATGTAATCGATTATATGGATGTTTGAACGTGTTCTTAGCTTTCTGGGTTCTGTGTAATCGATTACATTCTTGGTGTAATCGATTACATGGTTTCTGACTTGTGTGTAATCGATTACACAATCTATGTAATCGATTACATGGCTCCTTGAACGTGTTCTTGCCTTTCTGGGCTTCAATGTAATCGATTACATTATTTGTGTAATCGATTACACGGCCTCTGACTTGCGTGTAATCGATTACATGAACCATGTAATCGATTACTAGCTCTCTGTTTAGCTTGTAATCGATTACAAACTATGTGTAATCGATTACCTTGGCCTTTAAACACATTTTTCAAGTCCAATTAAGCTTGTAAACCATTTCTAACACCTCAAGACATTTGATTAAACATAAAACCTTTCATGAGTGTTAAATCGAAGATTGAAAGTAATATTTCTTTGAAAAACATGTGTAGCTTTGAATTTTCACACTTATTTTGGAAATGATATTTGGAAAACCATTTAAGAATCATTGAGATACTTAAAGGGCATTTTACATTGATATTCTAAGACCTATATCTAATATACCCTTTTGATCTTGGTCTTCTCTTTTGATCTTGATATTCACCTTTGGCTTTGTTATCATCAAAAACCCATTTGATATGCTTCAAGACATAAGCATTCACACAAAGCTTCTCCTCTAAGCTGTCTTCTAATTGGTTGATCATAAAGGTGTCATAGCCACCTTCGATGACCAAGCTAGATATTTTCAGATAGATATTTTCCAAAAGATATTTTCCAACATATATTTTCAAAAATTATTATCTAATGGATAATAGCTACTGCTAGTTATTGTATAATGAATAATAACATTACACAATGCATAATAGCTTTACCCAATGAATAATAAAACTCAGATAAATAAAATTTTCGTCAACTATTTCCGAATTCGGGTTTAGTGAGTTCCCCCGGCCCCGCATCAACAGTCTAAGACTTTCTAGCCCCGAAATTTTTTTTTTCAGACTCGTCCCAGACCCACATAAAGCCCAAAATAATATTAAAATAATCATAAATTCAGAAAAAAAAAAAACAACAAAAATTCACAAAAATCATAAAAAATATATAATTCATATATATTCAGAAAAAATGGAAATTTGGGCATACAGTTTAAAATAATCAAAATAATTAAAAATTTCTAAATATTCATAAATATTCACAAATATTATAAAACTTATTTATATCAAGAAAAATGAGAAATCAGGGTGTTATAATTCTCCTCCTCTAATAAAAATTTCATCCTCGAAATTTCTCTACCATTTAAAACAAATGAGGATATTACTCCTTCATTCGTCAGAATAGCTCTTCTGGCGAGTCTGAGTTATCCGCATCTTTTCCTGAATCATCTTTACTTTCTCCGTCATTTGTTGTGTATAAGCTTAGGCCCTAACGCGAAATTTTTCCCATCTTGATACCAACACAAAAGTATTTTGCATCGTCGTCCATACAATGTCTCATAAGGTGCCATCCTTATGTTTAAGTAGTAACTGTTATTGTAGGGGAATTCTATCAGAGATAAGAATTCATCCCAACCTCCTAATTGTTCTTACATACAACCCTTAACAAATCTTCCAGCGACTGAATTATACTCTCTGATTTGCCATCATAGTAGATACACTAAGCACTTTTCTACTCAAGACATCCGCCACGGCATTCACCTTCCCAGAATGATGCTAAAGTAGAAAATCGTAGTCTTTCAAGAATTCTAGCTATCGTCTCTGCCTCATATTCAACTCCTTCTGATCAAACAGGTACATCAGGCTCATGTGATCACTGTAGACATTGTAGGTTGCTCCATAAAGAAAATGTCTCCAGATATTCAACGTAAAAATGACTACCGCAAATTCCAAATCATAAGTAGGATAATTCTTCTCATGCATTTTCAACTGCCTTGAAGCATACGCCACAACATTTCTATTTTGCATCAACACACAACCTAAACCCAAAAGTTGAACTTCTGTTAACCAGAATTCACACTTGGACGGCTTAACGTATAACTTCTTCTCCTTCAGAATCTGAAGAATCACACTGAGATGTTTGGCATGTTCCTCCAGACTTCGAGAATAGATCAAAATGTCATCAATGAGGATAACAACAAATCTATCCAAATAGGGACGAAAGATCCTATTCAGGTAATTCATGAATATCGCAGGAGCATTCGCTATCCCGAACGACATTACTAAATACTCGTAGTGCCCATAACGCGTCCGAAAACTGTCGTAGAATATCTTCTACTTTCACGCGAATCTGATGATAACCAGAAGGCAAATCGATCTAGGAGAAAATAGCAGCTCCCTTCATTTGGTCTTCTAGTTCCCATATTGTATCTCCCTTCAAATTGTTCTAGATTACCTTCACCAAGGTAATTTCTCTGAGTTGTTTCACTCGCCTGTCTTTGATTTTAACAGGAAATGTCTCATAAGTCAAGTTCTCTTTTAATTCGTACTGCATTTGGTACTATGACATGGGTTGAATCAGAAATATAATTTCTCAATTGAAATATATGGAAAACACTATGAAGGTTAGAAAGAAAAGTGATAAGGCTATTTAGTAGATTACCGGACCTATCCAACAAAGAATTTGATATGATCCAATAAATTTAGGAGCGACCTTTCTGGATTCAAATCCAAAAATCTCAGTCTCAAGGAATACTAAAGTTTTATTGAAACAATAACAGGATATGGTTAGAAAGTAACCAATCCATTCCTAAGATTTTGTCTATTTGTGAAAGAAGTAGACAAATCAAATCAACAGAAAAGTTCCGATCTTGAATAATAATGGGATAGTTTTAAATAGGCTTGAGAAGTAATAGTAAGTTTAGGAATGAGAACAGCAATATTCAAGTCAAAAAGAAATAAAAACACAGACAACCCAAATTGGTTTACATAAACATAGGTAACAAAAGAATAGGTCGCCCCTGAGTCAAACAATACAATTTAAAGGCTTACTTCCTATGGTACAATCTCACTTAATAAGATCTTCAGATTGGGAGACTTCTGCTCCACTTAACGTATAGACTCTTCCTCTTGCTAGAGATCATGTCGCACATTCGTTACTCATAAAAGGTTCCGTCTTCAGTTATATACAGTTTCTAGAAAAGTGTCTGGGCTTCCCGCATCTGAAATAAATAAATCATTTGATCGTACACTCCTTTGTCAAGTGAGCCTTTCCACACTTCCAAAATTTTGATGTCAATGCTATAATCTGACTAAAACTACTACCTCTAGTACCTCCTTCATTTGTTTGTTGTTGCTGTTGATTCCCTGATGATCGTAAGTACGATTTTCACTGGGATCGATTGACCTTACATTTCCTCCCCTTTTGGAACCTAGTAGATCCAAAGTTACGGAGTCTTGTACTCTGAGATTGATTCAACTCTAACAGATTTTGAGCCTCGGCAATCACTTCCTGCTGCTGAGCAGCCCTTTGATTTTGTTGTACAATCACGTCAGCCATCTTTTGCATTGCTATCGCAGTTGCAGCCACATCCTTATTGTCACATCTCACATCCACTTTTTTTTGTTTACCATGACCCACATGCGTATGTTTACCACGAACCATCTCATTTCTTCAACGTCGAACTAACCACAATACAACGAAAACTAAATATAACTATTTCAAACAAGGTTGTCTCCTTTCGGAAACCAAACAATATAACTCTGTGTTCGGTGCCAGAGGAACACATAGCACAAACAAGACAAACCTACCGACAAACCCAGAAGGCTCTAAATTTGGGCTCTGATACCTACTAATGTAACACCCTCCTTAGGGTATCACATTTCAAACCAACTTCTTTTAAATTATTTACCCAAGTTATAAAATATTTGATATTATTTTAATACGGGTCTCATAATTTCTTTTTTTCGGATACTATAAACTTACTAATTTTTAGAAACACAGTATATAAGAATTGAATAGTATACACCTATAGTACATAACATAGATTAGTGACATTTTAATTGCATAAAACTTACATACTCCAAACAACACATAATTACCATATAAAAGCTGAACCTAGCCTAAGTCCAAAAACTTAAAGAGTAGGGTCTTGAACTCGATCTTCATCTAGATCCTCTTCGGAATCCCTAACAGACAAATTCCCCAGTCAGGGCATGTCACTACGAATGGGAGTCTAAGCAGTCGACTCCTTGGAGTCTTCACTAGAAGTGTTATAACGATTGCTCCATAAGTCTCTAATAGGCATATAGAACTCCAAACAAATAGCAGCGTCCAAAGAAAACGTAGCAACCGCATGCTGGGTCCTACTCCAAAGCAAGGTAACGTCTCCAACATACTGAATGCGCCCCGTGTCCCAATGCACATTCCACGCTTCGATGTCCCCATGAAATTGTATGCTAACAAAACCTCGTGGATCTTGCCTCACCGACATCGCAATCTTTATAGAATAATAGCATAACACAGAATAGGCAAAACAATAATACAAAGATGTGGGATCCCCTACATCAATATCATCATGGCAGCGAAGAACAATAATGACAATAATGTCATTCACATATAGCAATATCACAAAACAACAGATATAATCATGTTATTAATTAATAAATAATTCAACAATATATATATATCACAATAACACGAATACTAATCATACCACAAAATAAATATATTGACTATGTCACAACAATATGTATACTGACTATCCTTATACACAATGCACCCATTTCCTACTCCATGGAGCTAAACAAAATTTCAGAGAGAATGATCCAGAAGATATGTCTGTAAATCGATCGCCTCAGACCAAGTGCTTATAATTTCTCAATGTACGCATTATGACATTATACAAGACATTCTACGCTAGATCGGGAATAGGAATAGTGTTCTCGTCGAGATCGTCGGTATGTTTGTATCAGTTGCCACGACACAGTTGTGCTACTAACTGGCCATATGTGGAATTCATCGTCCCGACGCCTCCAAGATCCATTATAGATATTCACTACGCAATTCGCACCCGCACAAAGTGTAATTCAACTCTTAGGCAACAAAAGCCTTAACAGACACTGTCTGACAAATAATGCATGATTAATGACTCAATGCATATCACAAGCCACTACCGGCTATAATCATACGTTATTATATATTCAGGTCAAATGCATTAGCTTGACAGCAAATTACTGTATTTCTCAATCGCGTGGCATTTTTATTGCATTTTCACAATTGCGTAACACTTTTGTTACATTTTCAAATCACGTAACAATTTTTTTAACGTTTTCTCAATCGCATAGAGATTTTAAAATGTTTTCTTAATCACGTAGCTAAAAATCATCATTTTTAAATCGTGTAAGAGTTTTTTTACGTATTTTTAATCGCGTAAAACATTTTCTCAATATTCTAAGCTCAAATTAAAATTTTTCTCATTTAATATAAAAATTGAACTTTAATTCCAATATTTCCTTAATAATTCACCTCTAAATAATATTTCTAACATTTTCTCACTAAACCTCCTCTAAATAATATTTCCTAACGTTTTCCACAAAACTTATATCATTTAAATTAATTTAAGATATCTCAAAATCTTTGTTCTTTACTCTTAATAAAACTTTATTAAATAAAATATTTTTAACTCCAAACTATCATTAAAAATTATTTCCTTGTTGAAACTCCTCTAAATAATATTTTGTAATATCCTTTCCAAAACCTACATTTATTTTAATTTCATAAAACCTTTTCCATCTTCCTTATTAAAAATCCTCTTAAATAAAATACTTTAAGTTTCAAGCTTTATTTTTAATCCTATTTTCCAATATCATGGCCGAAAATCACTCTTTTGCTTAATGATAAAATTTATCCATTTCCATTCTTATCTTAGAAATCATTAATTAAATTTCTTAACATTAAACCACTAAATTCACAATTTTTAAATCATTTTCATCTTTCCAACTAAAACTCCATTAAATAAAATGTTTCAAATCTCCAAATTACTTCTTAGTCCTGATTTCACTATATCAACCAAAAATCACTTTTTAATTAGTAATAAAAATATTCATTTCTATTTTTTTATTTTGTAATCCCTTAATTAGCTTTCTTATCTCTAATCCTCTAGGTTAACATTTAATAAAACATTTTGCATTAGATTACCCATTTGTGGGCATAGAGGCCGTGAGCCTCATGGTCTTTGGAACCAAAAATTGTTTCCTCTCAATTACAATTTATAGCATACAATACAATATAAGGCATCAAAATCCTACTTAAACAAGTTCATGCATAATATCAAAACAATAAAATTACATAAGCAAAATAAATGTAAATCACACAAGCACACACATATGATGAATAAATCCCCACATGGATTCATCACCATCATACAATTTCGTGTCCCTTACCACCATAATTGGTTGATGAGGTTAATCTCCCTCTTACCTTGTATGTAGCTTCCAAGCTTTTTGTTTGATTCTCTCAATCAACTTTTGTTCACCAAGTGATTCTTGAAAACCAAAGCAAACACAAAAAAATTAACATCCAAGTTTAGAGCAAGACAACCATAGATCAAGTATGGTCTTGGAATTTCAAGAATCAATTAAGAAACTAAGTTTCAAGAATTTTGCCTTGAAACCCTAGAATTAGAATCCAAAAATCAAGCTTGAAGATGATGAAATCAAGGCAAGATTACAACTTCAAAGTTATTTGGAATGATATTTAGAACTAAGTGGTACAATTTGTTTGAATTAAAAGTGATTGGAAGGTATATTGGTGTAGGGAAGCCGTGAGGTAGAAGAGAGAAAAGGAAGGAAAGTGAGAGAAAATGTGTTTAAATTTTAAGAGAGAAGTTGATAGCTTTTGGCATGTGAAAGAAAAATGAATTTTAGTCACTTTAGGGCTATATGGCCGTGAGCTTCCATGAAGAGCGAGAAAGAGATATTTGATTTATTACAAGCTATCACAACCATTGATTTAATCAATGGTGGACATCCAAGGCTTCAACTTTAAGCTTGCTCCCACAACCATTGATTAGATCAAGGGTTGATATGCAAAACTTCTCCTCCAAGTTGTCTTCTAATTGGTTGATCATAAAGGTATCATAGCCACCTTCCATGACCAAGCTAGATATTTTCAGATGGATATTTTCTAAAAGATATTTTCTAAAAGATATTTTTCAATAGATATTTTCAAAAATTATTACCCAATGGATAATAGCTGCTGCTAGTTATTATGCAATGGATAATAACATTACACAATGGATAATAGCTTTACCCAATGAATAATAAAACTCAGATAAATTAAATTTTCGTCAACTATTTCTGGATTTGGGTTTAGTAAGTTCCCCCGACCCCACATCAACAGTCTGAAACTTTTTGGCCCCTAAAAAATTTTTATTTTTTTCACAGGCCATATAAAGCCCAAAATAATATTAAAATAATTATAAATTCAAAAAAAATTCACAAAAATTCAAAAAAATTATAAAAAATATAAAACTCATATATATTCAGAAAAAATAAAAATTCAAGCATACAGACTTAAAATAATCAAAATAATTAAAAATTTCCAAAATTTCATAAATATTATAAAACTTATTTATATCAAGAAAAATGAGAAATCAGGGTGTTATATTTCGTAGTCTCACTCAATCAGGGGGCCCGAAGATATTGCTCCTGTTATTTAGGAAGGACAAATCCCATCTAGGTCACTCACATCCCTCTGCATGATTCGCGGTATGTCCAATAACCAACTTTATAATCACCTTGTTACAGATGACGTTTGATGGCATTAAAACACATAACTCCTCATGTAGGAATCGTAGTTATTTCGGTTCAAAGGACCACAAACACCATTGTCACTATGAGAATCGCTTATGATACTCACGTAATGATCCATGTAACGTTCTCATGGCGGGTTAGTCCAGTACATCATTACTCTAATATGTACCCATGTGACGACTTGATATCTCATATGCATGACCCGTAAGATGTGGTCATCAGTGTATGCACATACCAGTCTCAATGCATTATTGTTGTCCTAATTAACAATAATACTTGACTAGGGATATTTAAGAATAGTGTTCTAATTTTATCCAATAGGATCTCACGATCAAGTCAACCACTTGATGTCCTATGGCATCAAACTTACTATTCTAAGGACTTTATTATGTTTATTAAAAAAAGAACACAAAAAATGAAATGTCTCGTATATTAAAATTAGCATAATAGAATGTATGTAAATACAGACAAATGTATCAGCCTCTAGGGCATACACCAATATGCCATGACTAATAAGTGGTATCAGAGCTTCGTGCTCTGTTGAAAACTTAACCGCTTAGAGTTAAAGATCCTTGTTTGTTGGCAACCGTTGAAAGCTTTTGAAAATAGAAGGTTTTGAAATTGATAAACCACCATTCTTTGATGGTGTGCATTTTGATTATTGGAAAGCTAGAATGAAATTTTATATGCAATCTATGGATCTTGATTTGTGGGATATTGTGCTTAATGAATTTACTTGCAATTCAAAATAAACTTGGAATGCTTATGACAAGAAATGTTTTTCCTTGAACATTAGAGCAATGAAAATCTTGAGAAGTAGTTTGAATGATGATGCTTATGCTAAAATTAAAAATTGTTCTAGTGCCAAAGAAATTTTTGACACCCTTGATGCTCTTTATATTGCTAATAATGAATTTGTATATAAAGTTGTATATAGAAAGTAAGAAGAGCAAAAGTCATTGAATGAAGCTTGTCATGAAAAATATCCTCAAAAGGATGTTCAAACTATTAAAGGGAGCCAAATGCCTCTTGGTGATGATGGTGCTCAATTTGAAGAAGAGACAAAGTAAAACAAAATTGATGAGGAAGAAGGTGATTCCCTTAAAAAGCTAAGTATGCTAGAAATTGAGACTACTTCCTATATGGCTAAAAAGGACTTTGAGGTAAATGATGCTAAACTCGACTATAGTCCTTCTTATTATGAGCTACAATGTGCATATGATGAATTGTATGATAGTTTGTTGAATTTAGAAAAGAAAAACTTATCTTGTTTGGAAAACATTTCCTCAATTGAAAATGAAATTGAGACTTTGAAAAATGAATATGCTTTTCTTGATGAGGAAATGCCTTTGAATTGTGAAACCTCAACTTCCTATGGAAAGTGCATTGATTTAGAAAATCAAGTTGAGGACTTATATTCTGAATTTGTCAAAGCTAATGATTTTAATTGCTTACATTCCATGCTTGTTAATGAAAATAAAATTAATGCTATTTCACATGAAAATTCAAGCAAGACTTATGGCAAAAATAGTTTAGAATATAAAAACAACAAAAGACTTAAGTTTTCCAAAAATAATCTTCAAAGGACCAAGCCATTATTAAATTCAATTGTTTACAATTTTTGTGGTCATTTAGGACATATTTCTCATTTATGCAATTATGGAAGAAATTCTTATATGAGAAATAGTATGGTATGGGTTCCTAAAGATCTTAAAGGTCTCAGTACTAACATTCAAGGACCCAAGATGAAGTGAGTACCAAAATGTCCTCCCAATGTTTCAATTATGCAGAAAATTTCTCAAACTGATGGACTAATTGGTCAAAAGAAAGAGGAATCATCAAGAAGAATGTTTCCAAAGCCAAATAGTAGAAGTTTTGGTCAAAGAAGGAAGATGGCTTCAACCAAAGCTTCTAAAGTACAAAATATAGAACTTGTAAAGTTCAAGACTCTAAAAGAAAAATAATGGGTAAGGAAAAGAGTTTTCTTGATTACTAAGGCCAAGGTATCAAAATCTTTTACCTCTTATGCACATTCACTTGTAAATTTGAGATATATTCCTTGTAAGCCTTAAGTGATTAATAGAATCATGTGTACTTAGTAAAATTTGAATATTATGCTTAACATATGATTATGTTCATTCTTTTTGTAACATAGCTCCTTAATTTATTATATATCTTGGTACATAAGGTTCTACAATACCTAGGTATGCTTGTTATACTTTGAATTGTCTATATATCACGAAAGTAAGTATGTTATTGGTTATGCATTTAATGGTAATTGATTATTTTATTTGTTGTGGTCAATTTACATACTATGAAAGATTTGATCTTTATGAGAGCATAATGAATTAATAATCAATGACTAACCTCTATGGATCCAAAATTGGTGGATACTAAAGAAAGTACTTTGAATTGTGTTGCAGGGTGACTATTAGCTCAAGCATGCATTGAAGTGAAATACAACTATGTTACTTGAGGTTGGAAAAAATTGAAATGGTCCAAGTTCTCCAAGAGTAATGAAAACATAAAAGGATGACATAAAGAACCACAACATTCTCAAAGAGTCTTGAGGCATGAAAGTTGGAGTCACCTACAAAAACTCAAAGAGTACACGTTTAGTGACATCAATCTATTATCCTTATTTTTGCTTTAAGTTAAAAATCATGTGATATTTGGAGAAGTGGAGAGTTGTGTTATTCCTTAACATGCCTTAAGTTATGTTTTTCTAGCATTGTATCTTGAAAGTGTCTTTATATATGCTAACATGCTAGATATGTACACACTTTGTTTGGATTGACATGTTTTATGGTAATATCTTTGTTCTTGAGCTTGTGACCAATTCTCTTTGTTCAAATATGGAAATTCACATGCTCATAAGTAGTTTTAATTCTTTCTCTTTGATGCTTAATTGTTTTATATACTTTCTTGGAGATTGGAGAGTTAAAAGTTATATATCTTCTTGTTTGAAATTATTTGATATGTTCATATTTTGAAAATGAGAAGTTTTAAATAGTTTTTGAATAATGGATTAAGAATAAGTATCTTTTGCATGCTTTACTTTATGGTAATGTGCTTACATGGTCTTAACATAAATATTTCACTTTATCCATCTTGTGCTTCAATGAAGGGGAGCCTAGCTCTTAAGTTGTTTATATCTCTTGGCATACATTCTTGTATGATTACATAAAGTGTTTTAATACTATCATATGCTAAATGTTGATGTACCAAAATATGACAAGCATTGCATGAATAATCATTTATATCTTGAAAGCATGCTTATTTTATCTCTCTATTCTTGAATCATATGTAGAATAAAAAAAGGAGGAGATAAATATATTTTTGAATAACTTGAAGAAGTTTTTGGTTTTGATGATCCTACTCTTTTTGGCAACATGAGTTTTATCTATAGAGGGAGAGACAATATTGTCTTTCTTTCCTACGCCTTTTTGTTGATGTCAAATAAGGGGAGTAAGAATTAGAAAGAAAAATATGTTCTTGTACTTATTGTTTGATATGCTCATATTGC
This sequence comes from Ormosia semicastrata, assembly GCA_029884595.1. Classification (NCBI taxonomy): domain Eukaryota; kingdom Viridiplantae; phylum Streptophyta; class Magnoliopsida; order Fabales; family Fabaceae; genus Ormosia; species Ormosia semicastrata. The sequence goes on from JAQQTO010000060.1 coordinate 77,900,940, forward strand.
TCAACATATTTTTCTTTAGTGATTTGTCATCATCAAAAAGAGGGAGATTGTGGAAATAAGTTTGTCCCAATGGTTTAATATGTTAAGTTTTGATTATGCTAAATACAAGACAAAAAGAATGATGCTTATACTACATAGATGTAATTAATAGATTATATTAGATCATGCATGATCATGTACTCCATCTTGTTATATTTTACATGAGAATTATGCATACTCTTTATAGAATCTTTTATAGGATATATCCAATAATATGTTACATGAGTGATATTAAATTAATATTAAATTTGACTCTACTTAAATGAAAATGTGTAAAGTGTTCTTTGTTGCATCCTATATAGATCATATTTATTAATAATTGATAAATGTCTTATTTGGATATGTTTATGAAAGTCGTATATGCATATTAGACTAACTAAAGTTATACATTTATGAATCATGAATATAAATATATTGAATTATGATTTTAGACTAACTATATTTTAAGTGAGCAGTACTTTGAAGGATAGTTTGAGTACCAAGAGTGAGCATTGCAATAAGAAAGTAAAAGATCTCAATTATGCTCAACTCAAGGAGAATGTGAATGCCTATTTCATGAAGGTTTTGATAATAACAAAGTCAAGTCGAAGATCAAGTCCAAAGGAAGTACAATTGGTATAGTTAATAGGACTTAGAGTCTTTTATGTGAGAAGCTCTCAATATATCTCAAAATATTTTATGATGTTTTTGAAAGAACTCAAATATGTTTTTTAAATCTTTACAAATGGATTTTACATGTTAAAATACCCAATAAACATGTTTTGAAAAGCTAGTCATGGTGGTAGTTAAAAACTATGAAAAATAGTCAAGTTTGAGTTTTGAAAAGCTAACATTTGGTTACTCTTTTGATCATAACTTTCAAAATACTTTATTTTTGTCATGAAACTTTTCATATAAAAAAAGACTTAAAGATCTTTCCAATGAGTAGTCATTTCCTTTAAATGGATAAGAAATGAAGAAGTTATGATCATTTAAAGTCAGTTTTCGAAACTAGAGTGTCATAATCGATTACGTAATCGATTACCACTCTGGCAAAGGCTCTGTAATCGATTACATGAATGTTGTGATCGATTACATCCTACCTAGAAAGCCCAGAACGTGCTCTAAGAGCCATGTAATCAATTATAAAATACATGTAATCGATTACAACGAGTCTGAAAGTCCGTAACGACTATTTTCTATGCATTTAATGTGATATTAATTACCCTCCAATGAGTCTTTTTATTAGAACACTATAAATAGATGTTCTTGGGTCATCTTTTACATACAACCAACATTGAAAAACATCTTTCTATTGGGTTTAATTCGATTTTCATCTCTATCCTCTATATATTCAGTTTTTGTGAAATTTTGAGATATCCTTGAAAGAGCTTCATAGGGCTTCAATTTGTAATACACACTCTTGAGAGAGTTTCTTTTTTCTTCTATTCTTTGATTCTTTGTAACGAGGGTGAGGTATCCCTTAGAGAAATTGTAACGAGGGTGAGGTATCTCTCAGAGAAATTGTAAGGGTGAGCTATCTCTAAAAGTTGAGGCTCAAGCACAAGGACAAGGTATTCCAAGGTGTGAGGAGTGCTCTAGTCTGTAACGGTAGCAAGCACCTATTCAAGCTTGCATTGATAGTGAAAAATATTAGGTGGTTACTTAAGGATTGGACGTAGGCCACAAGTGGTTAGTGGCTGAACCAGGACAAATTATTGTGTTTGCTTCTCTAAACTCAAACTCCTTTATATTTGTGTTTTAATTTCATATATTTGCTCAACTACTTTCTATATGGGTTGTTCATTTACAAGTGCATCTTTCTATATTCTCTATTCATTCACTTCAATTGATAAATAACTTCAAAGAAAATTATTTTTCTAGTGTTTGATAAAAGTTTTCAATGAGTTTCAATCTCCTTTTCATTTGTACTTTAATTATATATGCTTGAGTTGAATTTGATATCTAGTTTATTTGCTTGATTTATTCTATAACCCAAATTATATTTGAGTAATCTACAATAGTTATATTTTTGTTAGACTTATTCTGTTGCATGTGTTGATTGAAATTATCAAAATGCATAATTTCTCAAAGTTGCTTTAAAAATTTGTAATCACTCAATTCACCCCCCTCTTGGGTGATGATTGCCATGACTAATAATCCTTAGTCTAGCATAGGATTTACTCATCCATAGCCTAACATAAGATAAACTCATCCTTAGCCTAGCATAGGATATGCCCATCCTTAGCCTAGCTTAGGACTTAACTCATCACAACTCCACCTCTAGCAAACTGCTTTTCTCACTTATGCAAGGTAAAGGGGCTTGCCTCGCTCCCTTAGTTAGGAATTGTGAACAACTATGGTTCAACCTTATTACATAAGGGATCCATCTCTTATAGTTTAACCTTATTACTTGAGGGATCCATTTCTATAGGGCTCAACCTCATTACTTGAGGGATCCATTTCTCTAGAGTTCAACCTCATTGCTTGAAGGATCCATTTCTCTAGGGTTCAACCTAATTACTTGAGGGATCCATTTCTTTAAGGTTCAACCTCATTGCCTGTGGGATCCATTTCTCGAGGGTTCAACCTCATTGCCTAAGAGAGCCAATTTACTACGGTTCAACCTTATTGCATAAGGGAACCAATTTACTAGGTTCAACCTCATTGCCTGAAGGATCCATTTCTCTAGGGTTCAACCTGTTAGCCCAGTGGCCTCAAACTCAAGAGAGGGGTGAATTGAGTTTATGAAATATTTTCGCAAATCTTTCGTAGAACATTTGTTAAACAATTTTCGTTGAAGCTATTGGATAATTGAAGTGAATAGATAAATGAGATTGAATACTTCACTCACAAATTAAATAAACCAAGATGAATAATATTCAAGCAAACATATAAAGTAAATGCACAAATGTAAAGAGATAGGGTTGAGAGAATCAAACACAAGGATTTATCTTGGTTCAGCCACCCCTTGTGACCTATGTTCAGTCCTCAAGCGAACCACTCGAGATTTTTCACTAAACTTCAAGCTTGAACGGGTGCTTGAAAAACCTTTACAGATTGGAGCACTCAACAACACCTTAGGATACCTCACCCTTGTGCTTTGAGCCTCAAAAACAAGGATGCCTCACCCTCAAGAGATACCTCACCCTTTTCTAACTTTGAGAGATACCTCACTCTCTAAGGGATACCTCACCCTTCACTCTAGAGGGATACCTCACCCTCTCTTTTTCAGATTACACAAAGTATAGAAGATAGAAACTTTCTTAAAGAGTAGATAAATACAAATTAAAGCTCTAATATGCTCTCAAAGATTTTTCATGTTTTTGACAGAAAACAGAGCAAGAAAATGATTTGAGGATTGATTCACGTTTGGACGTATTGGTAATCAGTTTTTGGTTCAAGGTCAACCTCAAATAAAGACCCAACTTTGGTATTTATAAGTTTCTCAATTAATAGAGCCGTTGGGGTGGTTTGGGCATGCATTTAATGTATTAAATATAGTCGTTGGACGTTGTTAGGATTCTTGTAATCGATTACTCAACTTATGTAATCGATTACATATGTTGTTCCAACGTGTTCTTGACTTTCTGGGCTCTGTGTAATCAATTACATTCTTGGTGTAATCGATTACATGGCTTCTGACTTGTGTGTAATCGATTACAATATCTGTGTAATCGATTACATGACTTCTGACTTACTGTGTAATCGATTACAATATCCATGTAATCAATTACATGACTCTTTGAACGTGTTCATGCTTTTCTGGGCTTGATGTAATCGATTACATATATTGTGTAATCGATTACATGGCCTCTCGATTTTGCTTGTAATCGATTACATTGCTCATGTAATCGATTACATGCCTTCTGTTTGCTGTGTAATCGATTACAAACATCATGTAATCGATTACATTGGCCTCTGAACACATTTTTCAAGTCCAATAAAGCTTGTAAGTCATTTCTAACACCTCAAGACACTTAATTAAACATAAATCCTTTTAAGAGTGTTAGATTTAAGATTGAAACTCAAGTTTTATTGAAAGCCATGTTTAACTTTGAAATTTCCCACTTATTTTGAAATCATATATTGAAAAATCATTTGAGAAATCTTGAGAGCATTTAACATTAATGTTCTAAGTCTTATAACTAAATAAACCTTCTTGTCTTCTTTCTTTGATCTTGATTTTTCCTTTTGCGCTTGATCTTCACTATTGCACTTGAACTTCACTTTGGCCTTTATTATCATCAAAAACCTATTTGATATGCTTCAAGACATAAGCATTTACACAACCTCACTGCCTGAGGGATCTATTTCTCTAGGGTTCAACTTATTGCATAAAGGAGCCAATTTACTAGGGTTTAACCTTATTGCACAAGGGAGCCAATTTACTAGTTCATATCCATGTTCATTGCATAATTCAAGTTTAACCATTGCGCGGTAAAATGAGCATAACTTGAGTTACGAGGGTCGAAACGAGGTGATTCTAGTGGCATTAAAAAACTAAGAAAAAGAGCTACAACCTTCATGAAGACCACAAAAGTTGCTTCTCATTCCAAAGGAAACCACGGTCTCCCTGTGGAAAATTTCATGGGGAGAAAGAACCACGACCCCCCCCCCCGGTGGGAAATTCCACGAGGCTGTGGAAACTGGTGCTGAAACAAGGAAGCTGATGAAAAGAACCACAACCCCCCTGTGGGAAATTCCACACAGCCATGGAATATTTGCAGCAATAAGAAACTTTCTGGTTCTAGTTCCAGCACCAAGACTTACCATTTCCAATCAACTTAAATCAGTTTTCTTGTGATTTCTAACACCAATCTAGGCCCCTAAACTTGTTGTAACTCTTATACAACCTATTGATTCACTTAGGCATAGATTTAGGCTAAAAATCACTCTAATTCCAACTCATTTTCCAAGCTACTTCAATGAGCACAAAATGATTTATCTTAAGTCATGGATGGCTATCTTGGTCTTACTAGGCTGAAACTATCCTAAGTCAATTCTTGGAATCAAGAATCAAGCTAAGAACTTAGATTTGACTCTCCAAATCCATTTCTCAATTCATAATCCCTAACTCCCTTCAAGAGAAACAAAAAGCAAATGATGAATAGAACTCCCCTACCTCTTGTGGTGTAGATGATCTTCAAGTCTTGATATTTGCCTTGGATCCTCTCCTTGGGTCCTCCTTCTTCTCTTTCTCTTCCCCTCCTTTCTTTCTTCCCTTTTCTCTCTTTCTCCCTTCGTTTCCTTCTTTTTCTGTTTTCTGCTGAGGCTTGTGGGATAAGAGAGAAAATAAGGAGAAAAGAAACTTAAGTTTTTGTGCTGAAACTTATATATGCTAAGGATACTTGAATTATGCTAATTCAACTTTTTAACTTCCAACAACTTTAGAATAAATACTATGATTCATCTAAATTGTTGTTTCATCATAATTCTTTTTTTTCATATATACTGCTAGTCAATCCGATATTAAAGCACACAACTAATATGCCTAAAAATACCAAACTAACTCTAATTATTCTCAAATTTTAAATGCATCTTACTTAACTCATTTGTGACTTAGAAACAAGTTATCCATACTTGTTTCCATCAACTTGGCAATTTATGCCACTATCTGAGTCATTTTAAGCTACTTTTCAACTTATGTGTTGTAATAAAGTGTTTAAACTGACTCAGTTTGTCACAAAACTAAACTGACATGTAAAGAAAGTATTAGGCTACCTCTGTAACCCTTTACAAGCCTAACACATTCTTGAGGGTGTTACATCCCTCCTTACTCATAAAATTTATTTTCACTTATGTCCCTTTGATATGAAACACAAATAAAATACTAACTAATTGAATTAAATGTATAGAAATTTAATTTGGAAGGGATATTACATGTCTAATTAGGAATTAGGTCATACATTTGTCCTCTTGTTGAGTACCTTTATACATGAGCACTTTTAGGGTGTGAGGAATCTTTACATTTAGTGCATATTGAATGTTGTTCCCTTGAGTGGTGGAAACTGTTATTCCTTATGATTTGTTCCCTACTTTTGCGAGGTTGTGGTGAATATCCCTTTCAATTGAGGGAGTCACGCCTTGCACCTAGGATACTTCACGCGCACAGTAGTGTTAAGATGCCAGCCTGGTGGGTTGGGTTGCTCCATATTCGTGGACCTGAAACCCGGTCCAGAACAGTTGCCCCTAACTTGACACTTAGATGGGACAACTAAGTGTCAAGATACAAGTTCAACTAGAGGACACGGTGCATAATGGACAAAGGGATCCGAGTCACAGTGCCAACGTCGGATCTAGTAATGTTATCTCAAAGGGCCGAGGTTTGTGATGTATCATAGTAAATCCCCAAGATACATGAGTACGACCGGGTTCTATGATGGATCACTCTGCTTAAGTCATCATACCGTTGTCTGGGGTAGGCAGTAAGTTGCCCCTATATATAACTTGTGGGGTATGTGAATGTACCCCAGACTAGGCTGGGGTGTCTTCGAATGCCACGAATCGTTTCAATTTTGAACATTCTGAACATTGTCCTTTTGGTTGCCTTTATTTAATGGTTTGTAGCAGTCTATGTTTGCTTGGGAACCATTGCCTTTCATTTATTAGGAATTAAGCCACTTTAATGATGATAGCAATTTTATACCATTTCCCAACTACCCGCCACCCTTGCGGCCAATCACAGAGGAGGAGCAATTAAACGTAGCTTCAAATGTGCAACCAGTTCACCTTTTTGGGAGCCAATCAAAATGCATTATTCCCTCTATAAATAGGGAATCTTTACAGTAGGGTTATCACCTGTTTCTTTTGTTTTCTAGTTGTGTTGAGAATGGGTCTTTTCTAGAGAATGGTCCCTGTTCAGCTTCTTGTGAGCGTGTGGAGGGTCGTATCCCCCCATCTTCCTCTTCTTTCCTAAATTTTTAAAGGTGTTTCCTTTTTCCCTTGCATATTTTTCTTGTGGTGGTCTTTCTTTCCAAGCATAATGGTTCGGTGAGAGCTAAGTAACTGCTCTACGTGGCTTGGTCAATGCACCTCCGAACAATATAAGCCTTTCTTTTTCGACGTATATGGGAGCGAAAAAAGTTCCTACTCTTACTGGGAGGGTCCATGGTTTCTATTATAGTTCTTGTGAGGCATGGAAGGGTTTCATCGATGTCCTTTCTCTGCTCCCCCGACTATCTTCCATGGTGCTTGTGACACCTTGGCACCTTGGGTGTGTAATTGGATATGCATGAGTGTTTGGGAGTCGTGGGATCATGAAACCTTCTCCTCATGTTGGCCAAGAAGGAAGGGATGGGTGCACGCATCTAGAGGAGTCATCAAGGTGGTTGTGGTCAGTGCTTGATCATCATCATCATCGTCACATCTGCCTTCCTTTCTAACTCTTTCTAGTGGGCACCTTTGCATTAGGTTGTTTATAGGCCTTTTTTGTAAAGTATATTATGTTTGGAATGTGAATAATAAATTTGCCTTTTGGAATGTTTCGCTTTTGTACGATTGGCTTGTCATTCTGTGTCTTGCATAGTTATTTTTGTAATTTTGAGATGAGTCCAAAGTTCGGTCTCATTACTTGCTTGCTTGATAAATGCTCGTTTTACCTAACTGAGATGAGTCCAAAGCTCGATCTCAGCAGTCATGTCCGTTTAGTTTGACGAGTACTCATGTGCCCAACCGAGATGAGTACAAAACCCGATCCTGGTGGTTGGGTTCGTTTAGTTTGACGAACACTCGTGTGTCCAACCGAGATAAGTATGAAACTCGATCGCAGTGGTTAGGTTCAATTAGTTTGACGAACACTCGTGTGCCCAATCGAGATAAGTACGAAACCCGATCCCAGTGGTTGGGTTTGTTTAGTTTGACGTGGTAGCCTCCTGGTGTGGGGTCCACTATCCCGAGCTACAGTCAGTTACACTTAACCTTTGTAAACTATGTTGGGTTTATGGGTTAAGGTGCGACTCGAAACGGCATAGATGAAAACCCTTGAATACCCATTTTGACCCTGGAGGGTATTCAAGTGAATTCCCTAGTTTGGTTGTCTTATGTAAGAATATGCTCAACCGCTGTAAACCTGGTCAATTTGTGGGTTAAGGTCAAGCTCAAATGGGTATAGGTGAAAACCCTTGAATGCTCTGCTTTCCCCTAGAGGGTGGTCAAGTAGATTCCCCAGTTTGGCCGTTGTGTTGATGTCGAAATAGCTTATTCTTTTTGAACCTTGTATTCCTTAGACCTCGCAGAGATGATGTGACCTTGTGAGTTGCATTAGGCCGAAGTACTTGTTGTAGACGATAACAGTTGGAAAAACTAATTTATTAATAACAGAAGTTGCTTACATAGCTAAGGTAGAATTACAAGGTATTCAACTATAGTATTTCCTCAATTTATCCACTTTCCAAAAGTTTTTGATTGCCTTGCTAAAGAGGGTTTCTAGTGCATAGGTTCCCATATTAGTGGCGGACGTAATTCTGTACGATCCTTCCCAGTTAGGAGCTAGCTTCCTATCTTTCGCATTTTTCCCTCCGATGTCCGCTCTACGTAGCATGAGATTGCTAAGGTTAAACCATCGTGGAATCACCTTGGAGTTGTACTACTTGGCAATCTTCTGCTTAAGGGTTACTTCCCAGACATGGGTAATACGATGTTGTTCTTCTAGCAAGTCAAGTTCTTGGCCGATGAGGTCTGAATTGGTTTCTTCAGAGAAGTTTTGTTTTCTCCAGCTTGGCTCCCCTATTTCCACTGGGATCATGGCCTCGCAGCCGTAAGTTAACTTAAAGAGGGTTTCTCCTGTAGAGGAATACGATGTGGTTCGATATGCCTATAGGACATGATCAAGTTGTTCCACCTAATTTCCCTTAGCGTCATCAAGTCTTTTCTTTATCCCCTTAGTATAACTTAGTTGGCGACCTTAGCTTGTCCTTTGGTTTTTAGATGTTCTACCGAGGTGAAGTGCTATTTGATTTTAAGTTCGGCCAAGAAGTCCTTGAAATTTTTGTTAACGAATTGGATTCTGTTGTCCATGACAATTGACTTCGGGACTCCAAACCTGCTAATGATATTCTTATAAGTAAACTTTTGGATTCACAAGAAGGTGATTGTGGCCAATGGTTCTGCCTCAATTTATTTGGTGGAATAACCAATAGTTACCACCAAGTATTTGACCTGTCCTAGTGCTTGAGGAAAGGGGCCTAAGATGTCTATTCCCCATCGGTAGAATAGCCAGGGGACGTATATCATTGACAAATCCTCTTGCGGTGCTGTGTAAGCGTCTGAGTGGCGCTGACATTTATCACATCTCTGCACATGTTCCTTGCTATCAACTTCCACGGTGGGCCAATAATATCCTACCCTCAGCACTTTTCTCGCCAGGGATTTTTCGCTAAGGTGGTGGGGTGGTCTGAACTTCCTTCATGAATCTCAGTCTGGATGTATTCTGCCTCTTTGGGACTGAGACACTTGAGGAGGGGACAAGAGAAACTGCAGTGGTACAACTGGTTGTCATAGGTGGTGTACCAGGCCGCTGTCCGTATTATCTTCTAGGCTTCTTTTTGGTCCTCAATGAGTGAACTACTACGGAGGTAGGCTAATATGGTTGTCATCCAGGTTTCCCCATCTTCCAGTAGAAGGACTTCATTGTCAGTGATACTAAGAGTAAGGAGAGTATCCTGGATCACAGATCTATTATTGCTAGGGCTCTTGGTACTGAAAAGTTTTGACAATATGTTAGCCCTAGAGTTTTGTTTTCTTGGAATGTGCTCCACCTTGACATTGTCAAAGTTTTCCATCAGGTTTTTAACTCTGACTAGGTACTTTTATAGTAGGGGCTCCTTAGCTTAATATTCCCCTCTTATCTGGGATGTTGCCAGTTGTGAGTCATGGCACTGCACTATATCCCTGGCTCCCATTTCCTTCGCCATAGTAATGCCCACTATCATACTTCGTATTCGGCCTAGTTGTTGGACGTGGGGAACTCAAACCTCAATGAATGTTCTAACACAAGGCCAGCTTCATTTTCCAACGTGATTCTGGCTTTGTTCCCTTTGGGATTCGGGGATCCATCAACTTAAATGATCCAAGAATGCGCTCTAGGGTGGTAGGAGTCCGGTGTGTGTTCAACTAGGAAGTCAGAAAAACCCTTGAGCCTATACAGCCAGTTTCAGCTTGTAGGTGATTCCAAACTCAGAGAGTTTGACTGACCAAGCAGTCATTCTCCCCACGAGATCTGGTTTGTGCAGTACTTGCCTAATAGGTTAGTCTATCCTCACTACTATGGGGTAACATTGGAAGTATTGTCTTAACCTTCTTGTAGTGATTACCAGTGCCAGAGCCAGCTTTTCAATTTTTTTGTAACGAATCTTGGGGCCTTGGAGGAATTTACTAACGAAGTAAATCGGCCTCTGACTCTTATCTGTCTCTCTTATCAAAACTAAGCTGATCGCCTCATTGCTAATAAAGAAGTAGATGTAGAGCATCTCGCTGGGGGTCCGGTCTTGTCAGAATAGGTGGTGTTAATAGCATCCTCTTCAGCTCTTGGAACATAGCCTCACATTCTGAAGTCCATTCGAAGTTCTTCCCCTTTTTTAAGGTTTAGAAAAGGGGGAGAGACTTTTGACCCGCCTTGGCCAGGAAACGTGTGAAGGTCGCAATCTGCTTGTCAGCTACTATACTTCTTTGATGGATTAGGGACTGTGCATGTCAAGCACGGCTTGACATTTTTTCAGGTTAGCTTCAATACCATGGTTTGTCAGTAGGAACCCTAGAAATTTGCTAGCCTGTACCCCAAAAGCGTGCTTTTTTGAGTTCTGTCTCATATTGTGCTTCCGAACCTCGGCGAATACCTCCTCCAAATCCTTAATGTGGTCACCATTGTCTTCTATCTTGACTATCATGTCATCAATGTATACTTCTAGCATTTTTCCAATTTATCCCTCAAAGACCTTGTTCATCATATGCTGATAAGTGGCTCCTGCATTTTTAAGCCCAAACGACATGACTCGATAGCAGTAACTCCCCATCTCGATTATGAAGGCTATCTTGTCCTTGTCATCTAGATGCATGGGGGTCTGGTTATAGATGTAGTACGCATCCATAAAGGAAAGAAACTTGAAACTGGATGAGTTGTTTACCATCTTATCAATGTTGGGAAGTGGGTAGGGGTCTTTTGGATACGCCTTGTTGAGGTCGGTGTAGTCGATACACATACACCACTTTCCATTGACTTTTTAGACCAATACCACATTAAAAAGCCATGTGGTGTAGGATACTTCTCTGATGAATCCGGCATCCAAGAGCTCCTTCACTTGTTTCTGGATGACCTCTTGTCTTTCCGGTCTAACCTTCCTTTTGCATTAAGCCACTGGCTTTGCGTTCTCCATAACAGAAATTTGGTGGCAAAAAGAAGTCTGGGTCCAAACTCGGCATATTTGTTGAAGTTTGGGTGAACAAATCTTTGTTTCTTTGTAGGACCTCTATCAACCGTGATCTTTCTTCCAAACTGAGTTATCCATTAATCTTGGTTACCTAACCAGGCTTGATGGCAAGTTGAAGGGGTTAGAGTTCTCCATCTGGCCAAGGACATGTATCGCAAATCTCTTCACGTATGTCTAACTTGGTCAATAGGATATCGACGAAGTTCATAGTGACCGGAGTCGAATCGTTGCGCTGAACCATTATCTGTGGTCTTTTGGCAATTTTCAGGCTTTCATTGTAGCACTTCCTTGCCATGACTTGGTCTCTTTTAACGGTCACAACCCTACCTTGGTGGTCCAAAAACTTCATGTCTAAGTGGGGTGTGGAAATCACAGTCCCAAAGGCATTTAGTGAAAGGCGACCCAGGATAATGCTATAGGCGAAAGGACAATTAACCACCAAAAGCCTGACCTTGATAGTTTTAAAGAGAGGGTCTTTCCCCAAAGTAAGGTGAGTCTCGATGTACCCAACCGGGGTGATCTTGTCCCCTATGAACCCAATCAGCTCGCTGGTATATGGAATGAAATCTTCCTTCGACAGTCTTAGCTTGTTGAATAAGTCTAGAAACATTATGTCAATCAAACTTCCCTAATCCACAAACATTCTTCGGACCTCAGCGTTTATAATTATTTCAGTAATAACCATATGCTCATCATGATTTGGGATGGTGTTTCCATAATCCTCATCAAAAAATGAGATCGAGGGGGTTTTTCTTAACCCTCTTCTCGATTTAGATTTTGTGAGGGAGGACACACTCATCATCACCCGGAGGGCTCTCTTCTTATTGTTTCCTGACTCACTATCGCCTGTGAAGCCCCTTGAAATGGTGTTTACTGTTTGAGTTACTTCGGCGTGGTGACAGTTGTCTTTCACCAAATTTCCAGGGCTTTGTATTACTGACGACCACCGTTTAGCATCCTTAAAAGGCGCCCTTTGTGAATCGAAGTGTTACTGGGAGATTCTCTCTAGCGGAGGAAGTCTCCTGACTGTCCAGCTTGGGTTCTGGATAGGCAATGAGTGGTTCCAAGAGTTGTTCGTGAGCAATAGAGGGAGATGCTAGACGGTGACTCGTAAGCGGTGGGTAGTTCGCGGTAGGAGCACGATTTTGGCCGGTTTAGGTTTGCTTCCTCTTCGTGTTAACCATGTTGACGGCTGAGATGGAAGCATTGATGGTGGTGTTGGGAGTAGAAATTTATCGTTTCCCATAGACGGCGTCAATATTCAGAACTGGGTTTTGAGGGTTACTTAAGAAGGTAAAAGATGGTGGTTTCCTCCATGGCACAACAGCAGCAACATTGGAGCGAGGGGTAAGTACTTGTAAAAGGCACTCCGACGCTCAAGTGAGTAGGTGCGCAAGGAGGAAAGTGTGTCTAATTGGGAATTAGGTCATACATTTATCCTCTTACTGAGTACCTTTATATATGAGAGTTTTTAGGGTGTGAGGAATCTTTGCATTCAGTGCATATTGAATGTTGTCCTCTTGAGTGATGGAAACTGTTATTTCTTCTAATTTGTCCCCTACTTTTGCGGGGTTATAGTAAATATCTCTTTCTATTGAGGGAGCCACGCCTTACTCCTAGGTTGCTTCACGTGCACAATAGTGTTAGGGTTCTAGACTAGCGGGTCGAGTTGCTCCAGATTCGTTGATCCAAAACCCGGTTCAGAACATTTTGTGCATTGTTTAAAGATTTATACGTGCTTCATCAAAACATTTACTTCAATTGTCTTAAAATAGAAGAAAAATATGTACATAAAAAAATGAAAAAGAAAAATACTCATAATTAATCCATGTTGAAAATTTCAAATACGAAGGATTAACAAAATGATTTTTTTTTCCTTATTGTAAAAAAAAAAAATTATTTGTTGAAGAACCCTTTGATTTAATGCATATATATAGGGGCAGGAATTGTAGAAATATGTTATATTAATAAATAAATATATACACAAAGAGATTTTTTTTATAAGCGACATACAATTTACTTCGTCCTTGAAATAGAGACAGAAATAACTAACAATATCTAAGTACATTGCCATATCTCTGATTCTAAATTGTCATAGCTAATTATTAATACATATTGATTATTAAAACGACATTGTTCAAAAAGAGGTAAAGCATTCATGTTCAGATGAATTTGAGTCGTCGCAAGGAGAGTGATTATGTCTTCCTTCATAGGTGGTTATCACCATACGACAATCTTCTGAGAGTCGTTCAACTCTTTTCTTCACCCTGCAGTTGTTATGGGTGCAACGGTAGTAACTTCTGCCATATTTCAAAATTGAGATGATCTTGGATGAGAATAAGATCTAAATACAGAAGACAAGTGAAATATGGCACCTTAATTAAAAGATTGAAGTCTTTAAGACACATACATATAATAATAATAATAATAATAATAATAATAATAATAATAATAATAATAATAATAATTTGTTAAAGAACCAATGAAAAAAAGTGAAAATTCGACAACAAAAAAATTTTATCCTGCTTTTGTTCTCCGAATAACTGTATTTTTATTGAGCTAAGCTACAATTTAGACAAAAACAGCTCCTTCAAATACGAGCTCTTAAATTTCTAACATATGTCAAGTCAATGATTTGTGTAAATGAACTAAGAACAAAATTTGGTTCTAATTTTTTTTCTCTAACTCTTTTCTCAAACTTCTTTAATTACTTTTTATATATTTATTAATTTAATTAAATGAGATTAAAAATAACAAATAAATGATAATTAAAAGCGTTAAAGAAAAAAAAATTAGAGCCAAATTTTGTTCATTAAGAACAAAACTTGGCTCCAACCAACCATTAGCTTAGGATAATGGTGTGTTTACTGTTTTCTTGTGACAAGGCTCTTTCTGTCTATTTAACCCTTTCATGTTTTCCGTTAAAAAATATAATCATCATTAAATATTCTTTTTATTGCCTTGCTTGTATTTATTCTGACGGGATAATGGGCATTATTAAAAAGTGAATCTGTGATAAAATCATCATTAAATATACTTTATTTCTTGTCTATTATATTATTTTGTAGAAGTATCTAATCAAATGTTATATAAATTCATATATATTAAATATGCAAATATCTACGATGTTTTTATAGACAAGACAGTATATCGCTTAAAAGTTTGAACTCTGTAACTTTATTTTAGTTTAAAAGTTACTTGAAGTTACACTTCTACCTCAAAACATACGTTTCCTAGTAGAGTATATATACACCTAAAAATAAAAACACAAACACACACATTTTAATATATGAGTGAATTACATTATGTAAATGATAACTTTTTTGATCACAATTAGGGTGGAAATAGGGTATAAACTAGTTTAGTTTGACCTAAATACGTCAAGGCTTAGAATGTCAACATGAATCTAGTTTGTTACAAATCATAGACAATTTATTTATTTAACATAATTTAAAAATTTATTTAAATGTCTATATTACATAAAAGGCTTTATAAAAGTTAAGAAATTTAAACTTTTTACTTTTTAAATAGATATAACTTTTAATAAAAATATTATATTTTTTATAAATATAAATATATTATACTAATATATAATTAATAAATTATATAAGTATTATAAATTCACAATTATATATAATAATAAATAAAAAGGCCAATTAATAGTCAAATAAACTATTTTAAAAACTCACGCCTTAACGTACAAAATTAAATAAATCTTTTTAAAAGTTTAAACCTAACTTATTTGTTAGACCTACATAAGCTAAAAATAGATTAACAAATTTCTATTAAGCCCCTTTGCTTATTCCACCCTTGTACACAATTTGTCTTAATATCGACTTTCACATCAAAATTTGCAATTTTGGACTTAGTAGACAATTTTATCTTATTTTTTTTACAATGATTTAACAGACAATATTAATCAAATACAACCACATGAAAAATCCTATTTTTTTTCTTAATGAGAAAGTGACCAAAGATTCATAGATGAAACAAGCAGTGTAAGAATCAAAATAAGATACCCCGAAACAAACAATTGTTCTTTTGTAAATGATGCCAATTGAGCTGAGCACAGTTGGTTGTGGTTAAAGATTTAAGTAGAAATTTTAACATTTCTATTGAAAAATTATGCGAATAAAATAGTATTATTGAAATAAAGAATGTATAGGAACATTTTTGAAAGCTTGGATTTTGAATAATTTATTTCAGTTTCATTCTATGAATTGTAATGTAATTGGCTTCTATCATATGAGAGCCAATTTGTCATTCAAGAATTATATATATCATTTATTCATTATACATTACAAATTACAAAGAAATACTTTATATAGTTTTGAATTTCTTTAAATCATGGATTCAGAATTTAAATTAAAAAACTACAATAGAATATATCCATATTTTTAAATAACCACATTCACCCTTTTTCTTGCCTATAATGCCAACTATTCTCACTCTGATTTCCTATAAACTGTTCCTAACTTCCCCACTACCTGTCTATAATATAATCATTTCAATGTGGAAACAAATTATTGTGATTGTCCCTTACTATTACCAAACCAAAACACAACCTACTGCAACTAACTTTTTGAGTATAGCAAGAGATCATTATCATAATTTGAAACTTAATAAACATTATTTAAATTTATAACCATCTCAATTACTTAAGCTGTATTTACCTGGCACAACGTTATCTAAATAAATAGACATGAAACAAAAACATTTTTCAAATCAGCTTTCAGTATTGTCCTGGACAAAGTGAGACAAGTATTTCTTTTAGCCAAAAACTAGCTTGTCTCCCTTCATTTTCTAATCCTTATTTAATTTCTCAATAAAATAGTTAATCAAGTTTGGTACTGCATCGCTTCATGATAAAAGTTCTCGGTTGTTAAACAATACCTGTTGGTCTCAGACAAGTCCCATCGTCATATTTTACACTTTTAAGCACCCGGCCCGTTAATGTTCTTATGTTCCTGAAGTGATCATTCAATAACTTTTTCATCTTCCTAATTGCACTTCTAAGTACATACCTTTAAGTAGAATCTTGTAATGATGTTCTGCAACTGAAACCAATTTACCAGCACTTTCTTAGGTTTATGATAATAGATATACCACTTTAACCACTTTGCATTGGCTGATGAAGTACCTCCAAAAAAACTATTAAACTTTCTTGTCATGCACGCAACATTATTAACATACACATAATATATATATTTTGGGTCTAATCTGTTGGTTACCAACACGTACGTTTTTGTTTCTCTAAATTATTAGCTTCATTCAGTCTAAGTAACTTTGGATTTCATCATACTACTGTATTAGTTTAATGTAGCATGCTTCCAATCCTAAATCCTCCTTAAACAGTGTGCTTTAAACTCTCAACGGAACCAATTAAAAATAATATAAGGTTCCTACAAATTAATAATGCTTGTCAATTTTTTACTTCGTTATCTTCAGTGTTTTTTTGTTGAAAATCAGTGACATATTAAGCTCAATATATGCCGTTTTGTCTACTTGGGTTGTTAACTTATTTCTGCTTAAAATATATTATTAAATGAGTTTAAATTTAATCTACTGCTAATGTAAATTTTATTATATTATTATCCAATGATGTATTGATATATTATGAAAATATTTAAAATTTTTAAGAACTAGTTATAATAATCAAATTTCTTTAATAATTTGTTAATATATAATTCAAAGATAGAATAAAGAAATTTTACATTGAAAATAAATCAAAATTAAATCCTTATTAAATATAAAATTTAGTACGTAGATTATACATGTCAAATGGATTTAGTCCCAGACCTTATCACACATAAATGATTAATTTGTTCTTTCAATAATTTGAAAGCCCAGCATGTTAGTTTCTGATATATATAATTCAATGAGCAAATTACATACTCCGAGAGACCGATAAGTTAGACTTTCAAATTGTTGAAGACCAAATTAGCCAATTACAAATATCCAGAAACTAAATTTACTTAGTTTTATAATTCTGGGACCAAATTAGTTATATGTTTAATCATAACTCAATTATGGTAATGAACATGACAAGTTATCTTGAATGTTTGATTGGTTCTAATAGTATATAAAGAACCAAATTATCCCAAAATTTACCCTTTTATTAGTTATAGACATGAGAAGTTTTTCATTTCCAAAAAACAAAAAGGTACAATTGCAGTCATTTTTGGTTTTCTTAACTAAATAAATTGTATGAAACATTTATTTAAGAATTTGATATAATTAAAGGATTTAATTTTAATATATTATTAGTGAAAAAATTCTGCACTATCATTCAATGATATGTCACCACATCATTTAATAAATTAAAACTTACATAATTTTTTTATTAAATAACGTAATAACACATCATTATATAATAGTATAAAATATTTTACATTATTAATGTATCAAAATTAAACTCATAATTTAATTGTTTTACAATTCAGTAGTGGTACAACTACACCAATATATAATGTGAAAGATACTTACATATAGGTAGTTTAATTTGAATTTCACCTGTTACTGTTGAAAATGATAAAACAACTACATCCAGGTAGACAGCTTAATAAGATGTTTTGGATAGGAAAATTCCTGACATGCCTCTTTAATATTTGTGTCTGATGTAATTTATTTTCTTCAGTTTCCTCCTTCAAACAGAATGATCTTTGCTTATTATCAAAGGGACTTCAATTTTCTATCTCATTTTCCTGTCTTCAATAGAATACTATTAACTAGGTAAAAAACATTACCAACAAAAGAGAGAAGTATTGCTAATTAAGAGACAAGTTACTGCCAAGTAAGAGATATGTGTATTTTTTTTAATGACAATATTTTATTAAGCGGAAAGGGAGCAGGAACAAAATATTTGAATCCTTATTAAAGATCTATTTCTTGTGAAAAAATAAAAAATAAGAAACCTATTTCTGAGATGATAAATATTTCCTGATTTGGTTAATTATCAATGAAGACAGCACGTGTGCATACCATTCTTGTTCTGTTATTTAAGATCAATATACAGATAACATTAACAAGGAGTCAATGATATTTCAGAATATTTTCTAATTGTGATTTTTAACATTTTAGGATTTGGAACCAAAGGATGTATTAATTTCATTTTCTCTTAGGCCTAAGGGGAATCGCATATTGGAAGCTGGAAATGTAATGCACAAGAACTTTATCCATCTGCGCAGTCTTATAAGAAGCTTTACAAAATGGCAGCATAATCTTTGCACCCTAATTAGAAAATTTTCTGCAATATATTGCTTATAATACCCTCAAATTTTGGTTTAGATTTTAGAGCTTAAAATGGAGCCAATCTACTCATTTCATCCAAGTGGAGAAGGATTGTGGGTGGAATTCTTTATATCCTAACAAGGAGGGAATTGAGAAGAAAGGGTTGAAATGGTCACTATCTAATTAAGCAATGAGACATTTGACAATAAGATCTTTTAATTTTCTTATGAGATTATTTTAATTAATAATGCACCTCTTGCAAACAGATGCATGAAATGCATGCACAATTCTATTAACGTCTAAGCATCTCCAATTTTGAATCTCATTATATTGGTTTCAATTGATTCAATCACCGCTACTACTATTTTTGTTTTCGTTATTGTGTTTGGGACCAATTGCAACTCATGTAGAGCTAGATTTACCCAATTTATTGCTTAAACTCACAGTAGCACGAAAGGCACATGACACTACTCACTGTTTTATTTTGAAACATAAATTCTGTAATAATGTATATATATGATATATATGTCCTTTGACAACAAACTTACCATCATAACACGGATCACTTTGTCAGTTATTGTAGGATAAGTGGATTGGTAACATGAACATTTGATTTTGTTAATTACATCCTAATTAAAAAGTCACGATGGCCAACATTGAGTGAACAAAATAACATATTTTCATCTGATATGTAAATAAGTTATATGTGAATTTTACACAACATTTAAATTATAGAACGGCGAGTCATGGATGCAAAAGCTATAAATCAATTAAATCAGATATATAGTACAAGAATATGATAAGGCCAAACAAGAAAAAAGAAGGAATGCCAAAGAAACAATTAAAACATGATTAGAAGGTCTATTTGATGCAAAAAAGCCCAGAACTTAAGAAATTTTTTGACATTTTAGCCGTTAGCCAATTGGATTGGAAAAACTATTAGGTAAATGTTAAAGAGTTACAATGAAAAACTTTAGGTGCAAGTGAAACCATTTTTAGTGATGGATGAATGTGTGGAAGAAGTTCGTCACATAAAAACCACGACTATTGGATGGTTTGGGAATAGAGAGGACGAAGGAGGGGACCCTATGGTGTACTCTATTGTCAAAACTATAATAATAATCCACTAAATATTCTCACCAATATATCTTTTCCATTTTTTTTTCCAATCAATATTTTATCAGAAGATAAGCCCAAGGGTCAGTCTGTACCATCAATCTTCCCTTCTCAGAAGTTTATTGAAAGTAAACATCTTGAATCATTCCTTCAGTTTTAGCTGGAGATTCTCTTTCTGCCTCTCTCTTTCTCTCTCTCTTCTTTTCTTTTTTCTTTTTTCATGAGAGTTTTTACAATCTTTAATGTTTCAAACAAAATCTAAGATAAATTACACCTGGCTCACCTGTGACGATTCATCCGATTGTTCACTACCGACACACTTTTTTTTTCCAAAAGAGACATTTTACCTTCATTCCTCCGGGTGTAATGCCTACGATGTAGCCAGTGTACTCAATTATAGATTTAACACTTTCATTTTATAGAGATATTTTAAAATGCCAAAAATAGGAAGAAAAGGCTTATATGGATAAAATTTATTAACAGAAATGTCTCTAATTTTCAATATCTGTTTATATATCACCAATTCACCATTGTGCTATATTAACTGTCACCTGGGCTTTAGCGCAGCCTCAGACTGCTCAAAATGAATGGTTTATGACTTCCTTCTAAAACGAAAAGAATGCCTCTTTAATTTCAGTTTTCCACATATGGAATGGAATGAATCAATGAAGACAGTTCCAAGATTTTTCTACTACATGTGTTAATCATAATTCATTTAGTTTCCTCCTAAATAAATCAAAAACTTGTAAATTTGAGCAAAAGTAATCAAGAAAGCAAGGGTTGAGCTTCAAGGATTACCTTGGATGAAGGCTATTCTTGACAACTTTCTGGCCATACTTCCTCCATTTGTAACCATCATCAAGCACATCCACATCACTTCTTGTTTGGAAACAAAATCTTGGCTCTCTCAGCTTCCTCCTCACTTTCACCTTGTTCTTCTCTGAGGCTGCACTCCTCCACCTACCATCATAGAGATAAACATATAATCTTGTTAATAACTTCCAAGTATTAATCCTCAAAGTCCATCTCGATTAATCCGCTTTCTTATTTTAAAACACGATTAATAAATAATAAGCCTTTAAATACAAAATTAAAAATAAATAAAACTGAAAACAAATATAGAAGTTAGAAAACGTGATGATCTGTTTGAGAGAATATGTGAAGTCAGTAATGGACTAGTGGATTCGAGTATCAATGAGTATCAAGACTTTCGAGTCCCAAGCTCTTGCTTCTCACAACCCGAGAGAAAAGAGAGCAAGTGGATATAATAACTTGGAGTACGAAAAGCAAGCTCCGAAGAAAAAGTAGTCCCTTCCATATATGGCCAGAGACCTTCAGATTCTTCGCAGAAGCCCAAAGAATATCTCCTTGGGTATCAAAATAAATATTTACGTGCATGCACTGCAAGAGAGAGAGAAGGACATTGAAATTGCAGTTACTAAATAAATATACCATGTGTTGTTGCCATCACTAGTATTTCCAGTGCAATTTTCATCATTGACAGCCTTGGGATCCAGAGTTCGCACCTGAAAGTTCACGGCACCATATAATATAAGCAAATCGTTTTAAAAAATAGAGATGAAAAGAATACCCTAAAATTGAAAAGGACATAATAACAAAAAAAGTATAAATAAATCCACCAAAATAAATAAAACTCATAATTAATTATAGGGTTGAAGATTGTAGTTTATAAGTTATAACTTTAATAGATGTTTTGCAAAGATAAACTATATCAAACTAAACCACCTGTTCGTTATTCCAAGATGTTCTGGTGACAAGGTCGTTATGGCTGAATCCAATGGTTGTGGCAGTGGCGGTGGTGGTGTTGGCCATGGTGGCGGCCGTGGTAGCAGCGATGCTGCTGCCGCTGCCAGCGTTTAGAGATTGAGAAAGCTGAGAAGATTGGGATTGCGCAGAGGGTGACAAGAAGCTGAGAACCTGGTTTTCTTCAAATTGAACAAAACCCATTTCGTGGATGGCTTGAGGGGTGTTTGTGAATGCAACCTGGAGCTCATAATTAGGAACATCTCGCTCCCCTTCCATGCCCTTTTTCCGATAATTTGAAATTGGATTTGAAATCACTTTGTTTTTGGTTTTTCTTCGTCTTCTTCTTATTGTTAGCTAGCTCGATCTTCCTATGGTGGTATAGCACAAATTCTAGGCCATGTGACCTTAGAGAATACGAAAAGAGGGTGACTCAGAAGACTGGGGCATGGGGTGTATAGTTTGGTCAACTGCTGGCTATATGCTCGCCAATTAAATTCTGAAGGGAATGTTTTTTGGAAATTTTTCCTTCACCTCTTCTTAAGGTAGTCTATTCAAGCCTTGTATACACACTCTTTCTCTCTCTTAAATACACGTGCATTGTCCTGCAAGTGTTTTTCAATGGAATCTATCTCAATCCGTGGTAGAAGAATAATTAGGCAAGTTTTATGCCTAGAGTTTTATTTTTAAATTTTAATAGAAGGGCTGTGTAAAATGGAATTCTTATTTTTCATCTATTCTTAATTACAAATCTAATTACAATTATCAGAGACCAAGTTTAAAGGGTAGAGCTATTAGGACTCTAATATGTCTATCTACACTTTTTACTTTTTAAATTTAATTGTATTTTCTAAATACACCCTTATTTAAAGTTTTTTTAAACAAAAGTCAAAACTATTATTATTATTATTTTTATATTGTAGTTGCCTATCCACACACTCTAAATTAATTATTTAAACTTAACTTAAAAATTGTCATATTTCAACAATATTTAAGTTCTAATTAGTTTTAGAAATAATGTTGTGAGATCAAGTTTAAAAATTATTCACTTTTTTTATACATTTTCCTCCATTGTTTATTATTTTATTTTATTAAAAAAATTCTTACTTGTCCAGTAACTCTTCACAAAAGCATATAAGTAAAAGGATTGTCCCTGTAGTAATGTTATATTGCTGTAGTAAAGTAAAAACATTATTTGTACAAAAAAAAAAAGTAAAAACATTGTTTAGTGAAAAAGTTAAAAGCAATAAAGAAAAAGAATTATTGTTCACAGATTTTAAATATGTCTTTTTTACTTGAACTATAATATATGTTTAAAACCTTAGACCGTTAATTTCTTTTCTATTGATGATTTTTAGAAGAAATTACAATTTAAAAAATTAATAATAAATTTTAGACCAAAATGGGAATTTACTTTAAATTCTAATGATTATTCATTTTAGATGTGATTGTTCATCATTTTGTTTATGGTATTTGTATGATTATTTATTTATATTTGTAAAACTAATTTTTCTATCATTTAATCTCATTTATTAGTATCTTTTGAATAATAATGAATACGAAGAAGGTTTAAAACATGTTCGTAAGCAATTTTAATGTTTAAAACATGTTTACACTTTTAATATATCAAAGATGAAAAAATTCAAATACTACGAAAAAAAGTTGATCTATAACAATTGCATTTGGCAGTCTATGTTTAAAAAAAAAAATCAAATAGAAGGTTTTATATATATTTCAGTAAGTCAATTTTTCATATTTACTGTTATTTCAAAAAATAATTGTGTCAAAATAAGGTTTTATAATAAGTAAAATTATCTGAAATATATAAAAAATAAAAATATAAAATAGTGTTCATATTACATTATTAAAATATTACATACATAATAAAATTATAATAAATATAAAAAGAATAAAGAAAAAAATATTTTTGAATTTCACAAAGACATAAACTAGATAAATTGAATAAAGATTATAAATTAGTTGTAACTAGTTTAGAATATGGATAAGCAACTAAAAAATGTTAACTTTTGTTGAAAGGAAAACTTACATAAGGGTAAATTTAGAAAGTACAAATAAAATTAAAAAATAGAGAGTGTAAATAGACATATTGGAGTGTTAATAGTTTCACCCAAATTTTAATTAGATTAAGCAGGTGACATTATAAAAATAACACACGAGAAACAACATAAAATTTATAAAACATTCATTAAATGTAATATATATATATATATATATATATCTAAAAAGAATTTAATGACAGATTTATTTAAATTAACATTTTGATTGATACAAACTGGTCTAATTATATAAATTATAAATCTGGTTATAAATCTGAATTATAACTGGTTAAGTAACTAATTTGCAGTTAGACCGTCTGGTCTGATCTGATCAAGAAAACACTTCTTCTATGAAATTATCATCATTGAACCAGAAAAATTATTTGGGATGGACTATATATGTAATTTGATGGTAATGCATACCCAAGGTGTGGAAGATCCTTCTCATTGATCCAAACCGTGGAATTGCAAATGTGTAAGCATCCAAGTGAAAAACCATGTTTTTACTTGGACCTCATTACTGCCAACTTCATAAGTTCGCAAATTTTAAACATTTCAGACTATTGCTGAACAAAAACGTTTGAATTGTGTATATTTTTTAATATCTCCACAGTTTTTTTTTCTTTATGAAACTAATCCTTTGGAGACAGGTCATAAATGACATTTACAAGACTCAAACGTTTGTCCTCCATGTTAGTGCAGTTCTGGATAGCATTTGAATTGCATTCTTAACATGATAAAATTAGTTCATGAATTATATATGTAGGGATGGATTCTGGAAAAGTTTAGTGGAGGGACAAAAAATCATAAATCATATTAATAAATATATATGTTATAGTATATATTAATAAATGACTTTGAGATAATAGCATTTAATTCTCACAATCTAACCTTAGCTACTTTGTTCTCTCTCTCTCTCTTTTTTTTTTGTAGGCATATAGTAGCAAATTCTTTTTCCTCTTTTAATTTTTTTTTAATCTTAACAAGTGTATTATACTTAATAAGTAAAATTTTATTTTAAATTAACTTAATAATATAAATTTATTATGCTCAGCCAACATTACACTTGCATCTCGCATTTATTAAAATAGTTACATTTTAACGTGATATTGACATGAAAAATCAATGTTTTAATTTCATTATAAAAACTTTTATAAAAAAATTAAAAAAAGAATAAAGAAACAAATATTAGATAATTAAATAAATCATGGTATTAGGTGTCATCTATATCATGACTTGTTCGTAAAATAAATTCTTTTTACATATAGATTTTAAAATGAAGAAGTGAATGAAACTTAAAATTGGAAGAGTTGATAGATGTATTATATATAGGTTAAAAAATAATAAAAAAGAGCTAAATTATGATATCAATATGTATATCAAGTTATAAATTATTAAATATATATTAAATATAATTCTTTCACCTTTACCATTTTTATTATTTAATAAATTAGAGTAATGGCACCTTAAAAAAAATTTACATGGGGCCATGGCCATGGCTCTTGTAAATCCGTCCCTGTATATATGTATAACGCTTTTAGCTGAAAATTCTTTTTGGAAAGTTACAGTTAGTTAAAAATTAACAAAATAGAAAATTAAATTTACTATATCATGATCTTGTTTTAGTTGCAATTTCTCGCTAATCTGCCATCCTTCGATAGGATAATATGATGGGGAAATACGGTCATTCACTTGACCTGCTTAGGCCTTTTTATCCAAAGCTCATGATTCATATTAATTTCATTTATTATTATTATTATTTCGGATTGCCACAATGTGATAGATAAAGACAAAATGTCTCAGTTTTTATAGATAATTAAAAGGTGAAATTATAATTGGACACAAATTGAGGTGAAAAATTTCAATTTCCTTTAAAGAAAAATATTTTTTTTATTGTCGTTTGGTTACTGTATTATAAATATGATGATATTATTTTATAAAATATAATTATGATCAATAACGAAATATTTTAATAAAATAATTGTTAACTTAATTAATTAATATATTGTTTGATTTTTCTTTCAAACATTCAATAATTGTGGGTGTCTTCTTAGTCACTCTTTAACAAAATCCAAACGGGTAGCAAAGTTTTATGGTAGCAAAACAATGAATCAGTGTATGTATTAAGTTTCATTTGAAAGTTGAAACCTGGCATTCTACAATTGTATACATGTTATGTCGAACAATAATCTTGCTAATGCCTTAATTGAAGAATAACTTGTGATTACGCAGCAGTACCACAATAACACGCAATTCCTTGTTATCATTATCAATTGCTAATCATGAGTTATTTGTGCCCTTGGTGGCTTCATACGGTTCATTTTGCTCTGAAACGTAGTTTTCAACAAAATGAAATGAAAGGGAGAAATACTTGCTTAAACCTGGTGTACCTAGTTAAGTGTATTAGGTCAATCAGGATTTAGTATTTTCATAAAGTACCGTAAAAATAATTGTATGATACAAAGATTCATGAAAATATTAAGTCTTGATTGACTTAGTGCACTTAACTATGATGCATCAGGTTTAGGTAAGAATTTCTCAAAGAAAGGATCAGAGATTTTCAAATATATACGTGTTGTTTCTTGGGATATTGGACATGCATGGGCAAAAGATGTTAAATGGGATTTTGAAACACAACATCAAAGATAGCGAAATAGCAATACGTGGGTTTTGGAAGTGATCTCATCATCTCATTCCTGATTCAATATTTTTTAGAAGAAAGAGATGATACTAGTGCAACCAGTTGGGTTATATATGGGGTAGCAGAAGAACATGGTAAAACAACTGTGGCATCTACTGTTGCTTATTACTGATTGCCAAAAAAATAATAGCTCAAAACATGTTGGTATGGTTTGGCAGAATAATACTTGGAGTACATACATAGGAAAGCGTACAATTAATATACATTTTTAAATGAAAATAGTTATACATAAATTTTAGTAACCATATTATACATGAATTTAGTAAAAATTTCAGAAAGTAACATGTCTAAAGTTTTGTACTTTTTATCAAAATCTTCATAGTGAGTTTGGTATTCCTTTAAACTTTAGGTTGAGAAGTTTAGTGATTTATTATTTTTCATTAAAAATCCATCCCTAAATTTTGTTTCACCTCTAGTTGTAAGGGAAGATCAGACCGATTGTTGAAGTTTTGCATAATGCTAGAAAATATTTCCAAGAACATACCATACTTTAAGTGATAAATATTAGTATCCCATCCGCTTTTCAATAATTTCTTCTGATGAGGGGTAAATCCGTAAATAGACAAATGTTAAATTCGACACCACAAGTTGGAATCAAGAGAGAATTAGATAATTTTAATTCTCAAATTTTATTAAATGTTCAAAATATTAAAATTTGTCATTACCCCTCTTCATACAAGCTATTTATAGACTAACAACATTATAATTCACAATAAATATAAATAGAAAATTAAATTTAAAATACTAAAAATTAGACGCTTCATCTTCCAAAGCATAATTTTTAATACATCGCTTTAAACTCCGCAATTCTCTATGTATTTGGAATCTGAAAATGAGTAAAACTAGAAGCTTTCCAATTCTCAATATGTTTAATTAGAATCTGAACAAGAGTTATTACTTATTGAAAAGTGAATAAGTCTAATTTCTAATACCACTAACCATACATAAACTTTGAACCACTACAGTATATTCCTAATAGTTTTTTCATTTTTTTCTTTTTGAAATATGCATAACGGTGTAAGAATTCTGATCCAGTTTAACAATTTACGTAGCAACGTAACAAGGTTTATCCTCGATATAACAAAATTAAATTCATTGATAAAAAATTTTATATATATGTCTTATGGATCAAGATCCTTTTAATTTTTTCCTCTCTCAAGTAGCCCATTGTAAGAGAGAGAGATACAAAAAAATTATGAATAGGATCCAGTTGAAATTTGTGAAATTTTTTTTATAATCTTTTGCTTTTTTATTTCTTACAATTGACCACTTGAAAGAAAAAAAAATTAGAAGATCCTAATCCATGTCTTATAGATCTTCAAATGATTTCTTGTTCTGAATGGCTGTCTGTCTGTGATAGATTAACTAAAAGAAAAGAGGAAAGAACAACTGGATTCCGATGGACAAGTATGGGTGATGGATAGGGTTCATACTTCATACATAATAAGGAAATCCAAAATGTGATGGAAAAGGTCGTTAGGGTTTTCCGTTTTATATGATTGCTTCATTTACCAAACAAGTCCAAATAATAATGAAAATTAATGAACAGTTTGTCTTTTTTCCTTATTGAACAGTTTGCCTTTAGCTTTGTTAGCACTTTTTCGCTCGAACAAGCTTGAATTCACACAATGCATGAAGTGCTATATACTAAAACTCCATTGTACCTGAGAATGTATTGTCATGTTTTTACTTGGATGTTAGGCTTCCTTTCTTTGATAGAGCTAGCAATCACTGAACCCTTTTTTTTTTTTTTTTGATTAGTTAAAATTTAGGGTTATGAGTGGCTGTTCTATCACAGAGTTAGAATATGCATGGATTCAATAAATGCTTACAAAAATACTTATAGATAATTCACCAAGAATAAATCCTGACAGGATTTGAACTTCAACCAACTTAATTGACACGATCCACCCATACCAGTTATGGCAATTCATTTACCTGTACCATGCGAAGATAAAAAGCTATTTAGCGTTGTTTCTTAAAAGCTCTCAGTTTTCATTTTCCTCTTATGATGAGTCATACATGTTAACTATCACTTCTTTTATACCAAAAATACGAACCCAATATTGTAATTGGAAAACCATATCCAGCATTTACCAAACAGATCCATTATAACCAAAATGTTATAACGATGTTTCCTTCTTATAGATAGCTTAAACGATGTGCTTGTTCCAAACTCCCAGCAAAATGCAGGTCCAAAAGAAGGTGCAAATTTTAATGGTGCACAGTAGACGCACCACACTCATAAGATTCCCCCCATGTATTATTGAATCAGCATTGATCATTCATAAGAAAAGGACATGTTATATTAAATAATTGTGTGCCTTAAGTTGTCCTCGTCCCTTGAAGCATTAATCTTCATTCATTTTAAGTAAACATGATTAGTATTAGATCAATTGCTTCAGAAAATGTGACAAACATACAAACACTAACAAAGCATTTTGCTATTTGGCAATTAAGGGCGGAGGGAATTTCCATTATCAGAAGTCACTAACTTTTTACTGTTGCTTTTATCGGCTTTTTTACTAAACTGCCACTGTTAGTTAAACTATTTATCAAATTGTCATTTTTTTTAACTATTTATCAAATTGTCATTTTTTTTAACTATTTACTAAAATGTCACTCTTTTGAAACTATATACCAAAATGTCACCCTTTTGGCCTATGTGACATTTTTTAATATTTTCTGGCCAATCAGGATGCGCCACGTAGGCTGGCGCATCCACGTAGGTTGCGCCAACACGCTTGGCGCAACCTACGTGGATGCGCCAGCCTACGTGGCACATCCTGGTTGCCCTTGACACTGAAAGCGCCACCCTTGTTGGCGCAAGCAAGCAGAATAAGCCAACAAGGGTGGCGTAACCCTAGTATATATTCGTGACATTTTAACCATTTCCTAAATTCTCACTATCTCTCTACAAATTTCTTCTCTCTAAACACTCTGAACTCTCTCAATTCTTACGAGAAGTGGTGTCAGGATCATTATTTGTGATCAACTTTAGATTGTATTCCTTCACACTGTAAGTATCTCTTTCAATAGTTAAATAGTTTATTTATTATTTGTTGATTACTTTTTTACTAAGTTAGTGTTAATTGTAATTTAATATTATTATACTTTAATATTTCTATTGACTAATGAATAATGAAGTTGTATGATATGTAGTCTAAATTATATGGATAATTATTTTATAGGTAATCGAGTAGGATATATATCTTTGACATGATTTACATTAGTAAATGTAGCTTAATTCAAAATATTCGACTTTAGAAAATTTTTTTACATAAATAATTGTATTGAATATTATAGTTATAAATATTTATACATCGTTATAAATATTTATGATTGTTATATGTCCGATTAATATTGTAATTGATGTTGAATATATTAAATAAATGTGTTGAATTGTTATTGTTCAGAATTGGAGTTAACATGACAAAATCGCTAAATGTGCACATTTACTTCAATGGGACAATGTATGATGGTGAAGAGGGTGTCATGTATCGAGGTCCTCCTCCTAGGCTTATTGTGATCACAGCCGACATGACTTTAGATGGGTTGAAAACTAAGATCCATTCAAAGTTGAGGCTTCAAGCAAACCAATAGTTGGCAGGTAGGCATGATGAGGATTGGCCAACTACATATGCTGTTTATATAGCCACCTGGGATAGTCGTAGGGAGAAGCTTGTTAGGGGAGTCTCATTGGTCGCACCCCTTAGTTCGCGTTCTGAGTACATGCGTTGGTATAAAAGAATTACCAGACGCTGGATTGCTCCCACAAGCGCATCTATTGGGAATGCGGTAAGCTCTTTACTAATTCGTTAGTGACTATATGTATTTTGTATTCAGTATAATGATATAAATTATATATGTTTATTAGGCGGATATTACAGAGTATTTGCTTAGTTCAACTACCGACACTGTCGCTCGAGAGGCTGCTATACAAATCCTACACTCATTGCGGGAGCATGACCGCATTACGATGGAACAGCTGCGTCCAGCTCCACCAGCAGATGACATTTCAGGGCCGCCCGAGGAGTCGAGCCAACAGGGAACGCGGCGTAGACGGAGGAGAGGATTAGCGAGCAGTCGGACACGACTTCGACATCCCGAGGACTCTAGCTCTACTAGCCAGCATACGACTCAGCCTCCTACCGCATCTACATACCCCCCCACTCAGCCTCCTACTACTGCTACATACCCCCTACTCAGCCACCACCGCATATTACCCACCATACCCACCATACCCTTACTCACCGTATCCATACCCGCCACCGAGTTACCCCTCATATCCTTACCCACCACAGGGTTATCCACCATATCCTTACCCACCATACCCATCACAGCCAGGTCCCTCTTCCGAACTATCTCACAGGCCACCGCATTCTGATGCGGGCCCATCTCATTGACATTCAGTGATTATATTTAGTGATTTTGTGTAAAATACTATTGAGAATATCCTCTTGTGAGTTTGGTAACTTAATTAGATTACACTATATATGATTTTCGTATTGTTTTAGATTTTATTAAAGATTGTGGTAACTGGTTGCATTAAACAGGATCATTGGCTTTTGAGGAGATTCAACATTTAGGGGAAACTCTGTCGAAATTTTTACTAATTCGAATTACTAAAAATTTGGGAGGGGGATTATTGGGATCAGAATCTTACTCACTATCATCTGAATCCTACTCAAAAAAATTCATTTAAAAACTTTTTTAGGACTAATAAGCTTTTTTAGGAAGCATTTAATGCCTATATCATCAATACTAACTTTTCTTATGATTTGACTAATAATAAAAGGAAAGTCATCGAAGTTTGTTTTAAGAATTATATTAACCAACTATAAGTATAACCTATAAGTGATACGTCTCTTCTACAGGATATACCATTTAATTTTTATGATATATTGTTTAAAATATTTGTGTAAAAATAAATAAATATATTCAATAATTTCAATAAGAAGATATGTACGTACATTTGATTAAATTATTTTTAAATTTATTAAAAATCATACATAAAGACAAAATTAAAAGCAAACAATTAATACCTCAATCGTTTTTTAAATTGAACAATAAATTGAAACAATAAATTTTTAAAAAATAACAAAATAAGAAACATATGTGTTATGTAATTAATAAATCTTCATAATAACTAAAACAATATTAAATATTACCAACATATTAAATTTGTCACTTTTTTAATTTTATATTATATATTTTATTTCCGTAATTAGTATGAATTCATTAATAAAAGTTTACAAAATTTTATTAAGTAATTTAAATAATTTATAAATAAATATTTAAATTTAAAGGCTTGCCCCAACAAGGGTGGCGCTTTTTCAAGATCAAGGCAACCAGGATGCGCCACGTAAGGTTTGGCGCATTGGCGTAGGTTGCGCCAAGCGTGTTGGCGCAACCTACGTGGATGCGCCAGCCTACGTGGCGCATCCTGGTTGGCCAGAAAATATTAAAAAATGTCACGTAGGCCAAAAGGGTGGCATTTTGGTATATAGTTTCAAAAGAGTGACATTTTGGTAAATAGTTAAAAAAATGACAATTTGATAAATAGTTAAAAAAAATGACAATTTGATAAATAGTTTTACTAACAGTGGCAGTTTAGTAAAAAAACTTGCTTTTATGCCCTCTAACCAGGGGAATGATTTGTGCCGACTGCTGTTTCTTTACAACTCCGCCAAAAATACTTTAGATACATAACAGTAATTAAAGAAATTCTTATGAATCATGTTAATTCTTTGACAAATTTAATTAGAACTTCTTCCTTATATCATCGAAGATTCGATAATCTCATTTCTTTATTATATAAAGTAATGCTACTCACAAAACTAAAATATATTAACAATACGACTATCTATGATGCATGGCTATTAGATGATTGATAGTTTATCAAAGTAATAATTTGAACATTTAATTGTGCTTTTTTCTTGTTTTTAACTGTGCAAATAGCTTTATTTAGTATGATTATCTGAAAGGAAGACGACAGAGTTGGAAAAAATTTAAGGGTTTGGGGCGTAGAAGTCTAAAGAACAATAAGTGGTGGGGTACATCAAAACTTGCATCCATGTCAAAAATGTCTCTTACAGTTCGAAGAAAGAATGAAGAAACAAAAAACACAGCCTTTCAAATCCTTGCCAAATCATATTCCAATACGTACACATGTGTCCACTCAGACCACCCTTCTCTGAAAAGGGAAAGAAACCTGTAATTATATCCCCCACACCACATTTTCTCTTATCATCCTTCTCTTCTTCTCCACTTGCTCTCACCAATAACTTCATCTACAGTCTCTCTCTCTCTCTCTCTCTCTTTCTCTCTCTCATGAAAAGACCCTGCCAACTCCCTCCACAATCGCCTAGCTACTCTCTCGCTTTTCTATATTCTTTTGCCCTTTCCTTCCCTTACACTAACTTTTTGTGTTGTTCTTCTGACTCACAGGATCCTTAGCTGAAAGGAAATCGTCTCCAAAAAGTGAAATAGATTTTTCAGATCTCTTCGTCAAGCCCAGTCTTTAATATAAAAAACAAAGTGATCTTAGATCATTTTGCTATACAATAATATAACTTATCATCCTTTCATCAATATTACTGCACTTATTTTTGTACATGGAGACTTAAAACCTTAAAATTAAAATGTTCAAAGCTCATTTACAAGAAAAAAATGTTCAATGCTCAATTATTTTATTTTTGTTTATAAACAAAACGATCTTAATTTGCATTAAGCAACGTCACAAATTTAATTTTCATTGCAAAGCGGCTAAACATTATGTATATGAGAATTTTCACGTTTAATATGATTGTAAAGGACAACTTAAGATTTATGGAGGAAAAAAAGAGATATATGAAATTAACTACTTTTCACATCCTCCCGAACTATGGTGTTCAGGGATTTGATTAGATTAATTTTGGAATAAAAACTCAACCGATCCAATCTAATTGATTCTTTAGTTTAAAGAATCAATTGATTTAGTATTAATTTTAAAATCCATCCAATTCAAATTAATTAAAATTGTTTTAAATTGGATCGGTCTAATCGATTTTTGGCAATAAATAAATAAATTTAAGCCTATAATTTTGTGATCTAAAAATATGTTAGCCCATTAAAAAGAAAAAAAAACAAGAAATAAAAAGAAATAAAAGTTATAAATAGTTTATTTAATATGCATAAAATAACATTTGAGTGAGGTGCTACAAAGAGTGAGAAAAGTTCATGCCAAATTAGGATCATTATAAGTAAAAATATAAATTCAATAATAAAAAATTATATTGTATATTAATTGATTTGTATTGAATTTGATCAATTTTAAAAATTAAATCTAATAAACAATCTAATCTAATCAATTTTTTTAAAAAAAGAAACAAATTTATTCTGTTTTAATTAAATTTTGATTTTTTGATTCGGTTTTCTATTTGGATTCAATGCTCATTTATCAGAAAAAAATGTTCAATGCTCAATTTTTTTTGTTAATAAACAAAACGATCTTAATTTGCATTAAGCAACCTCACTAATTTGATTTTCATTGCAAAGTGGCTAAACATTATGTATATGAGAACTTTCACGTTTAATATGGTTATGAAGGACAAATTAAGATTTATGTTGGAAAAAGAGAGATATATGAATTAACTAATTTTCACATCCTTCCGAATTGACAAGTAACTGAAACTGAAAAACAATGTAACAAGTATTAAAAATAACTTTGAAGAGAGAGAGAGAGAGTCTTCTATCTAAATAGTCTCACATTTCTGCACTGGTTGCCCTCAACTTTCACTATCACTTTCTATCTCTCTATGTCTCCCCACCTGTTTTATCAAGAGTTTAATAGCATCCTTTATCCCCAAGGAATGTAGGATATGATGAATCTTACGTGTATGATGTTATTGGTCGGTCCAAACAATTTTTTTTTTTAACTTACAATATCATCTTACAATAAAACAAATATAAAAGGCGGCATATTCAATCTACTTTTCTTCACCCTTTTGGTTATTGTCAATATATACGGTGATGGGTACCAGATAAGATGGAATTATTATGCATACAAAGGGGAATTGCCGTTTGAACAAGAAATTTCAACATTGAAGTTTGAATACTCTTATTCAACATATGATAAGCATTTATAGTAATAATATGAAAATTTATATTTTGAAGTTTCCAAGTTTATGTTTTCCGGTGTGATAGCGGTTCTTGAAAAGCAACCACAAAACAACAAAGAAAGACGGTGAATAATTGAGTTTATGGCAAGAAAAGATTAAAAAGAAAAAAAACACAAAATCAATTTGCATAACTTCAAGCAGAGGTTCAAGCAGAGGTGGAGTAAGGGATGACCAGGAGAAGGGAGCTTGATCACCCCAAGTAGTCTGTTATGATTAAAATTGAAAAGATAATTTTTATGTAAAAAATTTAAAAACTAAAAGAATGGCAGTCAATGAAATTTGACAGCGTGCACAGTAGGCCACGTGTGGATCTGGAAAGAATGGGAAAAAATATAAAAGTGTGGCAAAACGTTTATGTGAAAAATATTCATAGTCTTA
The DNA here is from genome assembly GCA_029884595.1 of Ormosia semicastrata. Taxonomy (NCBI): domain Eukaryota; kingdom Viridiplantae; phylum Streptophyta; class Magnoliopsida; order Fabales; family Fabaceae; genus Ormosia; species Ormosia semicastrata. The sequence continues at coordinate 77,935,792 of JAQQTO010000060.1, forward strand.
CACTGCCTACAAAGTTGATAAGTGGCTTAAAACTGGGAATTTTGACTCTTTAATGTTAGAGGGGATAGAGAGATCAAACTCTCGTAAAAAAATTGTGTTAACTCACTAATTTAATAATTTTGCTTTTTGAGTGACATTTGTGATATTCAATAATGAAAATGTGTGAGCGTTTTTAAGTATATATTGAATATCCTCGAATGAGAATAACATGTGTTACTGAATAATATAGATTGATATTGAAATCAAATTTGAAAAGTATACTTATAGCGTAATTCCAAGCGTCAATTGAGTACAAACTATAAGTTATAAACTATTCTTAAGGTTGAAGTTGAAATCTAGAATAATCTAGGAAGAAAAATGAAAAGAGTGGTAACTTGTAACTCATCTTTTTACTATGAGTGAGGAGTATAAAGTATTTATGACCCTTTGTAATGTTATCAAGACCCTTTATTTATAGATGAATTGAGTGACCACTTATTCATTCAACAATTATGTAGTAATTTGATGCTTGTTAAGATTATGCCACTTGTCCTTGGTGGCTACTGCTTTTCTTCTACTAGCACACAACTTCCTTAGATCTCTTTGTGGTGAACTTCATGCACTTGAATGGAAAGTAGTGGTAATAACCTCCCAACATGGGGTTTAGTCAATGATTAACACTTTCTAATTAAAGATCTTCTAAAAAGTCACATGCTTGTCATATGCCTCTTAGACTTAAGCCTTCTTAGAACTTTTTATCGACAACAGCCACTACACCAAAAAGGATTTTTAGCGGCAATTATTATGCTCTATAGTGGCAATTGTTGTTGTTGCCAAAACTTTTATTGGCAATTAATCATTAAACGTTGTATCTAGTGTCAATAAAGGCTTTCCTGGCAATTATATGGAGTGCTGGTAAAGACCCCATTAATTGTTTGTAAGAGAGAAGTCTTTTTTAGTGGAAATTGTAATGGTTATTAAAACTGATCTTTGAATTGCCCACCTTTATTATTGCCAGTAAAGGCCCCATTAATTGTGACTAAAAGGGAAGTTGTTTAGCGCAATTAATTGGTGGCAATTGTAATAGCTACTAAAACTGATATTATAATTGTCTCACCCAAGCATTTAACGGCCTTTGTTATTGCCGATAAAAATTTAAGAAGGCTTTTCCTGACAATTACTAATGTTAATTGTTGGGAAACGTCATGCCTATTTGCCATTTAAAGTTAGCGAAAATAGTATTTGCCCCTAAAAAATTTAAATAATAACATACAAACATTTCTTATAAAACATACTAAAATTTGTTATAAAAAACAAAATATCTTTCAATAAATCAACTACAAGAAAGAACAAGTATTAATCCTTAACTTTAGGGTGTCAAAAACAAAACACAAAGTACACCATTTGAATCCAATAACTAGTGTCATTTTGAGTCTAATAACTAGATTAATCAAATAGTCATAATACAAGACAATAGATAGTCCATAAACATTTCTTCAACTCTTGATCACAACGAAGTCTTTTGCATGTAAAATTTCTAGAAATCATAGAGTATGGCTTGAAATGATAAAATAAAAAGAATGTGTCATTCAGATATAGTTCATCAACCTAAGTTAGAAAATAACAATGCAGGTTCATATACATAAGGCAACATAATCTTTTTAGCATGTTAGACTAGTTTATAGTTACAAAGATCGCATAATACTTATTTAACATATTTGTTAATTATTGCGGTAAACTGAATTAGTTTAGGCACTTTGTTGCAATACAGAGTGTGAAAAGTAGCTTAAAATGACTCATATAGTAGCATAAATGGCTAATTTGAGGGAAATGAATATAGAGAATTTGTTTCTAAGTCACAAATAGGTGTAAGAAGATTTTGAGAATAATCAGAGTTAGTTTTGTAATTGGCATTGGTAATAGCAATGATTTTGATGATAACAAACAAGAAAGAAATGGTGGTGCAAAAATCAAGTCCCAAGAATCTTTAAGTTTAGTTTATAGGACTTAGATCCTATGTAAAAGTAAATAAGAATCACATTAAGCTCAAATCTATTTTAAAATCTTTACAAATGTTTCTTACTTGTTAAAATGCCTAACAAACATGTTTTGAAAAGTTAGTCATAGTGGTAATTCAAATTTATAAAAAATAGTCAAGTTTATGTTTTACAAAACTGACCTTTAGTTTATCTTTTGATGATATCTTTCAAAATATTTTGATTTTTATACTGAAATCATTTCATATGAAAATAGACTCAAAGATCTTTCCAATGAGTAGTCTTTTATTTTAAACGGATGAGCAACGAAAAAGTTATAACATTTTGAAATTAGTTTTCATAACAAGCATGCAATAACCGATTATGGAATTCCTATAATCGGTTATTCATTAAGTCAGAGGAGCAGACTTCTTTTTAAAAGGCTCATAACCAGCTATGGATTTCTAATAACGAGTTATGCTAAACCAAATAACCAGTTATTGAAAATCAATAACCGATTATCTGGGATAGCAAAAGTCATCTCCCAACGACTCTATTGAGAGCATGTAATGCCCCCAACAACCACCAACGACTCTTAATTGCTTTGAACTATAAAAATAAGTTGTTGGGCATTTATGAATGTTAGTAAAATAATCTGAAAATCATTCTTGAGCTTTAAATTCATATTTTCACTATTATTTCTATCATACTCTGTTTTGAACTTTAAAAGTGTGAATCCTTGATACCCATAGAGCTTCAATTTGTATTATCCACTCTTTTGAGAGTTTGTCATTCAATTTCCATTTGATTTGCTATAAAAGAGGGTGAGGCATCCCTCAAGAGATAAAAGGGTAAGGTATCCTTTTAAAGAGTAAAGGGTGAGGTATCTCTTATTTGTAAAGAGGGTGAGGTATCCCTCTAAAGTTGTAAAGGGTGAGGTATCCCTGTTTTGAGACTCAAGCACAAAGGGCGAGACATCCCAGAGGTGTGTTGAGTGCTCTTAATTGTAAAGGTTGTCAAGTATTTATTCAAGCTTGAAGGTTTAGTGAAAAATCTCAGGTGGTTCAGTTGAGGACTGGACGTAGGTCACAAGGGGTGGCTGAATCAGGATAAATCCTTGTGTTTGCTCTTCTTAACTCTATCTCTTTAATTTGTGCTTTAATTTTATATGCTTGCTTGAATACTTTCTATTTTTGCTTATTTATTTGTGAGTGAAGTAATCAATCCCACCTATTTATTCACTTCAATCAATTAATAGCTTCAACAAAAATTAATATACAAGTATTTTGTGAAAGATCTCCAAAATTTTTTATAAACTCAATTCACTCCCCTCTTAAGTTTAAAGTCACTTGGTAATAAGTGGTATCAAAGTTAGGATCTTGTGTAAAGAGCTTAGCAGCTTCAAGAGAAATGATGGTTTCAAATGATTTTTCTTCAAAAAGTTCTTCTCTCTATAGACCTCCTTTTTTCAATGGGGATGGTTATGCTTATTGAAAAGAACAAATGAAAATTTTTATTGGAGCTATTGACTTAGATGTGTGGGATGCTGTTGAAAATGGTCATTTTGTCCCCACACAAGTTGTTAATGGTGTAAGAACTAACACACCAAGAAATGAATGAACCGATGATGATAAGAAAAAGGTCCAATATAATTTGAGTGTCAAAAATATCATTATCACAGCCTTGGGATATGATGAGTTCTTTAGAGTTTCAAATTATAAATATGCCCAAGAAATGTGAGACACTTTACAAGTAACCCATGAGGGTACTAGTGAAGTGAAAAGATCATGGATACATACTCCCACTCATGAGTATGATCTTTTTAGAGTGAACTAAGATGAAAACATTCAAGAAATGTAAAAATGATTCACACATATTACAAATCATCTTGCTTCATTGGAAAAGAGTTTTCCTAATGAAGATCTTATTAACAGAGTGTTGAGATGTTTGAGCTGGCATTGGCAACCTAAAGTGACGGCTATTACAGAGTCAAGAAATCTCTCAACCATGACCCTAGCCACACGTTTTGGCAAGATCTAAGAACATGAATTAGAGTTGAATAGACTTAACCAAAGTGAGGAGCTTGACAAGAAAAAAAAGGGAATAGCTCTCAAGGCCACTTCCTCCATGGTCAATGAAGATGATGATGAAGATGATAGAGATGACTTGGAAATAAATGAGGAGAATCTTAGTCTTCTAGTAAAGAAATTTACAAGATTCTTCAAGAAGAATGGAGCTCAAAGAAGACCTCTATTTCCCCGAAAGAATGCTAATCATGGAGAAGAAGGAACCTCATCCACTCCTAAATGCTACGAATGTGGAGAATCAGGGCACGTGAAGATGGAGTGTCCAATCTATCAAAGAAAAGTGAAAAAATATGAGAAGAGGTCCTCAAAAGATAAGAAAGAAAGAAAAGCTTACATAACTTGGGATGATAATGACATGGATTCAACCGATAGCTCATATAATGAGAAATCCAATTTATGTCTTATGGCTAGAGGAGAAGAGGAAGACGAAGATGACACAGAGGTAACATCTTCAAACTTTGACTCTTCCCCATCTTATAAAGAATTGCAAGATGTATTTGAAGAATTACATAATGAATATATAAGGCTTGCAAAACTTGTTTCATCTTCTAAGAAAACAATTTCCTCTTTTAAAAACAAAGTCTCTATTTTAAGCAAGGAAATTGAGGAACTAAAAATTAAAAATGAAACTCTTGGACTTATTGATGCAAATTCTTCCTGCATGACATATTCATCAATTGATAATGCATCTACATCATTTTCTTGCTTATCATGCAAAACTTTTGAAAAGAAAATTAAAAATTTGAAAAATACTCTTTTAAAATTTATCTTTGGAAGAGATAATTTGAACATATTGATTAAGAAGCAAAGATGTGTTTTTCAAAAGGCTAGTTTAGGGTATAATCCCAAAAACCAATAAAAACTTTACAAGAATTTCTTTGTTCCCTCAAGTACATCAACAAGTCCTTTTATAAAGTGTTTTCATTGTGGCAAGAAAGGACATAGGGCATCGACTTGTAATGTAAGGAAAAATATCAATAGCAAGATAGGACTAAAATGGTTTGGGTCCCCAAAGGCACTTTGCCAAAAACTAATACACAAGGACTCAAGAAAATTTGGATACCAAAAGATAAAATTGAAGTGTGTTGTAGGTGTGCTTGAAGGCCAAAAGACAATACTTTCTATCTTTGCTTATTTATTTGTCAGCGAAGTAATCAATCTCGTCTATTTATTCATTTCAATCAATAAGTAGCTTCAACAAAAATTAATATACAAGTATTTTGTGAAAGATCTCCAAAAGTTTTTACAAACTTAATTTACCCCCTCTTGAGTTTGAAGCCACGTGGTAACAAGTTTGGTATTTTTAGGCATACTAGTAGTGCATTTAATGCCCGATTGACTATCAGTAGATATGAAAAAATATGATGGTGAAACAACATTTTTAATGAATCTTAGTATTTATTTTAAAGTTGTTGGAAGCTGAAAACAAGTCATATACGACAGCCCCTATATCTGACTTTTGTTTTCCTAATATTTGATTCACTCACTCCACTCTTTTCACTTAGATCTCTCTCATGAAACAACCCAGGCAGCAGCAGAGAGCAAGGAAGTCAAAGAGGAAAAGCTCAAGGAGGAAGAGGAAAGGAGAAAGAAAGGGAAAGGCCAAGCAAACCTGGAGTAGCCACCATCACAGAGGACTTGAGGTAGGGAATTCTAAACTTGAAATTGATCACTTTCCTTCATCTTTTATATTGATCAAAGTTAGGTCATTAGATGGAGAAAATAGGTTTTAAAAAGGAAAAATCTGTTTATTTTGCTTGATTCTTGTTTTCTTTATTGGAATTAGCTATCACAGATTAATGAGAGCATGAGAATTGAATTGAACATTAGATATGGTCAATTTGTCCCTAAGGTGGGAATTTAAGCAATGAACAAGTTGGCATGTAAATTTGAGAATTTATCCAAGTTTAAGTGAACTAATAGGTTGTAAAAGTGTTACAACATATTTAGGAAGCGTTGGTGATGCTAGAAATCACCTAGGAGCCAAGTTCAGATGTTTGGAAGTGATTTTAGGTCAATGGAATAGTGCACAATGCTGTTTTTTTTGCAGAATTTTGCAGAAAATGTCTTTGCGCCGCTGCGTGAATGATGCCTTGTTGAAGCATAAGTTCCAATGAGTGCACCTAAGAGCAGCACACCGTGGTGTGACTGAGAGCCACACCAAGGTGTGAGAGGAAAAAAGCTGGGCGCTGCGGCGTGACAATGTTGTGCTGAGGCGTGAGCTCTAGAAATTTTCAAGGATGATATTCTTGATGTTTTGATGTTTCCTACTAGTTGAGATCATTTATATATGCTTTCTTTAAGTGTAGTGAGACACTTTTAGGGATATTTCACAAAGGGAATACCCACTTGAGTTTTCTAAGCTTTTCTAGAGTTAATAATTACTTGAAATGAAATGTTAATCAAGAGTTGGTTCCCATATCGGTTTAAGAGGAGCCATAGTACACTTATCCTAATTAAGGGAGTGATTTAAACCCCTTAACTTTGCAAAGAAATGAGTAAAGCTCTTTACTAATGAGGTAATTGTGAGAGGTAAGTGTCTGTACAACACTTTACCTAGGACAAAGTAGTGAGCTAAGCTATTTGTCAAGTAACATGAGGATTATGATCAACCTTATGTAGTGTAGTAATGTGAGATAAACTTACTTACACGAGGCTTAGGATGAGTTAAGTCTTAAGTTAGGCATTAAAGCGAGTTAAGCAATTTGCCAAATTTAGTTGATGTTTCATAGTTGTATGGCGATTGTGTAACATCGAGACATATTAAATTTCTATACATTATACAGTTGTGTGGGTGATTGTATAATGTTGTTATCAATTATGTGTATGTGCAATTTATATTAGTGAATGCCATGTGATACATGTATATTGCTGAGAATTTATGTGTTCTCACTTCTTTTTATGTTTCCATGGTAAAAGCAGGTCCAGACCCTAGTAAGGGGGTAAAATAGCTGAAGAAGGAGCAACAATACTAGATAGCTTTTATTTTTAGTTTTATGAACAACTCATGTAATTTGTATTTTGAGTTGTAGTTTAGTAGTAGTTTCGTTATTGTATATATGATATTTTACCCTTCGAGGCTTCTGATGTATATATTTATGACCTACTTTTATCGTGACTCTCCATATTTAATTCTCGAATTATATGGGATTAGAATGATAGTAATAGTAGAAGTAACATGATTAATGCTAAATATCTTTATATAGGTAGTTATATTGAGATATTTGTATTAGGGTGTTACATTATGGTATCAGAATAGGTCATCCTATTGAGCCGAGGTATGGACTGACTATGCATAGGCATGTTAGTAGTTTTAATGTGTGTTGTGTATTTCTTGTCTCTTTAGTGAGATGTTTGCATAACTTGCATTATGTTTTGGATGTTATTAGTTACTATTGCACTATTACATGGTATTAAGGCTAATCAACTCGATGTTTAATGTGTTGTGTGTACAGGACACTATGGCTTCTCCTAGGAAAACTAAAAGGAATGACAATTCTTTTACCTAGATTAATTTGTAGTGGTATTCATAAATGATATTCTAATCTATTCCCAGACAATGGAAGAACGCTTCATGCTAGAACCATTATAGAGATTCTTATAAAGAAGAAACTATTTGTCAAGTTATCAAAGTGTGAGTTTTGGCTTACAGAAGTTCAGTTTTTAGGGCATGAGATCTCTTAAGGAGGGATTTTAGTAGACCCTAGTAAGGTAGATGTGGTGTTGCAGTGGGAGAGACCCACCACTATGACAGAGATCAGAAGTTTCATAGGCCTAACTGGGTATTATAGGAGATTCATCAGTGGATTCTCTCAGTTAGCACTACCCTTGACTAGATTAACTAGGAAAGTTAGTACTTTTGTTTGGACTCAAGAATGTGAGAATAGTTTCCAAGAGCTTAAGTTGAGGTTGACTACTACCCCAGTTTTGGTAATTTCTGACCCATATGAGAACTTTGAGGTATTTTGTGATGCTTCAAAGATGGGCTTAGGGTGTGTTCTGATGCAACGTAAGCGAGTAGTTTCTTATGCATTAAGCCAGTTGAGACCTCACGAGGAGAACTATCCCACCCATGATCTGGAATTAGCAGCCGTAGTATTTGCCTTGAAAATGTGGAGCCATTATCTTTATGGAGTTCAATTTGAGGTGTTCAGTGACCATAAGAGTTTAAAATATTTGTTTGATTAGAAAGAGCTGAACCTGAGACAAAGAAAATGAATGGAGTTTCTAAAAGATTATGACTTTGAGCTTAAGTATCATCCAGGTAAGGCTAGTGGCTGATGCACTAAGTAGGAAATCCCTACATGTGTCTTAAATGATGGTTCAAGAAGGTTAGCTTCTTGAGAGGTTTAGAGACTTGAGTCTTAGTGTAACTGTGACACCCTGGAGTCTTTTTATAAGTAGGGTGGACATAGTTAGTGATCTAAGAGCTCAAATTCTAGAAGCTCAGAGTGAGGATGAAACCCTAGGCGAGATAAGAGAGCAAATCTTTTTAGGGGATCAAATAGATTTTGATACGGCAGATGATGAAATGATTAAGTTTAGAGATAGGCTTTGCATTCCAAGAGATTCTGTGATCAAAGAGAGGATCTTAAAAGAAGCTCATAGTAGTCGATACACTATCCATCTAGGAGCCACTAAGATGTATCAATATATGAGGAAGTTGTTTTGGTGGCCTAGAATGAAGAAGGAAATAGCGGAGCTTGTGTCTAGGTGCTTGGTGTGCCAGAAAGTTAAGATAGAGCACCAAAAGCCTTTAGGACCTCTCCAATCCTTAACAATTCCTGAATGGAAATGGGAGAACATCAAAATGGATTTTATGACAGGTTTCCCTAGGACTCAGTTAGGATATGATACAATTTAGGTCATAGTGGATAGACTAACCAAGTCTGCCCACTTTTTTCCAATGAGAATGAACTACTCCTTAGAGAGATTAGCTCAATTGTACCTACAAGAGATAGTTAGGCTGCATGGAATTCCCCTCAGTATAGTTTCAGATAGAGATCCTAGATTTACATCTAGATTTTGGGGAGCTTTGCAAAAGGCCTTTAGGACTAGGCTCAGTTTTAGTACAGCATACCATCCACAAACAGATGGACAGTCAGAGAGAACTATCCAGACCCTAGAGGATATGCTCAGAGCATGTGTTTTATATCAACAGGGTAGTTGGGATAGACTCTTGCCTTTAGTGGAGTTTTCCTACAACAACAGTTACCATACCAGCATAGGAATGGCACCATATGAGGCACTTTATGATGGAAAATGCAGATCCCCTTTATATTGGTATGAGGTAGGAGAGAAAGCAATTCTAGGACCTAATTTAGTACAACAGATTTCAAAGAAGATTAGAATGATCAGGGATAGGATGGTTGTAGAACAAAGTAGGAAAAGAGTTATGCTGATAGGAGGCGGAGACCTCTAGAGCTCAAAGAGAGTGAACATGTTTTCTTAAGAGTTACTATTACAACAAGAATTGGTAGAATATTGAGAACCAGAAAGTTAAACCCTTATTTCATTAGTCCCTACCAAATTCTAAAAAGAGTCGGACTTGTAGCTTACCAAATAGCCATTCCACCTAGTTTGTCAAACCTTCATGATATTTTTCATATATCCCAACTCAAAAAGTACAATTCAGATCCTTCACACATCATAAGAAATGAATTTATATAGTTAAGAGATGATTTGTCTTATGTAATGAAACCGATGAGGATTGTAGACAGAGGGTCAAAGAGCTCAGAGGCAAACAAATTCCTTTGGTGAAGGTCTTGTGGGGTGAAGCAAGCACAGAGGAGGCTACATGGGAGTTAGATTCTCGTATGCAGCTTAATTAACCAGACTTGTTTATATAAGGTAAGCAATTTTGGGGACAAAATTTTAAAAAAGAGGGGAGAAATGTAACATCTTTGTTTTAGCATGTTAAACTAGTTTATAGTTACAAATGTAGCATAATACTTATTTAACATGTCTATTAATTATTGTGACAAATTGAGTTAGTTTAGGTACTTTGTTGCAATCATAGTATGAAAAGTAGCTTAAAATAACTCATAGAGTAGCATAAATGGCTAATTTGAGGGAAATGAATCTAGAGAATTTGTTTCTAAGTCACAAATAGGTGTAAGAGGGTGTAGTTAAAATTTGAGAATAATCAGATTTAGTTTGGTATTTTTAGGCATATTGGTTGTGCATTTAATGCCCGATTGATTACCAACATATATGAAAAAATATGATAATGGTGAAACAACATTTTTAATAAATCTTAGTATTTATTTTAAAGTTGTTGGAAGCTGAAAATTTGATTTAACTAAATTTAAGTGTTCTTAGCAGATCAGGAAGTATTAGTTGAGTATTTAAGTGAAAACAAGTCATATACGGCAGCCCCTATATCTGACTTTTGTTTTCCTGATATTTGATTCACTCTCTCCACTTTTTTCACTTAGTTCTCTCTCACAAAATAGCCAAGGCAGCAACAGAGAGCAAGGGAGTCAAGCAGGAAAAGCTCAATGAGGAAGAGGAAAGGAGAAAGAAAGGGAAAGGCCCAGCAAACCTAGAGTAGCCATCATCACAGAGGACTTGAGGTAGGGGATTCTAAACTTGAAACTAATCACTTTCCTTCATCTTTTATATTGATCAAAGTTAGGTCATTAGATGAAGAAAATAGGTACTAAAGAGTAAAAAATTTGTTTTTTTTAGTTGATTTTTGTTTTCTTTGATTGGAGTTAGCTATCACAGATTAATGAGAGCATGAGAATTGAATTGAACATTAGATATAGTCAATTAGTCCCTAAAGTGGGAATTAAAGCAATGAACAAGTTGGCATGTGAATTTGAGAATTTATCCAAGTTTAAGTGAACTAATAGGTTCTAAAAGTGTTACAACATATTTAGAAAGTGTTAGTGATGCTAGAAATCACCTAAGAGCCAAGTTCAGATGTTTGGAAGTGATTTTAGGTCAACGGAATAGTGCACAGTGCTATTTTTTCTATAGAATTTTGTAGAAAACGCCCTTGCGGCATAGTGTGAATGATGCCATGCTAAGGCTTGAGTTCCAGTGAGGACACCCAAGAGCAGCACACCGCGGTGTGACTGATAACCACGTCGAGGTGTCAGAGGCAGAGAGGTGGGAGCCGCGGCATGACAATGTTACACTGAGGCATGAGCTCCAAAAATTTTCAAGGATGATATTCTTGATGTTTTGATGTTTCCTACTAGTTGAGATCATTTATATATGCTTTCTTAAGTGTCGTGAGACACTTTTAGGGATATTTCACAAAGGGAATACCCACTTGAGTTTTCTAGGCTTTTCTAGAGTTAAGAATTACTTAAAATGAAATGTTAATCAAGAGTTGGTTCCCATATCGGTTTAAGAGGAGCCATAGTACACTTATCCTAATTAAGGGAGTGAGTTAAACCCATTAACCTTGCAAAGAAGTGAGTAAAGCTCTTTGCTAATGAGGTAATTGTGAGAGGTAAGTGTTTGTACAACACTTTACCTAGGACAAAGCAGTGAGCTAAGCTATTTGTCAAGTAACACGAGGATTATGATCAACCTTATGTAGTGTAGTAATGTGAGATAAACTTACTTACACGAGCCTTAGGATAAGTTAAGTCCTAAGTTAGACATTGAAGCGAGTTAAGCAATTTGCCAAGTTTAGTTGATGTTTCATAGTTGTATGGGCGATTGTGTAACATCGAGATAGATTAGATTTCTATACATTATACAGTTGTATGGATGATTGTATAATGTTGTTATCAATTATGTGTATGTGCAATTTATATTAGTGAATGCCATGTGATACATGTATATTGCTGAGAATTTTTGTGTTCTCACTCCTTTCTATATTTTCATGGTAAAAGCAAGTCCAAACCCTAGTAAGGGGGTAACACAACTAAAGAAGGATCAACAAGACTAGATAGCTTTTAGTTTTTGTTTTATGAATAGCTCACGCATTTTGTATTTTGAGTTATAGTTTAGTAGTAGCTTCGTTGTTGTATATATGACATTTTGCCCTTTGAGGCTTTTGATGTATATATTTATGATCTACTTTTACCATGGCTCTCCATATTTAATTCTAGAATTATATGGGATTAGAATGATAGTAATAGTAGAAGTAACATGATTAATGTTAAATATCTTTATATAGACAGTTATATCGAGATATTTGTATTAGAGTATTACACATAATAATATGTCTAAAATCAGTCAACAAAAATTCATTTTAAATAACAACACCAAGTTATTATGACTCTCAATATACATATCAGCACTGGCATGATGAAAACCACATTAGTCATAGAGGATACATGAATCCAATTGGCAAACAACACTATCTCTATTAGATTCAAATTAAATAAGTATCTAGAATTTAGAATGTTTGATAGATATGCATGAGACACCACGACTAAAGCTTAATCCCTTCTACTGCCCATGTCATTTTCAATTACAATTATATAAAAAATGTCCCATACAATTATTGTAATACCCTTAATGACATGTTAGACTTGTATATGTGTACAAAGGTAGTATATAACTTGCTTAACATGTCTGTTTAATTTTGTGACAAATTGAGTTAGTTTAGGCATTTTGTTACAACTTCGAAGGTGAAAAGTAGCTTAAAATGACTCAGATAATAGCATAAATTACTTAGATGAGGGAAATGAATATGGATAATTTATTTTATAGGTAACAAATGTATGAAACAAGATGTAATTAAAGTTTCAAGGTAAATTGAGTTAGTTTGACATTTTTAGGCATAATAGTTGTGCATTTTATGCCAGATTGACTAGCAGCAGATATGAAAAAATAAGATAATGGTGAAATAAAAATTTATATGAATCTTAGTATTTTTTTAAAGTTATTAAAAGTTAGAAATCTTGATTTAGCTAAATCTGAGTGTGTTTAGCAGATCAAGAAATATCAGTGTATGGCCTTATAAGTCATTTGGATCCTCTTTTTTAGTCCTCACTCAAGGTCCTTTTGCTACACAAACACAGAAACAGAAAAACTTGAGAGAGCAAAGGAAAGAAGAGGAAAGAAAGAAAGAGGAAGAGGAGGAGAAAAAGAGGAAGGTCAAAGGGAAATCCAAGGTTTGATCATCCAAGCTTGAAACTCCATCTCAGCTGCTAAAGGTAGGATATTAGAGTTCTTTTTCACTTCTTTTCTCCATTTTCTCCATTGATGCACTCTTGGTGCATGATAGGTCAAATTGGGTTTTAGAGATGTCGCGACCGGGATCGCGGTGAAAAATAGCAACTCATGTGATTTTAGAAAAAAGAAATAGAGTCACCACCAATTTTATTTAAATTAGGAAAAATTGGAAAACCTTTCTTTGAAAATGGTCTTTGGAACCAAATTAGATTCGGGAGTCGGTTATGGATAGGGAAGGGCGGAAACTTAATCCCACAGCACCCCTAACACATCTGTTCTAAAACGGTACCTTAAATTGATTGTGTAGAATTTTATAACATTTGAAAATATTTATTTTATCATTTTAAAAAAGAACAGATAAATAAAGAATTTAAAAGAAGGAAAAAAGATTTTATGAATCATCGAGTTATCACAACTTAAATGATTCCAAAAAAAAGAGATTAACAAACTGTCACAGCTCAGCTAATTCGATTTTATAATTTCTCAACAACATTTAATTATTTTATTTTCCCTAAAAAGCCACAGCTAAAGAGAAAAAAAAATATGGTAAACAAAGCTAACGAAAAAAAGAAAAAAAAAACATGTAACAGGTTAAACGAAATCCAAATAAATCCTAAGATGATTTTTTTATTGTCACTATTATTACTATTTAGATGTATTAAATTTATAGATAAGCTCACGACAAAACATAACTATTGTTATTTATCTATACCACCCAAACTCAAAAGAAGACCTTGGATCACAAAAAAGAGTAAAATAACCATGGAGCCCAACCCAGCAGAAACCTTTTCTTTTATTATACTTTTTTGTTATAAATTTCTTTTTTAAAACATACATGCTACTAAAAAAAAAATAAAAAAAAAAGAAAGTAGAAAATAGAGGCTCGTAGCATCTAATAAGGAGAAAAAAAAAACAAAGAGGCTTTCAGTCTCTGAAGGGGGAAAACGAAAACGTGAGATATCGTGTTAGGGGTGTTGAGATCCGACGGTCGGTTGGGAGGATCTATTGTTGAGGTCCGACGGTCAGTTGGGAAGGGTCTGGTTTCTGAGGTCCGACGGTCGGTGCGAGGAAGGATCTGGGTTTGAGGTCCGACGGTCAGTGAGGGGAAGGATCTGGTTTCTGAGGTCCGACGGTCGGTGAGGGGAAGGATCTGGTTTCAGAGGTTTGATGGTCGGTGAGGGGAAGGATCTGGTGTTGAGGTCCGATGGTCGGTACTTGGGGGTTCTGGTTTTGTGAGATCCGATGGTCAGTGCAGGGGATTCTGGTTTCTGAGGTCTGACGGTCGGTGAGGGGAAGGATCTGGTTTCTGAGATCCAACGGTTGGTGCAGGGGGTTCTGGTTATGAGATTTGACGGTCGGTGAGGGGAAAGATCTGGCTTCTGTGAGATCCGACGGTCGGTGCGAGGAGGGATTTGGTTTCATGAGATTCGACGGTCATTGAGGGCCTCTGAGGTCCGACGGTCGGTTCTATAGTCCGACGGTCGGTTTTGAGGTAATGGGTTGTGGTGGGGTTGGAGAATATGTGATATGGGTGATAAAGACTTTTCACTGAGTGGACTCCGTTGGGTTTGGAAGGTTGAAGGTAGTGGTTCTTTGGTGAAGAAGATAAGTGAAAGATGCTTTGTTGTTGAGGTTTGAAGGTGGTTTATGGTTGGTTGATGGTGGTGGCAGAGGGTTGGCTTGGGGGTGTGATGAAGATTGTGGTTGTGAGTGTATGAGAACCAGAACGAGAACAAGAGGCACAAAAAAAACAATATAGAAAAAAAAATCAACAATCCTAGCTATTCAGATGCAGGCAATAATGACAAAAGTCAAGATGCATAAGGAAAGAGCGAAACAAAATACCTCTGAGAGTTTAAAAAAAAAACTGAAAGTTTCTTTTTATTCAATTCTTTCTTTTTACAATCTCACTTCTCACTTTTTCTCAATACCCAGTTTTCTCACCAGTTGCAAGTAGTAGCTGCAGGTGAGTTCAAAGTTTCTAACTAGGAAGAAAAAGCATAAACAAAGGAAATCTCCTCCCAAAAAAAAAGAACCCCCCCTTTCTTTACATCGTCCCTTTATATAGGCATAAAGAGATTTTGGCTTGGTATGCCCGAGCGTCGATTGTGCAGTCTCTTTCTCTGTAAAAAAATATCTCCTTCTCTAATATCAATACTCCCCTCTTCAAATTGCTGAACTCCCGCTCTATATTCGCTTGGGCAGCACGAGATTGTGCCATCACTGTCTGCTCCTTTTTTTTGGCTTTAAAACTTGCTTCCTTTATTTTCTCTTTTCCTGCCCCTATCCCAATTTGTGTATCTGTGGTTCAACGCTACAAGAGCTGCATCGAGGCAACACTACAAGAGTCGCATCGAGGCAAATACTGCAAGAGCTGCATCGAGGCAACAATGTTGCAAGAGCGCATCGAGGCAAAGCAGACTCCTTCCCCTTTTGATGTTTCATTTTTCAAAATCTCTAGCCTCACTATTCTGCCTTTCTTCTGCTATCACTAGAAAGCTCATTTTGTCCTTTTTTTCTTGGCCTGTTAGTGTTGCAGCGGAGCTGCAATATGAAGGAGGTTGCTACTTCTTTGATGCTCTACTTTTGAAAAATCTCTACCTGACGCTTTTCTTTTTTCTTTTGCAATCAACGAAAGAAGCATATATTTGTCTTTTATCATTGGCCATTTCTCTTTGACTCTGCTGATTTGCAATTGCAACATTAGCTTTCCTCTCTTTTTTTTTTTTTTTTTTTTATATATTAGAGACTTAAAACAAAATGGGCCAAGGTGGATTAATGAACTTTAGCCTTTTTCTTATTGGATTGGGTTTGATTTGGTCACAGATTAAAAAAAGACCAAACATTTTTTATTTTCGTTTTTGCATTTTTTAGTATTTTTATTTTTTATTTTTTTATTTTTTTATTTTTATATATTTTTTTGTGTCTGGTCAAAATTGGGTGTTCACAGTTGCCCCTCTTTACTTGTTTCTTACTAGGGACTATGAACAACCGTAGTTTTCATGTTATCATCGTAAGAAACAAGTAAAGACGTGAACTTAAATTTTGTCCGGCAATGTGTGGGATGAGGTGAATGGACAAGGCAAAGACACCGCTTGGAAACCAGTGAGCTAAAACGTGGATTTACGAGTTGTCGCAACATCGTTAATCCTACTAAAGTGAAACTCAGCGTAAAGCCAGAGACGTCACTACATTGTGAACGAGTTGTCACAGCTCAGTTGACGTCTATTGATTAAAAAGAGTTTTTTTTTTGAATTTTAAAAGACCTTGGGTGACTTTATGACTGAAAATGGTAAAAGACAGTGACTTGGCCCGGAATTTAAAAGACAGCGGACTTGATCCAGATTTTAAAAGACAATGGACTTGGCCCAGAATTTTAAAAGACAATGGGCTTGGCCCATAATTTAAAAGATAGTGGGCTTGACCCATAATTTAAAAGACAGTGGGCTTGACCCAGAATTTTAAAAGACAATGGGCTTAGCCCATAATTTAAAAGACAGCGGACTTGATCCAGAATTTAAAAGATAGTAGACTTGGCCCATAATTTTAAAAGACAATGGGCTTGACCCATAATTTAAAAGACAGTGGGCTTGGTCCATAATTTAAAAGATAGTGGGCTTTGCCCAGAATTTTAAAAGACAATGGGCTTGACCCATAATTTAAAAGACAGTGGGCTTGGCCCATAATTTTAAAAGACAATGGGCTTGGCCCATAATTTAAAAGACAGCGGGCTTAGCCCATAATTTAAAAGACAGTGGGCTTGGCCCAGAATTTTAAAAGACAATGGGCTTGGCCCATAATTTAAAAGACAGTGGGCTTGACCCATAATTTAAAAGATGGGCTTGGCCCATAATTTAAAACAAAGGCTTGGCCCCATAATTTAAAAGACAATGGGACTTGATCCGAATTTAAAAGACAATAGACTTAGCCCAAAATTTTAAAAGACAATGGGCTTGGCCCATAATTTAAAAGACAGTGGGTTTGGCCCAGAATTTTAAAAGACAATGGGCTTGGTCCATAATTTAAAAGATAGTGGGCTTTGCCCAGAATTTTAAAAGACAATGGGCTTGACCCATAATTTAAAAGACAGTGGGCTTGGCCCATAATTTTAAAAGACAATGGGCTTGGCCCATAATTTAAAAGACAGCGGGCTTAGCCCATAATTTAAAAGACAGTGGGCTTGGCCCAGAATTTTAAAAGACAATGGGCTTGGCCCATAATTTAAAAGACAGTGGGCTTGACCCATAATTTAAAAGACAGTGGGCTTGGCCCATAATTTAAAAGACAGTGGGCTTGGCCCAGAATTTAAAAGACAGCAGACTTGATCCAGAATTTAAAAGACAATGGACTTAGCCCAAAATTTTAAAAGACAATGGGCTTGGCCCATAATTTAAAAGACAGTGGGCTTGGCCCATAATTTTAAAAGACAATGGGCTTGGCCCATAATTTAAAAGACAGTGGGCTTGGCCCATAATTTTAAAAGACAATGGGCTTAGCCCATAATTTAAAAGACAGTGGGCTTGACTCATAATTTAAAAGACAGTGGGCTTGGCCCAAAATTTAAAAGACAGCGGGCTTGGCCCAAAATTTAAAAGATAATAGGCTTGACCCGAAATTTAAAAGACAGTGGGCTTGGCCTAGAATTTAAAAGACAATGAGCTTGGCTCAGGATTTAAAAGACAGTGGGCTTAGCCCTGAATTTAAAAAGACAGCGAGCTTGGCCCGAAATTTAAAAGACAATGGGCTTGACCCAGAAATTTAAAAGGATAGTGGGCGTGCCCCGAAAGGATTTTTTTTTGTTTTGCTGTTCTTTTACAGTGAAGCTTGGCGCAAAAGCCAAAGACGTCACTTTTCACAAATTTGCAGCTCATGGAGGGATGTCGCAACATACATTCCTGCAACTCAAAAATCATATCAAAAGATTGAAAACATTATGCCAAAACTTTTCTCTTGCATACCCGATTCTAATTGCTTCCTCAAAAAATTTTGATCTATCAAACCCGGGCGTAGGCTCTCGCAAACCAGGGCTTATTAACTTGTTTTGAGTTCTTTGGGATCCTCGGACACTGGAGTTACTTTACTTCTGAGTTTGCTCATTAGGTACATAGTTTCCCTCTTAACATTGCGAATCGCATTAGGAGCTTTTCTTGCCTCGTTTGAACCTTCTGATTCATTCTTGATCTAACTTATTAGTTAGAGGATTGCCATCAAATTGCTAAATCAATGATACTGAATTTATATTCCCTCTTATCGAAGCATTTTGTGATAAACATGTATGACTTCACAAATATAAAAGAAAGGAACATGACAAAGAAATATGAAGAATAAAAGAGAAGAAAGGAAAGTATTTTCATTGATTTGAGTGTTCACAAGCATGTAAAGGCAAATAGTACAAAAGGATGATACAAAGGCAAGGTGACAGACAATTGCCCCAGTTAGGATTCCTTTCTTCTCATTAGATAGGTCCTAATTCTCAGATGGATATTACAACCACCAGTGACACGAGCTCTCTTCCATCAATCACCGCTTAAAATTGCCCCAGTTTTGTCTTCCATCGCCACTTAAAAATGCCCCAATTTTTTTTGTCTCCTTTTATACTGTCTGGGTGAGCCCTTCAGGTGATATCTCCTAGGAGAGCCTCTGCTGACTTTAAACTTTTTGCCTAATTTAAACGCCCTAACTTTTGCTTAGGCCGCCCTTGCGGGTTTTCAACCTAACGGGCTATTTTCTTTTTCTCTTTTTTTTTTAGGCATAGAACTTTTTGACTGCATCAGCATTTGTCGGTCTTGGCAATTCATTTCCGTCCATATCTGTTAAAACTAAGGCTCCTCTAGAGAATGCCTTCTTAACAATATATGGCCCTTCATAACTCGGTGCCCATTTTCCTCAGGCGCCCTCTTGGTTTGGAAGTTTTTTCCTTAAAACCAAGTCACCTGCTTGGAACTCCTTAGGGCACACTTTCTTGTTGAAAGCTCTTGCCATTCTCCTTTGGTATAGTTGCCCATGACAGATAGCTTTTAATCGCTTTTCTTCAATCATGTTTAACTGCTCGTACCGAGTCTTTACCTATTCAGCTTCTTCTAACTCGGCTTCCATAAACACTTTTAAAGATGGGATTTCAACCTCTATGGGGGAAATCGCTTCCATACCATAGACCAAGGAGAATGGTGTTGCCCCAGTGCTGGATCGGATATTAGTGCGATAAGCGTGGAGAGCATAGGGGAGCATCTCATGCCATTCTCTGTAGTTGACCACCATTTTGGCTACTATCTTCTTGATGTTCTTATTTGCTGCTTCTACTGCACCATTCATCTGGGGTCTGTAAGGAGCAGAATTGTGATGCTTGATCCTAAACCTCTCGCATAGATTCTTGATTTCTGCACTATTGAGGTTAGGGGCATTATCTGTGATAATCTTCTCTGGAATTCCATACCGACAAATGATGTTTACCCTTAAAAATTTAAGGACAACCTTTTGAGTGACTTTGGCGTAAGAAGCAACCTCTACCCACTTGGTGAAATAATCAATTGCTACAAGGATAAACCTATGGCCATTGGAAGCTTTCGGGTTTATTGGCCCAATAACATTGATTCCCCACATTGAAAAAGGCCAGGGTGCCACCATATTATGAAATGGGACGGGTGGTGCATTAATGCGATCAGAGTATGCTTGGCATTTATGACACTTTCGAACGTATTCTATGCAATCAGCTTCCATAGTGGACCAGTAATAACCATATCGCAAGATTTGACGGGCCATCATGATACCATTGACATGTGTTCCATATATTCCCTCATGAATTTCTGTTAAGATGGTGAAAGCTTCCTTAGCTTCTATACATCTGAGGAGTGTGCCATCATAGTTTCTTTTGTATAGTATTTCCCCATTCAAAAAGAAAGCCATGGAAAGCCGACGGATGCTCTTTATGTCTGTCTCATTTGCCCCTGATGGGTATTCTCTGAACTTGATGTACTGCATGATATCATGGAACCAGGGCTGCCCATCTTCTTCTTCCTCAACATTAGAACAATAGACTGGTTCACTTTCTGCCCTTATTCGGATGGGTTGCACATTAGCATGAATACTCAGATTGGTCATTACAGCCAAAGTAGCCAAAGCATCTGCGAATTGGTTCTTATCTCGAGTCAAGTGCAAAAAGGTGATCCCTTCAAAATTCTCGATCAACTGCATCAATAATTCTGGTATGGAATCAACTTTGGGTCCTTAGTCTGCCATTCCCCGTTCACTTGATAAATTATTAGTGCTGAGTCTCCATATACTTGTAGTTCTTTCACTCCCAATTCTATTGCAACCTTTAACCCTTGAGCACAAGATTTATACTCTGCAACATTATTGGTGCAATCGAACTCTAACTTGATGGCCACTGGGTATTGCTTCCCACTTGGTGATATGACCACTGCACCTATGCCGTTCCTATACATATTGATTGCTCCGTCAAAAAACATCTTCCACATGTCCTCTTCATCTAACTCTTCTTCTTCAACTGCTAAAACATCCTCATCAAGAAAATTAGACGTCACATGTTGCTTGTAATTGAGTGGGTTCTCAGCTAAGTAATCTGCAATTACACTCCCTTTGATAGATTTTCGAGTTATGTGCTTTATGTCGAACTCAGAAAGAACCACTTGCCACTTGGAGACTCGTGTGGAAATATGAGGGCTTTCAAATATGTACTTTATCGGGTCCATTCTTGAGATAAGCCAAGTAGTATAGTACAATATGTATTGCCTTAACCTTCTAAACGTCCATGCCAGTGCACAACATGTTTTCTCAATTGTCGTGTAGCGAGACTCGCACTCATTGAATTTCTTGCTCAAATAGTAGATGGCCTGTTCTTTTTTTCTCGTTTCATCATGCTGCCCTAGCATTGCTTCCATGGATGTCTGCAATACCGTGAGGTATAATATCAAAGGACGACCAGGTGTAGGTGGCACCAAAATAGAAGGACTTTGCAAGTAAGCTTTTATCTTCTCAAAAGCTTCCTGACAGTGTTCATCCCATTCTCCTGGTTGTTGTTTCTTTAGTAGCTTGAAGATTGGCTCACAAGTGCTAGTCAGGTTGGCTATGAACCTAGCGATGTAATTCAGTCTCCTGAGAAAGCTTCTTACCTCCTTTTCAGTCTTGGGAGCAGGCATTTCTTGTATTGCTTTGACTTTATCAGAGTCCATTTTGATTCCTTCCTTGCTAATGACAAAACCAAGCAATTTTCCAGTCGACGCACCAAAAACACATTTTGTCGGGTTTAGTCTCAACTTGTTTTTTCTGAGTCTTTTAAACAACTTTTGCAACACTACCACATGACTTTCTCATTCTTTGGACTTAGCAACTATGTCATCCACGTATACCTCAATTTCTTTGTACATCGTATCGTGGAATAAAGCAACTATGGCACGCTGATAGGTGGCCCCAGCATTCTTCAATCCGAATGGCATGACTGTGTAACAAAAGGTTCCCTATGATGTGACAAATGTGGTCTTCTCTTTATCATTCGTGTCCATAAGAATTTGATTGTAACCAGAATAACCATCCATAAAAGAGAATCTATGACCTCTTGCTGCATTATCAACAAGGACATCAATGTGAGGCAATGGGAAATTATCTTTAGGGCTAGCTTTATTCAAATCCCTATAGTCCACACACATCCTGACTTTTCCATCTTTCTTCGGAACAGGAACGATATTTGCTACCCATTCTGGGTGCCTTGATACTTCTAAAAATCCTGCCTCCAATTGCTTGGTGACTTCCTCTTTGATCTTTAAAGACATTTCAGGGTGCATTCTCCTCAATTTCTGCTTTTTCACCTCAACATTAGGGTATAGAGGAATCTTGTAGGAAGCTATGCTCGGATCCAGCCCTGGCATATCTCGGTAAGACCAAGCAAATACATCCATGTAGTCTCTAAATAACTTGATCATGCTTTCACGTTCTGGGTTATCCACTAACCTCAATTCCTTCTTGTCTTCATCGGTTCCCATATTGATCACCTCTACTTCTTCCTCATCCAGGCTGAAGTCTCTTTCTGACCTTTCTACCAATTTGGCAAATTCCTCAGTGGTGTTCCTATCTTCATCTGAGTCATAGTTATCTATATCCATCATTGAATAGGAATCCATCTTTGAGCTTTCAGGCATCCTTTCATGGGACAATGCCTCTACCAGACTCAAGTCCTTGGAAGATTTATTTATGCCCGATTGGAAACAAAAAGAAAATATAGTAATTAGACAAGGCCAACTAAAAGGCGTAAATCAAAGATAGAAAAGAGCTAAAATCAACTAAGAAACACACAAGTTCATTGCATTGAAACTTTGATGAAAGATAACATGAGCAGAGAATCATACTAGAAACACACACAA
Organism: Ormosia semicastrata; assembly: GCA_029884595.1. Lineage (NCBI taxonomy): Eukaryota > Viridiplantae > Streptophyta > Magnoliopsida > Fabales > Fabaceae > Ormosia > Ormosia semicastrata. Next base: position 77,958,352 of record JAQQTO010000060.1, read on the forward strand.
GTTCATTACATTAAAGCTTCGACAAGAGTTAGCATGAATTCAGCATTACAAAAGTCTAAGATAACATCACGACTAAACAATTACTTTATGATAATCATATCCATTAATGCCTCAGATTGCCAATTGTTCAGAGGTTTCAAGTTGACAGCAGGCTAGATAACATGGTCTTCTCCAGAGTCTTCGTCTACATTGTTAATGATTAGTCGGACCTGATGATTGGAGGTTCTATTGATAACCTCGGCAGGGATGGGGAATGTCTCCTTCAGATGAGGAATCGTCTTTTTCACTTCATTCTCCCTTTTTCCTTCATTGAGAACCAAATTGTGCTTCATCATGCCTTCCAAAGGTGCCTCATATCCCAGACCATACCTGTTTTTGTTCTCTGGTAGGGTGATCATAGACTTGGTTCCTTACAGCTGAATTCCTAAACCTTTTCCGACTTAGTAACCATTATTGGTCATAATGCGAGTCACAACTTGATGAACATCTTTAGAGGACGACTCATCCTTCTTTGCCTTCGATTCCACTAACTGGAAACTGTGTAGGAAGTTTTCCACCTCCAGCTCTGTGTTTTCAACATAAGGCACTGAAGTAGGCTTCATCAGTAAGATTTCTTCCTCTCCTCGAATGGTAACCAGACATCCATTTTCAATGTATTTCAGGCATTGGTGCAGGGTCGAGGGAACAACACCAGCAACGTGGATCCATGGTCTTCCTAAAAGCATAGTATATGTAGGCTCAATATCCATTACTTGAAACAACACTTGGAAGCAGCTCGGGCCTATCTCAAGTGGAAGGGTCACTTCTCCCAGAATTCCTCTTTTCCTTCCATCGAAGGCTCGCACTGTCATTTCTTAGGGCCTAAGGTCTTCTACACTCATAGCCAGCTGGGACAAGGTTGTCTTCGGGAGGACGTTCAAGGCAGAACCCCTATCAATCAAAACTTTTACGACTACATACCCCAGACATTTCAACGTGATATGCAAAGCACGTGGGTTATTCCCTATTGAATGTACCACTTCTTCTTCTGAGAAGAGGATCACATTAATGTGCCTTACTGGGTCTACCATGTTCACTAAGCTTTCTGGGGTAACATCCGGCTTCACATAAGCTTTATTTAACACTCTCTGCAGTGCTTTGCGATGAGGTTCAGAATTCATGATGAGTGACAATAGAGAGATCTAAGCTGGAGTTTTTCTGAGCTGTTCTACCATATCATACTCACTTTGCTTCATGATTTTTAGGAATTCTTCTTCATCATCTTCTTTTGTTTCTATGAAGCCTGCTTTTCCTTTCCTGGTCTTATCTTCTTGCCCATAGCACCTGCCACTTCTTATGATCCCTCCTATGCCCACGACGCTTACTTGTGCGGGCTCTGCTGTTTGGGCAATAGGGGTTGAAGCAGTTTGTCCTATATTACTTTGTGTATTTACCTTGACATCATACTTCCAAGGCACAGCATGTGTATCACTATAGGGAAACGATGTAGGCTTCTTTATCGCTATGACAACTTTCTGGGAATCTGGAACTTCACTAGTACGTGGGAGTTTGAGGACTAGATGTTCCACAATATCTATCTCTTTTGTGAACCTTCTTGCTTGAGTAACATCTATTACACCCAAAACCATGAATCTTTGCACCCGAGCCTTAAACTCCTGACAACCCTCAATATCGTGCCCCTTCTCTATATGGTATTCACAATAAGCTTCGGTATCATATTCAAACCCTACATCACCCAAGGCTACTGAGGAACAATAGCCTGCTTGGACAAGACCTTGGAATATTAACTTCATAGGAGTTTTGACATCTGCTACATTTTGAAGTCCTTCATTCTCCTTTTCTAATGCATTTACAATCCCCTTCCCATGATTTGGAATTGGGTTGCTAGTAATGCTAGGTCCCTTCTCCTCTTCAAAGTCTAGCTTTCCGCAGGAAATCAATCTCCTCACTATGGTCTTAAATACCTCGCAATCTTCGATTGAGTGTCCTGGGTTATCCATATGGAACTTGCAAGTTACGTTGGGATTGTACCAGGCTGGAAATGGGGGCACTATAGGGCGAGAAGGAATGCATGCAACCAAATGTGCGTCAAACAATTGTTGAAACAAATCAGCATTGGAGATTGGCAACTTTGGAAAAGGGGGTAGATTCGACGGGGGTCGAGCATACCCTTGGTTTCCTGGATTTCGAGGTGCGGAAGAACGATTGGTATAGACGGGACGTGGTGAGGAAACATTGTTAACTTGGTATGAAGTCTGGTAAGCCGGAAAAGCGGGTGAAGGGGCTTGATAAGAAGGGTATGGTTGTGGATTACGAGGAAAACTTGAGTTTTGTTGATGCACATAACTGACTTCTGGCTCTTTCTTCCTTGTTGGTGCCACCTTCTTAGGAAAATTGCTCTTTGTATTTCCAATAGGTAATTTTCCTGCTTTTGCAAGATTCTCAATCCTTTCTCCAGCCAAAATTAGATCAGAAAAATATCTGTAGGCAGCACCTACCATCAGCCCAATAAAAGGTGCTCCTAGGGTCCCCATGAAGTATGAGCTCATTTCTGATGGAGTCAAAGGTGGTTGAACTTGGGCCACTAACATTCTCCATCTTTGAGCGTATTGCTTGAAAGTTTCATCATTCTTTTTTTGCATTGACCCTAGCTGTTCTCGGGTAGGTGCAGTGTCGATATTGAATCGATATTGCTCCAAGAATAGACTTGTTAGATCATCCCAACAAGAAACCTTTGAATGGTCAAGTTGCATGTACCATTCCAAAGCTGACCCAGTCAGGCTCTTATGAAAGAAATTGATTAAGAACTTTTGATCCCGTGACCAAATGGCCATTTTGGTGATGTAAGTCTTCAAATGGAACTTTGGATTGGTGCTCCCATCATACTTTGAGAAGTCTAGTACTTTGAAGTCTTTGGGAATATTAACTTCAACCTCAGGGAACAATTCATCGATTCCCACTGAGCCATACAGATTAGGGCCTTGCATGGCTTTAATTTGCTCTTGCATCTTTCCAATCAATTCATCTCTTAATTTTTCTTTTTCTGAGTTGCTGTTCAGGAATATTTTCACTGGCTGTTCATGAGTTACTTCTACATTATTTTTCTCCCCTTCATGATTTTCGTTCATGGAATCACCCTCTTCATTCACATTGTTGTTTGCATTTGCATTTACCCTAGTGCCAACAGATGTTCCATTTGTCGTTCTAAGGGTCTTAGTTAACTGTCTCAGTAAATCTTCGACCCTTGATTGTCCTTCTGCCATTGTATTGATCCTTTCTCTCATTTCATCCATCTCTTGACTTAAGTTTCTTTCTGAGTTTGACATCTCTTGCAGCCTAGTTTGTGATCTAGTTCCGTAGGCCCGGGTTTGTGCAATCTGCGTTTTCCGAGGACGAGCAATGGTTCAAAGTTTTTACCTCTGTGCTTCCGGAAAGACAAAAAGATTAGAGTATTGTAAAGAAAACATGGTGCAAGGATGCAAAGTATGATTTTTTTTAAAACAATGACAAATAAATTTAAGGATAACGAAAAGGTACGCTCCCTTTGTGCCCTGAAGGACTACCTTAAATTTGAGGAGTTCTACCCTAAGGATCTATAAGGCTATCTAATTCGTGAGAACTTTCATTAGGTGGCTCTACTATTCTAAAGGCCTCTAGAGCTAAGTCTCATATCAGAATGTTGACCACAAATAGTGAGTAAACCACTAGGTGCGGGACATTCATGAAAAAGGTACGCTCTAGATGAGGTTTTTGCGATAACCAAACAGGATGTACATCCAAAATGGCTATCACTACGTAACCTCTACCTAACTTAAGATTCACTCAGACCCGGGTATAGGGCCCCACTCGAATGTGTGTGATAAACATGTAGGTGTAGTGTGTGTAGAGAGCATACAAACCTTCATAATTCTAGAGACTACTCACATCCTGTAAAACAACACGAACACAACAAGATTCCCAAAATCTTCTATCCTAAGGTTTGCATGATAAAATAGAATCACAGTTAAGGTGATCAATAAATAATTTAAATAAAATAGAAAAACAAAACAAAAATAAAGCAAAAACAAAAGGAGTAAAACAAACATATAAAAGTTACAAAATTTGCACAATCAACTTTCAAAGGCTTGACTCTCAAATGTCCCCAGTGGAGTCGCCATCTGTCGCGACCGGGATCGCGGCAAAAAATAGCAACTCATGTGATTTTAGAAAAAAGAAATAGAGTCGCTACCAATTTTATTTAAATTAGGAAAAATTAGAAAACCTTTCTTTGAAAATGGTCTTTGGAACCAGATTGGATTTGGGAGTCAGTTATGGATAGGGAAGGGCGGAAACTTAATCCCACAACACCCCTAACACATCCGTTCTAAATCGGTACCTTAAATTGATTGTGCAGAATTTTATAACATTTGAAAATATTTATTTTATCATTTTAAAAAAGAACAGATAAATAAAAAAATTAAAAGAATGAAAAAAGATTTTATGAATCATCGAGTTGTCACAACTTAAATGATTCCAAAAAAAAAGAGATTAACAAACTGTCACAGCTCAGCTAATCCGATTTTATAATTTCTCAACAACGTTTAATTATTTTATTTTCCCTAAAAACCCACAGCTAAAGAGAAAAAAAAATAAATATGGTAAACAAAGCTAACGAAAAAAGAAAAAAAACATGTAACAGGTTAAACGAAATCCAAATAAATCCTAAGATGATTTTTTTATTGTCACTATTATTACTATTTAGATGTATTAAATTTATAGATAAGCTCACAATAAAACATAACTATTGTTATTTATCTATACCATTGAAACTCAAAAGAAGACCTTGGATCACAAAAAAAGAGTAAAATAACCATGGAGCCTAACCCAGCAGAAACCTTTTCTTTTATTATACTTTTTTGTTATAAATTTCTTTTTTAAAACATACATGCTACTAAAAAAAATAAAAAAAAGAAAGCAGAAAACAGAGGCTCGTAGCCTCTGATAAGGAGAAAAAAAAACAAAGAGGCTTTCAGTCTCTGAAGGGGGAAAATGAAAACGTAAGGTATTGTGTTGGGGGTGTTGAGATCCGACGGTCGATTGGGAGGATCTGTTGTTGAGGTCCGACGGTCGGTTAGGAAGGGTCTAGTTTCTGAGGTCCGACAGTCAGTGCGAGGAAGGATCTGGGTTTGAGGTCCGACGGTCGGTGAGGGGAAGGATCTGGTTTCTGAAGTCCAATGGTCGGTGAGGGGAAGGATCTGGTGTTGAGGTCTGACGGTCAGTACTGGGGGTTCTGGTTTTGTGAGATTCGACGGTCGGTGCAGGGGATTCTGGTTTCTGAGGTCCGATGGTCGGTGAGGGGAAGGATCTGGTTTCTGAGATCCGATGGTCGGTGCAGGGGGTTCTGGTTGTGAGATTTGACGGTTGGTGAGGGGAAAGATCTGGCTTCTGTGAGGTCCGACGATCGGTGTGAGGAGGGATTTGATTTCGTGAGATTCGACGGTCGGTGAGGGCTTCTGAGGTCCGACGGTCGGTTCTGTGGTCCGACGATCGGTTCTGTGGTTCGACGGTCGGTTCTGAGGTAATGGGTTGTGGTGGGGTTAGAGAATATGTGATATGGGTGATGAAGACTTTTCACTGAGTGGACTCTGTTGGGTTTGGAAGGTTGAAGGTAGTGGTTCTTTGGTGAAGAAAATAGGTGAAAGATCTTTGTGTTGTTGAGGTTTGAAGGTGGTTTTATGGTTGGTTGATGGTGGTGGCAGAGGGTTGGCTTGGGGGTATGATGAAGATTGTGATTGTGAGTGTATGAGAACCAGAACGAGAACAAGAGGCACAAAAAAAAAACAATATAGAAAAAAAAAATTAACGATCCTAACTATTCAGATGCAGGCAATAATGACAAAAGTCAAGATGCATAAGGAAAGAGTGAAACGAAATACCTCTGAGAGTTTAAAAAAAAAACTAAATTTTTCTTTCTATTCAATTCTTTCTTTTTACAATCTCACTTCTCACCTTTTCTCAATACCCAGTTTTCTCACCAGTAGCAAGTAGTAGCTGCAGGTGAGTTCAAAGTTTCTAACTAGGAAGAAAAAGCGTAAACAAAGGAAATCTCCTCCCCAAAAAAAAGAACCCTCATTTCTTTACATCGTCCCTTTATATAGGCATAAAGAGATTTTGGCTTGGCATGCTCGAGCGTCGATTGTGCAGTCTCTTTCTCTATAAATAAAATTTCCTTCTCTAATATCAATAATCCCCTCTTCAAATTGCTAAACTCCCCCTCTATATTAGCTTGGGCAGCACGAGATTGTGCCATCATTGTCTGCTCCTTTTTTTTGGCTTTAAAACTTGCTTCCTTTATTTTCTCTTTTCCTGCCCCTATCCCAATTTGTGTATCTGTGGTTCAACGCTGCAAGAGCTGCATCAAAGGCAACAGCTGCAATAGCTGTATCAGAGGCAACAGCTGCAAGAGCTGCATCAGAGGCAACAGCTCCTTCCCCGTTTAATGTTTCATTTTTCAAAATCTCTAGCCTCACTCTTCTGCCTTTCTTCTACTATCACCAGAAAGCTCGTTTTGTCCTTTTGTTCTTGGCCTGTTAGTGTTGCAGAGGAGCTGTAATATGAAGGAGGCTGCTACTTCTTTGATGCTCTACTTTTCAAAAATCTCTACCTAACGCTTTTCCTTTTTCTTTTGCAATCAACGAAAGAAGCATATATTTGTCTTTTATCATTGGCCCTTTCTCTTTGACTCTGCTGATTTGCAATTGCAACGCTAGCTTTCCTCTCTTTTTTTTTTTTTTTTTTTTATATATTAGAGACTTAAAACAAAATGGGCCAAGGTGGATTAATGAACTTTAGCCTTTTTCTTATTGGATTGGGTTTGATTTGGTCACAGATTAAAAAAAGACCAAACATTTTTTATTTTCGTTTTTGCAATTTTTAGTATTTTTATTTTTTATTTTTTATTTTTTTATTTTTATATATTTTTTTGTGTCCGGTCAAAATTGGGTGTTCATAAGAGGTGTTTGAAGTGTCTTTCTTGCTTGAATGTGTTTCAATGGTTGTTTATGACTTATTCATAGCATGAGTTTGAGTTAGAAACTTAGAACTTCTCATTTAGACCTTTGATGCATAAAGTGAGGTTTTAGGTCTTTGATGAGTGATTTTGGTTCATAATCCAAAGTTACTGGTTTAAGTTAGTGATTGATGATTCCTATGTGTTAATGAACTGAATAGGAACTTAGGATCACCTAGAAATTATTTTGGAATGACCAAATCTCATGAAAAGATCCAATGGAATAGTGCATGGTTCTACAGAATTCTGCCGAACCCAATTTCTGCTATCAACGCTATGGCATAGGGAGATCACGCTGAGGTGTATGTCTCAGAGTATGTGCTCCTGAGAGCAGCACGTCGTGGCGTGAATGCACCATGCCGAGGCATGCGAGACAAGAGCTACGCGCCACGGCGTGAGAAAGGCTGCGCCGAGGCATGAGCTCCAGAATATCTCAAAAATGTGATATTTGATGTATTGATGTTTCTTACTAGTTGGAATCATTTATGTAAGTTTTCTAATGTGTGTTGAGACACAAATAAAGATATTTCAAGAGGAAAATTATCACCTAGCAAGTATGAGAAAACTTAAGCCTTTTAGTATTCAAGAGTGATGATTTACCTTAAGTAAGTATTTAGCACCTTAAGCCACTTTTTGTGATATTTGTATCACTTAAGATGTAATGAGTGATGATGTCGTATTTAGATGCATGTATAAAGGATGTTCAGGTAATATTAGTCTTTATGAGTATCCTTTAATGATGTGCACAATCATTTAGACTAAGGAGATAAGTGGGGAGTTCAAAAGGTTCTTTTGAGCAAGGATTCAGCCTAAAGTTCTCGATAGTGCCTGGGTACTTGTAATGTGAGGATGAGCTTTTCCTCTATTTACCACAAGATAATACACTAAATCAGAAATCCTAGTTAAACATTTTGGTTCTAAGTTGGACTAAGTATGTATGATAGAATGTATGTTAACTCGGTATCTTTAGTTACTAAAGTATATCCTTGTAGAGATTTAGACATATCTTATTTAGTATGTGTTAAGATTATGTTTATTATGCTATGTATGACTGGTTTTGGTTTACTTATACTAAGAATTGTTTATTCTCACCCTACTGTGTTGCCATGTAATTCCAGATAAAAGTTCTTCAAAGAAAACGAAGAAAAAGGAAGCTAAGAATTAAACTAGTTTTAATTTTATCTGTTATATTACAATATTTTTATTTTATTATACTTCTTTTGTAATGTAAAGAGTTCTGTAATACTTTGAGCCTTTGCTAAGACTAATGTTGTATAAATATGCATTTTGCTTTGAGTTTTATGTTTTCTGCATTTCATATGGCTCTCTATAATGTCTCAGTGTACATTATTGATATATTATTAGGTTATTATGTATGTAGTGATGTAATGTTGTTTATCTCATTAAAAATGTTACATTTATTAGAATTTCAGTATTAGGACATTACAATTACAACTATAGCTAAGTAATCAAACCATAACAACCAGGCCAACCATTTTTTTTCAATTATAATTCTACAAAAAAATAAAATGTACCATACAATGCAGTATAGAAGAGTTAACTAACAGTACAAATCTAAAATAGAGATGTCAATTATACACCTATACCAAACAAGAGGATGAGTCTAGTATTAAATACTTAATAAATGATGAAAATATCATAAAATTAGCACAATTTACAACAAAATCAACGACAATTTAAAAGATGAGCATTATATAAACATATTTTAAAACAAGTCCAATATCATGAGGGGCTATAGTATTTTTATCAACACCATGTAATTGAAATAGCATTTGTGGTGCTTGTGGTGCTCATTCATGACCACTATTGGCATCAGGGACCTAATAAATATTAAAATGTAACATAACAGAATTAACTCATAACATCATTTTTTTTAAAAAGGTTTAAAATCTTTATAAACCTAACCTGTCTAGTTGATCTTCTGTTTAAGTTTTGAGTCATAAATAATTCTGCAGGAGCAAATTTACACAAAACTTGTCTCACCCACGATAATTCTGACAGTAGCTTATCTCGATTTTGTTTCATCAAACTCATTTCTTCTTCATGCTTTTCCTTTAAATCCTTAATCTCTTGTTCTAACCTTTGGGTAGCCTCATTAGACAAACCATCCACAGTAATATTTCCTAGGGAAGATTTATTACCCCACAATAGAGAAGGAGTTGGACCAAGTCCTAAACCACGGACATAACCACTTCTATCACTTCCCAACACTTGGAAATATACATCTCCTTACTAAGCAACACTTCCAAGAGGTTGTTCATTAGATGTCTCACCATTGTTCAACTTTCCTTGAATAATGTCCTAAGCACAATTATGATAACAAAAAAAAATCATACTCAAACCCATGTAAAAAATATTAAAGACAATTTAAATACTAACATATAGAACTTGGCTAGGATAAAATTGCATAAAAAATCTTACAACTATTTGTGCAGACTGCTCATCCAATGGTCTACCGTCTTACAACTATTTTCTTCTCCCATATAAAAAATGTCTCCAGGTGTAATTGGCCTAGGGACAAACCACTCATGATCTTGAGGATCTTGCACAAATATCACTTGCTGGGCTTGGTTTGGAAATATAAAAGGCTCATGACTTTCTCGATCACTAGAGTGTATTAGGTGTGAGAAGTTCACATGTGTGAAACCTAAGGCATCTTCCTTAACTCCTCTACCTTGGGTTACATCAATCCAATCACATTTAAATAAGACAACCTTAAATTCTTCAAAGTAGTTTAACTCCACAACATCATTCATTCTACTATAATAAGTGATATTTGTTGATTTTGGGGCATTGTCACTTGTACTTGTATAGCTCTCTGTCTTTGAGACAACCGTAACACCACTATTTTGCGTTTACATGAACTCTTCATATTGTTTTGTTTGAAATTGGTACCCATTATTTACACCAAATGCTTTGAATCTTCTTGCAATGTAACTTGGACCTTGTGCAAGGGCTTTTAGATCATTTTGGATATTAGATGTGGGGTCTAACTCCTTAACCTACCCAATTAGTAATATACAACTATAAATATCAATATAAGTATAAGGATATTAATTTACAGTAAATAATGACTAAATCCTACTACTTACTTGCTCCTTGAACCATTCATGAAATGTATCAAAATGCAAATGATCAAGCTAATATTGTGTAAGGTGACGCTTATGATATGATCTCTTGATCTCACCAATATGTTCACTATGCATGTAGCTCATATATATCAATAAGATAGAGATATACCACTCACTTTTTATAATTCTCAACTACATCAAATTTGCAATTGAAGAGCACATATCGATGTGCTTGCAACCATGTTTTCTTATCCATAAAAAAGCTTCTATATCTCCGTATAGTTGCCCAATAGTAAGGAAAAGACATCCTTCTTTACCAGTCTCATGTTCAATCTCATTTTCACTTTTTCTTAGCCAATAAGACCTTAAATCTCCGCCTTCCATATATTGTGAGCAAAATGTTAGACACTCATTTGCAAGATATGCTTCTGCTATTAAACCTTTTGGGCATGCACGATTACAGACATATGATTTTAAAGTACATAAGTACCTATGGCATAAAAGAATTTTATTAGCCTAATATTTAATTAGTAATTAAGTACAACTTAAGATATATAAAATACTTAATGTGATTCTTTGTACCTTTCAATTGGGTGCATCCAATGATAATATATTGGCCCTGCAATTTTAGCCTCGATTGCCAAGTGAATAACCAAATGTACCATAATGGTAAAAAATGATGAGAGGAAGCATTTTTCCATATTACACAATGTTAGTGCAATTTTTTCTTCAAGTAACTTTAACTCTTCCATTTTAAGCACTTTGTTGCAAAGCACTCAAAAGAATGTGCATAGTTCAATCAAAACAAAACTCACTTTTTGATCTATTGATCCCCACAATGCAAGAGGAAGAAGTTCTTGCATTGTAACATGGCAATCATGAGTTATCAGCCTTGATATTTTTCGTTTATGAATGCAACATGATATATTAGATGCATAGCCATGTAGAAACTTAGCATTTTGTAGTACTTCATAGAATAACTTTTTTGTTCCTTTGAGGACATTGTGAAATAAGTACGAGGTAGATATGTCCTCCCATTAGCTTGTTGCTGAGGCCATAAGCTTGGTCTTATATTCATCTCCATTATGTCCAATCGAGCTTCTAAGTTGTCTTTTGACTTTTTACCAAGACCCAACTGTTTTGGATCAGATGTCGGGTTAGCGATTTAGAAGTAACCCAACCCGCTAAAGTTGGATCTCAGATAGTTATGAGCCTTTTTAGATAAATAAATATGCCCATTTATGAGGAGTAAATCTCTCATAAAACCCCTCATAAATAAAAGAGTTAGTTATAAGAGATAATAATCTTATTGGATTCTTATCCTAATTAATAGTATTTATTATCCATTAATGTAGATTTAAACATGATTCTTATCTACCATGACTCTCTTATAAATACTACACAAGGTAACAAAGATATCTATCTAATTCCAAATACTCTACCCACCTTTTGCATAGTCTAACTTGAGCAATAGAGTACTTATTGTAGATACCCACCCCTTACACCACCGTCATTGCTATCTTGATACGAAGGAAACTTCCTTCATCAACCTTATTTAGGTAATCATCTGAATCTAGTTCAGAACATTGGCGCCGTTTGTGGGAACAATAAACTTCGATTCCCATCACTATCATCATGGTTACTACCAGTCACATTTCTGCCACACAAAATCAACCCTCCTCTAGCCACTGGCATCCATTCCAATCCAAGATCCAGTTGTTGCCTAACCAGAACCCAGGCGAAATGGAGAAGAGACTTCATGTAACATCCTAATACTGATATCCCGATATACCTTACCTATACAAGGATATTCAAAACTGGCCATGTTACTTCTAACAACTAAACCAATAACATTTACATAAATATATCATTATAGAGAGCCACGTTACCAACAATTATTTATATACATCACAACTTCAAAAGGGCATATTGTTATACATAACTCAAAACAAGCTAAGCAAATATAAACTATATATAAGGTTAGTCTAAAATAACATTTATGTTATGCTAGCCTTCACACATCTTCTTCTTCCCTTTTGAAGAAATTGCACTTGGATTTACATGGCAACATAATTCGGGTGAGAAATCACAATTCTCAATAGAAGTATTCCAAAATCAGCATTTTATACATTCATATAGAATACACAACTATTAAGTTAACATTTCAATCACATAAGTATGCAATCGACCATATAATTGCAATGTCATGAGTTCATGTCATGGTGGCAACTGCCAATACAATTGCCATGCTATGCCAAATTATGTCTAATGTTTATGTCTATGCAAGTCCTAAAAGTGAATGAAATTCAAGAATGTCATGAGTTCTCAGACGTATTGAGGATATTACTCACCTCAACTACTCTGAGATATACAATGATATGTCATGAGTTATCAGGCGTAGTGAGGATATGACTCACCTCCACTACTCATCAAAACGTAGAGAGGATATTACTCACCTAAGCTACTCAATAAACATAGAGAGGATATTACTCACCTCAATATATTCCACAATCATATCATACAAAATAATTACTAATTACCTACAATAATTAGCACCACAATTGATTTACATGCATTCTAAAATTCTTTTCATCAAATACTCCTAAAAGAGTCTCATTACTCATTAAGAAGCATAAAAGAAGGAACCACACAAGTTAAACACTTCATTTCAACCAAAACAAAGTCCTATCAAAAGCTGGACTGGGTGCTCAGGCGCTCCCTGTTAGGCACTCAAGCGCTCACGTGGTAGAGAGCCTCCCCTATTCTTGCCAGTGATGGGTGCTCAAGCGCTCAAGCGGTCCACGTGCGCTCAGGCGTGCATCCAAGGTGCTAAGGCACTGGTCATGTAGCACAAATGTGCTCTCTGTCTGCCCTGCTGGCGCCTAGGCACTAGACACCCAACACTTGAGCACTGACTGGAAAGAATGAAATCTACAGAATTCTGCATATGGAGTTACTATTCCATTGAGGAATAATGGTGCTCCAAACCCTCAAACTTCAATTTCCACATGATTTCTCACATCAAGTAAGATCCACTAACACCTTCCAACTGTTATACCATTTTAATTTCACTTAATCATGCAATTTGTGAATCATTCATCAACCTAAACCTAAACCCCCAATTTTTGGCCTAAAAGGTAACAAAGGTGTTCAAGTGATGAAAAATTCATCCTTATACATCCAACAAACCAATTTTTACACAACTAAGCCATCCTCAAGTTCCTTATCAAGATTCAACTCAAAAACAATAAAACCACATTTCAAAACCCAATTCCCTCATCAAGCCCCTCATGAACCAAATGAAGAAGATGAAAGCAAGAAGTCAAAACAAGTTTCCTCCTACCTCAATGGCCAAAAATAAAGTCAGTGAGTAGTTCCTCTCTTCCACTAAATTCTTCCTCCTCTTTAGTTGTTGATCCTCCTCCTTTAGCTTCCTTGCTTGCTCTCCCTTTTTGCTTCCCTGCTAGCAGCTGTGAGAAAGATGAGAAATGAGAGAAATCATCTCATTTTGAGCCTTTAAATCAAGGCAGCAACACATGGGAACCGTGTTCTATTTTGGTCACTTAAGTGACTATGCTAAAACTCTCGATCTGCTAAGAACACTTAGATTTTACCAAATCAATTTTCCTAACTTCCAACAAACTTAAAATAAATCCTAAGATTCATCAAAAATCTTGTTTCACCATTTTCATATTTTTTCATATCAGCTAGTAGCCAATCTAGTATTAGAACACACAACTATCATGTTTAAACATACCAAACTAACTCTGATTAACCTCAAAACTTAACTACATGCTCAACTACACATTTGTGACCTAGAAATAAATTATTCATATTAATTTCCATTGGCTAAGCCATTTTAACTACTTTTCACCTTCTGGGTTGTAACAAAGTGCCTAAACTAACCCAGAATCAAGTGATTTCCAACCTTACACAAGGTCTATTTACACATTGTAACTCTTATACAACTTTAATTTCACTTAAACAAGCATTTATAATTCATTCAACCTCTTAAACCCTAAAACCCCTTTTTTAACTCAAATGGTAACCAAAGGTATCTAAGAGCTAAAAATTCATCTCCATGCATCCAATAACTCAAAAAAAAGTCATCCTCAAGTTCTCCAACAAGATTCAAGCCAAAAATACCAAATCACACTCAAAACCTATTTCTCACATCAAGCCAACTCTCATGAACAAGATGATGAAATTAGAAGAATGAGTAAAAACATAGTTCCCCTTATCTCAATAACCAGAAATGAAGTCACTTAGTAGCTCCTCTCCACCACTTTCTTCTTCCTCCTCTTTGTTGATTGATCCTCCACCTTTTGCTCCGTACTTCCCTTTCCATTTATATTTTCCTGCTTCATCCATGAGAAATGAGTGAGAATGAGAGAAAATATCTCATTTTGGACTTAAAAAGGCCAAGGCAGCAGAAAGTGTGAAGGAGCTGTGTGCTCCTTTGTCACGTAAGTGACTTGCCAAAGTCTTGATCTATTAAAAATACTTAGATTTCACCAAACCAAGTTTCCTAACTTCCAACAAGTTTAAAATAAAGAATCATCAAAAATCTTATTTCACCATTTCCATAATTTTCCATATCTGCTGATAGTCAATCTGACATTAAAATACACAACCAGTGTGCTTAAAAATGTCAAACTAACTCCGATTGATCTTAAATTTTAACTACACCATCTTCCACACACTTGTGACCTAGAAACAAAATCATCACATTTATTTCCTTTAACAAAGCAATTTAAGCCAATTACATGACTAATAACAACTATATTTTTCACACAGTACTACAACAAAGTGACTAAACATGCTCAGATGGCTACAAAACTTAATAGGCATGACAAATAGGTATTAGGCTACCTTCGTAACCATATACAAGTCTATCATGATTTAACAGGTGTTACAAAAAATGCAAGCGCAACTTACCAGTGAATGATGAATGAGGTTTTCGAAGAAAAAATTAGAAAGATGCTGGAAGTTTATATCGATGACATGATTGTCAAGACAATGAAGTCCAGGAACCATGTCAAAGACTTAGAATAAGTGTTCGCCCAAATACATAAGCATAATATGAGATTGAATCCTGAGAAATGCATTTTTGAGTGTAGACCGATAAATTTCTGGGGTTTTTATTGACAAATCGCAACATTGAAGCTAACTTGGAGAAATGTCAGGCTGTTCTCGATATGTGTAGTTCACAATTTGTGAAGGAGGTGCAACAATTAATAGGAAGGATAGTGGCCCTCACTCATTTCCTAGCCAAAGTCGCTAAAAAATCTATTCTTTTTTCCAAAACTTCAAAAAAGGGGAAAGATTTTGAGTGAACCCTAGAGTGCGAGGCCACATTCTAGGAGTTGAAGAAGATGTTGGCAACACCCCCAATCCTAACGAGGCTGAATCCCAGAGAGACCTTAAACACCTACCTTTTAGTTAGTAATGAAGCAATTAATTTAGTCTTGATAAGAGAAACCAATAAGGGTCAGAAACTAGTTTATTTTGTGAGTAAGGTCCTACAAGGCCCCGAACACCGGTATCATAAGATTGAGAAACTAGATCTAGAATTGTTAACCACTGTCGAAAGATTACAACAATACTTTCAGTGCCACCCCGTGATCGTGAAGATGAATCATCCAATCTGCTAGGTGTTGCATATGTCGGACCTCGTTGGAAGAATGGTCGCTTGGTCGGTGGAGCTATTTGAATTCAGTATCACTTACGAGCTAAGACAAGCCATAAAGGCTCAAGTATTATCCAACTTTTTGGTGGAGCTTATATTAGATCCCGACCATCCTAGAGTGAATTCTTGGACCATCTATGTTGATAGTTCCTCGAATCCAAAAGGGAGTGGTGTCGGGGTCATATTGGAAAATGGAGTCAGCCTTATGCTCAAACATTCTTTAAGGTTTGAGTTCTCAACTTCAAATAACCCAGAGGAGTACGAAGCATGTATTACGGGTTTCACAATGGCAAAGAGAATAGGGGCCATAGATGTATTTCTTTGTAGCAACTCACAATTTATGACTTCCCAGATTCGGGGTGACTATCAGGCTAAAGAACCCTTATTGCAAAAATACCTAGCCAAGGTAAAATATCTAATTGAGAACTTCAACAATGTTAAGGTGGAGCATATCCCTAGAGAACATAACTCAAGAGCCGACATATTGTCAAAGCTTGCTAGCACCAAAAGCTCTAGCAACAATAGGTCTGTGATCAAGGAAACACTACTTGCACTTAGTATTATGGACGCCAAGGTCCTCTTACTGGAAGATAATAAAACTTGGATCACACTCATTATTGGCTATGTCCGTAATGGCACCTTGCCTAAAGACCAGAAGGAAGCCTGAAAATTAATAGGACAGCAACGTGGTAAACCATTATAGATAATTAGATATAACTTCGCAAGTTTTCTTCCCCTTTCCCCAAGTGCCTTGGCCCAAAAGAAGAAGAATATATCTTGGCTGAAATCCATGAAGGAAGTTGTGGCCACCACCTCGGTGTAAAGTCCTTAGCATGGAAGGGCCTGGTACTATTGGCCTAGTATAGAAGTCAACAGCATGGAACATGTCCAGAAGTGTGAAAAATATAAATGGTTCTTGGACATCTATGCAACCCCACCAGAAGAGCTATCTACGATGTTTGTAACTTGGTCTTTCTATCAGTGGGGGATGAATATCCTAGGTTCTTTCCCTCAGGCCCAAGATAGGTTAAGTACTTAGTGGTAGCTGTGGACTACACTAAGTGGATTGAGGCAGAACCATTGTCCACTATCACCTTGATACAGATACAGAAGTTCACCTACAAAAAATTATTAGTAGATTCAGTGTTCTGAAATCTATCGTTACGGATAACGGAACACAATTTACTGACCAAAAGTTTAGGTATCTCCTAGTCGGGCTCAAGATTAAGCAACATTTCACCTCGATAGAGCATCCAAAGGCTAACAGACAAGCTGAGGCCGCCAACCAAGTTATACTTCGTGGGATAAAAAAAAGACTTAATGAAGTCAAATGGAATTGGGTGGAATAACTCGACCACGTCTTATGGGCATACCAGACCACGCCTCACTCTTCAACAGGGGAAACTCCATTTAAGCTAACATGTAGTTGCGAGGCCATGATCCTAGTGGAGATAGGAGAATCGAGCTGGAGGAGGAAAAATGTCTCTGTAGAGGCCAACCCAGACCTCATCCGCCATAACTTGGATTTATAGGAAGAACAACGCTATATTACCTATATTCGAGAAGCCACTGTCAAATTAAGGATTGTAGCCCAGTACAATTCCAAAGTGATACCCAAAAGGTTTTTTCCTAGTGATCTCGTTTTGCACAAAGCAGATATCAGAGGTGAAAATGTGAAAGAAGGAAAAGTAGCTCCTAATTAGGAAGGATCGTACTAGATCACTTCCAAAACAAACACTGAAGCCTATACCCTAGAAACCTTCACTGGAAAAAGTATTAAAATTTTTTGGAATGTTGATAAACTCATAAAGTATTATAACTAATTGTCTTTAGTTTATGTTTTTATCATGTAAATGACAAGTTCTGACATGAATAAATTGTTGATTATATTCCCAGTATTTGGTTATTTTACATATTTATAACCATTGTAACCCATAAGGTTATCACACCTTAGAGAGGTCCGAGGAATAAAAGGTCCACCTTGGATCAAATATTCTAAAGCACAAATGAATGTAAAAAAGGGCAACCCATTTGACCGTTCTTTGTGGTCAAGAAGCAAGTTCAAGGGTTTTAACCTATGCCCTAATGAGCGTAACTCTAACCTATAAACTTAAAGCAAGTTTAAAGAGGTTAAGAGTATTTGACCGATGCTCAGGATAAGGCAAAAATATTTGTCGGTATTCAGAAAAAGGATACCACCCCAATAGGCTTCTATACGAAAATCACACTTAGAAATTTAGCTAAGTGTCAAAAGACTTTAATGAAGAGTAAGAACCGAAATACGGTATATAAAAAGGTCAAACCCGGAAGACAGATTGCTATACAAACAAGCATAGAAAAAAATTTGCTAAGTGTCAATTGAAAAAATCACCAAGATAGAGCGTTGGACCCATCTCAGTTGAGAAAAAAAAGGTAGAAGATATGCAAGTAATAGTAAAAAATATTCTAAGTTATTAAAGTTATGCTCGAAATATGAGACTTGTCCACATACATCTAAAAATTAACCCTATGTAAGGGGCAAAAAAAAGAGAAGAAATCAAGCATTCGAGTTGAGCTCTCTGTGGTCAGTTTTCTCAACTTTAACTTCTTTTTCCTGGCCACCTTCCTCACTCTTGTCGCCTTCCTCCTTGCCCCCATCCGTTACTAGAACCTGATTCACCAAGTGGCTTCAGAGATGGAATCCATGTTGTAACCATCTCTGACTACCTTCTATGATTCGATCCCTTTGGTAACGAGGTCTGGGTTTAAGAGGCAAAGTTAGGCGAGCGCATTGGTAAATGAGTCGTCCATCGAAGCAGCCTATTCATCTTCGAGATATAGAACATTATTTTTCAGCTTTGCCTCGGATTATCAGATGATTTTATTCTCAGCATGGAGCATGGTTAGGGTGGACTTGGTTGAAGAGATTTGATCGTTCAGGGTCTTCTCCAGAGATTCACCTTCCCTAACCTTTTTCTGGAACTCGGTAATTTTGGCCTTTCGTAGACTAAGCTCCTCGCTCATCTAGGCCAGCTGCTCATCCTTCTGAGCCACCGCCATTTCTAGCTCCTTCTCCAAGTCATCAGTTTGATGAATATACTCAAAAGGAGATTCCAGGAAATAGAGGATGGAGGCGTTGCGAAGAGCTCGGACTTGGGTGTTCCGGATTATTTTGATTAAGTCTTGATCAATCAAGACATATTGATCAACTTGGGTTAGGAGGGTGTTGTTAATGATCTGCCCTAGTTCTAGTGCACAATGTTCCACTTCTCAAGTGAACTCAGTACACAAAATCATCATCTCATATATGAACTAAATACATAACACTATCACTTCTCAAGTGAATTAAGTGCACAATGTAATCATCAATACATCACATTCTAAGTGCATAAGAGGTTACCCTATAAGTAACTAAAGCACACAATCATCATTGCATAAGTACACAAACTGCTCATTCCTAGGTTAAGTCACTTCGCTTAGTGAAAACCTTCAAATCTCATTATCTTGTACAATATAGAATCTCTAATTCCTTAAAACAGAGCACTGTTATTCGAATAACACTTCCTGCTATTCGAATAGTGCACAGTAACATGACATTTTGTAAAAGTCTATTCGAATAGCACTCAAAATATGACATTCTGAAAAAGCCTATTTGATTAGACCCCCTAGTCTATTCGAATAGCCTTTACAAAATTACATTATGATGCATTTTGGCAAAGCCTAATTGAATAGAAACCCTGTTCTATTCAAATAGTAGCCACAAAAATGCATTTTGGTGCATTCTGGAATTGTCTATTCAAATAGCCATCATGGTCTATTCAAATAGCACAGGTAGAAATGCAACAGAAGCATCAAAAATAGCCATTTTCTGCCATTCTTCATTACCATAAATCAAGTTTACTGCACACATATATTCATATTATAAACCATATAGTAAAGCATTAGAAACCATCAATATTAAACTTAAATGGTTGTGTTCACATATGTATATATATTTATACATATCCATGCTGAAATCTCAACAATCACACCTCTATATATACAACCATGTTCTTATAGAGTTTCATGAAAAACTTTCATTTAATCAATTTCATGCAAGTTTTCAAGAAGCAAAGATGGATAAAGCACGGTAAAGATACACAATAATCCCTACTTATTCTTTTATAGTGATGGTAGGCTATTGTTCTTCCTTGTTTTCTTTCCTTTTCCTTCTTCTTCTTTTTTCTTTCTTCTTCCTCTCCTTTCTTTCCTTTTCTTTTTCTCCCTTATCCTTTTTCTACAAAGTGTTATGTAAGTGAGTGGGAGAAGTGAGATATGAGAGGTAAGAAGTCAAAGAAAACGGTGGAGGAAGAAGTCAAAATATAAGTTCATTTGACTTCCATAACTTAATGGAAGTATTATATCTCTTAGAGATAATTTAATCTTCCATTAACAAATTTTTTAACTTTCATAAGTGTTATAGAAAATTCTAGGACTTCATTTAGTCCTTAAACTCATTTTTCAATGACTTTCTATACACTATTAACTGTCACTTAAGCTCTATTACTCTTCCTTAAGTTAAGTTAAACCTAAGGAGTTAAACTAATAGACTTACAGGTATTTGTCTTAACCTATAATCATTGCCATAATAATCTCCATTCTTGATATTTTTGCAAAATCTCATAATTTTCCAAGCTACTTGCCTATTTAATTTGGCCTTTAAACACTCATCACGTGTTATTAAAAATAACAAACTAAATTAATTCTCCAAAATTTTTCATATCATATTTTATTCATTTGTAACTTAGAAATAAATTTTTTATATTTATTTCCGTCATCTATGCAGTTTATGCTAAATTTTGAGCTATTATAAGCTATTTTTCACATTAAGTGTTATAGCAATATATCCAAACTAACTCAGAAGGTCACCATAATCAATAAGTAACTTATACTAGTGTTTCTAAACTTTTATAACCATGATTAAGACTAATAGGTTAGGGAGGATATGGCATCAGTCATCAGCTGCTTCCCTCTTTGTTTCTTTCGGTCGTCTCCCTTCCTCTTTCGTAGTCAGAGTGGTTGGGCACGAGACCCAGGATCCGCCTCCTACGTTGTGGCTTAGGGTAGAGATTGTGGAAGAAGAACTGCCACCGATGGTTAGGACTCAGAGCCCGATGCCCAGCCTTTCATTGCACCAGGCCAGAGCAAGAGCTTCAAGTCCACCGGGAGGCGCCATACTCTCTGCAAAAAGGATACAAACAATGTTAGTACACTTAGAGAAATCATGAATTACAAACATATCAATATACTTAAAGTGGCATACCTAAGAATTGTCTCAAAGAATCGGAGGACTCATCCAAAACATCTTTACAGTAGATGGCCCTATTCTTGTTAGCCCACTCAACTAAGAAATTAAGGATGTTGGCCTCGGCTTCAGTTAGTATGGACAATAGAGTCTCAATTTCTTCTTAATTCTGCTCCCATACTGCTTATATCCAGTACAGGTACAATTGTGGCGCGTCCTCCAAGGTAACATAAAAATGCATCGTCCTCGGAGCCCCTTTTATTCGAAAGAAATCTTTCTTAAATTTTTTGAAAGATTCCTAATATAGCTTGAACACTTTCTGTCCTGCCTAAGCGTGTAAGGTGACCCACCCCTTTTTGGAAACTAATCCTAGAGGGTAAAAACTGGGTGAAAAGGAAAAAGAAAGCTTCTACTAAGTATAGCCAACCAAAAACTTTACAGATTATCTCGTAAGTTCGAATAAAGTCCCATGCGTTTGGATGAATTTGCCAATTTCAAAATTGGAGAAAGGAAAATGAATATCGATGCGGGTAAATAATGCCTCATACATATATACAAAGTGATTGCCCTCCATTCTGGTTGAGTAGATTCACTTCTGATCCATCGGAGCTTGGATCACGAACTCATTGTCACGGTGTTAACCTTCCATGAGATGGATGTACTCTTGCTTACCCTTAGTGTCTTCTAAGGTCTCAATGTAACACCCTTAAAATAGCTCATTTCATGACATATATTTATTTTATAATATTTATGATTTTTTTGAATTTTTTTGGAATTATTTGAATTATTTGATTATTTTAATATATTTTTCAATTTACGTGCATACTGAGCGGGGCCGGGAAAATAAAAATATTTTTTTGAGGCAGAAAAACTTTGGACTGTAGAAGCGTCGACGGGGGATTTTACTAAACCCGAAGCTGGGCACAGTTTACGAGATTTTATTTTTTGAGATTTTATCTGATAAATAAAATCACAGTATATTTTATTATCTGTGGGACAATAAAATATTATTTTTGCTAACTGTAACTTTTGTCTACTAGATAATAGCTCTAGTAGAATTATTTCTATCTGGTTACTTTTATGATATCATCTAAGTGACATCATCACCCTTCACTTTATCAAAAAGTGTGCAAAAGCTTTTCAAGGAAACTTCAAGGAAGCTTCCTACCAAAATTCTCAAGGAAGCTTCACTCTCTGTCTCCTCACTTTGGGCTACACGGCCATGAAGGAGAAAAGATGACCAAAGTCATCATCTTTTCCCTTTTTTCCTTATCACTTTTCATTTCAAACACATTTCATTTTTCTCTCTTCTCTCTCTCACGTTCTCTCCTCCTTCTCTCCCTCACGCCCTCTCTTCTCTATTTTTCTTCCACACGGCTACATTACCATTGTTGGCCAATCAAGCTTGTTTGCTCAAGCTAATCTAGGATCTTGACTCCTCTCATCATCTTGAAGCATTTCTCTTTGGTGAACACCTTTTGATTTCCTCCATCTCTATCATTTTCTACCAAGCTCTAAAGCTTGAAACTTTAAGGTAAAGTTCTTGACTTTCTTCCTTTTTCTTCTCATTTTTGTGACCTTTGGTCACCATTGTGATCAAGGACTCTTCCTTTCAAGATTTGGTTATTGATTTCTTGAGTTGACCATCTTAGGGTTTTCTTGGTAGGGGTGGATAAAAATCTTGCAAGGAAGCATCAAGAAGCTTGCTTTCTTTGTTGTCTCTTGAGGTAAGAGGTAGATTAACCTCATCAACCACTCATGGTGGTGAGGAACACGTTTTTGGGTGTTGATGGTGAGGAATCCATGTGTGGGTTGCTCACTTTGTTGTGTGATTTTTGGTAATGTTGTGATTAGTTGTGTTGTTTGATTTTTAATGCTTGTTATTGTGTATCTTAATGGATTTGGAATGCTTAAATGCTTGGATATGTATTTGGAAACTTACCCCTTTGGTTTGGAGGCTTGTGGAAGCACATTTTCAATATTCTGGTGCAAGATCCATGGGCCGTGTGGTTTTACATGGCCCAGGCCGTGTTTCCTGCTGGAAACACAGCTCACACGTCACAAGGCAGTGGAGTACACGGCTTAGGCCGTGTAATGTAACACAGCCGTGTAATCGTGTAGGTCAAATTTGGGTTATTTTTCTATTCTTCCATAGAAGTCCACAGCCTATGTAACACTCTTGTGGGGGTGTCACATTTGTTTTTAAAATAAAAGAACGATTAACGAGAATAATTAAATTATAAGGTTTTGATATAAATAAATAATAAAACCTGTACACTTACTTTGTTTTCGAAAACATGAAAGTTGTATCCTCAAGATATTTCACCTATATATAAAAAAAAAATTTATTTATTCATATACACATACATAGATACTACCGGCACACCCCTGTACAATATACATTATATCCATAAACATATCCATCAGATACTAATATACAAAAATTTACATAAGTTTTGTTTTCATAAGTTGTACAAATAATTTACACATAATTTACAAACCCAAATAAAAATACATACCAAAAGAAAAAGAAAAGCATAAAAGGTTTATATTTACAACCCAAAGCATCAAAAGGATAACAAACCCAAGTGCACGTCATACATTTTAGTCACTTGGAGAAACATTCTGGATGATTCCTCCAATGACATAAATGCATGACGCCTCCCCGTAAGACGTGAGCGGGAACTCGGGTGCTCGTGAACCGGAATATAGTTAGGGGTCCGAACAGTGTTCTAGCGAAGACACAACACTAAACTCATAGGGAGTCCGAAATAGACCGTTCGGTGACGGCGAACTCCTAATGGTAGTTCTAACCGAACATAGAAATCGATACAAAAGCGGGACGAAAGGACTACGGTCGCAAAGACATAGTAATAATTCTGTATAAGCAACAACATTACGTTCTCCATAGATGCGCTAACCGTCGGCTCCTCGTGGAATTCCAAATCGATAAAACCCAAAAATCCGGGTGTCGACATCTCACCCTATCGGTACTAACACTAGAGATGATCTAAGGCTTCGGGTCTTCGGATTGAAAATCTATGGATAACTGCTATGTACTCTTTTGCCCAACTCTGGTTCTTCAACCCCTTCTTCATAGTCTAAATATATATATATATACATACAACAAACAAAACAAACAATATATACAACAAATAGAGAGGTAAGACAACTTAAAATAACCAATAAATATCACATATGGAATAATAATACAACATTAACATAAATAAAATCCATAATGTACATAAATTCCATAGCAGTTCAAAATACTCATCACACAATATAATGAATTTAAAATGAATATGACAAAGTATAAAATGACTCATTCCTACTCCATGGAGCTACAACACGTACTACTCAGATATCGAGAGAATGAGATGAGACTTTATTAGACTGCTTGACCAATCCAGCTATTGACCTTGTCCACCCTTTGTGTCTATGGCTTTGGCTACCCAGGCCTATTACCTTTGTCAAAACTTTGTGTCTATAGGATCGATTGATTGCTATTACCTTGTCAAAACTTTGTGTCTATAGCCCACGAAAAATAAACATAATGGCATAGTACACAACCCGGACACACGGTCAATTAATTGTGTACTACTGAGCGATCGGATAGTCCTCTCAAAACTTGATTAAGGATAGTGCTTGAGAACATAAGTGTGTCATCACGCAGTGAAGAGCTACCTCCTGTCCACATATGGAATAGTGCACACTATGAACTCCAAGTTCATATCGAGAGAAATGAACACACTATGCCTATCACATCGACAACACGATGTTATTCATCTCGTCAATCAAATCACCAAATTTCGAATTTGGCATGACTCAATGCATGAACAGATGCGTAATTACCAAATTATTTACAGAAATACCATTAAATCTTCATTATTTACAAAAACGCCCTTAACTTCTATTATTTACAAAAATGCCATCAAACTTTGATTAATTTCAAAAATACACTTCAAACTTTAATTATTTACGAAAATACCCTCAAACTTAATTTATTTACAAAAATACCCTCAAACTTAATTTATTTACAAAAATACCCTCAATGGCAAAATAATCACGTAATTGTCCTCTATGACAAAAATAATTACGAAAATGCCCTCCAGGGCAAAATCTTCAAATACAGTACGCTCCCACTTGGCGCCCTTGTACAGTCCACACATCCGGGTCCACCACTTTGGCCCGACAGGAAACTCGCTGTTTTCGTCAATCGCGTAGAAATTTTATTTCGTTTTCAAAAATCTTGCCATTTTCACAATGTACATCACATTTTCAAATCGCGTAAATACATTTTGCTATTTTCTCAATCGCGTAAATTTTTAAATCATGTTCTCGTCCGATTTACTCACATAAATACTTCTAAACTATAAAAATAATTGTTAAATCATTTGAGACCATTAAAAATATTTTTCCTAATTACGGTAAAATATTTTATATTATTATGTATTCTTTATAAATACTAACAATACTCAAATTAGTTTCTAATTATACTTAGTATTCCTTAACAACATTGTAAAATACTTTGATTCTTCCCATTCAGTAATGTGACCGAACCTAGGGTTTGCACTCTTTGGAATGCTCATGCATTTCTAACACTAATCTAACACATACAATGTAAAACATATACAATGTATAACACATACAATACATCAAGGCTTAAACAATTAGTAAAAGCTATAAAAATCAACACATAAAGGAATCCATATGGATTTTACAAATTCAATCAAACCTTAATTTCTTAATAACTCTTTAATTTAATTAAATTTTGGTCTTCCTCTTACCTAAAATGATGAAAATTTCTTCTTTTCTTCTCCCTTGTGATTTCGGTTTTGCCTCCTTAGAGTCCTAGGAAAATAAATAAAATTTTATAAAGGCTATTACTAGAAAAAGGAACAATACCATTGGTTCAACCATGGCTTAGAAGCTTAGGAATGAAAATAGAATTGAAAAACAAGAAATTTTACCTTTGAAGAAGAATCTCCAAAGTGATCTTCAAGCTTGAAAATGAAAGAAGTAGAAGAAGCTTTCAACTAGAGATAGTCTTATAGTGATGTTTAGGAGTAGAAAAATAAGAAAAGAGAAATTTTGAGTAAAAGGATGATATACTTTGGAGCTTGACCGAATGGGTTTTTGGAGCTCTAATGGTGGACGGTGAAACAAAGAGAGAAGGAAGGGAATTATTTGGTTAAATGTTGGAGTGTTAGCCGTAGAAGTGAGTAGGAAAAAGTCTTAATGCATGTGTTAAAATTCAAGAATGAATCTAGGCCATCCAATGGTTCAATGGCTAGGATTAGGTCTTACAAGATAAGCTTGTTTCTTATTGGTTGATGGGTGATGAATCATGGCATGAATAAGCATTCATCTAGAGCCTTCTCGGTTGCTCTCCTCACTTGGCCGAATTCTCCATGTAAAAAGCCATCTAAATTTGTTTCTTCCAATTAATTAGTTATATATTTAAATGTAGGTTTAGTTACATATTAAATTAATTAGTTACTTCAAGTTACATTAGGTTAACTTAATTAGTTTAGGATTCTAGTTAGTTAGGCCTAACTAGATTACTATCTAGTTATCACTATTTAGTTACACTAAGGTTGTAGTAATTAATTTAGTTAGATTCTAAGGTAACTATACTAACTAAATTAAATATTCTAGTTCTAATCTAACTAGCTTAGCCATTTTTGTTGACTTAGCTTTATTAATTTGACTTCTAGGTGTCTTGTTCCTATTGGTCCAAAATTCCTAATTTCCTTATTGTTTACTTTATTTATACGTGGGTCCCACACATATAGTATCGGGTCTTTGTCAAGTTTTATCTTGAGTAATAAAATAATCGAAAATTATTTTATCGCATGAGTTAAATTCTAAAAATTAAACTATTGAGCGTGAGAATTGAGTTTACTAAACTCCTCATACGCTCTAAAAAAAAACAAAACAAAAATAACATTTTATACAGACAAGTATAAAACAGTACATTGGGGACATAATTGTCATTTACCCTAAGTCAGAATTTTTAGGGTGTTACAGCCTAGGCCGTGTAATAGGTCACGGCCGTGTTGGGCAGGCCGTGTAATTTGACACAACCGTGTAATTGAGGTGATGAGAAATGGTTGGATTTTCTAGTCCCTTGGAGGCCCACGGCCTCATTAGGCACTCAATATGAGACTTTGTATCAAGCTAGAACTTAGTTAATTAACTGAATAGACACTTAATTAAAAGTCCATAATGTGGAAAGAATAAAGAACACAACTTTATTCTATAGCCTAGAGTGAGGATTGGACAAAGAAAGAACATGAGCATAGCTGAGGTTGTGAAGAGCTTAAATAATTAGTTTAAGTGGGCTATGTATGAACTAAGGGAAGATGATCATAATGTTAGGGAAGATGATCATAATGTTATGATTTGAGGAGTAATGACTTTTACAAATACCAATGGTAATAATTTTGGGGATAATTGGAATAGTGGAAGGTGATTTATTAGTGATGAATCTAGTTGACTTGATAATCGAGAAATTTAATGGAGTCTTTATAAGAGAAGAATGGAAAAGAATTTGTGAGGGTAAGATAATGTGTTTTCTCTTAAGATTTTCATAAACGATGCGAGGAAAGGTTATTCAAGGAACTTAGTTAGAAGAATCTGTTGATTAGGATTGTTGTCTATCTTTATTCTTGAGAAGTGTTTCAATTAAAACTTAAAGATGACAAAATGGTTCTATATGCTAAAGAAAATTATAATGCTTCACGCAAATTGATAGTGATGATGCTTGAATTCGTACGGTTGTGGTATGTTGTGAAAGCATACATAATTCTTGGATTTGTATAATTGAGATATTTTGTGCAAGCATGCATGATTCTTAAATTTGCACGATTGAGATACTCTGTGAAAGCAAGCACTAGCATCATTGTGCCTTGGGCCGATGTACTGGACCCAAGTGATTTGTGATTTTGGCATTGTGCTGTTGGGCCGATGAACTGGACCCCAAAAACATCAGATAGATGATTGAGTCAGATGTGGTTTGCTTTTATAACCAGAAACATCTGATAGACGATTAAGTCAGATGTAACTTGTTATCATAAGAAACCCAGATATATCAGTGATATTATGTAGTTGTATGGGCGGCTATATAATATCATTGATATTAATGGTATTAAACAATTGTATGGGCGGTTGCTTTAATATCATTGGGAACAGTTCAACGGTGGTTTGATTTTATATAGTCGTGGTGTTTTATGCCTAGGAGTGAGCAAGAACTTACAGGATAGTGCGATCCCTGATGGATCTTTGGGGACATCTAGGGCAGGTGATTCACCAGTGACCACTATCACATTGTATACCCCTGGCCGTGAACACCGTTGCAACGCATTAGCAGCCCGGCAAAAAACTATTTCTTTTCGTGGTCCGACGCAGACTGTCTCTTGATAGGGAACAGATTTTCTAGAACACTCATCTTTGAACCTTATCTCCATAGAGTAGGAAATGGTCTCATTGTGCATAAAGATTGGTCAGCATACAAAATGTGCATATGCATAGTCAGTATATCAGTTACTGTGGTTTGGTCCACATTTATGCATTTTGATGTATATTGCTGAATTACTTGTCAGTTGATAACGTGACTATGCATGCTGTTCTATAACAATCCGTATTGACATGATTATGTTGTTATTCTATGAATATTATGTATTGATATGATTATATCTGCTTTTATTTAATGTTGTTGTATATGAAAGGCATCATTGTGTTTCATTGTGTTTCTTGCTGCCTGATGGTATTGATGTAGGGGATCTCACCTCTTTCATTATAAATTCTATCTGCTTCTATCTTATTCTTATGTATGTAAAGATTGCATAGGCGGTGAGGCAAGATCCGTGTGGTTTCAGTAGACTGCAGTTTCACGAAGGCACCGAAGCGTGGAGTGTCCATTAGGATACAGGGTGCATTCGGTATGACAGAGATGTCACTTTGCTTTGGAGCGGGGCTCGGAATGATGCCACTACTTTTACAGTGGATGTAGCTATTGTGCGTGCCTCCTGGAGAGCTTCCTTGAGGGAGGACCTTGTGGAGTCGACTGCTTAGATTTTCATTTGTTGTGACATGCCCTAACTGGGGGCTGTGTCTGCTTGGGATCCCGAAGGGGATCTGGATGAAGATCGAGTGCAGGACCCTATTCTTTAGGTGTTGGGACTTAGACTAGGTTCAGTTTTCCTTTGGTAGTCATATATGTGTACGTTTACTATTTGGAGTACTTGAGTTTTATACTTTTGGAATATGAGACAATGTACTTAAGGTTGTAATGAACTTCGTTTTATGAAAAGATGTTTTCCAATTCTTATGCCTTGTGTCCTTATTATTTGATAAGTCGATGTTATTCATTGAAAAGAGAATTTTGAAACTCATATTTTATAATGTCAATCTTTTTATAACTTGGTTTCGAAAGAAGTTGGTTGGAATGTAATGCCCTTCAGAGGGGATGTTACACTCAACATTGGATGGGGTACCAAAAACCTCACGATTAACCCACTAGTACAAGCTAATGTCCCTGGGGAATATATACTCTCTTAGTTATGATATCATCCTCCTCCTCCATCCCATCTCTAAATTACTGGCATTACCTACAGAGGTCGTACTCATGTTAGAATTAGAAGAAGTTTCATTATAACTCTCTAACCCCCATATGAGTATTGAGAGTGAACGTGATGGCCTTTGCCTTACTAACTCTCTAGCTTTGTCTGCTCTCTGCATCATTTCCAAGATATCCATCCTGGATAGTAGCCTCTGTCCCCTACAAGTACCTCTACCATGAGGATATTGTCTCTGCCACGCCTGAGGCGGCGGAGCTCTCAAAATCTCTAAAGATCTACTCTCTCCATCACTACTATTCAGTGTTCTCACTCTCACCATGGTGTTTATAGAAGAAAAATAGAGTGGAAAAGGGAATACGTTGAAGATGTGAGAAGAATAAGTTTAAAAGAAGTAAAAAAAAAAACTAAAAATAGCTGCTTAAACTCGCTAAAAATCACCTGGTAGAATCAGAGAAAAAATAGACTAGAAGGTGAAAATAGGGGGGACCTCCCACTCTTATTGATAGCCATGATAATCATATATTTTATACATTAATAACCTTTATTTTTAGTCATTTATACTCTCCATGTACTTAATTAATTGATGCTTAGTCATGTTTTGTAAGTTTGGGCTCAAATTGGGCCTAATTGAATTTTTCTAGCATTATTGAGTTTTGACGCTGTTTCTGTATTTGACTATAACTTGAGTTCTAGATATCTGAAAATTATGCATTTTACCTTGTAAGAAATTTGAGAGGAAGCTCTAAAACTTTGATGAAGAGCTCAAATTCCCAATCAGATGTTTAGTGGACTAATTGGGCCTGGAAGTTCAGACTCGGGTTTGGGGAGCATATGGCATTAAAGCGAGCATATCTTGGTCAATCAAATCCAATTCAGATGAGACTTGGGCCATTACATTCCTACAAGGCCCAGCCGTGTTTAAGAAGTGTAATGAGGCACTAGAGGCCAATTTAAGGGGTAGTTTATAGCTGTAGAAACAGAAATTCGAGAATTAGTTTTTCATTCCACACTTTTCTCACATTCTCTCTCTAGATCTAGATTTTTCTCTCTTCTTTCTTCTTCTTCCTCAAGCTCCTTCATGGTGAAGGCCATGGAGGGCTAAGCTTCTGTAATCAATTCGGAGACTCTTGAAGAAATTGTGGTTTGAATTCTTGAGATCTTTGTTTTATTTTTATATTTGAATTATAATTGGATTCCTCTTCTTCTTCCTCTTCTTCTTGATCTTGAATGCATGAATTGTAATTGTATTCTCCCTTTCCCCAATTTTGGCTTGATTTGATTAAATTGTATTCATAATCCTTGAGAGATGATCCGATGTTGTTCTATGCTACAAGCCATAGGCATATCTCGGTTATAATTTTGATAGAGTTCGGCACTTGTTAAAATTTTGGCGCCGTTGTCGAGGATTGTTAAATGCAATCTAATCATATTAAGTGACCATACTAACTCTTGTTCTTACTAACAATTAACTCTTGTTCAACGACATTCTGTTGCATTGCATTCTGTTTGCATTGATTACTGTTTCATTGGTTTTTGTTATTGGTGATCATTCTTTTGATGCCTTTATTGATAATTGCATTGCAAGATCTCACCCTTAGTGTCATTCAATCATTTTGGATGTGTTCTTAACTACTTACCACTGTTTTATAACCCAGCTAACATTTTTCTCCTAGTTCTGATTTCTTCGGGTGCAGGGGCAGACTAGTGTAAATTTGACTGTGGAGTTTTGAGCTGGGACTTGGTCCCCAAGGTTTAATCATCATTTTGAGTAAGATGATCTCTTAAGGATCATCCACTAAAATTTTAGCCAAATTCCATCATCTGATAGAAGTTTTGAGAAAATTGGGGATATAATGGTAATTTTTGTAATTATTTTGGTATCTCTAAATGACCTAATTTTTGGTTAGTTGATAGAAAAAAATCCAAATCACTCAGCCAGACAAGCCTTTTAGGCAACCTTGGCTATGCTCCATTTTCCCAAATTCTATTGTTTAGACCACTTTTTCAATTTTTGAAATATTTTCTTTGCATGATAATTTTCTAAATCAGTGTAATTTTCATTCTGTGGTGGTCCCAATGATTTTTAAAATTCATTTGATGTGTTTTTCATTTTTTCTAGCCATTTCTGTAGTTTAGATTTGCCTGTTTTATGTTTTTGGCATTTTGACACCAAAATAGCCCTGATTGGTGCATGACTTGGTTTAATCCTGAAAAACTTGTTTGTTTTTTATCCTGAGATTGATAGAACATTGCATAGGTTGATTTGTGCTCATAGGCTAAATGAAAGAATTGCTTTTGAATTTGATCTTCACATTGAATCTGTTAGTGCATTTGAGAGCTTAAGTGATTTTAAAACTATGGCTGACAACATGCATAATAGGATTGTTAAAGAACTTGCTGCCCCTGATGTAACTTACCAGTCTTTATGCATTCAATATCCTGATCTTGATGCTGACTTTGAGTTAAAATCTAGATTGATACACTTGTTGCCCAAGTTTCATGGTCTTGCAGGTGAGGACCCCCATAAGCACTTAAAGGAGTTCCATGTGGTTTGTTTAACCATGAAGCCGCATGGGATTCCTGAGAAGCACATCAAGTTGAGGGCATTCCTTTTCTCTCTTGCTGATGCAGCTAAGGATTGGTTATTCTACCTTTCACCCAGTTTTGTCATAAGTTGGGATGATATGAAGAGGTTATTATTGGAGAGGTTCTTCCCTGCATCCAGAGGTGCTGCCATTAGAAAAGACATTTGTGACATAAGGCAAATGACAGGCGAGACCTTGCATGAATATTGGGAGAGATTCAAGAAGTTGTACTCAAGCTATCCTCACCACAAAATCAGTGATCAGCTCTTGATTCAATATTTCTATGAGGCTTACTGCCAATGGATAGAAGTATGGTGGATGCTGCCTCTGGAGGTGCCTTGGTGGATAAAACCCCTACTACAGTAAGAGATTTGATAGCAAATATGGCAGCTAATGTTCAACAATTTAGTACAAGAGTCCTTACCTCAACTAGAGGAGTCAATAAGGTTCAATTGTCTCATGTAGACCAATAGAGAATGGAACATAGACTTGATGAATTGACCTCTTTGGTGAGGCAATTAGTAGTGGGACAACATGTACTAATTTCTATACAACAAGAGCCTGCAAGGGTGTGTGGAATTTACTTTTGTTCATCTCATCCTACTGATGCATGCCCCACATTTCAGGATAGTGGTTTTATTTTTCCAGAGCAATCAGTTACAATAGCTGTTATTTTTCCTAGTAGGCCTTAATATCAATAGTCCTAGCGACAGCCTAGATATGATCCCTTTTCTACTACTTATAATCCTGGATGGAGGGACCATCCCAACCTGAGATATGGGAATTCTGGTCAGCAACAACAGTCCCAATATCATCATTAGCAGCAATAATTTAGATACCAAGTTGTAGTTCCAACCAACAAATACCAACCACCTGTATTCAGATAACAACAACCTGTGCAGCAGTCCATCCAGGCCACTCCATTCGAGCTATCATTGGAAGACTTGATGAAACAGATGGCCACAAACAACATTCAGTTCCAACAGAATGTCAGTGCCACTATTTCGAATTTATAAACTCAGATTAGGCAGTTGGCAACCACTGTGAGTGAGCTGAAAAGTCAAGGGCGAGCCAATTGCCTTTGCAAACAGTCAATAACCCAAGAAGCAATGTAAGTGCCATTACCTTGAGAAATGGCAGAGAAATTGATGGTCCTAGTCTACCACAACTAGAGCTCCCATTGCAACAACCAGAGATTGATCAGAAAAAGTAAAATCTACAGAATCTAATTGGCCTAGTCTAGAAGAAATGTGCAGAGAATTCAGACTTGACCATTCCACAACCTTTCCCAAATAGAGTGACACAGTCCAAGTAGATAGCACAGGCAGAAATGGAAAGGGAAGTCATGGAGACATTCAGGAAGGTGGAAATCAATATCCCCCTCCTGGATGCAATTAAGCAAATTCTCAAGTATGCCAAATTCCTCAAGGAGTTGTGTACTCACAAGAGAAGACTTAAGGGTACTAAGTGTAACACCCCAAAATTTTCTATCTCTTAAACAGTAATTTTGACAGTTAACAGAATTTTACTGTTTAGTAATTTCTGGATACTGTAAAATTATTTTGATTATTTCGTTAGCGTATTTGATCATTTTGAGTGATTTACTCCGAGTCAGGAAAATAAAAATTTTCGGGCCAGAGAAAACTTTACGTAATTTAATTTTTACCGTTAGGTTTTAATTATTTTACGTGATCTGATTTGATATTTGTGAGTTTTCTAATTTTTGTGATTTTATGTGTGTTTATGAAAAATTTTACTATTTGTGAGCCCAAAGGGTGTATGTGGGCCTAGGTGGCCATACGTGGGCCCGGGTGGGTCCCGCAAAGTGAAAATTTTTCTATGTATAGAAAAATTTGTACTCTTTAGACGGAGATAGGGGATCTTACTAAACCTGAATTCAGAAACAGTTTTAGAAAATTTTCTTTACTATATTTTGTACTGTATTTAATTATTGGACTATAAAAATACAGTAAATATATTCTTTTGTGGGGTTATAACAGATAAAAATAAAATTCTATACTATTAAGTTAACATTGGTGGTTTGGATATCCACCATCGATTTAATCACCGTTGGAGATTTAATCTTGATTTAATCAACGGTGGAGATTTGATCTTAAAAGTGAATAGGATCAATTATAACTGTTGGATGGAAATTAAATCAAGGGTAGAGATTTAGTCTTATAAATGGCTATGACCATTATCAACCCTTGGATGTAGATTTAATCAATGGTGGAGATGGATCATTAATGACCATTGGATTTAGAATTGATCAAGGGTGGGTATTTAGTCTTATAAAGTAACAAGGATCATTTATGACCATTGGATTTGGATTTAATCAATGGTGGAGATTTGGTCTTCTGAAAAGGCTATGACTAATTATAACCCTTGGATTAAAAGTAAGAAGGAGTAATCTTGACCTTTTATTTTGGAGACACATCTAATGACTAGGATTTAAAGGAGAAAGATCCAATGGCCTAGATTTAGTCTTCTAAAAATCAAAAGTCTACCTAAATCCTAACCATTGAATTAATCAATGGTTAGGAATGCTTCAAATAATGGCTTGAAAAAGATGACAATATTATTGCATGCATAATGCAAGGAGGGGACGGTTTTTGTAGTATTTTGGAGCTAAAGGTGATTTGATGACCATTATTACTTGTCATGGTCAATATTACATCATTCTTGACCATTATTGATTTGTTTGCTTCCTTAGGAGAATGCTTGGAGGGGGGCACGGTTTTGGTGGCTTAATAGCTTAGCCAAGTTTCAAGACATCAATTATATGTTGTCTTGGTCATTATTGATTAGTAACTAATTAAACCTAATTTGGTTAATCTAATAGCCTAATTAGCAAGTTAAGTAAACTAACTTAATAATTAATTAGTTATAATTTAATTCTTAATTAGATATCCTAAATT
The DNA here is from genome assembly GCA_029884595.1 of Ormosia semicastrata. Lineage (NCBI taxonomy): Eukaryota > Viridiplantae > Streptophyta > Magnoliopsida > Fabales > Fabaceae > Ormosia > Ormosia semicastrata. The sequence goes on from JAQQTO010000060.1 coordinate 77,993,529, forward strand.
TAATTAGAAGATATAATATATGTAATTATATGTTTAATTAATTAGTTATATAGTTGGATAATTAAAGTGTAAATAAGTAATTAAAATGAGCCAATAGAAACAAGTGTGGAAGAAGTCAAAGTCAAGTCATGAACCAATTAGGAGTAGTCAAAGAAAGTGGCCACCAATAGGAAGCAAGGTAAGCTTGCAAGTAAAAAAAATGGCCACCCAACAATTCTTGGGAGTGCACGGCCAAGTAGTTTTTCTAGGACAATCTAAGGAGACAATTTTGAATAGGCTTTTTAGGCCAAAGAAAAAGATGAAAGCAATAGCCAAGTGTCAAGACCATTAATTATTTTTCCTATTGATCATTAATGATCATATTTTTCAAACTTCACTTTCCACCTTTCTCCAATGCAAGCTACAGTCATGCATGCTTGTGAAATAAAAATATTATACTTAACTTATTTCTATTATCTTTCTATCAATCAACAAAGAAACAAAACAAAAATATCTCATCCTTTTTCCTAGAGTAACTCCACGGCCAAGACTCTTAAAAAGCTAAAGGAGATTTGTTCATTTGTTTCAAAAGTCTTCATCTTTTTCCTAAAGCATCAACAAGCAAAAACTCTCAAAATTTTCTTCTCACTTTCTTTCCCAACCTCACGGCCAAGATCCACAAATTCACCTTTCACTCTTCTATAATTCCAAACAACCTAATACCTTACATCCTTGTATCATTCCAAGATACCTTGTAGTAGAAACCTAACCTTAATTCATCCATCTTCATCCTTGTTCTTCAAGCTCAAGATCTAGAATTCTACGGTGAAGTTTGTGAAATTTTCACTATTGGTTTCATTATATTCTTCCAAACCATATTTTGATCCATGGTTCCTCTTAATCAAGCTTATTATACTAATTTCTATGTATTTTGTTTTGTATTTGAGAAGCCTTTGGTAGTGAAGGACTTGGAAAAAGAAGCAAATCAAGAAGCTTTTGAGGATCTTCAAGAGGTAAGAGGGAGATCCATCTCACCAACCAAGCAGGGTGGTGAGAGATGATTTTATATTTGATGGATGGTGAATCCATGTGAGGATTCATATCCATGGTCGTATAATAATTTTTGTGTGTTATGTGCTTTGATTATTTTTGTCTATGCTTGATATTCTTTGCATGATTTACTTGTATATGAATGCTTAGTATGATTTTTATTTGCTTATATGGTATGCTTATGATATGCATGATGAAGATCTATTGAATATATTATGATGAAAGTATGATAAAACAAGAAATTTTGGCTCCAAAGACCATAGAGAATGTCACGGTTTTGAGCTTCCAAAGCTAGGGTTTTTATTGAAATTTTTCAAGAACAATGGAGTTAATTTTTGGTCCTTAAACTTAAGCAAATTTTTAGCAAAGACACCAATCAATTTGGTGTTCACAAAAATTATATTTTCATGAATGATAAAATTGAATGATTTGAGAAGTAAAGAAAATAAACAAAAGGATTTGTTTTGCAAAAAGAATGCACATGATTTTGAGTTATGTTTTCATGAATTTATTTTTTTGTAGAAACAATAATGGAATTTATTTAAGTTAGAAAGAAAAAAAAATATTTCATGGTTTCAATGGCCATCTATAAGGTTTTGATAATTTAGAAAAATGTTTTGATGTTATAAAATACAAGAATTTTCAAATAAGGATTTTGGAAAGGGAATTAAAGTGTTATCAATTAAGTGAAGTGGAATTTTCATAAATAAAAGAAAAAGAAGATTGAAAGTGTTGAACTTCAAATTATTTTAAAGAGAATAAATTTTTAGAAGTGATTTAGAAATATAAAAGAAAACGTTTGTAACTTAAATTTACTAACGTAGTGGCTCCAAAGGCCAAGGGGGAGGCTACGGTTTTGAGCTCCCAAAAATTTGAGTTCATGTTGAAATTTTTCAAAAATAAGAGAATTAATTTTTGGTCCTTAGAACTTAGTGAATTTCGGCCAAGACACCTCTAAATAGGTGTTTATAAATTAATAATTTCATGAAGGATGAAAATGGATGATTTGAAGAGCATGGAAAATAAACAAAGGGTTTGTTTTTTTAAGAGAACAAGAATACAGTCTTTGAGGAATTTTTATTTATTTATTTTGTGAAAAAAGATCCTAAGTGTTTTTCTAAATATGAGTTTTGAATGAAATGGGCAAACATTGATTTTAAGGATTTGCAAAGAAAGTGAACAAGGATTTGCAAAGAAAGTGAAAAAGGATTTGTAAAGAAAGTGAAAAAGGATTTGAACAAATGGGTTTGATTTTTATAACCATCGGTATTTCGGTTTTGAAAATAAAATTTTAATGGTTTTGTTTGTGTAAAATCATATCAATTTAGAAGGAAAAATGTTTTGATAATTTTCAATAGTCATGTCCATGTTTTTTAAGGCTTGTAATGCATTGATTTTGATGAAACAAAGTGATTTTTCAAGTAAAAATATAATTAATTTAATACAAGAAATTTGAAAAGGGAATCAGAGTATTTTAGCACTTGAGAAATGAATTTTTTATGTAAATGGAAAAGAGAGGTTGCAAGTGAGCCTCAATTTGTTTTAAAAAGAATTTATTTTTGTTAAAATTGATTTTAAAAAAATGAAGAATACAATAGTGATTTGGTATTTTCCAACGTGTAACTCATCTGTTGGATTTTGGAAAGCGTTAATAATTTTTAAAGTTAGAAACAATGATTTAATTCAATGGAATTGTGAATTTGTGGAATATATCGTGAAAAAGGATTTTCTTGAGTAAGAAGATATATTAAATGAAGTAGAAAGTTATATTATTTTGAGGAAGGTTGATTTGGAAATGATTTAGGAAAAATGGAGAATATAATGGTATTTTGAAAATTTACTAACGTATAACTTATTTTCGAGTTTTGAAGTGCATTAGAAAATGTTAAGTTTTGAAACGTTGATTTATATTAATAGAAAAGTGATTTTGTGAATTATATTTTGGAAAATGATTTTTTGAGTAAAGAAATGTGGAAAAAGATTTTCTTGAGTAAAGAAAATGTGTTAAATAAAGTATTAAGTCATATTATTTTGAGAAAAGTGGAAATAGAATTTTTGAAGAATAAGAAATATTTTCTGTAATGGAATTGTGGTGAAAAAAATTATTTACGTATCTTATAAACGTAATTTCTAAAGTACGTGGTTTGAAATACAGTAAAATATTTCTAAGTGTTGAAAATACATTATAAATACCGTAGAACTAGTATATGGATGCTGTGTGAGAAAATGATATGTTTTGCCTGTGATTGGCATTTGGTGCATTATACATGCATTGGAAAGATATGTCTGTGATTGGATTTGGTGCATTGTACGTGCATTGGAAAAATATGCGTTGAAGCATATGATTACATTGAACAAATGAAATTGAAAAGATTTGGCCCTTTGGGGTTGGACTTGCACTGATATATTCGTGCATTGTATAAAATATAGCTAATAGCTATTATGGCTCTTGTGGTTGAAGAGGGAATGAGAATTGATAGTGAGGTCTATGATGGATCTTGGGGGCGTCGAGGTGCGGCGATCGACCAGTGGACAGTTGGCGAGTACCCTGTGCCACTTGGCGATGCAGTCCGTTGCAACACATTGACGATACTCGACAAGAACACAATTCTTTTCAACGACTGGGAGATTGTCTTTGGGTTAAGGCTGACAATTAACCAGAGCATTCTTCTCGAAATTGTGAAAACCTCCATGGAGTTGTTTTTGATAAACTGAGTCTTTGTGCATATGCATAAATCTGAGCATTTATATCTGTATCATATATTAATTGAGGAATGTTGGCTATGACAATTGTTTTGAGTACTTGGATGATGATTGAACTGATAAATGATTAGATGATGATAGTTGATTAATGCTGATAGCATGATTATGGTATGATCTATCTGTATGATATTACTGTTTGGGTTATCTCTATGTTGCCATATTGGTATTGGTGTAGGTGATCTCACCTCTTTGTTATATTGTTTTGCTTTGTCTGTATTGTTAAAATTATACAGTAGAAGGAATGAGTTGTCTTAGACATAACGAGTGGTAGATACTCAGAGATTGATGGAAACATTGAAAAGTGATTATCTCAAGTTCGAAGATGTGTCGGGTAGACAAGGAGTAAAGTTCTGATGCATCAAATTGATACAAGAGAAGGAACGAGTATGTTAAGATTTAATGTTAGTGTTGTACCGTGCTATTAAGTAGGACCCGTCATGGGGTTTGCTACTGTTAAAAAAAATAACTCTGTTAATTTTATATTCCTCTTTAAATTGTGATATTAATTGGTGTCAATATTGCATAATGAATAGTTAAAATATGATTTTCAATATTACCTAATATTTTCAGTAAATTTACATTTCAGTAAAGAAGAAATTTTGAAACTCATCTTTTATAACTCAAACTTTGTGTGAACTTCTTTTCAGATTATGAGTCGGGAGTCGGAAATGTGATGCCCTAAGGAAGGTCTTACACTAAGAAGGTCATTATGGGTAGAAATGTTTGTACAATGATTTAGCCAAGCATGCCACAGAAATGCAAAGATCTTAGAACTTTCATAATCCCTTGAACGATAGACAATTCCAGATTTGAACATGCAATGCTAGATCTGGGTGCTTCAATCAATGTCATGCCTATGTCAGTTTATAAGTCTTTGAACATTGGCACCTTGCAACCCACTGGTATAGTGATTCAGTTGGTAAATAGGACTATTGCTCATCCTGCAAGAGTGCTGGAAGATGTGTTAGTTCAGGTGAATAAGCTAATTTTCCTAGTGTATTTCTACATTCTAGACATAGAAGATGAGTCTTCAATAAGCCATGCTCCATTGATTCTAGGCAGACCATTTCTCAAGATAGCCAAGACCAAGATAGATGTGCATGCTGGAACCATTTCAATGGAATTTAGTGAAGATGTGGTACAGTTTAACATTTTTGATGCCATGAGACATCCCCTTGAGGAGCATTCAGTTTTTCATGTTGATGTGATTGAGATGCTGGCTGATGATGCTTATACTGATATGAGTGTTGAATTCCCTGATAGTGCTGACTTTCTAGATTCTATCACTTGTGATACATGTGCTGGTTGTGATACTGAACCTTGTGTTGCATGTGCTGAGATATATGTGGTTATGAGTGACGATGCAGCTGCTGACTTGACTGAAGCAGCATATGAAAATGAGAGCCAGAATTATGTCAAATTTAATGCTACTGAGTTGCTTGTTTCAAATATCTTGTTGCCTTCCATTATGCAGCCCCCATCCTTAGAGTTGAAGACTTTGCCATGTTGGTTATGACTTTGTAATCATCAAGAAGAGGGGGTTGAATTGAGTATGATAACTTTTTGAAACTTTTCCTTTTTTTTTACAAAAACTGATTCTTTTCTTTAACTATGAAAAAGATTTTGTCAACCAACAAATCAAAATGTGTTTTTGCAAGATGTATTTCTATCAAGACTTGAAACTTATCAAGAAATATTAACAATAAAATTGATTTCAGATATGAACAAGATCATAAACTAATCAAATCATTCAAGCATCCCTAACATATTGCTTAATTCATACATTCAAAAATAAAGCAAATAAAGAGTTAAGGGATAGAGAAAATTACAAACTGAGTTTTATCCTAGTTCAGCTACCTCCTCTGGTAACTTACATCCAATCCCCACATAACTGTTAGTTTCGTCCACTATTAAAAATCAATTTACAAGATTCTTTACACAAGCTTCATTTCTTGGTTCCTTCTACCCAAATGACAGCTTTCGCAGTCAAAGCAATCTTACAATTCCCACAAGAGTTCCTTCTACTCTTGCACAGCACCAAGAGTCCCTTCTACTCTTAATTTAATCAGTGAGAGAACCTTCTCTCTTATCTCTCTTTTACAATACGAAAAGATTGAATCAGATTCTAAGAAATCAGATATTGCAATTTGAAGTTCTACAGAAAAATATTCAGTTTTTCAATGAAAAGCACTCTCAGTATTTGTGTGTTTGATCTCAAGTTTTGAATGAGTTGTTATTGAGAAAGTGTTTGCCAATGTCCTTATATAGGTATACTTTAAAATAGATTCGTTGGGCACACTTTACAAGTCAGTTAAGATCAAAACAAACTTATAAAAAAATTCTATTATCAGTAAATCGATTAGTACACAAATGTATTAAACAAAATTTCACTTCTTACAACGTGTGTACATCGATTACCTAATCAATTGTGTTCTTGGATGTTCTTGATCTTGAGTGATACATACATGAGTACATCGATGTTGTTCTTGAGAAACACTTGCAATTTCATCCCAGAAGTTCACACATCGATTACCTAATCGATTGTATGGCTATTTCAAAAAATTCTCGCTTCTGTTTTGGCTTATGCATCGATGTACCAATCGATGTACAGATGCAAAAATGCATACTGACCAAGTACATCTAGAATCAATTGATGTATACATAGATGTATAACACTTATACATAGATGTACACTGAGGTTTTCATTAAAAGTTAGTTAATTAACTGAAAGTACATTGATGTATACATAGTTGTACAAACTTATTAATTAACTTTTTTCATTCTTAGTTCATTTTTACTTTTGAAAACCATTTTTACTTATTTTAGAGAGCTTAATCAAAGAGTTATACTAAGTCTTTTCTTTACAAAAAGGTTCCTAATGATTTTCCTTGAATTCCTTCTTCATGATGCTCCTTCTTTAAGTTTTCCTTTATGACCCTTCCATTGAAATGCTTTGCTCCATTAAATCTCATTGAAAAAGTCAAGCTTGGCAAGTAGTTAGTGAATGAAAGTAATAATAATGTTAAGTTTAGTCATTAATCAAAACATACTAATGTCATTTATCCACATGCCAGACCACCTTAAATATGCATATTGGGGAGATGGTGAGAAGCTACTGGTGATTGTTGCTAAGAATCTGCAACCTGAACAGGAAAAAAAATTGTTATAAGTTTTGAGACAGAATAAGCAAGCCATCAGATGAACACTTGCAGACATTCCTGGTATTAGTCCTTCCACATGCATGCATAGGATTTTATTGGAGGAAGGTACCAAACCAGTGAGGCAACCCCAAAGGAGACTAAACCCCCTTGTAACACCCCAAATTTTCTATATCTTAAACAGTAATTTTGACAGTTAACAGAATTTTACTGTTTAGTAATTTCTGGATACTGTAAAATTATTTTATTTATTCCGTCAACATATTTGATCGTTTTGAGTTATTTACTCAATGTTAGGAAAATAATAATTTTCGGGCCGGGGAAAATCTTTCTGTATTTATTTCTCTTGACTGTTAATTATTTTTAACAATCTGACTTGATTTTCATACGTTTTCTAATATTTGTGATTTTTATGAATGATTATGATTTTTTTTACTGTATGTGGGCCTAGTTGGTCTTAGGTGGGCCCAGGTGACCTTACGTGGGCCCAGGTGGGTCCTGCAAAGTGAAAATTTTTCTACGCATAGAAAAATTTATATTGTTTAGACGGAGACAAGGGATCTTACTAAACCTGAATCCGGAAACAGTTTTAAAAATTTTCTTATATTGTGTTTGGCACTGTATTTAATTATCAGGCGATAAAAATACAGTAAATATATTCTTTCGTGGGGTTTGTAGTAGATAAAAATAGAAATTATATTGCTTAAGTCAACATTGCTGATTTGGATATCCACTATTGATTCAATAAACGGTTAAGAAATAAATTTAATAAAGAAACATAAGATAATCATCATTGATTTAATTAATGGTGTGAAAATAAACTTAGTTAGGCAAGCTTCAATATCAACCGTAGATTTAATTAACGGTGTAAAATTAATTATATAAAGTGACCATTTACAACCATTGGATTTAGAGTTGATCAAGGGTGGAGATTTGGTCTTAAAAAGTGACAAAGACCATTTATGACCATTGGATGAAGAATTAATCAAGGGTGGAGATTTGGTCTTAAAAAGTAGCAAAGACTAATTATGACCCTTGGATTAAAAGTAAGAAGAAGTAATCTTGACCCTTTATTTTGGAGACACATCTAATGGCTAGAATTTAAAGGAGAAGGATCCAATGGCTTAGATTAAGTCTTCTAAATTAAAAGTCTACCTAAATCCTAACCATTGAATTAATCAATGGCTAGGAATGCTTCAAATAATTGTATAAAAAAAATGACAACTTCATGCATTATGGAAGGGGGGACGGTTTTGGAGTGCTTGGACAAGGAGGAGACAATTTTTTTAGTAGCCTTTTTAGGCTAAAGAAAAGATGAAGTCAACAATGATTTGATTAGTAATTAATTAAGCCTAATTTGATTAATCTAATGGCCTAATTAACAAGTTAAGTAAACTAAATTAAATATTAAATTGTTATAATCTAATTCTTAATTAGATATCCTAATTTTAATTAGAGATTATAATATGTGAAATAATATGTTAATTAATTAGTTATATAGTTAGAATGTTAGTTAAGATTGGTTAGGAAATTTAACCTAACTAATTACCTAATTAATTAGCATGCAATTAAGTGAAAATTGAGAACAATTAATTCCCTAAAATACTCAAGGAGTCACATGATTTTCATGCAGCTTGGGGAGACTTTTACATGGTTCTTGAACCACCAATAATAGCCATGCAAACTAAATTAATGACCATTATTGTTTGTCATGGTCAATATGACCATTATTGTTTTGTTTGCTTCCTTTGGATTGCATGATGAAGGGGGGGGGACGGTTGGAGAAGCAAGAAAGAAGAAGAGACATGTTGAGACATGTTGGAGTAGCCTTTTTAGGCCAAAGAAAAAGCTTGAAGACATTAATTAGATGTCTTGACCAATTATTGGTCATTTTCCTAAAGCAAAATTATTTTCTTCTTTCTCTCCATGCAATGCTACGGCTGCCCACTTCAATTCAGCCATTTGATTTCATTTGTATCACATTTTATAACACTTAACTCATTCTCTCTCTTCTCTCTCTTCCAATTTGTCAAGAACACCAAGAACAACACCATTTTCTTTCCTTCCTTGAGCATTCGGTCACCACCCATGGAACCACTTCCAATCTTCCATAATTTTATCTAGCTACATATCTTGAATCCTCTCATCAATTCAAAACACTTTCATGTTGGAGACTTTCTCTAAATCATTCATCTTCATCACTCAACCAAGCCAAGAACACAAAACAACCATTTTCCTTCATTTTCTCACCAAATGGTTCGGCCATGACCACCAAAAGCACCACCCATCACTTTTAATTTCATCCAACCATAGATTTTGAATCTACATGATATTCTAAGCAACTTTCATGTTGGAGACTTTCTCTAAATCATTCATCTTCATAGACTTTCTTCAAAAACAAAGTTATGGGGTTTTTGAGGTGAAGTATAAGAAGACTTCATTTCTTCTCTTCTTTTTCATGATCTAAACCATGTTTGATCCATGGTTCCTCTTAATCAAGCTTAGTATACTAATTTCTATGTATTTTGTTTTGAATTTGAGAAGCCCTTGGTGTTGAAGGACTTGGAAAGAGAAGCAAAATCAAGAAGCTTTGAGGATCTTCAAGAGGTAAGAGGGAGATCCATCTCACCAACCAATTATGGTGGTGGGAGATGGTCTTATATTTGATGGATTGTAAATTCATGTGAGAATTCCAATCCATGGTTATGTAATAATTAATTGTGTGTTTATGAGCTTTGCTTTATTTTCTCGTGCTTTGATTATTTTTGTCTATGCTTAATATGCTTTGCATGATTTTATGGCTTTGATAGTATACTTATAATATGCATGATGAGTATATGGCATGTTTGTGATATTTATGATGAAATATATATATGTATGCCATGATGTGTGGATGGAAAGAAAATTGATCTTGGTTCCAATGCCAAGGAAAAGTTACGGTTTTGATGCCCTTGATTTGGGTAAATGTTGAAATTTTTTTAAGAACAAGGAAATTAAATTTTTATCCCTAGAATAATGAGAATTTCGATCAAGACACCTCAAAATAGGTGTTCACAAATTTATATTTTCATGAATGATAAAATTGAATGATTTGAGAAGTAAAGAAAATAAACAAAAGGTTTGTGTTGCAAAAAGAATGCATACGGTTTTGGAATTTATTTAAGTTAGAAAGAAAAAAATAATTCATGGTTTCAATGGCCATTTATAAGATTTTGATAAATTTAGAACAAATGTTTTACGTATCTTTAAATTAATATTTTCATGAAGAATGATAATGGATGATTTGAAGAGTATGAAAAATAAACAAAGGGTTTGTTTTTTTTTTAAGAGAACAAAAATACGATTTTAGAGGAATTTTTATTGATTTATTTTGTGTAAAAAGATCCTAAGTATTTTTCTAAATATGAGTTTTGAATGAAATGGGCAAACATTGATTTTAAGAATTTGCAAAGAAAGTGAAAAAGGAATTACAAAGAAAGTAAAAATGAATTTGAACAAATGGGTTTGGTTTTTATAACCATCGGTACTTCGGTTTTGAAAATAAATTTTAATGATTTTGTTTGTGTAAAACCATATCAATTTAAAAGGAAAAATATTTGATGATTTCAATAGTCATGTCCACATTTTTGAAGGCTTGTAATGCTTTGATTTTTATGAACAAAGTGATTTTCAAAGTGGAAACGTAACTTGAGTTAATACAAGAATTTGGAAATGGAATTAGAGCATTTATCACTTGAAAAATTAAGTTTTATAAATGAAAATGTTTTCAAACTTCAATTTATTTTGAAGTAGGTTAATTTGGAAATGATTTGGGGAAAAATGGAGAATATAATGGTATTTTGAGAATTTACTCAAGTATAACTTATTTTCAAGTTTTGAAGTACATTTGGAAATTTTAAGATTTGAAACATTGATTTATATCAATGGAAAAGTAATTTTGTGGATTATATTTGAAAAAGAATTTCTTGAGTAAAGAAACGTGGAAAAAGATTTTCTTGAGTAAGAAAATTTGAAAAATGAAATACAAAGTCATAATATTTTGAGAAAAGATGAAATGGAATTTTTGAAGTTGAGAAATTTTTTTTCGTAATAGAATTATGGTGAAAAAATTATTTGCGTATCTTAAAAATGTATTAAAAATGATATTGACTTATTTGAAAGTCCAAAATAATGTTTGGAATATTGAAGAATATTTTACATGATTGTAAAATAGTGAAAAATGATTTACGTATCTTAAAAATGATTTAGAATATAGTAAAATATTCCTACGCGATTTAAAATATGTTAAAATATTTCTACGTGATTTGAATTACGTTTAAATATTTTACGTGAGTTTAAATATTTGACGTACTGTTGAAAAATCACTATGTGATTTAAAAGTAATAGAATATTTTTACGGTATTGTGAAACTATAACAAAAACATTTTGGAATTGTGAAAACGTAACAGAAACGTTTTGGAATTGTAAAAATGAAATGGAAATGTTGCACAATTTTGTGAAAAACACGACGAAAGTGTTTCATAACTATGAAAATGTGATAATATGATTTTCTTGTTGAAAATACAGTATAAATACCGAAGAACCAGTATATGGATGCTGTGTGAGAAAATGACATGTTTTGCCTGTGATTGGCATTTGGTGCATTATACATGCATTGAAAAGATTTGGCCCATTGGGGTTGGACTTGCACTGATATACTCGTGCATTGTACAAATGAAATTGAAAAGATTTGGCTCGGTGGGGTTGGACTTGCACTGATATATTCGTGCATTGTATAAAATATAGCTAATAGCTATTATGACCCTTGTGGTTGAAGAGGGAATGAGAATTGATAGTGAGGTCTATGATGGATCTTGGGGGCGTCGAGGCGTAGATGGTCGACCAATGGACGCTGGCGAGTACCCTGTGCCACTTGGCAATGCAGTCCGTTGCAACGCATTGACGATACCCGACAAGAACACGATTCTTTTCAACGACTGGGAGATTGTCTTTGGGCTAAGGCTGACAATTAACCAGAGTATTCTTCTCGAAATTGTGAAAACCTCCATGGAGTCGTTTTTGATAAAATGAGTCTTTGTACATATGCATAAATCTGAGCATTTATATCTGTGTGATATATTAATTGGGGAATATTGGTTATTGGCTATGACAATTGTTTTGAATACTTGGATGATGATTGAACTGATAAATGACTAGATGATGAGAGTTGATTAATGCTGATAGTATGATTATGGTATGATCTATCTGTATGATATTGCTGTTTGTGTTATCTCTGTGCTGCCATGTTAGTATTGGTGTAGGTGATCTCACCTCTTTATTATGCTGTTTTGCTGTGTCTGTACTATTAAAATCAAATAATAGAAAGATCGAGTTGTCTTAGACATAATGAGCGATGGATACTCTGAGATTGGTGACAACAATAAAGAGTGGACGTTCAGGACTCGAAGGTGTGCAGTGTTGACAAAGGAACAGATGTCTGATGCATCAAGATGGACAGAAAAAGGAATAAGTATGTTAAAGTTTCTCGTTAGTGTTGTATCGTGCTATTAAGTAGGACTCGTCATGGGGTTAGCTACTGTAAAAAAAAAATAAGTCTGTTAATTTTATATTTCTCTTTAAATTATGATATTAATTGGTGTCAATATTGCATAATGAATAGTTGAAATATGATTTTCAATATTACCTAATATTTTCATTAAATTTACGTTTCAGTAAAGAAGAAATTTTGAAACCCATCTTTTATAACTTAAACTTTGTGCGAACTTATTTTCAGATTATGAGTCGGGAGTCAGAAATGTGATGCCCTAGCTAGGGTGTTACATTAGTTGGTATCAGAGCTAGGGTGTTACATTAGTTGGTATTAGAGTTAGGGTGTTACACCCCTGATTCTGGATGCGGTGAAAAAGGAAGTGACCAAACTGCTGCAAGCTGGCATTATTTATCCCATATCCGACAGTAAATGGGTGAGCCCTATGTAGGTTGTCCCAAAGAAATCTGGGGTCACAGTAGTTGCAAATCAGAACAATGAGCTTCTACCCACAAGAATCCAGAACAGTTGGCGGGTCTACATTGATTATAGGTAGCTTAACTAGGCCACCAGGAAAGATTATTTTCCATTACCTTTCATTGATCAGATGTTGGAGAGGCTGGCTGGCAAGTTGCACTACTGTTTCCTTGATGGATATTTGAGCTATTTCTAGATTCATATATCCTTAGAAGGCTAAGAGAAGACCACTTTCACCTGCCCATTTGGCACATTTGCATACAAGAGGATGCCCTTCGGTCTTTGCAACACTCCGAGCATCTTTTAAAGGTGTATGGTAAGTATCTTTTTTGAATTTTTAGAGAGTTGCATGGATGTGTTTATAGATGATTTTACTGTCTATGGCTCTTCCTTTGATGCATGTCTGGATACTTTAGCTAGGGTTTTGCATAGATGCTTTGAGACTAACCATGTTCTGAATTTTGAAAAATGTCATTTTATGGTAGAGCATGGTATAGTTTAGGGCATGTAGTATCTAGGAAAGGTATTAAGGTAGATCTTGCAAAAATAGATGTCATTTCTTACCTATCTTACCCCACATGTGTGTGGGAGGTTCGTTCTTTCCTTGGTCATGCAAGTTTCTATCAACGGTTCATAAAGGATTTCAGCAAAATTGCCCTTCTACTGTCCAACTTGCTGCAAAAGGATGTGGAGTTCCACTTTGACCAGAGGTGCAAGGATGCCTTCAATCACCTGAAGCGAGCATTGACCAGTACACCTGTCATTCAGCCACTAGATTGGACACTCCCATTTGAGCTCATGTGTGATGCCTCTAATTATGCATTGGGAGCTATCCTTGCACAAACAGTCAGCAAAGTACCTTATGTCATTTTCTATGCTTCGAGGACTTTAGATGTTGCACAGGCCAACTACACTAGAACTGAAAAGGAACTTTTAGCAATTGTTTTTGCTTTAGATACATTTTGATCATATTTGCTTAGTTCTAGAGTGGTTGTATTTTCAGATCATGCAGCTTTGAAGTTTCTCCTGAAGAAGCCCGATGCAAAGCCTCGATTAATTAGGTGGATGTTGCTCTTATAGGAGTTTGATATTGAGATCAGAGATAAGAGTAGAGCAGAGAACCTGGAGGCAGATCACTTGAGTCAAATTGAGAGAGAGGCAGATTCTTCTCCTATCCATGATGCCTTCCCTAATGAGCAGCTTTTTAAGCTGCAAGGTAACATCCCTTGGTTTGTAGATTTAGTTAATTTCTTGGTTGCTAGAGCACTACTTGCACATTTCACTAAGGCACAGATTGATAAACTAAAAAGTGAGTCAAAATATTATGTGTGGGATGACCTTTATTTGTGGAGATTTTGTAGTGACCAAGTCATTAGGCGATGCATTCCTGATCATGAGTTTGATTCTGTTCTTAGCTTTTATCATGCATTTGCATGTGGTGGACATTTTGGACCTACTTGTATAGCTAGGAAAGTTTTAGACTCTGGATTATATTGACCTACTCTATTTCATGATGGATATGTGTTTTGTAAATCTTATGAACAATACCAGAGAACAGGGAATATTTCTCCTAGGAATGAGATGCCCAACAACCTTTGTTGTTTTGTGAGATATTCAATGTTTGGGGTATTGATTTTATGGGTCCTTTTCCTGTATCATTTGGTTTTGTTTACATTCTGCTTACTGTGGATTATATATCTAAATGGGTGGAGGCGAAGGCCACTCGGACTGACGATTCTTGAGTTGTTGTGGATTTTGTTAGATCATAAATTTTCTACAGGTTTGGAGTCCCGAGGGCCATCATTAGTGATTAGGGTTCGCATTTCTGTAATCGAAGCATTGAGGCTTTAATGAAAAAGTATGGAGTCGAGCACAAAGTTTCTACACCTTACCATCCCCAGACCAATGGGCAAGCCGAGGTCTCCAATAGAGAGATCAAGCAGATATTTCAAAAGACAGTCCAACCTAACAGAAAGGACTGGAGCAAGAGGCTTGAGGATGCTTTATGGGCTTACTGGATTACTTATAAGACACTGATTGGGATGTCCCCTTACTGGATTGTCTTTAGAAAGGCATGCCACCTGCCTATGGGAATTGAACATCGAGCATTTTGGGCGGTGAAGAGGTGTAACTTGGACCTAAATTAAGCGGGCATGGAAAGGAAGTTACAATTGCAGGAATTAGAGGAGATCCGCTTGGAGGCTTATGAGAGTTCCAAACTCTATAAAGATAAGACCAAAGCCTTTCATGATAAAATGATTGCTAGAAAAGAATTCAAAAGTGGTCAAAAAGTTCTCCTTTATAATTCCCATCTTAGGTTAATGCCTGACAAATTAAGGTCTAGATGGGATGGCCCATTTGTTGTGACTAATGTTTTTCCCTATGGTGCAGTTGAGCTTCAAGATGTGACAACAACGAGAACATTCAAAGTCAACAGGCATAGACTTAACCATTTTCATGAAGATTGTCAAGAGCACAATGTGAAAGTGATGGCTTTGCTCAATGCCGTTTACATGGATGGATAATGAGGGAGGCCTTTACCACACTTTTATTTTACTTGCCATATATATTTTGGTGATTTGCATTCCGCATTTTTTTATGTTTTACATTGAGGGCAATGTAGAATCCAATTGTGGGGGAAGAAATTTAATTTTGCTTTCAATTTTCATATTGCTGTTTTATTTTTTTGTTTTTATTTTGCTATTTAATTTTTTACTATTTTTGTTGTTTTGATGTTTCGATATTTTTGTATCTGTTTTTACTATTTTGCTATTGATGTTTTTATTTTTGTCGTTTATGTTTTTATTCTTGTGTATCTGTTAAATTTTGTATCTATTTTCTATTTTTTGTTTCTATTTTTGGTGTTGCTAAATTTTTCTATTTCTAATTAATTCTGTTTTAGCATTTTGTTTCGATTTTTCTTTGTTTACTATTTTTGATTCTTTTGATTCTATTTTTCTATTTTTGATGTTAATTTTTTTCTATTTTTGTTTCTATTTTGTTGTTATTATTTCTGTTTCTATTTCTCATTGTTTATGTTAATTTTTTGTTTCTATTTTCTATTTTTAATTATGTTTTCTATTTTAAAGAAAAAAATTGTGTTTTTAATTGTTTTCCAATGATGTTTGGAGATTTATGAAGTTTATGAGTTTGAAGCAATTGAAATTCAAGGTACATGGCATGATTGAATAAATTTTCTTCCTTCTTAAATTTGACATGCTTGGTTTTGGATGTTTGATTAGTGAATTGAGTTTGATAGATGCATACCTTGTGAGATTTTGAGCATTTTGATGGATGGATTTAACATTTGCACCATTCTCCTCTTTCTTGTGTGATTTTCACTCATATCAATTTATCACTCTAGAACTTGTTTTGATTCTTTTTGAGGCTACATTTTCACTTGCATGCATGAACATGATTGAGGCATTCTTTCTTTAATTAGCTACTCTAGCAAAATAGCCAACCTTGAATCATTTCCTCTTGATTAACCCCTCTTGAGCCGATTTGCCTATTCTTTAGCTTAGCTCATTATATGCCTTATATGAAAAATCATGTTTTACCTTACCTTAGGGAATGGGAGAGCATTGGTTCATTTTCATTGGAGGAGCTCTTTTGCTTGTGGGTAATTAATAGTTCAAGTGTGGAGGTTGTGCAAATTGATGTACAATATGCAAAGTGTTTGGTGAAAAAAAAAGAAATGAAAAGAAAAAAAAGAAAAAAAAACAAGAATAAAAAAAATAGAATGTAAAGTAAAGAAAAAGAAAAAGAATAAATGCAAGAAAGGTTGTGAAAGAAAAAAAAAAAAAAAAATAAGAGAAGGAAGAGAAGGAAACATGTAAAGCGAATGTGCATTATTTGGAGCTGAGGGATAAAATTTCATGTTTGTTACTTGTCATTTGAGTTCCTTCCCAATACTTTTTTATTCTCTTGGGTGTTTAACTTATCATATCCATATTGTTTCCTTCCTTTACCTTGGCCCTATTACAACCTTGAATAAAGTCCTCTTGATTTGTGTGTGCATGTATTTGAGTAGTGGAGAAGTAGAAGATAAGCAAGCTTATGGTAGTGTAATTTTCATGGGTTTGATTGAGTGAAATACTTACCTTGTAAACACTTGAGGGATTGAGAGTGTATCTTGTGAGGATCTATCATTCTTGATTCATGTTTTTCAAATTGAGGATACCTTGCTTGTTCAAATTTAAGATGTGAAGAAATTGTACCTCATGAATGCTTTGTTCCCTTAAATCTTTGCTTGCTCTTCTTGCTTATCGCTTTTGCAATGTTAAATGTCATTGGAATTTGAGTCTTTTAGAGTTTTTAGCTTTTGAGTTTGTTTTGTTTTTCTTTGTTCCCTAGTTTTGGTCTTTTGTGGTTTGCCCAAGAGTGCAAAAATCTAAGTGTGGGAGAATTTGATAATCACATATTTTATACATTAATAAACCATCACTTTTAGTCATTTACACTCTCCATGTACTTAATTAATTGATACTTGGTCATGTTTTGTAAGTTTGGGCTCAAATTGGGCCTAATTGAATTTTTCTAGCATTATTAAGTTTTGACGCTATTTCTGTATTTCGGCCATAACTTGAGTTCTAGATATTTAAAAATTATGCATTTTACCTTGTAGGAAAGCTGAGAGGAAGCTCTACAACTTTGATAAAGAGCTCAAAGTCCTAATCAGATGTCTAGTGGACCTAATTGGGCTTGGAAGTTCAGACTCGGGTTTAGGGAGCGTATAGCATTAAAGTGAGCATATCTTGGTCAATTCAAATCCAATTTAGATGAGACTTAGGCCATTACATTCCTATAAGCCTCAGCTGTGTTATGGAAGTGTAAGAAGGCACTAGAAGCCAATTTAAGGGGTAGTTTATAGCTGTAGAAATAGAAATCTGAGAATTAGTTTTTCATTCCACACTTTTATCACATTCTCTCTCTAGATCTAGATTTTTCTCTCTTCTTTCTTCTTCTTCCTCAAGCTCCTTCGTGGTGATGGACATGGAGGGCTAACCTTCTGTAATTAATTTGGAGACTCTAGAAGAAATTGTGATTTGAATTTTTGAGATCTTTGTTCTGTTTTTGTATTTGAATTGTAATTGGATTTCTCTTCTTCTTCCTCTTTTTCTTGATCTTGAATGCATGAATGATGATACTGTTTATGTTTAATCTAATTGGATCTTAATTTAAGATTGAGAATTGTGATGAATTTAGGTTGATTGATCTAAATTAATCATGAAATTAAAGAGGTTAAGTTACTGATTTGTGCTTAGGTTAATTGAATTCGGAGATCAAATTAACATAGATCCTAACATGAATTATGCGATTGCAAATTTGTGTGTCAATTTTTAATTGAATTCTAGATGATTGTCTAGTATGAATTATGGATTTGATGTAGAGATTTCATTTGAATCCAAATTAACCATTCAATTGCACTTCAAATGTTTATTGAAAGATCTATGATAGAATCAACCCAATTTCGGATAAGTTTCTAAATTGATTATTCTTTTTATTGAATTTCTTCCACTTTAATTCTATTGTTTTCATATTTTGAGTTCTCAAATCTCTTCCCCAAATTTTGGCTTGATTTGATTAAATTGCATTTACAATCCTTGAGAGACGATCCAGTGTTGTTTCCTATGCTACAAGTCATAGGCATAACTCGGTTGTAATTTTGATAGAGTTCGACGCTCGTTAAGCCTTAGGGGGTAACCTCCAATAACCTCCACGCACGAGGGCAAATCAATACAACAACATTTAATTTGAAAATGGCAATCATGGCAGCAAGAAGATCAAATGGTGGCTTCCACTAACTTTTCCCACATGGTGGTATGAACGTGAAATAACATCTAAAAGGACTACGGTCAAAATTTAAGTGACACATGACAGAACAAGATAGTATTCATGCTAGACATTAGGCTAACGCTATGATATTGCTATAAATTCCTAATACAAATTACAACTTCACTTTTAAAGGATTCACAATTAATGGATGGGCTTCACTGCCTAAATTGGTATGGGGGTAACTCAGTACGAATACCGGATAATGGTGTAGTGACTTTAAGGTAGAGTGATCTATATCAGATCCTGACCTAATTCATCAATACTGAGGGCATCTTGGTTTTTAGTTTGCATCACAGACCTCAGTATTTCAGTAGAGACATCGTGAGATTTGGTATCTGTGTCATGATTTGGATCCTTTTGTCCCACGCATGTTATTTGTTCCTAATAATCTCAGATATCTTGACACTCAGCTATCACATTTGAGCACCAAGCTTGAGGCAACTGTTTTGGACTGACTTCTAGGTTAGCGGTTCAGGAGCAACTTGGCTCGGTAGAGTTAGATCCTGGATATTTATGAGCGCTTTTAGATTAATAAATATGTTCATTTATGAGGAGTAAATATCTTATAGAATCCTTTATAAATAGAGGAGTTAGTTATAAGAGATAATAATCTTATTGGATTCTTATCCTAATTAATAGCATTTATTATCCATTAATGTAGATTTAAACATGATTCTTATCTACCGGGACTCTCCTATAAATACTACACAAGGTAGCAAATGTATCTATCTAATTCCAAACACTCTACCCACCTTATGCACAATCTAACTTGAGCGTGAGAGTACCTTTTGTAGATACCCACCCCTCGCATCATCGTCGGTGCCATCGTGCTACGGAGGAAACCACCTTCATCAACCTCATTCAAGTAATCATTTGAACCCAGTTCAAACTACCAACAATGTATAAATCAAGTTATCGCACACATTTTTTTCTATGTGCGTCACATCAAGGTTATGGCGCACCACATTATACTCCCAATATGGAAGATTGAAAAAAATACTACTTATTTTCCATGTGTTTTTCATCACCCCACTTACCACTTCATTCAACTTACCGAGAGTGAACTTTATACCTTTAACTTGATTTAGAACTAGTGATCCAGATACTAGACAAGGTGCAGGTCTTGATTCTTTAGTCCCACCAAACGACTTTACATCATTTCAATATTTATGCCTCGACTTCAAGAAACGTCAATGACCCATGCAACAAAATTTTTTACCATATTTGAGCCTTCTAGATTGAGTGCAAACTGACCATAAGTGCACCATCCAGATAGAGTACCGTATGCTGAAAAATCATTTATAAGTCCACATGAGAGTTGCTCGTATTTGAAATGTTTCCTTAGCAAATACATTATAGGTTTCTACCCCTACATCCCATAATTAATTTAACTATTCTATTAAAGGTTCTAAGAAGACATCAATGTTATTTCCAAGCCCTTTTGCTGTAGGAATGAGTAAGGACAGAATGAAAAATTCTTACTTCATACATAAGCATGGTGGAAGATTATATGGCATTAAAATCACTTATCAAGTACTGTAAATACTTTGTATGGTGCCATATGGATTAAAGTAATCATTAGCTAATCCTAGGTGAACATTGCACGGATCTTTAGCAAATTCTGAATGATAACTGTCAATTTTTTTTTTAAGTTTCAGAATCTGCAGGATGCCATAAAATGCCATCTTTATTGCACTCTTCATTATGGTATCTCATCAGTTTAGAACTCTTTGAAGACATAAATAATATTTGTAGCCTTGGTTTTAGAGGAAAATACCTTAGGACCTTGGCAGAGATTTTTTTATCATCATTTTCACTTCTAGAAGCATCACAAATTGAGCATTCATTAGCATTCTTA
Source organism: Ormosia semicastrata (assembly GCA_029884595.1). NCBI lineage: Eukaryota > Viridiplantae > Streptophyta > Magnoliopsida > Fabales > Fabaceae > Ormosia > Ormosia semicastrata. Next base: position 78,014,179 of record JAQQTO010000060.1, read on the forward strand.
TCAACAAATTCATTCCTAAAAAGCATGCAATCATTTGGACAAGCATAGAACTTACTTATTTGCCTCAGATTTTTTAAATGATCCAATTTAAATTGGTGCTTCCCAAGGGCAGGTGTCACCTTGCGATAAGTTCTTTCAAACAAGTATCGCTAGTTTAAATATTTTAATAATGACATCATCTTATCTACTATATAGAGGAACTCTTAAAATTTTAAAAATCAAATTAGTCTCAATCCCTATGAAGTGTATTTATAGCAACTCCTTCACCCCAACTTTACCTTTCGCTAATTTCCCTTTCTTTAGTTTCTTTTCCACTCTCATCTTGAATCCCTAAATCCCTAATTCATTCTATCTCGATGGCATGTGAAAAGCACACACCAAATCCTTTTGAACTTTCTTCATCTCTTTCCTCATCCACGCCAGGTAGCCGAGCTTGTCCCACTCCTAGTAATCAAGCCCAAATGTTAGAACAAGCCAATGCAGAGAGGGTAATCTACAATCCTACTCCCGATGAAACATAGGCTAAATTTCTCACGACCCATATACTAGTTTCTATTAATCTAGAATCTTCTTCATATATTCCATGGTCCTACAAGTTCATTGGGAGATTATACTTGCGATACCTCTTTTCCTACTAAGCCAAAAGTAGAACCTTTGTTCTTTGGTCCTTCAATCCCTGTTTATCCAAGGGTTATGAAAAGAACAATTAGAACTTCTCAACAAGTATCCAAAGATTATATTGATTAGCTATATAGGGTCCAATCTACTAAGGTTAAAAATTGGAAAAAAAAGGGGACTTGTAGCATCATTAATATTTCTAAGTATGCAATTAAACCAATTCCAACCATGATTAGTATAACCATGACCTTAAGGAATCCAAACACAAGCTGTTTTTTCTTTAAACATGGGCTAATAGGTCCTACCCTATTTAATGTGGCTGCCATTACTGGGCTTCGCCCCGATGCCCTTGCTATCATGCCTCTGCTATCATGCCTCTATCAAAAGCAAGCTTTCAAAGAATTTAGGAAGAGTTAAGAACTCAAAAGGAGAACTACAACTATTCCTAATAGATTGCTAATTTCAAGGGTGCAAAGATAGAACCTATAACTGATAAGAAACACATGCCATTCCTTGCTCTTTGGCTATGTAAGAACATGTTTTATCCTTCTGGTATTAAAATTGCACCAACTGTGATTCTAATGGCGGCATTGTTGATGGACTCTTTGGAGTATGGTCTTGCCCCATTATTGTTGGCTCATATGTATTCTACTCTAGATGAGTTTTACTCAGCCATACTAAGTAGAGTGATAGTGAAAAATCTAGGAGGTCCCTTCTAATTGCTTCAACTATGATTGAATATTCTATTTGTTGACCTTCTCCGATCTATTTTACTTGCTAATGCTGAACAATGTTGCTATAGGATTAGGTTAGCTCACTTGCATGCTAATAAAAAAGGAAAGGAAGAACAAATTTGCAAATATTTCAAATTCTTATACTTTTTGGATGAATTTTAAAATCCAAGGCTTCTTTATCTTTTCACTAGGAAAGAGTTTGGCAGTAGATGGTTTATAGGTTCTATCCAATCATCTAGAGATGATATGAACGGCTGTTTGCACATAGTTTGAGCTAGTTTTCTTTATCCCTAGCATCTATTTGTAGATTTCCCCGATAAAGGAGATAATTGTGTCGTGGTGCATAACCCTCGCTTCATGTCAAGGTAGTTTAGGTTGATTTAAGTTCTTTCTGAGAAGTTTAAGGGTACTTTTCACTGTATTTCTCCAAGAGCCATCTTGAATGATTTGAACTTTATCCCAGTGATTATGGCATTCGATGCCTCTCTTAGGTAGAGATTTGATCTTGTCGAGTTTGAACCTTGTCATTTAGCTACTTTTGAGTTTAAGGCTTGGTGATATTCTCTTGTTACACATAAGTTTGATCGACCTTGTGAGGAACTTATTAATTCTTATTTTTGTGCAGACAAGTAATCCTCTTTTTAAGTCCAAAGAAATTCATTGGGAAGACATTATTGACTTCTAGACCTATTATCTATCTTAAAGAGATCATAACAACTTAGAGGGAATGATTGAACGAGCTCGACCTATGTTCCTTGGACATTGGAGAAAGCATTTTGAAGCTTGTATCAAGAGATGGCAAAGAGCCAAGCAATTCAATGCCTCGTGTAACATTCTCCCTAACCTATTAGTCTTAATGACTATTTATAGAAGTTTATTAACAGTTGTATTAGTTACTTGTTAATTTTGGTGATTTTCTGAGCTAGTTTAGTTATAATGCTATAACACAGGATGTGAAAAATAGCTTATATTAGCTCAGAACTTAGTATACATTGCTTAGATGGTGGAAATAAATATGAGAAATTTTTTTCTAGGTTACAAATAAATAGAGTGAGTTGTGGTAAATTTTGGAGAATTAATTGAATTTGTTTGACATTTTTAATAACATAGGATGAGTGTTTAAAAGCCTAATTAAATAGGAAAGTAGGTTGGAAAATTGTGAGATTTTGTGGTGATGTCAAATAGAGGATGGGGATTATTATGAGAATGATTACATGTTAAGACAAATACTTGAAAACATATAAGTTTAACTCCTTAAGTTTATTTTAACTTAAGGAAAAGTAATAGAGCCTAATGACTGTCTATGGTGTATATAAAATAGCTATTAAATGATGAGTATAGAAATTGAATGAAGCCCTAGACTTTTCTATAATACTTATATAAGTTAGAAAACTCATTAATGGAAGATCAAAGTATCCCTAAGAGATACAACATTTCCACTTAACCACCAAAAGTATTCATTCTTATCCTTCCAACTAATCTTCACCGCCTCTCTCTATCTCTCCATCTTCTCACTTTTCTTTTTCTCATTTCACTCTGTCACATGGTTATAGATGAAGGAAAGAAGAAAAGAAAGAAAAGAAAAGAATAGAGGAAGATTACCAATAACAAGAAAACAAAGGAGGAACAAAGAAGAGGAAAGAAATATCATCTTTGAGGGAGCTTAAGAAAAAATTTTTGTACAACATTACCTTTCTCTCTTTCTTTTCTAGCTCCTCAAACTTTGCTTGAAAGTATTGGTTGATAAAATTCAATGACTTTGTTATGATGTATTGGTTGTATATATATGTATGAGATTGAAGATTTTGAGGTTATATATATATCTTTGAGAATTTGAGATTGATGATATATGGAATAGTATGGATTGATTCTTATTATGATACCTCATGATTTTGGAATGAAATATATATATATATATATATATATATATATGATGAGGTTTAGGTGATATGTTAATGGAAGGAATAGAAATAAATGGAAGTTACTATGTTTAGAACTGATTATAGTATGAATATACACCTGATAATTGATTATCAACATGTGATAATCGATTATCGTTTTTCCAAAAAGTAATGTTCGTGAGTGATAATTGATTAGATAAAGGTACTAATCAATTATCAACTTCTAGAATGATGTATTTTTGAGTGATAATCGATTAGACAAAGGTGCTAATCGATTATCAACTTCCAGAATGTTATGTTCATGAGTGATAATCAAATATCCAGGGGTGATAATCGATTATGAACTTATAGAATGCCACTACTGGATAATGATAATCAATTATCAGAGTGTGATAATTAATTATCAGTCCCTTATTTTGAGTAAATAGAGTTCTATATTGTATAATATGAAGAGAATTGACTGAGTTCACTAAATGAAGTGACTTATATGATGATTGTACACTTGATAAACTAGTGAAATGATGATATTGTGCACTAGATATATCCATGTGATGGGATAAATTGTGATTGTACACTTGTTATGCTTATGAGGTGTACTAGAAAATGATTTGCTCTTTCATAAAGTTAAAGTTGAGCTAGTATTGAATAATGAATTGTGATTTGCTCCTTTAAATAATTGTAGTTGAGTTAATATTGAATTGACAATTTAAGTTCTTAAAGCTAAAAGACATTGGACATGATCCTCAAATAGGGTTGATCCTTAGTTGCTATTCCCTTACTATAAGTAGCTCATTGATTGAGGTGGCCAATATTGAATTTTGGAAATGATCCTTGTAAGGGAGCGTGATATTAACTTCTTAGTTGTGAATTCTAGAAATGATCCTCGATGGGGAAGGTGATCCTAAATTCTTAGATGAAATACCTCATTAGTTTCCTCATCAGTTTTGGCCAGGGTTACTTGTAGTGTAAGGGATGTAACATTCCCTCCCTCCCTAGTATTATAAAAAGACACAGATCTTGGAAATATGCTTAGAAAGATGATAATTAATGAGTACTTAAGGAAGATTTATGTATTTTTTAAGTATTTACACATCATCATGAAGTTAGTATATACATAAATAATGGATTTGATAATGAATATTTGCATTTTGAGAAATTGTGAATATTCTAGCAATAGTGATACATTCTTGATGATTTCTGTGATTCATTGATGATGTGTTTGAACTATTTATAGTATTTGAATATGAAATGTTGATCAATGATAAAAAAAAAATTAAATTTCTGTCTCGAGAAGAGAAAGAACTTATTTTGGCTTTAGTCACCTTTCTATATAATATTGTAAAAATTTGATTTGATTTCCCCGAAGTAGCAGAATTATTATGATGACACTTATTTGTTAGATCTACTGAGAATTTCTAAAATTCTCACTCCTTTTCTTTCCATAGTAATTCTCGCACGAGAGCCACCTATGGAGTAGAGGTGAAGACATAGATGTAGAATAGGATTACCTATCATTTTTTTGACCATTGCCTTGTACTTTTAATTATGTAGTGGATTGTATATAGTTTGTATGTACATATGCCTTTGAAGGCTTGTTTATATCATTTGAACATTAATGTTCTAGATTATATAGACTATTAATGTCAATATGGAATAAACTTTTTAGATGTAGATTATTCTTGTAAATATTATCTTTCTCTCACAAGGTTCAAGTAAGCAATATAATTAATGTAGTTATTTATCACAAAATGATAACAGTTTAGTTATGATATACCTAATCCTAATTACTTTTGTATATTCTGGATATACATATATTATTAGTTTTGGGGCGTTGCACCTTATTTAGTTTATTAGTTTTCTTAAAGTCTTTCAAGCTTAGGCCTTTGTCAAATGCTCCTTTTTTGTTTGCTCTCTATGTCGATGATTTGGTCATTCCAGATAATGGTCATTTTCTTTACTTTGTACTTTGGTGAAATTCTTTTTTCTGTTTTAATCATTATTTATTGCCTAATAGAACAAGTTTGAGAGGCCATCCCCGTTCATTCAAAAGGAGAAGCTCTATCAGATAGGAGTGGAAGGCCACCAAGACCTCCAAAGACCACTAGGGCTACTCGACAGACAAGTCAAAGCCATCAAACTTTGACAACTCAAGTAACTAAACTTTGAATTATGCACTACCTATCAAACCAATCTAATGCATCATCTTCTTTGCAGGGTAGACAAATTCATTCTTCTTCTTCCACCTCTCCTAGTTTCAATCAAGAAACTTCACTAGTGAGTACTTTCATCCTTGGTATACTTCTATCTCAATCTCCTTGTATTAATTCTCTGTCATATTGACCTTTAGGAAAAGGTTGACATTTCTCTTGGTGAAGAGACCCATTTGAAGAAAGTTGTAGAAGCTAAGGTAAGATATGCTTTATCCACTTTGATTCTCAATATTCTACATATATTTTCTAATATTTGGCTCTATTTTAAGGAAAGAAAAAGATTGAAGCGGTCACCAAAGGACCAGTGGTCCTCCCAGTAAGCTTTATTAGAAGTTTGACAATTGTAAGACCACATTACTATTTTCTTTTGGACACATTTCTTTTATGATTTTTACTTATGTAGAATGGTTTGACTTTCAAGGAAAGAAATAGAGGATTGTCCAAGTGGAAGATTCAGATGATATTGATGAATCCATAGAAATTCCTCCCTTTAGGCCAACGACTGAAGGCTAGTCTTCTTCATTTCCTCCACTAGGGACTACTCTTGTTGCCCCCCAAATTCTTATTAGAGTATCTTATCCACCCATTGAAGTTGAAGAGAAAATATCCCCTCAAGGCTTTCTTGTCAGCAAAGAACTTGATTTTGAGGTTAGGGAAACAATGATAATAAAGAGAGAGCCTATTGGCATGATTGTTGAAACTAATGAGTTGACCACTAATCCCCCTGCCCCCCAAAATCCAGTTGATGAACTGGAAGCAAGAAGGAGTGGTGCCATTGATATTCCTACCATAGTCACTAATAGCCCTGAGGGTTCACTAGGCCAAGGATCATTTTCTTCAGATGACATTCTCAAAAGGGATCCTCTTGCTAAAGATCCATTTGTCGATGTGTGGTACAACGCTAGAAAATATTCTCCAAAGGAGAAGTACAAGGAAAAAATCATGCATCATTTCCTCTTCTGTTTGCACCCTTAACGATTGGATGTTTATTTTAACTACTAATTTAGCATCTTACCCATATACCAATCTATATATGGGGTACTTCTGTCGACTCCTTAGGCAATGTTCGACAAGCTCATAACACTTGGTCTAATATCCCATGCAACTTCTTGGGTGTTGACTAATGTGTTTCCTAATAAGATTTATAACAATCTTATTTGTAACCTCCGCTTGTCAATTTGCTTATGTGTAGTAAGGCGCAGTGGTCAACATTTTGATCCCTCTTGATTGAGCATACTCTATCACCTTCTTTCTTATAAACACCATTACTTGGTCTGTTGTAATTTTTTCAAGTATCTCAAATAAACACAAAATGAATTTTTCTATGAAGTTGATCACATTGTTTTGGGCAACCTCTTTCATAGGCACATATTCCACCCATTTGATAAAATAATCAACTACAACCAAGGTGTACTTATGTCCTTTAGAGGAAAGCGGATGTATTTGACCAATGATATCCATAGCCCATCCTCTAAAAGGACATGGCTTAATAATTAAATGCAATCGTTTAGCAGGCAAATGTTGTATAGGGCCATGCTTTCGGCATTCCAAACAAGACATAGAATATTCTACTCAATCATTCCACATGGAAGGCCAAAAGTATCCTTATTGATGTAGTAACCAATTCATTTTTATGGTCTGCCTGATGGGCTCCATATTTTCTTTCATGGACTTTTGCCATGGTAGTGTAAGCTTCTTTACTGCCTAAACAATTTAATAGACTTCCATCGACTAATTTGTGACACAGAATTCAGTTGACAAGCACAAAGTTAAGGGCCCTTATTTTGTTTTTTCTATTGGCTTGCGTGTTTGGGTTATTCAAATTTCAATAAGTGGTTTTCTCCAATCATCTGAATCCATATTGTTATTGACCTTAAGAGAATTGATTTCTCGTTAGCTCATAAGTGACAACAAATATTGGCCTAAATTAGCTCTGTTAGGGTCGATATCGACATCTTATGCCTTGATACAAGTTGCACTAGTTCATTAGCAACCTTATTTGAAGCTCTTGCTATGTGCGTAAACACAATTTAATGAAACTCAAAGGCTAGTGTAGCAACCATTTCAAAGTAATTTACAAGATGTTTATTAACACACCGCTACTGTTGAGTCATTTGTTTGATTACTAGTTGGGAGTCTCTAATGACTTTAACATTCGTGTAGCCCATTTGAAGTAAGATTTTGGGGCTTACAATTAATACTTTGTACTTAGCCTCGTTATTTGAACACTTAGGGCTGATTTGAAACCTAAGCTTTATTAGGTTCCCTTCAGGGCTTAGTATAAGAATACTGATGCTTGAACCTTTCTAGTGGCTAGAACCATCAAAATACATTCTCCATCGTTTTAGTCCAACATAAGGAACTATTTCCTTAGAGTGATGTTTGATCACGAAATTAGCTAGCACTTTTCCTTTCATTGATTTTTTAGGTACATATTGTAATGAAAACTCAAATAAGGCAATCGTCCATCTACTAATACTATTGTGATTAATTGGTTTTGACAACATGTACTTAATAACATTAACATCATAAAAAACAAAAACTTTAGTTGGTAGAAAATAATATTTCAATTTCTTGCATGAAAAGTACAAGGCTAAACACAGTTTTTCTATATCACTATAATTCTTTTCATCATTATCCAATATACGATTGAAGTAGAATATTGATCACTCGACACCATCTTCACCTTCTTGAGCATGAAAGCTTCCAATGGTATCCTTTGTTGTTGAAATGTAAAACTTTAGCGGTCTGCCAGCTTCTAAAGAAGTCATAATAGGAGGATTAGGCAAGTATTTTTTTTATTTAATCAAAGGCTCTCTGGTGCTCCTCATTTCATTTGAACTCTTCCTTCTTCTTAAGCTTAAATAATGGAGATTAGATCTTTAGCCTACATGACAAATTCAAGATGAATCTTCGAAAAAAGTTTATCTTTCCTAGTAAGGATTACAATTCTTTCTAGTTTTGCAGTGGCTTAGTCTCCATGATTGCCTTGACTTTGTTCTTGTCGATCTCAATGCCCTTCTTATGCATGAGAAAGCCAAGAAAGTTTTCTGCTAAAATACTAAATATGCATTTAGTTGGATTTATTTTCAAATTATGTTTTTTTATGTGTTCAAAAGCACTTTGAAAATCCAACAAATGACTTTGGTTTGAATTTGATTTTACCACCACATTGAAAATATAGACTTCCATGAAATTTCCTGTCATGTAATTGAAAGATGGTATGAATTAACCTTTAATAGGTAGCTCAAATGTTTTTTTATCCAAAAGACATAACCACCCATTCATAAGTCCTAATGGCCCTTAGGCATCGAAAGGCTATCTTGTCGACATTCTCTTCATCTATGTATATTTGATTGTATCCCGAATGACCATCTATAAGACTAAAGACATCATTGCAAGAAGAAACATCAACCAACATATCTACTATTGACATTGGATACTTATCCTTTGGAGTAGCTGTGTTTAGATTATGAAAATCTACACAAACTTGAAGTTTGCTGATTTTCTTCATTATTGGGACTATATTAGACAACTAATCCTTGTACCTTGTGGCTTGAATAAATTTAGCCTTGAGTTGCCTCTCAAATTTTTCCTTTATCTTTGGGACCATTTCTAGAGCGAAGCGTCTCATTGGTTGGTACCTTAGTTTTAAAGGCAGTTTGTGTTTGATCAGATCATGGCTTAATCTAGGCATCTCACTATAATCCCAGGTGAAGCAGTCTCGATACTCCTTGAGTAAGGATATAAGTGGCTCCCTAAAATCACATGGAAGTAACTTACTAATGAAAATTTGCTGAAAATACTCATCATCTCCAAGGTTGATTTCTTCTATTGGGTTATGTGTTTCTATAATCTTATCACTATCTTTGAGCGGCAAGTCCTCAAAAAGACTATCTTTCTCGTACACATAATCAGGGACTTTGTTTTTCTTTTCCTTTCCATCCCTATTGGCCATATAAGCCAACAACCTTTTCAGATGCTATTCAGGACTCATTTGTCATCCTTGGACCATTCGTCAACCATTAGGATGACATGAAATCTAGTGTGATCAAGTACAATGTTGTTGTTTTTGGATTTAATATGGCCTTTAATGGATCAATTGGTCGGATTGCAGGATTATACTCCCTGAACTTAGCAAAACACTGCTACACGTAGCAAGGACTATTAGAAGCAGGAATTACCTTTATAACTTCTTCATTATTCCATAAGATTGGCTTCTGATGGATAGGGTATAGCCCAAAATACCATAATAGGGAATGTTGGCATGGAATCTTTACAAGTCGAAGTGAGAATGGTTAGAGAACTTTGAGGTACAGATACTGCTAATGTAGTAGACTTTTCAGTTTGAACCTCCACACTCTTGTCTTGATTAGTGGCGAGATCGTCGAGGTCGACTGTCTCCTTGGAGGAAGAGGAAATAATCACCTTTCAGAAGCCACATTAGTAGGAGTCGACTTTTTAGTTACCACTTTGATAGAAGTGACTCCATTAGCAACAATCTCAGTTTCTTGGTCCATTTAAGGAGAAGAACTAGCTAGTTTAGTGATACTTTCAACTTGTGAGTCAAAAGCTGAAACCTCCTAAAATTAGGAATGGATTAGAAAATGAAAACTTAGAGTAAAACCAAGGTATTAAGATCAAGATCAATACCTTGGCTGAACGCTTGCTCTTGGATGTTTTCAATTTAAGTCTCGGAGACTTCTGTTGACTCCTAAACGTTGATTTAGAAGACGCTTTATTAGCCTTCTTAGCAGCTAGAAAAGAGTTTTAGTTGATTGAGCCTCTTTAGTTGCATCACCAAAATTTGGAAGTAGAATAAGTTTGAGAAAAAATAACCCAATAGAAACAATAAATACATAAATAAATCAATGATAGTGAGAGAGTTTTCACCTTCAATTTTTATTTTCTTAGTTTTCTGCAAATCACAGAATTTTCTAGTTAGCATCTTGTAGGGTGAATAAATAATATGCAAAGAGTACCAATGCCACCAATCACAAAATTCATCAGTACTCAAGTAAGAAATATCAAAAGGAATAAAGTGTGAATATACATTGAAAGAAGTCCCATTTCATTCCACTAGAAGTTGGGCATGATCAAGCTTAACAAACTAAAACCCATTAAGGACATAATCGCCTTTCAGAGGGCACAGTTGAGGAAGAACTTATATAAGGCCCATTTGGCAAGATGAACAATTCGGAAGATAAATTTGCAGTGTATAGAATTTTTGACTTAGGAGTTTGACTACAAATTCTTGGCAGCACAAGAAGCCACGCCAAATTAAATGGTGATCGTGGCTTGATTCTTTAAACCAAGATGTACCAAGTTGCTTTTTGGTGAAAGGCTAAAGAGAATCCGTGGGGAGCCTATTAGATAGATTGAAGAACAACTCCAAATAGAACCGGAATTCTGAGGCATCCTCTTTAGTTGCTTCAGGAATGAGGTAAGCTAGTTTTGACCTAAAAGTCAAAATATCTTCTTCCTTCAACATTCTATCGTTTTCCACCAAATGGTCAGATAGAATTGCATTCAACCAAAGTTAAAGGATCCATAGTTGACCTCTAAGGTTGCTAGTCCAATTAGGTTTGTGGAGGTCTAACAAGACAAGTTGAATAGATTGATAAAGATTGTCCAAGATGAGACCACTGAGATTGAGTTGCCTCCCCTCGAGTATCAGTGCAGCCAAGGGTAGATAAGAGAAGAAGATCTTTAGTCTCGTAGGGCAGAAGATAAACTTACACAACTAGAGCTGAGGTGTTCTTCATCATTGATGTGTATGATTCAATCCATTGAATATAGCATTCGTGGGCCTTGATTCAATCCATTCAAGGATAAGGTGAAGCAGGGCACCAAATCGTTAACTAAGAACTAGGATAAAAGCTAAGCTTTGGCTAAGTTCAAAGTAGTAAAACAAGGTGTCGGGCTAATATTAACAAAGAACCTTGGATGAAAGAAGGGTTTTCAAGGAAATGCTTACAACTCAATTTAGCTAAGATGACAGAATATTCTAGGTGGATGAAAATATGAGAAAGAATTAAAATGCCCCATGAAGAATTTATAGGAAGATGAAAGGTCCTTTTCTGAAACATGTTTAAAACTGTAAAAGAGGCCTCTATTTATATTTGAAATCTAAAATGGCCATTGGTAGAAGACAAAGGCAATAATTAATGACATTATAGGATTTAGTTCCTTTCAGAGGCACTCTGCATACATCCAAATGAGTGATAACAAGTGAAGCCTTTTCATTGGATCAAAGGCAGCACTTGTAGGGGATATATGTTAGGGGTATTTTGAAATTTTTAGTAATATAGTAAAAAGGGGCAAGGATTGACAAAAATGGAACAATAAGCAAAAAGAACATGTGGCCAAAGAAAGAAGTTGACATCAAGAATAAGCTCGATGTAGGAAAATAGAGTCAATACTAAGGGAGAAGTCGACACAAGTCTGGGTCCAAGTCAATCAAAGCAAAGGACACCAATCACCAGAAACTCTAAGAAAACTATTTGGAACTGCTCATAACCGCCAAAGACACATTGTAAGGAGGAAAGTATGGTGGTTAATCTTGAGAGTTGCAAAGGCGCCTAAAATCTCAGAATTTCCAAAATTCAAAAAGAAGCTGGAGAGATAAAAGCTAAAGAAAATATAAATAACAGTTTTGAAGAAAGAAACTGGGCTTGACACTTGTGACTCTTCAACACATAGCAGGGAAAGAGTCCCTTAAGTGCCATTACATTTTCCAAAACTTTTTCCTTTCTTTTGTTTAGTTTTTTAGTTCATTTTACCTTTTGTTGTTTTATTGTTGCTATAACTCTAATAACTCTGTAAGTTGTACTCTTTATTTTTAGTTAAATCAAAATATATTTCTTATACATGTTAGTGGAATTCCACATTTCATCAAATCAACATTTGCATTCCTAAATTTAGACATTGTGTGAAAATAGAGAGCCCATAAGAGAAAGTAATTCCCTCCCCCAAATTGAGATTCAGGAATCACAATGTGATTAGATTATCAAAATTTGATAGAAACATTGTTGGTCTCCCTTTCCCTTCTCTTCTCCTCTCACACATCACCTCTTCCTTGCCACTGGTCGTTGACGCCTACCACTGCAATGCCTCCACCCTCGTTGCTTTCATTATTATCGATACTCACTCTCACACACATACACACACACATACACACACACACACACACACACTTTCTCTCTCTTTCTCTCTCTTTCTCTTCCTAAACTTCTTTGTTGCATTTTTCATAATTATTTTTTCTTTTTTTTTCTATTGCTGCTACTTTTTTCCTATAGTACTTTGTATTCTCTAGCTTTACTGCTTGTGTATGTAGTGAGTTAGAAAAGGAGAAACTTTCAAGACTATGGAAGGAAATGTATATATTTTGCATTTTGCATCTTAAGATTGTGTGGTCATGAATTTGATTCTATATCAATTTAAGTGTAGATCTAACTCCATTTACCAAAATTAAAAATATTTAAGTTCCTTTGGCCTCAGTTTCATTTGCAACATGTAATAAGACATTAAAGAAAATTTAAGGAACAAGAATCAACTTGTTATGTTACCTTACCACGATACTAAGGTAGTTTTTGCTTGTAACCATGGTGATGCAAGTATGTAACGAAGTCCAACCACATGATGAAGATTTATACATGTTCAAATAAGTGAATAACTATTGGACATGTGTTAACTAATAACTTAAAAGAGAATGTCAGTAAAAGATTACCCAATAGGAAATTCTATAGAGCTTGAGCATTAAAAATGGACCCATTATGTAGGACAGATAGAGAAGCATAGAAAACAAGATAGCCTAACATAGGGTTGAAGTTATCACATCTTTTCTCTCATTAGGGGAGAACAAGTTGCTATAGGGATTGGCGTGATAGCCTTCCTTTCCTGGGTGATGCACTAGACATCGATAAATAATAATAACTAGATTTGTCTTATAGTTTGGAAGATATGAATTTGTAGAGACCAAGTGTTTTGAGATTATTCTTGACCAATTGATAAGCTTTGTCTTTATTGACTATAGGTTTTACTACCACCACTCACGCTATCTCATTGCATCCTTCATCCTATCTCAGGTGCAAAACATTTGAAATTTATAATATAGTAATGTGTATGATTTGTTTGCATGTTAGTTAGGGTTAATGCTAATTTTCAAAAATTATTGATTTAATTGAAATTGACAAATTTAGAAGTTGCCACAAATTTGCAATGATTTCTATAGAAACTTTAATGCATTATTGTAAATCTTAGTGTTTTATAATGATTTTAATGATTTAGGAATTTAGACCATGTCATAATTTACAGTATTTTCATTGTGTTTCCTGGGAAACTATTCTCAGTTTAATATGGTCTGCATAATCAAATCTTGGCCTAAACTTTGAATATCGACCTATTTACGTTCAAGAGGAAAAAGGGATTTAACTTTCATTATTGCTTTATTTCATGTATACCAAAGTTTTAACCTAGTGTGCTTGCAAAAAGTTACTTGATATTTAAAATGTTAAGTGTATGATTGTGTCAAACATGAATTGAACATAAAAAAAATGCTAGGTGTGCCATTCAATAACAAGTATTGAAACAAAATGATAACTTGATTAAACTAGGAAAACTTATAAAGTCATTCTAAGTACAAGCTGTTGAATAAACTCTAAGTTACTTCTACTACTAAAAGTAAAGATAAAATTCATATGTAAAAAAGGAAAAAATGATTAAGGGTGTTCATTAGTAACTAATCTTCCTATTGTGGGTGAGGAGTGTAGAGTGTTTAGGACCTTTTGGAATGTTACCTGACCTCCCTATTTATAGATAAAATGTGGTAACTGTTCTCAGCATCCAATGATTTTGTAGAAATCTGATGCATCTTAAGATTATACCAAGTGTCCTTGGAAGTTACCCTTCTTTCTCTATTAGCACACTACTCTAGGTGATGTGTACGTGTGTAGCTTCATACGTCTGAATGGAGGTAATGGAGTCAACTTCTCCATCGTGGGAAGTTAACACCACGTAGCCAAAGATCTTCTAGAAGGTCATATGCATGTTACATACTTCATTAAATCAAGCCTTGATGTGAACTTTGTTGAAAACATTAGTACTGTCACTATGCAATATGACAAATCAGGTTTCAAGGACTTACCATTTTCTGGAGTCATCTACAGTACCGTTAGTATTAGTGCTATAGATCCTTAAGCTCCAAACTCCAATTGCTTCCTAGTCGACTTAGCTGAGAAGGTGTTGACCAAATGATAACTTCAGTATTATCATATCTTTTGTTTGTTCTTCATTTGATAGCATTGATACTATCATTGGTCATGAAATAACATCAGTACTACTTCAATGAATAACTTCAACATTAATTAAAAATTACTTCTCCACTTGGTAGATCAAGACAACATTTAAGCAATTCTGTGAAAAGCATTGGCAACACTAGTGTTGCCTACACTCGACAGCTTTAGTGTTGTCGACTTGTAGACTTAACATCCACTTGGCATCTTCTTAGCAGCCTCAATACTGCAACGTGTCATATATTGATATGTGTAGTTTTATATCATGTGTGCCATACTAATTTTTTTATGCTCCCAATAGATGCCCTCCTAAGTATGGTTGTAGAGTGGTTGAGTGAAATGACCATACTTATGAGTGCTTTTCTAGGAAAATATTGTGTCCTTTCACTCATCATCGGGTTTAAAGCACACGCTTTCCGAATGAATTCATATTAAGTGGACATTTCCACTTTTGCATTTATCTTGAAACCTTTAGTTAGTCCAATAGGTGTTCATTCTTTCTTCTATATAAAGAACTTCAGAAACTTACTTCTTCACTTTTCATCCAAGATTACGTTTCATTCACTATTCTTTTCTCTTCAATCTCCCTTCTTTTTTCTAAAAATCCCTTCAAAGCATCATTTTCAGATTTTTTGGCATTGTACTCTTCTGACTATGCTTATTTATTGGCTAAGGCCAATGTCTTCTCTGAAGATTCCTTCTTCATGGCCATAGTCAACCCAACGTACTCCTTTGGCTATGCTTACGAGGGTTTGGCCATTCCAGAGATAGTCTAGCAGCTTGCTTGCTTGTATCAGATAAATTCCTCTGTTAGATGAGGTCTACGCACTCCCCTCTATCTCCTTTGATCGACATAGGGACAATGTTCCCAACATCTATAGAAGGAGTGAAGTAAAAGGCTAAGGCCTTAGAATGGAATCACCCCTCCAACTGGAAGCCACACTTACTTCCACTTCCTTGGTTCCCTTCAAATTAGTTGAGGCGATGGGAAGAGTTGGAATCTTGGTAAAGAAATCTTCTTTGT
Source organism: Ormosia semicastrata (assembly GCA_029884595.1). NCBI lineage: Eukaryota > Viridiplantae > Streptophyta > Magnoliopsida > Fabales > Fabaceae > Ormosia > Ormosia semicastrata. The sequence continues at coordinate 78,029,959 of JAQQTO010000060.1, forward strand.
CTCTACTTCATTGGCTAGGCCAACCTAGTGGGCTATAGAATTTGACCTTTGGAATATTTTATTAAAGAACTCTAGACTCTAGTCTTAGGAACAAAGTTTTGATTTCTGTAGCAGTTTCTTGTATTATCATATTCCTTTGTAATTTGTCAACATATCAATGAAAATTTCTTTTTTGCATCTTTTGTGTCAAACAAATTAGACTATGATCTAATCAACAAAGTAATTAATTGCTTTACTCAATCATTTTGTATTGGCCAAATTAATGGAAAAGATTTAGCCCAAAGTAATCAAGCAACGAATTTTAAGGTCTTAGCCAATTCAAAACTACAACAAATGTTTGGTTAGTCAGTTGATGATATGACTTCAAAACTTAGCCATAAAATGTTATAATGGCTTGAATAAGCAATTAATACTTAAGTATTATCTTTATACTAAGAATTAACTAAGCGAACATTGATTAGTTAATGGTTGACTAACTTGACTGAGGCGGTCTTATTTATAAAATAAAAAAATCAATTCTCATGCGAAGATAAGTTTGCCTAAGAATGATTAAGCAACCCCTTTAAATTGGCATTTTGAAATGACAAGTGTCACTCCTTGAGTGGCTCTTTTTTTATTAGTACCACAAATTCAAATATTGTACTAGGAAACTTATCCTCTTCCACTAATAAAGGAACTAAAATTTTTGAAATTTTAAATTAATCACTATCCTTACAAAAGGTATTTATAGCATTATACCTCACTCTTCTTTTCTCATTCTTTCTATTAATCTCTTCTTCTTTCAAAACCCTAACTTTCAGAATCCCTAATTTTTGGAAACGTTCTTCATTCTCCTTAGCTTACGATCATCGTTCCGCTTCTACCAGACCATCTTCCTTGCCTTCCTCAGACGCACTGAGGAACCAAACTCACCCTATTTCTTATTCTCAAGTTATGATATTATAACAAAGTTGAGAGAATCCTAGAAAACCTAACTTCTACTGTGGTTCAGACTGAACTTCTTCACTTCCAGGTATTAGTTCACCCTGAATTCTATTCATGGTCCTTTTGGCTCTATGGCCAACTATCTCAAGGAGAATTTTTACCCTTTTAGCAAAGAATGTTACCTTTTGTTCACAAAATCTCAAATCCCCATGTACCTTTAGATAGAGAAAAGGATTATTCGAACATTCTAACAAGTCTCTGATGACTACATTGGCTGGCTTGATTGAATTCAAGCAGTGAAAATTAAAGAGTGGAAAACAAAGGGTATTTACAACATTATTCAAATTTCAAGATATGGTATCAAAGATGTTCCTACCATGATTGGAGCAGCAATAACATTTTGGAATCCTGCTACTAGTGGGTTTATTTTTCCCATAGGTTCATGGGCCTAACTTTATTTGATGTGGTGGCCATTATTGGTCTTTTTCAAATGCTCCAGCAATTTATTCCATGTCTAAGCCATTGAATGTATTCGCAACCCTCCAAGAAGAATTGAGGTCTAAAAAAGAAAACAACAACTATTCTCGGTGGACCATGTAACATCCACCCTAAACTATTAATATTAGTTTATGGTTATAGATTAAGTAATATTAGTATGAGTAGTTGGCCATTTTTGACCAATATAGAGGACTAAAACATCTTAAGAGGTTTAACTTACTCCAAAGTCACTTGATCTTATCACCAGATTCTTCTTTTCACTATTTTTGACCTTAAGATAAATATCACATTTTCCCTATGTTATATGTTGTTAGCCATAGAAGAAGAGATAAGAAAGAAAAGAGAAAAGAGAAACAAAGAATGTGAAACAAAGAAAGGAAAGAAGAAAAAGAAAAAAAGAGCAGCAGGAAGAAGAGAAAGCAGAATAAAAAAAAAAGAGAAGGAGGAACCTAAGGGAGAACCAGAAAGAGGGATCGAACACCATGTCGAGAAAGCCATGGCTGTGTATTATATTAAGTTATTTGTTCGATGAGATATGATTCTGTATATTGATTCATTTGATTGATGAGATTTGAGCATATATGTGTTTGAACATGCATAAGCATGAATACATCCATAAGAAATTGATGGTTTTTCTATAGTTTTACTACATGATTTATGAATATAGAAGTAATGTTATGATGCACCAAAAGACATTTCTACAATGTTTTGTTCGAATAGGCAAGAAGCTACTCAAATAGAACATTACAGAATGTTTCAATTTTGGTACCAACTATTTGAACTTGCATGACTTCGATGTTAAACTGAGTTATTAAGTGAGCAATTCAAATGGTATGCACTCGAGGCTAATCGAATAAACTAGGTGAGCTATTTGATTGGTATAGTGCAGAAGGGCAGTTAGAACTAATCGAGTAGACTAAGTGTGCTATTCGATTGGTGAGATTTTGATGTTAAACAAAATATTAAGATGGTTATTTGAACAAATATTTTCTATGATATTCAAATAAGCTAAGAGAGTTCTTCGAGAAGGTAAATCATGAATGGTATGTTTTTGGTGGCTACTCAAATAGACTGTGAGAGCTATTCGAAGAGCATATTTTCAAAGTTAAACGAATATTGAGAGAATTTGAAGGATATGTTTTTTATTACAGTCGAAAAAGGAAATGAATTGTTTTAAATACTAAGTGCTTGCGTATGATTTCAATTACAGTCAAAAAGGGAAATGAGTTATTTTAAAGACAAGTAAAAGTGTTTTTCAATGTTATTCAAAAAAAGGCTTAGAGAGCTGATCGAATAACATAATGACATTACATTTTCATGGCAAAGTTGTGGATGGGCACTTAGTCGAAGGCTAAAGTTACAGATGGGCACTTTGTCAAAAGTCATGACATCATAAGCATGTCGAAGTAGCAGATGGGCACTTCGACAAATGCCATGACATTTCATAAACATAATCATAATACATTTCATCCACATCATCATAACATGTTTCATATCATCAACATTGATCATTTCATGAGCATCAATACATAATTGCATTTTTTGATGTTATTTATGTGTATCATGGAAATGTACTGAGGTTGTTGTTATGTGTTATGCCATTGAGATTTTTTGAATTCTCACCCCTTTGTATATTGTATGTTAAAATACAGATCAAAATTAAAATCCTTCCAAGGAGAAGAAGCAAAGTGAAGACAGTGGCTTCGAATAGAATAATTATTTTTGAATAGTTATTTTGATATAGATATTAATGTAGTAGTTGTTTATGTACTATGGGGAATTGAAATTATGTATTGTACTGAATCGAAATCTCATTTATATATTGATGTATCAATCAAATGATGTATTTCGAGGCTCTATTTTTTATTATATTTGAATGTATATTTTTGATACGTATTATAAAGCTTTTATGATGCTTAAAAGTAGTTTATAACGAGTCTAATCCTATTTACAAAGTATATTTCGAATATACTTTAGTAACTCGAATTAGGACATTACAGACTAAACACTTCAGAGGTAAAGAAAAGGAACCTGTAAACGATAGGAAGTACATGGCCTTCTTGACTTTATGGCTATGTAAGAACATGTTTTACCTTTCGGTATGAAGATAGCTCCTAGTGTGATTCTAATGGCTACATAGCTTATGGATCCACAAGCATAAGCATGAATACATCCATAAGAACTTTATGGTTTTTCTACAGTTTTACTACATGATTTATGAATATAGAAGTAATGTCATGATGCACCAAAAGACATTTCTACAATGTTTTGTTCAAATAGGCAAGAAGCTACTCAAATAGAACATTACAGAATGTTTCAATTTTGGTATCAACTATTTGAACTTGCATGACTTCGATGTTAAACTGAGTTATTAAGTGAGCAATTCAAATGGTATGCACTCAAGGCTAATCGAATAAACTAGGTGAGCTATTTGATTGGTATAGTGCAGAAGGGCAGTTAGAACTAATCGAGTAGACTAAGTGTGCTATTCGATTGGTGAGATTTTGATGTTAAACAAAATATCAAGATGGTTATTTGAACAGATATTTTCTATGATATTCAAATAAGCTAAGAGAGTTCTTCGAGAAGGCAAATCATGAATGGTATGTTTTTGGTGGCTACTCAAATAGACTGTGAGAGCTATTCGAATAGCATATTTTCAAAGTTAAACGAATATTGAGAGAATTCGAAGGATATGTTTTTTATTACGGTCGAAAAAAGAAATGAATTGTTTTAAAGACTAAGTGCTTGCGTATGATTTCGATTACAGTCAAAAAGGGAAATAAGTTATTTTAAAGACAAGTAAAAGTGTTTTTCGATGTTATTCCAAAAAAGGCTTAGAGAGCTGATCGAATAACATAATGACATTACATTTTCATGGCAAAGTTGTGGATGGGCACTTAGTCGAAGGCTAAAGTTACAGATGGGCACTTTGTCAGAAGTCATGACATCATAAGCATGTCGAAGTAGCAGATGGGCACTTCGACAAATGCCATGACATTTCATAAACATAATCATAATACATTTCATCCACATCATCATAATACGTTTCATATAATCAACATTGATCATTTCATGAGCATCAATACATAATTGCATTTTTTTATGTTATTTATGTGTATCATGGAAATGTACTGAGGTTGTTGTTATGTGTTACGCCATTGAGATTTTTTGAATTCTCACCCCTTTGTATATTGTATGTTAAAATACAGATCAAAATCAAAATCCTTCCAAGGAGAAGAAGCAAAGTGAAGACAGTGGCTTCGAATAGAATAATTATTTTTGAATAGTTATTTTGATATAGATATTAATGTAGTAGTTGTTTATGTACTATGGGGAATTGAAATTATGTACTGTACAGAATCGAAATCTCATTTATATATTGATGTATCAATCAAATGATGTATTTCGAGGCTCTATTTTTTATTATATTTGAATGTGTATTGTTGATACGTATTATAAAGCTTTTATGATGCTTAAAAGTAGTTTATAACGAGTCTAATCCTATTTACAAAGTATATTTCGAATATACTGTAGTAACTCGAATTAGGACATTACAGACTAAACACTTCAGAGGTAAAGAAAAGGAACCTGTAAACGATAGGAAGTACATGGCCTTCTTTACTTTATGGCTATGTAAGAACATGTTTTGCCCTTTCGGTATGAAGATAGCTCCTAGTGTGATTCTAATGGCTACATAGCTTATGGATCCACAAGCATAAGCATGAATACATCCATAAGAAATTGATGGTTTTTCTACAGTTTTACTACGTTATTTATGAATATAGAAGTAATGTTCTGATGCACCAAAAGACATTTCTACAATGTTTTGTTCGAATAGGCAAGAAGCTACTCAAATAGAACATTACAGAATGTTTCAATTTTGGTATCAACTATTTGAACTTGCATGACTTCGATGTTAAACTGAGTTATTAAGTGAGCAATTCAAATGGCATGCACTCGAGCCTAGTCGAATAAACTAGGTGAGCTATTTGATTAGTATAGTGCAGAAGGGCAGTTAGAACTAATCGAGTAGACTAAGTGTGCTATTCGATTGGTGAGATTTTGATGTTAAACAAAATATTAAGATGGTTATTTGAACAGATATTTTCTATGATATTCAAATAAGCTAAGAGAGTTATTCGAGAAGGTAAATCATGAATGGTATGTTTTTGGTGGCTACTCAAACAGACTGTGAGAGCTATTTGAAGAGCATATTTTCAAAGTTAAACGAATATTGAGAGAATTCGAAGGATATGTTTTTTATTACAGACGAAAAAGGAAATGAATTGTTTTAAAGACTAAGTGCTTGCGTATGATTTTGATTACAGTCAAAAAGGGAAATGAGTTATTTTAAAGACAAGTAAAAGTGTTTTTCGATGTTATTCAAAAAAAGGCTTAAAGAGCTGATCGAATAACATAATGACATTACATTTTCTTGGCAAAGTTGTGGATGAGCACTTAGTCGAAGGCTAAAGTTACAGATGGGCACTTTGTCAAAAGTCATGACATCATAAGCATGTCGAAGTAGCAGATGGGCACTTCGACAAATGCCATGACATTTCATAAACATAATCATAATACATTTCATCCACATCATCATAATACATTTCATATCATCAACATTGATCATTTCATGAGCATCAATACATAATTGCATTTTTTGATGTTATTTATGTGTATCATGGAAATGTACTGAGGTTGTTGTTATGTGTTATGCCATTGAGATTTTTTAAATTCTCAACCCTTTGTATATTGTATGTTAAAATAAAGATCAAAATCAAAATCCTTCCAAGGAGAAGAAGCAAAGTGAAGACAGTGGCTTCGAATAGAATAATTATTTTGGAATAGTTATTTTGATATAGATATTAATGTAGTAGTTGTTTATGTACAATGGGGAATTGAAATTATGTACTGTACAGAATCGAAATCTCATTTATATATTGATGTATTAATCAAATGATGTATTTCGAGGCTCTATTTTTTATTATATTTGAATGTGTATTTTTGATATGTATTATAAAGCTTTTATGATGCTTAAAAGTAGTTTATAACGAGTCTAATCCTATTTACAAAGTATATTTCGAATATACTTTAGTAAATCAAATTAGGACATTACAGACTAAACACTTCAGAGGTAAAGAAAAGGAACCTGTAAACGAAAGGAAGTACATGGCCTTCTTGACTTTATGGCTGTGTAAGAACATGTTTTGCCCTTTCGGTCTGAAGATAGCTCCTAGTGTGATTCTAATGGCTACATAGCTTATGGATCCACAAGCATAAGTATGAATACATCCATAAGAAATTGATGGTTTTTCTACAGTTTTACTACGTGATTTATGAATATAGAAGTAATATTCTGATGCACCAAAAGACATTTCTACAATGTTTTGTTCGAATAGGCAAGAAGCTACTCAAATAGAACATTACAGAATGTTTCAATTTTGGTATCAACTATTTGAACTTGCATGACTTCGATATTAAACTGAGTTATTAAGTGAGCAATTCAAATGGCATGCACTCGAGGCTAATCGAATAAACTAGGTGAGCTATTTGATTGGTATAGTGCAGAAAGGCAGTTAGAACTAATCGAGTAGACTAAGTGTGCTATTTGATTGGTGAGATTTTGATGTTAAACAAAATATTAAGATGGTTATTTGAACAGATATTTTCTATGATATTCAAATAAGCTAAGAGAGTTCTTCGAGAAGGCAAATCATGAATGGTATGTTTTTGGTGGCTACTCAAATAGACTGTGAGAGCTATTCGAAGAGCATATTTTCAAAGTTAAACGAATATTGAGAGAATTCGAAGGATATGTTTTTTATTACAGTCGAAAAAGGAAATGAATTGTTTTAAAGACTAAGTGCTTGCGTATGATTTCAATTACAGTCAAAAAGGGAAATGAGTTATTTTAAAGACAAGTAAAAGTGTTTTTCGATGTTATTCAAAAAAAGGCTTAGAGAGCTGATCGAATAACATAATGACATTACATTTTCATGGCAAAGTTGTGGATGGGCACTTAGTCGAAGGCTAAAGTTACAGATGGGCACTTTGTCAAAAGTCATGACATCATAAGCATGTCGAAGTAGCAGATGGGCACTTCGACAAATGCCATGACATTTCATAAACATAATCATAATACATTTCATCCACATCATCATAGCACGTTTCATATCATCAACATTGATCATTTCATGAGCATCAATACATAATTGCATTTTTTGATGTTATTTATGTGTATCATGGAAATGTACTGAGGTTGTTGTTATGTGTTATGCCATTGAGATTTTTTGAATTCTCACCCCTTTGTATATTGTATGTTAAAATACAAATCAAAATCAAAATCCTACCAAGGAGAAGAAGTAAAGTGAAGATAGTGGCTTCGAATAGAATAATTATTTTTGAATAGTTATTTTGATATAGATATTAATGTAGTAGTTATTTATGTACTATGGGGAATTGAAATTATGTACTGTACAGAATCGAAATCTCATTTATATATTGATGTATTAATCAAATGATGTATTTCGAGGCTCTATTTTTTATTATATTTGAATGTGTATTTTTGATACATATTATAAAGCTTTTATGATGCTTAAAAGTAGTTTATAATGAGTCTAATCCTATTTACGAAGTATATTTCGAATATACTTTAGTAACTCGAATTAGGACATTACAGACTAAACACTTTAGAGGTAAAGAAAAGGAACCTATAAACGATAGGAAGTACATTGTCTTCTTGACTTTATGGCTATATAAGAACATGTTTTGCCCTTTCGGCATGAAGATAGCTCCTAGTGTGATTCTAATGGCTACATAGCTTAGGGATCCACAAGTTTTTATCCTCGCCCATTTGTTGTTGGCTATGCTGTATTTTCTATTGAACGAAATTTGTTCAGACCTTCATTCTGGTAAAAAGGTGAATAATCTTGATGGTCCTCTCTGGTTGGTACAATTATAGTTGAATGGCTTGTTTGTTCATTTCCTTGAGTTTAAGCTTCTAGCAAAGATTGAACAATGCTGATATAGGATTAGGTTAGCCCATATACAATATGTTGGAAGTGATTCTAGAAATTACCAGCTAGGCAGGTTCTTCAAGTTTCTCCTTGAATGAATATGAAACTGTAAAACCCTAATACAATATTCTCGGTATAACCTATATATAAAGATATAAAGCATTAAACATGTTACTTCTATTCTTACTATCTTACTATACCCATATAATTAAACAATTATATTGGGGAGCCATAACTAAAAAGTTATACACATAAATAGCATTAGCCCCGAAGGCAAAACGTTATACATACAACCTTTACATTCTCAAAGCTAATATAAATAAATTCATCAACTTTTTCAATAAAGGGAACAAATAAAACTAAACTACATTAGCTATTTTGTTACTTTATCTTCTTACCCTTTGAAAGGCCTTGACCTGCTATTACCATGAAAACATAAAAAGGGGTGAGAACATGCAATTCTCAGTAATCATACATTTCATGGCATTATACAATGTAAACTACATACATATCAGTATAAACTATATCAATATTATATAATCGCCCATATAACTGTATAACGTATCAAAGTTGTCTCACATCTACTTAACCTTATAAGTCTTGAACTTAAACACAATAGATTATGGTTGTTACTAGATATCAAATCTCTATTCAATATCACTAAAACATTCACATGCTACTATTATGTAAAGGTTCACTAAACACAACACATAATCTATAAGCCTAAGTCCCTTACTCATATGATAAGAACAACTATCTACACATTTGTAATATATCACAACTAGTTCATCCATAAACTTGTTATAGGTACTACACGTATAACCTCTTTCTATGAATAAACTCACTAACTCTAAAAAGTAGAATTAGGAACAAGCAATAAAGTCCTTAATCCAAGCCACTCAAACATTTACATTCACTAAGCCAATCTTAAACCTTAATCTCATAGACATACCATCAATGATATTGAACAATCGCCCATATAATTGTACAATATCATCTATCCTAGATAACTGCCCATACAATTGCCATGGAACAGGAAATGTATATGATTGTGTATGTGTGTGTCACTTGCTTATTCCAAACTCTCTTTAAACTTATAGATAAGAAGATTGACTCTTCAAACTACCAGATAATGAGTGAACTAGTTCCTACTCACTTTAGTGAGAGTACTATTTGTACTACATATAAACTAGTAATCTTGGCACTAACGAGCAACTAGGGTTAAATCCTCACTCAAAGAGACTTTGGAACTTTCCCATCTATCTCCGTTGGCCATATGATTATACATCATTAAAGATTACTCTACTATGGAATTAACAAGTATCAGGAACTATGCAGTGTTATGTATAACTCATACAAACCACCAGTGATTCTCTCTAACCAAGTAAAGAACTAAACTCTAGCAAACATGTACTCTCAGCTCACTTCTAACTCATAAAGGAGCATATTTCATGTTTCTAGCTAAGTAATCATAATAATGATTCTCGTATCTAGCTTGCCTTACTTTCGCACCATAGGTGGTAAACTTTGTCACCCTAGTGTGTATCACCCTAGAAAAACATGTTAGACTTGTATATAATTGCAGAGGTACCTTAATACTTGCTTAACATGTCTGTTTATTTTTGAAACAATATGGGTTAGTTTATGCACTTTGCTGTAACCCGAAAGGTGAAAAGTAGCTTAAATTGACCTAGATATTAGCTAAAATGGCTTAGCTAATGGAAAAAAAATATGGATAATTTGTTTCTTGGTCACAAATGTGTAGTTGAGCATGTGGTTAAGTTTTGAGGTTAATCGGAGTTAGTTTGGTATTTTTAAGCATGCTGGTTGTGTGTTTTAATACTGAATTGACTACCAGCAGAAGTGAAAAAATGTGAAAATGGTGAAACAAGATTTTTGATGAATCTTAGGATTTATTTTAAGTTTGTTGGAAGTTAGGAAATTAGATTTGGTGAAATCTAAGTGTTCTTAACAGATCAGAGGTTACACTTAAGTCATTTAAGTGACCAAGTGAATGCACAGTTCTCTCTTTGTTTCCATTGCCTTGACTTTATGTCTTTCAATGAGATAATTATCTCATTTTTCTTCACTCTTCATGGCTGCTAGCAGGAGGAACCAAGGGGAGATCAAAGAGAGGAGCAAAAGGAGGACAAACGTCAACCAAAAAGGAGGAAAAGTTTAGTGGTGGAGAGGAGCTGCTCACTGACTTCATTTCTGGCCTTTGAGGTAGAGGGAAACCTTGTTTTAACTTCTCTTTCATTTTCTTCATTTGGTTCATGAGGGGCTTGATGAATGAATGGGGTTTTGAAGTGTCATTTTGTGGTTTTTGAGTCAAATCTTGATGAGGAACTTGAGGATGGCTTAGTTGTGTAAAAATTGGTTTGTTGGATTCATAAAGATGAATTTTTCATCACTTGAATGCCTTAGTTCCCTTTTAGGCGAAAATTGGGGGTTTAGGTTTAGGTTGATGATTGATTCACAAACTTGCATGATTGAGTGAAATTAAAGTGGTATAAGAGTTGTAATGTGTTAATGGATCTTATTTGATGTGAGAAATCAAGTGGAATTGAAGTTTGAGGGTTTGGGGTACCTTTGTTCTTCAATGGAACAATAACTCAATCTGTAGAGTTCTGCAGATTTCATTCTGTCCAGTCAGTGCTCAAGCGCTAAGTGTTTGGAGCCAACAGGGCAGACAAGAGCACTTTGTGCTATGCGACCAGTGCCTCAGCGCCTGGGATGTGCGCCTGAGCGCGCATGGAGCGCTTGAGCACCAGGCAATAAGCGTCGGAGCACTCATCGCTAGGAAGAACAGGGAGGCTCTCTGGCACTTGAGCGCCTAAGAGGGAGCGCCTGAGCGCCCAGTCCATTTGAGAGGACTTTGTTTTGGTTGAAATAAAGTGCCTAACTTGTGTGGTTTGTAACACCCTTGTGGGGATGCCACATTTATGAATGCAATGAAATAAAATAAAAATAAAACTCTACCCAAGTTGTAAGACATTTGATACTTACATAATATTTGCGGAATATATATATATTTTTTATAATTATTAACATTAAATAAAATAACACGAAACACAAGATATAGCAAACATAAACTCACCATAATATATATATAATTCTCTTTTAATACAAACATAATTTACAACTACATGTATTTAATAAAACAGTAAAGAGTTGACACAAAGCTAAAACATAGTACTGCCCAAGTGCATCTCAGTAGACATCAAACTCTCTGATGAATCACCATCCGTCACCTCCAGAATAACCATCGAAAAGTGTGCATCTATGAGATCTCACAGCACTTTGGACACGAGTCCGAGCCGTTGACTCATGCATTTGAGCTCACTAGGCGCATGGAAAACTCCCTGCCAATAATGCCTAATGGTCAAAGGTAACTCTAAATGTAAATAAAGCATAGTAGTGAATATGACCTCCCCGTCATACTCCCTACATAGGGACACAGTCAATCGTTGTAACACCCTCCTTAGGGCGTCACACTTCATGTTACTCAATTATCATATCACCCCTTCGTTATGAATCGTGCTTGTAATATAAATACGAGTTATAAAATTTCTTGGTGATAGTAAGATAAACTTAGCGGAAGTTAAAACATTACAGCATCATTACAATAAAATTTTACATTATATATACATAAGTCGTAGTACTGTCACGCTTTAATATTTACAAATTGGACTCTAAAAATATTTACACATTAATTAAATTACATAATGCCCAAGTAACTCTAAACATGCAGAACCCTCAGACGGGTCCTCCTCAGACTCCTCAACAGGGAGGAATCCAACTTGACACAAAATATACAATACTAACCGTACCAGGGGTACGGTAGTAAGCTCCCTATTACTGTTTATGTGAGAAATACATTTTCAAGCAAGTTCGATGCACTATGCCTCCGGTTCCCATAAACCTTACGAAAACTCAGCATCTCCATCTCTTTAGAACTCAACTTTCTTCTCGAAAATCTGATCTTCCTTGCGTTCTCACTCAACGTCTTGCTCAATCTCTTTATAATTATAAATACAATACAGAAATAGACAGACAAAGAGATGAGATCACCTACGCCAATACCAGTATGGTAGCAATGAAGATAAACACACACAAATTCTCATACCATACATCATACATAATTACAATTATATCATCATTATCATTTATCTAACATACATCATATCTCATATCAACACATCATACATAATTACAATTTTGCCACCAACATCATTTATCTAACACATATCATTTATCATCATAATTCATACAATAATTCATAATTACGTTCATGTCCTTATCAATATTCACTTATTCAATAATTCAGTTATCAAAATCAATAATTATGATAATACCCTTAGTATCTCTGTATATGCATCTAGACTCATGTACCTAGACTCAATTTTCCTACTCCATGGAGCTAAAACTCAGGTCGGAAAGAGTGATCGAAAAGAATCTGTCTGCACAATATGCCTCAGACCATGTGTTTATTCTCTTTGCTCATTTAGCATTTGCTCATTTAGCATTTGCACATCTAGCATATGCATCATAGTCTTTATCAGATCTCGATTATGGATAGTGTCTCGGTCCAGGATCATCGGTGTGTTGCATCGGTCTAACCTACGGTATGAAGCTTTATTCTCTCGTCCATTGTAGGCAACCCGCACCCCGATGCCCCCAAGGTCAACGAGTGACCTACACTACACACACATCGCACCCACTCGGGAGGTGTGTTCTTTCCTTCTTTCTAAGCAATCAGTCTTATTCAAAGCTATCGGACTTTTTCAATGCACATTCAAATGCACCTTTCTCAATTAAATTCATTCTCTCATCTTCTCAATTCAATTTTCTTTATCTCATATTCGGGGTCCTCATATAGGCCCAATAATATTATTACTGTAATTTCATCGCGAAACCATATTTTTCGCATTTTCTCAAATCACGTATCAATTTTTCATCATTTCTCAATCACGTAAAATATTCTTCACATGTTTTAAATCAAGAATACTAGTTTCCTCGGTTAACACCAAAACTAAACTTCATTTTTTTCATATTTGCATAATAATCCTCATCCAAATAATATTTTCACAACAGTCCCTCATAAAAGTCACATTTACGAAATAGTCCCTTAAAAAATTCATATTTTACGAAATCATCCCTCATAAAATTCATATTTACAAAATAGTCCCTCAAAAATTCATTTTTACAAAATGGTTTTTCATAAAATTCCTTTTTACGAAATAATCTTTCATAAAATTCATAATTTACAACATAGTCCCTCATAAAAATCTTATTGACGAAATAGTCCTTCATAAAATCACATTTACGAAATAGTTTCTCATACAAATTATATTTATGAAATAGTTCCTCAAAAACCATATTTACTAAATAGTCCCTTATAAAAATCATATTTACAATATAACCATTCAAAAATCAATAGTTACAACATGTCCCCATTAAACACAAAAATTACAATATTGCTCCTATAAAATCATAATCTGTATTATTTTTCCAAAATCATTTCATCTTGCTGTATTCAATTCTTCCAAATTCAATTCCTTTTCTTTCAAATTCTAAATTCTCAGTTTAATCCATCATATTATTCACATCCTAATTTACACATACACTTACATGCATTCAGTTTCATACATACCAATATTTATCAAAACAATAAACATATTATCACACATGCAATCATAATTTCAAAGCCATAAACATCACAATCACAAACATAAAATCACCAACAACACAATCACAACTAAAGAAGTAATTAAACAATAAGTGAATAAACCCTTAGGGGTTTTTCATCAGACACAACCATCTCCACACAACCAAAACTTGGTTGGTGAGGTTAAATCTCCCTCTTACCTCTTGAAGAACCTCCAAAGCTCCTTGTATGTCTCCTTCAAGTGACTTCCTCCACCAAGAGCTTCAAGCTTCAAACTTGAGCTTTGAAGAACAAGATAAAAAAATAGATGATTTAGGCTTAGGTTTTAACTACAAAATGTCTTGAAATGAAGTAGGAAAACAAGAAATAAGGTAGTTTAGAATTATAGAAGAGTGATTGATGGAAAGAGGGTGGAAGGCCGTGAGGTTGGAGAAGAAAAGAAGAAGGAAATTTGAAAGCTTTTGCTATTTTGAGAATTTTGAAGAAAGATGAAGACTTTGACTATGCATGGTCATAAACCATTTTGAGAGAAAATGGAGTGAAGTCTTTAGGTGAGAGAAGGTGAATTTGTGAGGATGAAATGGAGAGAAAAGGAAGAAAAATGCTGCTCAGGTTCGTGGGATTTGAGAGAAAAGATGAATGTTTTTTTGATGAGAGAGAAAATGTAATTTATGAGAGTGAAAATATGAGGCGGTTGCCGTGGGATAAGTATAGGAAAAATTAGGATTTACTTGAAGTAAAATATCTTATTCTGAATCCATGTGGCTGATGTCATTCATTTGACTTTCAAGGTTATTGGATTGTTCAAGAACCTTGTAGAACCTCCTTTAAGCTGCTACGTGGCCGACGTAGAACCCCTCAAAATTGCTGCATGAACGTGAGTTTCCAAGGAAATTTTTGACTAAAAATGACATAACAAAATTCGGTAAGATGGGAGAACATCATTTCCCCAAGAATGGTTAAAATCAAGTGTTGTCGGATGAGAACTCTGTCGAATGGTGATTCTGTCAAACGAAAATGAAAGGCTGTCGGATGAACTTGAAAAGGTCAACAAATATCCTAATTCGTCGGAAAGATGTTGATGTTGGAGAAATCTTCCAATTGTCGAATCAACGAAATATTATATGGTCAGAAGATCAAATTCGACGGATTTTGACATTAGAGAAGTTTTTCTACTGAAATCAGGAATTCTTACTCGATGGTCGTTAGCACCATAACTCGACGAACATTATCATTCAAATTCGACGGATTTTAACATGGTACCAACTAGTAAGAAGATTAAATTCGACGTATTTGGATAGAAGTCCAAATTCGATGGATATGACATTGTCTTAAAAGATCCTATTTCGACGGATTTTGGCATTGTTTTAGAAGGTATATTTCGACGAATATAAACATCTTCATTTTGATTTGTAGAATCGTCCAACAAGATTTAGGGAAAAGGAGAACCATATTGTTCTTAACTGATTCTTTGCTAACAGAACGTCCATCGCTTTGTCGATCCTGAGGACTTCTCCCATGTTTTGAATAAATGGTCTTTTGTCGGAAAGATGGTCTTGGTCGGAATAGATGGTCTTTGTCGGAAGAGGCAGCCATAACAGCCAAAATCTTTGATTTCTGATTCAAGAATTGAGAATCAGTTTCATCCAGTCTTGAGGTATTTTGGGTTTTGTCGAACTACCGATTGATGTTGTCGGGAAAATGCTCTGGAAGTGTCGAATTCAACTCACCATTAGCATATGCTTACATGTAGTCTTATTAATTAAATCCGACGGGATCAAAATGTTAGGAAAATTTCTTCAAGTGTTTAGATCTTGTCCAAATTCTGTCGATGTCAAGATCTTCAAAAATCTTGGATTGTCGAATGAGTTACGTGAGATTGATCTTTTGGATCCCTGTAAGGCTTGAGAAAGACCGAGTCTATCGACAGGAGTATATTCATAAAACTGTCGAGCTTTGTTTATCGGAATAGGCTTGAAATGAAGTTAGTATCGACAAGAATCTATTCTCAAAAGAAATTGTCGAATTCGGTTTGTCGAAACAGGTTTTGAAATGAAAACCATTTGGGAAAATGTTGAGGAACTTCTGTCGGATTGGGATTTCCAGAATTTTGGTCGAATTAGAATTCCAGAATTTTGGTCGGTTGATTATTATGGCAAATTATACTATAGGGTCAAAATAATTCATAGCAATAACAAACTATGCATCAAGCAACATATATTTATCAAGTAAAATAGAATTATTTTACGAGATAAATTCTAAAATTAATAGATTCTTTTCTCGTGTTACTCAGATTCGGGTTAAGTAAGATCCCCCGTCTCTAAATAATCAGACAAGAATTTCCCCGGCCCGAAAATTATTATCTTCTTGACCAGGAGCAAATCACACAAAATAATCACAAATAGTATTGGAATAATCAAATTATTTTTATAATGCACAGAAAACACAAAGTAGTGTAATTCTGTCAGCTCTTGCAACATAGTCTAAAATTTGGGGTGTTACAATCGTCCCACATAAGCTACTGTCCCTCGGTCAGCATGCATATGCCACGCCTCGGAACCCCCGTGAAACTCCAGTCTCACGAACCCGAAGAATCCTGGCAGTGCCATGATCTCAAGATTAGTCTTGACGATCAGCGTGATCAACCGGCTCCTCCTCCTCATGTAAGTCGCCCGACTGTTGCTCGTCAGGGTATTGTACCTCAAGAGGCTAATCCTCCTCTACCTCAAACTCTTTACAGAAACAATATAGTAATATCGAGAAAACATATAGAGAGGTGAGACAATCTACATCACTACCCGCATGGCAATAAAGAAAATGACAAAGTACAAAATAGTTATCACAACAGTACATACCCATATATCATGTACAAGATAACAAGTGATATATATATATAAATAACACATACAACAATATCATGCATAGTATAATAAAACATTTAATCATACAATTTATCACAAATTATGATAAACAATAAAATGCAGATAATGCATGAACATTAAAAATGCAGATGATGAATGATACACACACTGATTCGTTCTTACTCCATGGAGCTAAACACATATATTTGAGAGAATGATCCTATCAGAAACTAATAATACTTTATGGCTGCCCAACCAAGCTATTGCACTGTCCAACGTTGTGTCTATAGCCCACAGTCCAAAACATCGTGTAGCAGTACACAGTCCAACATCGTGTACCACAGGCATAGTACTTAATAGTCCCCTCAAGATCTCGACTAAGAATAGTGCTTGTCAAGATCATTAGTGTGTTACCCGTTACCACGGCCCAGAGGAGCAACCCACTGTCCGCATGTGGAATTCTCCGCACACTAATGCCTCAAAGTTCATAAATGAACCACACTATGATTATCACACCAAACACGGTGTAATTCGCCTCGTCAATCAATCACCAATTATAACCCAAATTGGCACAGCACTCTAAACATGAGCTAAAATTATAGAAATACCCCTATTATCCAAATTTTACTATATTTATGAGAAATTACCAAAATACCCCTAGTCACCAGATAACAACGTATAGTACGTCCCACCTGACAGTACTACACTACAACATGTCTGGGTCCACCACTTTGGCCCGACAGCAAAACTCACAGTATTGTTCAATAGCGTAGAAATTTTATCGCGTTTTCACGATCTTTTTATTTTCACAAACGTTATTAAATTGCGTAAAGACATTTTGACATTTTTAAACATCGTAAATTATTTTTGAAGTTATTTTCTCAATTGCGTAGGATTTTTAATTCATTTTCTTAACCGAATAGCTTAAAATTGTCATTTTTAATATGTGTAAAACTATATCTAGTACTTTTAAAATACGTAATGTATTTTCCTTGTGTTCTAAATATAGTATGGAATCTTTTCATTTTATGCGTCTGATTTTAATAAATTTTGGCAGCATTTTGCCTATAAAATCAGTATAATGTATTTTTAACATTTTCCTCTAAATATAGTTTATTTTATTTTTATCCAATAATTTCACTTTGAAATTCACTAACGCGCTTCAAAATTTATAGTATGAGCTCTACGTTAGTACTTTTCAAGTGTCTGATTAATTTCTTACTTAAACTGAATTCTGCTAAGTTAAAATTCTAAAAAGTAATTAATTCCTTTGATTTTCTCAATGATTCTTTGGAATCAATTTATGTTATAAAATAATTACCTAACCTATCTTAGTAAATAAAATGGCATTTTGGCTAAATCAAAATAAAATAGCATTTGGTTATACACTAAATGGCATTTTGGCCACAATTAACCTAAACCATTTTTAACTTTGATTATTTTACTTAAATTCCTTGAATCAGTTATTTAGAAAATTGTCGAGAACATTTTGGTTCTTTTTTTGGATGTAAGGTCGTGAGTTCGATGGTGTGTTCTTTGGAACACTCATGCAAATCGCACATATTATTCACATCCTACTTTAATAATTACACAGCTTACAAACACTTACAATTATTAAATCACATATAATACACATACAATATATTCAAAACCATAAACATACATAACAAAAATAATAAAAACCATAATCATGCATAGCAAATTAAGATCACAATTAGTAAAGCATTTAAACAATCAAAAATAATAAAAATCACAAATAAACCATACAACCGAATCCTTATGGATTCTACACACAAACACAATCCATTTTCTCATCACCACTTAGGGTTGATGAGATTAAATCTCCCTCTTACCTCTTGTAGGCAAATTAATCGGTTAGATTCCTTCCTTTTCTCCAAATTTCGTACAAGCTCCAAAACAATTCCTAAAATTCTCAAACAATTAGTAAATACACATACAAGGTACAAAATAGGAAAACCATGGAACAAACATGGTTAGAAAAATTAAATTTTCAATTTTGAACCATAAAAACCAAACTTACCCTAAAGTAAGTAAGCAAGAAGTGGAATTTTAGGCAAGATGGAGTAGGAATTTGGGAAAACTTTGTGAATGAAAGATGCTTAAAATGGTATTTAGGTTTAAGAAATAAGGTGAGATAAAATTATAGATGTTTGGGTGGGTGGATGGTGTGTATGGCCGAAACTTAGGGAGAGAAAAAGAAAGAGAAGTGTTCTTGTTTCTTGGTAATTTTTGGAGAGAAAAGATGAGTGTGATTTAGGATAAGTGTGATAAATGAAAGTGAAGAGTGAATTTTAGAGGGCTGCTGCCGTGTGAGTGCCTTGTGGGAGGTTGAGTGATCAATTTTGCATGTTTAAAATATCCTAGAGTGTTCACACTTATTAAGCACATGGCTTAGGTCATTGAATCCTTCTAGAACCATGTAGAACCAAGCCACCTTGTCCCCTTGTTGCCCAAAACCGTGTGCTCCCTCATCTTCTTAGTGTCTTAATTGTTCTCCAATTACACTTAATTACTTGCTAATAGATTAGGTAATTAGTTAAGTTAATTATCCTAACCATTCTTAATTAACATACTATTAATATAACTAATTAATTTAGTATATATTAACATATATTATAACCTTTAATCAATATTAATATGTCTAATTAATATTTAAATTATAATTAATTCATAACTAAGCTAGTTCACTTAGTATGCTAATTAAGTAATTAGATTAGTTGAATTAAGCTTAATTAGGTTACTAACCATTTTCAAGCCTACAATTGTTGACTTAATCCTAACCCTTGGTTCATCTTTAATCCTTAGCCCTAGATTAGATCTAAGGTAGGTATCACTTGATCATAAACCTATCATTCTAATCTCACCATTGATTAGATCAATGGCTTAGGTAAAAGGTTTCATCATTAAGTCTTCATCCAACGGTCCAAATGAAAACACATGCTTCCTTAGGTGTCCAATTCCTATTAGTTTAGAAAGTCAAGCCTACCTTTGTTGACTTGCTCTCATTGGTTAGAAATTATCCAGTCAGCACAGTTGACTATTTTTCCTAAACGCGGGTCCCACAGCACTTTTAAAGATCTGTGGTCAAATCGAAGCAAATTTTTACTATTTTTGAGACAAGAGAGTATCTTGTAATATAAAATAATATTATAAAAATATAAAATTATTTTATTGCACAGTTAAATCCAAAAAATTACGATATTAATTTATATATCAATCAGAATTAGGTTTAGTAAGATCCCCCAGCTCCAATTAATTAAAATAAGATTTATCCGGCCAGAAAATTTTTATTTCCCCAGGTCAGAACAAATCACATACAATAGTCAAGTACACTCACGGAACAGTCAAATTAAATCTACTGCTCACAGAATTCACAAAACAGTACAAATCGAGACTATATTGTAATTATCCCAAAAGTTGGGGTGTTACATGGTTCATTCTTTTATACTTCTTAATGAGTAATGAGACTCTTTTAGGAGTACTTGATGAAGTAAATTTTGAGATGCATGTAAATCAATTGTGGTGCTAATTATTGTAGGTAATTAGTAATTGTTTTGCATGATATGATTGTGGAACACAGTGAGGTGAGTAATATCCTCTCTATGATTGTTGAGCAGTGAGGTGAGTAATTCCTCTCTATGTTGCTAGGTAGTTGAGGTGATTAATATCCTCTCTACGTGTTGTTGAGTAATGGAGGTGAGTCATATCCTCACTACGCTTGATAATTCATGACATATTATAGCATATCTCAATGTAATTGAGGTGGGTAATATCCTCAATACGTTTGAGGACTCATGACATTCTTGAATTCCATTCACTCTTAGGACTTGCATAGATATAAATAGTAGACATAATTTGGCATAGCATGGCAATTGTATGGGCGGTTGCCACCATGAGATGAACTCATGACATTGCAATTGTATGGGTAATAACAATCTTCTGTGATTGAAGTGTTAACTTAATGGTTGTGTATTCTGTATGAATGTATAAAATGCTAGTTTTGGAATACTTCTACTGAGAATTATGATTTCTCATCCTGATTGTGTTACCATGTAAATCCAGGTGCAAGTTCTTCAAAAGGGAACAAGAAGATGTATGAAGATTAGCATAGCATAGATGCTGTTTTAGACTTACCTTGTATATAGTTTATATTTACTTAGCTTGTTTTGAGTTATGTATGACAATATGCCCTTTTGAGGCTGTGATGTATATGTACAATTGTTGGTAACGTGGCTCTCCATGATGATTTATTTATGTGAATGTTATGGGTTTAGTTGTTAGAAGTAACATGGCCAATGTTGAATATCCTTGTATAGGTCAGGTATATCGGGATATCAGTATTGGGATGTTACATAGTGTACTTAAGGTCCTAGATACCTACTTTAGAAAATTCCTAACTATTAGAATGCTTAAAGATTGGAACATCTATACCATGTCAATACTAAGTCCATTCATGCATCACTAACTCCACTTTCTTTCATAGGAGCAACTCATGCACTATGGCTAACTGAACCCAGTGTACTTGTATCTAGTGTACCCTATTCTTATCACCTTATATGTGATACTAAATGCAACTCTGTGTTGCCTAAGGGTCTAGATACCTATCTATGGTAATCCATTACTCTTGGTTGCACTAAGGTCTCTTACTTTTCTATATATGCAAGATAGTCTTTCTATCTTAGAAATACTCCTATTAGTGTCTCAATACACTCTACAAGGCATATGAAATTGATCCTAACAAGTAGGGAACTCAACTAATCAAAAATAACATTTTTGAGAGTTCTTGGAATTCACATTGCAGCACGCAGCTCTTTGTCTTACATGCCTCAGCGTGATTCTCAGTCAAGCTGTGGTGTGGTGCTCTCAGGTGCACTCACTGGAACTCACACCTTGGCGTGGCATCAATCACGCCGTGGCGCGGGGGCATTTTCTATAGAATTCTACTGAAAATCTATATTGCACTGTTCTATTAATCTAAAATCACTTCCAATCTTCTGAACTTAGCTTCTAGGTTATTTCTAACTTCACCAACACTTCCTAAATATGTTGTAACACTTATACAACTCATTGATTCACTTGAATTTGAGTTAATGACCAAAACCACAAACTCACTTACTCATTGCTTAAATTTCCACTCTAAGGACTATTTGATGTTCTTCTATCACAATCTCATCCAATGATCAGTAATTAACTCATTTTAATCATTGAAAATAAGAACTAACAAGAAAACAGATCTTTGACATCTCAAACCTATTTTCCCGTCTTTGTAACCTAACTTCAAACAAGCAAAGGTGAAAGGAGAAGGATGAGTTTTTAGGTTAGAAACCCCTACCTCTTGAACATAAGATGATCCTCAAGCTTTTCCTTTTGATCTTCTAGTTCCCTTGGCTTCTCCTCCTCTTTCCCCTATTCTTTCTCCCCTTCGATTGCATTTTTCTTTTTCTCTTTTTCTGTTTCTGTTTTCCTTTGTTCTGGAACTATAGGAGATAAGGGAGAAATAAGGAAGAAAAGCCTCACTTGGCCACTTAAACCATACTGAAACTTTATATCTGCTAAGGATACTTGAATTATGCTAGATCAAGTTTTCCTACTTCCAACAACCTTAAAATAAATACTAAGATTCATTAAAATTATTATTTCATCATTACTCTATTTTTTCTATATATCTGCTACTAGTCAATCTGACATTAAAATACATAAGTAGTATGCCTAAAAATACCAAAGTAACTCTGACTACTCTCAAATTTTAACTACATCCTCTTGTAAACTCTCTAGGTTTATTTTCCTCAACTTAGCAATTTATGCTACTATCTGAGTCATTTTAGGCTACTTTTCATGCTCTTTGTTGCAACAAAGTGTCTAAACGAATTCAGTTTATCACGAAACTTAACTGACATGTTAAACAAGTAATATGCTACCTTTGTACCCATTTACAAGTCTAACATGATTTTTGGGATGTTCCAAAAACCTGCGACTCTTGTATTCTTTTTTTTAAAGAAGAGTATGGTAGGTGACTGTTTAAACTACCCTTGCTTCTACTAATGAAAGAGTAAGTGGCCAGTTGGAGAGTATTTGGGCCCGCTTTCTTTGTCCTCAACACTTATTTGCTAATTATCTTGGACAAACTTAAATGGTTATTTTTGTCCATAATCTCTAATTTATGTCCACGTAGTTTGGTTTGGTCCAAATTGTGCCTAAGAAGTACAAAGGTGCTTTTCCTAGCGCTACCACAAAGGCTACTATAAGGGACTTGAGTTCGGCGAAGAAGATTCTGAATCGTGATACTATTTTTAGAAAAAAATTTGTCCTAGTCAACTTTGAGCCATGTCATTTGGCTTCTTTTGATTTCAAGAGTTGATGGTCTTCAATTACTACATCTTGTTTCAATTGCCCGATCAGAGGATTAATTGAGTGTCTTTCTTTTGTGCAACTAGGTAATCCCTGTCTTAAATTGAATATAATACATTGTCAAGAGATTGCTTATTTCCAAACTTACTATCTCACTTGATGGGATCATCTTGATATAAAGGGAACAATATAGAGAGCTACTCCTATGTTCCTTAAGCATAGGAGAAAACATTATGAGAATTGCATAAAGAGATGGCACAAAGTCAGGCAATCAAATGCCTCACTCGACTTGTTGTCTTTTCTTAGACCTTTTAAGTCTAAGCCTATATGAAATGCTCCATTCTCTTTTGCTCTCTATGTTGATGACCTATTCTTCCCAAATAATGGCCTTTTCCTTTTCCTCTGCGCTTTTAATAAGCACATGTTGCTCCATTTCTAACTTGTTGTTTCTTTTAACAGAGAAAATTGGAGAAGTTGTTTCGTGTGAACCAAGGGCAGAGGATCAATCTGAAAGAAGTTAGAGGCCTTTGAAGCCTCCGTAGAACACTAGCTTAACTCAACAAACCAGTTGGCCATGCCAAACTGCACCTACATAAGTAGTTTTTCTTTGGTATGTGCTTCCATTTCTTTAGACTAATCTAATGATTTTTCTTTATATGAAGCAAGGTAAGCATATTGTAACACCCCAAAAATTACTTATTCCATAATATATGTTCATTTTATAATATTTGTGATTTTTATGAATTTTTTTAGAATTATTTGAATTGTTTAATTATTTTAATATATTTTTGATTTACGTGCACACTGAGCGGGGCTAGGAAAATAGAATATTTTCCTCGAGGCTGGAAAACTTTAGACTATAGAAACGTTGACGGGGAATCTTACTAAACCCGAGGTCGGGCACAGTTTACAAAAATTTATTTTTTGAGATTTTATCTAATAAATAAAGTCGTAGTATATTTTATTATCTATGGAATAATAAAATATTATTTCTACTAACTATAATTTTTATCCACTGGATAATAGCTCTAGTAGAGTATTAGTCATCTTTTCTAGAAGAGCACTTTAATGACATCATTATCATGACATCACCCTTCACTTTATCAAAAAATGTGCAAAGCTTCTCAAGGAAGCTTTACATTCTCTCTCCTCTTAGGGCTCCACGATTTTGGAGGGAAGAAAAGATGATAATCTTGTCATCTTTTCACTCAAATACATCACTTTCATTTTTATTTCAAAAAGCTATCACTTTCTCTCTCTACCTTTCTCTCTTCTCTCTTCTTCTTTTTCCACATGGCTACACTACCATTTGTGACCATCCAAGCTTGTTTGCTCAAGCTAATCTAGGATCTTAACTCCCCTCATCATCTTGAAGCTCTTCTCTTTGGTGAACACCCCTTGATTCCTCCATTTTCATCACTTTCTATCAAGCCCTAAAGCTTGGAACTTTGAGGTAAAGTTCTGGACTTTCTTCCTTTTCTTCCTATTTTCGTGACCCTTAGTCACCATTATGATCAAGGACTACTCTTTTCAAGTTTTGTTTGTTGATTTCTTGAGTTGACCATCTTAGGGTTTTCTTGGTGGGGTTAGACGAAATCTTGCAAGAAAGCATCAAGAAGCTTGCTTTCTTTGTAGTCTCTTGACATAAGAGGGAGATCATTCTCTTCAACCTATCTTGGTGGTGAGGATCACGTTTTTGGGTTGATGGTGAGGAATCCATGTGTGGGTTGCTCACTTTGTTGTATGATTTTCTTTGATAATGAGGGATTTAGTTGTGTTGTATGACTCTAATACTTGATATTATGTAACTTGATGGATAGGAATGCTTGAATGCTTGAATGTACATGTGGAAAACACCTTCTAGTGAAAAAACACGGGCTGTGTAGTTTGACACAGCCCAGGCCGTGTTGCTGTTTGCAAACACAATTTCCATGGACTTCTTGAGTTAGAGGAGAATATGGTGGGAGGTCATGTATGAGGACACGACCATGTAATCGAGTAGTTCAAATTTGAAACATTTACTGTACTTCCAGAGGAGTACACGGCCTAGGCCATGTAATGTGACACGGTCATGTAGGCAGGCCGTGTTAGGGGACACGACCCGTGTCAGAGGGGTGATGAAAAAAATTGTTGAATTTTTGGTTCCTATGAGGCTCACGGTCTCTTTGGGCACTCAATATAAGACTTTTGTTCCAAAATGAGAATTAGTTAATTAAATGATTAGACACTTAATTAGGACTTCATAATATAGAAAGAATAAAGATCAAGCCTTTAACCTATAGTTTAGAGTGGTCCTTGGATAAAGAAAGAACATAAGTACGGGTAAGGTTGTGAGGAACTTAGAATAATCAATCTAAGTGAGTTTGATCAAAAAAATGAAGGAAATGACTTATCTAATTGAGAGTAATAAAGGTTGAATGAAAAGCACTAGAGAATTTCCCTAGAGAGGTTAATGAAAAGATATAATGTAATTGAGGCGTAACTTTTATATAAACTCTAAAAAGTATACATTCATCCTTGAGATTTGGATATTGACTTGCTGTGGGTCCATGAATAGGACCAAGGATCATTGATAAATGATGTGGCATGTGATCATTGACAAGTCATGCTGTTATTGAGAATTGATATATGTGTATATATATGTGCATCAAATCATCATGCATTGAGAAAGTCCGTTGGACTATGTTTGAAAGGCTGTGTGCCTAGGAGATGAATCACACCTATGTGTGGGTGCGAGTAGACAAGTGTAGGTCACTTGTTGACCTTGGGGGCGTCGGGGTGCGGGTAGCTCGCAATGGACAGTTAGTACCTCTTTTGTCCGTGAAGCAGACCAATGCAAACGCACCGACGATCCGGACAGAGACACTGTCCTATATCATGATCTAGTGAAGAATGTCTTGTATAATGCCTTGATGTGCACATTGATAAATTGATGAATTATAGCACTTTTGGCCGCGGCAGCCAAGTTACAGCCATGTCTCTGTGATCATTCACTCCAATGTTGTGTGTAGCTCCATGGAGTAGGAAATTGGTACCTTGTGCACATGCATAGTCTGTCAACATATTTATTTAACACAAATATATATGATTATGAGAATGTTTCTTTTAATAATGATTATGACTATCTGTACCATTAAATTGCTTACTATCTGTGCTTTGATGTTGTTTATCATGTTTGTAATGCTGTAAGGCAGCCTGTGCCGTTTTTGTTTCTTACTGCCATAATTAGTAATGAAGTTAGATATCTCACCTCTTTTCTATATTCTATTATTCTGTATTTATCTATGTGTCTTAAAAGACTGAGACGATGAAGGGCATGAGTTTCCTGACTTTGGGATGAACTAGTGTTCTGTTTGGCCATGGCATCCCGGCGAGGCTTCCTAGGGTATGCCAGGTTAAGGTTCCATGGGGGTGTGGATTGCTGGCACATTGATTTGAACACCGAGCATTGTGTCTACGTAGGAGATGTGATGGTATCTTTGGCTTGGGGACGTTATGATCCCCCTGTTTTCTCTTTGGTTGTGGGTGTATCGCTGGAGTTCTACATGCTGATACGCGAGGTGTGGGGTGATCATGAGTACACTCCACATAAGGATTCATTTCTGTCTTTTGCACGAGCTTCTGCTCGTGAATCTGTTGCTCCTGTGAGGATTTCCTCTTCTAAGGAGGATCCTGTGGAGGAGCCTGAGGAGGATCCAGCTGAGATTCCTTCTCAGTAGCTGTTGGGGGCTCGATATATTTTTTTGTAGCCATGTTGGCTGATGGTACATAATTTTTGGGCATTAAAGCTTTTGCTTCTTTTTGTGAGCTTGATATAATTAATGACTTATATTATGTCAATAAACATATATATATATGGTATGCATCTTTTGTATAAATGTATGGTTTTAATTTTTATGTTTTTCTACTTACACTAGTTTCTTTTGATGAATAGAGAATTGCTATATTAGAATACTTTATTGATGAACAGGATAATACCTATGGATAAAATAAATCGGGTCTTAAATAGTTTCTTTTGAATTTTGTACTTTTGGTGTGACGTCTTCCCTCTTGAAAAAGGAGGCGTTACACTAGTTTGGTATCAGAGCCCCAGTTTGAGTCTTTCTTTTGGGTTTTGTGGTTAGGTTTATCTTGTTTGTGCTGTATGTTTCTCTGAAACCAAACACAGAGATATATTATTTGATTTTTGAAAGGTTACATCTAAACTTTCTTTGTGTTTTGTTTAGTTTATTCTAGATAAAGGCAATGGCACGTGGTAGAGGAGGACATGATAATGTGGGACGCGACAATGATGCGATGACTGCAGCTGCTGAGGCTATGCAGCGGATGGCAGAAGTTCTAGTACAACAAAATCAATGAGCTGCGCAACAGCAAGAGGTGAATATTGATGCTCAGAATTTGTCTGAATTCTGTCTAAACAATCCTCCACAATTTAGAGGCGAGTTTGATCCAGAAAAGGCAAGTTTGTGGATTCAAGAACTAGAAAAGATCTTTGAAGGAATGAGATGTGCAGATGATCACAAGGTAACTTATGCTGCATTTATGCTTATGGACGATGGTGAAAACTGGTGGAAAGGATCTCGGAGATTGCTGCAAGCAGAAGGAAGGGAAATCATATAGGAAGTATTCTGTGATGCATTTCTAGAAAAGTATTTTTCGGATAGTGCAAGACATGCTAAGGAAATGGAAGTCCTTGAGTTATGACAAGGACGGATGACTGCCAATGAGTACGCTGCCAAGTTTGAGAGCTTGTTAAAGTTCTCACGGTACCTTCAAATCCAGCTGGATGAAGTATGGAAATTCTATAAGTTCGAAGAAGGTCTGAGGGTTGAATTGAAGCGAGGGGTACTACCGATGAGGATGAATCAATTCTCAGCCTTAATGGATATGTGCTGCAGGCTTGAAGCGTTAGAACCATCACGAGAGACAAGGAATCATAACTTTGGACCGTCTAGGTTCCAAAGAGGAGGAAACAGTAACAACTGGTTTCAAAGGAAGCCCTATTCTAGGCTATCGAGAAGTCAACAACAATTATCTGGTGGAGGCTTTAGTGGAGATTTTGGTGGCCATCGAGCTGGTCAGAGTATGGTATCTTCATCAAAGTGTATGAAATGTGGAAAGAACCACCCAACAAAGGACTGTACAATCAAAGGGATTATCTGTTTCAGATGTGGAAAACCTGGACATCTTTCCCGAGATTGGAACTAACCTAAGGCGGAGCCTTCCGTCAATAATGCACAGGTTGCAAGACCTCAGGTAGGAGGCAGAGTTTACACGATGAGTGGAGCAAAGGCCTCTCAATCTGATGATATAATAAGGGGAGATGGTACCATATGAGGTAATCTTTTATCTATACTATATGATTCGGGAGCGAC
This sequence comes from Ormosia semicastrata, assembly GCA_029884595.1. Classification (NCBI taxonomy): domain Eukaryota; kingdom Viridiplantae; phylum Streptophyta; class Magnoliopsida; order Fabales; family Fabaceae; genus Ormosia; species Ormosia semicastrata. Next base: position 78,058,676 of record JAQQTO010000060.1, read on the forward strand.
ATATTCTTTTATTGCATATGCCTATGTGTGTCGATTAGGTTTACTTGTGTCTTCTTTACCATTTGATTTGAGTATTTCTACCCCTACTGCTGAACCTGTTGTTACCACCCATGTCTGTTTGAACTGTCTTTTATCTATTGAAGGTCGAATCTTTTTTGTTGATTTAATTTGTTTACCTCTTTCTCAAATAGATATAATTTTAGGAATGGATTGGTTATCTTCTAACCATATCCTGTTAGACTTTTCCAGTAAAACCATAGTTTTCCCTACAACTAACCAAGTTCAAGCTTTCTTGAAAGAAGGAGCTTAGGGATACATGTTATTGTCTTCTTTAAGAGTCGAGAGTGAGATGGATGTGAAGAATATTCTGATAGTCAACGAGTTTCCTGAAGTCTTTCCTGATGATGTACCTAGTTTACTGCCTGACTGGGAGATAGAGTTTACTATTGATCTTATGCCTGGATCTGGTCCTGTATCCATAGCACCCTACAGGATGTCGCTGTCAGAATTAGTTGAGCTTAAGAAGTAATTAGTAGAGCTCCTGGAAAAGTAGTTCATCAGGCCTAGTGTGTCATCCTAGGGAGTGCCAATGCTGTTGGTCAAGAAAAAGGATGGAACTTTGCGCTTATGTGTAGACTATCGTCAGCTGAACAAGGTCACGATCAAGAACAAGTATCCACTTCCGAGGATAGACGATTTGATGAATCAGCTAAAAGGAGCTTCTATTTTCTCTAAGATCGATCTGCATTCAAGCTATCATCAGATCTGAGTGAAGGTAGAGGATATTCTTAAAATGACTTTTCGTACACGTTACAGACATTACGAGTATCTTGTGATACCGTTTGGAGTGATGAATGCACCTGCCATATTCATGGATTACATGAATAGGATTTTTCATCCTTACCCAGACAAATTTGTCATCGTCTTCATCAATGACATTCTAATCTATTCTCGAAACCAGGAGGAACATGCTGAACATCTCAGCATAGTTCTCCAAATTCTAAAGGAAAAGAAGTTGTATGCCAAGTTGTCGAAATGTGAGTTTTGGCTAGAAGAGGTTAAGTTTTTAGGTCATGTAATCTCAAAAGATCAAATTGCAGTGGATCCGTCGAAAGTTGAAGTAGTTCTACGGTAGGAAAGGCTGATGACTGTGACAGAGATTCGTCGTTTTGTGGGATTAGCTGGTTATTATCGAAGATTCATTGAAGGATTTTCTAAGATAGCCAGACCTCTCACTCAACTTACGAGAAATAATCAAGCCTTTGTATGGACCGATGATTGTGAAGAGAGTTTTCAAGAATTGAAGAGACGGCTGACTACTTCACTAATTTTGGTTCTACTTGATCCCAATGAACCCTTTGAAGTGTATGGTGATGCTTCATATCAAGGATTAGGATGTGTGCTCATGCAAAATAGGAGAGTGGTGGCTTATGCTTCAAGACAGCTGAGAATACATGAAAAGAATTATCCTACGCATGACCTAGAGTTAGCAGCAGTGGTGTTTGCTTTGAAAATATGGAGGCATTTTCTGTATGGAGCAACATTCAATGCCTACAATGATCATAAGAGTCTGAAGTACCTATCTGACCACAAGGAGCTGAACATGAGGCAAAGGAGGTGGTTAGAATTTTTGAAGGACTACGATTTTCAACTCCAGTATCATCCTGGAAAGGCAAACGTGGTGGTAGACGCTTTAAGTAGAAATATAATGAGTATCTCTGCAATGATGATCAAGGAAAAAGAATTAATAGAATAGTTCCAGAATATGTGGACGTCCGTGGAGTTAACATCGGGGAAGATTTGTCTGAATATGGTTACTATCTCAAGTGAATTGGTGGAAGAAATCTGAGAGAAACAGAAAGATGATGAATTTCTACAAACTGAGAGGGAGATGATGAAGCAAGACATTGTGTTAATAATTCAGAAAGGACATGACGGTATTCTGAGGTTCAAGGACGGAGTTTGTGTGCCTAGTGATTCAGAGCTGAGGAAGTTAATTTTGGATAAAGCCCACACGAGCTAGTTGAGTATACGCCCAGGAATGACCAAAATGTACCAAGATCTGAGATGGTTATTCTGGTGGCACGGAATGAAGAGAGATGTTGCCAATTACGTGTCGTCTTGTCTGGTTTGTCAAAAAGTCAAGGTTGAACATCAGAGACCTTCAAAAATGTTGCAACCTTTAGAAATTCCCGAATGGAAGTGGGACAATATCATGATGGATTTTGTGGTTGGATTACCGAAGACCCAAAAATGTTACGACTCGATATGGGTAATTGTGGATCGGCTTACGAAGTCTGCTCACTTCTTACTGATCAACATAAGGTATCTGATGGAGAAGTTAGCCCAACTGTATATTGGCGAGATTGTTAGACTTCATGGTGTGCCTTCCAGTATTATCTCCGATAGAGATCCGAGGCTCACATCGAGGTTTTGGTAGAGTCTTAAAGAAGCAATGGGAATGAAACTTCGTTTGAGTTCTGCTTATCATCCTCAAACTGATGGTCAATCAGAAAGTACGATCCAATCGCTGGAAGATCTACTGAGAGCTTTTACTCTAGAACAGATTAGAAGTTAGGATGAAATTTTACCTCTGATAGAGTTCACCTACAATAACAGTTTCACTCGAGCATAGGGATGGCACCCTATAAGGCTCTATACGGATGACGGTGCAGAACACCTTTGTGTTGGTACCAAGATGGAGAGCACCTTACAATCAGACCTGATCTTGTGTAACAAACAGCGGAGAAGGTTAAGATGATTCAGGAAAAGATGCGGACGGCTCAGAGTAGACAAAAGAGCTATACGGACAGAAGAAGAAAACCTATTGAGTTTGAAGAATTCGAGCATATGTTTTTGAAAGTCACACCCATGACTGTGGTTGACCGAGTTCTTAAATCTAGAAAACTTACTCCAAAATTCATTGGACCTTATCAAATTCTTTGTCGGATAGGTTCATTAGCTTACGGAATAGCTTTACCATCTTTTCTTTCTAACCTTCATAATGTTTTTCATGTGTCACAATTACGAAAATACATTCCTGATCCAAACCATGTCATAGCACCGGATACAATACAGTAAAAAGAGAATTTAACCTATGAAACACTTCCTGTAAAGATTGAGGATAGGAGAGTGAAGCGACTCAGAGGAAAGTAGATTCCATTGGTAAAAGTGATTTGGAATGACGTAACCGGAGATGTGACGTGAGAGTTAGAGGACAAGATGAAGGAACAACACCCACATCTATTTTAAGGTATGAAAATTTTGAGGGTGAAATTTCTTTTTAGAAAAGGAAAGTTGTACCACCCCAAAAATTACTTATTCCATAATATATGTTCATTTTATAATATTTGTGATTTTTGTGAATTTTTCTGGAATTATTTGAATTATTTGATTATTTTAATATATTTCTCGATTTACATGCACACTAACCGGGGCTGAGAAAATAGAATATTTTTTTCGAGGCTGAAAAACTTTAGACTGTAGAAATATCAACGGGGAATCTTACTAAACCTGAGGCCGAACACAGTTTACGAAGTTTTATTTTTCAAGATTTTATCTAATACATAAAATCACAGTATATTTTATTACCTGTGGAATAATAAAATATTGTTTCTACTAACTGTAATTTTTGTCCACTGGATAATAGCTTTAGTAGAGTGTTAGTCATCTTTTCTCGAAGAGCACTTTAATGACATCACCATGACATCTGTAACACCCTGAAAATTATTTTTTTATCATAAATAATCCTTTTATAATATTTTATGATTTTTAGGAATTTTTTTAGATTTTTCTGGAAAGGTCAAATATTTTAATATATTCCTCATTTTACGTGCACGCTGAGCAAAGTCGGGAAAATGACATGTTTTCCCAGAGACTGTTAAACTTTGAACTGTGAAAGCATCGACGGGGAATCTTACTAAACTCGAGGCCAAGTACAGTTCATGAAGTTTACGTTTTATGAGATTTTATCTGATAAATAAAATCACAGAATATTTAATTATTTGAGAGACAATAAAATATTATTTCTGCTAACTGTAATTTTGTCCACTGAGTAATTGCTCTAGTAGATTATTTCTATCAAGTTGCTTTTATGGCATCATCTAAGTGACCTCACACTTCACTTTATCGAGAAGCATGCGAAGCTTCTCAAGGAAGCTTCAAGGGAAACTTCTAGGAAGTTTCCTCCCAACCACTCCACTCTCTCTCCTCTTTTTTGTGCTGCACAGCTGGGGGAAGGAAAAATCACATTTCATTTCTCTCATTTTCTCCTCCCTCACGCACATCCCTCTCTCTTTCTCTCTTCTCCCACACACACACTCCATTGTTAAGCTTTCAACCTTCCTTGCTCAAGCCAACATAGACCATTGTTTCCCCTCATCATCTCCAAGTTTTCTTCTTTGTGGGACTCCTTTTGACTTTTCCATTTTCGTTCTTCATAGCCCAGCTCCAAAGCTTGAAGCTTTGAGGTAAAGCTCTTAACCTTCTTCTCTTTTTCTCCTCATTTTCGTGGTCCTTGGTCACTATTGTGACCAGGGGCTCCTCTTTTCAAGTTTTAGTGGTTGATTGGGAAGTTGATCATATTAGGTTCTTCTTGTGGGTGGTGGACGAAGAGCTTAAAAGGAGCTCACTTTCCTTGTTGTCTCTTAAGGTAAGAGGAAGATTATTCTCTTCAACCCATTTTGGTAGTGAGAAACTCTTTGTTGTGTTGATGGGGTGAAACCCATTTATGGGATAACCATTTGTTTGAATGATTTTTGGTTGTGTTTTAATTGTTGGATAGCATTATTTTGCTGTATGTTGATGGATTGGTGACTTGGTTGAGCCATAAGTGCTTGTATGATATGATTATGATGTTGTAGTTGAGGTTTGATGGTTTGGTTTGGCTTAAAATGATTTAGAGACTCTGTTTTCTACAAATTTTTGCTTCGTAATCAATCACATTGTTCATGTAATCGATTATAAAGCTTTTGGAACTACAAAATGTGTTTCTGGACAGCTTGTAATCGATTACATGGATTATGTAATCGATTACAAGGCTTATGGACAGCTTGTAATCGATGACATGGCTCATGTAATTAATTACAAGGTTTCTAGGCAAGATGTAATCCATTACATCCAGCTTGTAATCGATTACATGGCTTCTGTTAGGCTTGTAATCGATTACCAACTCTATATAATCAATTAACAGGCCCTAAATTTAAGGATTTTAGCTTGAAAATGATGGAATTAAAGCTCTCTAACCCTAATAACTTAAATACAAATCTTAAATCTTGAATTGAATGATTAGCATTTATTAAATTGTGAAAAAGACTAATTGTCCTAACAAATTGGGCAAATGACTTTATGATTTTATTGAATCATATGTGATTGATTTATGAATTTGAATATCTATGGTGAGCATGATTGAAACATGCATTAAAAAAAATTTTATAAGAAAAGCATATCATTGTTGGATATACATGAATATGCGTTGAATCATCATATATTGTGAAAGTCTGGTGGACTATTGTTAAGGCCAAGTTGCCTAGGAGTTGAATCACACCTATGTGTGGGTGCGAATAGACAAGTGTAGGTCATTTGTTGACCTTGGGGGTATTGGGGTGCGGGTACCTCACAATGGACAGTTAGTAGCTCTTCTGTCTGTGGGGTAAACCGATGCAAACGCACCGATGATCCGGAATGAGACACTGTCTTATATCGAGATCTGTGTAGAATGCCTTGTACAATGCCATGATGTGCACTTTGATAAATTGAGAATTTTAGCACTTGAAGGCCTCGACAGCCGCGATACAAACATATCTCCTGATCATTCTCTTCGAATGTTTTATGTCTAGCTCCATGGAGTAGAATTCTTGGTACCATATGCATGTGTATAGTGAGTCACCATATTAGTTGACATTTACTTATTTATATGACGATTTAATTTGTTATCTTATTACTATTACAACTGCCTGTAAATGCTAAGTTATTTATTATCTATTTTTAATGCTGATTACTATTTCTGAAATGTCATGGGGGCGTCATGCACCATTTTGTTTCTTTACTGCCTTAATAGGTAATGATGTAGAATATCTTACCTCTTTTCTATATTTTCTACTACTCTGTCTATATTTATGTTCCATCGAAGATGTCGGCGAAGGGGGTGAAGTTCTCGAGTTCCCCGATTTTTGGCCCGACTTCAACTAGCACCTACTTTTGGATCATGGCGGCACGTCCACGAGGATTTTTGGGTTATGTGCGGTTGGTTTTCCTTGGGGGTCCAGACTACTGGCACATTAACTACAGTTCGGATCGTTGTGTCTATGTGGAAGGTGTAACAGTATCGCTGGCTTGGGGGCGTTATGATCCGCCCATCTACACTTGCAGTGTTAGGCTACATTTAGAGTTTTACATGCCCATTAGGGACATGTGGGGTGATCGTCATTACACTCCATAGCCCGAGCCCCGGCCCCTAATTCGATGGCTCCAATGAGGGTTTCCTCCGACGAGGAAGACCCTGAGGAAGATCCTGGCACGGTTCCTTCCTTCTCTCCTTAGGGGCTGATTCTGTCGATAGTCACTGATGGCTATCCGTCTTTTGGGGCTTGATATTCTTTTTGGAGATCTGTATATCATTTTTGGGAGCTTGTAAAGCTTAGGCTTCTTTTTTATGAGCCTTGATGTAATTAATGACTCATAGTACGTATCTAAACAATATATATATATATATATATATATATATATATATATATATATATATATATATATATATATATATATATATATATATATATGATGTATCTTTTGCATGGATGTATGGATTAGTCTTTATGTTTTTCCGCTTACAATTAAACAAAAATATATATACATGTGAATCTTTTATAAGTGCTAGTACATTTGAATACTTCATTGATGAACGAGGTTATTGAGTACATATATATATATACCTATAATAAAAAGAAGAAAAAATATTTACTATTTTATTTACACAACTATAATCAAATAAGTTTAATTATGATCTAATGAACCGGGTCTTAATTTATACTTTTATTTTTTTCCACATTGTATTTAATGATGTGACGTTCCCTCCCAAAAAAGGACATTACAACATCACCCTTCACTTTATCAAAAAGTGTGCAAAGCTTCTCAAGGAAGCTTCACATTCTCTCTCCTCTTAGGGCTCCATGGTTTTGGAGGGAAAAAAGAATAACAATCTTGTCATCTTTTCACTCAAGGACATCACTTTCATTTTCATTTCAAAAAGCTATCACTTTCTCTCTCTGTCTTTCTCTCTTCTCTCTTCTTCTTCTTCGATATGGCTACACTACCATTTTTGACCATCCAAGCTTGTATGCTCAAGCTAATCTAGGATTTTGACTCCCCTCATTATCTTGAAGCTCTACTCTTTGGTGAACACCCCTTGATTCCTTTATCTTCATCACTTTCTATCAAGCCCTAAAGCTTGGAACTTTAAGGTAAAGTTCTTGACTTTCTTCCCTTTCTTCCCATTTTCGTGACCCTTGGTCACCATTGTGATCAAGGACTCCTCTTTTCAAGTTTTGGTTATTAATTTATTAAGTTGACCATCTTAGGGTTTTCTTGGTGGGGGTGGACAAAATCTTGCAAGGAAGCATCAAGAGGCTTGCTTTCTTTGTAGTTTCTTGAGGTAAGAGGGAGATCATTCTCTTCAACCTATCTTGGTGGTGAGGATCACATTTTTGGGTTGATGGTGAGGAATCCGTGTGTGGGTTGCTCACTTTGTTGTATGATTTTCTTTGATAATAAAGGATTTAGTTGTGTTGTTTGACTCTAACACTTGATATTGTGTAACTTGATGGATAAGAATGCTTGAATGTACATGTGGAAAACACCTTTTGGTGAAAATACACGGGCCGTGTAGTTTGACACGGCCTAGGTCATGTTGCTGTCTGGAAACACAATTTCCATAGACTTCTTAAGTCAGAGGAGAACACGACCCAGGCCGTGTGTGAGGACACGGCCGTATAATCGAGTAGTTCAGATTTGAAACATTTACTATACTTCCAGAGGAGTACACGGCTAAGGCCATGTAATGTGACACGGCCGTGTTAGGGGACACGGCCCGTGTCAGAGGGGTGATGAAAAAAATTGTTGAATTTCTAGTTCCTTTGAGGCTCACGGTCTTTTTGGGCACTCAATATGAGACTTTTGTACCAAGATGAGACTTAGTTAATTGAATGATTAGACACTTAATTAGGACTTCATAATATGGAAAGAATAAAGATCAAACCTTTAACCTATAGTTTAGAGTGGTCCTTGGATAAAGAAAGAACATGAGTGCGGGTAAGGTTGTGATGAACTTAGAATAATCAATCTAAGTGAGTTAGATAAAAAAAAACGAAGGAAATGACTTGCCTAATTGAGAGTAATAAAAGTTGAATTAAAAGCACTAGAGAATTTCCCTAGAAAGGTTAACGAAAAGATATAATGTAATTGAGGCGTAACTTTTATATCAACTCTAAAAAGTATGTATTCATCCTTGAGATTTGGATATTGACTTGCTGTGGGTCCATGAATGGGACCAAGGATCATTGATAAATGATGTGGCATATGATCATGGACAAGTCATGATGTTATTGAGAATTGATATATGTGTATATGTATGTGCATCGAATCATCATGCATTGAGAAAGTCCGTTGGACTATATTTGAAATGTTGTGTGCCTAGGAGATGAATCACACCTATGTGTGGGTGCGAGTAGACAAGTGTAGGTCACTTGTTGACCTTGGGGACGTCAGGGTATGGGTACCTCGCAATGGACAGTTGGTAGCTCTTCTGTCCATGAGGCAGACCGATGCAAACGCACCGACGATCTGGACTGAGAGACTGTCCTATATCACGATCTAGTGTAGAATGTCTTGTACAATGCCTTGATGTGCACGTTGATAAATTAATGAATTATAGCATTTTTGGCTGTGGCAGCCGAGTTATAAACATGTCTCCATGATCATTCTCTCCGATGTTGTGTCTAGCTCCATGGAGTAGGAAATTGGTACCTTGTGCACATGCATAGTCTGTTAACATTTTATTTGACATAAATATATATTATTATGAGAATGTTTCTTTTAATAATGATTATGACTATCTGTACCATTAAATTGCTTACTATTTATGCTTTGATGTTGTTTATCATGTTTGTAATGCTATAAGGTGTCCTGTGCCGTTTCTTACTGCCATAATTGGTAATGAAGTTGGATATCTCACCTCTTTTCTGTATTCTATTATTCTGTATCTATCTATGTGTCTTAAAAGACCGAGGCGAGGAAGGGCATGAGTTTCCTAACTTTGGGATGAACTGGTGTTTTGTTTGGCCATGGCATCCCGGCGAGGCTTCCTAGGGTATGTCAGGTTGAGGTTCCATGGGGGTGTGGATTGCTGGTACTTTGATTTGAACACCGAGCGCTGTGTCTACGTAGGAAATGTGACGGTATCTTTGGCTTGCAGACATTATGATCTCCTTGTTTTCTCTTTGGTTATGGGTGTATCGCTAGAGTTCTACATACCGATACGCTAGGTGTAGGGTGATCGTGAGTACAGTCCACATGAGGATTCATTTCTATCTTCTGCACAAGCTCCTGCTCGTGAATCTGTTGCTCCTGTGAGGATTTCCTCTTCTGAGGAGGATCCTATGAAGGAGCCTGAGGTGGGTCTAGCTGAGATTCCTTCTCAGTAGTTATTGGGGACTCGATATATTTTTTTGTAGCCATGTTGGCTGATGGTACATAATTTTTGGGCATGTAAAGCTTTTGCTTCTTTTTGTGAGCTTGATGTAATTAATGACTTATATTATGTAACTAAACACATATATATATATAGTATGCATCTTTTGTATAAATGTATGGTTTTAATTTTTATGTTTTTTCGCTTACACTAGTTTCTTTTGATGAATAGAGAATTGCTATATTAGAATACTTTATTGATGAACAGGATAATACCTATGGACAAAATAAACTGGGTCTTAAATAGTTTCTTTTGAATTTTGTACGTTTGTTATGACGTCCTCCCTCTTGAAAAAGGAGGCGTTACACATACCCATCCTTCATCATCTACCTCCCATGATACCTCACCACTAAGAAATAATTCTAGTGATTTGTCTTGCTTTCTCTTTTGAACATTTGTAATTTTGTCTATCTATTCTTTACAGGACAAGATAAACATTTCTCCTTTAAAGAAGATCAGACCAAAGAATGTTTCCGAAGGTAGAGTAAGATACATCTGTATATTTTGATTTTTATCTTGTGGTTTTCTTGCTCTTAACTCTTTTCAGGGAAAGAGAAAACTTGTAGTTGTGAAAGACTCAGTTATCCTTCTAGAAAGTTTTGTTGGAGGTGTTGTCATTATAAGTCCTCTTTTGCTTCTGAATGTAAGGCATTCTTTTTTATTATGGACTCACATCCTTGGATTTAACTTATTCCTTAGGGAAATAAGCAGAGGGTGGCAAAAATAGAGTCTGAAGAAAGTGATGACTTGATATAGCTACGAACTTTAGAACCAATGATTAAAGGCTAGTCATCAATTGCTGCTTCAGAGCTAACCATAGCTACCCCCTCGAGTACACAGTAAAAATCGTTCCTCCAAAAGAAGAAAAAGAGGAGAACATGCCTGGGCAGGATGATGCCGCAATGGAGGCTATTGAAGTAAAGCCTCACGAACCCATAATTGCTGAAAGGGAAGATGTTGTAGTAGAAGCGGAGCTTGACCTTACTTGTCTAGTTTTTTCGACCCTGCTTGGCTAAGAAGTAAGAGAAGAGAATGCAGAGAATGGTTCTTCTACTGAAAGCTCTCCTGCTAGGCTAGGGTAATCCTAGATTAGTATCCTAGAGAAGGATAAAACCATTATAGTTCCTTTCAATGAGGGATGAAGTGCAACACTTGAAGATTCCCCAACAACGAGGTCTCTAAATAATCATGTGCACTAATTAAGGTTCATTGGAGACATGATCGCTTTTTTTGCAAAGCCTTTAGAAACCATTGCTAATGATCCTAATGCAAGAAATAAATTGCTTGGCTATTTTTTCTTTCTTAACAACATTACCAATAACCAGCTTCCTAACATAGTGCATAAGTCCATGAGGTATCTCAGCACTTAATGTCATGTTGTCTTCACTTCTTTTGATGCTACCTAAGAGGCCATTGATCTCCTTAACAAGTATTGTGACCAAAGTGAAGCTTTGAATAAATAAATTCATTCTAACTGAGAAGCTTTCAACCTTAGTCGCAAAAGATTGCTGAGCTAAAAGATGGGAAGGAACACTTGGTTGAACTTAACCAAGAGATCGCAAAATTAAAAGCTGCTTTATAGCATAAGGAAGAAGAAGTAGAGATACTAAGAGGCCTGCTCTAGAATGAAGAGTCAATTCTCCAAGAGATCGAGGAAAAGGAGAAGGCTTTTCCAGAAGTAGCCTCCTCGCTGAAGCAATCATTAGACTCCCTTCTCACCCAACATTCTAATGTATACAAGGAGCTTAATGTAACATCCCAAATTTAATAATAACAGTATAATCTATATTATACCATAGTAATTAGATCTAGGCATGCTGCTTACTACAAAAACATTTCTATTATAACATAACAACATTATATAAGAAAATATGTGCCACGAGCATAAGAATATATACATAATATCTATATTTCTCATAAATATAAAATATATACATAACTAGCAAACTAGGCCTCTCAAGGCACAATACATACAAGCTTTGTCTATATAAAACATATAAACTGTACTAGTCTTCATACATCTTCTTCTTTCCTTTTTCAAAGCTTACACCTGGATTTACACGGTAACACAAATGGAGTGAGAAATCACAACTCTCAATAGAAGTATTCCAAAACCATCATTTTATACATTCATAAAGAATACACAACTGCCCATATAATTACAATGTCATGAATTTAAATGTCATGGTGGCAGCCGCCCATACAATTGTCATGCTATACCAAATTATGTCTAATGTTCATGTCTATGCGAGGTCCTAAGAATGTATATAATTTGAGAATGCCATGAATCATCAAACATATTGAGTATATTACCCACCTCAACTACTCTGGGATATGCTATGATATATCATGAGTCTTCAGGCATAGTGAGGATATGACCCACCTCAACCACTTATCAGACGTAGTGAGGATATTACCCACCTCAAATACCTTCCATATAGGATAACATCTAGTAAAGAGGGAGGATATGACTCACCTTAGCTCAATTACTAGAACAATGGGGGAGGATAAGACTATCCATAGCTCATCACTATAACATGGAGGGCATCGTCCTACCTCACACTATTATAGATTATTCCAAAATGTGAGGATCAAATCCTTCAACAACCACAAATATAACATATATAACTATGCTTAATTACCTCACATAATTAGCATTAAAAAATAATTTGATTCATCATGTTCTCATATCATTTTAACTAAAGCAAAGTCCTCTCAAATTCTAGATTAGGCGCTCACTGTTGGGTGCTCATGTGCTCGGGTGGCAGAGAGCCTTCCCTGTTCTTCCCAGCGATAGGCGCTCAAGCCTGGTGCCCAGGTGCTTGCCACGTGCTTAGGCGCTGGCTGCACAACAGTATGCACAAACTTACTGGGCAGTGGGCGCTCAAGCGCCCAACTCCCAGTGCTCAAGCTCTAGTTGCCTAGTAGCAAATTTGTAGAATTCTGCAGATTGGGTCATTATTCCATTGGGAACAAACCCTTTTCCAATCAATCAAACCTCAAATCCAAGTGATTTCTAACATCTCATTAGGTCCAAAAACACATTGTAATTCTTATACAATTTTCAAATCACTCCAAATTGGATTAATGAATCCACCATCCACCTAAAAACCTAAAACTCTCTTCTTGACTCAAATGAGTGTTTAAGTAATGATAAATTCATCACCAGGCATGCAATAAATAAAAAACAAGTCATCCTCAAGTTCTACAACAAGATTCAAGTCAAGAACACCAAAAATCACAATAAAACCCCATTACTCCCACCAAGTCATCACATGAACAAGATGGAGAAAAGGAGAAGAAAGTGGAAAAAAAAATAATTTTCCCCTACCTCTAATGGCCAGAAATGAAATCACTTAGCAGCTCCTCTCCACCTCTTCCTTCTACCTCCTCTTTGGTTGATGATTGACCTCCTTTAGCTCCTTTGTTGGTTTTTCCTTTGTGCTCTCCTATTGCAGCCGTGAGAGAGAGGTGAGAAATGAGAAAATATCTTATTTTGAAGACTTATAAGAGTCAAGGTAGAAACAAAGTGAATCGTGTGGTCACTTGGTCACTTAAGTGACTACACTAATATTTCTGATCTATTAAGAATACTTAGATTCCCCTAAAATAAGTTTCCTAACTTTCAAAGTTTAAAATAAATCCTAAGATTCATAAAAAATATTGTTTCACCACTTCCACATTTTTTCATATCAGCGACTAGTCAATTTGGCATTAAAACACACACTCAGTATGCTTAAAAAAACCAAACTAACTTCAATTAACCTCAAATTTTAACTACACCATCTTCCACACATTTGTGACCTAGAAACAAATCCTCCATATTTATTTCCATTAACTAAGTAGTTTAAGCTAATTTTGTGGCTAATAACAACTATATTTCACATATAGTACTATAGCAAAGTGACTAAACGTGCTCAGAAAGCCACAAAATTCAACATGCATGTTAAGCAAGTATTAGGCTACCTCTGTAACCATTTACAAGTGTAACATGTTTCTAAGGGTGTTACACTTAAGGATGCCAACAATGAGTAAGATCACCTTAAGTCTACTTTTGAAGCTCTTAGGCATAAATTTCAGAAAGGCAAGACGACATATGAAAATGGTTCATAAGAATAATCATATCAAGTGGGAAAACTTGTTGATGAACAAATTTGTTTTTCTTTCTTTTGGGATGGCCATGTTTTTGGCCTTTTGAACATTGTTATACTGATGTTTTTAACTCATGCATTTCTAACCTATACTGTTTTAGATATTTTCCAATGATAGAATTAGTAATTCGACTAGTCTGCATGTCTTACAATTGATAAGCATTACCAGAATAATAACGTATTACCTTGAATGGTCCTTCCCAATAAGGACTCCACTTTCTATAAGACCAGTTGCATTTATCGATGGGTAGAATTACTTTCCAGCCTAGGTCGCCTACCATGAAACTCTAACTTTTGATTCTTTTGCTATAAGCTTGAGCAACCTTGTTCTTATGTTAAATAAGATGGTCCAACACCATCAAGCACTCTTCAGGTAGATCATTTAGTTCATCACACATCTTATTCCAATAGTCTTCTGAAGGCAAGTTAGCTTGTTTTCGTACCCTTAATGACTGGATTTTTAATTCTACAGGAAGGATGGCCTCATGGCCATAAACTAGTTTGTATAGGGATACACCTATCAACTCCTTCGGTGACGTTTGACAAGCCCATAACACTTGGTCTAAAATCTTATGCCAACTTCTTGGATGTCAACCAATATGTTTCTTTAACAGATTGATGACAATCTTGTTCACTGCCTCTACCTAACCATTTGCTTGAGCATGGTAAGGTGTAGAGGTTAACATCCTAATTCCTTTTGATTGCATGTACTCTGATAGCTTTTTTCCTATAAACACCATGCCTTAGTCAGTTATGATAGTTTCTAGTATCCCAAAATGATAAAGAATATTTTTCTCAATGAAGTCAATAACATCATTCTAAGTAACTTCTTTCACGGGCACAACTTCCACCCACTTAATGAAATAATCAACTGTACCAAGATATACTTATGCCCTTTAAAAGAAGGTGGATATATTTAACTAATGATATCAATAACCCATCCTCTAAATGGCCACGACTTGATAACTGAATGCAATTGGTGTGTAGATAGGTGTTATACTAGGCTATGCCTTTGGCATTCTAGATATGTTTTAGCATATTCAACACAATCTTTCAATATAGAAGGCCAAAAGTATCCTTGTCAGTGTAGTAGCTAGTTCATCTTATTCCTTACTTGATGAGCTCCACATATTCCTTTATGGACTTTTGCTATAGCATTGTATGCCTTTTTCTCACCTAAGCAATTCAATAAGCTACCATCGACTGACTTGTGACACAAAATTTCATCGACAACCATGAAGTTAAGGGTCCTAAGTCTTAACTTTCGTTCAGTTTGTGAATCTAGATTCTCTAAGTATTTTATCAATGGTAATCTCTGATCATCCAAACTCACGTCGTTGTCTACCTTGACTAGATTTAATTCCTTATTCTTCAAAGTTGACAATGAGGTTTCAACTCAATCAACTGGGTTAAGGTTGCAGTAAACACTTTAGACCCAGAAGAAATCTATGCTAACTCATTCGTAACTTCATTAAAAGTTCTTGTGACATGAGAGAATACAATCTGCTCAAATTTAAAGGTTAATCTAGTAGCCATCGTAAAATATTGAACTAAGTTTCCATTTATGCACTTATACTACTAAGTCATTTGTCTTATAACTAAATCACCTAAGACTTTGACATTCTTACATCCCATTTGTAACAAAATTTTGAGGCCAACAATTAAGGCTTCATATTCATCCTCATTGTTTGAACACATAGAACTGATTTGGAACCTAAACTTAATCAGATTCCCTTCAGATGTTAGTATAAATATACCAATTCGTGAACCTCTCTAATGGCTAGATCCATCAAAATACTTTCTCCAGAGTCATAAAGCAATATAAGGAATTATCTCCTTAGAATGATGCTTGACCACAAAGTCAGCTAGCATTTGTCTTTTCATAGATTTTCTGGGCACATATTATAATGCAAATTCAAATAGTGCAATTACCCGTCTACTAATTCTATTACTAGTAATTAGTTTTGACAACATGTACTTGATAATATTAACATTTGAAAAGACATGAACTTCAGTTAGTAGCAAATAATATTTTAATTTCATTGAAGAATAGTACAAGGCTAAACGTAATTTTTCTATATCACTATAGTTTTTTTCAGCTTGAACCAACATCCGAATGTAGTAAAATATTGATTGCTCATTACCATCTTCTCCATCTTTAGCTAAAAAGCTTCCAATGGTATCATGAGTGGCTAAAATGTAAAGCTTCAGTGGTCTACCAACTTGTGATGGAGTCAAAATGGGCGAATTCGACAGATACCTCTTAATTTCATCGAAGGCTTTTTGATGCTTGTAACATCCCAAAAATTATTTATTTTATTATAAATAATTATTTTATAATATTTATGATTTTTGAGAGTTTTTTAGATTTTTTTGGAAATGATGAATATTTTAATATATTCCTCATTTTACGTGTACACTGAGCGGAGCTGGGAAAGCAAAAATGTTTTCCTTGAGGCTGGTAAACCTTGAACTGTCAACATGTCGACGGGGGATCTTACTAAACCCGAGGTTGGACATAGTTTACGAGGTTTATGTTTTACGAGATTTTATCTGATAAATAAAATCACAGTATCATAAAATCGTCTAATGAATAATAAAATATTATTTCATCAACAGTAACTTTTATTCACTGAGAAAATAATTCTAACAGTGTAATTAATCATCTGTCAGATGTATTTAATTAAGGAGACAAGCTTATTATGTACTTTATCGAGAAGCGCACAAAGCTTCTCAAGAAAGCTTTCAGAGAAGCTTCTAGGAAGTTTCCTTCCCAACCACTTTTCTCTCTCCTCCCTTTTTGGTGCTGCACGGTTGGCTAAGAGGGATATTACATTTTTATTCTCCCATTTTCTCTCATTCACGCTGATCTTTCTCTCTTCCTCTTACTCTCTTCCTCTCTTCTCCATACGACTACACACCCACAAACACCATTAATGATTTTCAAGCTTTCCCTTGCTCAAGCCAAACTTAAACCATTGCTCTTTCCTCACCGTCTTCAAGTTTTCTTCTTGGTGGAGCTCTTCTTTATTCCTCCATTTTCGTGGTTGTCAGCCTAACATCAAAGCTTGGAGCTTTAAGGTAAAGCTCTCAACTTTTTCTCCTTTCTCCCCATTTTCGTGTTCCATGGTCATATTAGTGACTATGGATGCCATTTCCACTCTTTGATCTTTATTTTTTTGGATTTGAACACCCAAGGTTCTGTGGTGTTGAAGCACAAAATTTCAAGGACAAAAGGAGCTTGCTTTCTTTGTTCTTCACTTAGGTAAGAGGAAGACACTCCTCCTCAACCTCTATTAGCATTCAGGAACATTGACTGTTATTGATAGTGAGGGAACCCATTGAGAGTCATCCTTTGTTTGCATGTTGTTTGTAAAGTGTTTATGCTATTAGAATGCCTGTCTGTGTATATTGATATATTGGATTGGATTAAAATGGCTGAAATGGAAGAAATGATGTCGAATTGGTTCTCGGATGGCCACGATTTTGAGACCAAAATTTGGGGATTCTTTGTGAAAAACTGTAACAAATTGAACTTAAGACCATTTAGTAGAATGTCAATGTTCGTCGAGTTTGGACTTCTGACCGTATTGTACAATGTCAATATCCGTCGAGTTCAGATTTCTGACCATATCGTATAATGTCAATATTCGTCGAGTTTGGACTTCTGACCATTTAGTACAATGTCAATATTTGTCGAGTTTGGACTTCTGACCATTTAGTACAATGTCAATACCCATCGAATTTGATCTTTTGATCATGTCCGTCGAATTTGACCTTTTGACCATATCGGTCGAATTTGATCCTTTGACCATTTAGTACAATGTCAATATCCGTCGAGTTAGGATGTCAATATCCGTCGGGTGAGAATTTCTGACAATTTAGTGCTTTCGTCGGTTTAATACTTGGAAGATTTCTCCAACGTCAACACCCATTCATCGAATTGGGATTTCTGCTAATCTTCTAGTATATTTGACAATTTTAATCTCATTCGACAGAATCTTCATTCGATAGAAATTAATTTTTAGCCATTCTTGTCAAAATTGTAACTCAGCCATTTCCGTCACCAAATCACCTTTATGGCTGACATCTTTCATCATTCTGTCATGTTATTTTTCGTCGAAAGGCAGCCTCAATTGTACACTGGAGACATTTCTCCGTCGAATCCAAAATAAAAGTTTATCACCTAATACCTAGTGATTAAATTAAAGGTAATAGGATCCTAGAATTAGCAAATTGGAAGATTAAATTATACTTTGAGATTCATAAATTTTAAAGAACCAAGAAGGGAATTTTCATAAGACTTAGGATAATTTAATTAGGGTAAGAATAAGAGAGTGTGAGATTTTGAGATCTTAGAATAACCTTCTAAGGGTATGTGAATAAATTACCTAAGAGGATTTAATTAATTAAGAGAATTTCTTTAGAGACAGACCCTGTAAGAAAAGCTAAACCTAAGCAAGAATTCATAATACACTTTAAAAAGGTATTGATTATGATATTGTGGGTCCATGTGAGTGACCGATGATTGTGTTGATTCTTGCTTTGGCAAATTATGGCATATTGTGGAATTGTATGTAATAATGATCATACATGTTTATGCAGACATATTGTGGAATTGTATGTAATAATGATCATACATGTTTATGCATAGAGTCTGTATGCATTGTGATTGTCCGTTGGACTTTGTTAAGGCCTTTAGCCTAGGAGTTGAATTACACCTATGTGCGGGTGCGAATAGACATGTGTGGTCCTGTAGTTGACCTTGAGGGCATCGGGGCACGGGCGTCTCACAAGGGGTAGTGGTAGCCCCTCTAGACCGTGGGACAAACCGATACACACGCGCCGACGATCCTGACCGTGGCACAGTCCTATATCGTGATCTGTATAGAATGTCTTGTAAAATGCCGTGTTGTGCACGTTGATAAATTGAGAATTATAGCACTTGAGGGCCTCAGTAGCCAAGAATACAGGCATACCTCCTGATCGTTCTCTCCGACTGTTTTCTGTCTAGCTCCATGGAGTAGGATTTGGACTATTGTATGCATGTGCATAGTGAGTCTATGCATTTTCTAGCATTTATTCATTGTTATAACTTGGAATTATTGTCTTACTGTTATATATATATATGACGATCGTACTGGGCTCGCTTATTTGTTTATTTCTGCTACTTAATGCTTATGAGTATTATTTGGAAATGCTATGTGGGCGCTTTGCGCAGTTTTGTTTCTTGTTGCTATAATTGGTAATGATGGTAGGATGTCTTACATCTTCCTTGTACTCTTCTTGTTCTATGTCGTTTCTTGGTTAAATACTGTAAGTGGGAACGAGGTTGGATTCTTTTGGACTTTCTTGGTTTGACCACTGCATCCGGTGATGTCGTCGCGTAGGGGGTTCTATTGGGTTCGTTCAAAATCATGTTCACCGGAGGTGCCAAGACTTGGCAAGTCGACTAGACCGACAAGCGTATGCGATATGTTAGGGATCTGACCTTGACCATGAAGAGGACCGCAATTAAAGACCTTATTCTGTATTTCTCACTGCACCGGTGAGCCCGGAGTTGCTTTACGCATTCGGGATTCGATGGAGTGCCCAACTCCTTAGTTATAGATATGTTATGGGTAGTTTATATTTTATTTTGCATTACCCGTACAAAGTGTATTTTGGGTATATATATGTTTCAAGGTGATTATCCAATCTTAAATGCTGTGGTTTGAATACATTTATAATTAATATATACATGTAACTATTCATTCATGGCTCCTATTTTCCTCATATGCGAAATGTTTAATATTTTTGTAAAGTTTGTTATTTGACAATGATAGCACGCTGAAATTTAGTGACCGTGACATAATGACGATTGTGCCGTGGTTATTAAATCGAGGGGTGTTACAATGCTCCTCGTTCTATTTGAACTCGTCCTTTTTCTTTAACTTTAACAGTGGTGAGTACATCTTTAATTTTCCTGATAGACTCAATATGAATTGTCGTAAGAAGTTGATCTTTCCTAGTAAAGATTGTAGCTTCTTTTTGTTAGTCATGGCAACCATTACCCAAGAGGGGGTGAATTGGGTATGAAAAACTTTTCACAAAAGCTCTTAAAATAAACACAAATATTTAAGCTATTAAATAAAAGAGAAAGAATTGTGAGATGAAGAATAAAAGCTTTAAGAATAACAAATAAAAAAATATGCAATAAAATAAAATTACATAAAAATAAAGAAATAAAGAGAAGAAGAAGCGAGCACGATATTTATCTGGTTCGACCACCAACCACTTGTGGTCTACGTCCGATCCCCGAAACACAGTTCAAGATTTTTCACTATATGTACAAGCTTCAATAGGTGCTTGCTACCGTTACATAAAAGAGCACTTTTCACACACAGGGAAACTCTACCCTTGTGCTAAAGTCTCAGCCTGCAGGGATACCTCACCCTTATACAAACCTTAGAGGGATACCTCACCCCCTTTACAAACCTTGAAGGATACCTCACCCTCAATACAAAAGAATAGAAATTATAGATGGATAGAAACTCTCACTCAGAGAAAATTATACAAATTGAAGTGCTAAGAGGCTCTCACAGAATATCTCAAAGTTTCAGCAAAAAGAGCACAGAAAATAGGCGTAAAATATAAATCACATTTTTCAAAACAAGCACAAATTAAACTAATAGCTGGGCTTGTTGCAGATGAGACCCACGGTCTCTATTTATAGAGCCAGATAGAAAATTAGTTGTTGTAGCAATTAATTCCGTGATTAATATGAAAAAAGTGTCCATTAGTTTCTATATTTGTATCTGTGCTTACCGTGTTTATTCGAATAAGCCTTTGGCTATTCGAATAACACGTTCTTTTAAAAACATTTTTGAAACTGATTATTCGAATAACCTTCGTGTTATTCGAATAACGCTGCCATAAAGTTTTCTTTAGAAAACTGGTTATTCAAATAAAGATAGTTTTATTCGAATAACATTTGTTAAAACAGACTTCTGGGAAAAGGGTCTATTCGAATAACTGATGAGTTATTCGAATAGCTGATGTGAAAACAAGTTATTTAGAAAACACTTATTCGAATAACAGGAGTGTTATTCAAATAACACTTTAAAACACAGTCACGCAGCATCCAAAATATAAAGCTTTATTCGAATAACTAATGAGTTATTCGAATAACTCAGTTTGTAAAACAATTATAAAAGCTTGAAAAACACCCCAGAAAGTTTATCAAAAACACCAAAACATTTTTAAGTTATTTTTCATATCAAAATAGTTTTAGTATAAGTTTAAGAAAAACATTTTTGTTTTATCTTCATGCACTAGGAGATATCCAAAGAGATCCTCCAACAAAGAGACTCTAAGTCCTAAAGCTATGCTTAAAAGATCTTGGACTTGGTTTTCCCATCATGTGTGTTATCATCAAGACAGATCTTCAAAGACATATCTTTAATCACATTCTCCTTGTGTTGAGCTTAATAGATATCTATTGCTTTCTTATTGTAAGCTCACTCTTGGTATTTGGACTATCCTGTAAAGTATTGTTCACTTAAACAAACATAGTTAGTCCAAAAACATAATTCAATGTCTCCATATGCATGATTCATAAATATATAACTTTAGTTAGTTTAACATGCATATAAAACTTTCATAGACATATCCAAATAAGTCATTTAACAATTATTAATAGATATGCTCTATGTAGGATGCAACAGAACATATTGCACAAAGGTCAAATCCAATATTAATTCATTTATAACTCATATAAAGCATTATTGGATATACTATATGATGAATGTTACATATATCATATTGCATGATTATTAAGTAAAATATAACTAGATAAGGTACATATCATGCATGATACAATATATCACATTAAGCACATTTATCAAGCATAACCATCATTCTATTTGTCTTGCATTTGTCATCATCAAAACTTAACATATAAAACCATTTGGGGCAAACTTATTTTCACGGTCTCCCCCTTTTTGATGATGACAAATCACCAAAGAAAAAAAATATGTTGAGCAATATATAAGAATTGATATTTATGTAAGCATATCAAGCAATTGAGCACAAGAACATATTTTTCTTTCTAATTTTCTCTCCCCCTATTTGACATCAACAAAAAGGCTTAGGAAGGAAAGATAAAAAATTGCTCTCCCCTTATAGATAAAACTCATGATTCAAAGAGAGATGAAATAAACATGCTTTCAAGATATAGAAGTTTATTCATGCAATGCTTGTCATATTTTTGTATGTCAATATTTAGCATATGATAGTAATAAAACACTTTATGTAATCAATCAAGGATATAAGGCAAGAGATATAAACAACTTAAGAGCTAGACTCCCCCTCAAAATATGCATATTATCAAAATAAAGCAAGGGCAAAAATATTTATTCTTAATCTAAAATTTTAAGACTTCTCCCCTTTTCAAAAAGAATTTTATAAGAGCAGCATTTTAGAAAGGTAGAGACGTTTTTTTTTTTTTAAAACCATATATTCCTTGGAAGCATCTAGTAATTTAACATTAATTTATCAATAAGTATCATACAATTCATAACATATAGAATACCATAAAAGTTAAGGGATAGAGATACTTATTGAGTCATATAAAGAGTGATGCTCCTTCTTTATTGGTCCTTTAACTTTGAGCTTTCTTCCTTTGAATTCTACATTTCATTGCACTAGAAGAAAGTCTTCTTTATCTTCCTCTTCATTTGAATTCCATTCAGCTTTTCTCGTTTATGCTTGTATGTAAAAATCTGATGGCTATATTTGAAACACATAGAGAGACTTGCAAAGCTAACTTTAAAAGTCCTCTAAAAACATAGGTTAGCATCAAATATCATTTAATCTTATTTACAAGCATAAATTAGGTTGATATATAATTTAAAGCATGTATCACATTATCAACCATGCAATATTAGTTCTAACAAGAATGCATGAAGCACATATGCACTTGAATCCAAAAAAAATTGTTTAAGCATTTTAAGGCATGATTCAAGTTTATCAAGAAGCATGTAATTATCATCAAAACTTATTTAGACATTTTTAGGCAAATAATTTTCATGTAAGGCATGTGAAGGTATAACATAACTTTCTACTTCTCCAAATATCATATGATATCAAATTTAAAGCATAAATAAGGATTGATATCACCAGAAGTGTAGTCTTTGAATTTTTGTAGATGACTCTCACTTCCAAGCTTCAAGTTTTCACGAGGGAATGGAGATTCTTTGCACCCCTTTCAAAAGCTGAATTCTTTTACTATCCTCAACTTGAATAAGCTTATTCCATTTAAATGCTTGCTTGAGGTAGTTATCATCCTACAACACAATTCAAAGAATTTTCTTTGGTATCCATCAATTTTGGATCCATAGAGGTTAGTTATTATGCCAAACTCATAAACAAATAAGCATTCAAAACAATAAATAAGTTCACAATGGCAAAAGATATTTCATGATCAATCAAGCCAATTATATATAAGCATCAAAAGAATTTAACATGTATTAATCGAAACGTAGCAGAACAGATTACGTTTAAAAATAAATCGTGTTTATTCGAATAAGAAGAGGATCCTATTCGAATAAAGGATCTGGAGAGCCAAGCGTCTTGGTATTTTAACAGGTTTATTTGAATAACCTGGGAGTTATTCGAATAAACAGAAAAGCAAACAATCAATACTGATAAGCCAAGTCTCTGGTTATTCGAATAATATGAGTTCTATTCGAATAGACAGAGAGCAAACGTAAACAACTGATAAAACAAGTTTCAGGTTATTCGAATAAATCAGCTTTTATTCGAATAGACAGAGCGCATGATACACACAGGTTTGAACACAGGAACCAGTTTATTCGAATAAACTAAGTATTATTCGAATAAAGTCGATATTCAACACATTATTTAACAAGCTGCAAAGGAGTTTATTCAAATAAAAACCTTATAAAACTAACAAGGAAACACAGAGATGAATACGTTCAAGAATTCAAAGCATATATATATATATGTGATTTAAAGAGAGATAATAATCATATAAATTCAAATATTTAATTATATATATGATTGATCAAAAACTTAAGATTAAACAAAAACTCATGCTCAAGGATATTATCATTTAGACATGTCATTTCAAACCAGAATTATACTTTATCTAGCATATTAACATGTAGAAATATTTTTTTAAAAAAAGCATAATAAAAGGTTTCACTTATCCAGAAATTGTAAGTCCAAACTTCACGGAGACAAGGAAAAGAGCTTGAAATTATTTTTGGTTTTTGTACTTGCAGCAACCACTTTCAAGATGTCAAAGTCAGTTCTTGGCCTTCAAGCACACCTACAACACACTTCAATTTTTGACTTTTGGTACCCAAATTTTATTGGGTCCTTGTGTGTTAGTTTTCGAATATTAATCTATTATGCTCTCATAATGATTAATTTTTCATAGTATGTAAATTGAGCACAATAAATTAAATAATTAAATACCATTAAGTACATAGTTGATGGCATGCTTACTTTCATGATATATAGATAATTTTAAAGCATAGCAAACATACCTAGGCATTACAGAGCCTTATGTACTAAGATATATATATATAACAAATTAATAAAAACGAACATAATCATGTGTTAAATATAATATTCAAAATTTATTAAGTACACATGATTCTATTAATCAATTAAGGGCTATAGGAAATATACCTTAAATTTATTGACTTTGCATGTAAATGCTCGTGAGAGGTAAAAACTGTTGATACCTTGGCATTGGTAATCAAGGGAACTCTTTTCCTTACCCATTGCTTCTCTTTTGATGTTTTGAACTTTGCAAGCTCTACATTTTGAACTTGAGAAACTTTGGTGGAAGTCATCTTCCTTCTTTGACCAAAGTTTCTACCATTGGGCTTTGGAAGCATTCTCCTTGATGGCTCCTCTTTCTTTTGACCAATTTGTCCATCCTTTTGAGAAATATTTTGCAAAATTGAAATACTAGAAGGACATTTTGGTACCCACTTCATTTTGGGTCCTTGAATGTTAGTATTAGGGCCTTTAGGATTTTTAGGAACCCATACCGTATAATTTCTCATATAAGGATTTCTTCTATAATTGCATAAATGATAAATATGTCCTTGATGACCGCAAAAATTACAAATAATTGAATTTAATGATGGCATAATCATTTGAATATCATTTTTGAAAAACTTAAGCCTTTTGTTATTTTTATATTCTAAATCATTTTTGCCATAAGCCTTGCTTGAATTTTCACATGCAATAACATTAATTTTATTCTTATTAACAAGCATAGAATTTAAGCAATTACAATCATTAACTTTAGCAAATTCAGAATATAAGCCCTCAACTTGATTTTCTAAATCAATGCACTTTTCACAAGAAGTTGAGGTTTTACATTTTAAAGACATTTCCTCATCAAGAAAGGCATACTCATTTTTCAAAGTTTCAATTTCATTTTCAATAAAGAAAATGTTTTCCAAACACGATAAGTTTTTCTTTTCTAAATTCAATAAACCATCATACAATTCATTATCTGCACTTTGCAACTCATCAAAGGAAGGACTATAATCTAGTTTAGAATTATTTACCTCAAAGTCCTTTTTAGCCATATAGGAGGTAGTTTCAATTTCTAGCGTGCTCGGCTCTTTAAGAGAATCATATTCTTCCTCATCAATTTTGTTTTGCTTTGCCTCTTCTTCAAATTGAGCACCGTCGTCATCAAGAGGCACTTGACTCCATTCAATAGTTTGAGTATTTCTTTGAGGATATTTTTCATGACAAGCTTCCTTCAATGGTGTTTGCTCTTCTTGCTTTCTATATACAACTTTATACACAAAATTATTGTTAGCAATATAAATAGCATCAAGAACATCCCATATATCTTTAGCACTAGAGCAAATTTTAATTTTAGCATAAGCTTCATCATTCAAACTACTTCCCAAAATTTGCATGGCTCTAATGTTTAAAGAAAAACATTTCTTGTCATAGGCATTCGAAGTTTGTTTGGGTTTACAAATAAATCTATTTAGCACAACATCCCTCAAATCCAAATCAATAGATTGTATATAAAATTCTATTTTAATTTTCCAATTAACAAAATTCACACCATCAAAGAATGGTGGTTTATCAATTTCAAATCCTTCCATTTTGAAAAACTTTCAAGGTTGCCAACAAGTAAGGATCTTTAACTCTAAGCGGTTAAGCTTTCACCAGAGCACGAAGCTCTGATACCACTTGTTAGTCATGGCAACCATTACCCAAGAGGGGGGTGAATTGGGTATGAAAAACTTTTCACAAAAGCTCTTAAAATAAACACAAACATTTAAGCTATTAAATAAAAGAGAAAGAATTGTGAGATGAAGAATAAAAGCTTTAAGAATAGCAGATAAAAAAATGTGTAATAAAATAAAATTACATAAAAATAAAGAGATAAAGAGAAGAAGAGCAGGCACGATATTTATCCTGGTTCGACCACCAACCACTTGTGGTCTACATCCAGTCCCCGAAACACAGTTCGAGATTTTTCACTGTATGTACAAGCTTGAATAGGTGCTTGCTACCGTTACATAAAAGAGCACTTTTCACACACGGGAAACTCTACCCTTGTGCTAAAGTCTCGGCACTGAGGATACCTCACCCTTATACAAACCTTAGAGGGATACCTCACCCCCTTTACAAACCTTGAAGGATACCTCACCCTCAATACAAAAGAATAGAAATTATAGATGGATAGAAACTCTCACTCAGAGCAAATTATACAAATTGAAGTGCTAAGAGGCTCTCACAGGATATCTCAAAGTTTCAGTAAAAAGAACACAGAAAATAGGCATAAAATATAAATCACAATTTTCAAAACAAGCACAAATTAAACTGATAGCTGGGCTTGTTGCAGATGAGACCCACGGTCTCTATTTATAGAGCCAGATAGAAAATTAGCCGTTGTAGCAATTAATTCTGTGATTAATATGAAAAAAGTGTCTGTTAGTTTCTATATTCGTATCTATGCTTACCGTGTTTATTTGAATAAGCCTTTGGCTATTCGAATAACACGTTCTTTTAAAAACATTTCTGAAACTGGTTATTCGAATAGCCTTCGTGTTATTCGAATAACGCTGCCATAAAAGCTTTCTTTAGAAAACTGGTTATTTGAATAAAGATAGTTTTATTCGAATAACATTTGTTAAAACAGACTTCTGGGAAAAGGGTCTATTCGAATAACTGATGAGTTATTCGAATAGCTGATGTGAAAACAAGTTATTTAGAAAACACTTATTCGAATAACAGGAGTGTTATTCGAATAACACTTTAAAACACAGTCACGCAGCATCCAAAATATAAAGCTTTATTCGAATAACTAATGAGTTATTCGAATAACTCAGTTTGTAAAACAGTTATAAAAGCTTGAAAAACACCCCAGAAAGTTTATCAAAAACACCAAAACATTTTTAAGTTATTTTCAATATCAAAATAGTTTTGGTATAAGTTTAAGAAAAACATTTTTGTTTTATCTTCATGCACTAGGAGATATCTGAAGAGATCCTCCAACAAAGAGACTCTAAGTCCTAAAGCTATCCTTAAAAGATCTTGGACTTGGTTTTCCCATCATGTGTGTTATCATCAAGACAGATCTTCAAAGACATATCTTTAATCACATTCTCCTTGTGTTGAGCTTAATAGATATCTATTGCTTTCTTGTTGCAAGATCACTCTTGGTATTTGGACTATCCTGTAAAGTATTGTTCACTTAAACAAACATAGTTAGTCCAAAAACATAATTCAATGTCTTCATATGCATGATTCATAAATATATAGCTTTAGTTAGTTTAACATGTATATAAAACTTTCATAGACATATCCAAATAAGTCATTTAACAATTATTAATAGATATGCTCTATGTAGGATGCAACAGAACATATTGCACAAAGGTCAAATCCAATATTAATTTATTTATAACTCATATAAAGCATTATTGGATATACTATATGATGAATGTTACATATATCATATTGCATGATTATTAAGTAAAATATAACTAGATAAGGTACATATCATGCATGATACAATATATCACATTAAGCACATTTATCAAGCATAACCATCATTCTATTTGTCTTGCATTTGTCATCATCAAAACTTAACATATAAAACCATTTGGGGCAAACTTATTTCCACACTTTTTTATTTTGAGATGACGAAATTTCCGTAATTGCCTTGGCTTTATTCTTGTCAATTTCAATGCCTTTCTTATGCACAAGGAAACCAACGAAATTTCTTGCTAATACACCAAAAGCATATTTGGTTGGATTCATCTTCAAGTTTTGCTTCCTCATCTGCTCGAATAATCTTTGCAAATCCAACAAATATTTCTGGTTTGAATTAGGTTTCACCACCACATCATCTATATATACCTCCATGAAGTTGCCTATCATATCGTGGAAAATGGTATTCATTGCTTGTTGGTAACTCTTTAACCTAAACGACATTACCACCCACTCATAAGTTCTAATGGCCCCTTGACATCGAAAGGTTTTTTTGGTGATGTCCTCTTCAGCAATGCAGATTTGATTATAACTAGAGTGTCCATCCATTAGGCTCAAAACATCATGGCAGGAGGCTACATCTACTAGCATATCTGCGATTAGCATGGGATATTCATCCTTTGGTGTTACTGTGTTTAGATTATGAAAATCTACATAAATCCGAAGCTTGCCATTTTTCTTTCTAACTGGGACAATATTGGAAATCCATTGCATTTATCTAGAAGTTCTGATGAAACTAGCTTTAAGTAGCCTCTCAATCTCTTCCATGATCACTGGAATTACTTTTGGAGCAAAATGCTTTACTGCTTGTTTAATTGGTTAGTATCCTAGTTTGAAAGGTAATATGCGTTCAACCAAGTCATAACCAAAACTAGGCATTTCAATGTAGTTCCACGCAAAATGATCTGTTAATAATTTCAGTTCTTAAATGTCTTTTGCTTGATCTAATTGGACTTCATATGTGCTCAATTGTTGATATTTAGCTAAGTTTCTGATTTAGAATTATCTTTGGATGTTTATTGTGAAACTATGCTTAAATGTGGTTATAAACACTCATAAATGAATTATGTTTTTCAAGATATCTTTGAGTGTTTGAGTCCATTAGCATTGAACCGAGCTTGATGACCATTTAAGGAGAGAGATGAATGCTTAAGAAGATCGATTTTATCCCTAGAAGTAAAGGAAGAAGAGCAGTTATGAAGATTTAAGGATGCATTTGAAGAAAGTGATCAATACGGCCCGTGTCAAATGACACGGGGTTGGCCGTGTACTCCTCTGACTATTTGAAGACTGGGTCAAATTCTATTTTTGGACCAACATGGCCTGTGTCATATGACACGGGGTAGGCCGTGTACGTCTCTGTCTTCACAAGGAAAATCAATTTTCAGCCTTGACCGATAACACGACCCATGTCATATGAAATAGGTTGGGCCGTGTTCTTCTCTAACTTTGAAATTAGTTGGAATTTTCTCACCAGATTCAGACATGGGTTGGGTTGTGTTATATGACACGGCCCGTGTCATCGGCTCAGGAATTTAAATTCGAGTTTTAATGCTAAATTAGATATCAAAACCTATAAATAGGGTTGCTTAGAGTTCCTAAAGGGGATCTGGACAGAGAGAGCTGTTAAGGGAACTGAGGGAAACACAAAGACCAAGAAAGAAAGAGATTCGATTGAGGATTGGAGACTCGGATTCGAGCGATCGAAGATCAATCATTCTCAAACCTTGGAAACTAGTTTGATCTCTAGTTTTCTTTTCTTCTTTTATTCTGAACAATGTCTTCCTTTAATTCTTCTTCTATTTTTAACTTTGCCATGTGTGGCTAAACTTCTTGATTTGTTAAGGGAAGATGAAACTCTAATTTTGATTATGTGAATCTTGCATATTTCTGTATATCAATACAATTATATTTTTTTATTCATATGTTTCTGTTCTTAAATCAATATAAAGGTTTTTATATTCTTTGCCAAATTTTGAGAGTGGTAAAACTAGGATTGCTATGCGCGGTTGCAGTGATAAAACTAGTGAAATATATTATCTAAGTAATTTAATCCCGGTGTGTGATTAGATCTTAGTGTGATTGGTTTTCTAATTCTTAATGTAATCATTAGGTAGGTGTAAGAGCAGTTGTTTTACAAATAACTAATGGTTAGGGTTTGATTTAAGTAGTTGCTGAATTAAGCGAAACTTAAGAAAAATAAGGGATTTATCTCACAATTACATAAGAATATAATTGATCATGTTGGTATAAAGAGTATGCAAATTAGCATAATCATATAAATCTAGTGGTGGATTCCATCTCTTAACCAATATCTTTAACTTGGTAATTTAATTTGTGTTTACTGTTTTAGTTTAAGTTTAATTTTTCTTTTTAGTTTTAATTAACAAAACCCCTTTTTTACTTTTTACTGTTTTATTGTTCATCAGAGTTTAATTTAGGAATTGAATTGATAGTGTTAATTGAATTAGTTTTTTGTGGATCGACCTTTGCTTACTACAACTGGTTGCAAGGTTTTATATTTTTGGTGGAACTTGGCAACTATTTTTGATATAATTCTTAATCGTATTCCACACCACACCAAATTTTGGCACCGTTGTTGGGGAATTAATTTTTCAATTACACTATTAATTTGTTTCCTATTTTTCTTTGTGTTTTTTAATTTTAATAGTTTTAGTTGTTCTCTTTAACTGTCTTGCAGGTGTTCATGTCCGGTGAAGAAGTGAACGAGCAATTGAGAAATTTAAGGCAATACTTTGAACAAATCACCTCGCAACATCAAATCCCCTACCAATTCACACCTACTGACGTTGAAGCTACCCGTCATATAGACCTTTCAAGTTCTGCGGTATCTGAGATATCTGAGCCACCTGAAGAAGTAGTGATGGCAAAAAATACATTAAGGATGTTGGGTGCTCTAGACTTGGACCAACAACCTCTGTGCATAGAAATTCCTGTGATTGAGGAGGCATTTGAGTTGAAATCTGGTCTAATCCATCTTTTGCCATCTTTCAATGGACTAGCCAGAGAAAACCTTAACAAACATCTGAAGGAAATCCATGTTGTGTGTTCTAGCAAGAAGCCCACGGGAATTTCAGTGGAGCAAGTCAAGTTAAGAGCTTTTCCGTTTTCGCTGAAGGATTCTACAAAGGAATGACTATACTATTTGCCGCCCGGATCCATCCAGTCATGGCAGGACATGGCTCGAGCTTTCCTGGATAGATATTTCCCTACTTCAAAGGCTGCCACTATTAGAAAAGAAATTTACGGTATCCAACAAAGGCATGGGGAATCACTTCATGAATACTAGGAGAGATTTAAGAGATTGTGTGCCAGCTGTCCTCAACATCAAATCAGTGAACAATTTCTGATACAGTACTTCTATGAAGGTTTGGTAGTGATGGACCGCAACATGATTGATGCTGTCGGTGGAGGAGCTTTGGTTGATAAGACTCCTCGAGAAGCTAGAAACTTGATATCTAGAATGACTGCAAACACTCAACAAATTTTCACTCGGAATGATACAGGAGTGAGAGTAGTTAAAAAGGCCGACACAAGTAGTTTGCAGCATCAAATGACCCGGTTGACTGCCATGGTTCAGAAATTGATGGACAATGGGAAAGCACCGTACAAGCATGTGGGATTTTTTGCTCTTCAGGACATACCACCAATATGTGTCCCACTCTGCAAGAGGACACAAATGAAGAGGCCAAGGCAGTGGGGGAATTTTCTGCACCATCCAAGAATTACAACCCCTACTCCAACACATATAATCCGGGGTGGAAAGATCATCCCAACTTTAGTTATGCAAAGTAGCCCCAAGCTCAACCTCAAGCTTATGGGCCTCCAGGGTTTCAGCAAAGACAGGCACCCTTTCCTCAGAGGCAGCTACAAGTTTAAGCTCCTAGGCAACCAGAACCTTCGTTGGAAGAGCTAATGAGACAAATGGCCACCAATAATATTCAGTTTCAATAAGAAATAAGGGCCACAATCAGTACCTTGCAAAACCAAGTGGGACAGTTAGCCACTGAGATCAACAAGGTTCAGAGTCAGATTTCTGGGAAACTTCCCTCATAGCCAGAGGTGAACCCAGGAGAAAATGCTAGTGCTGTCACCTTGCGAAGTGGGAAGACACTTGATGAACCCACATTCTCCCAAGTCACTGAAGACAAAGCTCAAAAGCCTAAGAAGGTAGAAGAGGAGGGGCTCAATTCTAAGACCCCTAAGGTAAGTGTTTCTGAACCACTCCCTAAATATGCCACTAAGGCCCTTTTTCTGAGTAGGTTGGTTAAAAATAAGAAAGATGAAGCGGATAAAGAGATCTTAGAGACTTTTAGGAAAGTTGAAGTTAACATTCCTCTGTTAGATGTCATTATGCAATTGCCTAGATATGCTAAGTTCTTAAAAGAATTATGCACTAACAAGAGGAAGTTGAAAGGTAATGAACAGGTCCAAGTGGGAGCAAATGTTTCAGCTATTTTTAATAAGAAACTCCCAACTAAATGTAAGGATCTTGGCATATTTACTATACCATGCACTATCGGTAATTCTAGGTTTGAGAGGGCAATGCTAGATTTAGGTGCATCCATTAATGTCATGCCCTTTTCTATTTATGCATCTTTACATCTAGGACCTTTAGAACTAACTGGAGTTATCATTCAACTAGCAGACAGGTCTAACCCATGCCCTAAGGGGGTTGTTGAAGATGTTTTGGTGCAGGTAAATGAATTGGTGTTTCCAGTAGATTTCTATGTTCTGGACATGGAGGAGGACAAATCCCCTAACTATGCCCCCATTCTGTTAGGGAGGCCATTCCTAAAAACTGCACAGACTAAAATTGATGTGCATTCGGGAACACTGATAATGGAATTTGATGGAGAGTTGATCAGATTCAACATCTTCAAAGCCATGAGATACCCAAGTGATGTGCACTCCGCTTATGTTATTGATTCCTTTGATGTTTTTGAGTCTTTAATTTCTACTATTTTTGAATCTGATCAATTTGATGTCCTTGATACAGTTATGACCAGTTTAGATTTTTAGGAATCAAAGAAGGATGACCAAGGAGAGCCATGGAGCGAGGAGGTTAATGAAGTAGTAGCAGCCTTGCATACACTCTCTTCCATTTCAGAAGGACATAAGGTATTGTATGTTGAGCTACCTATTACCACTGATATATCTAAACCTTCTGTTGTGCAGGCACCAGAGTTGGAATTGAAGGAATTGCCAGCCCATTTGAAATATATATTTCTGGGTGAGAAGGAGACCTTCCAGTGATAATTGCTAAATCCCTTACCCAAGAGCAAAAGGAGAGATTAATTTCTGTGTTGAAGGAACACAAGACAGCCATTGGATGGACTATTGCGGACATCAAGGGTATTAGCCCCTCCAATTGCATGCACAGAATCTTAATGGAGGAGGGGGCTAAGCTAGTGAGAGAACCACAGAGGAGGTTAAATCCTCCGATGATGGATGTTGTAAAGAAGGAGATACTGAAGCTCCTAAGTGTGAGGGTCATCTTCCCCATTTCTGATAGCAAGTGGGTAAGCCTAGTCCAGGTAGTACCAAAGAAATCTGCCATTACTATGGTAAGAAATGCTGAGAATAAGCTTATTCCCACTAGATTACAGACAGGGTGGGTTGTCTGTATAGATTATAGAAATTTGAATGTTGCCACCAGAAAAGACCATTTCCCTTTACCCTTTATTGATCAAATGTTAGAGAGGTTAGCTGGTCATTCTCATTATTGTTTCCTAGATGGATTTTCAGATTATAACCAGATTGCTATCGCTATGGAAGATCAAGACAAGACCACTTTTACTTGTCCTTTTGGCACCTTTGATTATAGGCGAATGCCTTTTGGACTTTGTAATGCGCCAAGGACCTTTCAGAGATGTATAGTCAGTCTATTTTCTGATTATATAGAGAACATCATTGAGGTCTTCATGGATGATTTTAGTGTATTTGGGAATAGCTTTGAGAAATGCCTGGAACATTTAGCTTTGGTTTTAAAATAGTGCATTGACACTAACCTTGTTTTAAATTGGGAAAAGTGCCATTTCATGGTAGAAGAAGGTATTATATTAGGTCATGTAATCTTTGCTAGGGCATTGAAGTCAATAAAGCTAAGGTAGAACTTGTGCGTTCATTACCCCTGCCTACTAGTGTGCGGGACATTCATTCTTTTCTTAGTCATGCAGGTTTTTATCGGCGCTTCATCAAAGACTTCTCCAAGATATCAGTGCCTCTCTGCACACTTCTCCAAAAAGATGTGTCGTTCCATTTTAATGAGAAGTGTATGGAGGCTTTCACTAAACTTAAGGAATTGATGACTGAGGCACCTATCATTAGGCCACTAAATTGGGAGCTTCCATTCGAGTTAATGTGTAATGCAAGTGACTTTGCGGTAGGGGCTGTCTTAGGACAGCGAGTTGATAGGGTTCCTTATACTATTTACTATGCATCAAAGACCCTAAATGATGCTCAACTGAACTATTCCACAACTGAAAAAGAGCTTCTAGCTGTTGTTTTTGCTTTAGAGAAATTTAGATCATATTTATTTGGTTCTAAAGTAATTATTTTTTTTGATCATGTGGCATTGAAGTACCTACTAGCAAAGAAGGAGGCGAAGCCAAGATTGCCCCGATGGATTTTGTTGCTCCAAGAGTTTGACTTAGAGATCAAAGATAAAAAAGGGAGTGAAAACTTGGTGGCAGACCATTTGAACAGGTTGGTGACTGAAGAGGAGGACATACCTATCCAAGAAAACTTTCCAGATGAGCATTTAATGGCTATCACAACCATCATTCCATGGTATGTTGATATTTCCAATTACTTGGCCATCAAGGACTTTCTGGAGGGCCTGAACAAGGCGCAGCCAGATAAGCTGAGGAGTGATTGCAAGTATTACATTTGGGATGATCATTATCTTTGGAAGCATTGTGCGGATCAAGTGATTTGGAGATGTATTCTGGATTCAGAGACTCACTCTGTTCTCTCTTTTTGTCATACCTATGCATGTGGAGGACATTTCGGTATAAGGAGGACAGCCAATAAAGTACTTGACAGTTGTTTTTACTAGCCCACCATTTTTAAGGATGCTTATAACTTCTGTAAGTCATGTGACCACTGTCAAAGAACAGGTAATATTGGTCCACAAAATCAAATGCCTCAAACTCTAATAATCTTTGTGGAAATCTTTGATGTTTGGGGCATTGACTTCATGGGATCATTTCCTCCTTCTTTTGGTTTCTCCTACATTTTTTTAGCTGTGGATTATGTTTCAAAATGGGTGGAAGCTAAGACCACTAAATCTAATGATTCTAAGACTGTTGTGGATTTTGTGAAGTCCTATATTTTTTCCAAGTTTGGTACTCCCAGAGCCATCATTAGTGACCAAGGGACACATTTTTGTAACAGAATCTTTGAAGCCCTTTTGAAGAAATATGGTATGGTGCACCAGACCTCTACTTCTTACTATCCTCAGACGAATGGCCAAACTGAGGTGTCCAATTTGGAGATCAAGTCTATCCTTGAAAAAACTGTGAATCCAACGCACAAGGATTGGAGTACTAGACTTGCTAATGCTTTGTGGGCTTATCGTACTACATACAAGACCCCGATTGGCATGTCCCCATTCCGATTAGTGTATGGGTAGCCCTGTCACTTACCAGTAAAGTTGGAACATCGATCTTACTAGGCTATCAAGCAAGTTAACTTGAACTTGGATAGTGCTGGCAAGCAAAGAAAGCTCCAAATTTAGGAGTTGGAAGAATTGAGGAATGAGGCCTTTGAGAGTGCCCTCATTTACAAGGCCAAGACCAAAGCATTCTATGATCACATGATCTCTAGAAAAAGTTTCAACAAAGGCCAAAGAGTGTTGCTATACTAATCCAGACTCAAATTATTTCTAGGTAAGCTACGTTCTAAGTGGATTGGACCATTTGTAGTAACTATTGTTTTTCCTTCTGGTGCAGTGGAGATCATGAACGAGGTATCTGGAAAGACATTCAAGGTCAATGGGCACCATCTCAAGCCTTACCATGAGCTTTCGGAGAATGCAGAAGTTGAGGACATGCCTCTTCTCCATCCATCTTATGCAGAACAATAAGAAGCGTCACAATGTCTGGCTGAGGACAATAAACCAAGCGCTTATTGGAAGGCAACCCAATCAGATTTGCTTTCTTTTTCCTTTTTGTTTTGCATTGTTTAGTTTCTTAGTTTAGCCATTTTAAAGTGTTTCTTACTTGATGATACTTGTATCTTTGCCGGTATTTGTGTTTTGACTTACTCAGTTTTAGTTTGATTGCATGAGGTCATGGTTTGTTAAGTGCGTGCAGTCATGAGGAGCATATTGGAGTGATTTTATAAGTCAGAAGCCTACACGGGGTGGGCCGTGTCCATTGACACGGCCTGTGTCCCCATGACAGTATCCCCAGCTCTTGACAAAGAGGTACACGGGGTGGACCGTGTCATATGACACGGCTCGTGTTTCGTAGGTAGCAAGTTTTGTGTTCTTTCTAGAGAGGCACACGAGGAGGGCCATGTCCCATGACACGGCCCGTGTTGTCGTGCCCAGCAGAACCCATGTTTGGAAGAGGAGTACACGGGTGAGGTCGTGTCATATGACACGGCCCGTGTACTAGTGACAGATTTCACTTAACCCCACTTTAGGGTTTCTTTTTCCCCAAATTCCCAATCTTCTCATCTTCTCTACACAACCACTATCTCCTACTGTAACACCCTTGTGGGGATGTCACATTTTAAATGCAATAAAATAAAATCTTACCCAAGTTATAAAATATTTGGTACATAAATAGTATGAGTTATAAAATTTTTCCTTTTATACTTGATAATATTAAATAAAATAACACGGAACACAGAATGAGACAAAATATAATCACACACCATAATATACATATGATTTTGTCTTAAGTATACAAATAATTTACAATTACAAATATTTAACAAAACAGTAAAAAGTCAGCATAATACTAAAACATAACATGCCCAAGTGCACATCAAAGATTTCTAACCCTCCGAAGGATCACTTCTGAGAAATCATCGGATAGTAGAAATCTCGGATGTCTCGCAGCTCTACGAACCTGAGTCCGTGCTATCGACTCACTACTAAGCTCACTAGGTGCATGGAAAATCCCTCCCCAATAACGCCTAAAAGTCAAAGGCAACTCAAGATGTAAATACAAAGTAGTAGTAAAGATTATCTCCCTATCAAATTCTCTACACAAGGACACAATCAGACGTCCCACATAGACTACCGATCCTTTATCCTCACGCAGTCGCTAGGCCTCAGAGCCTCCGTGAAAATCAAGTCTCACAAAACCAAAGAATCCAGGCAATGCCATGATCACAAGATCAATCCAGATGGTAAAGGTGATCTAACGGTTCGCCGTCCTCGCACTGCTCACTCGGCTGGCGCTCTTCCGGATACTGAATATCTAGAGGTTGTTCCTCTTCCTCTTCCTTAAACTCTTTATAGAATATAATAATAATGTAGAGAAATACGTATAACGAGGTGAGACAATCTACATCATTACCCGCATGGCAATAAAGAAAATGACAATACAAACAAGTATCACAATAATGCATACCATCACATCATATATAATACCTTAAATTAACACATCATACATGCTATCACAGATTATAGTAAACATTAAAAATGCAAATCATGAATGCTAATGCATACCAACTCGTTCCTGCTCCATGGAGCTAAACATAGACATTAGAGAGAATGATCCAAAAAGAACTATCAGCACCTCAGGCTGCCCAACCAAACTATTACACTGTCCAACGTCGTGTTTATAGTCCACAGTCCAAAACATTGTGTAGTAGTAACAGTCCAATACATCGTGCACTACAAGCATTGTACCAAATAGGTTCCACAAGATCTTGATTAAGAATAGCGCTTGTCGAGATCATTAGTGTGTTGCCCGTTACCACGGCCCAGAGGAGCTACCAACTGTCCGCATATGGAATTCTCCGCACACTAATGCCTCCAAGTTCAATTAATGAACCACACTACGCCTATCACACCCACAACACGGTGTAATTCATCTCATCAATCAATCGCCAATTTTCAACCAAATTAACGCAACTCTCAATGCATGATTTAGAATCACAATTACAAAATACTCTTAATTTTGATATATTACCATATTTATGAAAATACCCTCAGTCTTAATATTTCAAAATATAGTATGTCTCCACTTGACAGTACTATCTCACAACATGTCCGGGTCCACCACTTTGGCCCGACAATAAAACTCGCTGTTCCATTTAGTCGCGAAGAAATTTTATTGCATTTTCACAATCGCGTCACTTTTACAAAAATTTTTAAATCGCATATATATATTTCAACATTTTTGGACATCGCATAATGTTTTTAAATTATTTTCTCAATCGCGTAAGATTTTTAAATCGTTTTCTTAACCGTATAGCTTAAAAATCATTATTTCAAATATGTGTAAGCTATTTCTAGTACTTTTAAACTACGTAGAATATTTTCCATACGTTATAAACATATTATGGAACCTTTTCTTTTATTTGTCTGATTTTGGTAAATTTTGGCAGCATTTTGCCTAGAAAATCTATTAAATGGTATTTCCTACGTTTCTCTCTAAATACTGTTCATTTTAACCTTAACCATTACTTACACCTTGAAACTTGCTAAAGCGCTTCAAAATTCATAGAGTGAGCTCTACGTTAGTATTTCTCCAGTGTTCGCTTTATTTTTTACTTGTAACTAATTCTTCTAATTTAGAATTCTAATTAGCTACTTGACCTATCTTATAAAATAATTTTGGAATTCAATTGTACATTAAATGGCATGTTGGCCAAAATCAACTTATCTTTCATAACTAATCATTAAATCATTTTCTAACTTCTAAATCATTTCCAAACTCTTTGTTTTACCTAGATTCATTAATCATTATTTTAGAAAATGGTTGAGAACATTTTGGTTCTCTTTTTCTTGGAGAAGTCGTGAGCTCCTTTGTGTTCTTTGGAACACTCATACAATCCTTACATGTTATTCACATCCTACATTAATACTCATACATCTATAAACACATGCAATATATTTTAAAGCTATAGACATGCTCACAATTAAAATCAATCACAAATAGGAAAATAATAAAACAACCACATAAATGAATCCTTATGGATTCTTCATACACATACAATCCATTTTCTCATCACCACTTAGGGTTGATGAGATTAAATCTCCCTCTTACCTCTTGAAGACAAGATCCTCAAGTCTCCTTCTCCTCTTTGATTTTCGTGTGAGTCAAAAACAAATCCCTAAAATTCTCAAACAATTAGTAAAATCACAAACAAGGCTTATTATTGAAGAACCATGGAACAATCATGGTTTAGAAAATCAAAAACTTAAATTAAAATCAAAGAATCAAGAGTTTACCCTTAGGGAAGTGAACAAAAGCTTGGATTTTGAAGCACTAGGAGTAGGATTTTCACAAAACTTCCTAAACAAAAAGTGTTTAGGATGTTGTTTAGGTTTAGGAAAAGCTAAGAAGAAAAATTATAGAAGATAGGTAGTGGATTTGGGGTGAGAGGCCGAAACTTGAGAGAGAAAATGGAAAGAAAAGATGCTTAGTGTTCTTGGGAAATTTTGAGAGAATATTAGGCTAAGCTTTAGGTGAGTGAAAAAGTGAATAATGAGAGTGAAATGGAGTGGTGTTTCCGTGAATGAGTGTGTAGGGAAATTAGGAGATAAGTTTGGATAGTAAATATCATGGTGTGTTCACATTAGGAAGGCACATGGCCTATGTCACCAATTGGTCACCTAATGGTCATGCAAGATGGTTCAAGAAGCTTGAAGAAGCCTTCTAGCTCTCCTTGGCTGTGTGGCCTCCTTACAAAAGGCAACTAGGTTTGTTTAAATTTCTAATTTAGTTATGCTTTAATCAAATACTTACTAACTGGCTTAGGTTTTCTAATTACTTGATTACTATCTAGTTACATAACTGACTAGTTAATTAGGTCATTGTCTATGTCATGATTTGTCATAACTTCTAGATAGAATTTAGGGTATCTAATTAGTAACTAGATTAGAACTAATTATTAATTAGGTTAGTTCACTTAGTTTCCTAATTAGGCAATTAAAATAACTTAATTAGGTTTAGTTAGCTACTTAGCAAATAGTCAAGCCACTATTATTGACTCAATCCTATCCATTGATTTTAACTTTAACTCCTAGCCCTTGATGTAATCTAAGGTGGATATCACTTAGTGATTTAATTAGGATTGTTCTCACACCATTGATTTGATCAACGGTTATGATTAAAAATATCTTAATCAAGCTTTTCATCCAATGGTCCACAATAAAGTCTTGCCACTTTATTTGACCAAACCTTATTAGTTAGAAACTTTCAAGCCACTTTTGTTGACTAGTTCTTATTGGCTTAGAATTTAGTCTAGTCAGAATCGTTGACTACTTTTCTAAACGCGGGTCCCACAGACTTTTCTGGGTCCATGGTCATTTTAGAGCAGATTTCTACTGTTTTTGAGACAGTAGGTACTGTCAAATAAAATAATATTATAATAATATAAAATTATTTTATTGCACAGTTAAATCCTAAAAATTAAAAGATTAATATACATATCACTCGGAATTGGGTTTAGTAAGATCTCCCAGCTCCGAATAATTAAAATAAGATTTTTTCGACCAGAAAATTATTATTTTCTTGGCTTGGAGCAAATCACACACAACAGTCAAATACACTCACGAAATAGATAAATTCAATTTATAACTCAGAAAATATAAAACAGTACATTTGGGACACTATTGTACTTAACCCAAAAGTTGGGGTGTTACACCCACCACCCTCTCCTCCTCTTAAAAACCTTCTTCTTCCATTTTCACCACCTACATCCACCATTTTCAACCATTTTTCACTTTCCATCTCTCAAATCTCTCTTCCCTCTTTCTTTCTCCTTCTATTTTCCCACCATTGTCTCCATCCTTCTCCCTACCCATGCACGCCCACCATAGCCACCATCGTACCCACCATTTTTCTTCCATTTTCTAGCTCTACTTTCTAGCCACCACCACAATCTTCCATTGTTCTGCCATTTTCAACCCTATTTCTCCATACATTTCTTCTCATTTAACTACCTTCTTTCCATACCCTTTCCTTCCAATTCCCTATCTCCCCACCATTCCCACGTTCACGGTCCCATTCTATTTCCTCCTCTTCTTCATTTCTTCTAATTTCCTCAGTGATGGGTCCTAAGAAGCGCATCAAGGTCACAGTTGCTTCCTGTTCATACCACACCCATCGTTCCTCCACTAGGCATGCACGGTCTCCATCACCCCCTCAGGTACCAGTCAATCCCATAGACAGAAAGGTAGTGGTTCCCACTCGATTTTTGGATGCAGATACCCTTAGGGCTATAGGGTTGCATGATGAGGTTTTTGCTTTATTGAGTAGGATTAGTTGGGTAGAATTTACAATATTGAATAGGCCTACATTTGTTGAGTTGACTAGGGAGTTCATTTCTAGTTTTAACCGTAAATTGTATCCTCTGTGTGATCAGGAAAAGTGGCCTGGTGAGATCACATTTAGGCTACTAGGCAACTCTCATTTTTTTGACATTCACTTGTTTCGTGCTATTTTTGGTTTTCCTGAGGGGCACAATATGTTACCCCGTGATTTTAATCCTGATCGTGTGTGGTCTGTTCTGACTGTGTCTGGGTCTGGTGCCTATGACCATAAGATGTCTAAGGCTTCTAGGCTTAGGTCCCCTGTACATCGATATATTCAGAAATGATTGGCTAATACCATCTGTGGTAGGGGAAATTCAAGGCACAATTAGCCGTTCTGAATTATTTTTCTTGCACTGCATGCTTGAGGGAGAACCCGTCAATGGGGGGTATTAGCTTTGTAATCAGTTTCATCATGTAGGGACCACTTTAGCTGGCCGTATAGTGATAGGGAGTATGTTTCTGCCATTGCTGCTCATTTTGATTATCTGGACTTGCTGGAGGAGGCCCCGGTCCAGGGTCCCAATGCTATTGATGGGGCCATTTTGGTGTCTATGAAGCTGTGCACCGGTCAAGATGGTGCTC
The DNA here is from genome assembly GCA_029884595.1 of Ormosia semicastrata. Taxonomy (NCBI): domain Eukaryota; kingdom Viridiplantae; phylum Streptophyta; class Magnoliopsida; order Fabales; family Fabaceae; genus Ormosia; species Ormosia semicastrata. The sequence goes on from JAQQTO010000060.1 coordinate 78,100,725, forward strand.
TCCTCTTGATCGGAGCTGATGGAGTTGCTCTGCCTAGGACAGCTCCAATCTCTGAGCCTCATGAGGATGTTGTAGTCTCCCCACCTCCAGAGTTTATTGATGATGCAGGACCTTCCACTCAGCCTGGCGCAGCTTCTTATGATGTTGTTTTGGCTCGTATTGACCGCCTGGAGCTGGACCATGCTACTCGCTTCCAAAGATTAGAAGATCAATTTCAAGCCTTGGAAGCTTCTCATGATCAGAGGTTGGATGCCATTGATGGCAAGCTTGATCTCTTGCTTCAGCGTTTCTCCTATCCCTCTCCCCCATCCTGATGTATTTGCATTTTCTTTTGAGACATTGTACTTGATTTTGCCTAGATTAGTGGATATTGTATTGGTTACCATTTTGGATTTGACTATGCTTTATAATCCAGGAATCAATTTCTTTGCATATACTTTACTGATTTATTCGAGTTAATTTTATCTATTGTGTATGCTTTGACATTGAGGACACTGTCTATTTTAAGTGTGGGGGGGGTCTGGGTTTGACCTTAATTGCACATTCTGATCTTAATTGCATATCTGGTGCATGTCTTTCTAACTAGTTTTTAGAGTATGTTGAGCAATGAGCAAGCGATTGATTTTTATTGATAGGTTTTTAAGCCTAAAGGAGCTGACTTTCTTGCTTCTAAACCCGCACTGGGAGGTTTTGAAAATTGAAAGGGTTGATTCACAAATATGATAAAATTGGGACCTAGTGAGTTTTTGGGCCTTGATGTGAATGACTAGTTTTAAGTCATTTCTGTTCTTTGTTGAATGATTCCACTTGTGATTATATGCTCTTTAGAACTTGGTTTGACTCTCTTTTAAACTACAAATGATCGCTGCACATTTTTGAGATGATAAAGGCATTTCTTTCTTTCAGCCACTGGCCAAATAGCTGTCTTTATATTTTGATCCATTATTTCAGCCCTTTGAGCCTGAATGACGTCCTTTCTTTTTATTATAGCTCAATACAAGCCTAATAGTGAAAAACCATTGCTACCCTACCTTAGGGAGTAGAAGAGCTTGATAATTATGTTGGGAATTGTATTTGAATAAGTGTGGGGGTGATTACATAGTGTTTTTATTCAGAAAAAAAAAACTCTCAAAAGAGAAAAGAAAGAAATGAAAAAGAGAATGGAAAAGTTGGTTATTGAATGGAGAAAGTCAAGCAAAAGATGAAGATGGATTGAAAAGTGCTGGGGTGATTGTGCAAAAGCGTTTGATTTTATATTCCCCTTTGCTCTTCTATTTTCGATGGTCTAACTTTGTTTATCCTTGATATATCCTACCTTGACCTTGACCCCATTACAACCTGATTAAAAACCTTTTGATCTTTGTGTGCATGTGATTTAGGTGGTGGAGAAGTAGAGGCTTGTCAAGTCTATGATAGGACATGTTTTCATGAGTTGGTTGAGAATAAATACAAGCCCAAAATACTTGAGTGAAAGAGAGTATATCAGTGAGGATTTATCATGTTGATTTAACCCTGATATTTGATTGACCTGACTTGCTGATTTGGACTGTTGAGAGAGGAAATTCCTGATTGCTTAGATTCCTTGAAAGGACTAATGTATGTAGATCTTTGCTCATTGTTTAGTACTTTTACTATTTTTTAGGAAGCATGTGCTTCATTTTATGTTTTTGCCCAAGAGTGCAAAAGGTTAAGTGTGGGGGTATTTGATATGTTAATAATTTTAGTTCTTAAATGTCTTTTGTTTGATCTAATTAGACTCCATATGTGCTTAATTATTAACATTTAGCTAAGTTTCTGATTTAGAGTTGTCTTTGGATGTTTATTGTGAAACTATGCTTAAAATGTAGTTATAAACACTCATAAATGAATTATGTTTTTCAGGATAACTTTGAATGTTTGAGTCTATTAGCATTGAACCGAGCTTGATGACTATTTAAGGAGAGAGACGAATACTTAAGAAGATCAGTTTTATCCCTAGAAGAAAAGGAAGAAGAGCATTTATGAAGATTTAAGGATGCATTTGATGAAAGTGATCAACACGGCCCGTGTCAAATGACACGGGGTAGGCCGTGTACTCCTCTAACTATTTGAAGACTGGGTCAAATTCTATTTTGGACTAACACGGCCTGTGTCATATGACACGGGGTAGGCCGTGCACGTCTCTGTCTTCATAAGGAAAATCAATTTTCAGCCTTGACCGATAACACGGCCTGTGTCATATGACACGGGTTGGGCCGTGTTATATGACACGGCCTGTGTCATCGGCTCAGGAATTTAAATTCGAGTTTTAATGCTAATTGAGGTATCAAAACCTATAAATAGGGTTGCTTAGAGTCCTTAAAAAGGATCTAGACAGAGAGAGCTGTCAAGGGAACTAAGGGAAACATAAAGACCAAGAAAGAGAGAGTTTCGATTGGGGATTGGAGACTCGGATTCGAGCGATCGAAGATCAATCATTCTCAAACCTTGGAAACTAGTTTGATCTCTAGTTTTCTTTTCTTCTTTTATTCTGAACAATGTCTTCCTTTAATTCTTCTTCTGTTTTTAACTTTGCTATGTGTAGCTAAACTTCTTGATTGGTTAAGGGAAGATGAAACTCTACTTTTGATTATGTGAATCTTGCATATTTCTTTATATTAGTACAATTATGTTTTTTTATTCATATGTTTCTGTTCTTAAATCAATATAAAGGTTTTTATATTCTTTGCCAAATTTCGAGAGTGGTAAAAGTAGGATTTGATATGCGCGGTTGCGGTGGTAAAACTAGTTAAATATATGATCTAAGTAATTTCATCCCAGTGTGTGATTAGATCTTAGTGTGATTGGTTTTCTATTTCTTAATGCAATCATTAGGTAGGTGTAAGAGCGGTTGCTTTACAAATAACTAATGGTTAGGGTTTGATTTGAGTAGTTGCTGAATTAAGTGAAACTTAAGGAAAACAAGGGATTTATTTCATAATTACATAAGAATATAATTGATCATGTTAGTATAAAGAGTATGTAAGTTAGCATAATCATATAAATCTAGTGGTGGATTCCATCTCTTAACCAATGTCTTTAACTTGGTAATTCAATTTGTGTTTACAGTTTTGGTTTAAGTTTAATTTTTTTTTTTAGTTTTAATTAACAAAATCCCTTTTTTACTTTTTACTGTTTTATTGTTCATCAGAGTTTAATTTAGGAATTGGATTAATAGTGTCAATTGAATTAGTTCTCTGTGGATCGACCCTTCCTTACTACAACTGGTTGCAAGGTTTTATATTTTTTGTGGAACTTGGCAACTGTTTTTGATATAATTCTTAATCGTATTCCACACCACACCACAAAACAATCTTGGAATTCCTTTAGTAAGCCTATAAGTGCTTCTCTGAAATCTGCAGGAAGTAATTTGCTAATATGGTTGGTCGATATGATTCCTTATCACCAAAGTTAATTTCTTCCATTAGATCTTGAACTTCCATAGCTTTAGCATCATCCTTGATTGGTGAGTCTTTAAAAAGACCATCTTTTTTTGGTACATAATTAGGGATTTTATTTTTCTTTTCCTCTTTATCCCCATAGGCCATGTCAGCCGACAGCCTCATCAAGTGCTTCTCAAGGCTCAGGGTTCATCCTTGGGTCGTCTGTCAACCAACAAGATGATATGGAAACCTATATGGTCAAGCTTGATGCTTGTAATCTTGGGATCAGAGTCGGCCTTTTATTGGGTGAAATGGTCGAAATGTTGGATTGTGTTTCCTAAATTCAGTATAGTATTATTGAATATAGCATGGACTGTCATCATAGGAGCAATCACGATGTCACCCTTGTTGTTCAAAAGAACTAGCTTTCAGTGGACAATTGAGGGTATAACCCTTACTACATGGATCAAGTCCCTTCCTAGCAATATATTATAATTTGCTTTGGATGGCACCACCATGAATAGCGACTTCCTTTCGACAGATTCCACCTACACGTTCAACATAGCAACTCCTTTAGATGGACAACTCTTTTCATTAAATTTTACAATAACAAAATTAGAGCTCTTCATGTCTTCTGGTGTTTTCCCCAACTTCTTAAACTTCTTGTTAGACATGAGGTTAACCACGACCCTACCATCAAAGAGCACATAGTTCATAGGCACACCTCCACATGTGCCTTTATGTGTAATGGTTTTAAATGATTTGTCATCTCTTCAGTGAGCTTTTCAAATTTAGTTATTCTGCTTAACATTGTGATCATCGATTGCTTATAAGTCCATGGTTCTTCCAAACTCAGCTCTTCTTTGTTTATTATCTCGATTTCATTTTCAAACTCTACAGGAAAAATAATGACAAGATTCACCTCAATTGCTTGCCCCTCTGATGTATCAAGGGATTTTCCAAGATAGTAGGACCTCTTACCTAGCTCACACGAAAGAATCAAACTTTTGCATGGACTGATGCATGTGAAGAGAGTTTTCAATAATTGAAAAGACGATTGACTACTTTTCCAGTATTGATTCTACTTAATCCCAATGAACCTTTTGAGGTATTTTGTGATGCTTTGCATCAAGGTTTAGGTTGTATGCTTATGCAGAACAGAAAGGTAGTAGCATATGCTTCGAGGCAATTGAAAATGCATGAAAAGAACTACCCTACTCATGATTTGGAGTTAGCTACTATTGTGTTTGCATTGAAGATCTGGAGGAATTTTCTGTATAGAGCAACATTCAACGTCTTCAGTGATCAAAAGAGTCTGAAGTACCTGTTTGACCAGAAGGAGTTGAATATGAGGCAAATGAGGTCGTTAGAATTTTTGAAACATTATGATTTCAAACTTCAATATCATCCCGGAAAAGTAAACGTTGTAGCAGATGCTTTAAGTAGGAAGATACTTAGTATCTTTACTATGATGACCAAGGAAAGAGAATTGATAGAACAATTTAGTGATATGCGGTTGTCTGTAGAATCGACACCGGGAAGACTTTGCTTAGACATGATTACTATTTCAAACGGATTCATGGATGAAATTCGAGATAAACAAGGGAGTGATCAATACTTGTAGGTGAGAAGGAGCTAGTGAAGCAAGATGCTATGTAAAAATTTAAGGAAGGACTGGATGAAACTCTAAGGTTCGGAGATAGAATTTGTATACCAAGTGATCCAGAGCTTAGGAGATTATTTCTCGATGAAGCCCACAAAAGCAAATTGAGCATGCTTCTAGGAGCGACCAAGATGTATCAGGATTTGAAACAGTTATGCTGGTGGCGAGAGATGAAGAGGGACGTGGCCAAGTATGTAGCATCCTGTCTAGTTTGTCAAAAAGTTAAAGTTGAACATCAAAACCTTCAGGTATGTTACAACCTCTAACTATTCTTGAATGGAAATAGGATGGCATTACAATAGACTTTGTTGTTGGACTGCCAAAGACTTGAAAGGGTTATGATTCCATATGGGTGATCGTTGATTGGCTTACAAAGTCAGCACACTTCTTGCCCATAAACATAAGGTATTCAATGGAGAGATTGATCCAGGTGTATATTTTGAAATTGTTAGACTTCACGGTGAACCCTCTAGTATTATTTTTGATCGAGACCTAAGATTCACGTCATGGTTTTGGCAGAGTCTGCAAAGCAATGGGGACAAAACTTCATTTACGTTCTACCTTTCATCCACAAACAGATGGCCAATCAAAGAGAACAATTCCATCGTTGGAAGATCAGCTAAGAGCCCGTGTTTCAGAACAGACTGGGAGTTGGGATGATTTCTTACCTTTGATAGAATTCACCTATAATAATAGTTTCCACTCAAGCATAGGGATGGTACCCTATGAGGCATTATATGGACGACGATGTAGAATGCCTTTGTGCTGGTACCAAGATGGGGAAAATCTTGCATTAGGACCCGAACTTGTACAACAAACAATGGAAAAGGTTAAGGTGATCTAAGAAAATATGCGAACAACTCAAAGTCGACAAAAGAGTTATGCTGACAAGAGAAAGAGACCCCTTGAGTTTGAGGAAGGTGAACATGTGTTTTTTAGAGTCACACCCATGACTGGGGTCGGTCGAGTTATTAAATCCAGAAAGCTTGCTCCGAAATTCATCGGACCATATCAAATTCTTCGTCGGATAGGTCCAGTAGCATATCAAATAGCTTTACCACCTTTTCTTTCTAAACTTCATAATGTCTTCCATGTATCGCAATTGTGAAAATATAATCCTGATCCAACCCATGTCATAGCGCCAGATACAGTACAATAAAAAGAGAACTTGACCTATGAGACACTTCCTATTAAGATCGAGGACGAGAGAGTAAAGCGACTCAGAGGAAAAGAAATTGCCTTAGTAAAGGTAATCTGGAATGATGTGACTGGAGATGCAACTTGGGAACTAGAAGACAGAACGAAAGAGCAATATCCGTAATTATTCTAAGGTACGATAATTTCGAAGATGAAATTTTTTTTAGAGGGGAAGAGTTGTAACACCTTGAACTTTTTTTTTAGTTAATTGTGATTTTTAGGATTTTTGTGATTTTTATGAATTATTTAATTTATTTTTATTATTTTATTATTATTTTTGGACTTTTGTGTGTTTGAAGCAGTGCCAAAAAAATAAAATATTTTTGAGGTCGAAAAAATTTTGACTGTTAACGCAGGGCTGGGGGGAGCTTACTAAACCTAAAATCGAAAGCAGATTTCAAAATTTTTCTTTTTCTGAGATTTTGTCCAATTAATGAAATCTAGATACATTATATTATCCATTGGACAATAAACACTAGTTTTGCTAGTAGTAACCTTTGTCCATTAGTTAATATCTACCGATAAATATCTAGTTAGATGACTAGTTATGAGCTTAGTCATAAACCTAATCATTACCACTTATGACTCACTTTATTGTTAAGCCAATTGGAAGCAAGCTTTCAAGGTAAGCTTGAAGGAAGTCAAGCTTTGTGGCTATGACTCACAATGTTGAACTAATGGAAGCAAGCTTCCAAGGTAAGCTTGAAGAGAACTTGGAGGAGAAGTTTTGGTCACCCTACACCCTTAGGTGTACACGGCCAAGGTAGCTTATAGGACAAGCTTAGAAGACAAAATGGTTACTTAATCTCACTTGAGTTTATCATGTTTTTTTTAGAAACAAAAATATCAACTCTCTCATTTATCTTCTTAGCAATATTCGGCCAACACATCACAATTACTCTCCAATCTTGTTCAATCCAAACCAGCCATATATCTTGAATCTAGACACCATTTGGAGGCACTTTCATGTTATGATCTTCTTCAAATTAAATCCATCTTCAATCACTTTCCCCAAGCCTAAGTTTGAAGGTTTTTAGGTGAGGTTCTTGATCTTCAGTTCTAATTTTATTCTCAAGTTCTAGACTATAAAATTGATCCATGGTCATCTTATTTCAAGTATTAGATTTTAATAATTGTATGTTTAATTTGTTTTAAGGATCTATTTGATGGTAGAAGTTTACTCCAATAAGGCAACTAAGGAGCTTTTTTTATCATCATCTAAGGTAAGAGAGAGATTACCTTCATCAACCAACTTGGTGGTGAGAAATGGAATTTGTGGTTGTTGGTGAAAAATTCATGTGAGGATTTATTCACTTGATTGTGTGAATCTAATGGTTTATGCTTGTTAGCTATATGTGATTATATGACTTTGATAGTATGCATGAAATTACTATGGTAGGAATTAATGATTGGAATGTTTTACATGCTTTGAATCATGTGTGAATGACAAAACTTTTGGTCCTAATGACCATATATGGCTCACAGCCATCTAGCCCAAGATGGGGTATTCAAGGCAAAAATATTTTATTGATTGTGAACCTAGATGATTAGGTGTCAAGAATATGATTTAAAGATTTACAAGTTGAAAAGGAGATGAACAAAATTTTATCATTTGAAAGAATTGATTTTCAACCTTGGTAATGGAAATAAGTTTGAAACATGGATTGAAATTTAAAGTATTTTATTTAAGAGAGTTCTTAGTAAAAGTAATGGAAAAAGATTTTTGAAATGTTTTGATTAAATCAAAATAACATAGATTTTGTGAAAAACGTTAGAAAATATCACTTAGAGGAGATTTGGTAAGAAGATATTGGAATTAAGGTTCAAATTTTATATTAAACATGGAAAGACTCAAAAAAATTAAGCTTAGAATGTCAATAAAATGTTTTATGCGATTGAAAAGTATTGATAAAACCTTACACGATTTAAAAACGTTGATTTTGAGTTATGGGAAACGTTTTAAAATTTTTAAGCGATTGAAAAATGTCGTAAAAATGTTACGTGATTTAGAGACGTAACAAGTGTTACACGATAGTGATAATACAGTAAAAATACTTCGCGATTGAGAAAAATAGTAGATTACTATCGGGCTGACGTACTGGACCCGGAAACATCAATTGATGGCTTAGCCCAGTGAAGGGCTTATTTTTCGTGAAAGTCATGTACTTAATAATTATTGGTTCATGAAGTCATATGATCATGCTTTGTGAAAATCGTAATGATTTTGTTTGTTAAGGCTATATGCCTAGGAGATTGAATTACACCTCTGTGCGGGTGTGAATTGTGTAGTGAAGGTCAATAACTGATCTTGGGGGCGTCGGGGTGCGACAATTCCACAAGTGGCCAGATAGTAGCTCTACTATGCCGTGGTTGCTGATGCAAACACGCTGACAATCTTGACGAGACACTATTCTTATTCACGATCTAGTATAGAATGTCTTGTATAAGCCATGATGCATACGCTGAGAAAGTTGGAGCATTTGAATTGAGGCTAACAATGTACGAACATGTCTCCCGATCATTTTCTCCGATATTGGTTTTAACTCCATGGAGTAGGGGTCGGTCCATTGTACATATGCATAGTCAGTAGACATGATGTTGTGATATACATTCATTGAATTATCTATTAATTAAATATCATGACTGTAATTATTGATTCTATACTGAATGGCATTATGGTTATTACTGTTTCTTTACTGCCATACAGGTATATGATGTAGGGGATCTCACCTCTTTATGGTATTGTTCTGTCTATTCTGTTTTGTGTTTATGTTCTATGAAGACTGTGATGGCGGCGAGGCGGGATCTTCTAAGTTTCATTAGGGTGCAATTCCATGGAGGCACCGACGCATGGCGTGTCCATCTAGACACTGAGCGCATTGAGTATTATGGGGTTGTTACCCTGCTTTTGAGTAGGACCCACCATGGGATTGCTACTTTTTCTTTTAATGCTACTGTCTATCTGCAATTTTATATGCCTGTCAGGGAGTTATGTGGTGATCCTCATTACACTCCTAGGGAAGATTCTAAGGTATCACTTGCTCGGACTCCTGTCTGTCGAGACATACACCGGCTGGGGGATTTGTCTGTTGAGGATTCCAAGAAAGATCCAGAGGAGGATGCAGTGGAGGACCCTTTCCTCCAGGTGTTTGGACTTGGGCCAGATTAGATTTTGTTGTGGTAGTTGTACTTATACTTTTGAGTATGTAAGTCTTATGTATTTATGTTGCCAATAAACTATGTTATATATATGAAAGGGGTATTATTCAGTTCACTATGTCTTGTGTTCTCGATATTCTGTTAAGTTTTTGTTATCCACGAAAAGAAATTTTAAAACTCGTATATTACAATATTAAATCATTTATGACTTGGTTTTAGCTTTAAAATTGTTGGTCTGAAATGTAATTCCCAAAGGAGGGTGTTACAAGCTTCATCCCCACCTTCATTCTTGGAAGCTATACACACATGGCCCTACGTCTGCTCAATTAGATTTTCATCAACAGACTTATCACCTAAGCCCTTAGCTCTATTGAACTTGGGGTTGACCATCTATAGTGGTGTTTTATCTGGAGTACGTTTGGCCTCTACCCTCTCCCTCTATTGCCATTGTTTTAGTGTACGAGTGAAGGCAAGATAATTATTATGGGGAATATAAGAGTGAGAGAAGTCAATCCTACACCATACATTTCCCTTTTTCTTATACAATGGTCATCTATTAGGAACAGGGGTAAAGTTTCAGCGATAATCTCTAGCATTCCTTTGCCACTTATCATCAGGTACATTTAATGGAGGAAGCCTAGTCCTGTTGTGTAGCATATTAGCAAAAAGAGCAAAAGGTCCAAAATTGATTGCCTTGCACTTCCTTGAGGTGGAACTTGGTCAATGTTGACCAATGCTACCTACTTCGGGAAGTATGCCATCCTTGAGTGCTCAATTGGCCTTCAGGGCATCCCTATTATAACAGTTTTAGGGATCATGATATTGATCTCCTTTTTCCTTCTCTGCCATAGTAACCTTCTCCACATCGTGTTCCTTGTACACCATTCGGCATACTGAGCACATCTTGAGCACTATGCACTCTCTTTTGCTTTGCCATTCATCATGATATTGATCACCTTTTTCCTTCTCTTCCATAGTAACCTTTTCCCACACTATCATACTCTACAATATGCACTCTCTTTCGCTTTCCCCTCCCTTTTAATTGAGCTTTCTCCTATTAGAGCTTCTTAATTTGTCACACTCTAGTAGCCAGTTGAGACATATCAATGAATTGTTGATTCACAAGCTTTTTTCCAAATGGAAAAATCTAATCCTTTAGTGGCTATCTTAACTGCTTCAGGTTTTGGGATTAGTTTAAAACACTTATCCCTCATCTATCTAAAGTATGTGAAATAATCATTTATGCTCTCGTTAGGCCTTCTTTTGATATTGAATAGTTCAGTCAATCATATTTTCATCTTTAGCCAAAAGAATTACTCATGAAATAGTCTTTCAAGCCACTTCCATAAGTGTACAGAATGGGGAGGCAACGATGAGTACCAAGTAAAAGCATTTTGTGTTAAAGAATTGGGAAACAACTTCATCTTTATGTACTCATTTGCGGCTAAGTCACCACACTCTGTCGTGAATCTTGCTACATGTTCACTAGATGACTTGCCTCTTTCTCCCGAGAACTTAGAAGACTTGGGAGTCTTAAGTCTTCTGGGCAGTTCAAGTTGGTTTATCCATTCTGAGAAAACAAATACAAACTGAGGATGAAACGGTGGTCCAACATTAAAGCTGAACTTTGTAAGGGCTTGTTCGATAGCCCTATTCATTTGTGGTTTAGGGGGATTCACCCACAAAGGTTGTCTCTGAGTAGCGCCATAATTCAATTGATACTAGTATCTAAGAATGTTGTAGATGTAATCACCCACTCCAGCAATAGGCTGTGTATGAGTTTGAATTTGATTCTGATATGCAAAGACTTGATACCTTGTGTTTTGTGAATTTTGATAAAGGTGTAGCACCTCTCCATCCTAGTCTGCATGGCAGTCGTGCAATCCCTTTGGCCCCCAGAGACGCTTGTCCAGTGAATCCTTGAAGCCTTGATTATTCTTTAGATAAAGATCTTCTTGCAGAAGACTGCTGAGTTACCATATGAACCATTTCTTGGTTATTGTCATCCATTTGTTGTCGAATAGTGCCTAACGCCTCAACGGTAATACTTTGAGACTTTTAAGGCATAGCCCTTGTCATATTAAGGAAGATTGGAGCAACAGAAGCTCCTTGTGTCCTTGCTAAGTTATGCACAGGTACTACACTAGGACCCGTAAAACCCATGTATAGGGGTATGTTTGTTGAAGTGTTGGGGTCTGTCATGGTGAAGGGACATTGTCTTGGGGGATTTATCCCTGGAGGTATTGAGGGATTAACTGGTGCATATATCAGCACAGTGAATCCAACAGAACCAGCAGTGATTAGAGGTATGTCATATATCAGCATAAAAGTAGGAGGAAATTGATGGTTACGAATTTCTGATCCTTGATCCTCTGGTGTAGAAGTCGTGCCACCACAGAGGTAGTTGAAGTAGGAACATTACCTCTAACCTCTACATTAGTAGCAGAGTTTTCATTTTTGAATTTTTACCTGACATAGTCTTATGAACAACCTTTCCACTACGCAAGTTCATATACAGCACACGAACAGAAATAGAAATGTTTTGACACAAGTCCCACCGGGCGTGCCAATTTCTTTGTTGGGAAATTATTCTCAGTTAATATGGCCTACACAATCAAATTGTAGCCTAAACTTTGAATGTCGACCCTTTTACATTTGAGAGGAAAGAGAAATCTAACTTTCATTATTGCTTTATTCCATGTATACCAAAGTTTCAGGCTAAGGTGCTTGTGAAAAGAGACTTGATATTCAAAATGTTAAGTGTGTGGTCATGTCGAGCATGAAATGAACATCAAAGAAAATGTTGGGTGTGCCATTCAATAACAAGTATTGAAACAAGATGATAACTGTATTGAATTGGAAAAACTTACAGAGTCATTCCAAGTACAAGCCATTGAATAAGCAATGAGATATTTCTACTCCTAAAAATAGAAATAAAATTCCTTTCTAGAAAAGAAAAAATGATAAAGGGTGGTCACTAGTAACTCGTCTTCCTGCTACGGGTGAGGAGTGTAGAATATTCAGGACCTTTTGGAATGTCACCCTATCTCCCTATTTATAGATAAAATTTGGTAACTGCTCTCAACATCTAATTGATTATGCAGAAATCTAATGCTTCTTAAAATTATGCCACGTGTCCCTGATAGCTACCCCTCTTTCTCCATTACCGCACTACTCTAGGTCATGTGTACGTGTGTAGCTTCATGCATCTGAATGGAGGTAATAGAGTCAACTTCACTATCGTGAGTAGTTAACACCACATTGTTGGTGTATGCCCTAGTGGCCAATACATTTTGTTTGTATTGACATACATTATATTATGCTATTTTTGATATATGAGGCATTTCATTTATTGTGTTCTTTTTTGATAGACATAATAAAGTCCTTAGAATAGTAAGTTTGATACCATAGGACATCAAGTGGATGACTTGATCGTGAGATCCCTTTTGGTTACAACACTATTCTTAAATGTCCCTAGTCAAGTATTATTGTTAATTAGGACAACAATAATACATTGAGACTAGTATGTGTAGAGACAGATGACCGCATCTCACGGGTCATGGATATGAGATATCAAGTTTGCACATAGGTACATATTAGAGTAATGATGTACTGGACTGACCCACCATGAGAACGCTACATGGATCGTTACGTGAGTGTCATAAGCGATTCTCATAGTGACAATGGTGTTTGTGGTCCTTTGACTTGAAATCACTACGATTCCTACATGAGGAGTTGTGTGTTTTAATACCATCAAACGTCATCTGTAACAAGGTGATTATAAAGTTGGTTATTGGACATACCGCAAATCATGCAGAGGGATGTGAGTGACCTAGATGGAATTTGTCACTCCTACATAACAGGAGCGATATCTTCGGGCCCCCTGATTGAGTGAGACTGCGAAATGCATGGCCATGCTCAAATGAGTCAATATGAGATATTGATCTCATTTGTTGTTACAAAGTCTACTCGAGTATCAGGAAACGAATGATTGGACTATACAAGGGTGATGCATTCCATGCCTTGTGTTCAATCTAGATATCTTGACAAAGGGACTAAACTACACGGAAACATTGATCACGGATAGGTTATGTCAAATCACTGACATTCTCATTACTGGGTAGCAGTGATGTGTTGCTAGATACAGCTCTTGTTTGTAATATTAAAATGAGATTTTAATATTACTACCAACGTCATGAGAACCTGCAGGGTCGCACACTTAGAACAGACTAAATTGGAGCAATAAGGATCCAAGTTAGACTCGGATTCAATTGTGGGCCTAACTCATGACAGATGGGTTTTAGGGTTGCACAGTTTACCTTGCTACTACTCACACTCACTTAAGGCAGCCACTATTATAAATAGTACTATTAAGGGGGCTGCTATAAATGTTACATCACAACCCTAGCCGCACCTAAGAAAGTGAGTGAGAGACAGTGAAAGGTTCTTCTCTTCTATTCGTAGCTAGCACTGCGAAACAGAGGCGTGACTCCTTTTGCAAGTCTGTTCGTGTGGATACCGCAGAAACATTGTCGCTATTACGGTGTTGGTGATTCACCTCGCTTGTGTTTATCACGCTTCAAGAGGTAAATTTTAAAAAAAAACTCGGATTATGGACTTTTCGCATGGATCCTGTGTGGGAATCCTATTATTTTGCTGCGAGATATTTTGATCCGCAATTCCCAACACACATAACTAAAGATCTTCTAGAAGGTCACATGCATGTCACATGCTTCATTAAACCAAGCCTTGATGTGAGCTTCATTAACAACATCAATATTGTCGCTATGCAACATGACAAATCAGGTTCCAAGGACTTAGTTATTTTTTGGAGTTATCTACAGCAACGTCTGTAATACAACTGTGCAACCTTAAGCTTCAAGCTCCAATTGCTTCCTGGTTGACCTAACTAAGAAGGTTTCAACCACATGATAACTTCGATACTATCATTTCTTTTGTTTCTCCTTCACTTGATAGCAGCAGTACTATCACCGGTCATGAAATAGCATTTGTACTACTTCAATGAATAACTTCAACATTAATTAGAAATTGCTCCTTCGCTTGGTAGGTCAAGACAACAATTAAGCCATTTTTGTGAAAAGCATTGGCAACATTAGTATTTCTTGCACTTGATAGCTTCAGTACTGTCAACTTGTAGACTTAATATCTACTTGACATTTTCTTAGCAACCTCAGTACTACCACGTGTCACATATTGATATGTAAAGTTTTATAGCATGTGTGCCAATAATAAATTTTTTATTATGCTCCCAACACATTTTTATGATATTTTATCTTGTACTTGAATTAGTTATTTAAAAGTTTAAATTTAATATTGTATGCTATAGTTTAGGCCTTTATAAGTTGGGTTAAATTAGAATTTTGCTTGTTGTTAATTATAGAATATGGATATCCCTGAAAATGGTCAATGGTTGTATAATAGGCTTCTTCCTAGTATAAATGGTTATATACAAGAATTTTTGGATGGGGTTAAAGAATTTGTTAATTTTGCATGTCGGTCTTCATGGTATAAAATAGAGGGAATGATTAGGTGTCCAATATTGAAATTGTAGTGAAAACCTATTAGACCTTAACACGATTAGCATACATTTATATGAGAAAAGATTCCAACCAAATTATTGGTAGAGTAAGCACCCAATCTCTTCCCTGAGAAAAACTTCACCCCTCATATTAGTCCCTGAGAAATGAAAAAACCCAACTTGGTCCCTGAGAATCTAAATAATTGAGTCAAATAAGTCATTTTTTGTCTTTTTTTGTCAGACACTTTAGTCCTTGTCAAGGATTAAATTGACCTAGTTTTTGAGACTTTCAAGGACCAAGTTAGGGGTTTTCATTTTTCAAGGACTAATATAGGGGGCAAAGTTTTTCTTAGGGATGAGATTAGGTATTCACTCTTATTGGTATTGGTTGGATCATTGGGAGTTTGACCTAATTGTACTTCCATTTCAGTAGAATGCTAGTGTTGGTGCTTCTGCTACCCTTGAAGTTAGTAATAAAAATGTAGTTAATGACTACCAGTAGTTGGTATACGATGCTCCTAGAGTAGAAATTCCAAGTTTTAGTGATCCTTCTATGGATGGAGTAGAGGAACCCCAAAAAGATGAGACCAAGTAGTTTCATAACTTATTAAATGCTGCGATGCCATCTCTATGACCTAGGTGCGGAAGTCACTCCCAATTATTCATTGCTCTTCAGATGTTGAGCATTAAATCTGACTATAGCTTGTTTGACAATGTTTTTAATGATGTAATAAGATTAATGAAGGAAACAAATCCTACTGGGTCACTTGTTCCTGATAATCTATATATGACAAAGAAATTGGTTGCTAAACTAGGGATTAAATCGGTTGAATATTGTAATGCCCCAAAACTAATTATTTCACGTATATCCTGATTACACTAAAGTACTTAAGTTTAGGCACATCATAGCTAAACTATTTACTTATCTTGGTAATTAACTATACCAAATATATTTTTTACCTAAGCTTGGTGAAGGTTAATCTCACTCAAATGAAAAGCATGGTCAAATGCCTTCACTAATTTACCATTCAATTTTATTATCCTTTCTATACTGTACGCTTAGTATCCTTTGAGTCCTCTTGATAGATTATACATTTATCTAATCGGGTACTAAAGGAATTTCATATTCTAACCCAAAATACAAATATATACCAGTAGTCCACAAATATATATATATACACACACACACACCATGTATAAATTACACTGTCATCAGTAATATATACATATATATATATATATATAAACACACACATAAACCATATACAACTACTGCATAATATAAATACATAATAATGGTCAAAATAAGAGTCTCTATGCTATGCCAGCATCCGCATCCCTACACAGAAGGTGGATCACGTATTGGAATCATCATGGAAAGAAAATAACAAGGTGAGAATTCTAGGAATTCCCAATATTTCTAATAATCAAATGTCATCACAACAATTCCTACTACTTCGGAGAATTAAATCATTTTAAAAAAATCTTTGATATAGAGGTGGCAAATGCCAAATTATTTCCTTTTTCTTTCTGAGAGCAGAAGTTCAATTTTAATCATTGAATATTAAACATATACTCAAATAGTTTATAATTTTATAAGCACATCAACCAATAAATCATAGGATTCATCAGAAATTTAACAATATATAAATCGTCTCACATTATCCTTAGAATATTTACAATTTACTCAAAATGTAAATATTCATTATCAAATCTATGATTTATATAGCAAATTCATGAAGATGTGCAAATGCTCAAGCAATACCATTAATCTTTCTTTTAGTGCTCATTAATTATCATCTTTCTCTGTTTATTCCCTGAACTTTTGTCCTTTTATTTCAAGTAGGTGGAGATGGCATTCACCTCCTCAATCCACCAAGGTAGAGAGAGAACAATGCACAATCTAATCAACAATACATTAGGATTATGGCTTCTCAATGTAATTCATAATCATTTCAAAAACTCATTAATCACATATCCACCAGCAGAAATTTGATATTGCATTATGAATACTAACCCATGAGCACACATGTTACTAAAATCCAATTCAACACATATAACTAATGAACTAATATGGTAACTTAGTAAACAAGTAATATACAATGAAGAAGGTTCCTCTTAGACCCTGGGCTAGGTGGACTTCCAAGCACCTTCGTTATACCTAACATTACAAAATCTTAATGTAATGCCATTATATTACCTAATTACATCAAACTCAGTATTAGAGGTGATTAACCTCCCCATGCCCAACCTAGGCCAATTGCAGCCTCATGGCCACAACCTCCCACCATCAACAACCATTCAATTTCAATGGTAAAATAATTTCATGATCATTAACAATCTCATTAGCATTAAAATAAGACATTAGATTGACATAAACTCATATCTCTCCCTTACGCACATTCTCGGCCATCATGGCCCCTATGGCCGAACCACCCTTCTTCTATCTTCCTCAACATCATGGCCTTCAACAAGGCCATCCACCATGCTAAGACCACAAAAGTGGCATCTAACATCAAATAATGAAAGTAATATCAAGGAACACCAAAACTCTTGTCCTTCTCAGTCATCCACGACCAACACCATCACCATAACCCCATCTCCACCTCAATTTATACATCACAACTCTAACCAAGAAGCAAGGAAGGGAGAGGAAGAAGTTTGAGATGGAGGAAACCCCTACCTCATCGTCTAAGCCAAGAAGGGGATAAGATGAACTTGGTTGGTTAGTGAAGTGGAGGGGTGTGTTCGGAAGGGCTTGAAGAGGTAAACAATTTTGTCAACTTGAGCAAGAGCACATGACTGCTCCTTAGCCACAATGCAAAGTTCTAAACCGCAACTCCAATGGCTTCCTTGAGCTTTTTCTCTATCTCACTAAGTATATGTTTGTATGTTAATGTGTAACACCGAGACTAGGGGTAAGGAATTCTATGCTTAACTCAATCTTTATTTTATTTTTACCATCTTGTATTTCATATTTGTTACCTCTCCATTACTCTTAACCTTGTTATTACATAGGAAAATTTTTCTTTTCTTTCTTCCTAATTGTTTTTGCCTTTTACTCAATTCCAAAGATGACTAATCATTTGGCATTTCTCCAGTTGCATCGTTAGCTTTAACTATTGTGACTTCTTACTTATTATTATTATTTGCATGCAACCTAAGACTAGATGATTCGAGTTGTACTAGTCAGGAATACACTATGCAAATATAATAGTCATAAGCATGCTTACTAAATTAAGTCATAATTAGAGTCTAATGCTTAATACAGTCATTTAAGATAACTACTAGCAGTACCCATCTAGAATCAGGCACTACAGGCTCTGGCAACATACACCATATACAAAATAAAGATTTAACAGACACAAGTTTACCCTACAAAAAGTGGTGTTATCACAAATAAACAAATATAGCTCGAGACGAGTACTACTACATCATATCTGCTACTTGATAGAATGAATAATATAAGCAACTAGGCCTCTGACAAACCCACCCAGCTCGAGAACATAGACCCAAACATAGTGGATCTTAACTGCCATTATAAGGACTAGTATATCTACTGTTGGCTATCTGGAAACATTAGACAAAAGGAATAAGAATCTGGAAATTCTCAGTAAGTAAGAAAACCCTGCAAAAAATTATTAGATTCTGAAATATAATGCTTCCTACTATGTCGGAACACAGAAAACATTTATTTCAGCATTCAAACCCATACATATCATAAATCTAATTCAAGAGAATAAATCATACATTATGATACAATAATGTAATGCATGTTAGGATACATGAAGGGCTTACTTCTCTTATAATTGCTTTATCTGTAATTTATCTCTTTTAATTCTAGGCGACAAGCCTCATTACCTCTTTTTCAAGATTAGCCAATCAAGGGACAACACCCCTCTAGTCACATGTGTAAAGGCGTGAGCTCACTATCCATTCAAGGGCGTCCCCCCAACAATCTCTATCTTTGTGGCATCAACCACTTGGGGACACGGACAACAATCTAGATTAGCTCTTTCTCTCTTAGGATCATTTCCCTGCATCACCTCTCTTTTGGAGGATCATGTCCCATCTCTAAAGGCCTCCTCTGCCCATATAGATGGAATCTTATTATGTCTTTCCACTTTGATTATTGTGTTTTTTAATCATCATACTCAATCTCATGATATTCATTTTTTAATTTTCTTTTTCTATGCCACAAATACATATAATGCCTCATCAAGTCTCATCTTTAACATCATTTTACATATAGTGGCCGAATATCATGTAAACCAAAATAAGGAACGATTTTGTGGCAAATAAGAATAATTATCATCATATAAGAGGTACTATATACATCAAGTCATCCATCTAAAATCAAAACCATATTAATATCTATAATGCCGAATGCTACACATACAAACAATGCAAGCTTTTTCATGTCCTTTCTTCATATCTCATGTTAGTAACATCTTTCTTAAGCAAGAATACATTCAATAAATCACATAAGTATTTTTTAAACTTGTTTACACCGATTGTCTTGATATAGCCGAATTCATGATAGAAGCACACATACCTAGATTTAGGGTTTAGGGTCAAACCCTAACCCTAAGCTTAGTTGTATAACCTAGGTAATTGCTTTAGGATTTAATTTGTAAAACTATGGTTGATACTTAGCCAAATTATAAATTCCTTTCTAGATCTTTACTAGGCTTGGCCGAATGCCCACTTAAATTACACCTCAATTTTATTTTCTTGAAACTTATAGTTATTAGCTAATTAAATCTTATGAATATTTAGTTGGATTATTATTAGTTTAGATTTCAAGAGTGCATGTTCTTCTTCCTTTGGGCATCTAGTTCATTAGGTTTAAGAGGAACAATCATAGTTTTTATCTTTCCTAGAATCTATTCCATTGGCTCATTCCATAAAGTAACTTTTAAATAAATGCTACTTTTTTCTCTCTCCTACTTTTCTTACACCTTTTTCAAATGGACCAATAATAAGCCATATTTTGTGTGAAAGGATTCTAACCAACATAATTAGTTTTGTTAAATATTATGTTTATATCACCATTAGGAAAATGAAAAGCCTTCTTCTTCTACCTTGCTTAGCCGAACCTTACACCATCAATTTTGGTGTTCACCTTTTTATTTTTCAAGCCCAAAAATTCCTTTTATTTATCCTTTAAAAATACCTATCATGAACTTTAAATTTCATTTTAGGAAAATGAAGAATCAATTTATCAAAATACCAACTCATTCCTACTTCGACTAGTTTCAGTTTTCATACTCAAAAATAATCTAATATCATTTCTTCCACCAATGACTATTATATACACAACAATCCATTAATTAACCTCAAGAGTCATCAACAAAACACAATATGCTTCAAGTTCATCTACCACAAAATCTCATCTTGATAAACTAAGATTCATCAATACCATGGCTTCAAGTAGAACTCGACTATATCATCAAAGAAAACCAAGAAAACTAACATGCATAGATTCAAGAGACAATATCAAGGCCTCAAAGAAAAACATCAATCTCGTATTCAAGCTTTAACTCATCATTTTAGCAACATAAAAATCAAGTTTTCACCCAGAAACATCTCCAATCAACCATGGATTCACCTTTACCATTTCCAAACTCAGTTTTTATGCATAAACCTTCAAAATCATCACTTTAACATGATTAAAACCAATAAAATAGTACCAAAGCCTCTTTGACTCAAATTTAAGGACTTGCATGAACTTGGAAGAGAAGGAATTTTTCTCCTACTTCAAGGTGTAGCTCACGTGCTCAAAAGGAAAATAAGATAAAGGTGATTTGTGCTAAGCTTCCTAGACTCCAAGCTATTCCTTCCAAGTTACAAGATCAAGACTCCAAGAATCTTCCTTCCTCCTTGCTTTTGATCTTACTTTCACTCTCAAGCTCTCAAGTTTTGTTAAGTGTTGGTGTAGTGTGGAGGTGGTGAGGCCGAGTGCCTCCTTATATAGAGGAGAGGGAGTGTTTCTTAAGTTGTTAGCTTTTCTCCTATTGGTCACTATCTTTGATATTTAGACCTTTATTGTTATTTTAATCCTTAACCAATTGACTTATGGTGAAAATGTGAATTCCATGTCTATTAAAGGGCTTAGCTAGTAAGTTAATTAATTAATTCCTAAACACATGTATGTCATGCCTAAGCTATGTATGTGCATGTGTTATTATTTTATTATTTTCTTATCATGGTAATTAAAACATTATAGTTATGTTAATTAGGATGATGAAACTATGACTTCCTAGTGACTAAAGCTTGGTAATTTTTTATTTTCTTTTACTTGGTAACTCATGGTAAATATCCATTTCATTAATTAATTAATTAATCTTAGATTACTAATTTACTCAGGACAAATCCTAGTTTATTCTAGAATTTTCTTAGACAAAGTACTTTAATCTTTACTTAGTGCCATGAGGTATTTAAACTAATCTCATGGTTATTTTTTCTTCCATGCCTAGCTTAAGCTTATTTCTTTGTTCTTAATTTTAGGTATTTGATACACACGTGTTTAATCAATGATTATTTTCTTTTATTCCTTCTATGTTCCAATCTTACAAAGCTATCAAGAAAAAATAACTTATATTCTAGTCTCTAATACTATTATTCAAATGGACAACCATTAGGGAGGATGCTACATAATGTGTGGGTGAGTGACGATGAGGAGTGTTAATGAGTGGGAGAGGATATGTTTAAGGAGGGTTAGGGGTTTAGGTAGGGTTTAGCCACTTAATGTTATGAAATATCATCTGTGCACAATTTAAGACATATTAGGGTTTATTTAAAATCTAATGCAAACCTTATAATCATTGTGTCTTAACCCTAACCACTAGAATTGCATTTTAGTGCTTAACTCCTTTCTCGAATGAAACTCAATTGGCTTAAGGTCAAATCACCATTTAATTCAACTAAATAAGAATTATAATTACTTTTATTTTCAAGCCAATGAAAAGTAACTTAAATGCCAACCTTAGATTGCATGTCACCTAATTGGCCCTAATTAAATGATTACTTATATTTTCTAATCCAATGGATTATTAGGTGTAACGCCTCTTACTCTATATAGTCTAACTTATGCTTTAGCAAGTAAACCAAATAGAATAAAGTTTGTCATTGGCCATTTCTATTACACATTTCCTATTTAATTAAGTTCCTTATTTTTTTTAACCATCTTTCACTTCAGCTTTATTTTATCCTTATTTAAATGTGTTGTCATCTTGCTTAGCCTTTAACTTTATTTCATAAATGATTTTAAATGTTTTATCTCTCAAGGCGAGCTAGGTCGGAAGCCTTAATCAGCGTGCAATGAAAATCAGTTCTATAAAGTGTATCTAATATATCTGAGTAAGTCCTGACTAGAAGAACTCTAACCTACATCATGAATAATTTCTATGAATTGCTATCAACTTGTACAAAAGACATAATACTAGCCCTCCAAGCCTTCCATTAACATTATCAAGGTTTAAGTTTAAGTACAAGGTCCAAAGAAATAACAAAATATAGAACATAAGCACAACATGGTGTTAGTACCTTGAGACAAATATCCAGTCAGGCAGTCAACAGAGAAGCAGTAGTAGCAGAATGTAATGCATGACCAGGTAGTTAGGCATTTATATCTAGATACAAAATACAACACATATACATATACAATAAAAATAGAACTAGATGTCTACTTAACTACCCTACTCAGACTAGTCCTACATCAAAAAACCTAAACCAACTCCATGCCCAGGCACACTGGGGGTATACATGATGTGCACATACACTAACCCAATAAAAGAGTAAGTGTTGATGTCCTTAGAATACACTCACTCGCCTCCAACAAACTCAAAGTAATTGTTGAACAATGTAACATCCTTCCTAACCTAATGATCCTAATGAGGGTTATTGTAGCTCTGTAATACTGGTAAGAGTTATTTGTTAATTCGGATAATTTTCTAAAGCAATTTGAATTCTGTTACACTGAATACAAAAGAATAATTAAAGTATTTTCATAAACAGTTGATATAATGGGAATAAATATGAAAAATTTATTTTCTAGCTAAGAACCATTGATAAGATTTGTAAAAAATTTTGGAGAAGTAACTGAGCTAGTTCGGTATTTTTAAGGGCATTGACAGGGGATAAGTGAATTGTAAAGTGAACAGCTAATTAACTTAGAAAATTATGAAAATATTTGGGGATGGTAAATATTACATGGAGAATATTTTGGTATAAAATGCCAATTAAGATAATTATCAGTAAGCAAATTTACTTAATTCTTAAGTTTAATTCAATTCGAGACTGAGTAATGAAGCTTAACTGATAAATAGTAGTATATGAAATGTCTTAGAAAAATGGATCTGAGGACTAAGGTGAGACCTAAAATTTTTCACAATACTTATGGATACTTGAAAATTTAACTTTGAAAGATTAAAATGTGTTTAATAGATCCAAAAGTTTCAGTCAAAATTTTTTACTATTCCACCACCTTTCACTTGGCCACTTTTTCTACACAAATCTTGACTATTCTTTGGACATTTTTGCTTCATCTTTCTCTCGGTTCCCAAATCACAAACAAATAAGTGGGGATAAAACATAGGCATAGGGACGGCAAGAGAAAAGAGAAAGGAAGAAAAAAAGTATACCTACTCCATTTCCTTTCCTTTTTGTTCTTATCATCCTTGACTTTTCTCTATTTCATTTCATCTTTGTACACTTTCTCTCCCCTATTTTCGTCCAGTAGCAGTAGCCCAGGAGAAATAAGAAAAACAAAATAAGAGAAAGAAAGGAAACAAGAGACAAGAGGAAGAAGAAATCAAAGGCAAGAAAGGAAAGAAAATTGTGGCAAGTTAGTGAAGTTGAGGTAGGGGTTCTTTGCCACCTTCTTGCTCTTCTTGTCTCACTGTTTTTTGTAACACAATTCTAGTCATTTGAGCTCATGAAGATCGCGACTAGACCAGGAAATTTACAGGATGATTTTTAAGCATTTTATGCTTCTATTTCATCTTGTTTTAGTTCTATTTCTTGCATAAAATTTTGAGTAAAGGTTTGTGAATATGATTGGTGTTTTTGAGAACTATGACTCACGGTCAAGGCTAGAATAATAGAAGCTTTTTGTTGACTTTAAATGGTGTTGGAGTTATGTTTTAATATTTATGATCCAAATTAATAACCGTATGCTTCAATTGTTAGTTTCACACTTCAAACTTTGTCAAGCCACTTTTATTGAGTTTAGATGCTAGCATTCACGGTCATGACTTGTGTAGAGCTATATTATGTTGTTTTCTTTTGGCTTTGAATTTGTTTGGTTTTGTTAGTAGAAGCAGTGGGCGTGGGTATTTCAAATGTTCACACCTAGGAATTGACTTAGTTGTGTTTATGATGTGCATCTCACGACCAACCTACTCCCTTGCTTCCAATTTGAGTGTCATTTTCTATTGCATGTTGTGTTGAATTGATACATTGAATTTAATGAGAAATTTGATGAACATTGAGCTAGTTATATCACGGCAATTGTAACACCCTTGTGGGGATGTCGCATTTATGATGCAATAAAATAAAATTCTTACCCAAGTTATAAAACGTTTGGTACATAAATAATATTAGTGGTAAATTTTTTTTCCTTTTATACTTATAACATTAAATAAAATAACACAGAACACAAAATAAAACATCGTATAATCACACCATAATATATATATGATTTTTGTCTTAAATACACAAATAATTTACAACTACAAATATTTAACAAAGTAGTAAAAAGACAACATAGTACTAAAACATAACATTGCCCAAGTGCACCTCAAAGGTTTCTAACCCTCCGATGGATCATCCTCAGAGAGATCATTGAAGGACAGAACTCCTGGAGGTCCCACAGCTCTACGGACACGAGTCCGGGCTGTTGACTCACTACTGAGCTCGCTAGGTGCATGGAAAATTCCTTCCCAGTATCGCCTAAGAGTCAGAGGCAACTCAAGATGTAAATATAACGTAGTAGTAAATATAATATCTCCATCAAACTCTCTACTCAGGGACACAGTCAGACGTCCCACGTAAACTACTGATCCTCTATCCTCACGCATATGCTAGGCCTCTAAACCTTCGTGAAACTCAAGTCTCATAAAATCGAAGAATCCCGGCAACGCCATGATCTCAAGATCAGTCCTAATGGTAAGGATGATCTATCGGCTCGCCTTCCTCGTACAGTTCACTCGGCTGTCGCTCGTCCAGATACTGTATCTCAAGAGGCTGCTCCTCCTCCTCTTCCTCAAACTCTTTACGGAACTATAATAATAATGTAGAGAAAAACATATAGAGAGGTGAGACAATCTACATCATTACCAGCATGGCAAATAAGAAAATGACAATACAACAGATATCACAACAATATATACCATCATATCACATACAGTATAGCAAAGCAATGCATCATACATTTTATCACAGATTATAGTAAACATTAAAATGCAGATAATGAATGAACACACATTGACTCGTTCCTACTCCATGGAGCTAAACACGGATATCTGAGAGAATGATCCGAAAAGAACTAATAGTACCTCAGGCTACCCAATCAAACTATTGCACTGTCCCACGTCGTGTCTATAGCCCACAGTCCAAAACATCGTGTAGCAGTACATAGTCTAATACATCGTGTACCACAGGCATTGTACTAAATAGTCTCCACAAGATCTCGATTAAGAATAGTGCTTGTCGAGATCATTAGTGTGTTGCTCGTTACCACGGCCCAGAGGAGCAACCCACTGTCCATATGTGGAATTATTCGCACACTAATGCCTCCAAGTTCATATAACGAACCACACTACGCCTATCACACCACAAAACACGGTGTAATTCATCTCGTCAACCAATCGCCAATTATCAACCAAATTGACACAACTCTCTAAGCATGATCAAGAATTACCAAAATACCCTTAGTTCCAATATATTACCATATTTACGAAAGTACCCTCAGTCTCAATATACTAAAATATAGCATGTCTCCACTTGACAGTACTATCTCACAACATGTCCGGGTCCACCACTTTGGCCCGACAGTAAAACTCGCTGTATCGTTTAATCGCGTAGAAATTTTATCGCATTTTCACAATCGCATCGCTTTTACGAAAGTTTTAAAATTGCGTAAATATATTTTGACATTTTTGAACATCGCGTAATGTTTTTAAATCATTTTCTCAATTGCGTAAGATTTTTAAATCATTTTCTTAACCATACAGCTTAAAATCATCATTTTAAATATGTGTAGACTATATCTAGTACTTTTAAACTACGTAAAGTATTTTCCTTATGTTATAAATATATTATGGAATCTTTTCATTTTATTTATCCGATTTTAGTAAATTTTGGTAGCATTTTGCCTATAAAATTAGTATATGGTATTTTTAACGTTTTCCTCTAAATATTGTTCATTTTAACCTTACCCATCATTTACATCTTGAAACTTGCTAACGCGCTTCAAAACTCAGAGAGTGAGCTCTACGTTAGTATTTTTCAAGTTTTCACTTTATTTCTTGCTTATAATAAATTCTGCTAATTTAAAATTCTAAACTAAATTTATTCATTTTATTTCCCAAAGATTCATTGGAATCAATTTCTTTTGTAAATTAGTTACTTAACCTACCTTAGAAAATAAATTTGGTGTTCAAATATACATTAAATGGCATGTTGGCCATAATTAACCTAACTCATTTTCAAATTCATTATTTTACCTAGATTCATTAAATCATTATTTTAGAAAATGGTTGAGAACATTTTGGTTCTCTATTTAATGGTAAGGCCGTGAGCCTCAGTGTGTTCTTTGGAACACTCATACAATCGTTACATGTTATTCACATCCTATATTAATAATCATATATCTATAAACACATGCAATATATAAACACATGCAATATATATTAAAGTTATAAACATGCTTGCAAATAAAATCAATCACAAATAAGAAAAACAATAAATAACCACACAAATGAATCCTTATGGATTCTTCACACACATACAATTCCATTCTCCTCATCACCATACAAGGTTGATGAGATTAAATCTCCCTCTTACCTCTTGAAGACAAAGATCCTCTAGTCTCCTCCTTCTCCTTGTTTTCTTGACAACCAACACAAAACCCTAATAATTCTTAAATAATTAGTAAAATCACATACAAGGCTCAATATTGAAAAACCATGGAACAATCATGATTTAGAAAATCACAAATCAAACTTTAAACCAAAGGATCAAAAACTTACCCTTAGGGAAGTGAACAAAAGCTTTGATTTTGAACTAGAAAGAGTAGGTTTTTGACAAAACCTTGTAAAGGAAAAGTGTTTAGGATAGAGTTTTGGTTTAGGAAATGTGAAGAGGTAGAATTATAGAAGATTGATGGTGGTGTTTGGGTGCTTGGGCCGAATTTGAGAGAGAAAATAAAAGAGAAAGTTGCTTGGTGTTCTTGGTATTTTGAGAGAAAATGAAGTAAAGTCTTTTGATAAGTGTAAAAGTGAATATCAAGTGTAAATTATGGAGGGGCTGCCATGTGAGAGTTGTAGGAGAGGTTGAGTGTTTAATTTGGATAGTAAATATCCATATGTTTTCACACTTTGAAGCACATGGCTTATGTCACTTGGATGGTTCAAGAACCTTGTGGAACTTGTGAGAACTTGGCCATTTAGCCTCCTTGGCCGTGGGGTTCAAGGGTACTTAGGGGCTTGGTTTAATTTTAATTGAAAGCTAAACAGATGCTAATTAAATAGGTAATTAATTAGGTTAAGTCTCCCATTAACACTTAATTAACATTCTAATTACATAACTAATTAGTTTAATATATATTAGCATATATTATAGCTTCTAAACATAATTAGGATATCTAA
This sequence comes from Ormosia semicastrata, assembly GCA_029884595.1. Lineage (NCBI taxonomy): Eukaryota > Viridiplantae > Streptophyta > Magnoliopsida > Fabales > Fabaceae > Ormosia > Ormosia semicastrata. The sequence continues at coordinate 78,128,556 of JAQQTO010000060.1, forward strand.
TTAGTATTTAGATTATTACTAATTAATAATTAGGTTAGTTTACTTAGTTTGCTAATTAAGTAATTAGATTAACCAAATTAGGTTTAATTAGCTTCTAGGCAAAGTCAAGCCACTATATTTGACTTAATCTTAACCTTTGATTTTAACTTTAATCCCTAGCCTTTGATTTAATCTAAGGTGGATATTGCTTAGTGATTAAACTAGAATTGCTCTCACACCATTGATTTGATCAACGGTTAAGATCAAAGCTTCCAAAACAAGCTTCTACATCTAACGGTCCACAAAGTCTTTGCCTCTTTATTTGACTACTTCTTATTGGTTCAAAATAGTCAAGCCACTTTCATTGACTGGTTCTTATTGGCTTAGAATTTTGTCCAGTCAGAATCGTTGACTGTTTTCTAAACGCGGGTCCCACAGACTTTTAAGGGTCCATGGTCATTTTGAAGCATATTTCTACTATTTTTGAGACAGTAGGTACTGTTAAATAAAATAATATTATAATAATATAAAATTATTTTATTGTACAGTTAAATCCTAAAAATTAAAAGATTAATATATACATATCAATCAGAATTGGGTTTAGTAAGATCCCCCAGCTCCAATTAATTAAAATAAAATTTTTTCGGCCAGAAAATTATTATTTCCCTGGCTCGGAGCAAATCACATACAACAGTCAAATACACTCATGAAACAATCAAATTCAATTTACTACTCATAGAAATTACAAAACAATACATTTCAGGACTATATTATAATTATCCCAAAAGTGGGGGTGTTACAACAATTGCTGCCAAAAATTATTGACCAGAATTTTATTAATTGTTAACCATAATTCTATTCATTTATGAGCAAGAAATGATGACTTATATGGTAGAATTTGCTAAGGTAGCTGCTGCCTTTATTTTTGACTTGTATGTGGAAGATTTAAGTGTGTAAAAACATGGCTTGTATGGTATTGAAAGGTCACAGCTATGTTAGTTTATTTGTGACCAGAATTTCAATAGGTGGTTTGCTTGAATTTGTATCTAACATGGTGTTGAAAGGCTATGGTAAAAAGGCTGCCCCTTTAAGCCAAAACTTTGTTATCTTTGTGTAAGAATTATGGTTGAGAATGTGTTGAGTATGTAAAGTTGAAGGCTACCATAACACTATCATCATTTGAATTTATGTTGTTATGCATTGAAGCTTATTTGATTGAGATGTTGGATTTAAAATGAGCAAGAAGCTCATGACCAAGAATGCTTTAACACGGAAAATATATGATTGTGTAAAAGTTATTGTTTGAATGGAAGCCTATTGGATGTTGTGGTTTATATGAGTAGCCCTTATATTTTACATGGCCAAGAGGTTGAACTAGGATCATCCTAGGTTAGAATGGAAGTGTGAGGATGGGCATTCCCTCCCTTCCAGATTAGTTGAGGATGAGGAAGGACATACCCTCCCTCTTTGCTCAAGTTCTTCCTAGTTGAAAGTAGTTGAGGAATGACATTCCCTCTCTACAAGAGGTGATCCTAGATTGTTGATAGTGTGAGGATAGACGATTCCCTCCCTATCTCAATAGTTGAGGATGGACATTCCCTTACTAGAGGTGGCCTTGGTTACTCATTATCTGGAGTAGTTTTGTGTGATTGGCAAATGGTCATAAATAGGTTGAAGTGTACTAACTTGAAAGTAGACTACTGCCAAGTGATTTAAATAAGCAATATGATGAAATTGGAATTTATTTAATAAATTACGATGCTTGTTTAGAAATATATTTCTGAAAATAATTGTGGATGTAAATTGTGATATTTGTTAATAAATGTTTTCATAAATTAACAGTAACTAGGTTTCTGTTTCAGGAAGAGGAAGGATTGTATTTGGCTTTTTCCACCTTCCTACGATATAAAATGAGTTTTGAAATGATTTTTTCCTAAAACAGCTGGAAGTATTACGTTGACATGGATTTTTTAAACTATATTATTGAGAATTCTTAGAATTCTCATCCCTATTTTTTGTTTGTTTGTATTTTCGTAATATTTCCAGAGTTACATGCTTCAGCAAGAAGTTGGATGACGAAGACATAGAATAGCTCTGACGTCATAGACTAGTTTTAATGTTGTTTTGTATTGCATAATGTATAATTAATACTCTGTAACAAATTATGTAATTTTTGAGTATTGTAAATTACATTGTATATAATCCTTTCAGTATACATACATTATCTTATTTCACTTCAGGCTTATATTTTCAGTATATTAATTAAATACAAATTTAAATTTTAAATTGTTAATTTTTACGTGACGTGCTTAATTTTACTTGGTAGTACGTAAATCCGAATTACGTTATTAGTAAATATGTTAAGGACATTACAAATAGCGGCATCCTCAATATCTAGATATATCATGGAAACATAACAATGGGGGTGAAAATTATAGGATTTCCTAGTAATTCTACATGAAAATACGTCATAATAAATCCAATTGTCTCATAATGAAAAATAAATAACAAATATAAGTTGAAAATCTTATAAAGTTATTATCTAGGGGTAGAGGTTATTTCGATACCATTTTCCTTATATAAACATGCTCAATAATAATAATAATAATCTCAATATATGAATGCAATGCTTTTCTCTTTGGCCATTATTATATTTTTGTAATTCCCTTATGAGGAACTCTGGTCCTCCTTGAGGTACTCTGGACCTCCTTGAGGGGGAATGACCCACCTCCTTAATGGGGAATGACCCTCCTTCTACAAGATAGTCTATTTGTCAGATGTGAGCTAGCTCACTCTTAATAGCCATACGTACCACACAGTTCTATCCAAGCAAGGTGAATTCTTTCCTTGTACTTAACTTTGATAAGGGTCTCCCAATTGAAGGTAAGACTTACTTATCCTGATCATTGGGAATGTATACTCTTTCTTATGAGTTTTGTATAGTGCACAACTTTCACATATAATATAGCTTTTGATAGCTTTTACTGGCATTATAACAATTTTTTCATATACTTTCTCAAATAACAGCCATATAGGTCATACAATCGCATAATATACAGTTACCAATACCAACAACAATCTCAGGTATACTTCAAGCCCAAACTAGAGATAACTTGGCATACAAGTAACATATATACACAACCTTTCATATAAACAAGTATTATTAGATATCATACAAATTCCTACTAAGATATCTGACCTCTAGGAGTAATTGGGTTCTCATAAATCATTAGTTCTAGGTTAATTATGTTTTGGTCAACCGTTACAGACATGTTATCACTTGTCTAACTTATTTAATTAGCCTTGGCTAGGGTTAGGGTTTACCCTAGCTTTGGGTATAAGTAGGGTCATCCTAACCCTATGCCAGATCCTAGCCTGGGGTCTTTGACCTTGGCCTTGACCTAAGAGCTTTATCTTTAAATTATTCGGTGAGTATGGTGGTCCCTACTAACTTGAATCACTGTGGGTAGCCATCCTCAATGGTGGACCCCACCTTAACTATATTTTTCTTAAAAGCTCCAAAAATAGAGACAAGGAATAATGGTTCTGATTGCGGCCCCCCTTGGTGGCCCCACCATCACTATCCTAACTTAGTGTCCAGCCACTCTAGCGATGATACACTAGTCCCAATGGGCCAAAATCACTCTAACCCCATGGTTTTCATATAAATGGTTTTTCCATGATGGCTACCACCACCAAAACCCTCCACCACTGCCACCATGGGTTGTGGTAGCTTAACTTTTTTGGCCAATAAGGCCTCCAAATAGTGGTGGCAACAGCCCCACTACAACCTTAAAAGAAGATAACAACTTTTTCCTTCATGAGTAGTGGTCACCGTGGCCACCACCACCCAAATCCCTAACATCATTGCCACCTTGGGGGTTGCTTCCACCTGAAATCACCACCAAAATAGTACCTAGTCTCTTCACTTTGTATGGGAACCACCATTGTGGCTCCTTTGTCTCTCCATGGTCACGTGACCTCAAGCTTGGGTTGCGGCCAAGCAAGGAGTTTCCGCTCATAAGTCTCAGCCTATTTAATCTTAGCAAAACAGCAAGCATAGGCAAGGCTTTCAAAGGGAAAACATGGGGAAAAACCAAGAAACCCTACTTGATTTTCGGTGGACTTGCAACTTAGGGGCGGAGGTGCAACCAGTGAGACTACTTGGTCCCAAGCATGGAGGAAGGCAAGGCAGGCTGATTCTGGTGGCTGATCATGCATTCAGTGGCGGTGGTCTCCCTTGGCTGAAGATGGAGATATTCTTTCACTAAAACCCATACTCTCTCTCTAGGCCTAAAGGAAGAAGATGCAAAATGGGGAAGAGGGGGAGCCTTAGCTGTTTTAAAGCCAAACAGTAACTAGATGGTGGTTTAAAGGCCGGAGACTACGTGGTCTCCTTGCTTGGTAGCCATGGCAGGCTGCCTTGATAGCTTGGAGATCAAGTTATCGAGGCAGAGTAATTTCAGGTTAGTTTTGGGTTTGTCTTGGGTTTTTTGATTTTAAACACGGTTCTTGGATATAGTGCAACTATCCCTTGGTTCCCAATTTAGAGCTTGTAAGTTCTCTAGGTTGCAATTAGGACCTCTAGTAGTCCCATGTAAGACTTAGAATTTCCATGCACTAACCCTTGTAACATTCTCTTTAACATGTTAGTCTTGTTTATGGTTAAAAGGTATTATAATACTTGTATGACATGTCTACTTAATTTTATGACATTCTGAATTAGTTTGGTATTTTTAAGTACACTAAGTGAGTGTTTAAATATCAGATTGATGAATCAGATATTTGGAAATTTATGGAAATGGTGAAACTAGAATTTAGATGAATCCTAGGATTTTATATAATGCTTATGGAAGTTAAGAAACTTAATTTCATAAAATCTAAGTGTTCTTAACAGATATAAAGTTTCAGCTGAATATCTTAAGTCACCATTCTTTTCCCAAATTCCTATCACTTCCTTCCTTTGACTTTGTGGGTCTGTTTTCTCTCCTTTCACACTCAACCTCTCTCTCTTTTTCATGAGACCACCAGCAGTAGGAGAAAAAATGGAAAAGAAAGGAGGAAAAGGGAGGAGGAAGAAGAGAAGAAGAGAAGGAAGCTAGAGGCAAAGCCAAAACTTGAAGTTCATCCTTAGAGACTAGAGGTAGGGGTCTTTGGTTTTCCTTAACTCTTTTTCCCTATTTCCATCTTTGATGCTTGGTGCATGCTTGATGAGTGAAAAATGGGTTTAAGAGTTTTGTGTGGTTTTCTTGTTTGGGTTTTTGCCTCCATTGGCTAGATATAGTGTGGTTGTGGCATAATCATTACACGATTATGAGTTTTGAACTTAGAGAAGGTCATATGACTCTTTATGGTTGAAGATGAAAAATGGGTTTTTTTGTGATTTGACTCTTTGTTCATAAAAAATGATGTTTTATTGATTTGAGTTGTATATGAGTTCCAACGTGTTTGGAGACTATGTATGAGGATGAAAACTAGCTAAGATCTATGTTTTGGGGTGAAGGTTTGGTTGAAAACTCAAAGGAGTTGAATATAAGGAATCTGGGCTGGGCACTTAATCGCCCAAAAGTGGAAGCCTAATTGCCCAAGACACGAGGGAAAAATGCATTGGACACTCAAGCGCCCAATGAGTGAGCGACTGAGCACGCAGGGCAAGAAAACTCTAGCACTGAGTGCTTGATCACTCAAATTCTAGGCACCTAAGCACCCAGTGACAGATAAAATAGGGGGAGTTTGCTATCATCAAGCGCCTAAGCGCTGAGATAACATATTGATCCACGTGTTTTTTTTTGAGAAAAATGGAGTTATTTATCTGTTAGAATCTTTTATACATGCTTTTTAGTGTGTGTGTGTGTTAACAAAATTTTAGGGATATTTCATGAAGGAAATAATCACCTATCATAAGTGTAAAATAGTAAATCTTTGTGCATCCTATAGTTAGGGATAGACATAGGTAAGCTGCTATTCATTGACGAGCAATGATGTCGCACTTGATACCACTCGTGATGTGATGATGTGGTGTACTAGATATAACTAAACTGAGTTTGTTGGCATGAGTTACCTATCATTATGCATGAATTGATCCCTTATGGAGAAAGTTGAGCTTAAGGTACATGAATGATGAATGCTCCCTTGTTTACTAAGGTTGAGCTATGAGAAAAGCTAGAGACGTGAATTTGTTCCTTTGTGTGATAAGTTGAGTTGGGAATTCCATGTTTACTAGTTTTACTCTTTCACTTGGTTAGTGCAAACCTTGTGATGTTTAAATATGGTTTTGAAAATAACTCTACATGTTTTGAAACTTGCTATTCCTACGTATTGTAACCTTATATGATGTGCACAATCCTTTGGCCAAAGAATGGGATAAGAAATCCTAAATTATCATAGCGGGCGAGGCTATTATGGTTAGGGCTACTGGTATATGAGGTGGTATTAGTACTCTTACAATTGTGAGGGGAACAAGTCCACTCATTACCAAGTAATGTGAAGGGCTCTTTTGCCTATCCTACCCAGAAAAATACAAGGGGCCAGATTCCTGGGAATGAGCAAGTATCATGTGTTTTCTAAAACAAAAATCTGCACAAGCATTTCATAAGTATAATCTTAAGGTATTTCTTAGGCATAATCATATGGCATAATGCATTGCATTAAATGACAATTGTATGGGCACTTATCTTGTTTTTAGAACAATGATGTGAGTTTGAGGTTATGGATTGCCTTGTGAATATTACACAGGGAGTATATGAATATTTCACTAGTATTTGAGCGGTGGTTCATTTATCTATTGCAAACATAATCCATTGGTGTTGGTTCTATTCTTAGGATTTGGTTAGTTATATGATGATTTAAACCATTTTTATAAATGAATGAACTTTTGCCTCAGGAAGAGAAAGGACTGGTTTTTGGCTTACGTCACCTTTCTATTTATCTTTGTATAACTTATTTTTCTCCCGAAGCAGCTGGACTTATCACGATGGTATGTGTTATAAACTGATTACTGAAAATTGTGAATTCTCACCCCATTTATTTGTTTCCATGATAAATCTATGTTGAGACCTTTCCAAGGGAAAGAAGAAGAAGCAGACGAAATAGATAGACTTCATTTGCTTCTATGTCGAGTTTTGTATTTTTTTTGTCTTACTTTGTATGGAAACCTATGTACTACTCGTGCCTTTTGTGGCTTTTGTTGTATATATGTATATAAGGTTTTCTTCCTTCTTGGCTCTCTATAATGCTTTGTATGATGATTATGGTTTTAGAATTGTTATTTTAGTTATAAGTAACGCGCTTAATTTTGTTTACTTATGTGTATTTATGAATGTACTAAAGTAGTAAGGACTAGGGTGTTACAACCCTAACTACTAAATCTGAGTTTACTTGTACTTAATAACTCATAATTTAATTTAATTATATTTATTCCAATTTTAATTAACTTAATATGTATAATTTATTCTTAAAATTATCTATACCAATTAAATTTGAGTTAAGTGAGTAACTTTTAGTTACATGAAATGTAATTGTTTCAAGGCTAATCATTACCTAATTTTAATAATATAATTATATATGATTTAATATCTACTTGATATAATTATATAATAAACTCTTATATTTAATTTATAATTTAGCTTAATATAACTAATTTAATTAAGATCTTAATTATTTATTTTAACCTCTAATTAATATTAATTTAGCTTAATTTATATTTATTTATGATTATTAAATTTCATAAAATATAAAACTAAGCTCTAATAATTACAAATATTTTTATTTATAATTATTCTAGCTAAATTACTATTTTTCTATAATTATCTCATAGTTTTTATAATTATTTTAATTACTTTTATGAGATAACGTCTTCACTAAGTTACCTACCTATATGCATATACAAGGTAATTAGAAAGATAGAAACACAACAATAGCTACCTAGCAGCTCATACATGCAAACAGGAAGGTAGAATATTATATTAAGTAAATGCCTAAACCTACTTACATGCATCCTTATTGGATCTAATTTTAATAATAAAATTTATTAGTAAAATTTATTATTTTTATTTACTTAAATTATTTACACATTTGCTTAATTGTATGCTTTAAGCACATAATTATAACATAAATCAATATAATTATTTATTTGATAATTTATATTATTTAATTAATTTACCTAAAAGATAACTTGCTTGCTAAGTTAAACATACTAGGTCATATAACATACAATTTAACATAAACAACAAATTATTGACTACTTCACTAGCTATCTAGTTAAATTAGAAGGGAAAATGTTACAATCCAAAATTCTCATTTATCCAATTTTTTGGAGATATGAGATACCTTTAATGACAACGGGGTATCGAGGGATGCGATTGGGCTATGGTTGTTCCTATTTTCCAACAGACTCTATCACTACATAGGACGACCTTGCCAATAACTTTCTTGCCAAATTCTTTCCACCCGCCAAAACAACCAAGATTCAAAATGATATCACCTCATTCGTGCAATATGACTCTGAATCATTGTATAAGGCTTAGGAAAGATAAAAAGAGCTTATGAGGAGGTGCCATCATCATGGAATTCCAAAATAGCTACAAATGCAAACCTTTTATAATGGTTTATCGGGCATATCCAATCAACCATAGATGTGGCTGCTGGTGGAGTATCGATGAGTCAGTCCATAGATATAGCTTATGAGCTCTTAGAAAATATCACTACCAACAATTACCAATGGCCATTAGAGTGGGAGAACCCCAAGCGAGTTGTAAGAGAGCTTGATGTTAATCCAATTACTTCTTTTTCAACACAAGTTTTAGCCATTGCCAAAAAGTTAGATAATTTGTGGGTGGATGCCATATAAATTTTGTTTATCTCTTATGACTTCTACGGCAGTGCTCATTCGAGCTACACAAGTTGAAAGTGTCCAATATGTCTGGAACTACTGCCAAAATCAAAACCATAAAAATCCTTACTCCAACACTTACAACCTAAGGTGAAGGATTCACCCAAATTTTGCTTAGGCTAGTAACATTCAAGGGTCATCATCGTCATCTCATACCAAGGAGGCTCCCACATATCCTCCTAGTTTTCAACCTAAAGGACCCCTCAAGATAGGTAAGCAACATTGGATAATATGTGCATGAGCTTTTTGTCTACACAAGATGCCTTCATGAAGGATATCAAGGCTTATATGGTTAAAATAAATGCGTGTTTGGCTTAAAATTGTTACCAAGTGACCTCAATACTCAAGAGAGGAGTAAATTGAATATATAAAATATTTTCGCAAATCTTTCACAAAACATTTAATTATTAATTTTCGTTGAAGCTATTGATTAATTGAAGTGAATAGATAGATGAGATTGATCACTTCACTCACAAATAAATAAGCCAAGATAGAAAGTATTCAAGCAAGCATATAAGATTAAAGCACAAATGTAAATAGATGAGTTTTGAATATCAAACACAAGATTTATCCTGGTTCATCCACCAATCCACTTGTGGCCTATGTCCAGTCCTCAAGCAATCACCCAAGATTTTTTACTATGTCGTCAAGCTTCAATAGGTGCTTGACAAGTTTTACAAACTAGAACACTCACCATACCTTGAGATACCTTACCCTTTGTGGTTGAGCCTCAAAACAAGGATACCTTACCCTTTACAACCTTTGAGGGATACCTCATCCTCTTTACAACCAAGGGATACCTCACCATTTTCTCTACAAGGATACCTCACTCTCTTTACAACTAAGGGATACCTCACCCTTTTCTCTAGAGGGATACCTCACAGTCTTTACAGATTTAAATAAAGTGTAGATAAAATGAAACTCTTTCAAGAGTGGATAATACAAATTGAAACTCTATGGGTATCAAGAATTCACACTTTAAAGCTCAAAATAGGGGTTTGGAGAAATAGATAGTGAAAAATGAATTTAATGCTCAAGAATGATTTTCTGGTTGTTCTCTAACATTTCTTTGATGCCCAACAACTTGGATTTATAGCCAAATGCAATTAAGAGTTGTTTTGGAAACATTAAATGCTCTTAATAGAGCAGTTAGACGTGTTTTCAACCTTTCTAGATAACTAATTATTGATTTTTCCTAATTGGCTATTTGAATAAGCATAACTGATTATTGGAAATCATATAATCAGTTATGAGATATATAAAAAGAAATCATGCATATCTATTTCACTCAATAACTAACTAGGACAAATGGCCTAATTGGTTATTAACATTTTTAAAACATTAGAGGTGCTTCTGTTTCACCTCCATAACCGATTAAATAAGTTGCCTAATTGGTTAGGCCTTTTAGAAACAAAGAGGCAATGTCTTTGACTTATCAAATAACTAATTAGAGGAATGACCTAATCGGTTAGGAGGTTCAGAAATTGGCTCTTGACTTTCACAATAACCAATTAGGGAAATGACCTAATCGATTAAGAGCCTTTAGAAAAACATAAGAATTGGCTCCTGACTTAGTGAATAACCGGTTATAGGAATTCCATAATCGATTATTTGCTTTAAAAACATGAAAATCGCTTTTGACTTGGTGAATAACCGGTTATGGATATTCCATAATTAGTTATGGCACTCTAGTTTCGAAAACAGAATTTAAATGTTCATAACTTCTTCATTTCTCATCCGTTTAAAACAAATGACCACTTATTCGAAAGATCTTTGAGTCTATTTTCATATGAAATAAGTTTTAGAATAAAACTTAAAATATTTTGAAAGATATCATCAAAAGAGTAGCCAAAGGTTAATTTTGCAAAACACAAACTTGATTATTTTTCATAAATTTGAACTACCATCAAGACTAGCTTTTCAAAATATGTTTGTTGGGCATTTTAGCATGTGAAAACCATTTATAAATATTTGAAAACATATTTAAGTTCAATATGATTCCTATTTACCTTTACACAATATCTAAGTCCTATAAGCTAAACTTGAAGAGTCTTGGGACTTAATCTTTGCACTTCCATTCCTTTCTTATTTGTTATCATCAAAACCATTGTTTTAGTCAATGCCAATTACAAAAATGATGCTTTGTTGCACATTCAACCCACATCCTTGCACAATCTTAAGACACAAGTTAGCTAACTAGCACAAATGTTAAGCACTTGCCCTCTGGGCTCATTTCTAAGTGATACCATCAACAATCCTAAGGGTGATCCCAATGCACATTGTATGGCCATATCCCTTTAGAGTGGTAAGTAGCTCGAAGATAATGTTGGTAATCCAAGAATTAATAAAAGGTTGATAAGCCTAATCACTAGCAAGAATGTCATCCAAGTGAAGATAGTTGAAGAAAAAGAAAAAGTTGGTAGGAAAGAGGAGAAAAAGCCAATTGAGAAGCCTAAAAATACCTCATCTTCCATTTCCCAACCAGTGTGTCAAGGCAAAGCTTGATCATGAATTCAAAGAATTTCTTGATGTGTTCAAATGTTGCACATCAACATTCTTTTTGCAGAAGCCTTATCCCAAATGTCATGAAACCTCAAGTTTATGAAAGAGATCTTTACTAAGAAGAGGGAGCTAGTGGATGGTGAGATTGTGGCACTTGTTGAAGAATGTAATGCCATTTTGTAAGGTAAACTTCCACCAAAGCTTGAGGATCCTGGAAGCTTTACCATTCTTTTTATTATTGGTGAGCAATTTTCTGGTAAGGCACTATGTGACTTAGGGGCGAGTATTAACCTTATGCCCCTCTCTATTTATGAACAACTTGGGTTAGGGAATCCAAAACCCACCTTGGTCCTTTTATAACTTGCTGATAGATTATACTCTTATCCGAGGGGTGTGGTGGAGGATGTGCATGTCAAAGTTAGTAAATTTATATTCCCTAAGGACGTTGTCAACGTTGATATGGATGGGGATAAAAATATACCCTTGATATTTGGGAGATCATTTTTGGCTACCTCTAGGGCTTTAATAGATGTACTTATAGGTAAACTCATTTTAAGGGTGGGTTGTGATGCCTCCTACCCTATATAGTCCTCCCTAAACATATCAGGGCTAGCTAGATAGAATAGAATTCATCACTAATTGTCGTTGCTTCTCTTTTACTAGTTTGGTTAAGTTCTTTACTTATTTTAGTAAACTGTGTCCGACTTCGATTTTGGTAAGATCTCCCGGTCCCAGTTTAACAGTCCAAAGTTTTTCGGCCTCTGAGGAATATTTTATTTCTCTGGCCCCGCTTAGCGCAAACGTAAATTGAAAAATATAATAAAATAATCAAATAATTCAAATAATTCTAAAAAAATTCACAAAAGTCACAAATATTATAAAATGAATAAATATCATGAAATAATAAATTTTTGGGGTGTTACAACTCTCTCCTCTAAAAAGAATTTCGTCCCCAAAATTCATTGTACCTTAAAATAAATGTGGATATTGCTCCCTCATCTTGTCCTTTATTTCCCAAGTTGCATCTCTGATGATGTCATTCCAGATTACTTTGACTAATAAAATTTCTTTGTCCCTGAGTTACTTCACCCTCCTATCCTCAATCTTGATAGGAAGTGTTTCATAGGTTAAGTTCTCTTTCAGTTGTACCGTATCCGGTTTTATGACATGGGCTGGGTCGGGAATATACTTTCGTAACTGTGACATATAGAAGACATCATGAAGGTTGGAAAGAAAAGGTGGTAAAGCTATTTGGTAGGCTACTGGACCTATCCGACGAAGAATTTGATAGGGTCTAATAAATTTTGGAGTGAGTTTTCTAGATTTAAGAACCCTTCCAATACCAGCCGTAGGTGTGACCCTCAAAAACACATACTCTCTTTCCTCGAATTCAAGGGGTCGTCGTCTCTTGTCAGCATAGCTTTTCTGTCGACTTTGAGTTGCTTTCATTTTTTCCTGAATCATCTTAACCTTTTCAGTTGTCTATTGTACCATTTCAGGTCTTATCGTAAAACTTTCACCATCTTGGTACCAACACAATGGTGTTCTACACTGTCGCCCATACAATGCTTCATAAGGTGCCATTCTGATGCTTGCATGGAAACTGTTATTATAGATGAACTCTATTAAAGGCAAGAATTCATCCCAACTCCTAGTCTGCTCCAAAACACAAGCCCTTAACAAATCCTCCAATGATTGGATTGTTCTCTCTGACTGACCGTCCTTCTGCAGGTGGTAAGCAGAACTCAAATGAAGCTTCGTTCCTATGGCTTTTTGCAGACTCTACTAAAATCTTAATGTGAACCTCGGATCTCTATCAAAAATAATACTCGAAGGCACACCATGTAGTTTTACAATCTCACCAATGTACACTTGAGTCAATTTCTCCATGGAATACTTCATATTGATTGGCAGGAAGTGCGCTGACTACGTAAGTCGATCAATAATTACCCATATCGAGTCGTACCCTTTCCTAGTTCTTGGTAGTCCTCTCACAAAATCCATTGCAACGTTATCCCACTTCCATTCGGGAATAGCCAAGGGTTGTAACATTCCAGAAGGTCTTTGGTGTTCCACTTTAGCTTTTTGGCAAACTAAGCACGATGAAACATACTCGGCAACATCCCTCTTCATCCCCTGCCACCAATATAGTCATTTTAGGTCTTAGTACATTTTGGTAGTTCCGAGGTGCATACTTAGCTTGCTCTTATGGGCTTCCTCAAGAATCACCTTCCTGAAATCGAGATCATCCGGTACACAAACTCTGCTTTCGAATCTTAAGACTCCATTTGGTTCTTCTGAGAATTCAAATATAGCGCCTCGTTTTACTAACTCCTTCTCCTCCTATAAATATAGGTCACTTCCTTATTTCTCTCTAATCTCTTCCATTAATCCATTGGAAATGGTAATCATACTCAAACATATCCTTCCCTTAGTCAATTCCACGGACAATGGCATATCTCTAAATTATTCTATCAACTCTCTTTCCTTGAGCATCATAGCAGAAACACTAAGCGTATTTCTACTCAAAGCATCCGCTATGATGTTTGCCTTCCTGGGATGATAATGGAGTTGAAAATTATAGTCTTTTAGGAACTCCAACCACCGTCTTTGTCTCATATTCAACTCTTTCTGATCAAACAAGTATTTCAGGATTTTAAGATCACTATAGACATTGAACGTTGCTCCATACAGAAAATGTCTCCAGATTTTCAATGCAAACACAACGGCGGCTAACTCCAAGTCATGTGTAGGATAGTTCTTCTCGTGTACCCTCAGTTTCCATGAAGCATATGCCACTATTCTTCTATTATGCATGAGAACGCATCCTAAACCTTGATATGAAACATCACAGTATACCTCAAAAGGTTTGTTGGGATCTGGTAGAATCAGCACTGGCGAATCAGTTAATCATCTCTTCAATTCTTGGAAGCTTTACTCATATGCATCAGTCCATGCAAAAGGTTGATTCTTCCTTATAAGCTGAGTGAGAGGTCCTTCTATCTTAGAGAACCCTTCAATAAACTTTCGATAGTAACCGGCCAATCTGAGAAAACTACGGATCTTTGTTACCGTCTTTGGTCTTTCCCACTGAAGAACTGCTTCGACTTTTGACACATCTACTTCAATTCCTTCTTTTGAAATCACGTGTCCCAAAAACTGAACTTCACTCAACTAGAACTCACACTTGGACAGCTTTGCATATAGCTTGTTTTCCCTCAAAATTTGAAGAACCACTCTGAGATGTTCAGTATGTTCCTCCTGACTTTGAGAGTAGACCAAAATGTCATCAATAAAGATAACAACAAATCTATCCAAATAGGGGCAAAAAATTCTGTTCATGAAGTCCATGAATACAGCAGGAGCATTGGTTACTCCAAACGGCATCACAAGGTACTTGTAATGTCCATAGCAAGTTCGAAAGGCCGTCTTAGGAACATCTTCTATTTTCACACGGATCTGATGGTAGCCAGAACGTAAGTCAATTTTGGAGAAAACAGCGGCTCCCTTCAGCTGATCCATCAAATCATTTATTCTTGGAAGCGAATACTTATTCTTGATTGTGACCTTGTTTAATTGGCGATAATCTACACATAATGGAGAAGTCCCATCCTTCTTCTTGACCAACAACGCTAGAGCTCCCCATGGTGAAACGTTAGGTCTCAAAACTTCTTCTCTAATAGATCCTCCAACTGTTTCTTGAGCTCGGCTAATTCTGATGGTGACATCTAATATGGTGCCATGGATATAGGACTCAATCCTGGCACAAGATCTATAGAGAATTCTATCTCCCTCTTTAGTGGTAATTCAGGTATGTCATCAAAAAAGACTTCGGGAAATTCATTTACCACAGGAATAGCATCCACACTGGTCTCACCCTTAATTTCTAAGGAAGACAGGAGCATGTATCCTCGAGCTCCTTCTCTCAAGAGAGTCTCGACTTGGTTGGCAGTTACAAATCCAAAAATCTCAGAATCAGTAAATATTAAGGTTTTACTAGAACAGTCCAACAGGACATGGTTAGAAAACAACCAATCCATTCCTAGGATAATATCTATTTGAGAAAGGGGTAAACAGATCAAATTGACTAAAAAGACTCGACCTTCTACAAAAATAGGACAATTCAAATAAACTTGGGTAGTAACAACAAGTTTAGCAGTAGGAGTAGAAATACTCAAATCAAAAGGTAAGGAAGACATAGGCAAACCTAGTCAGTGTACACAATCGTAGGCAATAAAAGAATGAGTTGCCCCTGAGTCAAACAGCACAGTTAAAATATTACCTCCTATTTCACAATCTCCCTGTACCAGATCTTCAGATTGAGAAGCCTCTGCTCCAGTCATGGTGTAAACTCTACCTCCCACCTGGGGCCTTGCAACTCGCACATTACTAACAGAGGGCTCCACCGTAGGTTGATTGCAATCTTTGGAAATATGTCCGGGCTTCCCACATCTGAAGCAAATGATCCCTTTAATTGTGCAGTCCCTCGTCCAGTGGTCCCTTCCACAATTTAGACATTTTGGTGTAGACGCCCCAGTTGTACCAAACTTGCGGCCACTAGAACCTTCTCCACGGGGTTGTTGCTAAGGTTGAATTCCCGATGGTCTCGAATATGGCTTTTGCTGAAAATGGCTGCCACCGCTACTCCTCCCCCTTTGGAACTGAGAGGGTCCAAAGTTGCGATTTCTTGCCTCTCGAGATGGCTCTAACTTTTCGAGTCGACAACACATATCCATCAAGGCTGAGAATTGATTCATCCTCATTGGTAGTACTTCTTTCTTCAATTCAACTCTAAGGCCTTCTTCAAATTTATGACATTTCGACGCTTCATCAGGCTAGATTTGAAGGTACCGGGAGAACTTTGACAAGTTGTCAAATTTAGCAACATACTCATTTACTGACATGTTCCCTTGCTTCAGTCCTAGGAACTCCATCTCCTTGGCGTGTCTCGCACTGGCTGGAAAGTACTTCTCCAGGAACTTGTCCTTGAAGGCTTCCCAAGTGATTATGATTCGCTCAGCTACCATGAGTCGTCGAGCCCCCTTCCACCAGTCTTCGGCATCTCCCATGAGCATAAAGATAGCATAGGTTACCTTTTGAGTATCAGTGCATCGCATTCCTTCGAACGTCTTCTCCAATTCTTGAATCCAAAGACTTGCCTTCTCCTGGTCAAACTCTCCTATGAATTGGGATGGATTATTGCGACGAAACTCTGATAAATTCTGAGTCTCAGCAGCAGCTTTGTACTGTTGGGCAGCTCTTTGATTTTGTTGCATTATAACTTCCACCATTCTCTACATTGCCTCTGCCACTGCAGCTATACTCTCACTATCTATATCAAGGTTCACACGTGTAGCTCCGCCTCGTGCCATTTTGTTCCTTCGAAGTCACACTAAACAACATACAATGAAAGTCAGATGAGATCTTTTCACACAATTTTGTCTCCTTTTGGAAACCAAACAATACATCTCTGTATTCAATCTCAGAGAAAACACACAGCACAAACAAAACAAACCTACCCACAAACCCAAAAGACTCAAACTTGGGCTCTGATACTAACTAATATAACACCCTCCTTTGGGTGTCACATTTTCAACAAACTCCTTTAAATCCTTTTACCCAAGTTTTTAAAATATTTGATGTTATAAAGTATAAGTCTCAAAATGTAGGTATCTTTTTTGTAGATAACATATATGACATATTAAAAGATGGGTTCCAAATTCCTTTTTATAGAAGCATAAACTTTGAAGTAAGGTAACATCACAAGATATAACTACTTAATATTACACACCAAAAAGATTATATATATGTCAGTGGCATGGATTCCAACCCACCCAAAATATATAAGTTAAATATACAAGTTTATAGCCAAAAGACATATAGTGCCCACTGACTCCAAAATATACATTGGCCCAAGTCTAAACCTCTAAGGAACAGGGTCCTCTGCTAGATCCTCCATAGGATCCTCCTCGGGGTCCTCCTCGGGGTCTTCCTCGTCCTCAGACCCCAAGTCAACAAAGTTCCTCAACTGAGGTAGCAGCTCACAAACTGGTGTCCTAGCAGAAAAAACTACAGGGTCTCGATCCTCCCTAGGGGTGTAATGTAAATCACCCCACAGCTCCCTAATCGGTATGAAAAACTCTAGATATATAGCAATAGTAAGAGAAAAGAAAGTAACATCATTACAGGTCCTACGGATGGTTAAAGTCACATCTCCTACACATTTAATACGTTCATTATCTCAATCAATGAGCCAGGCGCTCGCACCATCATGAAATTGAACTCGATTGTAACTAAAAATATATCTTCTTGCAGCCATCCCAAAATAAGATAACAGCAACTGCAACTCTTCCTCTCAGTCTTTATCCACAGGAACATATAAAACAGAAACAGGCAGTACAACAATACAAAAAGGTGAGACTCTTTACATCATTACCAACATGGCAGCAAGAAACAACAAACAATAATACAATCATAGAGTACAAATATAACAATTTACAGTTATAATGTTGTCTAACAGATATCTCAATAATGTATACCAATAGAAAAATCCACAGTATAATAATTAATTTCACAGTAAAATGCTTAATGATGTGTGAATGCACAACAGACTGACACCTACTCTATGGAGCTAAAAACCAACATCGGAGAAAATGATCGGGAGAACCACTGTCTGTATATCGTTAGCCTCAAATCATGTGCTTTTCAATATAATCAATATGCGCAATATGGCTATACAAGACACTCTTAACCGGATCTTGAATAGGATAGTGCCTGGTCGAGATCGTTGGTGCGTTGCACAGTCACCATGGCCTAGTGGAGCTACCAACTATCCAGTTGTGGGATACCAGCACCCCGATGCATCCAAGTTCAACAAGTGAACCACACTACGCAATTCGCACCCGCACAAAGATGTAATTCATCTCCTAGGCATTCCGCCTTAACAACAAGTCATTCTGACTTTCACAATATATGATCACATGATAATGAACCTAGGCATTCCGCCTTAACAATAAGTCATTCTGACTTTCACAATGTATGATCACAATACAATGATGCATAATATTCTTTAGCAACAATAATCTTATTAAGAGGAACCATAACAGCGTTCAAACCAACCATTGACCACTCAGGGTCCAGTTCATTAACTCAACAGCACAATAACATTATGTTCGATCACAAGGCATCCCAAATACACAATTCTCAGAAAATCATCCTCTTTAAAATTTCATGAAGTATTCTCTACAAACTATACTTATCAAAATTTTCAAGAATTAATATGAAATAGCACTTTAAATTTAAAACCCTTCTAGTTAAGTTCCACTAAGTGATGTCTCCTCACATTCTTCACAAAGGGCCTAAAAAGGAATTACATGGTATTAACTTCACAATCTCACTTCTCTTTTCCCGTAAGTCTTAAAGGTGCTCCAAATTATTATGAATTCTATTCCTCACCCATTTTTCCTCTCAAGGCCAAAACCTCTCTCCATCTAAGGGACTAAATTTTTATTTTTCCACTCAACTATTACTTCAAATCCTCATTTTAACACTTTAGTTTTAATTTAGCATAACATTTTTATCTTGGATGCCTCATTTTAAGCCTCTTGGTCATGAGCTTCTAGGTCACTAGGGCCTCAAATTTTTTTTAACTTCCACAAGGAATCTCAAAATAACTTATATCAACAATCAATAATTTCATTTACCACCAAAATCATAAACATCATCATCAAGCCACAAATCACATAAGGCAAAATAACAACAAAATCACCAAGAAATCAAACACAAATCAAGTAAAGAACCCTCACATGGATCCTTCACTCTCAACACATCCAAATGTCCCTCACTACCATAGGAGGTAGATAAGAGAAATCTCCCTCTTACCTTTGGAGGTATCCAACCACTTGTGTAGAACTTTTTGAAGCAATACTTCCTCCTTCAAGAACCCCCTTGAAACTGAAAATGACATAGCAAAAGTCATCATTTTTAGACTTGGAAAAGAGTAACCAAGAATATACATTAAAGCTTTGAAAGGAAGAAGAGAAGAATGATGAAAAGGAGAGAACTTTTACCTTAGAAAATCACAAACCCTAACTTGAAGGATTCTTGGAAAAGTGATGAACAACCAAGATCTTCACATTAGATGATCTTAGGAGGAAGTATAGATTCAAGAAATATAGTTGTTAGAAATTTTAGAATGTTAAGTGGTGGTGCAAGGGTGATGGCCGTGTAGTGTAGGAGAGAAAGTGGAAGAATATGAAGAGAAAAAGTGAGAGAAAACGTTTTGGTGAGGAGAGAGAAAGTGATAGGAAGGATTGATTTGAAAAGATGATAGAAATTGTTCAAAAGTTCCTTTTCCCCACATGTGGTCGTGTGCCTCCTTAGAAAAGGGGAAATGAAGCTTCTCTTGGAAGCTTCTCCAAAGCTTGCTTGAGAAGCTTCTCACGCTTCCCAAAAATGTCAATCAACGATGTGACGTGATGATATCACTTAGATGGTGTCATAAAAATGACTAGATAAAAATAATCTACTAGATTTCTACTACAAACTGTTATCCAATGGATAAAAGTCACTGTCAATAAATCTGGTATCTATTATCCAATGGTTAATAGAGTGTACCCAAATTTTATATGTCAGATAAAATCTCAAAAAATAAAAACTTCATAAATTGTGTCCGACTTTGGGTTTAGTAAAATCCCCCAGTCCCAGTTTAACAGTCCAAAGTTTTCCAGCCTCGGAGGAATATTTTATTTCTCCGGTCCCGCTTAACACCCATATAAATCAAAAAATATAATAAAATAATCAAACAATTCAAATAATTCCAAAAAAATTCACAAAAGTCACAAATATTATAAAATGAATAAATATCATAAAATAATAAATTTTGGAGGTGTTACACCACTCACTCGTTAAACAACTCCATTTTCATTTTGTGCTCCTCAAGCTCTATAAAAAGGAGCATTGGTTGCTCATTTGATCATCTTGGTCTAGAGATCAAGATCATGCTATTGTATTATTTATTTCTCTTATGATGGTTTTCTTTTGATCTAAATAGAAGTTATGTTCATCTTCTTCTTCTTCTCTCTTTCTTTCTTCTTGTTCATGAGCAACTAATTTTTATTTTGCTTGGGTGAAAAGGTAAAACTTTTGGTAATAAATTAAGGTTAAATTAATTTCTTTCTTGTACTTGAATGATTATTATCAAGTTATCATTATATGTGTTATATTTTGTTTTCAATCAATTTAGAAACCCTCTTTGTAAAGTGGAGATCTTGATTCATTGTAGATAAGAGATTGGCATAATGAATACTTGAGCCCATTTACAAGTGTTGGTGTTAGTAAATAATTTAAGGAACCATAATATAATTACATATATAATCTTAATTGAACTATGAATGTTGTATTTTCTGATTGGAACCTCCATTATGTGTGGATTTCAATTGAGTCATAAAAAAAATAATATTGTCTTTAATTTGTTATTAAGAGTGGATCTTCTAACCCAAGCAAATCTTTTTTTTTTCATTTGTGAACAACTTTTATTACCTTTATTGTTGTGACAAATCTTTTCCTTACCTCAAAGAATTTTTTTATCAATTCCCTGTGGATCGACCTCATACTCCTGAGAATTTATTACTTCAAACAACCTGCACTTGGGTTTGCAACTTATAATTTGCATTAAGTTTTTTGTGCCGTTGCATTCCCCCACACTTAGCTTTTGCACTTTCGGGCAAAACACATAAGATCAAAGCTAGGGAACAAGGAAAAACAACACAAACTCAAAATCTAAAAATTTTAAAAGACTCAATTTTCAATAATATTCAAGAATGCAAAAGTTTATAAGCATGAAGAGTAACCAAAGATTCAAGGGATCAAAACATTTCTGAGGTAACGTTTCTTCACATCTCAAACCAACAAGTAATGAAACTTCAATTGAAAAGCATGAGTCAAGAATGATAGATCCTCACAAGATTCACTTTCAATCCCTCAAGTGTTTAAAAGGTAGGTATTTCATTCAATTCAACCCCTAAAAAATTGCACTACTATAAGCTTGCTTATCTTCTACTTCTCCACTACCCAAAGCACATGCACACACAAATCAAGAGAACTTTATTCAAGGTTGTATTAAGGTCAAGGTAAAGGAAGGGGGTAATATATGACAAGTTAAATACTAAAGAGAGTAAAAGAGTACTAGGGTTGAGTTAAAATAACAAACATGAAAAGTTCATCCCAACATAATGCAAATTCCCTTTACATATTCTTTTCGCTTCCCCTTTTTACCTTGTTGACCTTTCTTTACACTTTGTTGTTGTTTTTTTATTTTTGTAAGATGGCTACTCTTTCTTTTTTCATCAACCATTTTGTACATACACCCCCACACTTGTTCAAGAACTCATCCAATGTCAATGCTCTCTTATTCCCTAAGGTTAGGTAAGAACATGTTTTTTTTGTTCTTAGGAAATGTAATGAGCTAAAAATAAGGAATTATCAAATAAGCTCAAAGGAGTTAAGTAACGAAAAATATACAAGGTTGGTTATTTAGTTCAAGTAGCTATTTCAAAAAAAATGCCTTAATTATGTTTATGTATCCATATGAAAATGTAGTCTTAAATAGAGTCAAAGCAAGTTCTAGAGTAACAATTCTATGAGTGAAAATCACACAAGAAAGAAAAGAATGGTGCAATGATAACTTCATAAAATGTAGTTATTTTGTGCCCTATCTCTATGCTTAAAAGAATGCTTAGTTCTAGTGTATAATGCATATTCAGAAGGTTTTAAGCTTATATTTGTCCTATTTTAATTCTGATGTCTTCTTATGTGATATTGAGCAAATTATACTTATTTGATAAGTGATTGAGTGGATTTACAACTATTATTGACTTGGTGTTTTCTTTATATTAGGAAGGACTCCAAACAAACTCAAATGTGGAGAACTTGGACAAAAAGTGGAAGAGAAAGTCAAGTGTGCATCTCAGCAAACAACGTCACGTTGCAGGCATATCAATGTTGCGGTGTAGTGATGAATCCCCTACTTTAGTACAAAGACCAGAGGCCAAAGCACCGCGACGCAAGGAAGTGAAAGTCGTAGTGTAGGTTACCTAAATATCTAGGGCGCTACGACACTAAGAACTAGACCCCACGGTGCCTGTGAACGAATTGTATGCACGTCGCAGCGTAGGCATGTTAATGCCACTGCGTCCCCTATTTTTCTGAGTCTATAAATACTATTTTATTAGATTTTTGCAATGGAGGCCGTTCATGTTTAGAGAGCTGCTACTGGAAAACACGTTTTTGAGGTTAAGGGAGCCTAAGGAGGCAAGGTTGGAGATCATCTTCCTTATGGAAGATGATTCAAGCTTCAATGATCACATCTAAAGAGTTTCCTTCCTTCTCCTTTCTCTTTTCTCTCTTCCATATCTTTTGAACACTATTTTTGGTGCATATTTTCGTGTTCAATGATTAGCTAAGTTGTATTTAGGGATTACTTTGGATCCTTGTATGAATATTGATGAGTTTGTAATCTTTTGAGTATATATTGATGTTTAGTTATGTTCAATCATATAGTTCTTAATGCATTTGAAGGTTTGATCAGCTTTTGATTGCTTTGATGAAATCTGATGAACCTAGACATAGGAATTTGGATTTTAGATCTAATGTATGGTTGATGCATGTTCGATGAGTTCAATTGGCTTGGATAAGTTAATTCACTAACTGGATAGAAATATACCTTTTAGCCATGTATAGCGGGTGTTTGAGAATAGTGATGCACTCTTTTTAATTTCAAACAAGTCTACAAACTTGATGCGGGATTAATTGTTGCATTGCGAACCCAAGTGCAAGTTGTCTCAAGTAATAAAATTCTCGAGAGTCCTAGGTCAATCCACAGGGAATTGTTGAAGATTAATTAAGGTGAAGTGAATATTTTGTTACTACAATTAAAATTATTTACTTGGGTAAAAAGATTCACTCTTGGTAAATAAAATAAAGGTAAGATTAATTCCTTTTATAACTCAATTAGAATCCTCGCAACATGGAGGTTCCAATCAGAAAATACAACATTAAAAGTCCAATTAAAATAATATACGTAATTATATTATGTTTCCTAAAAATATTACCACCACTTATAAATAGGTTAAAGCATTCATTGTGCCAATATTTTGTCTACAACAAATCAAGAACTTCTCTTTACAAAGATGGTTTCTAAATTATAAGAAACAAATTATAATACATATAATGGTTACTAGAAAATATAAATTATTTAAGCACAAGAGAATAATAAATCTAACCTTACTTTATTACCAAGAGCTTCACCCTTTCACCTAAGTAAAATGAAACTTAGTTACTCATAGATAAGGAGAAAGAAAGAGAGAAGAAGAACATGACTTTAATTTAAAACAAAGGAAAATTACTACAAGAAAACCTAGTAACAAAATGGCATCATTTTAGTAACTAACACCTAACACCCTCAATGATCTGCCAAGGCCTCCTTTTATAGAGGATTAGAGATACAAAATGATAAGAGGGCTGAGTCATTAGTGGGTGGATGAGTGGAAAATGAATGGAAAATGCCAAATGACTTTAGATGAGTGGAAAATTATGGACATTCCTTGTCTCCGAAATCATGTAGCTCTGAAGTTATTGCATTCATCATTTTTGAACCAAGTAGTCTTCATGAAAGTTGTAGGCCTGGATCTTAGTTTTAAAATGGCTTTAGTTTGAGTCCAATATCATATCTATAACTCCAGATACGTTCAAATTACTAAACACTGCCCAGCCCAGTCACAGCTCCTCTGTTCTAACTTCCAAGGCCAATATCACCTTCAAGGAGTCCAATTCTGGAAAAGTGTTCAACATGAAAGTTGTATATATGGGTCTTAATTATTCAGAATCCAAATTTTAGCCTATTTGACAACCTCTAGCCCAAAAACTGTGATGAACAGTATACATAGGTTAAGCTGTCAGGAAAAGTACTCTAGTTCTTGCTTCAACCCCAATTTGAGTTATCTACTCGTGTGATTGGGCCTTTGAGGTCTTCATGAAAGTTGTAGAATTCTCTCTTATCTTTCAAATGACACTAGAATCACCTCCAAAGACCACCTACAGCCCAAGATATGACCCAAATACATAAACAGTGTAAGATATGAATCATGCTAAAAAATTCAATTAAGTTCAATTTGAGTCCAAACTTACAAAACATAATAAAAATCAATCAATTAAGTACATAGAGAGTGTAAATGACTAAGAATGAAAGCTTATTAATGTATTAAATATGTGATCATCAAACTCCCCCACACTTAGCCTTTTGCACTCCTGAGCAAAACACATAAGATCACTCACAAAAAAAACGAAACAGACTCAAAAGCTAAACACTCTAAAAGACTCAATTTCTAATAATATTTAAAAATGAAGAGCAATCATTCAAGTAATCAAAACATTCATGAGGTAACATATCTTCATTTCTCAAATCAACAAGCAAGGATATTTCAATTGAAAAGCATGAGTCAAGAATGATAGATTTTCACAAGATTCACTCTCAATCCCTCAAGTGTTTAAAAGGTAGGTATTTCACTCAATTCAACCTATGAAAATTGTACTACCATAAGCTTGCTTATCTTCTACTTCTCCACTGCTCAAACACATGCACACACAAATCATGAGGACTTTATTCAAGGTTGTAATGGGGTCAAGGTAAAGGAGGGGGTAATATGGATATGACAAGTTAAATACCAGAGAATAAAAGAGCATGAGAGCTGAGTTCAATTAACAAGCATGAAAGTTCATCCCAACTCCACCTAATACAAATTCTCTTTACATATTCTTTTCCTTTCCTTTATTGCCTTGTTGACCTTCTTTTTCTTTTTACTTACTTTTTTTTTATTTTTGTTTTTTTTTATTTTTTTGATTTTTTTATTTACAAAAAGAACATTATATATACATTTTTTTAACTATTCTGCACACACACCCCCACACTTGTTCAAGAACTCATCGAATGACAAAACTAATGTTCTCTTATTCCCTAAGGTCAAGTAAAAACATGATTTTTCATTTAAGGCACATAATGAGTTCGAAACAAAGAATAGTCAAATAAGCTCAAAGGGGTTAAGAAATGGGAAATAGGTCATTTCTAATGATTTATGTTGGCAGGAATCAGAGAATTTCTAAGAAGTCATAAGAGTGCTTGATATCATATTGAGACAACATGCTGCTAAACAAGGCTGGCTATTTGATTAAAGTAGCTATTTGAAGAAAAATGCCTCAATCATATTTATGTATGCATATGAAAATGTAGTCTCAAAAAGAATCAAAGCAAGTTCTAGAGTAACAATTTCATGAGTGAGATTCACACAAGAAAGAAAAGAATGGTACAAATGTTCAATCCATTCATCAATAGGCTCAAAATCTCACAAGGCATAATTCTATCATTCTCAGTCCACCAATTCAACATTCATAACCAAGCATGTGAATTTTAAGAAAGAAGACAATTTACTCAATCATGCAAATTTCCCTGAATTTGAATTGCTACTTCCACATAAACTAGTTTCTACCCCAATTACTCCTTACTCTGCCATCAATTTTTGATGCGTCTCAAGAGTAAATAATTTACTCTTTACTCTGCCATCCCTAATTACTTTTGTTGTTAATAAATTGATGACAAACACAACAAACATATTAACAAACACACTTTTGAATTTTTTTTTTTGGGTTTTTTTTAATATAAACACAATAAACATATTAACAAACATACTTCCTAATTTTTTTTGGGTTTTTTTTAATATAAACATAATAAACATATCAACAAACATACTTTTGAATTTTTTTTTTTTTTTTTTTTTTTTTACAACCATCCTTCCCCCCAACCAGATCACAACATTGTCCTCAATATCAAAACATAGATAGGAAAAATGATAGAATATATTACTTATTACTGCAATTACTGAAAAGAAAAACCTCACACAAATCAGAAACAAAGTATGATAAATAAAACTAAAGCTTGTAATTATTTAAATAGTTGGAGTGTCTTAGCTGGCTTTCTTTTCATTTTGCTTCCTTCACCACTTCCTTCACCGCTTCCTTCGCCACTTCCTTCACCGCTTCCTTCGGACCAATCTATCTGAGCTGTTACGGGATCAGGTTCATAAACAAAAGCTTCTAATTTATCAATCAACTCATCAACAGTAGAAGCAGAGATAAGGAGTCGTCTTGCAGAAGGTGTGACAAATTTTGTTCCACAAAGATGGTCAACAAAAGATAATAAATTATCAAAGAAATTATTAACATTCAACAAACCTATGGGTTTATGGTGGATGTTCAATTGGGCCCAAGAGACAACTTGAAAGACTTCTTCCAAAGTACCAAAACCACCAGGTAAGACAATGAATGCATCAGAGTTTTCAAGCATCGCCTTCATTCGTCCATGCATAGAGGATACCTGAATTTCCAGTCCAATTGTCTTTCCAACGATGTTCCTTCGAGTTAAAGGTTCAGGAATGACACCTAAAACTTGACCACCTCTTATATGTGCAGAAAGTGATACAGCCCTCATTAACCCAATGCTACTTCCCCCATATACAACACGAATGTTCCTCGCAGCAAGTGTTCTACTAACAGTGCTTGCTGCGTTTACAAACTCTAAGCCCTTCCCATAACTTGTCCCACAAAATACACAGATACTGACAAATCTACGAACAGAAGAAGAAGCTCCCTCCATTTCTACACTCACACTCTCTTTGAATGATTATGAGTTGTAGGAAAGTGAAGAAAATGGAGTGTTTAAATAGGGAAGAGAATAGAAAATGTAATAATAGCTCCTATACTGGTAGGTTGGTGTCGAGAAAAGTTTAAAATTTTAAAAAAAATAATAATAATAATAAAATTTTAGTTTTTTTTTTTTTTTTTGTTTTTTTTTTGTTTTTTTTGTTTTGTTTTGTTTTGTTTTTTTTGAAGATGTGCAAGATAATATATACATGTTGTTGTGATTGTGGCTCACATCTTCCTCTGGTTTCACGTCCAGAAACGGCTTAAACGCCTTCTATGAGTCGAGGATAAGCTTCCCATCTAATTTTCTTATAAATTGGCAAACAGGGTCTTTTTGAGCCAGATTCCCAAGACTATAACGTTCTTGCTCGTCCTTGAAGAGATTCTACAAACTAAGAAGTTCACGCTGCACAACTCCACAAGAATGCGTCTCAAGAGTCAATAAGATATTATCTATTGACTCCTTACTCAGTTCATTCTTAATGAAGAATATTTTATCTTTTCTATTTACAGAAACCATCCCCAAAGAGTGACATCGCGTGTTGCAATTCCATCGTGCACACTTGTAACAAACTTTCATTCTTTTTGCTCTTCTCCTTTTTTAAAATGAACTTTTACCGAGACCAAGCATGTATGGGACAAATGAATCTGAAGATTCACCAGCTAAACGAACCTTTGCTTTGATTATCCAGCGTATATCTTCTGGGATGCCCTTATACATTAACAATCTCAGTCTTTCACACCTAGCTTCATAGACTTTTGTTAGAGCATTTAGAGAGAGAGAAGGAAAATGTTTTCTTAGATTTGAGAGAATGACATCCATTTTAAAAGGAGAAGAATTCAGTTATTATGGGAAACTGAAAAACAAACCGACTTGAGAGTCACGGAGTACCGTTATCCGCCATTTAACCGGGAACACAAAGAACTGCAAAAAGAAAGAAATAACATTAAAATAAATTCTACTCATAACAAGGATTAGAAAGAGAAATGGATTCTACCTCAACAACTTGATGTTCCAGAAATGGTTTGAGTCTTTGTCCATTGACCTTAAGAATACACATGTTTGACAATATAAGGACCAATCCACATAGATCTCAATTTTCCAGGGAATAGGTGAAGACGAGAATTATAAAGCAGAACTTTTTGACTAATTTCAAAAGTTTTTCTCAAAATTGATTTGTCATGAAAAGCTTTTGTTCTAGCTTTATAAATCTTTGAGTTTTCATATGCATCATTTCTTAATTCCTCAAGTTCATTCAATTGCAATTTGCGTAACTTGGAAGCATCATCAAGACTTAAGTTGAAAGCTTTAATGGCCCAAAATGTTGTATGCTCCAATTGTACAGGCAAATGACAAGATTTTTCATAAACTAACCGATAAGGAGACATGCCCAAAGATGTTTTAAAAGCAGTACGGTAAGCCCAAAGTGCATCGTTTAGTCTTAAAGACCAATCTTTACGATTTGGGTTAACCATTTTTTCCAAAATTTGTTTAATCTCCCTATTTGCTAATTCAACTTGTCCACTTGTCTGAGGATGATAAGGGGTTGCAATTTTGTGGGTAATGCAATATTTCTTCATTAAAGATTCAAATGATTTATTACAAAAATGTGTTCCCCCATCACTGATGATAGCTCGAGGAATTCCAAATCGACTCAAAACATTTTCTTTTAAAAATTTTAGAACAGTTTTATGATCATTGTGCCGACATGGAATCGCCTCAATCCATTTTGAGACATAATCAACTGCAACCAAAATGTACACAATTCCAAAAGATGATGGAAATGGACCTATGAAATCAATTCCCCAACAATCAAAAATTTCAATGACAAGGATAGGGTTCAAAGGCATCATATTTCTTTTAGAAATGGACCCCAATTTTTGACAACTTTCACAATTTTTACAAAAAGTATAACTGTCCTTGAATAAAGTGGGCCAATAAAATCCACACTGCAAGATTTTTGCAGCTATTTTCTTTGAAGAAAAATGACCCCCACATGCTTCTGAATGACAAAATTTAATGACATTACTTACTTCATTATCAGGTACACATCTCCGAAAGATTTGATCAGAACAATATTTGAACAAATATGGGTCATCCCAAAAGAAAATTTTCACCTTAATCAAAAACTTTTTTCTGTCTTGGTGTGTCCACTGAGGCGGCATCTTACCTGTTACAAGAAAATTGACAATGTTAGCAAACCAAGGCATGAAATTGACAAAAAATAAAAATTCATTGGGAAAATAATCATTGATAGGTGTGCTATCAAAAGATGAGCCTGTTGTCAGCCTTGACAAATGATCTGCAACAACATTTTTGGCTCCTTTCTTGTCTTTTATTGTGATATTAAATTCTTGAAGCAACAAGATCCACCGTATCAACCTAGGTTTGGCATCCTGTTTAGACATTAAATATCTAACAGCAGCATGATCAGTGAAAACAACAGTGGATGAACCAATTAAATAAGCCCGAAATTTGTCCAATGCAAAAATTATAGCAAGTAGTTCTTTTTCAGTAGTGGTGTAATTCATTTGTGCACTATTCAAAGTTAGACTTGCGTAATAAATTACATGAGGCTTACCTTCCTTTCTTTGGCCTAAAACAGTGCCAACAGCAAAATCACTAGCATCACTCATCAACTCAAAAGGCAAAGACCAGTCAGGAGATTGCATGATAAGAGCAGAAGTCAAAAGACCGATTAATTTTTCAAAAGATTTTTGACAATCTTGAGTCCAATCAAATGGTGTATCTTTTGTTAAAAGATTACATAAAGGTCTAGATATGGCACTAAAGTCCTTTACAAATCTTCTGTAAAATCCTGCATGTCCTAAAAAAGAATGAACTTCTTTGACTGTTTTTGGGAAAAGCAAATGAGCAATTAATTCAACTTTGGCCTTATCAACTTCAATTCCTTTAGAATATATCACATGACCTAACACTATTCCTGAGGTAACTATATAATAACATTTTTCCCAATTTAACACAAATCATTTTTCTTCGTATCTTTTAAGAACTTTTTCCAAATTATCAAGACAATTTTTAAAAGAATTTCCAAAAACTATCAGATCATCCATGAAAACCTCTAAATAATGCTCAATCATGTCACTGAAAATACTTAGCATGCATCTTTGAGAAGTTACCGGAGTATTACAAAGACCAAAAGGCATTCTTCTATATGCAAAAGTGCCAAAGGGGCAAGTAAAAGTGGTCTTTTCTTGGTCCTCTAATGCAATTGGTATTTGATTATACCCTGAATAACCATCAAGAAAACAATAGTAGGGATGTCCTGCTACTTTTTCTAGAATCTGATCAAGAAATGGCAAAGGGAAATGGTCTTTCCAAGTGGCTGCATTCAACTTTCTGAAATCAATACACATACGCCAACTAGATGAGATTAGGACAGGTATTAATTCTCCTTTTTCATTTTCAACCACTGTTATTCCAGATTTCTTAGGCACAACTTGTGTAAGGCTTACCCACTGGCTATCAGAGATAGGATAGATAATTCCAACATCAAGTAATTTAAGAACTTCAGCTCTAACTACCTCTTTCATGTGTGGATTTAATCTTCTTTGAGGTTGTTGAGATGTTTTAGCATTATCCTCTAAATGTATTCTATGTGTACAGATTAATGGATTAATGCCTTTTATATCCTTTAATGTCCATCCAATTGCATTTTTATGCCTTTTAAGTACTTCTATCAACTTACCTTCTTGTTCTTTGGTCAAGGATGAGGAAATTACCACTTTGGAGAGCTTTGTTCTTCTCCCAAAATGTGTACTTCAACCCATCGTAATGGCTTCAGTTCAGTGTGGGTACTTCTTCATGGGTATCATCATTCATGGATTTTAGCTCTTGAATCTTGGCTTCCTTCCTTTGTATTCCATTTCACGTGTATGCAGTCAAGCAAAGAGCATATTTTAGAAACATCATCATCTAATTGTGTAGTGAATCAAATGAATTAATTAAATGATTTCTAATGGGTTAGAAGAACTCCTGATTTGAAGATGATCATCTATAATGGCTTCAATCCCTTCAATCTCTTCCTTTTCATCATAAACTTCTTGTGGTTGCTTGCACATGTTAAAAACATTAAGCTCCAGTGTCATATTTCCAAAAGTTAGCTTCACCACTCCATTTCTGCAATTTATCAAAGCATTAGATGTTGCTAAAAATGGGCGACCCAAAATAATAGGAACTGACTTAGAACTATCAACCATAGGTTCAGTTTCCAAGACAATAAAATTCACAGGATATATGAATTTATCAACTTGTACCAACATATCTTCTACTATTCCTTTTGGAATTTTAATTGATCTATCAGCAAGTAGAAGAGTTACAGAAGTTGGTTTTAACTCACCAAGGTTAAGTTGCTGATAAACTGAATATGGAAGCAAATTAACACTAGCACCAAGATCAAGTAAAGCTCGTTCAATTTTATGTTCACTAATAATGCATGAAACTGTAGGACAACCAGGGTCTTTATATTTCAACTCATTATTGTTTTGAATAATGGAGCTTACCTATTCGATCAAAAATGCATTCTTTTTCACATTATGTTTCCTTTTAACAGTGCATAAGTCTTTCAAAAATTTGGCATAACAAGGAATCTGCTTGATAGCATCTAACAGAGGAATATTGACCTTCACTTGTTTAAAGATTTCAAAAATGTCACTGTTATGATTCACTTTACTTGAATTGTTTAATGCTTGAGGAAATGGGGGTGAAGACGAGGGTTTGATCTCTTTTTGGCTAGGTGGCTGATCAACTCCTTCCTCATCTTTGGTAATTGACTCATCATCTTTCTCAAAAAGTTCAGGAATTTATTTTTCAACAACCTTTCCACTCCTAAGAGTTATCACTGAGTTGACTTGATCTATTTTTTGACTTTCTGAACTACCCTCATTTAGGCTAAACTGAACCTTGGGATTTGGTTGAGGTTGAGAGGAAAACTTTCCTTTCTCATGAATAGCAAGTGCAGAAGAAAGTTTAGCAAGAGTGTCTTTTATGTCAATCATGGTTTGATTGTTGTGGTTATTGATGGCCTCTTATTTTTCCATGAATGCATGCAATGTTCCTTCAAGATTTTTCCTATATGGTGGGACATAGGGTGCATATCCTTGAGGATTTTGAGAATCTTCTTTGTGCATGAGGAGGTGGTGGTTGCATGAATTGTGGCTGGTTGCTTTTCCTCCACCTGAAGTTCGGGTGATTTCTCCATCCCGGATTGTATGTATCTGAAAAAGAAGAAGTGAATGGCTTTTTAAAATTGGTCATTGCATTTACTTGCTCATGCACAACTTCTTTAAAAATAGGAAGTTTTGGACATTCATTTGTTGAGTGTCCCAATTCATCACAAATGCCACAAATTTCTTCTCTTTGCACAGATTTGATTTCTTTTACTCTCCCGGATTCCATGGCTTCAACCTTTCTAGCCAAACTAGCAAACTTTGCATTTAGATCTTCTTCTTGACTAAGATGATATTTTCCTTTACTAGCATTTGCAAGGTTAAATCTAATTGAATTTTCAGAAGGATTAGTACCATGCCAAGATTGAGAATTTTCAGCCAAATGGTCTAAATAGTCTAAAGCTTTTTCAGATTCTTTATCAAGAAATTCACCATTGCACATTGTTTCCACAAATTGTTTGGTTTCGGGTGTTAACCCTTCATAAAAGAAGCTTATAGTGCGCCATTTTTCAAAACCATGATGTGCGCAAGAATTCAACAAATCTTTAAAACGTTCCCAACTTTGAAAATATGCTTCATTGGAATTTTAGGAAAAATTTTGGATTTGTCTTTTCAAAGCATTGGTTTTATGTGTTGGAAAAAATTTCTTCAAAAACTCACATTGCATTTCTTGTGATGTGCCAATTGATCTTGGTTTCAAAGTGTTAAGCCAAGTTTTTGCTTTATCTTTCAAAGAAAAAAGAAATAATTTAAGCTTAACAACCTCTTCAGTGCAAGTTTGATCATGAAAAGCAGTACATATTTCTTCAAATTCTTTTAGATGTAAATATGGGCTTTCAGGTTCTAAACCATCGAAATTAGGAAGTAAAGAAATCATAGCTGGCTTGAATCTAAAATTGTTGGCATTGAGTAGAAAGATAAAACATGATGGACTAAAATTTCGAGATGGTTGTAGATACTCGCGCATAGTTCGCAACGGTTGATTTTCATGTTCATCATGCACACTTTTGTTTTCAGCCATTGTGCTTAATGTGTGTGATTGTGATTCAAATAAATCAATATGTAAAGTACCTGGATTAACTCTAACCAAACGACCAGAATTTAAATCACGATACCAATTAAGCATAAACAAGTAACTTACAATAGAAAAGAAAATGTACAAGCTAATAATATAAACTGTCCATTAAATATTAACAACGATGTGGTATAAACCAACCACCAAATATATATTAACACTTAGTAAATAAATATTAACAAAAGTATGGTATAAACCAACCACCAAATAAGTTAAAAAGCATAAAAATTAAAAAGTTAGTATACAAATAAATTAAAATGTTAGAAGTAGATAAAGTAAAAAGTTAGATAGTTAGTAAGAGAGTTAGTAAGTTAGTAAACAAAAAAAAATGATGAGAAAATAAATACATAAAATAAAGTACAAAAAAAATAAAAGGGAGAGTTATCCCCACTAAGTTAAAATGTACAAGAAAATAAAATGGAGAATTACCCCCAACTGCAGAAATTAAAATACGAGAAAATAAAGTGCAGAAAGTAAATTACAAAAAAAAATAAAATAAGTAAAAAGAAGAGATTCCCCCACTAAGTTAGTGCGTAAAATAAAAGGGAGAGATTCCCCCACTAGTTAGTATGTTAGTATATATACAAATTTTTACACTAGAAATTCAGTCTTCAAATCAAGTCCCCGGCAACGGCGCCAAAAACTTGATGCAATCTTTTTAATTTCAAACAAGTCTACAAACTTGATGCGGGATTAATTGTTGCATTGCGAACCCAAGTGCAGGTTGTCTCAAGTAATAAAATTCTCGGGAGTCCGAGGTCGATCCACAGGGAATTGTTGAAGATTAATTAAGGTGAAGTGAATATTTTATTACTACAATTAAAATTATTTACTTGGGTAAAAAGATTCACTCTTGGTAAATAAAATAAAGGTAAGATTAATTCCTTTTATAACTTAATTAGAATCATCGCAACATTGAGGTTCCAATCAGAAAATACGACATTAAAAGTCCAATTAAAATAATATACGTAATTATATTATGTTTCCTAAAAATATTACCACCACTTATAAATGGGTTAAAGCATTTATTGTGCCAATATTTTGTCTACAACAAATCAAGAACTCCTCTTTACAAAGATGGTTTCTAAATTATAAGAAACAAATTATAATACGTATAATGGTTACTAGAAAATATAAATCATTTAAGTACAAGAGAAGAATAAATCTAACCTTACTTTATTACCAAGAGCTTCACCCTTTCACCTAAGTAAAATGAAACTTAGTTACTCATAGATAAGAAGAAAGAAAGAGAGAAGAAGAAGAAGAAGAACATGACTTTAATTTAGAACAAAGGAAAATTACTACAAGAAAACCTAGTAACAAAATGACATCATTTTGGTAACTAACACCTAACACCCTCAATGATCTGCCAAGGCCTCCTTTTATAGAGGATTAGAGATACAAAATGACAAGAGGGCTGAGTCATTAGTGGGTGGATGAGTGAAAAATGAATGGAAAATGCCAAATGACTTTAGGTGAGTAGAAAATTATGGAGATTCCTTATCTCCGAAATCATGCAGCTCTGAAGTCATTACATTCGTCATTTTTGAACCAAGTGGTCTTCATGAAAGTTGTAGCCCTGGATCTTAACTTTCAAATAGCTTTAGTTTGAGTCCAATATCATATCTATAACTCCAGATACGTTCAAATTACTGAACATTGCCTAGGCCCAGTCACAGCTCCTCTGTTCTGACTTCCAAGCCTAATATCACCTTCAAGGAGTCTGATTCTAGAAAAGTGTTCAACATGAAAGTTGTAGATATGGGTCTTAGTTATTCAGCATCCAAATGTCAGCCTATTTGACAACCTCTAGCCCAAAAACTGTGATGAATAGTACACGTAGGTTAAGCTGTCAGGAAAAGCACTCTGGTTCTTATTTCAACCCCAATTTGAGTTATCTACTCGTGTGATTGGGCCTTTGAGGTCTTCATGAAAGTTGTAGCATTCTCTCTTATCTTTCAAATGCCACTAGAAGCACCTCCAAAGACCACCTACAGCCCAAGATATGATCCAAATACAGAAACAGTGTAAGATATGAATCATGCTGAAAAATTCAATTAAGTTCAATTTGAGTCCAAACTTACAAAACATAATAAAACTTAATCAATTAAGTACATAAAGAGTGTAAATGACTAAGAATGAAAGCTTATTAATGTATCAAATATGTGATCATCAAATAGATCATTCATGAGTGAAGTTTGCATTAGTTCTCATGAAAACATAGTGAATTATATAAATGAAACTATGGTTGATTGACCTAGACATAGGCTTTTAAATAAATTAGATTCTCAAGCTAACTTAACAATTCGTTGATGTTACTTGTAAGGATTGCATGTCATTAGTATGAAATAGGTGGTGAAGAAGGATTCCCTAGATATCTAAATATTATCTTTATTGCTTTGTAGTTTAGATTTAGTTTATTTGTAATTTCTCTATTTTTATGTACTTAAATAGAATTAATTAAGCTGTTGGTTGATATTTAGCTTTGGAAGTCAATGTCCTCATGGGAACGATCTCTTACTCTGTATCTGTATTACTTGAATGACCCGTGCACTTGCTGTAAGCAAATGGGTTAACAAGTTTTTGGTCAAGAAAACAAATTTTTATCTAATGAAAGGACCAATAATTTGCTTATTAAGTTTTTGGCATCGTTGCTAGGGATATGGTTTAATTCTATATTGCTAATATCAACAATAAGTTTAGTTAGTTCTAATTCAAGTTGTATATAGTTTGTTTTAATTTAAGTTTCTCTTATGTTAAGTTTTAGGTTTAATAAAAAAGTTGGATGATCATAATCATACGAGGCCCTTCAAGGAATTCGCAACTCCTCAAAAGGATAACCTTCTATCAAGTTTGTGAAGACTACTCATCCGCACAAACAATTTTGGAGACAAAGTCTTGTCAAGACTGTAAACTAGGCCCTTCTTGGGAGGAACCCCAAGTTTATGTTAAATTCTTGTCTTTACTTTATGCATAAATAGTAGTATGTTTAATGTTGTATATGTTAATATGATTATGTTAATTATGTTAGTATGTTATTTTTGTTAATATGTTAATAGGTAATGTATATATGTTAGTATGTTAATATGTTAGTATATAGTTTTTGTTAGTTTTTATGTCTATATTGTGTTAGCTTTTGTTTGTTAAGTTTTATGTCTTAATTATGTCGGTGCTTATATGTGTCAGTATGCTAATTTAGTAGTTTTATGTTTTTGATTGTTTTTATGCATTAGTTATGTTTTTAGTATTAAATATGTTGATTTTGTGATGTTATTATTTTTGTGTTACTTATATAGTAATTTAACTTTTTGAATAAGTTTTGCTAGTGCTAGAGACCATTTTGAACTAATTCTAGCAACAAAACTGTGTTTGCTGCAATGTTTTGCAGACTGACCTCTCATACCGCAGCGTTGGTGAGTGTTGGTTGTAGAATTCTGCAGACGAGCTTAATGTTGCGACGTAGGCAGCTTAATGTCGTGGCGTTGTGCTTTGTTTTGTACATATTTCTTTTATTTTTCATGTGTTTTAAATTTTAGTATGCTCATATTAACAGTGTACTTAAATTGAAAGTTTAGGTACCTTATGCACTATGAAAGTGAGGATATTGTCTCACTTAGGTTTAGGGGAGTATCATTACATGTTTTGGATGTTATGGTGTATTATGTATGCATGTGATGATGTTTTCTGCATGCAGTAGTGATAGTCAACATGTTTTCATGTTTTTATATTTCTTTGGCTATTACTGATGGGGTTTGAAAAAGAAAAATTTTTAATTTTTAAATTATGCAAGTGATGTTATGCATGCTTGATGAAAAAGTTAGATTTATTTGAATGAATGATATGTTGCAAAAATGATGGTGTTGTTATGGTTGTCCATTGATGTAGAAAGTTTCTGTTTGCCCCCTTTTCAATGAAACCATATGTGATCTTGAAGTATGTGAAACAGTTTAGTTATTTTTTATGCATGATTTACATTCCACTTAGATGCAAGTGTAACTTTGAAAATGATAAGAGTCCATGTCTAGAGAATGTCTATGGATGTACATGTAGAGTTTCGATTATCCTTGAAATTATTTTTTAACTCTCTTGAGGAGAAATCCTAAGTTGTGCATTATTGAGGAAATGATTAGAGCATTGTTTGGATTGATTGAGCTTTTCGAGCTTACCTGAAATGATTTTATCATAGATCCCCTTTTGAAACTTTATAATTGTTTGGCCTTATATCTTTTTCATAACCATTGTGTTCGTTAACCTGTTAACCATTCTAATGCATGTGAAAGCATTGCATTTTCTTCCTACCTTCATTATTTATTGAGTACATAATATGTTATTTCTTGAAGTGAGTCTTGTGATTAGGGGTATTAATGATTCAATACAAAATAAGCCTGAAGGAACCAAATATAGTCAAAGAAAAGAAACAATGTTTTTCAAAATGAAAATAAAAAAAAATGAAATGAAAAAAAAGAAAAAAAAAAGAAAAAGCAAAGCATAAGATAAGAAAAGTACAAAAAGCATCAAAATGGTTTTAGCAAGTTTTCTATTTTCATTGTTGAATACCCTACTAATATCAGTTAGAGACTCATGACTTAGAATAATATGTTTATGTTTCTCAATGTTTGTGTTATATCCTATCCTTTCTGTTCTTTAACCCATTACCATTGGCCTAACATTACAAGCTGATTAAGTCCCTGTTGATCCTCAATTTTGTGTGATTTACATTAGTGGAGAGAAAGTTGGATTATAATCTTGTGGATTCTATGATTCATGTATATATGTAGGTTCATAAACTTATTTGGATGTGTATGACTTGACTACGATAATTTTATCTTGCATGTTTATGGAAAGTGTGAATTACATAAAGGAAGCTGGATTGTTAACATGTGAAGGATTGTGTATGTGTGGAGCTGATTATAAGGCTTTTGCACTTTTTAAGAATTGATGCAATCATTATACACTAGTTGTGGTTTGATAAGAAAGATAAAGAAAATTGAAATTCTGATATTTGCTGAATGAATGTTTGAATGAATTATTGAGCTATTTACGTAGTCTTATTTTGTTTTGCTCGAGGACTAGCAAAATGTAAGTTTGGGGTGTGATAACTTCATGAAATGTAGTTATTTTGTGCCCTATCTATGTACTTAAAAGAATGCTTAGTTCTAGTGTATAATGCATATTTGAAAGGTTTTAAGCTTATATTTGTCATATTCTAATTCTGATGCCTTCCTATGTGATATTGAGCAAATTGTGCTTATTTGATAAGTGATTGAGTGGATTTGCAACTGTTATTGACTTGGTGATTTCTCTATATTAGGAAAGGCTCCAAACAAGCTCAAATGTGGAGAACTTGGACAAAAAGTGAAAGAGAAAGCCAAATGTGCATCTTAGCAAACAACGTTGCGGCGTAGGCATATCAATGTCGCGGTGTGGTGATGAATCCCCTGCTTCAGTACAAAGACCCAAGGCCAAAGCGCCGCGGCGTAAGGAAGTGAATGTCGCGACGTAGGTTACCTAAATATCTAGGGTGCTGCGATGTTGAGAATTGGACACCATGGCGTTTGTGACCTAATTGTACACGCGCCACAGCGTAGGCATGTTTATGCTGTAGTGTCTCCTATTTTTCTGAGCCTATAAATACTATTTTATTAGATTTTTGCAAGGGAGGCCGTTTAGGTTTAGAGAGCTGCGGCTGGGAAACACGTTTTCGAGGTTGAGGGAGCCTAAGGAGGCAAGGTTGGAGATCATCTTTGTAACACCCTCCTCAGGGTATCACATGTCTGACTTCCGACTCATAATCTGAAAAGAAGTTCGCACAAAGTTTGAGTTATAAAAGATGAGTTTTAAAATTCCTTCTTTACTGAAACATAAACTTATGGCAATTTATAAGTAATACGGAAAAATATATTGAAATAGATTCATATACACTATTGACCCAATTGTACCATTTAATAATTTAAAGAGAAATATAACATTTACCGACTTTTTTTTTAACTTTTTAACACAAATAGTAGTAACCCCATGATAGGTTCTACTTAATAGCATGGTATAACACTAACATTAAATCTTAACATATTCGTTCCTTCTCTTGTATCAACTTGATGCATCAGAACTTTACTCCTTGTCTACCCGGCACATCTTCGAACTTGAGATAGTCACTTTTCAATGTTTTCATCAATCTCTGAGTATCTACCACCCGTTATGTCTAAGACAACTCATTCCTTCTACTGTATAATTTTAACAATATAGACAAAGCAAAACAATATAACAAAGAGGTGAGATCACCTACACCAATACCAACATGGCAGCACAGAGATAACACTAACAGCAATATCATACAGATAAATCATACCACAATTATGATCATGCCATCAACATTAATCAACTATCATCATCCAATCATTTATCAATTCAATTATCATAAACAATAATTATGATAATGCCCTCAGCATTATCATCATCATCATCTTCCAAGTATTCAAAACAATTATCATAACCAATATTCCTCAATTAATATATCACACAGATATAAATGTTCAGATTATGCATGTACACAAGACTCGATTTCCTACTCCATGGAGCTAAAACTCAGGTCGGAGAAATGATCGAAAAGATCTGTCGGTACCACATGCCTCAGACCACGTGCTATAATCCTCATTTTGATTTTTGCACATCTAGCATATACGCGACAATCTTTATCAGATCTTGATTAAGAATAGTGTCTCGGTCAAGATCATCGGTGTGCCGCGTCGGTCTAACCCACGGTTACAGTAGAGCGACTCACTGCCCACTGTAGGCAACCCGCACCCCGATGCTTTTAAGGTCAACGAGTGACTTACACTACGCATATCGCACCCACTCAAGAGGTGTACGTTTCTCCTAGGCAATTAGCCTTATCCAGTCCATCGAACCATTCCAATGCATGTATAATGCACCAAAAACCAAATCATAGATAGAATATCAATCACAGGTTTAACTCATAATTTTTCAAAATATATTTTATACAATGCCCTAATATCTTAGTGCAAGTCCAATCACAAGGGCCATACTTTTCAATTTCATTTGTTCAATTTATATCATATGCTTCAACGCATATTTTTCCAATACGTAAAGTGCCCCAAATACCAAATACAGGCATCTCTTTCCAATGCATACAAAATACATCAAAAGCCAATCGTAGGCAAACTCGTCATTTTCTCACACAGTGTTCATACACTGTTTTGGCAGTAATCATCATGTTATCATATTTTTATAGTCATAAAACACTTCTGCCGTATTTTCACAATCGCATAACAATTCTGTTACGTTTTTACAATTTAAAAACATTTCTGTTATATTTTCACAATTACATAAAAATATTCTATCATTATTTAATCATGTAGTGATTTTTCAATAATATTTTCAATAGTGTAAAATATTTAAACGCTTTCCAAATCGCGTAGAAATATTTTAACATTTTTCAAATCGCATAAAAATATGTTAACATTTTTCAAATCTCGTAGAAATATTTTACTGTATTTCAAATCATTTTTAAGATATGTAAAACATTTTTCATCACAATTTCATTACGTAAAATATTTCTTAACCTTTGAAAATTCCTTTTTAACTTTTCTCAAAATAATATAACTTTGTATTTTATTTTTCATATTTTCCTTATTTAAGAAAATCTTTTT
The DNA here is from genome assembly GCA_029884595.1 of Ormosia semicastrata. NCBI lineage: Eukaryota > Viridiplantae > Streptophyta > Magnoliopsida > Fabales > Fabaceae > Ormosia > Ormosia semicastrata. The sequence goes on from JAQQTO010000060.1 coordinate 78,169,609, forward strand.
TCACATTTCTTAATTCAAGAAATCCTTTTGCAAAATATAATTCACAAAATCACTTTTCCATTGATATAAATCAACGTTTCAAAACTTAACATTTTCTAACGTACTTCAAAACTAAAAAATAAGTTATACGTTAGTAGATTTTCATAATACCACTATATTCTTCATTTTTCCCAAATCATTTCCAAACACAACCTTCTTCAAAATAAATTGAAGTTTGAAAACATTTTTGTTTACAAAAACTTAATTTCTCAAGTGATTAAAATGCTCTGATTCCCTTTTCAAATTCCTTGTATTAAATCAATTATATTTTCACTTGGAAAATTACTTTGTTTCATCAAAATCTAGGCATTATAAGCCTTAAAAAACGTGGACATGACTATTGAAAATTATCAAAACATTTTTCCTTCTAAATTGATATGGTTTTACACAAACAAAATCGTTAAAATTTTATTTTCAAAACCGAAGTACCGATGGTTATAAAAACCAAACCCATTTATTCAAATTCATTTTTACTTTCTTTGCAAATCTTTTTTCACTTTCTTTGCAAATCCTTTTTCACCATTTTTACCCTTCGTAAAATATTTCTTAACTTGAAAAATATTACTTGAACTTTTCTTATAATAATATAATTTCTTACTTTATTCACTTCTTATTCTTAGTCAAAAATCTTTTCCTTAATATATTTTCTCAAAATCACTTTTTATTGATCTAGTCTTACAAAATCACATTTAGTTGATTTAATTTACTGTTTCTAACTTTAAATTTCCTAACGTTTTCCAAAACCCAATAAATAAATTCTACGTTAGTAAATTTAAGTTACAAACGTTTTCTTTTATATTTATAAATCACTTCTAAAAATTGATTCTCTTTAAAATAATTTGAAGTTCAACACTTTCAATTTTCTTTTTCTTTTATTTATGAAAATTTCACTTCACTTAATTGATAACACTTTAATTCCCTTTCCAAAATCCGTATTTGAAAATTCTTGGATTTTATAACATCAAAACATTTTTCTAAATTATCAAAACCTTATAGATGGCCATTGAAACCATGAAATATTTTTTTCTTTCTAACTTAAATAAATTCCATTCTTGTTTCTACAAAAAAAATAAATTCATGAAAACATAACTCAAAACCGTGTGCATTCTTTTTGCAAAACAAACCTTTTTGTTTATTTTCTTTACTTCTCAAATCATTCAATTTTATCATCATGAAAATATAATTTTGTGAACACCAAATTGGTTGGTGTCTTGGCCAAAAATTTGTTTAAGTTTAAGGACCAAAAATTAACTCCATTGTTCTTGAAAAATTTCAATAAAAACCCTAGTTTTAGAAGCTCAAAACCGTGACCTTCTCTGTGGCCTTTGGAGCCAAAATTTCTTGTTTTATCATACTTTCATCATAATATATTCAATATATCTTCATCATGCATATCATAAGCATACCATATAAGCAAATAAAAATCATACTAAGCATGCATACACAAGTAAATCATGCAAAGCAAATCAAGCATAGACAAAAATAATCAAAGCACATAACACACACAAATTAACACACACAAATTATTACACAAATTATGAATCCTCACATGGATTCACCATCCATCAAATATAAAACCATCTCTCACCACCATGCTTGGTTGGTGAGATGGATCTCCCTCTTACCTCTTGAAGATCCTCAAAAGCTTCTTGATTTGTTTCTTTTTTCAAGTCCTTCACCACCAAAGTCTTCTCAAATACAAAACAAAATACATATAAATTAGTATATTAAGCTTGATTAAGAGGAACCATGGATTAAACATGGTTTAGAACATAAAAAAGAGAGAAGAAATGAAGTTTCCTTACACTTCACCATAAATACCCTGTAACTTGGCTCTTGAAGAAAGTCCATGAAGATGAATGATTTAGAGAAAGTCTCCAACATGAAAGTTACTTAGAATATCATGTAGATTCAAGATCTATGGTTGGATGAAATTAAAAAGTGATGGAAGGTGTTCTTGATGGTCATGGCCAAAACATAGAGGAGAAGAGAAAGGAGAGAAAATTTTCTAAGTTTAGCTTCTTGAAATTGACAAAGGAAGACCAAGAATGAGTAATAATGATGGTCTTCCACTTTGCCATCCTCTTAAGGCACCAAAAACCGTGCCCCCTCCAAACACTCTCCTAAGGATGCAAACAAATCAATAATAATGCATGTTGACCAAGACAAAGTGATAGAAAATGATAGGAATTGATTTGTAATAATTTGCCTCACAAATGGATGCATTGCCGTGGACAGTGAGTGAGAAATGAGTGAATTATTTGAACAAATAATTGGTACTAAGTCATTGAGAGAAAATGTGATAAAGTGAGATAGCAAATAAATGAAATGATTTTTTTTTCTTTAGCTCCAAAATACTACAAAAACTGTCCCCTCCTTGCATTATGCATGTAATAATATTGTCATCTTTTTCAAGCCATAACTTGAAGCATTCCTAACCATTGATTCCTAACCATTGATTAATTCAATGGTTAGGATTTAGGTAGACTTTTGATTTTTAGAAGACTAAATCTAGGTCATTGGATCTTTCTCCTTTAAATCCTAGTCATTAGATGTGTCTCCAAAGTAAAGGGTCAAGATTACTCCTTCTTACTTTTAATCCAAGGGTTATAATTAGTCATAGCCTTTTTAGAAGACCAAATCTCCACCATTGATTAAATCCAAATCCAATGGTCATAAATGGTCCTTGTTACTTTATAAGACTAAATCTCCACCATAGATTAAATCTAAATCCAATGGTTATAAATGGTCTTTGTCACTTTTCAAGACCAATTCTACACCGTTGATTAAATCGACGGTTGATATCAAAGCCTTCCTAACCAAGTTTATTCTCACACCATTGATTAAATCAATGGTGATTATCCAATGCTTTTTTATTAAGTTTGTTTCTTAACCGTTGATTAAATCAATGGTTAATCTTCAAACTAAGTATTCTCATCCAAGGGTACAAATCAAGTCAAGCCCTCTTTGTTGACTACGCAGTATAATTTTTTATTATTTTTATCTGCTATAACCCTACAAAAATATTTTTACTGTATTTTTATCACTTGATAAATAAATACAGTACAAAACACAGTAAAAGAAAATTATAAAACCTGTTTCCAGATTCAGGTTTAGTAAGATCCCCTGTATCCGTCTAAACAGTACAAATTTTTCTATCCGTAGAAAAAATTTTACTTTGCGGGACCCACCTGGGCCGACGTATGGCCACCTGGGCCCACATACAGTAAAAAAATTCATAATCATCCACAAAAATCACAAATATTAGAAAACACACAAATATCAAATCAGATCACGTAAAATAATTAAAACCTAACGGTAAAAATTAAATTACGTAAAGTTTTTTTCGGCCCGAAAATTTTTATTTTCCTGACACGGAGTAAATCACTCAAAATGATCAAATACGGTGACGGGATAATCAAAATTATTTTACAGCATCCAAAAATTACTAAACAGTAAAATTCTGTTAACTGTCAAAATTACTGTTTACAAAATAGAAAATTTTCGGGTGTTATAATCTTCCTTATGGAAGATGATTCAAGCTTCAATGATCACATCTATAGAGTTTCCTTCCTTCTCCTTTCTCTTTTCTCTCTTCCATATCTTTTGAACACTATTTTTGGTGTATATTTTCGTGTTCAATGATTAGCTAAGTTGTATTTAGGGATTACTTTGGATCCTTGTGTGAATATTGATAAGTTTGTAATCTTTTGAGTATATATTGATGTTTAGTTATGTTCAATCATATGGTTCTTAATGCTTTTGAAGGTTTGATCAGCTTTTGATTGATTTGATGAAATCTGATGAACCTAAACATAGGAATTTGGATTTTAGATTTAATGTATAGTTGATGCATGTTCGATGAGTTCAATTGGCTTGAATAAGTTGATTCACTAATTGGATAGAAATATACCTTTTAGCCATGTATAGTAGGTGTTTGAGAATAGATCATTCATGAGTGAAGTTTGCACTAGTTCTCATGAAAACATAGTGAATTATGTAATGAAACTATAATTGATTGACCTAGACATAGGCTTTTAAATAAATCAGATTCTTAAGCTAACTTAATAATTCATTGATGTTACTTGTAAGGATTGCATGTCATTAGTATGAAATAGGAGGTGAAGATGGATTCCCTAGATCTCTAAACATTATCTTTATTATTTTGTAGTTTAGATTTAGTTTATTTGTAATTTCTCTATTTTTATGTACTTGAATAGAATTAATTAAGTTATTGGTTGATATTTGGCTTTGGAAGCCAATGTCCTCATGAGAACGATCCTTACTCTATATTTGTATTACTTGAATGACCAGTGCACTTACTATAAGCAAATGGGTTAACAAGTTTTTGGTCAAGAAAACAAATTTTTATCTTATGAAAGGACCAAGAATTTGCTTATCAAGGTACAAATGTTCAATTCATTCATCAATAGGTTCAAAATCTCATAAGACATATTTCTATCATTCTCAATCCACTAATTCAACATCCATAACCAAGCATGTGATTTTTAAGAAAGAAGATAATTTACTCAATCATGCTATGTTCCCTGAATTTGAATTCCTACTTCCACACAAAATAATTATCTACCTAATTACTCCTTACTCTGCCACCAATTTAGATGCGTCTCAAGAGTGAATTTACCTCAAGGGCATAATTTACTCCTTACTCTGTCATCCTTAATTATTTATGTTGTTAGTAAGTTATTGACAAACATATCAATAAACACACATTTCCTAGTTTTTTTTTGGGATTTTTTAGGTTTTTTTTAATCACTTCAACTATCATTCCCCCCAACCAGATGTTAGGGTCAAAACGTGTTTGCCCATTTGCTAACCGCAAGTGCACGGGTCGCACAAGTAATACAGATACAGAGTAAAAGTTCGTTCCCATGAGGATATTATGATATAAAGTTAAATACCAACCAATAGCTTAATTAATTCTAGACAAGGACATAAAAATAGGAAAACAATGAACTAAACTAATCTAATCTACAAAAGTAATAAACATAAAAGTGGTTAGGTTTCAGGAAATCCTCCTTCACCCCCTACATCTATCAACAACATGCAATTCCCCTCATAAACACAAATGCATTGATTAGGATAGCTTGAGAATCTTCATTAGTCAAAAGCCTATGTCTAGGTCAATCAACCCTGGTTTCAATTGCCTAACTCACTAAGTTTCCTTGAGAGTTAGCTCAACTTCCACTCATGAACGATCTATTCTCAATCACACACTATACATGGTCAATAGGTGTATTTCTATCCTATTAACGAATAAACTCATCCAAGCCAATTGAACTCGCCGAACATGCATCAATCATACCATATCCATATCAACAAATCCTTATTTCTAGTTCATTTGCCAATATTAGGATCATGTAATTGAGGCCAACCAAGAACAAGCATTAAACACAGATAATGATTGAACCATAATCAAACATCCACACAAACTCAGAGAAAAACACATCATTAATATAAATAAAAGGATTCAAAGTATCCTAAACAAAGTTTAGCTATACAAAAGATAAGGAATAGAAGAGAGAAAGGGAAAAGAGAGAAAGAGCTCATTGATTTGTCTCTGAAGCTTGAATCCTCCTTTAATCCTTTGATCCTTGACTCCAATCCACCAGCAATGAAGATCTAGCCAAGCTATCTAACCTAAAACTAACCTAAACTAAGAAAAACTATCAAAACCTAAAAACTAGAAATGGCCAAATGGCCAGAACAGAGAAAAACTGAGAGAGAATGAGAGAAAAACGCATGAAAATCTATTTATAGGCTCAGCAGCCGCCTCCACGCCGTGGCGCCCATATATGCGCGCCGCGGCGCACAATGGGTCAGTCTATCTACGTTCCGGTGCCCACTTCACTAGGTCACACACTATACATGGTCAATAGGTATATTTCTATCCTATTAACGAATAAACTCATCCAAGCCAATTGAACTCGCCGAACATGCATCAATCATACCATATCCATATCAACAAATCCTTATGTCTAGTTCATTTGCCAATATTAGGATCATGTAATTGAGGCCAACCAAGAACAAGCATTAAACACAGATAATGATTGAACCATAATCAAACATCCACACAAACTCAGAGAAAAACACATCATTAATATAAATAAAAGGATTCAAAGTATCCTAAACAAAGCTTAGCTATACAAAAGATAAGGAATAGAAGAGAGAAAGGGAAAAGAGAGAAAGAAGCTCATTGATTTGTCTCTGAAGCTTGAATCCTCCTTTAATCCTTTGATCCTTGACTCCAATCCACCAGCAATGAAGATCTAGCCAAGCTATCTAACCTAAAACTAACCTAAACTAAGAAAAACTATCAAAACCTAAAAACTAGAAATGGCCAAATGGCCAGAACAGAGAAAAACTGAGAGAGAATGAGAGAAAAACGCATGAAAATCTATTTATAGGCTCAGCAGCCGCCTCCACGCCGTGGCGCCCATATATGCGCGCCGCGGCGCACAATGGGTCAGTCTATCTACGTTCCGGTGCCCACTTCACTAGGTCGCGGCGCTCTTGCCCCGGGTCCAAGTATGACCAGACTGAAAATCCTCTTTGCGCCGCGGCGTGATCTGACTTGCGCCGTGGCGTTGCTTGATGGAATGCCAATTTGGCTTCCTCTTCCTCTTTAAGCTCAATTGCTCCATATTTAACCTTGTTTGGAGCCCCTCCTATCATAGAGAAAACACCAAATCAATAACATATATAAATCTACTCAATCCATGATCATTAAAGCTCAGTTTTGCACAATAACATATCAGAAAGGCTTAGATTCAAAATATATCAAATATAAGCACAAAACCTTCCAAATATACATTATTAACAAGGAAATAACATTCATTCTAGCACAAAGGTAGGGTCCAAATAACTGCATTCTATATAGCTATCACACCTCCAAACCTACATTTTGCTAGTCCTCGAGCAAAACAAAATAGAACTAAGTAAATCACTTAAACATTCAAATTAATTTTCATTCAGCAAATATATTTCAATCTTCTTTTTCAATCAAAAATGAATATTAGTGTGTAATGACTGCATCAATCCTCAAAAAGTGCAAATGCCCCGTAAACAGTTCCACACATATACAATCCTTAACATGCTAACAAGTCAGAAAACTCTCCATGCAATTCACATTTATCACAAACATGCAAGATAAACTTCTTCTAATCAAGCCATACATATCTAGATAAGTTTATAAACATACATGCATATGATTCACAGAATCCACAAGATTGTACATCAACTCGTTCTCCACTAATGTAAATCGCACAAGATTGAGGATCAAAAGGGACTTAATCAGCTTATAATGTAAGGCCAATGGTATGAGCGACAGAAATGAAGGGAAAGATACAATACAAATATTGAACACATAATATACTACTTCAAGACTTGAGCCGAAACATGATATTAGCAGGGTATTCAATTGTGAGATCATAAAACTTGCCAGAACCATTTTCGATGCTTTTTGAACTTTACTTTTCTTAAGCTTTTGCTTTTCTTTTCTTTTTTATTTTTTTTATTTTCTCTTCTATTTTTGCAAAGCAATGCTTTTTGTTTTCTTTGTTTTGCATCTGGTTCCTTTAGGCTCATTTTGAATTGAATATTCATACCCCTAATCATTAGACTCATTTCAAGAAATAACAAATCATATACTCAACAAACAATAAGGGTAGGAAGAAAATGACATGCTTTCACATGCATTAGAATGGTTAACAGGTTAACGAACACAATGGTTATGAAAAACAAATAAGGCCAAACAGTTTAAGGCTTCAAAAAGGGACCTAAGGATATCATCATATCAGGTAATCTTTTTAAGGCTCAATCGGTCCAAACAATGCCCTAATCATTTCCTCAATCATGCACAACTTAGGATTTCGCCACAAGAGAGTTCAAAAATAATTTCAAGGATAATCAAAACTCTACATGTACATCTATAAAACATTCTCAAAACATGCATTCTTATCATTTTCAAAGTTACACTTGCATTTAAGTGAGATGTAAATCATGCATCAAAAGTAACTAAATTATTTCACATGCTTCAAGATCACATAAGGTTTCACTAAAAAGGGGGCAAATAGCAACCTTTCACATCATGGACAATCAAAAACAACACCAGCATTCTTGCAACATGTCATGCATTCAAATAGATTCAACTTTTCAATTCAAGCAGGCACAACATCTTTTGCATAAAGTGAAAATTAAAAATCTTGTCATCAGCACATCAGTGATAGTCAAAACAGAATATAATCATGAAAATATGTTGACTAAAATCATTGCATACTCAAAATACCAATACATGTTAACATTAAGCATAAAAGTAACAAAACATGTAAAGATATTCCCCCAAACCTAAAATGAAATGTATCTTAAAAGAACATGGCCTATAGGGAACCTAAGACTAGTACTGAGCATTATTAAATACTACAAAACAGAAAAAATAACAAAAATAAAAACAAAAATAGCAAAAACAGGGGATCAGCGCCGCGGCGCACCATGCTTGGGTCGCGGCGCTCACAAAAGCTGCAGAATTCTGCAGAAACGCCCCTTGCGCCGTGGCACGCAACACATTGCGCCGCGGCGTAACTACCTAAGCTGCTAAATTTAGCAGCAAACACAGTTTTGCTGCTGAGTTTGGCTCTTATGGGTCTCTAACTACAACAAAACTTGTTCAAAGAGCTAAATTACAAAAATGTACAATACACACATATTAAAACATAAACAACTTACTAACCTAAATACAAACCTAAACAAACTTAAAACTTTAAAAACAAATAAAAATATTAAACTAACCTAATTAACATATTAACCTATATACTCACTAACACAAACAACACTTAAAACCATAAACTACAAAAACTAACAGAACTAACACATATATTTACTAACATACTAACAAGAACATATTAACAACTAACAAAACACATAATATGCTAACATATTTAACATAAACACATTAACATACTACCTATTTATACACAAAGTAAAAGCATTAATTAAACATAAACATGGGGTACCCTCCCACGAAGGGCCTGAATTATAGTCCCAGTAGGACTTTGTCACCAAAATTGAAGTATGGCAGATGAGTAGTCTTGAAGAACTTGATCCAAGGGTTATCCTTACAGGAGTCACGAAGTCCTTCAAGGGCCTCGTATGAATGAAATCACCCGGCTTCTTATTTGAAACTAAAACAAAACAGAAACAAAACATAGATTATATATAACTTATATACAACTTGAATTAGAACTAATCAAACTCATTGGTGATATTAGCAATATAAAAACTATCCCCGGCAAAGGCACCAAAAACTTCTTAGGGTCAAAACGTGTTTGCCCATTTGCTAACCGCAAGTGCACGGGTCGCACAAGTAATACAGATACAGAGTAAAAGTTTGTTCCCACGAGGATATTATGATATAAAGCTAAATACAAACCAATAGCTTAATTAATTCTAGACAAGGACATAAAATAGGAAAACAATAAACTAAACTAATCTAATCTACAAAAGCAATAAACATAAAAGCGGTTAGGTTTCAGGAAATCCTCCTTCACCCCCTACATCTATCAACAACATGCAATTCCCCTCATAAACACAAATGCATTGATTAGGTTAGCTTGAGAATCTTCATTAGTCAAAAGCCTATGTCTAGGTCAATCAACCCTGGTTTCAATTGCCTAACTCACTAAGTTTCCTTGAGAGCTAGCTCAACTTCCACTCATGAACGATCTATTCTCAATCACACACTATACATGGTCAATAGGTATATTTCTATCCTATTAACGAATTAACTCATCCAAGCCAATTGAACTCGCCGAACATGCATCAATCATACCATATCCATATCAACAAATCCCTATGTCTAGTTCATTTGCCAATATTAGGATCATGTAATTGAGGCCAACCAAGAACAAGCATTAAACACAGATAATGATTGAACCATAATCAAACATCCATATAAACTCAGAGAAAAACACATCATTAATATAAATAAAAGGATTCAAAGTATCCTAAACAAAGCTTAGCTATACAAAAGATAAGGAATAGAAGAAAGAAAGGGAAAAGAAAGAAAGAAGCTCATTGATTTATCTCTGAAGCTTGAATCCTCCTTCAATCCTTTGATCCTTGACTCCAATCCACCAGCAATGAAGATCTAGCCAAGCTATCTAACCTAAAATTAACCTAAACTAAGAAAAACTATCAAAACTTAAAAACTAGAAATGGCCAAACGGCTAGAACAGCGAAAAACTGAGAGAGAATGAGAGAAAAACGCATGAAAATCTATTTATAGGCTCAGCAGCTGCCTCCACGTCGCGGTGCCCACATATGCGCGTCGCGACGCACAATGGGTCGATCTATCTACGTTGTGGCACCCACTTCACTAGGTCGCGGCGCTCTTGCCCCAGGTCCAAGTATGACCAGGCTGAAAATCCTCTTTGCGCCGCGGCGTGATCTGACTTGCGTCGCGACGTTGCTTGCTGGAATGCCAATTTGGCTTCCTCTTCCTCTTTAAGCTCAATTGCTCCATATTTAACCTTGTTTGGAGCCCCTCCTATCATAGAGAAAACACCAAATCAATAACATATATAAATCTACTCAATCCATGATCATTAAAGCCCAGTTTTGCACAATAACATATCAGAAAGGCTTAGATTCAGAATATATCAAATATAAGCACAAAACCTTCCAAATATACATTATTAACAAGGAAATAGCATTCATTCTAGCACAAAGGTAGGGTCCAAATAACTGCATTCTATGTAGCTATCACCAGATCATAACATTGTCCTCAATGTCAAAATATAAATAGGTAAAGGATAGAAGATATTACCTGTTGTGGCAATTACTGAAAAGAGAAACCTTACACAAATTTAAATAGAAACAAAGTACAATGAATAAAACCAAAGGTAAAGGAAAGTTATAGATGAAGTGTTAGATCAAACACATGTTCCTTGCGGCCTCCATTACTACTTCTTTCTGACCAATCTATCTGAGCTATTACTAGATCAGGTTCTTAAACAAAAGTTTGTAATTTATTAATTAATTCATCAACAATGGAAGCAGAGATAAGGAGTCGTCTTGCCAAATATGTGATAAATTTTTGTTCCACAACATGGTCAAGAAAAGATAATAAATTATCAAAGAAATTATTAACATTCAACAGTTAGTTATTTGATTTTGCTTTTATTTTGTTATTTCTTATTAATTAACATTTTTCTATTTTTTGTTTTGTAGTTAGCTAGTGTTGAGTCGACTTAGGTGCCTCCTTGAGTTCGGATCCTTTGCAGGGGGATGTATATAGTTGTCGGCCACCAAAAAAGATTTTTCTTATCTTTCCTTTAGCTTTTTATTTTTGCATTTATGTATTTATTCTTTTTATTTTTTTTGTCATCATCACCCTTTTGTGTTTTGAGTCATTCTGTGCATGTCGGTGTGTTGAATTGAATATCCAATAATTGATTGAATTGTATATTGATTTATTTTCTTGGGATAGCACATAAGAATCAATGAGTTATGTTTATCTTTATTGTTTCAATTGTGTATTGATGTATTTTCCATCTTTATAATTGATAGACTTTAGAATTTAATTGCATGTCAAGCTTAGAGAAAGTTTATGCGAATGCATGTGTGTGGATGTTTTGCATCTAGAAGTTGTTAGATTCTCTCTTAAGGTGAAATCCTAGGCAGTGCATGATTAAGAAAATAATAAGGGGCTTTTTTGAACCGTTTTAGCCTTTCAAGCCAACCTGTGCATACAGTATATCCTTAGGTCCATTTTGCAACCTTATTATTGTTTGGCCTCTATTTCTTTTCTTTTACCCATATTTTCTTTTCCCATACCCCCATAAAAATAATTTCCTCTCTTACATAACCTTTGTTGAGTGCATATCTTGTATTATTTTATTATTCAAACCTTCGTTACTTTTGTGCATGGAGTATTCATGGAGCTAGAAAAAAATTCATAAAAAAATCAAAAAAATTCAAAAAAGAGAAAGCTCTCCCAAAGTTTTGCAAAGAAATAAGTTTAGGGTGGAGGTTGTTAAAAAAAAAAAGTGAATGATGTGTTGTTTCTTATGCTTCATTTTGCACTTGTCCTACATTATGTGGCTTGAATTTTGAAATTTGCATGATTATGTATCTTAACTTTTATTTTTATATTCCTACCCTTTCTTTCTTAACCCTTACCCTTGGCCCTACATTACAAGCTTTGTAAAGACCATTTTAATCTTTGGTTATATGTTGTTTACATTAGTGGAGAGAGAGATGAAAAATAACCCTATGGATATGGGTTTTATGTGTATTTGTAGTTTTATAAACCTATCCTGACCTGTACTTTTTGAGTAGATTTGATCTTTTATTCATGTTCTTAGGAAGTCATTTTTGCATAAGAGTTGCATGTGAGAGACGATGTGATAATTGGATTATACATGTGTGACACTTTGAAATTGAATTGTGAAGCAGTTTCTGAGGATCTGCATGATTTTCAATACCCGATATTGCCATGTTTGAGTCTTTGTGTTTTGAGTTATTATTTGTTTAGTCTTTTTATTTTGTTTTTCTTTTTATTTGAGGACAAGCAAAATCTTAAATTTGGGGAAGTGACGAACCTGCAAAAATTTATATTTTTACGGTTTAAAATCTTGAGTTTTCATCCTCTTTTAATCTTTTTTATTTTGTTTTGTTCTTAAGTTTTATTATATTTTTATTATTTTAATTTTGTTCTTATTACGTGTTTTTATGTGTTTTTGATAGGTAATTGCACATGAAAAAGATTGAATGAATGAGCAAGCAAGAAAAAAGAAAAAAATTTCATGACAGTGCCCAGCACTTAACCGCTGGACCCCTACCGCTTGAGCGCACAACACGTGCTGGAGAATTTCCCTTTAAGTGTCCCAACGCCTGAGCACTGCCTTGAGCACTAGTTGTGTAAATAACAGCGTGAATTCTTTATAAAAAGAGAAGTTTTGCCAAATTGAACACACACTTGGATAGAACGCAGCAGCCGTTAAGAGGCACAAACCCTAATGCGGTGTGGGTGCAATTAGACTTGAAGATTAGGAATTTTCTTCAACCTTTCCACCTTTTTACAATGGAGTTTGTCACATTCTTCCTTTTGTGTTCTTCTTTTTCTATGTGTAACTAATTTTTCCTTATTAGGGGGATGATAGATCTTGAACTTTGATGATGTAACTTCTTTTATGAGTTTAATTTATGTTTCTATTTCATGATTTACGTGTTTATCTCTATTCTTAATGTTTTTCTAAACCTGATCAATTTGGGAATGATCATTTGGGTTGATGTATGATTTGGGAAATCTTGCATGAACCTAGAACATGTGATAAACACCATAATTTCTGCAATCGCTAGGAATATACGTTGTGGGTTATGTGGTCTTTCTTTTAATTCCCTCATTCTTGATAATGTCTTTTTATTTGGGGTTAGACTAAAGGATTAGTTAATTCCAAACAATGTAAGAGGATTAATATGCCAAAGGATTGGGTATTAATTAATTTTGGGAATTGACCATAAATCATTGAAATAGAACATAGTTAAACTAATATTTGAATGTGCATTTAAAGAGTTCAAGTAAAGTCTGAACCTTAACGCTTTAATACCATTGTTTTTCACCCCTTTGATTTATTGTTTTGCTTATTTATATTTCTTTTTAATTGAATTTGCAACAACTATTTTTCTTCACTAGCTTAAATAGTGTCACTTTCAACGAATTTAGTAATTAATAACTTAATCATCGTGCGACGATATTCTTTCTCACTCTTTATTACTTTTGCGATTCGGTGCACTTGCCGATTTCACAACAAATGTGTAATGGTAATTAGATGTTTTTAAACATAATAACTAACTCAAAGTGAGTTCTTAAGGTTATAACTCTAATTATGTCATCAACTCTCACATACACATCAAAATATTAAGCATAATGGCCTCCCAAGCCTGCATTTACTCAGTCATTGTTCTATACATACAAAAAGGAAGTAAGATAATTTAACCATAGCTGTCAGTACCTATGCATACATTTCGTCTATAGTCCCAGTCAGTCAATCCAAAGTAAGTACTATATACATGTCCAGAGAATATAGGCATCTATACCCATATATAGCAATATATTCACTAAAGGTCATACATACAAAATGATCTCCAATAAACACTATCTCATAAACTACTATTACATCATAAACTTTCCAAGTCTCCGCCTGCCACACTAGGCGTGACCATCATATGCACATGCAGGATCCTATAAAAGGAGTAGGTGTTAGTCTCAAGTGAGTAAATCCAAACTCCTTTCAATAATCTCATAATAAAAGCTAATGAGTGGCATGCTGCTTAGAATATGGACTATCATGGAAAGTACTGAGGTGATAATTTTAAGAATTCTTAATAAACTAACAATCTATAACTGACATCATGATAGTTTCAACTGCCTCGAACTTTAAAAGGATCAACATATATGAGTTAAAAATCAATTAGTTACTTATCTCGAGGCAGAGGTTCATTTTACCTATTTTTTCCCAAAAAACATAATTAACATAATATCAGTGATAAAATAATGAGAATGTATGTATGAATGCAATGCTTATGATTCTATCCTTTCAATTCATTGTCTTATGCTTAATCCCCTTATCATTTGAGGAAATTACTTCATCCTCTAATAAACAGTAAGGAGGGAATCACTCATCCTCCATAGAAATAGTCTACTTGTCAGACATAAGCTAGCTTACTCCCAGTAGCCATACTTCACTACATAGAACCTATCCTTAGCAAGATGAATTCAATCCTTGCTCCATTGTAAGGCAATCCTTACTTCATATTTGGGGAAAGCATACATCCACACGTATAGTTTCATAATGCATAATGCAATTACAGTTTATATTCAGTCATTGCTTCTCAAAGCACAATCCATCATGATCAAGAATTCATAATTCATATAATCAAAGCTCAATAACAAGTATATTATGTACATATGCATTTATGAATCTATAATTACCAATATACAACTCAATGCACATACTCAAAGACCTAATGAGTTAACCTGGCAATCAATCAATATAGCATTATCAACCCTAATTCATAAAATTACAATTCTATCATGTTTCATGTCAATTAGGCCACAACCTCTATAGCCACTTCCAACCTCCATTTTTAATATCAATAATACAATTAACATACATTTAGTTTCCTAAACATATAATTAATCTCTAATTACTTAATTAATCAAAATCTTTATTTTCTTTCTCTAAGCTCACGGCCAAGCATGGCCCTTGGGGTAAATTTCAGCCACCCTTCCATGGCCATACGCGACCTTCCTCTTGAGGCCACCGCCTCCCTTGGTCACCCAAGGTGGTGGCAACCTCTTTCAATGAACCAAACCCTAACCCATTATCAAGTGGTGGCCAACCCGCAACCACCACCACCTTCCTCCTTCCCTTTCCAGGCTGCCCAAGTGGTGGCCACCACCATCTTACTCCTTTCCTTGATGAGGCCAACTCAAGGTCTCAATCCACACCACCACTAATCCAAGATCAAATCCTAACCTTCACCAAGTGATGGCCATAGCCGTAGCCACCACCACCACCCAATTTCTTCCATAGTTGGCTGCCTAGGGTGGCGGCCACCATCTAAACAACACCTAATTCCTCCTAACTTTTTCCTCCTCCTCACGAGTTTTCCAACCTATGTCCAACAACCACTATGGTCGCTATTCCCTTCATTGCTTCCTCTTAAAATCACATAAATAAGTCAAATAACAATTTACACTCTACTAGCTGTATAAGCAAGCTGGAAAGCAGGATGTTACATGGGTGGAAACCAAGTTGTTATCAGTGTTTTTGAGAGGTGGAAGTCATCACATGTACCTACCTCTTTTAAAGTATTTACTTGAAGGAAAAGAATGCAAGAATTTAGCTATTAAGGCCTCCCACCCACCACTTAATGATGGCTACCCCAAATTTGCCATTGTTAAAACTTTGAAGGATCCTAATGTGGAGCATATTCACCTTGAATTTAGTCCTCTATAGCTTGATTACCCTATGACAACATGGCCTAGTGGAACTATTCTTAGTAAGGATCATTTACGACACTAAAGCCCATTTGTAGCTAACAATGTCCTACAAAGTATTTATAAGGTCACTGACTAAGAATTGAAGCATTACTCTGAAAAAAGTAATGAGTTATCCTCTTTATCTTACTTTACACCACCTTGATCAGCTAAACTAATAAAGTCTAACCAAGACTATAAATAAGGTGCTTCATGGGAGGCAAGCCAAGTTTCTAGCTTTCTTTATGTTTTGAGGCACGTTTTTGTTGTTTTTGTCTTATATTTTTGTGAGTTTAGTCCTAAGATTTTGCATTTTAATTAACTTATTGAGTTCCAAAGTTTTGATACTTTTTTTTGTTGATTTTATAGGATTTTGGGACCTTAGCAGTGCAAACTCAGCAATAGGGAGTTAAATGTTGTAGAATTCTACAAAACAACATATTGTGCCATAAACCAAAACAGTCATGCGGCGCAAGAGTCTCAATTTCTATCAAGATCTCTGTCTATAAAATTACACACTACAACACATAAATTTCACGTCGCAGCGGCCCTATTTTTAATTCTACATCTCAACGCAACATTTTATATATTACAACGTGAAGCTCTTCATTCTTCTCAGGAAATTCAACTTGAGAGCTACGTGCCCCAATGCGAAAGTCACATGCCACAATATGAGATCTCAATGAAATTTTTCTTTTTTTGAAATTAAAAAATATTCAAATTTGAAAAACAAATTTAAAAAAAATAGAAGGTTGGGCATGATGCTACATAGAACCTAAAACGCAACTAACCCAACGTTTTGCCCTTTTTTTTTCATCTACCTACACGTGTAACATCTCAATACTAATACTAGCAGCAGTATATCCGGAACTACACTCTAGTAATTAGGGTTAGGCACATCACAACTAACTAATATCATTCTTCTTTGAAAACATTCATGATATATATAAAAATATGAGTCTGTTAAGGGAAGAATAATAAACATATAACTAAGATTCTCATTTATACAAATTTGTATATCATTGTACAATATATACAAACTAGGCCCTAAAGGCACAAATTCTTATATACTATATACAATCAGTTGTACATAAGTAGAAACAAAGCTACTCTACATCCACATTTTTTGTCTCACTTTGTTGAAGACTCCTTCCTTGGAATTATCATGGAAATACAAATACATGGGGTGAGAATCCTACAAATTTCAGTAGTTCTAACCTATATATTTTGACATCACAATAATTCTAGCTGCTTTGGGGAAAATCATTTCAATATATAAAATATATCATAGAAATGTGGCAAAAATCAAAACAAGTTATTTCTCTTCCCGAGACAGAGATTCATTTATTACCATTAATAAATAATTCATAATCATTCATCATCAAAAGATCATATGTTACATATACCAAGAACATTCAGATATGAGTTTCAATTCAACATCAGTATAATAATTTCATAATCGCATATCAACTATATGATCTTTATCATTAAAATTCCCATGGCGATTCATTCTTTTATAATTCTCATACTAGTGCTCATTTAATTACCATCTTTCTAAGCTCATTCCCAGAACCCATATCATTGTACCTTGAAAGGTAGGGTCGCCTCATATAAACTGGGGTTCTATATTCTAAAGGTACTTCAACTTATTTATAACAATCTCTTTTTGTTACACAAAATTATCAGAGTAAGCCTTATTCATATTATAAGGGAAACTAAGGCAATAAGGAAACTAATAAGGAATTTCTATGAATTTAGGATCACTTTCCTCATAGAGGGTCATTTCCATGATTCATAACTAGAATTTCGGATCCCCTTCCCCTATACAGGATCATCTCTAAAACTCAATAATATCAAATTTGAATATTCAATTCAGAGGGTTACCTTTCATGTGGGAATAGAAACTAAGGACCATTTTCCTCCTCTTTTCAAGGATAAATGTCCAATATGTCTTATTCTATGAGCACTTATAACTTTAAATTCAAATACTAGTTGTCTAGCTCAGCCTCAATGATTTAAGAGAGCAATTCTCAATTCAATATTCAATTCGAGCTTAACTTAATATTTCAAAGGAGCAATACAATTCTAGTACACCTCACAATCATAGCAAGTGTACAATTCATTTATACTAAGTGCACAAGAGAACTAAGTGCATAATATCATCCATTCATTATATATCAAGTGCATAAAATGGTTACTCTATTCCACAAGTAACTAAATGCACAAAATCATCATTTCTCTAAGTCAATAAGTGCACAATCATAGTAAACATTGACCTAGTTAAAAATCATTTAATTTGACTCATATGGTACCATACAGGACTTTGCTTTATGTCCTACTAATCAATTAGACTTCCCTACTAATCGATTAGCATCTCAAATTCATGGAATTCTGGAAGTGTCTAATCAAATAGACCTCTTAGTCTAATCGATTAGCACCCTAAACATGGCTTTCAGGAAAAGCCTAATCAAATAGACCTCTTGGTCTAATCGATTATCTCATATTAAATTCCATTTTAGAAGTGTCTAATTGAATAGACCTCTTGGTCTAATCGATTAGCAACGACAAGTTGGCCACTCTAGAAGGCTCAAATCAAAAGTTATATGGGCTAATCAATTAGCTAAAGCCATTTGGCAGCAGAAACTAATTTTATCTCATGACATGCTCTATTCTATCACTTAATAACTCAAGCCAACCATCATACACATATATTCAAGCTAAAACCAAGAGATAAATCAGATAAAAATCATATCCATGATGTCAAACATAACAGAAATCTCAAGTTCTAAAGTTGTTGATGTGTTTAACCTTCAAGCTCATGAATCCTATATATATATACACATAACTAGCTCCCATATAGAGATTCATTAGAACTCATATTCAATCCATCCATGCAAGAGTTTAAGAAACAAAATGGATAAAGCATGATAACAATATACAACAATCCCTACCTTTACTCCTATATGGATGGTATTCTACCTTTTGGCTTTTCTTTCTAAGTCTTCCTCCTTTTTCTTTCTTTTTCTTTCTTCCAGTCCTTCCCTTTTCTTTATTGTCTTTCTTCCTTATCTTTCTGCTGTTAGAAGTTACATGTAAAAGTGGAGAAAAGTGAGAAAGAAAGAGCTGGAAGTCAAAGACGATGAAAGATGGAAATAAGATAAGATCATTTGACTTTTTGTAACTATGTGGAAGTTTTGTATCTCTTAGGAATACTTTGATATTCCATTAGTGAATTTTTTAACTTTCATAAGTGTTATAGAAAATTCTAGGACTTCATTTAGTCCTTATACTCATTATTCAATAGTTTTTCATACACCATAAACTGTCACTTAAGCTCTATTACTCTTCCTTAAGTTAAGTTAAACCTAAAGAATTAAGTTAATATGCTTACAGGTATCTTCCTTAACCTGTATTCAATTCCAAAATATTCTGCACTCTTTATATGACATCTCCATAAAATCTCATAAGTTTCAAAGCTATTTTCCTATTTAATTTGGCCTTTAAACACTCATCCTATATTAATAAAAATATCAAACCAGCTCAGTTAATTCTCCAAAATTTACCATAACTTATCCTAATAATTATTTGTGATCTAGAAATAAATTTTTCAAATTTATTTCCATCATCCAAACCATTTATACCAAGTTCTAGGTTAATATGAACTATTTTCACATTCTGTGTTGTAGCATCATGCTTAAACTAACCCAGAAAATCACCAAAATTGTCAGATAACTCACACAAGTGTTATTGAACTTCTTTATCAATAATTAAAGCTATTAGATAAGGGAGAATGTTACAACATGCACCTCTTCCACACCAAACCCACCACCCAAACTCATATTTCCCCTTCACCTTTAACCTTAATCAATGAACCCCCATTTCCCCACCCACCATCGCTGGCATACCAGCATCGCCCCACTGACACCATCCTCTCAAAATCCCACTTTCTCCTTTGAATCCCATTATTGTAACACACCAAAAATTATTTGTTTCATCATAAATAATCATTTTATAATATTTATAATTTTTGAGAATTTTTCTGGAAACGTCAAATATTTTAGTATATTTCTCATTTTACGTGTGTACTGAGCGGAGCCGGAAAAACGAAATGTTTTCCCAGAGGTTGGTAAACTTTGAACTATGAAAGTGTCAATAGGGGATCTTACTAAACTCGAGGCTGGGCACAGTTTACGAGATTTATATTTTTTGAGGTTTTATCTGATAAATAAAATCTCTGTATGTACTGTTAAGTAAAATTTTACAATACGATTTATTATACGTTGAATAATTAATACTGACTTTGTTCAATGTAACAATTATCCATTGGGTAATAGCTTGTAGTAAAATCCTAATTACCTTATTATTTTAATTACTTTATCACCTAATTATCCTATCCAAATGTAATCCACTTTATGTCTAACCAAATCCTTCTTTATTGGAAAAGCTCTCAAGCTTCTCAACGAAGCTAAACACTCCCTCTCTCTCCTCCCTCTCCACGCAGCAGCTGCACTCTTTTGGAACCAAAGGATTTGTGCTTCACTTAATTAAACAAATCTATTCTAATTTTAAAAACCCTAAAATCTCATTCCACTTGTCTATTAACTTCTCTCTCTACCTTCTTCTTTCTCTCATTTTCTCCTCCTCCTCTCTACCACCTACCACACGGCCAGCCCTTCTTCTTGCCCTCAACCATCACAAAATTTTCAACTAACCACATTTTCTTAATCCCCACTACATTCTAAATACCTTTCTAGTTGAAGATTTCTTGAAAAGCTTCTATCTTCTTCAAGCTTCAAGTTTGAAGCTTTAGGGTAAGATTCATGATCTCTTATCTTTTCTTCTTCATTTTCATTTTCATGGCCTTCACCATGACCATGGATTCATTATTTTTCAAGCCTTAGTGTTGATTTAATGAAGTTGTAATTTATAGGGTTTGTGGTGGAGTGAATCCGAATTTCACTTGGAGCTTCAAGGGAGTTCTTGGCTTGTTTTCTCCCTTAGGTAAGAGGAAAATTATCCCCTTCAACCTCTATTAGTAGTAGGAGACTTGTATTGCTTGTTGGTTATGAGAAACCCTTGTTAGGGTTACTCTTTATAATGTGTGATTTTGATGATTTTGTATTGATTTTGTCATGTATGATTTGTTTGATTTAAATGTATGTATAAATTGATGATCTTGATTAGTTTGGATTGATTGGAAGCATGAAATGGAGGCAAGGGTTCCTTACCCCCTTCAATATGGCTCACGACCATAAACCTAGATTAGGGTGTCCATGATTGAAATTTTGTATTAAGATGGAAAAATGATTAACCAATGTATGATAAGTAATGTGATGATGAAAAATTTGGGTACCTAATCCCATAGAGAGGCCATGACCTCTAGGACCATTTAAGACTTAATTATGTAACTTTAGGTAATCTTGGAACTTAAATAACCAAATGATTAATTTATTAATAATATGGTGGAAAGAATTGGTAATTAGATGGTTAGAAACCAATTAGGAATTCATAAAATAGAAAGAACCAAGAATGAAATTTATTATAAGACTTAGGGAAATTTTAATTAAAGAAAGAACAAGAGAGTGTGAGATTTTGAGACCCTTAGAATAATTTTCTAAGTGAAAATGAATAAATTTACAATAGATAACCTAATTAATCAAGAGAATTCCTCTAGAGATGAACTTTGTAAGAAATGCTACATTAAAGTGAGAATTCATAATAAACCTTGAAAGTGTATTATTTCATTTAGACTTCGATAATATAATATTGTGGGTCCATGAGAGGGAACGATGATGTGTTGATGCTTAATTTGGCCAATTGAGGCATATTGTGAAAAAGTATGTAATGATAAACATACATAAATATGCATTGAGTCATCATGCATTGTAAAAGTCTATTGGACTATTGTTAAGGCCATGTTGCCTAGGAGATTAAACACACCTTAGTGCGGGTGCGAGTAGACTAGTGTAGGTCATACTGTTGACCTTGGGGGCATCGGGGTGTGGGTACCTCGCAATGGACAGTTGGTAGCTCTTCTGTCCGTGGGGCAGACCGATGCAAATGTACCGATGATCCGGACCGAGACATTGTCCTATATCGCGATCTAGTGAAGAATGTCTGTACAATGCCTTCATGTGCACGTGGATAAACTGATGAGTTATAGCACTTTGGCTGCGGCAGCCGAGTTGTAGACATGTCTCCTGATCTTTCTCTCCGACTGTTTGTGTCTAACTCCATGGAGTAGGATTCTGATATCGTATGCATGTGCATAGTGAGTCGACATATTTTCTGGCACGTAATTCTTATTATAATTGGAATTGTTGCATTACTGCTGTATAAATGCCTGGAACTACTTAATTATTTATTGCTACTATTTAATGCTTATTATTATTACTTTTGAAATGCTATGTGGGCTGTTGGGAATTGTGGTTACATCACACAGCGGAAAGATTAGGATTCCCACCGAGGGTCCATGCAAAAAGTCATAATCTGAGTTTTTAAAATATTTACCTCTTGAAGCATGATCAAAAGGAAGGATGTAAATTACCAACACCGTAATAGAAATGATGTCTCTGCGGTATCCACACGAACAGACTCACGATCGTCCAACGTCCGCAAAGAGGAGCCTCACGTCTCTCACACAGTGCTAGCTACGAAGAGAAGAGAAGAAACCTATCGCTCTCTCACTCACTTTTCTGTAGGTGCAGCTAGGGTTCTGAAATTGTGTCTCTTAGCAGCACTATTTATAATAGTGACTGCCTTAAGTGAGTGTGAGCAGCAACAAGGTAAGCTGTGCAACCCTAGACTCATCTGTTATAAGTCTGGCCCATATTTGAATCTGAGTCCAACTTGGATCCACTACTCCAATTTTAGTCTGCTCTATGTGTGTGACTCTGCAGGTTTTCATTACGTTGGCAGTAATATTAAAATCTCATTTTAATATTGCAAGCAGTGAGCAGTATCTAGCAACACATCACTGCTACCTAAGTAATAAGAATGTCAGTGATTTGACATAACCTTTTCGTGACCAATGTTTCCGTGTCGTTTAGTCCCTTTGTCAAGATATCTAGATTAAACACAAGGCATGGAATGCGTCACCCTTGTATAGTCCAATCATTCGTTTCCTGATACTTGAGTAGACTTTGTAACAATAAATGAAATCAATATCTCATATTGACTCATTTGAGCATGGCTATGCATTTCGCAGTCTCACTCAATCAGGGGGCCTCGAAGATATCGCTCCTGTTATGTAGGAGTGACAAATCCCATCTAGGTCACTCACATCCCTCTGCAAGATTTGCGGTATGTCCAATAACCAACTTTATAATCACCTTGTTACAGATGACATTTGATGGTATTAAAACACACAACTCCTCATGTAGAAATCATAGTGATTTTAGGTCAAAAGATAACAGACACCATTGTCACTATGGGAATCGCTTATGACACTCACGTAACGATCCATGTAGCATTCTCATGGTGGGTCAGTCCAATACATTATTACTCTAATATGTACCCATGTGAAGACTTGATATCTCATATCCGTGACCCGTGAGATGTGGTCATCAGTCTATGCACATACTAGTCTCAATGTATTATTGTTGTCCTAATTAACAATAATACTTTACTAGAGACATTTAAGAATAGTGTTATAACCAAAAGGATCTCACGATCAAGTCATCCACTTGATAACCTATGGCATCAAACTTACTATTCTAAGGACTTTATTATGTTTATAAAAAAAGAACACAATAAATGAAATGCCTCATATATTAAAATAAGCATAATAGAATGTATATAAATACAGACAAATGAATCAGTCTCTAGGGCATACACCGACACTTACCGTCATAATTGGTAATGATGGTAGGATGTTTTACCTCTTTCTTGTATTTCTATTATTTCTGTCTATATTTGTATTCCATCGAAGACATCGGTGAAGAGGATGAAGTCCACGAGTTTTTGGGTTTCTGGCCTGACTACGACTAGTACTTGCCTTTGATCATGACGGCCCACCCATAGGGATTTTTGGGATACGTGCGTCTGACATTCCTTGGAAGTCTAGATTGTTGGCATGTTAACTTCAGCTCGGATCGCTATGTTTACTTGGGAGACGTGTTACTGTCGCTGGCTTGGGGGCATTATGATCTGTCGATCTTCTCCTGCAGCGTTCGTTTACATTTAGAATTTTATATGCCCATTAGGGACATGTGGGGTGAACCTTACTACACCCCACGGGAGGATTCATTCCTCTTCACTGCTCGAGCCCCGGCCCGCAATTCAGTGGCTCCAATGAGGGTTTCCTCCGACGAGGAAGTCCTTGAGGAGGATCCTGATACAGTTCCTTCTTCTTCTCAAAAGGGGCTGATATTGTCGATAGTCACTGATAGCTATCCGTCTTTTGGGGCTTGATGATTTACCTTTTGATGGGCTATATATGAAAATTATTTTGGGCATGCATAGTTTTGTTTTTGTATATCGGGCTTTGTAACTAAACAAGTTTAATATGATGAAATATTTATATTTATGTATGTTGTTCGAATATATGTTTTACTTTTATCTTACTTTTTCTCGTGATTATGTTTTGTCACTATATTTTATTAATTATAACAAAAAAAATAGTCACCATTTTATTTATACAACTATAATCAAACAAGTTTAAATATTAATATAATGAATCGGGTCTTAATTCATACTTTTGTTTTTCGCATCGTAATTTGTAATGTGGCATTCCCTCCCAAAAAGGGGCGTTACATTAAGTTGGTATCAGAGCCCTGGTTTATGTTTTCTTTGGGTCTTTGTGGTTAGGTCTGACTTGTGTGTGCTGTGTGATTCTCTGTGATTGGTATTCCAAAAGGATATATCTAATTCTTCATTATGTGTTTCAGTTAGTATTACTTGAAAGAATGATATGGCACGAGGCAGAGATATGGCAGCAGCGATAAAGGCTATGCAACGAATGGCCGAGGTGATTGCCCAACAAACGGAGAGAGCTGCTCAATAACTCGAAGCTACGGCTGACGCATAAAATTTGGCTGAGTTTCGTCGCCACAACCTTCCTCAATTCAAAGGAGAATTTGATCTGAAAAAGGCTAGTTTATGGATCAAGGAGCTGGAGAAAGTCTTCAGAAGCAAGAACTGTGCCAACGACAAGAAAGTGACTTATGTCGCTTTTATGCTGATTAGTGATGCTGAAGACTAGTGGAATGGAGCACAGAGAGTGCTGGAAGCTGAAGATCATGCAATCAATTGGGAGGTATTCAAGAATAAGTTCTTGGACAAATATTTCCTCGCAAGCGCCAGACATATGAAGGAAATGGAATTCCTCAGCTTGAGGCAAGGGAACTTGTCTGTCGATGAATATGCTGCAAAGTTTGAAAGTTTATCCAAGTTTTCAACGTATTTCTAGCACCAGCCAGACGAGGTGTGGAAATATCAAAAGTTTGAAGAAAGACTAAGGCATGAGGTGAAGAGAGCAGTTATCACCTTGAAAATCAACTAATTCTCAGAGTTTCTAGATACATGTTGCTAAGTGGAAGCTCTAGATCAAGCTCGAGACACAAGAAACTAAAACTTTGGACCTACCAGGTTCCAAAGAAGAGGCGGCAACAACATAAACCATTTCCAAAAGAAGCCTTATTCCCGACCACCGGGAAATCAACAGCAGACGTCGGGTGGAGGTTTTAGCAGAGGTTCTGGTAGGAACCGAACTGGGTAAAATGTGGCATTTTCTTCAAAATGCTTGAAGTGCGGGAAGGATCACGCAACTAGAGACTGCACCATCAAGGGGATTATATGTTTCCGATGTGGGAAGCATGGACATATCTCCAGAGATTATAACCAAGCTAAGGCTAAGCTTTCAGTCAACGCTACATGGGTTGCAAAGCCGCAAGCAGGAGACAGAGTGTACACCATGAGCGGAGAAGAAGCCTCCAAATCCGAAGATCTGATACAAGGAGAAGGTGTCATAGGAGGTAATCTTTTAACTGTACTATATGACTCTAGGGCAACCTACTCTTTCATTTCATATGACTGTGTGCGACGACTTAGTTTACCTGTGTTGTCCTTACCTTTTGACTTAATTGTTTCTACCCCCACTGATAAACTTATTGTTACTACCAAAGTCTATTTAAATTATCCATTGATTGTTGAGGGTCAAATCTTTTCTGTTAATTTGATATGTTTACCCCTTTCCTAGTTAGATGCAATTTTAGGAATGGATTGGTTGTCTTCCAACCGTATCCTGTTGGATTGCTCTAGTAAGACCATAGTTTTTCCTATAGATAAAGATTCTAGATTTCTGACGGCCAACCAAGTTCGAGCTTTCTTGAAAGAAGGAGCTCAAGGATATATGCTATTGTATTCCTTCAAGGTCGAGAGCGAGGCTGATGTAAATGCAATTCCAGTGGTTAATGAGTTTCCCGAAATCTTTCCTGATGATATACCTGGTTTACCGTCGGAGCGGGAAATAGAGTTCGCAATTGATTTGGTACCTAGATTTGGTCCAGTGTCTATAGCACCTTACAGAATGTCACCATCGGAGTTAGTAGAACTTAAGAAGTAGTTGGAAGAGCTTTGGGAAAAGCAGTTTGTTAGACCCAGTGTGTCACCATGGGGAGTACTAGTGTTGCTAGTCCGAAAGAAGGATGGTACCTCGCGATTATGTGAAGACTAATGCCAATTGAATAAGGTCATGATCAAGAATAAGTATCCATTTCCGAGGATAGACGATTTAATGGATCAACTGAAAGGAGCAGCAGTGTTCTCTAAGATTGATCTACGATCGGGCTACCGTCAAATTTGAGTAAAGGTGGAGGATATTCCCAAGATGACTTTTCGTACCCGATATGGTCATTACGAATATCTTGTGATGCCGTTTGGTGTAATGAATGCACCTGCCATCTTCATGGACTACATGAACTGAATCTTTCGTCCTTACTTAGACAAATTCATTGTTGTCTTCATTGACGACATCCTGATCTACTCTCAAAATCAGGAGGATCATGCTGAACACCTCAGTATAGTTCTTCAGATTCTGAAGGAGAAGAAGTTGTATGCCAAATTGTCGAAGTGTGAATTTTGGCTGGACGAAGTCAAGTTTTTAGGCCATATGATCTCGAAGGAAGGGATTGTAATGGATCCGTTGAAAGTAGAAGTGGTTCTATAATGGGAACGACCGAAGACAGTGACAAAAATCTGAAGCTTTGTGGGATTGGCTGGATACTATCAGAGGTTCATTGAAGGATTCTCTAAAATTACAGGACCTCTCACTCAACTCATAAGAAAGAACCAAGCTTTTGAGTGGACTGATGCTTGCGAAGAAGGTTTCCAAGAATTGAAGAGATGGCTAACTACTTTACCAGTGTTAGTCCTACCCGATCTGAATGAACCATTTGAAGTGTACTGCGATGCTTCATATCAAGGATTGGGAGTTGTGCTTATGCAGAATGGAAAAGCGGTGGCTTATGCTTCGAGATAGTTACGAGTGCATGAGAAGAACTATCCAACACATGACTTGGAGTTAGCAGCTATAGTTTTTGCATTGAAGATATGGAGACACTTCCTATATGGGGCGACATTCAACATCTTCAGTGACCATAAGAGCTTGAAGTACTTATATGATCAAAAGGAGTTGAATATGAGACAGCGGAGGTAGTTGAAATTCTTAAAGGATTATGATTTTTGACTTCTGTATCACCCTGGAAAAGCAAACATCATGGCAGACGCATTAAGTAGGAAGATGCTCAGTATATTAGCCATGATGATTAAGGAAAGAGATCTGATAGAGCAGTTCAGGGATGTATGGTCTTTCATGGAATTAGAACTGGGAAAAATTTGTATGAACATGGTTACTATCTCAAGCGAATTAATGGAAGACATCCGGGAAAAGCAGAAAATTGATAAGTTCTTACAAGAGGAAAGAGAGCTGATGAGGCAGGGCAACGTGACAACATTCAAGGAAGGAACAAATGGAATTCTGAGGTTTCGAGGTAGGGTTTGTATACCCAGGGATCAAGAGCTAAGGAAGTATATACTTGAACACGCTCACACAAGCAAGTTGAATATGCACCCGGGGATAACTAAAATGTACCAAGATCTGAAGAAGTTATTTTGGTGGCATGGAAAGAAGAGCGATATTACCAAATGTGTGTCTTCTTGTTTAGTTTTCTAGAACGCGAAAGTTGAGCATCAAAGATCGTCAGGACTATTGCAACCTCTATCTATTCCCGAATGGAAGTGGGACAGTATTACGATGGATTTCGTGGTTGGCTTGCCGAAGACCAGAAAAGGTTATGACTCGATATGGGTAATCGTTAATCGACTCACAAAGTCAGCACACTTCCTACTGATCAACATAAGATACAACATGGAGAAGCTGACCCAACTGTACATCGGTGAGATTGTTAAGCTACATGGTGTGCCTACCAGTATTGTTTTGGATAGGGATCCAAGGTTTACTTCCAAGTTTTGGCGAAGTTTGCAAGAAGCATTGGAAACAAAGCTACGATTGAGTTCTGCTTACCATCCATAAACTGATGGGCAATCGAAAAGGATGATCCAATCGTTGGAGGATTTGCTCAGGGTTTGTGCTATAGAACAGACTGTAAGTTGGGATGAAGTGTTACCATTGGTAGAGTTCACCTACAACAATAATTTTCATTCAAGCATAGGGATGGCACCTTATGAAGCTCTGTATGGACAATGATGTCGAACACCTCTGTGTTGGTACCAAGACGGAGAGCGCCTTACTGTTGGACCTGATATTATACAGCAGATAACTAAAAAGGTCAAGATGATTCAAGAAAAGATGAGGACAGCTCAAAGTCGGCAGAAGAGCTACGCAGACAAGAGGAGAAAGCCTCTTGAGTTTGAGGAAGGCGAGCATGTGTTTTTGAAAGTCACGCCAATGACTGGGTAGGCCGATTTCTGAAATCTAGAAAACTCACTACCAAATTCCTTGGACCTTACCAAATTCTTTGCCGGATAGGTCCAGTAGCTTACCAGATAGCCTTACCACCTTTTCTTTTAAACCTTCATAATGTTTTTCATGTGTCACAACTACGGAATTATATTCTTGACCAAAACCATATCATAGCACCGGACATAGTACAATTGAAAGAGAACTTAACTTATGAGACACCTCCTATAAAGATTGAAGATAAGAGAGTAAAACAACTCAGAGGAAAAGAAATCTCATTGGTGAAAGTGATCTGGAACGAAAAGACTGGAGATGCAACATGAGAATTAGAAGACAAGATGAAGGAGCAACACCCACAATTGTTCTAAGGTATGAAAATTTTGAGGATAAAATTTCTTTTTAGAAGAGGAGAGTTGTAACACCCCAAAAATTATTTGTTTCATCATAAATAATTATTTTATAATATTTATGATTTTTGAGAATTTTTTTGGATTTTTTTGGAAACGTCGAATATTTTAGTATATTCCTCATTTTTGCGTGCGCGCTGAGCGGAGCTGGGAAAACGAAATGTTTTACCAAAGGCTGGTAAACTTTGAGCTGTGAAAGTGTCGACGGGAGATCTTACTAAATCTGAGGCTGGGCACAGTTTACAAGGTTTATATTTTTTGAGGTTTTATCTAATAAATAAAATCTCTGTACGTGCTGTTAAGTAAAATTTTGCGATACGCTTTATTATCCATTGGATAATT
Organism: Ormosia semicastrata; assembly: GCA_029884595.1. Lineage (NCBI taxonomy): Eukaryota > Viridiplantae > Streptophyta > Magnoliopsida > Fabales > Fabaceae > Ormosia > Ormosia semicastrata. The sequence continues at coordinate 78,199,376 of JAQQTO010000060.1, forward strand.
AATACTGGCTTTGTTCACTGTAACAATTATCCATTGGGTAATAACTTGTAGTGAAATCCTAATTACCTTATTATTTTAATTACTTTATCACTTAATTATCCTATCTTAATGTAATCCACTTTATGTCTAATCAAATCCTTCTTTACTGGAGAAGCTCCCAAGCTTCTCAAAGAAGCTAAACACTCCCTCTCTCTCCTCCCTCCCCACACGGCAACTGCACTCTTTCGGATCCAAACGATTTGTGCTTCACTTAATTAAACAAATCTATTCTAATTTCAAAAACCCTAAAATCTTATTTTACTTTTCTATCAACTTCTCTCTCTACCTTCTTCTTTCTCTCATTTTCTCCTCCTTCTCTCTACCACCTACCACACGGCCAGCCCTCCTTCTTGCCCTCCACCATCACAAAATTTTTAACTAACCATATTTTCTTAATCCCCACTACATTCTAAACACCTTTCTAGATGAAGATTTCTTGAAAAGATTCCATCTTCTTCATCTTCTTCAAGCTTCAAGTTTGAAGCTTTAGGGTAAGATTCATGATCTCTTATCTTTTCTTCTTCATTTTCATTTTCATGGCTTTCACCATGACCATGGATCCATTCTTTTTCAAGCCTTAGTGTTGATTTGATGAAGTTGTAATTTCTAGGGTTTGTGGTGGAGTGAATCCGAATTTCACTTGGAGCTTCAAGGGAGTTCTTGGCTTGTTTTCTCCCTTAGGTAAGAGGAAGATTATCCCCCTCAACCTCTATTGGTAGTAGGAGACTTGTATTGCTTGTTGGTTGTGAGAAACCCTTGTTAGGGCTACTCTTTATAATGTGTGATTTTGATGATTATGTATTGATTTTGTCATGTATGATTTGTTTGATTTAAATGTATGTATAAATTGATGATCTTGATTAGTTTGGATTGATTGGAAGCATAAAATGGAGGCAAGGGTTCCTTACCCCCTTCAATATGGCTCACGGCCATAACCCTAGATTAGGGTGTCCATGATTGAAATTTTGTATTAAGATGGAAAAATGATTAACCAATGTATGATAAGTAATGTGATGATGAAAAATTTGGGTACCTAATCCCATAGAGAGGCCACGGCCTCTAGGACCATTTAGGACTTAATTATGTAACTTTTGGTAATCTTGGAACTTAAATAACCAAGTGATTAATTTATTAATAATATGGTGGAAAGAATTGGTAATTGGATGGTTAAAAACCAATTAGGGATTCATAAAATGGAATGAACCAAGAATGAAATTTATCATAAGACTTAGGGAAATTTTAATTAAAGAAAGAACAAGAGAGTGTGAGACTTTGAGACCCTTAGAATAATTTTCTAAGTGAAGGTGAATAAATTTACAATAGAGAACCTAATTAATCAAGAGAATTCCTCTAGAGATGAACTTTGTAAGAAATGCTACATTAAAGTGAGAATTCATAATAAACCTTGAAAGTGTATTATTTCATTTAGACTCCGATAATATGATATTGTGGGTCCATGAGAGGGACCGATGATGTGTTGATGCTTAATTTGGCCAATTGAGGCATATTATGGAAAAGTATGTAATGATAAACATATATGAATATGCATTGAGTCATCATGTATTGTGAAAGTCTGATGGACTGTTGTTAAGGTCATGTTGCCTAGGAGATTGAACACACCTTAGTGCGGGTGCGAGTAGACTAATGTAGGTCATACTGTTGACCTTAGGGGCGTCTGGGTGCGGGTACCTCGCAATGGACAGTTGGCAGCTCTTCTGTCCGTGGGGCAGACCAATACAAATGCACCAACGATTCGGACCGAGACACTGTCCTATATCGCGATCTAGTGAAGAATGTCTGTACAATGCCTTAATGTGCACGTGGATAAACTAATGAGTTATAGCACTTTGGCCGCGGCAGCCGAGTTGCAGACATGTCTCCTGATCTTTCTCTCCGACTGTTTGTGTCTAGCTCCATGGAGTAGGATTCTGATATCATATACTTGTGCATAGTGAGTCGACATATTTTTTGGCACGTAATTCTTACTATAATTGGAATTGTTGCATTACTGCTGTATAACTGCCTGGAACTGCTTAATTGTTTATCGCTGCTATTTAATGCTTATTATTATTACTTTTGAAATGCTATGTGGGCGCTTCACGCCGTTTTGTTTCTTACTGCCATAATTGGTAATGATGGTAGGATGTCTTACCTCTTTCCTGTATTTCTATTATTTCTGTCTATATTTGTATTCCATCAAAGACGTTGGTGAAGAGGGGTGAAGTCCACGAGTTTTCAGGTTTCTGGCCTGACTACGACCAGTACTTTCATGATGGCCCTCCCACAGGGATTTTTGGGATACGTGCGTCTAACATTCCTTGGAGGTCCATACTGTTAGCATGTTAACTTCAGCTCGGATCGCTGTGTCTACTTGGGAGATGTGTCGTTGTCACTAGCTTGGGGGTGTTATGATCCGCCGATCTTCTCCTGTAGCGCTCATTTACATTTAGAATTTTACATGCCCATTAGGGACATGTGGGGTGAACCTCACTACACCCCACGGGAGGATTCATTCCTCTCCACTGCTCGAGCCTCGGCCCGTAATTCGGTGGCTCCAATGAGGGTTTCCTCCGACGAGGAAGACCCTGAGGAGGATCCTGATATAGTTCATTCTTCTTCTCAATAGGGACTGATACTGTCGATAGTCACTGATGACTATCCGTCTTTTGGGGCCTGATGATTTACCTTTTGATGGGCTGTACATGTAAAATATTTTGGACATGCATTGTCGCGACCGGGATCGCGGCGGGGAAACAGCAACTCGAATGCGTTTAGAAATATGACATTGAGAAAATGGAGTCGCCACCAATTTTATTTGAATTTGGAAAAATTGGAAAACCTTTCTTTGAAAATGGTCTTTAGAACCAGATTGGATTCGGGAGTCGGTTATGCTTAGGGAAGGGTGGAAACTTAATCCCATCGCACCCTAACGCACCCGTCCTAAGACGGTACCTTAGATTAATTGTGCAAATTATTGACAATCCTTGAAAATATTTATTTTACCCCTTTTTTGCAAACATTGTAACTAAAAAGTGAAATCACAAAATTGTGAAAATTTAAATTTGGCTTGACAGAAATGAAATTCTGCTCCTACGTATCCCCTGGTGCAATGGGGAACTCAAAGTTACGTAGTTCTTTATAAAATAAGTGTGGGTTGGTTGATTTTATTAAAATGATTTCAAAAATTTGAATTAACAAGCCGTCGCGGCTCAGTTATTCAAATTAAGGATTAAATAGGTGAAGCTCGCGTCACGCTAGAGACGTCACCCATTGATTATCAAGTTTGTTATGAAATTTTTATTTAAGATTGTAAATCATCAATTTATCGCAACTCGGATGTTTACAAAATATAAGGGTTAACAAGTAATTGTCGCAACTCAGGTAACCCATTTTTATTCCTTTTTAAAAATTTTTAATTATTTCTTTATTTTTATTATTATTATTATTTTTTTTTTAACTTCTTTACCCTTCTCCTTCTTATCAAAATGCATCATTATGGACAAGCGGTCCACGTGATTCAACCTCACACACCCAAAAGACAATCACAATTCAATTTAAAGAGATAAAAAAATTGAAGAATTTGACAACACTAACGGCACGCACCGGGGACGTTTGGGGAGGGTTTGGACCACGAGATTCGACGGTCGGGAGGCGACTTCGATGTTCGACGGTCGGGGAATTGCCTGCGAAGGTCGAGAACTAGTTCCCGTGGTCCGACGGTCGAGAGCGGCCTCGAGGTTCGACGGTCGGGAATTGCCTCGACGGTCGAGAACCGGTTCCGTGGTCCGACGGTCGAGGCGGCCTCGAGGTTCGACGGTCGGTGGAAAAATGGATTTATTTGGGTTTGGAAGGTTGAAGGTCGATGAGGGGAGTGTAGGTGGTGTGTTTCGACGGTCGAGTGAAGGGATGGATTCGACGAGAATTTGGATGGGTTGTCGGTGAGGAGTTCGACGGTCGGTGAAGAAGGCGACCTAGGCGAGGTTCGACGGTCGAATTGGAGAATGTAGGTGTTTTTGCTTTTGGGGTGATGGACGGTCGAATGTGATGGAGTTTAGTTGATGGTGTGAAGGTTTGGATGGCTCGTCGGTGAGAGGGTAGTAGGCGGGTGTGGTTCGACGGTCGGTTGAAAGGGCGATGGATTCGACGGTCGAGTGAGGGGATGGAGTTTGGTTGATGGTGATGGAGGTTTGGATGGCTCGTCGGTGAGAGGAGTGGAGCTGGGGTTTTGAGTTCGACGGTTGTGAGAGGTAAGGTTTGGAGGTTTGGGAGATAGGTGATGTGGTTTGTGGAATCTCGACGGTCGGTTGGGAAGGATTTGGGGTTCGACGGTCGTGAGGAGGAAGGTTTGGAAGTTTGGGAGATAGGTGATGTCACGTAATGGATGGTTGGAGGATGGTGGTGGGGATTCGACGGTCCGGTGAAGGTCGCAATGGTATGGTTCGACGGTCGAATGAGGAGAGGGATTCAGGAGTTCGACGGTCGGTTGGTTGAAGGGAAGGGTCTTGCTTCTGGGGTTTCGACAGTCGGTGAGGGTGTCGGAGAGATGGTCGGTGAGATGATGGTAACTGTGCGGTCCGACGGTCGGATGAGAGAATGGATTCGACGGGTCTGGTTTCTGTTCTTGGGTGGTTCTGTGTAGTCTGACGGTCGGATGAGAGGATGGATTCGACGGTCGGTTTTGGTTCTTGGGTGGTTCGACAGTCGAATAGGATGGAGTTTGGGGGTCCGACGGTCGGTTGGTGGGGAGATGAAAAAGTTATGAAGGTTGGAGCGTGTGGTCACGGTTAGGGCAAAGGCCAAGTGATTCGGGTTTTTAGGTGGCTATAGTGGAAAATGGTTGATGAAGAGGGAGGTTTGTGGTTTTATTCGGTTGGAAAAAAGATGGTTACGGGAGTTTAGGTGGTTGTGGTGATGGGAGGTTTTTGTATGGTGGTCACGTTGGAGGGTGAGAGCTTGGTGAAGGTCTTTGCCATGGTGGTTACGTGAATGGTGGAGAGGTGAGGAGGAGCTTGGTTTGTGATGAGGAGGGAGAAGGATCGATCTTTGCTTGGTTACATGGTGGTTGGTTTTTGAAAGTTTAATATCAGCCTCCGATGGAGAGATCCCCCTAAGGTCTTGAAGTTGGTCCTCCCTTATTAGTTGCTAGCAGCCAGGTGATAATGGAGTGGGTGAATCAGTGAGGGAGTAGTTGTAATTAGTGAGGGAATCTGTTTGTTCAGTAGTGCAAGTGAGAAACTAAGTGGGGAGCAAAAACTGTGCACTGTGGAAAAAGAGAATGGGAGGCAAAAGTGCTTGTCCCCGTTGTGATGGTGATCTTTGCATGGCTAAAGAAAAGAAAAAAAATGATTTCTATCCCAACGAAAAAACAAATCTTTTTTTTTATTATTTTTTATTATTTTCTTTTTTTCATTTTTTACTTTTTTTTATTTTTCATTTTCTATTATATTTTGGGCTTATGTATTTGGGTTAAAAAGATGGGTTAAAAAAAAAAAAAAAATTTGATTTTTTTTTTATTTTTCTCTTTTTTGTTTCTTTTTATTATTTTTTTCTCTTAGTCCGGTCAAAATTGGGTGTTCTGATTGCCCCTCTTTACTTGTTTCTTATTAGATAAAAAGGAAAATTGTGTTTTTTCATTTTATCGTCGTAAGAAACGAGTAAAGAAATGAACTCCAATTTTGTCCTAAGAATGCATGAAAGGATAAATGCAAAACAAAGTAAAAACAATGAAAAGAAATTAGAATGCATGGAGCCGATCGCTCAATAGAAAGTAAAAAATGGCGTAGGAGTTCCGAAATTTTAAAGACAATGGCAAGCTGCGTCCCGAAAGACAAGGGGCTTTGATCAAATTTAAAGACAATGCGGGCTTGGCCCAATTTGAAAGACAATGGGCTTGGCCCGAAATTTAAAGACAAGTGGGCTTGGCCCGAGAATTTAAGAGACAGTGGGGAAGCAGCCCCTGAGAAATTTAAAAAACGATGGGCTTGGCCTGCAATTTAAAAAAAACGTGGGCTTGGCCCCTAATTTGAAAAACGATGGGCTTGGCCCAGGAATTTAAAAAAACGATGGGCTTGGCCCATATTTAAAAGAAAATGGGCTTGGCCCAAAATTTAAAAAACAGTGGGCTTGGCCGAAATTTAAAGACATGGGCTTAGCGGAATTTAAAAAACGAGTGAAGCAGCCCAAAATTTAAAACGATGGGCTTTAATTTGAAAACGAAGATGGGCAGGAATTTAAAAAGACGATGGGCTTGGCCCGAATTTAAAAACAATGGGCTTGGCCCGAATTTAAAGGACAATGGGCTTGGCCCATAATTTAAAGAAACGATGGGCTTGGCCCCAATTTAAAAAAATGGGCTTGGCCCGAGGAATTTAAAAAAACGATGGACTTGGCGAATTTAAAAAGACGATGGACTTGGCCCAAAATTTAAAAAACGATGGGCTTGGCCCAATTTAAAAAGATAGTGGGCTTGGCACGGAATTTAAAAAAACGATGGGCTTGCCCAAGAATTTGAAAAGATGGGCTTGGAAATTTAAAAAAGACAAGTGGGCTTGGCCAAATTTAAGAGACGATGGGCTTGGCCGAAATTTAAAAACAATGGGATTGGCCGAAATTTGAAAGACACGATGGCTTGGCGAAATTTAAAAAAACGATGGGCTTGGCCAATTTGAAAAACGATGGGCTTGGCGAAATTTAAAAACGATGAAGCTTGGCTAATTTAAAAGACAATGGGCAAGCGAAATTTAAAACGAAAGCAGCCGAAATTTGAGAAAACGATGGCTTGGCCCAAAATTTGAAAACGATGGGCTTGCCCAATTTAAAAAACGATGGGCTTGGCGAAATTTAAAAAACGATGGGCTTGGCCTAATTTGAAAGAACGATGGGCTTGGCCCGAAATTTAAATGAAATGGGTATCGGTGTCCCAATTTAAAAACACGATGGCTTGGCCTGAAATTTAAGAGAAAGATGGGCAGCCCATAATTTAAAAAAACGATGGGCTTGGCTTGGCCTGCACTTGATTTGAAGACAAGTGGGCTTGGCCCAATTTAAAAAACGATGAGCTTGGCCTGAAATTTGAAAAACGATGGGCTTGGCGAAATTTAAAATGAAATGGGTATCTGGTGTCCCGAATTTAAAAAAGATGGGCTGATGGCCAGCAATTTAAAAGATGGAAGTGGGCTTGGCCAATTTAAAGACGATGGGCTTGGCCTGAAATTTGAAAGACGATGGGCCAGACAATTTAAAAGACATGGGCTTGGCCCAAATTTGAAAAACGATGGGCTTGGCCCGAAATTTAAAAAAAAGGCTTGACCAATTTAAAAAACGATGGGCTTGACCAATTTAAGAGACAGATGGGAAAGCAGCGAAATTTGAGAGACGATGGGCTTGGCCAATTTAAAAAACATGGCCAGCTTGGCAATTTGAAAAACATGGGCTTGACCAATTTAAAACAGTGGGCTTGGCCGAAATTTGAAAAACGATGGCTTGGCGAAATTTAAAAAACGATGGGCTTGGCCCAAAATTTAAAAAACGATGGGCTTGGCGAATTTAAAGGACAATGGGCTTGGCCCGAATTTAAAAACGATGGGCTTGGCCTGAATTTAAAAACGATGGGCTTGGCGAAATTTAAAAAAACGATGGGCTTGGCTTGGAAATTTAAAAGACAATGGGCTTGGCCCAATTTAAAAAACGATGGGCTTGGCGAATTTAAAAAACGATGGGCTTGGCGAAATTTAAAAAAACGATGGGCTTGGCAATTTAAAAACGATGGGCTTGGCAATTTAAAAAACGATGGGCTTGGCCAGAATTTAAGAAAGCGATGGGCTTGGCCAATTTAAAAGACAAGGCTTGGCCCGAAATTTAAAAAAAGGTGGGCAGCAATTTAAGAGACGATGGGCTTGGCCCAATTTAAGAGACAAGTGGGCTTGGCCTGAATTTAAAAGACAAGTGGGCTTGGCCCTGAATTTAAAGACAAGTGGGCTTGGCCCAGAATTTAAAAAACAGTGGGCTTGGCCTGAATTTAAAATGAAATGGGTATCTCGGTGTCCGAATTTAAAATGAAGGAATAAGCATTTTGATCAAAAAGATTTTTTTCTTTTCTTTTTTTTTTTATATTTTTATTTTTATTTCTTTGTTTTTTCTTTTGCTTTTCTCTCCTTTTTCTTTTTTTTTATTTTCTTTTTCTCTTTCTTTTTTTCTTTCTTTTTTTTTTTTTTTTTTTTTTTTCTTTTTAATTTTAAAAAACAATGGGCAATCAATGCGTCCGAATTTTAAAAGATAATGGGCAAGCTGAGTCCCGAAATTTAAATGACAATGGGCAATCGAGTCCCGAAATTTAAATGACAATGGCCACTTGAGTTTAGAATTTTAAAAGACAATGGGCAATCGAGTCCCGAAATTTAAAAGACAATGGGCAAGCGAGTCAGAAAACAGGATTTTTCTTCTTTTTTTTTTTTTTAATTTTTTTTTTTTTTTATTTTCTAAATTTTATTTAAAAACATTTGAACCAAGGACGACTTTGGAAAGCTTTGACCACTCAAACTTTATTCACATGCTTTTCTTCCTTAGACCCTTCGGTTCTTTCCTTCTTCTTCTCCTTTCCTTCTTTTTTCTTTGTTTTTTTTTCACTTTCAACTCTCCTTTCAAGAAATGGGATGAACCATTGCTTGACTGATTCCTTGAGAGAAAATTTTGCCCCAGTGTTTAACCTTGTCTCTCATTTAGTTGATTCCCTGCAACTGCTTGATAACTCAGTCCTTGTCTGCGTTGCTACTTCCTTCAACACAGCTTCTCCTCAATCCCTCAAAAATGTTTACCCCAGTATGACCAACTGAATGTAAGCAAAATTGCCCCCTGTGTGGCTGATCAAACGCAATTCAAAATTGCCCCAGTTTGGGTGCACCCTTCAAGGTGTTTCAGGCTAACTTCCTCTGAGATTTTGCCCATTCATTTGCCCTAACTTTTGTTTAGACCGACCTTTCAGGTTTTCAGACTAACGGGCTCTTTTTCATTTTTTTTTTTTTTTTTTGCTTTTTTTTTTTTTTTTTTTTTTTTTTTAACTTTTGTTTAGGCCGCCCTTTCGGGTTTTCGAGCTTTTTTCTTTTTTTTTTTTTTTCTTTTTTTTTTTTTTTTTTTTTTTTTTGTTTTTTGTTTTTTTTTTTTTTGCTCGGGTACCTCCTCTTCCATCAATTGGGATTTCCAAGATCTCTTCGATCTGAATTGGTCAATAAGCAATTACCATTAGATGGTCAAATCATGGTGTTGTACTCATGGTCATTTTACCTGAAGCATTATGTCACAGACACTCATGAATTCAAAAAGTACAACAGGAAAGAAACGAACAACTTCAGATTGTTCTTAGAAATTTGACTACGAGAAAGGATATTATTTACAACGGTTAAAGACACAAGAAATAAAATAGCAAGAAAATCAAAAGATTTTTTCGCTTGAGTCAAGATTCGACAATGGACATCATTAATTATCAAACACCCCCACACTTACTCTTTTGCACGTCCTCGGGCAAAAGCAGAAAAGTAAAAAAAAAAGCCCGACTCAAAAGTTAAACATTCTAAAAGACTCAATTTCTAATAATATTTAATAATGAAGATCAATTAATAATTCAAGTAATCAAACATTCATGAGGCAACACATCTTCACATCTCAAATCAACAAGCAAGGATACTTCAATTGAAAAACATGAGTAAAGAATGATAGATCCTCACGAATTTACTCTCAATCTCTCAAGTGTTTAAAAGGTAGGTGTTTCACTCAATTCAACCCATGAAAATTGCACTACCATAAGCTTGCTTATCTTCTACTTCTCCACTACTCAAAACACATGCACACGCAAATCATGAGGACTTTATTCATGGTTGTAGTGAGGTCGGGTAAAGGTAAAGGTAGAAGTAATATGGATATGTCAAGTTAAATACCAAAGAGAATAGAAGCATTATGATACTGAGTTAGAGTGGAGAAGATGTTTGAGAACATTCGATCCTAACTTTCCCACGATTTTCTTAGTTTTTTCTCATACGAACAATGACCAATATCTAACTAATGTTTTGTTAAAGATCAATTGGTAGATTGAATTCCTTTAGGCTTGAACATTCTCCTTCTATTCTGTTATTTCCAATCATCCACCCTCATTCTAGGTATGAATATATCACATGGTGCATTCTTTTGATTGTAGCAATAATCAGCTTTTTTTTTTTATAGAAACATATTTTCCTTTTTTTTTTTTTCTTTTTTTTTTTCTTTTTTTTTTTTTTTTTTATATATAACCAATCTGCACATGCACCCCGCACTTGTTCAAGAACTCATCAAATAACAAAGTCAATGCTCTCTTATTCCCTAAGGTTGGGTTAGAACATGGTTTTTCATTTAAGGCACGTAATGAGTTAGAAACAAAGAATGGTCAAATAAGCTCAAAGGGGTTAAGCAAAGGAAAATATGCAAGGTTGGCTATTTGGCTAAACTGGCTAAGAAAGAGGGCCTCAATCATGTTCATGCATGCAAGTGAAACGTAGCCTCAAAAAGAATCAAAGCAAGTTCTAGAGTGATCATTATCATGAGTGAAAATCACACAAGAAAGAAGATAATGGCATAAATGTTGAATCCATCCATTAGGCTCAAGATCTCACAAGATATAGTTCTATCATTCTCAGTCCACCAATTCAACATCCATAACCAAACATATGATTTTTAAGAAAGAAGACAATTTACTCAATCATGCAAATTTTCCTGAATTTCAATTGCTACTTCCACACAAACTAGTTATCTACCCCAACTAAAATGCGTCTCAAGAGTAAAATTTACTCCCTACTCTGCCATCCTTAACTGGTTTAGAAAATTACTGACAAACATATAAACATATTAATACATGCACACACTTTTTTTTTTTTTTTTTTTGTTTTTTTTTTTTTTTTTATATTTAGGCACACAACGATCCTTCCCCCCCAACCAGATCATAACATTGTCCTCAATGTGAAAGAGAGATATAGAAAAGAGCAAAACAACCTGATAAGAAGTGAATCAACGCCCAGTAGAAAAGACGCACAATACACACACCTTTTTTGTTTTTGTTGTTTTTTTTTTGTTTGTTTTTTTTTATATATTTAGGCACACAACGATCCTTCCCCCCAACCAGATCATAACATTGTCCTCAATGTGAGAGAGAGATATAGAAAAGAGCAAAACAACCTGATAAGAAGTGAATCAACGCCCAGTAGAAAAGAAGCACACAGATAAGATCTTGCATCGGACCCTGATAAGAAGTGAATAGAACTTTAGTACTTCCACAATTTAATACTAATTACTACCCTACTACTCCTTACTCTGCCACCAATTGAGATGCGTCTCAAGATAAAAAATACTCCTTACTCTGCCATCCCTATTTACTTTTGTTGTTAATTGATGACAAACACAACAAACATATTAACAAACACACTTTTTGAATTTTTTTTTTTTTTTTTTTTTTTTTTTTTTTTTTTTTTTTTTTTTTTTACACAACCATCCTTCCCCCAACCAGATCATAACATTGTCCTTAATGTTAAAATATAGATGAGTAAAGGATAGAATTACTGTTGGAGAAAGCGGACACAAATTTAAATAGAAACAAAGTACAATAAAATCAAACCGATTAAAGAGAAAGTGTCGGATCGGCTTGCTTTTCTTGTTACTTCCTTCATTTGCTTCCTATTGACCAATCTATTCGAGCCAATACCTTATCGGTACATACTCAAAAGCTTCCAATTTATCAATGAGCTCATCAATAGTGGAGGCGAGAGATAAGAAGTTGTCTTGCTTAGAAGGAGTGATAAATTTCGTTCCATGACTTTGTCAAGAAAAAATAACAAAAGGTCAAAGAAATTATTAACATTCAACAAACCAATGGGTTTATGGTGGATGTTGATTCAACCCAAGAGACAATTTGAAAAATTTCTTCCAAAGTACCAAAACCTCCTGGTAAGACAAGAAATGCATCAGAATTGTCAACCATTATTTTCATGCGTCCATGAATGGATGTTACCTGAATTTCTTCTCCAACTATCTTGCCAGTGATGTTATTTTCAGCTAAAGGTTTAGGAATAACACCTAAAACACGATTTGCCTCCTATAAGAGCGACAAGTGAAACGCCCCCATTAACCCACGACAACCTCCCCCATATACAAGATGAATGTTCCTCAGACAAGTGATCGACCAAGAGCGCTAGGCTGCGTTTATAAACTCTAATCCCTTCCCATAACTCGACCCACAAAAAACACAGACATTTTTTAGGTTACGAATAGCGAGGCCCCATTCTATACCCTTCTTCTCTTTGAGTGTTTTTCGAGTTGAAGATGAAGGAGAAAATGGAGTGTTTAAATAAGAAAAAGAATGGAAAGGGAAATAATTGCACCTAGAAAGGTAGGTCGGCTGTTGTCAGAAAAGGTTGAATTTAAGAAACATAAAATCTTTTTTTTTGTGTTTTTTTTTTACTTTTTTTTCTTTCTTTTTTTTTTAACTCTCTTTTTTTTTTTAAGAAAATTATCAGGGTAAAGAAGTCTAGAAACCCCCGAAGGATCCCATCCAAAAGATCATCTGTCCAAAACCAAAATTCAACAAAATCATACAAAGATAACAAATGATTACATACCTTTATGTACAGGTTTCATGGCAGATCTTTATACCGCGTCATGAGTGCGATAATACCAGGCAAGACTCGCTCACCAATCTGGGCATTCTTCTCCCTCCCGCTTGTGGGATATTTTGGATTGAGCTACGACGCCACTAATTAAAGTGCGTAAATCGACGCCTACCACCAACGACCACGGCCCGGTGAGAGGTCGTCATTTGAAGAGCCCATGGCATTAAATCACGGGATTCGGCTCGGAGGCATTGTCACGCGAGAATGCAAACACGGACGCTTCTTTCGTCCATCAACAAGCAAAGCCTTTGGTTAAAACACAGGAATGCTTGTGCGGCTCTCTCTGAGAGCATGGCACACGAACCTTATTTACCGAGCCGGCGTGCGAAGGTCCACCCGAGTCAATGACGGTCCGCCACTCCACGCGGGGGCTCCTAATCTAATTAAAGACCAAGTACAACCGAAGTTTCGCCCTTTTTTTTAGTTTTCGGTTTTTTTTTTTTTTTTTTTCTTTTGAAAGATAATATATACATGTTGTTGTGATTGTGGCTCACATCTTCCTCTCGGTTTCACGTCCGAAACGGCTTAAACGCCTTCTATGAGTCGAGGATAAGCTTCCCATCCAATTTTCTTATAAATTGGCAAACAGGGTCTTTTTGAGTCGATTCCCAAGATGTAACGCTCTTGTTCGTCCTTGAAGAGATTCCACAAACTAAGAAGTTCACGCTGCACAACTCCACAAGAATGAGTCTCAAGAGTCAATAAGACATTATCTAATGACTCCTTACTCAGTCCATTCTTGATGAAGAATATTTTATCTTCTCTATTTATAGAAACCATCCCCAAAGAGTGACATCGCGTGTTGCAATTCCATCGTGCACACTTGTAACAAACTTTCATTCTTTTTGCTCTTCTCCTTTTTGAAAATGAACTTTTACCGAGACTAGGCATGTATGGGACAAATGAATCGAAGATTCACTGCCTAAACGAACCTTTGCTTCGATTATCCAGCGTATATCTTCTGGGATGCCCTTATACATTAACAATCTCAGTCTTTCACACCTAGCTTCATAGACTTTTGTCAGAGCATTTAGAGGAAGAGAAGGAAAATATTTTCTTAGATTTGAGAGAATGACCTCCATTTTGAAAGGAGAAGAAATCAGTTATTATGGGAAACTGAAAAACAAACCGACTTGAGAGTCACGGAGTACCGTTATCCGCCATTTAACCGGCAACACAGAGAACTCAACAACTTGATGTTCCAGAAATGGTTGAGTCTTGGTCCATTAACTTTAAGCGTATTACCATTCTTAGGATTCTCAATGTCTATGGCCCTATAAGATACACGTGTTTGACAACAAAAGAACCGCGCCTCCTAGATCTCAATTTTCTAAGGAGTAGGTGCGGATGAGAATCTCAAAGCAGAACTTTATTGACCAATTTCCGCAGCTTTTGCAAAAGGTGTAACAGACCTTGAATAAAGAAAGCCAATAAAATCCATACTGCAAGATTCTCGCATGATTGTTGTTGTCTCCACATGCTTCCGATAAAATTTAATGGCACTACCTACCTCATTGTCGAATTACACAACTGTTGTCTCTTTTTTTTTTTTTTTCATAATGCGGATGGAGAAGGTTCATCACCTCCATTCTTGCATTCTGTGGAAGTTCTTGAAACTGTTTGAGACGGTGTCTTCTTTCCTTAGTCGCGCAATAGTTGCCGAACACGGTAACACTATACAAGGAATGTCATGCATAAAATGGGATGAATGAAATGAAAACATTTTCTTTTCAAATGCATGGAAATGAAATGCATGATTTATTATTATTTTTTTATATATATATATTCTTAGAATGCTAAAGATGCCATGCATGAAATTTTTTTTTTTTTGAAAATGCCTGATTTATTTTTTATTATTTTTTAAATGCTAAGGATGGCATGAAAATGCATGATTTTTTTTATTTTTATTTTTTTAAGAATGAATGCTAGGAATGCATGATTTTCTTTATGCAATGTCATGAAAATGTAAGTTTTTTTTTGTAAGATTATAAAAATGCAAGATGATTTTTTTTTTTTTTTTTTTAAGAATGGATGGCATGAGGAAAGAAGAAGTACGCTCCCTTTGTGTCCTAATGAGGTTGCCTTAAACTTGGGAATTCCATCCTAAGGATCTAAGAGCCTTTCTGGTTCGTGATAACTTCCATAGGGTGGCTCTTCTATTTTAGAGGTCTCTAGAGCCAAGTCCTATTTCAGAATGTTGACCACGAAATAGTGGGTAAACCAACTAGGTGTGGGACATTCATGAAAAAGGCGCACTCTAGATGAGATTTTCGCGATAACCAAACAGGAAGTACATCCAAAATGGCTACCACTACGCAACCTCTACTTAACTTAAGCTTCACTCAGACCCGGGTATAAGGCCCCACTCGATTGTGTGTGCTTTATGTGTAGGTGCAGTGGGTGCTGGGAGCGTACAAACCTTTACAATCCTAATAGACTACCCACATCCTGCAAAACAAAGCAAATACTAGGAACAAATTCCAAAAATTTTCTACCCTAAGGTTCAGATAGTACAACAATTAACACTAAAAATCATATATATAAAAATCATCAAATAATAATAATAAGGGTAAAATAAACACCTAAAGATCACCAAAAATCTTGCATAACTAACTTTTACAGGCTTGACTCTCAAGCATCCCCAGTGGAGTCGCCATCTGTCGCGACCGGGATCGCGGCGGGGAAACAGCAACTCGAATGCGTTTAGAAATATGACATTGAGAAAATGGAGTCGCCACCAATTTTATTTGAATTTGGAAAAATTGGAAAACCTTTCTTTGAAAATGGTCTTTAGAACCAGATTGGATTCGGGAGTCGGTTATGCTTAGGGAAGGGTGGAAACTTAATCCCACTGCACCCCTAACGCACCCGTCCTAAGACGGTACCTTAGATTAATTGTGCAAATTATTGACAATCCTTGAAAATATTTATTTTACCCCTTTTTTGCAAACATTGTAACTAAAAAGCGAAACCACAAAATTGTGAAAATTTAAATTTGGCTTGACAGAAATGAAATTCTGCTCCTACGTATCCCCTGGTGCAATGGGGAACTCAAAGTTACGTAGTTCTTTATAAAATAAGTGTGGGTTGGTTGATTTTATTAAAATGATTTCAAAAATTTGAATTAACAAGCCGTCGCGGCTCAGTTATTCAAATTAAGGATTAAATAGGTGAAGCTCGCGTCACGCTAGAGACGTCACCCATTGATTATCAAGTTTGTTACGAAATTTTTATTTAAGATTGTAAATCATCAAGCTGTCGCAACTCAGATGTTTACAAAATATAAGGGTTAACAAGCTGTCGCAACTCAGGTAACCCATTTTTATTCCTTTTTAAAAAATTTTAATTATTTCTTTATTTTATTATTATTATTTTTTTTTTTAACTTCTTTACCCTTCTCCCTTCTTATCAAAATGCATCATTATGGACAGCAGTCCACGTGATTCAACCTCACACACCCAAAAGACAATCACAATTCAATTTAAAGAGATAAAAAAATTGGAGAATTTGACAACACTAACAGCACGCACCAGGGGACGTTTGGGGAGGGGTTTGGACCCTGAGATTCGACGGTCGGGAGGCTGACTTCTGATGTTCGACGGTCGGGAATTGCCTCTGAAGGTCGAGAACTAGTTCCTGTGGTCCGACGGCCGGAGAGCGGCCTCCGAGGTTCGACGGTTGGGAATTGCCTCGACGGTCGAGAACTGGTTCCGTGGTCCGATGGTCGAGAACTGGCCTCTGAGGTTCGACGGTCGGTGGAAAAATGGATTTATTTGGGTTTGGAAGGTTGAAGGTCGATGAGGGGAGTGTAGCTGGTGTGTTTCGACGGTCGAGTGAAGGGATGGATTCGACAGAATTTGGATGGGTTGTCAGTGAGGAGTTCGACGGTCGGTGAAGGGCGACCTAGCTGAGGTTCGACGGTCGAATTGGAGAATGTAGGTGTTTTTGCTTTTGGGGTCCGACGGTCGAATGTGATGGAGTTTAGTTGATGGTGTGAAGGTTTGGATGGCTCGTCGGTGAGAGGGTAGTAGCTGGTGTGGTTCGACGGTCGGTTGAAAGGCGATGGATTCGACGGTCGAGTGAGGGGATGGAGTTTGGTTGATGGTGATGGAGGTTTGGATGGCTCGTCGGTGAGAGGAGTGGAGCGGGGTTTGAGTTCGACGGTTGTGAGGGGTAAGGTTTGGAGGTTTGGGAGATAGGTGATGTGGTTTGTGGAATCTCGACGGTCGGTTGGGAAGGATTTGGGGTTCGACGGTCGTGAGGAGGAAGGTTTGGAAGTTTGGGAGATAGGTGATGTCACGTAATGGATGGTTGGAGGATGGTGGTGGGGATTCGACGGTCGGTGAAGGTCGCAATGGTATGGTTCGACGGTCGAATGAGGAGAGGATTCGGGAGTTCGACGGTCGGTTGGTTGAAGGGAAGGGTCTTTGCTTCCGGGGTTTCGACGGTCGGTGAGGGTGTCGGAGAGATGGTCGGTGAGATGATGGTAAGCGTGCGGTCCGACGGTCGGATGAGAGAATGGATTCGACGGTCCGGTTTACGTTCTTGGGTGGTTTGTGTAGTCCGACGGTCGGATAAGAAGATGGATTCGACGGTCGGTTTTGGTTCTTGGGTGGTTCGACAGTCGAATAGGATGGAGTTTGGGGGGTCGACGGTCGGTTGGTGGGGAGATGAAAAAGTTATGAAGGTTGGAGCGTGTGGTCACGGTTACGGGGCAGCACAAGTGATTCGGGTTTTTAGGTGGCTATAGTGGAAAATGGTTGATGAATAGGGAGGTTTGTGGTTTTATTCGGTTGGAAAAAAAAAGATGGTTACTGAGGAGTTTAGGTGGTTGTGGTGATGGGAGGTTCTTGTATGGTGGTCACGTTGGAGGGTGAGAGCTTGGTGAAGGTGCTGCCATGGTGGTTACGTGAATGGTGGAGAGGTGAGGAGGAGCTTGGTTTGTGATGAGGAGGGAGAAGGATCGATGCTGCTGGTTACATGGTGGTTGGTTTTTGAAAGTTTAATATCAGCCTCCGATGGAGAGATCCCCCCTAAGGTCTTGAAGTTGGTCCTCCCTTATTAGTTGCTAGCAGCCAGGTGATAATGGAGTGGGTGAATCAGTGAGGGAGTAGTTGTAATTAGTGAGGGAATCTGTTTGTTCAGTAGTGCAAGTGAGAAACTAAGTGGGGAGCAAAAACTGTGCACTGTGGAAAAAGAGAATGGGAGGCAAAAGTGCTTGTCCCCTGCTGCAGTGGTGATGCTGCATGGCTAAAGAAAAGAAAAAAAATGATTTCTATCCCAATGAAAAAACAAATCTTTTTTTTTATTATTTTTTATTATTTTCTTTTTTTTCATTTTTTATTTTTTTTTTTTTATTTTTCATTTTCTATTATATTTTGGGCTTATGTATTTGGGTTAAAAAGATGGGTTAAAAACAAAAAAAAAAATTTGATTTTTTTTTATTTTTCTCTTTTTTGTTTCTTTTTATTATTTTCTCTTAGTCTGGTCAAAATTGAGTGTTCACATGCATAGTTTTATTTTTGTATATCAGGCTTTGTAACTAAACAAGTTTAATATGATGAAATATTTATATTTATGTATGTTGTTCGAATGTATGTTTTACTTTTATCTTACTCTTTCTTGTGATTATGTTTCGTCTTGGGATGGCAACTGGGCGGGGCGGGGACGGGTAGTAGCCCCCGCCCCCGCGAATGAATATCCGCCCCCACCCCATATTCGCACATGAGTACCCGTTTATTATTCCCTGCGGGTAAATGGATATCCACGGATATCCACGGGTACCCAATAAATTACAAAAAATTCCAAAAAATTCCAAAAAATTAAAAAAATAAAAATAAAATATAATACCACAATTTCTCATAATTTGTCCAACATACCTTAACCCAAATATAATTCCAAACACTTAATACACTTAAAATTCAACCTACATCCAAATACAATGTTCAATATAACTACATCAAACATCTTAAAACACTTAAAATTCAACCAACATCCAAATACAATGTCAAATTCTAATATAACTTGATCCAACATCTTAAAACACTTAAAATCAAAATAACAACACAAGTTTTGCTTAAACATATTGAGCATCATAGTTCAAAGCTTCCTTAATTAATGATGGAACTACTACCGCCACTTGGTTCCTACAAAACAAAATCACATAAATGAAAGCTTAAAAATTAACTTTATTATGAAACTTAAAAATGAAAGCATCTAAAAAAAATTCACTAACAACATCATCATCGATATTTTCTAGAAATACACTAGTCAAACGGTCCACATCAACTTTTGAGTTTGAAGAGCCTGAAAGAAGAGAAATTAATTAATTGTAAATTTGTAGTTATGAATTAATATAGATATTCAATTAAGACTAGCAATGCTCTATTACATTTTATGTCAGACCATAACTAATCTTGACAACACATCAATGCCTCCAATGTATTTGGCAATAATCTACTGCGATGTGGAGTAAGAAATCGACCACCAGTACTAAATGCAGATTCTGAAGCAATTGTGGAGATAGAAATCGCAAGAAAATCTCTAGCAATCATCTGCAAGGTTGGATATTTCAACCCATTTGTCTTCCACCAATTTAAGATGTCAAACTCTTCACTTGATCTAGGCAACACCGGCTCCTCTAAATAGTGGTCTAACTCTGTCCTTGCACTTATATTAGTAGAATTTTGTTGACTAACAAATAAATCATAATCTGACGACCATTCTTCTGATAGTTCAATATCCGCTATGCCCACATTATTTACCACATTTGGCCTTGAAGATGAAGATGTAGTTTCCTTGCCCTTGGTGTTGCTATGATACTCTAATATTAAATCTTCACAAATAGCTTTCACCTTTGTAATCTCAAAATTTGAATCCTCTCCATAAATTTTAGGAAAAAAGTAAACTAGCATCATCATTTTATACCTAGGATCTAAAACTGTGCCTACGGCCATCACCCCATTGATCACATTCCAATATTTTTCAAATTTGGCAATCATTGTTGAAGCCATTTGATGAATAATGAAGTTAGAAGAACCAAGCCACTCTCTCAAAGCCAATCTAATTTGACATATCTTTGGAAAATAAACATTTGAAGTCGGATACTTAGTACCAAAAAATAATTCAGTCACACTATAAAATAATTGTAACCTTTTACAAATTTCAGTTGCCATATCCCAATCATCATCACTAGGCAAAGATTTATATTGATTCTCACGTCGTGCCAAGCGACCAAAAACATCTTTGTATTGTATGGCAACATGAAGCATCAAAAAAGTAGAATTCCACCTAGTTTTGCAATCAAGAGTAAGCTTTTTGACATATGCAATGTTTAGTTGATCACATGTGTCTTTGAATTTTTCCTCCCTCTTAGGTGTTGCTGTCCAAAAACTAACACTTTCTCTAACTTTTTCAATAGCATCTGAGATTATAGACAACCCATCTTTCACAATTAAGTTTAATATATGAGCACAACAATGCATGTGAAACAACAAACCACCCAAAATGAAGGACCTAGGTGAAATCTTATCTAAAATGTGCTCAACCATAGCATCATTTGTAGTACAATTATCAATAGTCAAAGTAGACAACTTTCTATCTAGATTCCAATCCATCAAGCACTGAATCAAGACATCAGAAAGAACTTTGGCAGTATGGGAAGCAGGAACATAAATGAACCTAAGACATAAATGAAGATTTTAAAAATCACATTAAGTATCAACAACAAAACCAAAAATAATAAGAACTATTATAGTATTATTAATAGAAGTTTGGTGTTATTACCTCACAATTCGGCTTTGCAAGTTCCAAGAATCATCAATATAATGAGCAGTGATAGCCATATAGCCTCTATTTTGGTTGCCAGAAGTCCACATATTAGTGGTGATTGCAATCCGACTTGGATTATTTGCCAACAACGTCCTTGTCCTCTCTTTTTCACTATCATAAAGCTTCATAATGTCACTCCTGATAGTGTTACGAGAAACCACCTTAAAAAGAGGCTGGAGAGCACCACAAAAATCTTTGAAACCGAAATGATCAACAATGGACAACAGATACTCATGGAGAATAATCATGTTGTCAAGCTTACTCCTTGCTATATCTTGATTAAATGAATAAGCACCAACAACAACTGTTTCACTCCCTCTTTGCTCAGTTTTGATGAATGCTTGCCTTATATCGCGAATTGTTCAAAGTTTACAACTCTTGAAGTGCTCACGCAAGTGTGACGTTCCTTGCCTTGGATCACCCAAAAGCTTTCCCTTACAATAATTGCAAATGGCTTTCATTTTTTCATCTATCACCTCCCTCGTGAAGTGATTCCAAACATCTGAAGTTAGTTTTCATTTTTTAGAACCTCTAATTGGATCCTCAGATTGAGTTTGATTTTGAGTTAAAGTTGGAGTTGAAGTTGGAGTTAGAGTTGGAGTTAGAGTTAGAGCCTCATCTAAAGTTAGAAGATTGTTTTGTGATTCATCAACATTATTGGATTCAGTGGATAATGGTGTTTGACTTTCACCTACGACAGGTGATGGAACTTGCTCATTGGCATTGCCCATAGGAGTAGAAGTTTGCTCGGCAGACATTCTACAAATATAAAATACAACTGTCGAATATAAAGTGTATAACATGCAATCTATAATAGCAAAGACAAAAGCACTCCTAATATATATATATATATATATATATATATATATATATATATATATATATATATATATATATATAATTTCCTATTGCAAAGTCCCCCTTTTTAAGTGATATATATTAAATATCTTACATCAATTACAAAGTATGTGATCCCATATGGACCGGAGCACAAGCACATAAAAAACCAATTAACACCAATTACAAAGTACGTGATCCCATATGGACTGGAGCACGACCAAAATCCAAAAGACATTTTATTGGAATCTCCAATGTTTGCTTATTGATAAGTCTAACAAATGACAAATGGTATTTATAAAGCATAAACATGATTTGTTTGATCATATGGCAACTCATAAGAGACATTATCTCCACAATGTCATTGACAGTAAATATTGGCGCATGTGCTATTTGTTTCCCAGAAAGACTGTAAATATCAAAACAATCAATTGAAAGGGGAAAAAAAACACCAGAACTAGCACTGAAAAATCAAAACAATCAATGATATAAAAACAAAAGAGGAAAAAAAACACTAGAACTAGCACTGAAAAATCAAAACAATCAATTAATTCTGCAAAAATTGAAGGCAAACAAAGTGCAGGCAAACAACATTTGAACATCTAAAATTCTCCGAAATTGCCCACCATTCCACCAAAGATCAAGCATATTCTTCATCCACATAACACCACTCCCACACTTGATTTGTGTGTGCATGTGAACATACTTCGCAAGTGAGTAATTTAACATTAATTCTGTAAACAAACAGAAACTAGAGCAATGTTTATAATAGGACTTTGAGCTGATGCTAATAATAAGCTTAACTAAATAACAAATTATTCTTTGGCCATACTCAAAGCGAATTCATTTCTATATAAATTTGGTAATACTGAGGGTACAGAAATTTTAGATATTTTCTATATATTCCAGTAAACAATTTCAGGAATAATTTATATAGACACAAGTAGAATAATCAAATGCCATAAATAAATGCCAAATGTACCACAAAGAGACTCTAAAAACACAAAAAAGGAAGTAGTTGACTCGAAGAGCCTTGTCTTACATTTATTCAGCATCTACCAAACTACCCATTGTTACCACCCAATAGGAACAATATTCACCACAATCAGAAGACAATTTATATGAAAACAGCTCAAAGATTGAATTGATAAAACTAAAAAAATGTTGATAGGTAAGTAAGAAAGCATCAAGCATCGAATCATACCTTTCAAAACAAGTAGTGCGAAAGGATCTGGGTGTGAGAGAACAAGGTGAGCCAGAGTTGGGATGAAATTTAATAATATTGGACAACGTCTACATCTCTAGTCATTTGCAAAAATTTTCTTGGAGCATGGACTGCACGGAGCCACTGTCACGGATTGCATGGTTTGGGTGGGAGAGACAGAGCCACGGACTGCACGGTTTGGGACTTGGGTGGGAGAGCACGGAGCCACCGTCATGGACTACACGGTTTGGGTGGGAGAACGGAGCCACTTGTGACCAGCCACGGACTGAACGGTTTGGGACTTTGGGTGGGAGAGCAGACTGCAGAGCATGGAGCCACCGTCACGGTTTGGAGGCTTGGGGCTTTCTAAAATTGAGTTTGGTAGGAACTAGGGATTAGGAGTAGAAATTGGGAGTTGGGGGAGTGAACTTAGTGAAATTACCGAGTGAGGGAGTGAGATGAGAGTGACTGGAGTGATAATTTGATAATAATGAGGTTTTCTTGGTAATTTTATATAGGGATATTTTTGTAATTTTATTTGCGGGTATCCGCGGGTACGGGGGAAACCATATCCGCCCCCGCCCCATTTATTAAACGGGGATAACAAATAAACGGGTACCCATACCCGTGGGGGAAAAAATTTCCCCTATATCTGCCCCGTCACGGGTATTACCTGCGGGTACCCACGGGGGTAGGTAAAATTGTCATCCCTAGTTTCGTCACTATATTTTATTAATTATAACAAAAAAATAGTCACCATTTTATTTATACAATTATAATCAAACAAGTTTAAATATTAATATAATGAACCGGGTCTTAATTCATACTTTTGTTTTCTGCATCGTAATTTGTAATGTGGCGTTCCCTCCCAAAAAGGGGCGTTACAATTACCCTGTGCCCTCAGATTCAGCGCCTATGGAAATAAGTTTGTCCGAATGGTTTAATATGTTAAGTTTTGATGATGACAAATACAAGACAAAAAGAATGATGCTTATGCTTGATAGATGTGCTTAATAGATGCAAAATGCATTACAAAAGAATATTGATCATGTTACATAAGTGTGCTTAATGAGATATATTGTATCATGCATGATTATGTACTTTATCTAGTTATATTTCACTTAATAATCATGCAATGAGATATGTGTAACATTCTTTCTATAATATATTCAATAATGCTTTATATGAGTTATAAATGAATTAATATTGGATTTGACTCTGTTTAAATGAAAATATGCAAAGTGTTCTTTGTTGCATCCTCCATAAAGCACATCCATTAGTAATTGATAAATATCCTATTTGGATGTGTCTATGAAAGTCTTATATGCATGTTAGATTAACTAGAGTTCTACATTTATGAATCATGTATATAAAGATGTTGAGTTATAAATTTGGACTAACTAGATTTGTTTTAAGTGAGCAATACTTTGTAGGATAGTCCAAGTACCAAGAGTGAGCATTGCAACAAGAAAGCAAAAGATCATAATTATGCTCAACTCAAGAATAATGAGAATGAGAAGATGTTCCAAGCATTTTTAAAATTTGAAGAAAATATTTTCTTTGGAAGCTTGGATTACATCAAGAAGCCAAAGGATTGGTTCGAAGATCAAGTCCCAAGTTCTTCAAGTTTAGCTTATAGGACTTAGATCTTGTGTAAAGGTAAAAGGGGAATCATACTAAGCTCAAACAAGTTTTAAAATCTTTAAAAGTGTTTCTTACATGCTAAAATATCCAACAAACTGTTTTTGGAAAGTTAGTCTTGGTGGTAGCTTAAACCTTTGAAAAATAGTCAAGTTTGTGTTTTGTAAAACTGACCTTTGGTTACTATTTTGATAATATCTTTCAAAATATTTTGAGTTTTGTTCTGAAATTTTTCATTTGAAAATAGACTCAAATATCTTTCCAATGAGTGGTCATTTGCTTTAAACGGATAAGAAACGAAGAAGTTATGATCATTTAAAGTTAGTTTTTAAAACCAGAGTGTAATAACCGATTATAGATTTTTCATAACCGATTATTCACCATGTCAGGAGCATTTTTCATGTTTTTAAGCTCCGATTAGGAAATTCACCTAATTGGTTATTGTGAAAGTTAGGAGCGTTTTTCATGTTTTTAAAGCTCCTAACCGATTAGGCAATTCACCTAATCAGTTATTATGAATCACAGGAGCCAAACTTCAAAGCTCCTAACCGATTAGTGACTCCATCTAATTAGTTATTATGAATCACAAGAGCCAAACTTCAAAGCTCCTAACCAATTAGGGACTCCCTTTAATCGTTATTGGGTAAGTCAGGAGCTAATTTTTAAGGCTCCTAATCGATTAGGAGAAATTGATTAGGCAACCAAAAAACACGCACAACGGCTCTATTTTGAGCATTTAATACTCCTAACCACCACCAACGGCTCTAAAATGCATTGAGCTATAAATACAAGTGTTTGGACATTAAAGAAATGTTGGAGAGCAATATGAAAATCATCCTTCAACATTAAATTTGTGTTTCACTATCTCTTTCTCCAATCCTCTATTTTTGAGTTATAAGTGTGTGGATCCTTTTTATCTGTAGAACTTCAGTTTGTATTATTCGCTCTTGAGAGAGTTTCATTTTATCTACACTTTATTTAATCTGTAAAGAATGTGAGGTATCCCTTGGTTATAAAGAGGGTGAGATATCCCTCAAAAGTTGTAAAGGGTGAAGTATCTCTATTTGAGGCTCAAGCATAAAGGGTGAGATATTCCAAGGTGTGTTGAGTGCTCCAGTTTCTAAAGGTCATCAAGCGCCTATTGAAGCTTGAGGATATAGTGAAAAATCTCGGGTAATTCACTTGAGGACTAGACGTAGGCCACAAGTAGTTAGTGGCTGAATCAAGATAAATATTGTGTTTGTTTCTGTCAACTCTATCTCTTTTACATTTGTGCATTAATTATATATGCTTGAGTTGAATTTGACATCTAACTTATTTGCTTGATTTATCCTATAGCAGAAGTAGTATTTGTGATATATCTAATAGTTGCACCTTTGTTAAACTTATTTCGCTACATGTGTTGATTGAAAATATCAAAATGTATAATTTCTCAAAGGTGTTTTAAAAATTTGTAATCACCTAATTCACCCCCTCTTGGGTGATGGTTGCCATGACTAACAGTGCCAGCCAGCCACCACTAGTGCACTTGTCCGCTTGTCTATTCTCCTCATTTTCCTACACCAGTGCCTCCATGTAGATATCACCTTTTTGCTTACTCCTTCGTCCTTCAAGTATCTTCTTACTGCACTCTGGCACTAAAGGAGGCCCTTTGTGAGAACTAGGATGCCTCTTCCTCTTTAGACTCATATTTTAAAATACTAGCTCACTAGGAGCTTACGCCAACTGATGATACGCATTGGCGAGAGATGATGGAGCATTAGTTAGCTTATTTGGTAGCGATACAGGCTAGCTTCCATAAGCACACCATGTACAGTATCCAATGGTTGGCGGAGCAAGCTCAGTACCCTATGGATGATTTCCCTACCATGGGGATTCCACTAGAGGCAACTAATTTTCCACCCTAGCGAGAATAGGAGCAGACCACAAATGTAGAGGATGAGGATGCTGCTGAGGGCACTAATGAGGACAAGGAGGAACAGTGCTAGGATTGAGTACTTCCTTTTTATCCATTCTCTTTTATTTCATTTCATCTCTTATTTCATTCTATGTTTCATATTTTTGAACAATGGGGATACTATTCCCATTAGGTTTGGGGCGTAGCCTAGTTCTTTTTTAGCTACACTGTTTATTTTGTGTGGATGTTATGACTTGTTTGGTTTCGTTCCCCTTCCTATGCACCATGGATAATTGGATAGCTTATTGTCTTTGTCAAGTTATTCCATGTTGTTAGTTTTTTGTTTATTGTATTTAGTTAGTTGTGTTAGTTTTTGTGTTAATCATGGGCCTTGATGAATTAACTTGTGCTTGTACCTAGGCTTGAAATTTTTTCTTATGCTTAAGTGTAAATTCTGAGAAAAAATTTGAAATTGCTTGAATGCAAGTTGGACTTGGTTTTCCGATTGTTTTGAATTAAATAGCCAATGATTGAATGGTGAATGGATTGACCTCAATACTTTGGAATTCACATGAGTTCCCAAATTTAAGTCAAATTCCCTTGCCCCTTTTGTGTATGATTGTTGACCTTTGATTTTGATTGGAATGCATAGCTAAAGAAATATTATGAATTGCATGTGTATGGATTACAAGTTTCCTATGAGTTGTTTTGATTGTCTCTTGAGGCAGAATCCTAGATAAACCATGATCAAGGAAGTGATTAGGGCATTCTTTGCACTATTTGGTCCTATCAAGCCTAAACTTACATGATTATATTTCTAGGTCCTATTTGGAGCCTTGTATGTGTTTTAGCCTTTAATTTATTTCTTTTACCTCCATTTCCCCTACTCTTTAGCCCTTCATATACAAATAAATGCATTCTTCTCATCTCCTTTATTGTTTTGTTGAGTACATGGCATGGAAGTTTCTAAGTTGAGCCATCTTCATGAAATTTTTAGTGCATGAAACTAATAAGGGTTTGAAGGATCCAACAGGGAATACAAGAAAAGTATAGAAATAGAAAGAAAGGAAAATAGAGAAGAAAAATAGGGGAAAAGAGAAAAAAATAAAATCAAGAGATAAGTTTACAAAATACAAGAAACAGTTACTAAAAGAAGTTATAGAAGTGAAGAAAAAGGGAATTCAAAATCAAAACAATAAGTGATTGGTTATTGATGAACCTTATTATGCACTTGTCTTCTTATGCATATGATTATATCCTCTTCTTTCTTTATCCTTACTTGTGGCCTTCCATTACAAGCCTAGAAAAACCTATTTGATCATTGATTTTGTAATTGTCTACATTAGTGGAGAGAGGGTTGAGAAGTAATCTTATAGATTATAAGTTTGAGATGCATGTATAAGTTCATAATCCTATCGAGTATGTATGGCTTGATTTTGAAGAGATCTTGCATTTATGCTTTTGGAAAGTCTCTTGTGCATTCAAGTGGCTTAGAAGTGTTAGTCTGAATTTGGGTTTTGCATTTGCAAAATTTAGTTTTAAGGTTACGAAGTGAGCCTTGAGGTTATGTATGATATTTGAATGTATGTGTTCCCATGCTTTGAGCTAGCATATATTGAGTTGGTGGTTGACTGATTGTTGGGTTTGTTAGGTATGAATTTCGTACCTTGCTTTGTTTTGCTTGAGCACTAGCAAAAGTTTAAGTTTAAGGGAGTGATAACTCCAGCAGTTGAAGTTATTCAGGCCTTATTTTATGCATTTTCCTAGTTCTTATATATTTTGCATGGTTTTGGGATTGTATCTCATGGTTTATATGCAAAATCTTCCTAAGTATAATTTAGCCTTAAGTTACAAATTTTTGTTGGAATATTTTATAACCTAGGTTCCTTATGGGAGGTTTGTGATTATTTTGCAGAATTTAACATTAAATGGAACCTACAAGAGGCTAAAGGAGGAAGAATATGGGCCCACATTGAAGAGAGAATGTTAAGAAGGCTACTCGACAACCTGAGTTGTAGTGTGAAAGCCTCAGTGCAAACCAACTTATGAGTACTTACAGCATTGCGTCGCAGTGCAAAACTAATGCACACTGTAGCGTAAAATGCACAAATAGGCCCATGAATTTGGCCTTACTAAATTCAGCTCCGTTATAGATATCTTTTGTTCTTTGCTAATTTTTTAGCGAGAGACTTTTGACTTAGGTTTTGTAGTTTAGAAAAAGAGATCATCTTGATGGTGGAAGACCAAGATTTTGGAGGAAGATTAAGCTCTAAATTCCATATCTAGTTCTTCTTTTCTCTCTTCTCTTGGGTTTATTATAATTGAGATGTATGTTTATCTTGTTTTCTTGTTTTTTCTAGTTATTGGATTCTAAACTCGTTACTAGGGGCTCTTTGGAACTTGCCATGTAAATTGACTCTTATTTAGTTCCTTTACTCTTGTTAATGAAATTGGGTTTTTTTTATTCATATATATGCTTCATGCAGTCAATTGATTGACCACCAATTGTGTTGGTTTGGAAAACCCCAATGAACTAGACATAGAAATTTGGGTGTTTGGCATTTGTTGTGGGTAATGCATGTTGATTTTTAATTTGATAGTATGGATAAAGTGATTAGCTAATAAGATAGAAATATACATCTTAGTTATGCATAGCCAATGTTTGAGATTTGACCTTAATGGGTGGAACTTGGTTAATTCACATGGAAACATAGTGTCTTAACAAGAGAAACATAGTTATATAAGACTTAGACATAGGCTTATAACTAGTTGAGTGTCTTAGCTAACAAAACCAATTTCATTAATAATTGTAATTGGGATTGCATGGGTTCAATTAAAGTGGCAAGGGAAGAAAGACCCCTAGGTCTTAGTCATTGCTTGTTCTCTCTATAAATTGGTGATGTTGATTCTTGCATTTAGTTCTATTTTTCGCATAATTGTCTTGCTTTATTTAAAGTTCACTACAAGAATTTTATACATTAGCTACAAAATTTAGGTATGAAAAATTTTAGTAGCTAAGTAGCTAATTAGTTATGGATTAGCTACCAATTAAATTTTTGTAGCTAAATTTTGAATACAATTTTATCAAACAAATAGCTACAAATTAGCTATGATTTAGCTATGAAATTTAGTTATGAAAAATTTTAGTAGCTAATCCGTAGCAAATTAGCTACGGGTTAGCTGCGGAATAAAATTCCCTAGTTAAATTTTGAATCATAAAGAGAAAATTTTTATCAAGCAACTAGCTACGGAATTGCTTCAATTGCTTAGATAAGGTATGTAGTAGAATTTGGTTGATAGTTGTTTCAACTCTAAATCAAACCCTATAGAGATGATACTCTTTACTCACTCTTTATTATTTGTATCTCCTATGCACTTAGAACACTTGTTAACAAAACCCTTACTTAAATATAATAGTAAAACCACAATAAAATTCACTATCACTCTAATTACTGCTTTTCATGAGACCACTAATCATGGTCGTACCATTTTATGTTTTACTCAATGCTTAATAAATGTGAGTGACCCATGAATTGATCCAACCCTAGCTCCTTTTAGCCTATAGGCTAATGGTGTCACACACTTTGTCAGCTCTACTAAATTTTTTTAAAATTTTCCAAATTGACAATATATAGATTATAAATAAATTTAACAAGAGATTTAATTATTTCTTTTGGTAAACGAAAGGTGCAAACATTTTGGTAAGAATAGTGATGAATCCAGAAAATCTTGCTAAGTAGTGAGGGTAAAAGTAATACACAAACATAAGAAATAAACTTTCAAATGTTTCTATTTTACACACACATATATATATATAACAATAAAGTAACGAAAGATAAATTCACAGTTATTCCCTCATTTTGAAAAGGTTGAATGATTTTTTTCATAATTAATGCTAGTCTAGTACTCCTTGTATTCCTTTTTATTTGTCAATTTAGAAAAAAAACAGTTTAATATCATTTTATCATTCATTTACTCCTTTTAGAAAATAAATGAAGCATTAATTAATTTTTTATTATTTTACCCTTTATATTAACAAATAAAATTAATAGATTGATAATAATATTTTAACTATTTAAATAAGAATAATTCAATCAAATGCAATTATTTTTATTATAGTCAAAATTATTTAATAACTTTCTGAACTCTTATGTAATTATCTCAAACAATACATAAAAATAAAAGTATTTCTTTCTATATATGCAACCAAGCAATCAATCAATCATTATCTCTCCAAGAAAGTTGGTGGCAGGGCAACTACCCAATAAAACCTCTTAATAGGAGCAAACGTTGCAAAGTTTTGGAGGCAAAAATAACATGGTAATGGTATGGTAAAAGAAAATTTTGAAAAACTGGTGGGAGCATATGCGCCCACTGTTTTAAACATGGATCCGTCCCAGGAGAATAAGTATTTTGATGAAGAATCAAACTGCAGACATCATCATCATATTCTAATATTTAAAACTAAGATCGGTGCTAATTGAGTTATAAACTCATTTAATAAATTTAGACATAATCTAACAGTGTAAAAACTACATTTATTATTATTAATTGTACCAAAATAAACTTCATTTATTGATATGGTTACAACGTAAATTAGGCCATATGATATACATAAACACAACCAAAAGATTTGCTTTAAAGGAGGAAAAAAAAAAAAGAGCTAAAGTTTACCTACGGACCCGACATCTTCATCATTTCTAAATACAAAGTTCAAAAGTGTAATAAATAATACTCCAAAAACAGGGATACGACTTGAAGCAATTTGTAAGTGTGAAAAAAAGGAGGCAGAGATAATGAGGAGGCAAAGGAGTATATGTATTTGCTGAATTCCATGCAGCAATTATGCCTCCCAATCAATTTCCAAAGTCATCCAAAATCTCATGATGGTGGAGTGAAGCATCAGATATTTGATGGGTCCCCTTGTCTCTCAAACCTTTTCAACATCCCTTTATATGTTTCACAACTATAGTGGGTTTTAAAAGCTTTCAAGGGAATGTTC
This sequence comes from Ormosia semicastrata, assembly GCA_029884595.1. Taxonomy (NCBI): domain Eukaryota; kingdom Viridiplantae; phylum Streptophyta; class Magnoliopsida; order Fabales; family Fabaceae; genus Ormosia; species Ormosia semicastrata. Next base: position 78,230,509 of record JAQQTO010000060.1, read on the forward strand.
TTGCTGCGGGTGAGACTAAGCAATCTTCACCAAACTTTGCTCTACTGTCTCTAGATCGATGCATAGTCAGAGTTTTGTTATATCTTTTTAAAGTAATTTTAGATAAAAAATATTAAATAAAAATTAAATATAATTAATATTTTAAAAATATAAAAATATTTAATATTTTTATTTAACAATTAAAAAATTATTAAAAAAATAAATTAGAAAGATTAATCATTTTTCCGTATAGTTATTCTTTCATTCATTTGTTGACATAAACAATTGTTTCTATGTTTGCAATTTTGAAACTTAAAACGCTTTTTATTTTTTAATTGGAGTAAGGACTTTTCAGGAGTATATAAGCAGTGGCCCCCACCTCAACCAAGTTAAAATAGATTTTTTAATGATAAAAACTTAGTAAATTAATCTAAAAAGACTTTTCATAAGTTTTAATAAACAAAAAGTTAAAATGTAAATACTTTTCTTTAACATTGTCACTTTGACAAATAATCCTATGCCCTTTTAATTTTGACAATTCATTTTAACTTTCAATACATAAAAAATAATTATTTCTATCTAAAATTGTATAAATCTTGAATATTTCATTTAAAATATAATAATTACCCACAATCACAAAATTAACATAAAAATGCACTTGTTAAATAAACTTTTATGGAAATCTATATAAATGGGCCCACTATTTGTTACGTTCAAAGTTTAAGTGAGTTAACTATTAAAATTATATGAGATTATTTACTAAAAAAATCAAAATTATTGAGCTATTTGTATTTTATTCCTTAAAAAATACAACAATTACAATGAAGCCCGGGGATAATTATTTCCTTTTACTTTTTGACAAAATATTGTATGAATTAAAATTTGAAGCCATGCACACTTTTGAAGAATCGCAAATAAATATCCAATAGTCTTCTTGAATTGTACATGTATCTAAATAAATCTAAATAAAAATGATTAAGTGAACTTTTTTTTTTGGATGATTTGTGCTGCGAAATAACACTACATCCGCACATTTCATATCAATAATAACTTAATAAGATAATTAAAAAATGTAAAACAAAAAGAAAATAAAATAAAAAAGTAATAATAAGTCTTTCAACTTTTTAAAACAACAAAAGGTCAACATACTGAGGGAGTCTTTACGTTTTGAATTGTGTTACATACTTGCACTAGCTTTTTTGCTTATTAATAGGGTCTTTTTCTTCCTATGGCTTCTTCTATCTGCAGTTACTTGAATTGGTTTGACTCAGTCATCACCCTTTGCAATATTCTTTTGTATCAACACAATAACGTTAACGCTTTTTAACGTTCTTGCAAATCTTCTTCAATATTATTGATTTTATTTTATTGTTTCTAGCAGTGCTACTTTGATAATTACCAGTGATTTTCTATTACGCTACACTTATTGCTGGACTGGGCTCCTAATTTATAATCCCAGACTCCAAAATTTTATAACATTTGGATTTTCGCACAAGTCATGCTTACTTTTATCTACATCCATTAATTTCTTCTTTCTTTTATTTATTTAGGGCTTTTACAGGAATCCTGTAGCTCTTCATTAGCCCCAGACAAATACTGCTATGCTGGTGTCACCATACGGTCGCATTGCTTGCTTGCATTGGGAGACGTGTTGGCAGGCTCATATACCAATTGTTACAGAAATCATGAGAGAATCACACCTCAAAAATTAACTCATGTGGTTAGAGAGCCCAGACCCTTATAAATCCCACACTAGGCTCATGAGCACCTGATGTGGACTCCCACACTAGACTCATGAGCATCTAATGCGAAACCGATTGGACCGTAACAAAAACAATGACCACAAAGAAAGGGAACAAATTGAAGCTTGTGTGCTTTATATTTTTGTTCTCATGGGGGTTTCTGCAGGTATCCTTTGGTGGCAACCCTTTTCGTTGTCTTTCTTATTCTTCTTAGGTTTTCTTGAATAAATTTATCCAAATCTTTTTGACCTGTATTTGTTATCTTTTAGATAGATATGAAGAGTTTGGTTTTGAATTTATCAGAGATGCCTTCAGTTATGGTAGATCTGAAATTTCTAGCTTGAGTTTTCTCATATTGGTTGAATGTTTTGGCTTTATGAAATAGAAAAATCTTCATATTTACTGAGCAAAGTTATAGTTTATGGAGATGCAGCAAAAAAAGTGAGACATTGGCGCAAGGAAGAAATCCTGTTTGGAGCAAGATTAAGACATCTTAAGTTCAATGGAAAAGACTAATGTAACTTTCCTTTTAGTCTTTTTACCCACCCCCCTTTAATTTTATTGTTAAATTTAATGGGGGTTATGAAGTTTTTTTTTACTTGTTTCTTCCTTATGTCTTTCCTAGCTTGTAGAAAATGAACTTGGGAAGTCACTTATTGCTTTGTATCCATGGAACTTTGTTTTCCTCTCATTACTTGGTTAATGAATATTTGTATTTGACAAAAAAGAAAATATATGAATTTTCAATTTCATCATGCATGAATAAGATATTGACACATCTTATCATACGAACATAACACTCTTTCTTTTTACCACATTAATAAACTGAAACTACAAGGCACACTTTTCTTTCTTTTTCTCCTATGAGTCTTCTTACATCCTTTGGGTGTGCTAAGGTTGTTCCTTCCCACAAATGTTTTCCTGTAGGCTTAAACTCCTTAATATTGTAGAAGTCTCACAACAGCTGAGCTCAAACCTATTTACCACTTAAGCCACCTCTTCTAGGCCACACTTATTTATTAATATTAGTAGTATTTGAAAATCTTCTAGTTGCAGCCACAAACATGCACAATGAGAATAGCTTCTTGTCTCTTGTTTCATGTTTTCCATAAGCTTTATTTCTTGTATATAGATAGACATTTCTTGTATATAGATAGATAGAAAATTGAAAAATTGCATTCAAAGAGTAAAATGGGCTTTCAAAGGGGAGTCTCTAAAAGATGCAAGTAAATTTTGGAGCAAGAGATAGAAGAGATAGAGTCTCAAACTAATTATAAAGCAATAGTACATAAATATATCACTAAATCCTAAAAGGTAGTAGTACCTCAAGTTCCACTTTATTTAGGTTATAATGACATACAAAACCTAGCCAAAATATAAGGTTAGTAGCTCTAGTGAAAACAAAAAGTCACAACTAATTAAAAACCGACCAATCAAGTAAGATGCCTATAGTAACCTAGGGGAAGAAACGAAACAATGGATATTAACACACACCTACACAGCACACACAATTTTGTAGTTAAAGAAACATACATTTAGTAAAATGTTGACTTTTCTTTTCCTTTTGAAGATTGTTAATTGATGATAGAATTTAGAACAAGGTAGAAATTGTTGGACTTGACCTAAATTCTTAATTTGAAAATTAGTATTAATTGTTTCCTATTTTTATTAATAGATTCATATCTTGTAATTAATATTGAGATATGTGAAAGATATATGTAATAAATATGAAAGATATGAGAGATATATACAAGATATGATAGAGATTTGTTTTTAATAGGAAAATAAGAAAGTCATAGAGTGTAAGAAATACTTATCAAGCAAGTTTTTATAATTTATAAATACTTGTATTAGGAAATTTGTGAAATGTATGAGAAAAAGGGAGATGAAATTGTAAGTAATGTTGCAGTGGAGGGTTAGCAATTTTGTACACAAAAATTGCATCGGTGAGAATTTGTAATTTTGTCCATAAAAGTTGCATTAGTGACGATTTACATCTTTATCTATAAAAGTTATAGTAGATTGGAGAGAATTCACAACTTTATCCATGCAAAAAATGTAATAAGGATGATTTACAGTTTTATCCGTATAAAAGTTGTATTGTAATGTTATTTGTAGTAAATTTAATCTATTCTCATCTATGAATATAAACATGTTAGACCGAACCATATTAAATTTTTGCATGATTTGTTTGTGATATTTTTTTAATTACTTGTATTTATGCAAGCACATGTAGAAAAAAATGTGATATTTCCCTAATAAATTATTAGTAACCATAGCCTTTAAATAAGACTATATAAAATATTACCATGGTATAGGCTTGATCATGTGGATATTCTTCCAAATCCGACTATTTCACATAATTTTGAAAATTGCTTATTTGATTCTCAAAATGAGTAAGCTAACTCAACTAACTCAACGTCCACTAGCTATAATCACGATTGAATTAAAAATTTGTGTATGTTTGGCTGTGATTATTTTATATTTATACTTTTTCTCTTGGACATTTTTTATTATAAGCTTTTTTGAAAGAAGAATAAACTAATTCAAATCCAGATCGTTTGGTTTCTTTTTTAAGAAACAATTTTTTTTAATAAAAACTAAAAAAAACAATAAAAACATGTTTGGATTGGTTTGTTTTTGTTTGAAACATTGTTTTCAGAATCAGACCAAACAATCAAAATAGTTTCCTTCGCTCGAACTCAACGTGGCACACCTAGATCTAGCACAGAAAATTTTTATTCCCCCCAAGCTAGCATCTTTTTTATTTCTCCCAACTATATGGTCCTATCCCTTCGTTCTCCCTACATTTGAAGCTTGATACCAGTGGACTTGAATAAATTTCTACACAAATTGGACCTGCAAGCGACCTCTAGCTCGGATGCTTTCCAAATGCGTTTTTTTTTGTGTTTTTTATTTTAAAAATTATTCTTAAATCTTTGTATTACAAAAAAACAAAAAAAAATCCCAACAGGCCCTCCACTTTAAGATCCTTTGATTACCTTGGTTATGGGCTGAATTCCTCAACTGAGCTATATTTCTTGTCTTATTCGATCTAGTGTATTTCATTGGCAACTTGAAGTTGGACAAAGCTTCCTACCATCTCAGATTTAGGATGCAGATCTGCAAACTGAGTCAATCTAGGTTATTGGGTCAAGCAAGGCTCATAGGCTCACTAAGCTCACACTAATCTTCCAAGCTCATCACTTGTCTAGTTTTCCTAGCTAAAATTAACCTCTAAAAGGTAAGGGTATAGCATTTTCAATTGATTGTACTTTGTGGAGGGAATCTAGGGAATTTATCCAAGTTAGAAAGCTTTTTAGAAGACTCCATGCATGCTGGTTCCAAATCAAATACATACGAAAATGTCCTAGTCAAGGGTACTTAAAGGAATGGGTTTGTGGGCTTCAATTGGAAAATGGCCTGGGCTAATTGGAAAATGGCCTGGGCTAATTGGAAACCCTAAGGTGCAGGAAAAGTTTGCAACATATGACTTAGTAAAGGAAAATATTAGTTATATATATATATTTTTTAGGGATGTATGATTTATCATATCTTTTTAAGATATGTGATTAAGTGAGAAAAAATAATAAAAAAATAAATATAATAAATAATATTAAATAAAATATGAAAAGAGATGTGATATCTTATTTGATGTAAAAATATAAGAGTCTTGATAAAAGCGTGTTGTCCTTTTGTATATATATATATATAATATATATATAAAGTGCTGTTCTACGGTACCACGGCCCTTCAGTCGTGGCTTAGCAACTAAGCGTGGTTTGATCAAAACTTAGCTAGATTGGAAATTTCTATTATACTCACTTTGAGATTGTGAGTATGGACACACTTTCTTATAAACCGTACATTTAATATAAAGGAAAGGAATGGGCTAGGATTTGAGATTAGCCTTTATGAATGTCTGTGAGAGAATTACTTGAATTTTGTATTAAATTGTTATTATTAATAAAATTATTTATTAAAATATTATTTTTTTAAATTATTTATCAAATTAATATTTTTTAATAATTTATCAAAATGCTAATTTTTGAAATTATATATTAAATCGTCATTTTTATCTTACGTGACTTTTTTATTAATATTTGGGCTAATTAAGATCGCCAAGTAGGATGGCCTTAACATCTGAAAGCATCACCCTTATTAGCGCAACTCTTGTAATTTTATTTTATTTAATTAAGAGAATTTTGATATTTATTATAATAAATTATATTTTTAATAAATTTATTTATACCAACATATTTCATTAAAAATATTACAATTAGCATCATATTACTTCATTAATTTATCTAAATAATTATAATTATAACACTTAAAGTATTTAATAAAATTATATTACACAAATTCAAAATCTAAATATTAACAAACCAAAATTATAAAAGTAAGCATTAAAATAATAAACGTTCTTTGCGACTATTATCTAATGAATTATTTAATGAATATTATAATTCTTAACATTGCCACCTCATTGTACACATGTCCCAACTATCTATGATATGTTACTAAATATTATTTAAAAAAACATTGTGTTTGTAATTTATAGGCCTTTTTTTCGTATGTTACTACACGTTTATGTTAGTAAAAAAATAACATTGTTTGAAACGTTTATTTAGTGAGTAGGATTCGGATCCCAATAATCCCCTCCCAATTTTTTAGTAATTCGAATTAGTGAACATTTTGACAGAGTTTCTCCTAAATGTTGGATCTCCCCAAGAGCACATGATCCTATTTAATGCAACCAGTTACCAAGATCTTTAATAAAAACTAAAACTGAGCGGAAAACATATATAATCTAATCTAATAAGGGTACCAAACTCACAATAAGATATTAGCAATGGTCTTTTACACAAAATCAGTAAATATAATTACATGTCAATGTCAATGAGATGGGCCCGCATCAGAATGCGGTAGCCTATGAGATGGATCGGAAGAGGGACCTGGCTATGATGGGTATGGTGGGTAACCTGGTGGTGGGTAAGGATATGGTGGGTAACCATGTGGTGGGTAAGGATATGAAGGGTAAGCCGGTGGCGGGTATGGATACGGTGTGTAAGGGTATGGTGGGTATTATGGGTAATATGCAGGTGGTGGCTGAGTGGGGGGGTATGTAGCAGTGGTAGGAGGCTGAGTCGTATGCTAGCTGGTAGAGCTGGAGTCCTCGGGATGTCAAAGTCGTGTCCGAGTGCTCGCTAATCCTCTCCTCCATCTACGCCGCGTTCCCTGTTGACTAGACTCCTCGAGTGGCCCTGTAATGTCATCTGCTGGTAGAGCTGGACGCAGCTGTTCTATCGTAATGCGGTCATGCTCCCGCAATGAGTGTAGGATCTATGTAGTAGCTTCTCGAGCGGCAGTGTCAGTTGTTGAACTGAGTAAATACTGTGCAATGTCCGCCTAATAAACAGATATAATTTATGTCATTATACTGAATACAAAATACATATAATCACTAACAAATTGGTAAAGAGCTTACCGCATTCCCAATAGATGCGCTAGTGGGAGCAATCCAGTGTCTGGTAATTGTTTTATACCAACGCATGTACTCAGAACGCGAACTGAGGGGTGCGACCAATGAGATTCCCCTAACAAGCTTCTCCCTATGACTTTCCCAGGTGGCTATATAAACAGCATGTGTAGCTGGCCAATCCTCATCATGCCTACCTGCCACTGTAACCGAGTGTAATCTGTCTGGCTGGAGCAGTCTCCGTGGAATGGGTTGGTCAAGACCAAACTGGCGCATGACGCGGTCTGACTGGTGCCACTCAACAATATGGAAACATATGAGAGGGACCACTGCCAGTGCTATATCCCTGCCAGCCACACAAAAAGGTGGCAGTGTTGCCACCTCCTCATCCGTGTATGGTTGCCATATAAACTGAAAAAATGAGATGCACAAAACATTAAGACGGCATATGCATAAGTAAATAATTCAAAGGAATGTAAACGAAGACATACCTCATCGTTCTTCAACTGATCAAAGAACTGGCGATAATATGCAAGGACGCCAATCACAGTATCACTCAATACTTTATGCTTGCGCCACCTATTTGGTAAATGAAAGTATTACAAATGTAAGTTACAAATATTAACAAAGTATGTCAAGAAAGTAATGTAAAAATATGAAATAAAATAGAAACTTACTCCCATCCTAAGGGACATAATTGACCACGATCAGTAGCGTAAAACACATCGGGCTCAACATGGTCAGCTAGTGTAGGGGCAAGCCGGGGGAATATGTACCATGCCCAATACTACAATAAGATGCATGCCCCTCCGATCTCGCGTGCATCATAGTCCATAGCTTTACAAAGCTCTTTATATAGGTACGTCAAACTGCAGACCCCCAGTTATATGTCCCGGCAACAGCAAAGTCCTCCAACAATGGAAGGAACATCAAGTGCACGAGCTTACTCGAATGATCGGGGCATAAGAAACCCCCAAGCAACCGAAGTATGTAATGTCGTGCACGCTGTTGCACGTACTCATCATCATCATCCTCAGTGACTGCAGTAACACTCGGCTGCCACAGGTATGTCATGTCAATGCGTGCCCCAGCTATGAGCGAGGGAGTCTCATCAATCCCTAACAACTGAACACACAAACTGAGCCAATCATCCCTATGGGTAACGCCAGTGACTGCAGCGCCGTCAATGGGAAGACCCGATATCATACCGATATCCTCCAACGTAATGGTGCACTCCCCAGTAGGCATGTGAAATGTATGCGTCTCTGGGCGCCATCTCTCGACCAACGCAGAGATCAAGGAGTGATCAATGCTGCAATAGCCCATATGGGCAACTCCCAAGAAGCCAGCCTGCTGTAGATACGGAAGAATCAGAGCAGGGGGTCCATATGTTTTGCCTTTTGAGCACGTCTAACACGCAGGTGCCGATTCTTATGTCCATGCCATATATGTTGGGAAACATGGTACTCCTGCAACTCCAAAATCGAGCCGTCGTCTGGTCCGGGGTTTACACGGAATGTCATCTGTCAGTTGTATGCCAAATAATAACAACAATTAGTGTTGCAGTATGATTACTATAATAAAATATGATATGACCATATGATAACTATACTAAAATATAATATGGAAGAAACGAAGTTAACACTGAGAATAAACTAACATATATAGGGGAATAGTATTCGAATACAATACCATAGATTAGTGATACAAAACAATACAACTTCAAAATACACATTATTGGTAATACAAGATTCTGAAAATGAAAATAAGTCCTAGATCAACTAGATGGCCCCAGTTGATGGCCTCACTCCATCATCCCTCAAGGAACTCGATTCACCGGCACGACAAGTGCGAGAATTATGTCTAGGTTGATGGCATCTTGTACACGTCTGTCCTGACCCTGCTTCGCACAAATCCTTCTCATTCTTGAGTCGGGTTGATCTTGGTCGACCTTTAGATCTAAGCAATGCATGTGGTGGCATCAAAGTGGTGTCAGGAGCTGCAGGCCACCATGGTTCAGCCTGGACTGGTTCAAAATCAAACTCATAGGCTCTGTAAATGTTTTCCATCCTGTAAACCTTATGAGCCAATCGGAATGGGTCAACTGCCACAGAAGCACACGTAGCAATCGCGTGCGAGCATGGATAATGTAATGCTTGAAACACCCAACAGTCACACCGCCTTTCTTCCAGACTACATATCCTATTCGATTACGTACAAAATAATAATCTATACAATTTAGACTACATATCTTACCACTCTATTATTTACTAGACAATGAAAATATTAATGTATCCCTAAACCCTAACATAATGTATAATAACATTAATTTATAATTAACACTAATATAATAAAAAATTAATCAACAAATAATAAATAAATTATTTAAATATTAAAAGAGATACTTACAGTGTTAAGAAATACGATCTAAATTTGATTACAAATAATGATCCAAACACCACTTCTAGTAAGAATTGAGTTCGTTGAGAGAGTTTAGAGATTTTAGAGAGAAGAAATTTGTAAAGAGATAATGAGAATTGAGAAAATGGTTTGAATATCACGGTTGGAGGAGGGGTAAGGAAATATATACTGAGGTTACGCCACCATTGTTGGCTTATTTTGCCTGGTTGCGCCAACAAGGGTGGCGCTTTCAGTATTAAGGCCAACCAGGATGCGTCATCCTACTTGGCGCATCCTGGTTGGCCAGATATTAATAAAAAAGGCCACGTAGGATAAAAGAGTGGCAGATTAGTATATAATTTCAAAAGCGTGACATTTTGGTAAATTGTTAAAAAAATGATAATTTGGTGAATAATTTAAAAAAATGACACTTTGGTAAATAGTTTTACTAACAATAACAGTTTGGTAAAAAAGCTGAATTACTTAAATAAGGTTAAAATAAGATAATTTTTTTAGACGTATAGTAATTGTAATAGTAGTGTAAAAAATGAGTATTTGTAAAAAGTATTTTTATGTTTAAATTAAATTATATATAAGATAAATAGTATTTAAAATTAGATATATATTTTTATAATTTTGTGTGATATTTATAAAAGTGTATAATAAATAAAAATTATGTTTAAATTTATATTAATAGATAATAAATATTATTAATTAATTTTTTTATTAAAATCATTATCTTTTATAATTGAATCTTTTATTTATAAAAAAATTATTTATCATAAATAAACATATTTATTTATCTAAAAATATTTATAAATATTTGATATTCAACTTTAACAAATCATATTATTCTTGAATAAAATCTAAAAATATTTATAAATATTTGAGATTGAATTCTAATCAAACCAACTTATTCCTGAATCCCTAACTTGGAATCCCTAACTTGAAACTGGATATAAACACAACCCATATAGCAGGCAAGAATCGTAAGATTATGTAAATTGCAAAGTTAGTCTCTTCACTTTTGGTTAATTGCAAAGAGATACAATCCAAACCGGAGCCACCACTGACCAGTTTGCCACCGCCTGAACCAGCCTCCGCCACCACTGGAATCCGCCACGGAACCACATTCCTGCTGCAACCCAGAATCTATCCACCGAACCACTACCACCCAAACCCAGAAACAGGATCTCCACGCTTCTGCCGCCATCCTCAGCCACCAAATCGCCAAGCAGGTGCCATCCTGGCACCGGACCCGCCGCCACTGCACTGAACCCAGCTCCGCTGCTACGAGACCCACGGCCACCAAGCATCCATGGCGCTCAACCCATCTTGCTCTCTGCCACCTAGTGCCATGGACGAACCGATCACGAACGCACCCAGTGCTCCACCCAACAGTCTCCGTAACAACCACCAGACTGGGACCTCAATCACACCCAAACCTACGACAAAACAATCTGGCTGCCATCTTGACTGCCGCATATTCGTCACCGGAGCCACGAAGTCACCCTGACTCCATCCACCTCGAACCCACCGTGCCCTCTTCGCCACCCACAGAGACACCGCACCCAGACTGAATCAAAACCGTCACCATCGAGCCAGGTAGCCTGAACCGCGACGCCACCACCAGCCACTGCCCGATCACCAGTTTCCAGCTAGATTTTCTTGGAAGCAAGCTTTTGCTCAATTGTTGCAGCCACATAACCAGTAATTTTTTCAGTATAGGTGTACGCTCCCGTTTGTGATGCAGGCTCAATAGCGAATTTTCAACGTCATAAGCTGATCCATTGAATACTGAAGTGGGCCTGTGCATCCAGCTTTGGTTCCCCTCTCCCAAGTTAAGTGAGACCTGTAAAAGCCAGCTTTATGTACCAATACGCAATAGCAATGGGATTAGACTGCAACCAGGTGGGCTTTACAAATGTCATGTTATTAGATAATTTAACCCCAAAAAAAAAAAGCAAATGTTATAAATGGTGAAGAAAAATATATATAAAGATCAAAATAAAAAGTTGTAAATAACGAAGAGAAAAATAGAGAGATCAAGACAAAGAAATATGGATTCAAAATTTAATCATTCTCATTCCTTTCTTCATAGGGAATCATGCCCTTATATAGAAAAATCCACCAGTAGCTTCTTCAAGAAACCTCTCATTTGTTTTTCAAAGAAGCCTCTTATTAGCTTCTCCAATAAGTCTCTTATTAGCTTCTCCAAGAAGCCTTTCATTAGCTTCTCCAAGAAGCTTCTCATTAGCTTCTTCAAGAAGCCTTTCACACTAAATGTTGTAACTACCAACTCTTACTAATTGTATCCTTTAAATCAAATTAAGGTAGTTATCCATCACATGTAAAATGTGCATGTTTTACAATATTACCCCTTGGATAACTATATACTATGAATATGCCTCGTTAAAACCTTACTAAGAAAAACTCAGTGGGATAAAAACTTTGCGAAGGAAAAAGAGTACAATATTCATAGGCAACTTTCCCTCAAAATATAACTAATTATGAAAGGTCCTTAAGTTGACGCATTCCAATGTTATGTACATGCTTCTTGAAAATTGAAGTTGGTAATACCTTTGTGAATAGATCAGCTAAGTTGTCACTTGAGCGAATTTTGCAAATATCAACATCACCTTTCTTCAAGAGTTCATGAGTGTAAAATATTTTTGGTGAAATGTGTTTAGTTCTATCGCTCTTTATGTGGCCTCCTTTGATTTGTGCAATACATGCTGCATTATCCTCGTGCAATATTGTTGGCTCATCATTTTCCTTCAATAAGCCACATGCTCCTTTAATGTATTGGATCATAGTTCTCAACCATATACACTCATGATTTGCTTCATGAATGGCCAATATTTTTGAATGGTTTGATGAGGTAGCAGTGATTGTTTGCTTTACAGACTACCATGAGATAACAGTATTTTCACATGTGAACATATAACCTGTTTGTGACCGAGTTTTATGTGGATCAGAAAGATAACCAGCATCGGCATATCCTACTAATTTTGACTTTTCTCCCTTTGGGTAAAATAAACCCATATCAGATGTGCCACGTAGATAACGAAGAACATGTTTTACTCCATTCTAATGTCTTCAAGTTGATGCAGAGCTAAACCTTGCTAGCAAATTAACTGCAAAAGCTATATCTAGTCTAGTGCTGTTTATAAGGTACAAAAGTGCTCTTATTGCACTAAGATATGGTACTTCAGGACCAAGAATTTCTTCATCATCTTCTTGTAGATGAAAAGTGTAACACCCTAGCTCTGACACCAACTAATGTAACACCCTAGCTAGGGCATCACATTTCTAACTTCCGACTCATAATCTGAAAATAAGTTCGCACAAAGTTTGAGTTATAAAAGATGGGTTTCAAACTTTCTTCTTTACTGAAACGTAAATTTACTGAAAATATTAGGTAATATTGAAAATCATATTTCAACTATTCATTATGCAATATTGACACCAATTAATATCACAATTTAAAGAGAAATATAAAATTAATAGATTTTTTTTCTTTTTTTTTTTACAGTAGCAAACCTCATGACGGGTCCTACTTAAAAGCACAGTACAACACTAACAGAAAACTTTAACATACTTATTCCTTTTTCTGTCCATCTTGATGCATCAGACATCTGTTCCTTTGTCAACACTGCACACCTTCGAGTCCTGAATGTCCACTCCTTATTGTTATCTCCAATCTCAGAGTATCCATCGTCCGTTATGTCTAAGACAACTCGATCTTTCTATTATTTGATTTTAACAAGTCTGACACAAACAAAACAATATAACAAAGAGGTGAGATCACCTACACCAATACCAACATGACAGCACAGAGATAACACAAACAACAATATTATACAGATAGATCATACCATAATCATGCTATTAGCATTAATCAACTATCATCATCTAATCATTTATCAGTTCAATCATCATCCAAGTACTCAAAACAATTGTCATAGCCAACATTCCTCAATTAATATATCATACAGATATAAATGCTCAGATTTATGCATATGTACAAAGACTCAGTTTATCAAAAATGACTCCATGAAGGTTTTCACAATTTCGAGAAGAATGCTCTGGTTAATTGTCAGCCTTAGCCCAAAGACAATCTCCCAGTCGTTGAAAAGAATCGTGTTCTTGTCAGGTATCGTCAATGCGTTGCAACGGATTGCATCGCAAGTGGCACAGGGTACTCGCCGGTGTCCAGTGGTCGACCGCCGCGCCTCGACGCCCCAAGATCCATCATAGACCTCACTATCAATTCTCATTCCCTCTTCAACCACAAGGGCCATAATAGCTATTAGCTATCTTTTATACAATGCACGAATTTATCAAGCAAGTCCAACCCCAAGGCCAAATCTTTTCAATTTCATTTGTACAATGCACGAGTATATCGGTGCAAGTCCAACCCCAACGGCCAAATCTTTTCAATGCATGTATAATGCACCAAATCCAAATACGGGCATCTCTTTCCAATGCATATAAAATGCACCAAATACCAATCATAGGCAAAACACATCACTTTCTCATACAATGTCCATACACCTTTGGTTAAACAAGAATTATCTTTGTATTTTCAACACAAAATCATGTTATCATGTTTTCATAGTTATAAAACACTTTCAGTATTTTCACAAGATCGCAACATTTTCATTATGTTTTCACAATTCCAAAATGTTTCTATTACGTTTTCAAAATATCGTAACATACATTACGTTTTCAAAATTCTAAACGTTTACGTTATATTTTCACAATACCGTAAAAATATTCTATTACTTTTAAATCACATAGTGATTTTTCAACAGTACGTCAAATATTTAAACTCACGTAAAATATTTAAACGTAATTCAAATCACGTAGAAATATTTTAACATATTTTAAATCGCATAGAAATATTTTACTATATTCTAAATCGTTTTTAAGATACGTAAATCATTTTTCACCACAATTCTATTACGAAAAATATTTCTTAACCTTTAAAAATTCCATTTCATCCTTTCTCAAAATATTATGACTTTGTACTTCATTTTTCACATTTTCTTACTTAAGAAAATCTTTTTCCACGTTTCTTTACTCAAGAATTTTTTTTTTCAAATATAATCCACAAAATTACCTTTCCATTGATATAAATCAATGTTTCAAATCTTAAAATTTCTAAACGTATTTCAAAACTTGAAAATAAGTTATACTTTAGTAAATTCTCAAAATACCATTATATTCTCCATTTTTCCCCAAATCATTTCCAAATTAACCTACTTCAAAATAAATTGAAGTTTGAAAACATTTTCGTTTACAAAACTTAATTTTTGAAGTGAGTAAAATACTCTACGATTCCCTTTTCAATTTTTTGTATTAAATCAATTATATTTCCACTTGAAAAATTACTTTGTTTCATCAAAATCTAGGCATTACTATTTGAAAAATTATCAAAATATTTTTCATTTTAAATTGATATGGTTTTACACAAACAAAACCATTAAAGTTTTATTTTCAAAACCAAAGTACCGATTGGTCATATAACAAACCCATTTGTTCAAATTCATTTTCACTTTCTTTGCAAATTCTTTTTCATTCTTAGTCAAAAATCTTTTCCTTAATATATATTTTCTCAAAATCACTTTTTATTGATCTAGTCCTACAAAATCATATTGAGTTGTTTTAATTATTATTTCTTAACTTTAAATTTCCTAACGTTTTCCAAAACCCAAATAAATTCTTCGTGAGTAAATTTAAGTTACAAACATTTTCTTTTATATTTCTAAATCACTTCTAAAAGTTGATTCTTTTTAAATTAATTTGAAGTTCAATACTTTCAATCTCTTTTTCTTTTATTTATGAAAATTCTACTTCACTTAATTTATAACACTTAATTCCCTTTTCAAAAATCCTTATTTGAAAATTCTTATATTTCATAGCATCAAAACATTTTTCTAAATTATCAAAACCTTATAGATGGTCATTGGAACCATAAAATATTTTTCTTCTAACTTAAATAAATTCCATTCTTGTTTCTACACAAAATAAATCAATAAAATTTCATTCTAAAATTTGTGTTCATGTTTTCTTAAAAAAAAATAAACCTTTAGTTCATTTTCCATACTCCTTAAATCAATCCAATTTTATTCTTCCATAAACATATTAATTTGTAAACACCTATTTTGAGGTGTCTTGGCCGAAATTCTCATTGTTCTAGGGATCAAAATTTAATTTCCTTGTTCTTGAAAATTTTCAACATTGACCCTCATCAAGGGCATCAAAACCGTAGCTCTTCCTTGGCCATTGGAACCAAGATCAATTTTCTTTCCATCCACACATCATGACATACATATATATATTTCATCATCAATATCACAAACATGCCATATACTCATCATGCATATTATAAGTATACTATCAAAGCCATAAAATCATGCAAAGCATATTAAGCATAGACAAAATAATCAAGGCACAAGAAAATAAAGCAAAGCTCATAAACACACAATTAATTATTACATGACCATGGATTGGAATTCTCACATGAATTCACAATTCATCAAATATAAGACCATCTCCCACCACCATAATTAGTTGGTGAGATGGATCTCCCTCTTACCTCTTCAAGATCCTCAAAGCTTCTTGATTTTGCTTCTCTTTCCAAGTCCTTCACCACCAAGGGCTTAAAAACTCAATAACTTGGCTCTTGAAAAAAGTCCATGAAGATGAATGATTTTGAGAAAGTCTCCAACATGAAAGTTGCTTAGAATATTATGTAGATTCAAGATCTATGGTTGGATGAAATTAAAAGAGATTGGATGGTGGTTTTGAGTGTCTTGACCGAATGGTTTCTCTTGAAGCAAAAAGATGCAATTTTTGATTTTTGATAGAAACTTGAAGCTTGGATTTGAAGCTCAAGATGAATGATTTTGGAAAAACTCATAACGAGAGATGTTCTTAGAATGGTGTTTAGGTTTAGGAAATGATGTGAGTGAAAATTATAGGTGAGTAATGGTGCTTGTGGGTTGCTTGGCCGAATCATAAGGTGAGAAAAGGAAGAAAAATGGTTATTTTGTGTTCTTGGAACTTTGAGAGAATTTGAGAGAATTTGATGAAGGCTTTTTGGTGAAGTAGAAAAATGAATATAGAGAGTGTAACCAAAGGTGCTGCTGCCGTGGGAGCGAAAGAATAAAGAGATATGAATTCATTTGGCATACTTGAAGGCTATCACATGATGCACAAAGTCTTCCACTTTGTCATCTTTTTCTTTGGCCTAAAAAGGCTATACAAGCATGTCTAAACATGTCTCCTCCTTCCTAACACTCCAAAACCGTCCCCCCTTTATCATGCACTCCAAAGTTATCATAATTACTTGCTAATTGATTAGTTAATTCATCAGATTAAGTTTCCTAATCAATCTTAACTAATTTTCTAATTACATAACTAATTAATTAGACATATTATTTCATATATTATAATCTCTAATTAAAATTAGGATATCTAATTAAGAATTAGATTATAATAATTTAACATTTAATTTAGTTTACTTGGCTTGTTAATTAGGCCATTATTTGAAGCATTTCTAGCCATTGATTAATTCAATGGTTAGGATTTGGGTAGACTTTTGATTTTTAGAAGACTAAATCTAAGCCATTGAATCCTTCTCCTTTAAATTCTAGTCATTAGATGTATCTCCAAAATAAAGGGTCAAGATTGCTCCTTCAAACTTTAAATCCAAGGGTTATAATTAGTCATAACCTTTTTAGAAGACCAAATCTCCACCTTTGATCAATTCTTCATCCAATGGTCATAAATGGTCCTTGTTACTTTACAAGACCAAATATCCACCCTTGATCAATTCTAAATCCAATGGTTGTAAATGATCACTTTATATAATCAAATTTACACCGTTGATTAAATCTACGGTTGATATTGAAGCTTGCCTAACTAAGTTTATTCTCACACCATTGATTAAATCAATGGTGATTATCCAATACTTCTTTATTAAATTTATTTCTTAGCTGTTAATTAAATCAATGGTAGATATCCAAACCACCAATGTTGACTTAAGCAATATAATTTCTATTTTTATCTACTAAAAACTCCACAAAAGAATATATTTACTGTATTTTTATCACCCGATAAATAAATACAGTGCAAAATAAATTTTCTAAAACTGTTTCTGGATTCAGGTTTAGTAAGATCCTCTGTCTCCGTCTAAGCAGTACAAATTTTTCTATACGTAGAAAAATTTTCATTTTGCAGGACCCACTTAGGCCCACGTATGGTTACCTGGGCCCACAAACACCTCGTGGGGCCCACAAACAAAAAAAATTCAAAATCACACATAAAATCACAAAAATTAGAAAATGTATGAAAATCAAGTCAGATTGTTAAAAATAATTAACACTCAAGAGAAATAAAAACAAAAAGATTTTCCCCGACCCGGAAATTATTATTTTCCTGACACGGAGTAAATCTCTCAAAACGATCAAATACGCTGACGGAATAAACAAAATAATTTTACAGTATCAGGAAATTACTAAACAGTAAAATTCTGTTAGCTGTCAAAATTACTGTTTATAGGATAGGAAATTTTGGGGTGTTACAAAAA
The DNA here is from genome assembly GCA_029884595.1 of Ormosia semicastrata. Taxonomy (NCBI): domain Eukaryota; kingdom Viridiplantae; phylum Streptophyta; class Magnoliopsida; order Fabales; family Fabaceae; genus Ormosia; species Ormosia semicastrata. The sequence continues at coordinate 78,248,708 of JAQQTO010000060.1, forward strand.
GGATCATTTTTTACATCAAGTGAATGAATAACCATTGGGGAGATTAATGGATAATATTTATTCATATAAAATTGTTTCAAGATTTTTTCTATATAAGATGATTGATGCACAAGAATTCTATTTGCCAAATGTTCAACTTGAAACCCAAGACAAAACTTTGTCTTTCCAAGATCCTTCATTTCAAATTCATTCTTTAGGTAGTCTGCAGTATCAGAGATCTCTTCTAGAGTCCCTACTATGTTTAAATCATCAACATAAACTACGATTATAGCAAATCCAGAATTTATTTTCTTGATGAAAACACAAGGACAAACAGGATTATTTTCATATCCATTTTTTAATAAATATTAACTTAAACGATTATACCATATACGTCCAGATTGCTTTAACCCATACAAGGATCTTTGAAGTTTAACAAAGTACATGTGTTGAGATTTTGAATTATATGCTTCAGGCATCTTAAATCCTTCAGGGATTTTCATATATATGTCATTATCCAATGATCCATATAAATAAGCTGTCACAACATCCATTAGACGTATGTCAAGTCCTTCAGATACTGTCAAACTAATCAAAAATCTGAAAGTAGTTGCATCCATAATAGGTGAGTAAGCTTTTTCAAAATATATACTAGGCCTTTGTGAGAAACCTTGTGCTACAAGTTATGCCTTGTATCTCACAATTTCATTTAGATCATTTCTTTTCCATACAAAGACCTATTTATACCCAACGGGTTTGACATCTTCAGGTGTCTGGACTATTGGTCCAAATACATTATGTTTGGCTAAAGAATTTAACTCAGCTTGTATTACTTCTTTCCATTTTGGCCAATCACTTCGATATCGACATTATTCTTACACTTTGAGGCTCAAGCTCATTATCATTCATAATTTCAGAAGCAATTGCATATGCAAAAATATTATCAACAACAACTTCATTTTTTCCTCTTATATTTCTAGATTTTAATGAGATCTCATAATTTGCTGGTACTAGAACCACTTCTGGGGTTACTTTCCTAGAAATATGAGGTTGTTGATCTATATTGCTTTTGACCTCTTCAAAAGTGTCAATGACCTCTTCTATAGTGTCATTTTGAAGGTTTTTTATTTCCTTCCTTTTTCGAGGAACGGTGTCCTTTACACCAATAAGTCTACCACGCTTCTGACGTGTTTTAGATTCATTGGATGCCATACCCATAGGATGTCCTACAGGGACAATTAATCGTGTAGGAGTATTTGTAGTTGACACATGTGATTTAGTGACCTTTTGGGTGTCAACAAAAATATCTGGCAATTGATTGGCGACATTCTGCAAATGAATTATTCTTTGAACTTCATGTTCACATTGATTTGTGCGTGCATCAATATTGGACAATATTGGTGTGTTCCAACAAATTTCTTGTGCTTTGGACCCTTTACTTTTTTCTTCCCCTAATGACTAGAAAGTTAACTCATCAAATTGACAATCTAAGAATCTTGCTCTAAAAAGATCACCAGTTAAAGGTTCAGGATATCTAATGATAGATGATGAGTCAAAACCAACATAAATACCAAGGCGACGTTGGGGGCCCATCTTAGTTCGTTGAGGGGGTGCAATAGGAACACAAACGGCACAACCAAAAATTATAATATGAGATATATTAGGTTATTGATCAAACACAAGTTGTAAAGGTGAAAACTTGTGATATGCAGATGGTCGGATCCGAACCAAAGATGCAACATGAACTATAGCATGTCCCCAAGCAGATGTAGGAAGTTTTGATTTCACAAGTATAGGTCTAGCAATAAATTGCAAACGCTTAATAAAAGATTCAGCTAATCCATTTTGAGTATAAACATGTGCAGTGGAATACTCAAAACTAATTCCTATTGACATGCAATAATCAGAAAAAGCTTTTGAAGTAAACTCACCTGCATTATCTAAACGAACTGACTTGATAGGATGGTCAGGAAAACTTGATCTTAACTTTATAATTTGGGCAAGAAATTTAGCAAAAGCAACATTACGAGTTTAAAGCAAACAAACATGTGACCATCGAGTGGAAGCATAAATTAAAACCATGAAATACTGGAATGGTCAACAAGATGGATGGATTGGGCCACAAATGTCACCTTGTAGTCTTTGTAGAAAATCAGGAGACTCTAAAGATAATTTAGATGGGGAAGGTCTAACAATTAATTTATCTTGAACACAAAGAGTACAAAAATAATGATTAGGCAGAAGAATTTTTTGATCCTTTAAAGGATGTCCATGTGTATTTCAATAATACGTCGCATCATAGCTAAACCTGGATGGCCAAGACAATCATGCCAGAGTATAAAAGTTTTAGGATCTGAGCACTTCTGGTGCATATAATTTGACTCAACCACCCTTATTTTTGTAAAATATAATCCAAATGAGAAACTTAGAAGTTTCTCTAATTTGAACTTCTAGTTTGAAATTGTAGAGGTAATATACAAATACTCTACATGTCCCTCATTTTTTATTTCAACATGATAGCCATTGTGACGTATATCTTTGAAACTTAGTAGATTTCTTCAGGATCTACTAGAATACAACGCATCATCCATATACAATTTTGTCCCATTTGGGAACATAATTTGGACTCTTCCAGAGCCTTCAATTACATTTGCAGAACCAGATATGGTATTAACATTAATTTCAGCTAATGTCAATTGTAAGAAATATTTTTTTATCATGAAGAATTGTATAAGTTGTGCCACTATCCACTAAACATATGTCATCCTCCATTATATCAAGTTTATTTTGCATTATCTAGCATAAAAATATATCTGTAAGAATTAGAAAGAGACAACAAACAGGAAATATGCAAATCATTGATATTCATATTATAAATAGAACTTTAATGAAAAATTTCAAATGATAAACTTCAAGATAACATAAACATAAACATAAACTTAACATAAACATTTTTCATAGTAGACATTTCCATCCTCAATCAAATGATCAATCTTGCCACTATGGTCTCCAAAAAAATCAGAAACATCAAAATCAACATTTATAGGAGACTCATTATCATGAGTAAGACCAACAGGTTCAGAAAAATTCACTTCAATATTTTTTTCCTTTTCTTTTAATGATGCCTTATAAAGTTCAACTAGGTGTTTTGGAGTGCGACATATGCGAGACCAATGACCTTTTTGTTCCACATCCGTAATAAATATTATCTTCCTGAAATATCAAGAGCAACGAATTCAAGTTTCATGAGGTTTGACATTCTAAAGACACTTAAAAAAAATAAAAATTAGATGGATAACTAAGAATTTAAACAATAAAAATACTTTGATTATTCAACAAAGGATATATGCATAACACATGTTAAAGAAAATGATTTCTTACCAGGATATATAAAAAGAAACTTGGAGGATTTAGCTATACCGTAGAGACTTGATCGTGCTGATAACGTGTTATAAATGGAGAAGAAAAATATATATAAAGATTAAGACAAGAAGTTGTAAATAACAAAGACAAAAATAGAGAGATCAAACAAAGAAATATGGATTCAAAATTTAATCATTCTCATTCCTTTCTTCATAGGGAATCATGCCCTTATATAGAAAAATCCACCAATAGCTTCTTCAAGAAGCCTCTCATTAGCTTCTCCAAGAAGCCTCTCATTAGCTTCTCCAAGAAGCCTCTCATTAGCTTCTTCAAGAAGCCTTTCATACTAAATGTTATAACTACCAACCCTTCCTAATGCTATCCTTTAAATCAAATTAAGGTAATCATCCACCACATGCAAAATGTGTATATTTTACAATAGCAAAGACAATTTTCATGCAGGATTTATTGTCAAATTTTATTCTCACAAACTATATCCTGCACAGTAATATGTAAAATAATAATAATACTTATACAAATTTTATTTTGACAAATTTCCCACAAACTCTAATTACTTACATTGGAGTCCAGAAAAGATTTTGTTAGAATAAAATATGTATTAGTACCATTTTCGATTGAAAGAAAAATTATCCCCATCTCATAATATTAAACTTCTCATCTGTTTTAATTTGTGTGTGGTTGTGCATGGCTGGAGAGAATTCTAATTAAAGAGAAATCTGCATATAAATTAAGTTTACATATTGAGACATCATTATTTTATATATAGAATAATTACGTAATACAAAAATTATACAAGAATTTTCATTCATTTAATATAAAATAATTGAGGTGCCAATCTTTTACTGATTTACTTTATATAACTTATTTTTATAATGTGTTCTGAATGGGTTTAGAGGATCACCTGAGTGAGATTGAAGTAGTGGTTTCCTCCGTAGCACGACGACAATGATGGTGGTGTGAAGGGTGGGTACAAACGAAAGGCATTTTGAAGCTCAATTTAGACCATGCATATGGTAAATAGTATTTAGAGGTTCAAATCTATACCTTAGTGGCTTGGTTTAGTATTTATAGAAGAGTGTGATAGAGTGAAACAATGTTTGAAATAAGCATTCAAGGATAATGAATGTCATTGATGATGATCCTTACAAAATAGGAATTAGATGGAGTAATTGTCTTCTTGTAACTATAATCCCTATAATTGCACTACCAAAAACACGGGTTTTAGCCACGGTTTGTTAGCCACAGTTATAATAACCATAGCAAACCCAACTAATATTACCCAAATCTGCTACGAAGTTGGCCCACCATGGCAAAGCAGCGCGCCACTATACTCCCTCATTTTTGCTTTTGCATTTCCCTCCTTATTATTCTTAAGCATTTGTTTTTTTTTCTTTTTCCATCTCCCACACACTGCTCTTCGTCCCCCTCTCTCTCTTCCCCCAATCTCACTGAAACCCCATCATTCTCCAATCAGCCATCGCTATAGTCACTGCTGCCTCCGCTACAGTCATTCCTCGTTCAGGTATGTGTCACAATTTAATTAGGGGAAAACTCATTTGCTGTCATAATCATTTTTCCATTTGCAAAATTTCTCCTCTCACTTCCGACTATGTTTACAGAGAGCTCATTGGAAGCTTTCTTCCATTTTTGCTCTCTCTTCTCTCTATTTCTCTAAGTTTTCCCCTCTTTCTTCTTCTGTGTGTGAGTATTCTCTTTGCACTCAATTTGAAGGTTACATTTCATAGATTAATATTCCAACTTGGAAGATTAGTTTTTGATTTATGAGTGATCAATTGGTTTTGTTGAACAGATAAACGGAGATGGTAGAGTGCAACAGGGAAGACTATTTCGCTGCCCCGGACGTTGAGGTACGTAACCTAACCCCAACCCCTCCCCTATTATTTTTTTTTTCAGCTACCCAACAAAGGGTACCATACTCGAATATCTTTGTAATTTTTCTATCTTAATGTCTTTTCCTTATAATATCACAACATTATTATATACGACTTAGAAATATGAAAACCAGTTGCATTTCATGGTGTGGCCAATAATTTGTGATCAGTGATGCTGTGAATTAGGAAAACAAAGCTTCCTCTGGCAGCAACTACTAAGTAGTGCTAAATGATATTTAGCAAGCACAGGCACAACCGTGAATAATGTTATTATTAGTTGTGTGGTGTGTTATTGCAAATTTGCAACAGGGCTGCTACCACACGTAAAGGAAATGGTACCAAAATTAAAAGGGAATACAATATAACTGTCAATTTTTAGTTGTCTTTCATCTTGGGTCAGGCTTTGAGTAAGCTTATGGTGCATTAAATGACTTATATTTAGAGTGGGATGAACCAAAACATCTGTCACTTGCTTGTGTGAATTCTATATAAAATTCCCCTGCTAATCCTTTGACTAATTCTATGTAAACATCTGTCCATTCATATTCTAAACTCATTACACTAGAAGCACAATATTCAGAAATCTAAAAGAGAATATATGAATGGTGCATGCTATGTACATAGTATCGTATGAAACTATGGGATAGTTCAAAACGAGATAGGCCTTGCTACTTGGGAGCCTTTATATATGTATGTTAGCTGAGAATGTAGCCAAAGAGAATGAAGAAGAGTACAGTACCAACCCATTCTTTTACTAGGTGGCTGGAGGGCTTTATATTCTTGTTCTCTTCCATGTCTAACGCTTCATAATAATTACTTTTCATTGTGTTCAACTTCCTGTCTTTTCTTTCAAACTTAATATAATTTTATTTATTTCCCATGATTGTTACTTTTGATTTATTTATTTTTCACCTTACTATCCCTTCATTTTTCAATTTCACTTCTCAGTTTTGCTTTATTTTGTAAATGAGAACAAATTATATTTTATTCAGTTACTTAATGGAGAATCTTAGCGGGGAAAAATAAGCTATGTGAAGATAAAAATTTCTTAAGGTGTTGTGAGGTCTCATGTAAATATAAGTAGAGTAGGCACTTATCTACCACAAGCAATTGAAGAATGAATCAGATGATGAGGATGAAAGCCAATGTAAACAGGAAATCACACAAGCTCCCAATAATGATAATAATAATAATAATAATAATAATAATAATAATAATAATAATAATAATAATAATAATAATAATAATAATAATAATAATAACAATGCAAGCACAACAACTTGTTCTAGTGACAGAATTACTGACCCTAAGAGGGTCAAAAGGTAATCAAACATTCATGTCACACTATGTGCATTTCGTGGTAAAATTGCATTGGTCCATGACATAATTTGCATAACCACCACAAGTTTTATTTCTAAAAGCAAATGGATAATGTCTTAACAATTACAACATTTTCAATATTATTAATGTGTGATTAATTAGTGTTTATGAATTATTCTTCTCGATAACATGTTCTTCATAATATATCACAAAGCTTTTGATATTTATCTTTTTTTGGTCTTGGTTTTTGGTTTCCTTTATCTGATTTTGTTGCAAGTGAAACATGAATGATGCTAAGTAAGATTTTTCTTTTTTATTCTTTCATCTGCTTCTAATTCTCATTTTTGCATTAGAATCTTGGCAAATAGACAATCTACTCAAAGATCAAGAGTAAGGAAGCTGCAATACATATCAGAGCTTGAGCGAATCGTAACTTCATTACAGGTGCATTAGGTGACTAATAAATTTTTTTAAATGCTGGTGATGGTAACTTTAGTATATGGCATGTAATCTGATATGCAGTAATAATAATATGGAATTTTTTCCCTATTATGCTAACCATTGAAGCCGAAGTTTTAGTACTGTCTCCACGGGTTGCATTTTTGGATCATCAATGCTTGCTTCTAAATGATGACAACAGTTCTCTCAAGCAAAATATATTGTGGGCGTGTACCATAGAGACTTGAAATAGTGAGAGTAGTGAAGGCATAGTCATTATTAATTCAGTTTGACACTATATTTGCCCAATATATTTTGCTTAATTGATTCTCTTAATTTGGACTTACTTATTTAACAGTTTTCCTATAATTTAACCATCTCTTAGTTAAGTACTATTGATTTGGCTCTGTTTCATATCATTATATGCAAGCAAAACATTACAAGGCCTAGTTGTGGTAAGAGAGGTTGCCAATACACACATTGCTTCTCAACCACTGATTTTACCTTGGACATCCTTGTTGCTGGTAGAGACTTTGGGATTGAAAAACTCAAATTGTTCACTCAGGTTTTGCCACTATCTCTTCACCATTATTATTTACTATCCTTTGCCACATTTATCTTCTCCCTTTCTCTTTTGTGTCATTGTGATTAGTGTGAGCAGTTGTGTGTCTTGTAGATCATAGCAATTTGGAATGTGAATAAGTAACTATAATTTTTGAGACAATAATTGAGATATGTATTGCAAAACTCAAACTTGTGCTAACTTATGTGTAGTAAAGATTTAGAATGTGGATAAGTAACTCTATTTTGCTTTCTCAAAAATTTTAACTTGGACTTATGCTATATTCTCAATATTATATTATTTGTTGTCTTAAATGCTTTAATGATTTGATTTAAACTTAAAAATAGATTCCTCCAATTATGATTGACAAGAGTTGGATTGAGAAACCAATTAGATCGAATGAGTTCTTGGATGGGGTAGTCCAATTTTTTGACTTTGCCTTTTCAAATGCAATTATAAATGGACAAATTTTGTGTCCTTGCATTACATGTGGATTTTGTCATATGGGCAATAGAGCTGAAGTGTTTAGTCATCTACTTCAAAAGGGCTTTCCAAGAAAGTACACAGTTTGGTACATGCATGGGGAAAAGCATGTTCAATCTAATGTAGAATCAGTATCATAAGTACAAGAACCAGCTAGATAACATCCAATACAAGATATGTTAAATGATGTTTTTGGTGTCTTTGATAATCATGGAACTCAAGATTCTGGTCCATCAAATCTACCTAATGGTGACCACCCTAGGGGTACAGAAGATGTAAGTAATGAGGAGCTAGGAAAAATTAGGGAGTTATTAAGGGATGGGAATCAAGAACTCTACCATGGTGGCACAAAATATAATAAATTATCATTCATCGTTTGTTTGTATCATATAAAATGTGGAAATAACTTTGCCCTAAATGGTTTAATATGTTAAATTTTGATGATGACAAATACAAAACAAAAAGAACACTTTGCATATGTTCTTTGTTGCATCCTATATAGAGCATATCCATTAGTAATTGATAAATATCTTATTTAGATGTGTCTATGAAAGTCTTATATGCATGTTAAACTAACTAGAGTTATACATTTATGAATCATGCATATGAAGATATTGAATTATGATTCTGGACTAACTATGCTTGTTTAAGTGAGCAATACTTTGTAAGATAGTCTAAGTACCAAGAGTGAGCATTGCAACAAGAAAGTAAAAGATCTCTACTAAGCTCAACACAAGGAGAATGTGAATGCCTATTTCATGAAGGTATTAATAACATCAAAGTCATGTCAAAGACCAAGTCTGAAGGAAGATTAAATGGTATAACTTATAGGACTTAGGGTCTTTATGTAAGAAGCCTTATGGATATCTCAAATATATTTTTACAAATGGTTTTCCTATGCTAAAATACCCAATAAACAAGTTTTGAAAAGTTATTTATGGTGGTAGTTCAAATTTATGAAAAATAGCCAAGTTTGAGTTTTGTAAAATTGACCTTTGGTTACTCTTTTGATCATATATTTCAAAATACTTTGAATTTTTATTTTGAAACTTATTTCATTTGAAAATAGATTCAAAGATCTTTCCAATGAGTGGTCATTTGCTTTAAACGAATAAGAAATAAAGAAGTTATGACCATTTAAAGTCAGTTTTTGAAACTAGAGTGGTTTATTCGAATAAGGGATGTGTTATTTGAATAACACACCCCAGAAAACGTTCGTGAATGAGTTTTTAAAGATTTATTCGAATAACCCTTTGGTCATTCGAATAACACAGCCTAGAAAATGTTCCAGAACGTGTTTTTGAAGATTTATTTGAATAACCAAAGGGTTATTCAAATAAACATGGTCAGAATCACGTAACGGCTATTTTTCTATGCTTTTAATGTGATATTAATTAATACCTAATGGCTCTTTTTCTTAGAACACTATAAATACATATTTTTGGGTTATCTTTTAGTAATACCCAATTATCTGAAACAACTTTTTCTTGCTTTCTTTTGTGATACATATTTTACCAAATTTCTGTGCTATTTTTCGCCAAAATTTGCGATATCCTTAGAGAGCTTCATAGAGCGTCAAATTGTATCATCTACTCTAGTGAGAGTTTCTCTTCTTCTATATATTTTTTATTGTAAAGAAGGTGAGGTATCCCTCAAAGAAATTATAAGGGTGAGGTATCCCTGACTGTCGAGGCTCAAGCACGATGTGTGAGGTATCCCAAGGTGTGGTGAGTGCTCTGTTGTGTAAGGGTTTCAAGCACCTGTTTAAGCTTGAAGTGATAGTGAAAAATCTCGGGTGATTTAATTGAGGACTGAATGTCGGCCACAAGTGGTTAGTGGTTGAACCAGGATAAATTCCGTGTTTGCTCTTCTAAACTTAAACTCCTTTATATTTATGTTTTAATTTCATATATATGCTTGAATACTTTCGTGTGAGTTGTTCATTTACAAGTGCAGTTTTTCTATCTTCTCTATTCGTTCTTTTTAATCGATAAATAGCTTTAAAGAAAATTATTTTTCAAGTATTTTAATTATATATGTTTGAGTTAAATTTGATATTTAATTTATTTGCTTAATTTATCCTATAACCCAAGTTATTTTTTGAGTAATCTACAATAGTTAGACTTATTCCGCTGCATATGTTGATTGAAAATATTAAAATGCATAATTTATTAATGTTGTTTTAAAATTTTGTAATCACTCAATTCACCCCCCTCTTGGGTGACGGTTGCTATGACTAACAAGTGGTATCAGAGCTTCGTGCTCTGGTGAAAGTTTAACCACTTAGAGTTAAAGATCCTTGTTTGTTGGCAACCTTGAAAGTTTTTCAAAATGGAAGGTTTTGAAATTGATAAACCACCATTCTTTGATGGTGTGCATTTTGTTTATTAGAAAGCTAGAATAGAGTTTTATATGCAATCTATTGATTTGGATTTGTGGGATGTTGTGTTAAATGGATTTATTTACAAACCAAAACAAACTTAGAATGCCTATGACAAGAAATACTTTTCTTTGAATATTAGAGCTATGCAAATTTTGAGAATTAGTTTGAATGATGAAGCTTATGCTAAAATTAAGAGTTGCTCTAGTGCTAAAGATATATGAGATGCTCTTGATGCTATCTATCTTGCTAACAATGATTTTGTGCATAAAGTTGTATATAGAAAGCAAGAAGAGCAAAAGCCATTGAAGGAAGCTTGTCATGAAACGCATCCTCAAAGAGATGTTCAAACTATTGAAAGGAGTCAAATGCCTCTTGGTGACGATGATGTTCAATTTGAAGAAGAGGCAAAGTAAAACAAAATTGATGAGGAAGAAGGTGATTCCCTTAAAGAGCCAAGTGTGCTAGAAATTGAAACTACTTCCTATATGGCTAAAAAGGACTTTGAGGTAAATAATTCTAAACTAGATTATAGTCCTTCCTATGATGAGTTACATTGTGCATATTATGAACTGTATCATGGTTTATTGAATTTAGAAAAGAAAAAGTTATTGTGTTTGGAAAACATTTCCTTTATTGAAAATGAAATTGAAACTTTGAAAAATGAATATGCTTTTCTTAATGAGGAAATGTCTTTGAAATGTGAAACCTCAACTTCTTGTGAAAAGTGCATTGATTTAGAAAATCAAGTTAAGGACTTATATTCTAAATTTTTTAAAGCTAATGATTCTAATTGCTTATAATCTATGCTTGTTAATGAGAATAAAATTAGTGTTATTCCATATGAAAATTCAAGCAAGACTTATGACAAAAATAATTTAGAATATAAAAATAACAAAAGGCTTAAGTTTTTCAAAAATGATATTCAAATGATCAAGCCATCATTAAATTTAATTGTTTGTAATTTTTATGGTCGTCTAGGACATATTTCTATTTTATGCAATTATAGAAGAAATTCTTATATGAGAAATTATATGGTATGGGTTCCTCAAAATCCTAAAGGCCCTAATACTAACATTCAAGGACCCAAAATGAAGTGGGTACCAAAGTGTCCTCCTAGTGTTTCAATTATGCAGAATATTTCTCAAAAGGATGGACAAATTAGTCAAAAGAAAGAGGAATCATCAAGGAGAATGCTTCCAAAGCCTAATGGTAGAAACTTTGGTCAAAGAAGGAAGATGGCTTCAACCAAAGCTTCTCAAGTACAAAATGTAGAACTTGCAAAGTTCAAGACTCCAAAAGAGAAGCAATGGATAAGAAAAAGTATTTCCTTGATTATCAAGGCCAAGGTATCAAAAGCTTTTACCTCTTATACACACTCACATGCAAAGTCAATAAATTTGAGGTATATTCCTTGTAGGCCTTAATTGATTAATAGAATCATGTGTACTTGATAAAATTTGAATATTATGTTTAACACATGATTATGTTCATTCTTATTATATCATAGTTCATTAATTTGTTATATATCTTGGTACATAAGGGTCTATAATGTCTATGTATGCTTTATATGCTTTAAAATTGTCTATATATCATGAAAGCAAGCATGTTATCGGCTATGTATTTAATGGTAATTGGTTATTTAACTTGTTGTCCTCAGTTTACATATTATAAAAAAATTGATCTTTATGAGAGTATAATTGATTAATAGCCAAAAACTAACACATAAGGACCTAAGAAAATTTAGGTACCAAAAGTCAAAAATAAAATAAAATTAAAGTGTGTTGTAGGTATGCTTGAAGGCCAATAGCTGACTTTGGTATCTTGAAAGTGGTTGCTGCAAGTACAAAGACTAGAAATAATTCCAAGCTCTCTTCTTTGTCTCCATGAAGTTTGGACTTACAATTTTTTTTTGGATAAGTGAAAACTTTTATTATGCTTTTCTAGCCTTATAATCTGAAAATATCTCTACATGTTAATATGATAGATAAGTATGCTCCTTGCTTGAACTGACATGTTTAATGATAATATCCTTGAGCTTGAGTTCTTGATCAATCATACATATAATTAAATATTTGAATTTATTGCTTAAGTATGGTTTTTATCTCTCTTGAATCTTTACTGACTTAAGCTTCGGAGATATCCCAAATCTTGTTTTGCAGGTAGCTTATATTTGGGTAAGTTAATTCTCTTTTAAATCACTTTCTGAATGTATGTTTTACTGTACCTTTTGATAGTTTTATTCGAATAAATCTAGGTTTATTCGAATAAACTGACTTCTATGCCAGTTCTGTGTTTGTTGTGCTCTCTGTCTATTCGAATAAATTTCAGATCATTCGAATAACCAGAGACTTGTTTTATCAGTCATTTACTTTTGCTCTCTGTCTATTTGAATAAAATCAAGCTTATTCGAATAACCTGAGATTTGGTTTATCAGTCTTGTTTGGCTGCTCTCTGTCTATTCAAATAACCTCTAGGTTATTCGAATAAAATCTGTTAAAGGACACAACGCTCGACTTTCCCTGCTCATATATTCGAATAAAACACATTTTATTCAAATAAACACAAATTATTTGAAAGGTTCTGCTGCATTTGTTGCTGTATATGTTGCATAGCATTAATAATCAATATATGCTAAATTTTTTGTCTGTTTTGTCTGAAAATATGCACTTTATGATATGTATGCTTAACCAAATGTGATTGGTTATTATTTTGTTGAATATATGTACTTAGCTAATTTGATTAATGAAATGAAATATATTTTGCCCTTGTAAACTCATTTGCTGTTTTGCCTTACTGTTTTGAATGCTCTTTTTCTTTTGAGTTTAGGATAGTGATTGATCCTGTTGAATTACTATTTAATATCAAATTATTTTTTTTTAACTTGAATGAATATATTATATAATCAATGACTAACCTCTATGGATCCAAAATTGGTGGATACCAAAGAAAGTACTTTGAATTATGTTGTAGGGTGATAACTACCTCAAACAAGCATTTAAATGGAATAAATTCATTCAACTTGAGGATAGTAAAGTTTAAGGATTCAACTTTTAAAAGGGGTGCAAAAAATTTCTATTCCCTCATGAAAGCTTGAAGCTTGGAAGTTTGTGGAAGTGGGAGTCATTTACAAAAACTCAAAGAGTACACTTTTAGTGATATCAATCTATTATCCTTATTTATGTTTTAAATTTGATATCATATGATATTTGGAGAAGTAGAGAGTTGTGTTATACCTTTACATGCCTTACATGATAATTATTTGCCTAAAAATGCCTAAATAAGTTTTGATGATGATCATATGTTTCTTGATAAACTTGAATCATGCCTTAAAATGCTTAAACTATTTTTTTTGGATTCAAGTGCATATGTGCTTCATGCATTCTTGTTAGAGCTAACATTGTATGGTTGATAATGTGATACATGCTTTAAATTATATATCAACCTAAATTATGCTTATAAATGGGCTTACATGATATTTGATGCTAACTTATGTTTTAGAGGACTTTTAAAGTTAGCTTTGCAAGTCTCTCTATGTTTTTCAAATATAGCCATCAGATTTTTTACATATAAGCATATATGGATAAATGAGAAAAGTTGAATGAAATTCAAATGAAGAGGAAGATAAAGAAGACTTTCTTCTAGTGCAATGGAATGAAGAATTCAAAGGAAGAAAGCTCAAAGTTAAAGGACCAATAAAGAAGGATCACTTTGTATGATACTTGTTAATAAATTAATCTTAAATGACTAGATGCTTTCCAAGGAATATATGGCTTTTTTATATAAAACATCTCTACCCTTCTAAAATGCTTTTAAAAATATAATGTGCTTTTATAAAATTCTTTTTGAAAGGGGGAGAAGTCTTAAAATTTTGGATTAAGAATAAATATCTTTGTCCTTGCTTTAGTTTATGATAATGTGCTTACATGATCTTGATATATCCTATCTCTTAAATTGTTGTTTGAATACATAAAGTGTTTTAATATTGTCATATGCTAAATGTTGATATACAAAAATATGACAAGCATTGCATGAATAATCTTCTATATCTTGAAAGCATGTTTGTTTCATCTCTCTATTCTTGAATCATATGTAGAATCTATAAGGGAGAGAAAATATTATTATTTTTTTCCTTTCTAAGCCTTTTTGTTGATGTCAAATAGGGGGAGTGAAAATTGGAAAGAAAAATATGTTCTTGTACTTATTGTTTGACATGCTTACATGAATCTCCATTCTTGTATATTGCTCAACATATTTTTCTTTGGTGATTTGTCATTATAAAAAAGGGAGAGATTGTGGAAATAACTTTGCCCCAAATGGTTTAATATGTTAAGTTTTGATGATGACAAATACAAGACAAAAAGAACACTTTGTATATGTTCTTTGTTGCATCCTATATAGAGCATATCTATTAGTAATTGATAAATATCTTATTTGGATGTGTCTATGAAAGTCTTATATGCATGTTAAACTAACTAGAGTTGTACATTTATGAATCATGCATATGAAGATATTGAATTATGATTCTGGACTAACTATGCTTGTTTAAGTGAGTAATACTTTGTAGGATAATCCAAGTACCAAGAGTGAGCATTGCAACAAGAAAGCAAAAGATCTCTATTAAGCTCAACACAAGGAGAATGTGAATGCCAATTTAATGAAGGCATTAATAACATCAAAGTCATGTCAAAGACCAAGTCTGAAGGAAGATTAAATGGTATAGCTTATAGGACTTAGGGTCTTTATGTAAGAAGCCTTATGGATATCTTAAATATGTTTTTACAAATGGTTTTCCTATGCTAAAATACCCAACAAACAATTTTGGAAAGTTATTTATGGTGGTAGTTCAAATTTATGAAAAATAGCCAAGTTTGAGTTTTACAAAACTGACCTTTAGTTACTCTTTTGACCATATCTTTCAATACTTTGAGTTTTGTTTTGAAACTTATTTCATTTGAAAATAGACTCAAAGATCTTTCCAATGAGTGGTCATTTGCTTTAAACGGATAAGAAATGAAGAAGTTATGACCATTTAAAGTCAGTTTTCGAAACCAGAGTGGTTTATTCGAATAAGGGATGTGTTATTCGAATAACACACCCCAGAAAACGTTCCTGAATGAGTTTTTAAAGATTTATTCGAATAACCAAAGGGTTATTCGAATAAACATGGCCAGAATTACATAACGACTATTTTTCTATGCTTTTAATGTGATATTAATTAATACTCAACGACTCTTTTTCTTAGAACACTATAAATACATGTTTTTGGGTTATCTTTTAGTAACACCCAATTATCTGAAACAACTCTTTCTTGCTTTATTTTGTGATACATATTTTACCAAAATTTTGTGCTCTTTTTCGCCAAAATTTGAGATATCCTTAGAGAGCTTCATAGAGCTTCAAATTGTATCATCTACCCTAGTGAGAGTTCCTCTTCTTCTATATTCTGTTTTATTGTAAAGAGGGTGAGGTATCCCTCAAAGAAATTATAAAGGTGAGGTATCCTTAACCGTTGAGGCTCAAGCACGAAGGGTGAAGTATCCCAAGGTGTGGTGAGTGCTTTAATTTGTAAAGGTTTCAAGCACCTATTCAAGCTTGAAGTGATAGTGAAAAATCTCGGGTGATTTACTTGAGGACTAGACGTAGGCCACAAGTGGTTGGTGGCTGAACCAGGATAAATTCTGTGTTTGCTCTTCTAAACTCAAAATCCTTTATATTTATATTTTAATTTCATATATTTGCTTGAATACTTTCTATGTGGGTTGTTCATTTACAAGTGCATTTTTTCTATCTTCTCTATTCGTTCTTTTTAGTTGATAAATAGCTTTAAAGAAAATTGTTTTTCAAATATTTTAATTATATATGTTTGAGTTAAATTTGATATTTAATTTATTTGTTTAATTTATCTTATAACCCAAGTTATTTTTTGAGTAATCTACAATAGTTAGACTTATTCCGCTACATGTGTTGATTGAAAATATTAAAATACATAATTTATTAATGTTGTCTTAAAATTTTGTAATCACCCAATTCACCCCCCCTCTTGGGTGATGGTTGGCATGACTAACATAAAAGTCTTATGTGGTGCAACTGATAAAACAATTTCAATGATCATTGACCTTTAAGTGATGCTTTTCTCCATGCTAAACTACCAGCATCTTTCTACGAGGCAAAAAAGATTATTAAGAGCTTAGGTCTAAGCTATGATAAGATTCAAGCATGTCCAAACAATTGCATATTGTTTTGGGGACATTATAAGGATAAGGATATAGATAAATGCATGAAGTGCAATGCATCCAGGTATAAACTGTAACACCCCAACTTTTGGGATAATTACAATATAGTCCCGAAATGTACTGTTTTGTGAATTCTGTGAGCAGTAAATTAAATTTGACTGTTCCGTGAGTGTACTTGACTGTTGTGTGTGATTTGCTCAGAGCCAGGAAATAATAATTTTCTCGGCCGAAAAAAATCTTATTTTAATTAATTGGAGTGGGGATCTTACTAAACCCAATTCGATTAATATATATATTAATCTCGTAATTTTTTGGATTTAAGCGTGCAATAAAATAATTTTATATTTTTATAATATTATTTTATATTACGATACCTCTTGTCTCAAAAATAGTAAAAATGCTTGCGGTTTGACCACAGATCTTTAAAAGTACTGTGGGACCCGCGTTTAGGAAAAGTAGTCGACTGTGCTGACTGGACAAATTCTAGCCAATGAGAGCAAGTCAACGAAAGTGGCTTGACTTTTTAAACTAATAGGAAAAGGTCAACAAAAGGAGCATGGACTTTGATTTGGACCGTTGGATGAAGACTTAGTTAGGAAGCCTTTGATTTCAACCGTTGATCAAATCAGTGGTGAGATTAGAATTCAAGATTTATGACTAATTAATATCTACCTTAGATCTAATCTATGGCTAAGAATTAAAGATGAAATCAATGGTTAGAATTAAGTCAAAAATAGTAGGCTTGAATTTGGTTAGTAGCTAATTAAGCTTAATTTGACTAAACTAATTACTTAATTAGCAAACTAAGTGAACTAGTTTAATTCTTAATTAATTATAATCTAAATATTAATTAGATATACTAATATTGATTAAAGGTTATAATATATGTTAATATATATTAAACTAACTGATTATATGATTAGAATGTTGATTTAGTTTTAATAGGATAATTAACCTAATTAATTGCCTAATTAATTAGCATGTAATTAGGAGTAAATGGAAAACAATTAAACCCTTAAAATGCCAAGGAGTTACACGGTTGGGCAGCAGCCTTTGGAGGCTTGGATGGCTTGGTTCTACTAGCTTCTTGAACCCTCCAAATTGTCATAAACCATGTGCACCATCATGTGCATTCAATTGGATATTTACCTAGCAAAATCCAACACTCAACCTCACCCAAAAAGCCACTCACGGCAGCAGCCCCTTCTATTTCCCTCTTCACTTTTATTTCACACTTATCCTAAATCTAAGCTATTCATTTTCTCTCCAAAAATACCAAGAACCCATGCACACTTTCTCTTCCACTTTCTCTCCATAGATTCGGCCAAGCCCTCACCCCACACAACCAAACCTCTATAATTTTATCTCATCATATTTCCTAAACCCAAATCCTATTCTAAACACTTTTCATTCACAAAGTTTTTCCAAATTCCTACTCTATCTTGTCCAAAATCCAACCTTTTGCTTACTTTCTTAAGGGTAAATTTTGTTTCTTTGGTTCAAAATTTGATTTCTAATTTTTCTAACCATGATTGTTCCATGGTTTTCCAATATTGTACCTTGTATGTGTTTTTACTAATTGTTTAAGAATTTTAGGGATTTGTTTGGGAGATTGCATGAAATTTCAAGAAAGAAAGAAACTAACCGATTAATTGTCTTCAAGAGGTAAGAGAGAGATTTAATCTCATCAACCCTAAGTGGTGATGGGAAAATGGATTTGTTTGTGTATGGAATCCATAGCGATTCATTTGTGTGGTTGTTTATTGTATTTATTATTTATTTGTGTAATTGTTTAAATGCTTTCCTATTTGTGATTTATTTTGCTATGCATGATTATAGCTTTCATTATTTTTGCTATGCATGTTTATGGCTTTTAAATATACTGTATGTATATTTTATGTGATTATATAATTGCATGTGTTTATAATTGTATATAATTGTATAATTATTAAAATAGGATGTGAATAACATGTACGATTTGCATGAGTGTTCCAAAGAACACACTATGAGGCTCACGACCTTACACCAAATAGAGAACCAAAATGTTCTCAACAATTTTCTAAATTACTGATTTAAGGAATCTAGGTAAAATAATCAAATTAAAGTTGATTTAAGTTAATTGTGGCCAATATGCCATTTAGTGTATAATCAAATACCATTTTATTTTTGATTTGGCCAACATGCCATTTTATTTGCTAAGATAGGTTAGGTAAGTGATTTACAACATAAATGGATTCCAATGATTCATTGAGAAAAATTAAAGGAATAAATTCAGTTCTAGAATTTTAACTTAGCAGAAATTAGTTTAAATAAGAATTAAATTAGACGCTTGAAAAATATTAACGTAGAGCTCATTCCATAAATTTTGAAGCGCGTTAGTAAGTTTCAAAGTGAAATTATTGGGTAAAAAATAAAATAAACTATTTTTAGAGGAAAACATTAAAAATACCTTATACTGATTTTATAGGCAAAATGCTGCCAAAATTTATTAAAATCAGACGCATAGAATGAAAAGATTCCATACTATATTTAGAATATAAGAAAAATACTCTACGTATTTTAAATATACTAGATATAGTTTTACACATATTGAAAATAATAATTATAAGCTATTCGGTTAAGAAAATGAATTAAAAATCCTACGCGATTGAGAAAATGATTTAAAAAGATTTTACGATGTTTAAAAACGTCAAAATATCTTTACGCGATTTAAAAATGTTTGTGAAAACGATGAGATTGTGAAAATGCGATAAAATCCCTACGCGATTGAACAATACTGTGAGTTTTGCTGTCGGGCCAAAGTGGTGGACCCAGACATATTGTAGTGTAGTATTGTCAGGTGGGACGTACTATACTTTGTTATTTTGTGACTAAGGGTATTTTGATAATTTTTTGTAATTATGGTAAAATTTGGATAATAAGGGTATTTTTGTCATTTTAGATCATACTTAGAGTGTTGTGCCAATTTGGGTTATAATTAGTGATTGATTGACGAGCCGAATTACACCGTGTTTGGTGTGATAAGCATAGTGTGGTTCATTTATGAACTTGGAGGCATTAGTGTGCGGAGGATCCCATATGTGGATAGTGGTAGCACCTCTGGGCCGTGATAACGGGCAACACACTAATGATCTTGACAAGCACTATTCTTAGTCGAGATCTTGAGGGGACTATTAAGTACTATGCCTGTGGTACACGATGTTGGACTGTGTAATGCTACACGATGTTTTGGACTGTGGGCTATAGACACAAAGATTTGACAGTGCAATAGTTTGGTTAGGCAGCCATAAAGTATTATTAGTTTCTATTCGGATCATTCTCTCAGATATTCGTGTTTAGCTCCATGGAGTAGGAACGAGTCGGTGTGTGTATCATTCATCATCTGTATTTTAAATGTTTATTATGTTCATGCATTATTTGTATTTTCTTGTTCATGCATTTCTCGCACTTTTCTTGTTTACCATATTCTGTGATAAACTGTATGATGTATTGCTTTAGTATATATTGTATGATATGATGATATATGTTATTTAATATATATATATTGCTTTGTTATATTATGTATGATGTATTAAATTGCTATACTGTATATGATGTACTAGCATGTGTTATTGTAATATTTGCTTGCCATTGTAAATACCTATTTGTATTGTCATTTTCTTAATTGCCATGCGGGTAATGATGTTGATTGTCTCACCTCTTTATTGTATTGTTCTGTTTTGTTTTCTACTTTATGTTTATATCATCGAAGACTAGAATGGCGGCAAGGCGAGATCAATTAGGTTTCTTTAGACTTCAGTTTCTCGAGGCGCTGAGGCTTGGTATGTCCACCGGGACACAAGACACATAGAGTACAAGTGGTGATGTTACTTTATCGGTAAGTAGGATTCGACATGGTTTGTTACTACACGTTATATGGCTACGTTCGTATGGTTATTTTACCTATTAGGGAGTTGTGGGATGAGTTTCACTATACCCCTAGAGAGAACTTCGATACACTTTTGGGTCGAATTTCTATCGGTCAAGACATTCTAACTAAGGAATTTGTCTTATGACGAGGGCTCATATCTTAGGTGTTATGTTTGAGTAGTATCTTGTCTTTTATTATTTCTATTAAATATTAATAGTTGTAAATTAATTTTATACTTCAGACAAGAATCACATGTATATTATGATGAGTTTATGTTTGTTCTATTTTGTGTTCCATGTTATTTTATTTAAATGTTATAATTATAAAAAGGAAAAAAATATACCACAAATATTATTCAAGTATCAAGTGTTTTACAACTTGGGTAAGGATTTTATTTATTTTTATTTTTCTACATCATAAATGTGACATTCCCAGAAAGGGTGTTACATCAGTTGGTATCAGAGCCCAAGTCTTTTGGGTTTGTGGGTAGGTTTGTCTTGTTTGTGCTGTGTGAATCTCTGATATTAAACACAGAGATATGTTTTGATTTCTGAAAGGAAACGACTTTGTGCGAAATAGCTACGTTTAGTTCGTTGTGTGTTGATTTTGTTTATCTTTGAAGAAAGATAATGAGGCATTACGAACATGAGCGTGTGGACATGCAACGTGATGAGGATCGTATAGCCGCAGCTAGAAGAGTGATGGAAAAGGTGGTGTAAAGCTGCAGTATAACAAAGATAGATGATCTCTCTGCAGCAGGAACTGATAATCGAATTTCATAGCTTATTAGGATTGGAACAGCCAGCGGATGCGAGAAGGTGTAACTTAGAATCTTCAATAATTCAAAGTAGAAGGAAGAGTAAGGTCAATCGTTTTCAGCGAAAGTCATATGTGCAACCATCGGGGAAGCATCAACGAACAGAAAAAGAAAGTATTAGTGACAACGATTTTGGTCAGACTGTGGCATCACCAATGAAGTACTTGAAGTATGGAAAGCCTGAACATTTATTCAAAGAGTGTGATCAGCTGAAGATGGAAATTCCCGTTAGTAATATACATGTTTCAAAATCTCGAAAAAGAAGAAAGAGCCGATGCAAGAAGTGTAATGAGAATGTTCAAAGACAAAAACATAAGAAGCGAGAAAGTCGTGCCATAGAGGGTAATCTTAAAATTGTGCTGTATAATTCGCGAGGTAACTCATTCTCTTGTGATCAGTGATTGTGCAAAACTTTTGGAGTTATCTGTGTTTTACTTCTTTTCATAATGTTACTTCAACTCCTAAACTTGCTATTACTATTTGAACCTGTTTAAAACTACCCAATTATTATTATTAGAGTTTGAAATTTTTTTGATCTGGTTTGTCTATTTTTTTCTCAAATAGACTGAGTAAATCAATTTCATCTATCTGTGTCTTTGTTATAGCATGATCTGAGTATTTCTACTCTTCTTGATTAAACTTGTTGCTTATGCTCGAGTTTTCTAATTCTACCCTATTTCTATTGAATATCAAATCTTTTCTGTTGATTTGATTTGTTTATCTAAAATTACATCTATTTGGGATCCTAATTTTTAAATGGATTGGTCACTTACCAACCATATCCTACTAGATTGTTGCAATGCAATTTAGTATTTTTTTGACCTGAGATTTTTGGATTTGAATCCAGAAAGTTCATTTCTAAAATTATTGAACTATGTTCATTTCGAAATCTATTAGACCATCTCAAATTCTTGGTTGGACTAATTTGGTAACCTACTTAATAGTTTTATTACTTTTCCTTATGACCTCCATAGTATCTTTCATGTGTTTCACTTAAGAAGGATTATTCTTGATCTAACTTATGTCATAGTATCAAATACAGTTCAATTGGAAGAAAACTTGATCTATTAGACAACTTCTGTTAAGAGTAAAAATAGGCAAGTAGAACAACTTATCTTGATGAAGAAAATCTGGAATGATGTGACGATAGGGGAGCCAGAAGACCAAATGAAGGAAATCACTGTTTGCTCCAAGATCGACTTCTGTGCTGGTTATTATCAGATTCGAGTAAAGGTAGAGAATGTTCCAAGACAGTTTTTTAGATGCGTTGCAGGAACTATGTATATTTAGTACTACCGTACGATGTAAGAAATATTTTGGCGGTGTTCACGAACTATATAAATAGGATCTTTCTTTCTCATCTAGGCAAATTTGTCATTATTGGCAATATTTTGACCTATTCTCGAAATTCAAAGGAACATGCTGAAGATCTTAATGCAGTTCTTCAATTTCTGAAGAAGAAGGAGAATGAGTTATGCATGAAATTAGTCAAATGCAAAATTCTGTTAGAAGCAGTTCAACTCGTGGATTTAGATTGAATGTTGACATCGAATAGAAAGGTGGTGGCGTATACTTCAAGGCAGTGGAATGTGCGTGAGAAGAATTATTCAATTTACGTTTTTGGATATTGCGATAGTCGTTTTGCAAGGAAAACCTGAAGATATTTTCTTTCCTGTATAGTCTATGATAATTTCAAGAGCTTGAAGTACCTGTTCAATCAAGAACGGCTTGGATATAAAACAGAGACGATAGTTAGAATTTTTAAAGGACTTGTTGGGATGAATTTCTACCATTGATAGAGTTCATATACAACGATAGTTTCGTTCGAGCATAGGAATGACACCCTGTGAGGCATTATATGGGAGACGCTGTAGAATGCCATTGCGTTGGTATCGTACTGGTGAAAGTAACATCGTAGGATCAGAAATTGTGTGACAGACAACTAAGGAAGTGAAGATACTTCGAGATAAGATGAGGATGACTCAGACGCGACAAAAGAGTTATGCTGATAAAAGACAGAGACCGCTTGGATTTGAAGAAGGCAATCATGTATTTCTACGTGTGACACCTATGACTGGGGTTGGACAAGCAATTAAGTCAAGGAAACTCACTCTGAAGTATCGGGCCGTTTTAGATATTTCATCGATAGATTCGATAGTTTATCAGATTTCACTACCACCATTCTTATCGAATCTTCGTGATGTATTTTACGTATCACAACTACGGAAATATATTTCTAATCTGACTCACGTCATCGAATCAGACACTGTACAACTGAAGGAGAATTTAACCTATGAGACGTTTCCAGTCAAGATTGAAGAACGAAGGACAAAGTAATTTTGATAACAACAAAATTGTGTTGGTTAAAGGAGTTTAGAACGATGTAGGTAGAGAAGCTACGTGGGAGCTAAAAGATAGGATGAGGGAGTAATACCCTCAATTGTTTTGATGTATGATGAATTTCGGGGACGAAATTCTTTTTAGTAGGGGAGAGTTGTAACACCTCAACTTTTAGGATAATTACAATATAGTCCCGAAATGTACTGTTTTGTGCATTTCGTGAGCAAGATAAATTAAATTTCTTGTCCGTGAGTGTACTTGACTGTTGTGTGTGATTTGCTCGAGCCAGGGAAATAATAATTTTAAATTTGAAAAAATCTTATTTTAATTAATGGGGGGGATCTTACTAAACCCAATTGATTGATATATATATATTAATCTCGTAATTTTTTAGATTTAACTGTGTAATAAAATAATTTTATATTTTTATAATATTATTTTATATTACAGTACCTACTGTCTCAAAAACAGTAAAAATCTGCTTCGGTTTGACCACAGATCTTTAAAAGTACTGTGGGACCCGCGTTTAGGAAAAGCAGTCAACTGTGCTGACTGGACAAATTCTAGCCAATGAGAGCAAGTCAACGAAAGTGGCTTGACTTTTTAAACCAATAGGAAAAGGTCAACAAAAGGAGCATGGACTTTGATTTGGACCGTTGGATGAAGACTTAGTTAGGAAGCCTTTGATTTCAACCGTTGATCAAATCAATGGTGAGATTAGAATTCAAGATTTATGACTAATTAATATCTACCTTAGATCTAATCTATGGCTAGGAATTAAAGATGAAATCAATGGTTAGAATTAAGTCAAAAATAGTAGGCTTGAATTTGGTTAGTAGCTAATTAAGCTTAATTTGACTAAACTAATTACTTAATTAGTAAACTAAGTGAACTAGTTTAATTCTTAATTAATTATAATCTAAATATTAATTAGATATACTAATATTGATTAAAGGTTATAATATATGTTAATATATATTAAACTAATTGATTATATGATTAGAATGTTGATTTAGTTTTAATAGGATAATTAATCTAATTAATTGCCTAATTAATTAGCATGTAATTAGGAGTAAATGGAAAACAATTAAACCCTTAAAATGCCAAGGAGTTACACGGTTGGGCAGCAGCCTTTGGAGGCTTGGATGGCTTGGTTCTACTAGCTTCTTGAACCCTCCAAATTGTCATAAACCATGTGCACCATCATGTGCATTCAATTGGATATTTACCTAGCAAAATCCAACACTCAACCTCACCCAAAAAGCCACTCACGGCAGCAGCCCCTTCCATTTCTCTCTTCACTTTTATTTCACACTTATCCTAAATCTAAGCTATTCATTTTCTCTCCAAAAATACCAAGAACCCATGCACACTTTCTCTTCCACTTTCTCTCCATAGATTCGGCCAAGCCCTCACCCCACACAACCAAACCTCTATAATTTTATCTCATCATATTTCCTAAACCCAAATCCTATTCTAAACACTTTTCATTCACAAAGTTTTTCCAGATTCCTACTCTATCTTGTCCAAAATCTAACCTTTTGCTTACTTTCTTAAGGGTAAGTTTTGTTTCTTTGGTTCAAAATTTGATTTCTAATTTTTCTAACCATGATTGTTCCATGATTTTCCAATATTGTACCTTGTATGTGTTTTTACTAATTGTTTAAGAATTTTAGGGATTTGTTTGGGAGATTGCACGAAATTTCAAGAAAGAAGGAAACTAACCGATTAATTGTCTTTAAGAGGTAAGGGGGAGATTTAATCTCATCAACCCTAAGTGGTGATGGAAAAATGGATTTGTTTGTGTATGGAATCCATAAGGATTCATTTGTGTGGTTGTTTATTGTATTTATTATTTATTTGTATAATTGTTTAAATGCTTTCCTATTTGTGATTTATTTTGCTATGCATGATTATAGCTTTCATTATTTTTGCTATGCATGTTTATGGCTTTAAAATATATTGTATGTATATTATATGTGATTATATAATTGCATGTGTTTATAATTGTATATAATTGTATAATTATTAAAATAGGATGTGAATAACATGTACGATTTGCATGAGTGTTCCAAAGAACACACTATGAGGCTCACGACCTTACACCAAATAGAGAACCAAAATGTTCTCAGCAATTTTCTAAATTACTGATTTAAGGAATCTAGGTAAAATAATCAAATTAAAGTTGATTTAAGTTAATTGTGGCCAATATGCCATTTAGTGTATAATCAAATACCATTTTATTTTTGATTTGGCCAACATGCCATTTTATTTGCTAAGATAGGTTAGGTAAGTGATTTACAACATAAATGGATTCCAATGATTCATTGAGAAAAATAAAAGGAATAAATTCAGTTCTAGAATTTTAACTTAGCAGAAATTAGTTTAAATAAGAATTAAATTAGACGCTTGAAAAATACTAACGTAGAGCTCATTCCATAAATTTTGAAGCGCGTTAGTAAGTTTCAAAGTGAAATTATTGGGTAAAAAATAAAATAAACTATATTTAGAGGAAAACGTTAAAAATACCTTATACTGATTTTATAGGCAAAATGCTGCCAAAATTTATTAAAATCAGACGCATAAAATGAAAAGATTCCATACTATATTTAGAATACAAGAAAAATACTCTACGTATTTTAAATATACTAGATATAGTTTTACACATATTGAAAATAATTAATTATAAGCTATTCAGTTAAGAAAATGAATTAAAAATCCTACGCGATTGAGAAAATGATTTAAAAAGATTTTACGATGTTTAAAAATGTCAAAATATCTTTACGCGATTTAAAAATGTTTGTGAAAACGATGAGATTGTGAAAATGCGATAAAATCCCTACGCGATTGAACAATACTGTGAGTTTTGCTGTCGGGCCAAAGTGGTGGACCCAGACATATTGTAATGTAGTATTGTCAGGTGGGACGTACTATACTTTGTTATTTTGTGACTAAGGGTATTTTGATAATTTTTTGTAATTATGGTAAAATTTGGATAATAAGGGTATTTTTGTCATTTTAGATCATACTTAGAGTGTTGTGCCAATTTGGGTTATAATTAGTGATTGATTGACGAGCCGAATTACACCGTGTTTGGTGTGATAAGCATAGTGTGGTTCATTTATGAACTTGGAGGCATTAGTGTGCGGAGGATCCCATATGTGGACAGTGGTAGCACCTCTGGGCCGTGGTAACGGGCAACACACTAATGATCTTGACAAGCACTATTCTTAGTCGAGATCTTGAGGGGACTATTAAGTACTATGCCTGTGGTACACGATGTTGGACTGTGTAATGCTACACGATGTTTTGGACTGTGGGCTATAGACACAAAGATTTGACAGTGCAATAGTTTGGTTAGGCAGCCATAAAGTATTATTAGTTTCTATTCGGATCATTCTCTCAGATATTCGTGTTTAGCTCCATGGAGTAGGAATGAGTCAGTGTGTGTATCATTCATCATCTGCATTTTAAATGTTTATTATGTTCATGCATTATTTGCATTTCTTGTTCATGCATTCTCTGCACTTTATTGTTTACCATATTCGTGATAAATTGTATGATGTATTGCTTTAGTATATATTGTATGATATGATGATATATGTTATTTAATATATATATATTGCTTTGTTATATTATGTATGATGTATTAAATTGCTATATTGTATATGATGTAATAGCATGTGTTATTGTAATATCTGCTTGCCATTGTAAATACCTGTTTGTATTGTCATTTTCTTAATTGCCATGCGGGTAATGATGTTGATTGTCTCACCTCTTTATTGTATTGTTTTGTTTTGTTTTCTACTTTATGTTTATATCATCGAAGACTAGAATGGCGGCAAGGCGAGATCAATTAGGTTTCTTTAGACTTTAGTTTCTCAAAGGCGCTGAGGCTTGGTATGTCCACTGGGACACAAGACACATAGAGTACAGTGGTGATGTTACTTTATTAGTAAGTAGAACTCGACATGGGTTTGTTACTACACGTTATATGGCTACATTCGTATAGGTTATTTTACCTATTAGGGAGTTGTGGGATGAGTTTTACTATACCCCTAGAGAGAACTTCGATACACTTTTGGGTCAAATTTCTATCGGTCAAGACATTCCTAACTAAGGAATTTGTCTTATGACGAGGGCTCATATCTTGGGTGTTATGTTTGAGTAGTATACTGTCTTTTATTGTTTCTATTAAATATTAATAGTTGTAAATTAATTTTATACTTCAGACAAGAATCACATGTATATTATGATGAGTTTATGTTTGTTCTATTTTGTGTTCCATGTTATTTTATTTAAATGTTATAATTATAAAAAGGAAAAAAATATACCACAAATATTATTCAAGTATCAAGTGTTTTACATCTTGGGTAAGGATTTTATTTA
Source organism: Ormosia semicastrata (assembly GCA_029884595.1). Taxonomy (NCBI): domain Eukaryota; kingdom Viridiplantae; phylum Streptophyta; class Magnoliopsida; order Fabales; family Fabaceae; genus Ormosia; species Ormosia semicastrata. The sequence goes on from JAQQTO010000060.1 coordinate 78,276,838, forward strand.
TTTTTATTTTTCTGCATTATAAATGTGACATCCCCAAAAAGGGTGTTACATAAACCAAATGAAAATAATGGTGGTGCGAGTAATGTGATGGATGGCCAAAAGAAGAAAAAACCTTAACTAGTAAAAATATTGAGGTACTTCCCACATATACCTAAGATGCGAAGGCTATACATATGCTCTATCACTATTGAGCTCCTAAAATGACATGCATTGGATCCTAACCCAGATAGGTTGTTAAGGCATCTTAGGGATCGTAAAGCGTGGAAGGACTTTGATTTATTGTATGAAAACTTTGCTTCAGAGCCTTGTAATATACGACTTGGTTTAGCTACAGATGGTTTCAATCCATTTAGAACTCTAAGTCCTAATAATAGCATTTGACCTATGATGTTGTATATTTACAACTATCCACCATGGTGTTGCATGAAGCAAAAAGGCCAAATAATATTCCAAGAAATGATGATCTAGATATTACACTTGAAATTGAATAGCTTGCAAAAGGGCCAAATAATATTGCAATGAGATTTGATTGGTATAACATTCATGGATTCAAGTTTCGTACTGAAAGAAAGGAGCAAAGGTTGAGAACACATAATAGTGGTGTTGTTATGTCTGCTCTTACTAAGAGATTTTCATGTGGTAGTAACTGTAACACCCAGATTTTTTTTCGTTTTTCTTGATATTTATGAGTCTTATAATATTTGTGAATTTTTGAGAATTTTTAATTTATTTTGATTAATTTAAAATTATTTTGGATTGTATGTGTGTTTGAGGCGGTCCCAGAAAAATAAAAATTTTTCTGGCCTGAAAATTTTGGACTATTCACGCGGGGCCGGGGGAGCTTACCAAACTTGAAACTGGGAATGGATTTCGAAATTTTCTTTTTCTGAGATTTTATCTGACTAATAAAATCTATGTACGTTCTATTATCTATTGGACGATAAATACTGATTTTGTTAACTGTAACTTTTGTCCATTGGATAATAGATTTTAGTAAAGATCTAGTAGATGATTCTAGATATAACCCTAGCCACCTTTTTTTAGAGGTTTTTCTTGATGACATCACCCATGTGACCACACCTTTATGACATCATTATTTGACTTTTCTCTTTTAGACCAATAGGAAGGAAGCTTCCTAAGGAAGCTTTGAGTGAAACTTCTTGGAGAAGCCTTGCCATTTTGGCCTTTTTACCCCTGATGGCCCACGGCCAAGAAGTTTCTTGGAGCAGCTTTGAGTGACCATTTTGAGTTTATTATTTCATTATTCACTTATCATCTTTCACAAAAAGCTAAGAACACAAAACTCTCTCACTTTCCTTCTCTATACCCATGGCCAAGCCCCTAAAACCCATCACCAAATCTTTCATAATTCAAGATAATCTCAGATCTTGAATCTATACATCATTCTAAGACACTTTTGTGTGGAGATCAATCTTTAGTTTATCCATCTTTAAGTTTTTCTTCAAGTTTTTCTTTAAATCTCAAGTTCAAGAGTTTTAAGGTAAAGTTCTTGAATTTTCTTTCTTGTTTCATTTTTAAAGATGTAAGACCATACTTTGATCTATGGTCATCTTATTCAAGCTTTATATGTTAATTTTTGTGTGTTTGCTTTGGTTTTAAGAACCTCTTGGTGGTGAAAGTTTCCTACACAAGGACATATAAAAAGCTTAGGGAGCATCAATCTAAGGTAAGAGGGAGATTAACCTCATTAACTACTTATGGTGGTGAGGAATGAATTTGTTTGTAGGTGATGAATCCATGTGAGGATTTATTCACCATATTTGTATGATTTTGTGATTTGTGGTTGTATGCTTTGTTTGATTTTATTGCTTTGATATTATCCATAAACTTGGTATAGTAGATTTATGATGCTTAAAGTTATGTTGTATGATATAAATTGTGTTGAAAGGAAAAGAATTTTTGGTTCCAAAGACCAAGAGACTCACGGCCTTTATGCTCACAAATGGGTAAACTTATGCAAAAATGGTTTATTAAATGCTAACCTAGGTGATTAGTGATAAAAAATTTAATTAAGAAATTTTCAAAATAAAAATGAAAATGAATATATTTTTATCACTAAATCTAAAGTGATTTTTGGCCATGGTATTTGATAATAGGATGGAGAAGTAATTTGGAGACTTAAAGTATTTTATTCAAGATGATTTTGATAAGTTAAATGGAAAAGATTTTTATTTAGAATTAGAATAATGAAAGTTTTGGAAAGAATGTTAGAAAATAGTACTTAGATGATTTGGGGACTATATTAGGATTAAAGAATTTACAAGTTACAAGAGAAGATGAACACAATTTTCTAATTTAAAGAGTAATGATTTTTGGCTATGTCAATGGAAATAATTTTAAGGATAGTTGGAATTTCAAGTATTTTAACTTACGAAAGTTTTTATGAATAAAGAGTGATTGTCGGCCATAGTATGGAAATAAAGTTAGAATTATGTTTTGCAAATTAAAGTATCTTATTTAATAAGAGTAATGGATAAGGATATTTGTAATATCTTGATTTAATGAAAATAAATCTAAGTTTTTGTGGAAAGTGTTTGGAAATATTAATTAAAGGAAGTTTAGTGAGAAAATATTGGAATTAAAGTTCAATCTTTATATTAAGTGAGAAAAGTTTTAAATTGAGCTTGGAATATTGAGAAATACAATAATTTTCTGTCAGGCTAATGTATTGGACCCAGATATATCAATGTATGGTTGTAGCCGATAAAGGCTTGTGATATGTATTGAGTCATTGATCATACATTATTTGTCAGACGGTGTCTGTTAAGGCTATTGTTGCCTAGGAGTTGAATTACACCTTCGTGTAGGCGTGAATTGCATGGTGAAGATCTATGAATGATCTTGGAAGAGTCGGAGCGCAGAATTCCACATATGGCTAGTTAGAAGCTCTACTGTGCCGTGGTAATCGATGCAAACGCACCGATGATCTCGACGAGACACTATTCCTATTCCCAATCTGATGTAGAATGTCTTGTATAAGCCCTAATGCATACGCTGATACTTTTTATAGCACTTGACTTGAGGCTGATGATATACAGACATATCTTCTGGATCATTCTCTCTGAATTGTGTTTAGCATGAAGTAGGAAATGAGTGCATTGTGCATAAGAATGGTCAGTACATACACTGTGCATATGCATAGTCAGTGTACATATTGTTGTGGCATAGTCAGTATACTTGTTTGGTGGTATGGCAGTATTCATATAATGTGATGTATGCATTGTTAAATTATCTATTAGTTGATAACATGATTATACCTGTTGTTTTGTGATATTTTTGTATATGAATGACATTATTGTTATTGTTGTTTCTTGCTGCCATGCTGGTATTGATGTAGAGGATCTCACCTCTTTGTATTATTGTTCTATCTGTTTCTATTTTGTGCTTATGTCTGTGAAGACTGCGATGGCGACAAGGAGAGATCTGTTAGATTTTTTTAGACTACAATTTCTCGAAGGCGCTGATGCTTGGCGTGTCCATTGCGACGCAGAGCATATAGAGTATTATGGTGACATTTCTCTATCCATAAGTAGGACCCGCCATGGGGTTATTACACTTTCTTTTGTTGCTGTATATGTAGAGTTTGTTCTACCTATCAAGGAGTTGTGGAATGATCTTTGCTATACTCTTAGAGAAGACTTCGAGATATCTTCTACTCAGATTTCTATCTGTCGAGACATTCCCGACTAGGGAATTTATCTTCTGAGGAGGACTCTTCTCATTAGGTGTTGTGAATTTGGGTCAGTCGAGGTTGGTTATGTTAGATGTTTTACGTTTTTGGAATGTAAGTATGATGTACTTATGGTTGTCTTAAACTATGTTTATATGTAAAGTATATTATTCAGTTCTTATGTCTTATGTTTCTAAAATTCGGTAAGTTTATGTTATCTGCGAAAAAGAAATTTTGAAACCTGTATTAAAATAATATCAAATATTTTATAACTTGGGTAAAAAATTAAAAGGAGTTGGCTTGAAATGTAATGCCCTTCGAAGGGTGTTGCATTAGTTGGTATCAGAGCCAAGTTCGAGTCTTTTGGGTTTGTGCGTAGGTTTGTCTTGTTTGTGTTATGTGTTTCTCTGTGTTTGGTTTTCAAAAGGAGATAACTTTGTTTGAAATGGTTACATTTAGTTTTTGTTATATTGTGGTTAGTTTGACATTGAAGAAAAGCTATGACTCGTGGTCGAGGTGCACATATAGAAACGGGATGTGACAACGACAGTATGAATGCGGTAGCGATAGTAATGCAAAGGATGACTGACGTAATAGTACAGTGGAATGAAAGGGCTACTCAATAGCAGGAAGTGACAGTTGAGGCACAAAACTTGTCAGAGTTTCGCCGCAACAATCCGTCACAGTTCAAGGGCAAATTTGATCCGGAGAAGGCAAATCTTTGGATCAAAAAGTTGGATAAAATCTTTAGAGGAATGGGATGCACAAATGAGAGGAAGGTGACTTATGCTACCTTTATGCTTATTGGAGACGCAGAGGATTGATGGACAGGAATGCAAAGATTGTTGGAAGCTGAGGGAAGGTTTATCACGTGGGAAGTTTTTTGGAGCAAGTTTTTGGAGAAGTATTTTCCAGCTAGTATGAGACACGCCAAAAAGATGGAGTTCCTTAGATTGAAGCAAGGGAGAATGACGGTTAGTGCATATGCTGCTAGGTTTGAAAGCCTATCAAAATTCTCGTGATATTTTCAACTCCATCTTGATGAGGAGTGGAAGTGCCGGAAGTTTGAAGAAGGGATGAGGCATGACTTGAAGCGAGCGGTTCTACCTTTGGGAATTGAGCAATTCCCAGCTTTGTTGGATAAGGGTTTCCGGATTGAAGAGTTGGATCAATCTCGGGATATGAGATCCCGTAACTTTGGACCATCTCGGTTCCAAAGGGGAAGTGATGGTAATGGCAACCAATTCCATTAAGAACCATATTCACGGCCACTGGGGAATCAACAACAACAATAACAAACAAATGGAGGAGGTACTAGTGGTAGTAGATTCAGTCAGACTATTTCATCTTTACCTATATGCATGAAGTGTGGAAGGGGTCACTTGATAAAGGAGTGTACAATTAAGGGGATCATCTGTTTCAGATGCAGGAAGCCAAGACACTTTTCTAGAGACTGTACACAACCAAAGACGGAGCCTTTCGTGAGTAATGTACATGCTTCGAGACCTCAAGCAACAGGAAGAGCCTATACGTTGAGTGGAGCAAAAGCTTCTTAATCTGATGATCTAACCAAGTGAGATTGTACCATAGGAAGTAAGCCATAAATTGTACTGTTTGACTCAGGGGCAACCCTTTCTTTTGTTGCCTATGACTATGTGAACCATTCGGGTTTGTCTGTGTTATCATTTCCTTTTGACTTGAATATTACTATTTCCCATTGCTAAGCTTGTTGTTACTACACAAGTCTACTCAAACTATCCTATTACTGTTGGAAATTGAAACCTTTATACAAATTTGATTTGTTTATCTCTTTCATAAAAAGACATGATCTCAGGAATGAATTGGTTATCTTTTAACCATATCTTGTTACATTATTCCAATAAAAAACTTTAGTGTTCCCTGAGACTAAAATTTTTGGATTTGAATCCAGAAAGTTCACTTCTAAATTTATCAGACCATATCCAATTCTTCATCGGATAGGTCCGGTAACATACCAAATAGTTTTACCACTTTTCTTTCTAACCTTCATAATGTCTTCCATGTATCCCAATTGAGGAATATACTCCTGATCCAAACCATGTTATAATACTAGATACAATACAATTGAAATAGAACTTGACTTACGAAACACTTCTTGTAAAGATCGAGGAAAAGAGAGTGAAACAGCTCAGAGGGAAAGAAATTGCCTTGATAAAGGTAATCTGGAATAATGTGACTAGAGATGCGATGTGGGTGCTGGAGGACAAGATGAAAGAGCAATATCCGCATTTGCCCTAAGGTAATTTCGAGGACGAAATTCTTTTTAGAAGGGGAGAGTTGTAACACTCCAATTTTTTTTCATTTTTCTTAATATTTATGAGTTTTATAATATTTGTGAATTTTGAGAATTTTTGAGAATTTTTAATTTATTTTGATTATTTTAATATTATTTTCAAGTGTATGTGTGTTTGAGGTTTAATTTTTCGGGGCCAAAAAATTTTGAACTACTCACGCGGGGTTGGGGGAGCTTACTAAACTCGAAACCGAGAATGGATTTCAAAATTTTCTTTTTCTGAGATTTTATCTGACTAATAAAATCTAAGTACGTTCTATTATCCATTGGACGATAAATACTGATTTTGTTAACTGTAACTTTTGTCCATTTGATAATATGTTTTAGTAAAGATCTAGTAGATGATTCTAGATTTATGCCTAGTCACCTTTTTCCAGAGGTTTCTCTTGATGACATCACCCATGTGACCACAACTTTATGACATCACTATTTGACTTTTCTCTTTTAGACCAATAGGAAGGAAGCTTCCTAAGGAAACTTTGAGTGAAACTTTTTGGAGAAGCCTTGCCCTTTTGCCCTTTTTGCCTTTGATGGCCCACGGCCAAGAAGCTTCTTGGAGAAGCTTTGAGTGACCATTTTGAGTTTATTATTTCATTATTCACTTATCATCTTTTACAAAAAGCTAAGAACACAAAACTCTCTCACTTTCTCTCTCTATACCCACGGCCAAGCCCCCAAAACCCATCACTCAATCTTCCATAATTCAAGATAATCTCATATCTTAAATATATACATCATTCTAAGACACTTTTGTGTGGAGATCAATCTTTAGTTCATCCATCTTTAAGTTTTTCTTCAAGTTTTTCTTCAAATCTCAAGTTCAAGAGTTTTAAAGTAAAGTTCTTGAATCTTTTTTCTTGTTTCATTTTTAAAGATAAAAGACTATACTTTGATCTATGGTCATCTTATTCAAGCTTTATATATTAATTTTTCTATGTTTACTTTGGTTTTAAGAACCTCTTGGTGGTGAAAGTTTGCTACATAAGGACATACAAGAAGCTTAGGGAGCATCAATCTAAGGTAAGAGGGAGATTAACCTCATCAACCACTTATGTTGGTGAGGAATGAATTTGTTTGTAGGTGATGAATCCATGTGAGGATTTATTCACCATATTTCTATGATTTTGTGTTTTGTGGTTATATGCTTTGTTTGATTTTATTGCTTTGATATTATGCATAAACTTGGTATAGTAAATTGATGATGCATAAAGTTATGTTGTATGATATAAATGGTGTTGAAAGGAAAAGAATTTTTGGTTCCAAAGACAAAGAGGCTCACGGCCTTTATGCTCACAAATGGGTAAACCTATGCAAAAATAGTTTATTAAATGCTAACCTAGGTGATTAGTGATAAAAAATTTAATTAAGAAATTACCAAAATAAAAATGAAAATGAATATATTTTTATCACTAAATCTAACGTGATTTTTGGCGATGGTATTTGATAATAGGATGAAGAAGTAATTTGGAAACTTAAAGTATTTTATTTAAGATGATTTTGATAAGTTAAATGGAAATGATTTTTATTTAGAATTAGAATAATGAAAGTTTTGGAAAGAATATTAGAAAATATTACTTAGATGATTTAGGGACTAAATTAGGATTAAAGAATTTACAAGTTACAAGAGAAGATGAACACAATTTTCTAATTTAAAGAGTAATGATTTTTGGCTATGTCAATAGAAATAATTTTAAGGATAGTTTGAATTTCAAATATTTTAATTTAAGAAAGTTTTTATGAACAAAAAGTGATTTTCAGCCTTAGTATGGAAATAAAGCTAGAATGATGTTTTGCAAATTACAGTATCTTATTTAATAAGAGTAATGGATAAGGATTTTTGTAATATCTTTATTTAATGAAAATAAATCTAAGTTTTTGTGGAAAACATTTGGAAATATTAATTAAAGAAAGTTTAGTGAGAAAATGTTGGAATTAAAGTCCAATCTTTATATTAAGTGAGAAAAGTTTTAAATTGAGCTTAGAATATTGAGAAATACAATAATTTGCTATCAGGCTAATGTATTGGACCCAGATATATCAATGTATGGTTGTAGTCGGTAAAGGCTTGTGGTATCCATTGAGACATTGATCATGCATTATTTGTCAGACGATGTCTATTAAGACTATTGTTGCCTAGAAGTTGAATTACACCTTCGTGCGGGTGCAAATTTCATGGTGAAGATCTATGAATGATCTTGGTGGCGTCGGGGCGCAGAATTCCACATGTGGGTAGTTAGTAGCTCTACTGTGCTGTGACAATCGATGCAAACGCACCGACGATATCGATGAGATACTATTCCTATTCCTGATCTGGCGTAGAATGTCTTGTATAAGCCCTGATGCGTACACTGATACTTTTTATAGTACTTGACTTGAGGCTGACAATATATAGACATATCTTCTGGATCATTCTCTCCAAATTGTGTTTAGCTCCATGGAGTAGGAAATGGGTGCATTGTGCATAAGAATAGTCAGTACACACATTGTGCATGTGCATAGTTAGTGTACATATTGTTGTAGCATAGTTAGTATACTTGTTTGGTGGTATGGTCAGTATTCATATAAAGTGATGTATATATCGTTAAATTATCTATTAGTTGATAACATGATTATACCTATTATTCTGTGATATTGTTGTATATGAATGGTATTATTGTTATTGTTGTTTCTTGCTGCCATGTTGGTATTGATGTAGGGGATCTCACGTCTTTGTATTATTGCTCTGTCTATTTCTATTTTATGCTTATGTCTGTGAAGACTGCGATGGCGGCAAGGAAGGATCTGTTAGGTTTTGTTAAACTACAATCTCTCGAAGGCGCAGATGCTTGGCGTGTCCATTGCGACGCAGAGCATATAGAGTATTGTGGTGACATTTCTCTATCCATAAGTAGGACCCGTCATGGGGTCACTACGCTCTCTTTTGTTGCTGTGTATGTAGAGTTTGTTATACCTATCAGGGAGTTATGGAATGATCTTCGCTATACTCTTAAAGAGGACTTCGAGATATCTTCTGCTCGGATTTCTATCTGTCGAGACATTCCCGATTAGCGAATTTGTCTTCTGAGGAGGACTCTTCTCATTAGGTGTTGTGAATTTGGGCCAGTCTAGGTTGGTTATGTTAGATGTTTTATGTTTTTGGAATGTAAGTATGATGTACTTATGGTTGTGGTAAACTATGTTTATATATAAATTATATTATTCAGTTCTTATATCTTGTGTTTCTAAAATTCGGTAAGTTTATGCTATCCGCAAAAAAAAAAATTGAAACCTGTATTAAAATAATACCAAATATTTTATAACTTGTATAAAAAATTAAAATGAGTTAGCTTGAAATGTAATGCCCTTCAGAGGGTGTTGTAGTAACCCTATTGAAAGATTAAGTGATGATATGTACCATAGGAAATTGGTTGATGTCATAGAGTTGGATTACTATGATAAGTTAAGGGTTGTACTATTCAAATGTGTTTGGGTAGACATTACACTTAATAAGGGAACCAAGATAGATTAATTTAGGATAACAAGTGTAAACTTTTCTCGCTTGATACATACCGGTGCACAAGAAACAGATGAACCGTTCATCCTTGCAACTGATGATAGAATGGTTTATTATGTTGATGATCCAATTGATCAAGGTTAGTGTTGTGTCTGTCATATGAAGCCTAGAGACACATATGATATGGGAGATGTGAACTTAGTGGATTTAGAAGAGCATCAATGGAGGACATACCTTTCTGTGAGCAACATTTGGAGAACATTGAAGAATTACAATTAGTGCAGGATGGTGTCAATGAACAAGAACAAGATGAGCCAAATTATGATGAAGATCATAATAGTTGTAGTGATGGAGATGATGGAAAAATGTTAGACTAGTTTAATATCTCTTGTTATGTACTTTTTAATTTAAATTATAGTTCTTTTTGTGCTTCTTAAATGATTTTAAATTGAGAACTTTAAGTGCATTTTTTAGCTTATATCTTGTGCTTAAATTATATCTCATGCTTTTTTTTGTGCTTAAATTGTATCTTGTACTTAAATGTATTTAAATTATATCTTGTGTTTCTTTTTGTGGTTCCATGTTTTTGTTGTTTGTGATAGGTATTTGGCTCAAGATGAGGCAAAAGCGTAAGGATTCAGGATAAACAATGTTAGAAAAGCTACGAGGACAACAAAGTGGCAACAATAACGAAACTTCCCAAGATTTGCAACAACAAATTAGTGATAATCAGCTTGATAACCAACCTATAGATGTGAACATAACAACTCCTACATCTAGTGATGACAATTTTGCCTCTTCCTTAAGCCCAAATGAAGCTCAATCACAAGATAAAGAGGGGCCTTTCATTGTCAAGGTTAGAGGTAAGAGCAACATATCATTAATTTTAGTATGTGTTGCGGAATTTACAAGTGCACCAAATTGACAAAAGTAATAAAGAGTGAGTAACGTATTATCCCACGAGGATTAAGTTATTAATTACTAAATTCGTTAAATCAACACTATTCAAGCTAACAAAAAAAGAGTTGTTAAAAATTAAATAAAAAAGAAAAATAAAAATCAGCAAACAATAAATCAAAGGGATGAAAAACAATGATGTTAAAGCGTTAGGGTTCAGATTTCACTTGAACTCTTTAGATGCACATTCAAATATTAGTTTAACTATGTTCTATTTCAATGATTTATGGTCAATTCCCAAAATTAATTAATACCTAATTCCTTAGTATATTAATCCTCTTACGCTGATTGGAATTAACTAATCCCTTAGTCTAACCCCAATTAGAAAGGCATTATTAAGAACGAGGGAATTAAAAGAAAGACCACATAACCCACAACGTCTATTCCTAGTGATTGCAGAAATTATGATGTTTATCACATGTTCTAGGTTCATGTAAAATTTTCCAAAACATACATTAACCCAAAAGATCATTCCCAAATTGATCAGGTTTAGAAAAACATTAAGAATAGAGATAAACACGTAAATCATGAAAAAGAAACATAAATTAAACCCATGAAAGAAAGTTACATCATTCAAGAACAAGATCCATCATTCCCCTAACAAAGGGAAGTTAGTTACACATGGAAAAAGAAGAATACAATGGGAAGAATATGACAAACTCTATTGTAGAAAAGTGAAAAAGTTAAAGAAAATTCCTAATCTTCAATCTTAATTGCGCCTACACCATATTAGGGTTTGTGCCTCTTGACGGCTGTTGCGTTCTGTCCAAGTGTATGTTAAAATTGGCATAACTTATGAATTTATAAGAAAATAAAGTGGGCTTTCTGCACAGCCAGCGCTCAGGCGCTACATTACCAGCGCCTAGGCGCTGGCCCATTAAAACTACGATGTTTTACGTATCGAGTGCCTAGGCGCTCTGACTTCAGCACCTAAGCGTTGAACCACCAAAATGCAAAATTAGCTCTCTGTCTCATAAATCGTCCAGTCTTTTTCCATGCATAATTCAAAAACACATAAAAACACACAATTAAAACATAATTTAGAGAAACTAAAATAAAAGAAACTTGAGACAAACTCAATCAAAAAGATTAAAAGAGAATGAAAACTCAAGACTTTTGAACCGTAAAAATATGAATTTTTGAAGGTTCATCACTCCCCCAAACTTAAACTTTTGCTTGTCCTCAAGTAAAAAGAAGAACAAAAACAAAAAGACTAAACAAATAACAACTCAAAACACACAACCAAAACATGGCAACACTAGGTAGTGAATATCATACATATCCTCAGAAATTACTTCACAATCTAATTTCAAAGTGTCACACATGAACAATCCAATTGCCACATCGTCTCTCACATGCAACTCTCATGCATCAATGAATTCCCAAAAACATGAATGAAAGACATAATTTTCTCATAAAGTACAAGGTCAGATGGATTTATAAAATTGTAAATACACATCAAACCTACATCCATAGGATTGTTTTTTTATCTCTCTTTCCACTAATATAAACAGCACACAACCAAGGATCAAAAGGGTCTTTAAAAGCTTGTAATGTAGAGCCAAGGGTATGGGTTAAGAAAGAAGTGGTAGGAAAATAAAAACAAAAGTTGAGATACAAAATCAAGTAAATTTCACAATTCAAGCCTCAAAATACTGAACAAGTGCAAAACGAAGCATAAGAAACAACACAACATTCACTTTCTTTCTTTATTTCTTTCTTTTTCTTTTTCAGCAACTTCCACCCCCAAACTTATTTCTTTACAATACTTTGGGTGAAACTTCTTTTCTTCTTTTTTTTTGAATTTTTTTTAGCTCCACTAAACTTTATGGACAAAAATAACAAAGACTTGAATAATAAAATAATACAAGATATGCACTCAACAAAAGTTACGTAAGAGAGGATTTTTTTTGCATATGGGTATGGGAAAAGAAAAATGTGGGTAAAAGAAAAGAAATAGAGGTCAAACAATAACAAGGCTGCAAAAGGGACCTAAGGATAAACTATGTTCATAGGTTGGCTTGAAAGGCTCAAACGGTCCAAAGAAGGCCCTTATCATTTCCTTAATCATGCCCTGCCTAGGATTTCGCCTCAAGAGAGAATCAAATAACTTCTAGATGTAAATCATGCACACACATGCAATCCCATAAACTTTCTCTAAGCTTGACATGCAATTAAATTCCAAAGTCTATCAATCATAAAGATGGAAAGAACATTCATACATAATTAAAACAATAGAGATAAATGTAACTCATAAATTCTCATCTGCTATCCCAAGAAATTAGACCAATCCATAATTCAAGTAATCATTGGATATTCAATTCAATACACCAGCATGCACAAAATGACTCAAAGCACAAAAGAGGTGATGATGACAAAACCAAAACCAATTAAAACAATTAATTAAATGAAATAAATGCAAGAAAGGAAAAGAAAAACTCTTTTTGGCGGCCGACAACTATATACATTCCCCTACAAAGGCTCCAAACTCAGGGAGGCACTAAAGCCGACTCAACACTAGCTTACTATAAAACAAAAATAGAAAAATGTTAATCAACAAAATAAGAAATAACAAAATAAAAAAATAAAAGAGAAAAAGAGAGAAAATTTGGGTTGCCTCCCAAAAAGCGCTTGTTTAACGTCATTAGCTCGACATTTCCTATTTTATTATTATGGTGGCTTGAAGCAAGAGAAGTAAGATGACATTTTTCTCTTATCAGCTCTTTGCCTCCATACTCTGTCACTACCTTTGGAATCAATCTGTAATAAATCAATGGAAGCTGGAGGATCTTTTTCAATTGCAGCAATTTTTGAAAGAGGAGGATCTTTCTCCTTTTCATCCAAAATCTTGGAAGTGGGAAGATCAGCATTGATTGATGATGAAGGACTCTTACTAGCTAAATCCTGTAGAGGCTTATCTTGAATGCATTTGACAGGGGCATAAAGATCTGATGTCAGTGCAAATTTATCAAAAACATTAATAGTCACTTGATCACCATCCACCCTCAAAATAAGCTCTCCTCTAGGTATATTAATCAATGCTCCTAAAGTAGCTAAGAACGGTCTTCCAAGAATTAGAGAAATATCAGCATCCTCATCCATATCCAAAATCACAAAATCAGCTGGGAAAATAAATTTGTCAACCTTCACTAGCAAATCTTCCACTATACCATATGAATGTTTAATTGACCGATCAGCTAGTTAAAGAGACATTGTAATTAGCTTCACTTTATCAATCCCAAGCTTGCAGAGAATTGACAATGGCATTAAATTGATGCTAGCCCCTATGTCACATAGAGCTTTCTCAATAGTCAACTCACCAATAGTGCACGGAATGGTAAAACTACCTAGATCTTTCAATTTTGGTGATAGTTTTCTTTGAATTATAGCACTGCACTCCTCAGTAAGTGTCATAGTGTCATCTTCCTTGAGTTTCCTCTTCTTTAAGAGCAAATCTTGCATGAATCTAGCATATGAGGGCATCTGCTCAAGTGCTTCAGCAAAGGAAATGTTTATCTGCAGCTTCTTGAAGACATTCAATAACTTGGAAAACTGCTTTTCTTGATTCTCCTTCTTTAACCTTTGGGGAAATGGGAGTCTAGCATACAATGAATGATCAACTATTTTCTACTCACGTTCCTTCTTCTTCCTCTGCCACTTTGGTTGCTCCTCTTTAATTTCTTCATTACAACACTCTTCAGTTGAGACATCTACAACAGGAACATCAATTTTTTTAACTTCTTTAACTTGTCCTTCCAAAGTCTTGCCACTTCTCAGTGTAATTGCATGACATTGCTCCTTTGGATTGACGACAGTATCACTTGGGAAGGCGCCTGGTCGTCTCTCTTGAAGCTGTTTCGCTATCTGCCCCTTGATTCTCTAAATTTTTAATAGCAGCTCCTTGATTTTAAAAATTTGCTTTTGTTTCCTCCATAAAAGTATAAGTCTGTTGCATAAAAGCAAATGTCTGTATAAAGAGTTTCTCAAGTGCAATCTCAATAGGAGACTTCTTCTCTGGTTGAGGATTCAATGACACTGTTTGATTGGTCTAAGAAAAATTGGGATGATTCATTCACCCTGGATTATATGTATTTGAAAATGGAACGCCCTGAGGTTTGGAAGGATTACCCATATAATTTACCTGCTCATGAGAACTAAAACCAGAATTGCTTGCCTCATATCCACCATTAGCATGATTACCTCCACAGAAATCACAAATTAACACTTGATGGTTCACAGAATTTACCTGTATACTCTCAACTCGCTTGGTGAGGTTAGCTAACTACTGAGAAATACTTTTGTTTTGAGCAAGTAAAGCATCGAGAGTATCAAGCTCCATTACTCCTTGTTTGACTACTGCTCTCCTGCTAAGCAATTGATATTCATTGGTTGCCATGGTCTCAAACAATTCCTGAGCCTCTTCAGGAGTTTTGGTATTTAAAGATCCACCTGTAGATGCATCTACCATAGCCCTAGTAGGATGATTTAAACCATTATAGAAAATATGTACCTGCTGCCAAACCTCAAATGCATGGTGATGACATCTCCTTAAAAGCTCCTTGAATCTCTCCCACGATTCATATAACGACTCTCCTTGATTTTAAGTGAAACAAGCTATTTCAACCCTCATCTTCACAAACACTGATGGAGGAAAGTATCGAGTCAAAAATTTGCTAACCAGATCCTCCCAAGTAGAAATGCTCCCTTGTGACTGGGCTTGTAGCCAGCTCTTTGTTTTGTCTTTAAGAGAAAATGGGAATAGTCGTAATCTAATGGCATCATCAGTAACACCATTATACTTAATAGTATCGCAGAGCTGCAAGAAATTAGTAATGTGCAAATTTGGATCTTCTGCTTGACCTCGCCCAAACTGATTATGCTGCACCAGCTGTAGAAGTGTTGGTTTAATCTCAAAATTATTGGTTGAATAACAGGACGCACAATACTGGTAGAAATATTCTCAGCAGATGGGGTAGCATAGTCAGCCAATGTACGTCTTCGCTCTACAGTTACAACTATTTCAGCCATATTTTCTTCTACTTCTTCAAGCTTCTTCCTTTTTCTAGCTGCTTTTCTGTTTGCTCTAGCTGTTCTCTCTATCTCTAGATCAAAAAGGAATTCTTCTGACTCCAAAGAACCTTATATAAACAACAAACAAGCAACCAGAGTGAAGTAAAGAAAGAAATAAAAATAAAATAAAATAAAATAAAAATAAATAACTAATAAAAATAAACAAAGAAAACAAAAATAAAAGAAACAAATTAAAAAGAAAATTAAATGAAGATAAATAAAATTAAATAAGGAAAACAATTATCTATAAATAAATAAAAATAAAAAAAATTAAAAAAAAATTAAAATTAAAATTAAACAATTAAAAATAAAATTAAACAATTAAAAAAGCTCAAATTAATGTCTTTTCAACTATTATTTAATATTAATAACAATAATTCCCGGTAACGGCGCCAAAAACTTGTTGCGGAATTTGGCAAGTGCACCAAATCGAAAAAAGTAATAAAGAGTGAGTAGAGTATCATCCCACGAGGATTAAGTTATTAATTACTAAATTCGTTAAATCAACACTATTCAAGCTAACGAAAAGAGAGTTGTTAAAAATTAAATTAAAAAGAAAAATCAGCAAACAATAAATCAAAGGGATGAAAATAATGATGTTAAAGCATTAGGGTTCAGATTTCACTTGAACTCTTTAGATGCACATTCAAATATTGGTTTAACTATGTTCTATTTCAATGATTTATGGTCAATTTCTAAAATTAATTAATACACAATTCCTTAGTATATTAATCCTCTTACGCTGATTGGAATTAACTAATCCCTTAGTCTAACCCCAATTAGAAAGGCATTATTAAGAACGAGGGAATTAAAAGAAAGACCACATAACCCACAACGTCTTTTTCTAGTGATTGCAGAAATTATGATGTTTATCACATGTTCTAGGTTCATGTAAATTTTTTCAAATCATACATCAACCTAAAAGATCATTCCCAAATTGATCAGGTTTAGAAAAGCATTAAGAATAGAGATAAACATGTAAATTATGAAAAAGAAACATATATTAAACCCATAAAAGAAAGTTATATCATCTAAGAACAAGATCCATCATTCCCCTAACAAAGAGAAGTTAGTTACACATGAAAAAAAGAACACAAAGGGAAGAATATGACAAAATCCATTGTAGAAAAGTGAAAAGGTTGAAAAAAATTCCTAATCTTCAATCCTAATTGTGCCCACACCACATTAGGGTTTGTGCCTCTTGACGGCTGCTGCGTTCTGTCCAAGTGTATGTTAAAATTGGCATAACTTATGAATTTATAAGAAAATAATGTGGGCTTTCTGCACAGCCAGCGCTCAGGCGCTACGTTACCAGTGCCTAGGCGCTGGCCCATTAAAACTGCGGTGTTTTACGTATTGAGCGCTTAGGCGCTATGACTTCAGTGCCTAGGTACTGAACCATCAGAATGCAAAATCAGCTCTCTGTCTCATAAATCATCCAGTCTTTTTGTATGCTTAATTACCTATCAAAAACACATAAAAATACACAATGAAAACATAATTTAGAGAAACTAAAAAATAAAAGAAACTTGAGACAAACTCAATTAAAAAGATTAAAAGAGAATGAAAACCCAAGACTTTTGAACCATAAAAATATGAATTTTTGAAGGTTCATCAGTATCTTATGTTGTGGTTGTTGTATTAGAAAATATATGTTAAATTTACTTTGTGTACATAATGGCATATACCTCTACTAGAGAAATTACTACTCAAAAAATGTAAGCAAATCAGGTTTGGCATTTGGAAAAAACTAAAAAAGTTATTGTGGAACTCAATGCTGACGAACAAGGCAACAACAATGGTTCAAACTTGCTTGTAAGGTTTCTTAGTCAACTTGTTCAAAACTCAACTATTTATCCTATATTAGTTGAAAGATGGGATTGGATGCCAGAGGGCAATAACTGCCAACAATGGAAATATATTGAGGTAACTATCTAAACTTTCGATAACTTTAATTGATTTAGTATCTATATTGTCATTAAGGATTAATTTATGAATATAATGATATTTGAAGGAAATTTTTGAGTTTGATTATGCTGCTGGCATCAAATGGGCTATGAGTACCTTAGGGGAAAGATGGAAAGCCCACAAATACAGGTTAAGGTGTAAGCACTTCTACCCTAATAAAAGTAAGGATGAGATTCTTGCCAATCCTTCTACAGGTATGGCTTGTGTTGATTGGACAGCTTTTGTGCATCACTATAAGGATGATAAGATGAAGGTGATTACTCTTTATAGGAAATTATTTCACTTTGTCCATGTCCTAGAAAAGTTGGTATATAATGTTAGGAGAAAAAAGTGGGAAGGCTTGTATGTCGAAGTGAGGTTATTTTGTCCACTTTGCTGAAAAAGGATGGAAATTATGTGAATGATGAAGGAAAGAAATTAGTTGAAGTAAATTATATTTGTTTAATTTTTCATTTTGCATGTTAAATGATTCAATGCTACTTGATCATGAATGAAAACTATGCAGGTATTTCCTCTTTTCTTTTTTCTAATTTAGAACAAAATTCCTTTCTCAATATTTTTTGTGTAATACTAAGTGGGTAAACCAATTTGTTGCATTGAAATCTTAAGTCTATGATTTCTTGACATAAAGTGAGCCCTGGTTGTAACAAGGCTCTTTGCACTCATATTATATATTGTTTGGTTATATGCTAGTTTTCCTTGAAACTGTATACTTGTTTGAAACTGTATACTTGTTTATTCTATATTGTTAGATTATTTAATAGGAATGCTAATTCCTGGACTGCTTCTGGATCTCGAGAGCTGTTTATTTAGTTTTGGAATTGATTGTGCATATGAACTAGTTAAGAATGCAAAGGAATGGTCTAACTTTGAAATCCTTATTTGCTTATTTTTTAATAGAGAAATTGTTAGTTAACTCAATAAGTTATATATCCTAACAGTGAAGGATTATATCAATCGCATTATTAAGGTTTACAAGTTGTCAAGACAAACCAAAATTAGACAAGCCTTCCTTTAACCTTGTTATTTTCAGTCTTGGCTGGTCTGGGCTATGGCTCTTGGCATTGACATTTCAAGAGAAAGGGCAAGGTGCCTTTTCCCAGTCACATTTTCATTTTTCAGAATAAAGCATCGATTGATGATTATTGTTACCTTACCTCAATTCATTGCATGAACAATCTTCTACTTGTGATATCTTTAGGGATTTTCTTACTCAGTATGCATGAGCTATGTCAGTTAGGAACTTAAAGTATAGAAAATTTATCTAAGTCAAAGGACTCTGTTTAACTCAATCAATTTTAATAGTTGATGATCACGTAGTCATTACTGAATGAATTAATGTAATTTTCATGCTATATCCTATCACAGTGTGCAAATGAATGATATTGTGATATGGACGCTTTTGCTATGCACCCTGTGTTAGGACAAAATATCAAACTTTCAGCATTACACTATTACACTAATAGTTTAAAATGAAAAAAATGTTGATTGATGCACTATTACACTAATTATAAAATTTCAGCATTTCTTTCTCAATTAACTTATTTTATTTTTACTTGTAGCACAAAACATCAAACCACCTACCTCAAGATCAAGAGCGTGCTGCTACTATAGGGGTTCCATCAAAGGTATTGGCTCATCCTGATGATGCAATTGGAAAAGTCTATGGAGCTGAGCATCCAGGTCGTGTGCGTGGTTTAGGCATTGGCATTTACCCCTCTACTGCTTTTGGAAAGCCTATACATTCCATTGGTTATGTGAATTTTGGTGGTTCTAGTTCTAATGTATGCCAACGTGTTGAAGACTTGGTAGAAACTTTGGAAGAGAAGCTGATTGGACATGAAGAAACCAAGGAACAACTTGCACAAACTCAGCGTCAATTGACAACTCTTCACAAATTTTTATAGGATAAGTTTGGTAGTGAGTTACCTACTTGATGTTTCACCTTTTTAGTCATGTTTACTTAAAATATCCTTGAACAAATTTTAGTATTCTATTTTGCATTTTGATTTATCAATAGGAGTTATTTAAGTGATTATGAATATTAAATGTTTAAGTATTTTGCTTTTGCTTATAATATATATATATATATATATATATATATATATATATATATAAATATGAGAGACTGACTATTGGTAGCTAATATTTTGACTTTTAATATTGCATTTAACTTTCCAAATATGTATTGATATCGATCAGGGGAATTATGAAAAATATCAACAAATTATTTTAAAAAAAGAATAACATTAGCCACAGTTAAACAGTGGCTAACAGCAAATTAAAAACTATCATCAAATTAGCCATGGTTAAAGCATTGCAAATAAATGAAAAAAATTTATTTGAAAGCTTAATTTTAGCCTTGGTTAAAATGTGGCTAATAAAATTAGTAAAAAAAATTTTGGAACTCTAATTTAGCCACGGTTAAACCGTGGCTATTTTTGGATTTTTTTTCCATTTCTGCAATATTGATTACCCGCGATTTAAGCGTGGCTAATTAGGACTTGAACCATAGCTAAATTAGTGCTACCACGGTTTGAAAAAAGTGGCTAACATTGGAGCGACGCCATGATTAGCCATAGTGTTATTAACCGTGGCTAAAGTAAGTTAGCCACAGTTTTCTTGTACATTAGCCACGGTTTAAACTCCCATTTTTTTGTAGTGTTGGGAGATTTAGGGGTAGGGGTGGAAACAAATCAAGTCAAGCCCGACGTGTTGGATGAGCCTGAGAGCTCTCTTAGAGTTTTGCTGGGTATGTCGTGATCTTTTGTTGCATTTTTCCTTGCATTTATGTTTTTTATAAATTTGTCTGTGTTGTAATGCTTTCCTTCTTTTGGGTTTTGTAGAAAGCATGGCGCCTCCTAGTGGCATTAAGGCACTTGAGCACCGCTTGGCGGCGAGGAAAGCTGGGGCATCTAGCTCCCCCCCAGGCTTCAGCTCTTGTTGCCCAACCTCAACTGGCATCTCAAGAGCCAGCTCCTGAATCCCCCGCCTAAGGCTGTATAATAGGAAGGGTGACGGTCAACGGGACCGGAAAGGGAAGAAGTCGGTGGTCAATGAAGGTCATATCAACCTGATGGCAGAGTATGAATCAGAGTTCCAATGGTCTTGGCATCGAGTTTAGAGTAGGGCCAGGTGATTGACAATGTTCTCCTAACACCCACCGATTACGATGTTTTGATCGAGCAGGATGTGATCGAGGTGATCCGGGATATGGAGACCTGCTTCTTCAAGAATGTATTCACCACCCATTTTTTGGAGAGTGCCTTCGAATTTGTAAGGCATTCTCGGGATCTCCAGAGGGAATTAAATTCTTTCTGAGATGAGAAGGCCAAGTTGGAGCTGGAGGTAGCCCAAAAGGACAGGAAGCTGAAGCAAACCAAAGAAAGCTTAGAATCCAAAAGATTGAGATCACGAGTCTCCAAAATAAGCTGAAGGAGGCCAAGACTCGGGAGATGGCACTGAAGGATCAAATCGTGCAACCTAAGGCTAACAACACTGCTCTCCAGGTTGAGATCTAGCTCGTACAGCAATCTAAGGCCAAACTAAAGGCTGAGGTTATGGAACTTGAGAACGAGTGGGCAGCCTCAGTGGATGATTCGTTTGCCAATGCCTTGGCTTAACTCCAAGTCCTCAATCCCAGGCTTATTACTGAGGGAGCCGGATCTCAGAGGGTGGTCCATGATGGTCACATTGTTGATGTTGTCATCTAGGTTACCCTATGACCCAGGTTACTAAGGTGGAGACCGATGTTGAGGAGGAAGAGGATGACGAAGATGAGGAATCTGACCAAGCAGATGCCATTGAGGTCCAAGAGCCTAACCCGGAGTCTTAATCATTTCTTGTTTTTTCTTTCTTTCTTTTTGGTTTCCCCTTGTGTGGGGTTTTTGGTTTTTATATGGACAAGTCCCAATTTCGAGCACTTATTTTATGAACAAGTCTTGGATCTCGGGCATCATTTTTATTCAGATAACTTAGTATTTTTCCTTTTTTGCATCCCTTTATGTTGTGCAACTGTTGTTTTCTTTTTTGCCTTTGTCCGTTGTGGGTCTAATGCCCAAATACAACATACAATACTTGAGGAGGACTTAGAAATTTTTTTTGCCTTCTTCCTATCTTTGTATGTCTTTTGGGGTTTAGAGCCCAGAATCGCACTTCGCAATGGGACATAGAGAAATTTATATGCACGCACCTGTTTTGGGAATAATAATCATTGACATTGGGAGATTCATCAGCAAATCTTGGTGTGTGGATATCAGAGTACAACATTTTTGGTATAAGTAAAGTCTCCAAACACTCAGCAAATTTTCTATATGTTTGAAACAACATTAAGGCCTCAGAAGGGGTATCGTTATTACGGATACTGGCAATCATTGTTGCCATACTTCGTGCTTTGATTGAATACTCTTAATCCTTTTAAATTCGTTTTTGAATTTATAGGTTAAGGTTAGGCTCGCTGGGGGATGGGCGTGAACCTATAAGCTTGCCACAAGATCTCAGAGTGCGGTCAAGTGGGCTGCTCACTTTGACCTTTGGTGTAATTGGAATAGTTGATCCTAAGGGGAAGGTGTATTCCTTTGACCTCTCTAAGGTACTTTGACCTTGTGGATTGCATTAAACATAAGTAAGTAGAACATGTAGATGCTGAAAATTCCTTGATAATTTTATTCATGTCGGAGTATGTCACTTAAATGGAAAATAAAATACAACTGGGAACTTGAAACCACTAGCTATAATATTTTTTGAGCTTGATCACATTCCAGAAGTTCTTAATGCTTTTGCCGGTGAGAGTTTCCACAGTATAGGCATTGTCTTGGACGTGATCTTATATGGGCCTTCCTAATTAGGAGTTAGCTTTTCCTGAGATGCATTCCTTCCTCTGATATCCACTTTGCGCAAAACAAGATCGTTGGGTACAAACTTTCATGGTATCACTTTAGTATTGTACCAGCTGTTGTCCTTTGTAACACCCTTTCTGGGGATGCCACATTTATGATGCAGAAAAATAAAATAAATAAAATCCTTACCCAAGTTATAAAACATTTGATACTTAAATAATATTTGTGGTATATTTTTTTTTCCTTTAATAATTATAACATTAAATAAAATAATAAAGAACACAAAATTAAACAAAGTATAATCACGCCATAATATACATATAATTCTTCTTTATTACACACCTAATTTACATCTATTGATATCTAATAAAAATAGTAAAAGACAGCATATTACTCAAACATAATTGCTAAGACATGAGCCCTCGTCATAAGACAGTTTCCCTAGTTAGAAATGTCTTGACCGATAGAAAATCGACCCAAAACTATGTCGAAATTCTCTCTAGGAGTATAGTGAAACTCGTCCCACAACTCCCTAATAGGTAAAATAATCTCTACGGAAGTAACCATATAACGTGTAATCATTAACCCATGTCGAGTCCTACTTACTGACAAAGTCACGTTACCACTGTACTCTATGTGTCCTGTGTCCCAGTGGACATACCAAGCCTCTGCGCCTTCGAGAAATTGTAGCCTAAAGAAACCTAATTGATCTCGCCTTGCCGCCATTGTAGTCTTCAATGATGTAAACATAAAGTAGAAACAGACAGAACAATACAATAAAGAGGTGAGACAATCTACACCATTACCCGCATGGCAATAAAGAAAACGACAATACAAACAGATATTACAACAACAAGCAGATATTACAATAACACATACTATTTTATCATATACAGTAAAGTAATTTAATACATCATGCATAATATATCTAAGCAATAGATCATGCATTTTATCACAGTTTATAGTAAGCAGTAAAATGCAAATAATGTATGAACAAGTAAAGTGCAGATAATGCATGAACAAGTAAAATGCGTGTAATGCATGAACAAGTAAAAATGCAGGTAATGCATGAACACACATGACTCGTTCCTACTCCATGGAGCTAAACACGAATATCCGAGAGAATGATCCGAATAGAAACTAATAATACTTTATGGCTGCCCAACCAAACTATTGCACTTTGTCAAACGTCGTGTCTATAGCCCACATGTCAAAACATCGTGTAGCAAGACACATCCAAACATCGTGTACCACAGCATAGTACTTATTAATCTCCTCAAGATCTCGATTAAGAATAGTGCTTGTCAAGATCATTAGTGTGTTGCCGTTACCACGGCCCAGAGGTGCTACCACTTGTCCACATATGGGATCCTTCGCACACTAATGCCTCCAAGTTCATAAATGAACCACACTACGCTTATCACACCAATTACGGTGTAATTCGCCTCATCAATCAATCGCCAATTATAAACCAAATTGGCACAACACTCTAAACATGATCTAAAATTACAAAAAAAAACAACCTTATAAACCAAATTTTCCATAATTACGAAAAATTACCAAAATTACCAAAATACCCTTAGTCACAAAATACCAAAATATAGTACGTCCCCTTTTGACAAGATTACATCTCAACAGTATAGCACGTCCCACCCGACAAGATACTTATACCGCAACATGTCTGGGTCCACCACTTTGGCCCGACAAAGACAAAACTCATAGTATTTTTGAAATAGCGTAGGAATTTTATCGTATTTTTACAATCTCGTTGTTTTCACAAACGTTTTAAAATCGTGTAAACATATTTTGACATTTTTAAACATCACAAAATCTTTAAATCATTTTCTCAATCGCGTAGGATTTTTAATTCATTTTCTTAACCGAATAGCTTAAAATTATCATTTTTAATATGTGTAAAACTATATCTAGTACTTTTAAAATACGTAATGTATTTTCCTTGTGTTCTAAATATAGTATGGAATCTTTTCATTTTAAGCGTCGATTTTAATAAAATTTGGCAAGCATTTTGCCTATAAAATCAAGTATAAGGTATTTTTAATATTTCCTCTAAATATAGTTTATTTTATTTTTACCCAATAATTTCACTTGAAACTTACTAACGCGCTTCAAAATTTATAGAATGAGCTCTACGTTAGTATTTTTCAAGCGTCCGAATTAATTCTTACTTAAACTAATATTCGCTAAGTTAAAATTCTAGAAGCTGAATCAATTTCCTTTGATTTTCTCAATGATTCTTTGGAATCAATTTTATGTTGTAAAACCATTACCTAACCTTATCTTAGAAAATAAAATGACATGTTGGCCAAATCAAAATAAAATGGTATTCAATTATACTCTAAATGGCATGTTGGCCATAATTAACTTAAATCATTTTTAATTTAATTATTTTACCTAGATTCCTCAAATCAAGTAATTTAGAGAATTATGAGAACATTTTGTTCTTTTTTTTTTTTTTGGATGTAAGGCGTGAGCCTCATAGTGTATTCTTTGGAATACTAATGCATTTCGTACATGTTATTCACATCCTACTTTAATAATTATATAATTATAAACACATACAATTATTAAATCACATATAATATACATACAATATATTTAAAGCCATAAACATGCATAGCAAAAATAATAAAAGCTATAATCATGCATAGCATAATAAATCACAAATAGGAAAGCATTTAAACAATCACAAAAATAATAAAACCATAAACAATCACACAAATAAATAATAAATACAATAAACAACCACACAAATGAATCCTTATGGATTCCATACACAAACAAATCCATTTTCCCATCACCACTTAGGGTTGATGAGATTAAATCTCCCTCTTACCTCTTGTAGACAAAATAATCGGTAAGATCTCCTCCTTTCCTCTAAATTTCGTACAAGCTCCAAAACAATTCCTAAAATTCTTAAATAATTAGTAAAAACACATACAAGGTACAAAATAGAGAAACCATGGAACAAGCATGGTTAGAAAAATTAAAAATTCAATTTTGAACCATAGAAACCAAACTTACCCTTAAGTAAGTAAGCAAAAACTTGGATTTTAGGCAAGATAGAGTAGGAATTTGGGAAAATTTTGTGAACGAAAGATGCTTAGAATGGGATTTGGGTTCAAGAAATGTGATGAGATGAAATTATGAAGGTTTGGGTGAGTATGTAAGGGTGTTGGCCGAATAGAGAGAAGAAAAATGGAAGGAAAAGCATGCATGGGTTCTTGGCATTTTTGGAGAGAAGATGAATAGCTTAAACTAAGATAAGTGTAAAAATAAAAGTGAAGAATGAATATCAAGGGGCTGCTGCCGTGAGTGCTTTAGGTGAGGTTGAGTGTTGAATTTTGCTAGGTAAATATCCTAATATGTGTTCACATGATGTGCACATGATTTAAGACACTTGGAGACTTCAAGAAGCTAGTAGAACCAAGCCACCAAGCTCCCTTGGCTGCTGGAAAACCGTGGTGCCCCTTGCCATTTTAAGGGTTTAATTGTTTTCCATTTACTCCTAATTATATGCTAGTTAATTAGGTAATTTGTTAGGTTAATTATCCTAACCAATTTTAATTAACATACTAATAATATAACTAATTAATTTAGTATATATTAACATATATTATAACCTTTAATCAATATTAACATATCTAATTAGTATTTAGATTAAAATAAATTAAGAATTAAACTAGTTCATTTAGTTAGCTAATTAAGTAATTAGATTAGTCAAATTAAGCTTAATTAGCTACTAATCAAAGTCAAGCCTACAATTTTTGACTTAATCCTAACCCTTGATTCATCTTTAATTCCTAACCATAGATTAGATCTAAGGTAGATATTACTTGGTCATAAATCTTGAATTCTAATCTCACCATTGATTAGATCAACGGCTAAGATTAAAGCTTCTAAAGTAAGCTTTATAATCCAATGGTTCACAAAGAAGTCAATGCTTCTTTTGTTGACTCTTTCTAATTGGTTTAGAAAGTCAAGCCATCCATTTTGACCATTTCCTATTGGTTTAGATTTCTACCCAGTCAGCATCGTTGACTGTTACACTAAACGTGGGCCCCACGAACTTTTTCGGGTCCACAAATAATTTTTCTACTGTTTTTGAGACAGTAGGTACTGTTGAATAAAATAATATTATAAAAATATAAAATTATTTTATTGTACGCTTAAATCCAGAAAATTACGAGATTAATATATATATCAATCAATTGGGTTTAGTAAGATCCCCCAAGCTCAATTAATTAAAATAAGATTTATCCAGCCGAGAAAATTTTTATTTTCTTAGGTCGGAGTAAATCACATACAACAGTCAAGTACACTCACGGAACAGTCAAATTAAATTTACTGCTCACAGAATTCACAAAACAGTACAAATCGGGACTATATTGTAATTATCCCAAAAGTTGGGGTGTTACATCCTTTGCTTGACAGTGGCTTCACGAATAAGAGTAATGTAGAGTTGCTCTTTGAGCAAGTCTAGATTCTAGTGGATGAGGTCTGGGTTGATGTCTTTATAGAAGTTTTGTCTACACTAGCTAGGCTCTATAATCTCGATCAGAATCATTGCTTCACAATCATAAGTTAACTTGAAAGGGGTTTCCCTAGTCATGGAGTGTGGTGTGGTTCGGTTTGCCCATAGGACGTGATCAAGCTTTCTATCCATTTTCCTTTTGCTTCATCTAACCTCTTCTTGATGCCTTGAAGGATAACTCAGTTTGTGGCTTCAGCTTGGCCATTTGTCTTTAGATGCTCAAAATAGGTGAAATGCTATTTAATCTTGAGTCCAACAAGGAAATCTTTGAACCTTTGATTAGTAAATTAGGTTTTGTTGCCTGTAACAATAGACTCTAGGATCCTAAACCTGCTAATTATGTTCTTATAAGTAAATTTTTGTATGCGAGCCGAGGTGATGGTAGATAGCAGTTTCGCCTCTTTTCACTTAGTAGAGACTACTACTAAGTATTTAACTTGTCCAGGTGCTTGAGGAAGAGTACTCAGGATATCTATCCCTGACTGATGGAAAGTTTAGGGTATCAGTGCCAACCAGCCACCACTGGTGTGCTTGTCCGCTCATCTATTCTCCTTATTTTCTAACGCCAGCGCCTCCATTTAGTTGTCACCGTTTTGCTTACTCCTTTGTCTTTCTAGTATCTTCTTACTGCACTCTTGCAGTAAAGAAGGCCCTCTGTGAGAACTAGGATGCTTATTCCTCTCGAGACTCATATTTTAAAAAGGCTAGCACACTAGGGGCTTGCACCAGCTGGTGATACTCATTAGCGAGAGATGATGGAGCACTAGTTAGCTTATTTGGTAGCGATACAGGCTAGCTTCCATGAGCACACCATCTATAGTATCCAATGGTTGGTGGAGCAAGCTCAGTACCCTATGGATGATTTCCCTACCATGGGGATTCCGCCTGAGGCAACTAATGTTCCACCCTAGCGAGAATAGGAGCAAAACACAAATGCAGAGGATGAGGATGCTGCTGAGGGCACTAATGAGAACAAGGAGGAATAGTGCTAGGATTGAGGACTTCCTTTTTATCCATTCTCTTTTATTTCATTTCATCTTTTATTTCATTCTATGCTTCCTATTTTTGAACAATGGGGATACTATTCCCCTTAGGTTTGGGGGGGGGTAGCCTAGTTCTTTTTAAGCTACACTGTTTATTTTATATGGATGTTATGACTTGTTTGGTTTCGTTCCCCTTCCTATGCACTATGGATATTTGGAAAGCTTATTGTCTTTGTCAAGTTATTCCAAGTTGTTAGTTCTTTGTTTATTGTATTTAGTTAGTTGTGTTAGTTTTTGTGTTAATCGTGAGCCTTGATGAATTAACTTGTGGTTGTACCCAAGCTTGAAATTTCGTATTGTGCTTAAGAGTAAATTCTGAGATTATTTTGAAATTGCTTGAATGCAAGTTAGACTTAGTTTGTTAGTTGTTTTGAATTGAATAGCCAATGATTGAATGGTGAATGGATTGACCTCAATACTTTGGAATTCACATGAGTTCCTAGATTTAAGTCGAGCTCCCTTGTCCCTTTTGTGTATGATTGTTGACCTTGGATTTTGATTGGAATGCATGGCTTGAAAAATGTTGTGAATTGCATGTGTATAGATTACGAGTTTCCTATGTGTTGTTTTGATTCTCTTTTGAGGAAGAATCCTAGATAAACCATGATCAAGGAAGTGATTAGGGCATTCTTTGCACTATTTGGTCCTATCAAGCCTAAACTTACATGATTATATCTGTAGGTCGTATTTGAAGCCTTGTATGTGTTTTGGCCATTAATTGATTTCTTTTACCTTCATTTCCCTTATCACTTAGCCCTTCATATGCAAGTAAATGCATTCTTCTGCTCACCTTTATTGTTTTGTTGAGTACATAGCATGGAAGTTTCTGAGTTAAGCCATCTTCATGAAGTTTTTAGTGCATGAAACTGATAAAGGGTTTGAAGGATCCAATAGGGAATATGTAACATCCCAAATACTAGTACTAATGGCGTATCCGATTTACACATTAGTAATTAGAATTTGGTACATTACTTATGAATATCATTAATTTTTCAAATACATAATTTGAATAAATATCAAAATATGAGCCTTTCGCGGAAGCATAATATACATATACCAAGAAATGAAGTTTATACAACTGTACCTCATTGTACACTATATACAAAGAATGCCTCATGGCATAAAGTCAGTATGACTATTTACATATATCTATGCAAAAGTACTAATCTAACTCTTCCTATCGAAGCTCCATCTCATATGACTATCTAGATCCTACCAAAAATTATCATGGAAATCATAGAAGTAGGGGGTGAGAATCATAAAATTCTCAGTAGTTTATAAAAATTGTGTCATCACAATAATTCCAACTATTTCGGATAAAAATAAGTTCAAATCATTATTGTATAATCCGTAGGAAGGTGGCTAAAGCCAAATCGAGTTCTTCCTTTTCCCGAAACAGAGGTTCATTTTATATCATTTATCAAAATCATTTGAATGATTAAAGCAATCATCAAATCTTATCAAAATCTCAAATTCATATCAAGGGATCACATTCATCAAAATTAATGTCTCAAATCTTAGTTCTTTTCATCAAATCTCATGAAATCAAATCATGATTTGCATCGTCAAATCTCGAGTCATCAAATCATAAATCATTTTATCAAAATCTTAATAAATCTCTTCTATATCATTGATTATCAAAATCATATCAAAATCTCATTTTTCAAGATTCATATCTCAAATCATCAAGACACATATGTCATTTCAAATCAATTAGTATGGAGGGAATGTCCATCCTCAAAATATCGATTACTTGTTAGTAGCCTGCTTTTGGGTTAGTGCACTTCAACCCATTTATGATGATTCATTTGCCACACAGTGCTACTCCAGGGTCAAAGTAACCCAAATTAATCCATAACAAATGAGGGAATATCCATCCTCATTATAGTTGTGAGTAGAGAGGGAGCACAACTTATGAGGGAATTGTCCGTCCTCATTCCAGAGTTGTGAGTAGAAAGAATTATCCATCCTCAACTACTTGATAGGGAGGGTATCTTCCTTCCTCACACTATCCCCTTAACTACTTAGATAGAGAGGGTATCTTCCTTTCTCACACTATTCTTCAACTAGGAATGCCTCAAGTGTAAAGAGAGAATGTCTTTCTTCAAGTACACGTCAACTATAGGGAACTCAGGTAAAGAGGAAGGGAATGTTAATCCTTGACCTCAATACTCAGGTGGTAATGGAATGTCCATCCTCAACCACCATTTGCAAGTCACCCCTAGGTCCAAAGATATCCTAGGTAATGAGTTACTCAAGTAAATCAAATCTAATTTTGAGTCATTCATCAATCATGCAATAATATGCATATGAAGATTTCTTTTATCATCAATAATCAAATCCAACATCATAAAAAAATCATTTCACAAATCATCAATCTCATATGATTCAATATCATCATGAAATCATTTCTCAAGTCATCATAAAAGGCATTTCTCATATCATCAATCTCATTTGATTAAATCATGTTATGAAATCATTTTCTCAAATTTATTTAGATGCATAATCTTTTCATAATTTAGTGAATTCCAATTATTCAATTCAAGTTTTAAGGTTTGTATTTAGGTTATATGGGATAAAGAACTCTGTTTCCATTATTTTCAGACCAAAATCCTCAAATCAGGGGCCTAGTAATCGATTACATGGCCTTGGCAATCGATTACAAGCCTGGAAGAAGCCATGTAATCAATTACAACTGGATGTAATCAATTGCATCTTGCTCAAAAGCCTTGTAATTGATTACGTGGGCCATGTAATCGATTACAAGCTGCCCAAAAACACATTTCGCAGCTCCAGAAGCTTAGTAATCGATTACAACGTAGAAATTTGAAAAAAAATAAAGTCTTTAACCCATTTTAACCCCAGCTAAACCAATAAACATCATCATTAACATCATACAATCACAAATATGCATCCAAATCACTCATCAAACAACAAATCTCATTAAGGGCATGAATCCATTTTCCAAATCTCAAAAGTCATCAAGAGTTAAATCAAGAAATCAAGTTCTCAAATCAAAATCATCATATAATCATCTTTTCTATTTCAAAATCATATTTCAAATCTCAAGTTTCCAAAACTTTGGAAAACAAAGGAAGAAATAGAAAAGCAAAGAAAAACCCCTACCTCATCTCCTTTGCAAGGCTCCATCTTTTCTATCCTTGGATCTTCTTTTCCCTTGATCTTTCTTTCTTCTTCCTTCTCTCTTTTCTCTCTTCTTCCCTCTTGGATTTGGTGGCTAATGAATGTGAGAAAGAGAGAGAGAGACAGAGAGAGAGAGAGAGAGCAGAGTGAGCGTGAGAGAATAGAGAGAAAAGTGAGAAAAGAAACAAGAATGAGAGAGAAAAAAAGGGAAAGGAATAGGAAATAAAGGGGAAAGGTGAAATCCCACTGGTAACATTTTATCTACTAAAGACATTTTAATGTTTCATAAACGAATTTTCTAACATTCACAGGCATTGTAGAAAATTCTAAGATTTCCTTCATTTCTCAGTTTTATATTTCCATATATCCCATTATACACCTTTATCAGACACTAAGCTTTACTATTCATTCCCAGGTTAAGTTAAGCATTATGAAATTTAACTAAAAAGCTTTCAAGTGCACAATTTAATCTATTTTCATCCCCTCATTTAATCTTTATTCTCTATTTGATATCTACTCATAATCTCATGATTTTCTAAGCTACTTGTCTGTTTAGTTGGGTCTATGAACACTATTTCAGTATTATTAAAAATGTCAAACTAATTCATTTGATCTTCCAAAATTTAATACAACTCATTCCAATCCTTTATGACTTATAAATAAATGTTCCATATTTATTTCTACCTTCGTAGCTATTTAAACCAAATTCTGAGCTCTTTCTTAACTTCAGTGTTATAGATTTATGCTCAAATCAATCCAAATCATTATCAAAATTATCAAATAACTTCTATCAATTTTATTGAGCTACTATAACCTTGACTACGTCTATTAAGTTAGAGAGAATGTTACAGAATACAAGAAAAGTATAGAAATAGAAAGAAAGAAAAAGAGAGAAGAAAAATAGGGGAAAAGAAAAAAAAATCAAGAGATAATTGATATTAAGATTGATCAACTCAATATGTATTATTCTGTATGTATAGGGAACTATTACTTCACCAAGGCGAACTAGGTGAAATAGGAATTCTTTCAGTGAAGGATCAACTAATATGACTGAAGTGTTTTTAGAGATGGAAACTGCTATGAGGGAGCAGACTGCCATCGTAAACAAAGTTTTAGAAGGGGATGGAAGTAAATTTCATTTCAGCAGCTAGTGACACTAGTACAGTTAACTTATGGAGTTATTTTAGTAGAGAACCGAAACTTTCCAAATTTCTCAAAGTTTAAAAAGGCCAACCCTGCATCCTTAAATGGAAAGTAAGACCCGTTTGGAGTAGGGGGAAGTGGTTTAAGGAAATGGAGAAAATCTTTATAGTTGAGATTCACTCAGATGACCTGAGAGTTTTGGTTGTCTCCTATATGTTAGAAAGGGAGACAGAGTTTTGGTGAGCAGATGCCAAGAAGTTGCTGAGACTTTTGACACTTAGTTTACTTGAGGAGTGTTTGGTAATTCCTTTCTAGATAAATACTACCCCAAGAACCTACAGAATGTTAAGGAGATAGAGTTCCTGAGGCCTGAATAAGTTGGCATGTTGGTAGGCCAGTATGTGGCTAAGTTTGAAGAAGTAAGAAAGTTGTTGTTCTGAAATTTATTAGTTTTTCTTTCTTAAATATTCTTTTTGAATAAGACCAGAGTGGTAATTCAAATAGAATAGAACAAATGATATCTGGTTTTTGTTTCACCAGCTATTCGAATTTATAAGATTTCAGAAATAAACAAAAGTTTATTAAGTAAGCAAATTTTGAATGGCATGATCTTTGAGGCTAATCGAATAAACTAAGAAAGCTATTCAATTGGAACAATTTAGGAAGACAACTAGCGTTAATCGGGTAGACTAAGTATGCTATTCGATTAAGTGAGATTTCATTTTTTATCGAAATATGATGTTTGAGCGGTAGTTCAGAATGACTTACTTTTGATGGTGATCAAATAGATGGAGAACTATTCGAATAGATTATTTTAGAATGGTAAGTTTGGCTAACCGAGTAGACAAAGGGAGCTATTCAATTGACATAAGTTTCAGGTTAATCGAATATACTATAAGAGTTATTCAATTAGCAGCTTTTCATTATCTCAAAGAAGGCCTAGTGAATAGACAGCTATTCCATAGGTGTTAATTTGAGAATAATCGAATTACATTAAGAGTAGTTCGACTAGCATAGTTTCGATTAGTCAAAATAGGCAAAGAGGGGCTTATTTTCGATTCATCGAAAAAGGCATAATTGTGTTTTAATGCCATTCAAAGAAAACAAGTGATAGTCCCATCAACTAGCCTCAAGTGGAACAAAAGTTTCAAGATTTTCACAAGAGGAAGAGAGGGGATGATAGGTATAAGAAGTGTGCTTTTAGACCTAGTTATCCTCAAGATAAAGGCAAGTAAGTTTAAGCAGAAATGAAGGGACCAAAGTGTGATAGATGTGGAAGACAACATGGTGGAAGACCTTGTTAGGTAGGCCAAATAGTATGTTATACTTATGACTGACCAGAACACTTTTAAATGAGTGTACACAGAAGTAGGGAGTAGTACCTAACCTTGAACCTCAAGTTAGAGTAAGAGTTTATACTCTGAGTGGTAAGGAGGCGGCTTAGACTCCCCATCTTATACGAGGTAAGGACATAGTTAAAGATGATCTCTAGGTTGTATTGTATGATTCAGGAGTATCCTACTTCTTGATTTCATATGAATATGTGAAGAGATTAGATTTACCTATGTTTGAGTTTCCCTATGTTTTATCCTTGTCTACTCCAACAAGAAAGCTAGCCATAACTTCCTTTGTAAGATTGGGTTGTTGTGTGAAGATAAAAGGTAAGATTTTCTTTGTGAATCTTATCAATTTATCTCTTCTTAACATAGACATTAGACTAGGCATGATTTTATTTGTTAGCAAACCATGTTGTTTTGAATTAATCAAATAGGACTTTAAGGTTTATATCTGATGATTCTTCAGTGCCTAATTCTTTAGAGTCTATGTTTTGAGAGTTAAACAAGTGAACAACTTCTTAGTAGATGGGACTTAAGGATATTTTTTTCTTTTTCTCCTTGTATGGGAAGTTTGGCAAGTCTTAGGGAATATGCCTATGATAAAAGGACATCCAGAAGTATTTCCTAGGAAGATAACTAAGTTTCCACCTAAGGGAGAAGCAAACTCACTATAGGTTTGGTATAAGTTAAGTAGTAGATGGTTTTTAGATTCAGTAAATTATTCCTACAGAATGAGAACCTCTAAGGTTGAGTTAGATACAACTAAGGGAGGTGAAATCCTCTCCAGTATGATATCATACCTGATATGAGATAAAGAAGATGGATGAAATTTTTAAAGGATCATAACTTTGAGTTATAGTATCATTCTGGTAAAGCCAATGCAGTGGCTGAGGCACTAAGTAGGAAATCCTTACATGTGTCCCAGATGATGGTCCAATAAAGTGAACTTCTTGAGAGTTTCAAGAATTTGAGTCTCGCAGTGACTATGATGCCATATAGTCTCGTAGTGAGTAGAGTAGGCATAGTAAATGACTTAGGGATTCAGATTTTAAAAACTCAAAAGAAGGATGAGACTCTAAGGGACATCGGTGAGTAAATCTTCTTAGGAAGTCCAAAAAAAAGTTAATATGGCAAATGATGGAATGATAAAGTTTAAAGACAGACTTTGTGTTCCAAGAGGGTTATAAATCAAGGAAACGATTCTGGAGGAAGCTCACAAGAGCAGCTATACCATCCATCTATGGGCTACTAAAATGTACTAAAATCTTCGAAGACTGTTTTGGTGGCTAGAATGAAAAAGGACGTAGCAGAATATGTGTCTAGGTGCCTTTTTTCCAGAAGATACTATGGAGTGAAGCTGGCACTGAAGGAGCTATTTGGGAGTTGGAGTCCCATATAAAGAAAGATTACTTAGGGTTGTTATTTGAGGTAAACAATTTTGGGGACAAAATTTTAAAAAGAAGCGGAGAAATGTAACACCCTAAATAATATGTTAGGCTTGTTTATGATTATAGAGATAGCCTAATACTTGCTTGACATGCAGGTTTAATTTTGTGACAAATTGAGTTAGTTTAGGCACTTTGTTGTAATACAGAAGGTGGAAAGTAGCTTAAAATGACTCAGATAATGACTTTAAAGGCTAAGTTAAAGGAAATAAATATGAATAATTTATTTTTAGGTCACAAATATGTGGATGAGGATGTAGTTAAAGTTTCAAGATAAATTGAGTTGATTTGGTATTTTTAAGTATACTGGTTATGTGTTTTAATATTAGATTGACATGTAGTAGATATGAAAAAGTATGAAAATGGTAAAACTAGGATTTAGGTGAATCCTAGGTTTTATTTCAATATATTTGGAAGTTAAGAAACTTGATTTAGTAAGATCAAAGTATTCCTAAGAGATATAAAGTTTTAACACAAAAACTTAAGTGCCTTTGTTCCTATCCTTTTAAGCCTTCATTCTTGACTTTTCTTCTTTATTTTCTCTCATCCTTCATGTTTCTATCAGCAGAAATAGAGGAAAGAAAAGAGAGAAGAGAATAGGGGAAATGAAATAGAGAAGGAGAGGAAGGGAAGAAGGAGGAAAAGAGGAAGATCCAAGGCAAGGCAAGAGCTTGAAGATCATCATCTACACCAAGAGGTAAGGGTGTTTATGTTTATGTATCTCTTTTCCCATCTCCATCTTTGCTTTAAAAAGTATGCATGTTGGAATGAAAATGGGTTTAGAGAAGAAAATGATGTCTTTTAAGTGTTGATTCTATCATTAATGGTTGAAATGGTGGTTTATGACTTATTCTATGTAAGTTTATAAGTTATGAACTTAGAGAAGTCCATAGGAACCTTTGAGGATGAAAGTGAGGAATGGGTTTTTAGATTGATGGTTGATGCTTTAATCCAAGTTTGAATGAGTAAAGATAGATGTAGGAGGTTTATGACATGATTAGAGATCAATGATTTATGTAGGAAAACATCTAGGAATGGATTTGGAAATGTTAGAAATTGATTGGAGAACCAATTATGCATCTGCAAAAAGCATTCTAATGTTCCGGTGCCTAGACACCAGAGTTTGGGCACCTAGGCGCCCAATGACTAGTAGAACAAGGTTGATTCTGGAGAAAATCCATTTCAAACAGCTTGTGGGGTTAGTAGCATAACTTGAGCCATAGTCATCGAAATGACCTATTACTTATTTCATTTGAAAGCTAAGATACAAGGCTTCATGTAGTAAAAATTTTAGATTTTTAGAACAACCTAAGTAGCACCAGTTTCAGTTTGAATTTGAGTTAGATTCTGCAGAAACAAGCAGATCGACACCTATTAAACCAGATTGCATAACTTCTTACTCCGAGGTCTAGATTACATGAGACTAATGGCATTTTGAAGCTAACATATAAGACTATAAGACTTAAAAAATTCAAGAATTTTGCACTCTTCATGTGTTCCTAATTTCAATTTAAAGTAAGGTCAGATTTTGGTAATTAGCTAGTTGCCCTGTTTCAGCTTCTGCATTTGGTGGCATAACTTTAGGTATACTAAGTCAAATGAAGTGAAGTTTCTTTCATTTGAAAGATATGAGATAAGACTATTTTCCCATAAAATTCTAGAATTTTTGAAGTTAAGATGTACATTTGGTGCATTATTAAAAATCAGCCTTTCTAGGCAACCAAACCAAAAAATGTCAAGATAAGTATCTAGGACCTTGAGCATTCTAGTGTAACATAGGTTACTACTGGTGGTGTGATAATAAAGTAAACTAGATACAATTAATATAGGTATGTTGTACTTATCTAGATGCATGAATTACTCACTTATAATTAAAGTTGAGTTAACTATGCAAAGTTTTTAGAGAAATGCTCATTCATCTCATTAAGTAAGGTTGAAATGAAGCATTAGCTATGATAGACTCTTTCACTAGGTTGAAGTTGAGTCTATAAGTAAGGTTTGTGGTGTTTATGTATGAGCTAAGCATAACACTACATCTTTCACACACTTGCTATTCATTTAGTATGTATGTGAAAAGTATGAAACTTAGTGCAACCAAGAGTAATGATTTGCCATAGGTAAGTATCTAGCACTTTTAGAAACTTAGTGTTGCATAGAAATCACTTAAAATGTAGTGAGTGATGATGTGGTGTTTAGATACATGTATGCTAGGATGGACTGGTAGTATTTTTCTTACGTGGGTAGCCTTACATGATGTGCACAATCATTTGGCCAGAGATAGGGAATCAGATGTTCCTAAGGGAACAAGATATTCCTAACCATAGTATCAGGTTACGAGTAGTGTGTGTAACATCCTCCCTAATCTAATAATCCCAACTAGTTTGAGTGTAATTTTATAACACTAAATACAAGAAAATAACTAAAGTTTCTGCATAAACAGTTGATATGATGGAAATAAATATGAAAAACTTATTTCCTAGTTATAAATGATTGATAAGAGTTGTAGTAAATTTTGGAGAATCACCTGAGCAAGTTTGGTATTTTTAAGAATACCGAAGAGGAATAACTGGAACAATTAAGTATCTCAGAAAATTATGAAATTTCTTGGAGATGACAAGTAACATATGGAGAATAATTTGATATAAAATACTAACTAAGATAAGTATCAGTAAGCTTCCTACTTAATCCCTCGGTTTAATTTAACTTGGACCGAGTAATGAAGCTTAACTGATAAATAACAGTATATGAAAAGTTATAGAAAATTTGATCTGAGGACTAAGTTGAATCCTAAAATTTTCCATAACAATTATGGATACTTGAAAACTAAACTTTGGAAGATTAAAATGTATGTAACAAATCCAAAAGTTTTAGCATAATTAGTTTAGCCATTCTTTAGACATTTCCACTGCCAAACTTATTCTTCAGTTATCTAGATAATTCTTTTGCTTTTGTTCACCTTTCTTTACCTTATTTCTATGTGACAAACCAACCCGAAATAGAGAGCAAACCAAGCCACACGGTCACTCACTCTTCACCACTTATCTTCTATTTTTAATCCAACTAATCTCATCTACACCTACCTTATTCTTTCTTGTTCTTTTCCTTTGTTCTTCACGGCTGAGATAGCTCCAAAATTAACAAGGACATAACAAGGAAACAAGAGAAAATTTGAAGGAAGGAAGAAGCAAGAGAAAAGAGAAACCAAGTTGAAGAAAATGGAGAAAAATTTAAAACCAAAGCTTGAGAAATTAGGAGGAAAGGTAGGGGTCTCTTGTTTTAAATTTGTTCTCCTTCTTTAAGTGTTTTGAGCTTGATTCTTGTTATTGTTTACTTGTGAAACTCACAGCTGAATTCAAGAGGAATAGGAGTTCTTTATTTTGAAATTGTTCTTGTTCATCTAATGAATGATTATTTGAGTTTATGATTTGATTTAAAGAGAATCATGACCAAACCATGCTTTAGTAAGGTTTACGACCAAAATTTGAAATTATAGAGGTTCTGATTTTATGTTATTTATGCTACTATTTTGCTTCTATTTTTTAAGTTATTTTTGCTAGTATTTTGCTGCTATTTTTTATGTTATTTATGCTCGTTTGTTTATCTTTGTTATTTTTACTCCTGTTTATGCTACTATTTTTGTTGCTATTTTGCTATTGGTTGCTACTATGTTGTGCTACTGTTGCTATTGTGTTGTGTTGCTGTTGCTATTTTGTTGCTGTTATGCTGTTAATTCTATGATTCTTTATGTTTTTACATTCATTTATTAGTTACGTTGATTGAGGAAATAATGATTGATTGGTTAACTAGAGAAGATGGCCTTAAAAGTGAATCTTGGTCCTGAATAGTCATGATTTTCCTTATAGATAATCAAGTGTTCTAAGTCATGATCTACATGAAATTCTATGCTTAATTGTTGTTAAATAAGTTAAGAATGAGGTTGATTAATGTGAATATTAGATTGTTCATGAAATGAATAGTTTGGTCGTGGCATGTTCTTGCTTGATTATAGTTAACAATAGTCATTTGAAGTATTAAAGAAATTATGAAGATTTTATAGTATTTGCATTTTTGAATTGAACATTTGTATATTGAATATATCCATGAGTGAGTAATTCTTAAAGTATTATATAAACCTCGTTGGCCGAATGGTAGTATAAAGAATAAGATATTCGTAAAATTGTATTCAATACCTATGTGTTTGAATTTGAATTATTCTTTGTATGAATATTTCTTAGAACAAATTGTAATCTGTATTTATGAATTGATTTAGTTCAATTACTAGAGTGACTATTGAATTGTGTATTGAATTGGATGAATGGAATGGTAGTGGATACTTAATGTGTAATAGAGAATATATTACTTCTTGGTAATTCAAGTTGAGCTTGAAATTGATATTGCTCCCTTGATTCTAAAGGTTGAGTTAGAATATGATATTGAATAATCAGTGCTCATAGAAATTGTATTTGAATTGTATTTGATTGGAGTATGAGAACATGGAAATTTGTATTTTATCATAGTATGCTATTCCCAATGTATGAGTAACCTCTTGTATTTGAATTGTTTGGGCATGAGTGAATTCTAGAGTTGATCCTCTATGAGGGAAGGGTATCCAGAATTCCATTAGAATTATGGATATGAACCTCTGTGAGGAAGGGGATCCTATATTCTTAAATTCCTCACAAGTTTCCTCACTTGCCTGAGTTTCCCTCATGTATATAAGAGTATTTGGAATAGTTCTGTGTGACACAGATGACAGTGTCATAAATAGGTTAGAGAGCACTAACTTGAAAGTAGGCTATTGACAATCTGAATAGGATACTCGAAATAGTTTTATGTGACATAGATGGCTGTGTCATAAATAGGTTGGGATGAATTGGCCTAAAAGTAGACTATTACCAAGTAAGAACCCAGGTTATGTGAGGCGACCTAGTTCTATGGGAATAAGCATATGGGTAAATGAGCACTAAGTTATAAAGTGTATTTGTTATCTTATATGACTACAAAAAAGAGAGAGTTTATATGTGGAATTGAATTTCAAGTTTAGTTTACATATTGTGATGTATTTGTTTTGTGATCTTTTGATAACAAGAGTTTTTGTTAAATTTAAAGTTAAATTTAAAGTTAAATTAGAAATTCTATTTCAAGAAGAGGAAGGACTAGATCTGGATTTTACCACCTTCTTACTTTATGAAAATGAGCTTTCAAAATGAGATATTTTCTCCGAAATAGCTGGAAGTATTATGATGACACCATTTTTTA
The DNA here is from genome assembly GCA_029884595.1 of Ormosia semicastrata. Taxonomy (NCBI): domain Eukaryota; kingdom Viridiplantae; phylum Streptophyta; class Magnoliopsida; order Fabales; family Fabaceae; genus Ormosia; species Ormosia semicastrata. Next base: position 78,317,110 of record JAQQTO010000060.1, read on the forward strand.
ATAAAACTATTGAGAATTCTTGGAATTCTCACCCCTGTTGTATTATTTCCATGATATTTCCAAGAGAAGTGAAAGGAGCTAGAAGATGACGTGCAGAGACAGAGTTTAGCGAGAGATAGTCATTTTTTAATCATTTGTATTTTGGGATGTATTTATGAGAATTTAGAAGTATTAAATGTAGATTATACGTTTATATGTATAAGTTTTGTACCTAAATCTGTACACTTGTATAATGATATGTATAATATATGTACGATATCCTAACCACTACAGGCTCATATTTTTATATATCTCTTATATGTATTTTCAAATTTCTTATATTTTATATAAGTGACATCCTTAATTTCTGATACTAATGCGTAATTCTAGATACGTTATTAGTAATAAAGTTAAGGATGTTACAGTGTGAGGATGAGCTTTCCCTCCCTACTGCAGGATAATACAAGAAGCCAGAGTTCCTAGTAACATCTTGGTTCTTAATTGAGCTAAGTATGTATGTATGTATGTATGAATGTATGTATATATGTAAGTTAACTTGGTTTCTTTAGTTACTAAAGTTAAACTTTGTAGAGTATGTAAACATATCTTATTTAGCATGAGTTAAGATTATGTTTATTATGTTATGCATGATGATTATTCATTATGAATGGATATATGCTGGTTTTGGAATACCATTACTGAGAATATATGATTTCTCACCCCGCTGTGTTTCCATGTAAATCTAGGTCAAGAAAGGATAGAAGAAAAAACATGAAGACTAGAGTAGTTTACTTTTATTGCTTTTGAGACAAAGCTTGTATAATGTTTTATGTTTGCTTTGAGTTTGTAAGGAGTTATATGTATAACACTTTGCCTTTGAGGCTATTGATGTATATATGTATGACTTTTAGTTTTGGCTCTCTATAATAATTTGTAAAAATATTATGGGTTAGTATGATGTTAAGTTAGAAGTAAAATAACTAATGCTGCTTATCTAAGTATATGTCAGATATATTAGGGTACTGGTATTAGGATATTACAGCATTCATTTGACAATTGTATGGACAGTTGTATTCCTTTATGGAATGAGATTTGGTTTTGGAAAATATGTTTTGCTTGGGAGTATTACATAGAAAGAGTACGTGAATATTCCTTTGGGTAATGAGTAAGGTCTCATGTACATTTTGCAAACATATTCTAATGTAAATAGATTTGTTTTTTTCATTGTGAATGGATAATTATGTGATAATTATGTCATGTTTTGTAAATAAATGAACTGTCTGCCTCTGGAAGAGAAAGGACTATTTTAGTTTTTGCTACCTTTCTAGTTATTTGGTGTATAGCTAGTTTTTTTCCTGAAGTAGCTGGAGCTATCATGATGACATGTTTTGAAAACATATACTGAGAATTGTGAATTCTCACCCCGTTTGTTATTTCCATGATAAATCCAGGTCGAGACTTTTTCAAGGAAAAGGAAAAAAGTTTTATTTGCTTTTGAAGCAAAGCTTATATATTTTATATTTACTTTGGTTTGTATAAAGGTTTATGTATTACAATATGCCATTTTGAGGCTGAGGTTGTATATATATATATATATATATAATCTTTTTGTGTCTTCGTGGCTCTTTATAATAACGTGAAAGGTTATTATGAATCTAGAATGTTGTTTTTAAGTTAGGAGTAACGTGGCTAATACTGAATACTATTGTATATTCGAATATGCTAAGATATCAGTATTAAGATGTTATATTATAGTATCAGAGCAGTTCATCCTGTTGAGCCAGCGTATGAACTGACTATGCTTAGGCATGTTTAGTAATTCATGTTGTGTGTTGTGCATTTCTTGTCTCATTGTGAGTTGTGTGGATAGAATTGCATGACAGTCTTAGGTTTGAATGTTCATGGTTACTGTCACACTGTTACATGATATTGAGACTAATCAACTCGATATGTATTATTCTATGTGTATGGAAAACTATGACTTCACCAAGGCGAACAAAGGGAAATAGGAATTCTTCTAGTGAGGGTCCACTCGGTATGGCTGAACTCCCTTTTGACTTATTTGTATCTACACCCTATGGAATGGAACCTCTAGATTTAGTAGAGCCCAAAAGACAGATAGAGGGTTTGTTAGATAAAACTTGTAAGGATTATGGATAGAAGAGTCAAAGAGTTTAGTGGAAAGCAGATTTCTTTGGTGAAGGACATCTGATATAGGTTTGGCTTTAAAGAGGCTACTTGGGAGCTGGAGTGCCGCATAAGGCAGGACTATCCAGAGTGTTTATATGAGATAAACAAATTTTGAGGACAAAATTTTTAAAAAGGAGGGGGAAAATGTAATATCCTCTCTAACCAGTTAGTTTGAATTAAGTTTATAGAAGTTCAGTAACTCTTGTAGAAGTTATGTGTTAACCTTGGTAGCCCTTTTAAAATAGTTAGGCTAGTTTGTTATAACATCAGGTATGAGAAATAACTGTTAAGTAGCCTAGAGAGTAGCATAAATTGCTTAGGTGATGGAAATGAATAAGGAGAATTTAATTCTAGGTCAAAAAAAGTAGAATGTGATGTGGTTAATTTTGGAGAATTAACTAAGTTAGTTTGGTATTTTTAAGTACACTGAGTGAGTGTTTAAATACTAGAATGATAAGTCAGATGTATGGAAGTTTATGGAATAATGGAAATAGGATTGAGATGAATCCTAGGATTTTTCATAACACCTATGGAAGTTAGGAAACTTGATTTAGTATTATCAAAGTATTTCTAAGAGATATAAAATTCTAGCTAAATATCTCAGCCCATCTTTGTCTCTCCAACCCATCCACGGTCCTTATCTCCTATTTTCTTTTACTTTTCCTTTTCATTTTCTCTCATCTCACGTCTCCAAGCAGTAGGAAGAGAAGAGAAAGAAGAGATAAAGAAAGGGAAAGAAGAGGAGAGAAGAAGGAAAGAGGAAGGACGAAGAGGAGATAAGAAGGAAGATTAAAAGGAAAGCTTGGGTATCAACCACACATCTTGAGGTAGGGGTGATAGTTTTCTTGCTATTCTCTCTTCATGTTTGTGATAAACATGATTTGGGTTGAAAATGAGTTTTGTATGGTTTTTCCATGGTTTGGGTTGGATAAACTTGTTGGGAACCTATTTATGATTCAACTTATGTTGAGGTATGCATAGTTGATGGTTTTAATCTTAGGAACATCCATGAAACTCCTTGAGATAGAAGTTGAGAAATGGGTATTTAAGTTTGTGGGTTTTGTTCATAGATCCATGCTTTATATGAGTTGAGTATGGGTATGAGGATTATAGTATGTTTAGAGACCTTGTGGAGGTTGAAACTAACCAAGACTTGTGTTCGAGAGTTAAGGATTAGTTAGAATTCAGTAGAACAGAGTTGGTGAGGTTGGCGCTGGGCGCCTAAGTGGCCAAGAAGGGAGCGCCTATGCACCCAAGCCTAGAAAGCAAAAACGTGATAGGCGCTCAAGCGCTCAAGAAGTGAGCGCCTAAGCACCCAAGGCTAGAGAAGAAAATGTGTAAAGCACTCAAAAAGTGATTTCCTAAGCTTGGTAGTCCAAAGGGTTCTAGAGCTGAGTGATTGAGCGCTCAGACTCTTGGCGCCTAAGCGCTAGAAAGTTGGGCACCTAAGCGCTCAGGGGCAAAGAGTGTCATGTGTTTCATGTTGAGGAATTGTAGTTCCTTACTTGTTGGGATCTTTTATTCATGCTTTTTAATGTGAGTTAAGACACTATTAAAGATATTTCAAGGAGGAAATAATCACCTAGTGCATGTTGTAACACCCTAATACAATTATCATAAAATAAACAAAATATTTCAAGATAAATTATATCAAGCATGTCACTTTCTAAGAATGCACAAAACATAAATCCATAATAACTTGTATAGTCATTATAGAGAGCCACAAAGATGAAAAAGATCATATATTTACATCATTGGCTAACAAGCCATGCTATAATACTTAAGCTTTTACAAGCTATTCAGCAAAGTAAATAAATACAAGTGGATGCAAAAAGAAACAAAGTAACTAAACTAAGCCTTCTGCTTCTTCTTTTTCTTGCCCTTTTTCTCTTTTGGAAGGTCTTCGCCTGGATTTACAAGGAACGCATAGGGATGAGAACTCACAAAATTCTCAGTATTAGCATACTTATACTAGTAGTTATTTATTTAGTAACAAATAAACAAATTGAAAACATACATACACTCTATGTAACAGAATATCCAAAAATCAATAATATTAAAGAATCATCCAGACAACCCCAAGATACCATCGAACAAGCAACCAAGCACGACAACTTCCCATACAATTGTTAACAATGCAATACTTTATGTAATAAGGCATGATTATGCTCACACAAAGTCCTAATAACATGATTACGCAATGATAATGCATGTTTTAGTTTTTATAAACACAAGATATTTACTTATTTCCCAAGAACCTCGGTTCATTATATATACAAAGCAGGATAAGCCTAAAAGTCTATATCCCACTTGGTAATAGGTAGATGCCTTCCCCTCACCAATGTAAGAGTATTACTTCCACCCTTATACCAGTAACCTTGACCATACTAGCATAAATGCAAGGAGAATTTAGATCCAACACCTCATTCTCAGGTCATATGATTGTGCACACCATCTAAGGTTACAATACATAGGAAACTAGTAAGTATCAAGTTTGAAAACTAGATATCCAAGAATAAGCTCAATTCACAATTGAAACAAACACAAGATCCTCATAATCTAGTGTAAAAGGAAATACCAGCACATGTGAATCTTAGCCTCACTTATCCAACAAAGTAGCAAGAACCATGTCACTAGCATTCTCATACTTAGAACTTCTCATCATCACTTCATAAGTGATTTTAAGACAACTACATGTTGTGCAAGTCCTAGGTACTTCCTAAGGCATTCCACATCTCAAAGGATACCTAAGGTTTCTCAACTTCATATATATGCTGGGTAGATATTTCCTCCATGAAATACCCCTATTAGTGTCTTATTACACTTAAAAATGCATAAAGGAAGGATTTTAACAAGTAGGGAACTCCAATTTTCCAAGAAAAACACTCTAGGAGTTTCTGTGCTTAAGCGATTAAGCGCCCATTTTTTCTAGTGATTAAGCGCCCTATAACAGAAGCACTCCCCTGTTTTGTCTGACATTGGGTGCCTAAGCACCCACAACTTGAGCGACTAATCAGTGAACCCCAGAACCTCTTGGCCTCGGATGATTAAGCGCCCACAACTGGGCGACTAAGCACCCTTTATGCAGGAACTCTCTGGTTTTCATTGATTAAGAGGCCAAAACTGGGTGACTAAGTGCCTAGTGCCTGGAACTTCACCACTATTCCATTGGCTCCAAAAACATTCCCAAACATACAAACTTGGATTTTAAGTGTTTTCTAACTTTAATCATGTTCTTTAACATATTAGAATCATTAAACACTAACTCAACTCATCAAACATGGATTCAAACTCAAAGAAGCCAAGTAAACATCTATGACTTAAAAGCTCATCAAAGAGGTTATGGATATCTACCCGACCAAGTCAAACTACCATAGATTCCAATGAGCTGAAAACATTCTAACTCAACTCTTGGGATCAAGAACTAAGTTAAGAACATTTTTGTTGGCTCATCAAGCCAATTTTTCCCATCCAAGAACCCAAGTTTCATTCAAAATGAACAAAAGAGAAAAGATGGATAGAAAACCCCCTACCTTATGAAGCAAAGATGGAGATGATGGCTAGTGGATCACAAACTTGCCTTTCCTTCTTGATTTCCTCTTCTTTCCTTCCTCCTTTGCTCCTTGTTCTCCTTTTTCTATTGCCTTTGATTTGCAGCCATGAGATAGTGAGTGAGAAATAAGTGAGAAAATGAGAAAATGACATAGGAAAGTCAATATAATGGAAGCTACAGAAACGTGAGAGGTTTGGTCACTTAAGTGACCAAGTGGTAACTCCCAATTTGCTAAGAACACTTAGATTTCTCCAAATCAAGTTTTTTTTTACTTCCAACAAGTTTAAAATAAATCATAGGATTCATAAAAAATCTTGTTGCACAAAAACGATCATTTTCCATATCTAGTCAATCCGACATTAAAACACACAACTAGTATGCTTAAAAATACCAAACTAATTTTGATTATTCTTAAACTTTAACCATATCACAGAATACACATTTGTGACTTAGAAATAAATTATTCACATCTATTTCCATTAGCTAAGTCATTTATGCTAATAGCTGGGTCATTTTAAGCTACTTTTCACCTTTTGGGTTGCAACAAAGTGCCTAAACTAACTCATGTTATCACAAAATTAAACAGACATGTTAAGCAAGTATTAAGCTGCCTCTATAACTATTTACAAGTCTAACATGATTTAGAGGATGTTACACATGTGTAAAAGAATAGACCTTTGTACATCCAATGATAGTGGATTGACATTGGTAGGGTGCTAATCATTGAAGAGCAATGGTGTTGTATTTGATATCACTTGTGATATGATAATGTGGTCTACTACATGTTAGTATACTAAGTTTGTTTGACATGGTTAGCCTATCATTATGCATGAGTTGCTCCTTTATGGTGAAAGTTGAGCTTAAGGTGCATGAATGATAGTTGTTTCTCTTATTTGCTAAGGTTGAGTTATGAGGGTAACTTAGAAACATGAATAGCTCCTTTGTGTAATAAAGTGAGTTGAGAGTGCATGTTTGCTAGATTTTGTTAGTTCACTTAGTTAGTGTGGACCTTGTGAGGTTGTATATATGATGGGAATATTATATAGAGGAAGTATGTGAATATTCCTATAGTAATGAGTGGTAACCTTGTGAATGAGGATAGACTCGTGTATGAGTGAAGGATATAAACTCGTGTAGGCGAGTATCCTTTGTATATAAATGTTGGATATAAACTCGTGTAGGAGGGTGTCCTTCATGTATGAGCATTGGATATAAACTCGTGTAGAAGAGTATCCTTTGTGGTGTTTAAATGAGGTTTGAAAATAACTCTATATGTTTTTAAACTTGCTATTCCTATGTATTGTAACCTTATGTGATGTGCACAATTATTTGGTCAGAGAATAGGATAAGAGATCCTAAATTCTCAAAGCGATGAGGCTCTTATGCCTAGGGTTACTGGTATATGAGATGGTATCAGTACATTCATTATTATGAGATGGAATAGTCCATTCATTACTAGGTAGTGTTAAGTGGTTGTTGCCCTACTACTCAGAAAGAACCAAGGGAATCGAGCTCTTGGAAATGAGCAAGTATCATGTGTTTTCCAAAACAAAAATCTACACAAGCATACTCTTAGGGCATTTCTTAGGCATAATCATACGACATAAACATTGCATTCATTTGACAATTGTATGGGCAGTTGTCTTCCTTTATGGAATGAGATGTGATTTTGGGAATATGTTTTGCTTGGGAGTATTACATAGAGTGAGTATATGAATGTTCCTTTAGGTAATGAGTAGAGGCTCATGTACTTTTTGCAAACATATTCTGATGTAAATGGATTTGTTTATTCATTATGAATGGATAATTGTGTGATAATTATGTCATGTTTTATAAATGAATAAATTGTTTACCTCGGGAAGAAAAATGATTGTTTTGGCTTTTGCAAACTTTCTAGTTATTTGTTGTATAACTGGTTTTTTTTCAAAGTAGCTGGAGCTATCATGATGACAAGTTTTGAAAATATATACTAAGAATTGTGAATTCTCACCCCGTTTGTTATTTCCATCATAAATCCAGGTCAAGACTTTTCCAAGGAGAAGGAAAATAAACAAATAGACTAGAGAAGTTTTATTTGCTTTTGGATGAAAGCTTATATATTTTATATTTGCTTTGGTTTGTATAAAGATTTATGTATTACAACAGGCCCTTTTGAGGCTGAGGTTGTACATATATATAATCTTTTCATTTCTTCAAGGCTCTTTATAATAACGTGAAGGTTATTATGAATTTAGAATGTGGTTTTTGAGTTAGGAGTAACGTGGCTAATACTGAATACTATTGTATATTCAGAATATGCTAAGTTGTTGGTATTAGGATGTTACAGGGTGAATTGATAATTCAATTCAAAAGAATTATTCATTTAGGTGGGAATAGCAATTCAGGACCATTTTCCTTTCCATTCAAGGATAATGCCCAAAATTCTCTTATTTAATTCAAATTTCAAATTCTATGAGCACTGATTATTCAAATTCAAATTGTATGAGCACTGGTTATTCAAATTCAAATTCAAATTCTAGCTCAACCTTAAGGACTTAAGGGAGAAATTCTTAAATTCTTATTCAAATACAACTCAACTTTGTATTTCAAAGAAGCAATATAATTTCTAGTACACCTATTAGTTATAACAAGTGTACAAATATATTTATTTCATCATATACCATATACAAATAGTGGTCACCCCACAAATAACTCAATATGCTTTATTATCCATTCTCTTTCTTTTCAAATGCATCTTAATTTCAATTCCAGAATTTTCTAGATGCACAATCACATCAAGAGGAACTAAATATAATGATCTGGAACATCATTTAGAGTTACATTGGGTTTCCATAAGGTAAATAGCTCTATTTTCTCAAAATAAGGGGTTGGTAATCGATTACCATTCATGGTAATCGATTACCACATGCTAAAACCTTAAAATAGAGGCTTGGTAATCGATTGCCAACCCATAGTAATTGATTACCAGCTTGACAAATTACCCACTATTGCCCGATAAGCTAGACTACGCAAGCGCATATATCGACAAGTAATATAAATGAGTATTCAAATATCATTCCCACGAGGACTGAATTAAAATAATGCTAATTATTAACCAATTGCTACTTGTTCTCTATTCCAGGAAATCAAACTGAATTTGGTGATTAAATGATAAAACAAAATAAATTAACACTTTTAAAATAGGACAAAAATAAACAGCGAAGAAACAGTGGGTTAAGAATCTAGGGTCTAACTTCACTTCTTATTTTATCTGATTTTATATAATCCTTTCACTACTCTTGATCATAATTTGATTATGCTATCCAACGTGTTTATGCATTCACAAACCTCTTTTGACAGCATTGTAAAACTATAGAACTTAATTAAAACACTATATGCCTTTGTGAATTGATAAAATTCTATGCTTTGAGAACAAATATCAAACACTTGCTATGCATGACCGATAGGTATATTTCTATCCTATTGGCAAATCAATTCATTCATTCAATTGAATTAAATTGAATATGCATTTTCTAATTCCATGGTCCAACATCCAAATTCCTATGTCTAGTTCAATGGGTTCACTAAGACAACACAAATAATGGCCAATCAAATGTGCGCATTAAGCATAGAATTAGAAATTCATAACCAAAATTATCACAAGAGCAGGAAAGAATTACAATCAGTCAAATTACATAATAAGATTCATTAGACCCCAGAAAAAGAAGTTAGAACATCATTGTTACAAAAGAGCAATTTCAGAAAATATCAATGTAAACATCTTAAAAATAAAGAGAGAATGAAAGAAAGAACTAGGTGTATTGATTGATGTAGGGGGCTGTGTCCAACTTCTCTAATCCTTCATCCACACCTTGATGCTCTCTCCCAATTTTCTCCAAAAGCCTGCATTGCGTCCTCCAAAAACCTCTCCTGCCTACCCCCAGAAAAAACCACCTCCCAAAAGCCAATTTTTTAGATAAAAAGAACGTGGTGCCATCTGAAAAGAGAAGCTGTGGCCTCATTTTTAGGAGTGTCGCGACACTTGTAAATGAAAACCCTTGGCTCCATATTATTAAGTGAAGCCGCGACATAAATTTGTGCAAGCTGCGGCACCATCATGATTTAAATCATGATCCTGATTCTTTTATGTAGAGTCGCAGCACAAGACTATGGGAGTGCCGCAGCTCCTCCCTCTCTGGACCATGCCCGCTAATAATCTGAGAGCTGGAGGCCTCGGCTCAAGTGAATTGAGTGTTGCGGCCTCCCTTGTGTGAGAAGCAAATTTACATGTGTTCATTCCTGTTGCTTGAATTTTCACTCCCTTGCTTCGTTACAAGTTCTTGTGAGTAAGTAAATATTAAATTAGTCAAATATATTCTAAAAACAAGATAAAACTGAAGGAACTAGCCTATGAATGCATTAGAAAATAGTTGTGTAATAACTTTATTTCACAGAGTTATCACACCCCAAACCTACAATTTTGCTAGTCCCGAGCAAAATAAAACAAGATTTTCTTAACATCTTAGATTCAACAAGCATTTATGTATTCACATGTAAATTTCAACAATTCAGATTCCAAAATATTCAAGATAATATGGCATCATGCATGATCTCATATTCAATGGCTCAAAGTTGATTCAATATCAAGCATACATGCCATCTAATTATCTGCTCATGCTGTCATGTTTTAAATTTTTTTATGCAAAAGATTTCCTAAAAGATGATAAAACAATCATTTCCCAACTCTAGCATACACATCCAAGAGAACTCATGATGATACCCAAGCAATTCCAACTAAGATTCCCTTTAAAATGTGTAACACCCCAAAATTTATTGTTTTACAGTAATGTCTGAATTATACTGTTTTGTGTTTTTTGTGTTTTATAAAATTATTTTGACTGTTCTGAGACTATTTTTTATCGTTGTGTGTGATTTACTCCGAGTCAGGAAAATAATAATTTTCGAGCCGGGAAAAATCTTTACTGATTTATTCGGAGCCGGGGGATCTTACTAAACCCGAATCCGAGAGACATGTTAACCGATCTTTTAATTTTTAGAATTTATCTGTGAAATAAAAATATTTTACGTTTTATTATTTGTCAGATAATATCTGTTGTTTTGGAAACAATAGCTTCTGCTCATTAAGTAATAGATCCGGTATCTTTTATCCGTCGAAAAATAGACTCTGACTATTTCTAAATGAACCAATAAGAAATGATCAACATTAATGGCTTGACTTTTTCTTAACCAATAGGAAGTAGTCAACAAAAGTGGTTGGACTAGTTACTAAGTAACTAGATAAACTAACTAAGTTACCCTAATAGCCTAATTAGTAACTAAGTGGAACAAACTAAGTTAACTAATACTTGGAGTCTATGGTTACAAGAAAATATCTAGGGTTTTTCTAGAAGGATGATCAATACATGACAAATGCATGATCTAATCATGTAACTAGATAGTTAGTTATGTAACTAAATGATCTAACTAAGTTAGTTTAGATGTAACTAGATGAACTAACTACCTAAACTAAATGTAACTAGAAACTAATTGAAAACCAAACTTAGTTAGCTATCCTAATGAGTCACACGGCCACTTGGTGTACTAGGGTGTTCTTGAATGATCTATTATGACCAATTGATGACCATTTGATTACCTAGGCCATGTGAAGCCATGCGATAGTTTTCTATCTTGCTAAACAAGTTTTAACATTCCTATCCATGCATCACACGACCATGCACTTGGAAATAGGCTATTCTATTTCATTCTAACACTTTGTGACAAGAAACTTTCTTCATCTTTTTCTCTTACTTCAAGAACAACCAAGAACACCATTCTCTATTCCTCTTGGAGCTCTCGGCCTCCACCCTAAACCCTACCTCCAAGCTTCCATAATTCTATCCAATCCTATTTTCTAAACATAGATACAATTCTAAACACTTTTCATCTTGTGAGTTTTACATAAATAATCTCCTAAGTGCTTCAAAATCAAGCTTAGATTTTCTACTCCTGAAGGTAACTTCTTGATTTCTTGATCCTAAGTTGGATTCTTGAATTTCTAAACCATGATTGATCCATGGTTTCTTGTTTTTAAGCTTGGTTTATGACTTTAAGATTTGTTTAAGATTGTTAGGGTTTTCTTTGGTGCTTCACGAAATCAAAAGGAGAAGGAACTTGAAGGTTGTTGTCTTCCTAGAGGTAAGAGGGAGATTAACCTCATCAACCAAGTGTTGGTGGTGAGGGAATGACTTGTTTGTGGTGAAAAATCCATAAGGATTTATTCACTTGATTGTTTAAGTTTTCATTGTTTATGATTGATTGTGATTGGTATGCTTGATAGCTTAGAAAATATGTTTGAATATGTGATTGGTATGCTTAGTATGCATGAGTATATGATTAAGAAAATATGATGATTTTTGTGTAAAGTAGAATGTGATTTACATGATGGGAAAATGTATGATGGTTCCAAAGAACCTAGAGGTTCACGGCCTCAACACCACCAAGGGAACTAAGTGTTCTAAATTATTTTCCTAATCAAGGATTAAGTGATTTTATGACAAAAAATTAAATGAAGTGTTTTTGCAAGGAATAATGTAATAGAAAATAATTAAATATGATTTATGGAGGATAGTTTGAAATTCAGCCAACATACTCATTTTTAATCCAAAATTATTTTACTAATTGTAGGATTAAGTATTTGATTGATAAAAATATTAATTTGATAGGTTTTTAGACCTAAAAAGAAAGTAAACTAATTTTTAATTAAATTAGTGTAATTAGGTTATTAAGTAAAATAAAAGTTGAAACTTGAAATTTACTGACGTATAGCTCACCCTTTGGGTTTTGAAGCGCGTTGGAAAATTTTGAACTGTAATATCACAACTTAATCAAAGAAATGTTATTTTGTGAAAAATAGTAGAAAATACTATTTTTAGTGAGAAAATATTGGAATTATTATTTACAGATGAATTATAAAAGAAATATTGGAATTAAAGTCAGATTTTGAAAATAAATGAGAAAAATTTTAAATTGGGCTTAGAATATGTTAGAAATATTTTACGCTATTGAAAATACACAGAAAAATTCTTAGGCAATTTAAAAATAGTAATTCTTGGCTACACGATTAAGAAAATGCGATAAAATATTTACGCGATTGAGAAAACATTAGAAAGTTTTTACGCGATTTGAAAATGTAAGAGAAATGTTCTGCAATTGTGAAAATGAGATAATATTGCTACGCGATTGAACGTAATAGCAGTTTGTTGTCAAGCTGTTGTGGTGGGCCTGGTTATGTTGAATACTGGTACCGCCAAGAGAAGGCGAGGGTATGTGAAATACTGTGAAAATAATGATTGTATGTGTGTTTGAATCATACATCATACATTGAAAAGCGTATCGACTTATTTGGTTAAGGCTGTATGCCTAGGAGATGAATCACACCTATGTGCGGGTGCGGGTGCGAGTAGACAAGTGTAGGTCACTTGTTGACCTTGGGGGCATCGGGGTGCAGGTACCTCGCAATGGACAGTTGGTAGCTCTTATATCCGTAAGGCAGACCGATGCAAATACACCGACGATCCGGACCGAGACACTGTCCTATATCACGATCTGGTATAAAATATCTTGTATAATGCCTTGAGGTGCCTGTTGATAAATTAATAAATTATAACACAGTTGGCCGCGACAGCTGAGTTACAGACATGTCTCCGTGATCATTCTCTCCGAAACTGTGTTTAGCTCCATAGAGTAGGAATGAGTCTGTATGCATATGCATAGTTTGTCAGCATATTGATATGATAAATATATTTATCTTATATTTTATCTGTGATGTGAAAATATGATTTGCTGCTTTGATATAATATCTATTTATTTGCTATCATTTTCTTTACTATTATACTAGTATTGATATAGGGGATCTCACCTCTTTGTTGTATTATATTTGTTTCACTGTGTATATCTAATGAAGACTGGGAAGACGAAGGAGCTGATAATTCTTTTTACTATCAGTGAGATTACTTTTTGTTTGTTGAGATGACGGCGAGGTGCCAAGTTTTAAGTTTTGTCCGAGTTCAGTTCCATTGGGGGGAACTGATGCTTGGAGGTTTGATTTTGACAATGAATGGTTTGTATATACTGGGGACTTGACTCTGAACTTAAGTGGAACCCGCGACGGGATTCTTGTTTTGACGCAACACGCGTCTGTGCGCTTAGAATTCACGATGCCAATTCGTGAACTCTGGGGTGGTACTGTGTATACACCGCGTGAAGACTCTGTGGTGTCTTCCGCAAGGACCCCTGTGAGGCGAATGTTATATCCTCATGGGTTCTTTAATGATGAAGTGGAGGAGGATCCTTTTGAGGACCCAAATCCTTAGGTTAAGTTTTTAGGAGTTTTAAGTTTAGCAGTTATGTTTTGGAGTGTTTATTGTACATTTTATCTTTTGGTGTATAAGGGCATTATGTAAATTATTTGTAAACAAGTCTTTCAGTATTTGTGTATAATATGAGTTTGATTTCAGTTACAAGTTGTACTTATGATTTTTATTTAGTTTAATTATTTAAATTTATTTCGCAAACAAAATTTGAAAATCAATGTTTTTACAAGATTAATTCTTTTACAACTTGGGTAAGTTATATTAGGATTAGTCTTAAATGTGATACCCTACGGTGGGTGTTACAAAATGTCATTCACCTCTCTCTACTAATGTAGAACCAAGCATGAATAATGATCAAGAGGGTCTTTCAAGCTTGTAGTGTAAGGCCAGGGTAATGAGTAAAGAAATGAAGGGAAGGATAAAACAAACAGTGGGACACATAATCTTGCAAAAGACCTAAATGAGCCAAACAACCATTACACACAAGATACATTTTCTAGCATATGAACTCCAAAAGCTTGTTTCTTTAGCACAAGGCACAATTAGCACAAAGAACTCTCTTCTCTTTTTTATTTTCTATTTTTTTTATCATTTTAAACTTTTTCTTGCAATTTCTTACTTTCCTTCTTTTCTTACTTTAAAAAAAAAAACACAAATCTACTAGATTCTAAAACATGTCTATCCCTTGTTTCTTTTGACTCAACTAAGCATTTGCAAGATATGTTCCTAACACGGACAATGATGGATAAACAATACTTAAAGGCTAAAAGGTAAGGATGATGTGGGTAAAGAACAAAACAAAAAGGCCAATCACTTTCACAAGGCTCAAAATGGGTACTAGGGATATTCATGCATACAAAGGTAGGCTTGAAAGGCTCAACAAATCTAAAGAATGACTTAATCATTTCATCAAACATGCTTAGCCTAAAATTTCGCCTCAAGAGAGAGTCATACATTCTTTCAGAAATTAAGTCTTCATCACAATAGGGCAAATCATAACCTTCTTTAGATGTGCACAACTATTATTATTCTAGGATTCACAATCATGTAAAGGGAAATACATTTACATATCAACAAAACACTAAAGCTCAATTAAATTTCAAATGGCATGCATCCTATCCCAGAATCAACAATTAAACCAAAAGCAGATATATCATTGATCAAATCAGCCACATCAACATTCAACATTTATTGCACAACTCCACATTACACCCATTTTTTTTATTTTTAATCATTGATGCAAAGCCAGAAAGATAAGGTAAAAAAAAATCAAAACCTCAACAGAATCAAAAGAAGATAAATAACTACACTATGAATGTAAAAGCATAAAAAAAAGCAAACTAAAGATAAGGTAAAGAACTTGAGTTGCCTCCCAAGAAGTGCCACATTTATAGTCCTAGGTTGGACTTTCTCTGTAATAATGACCAGAAGATGTAGCTTTATCACCAAGATCGGCATAGCGCAATTGAGAAGATAACAATTTAAGCTCTCTCAATTCCTCATCTTCACTTTCACAAGTAAAAATCAAAGAAGCTTCAAGAGGGTCACATAGGACACTTGCAAAAAATCCATTAGATCCCATCCAATCAAGCACATTCACATACAAGCATTCTTCAAGATCTTGAGACAATTCCATTGCATTGAAAATATTAAAGGTTACCTCTTGATCTTGCACTCTCATGGTCAGCTCCCATTTCTGAACATCATTGAGAGTTCTTCCTGTTGAAAGGAATGGTCTTCCAAGCATGAGAGGGACATTTTTATCTTCCTCCATATCAAGGATGATGAAATCCGCCGGAAATATGAATTTATCCAATTTTACAAGCACATCTTCAATTATTCCCCGTGGATAAGTCAAGGTTCGATCTATGAGTTGCAAGATGACCAATGTGGGCTTAGCCTCCCTCAAACCAAGTCTTTGGTATATTGAAAAGGGCATGAGATTTATACTCGCTCCCAAATCATATAATACCTGACCATAAAATTTCTCACTAATGGTGCGAGGGATGGTGAAGCTTCTAGGATCTTTGAGCTTGGGAGGGAGTTTATTTTGCAAGATAGCACTGCATTCCTTCGTGGGAGCATTAGTCTCAAATTCACCAAGCTTCCTCTTCCTTGACAAGATATCTTTCATGAATTTCACATAGCTTGGCATTTGCTCCAAAGCTTCCGCAAATGGTATGTTGATATGTAGCTTCTTAAAAACTTCTAAAAACTTTTTGAATTGGTGATCCAGCTTTTGCTTTGCAAGACGGTTGGGGAAAGGTGGAGGTGGTATATAAGGCTTGTCCTCAACCTTCCTCTCGACAAGTTCCTCATTTTTCCCATCTGCATTTCTCGTAACCTCCTCATCTTTTGTCACCACAGCATCCTCTTCAAGTTGCTTAGTCTTGTGATTCCCTTCTATTTCCTTCCCACTTCTCAATGATATAGCCTTACAATGCTCAGGAGAGGCACCATTCGGATCATTGATAGTGTCGCTTAGAAAAGTCCCTGAGGGCCTATTATTCAAAGCTTGGGCAAGCTGACCAACTTGAGTCTTGAGATTCCTCAAAGAAGCCGCTTGGCTTTGCATCAAAGCATCATGGGATGCAAGCCTTGAATTAGTTTTAGCCATGCAGTTTTGTTGGCTAGTCATGAATTAGACAAGCATCTTCTCCAAGTTGGAAGTTGAGTTTGATGTTGAAATTTTGGCTTAAGGGAAACTCTATTTTTAAAAACCAAGAGGAGCATGGGATGCTTCTTTAGGATGAAAAGATGTAGAAGATCCGTGAGAATTTCCACCCCAAGAGAGATTAGAAAAGTTTCGCCAACTTGGGTTGTAAGTGTTACCAAAAGCATTATTGTGACTCGGTTGGCGGAATTGGTTGGCGTATTACACACTTTCCATAACTGACGGGCACTTGTCACTTGCATGTGCTTCCCCACAATGATCACACAAGACAAAAGAGCTTTGAGTAGTATTAACCCCTATAGTGTCAAGCTTCTTAGACAGGGCTGCAACTTGAGCTATAAGTGAAGTCAAGGCATCAACATCATGCATGCCTGCCACTTTTTTATGTGTGAACCTCTCCAAAGGCCATTGGTAATTGTTTGTGGCCATTTCCTCAAGAAGATCATAAGCGACATCAATATATTTGCTCATGAGAGTGCCACTTGCTGTTGCGTCAATAGTTCCTCTGATGTTTCCTAACAACCTATTATAAAATGTTTGGACTTTCAGCCACTTTGGAATGCCATGGTGAGGGCATCTTCGGATGAGGTCTTTATACTTATCCCAAGCTTCATATAGTGATTCAGAGTCGTATTGTGTAACACCCTAAATTTTAGACTATGTTACAGCAATGACAGAATTATACTATTTTGTGTTTTTTGTGCGATATAAAAATAATGACTGTTCCGATATTATTTTTGATTGTTTTGTATGATTTGCTCCGGGTGAGGAAAATAATAATTTTTGGGCCGGGGAAAATCTTATTTGATTTATTCGGAGATTGGGGATCTTACTAAACCGGAATCTGAGAGACACAGAAAATAATCTTTTAATTTTTAGGATTTATCTGTGAAATAAAAATATTTCACTGATAAATATTTGTTATTTTATTTATAGCTGCTTCTGCTATAATTTATTTGACCTGATATATTTTAATTGACAAAAAATGTACTTAAAATATTTCCTGTAACTTAAATTAGAATGAACCAATAGGAATCAGTCAAAAACGATGGCTGGACTTTTCTAAACCAACAAGAATTGGTCAAATAAAGTGGCATGGACTTTATTGTGGACCATTGGATGAAAAGCTTGATTAAGATGTCTTTGATCATAATCGTTGATCAGATCATTGGTGTGGGAGCAATCTTGATAAAATCACTAAGTGATATCCACCTTAGATTAAATCAATGGTTAGGAAATAAAGTTAATTTCAATGATTAGGATTTAGTCAATAAAAATGGCTTGAGTAGTTACTAAGTAGCTAATTAAACCTAATTTAGTTATCTTAATTGCCTAATTTAGAAACTAAGTGAACTAACCTAATTACTAATTAGTTATAATCTATTTACTAAATAAAAATCCTAATACTATCTAGAAGCCATGAATAAGCATGACATATGCAATGACCTATTTAATTAGTTAGATAGTTAATTAAGTGTAATTCGAAAACTTAACCTAATTAACTAGCTATCTAATTAGCATGTAATTAACCTTTAATTGCAGTCAAACGATGTCCCTAAGTCCTCTAGTGTTCCACAGCCAAGAGGGCCAATTCTACCAAGTTCTATAAGGTTCTAGGTTCATCTAAGTGACACTTTGATGACCACATGATGACCATGGGCCATGTGCTTCCTAATGTGAACACACCACGATATTTTGATATCAAACTTATCTCCTAATTTCCCTACACACTACTCACATGAATGCACACTCAATTTCACTTTCATTATTCACTTTTCTCTCACCTAAAAAGGTAAGCATCATTTTCTCTCAAATCTCTCAAGAACACCAAACACTTTTCCTTTCCTTTTCTCTCTTAAGTTTCGGCCCTTCACCCAAAATCACCATCCATCTTCTATAATTTTTCCTCTTTACATTTCCTAAACCTAAACAACCTTCTAAACACTTTTCATTTAGGAAGTTTTGTCAAAATCCTATCCTAAGTGCTTCAAATTCAAGTTTTATCTTACTTCCCTTAACGTAAACTTTTGATTATTTGGTTTAAAATTTAGTTTTTGATTTTCTAAACCATGATTGTTCCATGGTTCTTCATTATTAAGCCTTGTTTGTGATTTTACTTATTGTTTAAGAATTTTAGGGAATTGTTTTGAGTCACACGAAAATCAAAGAAGGAGGAGGAGCTTGAGGATTCTTGTCTTCAAGAGGTAAGAGGGAGATTTACCTCACCAACCAAGTTTTGGTGGTGAGAAGATGGTTGTGTATGGTGAAAAATCCATTAGGGAGTTCACTTGTTGTTTGATGTCTCTTTGTTTGTGATTGTGATGTTTATGGTTTTATATTTGTGATTGCATGTGTGATAGTATGACTATAGCTTTGATAATATGCTTGTCTGTATGATTTTGAATGCATGCAAGTGTATGTGTAATTTAGGATGTGAATAACATGATGGAACGAATTCATGAGAGCTCCAAAGAGCTTTGAGGCTCACGACCATACTAGGTTAAAGAGGACCAAAGTCCTGAAAATGATGGTTTCAGATTGAGGTTAATGGTTTAAATGAGAAGGAAATGAATTTGGAAAAGTTTGAATGTAGCAAACAAAATGGTTTTGGGAAAACAATTTGATATAATTAAATAAATGGGTTATGGAATAATATGGAGGTCAATACTTGAAGTTTACTGACGTATAGCTCACCCTATGGGTTTTGAAGCGTGTTCGAAAAATTTGAGATGTAATATCTGAAGTAAAATGAAGAATTGTCATTTACTAGGAAACAGTACAAATACTGATTTTAGAGGGGTCATATTGTAATTATTTTATAAAAGAGGGACTATATTATAATTAATATTTTAAGGAGGACTATATTGCAATTATTATTTAAAGATGGGTCATATTGTAAATATTTTATAAAAGAATGGCTATATTGTAAATATTTGATAAAAGAGGGACTATTTCATAAATATAATTTTTATGAGGGACTATTGTGAAAATATTATTTAAATGAGGACTATAATGTAAATATTATGTTTTTGAAGGACTATTATGCAAATATGGAAAATAAAGTCAATTTTTTGTGTTAAATGAGAAACATAGTATTTTTTATTTAAAACGTGTGAAAATTATTTTACGCGATTGAGAACACGTTGAAAAATTGATATGCGATTTGAAAATGCGACAAAATTGTTGTGCGATTGAAAAAATGCAAAAATATGACTACACGATGAAATTACAGTAAAGATACTGTTGGGTTAATGTGTAAACCCGAATATGTGAAAATAAATTGGAATTGTGAATGGTGCATAGTACATGCATTGGAAAGGTCTGATGGACTGTATGAGGCTATTTGCCTAGGAGAGAATACACCTCTTGAGTGAGTGCGATATGCGTAGTGTAAGTCATTCGTTGACCTTGGGGGCATTGGGGTGCGGGTTGCCTACAATGGGCAGTTGGTAGCTCTTCTGTACCATGGGTTAGACCGACGCAACACACCAATGATCCTAACCGAGACATTATTCTTAATCAAGATCTGATAAAGACTGTCGTGTATATGCTAGATGTGCAAAATTGAGCACGTGGTCTGAGGTATGTTAGTATAGACAAATCTTTTCGATCACTCTCTCCGACTTGAGTTTTAGCTTCATGGAGTAGGAAATAGAGTTTATATGCATATGTATAGTTAATGAGGGCATTATCGTAATTATTACTTATGATAATTGAATTGTTGAATACTTGGTTATTGGAAATGGCATGATCGTAATTATTGTTTATTATATGTGTTGTGATGATAAATGATGTTGATGACATAATTGTAATTATGGTATGATTACTGTATGGGATATTATATGTGTTTATCTTCATTGCTACCATACTAGTATTGGCGTAGGTGATCTCACCTCTTTGTATGCCTGTTCTGTATTGTATTTATATTTGTAAAGACGTTGAGCAAGAGGTTGATCGAGAAGGCGGGGAGGAGCAGATTCCTGTAGAGGAAGCTGAGTTTTGAGAAAAATGAAGATGCCCTGTTTCTTAGGTATATGAGGTTGACTTTCCGTGGAGGATCGGAGGCGAGACACGTTGATCTGGATAGAGAGCGTATTTACTACATGAGGGATTTAAATATTGTTTTGAGTAGACTACATCTTGGACATCCTTATTTTAGTGTGAATATTTATGTACACCTAGAGTTTCCACTATCCATTAGGCTGTACTGGGGAACTTATTTCCATACTCCTAGTGAGATCAGTGTTGTGTCGTCTGCGCGGACACCTGTCCGTAGGACTTCACGTCAAGTCGGATTCCTACCTGCTGAGGAGGACCCATCTGAGGGTTCTACTATCTAGTAGTACTTGGGCAATATGTTAGTTTAAAATTAAAGTTTAAATATTTTGAAAGTCTAGTTTGTAAATATTTAAGTATGACAATATTAAGACTTGTATGTATATATGATGTAAATTATTTGTGATGATGTTGTAATATTTTTATTTTTCGCTAAGTTTATCTTATTGTTATTAAGAAATTTTACAACTCGCATTTACACTACAAAGTATATTTCATAACAAAGGGGTAATTTGGTAATTAAGTAACATAAATGTGATGCCCTAAGGAGGGTGTTACATTAGTTGGTATCAGAGCCCAAGTTAGAGTCTTTTTGGGTTTGTGGTTAGGTCTGTCTTGTTTAAGTTGTGTGATTCTCTGTGTTTGTTTTCTGAAAGAAAACAATATTGTTTGGAAGATTGACTTCAACTTTTCTTTGTGTTGTTCAGTCTATTTGAGAACACGAAATGGCTGGACGAGGAAGAGGACGCATGAATACGAGAGCAGGAGCTGGAAATGGTGGCGACGACAACCAAAACATGGCTGCAGCTGTAGCAGCAATACAACGAATGGCTGAGGTTGTTGCACAGCAAAACCAAAGAGCAACTGCTGATGCTCACAGCTTGTCGGAATTTCGTTGGATTAATCCACCGAAATTTCCTGGAGAGTTTGATCCAGAGAAAGCTGATCTGTGGATCAAAGAACTGGAAAAGATATTTGAAGGCATGGGTTGTACTGAGGAGCGGAAGCTCACTTTCGCAACATTTGTGCTAGTTGGTGATGGAGAGGCTTGGTGGGCAGGAACCCGAAGATTAATCCAAGCTGAAGGGAGAGTTGTGACATGGCAACTCTTTAAGCAGAAATTTCTGGGGAAGTATTTCCCAGCCAGTGTTTGTCATGCTAAGGAGATGAAATTCCTTAGTTTGAGACAAGGAGCGATGACCGTAAGTGAGTATGCTGCAAGGTTCAAAAGCTTGTCTAAGTTTTTGAGGTATTTCCAGATGCATCCAAATGAGGAATGGAAGTGTAGGAAGTTTGAAGAGGGGTTAAGGCTTGACATCAAGCAAGCTTTAGCAACTGTGGATATTGATCAGTTTCCGGTATTGTTGGATAAGTGCCGAAAAGTGGAAGAAATTGATCATCTCCGTGAAGCGAGGAATAAGAACTTTGGACCTACACGGTTCTAAAGAGGAAAGAGTAGCGGTGGCAACCGTTATCAACAAAAACCATACACCAAACCAGCAGGAAGTCAGAATCAACAACAGTCATTTGGAGGAAGTTCTAATGGCAGTAGGGTAGTTTCAACTGGAACTTCTGCACTTAAATGTTTCAAGTGTGGGAAAGGACATCTCACCAAGGATTGTTAGCATAAGGGGGTGAATTGTTATCGATGTGGGAAGCCTGGATATTTTTCCAGAGAATGTGATCAACCAAAGGCGGAACCATCAGTGGGCAGTGTTCGTACTGCGAGGCCACAGGTGGGTGGTCGTGTATATACTATGAGCGGGGAAGAAGCCGCTAAATCTGAGGACTTGATTATGGAGGATGTGCCATTGAAGGTAATCCTTTAACAGTATTATATGATTCGGGAGCAACACATTCTTTCATTGCATATGATTGTGTGGAGCGTTTGGGATTAACTGTGACTACATTGCCGTATGATTTGAGTGTTGTTACTCCTACTGATAAGCCTGTGATAACTACAAAAGTATGTTTGAATTGCCCTATATGTTTAGGGATAGAATTTTTCTTGTGGATTTGATTTGCTTGCCTCTTTCCAAGATTAATGTAATCTTAGGAATGGATTGGTTATCTTCTAATCATATCCTGATAGACTGTTCTAGTAAGACATTAGTTTTTCCTGAGGTTAAGGATTCTAGATTCCTAACGACTACTCAAATAGAAGATTGTTTGAAGGAAGGAGATCAGGGGTACTTGTTGATGTCTTCTTTGGAGGTTCAGTGTGAAGATGCCTTGAAGGATATTTTCATTGTTAATGAATTTCCTGAGGTATTTCCTGAAGATATACCTGGAATACCACTGGAAAGAGAAATTGAGTTTTCTATTGACTTAGTGCCTGGAGCTGGACCTATATCTATGGCGCCTTATCGGGTCACCAGTAGAGTTGGCAAAGCTTAAGAAACAGTTGGAGGATTTATTGGAAAACAATTTGTGAGACCAAGTGTATCACCATGGGGAGCTCCAGTATTGTTGGTAAAGAAGAAGGATGGGACTTCTCGTCTATGTGTAGACTACCGACAATTGAACAAGATTACGATCATGAATAAATATCCGCTTTCAAGAATCAATGATTTGATGGATCAATTGCAAGGAGCCACAATATTTTCCAAGATTGACTTACGTTTTGGTTATCACCAGATACGTGTGAAGGTAGAGGATATTCCTAAAACTACGTTTCGGACACGTTATGGACATTATGAATATCAAGTGATGCCATTTGGTGTGACTAATGCACCTGCGATATTCATGGACTTTATGAATTAGATTTTCCGTTCATACTTGGATAAGTTTATTGTTGTCTTTATTGATGACATTTTGATTTATTCTCGAAGTCAGGAGGAGCATGTTGAGCATCTCAGAGTGGTTCTCTAGATTCTGAAGGAGAATATGTTATATGCCAAGTTGTCCAAATGTGAATTTTGGTTAAGCAAAGTTTAATTTTTGGGACACGTTATATCAAAGGATGGAATTGAAGTTGATGCTGCAAAAGTGGAGACAATTGTTGAATGGGAAAGACCGAAGACTATATCAGAAATCCGTAGTTTCATCGGATTAGCCGGTTATTATCGATGATTTATTGAGGGATTTTCGAAGATAGCAGGACCTTTTACCTAACTTACATGAAAGAATCAACTATTTGTATAGACTGATGCATGTGAAGAAAGTTTTTAGGAGTTGAAAAGACGACTGACTACTTCACCGGTTTTGATTCTACCTGATCCGAACGAATCTTTCGAAGTGTATTGTGATGCTTCGTACCAAGGATTGGGTTGTGTACTTATGCAGAACCATAAGGTTGTAGCATATGCGTCGTGGCAATTAAAAGTGCATGAGAGGAATTATCCGACTCATGATTTGGAGTTGGCAGCTGTAGTGTTTGCATTGAAAGTGTGGAGACATTTTCTCTATGGAGCAACGTTCACTGTTTTTAGTGATCATAAAAGTTTGAAGTATTTGTTTGACCAGAAAGAGTTGAACATGAGACAAAGGCATTGGCTAGAGTTTCTGAAGGATTATGATTTTCAGTTACAGTATCATCCCGAGAAGGCGAATGTCGTAGCGGATGCTTTAAGTAGGAAAATGCTTAGTCCTTCTGTTATGATGATTAAGGAGAAGGAACTGATAGAAGAATTTTGGGATATGCGTCTATCTGTGAAGTTGACACCGGGGAAGATGTGTTTGAACATGATCACTATTTTTAATAATTTAATGGAGAGAATACTAGAAGGATAAAACAGTGATCAGTATTTACAAGAAGCAAAGGAAGCAAGGAGTCAAGGAGCAGAATTGGAATTCAGCGAAGGTATTGATAGAATTCTAAAGTTCAAAGGAAGAGTTTGTGTGCCAAATGATTTAGAACTTAGGAGATTGATTTTGGATGAAACTCACAGGAGTAAGTTGAGTCTGCATCTAGGAGCCACGAAGATGTACCAAGATTTGAAACAGCTGTATTGGTGGCAAGGAATGAAGAGGGATGTCGCTGAATATGTATCATCTTGTTTAGTTTGTCAAAAGGCTAAAGTGGAACATCAAAGACCATCGGGAATGTTGCAACCTTTGCCTATTCCTGAATGGAAATGGGATGACATAGCAATGGATTTCGTAACAGGACTACCAAGAACACGAAAAAGTCACGATTCTATTTGGGTAATTGTTGATCTGCTTACAAAGTTGGGAGACTTTTTGCCGATTAATATTAAGTACTCAATGGAAAAGTTAGCTCAAGTATACATCAATGAAATTGTTAGACTTCATGGTGTACCATCCAGTATTATTTCTGATCAAGATCCACGATTTATATCTAGATTTTGGAATAGTTTGCAAGAAGCAATGGGAACAAAGCTACGTTTGAGTTCTGCTTACCATCCACAAATAGATGGTCAGTCAGAAAGGACGATTCAGTCATTGGAAGACTTGCTGAGAGCTTGTGTTCTAGAGCAAACTGGTTATTGGGATGAATTTCTACCATTGATAGAGTTCACATACAATAATAGTTTTCATTCGAGCATAGGGATGACACCCTATGAGGCATTATATGGGAGAAGATGTAGAACGCCGTTGTGTTGGTACCATGATGGTGAAAGCACTGTGGTAGGACTAGAATTTGTGCAGTAAACAACTGAGAAAGTGAAAATGATTCAAGAAAAAATGAGGATAACTCAGACGCAGAAAAAGAGCTATGCAGATAAAAGACGAAGACCGCTTGAATTTGAAGAAGGTGACCATGTGTTTCTACGTGTGACACCTATGACTAGAGTTGGACAAGTGATCAAGTCGAGGAAACTCACTCCGAAGTTTATTGGACCGTATCAGATACTTCGTCGGGTAGGTCCGGTAGCTTATCAGATTGCACTACCACCATTCTTATCAAATCTTCATAATGTATTTCACGTATCACAACTACGGAAATATATTTCTGATCCGATTCATGTTATCGAACCAGACACCGTACAACTGAAGGAGAATTTAACCTATGAAACATTTTCGATCAAGATTGTAGATCGAAGGACAAAGCAACTTCGAGGTAAGGAGATTGCATTGGTTAAAGTGGTTTGGAACGATGTAAGTGGTGAATGATAACTTCTGAAAATGAAGTTATTTCACTTGAATTTGAATGTATATGAGCATGCTATCCTTAAGTTTTATAGCCCAAATGATCAATTCATGTAGGACTTTGATGATTTGAGCTTGTAATTGAGAATTGAATCTTTGAGGATTTTATTTAAAGTATTTGGATTGATCATGATCTGATGGACTTTGGCATTATCATGATACAGGTATTCAAGATGGGAAGACCTTGGAAGGGATAAAGAAGCAAAGAAGAGTTAAAATGAAAAGGAAGCAAGAGGGAAGCAAAGGCAGCCAACTCATGCCTAGGCGTGGGAAAATCATGCCTAGGCGTGACCCTCGCAGTATTTCAGGGTTCGCAGGCAGAGAGCTCCACGCCTAGGTGTGACTTGCACCTGACACCACGTGCTTCATAACCACGCCTAGGCGTGGAAAAGCCAAGCCTAGGCATGGTAAAAATCCTGATCCATGAAAATTAGCTTTTAATATTTGATTTTGGGGATTGGAGGGCATCATATCCTGTTTTGGACAAGCACAAACTTCATAGAGAAAGGGAGAGGAGGAGAAACCTTGGAAGATTGAGGTGATTCAAGTGAAGAATCAAGATCAAGGAGGAAGATCAAGCATTGGATTATCACCATTCTTGTTCACTCTTTCCCTTTTCTCTTTTGATTTGTAATTTGATGGGTTTCATAATTCCATTAGTTTTCTCTTCTTTCACGATGTGTAACTAAATCCTAATCTAGGGGCTCTCTAGGATCTTGCTATGGATTTGAATATCTTGTAAATTTGTTGGGTTTCTATCAATGATATTGGTTTTGTTCTTCCATATCTATGCTTAATGCTTGTTGTTGATTGGCCATCAATTGCATGATTTTAGTATTCCAATTGAACTAGAAATAGGGTGTTGTGAATATGGATATGGTATGGTTGATGTATATTCAATTACATTCTATTAGGTTGAGTGTGTTGATTAGCTAATGGGATGGACACATACCCATTAGTCATACATAGCAAGTGTTTGATAATTAGTTTCAATGAGTGATTCTTATGCTAATTCACATGGACACATAGTGGATTAACTAGGTTTCACATGGATATTTATCCTAGACATAGGCTTTTATCTATTACTTGTTTTAGCTAACAAAATTAACTCATTGTTAGATGCTTGTGAATTGCAAGTTATTCATTGAAGTAGCAAGTCAATTGGGACCCCTAGGCCTTAATCATTCTCATCTTTCTCTTGTGTATTCGGTGTTTGGTGCATTCTTGTCTGTTTCTTTTAATTTGTTATTTTAATTGCAAACCACTCTCACAATTCGATTGCTTGGATAAGAATTTTTGGAAATTGGTTAAGTTTAGCATTTTTCTAATTGTCAATCCCTTGGGACATGATACTCGAACTCTCATATATTACTCCTCAAGGCTATATCATTGAGGAGTGGGAAGGAAATAGAAGGAAATCCCAGGACTCAGTTACTTGAGAAAGAAGCTGAAGTTGCAAAAAATGACGAGGGTGTGAGTCAAGAGGTGGAGAAGAATGAGGAAACTACAAAGAAGAAGGAGAACAAGCCGTATACACCACCTCTACATTTTCCCAACTGGCTTGCTAAGCAAAAGTTTGATCAGTAATTCAAAAAGTTCTTGGAAGTTTTCAAGAAACTACATATCAACATACCATTTGCTGAAGCTTTGGAGTAGATTCCAAGCAATGTAAAATTCATGAAAAATATCCTGTCAAGGAAGAGGAAGCTTAGTGAGTTTAAAACTATGGTGCCATTTTGCAAAATAAACTTCCTCCCAAACTCAAAGATCCAGGAAGCTTCACAATTCCATGCACCATTGGAGATAAATTCTTTGGAAAGGCTCTATGTGATTTAGGGGCAAGTATAAATCTCATGCCATTTTCCATTTTCCAAAAGCTAGGTTTGGGGGAATGCAAGCCAACATTGGTGACTCTCCAACTAGCTGATCGATCTTACACTTATCCTAGGGGAATTGTTGAAGATGTGCTAGTTAAGGTGGATAAGTTCATATTTCCCGTTGACTTTATAATTCTGGATATGGAAGAAGATCAAAATGTCTCTCTCATCCTTGGAAGACCATTCCTAGCAACTAGAGGGACTCTCATTGATGTTCAAAAAGGGGAGCTTACCATGAGAGTGCAAGATGAAGAGATAACCTTTAATATTTTCAAAGCACTGAAATTACCTCAAGATCTTGAAGAATGTTCGTATGTGAGAGCGCTTGGTGGAACGGGGTCTAAAAGATTTGGTGTAAGTGTCCCATATGACCCTCTTGAAGCTTCTTTGCTCTCTACATATGAAAAGGAAGATGAGGAATTGAGAGAACTCAAGCTGTTACCTTCTCATTTGTGTTATGCCGATCTCGGTGACAAAGCTACATCTTCTAGATATCATTAATGAGAAAGTCCAGCCAGGACTATAAATAAGGTGCTTGTTGGGAGGCAACCCAATTTCTTACCCTATCTCTTAGTTTAGGATACTTTTATGCATGATTTTGCATTTTCCTCCTTAGTTTTTATTTTTGTTTTGATTTTTCTATAGTCTTTGTTTTTCAATTTGATGCTTTGCTTGTGTACATATCGTAGTTATGTTTCTTAGTTGTTTGAATGAGTGAATAGGGTGTTGGAAGCTTGAATATGGGGTCATAAGGCTATTTCTGTTAAATTTTGAAGCCTAGAAGGTCACGCCTAGGCGTGTGATAATCACGCCTAGGCATGGAGCTCTCAGCCTTATCAGTCTTATTTTTCCTGAGACACCCATGCCTAGGTGTGTTTTTATCACGCCTAGGCGTGGTGGTCTCTGCTTGATCAGTTCAGTTTTCCAGCGAGTATCACGCCTAGGCGTGACTCTCACACGCCTAAGCGCGTGTTTTTCTATTCCTCAAAATAAAAAAATATAAAATAATAACCATTCCAAAAAAAAAACCACGCCTAGGCGTGGAAAATACAAGCCTAGGCGTGATGTGTGTGTTGCTGCACAAAACGTAGCATTCTTCACCCATTCGTTTCTAAATCCCTAATTTCCTTCCCCCCATTCTCCTCTTTGTCCACATACACTATTTCTCCCTCCTCTCTTCTTCCCTCA
Organism: Ormosia semicastrata; assembly: GCA_029884595.1. Taxonomy (NCBI): domain Eukaryota; kingdom Viridiplantae; phylum Streptophyta; class Magnoliopsida; order Fabales; family Fabaceae; genus Ormosia; species Ormosia semicastrata. The sequence continues at coordinate 78,346,090 of JAQQTO010000060.1, forward strand.
CCTACATTCTTTTTCTCTAACCTCTCCTCACCTACCTTCAACCAATAACCTGCACCACGTCCCGCTTCTCTTCCACGAACCCAACCATTTTCTTCTTTTTTCTTCTTCACCATTCTTCTCCCTCACCCATCTTTTCTTCTTCCTCATTTCCTCATATTTTTCACTTTTTTTTTCTTCAATCCATAAACCACACCACATGGCCTGTCTACCACACCATTTTTCTTTTGGGTTCTTGCTAGCTGTGGGTACCTTGTTCACTGTGTGTTACCTTTCAAGTTAGTCTGAAATGTTCCTTTTTCTGTGGTTATATTATGGTTAGATTTCAATTTCTCTGCAAGTTCTGTTTATTTTGGTTATCATATGCTCTTTTTGCACAGTTTGCAATTTGTAAATATTTTGATTAGTAATTGCTTATGAATTGCTCAAATTGTCACATTGCTTCTCAATTAGTTGCCGGCTAGTTGTATATCTCTGGTTACTTGCCCTCTATCTAGTTGTTGTGTTATGGTTTGAACTTGTTGAATTTTGCTAGGGTTTATTGACTGGTCATTTCTGCTGAACACGGACATTGAATGGTTAAATTTATTGTTAATTTTGGATCTTTGAATGGTTAGGTTGGTTGTGCACTGATTGAGTTGTGCCTTGGTTGGGCTGTGTTTGGCTAGGCTATAAATGATCCTTGCATAGGTTTGGGGGTTTTACTGGTCACAATATCTGTGGATTACTGGTGTTCTACTTGTTTTGTCTGAACCTGGTATGTTTAAATTGCTATTTTGCTTGTCTCATGACTTGTTTTATCTAGTACTTGGTTGCTTACTGGGGCATGCTATTCTCTAGCTTAGGTTGGGGGTGGCTTTGATTGTTCTGCTAGCATAAGCTTTATTCTTAATGCTTCTCAATTGTGACCTTGTTTGAATTGACACCTGTTCTTAATTGGGATGCATGATTTGGCTGTCTGTCCTGTTCTTAAATTTTGTTCTCATTTATTTTGAATGTTTGGTTGGTTGTATTTGTCATTATCTGTTTCAATGATACTAACTAACACTATCTTCTTTACAGGTAATCAGTCATAATGTCAAAGCGCCAATGGAAAAATGTTGAAAGTGGGCCAAGTCAGGATGATGACAGTGAGGTGATTCCCGTGTATGACCTAGCCACCTTCATTTCTCAGAAGGCCTTTGACCACTTCGGGAAGCACTTGAGAAAGATAAATATTATACCAGAAAGGGGGTTCCATGACTTAAATGTGGTGCGTTATCCAGCCATCTCATGCGCCACAACTACTTTTCATTGGGCAACTTTTGCTGAACATCTTACTGAAGAACTAGTAGCTGCAGTGGTTAAAGAGTTCTATGCCAATGCCCATGTTGAGCAACGGTCTTCTACAACTGCTACAGTTCAAAGACGGACAGTTGACTACTCAGTTGAGCGCATCCGGCAAGTCATGGACCTTGGCCCCCCTCCACTAGTCTGTTCATAGCGAGAGTTGCAATTACCTGAGGAGCAAGGAGGCACCCCCCTTTAGCACTGTGATGGACAATATCTGTGACTCCACCTTTCTTGTTCAAGTTCAGAGGAACACTGATAATTCAATCCGATTTATCAAGCAGGAGAGTTTACACCGTGAGCTGCGCCTGTGGAACCACTTTGTGTGTTCCTATTTGCTCTTTACTGAGCACAGGTCAAAAATTTATCCTGAGCGTGCCTACATGCTTTATGCAATTCATAATCTTCTTTAGGTGGACACCGCTCAGATATTTCATGATCAAATCCGGCTGTGCATCACCTCCAAGCTCAAATCCTTATTCTTTCTATTCCTCATATGTTAGCTGTGTGCACATGCGAAGGTGGCTTGGAAGGACACTGAAGTCTGAGGGCAGTGCAAACTATCATGACTACCTAGGAGAAGCGCAGACATGGTCCAGCCCAGCCTCCAGCTGTAGCTCCCGAGCCTGCCTCTGCACCTGTTCCACCACCTACCCCAGTGTTTGATGCTGCTTGGGTGGCTTTAGTTGATCAGCCCTTGACTACTATCTATCAGAGCATCCACTGGTTAGCTATAGGTCAGGGATGCCCAATGGATGACTTTCCAGTGTGCCCACCAGTTGCTGCTCCACTAGTTTTAGTTTCACCTCCACCACCTGCTGATGATACTGCGATGGGCGCTGATGAGGATGCTGACTTGTTTGATGAGGCCGATTTACTTTGAGGCACCAAGGCCTATTGCTTTCATGCTCTTTTCTATTTTGTTTTTCTGTCTTTACTTTCAGTTCACTGTCTGTACTTGTTGGATACTTTCCTTATTTTGTATGCAGTGGGACACTGTATGACTTAGGTTTAGAGGGGAATTATTATTTTTTCTGTTACTTGCTGAATCTGTTTTTGATGATATATATGGGCTTCTCTCTCATTCCTTTGCTTTTGCATTGAAGTTAGAACAGTTCATTTTGTTAAAGTTTTAAATTTTAGTTGTTAATAATTTTAGTTCAGTCTTGTTTTGCTTTTCCAAATTTGTGGATCTGAGAGTACTTGATTAGGATTAGTGGGCTGTTTGAATTATGCGCTAAATTGATGAGTGTGTTGAGAGGCAAGTTGAACTTGTGCATGCTGGAATTTTGATTTGACTATCCGATGATTGTGTGGATCACAGATATACCTCATTGCTTGGGAAATCACATATAAAAAATTCAAATTTTGTGCTTACATTTTTTGCTATATTTGTGTATGAGTGTATTTCCTTGTTGCATGTGTGGTAGATCTTGGAATATAAATGAAATGCATGATTGGAGAAAATTAATAAAAGGCATGTGTATAGTCATTTTGCATCTTAGAAGCTTGTCTGATTCCCTTTCAAGGCGAAATCCTAGGTGATGTGTTTTCAAGGAAATGATTAGGGTAATTCTTTGAATCGATTGGGCCTTTCAAGTCAACCTGGACTGAATGAGTTCCCTAGTGCCCCCTTTAAAGCCTAGTGTGCGTGTGTGCTGCCTAATTTTTCTTTCTTTAAACCTCATTTTTCCACCCTGTTACCCCTGCATGTGCAAAATCATTTTACCATTGATTACATGTCCCTCGTTGAATGCATGATCAGGCATTTTTGTTGAGTTGGGCCGATTCAATTTTTTGCATGGTAATAGAAAATTAGGATTTTTTTTGGAATAAATTCTTGTTAAAAATAAAAAAAAGTATAGATAAGTAAAAAAAAGAAAAAAAAAAGAAAATGAAAAATGAAAATGTGTGAGCTGTACAAAAGGCAGCCTCTTTTGCAAAAAAAAAAAAAGAATGTGTACAAAAAAAAAGGGAATAAAGAGAGTTGATATTTTTATATTGGATCTTTTTGTACATATTACATGATTGACTTGATTCAATGGAAGTGTATAATTGTGTGTTTGATATTTGATTTTAAATCCTTCCTCTTCCTTTTTAGCCATTACCTTTAGCCTCACATTACAAGCTTAAAAGACCCTTATGATTCTTGATCATGTGTTGCCTGCATTAGTGGAGATAGGGATAAAAGACATTCTTATGAGAGTGCATGTGTATTTTATAAATTCATCTAGCTTGTTCTTCATGATTAGGAAAGGATCTTAAACACATGAATTAGGGAAATTATTCATTCATGTGCAAAAATTTTGCATTCAAGGGTAATCACGATAATTGGGAAATTTGTTGCATGTGTGAACCTTGTGTGAGGTTGAGATGTGATTTCTGAGGGTATGAATGATGATTAAAAGTTGGATATGCTCTAGTTCAATTTGCATGCTCTAGTTCAATTTGCCCCATGTTTTCTATTCATTGTATTGGAGTGTATTCCTTCTTCCCTTGCTTAGTTTAGTTTGCTCGAGGACTAGCAAATCTCTAGGTTTGGGAGTGTGATAACTTCTGAAAATGAAGTTATTTCACTTGAATTTGAATGTATATGAGCATGCTATGTTGGGAATTGCAGTTACATCACGCAGTGAAAAAGCAGAGATTCCCACTGAGGATCCATGCAAAAAAAGCCATAATCCGAGTTTTTTTTAAAAATTATTAACCTCTTGAAGCGTGATCAAAAGGAAGGACGTGAATCACTAACATCGTAATAGAAACGATGTCTCTGCGGTATCCACATGAACAGACTCACGAATGTCCAACGTCTGCAAAGAGGAGCCTCACGTCTTTCATACAGTGCTAGCTGCGAAGAGAAGAGAAGAAACTTGTCGCTCTCTCACTCACTCACTTTTCTGTAGGTGCGGCTAGGGTTCTGAAATTGTGTATCTTAGCAGCCCCTTAGCAGTACTATTAATAATAGTGACTGCCTTAAGTGAGTGTGAGCAAGAAGACAAGGTAAGTTGTGCAACCCTAGACCCATCTGTTATGAGTCTGGCCTATATTTGAATCCAAGTCCAACTTGGATCCATTGCTCCAATTTTAGTCTGCTCTATGTGTGTGACCCTGCAGGTTCTTATTACGTTGGGAGTAATATTAAAATCCCATTTTAATATTACAAGTAGTGAGCGGTATCTAGCAACACATCGCTGCTACTCAAGTAATAAGAATGTCAGTGATTTGACATAACCTTTTCGTAACTAATGTTTTTGTGTCATTTAGTCCCTTTGTCAAGATATCTAGATTGAACACAAGGCATGAAATGCGTCACCCTTGTATAGTCTAGTCATTCGTTTGCTGATATTCAAGTAGACTTTGTAACAACAAATGAAATCAATATCTCATATTGACTCATTTGAGCATGGCCATGCATTTCGCAGTCTCACTCAATCAGGGGGCCCGAAGATATCGCTCCTGTTATGCAGGAGTGACAAATCCCATCTAGGTCACTCACATCCTTCTGCATGATTTGCGGTATATCCAATAACCAACTTTATAATCACCTTGTTACAGATGACGTTTGATGGCATTAAAACACACAACTCCTCATGTAGGAATCGTAGTGATTTCAGGTCAAAGGACCATAAACACCATTGTCACTATGAGAATCGCTTATGACACTCATGTAACTATCCATGTAGCGTTCTCATGGTAGGTCAGTCCAGTACATCATTACTCTAATATGTACCCATGTGAAGACTTGATATCTCATATCCATGACCCGTGAGATGTGGTCATCAGTCTATGCACATACTAGTCTCAATGCATTATTGTTGTCCTAGTTAACAATAATACTTAACTAAGGACATTTAAGAATAGTGTTAGAACCAAAAAGGATCTCACGATCAAGTCATCCACTTGATGTCCTATGACATCAAACTTACTATTCTAAGGACTTTATTATGTTTATCAAAAAAGAACACAATAAATAAAATGCCTCATATATTAAAATAAGCATAATAGAATGTATGTAAATACAGAAAAAGTATCGACCTCTAGGGCATACACCAACATGCTATCCTTAAGTTTTATAGCCCAAATGATCAATTCATGTAGGACTTTGAAGATTTAAGCTTGTAATTAAGAATTGAATCTTTGAGGATTTTATTTAAAGTATTTGGATTGATCATGATCTGATGGACTTTGGCATTGTCTTGATGCAGGTATTCAAGATGGGAAGACCTTGGAAGGGATAAAGAAGCAAAGAAGAGTTAAAATGAAGAAGGAACCAAGAGGGGAGCAAGGGCAGCCAACTCACGCCTAGGCATGGGAAAATCACGCCTAAGCGTGACCCTTGCAGTATTCAGGGTTCGCAGGCAGAGAGCTCCACGCCTAGGCGTGACTTACACCTAACACCACGTGCTTCATAACCACGCCTAGGCGTGGTAAAAATCCTGATCCACGAAAATTAGCTTTTAATATCTGATTTTAGGGATTGGAGGGCATCATCCTCTGTTTTGGACAAGCACGAATTTCATAGAGAAAGGGAGAGGAGGAGAAAACCTTAGAAGATTGAGGTGATTCAAGTGAAGAATCAAGATCAAGGAGGAAGATCAAGCATTGGATTATCACCATTCTTGTTCACTCTTTCCCTTTTCTCTCTTGATTTGTAATTTGATGGGTTTCATAATTCCATTAGTTTTCTCTTCTTTCATGATGTGTAACTAAATCCTAATCTAGGGGCTTTCTAGGATCTTGTTATGGATTTGAATATGTTGTAAATTTGTTGGGTTTCTATCAATGATATTAGTTTTGTTCTTCCATATCTATGCTTAATGCTTGTTGTTGATTGGCCATCAATTGCATGATTTTAGTATTCCAATTGAATTAGAAATAGGGTGTTGTGAATATAGATATGATATGGTTGATGTATGTTCAATTACATTCTATTGGGTTGAGTGTGTTGATTAGCTAATGGGATGGACACATACCCATTAGTCATGCATAGCAAGTGTTTGATAATTGGTTTCAATGAGTGATTCTTATGCTAATTCACATGGACACATAGTGGATTAACTAGGTTTCACATGGATATTTGTCCTAGACATAGGCTTTTATCTATTGCTTGTTTTAGCTAACAAAACCAACTCATTGTTAGATGCTTGTGAATTGCAAGTTATTCATTGAAGTAGCAAGTGAATATGGACCCCAAGGCCTTAATCATTCTCATCTTTCTCTTGTGTATTCGGTGTTTGGTGCATTCTTGTTCTGTTTCTTTTAATTTGTTATTTTAATTGCAAACCACTCTCACAATTCAATTGCTTGGATAAGAATTTGTGAAAATTAGTTACGTTTAGCATTTTTCTAATTGTCAATCCCTTGGGACATGATACTCTAACTCTTGTATATTACTTGTCGACTCGTGCACTTGCGGATCACCACAAATAGTGAAGCCACATGGGAGTTGGAAGAGAAGATAAGAGAGCAGTATCCATTTTTATTTTAAGTTTGTGTCAAGTTTCGAAGATGAAACTTCTTTTTAGAGGGGGAGAGTTGTAACACCCCAAATTTTAGACTATGTTACAGCAATGATAGAATTACACTATTTTGTATTTTCTGTGTGATATAAAAATAATTTAACTGTTCTGATACTGTTTTTGATTATTTTGTGTGATTTGCTCCGAGTCAGAAAAATAATAATTTTCGGGTTGGGAAAAATCTTATTTGATTTATTCGGAGACGGGGGATCTTACTAAACCCGAATCTGAGAGACACAGAAAATAATCTTTTAATTTTTAGGATTTATCTGTGAAATAAAAATATTTCACTAAAAAATATCTGCTGTTTTATTTATAGCAGCTTCTGCTATAATTTATTTGACCTGGTATATTTTAATTGACAAAAAATATACTTAGAATATTTTCTGTAACCTAAATTAGAATGAACCAATAGGAATCAGTCAAAAATGATGGCTGGACTTTTCTAAACCAATAAGAATTGGTCAAATAAAGTGGCATGAACTTTATTGTGGACCATTGGATGAAAAGCTTGATTAAGATGTCTTTGATCATAACCGTTGATCAGATCAATGGTGTGGGAACAATCTTGATAAAATCACTAAGTGATATCCACCTTAGATTAAATCAATGGTTAGGAAATAAAGTTAATTTCAATGGTTAGGATTTAGTCAATAAAAATGGCTTGACTAGTTACTAAGTAGCTAATTAGACCTAATTTAGTTATCTTAATTACCTAATTAAGAAACTAAGTGAACTAACCTAATTACTAATTAGTTATAATCTATTTACTAATTAAATATCCTAATTCTATCTAGAAGCCATGACTAAGCATGACATATGCAATGACCAACTCAATTAGTTAGATAGTTAATTAAGTGTAATTAGGAAACTTAACCTAATTAACTAGCTATCTAATTAGCATGTAATTAACCTTTAATTGAAGTCAAACCATGTCCCTAAATCCTCTAGTGTTCCACGGCCAAGAGGGCCAATTCTACCAAGTTCTATAAGGTTCTGGGTTCATCTAAGTGACACTTTGATGATCACATGATGACCATGGGCCATGTGTAAATATGAACACACTATGATATTTTGATATCAAACTTATCTCCTAATTTCCCTACACACTACTCACATGGCTGCACACTCAATTTCACTCTCATTATTCATTTTTCTCTCACCTAAAAAGGTAAGCATCATTTTCTCTCAAATATCTCAAGAACACCAAACAATTTTCCTTTCCTTTTCTCTCTTAAGTTTCGGCCCCTTCACCCAAAATCACCATCCATCTTCTATAATTTTTCCTCTTTATATTTCCTAAACCTAAACAACCTTCTAAACACTTTTCATTTAGGAAGTTTTGTCAAAATCCTATCCTAAGTGCTTCAAATCTGAGTTTTATCTTACGTCCCTTAAGGTAAACTTTTGATTCTTTGGTTTAAAATTTAGTTTTTAATTTTCTAAACCATGATTGTTCCTTGGTTCTTCATTATTAAGCCTTGTTTGTGATTTTACTTATTGTTTAAGAATTTTAGGGAATTGTTTTGAGTCACACGAAAATGAAAGAAGGAGGAGGAGCTTGAGGATTCTTGTCTTCAAGAGGTAAGAGGGAGATTTACCTCACCAACCAAGTTTTGGTGGAGAGAAGATGGTTGTGTATGGTGAAAAACCCATAAGGGTTTGTTCACTTGTTGTTTGATGTCTCTTTGTTTATGATTGTGATGTTTATGGTTTTATATTTGTGATTGCATGTGTGATAGTATGACTATAGCTTTGATAATATGCTTGTTTGTATGATTTTGAATGCATGCAAGTGTATGTGTAATTTATGATGTGAATAACATGATGGAATGAATTCATGAAAGCTCCAAAGAGCTTTGAGGCTCACGACCATACTAGGTTAAAGAGGACCAAAGTCTTGAAAATGATGGTTTCAAATTGAGGTTAATGGTTTAAATGAGAAGGAAATGAATTTGGAAAAGTTTGAATGTAGCAAACAAAATGGTTTTGGGAAAACAATTTGATATAATTAAATAAATGGGTTATGGAATAATATGGAGGTCAATACTTGAAGTTTACTGACGTATAGCTCACCCTATGAGTTTTGAAGTGCGTCCGAAAAATTTGAGATGTAATATCTGAAGTAAAACAAAAAATTGTCATTTATTGGGAAACAGTACAAATACTAATTTTAGAGGGGTCATATTGTAATTATTTTATAAAAGAGGGATTATATTATAATTAATATTTTAAGGAGGACTATATTGTAATTATTATTTAAAGAGGGTCATATTGTAGATATTTTATAACGAGGGCTATATTGTAAATATTTGATAAAAGAGGACTATTCATAAATATAATTTTTATGAGGGACTATTATGAAAATATTATTTAAATGAGGACTATAATGTAAATATTATATTTTTGAAGGACTATTATGCAAATATAGAAAATAAAGTCAATTTTTTTGTTAAATGAGAAACATAGTATTTTTTATTTAAAACGTGTGAAAAATATTTTACGCGATTGAGAAAACGTTAAAAAATCGATACGCGATTTGAAAATGCGACAAAATTGTTGCACGATTGAGAAAACGCAAAAATATGACTACGCGATAAAATTACAGTAAAGATACTGTTGGGTTAATGTGTAAACCCGAATATGTGAAAATAAATTAGAACTGTAAATGATGCATAGTACATGCATTAGAAAGGTCTGATGGACTGTATGAGGCTATTTGCCTAGGAGAGAATACACCTCTTGAGTGGGTGCGATATGCGTAGTGTAAGTCACTCGTTGACCTTGGGGGCATTGGGGTGCGGGTTGCCTACAATGGGCAGTTAGTAGCTCTTCTGTACCATGGGTTAGACCGACGCAGCACACCAATGATCCTAACCGAGACACTATTCTTAATCAAGATCTGATAAAGACTATCGTGTATATGCTAGATGTGCAAAATTGAGCACGTGGTCTGAGGTATGTTGGTACAAACAAATATTTTCGATCACTCTCTCTGACCTAAGTTTTAGCTTCATGGAGTAGGAAATAGAATTTATATGCATATGTATAGTTAGTGAGGGCATTATCATAATTATTACTTATGATAATTGAATTGTTGAATACTTGGTTATTGGAAATGGCATGATCGTAATTATTATTTATTATATGTGTTGTGATGATAAATGATGTTGATGGCATAATTGTAATTATGGTATGATTGCTGTATAGGATATTGTATGTGTTTATCCTTATTGCTACCATACTAGTATTGGCGTAGGTGATCTCACCTCTTTGTATGCCTGTTCTGTATTGTATTTATATTTGTAAAGACGTTGAGCAAGAGGTTAATCGAGAAGGCGGGGAGGAGCAGATTCCTGTAGAGGAAGCTGAGTTTTGAGAAAAATGAAGATGCCATGTTTCTTAGGGTATATGTGGTTGACCTTCCGTGGAGGATCGGAGGCGTGGCACATTGATCTGGATAGAGAGCGTATTTACTACATGGGAGATTTAAATATTGTTTTGAGTAGACTACATCTTGGACATCCTTATTTTAGTGTGAATATTTATGTACACCTAGAGTTTCCACTATCCATTAGGCAGTACTGGGAACTTATTTCCATACTCCTAGTGAGATCAGTGTTGTGTCGTCTGCTCGGACACCTATCCGTGGGACTTCACATTAAGTCAGATTCCTACCTGCTGAGGAATCTGAGCAGGACCCATCTGAGGGTTCTACTGTCTAGTAGTATTTGGGCAATATGTTAGTTTAAAATTAAAGTTTTAATATTTTGAAAGTCTAGTTTGTAAATATTTAAGTATGACAATACTAAGACTTGTATGTATATATGATGTAAATTATTTGTGATAATGTTGTAATGTTTTTATTTTCCACTAAGTTTATCTTATTGTTATTAAGAAATTTTACAACTCGCATTTACACTACAAAGTATATTTCATAATGAAGGGGTAATTTGGTAATTAAGTAACATATATGTGATGCCCAAAGGAGGGTGTTACATATTGCACAAAGAAGGTGATGTCATTGCGCATCTTTGCTGTTTTAGTGGGAGGGAAATACTTGGCATGGAACTTGTGGGCTAGATCATCCCATGTTGTGATGGAGCCTGTCAGTAAAGAGTTAAGCCAACCCTTGGCCTTGTCCTTAAGACCCTTGGCCTTGTCCTTAAGAGAAAATGGGAACAACCTCACTCTAATAGCATATTCAGAGACTCTGTATCACAAATCTCCAAGAAGTTGGAAAGATGTGCATTAGGATCATCACTAGGCAAGCCTCTGAACTGAATTGATGCCTAAATCATCTAGATGATAGCCGGCTTGATTTCAAAGTTATTAGCTTGTATAGTTGGCCTCCTGATGCTAGAATGTAAGTCTTGAACCTGAGGTGCTGTGAAGTCCCTCAATGACCGAGTGTGGTCTTCTTCGTTTGCCATTGTGGTACTCTTTGAAGTTTGTTTCATTTCCCTCAAGAGCTTACGAAAAGTCCTTCCAATCTCCAGGTCAAATGGGATAAGCTCAAAACTTTGTGAACGTCGCATACAAAAAGAAAGGTACCTGAAATTAAAGACAAGCAGCTCGATATTAATATTAACATAAAAATTCACAAAACAGTCCCCAGCAATGGCGCCAAAAACTTATTGCCCGATAAGCTAGACTACGCAAGCGCACGTGTCGACAAGTAATATAAATGAGTATTCAAGTATCATTCCCACGAGGACTGAATTAAAATTATGCTAATTATTAACCAATTTCTACTTGTTCTCTATTCTAGGAAATCAAACTGATTTTGGTGATTAAATGATAAAACAATAAATTAACAATTTTAAAATAGGACAAAAATAAACAGAGAAGAAACAGTGGGTTGAGAATCTAGGGTCTAACTTCACTTCTTATTTTATCTGATTTCATGCAATCCTTTCACTACTCTTGATCATAATTTGATTATGCTAGCCAACGTGTTTATGCATTTACAAACCTCTTTTGACGGCCTTGTAAAACTATGGAACTTACTCAAAACACTATATGTCTATTTGAATTGACAAAATTCCATGCTTTCAGAACAAATATCAAACACGTGCTATGCGTGACCGATAAGTATATTTCTATCCTATTGGCAAATCAATTCATTCATTCAATTGAATTAAATTGAACATGCATTTTCTAATTCCATGGTCCAACATCCAAATCCCTATGTCTAGTTCAATAGGTTCACTAAGACAACACGAATAATGGCCAATCAAATATGTGCATTAAGCATAGAATTAGAAATTCATAACCAAAATTATCACAAGAGCAGGAAAGAATTACAATCAGTCAAATTACATAATAAGATTCATTAGACCCCAGAAAAAGAAATTAGAAGATCATTGTTACAAAGAGAGCAATTTCAGAAAATATCAATATAAACATCTTAAAAATAAAGAGAGAATGAAAGAAAGAACTAGGTGTATTGATGGATGTAAGGGGCTGTGTCCAGCTTCTCTAATCCTTCATCCACACCTTGAAGCTCTCTCCCAATTTTCTCCAAAAGCCTGCATTATGTCCTCCAAAAACCTCTCCTGCCTCCCACCCAAAAAAACCACCTCCCAAAAACCCATTTTTTAGATTAAAAGAACGAGGTGCCATCCGGAAAGAGAAGCCACGACCTCATTTTTTGGAGTGTCGCAGCACTTGTAAATGAAAAGCCTTGGCTCCACATTATTAAGTGAAGTCGCGACATAAATTTGTGCAAGCCGCGACTCCATCATTATTTAAATCATGATCCTGATTCTTTTATGTAGAGCTGCGGCACAAGGCTATGGGAGTGCTGCGGTTCCTCCCTCTCTGGACCATGCCCATTGATAATCCGAGAACTGGAGGCCTCGGCTCTAATGAATTGAGTGCCACTGCCTCCCTTGTATGAGAAGTAATTTTACATTTGTTCATTCCTGTTGCTTGAATTTTCACTCCCTTACTTCGTTACAAGTTCCTGTGAGTAAGGAAATATTAAATTAGTCAAATATATACTAAAAACAAGATACAACTCAAGGAACTAGCCTATGAATGCATTAAAAAATAGTTGTGTAATAACTCTATTTCACAGAGTTATCACCCACTTGTGATAATCGATTACCACTTGAATTCTCATCATCCAGAAGCTTGGTAATCGATTACTAGCTTGTGGTAATCGATTACCAAGTTTCTAGAAACCTTATTCACAGCTTGGTAATTGATTACCCACTTGTGGTAATCGATTACCACCTGGTTTTATGCAGAAAATAGAGAATTCAGGTCAAACAACCAAATATCAACCTTATATATTACAACCACAATATCATTACTTCATAAATATACATTCAACCAACATTTAAATTTACTAAACAAATATGGGTAAGCATAAGAACCCATTTTTCAATTACAAATTTCATCAAGTTCAAAGCTAAAATTTAAACTTAAAAACTCATAAACATATCATAAAAACATCAGTTTCTTCATCAACCCTTATTCCTTTCATAATTCTCATTCAAATTTATTAACTCAAAACTCTTAAGAAATAAGAAAAGATTTATGAAACAAGGAAAAAATCCTACCTCAATCTCTAGCTTGTTAACACTTTTTTCTTCTTCCTTTCTTTCCTCCATTCTTCTTCCCTTGATGGCTGCCCTTTACTCTTGCTGCTCTTCCTTTCTTTCTTTTTTCTCCTTTCTTTCCTTTTTTGTTGAGTGCCATGAGTGAGAAAGTGAAATGAGTAGAAAAGTCTATGAATAAGATAGGAAAGCAGAGAGGGAGGCGGTGGAGAAATGAAATAGGATGGATAAGGTTAAAATTCAATTAGAAATGTTGTATCTCTTAAAGATACTTTAATCTTCCATTGATGAATTTTCTAACCTTCATAGGTATTATAGTAAATTCTAGGATTTAATTCAATTATCAGTTTCATCATCCAATAATTATCCTTATACACCATTATCAGTCATTAAGCTTCATTATTCTTCCCTAAGTTAAGTTAAACCTAAGGAGTTAAGCTAAGAGAATTACAGGATTCCACCTTAATCTGTATTCATTCTCAAATTAACCTCCATCCTTTTTTTAACATCTTCTCAAAATCTTATGATCTTCTGAACTACTTTTCTGCTTAATTTGGCCTGTAAACACTTACTCAGTATTATTAAAAATGTCAAACTAATTCATTTGGTCCTCCAAAATTTACTACAGCTTATTCCAACCTTTTATGACCTATAAATAAATTTTTCATATTTATTTCTATTATTTCAGTTGTTTATGCTAAAATTTGAGCTTATATGAGTCATTTCTCACATTCAATGTTATAGTTTTTTTCTCAAACTAATTCAAAAGGTTACCCGAATTAACATATAACTCGTAACAGTGCTATTAAGCTTCTATAACCTTAATTAGGACTATTAGGTTAAGGAAGATTTTACATTTGGGGTTTATGTGAGATTGTGGGTTTTGGACTTTGGGTACGTTTTGTTGGGGTTTATGTGAGGTTGTGGGTTTTGGACTTTGGGTAATGTTATGTTGGTGTTTGTGTGTAGGTTAGGGCACCTTGTGGGTGGGGTTGTGTGTTAGGTATTTTATTCGTGGGTTATGTCTTTGGTGGGGGTTTGGTTGAGGCTTGTGGTCCCTGCAATTGTATGTGGGGTTTTTCATAGGGTATTGTATATATGGATGTTGGTTTGGGTATGTTTGGGTTTACAGTGGGTGGGTGCTATGGTTGTGGTCTTATTGCCTTTAAAGTTTGCCATGTTTTGTTGCAGGGAAAAGGTGTTGGGTGTGTGGTCCCTCTGCTACTTGTTGCTTGCCATTGGATCTAAGTGGATAATTTAGTTTATGAATTATATTTGCATTTGTATTTTCAATTTTTGTTATGTAGGAATGGGTTTGTATATTCTTGTTCATCACGAGGGGTTATTTAGCCATGAATCCCCTAGGAGGTATGTTGGCAGTACCACAGATATTATTAAGTTTGATAATATGGATGTATTATGATACTTTGACATCTTAGGGATTGTCATTGATTTGGGGAGCATTGATACTTCAGTTGTTTACTATGAAATACTAGGGAGAGACTTAGATGGTGGTTTAGTTGCTATAAAAGATGACTCCAATGCACTGAAGAAGCTGGAAGCTTATAATTCTGTTCACATAGACTAGTGTGTTTTGTATGTTAAGTGTGGAGTAGGCCTTTTTTTTCTCTCTCTTATCCAATCGAGTTATGAAATGCCCTCTAGGACTAATAAAAATGAGACTTGCTTAGAGATGGATCCAGCATTAGAGGAGGAAAGTGTACAAGGATTGGATTATATGAATACACCATGGGGTACTAAATGTAATATCCCTTCCTCCACTAGGGTGATTTGCTAGCCATTATTTTTTTTATGCTTATGATTTTTTATGCCTTGATATGTGAAAGTGAAAAGAATTTATTTCTTAGCATGATATCTGCCATATGTACACACACATACACATATATATGTCATACTTAAGTTATATCATGGGAGCAAACAATAATTAACAAACTAGAGATAATAAATATAACTTAGAAGAGATTGAATCAACATGTGGTAGCCCATTAAGGGCACACATGGCATGGAAGGGAAGGGGGTCTCCAAATTGGAAGTGGTAGAAATGAGAGATTGGAGTCTTTCATATGGAAGTGAATGGAAAAATTAAACTTTTTGATTCAAAGCTACAAGTTTTTTCCTATTTAGGAATTAAAACTTAGATAGTGTGATTCATTATGGAAGTGGATATTTAAAATCAAGAACATGTGGCTTTGAATGAAGTAATAACAATTATTAGGAGAAAACTAAGGATAAGGAGGAGTTTATATTCCTATTAGAAATCTCAAAACCTCATTAGTCAAATTAACTTTGGGAAGGGAAATGAGAGAGAGAGAGAGAGATTTAAATCTCATTATGGAAAGCCACCAAGGAATACCAAAGGGTGGCAGAAACTTTACAATTAGGTGCAAACAAGAGAAGCAAAAAACTTTCCCTCTACTCCCTCTAGAGACCTTATATTCTCTACCCTTTATCCCTCTTCCCAACTTCATCATTTCTACTACTGAGATAAGTAAGATAAGAAGCTCAAGAAACCTTTCCCCAACCAGCCATCTTGCATCAAACCTATGCCCAAACAATGTCCAAGATTTTCCCTTCTACACCCAAGATCTCCCTTTTCACTTCATATAACCCTCACTCATAACCTTAGTTGAAGAAAAGAAAAAAAATGAGAGGAAAAGAGAAACAGAGAACGTGAGGAAGAAAAAGATCAAGGAGGAGGAAGAAGAGGGAGTTTGGAGCCTAAGAACAAGCAATGAGTAAGGAGGCTGCCCCTACATCCAGCCATCTTGCAGTTTGTTAGAGGGTAGGGAAAATTTTATTTTCCATTCTCTTCTCCCACCATTTTCAAACATGTTATATGGCCACGGTGATGAAGTGATCGAATCTAACATCTCTATAAGGTTACATGTGAAGTCATTTTTACTTTGTTTAATTCCATGACCATTTTTATTCATGTATCTTTTCTCTTATATTTGTTTGGGTTCTCATTCTTTTTATTGATCATCATAGCTCAAAAAGAAATGGAAGCAAAGTTGTCCTTTTTTTCTTGCATATTTGTTTCGGCCAAGATGACCTTAGTTGTTCATGCATGTTCAACATTTCTATGTATAATGTTTAAATGGTTAAAAGGGGTTGGAAAAATACCCTTAAGTTTGAATTTTCAAAGATCAAATTTTTCTTGTTCTTGGTTCTATGGGTTCTAAATGTGCAAGTATTTCCTTTTATTGAGTTTTTGAGAAAACTACCTTCATGATACAAGGGCTATTTTACTTCACCGTTTTTGTAAGATATTTTAAGACTAAGAACTTGACCAAAGTGGTGGTTTTAATCATTTTATGAGAAAAGGTCAATGACCCCTTTTGTACTTGATTTTCGATTTTGAAGGTGGTTGTAGGCTGCATGATAATTGTTTTGTTTTTTAGTTAACTAAAGTTAATTTCCCAATCACAAAAGCTTTAAACAATTATCCATTCCCTAAATTTTTCCTCAATGAGTTTTGGCCAAGAGAAGGATACCATGGGTGTAACATCCCCCTAACCTATTAGTCTTAATCATGGATATATGAGTTCAGTAATCTTAGCATGAGTTACGTGTTAACTTTAGTGACCTTTTGAGTTAGCTGGGCTATATTGCTATAACACTAAATGTGAAAAAATAGCTTATAATCGCTCAGAACTTAGCATAATTTGCTTAAATGATAGAAATAAATATGACAAATTTATTCCTAGGCCACAAACGAATAGAATGTGATGTAGTTAATTTTGGAGAATTAACTGAGCTAGTTTGTTCTTTTAATAACATAGGATGAGTGTTTAAAGGCCAAATTAATTAGGCAGGTGACTTGAAAAATTATGAGAATTTGTGGAAATATCAAGTGGAGAATGGAGATTTTTCTGAAAATGAGTACAGGTTAAGGCAAATACCTGTAAGCTTATTAACTTAATTCCTTAGGTTTAACTTAAGTTAAGGAAGAGTAATAGAGTTTAAGTGACAATTAATAGTGTATAGAAAATTAGGAAATGATGAAACTAGGAATGAAATAAGTCTTAGAATTTTCTATAACACCTAAGATGGATAGAAAACTTGTTGGGGGAAGATTAAAGTATCCCTAAAAGATAAAACATTTCTAGTTAACACTAAAAAGATCCATCCTTATCCCTCTAGACTTCCTCCACCACCCTCCCTATCTCTTCATACTTTCTTTGACTTTTCTTTCTCTTATCTCACTCTCACTTTCATAGTCTGCAACAGAAAAGGAGAGAAAGGAAATAAAAAAAGGAATGGAGAGAAAGAAAATGAAGAAGAGGAAGAAGGAAAAAAGAAAAGAAACTAAGAAACAAGAAAAGGAAAAGAACTCCACTCAAATAGGAGGAGATGTAACATCCTCCCTAATCTATTAGTCTTAATCATGGTTATAGAAGCTTAGTAGCACTAGTATGAGTTACTTGTGAACTTTGGTGATCATCTGAGTTAATTTGGCATATTGCTATATCATTGAATAGGAAAAATAACTGATAATAGTTTAGAAAATAGCGTAAACTGCTTAGATGATGGAAATAAATATGAAGAATTTATTTCTAGGTCACAAATAAATAGGATAAAATGTGGTTAATTTTGGAGAATTAACTGAGTTAGTTTGACATTTTTAATAACATTGAATGAGTGTTTAAAGACCAAATTAAATAGGCAGGTAACTTGGAAAATTATAAAAATTTGTGAAGATATTAAGTAAAGGATGGAGATTTTTCTGGAAATAAGTATAGGTTTAGGAAGATACCTGTAAGCCTGTTAGTTTAATTCCTTAGGTTTAACTTAACTTAAGGAAGAGTAATAGAGTTTAAATAACAGTTAATAGTGTATAGAAAATCATTGAAAAATGGGGTTAAGGGCTAAATGAAATCCTAGGATTTTCTATAATACTTATTAAAGTTAGAAAACTTGATAATAAAAGATCAAAGTGTCTCTAAGAGATACAACACTTTCATTTGTACATAAAAGTCTAACGTCCTTATCTCTCCAACCTTTCCACTATTCCTATCCTCTATTTTATTGACTTTCTTTCATTCTTATCTCTCTCACACACACACAGTCTGGAGAAATAGAGAAAGAAGAGGAAAAATGGATGAAAATGGGAGAAAAGAAAGAGGCAGGAAAAGAAGGAGGAAAAACTAAAACGAACCAAGGAAGAACAAAGACAAAGAAATAGAACCATAGCATACCATCACCATCCATAAGGAGTAGAGGTAAGGTTGTTGTATATCTCTACTGCTCTCTATCCTTTTTTGTTTCTTGAACTTTGTATGGATGGATTGAAAGAGAGTTGCATATGAACTCTTAGTGTTGAGATGGAAATATGTGTGTGCTTGTTAGGGTTCAAGTATGAATATATTTATATCTTTGTTCAAACTATTATAGTTTGATTGTGTTAAGGCATAGAATATCATGTATTGGTTGATTATGGCTTTATTACATGAGGTTTGATTTAGATAGTTGTATATAATGGTTTGTGGGTATAAAATTGGGAGAGAATAGCATAAAAATGGAAGTGAAACTAGTTCTGTCCAGCTTCTATTCAAATAGCAGCTATGGCTATCCGAATAACAACATATGGGAAATGAATAGAAGACAACATCTATTTGAATAGCTAAAGGAGCTATTCAAATAGTAGCTTCCAGAATTGAATAAAAGAAGCTGCTATTCAAATAGCAGGAGGGGCTATTCGAATAGAAGTATCCAGAATATCATGAAATGGGATGGTATTTGAATAATAAAGTAGCCTATTCGAATAGCATAGCCTTGATTTCAAGAATTAGACATTCCATGATATCCAAGATGACGAGATTTGAGGGTTTTCACTAAGATAAGTGACTTAACCTAGGAATGAGCCTTTTGTATTGTAACATCTTCTAAAACATGTTAGACTTGTAAATAGTTACAGAGGTATCTTAATACTTTCTTAACATGCTTGTTTAATTTTGTGACAATTTGAGTTAGTTTAGGCACTTTGCTTTAACCTAGAAGGTAAAAAGTAGCTTAAAATGACCTAAATATTAGTATAAATGACTTAGTTAATGGAAATAAATGTGTAAATATTTTTATGTCACAAATGTGTGGACCATGATATAGTTAAAATTTGAGAATAATCAAAGTTAGTTTGGTATTTTTAAGCATATTAGTTGTGTGATTTAATGCCAGATTGATTAGTCGCAAATATAAAAAAATATGATATTGGTGAAACAAGATTTTTTATGAATCTTATGATTTATTTTAAACTTGTTGGAAGTTAGGAAACTTGATTTGGTGAAATCTAAGTGTTCTTAACAGATCAGATGTTTTAACAAATATCTAAAGAAGCCAAAAGCCTCACGTTTGCTTCAGTTTATGCCCTTGACTTTTGTGGTTTTAAAATGAGATATTTATCTCATTCCTTACTCATTTCTCACCCTTTTATCACAGTTTGAAGCAGCAACAGCGGAGAAGGAAGAAAAGAGAAAGAAAAGGAGAGAAAGGGAGAAGGAAAGGAAGAGGAAAATCAAGGGCAAATCTAAGGCTTAGACTTCATCATTGCTGCACAAAAGGTAGAGGATTCTAACCTTATACTTCATCTTTTCCCTCCATCTTTCTTTATAGTTGAAGTTAGGTCACATGAATAGTAAGGAATGTGGTTCTTGGGAATGAGCAATTAGCATGTGTTATCTAAAACCAAAATCTACATTAGCATTGCAAAATCATATTATTAGGATATTGTATAAGCATAACCATACATCATAACATAAAACATTGCATTTGCCTTTCGATGACAACTATATGGGCAGTTGTCTTGCTTGCTTGATGGTATCATACTATTGTATGGGCTGTTGTTTGATATCATTGATTATTATATATGAGTTAAGATTGTAACTTGCCTTATGAATGTTACATAGGGTTGTATGTACATTCTGATATTGTTGAGCAGTGGCTCACATATCTATTGTAGGCATAATCTTATGCTTATAGTGTAGTTTATTCATTGTGAATGATTAAACTCTAGTATTGGTTACTTATACTGAGAATTATGGATTCTCACCCCGTGTGTTGCCATGTAAATCTAGGTGGAGACTCTTCTAAGGAAAAGATGAAGTATGAAGACTAGAGTAGTTTATGTACTTAGTAGTTAAAGCTTGTATTTATTTACACTGCTTTATGTTTGTATAAAAGTTTATGCATTATAATGTGCCCTTTTGAGGTAGTTATGTATATATATCTTTTAGTTTCCGCAAGGCTCTCTATTATTATTTGTTTAAATGATATGGATTAGTTTATTGAATAAGTTAGATGTAACATAGCTAATACTGCTTATCCAGGTATATGCCAGGTGTACTAGGTTACCGGTATTAGGATGTTATATGTACACTTAAGTAATGATGATTGTGTGCATTAGTTACTTATAGGGGTAACCTTTTGTGCACTTAGGTAATGGTGATTGGGTGCATTAGTTACTCATGGGGGCAACCTTTTATGCATTTAGAATGTGATGTATTGATAATGACTTTGTAACTTGATTCACTTGAGAAGTGATAATGTTATGTATTTAGTTCATATGTGAAATAATATTGATGTGTACTAAGTTCACTTGAGAAGTGAGACATTGTGCACTAGATAAATGCATAACGAGGTGAATTTGACTTGCATGCTTGTCATGTTCATAAAGTGTACTAGAAATGTGATTTGCTCCCTTATTTATTGTGGTTGAGCCATGAAAGTATATTAGAAACATGAATTGCTCCTTTATGTGATAAAGTTGAGCCAGAATTGCATATTTGCTAGGTTTTGCTCCTTCACTTGATTGAAATGGAGCTCTTGATGAGTTGTTGTGGTGTGTATGTGTGTTTAACCATAACACTACATGTTGCATACTTGTTATTCCTATGTATTGTAACCTTATATGATGTGCACAATCATTTGGCTAGAGAATTATAGGTAACCAGTCCTAAATTCTCAGAGCATGGCTCTTAAGGTCATGGGTTACCGGTAATGTGAGGAGGTCATTTTTCCTCTCTACCAAGTAGTGAAAGGAGGTCATTTGCCCTTTTTACCTAGAAAAATATAAGGGAGCCAAGTTCTTGGGAATAGGTAAGATTCATGACATGACATTAACATTATCATAAAAACATTTCATAAACATTACCTTAGGGCGTTGCATAGGCATGAGCATGTCATATAACATACGCACTTGCATTTGAATAACAATTGTATGGGTGATTGCTTATTATTAAGGAGATTTTCACTACGGATATAGATTATGGATTGATTTGTGAATATTATAGTGATGATGAGTAGTGGTTCACTTACTTGTTGCAATCTTAATCTGTTAATATGAAGTTGATTCTTTATGAATGGTTAATTATGTGTTAATAGAACCATAGTTATAAATGAATATTCTGTGCCTGGAAGTGAAAGGAACAAATTTTGGCTCTTGCCACCTTTTTACATGTTAGTATGCAACTTGTTTTACCCCGAAGCAGCTGGAGTTATCATGATGCCATTATATGTGTTTATGTAACATCCCAATTTTTTATTTTTCTTGAAATAAATGAGTTTTATAATATTTATGAGTTTTTGTGAATTTTTTGGAATTTTTAATTATTTTGAATATTTTAACATTATTTTGATTATTTTAATATTATTTTTGAACCGTATGCTTGAATTTAGTTTTTTCTGAAATATATGAGTTTTATAATTTTTATGATTTTTGAGAATTTTTGTAGATTTTTCTGAGTTTGTGATTATTTTAATATTATATTGAGCTGTATGTGTGATTGAGGCGAGCCCGAAAAAATAAAAATTTTTCCTGGACTAGAAAGTTCAAACTATCAAGGCGGGATCGGGGGATCTTACTAAACCCGAAATTAGGAACAGTTGACAGAGATTTTCTGTATCTGAGTTTCTATTACCCATTGTATAATAATAACAGTAGCTATTATCCATTGGGTAATATCTGTTAGAAAAATATCTTGATGACTGAGCTGGTGACTCTGCACTACGACTCACCATGCTGATTCAGCTGTTCTAGAAGATTCTATGATGACTCACCTAGTAAATATCTAAGGATAAATATCTAGGAATAAATATCTACTAGAAAAATATCTTAATAAAATATCTCAAGTGTAATCATGAAAGCTAAAAATATATAAGTTAAATATCTTAAGGATAATGATAAGCCATCATTACATAGCTTTATGACTAACCAATAGGAATTGGTCAAACTTAGTGGTTGGACTTTATTATGAACCGTTGGATGAAAAACTTGATGAAAAAGCCTTAGATCATCACCATTGATCTGATTAATAGTGTGAGAGCAATCTTGATAAAGAAACTTATAATATCCACCTTAGATTTAATCCATGGTTAGGAGATGAAGTTAATTTTAATGGTTAGATTTGTTAGTTAAGTAACTAGATATTCTAACTAAGTTACTTAAATAGACTAAGTAGTAACTAAATGGAGCTAATCTAGTTTGCTAATACTTAGAGTCTTTAGTTACAAAAAAAATATCTAGAGTTTCTAGAATCATTATCTATGCATGATGTAATCATAAAACTATATGGTTAGTATGTAACTAAATGATCTAACTAAATTAATTTAAATGTAACTAGATGGTTAGTTAGGTAACTAATTTTTTTTTAAACAAAGAAGATATGCAAAAGCATCACTGCAAAGCAAGGCATCCCAACTAAGTTGGCACCCCAAGCAAAGCCAATCATCTGCAGCATATCAACAATTTATTAATAATAGGAAAAAGAATACAAAAAAACAAAATGGGGGGGGGCATAGACCAAACCCATGAAAACAGTTAAGAAAATCTATAACTAGGTAAGCCATATCTATTATGGTAAAAATCATCACTAATGAAATACAGAATTGAATTCCACCAAGTAAAACTATGAGTACCTAAACCATGAGAGGCCAATTTATCAGCACAATTATTGCCTTCTCGAAATATGTGAGTACAATAAAAATTCAAATCCTTTCTCAGAATCTTGTAATTTTCCCATCTATTTCTTAAT
Source organism: Ormosia semicastrata (assembly GCA_029884595.1). Lineage (NCBI taxonomy): Eukaryota > Viridiplantae > Streptophyta > Magnoliopsida > Fabales > Fabaceae > Ormosia > Ormosia semicastrata. The sequence goes on from JAQQTO010000060.1 coordinate 78,369,547, forward strand.
TTCCAAGGAATACTAGAGAGTCCTTTAAATGCCTGAACTACTAGCATAGAATCACATTCCAACCAGAAATTCCTCCAACCTCTTTTATGGGCTATTTCTATTGCAAACATAGCTCCAATGAGCTCAGCATGATATGCAACAGAAATACCAACATTCGATGAAAAACAACCAAGAGCTAAAGCTCTAAAGTCCCTGAAAATGCCACCACAGGCTGCTAAACCCGGAGATCCCATTGCAGCACGATCCGTATTGCATTTGATCCAATTGCAAGAGGGAGGGGACCAAATAACTTCAATAATTGTTGGAGACCTTCTCGGATGCCCAGTAATAGAAAAGAATTTCAAGATGGTAAATTCCATCATGTCTGAAGACATGCTTCCTTTACTGAGATTTCCAGAAAGAGAAGTGTTTGCTATTATTAAGTTCTTTGCTGCCCTTAAATCAATGCTTGTGTTGTCAAATTTAGCTTTGTTTCTAGAATACCAGATCATCGAAATGATGTTTACAATGGCTGTCGCAACTACTTCTCTGATCTGCGGGCTCCAGTTTCTGTCACATAAAGATAGGATATCAAGCATGTTTAAACTAACAGCTTTAATCTGCAAAATTGAGAAAAGCCAGTTCCAAAGACTCCTAGCAAAACTGCAATCAAAGAATAAATGGGAGGTGCACTAATCACTAGCATAGCATAAATGACAAGTGGAAACAATTATGCAACCTCTCTTTTTTAGTTGATCATCAGTAGGCATTTTGTCTTTGAGAATTCTCCAAACAACAAATGATTTTGATGGAGGAATGCTGCTGCTCCAGATATTCTTGTGCCAACGAACTTGCTGACTAGGAGGACTGACAAAAGAAAAAGCCTCCTTGAGAGACAAACAACCCGAGTCATCATTCCATCTTCTGTGATCAATTGCATTTCCTAAAGGAATATGAATCCATTCAAGCTCCTTCAAAATTGGAGGACATTTCTGCAATAGAACCTCAGGGAAATGCAGGAACCCATTCACTAAAAATTCCTACAGATTAGATTTTAACTTAGCCCGAACTCTAGCAAGAATTTCTAAAGAATCAGCTAGTGATTTTTTAAGCCAAGGATCATGCCAGAAGTTAATTCTCTCCCTATTACCAATTTACCAAGATGAATTATCCAGAACAACTTGAATTTTTGATTTCAAGCCATCCCATAAAGAGGATGTAAGGTGATAGGTCCTAGGAACATTGTTTTTGAAAGCTCTAGCTCTAAGAAGGCAGGACCATTGACATTGAGAAGATACTAATTCCCAAGCCAATTTAAGCATTGAAGCTTTATTTATAGCCTGGATAGATCTTAGTGCCAGCCCTTCTTCAGAAACAGGCTTGCAAACATCCTTCCATGCAACCATTACAAGTTTTTTATAATCAGTGCTACCCGACCATATGAAGTTCCTTAGCCAACTGTCCACCTCTTTTATACATTGTATTGGCCATTTATAAATCTGAAAACTGTATAAAAGCATACTTTGTGCCACTATTTTTACCAGTATCACCCTCCCCATAACAGATAATAGAGAGGCTTTCCAAGCAGCAAGTTTCGATTTAAGCCTACCCATGATAGGCTGTAGATAGGATTTTTTAGGCTTGCCCTTGAAAAGAGGAACCCCTAGATAATTAAAAGGAAGTGAACCTGCAGAAAAACCTAGGAAAGTAGCTATATCAGCCTTCCTTCTCGCAGAGATAGAACCAGAATAAAATTTGGATTTTGCACAATTTATCAATTGACCTGATGCATCACCATATTCAGAGAACAACTTCATCAAAAGCCTCATGTTTCGCTGAGTCCTCTGCAGAACAACACAATATCATCAGCATATAGTATGTGGGAGGGAGTTGCATAATTCCTTGGACCTGCCATCAATTGGAGTTCTCCAGAAATAGCCAATTTAGTAAGCCCCCTGCTAAGAACCTCCTCAGCTAAGCAAAACAAAAGGGGAGACAAAGGATCACCTTGCCTAACCCCTCTATTACAAGAGAAAAAGCCAATTGCCTTCCCATTAACAGAAATGGATAATTTGGCTGATTGAAGTATCACTTTGATCCAATTACAAAATCTATCATTAAAGCTAAAACAGTGCAGCACCTTTAATAGAAAATTCCAATCTAAGGTGTCAAATGCCTTTCTAATATTAATCTTCATTGCTATATTCCCTCCAAGCACTTTCTTATCTAGCATATTTACAGCTTCTGAAGCTGTACAAAGACAATCACCAATTTGCCTACCTTTAATGAAACCTCTTTGATTTTTAGAAATGATTCCTGGAGCCAATGTAGCCAATCTATCTGCTAGCACTTTTGTGATGATTTTAAATTTGTAGTTAGCCAAAGCTATAGGTCTGAATTTGTCAATTCTATCAGCTCCTTCCTCCTTAGGAATAAAAACTATTAGATTTGCATTGTAGTTTAGTAATAACCATCCTGTATTGAAAAATTGAATCACTGGATTATAGACATCATTTTCAATCAAGTTCTAATAATTTTGGTAGAAAAATCCACCAAAACCATTGGGACCAGGAGCACCATTAGCATTCATTGAAAACACTGCATTTTTGACTTCTTCAATTATTGTCAAATCTGTCAGGAATTGATTATCTTCTTCTGACAGCAGGTTTGGAATCATTTGGTCAATTAAGCCATTATCAACACAAGCACTGTTTGAAGCAAAGAGACTTTCATAAAAACTAATGACATGCTGTTCAATGTCTTCAGGTCTGTCTAGCACTTGATCATCTTTCTTTAACAATGAAATTTGCTTTGTGACATGTCTTATTTTGGCAATTTTGTGAAAATAATTAGGGTTCCTATCTCCCTTAATAAACCAGTTGGTTCTAGACTTTTCTAGCCAGAACTCTTCTTGACAAAGAAGGGCATGTTGCAATTTCAACTGTGCCTCCTTCTCTTGAAGACAGAGGATCTCAGAAGAACTATCAAGATTTAGATCAGCTTGAATTATGTTCAATTCTGTTCCAGCAACCAGCATTTGAACATTTACATCACCAAAAACGTTTTTATTCCACATTTTAAGTTTTGATTTGATATTTTTCAATTTTTCAGACAGAATAAACATTGGACAACCAACTACAAGAATTTCCCAAGCTTTTTGATCAACTTTGCACAGTCAGGGTGGCTAGACCACATTTTTATGAATTTAAAAGAAGAAACCCGTTTATTCATACCATCTTCCAAATAGAGAAGGATTGGATAATGATCAGACTTGCTTCTGACCAAGGTACAACAATTAATACTAGACCAAAAATCCATGCTATCACTGTTGACAACTGCTCTATCAAGCCTTTTTTCAGTTAATGCTGATCCTCTTCTACCATTTGCCCAAGTAAATTAAGATCCTCTTGTTAAAACATGGATAAGATGATTGGAGTCAGACCAAAGTCTAAATTCCTCACAAGCAATTCTAGCAGGTAATCCACTCCCTCTATATTCATGCGCACCAAGCACCACATTGAAATCACCAATGAAGCACCAAGGACCAATATGAGCAGATTGCAAAGAACTTAAAGCCTGCTAAAGATTTCTCCTTATTGCATAATTAGTACTGGCATATATAGCAGCAAAATAAATAGCTTGACCATTAACCCTCAGAGAAAAAGCCACAAACTGACTAGAAATAGCTATTAAACATGGATCCAAAAGAGTATCACATACGCACCAGAGATTAGGCATGAGATTGTTTCTTTCATTAACAGCAAACATTTTTAAGTTTACATTATTCCAAAATCTAGCAGGAAATCTTTCAGCTTGTAACCAAGGCTCAGCAATGAAAAGTAAAGTAGGTTGATTCACATTGCATAACCTTTTCAACACTAATCTTGTTTCCTTATTGGCTAGCCCTCTAGCATTCCAAAAGAGAACTTTCATTAAGTAGGATGTTGAAGAGCAGCCCTTGAACGGGTAATATGGACCACTTGCTGAGCTTTTAATTTCCTTTGTTTCTTTTTTTGAGACTTGGTCAGAACTTGAGTAAATTTTGCATCTGCATCAGAAATTTCTTCTTCCTCTTCACTAACATTACCATCAATCCAAAATCTGGAAACAATTTTAATATCCTTCTGAGCTTGACCATGCAATCTATCAACTGAAAAAACTCTAGCCTGAGAGTTAACTTCAGTCCTAACATCACCTGGCCTTCCATTCCTGTCATGATCATTTAAAGAATCCTGAATCGAATTTGACACATGATCAGGTATTTGAGAAGAAATGGGATCAGCCCTTGGAGAATCAGTTCCAGGCCTAACAACATCAGAAGCATCATTCCTATCCTGTGAATTTAACAAAGTCACATGATCGTGAATTTAAAATAAGTGATCATCTCTTGGTGAATCAAGATGGAGAGATTCATCATATTCAGACCTATCCTCAGTATTTTTGTTCACTGATTCTTTTGCTGAACCATAGTCTTCCTCCATCTGGTTTTTGGATTGAGCAGGCTGTGCTTTAAAAGATGGAACATCAGAGCCATTAGTAACTGGATCTTGCTGCCTATTTTCATTCTTGTCATTCTTTACTGGCTTGTCCCTCACAATGTTTTGTTTTGGCACAAACATTTGAGCAACCCTTCTTTCTTTGGTTGCCTTCAAATTACCATTTTTCTTATTACAGTTGGAAGAGACATGACCAATCATCTGACAAAAATCACAAAAGGATGGAATTTTTTCATACTCAATTCCAACAAAGAAAGCAAAATCATTCCTTTCTACCATTAAATCATTCGACAGATTACCATTCAAATTTATTTCCACTAAAATACGAGCAAAATGCCCTAAGGTTCTTGATCTTGTTGCTTCATCCAGAGCTATTGGAGTCCCAATTCCATTAGCAATTTCGAAGAGAATCTTTGGTCTCCAGTATTCTTATGGCAGATCATAAATCCTAACCCAGCATTATACGTGAGTTTGCCTCTGTTTGTTTGGATTAAAATCTGCACTCTATCTTGATAACCTCAGTATTCCAGAACCTAAATTCCAATATCCTGATGACCATATTCTCCTCAAGTCATTCTGTGATTCAAAAAAGAATTCAAAAAAACCTCTCCCAAGAGGAGTCAAACGCTAATTAGAAATAGGTTTCCAAAGAGCAACCAGTTTAGCTCTTAAATCATCAGCCTTTAGAGGTTGATTCCCTTTAGTAGTAATTAACCTACCATGTAAACAATTTTTGGAGCCTTCTAAGCCAATCTTATACTCATCCTCTGAAATTTTAATTGAAATCAAATCCCCCTTAACACAAGGTTGAGGAAGTTGACTTAAAGAGATATCCAATGAAGATTGATTCACAATTTGTGCAAAAGTTTTGCAATGCTCAGCAGACTTTGTAGCAATCTCAATTTCTTGAAGAACAAGATTCTCATTGAAAACCTAATGAGAGGAAGAAAGAACACGAGTAGGAGAAACAGATTACAGGGGGTTTAGTAGGAGTATTCGCAAGAGGAATGAGATCAGGGAACATAAACCCCCATGGACAATCCGAAAGAAAAGCCATCCCGATTGTGTTATAGAACATAACTAAGTGTAACTAGAAAGCTAATTGAATTAAGACTTGGTTACTTTTCCTATTGAGTTCCACGACCACTAGGCTTTTCTAGGAGATTCTTGATTCATCTTTTATGATCAAATGATGACCACTTCATGACCAAGGCCAAGTGCATCCATGTGAAGCCATGTGCTTAAGCTTTTCTTGTTGAACAAGCTTTGGACTTTCCTATCCAAGTGATCACATGGCCATGCACTTAGGTATTAGGCAATTTCATTTCATTTCCATTACTTAGAGATGCAACTAATTCTCTTATCTTTTCTCCAAGCACCACACAGCCATAACACTTGAACATAGGCTATTCTACTTCATTCTCTCACACTTTGTGAAGGTAAATATCTATCATCTTTCCCTCACATCCAAGAACACAAAGAACACTATCTTCTCTCTTCTTTGAAGGATTCGGCCACCACCCTCTAAACCTATCTCCAATATTTCATAATTTTATCGAGCTACATATCTTGAATCCTCACATCATTCTAAGACTCTTTGACGTTGAGACTTTAATCAAATTCCATCATCTTCAAGCTTGAATCTTGGATTTAAGTTTTAAGGTTTCAAGGTAAAAATCTTGAAAACTTGATTTCTAGTTTGATTTTTAGAGTCCTAAGGCCATGTTTGATCTATGGTCATCTTAATCAAGCTTTAGATACTAATTTGTATGTGTTTATTTTGATTCTAAGATCTTTTTGGTGGTGAACATTTGATACAAGGAGAATCCTACGAGGAGTTAGGAGGACATCAACCAGGTAAGAGGGAGATTAACCTCATCGGCCATATGTGGCGCTGAAGGAATGGAATTGTTTGTGATTGTGAGTGAAAAATTCATGTGAGGATTTATTCACTCGATTATGTAATCGTTGGTTTGTGCTTGTTGGATTATATTGTGTGATTATTTTATTGCTTTGATAAGTATGCAGGATTTATATATGTAGTTGGTATGCTTATAGCTTTGATAATATGCTTACATATGTGATTTGGAAAGCATGATAATTTCTGTGTAACTTAAGATGTGATTCACATGATGATAAAATTTGTATGAAGACTCCAAAGAGCCTAGAGGCACACGGCCTCATTACTACAAAGAGGACTAAAGATTCTAAATTATTTTCCAAATTGAGGATTAAGTGATTTTATGACAAGAAATTTAATTAAGTAATTTTATAAGGATTTAAAGTGTTAGGAAATGATTTATATATGAATTTTGAAGCAATATGTGAGTTCGGCCAATATGCCATTTTTTATGTTCAAGATCCAAAACTATTTTACTAAGTGTAGACTTAGGCGTTTTAATAGTAAGAATTCAATTTGGTAAGTTTATGAATTTAAAAATGATATTTTAGAATTAAAATTGACTTAATTAAGGCTATGTAGTAAAATAAAAGCCAATACTTGAAATTTACTAACGTATAGCTCACCCTCTGGGTTTTGAAGCGTGTTAGAAAATTTTGAGCTGTAATATCCTAAGTAAAATTAAGGAATATAGTTTTTTAGGAAATAGTAGAAAATACTAATTTTAAAGGGACTATATTGTAAATATTATTTAAAGAGAGACTATTTTGGAAATATTATTTAAAGAGGGACTATTTTGGAAATATTATTTAAAGAGGGACTATTTTGGAGATATTATCTGAAGAAGGACTATTATGCAAATAATGAAAATAAGGTCAATTTTTTATATTAAATGAGAAAAATCTTATTTTGGACTTAAAATATGTTAGAAATATCTTACACGATTTAAAAATAGTAATTTTTTAGTTATGCAATTGAGAAAACGTTTTAAAATCTTTACGCGATTGAGAAAATGTTAAAAAATCATTACGCGATTTGAAAACGTAACAGAAATGTTACGCGATTGTGAAAACATGAAAATATGACTACGCGATTGAAAGGAACAACGAGTTTTGCTGTAGAGCCAACGTATTGAACTAAGTAATTTGTGAAACTGAAGTATTGGACCCGAGTGGATCTTTGGTATTATGTAGTTGTATGGGCAGTTACATAATATCATTGATACTAATGGTATTAGATAATTGTATGGGCGGTTGCATTAATATCATTGGGAACAGTACAATGGTACTTTGTCTCGATTAAAGGTGCTTTTGTGTATTATACAGTGATACCGCTATGTGACGGCATGTCAATAAGCTATACTGTGTGATCAATGACAGTATAGGTTTGAATCAGTTATCATGCATAGAAAAACGTATTCGCTTGATTTGTTGGGGCTTTTTATGCCTAAAGAATGAACGGGAACTTACAGGATAGTGGATCGTCATAGATCTTAGGGGATGTCAGGGCGCGGTGATTCACACAGTGGAGTTGTTACCACCCGTGATTATTATATCACGTAATACCCCTGGCCTGTGGACACTGATTACAACGCACTGGCAGAGCTGACAACACTATTATTTTTCATGATCCAGTATAGACTGTCTTTTTAGGGGGGACCGATCTTTTGGAACGTTCATCTTTGATCTTGAGTTAGCTCCATGGAGTAGGATCAAGTTGCATTCTGTATAATGATGGTCTTTGAACTCATTGAGTATGTGCATAGTTAGTGTACACATTGTTCATGAGCATACTCAGCATTTACACTATGGTGATATAATATTGTGGTGATATAATATTATGATGGTATAATATTATTATGGTATTATTATTATGTCTGCTATTATTATATTACAAGTTTACTGGATTATTTATTTATTAAATGTCATGAATATATCTGTTGATTTTATTTCGATCTATGGATTGTATGTATGGAACGACATTGTTGTTCGTATCATTTCTTTGCTGCCATATTGGTATGCGATGTAAGGGATCTCACCTCTTTGCTTATTTATTCTGTCTGTTTCTATTTTATGTCTACGTCTGTGAAGACTATGATGGCGGCAAGGAAGGATCAGTTAGGTTTCTTTAGACTACAGTTTCTTGAAGGCGCTACTGCTTGGAGTGTCCATTGGGACTCGGAGTATATAGAGTACTGTGGTGACATTACTTTGTCTGTAAGTAGGACCCACCATGGGGTCATTACTTCTTCTTTTACAATTGTATATGTAGAGTTTATTTTACCTATTAGGGAGGATTCCGAGATATCTTTCACTCGGATTTCTATTCCGTCGATACATTCTTAGCTAGGGAATTTGTCTTCTGACAATGGCTCATGTCTTAGGTGTTATGTTTTTGGGTATGTAAAAAATATGAATGTATGGATGTAGTAAATCTTGTTTATATTCAAAATATTTTATTCAGTTATTGAAACTTGTGTTTCTCTAATTTTGTAAAGTTTATGTTATTCCGCGAAAAAGAAATTTTGAAACGCGTATTTAAATGAAATTTGTTTGTTTCCAGGATAAATCCTGGTCAAGATTATCCAAGGGGAAGATAAAGAAGCGGATAAACTAGAATAGTTTTATTTCCTTTTGTCCAATGCTTTGTACATCATAGAATTTGCATAGGATTGTATTAAGTGTTTTGTATTGTACTTATGCCCTTTGAGGCTTAGCTTGTACTTCTAGATGTATAAGGTTAATGTAATGATTACTTTTCCGTCACAAAGCTCCTTATAATAACATGTTTGGTTAATATGAGCATAGTATGATGTTTGTAAGTTAGAAGTGACATGCCTAGTTCTATTTATACACATATATTCCAGATATATTGTGAAATTGGTATTAGGACATTACAAAAGAGGTAGGGGTTATTGAGTTCTTTTCTATGCTTATCATTCTTTGCTTTTTGAAGTTTTGCATGGAATGAATTTGATTGAGGTTTTTATGAATCTCCATGAAAACATAGGTGCATGTATATAGAATTGAGCTTCGATGAGACTTTAGCATAGATTTGTATGAACTTGTTTATGCATGAATACAACTACATGTGCTTGTTGTTGATGATTTTTACCATTGCTTTACTACATGGTTTATGGTATAAACATGTGTTTGTAGTAAAAGGTTGGTTTGGAAATGAAATAAAACAGCAAAATTGTTGTTCTGATACACCAAAATGCATTTCTAGTATGCTCTATTTGTTGGTGTATGCTCTAGAGGCCAATTTATTTTGACAGTACTTATATACATTGTATTATGTTATTTATTTAATACATGAGGCATTTCATTTATTGTGTTATTTATAATAAACATCATAAAGTCTTGAGAATAGTAAGTTTAATGACATAGGACATCAAGTGGATGACTTGATCATGAGATCCTATTGGATAGATTCAGAACACTATTCTTAAATGTCCCTAGTCAAGTATTATTGTTAATTAGGACAACAATAATGCATTGAGACTAGTATGTGTGATGATTAATGGCCACATCTCATGGGTCATAGATATGAGATATCAAGTCTTCACATGGATACATATTAGAGTAATGATGTATTGGACTGACCCACCATGAGAACGCTGCATGGGTCGTTTCCTGAGTGTCATAAGTGATTCTCAAAGTGACAATGGTGTATGTGGTTCTTTGACCTGAAATCACTATGATTCCTACATAAGGAGTTGCATGTTTTAATGCCATCAAACATCATTTGTAACAAGGTGATTATAAAGTTAGTTATTGGACATACCACAAATCATGCAGAGAGATGTGAGTGACCAAGATGAGATTTGTCCCTCCTACATAATAGGAGTGATATCTTCGGGGGCCCTGATTGAGTGAGACTACGAAATGCATGACCATGCTCAAATGAGTCAATATGAGATATTGCTCTTGTTTGTTATTACTAAGTCTACTCAAGTATTAGGAAACAAAAGATTGAACTATACAAGGGTGACACATACCTTGCCTTGTGTTCAATCTAGATATTTGAATAAGGGACTAAACTACGCGAAACATTGGTCATAGAAAGGTAATGTCAAATCACTGACATTCTCATTACTTGGGTAGCAACGATGTGTTGCTAGACATAACTCACTACTTGTTATATTAATATAGGATTTTAATATTACTACCAACGTCATGAGAACCTGTAGGGTCACACACATAGAACAGACTGAATTGGAGTAATGAGAATCCAAGTTGGACTAGGATTCTATCATGGGCCAGACTCATAATAGATGAGTTTGAGGTTGCACTGCTAACCCTATTGCTACTCTCACTCGCATAAGGTAGCCACTATTATAAATAGTACTGCTAAGGGGGCTGTCAAGGCATGCATTATGAACCATAGACGCACCCTAATAGAAACAGTGAGTGGGTGACAGATTTCTCTTCTCTTCACACCTAGCACGGTGCTAGAGACGTGGAATTCTAAGACTGTAGACGTTGGACATTTGTTAGTTTGTTCGTGTGGACAATGTAGAGGCATCGTTATTGCTACAGTGCTGATGATTTTCTTGATCGTTTTTCTTTCTTAGGGCTTCAAGAGGTAAACTCAAAAACATGAATCATGGCCTTCTTTCACATGGATCCTTGGTGGGAATCCTTTTTTCGCTGTGCTTTTGTTCACGAATTTCCCAACACTATTTGAATAGGTCATAAGGCTATTCAAATAGAACATCACTGAATGCATCAGATTTGAGTTTCGTGGGATCTATTTGAATAGACCATGTAGAATGCATCAAAATGTGACATTTTGAAGGCTATTCGAATAAACTAGGGGATCTATTGGAATAGGTTCTGCCATAATATAATAATCTTGTGCTCTATTCAAATAGCAGGGATAGCTATTCGAATAAAAGTGCCCTATTTTAAGGAATTTGAGATTCCATATGGTACACAATGATGTGATTTTGAAGGTTTTCACTAAGATAAGTGATTTAACCTAGGAATGAGCATTTTGTGCATTAGTTACATATGGGGGTAACCTTTAATGCACTTAGAAAGTAATGCATTACTTTGTAAACTTGTTTCACTTGAGAAGTGATATTGTTTTGCTCCTTTATTGTGAAAGTTAAGCTAGTAATGCACATTGAATGATATTTGCTCCCTTATTTACTAAGGTTGAGCCATGAAAGTATACTAGAAACATGAATTGCTCCTTTATGTGATAAAGTTGAGCCAGAATTGCATGCTTATTAGGTTTTGCTCCTTCACTTGATTGAAGTGGAGCTCTTGATGAGTTATTGTGGTGTGTATATATGTTTAACCATAACACTACATGTTGCGTACTTGTTATTCCTATGTATTGTAACCTTATATAATGTGCACAATCATTTGGCTAGACACTACAAGAAATTCGTGATTTCACGATGGAATTTTGTGAGGGAAAATTTCCCTCGCTAATCCCTCATTGATTAGAGAGGGAATGGCGAGGGATTAGCGAGGGAAATTTTATCCCTCGCTAAATTAAAAATATAAAATCGAGGAAAAAATAGTGAGTAAATAGCGGGAGAATTACGAGGTATATGTTTCCTCGCTGAAATTAGAGAGGGAATTGCGAAGGATAACTACCCTCGCTAAAATTAGTGAGTGAATTGCGAGCTCTAACTTCCCTCTCTAAAAGCATAATTAAAACTTAGTATAATTAGCGAGGGAATTAAGAGGGATAATTTCCCTAACTAATATTGGCGAGGGAATTGCGAGGGTTATATTCCCTCGCTAACAGCATAGTTAAAACTATCTCAAATTAGCGAGGGAATTGCAAGGGATAATTTCCCTCGCTAAAAATTTGACATTCCCTCCAAATATTTATCCTTCTCCATTTTGAACCCCAATCATATATTCTCCTCAGAAACCCTTTATTCTCTCCACTCTCACCACCGAGCTTTGTCTGAAACCCCAATCCCCCAATTCCCCAATCGTTGAACCACCGTTCTCCCTCCATTCTTATTCTTATGTCTCATTCTCCTAGAACCACCGTCCTCCACCCAAAGACCCCACCACTGCCTCCCCAGCCACACAAATCTGCAATACTACGTCTGCCACCACACAGATCCGTGAGCCACCAGATCTGGAAAGTGGAATGCTCGTGTGCTTCATTCCTCGCTCCCTTGCTTTTGGTTTCAAGGGCTACCGTGGTTAAAGGAACTTAAAGGTTATCTTCGTTATGCAGGTTAGAGACAAATCAGCTAATTCTCAGTGATTTTTTAACTTTATTTCCTTTAATTTTTAGTTGAAAATATATTTCTATTTCTTCTTTGCTGCTTGGATTCCATTATTTATAAGAATCTGCTTGAATGTTATGTTTCGTATACGGGAAAATATGGAAATTGTTTTGTATATATCGTGAATGTTTGCTGCAATTAAATCATGTGGTAACACTGAAAAATGTATAACTAGAAAATGTAAACTCAGAAAGGAGCATGGAGTAAGAAGGTTTCCATATTAAGATAAAAGCAAGGGGCAATGGTTTAACTGGTTACGTACAAAGTGGTGACTAGGGGCCAGAAAATAGGAGGGGTCATTGGGTCCTACTCCTAAACCTGCCTCTACTGTGGCTGTGGCTGTGGCTAGGTTTTGGGTTCTTCGTAATTTCTGGTTTCTGATAAAGGCCTGCTCCTTTTTATTACTAGAATACTAGGACTGGGACTGGTGCTACTGGATACTATTACTATTGTCTATGCACTGAGTGAATTCACAAATGTGCCCTTTCTTTTCCTTTCTTCTTTAAGGGGAAGCATTTCAGTTTGTTTGATATATACTTAGGAGTGCTTTTTTCTTTGTTGTTATTTCTTTTCATTCCCACTAATGCAATTTAGGTTTCTTACTGATTTGGGTTTCTTATTGATTAATATATACCCTTAATGATGGCATTTGTGGGGGTTATACTTCCAAGGGGTAATGAATTCTGTGATGTTCTATTGTTGTTTGATGAAATGCCCCAGTGGCAGCAAAACTTTTGAAACTTAATGAATCCTGAACAGAAAAATTGTGCACAGAGAATAATTCGTTAGTTTCAATTATGTAAGAACTTTTTGGCAGGAAGTAATTTGCAAACCTCAAAACTGAATAGCACTAACAAAGTGATATATTACTTGGGATAGCAGGCAGATATAAGTCAAATTCTAGAAATGGTTTTTCAATACTTACAAATCATAATTTTATTGTTAGAAATGCATGAGATAGCTACAAAAAGTTATAGTAAAGAATCCAAGAAATTCAATCAGTATAGTTTAAATTGAATAATAATAAAATCAGTATAGCAAACAAGTGTCCTCCTTCTTATCTTGAAGGTAAATCTGGATCCTATGGTTAATATACAATTTTTTGCATTGTTTTAATTCGCACATAACTAAATAAAACTTTTTGCTTAACTGGCTTGTAGGTTCTTTGTCATCTGCCTTTACATAAAGCCCTTCCTATACATATATCCGCTATGTTGCAATGTGTTAATAGACTGCGTTCTATAGGACATCAGGTGTGTTTTACCTCTCCCAATCCCAGTGCCCATCAAATTCAACACTGTGATTTGTTCTTTATGCTCTCCCCTTTTTCGGTGCCCCTCAATTTAGGTTTATATTCTCCTTAGATTGTATTTGGATGTCATGTGTTTGATAGATAATGACTACAGTGGACAGATATATTCTTTTATCGGGAAAAAAGTGGACAGATATATGATAACAGTCTAGCGTATTTTGTTGAAGTAGGAAGTACTTTAACGTGTAGTTAACTTATTCACCCTTGGCAGCCCTTTTTACAATAACATGGCTAATTCCAAGTTCTCAGTTATGCTTGTTTCATTGTGTTTCAGATTTGTATATGTCTCCATTTTCCTTTTTTATGGGATGTTGACTAGGAGACTAATGTTTGAGATTTTATTTTCATTTCAAGCATGACCTTCTAGGTTTTATATTGCTTTAGTTGGCGAATTGCTTGTTATTAATGGTATTATTAATATTAGAAGTAACAAGATAGAGAAAGGGGGGAGCATGAGTTGACAAATGAATCTTATTATCCTATTGTCCTTTCTTCACTTTCATTCCTTCCTGGTCCATAACAGCAACCCCAATTAGGGATTCTACAAAAATATTTAATGTAACTTATTTGGTCATTCAATAATTTCGTGCCTTTGACGATTGTTTTTGTCTTGAATTACGTTACATTCTAACTATACACACTTAAACATATATAATTTGATATGGAAAATGATGATGTGTTGAAATCATGCAAAATATAATGTCTTTTAGCTTTTTTGAACCATTCCTCTAAAATTCCTCCAAAGAGAAGGAGCAATTTCCAAAATACAGCTAAGGCATTGTTCCACCATCTCACGTCCTCTTTGAATTTGCTAGCTAGCTAGTTCTATCTTGTGAAATAGTTGAGGGATCAAAACTGGGGACATATTCAATGGGTTTCCTAGACATGTTTGGTATATGTTTGGACACGAATTTAGATTGGAAAGGAAACTTTGTGACAAAAATTTATGACAATGCTTCATTTATAGATTTATCAATGGCCATTTATTTGGAATAAAGCTCAAGGAGACGTGAGCCCATGTGGTATTGCTTAAGTGCCTTTAAGTGAATTTATTCTACTTGTTCGGTAAGGAGGGTGAAGATATATAAGATATGGTGGAAGGCTGGAAGTGGGATGATACAATTTTTATTATAATATTTTGAACATTTAAGTACTTAAAATTTGAGAAACAGGAATGTGCTTATGATTGATTACTTGCTATACCATTTCTAAACATTTAATTACTTGCTTTTTTATTATGGTTTCTTCCCCTTGTTTTGTTTTCTTGTGTATTGCATTCGTTGCATCCCATAAATGGGAGGACTTAAGGGGGTGATAAAAGGGTGCATGTATTAGGACCTTTTTTTTAATTAAGATCATCATAAGACATTATAAACAAAAAATAATATTTACCCCATTCCATAATTAAGGGGAAAAAATGGAGTTTTTATTTTAAGCAGTAGTCAATATATAGAAACACACAAAAGAAAACTAGATTTGAGTGTGGTCATCCCATCCCCACTAACAAAGAAAAAGAAAATCATAAACAAGAGCTAGGATCTTAAAAATAATCAACCACTGAGTGTGTTCTTCTGGTATGACTCACAGGTTCTTTTGTTTTATGTTTGGCACTAGGCTAAACATTAGCATTGTTTATGTGCAAAGTTCTTTTGTTATATGCATTGTTTATGGTTGGATCGACTTTTATATGGTCCTCAATGTATTGTGAACTTACAAATGTGGTACTTGCTGTGGTGCTATGATTTTTGTTCTCTTATTTATGTTTAGATTTAAGTTCATTGCTGGAATGCTCTTATTTAGATCATAACTTTGAACCTGATTTGAAAGAGGTGGATATGTAAAATGTTATTTGATTGTATGCTATGGGTGCAAGTTCTTGTTGCCTTTCTTATTCTTTTTGCTATCTAAGCTTGGTAAAGGCATTTTTGTTGCAAGTGCAACCTTTGTTCCTGATTCTTGATTCATCTGGAGTCTTCTTGAGTCAAGGTTAGTTTCATCCTTATTCATTGCACTGCTTTATAAGTTAATTATAAAAACACATGTATACCTTTATGTTGCGATCAAGAGATGCACTGGCGAAGGTGTTTATGTCTTTAGGATTAAATGTCACTTGCATGACATAATGAGAATGTCTCGCAAATATCTGGGTACTAACCCAGCCTTTTTCCCAATCCCAAAGCTTTATGAGCATATCTTCAGATGATGACAACACATAAGGAAGGGTAGGATGAACTACCACACATCTAATGTAATCTGTATATGCCTCAAATACTTTAATTTTATCCATTGTGTTGTATAAGAGCCCCATAATGGTCTTCTAAGTAAGAAATATACAAAGAAAAGTACTTGCATAAAATTAGAGTAGTCTATAGTGTGTTTTTGTGACATCCCTAATAAAGATATCCTAGTATATCTGACATATACCTGGATAAGCAGTATTAGTCATACTACTTCTACTTATACTTCAACTAATCCATAATATTTAAACAAATATTATGGAGAGCCATATCTAAAAGTTATACATATACAACTTTATACATGTAACTTTAACAACTTCAAAGCAAATATAAATTAATTACATAAGCTTTGAATTAAATACATAACTAAAAATCTCCTTGTCTTTGCCTTTCTTCATCTTCTTACCCTCGTGTAGGGCCTTGACCTGCTAACCATGGTGCATAACGGGGTGAGAATATAAAAGTCAAGGAGAATATCATTTCTAATATAATCAGTTTCCACACCCTCAGTGCTTACACACTACTTCACCACTTTTAGAACAATTTTATTCATTTCTTCATCACGCGACTGAAATTCACGAATCAGAAGGATCATGACTTCTTTAGTATAGTAACTGGCATATAGGGGTTCCAATTCTTTACACACTGCTTTACCTTCTCAATCTGTTGTACAATCTTAATCCCAGTGTGCCGAGCTTGCCATGATTTCTTACTCTGACAAACAACCTTCAAGAAGGGTAATAGTGCAGGTATGCCAAGAGCAGAGGCAACAACACTGAAAGCTCTAGTAGTAGTGTTCCTAACATATTCATCAATGTTAGCTATATCAGGCCGCATAGCAGCAATCATTGTGGCTAGTGAAAACTTAGATTTTCTTTATGCTTTTCTCTCCTATCCTAGTACATTTAGGACTATCTAAATATGACATCAAATCTTGGATGTTGAAAATAAAAGTTATGAATTTCTAACGAATTATGTGTTAAGAATATTAGTTTGATTTAACTTTTTATTGTGCTTTAACTTATGCTTAAAGTTTTATTTTCTTATTCGAGTAAAAATTTGAGCAAAACCTTAGTTTCCCGTTTGAGATTCAATATTAATGAGCATGCATACCTTTTGAAGGTACTGCTCATTGTATGGAATCTTGAATTGTCCAAGTGGGACAGTTTGGTAAGAAATTTTTTCTTCACTTGGTTAATAGTTATTCTTTAAATCTCATATATTATATTTGTTGAAATTTCGGTCTGCTACATTTCCTTTTGTTCTGTGGGTGTATACTTAAACGCGGTAGATCTCACTGCATTCAAGTCATGCACTTGGAGACCAATAGGAAATGCTTCTAAAATTTCATCAAGTATAAAATATGAGATTTAAGGAATAACTAGTAACCAAGTGTTGAAAATGTTTCTTATCGAATGGGATAGGGCTATACATGTTAAGAAGGATATGGAGATCTAAGGATTGTGTTAATTTGCTAAATCAATTTCAGCAGTCATGAGACCCGATTGAAGCTGGATGTTACGAAGAAATGACCCTACTGGCGATGTAAGTGAAGAATTCAAGGATAGAGTTGATGATTTCATTAGGGCTGCTCAAGGAGACTCGACAGTTACTGATGTATTAAATCGCATCCTTTGTCCATGTGCTAGATGTAAGAATTGTGCTTGGAGGGAGATGTTTGGGGTAGAACAACATCTGTATAAGTACGGATTTATGGATGGTTATGTAAATTGGACCATTCATGGTGAGGACAGATGGGGGGATAGTAGCTCAACATCCATTGTCCATGATGATGAAGTGGAGCCTAGGAATCCATACGTGGATATGGTTATGGATGCCGCAGGTGATAGATTAAATTCAGAAACTCAAGATTTAGAAGAGGATCCAAATCTGTCAGCTGTGATGTTTTATGACTTGCTAAGAGACACTGACGAACCTTTATGGGATGGTTTTCATAAGTACACGAAATTGTCAGCTGTAACTCAACTTTTGAACTTGAAGTCAGAGTTTAATATGAGTGAGAGTTATTATGATAGAATGATTGTCATAATTAAGAGCATGCTTCCAGAACCTGAAAGGTTACCCGAAAACTTCTACAAATTGAAGAGAATGGTTCGTGACTTGGGATTAGGATATGAGAAGATAGATGCGTGTCTTAATCAGTGCATGTTGTATTACAAAGAATACAGTGACAAGAGACTCTATTCAGTTTGCTTAGTATGTGGACACCCACGATTCAAACCAAAGGCGGGACATTCATCGAATGAGAAGGATATGCCACACTCAGTGTTGTGATATTTTCCCATTATGCCAAGACTCCAATGTCTGTTTATGTCCAAAAACACCGCACAGTATATGACTTGGCATACGGATGGAGTGCGTCAAGATGAATCAGTGATTAGGCATCCAGCTGATGCTGAGGCTTGGATATAATTTGACGCTACCCATTCAACATTTGCGCTAGACGCTTGAAATGTTAGACTTGGCCTGTGTACAGACGGTTTTAATCCATTCAGCGGTTCAGCCACACCATATTCATGTTGGCCTATTTTTGTCACACCGTACAATCTACCTCTAAGTATGTGTATGAGAAGGGAATACATATTCCAAACTCTTGTTATTCCTAGACCAAAGTCACTAGGTAAAAGTTTAGATGTCTATCTTAGACCCCTAATTGACGATCTAAAGATATTGTGGGATGATGGGGTGCAAACTTATGATGCCTGGAAGAAGCAAAATTTTGATATGAAAGCGACTTTGTTGTGGATAATAAGTGACTTTCTAACCTATGGAATGTTGTCTGGGTGGAGCACTCATGGAAAACTTTCTTGTCCGCTTTGTATGAACCACATTAAGTCATTTGTGTTGAAGCATGGTAGGAAATGTTGTTGGTTTGATTGTTCGCCAATTTTTGCCTTTTGATCATCCATTTCACCGTGATCAAAACTCTTTTAAGAGATCAACAGTGGAAAAATCTAATCCACCACAATGGCTGAGTGGGACAGATGTCTTGAATAGAGTGACTCAACTTAAGGAAATCATTTTCAGGTTGAATTTAGGTAAACAAAAATAAGATGGCTTTGGTATACACCACAATTGGGTGAAGAAGAGCTTATTTTGGGAATTGCCTTATTGGTCCACTAATCTAATACAACATAATTTAGATGTTGTGCATGTCGAGAAGAACGTGTTTGATAATATCTTCAACACTGTCATGGACATAAAGGGTAAGACAAAAGATAATACAAATGCAAGAGAAGATTTAAAGATAATATGCAAACGTCCTACCTTGGAGCTAATAGTTGAGAATGGCAAGTGTAAAAAACCAAAGGCGGCATATGTCTTGGATGCCAATCAAAGAAGGATGGTGTGTGGGTGGATAAAACAGTTGAAATTTCCTGATGGGTATGCGTTGAATATCGCACGTTGCATCAATGCAGACAGCGGGAAGATATATGGAATGAAAAGTCACGATTGTCATGTTTTTAGGCAAAGGTTAATTCCTCTAGCATTTCATGATATCTTGCCAAAACCTATATGGGGACCGTTAACAGAACTAAGCTTGTTCATTAAAGAAGTTTGTGCAATTGAAATTCATGCTTCCACCATAGAGAATGCAGAGCTTTCTATCATTGAAACAATTTTCAAGTTAGAGAAGACTTTCCCTCCAGCATTCTTTGACATGATAGAACATCTAGTCGTGCATCTCCCTTATGAAGCTAAGGTTGGAGGACCAGTGCATTACAGGTGGATGTACCCCTTTGAGAGGTGTATGCTGTACTTGAAAAGAAAGATCCGAAATAAGGCGAAAGTTGAAGGATCTATTTGTGAAGTGTATATTTTAGAAGAAATTTCCAATTTTGCTTCCATGTATTTTGATCCCCACCTACAGACCAGGCGCACTCAAGTTCCTCGGAATGACGACAGTGGGGAAGATACAATTAATGAACAGTTATCTATTTTTAAACATCCATGTCATCCTATCGGGAGAGGTCGAAATAGATTCTTGACGGATGTGGAACTTCAGATTGCTGAGACATATGTGCTTGTAAATTGTGGAGAAGTAGAACCTTATCTCCAGTAAGTTTACTCTCTATCTAATGAATTTGTTATTAATGTGCTAAATTTATACTAAAAATTAATTATTGCATTGATTAGACAATTCGAGGATTCGTTAAGGGAAACAAATCCCAATATCACTGATGATCAAATATTGGAAGCTTGAGATAAGGACTTTAGTAGGTGGCTAAAATATCTAGTGAATCCTTTTATCTATAATAATGATCTATCATATTAAATTCAATGTTCATTATGCTAGATGTTACAACTATCTACCGTCTATGTAATGATACAGGTTAATATAGGCCAAGTCGAGGATCAAATGATATGAGAGATAAGTTATGGTCCATCTAAGTCCGTGACTTCTTACTGTGGTTTAATAGTTAATGAGTGTAGATTTCATACTAAGGTGTACGGACAAAATAAAGCTACCATGAATAGTGGCATATATGTTAGAGGTAGTATATATGGTAAGAATGACTTCGACTATTATGGCATCTTTGAAGATATATTGGAATTGTCATATGTAGGAAATCAGAACAGAGTATTTCTTTTACAATGTTATTGGTTTGACCCAATAAATGGAGTCAATGTTGATGAGAGATATGGGTTGGTTAACATCAAGCATAAATCAAGACTTCACTCAAATGAGCCATTCATCTTAGTCGAACAAGCTTAACAAGTGTACTATACAAGATACCACAAAGCGGGAATAGAGCTAATGGTGAATGATGGGCAGCTTGCAAAGTCAGAGCAAAACTCTTCGTGGCGGAGACATTGAATGACAAAGATGATGACTTGAATGACCTAACTGCCACTGATTATTACCAAGATGATGGATCCTTTGGAACACACAATCCTGTCATAGATGATGAAGCAGTCTCCTTGTTTGATGCACATGCCCAAATGGAAGAAGTGAACATACGTGATATACATTATCCAATGGACGTTCTAGTTGATGATGAATTCATTGATGACAATGAAAATAATGAAATTAATGAATTCTCAGATGAAGATGAGGAATCTTTTGCTTCAGACTCAAGTAGTTAAAATTGAAGCTTGTTCAATCCCATTCGTTAATGATATTTACACTAAAATATCATTATTATATTTTGAGGTTTTTATTGACATAGAGTTTCTTATCTTGTCATGTTTCATTATGCTTCCTTATGCAGATATTCATCATGACCATTCAAGGTAGAGGTGCTGGACGCGGTCATGGGAGAGGTCGTAATGTTTCATCTGGCCATGATTCTCCACCACTACAGCATTCTCAGCCCTCTCCAGGTAAACCTGTAGGATAAATGGAAGAAATTATTGTTAACTCGTGGTTTATATAAATGTAATATATATGTATTTTTTTGTTTATGTATAATTATGTTAGGTGCAACTTTAGCTACTGGCCCATCGATCAGTGCAGGCCTACCAGCGTCTACTCCATTGACCATTGGAGACGCATCTGCTTCTGTCCCACCCCTTACTGACCCATCCCTTTCTATGCCACCCCCTGCTAACCCACCCACTAGCGACTCGAATGTGGTGCCTTCATATAGAGAATCCAATGTAGAAACAGATAGCAGGGAACTTATATATGTGGCAGCTATCCTTAAACCATAAGTAATAGTGATTATCATATTTTATTACATGAATTTACTTTTAGATTACCAACATTATCTTCTTGTACTTACAAGAGGAGGTTTCTCCCATCGAGAGTGACACGTGACATTATGTACAATGTCATGACAAGGATACCTGTTCTGGCTAGTACATGGCGAGGTTATCCAGCTGAGATGAAGGAAATACTATTTAACAACTTCATGGTAAGTAATTGTGTTTATAGAATTATATATTATACGTTTATTGAAAAATAAATATACATACATATCATTTGTGTAGGCTAAGCATCGGTTCACATCTGATGCTGATCATGGTATGGCGAGAACTATCTGGGAACAGACTATCTTGGACCGTAATCTAGATCATTTGAACAAAGCACAAGATAAGGCCTTTGAGAAGGCAAATTCAAACAACTTGGATGATGTTAAGGGCCATGGGCCCAAAGGAATGAGGACGAAAGTGTGGGATGGCCTGGTCAATATTTAGTTGACAGATAAATGGATGACGAGGTCTACAGCTACCCGAAGGAACAGGGCAACTATGCCTGATGCCTTGAAGCATACAGGTGGGTCGATAAGCTTTGGTTAACACGAGAGTAAGATGGTAATATAACTTTCTCATTTGAATTTTTGACGGTAATCTATTTATTAATCTGGACTTTTCTGAGTTTTATTTTTTTTTATTAATCAATGTATTAACATGTTGTAATTACTTGATTTATTTGCCTATCTTGAGTATGACATAGTATTTTAGAGGGATTGCCTTACTTTTGATATGTGTTTATTATATAATATTCTTCTATATGGGATTATAGGAGGCAGAGTTAAAGCATCCAGTTTCTTATAGAGATCTCTATGCAAAAGTTCATAAGAAGAAAGACGGAAGCTATGTTTCTGACCGCTCGAGGAATTTTATTGTAGGTGTCTTTCAAATTCAAAAGTCATATATATTTTAGTTTTTTTTTAATATTTTTCTTGTTTTGTTATTTTTAGGAGTCATATGACACCGCAATGATAGAAAAATATGGAGAAAACTCTTCCTCTCACCCTATGGTTGACCCAGAGGTCTGGTTGGATGCGGCGGGTCCTAACAAGAAGGGACGTGTGCATAGCATAGGTAACAGCTTGCACATTGGTAATAACACCGTGTAAGCTTCATCCTCCTCAGTTGTAGGTCCTTCCCGCTTTACAACGTTGACACAAGAAATATTTGAAGCTGTAAATACAGCAGTGGTAGCAGCGATGGCTTCGTTTGTCCAAAGTCAACTTGTCCCTATGTTGGGGCCCTTCCAATCGTTCCTATCTATAATCAGATCAGCAAATGTTGCTCCACAACCACCATCGCAAGGTGTTAGGGAGGGTCGAGAGGAAGAGGAAGACGAAGACGAAGATGAAGACGAAGCCAACATAGACTGATTGCTATTTTTTATTCTTGTCTATATTTGTATAATAACTTTCAACTATATTGGATTGATTATTTATATATTAACTTTCAACTATATTACTGGATTATTTGTATAAGTTTTTTGTTGTAGCAGTTTATAATTATTAGATTGTTTGCTGTTGTTGGATTTTTGTTTACTGTTGTTGGATTTCTGTTTGCTGCTGTGGTTTGATATGCGGGTTTTAGGAAAGTAATAATATATATATAGGTTATTAAAAAAAACCTAATTATCGAGGGATTAGCGAGGGATTCGCGACAGAATATCATAATGGTAATTAGCGAGGGAATAGCGAGAGAATAACGAGGCAATATATTAGCGAGGGAATCACACAGACAGTTAGAGAGGGATTAGCGAGGGAATCACACAGGTAGTTAGAGATAGATTAGCGAGGGAATAGCGAGGGAATTGTTAGCGACATAATAGTGAGGGAATAGCAAGGGAATTTGGTTGACATGATACAAAATTGGTATATCATACAGCGACGTAATAGCGAGGGAATTTCCCTTGCTATTTTGCGAGGGAATAATGGAGCCATATTAGCGAGGGATTAGAGAGGGATTAGCGAAGGAATTAAATTTTCTAGAGACAGAACAGAAAGGGGACTTTTTCCCTTGCTAATTAGCGATGAAAAAAAAGTGACTAACTTATCCCTCGCTAGTTCCTCTCTAATCCCTCGCTAAGTGTATTAGCGAGGGATTAGAGAGGGAAATTTCCCTCACTGATTTCCTGATTTCTTGTAGTGTGAGAATTGTAGGCAACCAGTCCTAAATTCTTAGAGTGGGGTTCTTAAGGCTAAGGGTTATCGGTAATGTGAAAATGTCATTTTCCCTCTTTACTAGGTAGTGAAAGGAGGTCTTTGCCCTTTAAATCTAGAAAAATACAAAGGAACCGAGTTCCTAGAAACAAGAAAGATTCATGACATTGCATTAACATTATCATAAAAATATTTCATAAACATTACCTTAGGGCATTGCATAGGCATGAGCATATAACATAACATACACACTTGCATTTGAATAACAATTGTATAGGCGATTGTTTATTATTAAGGAGTTGTTCACTATCGATATAGATTATGAATTGCTTTATAAATATTATAGTGATGATGAGTAGTGGTTTAACACCCTAACCCTAATACAGTAGTATATTCATAATATACTATAGTAAAGAGAGTTAAGCATGTCACTTTCACTTTAACACAATGGTAAAGTATTCCATAATTGTAGAATTATCTTTGTGTAACGTCCTGAGACTGCCTATAGGATCAATGAGTGTCCCCACAAACCTACACGAGTATTTTCAGCATGCTTTGTCCCCACTCACATGCATCCTAGGAAACTTCCCAAGAGGTCACCCATCCCACAAGTGCTTCAAGTCAAGCACGCTTAATTATAGAGTACTTATGTTCTTGGCTCTCGAAAAGAAGATGCATCTTATTGATATGGGTGGTGCTAATCAATTATTTTTAGCCATTCTCAACTATGCAGTCTCATACTTGTACTGTCTCTGGATTCCTCTCATTCTGGTGTGTATTTAGTTCATTCATGTGTCCCTCCACCTAGAAGCCTGCCAGGAGCCGCTCCTTGTCCGTGCTTCATCTTTTGCACCGGCGACCACTCCCCGCCCTCGTCGGCCCCGGGTGTCGCACTTTGCCCCAATGATTTAATATGTTAAGTTTTGATGATGACAAATACAAGACAAAAAGAATGATGCTTATGCTTCATAGATGTACTTAATAGATGATAAATACATTATAAAAGAATATTGATCATGTTACATAGATGTGCTTAATAGATTATATTGGATCATGCATGATTATGTACTTTATCTAGTTATATTTCACTTAATAATCATGCAATGAGATATGTGTAACATTCTTTATATAATATATCCAATAATGCTTTATATGAGTTATAATGAATTAATATTAGATTTGACTGTATTTAAATAAAGATATGCAAAGTGTTCTTTGTTACATCCTATATAAAGCATATCTTTTAGTAAATTAATAAATGTCTTATTTGGATGTGTCTATAAAAGTCTTATATGCATGTTAGACTAACTAGAGTTATACATTTATGAATCATGCATATAAAGATATTGAATTATGAATTTGAACTAACTATGTTTGTTTAAGTGAGCAATACTTTGTAGGATAGTCTAAGTACCAAGAGTGAACATTGCAACAGGAAAGTAAAAGATCACAACTATGCTCAAATCAAGAAGAATGAAAATGATAAATATGTTCCAAGCATTTGCAAGATTTGAAGAGAAGAAACTTTTAGAAGATTGGATTACATCAAGAAGCCTAAGGCCTAGATCAAGTCTAAGATCTTCAAGAATAGCTTATAGGACTTAGATCTTATGTAAAGGTAAATGAGAATCACACTAAGCTCAAATAAGTTTTAAGATCTTTAAAAGTGTTTCTTATATGCTAAGATGCCCAATAAACATATTTTGAAAAGCTAGTCTTGGTGGTAATTCAAATCTATGAAGAATAGCCAAGTTAGTGTTTCGTAAAACTGACCTTAAGTTACTCTTTTGGTCATTTGCTTTAAACGGATAAGAAATGAAGAAGTTAGGACTATTCAAAGTCAGTTTTCAAAACCAGAGTGCCATAACTGATTATGGAATATCCATAACTGGTTATTCACTAAGTCAGAAGCGTTTTTCATGTTTTTAAAGCCCATAACCAATTATGGAATATCCATAACCGGTTATTCACTAAGTCAAAAGCATTTTTCATGTTTGTAAAGCTAATAACCAATTATGGAATAGTAATAACTGGTTATGCTAAACCAAATAACCAGTTATTGGAAATCAATAACCAGTTATCTGGGCAACCAGAAAACACTTTTCAACGGCTATAATTAGAGCATTTGAAGCCCCTAACAACCACCAATGGCTCTCAATTACTTTGGGCTATAAATACAAGTGCTTGGGCACTAAAGAATAGTTGGAAAAAAAATCTAAAAATCATTCTTGAGCATTGAAAATGAGTTTTAACTCTCTTTTCTCATAAACCTCTGTTTTGAGCTTTAAGTGTGTGAATCCTTTATATCCATTGAGTTTTAATTTGTATTATCCTCTCTTGGGAGAGTTTCTGTTCATCTATACTTTGTGTTTCCTATAAAAGAGGGTGAGGAATCCCTCTAAAGTTGTAAAGGGTGAGGTATCGCTATTTTGAGGCTCAAGCACAAAGGGTGTGGCATCCCAAGGTG
Source organism: Ormosia semicastrata (assembly GCA_029884595.1). Taxonomy (NCBI): domain Eukaryota; kingdom Viridiplantae; phylum Streptophyta; class Magnoliopsida; order Fabales; family Fabaceae; genus Ormosia; species Ormosia semicastrata. The sequence continues at coordinate 78,396,077 of JAQQTO010000060.1, forward strand.
TGTTGAGTGATCTTGGTTGTAAAGGTTTTTCAAGCACCTATGAAGCCTGAAGAATTGGAGGCTCTAGCATAAGGGTGAGGTATCCCAATGTGTGAGTGTAACATCCCAAATTTTGGGCTATTTTATAGTAATGACTAAATTTCACTATTGTGTTTTCTGTATGCTATAAAATTAATTTGACTATTCTGAGACTATTTTTTATCCTTATGTGTGATTTTCTCCGGGTTAGAAAAATAATAATTTTCAGGCCGGGAAAAATTTTATTTGATTTATTCGGAGACGAAAAATCTTACTAAACCCTAATCTGAGAGACACATAAATGAATCTTTTAATTTTTAGGATTTAACTGTAAAATAAAAATATTTCTCAAAAAATTATCCGCTGTTTTATTTATAACAGCTTCTGCTATAAATTTTGGACCCGATATAATTTATTTGACAAAAAATGTGCTTAGAATGTTTTATGTAACCTGAATTAAAATGAACTAATAGAAATCAGTCAAAAACGATGGTTGGACTTTTCTAACCAATGGGAATTGGTCAAATATAATGGCATAGACTTTACTGTGGACTGTTGGATGAAAAACTTGATTTAAGAAGCCTTTGATCATCACCATTGATCTGATCAATGGTATGAGAACGATCTTGATAAAGCAACTTATGATATCCACCTTAGATTAAATCAATGGTTAGGAGATGAATTTAGTTTTAATGGTTAGGATTTAGTCAATAATAATGGCTTGACTAGTTACAAAGTAACTAAATAAACCTAATTTAGTTACCTTAAATTACCTAATTAAGAAACTAAGTGAACTAACCTAGTTACTAATTAGTTAGGATCTAGTTACTAGTTAAATATCCTAATTACATCTAGAAGCTATGACATATGCAATGACCTATTTAATTAGTTAGCTATGTAACTAGATGATAATCAAGTAACTAGAAAACCTAATCTAGTTAGTTGTTAATTGCTTGAAAGGTAACTAGAACTAAAATGGAAACAAACTTGGTTAGCTTTTCCAATAGGACCACACGGCCAAGTAGGTTCTCCAAGCTTCTTGAATGGTCTTTTATGACCATTTGGTGACCATGAAATGACATAGGCCATGTGATCGTCCAGGTGAACACAAATGTGATATTCTAATATCACAATTAGTCTTCTATTTTCCTACACTACCTCACGGCTGCACACACTCATTTGTTACTATCCATTTTCATCTTTTCTCTCCAAACTCTCAAGAACACAAGAACTATTCCTCTCCTTTTCCCTTCTTTGGAGTTTCTGCCAGCACCCAAAAATCCCACTTCCCATCTTCTATAATTTTATTTATCTACACTTCCTAAACTTAAATCATATCCTAAACACTTTCCTTTTAGAAAGTTTAGTCAAAATCCTTCTCCAAGTATCTCAAAATCCAAGCTTTAGCATACTACCTTCAAGGTAAACTTTTGATTCCACGGTTCTAAGTTGAGTTTTTGATTTTCTAGACCATGATTGTTCCATGGTTCTTTGATCTTAAGTCTTGTTTGTGACTTTTAAAATTGTTTAAGATTTATAGGAATTTATTTGTGTCACACGAAATCAAGAGAAGGAGTGAACTTGAAGAACTTTGTCTCCCTTAAGGTAAAAGGGAGATTAACCTCATCAACTATGTGTTGGTGGTGAGGAAATGGATTGTGTGTGGTGAAAAATCAATAAGGATTTATTCACTTGATGTTCTATGCTTTCTTACTTTTGTTGCATATGCTTTTGGCTTTGAATCTATGCTTGCATGTGTGATGATATGTTTTAGCTTTGATAATATGATTGTATGTGTAATTTAAAGAGCATGAAAATATTTGTGTGTAGTGTAAGATGTGATTCACATGAAGGGATTGATGTATGAAGGTCCCAAAGGACCCTTAAGGCTCACGGCCTCCACCACTCAAAGGAACTTAGGGTTCTAAATCACTTTTTCTAATTCAAGAAGTAATTGATTTTATGATAAGAAAAATAAATTAAGGGTTTGGCAAGGATGTAAGGTTAAAAAGAATCAAATGATGAATTATGAAACCCTAAGTGGATTTTGGCCAACATGCCATATTTTTCTTTTAGAAAACAAATTGACATAACTAAGTTGATAGGTTATGAAATAAGAATAGATGTCAATACTTGAAACTTACTAGCGTATAGCTCACCTTATGGGTTTTGAAGCGCGTCAGGAAGTTTTGAGCTATAAGGTCCTAAGAGAAACAAAGATTTACAACTTTTTGGGAAATAGTAGAAATACTGATTTTTAAAGGGACTATATTACAAATATTATTTAACAAGGACTATTAGGTAAATATTGTTTAAATGAGGGACCATTATGCAAATAATAGAAATAAAAGATAAGTTTTTAAGAAAAATATTATTTTTGGTTTAAAATATGTTAGAAATATTTTATGTAATTGAAAATACGCAAAAAAGTATTTACGCGACTCAAAAATAGTAATTTTGGGCTACGCAATTGCGAAAATGCAATAAAATGTTTACGTAACTTGAAAAATCCTTACGCGATTTGAAAACAGAAAAGCGTTCCGCAATTTCAAAAATGTGATAATAATGCTACACGATTGAGGTAAACAGCAGTTTACTGTCGGGCAGTTGTGATGGGCCCGGTCATAGTAAATCATATACCATACATAGATAAGCATATTTGCTTGTTTGGTTGAGGCTATATGCCTAGGGGATGAAATTACACCTAAGTGCGGGTGTGAGTAGACAAGTGTAGGTCACCTGTTGACCTTGGGGGCATTGGGGTGCGGGTACCTCGCAATGGATGGTTAGTAGCTCTTCTGTCTGTGGGGCAGACCGATGCAAACAACCGATGATCCAGACTGAGACACTGTCCTATATCGTGATCTAGTGTAGAATGTCTTGTCCAATGCCTGCTGTGCACTTTTGACAAAAATTGATTTATTATAGCACTTTTGGCCACGGCAGCCGAGTGACAGACATATCTTCTAGATCTTCTCTCCGAACTGTGTTTTAGCTCCATGGAGTAGGAATTGGTCGTTGTGCATATGCATTGTTGATCAACATATTGATTAATGCTTATTGTTTTTATTATCTGCTTTATGATAACATGATTTACTGTTATGATATTATTTACTGTTTGTCTGCTGTCATTTCCTTTATTGCCATACTAGTTTTGATGTAGGAGATCTCATCTCTTTGTTATACTATGTCTGTTTTATTGTATGTATTTATTAAAGATCAAGGAAATGAGGAGGCAAACGATTCTATGTATCATTAGTAGCTATGTATCTGTTTGTTAGTAATCATGTCGACTAGATGACAAATCCTAGGTTTTGTAAGGGTACAGTTCCATGGGGGAACTGATGCATGGAGTTTTGATTTTAATAATGAACGTTTTGTTTATACAGGAGATCTAATTATGACTCTGAGTGGGAACCAATACGGTGTCCCTCTATTGACGCAACATGTAACAGTGCGTCTAGAGTTCACGCCACCTATACGTGAGCTTTGGGGTGGTAATATGTCCTTTTATATGCCTCAAGAGGATACAGTAGTGTCTTCTGCTAAAGCCCCCATGAGACAACTATCTCCACCTGGGGCTTATGTTGAATGTGTTGGGGATGGTGAGGATGATGAGGAGGAGGATCCTTCCGAGGAACCAAGTCCTTAGGTCTGCTAGGGTTAGTTAGAATGCTGCTTAGCTTTATGTCTTTACTTTGCTTTAGAACAAATATGTATTTTACTTTTTGAACTGGTTTGTACCTATGTAAATTATTTCAGAACAAAGTTGCAGCATATGTATATATATATATGGTTTGGTATGTTTATTATAAGTTTCACTAATGTTTTAATTCAGTCTATTTATTTCATTTTATTCCGCGAATGAAATTTTAAAATTGATATTTTTACAAGATTAATTCTTTTATAACTTGGGTAAGTTCTATTGGGATTAGTCTTAAATGTGATACCCTACGGTGGGTGTTACAGTAGTTGGCATCAGAGCTCTCGGTTAGAGTCTTTTGGGTTTTGTGGTTAGGTCTATTTTGGCTTGTGTTGTGTGATTCTCTGAATCTGATTTCCAATGGATGATATCTTACTTTCATTGAAATTTGTTTAATTGTTTGTGAAGTAGAATATGTTTTGTGGTAGAGGTGCACGTGCAAATATGGAACGTGATAACAATCCAATAGCTGCTGCTGTTGAAGCAATACAGCGAATGGCTGAGGTTATTGTGCGCTAAATAGAAAGGGCTGCTCAACAGCAAGAAAGAGCTGCACAACAACTAGAGGTTACAGCAGACACACAGAATTTGGCAGAGTTCCGTCACCATAACCCTCCTCAATTTAAAGGAGAATTTGATCCGGAAAAAGCGAGTCTGTGGATCAGGGAACTGGAGAAAGTTTTTAGAGGCATGAATTGTGCCAACAACAAGAAAGTCACTTACGCCACTTTTATGCTGACTGGAGATGCGGAAGATTGGTCGAATGGGGCAAAAAGAGTGTTGGAACCTGAAGGTCATATGATTAATTGGGAGGTCTTCAAAAATAAGTTTCTGGAAAAATATTTCCCCGCGAGCGCCAGACATGCAAAAGAGATGGAGTTTCTCAGCTTGAGACAAGGAAACTTGTCTGTTAGCGAATACACCACAAAATTCGAAAGGTTGTCCAAGTTTTCAACTTATTTCCAGCACCAGCCAGATGAGGTGTGGAAATGTCAAAATTTTGAGGAAGGACTAAGACATGAAGTAAAAAGAGCAGTTATCACTTTAAAGATCAATCAATTTTCAGAGCTGTTTGATATGTGTTGCCGGGTGGAAGCTCTAGATCAAGCTCGGGACACTAGGAATCATAACTTTGGACCGACTAGGTTCCAAAAGGGAGGCAACAACAACAACAACAACAACAACAACCAGTTTCAACGAAAGCAGTATTCTCGACCCTCAGGAAGTCAGTCGCAACAACAACATTAACAACCTCATGGAGGTGGTCCAAGTGGAAATCGATTCAATCAGACTGCATCACCGCCAATGAAATGTTTGAAGTGCAGGAAGGGTCACCTGACGAGAGATTGCTCAATTAGAGGCATAATTTATTTTAGATGTATAAAGCCTGGTCATGTATCTAAAGATTGTGATCAAGCTAAGATGGAGCCTTTGGTGAGTAATGTCCGAGCCGTGAAACTGCAAGCTGGAGGAAGAGTTTATACCCTGAGTGGAGCTGAGGCCTCCCAGTCTGAGAATCTTATACAGGGAGAAGGTGTCATCTCAGGTAATCTTTTAACTATACTATATGATTCGGGTGCAACTCATTCATTCATTTCATATGACTGTGCGGATCATTTGGGATTACTTGTGTCTTCTTTAAATTTCCAATTGATTGTTTCCACTCCTATTGCCAAACCAGTTAGTACTACAAAAATATGCCTGAATTGTTCTATTACTATTAAAAATTGAGTCTTCTTTGTTAATTTGATTTGTTTACCTCTTGTTGATATCGATATAATTTTAGGAATGGATTGGTTATCTTCTAACCATATCCTATTAGATTGTTCTAGAAAGACCTTAGTTTTTCCTGGTGAGGTTTCTGGATTTGTAACTGCCAAACAAGTCAAATCTTTATTGAGGGATGGAGCTCAAGGATACATGCTGCTGTCTTCTTTAGAAGTTAAGAGTGAGAAGAATGTGAACGCTATTTCTGTCGTGAACGAGTTTCCTGAGGTTTTCCCTGATGAGGTACCTGGATTACCACCAGAAAGAGAGATAGAGTTTTCTATTGATCTTGTACCAGGAGCGAGTCCCATATCAATTGCGCCGTATCGTATGTCACCATCGGAGTTAGTAGAGTTGAAAAAGCAGTTAGAAGAGTTATTGGAAAAACAGTTTGTGAGACCTAATGTTTCACCTTGGGGAGCTCTAGTGCTGTTAGTCAAGAAAAAGGATAGAACTTCACGTTTATGTGTTGACTACCGTCAACTGAACAATGCCACAATAAAGAACAAGTATCCACTACCAAGGATCGATGATCTGATGGACCAATTGAAAGGGCAGCTGTCTTTTCCAAGATAAATTTGTGATCAGGATATCACCAGATTCGTGTTAAGGTAGAGGATGTACCTAAAACAGCTTTTCGAACGCGTTATGGTCATTATGAATATCTCGTAATGCCATTTGGTGTGACGAATGCTCCTGCTATATTCATGGATTACATAAATAGGATCTTTCGTCCATACCTAGACCAATTTGTCGTTGTTTTTATCGATGACATTCTAATCTATTCTCGAAGTCAAAAAGAGCATGTTGAACATCTCAGTATAGTTCTTCAAATTTTGAAAGAGAAAAAGTTGTACGCAAAATTATCAAAATGCAAGTTTTGGTTGGATGAAGTTCAATTTCTGGGTCATGTAATTTCTAAGGATGGAATTGCAATGGATCCAGCCAAGGTAGAGACGGTTCTTCAATGGGAAAGACCAAAGACTGTGACAAAGATCCAGAGTTTTGTTGGATTAGCTGGATATTATCAAAGATTTATTGAAGGTTTTTCCAAGATCACCAGACCTTTTACGCAACTTACAAGGAAGAATCAAGTTTTTAATTAGACGAATAAGTGTGAAGAGAGTTCCCAAGAGTTGAAAAAGAAGTTGACTACTGCACCAGTGCTGATCCTACCAAATCCAAATGAGTCTTTTGAGGTGTACTGTTACGCTTCTTATCAAGGGTTAGGATGCGTGCTGATGCAAAACAGAAATGTGGTAGCGTATGCTTCTAGACAGTTGAAGGTTCATGAGAGGAATTATCCAACACATGATTTGGAGTTGGCCGTAGTTGTTTTTGCACTGAAGATATGGAGACACTTTTTGTATGGAGCTACGTTCAACATCTTCAACGACCACAAAAGTTTGAAGTACTTGTTTGGTAAAAAAGAATTAAACATGAGACAGAGAAGGTGGTTGGAATTCTTAAAGGATTATGATTTTCAACTCCAGTATCACCCTGGGAAAGCAAACGTTGTAGCAGATGCCTTGAGTCGAAAAATGTTCAGTGTTTTTGCTATGATAGTTGAAGAGGAAAAATTGATTGAACAATTTAGAGATATGTGGTTGTCAGTGGAATTGACACCTAGAAGGATGCGTCTGAATACAGTCACTGTTCTGAATGATTTGCTAGAAGAAATTTGGGAGAAACAGGAAAATGACCAGTTTTTGCAAAATGAGAGAGAATTTTTGAAGGAAGGTCATAAGGCAACTATTGAGGAAGGATCTGATAGAGTTTTAAGGTTTAAGGGTAGGATTTGTATACCCGATGATCCCGATCTTAAGAAAGCAATTCTTGGTGAAGCTCATACTAGTAGATTGAGTATACATCCTGGGATGACCGAGATGTATCAAGATCTGAAACGTTTGTTTTGGTGGCCTAGGATGAAGAGGGACGTTGCTGAGTACGTGGCATCTTGTCTAGTATGTCAAAAAAAAAGGTTGAACATCAGAGACCGGCAGGCATGTTACAACCTCTTACTATTCTGGAATAGAAATAAAATAGTATTGCAATGGATTTTGTTAAAGCGTTGCCAAAAGCAAGGAAAGGTTATGATTCTATTTGGGTCATTGTTGATCAACTTACAAAATCTGCACACTTCTTTCCTATCAATATCAAATATTCAATGGAGAAGTTGACACAGTTGTACATAAGTGAAATAGTTCGACTCCATGGTGTACCTACTAGCATCATATCCGACAGAGATCCGAGATTTACATCAAGGTTCTAGCAAAGCTTACATGAGGCTATGGGAACTAAATTACGTTTAAGTTCAGCTTACCATCCGCAGACGGATGGGCAGACCGAGAGAACCATACAATCTCTAGAAGATTTGTTGAGAGCTTGTGTGTTAGAATAACGAGACAGTTGGGATGAATTCTTACCCTTGGTAGAATTCACCTATAATAATAGTTTTCACTCAAGCATAGGGATGGCACCCTATGAAGCTTTATATGGACGACAATGCCGAACACCTTTGTGTTGGTATCAAAATGGGGAACGTATGACCGTTGGACCCAAAATGGTGCATCAAACTATGGAAAAGGTAAAGATCATTCAAGAGAGAATGCATGCAACTCAGAGCAGGCAGAAAAGCTATGCTGATAAACGAAGAAGACTTCTTGAATTTGAAGAAGGTGAGCATGTATTTTTACGAGTAACACCTACGACCGGTGTTGGCAGGGTTATAAAGTCCAGAGAACTCACTCCAAAATTCATTGGGCCATATCAAATTCTTCGTCGGATAAGTCCAGTTGCATACCAAATAGCTTTACCACCATTTCTTTCAAATCTTCATAATGTTTTTCACGTATCCCAATTGAGGAAGTATATCCCCAATCCTTCGCATGTTATACAGCCCGATGAAGTGCAATTGAAAGAAAATTTAATGTATGAGGCACTTCCTGTTAAGATTGAAGATAGGAGAGTAAAGCAACTTAGAGGTAAAGCGATTCCATTAGTGAAGGTAATTTGGAATGAGACTAGTGGAGATGCTACTTGGGAAATGGAGGAGAAAATGAGGGAGCAGTATCCTCAACTATTTTAAAATGTATGATGAATTTCAGGGACAAAATTCTTTTTAGATGAGGAGAGTTGTAACATCCCAAATTTTGGGCTATTTTATAGTAATGATTGAATTTCACTGTTTTGTGTTTTCTGTATGCTATAAAATTAATTTGACTATTCTGAGACTATTTTTGATCCTTGTGTATGATTTCCTCCGGGTCAGGAAAATAATAGTTTTTGGGCTGGGGAAAATCTTATTTGATTTATTCGGAGACGGAGGATTTTACTAAACCCGAATCTGAGAGACAAAGAAATGAATCTTTTAATTTTCAGGATTTAACAGTAAAATAAAAATATTTCCCAAAAAATTATCTGTTGTTTTCTTTATAGTAGCTTCTGCTATAAATTTTGGACCCAGTATAATTTATTTGACAGAAAATGTGCTTAGAATGTTTTCTATAACCTGAATTAAAATGAACCAATAGAAATCAGTCAAAAACGATAGTTGAACTTTTCTAACTAATGGGAATTAGTCAAATATAGTGGCATAGACTTTACTGTGGACCGTTGGATGAAAAACTTGATTTAAGAAGCCTTTGATAATCACCATTGATCTGATCAATGGTATGAGAATGATCTTGATAAAGCAACTTATGATATCCACCTTAGATTAAATCAATGGTTAAGAGATGAAGTTAGTTTTAATGGTTAGGATTTAGTCAATAATAATGGCATGACTAGTTACAAAGTAACTAAATAAACTTAATTTAGTTACCTAAATTGCCTAATTAAGAAACTAAGTGAACTAACCTAGTTACTAATTAGTTAGGATCTAGTTACTAATTAAATATCCTAATTACATCTAGAAGCCATGACATATGCAATGACCTATTTAATTAGTTAGCTATGTAACTAGATGATAATCAAGTAACTAGAAAACCTAATCTAGTTAGTTGTTAATTGCTTGAAAGGTAACTAGAACTAAAATGGAAACAAACTTGGTCAGCTTTTCCAATAGGGCCACACGGCCAAGTAGGTTCTCCAAGCTTCTTGAATGGTCTTTTATGACCATGTGGTGACCATGAAATGACATAGGTCATGTGATCTTCCATGTGAACACAAATGTGATATTCTAATATCACAATTAGTCTTCTATTTTCCTACACTACCTCACGACTGCACACACTCATTTGTTATTATCCATTTTCATCATTTCTCTTACCTAAAAGCTAAGCATTCATCTTTTCTCTCTAAACTCTCAAGAACACAAGAACTATTCCTCTCCTTTTCCCTTCTTTAGAGTTTCTGCCAACACCCAAAAATTCCACTTCCCATCCTCTATAATTTTAGTTATCTATACTTCCTAAACTTAAATCATATCCTAAACACTTCCCTTTTAGAAAGTTTAGTCAAAATCCTTCTCCAAGTATCTCAAAATCCAAGCTTTAGCTTACTACCTTCAAGGTAAACTTTTGATTCCATGGTTCTGAGTTGGGTTTTTGATTTTCTAGACCATGATTATTCCATGGTTCTTTGATCTTAAGTTTTGTTTGTGACTTTTAAAATTGTTTAAGATTTATAGGGATTTATTTGTGTGTCACACGAAATCAAGAGAAGGAGTGAACTTGAAGAACTTTGTCTTCCTTAAGGTAAGAGGGAGATTAACCTCACCAACTATGTGTTGGTGGTGAGGAAATGGATTGTGTTTGGTGAAAAATCCATAAGGATTTATTCACTTGATGTTCTATGCTTTCTTACTTTTGTTTCATATGCTTTTGGCTTTGAATCTATGCTTGCATGTGTGATGATATGTTTTAGCTTTGATAATATGATTGTATGTGTAATATAAAGAGCATGAAAATATTTGTGTGTAGTGTAAGATGTGATTCACATGAAGGGATTGATGTATGAAGGTCCCAAAGGACCCTTAAGGCTCACGGCCTTCACCACTCAAAGGAACTTAGGGTTCTAAATCACTTTTTCTAATTCAAGAAGTAATTGATTCTATGATAAGAAAAATAAATTAAGGGTTTGGCAAGGATTTAAGGTTAAAAAGAATCAAATGATGAATTATGAAACCCTAAGTGGATTTTGGCCAACATGCCATATTTTTCTTTTAGAAAACAAATTAACATAACTAAGTTGATAGGTTATAAAATAAGAATAGATGTCAATACTTGAAACTTACTGACGTATAGCTCACCCTATGGGTTTTGAAGCGCGTCAGGAAGTTTTGAGCTGTAAGGTCCTAAGAGAAACAAAGAATTACAACTTTTTGGGAAATAGTAGAAATACTGATTTTTAGAGGGACTATATTACAAATATTATTTAACAAGGACTATTTGGTAGATTTTGTTTAAAAGAAGGACCATTATGCAAATAATAGAAATAAAAGATAAGTTTTTAAGAAAAATATTATTTTTGGTTTAAAATATGTTAGAAAGATTTTATGTAATTGAAAATACGCAGAAAAGTATTTACGCGACTCAAAAATAGTAATTTTGGGCTACGCAATTGAGAAAACGCAATAAAATGTTTACCCGACTTGAAAAATCCTTACGCGATTTGAAAACGTAAGAAAAGTGTTTCACAATTTCAAAAATGCGATAATAATGTTACGTGATTGAGCGTAAACAGCAGTTTGCTGTCAGGCAGTTGCAGTGGGCCGGTCGTAGTAAATTGTATACCATGCATAGATAAGCATATTTGCTTGTTTAGTTGAGGCGATATGCCTAGGGGATGAAATTACACCTAAGTGCGGGTGCGAGTAGACAAGTGTAGGTCACTTGTTGACCTTAGGGGCATTGGGGTGCGGGTACCTCACAATGGATGGTTGGTAGCTCTTCTATCTGTAGGGCAGACGGATGCAAACACACCGATGATCCGGACCGAGACACTGTCCTATATCCTGATCTAGTGTAGAATGTCTTGTCCAATGCCTGCTGTGCACTTTTGACAAAAATTGATTTATTATAGCACTTTTGGCCATGGCAGCCGAGTGATAGACATATCTTCTGGATCTTCTCTCCGAACTGTGTTTTAGCTCCATGGAGTAGGAATTGGTTGTTGTGCATATGCATTGTTGATCAGCATATTGATTAATGCTTACTATTTTTATTATCTGCTTTATGATAACATGATTTACTGTTATGATATTATTTACTGTTTGTCTGCTGTTGTTTCCTTTACTGCCATACTAGTATTGATGTAGGGGATATCACATCTTTGTTATACTATGTCTGTTTTATTGTATGTGTTTATTAAAGATCAAGGAAACGAGGAGGCAAACGATTTTGTGTATCATCAGTAGCTGTGTATCTTTTTATTAGTAATCATGTCGACTAGACGACAAATCCTAGGTTTTGTAAGGGTACAGTTCTATGGGGGAACTAATGCATGGAGTTTTGATTTTAATAATGAACGTTTTGTTTATACGGAAGATCTAATTATGACTCTGAGTAGGAACCAATACGGTGTCCCTCTATTGACGCAACATGCAATAGTGCGTCTAGAGTTCACGCTACCTATACGTGAGCTTTGGGGTGGTAATGTGTCTTTTTATACGCCTTAAGAGGATACAGTAGTGTCTTCTACTAGAGCCCCCATGAGACAACTGTCTCCACCTGGGGCTTATGTTGACTGTGTTGGGGATGGTGAGGATGATGAGGGGGAGGATCCTTCCGAGGAACCAAGTCCTTAGGTTTGCTAGGGTTAGTTAGAATGCTGTTTAGTTTTATGTCTTTACTTTGCTTTAGAACAAATATGTATTTTACTTTTTGAACTGGTTTGTACCTATGTAAATTATTTCATAACAAAGTTGCAGCATATGTATATATATATGGTTTGGTATGTTTATTATAAGTTTCACTAATGTTTTAATTCAGTCTATTTATTTCATTTTATTCTGTGAATGAAATTTTAAAATTGATATTTTTACAAGATTAATTCTTTTATAACTTGGGTAAGTTCTATTGGGATTAGTCTTAAATGTGATACCCTACGGTGGGTGTTACAGTGAGGAGTGCTCTTATTTGTACAAAAGTTTTCCTAGCACCCATGAAGTCTAGGAGATAGTGAAGAAAATCTCAAGTTAAGCTTGGGGACTAGATATAGGTCACAAGTGGTTGCTAGCTGAATCAGGATAAAAATTGTGTTTGCTTCTCTCACTCTATCTCCTTTATATTTGTGCCTTGATTATATTTGCTTGAGTTAAATTTGATATCTAGCTTATTTGCTTGATTTATCCTATAGTCTAAGTGGTATTTGAGAAATCTCTAATAGTTGTACTTTTGTTAAACTTATTTCGCTACATGTGTTGATTGAAAATATCAAAATGTATAATTTCTCAAAGGTATTTTAAAAATTTATAATCACCCAATTCACTCCCCTCTTAGGTGATGGTTACCATGACTAACAAGTGGTATCAGAGTTTCGTGCTCTGTTGAAAGCTTAATTGCTTAGAGTTAAAGATCCTTGTTCGTTGGCAACCATTGAAAGCTTTTCAAAATGGAAGGTTTTGAAATTGATAAACCACCATTCTTTGATGGTGTGCATTGATTTATTGGAAAGCTAGAATGGAATTTTATATGCAAAATAAACTTGGAATGCTTATGACAAGAAATGTTTTTCCTTGAACATTAGAGCAATGCAAATCTTCATAAGCAGTTTGAATGATGAAACTTATGCTAAAATTAAGAGTTGCTCTAGTGCTAAAGATATATGAGATGCTCTTGATGTTATCTATCTTGCTAACAATTATTTTTTTGCATAAATTTGTATATAGAGAGCAAGAAGAGCAAAAGTCATTGAAGGAATCTTGTCATGAAAAATATCCTAAAAAATATGTTCAAACTATTGAAGGGAGACCAATACCTCTTGATGATGATGATGCTCAATTTGAAGAGGTGGCAAAGCAAAACCAAATGGTATATACTCTTGAAGCTTTGATGCACAACAATGAGGAAGATGATGACTCCCTTAAAGAGCCAAGTATGCTAGAAATTGAGACTACTTCATATATGGCTAAAAAGGACTTTGAAGTAAATAATGTTAAACTAGATTATAGTCCTTCCTATGATGAGCTACAATATACATATGATGAATTGTATGATGGCTTGTTGTTCTTAGAAAAGAAAAACTTATCTTATTTGGAAAATATTTCCTCCATTGAAAACAAAATTGGGACTTTGAAGAATGACTATGCTTTTCTTGATGAGAAAATGTCTTTGAAATGTGAAACCTCAACTTCTTGTAAAAAGTGAATTGATTTAGAAAATCAAGTTGAGAACTTATCTTTCAAATTTGCTAAAGTTAATGATTCTAATTGCTTACATTCTATACTTGTTAATGAGAATAAAATCAATGTTATTCCACATGAAAATTCAAGTAAGGCTTATAGCAAAAATGGTTTAGAATATAAAAACAACAAAAGGCTTAAGTTTTCCAAAAATGATCTTTAAAGGACCAAGTCATCATTAAATTCAATTGTTTGCAATTTTGTGGTCATCTAGGATATATTTCTTATTTGTGCAAGTATGGAAAAAAATCTTATATGAGAAATTATATAATATGAGTTCCTAAAAGTCTTAAAGACTTTAGTACTAACATTCAAGTACCCAAGATGAAGTGGGTACCAAAATATCCTCCTAGTGTTTCAATTAAGCAGAAAATTTCTCAAAAGGATGGACTAATTGGTCAAAGGAAAGAGGAATCATTAAGGAGAATGCTTCCAAAGCCCAATGGTAGAAGTTGTGGAAGGAAGATGGCTTCAACCAAAGCTTCTCAAGTACAAAATGTGGAACTTGCAAAGTTCAAAACACCAAAAAAGAAGCAATGGTTAAGGAAAAGAGTTTCCTTGATTACTAAGGCCAAAGTATCACAAGTTTTTAGCTCTTATGAATATTTTCTTAAAAAGACAATGAATATGAGGTATATTCTGTAACACCCCTTGATGTAGCAACCGGAGCGTAATCGTCATTACACCACAATTACTAAATCTAAGTGTGTCACAATCATGATAACAGTAATTTAAATTCTCAAAAGCCTATATATATATATATATTTTTGACGATTTGCATAACTAGAAAATATGAGCCTCGAATGAAATATAAATATATTCAACCCATAATATAACCGCTGAAATAAAATCATATTCTATATATATATTTTATAGTCAATTTACACAAGTCACTGATGACATAGAATATAACAATTGTAGAGTCCAATAAAAATACAGCGGGGATAAACACTAAAGGGGAAAAAGTAGTAACCCAGGGATGGATACTATCAGCAGACAAAGCCGCAACCCCATATGTACATGACGCACGGCGTCCCAGTTGACACGACAGGCATCAATGCCTCCACGCGAATGCACTCTTACGTCGTCAAAGAAATCTTGTCCAGACGCTCAAGCCAATCAACCAAGGTGTGGTCCCTCTTTATCCTCCTCACTATCTTTTATCAAATATAAATATAAAATAGAAATGCACAAATATAGGAAAGAACCATCTTTCATTACCACTATTGGTAATAAGAAAACAGCACGGCGCAAAGTGCCCACCAAGCAATACAGTTCATATATTCATCAACAGCAATAGCAGAATTTATAATAAAAGCAACTCAATTCTAAGCAATAATCAGAGTCAATAATAACAGTGATATCTATAGTAAAGATAGAACAACAGTAAGCAATAGCAGGCATATCACAATAGTATTTCCAGGAATCAACACAACAATCAGATAATCATTTATAGAAGTACAACAGTTATCTTCACATTCACAGGTGTTCATGCTCAACAGTTTATGAGACCGACAATGAACGATGCACAATGCATTATGATACCACAATTCCTACTCCATGGAGCTAGACATAAATAGTCAGAGAGAAAGATCAGGAGACATGTCTGTAACTCGGCTGCCGCGGCCAAAGTGCTAAAAACCCATAATTTTCACGTGCACATCCAGGCATTGTACAGACAGTCCACGCTAGATCACGATAAAGGACAGCGTCTCGGTCCGAATCATCGGTGTGTTTGCATCGGTCTACCCCACGGCACAGAAGAGCTCATAATTGTCCATGTGAGGAACCCGCACCCCGACGCCCCTAGGGCCAAGAACCATATGGCACCTACGCTAGTCTATTCGCACCCGCACAAAGGTGTGTTCAATCTCCTAGGCAAGTTGGCCTTACAACAGTCCACAAGACATTTACAATGCATAATGACTCTATGCATAATATGTATGATTCACAATTTCATACAATTCCATAATATGCCACAATTTGCCAAGAGAGCATCAATATACAAATGGTCACTCACATGGACCCATAGCATCATAATATTGAGATCAAATCACATGGTACATTCTTAGGTCCGTTATGAATCCTGACTTAAATTTTGTCTTTCCTACAAGGTTCATTTCCAATTAAATTCTCATAGTTAGTCTAATCTTCCTAATATAATTCATTCTCATAAGTTCTCAAGACTCACACTCTCTTGTTCTTGCTCTCTTGAACCTATCCTAAGTCTTATGAAAGTTTCACTCTTGGTTCCTTTAAAATTTATGAAATCTCTAATCATATTGAGTCCTTCAAATTCATTATTTACCTATCCCCTTACATAGATTTTTAATCACTTGATTACCTAAACTTCTAAGTTACTAAAGTTGTATAATCAAGCCTCAAAAGGCCTTAGAGGTCGTGGCCTCTCAAGGGATTCAATTCCCAAATATTTTAAAGTCATCACATTACATGTTATACCCTTAATTTACTTAATCTTTCATTTGTTAAATTAGTTCACCAAGAACCCCAATTTTGGGCTCAAAAACCGTGACCTTCCTAAATCCTCAAAATTTCATTCTTTCACATATCATGTGTTAGTTACTTGATACTTAATTACTCAATTTCCATTTCTCACAAGATTAATTTGATTGCCTAAGATCCATGCCAAAACCATGGCTTCATAGGTCTTCTAAGTTCCACTTTTTATTCCTCATTTGTGTATTAATTCCTTAAGATCAATTTTCTTAAGTTTAATGTATCAAGGTCATTCCATTTGCCTTATTGCTCAATCTAAAACCATGGCTATCAATGAGTCTTCAATATCCAATCTTTCCTTCTCTTTTAGGTATTAACTTCTTGTTATTAATTCACTTAAGTTTTTAGTTCATTAAAATCAATCCAAGTGCCCAAGATTCAATGCCAAAACCATGGCTTCGTGATGTCCATTATCCAATTTTTCTTTCCACTTTTATGCATTAGTTTTCTTAACACTAATTCACTTAAATTTAGTTCATCAAAATTAATCCATTTGTCTCTTTACCAAGACCAAAACCGTGGCACCCCTCTTGGTATTAAACTCTCAAGGTCCTCCATTCATTTGTGTTAATACTATCATTCAACCTTTAATTACATAAGTCTTATTTCCCTTGTATACAAAACCAATTTTCACCCCTAACTTCTAGTCAAAACCGTGGCACCATGTTGAGGTAGGAAACTCCAAATTTTCCATTTAGCAACCCCAACATGATCAAGCACAATTAATATATCAAACATATTCAAGAGCATAATCAAGTATCAATCAAATTCAAGAATATTAAAGCATATAAAATTTATAATTCAAGCAAGCATACAAAGAGTATACAAGGACGAATTTCTCCATCAACACACATACAAAGTCTCCTCACCACCATAAGTGGTTGAAGTGAGTAGTCTCCCTCTTACCTAGAGGAGACAATGCAAGAAAACAACTCATTGGTTCCTTGATTTGTAAATTTCGGATTCCACCTTCAAGAGAACCATAAAGTGGTCAAATTCTCATATTTACAAACTAAAGCTTGAAAAGAATGATCCTTGGTCACATAGGTAACCAAGGAAAATGAAATTGATAGGTGAATTGGAAGAACTTTACCTAAAGCCTTAAGCTTGAACTCCTTGAGATTCCTTTTTTTGGTGATTTTCGGATTCCACTCTCCCAAGAACCCTAGAGTGTTCAAAATCACTCAAATCACTCATCAATGCTCAAAAAGAGAAGCCCTTGGTCACATAGCAACCAAGGAAAACAAAAATGAGAAGAAAATGGAGAGAAATCAAGAATCTTTACCTTAGAAGACAATGGAGATAAGGTTGGATTTTGAGCAAACCTTCCAAATGAGACTTGTAGAGAAGATGAAGATGAGTGTATAAATGTGTTTAGTGGAGAGAAAAATCAAAAAGCTTGGCCATCCATGGAGGAGTGATTTTTAGATTTGAAGAATGAAGGATAGAAAGGATGGATTTTTGAAGAGATTTTCTAAAGAGGAAGTGTAGAAGAGGTTGAGAGAAGTCTAGAAATGGTGTTTATGAAGAGAAAAGTGAAGAGAAGACTCTCTAATGGTGGCTGGAAATTTTGGATCTAAAAGGAGGAAGAAGAGAAGAGGTGGAGAGAAAATGGAGGTAGAAATGGAAAATGGAGAAACTTTCTACACATAGAAGGTAGAGGAAGTGAGTGCAAGTGTGGAAATGGGCTTAGAGAGGAGAAAAGATGAGCAAAAATGGAGGAGGAGGGGCTGCCATTTTCGTGCTCATGGTGGAGGTAGAGAGAGGGAAGAGAAAAAGATGAAGAAGATGAAGTGAAGAGAGAGAAAGTGATAGGTAAAGTGAATTAGGGTTTGATGGATTTAGGTTTAGTGTGCAAGTCACAATTTTGCCCTCCTTGGCTAGTGTGGGCTGCTGAATAGAGGAGAGAGTGAGGGGAAAAATTTGGCTTCTCATGCAAGCCAAGGGTAATTGTGTCATTTGGTGGTCAAAGCTTCTTAAAGAAGCTTTGAAAAAGCACACAAATTTGAATTAAAATAGATTTGATTTGACATAAAGTGGATTGCATTAGGATAGGGTGATAGGATTTCTAATGCATGCTATTATCTAATGGATAATAGTTACAGTCGACAGAAGTCAGTATTAATTTATCTGACAGATGAAATTTACACAGCGTTTTATTATTTCGACTGTTAAATTTCTTAAAAAATGTAAAATCTCGTAAACTGTGTCCAGCCTCGGATTTAGTAAGATCCCCCGTCGACAGGTCCATAGGTCAAGGTTCTCGGAGAAAACATCTCGTTTCTCTGGTTTCGCTTAGTGTGCACGCAAAATGAGAAATATATTAAAATATTCGACGTTTCTGGAAAAATCCCAGAAAATTCTTAAAAATTACAAATATTATAAAACGACTATCCGTCTTATCATTTTCCAATTTTTGAAGCATTACAGTCATTTTCCCGACTCTGCTCAATACAAACGCAAAACGAAGAATATATTAAAATATTCGTTGTTTCCAAAAAATTCTGAAAGAATTCACATAAATCATAAATATTAGAAAATAACTATTCGTAATAAAATTTTCCAACTTTGGGAGCGTTACAGTCATTTTGCCAACTCTGCCCAGTGTGCACACAAAACGAAGAATAATATTAAAATATTTTGCATTTTCAGAAAATTCCCAAAAAATTGCAGAAAATCCCAAATATTGTAAAATGATCATTTATCCTAAAATTATTAATTTTTGGGATATTACAACTCTCCCCTTCAAATAGAAATTTCGTCCTCGAAATTTTCATCTCTTAGACTAAACGTTAATGTTTTCCTTCTCCCCACATTCTAACTTTCACGTTGCGCTTCTAATCGCGCCCATTTAGATTACTCTTAGCAATGCGATCTTTATATCCCTGTGTTGCTTTGTTCTCCTATTCTCGACTTTCACAAGAAGTTCTTCATAAATTATATTATCTCTCTATCCCTTACAACTGATACTTCTGCTTTAATGTTTAATATATCTTGGTCACTTTTCCATTTCCTTTGAATTTCTCCCAATAGACCACTGAAATAGCAATCGTATCTAGACATACTTCGTTTGGTATTGCTTCCAATAATAACCACAAATTCTCAAATTACTCCGCTAACTTCTTCTTCTTTCAAGTTTGAAAAATTATATCAAAATGTCCAACATGCTTTTTCCACGTGTTTGAGAATAGATCAGAGTATAGTTGATAAGGACAACAACAAATCTGTCTAGGTAAGGATGAAAGATCTGATTTATACAGTCCATCAATACGATAGAAACATTGGTTACTCCGAACGGTATCACGAGATACCCGTAATGTTCAAAGCGCGTTCGAAAACCGTTTTGGGAATATTTTAAATTTCTCGCGAATTGAGTGACGATAAGAGTGTATGTCTATCCTAGAGAGAACAACAACTCTCTTCTCACCGATCCATTGAATCGCTTATTTTTCTTCGGGGACACTCATCCTTGATAGGAGTATGGTTCCTTTTCTGACAGTCCTCGTCTCACCAAGAAGCTCCATTCTTTTCCTTACTGACAACATGGTAGCCCAATCTTACGAAACTCTTTGACTATCAGAGTGGCATTTATACTCTCCTTATTGTTGGTCCTCTATGAAAAACACTTATATGTATCCTCAGGCTCCTTTCGCTTACAAAGCTTTAACTTTGTTGGCCGCAACGAATTCAAAAGTCTTAATTTTGAAAACCACTAAGGTTTTCATTGGAATGATTTAGTGGGATATGCTAGAAAATGATCAATCAGTCCCTAAATCGTG
This sequence comes from Ormosia semicastrata, assembly GCA_029884595.1. Taxonomy (NCBI): domain Eukaryota; kingdom Viridiplantae; phylum Streptophyta; class Magnoliopsida; order Fabales; family Fabaceae; genus Ormosia; species Ormosia semicastrata. Next base: position 78,416,205 of record JAQQTO010000060.1, read on the forward strand.
AACTCTAACCGATGCGATTTTAAGTAAGCAAAATAGATCAACAAAAGGTTCAATCTTTATGAGAAGTAGGATAGATTAAACAAACTCAGGAGTCAAGACAAGTCTCAACAACAGAAATGGGAACAACTAAGTCGAAGATAAGAACAATACAGATGAACCCAAATGATCCATGCAGTTACGAATTGTAAAAAGGGAGGGTTACCCCCAGAATTATACAGCACAATTATTGGGCTGTCATTTGAGGTGTAACATCTCTTGTTTAGATCTCCAAATGTCGAGGTCTAATTGGATCTACTACTACTAGCACTTTCCCTACGGGTTGAGTGTTGTTGTTACTTTCTTGGTACCCGTGAACGTAGTTCCCGTTTAACTTATTAGCTTTTCCATTATTCCTCCTTTGGAATCTAGGTAGTCCATGGTTATCCTAAGTCTGACTTTCCTTCAATAGATTTTAAACCACAACTTCCAATTTTTGTTACTGTGCGGTCCTCTGATCTTGATGAATTATCACATCATCTATCCTTCATATTTCTCCAGCGATCGCAGCCATACTTCGATGGTTTTATCCTACGCTCATATGTGTACATCTGCCACGAGCCGGTGTCTTTCTTCGAAGACGGATCAAATATAACACAATAAAACAAACGTAATTATTGCCTCCCTTCGAAAGCCAAACACAAAGAGTCACACAATGCACACCATTCAAGCAAGACAAGCTAATGTACGAATCCTAACAGCTTCCAGCCCGAACTTCTTCATTCTGCCTCCACAGCGTAATCTCTCGTAAGTTGTCAACTTCCAAACTGCTTCACGAACCTAACTTACACTAGTTATTTCTTTCTCTAGAAGATCGGTTTTCCAAAATCTTTTGATCTCCTCACAAAAGAATTCCTATTTTCCCAACACAGTACGCCTAGGAGAAGTCATAGTTTCCTGTACACACAGAACATTACATATTGAGTAGATCAATCCTCAATATCATGCAACTGTATAATAGTAGCTATTAACATTCAACCTACGGCAAGTCATGCATTCCTTTCCCATCATCTCAATCAAGAGACAAGGAAGTGCACAACAGACCAAGTCCTAATATGCCTAAACATAGCAAGTCCATACCCTGGCTCAACAGGATGAACTGCTCTGATACCACCTAATGTAATACCCCTTGATGTAGCAACCGGAGCATAATCGTCATTACACCACAGTTACTAAATCCAAATGTGTCACAATCATGATAACAGTAATTTAAATTCTCAAGAGCCTATATATATATATATATTTTTGATGATTTGCATAAGTAGAAAATACGAGCCTCGAATGAAATATAAATATATTCAACCCATAATACAACTGCTAAAATAAAATCATATTCTATATATATATTTTATAGTCAATTTAGACAAGTCACTGATGACATAGAATATAACAATTATAGAGTCCAATAAAAATACAGCGGGGATAAACACTAAAGGGGAAAAAGTAGTAACCCAAGGATGGGTACTATCAGCAGACAAAGCCGCAACCCCATATGTACATGACGCACGGCGTCCCAGTTGACACGGCAGGCATCAATGCCTCCACGCAACTGCACTCTTACGTAGTCGAAGAAATCTTGTCCAGACGCTCAAGCCAATCAACCAAGGTGTGGTCCCTCTTTATCTTCTTCACGATCTTTTATCAAATATAAATATAAAATAGAAATGCACAAATATAGGAAAGAAGTGAGACACCTATCTTTCATTACCACTATTGGCAATAAGAAAACAGCACGGCGCAAAGTGCCCACCAAGCAATACAGTTCATATATTCATCAACAGCAACAGCAGAATTTATAATAAAAGTAACTCAATTCTAAGCAATAATCAGAGTCAATAATAACAGTGATATCTATAGTAAAGGTAGAACAACAGTAAGCAATAGCAGGCAGATCACAATAGTATTTCCAGGAATCAACACAACAATCAGATAATCATTTATAGAAGTACAACAGTTATCTTTACATTCACAGGTGTTCATGCTCAACAGTTTATGAGACCGACAATGAACGATGCACAATGCATTATGATACCACAATTCCTACTCCATGGAGCTAGACATAAACAGTCGGAGAGAAAGATCAGGAGACATGTCTGTAACTAGGCTGCCGCGACCAAAGTGCTAAAAACCCATAATTTTCACATGCACATCCAGGCATTGTACAGACAGTCCACGCTAGATAACGATAGAGGACAGCGTCTCGGTCCGGATCGTCGGTGTGTTTGCATCGGTCTACCCTACGGCACAGAAGAGCTCATAACTGTCCGTGTGAGGAATCCCCACCCCGACGCCCCTAGGGCCAACAACCATATTGTTACCAAGTGGCTTCCAGTACTCAAGAGAGGGGGTGAATTGAGTATAAAACTTTTTCGCAAAACCTCTTTTTAAATAAGACAAATATTAAAAGCTTAATAAATAAATGCACAGAAGGAATGAGAAGAAGAGAAGAGACAATAAAGAGCAACGAAAAATAAATGTGCAGTAAATTAAATTGCATAAAATAAAGAGATTAGGGAACAAAGAAGCAGGCACAGTATTTATCCTGGTTCGACCACTAACCCACTTGTAGTCTACGTCCAGTCCTCGAAAGCCGAGATTTTTCACTAAGTATATAAGCTTCAATAGGTGCTTGCTACCGTTACAAAATAGAGCACTTTTCACACACAGGGACACTCTACCCTTGTGCTAAAGTCTCAGCCTGCAGGGATACCTCACCCTTATACAAACCTTGAGGGATACCTCAACCTCGATACAAAATATCAGAATATAGATGAAGAGAAACTCTCACTCAGAGTAAGTAATACAAATTGAAGTGCTAATGGAGCTCTCATTGAAATATCTCAAAGTTTTTAAGCAAAAAGAGCGTAGAAAATAGTTTTCACATATTAGAGCTTTCAGAAAATAATTCAGAGTAATGGGCAAAGAAATTCGTGACCCAAGCTTGCTATTTATAGGGAAAAACACGGAGACAGCCGTTTAGGTATAATTAATAGCATTTAAAACAAATTAACTGAATTCAAAGCGTATGAAAGTTTCCATATCAGACTGCGTATTCAAATGTGTTTATTCAAATAACTAAACAAGTTATTCGAATAACACTGTTCCTGAAACCAATTTAAAAACTCATTTGAAATGGGTTATTCGAATAACCAATATGTTATTCGAATAACTCTATTAAAACCAGAGTTCTAAAAACAAGGGGTTATTCGAATAATAGCTTATCTATTTGAATAACATAGTTTAAAAGCAGTTCGACAGAAAGATTTATTCAAATAACGTTTGAGTTATTCGAATAACTCACTTAAAACACGATTCTGAAAAACCTTAATTATTCGAATAAAGGATAGTTTATTCGAATAGCTACTTAAAAATAGTGTTCTAGAAAACCTTAGTTATTCGAATAACAGGGTAGTTATTCGAATAACACCTTTTAAAAAACAAACCACAAGGGGATGTTTATTCGAATAGGCTAAGCTCTATTCGAATAACTCAGTTTAAAAAGGGTTTGAAAAAGATGTTTTCAAAGACACTAAGTTCAAAACCAAGTTTTATCTTCTCTTTCAAAAACAAAGAGATATCAATGTGAGCTCCGTACAATAGATCCTAAGTCCTAATGCTAATCAAATATAAACTTGGACTTGGTCTATTTATCATCTTCATTTATACTTCGCGTTTGTTATCATCAAAACAAGTCTTCAAAGGTATGCATCCAAACACATTCTCCCCCTTTTTGATGATGACAAACTATCAATGAGACTAGCTATGAGAAAAGCGTTAGTGCATATAATTGGAATTCACAAAATGTATAAAAGCTTACTCCCCCTCTTTAATTAAAAGAGGTAATATATATCAGATATGTGCGCAGCTCCCCCTTTTAATTTGAATTCAATCTCATTTTAAATTTACCTGTCTTTTCTCAATTATAGTCAAAAGATCAAATATTTCTCCCCCTTTTGTCATGAGCAAAAAAGGAGGGGTAAGTCCTACAAACATATATAAGAATGCATAAAAGGAAATGTACTCATAGCAATAGATCAATAGGAAATTTTATTTATGCATTAATAACAAAAGAGAATCAATTACACAAGCCAGAAAATAAATAACATGAAGCCAAAAACAGACAGCCTAAGAACTAAAGTTCCTAGAAGTAAGCATCCGGAGGTGGTGGTGAAGAAGCTGGTGCAGGAGCAGGAGAAGCAGATCAAAGGGCCACAACCTCACGTTCAACGCCTTCTATTCTATCAAACAGAATAGAGAAGGTATGTTCCATGTAAGCTCGGTTGTCTTGCAAGGTGGCCATGATCTGTTCCAAAGTGACAGGAGCAGGCGCAGCAGCAGGTACATTAGCAGGAGCAGTAGGGGCATCAGCAGGGTCGAGCTCATCCTCAGTAACCTCATCTGGGTACACCCAGCCTTCATCGGTTTGGATCATCTTCATCTTCCGTAAGGTGTGAGCTCCAAAGACGTTGTGGTGAGTCAGAGCAATGGCCCGCTCAGTCTCCAAGACCTGAGGATACTTGCTCAGCAAGGCAATGACAAGAATGCCATAAGGCAAGTCAGATTTCTCCTTGCCCTTGGCCCTCATCATGTGCCTCATGATGAACACAGGCCAGTTGATCTGATGGCCATTCTTCAGGAACCACAGTATGAAGACATCTTCCTCACTAAGATAGGCGTAGTTTCCACCACGAGGAGCCAGGATGTGAGAATAGGCGTAATGCAGAAGCCTGTCTTGGCTCTTCAGCATTCCACCCTTGAGACCCTTGTCAGGCAGGGCTAGACCGGGCTTCAGCAGGTCTTCAACCGCCTGAAGCTTGTTGAACTCTTCGAGAAACGGAGTGTCGTCATCTTCAACAAGGGCGCCAGAGAACTGCAGCCCGAACAAAGTCAACCAGTCCAGCGGTGTGATCACAATGTTCTGATCACATACCTCGGAGAGGAGATTCTGGCCATCGAAAGCCAGATTGCAGAAGAACATCTTCACTAAAGCTGGATAGATGGTGGCCCGGTGAGAGCAAAGCTGAAGAACTCCCTGGTTTTGCAGCAGAGTCAGGAAGTCGAAGCCGCGATGCTGCTGGAAGAAGGAAAGGTCCAGGTACTTAGGTTGAACCAAGTTGCGCTCCCAGAAGTGCAAGATGAAGCGTGCACGATGCTCTTCGTTGGAGGAGAGCCTTCTCAGATCAAGAGGGTTGGTGCTTGGAGCATTCTTCGTGCGAGGACGCTTGCTGGAGGAGGAGGCCATGGAGGATAGGTGAGAGAAAGTGAAAACACAGGGTTAAGCAAGATGGTAGGAGCTAAGGAGACGTGAAGAGCAGAGAAGATGGAGGGTGAAAAAGGTCTAAGAAGCAGAAGCAAGGAAGCTTGAAGAACAGAGAAGAGGGAAGAGGGTGGAGACCTTTGGGCGCGCAGGGTTTATTTAAAGGACACTCGTGTTTATTCGAATAAATATGGGTTTATTCGAATAAACCATGCTGGAAAGCTGAACAGACAGGCACGCAGGGACCTAAACAGGTGAAACGGCTAGGGTTTATTCGAATAGAAGGGGATCTATTCGAATAGAACGTCTGGGAAAGCCAAGCGTTTTGGCCAGCTGACAGGGTTTATTTGAATAACTATGTAAGTTATTCGAATAGACTGAGGCCAATCAGTCAACACTGATAGAAACAGGTTCAGGTTATTCGAATAACCTGGGGTCTATTCGAATAAACAGAGACCAAGACCAGAACCTGATAAAAGAGGGATTTTGGTTATTCGAATAAAGAAGGACTTATTCGAATAAGCAGAGGGCAGAAAGAAACATTGATAAACGAAAGCTTCTGGTTATTCAAATAGGGAGGGTGTTATTCGAATAAACAGAGATGAGAAACACATGTTTTATCAGAGGAATCAGTTTATTCGAATAAACTAAATTCTATTCGAATAAGGCTGATTTTCAACACACATTTTAACAAGCAGTAAAAGAGTTTATTCGAATAAAAGCATACTTATTCGAATAAAACTAACACAGAAGCATAGAAAAGACATACGTTTATGAGATTGAAAGCATATAATCATGATAATATTCAGCAATAAACACGCAATTTAAATATTGGATTGATCAATTATGCCTAATTCTCCTCGAATATAAAAGAATGCTTCTTTTGCTAAGGGTTTAGTAAAGATATCTGCAAGTTGCTTAGATGTTTCAACAAACTCAAGAATGCAATCCCCTTTTTGTACATGATCTCTGATAAAGTGATGTCTTATCTCTATATGCTTTGTTCTAGAATGCAGTATGGGATTCTTAGAGATATTTATTGCACTAGTGTTATCACATCTTATCGGGATGTGATCAAGCTGAAGACCGTAGTCTAAGAGTTGTTGCTTCATCCAAAGGATCTGAGCGCAGCAACTCCCGGCTGCAACATATTCAACCTCAGCGGTATACAAAGCCACACTATTTTGTTTCTTACTATGCTAAGAAACTAAAGAACTACCAAGCAAGTGGCATGTCCCACTAGTACTTTTTTTCTCGTCGGTTTGCACCCAAAGCAAAATCAGAGTCGAATAGCCTATTAGGCTACAAGAGGCACCCTTAGAGTACCACAAGCCCATTTGTGAAGTGCCTACTAGGTATTTCATTATTCGTTTAACAACACTTAAGTGAGATTCCTTAGGGTTTGCCTGATATCTAGCACACATGCATACACTAAACATAATATCTGGCCTATTAGCAGTAAGATAAAGGAGAAATCAAATCATACTCCTATATTTGGTTATTTCTCTGGATTTACCCCCTCCATCTTTGTCAAAGTAGAAGGATGGGCCAATCGAGTGGCCATGTGTTTAGCGTTTTCCATTTCGAATCTCTTGAGCAATTCCTTGCAGTATTTTGTTTGACTTATGAAAGTCCCTTCGTTCGTTTGTTTGATTTGAAGTCTGAGGAAGAAATTTAATTCTTCCATCATTGACATTTCAAATTCATTCTGCATTGACTTAGCAAATTCTTTGCAAAGGGATTCATTAGTAGCACCGAAGATAATGTCATCCACATATACTTGCACAAGAAGAATGTCATGCTTTTTATTTTTAATAAAAAGAGTAGTATCGACTTTTCCTCTTAAAAAACCATTTTTCAAAAGAAATTTACTCAACTTTTCATACCAAGCCCTAGGAGCTTGCTTTAAACCATATAAAGCCTTTTTAAGTTTAAAAACATGGTTGGGCAGTTCATGATTTTCAAAACCCGGAGGTTGATCAACGTATACCTCCTCTTGAATAAAACCATTTAGAAAAGCACTTTTGACATCCATTTGATATAATTTGAAATCCATGATGCAAGCATAAGCAAGTAACATTCTAATAGCTTCTAATCTAGCTACAGGTGCATAAGTTTCTTCATAATCTATTCCTTCTTCTTGATTATACCATTTAGCAACCAATCTAGCTTTGTTTCTAGTTATTAACCCATTTTCATCAAGTTTGTTTCTAAAAACCCATTTAATTCCAATTATGGGTTGATTATTAGGTCTAGCAACTAATTCCCAAACTTGATTCCTTTCAAACTGATTTAATTCCTCATACATAGCTAAAATCCAATGTTCATCATCAAAAGCTTCAATTAAATCCTTAGGTTCAATTTGAGAAACAAAACTTAAGTGATTACAAGTATTTCTAAGGGAGTTATGAGTACTTACACCTTTAGATACATCACCGATGATCTGATCAAGAGAGTGATATTTTGAAGTTTGCCATTCTTTGGGAAGTTCCAAAGCTTGCGAATCTTCTTGTCTTTGTTCATCCTCTTTCTCCTTGATTTCCTTTTCTTTACTGTCCAAATGTGTTTCCGCCAAGATTTCTGCAACATCATCAACAACAAGATCCTTTCTCGATCCACTTGGGTCAGTTTCATCAAATGCAACATGTATAGATTCTTCAACAGTCATAGTTCTCTTATTATATATACGAAAAGCTTTACTATGATTTGAATTGCCAAGAAATATACCTTCATCAGACTTAGCATCAAACTTGCCTAAATTATCTTTTCCATTGTTTAAAACAAAACATTTGCAACCAAAAACATGAAAGTGTGAGACATTTGGCTTTCTTCCCTTATACAATTCATATGAGGTTTTCTTTAAAATAGGCCTTATAAGAGCTCGATTCATTACATAACAAGCTGTACTTATAGCATCCGCTCAAAAGTATTTAGGAAGATTAGCCTCATTAAGCATAGTTCTCGCCATTTCTTCTAAAGAACGGTTTTTCCTTTCTACAACTCCGTTTTGTTGCGGAGTTCTAGGGGCAGAGAAATTATGATTAATGTCATGTTCATCACAGTAATTTTCAAAAACAATGTTTTCAAATTCGCCACCGTGATCACTTCTTATAGAAGAGATTTGAAAACCTTTTTCATTTTGAATAACTTTGGCAAGTCTTTTAAAAGCTAGAAATGCATCATTTTTTTTTGCAAGAAATAAAGTCCATGTAAACCTAGAAAAATCATCCACAATCACTAAAGCATAGTAATTCCCACCAAAGCTCATAGTTTTAGAAGGTCCAAACAGATCCATGTGCAAAAGTTGTAAAGGTCTAGTAGTTGAAACTATATTTTTTTGCTTTAAAAGAGACCTTTATTTGTTTATCCTTTTGACATGCATCACATAACTTATCTTTTATAAAATTAAGCTTGGGTAGTCCAATTACTAGCTCTTTAGAGACCAACTTCTTTAAGTGGTCCATGTGAATGTGTGCAATTCTCCTATGCCATAGCCATGAATCATCATTCTTACTTAAAAGGCATTTCGCATCATTTGAAGATATATCATCAAGACTAATCATATAGATGTTGTTTACTCTATGACCAATGAATTTAACATGCTTGTCATTTTTATCTTCAATTATGCAACAGTTTGAATCAAATATAACTTTATTTCCTTTATCACATAATTGGATAATACTAAGCAAGTTATGTTTCAAACCTTCAATAAGCAGCACATTTTCAAAAGAGGAGTTAGGGTTCTTACCAACTTTGTTGATTCCAAGGATTTTTCCTTTATTGTTATCACCATAAGTGACGTGTCCATGATTCTTTGGAATAAGCATGGTGAATTTTGAGTCATCCCCGGTCATGTGCTTGGAACAGCCACTATCAAGATACCAATTTGAACTCCTAGCTTTCAAGCACACCTACAACACAAGTTTAGTTTTTAACTTTTGGTACCCAAACTTTCTTGGGTCCTTGTGTGTCAGTTTTGGGTATAGTACCCTTGGGAACCCAAACTATTTTTGTTCCAACTTTTGTATTTATGTTTTTCCTTGCATTACATGTTGAAGCACTATGTCCTTTTCTTCCACAATAAAAACATTTAATAAAAGGACTACTTGAAACACTAGAATGCACAAAGAAATTTTTATAGAGTTTTTGTTGATTTTTCGGGTTATAACCTATCCCGGCTTTTTGAAAAACCACTCTTTGTCTTCCTAATAAAATATTTAAGTTATCCCTTCCAAAGGTGAATTTAGAAAAAGTGTTCTTTAAGTCTTCAATTTCTTTTTCAAGTGTATGACATGAAGAACAAGATGAAGAAGTAGAAGCATGTGGAGGATGATTTGTGCATGCATCAATGATTCCCAGAGTTTCATTTTCAATTTTCAATTCTTCTATTTCCTTATTTAAAACAAGAATTTGATTTTATAAAGAAGAAATTATTTTCTTAGAAGAAGAAATAATTTTTGTCAATTTTAACGATTCTTTATGTAATTCTTCAAAAGCGTCTTGTAACTCATTGTAAGAAGGTAACAAAGTAGTATTAGAACTTACCTCATTTTCACTTTCTTCTTCATCTCCTTTTGCCATGAGACACAGTTGAGCTTCTTCGCTATCCGAGAAATTTGTCGATTGAGTCCATGTCGTTTTCATCCCATGCTATGTAGGCTTTTCTTCCTTTTCTTTCCTTGAAGGGCTTCTTTTCAAATTTCTCCTTCTTCTTTTGATAAACTGGGCACTCCATTTTCATGTGACCAGGTTTGCCACATTCATAGCAGGTTGGAGTCAATGAAGCTCCTTCGCCTTTGAAGTGTGTCTTTTTAGGAGGGAAGGGAGGTCTTCTTTGCGTTCTCTTTTTCCTGAGAAATTTACCAAACCTTTTAACTAGCAAACTTAGATTTTCTTCACTTACCTCGATGTTCTCTGAACTTTCTTCATTTTCTTCATCATCATTGTCGAATGTTGATGAAGTGGCTTTGAGCGTTATTCCCTTTTTCTTTTTATTGTTCTCTTCGCTTTGGCTTAATCTGCTTAGTTCCAATTCGTGCTCATAAAGTTTTCCAAAGAGGGTAGCTAAAGTCATTGTGGACAAATTCCTTGATTCTGATATTGTCGTCACTTTGGGTTGCCAAATCCTGCTAAGACATCTCAAAACTTTGTTAATCAAATTTTCGTTAGAAAAACTTTTGCCTAAAGATGCAAGATGATTAACTATGTGGGTGAACCTCTTTTGCATTTCCTGAATGCTTTCTCCTTGGTTCATTCTGAATAGTTCATATTCACGAGTTAGAGAATTGATTCTCGACCTCTTAACTTCACTAGTACCCTCATGGGTAACTTGCAAAGTGTCCCACATTTCTTTAGCAGTTTTACAATTTGAAATTCTAAAAAACTCATCATATCCCAAAGCAGTAGTGATAATATTTTTGGCTTTTAAATTAAATTGAACTTATCTTTTGTCTTCATCAGACCATTTATTTCGTGGTGTTTCGGTCTTTACGCCATCGACCTCATGTGTGGGTATAAAAGCACCGTTTTCGACAGCATCCCAAACATCTAGATCAATAGCTTCGATGAAGATTTTCATTCTTTCCTTCTAATATGCGTAACCATCCCCATTGAAAAAGGGTGGTCAGTTTATGGAGGATCCTTCTGAAAAACCATTTGAAGAAGTCATGTTCTCTTGAAGCTGCTAAGCACTTTATACAAGAGTCTAGCTCTGATACCACTTGTTACCAAGTGACTTCCAGCACTCAAGAGGGGGGGTAAATTGAGTATAAAACTTTTTTGCAAAACCTCTTTTTAAATAAGACAAATATTAAAAGCTTAATAAATAAATGCACAGAAGGAACGAGAAGAAGAGAAGAGACAATAAAGAGCAACAAAAAATAAATGTGCAGTAAATTAAATTACATAAAATAAAGAGATTAGGGAACAGAGAAGCAGACATAGTATTTATCCTAGCTCGACCACTAACCCACTTGTGGTCTATGTCCAGTCCTCGAAAGCTGAGATTTTTCACTAAGTATACAAGCTTCAATAGGTGCTTGCTACCGTTACAAAATAAAGCACTTTTCACACACAGGGACACTCTACCCTTGTGCTAAAGTTTCAGCCTGCAGGGATACCTCACCCTTATACAAACCTTGAGGGATACCTCACCCTCGATACAGAATATCAGAATATAGATGAAGAGAAACTCTCACTCAAAGTAAGTAATACAAATTGAAGTGCTAATGGAGCTCTCACAGAAATATCTCAAAGTTTTTAAGCAAAAAGAGTGTAGAAAATAGTTTTCACAGATTAGAGCTTTCAGAAAATAATTCAGAGTAATGGGCAAAGAAATTCGTGACCCAAGCTTGCTATTTATAGGGGAAAACACGGAGATAGCCGTTTAGGTATTATTAATAGCATTTAAAACAAATTAACCGAATTCAAAGCGTATGAAAGTTTCCATATCAGACTGCGTATTCAAATGTGTTTATTCGAATAACTAAACAGGTTATTCGAATAACACTGTTCCTGAAACCAATTTAAAAACTCATTTGAAATGGGTTATTCGAATAACCAATATGTTATTCGAATAACTCTGTAAAACCAGAGTTCTAAAAACAAGGGGTTATTCGAATAATAGTTTATCTATTCGAATAACATAGTTTAAAAGCAGTTCAGACAGAAAGATTTATTCGAATAACGTATGAGTTATTCGAATAACTCACTTAAAACACGGTTCTGAAAAACCTTAATTATTCGAATAAAGGATAGTTTATTCGAATAGCTACTTAAAATAGTGTTCTAGAAAACCTTAGTTATTCGAATAACAGGGTAGTTATTCGAATAACACCTTTTAGAAAACAAACCACGAGGGGATATTTATTCGAATAGGCTAAGCTCTATTCGAATAACTCAGTTCAAAAAGGGTTTGAAAAAGATGTTTTCAAAGACACTAAGTTCAAACCAAGTTTTATCTTCTCTTTCAAAAACAAAGAGATACCAATGTGAGCTCCATACAATAGATCCTAAGTCCTAATGCTAATCAAATATAAACTTGGACTTAGTCTATTTATCATCTTCATTTATACTTTGCGTTTGTTATCATCAAAACAAGTCTTCAAAGGTATGCATCCAAACACACATATAGCACCTACGCTAGTCTATTCGCACCCGCACAAAGGTGTGTTCAATCTCCTAGGCAACTTGGCCTTACAACAGTCCACAAGACATTTACAATGCATAATGACTCTATGCATAATATGTATGATTCACAATTTCATACAATTCCATAATATGCCACAATTGGCCAAGAGAGCATCAATATACAAATGGTCACTCACATGGACCCATAGCATCATAATATTGAGATCAAATCACATGGTACATTCTTAGGTCCGTTATGAATCCTGACTTAAATTTTGTCTTTCCTACAAGGTTCATTTCCAATTAAATTCTCATAGTTAGTCTAATCTTCCTAATACAATTCATTCTCATAAGCTCTTAAGACTCACACTCTCTTGTTCTTGCTCTCTTGAACCTATCCTAAGTCTTATGAAAGTTTCACTCTTGGTTCATTTAAAATTTATGGAATCTCTAATCATATTGAGTCCTTCAAATTCATTATTTACCTATCCCCTTACATAGATTTTTAATCACTTGATTACCTAAACTTCTAAGTTACTAAAGTTGTATAATCAAGCCTCAAAAGGCCTTAGAGGTCGTGGCCTCTCAAGGGATTCAATTCCCAAATATTTTAAAGTCATCATATTACATGTTATACCCTTGATTTACTTAATCTTTCATTTGTTAAATTAGTTCACCAAGAACCCCAATTTTGGGCTCAAAAACCGTGACCTTCCTAAATCCTCAAAATTTCATTCTTTCACATATCATGTGTTAGTTACTTGATACTTAATTACTCAATTTCCATTTCTCACAAGATTAATTTAATTGCCTAAGATCCATGCCAAAACCATGGCTTCATAGGTCTTCTAAGTTCCACTTTTTATTCCTTATTTGTGTATTAATTCCTTAAGATCAATTTTCTTAAGTTTAATGTATCAAGGTCATTCCATTTGCCTTATTGCTCAAGCTAAAACTATGGCTATTAATGAGTCTTCAATATCCAATCTTTCCTTCTCTTTTAGGTATTAACTTCTTGTTATTAATTCACTTAAGTTTTTAGTTCATTAAAATCAATCCAAGTGCCCAAGATTCAATGCCAAAACCATGGCTTCGTGATGTCCATTATCCAATTTTTCTTTCCACTTTTATGCATTAGTTTTCTTAACACTAATTCACTTAAATTTAGTTCATCAAAATTAATCCATTTGTCTCTTTACCAAGACCAAAACCGTGGCACCCCTCTTGGTATTAAACTCTCAAGGTCCTCCATTCATTTGTGTTAATACTATCATTCAACCTTTAATTACATAAGTCTTATTTCCCTTGTATACAAAACCAATTTTCACCCCTAACTTCTAGTCAAAACCGTGGCACCATGTTGAGGTAGGAAACTCCAAATTTCCATTTAGCAACCCCAACATGATCAAGCACAATTAATATATCAAACATATTCAAGAGCATAATCAAGTATCAATCAAATTCAAGAATACTAAAGCATACAAAAATTTATAATTCAAGCAAGCATACAAAGAGCATACAAGGACGGATTTCTCCAACAACACACATACAAAGTCTCCTCACCACCATAAGTGGTTGAAGTGAGTAGTCTCCCTCTTACCTAGAGGAGACAATGCAAGAAAACAATTCCTTGGTTCCTTGATTTGTAAATTTCGGATTCCACCTTCAAGAGAACCATAAAGTGGTCAAATTCTCATATTTACAAACTAAAGCTTGAAAAGAATGATCCTTGGTCACATAGGTAACCAAGGAAAATGAAATTAATAGGTGAATTGGAAGAACTTTACCTAAAGCCTTAAGCTTGAACTCCTTGAGATTCCTTTTTTTGGTGATTTTCGGATTCCACTCTCCCAAGAACCCTAGAGTGTTCAAAATCACTCAAATCACTCATCAATGCTCAAAAAGAGAAGCCCTTGGTCACATAGCAACCAAGGAAAACAAAAATGAGAAGAAAATGGAGAGAAATCAAGAATCTTTACCTTAGAAGACAATGGAGATAAGGTTGGATTTTGAGCAAACCTTCCAAATGAGACTTGTAGAGAAGATGAAGATGAGTGTATAAATGTGTTTAGTGGAGAGAAAAATCAAAAAGCTTGGCCATCCATGGAGGAGTGATTTTTGGATTTGAAGAATGAAGGATAGAAAGGATGGATTTTTGAAGAGATTTTCTAAAGAGGAAGTGTAGAAGAGGTTGAAAGAAGTCTAGAAATGGTGTTTATGAAGAGAAAAGTGAAGAGAAGACTCTCTAATGGTGGCTGGAAATTTCGGATCTAAGAGGAGGAAGAAGAGAAGAGGTGGAGAGAAAATGGAGGTAGAAATGGAAAATGGAGAAACTTTCTACACAAAGAAGGTAGAGGAAGTGAGTGCAAGTGTGGAAATGGGCTTAGAGAGGAGAAAAGATGAGCAAAAATGGAGGAGGAGGGGCTGCCATTTTCGTGCTCATGGTGGAGGTAGAGAGAGGGAGGAGAAAAAGATGAAGAAGATGAAGTGAAGAGAGAGAAAGTGATAGGTAAAGTGAATTAGGGTTTGATGGATTTAGGTTTAGTGTGCAAGTCACAATTTTGCCCTCCTTGGCTAGTGTGGGCTGCTAAATAGAGGAGAGAGTGAGGGGAAAATTTTGGCTTCTCATGCAAGCCAAGGGTAATTGGGTCATTTGGTGGTCAAAGCTTCTCAAAGAAGCTTTGAAAAAGCACACAAATTTGAATTAAAGTAGATTTGATTTGACATGAAGTGGATTGCATTGGGATAGGGTGATAGGATTTCTAATGCATGCTATTATCTAATGGATAATAGTTACAGTCGACAGAAGTCAGTATTAATTTATCTGACAGATGAAATTTACACAGCGTTTTATTATTTCGACTGCTAAATTTCTCGAAAAATGTGAAACCTCGTAAACTGTGTCCAGCCTCGGGTTTAGTAAGATCCCCCATCGACAGGTCCATAGTTCAAGGTTCTCAGAGAAAACATCTCGTTTCTCCGACTTCGCTCAATGTGCACGTAAAATAAGAAATATATTAAAATATTCGATGTTTTTGGAAAAATCCCAAAAAATTCTCAAAAATTACAAATATTATAAAATGACTATCCGTCTTATCATTTTCCAATTTTTGAAGCATTACAGTCATTTTCCCGACTCTGCTCAATACGAACGCAAAACGAAGAATATATTAAAATATTCGTCGTTTCCAAAAAATTCTGAAAGAATTCACTTAAATCACAAATATTAGAAAATAAATATTCGTAATAAAATTTTCCAACTTTGGGAGCGTTACAGTCGTTTTGCCAACTCTGCTCAGTGTGCACATAAAACGAGGAATAATATTAAAATATTTCACATTTTCAGAAAATTCCAGAAAAATTGCAGAAAATCCCAAATATTGTAAAATGATCATTTATCCTAAAATTATTAATTTTTGGGATGTTACATATTCCTTGTAGGTCGTAGGTGAAGGATAGAATCATATGTACTTAGTAAATGCTAAATATTATATATAACACATGATTCTGTTCATTCTTGTTACATCCTTTGCTCACTATCTTGCATACTTCTTGATCATAGGGTATTCTATGACTATATATGTTTTCTATGCTTTAAATTGTCTATATAACATGAAAGTAAGCAAGTTATTGGCTATGTGCTTAATGGTAATTGATTATTTAATTTGTTTTACTCAATTTACATAATATGAAAATTGATCTTTATGAGAGCATAATGGATTAATAATCAATGACTAACCCTTATGGATCCAAAATTGATAGATACCAAATAAAGTACTATGAAATTGTGTTGTAGGGATCAACTACCTCAAGAAAGCATTTAAATGGAATAAGATTATTCAACTTGAGGTTAGTAAAGCTTAAAAGGACCCAACTTCTAAAAGTGGTGCAAAGAATCTCAATTCTTTCATGAAGACTTGAAACTTGGAAGTTGGAGTCACCCACAAAAACTCAAAGAGTACACTTTTGGTGATATTAATCTCTTATCCTTACCTACGCTTTAATTTGAATATCATGTGATATTTGGATAAGTAGAGAGTTATTTTTATACCTTAATATGCCTTAAGTTGTGCTTGTCTAGCATTGTGTCTTGAAAATTTCTTTACATATGCTAACATGCTAGATATGCACACATCTTGCTTGGAATGACATGTTTTATGGTAATATCTTTATTCTTAAGCTTGTGACCAATTCTCTTTGTTCAAATATGGAAATTCACATGCTCATAAGTAGTTCCAATCTTTTCTCTTTGATGCCTAATTATCTTATGTACTTACTTGGAGATTGGAAAATTAAAAGTTATATGTCTTCTTGTTTGAAATTGCTTGATATGTTCATATCTTGAAAATAATAAGTAATTGATTCATTTTGTGGAAGCCAAATAACCAATTAGAAGAAGTGATAATTAGTTATTCTTAAAATCAGAGGGTGCTGTTGTTGTTTTTGGAGCTTTTCTTTCATGAAAATAACTAGTTATTAATTTAGCATAATCGATTTTTTTTTCTGATACGCTAGTGCTGCTCTCTGCTAAACACAAATAACCGGTTATGGATATTGCCTAACCGATTATTAAAGCAAGTCAGTGGCTCCTCCAAAACACAAATAATCGGTTATGGATGTTGTCTAACTGGTTATTCAAAAGGTCAGAGGCTTTTCTTTTTAACCCCCATACAAATAACTGGTTATTCAAAAGCCATAAATGGTTTTAAAAATTATAATTCCATGGTTTTTCAATTCTTGCATTACAATAAGGGACTTTTTGTTCTTGATTGACAGGTATGCATACTAGAATTCCTTACTTGATATTACATGTCTTACATGATCATTGTTTGCCCCAAAATATTTATTTATGTTTTAATGATGATCAAGTTTTTTCTTGATAAACTAATCTTGCTTTGAAAATGCTTAAACTATGATTTTGGATTCAAGTGCATATGTTCTTCCTTTATTCTTGTTAGAGCTAACATTGTATGGTTGATAATATGGTATATGTTTTACATTATATATCAACATAAATTATATTTGTAAATTAGCTTAATTGATATTTGATGTTAACCTATGTTTTAGAGAATTTTTAAAGTTAGCTTTGCAAGTGTCTCTACGTGCTTCAAATATAGTCATCAAATATTTAAATGTCAAGCATATGTGGATAAATGAGAAGAGTTGAATGAAGAAGGACATGAGGAGACTTTCTTCAAGTGCAACGAAATTGAATGCTCAATGGAAGAAAGCTCAAACTCAACAGACAAATAAATGAAGAACATTCTAAAGAAGCATCACTCTCTCAATAAGTATCTCTATCCTTAAGCTATTGTGGTATTCTATACGCTATGGATTGTATGATACTTATTGATAATTTGATCTTAAATGATTAGATTATTTCTTTACATGAGAAGTATGCTTAGCATTGACAAAATGTCCAATTGGATATTAACTTGCTAATTTTCTCATTGCATATAAGATGGATGATATTAATTCTATACATGCTTTGATTCCTATAGCATATTTCATTAAGGTGAATGTTTGATATCTATGATTCTCTTGATCTATGGTTTCTTAGTGGTATAACACTTAAGAGAATTTTGTTCTTATTTTTTTTTTTAAGTTGTTGGTTTAATTAAAAAGTTTTAAAGCAAAATCCCTTACTATATTTGAAAAAAGTTTTTCAAGTTCTATATCCTTGAGAATCTTTTGAACTTGTCTTAAGACCTTGAAAGTATTTTCACCTTCTAATTGTCTTGAAAATTTAGAAATCATTAGATATGTGCTATAAATGTAGTACTCTCTTCATTTGCTTTGAAAAGTTTTTATTAAATCTTGAGAGAATGTTTAAGAAAGTTTCAAAATAAATCTTTTGAAATATTCTATAGAGCCTATCTTGATACTTCAAAAGATAAGCCTTGTTCTTCAAAGTGTTTTATTTTCTCAAGGCTCTTATTGTAATACCCTCCGAAAAGAATTACATTTCAGACCAACTCTCTTTTTAAAAAAAAAAACTTTACCCAAGCCATAACTAAGATTTAATATTATAATATACGGGTTTTAAAATTCTTTTTCGCAGATAATAAAAACTTAACAGAACATAAATAAACACAAGATATAAAGAACTGGATAAAACATTCCACATATATATATATAAGGAACTGAATAAAATATAAGTACTTAAGACTTACATACTAAAAGGATGTAAATACAACTTAACAACAAACTCAAACTGGCCCAAGTTCATTACACCTAAGGGAAGGGTCTTCCACTAGATCTTCCTCTCGATCCTCCTCAGGATCCTAACTAGACAAATTCCCTAGCCAGGGAATGTCTCGACGAAAGGGAGTCCGAGCAGAAGATATCTCAGAATCCTCCCTAGAAGAATAGTGAAGATCACCCAACAAATCCCTTAAAGGCATATGAAACTCTAGATAAATGGTAGCAGAAAAAGAAAAAGTAGTGACCCCATGGCGAGTCCTATTCAAGGATAGAGTAATGTCTCCAAAATACTATATACACTCCATATCCAAATGGACGCATCAGGCATCAATGCCTCCATGAAACTGGACTCTCACATAACCCAGCAAATCTCTCCTCACTGTCATCGCAGTCTTCAAAGAGCAAAACCATAAAACAGAACAGGAAGAACAAAACATAAAGAGGTAAGATCCCCTACATCACATACCAGTATGACAGTAAGAAACAGTATTGACAATAAAGTCACACAGTACAAAATTAACAATTATAGTCATGATATTTATCAGCAGATAATTCAACAATGTATATATATATCACAACATGTCCAATGACTATGCAAATGCAAAATGAACCGACACCTACTCCATGGAGCTAAAACCAAACATCGGAGAGAATGATCAGGAAGTCATGCTTGTATATCGTTAGCCTCAAATCAAATGCTTTCAAATATATCAGCGTATGCATCATGGTTTATACAAGACATTTTACACTAGATCGGGAATAGGAATAGTGTCTCATCAAGATTGTTAGTGAAGTGCACAGTCACCACGACCCAGTAGAGCTACTAACTGGCCACTTGTGGGATACCCGCGCCTCGATGCCTCCTAGGTCATTCATAGACATTCACAACGCAATTTGCACCCGCACAAAGGAGTAATTCATCTCCTAGACATACAGCCTTAACAACAAGTCACCAAGACTTTCACAATGCATTATCACATTATTCAAATAAATCAATACTCATTAACAGCATAAATTCTATGAAAAACAAACCACCACTGGGTTAAGCCATCAACTGATATCTCCAGGTCCAGTACGTCGGCCCGACAGTAAAACTACTATTTTTCTCAAAACGTGAAGCATTTTCACTGTTTTATCACAAACGCTTAACACTTCTTGTTACGTCACAAAACCACGTAACATCTTTACATCGTTTTTCAACCTCGTAAACACTTTAAAACATTTTCTTTTATTTTTACTAAAAACTCACTTAAATAAAATACTTTAAATTTCAAAACACCCTTTAAAAGTTATTTCCATTATCAAAATTAATTCTTCTTAAATAACAAAACTTTGCTCATCTTCTCTTTTAACTTGTAAGTCCTTAAATCCTATTCTAGTCCCCTAATCATCTAAGTTTTCAATTAATGAAACATTTTTGCCTTGGATATCCTATTTTGGGCTACATGGCCGTGAGCCAAAAGTGGTCCTTGGGACCAAAAAGCTTGCCTTTCACACATGAATCAAAGCATACAAAGCATTTCAATCATCAATTCATGTAATAGCAATCTCATGCATACCATAAAAATCACATAATCACATATAGCCAAACAAACAAAAATCATCAAATACACACAACGAAGTGAATAAATCCTCACATGGATTTTTCACCAACCAATCACAAAATTCGTTCCTCACCACCAAGATAATTGATGAGGTTAATCTCCCTCTTACCTTAGATGATGATCAAAGCTCCTTGATGCCCTCTTGAAAAAGCTTCTATCTCCAAAGAGATCCTTAAAACAAAACAAACATACAAGCATTAACATCTAAGGCTTGAAACAAGATGACCATGAATCAATATTATGGTCTAGAACTTGAGAAGAAAACTTAGAAATAAAGATAAGAAACTTCACCTAGAACCTTCAAACTTCAAGCTTTGAGAAAGAGATTGAAGATGGTGTTGGTGTATGCCCTAGAGGCTAATACATTTTCTGTATTTGCATATATTCTATTATGCTATTTTATATATATGAGGCATTTCATTTATTGTGTTCTTTTTTGATAAACATAATAAAGTCCTTAGAAAGTAAGATTGATGCCATAGGACATTGGATGACTTGATCGTGAGATCCTTTTGGTTACAACACTATTCTTAAATGTCCCTGAGTCAAGTATTATTGTTAATTAGACAACAATAATGATGAGACTAGTATGTGCGTGACCGATGACCACATCTCACGGGTCATGGATATGAGATATCAAGTCTACACATGGATACATATTAGAGTAATGATGTATTGGTGACTCGCCATGAGAACGCTACGTGGATCGTTACGTGAGTGTCATAGCATTCTCATAGTGATAATGGTGTATGTGGTTCTTTGACTTGAAATCACTACGATTCCTACATGAGGAGTTGTGTGTTTTAAATGCCATCAAACGTCATCGTAACAAGATGATTATAAAGTTGGTTATTAGACATATTGCGATGCATGTGGAGGAATGTGAGTGACCTAGATGAGATTTGTCCCTCCTACAAACAGAGTGATATCTTCGGGCCCCCGATTGAGTGAGACTATGAAATGCATGGCCATGCTCAAATGAGTCAATATGAGATATTGATCTTATTTGTTATTACTATGTCTACTCGGGAATCAGAAAGCGAAGATTGAATTAAACAAGGGTGACACGTTCCATGCCTTGTGTTGGATATCTGGACAAAGGGACTAAACTACACGGAAACATTGATCACGGATAGGTTATGTCAAATCACCGACATTCTCATTACTTGGGTTTGATGTGTTGCTAGATACTGACATCGCTTGTTTGTAATATTAAAATGAGATTTTAATATTACTACCAACGTCATGAGAACCTGCAGGTCGCACACTTAGAAACGAGACTAAATTGGAGCAATAAGGATCCAAGTTGGACTCGGATTCAATTGTGGGCCTAACTCATGAAGATGGGTTTTAGGGTTACACACCTTATTTTGGCTCACACTACTTAAGGATCTTGTTAAGGGGGTCGCTATAGATGTTACATCACAACCCTAGCCGCACCTAAGAAAGTGAGTGAGAGACTGAAAGGTTCTTCTCTTCTATTCTAACGCGAAAAGAGGCGTGACTCCTTTTGCAAGTCCTGTTCGTGTGGATACCGCAGAAACATCGTCGCTATTACGGTGTTGGTGATTCACCTCGCTTGTTTTTTATCACGCTTCAAGAGGTAATTTTTAAAAAACTCGGATTATGGATTTTTCGCATGGATCCTGTGTGGGAATCCTATTATTCCGCTGCGAGATATTTTGATCCGCAATTCCCAACAGATGGATGATTTTGAAGAAACTCACAACAACAAAGTGTCTCAAAATGGTGTTTAGATTCAAGAAATGAGGTTGGTTAGAATTGATCAAGATTGAAGAGTGGTTTTTGGGTGATGGTTGTGGCTCACAAGAAGAAAAAAATGAGAGAGTTTTGATAGATGGTTTCACTAAAACAAAACAAGAAAAACTTAAGAGAGATAAGAAACTATTTTTGGTCGCAAAGCTTCTCCTAGAAGCTCCCTTGGCCATGGGCCACAAGGGTATTTTTTGGACAAGGCTTCTCCTACAAGATTTACTCCAAGCTTGTTTAGGTAGCTTTCTTCCAAGCTTGTCTTAGAAGCTTTCTTCCCATTAGCTCAAAAACAAGTGAGTCATGAAAAGAAAAGATAAAAGGTTATGACTAAGTTCAAAACTAGTCATCTAACCAAATATTTACCGGTTGCTATTACCCAATGGACAAAGGTTACTGCTAGCAAAATCAGTATTTATTGTCCAATGGATAATAAAACATACCTAGATTTTATCAGTCAGATAAAATCTTAGAAAAAGAAAAATTTGGAAATCTGTTCCTGGTTTCAGGTTTAGTAAGCTCCCCCGGCCCCGCGTGAACAGTAAAAAAATTTTACCCCCGAAAAATTTTTATTTTTTCGGCACTTCCTTAAACACACAGAAGCTCAAGAAAAATAATAAAATAATCAAAATAAAGCAAACAATTCACAAAAATCACAAAAATCATATAAAAACACAAATAACAGGAAAATTGAATTTCAGGGTGTTACAACTTTCCCCCTCAAAAAGGAATTTCGTCCCCGAAATTATCATACCTTAGAACAACTGCATATATTGCTCTTTCATTCTATCTTCTAACTCCCACATCACATCTCCAGTCACCTCATTTCAGATCACCTTTACTAAGGCAATTTCTTTTCCTCTGAATTGTTTCACTCTCCTATCTTCGATCTTAACAGGAAGTGTCTCATCGGTTAAGTTCTCTTTTAATTGTATTGTATTAAGTGCAATGACATGGTTTGGATTAGGAACATATTTTCGCAATTGCGACACATGGAAGACATTATGAAGGTTAGAAAGAAAAGGTGGTAAAGCTATTTGGTATGCTACCAGACCTATCTGACGAAGAATTTGATATGGTCCGATGAATTTAGGAGTCAGCTTTCTGGATTTAATAACCCGGCTGACTCCAGTCGTGGGTGTGACTCTCAAAAACATATGTTCACCTTCTTTAAACTCAAAGGGTCTCCTTCTCTTGTCAGCATAACTCTTCTATCGACTCTGAGTTATCCGCATTTTTTCTTGGATCACCTTAACTTTTTCTGTTGTTTGTTGTCCAAGTTCGGGTCCTAACACAAGATTTTCTCTGTCTTGATACCAACACAAAGGTGTTCTACACCGTCATCCATATAAAGCCTCATAGGGTGCCATCCCTATGTTTGAGTGAAAACTATTGTTATAGGTAAATTCTATCAGAGGTAAGAATTCATCCCAACTCCCAATTTGTTCCAAAACACAAGCTCTTAACAGATCTTCCAATGATTGAATTGTTTTCTCTGACTGACCATCTATTTATGGATGATAAACAGAACTTAAACAAAGTTTTGTCCCCATAGCTTCTTGCAGACTCTGCCAAAACCTTGACATAAACCTTGGATCTCGATCAGAAATAATACTAGAAGGTACACCATTCAGTCTAACAATTTCACCAATATATACCTGAGTCAACCTCTCCATTGAATACCTTATGTTTATGGGTAAGAAGTGCACTGACTTCGTAAGCCGATCAACGATCACCTATATGGAATCATAACCTTTTCAAGTCTTTAGTAGTTCAACAACAAAGTCCATTGCAATGGCATCCCATTTCCATTCTGGAATAGCCAGAGGTTGTAACATTCCTGAAGGTTTCTGATGCTCAACTTTAGCTTTCTGACAAACTAGACAAGATGCTACATACTTGGCTATGTCCCTCTTCATTCCTTGCCACCAATATAATTGCTTCAAATCCTTATACATCTTGGTCGTTCCTGGATGCATACTCAACTTGCTCTTGTGGGCTTCGTCAAGAATCAGTCTTCTAAGTTCTGAATCACTTGGTATACAAACTCTATCTCTTAACCTCAAAATTCCATCTAGTCTTTCCTTAAATTCTGACACAGTGCCTTGCTTCACTAGCTCCTTTTCATCTTGCAAGTATTGATCACTTCTTTGTTTATCTCAAATTTCTTCCATAAATCCATTTGAAATAATAACCATGTTCAAGCAAAGTCTTCCCGGTGCTGATTCCACAGATAACTGTATATCCCTGAATTGTTCTATTAACTCCCTTTCCTTGATCATCATAGCAGAGACACTAAGTATCTTCCTACTCAAAGCATCTACTACGACATTCGCTTTTCCGGGATGATACTGAAGTTAGAAATCATAATCTTTCAAAAATTCTAACCACCTCCTTTGCCTCATATTCAACTCATTCTGGTCAAACAGATACTTCAGACTCTTATGATCACTAAAAACGTTGAATGTTGCTCCATATAGAAAATGTCTCCAGATCCTCAATGTAAACACAACAGCAGCTAACTCCAAATCATGAGTAGGTTAGTTCTTCTCAAGTGTCTTCAACTATCTCGAAGCATATGCCACTACCTTTCTGTTCTGCATAAGTACACAGCCTAAACCCTGATATGAAGCGTCACAAAAATACCTCAAAAGGTTCATTGGGATCAAGTAAAACCAATACTAGTGAAGTAGTCAATTGTCTCTTCAACTCTTGAAAACTCTCTTCACATGCATCAGTCCATGCAAAAGTTGATTCTTCCTTGTAAGCTGAGTAAGAGGTCCTGCTATCTTGGAAAATCCCTCGATAAATCTTCGGTAATAACCGACTAACCCCATAAAACTATGGATCTCAATTACGGTCTTCGATCTTTCCCATTAAGAACTGCTTCAACTTTCAATGGATCCACTACAATTCCTTCCTTTGAAATTACATACCCAAAAAATTGAACTTCCTTCAACCAAAACTCGTACTTTGACAACTTGATGTACAACTGCTTCTCTTTCAGAATCTGGAGAACCATACTACGATGTTCAACATGTTCCTCTTGACTTTGAGAATATATCAGAATGTCGTCAATAAAGGCAATGACAAATCTGTCTAGATAAAGACGAAAGATCCTGTTCATGTAATCCATGAATATTGCAGGAGCATTCATTACTCCGAACGGCATCACTAGGTATTCATAATGCCCATAGCATGTCTGAAACGCCATCTTAGGAACATCCTCAACCTTTACACGAATCTAGTGGTAACCAGAACGTAAGTCAATCTTAGAGAAAATAGCGACTCTCTTCAGTTAATCCATCAAATCATCTATCCTCAGAAATGGATACTTATTCTTGATTGTGATCTTGTTCAACTGGCGATAATCCACACATAAGTGAGAAGTTCCATCCTTCTTCTTAACTAATAGCACTGGAGTTCCCCATGGTAACACACTAGGTCTCACAAACTTCTTTTCCAACAGCTCTTCTAACTGCTTCTTTAGATCAGTTAACACTGATGGTGATATCTGGTATGGTGCCATGGATATAGGACCAGATCCTGGTACAAGATTGATAGAAAATTCTATCTCTCGTTCCAATGGTAGTTTGGGTATATCAATAGGAAAAATTTTGGGAAACTCATCGACTACAGGAATAGCATTCACATTCACTTCACCCTTGACCTCCAAGGAAAACAGTAACATGTATCATTGAGCTCCTTCCCTCAAAGAAGCTTCAACTTGGTTGGCCATCAAAAATCTAGAAATCTTAGTTTCAGGGACCACTAGGATTATATTAGAACAATCTAACAGGATATAGTTAAAAGATAACTAATCCATTCCTAAGATCACGTCTATTTGTGAAAGAGGTAAACAAATCAAATTAACATTAAAATTTCAATCTCTAACAGTAAGAGGACAGTTTAAGTAAACTTGAGAAGTAACAACAGGTTTAGCAGTAGAAGTAGCAATTATCAAGTTAAAAGGTAATGAAGACACAAACAATCCTAGTTGATCCACACAGTCATAGGCAATAAAAGAATAGGTTGCCCCCGAGTCATACAGTATAGTTAAAGACTTACCTCCTATGACACAATCTCCCTTGATTAGATTTTCAGTTTGGGAGGCTTCTACTCCACTCATGGTGTAGACTCTCTTTCCTGCTTGAGGCCTTGATGCATGCATATTGCTAGCAAAAGGCTCTATCTTTAGTTGAGTACAGTCTCTAGAAATGTGTCTGGGCTTCCTGCATCTGAAACAAATTATCCCTTTGATCGCACACTCTCTTGTCAAGTGATCCTTCCCACACTTCGAGCATTTTGGTCAAGATGCCACGTAATGACCGAATCTACTGCCACTGGCACTTCCTCCAACTGATTGCTGTTACTCATGATTCCCTGATGGCTGCGAATACGACTTCCGATTGAATCGGTTGACATTATTATTACCCCCTTTGGAACTGAGATGGTCCAAAGTTATGGGGTCTCATATCCCGAGACTGATCCAACTCTTCAATCCGATGACACTTGTCCAATAAAGCTAGGAATTGCTCAATCGCCAAAGGTACCACTGCTCACTTTAGATCATGCCTCAAACCTTCTTCGAACTTCTGACACTTCCATTCCTTATCAGGTTGGAGCTGAAAGTATCTTGAGAACTTTGATAGGCTTTCAAACCTAGCAGCATACTCACTGACAATCATTCCCCCTTGCTTCAGTCCAAGAAACTTCATCTCCTTAGCGTGTCTCGTACTAGCTGGAAAATACTTCTCTAGAAACTTGCTCCGAAAGACTTCCCACGTGATAAACCTTCCTTCAGCTTCCAACAACCATTGAGTTCCTGCCCACCAGTCCTCACCATCTCCAACGAAGTAAGCCAAAAGTGGTCATTGGGACCAAAAAACTTGCCTTTCATACATGAATCAAAGCATACAAAGTATTTCAATCATCAATTCATGTAATAGCAATCTCATGCATAACATAAAAATCACATAATCACATATAGCCAAACAAACAAAAATCATCAAATACACACAATGAAGTGAATAAATCCTCACATGAATTTTTCACTAACTAATCCCAAAATTCGTTCCTCACCACCAAGATGGTTGATGAGGTTAATCTCCCTCTTACCTTAGATGATGATCAAAGCTCCTTGATGTCCACTTGAAAAAGCTTCTATCTCCAAAGAGATCCTTAAAACAAAACAAACATACAAGCGTTAACATCTAAGGCTTGAAACAAGCTGACCATGAATCAAGATTATGGTCTAGAACTTGAGAAGAAAACTTAGAAATGTAGATAAGAAACTTCACCTAGAACCTTCAAACTTCAAGCTTTGAGAAAGAGATTGAAGATGGATGATTTTGAAGAAACTCACAACAACAAAGTGTCTCAAAATGGTGTTTAGATTCAAGAAATGAAGTTGGTTGGAATTGATTAAGATTGAAGGGTGGTTTTTGGGGGATGGCTATGGCTCACAAGGAGAGAAAAAGGAGAGAGTTTGATAGATGGTTTCACAAAAACAAAACAAGAAAAACTTAAAAGAGATAAAAAAAAACTATTTTTGGTTGCAAAGCTTCTCCTAGAAGCTCCCTTGGCCGTGGGCCACAATGGTATCTTTTGGACAAGGCTTCTCCTACAAGATTCACTCCAAGCTTGTTTAGGAAGCTTTCCTCCAAGCTTGTTTAGGTAGCTTTCTTCCAAGCTTGTCTTGGAAGCTTTCTTCCCATTAGCTCAAAAAAAAGTGAGTCATGAAAAGAAAAGATAAAAGGTTATGACTAGGTTTAAAACTAGTCATCTAACCAGATATTTACTGGTAGCTATTACCCAATGGATAAAGGTTATTACTAGCAAAATCAGTATTTATTGTATAATGGATAATAGAACGTACCTAGATTTCATCAGTCAGATAAAATCTCAGAAAAAGAAAAAATTTGAAATTTGTTCCCGATTTCAGGTTTAGTAAGCTCCCCCAGTCCTGCGTGTACAATCAAAATTTTTTCAGCCCTGAAAAATTTTTATTTTTCCAGCACTGCCTTTAACACATAGAAGCTCAAGAAAAATAATAAAATAATCAAAATAAGGCAAACGATTGACAAAAATCACAAAAATCATATAAAAACACAAATAACAAGAAAAAGGAATTTCGAGGTGTTACACTTGTTCAATGAGAAAGAGAAGATATGTACTTTCATATGTTCTTTTAACTTGGGTTTGATTTCTCTCAAGGAATATGTGGTTTTAATATTAAACCTCTCTACCCTTCTAAAATGCTTTTGAAAATGTAATGTGTTCTTATAAAATTCTTTTTGAAAGGGGGATAAGTTTTAAAATAGTTTTTGATTGATGAATTAAGAATATGTATTTTTTGCCTTGTTTTACTTTATGGTAATATGCTTACATGGTTTTGACATACATATTTCTCTTTATTTATCTTGTGCTTCAATAAGTGGGAGCTTATCTTCATTTCTTATAACTTCTTATAATTATTTATTGATTTGTAATGGTTGTTTATCCTTTTCATCTTACATATTTTTCTTTCATGTCCTTGTTGACAATAAATATATGCATGACTATGTTAAACTATTATATTTTGATAATATGCATATTTTGAGGGGGAGCCTAACTCTTAAATTATTGTTTATATCTCTTAGCTTACATCCTTATTTGACATGAAATATTTTATTGTTAATACTATCAACATGTCAACAAAGATCATCTCTTATTCTCTTTCCCTCTATTAATGAAAGAAGGTAAACATTCTTAAACATCGTATCTTTTGATTCTTTCATTAAGAAAAGTTTGATATGTGATAAGTTGTATGATCTTTCGTTTGAAAACCTTAATTCCATGATCTTACATGGATATTTTGTAACTTTCATTAAGTGGTACTTATTTATCATGTGGTATGCAAGATATTATATGTTAGACATAAATTCTTAAGCTTATTGCTATCATATGCTAAATGTTGATGTACTAAAATGTGACAAGCATTACATGAATAATCTTTTATATCGTGAAAGCATGCTTGTTTCATCTCTCTATTCTTGAATCATATGTATAATCAAATTGGGGGAGATAATTATGATTTGAATAACTTGAAGAAGTTTTTTTTTATTTTGATGATCCTACTCTTTTTGGCAACATGAGTTTTATCTATAGGGGGAGAGAAAATATTATCTTTCCTTCCTAAGCCTTTTTGTTGATGTCAAATAGGGGGAGTGAAAATTGAAAATAAAAATATGTTCTTGTGCTTATTGTTTGATATGCTAACATAAATATTTATTCTTCTATATTGCTCAACATATTTTTCTTTAGTGATTTGATATCATCAAAAAGGGAGAGATTGTAGAATTGTCTTTGCCCCAATGATTTAATATTTTAAGTTTTGATGATGACAAATACAAGACAAAAAGAATGATACTTATACTTCATAGATGTGCTTAATAGATGACAAATGCATTACAAAAGAATATTGATCATGTTACATAGATGTGCTTAATAGATTATATTTGATCATGCATGATTATGTACTTTATCTAGTTATATTTCACTTAATAATCACGCAATGAGATATGCGTAACATTCTTTATATAATATATCTAATAATGCTTTATATAAGTTATAATGAATTAATATTGGATTTGACTTTATTTAAATGAAGATATGCAAAGTGTTCTTTGTTATATCCTATATAGAGCATATCTATTAGTAAATTAATAAATATCTTATTTGCATGTGTCTATGAAAATCTTATATGCATGTTAGACTAATTAAAGTTATACAATTATGAATCATGCATATAAAGATATGGAATTATGAATTTGGACTAACTATGTTTGTTTAAGTGAGCAATACTTTGTAGGATAGTTCAAGTACCAAGAATGTGCATTGCACAAGAAAGCAAAAGATCACAACTATGCTCAACTCTGTTACCAAGTGCCTCAAACTCAAGAGGGAGGTGAATTGAGTTTATGAAATATTTTCACAAATCTTTTGTAAAATGTTTGTTTATCAATTTTCGTTGAAGCTATTGGATAATTGAAGTGAATAAATAAATGAGATTGAATACTTCACTCACAAATTAAACAAGTCAAGATGAATAACATTCAAGCAAACATATAAAATAAATGCACAAATATAAAGAGATAAGGTTGAGAGAATCAAATACAATGATTTATCCTGGTTCAACCACCTCTTATGACCTACGTCCAGTCCTCAAGCGAATCACTCGAAATTTTCTACTAAACTTCAAGCTTGAACGGGTGCTTGAAAACCTTTATAGATTGGAGCACTCAACAACACCTTAGGATACCTCACCCTTGTGCTTTGAGCCTCAAAATAGGGATGTCTCACCCTTTACAACCTTTGAGGGATACCTCACCCTCTTTACACCTTTGAAGGATACCTCACCTTCTTTTTAACAAGGGATACCTCACCCTTTTTCACTAGATGGATACCTCACCCTCTTTACAGAAAAAATAAAGTGTTTGAATGATAGAAACCCTCTCAAAGAGTAGATTGATACAAATTGAAGCTCTAATAATGTCCCTTTTGAATATCTTAAGTTTTCTTACAAAAACAGGGCAAAACATTTTCAGGATTTGATTCTCGTATATGAATGTTAGATTGATGTTTTAAATTGAAGTTTTACCCTTAAAGAAGCCCCAAGGCAAGTATTTATAAGTTTTGTAAGTAAAGGAGCCGTTGAGACATTTTTAGCCAAGCATTAAATGCCATTAAAATAGCTGTTGGACTCTGTCAGATTGCTTGTAATCGATTACATTGTTGTTCCAACGTATTCTTGGCTTTCTGGGCTCTGTGTAATCGATTACATTCTTGGTGTAATCGATTACAAGGCCTCTGACTTGCTTTGTAATCGATTACAATATCCATGTAATCGATTACATACCTTCTTGAACGTGTTCTTACCTTTCTGGGTTCAATGTAATCGATTACATTACTAGTGTAATCGATTACAAGGCCTCTGACTTGCTTGTAATCGATTACATGCTCCATGTAATCGATTACCAGCTCTCTGTTTAACTTGTAATCGACTACAAAACATGTGTAATTGATTACCTTGGCCTTTGAACACATTTTTCAAGTCCAATTAAGTTTGTAAGTCATTTCTGACATTTCAAGACATTTAATCAAACATAAATCCTTTCATGAGTGTTAAATTTAAGATTGAAAATAATGTTTCTTTGAAAAACATGTTTAGCTTTGAATTTTCAAGCTAACTTTGAAAATGATATTTGGAAAATCATTTGAGAATCACTGAGATACTTAAAAGGCATTTTACATTGATATTCTAAGACTTATATCTATATACCTCTTGGTTTCCTTCTTTTGATCTTGGTCTTTAATTTTGCTCTTAATCTTCTCTTTTTGATCTTGATCTTCTCTTTTTTTATCTTGATCTTCTCTTTTTGCTTTTGTTATCATCAAAAACTCATTTGACATGCTTCAAGACATAAGCATTCACATTCTCCCCCTTTTTGATGATGACAAACTAAACATTCAACAGAAGGAGAAATATTTGTATTTATTTGAATATCAGATATTTAAGCGCAACTCTCCCCTGTAATGTATGCATGAGATAGAATATGTGAAAGCATAAAACTCCCCCGTACACATGCAATATTTCACTAATCTCTCCTCCTTTGGCATTATCAAAAAGAAGATATAAGCATTCAGATTGGATATAATCATTTTAGCCTAGCAGGATCAATATCAGAGTATAAACCGTTTAGCACATCAATATATGATACCAATAGCAGATGCATATAAAGAACATCTTAGATAGTATTTATCATTTATGCCAATAGAATTCAGAGTCATATACAAGAGCAATATGGGATTAGATAAAGATTAAGCATAAGGAAAGCATCATGAAAGAACAGAACATCAAGATTAAGCAAAATTATGAAAAATAAGGTTTTGTAATCGATTACACTTTTATTGTAATTGATTACACGCATTCTGTTTTCCTTGTAATCGATTACAAAGTTTGTGTAATCGATTACACGCGTTCTGATTTGGCTTGGAACGCTTGACAGAACCTTTGTAATCGATTACAATGGTCCTGTAATCGATTACCAGACTACTAAAGCTCAATTTTTGCATTTTAAACAGTAAAGGACCAAACTTGAATCATTCAAAATTATTCCAAGACATTCCAAATCAATTCCAAACAACATTTAAGCATATAGTCCAATCAGATTATGATTCGAAACACATTATTATCCAGCAAAACAACATATTATGCATCAAGATATCATACTACGCAGCAAGATATCACATTATGCAGCAAAGCAATATATTATGCATCAAAATATCATATTATGCAGCAAAGCAATATATTATGTATCAAAATAGCATATTATGCAGCAAGTTAATGTATTGTACGGCAAAATTAGATGCATGATTGATCCAAAAAGGTAATTTCAACGATATTTTCATCAAATATGCTATTTCAAATAAAAAGCAAACTAATCTAGTATATGTAAAGATATTTTCAAGAAAATAAGCTAGAGAAGTATAAACTAAGTCTCCATTTTACCAAAGGTTGCAAGTCCAAGCTTCTTGGAGACAAAGAAAAGAGCTTGAAGTATTTTCTAGTTTTGTGCTTGGAGCAGCCACTTTTCAAGATATCCAAAGTCAATTCTTAGCCTTCAAGCACACCTACAATACCCTTCAATTTTTGACTTTTAGTACCCAAATTTTCTTGGGTCCTTGTGTGTTAGTTTTTAACAAAGTGCCTTTGGGAACCCAAACCATTTTAGTTCCTAACTTATTATTGATATTCTTCCTTACATTGCAAGTTAATGCACTATGTCCTTTCCTACCATAATGAAAGCATTTAATAAAGGGACTACTTGATGTACTTGATGAAATAAAGAAATTCTTGAGAAACTTTTGTTGTTTATTAGGATTATACCCCAAACCAGCCTTTTAAAAAACACATCTTTGGTTCCTAAGCAATATGTTCAAATTATCCCTTCCAAAGGTAAATTTTGAAAGAGTGTTTTCAAATCCTCAATCTCAATTTCAAATGCTTTGCATGATGAGCAAGATAAGGGTGTAGATGCATTATCAAGTGATAAACATGTCATGCATGAAGAATTTGGATCTATCAATCCAAGAGTTTCATTTTCTAATTTCAATTCCTCAATTTCTTTGTTTAAAGTAGAAATTTGATTTTCAAATGAGGAAATTGATTTCTTGGAGGATGAAACAAGTTTTGCAAGTCTTATAGATTCATTATACAATTCTTCAAATGCATCTTACAATTCATCATAGGAAGAGGAAGAGTTTGATTTAGAATTTGAGGATGTTACCTCCATGTTGTCTCTATCTTCCTCTTCTCCTCTAGCCATGAAACATGGATTGGCTTTCTCATTATCCAAGCTATCGGTTGAATCCATGTCATTATCATCCCAAGCTATGTAGGCTCTTTTTTCTTTCTTCTCCCTTGAGGATCTTTTGTGATATTTTTTCACTTTACTTTGATAAATTGGGCACTCCATCTTCATATGACCCAATTCTCCATATTCACAGCATTTAGGAGTAGATGAGGTTCCTTCCCCTTTGTGATAAACATTCTTTTGGGGAAAAGGAGGTCTCCAATGAGCTCCATTCTTCTTGAAGAATCTTTCGAATTTCTTAACTAATAGAGCAAGATTTTCTTCATTTATATCCAAGTCATTTTCATCATCTTCATCATCTTCATCGTCATTAATCATGGAGGAAGTGACCTTGAGAGCTATTCCCTTCTTTTTCTTGTCAATCTTCTCACTTTGGTTGAGTCTATTTAATTCCAATTCATGTTCTTGGAGCTTGCCAAAAAGTGTGGCTAAGGTCATAGTTGAGAGATTTCTTGACTCCGCAATAGCCGTCACTTTAGGTTACCAATGTCTGCTCAAACATCTCAATACTTTGTTAATAAGATCTTCATTATGAAAAGTTTTTCCCAGTGAAGCAAGATGATTTACAATATGTGTAAAACGTTTTTGCATTTCTTGAATGCTTTCATTTTAGTTCATTCTAAAAAGCTCATACTCATGAGTGAGAGTATTGATCCTTGATCTTTTCACTTCACTAGTACCTTCATGGGTTACTCGTAAGGTGTCCCACATTTTTTGGGTAGTTTTACAATTTGACACCCTAAAGAATTCATCATATCCCAAGGATGTGGTAATGATGTTTTTGGCACTCAAATTATATTGGACCTTTTTCTTATCATCATTGGTCCATTCACTTCTTGGTGTATTAACCCTTACACCATCAACAACTTTTGTGAGAATAAAAGGATAAATTTCAATAGCATCCCACACATCTAGGTTAATAGCTTCAATAAAAATTTTCATTATTTCTTTCCAATAAGCGTATCCATCCCCATTGAAAAAGGGAGGTCTATAGATGGAAGAACTTTCTGAAAAAACATTAGAGGAGGCCATCACTTTCTCTTGAAGCTGCTAAGCCCTTTACACAATAACTTAACTCTGATACCACTTGTTACCAAGTGGCCTCAAACTCAAGAGGAAGTGAATTTAGTTTATGAAATATTTTCGTAAATCTTTTGTAAAATGTTTGTTTATCAATTTTTGTTGATGCTATTAGATAATTGAAGTGAATAAATGAATGAGATTGAATACTTCACTCACAAATTAAACAAGCCAAGATGAATAACATTCAAGCAAGCATATAAAATAAATGCACAAATGTAAAGAGATAGGGTTGAGAGAATCAAACACAATGATTTATCCTGGTTCAACCACCCCTTGTGACCTACGTCCAGTCCTCAAGCGAACCACTCAAGATTTTTCACTAAACTTCAAGTTTGAACGGGTGCTTGAAAACCTTTACAAATTGGAGCACTCAACAACACCTTGGGATACCTCACCCTTGTGCTTTGAGCCTCAAAATAGGGATGCCTCACCCTTTACAACCTTTGAGGGATACCTCACCCTCTTTACACCTTTGAAGGATACCTCACCTTCTTTTCAATAAGGGATACCTCACCCTTTTTCACTAGAGGGATACCTTACCCTCTTTATAGAATAAACAAAGTATTTGAATAATAGAAACTCTCTCAAAGAGTAGATTAATACAAATTGAAGCCCTAACAATGCCCCTTTTGAATATCTCAAGTTTTCTCACAAAAACAGGGCAAAAACATTTTCAGGATTTGATTCTCGTATATGAGTGTTAGATTGATGTTCTAAATTGAAGTTTTACCCTTAAAGAAGCCCCAAGGCAAGTATGTATAAGTTTTGTAAGTAAAGGAGCCATTGGGACATTTTTAGCCAAGCATTAAATGTCATTAATATAGCCGTTAGACTCTATCAGATTGCTTTTAATCGATTACACAGTAAATGTAATCGATTACATTGTTGTTCCAACGTGTTCTTGGCTTTCTGGGCTCTGTGTAATCGATTATAAGGCCTCTGACTTGCTTTGTAATCGATTACATACCTTCTTGAACGTGTTCTTGCTTTTTTGGGTTCAATGTGATTAATTACATTACTGGTATAATCGATTACAAAGCCTCTGACTTGCATGTAATCGATTACATGCTCCATGTAATCGATTACCAGCTCTCTGTTTAGCTTGTAATCGATTACAAAATATGTGTAATCAATTACCTTGGCCTTTGAACACATTTTTCAAGTCCAATTAAGTTTGTAAGCCATTTCTAACATTTCAAGACATTTGATCAAACATAAATCCTTTCATGAGTGTTAAATCTAAGATTGAAAATAACGTTTCTTTGAAAAACATGTTTAGCTTTGAATTTTTAAGCTAACTTTGAAAACGATATTTGGAAAATCATTTGAGAATCATTGAGATACTTAAAGGGCATTTTACATTAATATTCTAAGACTTCTATCTATATACCTCTTGGTTTCCTTCTTTTGATCTTAGTCTTTTGTTTTGCTCTTGATCTTCTCTTTTTTATCTTGATCTTCTCTTTTTTGATCTTAATCTTCTATTTTTGATTTTGTTATCATCAAAAACTCATTTGACATGCTTTAAGACATAAGCATTCACAAACTCAAGAAGAATGAAAATGATAAAAGTGTTTCAAGCATTTGCAAGATTTGAAGAGAAGAAATTTTTAGAAACTTGGATTACATCAAGAAGCCTAAGGACTAGATTTGATGATGGCAAGATCAAGTCCAAGATCTTCAAGAATAGCTTATAGGACTTAGATATTATGTAAAGGTAAATGAGAATCATACTAAGTTCAAATAAGTTTTAACATCTTTAAAAGTGTTTTTTACATGCTAAAATCTCTAATAAACATACTAGTCTTGGTGGTAATTTGACAAGGGAGTTATTTAAAGAATGGGTGGATGAGTAGGTGGATGAGTGGAAAATTATTGTCATGCTTCTGTCCTTACTCAACCAATTTTGCTATCTTCACATGAATATAACTTTATCATAACATCACTTATTGCATAAGTGTTCTTCATGAAAGTTGAAGGGTTTTGTCTCAGCTTTCCAATGCCACCATTTCAACCCAATCTGATTCATACATCTCAAGATATCACCTAATCTTTGCATAGTGTTTAGGTTCCAGTAATAGCACATCTATTCTAAATTCTAGGCCCAATATAACCTACTAAACATCCGATTAAGCTCTTGTGTTCTTCATGAAAGTTGTAGATTTAGGTCTTAGTTTTCATTTGGGATTAGTTTGGTATCAATTGAACTCCTATAGCTCAAGAAATGGGCTAATGAATGCGTAGAGGTCAAGCTATCAGGATCCGCACTCTAGTTCTTGCTTCAACTCCAATTTAAATTATCCAAACGTGTGATTCAACTCTTGATTCTTCCTCAAAGTTATAGAGAATTGTCTTAGATTTCCTACAAGAACAGAATCACATCAATCAAATATTTGAAACTCAAATTATAGCCAATTTACTGAACGCTACCAAATAGACAAATTAAGGTCAATTCATATAATAATTTATTCAATGATCCAATTAAGCTCAATATCATAAAATGTGACAAAACTAACTTAATTAAACCCAATTGAACCTTAAGAAGCCCAGTGAGAGGATTATTAAATGAATAAAATATATTACTATCAAATTCTCCTACACTTAACTTTTGCACTCTCAGACAAAACACATAAGACCAAAGCTAGGAAATAAGGAAGAACAACACAAACTCAAAATCTAAAAACTATAAAAGACTCAATTTCTAATTATATTCAAGAATGCAAAAGTTTATAAGCAAGAAGAGCAACCAAAGATTCAAGGGATCAAAACATTTATGAGGTAACGTTTCTTCACATCTCAAACCAACAAGCAAGGAAACTTCAATTGAAAAGCATGAGTCAAGAATGATAGATCCTCACAAGATTCACTCTTAATCCCTCATGTGTTTGAAAGGTAAGTATTTCACTTAATTAAACCCATGAAAAATTGCATTGCCATAAGTTTGCTTTTCTTCTACTTCTCCACTACTTAAAACATATGCACACACAAATCAATAAGACTTTATTCAAGGTTGTAATGGGGTCAAGGTAAATGAAGAGGGTAATATGAATATGACAAGTTAAATACCAAAGAGAATAAAAGAGCATTAGGGTTAATTGTAATTAATAAACATGAAAAGTTCATCCCAACTAAACATAATGAAAATTTTCTTTGCATATTCTTTTCCCTTCCCTTTTTGCCTTATTAGCCTTTTTTATATATATATTTATTATATTTTTTTATTTTTTATTTTAACTTTTTTTTTTCAGTTGGCCACTCTTTCTTTTTTCACCAACCATTTTGCATACGCACCTCCACACTTGTTCAAGAACTTATCCAATAACAAAGTCAATGCTCTCTTATTCCCTATGATTGGGTAAGAACATGGTTTTTCATTTAAGGCATGTAATGAGCTAGAAACAAGGAATGATCAAATAAGCTCAGAGGGGTTAAGCAAGGGAAAATATACAAGGTTAACTATTTGGTTAAAGTAGTTATTTCAAGAAAAATGTCTCAATCATATTTATGTATGCATTTGAAAATGTAGCCTCAAATAGAGTCAAAGCAAGTTCTAGAGTAACAATTCCATGAGTGAAAATCACACAAGAAAGAATAGAATGGTGCAAATATTCAATCCATTCATCAATAGGCTCAAAATCTCACAAGGCATACATCTATCATTGTTAATCCACTAATTCAACATCCAAAACCAAGCTTGTGAAATTTAAGAAAGAATATAATTTATTCAATAATGCTATGATTCCTGAATTTCAATTGCTACTTCTACAAAAAAATAGTTACTTCCCTAATTTAGATGCATCTCAAGAGTAAAATTTACTTCTTACTCTGCCATACTTAATTAGTTTTGCTGTTAGTAAGTTGCTGACAATTTTTTTTTATATCAACTATCCTTCCTCCCAACTAGATCACAAAATTGTGCTCAATGTTAAAATATAGATGAGTAAAGGATATAAGATATTACTTGTTATGGCTATTATGGAAAAGAGAAATGTGACACAAATTTAAACAGAAACAAAATACGATAAATAAAACCAAAGGTATAGGTAAGTTATAGATGGAATGTCATATCAAATCCATGTTCCTTGCTGCTTCCCTCTAACTAATCAATCTGAGCTATTACTGGATCAAGTTTAGAAACAAAAGCTTGTAATTTATCAATTAATTCATCGATAGTGGAAGCATAGACAAGGATCTGCCTGACCGAATGTGTGATAAAGTTCTGTTCCACAGCATGGTCAAGAGAAGATAACAAACCATCAAAGAAATCATTAACATTCAACAAACGTATGAGTTTATGGTAAATGTTCAGTTGGGTCCAAGAGACAATTTGAAAAACTTCTGTCAAAGTACCATAGCCACCTGGTAAGGCAATGAATGCATCAGAATTGTCAAGCATTTTAGTCATTCGTCCATGCATAGTTGATACTCGTAGTTCCTCCCCAATTATCTTTATAGTGATGTTCCTTTAAGTTAAAACTTTAGGAATGATACCTAAAACTTGACTACCTCCTAGATGTACAGTGATTGATACAACCCCTATTAACCCAATGCTACCTCCCCCATATACTACATGAATTTTCCTCTCAGCAAGCGCTCGACCAAGAGTGCCTGCTGCTTCTACAAACTTTGTACCCTTCCCAAAACTTGACCCACAAAATACACAAATATTTGTAAATTGACGAACAGAAGCTCCCTCTATTTCTATATTCACCCTCCCTTTGAATGATTATGAGTTAGGTAAAAATGACGAAAATGGAGCATTTAAATAGGGAAAATAATGGAAAATGTAATGATAGCACCTATATAGGTAGGTTAGCTATTGTCAAAAAAGTTTGAAATTAAGAAATGCAGATTTTTTCTAAACTTTTTTATTTTTTTATTTCTTTGAAAGAAAACGAGAGCTGGAAGCACTCCAAAACTGGAGGCTAGGCTCTCACGCCCGTTTATTCAACCAAAATGGCATATCTTTATATTGCGTGTCATGAATGTAGTCCATCCTCATAAGGCATGGCTTCAGATCTCTGCCTAGGCTAGAATTACACCATATGAAGCCATGTACTTGTTAGAGCACATAATCTGGCAATCATAAGTGCTTGACACCCTCGACATGACCTGGCGCATCAAAGCTCATACATTTAAGTACAAGATAATGCTCAGTAGCTGTTTACGTTCACAGCAAAGACGAGACTCCTCTTTCGATCCAACAACGCTATAGAGCCTAGGTTCCAAGAACGAAGAATGTAACACGTGACTCTCTACAAAGCATGGCACACAAACCATATTTACAGATTGGGTGCGAAGGTCTCCTCCTGAGTCTATGACAAGATGTGCATCTGCCCGGGGCTCCTGATCTAATTAAAGACTAGGCACAACCGAAGTTTCACCCTCTCTTTTTTTTCTTTTTTTTTTTTTTAGATGAACAAGATAATAATATATATGTTGATGTGATTGTAGTTCACATCTTCCTCTGGTTTTACGTCCAATAACAGCTTAAACGCCTTCTATGAGTCGAGGATAAGCTTCCCATCTTATTTTCTTATAAATTGGCAAACAGGGTATTTTAGAGTCAGATTCCAATGATTATAACATTTATGTTCGTCCCTGAAGAGATTCCACAAATTAAGAGGTTCATGATGCACAACTCCATAAGAATGCATCTCAAGAGTCAATAAGATATTATCTAATGACTCCTTACTTAGTCTATTCTTAATAAAGTATTTTTTATCTTCTCGATTTGAAGAAACCATCCCCAAAGAACGACATCGCTTGTTACAATTCCATCGTACACATTTGTGACAAACTTGCATTCTTTTCACTCTTCTCCTTTTAGAATACAAACTTTTACCGAGACTTGGCATGTATGAGGCAAATGAATTTGAAGATTCACATGCTAAACGGACCTTTGCTTTGATTATCCAGCGTATATCTTCCAGGGTGCCCTTGTGCATTGACATTCTCAATCTTTCACATCTACATTTGTAGATTTTTGTTTGAGCATTTTGAGGAAGAGAGGGAAAATGTTTTCTTAAATTTGAGAGAATGATATCCATTTTAAAGGAGAAAGAATCAGTTAATATGGGAAACTGAAAAACAAACTAACTTGAGAGCTACGGAGTACCGTTATCCGCCACTTAACTGGTGTCATAAAGAACTGTAAAAAGAAAGCAACAAAATTAAAATCAATTCTTCTCATAACAAGGATTAGAAAGGGAAATGGATTCTACCTCAACAACTTGGGTTTTCATAAATAGTTTGAGTCTTTGTCCATTGACTTTAAACATATTACCATTCCTAGGGTTCTCAATGTCTATGACCCCATGAGGATACATATATTTGAAAACAAAAGGGCCACTCCACCTAGATCTCAATTTTCCAAGGAATATATGAAGACGAGAATTATAAAGCAGAACTTTTTGACTAATTTCAAAAGATTTCCTCAAAATTGATTTGTCATGAAAAGCTTTTGCTCTAACTTTATAAATCTTTGAGTTTTCATATGCATCATTTCTTAATTCATCAAGTTCATTTAATTACAATTTGCATATCTTGCAAGCATCATCAAGGTTTAGGTTAAAAGCTTTAATGGCCCAAAATGCTTTATGCTTAAGTTCTACAGGCAAGTGACATGGTTTTCCATAAACTAACCGATAAGGTGATATTCCTAAAGATGTTTTGAAAGCAGTACGGTAAGCCCAAAATGCATCATTTAGTCTTAAAGACCAATCTCTATAATTTGAGTTAATCACTTTTTTCTAAAATTTGATTAATCTCCCTATTTGCTAATTCTACCTGTCTACTTGTTTGAGGGTAATAAGGGGTGGCAATTTTGTGTGTAGTGCCATATTTCTTCATTAAGGATTCAAATGGTTTATTACAAAAATGTGTTCCCTCATCACCGATGATAGCTCTAGGGATTCCAAACCGACTCAAGACATTTTCTTTTAAAAATTTAAGAATAGTTTTATGATCGTTGTCTCGATATGGAATCGCCTCAATCCATTTAGAGACATAAATACACAAATCCAAATGATGATGGAAATGAACCCATGAAATCAATTCCCCAATAATAAAAAATTTCAATGGCAAGGATAGGATTCAGAGGCATCATATTTCGTTTAGAAATAGAACCCAATTTTTGACAGTTTTCACAAGTTTTGCAAAATGTATAGTTGTCCTTAAATAAAGTGGGCCAATAAAATCCACACTACAAGATTTTCACAGTTGTTTTCTTTGAAGAAAAGTGATTTCCACATGCTTCTAAGTGACAAAATTTAATGACATTACCTACCTCACTGTTGGGCACACATCTTCAAATGATTTGATCAGGACAATATTTGAACAAATATGGGTCGTTCTAATAAAAAATTTTCACCTCAGCCAAAAATTTCCTTCTGTCTTGGTACATCCATTGAGGCGGCATCTTTCCTGTTACAACAAAATTGACAATGTTAGCAAACCAAGGCATGGAATTAATAGAAAATAAAAATTCATTGAAAAAAGAATCATTAATAAGTGTGAAATCAAAAGGTGAGTTTATCGTAAGTCTGGACAAATGATCTGCAACAACATTTTCGGCTCTTTTCTTATCTTTTATTATGATGTTGAATTCTTGAAGCAACAAGATCCACCATATCAACCTAGGTTTGACATCTTGCTTAGACATTAAATATCTAACAGTAACATGATTGGTGAAAACAATAGTAGAAGAACCAATTAAATAAGTTCGAAATTTGTCCAATGCAAAAATTACAACAAGTAGTTCTTTTTCAGTAGTGGTGTAATTCATTTGTGCACTATTTAAAGTTTGACTTGCGTAATAAATTACATGAGGCTTACATTCCTTTCTTTGGCCTAAAACAGCGTCAACAACAATTCATGATAGGAGCAGATGTCAGAAGACCAATTAATTTTTCAAAGGATTTTTTACATTCTTGAGCTAATCAAATAGTGCAACTTTTATTAGAAGATTACATAATGGTCTAGATATGACACAAAAGTCTTTAATAAATCTTCTGTAAAATCTTGTATGTCCTAAAAATGACTAAACTTCCCTGACTGTTTTTGGTGAAGGCAAATAGGAAATTAATTCAAATTTGGCCTTATCAACTTCAATTCCTTTAGAAGACATCACATGATCTAACATTATTCCTTAAGTAACCATGTAATGACATTTTTCCCATTTTAGCACAAGTCCTTTTTCTTCACAATTTTTAAGAACTTTTTCCAAATTATCAAGACAAATTTCAAATGAATTTCTATAAACTGTCAAATTATACATGAAAACCTCTAAATAATGCTCAACCATGTCACTAAAAATACTTAGTATGCATCTTTGGAATGTTGCTGGAGCATTATAAAGGCCAAAAGGCATTCTTTTGTATGCAAAAGTACCAAAGGGACATGTAAAAGTAGTTTTTTATTGATCCTCTAATGCAACGAGTATTTGATAATAACCCGAATAACCATCAAGAAAACAATAGTAGGGATGACCTACTACCCTTTCCAAATTTTGATCAAGAAATGGTAAGGGGAAATGATCTTTTCTAGTGGCAGCATTTAATTTTCTAAAATCAATGCACATACGCCAAATGGATGAGACTCGCATAGATATTAATTCACCTTTTTCATTTTCAACTACTGTTATTCTAGATTTCTTAGGCACAACTTATGTAGGGCTTACCCATTGGCTATCAGAGATAGGGTGGATAATTCCAATATCAAGTAATTTGAGAACTTTAGCTCTAACTACCTCTTTCATGTGTGGATTTAATCTTCTTTGAGGTTATTGAGATGTTTTAACATTATCCTCTAAATATATTTTATGTGTACAAATTAATGGATTAATACCTTTTATGTCCTTTAATGTCCATCCAATTGCACTTTTATGCCTTTTAAGTACTTCTATTAATATACCTTCTTGTTCTCTAGTAAGGGTTGAAGAAATTACCACTGGAAAGCTTTGTTCTTCTCCCAAAAATGTGTACTTTGTAACATCCTAATACTAGTATCTCAATATATACATCATACAAAGAGATACTTAGCATTACAATGTCACTACATACATACTAAACATACACTTACATCCATGATGTTCGTTGAAAACACTATAGAGAGTCATATGAAATGCCGAAAATACAATATTTATACCATAATGCATCAAAGTACATATACATCATTAGCCTTAACAAAGGCTTGAAGTATTACATAACTCTATACATTTCAAAAGGAATACTAATAAGTACAACAATTTGAAACATAATACATAATCTAATCCTTAGCTTCTTTCTTTTTCTTACTCTTGGAAGAAGTTTCACCTAGAATTACATGATACACAGCGGGGTGAGAAACTATATTCTCAGTATGAGTAATCAAAACCAGTCATACATAACATAAATAAACATAATCTCAATAACAACTAATGAAATATGTTTAAACATCTACAAGGTCTAACAATTGCATTTAGATAAACCAAGT
This sequence comes from Ormosia semicastrata, assembly GCA_029884595.1. Lineage (NCBI taxonomy): Eukaryota > Viridiplantae > Streptophyta > Magnoliopsida > Fabales > Fabaceae > Ormosia > Ormosia semicastrata. Next base: position 78,460,178 of record JAQQTO010000060.1, read on the forward strand.
TAATATACATCTCATACATACATCTTGTTCAACTCATAACCAAAAATGTAAATCTTAGGAATCACTGGTTTCATGTGTTATTTTGTAGCAAGTAGAGGCATCTCCTCACACTACACATATCGTAGCATATGAGAAATTCGGTCTAAATCCTGATTCCGAAGAACCTTATAGACCTAACTTATCTCTTCTGGTCTTGGCACTATCAAATTTCAAGGTTATGTCCTTCCTCAATTGAGTCTATCAGACACCCTTCAATTTCCCTTGGCCTTCATGAATGCTGTCAAAGGATACTTACAAAATCAACACTACCAATCCTTCCTATACATACTAGGTATAATTCTCTTCTTGAAAACTATCCCTATTTGTGCCTTAATACACTTTAGCAAACATATACTAATGATTTCATCTACTCCAAAATCTTCAAAACATAAAAAATGACCTTTTTGAAGATTCTAGCCTCAGACACAGGTCATGTCTCATTACACGGCCCCCCCAGTGTCTTCAGACACGAGCCATGTCTGATTACACGTCCCCCATGTCTTGCTCTGTGGACACTGTTCACGAATTTTACTGGTAGAGAGGGACACTACCTCCCTTGTGTTTTTAGACACGGGTCATGTCTCTGAACCAGACTAATTCTGCAGCTCATTTGTAAAATCGTGGTACTGTTCCATTGGTCTTTTTCTTGGATTTTAGCCATTCTAATCCAAGTTTTAAGTGATTCTAAGTCCCTAATCAGTTCTTAAACACATAGGAATCATCAATCACAAACTTAAACCTCTTAATTTGCATTAATGCACCAAAATCACCTATAGGGTTACCTAACCCCCTTTTTTGGGAATCTAATATCCAAATGAGATATTCAAAGCTTCTAACTTCAATTAATGCTATGAACAAGTCATAAATGATCAAAGAAACTACTTCATTCAAATAAAACTCTTTAAACACCTCAAGAACACAAAATGACCTATAGGGCACCAAAGTGCATCAATGGAGAAAAAGTGAAAAGAAGTGAAGATGAACTTAAAAACCCCTACCTTTGGAGCTGGGTTGATGAATCAAACTTGGTTAGATACTCAAGCCTTGGCTTTACCCTTGGCTTTCCTCTTTTTCTCTTCCTCTTGCTTGGTCTTTCTCTCCTCTTCTTTCTCTTCTCCTCTTACAGTTTCTACTTCTATTTTTGAAGCCAAAAACAGCCATGAACAAGACTTATAAAGAGGGTCTAAAAGACTCATATTGGCCTTAGGTCAAAACTGATAAAATCCCGATCTGCTAAAAACACTCAGATTTAGCTAAATCCAAATTTCTAACTTCCAACAACTTTAAAATAAATACTAAGATTTACATAAAAAGCCATTTCAACATTATCTGATACTTTCATATCTGCTACTAGTCAAACCAGCTATAATTAGACAACCAGTATGCCTAAAAATGTCAAACTAGCTCAGTTTACCTTGATACTTTAACTGTAACTTGTTCTTTATATTTGTGACCTAGAAATAAATTATTCATATTTATTTCCCTCTTCTAAGCAATTTATGTTATCATCTGAGCCATTTTAAGCTACTTTTCACAGTCCTAATTGCAATTAAGTACTTAAACTAACTCAGATTATCACAAAATTAAACATACATGCTAAATAAGTCATTTGCTACCTTTCGAACACATAAACAAGTCTAACATGCCATTTAGGGTATTACATACTTCAACCCAGTAGGTAATGACTTTAGTTCCAGTGTGGGTACTTCTTTATGAGTATTATCATTCATGGATTTTAGCTTTTCGAATCTCGGCTTTCATCCTTTTTATTCTAATACCTGTATACAATCAAGCAAAGAGTATATTTCAGAAATATCATCATCTAATTGCATACCTGAGTGAAATGAATTGATTAAACAAATTTTTAATGGATCAGAAGAATTTCTTATTTGAAGATGATCATCTATAATAGCCTCAATCCCGTCAGCTTCCTCCTTTTCGTCATAGACTTCCTGTTGTTGGTTGCACATGTTGAAAACATTAAACTCTAGTGTCATATTTCCAAATGTTAGCTTCATCACCCCATTTTTGTAATTTATCAAAGCATTAGATGTTGCTAAAAATGGATGACCTAAAATAACAGAAATTGACTTGTAACTATTAACTATAGGTTCAATTTCCAAGACAATAAAATCTACAGGATATATGAATTTATCAACTTGTACCAACACATCTTTTACTATTCCTTTTAGAATTTTAATTGATCTATCGACAAGTAAAAAAGTTACAGAAGTTAGTTTTAACTCACCCAAGCTGAGTTGTTGATAAACTAAATATGGAAGCAAATTAGCACTAGCACCAAGATTAAGTAAAGCTTCTTCAATTTTATGTTCTCCAATAATATATGAAACTGTAGGACAACCATGGTCTTTATATTTCAAGGCATTATTATTTTGAAGAATGAAGCTTACCTGTTCAGCCAAAAAGACTTTCTTTTTCACATTTAGTTTTCTTTTAACAGTACACAAATCCTTAAAAAATTTGGCATAAGAGGGAACTTGTTTGATAGCATCTAACAGAGGAATATTGACCTTCACTTGTTTAAAAATTTCAAAAATTTCAGTGTTGTGGTTCAATTTCCTTAAATTGTGTAATGCTTGAGGAAATAGGGGTGAAAACTAGAGTTTGGTCTCCTTTTGGCCAGGTGGCTTATCAATCTCTTCCTTATCTTGGGAGACTAATTCATCATCTCTCACAAGGTTCAAGAATTTGTTTTTCAACAACTTTTCCATTCCTATGAGTTATCACTGACTTGACTTAATCTATTTGTTGATTTTTTGAACTACCCTCATTTAGACTGTATTGACCTTTGGGATTCGATTAAGGTTGAGAAGGAAATTTTCCTTTCTTGTGAATGGTGAGTGCAGAAGCAAATTTAGCAAGAGTGTCTTTTATGTCAATCATGGCTTGAGTGTTTTGGTTACTAATGGTCTCTTGCTTTTCCATGAATGCATGCGATGTTCCTTTAAGGATTTTCCTATATAGTGGGACATAATGTGCATATCCTTGATAATTTTGAGAGTCCAGTTGTGCTTGAGGAGGTGGTAGTTGCATAAATTGTGCCTGATTATTAGTCCTCCAACTGAAGTTTGGGTGATTTCTCCATCCTAGATTATATGAATCTGAAAAAGAAGAGGTAAATGGCTTTTTAAAATTATTCATTGCATTTATTTGCTCATGTACAACTTCTTTAAAAATAAGAATATTTGGACATTCATTTGTTGAGTGTCCTAAGTTTTCACAAATGTCACAAATTTTTTCATTTTACATAGATTTGATTTCTTTTACTTTCCCTGATTCCATGGCTTCAATCTTTTTAGCCAAACTAGCGAACCTAGCATTTAGATCTTCTTCTTGACTAAGGTGATATTTTCCTTTACTTGCACTTGCAAGGTTAGATCTAATTGAATTTCCAGAAGGGTTAGTACCATGCCAAGAATGAGAATTCTCAGCCAAATGGTCTAAATATTCTAAAGCTTCTTCAGGTTCTTTATCAAGAAACTTTCCATTGCACATTATTTCCACGAATTGTTTGGTTTCAAGTGTTAACCCTTTATAAAAGAAGCTTATAGTGTGCCATTTTTCAAAATCATGATGTGGACAAGAATTTAACAAATCTTTAAAACGTTCTCAACTTTGAAAATATGCTCCATTTGAATTTTGAAAAAAAATTTGGATTTGTCTTTTCAAAGCATTGGTTTCATGTGTTGGAAAAATTTCTTTCAAAACTCACTTTGCATTTCTTGCCATGTGCTAATTGATCTTGGTTACAAAGCGTTAAGCCAAGTTTTTACTTTATCTTTCAAAGAAAAAGAAAATAATTTAAGTTTAACAATCTCTTCAGTGCAATTTTGATCAATGAAAGTGATACATACTTCCTCAAATTCTTTTAGATGTAAATATGAGCTTTCATATTCTAAACTATGAAAATTAGGAAGTAGTGAAATCATACCTGGTTTAAATCTAAAATTGTTAGCATTGAGTGGAAAGATAAAACATGATAGACTAGAATTTCAAGTTAGTTACAAATATTTAAGCATAGTTCGCAACAGTTGATTTTCATGTTCATCATGTACACTTTCATTTTCAGCCATTGTGTTTAATGTGTGTGATTGTGATTAAAACATATTAATATATAAAGTATCAGGATTAGTTTTAATCAAATGACTAGAATTTGAATCACGATACTAATTAAGCATAAATAAGTGACTTAAAATAGGAAAAAAATAAAAATATATATAGACCTCAACCTTCCATATAAAAAATATTAACAAGTAGGTGGTAAACCTGCCATTAAATATGATGCAACTAGAAAATTAAAAGAGTAGAGAAAGAATATACTAGATGGTTAAGTTTACTTAAAGAAAGAAAATCTCAATAAACTTGTTCTTCAAATCAATTCCCCGACAATGGCACCAAAAACTTGATACGAATTGATATGTTACAAACTCAAGTGCAGGTTGTTTCAAGTAATAAATTCTCGAGAGTCCGAGGTCAATTCACAAAGAATTGATGCAGAAGGATTCTTTGAGGTAAGGAAATGATTTGTCACAACAACAAAGGTGATAAAACTTGTTCATAATTAAAAAAGAATTTCTTGGGTTAGGAGATACACTCATGGTATATAAATTAAGGTCAATATTATTTTTTTTATAACTCAATTAGAATCCACGCATAACGGAGGTTCGAATCAAAAAATACAACATTTAAAGTTCTTTTAAAGTTAATATGTAGTTATATTATGGTTGTCTCAATGAATAAATTCTCGGGAGTCCAAGGTCGATCCACAGGAAATTGATGAAGAAAAATTCTTTGAGGTAATGAAATCATTTATCACAACAATAAAGGTGATAAAACTTGTTCACAGTTAAAAAGGATTTGCTTGGGTTATGAGATCCACTCTTGGTATATAAACTAAGGTCAAGATTATTTCTTTTATAACTCAATTAGAATCCACGCATTCCAATCGAAAAATACAACATTCAAAGTTCTTTTAAAGTTATATATGTAGTTATATTATGATTTCTTTAATTATCCACTAATGCCAACACTTATAAATGAGTTCAAGCATTTATTATATCAATCTATTGTCTACAACAAATTAAGATTTCCACTTTACAAGGAGGGTTAAAAACGCCAACACTTGTAAATGGGTTCAAACATTCATTGTGTCAATCTCTTGTATACAACAAACCAAGATCTCCACTTTTCAAGGAGGGTTTCTAAATTGATTGGAAACAAAATATAACACATATAATGATCACTTGATAATATATCATTCAAGCACAAGAAAGAGATTTAATCTAACCTGATTTCATTACCAAAAGCTTCACCCTTTCACCTAAGTAAAATAAGAATTAGTTACTTATGAACAATGATAACAATATATTTTATACATTTTATAATCCTCTCATTGGGTTTCTTAAGGTTCAATTAGGTTTAATTAAGTTGGTTTTGACACATTTTATGATATTGGACCTTATTGGATCATTGAAAGAATTATTGCATGAATTGGCCTTAATTTATCTTTTTGGCAATGTTCAGTAAATTGGCTATAACTTGAGTTGTAAATATCTGGTTGATGTGATTCTAGTCTTGTAGGAAACATAAGATAATTTCCTACAACTTTCATGAGACCTCAAAGGCCTAATCACACGATTGGATAACTCAAATTGGAGTTGAAATAAGAACTAGGGTGCTGATCCTGACAGCTTGACCTATGTGTACTGTTCATGATATAGCTCGGGCTATAGGATGTCAAATAGGCTAACATTTTGATGGTTGATAGTTAAGACACAAATGTACAACTTTCATGTTGAACACTTTTCCAGAATCTGAGGTCTAATGGGTCATATTAGGCTTGGAAGTCAGAATAAAGGAGTTTTCGCTAGGCCTGAGCAGTATGCAGTAATCAGACCATATCTTGATTTGTAGAAATGATTTTTGACCCAAATAACGACATTTAAAAGCTAAGATCCAGGCCTACAACTTTCATGAAGACCACATTTCTCAAAAATGACGTATTCAATGACTTCAGAACTAAATGATTTTAGAGTCAAAGAATCTCCATAATTTTTCACTCATCAAAAGTAATTTGGCATTTTCCACTCATTTTTGACTCATCCACTCACCCATGACTCAGCCCCTTGTCATTTTGTATCCCTAACCCTCTATAAATGGCACCATTAGCAAATCATTTGGGAGGTCTTGGTCTTAGAGGCGAAGATTATGCTGTTGTGTTATTTGTTTATCTTGTTGTAATTTTCTTTTGTTCTAAATTGAAGTTATGTTATTCTTCTTCTTCTTCTCTCTTCATTCCTTCTTTTCTATGAGTAACTAAGTTTCATTTTGCTTGGGTGAAAGGGTGAAGCTCTTGGTAATAAGTTAAGGTTAGATTAATTTCTCTCTTGTACTTAAATGATATATTATCAAGTAGTCATTATATTTGTTGCATTTTGTTTCCAATCAATTTAGAAACCCTCCTTGTAAAGTGGAGTTCTTGATTTGTTGTAGACAAGAGATTGACACAATGAATGCTTGAACACATTTACAAGTGTTGGTGTTAGAAACTCTCATTGTAAAGTGGAGATCTTGATTTGTTGTAGACAAGAGATTGACACAATAAATGCTTGAACTCATTTACAAGTGTTGGCGTTAGTGGATAATTAAAGGAACCATAATATAACTAATATAACTTTTAAAGAACTTTGAATGTTGTATTTTTCGATTGGAACCTCCGTTATGTGTGGATTCTAATTGAGTTATAAAAAAAATTATTCTTGTTCTTAATTTATTTACTAAGAGTGGATCTCTTAGCCCAAGCAATTCCTTTTTACTTGTGAACAATTTTATTTATCATCTTTATTTTTGTGACAAATCATTTTCTTACCTCAATAAATTTTTCTTTATCAATTCCCTATGGATCGATCTCCGACTCCCTAGAATTTATTACTTGAGACAACTTGCACTTGAGTTTGTAACTTTTTATCCCCCATCAAGTTTTTGGCGCCATTCTTATCGGGGACTTGATTTTAAGAATAAATTTATTAAGGTCTTTTCTATATTTTGTATATATTTTTTGTATATATTTTTTTTCTCTTTTCTACTTTTTTTTTGTACATACTAACGTACTAACTCTTTTGTACTCTCCTTTCTCCTTCTGTAATCTTTAATCATTAATGAAATAATCTTGACTCTTCTCTTCTTCCTCCTTCACCGGCTCTGGTGGAGCTCTGCCTCTTGTAACATCCCGAAAATTCTTTATTTCATTATAAACGATCATTTTATAATATTTATGATTTTTAGGAATTTTTGTGAATTTTTCTGGAAACGATGAATATTTTAATATATTTTTCATTTTACGTGTACACTGAGCGGAGCCGGGGAAACTAGAATATTTTCCCTGAGGCTGGTAAACTTTGAACTGTCAACGTGTCGACGGGGGATCTTACTAAACCCAAGGCCGGGCACAGTTTGAGAGATTTGCATTTTTCAAGATTTTATCTGTTAAATAAAATTTGCGGTATCATAAAATTATCTGATGAATAATAAAATATTATTTTCATCAATTGTAAATTTTATTCACTAAGAAAATAATTTCACAGTGTAATTAATCATCTGTCAGATGTATTTAATTTGGAGCCAAGCTTACTATGTACTTTATCGAGGAGCGCGCGAAGCTTCTCAAGGAAGCTTCCTCCAACCATTTTTTTATCATTTCTCTCTCCTCCCAATTTGTGCAGCACGTTTGAATTAAGGGGTCTAATTCATTTTCTTTTCTCACATTTCCTCTCCTCCCTGTACGCAGCTCACTATTCACTCATCTTTCTCTCTTCTCTTTCACCCTACAGTAGCAACACCATCCACCCACACCTCTATTTTGTTCTTCAAACCGTCACAATCTTAGCACTATTTCGTGTTTGGAGAACCACCATCATTGAGGAAATCAGCTTCAAGGTTCTGCCATTTCCTCCATCTTCATTCTCCTACGTCTTTGAAGCTTAAATGTTGGAGCTTTAAGGTAAAGATATTAGCTTTTTCTCCCTTTCTTCTCTTTTTCGTAACCCACTGTCATTTTGATGACAATGGGTATCCATTTCAATATTAGGATTCTGATTCTTGCAAGTTTAAATGTTTAAGGACTTCCTGGAAGCTGAAAACGAAATCCTGACAAAAAAGGAGCCATCTTTCTTTATGCTTCTCCAAGGTAAGAAGAAGACACTCCTCCTCAACCTCTTTTAGCATTTATTGACGTTGTTTGTGATTGGTACTGAGAGTCATCTTTGTTTACATGCTGTTGGTGATGTATATATATGCTATTTGATTATTTGTGTGTTTTGATATATATCTGGATGTATTGGAACGTGTAATATGGAAGGGAATGACTTCCGATTGGTTCTCGGATGGTCACGGTGTTGAGCCCAGAAATTTGGAAATTTCATGTGAAAACTAGTAATAGTATGAACTCCTGGCCAAACCCGTCGAGTATGATATCCTAATCATCTAATGAAATGTTAAAATCCGTCGAGTATGAACTCCTGGCCAAACCCGTCGAATTTGATGTCTTGATCACTTAGTCAAGTTAAAATCCATCGAGTATGAACCCCTGGCCATGCCCGTCGAATTTGATTCCTGGTCATTTAGTGTAATATCAAAATCCGTCGAGTATGAACTCCTGACCACTTAGGAGAGAAACTCCTCCAATGCAAAATTCGTCGAATTTGAATGACCACATCCGTCGAGTGACATATTCGTCGAGTTAGAATGCCAATACCCATCGAGAGACATACCTGTCGAGTAGATCTTCTGTCCATTTATCAGAAGCTTCCCAAAGTTAATATTCATCGAGTAGAATGTCAAGATTCGTCGAATTAGAGTTCTGACCATCTACCTGTCGAGTAGATCTTCTGTCCATTTATCAGAAGCTTCCCAAAGTTAATATTCATCGAGTAGAATGTCAAGATCCGTCGAATTAGAGTTCTGACCATCTACCTGTCGAGTAGATCTTCTGTCCATTTATCAGAAGCTTCCCAAAGTTAATATTCGTCGAGTAGAATGTCAAGATCCATCGAATTAGAGTTCTGACCATCTACCTGTCGAGTATATCTTCTGTCCATTTATCAGAAGCTTCCCAAAGTAAATATTCGTCGAGTAGAATGTCAAGATCCGTCGAATTAGAGTTCTGGCCATCTACCTGTCAAGTAGATCTTCTGTCCATTTATCAGAAGCTTCCCAAAGTTAATATTCGTCGAGTAGAATGTCAAGATCCGTCGAATTAGAGTTCTAACCACAGTGTTTTTCGTCGATTTGATGCTTGGGAGATTTCTCCAACGTCGACACCCACATCCGTCGAAATAGGACTTCTGCTGACCTTCTGGAAAAATTCGACAGTTTTGATCTCTGTTCGACAGAACCTCCATCCGATAGAAATTGGTTTTTATCCAATCTTGTTATAAAATGTTCTCCTATCTTTCATCCTTCTGCCATGTTAGTTTTCGTCGAATGGCAGCCTCAATTTTCCACTAAATGCATTGTCTCCATCGAATTCACAACTATGGTTTATCACCCAATACCTAGTAATTAAATCTGTGACGTTGTTGGTGATTCTGGCCATGTATCTTCCTGGATTCAAAACCCTTGGATTAATAAAAGCACATAAATCATAAATGATTGGATGACTAGAGATTAAGTAGGGATTCATAAACAGGGAAGAACATGAGTATGGATGAGCTTTTGAGGCACATAATGAATTTAATGGTTGACTTTTATCATGACTATGAATGGAAATTGTGGATATCTTTAAAATGTACTATTGGCTTGTTGTGGACCTGTGAATGGGATCAGATCTTGTTGATAAATGATATGACATGCATTTGAAGTATGATGGACCTAGTTGGTCATGAAGAGTATGATTGTGTCATGCATTAAACAAAAAGAAAGAGATTGTCCGTTGGACTTGGTTAAGGCTGGTAGCCTAGGAGTTGAACTTACACCTTTGTGCGGGTGCGAATAGACAAGTGTAGGTTACTTGTTGACCTTGGGGGCGTCAGGGTGCGGGTACCTCATAATGGGCAGCTGGTAGCTCTCTGTCCGTGGGGCAGACCAATGCAAACACACTAACGATCCGGACCGAGACGCTGTCCTATGTCGAGATCTGTGTAGAATGTCTTGTAAAATGTCATGATGTACACAATGATAATTTGAGAATTTTAGCACTTGAGGGCCTGGGCAACCAAGAATACAGACATACCTCCTGATCGTTCTTTCCAACTGTTTTGTGTCTAGCTCCATGGAGTAGGATTTTGGTTATTGAGGGCACGTGTGCATAGTGAGTCCATGAATTATCTGGCATACATTACTATTATAATTGGAACTGTTGTACCTCTGATATATCTGTATGTACATGACTGCTCTGGAAGCTGTTTGGTTGATCATAATTGCTATTGAATGTTTATTACCATTATTCTTTGTCATAAATGCTATGTGGGCGCTTTGCGCCGTTTGGTTTCTCGATGCTATGATTGGTAATGATGGTAGGATGTCTTACCTCTTCTCTGTCTCTCCACTTCGTTTTGTCCGTATGCGTTCCATAGAAGATAAGCGCAAGGGCAGGAAGCCCCTGACTTCCCTGGTTTTTGGCCTCATCTCGACTGAGTGACTGCAGAAGAATATGGAGCCACGCACGCAAAGATTTTTGGGAGATGTGCGCCTGACTTTCTTGGGAGGGCCAGAGTGCTGGTACATCAACTATGGTTCTGAGCGTTGAGTCCATACGGGGGACATGTCGTTATCTCTAGCCTGGAGACATCACGAGCCGCTTGTCTTCACCTGCTGTATTAGTTTACATTTGGAGTTTCAGCTACCGATACGCGAGATGTAGGGTGAGCGTTATTTCACTCCGCGGGAAGACTTTCGTTCCACAGCTCGGGCCCCGTCCTGTGACTCTGCGATTCCTATGGTGATTTCCTCTGACGAAGAAGATCCACGAGGAAGATCCCGAAGAAGTTCCGAGGACGACCCGAAGAGGATCCGAAGAGGACCACGACTCGATTCCTCCTCACTTGAGGGACTGACTTTACTTATAGCTACTAAGGGCTACTAGTATTTAATTTTGGGGGCCTGATGTTTTGTCTGTAGTGGGCTGTATATTCTGATACCGTAGGGATATGTATGTATAATCCTTTGGGGGCAGGTATAGTTTTTCTTTTTGATATGCCAGGCTTTGTAACTAAACAGTGTGATAATTATATATATATATGAATGAAATGTTAATTTCCCATGTATGTTTCGTCACCGTGGATATTGATTATCATTAACGTAAATGTAACAAAGAGAAAAAAAAAATATACTCACCAATTTAATTACCCAACTATAATCGAGTAAATATATATATTATTAAAATGAACTGGGTCTTAACTCACATAAATTTTATTTTTCGCATTGTAATTGAAAGTGAGACGTTCCCTGGGGAAAAAGGGGCATCACACTAAGTTGGTATCAGAGCCCCGGTTTATGTTTCTTTGGGTCTTGTGTTTGAATCTGTCTTGTTTGTGCTGTGTGTTCTCTGAGTAGTATACGTAAGGGTGTATTGTTTGGTGTTCCTAGTGAATACAACTGACTTTTCTATGTTTTCAATTAATCTGATCTAAGAAAGTAAGATGGCACGAGGGGAAGATATGACAGCAGCTATTACAGCGATGCAGAGGATGACTGAGGCCGTCGCACAGCAAATCGAGCAAGCTGCCCAACAGCAAGAGAGAGTTGCACAACAACAAGAGTGAGCTGCTCAACAACTAGAGGCCACTGCTGATGCTCAGAATTTAGCAGAGTTTCGACGCCATAACCCTCCTCAATTCAAAGGAGAATTTGATACGGACAAGGCTAGTTTGTGGATCAAGGAATTGGAGAAAGTCTTTCGAGGAATGAGTTGCGTTGAGGACAAGAAGGTGAATTATGCTACATTTATGCTGGTAGGCAACACTGAAAATTGGTGGAATGGAGTGCAGCAAATGCTGGAAGCTGCGAACCGAGAGATTACTTGGGGCTTATTCAAGGAAAAGTTCTTAGATAAGTATTTTCCTACAAGCGCAAGGCATGCGAAGGAGTCAGAATTCCTCAACCTGCGACAAGAAAATATGACTGTTAGCGAGTACGCAGTGAAATTTGAAAACTTGTCACAGTTTTCGACGTACTTTCAGAACCAACCAGATGAAGCATAGAAATGCCGAAGATTTATGGAAGGACTGAGGTATGAAGTGAAGAAGGCTGTGATCACCTTGAGGATCAATGAATTCTCACGACTACTGGATACTTGCTATGATGTAGAGGCTCTGGAGCAATCTAGAGACATGAGGAGCAGAAACTTTGGGCCTACGAGATTCCAGAGAGGCGGCGATAACAGTGCTAGCCGTTTCCAAAAGAAGCTGTACTCCCGACCCACGGGGAATCGGCAACAAGCCATGGGTGGAAGTTCTAGTGGAGGTTCTACTGGGAACCGGACTGGACAGAACACGGCGTATCCTTCCAGATGTCTAAAGTGTGGGAAAGACCATATCACAAGGGACTGTACCATGAAGGGATTCATTTGCTTCAAATGTGGCAAACCTGGCCACGTGTCTCGAGACTGCAACCAAACGAAGGCTGAACCTTCAGTGAATGCTGTAAGAGCCAAGAAACCACAGGCTAGAGGGTGAGTCTACACTATGAACGGAGCTGAGGCTTCCGAATTCGAAGATTTGATACAAGGGGAAGGTACCATAGAAGGTAATCTTTTAACTGTGTTGTATGACTCTGGGGCAACCCATTCTTTTATATCATATGATTTGTGTGCAAAAGACCGGGTCTATACGTGTCGTCATTACCTTTTGACTTAACTGTTTCTACCCCCACCGATAAAGGTAGTTACTACCAAAGTCTGTCTAAATTGTCCATTGGTTGTTGAAGGTCGAACCTTTTCGGTCGATCGATCTGTTTACCCATTTCCCAACTAGATATTATCTTAGGGATGGACTAGTTGTCTTCCAACCATGTTCGTTAGACATGTTCCGAGAAAGACCATAGTTTTTCCCATAATGGAGGATTCTAGATTTTTGACGGCCAACCGAGTTCAAGCTCTCTTGAAAGAAGGAGTTCACGAATACATGCTACTGTCTTCTTTGAAAGTCGAGAACGAGGTTAATATGAACACAATTCCAGTGGTGAATGAGTTTCCCAAAGTCTTTCCTGATGATGTACCTGGTTTACCACCAGCTCGAGAGATAGAGTTTGCTATCGACCTAGTACCGGGAGCTGGTCCCGTGTCTATAGCACCATATAGGATGGCACTGACAGAGTTAGCTGAGCTCAAGAAACAGCTAGAAGAGCTTTTGGAAAAGTAATTTGTTAGGCCAAGTATGTCACCATGGGGAGCACCAGTGCTGTTAGTTCGCAAGAAGGATGGCACCTCAAGATTATGTGTGGACTATCGGCAGCTGAACAAGGTAACGATTAAGAATAAATATTCACTCCTGAGAATTGATGACTTAATGGACCAACTGAAGGGAGCAGCGGTGTTTTCGAAGATCGATCTGCGGTCTGGGTATCATCAGATACGAGTGAAGACAGAGGATATACCCAAGACGGCTTTTCGTACCCGATACGGTCATTACAAATACCTAGTGATGCCGTTTGGTGTGACGAACGCACCAGCTATCTTTATGGACTACATGAACCGAATCTTTCGTCCTCACTTGGACAGATTCGTTGTGGTCTTCATTGATGACATTCTGGTATACTCTCAAAATCAGGAGGACCATGCTGAACACCTCAGTGTAGTTCTTCAGATTCTAAAGGAGAAGGAATTGTATGCCAAGCTGTCAAAATGTGAGTTCTGGATAGAAGAAGTTAAGTTTCTGGGTCACGTGATCTCAAAGGATGGGATTGCCGTGGATCCATCGAAGGTGGAGGCAGTGCTGCAATGGGAAAGACCAACGTCCATGACGGAGATTCGAAGCTTCGTGGGTTTAGCTGGATATTACTGGAGGTTCATTGAGGGATTCTCCAAGATTGCTGGACCACTTACACAACTCACGAGAAAAACCAAGCTTTTGAGTGGACCGACAGCTGTGAGCAAAGTTTCCAAGAGTTGAAGAATCGACTGACTACCTCACCGGTGTTAGTGCTACCCGATCCGAATGAGTAGTTTGAAGTGTAATGCGATGCTTCATACCAAGGGCTAGGATCTGTACTTATGCAGCATGGAAGAGTTGTGGCTTATGCTTCAAGGCAGTTGCGAGTGCACGAGAAGAATTACCCGACACACGACTTGGAGTTAGCGGCTATAGTTTTTACTCTGAAGATATGGAGGCATTTTCTCTACGGAGCAACGTTCAATATTTTCAGTGATCACAAGAGTTTGAAGTATTTGTATGATCAGAAGGAGTTGAACATGAGGCAACGAAGGTGGTTAGAATTCCTGAAGGATTACGATTTCCAACTTCTGTATCACCCTGGCAAGGCAAATGTTGTGGCAGATGCTCTAAGTAATAAAGTTGATCAGTGTCTCTGCCCTGATGATCAAGGAAAAGGATATGCTAGAGCAGTTTAGAGATGTGTGGTCTTTTGTGGAGTTAGAACCTGGAAAGATTTGCATGAATATGGTTACCATTACAAGTGAGCTACTGGATGACATAAAGGAAAAGCAGAAGATTGACAAGTTTTTACAAGAAGTGAGAGAGCAAGTGAAGAAAGTAGATGAAACAGAGTTTGCGGAAGGAACAGATGGAATTCTGAGGTTTCGCAGAAGAGTTTGTATTCCCCGTGACAAGGAGCTTAGAGAATACATCATTAACCATGCTCATACGAGCCAGCTGAGTATGCATCCAGGCATAACAAAAATGTACCAAGACTTGAAGAAGTTGTTCTGGTGGCATGGAATGAAGAGTGACGTCACTAGATGTGTATCGACCTGTCTAGTTTGTCAAAAAGCTAAGGTGGAACATCAGAGACCAGCGGGTTTGCTGCAACCGTTGTCTATTCCAGAATGGAAGTGGGATAGTATTATAATGGATTTTGTAGTCGAATTGCCAAGGACAAGAAAAGGTCATGATTCGATTTGGGTAATTGTGGATCGACTCACGAAGTTGGCACACTTTCTCCCGATCGACATAAAATCCAAACTGGAGAGATTGACTCAAATCTATATTGGAGAAATTGTTAGACTACATGGTGTGCCTACGAGTATTGTTTCGGATAGAGATCCGAGATTTACTTCAAATCTCTGGGAGAGTTTGCAAGAAGCGTTGGGGACGAAGCTACGTCTGAGTTCTGCTTATCATCCGCAGACCGACGGTCAATCAGAAAGGACGATCCAATCTTTGAAAGATTTGCTTAGAGCCTGTACCATAGAGCAAACTGGAAGTTGGGATGACATTCTACCCTTGATAGAATTCACCTACAATAACAGTTATCATTCGAGCATAGGGATGGCACCCTATGAAGCTCTGTATGGACGACGGTGTCGAACACTGTGTTGGTACCAAGACGGCGAGCGCCTTCTTGTTGGACCGAGAGATTATATAGCGCACAACCGAGAAGGTTAAGATAATTCAGGAAAAAATGAGAACGACTCAAAGTCGACAAAAGAGTTATGCGAGCACCGAAGGAGAAAACCTCTTGAGTTTGAGGAAGGCGAGCATGTATTCCTGAAAGTCACACCTACGACTGGGGTAGGCCGGGCTTTAAAATCTAGAAAACTCACTCCTAAATTCCTTGGACCATACCAAATCATTCGTCGTGTAGGTCCTGTAGCGTACCAAATATCCTTACCTCCTTTCCTTTCAAACATTCATAATGTTTTCCATGTGTCACAACTTCAAAAATACCTTCCTGACCCAAGTCATGTCATAGCACCGGATGCAGTACAATTAAAAGAAAACTTAACTTATGAGACGTCTCCTGTAAGAATCGAGGATAGGAAAATAAAGCAATTAAGAGGCAATGAGATCGCATTAGTGAAAGTGATCTGGAACGAGGTGACAGGAGATGCAACTTGGGAGCTGGAAGACAAGATGAAGGAGTAATACCCACAATTATTCTAAGGTATGCAAATTTCGAGGACGAAATTCCTTTTTGAAGGGGAGTATTGTAACATCCCGAAAATTCTTTATTTCATTATAAACGATCATTTTATAATATTTATGATTTTTAGGAATTTTTGTGAATTTTTCTGAAAATGATGAATATTTTAATATATTCTTCGTTTTACGTGTACACTGAGCGGAGCCGGGGAAACTAGAATATTTTCCCTGATGCTGGTAAACTTTGAACTGTCAACATGTCGACGGGGAATCTTACTAAACCCGAGGTCGGGCACAGTTTGAGAGATTTGCATTTTTCAAGATTTTATCTGTTAAATAAAATTTGCGGTATCATAAAATTATCTGATGAATAATAAAATATTATTTTCATCAATTGTAAATTTTATTCACTGAGAAAATAATTCCACAGTGTAATTAATCATCTGTCAGATGTATTTAATTTGGAGACAAGTTTACTATGTACTTTATCGAGGAGCGCGCGAAGCTTCTCAAGCAAGCTTCCTCCAACTATTATTTTTATTATTTCTCTCTCCTCCCAATTTGTGCAGCACGTTTGAATTAAGGGGTCTAATTCATTTTCTTTTCTCACATTTCCTCTCCTCCCTATACGCAGCTCACTATTCACTCATCTTTCTCTCTTCTCTTTCTTTCACCCTACAAAGAAGAACACCATCCACCCACACCTCCATTTTGTTCTTCAAACCGTCACAATCATAGCACCATTTTGTGTTTGGAGAACCACCATCATTGAGGAAATCAGCTTCAAGGTTCTGCCATTTCCTCCATCTTCATTCTCCTACGTCTTTGAAGCTTAAAGGTTGGAGCTTTAAGGTAAAGCTCTTAGCTTTTTCTCCCTTTCTTCTCTTTTTCGTAACCCACTATCATTTTGATGACAATGGGTATCCATTTCAATATTAGGATTCTGATTCTTGCAAGTTTAAATGTTTAAGGACTTCCTGGAAGCTGAAAACGAAATCTTGACAAAAAAGGAGCCACCTTTCTTTGTGCTTCTCCAAGGTAAGAGGAAGACACTCCTCCTCAACCTCTTTTAGCATTTAGGGACGTTGTTTGTGATTGGTACTGAGAGTCATCTTTGTTTACATGCTGTTGGTGATGTATATCTATGCTATTTGATTGTTTGTGTGTTTTGATATATATCTAGATGTATTGGAACGTGTAATATGGAAGGGAATGACTTCCGATTGGTTCTCGGATGGTCACGGTGTTGAGCCCAGAAATTTGGAAATTTCATGTGAAAACTAGTAACAGTATGAACTCCTGGCCAAACCCGTCGAGTATGAACTCCTGGCCAAACCCTTCGAATTTGATGTCTTGATCACTTAGTCAAGTTAAAATCCGTCGAGTATGAACCCCTGGCCATGCCCGTCGAATTTGATTCCTGGTCATTTAGTGCAATATCAAAATCCGTCGAGTATGAACTCCTGACCACTTAGGAGAGAAACTCCTCCAATGCAAAATTCGTCGAATTTGAATGACCACATCCGTTGAGTGACATATTCATCAAGTTAGAATGCCAATACCCATCAAGAGACATACCTGTCGAGTAGATCTTCTGTCCATTTATCAGAAGCTTCCCAAAGTTAATACTCGTCGAGTAGAATGTCAAGATTCGTCGAATTAGAGTTTTGACCATCTACCTGTCGAGTAGATCTTCTGTCCATTTATCAGAAGCTTCCCAAAGTTAATATTCATCGAGTAGAATGTCAAGATCCGTCGAATTAGAGTTCTGACCATCTACCTGTTGAGTAGATCTTCTGTCCATTTATCAGAAGCTTCCCAAAGTTAATATTCATCGAGTAGAATGTCAAGATCCGTCGAATTAGAGTTCTGACCATCTACCTATCGAGTAGATCTTCTATCCATTTATCAGAAGCTTCCCAAAGTTAATATTCATCGAGTACAATGTCAAGATCCGTCGAATTAGAGTTCTGACCATCTACCTGTCGAGTAGATCTTCTGTCCATTTATCAGAAGCTTCCCAAAGTTAATATACGTCGAGTAGAATGTCAAGATCCGTCGAATTAGAGTTCTAACCACAGTGTTTTTCGTCGGTTCGACACTTGGGAGATTTCTCCAACGTCGACACCCACATCCGTCGAAATAGGACTTCTGCTGACCTTTTGGAAAAATTCAACAGTTTTGATCTCGTTCTCTGACGAACCTCCATCCAAACGTAAATTGGTTTTTATCCAATCTTGTTATAAAATGTTCTCCCATCTTTCATCCTTCTGCCATGTTAGTTTTTGTCGAATGGCAGCCTCAATTTTCCACTAAATGCATTGTCTCCATCGAATTCACAACTATGGTTTATCACCCAATACCTAGTAATTAAATCTGTGACGTTGTTGGTGATTCTAGCCATGTATCTTCCTGGATTCAAAACCCTTGGATTAATAAAAGCACATAAATCATAAATGATTGGATGACTAGAGATTAAGTAGGGATTCATAAACAGGGAAGAACATGAGTATGGGTGAGCTTTTGAGGCACATAATGAATTTAATGGTTGACTTTTATCATGACTATGAATGGAAATTGTGGATATCCTTAAAATGTACTATTGGCTTGTTGTGGACCCGTGAATTGGATCAGATCTTGTTGATAAATGATATGACATGCATTTGAAGCATGATGGACTTAGTTGGTCATGAAGAGTATGATTGTGTCATGCATTAAACAAAAAGAAAGAGATTGTCCATTGGACTTGGTTAAGGCCGGTAGCCTAGGAGTTGAACTTACACCTTTGTGCAGGTGCGAATAGACAAGTGTAGGTTACTTGTTGACCTTGGGGGCGTCAGGGTGCGGGTACCTCATAATGGGCAGCTGGTAGCTCTCTGTCCGTGGGGCAGACTGATGCAAACACACTGACGATCCGGACCGAGATGTTGTCCTATGTCGAGATCTGTGTAGAATGTCTTGTAAAATGCCATGATGTACACAATGATAATTTGAGAATTTTAGCACTTGAGGGCCTGGGCAGCCAAGAATACAGACATACCTCCTGATCGTTCTCTCCGATTGTTTTGTATCTAGCTCCATGGAGTAGGATTTTGGTTTTTGAGGGCACGTGTGCATAGTGAGTTTATGAATTATCTGGCATACATTGCTATTATAATTGGAACTGTTGTACCTCTGATATATCTGTATGTACATGACTGCCTGGAACTGTTTGGTTGATCATAATTGTTATTGAATGTTTATTACCATTATTGCTGTCATAAATGCTATGTGGGCGCTTTGCGCCATTTGGTTTCTCGATGCTATGAGTGGTAATGATGGTAGGATGTCTTACCTCTTCTCTGTCTCTCCACTTCTGTTTTGTCCGTATACTGCGTTCCATAGAAGATAACTGCAAGGAACCGGAAGCCCCCGACTTCCCTGGTTTTTGGCCTCATCTCGACTGAGTGACTGCAGAAGAATATGGAGCCACGCACGCAAAGATTTTTGGGAGATGTGCACTTGACTTTCTTGGGAGGGCCAGAGTGCTGGTACATCAACTATGGTTCTAAGCGTTGCGTCTATACGGGGGACGTGTCGTTATCTCTAGCCTGGAGACGTCACGAGTCGCCTGTCTTCACCTGCTGTATTAGTTTACGTTTGGAGTTTCAGCTACCGATACGCGAGATGTGGGGTGACCGTTATTTCACTCCGCGGGAAGACTCTTTTCGTTCCACAGCTCGGGCCTCGTCCCGTGACTCTGCGATTCCTATGGTGATTTCCTCTGATGAAGAAGATCCTGAGGAAAATCCCGAAGAAGTTCCTGAGGACGACCCTGAAGAGGATCCTGAAGAGGACCCTGACTCGATTCCTCCTCACTTGAGGGACTGACTTTACTTGTAGCTACTGAGGGCTACCAGTATTTTATTTTGGGGGCCTGATGTTTTGTCTGTAGTGGGCTGTATATTCTGATACCGTAGGGATATGTATGCATAATCCTTTGGGGGCAGGTATAGTTTTGCTTTTTGATATGCCAGGCTTTGTAACTAAACAGTGTGATAATTATGTATATATATATATGAATGAAATGTTAATTTCCCATGTATGTTTCGTCACCGTGGATATTGATTATCGTTAACGTAAATGTAACAAAGAGAAAATAAATATATACTCGCCAATTTAATTACCCAACTATAATTGAGAAAATATATATATATATTTAAAATGAACCGGGTCTTAACTCACATAAATTTTATTTCCGCATTGTAATTGAAAGTGAGACGTTCCCTGGGGAAAAAGGGGCGTCACACCTCTCTCCAATTTTCATATTTTAAATTTACTTTTAGCACTTTATTTTATGTATTTTATTTTTCGTTTTTATTTTTTTGCACTTTATTTTCTGCATTTATCTTCTGTCATTTATTTTTTGTTATTTATTTTTTGTATTTATTTTTTATTATTTATTTTCTATATTTATTTTCTGTTATTTATTTTTTGTCATTTATTTTTGTTTACTAACTTACTAACTTAATTACTATCTATCTAACTATCTAACTTTTATTTATTAGCTTACTAACTTTCTACTTGTTAATATTTATCTTTGGTGGCTAGTTTATACCACACCTTTGTTAATATTTATTTATCTTGTTAATATTTATTTACCTTTGTTAATATTTACTTAGTGGTTAGTTTATACCACACCTTTATTTATATTTATTTGGTTGTTAGTTTATACTATACCATTGTTTATATTTAATGGTTGGTTTTACCACCTACATGTTCATTATTTATTTTATTTTATTTTAAGTTATTTAATTTTTATTTATTTATTTTAAGTTTTTTAAGTTTTTTATTTTTATTTTTATGGCAGGTTTATACCGCCTACTTGTACATTTTCTTTTCTATTTTGAGTTACTTATTTATGCTTAATTGGTACTGTGATTTAAATTCTGGTCGTTTGGTTAAAGTTAATTCTAGTACTTTACATATTAATTTGTTTGAATCACAACCACACACATCAAACACAATGGCTAAAAACGAAAGTGTGCATGATGAACATGAAAATCAACCATTGCGAACCATGCAAGAATATTTGCAACCACCTCAAAATTCTAGCCCATCATGTTTTATCTTTCCACTCAATGCCAATAATTTTAGATTTAAGCTAGATTCATACAATCCAGGATGGAGAAATCACCCAAACTTCAGTTGAAGGAATAATAATCAAGCACAATTCATGCAACCACCACCTCCTCAAGCACAACAGGGCTTTCAAAATTCTCAAAGATATGTACCTTTTGTCCCACCATACAAGAATAACCTTGAAGAAACATTGCATGCATTCATAGAAAAGTAAGATGCCATTATTAATCAAAACACTCAAGCCATGATTGACATAAAAGATACTATTGCTAAACTTTCTTCTACACTCACGATTCATAAGAAAGGAAAATTTCCTTCTCAACCTCAACTAAATCTCAAAGATCAGTACAGTATAAATGAGGGTAGTCTAGAAAACCAACAAATAGATCAAGTCAAGTCAGTGATAACCCTTAGGAATGGAAAGGTTGTTGAAGAAAGTAAGGAGATAAAGAGTCAAGTGTCCAAAGTGATGAACTCCTTGAGTGTGAATGAGCTAGAGGATGTGGAAAAGAATCAAGAGACTAGTGATGCTGAGTTACCCAAGGAACCTAAGGTGACATAAAGTATTGTTAAGCCAGAAAATGATGACGAAGGCCACCAGACATACATGATTGACTCAATCATGGATAGGGGAGTTTCTACAATCCATGATTTGGATCCCTTTGAGAATTTTTTTGTCAATTCTGAGTTTGATTCTATCAATAATCCCTCTGATGTAGTTGATATTTCTACTATTTTTTATAGAACTCAGGATCATGACACTCAAGCATGGCAACCAAAGTTTAAGGAGTTTCCTAAGAGAGGTTGGAGCATTGCTGATAAAAAAAGTGTTCGTCCCTTGGTCTGTTCTTATAAAATTAATTTAGAAGAAGGTAAATGGTAAGTAGTTAAAGCTATAACTTAAGTTGAAGGATCCAGATGTAGCAAAGACTTTGGTAGACGATCCTGTCTACTAAAGCTGAGGTAAGTTTTTAGTATTTCGTGTCTTTATTGAGTCGGCTTAAGTGCCTCCCAAATTTCGAAGCCTTTTCATGGGGATGTAAATAGTGTCGGCTAACAAAAAAAATATAAAACAAAAGAACCCAAAAAAAATTTGGTTGCATGCTTGTTTATTTCATTTTACTTTATTTTATTTTTATTTTTTATTTTAGTCATTACTAACCATTGTTAAGATGTAGTTATTCTCTTCTCGTCTAAGCATTTCGGGTATGTGACTTCTCCCCATTACTTTGTTTAATTTTGTCCCAATAATTTCTTTGAAGTATATTGATAATTATTTCTTCAGTTTGGATTTAATTTTTAACATTGAGGACAATGTTGTGATCTGGTTGGGAGAAAGGATAGTTGTGTGAATAATTGTGTAAAAAAAACCAAAATAAAATAAAAAAATAGGAAGTGTGTTTATTAATATATTTGTCGTGTTTATATGTTTGTCAGCAATTTACTAATAGCTAAACCAATTAAGGATAGCAGAGTAATGAGTAAATTTTGCTCTAGAGGTAATTTTACTCTAAAGACGCATTTTAGCTGGGGTAGATAACTAGTTGTGTGGAAGTATTAATTCAAATTCAGGAAAATTTGCATGATTGAGTAAATTATCTTCCTTCTTAAAAATCACATACTTGGTTATGGATGTTGAATTGATAGAGTGAGAATCATGGATATATGCCTTGTAAAATTTTGAGCTTATCGATGAATGGATTGAACATATGTACCATTCTCTTCTTTCTTGTGTGATTTTTTTTCACTTATGAAATTATTACTCTAGAACTTGCTTTGATTCTTTTTGAGGCTACATTTTCACATGCATACATAAAAATGATTGAGGCATTTTGAAATAGCTACTTTGACCAAATAGCCAACCTTGCATATTTTCCCTTGTGTAAACCCCTTTGAGCTTATTTGACAATTCCTTTTTTTTAGCTCATTACGTGTTCTAAAAAAAACATGTTCTTACCTAACCTTAGGGAATAAGAGAGCATTGGCTTTGTTATTGGATGAGTTTTTGAACAAGTGTGAGGGTGTGTGTACATAATGTTGAAAGAAAAAAAAAGGGAGCTGACCACTGCTGCAATCAAAGGATTATTAGACTCTCCTAATGCACTATGTGACATATCTATACCTAGAATGAGGGTGGATGCTTGGAAACAACGGGAAAAGAAGGAGAATGTTCAGGCTTAATAATGAATTCAACCCATCAATTTGGCATTGATCTTCAACAAAACATTAGTCAAATATTGGTTATTGTCCTTTATGAGAAGGAAGCAAACAGAGAAGGAACTAAGAAAACCTTGGGAAATTTAAACTGAATGTTGTCAAACATCTTCTCCACTCTAACTGTACCCTAATGCTCTTCTATTCTCTTTGGTATTTAACTTGTCATATCCATATTACCCCTCTCCTTTACCATAGCCCCATTACAACATTGAATAAAGTCCTCTTGATTTATGTGTGCATGTGTTTTTGAGTAGCGGAGAAGTAGAAGATAAGCAAGCTTATGGTAGTGCAATTATTCATGAGTTGAATAGAGTGAAATACTTACCTTTTAAACACTTGAGAGATTGAGAGTGAATTCTGTGATGATCTATCATTTTTTATTCATTCTTTTCAACTGAAGTTTCCTTACTTCTTGGTTTGAGTTGCGAAGAAATGTTACCTCATGAATATTTTGATCCCTTGAATGACTGGTTGCTCTTCCTGATTCATTGAATCCTTTAAAGTTTTTAGCTTTTGAGTCTGTGTCATTTTTTTCTTTATTCCCTAGTTTTTTTTATGTGTTTTGCCCAGGAGTGCAAAAGTTAAGTGTGGGAGAATTTGATAACAATATATTTTATACATTTTATAATCCTCTCATTGGGCTTATTAAGGTTCAATTGGGTTTAATTAAGTTAGTTTTGACACATTTTATGATATTGGACCTTATTGGATCATTGAAAGAATTATTGCATGAATTAGTCTTAAATTATCTTTTTGGTAATGTTCAGTAAACTGGATATAACTTGAGTTGTAAATATATGGTTGATGTGATTCTAGTCTTGTAGGAAAGCTAAGACTATTCTCTACAATTTTCATGAAGACCTCAAAGGCCTAATCACATGATTGGATAACTTAAATTGGAGTTGAAACAAGAACTAGGGTGCTGATCCTGATAGCTTGACCTATGTATACTGTTCATGACATATCGTGAGCTATAGAATGTCAAATAGGCTGAAATTTTGATGGTTGATAGTTAAGATACAAATCTATAACCTTCATGTTAAACACTTTTCCAGAATTTGAGGTTTAATGGGTCATATTGGGCTTGGAAAAGAGAATAGAGGAGCTGTTACTAAGCCTGAGTAGTATGCAGTAATCAGACCATATCTTGAGTTATAGAAATAATTTTTGACCCAAACTAACGACATTTGAAAGCTAAGATCCAAGCCTACAACTTTCATGAAGACCATATTTCTTAAAATGATGTATTCAATGACTTCAAAACTAAATGATTTCGGAGATAAAGAATTTTCATAATTTTTCACTCAACAAAAGTAATTTGGCAATTTTCACTCATTTTTCACTCATCCACTCACCCATGACTCAGCCCCCTTGTCATTTTGTATCCCTAATCTTCTATAAAAGGCACTATTGGCAAATCATTTGGGAGGTCTTGGTCTTAGAGGCCAAGATCATGCTATTGTGTTATTTATTTTTCTTGTTGTAGATTTCTTTTGTTCTAAATTGAAGTTATGTTATTATTCTTCTTCTTTTCTCTTTCTTTCTTCTTTTCTATGAGTAACTAAGTTTCATTTTACTTGGGTGAAAGGGTGAAGCTCTTAGTAATAAGTTAATGTTAGATTAATTTCTCTCTTGTGCTTAAATGATATATTATCAAGTAGTCATTATATTTATTGTATTTTGTTTCCAATCAATTTAGAAACCCTTCTTGTAAAGTGGAATTCTTGATTTGTTGTAGACAAGAGATTGACACAATGAATGCTTGAACACATTTACAAGTGTTGGTGTTAGAAACTCTCCTTGTAAAGTGGAGATCTTAATTTGTTGTAGACAAGAGATTGACACAATGAATGCTTGAACCCATTTACAAGTGTTGGCATTAGTGGATAATTAAAGGAACCATAATATAACTAATATAACTTTTAAAGAACTTTGAATGTTGTATTTTTCGATTGGAACCTCCATTATGTGTGGATTCTAATTGAGTTATAAAAAAAATTAATCTTGTTCTTAATTTATTTACTAAGTGTGGATCTCCTAACCCAAGCAATTCCTTTTTACTTGTGAACAACTTTATTTATTATCTTTATTTTGTGGTAAATCTTTTCTTTACCTCAACAAATTTTTCTTTATCAATTCCCTGTGGATCGACCTCGGACTCTTGAGAATTTATTACTTGAGACAACTTGTACTTGGGTTTGTAACTTTTAATTCCGCATCAAACAAGAAGAAAGAAAGAGAGAAGAAGAAGAACATGAACATAACTTCTATTTAAAACAAAAGAAAACTACAATAAGAGAAACAAATAATACAAGAACAAGATCTTGATTTCTAAACCAAGATGATTCTAATGAGTAACCAATGGTGTCTTTTATAGAGCATAAAGGATACAACATGACAAGGGAGTTGTTTAATGAGTGGGTGGATGAGTGGAATGTAACACCCCAACTTTTGGGATAATTACAATATAATCCCGAAATGTACTGTTTTGTGAATTCTGTGAGCAGTAAATTAAATTTGACTGTTCCGTGAGTGTACTTGACTGTTGTGTGTGATTTGCTCCGAGCCAGGGAAATAATAATTTTCTAGGAAAAATCTTATTTTAATTAATTGGAGTTGGGGATCTTACTAAACCCAATTGATTGATATATATATTAATCTCATAATTTTTTGAATTTAAGCGTGTAATAAAATAATTTTATATTATTATAATATTATTTTATATTACAAGATACCTATTATCTCAAAAATAGTAAAAATCGCCGGTTTGACCACGAACTTTAAAAATCTTGTGGGACCCGCGTTTAGGAAAAATAGTCAACTGTGCTGACTGGACAAATTCTAGCTAATGAGAGCAAGTCAATGAAAGTAGGCTTGACTTTCTAAACCAATAGGAAAAGGTCAACGAAGGGAGCATAGACTTTCTTTTGGACCGTTGGATGAAGACTTAGTTAGGAAGTCTTTGATTTCAACTGTTGATCAAATCAATGGTGAGATTAGAATTCAAGATTTATGACTAATTCATATCTACCTTAGATGACATTTATGGCTAGGAATTAAAGATAAAATCAATGGTTAGAATTAAGTCAAAAATAGTAGGCTTGAATTTGGTTAGTAGTTAATTAAGCTTAATTTGACTAATTTAATTACCTAATTAACAAACTAAGTGAACTAGCTTAGTTATTAATTAATTATAGTCTAAATACTAATTAGATATCCTAATATTGATTAAAGGTTATAATATATGTTAATATATATTAAACTAATTGATTATATGATTAGAATGTTGATTTAGTTTTAATAGGATAATTAACCTAACTAATTGCCTAATTAATTAGCATATAATTAGGTGTAAATGGAAAACAATTAAACCCCTAAAATCTAAGGAGGGCACAAGGTTTGGGCAGCAGCCTTTAGAGGCTTGGTGGCTAAGGTCTACTAGCTTCTTGAAACCTCCAAATGGTCATAAACCATGTGCACCATCATGTGCATTTAATTGGATATTTACTTAGCAAAATCAAACACTCAACCTCACCCAAAAAGCCACTCACGGCAGCAGCCCCTTCCATTTCTCTCTCAATATTTGTTTCACACTTATCCTAAATCTAAGCTATTCATTTTCTCTCCAAAAGTACCAAGAACCCATGCATACTTTTCCTTTCTTTTCTTTCTCTCTAATTCGGCCAAGCCCTCACCCCACACAACCAAACCTCTATAATTTTATCTCTTTATATTTCCTAAACCCAAATCCTATTCTAAACACTTTTCATTCACAAAGTTTTTCTAAAATCCTACTCTATCTTGTCCAAAATCCAACCTTTTGCTTACTTTCTTAAGGGTAAGTTTTGTTTCTTTGGTTCAAAATTTGATTTCTAATTTTTCTAACCATGATTGTTCCATGATTTTTCAATATTAGACCTTGTATGTGTTTTTACTAATTGTTTAAGAATTTTAGGGATTTGTTTGGGAGATTGCACGAAATTTCAAGAAAGAAGGAAACTAACCGATTAATTGTCTTCAAGAGGTAAGAGGGAGATTTAATCTCATCAACCCTAAGTGGTGATGGGAAAATGGATTTGTTTGTGTATGGAATCCATAAGGATTCATTTGTGTGGTTGTTTATTGTATTTATTATTTATTTGTGTGATTGTTTAAATGCTTTCCTATTTGTGATTTATTTTGCTATGCATGATTATAGCTTTCATTATTTTTGCTATGCATGTTTATGGCTTTAAAATATATTGTATGTATATTATATGTGATTATATAATTGCATGTGTTTATAATTGTATATAATTGTATAATTATTAAAATAGGATGTGAATAACATGTACGATTTGCATGAGTGTTCCAAAGAACACACTATGAGGCTCACTACCTTACACCAAATAGAGAACCAAAATGTTCTCAAAGCAATTTTCTAAATTCTTGATTTAAGGAATCTAGGTAAAATAATCAAATTAAAGTTGATTTAGGTTAATTATGGCCAACATGTCATTTAGTGTATAATTAAATGCCATTTTATTTTGATTTGGCCAACATGCCATTTTATTTTCTAAGATAGGTTAGGTAATTGATTTACAACATAAATTGATTCCAATGAATCATTGAGAAAATAAAAGGAATAAATTCAGTTTTAGAATTTTAACTTAGCGAGAAATTAGTTTAAATAAGAATTAAATTAGATGCTTGAAAAATACTAACGTAGAGCTCATTCCATAAATTTTGAAGCGCGTTAGTAAGTTTCAAAGTGAAATTATTGGGTAAAAATAAAATAAACTATATTTAGAGGAAAACGTTAAAAATACCTTATTTGATTTTATAGGCAAAATCTTTGCCAAAATTTATTAAAATCAGACGTATAAAATGAAAGATTCCATACTATATTTAGAACACAAGAAAAATACTCTACGTATTTTAAATATACTAGATATAGTTTTACACATATTGGAAATAATAATTATAAGCTATTCGGTTAAGAAAATGAATTAAAAATCCTACGCGATTGAGAAAATGATTTAAAAAGATTTTGCGATGTTTAAAAATGTCAAAATATATTTATGCGATTTAAAAACGTTTGTGAAAACAACGAGATTGTGAAAATGCGATAAAATTCCTACGCGATTGAAAGATACTGTGAGTTTTGCTGTCGGGCCAAAGTGGTGGACCCGGACATGTTGTGTTGTAGTACTGTCAGGTGGGACGTACTATACTTTGATATTTTGTGACTAAGGACATTTTGGTAATTTTTGTAATTATGGTAAAATTTAGATAATAAGGGTATTTTTGTCATTTTAGATCATACTTAGAGTGTTGTACCAATTTGGGTTATAATTGGTGATTGATTAACGAGGTGAATTACATCGTGTTTGGTGTGATAAGCATAGTGTGGTTCATTTATGAACTTGGAGGCATTAGTGTGCGGAGGATCCCATATGTGGACAGTGGTAGCACCTCTGGGCCGTGGTAACGGGCAACACACTAATGATCTTGACAAGCACTATTCTTAATCGAGATCTTGAGGGGACTATTAAGTACTATGCCTGTGGTACACGATGTTGGACTGTGTACTGCTACACGATGTTTTGGATTTGTGGGCTATAGACACAAAGATTAGACAGTGCAATAGTTTGGTTGGGTAGCCATAAAGTATTATTAGTTTCTATTCGGATCATTCCCTCGGATATCCGTGTTTAGCTCCATGGAGTAGGAACGAGTCGGTGTGTGTATCATTCATCATCGTATTTTAAATGTTTATTATGTTCATGCATTATTTGCATTTTCTTGTTCATGCATCCTCGCACTTTCTTGTTTACCATATTACGTGGTAAATTGTATGATGTATTGCTTTAATATATATTGTATGATATGGTGATATATGTTATTTAATATATATATATTGCTTTGTTATATTATGTATGATGTATTAAATTGCTACACTGTATATAATGTAGTAGCACGTGTTATTGTAATATCAGCTTGCCATTGTAATACTGTTTGTATTGTCATTTTCTTAATTGTCATGCGGGTAATGATGTTGATTGTCTCACTTCTTTATTGTATTGTTCTGTTTTGTTTTCTACTTTATGTTTATATCATCGAAGACTAGAATGGCGGCAAGGCGAGATCAATTAGGTTTCTTTAGACTTCTTTCTCGAAGGCGCTGAGGCTTGGTATGTCCACTAGGACACAGGACACATAGAGTACAGTGGTAATGTGACTTTATCAGTAAGTAGGACTCAACATGGGGTTGTTACTACACGTTATACAGTTGCTTTCGTAGAGATCATTTTACCTATTAGGGAGTTGTGGGACGAGTTTCACTATACCCCTAGAGAGAACTTCAATACACTTTTGGGTCGAATTTCTATCGGTTAAGACATTCCTAACTAAGGAATTTGTCTTATGACGAGGGCTCATATCTTAGGTGTTATGTTTGAGTAGTATACTGTCTTTTATTGTTTCTATTAAATATTAATAGTTGTAAATTAATTGTATACTCAGACAAGAATCACATGTATATTATGGTGAGTTTATGTTTGTTATATTTTGTGTTCGTGTTATTTTATTTAATATTATAATTATGAATATATATATATATATATATACCACAAATATTATTCAAGTATCAAGTGTTTTACAACTTGGGTAAGGATTTTATTTATTTTTATTTTTCTGCATCATAAATATGACATCCCCAGAAAGGGTGTTACATTAGTTGGTATCAGAGCCCAAGTTAGAGTCTTTTGGGTTTGTGGGTAGGTTTGTCTTGTTTGTGCTGTGTGAATCTCTGATATTAAACACAGAGATATGTTTCGATTTCCGAAAGGAAACGACTTTGTGCGAAATAGCCACGTTTAGTTTGTTGTGTGTTGATTTTGTTTATCTTTGAAGAAAGATAATGGAACATTACGAACATGAGCATGTGGACGCGAAACGTGATGAAGATCGTATAGCTATAGCTAGAAGCGTGATGCGTAAGGCGATTGAAGTAGTAGTACTACAGAGACAGATGGTCATTCAGCAACGGGAACTGATAATCGAACTTCATAGCTTATTAGGATTGGAGCAGCCATTGGATGCGAGGAGCTGTAACTTAGAATCTTCGATAATTCAAAATAGGAGGAAGCGTAAGGTCAATCGTTTTCAGCGAAAGTCGTATGTACAATCACCTGGGAAGCAATAACGAACAAAGAAAAGAAGTACGAGTGGCAACGATTTTGGTCAGACTGTGGTATTATTAATGAAGTGCTTGAAGTGTGGAAAGCCTGAACACTTATTCAAAGAGTGTGATCAGCTGAAGATGGAAACTTCCATTAGTAATATATGTGTTTCAAAATCTCGAAACGAAGAAAGAGCCAATGCAAGGAGTGTAATGAAAACGTTCAAATACAAAAACTTAAGAAGCGAGAAAGTCGTGGCATAGAGAGTAATCTTAAAACTGTGCTGTATAATTCATGAGGTAACTCATTCTCTTGTGATCTGTGATTGTGCAAATCTTTTGGAGTTATCTGTATCTTACTTCTTTTCATAATGTTACTTCAGCTTCTAAACTTGCTATTACTACTAGAACCTGTTTAAAACTATCATATTATTATTCGAGTTTGAAACTTTTATTGATCTGGTTTGTCTATTTCTTTCTCAAATAGACTGAGTAAATCAATTTGATTTATCCGTGCCTTTGTTATAGAGTGATCTGAGTATTTCTATTCTTCTTGTTGAACTTGTTGTTTATACTCAAGTTTTCTCATTCTACCCTATATCTATTGAATATCAAATCTTTTCTGTTGATTTGATCTATTTATTTAAAATTGCATCTATTTGAGAGCCTGACCTTTTAAATGGATTGGTTATTTTCCAATCATATCCTACTATATTGTTGGAATGCAATTTTAGTGATTCCTTGACCTGAGATTTTTTGATTTGAATCCACAAAGTTCATTTCTAAAATTATTGGACTATGTTCATTTCGAAATCTATTAGACCATCTCAAATTCTTTGTTGGATTAATCTAGTAACTTACGGAATAATCTTGTTACCTTTCCTTATAACCTTCATAGTATCTTTCATGTATTTCAATTAAGAAGGATTATTCTTGATCCAACTTATGTCATAGTGTCAAATACAGTGCAATTAGAAGAAAACTTGATCTATGAGACATTTTCTGTTAAGATTAAAAATAGACAAGTAGAATAACTTCTCTTGATGAAGAAAATCTGGAATAATGTGGCAACAGGGGCGCCAGAAGATCAAATGAAGAAACTCGTTGTTCGTTCCAAGATTGATTTGTGTGCTGGTAATTATCAGATTCGCGTAAAGGTAGAGAATGTTCCAAGATAGTTTTTCAGATGCATTGCAAGCACTATGAATATTCAGTACTACTATGAATATTCAGTACTACCATTTGGGGTAGGGAATGTTTTGACGATGTTCACGAATTATATAAATAAGATCTTTCTTTCTCACTTAGGCAAAATTGTCATTATTTTTGTTGGCAATATTTTGACCTATTCTCGAAATTCAAAGGAACATGCTGAAGATCTCAATACAGCTCTTCAATTTCTGAAGAAGAAGAAGGAGCTATGCGCAAAACTAGTCGGATGCAAGTTCTGTTAGAAGAAGTTCAACTCGTGGATTTAGATTGAGTGTGGACATCGAATAGAAAGGTGGTGGCGTATACTTCAAGGCAGTGGAACGTGCGTGAGAAGGATTATTCAATTTACATTTTTGGGATACGCGGTAGTCGTTGTGCAAAGAAGATCTGAAGACATTTTCCTTCCTATAAAATTCACCATAATTTTAAAGGCTTGAAGTACCTGTTCAATCAAGAAGGGCTTGGATATCAGGAAGAGACGAATAGTTAGAATTTTCGAAGGACTTGTTGGGATGAATTTCTAGTATTGATAGAATTCATATACAACGATAGTCTTGTTTGAGTATAAGGATGACACCCTATGAGGCATTATATGGGAGATGTTGTGGAACGCCATTGTATTGGTATCATACTATGGAAAGTAGTATTGTAGGACCCGAGTTTGTGCAGCAAACAACTGAGAAAGTGGAGATAATTCGAGACAAGATGGGGACGATTCAGACGCGACAAAAGAGTTATGCTGATAAAAGACAGAGACTGCTTGAATTTGAAGAAGGTGAACATGTATTTCTACGTGTGACACCTATGATTGGAGTTGGACGAGCAATTAAGTCGAGGAAACTCACTCTGAAGTTTATCGGGCCGTATCAGATACTCTCCGATAGTTTATCAGATTTCACTACCACCATTCTTATCGAATCTTCGTGCTATATTTTACGTATCACAACTACGGAAATATATTTCTGATCCGACTCACGTCATCGAATCAGACACTGTACAACTGAAGGAGAATCTAGCCTATGAGATGTTTTCAGCCAAGATTGAAGATCGAAGGGCAAAGTAACTTCAAGGAAAGGAGATCGCATTGGTTAAAGTAGTTTAGAACGATGTAGTGGCAGAGCTACATGGGAGCTAGAAGATAGGATGAGGAAGCAATGCCCTCAATTGTTTTGATGTATGATGAATTTCGGGGACGAAATTCTTATTAGTGGGGGAGAGTTGTAACACCCCAACTTTTGGGATAATTACAATATAATCCCGAAATGTACTGTTTTGTGAATTCTGTGAGCAGTAAATTAAATTTGACTGTTCCGTGAGTGTACTTGTTTGTGTGTGATTTGCTCCGAGCCGTGGAAATAATAATTTTTCGGCCGAAAAAATCTTATTTTAATTAATTGGAGTGGGGATCTTACTAAAC
Source organism: Ormosia semicastrata (assembly GCA_029884595.1). NCBI lineage: Eukaryota > Viridiplantae > Streptophyta > Magnoliopsida > Fabales > Fabaceae > Ormosia > Ormosia semicastrata. Next base: position 78,493,401 of record JAQQTO010000060.1, read on the forward strand.
CCAATTGATTGATATATATATTAATCTCGTAATTTTTTGATTTAAGCGTGCAATAAAATAATTTTATATTATTATAATATTATTTTATATTACAAGATACCTACTTGTCTCAAAAATAGTAAAAATCGCGCTTCGGTTTGACCACGATCTTTAAAAAATCTTGTGGGACCCGCGTTTAGGAAAAACAGTCAACTGTGCTACCTGGACAAATTCTAGCCAATGAGAGCAAGTCAATGAAAGTAGGCTTGACTTTCTAAACCAATAGGAAAAGGTCAACGAAGGGAGCATAGACTTTCTTTTGGACCGTTGGATGAAGACTTAGTTAGGAAGCCTTTGATTTCAACCATTGATCAAATCAATGGTGAGATTAGAATTCAAGATTTATGACTAATTCATATCTACCTTAGATGACATCTATGGCTAGGAATTAAAGATGAAATCAATGGTTAGAATTAAGTCAAAAATAGTAGGCTTGAATTTGGTTAGTAGTTAATTAAGCTTAATTTGACTAATTTAATTACCTAATTAACAAACTAAGTGAACTAGCTTAGTTATTAATTAATTATAGTCTAAATACTAATTAGATATCCTAATATTGATTAAAGGTTATAATATATGTTAATATATATTAAACTAATTGATTATATGATTAGAATGTTGATTTAGTTTTAATAGGATAATTAACCTAACTAATTGCCTAATTAATTAGCATATAATTAGGTGTAAATGGAAAACAATTAAACCCCTAAAATCTAAGGAGGGCACACGGTTTGGGCAGCAGCCTTTAGAGGCTTGGTGGCTAAGTTCTACTAGCTTCTTGAAACCTCCAAATGGTCATAAACCATGTGCACCATCATGTGCATTTAATTGGATATTTACTTAGCAAAATCAAACACTCAACCTCACCCAAAAAGCCACTCACGGCAGCAGCCCCTTCCATTTCTCTCTCAATATTTGTTTCACACTTATCCTAAATCTAAGCTATTCATTTTCTCTCCAAAAATACCAAGAACCCATGCATACTTTTCCTTTCTTTTCTTTCTCTCTAATTCGGCCAAGCCCTCACCCCACACAACCAAACCTCTATAATTTTATCTCTTTATATTTCCTAAACCCAAATCCTATTCTAAACACTTTTCATTCACAAAGTTTTTCCAAAATCCTACTCTATCTTGTCCAAAATCCAACCTTTTGCTTACTTTCTTAAGGGTAAGTTTTGTTTCTTTGGTTCAAAATTTGATTTCTAATTTTTCTAACCATGATTGTTCCATGGATTTTTCAATATTAGACCTTGTATGTGTTTTTACTAATTGTTTAAGAATTTTAGGGATTTGTTTGGGAGATTGCACGAAATTTCAAGAAAGAAGGAAACTAACCGATTAATTGTCTTCAAGAGGTAAGAGGAGATTTAATCTCATCAACCCTAAGTGGTGATGGGAAAATGGATTTGTTTGTGTATGGAATCCATAAGGATTCATTTGTGTGGTTGTTTATTGTATTTATTATTTATTTATGTGATTGTTTAAATGCTTTCCCATTTGTGATTTATTTTGCTATGCATGATTATAACTTTCATTATTTTTGCTATGCATGTTTATGGCTTTAAAATATATTGTATGTATATTATATGTGATTATATAATTGCATGTGTTTATAATTGTATATAATTGTATAATTATTAAAATAGGATGTGAATAACATGTACGATTTGCATGAGTGTTCCAAAGAACACACTATGAGGCTCACTACCTTACACCAAATAGAGAACCAAAATGTTTTCAGCAATTTTTAAATTACTGATTTAAGGAATCTAGGTAAAATAATCAAATTAAAGTTGATTTAAGTTAATTATGGCCAACATGCCATTTAGTGTATAATTAAATGCCCTTTTATTTTGATTTGGCCAACATGCCATTTTATTTTCTAAGATAGGTTAGGTAATTGATTTACAACATAAATTGATTCCAATGAATCATTGAGAAAATAAAAGGAATAAATTCAGTTTTAGAATTTTAACTTAGCGGAAATTAGTTTAAATAAGAATTAAATTAGATGCTTGAAAAATACTAACGTAGAGCTCATTCCATAAATTTTGAAGCGCGTTAGTAAGTTTCAAAGTGAAATTATTGGGTAAAAATAAAATAAACTATATTTAAAGGAAAACGTTAAAAATACCTTATACTGATTTTATAGGTAAAATGCTGCCAAAATTTATTAAAATCAGACGCATAAAATGAAAAGATTCCATACTATATTTAGAATACAAGAAAAATACTCTATGTATTTTAAATATACTAGATATAGTTTTACACATATTGAAAATAATAATTATAAGCTATTCGGTTAAGAAAATGAATTAAAAATCCTACGCGATTGAGAAAATGATTTAAAAAGATTTTGCGATGTTTAAAAATGTCAAAATATATTTACGCGATTTAAAAACGTTTGTGAAAACAACGAGATTGTGAAAACGCGATAAAATTCCTACGCGATTGAAAGATCTTGTGAGTTTTTTGTCGGGCCAAAGTGGTGGACCCGGACATATTGTGGTGTAATACTGTCAGGTGGGACGTACTATACTTTGATATTTTGTGACTAAGGGCATTTTGGTAATTTTTGTAATTATGGTAAAATTTGGATAATAAGGGTATTTTTGTCATTTTAGATCATACTTAGAGTGTTGTACCAATTTGGGTTATAATTGGTGATTGATTGACGAGGCGAATTACACCGTGTTTGGTGTGATAAGCATAGTGTGGTTCATTTATGAACTTGGAGGCATTAGTGTGCGGAGGATCCCATATGTGGACAAGTGGTAGCACCTCCGGGCCGTGGTAACTGCAAGCAACACACTAATGATCTTGACAAGCACTATTCTTAATCGAGATCTTGAGGGGACTATTAAGTACTATGCTGTGGTACACGATGTTGGATCATGTCTTGCTACACGATGTTTTGGACTGTGGGCTATAGACACAAAGATTAGACAGTGCAATAGTTTGGTTGGGTAGCCATAAAGTATTATTAGTTTCTATTCGGATCATTCCCTCAGATATCCGTGTTTAGCTCCATGGAGTAGGAACGAGTCAGTGTGTGTATCATTCATCATCTGCATTTTAAATGTTTATTATGTTCATGCATTATTTGCATTTTACTGTTCATGCATCCTCTGCACTTTACTGTTTACCATATTCTGTGATAAATTGTATGATGTATTGCTTTAATATATATTGTATGATATGGTGATATATGTTATTTAATATATATATATTGCTTTGTTATATTATGTATGATGTATTAAATTGCTACACTGTATATAATGTAGTAGCACGTGTTATTGTAATATCAGCTTGCCATTGTAATACCTGTTTGTATTGTCATTTTCTTAATTGCCATGCGGGTAATGATGTTGATTGTCTCACCTCTTTATTGTATTGTTCTGTTTTGTTTTCTACTTTATGTTTATATCATCGAAGACTAGAATGGCGGCAAGGCGAGATCAATTAGGTTTCTTTAGACTTCAGTTTCTCGAAGGCGCTGAGGCTTGGTATGTCCACTGGGACACAGGACACATAGAGTACAGTGGTAATGTGACTTTATCAGTAAGTAGGACTCAACATGGGGTTGTTACTACACGTTATACGATTGCTTTCGTAGAGATCATTTTACCTATTAGGGAGTTGTGGGACGAGTTTCACTATACCCTAGAGAGAACTTCAATACACTTTTGGGTCGAATTTCTATCGGTCAAGACATTCCTAACTAAGGAATTTGTCTTATGACGAGGGCTCATATCTTAGGTGTTATGTTTGAGTAGTATCTTGTCTTTTATTGTTTCTATTAAATATTAATAGTTGTAAATTAATTGTATACTTGAGACAAGAATCACATGTATATTATGGTGAGTTTATGTTTGTTATATTTTGTGTTAGTGTTATTTTATTTAATATTATAATTATGAATATATATATATATATATATATATATATATATATATATATATATATATATATATATACCACAAATATTATTCAAGTATCAAGTGTTTTACAACTTGGGTAAGGATTTTATTTATTTTTATTTTTCTGCATCATAAATGTGACATCCCCCGAAAGGGTGTTACATGGAACATGACAATTGAGTTGTTTAATGAGTGGGTGGATGAGTGAAAAATTATTGTCATGCTTGTCTCCTCACTCAACCAATTCAGCTATTTTCACACTACTATAACTCTATCATAACGTCACCTATTACATAAGTGGTCTTCATAAAAGTTGAAGGATTTTGTCTCAGCTTTCTAATGCTACTAGTTTCAATGCAATCTGACTCTTACAGCCCAAGATATGACCTAATCTTTTCATAGTATTTGGGTTCCAGCAACAGCACCTCTGTTCTGACTTCTAGGCCCAATATGACCCACTAGACATCTGATTAAGCTTTTGTGTTCTTCATTAAAGTTGTAGATTTGGGTCTTAAATTTCATTTGGGATTAGTTCGTGTCAATTTAACTCCTATAGCTCAAGAAATGGGCTGATGAATGTACAAAGGTCAAGCTGTCAGGATCAACACTCTAGTTCTTGCTTCAACTCTAATTTAAGTTGTCTAAACGTGTGATTAAGCTCTTGAGATCTTCATGAAAGTTGTAGAGAATTGTCTTAACTTTTCTACAAGATTAAAATCACATCAATTAAATATTTACAACTCATATTATAGCTAATTTACTGAACATTGCCAAATAGATAAATTAAGGCCAATTCATGCAATAATTTCTTCAATGATCCAATTAAGCTCAATATCATAAAATATGACAAAACTAACTTAATTAAACCCAATTTAACCTTAAAAAGCCTAGTGAAAAGATTATTAAATGAATAAATATATTGCTATCACAAAGGCAAAGCAAAAGGAAAAGGCAAGGCAATAAAGGAAGAACCATTATATTTGACTAATAATGAGGATGAGTACAACATGGTTAGTGGGTCAGAAAGTGGCGATGAAAGATTTGAGGAATTCAATAAAGAAATTGGTATGAAGAATCCAATCCTTAAAATGGGTTTAAGATTTAGAAATGCTCAAGATTTTAGGGCAGCAGTGGTGGAGTGTAATGTCAGGAGGTATTGTAACATTAAGTGGGATTGAAATGAGAACCATAGGATGACTGTAGTGTGTAGGAGAGGGTGGCCATGGAGAATTCATGCCTCCATGATGCAACGGTTAACCACCATTCAAATTAAAACCTTCCAACCTAAACACTCATGCCCTAGGTCAAAGAACATAAAGATTGTTTCTGGAATGCTACATATGCTGGAGCCCTTAGGTGAGACCTATCATATTAATAGTAGAGTTTCAAATTCAACTACCTAATTTGTATATTATTAATATGGATGTTGTGATGCATTGTAGGGAGTTTCAATACTGGATGAAGAAGATAGAGGAGTATGATAGTGAGGCATTTAACTGCTTGAGTTCCATGTCTCTAATTGCTTGGTCTAAGTCATACTTCAACCTTGCAGTGAAGTGTGACACCCCACTGAATAACATAAGTGAATCATGGAGTTCATATATTCTAGAGGCAAGGGATATGCCTCTCCTTAATATGCTAGAGTGGATTAGAAGGAAAATGATGACTATAATCCAAGTGAAAAGGGGAAGGAATGGAGAAGTATAAAGGAAGACTCCCCCAGCAGCTCAGAATAATTTGGAAACATCAAAAGATTTATCATGTAACTGTTTTCCAACCTATGCAGGTGATGAGAAGTATGAGGTTGACTTTCATGACAGAGTGAGCATTGTGGACTTGAACAATAGGACATGCACATGGATCTAACAAGTGTCCCTTGCAAACATGTAGTAGCAACAATCATCATGCACCTTGATAGAGAGCTGGAGGATTATGTGCATGAGTACTACAACAAGGAAACTTACCTAAAGATTTACTAGTTTACCCTTCCACCTTTACTTGGAAAGCTAAACTTAGAGGAGACTGATTATCTCACTATTCTATCTCCAAAACTTAAAAGCCAATTAAGAAGGCCTAAGAAGAAGAGGAGAAGGCAGCATAATGAGCCTAAGAACCCTTACAAGCTTCAAAAGAAAGATGGAAAAATCACATGCATTAGGTGCTTAGAGACTAGGCACAATAGAGCAACATGCAAAAGGTCTGTTCATCCAAATTCAAGACAGTTGAAGAAGACTAATAAGGTAAAAAATGCACATGAGTTTGCTTGTTTCAACTATCTTTAATAACTTATGCAATATAAACTTTACTAGGCAAAGGCAACACTAAGAAGGGGACAACAACACCACCCAACCTAACTCAGCAAACTTAGACTACTACCTTAGCACCTCCACCATCACAGCAGACTCAGAGCACCACCTTAACACCTCCACCAACACACCAGAGTCAGTCCACTACATCAGCACCTCCACTAACTAGACAAAAGATGCACACTATGGGAGGACTCAAGAATAATGCAAATAGCTAAGGCAAAACAAGTTCTGGTGCAAGGATTTGTTTGGTGGAAGACAAATAATCCCAAATGCAATTCATCCCAACTTCAAGGTATGCTACAAAGACTGGTGGAGTGGAAGGCAATTCACCCCAAATGTAATTCATCCCAAATCTAGGTCACCATTCCACAATCCATGGAGAAAAAGTTCAAACTTGAAGTGCACCAAGGAAGAAGTGTAGAGTTAGAATTGGTGGGCTTTAGGGACTTGACTTGTAATTAAAGCATATGAAGGATGACGTTTTTTGGGTGTCTGTGAAGAAGTGGAAGTGATGAATGCAGCATTATGTTGTTTTGGTTGTTAGTGTGTTTTGTAGTTATCAATACATATGAGATGTTATTTTTTAGGTATGTGTTTTTTGTTTGGCCTTGTATTTTGGTTTGGCTTTTAGGGCAAATAACATATTCAGCATGTTGTTTCATTTTCAGAACCTTGAAGGATGTAAGCATTGGATTCACATTAACGACATTAGTTTTGATTTACATGATAAGTATTAAACATTGTTGCTGCTTTTTTTGGAATCTTAAACATGTGCTATTAATCATATGTTATAGGATTTGCTATAGATGTGTTAGCTCTCTGTTATGCATCTGGTTTGCATTTAGGTAGCTCCTTATGCTCAATCTTTGCTTAACAATTGCTCAAAATGATTGTAATATATTTGTACTTAACAAAAAACAGTGTCTTACATGAACAAATACCATTACATCATAACCCCATTTCAGTATCTTAAGCAACCTAGACCTAAACCATTACATCATGAAACCAAATTATATCCTCATTACAATGACAAGAAATAACAATCCAATTACAATACAAGCTGCTATTAACAAGATCAAATATAGTCCCTCTCTCCTATGTCTTTCAAACAATAACTATTGAGTCTTGACAATCTCATCATCCCTCCTCTACATCTCTACCAATAATCCTTTTCTCTCTAACTCAACCTTTTTTTTCCTTCATCCCAATGATATCCTCAAATTCCCTTTGTTTTCTTCCAATCTCAACCTTCAATTCAACAACCTTAACATTCAGATTTGTAAGATTGGAACCTGTTGGAGGGTCCAGACAATCAAAATATTGACAACCCTAAAAAATGGCATTGATGTCAGTTCAACCCTAACAAACACCAAGAACTGGAATTAGAACATAGGTTAAAAACTTACCAAGTTTGAATCGGACTGATGTATGCACCTATAATACCTTCTTCTTGGGTTTGATTCTGACCAAGAAGTCCTCAGCAATGCTAGATCCCCACATCGTCAATATCGCTAACCAGTTGCAAAAGGGAGGATAACCACCTGGAGAATGGAGGATTGCTGAGCCATATATCACACTACCAAATCTAAGCTTTGATTCCATTGAAGTTGAAGACTCAGCCATTTCCATCTTGCATCAAACCCCATAACCTAAATCCCTTATTCATGGAATAGAAGAGGCTGCTCATAGGGTGTCATAAATTGCTAATGCCTGCCAAAAACAATGCCAATATGTATATGACATTAAACTTAATGAATAAATAATTGTTTCACTTTAAATTAAAAGTTTAGGGAGTTAAGTAACACAAAAAAAAGTTGAGGGGAGTCAAGTGATAAGTGTTAAAATTCAAGGGGGATAAACTTTAATTTACCCTTTTTTTTTACTCTAGTATCAATGATTTTGTGTGAGTACCATAACAATCCCTAGCATTTATTAGATAATGGGTATATAATAAAAGGATTAAATTAAAACGAGTTCATAAATATTAGAAATTAATGTGAACAAAGATAAAATGTTAAGAATTTAAGTAAGAATAAAAATAAATGTCACGGAACCAAAATAGAATTTTAATATAAAAAAATAATTCTTATATTCTTATATCAAATAGTGTATACATCTTTTTTCACACTACATTTAATACTATTTATCATACATATTTTTTTTTATCACTTTTTCTCACTCGATCACATCCATAAAAAAGTAGTATAAATAGTAATACACCACTTTTTAAGGGTGTAAGAGTATTTTTTTCCATTAAAAAAAAACAGTAAAAAATGATTCCCTAACGTCATCGAGCGAATATTCGTTTGTGAAATTAGGGTTAGGGTTCAATGTTCATCTGCGGCCATATATAAATGCACTTTTCCTCACACACTTGTTATCATCCCACGCTCTTTCACCGTCACTGAAGCATCAAGAGAGAGAAAAGAGAGAGCAAGATGGCCGAGCAGACCTTCATCATGATCAAGCCTGATGGTGTTCAAAGAGGCCTGGTGTGTGTCCTTCCTTCATACCCCTCTTCGCATTTTCTATTATTCGTTAAATAATGAATTTTTTTTTTCCATTTTCCTGGTCTAATAATGGACTTTTTATTGTTTAATCTGAACTGAGTTTCCGGGAATTATTGTTTTTGAATGGATATGTTTGCTAATTGTGGCTTTTCAGTAAATGGGTCGATGACTAATTTTTGGGTGAGTGTTTTTGAGTTGGGAATTTGTTTTCAACTGTGGCTATTTGTGTAGATGTTTTTAATTTGAGAGTTAATGTATGCCTTATGCAGAATGTTTAGTAATATTTGACTGAAAATTTGTTCTGTTTCAGATTGGTGAGATTATTAGCAGATTTGAGAAGAAGGGATTCTACTTGAAAGGTATCCTCAACTTAATACTTAATGGCATATTAATTTTTTATTGTGAGAGCATGCTCACTAAAATATGTTGTTCCAGTCAAAAAAAAAAACCTAAAATCTGTTTTTTCTTTCTTTCCCTGATATATTTAAAAAAAAATTGTAGCTCCTATTTGAGAGGTGATTGTCCTTCTAAGCTTCGGATACTTGACAAATTCTTAGCCTGATTGTTTGAAAGTTGAGGCCTCTATTTAAATATCTGCGCAATTTACAAGATTGTCCATCCCAACTTTTGGTTTGACAGAATAATTTCAAATTTTTTGTTATCAATTATACACGCACACACACTCTGAAGATTTAGGATGGACACAAGTTGTGATCTGTTTTGTAATTTTGAAATCATTCTTAATGATTGTTCTGACCTGAAATCAGGCTTGAAGCTCATTACCGTGGACCGCCCTTTTGCTGAGAAGCACTATGCAGACTTGTCTGCAAAGCCTTTCTTTAATGGATTGGTGGAATACATCATCTCTGGCCCTGTTGTTGCCATGATTTGGGAGGGTAAGAATGTTGTGACAACTGGCCGAAAGATAAATGGAGCCACAAACCCGGCTCAATCTGAGCCTGGAACAATTCGTGGTGACTTTGCTATTGACATTGGGAGGTAGACTTCATCTCATCGCTATCTCACTCTTCAAGCGTGTTATTTTGAAATCATTTGTTTTAACTGCATGAATTTCAATTTGTTTCCATTGTTCATATCTTCCAATTCAGTTTTGTGAATTTTTGGTTGACAAAGTGGCAAATCCCTATTCTTTTATTGATCGTTGTTTCAATTTCTCTGTACACTCTGCTTTTTTCATTAGAACATTGTTTTATGAACCCATATTATACAGGAGTGTGCTTTACCTTTATTTTTATTCTTATAACATTAATGTTTGCTATATGTTCATGAAATGTTCAATTGAAGGAGAACTTTTAGCCTTGTGCTTTTACTAGTTCATCATGGAAATTACTTTTGAGCTTTGAGGCTATATTGTTAGGTGCACTTTAGAGTGTAAAGTGCAAGTGGTAACACTCGTGAGAAAATCAAAATGGAGTGGATTCTAACAAATCCATAGTTCGTTATCCATGTACTTGTATTTTATCAAAATCTAAGCCATTGATATTTTAGTCAATGGTTATCAACACTGCACGATACTCTCTAAATCTAAAGTGAGGATTTTGATCAATATTCTCATATGAATTCTGTAGATTAATTAATTGGAAGGGAACTTTACTTTACGAAGTTGGTTTTAAAGTGTGCTGTATGGTATCTAATGTAGCCAAGTTATTTTTTGTGCAGAAATGTTATCCATGGAAGTGATTCTGTTGAAAGTGCCACCAAGGAAATTGCATTGTGGTTCCCTGAGGGCCCTGCTACCTGGCAAAGCAGCCTACACTCCTGGATCTATGAGTAAGATATATGCTTCAGGTTGATAATGAAGTTGCCTTAGGTTGATCCCAGAGTTGCTACATGTTCTGGTTATGCATTTCAGGACCTTTGTTAGAGTTTGGTACTTTGGTTTCTATGTCAAATCTAGTTGCGTCATTTCTGTTTAATTATGTTTAGTGTGATAAAGCAATCCCAATCTAGTTTTGCTGTCCCTCAGTGTTCATTAATGCTTTTACTTATGAAGTTGCTTATGAGCCATTTAATAAGAAGTTGGCAGTTACTGAGACTTCTGAGGAGTTGCGATATTCTACAGTATTGTCAAATATCGATTTAAAATTAAAGGCTTCACATTTAAAAACTGTGATCCATATCGCTGGGGTAGTAATGATGGCTTAACAAAATCCACCAAAAATAAAAACAACACAAGCTGTGACGCCTCTTACCGGCAAAATCATTTGGGCTTTTTCGTGACATCAATCTAACAATGGATCAATATATAGACTATTATCAACCTTTTCATCTTTCCTTGTCGTTCTAGATAATTAACAAATCACATCAATTGACTGTTAGGGGACTTTATGCTAATTCTTTTTTAAAAAAAGTAAATAAATTTGGTGTGAAGTGAAATGAAAGACTTTAAATACAGGCAATTTACAAATAAATAAAATTAACAACTGTAAATGTAAACCGTATGAGAGGTTTTTGCAACGTGTCATTTTTTCTTTTGTTTTGAAATGTGTCAATAAACGATAAAGAAATCAACCTTAATATTAAAGGATTTAATTTTAATGTACTTTTAATGTAAACTTTTTACATTATTATTTAATTATGTATTATTAAGTCATTAAAAATATTTAACTCTCTTAATAATTATCTTAAAATTTACATAGTAATGTATGGTTCATTCAAAGTGTAAAAGATTTTATATTAATAATATATTAAAATTAAACTCTATTTAAAAGATTTTATATTAATAATGTATTAAAATTAAATTCTATTAAAATTACGAAAGAAGTTTGTTATTATAATTTTTTTTTTCTTGAAACAGATTGAATATAAGATTATTATAATATTATGTATGCTTTTATTTATTTATTTATTATTTCTATAAACATTATTGGGGAAGTTGTGTTTATAAGACACTCACATATAATTACTAATTTCATATCAGGCTAACTCTATGAAGTACGAACGTGTCATTTTTGAGGTGTGTTTGCGTGTTGAACATGTAATCATATCGGACACATGAGGGTACTCGTATAATACATGCGTTTTGCATGTTCGAATATATCTAATTAAAAAGATTATTATTATTTTTTAGTTTGGACATGTCTCGAATATGTTCAGACACGTCTAGAATACTGTTTGAGCATGACTCATTAATATTTTTTTTAAAAAAAATGAGTTTCCATAACTAACATTCAATTAATAAGTCAGTAACTTACTCAAGTCCAATTACATGACAGACGTCCCAAGCCACTATTTTTACATACTAATATTTTAAGTTTTATCTTTTCACACATCACTATTAGATTTTTAAATTTTATTTTTTTACGCATCATTATTTTCATTTGCTCCTTCTACCTCTGCTCGTACCAAGTCGTCCACTTTGTCGTTATCGAAACTTGCCTCACACCATTATTTCCTATAATTAATTTTTTTATGCACATGTACTTGTATATAGTTAGTTCTATTAGAAAAAGTTAGCTTAAAATAATTTTTAAAATATGTCAATAAAAATTATGCTCCATATTTTTTAAGAGGAGCTTACTAGGTAGCAAATATTGACATATATGACATATATTAAGATATTGTAAATTTTTAAACTTATAAAAATGATATTAATGAATTATGAATCTTTTTTCTTAAATTTTATAATTTTATATATATATATATATATATATATATATATAAACCTAGTTATTTAATTTCTTTGATATTTTTTAAATTATATATATATATTTGTGTTAATATCCTGTATTTTAAATTTATGTTTCTACATGTCTGTATTGTCTTATGTCTACGTCCGTATCGTGTCTCGTTTTCATGTCCGTGCCTGTGCTTCATAGGGCTAACTATTCTACACCAACAATTAAGATTATGGGAGTGCTTATATTTTTCAACCTAGCTACTGTGTCATAATTTGAACTTGGTCATATTCCAAGCACATACATGACGCATACTTATCACCACCCTCGTTTTGTTAGGTCAGAAATGGAAGAAGTGAAGGGGTTTAAATCTGCTTCTTACCCTTACCTTGAAATCTTCTCCTATTCCTTTTTGTGACTAAATACTATGGTGGCTTCATAGGCTGTAAGACAGCATACTAATGCAATCAATTGGGTTGGGGTGACCTCGCCTGCCTACTCAATTACAGAGAGGAAGGGAGGAAAATAAAATCAGAGGAAGCGTAAGAAGCACCGTCGTCACTTTTTGTCTTCTGCTATTCTTGTTTTTAGTGTCTGGTTGAACCCTTTTGTCGCGTAGTTGGTGACTTGATGTCTCATCTTATTTTCTGTCCCAACACTATGTGACTATGATCACCATGAAAAAGGTCACATATCTAGAATCCTTCATGTGCCTTTGAAATAGCCAAGTATTTTTGGTCTTTCTGTTAAGAGAGGTAGAATTATCAAACCTGATTTCCGATACTGCAATAAAAAGAAAAAATCATGAGAGACTTAATCTTGGACGGGTAAGTAAGTATCTTTCCATAGTTAGAAGAGATATCCTTATCAATACTGTGTTATCTTCCGTATCTGCCTATGCCATGTCTACCATGCTTCTTCCCAAACATTTTACTAAATTTTTGTTCAAAACATTACTGGCTTTCTTTAGACTGGCTCCAACAGGAAATCGTTTGGTTGGTATGGGATGGAAGATGGAACACTCTTATTAAGCCAAAAGAACAAGGAGGATTAGGACTATGGAGTAAGGACCCTTATATTCAAAATTCAGCGTTGACTGGTTTGGGATAGAGTGGAACCCTCTAATCTTTGGGCCTATATCGATATTCATAAATAAAGTTGTTCTAAACCGAGGTACGAGTTAGGAATTTAGGAGTAACTTGACTTATTAGAATAGTATTTAGATATTTATATGTGTTATTTTGATAAATACATCTACTTATTTATGAGACATAAATTTCTCATAGATATGAACACTAATTATATCGATCCCACTTAAATAAGAAAATTAATTATACAAGATAATAATATCGTAAATTCTAATCCTAATAAATAATATTCAATTCAGATTAAACTACGATTCTTATAATCAAAGACGCTTCTATAAATACCCTGCAAGGTCTCAAAGGTATGCATCTAATTTTAAACACTCTACTCACCTTGTGCACGATCTAACTTGAGCGTCAGAGTGCCTTTTGCAAGTACTCCTATAACATTCTTCCTAACCTATTAACCGTAATGATTGTTATAGAAGCTCAATGACACTTGTGCTAATTATAGGTTAATTCTGGTAATTTTCTGAGCTAGTTTAGGTATAATGCTATAACACATGACGTGAAAAATAGTTCATATCAGCTCATAATTTAGCATAAATTACCTAGATGATGGAAATAAATATGAAAAATTTATTTCTAGGTTACAAATAAATAGAACGAGTTGTGATAAATTTTGGAGAATTAATTGGATTAGTTTAACATTTTTAATAACATAGGATGAATGTTTAAATGCCAAATTAAATAGATAAGCAGCTGAGAAAATCATGAGATTTTGTGAGAATGCCAAAGAGAGTATGGAGGTTATTCTGGGCATGATTACAAGTTAAGGAAGATACATGTGAGTCTAATAGCTTAACTCTTTATGTTTATCTTAACTTAAGAAAGAGTAATATAACTTAGTGACTATTAAAGATGTATATGGATAATTATTAAATGATGAGTATAAAAATTGAATGAAGTCCTAGAATTTTCTTTAATACCTGTGAAAGTTAGAAAACTTATCAACGAAAGATCAAAGAATCCCTAAGAGATAAATTTCTTCCATTGAACCTAGATGTCACAAAAGTCTTACAACCTTATCTCTCCAATTTTCTCCACTGCCTCTCTTCATCTTTCCATCTTCTCACTTTTTTACTTTTCTCATTTTCTCTCCTCTCACATGATCCAGCAGCTGTAGGGGAAGAAGAGGAAAGAAAGAAAGAAGGATAAAACGAGAGAATAAAAAAGAAGGCAAGGAAGGAAATACCAACACCAAGGGAGATAAGGAAGGGTTTTATGTTCCATCCCATTTCTTCCTCTTGTTTCCAAACAATTTGTAATGATAAACTTGAATGAAATTTGTGGGTTGTATGTTAAATTGATGAATTGTGTATGTATATGGATATTGGATTTAAGGGTTTGTGTCTCTATTGATGTGGGTATGAGGTTGTTGATATGGGTTTTAATGGATTAACCATTGTTGACATGTCTTGTTGATGTTGGCTGAAGAATATGGGTTGAGGATTGATGCTATTCTGAATTGAAAGAGTGGTTGTTTTGGGTATGATATGCTTAAGAACCCTTTTTGTTGATGAACACTAGGTGGTAATCGATTATCATGAGTAGATAATCGATTAACAACATTAAAAGAATGATTCCAAAAATGTGGTAATCGAATATCATGAGTAGGTAATCGATTACCAAGCTTCTGTGAGCGAGAATTTGCAAGTAATGGTAATTGATTACCAAGCCTCTGACTTATGAAATTTGAGCTGGTAATTGTAACATCTTCTTTTCAGCATGTTAGACTAATTTATAGTTACAAAGGAAGCATAATACTTGTTTGACATGTCTTCTTAGTTTCGTGACAAACTGAGTTAGTTTAGGTACTTTGTTGCAACCCAAAGTATGAAAAGTAACTTAAAATAGCTCAGATAGTAGCATAAATTACTAAGTTGAGGGAAATAAATATAGAGAATTTGTTTCTAAGTCACAAATAAATGGAAGAGGATGTAGTTAATATTTTAGAGAAATAGAGTTAGTTTAATATTTTTAGGCATATTGGTTGTGCGTTTTCATGTTGGATTGACTAGTAGCAGATGTGAAAAAAATAGAGTAATGGTGAAATAATAATTTAGATGAATCCTAATATTTATTCTAAAGTTGTTGGACGTTAGGAAACTTAATTTAGTATAATTCAAATATTCTTAGCAGATATAAAGTTCTAGCTTTAGGTTCAAGTGGCAAAGTTAGACTTTTCTTCTTATTTCTCTTCTATTCCCAAGACTGAGAGCAAAAAACAAAAGAGAGAAAATGAGAGAAGAGAGAAAAAGGGAAACAAAGAAGAGAAAGAGAAGAAGAAGAAGAACAACAACAACAAGAAGATCTAAGAGGACTTCTAGGCTCGAAGATCACCTTGTCTACAAGAGGTAGAGGTTCTAAAAGTTAAATCTCATCTTATTCCTTCATCCACTTCAAGGTTGATGTTAGGTCTTTTAGATGGACTTTTCTTCTTATTTCTCTTCTATTCCCACGACTGAGAGCAGAAAACAGAAGAAAGAAAATGAGAGAAGAAGAAGAAGAGAAAGATCTAAGAGGACTTCAATGCTTGAAGATCACCTTGTCTACAAGAGGTAGGGGTTCTAAACCTTAAATCTCATCTTATTTCTTCATCCACTTCAAGGTTGATGTTAGGTCTTTTAGATGGAGAAAATGGGTTTGAGAAGCAATATCTATTTTCTTTGTTTAGCTATTGTTTTCATTGGTTGAATTTAATTAATTTCAGCTTAGTGGATGCAAGATGATCATCTTTGTCTTTAGACAAAGATAAGAAGTTCCATAAGTTGGAACTTAAAAATTAGGTATGTGTGAATGTGGTTTTGGCTATTAATCCATATCTAAGTGAACCAACAAGTTTGTTACAACATTTTTAGAGAGTGTTAGTGGTGCTAGAAACCACTTAGAATTTGATTTTGGGTGATTATAATTGGTCATGTTCTAATGGAATAGAAACCAGAAATCTGCAGAAATCTGCAGATTTTGGGTTATGCAACCAACGCTCAAACGTTCGGAGTTGGGTGCCCAGGTGCCCAATAGTCCAGAGAGCATTTGCGCATAGCAGAGCATTGGGCGCTTAGGCGCTCGGTGCTGAGCGCTTAGGCTCTAGTCGCAGAGTAGAACAAGGCATGCTTCTACCTAGCCAGTGCCCAAGCGCTGGGTGATGAGCGCCCAAGTGCCCAGAGCAGTTTTCACCATAATGCTGAGTTTCCTTACTTGCTAGGATCCCTTTTATATGCCTTATAGAGTGTGTTGAGACACTAGTAATTATTTCTTAGAGAGAAAGACCCTTTTGCATATACAGGAAAGTAAGAGACCTTAGTGCAACCAAAAGTACTGGATTGCCCTAGGTAGGTATCTAATTCCTTAGGCAACATAAAGTTGCATTTAGTATCACATATGAGGTGATGTGGACAAAGGGATACTAGGTACAAGTAAGATGAGTTCAGTTGGCAATAGTCACTTACCATAGTGCATGAGTTGCTCTTTGTAGCATCTCGAAAATTACTTATTAAATTACTTATTTCATGATAAATAGTCATTTTATAATATTTGTGATTTTTGTGAATTTTTCTAATTTTTTTTGAATTTTTTTATTATTTTAATATATTTTTCAATTTACGTGCAGACGGAGCGGGACCGAAAAAATAAAATATTTTCTCGAGACTGAAAAACTTTGAACTATAGAAGCGTCGATGGGGGATCTTACTAAACCCGAGATTAGACACAGTTTACGAGATTTTTATTTTTTGAGATTTTATCTAATAAATAAAATCGCAGTATATTTTATTATCTGTGGGACAATAAAATATTATTTCTGTTAACTGTAACATTTGTCCGTTGGATAATAGCTCTAGCAGATTATTTCTATCTGGTTACTTTTATGATAGCATCTAAGTGACATCATCAGCCTTCACATTATCGAGAAGCGTGCGAAGCTTCTCAAGGAAGCATCAAGGAAACTTCAAGGAAGCTTCCTACTAAGCTTCTCAAGGAAACCAAGTTTTCTCTCTCTCCATTTGGACCACACGGTTTTGGGGCGAGATTTATGACCACAAAATTTCATTTCATCTCACTTACACATATCACTCTCACTCATTAAGTTATTATTACTTTCTCTCTCTACATTTCCTCTTCTCTCTTATTTTCTCCCTTCACATTTTCTCTCTTCTCCTCTCCAAAACTGCCGGCCACACACCACCATCACCCCTCCATTTTTCTTTTGTTTGCTCTAACTAATCACATTTCTTACTTCCTCTTATCATCCTAAAGCTTTTCTCTTTGGTGATCATCTTCAAAAACTCAACATTTCTCCTCTCCATTCTCTCCCCATTTCCACGGCCAAACCCACCCTTTTTGGCCACCTAAGTTTTCTTGCTCAATCAACCTCATTTCTTGAATCCTCTCATCACTATGATCCTTTTCTCTTTGGTGAGCATCACTTGATTCCTCCATTTTCACCATATTCTCTCAAGCCCTAGACTTGGAGCTCTTGAGGTAATGTTCTTGAATCTTCATTTTATCTTCTTGATTTCATGATTCTTGGTCCTCTTTATGACTAAGGGCTTCCTTTTTAAGACTTGATGATTGATTTTGGGAGTTTGAATCTCTTAGGGTTTTGTTGGAGGTGTTGGACGAATTTCAAGAGGCATCAAGGAGCTTATTCTCTTGTTTCCTCTATAGGTAAGAGGGAGATAATCCTCTTCACCCAATCTTGGTGGTGAGGAAACGTTTTTTTTTTTTTGTATTGATGGTGAGGAATCCATTGTGGGTTTCTCACTTTGTTTATGATTTCTAATGATGTTATGATTTGAATATGTTGTATGATCTTCTATGCTTGATATTGTGAATCTTGATGAATTTGTATGTGTCTAAATGCTCAAATATGTATATGGATTGGTACCCATTTGATTTGGAAGCTTGGAGAAGCTTATTTTCATAGTTTTTGGTGTAGATTCACGGGCTGTGTGGATTTACACGGCCCAGGTCGTGTTCCCCACTGGAAACACAGCTCAACACACAAGACAGAGTGTTACATGGCCGTGTAATATTACACGGCCGTGTAATTGGGCATTTCATTTTGGGCACGTTGTTAGGTACTTCCAGAGGAGTACACGGCCTAGGCCGTGTAATTTGACACAGCCATGTACTCCAGGTCGTGTAACTTGACATGGCCATGTAATTTCGGTAATGAGGAACGGTTGAGTTTTCTAGTCCCTTGGAGGCTCACGGCCTCATTGGGCACTCATTATGAGACCTTGTAATAAACTAGGACAATAGACACTTAATTAGGAGTTCATAATGAGGAAAGGGTAAAGAACACAACCATATCATAAAACTTAGAGTGAGGTTTGGATAAAGAAAGAACATGAGTGTGAGGAGGGTTGTGAGGAACTTAAAGTAAATGTTCTAAGAAAGTTAATGTAAGAACATAATGGAGTTGAGGCATAACTTTCGCAGCAACTTTGAATAGTATGTGTTCACCTTTGAACTTTTAATATTGACTTGAGGTGGGTTTGTGTTTGGGATCAAAGATTTTGGATGAATGATTGGGCTCTATATGACATGTGAATTTGGATCAGTTATGCTATTATTGTGAATCTATATATGTATATATATGTATGCATTGAGACATGATTGAGAAAGTCAAACGTGATAGCATGCATTTGGCATTGTGCTTTTGGAACCGAAATACCGGATGTAACACCCACCGTAGGGTATCACATTTATGTTACTTAATTATCAAATTACCCCTTTTAGATAATAATGTTTCGTAGTGCAAATACGAGTTGTAAAATTTCTTTATATCAATAAGAGAAACTTAGTGGAAAATGAAAACATTACAACATCATCACAAATAGTTTACATCATATATACACAAGTCTTAGTACTATCATACTTAAATATTTACAGACCAAGTTCTTAAAGTATTTAAACATTATATTAAACTAACATACTGCCCAAGTATTACTAAATAGCAGAACCCTCAGACGGGTCCTCCTCAGATTCCTCAGCAGGTAGGAATCCAAACTGACGCGAAGTCCTACGGACAAGTGTCCGCGCAGACGACACGATACTAATCGCACTAGGAGTATGGTAGTAAGCTCCCCAGTACTGCCTAATGGACAACGGAAACTCTAAGTGTACATTAATATTTACACTAAAATAAGGGTTCCCATGATAAAGCCTACTTAGGATAATATTTAAGTCTCCTATATAGTGAATACATGCTATATCTAAGTCCACGTGCCACGCTTCCGGTCCTCCACGAAATTGCAACCTCATATATCCTAGGAAACTAGGTATCGCCATCTTCTCAGAATTCGGCTTCCTCCATAGGAATATGCTCTTCTTCACTTTCTTGTTCAAGTCCTTGCTCAACGTCTTTATAGATATAAATACAGTACAAAATAGGCATACAAAGAGGTGAGATCACCTACGCCAATACCAGCATGGTAGCATAGAGATAAACACATACAATATATCATACAGATACATCCTACCATAATTACAATCATGTCATCCATATTATTTATCATCACAATATATGAAATAAATAATAATTACGATAATGCCCTCAATATTTCTCAATCATTCAACAGTTCAAATATCACACCGATATAAATAATCAATAATTATGCATGTGCACATAGACTCAATTTCCTACTCCATAGAGCTAAAACTCAGGTCGGAGAGAGTGATAGAAAAGATCTGTCTGTACCAACATGCCTCAGACCACGTGCTATAATTTGCGCATCTAGCATATACACGACAGTCTTTATCAGATCTTGATTAAGAATATTGTCTCGGTCAAGATCATTGTGTGTTGTATCGGTCAAACCCACGGTACAAAAGAGCTACCAACTGCCCATTGTAGGCAACCCGCACCCCAATGCCCCCAAAGTCAACGAGTGACTTATACTACGCATATCGCACCCACTCAAGAGGTGTATTCTCTCCTAGGCAATTAGCCTCATACAGTCCATTGGATCTTTTCAATGCATGTACAATGCACCATTCATAGTTTAAATTCATTATCTCATGGGTTCACACATTAACCCAACAGTATCTTTACTGTATTTTCATCGCGTAATCATATTTTTGCATTTTCTCAATCGTGCAACAATTCTGTCGCATTTTCAAATCGCGTATTGATTTCTCAACGTAATCTCAATTGCGTAAAATATTTCTCACACATTTTAAATCAAAAATACGATTTTTATCATTTAATATTAAAAATTGACTTTATTTTTAATATTTGCATAATAGTCCCTCTATAAAATAATATTTACGTTATAATCCTCATTTAAATAATAATTTCATAATAATCCCTCATAAAATAATATTTACAAGATAGTCCCTCTTTTAGAAAATATTTGCAATATAACCCCTCTTTAGAAAATAATTGCAATATAGCCCCTCTAAAAATTAGTATTTCTACTGTTTCCCAGAAAATGGTAATTCTTTGCTTAACGTCAGATATTACAGCTCAAATTTTCCTAACGCGCTTCCAAACCCATAGGGTGAACTATACGTTAGAAAACTTCAAGTATTTGCATCTATTTTTATTTCATAACCTAATTATTTAATTACATCATTTTGTTTTCTAAAAAGTATTTTGCTTGCTACTAAATCCAAACTCTTTCAAAATGCTTTCTTTCTCAATTAAACCTTTAAATCTACACTTAATAAAATAATTTAGTTCTACATTATAAAAAATGGCATGTTGGCCAAATTTTCATTCTTGCTTCAAAACTCATTGTAATTCATTTTCTAACACTCTAAATCCTTGTAAAACATCTTAATTAATTTTAGTGTTATGGAACTTTTAATCCTCAATTTGAAATCATCATTTTAGAACTCTTGGTCCTCTTGAACCTAATGAGGCCGTGTGCCTCTAAGCTCTTTGGAGCACTCATGTAATCTTTCCAACATGTTGTTCACATCCTAGATTACACATACATTTGCATGCTTCCAAAATTATACATACAAGCATATTCAAAGCTATAGTCATACCATCACACATGCAATCATAAACACAAAATCATAAATACCACAATCACAAACAAAGAAGCATCAAACAACAAGTGAATAAACCCTTATGGGTTTTTCACCACGCAAAACCATCTCCTCACCACCAACACTTAGTTGGTGAGGTAAATCTCCCTCTTACCTTAAGGAAGACAAGAATCTTCAAGTTCCCTCCTCCTTTTGATTTTCGTGTGAACCAAACAAAAACCCTAAAAATTCTTAAACAATTACCAAAGTCATAATCAAGGCTTAATAACAAAGAACCATGAAACAATCATGGTCTAGAAAATCAAAAACTCAACTTAGAACCATAAAATCAAAAGTTTACCTTTAGGGAAGTAAGCTAAAGCTTGAATTTTGAGATACTTGGAGTAGGTTTTTGACAAAACTTTCTAAAAGAAAAGTGTTTAGAATATGGTTTAGGTTTAGGAAATGTAGAGAAGAAAAATTATAGGAGATTGGAAGTAGGATTTGGGTGGTATGGCCGAATCCTCCAAGGAAGAAAAAGAAAGGGAAAAGTTCTTGGTGTTCTTGATAATTTGGAGAGAAAAGATGAAGGCTTAGCTTTTAGGTGAGAGAAAATGAAAATTGAGAGTGAAGAGAAAGGGTGCAGCCGTCTGAGTAGTGTAGGAAAAATTAGGAGATAAACTTGAAATAAAATATCACACTTTGTGTTCATATGCAAAGGCACATGGCTTGGTTATCAAAGTGTCATGCAATGGTCATAAAAGACCATTCAAGAAGGCTTGAGAAGCCTCTTGGCCGTGTGGCTCTCTAGGAAAGGCTAACTTAGTTTGTTTCTATTTTAATTCTAGTTACACTTTAAACAAATAACCACTAACTAGATTAGGTTTTCTAGTTACTTGATTAACTATCTAGTTACATAGCTAACTAGTTAAATAGGTCATTGCCTATGTCATGATTAGTCATGGCTTCTAGATGAAATTAGGATTTTAGTTAGTAATTAGATCCTAACTTATTAGTAACTAGGTTAGTTCATTTAGTTCCTTAATTAG
Organism: Ormosia semicastrata; assembly: GCA_029884595.1. Taxonomy (NCBI): domain Eukaryota; kingdom Viridiplantae; phylum Streptophyta; class Magnoliopsida; order Fabales; family Fabaceae; genus Ormosia; species Ormosia semicastrata. Next base: position 78,515,996 of record JAQQTO010000060.1, read on the forward strand.
GCAATTAGATAACTAAATTAGGTTTATTTAGTTACTTTGTAACTAGTCAAATATTTCAACTTAGACATTTTCTTATTGGTTAGAAAAGTCCAACCATCATTTTTGACTTGTTTCTATTGGTTCATAAATAATTAGGTTACAGAAAATATTCTAAGTACATTTTCTGTCAATTAAAATATATCGGGTCCAATAATTTATAGCAGAAGCTGTTATAAATAAAATAACAGATATTTTCAGTGAAATATTTTTATTTCACAGATAAATTCTAAAAATTAAAAGATTCTTTTCTGTGTCTCTCAGATTCGGGTTTAGTAAGATCCCCCGTCTTCGAATAAATCAAAAAAGATTTTCTCGATCCAAAAATTATTATTTTCCTGACTCAGAGTAAATCTCACACAATGATCAAAAATAGTCTCAGAATGATCAAAATATTTTTCTGTAACACAGAAAACACAAAACATTACAATTTAGCTATTACTGTAACATAACCAAAATTTGGGGTGTTACACTGGACCTAGAAATATCAGATGGACAATTTAGTCAAATGTGGTTTGCTCTTATAACTAGAAACATCAGGTAGACGATTTAGTCAGAAAGGATTGGTTATCAGAGGAAACCCAAATATCGGTGGTACTATACAGTCATATAGATAGTTATATAATATCATTGATGCAAATGGTATTGAAACAATTGTATGGACGGTTTCTTTAATACCATTGGGAATGGTACAACGGAGGATTGATCTCGTTGAATATGCATTTGTGCATTATACAATTATGGCATTTTATGCTTAGGAGTGAACGAGAACTTACAGGATAGTGGGGCCTTGAATAGACCTACAGGGACGTCAGGGCGCGATGATTCACTTGTGATTATGCTATCACATTGTATACCCCTGGCCGTAAACACTGTTGCAACGCACTGGTAGCCTGGCAATCCACTATTACTTTTCGTGGCACAACATAGACTGTCTATTGAGGGGGGACATATTTTCTGGGACGTTCATCTCTGAAAACTGAGTCTAACTCCATGAAGTAGAAAATGAGTACATTGTACATGAGGATGGTCAGCATATGCATTGTGCATATGCATGGTCAGTTCACATAGTCATGGCATGGTCATCATACATATTGTGGAGACATGAATATTATTTATATATCTATGGTGGATATCTGTTGTTATAGTGCTGTTAATATTTATAATATTGTGGAATATACTTTCTGATGATATATATATGTGAAATTAATAACTTGAATATATTTGTAATATCTGTATGTATGGAATGACTACGTCATTCGTGCTATGTTCCTTTGCTGCCATGTTAGTAATGATATAGGATATCTCACCTCTTCGATGTATTGTCTCGTTTTATTTTTCTGTTCGATAAAGGCTGTGAAGGGGACACGGTTGAATTGGCAGGTTGTAGTTGAGTTGACTTTCTAATTCCTGTGATGGCGTTAAGATGAGATTTCCTTGGCCACGTGAGGGTGCAGCTTCATGGGGGCATTGATGCCTAGCATGTCGACCAGGACACCGAACATTTCATTGTGTATAGGGGTAGTGGCTCTATCCACAGATGGTACCTATCCCGGGGTTACTACTTACCCTTTAGTGCTTTAGTACACGTCTTTTGTTATTTGGGTATGTAAGTGCTACATTTTTATGTTAATAGTACCTTGTGTTCATTATATACATATATATATATATATATATATATATATATATATATATATATATATATATTTAATGTTTTTCATTCAGTGATTGTATTTTGGGAGCTATGTGATAAACATATTTCATTCATGGCTCATATTTTCTTTATATACACAATGATTAAATTTGTAAAAATTGTTATTTGAGTTGTAGCACGCCAAAAATTTAGTGACAGTGGTATAATGATGATTGTGCCGTGGTTACTAGATCGAGGGGTGTTACACTCTTAAGAGAGAAAATGGAGTTACTGATGCGTGAATGAACTTAGTATGCAGATTTTATAGAAGTTCCAGTCTTTAAGCATTCCAATAGTTAAGAATTGCCTAAAGTAGGTATCTTGAACCTTGAGCACACTAGTGTGGCATAAGTAACCACTTGTAATGTGATAGTAAGGCAAGCTAGATACAAGTATCATAAGTATGATTACTTAATTAGAAATATGGAATATGCTCCTTAATGAGTTAGAAGTGAGCTGAGAATACATGTTTGCTAGAGTTTAGTTCTTCACTTGGTTAGAGAGAACCATGTGATGAGTTAATGTAGTGTTTTTGTATGAGTTATACATAATGCTGCATAGTTTCCAGTTACTTGCTAATTCCCAAGTAGAGTAATCTTTAATGATGTACAATAATTTGGCCAAAGGAGATAAATAGGAAAGTCCAAAAGTCTCTTTGAGTGAGAATTTAACCCTAACTTCTCGTTAATGCCAGGATTACTAGTTTTTATGTAGTGAAAATAGTACTCTCATAAGTGTGAGTAGAAACTAGTCCACTTACTACCAGGTAGTTTGAAGAGTTAGTCTTCTTAACTACAAGTTTAAAGAGAATGTGGAATATGCAAGTGACACACACACAATTCTACACTTACATAATTGCATTGCATTTCATAATCATCATTCTCAAAGATTTCATATGTGCGAGCATACTGCATACATATTCATTTCTAATTTCTTGGTAATTGTATAAGTAATTGCCTAGTGTTAATGATATTTTACAATTGTATGGGTGGTTATTTGATATCATTGATAGTTATATATGTGAGTTAAATGATTATGGATTGACTTAGTGAATGTTTACATAGAGTAGAGAATGTAAATATTCTAGTGGTATTGAATATAGACTCAATTACCTATTACGAATCCTGACTCCAAAATTAGTAAGTTTATTCATAGAAGAAGGTTATATGTGTAGTATATATAACAAGTTTATGAATGAACTAGTTGTAATATGTTACAATTGTGTAGATAGTTATTTTTATCATACGAGTAAGGAACTTATGTTTTTAGATCATGCGTTGTGTTTAGTGAACCTTTACATAATAGTAATATGTGAATGTTCTAGTGATATTGAATAGAGATTTAATATCCTGCGGCAACCATAATCCATTGTTATTAAGTTTGAATATTATAATGTTAAGTAATTTTGAGACAGCTTAGATATGTATACAGTTTACGTTGTTTAATGCCATGAAATATATGAATATTACTGAGACTTTTTATGTTCTCACCCCTTTCCGTGTTTCCTTGGTAATAGCAGGTCAAGACTCTTTAGTGGGTAAGAAGATAAAGAAACAAAAGAACTAATGTAGGATAGTTTTATTTGTTTCTTTTATAGACAAAGTTGATGTAATTATTTATAATTACTTGAGGATGTAAATTTGTATATATACCACTTTGCCTTTTGGGCTATTGTGGTATATATGTATGACTTTTTAGTTATGACTCTCCGTAATTATTTATAAATATTATGGATTAGTTGATGTTTAAGTTAGAAGTAGCATAGTTAATACTGCTTATATTCCAGGTATACTAGGTTATTGGTATTAGGATGTTACAGTAATCGATTACCATTCTAAGTGGAGAAGAGGCAACTCGATCTCCCGATTTGATACAAGGTATATAGTTGTTGTCCTGTTTACTAAGGATTTTAATTAGTTTGTGTTAATGTTGTGGTTGATAAAACATAATTGAAACCAAGAGGGTAAATGCTTTCGTATGGTGCCTGAGTTTAGATGCCTTGTTAAGTTTAAGTTGTGACTGAATTTTGATTGAAATGAACTGGACCATGGTTGCCTTGCTATGACAAATTGATGTACTTGTTTTGTTTTAAAGTATAGTAATATCTGCATAATTAGAGTTTTCTGACAACCTACAATCCTAGGCGTATAACTCGGACTATTGGTAACCAAATTTCCTACCACTTATGATATTCAAAAGATAAGACATGAATTTTGATGTGAAAAAAAAATGAAAAATTCCAATATTTTAGCACCCACCAAAGAGTCCCAATTTGTAAGTAAAGATAGGTCAAATTCTGCAGAATCACAATCTGTTGTCACAAGCTGGCAGCCTAGATAATTTATTGCATAACTTAGTCTATAGGAATCTAAAAATTATGAAACTAGTCACATTTCAAATTTAAGATATAAGGCTTCTTGCAATAAAAATTTCAAATATTTATGACTTCACCAGTAGTACCAGTTTCTAGTTGAAAACAGAGTAAATTTTGTAGAAAAGAACAAACTAGCACCTGTTAAGTCAAATTGCATAACTTTTTGCTCCGAAGTCTAGAATACATGAGACTAGTGGCATTTTGAAGCTAACATGTAAGGCTATAAGAGGTAAAAATTTCAAGAATTTTGAATTTTTGTATGCATTCCCAGTTTTAGTTTAAAGTAAGGTCAGAATCTGAAAAAATGGCTAGTTGCCTTGTTACATCTTCTACACTTTGTTGTATAACTTTAATTACACTAAGTCAAATGAAATGAGGTTTATTTCATTTGAAAGGAATGTGATAAGGATATTTATGTATAAAGTTTTAGAATTTTGAAGTTAAGATGTATTTTTGGTTCAGTCATGAAAATCAGCCTTTTTAAGTAAGAATAAGGATTTGACAACCATGTCCTTTTAAAGCTAAAATGAAGCTTAAATTGTTTTCTTACTTCAATACACATTTCTTAGTAACTCACACATCTTTGTGTGATATCCAAGTTAAGGAGTTTTGGTCTTGTGACAAGTTCAATTAAAAGATGAATGGCAAGTTTCAAATCTTGTCTTGATTCTTTAATAAATTCTGTTTTGGGCTCAACCATTTTACAAGGTAGATTTGATGAAATTTGAGTTAATAAACTTGGGAGTCTTCCATGAAAATGTGAGTTTGATCATGTTAGAAATTATGGGTGATTATCTAAGCTCTTGTATGGATCTATTGGTAAGGTGCCTTAGTTTGACTATTTTGTTGGGTGATTATCTATTGGCTATTGCTAATGGCTGGATTGAAATCTATGGATTAGATGAAGTTATTTTGATTTTATGTTTTATTATCTTTATATACTGTTTGGAATTAGTGAATCTTTGTATGAGATAAATTGAGTTTAGAAATTTGTGGAAGTGAGTTTAAGTTGCAGATTAATAATCAAGACACCTTACGATTTAGGTATTTGGTTATCATGACTTCTAAAGGTAGAATTTGAGGAAATTATGAACTGTAATGTTTTTGATTGTTGAATAGCATGTAAGTATACTGTTTTGGATTGCCTTTAATTGAAAGGTTGGATTACCTTTAATTGAAGGGTTCTATAAATTAATTAGATTACGATATCATATTGTTTTAAAAAATTTTCAAAGACAGAGTTGAGTTTAGGTTATAGAAGGAAAGTGTTGAAATTTCTATGAAGTTCAAACATGAAGAATTGTATGTCTAGAGTTTGGTTTTGATGTTTGGAGATCATTTAATGTTAGTCAATTATCCTAAAAATTTATATGAAGCAGAGACCAACTTGGTTGCTAAGTATAATGTAAGGTATTATTGAAATCACTATTTAGTAATTAGGCTTTTGTAAAAGGAATGTTTAAGTGCTATTAATGGAATCTTGAGTTAAGGTGATATAAGTGGTATACTTTTGAGGAGAAAGGTGAGAATAGTTACAAAAGTGTCACTTTGAATAATCCTGCTTATGGTTAATCATCTTACTTGTTTTGGAGTTCTTTTGGAAAAGTTTTAAGAAACCGTGTAAGTAATCAAGTAACATTATTTCAAATTGAAGTTCATATTAGAGATTAGTTTGAATTATATTGATGATATGTATAACCAAGACTACAGAATAGAAAAGTAAAGTAGTATCCAGAGTTACATTCATTAAGTAACTAAATTTTGAGGACAAATTTTTTAAAAGGAGAGGAGAATTGTAATCTCTCTGGTTAGACTTCAGGATAAACAATTCCATAACCTGGAAAAAGCTATCAACCAGGAGAAAGATGGCGAGAACCGATCCCTGAGAAGGAATGAAGAAAACCGAAGGGACAGAGCCCATGATGAGGCATGATTAAGTTTGTCTTCTGAAAAATTCCAAGATCACAGAACCCACTCGAAGCACTGAAATCCCTGCTTAGAGAAGACAAAAATAGGACCATAGAGTAAAGAGCTCGGTTACACAAAATTAACCCTTCTCCGATAAGCTGATGGCCTATGAGATCCCTAGGCATTTCAAATATCCCACAAATATTGAAGCCTATGGCAGGACCACAGACCCTCAGGAGCACCTGGACGCATACGTTTATGCTCTCTTATTTGTTAGAGGAGATGACCCATTCATGTGCCATGCATTCTCTCTATCTCTAAAGAAAGCCACCTTGAGATAGTTCACTACCTTAACTCCTAAGTCCATCGTTAACTGGAAGGGCTTGTCCTCGCGATTTTTGCTGCACTTCACCACTAGCAAGGTGCAGCCGAAATCCATCTCATGCCTTTCCCAGATTAAACAAGGAAAGGAATAATCTCTCTGAGACTTTATATCCCGATTTAACAAAGAAATAGTCAAGATTAAAGACTAGGATTAAAGAATCAGATTGCACTACTTGAGGGAAGGACTCTACCCTGGGTCATTTTTTTTTCTCTTGCCAAGAAGGAGCCTAAGACCATGGATGAATTTTGCACTCTTGCTGACAAGTACATCAATGCTAAAGACATTCTCTGGGATAGGAAGCATCTTGAGAAATGAGAAGATGCTAAAACTAAGTTTGGACAACCCAACCAACAGGGCTGGAACTCGAAGACACCTTTTAAGGGGAAGTACAAAAACTACACTCCCCTTAATGCACCTCAGCTCAAATCTACCAAGAGGTCATGAACACTGAGTTTAGAGATGTACAAAGACCTCCCCCTTGAAGAAACATACGTAGAGGGACAAATCCAAGCACTGTGCATGGCATGATGGCCATGGTCATAATATGAAGGATTGTATTAACCTCCAAGATGCCATTAAGTCTCTGATTCGAGATGGTGTGCCAATCTCGGAACAACAATCAGAGAAGAAGACAAAACTATAGGAAGTGGAGCTATAGCCCTTGGAGATGTCCATCTTCACCCTACCAGAGAAGACACTCTCTAGCCATGAATGAGAATCCCGACGTAGGCTCATCTCAGGGTAATGCCCAAAACCAAGAAAGGACACAATCCCAGGATGACAATCAAGATAATGACTATTGTCACGTTGAAGAAACCCAAATAGTTAACACTATCTCAGAAGGCTTCGCAGGTGGCGGTAAGTCAAGAAATGCTAGGAAGAAAGCACTTCGAGCTATATTGAGCATAGCATACCTCTCGGGAACTAAGTTGGATAGCAGTACGATAAAAACCTTATTGATTTTATTCTCCGACGAAGATTACGGATGCATAATCCCGAACCACGATGACCACATGGTCATCTCCAGGATAATTACTAATGTCGAGGTTTGCAGAATACTTGTTGACTAAGGGAGCTCAACTAATATCATGTTCCTAGACTTGTTCAAAAAGCTAGGATTGTCAAGAAAGGAATTGATCCCATACATAGGTGAGCTGATTGGATTCATAGGAGACAAGATCACCCTGACCTACATCGAGACCTACCTAACTTTGGGGAAAGATTCCCTCTTCAAAACTGTTAAGGTTATGTTCTTAGTGGTTGATTGTCCTTTGGCCTATAATGTCATGTTAGGTCGCCTATCACTCAACACCTTTGGGGTCGTGATCTCCACACCCCACTTGGCCATGAAATTTCTGGACCAGCAGGACAGGGTTGTGACAGTCAAGGGAGACTAAGCCACGATGAGAAGATGCTACAAAGAAAGCCTGAGAATCACCAAGTAACCTTAGGCAATGGATCAACACAACGATTTGACTCCAGTCACTACAGACTCCGTTGAAAGTCCTCTTGACTAAGTTGGACGTATATGAAGAGATTTGTGGTATATTCCCCCAACATGATGGAGAGCTTCAATCCTTTCAACTTGGTGCCAAGTCAGACCATGTACCCAAGATTGGAGGGCATCTGAGTCAAGAGGAAAGATCCCGGTTAACCAAATTTTTGGAGAAAAATAAGGATCTTTTTGCCTGAACCTCCATAGACATGTCGGGCTTAGACCCACAGTTCATCTACCACTGACTTTCTATCATGAAGAATGCAAAACTGATGGCCTAGTGAAAAAAGGTCAGACCTGAGAGGTAAGAAGTGATCCAGAAGCAGGCGAAAGAGCTTCTAAATGCTAAATTCATTAGGGAGGTCTTCTACACCACATGGCTCTCTAACATGGTTTTGGTCAAAAAGGCCAGTGAGAAGTGGCATATGTGCATCGATTTCACCGACCTAAACAAAGCATGTCGAAAAGACCCTTATTCACTTCCTATCATTAACAAGCTAGTAGACAATTCCTCTAGTTTTTGGCTACTTTCTTTCATGGATGCCTATTCCGGATACGTCCAAATCCCCATGAACCCAGAGGATGAAGACAAGACTACCTTCATAACTGAGATGGGAAGCTATAGCTACCGTGTTATGCTATTCGGACTGAAGAATGCAAGGGCAACTTACCAATGAATTATACACAAAGTCTTCGAAGGACAGATTAGTAAGATGCTAGTAGTCTACATTGATGATATGATAGTTAAGATGGTGGAGACCAGTGTCCACATTAAGGATCTAGAAGAAGTGTTCACCCAAATTTGGAAGCACAACAAGAGATTGAACCTGGAGAAATACGCCTTTGGTGTACATGTTGGTAAGTTTCTGGGGTTTTTATCAACAAATTGAGGTATTGAAGTCCACCCATTGAAGTGCCAAGCCGTCCTCGACATGCATAGCCCACAGTCCATGAAAGAAGTGTAGCAATTGATAGGTTAAATAACAACCCTCACATACTTCCTAACCAAGGTTGCCCAAAAATCTTTTCCCTTCTTCAAAACTTTAAAAATGGGAAAGAATTTTGAGTGGATTCCAAAGTGTGAGGCCGCTTTCTAAGAACTGAAGAAGATGTTGTCCACATCACCAATTCTGACAAGGTCGGTGTAACATCCTTCCTAACCTATTAGCCTTAATGAATGTTATAGAAGCTCTTTAACACTTGTGCTAATTATTTGTTAATTCTGGTAATTTTTTGAGCTAGTTTAGGTATAATGCTATAACACAAGATGTGAAAAATAGCTCATATTAGCTCATAATTTAGCACAAATTGTTTAGATGATGGAAATAAATATAGAATATTTATTTCTAGGTTACAAATAATTCAAATGAGTTATAGTGAATTTTAGAGAATTAATTGAATTAGTGTGGCATTTTTAATAACATAGGGATGAATGTTTAAAGGCCAAATTAAATAGGAAAGTAGCTAGGAAAATCATGAGGTTTTATGAAGATGTCAAATAGAGGATGAAGATTATTCTGGGAATGGTTACAGGTTAAGGCAGATACTTGTAAGCCTATTAGTTTAACTCCTTAGGTTTAACTTAACTTAAGGATGAGCAATAAGGCTTAATGGTTATTTATAGTGTATATGAATAATTAGTAACGGATGAGTATAGGAACTAAATGAAGACCTAGAATTTTCTATGACACTTATAGAAGTTATAAAATTTATTAGTGGAAGATCAAAATATCCTTAAGAGATAAATTTCTCACACCAAATATCTTGTCCTTATCCTTATCTTCTCTCCCTCGATAGAAGATAGGAAAGAAAGAAAGAAAGAAAGAAAGAAGGATAAGAATATATATATACACACACACACACACACACACACACACACACACACAGAGCAAAATGAGAAAGAAAGGAAAGAAAGAAGAACAAAGGGTGAATCACAAGGAGGAAATCACTACCAACATCAAGGGGAGTTAAGGTAGGGGTTTGTGGTTCTATCCCACTTCTTTATCTTCTTGTTTCTAAAGGGTGTGAGTTAGAAAACTTGATTGGAAGTTGAGAAATTGTATACTAATTTTTCATAAATGCATGTATATGGATTTTGGACTTATGTGCATTTATAAAACTCTATATACTTGAGGTTGTGAATATAGGTTTTAAATGATTTGACCATTGTTGTTATGCAATCTTGATGTTGGCTTAAGGGTATGGGTTAAGGAATGTTGTTATGATGATTTGAGAGTGGTTTGTTCTGGGTATCGTATGTCTAAGGACTTATTCTGTTGCTGAAACCTAGATGGTAATTGATTACCATGAGTTGGTAATCAATTATCAACCTTCAAAGAATGGTAATGGAAACGTGGTAATTGATTACCATCAGTAGGTAATCAATTACTGGTAATCGATTACCATCTGTAGTTAATCAATTACCAAGCTTTTGTATGCGAGATTTGTAGGTGGTAATCGATTACCATTAGTAGGTAATCGATTACCAAGGTTCCGACTTGTGAAATTTGAATTGGTAATCGATTACCATCAATAGGTAATTGATTACCAAGCACTTGTTTTGAGAAAATGGCTTGTGGTAATTGATTACCAAGCCTGGTAATCGATTACTAATCCCATGTTTTGAGAAAACAGAGTTCTCTACTCTATGTGGACCAAATGGAAGCTTATGATATGACTCAATTCACTAATTTAAGTATCTTGTGTTATAAATGTACACTTAGTAAGCCTAGGAAATGATGTGACTGTGCACGTAGTATATTTATGAATTGAGGATAACATTGTGCACCTAGTTTACTTGTGAAGTATTGATATTGTGCACTAGATAAGCTTGTGAAGCAGAGATGTTGTGGACTAGACAAACTTGAGGTATTGATATTGTACACTAGATAAGCTTGTGAAATAGTCATATGGTGCACTTAGTTTATTAGTGAAATGATTATATTATGCACTTGGTTTATTTGTGCACTTAGTATAACTTGAGATGTACACTTGTTATAATTATGAAGTGTACTAGAAATGATTTGCTCCTTTATCAAATTAAAGTTGAGCTAGTATTGAATGATCAGTTGTGTTTTGCTCCTTTACATTGTTAAAGTGGAGTTAGTAATGGAATGTTAAGAATGTGCAATGTGCTCAAAGTAAAAGACATTGGAAAGATCCTTGAATAAAGGTGATCCATACTTGCTATTCCCATAGTATTGTAACCTTAGTAAGATGTGCACAATCTTTTGGTTAGTGAATTTCAAGACATGAACCTCGATAAGGAAGGTGATCCTAAATTCTTAATATAGGATTTCTCTTGTTCTCCTTATCAGATGTGAATTTTGGGAGATGAACCTCAATGGGGAAGGTGATCCTAAATTTCAAGTATGAGACTTCTTATTCGTTTCCTCATTAGATGTGGCCAGGGTTATCGATAGTGTGAGGAGATGACATTCCCTCCTTACCAAATGATATAAGGAACTAGGTTCTTGAGAATATGTAACATCTTAATACTATTACCCTAGTATAACTAACAAATACCTGCATAAACAGTAATAGTTATGCTACTTCTAACTTAAACATCAACTAATCCATAACATTTATAAATTTATGGAGAGCCATAACTAAAAAGTCATACACATATACAGCAATAGCCCCGAAGGCAAAGTGTTATATATACAACTTTTACATCTTCAAAATAAATATAACTAATTATACAAGCTTTGTCTATAAAAGAAACAAATAAAACTATCCTACATTAGTTTTTCTATTTCTTTATCTATTTACCCTCTGAAGGGTCTTGACCTGCTTTTACCATGAAAACATAGAAAGGGGTGAGAACATGATAATTCTCAGTAATATACACATATCTCATGATATTCATTAATATAAAACACATATCAATATAATCTATATCAATATTATACAGTCACCCATACAATTGTATAACGTATCAAAGCTATCTCACAACTACTTAACCTTATAATACTCGAACTTAATCTCAATAGATTATGATTGCTACAAGATATTAAATCTCTATTCAATATCACTAAAACATTCATATGTTACTGTTATGTAAAAGTTCACTAAACACAATGCATAATCTATAAGCCTAAGTCCCTTATTCATATGATAAGAACAACTATCAACACAGTTATAACATATCACAACTAGTTCATTCATAAAATTGTTATAGTTACTACACGTATAACCTTTTTCTATGAATAAACTCACTAACTTTGAAATGTACATTTAGCAACAAGCAGTGAAGTCTTTACTCTATGCCACTCAAACATTTACATTCTCTTACTCTATGTAAACATTCATTAAGCTAATCTCTAACCTTAAACTCATATGTATATAGTCAATGATATTGAACAACCGCCCATACAATTATAAAATATCATCTACACAAGGAAATTGCCCATACAATTGCCAAGGAACAGGAAATGAATATGGATGCCATATGCTCACATGTATGCAATGTTCAAAAATAATAGTTATAAAATACAATGTGATTTGTGTAAGTGTAAAGTTGTGAGTGTGTGTGTCACTTGCATATTCCACGTTCTCTTTAAACTTGTAGATAAGAAGACTAATTCTTCAAACTACTGGATAATGAGTGGACTGGTTCCTACTCATACTAGTGAGAGTACTATTTCAACTACATATAAACTAGTAATCCTGGCACTAATGAGCAGCTAGGGCTAAATCCTCACTCAAAGAGACTTTTGGACTTTCCTATTTATCTCCTTTGGTCATATGATTGTACATCATTAAAGATTACTCTACTTTGGAATTAGCAAGTAATAGGAAACTATGCAACATTATGTATAACTCATACAAAACCATCACATTAACTCATCACATGATTCTTTCTAACCAAGTGAAGAACTAAACTCTAGTAAACATGTACTCTCAGCTCACTTCTAACTCATAAAGGAGCATATTCCATGTTTCTAGTTAAGTAATCATAATAATGATTCTTGTATCTAGCTTACCTTATTTTCACACCACAAGTGGTAAACTATGTCACTCTAGTGTACTCAAGGTCCTAGATACCTACTTTAGGAAATTCCTAACTTATGGAGTGCATAAAGATTGGAACTTCTATAATATCTCTATACCAAGTCCATTCATGCATCTCTAACTCCACTTTCTCTCTTAAGAGCAACTCATGCACTATGGCAAGTGATTATTGCCAACTGAACTCAGCTTACTTGTATCCAATATACCCTGCCCTCATCATCTTATATGTTATATTAAATGCAATTTTGTGTTGCCTAAGAGTCTAGATACCTACCTAAGGCAATCCATTACTCTTGGTTGCACTAAGGTATCTTACTTTCCTATATATGCAAGATGGTCTTTCTCTCTCTTAGAAATACCTCTATTAGTGTCTCAACACACTCTACTAGGCATATAAAAGGGATCATAACAAGTAGAAAAACTCAATTCATCAAAATAAGCATTCTAGTGAATTATGCTTTGGGCGCTTGGGCACTATTCTCCAGTGCTTGGGCGCTCACTACCCGACGCTTGGACGCTGGTTGGGCAGAAACATACCCTATTTTGCTCTGCGACAGGTGCCTGAGCGCTCAGCACCAAGCTCTTGAGCACTCAATGCTCCATTGCGCAAAAATGCTCTCTAGATTGTTAGGCACCTGGGTGCCCAACTCAAGCGCTGGTTGCATAATACAGATTCTGCAGAATTTGAGTACTGTTCCATTGGAACAATACTTACTTCCAATCATTCAAGATCAGTTTTCTTGTAATTTATAACACCAATTATAGCCTCTAAACTTGTTGCAATTCTCATACAACCTATGAATTTACTTAGGCAATAAATTAGGTCAAGAATCACACTAACTCAAATCTATTTTCTAAGCTCCTCATCAATGAACCAAAATGGTTTATCTTAAGCCACAAATGGCTATCTTGCACTCACTAATCTAAACATATCCTAACTTAATCCTTGAAATCAAGAACCAAGCCAAGAACATAGATTTGGATTTCCAAATCCATTTTTCTATTGATAAAACCTAAGTTCATTCAAGGTGAACAAAAAGGGAAAAGATGAATAGAAACTCTCCTACCTCTTGTATGGATGATCAGCCTTCAAGCTTGAGCTTTGATTTTGATCTTCCCTTACTCCTCTTTCTTTTCTCCTTTTCTCCCCCTTCGGTTCCTTCTTTCTTTTCTCTTTAGTTTCTATTTTTGTTCTCTGCTCCTAGCCATAGGAAAATAGAAGGAAATAAAGAGGAAAAGTCCAACTTGGCCTCTTAAACCCAAAGTTAGAACTTTATATCTGTTGAGGACACTTGAATTATGCTAAATCAAGTTTCCTAACTTCCAACAACTTTAGAATAAATACTAGGGTTCATCTAATTTATTGTTTCAACAATATTATATTTTCCCAATATCTGCTACTAGTCAATCCGACATTAAAATGCACAACTAGTTTGCCTAAAAATACCAAACTAAATTTGATTACTTTCAAATTTTAACTACATCCTCTTCCACCTATTTGTGACTTAGAAACAAACTCTCTAGGTTTATTTCCCTTAACTTAGCAATTTATGCTACTATCTGGGTCATTTTAAGCTACTTTTCATACTTTGAATTGCAACAAAGTGCCTAAACTAACTCAATTTGTCACAAAACTACACACACATGCCAAACAAGTGATATGCTACCTTTGTAACCATAAACTAGTCTAACATGCTAAAAAGAGGATGTTACAGAATATGTCTAGAAAGATGATGATATATGAGTACTAGAAAGAGATTTACACATGATTAAACACTATCATAACATTGTGAAAATCTTATTTATATAGATCATTGGTTTGACAATGAATGTTTGCATCCTGAAAGTATGTAAATATTCTAGTGATAGTGAGATATGACTCACATTTGATATATTCTGGAATAAATCTATGATGTATTGATGAGGTGTTGAAATTAGACATATTGGTTGAATATATGTTATTGAACAATGATAATAACTAAATTTCTACCTCGGCAAGAGAAATGAATTATTTTAGCTTTATCCACCTTTCTATATGAAATTTTATAGTATTGATTTTATTCCCCGAAGCAGTTGGAGTTATTGTGATGTCATTATTTATATGTTAGAACTATTGAGAATTTTTAGAATTCCCACCCCTTGTATCTTTCTTTTCCATGATAAATCTAATGCGAGATCCAACTATGGAGTAGAAGAGAAGACGCTATTGTAGAATAGAATTACTTCTCATTTTTGGGTCTTTGCCTTGTATTTAGAACTAGATAGTGGTTATGTATATAGCTTTATGTACATATGTCAAAAAAGGCTTAGTTTATAATTTTTGTACATTAATGTACTGGTTTGTATAGACTAATAAAGTCAACATGAATAAGAGTTTTTAGTTGTATATTTGTACTTTGAGAGATTTTATCCCTCATAAGACTCAAATTAGCAATAATGATGGAATATTTACTTAACAAGATATAATAATACATTAACCATGACGTGCCTAATTTTAAGTACTCTATGTAATCCGAATATACTAGGAATATTGGTTTTAGGGCGTTACCAGACTCTGTGAAGCACTTTATGCATACCTCTTTGTTAATAACGAGGCGATCAACTTAGTTCTGATAAAAGAAACAGATGAAGGTCAGAGACCAATTTATTTTGTTAGTAAAGTCTTGAAAGGTCCCGAGATATTCTATCAGAAGATTGAGAAACTAGCCCTAGAACTGTTGATTACTGCAAGAAGGCTAAGACAATACTTTCACTGTCAGCCCGTGATAGTAAGGATAGATCAGCCAATCAAGCAAGTACTGCATAAGCCGGATCTCACTGGGAGAATGATTGCTTGGTCAGTGGAGCTCTCCAAGTTCAGTATTACTTACAAGCCAAGACCATCTGTAAAGGTTCAAGTATTATCCGACTTCTTAGTTAAGCATACATTGGATTCTGGCCACCCTAGAGCACATTCCTGGACCATCTATGTTGATGGATCCTCGAATCCCAAAAATAGTGGTGCTAGAGTAATGTTGGAAAATGAAGTCAGCCTCGTGTTAGAACATTCTTTGAGATTCGAGTTTCCCACTTCAAACAACCAAGCTGAATATGAAGCATGCATCGCAAGCATCAACATGGTAAAGGAGATAGGAGCCACATATATAATCTTATGTAGTAATTCATAGATGGTGACATCCCAGATCTGAGGTGAATATTAGGCTAAAGAGCCCCTATTACAAAAATACTTAGCCAAAGTTAAAAATTTTATGGAAAGCTTTGACAACGTTAAGGTAGTGCATATCCCAAGGAAGTAGAACTCTAGAGCCGACATCTTGTCAAAGCTTGCTAGTACCAAGAGCCTTGGAAATAACATGTCCGTGATCCAAGACACCTTACTTACTCCAGTATTATGGACAGTGAAGTCCTCCTATTAGAAGATGATGAAACCTAGATGACGCCTATAGTTGCCTACCTCCGTAATGGCTCATTACTTGAAGATCAAAAAGAAGCCCAAAAGATAGTGTGAATAGCGGCCTGGTACACCATCCTTGATAACCAACTCTATTGTTGGGGGTTCTCCTATCCCCTCCTTAAGTTCCTTGGACCTAAGGGGATGGAATATGTCTTGGCCGAGTTTCATGAAGGAAGCTCTAGCCACCATCTCAACATAAAATCCTTAGCATATAAAGTGCTGAGGGTTAGATACTATTAGCCCACTATGGAAGCTGACAGCAAGGAACACGCACAGAAATGTGACCAATAGCAGTGCCATTCAAACATCTATGCAGCACCACCAGAGGAGTTATCTACGATGTTTGTCCTCTGGCCATTCTACTAGTGGGGGATGGGCATCCTAGGTCCTTTCCCCTAAGCATCAAGGTAGATCAAATACCTAGCGGTGGCTATTAATTACTTCACTAAGTGGATTGAGGCAAAACCGTTATTCACTATCACCTCTACGTGAATCCAAAAGTTCACTTACAAGAACAACATTAACAGATTTGGAATCCCAAAGTCTATTGTCACAGATAATGAAACCCAATTCATAAACCAAAAGTTCAAGGATCTCCTACTTGGGCTCAAGATTAAATAATACTTCACCCTGGTGGAACATTCTAAGACCAATGGGCAAGCCAAAGTAGCCAACCGGGTCATACTTAGAGGGATCAAAAAGAGACTTGACGATGCTAAAGGGAATTAGGTGGAGCAACTCAATCATGTCTTATAGGCATATAGTGTAACATCGTCCCTAACCTGTTAGTCTTAAATATGGTTATAAAGGTACTATAACACTTACATGAGTTACCTGTTTAATTTAAGTGACCTTCTGAGTTAGTTTGGGTATATTGTTATAATACTGAATGTGAAAAATAACTTATAATAGCTCAGAATTTAGCATAGACTGCTTAGATAAGAGAAATAAATATGGAGAATTTATTTCTAGGTCACAAATGTATAGAATATGATGTATATAATTTTGGAGAAATAACGGAGTTAGTCTGGTATTTTTAATAATACAAGATGAGTGTTTAAACGCTAAATTAAATAGATAGGTACCTTGGAAAATTATGAGAATTTATGGAAGTATCAAGTAAAGAATGGAGAATTTTCTGGTAATGAATAGAGGTTAAGCCGGATACCTAAAAGCCTATTAGTTTAATTCTCGAGGTTTAACTTAACTTAAGGAAGAGTAATAGAGCTTAAATGTCAGCTAATGGTGTGTGGAATGATGAAACTAGGAATGAGATAAGTCTTAGAATTTTCTATAACACCTATGAAGGTTAGAAAACTTGTTAATGGAAGATTAAAGTATCCTAAAGAGATACAACATTTTTAATTAACATTAAAGTTTTCCAACCTTATCTCTCCAACTCATCCACCGCCCTTATCTCCTGTTTCATTGACTTTCTCTCTTTCTCATCCACTCACTTACGGTTTACAGTAGAAAAGGAAAGAAAGGAAGAGAGAAAAGGAAAGAAAGAAGGGAAAGAAGTAGGGGAGGAAGAAGGGAAGTAAGGAAAAACCAAGGAAAGAAGAACCTTAAGGAGTTGAGGTAGGGGGATTTTGTGATTTCTTTACTTCACTCTTTTCTCTTTGTTTACTTAAAATTCTGTTTGAAGAATTTGGTTTGAGAATTTTAATTAGTGAAGTTAGAAATTGTGAAAATGGTAAGTTTATGGAGTTGAGTTTATGAGTAACTTTGAAACTTTGCAAACATGGATTGAAACATGGGTTTGATGGTTTGTTTGTTTGTTGTTGTTAAACCCTTTTGGATTTATTTTGAGAATACTTGTGATGAGGAGTATTAATCTTTGTTTTAAAACATTTGGTTTTGGGAGTTTTTGCATGACAAACTCTATTTTTTGGTTCATGATAGCTAGTAATCGATTACCAGAGTCGGTAATCGATTATCAAGTTTCTGAGAAGTGAGATTTTCATGTGGTAATCAATTACCACAAGAGGGTAATCAATTACCAATGTTCTAGAAACGAGATTTGCATGTGGTAATCGATTACCACAGGTTGGTAATCAATTACCAGGCCTGTAACTTACAAATTTTCAGCTGGTAATCGATTATCAGGAGTGGATAAACAATTATTAAGCTTTTGTTTTGAGATTTAGTTCATGGTAATCGATTACCATGAGTTGGTGATCGATTACCAGTGCCCTATTTTAGAAAATCAGAGTTTTCTACTTTATGAAACCAAATGTAACACATATTTGCTATGCATTGGATATTAATGATCTAGTTGAAGTACTTTATGATGTTAATATTCATCTACCATATCTATGAAGGATAATGGTATTGTACACTCAAAATACATGAGAAATGATAGTTCTATGTATATGATTCATAGGTGAGATGATGTTTGGTGTACTAAAAACATGTTTTGCTCCCTTATTTACTAAGGTTGAGCTATAATGGTATACTAGAAACATGAATTGCTCTTTTATGTGGTAAAGTTGAGCTGGAATTACATGTTTGCTAGATTTCGCTCCTTTACTTAGTTGAAGTGGAGCTCATGATGAGTTGATGTGGTGTGTGTTGTAATGCCCCCTTTTTCAGCAGGAGGATGTCACACCAAACGTACAAAAATTCCAAAAAAAGAAAACTATTATTAAGACCCAGTTTATTTTATCTATAGGTGTTAGCCTGTTTATTAATAGAGTATCCTAACTTAGCCATTTTCTTTTAATTATATATATATATATATTTGTAAGCAAAAAACATAAACTTAGCAGAACTCAACAAGAAGATCAAACCATACATTCATACAAAAGGTACTTAATATATATATTTTGATACATAACATAAGACATTAAATACATCAACAGTTCGCAAAAGAAAACAGAAGCTTTATATGCCCCAAAAGGTTATACAGACAGCCACCAAGGCTACAAAAAAAATCATGCCCCCAGTGACTACTGAGAAGGAACCTCAAAGGGGTCCTCCTCAGGTTCCTCCATAGGATCCTCCTCAGAAGAGGAAATCCTCACAGGAGCAACAGATTCACGAGCAGGAGCTCGTGCAAAAGATAGGAACGAATCCTTGTGTGGGCTATACTCACGATAGTCCCACACCTCACACTTCGGTATGTAGAACTCTAGCCATACAGAAACGTCAAAAGAGAAGACATATGGATCATAGCGACCCCAAGCCAAAGATACAGTTACTTCTCCCACATAGATGAAGCACTCGGTGATCAAGTCGACGTGCCAACAGTCAATGCCTCCGTGGAATCTCAGTCTGGCATACCCTAGGAAACCTCACCAGGATGCCATAGTCAAACAGAAGACTAACTCACCCCAAAACCAGGAAACTCAGGCTCTTCCTCGCCTCGGTCTTTTAAGAAGCATAAATATAAACAGAATAGTAGAATACAAAAAAGAGATGAGATATCCAACATCAATACCAGTTATGGCAGTAAAGAACCAGAAACGGCGTAAGATACTATACAGCATGATAAATATAATAAGAGCATCAGAATTCAGATGATAAACAATTTGATAATATAGATAGTCATAACATCATTAAAAGAAACAATTCCATAACCATATATATTTATGCTAGATAAATATGTTGACAGACTATGCACTTGCACAAGGTACCAAAATCCTACTCCATGGAGCTAGACACAATATCGGAGAGAATGATTAAGGAGACATGCCTGTATCTCATCAGCCTCAAATGAAGTGCTTTCAATATCAACAAATTGCACAACATGGCTTATACAAGGTATTCTTAACAAGATCGCGATATAGGACAATGTCTTAGTCCGGATCGTCGGTGCATTTGCATCGGTCTGTCCCATGGCACAGAGGAGCTTCTAGCTGTCCATTGTGAGATACTAGTACCCCGATGCCCCCAAGGTCAACAAGTGACCTACACTAGTCTATTCGTACCCGCATATAGGTGTGATTTATCTCCTAGGCATACAGCCTTACAACCAGAGTCCAATGGACTTTCGTAATGCATGATGACTCAATGCACATGTATATACAGATATTCAATAATAGTATGACTTGTCCATGATTATACGCCACATTAGGCCCAATCAATTACCAATAGTCCTTGGTCCCACTTATGGACCCACAACAAGTCAATATCCAATCTCAAGGGTAAAGACATACTTTTTAAAGTTTAGTACGAAGTTGCACCACATTTTCATTATATTTTTCTATTAACCTCTCTAGGGAAGTTCTCTAGTATTTATCATTCAACCTTTATTACTCTTAATTAGGTAAGTCCTCTCCTTTGTTTTAGATCAGACTCACTTAAATTAATTATTTTAAGCTCCTCACAATCTCACCTACACTCATGTTATTTCTTTGTCCAAAAATCACTCTAGGCTATAGGATAAGAGTTTGTTCTTTATTCTTTCCATATTATGAATTCCTAATTAATTATCTAATCACCTAATTATCTAAGTTTTAATTGATACAAATTTTTTTTGTCCATGGGTGCCCTACATGGCCATGACCTCTCAAGGGCTAGGAACCCAAAATTTTCATCGCATTATTAATTACTTGTTACTTGATTGCTTAAGTCCTAAAGTAGTAGAAAAATTCTATCTTGGACTCATTAAAGGCCTTTTGGCCGTGAGCCTCCAAACAAAAGGGGTAAGAATCCCTTGCTTTCCATATACACATCCAAGCATCCAATGCATTCCAAATCCATCAAGTTACACAAGAGCAAGTATTAAAGTCATACAACACCATCAATCACAACATTACCAAAGGAAATCATACAACAAAGTGAGAAACTCACACATGGATTCCTCACCATCACCACAAAAATGTGTTCCTCACCACCAAGATAGGTTAAAGAGGATTATCTCCCTCTTACCTCAAGAGACAACAAAAGAAAGCAAGCTTCTTGATGCCTCATTGCAAATTTTCGTCCACCACCACCAAGAAAACCCTAGGATAGTCAAACTCACCTAATCAACAACCAAGGCTTGAAAAGAGGAGTCCTTGATCACAAAGGTGGCCAAGGATCATGAAAATGAGTAGAGAAAAGATGAAAGTCAAGAACTTTACCTCAAAGCTTCAAGTTTTAAAGCTTGGTAGAAAGTGATGAAGACGGAAGAATCAAGAGATGATCACTAAAGAGAAAAGCTTCTATGTGACAAGGAGAATCAAGAACCAAGGTTGGTTGGAGGAAGCAAGGATGGATGGCCAAAAATGGTGTAGCGGCCGTGAGGATGAAGAGAAAATGGAGAAGAGAAAAAAAGGGAGAAAGGAAAAAGTGAGAGAAAGAAAATGGAATTTTGTTTGAAATGGAAAAGGTGATAGGTAAGTGAAGAGATGACAACTTTTTGGTCATCTTTTCCCCCCAAAACCGTGGGGTCACAAAGAGAGGAGAGAGAGAAATGACTTCTTCGAGAAGCTTGAGACAAAGCTTCCTTGAGAAGCTTCGCTCACTTTTTGAGAAAGTCAAGGGTGATGTCATGGTGATGATGTCATCTTGGTGATGTCAATAAAGTGCTATCTAGAAAAGATGACTAACACTCTACTAAAGCTATTATTCAGTGGACAAAAGTTACAGTTAGTAGAAACAGCATTTATTATCCATCGGATAATGAAATATACTGCGATTTTATTTATCAGATAAAATCTCAAAAATAAAAGCTTCGTAAACTGTGCCCGGTCTTGAGTTTAGTAAGATCCCGCATTGACTTTTCTACAGTCCAAAGTTTTCTAGAGCTCGGGAAAAATATTTTATTGTCCCGGTCCCGCTTAGCGTGCACGTAAGTCGAGAAATATATTAAAAAATAATCAAACAATTCAAATAATTCTAGAAAAATTCTCAAAAATCATAAATATTATAAAATAAATATATATCATGAAACAAGCAATTTTTGGGGTGTTACAACTCTCCCCTTCTAAAAAAAAATTTCGTCCTCGAAATTTTCATACCTCAGAATAAATGTAGATGTTGTTCCTTTATCTTGTCCTCTAACTCCCACGTCACATCTCCGGTTACGTCATTACAAATCACTTTTACCAATGGAATCTCCTTTCCTCTGAGTCGTTTCACTCTCCTATCCTCAATCTTTACAAGAAGTGTCTCATAGGTCAAATTCTCTTTTAAGTATACTATATCCAGTGCTATGATATGGTTTGGATCAAGAATGTATTTTCGCAATTGCGACATATGAAAAACATTGTGAATGTTAGAAAGAAAAGGTGGTAAAGCTATTTGGTAAGCTAATGGACCTATTCGACGAAGAATTTGATAAGGTCCGATGAATTTTGGAGTAAGTTTTCTAGATTTAAGAACTCGGCCGACCCTAGTTGTGGGTATGACTTTTAAAAACACATACTCGCCTTCTTCAAACTCAAGAGACTTCCTTCTTTTATCCGCATAGCTTTTTTGTTGACTCTGAGCCGTCTGCATCTTTTTCTGAATCATCTTAACATTCTCTGTTGTTTGCTGTACAAGATCAGGTCCAATCGTAAGGTGCTCTCCATCTTGGTACTAACACAAAGGTGTTCTACATCATCGTCCGTATAGAGCCTCATAGGGTGCCATCCCTATGCTCGAGTAAAAACTGTTATTGTAGGTGAACTCTATCAAAGACAAAACTTCATACCAACTTCTAGTCTGTTCTAGAGTATAAGCTCTCAGTAGATCTTCTAGCGATTGGATCATCCTTTCTGATTGACCATCGGTTTGGGGATGATAAGCAGAACTCAATCGAAGTTTCGTCCCATTACTTCTTGAAGACTCTGCCAAAACCTCGATGTGAACCTCAGATCTCTATCGGAGATAATACTGGAAGGCACATCATAAAGTCTAACAATCTCGCCTGTAACACCCACCTTAGGGTGCTATATATATGTTACATAATTACTAAATTAATCTCATCTAGATAATGTACGTTGTAATCAAAAATATGAAATTTAAAATTTCTTATTTATAAGAAAATAAACTTAGCAGAAAATAAAACAGAGCAGCATCATTACAAATAATTTACATCATTATACATATCAAAGTCTCTCGGATATACATATACAAACTTTTAACACTTTGTCATACTATAAATATTACAACTTAGTCACTCCCAAAAAAAAAAAGTTTTAAACAATATTTACATTGACATCTTTGCCCAAGTTCATCTAGGCAAGCGAGCCCTCGAAGTTTGGATCCTCGGATGGATCCTCCTCGATCTTTCGGGTGGGGAATTCCAACCCGGCGTAAAGTCCGTGGAGCAAACGTCCGAGCGGACGATACAACATCGCTCTCTCGAGGGGTACGATAGTATGCTCCCCAATCTTTGCCTAATAGATATAGGAAATTCTAATTGTACATAAATAGTGAGAGAAAAGTAGGGATTTCCTGATTGTAACCTACTCAGTCTAATGTTTACATCTCCTAAATAACATATAATCTCTCTATCTAGGTCTTCAGTCCATGCATTGTCCCCGTCAATGAAGGTTAGCCTCAAGTAACCCAAGAAGCTAGGAATCTCTACTGCCATCGAACTCGAAGTTCTCCACTGAGAATCTGTACCTTTTCTACTTCTCGTTCTACGTCCGGTTCGGCGTCTTAACAACACATATACATGATACAATATATATATACAAGAGGTGAGATCACCTATGCCAATACCAAGTATGGTAGCAATGAAGATAAACAAATCTCAAAATATCATACGACATCATACTATAATTACGAGTTATGTCATTAATCTTAAATATCATCATTACACAAGAAATAACGAGAAAAATTACAATTATGCTACTTTTAATATTCAAGTATTCAATATAATAATTACCACGAACAAGAATTACACATGAATAAATTTATAATGATATATCCGTTATGAATGCAAATGTACACCGACTCGATATCCTACTCCTACTCCATGGAGCTACAACTCAAGTCGGAGAGAATGGCGAAAAGATCTGTCGGCACCAACGTGCTTCGGACCACGTGCTCATTTTACGCACATCTAGCACATGCACGGACAGTCTTTATCAAATCATGATTAGGGATAGTGTCTCTGGGATCATTGGTGTGTTGCATCGGTCTAACCCACGGTACGATGTAAGAGCTACCAATCTGTCCATTGTAGGCAACCCGCACCCCAATGCCCCCAAGGTCAATCGAGAGACCTACACTACGCTTATCGCACCCACTCGGGAGGTGTAATCTCTCCTAGGCATCTTGCCTTACGATCCTTTGGACCTTTCCAATGCATGTACTATGCACTATTCATAATTTCTACTAATATCACATATACGGGGTTCATAAAATAATTTAACGGTGGTATCTTGTAATTTAATCACGTAGTCATATTCTCATGTATTTTCATTCGCGACTTAATTCGCCGCTTTTCGAATCACGTAGTGATTTTTCAACGTTTTCCAATCGCGTGAACATTTTTCGTACGTATTAAATCGAAATTACTTGTTTTACTTATTTTAATATCAAATTTTACTATATTTCTCTCATATTTACAAAATAGTCCCTCAAAACACAAAATTTACATTATAGTCCCTCAAAACCCATAATTTACATTTTCGTCCTTCAAAAAGAATATTTCCACTTTAGTCCCTCAAAACGAGAAAATTTACATTTTAATTACATATTTCCACAATATTTCCAATTAATTTCATTTCTCATAAAATTTACGTATAAATTTCATACCCATACTTGTATATATTTTACATACCCATATATTATCATTTCCTTAAGCATCACAACATATAAACAAGTCTTGAAATAAAATCGTATCTCATAAATACGCACATACAAACCTAGAAACACAAGCGACCACATCTCAAATACAGTCCAAGCATACGAGACACAATCAAACACATCTCAATACGGTTTAATCAATTCAGTCCAATCACAACAGTCCAATCAATATAGTCCAAGACCCTCAAACAGTAAGTGAATAAATCCTTAGGGATTTTTCACCAAACATACCATCCTCATACTACCAAAACATGGGTGGTAAGGTAAAGTCTCCCTCTTACCTCTTGAAGACAAGTTTTGTAAGCTTTCCTCCCTTGTCTTGAAGCTTTATAAATCTCCTAACAAGCCCTCTTTAGGAAGAAGATTGAAGAAACTTAGGATCTTGTGATGAAGAAATAATTTTAGAGGAGGCTTTGAGTCAAGATAACCCAAAAGATGGGTGTTTAAAAGAAATGAATGGTGTGGTTTTTGATGATAACCGATTGGAAGAAAAAGGAGAATGGAATATGCGTGAGTTCCTCCTTGGTGTTTGAGAGAATTAGATGGATATTTGATAAGAAGAAAGTGGAGAATGAAGAGGTGTTTGGGAGGTGGCAATTGACCGTGTATGTTTTGGGAAGCAAATGGCTTATATTTGAGGAATAAAAAGTGAAGAATGAAGATAAAATTCAGCTGCTGTCCAGCCGTGAATTGCACGTGAAAAATGAGTGATTTTACTTGAGAAAATTATCTCATTTTGAGTGTAAAAATCCAGCTGCCCATCGTGAATAATTGTGGTGATAAAATAAGGATTTTATTGCATCCTTATCCACCCATTCCAGTTTTGCTCCTTGCTCTTGCGTACACGCCTTTGGTGATGGACGTGAGTGACATTTGCTTGAGCAAATGGCCATGCATTAATTGCATAACAACTCTCTCTTCTCATTGGTTGGTCACTTGACTTTTGCATGGTGTTTGAAGCTTCAAATATCACTTGAATCTTCACAATCTCTTTGGACGGTTCTTTCTTGCCCTTTGGACGTCTTCTACCGCTCTTCGCTTTGGGCCATTTTTAACTGCTTTTGTTGGTCCGTGAGTTTTTGGACCATGGAGCTCGTTTGCTACCCCAATTCAGCTGCTGATCCATGGTATTTTCAGGTAAGTTTAAGTCCTTTAATTTATGGTTAATTCAAGCTAAATTCTGCTTTGCTATTGGTCCACAAATTCTGCTGCTATTTGGGCCCAAAATTCTGCTGCTCAAAACTTCTATTGGACCATGAGTTTAGGGGCTGCTGTCCATAGTAGTTTAGGTGGGTTTTAAATACTTAATTCCTCATTAGTTCAAGCCTAATTACTAGTTAATTGGTTAGCCAATTAATTGAGTTTAATCTCCTAACCATTCTTACTTAATTCTTTAAGTACATAACTAATTTAATTTAACATATTTAGTTTGTATCTAATACTTTTTAATCATACACCATCACTTCTAATTAGAATTAAGATATTAGAGTGAGGACTAAGTTATAACTAATCCCTAATCAAGTTAGTTTATTTAATTTCTCAATTAAGTAATTAGGATAACTAAATTAAAGTTAATGAGTTTTCTAAATAAAAGTCAAGCTATTAATGTTGACTCAATCTTATTCATTAATCTTGTCTATGGTATATACTACTTGATAGTTTTAGTAAGCTTTGTTTTACACCATTGATTGAATCAATGGTGAAGATCAAAGCTCCTAAGTCAAGCTTCAAATCTAATGGTTCGTAAAGAAGTCTAAACTTCTTCCCTTGATCAATTATCATTGGTTAGAAAAGTCTAACCAATTGTTTTGACTATATCCTATTGATTTACTTTAATTTTACTTACAAGAAATGTTCTAAACACTTTTTCTTATTAATTAAGACTTATCGGGTCCAACATTCATAGCCACGATTGCCATAAATGCAATTGCGGACATTTATTAATACAATCTTATTTATCTTCATAGATGGATTCTAAAAGTTAAAAGATTCTTTTCTGAATCACTCAGAGTCGGGTTTAGTAAGATCCCCGCTTCCAAATGAGACAGATCGAGAATTTCCTACTGAAAAATATTATTTTTCCTAGCCGGGAGCAATCACACGAATGATCAAATATGATCTCAGAACAGTCAAATTAATTTTATACACAGAAAATGCAAAAGCAGTGTAATTCTGCTATTACGATTCATATAGTCGAATTTGGGGTGTTACAACTCTCCCCTCTAAAATAAAGTTTCGTCCTCGAAACTTGACATACACTTAACACAAAAACGGATACTGTTCTCTAATCTTTTCTTCTAATTCCCATGTGGCTTCACCACTTACATCATTCCAAACTACTTTAACTAAAACAATGTCCTTTCCTCGAAGCTGCTTTATCCTTCGGTCCTCAATCCTGACTGGAACTGTCTCATAGGTCAAGTTCTCCTTCAGTTGTACAGTGTCTGGTTCGATAATATGAGTCGGATCTGAAATATATTTTCGTAATTGTGACACGTGAAACACATTATGAAGATTTGATAAAAATGGTGGCATGGTAGCGACTTGATAAGCCACTAGGACCTATCCGACGAAGTATCGATACGGTCCGATAAACTTAGGAGTAAGCTTCCTTGACTTGATGACTCGTCCAACTCCAGTCATAGGTGTCACACGTAAAAATACATGGTCACCTTCTTCGAATTCCAGGGGTCTTCGCCTTTTATCTGCATAGCTCTTTTGTCGTGTCTGAGCTGTCCTCATCTTGTCTTGGATCATCTTTACCTTTTCAGTTGTCTGCTGTACAAATTTAGGTCCTATCACAGTACTTTCACCATCCTGGTACCAACACAATGGTGTCCTACATTTTCTCCCATATAAGGCTTCATAGGGTGTCATTCCTATACTCGAATGAAAACTATTGTTGTAGGTGAACTCTATCAATGGCAGAAATTCATCCCAACAACCAGTTTGCTCTAAAACACAAGCCCTCAATAAGTCCTCCAACGACTGAATTGTTCTTTCCGATTGACCATCAGTTTGTGGATGGTAAGCAGAACTCAAATTTAGATTTGTCCCCATCGCTTCTTGTAGACTAGTCCAAAATCTTGATGTGAATCGCGGATCTCGATCAGAAATTATACTGGATGGTATACCATGAAGTCTAACAATTTCATTGATGTATATCTGAGCCAACTTCTCCATTGAGTACTTAATATTAATCGGTAGAAAGTGCGCCGACTTTGTGAGCCGATCAATAATTACCCATATAGAGTCGTGACCCTTCCGAGTTCTTGGTAGCCCCGTGACGAGATCCATTGCTATGTCATCCCATTTCCACTCAGGAATAGGCAAAGGTTGCAACATTCCTGATGGCCGTTGATGTTCTACCTTGGCCTTCTGACAAGTCAAACATGATGATACATATTCTGCGACATCCCTCTTCATTCCTTGCCACCAATACAAGCGCTTCAAATCTTGGTACATCTTCGTGGCTCCCGGATGCATACTCAACTTGCTTCTATGAGCTTCATTCAAAATCAATTTCCTAAGTTTTGGATCATTTGGCACGCAAACTCTCCCTTTGAACTTCAAAATTCCATCAACACCTTCACCGAATTCTAATTCTCGCTCCTTGACTTCTTGCTTCTTTTGCTTCTTCGCAGATATTGATCACTATTCTGTCCTTCTCGTATTTTATTCATCAGTTCATTTGAGATGGTGATCATATTCATACACATCTTCCCCGGTGTCAACTTCACAGACAATCGCATATCTCGAAATTCTTCTATCAATTCCTTCTCCTTCATCATCATAACAGAAGCATTAAGTGATTTTCTACTCAAGGCATCCGCTACGACATTCACTTTTCCAGGATGATATTGTAACTGAAAGTTATAATCTTTCAGAAACTCGAGCCAACGCCTCTGTCTCATGTTCAACTCTTTCTGGTCGAACAGATACTTCAAACTTTTATGATCACTATACACAATGAACATTGCCCCATATAGAAAATGTCTTCATACCTTCAACGCAAACACCACTGCTGCTAGCTCCAAGTCATGAGTCGGATAATTCCTCTCATGCACTTTCAACTGCCTCGACGCATATGCCACAACCTTACGGTTCTGCATAAGTACACAACCCAATCCTTGATAAGAAGCATCACAGTACACTTCGAACGGTTCGTCCGGATCAGGTAGAATCAACACTGGTGAAGTAGTCAGTCATCGTTTCAACTCATGAAAACTTTCCTCGCATGCATCAGTCCACACGAACGGTTGATTCTTTCGTGTAAGTTGGGTAAGAGGTCCTGCAATCTTCGAAAATCCTTCTATGAATCGCCGATAGTAACCGGCCAATCCGATGAAACTACGGATCTCCAATACGGTCTTCGGTCTTTCCCATTCAACAAGCTGTCTCCACCTTGAAGCATCAACTTCAACTCCATCTGCCGATATGACATGCCCCAAGAATTGTACTTCGCTCAACCAAAATTCGCATTTGGACAACTTGGCATATAGTTTATTTTCCTTCAAAATCTGGAGAACCACTCTGAGGTGTTCAGCATGTTCCTCCTGACTTCGAGAATAAATCAAGATGTCATCAATAAAGACAACAATAAACTTATCCAAGTATGAACGAAAAAGTCTGTTCATGAAGTCCATAAATATTGCAGGTGCATTAGTCACACCAAAAGGCATCACTTGGTATTCATAATGCCCGTATCGAGTCCGGAATGCAGTCTTCGGAATATCCTCCACCTTTACACGTATCTGGTGATAACCAGAACGTAAATCAATCTTAGAAAATATGGCGGCTCCTCGCAATTGATCCAACAGATCATCAATTCTCGGTAGGGGATACTTATTCTTGATTGTAATCTTGTTCAATTGTCGATAATCCACACATAGCCGAGAAGTCCCATCCTTCTTCTTTACCAACAACACTGGAGCTCCCCAAGGTGATACACTTGGTCTCACAAATTGCTTTTCCAACAAATCTTCCAATTGCTTCTTCAGTTCGGCCAACTCTACCGGTGACATTCTGTAAGGTGCCATAGATATAGGTCCAGCTCCAGGTACCAAATCAATAGAGAATTCAATCTCCCTTTCCGGTGGTAATCCCGGTATATCTTCAGGAAACACTTCGGGAAATTCATTCACTACAAAGATATCCTTCAAAACATCTTCACAGTGAATTTCCAAAGAAGATATCAACAAGTATCCTAGGTCTCCTTCCTTTAAACAAGCTTCCACTTGAGTAGCCGTTAAGAATTTAGAATCCTTAACCTCAGGGAAAACTAACGTCTTACTCGACAGTCAATCGAATATGGTTAGAGGATAACCAATCCATTCCTAAGATTACATTAATCTTAGAAAAGGCAAACAAATCAAATCCACATGAAAGATTCTATCCCTAACACATACAGGGCAATTCAAGCATACTTTTGTAGTTATCACAGGTTTATCAGTAGGAGTAATTACAGTCAAATCGTATGGCAATGTAGTCACAGATCAATCCCAACCGCTCCACACAATCACATGCAATGAAAGAATGTGTTGCTCTGAATCATATAACACTTTGTTAAAGGGTTACCTTTAATAGCACACTCCTCCATTATCAAATCCTTGGATTTAGCGGCTTCCTCCGCTCATAGTATACACTCGACCACCCGCACTTGGGGTCTTGCAAGCATCACGAACATTGCTCACCGATGGCTCGCCTTCAAGCGATCACAATCTCGGAAAAATGTCCGGGTTTCCCACATCTAAAACAGATCACCCCCTTATTGCCGAGGTCTCTAGTAAGATGTCCTTTCCCACACTTAAAACATTTAAGTGCAGAAGTTCCAGTTGAGGCTGCCTTACTACCACTTGAACTTCCCCCAACTGATTGTTGTCGATTCTGACTTGCTGCTGGTTTAGTGTAGGGCTTTTGTTGATAACGGTTGCCACCGCTACCTCCGATACCTCTTCCCCTTTGGAACCGTGTTGGCCCAAAATGTTTAGTCCTTGCCGCCCGCTGGTTGTCGATCTCCTCAATCTTACGGCACTTGTCCAATAACACAGGCTGATCAATATCCACCGTCGCTAAAGCTCTCTTGATGTCAAGTCTCAATCCTTCTTCGAATTTCCTACACTTCCATTCCTCATCCGGATGCATTTGAAAATACCTCGAAAACTTAGACAAGCTCTCGAATCTTGCTGCATACTCGCTCACAGTCATTGCTCCTTGCCTCAGACTAAGAAACTCCATCTCCTTAGCATGTTGCACACTCGCTGGAAAATATTTTGCCAAAAACTTCTGTCTAAAGAGCTGCCATGTTACAACTCTTCCTTCAGCTTCAATTAATCTTCGAGCTCCTGCCCACCAGGCCTCTCCATCACCAACTAGCACAAACGTCGCAAAAGTAAGTTTTTGCTCATCAGTACATCCCATACCATTAAATATCTTCTCTAATTCCTTAATCCACAGATCAGCCTTCTCTGGATCAAACTCTCCATGAAACTTAGGCGGATTATTTCTTCGAAATTCTGACAAGCTATGAGCATCGTCAGTTGCTCTCGGTTCTCATTGTACAACAACTTCAGCGATCCTTTGTATTGCTGCTATAGCTGTAGCCATATTCTGATTGTCATTGCCGGCGTTCTCACCTTCTGCTCTAGTATTAACACGCCCTCTTCCTCGTCCAGCCATTTCGTCTTTCTCAAATCAACTGGACAACACAAATAATAGTTGAAATCAATCTTCTGGTAATATGATTTCCTTTCCGACAAACAAACACAGAGAAACACGCAACTTAAACAAGACAGACCTAACCACAAACCCAAAAGACTCTAACTTGGGCTCTGATACCAACTAATGTAACACCCACCTTAGGGTGCTACATATATGTTACATAATTACTAAATTAATCTCATCTAGATAATGTACGTTGTAATAAAAAATATGAAATTTAAAATTTCTTATTTACAAGAAAATAAACTTAGCAGAAAATAAAACAGAACAGACATCATTACAAATAATTTACATCATTATACATATCAAAGTCTCTGGATATACATATACAAACTTTTAACACTATCATACTATAAATATTACAACTTAGTCACTCCCAAAAAAAAATTTTTTAAACAATATTTACATTGACATCTTTGCCCAAGTTCATCTAGGCAGCGGTGAGCCCTCAGTAAGTAGCTGGATCCTCGGATGGATCCTCCTCTCGATCTTCCGGTGGGGAATTCCAACCCGGCAGAAAGTCCGTGGAGCAAACGTCCGAGCGGACGATACAACCTCGTTCTCTCGAGGGGTGCGATAGTATGCTCCCAATCTTTGCCTAATAGATATAGGAAATTCTAACCGTACATAAATAGTGACAGAAAAGTAGGGATTTTGATTGTAACCTACTCGATCTAATGTTTACATCTCCTAAATAACATATAATCTCTCTATCTAGGTCTTGATCCATGCATTGTCCCCGTCAATGAAGGTTAGCCTCAAGTAACCCAAGAAGCTAGGAATCTCTACTGCCATCAGAACTCGAAGTTCTCCACAGAATCTGTACCTTTCTCTACTTCTCGTTCTACGTCCGGTTCAAGCGTCTTAACAACACATATACATGATACAATATATATATACAAGAGGTGAGATCACCTATGCCAATACCAAGTATGGTAGCAATGAAGATAAACAAATCTCAAAATATCATACGAGACATCATACTATAATTACGTTATGTCATTAATCTTAAATATCATCATTACACAAGAAATAATGAAAAATTACAATTATGCTACTTTTAATATTCAAGTATTCAATATAATAATTACCACGAACAAGAATTACACATGAATAAATTTATAATGATATATCCGTTATGAATGCAAATGTACACGACTCGATATCCTACTCCATGGAGCTACAACTCAAGTCGGAGAGAATGAGTGAAAAGATCTGTCGGCACCAACGTGCTTCGGACCACGTGCTCATTTTACGCACATCTAGCACATGCACGCGGGTCTTTATCAAATCATGATTAGGGATAGTGTCTCGGTCGGATCATTGGTGTGTTGCATCGGTCTAACCCACGGTGCATGAAGAGCTACCAAGCTGTCCATTGTAGGCAACCCGCACCCCAATGCCCCCAAGGTCAATCGAGAGACCTACACTATGCTTATCGCACCCACTCGGGAGGTGTAATCTCTCCTAGGCATCTTGCCTTACAGATCCTTTGGACCTTTCCAATGCATGTACTATGCACTATTCATAATTTCTACTAATATCACATATACGGGGTTCATAAAATAATTTAACGGTGGTAATCTTGTAATTTAATCACGTAGTCATATTCTCATGTATTTTCATTCGCGACTCAATTGTCGCCTTTTCGAATCACGTAGTGATTTTTCAACGTTTTCCAATCGCGTGAACATTTTTCGTACGTATTAAATCAAATTCTTGTTTTACTTATTTTAATATCAAATTTTACTATATTTCGCTCATATTTACAAAATAGTCCCTCAAAACACAAAATTTACATTATAGTCCTCAAAACCCATAATTTACATTTTCGTCCTTCAAAACAGAATATTTCCACTTTAGTCCCTCAAAACAGAAAATTTACATTTTAATTACATATTTCCACAATATTTCTAATTAATTCCATTTCTCATAAAATTTACGTATAAATTTCATACCCCAGATCTTGTATATATTTTACATACCCATATATTATCATTTCCTTAAGCATCACAACATATAAACAATCTTGAAATAAAATCGTATCTCATAAATACTACACATACAAACCTAGAAACACAAGCGACCACATCTCAAATACGGTCAAGCATATAGACACAATCAAACACATCTCAATACTGAGTTTAATTAATTCAGTCCAATCACAACGGTCAATCAATATAGTCCAAGACCCTCAAACAAGTAAGTGAATAAATCCTTAGGGATTTTTCACCAAACATACCATCCTCATACTACCAAAACATGGGTGGTAAGGTAAAGTCTCCTCTTACCTCTTGAAGACAAGCTTTGTAAGCTTTCCTCCCTTGTCTTGAAGCTTTATAAATCTCCTAACAAGCCCTCTTTAGGAAGAAGATTGAAGAAACTTAGGATCTTGTGATGAAGAAATAATTTTAGAGGAGGCTTTGAGTCAAGATAACCCAAAAGATGGGTGTTTAAAAGAAATGAATGGTGTGGTTTTTGATGATAACCGATTGGAAGAAAAAGGAGAATGGAATATGCGTGAGTTCCTCCTTGGTGTTTGAGAGAATTAGATGGATATTTGATAAGAAGAAAGTGGAGAATGAAGAGGTGTTTGGGAGAATTTGACCGTGTATGTTTTGGGAAGCAAATGGCTTATATTTGAGGAATAAAAAGTGAAGAATGAAGATAAAATTCATTTCTTTGTCCACCATGAATTGCACGTGAAAAATGAGTGATTTTACTTGAGAAAATTATCTCATTTTGAGTGTAAAAATCCAGCTGCCCATCGTGAATAATTGTGGTGATAAAATAAGGATTTTATTGCATCCTTATCCACCCATTCCAGTTGCTCCTTGCTACTGCCGTGTCGCTTGCCTTTGGTGATGGACGTGAGTGACATTTGCTTGAGCAAATGGCCATGCATTAATTGCATAACAACTCTCTCTTCTCATTGGTTGGTCACTTGACTTTTGCATGGTGTTTGAAGCTTCAAATATCACTTGAATCTTCACAATCATGTTGGACGGTTCTTTGCTGCCCTTTGGACGTCTTCTACTGCTACTTGTTGGGCCATTTTTCTGCCTTGTTGGTCCGTGAGTTTTTGGACCGTGGAGCTCGGTTGCTGCCCCAATTCATTGCTTGATCCATGGTATTTTCAGGTAAGTTTAAGTCCTTTAATTTATGGTTAATTCAAGCTAAATTTTGCTATTGGTCCACAAATTTCGCCGCTATTTGGGCCTAAAATTATTTGCTCAAAACTTCTATTGGACCATGAGTTTAGGGGCTGCTTGTCCATAGTAGTTTAGGTGGGTTTTAAATACTTAATTCCTCATTAGTTCAAGCCTAATTACTAGTTAATTGGTTAGCCAATTAATTGAGTTTAATCTCCTAACCATTCTTACTTAATTCTTTAAGTACATAACTAATTTAATTTAACATATTTAGTTTGTATCTAATACTTTTTAATCATACACCATCACTTCTAATTAGAATTAAGATATTAGAGTGAGGACTAAGTTATAACTAATCCCTAATCAAGTTAGTTTATTTAATTTCTCAATTAAGTAATTAGGATAACTAAATTAAAGTTAATGAGTTTTCTAAATAAAAGTCAAGCTATTAATGTTGACTCAATCTTATTCATTAATCTTGTCTATGGTATATACTACTTGATAGTTTTAGTAAGCTTTGTTTTACACCATTGATTGAATCAATGGTGAAGATCAAAGCTCCTAAGTCAAGCTTCAAATCTAATGGTTCGTAAAGAAGTCTAAACTTCTTCCCTTGATCAATTATCATTGGTTAGAAAAGTCTAACCAATTGTTTTGACTATATCCTATTGATTTACTTTAATTTTACTTACAAGAAATGTTCTAAACACTTTTTCTTATTAATTAAGACTTATCGGGTCC
This sequence comes from Ormosia semicastrata, assembly GCA_029884595.1. Classification (NCBI taxonomy): domain Eukaryota; kingdom Viridiplantae; phylum Streptophyta; class Magnoliopsida; order Fabales; family Fabaceae; genus Ormosia; species Ormosia semicastrata. Next base: position 78,551,703 of record JAQQTO010000060.1, read on the forward strand.
AACATTCATAGCCACGATTGCCATAAATGCAATTGCGGACATTTATTAATACAATCTTATTTATCTTCATAGATGGATTCTAAAAGTTAAAAGATTCTTTTGAATCACTCGTAGTCGGGTTTAGTAAGATCCCCGCTTCCAAATGAGACGATCGAGAATTTCCTACCTGAAAAATATTATTTTTCCTAGTCAGGAGCAATCACACAGAATGATCAAATATGATCTCAGAACAGTCAAATTAATTTTATACACACAGAAAATGCAAAACAGTGTAATTCTGCTATTACGATTCATATAGTCAGAATTTGGGGTGTTACATCGCCAATATACAGTTATGCTAACTTCTCCATCGAATACCTTATGTTGTTCAGTAAGAAATAAGCAAACTTCATGAGCTGATCCATAATTACCCATATCGAGTCGTAACCTTTTTGGGTCTTCGGTAATCCAACCACGAAATCCATCGCGATGTTATCCCATTTCCATTCAGGAATAGCCAGAGGTTGTAACATTCCTAAAAGTCTCTGATGTTCAACCTTGGCTTTCTGACAAACCAGATAAGATGACACGTATTGGGCAACATCCCTCTTTATTCTGTGCCACCAGAATAACCGTTTCAGATCTTGGTACATTTTAGTCATTCCAGGGTGTATACTCAACTGGCTTGTGTGGGCTTCATCAAGAGTTAATTTCCTCAGCTTCAGATTACTAGGCACACAAACCCTGCCTTGGAACCTTAGAATGCCGTCATGTCTTTCCTGAACTGTTGACACAATGTCTTGCTTTATCAGCTCCCTCTCATTTTGCAGAAACTCGTCATCTTTCTGTTTCTCTCAAATTTCTTCCATCAAATCACTTAAGATAGTAACCATACTTAAACAAATCTTCCCCGATGTCAATTCCACGAATGTCCATATATTCTAAAATTATTCTATTAATTCCTTTTCCTTGATCATCATTGCAGAGATACTCAGCATCTTTCTACTTAAAGTGTCGGGCACCACGTTTGTTTTTCCAAGATGATACTGGAGTTGAAAATTGTAGTCCTTCAAAAATTTTAACCACCTCCTTTGCCTCATGTTTAGCTCCTTTTGGTCGAACAGGTACTTCAGACTCTTATGATCACTGTAGACGTTGAACATTGCTCTGTACAGAAAATACCTCCATATTTTCAAAGTAGACACCACTGCTGCTAACTCCAGGTCATGCGTAGGATAATTCTTTTCATGTACTCTCAGTTGTCTTGAAGCATAAGCCACCACTTTCCTATTTTGCATGAGCACGCATCCTAATCCTTGATGTGAAGCATCGTAATACACTTTAAAGGGTTCATTGGGATCAGGTAAAACCAAAACTGGAGAAGTAGTCAGTCATCTCTTCAATTCTTGAAAACTCTCTTTACAATCATCGTTCCATACAAAGGCTTGATTCTTTCTCGTAAATTGAGTGAGAGGTTTTGCTATCTTAGAAAATCCTTCAATGAATCTTTGATAATAACCAGCTAATCCCACGAAGCTACGGATCTCTGTCATAGTCTTCGGCCTTTCCTACTGCAGAACTACTTCGACCTTTGATAGATCCATTGCAATTCCATCCTTCGAGATTACATGACCCAAAAAATTAACCTCTTCCAGCCAAAATTCACACTTTGACAACTTGGCATACAACTTCTTCCCTTTCAGAATCTGGAGAACTATATTGAGATGTTCAACATGTTTCTCCTGATTTCAAGAATAGATCAAAATGTCATCGATGAAGACGATCATGAATATGTCCAGGTAAGGATGAAAGATCCTATTCATGTAATCCATGAATATGGCAGGTGCATTCATCTCTCTAAACGGCATCACAAGGTACTCATAATGTCCGTAACATGTACGAAAAGTCATTTTAGGAATATCCTCTACCTTCACTTGGATCTGATGATAACCCAAATGCAAATCGATCTTAGAGAAAATAGAAGCTCCTTTCAGCTGATCCATCAAATCATCTATCCTCGGAAGTGGATACTTGTTCTTGATTGTGACCTTGTTCAACTGATGATAATCTACACATAAGCGCGAAGTCCCATCCTTTTTCTTGACCAATAGCACTAGCGCTCCCCAGGGTGACATACTAGGCATGACAAACTGCTTTTCCAAGAGCTCCACCAACTGTTTCTTAAGCTCAACTAACTCTGACAGTGATATCCTGTATGGTTCTATGGATACAAGACCAGATCCAGGCATAAGATCGATAATAAACTCTATCTCTCGCTCAGGCGATAAACCAGGTACCTCATCAGGAAAGATTTTAGAAAACTTATTGATTACCGGAATAGTCTTCACATCCATCTAGCTCTCGACTTTTAAGGAAGACAATAGCATGTATATATGAGCTCATTCTTTCAAGAAAGCTTAAACTTTGTTGGCCATCAAAATTCTAGAAACTTCGGCCATAGGGAAAACTGTGGTTTTACTGGAACAGTCTAATAGGATATGGTTAGAAGATAACCAATCCATTCCTAAGATCACGTCTATTTGAGAAAGGGGTAAACAAATCAAATCAATAGAAAAGATTCGACCTTCAATAGATAAAGGACAATTCAAATAAACATGGGTGGTAACAACAGGTTTAGCAGTAGGGGTAGAAATGCTCAAATCAAAAAGTAAAGAAGACACAGGCAAACCTAATTAGCGCATACAATCATAAGCAATAAAAGAATGGGTCGCTCCCGAATCATACAGTATAGATAAAAGATTACCTCCTATGGTACCATCTCCCTTTATCAAATCTTCAGATTAAGAGGCTTCTTCTCCACTCATCGCGTAAACTCTGCCTCCTACCTGAGGTTTTGCAACTCATGCATTATTGATAGAAGGCTCTGCCTTAGGTTGGTTGTAATCTTAAGAGAGATGTTCAGGCTTTCCACATATGAAGCAGATAATCCCTTTGATTGTACAGTCCCTTGTCGGGTGATCCTTTCCACATTTCATACACTTTGGTGAAAACGCCAGAGTCTGACCAAATCTATTGCCACCAGAATTTCCACTAGAGCCTCCACTAAGTGATTGTTGTTGACTTCCGGTGGTCGGGAATAGGGCTTTCTTTAAAATTGGTTGTTGTTGTTTCCTCCCCTTTGGAGCCTAGATGGTCCAAAGTTACGATTCCTTGTCTCTCGAGATGGTTCTAATGCCTCAAGTCTGCAGTACATGTCCATCAAAGCTGAGAACTGATTCATTCTCATTGGCAATACTCCTCTCTTCAATTCAACCCTTAGACCTTTTTCAAACTTATGACATTTCCATACCTCATCAAGATGGATTTAAAGATATCGTGAGAACTTTGACAAGCTCTCAAACTTTGCAGCATACTCGTTAACAGTCATCCCACCTTGTCGTAACCAAAGGAATTCTATTTCCTTGGCATGCCTTGCACTATCCAAAAAATACTTTTCTAGAAATGCATTACAGAATCTTCCCATGTAATTTCCCTTCCTTCCGCTTGTAGCAATCTCTGAGTTCCTTTCCACCAGTTTTCACCGTCTCCCACCAGCATAAATACGGCATAAGTTACCTTGCGATCGTCTGCACATCCTATTCCTTCAAAAAAAAATTTCCAGCTCTTGAATCCACAAACTTGCCTTTTTCGGATCAAACTCGCCTCTGAACTATGGAGGGTTGTTTCGACGGAATTCAGACAAATTCTAGGCATCAACATTCACCTCTTGTTGTTGCACTGCTCATTGATTTTGTTGTACAATAACTTCTGCCATCCGCTGCATAGCTTCAGCAGCTGCAGTCATCGCCTCATTGTCGTGTTCCACGTTGACACGTTCTCCTATACTCATGCCATTACTTTTCTCTAGAGTCAACTAACCAAAACACAAGGAAAGTTTAGATGTAACCTTTCGGAAACCAACCATAGAGAGTCATACAGCACAAACAAGACAGAACTAACCACAAAACCCAAAAGAAAACTCAAACTGGGGCTCTGATACCAAACTAGTATAACTATTATTAAGAAAACTCGGCAGGAGGACGTCACACCAAACGTACAAAAATTTCAAAAAAAGAAAACTATTATTAAGACCCAGTTTATTTTATCTATAGGTGTTAGCCTATTTATTAATAGAATATCCTAACTTAGCCATTTTCTTTTAATTATATTTTATATGTATATTTTTTTTGTAAGCAAAATATATAAACTTAGCAGAACTCAACATGAAGATCAGACGATACATTCATACAAAAGGTACTTAATATATATATTTAGATACATAACATAAGACATTATCTACATCAACAGATCGCAAAAGAAAGCAGAAGCTTTACATGCCCCCAAAAGGTTATACAGACAACCACCAAGGCTACAAAAAGCATCATGCCCCCAACGACTACTGAGAAGGAACCTCAGAGGGGTCCTCCTCAGGTTCCGCCATAGAATCCTCCTTAGAAGAGGAAATCCTTGCAGGAGCAATAGATTCATGAGCAGGAGCTCGTGCAGAAGATAGGAACGAATCCTCGTGTGGGGTATACTCACGGTCGCCCCACACCTCACGCATCGACATGTAGAACTCCAGCCATATAGAAACTTCAAAAGAGAAGACAGGTGAATTATAGCAACCCCAAGCCAAAGATACAGTCATTTCTCCCACGTAGACGAAGTGCTCGGTGATCAAGTTGACGTGCCAACAGTTAATGCCTCCGTGGAACCTCAGTCTGGCATACCCTAGGAAACCTCGCTGGGATGCCATAATCAAATAGAAGACTAACTCGCCCCAAAACCAGGAAACTCAAGCTCTTCCTCGCCTCGCTCTTTTAAGAAGCATAAATATAAACAGAATACCAGAATATAGAAAAGAGGTGAGATATCCAACATCAATACCAGTTATAGCAGTAAAGAATCAGAAATGGTGCAAGACGCTATATAGCAAGGCAAAGATAATAAGAGCATCAGAATTCAGATGATAAACAATTTGATAATACAGATAGTCATAACATCATTAAAAGAAACAGTTCCATAACCATATATATTTATGCCAGATAAATATGTTGACAGACTATGCACATGCACAAGGTACCAAAATCCTACTCCATGGAGCTAGACACAACATCGGAGAGAATGATCAAGGAGACATGCCTGTATCTCATCAGCCTTAAATCAAATGCTTTCAATATCAACAAATAACGCAACATGGCTTATACAAGGCATTCTTCACAAGATCGCGATATAGGACAGTGTCTTGGTTCAGATCATCGGTGCGTTTGCATCGGTCTATCCCACGGCACAGAGGAGCTACCAACTGTCCATTGTAAGATACCCGCATCCCACCGCCAAGGTCAACAAGTGACCTACACTAGTTTATTCGCACCCGCAAGTAGGTGTGATTCATCTCCTAGGCATACAGCCTTACAATCAGAGTCCAACAGGCTTTCATAATGCATGATGACTCAATGCACATGTATATACAAATATTCAATAATAGTATGACTTGTCGATGATTATACGCCACATTAGGCCCAATCAATTACCAATAGTCCTTGGTCCCACTTATGGACCCACAACAAGTCAATATCCAATCTCAAGGGTAAAGACATACTTTTTAAAGTTTAGTACGAAGTTGCGCCTCATTTTCACTATATTTTTCTATTAACCTCTCTTGGGAAGTTCTCTAGTATTTCTCATTCAACCTTTATTGCTCTTAATTAGATAAGTCCTCTCCTTTGTTTTGGATCAAACTCACTTAAATTAATTATTTTAAGCTCCTCACAACCTCACCCACACTCATGTTCTTTCTTTGTCTAAAAATCACTCTAGGCTATAGGATAAGAGTTTGTTCTTTATTCTTTCCATATTATGAATTCCTAATTAATTATCTAATTTCCTAATTACCTAAGTTTTAATTGATACAAATTTCTTTTTATCCATGGGTGCCCTACATGGCTGTGACCTCTCAAGGGCAAGGAACCCAAAATTTTCGTCACATTATTAATTACTTGTTACTTGATTGCTTAAGTCCTAAAGTAGCACAAAAATTCTATCTTGGACCCATTAAAGGCCTCTTGGCCGTGAACCTCCAAACAAAAGGGGTAAGAATCCCTTACTTTCCATATACACATCCAAGCATCCAATGCATTCCAAATCCATCAAGTTACACAAGAGCAAGTATTAAAGTCATACAACACCATCAATCATGACATTACCAAAGGAAATCATACAACAAAGTGAGCAACCCACACATGGATTCCTCACCATCACCACAAAAACGTGTTCCTCACCACCAAGATAGGTTGAAAAGGATGATCTCCCTCTTACCTCAAGAGACAACAAAAGAAAACAAGCTTCTTGATGCTTCCTTGCAAATTTTCATCCACCACCACCAAGAAAACCCTAGGATAGTCAAACTCACTCAATCAACAACCAAAGCTTGAAAAGAAGAGTCCTTGATCACAAAGGTGACCAAGGATCACGAAAATGAGAAGAGAAAAGATGAAAGTCAAGAACTTTACCTCAAAGCTTCAAGTTTTAGGGCTTGGTAGAAAATGATGAAGATGAAAGAATTAAGAGATGATCACCAAAGGGAAAAGCTTCTATGTGACAAGGAGAATCAAGAACCAAGGTTAGTTGGAGGAAGCAAGGATGGATGGCTAAAAATGGTGTAGTGGTCGTGAAGATGAAGAGAAAATGGAGAAGAGAGAAAAAATGAGAGAAAGGAAAAAGTAAGAGAAAGAAAATGAAATTTTGTTTGAAATGAAAAAGGATATAGGTAAGTGAAAAGATAACAACTTTTTGGTCATCTTTTCCCCCCAAAATCGTGGGGTCACAAAGAGAGGAGAGAGAGAAGTGGCTTCTTTGAGAAGCTTGAGACAAAACTTCCTTGAGAAGCTTCACACACTTTTTGAGAAAGTCAAGGGTAATGTCATGGTGATGATGTCATCCTAGTGATGTCATTAAAGTGCTCTCTAGAAAAGATGACTAACACTCTACTAAAACTATTATCCAGTAGACAAAAGTTACAGTTAGTAGAAATAACATTTATCGTCCATCGGATAAAAAAACATACCGCAATTTTATTTATCAGATAAAATCTCAAAAAATAGAACTTCGTAAATTGTGCCTGGTCTCGGGTTTAGTAAGATCCCCCGTTGACTTTTCTACAGTCCAAAGTTTTCTGGCCTCAGGAAAAATATTTTATTTTCTCGGCCCCGGTTAGCTCGTACGCAAATCAAAAAATATATTAAAATAATCAAACAATTCAAATAATTCTAGAAAAAATTCTTAAAAATCACAAATATTATAAAATGAATATATATCATGAAACTAGCAATTTTTGGGGTGTTACATTTGTGTGTTTTCTAAACATGACACTACATAATCTATACTTGTTATTCCAACGTATTGTGACCTTATATAATGTGCACAATCATTTGGCTAGAGAATTGTAGAAAATGATCCTGGATGGGATAGGGGATCCTAAATTCTCAGAGCGAAGGCTTTTAAGGCCAGGGTTACTATATTATGAGAAATTCATTTTTCCTCTCTTCCTGGTAGTGTAAGGAGATCATTTGTCATTCCTACCCAGAAAAATACAAGGAACCGGGTTCCTGGGAATATGCAAGTTTCTTGACATTGCACAAACATTTCGTTAGGGCATTTCTTAGGCATAAGCTTATAACCTAACACAAGCATTTGCATTTAAACAACAATTGTATGGGCAATTGTTTTATCTTTGGAAAGTTGTTAACTATGTGTAAAGATTATGAAATTGCTTAGTGAATATTTACATAAAGAGAGTATGTGAATGTTCTAGTGGTATTGAGTAGTGACTCAATTACTTCTTACAATCGTAATCTATTGCTATTAAGTTGAACTCACTATAAATGGTTAATTATGTGATAATTGAACTATTGTTATGAATAATTGAATATTCTGCCTCAAGAAGAGAAAGAAACAATTTTTGACTTTTGTCACCTTTCTACATTTTGTTAAATAACTTGTTTTTCTCTAAAGTTGCTGGAGTTATCATGATGCCATGTTATGTGGTTATATAATTGAGAATTTTGAATTCTCAGCTCTTTCTTCGTTTCCATGATCAATCTAGGTCAAGATTCTCCCAAGGGGAAGAAAAAGAAGTGGATAAACAAGCATCGTTTTATTTGCTTTTTGTCCAATGCTTATATTTTGTAGTATTTGCATCGGGATGTATTAGTTCTTTTGTATTGTACTTATGCCTTTTGAGGCTCAGTTTGTACATTATGATTATTATGAATCTAGAATATTATTTTTAGGGTAGAAGTGAGGTGCCTAATTCTATTTACTTATATATATTTCGGATATACTGTAGTATTAGTATTGGGGCGTTACATATCGAACCACACCTCATTCCTCTAATGGAGAAACTCCCTTTAAGTTAACCTATGGTTGTGAGGCTATGATTCATGTGAAAATAAGAGAACCAAACTAGAGAAGACATAACTTTTCTAAAGCAACCAACCTGTATCTCATCTACCATGAATTGGACTTGTTGGAAGAACAACGCCGCATTGCTCATGTCTGAGAAGCCACCCTTAAACAGAGGATTGCAACATGGTATAATTCTAAAGTGATTCCATGATGATCTAACCCCGGTGACCTCGTGTTATGTAGGGTGGATATAAGAGGAAAAAATGCGAAGGACAGGAATTTAGCTCCTAACTGGGAAAGACCATACATAATTATGTCCAAAACCAATACGAGAGCCAACAAATTAGAAACTCTCTCTGGCAAGACTATCAAGAATTTTTGGATGTGGACAAGCAAAGGAAATATTATAGTTAAATGCCTTTAAATTGTTATTTTCATCATGCAAGAGATGTGTTCTGACATGAATAAATTAGTTATTTCTTTAACATTTGCTTGCTATATTCATCTATGATTATCACAATGATAACACTGTATTTTATACATTTTATAATCCTCTCACTAGGCTTCTTAAGGTTCAATTAAGCTTTATTAAGTTAGTTTTGACACATTTTATGATATTGGACCTTATTGGATCATTAAATAAATTATTGCATAAATTAGCCGTAATTATCTCTTTGGCAATGTTTAGTAAACTCACTATAATTTGAATTACAAATATCTGATTGATGTAATTTTGGTCTTGTAGGAAAGCTTAGACAATTCCCTATAACTTTGATGATGAACACTTTTCTAGAATCGGATTCCTTGGAGGTGATATTGGGCTTTGAAGTCAAAATAGAGGAGCTGAAATTGGGTCTAAATACTCTGTAGTAATTAGACCATATCTTGAGTTCTAGGAATCATTTTGGACTGAAACCAAAGCCATTTTAAAGCAAATATCCAGGCCTACAACTTTCATAAAGACCACTTCTCTCAAAAATGAAAAAATGACTGGACACATGGCTGTGCATTTGCTCAATTATTATAATAATAATAATAAATAATAAATAATAAATAAAATATCAGAAACTTAATCGTTAAGTTTCGTTACTGTAGATTACTGCAGCGTTACTGTAGATCACTGTAGCATACTGTAGCGTTACTGTAGCTACTGTAGCTCCACTTCAAAATTGCCTGTAAGTAGGCAATCAAATGAAAGAAAAACGCACAGGAGGGGAGGGTGGATTCTGGAGACGCAGAGGCAGGAAACAGAGGAGGAATTCCTCCCTCCTCTCCCCAGTTCTTCAATTTTTGTTCTTTTCTTTTTTTTTTTCTTTTTCTTTCTTCTACTCCATGTGTAAATAAGTTTTTCTCTACTTGAGTCAAAGTGTGAAGCTCTTAGTAATAAAATAAGATTAGATTTATTCCTCTCTTGTGCTTTAATGATTTATCTTTCTAGTAGCTATTATACTAGTTATATTTTGTTTCTGATAATTTAGAAATTACCCTTGTAAAGAGGAGTTCTTGATTTATTGTAGACAAGATTTTGGTACAGTGAATGCTTTAACCCATTTACAAGTGGTGGTAATAATTAAAAGAAATATAATATAATTATGTATATTATTTTGATGGACTTTGCTTAAATGATATATTTTCAAGCAGTCATTATACATATTGTATTTTGTTTCCAATCAATTTAGAAACCCTCATTGTAAAGTGGAGTTCTTGATTTGTTTTAGACAATAGATTGACACAATGAATGCTTTAACCTATTTACAAGTGGTGGTGTTAGAAACTCTCCTTATAAAGTGGAGATCTTGATTTATTGTAGACAAAATATTGGCACAGTGAATGCTTGATCTTATTTATGAGTGATGATATTAATAGATGATTAAAGGAAACATAATATAATTACGTATATTATTTTAATGGACTTTAACGTTGTATTTTCCGATTGAAACCTCCATGTTGCGAGGATTCTAATTGAGTTATAAAAGGAATTAATTTTACCTTTACTTTATTTACCAAGAGTGGATCTTTTTACCCAAGTAAATAATTTTTACCATAGTAACAAAATATTTACTTCACCTTAATCTTCAACAATTCCCTGTGGATCGACCTCGGACTCACTGAGAAATTTATTACTTGAGACAACCTGCACTTGGGTTTGCAAATACGATAATTAAAAATTATACATCAAGTTTTTGGCACCGTTGCCGGAGGATTTGATTTGAAGAATAAATTTTTGGTGTAAATATTTTTGTACATAGTAAAAAGTGAATAATGTGTGAATAATGCGTGAATAGTGTGTGAATAGTAACATGAATAGTATGAATGGTAAAAAAATAAAATAAAAAATAATAATAATAATAATAAATTTAAATGAATAGTATGAATAGTATAAATAGTGTGAATAGTATAAATAATAAAAAAATATTAAATAATAATAATAATAATATAAAAAAATTAAAAAATATGTGAATAGTAAAAAAGTAAAAAAGTAAAAAAAGTTTATATATTAAAAAAACAAAAATTAAAAAAAACTAAAAAAAAAAGAGAGAAGGTGGTCACACCCGTGACCACCCAAAAAAAAACCAAAAAAATAATTAAAAAAAAAAAAAAAAAAAACATAAAGGTCCCACAATAAAAAAAAATTAATAATGGGGGACATGGTTGTCCTCCCTTTGAAAATTGAAGAAAAAGGTCACACCCGTGACCACCAAAACCAAAAAAATAAACATAAAAAAATAAAAAATGTGTATATATAATAAAATAATAAAATAAAATAAAAATAATTTAAAAAAAAAAGTTAAGCCTTTTATTTTCTTGTATAGTGGGGTTAATTCTCCCTTTTACTTTCTTGTACATATTAACAATGGGAGAACCTCTCCCTTTTACTTTTCTGTACGTACTAACTTTGTGGGAGAACTTTTCCTTTTTTTTTGTACATATTAACATTGGGGGTAATTCTCCTTTTTAATTTCTGCACAGTGGGGGTAACTCTCCCTTTTATTTTCTGTACATATTAACAGTTGGGATAATTCTCCCTTTTAATTTCTGTACAGTGGGGGTAATTCTCCCTTTTATTTTTTGTACATACTAACTTTGTGGGGAAAATCTCTCCCTTTTATTTTTTTATACATACTAACAGTGGGGAAACTCTCCCTTTTACTTTTCTGTAATTTACTTTTCACATTTTATTTTCTGTATGTTATTTTTTTTTTGTAGTTGGTTCATACCACACCTTTGTTATTTTTTATTTGGTGGTTGGTTTAATACCACACCTTTGTTAATATATATATTTGGTAGTTGGTTATTACCACACCTTGTTAATATTTATTTATTATGTATTAATATATATATTTGGTGCTTGGTTTATTACCATGCCTTTGTAAATATTTATTTAGTGGTGGTTTATACCACACATTTGTATATATTTTTTATTTTTTATTTTTCTATTTATTTTTCTATTTTGTTATGTGTAATTAATTTGTGTGTTTTTAGTGTGAAAACGTAATTTGATTCAATCGACATGTATTAATATTGAAATTTTAATCAATTTCTTTTCTATTCAATTTGAGTGCTTATTATGATTCTTAATACTTTTATGAATTGACCACTCATAAATTGATCTAGTAAGGTGTATGTAGAATCGGAAGATTTGTATATGATCTAGACCATAAATAATAAGTGCCATGATTTATAATTGTCTAGGAATAGAGGTTATAGGTTGTGTGGGAGATTTGTGGTATTTTTCATGGGAATCCAAAGAGTAAAAGTCAAGCCATTAAGAGTTAGGGTTTCGACTAAGGAATTAAGTTTTAATTAATTACTGATTCTCCCCGTCCATTGAATGACTAGAAATTAATTAGAAGGAAGATCCCAAAGCTACTCTATTGTCTATGATAGATTATTGAATCAAGTGAAGTCCGATCCCTAATATTCTAATTTCATGTATTTTCATTAATAAAAAATAAAAAATTTAAAAAAATAAAAAATAAAAAAATAAAAAAAATCTTTGTTTTTTCTTTTTCCTAGTATTTCGTGTGTCTTAGTGTTTGTTTTTCTTTTTCCTCTTAAGTATCAACTTAACTTTGACAATTTGGTCACTTATCGATTTTCTCAACAAGTTTTTGTAAATCTAGGTTGATACGGTGGATTTTGTGGCTTCATGAATTCAAAATGAGTCTAAAATTTTGTTGTTGATTTGTCCATACTTACAATAGGCTCACCTTTTGAAATCACACCTATCAATGATTATTTTCCTAATGAATTTTAAATTTTTAATTTTATGGTTTGATTTGTTAATATTATCAATTTTCTTGTAACAAGCGAAGTTGTTCTTTGGGGATGGTTTTTGCAAACAGAAAAGATAAAATATTTTTTATTTAAGAATAGACAGAGTAAGGAGTCATTAGGAGAAATCTTTTTTACTTTTGAGACGCATTCCTGTGAATTTGTGCAGTGTGAATTTTTTACTAATTTGTGAAATCTCTTCAAGGGCAAGTAAGTGCGTTACAGTCATGGGAATCTGACTCAAAAAGACCCTGTATGCCAATTTATAAGAAAATTGGATGGAAAGCTTATCCTCAACTCATAGAAGGCGTTTAAGCCATTACTGGACATAAAACCAGAGGAAGATGTGAGCCACAATCACAACTACATGTATATGTTTTCTTGTATATCTTTTTCTTAAAAAAATGTGTTTTTTTAATCTTCTGACACAAGCCAACCTACCCATATAGGTGCTATCATTACTTTTTCTATTCTCTTCCCTATTTAAACACTACATTTCCTTCACTTTCCTTCAACTCAAAATCATTCAAAGGGAATGTGAGTGTGGAAATGGAGGGAGCTTCTTCTTCTTCTTCTTCTGTTCATAGACTTACCAATATCTGTGTATTTTGTGGGTCAACTTATGGGAAGGGTTTAGAATATGTAGATGCAGCAATCACTCTTGGTCGAACACTTGCTGCGAGAAAAATTCATTTAGTATATGGGGGAGGTAGCATTGGGTTAATGAAGGCTGTATCACTTGCTGCACATCTAAGAGGTAGTCAGGTTTTAGGTATCATTCCTGAACCTTTAGCTCGTAAGAACATCACTGGAAAAATAATTGGGAAGGAACTTCAATTATCATCTATGAATGAACAAATGAGGACAATGCTTGCACACTCTGATGCATTCATCGCCTTACCGGGTGGTTTTAGTACTTTGGAAGAAATTTTGAAATTGTCTCTTGGGCTCATCTGAACATCCACCAAAAACCCATAGGTTTGTTGAATGTTAATAATTTCTTTGATTTTTTGATATATTTTCTTGACCATGCTGTGGAACAGAAATTCATCACACCTTCGGTAAGACGACTCCCTGTTTTTACTTCCACTGTTGATGAGTTGATTGATAAATTAGAAGCTTTTGTTTATGAACCTGATCCAATAACAGCTCAAATTGATTGGTTTGAAGGAAGTGGAGGTGGATGCAGAATGAAAAGAAAGCCAGCCAAGACACTCCAACTTTTTAAATAATTACAAGCTTTGGTTTTGTTCATCGTACTTTGTTTCTATTTATATTTGTGTGAGGTTTCTCTTTTCAGTAATTGCGGTAATAGGTACTATCTTCTATCCTTTTCCTTTCTATTTTTTTTTAACATTGAGGACAATGTTGTATTCTGGATGGGGGGAATGATAGTTGTGTGACTAGTTGTGTAAAAAAATGTGTAAAAAAAAATTTAGTAAGTGTGTTTATGTTTGTCGTGTGTAGAGTTGTGTATAAAAAAATGCTTAAAAAAATAAAAATTTGAAAGTGTGTTTATGTTTGTTGTGTTTATATGTTTGTTAGCAATTTTCTAACCTAAACCAGTTAAGGATGGCAGAGTAAGGAGTAAATTTTGCTATGGAGGTAATTTTACTCTTGAGACGCATCTAGATTAGGGTAGATACCTTGTTTGTATAGAAGTAGCAAATGAATTCAGGGAAATTTGCATGATTGAGTAAATTGTCTTCTTTCTTAAACATCACATGCTTGGTTATGGATGTTAAAATTTTTGTGGATTGAGAATGATGGATATATGCCTTGTGAGATTTTGAGCCTATTGATGAATGGATTGAACATCTGTACCATTCTCTTCTTTTTTGTGTGATTTTTTCTCATGGAATTGTTACTCTAGAACTTGCTTTGATTCTTTTTGAGGCTACATTTTCACATGCATACATAAACATGATTGAGGCAAATTTTCTTGAATTAACTACTTTGACCAAATAGCTAACCTTACATATTTTTCTTTGTTTAACCCCTTTAAGCTTATTTGACTATTCTTTGTTTCTAACTCATTACGTGCCTTAAATGAAAAATCATGTTCTAACCCAACCTTAGGGAATAAGAGAATATTGACTTTGTTATTTGATGAGTTCTTGAACAAGTGTGGGGGGGTGTGTGCAGATTGGTTATATAAAAAAGAAAAAAAAAGGAAAAAATGTTGCTATAAAAAAAGAGAGCTGATTATTGCTACAATCAAAAGAATGCACCATATGATATATTCATACCTAGAATGAGGGTGGATGATTGGAAATAATAGGAATAGAAGGAGAATGTTCAAGCCTAAAGGAATTCAATCTACCAATTGATCTTTAACAAAATATTAGTCAGATATTGGTCATTATCCTGTATGAGGAAGAACTAAGAAATTCTTGAGAAATTTAGACTGAATGTTCTCAAACATATTCTTTACTCTAACTGTAACATAATACTCTTTTATTCTCTTTGGTCTTTAACTTGTCTTATCTATATTACTTCCATCTTTACCTTGACCCCATTATAACCTTGAATAAAGTCCTCATGATTTGTGTATATATCATATTTTTGAGTAGCGGAGAAGTAGAAGAAAAGCAAGCTTATGGTAGTGCAATTATTCATGAGTTGAATAGAGTGAAATACTAAACTTTTCAAACACTTGAGAGATTGAGAGTGAATTCTGTGAGGATCTATCATTTTTGATTCATTCTTTTCAACTGAAGTTTCCTTGCTTGTTGGTTTGAGATGCGAAGAAATGTTACTTCATGACTGTTTTGATCCCTTGATTGTCTAGTTGCTCTTCTTGAGTCATTAAATCCTTTAGAGTTTTTAGTTTTTGAGTATGTGTTATTTTTCTTTATTCCTTGGTTTTTGTCTTTTGTGTTTTGCCCAGGAGTGCAAAAGTTAAGTGTGGGAGAATTTGATAACACTGTATTTTATACATTTTATAATCCTCTCACTAGGCTTCTTAAGGTTCAATTAAGCTTTATTAAGTTAGTTTTGACACATTTTATGATATTGGACCTTATTGGATCATTAAATAAATTATTGCATAAATTAGCCGTAATTATCTCTTTGGCAATGTTTAGTAAACTAACTATAATTTGAGTTACAAATATCTGATTGATGTAATTTTGGTCTTGTAGGAAAGCTTAGACAATTCCCTACAACTTTGATGATGAACACTTTTCTAGAATCGGACTCCTTGGAGGTGATATTGGGCTTTGAAGTCAAAATAGAGGAGCTGAAACTGGGTCTAAATACTCTGCAGTAATTAGACCATATCTTGAGTTCTAGGAATGATTTTGGACTGAAACTAAAGCCATTTTAAAACAAATATCCAGGCCTACAACTTTCATGAAGACCACTTCTCTCAAAAATGAAAAAATGACTGGACACATGGCTGTGCATTTGCTCAATTATTATAATAATAATAATAAATAATAAATAATAAATAAAATATAGAAACTTAATCGTTAAGTTTCGTATCGTAGATTATCGTGGCGTTACATGTAGATCACTTTGTAGCATATCGTAGCGTTATCAGTAGCTATCGTAGCTCCACTTCAAAATTGCCTGTAAGTAGGCAATCAAATGAAAGAAAAACGCACAGGAGGGGAGGGTGGATTCTGGAGACGCAGAGGCAGGAAACAGAGGAGGAATTCCTCCCTCCTCTCCCCAGTTCTTCAATTTTCGTTCTTTTTTTTTTTTTTTTTCTTTTTCTTTCTTCTACTCCATGTGTAAATAAGTTTTTCTCTACTTGAGTCAAAGTGTGAAGCTCTTAGTAATAAAATAAGGTTAGATTTATTCCTCTCTTGTGCTTTAATGATTTATCTTTCTAGTAGCTATTATACGAGTTATATTTTGTTTCTAATAATTTAGAAACTACCCTTGTAAAGAGGAGTTCTTGATTTATTGTAGACAAGATTTTGGTACAGTGAATGCTTTAACCCATTTACAAGTGGTGGTAATAATTAAAAGAAACATAATATAATTATGTATATTATTTTAATGGACTTTGCTTAAATGATATATTTTCAAGCAGTCATTATACGTATTGTATTTTGTTTCCAATCAATTTAGAAACCCTCATTGTAAAGTGGAGTTCTTGATTTGTTGTAGACAAGAGATTGATACAATGAATGCTTTAACCTATTTACAAGTGGTGGTGTTAGAAACTCTCCTTATAAAGTGGAGATCTTGATTTATTGTAGACAAAATATTGGCACAGTGAATGCTTGATCTTATTTATGAGTGATGATATTAATAGATGATTAAAGGAAACATAATATAATTACGTATATTATTTTAATGGACTTTAACGTTGTATTTTCCGATTGGAACCTCCATGTTGCGAGGATTCTAATTGAGTTATAAAAGGAATTAATTTTATCTTTACTTTATTTACCAAGAGTGGATCTTTTTACCCAAGTAAATAATTTTTACCATAGTAACAAAATATTTACTTCACCTTAATATTCAACAATTCCCTGTGGATCGACCTCGGACTCACTGAGAAATTTATTACTTGATACAACCTGCACTTGGGTTTGCAAATGCGATAATTAAAAATTATACATCAAGTTTTTGGCACCGTTGCCAGAGGATTTGATTTGAAGAATAAATTTTTGGTGTAAATATTTTTGTACATAGTAAAAAGTGAATAATGTGTGAATAATGCGTGAATAGTGTGTGAATAGTAACATGAATAGTATGAATGGTAAAAAATAAAATAAAAAATAATAATAATAATAATAAATTTAAATGAATAGTGTGAATAGTATAAATAGTGTGAATAGTGTAAATAGTAACAAAAATTAAATAATAATAATAATAATAATATAAAAAATTAAAAAATGTGTGAATAGTAAAAAAGTAAAAGTAAAAAAAGTTTATATATTAAAAAAAGAAAATTAAAAAAAAAAAAAACCAAAAAAAAAAGAGAAGGTGGTCACACCGTGACCATCCAAAAAAAAAAAAACCAAAAAAAATAATTAAAAATAATAATAATAAAGGTCCCACAATAAAAAAATTAATAAT
The DNA here is from genome assembly GCA_029884595.1 of Ormosia semicastrata. Classification (NCBI taxonomy): domain Eukaryota; kingdom Viridiplantae; phylum Streptophyta; class Magnoliopsida; order Fabales; family Fabaceae; genus Ormosia; species Ormosia semicastrata. Next base: position 78,569,400 of record JAQQTO010000060.1, read on the forward strand.
GGGGGACATGGTTGTCCTCCCTTTGAAAATTGAAGAAAAAGGTCACACCCGTGACCACCAAAACCAAAAAAAAATAAACATAAAAAATAAAAAATGTGTATATATAATAAAATAATAAAATAAAATAAAAATAATTTTAAAAAAAGTTAAGCCTTTTATTTTCTTGTATAGTGGGGTTAATTCTCCCTTTTACTTTCTTGTATATATTAACAATAGGAGAACCTCTCCCTTTTACTTTTCTGTACGTACTAACTTTGTGGGAGAACCACTCCTTTTTATTTTTTTTGTACATATTAACAGTGGGGGTAATTCTTCTTTTTAATTTATGCACAGTGGGGGTAATTCTCCTTTTTATTTTTTGTATATATTAACAGTGAGGGTAATTCTCCCTTTTAATTTCTGTACAGTGGGGGTAATTCTCCCTTTTATTTTTTGTACATTCTAACTTTGTGGGGAAAATCTCTCTCTTTTATTTTTTTATACATACTAACAGTGGGGGAAACTCTCCCTTTTACTTTTCTGTAATTTACTTTTCACATTTTATTTTCTGTATGTTATTTTTTTTTTGTAGTTGGTTCATACCACACCTTTGTTATTTTTTATTTGGTGGTTGGTTTAATACCACACCTTTGTTAATATATATATTTGGTAGTTGGTTATTACCACACCTTGTTAATATTTATTTATTATGTATTAATATATATATTTGGTGCTTGGTTTATTACCATGCCTTTGTAAATATTTATTTAGTGGCTAGTTTATACCACACATTTGTATATATTTTTTATTTTTTATTTTTCTATTTATTTTTCTATTTTGTTATGTGTAATTAATTTGTGTGTTTTTAGTGTGAAAACGTAATTTGATTCAATCGACATGTATTAAGATTGAAATTTTAATCAATTTCTTTTCTATTCAATTTGAGTGCTTATTATGATTCTTAATGCTTTTATGAATTGGTCACTCATAAATTGATCTAGTAAGGTGTATGTAGAATCAGAAGATTTGTATATGACCTAAACCATAAATAATAAGTGCCATGATTTATAATTGTCTAGGAATAGAGGTTATAGGTTGTGTGGGAGATTTGTGGTATTTTTCATGGGAATCCAAAGAGTAAAAGTCAAGCCATTAAGAGTTAGGGTTTCGACTAAGGAATTAAGTTTTAATTAATTACTGATTCTCCCCGTCCATTGAATGACTAGAAATTAATTAGAAGGAAGATCCCAAAGCTACTCTATTGTCTATGATAGATTATTGAATCAAGTGAAGTCCGATCCCTAATATTCTAATTTCATGTATTTTCATTAAAAAAAATAAAAAATTTAAAAAAATAAAAAATAAAAAAAAAAAAAAAAATCTTTGTTTTTTCTTTTTCCTAGTATTTCGTGTGTCTTAGTGTTTGTTTTTCTTTTTCCTCTTAAGTATCAACTTAACTTTGACAATTTGGTCACTTATCGATTTTCTCAATAAGTTTTTGTAAATCTAGGTTGATACGATGGATTTTGTTGCTTCAAGAATTCAAAATGAGCCTAAAATTTTGTTGTTGATTTGTCCATACTTACAATAGGCTCACCTTTTGGAATCATACCTATTAATGATCATTTTCCTAATGAATTTTTAATTTTCAATTTTATGGTTTGATTTGTTAATATTATTAATTTTCTTATAACAAGCGAAGTTGTTCTTTGGGGATGGTTTTCGCAAACAAAAAAGATAAAATATTTTTTATTTAAGAATGGACAGAGTAAGGAGTCATTAGGAAAAATCATTTTTACTCTTGAGACGCATTCTTGTGAATTTGTGCAGTGTGAATTTTTTACTAATTTGTGAAATCTCTTCAAGGGCAAGTAAGCGCGTTACAATCTTGGGAATCTGACTCAAAAAGACACTGTTTGCCAATTTATAAGAAAATTGGATGGGAAGCTTATCCTCGACTCATAGAAGGCGTTTAAGCCGTTACTGGACGTACAACCAGAGGAAGATGTAAGCCACAATCACAACTACATGTATATATTTTCTTGTATATCTTTCTCTTAAAAAAATGCATTTTTTTAATCTTCTGACACAAGCCAACCTACCCATATAGGTGTTATCATTACTTTTTCTATTCTCTTCCCTATTTAAACACTACATTTCCTTCACTTTCCTTCAACTCAAAATCATTCAAAGGGAGGGTGAGTGTAGAAATGGAGGGAGCTTCTTCTTCTTCTTCTGTTCGTAGACTTACCAATATCTGTGTATTTTGTGGGTCAACTTATGGGAAGGGTTTAGAGTATGTAGATGCAGCAATCACTCTTGGTCGAACACTTGCTGCGAGAAAAATTCATTTAGTATATGGGGGAGGTAGCATTGGGTTAATGAAGGCTGTATCACTTGCTGCACATTTAAGAGGCAGTCAGGTTTTAGGTATCATTCCTGAACCTTTAGCTCGTAAAAACATCACTGGAAAAATAATTGGGAAGGAACTTCAAGTATCATCTATGGATGAACAAATGAGGACAATGCTTGCACACTCTGATGCATTCATAGCCTTACCGGGTGGTTTTGGTACTTTGGAAGAAATTTTTCAAATTGTCTCTTGGGCTCATCTGAACATCCACCAAAAACCCATAGGTTTGTTGAATGTTAATAATTTCTTTGATCTTTTGATATATTTTCTTGACCATGTTGTGGAACAGAAATTCATCACACCTTCGGTAAGACGACTCCTTATTTTTGCTTCCACTGTTGATGAGTTGATTGATAAATTAGAAGCTTTTGTTTATGAACCTGATCCAATAACAGCTCAAATTGATTGGTTTGAAGGAAGTGGAGGTGGATGCATAATGAAAAGAAAGTCAGCCAAGACACTCCAACTTTTTAAATAATTACAAGCTTTGGTTTTGTTCATCATACTTGGTTTCTATTTATATTTGTGTGAGGTTTCTCTTTTCAGTAATTGCGGTAACAAGTACTATCTTCTATCCTTTTCCTTTCTACTTTTTTTAACATTGAGGACAATGTTGTATTCTGGATGGGGGGAAAGATAGTTGTGTAAAAAAATGTGTAAAAAAAAATTTAGTAAGTGTGTTTATGTTTGTCGTATGTAGAGTTGTGTATAAAAAAAATGCTTAAAAAATAAAAATTTAAAAGTGTGTTTATGTTTGTTGTGTTTATATGTTTGTTAGCAATTTTCTAACCTAAACCAGTTAAGGATGGCAGAGTAAGGAGTAAATTTTGCTGTGGAGGTAATTTTACTCTTGAGACGCATCTAGATTGGGGTAGATACCTTGTTTGTGTAGAAGTAGCAAATGGATTCAGGGAAATTTGCATGATTGAGTAAATTGTCTTCTTTCTTAAACATCACATGCTTGGTTATGGATGTTACAATTTTTGTGGATTGAGAATGATGGATATATGCCTTGTGAGATTTTGTGCCTATCGATGAATGGATTGAACATCTGTACCATTCTCTTCTTTCTTGTGTGATTTTTTCTCATGGAATTGTTACTCTAGAACTTGCTTTGATTCTTTTTGAGGCTATATTTTCACATGCATATATAAACATGATTGAGGCAAATTTTCTTGAATTAACTACTTTGACCAAATAGCTAGCCTTACATATTTTCCTTTGTTTAACCCCTTTAAGCTTATTTGACTATTCTTTGTTTCTAACTTATTACGTGCCTTAAATGAAAAACCATATTCTAACCCAACCTTAGAGAATAATAGAGCATTGACTTTGTTATTTGATGAGTTCTTGAACAGGTGTGGGGGTGCGTGTGTAGATTGGTTATATAAAAAAGAAAAAAAAAGGGAAAATGTTTCTATAAAAAAAGAGAACTGATTATTGCTACAATCAAAAGAATGCACCATATGATATATTCATACCTAGAATGAGGGTGGATGATAGGAAATAATAGGAATAGAAGGAGAATAATCAAGCCTAAAGGAATTCAATCTACCAATTGATCTTTAACAAAACATTAGTCAGATATTGGTCATTGTCTTGTATGAGGAAGAACTAAGAAATTCTTGAGAAATTTAGACTGAATGTTCTCAAACATCTTCTCCACTCTAAATGTAACATAATATTCTTTTATTCTCTTTGGTTTTTAACTTGTCTTATCTGTATTACTTCCATCTTTACCTTGACCCCATTATAACCTTGAATAAAGTCCTCATGATTTGTGTATATATGTTGTTTTTGAGTAGCGGAGAAGTAGAAGATAAGCAAGCTTATGGTAGTGTAATTATTCATGAGTTGAATAGAGTGAAATACTAACCTTTTCAAACACTTGAGAGATTGAGAGTGAATTCTGTGAGGATCTATCATTCTTGATTCATTCTTTTCAACTGAAGTTTCCTTGCTTGTTGGTTTGAGATGCGAAGAAATGTTACTTCATGACTGTTTTGATCCCTTGATTGTCTAGTTGCTCTTCTTGAGTCATTAAATCCTTTAGAGTTTTTAGTTTTTGAGTTTGTGTTATTTTTCTTTATTCCTTGGTTTTTGTCTTTTGTGTTTTGCTCAGGAGTGCAAAAGTTAAGTGTAGGGGAATTTGATAACACTGTATTTTATATATTTTATAATCCTCTCACTAGGCTTCTTAAGGTTCAATTAAGCTTTATTAAGTTAGTTTTGACACATTTTATGATATTGGACCTCATTGGATCATTAAATAAATTATTGCATAAATTAGCCGTAATTATCTCTTTGGCAATGTTTAGTAAACTGACTATAATTTGAGTTACAAATATCTGATTGATGTAATTTTGGTCTTGTAGGAAAGCTTAGACAGTTCCCTACAACTTTGATGATGAACACTTTTCCAGAATCGGACTCCTTGGAGGTGATATTGGGCTTTGATGTCAAAATAGAGGAGCTGAAATCGGGTCTAAATACTCTGCAGTAATTAGACCATATCTTGAGTTCTAGGAATGATTTTGGACTGAAACCAAAGCCATTTTAAAGCAAATATCCAGGCCTACAACTTTCATGAAGACCACTTCTCTCAAAAATGAAAAAATGACTAGACACATGACTGTGCATTTGCTCAATTATAATAATAATAATAATAAATAATAAATAATAAATAAAATGTCAAAAACTTAATCGTTAAGTTTCATTACTGTAGATTACTGTAGCGTTACTGTAGATCACTGTAGTGTACTATAGCATTACTGTTGCTTCTGTATCTCCACTTCAAAATTGCCTATAAATAGGCAATTAAATGAAAGAAAAACGCACAGGAAGGGAGGGTGGATTCTGGAGACGCAGAGACAGGAAACAGAGGAGGAATTCCTCCCTCCTCTCCTCAGTTCTTCAATTTTCGTTCTTTTCTTTTTTTTTCTTTTTCTTTCTTCTACTCCATGTGTAAATAAGTTTTTCTCTACTTGAGTCAAAGTGTGAAGCTCTTGGTAATAAAATAAGGTTAGATTTATTTCTCTCTTGTACTTTAATGATTTACCTTTCTAGTAGCTATTATACGAGTTATTATACAAGTGGTGGTAATAATTAAAAGAAACATAATATAATTATGTATATTATTTTAATGGACTTTGCTTAAATGATATATTTTCAAGCAGTCATTATACATATTGTATTTTGTTTCCAATCAATTTAGAAACCCTCATTGTAAAGTGGAGTTCTTGATTTGTTGTAGACAAGGGATTGACACAATGAATGCTTTAACTCATTTACAAGTGGTGGTGTTAGAAACTCTCCTTATAAAGTGGAGATTTTGATTTATTGTAGACAAAATATTGGCATAGTGAATGCTTGATCTCATTTATGAGTGATGATATTAATAGATGATTAAAGGAAACATAATATAATTACGTATATTATTTTAATGGACTTTAACGTTGTATTTTTCGATTGGAACCTCCATGTTGCGAGGATTCTAATCGAGTTATAAAAGGAATTAATATTACCTTTACTTTATTTACCAGGAGTGGATCTTTTTACCCAAGTAAATAATTTTTACCGTAGTAACAAAATATTTACTTCACCTTAATCTTCAACAATTCCCTGTGGATCGACCTCGGACTCACTGAGAAATTTATTACTTGAGACAACCTACACTTGGGTTTACAAATGCGACAATTAAAAATTGTGCATCACACAACCCACAAGGTTATCACACCTTGGAGAAGTCCGAGGAATACATGGTCCGAAGATGATCAGACATTTCGATATCCATACATAACAGCCAAACAGGGGAATCTACTTGACCAGTATCCGAGTTCAAGGAGTGCATTTAAGGGTTTTCACTCGTACCCTAATGAGCGTGACCTTATGGTGTGCTGTCACAGGAAACCAAAAATAAAACTTATACTCTTAAAAATACATGTAGTAGTGCAAGTAAGGTTCGTTCCCATGGAGAGTATCTAACTTAGTTTTATACTACGTGAACGTGAATAGGGAGTTTTGAGAATAACAAAAATAATTTTCAGAAAAATAATTAAAAAACAATTCAAATTAAATTATCAAAATCAATCAAAAGAATAAACCTTGGCCTAAGTCAACATCCACCCTCGAAATTTTACAATTGATCATCGATGTAAGAATAAATCAATTCACACATTGAATATTCGCTGTTGGAATTATTTTCCTATCTCTCCTTAGTCGTAGTTAATTAGAAAACAAGTGATGTAAATAACCCTAACTACTAAACAACCCAAGACAAGTGCTAATGGTTTAATCTAGTAGCAGCTTTAAGAATTAAAGAGATCGATGAAACTAAACAACACAAACACAACAGTTGCATTTAATTTACTCAAACATTTTTACTAAAATCTAATAATTTCTGATGCAGTAAATCATTAAATTTTAGTTGCTTCACAAATTAGAATGATCAAACAATTAAGGACTTGATATCTAATTTAGTAATAAATTGTAGCGAATAATAAACTAAAGGGCCTCCTAGTAATTAAACAAAACAATCATGAAAATAGTCACGGAAAAACATTTGATAATTAAAACATAAATTGAACAATAAAAATAAATTAGATCTCATAATTTTATTAATTCCGAGGCTTCTGTTTCCTTCTTCCAATTATAAAATTTAGCCACATAGGGCCATGGATAAAAACTTGAATGGGAAGAGAGAGAAGAGGGGAGGAGCGACGTGTAGAAAAATTTGTTCATTACTCCCCCTTTTATCCTTTTTGTATCAACATTCAAGCCACCAAATCTCCTACCAAATATTCTATAAAATATAATTGGCTATTGACTTATGAAGAATTTGTTTTGATGATAACAACCACAAAGATGCTGCAAGATCAAGTCTAAGACCTTCAAGATTAGTTTTAGGACCTAGATCATTATGTAAAAGTATAAAGAGGTTTACACTAATGCTCTAAAACTTACTTTTCAAAGAAACCAAATAGCACACATGTTTTCAAGGCTTCAAAATGGTTTTTAGTTTCCAACGAAATAACCACCAAGTGCCCAAAAGCTTATAAGATCATTTGGAATCAATTGACAAATATTTAAAAGCTATATGAAATGATTTCAAATGGCTTATTCAAATAAGGGCTTCTTTATTTGACTAAACAAAGTCAGAGAAGCCAAAATATTCTATCTAGGTAAGCTTTATTCGAATAAAGGTTCAAAACAAAATTGGGCACTCATGGTTTATTCGACTAACACTTTGGTTATTCAAATAACACATTTCTCATAAACCTATTCTTAAATGGCTTATTCGAATAACATACTTATTATTCGAATAACAAGTTTCTCAGAAAACATGTTTTAAAAAGGCTTATTCGAATAACTTGAGTGTTATTCGAATAACATAAGTGTTATTCAAATAACACGTTCCAAAGACAAAACGTGTATGTGCTATTTGATGCTTTATTCGAATAACAAAGCGGTTATTTGAAAAAGAGCGTATACCAGAAATAGAAATAATGGCTAGTTATGAAGCATTTAATGCTCAACCACCCCCAATGGCTCTAAACTTCAATGGGATATAAATACAAGTTGTCAGACATTTATGAAGGTAAGAGAATCAATCTGAAAACCTAGGTTAAGCATTAATACGAGCTTTCACAGCCTTTTCATCATATACTCTGTTTTTGTGCTTTAAAGTGTGAATCCATATACCCATTGAGCTTGATCAAGTTGTATTATCCACTCTTGAGAGAGTTTTCATATCGTTTACACTTTGATTAATCTGTAAAAGAGGGTGAAGTATATCTCAAAGTTGTAAAGGGTGAGGTATCCCTTGAAGTTGAGGCTCAAACACAAAAGGTGAGGTATCCCAAGGTGTGGTAAGTGCTCCATTATGTAAAAGTTACAAGCACCTGTTGAAACTTGAAGATATAGTGAAAAATCTCAAGTGATTGCTTGAGAACTAGACATAGACCACAAGTGGATTGGTGGTTGAACCAGGATAAATCTTGTGTTTGATTCTCTAAACTCAACTCATTTATATTTGTGTATTGATTTTACATGCTTTCTTGAACACTCTCTGTTTTGGTCTATTTATTTGTGAGTGAAAGTATTCGATCATTTCTATCTATTCATCTCTATCAATCAATAGCTTTAACAAAAATTGGTAATTAAGTGTTTTACAAAAGTTTTGTAAGAATATTTTACAAACTCAATTCACCTCTTCTTGAGTATTGAGGCGACTTAGTAACAAGTGGTATCAGAGCTAGACTCTTATAGAAAGAGCTTAGCAGCTTCAAGATAAGCGATGAGTTCAAATGGTTTTTCTTCTTCTGAAAGTTCTTCTATAAATAAACCCCCTATTTCAATGGGGATGGTTATGCTTATTTGAAAGAAAAGATGAAAATTTTTATTGAAGCTGTTGATTTGGATGTGTGGGATGTCGTTGAAAATGACCCATTTGTTTTCACACGTATGGTTGATGGTGTAAGAACCAATACACCAAGAAGTGAATGTACCGAGGAAGACAAAAAGAAGGTTCAATATAATTTGAGAGCCAAGAACATCATTACCACATCCTTGGGGTATGATAAATTTTTTAGGGTGTCAAATTGTAAGACAGCTCAAGAAATATAGGAGACCTTACAAGTAACACATGAGGGCACAAGTGAGGTAAAAAGATCAAGGATAAACACTTTCACTTATGAATATGAGTTGTTTAGAATGAACTAATGAGAAAGAATTCAAGAAATGCAAAAGAGGTTCACTCATATTGTAAATCATCTTGCTTCATTGGGAAAAACTTTTCTCAATGAAGATCTTATTAACAAAGTGTTGAGAAGTTTAAATTAGAATTGGCAACCCAAAGTGACGACAATTGTGGAGTCAAGGAATTTATCAACAATGACACTAGCCACTCTATTTGGAAAGCTCCAAGAGCATGAATTGGAACTAAATAGACTCAATCAAAATGAGGAGCATGATAAGAAGAAAAAGGGGATTGCACTTAAAGCTACCTCTTCAACAATTGAAGATGATGATGAAGATGATGGAGATGAGAACCTTAAGCTAAATGAGGAGAATCTTAGTCTCCTTGTGAGAAAATTTGGAAGATTCCTTAAGAAGAAGAATTCAAAGAAGTCCACCTTTCCCTTCTAGGAAGACCTATCATAAAGGGGAAAGAACCTTATCCACTCCAACATGCTATGAATGCGAAAAACTGGGGCACATAAAAGATGGAATCTCCTGTATATCTTAAGAAGACAGAGGAGTTGGAGAAGATACCTTCTAGAGAAAAGAAAGCAAGGAGAGCCTACATAGCATGGGAGGACAATGACATGGATTCCTCTGATAATTCAGAAAATGAAGAACCTCATCTATGTCTCATGGCTAGAGGAGAAGAAGAAGAAGAAAGTGACACCGAGGTAACTTCTTCTAACCTAGACTCTTCACCTTCATATAGTGAATTACAAGATGCTTTTAAAGAATTGCATGATGAATCCATGAGGCTCACAAAAATGGTTTTATCTTCTAATAAAATAATCTCCTTATTGGTAAATGAAGTTTCTATTTTAAACAAGGAGATTAATGAACTCAAAATTGAGAATGAGGCCTTAGGACTTATTGATTCTAATTCATCATGCATGATTTGCTCTTCACATGATAATGCACCCACACCCTCATCTTGTTCATCATGTAAAGCATTTGAAAATGAAATTGAAGATTTGAAAAATACTCTTGCAAAGTTTACTTTTGGAAGAGACAAGTTGAAAGTATTGCTAGGGAAAAAAGATGTGTTTTCCAAAAAGTCAATTTGGGGTATAATCCTAGTAATCAACAAAATTTCTCAAGAATCTCTTTGTTTCCTCGATTACATCAAGTAGCCCCTTTTATCAAATGCTTTCGTTGTGGGAGGAAAGGCCATAGTGCCTCAACATGTAATGTTAGGAAGAATTTGAACACCAAGGTTAGGACTAAGGTGGTTTAGGTCCCTAGAGGCACCTTACCTAAATTTAATACACAAGGACCCAAGAAAATTTAGGTATCAAAGGTTAAATTCTCAATGTGTGTTGTAGGTGTGCTTGAAGGCCAAGAGCTCAAATTGGTATCTTGATAGTGGTTGCTCTAAGCATATGATCAGTGATGGCTCCAAGTGTTCGTTCCTTGTCCCCAAGAAGAATGGACATATAACATATGGTGACAACAACAAAGGAAAGATCCTTGGAGTTAGAAAAGTTAGTAAAATCCCTTCCTCTTCTATTGATAATATTTTACTTGTTGAAGGGCTTAAACATAATTTGCTTAGCAATAGTCAATTATGTGATAAAGGAAATAGAGTTATATTTGATTCAAATTATTACATAATTGAAGGAAAAGATAATAAACAAGTTAAGTTTGTTGGTCATAGGGTCAATAACATATACATGGTTAGCCTTGATGATATATCCTCAAATGATGCTAAATGCTTTATGAGTAAAGAAAATGATTCATGATTATGGTATAGGAGGATTGCTCACATTCACATGGATCACTTAAATAAGTTGGTCTTAAAAGAACTATTAATTAGACTTCCAAAACTCAAATTTGAAAAAGATAAAATTTGTGATGCATGTCAAAAGGAAAAATAAGTAAAGGTCTATTTTAAAGCTAAAAATGTGGTTTGAACTTCTAGACTTTTACAACTTTTACACATGGATCTTTTTGGTCCATCTCGAACTATGAGCTTTGGTGGGAATTACTATGCATTATTGATTGTGGATGATTTTTCTAGGTTTACATGAACGTTATTCCTAGCTCACAAAAATGATGCTTTTCCATGTTTTAAAAGACTTGCCAAAGTTATCCAAAATGGAAAAGTTTTTGCATTACATCAATAAGAAGTGATCATGGTGGTGAGTTTGAAAATCATGATTTTGAAACCTTTTGTGATGAACATGGCATTGAGTATAATTTTTTTGCCCCTAGAACTCCACAAGAAATTTAAGTTATAGAAAGGAAAAATCGATCTTTAGAAGAAATGACAAGAACTATACTCAATGAGGCCACCATTCCTAAGTACTTTTGGGCGAAAGTGATAAATACCACTTGTTATGTTATGAATAGGACCCTAATAAGGCCAATTTTAAAGAAAACCCCCTCTGAGTTATACAAAGGAAGAAAGCCAAATGTTTCACATTTTTATGTATTTGGATGCAAATGTTTTGTTTTAAATAATAGAAATGATAACTTGAGGAAGTTTGATGCTAAGTCTGATGAAATAATATTTCTTGGCTATTCCATGCATAGTAAAGTTTTTAGAGTTTACAATAAAAGAACTATGACCATAGAAGAGTCCATACATGTTGCATTTGCTTAAACTAACCCAAATGTCCCGAGAAAGGATTTAGTTGATGATGTTGAAAAAATCTTAGCAAAAACACACTTGAAAAATAAGGAAAAAGGAGCCAAGAAGCAAAAAGAGAGTCCATTTGATCCCCCAAGGCAAGAGGATTCACAAATCATGGACCTTCCTAAGGAATGAAGGACATCAAGATATCATCCTTTTGACAAAGTAACAGGTGATGTATCAAAAGGGGTAACCACTTAAAACTCTCTTAAAGATGTATGTAATCATATGGCTTTTGTCTCTCAAGTTGAACCTAAAGACATAAATGAGGCCATTAATGATGAATATTGGATCTTGGCCATCCAAGTTGAACTAAACCAATTTGAGAGAAATCAAGTTTGGGAATTAATTCTAAGGCCCGATGATCATCCCATAGTTGGCACCAAATAGGTCTTTAGGAACAAACTTGATGAAACATGCTTAATAATAAGAAACAAAGCTAGGCTTGTTGCTAAAGGTTATAATCAAGAAGAAGGTATAGATTATGAAGAAACATATACTCCCGTAGCTAGATTAGAAGCCATAAGAATGCTACTTGCATATGCATACATCATAGATTTCAAGCTTTATCAAATGGATGTTAAAAGTGCTTTCTTAAATGGTTTTATACAAGAAAGATGTATATGGAACAACCTCCTGGTTTCAAAAATTTTGAACTGGCCAACCATGTTTTTAAATTGAAAAAGGCCTTGTATGGTTTAAAATAAGCTCCTAGAGCTTGGTATGAAAGGTTGAGCAAGTTCCTTTTGGAAAAAGGCTTCTCAAGAGGCAAGGTTGAGACTACTCTCTTCATTAAGCATAAAAAATATGTCATACTTCTTGTTCAAATTTATGTTGATGATATAATATTTAGTGCTACTAATGAGTCTCTTTGCAAGGAGTTTGCTAACATCATGCAAAATGAGTTTGAGATGTCTATGATGGGTGAGCTCAACTTCTTCCTTGGTCTCCAAATCAAGTAAACAAGGGATGAGCCTTTCTTAGGTCAATCTAAGTATTGCGAGGAACTACTCAAAAAATTTAGAATGGACAATGCCAAGCATATGGCTACACCAATGAGCACTTCTTGTTATTTGGACAAGGATGAATGAGGTAAATTTGTAGAAATCTCAAAATATAGAGGTATGATTGACTCACTCCTTTATCTTATAGCAAGTAGGCCAGATATTATGTTTAGTATGTATATATGTGCTAGATTTCAAGCAAATCCTAAAGAATCATACCTAAATGCTGTAAAAAGAATTATGAAATATCTTGTAACAGCCCCTCCGAAGGGTATCCCATTTCAAACTAACTCCTTATAATTAATTAACCAAGTTGTAAAATATTTAATATTATTTAAACACGGGTTTCAAAATTTCTTTTTCGCGAAAAATAGAAACTTTACTGAATTAGAAAATCACAAAATATAGGAACTGAATAAAATACATCTCTCGCATATAACATAGATTCTTGACGTCTTCATTACATAAAACTTATATACTCTAGGCAATATTCAATTACCACATATAAACTTGACCTGGCCCAAGCCAAAACACCTGGAGAGTATGGTTCTGAACCTGATCCTCTCCCGGATCCTCTAAAGGCACATTCTCTAGTCGGGACGTGTCTCTTTGGACAGGAGTCCGAGCAGTTGACTCCGTAGAGTCTTCACTAGGCAAACGGTGAGCAATGTCCCATAGTTCTACAATAGGCATGGAAAACTCTACATGTACACAAGCAGCATTATATGTAATAGTAGGGTTTCCATGGCAGGTATCACTCTAGGATAGAGTCACCTCTCCTATATAACTAAAACATTGAGTATCTGAGTCGACATACCAGGCATCAATGCCATCGTGAAACTGCGCTTACATATAATCAGAGAAATTCCTCCTTCCAGCCATCGTGGTCTTCACAAACGTAGGCATAAAAATAGAAACAGATAGGACAACATAGTAAAGAGGTGAGATCCCCTACATCAATACCAGTTTGGTAGAAAAGAAACGATACGAACAACAATATTGTTCCATACATACAATCCATATATTAATATAAAATCAGCAGACATATTCATAATATTAAATAGATAAACAATCCAATAAACTTGCAACACAATATCAGGCATAATGATAACACCACAATCATATTATTCACAATAAGACTATATCATAACAGTATAAATGCTGACTATACATATGCACACAGACTCATTCCTACTCCATGGAGCTAAACACAATTTCGGAGAGAAGACCCAGAAGATATGTCTGTCACTCAACTGTCGTAGCCAAAAGTGCTATAATTTATCAATTTATCAAAATGTACATCAGGCATTGGACAAGACATTCTACATTAGATCACGATATAGGACAGTATCTCGGTCCGGATCGTCGGTGCGTTTGCATCGATCTGCCCCATAGGCAGAAGAGCTACCAACTGCCTATTGTGAGGTACCTGCAACCCGACGGCCCTAAGGTCAACGAGTGACCTACACTTGTCTACATGCACCCGCACTTTAGGTGCAAATCAATCTCCTAGGCATATAGCCTTAATCAATAAGCGAATACGCTTTTCTATGCATGATGTATGATTCAAATCCATATACTGTCATTAATCACACAGTATTTTGTATTCACACATCATTACTTGGTGATATCATTTTTCAACATAACTGGGTCAATCACCGTTGAACCGTTCCCAATGGTATTAAATCAACCGCCCATACAATTGTCTAATGCCATTAGTATCAATGATATTATATAACCGCCCGTACAATTGCATAATACCAATGATCCACTCGGGTTCAGTACCTCAGCTCTATAGTAAAACTCGCTATTCCTTTTAATCGCGTAGTGATATTATCGTGTTTTCACAATCGCGTAACACTTTTGTTACGTTTTCAAATCGTGTAAATATTTTTCAACATTTTCTAAATCGCATAAATATTTTATCGCGTTTTCTCAATCGGGTAGCCTAAAATTACTGTTTTTGAGTCACATAAAGATTTTCAATGTATTTTCAATCACATAAAATATTTCTAACATATTTTAAGTCCAAAATAAGATTTTTCTCATTTAATATCAAAAATTGACTTTACTTTCATTATTTGTATAATAGTCCTTCTATAAAATAATATTTACATAATAGTCTCTCTTTAAATAATATTTCCAAAATAGTCCTTCTTTAAATAATATTTCCAAAATAGTCATTCTTTAAATAATATTTGCAATATAGTCTCATTAGAATTAGTATTTTCTACTGTTTCCCAAAAAATTGTATTTCTTAATTTTACTTAGGATATTACAGCTCAAAATTTTCTAACGCGCTTCAAAACCCATAGGGTGAGCTATATGTTAGTAAATTTCAAGTATTCACTTTTATTTCACTACATAGCTTAATTAAGCCAATTTTAATTCTAAAAATTAAATTACTTTCATTTAAATTCCAAAACTTACCAAATTGAGTTCTTACTATTAAAACACTTAAGTTTACACTTGGTAAAATAATTTTGGATCTTGATCATCAAAAATTGGCATGTTGGCCAAATTCATATAATGCTTCAAAATTCATATATAAATCATTTTCTAACACTTTAATCCTTATTGACTCACTTAATCAAATTTCTTGTCACAAAATCCTTTAATCCTCAATTAGGAAAATAATTTAGGACTCTTGGTCCCTTTTTTTGTGATGAGGCTGTGTGCCTCTTGGCTCTTTGGGGCCTTCACATAATTTTCCTCATTATGTTATTCACATCCTAAATTATACATAAATTTGCATGCTTATAATTCACACATACAAGCATATTATCAAAGCTATAATCATACCAACACATATGCAAGCATAATTTCAAAACTATAAACATAATAAGCACAAATAAAGAGAGCTTAAATAAGAAAGTGAATAAATCCTTATGAATTTTTCACCACAAACAAGTCATTCCCTTACCACCAACACTTGGTTGATGAGGTTAATCTCCCTCTTACCTCAAGGAAGACAAAAACTTCAAACTTTCTTCTCCTCTTGAATTCGTGTGGCACCAAACAAAACCCTAATCAAACTTAAACAAATTCTAAAGTCATAAACAAAGCTTAAGAATAAAGAACCATAGATCAATCATGGTCTAGAAAATAAAAAATCCAACTTAGGATCAAAGAATCAAAAGATTACCTTTGAAGTAGTAAACTAAAGCTTGGTTTTTGATGCACTTAGAGAGAGATTTAGACAAAACTCACTAAAGGAAAAGTGTTTAGAATGATGTTTAGGTCTAGAAAGTAAGAAGAGATGAAATTATAGAAGTATGGATGTTGGGTTTTGGTAGGGAGGCCATGTGCTTTAGGAAGAAGGAGAAGAAGTGTTCTTGGTGTTCTTGAGTATTTGAGAGAAAATGATGAAGGCTTGTCACAAAGTATAGTAAAAATGAATTTGGATAGCTATTATGGAGTGTATGGCCGTGTGATGTAGTGTGTAGGAGATAACATTATTTATTCAAGACAATAAAACATCACATGCATTATCACATGGCTTGGTCACAAAGTGGTCATCAAGTTGTCATATTAGAAGCATCATGAACTTGGTAGAATGGCCACTTGGCCGTGTGACTCAAAGAAGATAGGAACTAGTTTTATTTTAGTTATAACTCCTACTTACACCTTAATTAGATAGTTAGTTCATTTAGCTAACTAAGTTAAGTTATCTAGTTACATACTAAGTAGCTAGTTACATGCTTAGGTCATTGTATAGGTCATGCATTGTCATTATTTCTAGATGGTTCTTGATCAATTTTCTAACTAAAGCTTCTAAGTACATAGTAACTAAGTTAGTTCATTTAGTTACTAATTAAGCTATTAGGGTAACTTAGTTAGTTTGTCTAGTTACTTAACTAACTAATCTAGCCATTAATATTAACTTCATCTCCTATCTATTGATTTAATCTAAGGTAGATATGCTAAGCTTCCTTATCAAGTTTGCCCTCACACCATTGATTAAATCAATGGTGATGATCAAAGACTTCTTCATCAAGTTTTCCATCCAATGGTTCATAACAAAGTCCAAGCCACTAAGTTTGACTAGTTCCTATTGGTCAGTCATAAAGCTAGGTAATGATGGTTCATAATTACATTTAAGATATTTAGCTTAGATATTTTTTGCTTAGATATTTTCAAATAGATATTACCCAATGAACAATAGCTACTGCTATTATTACTCAATGGATACTAGAAAACTCAGATATAGAAAATCTTCGTCAACTATTCCCGGTTTCGAGTTTAGTAAGATCCCCCGATCCCGCCTTGACAGTCCAAAACTTTCTGGTCCAGGAAAATTTTTTATTTTTCTGAACCCGCCTCAAACACACATATAACTTAAAATAATATTAAAATAATCACAACCTCAGAAAATTCTACAAAAATTCTCAAAAATCATAAAAATTAGAAAACTCATATATATTAAAAAAATGAAATTCAGACATATATTTTAAAAATAATATTAAAATAATCAAAATAATATTAAAATATTCAAAATAATTAAAAATTCTCAAAAATTCACAAAAACTCATAAACATTATAAAATATATTTATTTCAAGGAAAACGAAAAATTAGGATGTTACATATCTAATAGGCACTTCACAAATGGGATTGTGGTACCCTAAAGGTGTCTCATGTAGCCTAATTGATTATTCTGATTTTGATTTTGCTAGATGCAAAATGGATAGGAAGAGCACTAGTGGGACATGTCACTTGCTTGGACCACTAGTTTCTTGGCATAGCAAGAAACAAAATAGTGTAGCATTATCTATAACTGAAGCTGAATATATTGCAGCTGAGAGTTGTTGTGCTCAAATCCTTTGGATGAATCAACATTCTAGACTATGGTCTTGAGCTTGATCACATCTTCATAATGTGTGATAACACTAGTGCAATCAATTTGTCTAAAAATCCCATTTTGCACTCAAAAATAAAACGCATAGAAATAAGGCACCACTTCATTAGAGATCATGTTCAAAAAGGTGATTGCATGCTTGAATTTATTGAAACCACTAAACAACTTGCAGACATTTTCACTAAATCTTTGGCCAAACAAGCATTCTTTTACATAAGAGGAAAATTGGGCATAATTGATCAATCATGCATATGAATGAATGCTTGTATTTATTACTTTATCATTGATTTATTTCTCTTGAATTATTACTGACTTGAGCGTCAAAAGTTTCCTAAAATTTGTTTTGCAGGTACTTCATCAAATTGGGTAAGAAATCTCCTCTCAATCTGTTATTTTAAATGAACTTACTAGTGTTTTTTCTTTTGGTCATATTCGAATAAGACTTTTATTATTTGAATAACATATTCCAATAGCCCCAATTATCTGGTGGTTCGTATGCCTTATTCAAATAAGGCTTCCCTTATTCGAATAACACTTGATAGAAACGTTCTCCAATTTTGATCTTTTATGTGTTATTCGAATAACAAATTTGTTATTTGAATAATGCTTGGTAGAAAGCTAAGACCTTTTAAGCTAATATGCTGTTATTCGAATAATAACATTGTTATTCGAATAACGCTTTTGGCAGTGAGCCAAGACGTTTTAGTTACCACATTGTTATTCGAATAACACCCGTGTTATTTGAATAAGACATGGTCTATAAAGGGGCTCTGCGCGCTTTTTCCCTTATTTCTCATAATTTCTCTTCTTCCTTTGCCATTTTCTCTCCATGACCCCACGATCTAGCAGCTACCTTTGCCCAAAAATCTCCATTTTTCCTTATTCTTTTCTCACTCATCTCACCCCACGTCTCTCTCCCTCTCTAAACCACCATTTTCATACACCAAATACCATACCCAATAACTTCCAAGGATGGCTTCTTCCTCCAAATGCCCACGCACCAAAATTGCTCCTTGCAACAACCCATTGGACCTTTGAAGACTTTCCTCAAATGATGATGACTTGAAACGCTTTAGAGAAGATTTCTGGAATAGAAAACTTATGCAACCCAAATATAAGGATCAAAAGTTCTTTGAAGATGAAGGAGGCTTTGAGTTCCTGGACTACCTGAGCTGCCAAAGGGTACTCTAACTTTGCTGCTACAAAGACACCATCTTCCCGAATCTCATGAAGATGTTCTACTACAACCTAAGGTTGGATGGTGTCAACATTATCTCTGAAGTAAAAGACCAAGAAATTGTGATCACCCTGGCAGATTGGCTGGAATACTTTAACCAGAGAGCAACTAGCACTGCCATTGAGGAAGATAGCGGGCCATTTATGAAAGAATACAAAAAAGGAGGATGCTATGTGGCTAATTGTGAAACCTGGTACGTAGTGGCCTAAGGTTGGTTTGAAGAGTGGCACGTTGAACAATCGGGATAGGTTGCTTCACTATGCGTATGCTCACATTCTTGCACCTCGTGAAGGCAACTATGCTTATCTGACTAAGGATGACATTTTTATGGTTTGGGTGCTGCAAAAGAACTAGAGGATCAACTGGCCTAATTTTATTGGGAAGCATATGATGAAGGCCAAAACCAAGAAGAATTCAAACTTGCCTTATGCTATGCTTATTTCAGCTTTTCTTAAGAAGTACGCACTGGTCCGACAAACTGAGCGACTAGTCCAGCTCAAACACTTCAACATCTTTGGAGAATACTCTCTGAAGAAATTGAAGATGGTTTTAGATAATATAGGAGGATGAGTGTACCCCGATGAATTAGATCAAGTTGGAGATGGTGAAGAAGGTGAAGGTGCTGCTAATGAAGATGCCCTTTCTCCTGCTCTTGCTCCTGCTCCAGTCACTTTAGAGTGAATCATGGCCACCTTGCTGAACAACAGGGCTTATATGGAAAACCCATTTTCTGTTCTATTTAACAGAATAGAAAGTGTTGAACTAGAAATCGCAACATTGCGAGCTGTGCAACCTGATCAAGCACCTAACTCTCCTCCTCCACCACCAGATGCATATTTTTAAGACTCATAGCTCATAGGACCCTTTGTCTTTTGTTTGGTTGCTTGTATTGGCTATTCCTTAATGAAAATGACAATGTAATTGGCCACATTATGAATGAATGACAAATTAATCCTTCATTGATTTGTTGTGTTCTGTTTAATCTCATTTCTTTTTAGGTTTATCTTTATAAATTTGCTGCCTTAAATAAAAATAGCATGCTAAAATTACTTGAATATCATTTGCTGTGTTGCTTTCTCTTGCCCCATCTATTTTGACCATGACAAAAGGGGGAGAAGAAGCTAAAGAGTGATCTCACATATTTAGAATGTTTTCTTTTTGTTGAGAAAAAATAGGAAAATATAAATCGGATCTTGGGATTCCTAAAGTAAGGGGGAACTATGCGAAACTCGAAATTAAATTCACCTCTTGCCAAAAAGAAGGGGAGTAAATCTCTCTAATAATCATATGAATTCCAATTTATAAAACTAACTCTTTTCTCAAATGTTTGTTTGTCATCATAAAAAAGGAAGAGAATATAATTGGCTACTGTAACACCCCAAAAATTACTGGTTTCATAATATATATTCATTTTATAATATTTGTGAATTTTCTAGAATTATTTGAATTGTTTAATTATTTTAATATATTTCTCGATTTGCATACATACTGAGCGAAGTCGAAAAAATGAAATATTTTTTCTGAGGTCGAAAAACCTTGGATTATGGAAATGGTGACGGGGGATCTTACTAAACCCGAGGCTGGACACAATTTACGAAGTTTTCATTTTTCAAGATTTTATCTGACTGATAAAATTTGGGTGCGCCCTATTATTCATTGGACAATAAATACCAACATTGTTAACTGTAACTTTTATCCACTGAGTAATAGTTTATAGTAAAAATTTAGTAGATTATTTCTATCTAGTCACTTTTATGATATCATCTAAGTGGCATCGCCACATCACCACATGATAACATGATTTGACTTTGTTGGGAAATGTACGAAGCTTCTCAAAGAAGCTTTGGGATAAACTTGCAAAGGAAGTCTTGCTACTTCTCCCAAGGTGTACACGGTTTTGGATATTTTCACCAAAAGCTATCATATTTTCATCTTCCAAAATTTCTGTCACTTTCTCTCTCTACCCTAAAACTTCTATCTCATTTTCTCTCATCATTTTCTCTCTTCCATTTTCTCTCAACCTCATGGCCACCACACTCCATTTGTATCTTCCATTTTTGTTTCCTCCATTCAATCACATTTCTAGAATCTATACACTCTATGGATAATTTTCTATGTTAAGATCATCATCTAGTTCTCTCATCTTCATCATCTTTTTTCAAAAACCATAACTTGAAGCTCTTAAGGTGAGACTTTGATTTCTATTTCCTCCTCTCATTTTCTCTACATCCCCACGGCTAAGATCATTTTTGGAGGACCACCCTACACTTAGTTCATCACTTATTCATCCTTTCATCCAAGCAACAAAAGACTAAACACAAAACTCTCACTTTTCCCATTTGAAGCTCACGGCCAACTTCCAAAATACACCACCAAATCTTCAATAATTCAAGATAACCTTGGATCTTGAGTCTCTACATCATTCTAAGACACTTTTGTGTGAAAATCAATCTCTAGTTCATCCATCTTCAGGTATTTCTTTAAGCTTTGCTTCAAATCTCAAGTTCAAGAATCTTAAGGTAAAGTTCTTGAATATTCTCTCTTCATTTTTAAAGAGTGTAAAGCCATACTTTGACCTATGGTGATCTTGTTCAGGCCCTAGGTACTAATTCTTGTGTGTTTGCTTTGATTCTAAGAACCTCTTGGTGGAAAAAGTTTGCTACACAAGGACTTACAAGGAGCTAGGAGGCTACACTTAAGGTAAGAGGGAGATTAACCTCATCGACCATACTATGGTGGTGAGGAACGAATGGTTATGTTAGATGTGGAGAGTCCACGTGAGGAATCATCCACTCGATTATGTGACTGTGATTTGTGTTTGCTTGATTTGGTATGGTTATATGTTGTTGTCGTATACAAAGAATGATTTATTTGATTTCCTTGGCCCTTGAGGCTCACAGCCATTTTAGCCCAAGAAGAGACATCCATGAGAAAAATATTTGGTTATCAAGGACTTAGATGATTAGGTGATAAAGACATGATCTATAAGGTTATAAGTTGAATGAGAGAGGAAATAAAGTTCTACCATTGAAAAGAAATTGATTTTTTGCCATGATACTTGATAATTAGAAATAATAGTGAATTGGAGACCTAAAATATTTGATAATGAGGGGGAAGAACAATTAGGATGGAAAGAATTTTATTTAGAAGTTGAATAATGGAAGTTTTAGAAAGAATGTTAGGAAATATTGTTTGGGTGATTTGGAAGACAAAATTAGGGTTTAGGGATTTATGAGTAAGATCGAAGATAATTATAATATCATAATTTAAGGAGTGATAACTTTTGGATGTACCAAATGGAAACAAATTTGGAGATAATTGGAATCATGGAAAATGATTTATCAGTGGTAAATCTAGGTAACTTGACAATTGAGAAAATTAATTAAGAATTTATAAGATAAGAATGGAAAAGAATAAATTTGATCTTTAAGCAAAAGAGTGATTTTTGGTCTTGAGAGGAAAAATAAGCTTGAGAAAGAAATAGAGAAAATTTGAAAGACTTAGATGAAAAAGAAAAAGAATGGTGAGGTAAGGACATTATGTTTTTTTTAGGTTTTCATAAATGATATGAGGATAGGTTATTTGAGGAACTTAGTTAGAAGAAGCTAGTGATTTGGATTAAATTCTATCTTCATTCTTGAGAGTATGATAATTAAAGACTAAAGAAGACCAAATGTTTCTATATACTAGAGGAATTGTGAAAATGCTCCACGTGATTTGATAATAATGATTCTTGAATTTGCACAACTGAAATCCTTTGTGATAGCATATATTAACATTGTGCCCTGGGCCGACGTACTGGACCCAAGTGGATTATGAATTTGATATTATGCCTTGGGCCGACGTACTGGACCCAAGTGGATTATGAATTTAGCCTTGTGCTTTTGGGCCGAAGTGCTGGACCCAAGTGGATCATTGGTATTATGTAGTTGTATGGGCGGCTATATAATATCATTGATACTAATGGTATTGGACAATCGTATGGACGGTTGCCTTAATACTGTTGGGAACGTACAATGGTGGTTTGATTTCTTGAGCATGCACTTGAGTATTAGACTGTTGGCTTGTGATGCCTAGGAGTGAGCGAGAATTTGGATAAGTGTGATCCCGGATGATCTCAGGGGGCGTCAAGGCGAGGTGATCCACCTAGTGACCACTATCACATTGTATACCTCTGGCCATGGAAAATCGTTGAAATGCACGATGAGGACCCGACAAGCACTATCCTTTTCGTGATCCGGCATAGATTGTCTTTTGAGGGGGATAGATCTTCTGGAATGCTCATCTCTTAACCTTAACTCCATGGAGTAGGATTTGGTTGCATTGTGTTTAAGGATTATCAGCATACACATCATGCATATGCATAGTCAGTATATCTGTTATTGTGACATTATATATATATATATATATATATATATATATCTTGATGTATACTGTTGAATTACTTATCAGTTAATAACATGATTATGCTGTTGCTCTATAATTATTATGTATTGACATGATTATGTTGTTGTTCTATAACATCCCTGTATTGACATGATTATGTCTGCTATTATTCGATGTTGTCGTGTATGAAAGGCATTACTATCTTTCATTTTGTTTCTTGTTGCCATGATGGTATTGATGTAGGGGATCTCACATCTTCTATTGTAGTATTATGTCTACTTCTATTTCGTATTTACGATGGAAAAGTCTGTGATGGCGGTAAGGCAAGACCCGTGAGATTTCACTAGGCTACAGTTCCATGGAGGCATCGGAGCATGGAGTGTCCAGTGGGACACAGGACGCATCCGGTACAATGAAAATGTCACTTTGAGTTGGAGCAGGACTTGACATGATGCGGTTATATTTACTGAGGATGTCGATGTTCACTTGGAGTTCTACTTGCCTCTTGGGGAGCTTTGGGATGATCGGAGAGCTTCTTATAAGGAAGCCTCTGTGGAGTCGACTGCTCAGACTCTTGTTCGCAGTGACATGCCCCAACTGGGGGCTTTGTCTATTAGGGATCCCGAAGGAGTTTTGGACGAAGATCGGGTGCAAGAACCCATTCTTCAGTTGTTTGGACTTGAACAAGGCTCAATTTTCATTTGGTAGTCATATGTATAGGTATGTTTATTTTGGAGTACTTAAGTTTTATATTTTTGGGATATGCAAATGATGTACTTAAAGATGTAGTAAACTTTGCTTTATGAAAAAGCCTTTTTAGTTCCTATGACTTGAGTCTTTTATTTATTCTATGGTTCTTATGTTTTGTGTTCCCAAAATTTGACTAGTTTATGTTATCCACAAAAAGAAGCTTTTGAAACTTATATCTTACATTATTCACGTTTATAACTTGAGCAAAAAATTTTAAAATGTAAGAGTCAGTCTAATATGTAATGCCTCCCGAAAGGGGGTGTTACAGCTACTGACCTATAAAGAATTTGTTTTGATGATAACAAACATAAATATATTGCAAGATCAAGTCCAAGATCTTCAAGATTAGTTTTAGGACCTAGATCATTATGTAAAGGTATAAAGAGGTTCACACTAATGCTCCAAAACTTGCTTTTCAAAGAAACCAAATAGCACACATGTTTTTAAGGCTTCAAAATGATTTTTGGTTTCCAAAAGAAATAACCACCAAGTGCCCAAAAACTTATAAGATCTTTTGGAATCAATTGACAAATATTTAAAAGCCATATGAAATGATTTTCAAATGGCTTATTCAAATAAGGGCTTCCTTATTCGAATAACAAAAGTTAGAGAAGCCAAAATATTCCATCTGGGTAAGCTTTATTTGAATAAAGCCCTACTTTATTTGAATAAAGGTTCAAAACAAAACTAGCCGCATATGGTTTATTCGAATAACACTTTGGTTATTCGAATAACACATTTTTCAAAAACTTATTCTTAAATGGCTTATTCGAATAACAGACTTGTTATTCGAATAACAAGTTTCTCAAAAACATATTTTAAAAAGGCTTATTCGAATAACGTAAGTGTTATTTGAATAACACGTCCTAGAGATAAAATGTGAATGTGCTATTTGATGCTTTATTCGAAGAACAAAGCTGTTATTCGAATAAGAGCTTATACCAGAAATAGAAATAATGGCTAATTATGAAGCATTTAATGCTCCAACCACCCCAACCGCTCTAAACTTCAATGGGCTATAAATATAAGTTGTTGGGCATTTATAAAGGTAAGAGAATTAATTTGAAAACCTTGGTTGAACATTAATATGAGCTTTCACAGCCTTTTCATCATATACTCTATTTTTGTGCTTTAAAGTGTGAATCCATATACCCATTGAGCTTCAAGTTGTATTATCCACTCTTGAGAGAGTTTTCATATCATCTACACTTTGATTAATCTATAAAAGAGGGTGAGGTATCCCTCAAAGTTGTAAAGGGTGAGGTATCCCTTGAAGTTAAGGCTCAAATACATAGGGTGAGGTATCCCAAGGTGTGGTGAGTGCTCCATTATGTAAAGGTTGCAAGCACCTATTGAAACTTGAAGTGATTGCTTGAGGATTGGATGTAGACCACAAGTGGATTGGTGGTTGAACCAGGATAAATCTTGTGTTTGATTCTCTAAACTCAACTCCTTTATATTTGTGTATTCATTTTACATGCTTGCTTGAACACTCGATGTTTTGGTTTATTTATTTGTGAGTGAAAGTATTCAATATTCTCTGTCCATTCATCTCTATCAATCAATAACTTCAAAGAAAATTGGTAATCAAGTATTTTATGAAAGTTTTGCGAAACTATTTTACAAACTAAATTAACCCCCCTCTTGAGTATTGACACCACTTGGTAACATAAATATTTCCTATAAAATCTTCTATAAAATCTCCTATAAATATTCTAAATATTATCTTAAGATAATAATATCCAAATCTAACTAATTAAGGAAAATATTTAAAATAAAATAAAATCCTAATTCAACTTGGAAAGTTGTATTTTCAGCTGAAATTTTTGTGCACCAGAACTAAAAGTTTCCAAAAATAAACCCTGTTAGATTCGTGTATTAGAATTGCAGGCTAAGGAACATCTCAGATTATGAAGTGATATCAAAACTGTCCAAAATCACTTAATTAGATTTATTTTGCACTTAACGCTTCAATTTGCATCTTAAATCAAAATATAAGAATAATGAGTATATTTAGGCACAAAATAAGTATAGAAGATTAAACATTAAGGGAGAAAAATATGACATTTTGCATTCTCATCAAATTCTCCCATACTTAACTTTTGCTTGTCCTCAGGTAAGAAAAATATAAGTACAAACAAAAGAAAACACAACAAGTGCATGTAAATTTTCTTTTTAAAAGAGAACTGCAAGAAATTTAACAGGCCAATAACCTATCAAAGCTTAAAAAGGCCAATCTTTCAATCCTACATCGATATTTAAATCAAATGCGAGTCATTAAACCAAGCTTGCTTTCGAAAACAAATATCACGAACTCAATTACTCTCTTGATGAACACATGTATACTTAACAACTCATAAACACTTCCCACAAGTCATATAGGCAAAATTGCTACTCAATTCTCTACTAATTCAAGTATACACCTTATTAAGGATCATTAGGATTTCTTTAAGCACTTTTTATCATTTTTTTATTTTTCTCTTTTTTTTCTTCATATAGAGACATGGACTTGGCAACATTCGAACTCATAACAGTGCACCTCCAAAACACATTACGAACTCTAGCAAAAGACTCAAATTATTGACCGTGCGCCTAATCCACACATCAAAAACTCTAATCCCTGCCTAATCCATACACTTTATTTTTTTATTCCATTCACATTTTGTTAGCCATGGCAACCATTACCTAAGAGGGGGGTGAATTGGGTGATGACTGGTTTTAATGCAACTTTGACAAATTATACATTTTAAATCACTCAATAAATAAATGCAGTGGAATATGCATAATAAATGTACAACTATTATAGATTACTCAACTACAACTTGAGATATAGGATAAATCAAGCAAATAAGCTAAATATCAAGTTCAACTCAAGCATATATAATTAAGGTGCAAATGTAAAGAGATAAAGTTTAGAAGATCAAACACAATAGTTTATCCTGGTTCGATCACCAATCTACTTGTGATCTACGTCCAGTCCTCAAGCAACCGCTAGAGATTTTCCACTATCTTCAAGCTTCAATAGGTGCTTGATAACCTTTACAATTGAGAGCACTCAACACACCTTGGGATACTTCACCCTTGTGCTTGAGCCTCAAATAGGGATACCTCACCCTTTACAACCTTTTGAGGGATGCCTTACTCTCAAGGGATACCTCACCCTTTTCTAACTTTGAGAGATACCTCACTCTCTGTGGGATACCTCACCCTTTACTCTAGAGGGATACCTCACCCTCTCTTTTTCAGTTTACACAAAAGATAGAAGATAGAAACTCTCTTGAAGAGTAGATAAATACAAATTGAAGCTCTAACAATGCCCCTTTTGAATATCTCAAAATTTCTCACAAAAATAGGGCAAAAACGTTTTCAGGATTGATTCTCGTGTATGAGTGTTAGATTGATGTTATAAAGTGAAGTTCAACCCTTAATGAAGACCCAAGGCAAGTATTTATAAGTTGTATGAAGAAAAGAGCCGTTGGGGGTGAAAAAGCCAAGCATTTAATGCAGTTAAAATAGCCATTGGGGGTCAGTCAGACCACGTGTAATCGATTACATAGCCTATGTAATCGATTACATGGATGTTTGAATGTGTTCTTGGCTTTTTGGGTTCTGTGTAATCGATTACATTCTTGGTGTAATCGATTACATGGCTTCTGACTTGTGTGTAATCGATTACATTATCTATGTAATCGATTACATTATCTATGTAATCAATTACATGACTCCTTGAACGTGTTCTTGCCTTTCTGGGCTTCAATGTAATCGATTACATTATTTGTGTAATCGATTACACGTCCTCTGACTTGTGTGTAATCGATTACATGAACCATGTAATCGATTACCAGCTCTCTGTTTAGCTTGTAATCGATTACAAACCATGTGTAATCGATTACCTTGGCCTTTAAACACATTTTTCAAGTCCAATTATGCTTGTAAACCATTTCTAACACCTCAAGACATTTGATTAAACATAAAACCTTTCATGAGTGTTAAATCGAATATTGAAAGTAATGTTTCTTTGAAAAACATGTGTAGCTTTGAATTTTCACATTTATTTTGGAAATGATATTTGGAAAACCATTAGAGAATTATTGAGATACTTAAAGGGCATTTTACATTGATATTCTAAGACCTATATCTAATATACCCTTTTGATCTTGGTCTTCTCTTTTGATCTTGATCTTCACCTTTGGCTTTGTTATCATCAAAAACTCATTTGATATGCTTCAAGACATAAGCATTCACACATTTCAACTTTCACCGCCCCCACACTTATTTTCTTTTATGTACTTGGGTGGATCATAAAATTTATTTATTTTTTAAAATTACCTAAATCTCCTTAACTCAATGCTTCTTAAAACTTTGCTTTGAAAAGAGTAGAAAAACTATCTAAAAACTAGGGAAGCAAAAAGGAAATCACATTATATACATATGCCAACTCAAGAGCTCATAAATCCAATGAAACAGGTTTTATAATCACAAGCTTAAGTTGATAAAATGCATGAAATGAACACAAATAACAGTTATGAATTTTCCATTTTCACTTCTCAAAAATATTGACACATCAAACTTCTATTTGCTCTTTCCAATCATTTATCAATGCAAGATTTTCTCAAAAGGGTGTAAATTTAAAAAGAAAACTAACTAATTCTTTTATTTTCAATTTTTTTTGTCGGTCGACACTATTTACATCTCCCTACAAAGGCTCCGAACTCTGGAAGACACTTAAGCTAACTCAGAAATAACAAAAAGGAAAATAAAATAAACCAAAAACTACTCTAGCCTTCCCCCACACTTAATCCTTACATTGTCCTCAATGTAAGATTAAATGCAAAGAAAATAAAAAATAGCCAAAATATAAACGCGAAAATAAGAAAAGGAACGAACTCCCCTTGGGTTACCTCCTAAGCGTAACATCCTCCCAAACCTATTAGTTTTAATTATGGTTATAGAAGTACTTTAACACTAGTATGATTTAGTTTGACATTTTGTTGATAACATAGAAGAGTAAAGCATCCTTAAGAGATACAAAATTTTCATAGAGTCACAAAAGTTCCACTATGCCTTGAATGTCAAACTAACTTATCTCTCCAATCTTTCTTTCCACCGTCTTTGACTTTGTTGCTAGAATATCTCTCACTTTCTCTCATTTCACATAGCTGTTAGCAACAGTAAAGAGGAGAAAAGATAGAGATAGGAAAAGAAAAAGAGAAAATAGAGAAGAAAGAAAGAAAAAAGAAAGCAGAATGTCAGAAAGAAAGAAGAGGAAGAAGTAAGAACCAAAGGAAGAATAAGAAAAATAAATAGATCACCATTCATAGGGAGTTGAGGTAGGGGTTATTATCTTTTCTTTACTATGTTCTACCATTCTATGTGTAACACCCGTGAAAACATGTTAGACTTGTATATGGTTACAAAGGTAACCTAATACTTGCTTAACATATTTGTTAAGTTTTATGGCCTTTTGAGTAAGTTTAGTCACTTTACTATAACACTGTGAAAAAAAACTATTATTAGCTCTGGAATTGGCTTAAATTGCTTAGTTAGTAGAAATAAATTTAGAGAATTTTTTTCAATGTCACAAATGTGTGGAAGATGATGTAGTTAAAATTTGAGAAAAATCAGAGTTAGTTTGGTATTTTTAAGCATACTGGTTGTGTATTTTAATGACGGACTGACTTGTAGCAGATATGGAAAATTAAAGTAATGATAAAATAAGGATTAAGATGAATCCTAGATTTTATTTTAATACCTTAGAAAGTTAGGAAACTTGAATATGTGAGATTAAAGTATTCCTAAGAGATAAAATGCTACATCAAATATGCAAGGGTTGCTCCTTTAGAGTTAAAGTTGAGGTTGAGATGCATAGTTAGTGTATGCTTCCTTGTTTATCAAGGTTAAGGTTTGAGTTTTACTAGAGACATAGGTTAGTTCCTTTATGTGATAGAGTTGAACCAAGAAAGCTTGTATTCTAGTTAGAGTTTTTCACTTGGTTAGGGTGAACCTTGTGATAGGATTTGAGAAACCTTGAGCATCCTAGGATTGTGGAATGACATAGGTTAGTATCTAGGACCTTGGAAAATATGAGACTATCTTTGATATCACTTGTGAAGTGATGAGGTGGGCTTCTAGGTAAAAGTAAGCTAAGTTTACTTGGCTAGTTTATACTCTTTCACTTGGGTTAGGATAAACCTTGTGATGAGTGTAAGTGTTTGTAAAATAACTTTGCATGTTTTATTTTCAAACTTGTTAGTTGTTAATTCCTATGTATTGTAACCTTATATGATGTGCACAACCATTTGGCTTAAGAATAAGGTATTTGATCAAACTTCTCGTAGCGGGCAATGTTATTATGGTCAGGGTTACTGGTAGGGGGTGGTAGTAGTACTCTTACGATTGTGAGGGGAAGGTATTCACTTATTACAAAGTAGTGTATAGGCTCTTAGGCCTATCCTGCTTAGTATATACAAGGGAACGTGGTTCCTGGGAATGAGCAAGTAGCATATGTTTTCTAAAACTAAAACCTGCACTAGCATTGCATAATCATACTATTGATACATTTTTGTGACATAAACATACATCATAACCAGCATTGCATCTGTTTTACAAATTGTATAAGCGGTTGTTTGATATCATTGTTCGTTATAAATGTGAGTTAGGTTATTGTTTGCCTTGTGAATGTTACATAAAGAGTATGTATATATTCTAGTAGTGTTGAGTTGTGGCTCACTTATCTATTGCAAGATTAACTTGATGTTTTTAGTTTGTTTACTCATTGTGAATGAATAAACACTGGTTTTGGAATGCTTATATTGAGAAATTATGATTTCTTACCTCATTTATATTTCTATGTAAATCCAGGTCGAGACCCTACTAAGGGAAAAGAGAAGAAGCAGAAGCAGAAAGACCAGTATAGTTTATTTTGTTTCTTTTGAGTTTAAGCTTGTATTTATTTACACTGCTTTGAGGTTGTATACAGTTATGTATTATAGTATGCCTTTGTGAGCCTAATGATGTGTGTATATAACATTTTGTTGAATAGGCTCTCCATATTTATTTGTGTGAATGAATGATAATGGTTTAGTTTGTTGTTTTAAGTTAGAAGTAACATAGTCAGTGCTAGACATCCTTGTATATGTTAGATATATCGAGATACCAATATTAGGATATTACACTGTGCTTCTTGAAAACTGGCAAGGAATAGACAGAATGAAGTTTTCCATGAAACTCAAGAACATCATGATTATGTGTACTGAGTTATATGTTTGATGAGATTTGAGCATAGATATGTATGGACATATATATGCATGAATACAACTACAAAAACTTGTTGTCGATGATTTTCCAATGTTTTACTACATGATTTATGGTATAAATAGGTTTGTAGTAAAAGGATTAGTATGGAAATGAAATGAAATAGGAAAATTGTTATTCTGATGCACCAAAATGCCTTTTTTCTTTGTTCTGTTCGAATAGACCAAGAGGTTACTCGAATAGAACATCACATAATGTTCTAGATTTGATGTGTCAGCTATCCGAATGGCATAACTTCGATGATAAATGAATAGACTAAGACTATTTGAATGACATGTTTTCGAGGCTAATCGAATAGACTATAAGAGCTATTCGATCGACATAATCCAGAAAAGACATATTTTAGATGTCAATCGAATAGACTATGAGAGCTATTCGAATGACATAATTTTGATGTTAATCAAAATATTATGATAGCTATTTGAGCAGTAGTCTAGAATAACATATTTTTTATGTTAATCGGATAGATTAAGAGAGCTATTCGAATAGGCCATTCCAGAATGGTATGTTTTCGAGGCTAATCGGATAGACTATGAGAGCTATTTGAATGACATGTTTTCGAGGCTAAACGAATAGACTATTATAGTTATTCGAATAACATGTGTTCCATTTTAATTGAAAAGGCAATGTGAGCTATTGTAAAGGGATAACCCAAAGTGATATGTTTTCTATGTTGTTCAAAAAGGTTTAGAGAGCTAATCGAATAACGGAATTTAGAATATCTTGACATTTGCATAACATACAGCATAACAAGGGAGCAAGAAAAGTACCTTATCAAGCTAGAGGAGTAAGAAAAGCACTTTGCCAAGGATAAATTTTTTGGCAGGGGAGTGAGAAAAGCACTCTACCAAGAGCAAATGAGTGAGAAAAAGACTTTGCTAAGGTCAAAGGAGCAAGAAAAGCCCTTTATCGAAGGACATGACATTTCATAAGCATTAACATTACATTTCATAAGCATTAGCATTGTCATTTCATGAGCATCAACACATAACTTCATATAAGATGTTAACTACATGAATTTATCCTAGTATTGTATTATGATTGTCGATGTTTGTGTTATACTACTGAGAATTTTTGAATTCTTACCTCTTATTTTTTTCCATGATAAATTCCAAATTGAGATCCTTCCAAGGAGAGGAAGTGAAGTTAGTGATAGTAGACTAGGCTATTGTCTCTTGTTTTGTATATATTGTACATATGCTGAGGGGGCTTAGTTTGTAATCATAGTTACTGATGTATTAGTTGTTTATACTAAATATTTCAGTAGAATATCGAAATTCTCACATGTATAATTATCATGTACAGTTTGTCAATATCCTTCTCGAGGCTCTATATTTCGATATGTATAGTTATTATAAAGGTTTAATGATGTTTAAAAGTTAGAAGTAATGTGTCTAATCCTGTTTACTTCATATATTTTTGGATATACCATAGTATTAGAATTAAGGCGTTGCATTATGGTACTAGATCAATTCATCCTATTGAGCCAGGATGTGGACTGACTATGCTTTTGGCATGTTTCAATATTCTTATTTTATGTTATGCATTTTCTTATTTCCAAGTGAGATGTCTGAATAGAATTGTATGACAGCCTTAGGTATGTATGTTAATAGTTATTATTGCATTGTTACATAATATTGAGACTGATCAACTCAATGCGTATTATTCTGTGTGTACAAAAATTATGGCACCTCCTAGGTGTACACAAAGAAACATGGATTCTGCTAATGAAAATATGGCAGACATAATGGGAATGTTTAGATAGATGGCAGATGCAATGAGGGAGCAAACTGCTATCACTAATAGAGTACTTGAAAGAATTGAGGCAAATCCACCTCCATATCTAGTCGAAGATGCAACAATAGTGAAGAACCAAAACTTCCATGACCTCTCTGAATTCAGAAAGGCAAATGCTTCATCGTTTAGAGGAGAATGCACTCTAGCAAAGGCTAAAGAATGGCTACGGGAAATGGAGAAGATCTTTGCGGTGATGAATTGTACAGATGACCAGAAGATCTCTTTTGCTTCCTATATATTAAAGGGGGAGGCAGAGTATTGGTGGACTAGTGACAGGAGATTAATGGAAGCTACAGGGACCCAAGTTACATGGGAAGTGCTTAGAACAACCTTTTTGGATAAATACTTCCCAAAGAATTTGTATGATGATAAAGAAATAGAGTTTCTAAAGCTGGAGTAAGAAAGTATGTTAGTGGGGCAATATCTAGTTAAGTTCAAAGAGTTATCCAAGTTTTCCTCCTACTTTAGGTATAATCCAATTGAGAATCGTAAATGTGTAAAGTTTGAAGCCAATCTAAAAGATGATATAAAGAGAGCAATAAAGCCTTTTGAGATTAGGGATTTTTCCTTTTTGGTGAATAAGCATAAAATCATAGAATCTAGTGAATCGAAACCTCAAATGGAGCTGGGGACACAAAATTTTTAGAAGAGAAATAGAGTGGAAGATAGGTTCAAGAGGAATACTTCTCGGCCTAGTTAGTTGTCCACAATACAAGGGTAAGTAGGTTCAGGTAGAACCTAAAGGACTTAGATGTGCCAAATGTAGGAAGCATGATGGTGGTAGACCTTATTTAGTGAGCCAGTTAGTGTGCTTTACATGTGGCCAACCAGGGCACTTTGCTAGAGAGTGTCCACTGAGACAAGGAGCAGTGCCCAACCTTAGACCTCAAGCCAAAGGGAGAGTTTATACTCTGAGTGGTAAGGAGGTGGCTCAATCTTCTGATCTTATACAAGGTAAATACATAGTTAAAGATAATCTATTGATTGTACTATATGATTTAGGAGCATCTCACTCCTTTATTTTATATGATTGTGTGAAGAAGTTAAACTTACCTGTGTCTGAGCTTCCCCATGTGTTGTCTATGTTTACACTAACAAGAAAGTCAATAACAACTTCCTTTATTTGTCTAGATTATTATGTGAAAGTAGAAGATATGATCTTCTTTGTGAATCTCATCAAACCATGTTGTTTTAAATTGTTCAAATAAGACTTTGAGGTTTATGTTTGATAATCCTTCTATAGTTGTTTATTCTGAGTCTGTATTTTTGAATGCTAAACAAGTTAACAACTGCTTAGTAGAAGGGGCTTAGAGATATGTTCTCATTTTATCCTCAAATGTTGAATTTGAGCAAGATTTAGAGGATATACCAGTAGTGAGGGAATATCTAGAAGTATTTCCTTGGGAAATAGTTGAATTGCTACCTAAGAGAGAAATAGAGTTCACTATAGATTTAGTGCCAGGAATCAGACCTATATCTATAGCACCTTATAGAATAACACCCTTAGAGTTGACAGAACTTAAGAAACAAATAGACGAGTTGTTAGACAAACAATTCATTTGACCTAGTGTTTTGCCATGGGGAGCAGTAGTGCTCTTGATGCAAAAGAAGGATGGTAGTGTAACATTCTAATACTGATATCTTGATAAAAGTAACATTACAAAGATAAAAAAACATTACAACGCCACTACATACATAATAACATGATAATATTTCCATAATGCACATTGGAGTCATTATAGAGAGCCTTATGAAATGTGGAAAACATGCTTACATATAATTACAATAATAGCCTCTCACAAAGGCATAGAGTAAAACATAATTCTATTAAATTACAAAAGAAGTATAAATAGATACAAAATTTGTAATAGCAACAAAATAAACTATAACTAAACTAAGCCTTTAGCTACTTTCTTCTTTTTATTCTTTGAAGAAACTTCACCTGAATTTACATGGCAATATAGTGGGGTGAGAATCAACAATTCTCAGTATGAGTAAACCAAAACTAGCCAAATATATCATAATAAACATAATCTTAACAGTTAAAGAGTAAGACATGCTTAAATTCTCTACAAGGTTTAACTTTAATAACTAGAGAAACCAAGTTAAACATACATTCATACATTCTTACATACTTGGTTCATTTAAGACCTAAGCATATTTTACTAGGAACTTTGGCTTCTTGCGTTTACCTGTTGTAGGGAGGAGATGCTGTAACCTCAAACTACGTGTAACCCTAGCTCTTGGTCAGGAATGACTTATTCCCTTAGGAACTTTTGACTCCTTTCCTTCTGGCCAAATGATAATGAATATCATGTAAGGTCACTTCGATAAGAAAACACAACCAATCCCTCCTAGTTTACTTGTATCTACCACACCATATCATCACAGCTCAAGTGATATCTAAATGCAACACTATGTTGCCTAAAAGTGCTAGATACTCATCCATAGAAATCTATTACTCTTGGTTGCACTAAGGTCTCTTACTTTCCTATATTTACAAAATGGTCTTTCTCTTAGAAATACCTTTATTAGTGTCTCAACACACTCTACAAGGCATACAAAAGGGATCCTAACAAGTATGGAACTTAATTCATTAAAAATAGCATTTTTGAGAATTCCATGAATTCACATCTCAGCGCAGCTCTGTCACGCCACGACGCCCAACTCTCAGTCATTCTCACGCCTCGGCATGGCTCTATCACACCGCGACACCCAACTCTCGGCCACTCTCACGCCTCGGCATGGCTCTGTCACGTTGCAGAGCGAGGGGTTTTCTACAGAATTCTGTAGAATCCGAGTACTGTTCCATTGGAACAATTCTCACTTCCAATCATTTAAAATTGGCTCCTAGCAAATTTCTAATTTCACCAACACTCCCTACGTATATTGTAACACTTATACAACTTAATGGTTCATTTAAACTTTGATCAATGTTAAAAAAGCACATACTTACTTGTTTATTGCAAAAATTCCCACTATAGGGTTTTGTTGATGTTTCTTGAAAACAATTCATGCATCTTGCATCCATTAAGCAGAAACTGATTCATTCTAATTAATGAAGCAAGAACTAACAAGAGAATAGGTTTTTGGCATCTCAAACCTATTTTCCATCTTTGTAGCCTAACTCCAAACAATGAAATAGGTGAAGGAAAAAAATGGAATTAGTGGTTAGAAACCGCTACCACTTGAAGTGCAAATAAACTTTACACCTTAGACTTCCCTTTGGCTTTCCTCTTTTTCTCCTCCTCTTCCTTCTTCTTCCTTTCCTCTTCTTTCCTTTCTTCTCTCACTTTTTCAGTTTTTGTTTTCAAAAGGGAGAGCCATGAGTGAGGAGTCATAAACCATTGACTTATAAGGCTTTTAAGGCCACACACTGAAACTTATATCTCTTAGGAATACCTTAATCTCATAGATTTAAGTTTCCTAACTTCCAATAACTTTAGAATAAATACAAAGATTCATCTAAATTGTT
This sequence comes from Ormosia semicastrata, assembly GCA_029884595.1. Taxonomy (NCBI): domain Eukaryota; kingdom Viridiplantae; phylum Streptophyta; class Magnoliopsida; order Fabales; family Fabaceae; genus Ormosia; species Ormosia semicastrata. The sequence goes on from JAQQTO010000060.1 coordinate 78,605,984, forward strand.
GTTTCATCATTTTCATGATTTTTTATATCTGCTACAAGTCAATCCGGTATTAAACACACAACCAATGTGCTTAAAAATATCAAACTAACTCTGATTATCTTCAAACTTTAACTACACCTTGTTTTACACATTTGTGACTTACAAATAAACTATCCATATTTATTTCCATAATCTAAACAATTTATACTATTATCTGAGTCATTTTAAGCTACTTTTCACCTTCTGTGTTGAAGCAAAGTGCCTAAACTAACTCAGTTCACCACAAATTTAAACAAGTATGTTAAGCAAGTAATATGCTACATTTGTAACCGTATACAAATGTAACATGTTATTAAGGGTATAACATTTCTCCCATCCTTTTTAAAATGTTAACCCCAAAAATTGCTTACCTAATAAGAACAACTCTGGATAGTCCTACTGTATATGGGACACTAGCTCCCAAGTAGCCTCCTCGGTGTCATTGCCACCTTATATAACCTTCTCTAGAGGAATCTACTTACCTCTAAGCCCTTTGACCCCTCTGTCCACAATCCTTACTGGTTGTACATGATAAGACAAATCATCTCTTAACTGTACAAATTGATGTTCTATGATATGCAAAGGATCTGGATTATACTTTCTCAACTGAGACATATGGAAAACATCATGAAAGTTAGACAAACTAGGAGGAAGGGCTATTTGGTAAGCTACGAGTCTAATTTTCTTCAGGATTTGGTAAGGTCTAAGAAAACGAGGATGTAACTTTTAGGTTTTCAATGCTCTACTAATCTTTATAGTAGGAGTAACTCTTAAGAAGACATGCTCTCCCTCATCAAATAAAAGAGGTCTAATTCTTTTGTCAGCATAACTCTTTTGTCGACTTTGAGCAGTAACCAACCTATCCTTAATCATTTTGATTTACTCTGTTGTCTGCTAAACCAACTCTGGACCTGGAATGGTTCTCTAACCTACCTCATACTAACATAAAGGCGATTTACACTTCCTTCCATATAAAGCCTCATAAGGTGCCATACTTATGCTAGAGTGGTAACTATTGTTATAGGCAAACTCCATTAACGGTAAGAACTTATCCTAACAATCCTGTTGCTCTAAAACATATGCCCTAAGCATATCCTCAAGGGTTTGGATAGTCCTTTCTGTTTGCCCATTAGTCTATGGGTGATAAGCTATGCTAAGACTCAATTTAGTCCCAAATGCCTTTTGTAAGGCTCCCCAGAATCTAGACATAAATCTAGGATCTCTATCTGAAACTATGCTTATGAGGACTCCGTGTAACTTGATTATCTCTCTCAGATATAGCTGAGCTAACTTATCTAGAGAATAACAACTTCTCATTGGCAAAAAGTGGGCAGATTTGCTTAATTTATCCATTATGACCCAAATTGCATCATATCCTAGCTTAGCCCTAGGTAAACCCATTACAAAGTCCATGGAGATCTTATCCCATTTCCACTCAGGGACTCCCAAAGACTGTAAAGGTCCTGCAGGTTTCTGGTGTTCAATCTTTACCTTTTGGCAAGTTAAACACCTAGAACCATATTCTGCTATGTCTCTTTCATTCCAGGCTACCAAAACAACTTCTTTAAATCTTGATACACCTTAATGGCTCTAGGATGAATGGTATACTTACTCTTGTGAGCTTCTTCTAGAATCCTCTCTTTGATTTCCGACTATCTTGGAACATAAATTCTATCTCTAAACTTTATCATTCCATCATCAGTCATATCAAAATCCTTTTGGGTTCCTAAAAGATTTGCTCACTAATGTCCCTTAAAGCTTCATCCTCCTTTTGAGCTTCTAAAATCTAAATCCTTAAGTCATTTACTATGTCCACTCTACTCATAAAGAGACTATGTGGCATCATAGTTACTGTAAGACTCAAATCCCTAAAACTCTAGAGAAGTTCACTCTCTTTGACCATCATCCAAGACATATGTAGGGATTTCCTACTTAGTGCATCAGCCTTTACTCAGGTGATATTTTAACTTAAAGTCATAATCCTTTAAGTATTCCATCTATATTCTATGGCTCATGTTCAGGTTCTTCTGATCAAACAAGTACTTTAAACTTTTATTATTGCTGAACACCTCAAACTGGTCTCCATAGAGGTAATGCCTCCAATTCTTTAAGGCAAATACTACAACTGCTAACTCTAAATCATGTGTAGGGTAGTTCTCTTCATGTGGCTTTAACTACCTTGATGCATAGGCAACTACTCTCCTATTTTGCATTAGAACACACCCTAATCCCATCTTTGAAGCATCGCAGTATACTTCAAAGTTCTCATGGGGATCCGGAATTACTAACACTGGCGTAGTGATCAACCTCTTCTTCAACTCTTGGAAACTATTCTCACAGTCTTGAGTCCACTCAAAAGTACTACCTTTCCTAGTTAATCTAGTCAATGGTGGCAACTGAGAAAAACCCTTGATGAACCTTTTATAATAACCAGCCAGGCCTATAAAGCTCCTAATCTCGGTCATAGTGGTGGGTATCTACCACTGTAACACTACTTCAACTTTATTGGGATCCACTGAAATTTCTCCTTGAAAAATTGCATGACCCAGAAACTGAACTTCCATTAGCCAAAACTCGCACTTGGACAATTTGGTAAACAACTTCTTCTCTTTAAGGATTTCTAAGACTATCTTAACATGTTGCTCATGCTCTTCCATTGTCTTTGAATAAATAAGGATGTCATCAATAAACTCTACCACAAACCTGTCTAGGTAGGGTCTAAAAGCTCTGTTCATGTAATCCATGAACACTGCTGGTGCATTCGTTAACCCAAAGGACATGGCTAGATACTCATAATATCTATACCTAGTTCTAAAAGCAGTCTTAGGAATATCTTCTTTCCTAACCATGATTTGATGATATTCGGATCTCAAATCAATTTTGGAGAACACTGAAGCTCCTCTTAATTGATCCATTAGATCATCTATTCTAGGCAATAGATACTTGTTCTTGATGGTCACCTTGTTCAACTGTCTATAGTCAACACATAACCTCATGGTTCCATCTTTTTTCTTCATTAGTAACACTGCTGCTGCCCATGGGGAAACACTAATCCTAATGAATTACTTGTCCAATAACTCCTCTATTTGTTTCTTGAGTTCTGCTAACTCTACAGATGCCATCCTATAGGGTGCTATAGATATAGGTCCTATACTCAGCACTAAATCTATGGTAAACTTTATTTCTCTTTTTGGAAGCAATTCAGCTGCGTCACTCAGAAATACCTCTGGGTATTCTCTCACCACAGGTATACTGTGTAGGTTATACTCAACCTCTACATCTAATGAGAAAATAAGAACATATCTTAGAGCTCCTTCTGCCAAATAGTGATTGACCTGATTAGCATTAAGGTAGACAGACTCAGAGGAAACAACTCTAGTAAGAACATCAGACAAAAAAACCAAGGTCTTATCTAAACAATTTAAAACTACATGATTGGACGACAACCAATCTATACCAAGAATGTCATCTATGTCCACAAGGTGTAAACGGATAAGATTTACGAAGAAAACTCTATCTTCTATTCTTATACAATAATCAAGATATACTTCCAAAGTTATGACTAGTTTACCAATAGGTGTGGAAACAGACAATTCATATGGTAATTCTGACATAGGCAAATCCAACATCCTTACACAATCATAAGAAACAAAGGAGTGAGATGCTCCTGAATCATACATGACATTTAAAAGATGATTACGAATTATGCCTTTACCTTGGATAAGGTTAGAAGACTGGGCCACCTCTTTTTAGCTTAAAGTGTAAACTCTTCCCTTAGCTAGTGGCATTGGGGTAGGCACATCTTCCTTCTTCAGAGGACAATCCTTGGAGAAATGTCCTGGTTGCTCACACATGTAGCACACAGACTGGCCCGCTAAGCACGACCTGCCTCCATGTACTTTCTTACATTTAGGGCACCTTGGTACCTTAGAGCCTGTCTTACCTTTTCCTTTAGGGTTACTTCTTTTAGAAACTTCCTGCTTGCTCTTGTCATCTTCACGCTTTCTCTTTTGGAAGTATTGTGCCCTTTCCTCTGATTGAGGCCCATGAACACTTGACTCCACAATTCTATATTTGTTGACTAGAAAAGGAAAATCCCTAATCTCCATAGGTCTTACCATACTCTTGATCTCATTTCTCAAGCCAGTTTCGAACTTTAAATATCACTAATTCTAATCTGGATTGTAACGAAAATGCAAAGAAAACTTTGGTAACTCCTCAAACTTGGCCACATACTGGCCCACTGACAAGCTTCCTTGTTCTAGTTGCATAAACTCCACTTCTTTATCATCATGTAGATTATGTTTAAAATATTTCTTGAAAAAGGTTGTCTTGAAAACCTCCCATGACATCTAGGTCCTAGCGGCTTCCAATACCCTCTTGGTACTTTTCCACTAAACTCTTCCTCTCCTTTTAAGATATAAAAGGCGAAGGACACCTTTTGCTCATCTAAGCAAATCATTACATCAATGATCTTCTCTATTTCACTGAGCCACACCTCAGCCTTAGCAGGATTATACTCGCCTCTAAAAAGTAGAGGATTCATCTAACAAAAAGCTGAAAGGTCTTGGAAGTTCTTGTTCGTTCCAACTTGTACTTCCTGCACTAGCTCTACAGGTTGAATAGATGGTTGAGGCGAGTTGGCTTCCATCCTCTCAAGCACTCTTGCCGTAATAGTCGATTGATCTCTTATAGCATTAGTAGTTACAACTGCATGGTCTCTCATGGCATTAGTAGTAATGGTCATCTGATCCCTCATTGCATTGGTCATAACCATAACTACCTCGACCATATTTGGACCCTCAAAAGTTGAGTTCCTTGTTTCTCTAGTTCGCCTTGGTAGTGCCATAGTTTCCTGTACACACAGAAATGATACATATTGAGCTAATTAGTCTCAATATCATATAATCGTGTAATAGTAGCTGTTAATAATCCATCCTAAGGCAAATCATGCAATTCCATCAAAGTATCTCACAAAAAATACCAGAAAAGCACAATTCATAAAAGAAACTCCTAAACATGCCTAAGGATAATCAGTCCATACCCCGACTCAAACGGATGAACTGTTTTGATACCATAATGTAACGTCCTATGAAATGCAGAAAACATATATAATAATAGATAATAACGTCACTACATACATAATAACCTGATAATATATCCATAATGCATATTGGAGTCATTATAGAGAGCCTTATGAAATACAAAAAACATGCTTACATATAATTACAACAATAGCCTCTCACAAAGGCATAGAGTAAAGCATAACTATGTTAAATTACAAAAGAAGTATAAATAAATACAAAGTTTGTAATAGCAACAAAATAAACTAGAACTAAACTAGGTTTTTAGCTCTTTTCTTCTTTTTATTCCTTAAAGAAACTTCACCTGGATTTACATGACATTACAATGGGGTATGAATCAATAAATCTCAATATAAGTAAACTAAAACCATCAAATATATCATAATAAACATAATCTTAACAGTTAAAGAGTAAGACATGCTTAAATTCTCTACAAGGTTTAACTTTAATAACTAAATAAACCAAGTTAAACATACATTCATACATTTTTACATACTTGGTTCATTTAAGACATAAACTTGTTTTACTAGGAACTTTGGCTTCTCGCGTTTACTTGTTGTAAGGAGGAAAAATTATAACCTCAAACTATGTGTAACCCTAGCTCTTGGTCAGGAATGACTTGTTCCCTTGGGAACTTTTGACTCCTTTCCTTCTGGCCAAATGACAATGAATATCATGTAAGGTCACTTCCATAGGCAAACACAACCAATTCCTCCTAGTTTACTTGTATCTATCACACCATATCATCACATCTCAAGTGATATCTAAATGCAACACTATGTTGCCTAAAGGTGCTAGATATTTATCCATTCACTCGATTGTGTGATTCTTGATTTATGCTTGTTTGATTATGTATAATTATATGATATTGATTGTATGCATGAAATTGCTATGGTTACTTATTGATTATATGTGATTTTTATTACTTTGATATTATGCATGAACTTGATATAATAGGTTTGTGATTACTAGAATACGTTGTATACCATAAATTATGCTAAAAAAGAAAATTAATTTTGGTCCGAATGACCATAGAGGCTCACGAACTTCATGCCCTTCAAAGGGGAATTCAATGCAAAAATGGTGTTTGACAATAGGATGGAGAAGTAATTTGGAGACCTAAAGTATTTTATTTAAGATGATTTTTGATAAGTTAAATAGAAAGGATTTCATTTAGAATTAGAATAACGAGAGTTTGGGAAAGAATGTTAGAAAATATTACTTAGATGATTTGGGGACTAAATTAGGATTAAAGGAATTGATGTTGGCTTCAATTATAGAAATAAGATGGAAAGATGATCCAAAATTTGAAGTATTTTATTTAATAGAGTTTTAGTTGGAATATTGTTAATGAAGATGAAAATTTTGAGGTCCAAAGACTTTAGGCCCACGGCCAAGTGGCTTTAAAAAGGGTATCCAAGACAAACTTTTGTGTTGATTTGGAACTTAGATGCTTAGGTGAAAAAGGAATTGGATTAAGGATTTATAATAATGAAGGAGTGATACAACAAGTTGTGGTCATTTAATAAGAAAGGGATTTCGGCCTTGAGTGGAAAAATAAGCTTGAGAGAAATATAATGAAAACTTAAGGTATTTTTAGGGTTTAGGGAAAAGAAAAGAATTTATGAGATTAAGATAATATTTTATGTAATTTGAGAATGATGATTCCTAAATTTGAGCAATAAAGATACCTTGTGACTGAATATAACAGCAGTGTTTTGTTGGGTTCTCAAACGAGACCCAGTGATGTTGATGACTGGTTTGGCTTGTGAGTAGCCTATGTTATGGAAGATCATAATATCAGTATGTGTGTATGCATTGAGTCATTGTTCATGTAGTATACCGACTGTGTCAGTTGAGGCTTTGTGTCTAGGAGTTGAATCACACCTAAGTGCGGGTGCGATGGGCATAACGTAGGTCACGTGTTGACCTTGGGGGCATTGGGGCATGGGTTTTCCACAATGACCAGTTAGTAGCGCCGCTGTGCTGTAGATCAGATCGATGCAAACGCATCGACGATCCAGACCGAGACACTATCCCTATTCACCAGCTGGTGTAGACTGTCTTGTATAAGTCGTGTTGCGCAAATTAAGAAATTATAGCACTTGACTTGAGGCTGATGAGATACAGACATGTCTTCTAGATCATTCTCTCCAAAATTGTGTTTAGTGTAACACCCAATTTTTTGTTTTTCTTGATATTTATGAGTTTTATAATATTTGAAAATTTTTGTGAATTTTTGGGAATTTTAAATTTATTTTGATTATTTTAATATTATTTTAGACTGTATGTGTGTTTGAGGTGGGCCCGAAAAATAAAAATTTTTCCTTGACCAAAAAGTTTCAAACTATTAATACGAGGCCGGGGGAACTTACTAAACCCGAAATCGGGAACAGTTGATGAAATTTTTCTTTATCTAAGTTTTGGGTACATTCTATTATCTATTGGATAATGTTATTATCCATTGGGTAATGCTTTATCCATTGTGTAATGTTATTATCCATTGGATAATAATTAGCAGTAGCCTTTGTCCATTGGGTAATAGTTTATAAAAATATCTAGAAAATATCTAAGCTTTTGGAAAATATCTTAAGTGGTCAAATATGATAGTTATGACAACTTTATGCATAACCAATTACAAACAAGCTTGGAGGAGAAGCTTTGCATATCCACCATTGATCTAATCAACGGTTGTGAGGAGTAAGCTTAGTGAAGAAGCTTTGGATGTCCACTATTAATCTAATCAATTGTTGTGAAGGGTTGAAAGTGGTCAAATTAATCACACTCCTTCTCTCCTATCTCACGGCCAAGAGGGCTTTTGGGGACAAAAAGTTTCATTTGTTATCATAACAAAAAGCTATCGTCTTTCTACACAAAAACTTAACACATTTTCTCGCATTTTCTCTCCTTCATCTCACGGCCTCCTCACCCAAAATTACCTTCCAATCACTCATAATTCAAACAAAGCATACCACTTGATCCTAAACACCATTCTAAGCAACTTTGATGTTGTGAAGAAGACCTAATTCTATCATCTTCAAGCTTGATTTTTAGATTCAAGTTCTAGGGTTCTAAGGTGAAGTTCATGATTTTTCATTTCTTATTTGATTCTTGAAATTCTAAGACCATATTTGATCTATGGTTACCTTAATCAAGCTTTGAATGTTAATTTTTATGTGTTTGTTTGAATCTCAAGAGACTACTTGGTGGTGAAAATTAATACAAAGAGCTATACAAGGAGCTTAGGAAGCTATATCTAAGGTAAGAGGGAGATTAACCTCATCAACAAATTATGGTAGTGAGGAACGAAATTTGTATGAAGGTGATGAATCCATATGAGGATTATTCACCTTGTTTGTATGATTTTGTGATTTGTGTTTAATTGCTTTATGTGATTTTATTGCTTTGATATTATGCATGAATTTGATATAGTAGGATTATGATGTTTTATGTATGTTGTATGATATAAATTGTGATTGAGAGGAAATGAATTTTTGGTTCCAAAGACCATGAGGTTCACAGCCTCTATGCCCATAAATGGGTAATCCATTACAAAAATGATTTATTAAATAATAACCTAGAGGATTAGTGGTAAGAAATGTAATTAAGGAATTAAAAAATAAAAATGAAAATGAATATATTTTTATTATTAAATGAAAAGTAAATTTCGGCCATAGTATTGGAAATAGGATGGAGAATTAAGTTTGAAACTTAAAGTATTTTATTTAAGAGGATTTTTAATAAGGAAGATGAAAAAGGTTTCATTAAATTAAAATAAATGTAAGTTTTGGAAAAGATGTTAGAAAATATATTATTTAGAGGAGTCTTAGCAAGGAAATATTTTTTAATGATAGTTTGGAGTTTAAAATATTTTATTTAAGAAAGTTTTAATAAGAGTAAAGAATAAAGATTTTGAGGTATTTTGAATTAATTTAAATGATTTAGGTTTTAGTGAGAAAACATTAGAAATATTATTTAAAGGTAATTTAATAAGGAAATATTGGAATTTAAGTCCAATTTTTATATTAAATAAGAAAAGTTTTAATTTGAGTTTAGAATATTGAGAAAATATTTTACGCGATTGAAAATACGTAGAAAAACTCTTACGCGATTTGAAAACGTAACAAAAGTTTTACGCGATTGTGAAAACACGATAAAAACGCTACGCGATTGAGAAGAATAACAAGTTTTGTTGTCGGGCTGATATACTGGACTCGGGAATATCACTGTGTGATTGTAGCCAGTAGTGGCTTGTGATATGCATTGAGTCATTGATCATGCATCATTTTACAGACGGGTGTCTGAAAGGCTATTGTTGCCTAGGAGTTGAATTACACCTAAGTGCGGGTGCGAATTGCGTAGTGAAGATCTATGAATGATCTTGGAAGCGTCGGGACGCGGAATTCCACATATGGTCAGTTAGAAAGCGCTATTGTGTCGTGGCAACAGATGCAAATGTACTGACGATCTCGACGAGACACTATTCTAATTCCCGATCTGGCGTAGAATGTCTGGTATAGTGCCTGATGTACACATTGAAAAATTATAGCACTTAGTCTGAGGCGGCCGATATATAGACATATCTTCTGGATCATTCTCTCCGAAATTGTGTTTAGCTCCATGGAGTAGAAAATTAGTTCATTGTGCATGTGCATAGTCAGTCCTCATATTGTTGTGATATATATATATATATATATATTTGTGGCAATTATCTATTATTTGATGAAATGATTTGATGATGTCATGAATATGTTGTTAATGCTGTATATATATAGTATGATTGTTGTTATTGTTCTTTGCTGCCATGATGATATTGATGTAGGGGATCTCACCTCTTTGTATTATTGTTTTGCCTATTCTGTGTTATGCTATTATTCTATGAAGACTGCAATGTCGGCGAGGCAAGATCCACAAGGTTTTGTTAGTGTACAGTTTCATGGGGACATCGAAGCGTGGAGTGTCCATTGGGACATAGGGCATATTCAGTATGTTGGAGACGTTACCTTGCTTTGGAGTAGGACCTAGCATGCGGTTGCTACGTTTTCTTTGGACGCTGTTGTTTGCATGGAGTTTTATATGCCTATTGGGGAGTTATGGGGTAATCGTAGAACTACCCCTAGTGAGAATTTTGTGGAGTCGACTGATTGGACTCTCGTCCGTAGCAACATGCCCTAACCGAGGAATTTGTCTGCTAGGGATCCCGAGGAGGATCTGGAGGAGGATAGCGTGCAGGACCCTACTCTTTAAGTTTTTGGACTTGGGCTAGGTTCAGTTTTTATATGGTAATTATGTGTTGTTTGGAGTACGTAAGTTTTATGTAATTAAGTCGTTACCAATCTATGTTATGTACTAGAGGTGTATATTATTCAGTTCTTGTATCTTATGTTTCTATAATTTGGTAAGTTTATGTTATCCATTAAAAAGAAATTTTGAGACCCGTATTAAAATAATATCAAATATTTTATAACTTGGATAAATTATTTAAAAGGAGTTAGTCTGAAATGTAATACCCTAAAGGGGGTGTTACATTTAGCTCCATGGAGTAGGAAATGAGTGCATTGTGCATAAGAATGGTCAGTATACACATTGTGCATATGCATAGTCAGTGTACATCTGGTTGTGGCGTAGTTAGTATACATATTGTGGTAGTATAGCCAGTATACTTATTGTTATGGTATGATCAGTATTCATGTATTGTGATTTACATTGTTGAATTATCTATCAGTTGATAACATGATTATACCTATTGTTCTATGATATTCCTATATTAACATGATTATATCTGCTGTTCTTTGATATTGTTGTATATGAATGACATTATTGTCATTACTGTTTCTTGCTGCCATGCTGGTATTGATGTAGGAGATCTCACCTCTTTATGTCTTGTGTTGTTTGTTCTGTTATATATTTATGTTTTTGAGAGGGCTGTGATGGCGGCGAGGCAGAATCTTTAGGGTTTCGTTAGGATGCAGTTTCATGGGGGCATTGAAGCGTGGCGCGTCCATTGGGACACGAGGTGCTTTTAGTATGTTGGAGATGTTACCTTACTTTGAAGTAGGACTCGACATGGGGTTACTACATTTTCTGTGGATGCTACTATTTTCTTGGAGTTTTGTATGCCTGTTGGAGAGTTATGGAGTAATCTTCATAACACTCCTAGGGAAGATTCCGAGGTGTCGATCGCTCGAACTCCTATTAGTGGTGACATGCCCTGATTGGGGAATTTGTTCATTAGGGATTCCGAAGAGGATCCGGAGGAGGATCGGGTGCAAGACCCTTCTCTTCAAGTGTTTGGACTTAGGTTAGGTTCAGTTTTGATATGGTAATTATATATGTTATTTGTAGTATGTAAGCTTTATATGCTTAAGTTGTTACTAATCTATGTTATGTACATGGGATGTATATTATGCAGTTCTTATGTCATGTGTTTCTATAATTCGATAAGTTTATGTTATCCGTGAAAAAAAAATTTGAAACTCGTATTTTATAATATCAAATATTTATAGTTTGGGTGAAGCTTTAAAAAGAAGTTAGTCTTAAATATAATGCCCTTCGGGGGGGTTATTACACTAAAAAGTCAGAAATGTTCTAGCTTCCATTCACGACTGTTCACATATTCTTACTGCAGATATGGATTATTTTCCATTCTTCCCAACTTCTTGATTATAGTCACATTCTCTCATCACATTATCTCTCTTTCGTAATCGCAGGCATTCCTCATTACTCTCACTTAGAAGTAATTAGCTTTCTAAAAATCTCTCGTGGTTTCATTGGTAACTGTCCTCCCTTTACGCATATGATTGGTCGATGTCATAGTCTCCTGTACACACTACACATTATATATTGAGTTGGCCAGACTCAACATTATGTGACAGGGTGACAGTTAACCATAACATACAGACTCAAGGCTGTTATGCACTTCTACCTAGACATCTTATCGTGTAGATAAGACAAATGCACAACAAAGCATAGCTAGTCCATACCCCGGCTTAACAGGATGAACTGCTCCGATACCATAATGTAATGTCTCAAATTACTAATACTAATGATATATCCGGTTTACATGTTAGTAATTAGAATTTAGAATGTTACTTATGAATATCAATAATTTATAGATAAACAGTTTAATAATATACAAAATATAGCCTTCGCGGAAGCATAATTTACATACATAATGAAAGGAATAATATACTAATTATGCATATTTGCACATTATATACCTAACTAAGAACATCCCTACTAATCCTTCAAGTAAGCTCCTTACACTTGCTGATCTGCTCGGCCACCTGGAATTATCATGGAAAGCATAGAGAATAGTGGGAGCGAGAATCAAAATTCTCAGTAGTTTGTTTAAAACCATGTCATCACAATAATTCAAGCTATTCCGAGGAAAAACCTCATTTTCATTCAAACATTTTATTATTATTATAGGAAGGTGGCAAAAGGCCAAATCCATCTCCTTCCTCTTCCCGAAATAAACGGTTCATTTATATGAAAAACATTTAATCATTCAAGTCATAAATCTTTTTATGAAAACTCATGGTGGAAATAAATAATATTATCCAATATCAATACATATAAAAATTTTCATTTCACAAGACCACATGATTTAATCAATGCTAGCATTTAAAACCATTGTCTTAGTAGTAGCATGCTTTTAGGTTGGTGCACTTCAACCTCTTTGTAACTCTCTTCATCACACAGAACTACTCTGGGTAACTGGACTCATGTCTCATTCAATTTAGGAGAGAGGATGCTTACTAACCCTCATTCAATCGACATGAATAGACCATGACCTCCTGTCACTTGAGATGCTAGGATACGCCGCCCTATCTGTCTCGGGTTTAGGATCATCCCAAGTGGGAGGGAAACGTCCATTCTCGACCACTAATGACTATAGAAGCTCAGGTAAAGGGGAAGAACACATCTTAACCCCAATTACTCTGGTATAAAGAGATTCTTTATTCTCTTTTACCGTTAACCAAGCATTACCCAAGTGCAAGGTAATCTAAAACCACACTCAGTCTAGTTCCACAAAATGGATACCCATGAGAGAAAACAATTTCATCAAATCATCATGCAACATAATGCATTATTAAATCATACTCATCACGAGTGTTCAAATATCACCAATCAATCTTACTTGATGCAAAAATATCATGCAATCAAGCATCATTTAGTTCATCTCAAATCCATGTTCAATACCTATATATATATATATAGATATATATATAATGATTCTACCATATCTTGGTATTCATCAATAAAACTCATGGATAAGCATCCTTTACATAACATTGTTTATGCTCTTTTTCATCTAATATATATCAAATATGGCATTATATTGCATTTTGAAAGTAAATTCTTGAAAAATAGAGCAGAAATTCTGTTCTACCAGGCTGGCGCCTAAGCGGTGTGCTCAGGGCACCTAGGCGCTAGACGCGCACTCAGACGCTCAACTTTGAATGCACAGGCGCTCATCGCGCATCCAGAAACTTGAGTTTTTGGGTTCTGGGTGCTCAGGCGCTCCACTGTGAGCGCCTAACCAGAAACCAAAATCTCTGTTTTGGCACCAGATCTTAAGTCTTTCAAAAATAAAACTCAAAATCATCAACAACGATATCAAATTATCTTATTCAAGCACACAAAAATAGCTTGTAAAGAAACAAATCCACCAAGGGTTTCATGCCCCTTTTTAAATCTCAAATTCAATATGAAAATCAAAAGCAAAGCTTGAAACTTTGTTCATCATTAAAGCTTAAAACCATAAACCTTTCCTTATCAAGTCATAATCTCAAGCATAATCATCTAGTTTCAAATTTTGGAACACAAAGGATGAACAAGAAAGACTAAGAAAAAACCCCTTACCTAGGTTCCCATGGCTCCATACTTTTCCATTCTTGATTTTCCTCTTTGGTTCTTGCTTGACCTTCCTTCTTCCTTCTTTCCTTTTCTCCATTTTCAGCTCTCTCCCACGTCCTCTCTTTTCTATTTCTTTCTCTCTGTTTGTCTCCGTCTCCATCTCCTCCCCCTCTCTTCTTTCTTTCCTTTGTTGAAGACGCGTGAGAGAGAGATTAGAAAGATGAGAAATATCTCATCTTTTAAAAGATGAGTTTTAAGGGTAAAATGGTCATTTTACCAGACTTCGTATCTGTTAAGAACACCTTGATTTTACTAAATCAAGTTTCTTAACTTCCAACAATTATAAAAAAAATCTTAAGATTTATCTAAATTATTATTTCATCATTTTCATGAATTTTCATATCAGCTATTTCTCAATTCGGTATTAAAACACTTCTACAGTATCCTTAAAAATACCAAACTGACTCCGTTTGTCCTCAAAATTTAACCACATCCTTTTTCACACATTTGTGACTTATTAATAAAATTTTCCTTATTTATTTCCTTTGATTTAGCATTTATGCTATTTTCCTAAGTCAAAATAGTCATTTTGCACGTTCTGTGTTGCGACAAATTGCCTAAATTAACTCAAAATGCCTCAAAAATTAACAGACATATTAAACAAGTATTATGGTTCCTTATGGCCATATACAAGTCTAACCTGCTAAAAAGTGAATGTTACACGGTGCAGCAGAGAGGAAAGATGAGAAGCAGTGGATGTGAAGGGGTGAGCATGGAGAGTTTTTCAACCACCCTCTATACCTCCCATCTCCATGTGATAGCAGAGCCAATGCTCTAATATGCTCCCTACCCCTAACCCCTAGCTTACTTAAAAAAGGGGAAGCACATCTACAACCGATATAACTATAGAAGCTTTTTTATTACTGTTGGTTTTACTATTCATTTACACATGTCAACCAAATATTCAAAGTTTCAATCTATTTCAGTTGATGTTTTAAAATCATTTTTTTATTTTTTTTCCTTTTTTACCCTTCACTTTAATTAGATAACGATACCATGACCATAAGATTAGGGATGTTATTGTCTACTAAAAAAAAGTACCAGCTGTTCTTGATTTTAAATAATTTCATTTTTTTTTCTATTTTCCTATTCTAGATTGTTCATTCTACTATTCATTCTCACTTGTCCTTTAGTTATGCAATGCTTTCTTTTCTTTTCTATTTTTTTTCTTTTTGTCTTATTCTCTTCATCCTCATTTCCTCTTCATTTTCTCAAAAAATTCATTCTCTTTTGTAACACCCCAACTTTTGGGTTAATTACAATATCATCCTGAAATGCACTGTTTTGTAATTTCTGTGAGTAGTAAAATGAATTTGACTGTTTTGTGAGTGTATTTGATCTGTTGTATGTGATTTGCTCCGAGCCAGGAAATAAAAATTTTTTGGTAGGAAAAATCTTATTTTAATTAATTAAATTTGGGGATCTTACTAAACCAAATTGATTGATATATATATATTAATCTCGTAATTTTTAGGATTTAACTATGCAATAAAATAATTTTATATTATTATAATATTATTTTATATTACAGTACCTACTGTCTCAAAAACAGTAGAAATTTGCTTCAAAATGATCACGGATCTTTAAAAGTCTGTGGGACCCGCGTTTAGGAAAAGCAGTCAACGATTCTAATTGGACAAAATTCTAGCCAATGAGAGCAAGTCAACGAAAGTGGCTTGACTTTTTGAACCAACAGGAATAGGTCAAAGAAGGAAGCGTAGACTTTAATGTGGACCGTTGGATGAAGACTTAGTTAGGAAGCCTTTGATTTCAATCATTGATCAAATCAATGGTGAGATTAGAATTCAAGATTTATGACTAATCAATATCTACCTTAGATGTAATCTAGGGCTAGGAATTAAAGATGAAACCAATGGTTAGAATTAAGTCAAACATAGTGGCTTGAATTTGATTAGTAGTTAATTAAACCTAATTTGGTTAATCTAATTACTTAATTAGCAAACTAAGTGAACTAGCTTAGTTCTTAATTAGTTATAATCTAAATACTAATTAAATATCCTAATATTGTTTAAAGGTTATAATATATGTTAAAATATATTCAACTAATTAGTTATATGATTAGAATGTTGATTAAGTGTTGATAGGATATTTAACCTAACTAATTACCTAATTAGTTAGCATGTAATTAGGAGTAAATTGAAAACAATTAAGTCACTAAAATCCTAAGGAGCTACACAGTTTTGGGCAGCAACCTTGGGAGGCTTGGTGGCTAAGTTCTACATGGTTCTTGAGCCCTCCAAAGTGACCTAAGCCATGTGCACCTTAATGTGAACACACTTGGATATTTACCTAGCAAAATTAAACACTCAACCTCACCCAAAAATCACCTCACGGCAGCAACCCCTTATTTTCACTCTTCAATTTCATTTTTTACACTTATCACAATTAAGCTATCCATTTTCTCTCAAAACCCCAAAAACCCAAGCAAACTTTCTCTCCCATTTTCTTGCTAGAATTCGGCCAAGCACCAAACCCACACCATCAATCTTCTATAATTTTTCCTCTTAGCTTTTCTTAAACCCAAATCATGTTCTAACACTTTTCATTCACAAAGTTTTGCCAAAAACCTACTCTATCTAGTCCAAAATCAAACCTTTTGCTTACTTTCTTAAGGGTAAGTCTTGATTCTATGGTTCAAATTTGGATTTCTAATTTTTTTAACCATGATTGTTCCATGGTTTTTCAATATTGAACCTTGTATATGTTTTTAATAATTGTTTAAGAAATTTAGGAATTTGTTTGGGAGTCACACGAAATTTCAAAGAAAGGAGGAAACTAACTGATTAATTGCCTTCAAGAGGTAAGAGGAAGATTTAATCTCATCAACCCTAAGTGGTGATGGGAAAATGAATTTGATTGTGTATGGAGAATCCATAAGGATTCGGTTTGTGTGGTTGTTTATGGTTTTTATTATTTTTGTGATTGTTTAAATGCTTTCCTAATTGTGATTGATTTAATTGCCATGCATGTTTATAGTATTTATTATTGATTTTAATTGCTATGCGTGTTTATAGCTTTAAAGTATATTGTATGTATATTGTATGTGATTATATAATTGCATGTGTTTATAATTGTATAATTATTAAAGTAGGATGTGAATAACATGTAACAATTTGCATGAGTGTTCCAAAGAACACAGAATAAGGCTCACGGCCTTACATCAAACAGAGAACCAAAATGTTCTCAACCATTTTCTAAATCATTGATTTTAAGAAGTTACGGAAAATAATCAAGTTAAGAATGATTTGGATTTAATTATGGCCAACATGCCATTTAGTGTATAATTGAGTGCCATTTTATTTTCAATTTTAGCCAACGTGCCATTTTATTTTCTAAGATAGGTTAGGTAATGGATTTACAAAATAAACTGATTCCAATGAATCTTTGAGAAAATAAAAGGAAATGAATTTAGTTCTAGAATTCTAACTTAGCAGGATTTATTGTAAGTAAGAATTAAAGCAAACACTTGAAAAATACTAACGTAGAGCTCACTCTCTAAGTTTTGAAGCGCGTTAGTAAGTTTCAAAGTGTAACTATTGGGTAAGATTAAAATAAAACAGAATTTAGAGGAAAACGTTAAAGATACCTTATACTGATTTTATAGGCAAAATGTTGCCAAAATTTATTAAAATCAGATGAATAAAATGAAAAGATTCCATACTATATTTATAACACAAGGAAAATACTCTACGTATTTTAAAAGTATTAGATATAGTCTACACATATTTAAAATGATGATTTTAAGCTACTCGGTTAAGGAAATGAATTAAAAATGTTACGCGATTGAGAAAATGATTTAAAAACATTACGCGATGTTCAAAAATGTCAAAATGTACTTATGCGATTTAAAAACGTTTGTGAAAATGCGATAAAATTCCTACGCGATTGAACGATACAGTGAGTTTTGCTGTCGGGCCAAAGTGGTGGACCCGGACATGTTGTGACATAGTACTGTCAGGTGGGACAGGCTATGTATTGGTGTTTTGTGATAAAGGGTATTTTCATAATTATGATAAAATTTGGATGATAAGGGTATTTTTGTAATTTTAGATCATGCTTAGAGTGTTGTGCCAATTTGGTTGATAATTGGTGATTGATTGACGAGACGAATTACACCGTGTTTTGGTGTGATAGGCATAGTGTGGTTCATTTGTTGAACTTGGAGGCATTAGTGTGCGGAGAATCCCATATGTGGACAGTGGTAACACCTCTGGGTCGTGGTAACGGGCAACACACTAATAATCTTGACATGCACTATTCTTAATCGAGATCTTGAGGAGACTATTATGTACTATGCCTGTAATGCACGGTGTATTGACTGTGTACTACTACATGATGTTTGGACTGTGAACTATAGACACGATGTTTGACAGTGCAATAGTTTGGTTGGGCAGCCATAAAGTATTATTAGTTTCTATTCGGATCATTCTCTCAGATATTCGTGTTTAGCTCCATGGAGTAGGAACGAGTCGGTGTGTGTTCATGCATTATCTGCATTTTACTGCTTACCATAATCTGTGATAAAACGTATGATTTATTGCTTTCCAATATTGCATGTGTTATTTTAATATGTATTGCTTGATATATTATGCATGATATGTTGGTATGTACTGTTGTGATAATTGTTTTGTACTGTCATTTTCTTTATTGCCATGTGGGTAGTGATGTAGATTATCTCACCTCTCTATATGTTTTCTCGATATTATTATATTATTTTCGTAAAGAGTTTGAGGAAGAAGAGGATCAGCCTCTTGAAATAGAGTATCCGGACGAGCGAAAGCCGGGTGAGCTATACGAGGAGGACGAGCCGGTAAATCATCCTTATCATCAAGACTGATCTTGAGATCATGGCATTGCCAGGATTTTTTGGGTTTGTGAGACTTGAGTTTCACGGAGGTTCTGAGGCCTGGCGTATGCGAGTGGATAGAGGGACAGTTGTGTACATGGGACGTTTGATTGTGTCCCTATGTAGAGAGTATGATGGAGATGTCATATTCACTACTATGTTGTATTTACATCTAGAGTTGCCGCTGACTCTTAGGCGTTACTGGCAAGGAATATTCCATGCACCTAGTGAGCTCAGTAGCGAGTCAACCGCCCGGACTCGTGTCCGTAGAACTACGGGACCTCTAGGAGCTCTGACTTTCGATGATCTTTCTGAGGATGATCCATCGGAGGGTTAGAGAGCTCTGAGGTGCACTTGGGCAATACTATGTCTTAGTTTTGTGTCAACTCTTTACTGCTTTGTTAAATACTTGTACTTGTAAATTATGTGTGTACTAAAAAAAAATCATATGTATATTATGGCGTGATTATACTTTGTTTAATTTTGTGTTCTGTGTTATTTTATTTAATGTTATAAGTATAAAAGAAAAAAAAAATTTACCACAAATATTATTTAAGTATCAAATGTTTCTATAACCTGGGTAAGAGTTTTACTTTATTTTATTTTATTGCATTCATAAATGTGACATCCCCACAAGGGTGTTACATCTTTCCCTTTCTTACCTCCACCACCAAATGCTAGAGCAGGAGGATGAGCAAAGTTTAGAGATCCACTTGGAATGAGTCACTTGGAGTTACCTCACCCCGTAAGCCTTCAATTAATTTATCTTCCTTTCTATTCCTAAAACCCTAATCTCAACTTTTAGGTCCATCGCACGACAACCATACCAAATGTTGGAGCAGGAGGACGGGCAGAGTTTAGATATCCACTCGGAATGAGTCACTTGGAGCGACCTCACCCCGTAAACCTTAAATTAATGTGCCACTGGTGCCAGTGATGTTGTTTGCCATCGGATACTAGAGCCACCGTTTCACTAGGTCCACAGAGGTTGTCCTTCACGGTTCTTCTCTCATTTATGGTAAGGTGATGTTTCCATTTCCTCTGAATTGTCTATTCATTATTAGAAACCCAATTATTTGTTTAGTGGTGCCCATTGAAGATTATCATTAAGTTTGATTCTTCTCTATCAGTCTATCACTCACCATGTTACTTCGATTAAAGATTATTAGTGTTTTTATTTTGTTGACTAATCTAATGGATGGTCAACTATTTTTGAAGAGTGAACGTGTATATGCAAGAGACAAGATGTGCTAATTTGTTTTTGACTTCACTGGAAGTGTTGGTTAGTTTCAATCTATCCGAAAGGGGTGATTAAGAAAGTATTGGATAGATTCACACATCTTTCATAATAAGGGTATTAAGAAGATAAACAAAATTAACATTAACGACTTTGCTTCTAGAGTCTGTACCGATACAATATAATTCTTTTGAAATTGGCCTAATTGACAGTATGACAGGCTTACAGTTCATAGAATTATTTATTGTTTATCATAATTTACATTTCCAAATTTACTATTCTTTTTCTTTCTTTTAAACCTACAAGATGTGATGAGAGAAGATAGAACTATAAAAGATGTGTGAAGGCATGAATACAATCAAAGTTGGAATGAAGTAATGAGATAAGTTAGAATATAAAACGTGGGAAGACATGAATATAATCAAAGTTGGAAAGCATTTTGTATCTACAATATAGATGATGATGATTTAGCTTGATCTTTGGCTATACCATTTATATATTTGTAAACAATAATTGGGTTTGAAACTTTAAATTGCATAAATTCTAAAATAATGCTCCCGATCTCCTGAATACAATGTAGACAGCATCATCCAATTTCTGCTACCTTAGAAGCAATTGAGAAGAAATTCTGAGAGATCAACAAGTAGAAGCGTGTCTGGGGGAAAGAATACGAAAATTTTCAATAGATTTAGCATTAAGGTTGATTCACAGTGGACATAATGTTGTCGATTTGATAAAGCAATTATTCACTACAAATGAAGGTGCCACTACCATTTCCCACTTTTTTTTTTAGTAATTTTTTGTTTTAGCTCAACAACTTCTCCTTCCCTTTGGAATTTCTTTACATTTTTTCTAAATAGCTTATATAAGTTGCTGATATTCAGAATGAAATGAATATAAAGGCTGATTATTTTGATGCATGACTGCTTAAGGCAAGTTCAAGCAGTATGGATTAGATGGGGGAGTATCTCATTGGTAATCTACGTGTAATATTTTATGGACTGAGTGGTAAGATTAGTTTGTATTGTTCATTCAATAGGATGGATCCATCAAATAACCATGACAATGAAGTGATTGTTGTGGACTCTAACTCGGATTCTGATGAATTTCAACATGGATAGGTTGTAACATTGTCCAAAGCCCAAGTGTTAGGAAGACAGCCATTGGTTAGGAGCTATTAAAATTTTATGCATTAGACATTTGCTTTTGGATTTAAGAGTTGTTTAAGTAGTATTTTGATTATTTGTATCTACTCATCATATTATATACCAACTGAATTTGTATGCAAGACATTGACACGAAAGCAGTCTAATATTTTGGTGGAGAAGAGAATTATAATAGATACTTTTGGAGGTTGCTCTGGGCTGATGGAAGGCCAAACCAATACCTGGCATTGGTTGGTATGAATTTTGTATGAAGCAGAATTTGGCAAAGGGAGATCTTCTTCAATTCTGGGCAGATGATGAGGAAAATGTTATGTTTGTGACCATTAGACGTAATTGACTTAACCATGACAAGTTGTGAGATTTTTCCTTCCAATCAAACCACTAAATTTGATAAATCTGTGATGATATCCCATTCAGTTTAATGGATATATTTATTGTTTATAACTTTACATTTAAATGTAATTTTAAAACCTTTTATTTGATAAGTTCGTTTTATGTCTTTTTCCTTGCAGAGATTTGATTGAGTTGCATGTAGCAACTAAGAGGTGTGTTATGATGAACACATGTCTTTTGTTAATCACGTATTTGGTTGGGACAATCTGTATATTTGGCTGTGTTGTTAGGTGTATTGCTTTGTGTTATTTGAACTTGAAATCAGCAAGTTATATTATGGATAGTAGTTATTGATCTATGTTGCTGTTTGCTGAATGTAGTTTTGAGTACTGTGTGACACAATTGTTTAGATGATATTAAGTTATTGAAGGTTTGTATTTAAATCAATTTGTATTGGGCCTTTTACGTGGTTTATTCCCTTGGATTTGTGATCCAAAATTGGGAACTATCCAAAACAACACAAATTAGTAGTGCTATTCGACTAGTTTGTGTTAAATTAAACTTAAGGATCTTCTGCTATATAGAAAGTTGTTTCTAATCAGTTGTTACTGGAAATAAATTTTCAAACTACGATATATTCTCCTAACTAAATATAAATATTATTAACATTAGTCCATGCTATGAAGTATTTATTGCAATATACAATTTATCTGTATATACCTTTTTATTCGATTTGTGAAATATAAGTTTTGCACGAGATTTGGAAAAAAAAATTTCACGACTTTTATTCATTGATGCCTTTTATTGTCTTGATTATATTCATCTTTTGTTGGAGTATAGGGGTCAAATGTATTTCTCATAAATAGTACTAATGTTTAGATTCACAATTTTCCAATTTAAAGAAATTTAAATGTACAATTTATCATTTGTTGAATGACTGGATTTTGTCGTTCAGAATGGATATATATATCATTTATATACGTTTCCATTGTAAAGCCTTGAAGTTCTCATTGTTATTACTTTTGAAATAATAGGGAATTTTGAGTCAGTACCTACTTATTTTTAAAATTAATATAAATATTGAAATTAAAATGTGCTGCCTTTTCATTTTTATAGTATGAGTTGAATGCCTTAAATTGCTAAACATCCATACCAATTTGCATGCACCGTAGTATTTTAAACAATGTGTGTGTATATATATATGTGTGTGTGGGGTGGGGGATTAAAGAAACAATGTAATAGTATAATATACTAATTAATAAACAAAAGAATTTTAAAAAATGTTTAAAGAGACTAATCTAATTGTTTATTATTTGATAGACTTATTCTACATAGTTAAAACTCATTGGACCATTAGACTAAAATATTTAATTATTCAAATCATCTAGAAATAAACTCATACAGAAATATGGAGATAATAAATTAGGACAAGTCCAAAAATAAACATATAATAAATAAATTAGAAAATAGTATTGATTAGTATTTAACTAACGAATTACATTTTAAAAGATTAATATATTAATTTTTTAAAATTTAAAACCAATATAATCGGTACTAATAATTTTAGAGATTAACATGAAAATTTACTCTTTCTTTTTTATAAAAAAAATAAAAGCTATCATTCATTTTCTTGAGAACTAACATATTTATAGCAATGATTATCTATGCAAAACACGGATACCTACTCTGGTATTCAACTTGATTGTTTTAACTTTGGTTTGACTTGAATTGTGATAGATTATATAGACATCAATTAGAATCATAAACTTTCATGCAAAACAACATTTAGTACATGTTTTTTCTTTTCAATTCTTCACTGATTTACCATATACTCAGAATTACAAGCATGATCCATATAAATGGCGTAGTCTACATTCTTTCTCTTTTCTTCCATTCACTCTTTCTCTTTCCCATTTCTTCTTTGCTTTTTTTTTTTTTTTTTGCATGAAGAACAAGAAAGGAAGGGTTTCATGATGTCAGCGGTAAAATATATGATGTAGATGATATGATGGAGAAGTACATCATTGGCAGTGGAGGTTCTTCTTTTCAATTTTCTGATGCTTATTCTCAAAGGCACTCCTTGAAAATTGTATTTGATTTTTGTTTTGGGTCTCTCTTTTCCTAACTATCAATTTTTTTTTTAAATTTAGAATATTGTGTAGAAATACAATTTTTATTTTCTCATTTGAGCATTTATGGAGATCCTTTAGGTTTCTCCTTTTTGTGGCCACACCGTTGCTCATGCCTTAGGTACATATATCATTCCTTTGTTGATATTTATTTGACTGAATCGTATGTATGCTCTTTATTTATTTACTTATAGTGGCATGGTTTGGAGGTTCCTGTTTGGATGCTATAAGTGGGGTTTCAAGTTTGAATGCTTTTGGGTTTGAATCCTTTTTTGTGGAACGGTTCAGTGGTTCCTTTTTGAATGCTTTCAGTGGGGTTTGGGATTGGCCTGAGAATGAGACTCTGTATTTTGCATTCCATCTTATTTAATATGCAAGGGAAGACTTTGTATCATATTGATACATTCAGAGTTTGGTTTGCTGAATGATACACTCAAACTTTCAGTGGGGTTTGAGATTGACTTGAGAATGATCAATATGTTTTTTCCCCTATTTTATTGAATGCTTTCTTATTTTTTTAACATAATTCGAGGTCCTTGTATGGATCTACGAGGACAGGGGGAAAAATACCCCATGGCAGGGATCCGAGTACCCCATTGAAAAAATATTAGGTGCATTTTAATTTTAGTTTGTTAGTAGATTGTGACATCAATCTATTTAGAATTTTGCAAGTACTGAGTTTTTTTTCTTTTGAAGTGAAGTGTTAATTTATATGTATATGTTTATGTTGATTTGTATAAGCTTTTAAGGTATTCAGTGTTGGTAATTCAATCTGAGTGTGAATTCAGAATCATAACTTTGGTGGGATTGATTTATATAACTTTGGTTTATTATAATGACTGAGTGTGAATTTCTTCTTGCACCTTTACTTTTCAATTGTTGTGTTTTTGTACCATATACTGTGGTATTCAACTTGGTTGTTTTAACTTTGGTTTGACTTGAACTGTGATAGATTACATAAACATCAATTAGAATCATAAACTTTCAAGCAAAACAACATTTAGTACATCTTTTTTCTTTTCAATTCTTCATTGAATTACCATATATTTAGAATTACAAACATGATTCATATAATTGGTGTAGTCTCCATTCTTTCTCTTTTCTTCCATTCACTCTTTCTCTTTTTCATTTCTTCTTTGCTTTTTTGCTTTTTTTTTTGCATAAAAAATAAGAAAGGAAGTGCTTCACGGTGTCATGGGTAAAATATATGATGTAGATCATATGATGAAGAAGTACATCATTGGCTGTGGAGGTTCTTCTTTTCAATTTTTTGATGCTTATTCTCAAAGGTACTCCTTGAATATTGTATTTGGTTTTTGTTTTGGGTCTCTCTTTTCTAACTATCAATTTTTTTTTTAATTTAGAATATTGTGTAGAATGATATACAACTTTCATTTTTTCATTTGAGGATTTATGGAGATCCTTTAGGTCTCTCCTTTTTGTGACTACACAGCTGCTCATGCCTTATTGGACCGCTATCCTTAACACTCGCACCACTGTCTAACACCTCGGCTCGCATTGCATTGTTGCCTCAAGTACATATCTCATTCCTTTGTTGATATTTATTTGACTGAATTGTATGTATGTTCTTTATTTATTTATTTATTGTGGCATGGTTTGGTGGTTCCTGTTTGAATGCTATAAGTTGGGTTTCAAGTTTGAATGCTTTCGGGTTTGAATCCTTTTTTATGGAACGATTTGGTGATTCCTATTTGAATGCTTTAAGTGTGGTTTAGGATTGACCTAAGAATGAGACTTTGTATTTTGCATTCCATCTTATTATATGCAAGGGAAGACTTTGTATCATATTGATACATTCAGAGTTTGGTTTGCCGAATGATACACTCAAACTTTTAGTGGGGTTTGAGATTGGCTTGAGAATGATCAATAAGTTTTCCCCCTATTTTATTGAATGCTTTCTTCTTTTTTTTTTACATAATTTAGGGTCCCAGTACGGATCTGCGAGGACAGGGGGAAAAATACCCCATGCAAGGATCTAGGACAAATTGGATGGCAAGGACGGGGAATGGAGTGGTATACATATGTGTACATATCTAAATGTCAATTGCATGATTTTGTTGCTTGTTGTAATGAGCAAACTTGGCTTAAGTTGAAGTCTCAACATGTGCCATCCTAAAATTAGTTAAGCTTCAATTTCTCATATGGAAATTTTCTAGGATTGTGGTGGTCTTGATTTCTCCTTGACCATGAGGAAACTAACAGAATGAATACACAAAATTTCTTGGAAATTAAAGTCCTTAATTCTGTTAATTGTATGTTTTTTTTTAAATGTTTACCAAATGGTGGGTCTGATTGATCTCTATCAGTCTATCACTCACCATGTTACTTTGATTAAAGATTGTTAGTGTTTTTGTTTTGTTAAGTAATCTAATGGATGGTCAATTATGTTTGGAGAGTGAATGTGTATATGCATGAGACAAGATGTGTTGATTTATTTTTGACTTCACTGGAAGTGTTGGTTAGTTTCAATCTATTTGGAAAAAAATATTGGGTGCATTTTAATTTTAGTTTGTTAGTATATTATGACATCAATCTATTTAGAATTTTGCAAGTATGACAAATTGTTTTCTAAATGCTTTGAATTGGATGGGTCAAGAGTTTGAGGGTTTAAGTATGCTAAAAAAAAAAGAATTTGAGGCCTTTATTATTATTGTTGATTTTACTATTGATTTAAATATGTCAAACACATATTCATTGTTTCAATCCATTTTAGCTGATGGTTTGAAATAATTTCATTTTTTTATTTTCCTTATTTACCCTTTACTTTTTTACCCTTTACGAGCTGCATCTCTCCCTTTTATTATTATTATTTTTATCCTTATCTTTTCCTTCTTTCCTTCTTTCTATGTGCCTCTGCCTATTAGCATTTATGTGTAAAAAGTAAATAACAAAATGTGATCCAGTCTTTGTACATGATAATGGTGTGTGCAGCATTGCTGCCACTGCTATACTACCTTGCTATGAGAATAAGAGTATCTTTTCAGCCTTGTGTCAATGTGATATTTCAATGACAAAGCAATAAATGCATTTGGCTTGATATGCAGAGTGTCTTGGACGTGAGGTAGAGTTCTTTTTTTTCTTCCTTTTTTAACCTTAACTTTAATTTGATGATGATGCAATAACCATAAGATTAGGGGTGTTATTGTCTACACAAATAAGTACTAGATTTTAATGATTTTTAATAATTTAATTTTTATTTATATTTTTTAATTTTCTTTTTATACCCTTCATTTTGATTTGATGATAATATCATACCCATAAAATCTAGGGTATTCTTGACTTAAAAGAATATCAGCTTTTTCCCTAATATACTTTTTCTCCCTCCTTCTCTTCTTTCATTTCATGAATCATGAGTTACATCTCCTTATCCTTTTCTCTTTGCTTCTATTCCCCTTCCTGAGCTTCATCTCCCTATCTTTTTTTTTCTTTCAAAATTTAAATGTTTCCTTCTACATTCTTACATGATTTCCAAATCCATATTTTGGCAAATACGTTCAAAGCTTCCTCCTCCACATGAGGCACCGCAAGTGATAGGCTTGGCCCTTTGTGTGGATATTTTTTTGCGGTGGAGTTCTAGAAGTAAGTTGTGTGTAGATTTTTTAGGAGCTTTGTGACTGTTTGCTCCAGACAAATGAGTGTGCCTATCTATACTCTATTTATAGATGCTGGTCAAACTGCCCATCAGCAGTATGGCCTCTAATGTACTTGGGCTTTTCAGTCAGCTTTATATAAGTAATTTTAATATTTTTTCAACCACTGGTTTGTGCGTCAAATACTATTATTGTTGTTTCATTCTTTTTGCAAGGGTTGATGGTTTGGGGTTGTTGGCGTTTATAGTGATTGAGTTGTACAGTGCATTGCAGTGCTTTTGGGTGTGTTTTGAAGCAAGTAAGCTTAACCATTCCTGATGATGTCACTGAAGGTTGCAGTGTTTCCCCTCTCAGTTTTTGTTATTTGAATTTCAAATTTGAGTCTATATGTAGTTGTTGTTATTAGTTTTTTTTTTGTGCTTCTCTCCTTCTCACTACTTCTTTTTTTACTAACCTTTTTATTGGCATTCTACCTTCTGCTTGTCCATTATCCTCTGAAAATGGCTCCAACCTTTGATCCATTGAGTAAGATCTACCCACAAAGAGAGGTATAGAGGTTCAAGGTCCGAATCATCCATTTATAGACTGTGCCAAGATTCAACAATTCTAACCAGCCAATGTAACATCCTAATACCGGTAACCTAGTATATCACACATATACCTGGATAAGTAGTATTAACAACGCTACTTCTAACCTAAACAACAAACTAAACCCATATCATTCATTCACATAAATAAATATGGAGAACTTGAACAACAAAAAGCTATATATATACATTATCAGCTTCTCAAGGAAAACTGTAATACACAACTTTTACAAACTTAAGGTAGCAGGAAATAAATATATAACATATTTATTGCAAGAAACAGAATAAACTACGCTAGTTCTTTTGCTCTTTCTGCTTCCCTTGCTTGTACCTGGATTTACATGGAACACACAAGGGGTGAGAAATCATAATTTCTCAGTATAAACATTCCAAAACCAGTTTCCATTTATCATAATGAACAAACCATACAACAAACATAAGATTAAGCCTACAATAGATAAATGAGTCATTGCTCAATTCTATCAGAACATATACATACACTATGTAACATTCACAAGGCAAGCTAAAATCCTATCTCGCACCAATACCGAACAATCAATGATATCAAACAACCTTCCATACAATCGTAAAATATCATCGAGCAAGCAACCAACAAGCAAGCAAGGAAACTGTCCATATAGCGGCCAACAAATGCAATGCTTAATGATATGATGTATGATTATGCTCTCACAAAGTCCTAATAATATGATGATGTAATGAAAATGCAGATTTTTATTTTTGAAAACACATGCCACTTATTTATTTCCCAGGAATCGCATCCCTTGTATATACTGAGTAGGATAAGCCTATAAGCCTAAACCCACTTAGTAATAGGTGAGTACCATCCCCTTACAACTGTAAGAGTACTACTACCATCCCTATATTAGTAACCCTGACCATACAAGCATAAATGCAAGGAGAATGAGGATCCAACACCTCATTCCCAGGCCACATGGTTGTGCACACCATCTAAGGTTACAATACATAGGAAAATAGTAAACGGCAAGTTTGAAAAGAAGATATGCAATGTATTTTGCAAATATATATAATCATCAATAGGTCCTTTCTAACTAAGTGACTAAGGAAAACTAGCAAACCCCGTAACCAATCTCACTTATTGCATAAGAAGCAAAGTCACATTTCTAGTACTTCTTTTACCTCAACCTCGTCTCACAAGGGAATAAAATGTCATCCATGCATCTCCGGCTTTACTTTTCACACAAAGAAGCAACCTATGTATGATAACAGAACAACAAGCCAAGCATACTTAGCTTACAACACCTAATACCTCACTTCATCACTTCACAAGTGATTCACAAGGCAACCTCATGTTTCTCAAGGTTCTAGGTATTGACTTATGGCATTCTACTTCTCAAAGGATGCCTAAGGTTTCACAAGTCCTATCACAAGATTCACCTTAACCAAGTGAAAGAACTATCACTAGAAAACATGCACTCTTGGCTCAATTCTATCCCAAAAAGGAACCAACCTATGTTTCTAGCATATCCTCAAGTTCAACCTTTAGGAACAAGAGAACACACACCAACTATGCATCTTAAACTCAACTTTAACTCTAAAGGAGTAAACTATGCATATGGATAGTCATACTATACCAAACAAACCCAAACTAGTTGTTTCTAGTACACCTTGTCTTAACTTCTTAAAGTCCTTCTCATAACGTAAGTGGTTATTCTTTCCAAGAATTACTACTAGTTGTGTCTCAACACTTATGGTCTTGTATCCAGAACCCTACATCATCACTTCACAAGCGAAGCCAAAGTCAATCTCATGTTGAACAAGGTTCTAAACACTTCCTTATTGCATTCCAACACACTTGGATGCTCAAGGTTCCCAAGATTACTCTATGGCATTCCATCACACTTTGAATGTCTAAGAATTCCCTAAACTTTTCATATATGTAAGTTGATAATTCTTTCCAAGAAATATCCCAAAAAGTGGCTCAATACACCCTAAAAGACTTGCACTAATGATCCCAACAAGTAGGGAATTAAATTAGCATCACAATGCTAAGATCACAAATCTGCCCTGTAATAGCGCTTGAGGGCGTTAAAAGCTAGCACCTGGGTGCGCGAACACCATAGCATGTTCTTCTAGGCAACACGCGATTGAGCGTGCATGAGTTGAGCACCTGAGCGCTGAGCGCCCAACAACATTTACTGCATAATTTTGCAACAATGGACACTATTCCATTGGCAAAAATATGAGATTTGTTCTCTTCAAATCCATTTTTTGGTGATTTTAAGTCCCAAACAAGTTCACAAACATGAGGAAAATATAAAACACTAATTGATTTCATAAAAAATGGATCAAAACACTAAATCACTCATCCAAACCCCTAAAATAAACACTTAGAGCATTTTAGGTCAAAAATGAGAATTTTTAGTTTCTAATCCAAACTCTTAGCATGAACAAGTCATAAACTACATTTAAAACTCATCCAAGCAAAAAAATCACTTAAAACACCACTAGAAATTAATTTGGCATATCAAACCTCAAATAAGCCTAACATGAAAAATGAGTAGAAATGAAGTTTAAAGTATCTAAAACCCCTACCTCTTGTAGTTGAGATGAAGATCTTGAAGCATTGATCTTGCTCTTGGATCCTCCTTCAATCTTGATCCTTAGTCCTCTAGCTTTTCCTCCTTCTTTCTCCTTCTCCCTCATCGTTTCGCTTTTTTTTCTATTTTTGTTTTCCCTTGTCTGCCGTGGGAGAAAATGAAGAGAAGAAGTCATAATTGGCTTCTTATAGCCAATCACTAAAGGGTACCAAAATTTTGATCTATTATGAACACTCAGATTCCACCAAATCCAGATTCCTAACTTCCAACAAAATTAAAATAAACCTGAGATTCATTAAAAATCTTGTTGCACCATTATCACATTTTTTTCATATCGTGACTAGTCAATCCGGTATTAAAACACACAACCAGTATGCTTAAAAATACAAACTAACTCTGATTACTCTCAGATTTTAACTATAGCACAGTTCACACATTTGTGACCTAGAAATAAAGTCTCCACATTTATTTCCACTAATTCAATAACAATTATTCCTCACAAATTGTGCTACAGCAAAGTGACTAAACATATTCAGAAAGTCACAAAATTAAACAGATATATTAAGAAGGTATTAGGTTACCTCTGTATCCATATACAAGCCTAACATGTTTTCTAGGGTGTTACATTTCTCCCCTCTTCTTTAAGAATTTTGTCCCCAAAATTCAGATTATCACATATCAGAAACAATATCATACTCGAAAGGATCACATCTTTCATTAGTGATACCTTACTAAACTTAAACACAAACTAATAACTCAGTTTGCATAAGACCTACAAGATTATCTTGATGGGTTTCCAACAAATGGCAAACACAAAAGAATACCTTGCATAGGGTGGAAAGATGAAAGTTCTGCTGTTATGACTAGAGTTTACCCCCTTCTTGGAGCTCGCAGCCTTGGATCAGGCATAATTCCCTGCCTCTGTGAACATCTCCTAGCATAATGCTCCAGTCAACCACTCACAAATCAAACCACACAAGGTCTAACGCTATGTGGCCTTCCACACATAGGGCACTCGGGCTCTAAGGTTTCCACTTGAACTTGCTTATATTCATCGTCTTCTGAAGAATTAGATGTAGAAACACTTTTCTCATCTTTGTCTTCATCTTGTGGATAGTTGGGTGTAGAAACACATTCTTCATTCCTATTATCCATCCGAAACAAACTCTTTAGGATCCTCTAAAAAAATCTGATCACTTATAACCCTAAGACTCTCATCGTCCTTTTGAGCTTCTAGGATTTGAATCCTCAAGTCACTCACCATGTCCACTTGACTCACACTGGGACTATGTGGCAACATAGTTACTGAAAGGCTTATGTCCCTAAAATATGATTGACTATACGACTTTGAAGAATGGCTTTTGATGATAACAAACATGAAAATGATGGAAATACCAAGTCCAAGGATTTCAAGAATAGCTTTAGGACTTAGGGTCTTTTTGTACGGAGTCTTATGGATATCTCATTGCTTTTGGAAGAAAAGATGGAAATGCTTTTTGAAAGTTAATTAAAAGGTTTAGTGTTTTGGAAAACAATCTGGGAAGTTTTTAAAAGAGTTTAAAAATGGTTTTCAACAGGATTGTTCGAATAAAGCCCTCTTATTTGAATAAACCAAGTCAATCAGAATCTATTTTTATCGGGAGTTATTCGAATAACCCTAAAGTTATTCAAATAATGTTTTCAAAATCCCCTACGCGCCTCTATTTTAAAAGAAGTTATTCGAATAGACCCTTGGCTATTCAAATAAAGGTTTTTCAGAATGGTCTTTTCTAAATGAGATATATTAGAATTGGTTTTCATGTGGTTTTTCAAAATGTGTTATTCGAATAACACAATGGTTATTCGAATAAGCACGGGATCCTGTTTTAGAAAGAAACAACCATATTTGAATTTATTACGTGATTTAATTACACCCAACGGCTATTTTCTTCAGAGCTCTATAAATAGTGACCTTGGTTCATCTTTGAAAGAACCTCCAACTATCTGAATCAATCTTTGCTTGCTTTAACACATATTTTATATTTTGTGTATTTTTTGTGCTCTTTTTCGCCAACAATTTGAGATATCCTTAAAGAGCTTCTTAGTGCCTCAAGTTGTGATATTTACTCTTTTGAGAGTTTCTCTGCTTCTATATTCTGATTTATTGTAAAAAGGGTGAGGTATCCCTCAAAGGTTTTGTAAAGGTGAGGTATCCCTAAAAGTTGAGGCTTTAGCACAAGGGTAAAGTTTCCCTGCATGTCAAAAGTGCTCTAGTTTGTAATAGTAGCAAGCACCTGTTCAAGCTTGCATTGATAGTGAAAAATCTCAAATAGTTTTTTGAGGATTGGACGTAGGCCACAAGTGGTTGGTGGTCGAACTAGTATAAATACTGTTCTTGCTCTTCTCATCTTTATGTCTTTTATTTTCCTACAATTTATTTATTATTATCATTTCCTTATTTTTTTCTTCTTAAGGCTTTTTATGCTCTCTTTTTATTCACTTCTTTTAAGAAATAGTTTCAATGAAATTGGTTTTATAAGCGTTTGTGAAAAGTTTTTAAATACTCAATTCACCTCTCTCTTGAGTACTGGAAGCCACTTGGTAACAAGTGGTATCAGAGCTGGACTCTTGTATAAAGAGCTTAGCAGCTTCAAGAGAACACGGCTTCTTGAAATGATTTTTCAGAAGGATCTTCCATAAACCAAGCACCATTTTTCAATGGGGATGGTTATGCATATTGGAAGGAAAGAATGAAATTTTTTATCGAAGCTATTGATTTAGATGTGTGGGATGCTGTTGAAAATGACACTTTTGTTCCCACGTGTAAGGTCGATGGTGTAAAGGTTGAAACACCAAGAAGTAAATGGTCTGATGAGGATAAGAAAAAAGTTCAACATAATTTAAGAGCCAAAAACATCATTACCACTACTTTGGGGTGTGATGAATTTTTTAGAATTTTAAACTGTAAAACTGCCAAAGAAATGTGGGACACTTTACAAGTTACCCGTGAGGGTACTAGTGAAGTAAAGAGGTCGAGAATCAATTCTTTAACTCGTGAGTATGAATTATTTAGAATGAACCAAGGAGAAAACATTCAAGAAATACAAAAGAGGTTCACCCACATAGTAAATTATCTTGCATCACTAGAAAAAGTTTTTCTAATGAAGTTCTTATTAACAAAGTTTTGAGATATCTGAGCAAGATTTGGAAACCCAATGTAACATCTATATCAGAATCAAGAGATTTGTCAACAATAACCCTAGCTACCCTCTTTGGGAAACTTCATGAGCACGAATTGGAGCTAAACAGGCTAAGTCAAAGTGAAGAGCATGATAAGAAGAAAAAGGGAATAGCACTCAAAGCCACATCCTTGGCAATTGATGGTGATGATGAAGAAGACGGAGAAGGAACAGAGAGCCTTCAGCTAAATGAAGAAAATCTTAGCCTTCTGGTAAGAAAGCTTGAGAAATTTCTCAGGAAAAAAGGAACTCAAAGAAGACCGCCTTTCCCTCCAAAGAAAACCCATCACAAAGGGAAATGAACATCTTCAACTCCAACTTGCTACGAGTGTGGAAAACCAGGACACATAAAGATGGAGTGCCCAATTCACCAAAAGAAGATGAAGAAATTTGAGAAGAAACCCTTCAAGGAAAGCAAAGGAAGAAAAACCTACATAGCATGGGATGATAATGATATGGACTCAACTGATAGCTCAGATAATGAGGAAGTCCATTTATGTCTTATGGCCAAAGGAGAAGAAGAATTGAAGAATTGCATGATGAATCACTAAGGCTCACTAAATTAGTCTCTTCATCTAAGAAAATAATTTCTTCTTTAGAAAATCAAATTCTTATTCTAAATAAAGAAATTAAAGAATTAAAAATTAAAAATAAGACATTAGGATTAAATGATGCTTGCACAACCTATTCCTCATATGCTTCTACATCTTCATCTTGTTTATCTTGTCAAGTCCTTGAAAAAGAAATTAAAGATTTAAATAACACACTTTCTAAATTTACTTTTGGAAGAGATAATTTAAACATTTTGTTATGAAAACAAAGAGTTATTTTTCAAAAAGCTGTGATAGGTTATAACCCCAAAAATCAGTAAAAATTTTATACAAATTTCTTTGTTCATTCAAGTACTTCAAGTAGCCCTTTGATTAAATATTTTTTTGTGGGAAGAAAGGACACAATGTATCAACATATAATGCAAAGAAAAATATCAACACAAAAAATGGAACTTAAATGGTTTGGGTTCCTAAGGGTACAATACCCAGAACTAACACACAAGGACCCAAGAAAATTTGGGTACCAAAAGTTAAAATTTAAATATGTTGTAGGTGTGCTTGAAGGCCAGGAACTCAAATTGGTACCTCGATAGTGGATGCTCCAAGTACATGACCGTAGATGATTCCAAATTCTCATTCATTGTTCCCAAGACTCACGAACACGTAACATATAAAGATAACAACAAAGGAGAGATTCTTGGAGTCTGCAAAGTCGGTAAAAGTCCTAACTTTTCTGTTCATAATGTATTTTTTGTTAAAGGATTTAAACACAATATGCTTAGTATTAGTCAATTATGTGATAAAGGAAATAGAGTAATTTTTTATTCAAATTGTTTCATAATTAAAGGTAAAAATGATAAGCATGTTAAGTTCGTCGTTCATAGAGTTAACAATATTTATATGATTAGCCTTGATGATATATCTTCAAATGATGCGAAATACTTTTTAAGTAAGGAAGATGATTCATGGTTATGGCATAGGAGAATTGAACACATTCATATGAATCACTTAAAAAGGTTGGTCTCCAAAGAGCTAGTAATTGGACTACCCAAACTCAATTTTGTAAAAGATAAATTATGTGATGCATGTCAAAAGGAAAAACAAGTAAATATTTCTTTTAAAGCAAAAAATATTGTTTCAACTTCTAGACCTTTACAACTTTTGCACATGGATCTTTTTGGACCATCTAGAACTATGAGCTTTGGTGGGAATTACTATGCATTAGTGATTGTGGATGATTTTTCTAGGTTTACATGGACTTTATTCATTTCCCACAAAAATGATGCATTTCTAGCTTTTAAGAAACTTGCCAAAGTTATCAAAAACAAAAAAAGTTTTTCTATTGCATCCATAAGGAGTGACCATTGTGGTGAATTTGAAAATCATGATTTTGAAACCTTTTGTGATGAGCATGACATTGAGCATAATTTTTCTGCCCCTAGAACTCTACAACAAAATGGAGTTGTAGAAAGAAAAAATCTTTAGAAGAAATGGCAAAAACTATGCTCAATGAGGCTACACTTCCTAAGTATTTCTAGGCGGATGCGATAAATACTGTGTGTTATGTAATGAATAGGGCCCTAATAAGGCTAATTTTAAAGAAAACCCCATATCAGTTATTCAAAAGAAGGAAGCCAAATGTTTCACACTTTCATGTTTTTAGATGTAAATATTTTGTTTTAAATAATGAAAAAGATAACTTGGGGAAGTATGATGCTAAGTCTGATGAAGGTATTTTTCTTGTCTATTCTAATTATAGCAAGGCTTTTAGAATTTATAATAAAAGAACTATGACTTTTGAAGAGTCTATTCATGTTACTTTTAATGAAACTAATCCAAATGGATCGAGAAAGGACTTTGTTGATGATGTTATAGAAATCTTAGCGGAAACACATTCAGACAATAAGGAAAAAGAAGCCAAAGAGCAATAGGAAAGTCAAGAAGACACCCCAAGACAAGAGGATTCACAAGTCATGGACCTTCCCAAAGAATGGCGAACTTCAAGATATCATCCTCTTGATCAAATGATAGGTGATGTATCCAAAGGTGTAAGTACTCGAAACTCTCTTAGAAATATATGTAACCACATGGCTTTCGTTTCCCAAATTGAGCCTAAAGACATAAATGAAGCCTTTAACGATTAACATTGGATCTTAGCAATGCAAGAAGAGCTGAATCAATTTAAAAGAAATCAAGTTTAGGAATTAGTTCCAACGCCCAATGATCATCCAATTATAGGAACCAAATGGATCTTTAGGAGCAAACTTGATGAAACTGACTTAATAATAAGAAATAAAGCTAGGTTAGTTGCAAAAGGATACAACCAAGAAGAAGGAATAAACTATGAAGAAACATTTGCACCTGTAGTTAGATTAGAAGCTATTAGAATGTTACTTGCATATGCTTGCATCATGGATTTTGAGTTATATCAAATGGATGTTAAAA
Organism: Ormosia semicastrata; assembly: GCA_029884595.1. NCBI lineage: Eukaryota > Viridiplantae > Streptophyta > Magnoliopsida > Fabales > Fabaceae > Ormosia > Ormosia semicastrata. The sequence continues at coordinate 78,642,731 of JAQQTO010000060.1, forward strand.
GTACTTTCTTAAATGGTTTCATTTAAGAGGAGGTATATGTTGAACAACCTCGGGGTTTTAAAAATTATGAACTACCCAACCATGTTTTTAAACTAAAAAAGGCCTTGTATCGCTTAAAACAAGCTCCTAGAGCTTGGTATGAAAGGTTGAGTAAGTTTCTTTTAGAAAATGGATTTTCAAGAGGAAAGGTTGATAAACCCTTTTTATTAAAAATAAAAAGCATGATATTCTCTTTGTACAAGTTTATGTGGATGACATTATTTTTGGCGCTACTAATGAATCCCTTTGTAAGGAATTTACTAAGACAATGTGGAATGAGTTTGAAATGTCGATGATAGGGAAACTTAATTTCTTCCTTGGGCTTTAAGTCAAGCAAACAAAAGAAGGGACTTTCATAAGTCAAACCAAATACTGCAAGGAACTGCTCAAAAAATTCAGAGTGGACAATACTAAGCATATGGCTACACCAATGGGCACTTCCTGCTATTTGGACAAAGACGAAGGTGGTAAATCTGTAGAAATTACTAAATATAGAGATATGATTGGATCCCTTCTTTATCTTACTGCTAGTAGGCCAAATATAATGTTTAGTGTATGCATGTGTGCTAGATATCAAGCTAATCATAAAGAATCACACCTATGTGCTGTTAAAAGAATCATGAAATACCTAGTAGGTACTTCACAAATGTGTTTGTAGTACCCTCAGGGTGCCTCATGTAACCTAATTGGCTATTCTGATTCTGATTTTGTGGGATGCAAAATGGATAGGAAAAGTACTAGTGGGATATGTCACTCACTTGGAAGTTCTTTAGTTTCTTAGCATAACAAGAAGCAAAATAGTGTGGCATTGTGTTTGGGATGATCTGCAAGCGCACAGGTCAACAAGTAATATATGAGAGTTAGAGTATTGTGTTCCAAAGGATTGACAATTAGAGAAATGCTAATCTTAACCAATTTTCACAAATTCTTATCCAAGTAAACAAAATGTGAGAGAGGTTTGTAATTAAAATAACAACTTAAAAGAATTAAAATAAGAGAGCACCAAACACTGAATGCACAAGAGAAAGATGAGAATGATTAAGGCCTAGGGGTCCCTATTCACTTGCTACTTCAATGAGTAACTTGTAATTCACAAGCATCTAACAATGAGTTAGTTTTGTTAGCTAAAACAAGCAACAGATAAAAACCTATGTCTAGGATAATTACCCATGTGAAACCTAGTTAATTCACTATGTATCTATCTGAGTTAGCATAAGAATCATTCATTAAGACCAATTATCAAACACTTGCTATGCATGACTAATGGGTATGTGTCTATCCCATTAGCTAATCAACACACTCAACCCAATAGAATGTAATTGAACATACATCAACCATACCATATCCATATTCACAACACCCTATTTCTAGTTTAATTGGAATACTAAAATCATGCAATTGATGGCTAATTAATAACAACCATTAAGCATAGATATGGAAGAACAAAACTAATTTCATTGAAAGAATACTCAACCAATATACTGTTGGTGTATGCCCTAGAGGCCAATACATTTTCTGTATTTACATACATTCTATTATGCTATTTTATATATGAGGCATTTCATTTATTGTGTTCTTTTTGATAAACATAATAAAGTCCTTAGAATAGTAAGTTTGATGCCATAGGACATCAAGTGGATGACTTGATCGTGAGATCCTTTTGGTTACAACACTATTCTTAAATGTCCCTAGTCAAGTATTATTATTAATTAGGACAACAATAATACATTGAGACTAGTATGTGCATAGACTGATGACCACATCTCACGGGTCATGGATATGAGATATTAAGTCTTCACATGGGTACACATTAGAGTAATGATGTACTGGACTGACCCACCATGAGAACGCTACATGGATCGTTACGTGAGTGTCATAAGCGATTCTCATAGTGACAATGGTGTCTGTGGTCTTTTGACCTGAAATCACTACGATTCTTACATGAGGAGTTGTGTGTTTTAATACCATCAAACGTCATCTGTAACAAGGTGATTATAAAGTTGGTTATTGGACATACCGCAAATCATGCAGAGGGATGTGAGTGACCTAGATGAGATTTGTCACTCCTACATAACAAGAGCGATATCTTCGGGCCCCTTGATTGAGTAAGACTGCGAAATGCATGGCCATGCTCAAATGAGTCAATATGAGATATTGATCTCATTTGTTGTTACAAAGTCTACTCGAATATCAGGAAACGAATGATTGGACTATACAAGGGTGACGTATTCCATGCCTTGTGTTCAATCTAGATATCTTGACAAAGGGACTAAACAACACAGAAACATTGGTCACGAAAAGGTTATGTCAAATCATTGACATTCTTATTACTTGGGTAGCAGCGATGTGTTGCTAGATACCGCTCACTGCTTGTAATATTAAAATGGTATTTCAATATTACTGCCAACATAATAAGAACCTGCAGGGTCACACACATAGAGCAGACCAAAATTGGAGTAATGGATCCAAGTTGGACTCGGATTCAAATATGGGCCAGACTCATAACAGATGGGCCTAGGGTTGCACAGCTTACCTTGCTGCTGCTCACACTCATTTAAGGCAATCACTATTATAAATAGTACTGCTAAGGGGGGCTGTTAATATACGCAATTCAGAACCCTAGCCGCACCTACAGAAAAAGTGAGTGAGAGAGCGACAGGTTTCTTCTCTTCTCTTCGCAGCTAGCACTGTGTGAGAGACGTGAGGCTCCTCTTTGCAGACGTTGGACGTTCGTGAGTCTGTTCGTGTGGATACCGCAGAGACATCATTTCTATTACGGTGTTGGTGATTCACGCTCCAAGAGGTAAATCATTTAAAAACTCAGATTATGGCTTTTTCGCATGGATCCTCGGTGGGAATCCCTGTTTTCTGCTGCGTGTTGTATCCGCAAAAATTCCCAACAGTGGTATCAGAGCGTCTTGCGAAACCATGATTTGGTTTTCTATTTTCGTTTACATGAGATAACATGTTTTCTATTCTTCTTTTTGACAAAAAGATATGATCTTTAATATGTTATTTCTGAAAACTGTATGAAACCCTTTGCGAAAACATATTCTGTTTCTTATATTGTATGCAAAACTGTGATGTTGTTTTCAAAAACTTCTTGAAGATGTTCATATCTTTTGTGAAAACTGTTTTGTTTTAAGATGTATATTTTTGCGAAGCTTTCTGGTATGTATGTGATACGTACAGCGTTATGGAATCCTTATTCTCAAAGCGCGGTGCAAGGGTTTAGGAAACCTTGTTCTTGGTTTGTGGCAGCAGGGGTTATGGAATCCTTGTTTCTGCACAAGAGGTGCGGCGCAAGGGGTTTTGGAAACCCTATTCTTGTTATGCGGCAGCAGCATTAAGTGTTGATGTCAAGCCGTCAAGGAGGCGCCAGAGGTTCAAGTGTTGAACGACGGCGCAAGGGTTCCCCGTGGCACATGAAGTGTTCATGTTGTTCGGGCTTAGGGTTCCGCGCGGCACAGCGGAACCCCCGTGCTACCTCTGCGTAGTGTGTTATTCGAAAGCACAATATTTTCTATCCTTTTATAACTCACAAAAAATAATTATGTATTATTGTTATGAGTTTATATATTCTTTGTGATGCATGGTGCATGGTTATGGCCTTAGTCTTCTTTTTATGTCTTTTGGTTTTAATAAATATGACCTGCATGTGATAGCTACATAGAATGCAGTTATTTGTGCCCTATCCTAGTGCTAGAATGAATGCTATGTCCTTCTTTAAAATGCATATTTGGAGGGTTTTGTGCTTATATTTGTCATATTCAGAATCTAAGCCTTTCTGATGTGTTATTCTGTAAAATTAAGCTTTAATTATCATGGATTGAGTAGATTTATATATGTTATTGATTTGGTGTTTTCTCTATGATAAGAGGGGCTCCAAACAAGGTTAAATATGGAGCAATTGAGCTTAAAGAGGAAGAGGAAACCAAATTGGCATTCCAGCAGGTAACGTTGCGGCGCAAGGCAGAGCACGCCGTGGCACTGAGAGGATTTTCAGCCTGGTCATACTTGGACCAGAGGCAAGAGCACCGCGACCCAGTGAAGTGGGCACCGCGACGTAAATAGACCGACCCATTGCGCGCCGCGACGTGAGTATGTGGGTGCCACGGCGTGAAGGCGATTGCTGAGCCCATAAATAGATTTTCATGCGTTTTTCTCTTATTCTCTCTCAGTTTTTCTCTGTTCTGGTCATTTAGCCATTTCTAGTTTTTAGGTTTTGATAGTTTTAGTTAGTTTTAGTTAGTTTTAGGTTAGATAGCTTGGCTAGATCTTCATTGCTAGTGGATTGGAGTCAAGGACCAAAGGATTGAAGGAGGATTCAAGCTTTAGAGACAAATCAATGAGCTTATTTCTCTCTTTTCCCTTTCTCTCTTATCTTCCTTATCTTTTGTACAGCTGAGCTATGTTTTAGGAATATTTTGAATCCTTTTATTTATATTATTGATGTGTTCTTCTCTGAGTTTGTGTGGATGTTTGATTATAGTTCAATCATTATCTGTGTTTAATGCTTGTTCTTGGTTGGCCTCAATTACATGATCCTAATATTAGCAAATGAACTAAACATAAGGATTTGTTGATATGGATATGGTGTGGTTGATACATGTTTGGCGAGTTCAATTGGCTTAGATGAGTTGATTCATTAATAGGATAGAAATATACCTATTGGCCATGTATAGTGTGTGATTGAGAATAGATCGTTCATGAGTAGAAGTTGAACTGGCTCTCAAGGAAACTTAGTGAGTTGGGCAATTGAAACCAGGGTTGATTGACCTAGACATAGGCTTTTGACTACATCAGATTCTCAAGCCAACCTAATCAATGCATTTGTGTTTATGAGGGGAATTGCATGTTGTTGGTAGATGTAGGGGGTGAAGGAAGATTTCCTGAAACCTAACCGCTTTTAGGTTTATTGCTTTTATAGGTTAGATAGTTTTATATTGTTTTCCTATTTTTATGTCCTTGTCTAGAATTGATTAAGCTATTGGTTGGTACTTAGCTTTATAATCGAATATCCTCGTGGGAACAAACTTTTACTCTGTATCTGTATTACTTGTGCGACCCATGCACTTGCTGTTAGCAAATGGGCAACACGTTTTGACCCTAACAAGTTTTTGGCACCGTTGCCGGGGATAGTTTTTATATTGCTAATATCAACAATGAGTTTGATTGGTTCTAATTCAAGTTGTATATAAGTTGTATATAATCTATATTTTGTTTCTGTTTTGTTTTAGTTTCAAATAAGAAGCCGGGTGATTTTATTCATACGAGGCCCTTGAGGGACTTCGCGACTCTGGAAAGGATAACCCTTGGATCAAGTTCTTGAAGACTACTCATTCGCAGTACTTCAATTTTGGTGACAAAGTCCTGCTGGGACTATAACTCAGGCTTTTCGTGGGAGGGTACCCCATGTTTATGTTTAATTACTGCTTTTACTTTGTGTATAAATAGGAAGCATGTTAATGTGTTTATGTTAAATATGTTAGCATATTAGGATGTTGTGTTTAGTTAGTTGTTAATATGTTCTTGTTAGTATGTTAGTAAATATATGTGTTAGTTCTGTTAGTTTTTGTAGTTTATGGTTTTAAGTGTTGTTTGTGTTAGTGAGTATATAGGTTACTATGTTAGTTATGTTAGTTTTTGTTTTTAAGTTTTAAGTGTGTTATAGTTTGTATATAGGTTAGTAAGTTGTTTATATGTGTTATTATGTGTGTGTTGTACATTTTTGTAATTTAGCTTTTTGAACAAGTTTTGTTGCAGTTAGAGACCCATAAGAGCCAAACTTAGCAGCAAAACTTAGCAGCAAAACTGTGTTTGCTACTAAATTTAGCAGCTTAGGTAGTTACGTCGCAGCGCAAGGTGGTGCGCGCCGCGGCGCAAGGGCGTTTCTGTAGAATTCTGCAGCTTTTTGTGAGCGCCGCGGCCCAAGCATGGGGCGCCGCGACGCTGATCCCCTGTTTTTGCTATTTTTATTTTTATTTTTGTTATTTCTTCTGTTTTTACATATTTAGTAATGCTCAGTACTAGTCTCAGGTTCCCTATAGGCCATGTTCTTTAAAGATACATTTCATTTTAGGTTTGGGGGAATATCTTTACATGTTTAATTCCTTTGTGCTTAATGTTAACATGTATTGGTATTTTGAGTATGCAGTGTTTTAGTCAACATATTTTCATGATTATATTCTATTCTGACTATCACTGATGTGCTGATGACAAGATTTTCAATTTTCACTTTATGCAAAAGATGTTTTGCATACTTGAATTGAAAAGTTGAATCCATTTGAATGCATGACATGTTGCAAGAATGCTGGTGTTGTTTTTGATTGTCCATGATGTGAAAGGTTGCTATTTGCCCCCTTTTCAGTGAAACCTTATGTGATCTTGAAGCATGTGAAACAATTTAGTTACTTTTGTTGCATGATTTACATCTCACTTAGATGCAAGTGTAACTTTGAAAATGATAAGAATGCATGTTTTGAGAATGTTTATGGATGTATATGTAGAGTTTTGATTATCCTTGAAATTGTTTTTGAACTCTTTTGAGGCGAAATCCTAAGTTGTGCATGATTGAGGAGATGATTAGGACATTGTTTGGACCGATTGAGCCTTAAAAAGCTTACCCTGATATGATGATATCCTTAGGTCCCTTTTTGAAGCCTTAAACTGTTTGGCCTTATTTGTTTTTCATAACCATTGTGTTCGTTAACCTGTTAACCGTTCTAATGCATGTGAAAGCATGTCATTTTCTTCCTACCCTTATTGTTTGTTGAGTATATGATGTGTTATTTCTTGAAATGAGTCTAATGATCAGGGGTATGAATATTCAATTCAAAATGAGCCTGAAGGAACCAGATGCAAAACAAAGAAAAGAAAAAGCATTGCTTTGCAAAAATAGAAGAGAAAAGAAAGAGAAAATAAAAAGAAAAATGAAAATGAAAAGAAAAGCAAAAGCTTAAGAAAAGTAAAGTTCAAAAAGCATCGAAAATGGTTCTGACAAGTTTTATGATCTCACAATTGAATACCCTGCTAATATCATGTTTTGGATTAAGTCTTGAAGTAGTATATTATGTGTTCAATATTTGTATTGCATCTTTCCCTTCATTTCTATCGCTCATACCATTGGCCTTACATTATAAGCTGATTAAGTCCCTTTTGATCCTCAATCTTGTGTGATTTACATTAGTGGAGAGAGAGTTGATTTACAATCTTGTGGATTCTGTAAATCATATGCATGTATGCTTAGAAACTTATCTGGATGTGTATGACTTGATTAGAAGAAGCTTATCTTGCATGTTTGTGATAAATGTGAATTGCATGGAGCGTTTTCTAGCTTGTTAACATGTTAAGGATTGTATATGTGTGGAACTGTTTACGGGGCATTTGCACTTTTTGAGGATTGATCCAGTCATTACACATTAGTATTTGTTTTTAAAAGAATGAAAAAGAAGATTGAAATATATTTGCTGAATGAAAAGTTGTTTTGAATGTTTAAGTGATTTACTTAATTCTATTTTGTTTTGCTCGAGGACTAGCAAAATATAGGTTTGGGGGTGTGATAGCTACATAGAATGCAGTTATTTGTGCCCTATCCTAGTGCTAGAATGAATGCTATGTCCTTCTTTAAAATGCATATTTGGAGGGTTTTGTACTTATATTTGTCATATTCGGAATCTAAGCCTTTCTGATGTGTTATTCTGCAAAATTGAGCTTTAATTGTCATGGATTGAGTAGATTTATATATGTTATTGATTTGGTGTTTTTTCTATGATAGGAGGGGCTCCAAACAAGGTTAAATATGGAGTAATTGAGCTTAAAGAGGAAGAGGAAGCCAAATTGGCATTCCAGCAGGTAACGTCGCGGCGCAAGGCAGAGCACGCCGCGGCACTGAGAGGATTTTCAGCCTGGTCATACTTGGACCAGACGCAAGAGCGCGCGACCCAGTGAAGTGGGTGCCGCGACATAAATAGACCGACCCATTGCGCGCCACGACGTGAGTATGTGGGCGCCGCGGCGTGGAGGCGGCTGCTGAGCCTATAAATAGATTTTCATGCGTTTTTCTCTCATTCTCTCTCAGTTTTTCTCTGTTCTGGTCATTTGGCCATTTTTAGTTTTTAGGTTTTGATAGTTTTAGTTAGTTTTAGTTAGTTTTAGGTTAGATAACTTGGCTAGATCTTCATTGCTAGTGGATTGGAGTCAAGGATCAAAGGATTGAAGGAGGATTCAAGCTTTAGAGACAAATCAATGAGCTTCTTTATCTCTTTTCCCTTTCTCACTTATCTTCCTTATCTTTTGTATAGCTGAGCTATGTTTTAGGAATATTTTGAATCCTTTTATTTATATTAATGATGTGTTCTTCTCTGAGTTTGTGTGGATGTTTGATTATGGTTCAATCATTATCTGTGTTTAATGCTTGTTCTTGGTTGGCCTCAATTACATGATCCTAATATTAGCAAATGAACTAGACATAGGGATTTGTTGATATGGATATGGTGTGGTTGATACATGTTCGGCGAATTCAATTGGCTTGGATGAGTTGATTCATTAATAGGATAGAAATATACTTATTGGCCATGTATAGTGTGTGATTGAGAATAGATCGTTCATGAGTGGAAGTTGCACTGGCTCTCAAGGAAACTTAGTGAGTTGGGCAATTGAAACCAGGGTTGATTGACCTAGACATAGGCTTTTGACTACATCAGATTCTCAAGCTAACCTAATCAATGCATTTGTGTTTATGAGGGGAATTGCATGTTGTTGGTAGATGTAGGGGGTGAAGGAGGATTTCCTGAAACCTAACCGCTTTTAGGTTTATTACTTTTGTAGGTTAGATAGTTTTATATTGTTTTCCTATTTTTATGTCCTTATCTAGAATTGATTAAGCTATTGGTTGGTACTTAGCTTTATAATAGAATATCCTCGTGGGAACGAACTTTTACTCTGTATCTATATTACTTGTGCGACCCGTGCACTTGCGGTTAGCAAATGGACAACACGTTTTGACCCTAACAGCATGTCGTGCCTTTCTCTCTACATTCTGATTGTACATTCTCTTCTCACCTAACTCCCCTCGAATGTAAAAGAGGTTTCTATATAATGTAATTATGATGTGGAGGCAAGAAGGCAGCATCAAGTAAGGACGTTGATGGGAGACGCTTGGTGAAGCTGCCTTAATTATGCTACTCTCTTAGGGGCCATAACCATATCACTTTTATATGCTTTTTATATATGAGATGCATGGATAATGTTTATGGTGTGATAAACAATTTAATAAATGGTGAGATCTAATAATAATAAAAATTCCCTCAAAGCAAATATTAAGTCATTATGTGATGTCTTCCAATGTGTGGCATTCGTCAAGACTAGTATCGATCAAGTGCAAGTCTGCCAAAACAGGATGCCTTTATCTATATTAGTAAGACGCGATGGGATAAAGGTAATATCCAATTGCCAACCATTGGGTCTGACTTAACTAAGCCATTTCAATAGGATTGAAGGCTTAGAGGCATGAAGTTGGGCTTTAGTCCATTAGATGGATTAGAATAAGTGTTATTCACCCAACTATCCAAGAGTTACATGTGATGTAATTGAAAAGTGTTTCCTACCTAAATAACTGAATTTTGGGTGATCAGCCAAAGCTGACTTAAAACTAGGTGAAATACGGATCTTGGCCCACTAGGAAATCTTACGATGGGATTTTTCGAGTCAATGCTGAGGGTCATTGACTTGAATAAAATAGTGGGAGGCATATTTAATTTAAAAGACCTCATTAAATATGTTTATGGCATGATACTTATATTTTGCATATTTTTGTTAATAGATTACCATGGCAACAAACACATCGGGTACTTTATCATTGCGATCCGTCCTTGAGAAGGACAAGCTGTCTGGAACGAATTTTCTAGACTGGTATAGGAATTTGAGGATTGTCCTCAAGCAAGAGAAAAAGCTGTATGTTTTGGAACAGCCTATTCCTGAGCCACCTGCTGCTAATGCCCCTAGAACTGAAAGAGATGCTTATAAGAAGCATCAAGATGATGCCTTGGACATTGGATGTCTAATGCTGGCCACCATGAACTCTGAGCTCCAAAAGCAACATGAGAACATGGATGCATACGATATGATCATACACCTTAAGAAGCTCTATCAAGAGCAGGCCAGGCATGAGAGATTCGAGGTCTCTAAAGCACTGTTTCAGTGCAAGCTGGTAGAAGGAAGCCCTGTTGGTGCTCATGTACTCAAGATGATTGGGTACATTGAAAACCTAGAGAGACTTGGTTTTCCTTTGGGCCAAGAGTTGGCCACTGACTTAATCCTGCAATCATTATCGAAAAGTTTTAGTCAATTTGTCATGAACTACAACATGAATGAGATTGACAAATCACTACCAGAGCTGCTAGGCATGTTGAGAACTGCTGAGCAGAACATCAACAAAGGTAAAGGGAAGGCCATAATGATGGTCCAAAAGAATAAGGACAAGAAACAGCAGAAAAAGCCCAAGGACAACTGGAAGGGCAAGGGCAAGGATAAGTCCAAGCCTAGCACTTCTGGCTTAAAACCAGTGGGTGGAGTGGCTAAGGAAGGTACATGCTTCCATTGCGGTCAAACCGGACATTGGAAGAGGAGCGTGCCAAGTTCCTGGAGGAGCTCAAAAAGAAGAAGGGAAGTGAGACTTCCACTTCAGGTATTTTTGTTATTGAAGTCAATTTATCTACTTCCGCATCATGGGTATTAGATACTGGATGTGGATCTCACATTTGTGTAAATGTGCAGGATCTAAAGAGCAGTAGACCATTGACGAAGGGCGAAGTCGACCTAAGAGTGGGAAATGGAGCAAAGGTTGTTGTATTAGCTGTAGGGACTTATTTATTATCTTTGCCCACTGGGCTTGTAACAGAGTTAGAGAACTGCTATTTTGTGCCTGCTATTAGTAGGAATATCATTTCTGTTTCTTGTTTGGACAAGAAAGGTTTTTCTTTTATTATAAAGGACAAGTGTTGTTCCATTTATATGAATGATATTTTTTATGGTAGAGCACAATTGAGTAATGGACTTTATGTACTTGATCTCGAAACGCCCATCTATAACATAAATATAAAGAGGTTTAAATCAAATGATCTGAACCCAACTTTTCTCTGGCATTGTCGTTTAGGCCACATAAATGAGAAACGCATCTCCAAACTCCATAAAGATAGATTCTTAGACTCATTTGATTTCGAATCATATGAGACATGTGAATCTTGTTTATTGGGGAAGATGACAAAGGCCCCATTCACTGGACAAGGTGAAAGGGCTAGTGATTTTTTAGGCCTTATACATAGTGATGTATGTGGACCACTAAACACAGTCGCTAGAGGCGGTTTTCAATACTTCATTACATTTACTGATGATTTCAGTAGATATGGATGTGTATATCTTATGAAGCACAAATCAGAATCCTTTGAAAAGTTCAAAGAGTTTAAGAATGAAGTACAAAACCAACTTGGCAAGAGTATTAAAATCCTTCGATCAGATCGAGGAGGAGAATACTTAAACCAACAGTTTGATGATCATCTGAAAGAATGTGGGATAATATCTCAACTCACTTGACCAGGAACACCACAATGGAATGGTGTCTCTGAAAGGAGGAACCGGACCTTATTGGACATGGTCCGATCCATGATGAGTAATGCAAACCTTCCAGGCTCCTTCTGGGAACATGCTCTGTTAACAGCAGCTTTCACACTTAACCGTGTTCCATCTAAGATGGTTCAAAAGACACCATATGAGATATGGACTGGGAGACGGCCCAGTATGTCTTTCTTGAAGATTTGGGGCTGCGATGCTTATGTGAAACATCAAGTTTCTGATAAGCTTGAACCTAATCAGATAAATGCTTTTTTGTGGGGTATCCAAAGGAAACCAAGGGATACTTTTTCTATAATCTTACCGAGGGCAAAGTGTTTATCGCACGGACAGCTGTGTTTCTAGAAAGGGAGTTTATCTCCAAAGGAACCAGTGGGAGAAAAGTAGAACTTGAAGAAATTCAAGTTTCACAAAAGCAGCAATGAACCAATGGTGGAAATAGAGTAGCCTCCACAAAATGTTGTGGAACAGCAACCTACTCTAGTAGCACAAGACCTGCGTAGGTCTAACAGGATACGTCATCAACCAGAGAGATATGGATTTCTCATGACCCAACAAGGTGACGTATTGCTCATGGATCAAGATGAGCCTGTGACTTACTAGGAAGCCATTATTGGCCCAGAATCTGAGAAATGACTTGAGGACATGAGATCTGAAATGGATTCTATGTATGCCAACCAGGTATGGACCTTGGTTGACTCACCTGAAGGGATAAAACCCATTGGGTGCAAGTGAGTTTTCAAGAAGAAAACCGATATGGATGGTAATGTGTATACCTTTAAGGCACGATTGGTGGCTGAAGGTTTCAAACAAATTCATAGTGTAGACTATGATGAGACTTTTTCCCCAGTTGCGATGCTTAAATCCGTTCGGATCTTGCTTACTGTTGCAGTATACCATGATTATGAAATCTGGAAAATGGATGTCAAAACTGCTTTCCTTAATGGAAATCTTCTCGAAGATGTGTACATGACACAACTTGAGGGTTTTGCCACTCCAGAGGATGCTAGAAAAGTATGCAAGTTGCAACAATCTATTTATGGATTGAAGCAAGCTTCAGAAAATTTGGAATCTTCATTCTTGATGATACAATAAAACAGTTTGGTTTCATCAAGAATGAAGAAGAATCTTGTGTCTACAAGAAGGTTAGTGGGAGCACTATTGTCTTTCTGGTATTGTATGTAGATGACATACTACTTATTGGAAATGACATCCCTACCCTACAGTCCGTAAAGACTTGGTTAGGGAACTGCTTCTCTATGAAGGACTTGGGCGAAGTCACCTATGTATTAGGTATTAGGATCTATAGAGATAGATCACTGAGACTGCTTGGCCTAAGTCAGAGTACATACATAGACAAAGTGTTAAGACGATTTAACATGCATGAATCCAAGAAAGGACTCTTGCTTATGTCACATGGTGTAAGCCTATCTAAGGCTCAATCCCTTTCCACCCAAGATAAGAGGGATCGCATGAGCAAGATTCCATATGCATCTGCAATTGGATCTATCATGTATGCCATGTTATGTACACGACCAGACATCTCGTATACTTTGAGTATGACGAGTAGGTACCAGTCTAATCCCGGTGAGAGTCACTGGACTGCTATCAAGAACATCCTTAAGTACTTGAGAAGGACTAAGGATTCGTTCTTGGTATATGGAGGCGAGGAAGAGCTAGTTGTAAAGGGTTACACTGATGCTAGCTTCCAAACCGATAAGGATGACTCCAGATCGCAACCGGGTTATGTTTTTTGCCTAAATGGTGGGGCTGTGAGCTGGAAGAGTTCAAAGCAGGAGACAGTCGCTGATTCTACCACAGAGGCTGAGTATATTGCTGCCTCCAATGCAGCAAAGGAGGCCGTTTGGATCAGGAAGTTCATTATTGAACTTGGCGCTATTCCTAGCATTGTGGACCCAGTGGACCTCTATTGTGATAATAATGGAGCCATTGCACAAGCTAAAGAGCCTAGATCTCACCAGCGATCCAAACATATACTTCGGCGCTTCCATCTCATTCGAGAGATCATCGATAGAGGAGATGTGAAGATATGCAGAGTACCAACAGATGATAATATTGCTGATCCACTGACGAAGCCTCTTGCACAGCAGAAGCATGAGGGTCACACTAGGTCTTTAGGCATTAGATATATGCCTGATTGGCTCTAGTGCAAGTGGGAGATTGTTGGTGTATGCCCTAGAGGCCAATACATTTTCTGTATTTACATACATTCTATTATGCTATTTTATATATGAGGCATTTCATTTATTGTGTTCTTTTTTTATAAACATAATAAAGTCCTTAGAATAGTAAGTTTGATGCCATAGGACATCAAGTGGATGACTTGATCGTGAGATCCTTTTGGTTACAACACTATTCTTAAATGTCCCTAGTCAAGTATTATTGTTAATTAGGACAACAATAATACATTGAGACTAGTATGTGCAAAGACTGATGACCACATCTCATGGGTCATGGATATGAGATATTAAGTCTTCACATGGGTACACATTAGAGTAATGATGTACTGGACTGACCCACCATGAGAACGCTACATGGATTGATACGTGAGTGTCATAAGCGATTCTCATAGTGACAATGGTGTTTGTGGTCCTTTGACCTGAAATCACTACGAGTCCTACATGAGGAGTTGTGTGTTTTAATACCATCAAACGTCATCTATAACAAGGTGATTATAAAGTTGGTTATTGGACATACCGCAAATCATGCAGAGGGATGTGAGTGACCTAAATGGGATTTGTCACTCCTACATAACAGGAGCGATATCTTCGAGCCCCCTGATTGAGTAAGACTGCGAAATGCATGGCCATGCTCAAATGAGTCAATATGAGATATTGATCTCATTTATTGTTACAAATTCTACTCGAATATCAGGAAACGAATGATTGGACTATACAAGGGTGACGCATTCCATGCCTCGTGTTCAATCTAGATATCTTGACAAAGGGACTAAACAACACGGAAACATTGGTCACGGAAAGGTTATGTCAAATCACTGACATTCTTATTACTTGGGTAGTAACAATGTGTTGCTAGATACCGCTCACTGCTTGTAATATTAAAATGGGATTTTAATATTATTGCCAACGTAATAAGAACCTACAGGGTCACACACATAGAGCAGACTAAAATTGGAGCAATGGATCTAAGTTGGACTCGGATTCAAATATGGGCCAGACTCATAATAGATGGGTCTAGGGTTGCACAGCTTACCTTGCTGCAGCTCACACTCACTTAAGGCAATCACTATTATAAATAGTACTGCTAAGGGGGGCTACTAATATACGCAATTCAGAACCCTAGCCGCACCTACAAAAAAAGTGAGTGAGAGAGCGACATGTTTCTTCTCTTCTCTTCGCAGCTAGCACTGTGTGAGAGATGTGAGGCTCCTCTTTGCGGACGTTGGATGTTCATGATTCTGTTCGTGTGGATACCGCAGAGACATCATTTTTATTACGGTGTTGGTGATTTACGCTCCAAGAGGTAAATCATTTAAAAACTCAGATTATGGCTTTTTCGCATGGATCCTCAGTGGGAATCCCTGTTTTCCACTGCGTGTTGTATCCGCAAAAATTCCCAACATGAGGAGGCTAGGGGAGCCAAGGTTGGTGGCCATCTTCTTCATGAAAAGAGATTCAAGCTTCAAAGATGATATCCATGAGCTTCCTTCATTCTCCCTATGCTTTCCCTTCTCTTCCTTTTCTCTTGAACACTATTTTTGATGTATATATTCGTGGTCAATGATTAGCTGAGCTATATGTAGGGATTGCTTTGGATCCTTGTTTGAATATTAATGTTTATGTAGTACTTTGAGTATATACATGATATAGTTTATTCAATCATATGGTGCTTAATGCTCTTGATTGTTTGATAAGCTTTTAAGTGATTTGATGAAATCTGATGAACCTAGAAATAGGAATTTAGATTTTAGATCATATGTATGGTTGATGCATGTTCGATTTCATTCAATTGGCTTGGATAAGTTGATTTTCTAATGGGATAGAAATATACCTCATAGCCATGTATAGCGGGTATTTGAGAATAGATCGTTTATGAGTGGAGTTTGCACTAGTTCTCATGGAAACATAGTGAGTTTGGTAAATGAAGTTATGGTTAATTGCGCTAGACATAGGCTTTTAACTAAATCACATTCTCAAGCTAACTTAATCATTTCATTGATGTTGCTTGTAAGGATTGCATGTTATTAGTTGAAATAGGAGGTGAAGAAGAATTTTCTAAAGCTCTAAACATTATCATTATCTTTATTGCTTTGTACTTTAGATTTAGTTTATTTGCACTTTATCTATTTTTATGTTCTTGAATAGAAATAGTTAAGCTATTAGTTAGTACTTGGTTTTGGAAGCCAATATCCTTGTAGGAACGAAATTTATTCTTCACTGTATTACTTAAATGATTTGTGCACTTGTAGTACATAAATGGTCTAACACCTATGCTTGATAACATAATAACAAGCCAAGCACACTTAGCTTACAATACCTAATACCTCACTTCATCACTTCACAAGTGATTCACAAGGCAACCTCGTGTTGCTCAAGGTTCTAGGTATTGACCTATGGCATTCTACTTCTCAAAGGATGCTTAAGATTTCAAAAATCCTATCACAAGTCTCACATTTACCAAGTGAAAGAACTATTACTAGAAAACAGGCACTCTTGGCTCAACTCTATCCCAAAAAGGAACCAACCCATGTTTCTAGCATATCCTCAGGTTCAACCATTAGGAACAAGAGAACATACAAAAATTATGCATCTTAAACTCAACTTTAACTCTAAAGGAGTAAACTATGCATATAGATAGGCATACTATACCAAATAATAAGGTATCTACTAGTTATGTCTCAACACTAATGGTCTTGTATCTAGAACCCCACACCATCACTTCACACGTGAATCCAAAGTCAACCTTATATTGAACAAGGTTCTAAACATTTCCTTGTTGCATTCCAACACATTTGGATGCTCAAGGTTCCCAAGATTACTCTATGACATTCCATCACACTTTGAATGTCTAAGATTTTTCCAAACTTTTCATATATGCAAGTTGATAATTCTCTCCAAGAAATATCCCAAAAAGTGCCTCAATACACCCTAAAAGACTTGCACAAATGATCCCAACAAGTAGGGAATTAAATTAGCATCACAATGCTAAGATCACAAATCTACCCTATATTAGCGCTTGAGCGCGTTAAGCGCCAGCACCTGGGCATGCGAACACTATAGCGTGTTCTTCTGGATGACACCTGTTTGATCCCACATGAGCTGAGTGCGTAAGCGCTGAGCACCTAGCAGCATTTGCTGCATAATTTTGCAACAATGGACACTGTTCCATTGGAAAAAATATGAGATTTGATCTCTTCAAATCTGTTTCTTAGTGATTTTAAGTCCTAAACAAGTTCACAAATATGAGGAAAATATAAAACACTAATTGATTTCATCAAAAATGGATTAAAACACTAAATCACTCATCCAAACCCCTAAAATCAATACTTAGAGCATTTTAGGTCCAAAATGAGAATTTTTAGTTTCTAATCCAAACTCTTAGCATGAACAAGTCATAAACTACATTTAAAACTTATCTAAGTAAGAAAATCACTTAAAACACCATTAGAACTCAATTTAGCATATTAAACCTCAAATAAGCCTAACATGAAAAATGAGTAGAAATGAAGTTTAAAGTATCTAAAACCCCTACCTCTTGTAGCTGAGATGAAGATCTTAAAGCCTTGATCTTGCTCTTGGATCTTCCTTCAAGCTTGATCCTTGGTCCTCTAACTTTTCCTCCTCCTTTCTCCTTCTCACACATGGTTTCCCTTCTTTCTTTTTTGTTTCTATTTTTTCCTTCTTTGTCGTGGGAGAAAATGAAGAGAAGAAGTCATAATTAGCTTCTTATAACCAATCACTAAAGGGTACCAAAAATCTCGATCTGTTAAGAACACTCAGATTCCACCGAATCC
Organism: Ormosia semicastrata; assembly: GCA_029884595.1. Classification (NCBI taxonomy): domain Eukaryota; kingdom Viridiplantae; phylum Streptophyta; class Magnoliopsida; order Fabales; family Fabaceae; genus Ormosia; species Ormosia semicastrata. The sequence continues at coordinate 78,660,393 of JAQQTO010000060.1, forward strand.
AGATTCCTAACTCCCAAAAGACTTAAAATAAATCTTGAGATTCATTAAAATTCTTGTTGCACCATTATCACATTTTTTTCCATATTTATGACTAGTCAATTCGATATTAAAACACACAATCAATATGCTTAAAAATACCAAACTAACTCCGATTATTCTCAAATTTTAACTGTAGCATAGTTCACACATTTGTGACCTAGAAATAAAGTCTCCACATTTATTTCCACTAACTGAGCAATTTAAGCCATTTTCGGGGATAATAACAGTTATTCATCATAAATAGTATTACAACAAAGTGACTAAACATGTTTAGAAAGTCCCAAAGTTAATCAGACATGTTAAGAAGGTATTAGGCTACCTCTGTATCTATATACAAGCCTAACATGTTTTCCAGGATGTTACATTTATGTCTTTGGAAATGGTGCTGATGGTCGAATATGTATGTGAAGTTTTTTTTTATGCTTTTCTATGAATTTGAACATTTTTTTTTTGTATAGTTATCTTAAATGTTGTTGCTAATTGGCTTGCTTTGTGTCTAATGTAGGGTGGCAAGATTCAGGCATCTGTTTGGAAGACCTTAGTATACAAGTTTCTGCCTCTTTTAGTTGAGGGAGGGGTTTATAAGATGTGCTATTTTAGTATTGCCCCAAATACTGGGTCATATCGAGTAACTACTCATGACCATCAATTGGTTTTCACCTATGAGATCAATGTGGATCCATGTGAATCTGAAGTGATTCCAATGTATGGACTATCTCTGGTGCCTTTTAATGATATATTTAAGCATGAGGATGATTTAGACTTTTTAGTAAGTGAATAATAATCTTCTTATATATGTTTACTTGGTTTTTTTTTTAACATTTTGGTATATTCGAGTTTGCATACAATGAAATAATCTTTTGTGATTTATTTGAGTTTGTCATTTGATTTTACTATACATGACTGATTTGTTGGTGTTGCCCAAATATGACTGGGTTACTTACTGGGGTATCTAATGAGAGGGAATATGTACGAGATGGGAAGCTGACCAAAATGGTGGTGATTGAGCTGATTGATTATGAGTATTTGTCTAAACTTTATGCATTCAAAGTTTCCTTGTGTATTGTGTTTGATATTCATGATCTTTTAATTATTCTAATAGTAATATTTGTTTTTCAATAGAGGGAAGCTGGAATGCACATTGTTTAGAGACTATGTGGATGAGCTGAATGCTTTTATGTCAAGTGGGAATTTGGATCAGCCCATTGTCGTGTTGCAGTTTGCCAAAATCAAAATGTTTAGGGGTAAGATACAATTTAATCTTATCAAATTTAAAGTGTTGCTGTTGTTAGTTACTCTATTAGTGATATACATGGCCAGTTGAACGGGGTTTATGTGTTCACTGAGACACTAAGTTGGTTTTTTTTTACGTAAGTAATATTGTTATTCAAAATGTGTTGCATGCATCCAGGATCCTTTTCAACCCTAATATCTCTAAAGCTATGGAGTTCAAAAATGGGTGGTTATTTTTAATTATTTACATATTAGTTTTCAGTTATTTTCATCCTTTTTTTATATTGATTTTTTGTTGTTGCATGTGTAGTCTGGTAGTCCATGGTGTAGATGGATCTCCGTCCATGGGGGTTCTTTCTGATGGTTCTAGAGTCTCAACTGAGGATGATTTTATCAAATTATTTCCTAAGAAGACTATTAATCAGCTGAATGTGATCAATGAGGTTAGGTTGGTTATTTTTCTATTAACGACAATTTATATTTATTACATTTGTATGCAGTTATGGTGATTGAGATTATTCCTTGGCCAATTGTATTGCTAAGTTGAAATTGTGATCAGGCTTGAAAATTAGTTTTTTTTATGAGTATAAAAATGGTGGCATGCTTTACTTAAGAATATTGACATATGGTTCCTTCATAATCACGTTTCAATATTTGATTGAATAAAAGTTTGGTGGTATTAGCTACTTTTTTTTTTATCTTTCAGATGAAAATGATGGCGGAAGTTTTTTTTATGAGTATAAAATTTAAGTATCATAATCCATACTAAATAGTTTGGTGGTGTTACATATAAGTTCCTATTTTTGTTATACTTATTAGTACACTGTAGCAGCTTTTAAGGGAGCAGTAAGGTGCAAATAATACTTATTAGTTCAATCACCACACGTGATATTGCTTTGATTACATATTGATGACCATTGTTAACATTGCTTTTTTATTATTATGACAATTTTGAAGTCACATGCTATGCTCTTATCAGTTTGGAGTTACTTGGTTGAAAAATGTTGCTATAATTTTTATGATTAGTAGTGAATCAGTAGAATTCCAAGGAGCTTAAACTCAATTGTTGTATACTGAAAAAGTTGAAATATGTACTTAAATCCTAAACTGTTGCTATCCAATTAATGCAACGGAAGACTTTGACTAATTATTGAAGTCCATGATTAATTGTTGTTTTTTTTTTTAGGATGGAACTTTTGTTGTCATGGCAACTGTTAATGGTATTATGGATGAAGGGGGTAGTGGTATGCATCTTGCAAATGCCACAGTGCAGTAACACCTAATTCGGGCATGTACTATTGTGATAATTGCTATCATCATGTTCTTAATGTCATGCCAAAGTTTTCTTGAAGTTGCTTTCAATTTATTTGTAATTAATAGTTACAAGTTATTTATGCCTTTCTTACTATTCCAATGTTCATTGTGTGTGAGTTGTGTTTAGCATTTGGATAGGCATGCTAATTTATTTCAATCTCTATGTCAGGTACCAAATCAAACTAGATGTGGTGGATGGCAGTGGGTCTGTAGTGTTTGTCCTTTTTGACCGAGATAGCCAGCATATGATTAAAAAACCATGCATTGAGTTAGTATCAGAGGTGCAAAAGGCAAACTTATTCCATGCTATTTAATGAGTGTTCTTAATTATTTAATGGGTTATTTATGAATATAATAGGCTGGAGATGTTCTAACTTTCCTTGCTGAGGTTTTAGAGTTAGTTGGTAAGACATTATTATTTAAAGTGGAAAAGAAGTCTGAATCCAGTTCTAACTTTGATGGTTCTTATCGAGTGAAAAGGACATGTGATGATTAGATTGTTATATCCATGTTCAAATTCGAAGGCATTGATGTGACCCCATCCAAGGTTTTGGCACCACTTATGTTTTTAATTTGTTGCTTGTATAATCATTTTCAAATTATAGCTTTTTAATTTGAGGTTATAAGCTTTTGTTTTCTAATTTATTATCATTATTGTTATGATGGAATTGAAGGTTGTTCTCAAATCTACTTTTAATGAGGTTTGTAATATGGATTCTGATGAGGAGGAATTAGAGTCTGTTAAAACTAAGGTACTTCCTCATGTTATATCTTTGTCTTATCTATTGTTTGTTGATTGTTTAGTTGATGACCATTTCATGTTTGTTTTTTAAGGAATTTCTGTTACAATTAATTGTGAGTCCTGTGTCCCTTGGATCTGCCAAGCTTTCTTCGGATACAAGTTGCAATCCCTTGAAGAGGAAGTTAGATGCTTATTTTGAAGCTTCAGTTGATGTTGGCAGTAGCATTGTCCTGAAGGAAGTGAAGATAAAGAATGAGTGAACTCTGAGGATATGAGTTTTTTTTTTGGGGTGTAAATAGCTGTGCTTGGGCTTAATGTTTGGGAAAGGTTTTTTGGAAGCATCAAATGGCCCAGTCCATAGGAGTAGTGTGTGAATGAAAATAATACTTGGTGTCCCTTTTTTTTTGTTGGACTAGCACGTTTTACATGTTATGTGCAGTGACTTTTTGGGGTTTGAAGTTGAATTGGGTTGGGCTGCATTGTTGTAATCCATTGTAATCAAGGGACTACCACAATGCAACCTTTGTAAGATACTAATTATTGACATTAATTAAATGTTTTGCTAAAGATATTTGTGTGTTTTCATTACATATTCCAATTTTGAGTCCTGCTGAATATTTACCTTTTGAATTTTGGTATTTATTATGCACTCCTAATATCACCCGAATTTATCATGAAATGTTGACTAAGACACTATTTTTGAAGGTGAATTAATTGAAATATGCTTCAGTTGTCAAATAGATAATAAAATAGACACAATAACTCTTCCATGATTGATGATTAAGTAGTTGGAGAAAGTAATTTTCATGTATAGATCAATTAGTTGGAAATGCTGAGACAGATACATTAATTTCCAATATTTTTTGCAAAGCGTGGGAGATGTAATAGAGTAACAGACTATTAGAATTTATACATTGTAATAGGGTAAGCCTTGTCAATGATTGAATGAGATAAACTCATATTTCCCTTTCAATTGGAATAAAAAGTTTGTCATTATTAAACAAAAAGGAAAAAATATTATTGGAAAACTCCTATGAACATGTACACACAGAAAATTGTGTCTGTTTGAGAGGAAATTACTGTAATATATTAGCACACAAATATATAGTAGGTGGGTTATATTTTCTATTGAATATGATGAAGTAAATGGACTGATACTATGTATGTTTTAATCACACTGAAATGTTTTTGTTACTGGACACAACTTTAAGAAAGCATACATATAAAGCCTTATTTAACCTTAAAAAATGAATTACTCAAGCAACCACATGGAGAGGAAATAAAATTTTTGCAAATCAAAAGTTATCCATTCATTTCAACATTAAACTATTTACAATGAAACTTAACTTACTACTTAAACCTCTATCACAATGGAACTATACATAGCTTAACTACCCAACAAACTGTCCATCCCAAGACTACATACATCAACACCCACAAAATACCAAAAAAGATACAGAGGCACCATCTACCATAAACCATCTAAGCTTAATAACTGGACCCACATTTGTATTGCTTACAAAAAATATGCAATAAGTCCAAGTCCAGTATCTATATACAATAGTAAAAAAGAACTCATTTAATCGAGCTCAATCTTTTTCTATCTTAACTTGCATCAAAGTAGGTTACACTTCACCACTTGCAGAATTCATGGCTTCCTCCAAATCTTTCTTGGCAGGGATTTCTTTAGGAATAAATGATCTCCTAACTGAGCCCAAAGAGACAGGGATGACTATTAGTTGAGAGTCAAACTCCTGCAATCACACATGTCACAATCAATAACTGTGTATAAAATTCTCAACAATATATAGCACATCTGCATATGCTTTATTTCAGACTACCTTTGCACTAATAAAACCCAAGTCAATATCCACTGATCCAAGACTTCACACATTAGGGAATGGAGGGGCAAAAAGAGCCTAGCAATAAACCATAGGAATGGAGTCAAAACGTTTGTCACTTCAGCTTTACATATCATAAAGCATAGTAGCATTATGCTAATAAAGTATTACCTCATTAGGTGTAAGTTCAGCACCATCTAACATAAACATGCTCAGGATAGTCTCATCATCACATACCCTCCTCACCCTAAAAGACCTATCATACTGAGATGGTGAAATAGTCTTTGACTCAACTTTAAAGAGCAGTTTCTTCCCAATCAAATTATCAAAGGCTGGTGCATAAACACCTCCATGTGTAGGCTGCTACAATTAAAAAAAATAAGAGACATACTTCAACTAACAAACCTGATTAAGAAAAACATTAAGCAACCAAAACCATAAATTTATAATAGAAAGCAATAAAGAATAAAATTGAATTTATACCTTCTGGCCATTAGCAACCAATTCATCACATCCTCGCTTCAGGAGATATTGTCCATCCCGATCAAAAAGGGCACATACAGTAGCATCAATTTCATGCCCAACCTTGAGCTTAATTTTGTACCTTTTCACAACACACCACACATTATGCTTAATACAGCTAGAAATAGTAAAGACAAACAAAACCTTTTTACTGAAAAAAAAAAGGAACAATCATGTCACATATACCTAAGGGTAATATTGACAATTTGGCAAACACTAGTCAAGGATTACAGCCCTGTGGTATCCACATGCGGGATACCACCAATCTCCATCTTCCACAAAGCTATCAATAGTGTCCATCACCATGAAGATACCATCCTTCAATTATCATTAACACCATCAAACAAATATAGTCAAATTAAAGATGAAAGATCTAAGCATAAATTAGATCAAATATCAGACATATCAAATGAGTGTATTTATAAAAAAACCTCTTTGCTGTTAATTAGTTACTCTATGGACCTCATAGGTAATTTTATTTTCTTCATGATTTAAAACACAGATCTAAGTTATGATTTAAATCTTTATCTCTCAATCTAAATAGCATTTTCTCAAATAAACTAGACCCAGCCAATTGCAAGCTTTGCTCAATCTATTTTAAAAATGATTCTCATGTAAATCTAATTGTTCATACTATTTTGTATTAACTAATTTTTCTGCACACCCCTGCTACCCAAAAAATATGGCTACAAACTATTATTTTATATTCATTACCCGTGTACAAGAAGCAACTAATAGTACAAGAAGCATAAGTAAACCAATTTTGAAACAACTAACAGTACAAGAAGCAAAAGCATGTAAAGCTTAAGATTAAAAGGTTGAACCCATGATGTGAAGTATTACATTACCATGAAGCGAGGCTTCCGCACTTCCATTTAGGACAAGCCCATACAAAAGTAGGTTTTGGGATGAGTCCCTATTCCTACTTTTCATCAAAATAAAAAGAGAAAAATCACTTAACATAGAATTGGAAAAAAAAGGAAATCAAAATGAATCAACATTTTTTGCATAAAAATATATATATTTCAGAAAAAGGGACATGAATAGTAGCTCAAATTAGGTGAAATCAAACTAATTCTCATCACATCATTAAAGCAACATTTTTACGCTCCTCCACCAAATCACACACCTATCTCAAATACACACTTTACAGAATAGAAATGCTGAAGTACATAGGAGGTCATACCTGCTATTGGAAATTTTACTCTAATTCTATGTAGATTGTTGAGAGGCAAATGGGATAGTTGCACACCAACAGTGAATGAACACCATTAGTATAAATACCAGAGCATAAGAATTGTTCAACAATTTCATCCAAACCAACCTCCACCCATTGCACTACATAGTTGACAAAGTTTCGGAGAACCCAACTTATGTCTACCTTTGATCCCACCTCTGCAAGAGCTGCATGGAAACGCTATATTAGAGAGAAAGGCAAAAGAAAATTGCTCCATGTGGTTGGAAAGTGGAATCTTTTATAAGCTTTTATTAGATTATTGTTACCTATGTTATCTATTACTATTTTCAGTTGCATGATCAACATTGTCAACACCCAATTTTACCTGGGACCCTTGAAAAATAAAAAAAAGATTGATTTTGTGAAAAAAAATTATAAAAATTGATTTTGCAATAAAAAAAACCACTGTGAACCAACGAACAATAAACACACAACAGAACCACATCAACCCTAAACTCCCATCACTGCCATCAAACCAAACCCCCCAAATCCTAAGCCAACAAGGCAAACTACTCTGAACCAGAGACCTCAACCCACTACAATTTGATAAACCCAGTGCCCCATCTAACATTGAACAACCACCCAATCTCTCATTGCTGTAAGGCACTTCCAAACCACCATCAACTCCCCTAAAGTGACTCAGCCAGCCACCAACAACTCTGACCACCACATTTCCTGTTGCCATCTTCCTTCTCCAAATCTGCCACCTGTAAACACCTCAAGCCCAAGCCCGTCATCTCCATCGTGCACCAGATCCAAGCCAAAGATTTCATCTTACATCATCCAAACCACCGTACCCAAGTCGGACCCTGAACCACCATCCGCACTGCCTCTGACAGACACAAGCTCTGCCACGTTTCCTGGATCCGTCATTAACACCCCTACCTCGAATCTCAGCCCAGCCACCACCACCGGAAGGATCTCTAGGAAGCTACGCTCCTCCAGCCCGATGACCCAAAACCATAGTGTCGCTCCTAACGTCGCCCTTCTAGACTAACCATTGCAAGCTCCATCCCCTGCAACAGTGAGCTTTTCATCTTCATCAATCCCTTTTCTATAGTTTGTTTCCCGCTATTTGTGTATAACATGTATCAATTTAGGAAGGGGGCATAGGCTTGCAGATTTAGGTAGTGTACGACAAGACTTGGGAATTTAGGAAAAATAGGGCTTATATTGCTTTTGATTGGGTTTGGGCCAGAGTAGTTTAGCAAAGGTTAAGTTGTTATTTTTAGTGGGTTAATAGTTTTTTAAGCATGCTATTTTATCTTAAGCTAGTTTGTAAGAATTATAAAAGATATTTAAAGATTAAAAAAAATTAGGATAGGAAAATAATTAAATAAGTAGTGAATTAAGTCATGAAAATGGTAAAAAGAAAATTGAAAATTCCAAAATATCAAAACAATATCAAAAGGTAATGAAGGTAAATTTGTGGGTTTGTTTGACTTGAATTTTGTAATACCCCCTTCGAAGGGTATCACATTTATATCAACTAATAATAATTAATTAATTTTTCAAGTTATAAAATATTTAATATTACCTAAATATGGGTTTCAAAATTTTTTTTTCGCGGAAAACATCAATTGATAAAATTAAAGTAACTCAAAATATAATAACTGAATAAAATACTTTTCATTTAAACAGAGTTTACTACCACTATACATTCATTATCTTTACATACCCAACAAAACATAACACCTAAGATATGAGCCCTTGTTAGAAGACAAATTCCCTAGCCAGGAATGTCTCCACAGTACTCTATATATTCTGAGTCCCAATGGACACGCCAAACCTCAGCGCCTTCAAGAAATTGTAGTCTAAAGAAACCTAACTAACTCCTTCTTGCAATCATCGTCGTCTTCACAGACATAGACATAAAATAAAAACATACAGAATAAAATAGTAAAGAGGTGAGATCCCCTACATCGCATACCAACATGCCAGCAAAGAAACGATACGAACAACAATGTCATTCTATACATACAATCCATAAAAATCAGCAGATATATTCAGGATAATAAATAGATAAACAATATAATAAACTTGCAACGCAATATCAAGTATAATGACAATACCACAATCAAATTATATTACAACAGCATAAATGCTGACTATGCATATGCTCAATGAAATCAGTTCCTACTCCATGGAGTTTACTCAAATTTAGAGATGAACACCCAGAAGATCTGTCCCCCCTAAAAAGACAGCCTATGTTGGATAATGAAAAGCAATAGTGTTTGTCGGGATGTCAGTGCGTTGTAATCAGTGTTCACGGCCAGGGGTATATTACATATCTGACTCAATGTCAATAAGTGAATCACTGCGTCCTGACGTCCCCAGGATCCCTTCCACTATCCTTTAAGTTCTCATCCATTCCTTAGGCATAAAACGCCACGACAAATCAAGCGAATACGCTTTTCTATGCATGATAAATGATTCAATCATATACTGTCATTGATCACACAGTATTTCTTATTCACATGCCGTCATATGGCAGTATCACCATATAATGTTCAAAAATACTTTTATTCAAAACAAAGTACCATTATACTATTCACAATGATATTAATGCAACTACACATGCACATATAGTTGTCCAATACCATTAGTATCTATGATATTATATAACCGCTCATACAATCGATAATATCAAAGATCCACTCGAGTCCAATACTCCAGTTTCCACAATTTACAAATCACTTGATTAAACATGTTCACCCTACGGCACAACTCGTTGTTCCTTTCAATCGCGTAATAATATTTTCGCATTTTCACAATCGCGTAACATTTCTGTTATGTTTTCAAATCGCGTAAAGATTTTAAAACATTTTCTCAATCGTGTAGCTAAAACTTTCTATTTTTAAATCGCGTAAGAGTTTTTCTACGTATTTTTAATCATGTAAAGTATTTCTAAAATATTTTAAGTCCAAAATAAGAATTTTCTCATTTAATATCAAAACTTAACCTTATTTTCATTATTTACATAATAGTCCTTCTATAAAATAATATTTACATAATAGTTTCTCTTCAAATAATATTTCCAAAATAATCCATTTTTAAAGAATATTTTCAGTATAGTCCCTATTTAAAGAATATTGTCAATATAGTCCCTCTTTAAAGAATATTTTCATTATAGTCCTTCTAAAAATCAGTATTTCTATTGTTTCCCAGAAAATTGTGTTTCTTTAATTTACTTGGAATATCATAACTTAAAATTTCCTAACGTGCTTCAAAACCCATAGGGTGAGCTATACGTCAGTAAATTTCAAGTATTGGCTTTTATTTTACTACATAGCTTTAATTAAGTCGATTTTAATTCTAAATTATCATTTTTAAATTCATAAACTTACCAAATTGAATTCTTACTATTAAAACACCTAAGTTTACACTTAGTAAAATAGTTTTGGATCTTGAACATCAAAATTGGCATGTTAGCCGAATTCACATATTGCTTCAAAATTCATGTATAATTCATTTCATAACACTTTAAATCCTTATAAAAATTCTTAATTAAATTTCTTATCATAAAATCATTTAATTCTCAATTTGGAAAATAATTTAAAATCCTTAGTCCTCTTTGTAGTGATGAGGCCGTGTGCCTCTAGGTTCTTTGGAGTCTTCATACAAATTTTCTCATCATGTGAATCACATCTTAAATTACACAAGTATCATCATGCTTCCAAATTCACATAGGCAAATATACTATCAAAGCTATAAGCATATCAAACACATATACAAATCATGCATACTTATCAAAGTAATAAAACAATCACACAATATAATCCAACCAGCACAAACCAATGATTACACAATCGAGTGAATAAATCCTCAGATGGATTTTTGACTCACAAACACAAATAATTCTATTCCTTCACCGCCACATATGGCCGATGAGGTTAATCTCCTTCTTACCTGGTTGATGCTTCCTAGCTCTTTGTAAAACTCTCTTTGTATCAATCTTTCACCACCAAATAGATTTTAGAATCACAACAAACACATACAAATTAGTATCTAAAGTTTGATTAAGATGACCAGAGATCAATCATGGTCTTAGGATTCTAAAAATCAAATAAAAAGTCAAGTTTCAAGATTTTTACCTTGTAACCCTAGAACTTAAATCCAAGATTCAAGCATGAAGATGATGGATTTAGACCAAAGTCTCAACATCAAAGAGTCTTAGAATGATGTGAGGATTCAAGAAGTATAGTTAGTTGAAATTAAACAAACTTGGAAGGTGATTTATGGAGTGAGGCTGTGAGCTTCATAAATGAACAAGGTAGGAACTTTTTGATCTTCAACTTGAAGAACAAGGTTGAAGATGATAGAACTAGGCTTAGATCTCAACTACAAAGTATCTTAGAATTGTGTCTAGGTTCTAGATTTAAGGTTATATAAAATTATTGAAACTTGGAAGGTGCTTTAATGGTCTTGGCCAAATTCCTCAAGAAGAAAAGATAAAAGCTTTTGTGTTCTTGGCTTGATATGATGATGAAGATGAATGAATTTTGAGAAGTTCTTAACATGAAAGTGTTTTGGATTGATGAGAAGATTCAAGATATGTAGCTAGATAAGATTATGGAAGATTGGAGATAGGTTTAGGGGATGGTGGCCAAATCTTTCAAAGAAGAGAGAAGATGGTGTTCTTTGTGTTCTTGGATGATTGGAAGAGAGAGAATGGAGAGAATGGTTTTTGTGTTACAAAGTGTTTAGCAAAATGAAATGCAAAGTCCAATTTGCATGTCTTGGTCGTGGAGTAGCCTTAGAGAAAAGGTTCAAGCTTGTTCAATAAGCTAAAAACAAATGCACATGGGCTCACATGGGTCACATGGCCAAGATCATCAAGTTGTCATCTAATGGTCATAAAATATAATTCAAAAACCTCCTAGATTACACTAGGCAGCCGTGAAGCTCAATAGGAAAAATAATCAAGCCTTAATTCAATTAGCTTTCTAGTTACACTTAGTTAATTTAATTAGTTACCTAACTAACCATCTAGTTACATTTGAATTAATTTAGTTAAGTCACTTGGTTACATTCTAACTAATTAATTACTTTATTATGTCATTACACATGTCATGGTTATGTCATGTTTCTAGATAATTTAAATATTTATTTAGTAACTAGCTTTTAATTATTTAGCAACTAAATTAGTTCATTTTGTTACTAATTTAGCTATTAGGGTAACTAAGTTAGATTATCTAGTTACTCAACTAACAAATCTAACCATTAAAAATTAAATTCATCTCCTAACCATTGATCAAATCTAAGGTAGATATCATAAGCTTCTTTATCAAGATTGCTCCCACACCATTGATTAGATCAATGGTGATGATCTAAGGCTTTTTCATCAAGTTTTCCATCCAACGGTTCATATTAAAGTCCAGCCACTATGTTTGACCAATTATTATTGGTTAACCAAAAAGCTTAGTAATGATGGCTCATCATTACTCTTAGATATTTTCTGTTTTCATAATTACACTTAAGATATTTAGCTTAGATATTTTCTGATTATATATTTTCACCTAGATATTTATAGCTAGATATTTATTTCTTAGATATTTACTAGGTGAGTCATTGCTTCTAGAAAAAGAATGACAAAACAAGTTTAAAATACCTTAAATAAGTAAGTAGTCAAATTGGATTTGTCCTCTTCAACTTGAGTGTCCAGTTTTCCTTCTTCCTGTTTGCCATTGGTCCATCACTTTGACTCATCGCCATCAATATATTTTCTAGTAGATATTACCCAATGGACAATGGCTACTGTTATTATTACACAATGAATAATAGAAAACTCAGATAAAGAAAATTCTTGTCAACTGTTACCAGTATCAGGTTTAGTAAGATCCCTTGATCCCGCCTTGACAGTGCAGAACTTTCTAGTCCAGAAAAAAATTTTATTTTTTCGGACCCGCCTCAAGCACACAAAGAACTTAGAATAATATTAAATAATCATAGACTCAGAAAAATCTACAAAAATTCTCAAAAATCATAAAAATTATAAAACTCATATATTTTCGAGAAAAAAATAAATTCGGACATATATTTCAAAAATAATATTAAAATAATTAAAATAATATTAAAATATTTAAAATAATTAAAAATTTCCAAAATTTCATAAAAACTCATAAATATTATAAAACTCATTTATTTCAAGAAAAATGAAAAATCAGGGTGTTACTAATTTGGTCTATCTTTGTCTCTTTGTTGATTTATTTGGTTTGTTGCCTCACTATTATGTCAATTGACATGTTTGCTTGAATTAATCCATTCTCGACAATTTTATTTGAAAGCTTTAACTTTCTTTTTTAATTAAAATTAACTAACTCACTATCATTTTATAAAGAACAATGTGACTTTGAGTTACCTATTGCACTAGGGGATGAGTGGCACTCCTATTCTGTCAAACCAAAATTAAATTTTCATAATTTATTTGTCTATATAGTTTATCTTTTAACAAAAGGGGTAAAACAAATATTTTTATAAGTTATCAAAAATTTGCACCACTGACTTGGGGTAATCGTCTCAGGATGGATATGTTCGGGGTGATGTGAATTAAGTTTCTACCCTTCCCTACATATAATCGACTCTCGAATACAATCTAGTTTCAAGAACTATTTTCTAAGAAAGGTTTTCTAACTTTTTCTAATTTAAATAAAATTGGTGGTGACTCCATATTTATCTTTTTCAAATCCCATTTTGTTCGCTGCTCCAGCTGTAATACCCCGATTTTTCATTTTCTTGATATAAATATGTTTTAATAATTTTTGTGAATTTTTGTGAGTTTCTGGGAATTTTTAATTATTTTGATTATTTTAATATTATTTTGAGCAAGTATGCTCAAAGTTCATTTTTTTCTGAATATATGAGTTTTATAATTTTTATGATTTTTGTGAATTTTGTGAAATTTCTGAGTTTTTGATTATTTTAATATTGTTTTGAGTTGTATGTGTGTTTAAGGTGGGCCTGGAAAAATAAAAAAAAAATTTGGATCGAAAAGTTTCGGACTGTTAATGCAGGGCCAGGGGAACTTACTAAATCCGAAACTGAAAACAGTTCACGAAAATTTTCTATATCTGAGTTTTTTTGTTATCTATTGAGTAATGCCTTTATTTACTGTGTAATGTTATTATCCATTGAACAATGACTAGTAGTAGCTATTATTCTTTGGGTAATAGCTTCTGAAAATATCTTTTGAAAAATATTTTTTGAAAAATATCTTGAGAGTAGTCAACAAAGAGGGCATGGACTTTTGTTTAAACCATTAGATGGCAAGACTTGGAGGAGAAGCTTTACATATCTATCATTGATCTAATTAATGGATGTGAGGAGCAAACTTAATGAAGAAGCTTGGGATGATCACCATTGATCTCATCAACGGTTGTGAGAGTAATATTAATGTAGAAGTCTTGGATATCCACCATTGATTAAATTAATGGTTTAGGAAGCAACTTGTAGGAGAAGGATTTAATTCCCTCCTTTGGATGAAGCTCACGGCCATGAAGCTTTCAAAGTGACTAAAATTGATTTTTCCATCACATTTCCTAAAGCCTTCATCTTTTCATTCAAGCTTGAACACAAAGATTCTCTCTTCCACTTACTTTCTCCTATCTCACAGCCAAGTACCTCTCAAATTGGCTAAGTCTTCATTTTGCATTTTATTCAAGAAAGCTAGCATCTTTCTCTTAAAAACCTTAAAACTTTTTCTCTCATTTTCTCTCCTCTAGCTCACGGCCTTGGTGCCTAAAATCACTTTCCAATCACTCATAAATTAAACAAAGCTTACCACTTAGTTCTAAACATCATTCTAAACAAATTTCATGTTGTGATCAAGACTTGATTCCATCATCTTCAAGCTTGATTTTTGAATTCAAGTTCTAAGGTTCTAAGGTGATGATCATGGTTTTTCATTTCTTATTTGATTCTTGAAATTCTAAGACTATATTTGATCTATGGTCATCTTAATCAAGCCTTAGATATTAATTTTTGTATGTTTACTTTGATTTTCAAGAGTTACTTGGTGGAGAAAGTTGATGCAAAGAGCTATACAAGGAGCTTAGGAAGCTACACCTAAGGTAAGAGGGAGATTAACCTCATCAACCACTTATGGTAGTGAGGGACGAATTTGTATGAAGGTGATGAATCCATGTGAGGATTTATTCACCATGTTTGTATAATTTTGTGGTTTGTGTTTATATGCTTTATGTGATTTTATTGCTTTGATATTATGTATGAATTTGATATAGTAGGATTACGATGTTTAATACATGTTGTATGATATAAATTGTCATTGAGAGGAATGGAATTTTTGGATCTAAAGACCAAGAGGCTCACTGCCACTTTGCCCACAAATGGGTAATTTTATGCAAAATTGACTTAACCTAGATGATTAAGGGACTAAATAAGGTTTAAGGATTTTGCAAGTTAAAAAGTTGATGAACAAACTTTATTATTCATAAAGGAATCGATTTTCGGCTTCAATTATAGAAATAAGTTAGAAAAATGATTTGAAATTTGAAGCATCTTATTTAATAGAGTTTTTAGTTGGAATGATGAAAATGATTTTTTTTAATTGTGAATTTAGTTGTTTATTGATAATTAATTTGATTAAGGAATTACAAAATTTAAAATTGAAACGAAAATATTTTTATCACTAATTAAGAAGTGATTTTAAGCTATTATAGTGAATTTAGGACTAAGGAGTAATTTTGGGATTTCAACTATTTTGGTTAAATGGATTTTTTATAAATTAAATGGAAAAGGATTTGATTTAAAATTAAAATAATATAGATTTTGAGAATAATGTAAGTTTTGGAAAAATATTAGAAATTATTATTCAAAAGATTTTTACCAAGAAAATAATTTCTAAGGATAGTTTGGAGTTTAAAATATTTTATTTAATAAAGTTTTGTTTAAAGTAATGAACAAAATTTTTTGAGACATCTTCAATTAATTTAAATGATATAAGTTTTTGGGAAAACGTTAGGAAATATTATTTGGTGGAGGTTTAGTGAGAAAATGTTAGAAATATTATTTAAAGGTGATTTATTAAGGAAATATTGGAATTAAAGCCCAATTTTGATATTAAATGAGAAAAATTTTAATTTAAGCTTAGAATATGATTAAAATGTTTTACGTGATTGAAAATACGCAAAAAAAACTCTTAAGCGATTTAAAAATGGTGATTTTTAGTCACGCGATTAAGAAAATATTTTAAAATCTTTACGCGATTGAGAAAATGTTGAAAAATCATTATGCGATTTGAAAATGAAACAAAAGTTTTTTGCGATTGTGAAAACGCGATAAAAATGCTACGTGATTAAGTAGAACAACAAGTTTTGTATATATTGGACCCGAGTGGATCAATGGTATTATGTAATTGTATGGGCGGTTATATAATATCATTGATACTAATGGTATTAGACAATTGTATGGGCATTTGCTTTAATATCATTAGGGATAGTCCTACGGTGGTTTGATTTCATGGATCATGCATTTGAGCATTATACAGTCGGTGGCCATTGTGGCTTTTGTGTCTAAAAGTGAATGAGAATTTGGATAGTGTGATCGATGATGGATCTCAGGGGGTGTCAGGGCGAGGTGATTCACTTAGTGATCTGTTATCATATTATATACCTCTGGCTGTGAAGAACCGTTGCAACACACTGACAAGGACCTGACAAACACTATTCTTTTCGTGGTCCAACGTAGACTGTCATTGAGGGTGGCAGATCTTCTGGAATGCTCATATCTAAGTTTGTGTTTAACTCCATGGAGTAGGAAATGAGTGCATTATGCATAAGGATGGTTAGTATACACATTGTGCATATGCATAGTAAGGGCACATATTGTTGTGGCATAGTTAGTATGTTTATTTTGTGGTATGGTTAGTTTTTATATATCGTGAAATATATATATTGATAAATTATCTGTTAGTTCATAACATGATTATACCTGTTATTCTACGATATTGTTGTATGTGAATGGCATTATTGTCATTATTGTTTCTATACTGCCATGATGGTATTGATGTAGGGGATCTCACCTCTTTGTTGTATTATTTTGTTTATACGTATGTGTGATAATGATTATGAAGAGTAAGAGGCAGGAACACCTCCTTTCTATTGTGTTGATTTTATCTGTATACTAAGATGGTGTCAAGACTTGGTTTTCTTGGTTACGTGAGAGTGCAGTTTCGAGTAGGCACTGATGTCTGGCGCTATGATGCTGATGTTGAGCATGTTGTTTATTTTGGGGATACTGTTCTCTCTCTTGATGCTTGTGTGCATTTGGAGTTCTCTATGCCTATTAGAGATATGTGGAGTGATCTTTATGACACTCATAATGAGGACTCTGATGTGTCGACTGCTCGGACTCCTGTCTGTAGTAACATGCCCCGTCTGGGGAGTTTGTCTGTTAGGGATCCCGAAGAGGATCTGGAGGAAGATCGGGTGCAGGACCCTACTTTTCTAGTGTTTGGACTTGGGCTGGGTTTAGTTTTTATATGGTATTTATATATTATTTAAAGTACGTTAGTTTTATGTATTTAGAATTCTACTAATCTATATTACATATTATTTAAAGTACGGAAGTTTTATGTATTTAGAATTCTACTAATCTATGTTATGTACATGAGATGTATATTATTCAGTTCTTGTGTCTTGTGTTTCTAAAATTCGGTAAGTTTATGTTATCTGCGAAAAAGAAATTTTGAAACCCGTATCAAGATAATATTAAATACTTTACAACTTGGGTAAAGAATCAAAAGGAGTTAGTCTGAAATGTATGCCCAAAGGAGTGTGTTACATTAGTTGGTATCAAAGCCCAAGTTCGAGTCTTTTAGGTTTGTGGGTAGGTTTGTCTTGTTTGTGCTGTGTATTTCTCTAACACCGAACATAGAGATGTATTGTTTGGTATCCGAAAGGAGACAACCTTGTTTGAAATGGTTACATTTAGTTTTCGTTGTATTGTGGTTAGTTTGACGTTGAAGAAAGGAAATGGTTCATGGTAGACGTATGCATGTGGCTCGTGGTAAACAAATGAAGGTGGATGCAAGATGTGACAATGATGATATGGCTACAGCTGCGATAGCAATGCAAAAGATGGCTGATGTGATTGTACAACAAAATCGAAGGGCTACTAAGCAGCAGGAAGCGATAGCCAAGGCTAAAAATCTGTTAGAGTTGAATCAATCTTAGAGCGCAAGACTCCGTAACTTTGGACCAACTAGGGTCCAAAAGAGGAGGAAATGTAAGGTCAATCGATCCCAGCAGAAATCGTACTTACGATCATTGGGGAATCAACAGTAGCAATGAACAAATGGAGAAAGTACTAGTGGTAATAGTTCTAGGCAGACCATGAAGTTTTTACCATATTGTAAGAAGTGTGGAAATGGCCATTTGACGAAGGAATGTAAAAGTAAGGAAATAATTTGTTTCAAGTGCGGGAAGCCAAGACACGTTGCTAGAGATTGTACTAAATCAAAAATGGAACCTTCCGTGAGAAATGTACGTGCAATAAGATCTCAAGCTAGAGGAAGAGTCTATACGTTAAGTGGAGCAGAAGCCTCCCAATCTGACGATCTTATTGAGGGAGATTGTGCTATAAAGAGTAATTCTTTAACTATGCTGTATAACTCGGGGGGCAATCCATTCTTTTATTGCTTGTGACTGTGTGAACCATTTGGGTTTATCTGTGTTTTCATTTCCTTTTAACTTGAATATTGCTACTTCTACTGCTAAACTTGTTATTACTACTCAAGCCTATTTAAAACTATCCTTTTATTATTCGAGATTAGAACTTTTCTGTTGATTTCATTTGTCTATTTCTTTTACAAATAGACAAAATCTTAGGGACGGATTGGTTACTTTCTAACCATATCCTGTTATATTGTTTCAATAAAACTTTAGTGTTCCTTGATACTGAGATTTTTGGATTTGAATCCAGAAAGTTCACTTTAAATTTATTGAATCTTATAAAATTCTTTGTTGGATCGGTCCGGTAATCTACTGAATAGCCTTATCACTTTTCTTTCTAACCTTCACAGTGTCTTCCATATATCTCAATTGAGAAAATATATTCCTGATTCAACCCATGTCATAGCACCAAATACAGTACGATTAAAAATAGAACTTGATCTAGAAGACATTTCCTATTCAGATTAAGGATAGGCAAGTGAAACAACTTACCTTGGTGAAGGTAATTTGGAACGATGTGATAGAAGATACAACATGGGAACTAGAAGACTAAATGAAGGGAGCCGCTATTTTCTCCAAGATCGATTTGCATTCTGGTTATCATCAGATTCGCGTGAAAGTAAAAGATGTTCCAAGACAGTTTTTTATACGCATTATGGGCATTACGAGTATTTAGTAATACTGTTTGGGGTAACGAATGCTTCTGCGATGTTCACGAATTACATGAATAGGATCTTTCATACCTATTTAGACAGATTTGTCGTTGCCCTTATTGATGACATCCTGATCTATTCTCGAAGTCTAGAGGAACAAGTTGAACATCTCAATGTGGATCTTCAAATTCTGAAAAAGAAGAAGAAGTTATACGGGAAGCTGTCCAAGTGCGAATTCTAGTTAAAGGAAGTTCAACTTTTAGGTTTAGGTTGTGTGTTGATACAAAATAGAAAGGTTGTGGCTTATGCTTCAAGACAGTTGAAAGTGCATGAGAAGAATTATCTGATTAACATTTTGGAATTGGTAGTAGTGGTGTTTGCATTGAAGATGTGGAGACATTTTCTTTATGGAACAATCTACAATATTTATAGTGATCACAAGAGCCTGAAGTACCTGTTCGATCAAAAGGAGTCGAATATGAGGCAGAGACGATGGTTAGAATTTTTGAAAGACTACGATTTTTAACTTCTGTGTCATTTCAGAAAGGCAAATATCATGGCGGATGCCTTGAGTAGAAAAGTACTTAGTATATCTGCTATGATGATCAAGGAGAGTGAATTGATTAAACAATTCAAGGATATGTGGTTGTCTGTGGATTTGACACCAGGGGCAATTTTGTTTGAATACAAGTACTATTTCGAATAAGTCTGATGGAAGAAATTCGAGAGAAGCAGAAAGGTGATCTGGAACGATGTAACTGGAGGTGCTACGTGGGAGCTTGAAGACAAGATAAAGGAGCAATATCCTCTTTTGTTTTAAATGTAAGAGAAATTTCGAGAACAAAATTCTTTTTAGAGGGGGAGAGTTGTAACACCCAATTTTTTGTTTTCTTGATATAAATACATTTTAATAATTTTTGTGAATTTTTGTGAGTTTTTGAGAATATTTAATTATTTTAATTATTTTAATATTATTTTGAGTTGTATGCTCAAAGTTTATTTTTTTCTGAATATATATGAATTTAATAATTTTTATGATTTTTGTGAATTTTGTGAATTTTTTTGAGTTTTTGATTATTTTAATAATATTTTGAGTTGTATGTGTGTTTGAGGCGGGCCCGAAAAAATAAAATTTTTTCCTGGACCGAAAAGTTTTGGACTGTTAATGCGGGGCCAGGGAAACTTACTAAACCTAAAATCAAAAACAGTTGACGGCAATTTTCTGTATCTAAGTTTTTTTGTTATCTATTGGGTAATGCCTTTATTTACTGTGTAATGTTATTATCCATTGAATAATGACTAGTAGTAGCTATTATTCTTTAGGTAATAGCTTCTGAAAAAATCTTTTGGAAAATATCTTTTGGAAAATATCTTTCAAAAAATATTTTTTGGAAAATATCTTTTAGAAAATATCTTGAGATTAGTCAACAAAGAGGGCGAATCAATGGATGTGAGGAGCAAACTTAATGAAGAAGCTTTGGATGATCACCATTGATCTCATCAACAGTTATGAGAGTAAGCTTAATGTAGAAATCTTGGATATCCACCATTGATCAAATCAAGGGTTTAGGAAGCAACTTGTAGGAGAAAGATTTAATTCCCTCTTTTGGATGAAGCTCACGGCCATGAAGCTTTCAAAGTGGCTAAAATTGATTTTTCTATCACAATTCCTAAAGCCTTCATCTTTTCATTCAAGCTTGAACACAAAGATTCTCTCTTCCACTTTCTTTCTCCTATCTCACGGCCAAGTACCTCTCAAATTGGCTAAGTCTTCATTTTCCATTTCATTCAAGAAAGCTAGCATCTTTCTCTCAAAAACCTTAACATTTTTTCTCTCATTTTTCTCTCCTCTAACTCACAGCCTTGGTGCCTAAAATCACTTTCCAATCACTCATAAATTAAACAAAGTTTACCACGTAGTTCTAAACATCATTCTAAACAACTTTCATGTTGTGATCAAGACTTGATTCCATCATCTTCAAGCTTGATTTTTGGATTCAAGTTCTAGGGTTCTAAGGTGATGATCATGGTTTTTCATTTCTTATTTGATTCTTGAAATTCTAAGACCATATTTGATCTATGGTCATCTTAATCAAGCCTTGGATATTAATTTTTGTATGTTTACTTTTATTTTCAAGAGTTACTTGGTGGAGAAAGTTGATGCAAAGAGCTATACAAGGAGCTTAGGAAGCTACACCTAAGGTAAGAGGGAGATTAACCTCTTCAACCACTTATGGTAGTGAGGGACGAATTTTTATGAAGGTGATGAATCCATGTGAGGATTTATTCACCATGTTTGTATAATTTTGTGGTTTGTGTTTATATGCTTTGTGTGATTTTATTGCTTTGATATTATGTATGAATTTGATATAGTAGGATTATGATGTTTTATGCATGTTGTATGATATAAATTGTCATTGAGAGGAATGGAATTTTTGGATCCAAAGACCAAGAGGCTCACGGCCACTTTGCCCACAAATGGGTAATTTTATGCAAAAATGACTTAACCTAGATGATTAAGGGACTAAATAAGGTTTAAGGATTTTGCAAGTTAAAAAGTTGATGAACAAACTTTATTATTCATAAAGGAATCGATTTTCGGCTTTAATTATAGAAATAAGTTAGAAAGATGATTTGAAATTTGAAGCATTTTATTTAATAGAGTTTTTAGTTGGAATGATGAAAATGATTTTTTTAATTGTGAATTTAGTTGTTTATTGATAATTAATTTGATTAAGGAATTACAAAATTTAAAATGGAAATAAAAATATCTTTATCACTAATTAAGAAGTGATTTTTAGCTATTATAGTGAATTTAGGACTAAGGAGTAATTTTGGGATTTCAAGTATTTTAGTTAAATGGATTTTTTATAAATTAAACGAAAAGGATTTGATTTAAAATTAAAATAATATAGATTTTGAGAATAATGTAAGTTTTGGAAAAATATTAGAAATTATTATTCAAAATAGTTTTAGCAAGAAAATAATTTCTAAGGATAGTTTGGAGTTTAAAATATTTTATTTAATAAAGTTTTATTTAGAGTAATGAACAAAAATTTCGAGACATCTTGAATTAATTTAAATGATATAAGTTTTTGTGGAAAACGTTAAGAAATATTATTTGGTGGAGGTTTAGTGAGAAAATGTTAGAAATATTATTTAAAGGTGATTTATTAAGGAAATATTGGAATTAAAGCCCAATTTTGATATTAAATGAGAAAAGTTTTAATTTAAGCTTAGAATATGATTAAAATATTTTATGCGATTGAAAATACGCAAAAAAAAACTCTTAACGCGATTTAAAAATGGTGATTTTTAGTCACGCGATTAAGAAAATGTTTTAAAATCTTTACGCAATTGAGAAAATGTTGAAAAATCATTACGCAATTTGAAAACGTAACAGAATTTTTCTGCAATTGTGAAAATGCGATAAAAATGCTATGCGATTAAGTAGAACATCAAGTTTTGGATATATTGGACTCGAGTGGATCAGTGGTATTATGTAATTGTATAGGCGGTTATATAATATCATTGATACTAATGGTATTAGACAATTGTATGGGCAGTTGCTTTAATATCATTGGGGACAGTCCAACGGTAGTTTGATTTCATGGATCATGCATTTGAGCATTATACAGTCGGTGGCTATTGTGGCTAGGAGTGAACGAGAATTTGGATAGTGTGATCGACGATGGATCTCAGGGGGTGTCAAGGCGAGGCGATTTACTTAGTGATCTGTTATCATATTATATACCTTTGGCTGTAAAGAACCATTACAAGGCACTGACAAGGACCTGACAAACACTATTCTTTTCGACGTCCGGTGTAGACTGTCATTGAGGGTGGTAGATCTTTTGGAACGTTCATCTCGGAGTTTGTGTTTAGCTCCATGGAGTAGGAAATAGGTGCATTGTGCATAAGGATGGTTAGTATACACATTGTGCATGTGCATAGTAAGTGCACATATTGTTATGGCATAGTTAGTATGTTTATTTTGCGGTATTGTTAGTTTTTATATATCGTGAAATATATATATTGATAAATTATCTATTAGATCATAACATGATTATACCTATTATTCTGTGATATTGCTGTATGTGAATGGCATTATTGTCATTATTGTTTCTATGCTGCCATGATGGTATTGATGTAGGAGATCTCACCTCTTTGTTGTATTATTTTGTTTATACGTATGTGTGATAAAGATTATGAAGAGCAAGAGGCAGGAACACCTCCTTTCTATTGTGTTGATTTTATCTGTGTACTAAGATGGTGTCAAGACCTGGTTTTCTTGGTTACGTGAGAGTGCAGTTTCGAGTGGGCACTGATGTCTGGCGCTATGATGCTGATGTTGAGCATGTTGTTTATTTTGGGGATACTGTTCTTTCTCTTGATGCTTATGTGCATTTGGAGTTCTTTATACCTATTAAAGATATATGGGGTGATCTTTATGACACTCATAGTGAGGACTCTGATGTGTCGATTGCTCGGACTCCTGTCCATAGTAACATGCCCCGTCTGGGGAGTTTGTCTGTTAGGGATCCCGAGGAGGATCTGGAGGAAGATCGGGTGCAGGACCCTACTCTTCTAGTGTTTGGACTTGGGCTGGGTTTAGTTTTTATATGATATTTACATATTATTTAAAGTACGTAAGTTTTATGTATTTAGAATTCTACTAATCTATGTTATGTACATGAGATGTATGTTATTCAGTTCTTGTGTCTTGTGGTTCTAAAATTCGGTAAGTTTATGTTATCCATGAAAAAGAAATTTTGAAACCCGTATCAAGATAATATTAAATACTTTACAACTTGGGTAAAGAATCGAAAGGAGTTGGTCTGAAATGTCATGCCCTAAGGAGGGTGTTTCATTAGTTGGTATCAAAGCCCAAGTTCGAGTCTTTCAGGTTTGTGGGTAGGTTTGTCTTATTTGTGCTATGTGTTTCTCTGACACCGAACATAGAGATGTATTGTTTGGTTTCCGAAAGGAGACAACCTTGTTTGAAATGGTTACATTTAGTTTTCATTGTATTGTGGTTAGTTTGACGTTGAAGAAAGGAAATGGTGTAGCTGTCATTGAGGGTGGCAGATCTTCTGGAACATTCATCTCTGAGTTTGTGTTTAGCTCCATGGAGTAGAAAATGAGTGCACTGTGCATAAGGATGGTTAGTATACACATTGTGCATGTGCATAGTAAGTGTACATATTATTGTGGCATAGTTAGTATGTTTATTTTGTGGTATGGTTAGTTTTTATATATCGTGAAATATATATATTGATAAATTATCTGTTAGTTGATAACATGATTATAACTGTTATTATGTGATATTGCTGTATGTGAATTGCATTATTGTCATTATTGTTTCTATGCTGCCATGATGGTGTTGATGTAGGGGATCTGACCTCTTTGTTGTATTATTTTGTTTATATGTATGTGTGATAAAGATTGTGAAGAGCAAGAGGCAGGAACACCTCCTATCTATTGTGTTGATTTTATCTGTGTACTGAGATGGCGTCAAGACCTGGTTTTCTTGGTTACATGAGAGTGCAGTTTCGAGGAGGCACTGATGCTTGGCGCTATGATGCTGATGTTGAGGGTTTTGTTTATTTTGGGGATATTGTTCTCTCTCTTGATACTTGTGTGCATTTGGAGTTCTCTATGCCTATTAGAGATATATGGAGTGATCTTTATGACACTCATAGTGAGGACTCTAATGTGTCAACTACTCGGACTCCTGTCTATAGTAACATGCCCCTTCTGGGGAGTTTGTCTGTTAGGGATCCCGAGGAGGATCTGGAGGAAGATCGGGTGCAGGACCCTACTCTTCTAGTGTTTGGACTAGGGCTGGGTTCAGTTTTTATATGGTATTTACATATTATTTAAAGTACGTTAGTTTTATGTATTTAAAATTCTACTAATCTATGTTATGTACATGAGATGTATATTATTCAGTTCTTGTATCTTGTGTTTTTAAAATTCGGTAAGTTTATGTTATTTGCGAAAAAGAAATTTTGAAACTCGTATTAAGATAATATTAAATACTTTACAACTTGGGTAAAGAATCGAAAGGAGTTGGTCTGAAATGTAATGCCCTAAGGAGGGTGTTACACCCGCCGCGATCTCAGTCGAGACAAACATAATACACTTATTAGTTGCTTAATATGATAATATTGTTGGATCAACATGTAAAGAAAATGAGGAAAGTCTCGTTTGGTGCTCTCTACGTCCTTCCCAATGAATTTGCCAAAGTGAGTAATAATTTAACTAATGAGTTTGAGCTTTTGTTATTTTGCTTAGAAGTCTTTTAAAGATTGATTACTTGCAATGTAGTTTTGAACCCTTTTTAAAGTTTGATTACTTGCTATACAGTTTTAAAAGATTGTTTATAATGTGCAGTGAAACCATGGAATGTTATGAGTAAATCAAATTGTTTGGACCAAACAATTGGTTCATCATTGTCGCAACCTGGTATTGTCCATTCATTGTTGTACTACAATCAAGTTCTTTTAATGCATGTTTGAAATTTACAGAAGCAATTGAGCATGAATTACTACTTTTTCATTTAGTTAGTTTGATCACAATTGTTGCACCCTCTTTTATTTGTTGTTATTTTACAGTTTTGATATATTAGTATACTTGGTTTTTTTCCCTTTTGGTATTTAAGACCATTTGTTTTTAACTTGATCAAATAGTGTCAAAGACTGGGAACAAAATGCTTTCCAGTTTCATGTTTGTGTTGCTTTATGCTACATATTTAAATTTCTATAGTATATGTTTTATATAGTTTGACAATTCCGTTGTGAAGCCCATAACATCTTTTTTAATATTTATTTGAAGTCAATTATATTTTAAATTGTTCCATTATGTGTTTTTAGCACTTTAAAAAATTAATGTGAAGCTAAATTTTTTATTCGAATTCCCATATAAAAGTATATTATTTTTAATTTCTAAATTGCATTGATTATTTTTTCTTTAATAATTTTGTATGCGTTATAACCATTTTATTAGAATGTTTGAAATTTGGTTATCCTTGATGGCTATTGGATTTCTTTAACTATTTGTGATTTTTTACAATATAGATAGTCAGAAGTCACCAATACTTCAGAAAGAGATTTGTTCTATAGTTGAAAGAGTTAGGAGGGGCTTCAAAAGGAATTTAATATGTTTTGGTGTATGCTGCTCAAGTTTTTTTATCTGTTCAATCCTTATTTTTAGGGTTCTAAAGTGTTAAATTTTTTATTTTTAAATTTTTTCTATTGGATTTCTCTAATATTATTAGTTTTTTTATGCTGCCATTTTCTATGTTAAACTATTATTTACAAAATCCCCTAATAAAGCTAATTTGAGTGAAAAGAATGTTCACTACTTGAAGAAAGCAGAGTCATCATTGTTCCAAGAATTTCAACTTGATAAAGGAGAAGGCAACCTCTAATCTTTTTTCCTTTACTACTTCTTTAATTAATAATTTTAAAATACATGTTTTCCAATGTTCGATGTAATAAAAAATATATGTTTGATTGATTTTTTTTCCCCAACTTTTGGTAAGTGTGATGTCATTTGTTCATGTCCTTGATGTGTTATCACCTGATATGGAAATAATACATACAAATGTTATTATTGAGCATCTAATATTTGTAGATTGTGAAGAGAAGGTGTAACACCCTAATATGAATTATTGTAAAATAAATGAAATATTTCAAAATAAATCGCATCAAGCATGTCACTTCAAAAAATACAGAAAATAAAAATCCATAATAACTTGCATAGTCATTATAGAGAGTCATGAATGATAAAAATGTCATATATACAAACATCACTGGCTAACAAGACACACTGTATACATAAGCTTTTACAAACAACCAGAAAGGTACAAATATACAATCTGATTCAAAAAGAAATAAAGTTGCTAAACTAAGCCTTTTGTTTCTTCTTTTTGTTGCCCTATCCTTTTTTAAGGACTTCACCTAGATTTACATGGAACACACAGGGGTAAGAAATCATAATTTCTCAGTATAAACATACCAAGACTAGTAGTTAATCATTTATAACAAATAAATGAACTGAAAACAAAATACAATCGATGTAAAAGAATATTTGATAATCAACAACACCAAAGAATCACTCATACAATCCTAAGATACTATCGAACGAGCAACCAAACAATCAATCGGTCAAGCAATGACAACTGCCCATACAATTGTCAACCATGCTATGTTTTATGTTATGAAGTATGGTTATACTCAAATAAAGTCCAAGTATTATGGATGCGCAATGCTAATGTAAATCTTAAAGTTGAAAACACGAGCTATTTACTTATCCCTAGGGACCGCGTTCCCTTGTATATACTGAGTAGGATAGAATTCAAGTCCTAACACTACTTGGTGATGTGTGGACTTGTTCCCCTCACAAAAGTAAGAGTACTACTATTAAACCCATACATCCGTAACCCTGACCATAATAGCATTACCTGCTACGAGATCCTAGGTTCACACCTTACTCTCAGGTCATATGGTTATGCATACCATCTAAGGTCACAATACATAGGAAAAATAAGCAAATATCAGGTTTGAAAACCAAATATCCAGGCCACATATTAAACACTAGAACATAGGAATCTTAGCCTCACTTATCCAACAAAGTAGCAAGAACCCTGTCACCAGCATTCTCATACCTAGAACCTCACCTTATCACTTCACAAGTGATTTCCAAAATAACCTCATGTTGTGCAAGGTCTTAGATATAACCCTAAGGCATTCTAAACTTAAAGATTTTCCTAAGGTTTCACAACTTCTTATATATGCAAAGTGGTCATTCTCTCCAAGAATTACCCTCATTTGTGCCTCAACACACTTAAGAAAGCATATATAGGTGATCCCATCACATAGGAAATTCCAAAACATAAAAAATATAATGTTGGAAGATCCAGCAGCTCACGCTGCAACACAAACACATCCACGCCATGGCACCCTGCTCTCTGGTGTCAATATTGGAACTGGCATCGAACACGTGTCACGACGTGCCAGACCTTGCACCGCGGTATGATGCAAATTAAAAGTTTTAAACAAGTCTACAAACTTGATGCGAGATTAATTGTTGCATTGTGAACCCAAGTGCATGTTGTCTCAAGTAATAAATTTCTCGGGAGTCCGAGGTCGATCCACAGGGAATTGTTGAAGATTAATTAAAGTGAAGTAAATATTTTATTACTACGGTAAAAATTATTTACTTGGGTTAAAAGATCCACTCTTGGTAAATAAAGTAAAGGTAAGATTAATTTCTTTTATAACTCAATTAGAATCCTCGCAACATGGAGGTTCCAATCGAAAAATACAACGTTAAAAGTCCAATTAAAATAATATACGTAATTTTATTATGTTTCCAAAAAATATTACCACCACTTATAAATAGGTTAAAGCATTCATTGTGCCAATATTTTATCTACAACAAATCAAGAACTTCACTTTATAAGGAGAGTTTCTAACACCACCACTTGTAAATGGGTTAAAGCATTCATTGTGTAAATCTCTTGTCTACAACAAATCAAGAACTCCACTTTACAAGGAGGGCTTCTAAATTGATTGGAAACAAAATACAATATGTATAATGACCACTTGAAAATATATCATTTAAGCATAAGAGAGAAATTAATCTAACCTTATTTCATTACCAAGAGCTTCACTCTTTCATCCAAGCAAAATGAAACTTAGTTACTCATAGATAAGAAGAAAGAAAGAGAGAAGAAGAAGAAGAAGAACATGACTTCAATTTAGAACAAAGGAAAATTACTACAAGAAAACCTAGTAACAAACTAGCATCATTTTGGTACCTAACACCTAACACCTTTAATGATCTGCCAAGGCCCCCTTTATAGAGGATTAGAGATACAAAATGACAAGGGGACTTAGTCATTAGTGAGTGGATGAGTGGAAAATGAGTGGAAAATGCCAAATGACTTTTGGTGGGTGAAAAATTATGGAGATTCCTTATCTCCAACATCATTTAGCTCTGAAGTCATTGAATGTGTCAGAATGAGCAAATGTGATCTTCATTAAAGTTGTAGGGATTGATCTTTAGTTTCAAATGGCTTTAGTTTGAGTCCAATATCATTTCTATCACTCTAGATACGTTCAAATTACTGTACATTTCTCAGGCCCAGTCACAGTTACTCTGTTTTGACTTGCAAGCCCAATATCACCCATTAGGCCTCCGATTCTGGAAAAGTTTTCAACATGAAAGTTGTAGATATAGTCTTAACTATTCAGCATAAAAATTTCAGCCCATTTTACAATCTATAGCTCGAAATATGGCATGAACAGTACATATAGATCAAGCTGTCAGGAACAGTACTCTAGTTCTTGCTTCAACCCTAATTTGAGTTATCTACTCGTGTGATTAGGCCTTTGAGGTCTTCATTAAAGTTATAGAGCTCTCTCTTATCTTTAAAATTCCATCAGATTCACCTCATTTGACCACCTACATCCCAAGATATAACCTAAATATAGAAACAACGTAAGACGTAAATTATGCTGAAAAATTCAATTAAGTCCAATTTGAGTCCAAACTTACAAAACGTAATCAAACTCAATCAATTAAGTACATGGAGAGTGTAAATAACTAAAAATGAAAGCTTATTAATGTATCAGATATGTAAATAACTTAAATAACTCTTGGGCAAAACACACAAGACCAAAACTAAAAAAAAATGAAACAGACTCAAAAGTTAAACACTCTAAAAGACTTAATTTCTAATAATATTTAAAAATGAAGAGCAATCAATCATTCAAGTAATTAAAACATTCATGAGGTAACATATCTTCACATCTCAAACCATCAAGTAAGGAAACTTCAATTGAAAAGTATGAGTCAAGAATGATAGATCTTCACAAAATTCACTCTCAATCCCTCAAGTGTTTAAAAGGTAGGAATTTCACTCAATTCAACCCATGAAAATTGCACTACCATAAGCTTGCTTATCTTCTACTTCTCCACTACTCAAAACACATACATACACAAATCATGAAGACTTTATTCAAGGTTGTAATGGGTCAAGGTAAAGAAGGAGGTAATCTAGATATGATAAGTTAAATACCAAAGAGAATAAAAGAGCATGAAAGCTGAATTCAATTAACAAGCATGAAAGTTCATCCTAACTCCATCTAATACAAATTTCCTTTACATATTCTTTTCCTTTCCTTTATTGCCTTGTTGACCCTCTTTTTCTTTTTACATTTTTTTATTTTTATTTTATTTTATTTACAAAAAGAACATCATATATACATTTTTTTTAACCATTCTGCACACACACCCTCACACTTGTTCAAGAACTCATTGAATGACAAAGTTAATGTTCTCTTATTCCCTAAGGTTAGGTAAGAACATGGTTTTTCATTTAAGGCACATAATGAGTTCGAAACAAAGAATGGTCAAATAAGCTAAAAGGGGTTAAGCAAGGGGAAATAGGCCATTTCCAATGCTTTACGCTGACAGGAATCAGAGAATTTCCAAGAAGTAATAAGAGTGCTTGATATCATATTGAGACAATATGCTGCTAAGCAAGGCTGACTATTTGATTAAAGTAGCTATTTCAAGAAAAATGCCTCAATCATGTTTATGTATGCATATGAAAATGTTGTCTAAAAAAGAATCAAAGTAAGTTCTAGAGTAACAATTCTATGAGTGAAATTCACACAAGAAAGAAGAGAATGATACAAATGTTCAATCCATTCATCAATAGGCTCAAAATCTCACAAGGCATAATTCTATCATTCTCAGTCCACCAATTCAACATTCATAACCAAGCATGTGAATTTTAAGAAAGAAGACAATTTACTCAATCATGTAAATTTCCTTGAATTTGAATTGCTACTTCCACACAAACTAGTTGTCTATCCCAACTAAGATGCTTCTCAAGAGTAAAATTTACTCCTTACTCTGCCATCCTTAACTGGTTTAGTAAGTTACTAACAAACATATAAATACAACAAACATATTAATACACACACTTCCTAATTTTTTTTAATTTTTTTAATTTTTTATTTACACCATTATCTTTCCCCCCAACCAGATCACAACATTGTCCTCAATGTTAAAAATTAAATCCAGACTAAAGAAATAATCATCAATATACATCAAAGAAATTATTAGGACAAAATTAAACAAAGTAATGGGGAGAAGTCACATACCTGAAATGCTTAGAAGAGAAGAGAATAACTACATCTTAACAATGGTTAGCAATGACAAAAATAAAAAAAATAAAAAAAACAAAATAAAATAAAATGAAATAAACAAGCATGCAAACATTTTTTTTTTTGGGTTCTTTTGTTTTATATAATTTTTTTTGGCCGACACTATTTACATCTCCATACAAAGGCTCCGAAATTTGGGAGGCACTTAAGCTGACTCAATAAAAAAAAACACAAAATACTAAAAACTTACCTCAGCTTTGGTAGACAGGATCGTCTACCAAAGTCTCTGCTACATCTGGATCCTTCAACTCAAGTTATAACTTCAACCGCTGATCATTTACCTTCTTCCAAATTAATTTTATAAGAACAGACCAAGGGATGAACACCTTTTTTATCAGCAATGCTCCAACCTTTGTTAGGAAACTCCTTAAACTTTGGTTGCCATGCATGAATGTCATGATCCTGAGTTCTATCAAAAATAGTAAAAATATCAACTACATCAGAGGGATTATAGATAGAATCAAACTCAGAATTGACAAGAAAATTCTCAAGGGGATCAAAATCATGGGTTGTAGAAACTCCCCTATCTATGATTGAGTCAATCATGTATGTCTGATGGCCCTCGTCATCATTTTCTGGCTTAACAAGACTTTTTGTCACCTCAGGTTCCTTGGGTAACTTAGTATCACTACTATCTTGATTCTTTTCCACATGCTCTAGCTCATTCACACTCAAGGAGTTCATCACTTTAGACACTTGGCTCTTTATCTCCTTGCTTTCTTCAACAACCTTTCCATTCTTAAGGGTTATCACTGACTTGACTTGATCTATTTTGGTTTTCTGAATTACCATCATTTAGACTGTATTGACCATTGGGATTTAGTTGAGGTTGATAAGGAAATTTTCCTTTCTCGTGAATGGTGAGTGCAGAAGAAAGTTTAGCAAGAGTGTCTTTTATGTCAATCATGACTTGAGTGTTTTGATTAAAAATGGCATCTTGCTTTTCCATGAATGCATGTAATGTTTCTTCAAGGTTATTCCTATATGGTGGGACAAAAGATATATATCCTTGAGAATTTTGTGAATCCTGCTATGCCTGAGGAGGTGGTGATTGCATGAATTGTGCCTGATTGTTGGTCCTCCAACTGAAGTTCGGGTGATTTCTCCATCCTGGATTGTATGTATCTGAAAAAGAAGAAGTGAATGGCTTTTTAAAATTATTCATTGCATTTACTTGCTCATGCACAACTTCTTTAAAAACAAAAATTTTTGGACATTCATTTGTTGAGTGTCCCAATTCATCACAAATGCTACAAATTTCTTCATTTTGCACAGATTTGATTTCTTTTACTTTCCCTGATTCCATGGCTTCAACCTTTCTAGCCAAACTAGCAAACCTAGCATTTAAATCTTCTTCTTGACTAAGATGATATTTTCCTTTACTAGCATTTGCAAGGTTTGATCTAATTGAATTTTCAGAAGGATTAGTACCATGCCAAGATTGAAAATTTTCAGCCAAATGGTCTAAATAGTCTAAAGCTTATTCAGGTTCTTTATCAAGAAATTCACCATTGCACATTGTTTCCACAAATTGTTTAGTTTTGGGTGTTAACCCTTCATAAAAGAAGCTTATAGTGCGCCATTTTTCAGAACCATGATGTGGGCAAGAATTCAACAAATTTTTAAACCGTTCCCAACTTTGAAAATATGTTTCATTTGAATTTTGAGAAAAATTTTGGATTTGTCTTTTCAAAGCATTGGTTTTATGTGTTGGAAAAATTTTCTTCAAAAACTCACATTGCATTTCTTGCCATATGCCAATTGATCTTGGTTTCAAAGTGTTAAGCCAAGCTTTTGCTTTATCTTTTAAAGAAAAAGGAAACAATTTAAGCTTAACAACCTCTTCAGTGCAAGTTTGATCATGAAAAGTGATATATACTTCCTCAAATTCTTTTAGATGTAAATTTGATTGAATGGAAAGATAAAACATGATGGACTAGAATTTCGAGATGGTTGCAAATACTCACGCATAGTTCGCAATGGTTAATTTTCATGTTCATCATGCACACTTTCATTTTCAGCCATTGTGTTTGATGTGTGTGATTGTGATTCAAATAAATTAATATATAAAGTATTAGGATTAACTTTAACCAAACAACCATAATTTAAATCACGATACCAATTAAGCATAAATAAGTAACTTAAAATAGAAAAGAAAATGTACAAGCTAGCAGTATAAATTATCCATTAAATATTAACAAAGGTGTGGTATAAACCAACCACCAAATAAGTTAATAAGCAGAAAAATTAAAAAGTTAGTATGCGAAAAAATTAAAATGTTAGAAGCAAGTAAATTAAAATGTTAGAAGCAGGTAATGTAAAAAGTTAGATAGCCGATAAAGTAAGAAGTTAGATAGTTAGTAAAAAAGTTAGTAAGTTAGTAAACAAAAAAAATGACAAAAAAAATAACAAATAACAAAAAATAAATGATAGAAGATAAATACAAAAATAAAGTACAGAAAATAATATATAAAAAATAAAGTACAAAAAGTAAATTTAAAATATGAAAACCGGAGAATCGACAAGCCGATTTTTTGTTCTGGCGAGAGAGAAGAGAAGAAGAAAGATTATTTCATTAATGATTAAAGATTACAGAGAAATTAGGGAGAGTTTCCCCCACTAAGTTAGTACATTAGTAAGAACAAAGAAAAAAAATTTAAAAGGGTAGAATATATATACAAAATATTTTTACACCATAAATTTGTTCTTCAAATCAAGTCCCCGGCAACGGCGTCAAAAACTTGATGCAAATTAAAAGTTTCAAACAAGTCTACAAACTTGATGCGGGATTAATTGTTGCATTGTGAACCCAAGTGCAGGTTGTCTCAAGTAATAAATTTCTCAAGAGTCCGAGGTCGATCCATAGGGAATTGTTGAAGATTAATTAAGGGGAAGTAAATATTTTGTTACTATGGTAAAAATTATTTACTTGTGTTAAAAGATCCACTCTTGGTAAATAAAGTAAAGGTAAGATTATTTTTTTTATAACTCAATTAGAATTCTTGCAACATGGAGGTTCCAATCGAAAAATACAACGTTAAAAGTCCAATTAAAATAATATACGTAATTATATTATATTTCCGAAAAATATTACCACCACTTATAAATGAGTTAAAGCATTCATTGTGTCGATATTTTGTCTACAACAAATCAAGAACTCCACTTTACAAGGAGAGTTTTTAACACCACCACTTGTAAATGGGTTAAAGCATTCATTGTACCAATCTCTTGTCTACAACAAATCAAAAACTCCACTTTACAAGGAGGGTTTCTAAATTGATTGGAAACAAAATACAATACGTATAATGACCACTTGAAAATATATCATTTAAGCACAAGAGGGAAATTAATCTAACCTTATTTCATTACCAAGAGCTTCCCTCTTTCACCCAAGCAAAATGAAACTTAGTTACTCATAGATAAGAAGAAAGAAAGAGAGAAGAAGAAGAAGAAGAACATGACTTCAATTTAGAACAAAGGAAAATTACTACAAGAAAACCTAGTAACAAACTAGCATCATTTTGGTACCTAACACCTAACACCTAACACCTTCAATGATCTACCAAGACCCCCTTTTATAGAGGATTAGAGATACAAAATGACAAGGGGGCTAAGTCATTAGTGAGTGGATGAGTGGAAAATGAGTGGAAAATGTCAAATGACATTTGGTGAGTGAAAAATTATGGAGATTCCTTGTCTCCAAAATCATTTAGCTCTGAAGTCATTGAATGTGTGAGAATGAGCAAATGTGATCCTCATCAAAGTTGTAGGGTTTGATCTTTAGTTTCAAATGGCTTTAGTTTGAGTCCAATATCATTTCTATAACTCTAGATACGTTCAAATTACTATACACTGCTCAGGCCCAGTCACATTTCCTCTGTTCTGACTTGCAAGCCCAATATCACCTATTAGGCCTCCGATTCTGGAAAAGTGTTCAACATGAAAGTTGTAGATATAGGTCTTAACTATTCAGAATCAAAATTACAGCCCATTTGACAACCTATAACTCGAAATATGGCCTGAGCAGTACATATAGATCAAGCTATCAGGAACAACACTCTAGTTCTTGCTTCAACCCCAATTTGAGTTATCTACTCGTGTGATTGTGCCTTTGAGATATTCATTAAAGTTATAGAGCTCTCTCTCATCTTTAAAATTCCATCAGATTCATCTAATTTGACCATCTAAATCCCAAGATATAGCCTAAATACAGAAATAACGTAAGACGTAAATTATGCTAAAAAATTCAATTAAGTCCAATTTGAGTCCAAACTTACAAAACGTAATCAAACTCAATCAATTAAGTACATGGAGAGTGTAAATGACTAAAAATGAAGGCTTATTAATATATCAAATATGTGATCATCATGGTACATGCAGCAAGAACTTGGTTCTGCATAATTCTGCAAAATAAGGTACTGTTCCATTGGCACAATTATGGAATTTAATAACTTCAAATTCGTTTCTTAGTGATTTTAAGTCTCAAACAAGTTCTCAAACATGAAGAAAACACAAAACACCAATTGATTTTATCAAAAATGGATCAAAACACTATATCACTCATCCAAATTCCTAAAATCAACACTTAGAGCATTTTAGGTCCAGATAGAGAATTTTCAGTTTCTAATCCAAACTCTTAGCATGAACAAGTCATAAATATCATTTAAAACTTATCTGAATAAGAAAATCGCTTAAAACACCACAAGAAATCATTTTGGCATATTAGATCTCAAAATAGCCTAAACATGAAAAAATGAGAAAAGATGAAGTTCAAGCTCAAAAACCCCTACCTTGTGAAGTAAAGCTGCCGCAGATGATCATAAGTCCTCAAGTTTTCCTTTCCCTTTTAATATCCTCTTCTTCCTTTCCTCTTCTCCCTCTTGTTTTCCCTTTTTTTCTCCTTTCTCTTTTGCTGCCATTGGTTCTATTTTCCAGCCGTGAAAAGAAGAGAATGAAGTGAGAAAATGAGAGACAAAGAACTAAGTAAAATGTCCAACATATAGGCTGAAACCGTGGAGAGTTAAGGGCCATTAGTTATAACACTGATACTTCCCGATTTGCTAAAAACACTCAACTTTAGCTAAATCAACTTTTCCAAGTTCCAAAAACTTTAAAATAAATACTAAGATTCATTAAAAAAATCATTTCTCCAGTATCATAATTTTTCATATCTGTGACTAGTCAATCCGACATTAAAACACACAATCAATATGCCTAAAAATACTAAACAGAGTCCGATTATTCTCAAACTTTAACCACATCATAGAAAACATATTTGTGACTTAAAAATAAATTATCCACATCTATTTCCATTAGCTAAGCTATTTAAGCTAATATCTGGGCCATTTTAGCTACTTTTCACCTTTCGACTTACACCAATGTGCCTAAACTAACTCAGATTATCCCAAAATTAAACAGACATGTTAAGCAAGTATTAAGCTACTTCTGTAACTATTTACAAGTCTAACATGTTGAAAAGGATGTTACATTTCTCCCTCCTTTTTAAAATTTTGTTCCTAAAATTACTTACCTCATATAAACAACTGCGGATAGTGTTGCTGCATGTGGGACTCCAACTCCCAAGTTGCCTCCTCAAAGCTAACACAATCGCAAAGCCCTTCACCAGAGGAATCCGGTTACCTCTAAGCTTTTTGACCCTTCTATCAACGATCCTCATCGGCTGCATAGCATAAGAAAAATCATCTTTTAACTGCATAGATTCATTTCTCATGACATGTGAAGGATCTGGACCGTACTTCCTAAACTGTGACACATGGAAGATAAACTAGGAGGAAGGGAAATTTGGTAGGCTACGGGTCTAATTCTCTTTAGGATTTGGT
Source organism: Ormosia semicastrata (assembly GCA_029884595.1). Lineage (NCBI taxonomy): Eukaryota > Viridiplantae > Streptophyta > Magnoliopsida > Fabales > Fabaceae > Ormosia > Ormosia semicastrata. The sequence goes on from JAQQTO010000060.1 coordinate 78,697,749, forward strand.
AGGGACCAATGAAACGAGGGTTCAACTTCCGTGTTCTCAATGCTCTACCAATCCCTATTGTTGGAGTGACTCTCAAGAATACATGATCTCGCTCACTGAACTCTAGAAGTCTTCTCCTCTTATCAGCATAGCTCTTCTGCCTACTCTGAACTATAACCAATATATCCCGGATCATTTTAATCTAATCTGTGGTCTGTTGTACCAACTCAGGACCTAGAATGTTTTTTTCTCCAACCTCATACCAACATAAAGGGGACCTACACTTTCTATCATAAAGTGCTTTATACGGTGCCATGCCTATGCTAGTATGAAAATTATTGTTGTAGGCAAACTCCACTAAGGGTAAGAATTTATCCTAACTCCCTTTTTCTACTTTAGCACACATGCTCTTAGCATATCCTCAAGGGTTTGAATAGTCTTTCCAATTGACCATCAGCCTATGGATGGATAATGTACTGACCACAGTGCGCTTCTTCAAGGATCTTTTCCTTGATTTCGGATTCACAAGGAATGCAAAGTCTACCTCTAAACTTGATCATCCCATCATCCGACATATCAAATTCACCAGGATTACTTTAAAAGATTCGCTCATTTACATCACTAAGAGTCCCATCTTCCTTCTGAGCTTCCAAGATCTGAGTCCTAAAGTCACTCACTATGTCCACTTGACTCACACTAAGATTATATAGTAACATAGCTACCAAAAGACTCATGTCTCTAAAACTCTCTAGAAGTTCACTCTCATAGATCATCATACGGGACACATGTAGGGATTTCCTACTAAGTGCATCAGCCACCACATTGACTTTACCCAAATAGCACTTTAACTCAAAGTCGTAGTCTTTCAAAAACTCCACCCATCTTCGTTGCCTTGTGTTCACCTCCTTCTGATCAAATAAGTACTTCAAACTCTTATGATCACTAAACACCTCAAACTGAACTCCATATAAGTAATGTCTCCAAACCTTTAGGGCAAACACTACTGCAGCTCACTCCATATCATGAGTATGGTAGTTCTCCTCATGAGGTCTCAACTACCTTGATGCATAGGCAATAACTCTCCTATGTTGCATCAAAACACAACCCAAACCCATCTTCAAAGCATCACAATATACCTCAAAGTTCTCCAAAGGATCTAGAATTACTAACATCGGTGTAATAGTCAACCTCACTTTAAGCTCTTGGAAACTATCCTCACAAGCCTGAGTCCATTAAAAAGAACTACCTTTCCTAGTCAAGGGTAGAATTAGCTGAGAAAAATCCTTTATGAACCTTCCATAGTACCCCACTAAGCCTATGAAGCTTCTAATCTCAGTCACAGTGGTAGGTCTCTCCCACTGCAACACTGCATCAACCTTGCTTGGGTCCACAGAAATCCTACCTTGAGATATCACATGTCCCAAAAACTGCACTTGTGAAAGCTAGAACTCACACTTAGATAGCTTGGCAAACAACCTATTCTCCTTAAGGGTCTCCAACACTATCCTCAGGTGTTGTTCATGCTCCTCTATTGTCTTAGAATAAATTAAAATATCATAAAAAAATACCTTAACAAACTGATCCAGGTAGGGTCTAAAGATTCGGTTCATATAATCCATGAATATTACCGGTGCATTCGTCAACCCAAAGGACATCACAAGGTACTCATAATGCCCATACTTAATTCTAAAAGTTATCTTAGGGCTATCCTCTTCCCTAACCCTTATCTGATGATAACCAGATCTAAGATCAATCTTTGAGAAAATCGCAGCTCCTCTCAGCTGATCCATTAGATCATTTATCCTAGGCAATAGATACTTGTTTTTAATGGTCACCTTGTTCAGCTGTCTGTAATCCATACAGAGTCTCATGATAACATCCTTTTTCTTTAATAAAAGCACAGGTGCTCCCCAAGAAGAAACACTTGGCCTAATGGATTGCTTGTCAAACAAATCCTCGATTTGCTTCTTGAGTTCTGCTAACTCTAGTGGCGCCATTCTATAGGGTGCTATAGAGATAGGTATCGTCCCAGGCACCAAGTCTATAGAAAACTCTATTTTTTGCTCGAGTGACAACTCCACTATGTCACTAGGAAAAACTTCAGGATATTCACTCATCACAGGTATTTCACCAAGGCTTTGCTCAACCTCAGCGCTTAGTGAAAACAAAAGAACATATCCTAAAGATCCCTCCTCCAAACAGAGATTAACCTGATTCACATTGAGATACACAAACTCAGATGGAATGACTCTGGTAGGTATATCTAACAAGAAAACTAGGGATTTTTCTGAATAGTTCAACACTACATGGTTAACGGACAACCAATCCATGCCAAGAATGACATCAATGTCTATAAGAGGCAAACAGATAAGGTTGACAGTGAAAATCCTATCTTCTACCTTTACACAACAATCAAAACACACTATGGATGTCGTAAATGGTTTACAAGTAGGCGTAGATACAGATAAGACATATGAAAGTTCAGATACAGGTAAATCCAGCTCATTCACATAATCATTCCAAACAAAGGAGTGGGATGCTCCTGAATCATACAACACAGTTAAAAGATGATTATGAATAATGCATTTACCTTCAACAAGATTGGAAAACTGAGTCACCTCCTCACCACCAAGAGTGTAAACTCTCCCTCTAGCTTGAGGTTTCTAGGTAGGCGCAGTTTCCTTCTTCGATGGACACTCCTTAGCAAACTGCCCAGGTTGCCCACATACAAAGCACACCAGGCAAGGCTGGTCTCCGTGCTGTCTCCCGCACTTTGAACACTTAGATCCCACAAACTCCTTCTGAACCTGCTAACCCTTATCTTGAGTAAAGCTAGATTTAGAAGATCCCTTCTTGAACTTGTCATCACCCCTCTTCCTTTTTTGAAGATCTTGTGACTTAGGCTCAATTGCAAGCTTATTAGAACACCCTTCGATTATCCGACACTTGTTAATCAAAGTTTCAAAGTCTCGAATTTCAAATAGTTGAATGACATTCTGAATGTCTTCCCTCAGTCTTTCCTCAAACTTAACACACTTCCATGATTCATCTAGGTTAAATCTGATGCAAGAAAAGAACTTAGACAAATCATTGAATTTGACCATGTACTAGCCAATAGACATGTCTCCCTATTCCAACTTAAAAAATTCCATCTCTTTGGCATTCTGTAGGTGTTGTGGAAAGAACTTCCTCGGAAATGAACTTCTAAAGATTCCCCATGTCATATGTGTCCTTGACGCCTCAAGAGCTCTCTTTGTATCCACCCACCAATCCTCTGCCTCACCCTCCAGTATGTACGAAGCAAAAAGCACCTGATGCTCATCTGTGCAAGCCATAATAGTGAAGATCTTCTCCTTCTCCTTGAGTCATCCCTTAGCTCTGATTGGGTTGTACTCCCCGTTAAAGGAAGATGGATTTGATTTCCTTAATTTCAAGAGGTCTTGGAAATTCTGATTCCTCCTAGCTGGCACTTGGTGTGGTTGCCCTTGGTGGTGTGGTGGTGGTGTAGGTGGTTCTTGTTGAGTAGTATTCATTCTCTTAATCATCCTTGTTGTCATAGCTGATTGCTCTCTTATAGCTTCAATTGTTGTGGCTACTTGCTCTCGCATTGCAGTGGCAGTAGCGGCTGTTTGCTCTCTCATTACTTCAACCATTGTCATAAAGGCTCCAACTATATCAGGACCTTCATTCCCAGAGTTCCTATTCTTGGTCCCACGTGGTCGCCCTCATGCTGCCATAGTTTCTTGTAAACACAGAACAATACATATTGAGGTAGCTAATCCCAATATCATGTAACCATGCAACAGTAGCTGAAACAGACATATCAAAGGCAGGTCATACAATTCAATCAAACATCTCACATAAGAGACAAAATAAATGCACAACACAAGAAGGAACTCCTAAACATGCCTTAGTATAGGCAGTCTACACCCCAGCTCAACAAGAAGAACTGCTCTGATACGATAATGTAACATCCTAATACGAATTATCGTAAAATAAATGAAATATTTTAAAATAAATCACATTAAGCATATCACTTCTAAAAATGTGAAAAATAAAAATCCATAATAACTTGTATAGTAAATATAGAGAGCCACGAATGATAAAAATGTCATATATACAAACATCACTGGCTAACAAGCCACACTATATATATAAGTGTTTACAAATAACCAGAAAAGTACAAATATACAATTTGAATGAAAAAAAAATAAAGCTGCTAAACTAAGCCTTCTGTTTCTTCTTTTTTCCCTTTTTAGGGACTTCACTTGGATTTACATGGAACACACAAGGGTGAGAAATCACAATTTCTCAGTATAAGCATACCAAGACTAGAAATTAATTATTTATAACAAATAAATTAACTGAACACAAAATACATTCAATGTAAAAGAATCTCCAATAATCAACAATACCAAAGAATTGCTCATACAATCCTAAGATACTATCGAACAAGCAACCAAACAATCAATCGGTCAAGCCATGACAACTGCCCATACAATTGTCAACCATGCAATGTTTTATGTTATGAAGTATGGTTATGCTCAAACAGAGTCCAAGTATTATGGATATGCAATGCCAATGCAGATCTTAAAGTTGAAAACACAAGCTATTTACTTATCCCTAGGAACCACGTTCCATTGTATATATTGAGTAGGATAGGCTTCAAGTCCTAACGTTACCTGGTGACGTGCGTACTCATTCCCCTCACAAAAGTAAGAGTACTACTACTAACCCCATACATTGTAACCCTGACCATAATAGCATTACCCGCTACTAGAACCTAGGTTCGCACGTTATTCTCAGGTCATATGGTTGTGCACACCATCTAAGGTCACAATACATAAGAAAAATAAGCAAATACCAAGTTTGAAAACCAAATATCTGGGCCACATATTAAACACTAGAACATAGGAATCTTAGCCTCACTTATCCAACAAAGTAGCAAGAACCCTGTCACCAGCATTCTCATACCTAGAAGCTCACCTCATCACTTCACAAGTGATTTCCAAAACAACCTCACGTTGTGCAAGGTGTTAGATATAACCCTAAGGCATTCTAAACTCAAAGATTTTCCTAAGGTTTCCCAACTTCTTATATATGCAAAGTGGTCATTCTCTCCAAGAAATACCCTCATTTGTGCCTCAACACACTTAGGAAAGCATATATGAGTGATCCTATCACTTAATAAATTCCAAAACATAAAAAATACAATGTTAAAAGATTCAGTAGCTCACGTTGTGGCACAAACACATCCACGCCGCGACACCCTGTTCTCTGATGTTAATATTAAAGCTGGCATCGAACGTGCATCGTGATGTGCCAGACCTTGCATCGCGGTACAAGCAGCAGGAACCTGGTTCTGCAGAATTCTGCAGAACTGGGTACTTTTCCATTGGCACAATTATAAAATTTGATAGCTTGGTGATTTTAAGTCCTAAACAAGTTCACAAGCATGGGGGAAACACAAAACACTAATTGATTTTATCAAAAATGGATCAAAACACTAAATCACTCATCCAAATCCCTAAAATCAACACTTAGAGCATTTTAGGTCTAAATGGAGAATTTTTAGTTTCTAATCCAAACTCTTAGCATGAACAAGTCATAAATACTATTTAAAACTTATCCAAGCAAGAAAATCACTTAAAACACCACAAGAACTCATTTTGGCATATTACATCTCAAAGTAGCCTAAACATGGAAAAATGAGAAAAGATGAAGTTCAAGCTCATAAACCCCTACCTTTTGAAGCAAAGCTGCTGTAGATGATCACATGTCCTCAAGTTTTCCTTTCCCATTTGATCTCCTCTTCTTCCTTTCCTCTTCTCCCTCTTGTTTTCCCTTTTTTTTCTCCTTTTTCTTTTGCTACCACTGGTTCTATTTTCTAGCCGTGAAGAGAAGAGAATGAAGTGAGAAAATGAGAGACAAAGAACCAAGTAAAAAGTCCAACATAGAGGTTGAAACCATGGATAATTAAGGGCCATTAGTTATAACATTGATACTTCCTGATCTGCTAAAAACACTCAACTTTAGTTAAATAAGTTTTTCAAGTTCCAACAACTTTGAAATAAATACTAAGATTCATTAAAAAAGTCATTTCACCTACATCATAATTTTCCATATCTGTGACTAGTGAATCCGGTATTAAAACACACAACCAGTATGCCTAAAATATAAAATAGACTTTGATTATTCTCAAACTTTAACCACATCACAGAAAATATACTTGTGACTTAGAAATAAATTATCCACATTTATTTCCATTAGCTAAGCCATTTAAGCTAATATTTGGGCCATTTTAAACTATTTTTCACCTTTCGGCTTGCAGCAAAGTGCCTAAACTAACTTAGATTGTCACAAAATTAAATTGACATGTTAAGCAAGTATTAAGGTACCTCTGTAACAATTTACAAGTCTAACATGTTGAAAAAGATGTTGCAGAAGGTATTTTCAATTTTTCTTTATATATATATACACACACATACATGTCGTATCAGGTGATAGAAGTGTTTATTGTAAGAGGTGAGAGGAGTGAATCTTAACCATTGGAGCTTACATGAATGGTCATGATTAGAACATAAATGCACGTGACTTTCTTAAGTGGTCTTATGACCTGTAAGTAACTTTTAATTTTGACCATCTATGTGTGGTTGTATGGTCTAGATTCACTCATTTCACCCTCTTACAATAAATACTCCTCCCACTATATACATACTTAATTTGTTATTTATCTATTTATATATTCAAACTTAATAATTTCAACCTTTTCAATGTAGTTTGTCTACATTTTGGGGAATGTATATTATAATGTCAAAGCTATGGATCATCTGTTTGGTACGAAGAACGTTATGAGAAATCTATCAAACCAGCTAATCCAGAGTTCTCCATTTGTTGTGTGAAAGGGAAGGTTAAACTTTAATTTTTGGCTAGGCCTCCTAATTTTTTTATGGAATTTAATTAATAGGTTTGATCAAAGAGGAGGTCATTTTTTTGGAGAATATTCATTTATACAATAGTATGTTTGCATTTACCTCAATTGGAGGAAAAATAGAAAATTCTTTGAATGATGGTCAAGGTCCTCCCTAGTTTATTTTGAGTGGTCAAAACTATCATAGAATAGGAAGTTTGTTGCCAATTGAAGGAGAAAGACCAAAATTTGTGCAACTATATATTTATGATACTCAGAATGAGATCTTTAATTAGATGGCTCCATTCAGGTATTATTCATAAAATATTAATTATTTAATATACTTTTGGTCATATAGGAATTTAAATGTGACAACTTTGGTTTGATTATTTCCTATCCAGTGTTAAATTTTGTTTAGGTGAATATATCTATTGATGCTATACAGTTATGTCATTATTTAGAGTGTTTGTAAATTAATATATGTGTTTGTTTCTACAGTGGAAATGATAGCAGTAATAGTATTGATGCATGATTAGTGGCAGATTTAATTCGAATGGTTGACTCATATAATGTTATGGCTAAGTCATTCAGAAGAGTTAGGGATTATTTTGATCATGGTGAAGTATCTCAAATTATGTTTAGATTGTTTAGAAGTTGAGTTCCTGATGCTCGGATGTATAACCTTCCAAATATTGATGAAGTTGCTGCTTTGGTAGTTGGAGATTTTGATAGTTCAGATGTTGGAAGAGATATTATCCTGCAGTCTAGGACTGGAGATGTACAAAGAATTCACGAGACCCATACTGTGTATATTCCATTGCAATATCCATTATTGTTTCCTTATGGTGAGGATGGATATTAGGAGAATATCAGTAGAGAAGTTGTAGCTAGATCTGATTCAATTAAGAAAAGGGTGCGAATATCACTAAGGGAGTTCATTACATTCAAGCTTCATGAGCATATCGTGGAAGGAGGTATTGTATTGAAAAGTTGAAGATTATTCCAACAATTTGTGGTTGATTGTTATTCTATGATTGAAGCTCAAAGATTGTCTTATATTCGACAGAACCAAGTAATGATTTGGGTAGAATTTTTGAAAGGGTTAGAGGAGGTAGTTGATTGTGGTGATATCCAAGCATCATCAGTTGGCATACGTATTGTGTAGCCTTCTTCTTTCACAGGTGGCAAGCGTTACATGTTTAATAATTGTCAAGATGCCAGCGCATTGTGTAAGAGATTTGGATATCCAGACTTATTTTTTACTATCACTTGCAATCTCAATTGGCCAGAAATTGTTCGATATGTTTCTGAAAGGGAACTTTTAATAGATCATCATTCAGACATTGCTTGTATAATTTTTTGTATGAAGTTGGATGAGATGATGAATGATTTTAAAAAAGGTTCATTTTTTTGGTAAAGTTATTGCAGGTAAGAATTTGTTGTGTCTTTTTTTGTTGGAATTTTTTTTAAGCCATATCTTTTATGAATTTTATAGATGTTTACTTTTCCTAATTTGGTTTATTTTTTTATTTTTATTTTACATAGGTATGTATACCATAGAATTCTAAAAAAGAGGTTTACCCTATGCTCATATTTTGTTGTGGTTGGAAACAAATGATAAATTACAATCTGTTGATTTGATTGATGCGGTGATATCTGCTGAACTACCTGACAAACATAAATTCCCAAAGTTATATAGGGTTGTTTCAAGTTTCATGATTCATGGACCTTGTGGATATGCACGAATGAAATCTCCTTGCATGAAAGATGGTAGATGTACAAAATTTCATCCTAAGAGGTTTGTGGATAAGACATCATTTGATGATGAAGGGTATCAAATATATCATAGAAGAGATACTGGTGTTACTACTTTCAAGAAGGATGTTGAGCTAGATAATAGGTATGTTGTTCCTTACAATCCTAAGCTGCTGATGAAGTATCAAGTGCATGTGAATATTGAATTTTGTAATAAATCTAACTCCATCAAGTACTTATTCAAGTATGTTAATAAAGGTCCTGATCGAGTTACTATTACCATGTCTTCTACCAATGTAAATGGCACTGTGGCTGAGACGTCGATGAAATTATGTAATATTATGATTGTTGGTATTTATCTCCTTGTGAGTCTATATGGAGGATTTTTGCATTGATATTCATCATAGATGGCCTCCTGTACAACGATTAACGTTTCATCTTCCCTAAGAGCAAACCTTTGTTTTCAAAGATAATGATATGATTGCTGATGTTGTTGACAAGAAGAAAGATAAACTGACTATGTTTTTATCATGGATGGAAGCTAATAAATTTTTTTTGAAGTTAGAGAACTAACATATAGTGAGTTTCCAATGTGGTTTATATTTTTACCAATTAAGCAAGAATGGAATCTATAGAAGAAGGGGCAGTCCATCAGTAGGTTAAATTTTGTGCCACCGAGCACAAGTGAGTTATATTATATGAGGTTGCTTTTAAATATTCAGAAAGGTTGCAAAGTTATGGAGATATACGAACTGTTAATGGTATTACATATAACTCATTTCAAGATGCCTACTATGCATTGGGATTGTTAGCTAATGACAAGGAGTTTGTTGATTGCATAAAGGAGTCAGCAGTTTTAGCTTCGTGGGCTTCCTTTAGGAGGTTGTTTGTGTTTTTGTTATTGTTAAACTCAATGAGTAAACCAGCACATGTGTGGGAGCAAACATGGATTCCATTATCAGATGACATTTTGTATGAAAGGAGGAGATTTTTAAGATGTCCAGGTATTATTTTTTAATCTATTGAATTTGTTTTCTTCTAAATCATATATTTTTGCACTCAATGAATGTGTTTCAAGTGAAATTTATTGATCTTTTTCATTATGAAATAAATCTCCATATGTCAGATGAAGATCTAAAACAGTTATGCTTGATTGAAATTGAAAGATAGTTGTGATTGAATGGGAAGTCTTTGAAGGATTTTTCTAGGATGCCCTATCCTGTTAACTCTAATGTGAATGAGTTTTATAACGCTATGTTGTTTAATGAACTTAGTTACGATAAAGATGAGTTAAGAAGACAACATTTGAAGTATTTTTCAACCCTCACATATGAGCAGAGGCTTATTTATGATGAAGTTGTGGAAGTTGTTAATGGACAAAAAAGAGTTTTCTATTTTGTATATGGATTTGGTGGAACAAGAAAAACATTTATTTGGCAAGCATTATCAAGTCATTTAAGATCGGATGGTAAAATTGCTCTAAACGTTGCTTCCAGTGGTATTGCTTCTTTACCTTTACCTGGTGGGAGGACTGCACATTCTAGGTTTGCTATACCATTGTCATTAACAGAGGACTCATCATGTAATATTAAACAAGGTAGTGCAAAAGTAGAGTTACTTCGACACATATGTCTAATTATATGGGATGAAGCGCCAATGATTAGTAAATGGACTTTTGAGCCGTTAGATAGAACATTAAGAGATATTGTGAGGTTCTCAAATGTCAATAGTATGAATGAACCTTTTGGTAGGAAGGTTGTTGTCCTAGGTGGTGATTTTAGGCAAATTTTACTAGTTATTCTCAAAGCAAGTTAGGCTGACATTGTTATAGCTACTATTAATTCATCCAAATTATAGAGTCATTGTGAAGTTAAGAAGCTAACTAGGATTATGAGGCTGCAGTCTAGTTTGGTGAATTCCAATGTTGATGAAATGGAACAGTTTGCTAATTGGATTATTGCAATTTGAGATGAGAATTTGGGAGGGGATAATGATGGAGAGGCTGATATTGGCATTCCAAAAGATCTTCTAATTGTTGATTCCAATGATCATGTGGTTGACATTGTCTCCTTCACATCTCCTAACTTACTTCAAAATATGAATGATTTTAAATTTTTTTAGGGTCGTGCAGTACTTGCTCCAACGTTGGAGGTTATGGAAAAGGTTAACTCTGTAGTTTTTGTCATTGATTCTAGGTGAGGAAAAGGAATATTTAAGTTCTGATTCAAGTTACAAATCAGATGAAGATGTTGGCATAGATGTTGAATGGTTTACCACTGAATTCCTTAATGACATTAAGTATTCTGGGCTTCCTAATCATAGGCTACTATGGTTTACCAATCTGCTGGTTTATGCAACGGAACAAGACTTATCGTGACCGAGTTGGGATTGAATGTTATTAGGGCAAGAGTAGCCAATGGCAAACATATTGGGGACAAGGTCTATATACCACAGATGAATTTGATCCTATTTGATCCGGGATTGCCGTTGAAATTCCAACGAAGGCAATTCCCATTATTCTTTTTCTTTGCTATGGCTATAAACAAAAATCAAGGTCAAACATTATCTCATGTGGGTTTATATTTGCCTCGACCAGTCTTTTCCTATGGGCAATTGTACGTGGCTATTTCTAGGGTTAAGTCTAGGAAAGGTTTAAAAATTTTGATTACTAATGATGATGGGGAACTATGTACATCCACCAAGAATGTTGTTTTCAAAGAAGTTTTCCAAAAGATTTGATGTCAGCTTTAATGAGCATATGCAAGCGTTTTTGTATTATTCCAATTTTTATCATTAACTTAGTATATAATTTATGTATCTATATATGTTTATTTTGTTCAATACTGCAACGAATATATGTTGTTGTTGGTACATTATTTAATAACTTGGTTACTATATAGTTAAGCAGTTATAGAGCAACAATGTCAGTAGAATTGTTTAGTTAGTTTGTTGTAACTCAGTTATAGAAAACCACATTCAATGGGTATAACCTTAATAACTTTGGTGGAATACCTGGGATGATATGGTCTAAAGCAAATGGATCGTTCCACATCAATTTTCTTCAATCTGTTGTATAATTTCATTGTACCTTAAATTAGCATACATTTCACAACTATATATATATGTTGAAAGTTTCTAATGGGATTGATTTGTACTTACAAAAGTAATACTCTTAAACTTGAAGTCAATTATGATAGTATGTATAAATAGATAGTTAGAATATGAATTGATCATGTTCACCTGTGCAATGCACGGGTCATTGCACTAGTTAGAAATGAAAAAGAAGGAATATGGTAGAGGGAAGAGAAAAAGAAATTTTAAAAAAAGTTAGATTGATACAGCTCGAAAAAGGTATGAAATTTTCAAAAAGAAGAAAATGGGAGCTACGAATTCTCGAATGAAAATAGAGAGGAGGGGTTCTAAGAGAGTGTAAGATTTTCAGAGAACAGAGAGTGTGAAGCTAGAATTTAAAGGAAGGGGGAATAAAGCTATGTGATCTACCTTTCTGTTGTTCTCAATCAACACCATTCGTATCATCTCACAAGAGCGAACCAGGGGTAACTCAGTTATTTTATTTTATTTTGTTTCTTCTTTTTGCCTTTAGATTTTCATGTTTGAGAAGAGAGTTGAATGATCTTTACCGTAAACTATGGCTTAAATTATGTAGTTGTTTTGATGATAATTGATAGTGTATACTTTTTTCGATTTACACAACCTGTTTGATGAAAGGCATAAATGACTATATATGAAATTGAATCTAGTTATGGACATATTAAATATTATGGCATTAATAAGACTTTTGATGACTAGATATTGAGCGAGTTATACCATGCCTAGTCTCTTGACTATTTGAGTTTATGAATCTCTTTGTTTGAAGTGTTACAATTGCCTAATCTCCTACTGTTTAGCTTGTCTTAGACTTGGATTATCTTTGAATATGTTTCTATCTCAGTGAATGTTTTTTCAAGCATTTGAGTGGAGATTGAAGTCTCTAATTCAGGGGAAGGTATCAGATTTATATTTGAGTGTGTTTATGCTTGACTATGTTGTGCATGGGATTGGATCTGAAATTGAGTCAAGAAAGGGTCAAAACTTGGCAATTTGATTATTTGAATTTTGAGGTGTCTAGTTTTTTTATGTTAGCTTATTGATTTCATTTCTATGTTAGGCCATTGCTTGACTCTATAACTTTCCAGACTTTGGATTTAAATTATTTAATCATGAGTTAACATAAAATTGTAGGGATTTTGGTTAGGCTAACTAAAGGGACGAATGATCACTGATTTGGTGTTTTAAGCAAATTCTGCTCTGCCATTAAACTATTAAAATTTGCTTTCATGTTCAAGGTGAGTTGTCATTGCTTTGAGTGTGGAAGTGCAATTCTTTTTCTCTTGGTCTTTATAGGTTGTCCATGTAATGTTCTTCTTTCTTTTCATTGCTCTTGCTGGTAAAAAAAATAAAAATAAAAATAAAAAATAAGGAAAATGGCAATGTGGTATGATTGTGTCTTGATTAAGATGATGGGTTTTGTTTTGTTGGGCAAAGTGTGTTGATGCTAATTAGTTGCTAGTGTTTGATAAATGGCATGTTGAAAGGATGGAAATGATGAATCAGTAATGTCCATGACAAGAAGCTTTTACATTTGGGCTGTGAAGGAATCAGGAAAAATTGCTTGAAGACGTCTAGACAGATTCAATGATCCTTTGTATGCATTTGGTTTGTTTGAACATGTCATGCTAGAATAGTTATCTGACATTGCACTTTCTAGTACCTTAGTCTTTCTTTTTCTGCATTGCTAGTTCTAAAGGTATTTGATTAAGTAAGCATTAAAGGAAAACTTTCATCTAGTTATGAGATGCAGGGAAGATTTGTTGATGCATGTTAATCGCCAAGTTGCAATTCTATTTTCAATAAGGTATATGTCCTAAGCATAAAGAGTTGTAATTTGCCTTTGGATGTTCTTTATGTGCTATCATTGCAAAAGATTGAAATTTAATAAGCTTTCTAGGCAAAGTAGCTTAGTCTCTTGGGAGTTGGTTTCAAAATTATCATATATTTGATTATATGATTTGGATGTTGTTTGCTCAATACTAACATGAATGAGTTGTCACTTCTCTTTTCACTTCACTCTTTCGTTTTGAGTTGAAGGCGAATGATTCATGTGTGGCTGGAATTATGGATAGGACATGTGTATAGGTGTTGTGCAAACTCAAAGGTTTTACAATTTGGCGTAAAGCTTCACTTTGTGCCATGTTTAATTATGCCTTTTGTATGAGCAGCACTTGATAAGTATTTATACATGCTCTTGAGAATGAAATTTGTTTTGTCATTCTATATATATGCTATCTGTTGAATAAAAAAATCTGTGTGTGCATATACTTGATGGAAAATTATTCCATTATTTCCTTGCTTATGTACCTTTGTATCCAACACTCATTTTTTTAAATAAAAAAAATAGTCATTGATGGTGGTTAGGAGAGAGTGAGTTGTTATTGGAAATAAGTTTATGAATTAATACTTTATGGAATTTGCGGTTCTTTAAGGAAATTAATATCAAGACTCATGGTTTCAAAAAAGTGCATTCAATTTATTTTCTCTTCACTATCCTACTCAATATGCTTTAATGATATGCAAATATATTAGTTTGTGCAAAGGATATGTCGTTGTGAAATGTTAGTTTAAAGTTTTGTTTCTCTAGTTTGTGATTCACGTATAGTGGTGTCGGCAATGGCTTATTAAATGTCAGTAATGTTGCATATAGAGTTGACACAACACTTCATTTTGATTTGTCTGGTTGTTTAATATTCATTTTGACATCATTTATGTTTCTCTGAAAAGAGAGTCATGATTCTTATAATATGTGGACTCTATTGTATTGTGTCTTTTGTTTAATTTTGTAAGTTTGAGTGGTTCCAAATGCATTTTGAATCTTTGTCTAAGTTTTTCCTTTGTGGCTAGTGTTTATTTTGTGTTAGTATCTCTTGGTGAATACATTTTTGATTCAAGCAAGTGTCTATAGCCCAAGTTGCTACTTTTCTTGATATCTTATATTGTCTAGTTTTATCTAATTTGGTGATAAAAGGGAGAAAAAGAGTTTAGTGATAGAATAACATGGTAACAAATTTGGGACACTAAAGACATTCACAGAGATAATAATTGTGGGAAACGATGGGTTTTGTTTGGTAGTATTTTAGTTTTGTTCTCACTACATAACATCTGCACTCTTGTAAAAGTTGATGATAATATAATTTAGCCACTCTCCTCTTTTATCTGTGTATATCAATTTTTGTGTTGCTGCATACTTCTTGTTTCATGTAATTTTAGTATACATATGCTTTTGTATAGTTTACCCATTTTTTTAGACAATTAATATTGATAATGAAAGAATAACCAAATGAGTGACCATAGATCTTATCCTCAATCTTTTGATTTTATCATCTGTTCTGAAGTAGATTCAGATGTATACCTGAGATAGACACATCACATTAGTTTTCTCCTTGAGCAACAGCGACAAAGTGAGTTGAGACAGGGGGTTGATACATGCAAAGGGACTCCAATGCTCAAGTCAGGCTGTGCACAAGTAGGGTTTATGCAATAAGTGATAAGTTACCTGAGAAGGTGAATAAGCCTGGTATTTATAAAGATTGGAGAGATGCGTTCCCGTAATAGCAGCAAGAAGAGATATATTTCTTATTTAGTTGTAGAGGATCCCTATAATATCAGAATATAGACACTACAATTATGGGCAGTTAGAGGCAATTATAGGTGCTATTATTTTGCAAGATCATGATTGGCAATAATAGATATTATTAGGATTTATCCATTGCGCAGATCTCGCGGTAAAGTTGTTGCTACCCAATGTCATGGTTCGATAAGTATATAGTTGGGATCTCATTTGCATGCCATAAGTGAATTCCTACTGAGGGCGTTATTGACAGACTCTGGCATACTGCGTGTCGGGTCAACCCATAGGATATAATCCCGAATCATGGTCTAGAACAGTTACCCCCAGCTTGACACTTAGATGGAATAGTTAAGTGTCAAGGTACCAATTTCAATTGGAGTTCACAGTGTGCAATGGACAAAGGGATCCAAGTCAATAAACATTGGATCTCGCAATGTTTTTCAAAGGGCCGAGGTCCGTTGTATCTCGTAATATGCTTTCGGGGTTGACATGTAAGGCTGGGGTCCAAGGTAGATCGCCCTGCTTACGTTGTCATTCTGCCATCCGAGGTATTTCATTTGTTACCCCCATGTGTAGTTTACGGGGTCTTCGTCCTTTCTTGTAGCTTTTATTCTGCTGCTTATAACAGTCTGAACTTGCTTGGGAAACTATTGTTTTGACTTTATTGGGAAGTAAAGATCCTTTAAAAGAGGATAGCAGTTTCATGCTATTTCCCAACTGTCCGCTACTCCTATGACCAATCAAAGAGAGGAAGCATTAAAGCACGGCTTCCAACGTGCAATCAGTTCACCTTTTCTGGGGCCAATCAGAATGCTTTGTTCCCTTTATAAATAGGGAATGTTTGCATTGAGGCTGACATTCCTTTTGTTCTATGGCTTTGCATGAGAATGATCTCTTTTCAAAGAGTGATTTCTCTCCCATTTTTTGTACGCATGTGGAGGATTTTGCCCTTTGCTGAAACCATCTTTTTATTTTTTCCAAAGTCTTTAAAGGTATTTGATTTTTTATAACCGGTCCCTCCGGTGGAGGCCTTTCTTTTTCAACATAATGGCTTGGTGAGGACCAAGTAACTACCCTACGTGGGCTGGCCAATATGCATATGGGTGGCAGAAGCCTTTCTTTCCTGGTACACGCACAAAATTTGGCATACGTAGGAAAGTGCAACTTTTCTGTGTGTACCGGGGGGGGGGGACTCACTGCTTCTGTGTAGTTCTTAAGATGCATGGAGGTGATCCGTACTCCATCCTTCTCCTTTCCCACTCTTGTGGAGGCACTTAGCCAGGCGCTTCCACACTTTCTCTTCCTAAGTGCAGTGGGACATGCAAGAGGGCTCCAAGTTTGGAAAAAATCTCCTCAAGCAACTTGGGGTGATTTGAAGCAACTTGGAGTGATTGTGAAGCATTCTACAGAACAATCTATTGATGCAGAGCTTCTTCTAGTTGGCTAGCACGGAAGAGATGGGTGTTGGTTTCTAGAAGAACCTTGGAGGTGGCAATGGCCGTCATCGTCAATGACGTCTCATTTAGCTTTCTTCTTGGCTCCTACCAGTGGGCATTCTTCACTTTTTTTTGTCTTGGAGAAACTTTTATGTATTCCTTTTTGTTAGACCTGATGATGTATGGAATGTGAATAATAATAAAATTTCTTTTTCTGAATCTTGTATCTTCTATTTTCCATTACTGTTCTCTATTTTTTTATTTTCTTCCAAGGTGAGTCCAATGCTCAACCTGTAATGATGTCATATTGCCCCTAGCTTGGTACTTGGCTAGTTCAGCGAAGTGGCAAGATAAAGTCTCTATGCCCATAGGGGACGGTAACCGTGCTTCATTTGAGGCTATCGTCTGTGTTACCGCATGGGGTTAAGAGTTCTAACCTAGGGATGTTTATGACCAAGCCATTTGACCTTTCTGGAAGCGTTGTGGTTCGGGTTGACCCCCAGTCATTTGACCACAAATGGACATTCCGGGTGTAGTAAGGATCCGTAGAAAAAATCTGGGGTCCATAGAAAAAATTCAGACTTAACTACAGAGGTTGCATGATGCTTGGTATGTTGCGCAATCATCCTTTCAACTGCTTTAATAGCTATGAAGGCCACACGACGCGCTTTAGTTGGGTAGTCGTGCTTAGTGCTTTGTGCACCGTGGTGGGTGGTTTTTGAAGTCTGAAGTGTTAGGATGAAATTGCCCCTTAATCGTCTAGCCTCAATAAATAGGGGTTAAAGCTCATCTTCTTCATTTTTACTATTCCTTTCTAAATTTCGGTGGCCTGAGGTGATTTTTGGTGGCTTTTCCCAATGGAAAAGTGCAGTTTCTAACAATTTTCAGCAGGTTTTAGTAGTTCTACTTCTTTCAGTCATCAGTTTCTCGTCATTTCTTCATTATATATCCATTTTTACTCTCTTGTTTTTGCTATTTTTAGCGTCGTAGAGTGGTTTCGCCCCATTTGTTTTGGGGTGCATTCTCTTTCCTTTTTAGTAAAACAAGTTAGAATATCATTGTCCCTGGGTTTCTTCAATGAAGTCACTATGTAGAGCACCTACTCTACCACGCCGTGTGTGGCTTAGGCGTCCATCTGAGGCTTAAGCCTTGGTGGGTGCAGAGGCCGATATGTGAGTGTGAACTTCCGATTCCTTCCTTGGTTCGCCCCCTTTTGTGTCTGAATCTGTAAGTTAATTGATTATGGCAATTACTCATTGGCCTTTATGGGTGTTCACAGGGATTTAATGACCAGGAGACGAGCGGCTAGGCCCCAAGTGCCTACTCCAGAAGTTAGGATGCTGGCTGTAGAAGACCCCGTGGTGATTGTCTGTCGTGCAAGGCGGGTGTATCCGTGGGTTGGTAACGACGCCTATGATTGAGTGTCCATCTTCCAACCTAGGGAAGAACTTGAAAAACTCAAGGACTACTTGATGCTAATGGAGAAAGGTGCGAGAGATCGCGAGTTGGAGATCTTATCCCCAGAGAACGAGAGGGTGTGCTCATCTTGGGAGACGGGTGTGCACTATATGTTTCTGTATGAGGATTTCTTCGGTCAACTTGGACTTTGGATCCCCTTTAACAATTTCTAGCTTGCGGTCCTCCACACTATTAATGTGGCTCCATCTCAGCTTCACCCCAACAGCTAGGCAAACATCCTTGCCTTTGAAAGAGTTTGCTGGATAGTCAGATTGCGATACTCGGAGAGGGCATTCTTTTATCACCACACTCGGTGGAGTCTTCAAGGTGGGGGAGCTGCTTAAAATAATTGGCTCTCAGTACGGCTAAGGCCCGGTCGAAAGACCTTTCAGATTTTCTAAGAAAGTTACAAGGACTTCAAGGAGAAGTACTTTAAGCTGATGGTGGCCCCAAGGACTCGTCTTTTCTTTCTGGATGCTGATGGGGAGCTGACGTTTGACCTAGACTAGACCCAAAGGACATGGAGTACTCCCCTTAGGTTGATTGAACGGGAGAAGCCCGACCTTGATCGGAATGAAATTGAGTGCATTGACTTCTTTACCATGTGGGTTCAATAAGCGGGCCTCATTCCTTCTAAAGACGTGCTAGATGCCCCTAATGACACAACTCTCTGGGCCATTCTAGGTAGCATAGGCCGTAGTCCGCATTTAATTTTTTATGTATTGTAATTTCTTCATATATTTTTCCTGTTATCTGACTCTTGTCATGTTTTGCAGTAAGTTTGGCTACGATTGCATCCGAAAATGCTCTTGCAACCCTTGAGGCCCTGAGAGCTAGGAATGCAGTTAGTCCTTCCAATGTTCCTGTGGTCGTTGCTCTAACCCCTCCACCCCCACCAGTTGAGGATTCAGTGATCGAGGGGGGCTCGATTCAATTAGAGGATTCCCCTACACCGCTACTCTATAGGCAAAAGAGGAGGGCTATTGAGGATGGCAGGGCGGATGACCAAGGGAAGAGGATGGTAGTTGAAGTGACTAGTTTGAATGGAAACAACTCGGATCCCAAGGATTTCATCAACTTCAATCTCCTAGACAACAAAATCGTGAACTATGTTGCTCAGCATAACACGATGGAGATCCTGTTAACGTTTTAAACCTACGCCCTCCTCTTTGCTGCCAAAGCTCATTTTCTGGAGATATGCTATGAGGAGTATAATTGGTGGATGGCGGAGAAGGTGATAGTATTGAGGAGAGCAAAAATCGGGCCATCAAGGCCAAAGAAGAGGCTGTGAAGGCCAAGAATGATGCCAAAGCTAAGGCTAAGGAACTGATGGCCTTGAAGGACCATCTAAAGCAGGAGAAGGCTAGTTTAGTGGAAGTTAAGAGGGAAGTCGACGACCTCTGTGCTGAATATGAGAACCTCTATACTGAGAAACGATGCCTTCGAACTAAAGTGGTGCAATTGCAAGAGGATACTCAACAACTAATTATGGTCTGAATGAATATCAGTGGGAAGTAATTCCAAAATGCAGTTGACCAAGTCTAGCTTTTCAATCCTGGGGTGCCCTTGGCATTGGATGTACTGAACCCTAGAAGGGTGATTCGAGAAGGCCGTATTATGCTTCCAAGTCTTGCTTCGAATGATCAAGGTATCGTCGAGGCCCCAGTCGCTGCTATCCGGGATTCAGATGTTGCCGAGGACACAAAAAATGCAGCTTAGCATGCCTCTTAGTTTTTGCCCCCTATGCGGGGCATTTTATTTCTATCAAGACAATTACCCCAATTACCGTGGTGTTTTAATTTATTTCCTTCATCGTTTGTGTTTCTTTTCCATGGTCCGTATTGGGTCCAATGCCCATTATAAATGTGCACTTGTTGGTCATTTCAAGGACTTATGAGAAGTTTAGTTTAATTAAAGCCTTGGTCCAGGATCCAACGTTCATTCTATAGAGCACTCAAAATTTCGCTTGACTTAGGCAAAATTTAAGGTGATTCGTAATCGAGGTCTTTAATGTTTACGATTTATTAAGAAAAATTGCCCATACTTAGGAATCTCTAACTCCAAAACCTATTTAACATATAAGACATTTACGGTGGACACCTAGTGGTGGACCACAAATGTTGTAACCCATATTGCCACTTTATTTCACAACCATAAAATGGTCATGGCCGAGTTTTGAGGATTGGGCATGGACCTATAACTCACGACCAAAATGCTCAAATGGGTTTGGTTGGTTATTCCTTTTAACCTGGGCTCTAAGATGCCTTATATCCCATAGGGAATAGGCTTTAGACACTCTCAAGGCATTTTTATGCTTGAGGGTATTAAGTTTGTTGAAATCCATATCCCATGAGGGACAATCTATGGACAATCTCAAGGTGGATTCTGGCTTGATGGTCCTTTGGGACTTGAGATAATGCAAGATGATATCTGAATAACTCCATTTTATTGATAAATCTAAAGACAAAAGTCTGTACAGAGTGTATGCTTGCCAAAACTCGGACAAATCAAACATGAAGTAAATTAGATCATGCCTTAAGGGGTACTTAGCTATAGTACTTTCTAAGTTTGTCCGCATTCTAATAGTTCTTGATCGGCTTGCCTGTTAATGTCTCCAAGGTATAGGATTCTTTGCCAGTGCTGATCACGATGCGGTAGAGGCCTTCCCAATTAGGGGCTAACTTTCCCTGGGAGACATTCCTACCCCCAATGTATGGTCTCCAGAGTACTAAGTCCCCTAGTTAGACTTTCTTTAGAACAACCTTTAAATTGTACCAAGTTGCCATCTTCTACTTGATGGAGACATCGTGTATATGAGTGATGTGGCTTCTTTCCTCTAGAAAATCCAAGTCTTCTCTGATCAGTTCAGGGTTGTTATCATGTGAAAACTGTTAGAGACGCCATCTCGGTTCCCATACCTCCACCGGAATCATGGCCTCACACCCATAAGTTAGTTTAAAGGGAGTTTCCCCTATTATAGAGTAAGACGTAGTCCGGTAGGACCAGAGGACATGGTCTAGCTATTTAGTCCAGTTTTCCTTGGCTTCATCTAACCTTCTTTTAATTCCATGGACAATAACCCACTTGGCAGCTTCGGCTTACCCATTTGTCCTGGGGTTTTCCATGGAACTGCAATGGTGCTTGATTTTTAGCTCGGCAAGTAACTCTTCGAAACCCTTATCTTTGAACTAGGTTCCGTTGTCCTTCACGATGGACTCCGGAACCCCGAACATAGTGATGATGTGGCACCAAGTAAACTTTTGGACTCGGGTAGAGGTGATTGTGACTAAGGGTTCTGTCTCGATCCATTTTGTAAAATAATCTACTACCACCATCAAGTATTTTTATTGACTAGGTGCTTGGGGGAATGATGAGTGTCGAACTCAATTAAAATTGTAATCGAGTTATGCCTATGGCTTGTAGCATATGAAACAACACCGGATCATCTCTCAAGGATTGTCAATGCAATTTGATCAGATCAAGCCAAAATTGGGGTAGGGATTTGAGAATTCAGAATATGTAAATAACAAAATTAAAGTTAGAGAAATTCAATTAAAAGAGCAATCAAGTCAGAAACTTATCTGAAATTGGGTTGATTCTATCATAAATCATTCAACAAACATTTGAAGTGCATTTGAATGGTTAATTTGGATTTAACTGAAATCTCTGCATCAAATCTAGAATTCATACTAGACAGTCATCTAGAATTGAATTAACAATTGACACACAAATTCATAATCGCACAATTCATGTTAGATCTATGTTAATTTGATCTCTGAATTTAATTAACTTAGGTACAAATCATTAACCTAACCTCTTTAATTCTGTGATTAATTCAGATCAATCGATTCTAAATCCATCACAATTATCAATCTTAAAGTCCAATCAAATCAAATGTAAATAGAATCATCATTCATGCATTCAAGATTAAGAAGAAGAAGAAGAAGAAGAAGAAGAAGAAGAAGAAGAAGAAGAAGAAGAAGAAGAAGAAGAAGAAGAAGAAGAAGAAAAAAAAAGAAAAAGAAAAAGAAAAAGAAAAAGAAGAAGAAGAATCCAAATGCAATTCAAACACAAAACAAAACTAAGATCTCAAGAATCCAAACCATAATTTCTTTAAGAATCTCTGAATTAATTACAGAAGTTTAGCTCTCCATAGCTATCACCATAAACGAGCTTGAGGGAGAAGGAAGAAGGAAGAATAAGAAGAGACAAAGATCTAGATCTAGAGAGAAAAATGTAGAAGGAGATGACGATCTTGATTTTCTACCTCTATCCCCTATAACTACCCCCTAATTACATGATTAGAACCCTATTAGTTACAATCTTGGATCCATTGTGAGTAATTGGGCCTAAACCTCATGTCATTTGGAGGTCTACAACTCAAGTTATGGACAAAACATTCTCAAAGGGTCTCTGAATTCGTGTTCTGACTTCTAGACCCAATTAGCTCCACTAGATGTCCAATTCTGCCCTAGAGCTCTCATAAAAGTTGTAGAGCTCTCTCTCATCTTTCCTATAATGTAAGATACATAATTTTTAGACTTCTAGAACTCAAGATATGGCCGAACTATAGAAATGGTGTCAAACCTCAATAATGCTGGAAAAAATCAATTAAACCCAATTTGAGCCCAAACTTACAAAACATGACCAAGCTCAATCAATTAAGTACATGGAGAGCGTAAATGACTAAAAATAAGGGTTTTTAAGTATAAAATATATGATTATCAAATTCCCCACACTTAGCTTTTTGCACTCTTGGGCAAAACACATATGACCAAAACTAGGGAACAAAGAAAAACAAAACAAACTCAAAAGCTAAAAACTTTAAAAGAGTCAAATTCCAATGACATTCAAGAATGCAAAAATTATAAGTAAAAAGAGCAATCAAAGATTTAAGGGAACAAAGCATTCATGAGATAACATTTATTCACATCTCAAACCAATAAGCAAGGTATCTTCAATTTGAAAAGCATGAATCAAGAATGATAGATCCTCACAAGATACACTCTCAATCCATCAAGTGTTTACAAGGTAAGTATTTAACTCAATTCAACCCATGAAAATTGTACTACCATAAGCTTGCTTATCTTCTACTTCTCTACTACTCAAACATATGCACATACAAATCAAGATGACTTTATTCAAGGTTATAATAGGGCCAAAGTAAGGGAAAGGAACAATATAGATATGACAAGTTAAATACCCAAGAGAATTAAAGAGCATTAGGGAAGAACTCAAACGACAAGTAACAAGCATGAAATTTTACCCCCAATTCCATATAATGCACATTCTCTTTACATATTCCTTCTCTTATTTATTTTTTTCTTTTCTTTCAAAACCTTTTTGCATTTATTCTTTTTTCTAACATTTTTTTCTTTTCATTTGGCTCTTTTTCTTTTCTTTTCTTTCTTTTTCTTTTTCTCTTTTTCTTTTCACCAAACACTTTGCATATTGCACATCAATTTACACAACCCCACACTTGAACTATTAATTACCCACAAGCAAAAGAATTCCTCCAATGAAAATGAACCAATGCTCTCTCATTCCCTAAGGTAAGGTAAAAACATGATTTTTCATATAAGGCATATAATGAGCTAAAACAAAGAATGGGCAAATAGGCTCAAAGGGGTTAATCACAGGGAAATGATGCAAGGTTGGCTATTTGGTTAAAGTAGCTAATTAAAGAAAGATTGCCTCAATCATATTTATGTATGCAAGTGAAAATGTAGCCTAAAAAAGAATCAAACCAAGTTCTAGAGTGATCAATTGACATGAGTTAAAATCACACAAGAAAGAGGAGAATGGTGCAAATGTTAAATCCATCAATAGGCTCAAAATCTCACAAGATATGCATTTATCAAACTCAATCCACCAATCAAACATTCAAAACCAAGCATATCAAACTCAAGAAGAAAGAAACTTTATTCAATCATGCTATGAACCTTGAATTTTAATTGCTTCAAACTCATAAACTTCACAAATCTCAAAACATTATCGAAAAATAATTAAAAACACATTTTTTTCTTTAAAAATAGAAAATAGAATTAAAAACAAAAAATAGAAACATAAAAAAAAAATAACATAAATAATAGAAATAGAAAATAAAAAATAGAAATAGAAAATAGAATCGAAACGAAGAATAAAGACAAAAACAAATGAAGCAAAAATTAATAGAAGAAATAGAAGAAACATCAAAAACAGAAAAAGAAACAATATTAAGCGCGAGAAAATAGAAATAAAGCAAAAATCAAGTAATAGAAAAATTAACAAACAAAAATAGAAAAATAGAATTAGAAACATTAAACAGATAATTAAGACAAGTAGAAAAATAGAAACAAAAATAGAAAATAGAAAATAGAAACAGTAATTGAAAGTAGTAACAAAAATAGAAAATAGAAACAATACTAAAAGTTTATTCCATTCCCTCCCCCACACTTAAATTTTACATTGTCCTCAAAGTAAAGCTCAAAAGAAAAACAGCATCCATCAAAATCATTAATTAATTTAGGACAAGCAAAATAAAAGAGAGAAAGAAAGAAATATCCTTATCGAGTAAAGAGACTTCCACTAGGGTCCCATTGCTTGAAGGGTAATGACCAAGACCAAGTTAAACTTGAAGCATGACTTGAAGCATGTGAACTTCCACCGGGGTCCCATTGGCCTTCCTTAATTTCCTTGGCTTCACCACTAAAATGCAATATGCTTCATTTTCCTTGTTGATGTTGGACCATGGCCCAAAAACAAAATTCACCATAGTAGTGACCGCCATCCGGTGCTCTTCTCCCTTCTCTAAAAAACATTCAATGGCCTTCAACTCAAAGGTAGGTGGTTACTGCACTGAAGGTATTAATCTGGTTAGAGAAATTAATTTTGTTGATTTAACTGCAATAGCACCTATAATCTGTGTACAATCTTCTAAAACAGCATGATCATATCTCATAGAAGAAAGAAATTTAGAAAATATAGCATCATCTCCCATAATAGAAAAATTTTAGAACATGCAACACACATACTAGTCTCATCACAATCAGAAACAACACATCCAGAACATCCAGGAAAATCAACACTATCCAAAAAATCCTTAATTTTAGGAAATTTAGCTAGCATATCAACATGCACGTCATCAACAGGCAAATCAATGACATCTAACTAAAAAACAGAATGTTCTTCTAAAGGATATTTCATGCCATCAAAGATATTGAATTGAACTATGTTATCCCCAAATTCTATGGAAAGGGTATCAGCATACACATCAATCTTAGTTTTTACAGTTTTCAAGCAAGGTCTACCTAAAATCAATGGTGGCTGACTAGATGCAGATTCCTCTTCCATGTTCAAAACATAAAAATCTGCTAGAAATATTAAATAATTTACCCTTACCAAAACATCCTCAAGCACTCCTATAGGATGAGTTGTGCACCTATTTACTAGCTAAATGATAACTCTGGTGGGCTTCAACTCTCCAATCTACAGGGATTCAAAAACTGACTTGGGCATGACATTAATTGAGGCACCTAAATCCAACATTGCATGAGTGAATTGTTGGTTGCCTATTATGCAAGGAATGGTGAATGTTCCAGGATCTTTGCTTTTAGGAGGCATATTTGGTTAGATCGAGGCAAAAACATTTCTTCCCATACTCACTTTCTCATTTCCTTTTAACCTTCTCTTATGAGTGCACAGCTTCTTCAAGAATTTGGTATACTTTGGAATCTGCTTGATCACATCTAGGAGGGGGATATTGATTTCCACCTTCCTAAATGTCTCCATGACTTCTCATTCCATTTCTGCTTGCACTATCTGCTTCGATTGTGTGACCCTATTTGAGAAAGGTAGAGAAATGGCCAAGTCTAAATTCTCTACACATTTCTTCTGTGTCATGGATTTCTAGACTGAGCTATTTATTTCCTGTAAATTTTGCTGTTTCTAGTCAATCTCTGGTTATGGTAGACTGGGACCATCAACTTCTTGTGAATGCTTATGTCCTTAAAGCATGTCAAATGATTTTTGATGATAACAAAGTCAAAAGTGAAGATCAAGGGCAAAAGAAAAAATCAAGATCAAAGAAAGAAGTCAAGAGGTTTATTTAGTTATAAGACTTAGAACATTAATGTTAAATGCTCTCAAGATTTCTCAAATGGTTTTTCAATATATCATTTTGAAAATAAGTGGAAAATTCAAAGCTAAACATGTTTTTCAAGAAACTTGAGTTTCAATCTTAAATCTAACACTCATAAAAGGATTTATGTTTAAACAAATGTCTTGAGGTGTTAGAAATGGCTTACAAGCTTTATTGGACTTGAAAAATGTGTTCAAAGGCCAATGTAATCGATTACATGATTTTTGTAATCGATTACACAGCAAACAGAGGCCTTGTAATCGATTACATGATCAATGTAATCGATTACAAGCAAGTCAGAGGCCATGTAATCGATTACACCAAGTTGGTAATCAATTACAATGAGTCCAGAAAGGTAAGAACACGTTCAAAGAGTTATGTAATCGATTACATGGATATTGTAATCGATTACACAGCAAGACAGAAGTCATGTAATCGATTACATGAAAATTGTAATCGATTACAAGCAAGTCAGAAGCCATGTAATCGATTACACCAATAATGTAATCGATTACACAGAGCCCAGAAAGCCAAGAACAAGTTGGAACAACAATGTAATTAATTACATTTGTTGTGTAATCGATTACACGCATCCTGACAGTGTCCAACAACTATATTAAATGCATTTAATGCTTGGCTAAAAGTCTCCAACGGCACCATTTATTGCAAAACTTATAAATACCAATGTTGGGTCTTCATTAGAGGTTGACCTTGAACCAAAAACTGACTATCAATCCTTCAATACGTGATTTAATCATAAAATCCTTCCTTGCTCTATTTTTTGTGAAAAATGTGGGTTAATCTTTGAGAGCATATTAGAGCTTCAATTTGTAATCATCTACTCTTGTGAGAGTTTCATTCAATCAATCTATATTGCTTTGTAAAGAGGGTGAGGTATCCCGTAGTTGAAGAGACTCAAGCTCCAAGGGTGAGGTATCCCAAAGTGTTGAGTGCTCAAGGTTGTAAAGGTTGTCAAGCACCTATTGAAGCTTGAAGAAATAGTGGAAAATCTCTAGCGGTTGCTTGAGGACTGGACGTAGATCACAAGTGGATTGGTGATTGAATCAGGATAAATCATTGTGTTTGTTTTCTCTAAACCTTTCTCTTTACATTGAGCACTATTTTATTGAATTGCTTGAATATTGTTCCCTTTGGCTATTGCATTTATAAGTAAAAGTGTTTATCTCATATATCCAATCATCTCTAATCATCAATTAGCTTCAACGAAAATTGTTTATCAAATGATTTGCGAAAGATTTGCGAACTTGTTTTACATACTCAATTCACCATTCTCTTGAGTATTGAGGCCACTTGGTAACACTTCTCTGTCACTTCTAAAGGTAATGGTACTCATATTGCCTATTAGGTTGTTGACTATTTGTGAAGGCAATTGGCTCGACCCTTGACTTTTCAGCTCACTCATAGTGGTTGCTAACTGCTTAATCTAAGTCTGTAGATTCTAAATGGTGGCATTAACATCCTGCTGGAACTAAATGTTGTTTGTAGCCATCTGTTTCATCAAATTTGCCATTGATGGCTTGGTTGGAGTGGCTTGGATAGACTGCTACACATGTTGTTGCTGTCTAAATACATATGGTTGGTATTACTGACCAGAATTCTCATATCTCAAGTTGGGATGGTCCTTCCAGCCAGGGTTATAAGTACTAGAAAATGGGCCATATCTGGGCTGCTGCTGTGATTGCTAATATTAGGGTCTACCAGGAAAAATGCCTGCTACAGCAACAAGTTAGGCTTGGATGGCAGAATTATCTTCCTAAAGTGTTGGATAGGCATCTGTATGATGAGATGGACAAGAGCAAATTCCACACACCCTTGCATGCTTTTGTACAGAAACTAGTACATGTTGTCCCACTGCTAATTGCTGAACTAGTGAGGTTAACTCATCAAGCCTGTTTTCCATCCTCTTCTGTTCTGCCTGAGCCATATAGATCTCATTTACACCTCTACTTAGAGTGACCATTCTTGTCCCAAATTGCTATGAATTGGTAGTCATGTTAGTGATCAAGTCTCTTGAAGTAGTAGGGGTCTTATCCACCAAAACTCCTCCACTGGCAGCATCAATCATACTTCTATCCGTTGGTATTAGTCCCACATAAAAGTATTGGATCAACAATTGATCACTGATTTAGTGGTATGGATAGCTTGAACACAATTTTTTTAATCTCTCCTAGTACTCATGCAAGGTTTCACTTGAAATGTGTCTAATGCCATATTTGTCTTTCCTAATTACAGCAGCTCTGGAGGCAGGGAAAAACTTCTCTAAAAATAGTTTCATCATATCATTCCAGTAAGTCACAAAACCTGGTGAAAGATAATAAAGTCAGTCCTTAGCTGCATCAGCAAAGGAGAAGGAAAATGTTCTCAGCTTGATGTGTTCTGCATGGATGCCTTGAGGTCTCATGGTTGAGCACACAATATGGAACTCCTTCAAATGCTTGTGGGGATCCTCACCTGCAAGTCCATAAAACTTTGGTAGCAAATGGATTAGTCCAGACTTTAATTACAAGTCAGCATCAATATCAGGATAATGAATGCATAATGGTTGATAAGTGACATCAGGGACAGTAAGCTCTTTAAGAGTCCTATTATGCATGTTATCAACCATAGTTTCAAAATCACTTAAGCTCTCGGATGCACTGACAAATTCAATGTCACAATCAAATTTAGAAGCAATTCTTTGACTATGCTTATGAGCTCTAATTAGTGCATGCAAAGTCTTATCAATCTCAGGATCAAAATCAAGCAAGTTATCAAAATTAGACTTAGTCATGCACCAATGAGGGCTATAGAGGTGTCAGAATGCCAAAAATGCAAAAACACATAAATCTAAACTACAGAAATGGTTAGAAAAAATTAAAACCACATCAAATGAATTTTAAAAATTATGGGACCACCACATAATGAAAACTACCCTGATTTAGAAAATTATCATGCAAAGAAAATACTCCAAAAATTGAACAAGTGGTCTAAACAATGGATTTTGGGAAAAAGGAGCATAGTCAATGATAGCCTTGCCGGGTTCAATGAATTTTTTTCTACCAACTGGAAAAAATTCAGGTCATTCTGAGTTATCAAAATAATTACTAAAATTACCGTTATGTCCTTAGTTTTCTTAAAAACCCTATCAGATGATGGAATTTGGCTAAAATCTGAGTGGAAGATCCTTAAAAGATCACTTTGCTTAAAATGATGATTTTCCTTGGGGACCAAGTCTCAGCTCCTATAACACCCCAATTTTTTATTTTTCTTGATATTTATAAGTTTTATAATATTTGTGAATTTTTGAGAATTTTTAATTTATTTTGATTATTTTAATATTATTTTGGACTCTGTGTGTGTTTGAGGCAGGCCCAGAAAAATAAAAATTTTTCCAAGACCGAAAAGTTCGGACTGTCAATGCGGGGCTGAGGGAACTTAATAAACCTGAAACTAGGAACAGTTGACTAAAAATTTTTGTATCTGAGTTTTCTATTATCCATTGGATAATGTTATTATTCATTGGGTAATGCTTTTATTTATTGTGTTATGTTATTATCCATTAGGCAATAACTAGCAATAGCTATTATGTATTGGGTAATAATTTCTGAAAAATATTTTGGAAAATATATTTTAGAAAATATCTTGAGATTAGTCAACTAAAGAGGCTATAACTTTTGTGAAGAACCAATAGAAAGGAAGCTTACTTGTGAAACTAACCAATAGGAAGAAAGCTTAATGGTGAAGCTAGTTGAAGTCAACAAAGAGGGCTTGACTTTGGTTTGAACCATTGGATGGCAAGACTTGGAGGAGAAGCTTTGCATATCAACCCTTGATCTAATCAATGGTTGTGATAGCAAGCTTAGTAAAGAAGCCTTGGATGTCCACCATTGATCTAATAAATGGTTGTGAAGGAAAGCTTAGTGAAGAAGCTTAGGATATCTACCCTTGATTTAACCAATGGTTATGATAGGTTGTAGCAAATTAAAAATATCTCTCTTACTCTCCATGAAGCCTCATGGCCACTTAGTCCCTAAAGTGGCTAAGTTTCATTTTTCAATTCCATTTTCAAAGCTATCATCTTTTCTCTCAAAACTAAACACCATTTTCTCTCACTTTCTCTTACTTTCTCTCTTTTTCTCTCCTTGTAGCTCACGGCCTCACTCCCTAAAACTACCTTCTAATCACTCATAATTCCATCTAATCACACCACTTAGTCCTAAACTTCATTCTAAGCAACTTCTATGTTGTGATCAAGCCTTGATTCAATCATCTCCAAGTTTGATTCTTGGATTCAAGTTCTAGGGTTTCAAGGTAAAGATCTTGAAACTTGATTTCTTATTTGATGCTTGAGATTCTAAGACCATATTTGATCGATGGTTACCTTAATCAAGCTTTAAATGTTAATTTTTATATGTTTGTTTGGATTTCAAGAGACTACTTAGTGGTGAAAGTTGATACAAAGAGCTATACAATGAGCTTAGGAAACTACATCCAATGTAAGAGGGAGATTAACCTCATCAACCAATTATGATGGCCAGGAACGAAATTTGTATGATGAATCCATGTGAGGATTATTCACCTTGTTTGTATGATTTTGTGATTTGTGTTTAATTGTTTTATGTGATTTTATTGCTTTGATATTATGCATGAATTTGATATAGTAGGATTATGATGTTTTATGTATGTTGTATGATATAAATTGTGATTAAGAAGAAAACAATTTTTGGTTCCAAAGACCATGAGGCTCACGACCTCTATGCCCACAAATGGGTAATCCAATGCAAAATGTTTTATTAAATGTTAACCTAGAGGATTAGTGATAAGAAAGCTAATTAAGGGATTAAAAAATAAAAATGGAAATGAATATATTTTTATTACTAATTAAAAAGTAATTTTTGGTTAATAGAGTGAAATCAGGACTAAGAAGCAATTTGGAGATTGGAAGCATGTTATTTAATGAAGTTTTAGTTGGAAAGATGAAAATGATTTATAAATTGTGAATTTAGTGGTTTAATGTTAAGAAATTTAATTAAGGATTTCTAAGATAAGAATGGAAATGAATAAATTTTATCATTAAGCAAAATAGTGATTTTCGGCCATGATATTGGGAAATAGGATTGAGAATTAAGTTTGAAACTTAAAGTATTTTATTTAAGAGGATTTTTTTAATAAGGAAGATGGAAAATGTTTTATTAAATTAAAATAAATATAAGTTTTAGAAAAGATATTAGAAAATATTATTTAGAGGAGTTTTAGCAAGAAATTAAATTTTAATGATAGTTTGGAGTTTAAAATATTTTATTTAAGAAAGTTTTATTAAGAGTAAACAAAAGATTTTGAGATATCTTGAATTAATTTAGATGATGTAAGTTTTTGTGAAAAACGTTAGGAAATATTATTTGGAGGAGGTTTAGTATAAAAATGTTAGAAATATTATTTAAAGGTGATTTATTAAGGAAATAATGGAATTAAAGTCCAATTTTGATATTAAATTGGAAAAGTTTTAATTTGAACTTAGAATATTGAGAAAATATTTTACGTGATTGAAAATACGTAGAAAAACTCTTACGCGATTTAAAAATAATGATTTTTAGGTACGCGATTAAGAAAATGTTTTAAAATCTCTACGCGATTGAGAAAACGTTGAAAAAATATTACGCGATTTGAAAATGTAATAGAAGTGTTACGCGATTGTGAAAATGCGATAAAAATGCTACGTGATTGAGAAATACAGTAATTAGCTGTCGGACTAATATATTGAACCCAAATATATCAACATTTGGTTATAGCCAGTAAAGGCTTGTAATATGCATAAAGTCATTGGTCATGCATTATTTGTCAGTCGGTGTCTGTTAAGGCTATTGTTGCCTAAGAGTTAAATTACACCTTCGTGTTGGTGCAAATTCTGTTAGTGAAGGTCTATGAATGACCTTGGAGGCGTCGGGGTGCGGGAATTCATAGGTGGCCAATTAGTTGCACTACTATGTCGTGGTGACTGATGCAAACACACCGACATTCTTGACGTGAACACTACTCTATTCACGATCTGGCGTAGAATGTCTTGTACCAGCCATGATGTATACACTGAGAAAAATTATAGCACTTGAATAGGTGGATAACATACAGACATATCTTCTATATCATTCTCTCTGAAATTGTGTTTAGCTCCATGGAGTAGGAAATGGGTGCATTGTGCATAGGGATGGTCAGTACACACATTGTGCATGTGCATAGTCAATATACATATTGTTGTGGTATGGTCAATATACTTATTTTGTGGTATGATTAGCATTCATGTAATTGTGATAGACACTGTTAAATTATCTGTTAGTTGATAACATGATTATACCTGTTGTTTTGTGATATTGCTGTATGTGAATGGCATGATTGCCATTATTGTTCTTTGCTGCCATGATGGTATTGATGTAGGGGATCTCACCTCTTTATTGTAT
Source organism: Ormosia semicastrata (assembly GCA_029884595.1). Taxonomy (NCBI): domain Eukaryota; kingdom Viridiplantae; phylum Streptophyta; class Magnoliopsida; order Fabales; family Fabaceae; genus Ormosia; species Ormosia semicastrata. The sequence continues at coordinate 78,730,543 of JAQQTO010000060.1, forward strand.
TGTTCTGTCTATCTTTTGTTTTGACTATAGTTCCTCGAAGGCGTTAGTGCTTGGCGTGTCCATCGGGACACAGAGCATATAGAGTATTGTGGTGACATTACTCTATCTGTAAGCAGGACTCGTCATGGAGTCACTAATTCTTCTTTTACTGTTGCATATGTAGAGTTTGTTTTACCTATCAGGGAGTTGTGGAATGATTTTCACTATACTCCTAGGGAGGACTCTGAGATATCTTTTGCTCGGATTTCTATCCGTTGAGACATTCCCGACTAAGGAATTTGTCTTCTGAGGAGGACTCTTTTCTTTAGATGTGAATTTGGGCCAATCTAGGTTGGTTATATTAGACGTTTTATGTTTTTGGGTATGTAAGTATAATGTATGTATGGTTGCAGTAAACTTTGTTTATATGTAAAGTATATTATTCAGTTTTATGTCTTATATTTCTATAATTCAGTAAGTTTATGTAATCCGCGAAGAAGAAATTTTGAAACTTATATTTTATAATATTAAATATTTTATAACTTGGGTAAAGAATTAAAAGAAGTTAGTCTGAAATATAATGCCCTTCGGGGGGTGTTACAGCTCCAAACCACAGTCAGATCAACACTAATCTCCCCCTACACCACAAGAAATTAGAAACTAGGGAAAAAATGTTAGCTGGGTATAAAACAGTGTTAGGTGTAACATCCCAAAAATTACTTATTTCATGATAAATAGTCATTTTATAATATTTGTGATTTTTATGAATTTTTCTGGAATTTTCTGAATTGTTTGATTATTTTAACATATCTCTCGATTTGCATGCACGTGGAGCGGGGCTGGGAAAATAAAATTTTTTTCCCGAGGCCAAAAAACTTTGAGCTGTAGAAGCGTCGACGGGGGATCTTACTAAACCCGAGATCGAATACAGTTTATGAAATTTTCATTTTTTGAGATCTTATCTGATAAATAAAATCGCAGTATATTTTATTATCTGTGGGACAATAAAATATCATTTCTGCTGATTGTAACATTTGTCCGCTAGATAATAGCTCTAGCATATTTTTTCTATCTGATTACTTTTATGATAACATCTAAGTGACATCATCACCCTTCACTTTATCGAGAAGCGGACGAAGCTTCTCAAGGAAGCTTCGTACCCAATGTAACATTCAAAAATTACTTATTTCATGATAAATAATAATTTTATAATATTTATGATTTTTGAATTTTTTTAAAATTTTCTGAATTTTTTGATTATTTTAATATTTTTCTTAATTTACGTGCACACTGAGCGAGGCTGGGTAAATGAAATATTTTTCCTGAGGCCGAAAAACTTTGAACTATAGAAACGTCGACGGGAGATCTTATTAAACCTGAGGCTAGACACAATTTATGAGGTTTTCATTTTTCTAGATTTTATCTGATAAATAAAATCACAGTATATTTTATTATCTGTGGAATAATAAACTATTATTTCTGCAAACTGTAAAATTTGTCTACTGAATAATAGTTCTAGCAGATTATCTCTATCTGGTCACTTTTATGATAGCATCTAAGTGACATCATTATCCTTCACTTTATCGAGAAGCATGCGAAGCTTCTTAAGGAAGCTTCCTATCAACCACCACACACTCTCTCCTCTCAAATGGGCTCACGGCTGGAAGGGGGAAATATGGCAAAAATCATCATCTTTTCATTTCACACTCATTCACCTATCACTTTCTCTCTCATCTTTCATTTCTCTCTTTCTCTTTCACGTTCTCTCATCTCCCTCATGCCCTCTCCTCTCTCCCTCTCTTATCCCACACGGCTGCACCACCATTAGAGGCCATTTTCACTAACTTGTTAAACTACTTCCATTTCTTACTTCCTCTCATCATCCTAAGACTCTTCTTTTTGGGGGTCATCCCCTAAATCCATCTTCATCTTCTTCCACCATTGAAGCTCAAAACTTGAAGCTTTTGAGGTAATATTCTTGATCTTCATTTTCTCTTCTCATTTTCGTGGTCCTTGGCTACCATTGTGACCAAGGACTCCCTTTCCAAGCTTTGATTATGAATTTCTTGGGTTTCACCATCTTAGGGTTTTCTTGGAGGCCTTGGACGAAAATCTCAAGAAGAGCACCAAGAAGGTTCCTTTTCTTGTCTTCTCTTGACGTAAGAGGGAGATAATCCTCTTCACCCAATCTTGGTGGTGAGGAAATGTCTTTGGTGTTGATGGTAAGGAATCCATTGTGGGTTTCTCACTTTGTCGTGATTTTTAATAATGTTATGATTTGATTGTGTGGTATCATTTTCTATGCTTGTTATTGAGTATTTTGATGGATTTGTATGTGTCTAAATGTTTAAATATGTATATGGATTGGTACCCATTCGATTTGGAAGCTTGGAGAAGTTCATTTTCATGGGTTATAGTGTAAATTCACGGATTGTGTGGATTTACACAGCTCAGGCCGTGTTCCCCACTGGAAACACAGCTAAAAACGCAAGACAGAGTGTTACACGGCCTAGGCTGTGTAATCAGGCACCTCCATTTTTGCACGTTTTCTGGTTCTTCTAGAGGAGTACACGGCCTAGGCCGTGTAATTTGGCACGGCCGTGTACTCCAGGCCATGTACTTTGGCACGGCCGTGTACTTTAGGAAATGAGAAATGTTTGGTTTTTCTAGTCCCTTGGAGGCTCACAGTCTCATTGGGCACTCATTGTGAGGCTTTATACAAGCTAGAACTTAGCTAACTAAATGAATAGGCACTTAAGTAGGAATTCATAATGTGGAAAGGATAATGAACACAACCTTATTATACAACTTAGAGTGAGGTTTGGATAATGAAAGAACATGAGTGTGAGGAGGGTTGTGAGGAACTTAAAGTAATTACTTTAAGAGAGTTTAACGCAAGAACATAATGGAATTGAGGCATAACTTTTGTAGCAACTTTGAATAGTAAGTGTTCATCTTTGATGTTTTAATATTGACTAGATGTGGGTCCGTGATTGGGATCAAAGATTATGATGAATGATTGGGATCAATATCGAAAGTGAATTTGGTTATGTTAAGCTATCATTGCAAATATATGTGTATATATATATGTATATGTATGCATTCAATCCATATGCATTGAGACATGATTGATACAATCTGACATGATGAGCATGATTGAAGCATGCATTGACATTGTGAGTATAGAACCGAAGTACCGGACCAAGAAAGATTAGATGGACAATTTAGTCAGATGTGGTTCGCCTTTATAACCAGAAATGTCAGATAGACGAACGAGTCAGATGGGACTGGTCATCAAAGGAAACCCAGATAACAGTGGTACTATGTAGTCGTATGGACGATTATATAATATCACTGATGAGAATGGTATTGAACAATTGTATGGACGGTTGCTTTAATACCATTGGGAATGGTACAACGGTGGTTGAACTATTATTAAGGCCATATTGCCTAGGAGTTGAATCACACCTTAGTGCGGGTGCGAATAGACTAGTGTAGGTCTTGCAGTTGACCTTGGGGGTGTCGGGGCGAAGGCGTCTCACAGTGGGCAGTTGGTAGCCCCTCTGGATCGTGGGACAAACCGATGCAAACGCACTGATGATCCTGACAGAGACACTGTCCTATATCGCGATCTTGTGGGAATGCCATTGTATAAAGCCTTATTGCACAAAATGATTGATTATTTTCTGGAAAGCACTTGATTTTAGGCTGACGAGGCACTGGCATGTCCCCTTGATCATTCTCTCTAAATGTTGTTGTCTAGCTCCATGGAGTAGGAAATTAGTACATTGTACATGAGGATGGTCAGCAAACGCATTGTGTATATGCATGGTCAATTCACGTATTGTCATGGCATGGTCTACATACATATTATAGTGACTTAATTATCACTTATGTATATCTGTAGTGGGTATCTGTTGTTATGGTGCTGTTAATAGTTATATTATTGTGGGATATGCTTTTTTAATGACATATATATATATATATATATGCAATTGAAAACTTGAACATATCTATAATATCTGTATGTATGGAATGACATTGCCATTAGTGTTATGTTCCTTTGCTGCCATGTTGATAATGATGTAGGATATCTCACCTCTTGCTTGCACTATTCTTGTTCTATGTGATTTTTGGGTTATAGATGGTAAAGGGGACGAGGTTGACTCTCCTCGATTTTACTTGGTTTGATCTCCTGCGTTCGGTGAGAGCAACAAGAAGGGGCTCTATTGGTTTCGTCATGATTGAGTTTATCAGGGGGTGTCAATGCTTGGCGAGTCGACTGGGCCGATGAGCGTAAATGGTATTATGAGGATCTGACATTGACTATGAAGAGGACTATAATTGAAGATCCTATCCTGGTTCTCACTACATCGGTGCATCCGGAGTTGCCTTACCCATTCGGGAGCTATAGAGTGATCTGATTCATACCCTCTGAGAGGACGAGGAGTCTGTGGCATCAGTTGCGAGGGCGCCTGCCCATGAGACCACACACTGTTCTGTTTTTGTGTCCTCAGATGAACCGGGGAAAAGATCCTGAGGTGGATCCGATGGAGTACCCAACTCCTTAGTCGTGGCGTTGTTGTGGGTAGTTTATATTTTCTTTTGCATTACCTGTATAAGGGCTATTTTGAGTATATATATGTTTTAAGGTAATTAACCAGTCTTATATGTTGTAACTTGGGTATTTCTTGTCGAACTATATTTATTTTTAAAATGACAGAATGTGTAACTATTCATTCGTGGCTCATATTTCCCTCATATGCAAAATGATTAAATTTGAAAAACTTGTTATTTGAGTTGTAGCACACCAAAATTTAGTGACCGTGGTATAATGACGATTATGTTATGGTTATTAAATCGAGGGATGTTACATTAAGTGGTATCAGAGTGCAGTTCATCCTGTTGAGCCGGGGTATAGACTGACTATGCTTCGACATGTTTGAAGTTTCTTTGTATGTTGTGCACTTCCTTGTCTGTTGATTGAGATGTTTGGGAAAGGAAGGCATGGCTTGCCATAGGTTGAATATCGGTAGCTACTGTTGCATAGTTATATGATATTGAGTATTGGCCTACTCAATGTGTAATGTTCTGTGTTTACGGGAAACTATGACTTCACCTAGGCGTATTAAGGTAATAGAAGTTATTTTAAAAAGAAGCTCAGCTGGTATGACTGAACTTGCTTAGGATTTATTTACATTTACACCCTTGTTGTGTTACCTCTAGAATTGTTTAAGCCAATGGGTTAGAAAAAAGGTAGTTAAATAGAATTTGTAAGGTTTGTGGACTGAGGCGTCCAAAAGGTTTTGGAAAATTGATTTTCTTGGGAAAATAATATTTGGCGTAAGATTGGTTCACGGAGCTGCTTGAGAGTTAAATACTTACAAGAGATCGCATCATGGAAGGCAGAATGAAGGAGCTCAAGTTAGAGTCCTTTGGATTTGGTGGTTAGGATGTCTTGATGTGATGTGTAACTCTTTGCGTTTGGTTTCCGAAAGGAGACAATATTGTTTGAATTGATTGCTTTTGATTTTCCTTATGTTTCGATTTGTTTGCCCTTGAAGGAAGGAAATGGCTCGAGGTAGATGTAAGTGTGTGAATGTGGGGAGTGACGATGATGATATGATTGCGACAGCAGGAGTAATGCAAAGAATGGTTGATGTAACTGATGCACACTTTTTAGTTGTTGCATTTACAAACCCAAGTGCAGGTTGTCTCAAGTAATAAATTCTCGGTGAGTCCGAGGTCGATCCACAGGGAATTGATGAAGATTATTTAAGGTAAGGTAAATATTTTATTACTACAGTAAAAATTATTTACTTGGGTAAAAATGATCCACTCTTGGTAAATAAAGTAAAAGTAAGATTAATTCCTTTTATAACTCAATTAGAATCCTCGCAACATGGAGGTTCCAATCGAAAAATATAACGTTAAAAGTCCATTAAAATAATACACGTAATTATATTATGTTTCCTAAAAATATTACCACCACTTATAAATGGGTTAAAGCATTCATTGTGCCAATATTTTGTCTACAACAAATCAAGAACTCCTCTTTACAAAGATGATTTCTAAATTATAAGAAACAAATTATAATATGTATAATGGTTACTAGAAAATATAAATCATTTAAGTACAAGAGAAGAATAAATCTAACCTTACTTTATTACCAAGAGCTTCACCCTTTCACCCAAGTAAAATGAAACTTAGTTACTCATAGATAAGAAGAAAGAAAGAAAGAAGAAGAAGAAGAAGAAGAACATGACTTTCATTTAGAACAAAGGAAAATTACTACAAGAAAACCTAGTAACAAAATGGTATCATTTTGGTAACTAACACCTAATACCTTCAATGATCTGCCAAGGCCCCCTTTTATAGAGGATTAGAGATACAAAATGTCAAGGGGGCTGAGTCATTAGTGGTTGAATGATTGGAAAATGAGTGGAAAATACCAAATGACATTAAATGAGTGGGAAATTATGGAGATTCCTTGTCTCCGAAATCATGCAGCTCTGAAGTCATTGTATTCGTCATTTTTGAACCAAGTGGTCTTCATGAAAGTTGTAGGCCTGGATCTTAGCTTTCAAATGGATTTAGTTTCAGTCCAATATCATTTCTACAACTCCAGATACGTTCAAATTACTACATACTGTCCAGGCCCAGTCACAGCTCCTCTGTTATGACTTCCAAACCCAATATCACCTTTAAGGAATCCGATTCTGGAAAAGTGTTCAACATAAAAGTTGTAGATATGGGTCTTAACTATTTAGAATCCAAATTTCAATCCATTGTACAACATTTAGCCCAAAATCTGTGATGAACAGTATATGTAGGTCAAGCTGTCAGGAACAACACTCTAGTTCTTGCTTCAACCCCAATTTGAGTTATCTACTCGTGTGATTGGGCCTTTGAGGTCTTCATAAAAGTTATAGAGCTCTCTCTTATCTTTCAAATACCACTAGAATCACCTCCAAAGACCACCTACAACCCAAGATATGGCCAAAGTACAGAAATAGTGTAAGACGTAAATTATGCTGAAAAATTAAATTAAGTCTAATTTGAGTCCAAATTTACAAAACATAATAAAACTCAATCAATTAAGTACATAAAGAGTGTAAATGACTAAAAATGAAGGCTTATTAATGTATCAAATATGTGATCATCAGTAACAACACACCAGGATTAGAGGGCCGCACAACAACAAGAATTGGAAGTTGAGGTTCAGAATTTGATGGAAGAAAGTCAACTTTGGGGTAACTCTAGACTGCCTAAGTTCCAAAGGAGGAATAATAGAAAGGTTAATCAGTTTAAGCGAAAATCGTATATATGACGATCGAGGGAGCAACAGCAACAACAAACGCATGAAGGAGGTGCAAGTAGTAGTAAATCCAATTCGATCGTGGTATCTTTACCAAAATGTAAGAAGTGCAGAAAGGGCCACTTAACAAGGCATTGTACAATCAAGGGAATAATTTGTTTCAAGTGCGGAAAGCTAGGACATGTGGCTAGGAATTGTGCTTTGCATAGGACGAAGCCTTCTGTTGGAGATGTGTGTGCTTCAAAATCTCATGAGGAAGTGAGAGTTAATTCCTCAAGTGGAGCGAAAGTCTCTCAGACTAAAGGCCTAAAAGAGGGAGCTTGTACTACAACAGATGACCCTATGATTTTACTATATAATTTTGGGGGTAACCCATTCCTTTATGACACATGACTGTATGAGTCTATTAAGGTCGTTTGTATCTTCATCATCTTTTGACTAAGTTATTTCTACTTCTGCTACTAAGAACTTATTGATGGTAGCCAAGTTGTTTAAATTATCCTATGACCTATTAAAGACGAAATCTTTCTCTTGATCTGATTTGTTTACTTCTTTCACAAATTAGATGTAATATTGAAAATGGATTGGTTATTTTCCAACCCTATCCTGTTAATTATTCCGATCAAACTTTAGTGTTTCTTGAGATAGAGATTTCTGGATTTGAATCCATGAAGCTCAATCCTAAATTTTATTAAACCATGTAAAATTCTTCGTCGGATGGCTCTGGTAGTATACCAAATAACTTCACCATCTTTTCCTTCTAACCTTTATAATGTTTCTAGTGTACTTTGACTAAAGAAATGTGTTCCTGAATTCAAACCATATCATAGTGCTGAATACAGTACAATTAGAAAAGAACATACCCTATAAGACATTTTCTATTAAGATCAAGGATAGATGGCTTAATGAATTAACTGAAGGAAGCCGCTGTTATCCCCACGATTAGTTTGCATTCTGGTTATCATCAAGTTCACTCGAAAGTAGGAGATATTTCCAAGAACAATTTTTTCTGATGCATTATGGGCACTACGAGTATTTAGTAATGTCGTTCCATGTAACGAACGCTTCGGTAATATTCATCGATTACCTGAATAGAATCTCTTTTCCATGTTGAAAACAGATTCGTCGTTATCTTTGTTGATGACATTCTGATCTACTCTTGAAGCTTGGAAGAATGTACCGAACCTCTAATCGTGATTCTTCAAATTCTGAAGAAGAAGAAGAAGTTACTTGTAAAGTTGTTCAAGTGCGGATTCAAGTTAAAGGCAATTCAACTTTTGGGTCACGTGATCTTAAAGGATGGAGTTGCTATGGAATCATCGAAAGTTGAAACAGTTCTTCAACAAGAAAGGTCGAAGACCGTAACACGGGTTTGTAACTTCGTGTGATTAATCGATTACTAGTGATGATTCATCCAAAGGGTTTTCCAAGATGGCAGGACCTCCCACTCAGCCTACGAGAAAGAATCAAGCTTTTCTATGGACCAAGGTGTGTGAAGAAAGTTTTCAAGAGTCAAGGAGACGACTGACTACATCGCGATCCCAAATGAGCTTGTGATGTTTTACATCAGGGTTTGGGATGTGTGCTTGTGCAGAATGGGAAGGTGGTAACGTATGTTTCGAGACAATGGAGAGCACATGAGAAGGACTACTCTACACAAACTCAGAATTAGCAATTATAGTGCATTAAAAATATGGGGGTATTTTCTACAAGGATCAACATTTAACGTCTGTAGAAATCATTATAATCGGAAATATCTGGTTGATTAGAGGGAGTTAATTATAAGACATTACATGGACGGTGATGTAAGACACCTTCGTGTTGACACCAAGACAGTGAAAGGATTACGATTGGACCCGAGCTTGCACAATGAGCAACGGATAAAGTTAAGATGACTCAGGAAAGGATGCAAATAATTCAAGGGGAAAAAGAAATTGCGTTAGGACAAGCGATTTGGAATGTTGTGCTTGAGGCACAACATCGAAGCTAGTTTCCAAGGAAAGAAAATTTCAAGGATGAAATTTCTTTTTGAAGGGGAGAGTTGTAACATCCTAAAAATTACTTATTTCATGATAAAAAATCATTTTATAAAATTTATGATTTTTGAAAAAAATTCTAAAAGTTTTTGAATTGTTTGATTATTTTAATATTTTTCTCAATTTGCGTGCGCACTAAGCGAGACTGGAAAAATGAAATATTTTCCCTGAGGCTGAAAAACTTTGAACTGTAGAAATGTCGACGGGGGATCCTACTAAACCCGAGGTTGGACATAATTTACGAGGTTTTCATTTTTCTAGATTTTATCTGATAAATAAAATCATAGTATATTTTATTATTTGTGGGATAATAAACTATTATTTCTGCTAACTGTAAAATTTATCCACTGAATAATAGTTCTAACAGATTATCTCTATCTGGTCACTTTTATGATAACATCTAAGTGACATCATTATCCTTCACTTTATCGAGAAGCGTGCGAAGCTTCTCAAGAAAGCTTCAATGAAACTTCAAGGAAGCTTTCTATCAACCATGACACACTCTCTCCTCTCAAATGGGTTGCACGGCTGGAAGGGGGGAAATATGGCAAAAATCATCATCTTTTCATTTCACACTCATTCACCTATCACTTTCTCTCTCATCTTTCATTTCTCTCTTTCTCTCTCACGTTCTCTCATCTCCCTCACGCCCTCTCCTCTCTTCCTCTCTTCTCCCACACGGCTGCACCACCATTAGAGGCCATTTCACTAACTTGTTAAACTACTTTCATTTCTTACTTCCTCTCATTATCCTAAGACTCTTCCTTTTACGGGTCATCCCTTAAATCCATCTTCATCTTCTTCCACCATTGAAGCTCAAAGCTTAAAGCTTTTGAGGTAATATTCTTGAACTTCATTTTCTCTTCTCATTTTCATGGTCCTTGGCCACCATTGTGACCAAGGACTCCCTTTCCAAGCTTTGATTTTGGATTTCTTGGGTTTCACCATCTTAGGGTTTTCTTGTAGGCCTTGGACAAAAATCTCAAGAAGAGCACTAAGAAGGTTCCTTTTCTTGTCTTCTCTTGAGGTAAGAGGGGTGGTGAGGAAATGTCTTTGGTGTTGATGGTGAGGAATCCATTGTGGGTTTCTCACTTTGTCGTGATTTTTAATAATGTTATGATTTGATTGTGTGGTATCATTTTCTATGCTTGTTATTGAGTATTTTGATGGATTTGTATGTGTCTAAATGTTTAAATATGTATATGGATTGGTACCCATTCGATTTGGAAGCTTGGAGAAGTTCATTTTCATGGGTTATAGTGTAAATTCACGGACTGTGTGGATTTACACAGCTCAGGCCGTGTTCCCCACTGGAAACACAGCTAAAAACGCAAGACAGAGTGTTACACGGCCTAGGCTGTGTAATCGGGCACCTCTATTTTTGCACGTTTTCTGGTTCTTCCAGAGGAGTACACGGCCTAGGTCGTGTAATTTGGCACGGCCGTGTACTCCAGGCCATGTACTTTGGCACGGCCGTGTACTTTAGGAAATGAGAAATGTTTGGTTTTTCTAGTCCCTTGGAGGCTCACAGTCTCATTGGGCACTCATTGTGAGGCTTTATAACAAGCTAGAACTTAGCTAACCAAATGAATAGGCACTTAAGTAGGAATTCATAATGTGGAAAGGATAATGAACACAACCTTATTATACAACTTAGAGTGAGGTTTGGATAATGAAAGAACATGAGTGTGAGGAGGGTTGTGAGGAACTTAAAGGAATTACTCTAAGAGAGTTTAACGTAAGAACATAATAGAATTGAGGTATAACTTTTGTAGCAACTTTGAATAGTAAGTATTTATCTTTGAGATTTTAATATTGACTTGATGTGGGTCCGTGATTGGGATCAAAGATTATGATGATTGATTGGGATCGATATGACATGTGAATTTGGTTAAGTTAAGCTATCATTACGAATATATGTATATATATATGTATATGTATGCATTGAATCCATATACATTGAGGCATGATTGATACTGTCTGACATGATGAGTATGATTGAAGCATACATTGACATTGTGAATATGGAACCGAAGTACCGGACCAAGAAATATCAGATGGACAATTTAGTCAGATGTGGTTCGCCCTTATAACCAGAAACGTCAGATAGACGAACGAGTCAGATGAGACTAATTATCAAAGGAAACCCAGATAATAGTAGTACTATGTCGGCGTATGGACGGTTATATAATATCACTGATGAAAATGGTATTGAACAATTGTATGGATGGTTGCTTTAATACCATTGGGAATGGTACAATGGTGGTTGAACTATTGTTAAGGCCATGTTGCCTAGGAGTTGAATCACACCTTAGTGCGGGTGCGAATAGACTAGTGTAGGTCTTGTAGTTGACCTTGGGGGCGTCGGGGCGCGGGCATCTCACAGCGGGCAGTTGGTAGCCCCTCTAAACCATAGGACAAACCGATGCAAACGCACTGATGATCCTGACGGAGACACTGTCCTATATCGTGATCTTGCGGGAATGCCACTGTATAAAGCCTTATTACTCAAAATGATTGATTATTATCTGGAAAGCACTTGATTTTAGGCTGATGAGGTACTGGCATATCCCCCTGATCATTCTCTCTGAATGTTTTTGTCTAGCTCCATGGAGTAGGAAATGAGTACATTGTACATGAGGATGGTCAGCATACGCATTGTGCATATGCATGGTCAGTTCACGTATTGTCATGGCATGGTCTACATATATATTGTGGTGACTTAATTATTACTTATGTATATCTGTAGTGGATATCTGTTGTTATGGTGCTGTTAATAGTTATATTATTGTGGGATATATTTTTCTGATGATATATATATATATATACAATTGATAACTTGAACATATCTATAATATCTATATGTATGGAATGACTTCGTCATTTATGTTATGTTCCTTTGCTACCATGTTGGTAATGATATAGGATATCTCACCTCTTGCTTACACTGTTCTTGTTCTATGTGATTTTTGGGTTAAAGACAGTAAAGGAGACGAGGTTGAGTCTCTTAGATTTTACTTAGTTTGATCTCCTGCGTTTGGTGAGGGCAACAAGAAGGGGCTCTATTGGTTTCATCATGATTGAGTTCACCAGGGGGTATCAATGCTTGGTGAGTCGACTGGGCTGGCGAGCGTAAATGGTATTATGAGGATCTAACATTGACTGTGAAGAGGACTGCAATTGACGATCATATCCTAGTTCTCACTACATCAGTGCATCCGGAGTTGCCTTACACATTCAGGAGCTATGGAATGATCTGATTCATACCCTCTAAGAGGACGAGGAGTCTGTGGCATCAACTGCGAGGGCGCTTACCCGTGAGACCGTACACTATTCTGCTTTTGTGTCCTCAGATAAATCGGGGAAAGGATCCCGAGGTGGATCTGATGGAGTACCCAACTCCTTAGTCGTGGCGTTGTTGTGGGTAGTTTATATTTTCTTTTGCATTACCTGTATAAGGGGTATTTTGAGTATATGTATGTTTTAAGGTAATTAACCAATCTTATATGTTGTAACTTGGGTATATCTTGTCGAACTATATTTATTTTTAGAATGATAGAATGTGTAACTATTCATTCGTGGCTCATATTTCCCTCATATACAAAATGATTAAATTTGGAAAACTTGTTATTTGAGTTGTAGCACGCCGAAATTTAGTGACCATGGTATAATGATGATTATGCTGTGGTTATTAAATCGAGAGGTGTTACACCCAACACCACATTTTCCTATCTCCTCTTTTAGGCTCCACGACTGGGAGGAGAAAAAGATGACAAAAGTCATCACATTTTCACTTCTTATTTCCCATTATCAAACCCATTTCACCTTTCTCTCTCTCACTCTCACGTTCTCTCATCTCTCTCTCACACTCTCTCCTCTCTTCCCTCTCTTCTCCCACACGGCCACACACACACCACCATTGAAGGCCACTTCATTTTCTTGCTCAGCCAACCTTGTTTCTTGCTTCCTCTCATCATCTTAAGACTTTTCTCTTTGGGGGTCATCCCCTAAATCTTCCTCTGTCATCTTCCATTATTGAAGCCCAAAGCTTGAAGCTTTTGAGGGTTTTCTTGGAGGTCTTGGATGAAAATTGCAAGAAAAGCACTAAGAAGACTCTTTTTCTTGTTTTTTCTTGAGGTAAGAGGGAGATAATCCTCTTCAACTAATCTTGGTGGTGAGGAACATTTTTTTTTATGTTGATGGTGAGGAATCCATTGTGGGTTTATCACTTTGTTTGTGATTTCTCATGATGTTATGATTTAAATGTGTTGTATGACCTTCTATGCTTGATAGTGTGAATCTTGATGGATTTGTATGTGCCTAAATGCTCAAATATGTATATGGATTGGTACCCATTTGATTTGGAAGCTTGGATAAGCTCATTTTCATGGATTCTGGTGTAGATTCAAGGGCTGTGTGGATTTACACGGCCCAGGCCGTGTTCCCCACTAGAAACACAGCTCAACGCACAAGACAGAGTGTTACACAACCTAGGCCGTGTAATATTACACAGCCGTGTAATTGGGCATTTCAATTTGGGCACGTTTTCAGGTACTTCCAGAGGAGTACATGGCCTAGGTCGTGTAATTTGACACGACCGTGTACTCCAGGCCGTGTAATTTGACACGGCCATGTACTTTGGGTAATGAGGAATGGTTGAGTTTTCTGGTCCCTTGGAGGCTCACGGCCTCATTGGGCACTCATTTTGAGACCTTGTAACTAGAACTTAGCTAATTAAATGAATAGACATTTAATTAGGAGTTCATAATGTGGAAAGAATCAAGAACACAACCTTATCATACAACTTAGAGTGAGGTTTGGATAAAGAAAGAACATGAGTGTAAGGAGGGCTGTGAGGAATTTATAGTAAATATTCTAAGAGAGTTTAACGCAAAAACATAATGGAATAGAGACATAACTTTTGTAACAACTTTGAATAGTATGTGTTCACCTTTGAGGTTTTAATATTGACTTGATGTGGGTCCGTGATTGAGATCAAAGGTTTTGGATGAATGATTGGGCTCGATATAGCATGTGATTTTGGATGAGCTATGCTATCAGTGTGAATCTATATATGTATATATGTATGCATTGAATCCACATGCATTGAGACATGATTGAGAAAGTCTAATATAATAAGCATGCATCAACATTATGCTTTTGGAACCGAAGTACCAGACCAAGAAACATCAGATAGATGATTTAGTCAGATGAGGTTTGCTCCTATAATCAGAAACATCAGGTAGACGATTTAGTCAAAAAGGACTGGTTATCAAAGGAAACCCAAATATCGGTGGTACTATGTAGTCGTATGGACAGTTATATAATATCATTGACGCAAATGGTATTGAAACAATTGTATGGACAATTGCTTTAATACCATTGGGAATGGTAAAACGGAGGGTTGATCCTGTTGAATATGCATTTGTACAGTATACAATTATAGCATTTTATGCCTAGGAGTGAACGAGAACTTACAGGATAGTGGGGCCTTGAATAGACCTATGGGGACGTCAGGGCACGGTGATTCACTTGTGATTATGCTATCACATTGTATACTCCTAGCCGTGAACACTATTGCAACGCACTGGCAGCTTGACAATCCACTATTGCTTTTCGTGGCCCAACGTAGACTGTCTATTGAGGGGGGGACAGATCTTCTGGGATGTTCATCTCTGAAAACTGAGTCTGGCTCCATGGAGTAGGAAATTAGTACATTGTACATGAGGATGGTTAGCATACGCATGGTCAGTTCACATAATTGTCATGGCATGGTCAACATACATATTGTGGTGACATAATTTATTATTTATATATCTATGATGGATAACTGTTGTTATAGTGCTGTTAATATTTATATTATTATGGGATATGCTTTTCTGATGATATATATATATGTGAAATTAATAACTTAAATATATCTGAAATATCTGTATATATGGAATGACTTCGTCATTCGTATTTTTTTTCCTTCACTACCATATTAGTAATGATGTAGGATATCTCACCTCTTACTTGTACTATTCTTTTCTATATGGTTTTTGGTTAAAGACTATAAAGAGGATGAGGTCGAATCTCCTAGATTTTTACTTGGTTTGACCTCTTGCGTTCAGTGAGGACAACAAGAAGGGGTTCTATTGATTTTCGTTAAGACTGTGTTTACCGGGGATGCCAATGCTTGGCGAGTCGAATGGGCTGGCGAGCTTAAACGGTATTGTTGGGGATCTGATCCTGACTGTGAGGAGGATCGCGATTGAAGATTCTATCTTGTTTCTTACCACATCAGTGCATCTGCAGCTTGCCTTACCTATTCGGGAGCTATGGAGTGATCCGCTTCACACATCTAGAGAGGACGAGGATTCTATGGCATCAATTGTTAGGGAACCTACCCGTGAGACCGCACCCTGTCTTGTCCTTGTGTCTTCAGATGAATCGGGGAAGGATCCCGAGGTGGATCCGATGGAGTGCCTAACTCCTTAGTCGTGGCGTCGTTATGGGTAGTTTGCGTTTCTTTTGCATTATCGGTATAAGGGTTCTTTTGAGTATATGTATGTTTTAAGGTAATTATCTAGTCTTATAGCTGTATTTTGAGCATGTCTCGTTAAATTATAATTATATTTTTCTTTATGACAGTACGTGTAACTATTCATTCGTGGCTCATATTTTCTTTATATGCACAATGATTAAATTTGGAAAACTTATTATTTGAGTTATAACACGCCAAAAATTTAGTGACTATGGTATAATAACGATTGTGCTGTGGTTACTAGATCGAGGGGTGTTACATTAGGCAATTAGGAACACTTCCAAAATGATTGAATGACACTAATAAGGAAATATTGCAATGCAATTATTAATAAAGGCAATAAAAGCCAATGTAATAGTAACCAACGCAGTAAAATGCAATGCAACAGTTATGCGATTAAACAAGAGTTAATTGTTAGTGAGAACAAGAGTTAGTATAGTCACTTACTATGATCAGATTGCACCTAACAAGTCTCGACAATGGCGCCAAAATTCTGATGAGCGCCAAACTCAATCAAAATTGTAACTGAGTTATGCCTATGGCTTGTAGCATAGGAAACAACACTGGATCGTCTCTCAAGGATTGTAAATGCAATTTGATCAAATCAAGCCAAAATTAGGGGAAGGATTTGAGAATTCAAAATATGTAAATAACAGAATAAAAGTAAGAGAAATTCAATTGAAAGAGCAATCAATTCAGAAAACTATCCGAAGTTAGGTTGATTTTATCATAGATCATTCAGTAAACATTTGAAGTGCATTTGAATGGTTAATTTGGATTTAACTGAAATCTCTACATCAAATCTAGAATTCATACTAGACAATCATCTAGAATTTAATTAACAATTGACATATAAATTCACAATCGCACAATTTATGTTAGATCTATGTTAATTTGAACTCTGAATTCAATTAACCTAGGTACAAATCACTAACCTAACCTCTTTAATTCCGTGATTAATTCATATCAATAGATTCTAAATCCATCATAATTCTAAATCTTAAATCAAGATCCAATCAGATCAAACATAAATTGAATCACCATTCATGCATTCAAGATCAAGAAGAAGAAGAAGAAGAAGAAGAAGAAGAAGAGGAAGAAGAAGAAGAAGAAGAAGAGGAATCCAAATGCAATTCAAACACAAAAATAGAACCAAGATCTCAAGAATCCAAACCACAATTTCTTTAAGAATCTCTAAATTGATTACAGAAGTTTAGCTCTCCATAGCTATCACCATGAGCGAGCTTGAGGGAAAGGAAGAAGGAAGAATAAGAAGAGAGAAAGATCTAGATTTAGAGAGAAAAGTGTAGAATGAGATGATGATATCAATTTTCTGCCTCTATCCCCTATAACTACCCCCTAATTTGGCCTCACATGATTAGAACCCAATTAGTTATAAAGTTGGGTCCATTATGAGTAATTAGACACAAACCCCATGTCATTTGGACGTCTACAATTCAAGTTATAGAGAAAACATTCTCAAAGGGTCTCTAAACTCATGTTCTGACTTCCAGGCCCAATTAGCTGCACTATATGTCTGATTATGCCCTGGAGCTCTTCATAAAAGTTGTAGAGCTCTCTCTCATATTTCCTATAAAGTAAGACAAATAATTTTTAGACATCTAGAACTCAAGATATGGCCGAAATATTGAAACAGTGTCAAACCTTAATGATGCTGAAAAAAATCAATTAAACCCAATTTGAGCCCAAACTTACAAAACATGACCAAGCTCAATCAGTTAAGTACATGAAGAGTGTAAATGACTAAAAATGAGGGTTTATTAATGTATAAAATATATGATTATCATGGAACGAACCCAGGATATCCATATCCTATCTCTAAATTGACCAAGGTACCAACATCGTGGATGGTTCCTCTGAGGGAGCCTGATAATGGTCCGAGTGGCGCTGGCATTTATCACAGACCTAGACATGTGCATGGGAATCTGCTTCCATCATTGGCCAATAGTATCCTGCGCTGAGTACCTTTAAAGCTAGGGCTTTGCCTCCTAAGTGGTGTCCACAACTCCCCTCATGAACCTCAGCCAGCACATATTTTGCTTCTTTTGGCATGAGACATTTAAGGAGAGGTGAGAAAAATCCACGTCGGTATAATTGCCCATCGTAGATGGTGTACCTAATTGTTGTTTTGATTAATTTGGAGGTTTTCTTTATATCGGAGGGCCTGGCTCCAAACTGCAGATACTCCACAATTAGGGTGATCCAAGTATGCTTTTCCCTTTCCACCTGGAAAATGACGGGATCCATGATGGAGGGTTGAGAGAGGAACTCTTGTATCATGGAACAGTTGTTGCCTAGGCTTTTAGTGCTGACCAGTTTAGACAGTTCTGCTCCCTTGGTATATGCTCTATCTTAGCCTCTTGGAAGCTTTTAAAAAGCTTTTGTACCTTGACTAAGTATCTCCGAAGAAGAGGTTCCTTTGCTTAGTAATCACCCTAGATCTAGGAGGTCGCAAGTTGGGAGTCACTGCAAAGTGTAATCTTAGTTACTCCCATGTCCTTGGCCATTACCAGACCGACAATACATGCTTCATACTACGCCGGATTGTTTGAGGTTGGGAACTCAAACTTTAGGGAATTTTCCAATGTCAGTTCTTCATAATTCTCCAAAATTACCCCGACACCACTTCCCTTGGGGTTCGATGATCCATCAAAAAATATAGTCTAAGAAATAACTATGAGGTCACCGGGGTCTGAGGTGAGTTCTGTCAGGAAGTCGGAGAGCGCCTAAGCCTTTATTGCAAACTGAGGCTCAATGGACCAAGCAATCATTCTCCTTCTAAGTCTAGATTGTACAGCACCTGCTAGATGGGTTGGTCTGTCCTTACCACTATGGGATGGCACTGGAAATATTGTCTCAATCTTCGGGCCATGGTAATAAGTGCGAAGGCAACCTTTTCAGCTTTGGGCCTTACAAAACCTTACTTACGAAATAGACCTGTAATACCCTGATTTTTTATTTTTTCTTGAAATAAATGAGTTTTATAATATTTATGAATTTTTATGAACTTTTGGGGATTTCTAATTATTTTGAATATTTTAATATTGTTTTGATATTTTAATATTATCTTGAAAACTGTATGTTTGAATTTCATTTTCTCTGAAAATATGAGTTTTATAAATTTTATGATTTTTGTGAATTTTTGTAGAACTTTCTGAGTTTTTGATTATTTTAGTGTTATTTTGAGTTGTGTGTGGGTTCGGGGTGGACCCGAGGCGGGCCCGGAAAAATAAAAATTTTTCATGGATCAGAAAGTTCAGGACTGTTAAGGTGGGATCGGGGGATCTTACTAAACTCGAAATCGAGAACAGTTGATAGAGATTTTCAATATTTGAGTTTTCTATTATCCATTATGTAATAATAGCAGTAGTTGTTATCCATTAGGTAACATCTGTTAGAAAAATAGTTTGATGACTCAGCTGGTGACTCTACACTACGACTCACCATACTGACTCAGCTGTTCTAGAAAAATCTATGATGACTTACCTAGTAAATATCTAAGGATAAATATCTAGGAATAAATATCTATCGAGAAAATATCTTGATAAAATATCTCAAATGTAATCATGAAAGCTGAAAATATCTTAAGGATCATGATGGCTCATTATTACTAAGCTTTATGACTAACCAATAGGAATTGGTCAAACATAGTGGCTGGACTTTGTTGTGAACTGTTGGATGGAAAACTTGATGGAAAAGCCTTAGATCCTCACCGTTGATCTAATCAATGGTGTGAAAACAATCTTGATAAAGAAGCTTATGATATTAACCTTAGATTCAATCAATGGTTAGGAGATGGAGTTGATTTTAATAGTTAGGATTTAGTCAATAAAAATGGCTAGATTGATTAGTTAAGTAACTAGATAATCTAACTTAGTTACCCTAATAGTCTAATTAGTAATTAAATGAACTAATTTAGTTGCTAAATAATTAGAAGCTAGTTACTAGATAAATATTTAATTATTTAGAAACATGACATAATCATAACAAAGTAATTAACTAGTTAGAATGTAACCAAATGGCTTAACTAAATTAATTCAATTGTAACTAAATGGTAAGCTAGGTAACTAATTAAATTAACTAAGTGTAACTAGAAAGCTTATTGAATTAAGACTTGGTTAGCTATCCTAAGTGAACTCCACGGCTGCCTAGTGTTTTCTAGGAGGTTCTTGATTCATCTTTGATGATCATTTGATGACAACTTGATGACCAAGGCCATGTGCACTCATGTGAGCCCATGTGCTTATGCTTAATCTTGCAAAACAAGCCTTGAATCTCCTACACAAGCACTCCCACAGCTGCACACTTATGAATTGGCTCTTTCATTTTCATTTCCTCACATTTGGTAACACTTAAACCATTTTCTCTCTTCTCTCTCTTCCAATTATTCAAGAACACCGAGAACAAACACCATAAACTCTATTTTCTTCTTCTCTTAACCCATTCGGTCTCCACTTCTAAATCCGACTTCCAAACTTCAATAATTTTATACAACCTTAGATCTAGAACGTATACACAATCCTAAGATACTTTGTAGTTAAGATCTTGGCCTAGTTCTATCATCTTTAACCTTGTTCTTCAAGTTAAAGATCAAAAAGCCCTTGCTTTATTTCTTGAAGGAGCTCACGGTCAACCACCCAAGCACCATCATCTTCCAAGTCTGTTTAATTTCAACCTACCATATTTCTTGAATCCTTACATCATTCTAAGACTCTTTGATGTTGAGACTTTGGTCTAAATCCATCATCTTCATGCTTGAATCTTGGATTTAAGTTCTAGGGTTTCAAGGTAAAAATCTAGAAACTTGGCTTTTTATTTGATTTTTAGAATCCTAAGACCATGTTTGATCTATGGTCATCTTAATCAAGCTTTAGATACTTATTTGTATGTGTTTGTTGTGATTCTAAGATCTATTTGGTGGTGAAAGATTGATACAAAGAGACTTTTACAAAGAGCAAGGAAGCATCAACCAGGTAAGAGGGAGATTAACCTCATCGGCCATATGTGGCGGTGAAGGAATGGAATTGTTTGTGTTTGTGAGTGGAAAAATCATGTGAGGATTTATTCACTCGATTGTGTAATTATTAGTTTGTGTTTGTTAGATTATATTATGTGATTGTTTTATTGCTTTGATAAGTATGCATGAGTTATATATGTGTTTGATATGCTTATAGCTTTGACAGTATATTTGCCTATGTGTGATTTGGAAAGTATGATAATTTCTATGTAATTTAAGATGTGATTCATATGATGAGAAAATTTTGTATGAGGACTCCAAAAAGTCTAGAGGTACACGGCCTCATTACTATCAAGAGGACTAAGGATTCTAAATCATTTTCCAAATTGAGGATTAAATGATTTTATGATAAGAAATTCAATTAAGTAATTTTATAAGGAATGAAGGTGTTAAGAAATTATTTATATATGAATTTTGAAGGCTTGTATTGCCTTGGTTTTGTGAGACAAAGTGATTTCAAAGTGGAAATTTAATTGATTTAGTACAAGGATTAAGAAATAGAAATAAAGTGTTTTATCACTTGAAAAATGAAATTTTCGTTTATGAATGGAAAAGAGAGGTTGAAAGTGTTTGAACCTCAATTTATTTTAAAGAGGATTGATTTGAGCTATAATATCCCAAGTAAAACTATGAAATACAATTTTCTGGGAAACAGTAGAAATACTGATTTTTAGAGGGACTATATTTAAAATTATATTTTTTTGAGGGACTATATTGGAAATATTCTTTAAAAATGGACTTTATTGTAAATATTATTTAATAAGGGGCCATTTTGAAAATATTATTTGAAGAGGGGCTATTATGTAAATATTATTTTATGAAGAGGGGCTATTATGTAAATATTATCATACGAAGGACTAATATGCAAATAATGAAAATAAGGTTATTTTTTTATATTAAATGAGAAAAAAAATCTTATTTCGGATTTAAAATACGTTAGAAATATTTTACGCAATTTAAAAGTAGTAATTTTAGCTACGTGATTGAGAAAATGCGAAAATATGATTACGCGATGAAAATACAGTAAAGATACAATTGGGCCAATGTGTGAACCTTGAATATGAGATGATGAATTTGAACTGAGAATGGTGCATTGTATATGCATTAGAAAGGTCCGATGAACTGGATAAGGCTAATTGCCTAGGAGAGAATACACCTCTTGAATGGGTGCGATATGCGTAGTGTAAGTCACTTGTTGACCTTTGGGGCATCGGGGTGCGGGTTGCCTACAGTAGGCAGTTGGTAGCTCTTCTATACCGTGGGTTTGACCGACGCAACGCACCGATGATCCTGACCGAGACACTATTCTTAATCGAGATCTGATAAAGGTTGTCATGTATATGCTAGATGTGCAAATACATATGAGAAATGTGGCACGTGGTCTGAGGCATGTTGGTACAGACAGATCTTTTTGATTACTCTCTCCTACCTGAGTTTTAGCTCCATGGAGTAGGAAATTGAGTTTATATGCACATGCATATTTATTGAGTATTGATATCAGTGTGATATTTGAACTATTGAATATTTGGAAAATATTGAGGGCATTATCGTAATTATTATTTATAATAATTGAATTGTTGAATATTTGGATATTATTAAGGGCATGATCGTAATTATTATTTATTACATCTGTTTTGATGATAAATAATGTTGATGGCATAATTGTAATTATGGCATGATGTATCTATATGATATATTGTATGTGTTTATCATTTCTTTGCTACCATATTAGTATGTGATGTAGGGAATCTCACCTCTTTGCTATTTTATTCTGTCTGTTTCTATTTTTTTATGCCTACATTTGTGAAGACGGCGATGGCTGCAAGGAGGGACTAGTTAGGTTTCTTTAGACCACAGTTTCTTGAAGGTGCTACTACTTGGCGTGTCTATTAGGACACAGGGCACATAGAGTATTGTGGTGATATTACTCTATCAGTAAGTAGGACTTGCCATGGAATCATTACTTCATTTTATACGGTTGCTTATGTAGAGGTTATTTTACCTATTAGGGAGTTGAGGAATGAATTTCACTATACTCCTAGAGAGAACTTCGATATATCCTTGGGTCGAATTTCTATCGGTCGAGATATTCCCAGCTAGGGAATTTGTCTTCTGACAAGGGCTCATATATTAGGTATTATGTTTTTAGGTATGTATAGATAATGAAGGTGTGGTTGTAATACACTCTGTTTAAATGAAAAGTACTTTATTCAGTTATATTCTTTTGAGTTACTTTAATTTGATCAATTGATGTTTTTTGCAAAAAGAAATTTTGAAACCCATATTTAAATGAGATTAAATATTTTATAACTTGGGTAATTAATTATTTATAAGGGGTTAGTATGAATGTGATACCCTTCGGAGGGGGTGTTACATTAATTGGTATCAGAGCCTAAGTTAGAGTCTTTTGGGTTTGTAGGTAGGTTTGTCTTGTTTGTGCTATGTTTTTCTCAGACACTGAATATAGAGATATATTGTTTAGTTTCCAAAAGGAGACGATGTTGTTTGAAATAGTTACGTGTAGTTTCGTTGTGATTTGAGTTTAGTTTTTGAAGAAAGACAATGGATCATAGCAGATGTGGGCATGTGGACACGAGACGTGATGAAGATCGTATAGCCGCAGCTAGAACTGTGATGCAGAGGACAACTAAAGTAGTGGTACAACAGAGACAAATGATCACTCAGCAGCAGGAACTGATAACCGAATTTTATAGCTTGTTAGGACCGGAGCAGTCTCAGAATGTGAGAAGCTGTAACTTAGAACCTACGATAATCCAAAAAAGACGAAAATGTAAGGTTAACCGATTTCAGCAAAAGCCATATGTACGACCACTGGGGAAGCAATAACGAACAAAGGGAGGAAGTACTAGTGGCAACGATTTTGGTCAGCTTGTGGCATCACCAATAAAGTGTTTGAAGTGTGGAAAGAGCCATAAGATGAGAGACTGTACAATCAAGGGTATAATTTGCTTTAGATGTGGGAAGCTTGGTTATATGTCGAAGGATTGTGATCAACTGAAGATGGAACCTTTCATTAGTAATACACGTGTTATAAAATCTTAAGAAGAATAAAGAGCCGATGGAAGCGTTCAAATATAAAGACTTAAGAAACAAGGAAGTTGTACCATAGAGAGTGACCTTAAAACTGTGCTGTATAAATCGTAAAGTAACCCATTCTCTCGTGGTCTGTGATTGTGTAAATCTTTTGGGGTTATCTGTGTTTTGTTTCCTTTTATAGTACTACTTCAATTTCTAAACTTATTATTACTACTCAGCCTGTTTAAAACTATCCTATTGCTATTCTTAATTGGAACTTTTATGTTGGTTTGGTTTTCTACTTCTTTCACAAATAGACTGAGTAAATCAATTTGAGTTATCCGTGTCTTTGTTATCTTTTGATCTGAGTATTTCTACTCTTCATGTTAAACTTGTTGTTTATACTCAAGTTTTCTAAATCTACCTTGTTTTTGTTAAAGATCAAATCTTTTCTGTTGATTTGATTTGCTTATCTAAAATCATATCTATTTGAGAGCCTGAATTTATAAATGGATTGGTTATTTTCCAACTATATCCTACTAGATTATTTCAATGAAACTTTAGTGTTTCCTTGAACTAAGATTTTTGGATTTGAATCCAGAGATTGAATCCAAAAAGTTCATTTCTAAACTTATTGGACCATGTTCATTTCTAAATCTATCAAACCATATCAAATTTTTGTTGGATAAATTCAGTAATCTACCAAATAGTCTTATCATTTTTTTCTAATCTTCATAGTGTCTTCCATGAATCTTAATTGAGGAAATTATTTTTGATTTAAATTATGTCATAGTATCAAATGTAGTATAATTAGAAGAGAACTTAACCTATGAGACATTTTCTGTTAAGATTAAAGATAGGCAAATGAAACAACTAACCTTGGAGAAGGAAATCTAGAACAGTGTGATGGGAGATACAACATGGAAACTAGAAGATCAAATAAAGGAAGCCGTTGTCTCCAAAGATCGATTTACGTTCCGATTATTATTAGATTTACTTGAAAAAAGAAAATGTTTTAATGCAGATTTGTCGTTGTCCTTGTTGGCAATACCTTGATCTATTCTCGAGGTCCGAATGAGCATGCTAAGTATCTGGATGCAGTTCTTCAAATTTATGAAGAAGAAGAAGTTATATGTGAAGCTGTTCAAATATAATTTTGATGGAAGAAAAAGTAGTGATGTGTGCATCAAGGCAAGGAAATCGCATGAGAAGAATTATCTGAATTCATGTATTAGATTTTACGATGGCTGTTTTACATTGAAGATCTCAAGACGTTTCTTCTCTACATTGTCGACGATGATTACATGAGCTTGGAGTACCTGTTCGATCAAGAGGAGTCTGATACGAAGAAGAGATGACAACTAAAAATTTTCAAAGGGGCTACAATTAATATTCGAATAATCTAATGGAGGAAATCCAAGAAAAGTAGGAGGATCATCTACAACGATATGACTGGAAATGCTACGTGGAAGTTTGAAGACAAGGTATAGGAGTAATATTTTTGTGTGTGTTACGTAAGAGAATTTTCGGGGACGAAATTTTTTTTAGAGGGGGAGAATTGTAACACCCCGATTTTTTATTTTTCTTGAAATAAATGAGTTTTATAATATTTATGAATTTTTATGAACTTTTGGGGATTTTTAATTATTTTGAATATTTTAATATTATTTTGATATTTTAATATTATCTTGAAAACTGTATGTTCGAATTTCATTTTTTCTGAAAATATATTAGTTTTTTAATTTTTATGATTTTTGTGAATTTTTATAGAACTTTCTGAGTTTTTGATTATTTTAGTATTATTTTGAGTTGTGTGTGGGCTCAGGGTGGACCCGAGGCGGGCTTGAAAAAATAAAAATTTTTCTTAGATCAGAAAGTTTCGGACTGTTAAGGCGGGATCGGGGGATCTTACTAAACCCGAAACCGGGAATAGTTGGTAGAGATTTTCTATATTTGAGTTTTCTATTATCTATTGTGTAATAATAGCAGTAGCTGTTATCCATTGGGTAACATTTGTTAGAAAAATATTTTGATGACTCAGCTGGTGACTCTACACTACGACTCACCATACTGACTCAGCTATTCTAAAAAATTCTATGATGACTCACCTAGTAAATACCTAAGGATAAATATCTAGAAATAAATATCTATCAGGAAAATATCTTAATAAAATATCTCAAGAGTAATCATGAAAGCTGAAAATATCTTAAGGATCATGATGGCTCATCATTACCAAGCTTTATGACTAACTAATAGGAATTGGTCAAACATAGTAGTTGGACTTTGCTGTGAACCGTTGGATGGAAAACTTGATGGAAAAGCCTTAGATCCTCACCGTTGATCTAATCAATGGTGTGAAAACAATCTTGATAAAGAAGCTTATGATATTAACCTTAGATTCAATCAATGGTTAGGAGATGAAGTTGATTTTAATGGTTAGGATTTAGTCAATAAAAATGGCTAGATTGATTAGCTAAGTAACTAGATAATCTAACTTAGTTACCCTAATAGTCTAATTAGTAATTAAATGAACTAATTTAGTTGCTAAATAATTAGAAGCTAGTTACTAGATAAATATTTAATTATTTAGAAATATGACATAATCATAATAAAGTAATTAACTAGTTAGAATGTAACCAAATGGCTTAACTAAATTAATTCAATTGTAACTAAATGGTAAGCTAGGTAACTAATTAAATTAACTAAGTGTAACTAGAAAGCTAATTGAATTAAGACTTGGTTAGCTATCCTAAGTGAACTCCACGGCTGCCTAGTGTTTTCTAGGAGGTTCTTGATTCATCTTTGATGATCATTTGATGACAACTTGATGACCAAGGCCATGTGCACTCATGTGAGCCCATGTGCTTATGCTTAATCTTGCAAAACAAACCTTGAATCTCCTACACAAGCACTCCCATGGTTGTACACTTATGAATTGGCTATTTCATTTTCATTTCCTCATATTTTGTAACACTTAAACCATTTTCTCTCTTCTCTCTCTTCCAATTATTCAAGAACACCAAGAACAAACACCATAAACTCCATTTTCTTCTTCTCTTAACCCATTCGGTCTCAACTTCTAAATCCTACTTCCAAGTTTCAATAAGTTTATACAACCTTAGATCTAGAACCTATACACAATCCTAAAATACTTTATAGTTAAGATCTTGGCCTAGTTCTATCATCTTCAACCTTGTTCTTCAAGTTAAAGATCAAAAAGCCCTTGCTTTGTTTCTTGAAAGAGCTCACGGCCAACCACCCAAGCACCATCTTCCAAGTTTGTTTAATTTCAACTAACCATATTTCTTGAATCCTTACATCATTCTAAGACTCTTTGATGTTGAGACTTTGGTCTAAATCCATCATCTTCATGCTTGAATCTTGGATTTAAGTTCTAGGGTTTCAAGGTAAAAATCTTGAAACTTGGCTTTTTATTTGATTTTTAGAATCCTAAGACCATGTTTGATCTATGGTCATCTTAATCAAGCTTTAGATACTAATTTTTATGTGTTTGTTGTGATTCTAAGATCTATTTGGTGGTGAAAGATTAATACAAAGAGACTTTTACAAAGACCTAGGAAGCATCAACCAGGTAAGAGGGAGATTAACCTCATCGGCCATATGTGGCGGTGAAGGAATGAAATTGTTTGTGTTTGTGAGTGAAAAATCCATGTGAAGATTTATTCACTCGATTGTGTAATTATTAGTTTGTGTTTGTTAGATTATATTATGTGATTGTTTTATTGCTTTGATAAGTATGCATGAGTTGTATATGTGTTTGATATGCTTATAGCTTTGACAGTATATTTGCCTATGTGTGATTTGGAAAGCATGATAATTTTTGTTTAATTTAAGATGTGATTCATATGATGAGAAAATTTTGTATGAGGACTCCAAAGAGTCTAGAGGTACAGGGCCTCTTTACTATCAAGAGGACTAAGGAATCTAAATCATTTTCCAAATTGAAGATTAAATAATTTTATGATAAGAAATTCAATTAAGTAATTTTATAAGGAATGAAGGTGTTAAGAAATTATTTATATATGAATTTTGAAGGCTTGTATTGCCTTGGTTTTGTGAGACAAAGTGATTTCAAAGTGGAAATTTAATTAATTTAGTACAAGGATTAAAGAAATGGAAATAAAGTGTTTTATCCTTTGAAAAATGGAATTTTCGTATATGAATGGAAAAGAGAGGTTGAAAGTGTTTGAACCTCAATTTATTTTAAAGAGGATTGATTTGAGCTATAATATCCCAAGTAAAACTATGAAATATAATTTTCTGGGAAACAGTAGAAATACTGATTTTTAGAGGGACTATATTGAAAATATTCTTTAAAAATAGACTTTATTGTAAATATTATTTAATGAGGGACTATTTTAGAAATATTATTTAAAGAGGGACTATTATGTAAATATTATTTTATGAAGAGAGGCTATTATGTAAATATTATTGTATGAAAGGACTAATATGCAAATAATGATTTTTGATATTAAATGAGAAAAAATCTTATTTTGGATTTAAAATACGTTAGATATATTTTACACGATTTAAAAGTAGTAATTTTAGCTACGTGATTGAGAAAATGCGAAAATATGATTACGCGATGAAAATACAGTAAAGATACTGTTGGACCAATGTGTGAATCCTGAATATGAGATGATGAATTTGAATTGAAAATGGTGCATTGTCCATGCATTGGAAAGGTCCGATGGACTGGATAAGGCTAATTGCCTAGGAGAGAATTCACCTCTTGAGTGAGTGCGATATGCGTAGTGTAAGTTACTTGTTGACCTTGGGGGCATCGGGGTGCGGGTTGCCTACAGTGGGCAGTTGGTAGCTTTTCTGTACCGTGAGTTTGACCGACGCAACACACCAATGATCCTGACCGAGCACTATTCTTAATCAAGATCTGATAAAGGCTGTCGTGTTATGCTAGATGTGCAAATACACATGAGAATTATGGCACGTGGTCTGAGGCATGTTGGTATAGATAGATCTTTTCGATCACTCTCTCCGACCTGAGTTTTAGCTCTATGGAGTAGAAAATTGAGTCTATATGCACATGCATATTTATTGAGTATTGATATCAGTGTGATATTTGAACTATTGAATATTTGGAAAATATTGAGGGCATTATCATAATTATTGTTTATAATAATTGTTGAATATTTGGATATTATTGAGGGCATGATCGTAATTATTATTTATTACATCTGCTGTGATGATAAATAATGTTGATGACATAATTGTAATTATGGCATGATGTATCTGTATGATATATTGTATATGTTTATCATTTCTTTGCTACCATATTGGTATGCGATGTAGGGGATCTCACCTCTTTGCTATTTTATTCTGTCTATTTCTATTTTTTTATGCCTGCATTTGTGAAGACGGCGATGGCTGCAAGGAGGGACCAATTAGGTTTCTTTAGACCACAGTTTCTTGAAGGTGCTGCTACTTGGCGTGTCTATTGGGACACAAGGCACATAGAGTATTATGGTGATATTACTCTATCAGTAAGTAGGACTCACCATGGAATCATTACTGCATTTTATACGGTTGCTTATGTAGAGGTTATTTTACCTATTAGGGAGTTGTGGAATGAATTTCACTATACTCCTAGAGAGAACTTTGATATATCCTTGGGTCGAATTTCTATCAGTCGAGACATTCCCAGTTAGGGAATTTGTCTTCTGACAAGGGCTCATATATTAGGTATTATGTTTTTGGGTATGTATAGATAATGAAGGTGTGGTTGTAATAAACTCTGTTTAAATGAAAAGTACTTTATTCAGTTATATTCTTTTAAGTTACGTTAATTTGATCAATTGATGTTTTTTGCGAAGAGAAATTTTGAAACCCGTATTTAAATGAGATTAAATATTTTATAACTTAGGTAATTAATTATTTATAAGGAGTTGGTATGAATGTGATACCCTTCGGAGGGGGTGTTACAAGACCGGCTTCTGTCCCTTTGTCATTTCCCATACTAGCGATCTTATAGCTTCATCATGTATTGAAAGGTATAAGAATAGTGTCTTACCTGGTTCTAGTTTTCTCAGTATAGGGGGAGAGGACAGAAGATTCTTCAAAAAGGAAAAAGCATTCTCACACTCTTGAGTCCACTCAAAATCCTTCATTATCTTGAGGAGTTTGAATAAGGGGAAGGATTTGTGAGCAGCTTTAGTAAGGAATCATGTAAGGGCCACAATATGGCCAGTTAACTGCTGCACTTCTTTGATATTCTAAGGACTTTGCATTTTGAGCACCGATTGACATTTATTTGGATTAGCCTCAATTCCACGGTGAGTCAACATGAAGCCTAAGAACTTGCCTGCTTGGACTCCAAAGGCACACTTCTCTGGGTTAAATCTCATGTTATACTTATGGAGTTGTGCAAACACCTCTTCGAGGTCTACCGCATGTGATCCACCTTGTGGGGTCTTCACTATCATGTCGTCGATGTAAACCTCCAGCATCTTCCCCACTTAGTCTTCAAAGACCTTGGTCTTCATTCTCTAGTAGATGGCTCCAGTATTTTTCAAACCGAAGGGCATAACCCTATAGCAGTAGCTTCCCCTATCAATGATGAAAACGGTCTTGTCTTCGACCCCGGGGTACATTGGGATCTGATTATAACTAGAGTATGCATCCATGAATAACAGCAATATGAAGCTTGAGGAGCTATCCACCAGTTTATCCACATTGGGAAGTGGGTACGGATCTTTAAGGCAAGCTTTGTTTAAGTCTGTGTAATCTATGCACATTCTCCACTTACCATTTGGCTTCTTTACCACGACCACGTTAGATAGCCATGTATACGACACTTCCCTGATGAAGCCGATAATAAGCAACTCTTTCACCTGTTCTTCAATAATTTGCTGCCTTTTTGGGCCAACTTTTCTTTTCTTCTGGGAGACCGACCTAGCATCCTCCCTGATAGACAGGTGATGATAAATGAAGGTGGGGTCAAGTCCAGGCATGTCGAAGGACATCCAAGTGAAAATATCTTTATTTTTATGTAAGAACTTAATTAGCTGATGTTTCTCTTCTTCTTCTAGGTTTACTCCAATATTGGTTACCTGGTTTTGTTTTTTGCCAAGTTGGATAGGTTGTAATTCGCCCTCCAGTTAGGGTCTGGTACCCTAAATTTCTTCTTAAAACATCTAGCTCATTCATAAGGATGTTGACCTGATCCAGGACCAGGCTAGATGTACCAGATTTTGTTTTCTTGGGAGCCCTGCAAATTCTGAGGCTCTCGTTATAGCATTTTCAGGCCACAATTTGGTCACCTTTTACTGTGATAACGAGGTAACCTCGTCATTCTTGCTAGGAAACTTCATGACCAAGTTGGTACTGGACACCACGTCACCAAGTGCATTTAATGCAGGGTGGCCAAAGATGATGTTGTAAGTTGAGGGCCAATCCACGACCAGAAACCTTACCTTGACTATCCTGAAGAGTATAGGGGACCCCAGGGTCAAGTGGGTCTTATAATATCCTGCCAGGGTGATATTCTTACTAGTGAACCCTATAAACTCCCCATTGTAGGGAGTTAGCTCTGTATGTGAAAGTTCTAGCTTTTGCTAGAGGTCCATGAACATGATGTCTGCTAAACTCACTTAGTCCACAAAGATACGCTGAACTTCGACATTAGAAATTATTCTCGAGATAACTAGTAGGTCATCATGATCTGGGATAATTCCCTAATAGTCCTCATATGAAAATATGATGGGCCCCTTTTTGTAACAACCCGGGACTGCCTACAGGATTGATGAGAGTCTCCACAAACCAACACGGGTCTTTTCAGCGTGCTTTGTCCTCACTCACACGCATCCTAGGAAACTTCCCAGGAGGTCACCCATCCCACAATTGCTCCAAGTCAAGCACGCTTAACCATGGAGTTCTTATGTTCTAGGCTCCCGAAAAGAAGTTGCAACTTGTTGATATGGCTACACCAAATCAATTCCTTTAAGTCATCCTCAACTATGTAGTCCCATACCTACACAGTCTCTGAATCCCTCTCATTCCGGTGCGTATTCAGTTCATTCATGTAGACCCTCTGCCTAGAAGCATGCCAGGAGCCGCTCCTTGACCGTGCCTCATTGCACCGGCGACACTCCCTGCCCTCATCGGCCTCGGGACGCCACACTCTTCCTCTCTCCGGTCCGTGACTTAGACTCGGAGTGGGAGACACTCAACACTGTCATCCTAAGGGCTTTCTTCCGAGCACCATTAGATGAACCACCACTAGTAAATCCACCTACAATAATGTTAATGGTTCTATTGGGATGGGCATGGCGGTTGTCATTATCATCAAATGGAGCATCCTTATTCCTGTCCTATCACTCATTTGTATCACGACAAGGTGGATTCTAGGATCTTCTCCTAGGGCTCCCTTCTTCTTTGGCGTGGAGATGGGCTTCGTCGAGGGTTGTGTCTCCCTTCTCTCTGCCTTTCACGATGTTCATCTTCTTGAACATGGCTGACGTATTGTTCTACTCGTCCTGCACTGATTAAGAACTCAATTGCATCGCGGAGTTGATAGCAATCCTCAGTTTCATGGCCATAGCTTGTGTGTCATGTACAGTGTTTGGAGCGATCTTCCTGTTTGTGCTTCTTTAGAGGGGGTAACCTTTTGATGTCCTAAAACTCTGTCTATAACACTTCCCTCAAGATTGTCTTACATGGGGTGTTCAGAATAGTTTAATTGGAGCACTTGCCTCGGGGTGGACTATCCTTAGGGTTTCGGGATCGTGAGGAGTTATGGTTGGCTTTCTGGTGAGAGGACTCACCTTTCTCCCATCTGCTCTAGTCCTCAATTTCCTCCTTAAGGTTTATATATTTCTGGGACCGTTGCCAAAATCCTTACATGTTCTTTGGCTTTTTTTTGCCAATGATGTGAAGAACTCGGAATTGGATCGAAGACCACTTTTGGCATAATGGAGGGCAATTCTATCATCAAAGTTCTCTAAGTTAGTACATGTCGCGCTGAACCTTTTAACATACTTGCGGAGGGGTTCGTCATGCCCTTGGCAAATCTTAGATAAAGATTCAATGAACCTAGGTTATTTCTTGCTAGTAGTATATTGGAGCAAGAAACATTGTTTAAGGTTTGACCAGTCAGTGATGGATCCTCATGGTAAGGTAACAAACCATCTAAGGGCTCCTTTCTTTAGGGAAAGGGAAAATGCATGACATAGTAATTGTGTGGGTCACCTATTGAAGCACATAGATTGGATGTAAGCATTTATGTGTTCCTGGGGGTCCGTAGTCCCATCATAGAGCTCCACATTGGTTGGGAATTTGAAATTTCTTAGGACTCAATACTCCAAGAGGTTAGTAGAGAAGGGTTGTTCTTGAATGTCGTGTTCCAGGTTGTTATTAACAAATTGGATGTACTAGCATCAGCATGCAGTCCCTTTTGTTTATTATTCGCATTCTGCCTTCTGTTTTGACGTTGTATTCTGGGATGATCTTCATGTATAGCCCGTCCCAGATCCTCTAATCTGAGGTATTATTCTTCTAACATTGTCGTATGTTGTTGAACCATATCTTGGAATTGGTGTCTAGATATATGGGATTGATTTGTGTGTTCTGGGCGAGACACACGATCACCAGCTTCATCATTCGTGAGTCTTAGGCGTTGATGCACTAGAATTCTGGACCAATGAACGTCAAAGTTGGCTCATTGCATGCAGATTCCAAGTCTATCCCTTATAAGTAAGCGAGGTTTCATGCCCATCACGTAGTTGTTCTGCGTTGGGTGCCTAGTTTCTCGAATAGAGGCTTCAACAACTGGTGGTGGAACAGGATGGGGAGGATGATGCATTGCTGGTCCTCGCCTTTTGTCAACAAAGGTTGCGTAGAATCTCCTTTCCTCGTGTTCTGTCTTGTGTTCACCATGGTTGAGTGGGAATATAAGTTTACAGTTTCCCACAGACGACACCAATGTTCTAAAGTGGATTCAAAGGTGTACCTGAGATAGGCACGTTACAGTGGTTTCCTCCTTGCATAGCAGTAACAGAGCGTGTTGAGATGGGGGATTATACTTGCAACGGGACTCCAACGCTCAAGTCAGGCTGTCCACAAGTAGGGTTTATGTAATGAGTGATAAGTTACCTGAGAAGGTGAATAAGCCTGATATTTATAGAGATTAGAGAGATACATTCCTATAATAGTAGCAGGAAGAGATATGTTCTTTATTTAGTTACAGATGATCTCTATAATATCAGAATATAGATACTGCAATTATGAGCAGCTAGAGGCAGTTATGGGTGTTATTCTACAAGATCGTGATTGGCAATGATAGATATTATTAGGATTTATCCATTGTGTAGATCTCACAGTAAAGTTGTTGCTACCAAATGCCGTGGTCCGATAAGCATATAGTCGGGATCTCATCTGCATGCCATAAGCGAATTCTTGCTAAGGACGTTAATGACAGACTTCGGCGTACTGTGTGTCAGGTCGACCCACGGGACATGATCCCAGATCACGGTCCAGAACTTTATCTTTTCTTACTTTTGTTATATTTATGTTTTCCATTGTATTGCTTCTTGTTTATTCCATGTCTTCCTATTCCCAGTCCTTCTATTTGCAATCCACATTTTCCTTTTATTTATTTATTTTTTTCTTTTCTTTTCCTTTTTTTAAAAAATAATAATAATAGTAAATCTTTTTGTGACAATTAGTAAATGAATAAAAAAGGGCATTTTGAAAATTCAATAACATGTGATTCGTGTGATTGTAGAGTTTAATACCCTTTAGTCAATTTTTGGGGTTAGTCAATGGTCCAACACCACATTTGCTTAAGGTTTAAATAACTTATAAATTTTTTGGATAAATAATTTATGCAATGGTTAGTGATGATGATTGTTTAGTTATAT
This sequence comes from Ormosia semicastrata, assembly GCA_029884595.1. Classification (NCBI taxonomy): domain Eukaryota; kingdom Viridiplantae; phylum Streptophyta; class Magnoliopsida; order Fabales; family Fabaceae; genus Ormosia; species Ormosia semicastrata. The sequence goes on from JAQQTO010000060.1 coordinate 78,765,371, forward strand.
GCTATCATCATTAACACTCAGGGCTATAATGATTTATTGTATGGTGCAACGTTATTTTGAATCTTACCAAAATAATAAAAGATAAATTTATTTAAGCTCGTGTGAATGCATCTTTCAAAATTCATAAAATATATTCTTGTTTTTATATAATAATAAAAATAATTGTATGATGATTTAATTCACAAATGACAAGTGATAATGATTATATAGCTCTATGTTTTCTTTAATGTCGCTCAAGTTGTAAATTTTTAATGTATAACTCAATGTTATTTTGAATTTTGTGCAATGAAAAAAAAAGGCTTTTAAGTTAGGACAAAATTTAAGTCTATTTCTTTATATCCATTACATTCATTCTACTATTCAAATTATGACGTGTTTATTAATGTTCTCTCTCCTGCTCTCTTTTTAAAAAAAATGCACACGTCATATTGTAATTAGTAGAATGGATGTAATGGAGATAAAGAAATGGACCTAAGTTTTGTCCTTTAAGGTAAGCTCAAATTATTTTTTTAAATATTTTGTTTTTTCTTAAAAAAAGAAAAAAGAAAAGAAAAAAAGAAAGAAAATAAAAAAACATAGATAATAGTTTTTAAATAAATATGTTCAATGGCTAATGGTAATAATTGTATAGTTTTATGTTATCTTTATCATTGTTAAAAGTTGTAAGTGTTTATTTTGTGTCTTTATCTATCTCTTCACATTACAAGGTAATGTGAAAATTCATATTAGAGCATCCATTTCCTGCGATTTGACCCGTTTACTAAATATGGATTTAGAATGTCAACCTACCCTATTTTTCTTCAGGTTAAGGGTTGGTGGGTCAACTTAGCTAAGGTTTTTTTTTATTTTAAAATATCATATGTGGGACTGAGGGTTTGGGTGGAAATGAGCCAAGCTAGGCTAGGCTAGGCTTTGCCTGAATAGGCCTTGACCTTCTTATTTTGTCATGGACTGGGACAAGCTAGGCTTTGCCTAAATAGGCTTATGGCTATTTTGTAATGTGTTGGTCTAAGCCAATCCTATTATCTATCATAGGCTTTTGTCCAAGGCCCGGACTCACTTGCTTATGAAATTCGCTCTGACCTGAAAGTCTGTTTAAAGGCCTACATTAAAATAAGTATAACCTTTGGCAAGAATTATTATATTTTATGTAAAATAAAAAATAAAAAATGTTATACTAATATATAATTTATAAATTCTTAATTATATATTTGAAGGTGGCATAGTGCACAAGAAAGGGGGTTGAATTATATATTTAGAAAGGTAGTATGGTACATAAAACTATTTGAGAATGCTTATGAAGGCTTCTCTTAGTAGTTTGAAAAACTTTTACTGAAATAGCCTTTGATCAAAAAACATTTTTCACAAACTTTTTCTTTTTTCAGAAAGAACTGAAAGAAATTTAGGGAACTTGTTAAGCACTGAGTTTAGAAAACTAGTTTATTAGCAAACTCAAAAATAAAGAGAAAATGTATAGAAGTAGTACATGATAATCACATATTTTATACATTAATAAATCATCATTTTTATTCATTTACACTCTCCATGTACTTAATTGATTGGGCTTGGTCATGTTTTGTAAGTTTGGGCTCAAATTGGGCTTAATTGATTTTTTCCAGCATCATTGAGGTTTGACACTATTTCTATATTTCGTCCATATATTGAGTTTTAGATGTCTCAAAATTATGTATTTTACCTTTTAGGAAAGATAAGAAAGAGCTCTACAATTTTCATGAAGAGCCCTAGGGTAGAATCGAACATCTAGTGGACCTAATTGGGCCTGGAAGTCAGAACACGAGTTTAGAGACCCTTTGAGAATGTTTTGTCCATAACTTGAGTTATAGATCTCCAAATGGCATGAGGTTTAGGTCTAATTACTCATAATGGACCCATCTTTGTAACTAATGGGATTCTAATTATGTGAGGCCAAAATAGGAGTTAGTTTATAGATGTAGAAATAGAAATCCAAGATCAGTTTTTCATTCCACACTTTTCTCACATTCTCTCTCTAGATCTAGATTTTTCTCTCTTCTTCCTCAAGCTCCTTCGTGGTGATGGCCATGGAGAGCTAAACTTATGTAATCAATTCATAGATTTTTGAATAAATTGTGGTTTGAATTCTTGATATCTTTGTTCTGTTTTTGTATCTGAATTGCAATTGGATTCCTCTTCTTCTTCCTCTTCTTCTTGATCTTGAATGCTGAATAATGATTCTGTTTATGTTTGATCTGATTGAATCATGATTTAAGATTGAGAATTGTGATGAATTTAGGTTGATTGATCTAAATTAGTCTTATAATTAAAGAGGTTAGGTTACTGATTTGTGCCTAGGTTAATTGAACTAAGAGAAATTAACATAGATCCTAACATGAATTATGTGATTGTGAATTTATATGTCAATTGTTAATTGAATTCTAGATGATTGTCTAGTATGAATTCTGGATTTGATGCAGAGATTTTGGTTAAATCCAAATTAACCATTCAATTGCGCTTCAAATGTTTGTTGAAAGAACTATGATAGAATCAACCTAATTTCAGACAGGTTTCTGAATTGATTGTTCTTTTAATTGAATTTCTTTCACTTTAATTTTGTTATTTTCATATTTTGAATTCTCAAATCCTTTTCCCCAATCTTGGCTTGATTTGATTAATTTGCATTAACAATCCTTGAGAGATGATCCAGTGTTGTCTCCTATGCTATAAGCCATAGGCATAACAGAGTTATAATTTTGATTGAGTTCGGCGCTTGTCAAAATTTTGGCATCGTTGCTGGGGATTGTTAGGTTCAATCTGATCATATTAAGTTCCCTCACTAACCCCTGTGTTGCTGTGTTTTGGTGGTTTTTAGGCAAAAACGGGTGATTACGGGCCACTTTGCGGAATTTTATACTAACAACAAATGTACCCAGAATGAGCTGAAACTTGGTTAGTTAAAGGAAAATGGCCAAATAAACAAGGCTTACAATTTTTGTGAGGTCACCCCTAGTTTGCCAAAATTCCATTGTTTAGACCACTCTTTCAATTTTTTAATATTTTTATTGTATTTTTCTGTTTCATTTTTGTGTAGTTTTCATGCTGTGGTGATCCCATAATTTTAAAAAATATTTAGATATAATTTCTGTTATGTTTTTGTGTGATTTTTACCATTATTTTGTGTTTTTGTGTTTTGAGTCAGTTTTGAGTCCCTATAGTAATGTTTAATATTCCCGATGCCATGAAATATCCTTTAGAAGAGCTTTCTATTTTTCAGTTAGATGTCATTGATTTGCTTGTTGATGATATGCATGTTGATATGTTAGCTGAATTTCCTGAAATTGTAGGATTTTAGGATAGTGTTGATTTTCTTGGATGTTCTAGATGTGATGAGACTAGAATGTGTACTGCATGTTTTGAAATTTTTGCTGTTGTGGGAGATGATGCTGCATTTTTTGAATTTCCTTCTTCTATGCGATATGATCATGTTGTTTTGAAGGATTGTACATAGATTACAGGTGATGCTGTAATTACATTAGCAGAATTAATTTCTTCAACCAGATTGATACCTTCACTGCAACAACCCCTTACCCTTGAAGGATTTTCAGAGAAGGTAGAAGAGCATCGGATGGTGGTCACTACTATGGTGGATTTAGTTTTTGGGCCTTGGTCTAACATAAACAAGAAAAATGAAATTAATCAAGTACGCATATTGCATTCTAGTGGTGCAGACACAGAAATTAAGGAAGGCCAATGAGACCCTGGTGGAAGCTCTCCTGCTTCAAGTCATGTTTCCAGTCATGTTTCAAGCTTAACTTGGTCTCGGTCATTACACTTCAAGTAATAGGACCCTGGTAGAAGTCTCTTAACTTGATAAGGATGTTGCTTTTCTTTCGCTCTCCTTTATTTTACTTGTCCTTCATTAATTGATGATTTTGATGGATGTTGTTTGTCTTTTGAGCTTTATATTGAGGATAATGTCAAATTTAAGTGTTGGGGAGGAATTTTAGCATTATGTTTTTGTTTCTATTTGTTATTTTAATGTTGCTATTTTATTTTTTTATTTTTGTTATGCTATCTAATTTTCTCGGTTTTGTTGTTTGTATTTTGTTTTCTATTTTCAGCATTTAAATTCATTTTTGTTTTTAATTTACTATTTCTCGGTTCTATTTTTTATGTTTCTCTGATTTTTGCTATTAATTTTTTGCTATTGCTAATTTTTGTTATTTCTATTTTTTGTTGTTTATATTATTTTTTTTTGCTATTTTTGTTTCTATTTTTAATTCTATTTTTTTTTTTTTTTCTATTTTTTAGTTTTAAAAAAATTTGTGTTTTAAATTGCTTTTAATAATGTTTTGAGATTTGTGAAGTTTATGAGTTTGAAGCAATTAAAATTCAAAGGTTCATAGCATGATTGAATAAATTTTCTTCCTTCTTAAATTTGACATGCTTGATTTTCGATGTTTGATTAGTGAATTGAGTTTGATAGATGCATACCTTATGAGATTTTGAGCCTATTGATGGATGGATTTAGCATTTATATCATTCTCCTCTTTCTTGTGTGATTTTCACTCATGTTAATTGATCACTTTAAAACTTATTTTGATTCTTTTTTAGGCTACATTTTCACTTGCATGCATAAACATGATTGAGGCATTCTTTCTTGAATTAGCTATTTTGGCCAAATAGCCAACCTTGTATCATTCCCCTTTGATTAATCCCCTTGAGCCTATTTGCCTATTCTTTGTCTTAGCTCATTATATGCCTTATGTGTAAAATCATGTTTTTACCTTACCTTAAGGAATAGGAGAGCATTAGTTCATTTTTCATTAGAAGAAGCTCTTTTGCTTGTGGGTAATTAATAGTTCAAGTGTAGGGGTTGTGCAAATTGGTGTGCAATATGCAAGGTGTTTGGTGATTAAAAAAGAAAAAGAAAATTCTAAAAAAAATGGAAATGAAAAGAAAAAAAAAGAATCAAAAGAAAAAAAAATAGAATGTAAAAAAAAAAGAAAAAGAAAAAAAAAGCAAGAAAGGTTGTGAAAGAAAAAAAATTAAATAAATAAAAGAAGGAATATGTAAAGAGAATGTGCATTATATAGATTTAGGGGGATAAAATTTCATGTTTGTCAATTAAGTTTCTTTCCAATGCTCTTTTATTCTCTTTGGTGTTTAACTTATCACATTCATATTGTTTCATTCCCTAACCTTGGCCCTATTACAATCTTGAATAAAGTCCTCTTAATTTTTGTGTGCATATATTTGAGTAGTAGAGAAGTAGAAGATAAGCAAACTTATGGTAGTGCAATTTTCATGGGTTGAATTGAGTGAAATACTTATCTTTTAAACACTTGAGGAATTGAGAATGTATCTTGTGAGGATCTATCATTCTTGATTCATGCTTTTCAAATTGAAGATACCTTGCTTGTTTGTTTGAGATGTGAAGAAATTGTACCTCATGAATTCTTTGTTTCCTTAAATCTTTGGTTCTCTTCTTACTTGTAAATTTTTGCATTCTTGAATATAATTGAAAATTGTGTCTTTTAGAGTTTTTAGCTTTTGAGTTTGTTTTGTTTTTCTTTGTTTCCTAGTTTTGGTCTTATGTGTTTTGCCCAGGAGTGCAAAAAGCTAAGTGTGAGAGAATTTGATAATCACATATTTTATACATTAATAAATCCTCATTTTTAGTCATTTACACTCTCCATGTACTTAATTGATTGGGCTTGGTCATGTTTTGTAAGTTTAAGCTCAAATTGGGCTTAATTGATTTTTTTCAGTATCATTGAGGTTTGATACTGTTTCTATATTTCATCCATATCTTGAGTTCTAGATGTATAAAAATTATTTATTTTACCTTGTAGGAAAGACAATAGAGAGCTCTACAACTTTCATGAAGAGCTCCAGGGTAGAATCGAATATCTAGTGGACCTAATTGGACCTGGAATTCAGACTACGAGTTCAGAGACCCTTTGAGAATGTTTTGTCCATAACTTTAGTTGTAGACCTCCAAATGGCATGGGGTTTAAGCCCAATTACTCATAATGGACCCATCTTTGTAACTAATGGGATTCTAATTATGTGAGACTAAAATAGGAGTTTGTTTATAGCTGTAGAAAGAGAAATCCGAGATCAGTTTTTCATGCCACACTTTTCTCACCTTCTCTCTCTAGATCTAGATTTTTCTCTCTTCTTCTTTCTTCTTCCTCAAGCTCCTTCGTGGTGATGGCCATGGAGAGCTAAACTTTTGTAATCAGTTCAAGATTCTTAAAGAAAATGTGGTTTGAATTTTTGAGATCTTTGTTTTGTTTTTGTATTTGAATTGCAATTGGATTCCTCTTCTTCTTCCTCTTCTTCTTGATCTTGAATGCATGAATGGTGATTATGTTTATATTTGATCTAATTGGATCTTGATTTAAGATTAAGAATTGTGATGAATTTAGGTTGATTGATCTGAATTAATCATGGAATTAAAGAGGTTAGGTTACTGATTTGTGCCTAGGTTAATTGAATTCGGAGATCAAATTAACATAGATCCTAACATGAATTATGCGATTGCGAATTTATATGTCAATTATTAATTAAATTTTAGATGATTGTCTAGTATGAATTCTGAATTTGATGCAGAGATTTGGTTGAATCCAAAATAACCATTCAATTGCACTTCAAATGTTTGTTGAAAGATCTATGATAGAATCAACCTAATTTTGGATAGGTTTCTGAATTGATTATTCTTTTAATTGAATTTCTTTCACTTTAATTCTATTATTTTTATATTTTGAATTCTCAAATCCTTTTCCCCAATCTCGGCTTGATTTAATTAAATTGCATTAACAATCCTTGAGAAATGATCCGGTGTTGTTTCCTATGCTACAAGCCATATGCATAACTTGGTTACAATTTTGATTGAGTTCAGCGCTCGTCAGTACGCACAGGATTTATACTGGTTCGCCCAATCACTTGCCTACTTCCTGTCACCTGCAAAACATTAGGATTTTCACTATCAGAGTATTCTTTTGAACACAACCTCTTTAGGCTAAATGCAAACGAGTATTCCTTTCACACTTAGCCTCTCTAAGATCAACCAAGTATTCTTTTTGCACCTAACCTCTTTAGACTCAACACACAGACCTTAATGGGTCAGGTTACAAAAGAATAGTGTTGAAGTTGTGTTTGAGCTCACTAACACTCCAAGAGTGGATATTACAAATTAATTAAGGCAAACTAAACTTTTGGTGTAACACCCTCCTTAGGGCATCACATTTTTTATGTTACTTAGTTACCAAATTACCCCTTCATTTGTATTCGTGCTTGTAATAGAAATACGAGTTAGAAAATTTCTTAATAACGATAAATTAAACTTAGCGAAAAATAAAAACATTACAATATCATATCAAATAATTCACATCATATATATACATACACAAGTCTTAGTATTGTCATACTTAAATAATTACAAACTAGACTTTCAAAACATTTAAACTTTAAACTTTAATTTAAACAATTATACTGCCCAAGTCCTACTAGACAGCAGAACCCTCAGATGGGTCCTCCTCCAATTCCTCAGCATATAGGAATCCAGCTTGACGTGAAGTCCTACGGACAGGTGTCCAAGCAGATGACACAATACTGACCTCACTAGGGGTACGATAGTAAGCCCCCCAGTACTGCCTAATAAATATTGGAAACTCTAGGTGTATATAAATGTTAACACTAAAGTACGGATGTCCTAGATGTAATCTACTCAATCTAATATTTAGGTCTCCCATGTAGTAAATACTCTCTCTATCCAAATTGACATGCCACGCCTCCTCTCCTCCAAGAAACGACAACCTCATATAGCCAAGGAAACAAGGCATCTCCATCATCTCAAAACTCAGCTTCCTCTACAGGAATCTGCTCTTCCTCAGCTTCTCGCTCAACTTCTTGCTCGGCGTCTTAACGGATATAAACACAATACAGAATAGGCATATAAAGAGGTGAGATCACCTACGCCATTACCAGTATGGTAGCAATGAAGATAAACACATACAATATCTCATACAACTATCATACTATAATTACAGTTATGCCACTAACATCATTATCATCACAAAACATGTAATATATAATAATTACAATCATGCCATTATCAATAACCAAATATTCAATAGTTCAATTGTCATAAACCATAATTATGATAATACCATCAATCACTATATGTATGCACACAGACTCAATTTCCTACTCCATGGAGCTAAAACTTAGGTCGAAAAGAGTGATCGAAAAGATTTGTCGGTACCAACATGCCTCAGACCACGTGCTCAATCTTGCACATCTAGCATATACATGACAATCTTTATCAGATCTTGATTAAGAATAGTGTCTCGATTAGGATCATTGGTGTGTTGCGTCGGTCTAACCTACGATACAGAAGAGCTATCAACTGCCCATTGTAGGCAACCTGCACCCCAATGCCCCTAAGGTCAACGAGTGACTTACACTACGCATATCGCACCCACTCAAGAGGTGTAGTCTCTCCTAGGCAACTAGCCTCATACAGTCCATCAGACCTTTTCAATGCATGTATTATGCACTATTCACATTTCCAATTATTATTACATATTCGGGGTTTATACATTAACCCTACAGTACCTTTACTATAATTTTATCGCATAGTCATATTTTCGCATTTTCTTAATCGCGACTCAATTCTGTCGCCTTTTCAAATCGCATAGCGATTTTTTAACGTTTTTCAATCACGTAAATATTTTTCATACGTTTTAAATCCAAAAATACTATTTTTCTCATTTAATACTAAAAATTCACTTTATTTTCCATATTTACATAATAGCCCCTCAAAAACATAATATTTACATTATAGTCATCTTTTAAATAATATTTTCACAATAGCCCTTTATAAAATTCATATTTATGAAATAGTCCCTCTTTTATAAAATATTTACAATATGACCCCTCTAAAAATAAGTATTTATAATATGACCCCTCTAAAAATAAGTATTTATACAATGGCCTCTCATTTAAATAATATTTATAATTTAGTCCCTCTTTTATAAAAAAATTACGGTATGACCCCTCTAAAAGTCAGTAATTGTACTGTTTCCCAAAAAAAATATTTCTTTCCTTTACTTCTCATATTACAGCTCAAATTTTACCAACGCGCTTCAAAACCCGTAAGGTGAGCTATACGTCAGTAAACTTCAAGTATTGACCCTCGTTTTATTTTATAACTCTACTATTTAATTATATCAAATTGTTTTCCAAAATCATTTTGCTTTGCTATCCTCAAACTCTTCCAAATTCAGATCCTTTTCATTTAAATATTTAATTCTCATTTGAATCCATCATTTTCAGGACTTTGGTCCTCTAAACCCTGGTATGGCCATGAGCCTCATTGCTCTTTGGAGTATTCATACAATCGTTTCATCATGTTGTTCACATCCTAAATTACACATACACTTGCATGCATTCAAAATCATACAGACAAGCATATTATCAAAGCAATAATCATACCATCACACATGCAATCACAAAAACAAAAACATAAACATCACAAACACAATCAAAGAAGCATCAAACACTAGTGAATAAACCCTTATGGGTTTTTCACCATACAAAACCATCTCCACACCACCAAAACTTGGTTGGTGAGGTAAAATCTCCCTCTTACATGTTGAAGACAAGTCTTTCAAGCTCTTCTCCTTCTCCTTGATTTCGTATAAACCACAAACAATTCCTAAAAATTCTTAAACAATTAATAAAATCACATACAAAGCTTAATAATAATAAACCATGGAACAAACATGGTTTAGAAAATCACAAACAAAATTTTAAACCATAAAATCTAAAGCTTACCTTTAGGAAAGTAAACTAAACTTGGATTTTGAAGCACTTAGAGTGGGATTTTGATGAAACTTCCTAAATGAAAAGTGTTTAGGAGGTAGTTTAGGTTTAGGAAATGATGAGAGTAGAAATTATAGAAGATGGATAGTGGATTTGGGGTGAAGGGCCGAAACACTGGAGAGAAAATGGAAGGAAAGTGTTCTTGAGTTCTTGGGAATTTTGGAGAGAAAATGATGCTTGCTTTTTGGTGAGAGAGAAAAGTGAATATAGATAGCAAAATGGGAGTGGGCTGCCGTGGGATGTGCATAGGAAAATATTAGAAGATTTACATGAAATAAAATATCCTATTTGTGTTCACACTTGAAGCACATGGCTTGGTCATCTTTTGGTCATCAAATTGTCATGCAAGATTGTTCAAGAACCTTGGAGAACATAGTGGAACTTGGCCTCTTGGCCGTGGGGTGTCTAGTGGGGTTAGGGGCTTAATTTGTTTTCAATTAAAGCCTAATTGTATGCTAATTAAATAACTAATTAATTAGGTTAAGTTTCCTAATCATTCTTAATTAATTATCTAATTACATAACTAATTAATTAAATATATAATTACATATATCATAGCTTCTAAATAAAATTAGGATATCTAATTAGAAATTAGATTATAACTAATTAATAACTAAGTTAGTTTACTTAGTTTGTTAATTAGGTCATTAAGATGATTAAATTAAGTTTAATTAGTTACTAAGTAAAAGTCAAGCCACAATATTTGACTTAATCTTAGCCATTGAAATCAACTTGGTTTCCTATCCATTGATCTAATCTAAGGTGGATATTACTTAGTGATTTTATCTGAACTATTCTCACACCATTGATCCGATCAACGGTTATGATCAAAAGCATCTAAATCCTACTTTTCATCCGATGATCCACAACAAAGTCTATGCCCCTTTGTTTGACCACTTCCTATTGGATAGAAAAGTCCAGCCACCTATTTTGACTGATTCCTATTGGTTCGTTTTGATTTAGCTTACAGAAAATATTCTAAGCACATTTTCTGTCAATTAAATTTTATCCCGTCAAATAATTATAGCAATAACAGCTATAAATAAAACAGCAGATATTTATCTGTGAAATATTTTTATTTCATAGATAAATTCTAAAAATTAAAAGATTTATTTCTGTATCACTCAGATTTGGATTTAGTAAGATCCCCCGCCTCCAAATAAATCAGATAAGAATTTCTTCGGTTCAAAAATTATTATTTTCCTGATAAGGAGCAAATCACACAAAACGATCAAAAATGATCTCAGAACAGTCAAATTATTTTTATAACATACAAAAAATACAAAACAGTGTAATTCTGCTATTATTGTTAACATAGTCAGAATTTGGGGTGTTACATTTGGGCCCACTAACACTCCAAGAGTGGATATTACAACTTGTAATCAGAGCAAACAAAATCTCTTCTACTAAGAATGTACAAGGAGTATGTGTAGAAAAACTTTTTGTAGATCAGAAAGGTATTAAGTAGTTAAAAATACAATCAAAAAATAGTAGTACCACTTTTCTTAGCAATAAATTTGCTTTAACAACTAAGTATTTCAGCCTTAAATGCTTTAAATGATCTTTAATTTATAGTCTTCGATGAATTCTAGCTATTAAGAACACATTTAATGCATCTAATAGCTTTTTTGGTCCATCAGGAAACTAGTCGTTATTTTGTTTTCTTTTGATCAGCTTTTTGGTAGCTTTCCATCATTCCTATTGTGACTAGGAGGCTTGTTTAGTGACAGGACTAAGTATAAGATAGAAAGGATGTCTTTGACATTTGTCCTTAAAGTAGGTTTTTTATTGCAGTTTTCTGATGGTTTTCTTATCTACTTTCTGATCAGGCTTTCCCATGCCTTTTTAAGCAATTTTGTCATGAACTTTTTGAAGATCCAAGTGTTTGAAGCTAGTGTTTCTTATATTTGAATTGAGTTCCAAGTTCTAACATAGTTCAACACACATATTAGTAAAGTTCATAAGATAGATAAGTTTACTAACTATAAGTGATCAGAAATGTAAAAGTGTAGTGTGTTTTCTAATAGTTACTCAAGATATACTTAGAAAAGTATTGGTTTTTTAGTCATCAAACCTTAATCTTAAATAAATACTTAAGCATACAAAGGGTTCTTAAGATTTTGGAGCTAACATTTGAAGTTGGCAACAACATAAGAAAGAGGGTTGAATTGTGTTCCCCTCTTTCCTGAAAATTAATTTTCTCACAATTATCTCAAGTTGGTCTACTTGGAGGTGAGAAGGTTATAACTCAAGGCAAATTGTTAGTGAGAAACTTCAAATATAACATAAATAGACTAAGGTGAGAAGGTTCATAAGAAGCTTTTATGGTTGAGTAAAAATAACCTTCTCACCACTGTAAGTTGTTTCTCTTTATCAGATTGGTCTTACAACTTCTCAAAAATAATTTCCTTAATTCAAATACTTGAGATTTAGAAGATTATGCAAATTTAACTTATAAAGATTAGTAAAATCTGGTTTAAAAAATACTCCTTTAAGAACACTTCAAGACTTTGATCTTTAAGTGCTCGAAACTAGCAAGAATAAGTTTAGAGACGAAGGATAGAAAGATCACATCAAATATTTATACTGATTAACCCGTAAATCACGTGGGGCTATGTCCAATACCAAGCAAACCACTAGGATTTCCACTAATATGAGTATTCTTTAATCAACCAAGCCTCTTCAAGCTTACTTACAATTATTCTTTGCCAACAGCCTGTTCAAGCTAGCTCCAAGTATTCTTGACAACAACTTGTTTAGGATGAATAACAAGTATTCTTCAACAGCCTCTTCAGGCTTACAAACTCAAGTTCAAGTAGCTTAGACATCCTCACGAGCTCACTCATTACAAGATAGAATCAAAGGTTGAAAGAAGTGTTTGTTTAACTTGTCTAGCTTTCAAAATCACTCTAGGAGTGGATACAAACACATATACAGATTAAAAACAACACCTACTATAGATTTTACACAGATTATATTCAGGTAGGTAAAGGTGAGAAGGTTCAGCTCTTGTCTGCTTGTCAAAAATTTTTTTAGCAAAGTTCTCTATTTGATCTTCAAGCTTGATCTCTTTTATAGGCTTTGAAAAATGACTATTGGACACTTCAAACGATGGTTGTACTTACTGGTTGCAGGTGATCGATATTTTGTCTTTTTCCTGGACACATCAGCATTTGCTTTAAGGTGAGATGGTTCATTAGAAACCTTCTCATGGTCTACTTTCTCACTGAGTCTTCTCAGCATGATGCTTCTTAAGTACTTTCTCACTAGCTTTCTCACCCAACCTTCTCAACTTTGATCATCACCATCTTAGTGATAAATCTTTATTCTTCTTGATGGTAATCATTTGTGGGAGTTCTGTTATGCACAATCTTTTAATCTTCTCAAGAACTTCTCATAGTGAACTTTCTTATGTTCTTCAAAAAGCTTCTCAATTCTTTCTTGAACATTCTCAAGTCATAAATTAATCATCTTAAATCTTTACAAATGACCATAAAGCTTCCTTGAACTTTATTTTAGTCCCAAAAAACTTAATAACATAAAAAACACTTTACAAGGGTTAAGCATAAATGAATCAAGTTGTGAGATGATTCAAATCATATTTTCAACATAGTTGTTATCATCAAAACAAATTATGCAGTGTTAAGCACTAAAAGGGCTTTGGATCTTACTTTCTTCCTCTTTTGATGATGAAAAACTATTCTTTTCTATAATAGCTATTTTGTTCATGATCAGAGCAAGTAAAAGAAAAACTTTGAAAACTTACTTTCTTTCGATGAAGTGACTTTTCTGATCAGGAGGTTTTCTAATGGAGGTTCAACTCAGAAACTCCTGCTTAAGTTATGCATTTACTAAATGTTAGTCACAAGAAATAAAGGTTATTTTAATTCAAAATATATATCTATCAAATATTATTTTATCATTTGATCAAAGCATTGTTTTCTTGTTCAATATGTATCAGAGCATCAAATTATCAAAACATACTTGAGAAAAGAAAACAAGATATAGCACTTATGATTAGCAAACTTAAGGAAAGAACTTCATATTTTCATTCAACTTAAAGCAAAAGATTACAAATAAATTCAAAATAGATGTTTTCTTTCCTACTCCCCCTTTGTCATCATAAAAATTAAAAATATGAACTAGGGTCTTGCATATTTTTTTTTAAGACATCATCAACGACCATATAGATTAGTCATAATCAGAATAAGAACTAGTATCAGAAGATGTTTTGGGAGTAGGCTTAGAGGGTCCCGGTTTAAAACTAACAAGTGCAGGCTTAGGTTGAAAGGCTAGCCACCATATCTCAAAGTTCAGAATTCTGTCTTTGAGATCCTCCAAAGAGTTTAGAAAAACTTCAAATTTTTCATTTACTTCCTTTTTGATAGCTTTCTAATTCCTCTTTATCTTCTTTATTTTCATATTCAACTCTCTGATGTCTTCTTCAAGAGACCTTCAGGTCGTGGTTGTTAAGAACTAGTAGAAATATAGGGAATAATGCCTAATGAAGGCAGATAAGCATACTCAAGTGCTAAAGGTGTAGACTTTTCAAGTTGAGAAAGCGTCTGATCAGCATCAGAGCCTTTTATTGGTTTAGCAGTGATTTCAACAATGGTTTCTTCCTTAGACCGAAGCAAAGATGGAGAGAAGGTTAGTGGATTGATAAGCACAAACCTATTTTCAACAGGGGTGGAGTTGAAAAGTTCAACAATGGTTTTTTGAACAGTTGCAGATGTTGGTGCAGGTGGTTCAGTTTGGGTTGCATCAAAGTGAGGTGACTTCACAGGTGATGCATGAGGAGTTCTGAAGATTGCTTCAACAAGTGAGGTAAGCTTAGGATCATAAGAGGATCCATCACCTTTTATATCTTCTTTTTCCCTTAGATTCAAGGCTTCCACATTCAACTCATTTTCTTGAATCATCTTTGTGAAGCTTTGGGGTCCTTCTTCTTTTTGCACTGTAGGGATTTCTTCAGCCACACTTTTCCTCTTTTCTTTAGAAGTTTCAGATTTTGTTTTCTCTTCTTTTTCTTTTTCTTCCCTTCCTTCTTTTTCTTCTTATTGTTCTTTTTCTATTTTAGCAAGCTCATTTCTTGTTTCTTCATATTCTTCTTTGTTATTTGTAGGCTCAGGTAAGCTTTGAATGGTAGCAACAACAAAGTCATCAAATTAGGTTTATTGAGAAGTTACAAAAGAGGGGGTAGAAATAGGAGTAAGGAACTCTTTATTGAATCCAGCTTCAAACATAGAGTCAAGTCTCCTCTTAGTTCTTCTTTCTCTGGCCTCTTGAGTCAGCACATCAACAATATCTGATTTTGAAGCTTCAATATCAAGTGTTCTTTTAGTTCTTCTTTCTCTTGCTTCCTTAGTCAAAACATCAACAATTTTTACTTTGGAACAGGTGCGTCTAATGCATCATCATCATTATTATCTCTTTTTCTTTTTCTTTTCTTTTCTTCCTTCTTCTTTTATTCTTTTTTTCTTTTCACTTCTTTCTTTTTTTCTTTTTTAGCTTCTTTTTCTTTCTTAGTTTTTCTCTTCTTTATTTTCTCAACATCCACTTTTAAAACTAGATGTAGGTCAAGGTGCATCAACTTCAAGTTGTTGTAAGTGAATTCTAGACCAGGGGATCCGAAACTTCATGATCCAGATTCAAACCATAGTGTTTGAAGATTTTGGTAATTAGCATCCCATAAGGAATGCAAGTAGTCTTCTTGGGGGTGTTGAAAGCAGCAGCCATGTGTTTTAGAATCAAGTAGGGAAGATTGATTCTCTTCCTTGCAAGTAGGTGGTATAGCATAGCGATGTCAGAGTTGTGACTCTTTCTTTACTTCCAACATGCAGTAGGATGAAATGAACAAGCATGACATGAAGAAACCTTGCTTTGTTCAGTAGCATATCAGCAGGTAAGCTTTCTTTAACAAATTCTTTAGTGATTAAGTCAAGAACTTAAGCTTTTACTAGATTTTTCTCATCTATCTAGTCTAGAATATTGTAGGACTTAAGTCTTTTGTTTTTGGCTCCAATGACTTCAGCCAATACCTCTAAGGAGATAATGATTTATTCTCCATGGAGACTACTAACTAGTCTATCATCTTCTTAAATTGCTCCAGCAAAGAATGCGAGAACAAGAACTGGGTAGACACATTTAAAAAGCTTAAGGAAACTTTCCCACCTTTGTTTTCTGATTTCTTTAGACATATCCATCCCATATGCAGACATTTCCACCAGGTTGATTCTCCTTCCAGTAACAACTGGTTTTATACTAAACCGGTCATCAAATATCTTCTTTTCGAGCTTAGAGATAAAAAGAGATATCTTGGAAACATCCTTTTTCTTTTGAACTAACAAAGATTGTCCTCTCCTTTTTGAAAGGTTTGGGCTTTGATGCAAGATCTTTCTTACTTTATCTTTCTGTAGAATCTTGGTGAGATGAGCTTGAGTAGGCTGGGCTTGTTTATTTGAAGTTTTGGAAGTGGTTCCAAACTTAATCCCATTAAAGGTAAGTGAGAGAGAGTGAAGGTGTTTGAGAAAGAGAGTTACAGTTTAAGTGTGATTTGAGAGAGTTAAGAAAGCTTGAGAGTTGATAAAAGGTTACAAAATGTTGAGAAACATGTGAGAACTTGTATTTGTAGGATCTTAACCTTTTCAAATAGTTAGAAATAAAGAAACTTACTATTTGGCATTTACTGACAGAGAAAGAGAGTGGATTCAACAGTTATATTTTCGAAGTACTAGGTGTTAGGATATTGTAATGGTCATATTTTTACTGAGAGGTTTTTTAATGGTGACTCATGGTTAGTCTTCTCAACAAGTTTTTTGATACTATTTTGATAGTATTCTCAACTTATTCTGAGGATAAATAAACTATGACATGCAGTCTCTGAATCATAAACTAACTAGAAAACATTCAAACTCAAGGTTTTAGCCTTGATTCAGACACATTTATATTATCCCTTATAAAATAAAATCTATCTTCATGAAGGGATTTAGTTATAATATCAACCCACTGATGACCAGTGTCTATAAATTTAAGTTCAAAAACACCATTCTGAACAGTCTCTTATAAAATGGTGTCTAATCTCAATATTTTTTCTCTTGAGTGTTGAATAGGATTCTTGGCTAAGTTTGTTGCACTTGTATTATCACAAAGGTACTTTACCCATAACAATTGTGAGCAGCAAGTTGAACTAGAAATGTACTCAGCTTCAGTAGTTGATAGGGCAATTGAGTTTTGGTTTTTGCTTGACCAGGAGATTAGAGATTTTCCAATGAAGTGGCATCATCCACTGGTGCTTTTTCTTTCCACACGATCTCCAGCATAGTCAGCATCACCGAAACCTACTAGAGCTTCTTCGATTGATTTTGGTTCAATTTTTGAGATAAGAGCCATATTGTTGTATTATTTGAAAGAGGATATTGTTCTCACTCCTTGAGAGGTTTCTTGATAGGGAAATTCACAAGTGCACCAAATTAATCAAATAATAAAGTAGTAAAAAACATATTATTCCCATAGAGAGTGTTTACCAATTACAAAAATTATATTGACTCTACTATTATTTAAACTATCAAAAGAAATTTTAATTAAGAACATGTTTGGGACGGATTAAATCTGTCCCCAACATATGTTGAATGCCCAAAACATATGTTGTATTTGAAAAGCAACGTGTTTGGGTAAAATCATTAAAAGCTGTTGATTGTGAAAATATGTACGGCAACAACTTTTTTACAAAAGCTAAAATTTGAGCATTTTGTATTTCAGCTGTTGGGATTATTTTTTACTTTGGGATATAAATACTATTTTGTTCTCGATTAAATAACTTTTTTAATCATTCTATACCTATTTTGGTAATTTAATACATAAAAGTGATTCTTTTTTATACCATCCAAACAAACCAAATTAGTTTAAAATCACTTTTTAGCTAACATATCCAAACATATAACTTTTTTCTTATAGTCGATTATAACAAAAACCTTTTATATAATAATCGATTATTAAAATAATCAAGTTTTCACAGCTATTCCAAATACACACGAAATCAAAACAAAAGAAAATTAAAACTTGTGAACATCCAACTTTGTTTGGGTCATTAAAACTTTTTAATTCGGAATAAAACAAAGAAAAATGAATGCTTTTTAGCATTGCAAGGGAAGGAGGAAAAAATGATGCCAGAGGTTTTAAAAAATAAAGCATCAAAGAGGCAAAGGAGCAGATGCCTCCTACGTAACACATGTTGCAGCTCCTCTGCAACATTGGCAAAGTCAAAGCTGTGAAAAAAGAGAGCCAAGGGACAAAACAGAGTAAATGGGAAGGTTGCAGTCTTGTAGGAGGAAGGAGAAATGAAGCAAGTTTTAAAGCCAAGAAAATAGAGTGGAAAAGGACTATACAATATGCTTTCATGCAGCCCAAGCTAGATATTTCTTTTCCTTTGTGCCTATATAAAGTGGAGCAATGTGAAGAATAGGAGGTTCTTCAACTGCTAGAGAGAGTGAGAGTAAGTAGCGAAATTGTAAAGAAAAACTTTGAGTGAAAAGAAACTTTCTAAGTGTTTTTTTTTTCTTCTGAAAGTTGGAGGTATATTCATTCCTTTTTCCATTATGCGTTTTGATTTTTGACATGTTTGCATCTGAATTGTTGCTTTTTTTTCTCTCTTCATGTTTTCGCTCCCACTCACTCACAACCACACACTTTACTTTGACACTGATGAACCTAAAAAAATTCATATTTTTATGGTTCAAAATCTTGGGTTTTCATTATCTTTTAATCTTTTTGATATAGTTTTGTTCTCAAGTCTTGTTATGTTTTTATTATTTTAATTATGTTCTTATTATGTGTTTTTATGTGTTTTTGTTAGGTAATTGCACATGAAGAAGATTGGATGCTTGAACAAGAAAGAAAAGAAAGAATATTCATCCAGCGCCTGAGCGCTAGACATCCACTGCCTGAGTGCGCATTACGTGTTGGAGTTTTCCCTTTAAGTGACTCAAAGCCTGAGTGCTGTAAACTGAGTGCTTGAGTGCTGGTTGCATAATTAGCAATGTTGATTTTTATAAATAAAAGGGTTTTGCCAAATCAAACACACACTCTGACAGCTCTTACACACTTGGGATAGAACGCAGCAGCCGTCAAGAGGCACAAATCCTAATGTGGTGTGGGCGCAATGTAATGCCCCTTTTTGAGAGGGAACGTCACATCATTAATTACAATGCAAAAAACAAAAGTATAAATTAAGACCCGGTTCATTATATTATAAATAAACTTGCTTGGTTGAAAACGTATAAATAAATTAGTAAATATATATATATATTTTTTCTTTAACACTAAAAATGATAAAATAAAGTGACGAGACGTAGTTACAGCAAAGGGTAAAATAAAAGTAGACCATGCATTCGAACAACATACATAAATATATATAATCATATCAAACTTGTTTAGTTACAACACCTCATATACAAAAAGCAAAACTATGCATGCCCCAAAAGATCATACATGTACAGCCCACCAAAAAAATAAGTATTAGGCCCCAAAAAGAACACAGATAGCCATTAGTAGCTATTGACAGTATCAGCCCCCTAAGAAGAAAGAGAAGGAACTGTGTCAGGATCCTCCTCAGGATCTTTCTCGTCAGAGAAGACCCTCATCGGAGCCACCGAATTACGGGTCGGGGCTCAGGCAGTAGAGAGGAATGAATCCTCCTGTGGGTTGTAATAACTTTCACCCCACATATCCCTAATGGGCAAATAAAACTCTAAATGTAAACAAACACTACAAGTAAAGATAGGCGAATCATAACACCCCCAAGCTAAGGACACCGTCACGTCTCCTAGATAAACACAGTGGTCTGAGCTAAAGTTGATGTGCCAACAGTCTGGACCTCCGAGGAAAGTCAGGCCCACATATCCTAAGAAGCCTTGTGGATGGGTCGTCATGATCAAACAGGTACTAATTGAAGTCAGGCCAAAAATCGGGGAACTTATGCACTTCCCCTTCTTCACTGCCGTCTTCAGAGAAACATATATACATACAGAGATAGTAGAAATATAGAAAAGAGGTGAGACATCCTACATTCATTACCAATTATGGCAGTAAAGAAACAAAAAGGCATAGGACGCCCACAGAGCATTACAAGAGTAATAAACAGTAATCAAGAGGCAAATATTAAATAACTTAACAATTCTAGGCAGTTATACATCAGTAAGGTAACAGTTCCAATTATCATAAGAATTAAATGCCAGACAAGATGTTGACTCACTGTGCACATGCATACGATATCAAAATCCTACTCCATAGAGCTAGACACAAACATTCAGAGAGAAAGATCAGGAGACATGTCTGTAACTCGGCTACCGTGGCCAAAGTGCTAAAATTTATCAATTTATCCATGTGCACATCAAGGCATTTTACAAGACATTCTTTACTAGATCGCGATATAGGACAGTGTCTCGGTCTGGATCATCGGTGCGTTTGCATCGGTTTGCCCTACAGACAAAAAAATTACCAACTGTCCATGGCGAGGTACCCGCACCCCGACGTCCCCAAGGTCAACATTATGACCTACACTAGTCTATTCGCACCCGCACTAAGGTGTGTTCAATCTCCTAGGCAACTTGGCCTTAACAACAGTCCATCAGACTTTCACAATGCATGATGACTCAATGCATATATCATGTATATTCAACAATAATATACTTTCCATAACATGCCACAATTTGGCTAAGATAAGCATTAACATATTCTTGGTCTCTCGCATGGACCCATAATTAATATTATTAAGCCCTTAAACAATACATTACGCTTTTAGGATACATTATGGAATTATTTGACATTCTTACTTACACTCATGGTCTTACTTTAATTAAAAAGTATTCTAAGTTTTTGGATAAAACTTTATTCTTGGTTCTTTCCATTTTATGAATCCCTAATTAATTCTTAATTATCCAGTTAATTAAGTTTCACTTCAAATTAACATTTCTTATGGAATTCTCCTCTAGAGGAATTCTCTCGATTATTAAGTTTCTTACTTTAGGTTTATTCAAAACTCACTTAGAGAATTATTCTAAGGTTTTCCCAAGTCTCACACTCTTGTTCTTTAATTTGGTCAAAAGATTCACTTTTAGGTTATGAATTAAATTTCTCTCCATCACCTTATTAACTACTTATTACTTGATTATTGAATTCCCAAAGTTACCTAAAAATTATATTTCTTGGACCCAAAATGGCCTAGAGGCTGTGGCCTCCCAAGGGTAGTAACCCTAAAATTTTTCTCAACTCCATTACTCTTTATTCACTTGATTAATTATGTTTCCATCTTGATCACAAAATTTCAATCATGATCCCTCCAATTGGGGGTTATGGCCGTGAGCCTCCATGAGGAAAGTAAGGGACTTTTATTTCCATCTCATGATTCCAATCCATCTAAGATCATCAATATACATACAAAATCAACCAAATAGATTAAACAAAGCAAAATCAAGAAATAACCACAAATTTCATACATCAAAGAGAGTAACCCTAACTAGGGTTCCTCCCAAACAATACAAAATCAAGTCTCTCACTACCAAGAGAGGTTGAAGTGGATCATATCCCTCTTACCTAAGGAGAAAACAAGAAAAGAACTCCCTTGAAGCTCCTTGATGAATTTCGGCCAAGCTCACCAAAAACCCTAGGAATCACAACTTAACAAATCAACACCAAGGCTTGAAAAAGAATGGATCAATGGTCATGATATGGCCATGAAAATGAAAATGAAGAAGAGAAGGTGAGGAACTAAGAATCTTACCCTAAAGCTTCAAACTTGAAGCTTGAAGAAGATGATGAAGATGGAAGCTTTTCACGAAATTTTCAACTAGAAAGGTGTTTAGAATGTAGTGGAGATTAAGGAAATGTGGTTGCTTGAAATTTTTGTGATGGTGGAGGGCATGGAAGGGGGGTGGCCGTGTGGTGTGGTGGTAGAGAGAAGGAGGAGAAAATTTGAGAGAATAAGAGAGAAGAAAATGTAGAGAGAGAAGTTAATAGTAAAGAAATGATAACTTTTTAGATTTGAAATTAGAAAATGTAATGATAAATGAAAAGCCAATTTTTAGCTCCAAATGGCCTTCATGGCCGTGTGGTGAGGGGGGAGGAGAGAGGGAGTGTGTAGCTTCCTTGAGAAGCTTGGTAGCTTTTCAAAAATGGATTTGATTAGACATAAAGTGGATTGCATTTAGATAAGATGATTAGGTGATAAAGTGATTAAAATGATAAGGTGATTAGGATTTTAATTACAAGCCATTACCCAATGGATAATTGTTACAGTGCACAAAGCCAGTATTAATTATCCAATGGATAATAGAGCGTATCGCAAAATTTTATTTAACAGTACATACAGAGATTTTATTTATCAGATAAAATCTTGAAAAACGTAAACTTTGTAAACTGTGCCCGGCCTCGAGTTTAGTAAGATCCCCCGTTGACGTTTTCAGAGTTCAAAGTTTACTAGTCTCAGGGAAAACATTTTGTTTTCTTGGCTCCGCTCAGTGCGCACACAAAATGAAGAATATATTAAAATATTAAATATTTCCAAAAAATTTCACAAAATTTCTCAAAAATTACAAATATTAGAAAATGAATGTTCATTATGAAACAAACAATTTTCGGGGTGTTACACTGACTCTGCTCAGTGTGCATGCAAAATGAAGAATATATTAAAATATTCGATATTTCTGAAAAAATCTAGAAAAATTCTCAAAAATCATAAATATTATCAAATGATTATTTATGAAGAAACAAATAATTTTCATGGTGTTACACACAACTAGGCTTGAAGATTAAGAATTTTCTTCAACCTTTTTGCCTTTCTACAATGGAGTTTGTCATATTCTTCCATTTGTGTTCTTCTTTTTCTATGTGTAACTAAACACTTTTCGTTATGGTGATGATGGATCTTGTTCTTGGATGATGTAGATTCTTTTATGGGTTTAATCAATTTTTTTATTTAATGATTTATGTGTTTATCTCTTTTCTTAATACTTTCCTAAATCTGGCCAATTTGGGATTAATTTTTGGGTTTATATTTGATTTGGAAAATTTTGCATGAACCTAGAACTTATGATAAACACCATAATTTTTGCTATCGCTAGGAATAGACATTGTGAATTATGTAGTCTTTCTTTTAATTTCTTCGTTCTTGATGATGCCTTTCTATTTGGGATTAGACTAAGGGATTAGTTAATTCTAAATAGTGTAAGATGATTAATATACTAAAAGATTAGATATTGATTAATTTTGGGAATTGACCATGAATCATTGGAATAGAACTTGATTAAACCAATATTTGATTTTGCATTTAAAGAGTTCAAGTGAAATTTGACCCCTAACATTTTCATACCATTGTTTTCCAACTCAACCCAATTAATTAAATTTAGCTTTTGTTATTTTTGTTTATTCTTTCTTTTTATTGTCTTTATCAACTCTGTTTTTAATAGCTTGAATAGTATCAATTTGGCAAATTTAGTAATTGATAACTTAATTCTCGTGGGATGATATTCTTACTCACTTTTTATTACTTTTATGATTCGGTGTATTTGTCGATTTCACAACAAGTTTTTGGCGACGTTGCTGAGGATTATTGTTATTAATATTAAATAGTAGTTGAAAAGACTTTTTTTCTTTGTTTAATTTTTTATTTTTTTATTTTTAATTTTGATTTTCTTTAAATTTTCTTTTATTTATAGATAATTATTTTTGTTATTTAATTTTATTTTTCTATATTTAGTTTTCTTTTTAATTTGTTTCTTTTTATTTTTGTTTTCTTTGTTTCTTTATTAGTCATTTATTTTTATTTTTATTTTAATTTCTATTTTTAATTTCTTTTCTTTACTTCACTTTGGTTTGCTTGTTTGTTTATATAAGGTTCTTTCGAATAAGAAGAATTACTCTTTAATCCAGATATAACAAAAATAGAAAGAGTAATCAGAAAAGCAATGAGAGAAAGGAAAAAGAATTGAAGAAAAAAAGATGGCTGAAAGCACTAATGCACCGAGAAGACGCATTATGGCTGACTATGCAACTCCATCTGCTGAGAATGACATTCTACCAGTATTGTGTGTTCTGCTATTCAAGCAAATAATTTTGAGAATAAACCAACTCTTCTACAACTAGTACAACAGAATCAGTTTGGGGGAGGTCAAGCAGAAGATCGCAACTTCACATTGCTAACTTCTTGCAGCTTTGTGACACTATAAAGTATAATGGAGTTAGTGATGATGCTAACATTGTCTTTTCTTAGTTATTGATTTTACAATCTTTTAAAAAAATAAAATAATATAATAATTGAACCTTGTTGAGAGTAAAACGAGATTAGTTGAGCTATGACAACTTGTTAATCTTGTAACTTTTTAGAATCATCTAAGTTGTGATAACTTGATGATTCGAATTTGTTTCTAAAAAAAAATCAAATGAATTTTTTAAAGAAAAATCTTTTCAAAATTAAAAATCACCAACCCACAATCTTTTTTCTAAAGAACAATGTGGCTTTGAATTCCTCATTGCACTCGGGGATATGTAGGAGCGGAATCTCTATTCTGTCAAGTCAAAATTAAATTTTCATAATTTATCTGTTAATTTCTTTTCTATCTTTTCAAAAGGGGTAAAATAAATATTTCTAAGGGTTATCAATTTTTTTTTTTGCATGATTAACTAATGTAATGGTGGAGGGCATAGAAGGAGGTGGCCTTGTGGTGTGGTGGTCGAGAGAATGAGGAGAAAATTTGAGAGAAAAAGAGTGAAGAAAATGTAGAGAGAGAAGTTGATAGTAAAGAAATGGTAACTTTTTAGATTTGAAATTAGAAAATGTAATGATAAATGAAAAGCCAATTTTTGGCTCCAAATGGCCTTCATGGCCGTGTGGTGACGAGGGAGGAGAGAGGAAGTGTGTAGCTTCCTTGAGAAGCTTGGTAGCTTTTCAAAAGTGGATTTGATTTGACATAAAGTCATTGCATTTAGATAAGATGGTTAGGTGATAAAGTGATTAAAATAATAAGGTGATTAGGATTTTAATTACAAGCTATTACCCAATAGATAATTATTACAGTGCACAAAGTCAGTATTAATTATCCAACGGATAATAGAGCGTATTACAAAATTTTATTTAACAGTACATACAGAGATTTTATTTATCAGATAAACCTCAAAAAATGTAAATCTCGTAAACTATGCCCAGCCTCAAGTTTACTAAGATCCCCCGTCGACGTTTCCACAGTTCAAAGTTTACCCACCTCAGGGAAAATATTTCGTTTTCCTAGCTCCGCTCAGTGTGCACGTAAAATGAAAAATATATTAAAATATTCAACATTTCTAGAAAATTTCACAAAAATTCTCAAAAATCACAAATATTAGAAAATGACTATTCATTATGAAACAAACAATTTTTGAGGTGTTACATTGACTTTGCTCAGTATGCACGTAAAATGAGAAATATATTAAAATATTTGACGTTTCCAGAAAAATCCAAAAAAATTCTCAAATATCATAAATATTATAAAATGATTATTTATGATGAAACAAATAATTTTCGGGGTGTTACAACTATCACCTTCTAAAAATAAATTTCATCCTCGAAATTTTCATACCTTAGAACAATTGTGGGTGTTGCTTCTTCATCTTGTCTTCCAACTCCCATGTTGCATCTCTGGTCTTTTCGTTCTGGATTACTTTCACCAATGAGATTTCCTTTCTCCTGAGTTGTTTTACTCTCTTATCTTCAATCTTTACAGGAGGTGCCTCATAGGTTAAGTTCTCTTTCAATTGTACTGTGTCCGGTGCTATGACATGGTTCGGGTCAGGAATATATTTTCGTAGTTGTGACACATGAAAGACATTGTGAAGGTTTGAAAGGAAAGGTGGTAAGGCTATTTAGTAAGCCACTGGACCTATCCGACGAAGAATTTGGTAAGGTCCAAGGAATTTAGGAGTAAGTTTTCTAGATTTCAGAACTCGGCCTACCCCATTCGCTGGCATGACTTTCAAAAATACATGCTCGCCTTCCTCAAACTCAAGAGGTTTTCATCTCTTGTCCGCATAGCTCTTCTGCTGACTTTGAGCCATCCTCATCTTTTCTTGAATCATCTTGACCTTCTCAGTCATCTGCTGTATAATATTGGGTCCAACAGTAAGGCGCTCTCTGTCTTGGTACCAACAGAAGGGTGTTCGACATCGTCGTCCATACAGAGCTTCATAGGCTGCCATCCCTATGCTTGAATGAAAATTGTTATTGTAGGTGAACTCTACCAACGATAAAACTTCATCCCAACTTCCAGTCTATTCTAAAGCACAAGCGCTAAGCAAATTCTCCAACGATTGGATCGTCCTTTCCGATTGCCCATCGGTTTGTGGATGGTAAGCAAAACTCAATCGTAGCTTTGTTCCCAATGCTTCTTGCAAACTTTTCCAAAACTTTGAGGTGAAGCTTCGATCCCTATCCGAAACAATACTGGTAGGCACACCATGTAGCCTAACAATCTCACCGATGTACAACTGGGTCAGCTTCTCCATGTTGTATCTTATGTTGATCGATAGGAAGTGTGTTGACTTCGTGAGTCAATCAATGATTACCCATATTGAGTCATAAAATCCATAGCAATGCTATCCCACTTCCATTCGAGAATAGATAGAGGTTGCAACAGTCCTGACAGTCTTTGATGTTCCACCTTTGTTTTCTAGAAAACCAAACAAGAAGACACATATATGGTAATATTGCTCTTCATCCCGTGCCACCAAAATAACTTCTTCAGGTCTTGGTACATTTTAGTTATCCTCGGGTGCATACTCAACTTACTTGTGTGAGCGTATTCGAGGATATACTTTCTAAGCTCCTGATCCCTGGGTATACACCCCTACCTCATAACCTTATAATTCCATCTGTTCCTTCCTCAAATGTTGTCGCATTGCCTTGCCTCATCAGCTCTCTTTTCCCTTGTAAGAACTTATTAATTTTTTACTTTTCTCGAATGTCTTCCATTAATTCGCTTGAGATAGTAACCATGTTCATGCAAATTTTTCCCGGTGCTAATTCCACGAAAGACCATACATCCCTGAATTGTTCTATCAAATTTTTTCCTTGGTTATCATGGCTGAGATACTGAGCATCTTCCTACTCAATGCGTTTGCCATGACGTTTGCTTTTCCAGGGAGATACAGAAGTCGGAAATCATAATCCTTCAGAAATTCCAACCACCTGCGCTGTCTCATATTCAACTCCTTTTGATCATATAAGTACTTCAAGCTCTTATGATCACTAAAGACATTGAACGTCGCCCCATATAGGAAGTGTCTCCATATCTTCAAGGTGAAAACTACAGCTGCTAACTCCAAGTCATGTGTTGGATAGTTCTTCTCATGCACTCGCAACTGTCTCAAAGCATAAGCCACCACTTTTCCATTTTGCATAAGCATAGCTCCTAATCCTTGATATGAAGCATCGCAGTACACTTCGAAGGGTTCATTCAGATCGGGTAGAACTAACACTAGTGAAGTAGTTAGTCGTATCTTCAATTCTTGGTAACCTTCTTTGCAAGCATTAGTACATTCAAAGACTTGGTTCTTTCTTGTGAGTTGAGTGAAAGGTCCTGCTATTTTAGAGAATCCTTCAATGAACCTCCAATAGTATCCAGCCAAACCCTCAAAGCTTCGAATTTCTATCACTGTCTTCAGCCGTTCCCATTGTAGAATTGCTTCCACCTTTGACGGATCCACTGTAATCCTTTCTTTCGAGATTACATGGCCCAAAAACTTGACTTTGTCCAGCCAAAATTCACACTACAAAAATTTAGCATACAGCTTCTTCTCCTTCAGAATCTGGAGAACTATACTAAGGTGTTCAGCATGATCCTCCTGATTTTGAAAGTAGATTAGGATGTCGTCAATGAAGACAATAACGAATCTGTCCAAGAAAGGACAAAAGATTCAGTTCATGTAGTCCATGAAAATGGCAGGTGCATTCGTTACACCAAACGGCATCACAAGATACTCGCCATGATCGTATCGGGTACGAAAAGTCATCTTGGGTATATCCTCCGCCTTTACCTGAATTTGATGGTAACTCAATCGCAGATCGATCTTAGAGAACACTGTTGCTCCTTTTAGTTGATCCATTAGGTTGTCTATCCTCAGAAGTAGATACTTATTCTTGATCATGACCTTATTTAGTTGGTGATAGTCCACACACAATCGTGAGGTATCATCCTTCTTTCGGACTAGCAACACTGGCGCTCCCCAAGGTGACACACTGGGTCTAACGAATTACTTTTTCGAGAGCTCTTCCAACTGCTTCTTAAGCTTTGCTAACTCTGATGGTGACATTCTGTAAGGCGCTATAGATACAGGACCAGATCCAGGTACAAGGTCAATAGAGAACTCTATTTCCCGTTTCGGCGGTAAACCAAGTACATCATCAGGAAAGACTTCAGAAAACTCGTTAACCACTAGAATTGCATTCACATCAGCCTCGCTCTCAACCTTCAAGGAAGACAGTAGCATGCATCCCTGACCTCCTTCTTTTAAGGAAGCTCGAACTTGGTTGGCCGTCAAAAATCTAGAATCCTCATCCATGGGAAAAACTATGGTTTTACTAGAGCAATCCAACAGGATATGGTTGGAAGACAACTAATCCATTCCTAAAATTATATCTAACTGAGAAATAGGTAAATATATTAAATCAACAGAAAAGATTTGATCCTCAACAATCAAAGGACAATTCAAACAGACTTTAGTAGTAACAATAGGTTTATCAGTAGGAGTAGAAACAGTCAAGTCAAAAGGTAAGGAAGACACAGGTAAACCAAGTCGTTGCACACAGTCATAAGAAATGAAAGAGTGGGTTGCCCCAGAGTCATACAGTATAGTTAAAAGATTACCTCCTATGACACCTTCTCCCTATATTAGATCTTCAGATTTGGAGGCTTTGGCTCCACTCATGGTATAGACTCGACCCACTGCCTGCGGCTTTGTAGCTCTTGCGGCGTTGACTGAAGGCTCAGCCTTAGCTTGGTTGCAATCTCTGGAGACATGTCCAGGCTTCCCACATTAGAAACATATGATCCCCTTGATGGTGCAGTCTCTGGTTGCGTGATCCTTCCCGCACTTCAAAAAAAATGCCACATTCTGTCTAGTCCGGTTTCCACCAGAACTTCCACTGGAACCTCCACCAAATGTCTGTTGTTGATTTCTCGGTGGTTGGGAATAAGGTTTCTTTTGGAAATGGTTTGCATTATTGGCGCCTCCTCTTTGGAACCTGGTAGGTCCAAAGTTTTGATTTCTTAAGTCCCGAGCTTGATCTAGAGCTTCCACCTGGCAACACGTATCTAACAGCTCCAAAAATTGGTTGATCTTTAAGGTGATAACTGCTCTCTTCACTTCATGCCTCAGTCATTCCTCAAAATTTTGACATTTCCACACCTCGTCTGGCTGGTGCTAGAAATATGTCAAAAACTTGGATAAGCTTTCGAACTTCGTGGCGTATTCGTTGACAGACAAGCTTCCTTGCCTCAAGCTGAGGAACTCTATTTCTTTCGCATGTCTGGCGCTTGCGGGGAAATATTTTTCCAAGAACTTATTCTTGAATACCTCCTAAGTAATTGCGCGACCTTCAGCCTCTAACACCCTCTGTACCCCGTTCCACCAGTCTTCAGCATCCCCAATCAGCATAAAATAGGCATAAGTTACCTTCTTGTCGCTGGCACAGTTTATGCCTCTGAAGATTTTCTCCAGCTCCTTGATCCACAGACTAGCTTTCTCCGGATCAAATTCTCCTTTAAATTGAGGAGGGTTGTGGTGATGGAACTCTGCTAAATTTTGAGCGTCAGCCGACGCTTCCAACTGTCATGCAGCCCTTTCTTGCTGCTGAGCTGTCCTCTCCGTTTGTTGTGCGATAACCTCAGCCATTCGTTGTATCACCTCAATTGCTGTAGCCATGTCTCCATCTTGGGCCATTACGCTTTTTCAGAGTTATATTAATTGAAAAACACAAGAAAAGATTAGACGTATCCTTTCAGAATACCAAGCACAGAGAATCACACAGCACAAACAAGTCAGACCTAACCACAAAGACCCAAAGAAAATATAAACCGGGGCTCTGATACCAATTTAATGTAACGCCCATTTTTGGGAGGGAACGTCACATCATTAATTACGATGCAAAAAAAAAGTATAAATTAAGACCCGGTTCATTATATTATAAATAAACTTGTTTAGTTGAAAACATATAAATAAATTAGCGAATATATATATATTTTTTCTTTAATACTAAAAATGATAAAATAAAGTGATGAGACATAGTTACAGCAAAGGATAAAATAAAAGTAAACCATGCATTCGAACAACATACATAAATATATATAATCATATCAAACTTATTTAGTTACAACACCTCATATACAAAAAGCAAAACTATGCATGCCCCAAAAGATCATACATGTACAGCCCACCAAAAAGATAAGTCATTAGGCCCAAAAAAAACACAGATAGCCATCAGTAGCAATTGATAGTATCAGCCCCTAAGAAGAAAGAGAAGGAACTGTGTCAGGATCTTCCTCGTCAGAGGAGACCCTCATCGGAGCCACCGAATTACGGGCCGGGGCTCAAGCAGTAGAGAGAAATGAATCCTCTTGTGGGGTGTAATAACGTTCACCCCACATATCCCTAATGGGCAGATAAAACTCTAAGTGTAAACGAACACTGCAGGTAAAGATAGGCGGATCATAACGCCCCTAAGCTAACGACATCGTCATGTTTCTCAGATAAACACAGCGGTCTGAGCTAAAGTTGATGTGCCAATAGTATGGACCTTCAAGGAAAGTCAGGCGCACATATCCTAAGAAGCCTTGTGGACGGGTCGTCATGATCAAACAAGTACTAATCGAAGTCATGCCAAAAACTGGGGAACTCGTGTACTTCTCGTTCTTCACCGCTGTCTTCAGAGAAATATATATATATATACAGAGATAGTAAAAATACAGAAAAGAGGTGAGACATCCTACATTCATTACTAATTATGGCAGTAAAGAAACAAAATGGCGTAGGACGCCCACATAGCATTACAAGAGTAACAAACAGTAATCAAGAGGTAAATATTAAATAACTTAACAATTCTAGGTAGTTATACATCAGTAAGGTAACAGTTCTAATTATCATAAGAATTAAATGCCAGACAAGATGTTGACTCACTGTGCACATGCATATGATATCAAAATCCTACTCTATGGAGCTAGACACAAACATTCGGAGAGAAAGATCAAGAGACATGTCTGTAACTTAGCTACCGCGGCCAAAGTGCTAAAATTCATCAATTTATCCATGTGCACATTAAGGCATTGTACAAGACATTCTTTACTAGATCGCGATATAGGACAGTGTCTCAGTCCGGATCGTCGGTGCGTTTGCATCGGTCTGCCCCACGGACAAAAGAGTTACCAACTGTCTATGGCGAGGTACCCGTACCCCGACGCCCCCAAGGTCAACATTATGACCTACACTAGTCTATTCGTACCCACACTAAGGTGTGTTCAATCTCCTAGGCAACTTGGCCTTAACAACAGTCCATCAGACTTTCACAATGCATGATGACTCAATGCATATATCATGTATATTCAACAATAATATACTTTCCATAACATGCCACAATTTGGCTAAGATAAGCATTAACATATTCTTGGTCTCTCTCATGGACCCATAATTAATATTATTAAGCCCTTAAACAATACATTACGCTTTTAGGATACACTATGGAATTATTTGACATTCTTACTTACACTCATGGTCTTACTTTAATTAAAAAGTATTCTAAGTTTTTGGATAAAACTTTATTCTTGGTTCTTTCCATTTTATGAATCCCTAATTAATTCCTAATTATCCAGTTAATTAAGTTTCACTTCAAATTAACATTTCTTATGGAATTCTCCTCTAGAGGAATTCTCTTGATTGTTAAGTTCTTACTTTAGGTTTATTCAATACTCACTTAGAGAATTATTCTAAGGTTTTCCCAAGTCTCACACCCTTGTTCTTTAATTAGGTCAAAAGATTCACTTTTGGATTATCAATTAAATTTCTCTCCATCACCTTATTAACTACTTATTACTTGATTATTGAATTCCCAAAGTTACCTAAAAATTACATTTCTTGGACCCAAAATGGCCTAGAGGCAGTGGCCTCCCAAGGGTAGTAATCCTAAATTTTTTCTCAACTCCATTACACTTTATTCACTTGATTAATTATGTTTCCATCTTGATCACAAAATTTCAATCATGATCCCTCTAATTAGGGGTCATAGTCGTGAGCCTCCATGAGGAAAGCAAGGGACTTTTATTTCCATCTCATGATTCTAATCCATCCAAGATCATCAATATATATATAAAATCAACCAAATAGATTAAACAAAGCAAAATCAACACATAACCACAAAAATCTTACATCAAAGAGAGTAACCCTAACTAGGGTTCCTCACAAACAACACAAAATCAAGTCTCTCACTACCAAGAGAGGTTGAAATGGATCATCTCCCTCTTACCTAAGGAGAAAACAAGAAAAGAACTCCCTTGAAGCTCCTTGATGAATTTCAGCCAAGCTCACCAAAAACCCTAGGAATAACACCTCAACAAATCAACACCAAGGCTTGAAAAAGAATGAATCAATGGTGATGGTGATGGCCATGAAAATGAAAATGAAGAAAAGAAGGTGAGGAACCAAGAATCTTTCCCTAAAGCTTCAAACTTAAAGCTTGAAGAAGATGACAAAGATGGAAGCTTTTCAAGAAATCTTCAACTAGAAAGGTGTTTAGAATGTAGTGGAGATTAAAGAAATGTGATTGCTTGAAATTTTGGTGATGGTGGAGGGCATGGAAGGGGGGTGGCCATGTGGTGTGGTGGTAGAGAGAAGGAGGAGAAATTTTGAGAGAATAAGAGAGAAGAAAATGTAGAGAGAGAAGTTGATAGTAAAGAAATGGTAACATTTTAGATTTGAAATTAGAAAATGTAATGATAAATGAAAAGCCAATTTTTGGCTCCAAATGGCCTTCATGGCCGTGTGGTGAGGGGGGAGGAGAGACGGAGTGTGTAGCTTCCTTGAGAAGCTTGGTAGCTTTTCAAAAATGGATTTGATTAAACATAAAGTGGATTACATTTAGATAAGATGATTAGGTGATAAAGTGATTAAAATAATAAGGTGATTAGGATTTTAATTACAAGCTATTACCCAATGGATAATTATTATAGTGCACAAAGCCAGTATTAATTATCCAATGGATAATAGAGCGTATCGCAAAATTTTATTTAGCACTATGTATAGATATTTTATTTATTAGATAAAACCTTGAAAAATGTAAGTCTCGTAAATTGTGCCCGACCTCGGGTTTAGTAAGATCTCCCGTTGACGTTTTCACAGTTCAAATTTTACCAGCCTTAGGGAAAACATTTTGTTTTCCCGACTCCGCTCAACACGCACGTAAAACGAAGAATATATTAAAATATTTGACATTTCCAAAAAATTCTACAAAAATTCTCAAAAATCATAAATATTAGAAAATGACTATTCATCATGAAACAAATAATTTCTGGGGTGTTACACTGACTCTGCTCAGTGTGTACGTAAAATGAAAAATATATTAAAATATTCAACGTTTCCGAAAAAATTCAGAAAAATTCTCAAAAATCATAAATATTATAAAATGATTTACTTGATTAAACTAATATTTGATTTTACATTTAAAGAGTTCAAGTGAAATT
The DNA here is from genome assembly GCA_029884595.1 of Ormosia semicastrata. Classification (NCBI taxonomy): domain Eukaryota; kingdom Viridiplantae; phylum Streptophyta; class Magnoliopsida; order Fabales; family Fabaceae; genus Ormosia; species Ormosia semicastrata. Next base: position 78,798,991 of record JAQQTO010000060.1, read on the forward strand.
TGACCCCTAACATTTTCATACCATTGCTTTCCAACTCAACCCAATTAATTAAATTTAGCTTTTATTATTTTTGTTTATTCTTTCTTTTTATTGTCTTTATCAACTCTCTTTTTAATAGCTTGAATAGTATCGATTTGGCGAAGTTAGTAATTAATAACTTAATCCTTGTGAGACTACTCTTACTCACTTTTTATTACTTTTATGATTCGGTGCACTTGCCGATTTCACAACAAGTTTTTGGCGCCGTTCCTAGGGATTATTGTTATTAATATTAAATAGTAGTTGAAAATACATTTTTTTTTCTTTGTTTAATTTTTTTATTTTTATTTTTATTTTTAATTTTCTTTAAATTTTCTTTTATTTATAGATAATTATTATTTTTATTTAATTTTATTTTTATGTATTTAGTTTTCTTTTTAATTTGTTTCTTTTTATTTTTGTTTTCTTTGTTTCTTTTTATTAGTCTTTTATTTTTATTTTTATTTTTAATTTTTTTTCTTTACTTCACTCTGATTTGCTTGTTTCTTTATGCAATGTTCTTTGGAATCAGAAGAATTACTCTTTAATCCAGATATAACAAAAACAGAAAGAACAATCAGAAAAGCAATCAGAGAAAGGAAAAAGAATTGAAGAAAAAAAGATGGCTGAAAGCGCTAATGCACCGAGAAGACATATTATGGCTAACTATGCAACTCCATCTGCTGAGAATGACATTCTACCAGTATTGTGTGTTCTGCTATTCAAGCAAATAATTTTGAGATTAAATTAACTCTTCTACAGCTAATACAATAGAATCAGTTTGGGGGAGGTCAAGCAGAAGATTGCAACTTGCACATTGCTAACTTCTTGCAGCTTTGTGACACTATCAAATATAATGGAGCTAGTGATGATGCTAACATTGTCTTTTCTTAGTTGTTGATTTTGCAATCTTTTAAAAAAATAAAATAATAAAATAATTGAACCTTATTGAGAATAAAACGGGATTAGTTGAGTTATGACAGCTTGTTAATCTTGTAACTTTTTAGAATCATCTAAGTTGTGACAACTTGATGATTCAAATTTTTTTCTAAAAAAAAAAATCAAATGAATTTTTTAAACAAAAATCTTTTCAAAATTAAAAATCACCAACCCACAATCATTTTTCCAAAGAACAATGTGACTTTGAATTCCTCGTTGCACTCGGGGATATGTAGGAGCAGAATCTCTATTCTGTCAAGCCAAAATTAAATTTTCATAATTTATCTGTTAATTTCTTTTCCATCTTTTCAAAAGGGGTAAAATAAATATTTCTAAGGGTTATCAATTTTTTTTTGCATGATTAACTAATGTAACCATTTTAACATGGATGTATTAGGGGTGTTATGGGATTAAGTTTCCACCATTCTCTAAGCATAATGAACTCCTACATCCAATCTGTTTTAAAAGACTAGGTATTCCAATTTTTCCTTGACTTAAATAAAATTGGTGGCGACTCCACTTCATTTCTTAACAATTTATTTTTCCCCGGTCCTACTGCAATCACAGTCGCGACAAAACTAATTAACTAAATTTAAATGAGTCGATAACTAACAAGAGACGAAAGCAATATTAATTAAATGAGGGTATTTTGATTTCACTTGAACAAATCCTATTTAACTTAATTGGTTGATAATTCAATTTTAATCATCTCATGCAAAGGATGATAATCCTAAATTATTTAATATTCTCTTCTGAGGTATATCAAACATATTGAAGAACACCTATTACTTATTTTCCATTAGCAATAATAAGCATAAATCAACTCATTAAGACCTATGATTAACTAATTCAATCCCTCATAAGGCAAATCTTTACTCTCATTCTGATTATATACTAATTGAGTTTATTACCTATGTCAAATCAAGGAATTTTCCTTTCGGTGTGATTCCAAGATACTAATAAAAATAAATTAATACAAATAATAAATTGTTGCATAGATGAAGAATATCAAATCAACATGTGTAAATACTCATAGATTCAAGTTACATCAAAACCTCTTAAAAGAAATTTAGTTCATGATAAAATTAACTAATGACATAGAAAATTTCATCATATTAATTATAAGAAGAAGAAAATAAAATAAAAACCCAAATAGTGTGCTTCTACCTTGCCAAAGCTTTTGCACGTTCCTCTTACTTCGTTCTGTGGCACTCTTTCAATTATGTGATACTACTATCTATTTATACTAAGTGCTTGAGCTCCATGCTTCAAATCACACTCACCATTTTATCAAGAATGTGACACAACACCCTTTTTTTTAACTTCAATTTGGATGTATAAGTCGGCTACTTGGCTCGCCACCATGTGTTGCATGCATTTGTCCCGCAACCATTATTCAAAAACTCAGACTAGATCGGACGATTCGACTAGTGAATTGGAAAATTGGTCAGGTAAGTGGTGGCCATGCAACAGAACTAGTGCGAACCAGTCTGACCTAGCCAGTTATGGCTAAAAATAAGTGACTCGGTGATTTTTTATCAAACTGGGCGAGTCATGCACTTTTTTAAAAAAAAAATTCAAATCAAAACGACGTCGTTTTGATTATTAAAAAAAAATGAACAATGCCTAAATGGAAATTAGGATTGTAAGGAAACTGGATTCTTGAAGTTGAAGACACGAACTGGTCTTTGAGTGAGAAACTTGAAAACCCTCACTGCCTAGAATCTAGATCGCATTGCTATCCAGGTCGAGCACTGCCACCACTGCTCCACGGTCATATCGCAATGCCACTACTCCACGGCCAGATTGTGATGCCGCGACGCTATTTCTCCGCTCACTATGACCCTGCTCTGCTGCGATGTTGCTCCATCGGTAAGTCTCTCTTGTTAGTCATGGCAACCATTACCCAAGAGGGGGGTGAATAGGGTATAAAAACTTTTTCACAAATGCTCTTAAAATAACACAAATATTTAAGCTATTTAAATAAAAGCACAGAAGGAACGTGATGAAGAAAAGAAACTTTAAGAACAGCGGAAAGTAAATGTGCAATAAAATAAAATTACATTAAATAAAGAGATAAAGAGAAGAAGAGCAGACACGATATTTATCTTGGTTCGACCACCAACCACTTGTGGTCTACATCCAGTCCCCGAAACACAATTCGAGATTTTTCACCATGTATACAAGCTTCCAATAGGTGCTTGCAACCTTTACATAAGAGAGCACTTTTCACACACAGGGAAACTCTACCCTTGTGCTAAAGTCTCAGTTTGCAGGGATACCTCACCCTTATACAAACCTTGAAGGGATACCTCACCCTTATACAAATCTTGAAGGATACCTCACCCTCAATATAGTAGAACAGAAATATAGATGGATAGAAACTCTCACTCAGAGCAAATAATACAAATTGAAGTGCTAAGAGGCTCTCAAAGAATATCTCAAAGTTTCAGTAAAAAGAGCACAGAAAATAGGTGTAAAATATAAATCACATTTTTCAGAGCAAGCGCAAATTAAACAAATTACTGGGCTTGTTGCAGATGAGACCCACGGTCTCTATTTATAGAGCCAGATAGAAAATTACCCGTTGTAGCAATTAATTCCGTGATTAATATGAAAAAAATGTCTGTTAGTTTCTATATTCGGATCTGTGCTTACCATGTTTATTCGAATAAGCCTTTGGCTATTCGAATAACACGTTCTTTTAAAAAACGTTTCTGAAACTGGTTATTCGAATAACCTTTGTGTTATTCGAATAACTCTACCACTGAGAAAACATTTAGAAAACTGGTTATTCGAATAACTCTAAGTTTATTCGAATAACATTCGTTAAGGCAGATTTTTAGGAAAAGGTTCTATTCGAATAACTAATGAGTTATTCGAATAGCTGACGTGAAAACAAGCCATTCAGAAAACTCTTATTCGAATAACAAGAGTGTTATTCGAATAACACTTTAAAACACAGTCACGCAGCATCCAAAATATAAAGCTTTATTCGAATAACTAATGAGTTATTCGAATAACTCAGTTTGTAAAACAGTTATAAAAGCTTGAAAAACATCCCATAAAGTTTATCAAAAACACCAAAACATTTTTAAGTTATTTTCAAGATCAAAACAGTTTTGGTATAAGTTTAAGAAAATATTTTTTGTTTTATCTTAATGCACTAGGAGATATCCAAAGAGATCCTCAAACAAAGAGACTCTAAGTCCTAAAGCTATCCTTTAAAGATCTTGGACTTAGTCTTCCCATCATCTTCATTTTGTCTTCATGTTTGTTATCATTAAAAACATTCTTCAAAGACATATGCTTAGTCGCATTCTCCTTATGTTGAGCTTAATAGATATCTATTGCTTTCTTGTTGCAAGCTCACCCTTGGTATTTGGACTATCCTATAAAGTATTGCTTACTTAAACAAGCATAATTAGTCCAAAAACATAATTCAATGTCTTCATATGCATGATTCATAAATATATAGCTTTAGTTAGTTTGACATGCATATAAAACTTTCATAGACATATCGAAATAAGTCATTTAACAATTATTAATAGATATGCTCTATGTAGGATGCAACAGAACACATTGCACAAAGGTCAAATCCAATATTAATTCATTTGTAACTCATATAAAACATTATGGGATATACTATATGATGAATGTTACATATATCATATTGCATGATTATTAAGTAAAATATAACTAGATAAGGTACATATCATGCATGATACAATATATCACATTAAGCACATCTATCAAGCATAAGCATAATTCTATTTGTCTTGTATTTGTCATCATCAAAACTTAACATATTAAACTATTTGGGGCAAGCTTATTTTCACAATCTCTCCCTTTATGATGATGACAAATCACCAAAGAAAAATATGTTGAGCAATATACAAGAATGGATATTCATGTAAGCATATCAAATAATAAGCACAAGAACATATTTTTCCTTCCAATTTTCACTCCCCCTATTTGATATCAACAAAAAGGTTTAGAAAAAAAATATTTTCTCCCTTTTATAGATTCTACGTATGATTCAAGAATAGAGAGATGAAACAAATATGCTTGCAAGATATAGAGGGTTATTCATGCAATGCTTGTCATATTTTTGTATGTCAACATTTAGCATATGATAGCAAAGAAATACTTTATGTAATCAAACAGGGATGTAAGCCAAAAGATATAAACAACTTAAGAGCTAGACTCCCCCTCAAAATATGCATATTATCAAAATAATAGATAAATAAAATATGTATGTGAAGACCATGTAAGCACATCACCTTAAAGAAAAGCAAGGCAAATATACATCTTCTTAATTCCTCAAACAAAAACCATTTTAAAACTTCTCCCCCTTTTAAAAAGAATTTTACAAGAGCACATTATATTTTCAAAAGCATTTTACAAGGATAGAGATGTTTTATATTAAAGAAAAACATATATTCATTGAAAAGCATCTAGTCATTTAAGATTAATTTATCAACAAGTATCATACAATCCATATCATATAAAGTGTCACAATAGCTTAGGGATAGAGATACTTATTGAGATAGATGAAGAGTGATGCTTCTTTAGAACGTTCTTCGTTTATTTGTCCTTTGAGTATTGAGCTTTCCTCAATTGAATATTCCATTCCATTGCACTTGAAGAAATGCTTTAGTATCTTTTTCTTCATTTGAATTTCATTCAATTTTTTTTTCATTTATCCATATATGCTTGTATGTAAAAAATATGATGGCTATATTTGAAACATATAGAGAGACTTTGCAAAGCTAACTTTAAAAGTCCTCTAAAACATAGGTTAGCATCAAATATCATTTAATCTCATTTACAAGCATAAATTAGGTTGATACATAATTTGAAGCATGTATCACATTATCAACCATGCAATATTAGTTCTAACAAGAATGCATGAAGCACATATGCACTTGAATCCAAAAAAAATGTTTAAGCATTTTAAGGCATGATTCAAGTTTATCAAGAAGCATATAATTATCATCAAAACTTATTTAGACATTTTTAGGCAAATATATGCACTTGTAAAAGTATAACATAACTCTCTACTTCTCCAAATAGCATATGATATCGAAATTAAAGCATAAATAAGGATTGATATCACTAAAAGTGTACTCTTTGAGTTCTTTTGTAGGTGACTCCAACTTCCACCAACTTCTAAGCTTCAAGCTTTCATGAGGGAATAGAAATTCTTTGCACCTCTTTTAAAAATTGAATCCTTTTAAACTTTACTATTCTCAAGTTGAATGGACTTATTCCATTTAAAAGCTTGCTTGAGGTAGTTATCACCCTACAACACAATTCAAAGAATTTTCTTTGGTATCCATCAATTTTGGATCCATAGAGATAAGTCATTATGCCAAATCATAAGCAAATAAGCATAATAAAATAACAAATGAGTTCACAAGGGCAAAAGATATTTCATTGATCAAATTAGCTAAGTAAATATATTTATCAAAAGAACAGTCAATTATATTTGATTAAGCATTTGTATTTCTAGTCCAATTAAAGAGAATTTAGCAAGTATTAGCAGAACCTTTTGTTTTAAAAAGAAGCGTGATTATTCGAGTAAAAAAGGTTTTATTCGAATAGATGAGCAGGGAAGGCCAATCATTTTGGCCATATAGCAGGTTTTATTCGAATAACTTAAGAGTTATTCGAATAAACCGTGAGCATACATAAAAGACTGAGAAAACAAATCTCAGGTTAATCGAATAGAGTGAATGTTATTCGAATAGACAGAGATTAGTCAAATAAGACTGATGAAATAAGCTTCTGCTTATTCGAATAAGCTTTAATTTATTCGAATAGACAGAGATAGCAGCAAACACTGAACTGACGTAGGAGTCAGTTTATTCGAATAAACTTAGTTTTATTCGAATAAAACTATTAAAAAGCACAGTAAAGCATACGTTCAGAGATTCAAGACAAAGTATATATTCATGTGATTAAAAAGAGATAATATTCAGCAATAAAACATGCAATCATATATTGGATTGATCAAAAACTCAAGTTCAAGGATATTATTATGTCAAACAAGAAGTATATTTTATCTAGCATATTAACATATAGAAATATTTTCAAATTATAAGGCTAGAAAAGCATAATAAAAGTTTTACTTATCCAAGGATTGCAAGTCTATGCTTCATGGAGACAAGGAAGAGAGCTTGAAGTTATTTATGATATTTGTATTTGGAGCAGCCATTTTCATGATGCCAAAGTCACTTCTTGGCCTTCAAGCACACCTACAACACACTTCAATTTTTGACTTTTGGTACCCAAATTTTCTTGGGTCCTTGTGTGTTAGTTTTTGAATATTAATCTATTATGCTCTCATAAAGATTAATTTTTTTTATAGTATGTAAATTGAGCACAATAAATTAAATAATTAAATACCATTAAGCACATAGTTGATAGCATGCTAACTTTCATGATATATAGACAATTTTAAAGCATAGCAAACATACCTAGGCATTATAGAATCTTATGTACTAAGATATATAACAAATTAACAAATTATGAACATATTCATGTGTTAAACATAATATTTAAATTTTATTAGGTATACATGATTCTATTAATCACTTAAGGCCTACAAGGAATATACCTCAAATTTATTAACTTTGCATGTGAGTGTGCATAAGAGGTAAAAACTTTTGATACCTTAGCCTTGGCAATCAAGGAAATGCTTTTCCTTACCCACTGCTTCTCTTTTGGAGTCTTGAACTTTGTAAGTTCTACATTTTGTACTTGAAAAGCTTTGATTGAAGTCATCTTCCTTCTTTGACCAAAGTTTCTACCATTGGGCTTTGGAAGCATTCTCCTTGATGATTCCTCTTTCTTTTGACTAATTTGTCCATCTTTTTGAGAAATATTCTGCATAATTGAAACACTAGGAGGACACTTTGGTACCCACTTCATTTTGGGTCCTTGAATGTTAGTATTAGGGCCTTTAGGATTTTTAGGAACTCATACCATACAATTTCTCATATAATGATTTCTTCTATAATTGCATAAATGAGAAATATGTCTTAGATGACCACAAAAATTGCAAACAATTGAATTTAATGATGGCTTGATCATTTGAATATCATTTTTGAAAAACTTAAGCCTTTTGTTATTTTTATATTCTAAATTGTTTTTGCCATAAGCCTTGCTTGAATTTTCACATGGAATAACACTAATTTTATTCTCATTAACAAGTATAAAATTTAAGCAATTACAATCATTGGCAAATTCAGAATATAAGTCCTCAACTCGATTTTCTAAATCATTGCACTTTTCACAAGAAGTTGAGGTTTTACACTTTAAAGACATTTCCTCATCAAGAAAGGCATACTCATTTTTCAAAGTTTTAATTTCATTTTCAATAAAAGAAATGTTTTCCAAACATGATAAGTTTTTCTTTTCTAAATTCAATAAACCATCATACAATTCATTATATGCACTTTGCAACTCATCATACGAAGGACTATAATATAGTTTAGAATTATTTACCTCAAAGTCCTTTTCAGCCATATAGGAAGTAGTCTCAATTTCTAGCATACTTGGCTCTTTAAGGGAATCACCTTCTTCCTCATCAATTTTATTTTGCTTTGCCTCTTCTTCAAATTGAGCACCATCGTCACTAAGAGGCATTTGGCTTCCTTCAATAGTTTGAGCATCTCTTTGAGGATATTTTTCATGACAAGCTTCCTTCAATAGCTTTTGCTCTTCTTGCTTTCTATATACAACTTTATACACAAAATCATTGTTAGCAAGATAGATATCATCAAAAGCATCCCATATATCTTTAGCACTAGAGCAATTTTTAATTTTAGCATAAGCATCATTATTCAAACTACTTCTCGAAATTTGCATAGCTCTAATGTTTAAAGAAAAACATTTTTTGTCAAAACTATTCTAAGTTTGTTTTGATTTATAAGTAAATCCATTTAGCACAACATCCCACAAATCCAAACCAATAGATTGTATATAAAACTCTATTCTAACTTTCCAATAAACAAAATGCACACCATCAAAGAACGGTGGTTTATCAATTTCAAAACCTTCCATTTTGAAAAACTTTCAAGGTTGCTAATAAACAAGGATCTTTAACTCTAAGCAGTTAAGCTTTCACCAGAGCACGAAGCTCTGATACCACTTGTTAGTCATGGCAACCATTACCCAAGAGGGGGGGTGAATTGGGTATAAAACCTTTTTCACAAATGCTCTTAAAATAAACACAAATATTTAAGCTATTTAAATAAAATCACAGAAGGAACGTGATGAAGAAAAGAAACTTTAAGAACAGCGAAAATTAAATGTGCAATAAAATAAAATTACATAAAATAAAGAGATAAAGAGAAGAAGAACAGGCACGATATTTATCCTGGTTCGACCACCAACCACTTGTGGTCTACGTCCAGTCCCCGAAACACAATTCGAGATTTTTCACTATGTATACAAGCTTCCAATAGGTGCTTGCAACCTTTACATAAGAGAGCACTTTTCACACACAGGGAAACTCTACCCTTGTGCTAAAGTCTCAGTCTGTAGGGATACCTCACCCTTATACAAACCTTGAAGGGATACCTCACCCTTATACAAATCTTGAAGGATACCTCACCCTCAATATAGTAGAACAGAAATATAGATAGATAGAAATTCTCACTCAGAGCAAATAATACAAATTGAAGTGCTAAGAGGCTCTCAAAGAATATCTCAAAGTTTCAGTAAAAAGAGCACAGAAAATAGGCGTAAAATATAAATCACATTTTTTAGAGCAAGCACAAATTAAACAAATTACTGGGCTTGTTGCAGATGAGACCCACGGTCTCTATTTATAGAGCCAGATAGAAAATTACCGTTGTAGCAATTAATTCAGTGATTAACATGAAAAAAGTATCCGTTAGTTTCTATATTCGGATCTGTGCTTACCGTGTTTATTCGAATAAGCCTTTGGCTATTCGAATAACACGTTCTTTTAAAAAACGTTTCTGAAACTGGTTATTCGAATAACCTTTGTGTTATTTGAATAACTCTACCACTGAGAAAACATTTAGAAAACTGGTTATTCGAATGACTCTAAGTTTATTCGAATAACATTCGTTAAGGCAGATTTCTAGGAAAAGGTTCTATTCGAATAACTAATGAGTTATTTGAATAGCTGACGTGAAAACAAGCCATTCAGAAAACTCTTATTCGAATAACAAGAGTGTTATTCGAATAACACTTTAAAACATAGTCACACAGCATCCAAAATATAAAGCTTTATTCGAATAACTAATGAGTTATTCAAATAACTCAGTTTGTAAAACAGTTATAAAAGCTTGAAAAACATCCCAGAAAGTTTATCAAAAACACCAAAACATTTTAAAGTTATTTTCAAGATCAAAATAGTTTTGGTATAAGTTTAAGAAAATATTTTTTGTTTTATCTTAATGCACTAGGAGATATCCAAAGAAATCCTCGAACAAACAGACTCTAAGTCCTAAAGCTATCCTTTAAAGATCTTGGACTTAGACTTCCCATCATCTTCATTTTTTTTTCATATTTGTTATCATTAAAAACATTCTTCAAAGACATATGCTTAGTCACATTCTCCTTGTGTTGTGCTTAATAGATATCTATTGCTTTCTTGTTGCAAGCTCATCCTTGGTATTTGGACTATCCTGTAAAGTATTGCTCACTCAAACAAGCATAATTAGTCCAAAAACATAATTCAATGTCTTCATATGCATGATTCATAAATATATAGCTTTAGTTAGTTTAACATGCATATAAAACTTTCATAGACATATCCAAATAAGTCATTTAACAATTATTAATAGATATGCTCTATGTAGAATGTAACAGAACACATTGCACAAAGGTCAAATCCAATATTAATTCATTTATAACTCATATAAAGCATTATTGGATATACTATATGATAAATGTTACATATATCATATTGCATGATTATTAAGTAAAATATAACTTGATAAGGTACATATCATGCATGATACAATATATCACATTAAGCACATTTATCAAGCATAAGCATCATTCTATTTGTCTTGTATTTGTCATCATCAAAACTTAACATATTAAACCATTTGGGGCAAGCTTTTTTCCACATCTCTCTTTGCCCTGCCGGCCAGCCCACATAGCCACACACAACACAACTTGTTTTTTTTTCATATTTAGGATTTTGGGCTTGATTTATTATTTGATTAATTGATTAGTTTGTTTTGTTGATTGTTTCTAAGATTGAGTTATGAGTTTTGATTAGTTTGTCTATCTCTGTCCTCTACATTTTGGTTGGATTTTGGTTCATATGAATTTTGAGTAATGAGTAATGAGTAAGTCTTTGGTTTGTTAAATTAAAAGAAAAAAAGTCCTTATTTGCAGAGTGTAGAGAATGAAGTATTAAGATTAATGGAAGACTATGATGATGATGATGCACAAGACAATACCATGGAAAATGCAAACCAAAATGAAGGAAATTTTGGACGAGCTTTAGATTTATTTGATTAAGAAAAAGGGCCTGAATTTGACACAATTTTGACACCTTGGGCATAATTATGTTATAAATTGTAGTTATGAACTTGTGATTTGTGAGCTTGTGTGTTGTGAACCTTTGTTGTTTAATTATATTGTGTAACACCCTAAGACTAATACTAATGACATGTCCAGGATCATGCATTAGTAGTTAACATTAGTAATGTCACTTTCATACTGATAATAAATTTTGTGAAAAAATATTTATAACATATATGAAAATATGAGCCTGTTATAGGTATAATAATTTACATATATCGAAAGAATGTTTATACAAATTCAAACTTCATAATACAAATATTACATATTATACCTTTCATGACACTACTTATACAATTTCTACACAATATATGTCTAAATTTCTCAAAATGAATTATTTCTTCTTGATTCTGATCTTCCTTTCTACTTGTTGATGTCTTCAAAGTCCCTGGAAATAATACGAAAATACAAATATGTCTCAGTAGTTTTATAAAAATGTGTCATCGTAATATTTCCAGTTGTTTCAAGGAAAAACCCATTCTTTGTCACGTACACACACACACACATACATATATATATCAGTTAGAGAGGTCGTAAACTACCAAAACTGGTCTTCTCTCTTCCCGAAATAGAGGTTCAATTATGATCCTGTAAAAAAACCATTTGCATAACCCAATAAATCATAAAGTTTCCAAATCCAATTCTTTATCAAAATAACCTTAAACATCAATACTAGGCATACATAATATTCATCATATGTATCCATCCTTCATAATCAAACATAAGATAACATTCCATATCAAATATCATATCTCAACATAAATCACAATGTTTATTCATTATATCTTATATTCATCACTCCTTCATGCATTCATTGAATCTCTTTTTAATACTTTTCAAGTATTACAATCATTATATCTCATTCTTTCGGGCTCTTTTGGATACTCTCATACTCGAGGTTATATCCCATTCTCTTCTGGATACTCTCATACTTGAGGTTATATCCAGTTCTCATATACTTGGTAAGTAAGGGAATGTCCGTCCTCATAATACCATTCCATTTTATTCACATTTATTTGGGATACTCTCATACTCGAGGTTATATCCTATTCTTTTCAAGATACTCTCATACTCGAGGTTATATCTAGTTCTCATATACATGGTAAGTAAGGGAATGTCCATCCTTACAATACCACTGCATTCTATTCTTATTTATTTGGGATACTCTCATACTCAAGGTTATATCCCATTCTCTTCTAGATACTCTCATGCTCAAGGTTATATCCAGTTCTCATATACATGGTAAGTATGGGAATGTCCGTCCTCACAATACCATTCCATTCAGGGTAACCAAACCACAACTTATGAGGGAAATACCATCCTCATTTCAGAGTCATGGGGATAAGGGAAATATAATCCTCATATACTATGATAGAGAGGGAAATACCATCCTCAACCTATCCTCATACTAGGATCACCTCTGCTAACTAGGAAGAACTTGAGTGAAGAGGAAGAGGGCATCATCCATCCTCAATCCTCAACTACTCCGGAAGAAAGGGAATGTTTATCCTCAACCTTCCATTCTAACCTAGGATGAGGATCATTTCCTTATTTTGTCATTCATCTCGAATCACCTCCAGTAGAATAGGGAATATCCATTCTCGACTACCTTTCACCTAGGAAGAAAACTTAGGTAAAGAGGGAGAGAATGTCCATCCTGAACCTTAATAACTCTGGTGATAAGGGAAATACCATCCTTAATCACCATTCTCCAAGTTTCACCTTATGTAATGAGGATAATCCTAGATAATGGACTACCCTATTCATTCATTCTATATTTCTTTATTTAAATTTTAATTATCAAGTTCATCTTTCACATAATACATTTAATATAGAGTTATTCAATCAATTTAGATTCTAAGTAGAGAGGGAGTGACTCACTCAACCTCAATCTACTCTTATTCATTCATTATTATGCTTCTCAATATCATTCATACATCAAATTCATCTTGATCATCACATTTCATACAAAGTATATACAATGATTCACATCATAAAAATCATTTCTTAAATAAGTTTGGATGCATAATCACTCCACATTTTAGTGAATTTCAATCATTCAATTTAAGGTTTAAGGTTTGTGTTTAGGTCCCATGGAGTAAAGAACTCTTTTTCCATCATTTTTCAAATCAAGACCCTCAATTTAGGAGTCTGGTAATTGATAACCAACCCTCGATAATCAATTACTAGCTTGGTAGAACCTTGGTAATCAATTACAAGGGTGTTGTAATTGATTACAACTTATCCAGAATCTTGGTAATCCATTACCAATTGGCTAGAAGTTCATTTCGCAGCTCCAGAAGCTTGGTAATCGATTACAACGGTTGTGTAATCGATTACCACATGGAAACTTTGTAGAAAATAGAGCCTTTAAGCTATCCATCCCAAACTAAACCATTAAACATCAACAACAACATCAAATCATCACAAATATGCATCCAAATCACTTATAAAAGAGCAAATCTCAATATGGGTATGAAACCCATTTTTCTTCAAATCCTAAAACTCATCATAAATCCAATCAAAGAATCAAGTTCTCAAATCCTTTTCAATACAATCATCTTACTATTTCAAAATCATTAATCAAATCTCAAATTTCCAAAACTTTGGAAAAACAAGGAAGAAATAGAAAAGCAAGAAACCCCTACCTTCCTTCCTTTAGCTATTTGAAGTTTGATTCTTCCTTTATCTTCCTTGCTTTCCTTTTTTCCCTTTTTTCTCTTTTCTTCCTCCTCTTTCTTTTTTTGCTTCCTCTTCCTTTATCTCTATTTTCTTTCTCTCTTTCTTTGTTTTTCGTTTCTCTCTTCTCTCTCTTTTCTTTCTCACTTTTCTTTCTTATCTTTTCTCCTTTTCTTTCTTCTTTCTGCCGACCAAAAATAAGGATGATATTCCATCTGAAACTTTTATATATCTTAGGAACACTTTAATCCTCCAAAATCATATTTTCCAACTTCCATAAGTGTTTCAGAAAAACACAAGTCTCAACTAAATTCTTATATCCAAATTTCCATAATTCTCCATACACTATTATTCATTAGGTAAGGTACACTACTTTTCTTTAAATTAAATGGAACCTATGAAGTAAGTAAACATACTTGCCTTAACTTATTTTCCATACTAAAATACTCTCCATACTCTACTTATTATCTCCAAATAGTTTCATAATTTTTCAAGCTGTCTAGCTATTTAATTTGACCTTTAAACACTTTCTCAGTGTTATTAAAAATACCAAACTAATTCATTTAGTCCTTCAAAATTTACTACAACTCATACTAATTATCTTCATCTTGGGGAATCAATTTCACATATTCATTTCCTTAATTTTAGCTATTTATCTCAAAATAGGAGCTATTATTCACTTTTTGTGTTATAGAATTGCGCTCAATCTTATCCAAAAGAATACCAAAATTATTATCCAGCTTATACTTATAATATCGAGCTTCTATAACACTGATTAGAATTTATTAGGTCAGGGAGGATGTTACATTTTGAACTTGTGATTGTGAACTTTTTTTGTTTAATTGTGTTTTGAACCTGTGAGTTGTAACTTGTGTTGTTCATTTATGTTCAAAACTTGTTAAATTGTGTTAGATACTAATTAGTGACGTGGTCTTATGAATTTATTTGAATTTTAATGTATTTTTAAATTTATTTATATAATTAAATATTTATAATACATATTTATTTAATTATATGCGGTTTGAACTAGTAACCAATTGTAACATCCTAATACGGATATCTAGATATATCATAGATATACAAAGATATACAACACTAGAATCGTCACTTCTACATAATAGATACTAACATATATCCATAATTATAATTGAGTAATTATAGAAAGCCTTGAGAGATTGTAGAAAACTTAAACCTCATATATATATATATATATATATATATATATATATATATATATATATATATATATATATATCAATAGCCATAAAATGGCATATTGCAATACATACATTTAAAACTTACAAAGCAAATATAAACTTATACATAAGCTTTGTCCACTAAAGTATATAAAACTATATTGGTTTTCATACTTCATCTTCTTTCCCTTAGCAGGGTCTGTACTTGGATTTACATGGAAGAACAACTAGGGTAAGAATTACAATTCTCAGTAAAAGCAATTCCAAAACTAGCTAGCTATAACCTTGTAAAAACAAATATAACAATTAATATAACTACCATCGTAGGAGCTTCTTCTACTTTCCTCATATTTGCATACTACCAAGTAGTGTGGTCTAAACTGATAGCCTATATACCGTTGGATATAGACAACTGCCATACAATGGTGAATACCAATAGTAACAGACAATGCTCATACAACTGTCTGTAAATGCAATGAGGATGATATGCATTATGATTATGCCTAAGAAAGATCCTAAAGATATGATTGTGCAATGTTTTATTTTGAAATACAAGTAGAGGTTTATTTTGAAAACAAAGATATTCATTAGGAACTGGTTCAGTATATTATCATGTGGTAAATAAAGAGAAAGCTGATCCTCACATCACACGTATCCTGGCACGCTGAGAAGCTCGGGCTGAATCCTTGTCCAAAAGAACCTTACAAACTTCCCACTTATCTCCTTTGGCCTTAATGATGGTGTACAACATCAAAGGATACTCACAAAGATCAATACTACTAGACCATTTCCATAGACATACATACATACTTATATATTTAGTTCGTTTAAGACCCAAGCATATTCTACTACGAACTTTGACTTCTTATATTTACCCTTTGTTGAGAGGAGAATCTGTAACCTCATACTAGATATAACCCTAGCACTTGGTTAGGAATACTTGTCCCCTTAGGAACTTCTGATTCCTTTCCTTCTGGCTAAATGACCTTTCGTCATATAAAGTCACATTCTTCAGCAAACACTACTAATCCATCCTAGTTCATTGCATCTAATACACCTCATCATCACTCATTACATCTTAAGTGATCTCTATGCAACAGTATGTTACTAAGGTGTTAGATACTCACCTATGGCAGACCATTACTCCTGGTTGCACTAACGTTCTTAGCTTTCACATAAATATTAGATTAACTAACTAGTGTATGAAAAGCATAGTGTTATGTTCACCTCTTACACAAACACCACCATAACTTTCCTATAGACTCAAATCATCCTACTAAAAGAGTCTATCTTAGCTAATGCTTCATTCTAACCTTGTTGAAGGAAACAAATGAAAATTTCTCTAGAACTTTGCATATCCAACTACTCTCATAGATATGACAAGCTTACTAGTCTCAACTCATCCTTTTGTGTATTCGATAATGTATAAGGTCTCGTTTAACTAGAGACTTAGTACATAACATTCCCTCTTCGGAACTAAATACATAACTTTATCTCCACTCAAGTGATTCTATCTCAAGAGTGATTCTTACTTGCAACTCTTTGTTACTTAAGGGTCTAGGTATCTTCCCAAGGTAATTCACTACTCTTGGATATCCTAAGGGTCATACCTTTCTCATACTTACTAGAGTGAATACTACTAATCCATCCTAGCATGTCTGTATCCCATGCACCACATCATCACATCTTTAGTGATACATAATGCAACACTAAGTTGCCTAAGGTACTAGATATTTATCCAAGGTAACCCATGTCCAATGGATACACAAAGTCCCTTTACTTTCCATCGTATGCCACTTGGTCTTTCTCTTGACGAAATACCCTTTCTAGTGTCTCAACACCCTCTAGTAGGCATAAATAAAGGATCCTAACAACTAAGGATCTCAAATCATCAAAATAAAGATTCTGATGAAATCTGCTCTAGGCGTCTAGGCGCCTTATGCTTGAGTGTCTGGGCGCCCATCTTCCTGCTGCGCGATCATTCTTCTCTCGACTATAACGTCCAGGACTGCTTGCAAGATTGACGAGTGTCTTCACAAACCAACACGAGTTTTTTCAGTGTGCTTTGTCCTTACTGACATGCATCCTAGGAAACTTCCCAGGAGGTCACCCATCCCACAATTGCTCCAGGTCAAGCCTGCTTAACGATGGAGTTCTTATGTTCTAGGCTCCCGAAAAGAAGTTGCAACTTGTTTTCGGGAGCCTAGAACATAAGAACTCCATGGTTAAGCGTGCTTAACCCAGAGCAATTGTGGGATGGGTGACCTCCTGAGAAGTTTCCTAGGATGCGTGTGAATGAGGACAAAAGCACGCTGAAAAGTCCTGTGTTGGTTTGTGGAGACACTCGTCAATCCTGCAGGCAGTCCCGAGACGTTACAAATGGTATCAGAGATGGGACCTCTTCCAGTACGGTGTGGATCGGGGACGAACCATGCAGAAGTTGGTGTGCATATGTGTCCCGGGCGCCGACAAGGGCGGGAAATAATCGTCGGTGCAATGAAGCATGGACAATGAGCAACTTCTAGCAGGCTTCTAGGCGAAGGGTCGCATGAATGAACTGAATATGCACCGGAATGAGAAGGATTCAGAGACTGTGCAGGTATAGGACTACATAGTTGAGGATGACTTAAATGAATTAATTTGGCGTAGCCATATCAACAAGTTGCAACTTCTTTTCGGGAGCCTAGAACATAAGAACTTCATGGTTAAGCGTGTTTGACTTGGAGCAATTGTGGGATGGGTGACCTCCTGGGAAATTTCCTAAGATGCGTGTGAGTGAGGACAAAAGCACGCTAAAAGGACTCGTGTTAGTTTGTGGAACCACTCGTCAATCCTGTAGGCAGTCCCGGGACGTTACATCGACCACGAGCATCTAAGCACTCTATGTAGAGCGTCTGGGTGCTCTTCACGTGACAGCAATTCTATAGAATTTTAGCAGATTGTTCTATCTGTTCCAAAAATCTCATCTTAACTTCCAATCATCCAAGATCAGTTTCTTTGCGATTTCTGGCACCAATCTAAGCCCCTAAATTTGTTGTAACTCTTTTACAACCTTTGGATTCACTTAGGCATAGATTTAGGTTTAAAACTACATAACTCCAACTATTATCCAAATTCACTATCTATGAACCCTAATGGTTGATCTTGAACCATAAATGGCCATCTTACATTTACTAAGCTAAAACTATCCTAACCTAGTCCTCTGAATCAAGAACCAAGCCAAGAACATATATTTGGCTCTCCAAACCCCTATTTTCATTCAAAATTGCTAACTTCATTCAAGAAGAACAAGAAGGGAAAATATGAATAGAAACCCCTTAACTCTTGATGTAAATGAAGATCTTCAAGTTTTGATCCTCTTCCTTGGTCTTCCTCTCCTCTTTCTCCTTCTCCTTTTTCCCCTTTCTCTCTTCTGTCCCTTCGTTTCTTTCTTTCTCTGTTTTGCCGAGTGCTTCGTGAGAGAGGAGGGAAATAAAAAGAAAAGAAAAGGAAACTTAAGTTTTTATGCTAAAACTTATATTTGCTATGGACACCCGAATTATACTAATTCAAGTTTTTCAGCTTCCAACAACTCTAGAATAAATACTAAGATTTATCTAAATTGTTGTTTCACCTTTATTTTCTTTTTCCATATCTGCTATTAGCCACTCTGGCATTAAAAGCAATATTAGTATGCCTAAAACTACCAAACTAACTCAGATTAACTTGAAGCTTTAATTGCATTTTACTTAGCTCTTTTTGACTTAGAAACAAGTTATCCATACTTATTTCCCTCAACTTAGCCTTTAAAGCCATTATCTGAGTCATTTTAAGCTACTTTTCAACTTCTGGGTTGCAACTAAGTGCCCAAACGAACTCAGATTGTCACAAAACTTCACAGACATGTTAAACAAGTAATATGGTACATTTTGTAACTATATACAAGTCTAACATGTTACTAAGGTCTTACATTTCTCCCCTCCTTTTCAAAGTTTTGTCCTCAAAATTGCTTATCTCAAGCAAACAACTCTGGGTAACTCTCTTAACATGGAATTCCAACTACTATATAGTCTTTTTTCAACACCAGCTTCTCCTAACTACACCCCTGTTAGAGGAAATCTGCTTATCTCTAAGCTCTTGACCCTTCTGTTTGTGGATGGTAAGCTATACTAAAACATAACTTTGCTTTGTACTCCTCCTTGTAAGGCTTTCCTAAACCAGACATGAATCTAGGATCTCTTTCAGACACTACATTCACTGGAACTCCATACACTCCAACTATCTCCTTCAAAAGTAGTTGAACTACCTTATCTACAAAATAACTAACTTCACTTGGTGAAAGGTGGGCAGATTACTTAATCTCACCACCCTTACCTGTAACTCAACATATTCAGCTACGTTCTTTAACATACTAGGCTACCAAAACATCTTCCTTAACTCTTGAAAAACCTTAGTAGCCCCTAGATAGATGGTATACATTCTCTTGTGAACTCCTTCTAAAATCCCTTCCTTGATTTTTGACTTGGAATACAAAGTTTGTCTCTAAACCTTGTCACTCCATCATTCGTTATTTCAAAAATCCTATTGGGTTCCTAAGAAGATCTGCTCACTAGTGTCCCTTAAAGCGTCATCCTCCCTTTGAGTCTCTAAAATCTGAGTCCTAAAGCCTTTTACTATGTCCACCTTGCTCATTGAGAGACTACATGGCATCACAGTCACCACAAGACTCAAATTCCTGAAACTCACAAGAAATTCACTCTCTTGAACTATCATCTAGGGCACTTGTAAGAATTTCCTACTTAGTGCATTAGCCACTACATTGGCTTTACCCTGATGATATTATAACTCAAGGTTATAAGCCTTGAAAAACTCCATCCATCTATTTTGTCTCATGTTCGGCTTCCTCTGATCAACAAGCATCTTGAATTATTATGATCATTGAACACCTCGAACTAGAATCCTTATGAGTAATGTCTCCAAAACCGTAAGGCAAACACCACTATGGCTAATTCCAAAAAGATACGTAGGGTAGTCCACTTAGTGCAAGTTTAACTACCTTGATGCGTAGGCATCCTCTTACCTCTTATGCATCTGAACACACCCTAGTCCCTTCTTCGAAGTATAATTGACTACCTCAAAATTCTTGCGGGAATCTAGAATTACCAACACTAATGTAGTAATCAACCTTCTCTGCAACTATTGGAAACCATACTCACAAGCTAGAGTCCACTACTAAACACTACCTTTCCTAGCTGACCTAATATGGGTAGCACTAACTGTAACACCCCCTTTATGGCATTACATTTCAAGCCAACTCCTTTTAATTCTTTACCCAAGTTATAAAAAGTTTGATATTATTTTAATACGAGTTTCAAAATTTCTTTTCCGTGGATGACATAAACTTACCAAATTTTAGAAACACCAAACATAAGAACTGAATAGTATACTTTACATATAAACAAAGTTTACGACAACCATACGTACATTATACTTATATACCCAAAAACATAAAATGTCTAACATAACCAACCTAGACTGGCCTAAATTCACAACATCTAAAGAAAAGAGTCCTTCTCAGAAGACAAATTCCCTAGTCGGGAATGTCTCGGCAGATAGAAATCCGAGCAAAAGATATCTCGGAGTCCTCCCTAGGAGTATAGTGAAGATCATTCCATAACTCCCTGATAGGTAAAACAAACTCTACATATGCAACAATAAAAGAAGAAGTAGTGACTCCATAGAGGGTCCTACTTACAGATAGAGTGATGTCACCATAATACTCTATATGCTCTGTGTCTCAATGGACACGCCAAGCATTAGCGCCTTCAAGAAAATGTAGTCTAACCAAACCTAGCAGATCCCTCCTTGCCGCCATCGTAGTCTTCATAGACGTAAGCATAAAACAGAAATAGGCAGAACAATATAATAAAGAGGTGAGATCCCCTACATCAATACTATCATGGCAGCAAAGAACAATAATGACAATAATGCCATTCATATATAGCAATATCACAGAACAACAGGTATAATCATGTTATCAACTAACAGATATTTCAGTAATATATATCACAATATATGAATATTGATCATACCATAAAAATAAGTATACTGACTATGCCACAACAATATGTATACTGACTATGTACATGTATACTGACTATCCTTATACACAATGCACCCATTTCCTACTCCATGGAGCTAAACACAATTTCGGAGAGAATGATCCAGAAGATATGTCTATATATCAGCCGCCTCATACCAAGTGCTATAATTTCTCAATGTGTACATCAGGCATTATACAAGACATTCTACTACAGATCAGGAATAGGAATAGTGTCTCGTCGAGATAATTGGTACGTTTGCATTGGTTCCCATAGCACAGTAGCACTTTCTAACTGACCATATGTGGAATTCTATATCCTGACGCCTCCAAGTTCAACATGTGAACTACACTGCGCAATTTGCACCCGCACAAGGTGTAATTCAACTCCTGGGCAACAATAGTCGTAATAGACACCGTCTGAAAAACAATGTATGTCCAATGACTTAATGCACATTATAGGCCACTATTGGCCATAAACACACGGTGATATATCCGGGTCCAGTATATCGACCTGACAGCAAAACTTGTTGTTGCTCTCAATCGCGTAGCGTTTTTATCGTGTTTTCACAATTGCAGAAAACTTCTGTTAAGTTTCCAAGTCGCGAACAGTTTTCAATGTTTTCTCAATCGCGTAAAGATTTTAAAATATTTTCTCAATTGCATAGCTAAAAATCACCATTTTTAAATTGCGTAAGAGTTTTTCTATGTATTTTCAATCATGTAAAATATTTTCTTAATATTCTAAGCTCAAATTAAAACTTTTCTCATTTAATATAAAAATTGAACTTTAATTCCAATATTTCTTTAATAAATCACCTTTAAATAATATTTCTAACATTTTCTCACTAAACCTCCTCTAAATAATATTTCCTAACATTTTTCACAAAAACTTATATCATTTAAATTAATTTAAAATATCTCAAAATCTTTATTCCTTACTTTTGATAAATCTTCCTTACATAAAATATTTTAAACTCCAAACCATCCTTAAAAATTATTTCCTTGCTAAAACTCCTCTAAATAATATTTTCTAATATTCTTTCCAAAACTTGCATTATTTTAATTTAATGAAACCTTTTCCATCTTCCTTATTAAAAATCATCTTAAATAAAATACTTTAAGTTTCAAACTTAGTTCTCCATCCTATTTCCAATACTATGGCCGAAATCCACTTTTTATTTAGTGATAAAAATATATTCATTTCCATATTCATTTTGTAATTCCTTAATTAAATTTATTACCACTAATCCTCTAAGTTAACATTTAGTAAAACATTTTTTTGTGTGTAATGGATTACCCATTTATGGGCATAGAGGCCGTGAGCCTCATGGTCTTTGGAACTAAAAATTCTTTTCTTCTCAATCACAATTTATATCGTACAACATACACAAAACATCAAATCCTACTATATCAAATTTATGCATAATATCAAAGAAATAAAATCACATAAAACAATTAAACACAAATCACAAAATCATACAAACAAGGTGAATAATCCTCACGTGGATTCATCACCTTCATACAAATTTCATTCCTCACCACCATAATTAGTTGATGAGGTTAATCTCCCTCTTACCTTAGATGTAGCTTCCTAAGCTCCTTGTATGATCCTTTGTATCAACTTCCTCCACCAAGTAGCTCTTGAAACCCTAGAACTTGAACTCAAAAATCAAGCTTGAAAATTGATGAACCAAGCTTTGATCACAACATCAAAGATGCTTAGAATGAAGTTTAGGACTAAGTGGTAAGGTTTGTTTGAATTATGAGAGTTTGGAAGGTGTTTTTGGGTGAGGAGGCCGTGAGCTAGAGGAGAGAAAATGAGAGAAAATATGTTAAGGTTTTTGAGAGCAAAGATGATAGCTTTTTGTTATGATAACAAATGAAACTTTTTGTCCCCTAAAGCCCTCTTGGCTGTGAGATAGGAGAGAAGGAGTGTGATTAATTTGACCACTTTCAACCCTTCACAACCATTAATTAGATCAATGGTGGACATCCAAAGCTTCTTCACTAAGCTTGCTCCTCACAACCGTTGATTAGATCAATGGTGGATATGCAAAGCTTCTCCTCCAAACTTGTTTCTAATTGGTTATGCATAAAGTTGTCGTAACCATCATATTTGACCACTTAAGATATTTTCCAAAAGCTTAGACATTTTCCAAAAACTTAGATATTTTTTAGATATTTTCAGAAATTATTACCCAATGGATAAAGGCTACTGTTAATTATTGTCCAATAGATAATAACATTACACAATGGATAAAAGCATTACCCAATGGATAATAACGTTATCCAATGGATAATAAAATGTACCCAAAACTCAGATAAAGAAAATTTTTGTCAATTATTTTCGTTTTCGGGTTTAGTAAGTTCCCCCGACCCCACATTAACAGTCTAAAACTTTTTGATCCAGGAAAAATTTTTATTTTTCTTGGCCCGCCTCAAACACATATACAGCTCAAAATAATATTAAAATAATCAAAATAAATTAAAAATTCTCAAAAATTTACAAAAATTTCCAAATATTATAAAACTCATAAATATCAAGAAAAACAAAAAATCGAGGTGTTACACTAACTGAGAAAGTCTACTTATAAACTCTATGCCCTTAGTTACAATGGTTGCTCTTCCCATTGTACCTCTACTTCAACGTTACTAAGGTTCTTACCTTATACTATGTTGGAAGATTTCATCGCTTGCGCTACGCCACTTTGATTGCGCGCATAAGAAGCACACGGATTTGCCTGCCAAGAATGGTCCACCCCCATGTGCCTTCTTCATCTAGCACATCTTGGTACCTTAAAGTCCTATTTACCTTTTTCCTTTAAGGTTGCTCATCTTAAAAGCACCCTACTCATACTTATCATCACCCCAAGCTTCCACTTGAATATGTTTTCCTTTGTATGATAAAAACTGAGACCAAGAGGCGCTCTCATTATTCTCAACATCTGATCTTTTCCTCTTTAAGGAACTTTTTAACTATTGTTCCATAGAGACTTTGGGATTATCTGCTTCTGCAACTCTATGCTCACTAACTAGAGTAGAGAAGTCCTTAACCTCCTTTTGCTTCACAACTCTTCTAATGCTCTCTCCAAGTTTCACTTCAAATTTTACTCACAGTTGTCAGGCCCACCAGAAAATAAAAACCTTACAACTAGTGATTAACAAATAATTGTAGTTGTAGTTAACAAATAATTGCTCTCTCCAATATAGTGATTAAAATTCAGATAAAAATCAGTTGTCAAGCCCACCAGAAAATAAAAACCTTACAACTAGTTGTAGTTAGTAGGGTCAATCCACAGAGAACCAATTCAATTAACACTATCAAATAATTCTCAATTTAAACTCTGATTAACAATAAACAGTAAAAAGGGGGGTTTTTTGGAGTTTTGATGAACAATGAACAGCTTCAAAAATAATAATAATAAATAAACTGAAATCAACAATATAAGAAAATTGGTTAAGAGATTGAATCCACCACTAGATTTATATGATGATGTAAATTCACATATCCTTTTATTCCAACATGCTCAATTATGTTTTTATGCAATTGTGAGAGTAAATCTCTGTTTTCTTTACGTGTTGGCCAATTCAGCAACCGCTCAAATCAACTCCTAATTACTTATTAGTTATAAAGCAACCGCTCTTACAACTATCCAACAATTGCATTAAGATTTAGAAAACCAATTACACTAAGATCTAATCACACACCGGGATTAAATTACTTAGAACATATATTTCTCTAGATCAATTACGGCAACCGCGCATAATAAACCCAGATCTACCACTTTTATAACTGGCAAATAGCACAAAAATAATTATACCCACATGAACATCATATATTCCGCTAGATCTACTACCGCAACCGCGCATAATAAATCCAGATCTACCACTTTTAAAGTGGGAACAAGTACAAAAACTTTCATACCAACAATAGATTCAGAAATATATGAATAAAGACATAACTGTGTTGAAATAATCAAATATGCAAGATTCATAACATCAATACTAGTGGTTTCATCACCCCTTAACCAAGGGAGGTTTAGTTACACATAGCTAGAATGAAATCACAAGAAAAACTGAGAAAGAACAACATGAGAAACAAAGTGCAGAAGAAAAACTAAAGCAAACGAGTTTTTGAGGATTGAGGATGATGGATCTCCGATTGCTCGAACCCAAGACTCCAATCTTTGATCCAAGACTCCCCTCTCCTTCTCCAAGGGTTTGCAGCTGCTCTCCTAGGTCAGAACTCCCTTCAAAACATACCAAGAGTGTCAATATATAGGCCTCCAACACAAACTTCGCGTAGAAGTCTCAATAATTGAGTTTCTGGCATGAATACACGGCCGTGTATGCATACACGGCCTAGGCCGTGTATGACACTGAGTTTGGGAGCAAAATTTCACTATTTCAATTGCAAAGTCAGAGGCATACATGGCCTAGGCCGTGTATTCTTACACGGCCGTGTATTTTTACGCAATCTAGGCCCTGTATTCTGACGCAGGCCCTGTATTCTGACTCTGGCCCTATAATCTAACTTCCAAGCTCAATATGACCCATTAGACCTCCAAATCTGGAAAAGTGTTCAACATGAAAGTTGTAAATTTGGATCTTAACTATCAACCATCAAAATTGTAGCCCATTTGACAACTTGTAACTCAAGATATGTCATGAATAGTATACAAAGGTCAAGCTATTAGGATCAGCACCCTAGTTCTTGCTTCAACTCCAATTTGAGTTATCCAAACGTGTGATTGGGCCTTTGAGGTCTTCATGAAAGTAGTAGAGAATTGTCTTAGCTTTCCTACAAGACCAAAATCACATCAATCAGATATTTGAAACTCAAATTATAGCTAGTTTACTGAGCATTGTCAAAGAGATAAATTAGGGCTAATTCATGCAGTAATTCCTTCAATGATCCAATTAGGCTCAATATCATAAAATGTGTCAAAATCAACTTAATTAAACCTAATTGAACCTTAAGAAGCCTAGTGACTGAAAAACATAATTCAATTATGAGTGCAAATGAACACATTTAAGCAAAGTTTCACAGTAATGTTCCAATTAGGGTTTGATATCAGAAACTAAGCTAAATGATGACAATTAAGCACAAATGGAGTTCAATGAATCAATTACAAGGCGATTAAAATATAGGAATAATCAACAGATCAATTACCCCCACACTTAGCTTTTTGCACTCCTGGGCAAAAATATACAGTTCAACACAGTTTCACAACAAGCCAAACAAATGCAGAATAATGAGCAAAGACCTTTGTGCATTTAGTTTTCAAAAGAAATTTAAACAATCAAGAATTCCCTTTCTTAGCAATCCAAGTTGACAAGCAAAATCAATCAAATTTCAGGGTTCAATCAACATGATAAATCTTCACTGAAATGCTCTCTCACTCAAGTGTTTCAGGCTTGTGTTTTCACTTAACCGACTCATGAGAATATGCTTTATCATAGGCTTATCAAGCCTCTACTTCTCCATTACTCAAACCACATGCAAACAGAGATCAAGAGGACTTTATTCAGGTTGCAATGGGGTCAGGGTTAAGGTAGGATACATCAAAGATAGACAAAGTTAGACCATAGGAACTAGAAGAGCAAAATGGAAAGATATTCAATCATTACATAGAATTTCCCAATAATCTTCAAATTCCTATTATGTACCTTATCCTTGTTCGACTTCTCTTTTTTTTTTTTCTTTTTCTTTTTTTTCTTTTTTTTAATATATATATATACACCTTGCATTCAATTCAACTTGACATTTTGCCAATATGAAATATTTTATACACAGACATAACTAGGCAAAAACATCATGAATCACACCCCCACACTTATTTAAAAGCCACTTTCCAATGCAATCTTTAAGCTCTTCTACTCCTTAAGGTAGGGTAGTAAAATGATTTTTTTTTAAGGTTTAAATTGAGCTTAGACAGAAGGAAATGAGGTCGATTAGGCTCAAAGGGGTTAATCAATGGATAAAATACAAGGATGGCTATTTGGCCAGTAGTTATTTAAAAGAAAATGCCTTTATCATTTCAAATGCATGCAGTGGTCATTAGTAGCTTAAAAGAGAATCAAGACAAGTTCTGAAAAACATAATAATCAGGAGTGGAATCTCACATTCAAAGAATCAAAAATGGCCTAAAATTAGCCATTTACAACAAGGCCCAAAAACTCACTAGGTTTCGATTCATCAATTTCAATTAAACCCTTTAATTTTTAGAATTTCACCCGACAAAATCTATAACCAGAAAGTTCATTCGATCAAGCTCAAAGGTTTATTATTATTATATTTTTTTTTCAAAAATTTGGGTCAATTGCTCAATAATCACAACACTTGAAAGCTTATCAGAAACTTAAAGCCCAATAGAAAGTATCCACATAAAAAAATTACATAATTAAGATCACATGCACTCATTCCAAGAACGGTAATTTAGTTCAATCAGTCATTCAATCCTCAGGAGAATAATTCAGAACATCAAAATTATTTACAATAGAGCATCAAAGTATCCACACCCCCACACTTAAAACAAGCATTGTCCTCAATGCTACACACATCCAGAAAGGAAAAATAACGACAAAGAGAATGCTACAGACATCCAGAAAAAGAAAACAGCTACCAAAGCTATAACATAAACATATGGAATGAAAAACATCAACCAGTAAATCAACGACCAAATACATAGTTTAAACCAAAGATCAAGACTATACAATACAATACAGTGGAATATGCATCATAATGGAAACTACAAGGGGACATAAATGGGGTATGGGAAAACTCTACATGACTCGATTAACACTGAGATGATAGGAAAACTCCTATGGATGATGATGTTCTTTGAAAAACAATAAGAAATCAGTTCAAAAACACAAGTCAGGGTTTTTTAAAGTCAGATTCCCAAGACTAAAACTCATCATGCTTGAGGGGATTCCCAAAAATCGACGAAGTTCATAAGGCACCAATTCATAAGAATGCGTCTCAAGAGATTGACTCTTTACTCAGTCCATTCATTATGAAATGCAATTTAACTTTCAATTGAAGGAAATCATTCCCAAAGAACATGATTCAGCATTCAGAAAAACAAAACAACAATTTACAAACGAACTAATTCCTATAGTTTCGCTTGGTTTCCACTGTACTTAATCCACACAAATATCAATCAAACAATCCATTCAAACACCCAATTAATCAAACCAAACACAAGGTTCTCCAAAGATTCACATGCTCACAATCAACAAACAGATAAAAACATAATCTAAGAAACTAATAAAAACACAAAGTAAAAGGGATAAAGAAAGCAAATCTAGTTGGGTTGCCTCCCAATGAGTGCTTAGTTTATTATCCTCAGCTCGACGTTGTGACACTTTCAACGCTCCTCATATTGTGGAAGGATGAGGGTCATCACTTCCATCTCTACATTGTCAGGAGGTTCATGATAAGGTTTGAGACGATGACCATTTACCTTAAATGCTTTGCCTGAAATTTCACTCCTGATCTCAACTGCACCAAAAGGAAAGACATTAGTTACCACAAATGGCCCAATCCACTTAGAACACAGTTTACCTGGAAACAATTTGAGTCTTGATTGGAATAGCAGAACTTTTTGTCCTCTGTGAAATTTCTTTCTGGAAATCAATTGGTCGTGGAATGCCTTAGCTTTACACTTATAAATTAGGGCATTTTCGAAGGCCTCATTTCTTAGTTCTTCTAGTTCCTGTAACTGGAACTTCTTTTGCTTTCCAGCACCTTCCAATTCCATATTTACTTGTTTAATGGCCCAGTAAGAGCGATGTTGCAGCTCAACGGGCAAATGACAGGGCTTTCCATACACCAACCGAAATGGTGACATGCCAATGGGAGTCTTATAGGCAGTCCTATAAGCGCATAAAGCATCTTCAAGTTGAGTGCTCCAATCTTTTCTTGAAGGATTCACTGTCTTTTCAAGGATTGATTTAATCTCCCGGTTGGACACTTCAATTTGCCCATTTGTCTGTGGATGGTAAAGAGTGGAAATTTTGTGCATTACTCCATATTTCTTCAATAGAGCATCAAAGGTTCTGTTGCAAAAATGGGTCCCTTGGTCACTAATGAAAGCCCTTGGGGTCCCGAACCTGGAGAAAATATGTGTTTTAACAAAATCTGCAACAGTTTTAGAATCATCAGATCGGGTGGCTTTTGCTTCCACCCATTTAGACACATAATCAACAGATAAGAGAATGTATATGAAACCAAATAAATGAGGGAATGGTCCAATGAAATCAATACCCCATACATCAAAGACTTCCACAAAAATGATCGGAGTCTGAGGCATTTGATTATAAGGACCAATGTTACCTGTTCTCTGACAGCGGTCACAAGACTTACAGAAGTTGTAAGCGTCTTTGAAAATTGTGGGCCAATAGAAACCACTGTCAAGCACTTTGTTGGCTGTCCTTTTACTGCCAAAGTGTCCTCCATATGCATAAGTGTGGCAAAAAGAGAGGATAGAGTGTGTCTCAGAATCAGGAATGCATCTCCTAATGACTTGATCTGCACAATGCTTCCATAGGTATGGGTCATCCCAGATATAGTATTTACAATCACTCCTTAATTTATCTCTTTGGGCCTTGTTCAAACCCTCTAGAAAGTCCTTAGTAACCAGATAGTCAACAATGTCAGCATACCAAGGGATTATGGCATTGACAACCATCAAATATTCATCCGGAAAAGTCTCCATGATAGGCATTTCTTCCTCTTCAGTTACCAACCTACTCAAGTGATCGGCTACCAAGTTCTCGCTCCCTTTCTTGTCTTTAATCTCCAAGTCAAATTCCTGGAGCAATAAAATCCATCGGAGCAATCTAGGCTTTGTTTCTTTCTTAGTTAGTAGATACTTCAAAGCTGCATGATCTGAAAACACAATTACTTTAGAACTAATTAGATATGATCTAAATTTTTCCAAAGCAAATACAATAGCTAGAAGTTCTTTTTTCTGTGGTTGAGTAGTTAAGCTGAGCATCATTTAGAGTCCTTGATGCATAGTAAATGGCATAAGGAACCCTATCAACTCGTTGTCCTAAGACAGCCCCTACTGCAAAGTCACTAGCATCACATATTAGTTCAAACGGTAACTCCCAGTTGGGTGGCCTGATGATAGGCGCAACAGTTAACAACTTCTTAAGTTTATTGAAAGCTTCCATACATTTCTCATCAAAGTTAAAATTGACATCTTTTTGAAGAAGTTTACAAAGGGGCAATGAGACTTTAGAGAAGTCTTTAATAAATCTCCGGTAGAAACCTGCATGACCAATAAAAGAACGAATCTCCCACACACAAGTGGGTGGGGGCAAAGAATGCATGAGTTCTACCTTAGCTTTATCTACTTCAATTCCCCTAGTAGAAATTACATGACCTAACACAATACCTTCCTTAACCATGAAATGACATTTTTCCCAATTCAGTACTAGGTTAGTGTCAATGCATCTTTTAAGCACCAATGTTAAATGTTCCAAGCAATTTTCAAAACCATTTCCAAAGACACTAAAGTCATCCATAAAATCCTCAATAATATTTTCAATGTAATTAGAAAATAAACTCATCATGCATCTCTGAAAAGTTCCTGGTGCATTACAGAGTCCAAAAGGCATTCGCCTATATGCAAAGGTACCAAATGGACAAGTGAATGTAGTTTTGTCTTGGTTTTCTGGAGGTATGGCAATCTGATTGTAACCTGAAAAACTATCCAGAAAATAATAATGAGAATGACCAGCTAATCTCTCTAACATTTGATCAATGAAAGGTAAAGGAAAGTGGTCTTTTCTCGTGGCAGCATTTAACTTCCCGTAATCAATACAAACACGCCACCCTGTCTGCAACCTAGAGGGAATAAGCTCATTTTCAACATTTCTTACCACAGTAATTCTAGATTTCTTTGGTACTACCTGGACTGGGCTTACCCACGTACTGTCAGAAATGGCGTAGATCACCCCCACACTTAGGAGCTTCAGTATCTCCTTTTTCACAACCTCCATCATAGGAGGATTCAACCTCCGCTGAGGGTCTCTCACAGGTTTAGTATCCTCCTCCATTAATATCCTGTGCATACAAATAGAGGGACTAATACCCTTGATATCAGCTATTGACTAACCAATGGTTGTCTTATGTTCCTGCAAAACAGCTACCAGCTTCTCTTCTTGTTCTTGGGTGAGTGACTTTGTAATTATTACTGGAAGGGTGTCCTTCTCCCCCAAGAAGATGTATTTAAGATGATCAGGCAGTGCTTTCAGTTCCAATTCTGGTGCCTGCACAACGAAAGGTTGAGGTATATCAGTAGTAATAGGTAAATCAACAAAAGTTACCTTATGCTCTTCTGGAGTGGAAGAGAGCTCTTGTAAGGCAGCAACAATTTCATCAATGTCTTCACTCCATGACTCTTGTTCATTCTTCTTCTTTTCCTCCTGTACATTTAAGCTATGAGTTAGAATTGTATCAAGAGCATCAAAATGGTCAGTATCAAAAGCTATAGAAATTAAAGAATCAAAAGGATCAAAAGAATCAATTAAACAAGCATAGTGCACATCACTTGGGTATCTCATAGCTTCAAAAATATTGAATCTAATTAATTCCCCATCAAATTCCATTGTTAGAGTTCCTGAGTGCACATCAATTTTTGTCCGTGCAGTTTTCAAAAATGGTCTCCCTAATAAGATAGGAGCAGATTTAGGAGACTCATCCTCTTCCATGTCCAAAACATAGAAGTCTGCCGAAAACACTAATTCATTCACGTGCACCAAAACATCTTCAACCACACCCTTAGGGTACGCATTAGATCTATCAGCCAATTGAATAATAACACCAGTAGGTTCCAAAGGACCCAAGTATAAAGATGCATAAATAGAATATGGCATGACATTTATAGATGTACCTAAATCAAGCATTGCCCTTTCAAACCTTGTGTTACCTATAGTGCATGGAATGGTGAATGTGTCAGGGTCCTTACATTTGGTTGGGAGTTTCTTTTTAATTACAGCTGAAACATTTTCTCCCACTTGGACCTTTTCATTTCCTTTTAACTTCCTCTTGTTAGTACATAATTCTTTCAGAAATTTTGCATACCTAGGTACTTGCATAATGGCATCTAACAAAGGGATATTAACCTCTACCTTCCTAAAAGTCTCAAGTATTTCTTTTTCTGCTTCTTCTTTCTTGGTTTTAACCAACCTACTAGGAAAAGGAGCTTTAGTGACATATTTAGGAAGGGGTTCAGAATTACTTACCTTAGGGACTTTGGAATTTTGCCCTTTATCATTTGCTTCTTTGGGTGGTTCATCTTTCTCTTAAATGATTGGTGGAAGAGATGTAGGCTCATCCATCGTCTTTTCGCTTTTCAATGTGATAGCACTAGCATTTTTCCTCGGATTCACTTCTGGCTGTGAGGGTAGTTTCCCTAAAGCTTGGCTTTGAAACTTGTTGAATTCTGTGGATAGCTGCCCTATCTGATTCTACAAGTTATTGATTGCAGTCCTTGTTTCTTGTTTAAAACTTTGTATGGTTGCATTTGTTTCTTGTTGGAACTGTAAATTATTAGTGGCCATTTGTTTCACTAGCTCCTCTAGTGAAGGCTTAGGTTGCTTAGGAGCTTGAACTTATTGCTGTCTCTGAGGGAAAGGTGCTTGCCTTTGTTGGAATCCTAGAGGTCCATAAGCTGGAGGTTGATTTTGAGGTTGCTTTGCATAGCTGAAATTAGGATGATCCCTCTAACCCGGATTATATGTGTTTGAGTAGGGGTTGTAATTTTTTGAAAGTCCAAGAAATCCCCTATTGCTCTTACCTCCTCATTTGTGTCCTCTTGGAGAGTGGGACACATATCGTGGGATGTCCAGATGAACAACAGATCCCACAAGCATGAACCGGTGCTTTACTGTATCCATTAACAGTTGAACCATAGCAGTCAATTGAGTCATTTGCTGCTGTAGATTG
Source organism: Ormosia semicastrata (assembly GCA_029884595.1). Lineage (NCBI taxonomy): Eukaryota > Viridiplantae > Streptophyta > Magnoliopsida > Fabales > Fabaceae > Ormosia > Ormosia semicastrata. The sequence continues at coordinate 78,832,448 of JAQQTO010000060.1, forward strand.
GTTGTCTCTACTTCTTTCACTGCTCTCACTCCAATGTCATTTCTAGAGTAAAATTGTTGAGTATTGGCAGCCATTCTTGAGATCAAGTTTCTAGCTTCTTGATGAGTTTTATCAACCAATGCTCCTCCGCTAGCAGCATTAATCATGTTGCGATCCATCACTTGTAAGCCTTCATAGAAATACTGAATTAAGAGCTGCTCACTTATTTGATGATGAGGGCAGTTGAAACATAGCTTCTTAAATCTCTCCCAGTAGTCATGGAGTGATTCCCCATGCCTTTGTTGAATACCACAGATTTCTTTTCTGATTGTTGCAACTTTTGAGGCGGGGAAGTATCTGTCTAGGAAAGTTCGAGCCATGTCCTGCCATGACTGGATGGATCCGGGTGGCAAGTAGTAAAGCCACTCCTTGGCTAAGTCTTTCAATGAAAATGGAAAAGCTCTCAACTTGACTTGCTCTATATGAATTCCTGCAGGCTTCATGCTAGAACATACCACATGGATCTCCTTCAAATGCTTGTTGGGGTCCTCTCTAGGTAATCTATTGAAAGATGGCAAGAGATGGATTAAACCGGATTTCAATTCAAATGCCTCTTCATTTTCAAGAATGTCTATGCATAGAGGCTGTTGATCTAGATCTGGAACACCCAATGCCCTTAAAGTGTTTTCTGCCATTGTCACTTCTTCCGATATTTCAGATTGCTCAAATGTCTCTGAGCTCGATAGATCAATGTAACGGGTAGCTTCAATGTTAGCAAGTGTGGGTTGGAAATTAGCCAGATGGAAGGGAAATTGAGGATGTGAGTTGAGTTGATCAATATAGTTCCTCAAATTTAGCAATCCCTCGTCTACCCCTTCAATGGACATCAATACCTACAAAACACTCAGAAAGAAAGATTCAAAAACTAAAAATAAAATAAAAATAAAAATAAAAACAGAGTAAAAATAGAAAATAAATTAACAGTGTAATTGAAAAATTGGTTCCCCGGCAACGGCGCCAAAATTCTGATGCGTGAGGATATAGTGATTAAAATTCAGATAAAAATCAGTTGTCAGGCCCACCAGAAAATAAAAACCTTACAACTAGTTGTAGTTAGTAAGGGTCGATCCACAGGGAACCAATTCAATTAGCACTATCAAATAATTCCCAATTTAAACTCTGATTAACAATAAACAGTAAAAATGGGGGTTTTTGGAGTTTTGATGAACAATGAACAGCTTCAAAAACAATAATAATAAATAAACTGAAATCAATAATATAAGAAAATTGGTTAATAGATTGAATCCACCACTAGATTTATATGATGATGTAAATCCACATATTCTTTTATTCCAACATGCTCAATTATGTTTTTATGCAATTGTGAGAGTAAATCTCTGTTTTCCTTATGTGTTGGCCAATTCAGCAACCGCTCAAATCAACTCCTAATTACTGATTAGTTATAAAGCAACCGCTCTTACAACTATCCAACAATTGCATTAAGATTTAGAAAACCAATTACACTAAGATCTAATCACACACCAGGATTAAATTACTTAGAACATATATTTCTCTAGATCAATTACGACAATCGCGCATAATAAACCCAGATCTACCACTTTTATAACTGGAAAATAGCACAAAGATAATTATACCCACATGAACATCATATATTCCACTAGACCTACTACCGCAACCGCGCATAATAAACCCAGATCTACCACTTTTAAAGTGGGAACAAGTACAAAAACCTTCATACCAACAATAGATTCAGAAATATATGAATAAAGACATAACTGTGTTAAAATAATCAAATATGCAAGATTCACAACATCAATACTAGTGGTTTCATCACCCCCTTAACCAAGGGAGGTTTAGTTTCACATAGCTTGAAGGAAATCACAAGAAAAACTGAGAAAGAACAACATGAGAAATAAAGTGCAGAAGAAAAACTAAAGCAAACGAGTTTATGAGGATTGAGGATGATGGATCTCCGATTGCTCGAACCCGAGACTCCAATCTTTGATCCAAGACTCCCCTCTCCTTCTCCAAGGGTTTGCAGCTGCTCTCCTAGGTCAGAACTCCCTTCAAAACGTGCCAAGAGTGTCAATATATAGGCCTCCAATACAAACTTCGCGTAGAAGTCTCAATAATTGAGTTTCTGGCATGAATACACGGCCTAGGCCGTGTATGACACTGAGTTTGGGGGCAAAATTTCACTATTTCAATTGCAAAGTCAGAGGCGCACACGGCCTAGGCCGTGTATTCTTACACGGTCGTGTATTTTTACGCAATCTAGGCCTTGTATTCTGACGCAGGCCCTGTATTCTGACTCTGGCCCTATAATCTGACTTCCAAGCTCAATATGACCCATTAGACCTCCAAATCTGGAAAAGTGTTCAACATGAAAGTTGTAGATTTGGATCTTACCTATCAACCTTCAAAATTGTAGCCTATTTGACAACTTATAGCTCGAGATATGTCATGAACAGTATGCAAAGGTCAAGCTATTAGGATCAGCACCCTAGTTCTTGCTTCCACTCCAATTTGAGTTATCCAAACATGTGATTGGGCCTTTGAGGTCTGCATGAAAGTAGTAGAGAATTGTCTTAGCTTTCCTACAAGACTAAAATCACATCAATCAGATATTTGAAACTCAAATTATAGCTAGTTTACTGAGCATTGTCAAAGAGATAAATTAGGACTAATTCATGCAATAATTCCTTCAATGATCCAATTAGGCTCAATATCATAAAATGTGTCAAAACCTACTTAATTAAACCTAATTGAACCTTAAGAAGCCCAGTGACTGAAAAGCATAATTCAATTATGAGTGCAAATGAACACATTTAAGCAAAGTTTCACAGTAATGTTCCAATTAGGGTTTGATATCAGAAACTAAGCTAAATGATGACAATTAAGCACAAATGGAGTTCAATGAATCAATTACAAGGCGATTAAAATATAGGAATAATCAACAGATTATACTCCACACACTAGTTCATAGTATTATCCCCTTACTTAAACCTTAGAAAGTCCAATTTCTTTGCTTTCCATAACTTAAGGGAATAATACTTGTCTAGGAAAGTAACTCTAAACACCTCTCAAGTGATTCGAGTACCAACCATCTCTAGAAACCTCTCAGCTTCAACTCATTAGCTTTCAGCTTCACCTACTAACTCATAAGAAGCAAGGTCACCTTCTATGCATCAGTGCCCGCTATGTCCTCAAAGATTTCTTTTATCTCTTGAAGCTATCTCTCAACTCAGACTGAACTATACTCTCCTTTGAAGAACAAAGGAGTAACTTTTCTAAACCTTGAGAAATACTGATCCCCCATAAGTTCCTCAACTTACTAAGCGAGTCCTTTTCTATTTATTCTGATAGTCTTCAACAAATGGTAGTCTGCTCTCTCAAAATGATAGCCATTTCTCTAAGAGCTCTGGTTACTCCTCCTTTACCTGTCTCCTAGTCTCATAGGTTTGCCCAGTAGTTGCCATAGTTTCCTGTACACACAGAACATTACATATTGAGTTAGCTAGGCTCAATATCATGTAACTGTGTGACAGTAGCCAATAGTATCCATATCTAAGGCTAGTCATGCAATTCTATTTGCATATCTCATAACGAGATAAAAGAATGCATAACATTTTACTAAACTGCTACTCACGCCTAAACACAGTCAGTCCATACCTCGGCTCAACAAGATGAACTTCTCTAATATCAAAATGTAACATCCTAATACGGATATCTAGATATATCATAGATGTACAAAGATATACAGCACTAGAATTGTTACTTCTACATACTAGATACTAACATATATCCATAATCACAAATGAGTAATTATAGAAAGCCTGAGAGATTGCGAAAAACTTAAGCCTGATACATATATATGTAACACTAGCCATAAAAAGGGCTTATTGCAATACATATATTTAAAACTTACAAAGCAAATATAAACTTATGTATAAGCTTTGTCCACTAAAGCATATAAAACTATACTAGTCTTTATGCTTCATCTTCTTTCCCTTAGCAGGGTCTGTAACTGGATTTACAATAAAGAATAATTGAGGTGAGAATTACAATTCTCAGTAAAAGCAATTCCAAAACTTGCTAGCTATAACCTTGTATAAACAAATATAACAATTAGTATAACTACCATCATAAGAGTTTCCTCTATGTTACTCATATTTGCAAACTACCAAGTAGTGTGGTATAAACTGATAGCCTACATATCGTTAAATATAGACAACTGCCCATACAATTGTGAATACCAATAGCAATAGACAATGCCCATACAATTATCCGTAAATACAATGAGGATGATATGCATTATGATTATTCCAAAGAAAGATCCTAAAGATATGATTGTGCAATATTTTATTTTGAAATACAAGTAGAGGTTTATTTTGAAAACAAAGGTATTCATTAAGAATTAGTTCAGTATATTACCTTATGGAAAATAGAAGGAAAGCTCATCCTCACATCACACGTACCTTGGAATATTGAGAAGTTCGGGCAGAATCCTTGTTCAAAAGAACCTTACGGGCTCCCCATTTTTCACCTTTGGTCTTAATGGTGGTGTACAACATCAAAGGATACTCACAAAGATCAATACTACTAGACCATTTCCATAGACATATATACTTACTCATATACTTAGTTTGTTTCAAACCCAAGCATATTCTACTAGAACTTTGGCTTCTTATGTTTACCCTTTGTTGAGAGGATAATTTGTAACCTCATACTACACGTAACCCTAGCACTTGTTTAGGAATACTTGTCCCCTTAGGAACTTTTGATTCCTTTCCTTCTGGCTAAATGACCTTTTGTCATATAAAGTCACATTCTTCAACAAACACTACCAATCTATCCTAGTTCATTGCATCTAATGTACCCCATCATCACTCATTACATATTAAGTGATCTCTATGCAATAGTATGTTGCTAAGGTGTTAGATATTCACCTATGGCAGACCATTACTCCTAGTTGCACTAAGGTTCTTAACTTTCACATACATATTAGATTAACTATCTAGTATGTGAAAAGCATAGTGTTATGTTTACCTCTTACACAAACACCACCATAACTTTTCTATAGACTCAACTCATCCTAGTGAAAGAGTCTATCTTAGCTAATGCTTCATTCCAACCTTGTTTAAGGAAACAAATAAACATTTCTCTAGAACTTTGCATATCCAACTACTCTCATGGATATGACAAGCATACTAGTCTTAACTCATCCTTTTGTGTATTCGACAATGTATAAGGTCCCATTTAACTAGAGACTTAGTATATAACATTCCCTCTTCGGAACTAAATACACAACCTTATCTCCACTTAAGTGATTCTATCACAAGATTGGTTCTTACTTGCAACTCTTTGTTACTTAAGGGTCTAAGGTACATTCCTAAGGTAATCCACTACTCTTGGACATCCTAAGGGTCATACCTTTCTCATACTTACTAGAGTGAATACCACTAATCCATTCTAGTATGTTTGTATCCCATGCACCACATCATCACATCTTGAGTGATATCTAATGCAACACTAAGTTGCCTAAGGTATTAGATACCTATCCATGGTAACTCATGTCCAATGGATACACAAAATCCCTTTACTTTCCTTCATATGCCATTTGGTCTTTCTCTTAAGCAAATACCCTTTCTAGTGTCTCAACACCCTCTACTAGACATAAATAAAAGATCCTAACAATTAAGGATCTCAAATTATCAAAATAAAGATTCTGATGAAATCTACTTTGTGCATCTAGGTGCCCTATCCTTGAGCGTCTGGGCGCTCAACGCCATGCTACGTGATCATTCTGCTCTGGACCATGAGCATCTAGGCGCTCTGTGTTGAGTGTCTAGGCGCTTTCCGCCTAACAACAATTCTGCAGAATTTCTGCAAATTGTTCTAACTGTTCCAAAAATATCATCTTAAATTCTAATCATCCAAGATCGGTTTCCTTGTGATTTCTAGCACCAATCTAAGCCCCTAAACTTATTGTAAATCTTTTATAACCTATGGATTCATTTAGGCATAGATTTAGGTTTAAAACCACATAACTTGAACCATTATCCAAATTCATTATCTATGAACCCTAATGGTTGATCTTGAGTCATAAATGGCCATCTTACATTTACTAAGCTAAAACTATCCTAACCTAGTCCTCAGAATCAAGAACCAAGTCAAGAACATGGATTTGGCTCTCCATACCCCTATTTCCATTCAAAATCCCTAACTTCATTCAAGAAGAACAAGAAAGGAAAAGATGAATAGAAACCCCTTACCTTTTGATGTAGATGAAGATCTTCAAGCTTTGATCCTCTTCCTTGGTCTTCCTCTCCTCTTTCTCCTTCTCCTTCTTCCTTTTTCTCTCTTTTATTCTTTCGTTTCTTTCTTTCTCTATTCTGCTGAGTGCTTCATGAGAGAGGAGGGAAATAAAAAGAAAAGAAAAGAAAAGGTAACTTAAGTTTCTGTGCTAAAACTTATATCTGCTAAGGACACCCAAATTATACTAATTCAAGTTTTTCAGCTTCCAACAACTTTAGAATAAATATTAAGATTTATCTAAATTGTTGTTTCACCTTTATTCTCTTTTTTCATATCTGCTACTAGCCAATCCGGCATTAAAAGCATAACTAGTATGCCTAAAAATACCAAACTAACTCAGATTAACTTGAAACTTTAACTGTATTTTACTTAGCTCATTTGTGACCTAGAAACAAGTTATCCATACTTGTTTCCCTTAACTTAGCCTTTAAAGTATTATCTGAGTTATTTTAAGCTACTTTTCAACTACTAGATTACAACTAAGTGCCCAAACAAACTCATATGGTCACAAAACTTCACAGACATGTTAAACAAGTAATATGCTACCTTTTGTAACCATATACATGTTTAACATGTAACAAAGGGTATTACACTAGTGGCCTAGTGCCTCAATTAAGTCAATCACCGGGTCGAGTTTTATAACTATGCCCACAACCTTGTAACTGCACAATGTCAGTAGTGCCTTTCTAATAACATGGGCCATTGTATTCGCTTTAGGCTATTTAACCATGGGCTAGCTTCAAGGTTCAATTATTCTTGTTTTGTAGACTCTTGTGCCAACAACTCATATCAACTTAAACCTTTCTCATTGAAAATTATATTATCATCACGTTTTACTCAAATTCATCTAAAAAAATCATTAAATAACGAGATAAAATTAATTAAAATGAGCATAAGTTAACAAAATTATCAAGTTTAAAGGTATAAATATATATATAAATTGTGCACATCAAATATCCCTAAACTTGAATATTTGCTTGTCCTCAAGTAAGAAAAATATGAGTATAGACAAGAAATGGCATCATTCAAATGATAACAAGTGCAAATTAAATTTTTAAAGAAAGCTTCAAGATACAAGTCATGATAGGTAAATATTTCAATCATGCATCCATATTCAAATCAAATACAAGTCATGAAACAAGCTTGCTTTCAAAAACAAATCTCATGAACTCACTCACTTTCTTGAAGAACACATGTATACTTAGCAATGCATAAACACCCCCTTAAGTCAAATAGGCAAAATTGTTACTTAATTTTCTACTAATTCAAGTCCATATCTCATCAAGGATCATTAGGATTTCTTTAGGCACTTTTTATCACATATTTTTTTCTATTTTTTTCACATATAGAGAAATAGAGTCGACAAATGCTCAAACTCATGATCGTGCACCTTATCCATACATCAAAAGCTTTAGCTAATGGATTTGTATTAATGACAGCGTGCCTAACCTACACAAACTCTAACCCTTGCCTAATCAATACTTTTTTTTTACTTTGCGCTTTCACCAGCCGCAAACTTATTTTCTTATATGCACTTGGGTGGATCGTATAATTTTCTTTTCACTTTTCTTTGATTGTCTAAATCTCTTTTTTTTTTTTTTTACTTTGCGCTTTCACCAGCCCCAAACTTATTTTCTTTTATGCACTTGGGTGGATCGTATAATTTTCTTTTCACTTTTCTTTGATTGTCTAAATCTCCTTAAGTTAGTTCTTCCTAAAACTTCATTTTGAAAAGACTACAAGAGTTGTCTAAAAACTAGGGAGGCAAATATGGATCATCATACTCATATGCCAACTCATTAGCTTATAAATCCAATGAAACAAGTCTTATAATCACAAGCTAAAATTAATAAAATGCATAAAGTGAACATAAGTAATAATCTTGGATTTCTTCCACTTTCATTTCTCAAAGATATTGACACATCAAGCCTCTATTAGCTTTTTTCAGTTATCTTCCATTTCTTTCCCAAATTTTTAAAGGTGTTCCCCCTTTCCCTGCATATTCTTCTAGTGGGCACCTTTCTTTCCAAGCGTAATGGTTTAGTGAGGGCCAAGTAACTGCTCTATATTGCTTAGTCAACATGTCTCCGAACAACAGAAGCCTTTCTCCCCAGGCGAATGTAGTAGATCCTACCTTTGTTGAGAAGGCTCATGACTTCTATTGTAGTTCCTGTGAGGCATGGAGGGGTTTCACCAACCTTCCTCCTCTGCTCCCCTGATTGTTGCCATGTTGTGGGTGCGCAGAGGTGTTTAGGAAGTGTAGGGTCACGAAGCCTTCTCCTTAAGTTGATTAAGAGGGAAGAGACAGGTTTCAGCACCTTGAGGAACCGTTAAGGTGGTTATGGTTGGCGCTTGATCGTCATCATTATTTGACCAGGCTACCTTCTTAGCTTCCTTCAAATGGGAAGTCTTGCACTAGGGTAACTGGTGTGAATGCTTATGTCTTGAAGCATATCAAATGGGTTTTTGATGATAACAAAGCCAAAGGTGAAGATCAAGATTAAAAGAGAAGACCAAGATCAAAAGGGTATATTAGATATAGGTCTTAAAATATCAATGTAAAATGCCCTTTAAGTATCTCAATGATTCTCAAATGGTTTTCCAAATATAATTTCCAAAATAAGTGTGAAAATTCAAAGCTACACATGTTTTTCAAAGAAACATTACTTTTAATCTTCGATTTAACACTCATGAAAGGTTTTATGTTTAATCAAATGTCTTGAGGTGTTAGAAATGGTTTACAAGCTTAATTGGACTTGAAAAATGTGTTTAAAGGCCAAGGTAATCGATTACACATGGTTTGTAATCGATTACAAGCTAAACAGAGAGCTGGTAATTGATTACATGGTTCATGTAATCGATTACACGCAAGTCAGAGGCAGTGTAATCGATTACACAAATAATGTAATCGATTACATTGAAGCCCAGAAAGGCAAGAACACGTTCAAGGAGCCATGTAATCGATTACATAGATTGTGTAATCGATTACACACAAGTCAGAAACCATGTAATCGATTACACCAAGAATGTAATCGATTACACAGAACCCAGAAAGCTAAGAACACGTTCAAACATCCATGTAATCGATTACATAGGCTGTGTAATCGATTACACGCGGTCTGACAGACACCAACGACTATTTTAACTACATTAAATGATTGGCTTTATCACCCCCAACGGCTCTTTTCTTCATACAACTTATAAATACTTGCCTTAGGTCTTCATTAAGGGTTGTCCTTCACTTTATAACATCAATCTAACACTCATACACGAGAATCAATCCTGAAAATATTTTTGCCTTGTTTTTGTGAGAAATTTTGAGATATTCAAAAGGGGCATTGTTAGAGCTTCAATTTGTATTGATCTACTCTTCAAGAGAGTTTCTATCTTCTATCTTTTGTGTAAACTGAAAAAGAAAGGGTGAGGTATCCCTTAGAGAGTGAGGTATCTCTCAAAGTTAGAAAAGGGTGAGGTATCCCTCAAAAGGTTGTAAAGGGTGAGGTATCCCTAGAGAGTGAGGCATCTCTCAAAGTTAGTAAAGGGTGAAGTATCCCTTGAGGGTGAGGCATCCCTCAAAAGTTGTAAAGGGTGAGGTATCCCTATTTGAGGCTTAAGCACAAGGGTGAGGTATCCCAAGGTGTGTTGAGTGCTCTCAATTGTAAAGGTTATTAAGCACCTGTTGAAGCTTGAAGATAGTGGAAAATCTCTAGCGGTTGCTTGAGGGCTGGACGTAGATCACAAGTGGATTGGTGATCGAACCAGGATAAACTATTGTGTTTGATCTTCTAAACTTTATCTCTTTACATTTGCACCTTAATTATATATGCTTGAGTTGAACTTGATATTTAGCTTATTTGCTTGATTTATCCTATATCTCAAGTTGTAGTTGAGTAATCTATAATAGTTGTACATTTATTATGCATATTCCACTGCATTTATTTATTGAGTGATTTAAAATGCATAATTTGTCAAAGTTGCATTAAAACTAGTCATCACCCAATTCACCCCCCCTCTTGGATAATGGTTGCCATGGCTAACAAGTGGTATCAGAGTTTCGTGCTCTAGTAAAAGCTTAACAGCTTGGAGGTAAAGATCTTTGTTTGTTTGGCAACCATTACAAGCTTTTCAAAATGGAAGGTTTTGAAATTAATAAACCACCATTCTTTGATGGTGTGAATTTTGTTTATTGGAAAGTTAGAATGGAAATTTATATGCAATCTATTGATATTGATTTGTGGGATATTATGCTTGATGGATTTACTTGCAAATCAAAACAACCTTGGAATGACTATGATAAGAAATGCTTTTCATTGAACATTAGAGCAATGCAAATATTGAGAAGTGGTTTAAATGATGATGCTTATGCTAAAATTAAGAATTGCTCTAGTGTTAAAGATATATGGGATGCTCTTGATTCTATCTATCTTGCTAATAATAATTTTGTGCATAAAGTTGTATATAGAGAGCAAGAAGAGGAAAAGTCATTGAAGGAATCTTGTTGTGCAAAATATTCTCAAAATGATGCTCAATTTGAAGATGTGGCAATGCAAGACAATAATGAGGAAGATGATGATTTCCTTAAAGAGCCAAGTATGCTAGGAATGGAGATTACTTCATATATGACTAAAAAGGACTTTGAGGTAAATAATGCTAAACTAGATTATAGTCCTTCCTATGATGATCTACAATGTGCATATGATGAATTATATAATGGTTTGTTGAATTTAGAAAATAAAAATTTATCTTGTTTGGAAAACATTTCCTCCATTGAAAATGAAATTAAGATTTTGAAAAATGATTATGCTTTTCTTGATGAGGAAATACCTTTGAAATGTGAAACCTCAACTTCTTGTGAAAAATGCATTAATTTAGAAAATCAAGTTGAGAACTTATATTGTGAATTTGCCAAAGCTAATGATTCTAATTGCTTACAATCCATGATTATTAATAAGAATGAAATTGATGTTATTTCACATGGAAATTCAAGTAAGGCTTGTGGCAAAAATGACATAGAATATAAAAACAACAAAAGGCTTATGTTTTCTAAAAATGATCTTCAAAGGACCAAGTCATTATTAAATTCACTTGTTTGTAATTTTTGTGGTCATCTAGGACATATTTTTCATTTATGCAATTATAGAAGAAATTCTTATATGAGAAATAATGTAAAATAGGTTCCTAAAGATCCTAAATGCCCTAGTACTAACATTAAAGGACCCGAGATGAAGTGGGTACCAAAAAGTCCTCCTAGTGTTTCAATTATGCAGAAAAATTCTCAAAAGGATGGACAAATTAGTCAAGTGAAAAAGGAATCATCAAGGGGAATGCTTCCAAAGCCCATTGATAGAAGTTTTGATCAAAGAAGGAAGATGAATTCAACCGAAGCTTCTCAAGTACAAAATGTGGAACTTTCAAAGTTCAAAACACCAAAAGAGAAGCAATGGGTAAGGAAAAGAGCTTCTTTGATCATTAAGGCCAAGGTATCAAAAGTTTCTACCTCTTATGCACATTCACTTGTAAAGTCAATGAATTTGAGGTATATTCCTTGTAGGTCTTAAGTGATTAATTGAATCATGTGTACTTGATAAATTTTGAATATTATATATAGCACATGATTATATTATTGTTACACCCTTTACTCACTACCTTGCATATCTCTTGATAATAAGGTATTCTATGACTATGGATGCTTTCTATGCTTTAAATTTTCTATACATTTCTACATGTGATAATATGCTAGATAAGTTCACTTATTGTTTGAAGTAGCACATTTGATAAAAATATCTTAGAACTTGGCATATTAGATAAATCATAACTCTTGCTGCATAAAGTCATAATCTTCTACATAATATATTATTTTGCTGCACAATTATGAGTTTTTGATCATAATCTATTTGGACTATATGCTTAAATGATGTTTGGGATTGTTTTGGAACAAATTCGAAGTCTTTCATCATATGCATTTGCTATTGGTATCACATATTGTTGTGCTAAATGACTTATACTCTGATATTGATCCTGCTGGGCTGAAATAAAAATCTGAATGCTTATGTCTTCTTTTTTATAATGCCAACGGGGGAGAAAATTAGTGAAATATATTGCATGTGTATAGGGGAGTTTTGCACTCTCACATAGTCTATCTCATGCACACATTATGGGGGAGTGTTGCACTTAATTATCTGATAATCAATTAAATGCATATATTTCCCTTTCTGTTGAATGTTTAGTTTGTCATCATCAAAAAGGGGAAGAATGTGAATGCTTATGTCTTGAAGCATATCAAATGGGTTTTAGATGATAACAAAGCCAAAGGTGAAGATCAAAATCAAAAGAGAAGACCAAGATCAAAAGGGTATATTAGATATAGGTCTTAGAATATCAATGTAAAATGCCCTTTAAGTATCTCAATGATTCTCAAATGGTTTTCCAAATATCATTTCCAAAATAAGTGTGAAAATTCAAAGCTACACATGTTTTTCAAAGAAACATTACTTTCAATCTTCGATTTAACACTCATGAAAGGTTTTATGTTTAATCAAATGTCTTGAGGTGTTAGAAATGGTTTACAAGCTTAATTGGACTTGAAAAATGTGTTTAAAGGCCAAGGTAATCGATTACACATGGTTTGTAATCGATTACAAGCTAAACAGAGAGCTAGTAATCGATTACATGGTTCATGTAATCGATTACACGCAAGTCAGAGGCCGTGTAATCGATTACACAAATAATGTAATCGATTACATTGAAGCCCAGAAAGGCAAGAACATGTTCAAGGAGCCATGTAATCGATTACATAGATTGTGTAATCGATTACACACAAGTCAGAAACCATGTAATCGATTACACAGAACCCAGAAAGCCAAGAACACGTTCAAACATCCATGTAATCGATTACATAGGCTGTGTAATCGATTACACGCAGTCTGACAAATCCCAATGGCTATTTTAACTGCATTAAATGATTGGCGTTATCACCCCCAACGGCTCTTTTCTTCATACAACTTATAAATACTTGCCTTGGGTCTTCATTAAGGGTTGTCCTTCACTTTATAACATCAATCTAACACTTATACACGAGAATCAATCCTGAAAATGTTTTTGCCCTATTTTTGTGAGAAATTTTAAGATATTCAAAAGGGGCATTGTTAGAGCTTCAATTTGTATTTATCTACTCTTCAAGAGAGTTTCTATCTTCTGTGTAAATTGAAAAAGAAAGGGTGAGGTATCCCTTAGAGAGTGAAGTATCTCTCAAAGTTAGAAAAGGGTGAGGTATCCCTTGAGGGTGAGGCATCCCTCAAAAGGTTGTAAAGGGTGAGGTATCCCTAGAGAGTGAGGCATCTCTCAAAGTTAGTAAAGGGTGAGGTATCCCTTGAGGGTGAGGCATCCCTCAAAAGTTGTAAAGGGTGAGGTATCCCTATTTGAGGCTCAAGCACAAGGGTGAGGTATCCCAAGGTGTGTTGAGTGCTCTCAATTGTAAAGGTTATCAAGCACCTGTTGAAGCTTGAAGATAATGGAAAATCTCTAGCGGTTGCTTGAGGACTGGACGTAGATCACAAGTGGATTGGTGATCGAACCAGGATAAACTATTGTGTTTGATCTTCTAAACTTTATATCTTTACATTTGCACCTTAATTATATATGCTTGAGTTGAACTTGATATTTAGCTTATTTGCTTGATTTATCCTATATCTCAAGTTGTAGTTGAGTAATCTATAATAGTTGTACATTTATTATGCATATTCCACTGCATTTATTTATTGAGTGATTTAAAATGCATAATTTGTCAAAGTTGCATTAAAACTAGTCATCACCCAATTCACCCCCCTCTTGGGTAATGGTTGCCATGGCTAACAATTGGGAGGGTCTTCTTGGAAAGTTGATGATGCTTGGAAAGAGAATAATAAAAACTTACTTTTTTGAATATTCACTCCATGTCTTGCTTGATCCTGGTAGCTATTTATTTTGTTTTAGTGATTTCGAGATGGGTCCAACGTCGAATCTCGGTATTTGTTTCTGTGATGAATGCTCGCTTTACCTGGTCGAGATGAGTCCAAAACTCGATCTCAGAGGTCGGTTCGTTTAGTTTGACGAACCCTCATTTTACTAGTCGAGATGAGTCCAAAGCTTAATCTCGGTGGTTATGTTCGTTTGGTTCAACGAACACTCATTTTGCTAGTCGAGATGAGTCCATAGCTTGACCTCGGTGGTTGGGTTCACTTAGTGCATGTGACATGGAAGCCTTTTGGTGTGGGGTCCATGATCTAGAGCTACGATTAGTTACTATTAACCTCTGTAAACTATGGTGGGTTTATGGGTTAAGGTCGGGCCATAAGGACATAAGTGAAAATCCTTGATTGCGTTGCTTGACCTCGAAGGATGTTCAAGTGGATTCCTCTATTTGGCCATCAAGTAAAATTACACTTAACATTTGTAAACCTAATCAGCTTATGGGTTAAGATCAGGCTCAAATGGGTACGACCAAAAATCCTTGAATGCTCTACTTGACCCCATGGGGTGTTCAAGTGGATTTCTTAGTTTGGCCATCATGTAAAAATGTCAAAATAGCTTATCCTTTCGAACTTTGTATTTTTCAGACCTCAACAAGGTGTGGTGACCTTGTGGGTTGTGTCAGGTCGAATTATTCATGGACTCAAGGTCATTATCGAGATATTGGCTATAGATGTTAATGAGCTGAAGGGTAAGGCAATAATTAGAAAGAAATAACTAATTTAAAGATATCCAAGGATGTTCATTACATACCAGAAGTAACAATTACATGTGGAAATAAGTATGTCCTAATGGTCTAATTTGTTAAGTTTTGATGATGACAAACATAAGACAAAAAGAATGATGTTTATGCTACATAGATGTGTTTAATATATTATATTGGATCGTGCATGATCATATACTTTATCTTGTTATATTTCATATAAGAATCATACATATTCTTTACAACATCTTTTACAGGATATATCCAATAATATGTTATATGAGTGATATTAAAATAATATTAGATTTGGCTCTATTTAAATAAAAATATGCAAAGTATTCTTTGTTGCATCTTATATAGAGAATATCCATTAGTAATTGATAAATATCTTATTTGGATGTGTCTATGAAAGTCTTATATGCATGTTAGACTAACTAGAGTAATACATTTATGAACCATGCATATGAAGATATTGAATTATGAATTTGGACTAATTATGTTTATTTTAAGTGAGTAAAACTTTGTAGGATAATCCAAGTACCAAAAGTAAGCACTGCAATAAGAAAGTAAAAGATCACAATTATGCTTAACTCAAGAAGAATGATAATGATAAGGTGTTCCAAGCTTTTGTAATATTTGAAAAGAAGATTTTTTTGGAAACTTGGATTACATCAACAAGCCTAAATACTTGAACTGATGATGGCAAGATCAAGTTCAAGATCTTCAAGAATAATGTTATAGGACTTAGATCTTATGTAAATGTAAATAGGAATCACATTGAGCTTAATATGTTTTTAAATCTTTATAAATGATTCTTACATGGTAAAATGCCCAATAAACATGTTTTGAAAAGCAAGCCATGGTGGTAGTTCAAAACTATGAAAAATAATCAAGTTTAAGTTTTAAAAAGCTGACCTTTGGTTACTTTTTTTATCATAACTTTCAAAATATTTGGATTTTTGTTCTTAAATTTATTTCATATGAAAATAGAATCAAATATCTTTTCAATGAGTGGTTATTTGCTTTAAACGGATGAGAAACAAATAAGTTATGACCAGTTAAAGTCAATTTTTGAAACTAGAGTGCAAAAGTCGATTATGGAATATCCATAACTAGTTATGCACCAAGTCAGGAGCGTATGCTTTTTTTTTTTAAAGCTCCTAACTAGTTATGAGTTTTCCATAACCTGTTATTGGCTTGTTTCAAATGTTCCTGGGGAAAGCTATAACTGGTTATGGTAATTCAATAACCGGTTATTCAAAAACAAATAACCAGTTATGGAATATTAATAACTGGTTATCTAGGTAACCTGAAAGCTTTCTCCAACGGCTATAATTTGGCATTCAATGCCCGCAAGCACCACCAATGGCTCTTAAATGATTTGGGCTATAAATGAAAGTGTTTGTGCATTAAAGACAAGTTGAAAAATCAATTTGAACAACCTTCTTGAGCATTAAATATGAGTTTTACTATTAATTCAAAATAACCCCTGTTTTGAGTTTCAAAGTGTGAATCCTTGATACCCATTGAACTTCGATTTGTATTATCCACTTTTGAGAGAGTTTCTATTCATATATACTTTGTGTAATCTGTAAAAAGGGTGAGATATCTCTCAAAAGTTTGTAAGGGTGAGGTATCCCTTGTTGTTGAGGCTCAAACACAAAGGGTAAGGTATCCCAATGTGTGTTGAGTGCTCTTTGTTGTAAAGGTTTTTAAGCACCTATTCAAGCTTGAATGTTTGGTGAAAAATCTCAGGTGGTTCACTTGAGGACTAGATGTAAGTCACATGGGGTGTCTGAACTAGGATAAATCCTTGTGCTTGCTTTTCTCAACTCTATCTCTTTACATTTGTGCTTTAATTATATATGTTTGAGTTGAACTTGATATCTAGCTTATTTGCTTGACTTATCCTATATCCCAAGTTGTATTTAAGTAATCTATAATAGTTATACCTTTGTTATGCATGTTCCACTGCATTTATTAATTGAGTGCTTCAAAATGGTTAATTTCTTAATGTTATTATAAAAATTTGTAATCACCCAATTCACCCCTCTGTTGGGTGATGATTTTCGTGATTAACAAGTGGTATCAAAGATTTGTGCTCTGTTGAAAGCTTAACTGCTTAGAGTCAAAGATCCTTGTTTGTTGGCAACCATTGAAAATTTTTCAAAATAGAAGGTTTTGAAATTAATAAACCATCATTCTTTGATGGTGTGCATTTTGTTTATTAGAAAGCTAGAATAGAATTTTATATGCAATCTATTGATCTTGATTTATGGGATACTATGCTTGATGGATTTACTTGTAAATCAAAATAAACTTGGAATGCTTATGACAAGAAATGTTTTTCCTTGAACATTAGAGCAATGCAAATCTTGATAAGTAGTTTGAATGATGATACTTATGCTAGAATTAAGAATTTCTTTAGTGCCAAATAAATTTTGGACACCCTTGATGCTCTTTATATTGCTAACAATGATTTTGTGTATAAAGTTGTATATAAAAAGCAAGAAGAGCAAAAGTCATTGAAGGAAGCTTGTCATGAAAAATATCCTCAAAAAGATGTTCAAACTATTAAAGGGAGTCAAATGTCTCTTGGTGATGATAGTGCTCAATTTGAAAAAGAGGCAAAACAAAACAAAATTGAGAAGGAAGATATTCTTGAATTCTTGATGGATAAAAATGAGGAAGATGGTGATTCCTTTAAAGAGACAAGTATGCTAAAAATTAAGACTACTTCCTATATGGCTAAAAAGGACTAGATTATAGTCCTTCCTATTATGAGCTACCATATGCATATGATGAATTGTATGAAGACTTGTTCTTTTTAGAAAAGAAAAACTTATCTTGTTTGGAAAACATTTCCTTCAATGAAAACAAAGTTGAGACTTTGAAAAATGAATATGCTTTTCTTGATAAGGAAATGTCTTTGAAATGTGAAACCTCAACTTCTTGTGAAAAGTGCATTAATTTAGAAAATCAAGTTGGGGACTTATCTTTCAAATTTTCCGAAGCTAATGATTCTAATTACTTACATTCTATGCTTGCTAATGAGAATAAAGTTGATGTTATTCCATATGAAAATTCAAGAAAGGCTTATGGCAAAAATAATTTAGAATATAAAAATAACAAAAGGCTTAAGTTTTCCAAAAATGATAGTCAAAGGACCAAGTCATTATTAAATTCAATTATTTTTAATTTTTGTAGTCATCTAGGACATATTTCTCATTTAGGCGATTATAGAAGAAATCCTTATATGAGAAATAGTATGATATGGGTTCCTAAAGATCTTAAAGGCTCTAGTACTAACATTCAAGGACCCAAGATGAAGTGGATACCAAAAAGTCCTCCTAGTATTTCAAAAAGTCCTCCTAGTGTTTCAAGGAATCATCAAGGGAAATGTTTTCAGTGCACAATGATAGAAGTTTTAGTCAAAGAAGGAAGATGGCTTCAACCAAAGCTTCTCAAGTACAAAATGTAAAACTTGGAAAGTTCAAAACTCCAAAAGAGGAGCAATGGGTAATAAAAATTATGTCCTTGATTACCAAGGCCAAGGTATCAAAAGCTTTTACCTCTTATGTACATTCACTTGTAAAGTCAATGAATTTGAGGTATATTTAAATGATTGATAGAATCATGTGTACTTAGTAAAATTTGAATATTATGTTTAGCACATGATTATGTTCATTCTTTTTGTACCATAACTCATTAATTTATTATATATCATGGTACATAAGGTTCTACAATGCATAGGTATGCTTGTTATGTTTTGAATTGTCTATATATCATGAAAATAAGCATACTATTGGCTATGTGCTTAATGATAATTGATTATTTAAATTGTTGTGCTTAATTTACATACTATGAAAAAATTGATCTTTGTGAGAGCATAATAGATTAATAATTAATGACTAACCTCTATGGATTCAAAATTAGTGGATACCAAAGAAAGTACTTTGAATTGTGTTGTAGGGTGACTATTAGCTCAATCATACATTGAAGTAAAATACAACTATGCTACTTGAGATTTGAGAAATTCAAAATGGTCTAAGTTCTCTAAGAGTGATGTAAACATAAAAAAAATGACATGGAGAACCACAACATTCTCAAGAAGCCTTGAGACATAGAAGTTAGAGTTACCTACAAAAACTCAAAGAGTAAACTTTTGGTGATATCAATCTCTTAACCTTACTTAAGCTTTAAATTGAATATCATGTGATATTTGGAGAAGTGAAGAGTTATTTTTATGCCTTCACATGCCTTAAGTTGTACTTTTCTAGCATTGTGTCTTGAAAGTGTCTTTATATATACTAACATGATAGATATGTATACACTTTGTTTGGAATGATATGTTTTATGGTAATATCTTTATTCTTGAGCTTGTGACCAATTTTCTTTGTTCAAATATGGAAATTCACATGCTCATAAGTAGTTGTAATTCTTTCTCTTTGATGCTTAATTATCTTATATACTTACTTGGAGATTGGAAAGTTAAAAGTTATTTGTCTTTTTGTTTGAAATTGCTTGATATAGTCATATCTTGAAAATAAGAAGTAAATGATTCTTTTTGTACTTTGAACTTATCTTTGAACTTCAATGATACTCACATTGAAGTATATCTTGAAATGAATCATAAATGATTTTAAAAATTATAATTCTATGGCTTTTCAATTCTTGTATTACAATAAGGGACTTTTTATTCTTGAATCATGTGTGCATACTAGAATTTCTTACTTGACATAACATGCCTAACATGATCATTGTTTGTCTAAAATGCCTATATAAGTTTTGATGATGGTTATGTGTTTCTTGATAAACTTGAATCATGCCTTAAAATGCTTAAACCATATTTTTGGATTCAAGTGCATATGTTCTTCTTTTGTTCTTGTTAGAGCTAACTTTGCATGGTTGATAATGTGATACATGCTTTACATTATATATCAACCTAAATTATGCCTGTAAATTAGCTTAAATGATATTTGATGCTAACCTATGTTTTAGAGAACTTTTAGAGTTAGTTTTGCAAGTGTCTCTATGTACTTCAAATATAGCTATCAAATATTGAAATGTCAAGCATAAATGGATAAATAGAATAGTTAAATGAAGAGAGACGTGAGGTGACTTTCTTCAAGTGCAATGAAATGGAATACTTAATGGAAAAAAGCCCAAACTCAAAGGACCAATAAACGAAGAACATTCTAAAGAAACATTACTTTTTATCTAACTCAATAAGTATCTCTATCCCTAAGCTATTGTGATATTCTATATGCTATGAATTGTATAATACTTGTTAATAAATTGATCTTAAATTATTAGATGCTTTCCTTATATGAGAAGTATGATTAGCATTGACAAAGTGCCTAACTGAATATTAACTTGCTAATTTTGTCATTGCATATAAGGTGGATGATGTTAGTTCTATACATGCTTTGATCCCTATATCATATTTCATCAAGGTGAATGATTGATATCTATGATTCTCTTGATCTATGGTTTCTTAGTAGTATAACACCTATGAGAATCATGCTCTTGTTTCGAAAAGAGTTTATGGTTTGTTTAAAAGTTTTTCAAAGCAAAATATCTTATCATATTTGAAAGAAGCTTTTCAAGTTCCATATTCTTGAGAATCATTTGAACTTGCCTTAAGACATTGAAGGTTTTTTCACCTCCTAATTGTATTAAAAATTTGGAAAAAATTGTATATGTGCTATAAATATAGTACTATCTTCTTTTTCTTTGAAAAATTTTATTAAATCTTGATAGAATGTTTAATAAAGTTTCTAAATAAATATTTTGAAATATTCTATAGAGCCCATCTTAATACTTCAAAAGATATGTCTTATTCTTCAAAGTGTTTTATTTTCTCAAGGTTCTTATTCAATAAGAAAGAGAGGAGATGTACTTTCAGATGTTCTTTTGACTTGGGTTTGATCACTCTCAAGGAATATGTGGTTTTAATATAAAACCATTCTAAAATGCTTTTGAAAATGTAATATGTTCTTGTAAAATTCTTTTTGAACAAGGGAAAAGTTTTAAAATAGTTTTTAATTAATGAAATAAGAATAAGTATCTTTTGTCTTACTTTACTTAATGGTAATGTGCTTACATGGTCTTGGTATACATTTTTCACTTTATTCATCTTGTGTTTTAATGAGGGGGAGCCTAACTCTTAAGTTGTTTATATCTCTTGGCTTACATCCTTGTTTGACATAACGTTTTTTTTATTGTTATCATATGCTAAATGTTGATGTACCAAAATGTGACAAGCATTGCATGAATATTCTTTTATATCTTGAAAGCATGCTTGTTTCATCTCTCTATTCTTGATTCATATGTAGAATCAAATAGGGGGAGATAGATATGTTTTTGAATAACTTGAAGAAGTTTTTGGTTTTGATAATCCTACTCTTTTTGGCAATATGAGTTTTATCTATAGGGGGAGAGACAATATTTGCTTTCTTTCCTAAGCCTTTTTGTTGATGTCAAATAGGGGGAGTGAGAATTTCAAAGAAAAATACGTTCTTATGCATATTGTTTGATTTGCTTACATGAATATCTATTCTTCTATATTATTCAATATATTTTTTTTTGGTGATTTGTCATCATAAAAAAAGGCGAGATTGTGGAAATAAGTTTGTCCCAATGGTCTAATAGGACAAGTTTTGACGATGACAAACACAAGACAAAAAGAATGATATTTATGCTACATAGATGTTCTTAATAAATTATATTGGATCATGCATGATCATGTACTCTATTTTGTTATATTTCATATAAGAATCATGCATATTCTTTACAACATCTTTTATAGGATATATTCTATAATATATTATATGAGTGATATTAAATTAATATTGGATTTGGCTCTATTTAAATGAAAATATGCAAAGTGTTCTTTGTTGCATCCTATATAGAGAATATCCATTAGTAATTAATAAATATCTTATTTGAATGTGTCTATGAAAGTCTTATGTGCATGTTAGACTAAATAGAGTAATACATTTATGAATCATGTATATGAAGATATTGAATTATGAATTTGGATTAACTATGTTTGTTTTAAGTCAGTAATACTTTGTAGGATAGTCCAAGTACCAAGAGTGAGCACTGCAATAAGAAAGTAAAAGATCACAATTATGTTCAACTCAAGAAAAATGATAATGATAAGGTGTTCTAAGCTTTAGGAAATTTTGAAGAGAAGATTGTTTTCGAAGCTTGGATTACATCAATAAGCCTAAGGACTAGAATTGATTATGGCAAGATCAAGTCTAAGATCTTCAAGAATAACTTTATAAGACTTAGATCTTGTGTAAAAGTAAATAGAAATCATATTGAGCTCAAATATGTTTTTAAATCTTTACAAATGGTTCTTACATGCTAAAATGCCCAACAAACAAGTTTGGAGAAGCTAGTCATGGTGGTAGTTCAAAACTATGAAAAATAGTCAAGTTTAAGTTTTGAAAAGCTAACCTTTGGTTACTCTTTTGATCATAACTTTCAAATATTTTGTGTTTTGTTCTTTTTTGATATGAAAATATACTCAAATATCATTCCAATGAGTGGTCATTTGCTTTAAACGAATAAGAAACGAAGAAGTTATGACAAGTTAAAGTCAGTTTTCAAAACTAGAGTACAATAACCGATTATGGAATATCCATAACTAGTTATTCACCAAGTTAGGAGCATATGCTTTTGATTTTAAAAGCTCCTAACTAGTTATAAGTTTTCTATAACTGGTTATTGGCTTATTTTAAATGTTCCTGGTGAAAGCTATAACCAGTTATGGTAATTCAATAATTGGTTATTCAAAAACAAATAACCAGTTATGGAACATCAATAACCGGTTATCTGGGCAACCTAAAATCTTTCTCCAACGACTATAATTTGGCATTTAATTTCCCCAACCACCACCAATGGCTCTTAAATGTTTTGGGCTATAAATGAAAGTATTTGTGCATTAAAGACAAGTTAAAAAATCAATCTGAACAACCTTCTTGAGCATTAAATAAGAGTTTTACTATCATTTCAAAATAACCCCTGTTTTGAGTTTCAAAGTATGAATCCTTGATACATATTAAGCTTTAATTTGTATTATCCATTCTTGAAAGAGTTTCTATTGATAGCTACATGGAATGCAGTTATTTGTGCCCTATCCTTGTGCTAGAATGAATGTTATTTCCTTGTTTAAATGCATATTTGGAGGGTTTTGTGCTTATATCTGATATATTCTGAATCTAAGCCTTTCTGATGTGTTATTATGCAAAACTGAGCTTTAATGATTATGGATTGAGTAGATTTATATATGTTATTGATTTGGTGTTTTCTCTATGATAGGAGGGTCTCCAAACAAGGTTAAATATGGAGCAATTGAGCTTAAAGAGGAAGAGGAAGCCAAATTGGCATTCCAGCAAGCAACGTCGCGGCGCAAGGCAGAGCACGCCGCGGCGCAAAGAGGATTTTCAGCCTGGTCATACTTGGACCCGGGGCAAGAGCGCCGCGGCGTAAGTAAGTGAACGTTGCGGCGGTACATAGACCGACCCATTGTGCACTGCGGCGCGCATATGTGGCCGCCGCGGCGTGAAGGCGGCTGCTGAGCCTATAAATAGATTTTTACACGTTTTTCTCAAAACCTCTCCCTTCTCTCTCGTTTTCTCTCTGTTTTTCTGAGTTTTGGCCATTTGGCCATCTCTCTCTTTTTAGGTTTTGTTAGTTTAGTTAGTTTAGGTTAGTTTTAGGTTAGATAGCTTGGCTAGATCTTCATGGCTGGTGGATTGGAGTCCAGGATCAAAGGATTGAAGGAGGATTCAAGCTTCAAAGACAAATCTAATGAGCTTCTTTCTCTCTTTTCCCTTTCTCTCTTCTCTTCCTTATCTTTTGTATAGCTGAGCTATGTTTTAGGATACTTTGAATCCTTTTATATATATTAATGATGTGTGTTTCTCTAAGTTTGTGTGGATGTTTGATTACGGTTCAATCATTATCTGTGTTTAATGCTTGTTCTTGGTTGGCCTCAATTGCATGATCATAATATTAGCAAATGAACTAGACATAGGGATTTGTTGATATGGATATGGTGTGGTTGATACATGTTCGACGAGTTCAATTGGCTTGGATGAGCTGATTCGCTAACTGGATAGAAATATACCTTTTAGCCATGTATAGTGGGAGATTGAGAATAGATCGTTCATGAGTGGAAGTTGCACTGGCTCTCAAGGAAACTTAGTGAGTTGGGCAATTGAAACCAGGGTTGATTGACCTAGACATAGGCTTTTGACTAATGAAGATTCTCAAG
Source organism: Ormosia semicastrata (assembly GCA_029884595.1). Lineage (NCBI taxonomy): Eukaryota > Viridiplantae > Streptophyta > Magnoliopsida > Fabales > Fabaceae > Ormosia > Ormosia semicastrata. The sequence continues at coordinate 78,856,768 of JAQQTO010000060.1, forward strand.
CTAACCTAATCAATGCATTTATGTTTATGAGGAGAATTGCATGTTGTTGATAGATGTAGGGGGTGAAGGAGGATTTCCTGAAACCTAACCGCTTTTAGGTTTATTACTTTTGTAGGTTAGATAGTTTTTAATATTATTTTTCTATTTTTATGTCCTTTTCTAGAATTGATTAAGCTATTGGTTGGTATTTAGTGTTATAACATAATAATATCCTCGTGGGAACGAACTTTTACTTCGTATCTGTATTACTTGTGCGACCCATGCACTTGCGGTTAGCAAAAAGGGCAACATGTTTGCACCTCAACAATTTCTATTCATATATACTTTGTGTAATCTGTAACGAGGGTGAAGTATCCCTCAAAAGTTTGTAAGGGTTAGGTATCCCTCAGAAGTTTGTAAGGGTTAGGTATCCCTTGTTGTTGAGGCTCAAACACAAAGGGTGAGGTATCCCAAGGTGTGTTGAGCGCTCTTGGTGGTAAAGGTTTTCAAGCACCTATTCAAACTTGAAGGTTTAGTTGAAAATCTTAGGTGGTTCACTTGAGGACTGGACGTAAATCACAAGGAGTGGCTAAATCAGGATAAATCATTGTGCTTGCTTTTCTAAACTCTATCTCTTTACATTTGTGATTTAATTGTATATGTTTGAGTTAAACTTGATATCTATATTATTTTCTTGATTTATCCTTTATCCCAATCTATATTTGAGTAATCTATAATAGTTGTAACTTTGTTATGCATATTCTGCTGCATTTATTAATTGAGTGCTTCAAAATGGTTAATTTCTTAATGTTGTTATAAAAATTTGTAATCACCCAATTCACCCCCTTCTTGGGTGATGGTTGCCATGACTAACATTACAAAGTATTACATGATTGTCTGGGTTACTTCAGCATGGTGGCGATTGTTCTTCTGGTTGTTATCCCGGGGTTGTGCTCTGTCTTGATTATGGGCGTTAACTTGAGGTGAACATGGGCTAGGGTTGTCATTTCTGGCCAAAGAACGTCTTCTTTGGTAGGGAAGAGAGGGACTCTAGTGGCTATAACTCTATTTTCTATAATGACCCCTCCTCTGATTGTTCTGGTCTTAGCACACGTATCGGCCCAGACGACCGTCCCAAATGAGGGATTCATGGCACCTTGGAGGTTGGTACAATCCTCCGTGTTATGGCCATGGCCGTCATGCCACACACAGTGCTTGGATGTATATCTCTGTGCGTGCTTCTTCAAGGGGGAGGTCTTCGCACATCCTGGAGCTCAGTGTTTATGACCTTCTTGATAGATTTGAGCCTAAGGTGTATTACGGGGAGTATAGTTATCATACTTCCCCTTGAGAAATGGCTTCAAATTTGGCCCCTATTGGCTTGGTTGTTTCCCAGACTTTGACTTAACATCTTCTTTCTCTAGATGCTTCCTAGCTTGAAAAACATCTTTGGCATTGATATATTTATCAGTACAAGCTCAGAACTCATCCATGGTCTTGGGCTCCTTCTTTGCCAGTGAGAAAGAGAATTGTCTTGGATGGAGTCCTTCTCTAATGTAGAATAGTTTGAGTCTTTCATCCCAGTCACACACGTTTACAATTTCCTTGTTGAATAGGGATATAAAATCTTAGAGAGACTCTTCCTTTCCTTACCTTATTTGGGAGAGGCATGAAATGGATTTAGGCTGTATTTTGCTAATAGTGAAGTGAAGCAAAAATCTTGAAGATAGGCCTCCCCAATTATCCACAGACTTCAGAGATAAATTCGTAAACAATCTCAAGGTGGCTTTCTTTAAAGATAGAGGGAAAACGCAACACATAAGAAGGTCGTCTCCTCCAACAAACAAGAGTGCAGACATGTAGCTGTCCCAATGTTCCTGAGGGTCTATGGTGCCATCATAGGTGGTACACGTAAAATACACTAAGAGCAAGTGCACTTTATCGCCAAGTAATATAGGACTTGAGTCCCAGTTATCGATCCCACGAGAAATAATTGGTAATTATTAGATTAGCAAAACCCTTTGTTATCTAGACAATAAAAGGTGTATGAAGGAATTCAAATTAAAATCAAAATAACAAATAAAGAAAAGCAATGAACAATTACACAAAGAAAAGATAATCAATGAGAAAGAGACTAGGGCGCAAGGTTCACTTGAATCCAATTATTCAGATTTTCTTTCAATTATGATTAAGGTAATTCTTTTGCTAATATTCAGATTTGATCATTCACCAATCTAATCCTAGGCTTACTATATAAATCCACTCATTGAATGTGGATGGTCATCGGTCAAACAATGAATTAACACATGCTAAAAGTGATCAAATTCTGTAAAGAATACAAGCAATATGATAAACCCAAAAAGATATTACCATGATCAAATTAGAAATCAAATCCAAATAATAAGGAAAACAAAATCCCCCATAGCCCTAGCTATGGGTTTAGCTACTCATGTTCAATAAAATCAAACCCATATCAGAATACAAACTCATAGATAAAAAACCCAAAGAAAAAAAGAAACTAAAAAGAAAGAGAAAACCCCTTTTAATGGGATAATGATCTCTAAGCCTTCAAGAATCAATTCCTCCTTCAAGCCGTCCTCTAAGGTCTGCCGTCGGAAAACAACTCTCTCAGGATTAGGGATTTTCTATATAATGTGCTCAATGTGTTATCTGTGGCGTAACTTTTCTTATTTAATGAATCTAGATCTAGGGAGAGAAGGTGAGAAAAGTGTGGAATGAAAACCTGATCTCAGATTTCTCTTTCTACAGCTATAAACTAACTCCTATTTTGGCCTCACATCATTAGAATCCTATTAGTTACAAATTTGGGTCCATTATGAGTAATTGGGCCCAAACCCCATGCCATTTGGTGTCTACAACTCAAGATATGGACAAAATATTCTCAAACGGTCAATGAACTCATGTTCTGACTTCCAGGCCCAATTAGCTCCACTAGATGTCAGATTCTGCCTGGAACTCTCATGAAATTTGTAGAACTCTCTTTCATCTTTCCTACAAGGTAAAATACATAATTTTTAGACATCTAAAACTCAAGATATGGCTAAAATATAGAAATAGTGTCAAACCTCAATTATGCTGGAAAAAATCAATTAAGCCCAATTTAAGCCCAAACTTACAAAACATGACCAAGCCCAATCAATTAAGTACATGGAGAGTGTAAATGACAAAAAATGAGAGTTTATTAATGTATAAAATATGTGATTATCAATCATGTATATATTTATTTATGAATACTAAGATTTGTGGGATGATTATGAATTAAATATAGACATGAATTGGAATGAATAGTATTTTGATGCACTTATATGATGAGCAATAGTATAAAGCATTATTCTATGATTGTGTATCTTGTATGAAATATTGGAATGGTATATTGCTTTGTGAAAGGTATTATGCTATGATTCGACGATGGATGATGAATGAAATTGTTTATGATGTGAATTTATTGTATGTATTTGTTATGAATAATATTGAGAAGCATATTAGTGTATGTATGATGAATTTGATACTCAAAACAAGAAATAAGAGAATATTGAATGAGAATAAGGGTAACCCATTATCTAGGATTATTCTCATTACCTAGGGTGAGACTTGGAGAATGGTGATTAAGGATGGTATTTCCCTTATCACCAAAGTTATTGATGTTGAGGAAGGACACTCCTTCCCTCTTTACCTGACTCTTCTTCCTAGGTGAAAGGTAGTCGAGCATGGATGTTTCCTCTTCTACTAGAGGTGATCCTAGATGGATGATAGATTAAGGAAAGGATCCTCACCCTAGGTTAGAATGGAAGATTGTATTTCCCTCTCTTCCGGAATAGTTGAGGATTAAGAATGGATGATGCCCTCTCCCTCTTTACTCAAGTTCTTCCTAGTTGGTAGAGGTGATTCTAGTGTGAATTGTATTGTGAGGATGGTATTTCCCTCACTTACCGAGAATATGTAAGAGAATGAAATGATAGGTCGAGGAAGGTATTTCCCTCCCTATCATAGTATGTGAGGATGGTATTTCCCTAGCACCCACAACTCTAAAATGAGGATGGTATTTCCCTCATAAGTTGTGGTTTGGGTTACCCTGAGTGTGGAGTAGTTCTGCGTGACTGGAAAATGGTCATAAATAGGTTGGAATGAACTGACCTGAAAGCATATTACTACCTAGTGAATAGAATTGTGAATATGAAGTAGTTTTGTGTGACTGGCGAATGGTCATGGATAGGTTGAAGTGCACTAACCTAAAAGAAGACCACTGCCAAGTGAATACGAATGGATGGTATTGTGAGGACAGACATTCCCTCACCTACCAAAAGAATAGAATGAGATATAAGCTTGAGTATGATAATATCTCTATATATGAGAATTGGATATAACCTCGAGCATGAGAGTATCCAAAATAGAATGGGATATAACCTCGAGTATGAGAGTATCTCGTAATGATTACCACATAATGTGAAAATATGAGGAATATTGATAAGAATTATCGAAGAATAAGCTTTGATGAATTATGAACCTTGCATAATGATGGAAAGATACATAATGAGTGAAAAATGAATGATGAACATGCAGATGAAAGATAAATGGATGACGAATAAGAAACAATAAAGAGTGCAAAAAATGAAATAGAAGTGAAGATGAAGTATATGATATATGACGTAAAAGATATGAAGTGTATAATGTTGAATTATGGAACTTGAAGAAGGACATAATATATAAACATGAGAATAATGATATATATATATATATATATATATATATATATTGAAATCTATAGCTAGCGATAAATGATGAAGAATGATAAGCACATATTTATGAAATATGATATGAAAACTGATTTGAGTTTGTTATCAAACATGATAACTAGTTTGATTGATATTTTATGATTTATTATAAATAATCAATGTGTATGACAAATATTGTATATGACTAGATATGGTATTTAATTTGATGATGTAAATGATTGGATTTGATAAAGAACTTGATTTGGTTTTGTATGATGTCTTTGGTTTGTGCAAAGGATTTTCATAAAGTATATTAATTGAACATTTGTTTCGGGAAGAGAGAGAGGACCAATTTTGGCAATTTGCCACCTCTGTAACTTACATATAAATATATAATGGATTTTTAAACAAAGAATGGGTTTTTCCCGAAACAGTTAGAAATATCAGATGACACATTTTTATAAAACTATTAAGAATTCTTTGGATTATCACCCCCGCATATTTGTATTTTCGTAATATTTTCAAGGACATTGAAGGCTTAAGCAAGCAGAAGAGAAGGTAAGAGGTGTGAATGAAGAGTTTAGTTGTAGATACTAGAGAAATTTTATGAAGAATTTGTATAACTATTGCCATGGAGGCATATTCTATAGTATTTGTATTATGATGATTGTAATTGAATAAAGATTCTTTCAGTATATGTATATTATTACACTTGCAACAAGCTCATATTTTTGTATATGATTTAAATTTTTTCACAAATTTTGTTATTGGTATAAGAGTGACATACCTAATCCTAGCATCTAATGTAACATCCTAATATAGAAATCCTAGTATATCTGACATATACTTGGATAAATAGTATTAGCTATGCTACTTATAACTTAAACTTTATTCTAACCCATAACATTTATATAAATAAATCATTATAGAGAGCCTTGCTAAGAAAAACTTCTATACATATATGACATATTTACAATTTTGTCAAAATTGACATAAAGTAATACCTACATCTTTTTCTATTACAAACTTTAAACAAATATACAAAATCTATCTACTGATAAAAAAGTAGCTATACTAGTCTTCATTCTTCTTCCTCTTGGCCCTAGAAGAGCTTCCACTAAGATTTACATGACAACACATGGAGTGAGAATCAAATATTCTTAGTATAAGTGTACCAATACCAATAGTTGTAATATTTGTAACACCCTCGGAAGGGTGTCACATTTAAGATAAATCCTAATATAACTTACCCAAGTTGTAAAAGAATTAATCTTATAAAAACATTAATTTTAAAATTTCATTTGCAGAATAAGTGAAAATAAATAAAATAAATAAAAACCATAAGTACAACTTGTAACTGAAATAAACACACCAGAAAATACATAGATATTTCAAACCTTGTTCCCAAATAATTTATATAAATACATTACACTCCAAAAGATAAATATGTACAACATATACATCAAAACATAAACTATCTAACTAAAACTTTTAAAGACTAAGGATTTGGGCCCTCAGAAGGATCCTCCTCCTCAATATCATCAAAGAACCCAGGCGGGTACATCACTCGTCTGACAGGGGTTCTAGCTGAAGACACTGCAGAGTCCTCCTATGGGGTATAAATAGTACCACCCCAGAGTTCTCGAATAGGCATCGTGAACTCCAAACGAACAGATACATTCATCGACATAATTGGAACCCCATCCCTAGTTCCACTAAGATTCAGAGTCAAATCCCCGGTATACACAAAACGTTCATTATTCAAATTAAACCTCTAAATGTCAGTTCTACCGTGGAACTGCACTCGGATAAAACCCAGCACTTGGCGCCTTGCCGCCATCCAAACAAACAAAGAAAACTATTGCTGATAGAAAGTAGAATTTTCAGTTTCCTCGTCTCCTCGGTCTTTATCAAACATACACAATAAAACAATATAACACAGTAAAGAGGTGAGATCCCCTATATCAATACCAGTATGGCAGTATAGAAAATGATAGTAAATATACAGATATAATAACAACACATAAAATTATATTATTGCATCATAGATATTATATCAGATACGCATAATTATCATGTCAATATGTTGACTAACTATGCATATGCACACAGACCCATTCCAACCCCATGGAGCTAATCACGATTTCGGAGAGAAAGATAGGGAGTACATGTATGTATATCGTCAGCCTCAAATCATGTGCCAATATATTATATAAATGTGCACAACATGGCTTATACAAGATACTCTCAACCAATCACGAAAAAAGTAATAACTCCGTCAAAATCGTCGGTGTGTTTGCATAGGATACCACGGCGCAGAGGTGCTACCATCTGGCCAAATATGACATTCCACACCCTGACGTCTCTAAGATCACTGAAGATTGAACCTACGCAATTCTCACCCGCATGAAGGTGTAAATTCAATCTCCTAGGCATAATGCCTTAACCAATTAAGTTGATACGTTTTTCAATGCATGATGTATGATTCAAATACACATGAAATCATCATTCTCGCAATATTTCACACACATACACCATCTCTTGGCGGTATCACTTTTCAACATAACTGGGCCCACCACAACAGCCTGACAGTAGCCTGCTGTTATTTCCAATCGCGTAAACATTTTATCGCATTTTCACAATTGCAGAACATTTTTCTCACATTTTCAAATTGCGTAAGTATTTTTCAATGTTTTCATAATCGTGAAACATTTTCAAATGTTTTCTAAAATGCGTAGGGATTTTTAAATATTTTCTCAATCGCGTAGAAATTTTAAATCATTTTCTCAATCTGATAGCTTAAAAATCACTATTTTAAAAACAAGTGACGTTTCTCTAATATTTTTTACATAAAATAATTTTTTTTCCTTTATTTACCATATTTTACTATTAAAAATTCTTTAAGTAGCATTTTCCATTATTTCTCACAAAATTACATTTCTTTTATTTAATTTGGATATTATAGCTCAAAATTTTCTAACGCGCTTCAAAACCCAAAGGGTGAGCTATACGTTAGTAAATTTCAAGTTTTAAATTTTATCTTACCTCATAACCTATTTATACCAAGCATCTACATTAAATGATCACTCCTTGGTCATAATAGATGATTAAATTGTTCAAGAACTTCCTAGAAACACTAGGTGACCATGGAGCACATGGAGAAAGGTAACTAGGTTTTGATTCAATTAGTTCCTAGTTACACTTAAGCTAACTTAGTTAGTTCACTTAGTTGCATAGCTAACTATTTAATTACAAAGTTTAGATCATGCATTGGTCATGCATTCTAGAAGACTCTAGAATCTCCTTGAAACTATGGAACTCTAAGGAGTAGCAAACTAAGTTTGTTCCATTTAGTTACTACTTAGGCTTTAGGTTAACTTAGTTAGATTACTTAGTTTCTTGGCTAACTAGTCTAGCCATTATTTTTGACCACATCCTATTAGCTTAGAAAATTCAAGCCATTAACATTAACCAATTCCTATTGGTTCACCAAATTATGAGTCACAAAGACTTTTCCCAGTTTATTGTCCAATGGACAAAAGATACAGGATCTATTACCCAATGGGCAGAAGCTATTGCACGTAAATCAGTAGATACTGTCCAACATATATTAAAATGTGAAATATTTTTATTTCATAGATAAATTCTAAAAATTAAAAGATCAGGTAACGTATCTCTTGGATTCAGGTTTAGTAAGCTCTCCCCCGGCTCCGAATAAATCGTCAAAGATTTTTCCTGGCTCGAAAATTATTATTTTCCTGACTCGGAGTAAATTACACACAAAGATAAAAAACAGTCACAGAATAGTCAAAATAAATTTACAGCATACAAAAATCATGAAACAGTACAATTCAGACACTATTAAGAAATAGTAAATTTTGAGGTGTTACAATATTCACAAAGACTAAACAACTCATAATATTATAAATACATTTGTAACTAGCAATCAAATTACTACTCATCACTCTAGGAACATACACATTCCTTCTCTATGTAATGTTCCCAAACAAACATAACTGAACTAGCTCATACATGAAAGAAGATAATCGCCCATACAATTATCTAGAAAATGCAAATGTTATGTCATGATGTATGATTATGAAAATGAGATGCATTGTGATAGTGTGAATGTAATGTCATGAAACTTGACTATTCCTCTTGGTAGGGAGGGAATCTGTTATCTTTACATATTACCTCCTTAAACTACTAGGCAGGGAGTGAATTTGTTACCTCCTTAACCTACCTTATATTGAGTGGACTTTTCCACTACCTCAAACTGTTAGGAATAGCAAGTGTGTGTATGAATGTGTGTGTGAAAATGTGGTGTTATGTCTACTCTTACATAACCACCACATAAACTCTATACAAAGTTTGTTCTTGCACTATTAGTTCTACCTCAACTCTATGAGAGCATTCGTGCACTATAGCACTCTACTATTGCCAACAAACTTAGTATACTTTCTATCCTTGCATTACTAGCTCAACCTCAACTCTATGAGCGCCTTCATGCACTATAGCACTCAACTCTTGCCAACTTGGCACTATAGAACTTAACTCTTGCCAACTAGGAACTATGACACTTAACTCTTGCCAATTAGACACCATAGCACTTAACTCTTGCCAACTAGGCATTATGGCACTTAACTCTTGCCAACTAGGCACTATGGCACTCAACTCTTGCCAACTAAGTTGATTACTTATATCTAGTCCTCCTCCTCTTAACCACTTCTCAAGTGATAACCATTACAACACTATGTTGCTCACAAACTAGGCATTTATCTAAGGCAATTATTGTCTAATGAATGCACGACCTTTCTTTAATTTTCCTTAAATGTAAGATGATTCTTCTCTCTAAGAAATTCTTCTACTAGTGTCTCAATGCTCTTAAAATGGAATATATGATTTATCCCAACACTTAGGGAACCCCAAAACATAAATTTTTGAACTCACGCCTAGGCATGACTTTCCCACGCCTAGACATGGCTGAATACCTTGTCCATGCCTAGACACGAAATTCCCACGCCTAGGCGTGGCACTCTTTGGCTGATCCTGGATTGAAAATTTTCAGTCCATGCTTAGGCATTGAAAACTTGCGCCTAGGCGTGACCTTGCTGCAGAAAATTTTGAAGAACACGTTTTTGCATAATCTTAGTTCCAAACCAAGTTTTCACCCTCAAACTCAATTTCCAGATGATTTCTATCATCACTAAAGGTCTCTAATCATATTATAAACCTCATCTCATCTCTTAACTCAAATAAAACATAGATTAAACCTCAAACATCAACCTTAAAAACCCATTTTTCAACTAACTATCCAAGAGGAAACTAGGGATTCTAAGGGTTCCAAACTATCAACCAAACATGAAACTAGCTAGTATCTAACTCATCTCAACCTTAGAAGCAAGAAACTAGCATCTAGACTCACTTTACTCACCCAAACCCATTTTTCTCCATCATGCCAAACTAAGAAACAAGATGAAGATAGGAGGGAATGGATAAAGACAAGCACCCCTACCTCTTTGTGGAGTGGATGATCACCCTTTGGCCTTGGTCCTTCCCTTCCCTTTCCTCATTTTCTTCTCCTCTTCCTCCTTTTCCCCTTCTTTTTCTTCTCTTCTTTCTCTACTTTTCGACTCCTCTATTGTCGTGTGAAAATGGGGTAAAGAAGTAAAAAGGCTTCTTATAGGATAATAACAAAGTTATACTAAAACTATATATCTGTTAGGAACACTTTGATTTCACTAAATCAAGTTTCCTAACTTCCCTAGGTATTAGAATAAATAATAAGATTCATCTAATTACCAGATTTATCATTTTCATAAAATTCCATATCTGCACTAAGTCCATTTGATATTAAAACACTCATTCGGTGTGTTGAATGTAACGCCTTCCTTAGGGCATTATATTTCAGAGTAACTCCTTTCAATTCTTTACCCAAGTTATAAAGTATTTAATATTATCTTAATACGGGTTTCAAAATTTCTTTTTCACGGATAATATAAACTTTCTTTTTCGCGGATAATATAAACTTACCAAATTTTAAAAACACAAGACACAAGAACTGAATAACATACATCTCTCGTACATAACATAGATTAATAATAACTTAATTACATCAAACTTACGTACTCTAAATAATATGTACATTTACCATATAAAAACTGAACCCAACCCAAGTCCAAACACTAGTAGAGCAGGGTCCTGCACCCGATCTTCCTCCAGATCCTCCTTGGAATCCCTAACAGACAAACTCCCCAGACGGGCATGTTACTATGGACAGGAGTCCGAGCAGTCGACACATCAGAGTCCTCACTATGAGTGTCATAAAGATCACTCCACATATTTCTAATAGGCATAGGGAACTCTAAATGCACACAAGCATAAAGAGAGAGAACAATATCCCTAAAATAAACAACACGCTCAACATCAGCATCATAGCGCCAGGCATCAGTGCCTCCTACTGCTGCACTCTCACGTAACCAAGAAAACCAGGTCTTGACGCCATCTCAGTAAACAGATAAAATCAACACAACAGAAAAGGAGGTGTTCCTGCCTCTTCCTCTTCACAATCTTTATCACCCGTACGTATAAACAAAATAATACAACAAAGAGGTGAGATCCCCTACATCAATACCATCATGGCAGCATAGAAACAATAATGACAATAATGTCATTCATATACAGCAATATCACAGAATAATAGGTATAATCATGTTATCAATTAACAGATAATTTATCAATATATATTTCACAATATATGAAAACTAACCATACGACAAAATAAACATACTAACTATGCCACAACAATATGTACACTTACTATGCACATGCACAATGTGTATACTAACTATCCTTATGCACAATGCACCTATTTTCTACTCCATGGAGCTAAACACAGACTCAGAGATGAACGTTTTAGAAGATCTACCACCCTCAATGACAGTCTACGCCAGACCACGAAAAGAATAGTATTTGTCGGGTCCTTGTCAGTGCGTTGCAATGGTTCTTCATAGCCAGAGGTATATAATGTGATAATAGATCACTAAGTGAATCATCTCGCCCTGACACCCCCTGAGATCCATCATAGATCACACTATCCAAATTCTCGTTCACTCATAGGCACAAAAGCCACAACAGCAACTGACTGTATAATACTCAAATGCATGATCAATGAAATCAAACCACCATTGGACTGTTCCCAATGATATTAAAGCAACTACCCGTACAATTGTCTAATACCATTAGTATTAATGATATTATATAACCGCTCATACAATTACATAATACCACTGATCCACTTGGGTCCAGTACGTCAGCCCTACAACATAACTTGTTGTTTCCCCTCAATCGCGTAGCATTTTTATCGCATTTCACAATCGCGTAAAACTTCTGTTATGTTTTCAAATCACGTAATGATTTTTCAATGTTTTCTCAATCGCATAGAGATTTTAAAACGTTTTCTCAATCGCGTGACTAAAAATCACCATTTTTAAATCGCGTAAGAGTTTTTTTACGTATTTTCAATCGCATAAAACATTTTAATCATATTCTTAGCTTAAATTAAAACTTTTCTCATTTAATATCAAAATTGGGCTGTAATTCCAATATTTTCTTAATAAATCACCTTTAAATAATATTTCTAACATTTTCTCACTAAACCTCTACCAAATAATATTTTCTAATGTTTTTCACAAAAAACTTATATCATTTAAATTAATTCAAGATGTCTCAGAATTTTTGTTCATTGCTCTAAATAAAAATTTATTAAATAAAATATTTTAAACTTCAAACTATCCTTAGAAATTATTTTCTTCTTGAAACTCTTTTGAATAATAATTTCTAATACTTGTCCAAAACTTACATTATTCTCAAAATCTATATTATTTTAATTTTAAATCAAATCCTTTTCCATTTAATTTATAAAAAATCCATTTAACTAAAATACTTGAAATCCCAAAATTACTCCTCAATCCTAAATTCACTATAATAGCGAAAATCACTTCTTAATTAGTGATAAAAATATTTCCATGTCCATTTTAATTTTGTAATTCCTTAATCAAATTAATTATCATTAAACAACTAAATTCACAATTAATAAATCATTTTCATCATTCTAACTATAACTCTATTAAATAAAATACTTCAAATTTCAAATCTTCTTTCTAACTTATTCCCATAATTGAAGCCAAAAATCGATTCTTTTATGAATAATAAAGTTTGTTCATCAACTTTTTAACTTGCAAAATCCTTAAACCTTATTTAGTCCCTTAATCATCTAGGTTAAGTCATTTTTGCATAAAATTACCCATTTGTAGGCAAAGTGGCCGTGAGCCTCTTGGTCTTTGGAACCAAAAATTCCTTTCCTCTCAATGACAATTTATATCATATAACATGCATAAAACATCATAATCCTACTATATCAAATTCATGCATAATATCAAAGCAATAAAGTCACACGAAGCATATAAACCCAAACCACAAAATTATACAAACATGGTGAATAAATCCTCACATGGATTCATCACCTTCATACAAATTCATCCCTCACTACCATAAGTGGTTGATGAGGTTAATCTCTCTCTTACCTTAGATGTAGCTTCTAAGCTCCTTGTATAGCTCTTTGCATCAACTTTCTCCACCAAGTAACTCTTGTAAATCAAAGTAAACATACAAAAATTAATATCCAAGGCTTGATTAAGATGACCATAGATCAAATATGGTTTTAGAATTTCAAGAATAAAAAAGAAATGAAAAATCATGATCATCACCTTAGAACCCTATAACTTGAATCCAAAAATCAAGCTTGAAGATGATGGAATCAAGTCTTGATCATAACATGAAAGATGCTTAGAATGATGTTTAGGATCAAGAAGTATTATTGGTTTGAATTATGAGTGATTGGAAAGTGATTTTAGGCACCAAGGCCGCGAGCTAGAAGAGAGAAAAATGAGAGAAAAAGTGTTAAGGTGGAAAATGAAGACTTAGCCAATTTGAGAGGTACTTGGCTGTGAGATAGGAGAAAGAAAGTGGAAGAGAGAATTTTTTGTGTTCAAACTTGAATGAAAAGATGAAAGCTTTAGGAAATGTGATAGCAAAATCAATTTTAGCTATTTTGGAAGCTTCATGGTCGTGAGCTTCACCCAAAGGAGGGAATTAAATCCTTCTCCTACAAGTTGCTTCCTAAACCATTGATTTGATCAATGGTGGATATCCAAGACTTCTATATTAAGCTTACTCTCACAACTGTTGATGAGATCAATGGTGATCATTCAAAGCTTCTTCATTAAGTTTTCTCCTCACATCCATTGATTACATTAATGATAGATATATAAAGCTTCTCCTCTAAGTCTTGCCATCTAATGGTTCAAACTAAAGTCCATACCCTCTTTGTTGACTAATCTCAAGATATTTTTCAAAAGATATTTTCTAAAAGATATTTTTCAAAAGATATTTTTCAAAAACTATTACCCAATAGATAATAGCTACTGCTAGTTATTATCCAATGGATAATAACATTACACAATGAATACAAGCATTACTCAATGGATAATAAAAAACTTAGCTAAAGAAAATTTCAGTCAACTGTTCCCGGTTTCGAGTTTAGTAAGATCCCCCGGCCCCGCCTTGACAGTCTGAAACTTTTCGGTCTAAGAAAAATTTTATTTTTTCGGGTCCGCCTCAAACACACATACAACTCAAAATAATATTAAAATAATCAAAAACTCAAAAATTTCCACAAAAATTCACAAAATTCATAAAAATTATGAAACTCATATATATTTAGAATAAAAAATGAACTTTGAGCATACAACTCAAAATAATATTAAAATAATCAAAATAATTAAAAAATTTCAGAAACTCACAAAAATTCACAAAAATTATTAAAACGTATTTATATCAAGAAAATGAAAAATCGAGGTGTTACATTGAAAAATACCAAACGAACTCAGTTTACCTTCAAACTTTAACTGCATCTTACTTAACTCATTTGTGACCTTGAAACAAATTATCCATATTTGTTTCCCTCAACTTAGCCTTTAAAACCATTTTTTGAGTCATTTTAGGCCACTTTCCACCTTCAGTGTTGCGGTAAAGTGCCTAAACTAACTTAGTTTGTCACCAAACTTCACAGGCATGTCAAGCAAGTATTAGGCTACCTCTGTAACCCTATACAAGCCTAACATGTTATTGTGGGTATTACATTTCTTCCATCCTTTTTAAAATTTTGTTTACCTAATGTAAGATGTCTCATACAACTCACATTTAAAACCAGGTTTAACCAAATCTGAAAGATCCAATTACTCTCTCACCTTCTTTTTCCTGAACTTGAAGAATGTGCTATTTCCTTGGCTTGCAAAAGGAATACTCTCCCTGACATTGTGGGTTTGGTATTCAACTTTGCTTCTTCCTTTCACAAACACTCCTTAGCATAATGCCCTGGCTGCCCATATTTATAGCATACTGATTGCCCCGCTAGGCATGGTTTGTTACCATGATTCCTTCCACACTTAGGGCATTGAGTCCCCTTTAATTCCTTTTTAACTTGCTTATCTTCATCTTGATGAAAACCAACTTTTGAAACGCTTCTCTTACCCTTCCTATACATGTTATCTTTACTTTTCTTCTGGAAATCTTGTGCCCTTTTTGCTCTACTTGGAGTTGGAGACAACCAATTCCACAATTTTACTCTTATTAACTAAGGAAGAGAAATCTCTAATCTCCATTTTGGCTAACTATTCTTCGACTGTCACTAGATCATAATCACCTCTGAAAGGTAGGGGATTCAACTTCTGAAACCCTAAAAGATGTTGAAAATTCTAATTTCTTGCAACTTGCACCTTTTGTACTGGTTGAGGTTGTCCTGGTGGCTGAGGTTGGTTGGCTCCCAGCATCTCTAACACTCTAGCTATAACAGCTACCTAATCTCTCATTGCATTAGCCGTGATGGTTATCTACTTCCTCATGGCATTGGCCATTGCCATAATAGCCTCTACCATGTGTGGACCTTCTCTTAGTGAGTTCCTGATTTCTCAAGTATATCTCAGTGGTGCCATAGTTTCCCATATACACAGAACATTTCATATTGAAGTGATCAATCTCAATATCATGTAACCGTGTAACAGTAGCTAAGAACAATCCACCCAAGGCAAGTCATGCAATCCTAGGCAAACATCCCACAAAAGAGACAAGGATTGCACAACACCTAACTAGAAAACACTAAACTTATCTAAGCCTAGTCAGTCTATACCCTGACTTATAGGATGAATGACATTGATACCAAAATGTAACATCCTAATACCAGAAACCTAGTATATCTAACATATACCTGGATAAACAGTATTAGCTATGCTACTTCTAACTTAAACTTTAATCTTACCCATAACATTTATGTAAATAAATCATTATGGAGAGCCTTGCTAAGAAAAACTTCTATACATATATGACATATTTATAACTTTATCAAAATTGACATAAAGTAATACATACATCTTTTTCTTTTACAAACTTTAAACAAATATACAAAATCTATCTACTGATCAAAAAGTAGCTATACTAGTCTTCATGTTTCTTTTTCTTGCCTCTAGAAGAGCTTCCACCTGGATTTACTTGGAAACACATGGGATGAGAATAAAATATTCTCAGTATAAGTGTACTAATATTAGCAGTTGTAATATTCACAAAGAATAAACAACCCATATTATCATAAATACATCTGTAGCTAGCAATCAAATTACTACTCATCACTCTAGGAACATCCACATTCCTTCTCTATGTAATATTCCCAAACAAACATAATTGAACTAGCTCATACATGAAAGAAGACAATTGTGCATATAATTGTTTAGAAGATACAAATGTTATGTTATGATGAATGATTATAAAAATAAGATGCATTGTGATAGTGTGAATGTAATGTCATGAAACTTGACTATTCCTCTTGGTAATGAGGGAATCTGTTATCTTAACATGTTACCTTCTTAACCTACCAGATAAGGAGGGAATTTGTCACCTCATTAACTTATCCTATACTGAGTGGACTTTTCCACTACCTCAAACTGTTAGGAATAGCAAGTGTGTGTATGAATGTGTGTGTGAAAAATGTGGTATTATGTCTACTCTTACATAACCACCACATAAACTCTATACCAAGTTTGTTCTTGCACTACTAGCTCTTCCTTAATTCTATGAGGCAATTCATGTACTATGGCACTCTACTATTGCAAATAAACTTAGTATACTTTCTATCCGTGCATTACTAGCTCTAACTCAACTCTATGAGAGCCTTCATGCACTATAGCACTCAAATCATGCCAACTAGGCACTATAGTGCTTAACTCTTGCCAAGTAGGCACTAAAGCACTTAACTCTTGCCAACTAGGCATTATGGCACTTAACTCTTGCCAACTAGGTACTGTGGCACTCAACTCTTGCCAACTAGGCACTATGACACTCAACTCTTGCCAATTAACCTTATTGCTTATATCTAGTCCTCCTCTTCTTAACCACTTCTCAAGTGATAACCATTACAACTCTATGTGGCTCACAAACTAGGCATTTATCTAAGGTAATTCTTGTCTAATGGATGCATTAACTTTCCTTAATTTTCCTTGAATTTAAGATGATCCTTCTCTCTAAGAAATTCTTCTACTAGTTTCTTAATACTCTTAAAAAGGCATATATGAGTTATCCCAGCACTTAGGGAACCCCAAAACATCAAGAATACAATTCTGAAAAAAATTTGGAACTCATGCCTAGGCATGACTTTCCCACGCCTAGGCGTGGATGAATACCCTGTCTCATGCCTAGGCATGAAATTTCCACGCCTAGGCGTGGCACTCTTTGGCTGATCTTGGACTGAAAATTTTTGGTCTATACCTAGGCGTGGAAAACATATGCCTAGGCATGACCTTGCTGCAGAAAATTCTGCGGAACACGTTTCTGCATAATCTTGGTTCCAAGCCAAGTTTTCACACCCAAACTTAATTTCTAGATAATTTCTAGATAATTTCTATCATCACTAAAGGTATCTAATCATATTATAAACCTTATCTCATCACTTAAATAAAACATAGATTAAACCTCAAACATCAACCTTAAGAATCCATTTTTTAACTAACTATCCAAGAGGAAACTAGGAATTCTAAGGGTTCCAAACTATTAACCAAACATCAAACTAGCTAGTATCTAACTCATCTCAACCTTAAAAGCAAGAAACTAGCATCTAGACTCACTTTACTCACCCAAACCTATTTTTCTCCATTATGCCAAACTAAGAAACAAGATGACGATAGGAGGGAATAGATAAAAACAAGCACCTCTACCTCTTTGTGGAGTGGTTGATCACCCTTTAGCCTTGGTCCTTCCCTTTCCTTTCCTCTTTCTCTTTTCCTCTTTCTCCTTTTCCCCTTTTTCTTCTTCTCTTTCTCTGCTTTTCGTTTCCTCTGTTGCCATGTGAAAATGTGGAAAAGAAGTAAAAAGGCCTCTTATAGGATAATAACAAACTTATACTGAAATTGTATATCTGTTAGGAACACTTTGATTTCACTAAATTAAGTTTCCTAACTTTCCTAGGTATTAGAATAAATCATAAGATTCATTTAATTACCAGATTCATCATTTCCCTAAATTTCTATGTCTGCACTAAGTCCATTCGATATTAAAACACTCACTCGATGTGCTTAAATATACCAAATGAACCCAATTTACCTTCAAACTTTAACTGCATCTTTCTTAAGTCATTTGTGACCATGAAATAAATTATCCATATTTTCCCCTCATCTTAGCCTTTAAAACCATTTTCTGAGTCATTTTAGGCCACTTTCCATGTTCTGTGTTGCAACAAAATGCCTAAACTAACTCAGTTTATCACCAAACTTCATAGCCATGTCAAGCAAGTATTAGGCTACCTCTGTAACCCTATACAAGCCTAACATGTTATCGAGTGTGTTACATCTAATGCATGATCTTGAACATGTCATTAGTACTAGTATCAGGGTGTTACATTTTGGTATCAGAGCAGTTCATCTTATTGAGCCGAGGTATGGACTGGCTATGCTTTGTTATGCATTTGTCTTTTCCCAGTGATAAGATGCATAAGCAGAATTGAATAACAGCCTTGAGTTTGTATGTTTATGGTTAACTATTATACTATTACATAATATTGAGCCTGATCAATTCAATATATTGTGATATGTGTCCAGGAAACTATGGCATCAACTAGGTGTACCTGAGCCAATAGAGCCCCTATTAGTGATAGAAATGACACACCAGATATTTCTGAAGCCTTCAAAGATATAGTGGCTGCAGTGAGAGAACAAGTAGCTGTGAGAAATAGAATTTTGGAAGAGATAAGGGCTAATGCACAACGAGCACCAGTGAATAATGTGGCTGTGGTGGAAAATCAATATTTCTATGATTTGTTCGAATTTAGGAAAGCTAACCCTTCATCATTCCACAGTGAGTATGATCCATTAAAGGCAGAGCAATGGTTGAGGGAAATAGAAAAGATTTTTACAGTGATAAGGTGTAGGGATGATCAAAAGGTATCTTTTGCTTCCTACATATTATAAGGGGAGGCTGAATATTGGTGGAATGATGTCAAAAGAGTAAAGGACACAGCAGACATTCAAATAACTTGGGAAGTATTTGAGATTGTTTTCCTTGAGAGCTATTTTCCAAGGAATTTACAAGAAGCCAAAGAGTTAGAATTTTTGAAATTGGAGAAGAGAAATATAACAGTGGGACAATATGTGGCAAAGTTTGAAGAATTGTCAAAGTTCTCTTCTTATCTCCGGTATAATCTTGATGAGAACTGGAAGTGTGTAAAATTCGAGGATGGATTAAGATATGAAATAAGGAGAATGGTAAAACGTTTGGTGATTAGGGACTTTCATACTTTAATATCTAGATGTACAATTATAGAGATGGGTTTAAGATCACCACAAGAATATTATACAAAGAAAAGAGTTAAAGATGAGTTTGAGAGAAGTGTATCACCATATGAAGATCAGCAATAAGAAGGAAAACATATTCAAATAAGAGCTCAAAGGCCACAATGTATGAAATGCGGTAGATACCATGGAAGTAGAATTTGTATGATTGATCAAATTGAATGTTTTACTTGTGGCAAGAAAGGATATTATGCCAGACAATGTCCCCAGCAGCAAGAGATAGTGACTCCCAAATCTAAGACCACAAGAAGAATGTATGTCTTGAAGGGTAAAGAGACAGCCCAATCCTCTACTTCAAGACTAGGTGAGTACAAAACTTAGAATCAATCTTTTATGAGATGAAGTTAAAGATATTTGAAGATGTAATTTATGTGTGATATGGAAAAAGATATGGCAATTTCTATGTAGTATTTGATGTGCAAGAGATTGAATTGTGTTTGTATGGAAAATTACTAAATAACTGATTATGTATCAAATGAGTTTGCGATTGCACACTTGTTCAGAATTTATGAATTGTGATGGATGAAATCCATTGGCATTACTCCATGATTATTCAAGTTGAGCTAGAATGAGGATTTGTATTGCTCCCTTAATTTCTTAAGGTTGAGCTAGAATTAAATTTGTATGTCATATTATGACATGAACTTGTGGAATTATTGGGAATTACTCATAGTGAGTGATCAAATTTTGAGGACAAAATTTTTAAAAGGAGAAGAGAATTGTAACATCTTCCCTAACCTAAAAAATTCTTATTAGTGTTATAGAAGCTCAATATTATAAGTATAAGCTGGATAATAATTTTGGAAATCTTTTTGAGTAAGATTGAGCTTAATTCTATAACACAGGAAGGGAATAATAGTTCATATTTTGAGATAAATAGTTTAAATAAAGGAAATAAATAGGGAAAAATGTATTCCCACGATGAAGATAATTGGTATGAGTTATAGTAAATTTTGGAGGACCAAATGAATTAGTTAGGTATTTTTAATAACACTGAGAAAGTGTTTAAAGGTCAAACAAAATAGCTAGATAGCTTGGAAAATTATAAAACTACTTGGAGATGAAAATTAGAATATGGAGAATATTTTGGTATAGAAAATAAGTTAAACCAGGCATATTTACTTCCTTCACAGGTTCGATTTAATTTAAGGGAAATAGTGTAGCTTATTTGATGAATAGTAGTGTATGGAAAACTATGAAAGTCTGGATATAAGAATTTATTTGAGACTTGTGATTTTCTGGAACACTTATGGAAGTTAGAAAAAGTGGTTTTGAAAGATTAAAATGTTCTTAAGAGATACAAAAGTATCAATATTATGGGTTATACATTTCTAACCCCTCTACCGTCTTTTTTTCTCTCCTTTGTTATTAAGCCATTTGGCTTTCTTTTCTCTCATTTTGTTTTATTTCCCATGGCACACTCACAGCAGCAGCCAGTAGCGAAGAGAAAAGGAGAAGGAAAAAAGGAAGGAAAAAGGGAGAAGGGGAGAAGCAAGAAAATACAGAAAGAAAAAAGGAAAAAAGATGAAGAACCAAGCTAAAGCAAGGAAGGTAGGGGGTTGCTTTCTCTATTTTCCTCATCTCCTTTCTTTTTCTTTATCAAAATTGTTGAGATTTGGTGACTTGAATGAAGAACTTAAGTTATGGGTTAGTATATTGAAGATCAAATGATGTATGTGAAACTTGAATATGTGATTGTGTTTTAGTTTGCTTGGAATCCTTATGAGTTTGTCAATGAATAAAAGTATTATGAGATTGTTTAAGAATGTTTTAAATGCTATAGAAATCTATTATGAGATTATAAGTTGATTAGAAATAAAGTTTGAAAGATTTGGAATTGGTTTAGAGAATTAAAAAACATAGCATCAGTTTCTGGGTGCCAGCGCTTAGGCGCTGGTTGTTGGGCGCCCAAGCGCCTAGAGACTATTAGAGTGCTGTTGCACGCTAGGTGCCTGAGCACCCAGTCAGCACTTGGGCACTGGAAATCTAGTGCTTGAGCGTTGGCCGCAGAATTGAATAGGGCATAAAATGCTATGTTATTTTATTACATTGAAGCAAGATTTGTGATGCTATGCAATGCTATTTTATGATAAATTAGATGAAGATAAACATAAGTAGACTTATGAAAAATATGATCATGCATATGTTTATTTATGGATACTAAGATTTGTGAGATGATTATGAATTGAATATAGACATGAATTGGAATGAATAGTATTTTGTTGCACTTACACGATGAGCAATAGTATAAAGCATTATTCTATGATTACGTATCTTGCATGAAATATTAGAATGGTATATTTCTTTATGGAAGGTATTATGCTATGATTTGAGGATGGATGATGAATAAAATTGTTTATGATATGAATTTATTGTAAGTATTTGGTATGAATAATATTGAAAAGCATATTAGTGTATGTATGATGAATTTGATAATCAAAACAAGAAATAAGAGAATATTGAATTAGAATAAGGGTAACACATTATCTAAGATTATTCTTATTACCTAGGGTGAGACTTGGAGAATGGCAATTAAGGATGATATTTCCCTTATCACCAGAGTTATTGAGGTTGAGGATGGACATTCCCTCCCTCTTTACCTGAGTATTCTCCCTAGGTGAAAGGTAGTCGAGGATGCATGTTTCCTCTTCCACTGTAGGTGATCTAGGATGGATGATAGAATAAGGAAATGATCCTCACCCTAGGTTAGAATGGAAGGTTGAGGATGGTATTTCGCTCTCTTCAGGAGTAGTTGAGGATTGAGGATGGATGATGCCCTCTCCTTCTTCACTCAAGTTCTTCCTAGTTGGTAGAGGTGATCCTAGTATGAATGGTATTATGAGGATGGCATTTCCCTCACTTACCGAGAATATGTATGACAATGAAATGATAAGTCAAGGATGGTATTTCCCTCCCTATCGTAGTATATGAGGATGGTACTTCCATCACACCCACAACTCTGAAATAAGGATGCTATTTCTCTCATAAATTGTGGTTTTGGTTATCCCGAATGTGGATTAGTTTTGTGTAACTGGAAATAGTCATAAATAGGTTGGAATGAGCCGACCTGAAAGCATATTACTACCTAGTGAGTAGAATTATGAATATGGAGTAGTTATGTGTGACTGACGAATGGTCATGGATAGGTTGAAGTGCACTAACCTGAAAGCAGACTACTACCAAGTGAGTAGAATGAATGGTATTGTGAGGATGGACATTCCCTCACCTACCAAAAGAATAGAATGAGATATAACCTCGAGTATGACATTATCTCTATGTATGAGAATTAGATATAACCTCGAGCATGAGAGTATCCAAAATAGAATGTGATATAACCTCAAGTATGAGAGCATCCCGTAATGATTACCACATACTGTGAAAATATGAGGAATATTGATAAGAATTGTTGAAGAATAAGCTTTGATGAATTATGAACTTTGCATAATGATGAAAAGAGACAAAATGAGTGAAAAATGAATGATAAACATGCAGATGAAAGATAAATGGATGATGAATAAGAAGTAATAAAGAATGAAAAAAAATGAAATAGAAGTGAAGATAAAGTATTTGATATATGACATAAAAGATATGAAGTGTATAGTGTTGAATTACGAAACTTGAAGGACATAATATATAAACATGAGAATAGTGATATATATATATATATATATATCAAATTATATATCAAATTCTATAGCTTACGAGAAATAATGAAGAATGATGAGCACATATTTATGAAATATGATATGAAAACTAATTTTGCGTTTGTTATCAAATATGATAACTAGTTTGATTGATATTTTATGATTTATTATAAATAATTAATGAGTATGATAGATATTGTATATGACTATATATGGTATTTGATTTGATTATGTAAATGATTGGATTTGATAAGGAACTTGATTTGGTTTTGTATGATGCATTTGGTTTGTGCAAAGGATTTTCTTAAAGTATATTAATTGAACTTTTGTTTCGGGAAGAGAGAGATGACCAGTTTTGGCAGTTTGCCACCTCTCTAACTTGCATATAAATATATAATGGATTTTAAAACAAAGAATGGGTTTTCCCTGAAATAGCTAGAAATATTACGATGACACATTTTTATAAAACTACTGAGAATTCTTGGAATTCTCACCCCCGCATATTTGTATTTCCATAATATTTCCAGGGACATTGAAGGCTTCAGCAAATAGAAGAGAAGGTTAAAGGCGTGAATGAAGAGTTTAATTGTAGATACTAGAGAAATTTTATGTAGAATTTGTATAACTATTGCCATTGAGGCATATTCTATAGTATTTATATTATGATGATTGTAACTGAATAAAGATTCTTTCGGTATATGTATATTATTACACCTGCAATAGGCTCATATTTTTGTATATGATTTAAATTTTTCATAAATTTTATTATTGGTATCAGAGTGACATACCTAATCCTAGCCTCTAATGGATGATATTGGACATGTCATTAGTACCAGTATTAAGGTGTTTTAGAATCTTCCATGGCGCAGCAGCGGCAGCAATGGAGTGAGGGGCTGGGTACCTGCAAAAGGCTCTCCAACGCTCAAGTTAGTGACGATGCAAGGAGGGTAACGTGTATTGGAATTTGGTCATATCTCTTTTTTCTCTTGCTGATAGTATATATATGAGCATTTAAAGGTGTGAAGAATCTAAGCATTCAGTGCGTGTTGAATGCTATTACCTGGAATTGCATAACCATTATTCCTTATCATTAGTCCCCTATTTATGAGGAAAGTGGTGAATATTTATTCTTGTCGAGGAAGTTACGCCTGATGTATAGGCTGCTTCATGCACGCAGTAATATCTAGGTGTTAGCCTAGCTTGCCAGGTTGCTTCGGTCTATAGACCCATAACCCGGTCTAGCACAAGTACCACATTTTCTCCAATGGACAATTCCTCATCCTTAGTTGCTTTTGATTGTGAATCTAGCTAACAATCAACCTAAAATTAAGAAGTAGTGTTAGATGGATGTTTTAGAGATTTACTTATTGCCAACTATCAAAATAAATTTTTTTGGCTCCACATCAATCAAAGTTCTTGCTATTACTTAGAATGGTCTCCCTAAAATTAAGGGAACTCAATGATCTTCATCTTTTTTGGACCGGGTTATGGGCCCATTGATCTGGAGTAACCCAATCTGCCAAGCTGTCACCTGGACGTTACTACGTGCATGAAACAGCCTATACGCTAGGCATGACTCCCTCGACAGAAAAGAAGAGCCAACACTCCCCACATAAATGGGGGATTAATCATAAAGAATAACAGTTTCCTGTAATCCCATGGAGCTGCATTCAATATGCACTGAATGCTCAGATTCCTCACACTTTCACATGCTCATATATATACACACTCAGCAAGGTGAAAGAAAGGTATAATGTCACACCCACCTTAGGGTATCACATTTCAAACCAACTTCTTATAAAATCCTTTACCCAAGTTATAAAATATTTAATATTATTAAAATACGGGTTTCAAAATTTCTTTTTGCAGATAACATAAACTTTACTGAATTAGAAAAACACAAGATATAAAGACTAGATTAAATACATCTCTCATATATAACATAGATTCGTAACATATTCATTAAATAAAACTCACGTATTCCAAATAAAATATAATTACCATATAAAAACTCGATCTGGCCTAAGCCAAAATACCTGGAGAGTAAGGTCCTGAACCTGATCCTATCGCGGATCCTCTAAAGGCACATTCTGTAGTCGGGACGTGTCTCTTAGGACAGGAGTCCGAACAGTTGACTCCGTAGAGTCTTCACTAGGCAAACGGTGAATAATGTCCCACAGTTCTCTAATAAGCATGGAGAACTTTACAAGTACACAAGCATTATATGTAATAGTAGGGGTTCCATGGTAGGTATCACTCTAGGATAGAGTCACCTCTCCTGTATAACTAAAACGTTGAGTATCTGCGTCAACATGCAAGGCATCAGTGCCTCTATGGAACTGCGCTTGCATATAATCAGAGAAATCATTCCTTGTAGCCATTGCAAATCGATCAAACCAAGTCAATCCAGCTCAACCCTAGACGATCTGACCTCGTCCCTCTTACAGTCATTACCAAACGTAACCATAAAACATAACAGATAAACAATACAACAAAGAGGTGAGATCCCCTACATCACATACCAATATGGCAGCAAAGAAACGATATGAACAACGATGTCGTTCCATACATACAATCCATAGATTAATATAAAACCAGCAGATATATTCATAACATATAATAGATAAACAATCCAATAAACTCGCAACACAATATCAGGCATAATGATAATACCACAACCATATTATATCACAATAATACTATATCATGATAGTATGAAATGCTGACTGTGCATATGCACGATATGTATGCAGACATTCCTTATGCATAATGCAACTAATTCCTACTCCATGGAGTTAGACTCAAATTTAGAGATGAACGTTCCAGAAGATCTGTCCCCCCTAAAAGACAGTCTAATGCCGAATAATGAAAAGAAATAGTGGTTGTCAGGCTGCTAGTGCGTTGCAGTCGGTTTATCATGGCCAAGGGTATATATATATAGTGATATCATAATCACAAAGTGATTCACTGCGCCCTAACATCCCCCAAGATCTTGTCCAGATCCACTATCCTGTGAGTTCCCGTTCACTCTTTAGGCATAAAACGCCACAATAGCCACCGGCTGTATAATGCTCAAATGCATATCAAACTACCGTTGTATTGTTCCCAATGATATTAAAGCAACTGCCCATACAATTGTCCAATACCATTAGTATTAATGACATTATATAACTGCCCATACAACTACATAATACCAATAATCCACTCAGGTCCAGAACTTTGGTTCCACAAGCACGATGCTCAAACCATAAACCACTCGGGTACAGTATGTCGGCCTTACAGCAAAACTCATTGTTCCTCTTTATCGCGTAGCGATATTATCGCATTTTAACAATCGCGTAGCACTTTAGTTATATTTTCAAATCGCATAATGATTTTTTAATATTTTCTCAATCGCGTAAAGTTTTTAAAACATTTTCTCAATCGCGTTGCTAAAAATCACTATTTTTAAATCGCGTAAGAATTTTTCTATGTATTTTCAATCATGTAAAATATTTCTAACATGTTTTAAGCTTAAATTAAAACTTTTCTCATTTAATATCAAAATTGGACTTTAATCCCAATATTTTCTTAATAAATCACCTTTAAATAATATTTTCTAATATTTTCTTCACAGAATTGTATTTCTTTGATTAACTTGGAATATTACAGCTCAAAATTTCCTAACGCGCTTCATAACCCAAAGGGTGAGCTATACGTCAGTAAATTTCAAGTTTTAACTTTTATCTTACTTAATAACTTATTTACACTAATTTAATTCTAAAAATTAGTTTACTTTCTTTCTAGGTCTAAAACCTATCAAATTATTTTCCTATTAATCAAATACCTAAGTTTACACTTAGTAAAATAATTTTAGATCTAAGACATTAAAAATGGCATGTTGGCTGAAATTTCATTATAGGTTTCTCATATCATCTTTAATTATTTTCTATCACTTTATTCTTTACAAAAACTCTTAATCCAATTTCTTATCATTAAATCATTTAATTAATATTTAGGAAAATAATTTAGAACACTTGGCTCCCTTGGTGATGTTGAGGTCGTGAGCCATCAATTGGTCATTGGAACCAAAATTCTTTCCTTTCTCATGTGATTTATGGTATGCAACATATATCAATCATCAAAACTATACCATAAACATTTCATACATACTATCAAAATCACATATCATCACATATATCCAAAAATCAACCATAACAATTCGATGCATAATATCACATCATATAAAAATGCATAATCAAGCAAGCATAAACCAATAACCACACAATCGAGTGAATAAATCCTCACATGGATTTTTCACCCATAAACACAAACAATCCATTCCTTCACCACCACATATGGTCGATGAGGTTAATCTTCCTCTTACTTGGTGTGTAGCTTCCCAAGCTCCTCATTTAATCCTCTTTGTATCAATCTTTCACCACCAAGTAGATCTTAGAATCAAATCAAACACATAAAAATTAGTATCTAAGGCTTGATTAAGATGACCATAGATTAAACATGGTCTTGGGATTCCAAGAATCAAATAAGAAATCAAGTTTCAAGATCTTTACCTTGAAACTATAGAACTTAAATCCAAGAATCAGGCTTGAAGATGTTTGATTTAGACTAAAGTCTCAACACTAAAGAATCTTAGAATGATGTGAGGATTGAATAAGTATGGTTAGTTTAAATTAAACAAACTTGGAAGATGCTTTTAGGGTGGTTGGCCGTGAGCTCCCTTTGATGAACAAGGTGTGACCTTTTGATTTTTAACTTGAAGAACAAGATTAAAGATGGATGAACTAGGCCAAGATCTCAACTACAAAGTATCTTAGGATTGTGTCCAGGTTTAGAAAATAGGATTCGATAGAATTATAGAAGCTTGGAGGTAGGGTTTAGGGGTGGAGGCAGAAACCCTCAAGGAACAAGAAAGAGTGAAGTTCTTGGTGTTCTTAGAAGAGAGAAAAAAAGATGAAAGGCTTTTGTTATCATAAAGTGTTAGAAATGAAATGAAAATAATCAAGCTCCAAGGGTATGGCCGTGTAGTAGCTTTGGATAGGAAACTATGGCTTGTTTTGCAAGATAGAAAACTATCACATGGTCTTACATGGTTCCACATGGCTTAGGTCATCAAATTGTCATCCTTAGATCATTACATGATTCATGAACATGCTAGAATGGCCTAGTAACCGTGTGGCTCAATGGAAAGCTAACTTAGTTTTGATTCCAATTAGTTTCTAGATACACCTAGTTTAGATAGTTAGTTTACTTAAGCTAACTTAGTTAGGTCATTTAGTTACATAGCTAACTATCTAGTTACTTGATTAGATCATGCATTGATCATCCTTCTAGAAAAACCCTAGATATTTTCTTGTAACTATGGACTCTAAGTATTAGCAAACTTAGTTTGTTCCATTTAGTTACTACTTAGGCTATTTAGAGTAACTAAGTTAGATTATCTACTTTTTTGCTAACTAGTCTTACCATTTTTATTGACTTCATCCCCTAACCATTGATTTAATCTAAGGTGGATATCCTATGCTTCCATATCAAGTTTGCTCTCACACCATTGATTAGATCAATGGTGATGATCAAAAGCTTCTTCATCAAGTTTTCCATCCAACGGTTTAAAACAAAGTCTATGCCACTAAGTTTGACCAATTTCTATTGGTTAGTCATAAAGTTGGGTAATGATGGTTCATAATTACACTTAAGATATTTAACTTAGATATTTTCTGCTTAGATATTTTCACTTAGATATTTTACTGAGATATTTTACTAAGATATTTACGGAGATATTTTCTGTTAGATATTTTAGTCTTAGATATTTATCCGTAGATATTTTACTAGGTGAGTCATTGTTTCTACAAGTTTCTAGATAAAGAATAATAAGATAAGCTTGAAAGAGTAAGTAGCTAATTTGAATTTGTCTTCTAGCTTGAGTAGTCAATTTGAATTTCTCCTCTTCAACCTGAATATGCAATTTGCCTTCTTCCTGCTTGCCATTGGTTCATCACTTTGAGTCATCGCCATCAAGATATTTTTCAAGAAAATATTACCCAATGGAGAATAGCTACTGTTATTATTACTCAATGGATAATAGAAAACTCAGACAAAAAAAAATCTCTATCAATTGTTCCCGGTTTCAGGTTTAGTAAGATCTCCCAATCCCGCCTTGATAGTCCGAAACTTTCTGGTCTAGGAAAAATTTATATTTTTTTGGGCCCTCTCGGGTCCTCCCCGGGCCCACACGTATCTCAAAATAATATTAAAATAATCACAAACTCGAGAAAATTTCACAAAAATTTCCAAAAATCCTAAAATTATAAAACTCATATTTTTAGAAAAAATGAAATACAAGCATATAGTTCAAAAATAATATTAAAATAATCAAATAATATTAAAATAATCAAATACTTAAAAATTCTCAGAAATTCACAAAAATTTTTAAATATTGTAAAACGTATTTATATAAAGAAAAATGAAAATCGGGGTGTTACAACTCTCCCCCTCGAAAACGAATTTCGTCCTTGAAATTTCTCTTACATTTAAAACAGAAAAGAATATTACTATTTTATCTTGTCTTCGAGCTCCCACGTAGCTTCTCCAATTACGTCATTTCCAGATCACCTTTCTGCTTCTCTCAAATCTCCTCTTTCAGATTATTCGAACAGTAATCGTGTTCCAACAAATTCTCCTTAACCATCATAGCAGATATACTAAGTACATTTTCTACTTAAGGCATCAACCACAACATTCGCCTTTCCGGGATAATACTGAAGTTGAAAATCATAGTTTTTCAAAAATTCTAACTATCGTTTCCGCCTCTTATCCAACTTCTTTTGATCAAACCGGTACTCCAAGCTCTTGTAATCACTGTAGACATCGTAGGTTGATCCATAAAGAAAACGTCTCCAGATTTTCCACGCAAATATGACTATCACAAATTCCAAAACGTGAATTGGATAATTCTTCTCATGAACGTTTCACTACCTTGCAACATTACGCCACAACCTTTCTATTTGATATCAACACACAACCTAAAACCAAAAGTTAAACTTCTAACCAGGATTCGCACTTGGACAACTTCGCGTATAACTTCTTCTTCTCTGTCAGAAGTTGAAGAACCGCATCGAGATGTTCAGCATATTCCTCCAGATTTCAAGAATAGATCAGAATGTCATTAATAAAGACAACGACAAATCTGTCTAGATAGAGATGAACGATCCTATTCATGTAATTTATAAATATCGCAGAAGCATTTGTTACTCTGAATGGTATTACTAAATACCCATAGCGCCCATAATGCATCTGAAAAACGATCTTGGAATATCTTCTACTTTCACGCGAATCTGATGATAACTAGAATGCAAATCGATCTTGAAGAAAACAGCGATGCTCTTCATTTGATCTTCTAGTTCCCATGTTGTATCTCCCGTCACATCATTTCAGATTATCTTCACCAAGGTAATTTCTCTAAGTTGTTTCACTCATCTATCCTTAATCTTAACAGAAAATATCTCGTAGATCAAGTTCTCTTTTTAATTGTACTGTACCTGGTGCTATGTCATAGGTTGAATCAGGAATATATTTTCTCAGTTGAAATACATGGAAGACACTGTGAAGGTTAGAAAGAAAAGTGATAAGGCTATTTGGTAGATTACTGGATCTATCCAACAAAGAATTTGATATGGTTCAATGAATTTAGAAATGAACTTTCTGGATTCAAATCCAAAAATCTCAGTCTAGGGAAACACTAAAATTTTACTAAAATAATATAACAATATAACAGGATATGGTTGAAAGATAACCAATCCTTTCATAAAATCATGAACTCAATTAGATGTGATTTTAGACAAGTAAATCAAATCAACAGAAAAAAATTAATCTTTAACAAAAATAAGGTAGATTTAGAAAACTTGAGTATAAACAACAAGTTTAACAAGAAGAGTATAAATACTCCGATCAAACGATAACAAAGACATGGATAACTCAAATCGATTTACTTAGTCTATTTGTGAATAAATAGACAAACCAAATCAACAGAAAAGTTCTAATCTCAAGTAATAATAGGATAGTTTTAAACAGGCTTGAGTAATGATAACAAGTTTAGAAGTTAAAGTAGCATTATTTTAAGTCAAAAGGAAATAAAAACACAGATAACCTAAATGGTTCACATAATCATAGACCATAAAAGAATGGTTACCTTGAAAGTTATACAGTACAATTTTAGGATTACTCTCTATGGCACAGCTTCCTTGTTTCTTAAGTCTTTATATTTGAACGCTTCCATTTCATTTTTTGTATTGACTCTTTCTCCTACTTGAGATCTTATCGCACGTTCATTACTAACGGAAAGTTCTATCTTCGGTTGATCACAATCCTTCAAGACATGACCAGGTTTTCCACATCTAAAGCAAATTATACCCTTGATCGTGCAGTCTCTTGTTATATGGCCTTTTCTACACTTCAAACACTTTATTACTGATGCTATAGTCTGACCAAATCCGTTGCCACTAGTACTTCCTCCATTTGTTCGTTGTTGCTTTCCCGATGGTCATATATACGACTTTTGCTGAAATCGATTGATCTTACACTTCCTTCCCTTTTGGATCATCGAGGACCCAATGTTACAGCTTCTTGCATTCTAAGACTGATTCGATTCTAACAAGTTCTAAAGTTTGGTTATCAGTTCCTGCTGCTGAGCAATCTTCTGACTCTGTTGTACTGCTACGTCAGTCATTCTTTGCATTACACTTCTAGCTGCGACTATACGATCATTGTCAAGTCTCGCGTCCACATGCTTACATCTACCACGATATATTATCTTTCTTCAAAGACAAACAAATCAAAACACGATGAAATCAAACATAACCATTTCAATCACCATTGTCTCCTTTTGGAAACCAATCAGTATATCTTTGCGTTCGGTGTCAAAGAAACACACAACACAAACAAGACAAATCTACCCACAAACCCAAAAGACTCTAACTTGGGCTCTGATACCAACTAATTGTCACACCCACCTTAAGGTATCACATTTCAAACCAACTTCTTATAAAATCCTTTACCCAAGTTATAAAATATTTAATATTATTAAAATACGGGTTTCAAAATTTCTTTTCGCAAATAACATAAACTTTACTGAATTAGAAAAACACAAGATATAAAGACTGGATTAAATATATCTCTCGTATATAACATAGATTCGTAACATCTTCATTACATAAAACTCACGTATTCTAAATAAAATATAATTACCATACAAAAACTCGACCTGGCCCAAGCCAAAATACCTGGAGAGTAAGGTCCTAAACTTGATCCTCTCCCGGATCCTCTAAAGGCACATTCTCTGGTCGGGACGTGTCTCTTTGGACAGGAGTCCGAACAGTTGACTCCATAGAGTCTTCACTAGGCAAACGGTGAACAATGTCCCACAGTTCTCTAATAGGCATGGAGAACTCTCATGTACACAAGCATTATATGTAATAGTAGGGGTTCCATGGTAGGTATCACTCTGGGATAGAGTCAACTCTCTTATATAACTAAAACGTTGAGTATATGCGTCGACATGCCAGGCATCAGTGCCTCCATGGAACTGCGCTTGCATATCATCAGAGAAATCCCTTCTTGCAGCCATTGCAAATCGATCAAACAAAGTCAATCCAGCTTAACCCTAGACGATCCGGCCTCATCCCTCTTACAGTCTTTACCAAACATAACCATAAAATATAACAAACAGACAATACAGCAAAGAGGTGAGATCCCCTACATCGCATACCAATATGGCAGCAAAGAAACGATACGAACAACAATGTCGTTCCATATATACAATCCATAGATTAATATAAAACCAACAGATATATTCATAACATATAATAGATAAGTAATCCAATAAACTTGCAACACAATATCAGGCATAATGATAATACCACAATCATATTATATCACAATAATACTATATCACGACAGTATGAAATGCTGACTATGCATATACATGATGTGTATGCTGACCATTCTTATGCACAATGCAACCAGTTCCTACTCCATGGAGTTAGACTCAAATTCAGAGATGAACGTTCCAGAAGATCTGTCCCTCCTAAAAGACAGTCTAACGCCGGATAATGAAAAGAAATAGCGATTGTTGAGTTGCCAGTGCGTTGCAGTCGGTTTATCACGGCCAGGGGTATATATATATTGTGATATCATAATCACAAAGTGATTCACCGCGCCCTGACATCCCCCAAGATCTGGTCCAGATCCACTATCCTGTGAGTTCCCGTTCACTCTTTAGGCATAAGACGCCACAACAGCCGCCGGATGTATAATGCTCAAATGCATATCAAAGTACTGTTATACTGTTCCCAATGATATTAAAGCAATTGCCATACAATTGTCCAATATCATTAGTATCAATGATATTATATAACCGCCCATACAACTATATAATACTAATGATCCACTCGGGTCCAGAACTTCGGTTCCACAAGCACAATGCTCAAACCATAAACCACTCGGGTACAGTATGTCGGCCCTACATCAAAACTCAAAGTTCCTCTTAATCACGTAGCGATATTATCGTATTTTCACAATCGCGTAACACTTTAGTTATGTTTTCAAATCGCGTAATGATTTTTTAACATTTTCTCAATCGCGTAAAGTTTTTAAAATGTTTTCTCAATTGCATAGCTAAAAATCACTATTTTTAAATCGCATAAGAGTTTTTCTATGTATTTTCAATAGCATAAATATTTCTAACATATTTTAAGCTTAAATTAAAACTTTTCTCATTTAATATCAAAATTCGACTGTAATTCCAATATTTCCTTAATAAATCACCTTTAAATAATATTTTCTAATATTTTCTTCACATAACTGTGTTTCTTTGATTAACTTGGAATATTACAGCTCAACATTTTCTAACGCGCTTCAAAACCCAAAGGGTGAGCTATATGTCAGTAAATTTCAAGTTTTAACTTTTATCTTACTTAATAACTTATTTACACTAATTTAATTCTAAAAATTAGTTTACTTTCTTTCTAGGTCTAAAACCTATCAAATTATTTTCCTATTAATCAAATACCTAAGTTTACACTTAGTAAAATAATTTTGGATCTAATACATTAAAAATGGCATATTGGCCGAAATT
Source organism: Ormosia semicastrata (assembly GCA_029884595.1). Taxonomy (NCBI): domain Eukaryota; kingdom Viridiplantae; phylum Streptophyta; class Magnoliopsida; order Fabales; family Fabaceae; genus Ormosia; species Ormosia semicastrata. The sequence goes on from JAQQTO010000060.1 coordinate 78,891,206, forward strand.
TCACTATAGGTTTCTCATATCACATTTAATTATTTTCTATCACTTTATTCTTTACAAAAACTCTTAATCCAATTTCTTATCATTAAATCATTTAATTCATATTTAGGAAAATAATTTAGAACACTTGGCTCCCTTAGTGATGTTGAGGCCGTGAGCCATCAATTGGTCATTAGAACCAAAATTCTTTCCTTTCTCATGTGATTTATGGTATACAACATACATCAATCATCAAAACTATACCATAAACATTTCATACATACTATCAAAATCACATATCATCACATATATCCAAAAATCAACCATAATAATTCGATGCATAATATCACATCATATAAAAATGCATAATCAAGCAAGCATAAACCAATAACCACACAATCGAGTGAATAAATCTTCATATGGATTTTTCACTCACAAACACAAACAATCCATTCCTTCACCACCACATGTGGCTGATGAGGTTAATCTCCCTCTTACCTGGTGTGTAGCTTCCCAAGCTCCTCGTTTAATCCTCTTTGTATCAATCTTTCACCACCAAATAGATCTTAGAATCAAATCAAACACATAAAAATTAATATCTAGGGCTTGATTAAGATGATCATAGATCAAACATGGTCTTAGGATTCCATGAATCAAATAAGAAATCAAGTCACAAATCTTTACCTTGAAACCTTAGAACTTAAATCCAAGAATCAAGCTTGAAGATGATTGATTTAGACTAAAGTCTCAACAGTAAAGAGTGTTAGAATGATGTGAGGATTCAAGAAGTATGGTTGGTTTAAATTAAACAAACTTGGAAGGTGCTTTTGGGGTGGTTGGCCGTGAGCTCCCTTTGATGAACATGGTGTGAACTTTTGATTTTTAACTTGAAAAATAAGATTGAAGATGAATGATCTAGGCCAAGATCTCAACTACAAAGTATCTTAGGATTGTGTCTAGGTTTAGAAAAAAGGATTGGATAGAATTATGGAAGCTTGGAGGTAGGGTTTAGGGGTGGAGGCCGAAACCCTCAAGGAACCCTCAAGGAAGAAGAAAGAGTGAAGTTCTTGGTGTTCTTAGAAGATCAAGAAAAAGATGAAAGGCTTTTATTATCACAAAGTGTTAGAAATGAAATGAAAATAGTCAAGCTCCAAGGGTATGGCCGTGTAGTAGCTTTGGATAGGAAACTATGGCTTGTTTTTCAAGATAGAAAACTATCACATGGTTTCACATGGTTCCACATGGCTTAGATCATCAAATTGTCATCCTTAGATCATTAGATGATTCATGAACATGCTAGAATGGCCTAGTAATTGTGTGGCTCAATGGAAAGCTAACTTAATTTTGATTCCAATTAGTTTCTAGTTACACCTAGTTTAGATAGTTAGTTCACTTAAGCTAACTTAGTTAGGTCATTTAGTTACATAGCTAACTATCTAGTTACTTGATTAGATCATGCATTGATCATCCTTCTAGAAAAACCCTAGATATTTTCTTGTAACTATGGACTCTAAGTATTAGCAAACTTAGTTTGTTCCATTTAGTTACTACTAAGTTAGATTATCTACTTTCTTGCTAACTAGTCTAACCATTTTTGTTGACTTCATCTCCTAACCATTGATTTAATCTAAGGTGGATATCCTATGCTTCCTTATCAAGTTTGCTTTCACATCATTGATTAGATCAGTGGTGATGATCAAAGGCTTCTTCATCAAGTTTTCCATCCAACAATTTAAAACAAAGTCCATGCCACTAAGTTTGACTAATTTCTATTAGTTAGTCATAAAGCTAGTTAATGATGGTTCATAATTACAATTAAGATATTTAACTTAGATATTTTCTACTTAGATATTTTCACTTAGATATTTTACGTAGATATTTTACTGAGATATTTTACTAAGATATTTTACTGAGATATTTACAGAGATATTTTTTGTTAGATATTTTAGTCTTAGATATTTATCTGTAGATATTTTACTAGGTGAGTCATTGTTTCTACAAGTTTCTAGAGAAAGAATAATAAGATAAGCTTGAAAGAGTAAGTAGCCAATTTGAATTTGTCTTCTAGCTTGAATAGTCAATTTGAATTTCTCCTCTTCAACCTGAGTATCCAATTTGGCTTCTTCTTGCTTGCCATTGGTTCATCACTTTGAGTCTTCGCCATCAAGATATTTTTTCAAAAAATATTACTCAATAGACAATAGCTACTGCTATTATTACTCAATGGATAATAAAAAACTCAGATAAAGAAAATCTTTGTCAACTATTCCCGGTTTCAGGTTTGGTAGGATCCTCCGATCCCGCCTTGACAGTCTAAAACTTTTTGGTTTAGGAAAAAAATTTATTTTTCCGAGCCCACCTCGGGTCCTCCCCGGGCCCACACATATCTCAAAATAATATTAAAATAATCACAAACTCAAAAATTCCACAAAAATTTTCAAAATTCATAAAAATTATAAAACTTATATATTTTCAGAAAAAATGAAATTCGGGCATATAGTTCAAAAATAATATTAAAATAATCAAAATAATATTAAAATAATCAAAATACTTAAAAATTTCTAAAAATTCACAAAAAATTATAAATATTATAAAACGTATTTATATCAAGAAAAATGAAAAATCGGGGTGCTACATATGACCTAATTCCAATACACACTACCCTCCTTGCGTAGTCACTAACTTGAGCGTCAGAGTGTTTTTTGCAGGTACCCACTGTAACATCCTCCCTAACTTAGTAGTTTTGATTCTGGTTCAATAAGTTCAGTAACCCTTGCATGAGTTACTTGTTAATTCTAGCGACGTTCTGAGTTAGTTTGGATACTTTATTATAACATTGAATGTGAAAAATAGCTTATAATAGCTCAGAATCTAGCATAAACTGCATAGATGAGAGAAATAAATATGAAAAATTTATTTCTACATCACAAAAGAATAGAATGTGATGTGTAAATTTTGGAGAGTTATCTGAGTTAGTTTGACATTTTTAATAACACAAGATAAGTGTTTAAAGGTCAAATTAAATAGGTAGGTAGCTTGCAAAATTATGAGAATTTGTGGAAATGTCAAGTTGAGGATGAAGGCTATTTTGGAAATAAATATAGGTTAAGGCAGGTACCTGTGAGCCTATTACCTTAATTTGTTAGATTTAACTTAACTTAAAGAAGAGTAATAGAGCTTAGTGTGTAATAGGTAGTTATTAAAAGATGAGTATAGAAACTAAATGAAGTTCTAGAATTTTCTATGATATTCATGGAAATTAGGAAATTTATTAAGAGAAGATTAAAGTATCCCTAAAAGATAAAACTTTTACATTCAATATTGACTACACTCCTTTGTTTTATCTTTATCTTTTCTTACCCTCTCATCCTTATCACTTTTCTTGGTCAAAAAGCAATAAAAAAGAAAGAAAGGATATAATAAGAAAGAAAGAAAGAGAAATAGAGAGTATAAGAAAGAAAGAAAAATAGAGAGAGAGAGAAAGAGCGAGAGAGAGAGAGAGCATCAAAATGTAAAAGAGAAAGAAAGAAGAGGAAGAAGGAAAAAAAAAAGAAAAATAAAAAAGAATAAGGAAAGAAATAGAAAACTATCAACAAAGGAATTGAGGTAGGGGTTTTGTGATATTCCTTTACTTCATTCTTTTCCTTTTGTAACCAAGAGATTGTGTTGATGAACTTGGTATAGATTTGTGATAGATGAAATATTGGTGATATATGAATGTTATGTTTATAAATGTTAAGCTTAGAAATAACTTTAAAACTTTATAAATATGGAATTGTGAATATGGGTTTCATGATTCGATCATTGTTGACAAACCCTTTGCTACCAAGTGACTTCAATACTCAAGAGGAGGGTGAATTGAGTAAATAAAAACTATTTGAAAACTTTTATCAAACACTTGAAAAGTAATTTTCTTTGAAGCTATTTATCGATTGAAGTGACTGAATTGAGAAGATAGAAAGTTCCACTCACAATAGTGAAAATCAAAAGGAAAGAATACAGGCAGATATATGCAATTAAAAATACAAATATATAGGAGTTTCAGTTTGAAGATCAAACACAATGTTTATCCTGTTCAGCCACTAACCACTTATGACCTACGTCCAGTCCTTAAGTAACCACCCGATATTTTTTCACTATCAATGCAAGCTTGAATAGGTGCTTGCTATCGTTACAAACTAGAGCACTCTTCACACATTAGGATGCCTCACCCTCGTGCTTGAGCCTCAACTTTCAGGGATACCTCAGCCTTACAACTTCACTAAGGGATACCTCACCCTCGTTATAATTTCTCTAAGTGATACCTCACCATCGTTACAATTTCTCTGAGGGATGCCTCATCCTCGTTACAAAGAATCAAAGTATAAAAAATGAAACTCTCTCAAGAGTATATAATACAACTAGAAGCCCTATGAAGCTCTTTAAGAATATCTCAAGAAAACTAAAAAATAGAGCATAAAGTGATAGAAAGAATTGATTCACAAATTAGAGCAATAGAAACGTGTTTCAGGTTGTCAGGTGTGTGTAAAAGATGACCTAAGAACGTGTATATATAATGTTCTATCCAAAAGAACTGTTGGGGGTGATTTAATATCACATTAAATGTTAAGAAAAGAACCGTTGTGGACTTTCAGGCTTGTTGTAATCGATTACATGAATGGTGTAATCGATTACATGGCTCTAAGAACACATTCTGGGTTTTTTGGCAGGATGTAATCGATTACAAGCCTCATGTAATCGATTACAGAGCCTCTGACTTTGGACAAATGGATTCCTACATGGCTGTAATTGATTACCAAGCCTTGGTAATTGATTACCAGCTTCCAAAGAAGCTGTTAATTAATCACTAAGCCTTAGGATAAGATTACAATCATCCTTGAACCCATTTTTAGGCCCAATTAAGCTTGATAAACATTTTCAACTTACAAAACTTGGATTTTCAAGATATAAACTTAATTTTTTATTGTCCAAGTTCAAAACAACATTTCCTTAAAAATAATCTATCAATTAAGAGTTGATTTTAAATACGTGACCTTTAAAAAGCATTTTTGAGATATGTTGAGAGCTTCTTGCTTAAAGACTCTAGGTCCTATAAACTATACCAAATATACCTCCTTTGGACTTGGTTTTCGTCTTGACTTTGTTATCATAAAAAACTTCATGTTCTTCATGACATAAGCATTCATATTCTCCCCCTTTTTGATGATGACAAAACAACACAAGAAAAGAGTAACATATATATATATATATATATATATATATATATATATATATATATATATATATATATATATATATATATATATCAAAGATTTAAGCACAATTCTCCCCCATAATTCATGCATAAGATAAAACAAATATTTGCATGTAAAAACTCCCCCTTACTTATGCAAGTCATATCTCTCCCCTTTGGCATTATCAAAAAGTCATAAGCATTCATCATAAAAGGAGCGCCAAAGATCAGAGTAACCACAGAGAAGCGATTATCAGTAGAGAATTAATAATGCAGTAACATCAGAGTAAGCAAGTTTATACGAAATAATCAGTAAGCAACAGTCATAATAAATAAGAGTTATACAATAATGAGAATCAAAAGGCTATCAGTCAAACAAAGCAAAACAAGATACGGGCTATCATGACTAAGCCCTGTTGTCACTCAGTCTCTTCACTATCAAGATCCTCATCAACAAGGTCCTCATCCTCATCAAGATCTTCATCATTATCATCATCGCCAGCTGTAACATCATCATGGGTAGGAGGTGTAGCAGATGATATGGGAGCACTGACACTTCTACTTCGTATATAATCTAGTCCCTCCAGCAAAGATCTAACAGAAGCTAACTCTTGATCTGAGTGGTCCATCCTTAACCCAAGATGGCCTATCTATTGCTCAAGATGGTCCATCCATGTGTCAATAGCTGTCTGAAGGCTGCGCATCTCCTAGAGCAAGAGATCCATGGTAGTGGTGGCTAAAGCAGGTGGCTAATCTTATTCCTCATCATCATTGCCAGCACCTTGAGGAATATGGCTATCAACTCCATGATGAAGATAATACCATTTGTCATTAATCTTTTTCAGCTAGAGCTTTGTTAGTGTATGCACACTAATGGACTCCGATCTATCAGAATTAGAATCCTTTACCTCCCTAGACAAAGAAATATGGAAGTGCTCCAAAATGGCTGTGACAAGCATAGCATAAGGCAGGGGATAGTGGCCTTTTCTAGACTTCAGCATGTGCTGAATGACATAATACGTCCAGTTGATTGGTCAGTCATTGTTCATTACCCACAGGGTGAGTACGTCATCCTTTAGAATTTAGGAATAATTGTTTCCCCTAGGAATCAAGGCCCTAGCCAAGATGTAATGGAGTACCCTATTTTTCATGGTCAGCCCAGTGGCCATGATCCTCTGTTTAACCCTATAGCCAACTCTCAGCAAAGAATTCAAAGCAAATTTGCACTCATAATCTTTGCCCCATACATTATCACCACCACAAAACTTTATACCATCAAAAGTAAGCCTAATTAATCTATACCATAAATAATGAGTGATGATAATTTGTTTCTTCTTTACTCAGAGATCAAATAGTCATTTTCATATCGCAGATTAGCTTAGAAAACTTTAACTAAATCCAGATAAATATCATTCTTAATGCTCAGAAAAGTAATCAACTGAAGTCACTTAATTATTCTAAAACTTTCCAAAGGCTCGCTAGAGCGAAAGGTCGTAGTGAAATACATGGGTTGGATTATTTTTCGAAGCTGAAATTTTTGATAGAAAAGTTCATCTTTCTTGGTGGTTCTGAAGTGTTGTGAGAGGTCCAACCCTAAAATGGTGAGTGTAGGAACTTGAGAGGACGTTCCTGCAGCCACCCCTGTTCTTGGCCGCTTTGTTCTTCGTGATGATTTAGCCATGTGCATGAAATGAGGTGAAAAAGGTGGAAGGAAAATGAAAGGAAGGGATTTTGGGGTATTTGGTGATGGGAAAAAGTAGAAAAATATGAGAAAATGGAGGAAATTTGAAGGTTTAGGTTTGGGTTCTAGAGAGAGAGGTGCGTACAATGAAAGAGAAATTTGGGGGTGGATTTGAGGTTATTGATGGGAAATAGGTTAGGGGTTTTGTAGGGATGAAGATTTCGAGTGATTCAAAGGTGGAATGGTAAGATTTGGTGAAGAAATGAGAGAGAAATGGTGAGATTTGGGAGTGGGTCGTGTGTTTTAGAGAGAGAAAAGATAAAGTGTATCGTAACAATGGTTGTCTCGCGCGTTCAAACCCTTTTGAATCCTCTTGTAATCGATTATGTAACACCCTTAGGAACATGACAAACTTGTATATGGTTACAAAGGTAGCCTAATACTTTCTCAACATGTCTGTTTAGTTTTGTGACCTTCTGAGCATGTTTAGTTACTTTGTTGTAAGATTATGTGTGAAAAATAGTTGTTATTAGCCTCGAAATTAACTTAAACTGCTTAGTTAGTATAAATAAATATGGAGAATTTGTTTTTAGATCACAAATATGTGGAGGAGCATGTAATTAAAATTTGAGGTTAATTGGAGTTAGTTTGATATTTTTAAGAATATTGAGTATATGTTTTAATGTTGGATTAACTAGTAGCAGATATGGGAAAAAATGAAAATGGCAAAACAAGATTTTTGATGAATTTTAAGATTTATTTTAAACTTGTTAGAAGTTACGAAACTTGATTTGGTGGAATCTAAGTGTTCTTAATAGATCGGAAGTGTAGCTAGTCACTTAAGTGACTAAATATTTCACGGTTCCCTCACTCTTTCTGCCTTGACTTCTATGTTCTTAAATAAGATATGTATCTCATTTCTCTTCACTTCACATGGATATTATCAGGGAAAAGCAAAGGAAAAGAAAAGCAAGGAGCTAGAGGAGGAGGAGCAATAACCAAAGAGGAGGAAAAAGATAGAGGTGGAGAAGAGCTTCTAAGTTCTTTCATTTTTGGCCAATAAGAGGTAGGGGAACTTTGTCTTTAACACTTTTCTTCCATTTTCTTCAACTTGTTCATGAGAGGGCTTGATGGGAGAAATGGGTTTTTAGTATGATTTTTGTGTTCTTTACCTAATTATTATTGTAGAACTTAAGGATGGTCTGTTTTTGATTTGTTGGATGCTTGGTGATGAATTTTCATCCCTTAAACAATTTTGATTTCACTCGAGCTAAGAGTGGACTTTTAAGTTTTTAAGGTAGATGATTGATTCATTGATCCATTTTGGAGTGAGTTAAAAATTGTATAAGAGTTACAACATGTTAATGGACCTTATATGGTGAGGAAATCACTTGAAATTGATGTTTTCCCCGAAATGGTTGGAATGATTATGGTAACATATTTTATTGTGAATCTACAAATAATATGTGATTCTCACCCCTTATGTGTGTTTCCATAATAATTCCAGGGAAGAAGACTTATGAAAATTGAAGAGAAAGCAGGAACTGGAAGATTTAGAATAGATTTGCTTTGTAGTTTCTTTTTGAAACATGTGTATCTTATGTGCCTTGAGAGGCCTAGTGTATAAGTTTTGTACTTATTTTGTATTTATGAGAAATACAGACGTTATGTATATAATCTTCGTTTGTGGTTCATATTTTCTTTATATATGATATTGTTATATTATGTTAGAAATGCTTTAGTAGTTAGTAGCATGCCTAGATCTAATTACTGTGGTATAATACAGATTATACTATTGTTATTAAATTTGGGATGCTACATTATGGTATCAGAGTAGTTCATCCTATTGAGTCAGGGTATGGACTGACTATGCTTAGGCATGTTTATGAGTTCCTTTGTGTGTTATGCATTTCTTTATCTCTTGTTTGAGATGTTTGAATAGAGTTGCATAACTTGCCTTAGGTTGGATTTTTATTAGCTACTGTTACACGGTTACATGATATTGAGACTGATCAACTCAATATGTATTGTTCTGTGTGTACAGGAAACTATGTCACCACCAAGGAGAACCCGTGAAACTACGAACTCAACTAGGGAAGGTCCAGATATGGCCGAGGCCATGATGGCAATGGCCACTGCGATGCAACAATAGACGACTACAACTGTCAATGCAATGAGAGAGCAGGTAGCTGTAAATGCTAGGATGTTTGAGAAAATGGGGAATGAACAACCTACACAACCGACACCTCAAGTGGTGCAGATGGAAATGAATCAAGATTTTCATGATCTTTTAGAGTTTCGAAAGGCTAGTCCTCCATCCTTCTAAGGGGAGTATGATCTGGCGAGGGCCAAGGAGTGGATAACAGAGTTGGAGAAGATTTTTGCTGTGATGAGATGCATAGAGGACAAGAAAGTGTCTTTTGCTGCATACATGTTAGGGATGTTGAACACTAGTGGAATGGTGCTAGGAGGATGATGGAAGTGGCAGGGACTTGGATTGCATGGGAGGCATTTAAGATTTCCTTTTTGGAGAAATACTTTCCATTGAACGTCTAAGAGGATAGGGAGATGGAGTTTTTGTGATTAGTGCAGGGAACTCTGACTATGGGACAGTACGTGGCGAGGTTTGAGGAGTTGTCCAAGTTCTCATCATACCTTAGGTATAACTTGAGTGATTGTTAGAAGTGTGTGAAGTTTGAAACAGGGTTGAGAAATAGTATAAAGAGGATAGTGAAGCTTTTTGAGATTCAGGATTACCCTACCCTAGTTAACAAATGCAGAGTGGTAGAACCCCTTAATTTTAGGCCACAACAAGAGCATTGATCATAAGATTACTACAAATGGAAGAGTACAAACAATAAGTTAGAGAGGAGTGCTCCACAATCCAGAGATTAGAAGGATAAGGAAAAGCAAATTCAGACAGACGACCATGGACAAAGATGTGCCAAGTGTGGTAGAAATCATGGAGATAAGGCTTGTGTAGCAGACCAGGTAGCATGTTTCACTTATGGCAAGTCATGCCACTTTGCAAGGAGTTATCCTCACAGGAAGGAGGAAAAGTTAGATGTTAGAATAGGGAGAGTCTACTGGTTACAAGGCAAGGAGACAACACAGTCTCTTGGTTCGGACAAAAAGTGAGTATGTTGGTGAAATTTTGTTTCTTTGGTATTTGGTTGCACCTATTTTTATATATGAGTTTCTTAGGACATCTTACATTAGGGAAACCAAATTTTGGGAACAAAATTTTAAAATAGAGAGGAGAAACGTAACACCGTTAGGAATATGTTAGACTTATATATGGTTACAAAAGTAGCCTAATACTTACTTAACATGCCTATTGTAACATCCCAAATTTAAAAACAACAGTATAATCAATATTATGCTACAGTAATTAGATCTAGACATGCTACTAACTACTAAAACATTTCTAATATAATATAATAACATTATGTAACAGAATATGAGCCACGAACTATCGAATATATACATAACATCGATATTTTTCATAAATATAAACTATGTACAAAACTAGTAAACTAGGCCTCTCAAGGCACTGATATACATGTTTTCAAAAAGAAACAACAAAGATAAACTAGGCTAAGCACTTCAAGCTCCTGCCTACACTTCACTTTCCATATGTCTTCTTTCTTGGAATCATCATGGAAATAGACATAAGGGGTGAGAATCACATATTCTCAGTAGTTAAAGTGCATAAAACATGTCATCATAATCATTCCATCCATTTTGAAAAAAAACACAATTCTAAATTCAAGTCTCATACATTATACTAGAAAGATGGCAAAAGCCAAAACCATGTCCTTTCTCTTCCCAAAATAGATTCTCATTTTATAAGTTGTATAGAAAACTCATTTTCCATAAACGTAACTCACAAATCATCATCTCAAAGATCAGCAATCGCCCATACAATTGTCATGTCATAAAATGTAATGATTAGCAACTGCCCATACAATTGCCTTGCTATGCCAAATTATGCCTTATATTCATGCCTATGCAATAACCTAAACATGTATGTGGATAATGTCATGTTTCCTTAGACTTAGCGAACGAACTCATCCTCAGTCCCTCAGGAAATGTATGATATGCATGAGCCTTGAATAGAACAAAGGAACTCGATTCCATAAGCCTTGAATAAGCACTGGAACCCAATTCCAGAAATCCTCTCCGAGTAGTGGTCTCATCAACTACGCGGTCTTAAGCACTGATCACTATGATAGGAAGGGTTAGTTACTTTCTCATTCAAAATCATATTTAATCATCAACAATGAGGATCTCAACCTCATCAACATAGTTATGAAAAATAATATGCCAATTACTACAATAACTAGCATGTCAATTAGTTTACATTCATAACTACAAACATGAAATACAATGATGTCAATTATCACAATAGATAGCATACCAATTGAATTACATCCATCATCTCAAATATGAACAATAATGATGCTAAATATCACAATAAATCACATGCCAATTGATTTACATTCACCATACAAACACTTCATTAAATACTCCTAGTAGAGTCTCAACACTCACTAAAAAGCATATATGAAGGATCCACACCAATAGGAAGCTCCATTGAATCAAACAAAACTTTTTATCCCTGGCTAGAAGTGGCACCTAGGCACCATCCACCCATGCCTTGGCGTGAAGGTGGCAGGCAACGTTCTATTACTTCTAGGAAGCCATGCTTAGGTGCATCACTATGGCGCTTAGGCACCACACTCTCTGTCCCAGCCATGCCTATGTGTGGTTCAGTGGAGCCTAGGTGCCACTCTGTGACATAAACTTCTACAGAATTTTGCAGAACAATGGAACAGCACCCCCATTTCTCCATCTAACCATCAATTCCAAATGTTTTCCAACATCACACAAGGTCTATAAACATGTTGTAACTCTTATACAACTTTTGAAATCACTCATATAGATCAAAGAACCATTCAAAACCTAAAACACCAAGAATCCCAACTCTAAACTCAAGAAAGAATAATGGGGTTTTAATGGATGAAAAATTCCTTTCCATGCATCCAACAAAACAAAAACAGGTCATACTCAAGTTCTACAACACGAATCAAGCCTAGAACACAAGAATCACATCCAAGATCTACTTGCCTCACCAAGCTACCTCATGAACAAGATGAAGAAAATGGAAGTAAGGATGTTAAAATAAGTTCCCCCTATCTCAAACTTTATAAATTGAAAGAACAGAGAAGCTCCTCTCCTCCCTTTCCTTCTTCCTCCTTTTGTTTAGTTGATTCTCCTCCTTTTGCTCCTTTCTTGCCTTTGCCTTTGAGCTTTCCTAGTAATAGCCATGAGAAGAGATGACAAATGAGAGAAAATATCTTATTTGAGACTTAAATAAGTCAAGGTAGCAGAAACTTAAGGGAGTCGTGTGCTACTTTGTCACTTAAGTGACATATCATAATTTCTGATCTATTAAGAACATTTAGATTTCACCAAATCAAGTTTCCTAACTTCCAACAAGTTTAAAATAAATCTTAAGATTCATAAAAAAAATCTTGTTTCACCATTTTCATATTTTTTCATATCTGTGACTAGTCAATCCGGTATTAAAACACATACTCAGTATGCTCAAAAATACCAAACTAACTCTAATTAACCTCAAATTTTAACTACACCATCTTCCACATATTTGTCACCTAGAAACAAATTCTCCACACTTATTTCCATTAACTAAGTAGTTTAAGCCAATTCTAGGGATAATAACAACTATTTTTCACACATAGTGCTACAGCAAAGTGACTAAACATGCTTAGAAGGCCACAAAATTAAACAGACATGTTAAGCAAGAACTAGGTTACCTTCATAACCATTTACAAGTTTAACATGTTTTCACGGGTGTTACATTTCTCTCCTCTTTTTTATAATTTTTTCCCCAAATTTTGGTTTATCTAATGTAAGAAATCCTAAACAACTCACATATAAAAACAAGTGCATCCAAAAACCAAAGCACTAAAAATTCACCAACAAACTCACATTTTCCTGATCTCGGAGACTGTGTTGTCTCCTTGCCTTTCAACCAGTAGACTTTTCCCGGTCTAACCTCTGACTTTGCCTCCTTCCTTCGAGGACAATTCCTTGCAAATTGAACTGACTTGCCACAAGTGAAACATGCTACCTGGTCAACTACACAAGTGTTATCCTCATGATATCTACCACACTTGCCACACTTCTGCACATAATCATCTATCTGAACCTACTTCCCCTTATCCTTCTAATCTCTATGTTATGGAGCACTCCTCTCTAACTATCCTCTATACTTTTCCATTTGTAGTAGTCTTGTGATTGATGCTTCTGCTGTGGTCTAAAACTGAGGGGCTCTTCTCCAACTCTGTTATCCACTCATCAACCTTCACCAGATCATACTCCCCTCGTAAGGATGGAGGACTAGCCTTCTGAAACTCTGACAGATCATGAAAATCCTGATTCTTTTCCACTTGCACCACTTGTGTTGACTGAGGTTGTTCCGATTGTGTAGCTCGATTGTTCCCCATTTTCTCAAACATCCTTGCAGTTTCAACTGTTTGCTCCCTCATTGCATTAAAAGTTACAATCGTCTGTTCTCGCATCGCATTGGCCATTGTCATCACAGGCTTGGCCATATTCGGACCTTCACTAATGGAGTTCCTTGTCTTACGTGTTCTCCTTGGTGGTGCTATAGTTTCGTGTACACATAGAACAATACATATTGAGTTAATCAGTCCTAAATATCATGTAACCGTGTAATAGTAGCTAATAATAATCCAACCTAAAGCAAGTCATGCAATTCTATTCAAACATCTCAAACAAGAGACACAAAATGCATAACACACAAAGAAGTTCCTAAATATGCCTCAATATAGTCAATCTATACCCCATCTTAACAGGATGAACTGCTGTGACACCATAATGTAACATCCCAAATTTAAAAACAATAATATAATCAATATTATACCAAAGTAGTTAGATCTAGGTATGCTACTAACTACTAAAACATTTCTAATATAATATAACAACAATATATAAGAGAATATGAACCATGAATTATTGAATATATACATAATGTCAGTATTTTTCATAAATACAAGTTATGTACGAAACTGGTAAACTAGGCTAAGCACTCCAAGCTCCTGCCAGTACTCCACAAAACATGCCATCATAATTATTCCAACCATTTCAGAGAAAAACATAATTCTAAATTCAAGTCTCATACATAATAAGCTAGAAAGGTGGCAAAAGCCAAAACCATGTCCTTTCTATTCCCGATATAGATTCTCATTTTATAAGTTGTATAGAAAACTCATTTTCCATAAACGCAACTCACAAATCATCATCTTAAAGATCAACAATCGCCTATACAATTGCCATGTCATAAATATGTAATGATTAGCAACTGCCCATACAACTACCATGCTATGCCAAATTATGCCTTATGTTCATGCCTATGCAATAACCTAAACATGTATGTGGACAATGTCATGTTTCCATAGACTTAGGAAAGGAACTCATCCTCAGTCCCTCAAGAAATGTATGATATGCATGAGCCTTGAACAGAGCAAAGGAATCCTGTACCATAAGCCTAGAACAAGCACTAGAACCCAGTTCTAGAAATCCTCTTTGGGTAGTGGTCTCATCAACTACGCGGTCTTCAACAAATCCGAGTAGTGAACTCATCAATTACACGGTCTTCAAAAATGATCACTATGATAGAAAGGGTTAGTTACCTTCTCATTCAAAATCATATTTGATCATCAACAATGAGGATCTTAACCTTATCAACATAGTTAAGAAATAATATGTCATTACTACAATAACTAGCATGTCAATTAGTTTACATTCATAACTACAAACATAAAATACAATGATGTTAATTATCGCAATAGATAGCATACCAATTGAATTACATCCATCATCTCATATATGAATAACAATGATTCTAAATATCACAATAAATCATGTACCAATTGATTTATATTCACCACACAAACACTTCATTAAATACTCCTAGTAGAGTCTCAACACTCACTAAGAAGTATATATGAAGGATCCACACCAATAGGAAGCTCCATTGCATCAAACAAAACTTTTTGTCCCTAGTTGGAAGTGCTCCACCCACGCCTAAGCGTGAAGGTGGCAGGGCGATGCCCATTTACTTCCAGGAAGCCATGCCTAGTCGCACCACTATGCTGCCTAGGCGCCACACTCTCTATCCCAGCCACGCCTAGGTGTGGTTCAGTGGTACCTAGGCGCGACCCTACAACAGAAACTTCTGCAGAATGGGGTATTGTTCCATTAGGAACGTGCCCCCATTCCTCCGTCCAACCATCAATTCCAAATGTTTTCCAACATCACATAAGGTCTATATACATGTTGTAACTCTTATACAACTTTTAATGCAAGGATTTAAGGATGACAATGATTTCCTGTGGTAATCGATTACTAAGCCACTAACTTCTCAATTTTCAACTGGTAATCGATTACCAAGCTTTTGTTTTGAGATTTAGATTGTGGTAATCAATTACCAAGAGTAGGTAATTGATTACTAGTCCCTTGTTTTGAGAAAACAAAGTTCTCTACTTGATGGGACCAGATGTAATACATATTTGTGCTATATAGAGTGAATTAATCCACTAATTAAAGTATCTTATGATACTAATGTACATCTAGCATATTATAAAGTGTAATGACATGATGAGGAGATTTAAAGATTTTTACTAAGAAAAGTGACTTAACCTAGGAATAAGCACTTAGTGCACTTATGCAATGATGAATATGTGTATTAGTTACTTGTAGGGGTAACCTTTTATATACTTAGAATGTGATGTTTGATGATTACATGGTACACTTAATTCACTTGAGAAGTGATAATGTTATGTATTTAGTTCATATGTGAAATGATGTTTGTGTGTACTAAGTTCACTTGAGAAGTGGAACATTGTGTACTAGATAAATACATAATGAGGTGAATTGACTTGTATGCTTGTCATGTTCATAAAGTGTACAAGAAACATGAATTTCTCCTTTATTATTAAATTTGATCTAATATGGAGAGTTTGTTATGAGTTGCTCCTTTATATTGTTGAAGTTGAGCCTATGTGATAAGTTAATGTGGTGTATGCATGAGTTAAATGACTTTGGATATAAACATTGTTTATAGGTTATCCATACCTACTATTCCCTATCCAAATAGTGTGAGGAGGTAACATTCCTTTCCTACCTAGAGGCACAAGGAATTGGGTTCTTGAGAATATGCATAGAAAGATGACATTAAATGAGCATTAGCATGTAACATTACATGCGCATTCAATATGTTTGAAATTATTTTTGATGTACTAGAAATTGGATATGCAAAAGGAAACGATGGTGATCCTTTATGACATGATCTATATATATTATTCCCTTATGATAGGTAAACCATAGAATGGATTTAAGAAATGATGGTGATCCTAATCTAAATCTAGGAAATGATGGTGATCCCAGATAAATATCCTTTGGAAATGATGGTGGTCCTTTGGAAATCTTAGATGTGGTCAATAATAGATTTAGGAAAAATGATGGTGATCCTAAATCTAGAAATAAGAAATGACGGTGATCCTAGATAAGTGTCCTTTGGAAATAACAATGATCCTTTGGATATTTGGCCAAGGCTATACAAGGAACTAGGTTCTTGAGTATACGCAAAGGAACATGACATTTCATAAGCATTTCATGAGCATTATCATTGACATTCTTTAAGAATTAGCATATGAATTATAATTGTATAGGCAATTGTTTAACCATTAAAGAGATATTGATTATGTATAAAGATCATAGGATTGTATTAGGGAAGTTTACACACAGAGGTTGTGTATATGTTCAAGTGATAGTGAGTTAAGCTTTTATGTGTTTTATATACTTGAAATTGCTATGATCAAATGTTACCATGATGATTTGATATGAATGGTTAATTATGAGATAAATAAGCCATAGTAATAATTGAATTTTTTGCCTTAGGAAGAGAAAAGAACAGTTTTGGCTTTTGCCACCTTTCTACATGTTATTAAGATACTTGTCTTTCCCCGAAGCAGTTAGAGTTATCACGATGCCATTAAATGTGATTATTCTACTGAGAATTTTTGAATTGTCACTCCTTTGTTTGTTTCCATGATAAATCCAGCCAAGGGTTCTTTCAAGAAGAGGAAATGAAGATGGAGATCTAGAGCAGTTTTCTTTACTCTTTTGTCAAATGCTTTGTACATTATAGAATTCGCATTTGATTGTATTAATTTTTGTGTATTGTACTTATGCCTTTAGCTTGTACTTTCAGATGTATAAAGTTCATGCAAATATTACATTTCCCTCTCAAGGCTCTTATAATAACATGTATGGTTATTATGTAAGTCGTATGATATTTATAAGTTAGAATTGACGTGCCTAATTGGTATTGGGACATTACACCCACCCCCTCGCTCCATTGTTGCTACTACTGCGTTACAGAGGAATCCACCACCTCTCACCTTCTTAGGTAACCCTCATAACTCAATTCTGAACATTGATGTCGTATGTGAAAAACATAAATTTCAACTCCCAACACAACTTTCAATACTCCTACTACCACTACCACTACCGTCATGGTTAACACAAGGAGAAGATAAACCTCAACTAACTAGAATCGCGCTTCTTGTAACATCCTAGTACCATTACCCTAGTATATCGGGGATATATTCGGGTAAATAGTATTTGCCATGTCACTTCTAGACTAAAAACATCCAACTAGATTCATAATAACCATATATGTTATTATAAAGAGCCAAAAGGGAAAGAAAAAATTATATATATACAGCCTTAGCCTCTAAAGAGCATATTGTAATACATAAACCTTTTATACATTACAAAGCAAATATAACAAATGCACAAGCCTTTTTTCTAAAAGTAAAATAAACTACACTAGTCTTTTCTGCTTCGTCCCCTTTCCCTTTCAAAGGCTACAACCTGGATTTATCATGGAATCAACAAATAGGGTGAGAATTCACAATTCTCAGTATATGTTTCCAAAACATGTCATCATGATACCTCCAGCTACTTCAGAGAAAAACAAGTTATTAAACAACAATTAGTAACATCTAGAAAGGTGACAAAAGCCAAAACTGTTCCTTTCTCTTCCCGAGACAGACAGTACATTCATTTACAAAATATGGCATAATTATCACACAATTATCGATTCACAATGAATAAACTAATCCTTTTACATCAGAATATGTTTGCAATAAGTACATGAGCCACTACTCATTACTAAAGGAACATTCATATAGTCACTCTATGTAATACTCCCAAGCAAACCATATTCCCAAAACCACATCTCATTCCATAAAGGATGACAACTGCCCATACAATTGTCATCGAAAGGCAAATGCTGGTGTTATATCGCATGATTAAGCCTAATGTATGTCCTAAGATTATGCTCATGAAATGTGTTATGATAGTTTTTGTGCAATGTCATGAAACTTGATTATTCCCAAGAACCCAGTTCCTTGTATTCTTTTTGGGTAGTAGGGCAATAACCTCTTAACACTACCTGGTAATGAATGAACTATTCCATCTCACAATAATGAGTGTATTGATACCATCTCATATATCAGTAACCCTAGCTCTAGGAGCCTACATGCTCTGAGAATCTAGGACTAGTGTTTATTCAAAGAATTTCACAACATATCCACAATTCTCTAGCCAAATGATTATGCACGTTATATAATATTACAAATACGTAGGAATAGCAGCAAGTGTGTAAAACTATGCAGTGTTATTTTTATACACAAAGGTTACTTTCCTACACGAGTTTATATTTGTAACATCCTAATACAAATATCTAGACATATCCTAGATATACAAAGATAACTAGTACTAGAGACGTCACTTCTACATACTGCATACTACATACTAATATATATCCATAATCATAATGAGTAATTATAGAAAGCCTTGAGAGATTGCGAAAAAACTTAAACTCACATATATATATAAGCAACACTAGCCACAAAAGGGCATATTGTAATACAAACAAAACAAATGTAAACTGTATACATAAGTTCTTTCTAGAAAAGCATATAAAACTATACTAGTATTCAAGCTTCACATTCATTCCCTTAACAGGGTCTTTACCTGGATTTACATGGAAGAACAACCGAGGTGAGAATTACAAATTCTCAGTAAAAGAAATTCCATTACCAGCTAGCCATAACACTGTATAAACAAATATAATAATTGCTATAACTACAAACATAGGAGTTTTCTCCACTAATTCTCATAACTGCACACTACCAAGTAGTGTGATCTAAACTGATAGCTTACATACCGTTAGATATAAACAACTGCCCATACAATTGTAAATACTAACAGTAATAGACAATGCCCATACAATTATCTGTAAATGCAATGAGTATGATATACAATATGATTATGCCTAAGAAAGATCCTAAAGACATGCTCATGCAATGTTTTGTTTTGAAATACATGTAGAGGTTTATTTTGAAAACCAAGAAACTCATTAGGAATTAGTTCAGTATATTATCCCATGGTAAATAGAAGGAAAGCTCATCTTCACATTACACATATCCTGGCATGCTGAGAAGTTGGGTCTTCATCCTTCCTCAAAGAGGCTTTTGGATTTCTTGTTTATCTCCTTCGGCCTTAGCACTGACAAAATATTAAGGTTATGTTCTTCCTCAATTGAGTCTATCAGACACCCTTCAATCTCTCTTGGCCTCCATGAATGAACATCAAAGGATACTCACTAAGATCAATACTACTAGACCATTTCCATAGATATACATACTTACTTATATCTAAACATCTCCTCGTCACTCATAACTCTTAAGTGATCTCAATGCAACACTATGTTGCTGAGGTGTTAGATACTCACCTATGGCAAACCATTACTCTTGGTTGCACTAAGGTTCTCATAGCTTTTCTATAGACTCAACTTATCCTAGTGAAAGAGTCTATCTTAGCTTATGCCTCATTTGACCTTGCTTAAGGAAATAAATGAGCATTTCACCATAACTTCACATAATTAATGAATGTAACAAGCTTACAAGTCAACATTCATCCTTTTTGTGTATTCTATAATGCACAAGGTCCCGTTTAACTAGAGACGTAGTACACAACATCCCCTCTTTGGAACTAAATACACAACCTTATCTCCACTCAAGTGAATCTAACTCAAGAGTGGTTTTTACTTGCAACTCTTTGTTGCTTAAGGTTCTAGGTACCTCCCCAAGGTAATCCACTACTCTTGGATATCCTAAGGCTCGTACCTTCCTTATTCTTACTAGATTAAACCCTAACATCCATCCTAGTATACGTGTCTCTATTGCACCATCTCATCACATCTTGAGTGATATCTAATGCAACACTAGGTTACCTAAGGTGCTATGTTCTTACCTAGGGCAATCCTTCACTTTTGAATGCTCAAAGGCCTATGCTTTTTCTTTACTTTCTAGGTGATAATTCTCCTCATAACTATCCCTATTTGTTTCTTAACACATCTCAGGAAACATATACTAATGATCTCATCTAGTCCATAGCTTTAAAACATCAAAAATGACATTTTTAGCCTATCTGGTGCTTACGCTGCTGCACTGACTAGGGCACACCGCGGTACCCTAGCCTCGGGTTTCATTACTGGGCGTAGCATTATCTCACGCCGTGGAACAGTGTCTTCACACCACAAAGTATACTGCAAAATTGACCTCACGTTGCGATATGACTTTCTCATGCCGTGGCACTTAAGCCAGTTCATCTTTACGCTGCGGCTCGGCGTCTCACACGCCGCGACGCTCTTAATAGAACCTAGGTTTTGTAGAATTCTCTAGACCGTGGTACTGTTCCATTAGTCTTTTACTTAATTTTGGTCATTCCAAATCAATTTCTAAGTGATTCTAAGTCCCTAATCAGTTCACTAACACATAGGAATCATCAATCACTAACTTAAACCTCTTAATTTGGATTAATGCATCAAAATTAACCTAGGGTGACCTAACCCCTAAATTGGGATTCAAAGGCCTAGATGACAAATTCTAAGCTTCTATATCAAACTTATGCTATGAATAAGTCATAAATGACCAAAGAAACTCAATCATGCAAGCCAAATACATCAAACACCTCTAGAACTCATTTTGACCTCTTAAGCACCAAAGGTGCATCTATGGTGAAAATGGAGAAAAGAGATGAATATGGACATACAACCCCTACCTCTTGCAGCTGAGATGATCCATCTTCAAGCTTGAACTTGATCCTTGATCTTCCTCTCCTCCTTCTCCTTCCTCCTCTTCATTTCTTCTCCTTTCTCTCTTCTCTTTGTTTTCTTCCTTCTCTGTTTCTCTTCTCAGCTGAGAGAATGGGAAATAAATAGGAAAAGAAAACTAACTTAAGTTCATGTGCTGAAACTTATATCTGCTAAGAATACCCGAATTATACTTATTCAAGTTTTCAAGATTCCAACAACATTAGAATAAATCATGAGATTCATCTAAATTATTATTCCATCATTTTCATGATTTTCCATATCTTCTAGTAGTCAATCTGGCATTGAAGGCACAACCAGTATGCCTAAAAAAACTAAACTAGCTCATATTCTCTTGAAACTTTAACCACACCTTGTTTCACTTATTTGTGACCTAGAATCAAGTTATCCATACATATTTCCCTCAACTTAGCAACTTATACTATTATCTTAGTCATTTTAAACTTTTCAACTTCGGGGTTGCAACTAAGTGCTTAAAAGAACTTAGATTGTCATAAAACTTCACTGGCATGTGAAGCAAGTCATATGCTACTTTTAGAACACATAAATAAGTATAACATGTTACTAATGGTATTACAATATCTAATGCTCATACATGAAGGATACTCTCCTACACGAGTTTATATCTTTCATTCATACATAAAGGATACTTTCCTACACGAGTTTATATCCTTCACTCATACACGAGTCTATCCTTCTTCACGAGGTTACCACTCATTACTATAGGAATATTCACATACTTACTCTATGTAATATTCTCATCACATGTTCAACATCACAAGGTCTATACTAACTAAGTGAACTAACAAGATCTAGCAAACATGCACTCTCTGCTCATTTTATCTCACAAAGGAGCTATTCATGTTTCTAGGTTACCCTCATAGTTCAATCTTGGCACATAAGGGAAACAACTATCATTCATGCACCTTAAGCCCAACTTTCACCATAAAGGAGCCACTCATGCATAATGATAGGCTAACTATGCCAAACAACTCAATATACTACATTCAGTACACCTCATCATCACATCACAAGTGATATCAAGTGCAACATCATTGCCCTTCAATGATTAGCACCCTACCTATGTTAATCCACTACCATTAGATACACAAAGTCTTATTCTTTTACACAAGCACTAGGTGGTTATTTCCTTCATGAAATATCTCTAATAGTGCCTTAACTCACACTAAAAAGCATGCATAAAAAATACCCTCAAGTAATGAACTCCAATTCATCAACATAAAACACATGGAACTCTCTACCCTTGTGCCCAACATTATAATGCATAGGCGATACAAGACAGCAAATTCTCCTCTATTTCATTCATCATTGAGCCCCAGATTCTAAGCCCTTAGTTCTTCAGCTCCACAACTCTCTGGACTAGCGCGCTTAGGCCCTTACTCATTGGGCGCTTGAGCGCCTAACACATATTTGCTCTGTAGGCTTGGATGCTTAAGCGGCCAGCTTTTGGGTGCTTAATCGCCCAACTTTTGAGTCTCTATATTCTGCTCCATTGAGTTTCTAACTCCACTTAGACCCGCAAACACAGATACTAAGTGGTTTTCAACCACAAACATGGTCTCCAAACATACTCAAACTCTCATACACATTCTCAAATCACTCAACTAATGACACTAGAACAAGTATGCTAATCCTTCTATCCCAAAAACCCATATTTCTCTAATACAAGATTATGGAGTTTCATGGACGCCAAAGTCTCAACTCATTACATACCATTTCTAAACTTCTAATCAAGTTCCCCATCTCAAACTATGGAAAACCTCCCAAAAACCCATTTTCAAACTCAAGCATGAAACACACAAGCATGAAGAGAAAATAGCAAAGGATAGAAGTTGAAAACAATCACCACTACCTCAACTACACAAAGATTATGGTAGGTTATGGAAGCTCCCAGCATTCCTTCCCCTTTCCTTTCCTTTTCCTTTTTTCCTTTCTCTTTTCTTTCTCTGCCTTCTCTGTGTAACACCCTAGAAAAACATATTAGACTTGTATATAGTTACAGAGGTAGTTTAATACTTACTTAACATGTCTGTTTAATTTTGTGACAATCTGGGTTAGCTTAGGCACTTTGCTGCAACCCGGAAGGTGAAAAGTAGCTTAAATTAACTCAGATATTAGCTAAAATGACTTAGCTAATGGAAATAAATTTTGATAATTCGTTTCTAGGTCATAAATGTGTAATTGAACATGTGGTTAAGTTTTGAGGATAATCAGAGTTAGTTTGTTATTTTTAAGCATACTGGTTTCGTGTTTTAATACCGGATTGACTACCAGCAGATATGAAAAAATATGAAAATGGTGAAACAAGATTTTTTTTTTAATCTTAAGATATATTTTAATTTTGGTGGTAGCTAGGAAACTTGATTTGATGAAATCTAAGTATTCGTAGAAGATTAGAAGTTTTAGCATGTACACTTAAGTGACCAAAATAACACACAGTTCCCATGTAATGCTACCATGATTTAAAGGCTCAAAATGAGATGATTTCTCTCATTTATCACCTTTCTCACAGCTACTAGCAAGGAAGAAAAAATGGAGAGCAAGCAAGGAAGCCAAAAGAGGACTAGCATCAACCAAAGAGGAGGAAGAAGGAAGTGGTGGAGAGGAGTTGCTTAGTGACTTCATTTCTAGCTATTAAGGTAAGGGAAACTTGTTTTGACTTCTTACTTTCATCTTCTTCATTTGGTTCATGAGGAGCTTGCTGAGGGAATTGGGTTTTGAAGTGTGGTTTTGTTGTTTTTGAGTTAGATCTTGATGAGGAACTTGAGGATGGTTTAGTTGTGAAAAAATTGGTTTGTTGGATGCATAAGGATGAATTTTTCATCACTTGAACACCTTTGTTCCCTTTTAGGCCAAAAATTGGGGGTTTAGGTTTAGGCTGATGAATGATTCACAAATTTTATGATTGAGTGAAATTAAAGTGGTATAAGAGTTGGAAGGTGTTAATGGATCTTACTTGATGTGAGAAATCATATGGAATTGAAGTTTGAGGGTTTGGAGCACCATTGTTCCTCAATAGAACAGTAACTCTATCTACACAATTCTGCAGATTTTGTTCTGCCCAATCAATGCTCAAGTGCTAGGTGTCTAGCGCCTAGGCGCCAGCAGGGAACACAAAGAGCACATTTGTGCTACGCGACCAGCACCTAAGCGTGCGTGCAGCACTTGAGCGCCAGGCAAGGAGTGCCTAAGTGCCCATCGCTGGGAAGAACAAGGGAGGCTCTCTGCCACCCAAGCGCTTGAGCGCCCAGTCCAGTATTTTAGAAGACTTTGTTTTGGTTGAAATGAAGTGCCTAACTTGTGTGGTTCCTTCTTTTATGCTTCTTAATGAGTAATGAGACTATTTTAGGAGTATTTGATTAAGTGAATTTTGGAATGCATGTAAATCAATTGTGGTGCTAATTATTATAGGTAATTAGTAATTATTTTGTATGATATGATTGTGGAACATATTGAGATGAGTAATATTCTCTCTATGTTTGTTGAGCAGATGAGGTAAGTAATATCCTCTCTACATTTTGATGATTAGTGGAGATGAGTCATATCCTCACTACGCCTGATAACTCATGACATATCATTGTATATCTCAAAGTAGTTGAGGTAGGTAACATCCTCAATACGATTGAGGACTCATGACATTCTTGAATTTTATTCACTCTTAGGACTTGCATAGACATCAACATTAGATATAATTTGGCATAGCATGGCAATTACATGGGCAGTTGCCACCATGACATGAACTTATGACATTGCAATTGTATGGGCAATTTTGTACTTCTGTGATTGAAGTGTTAACTTAATGGTTGTGTTTTCTACATGAATGTATAAAATGCTGGTTTTAGAATACTTCTACTAAGAATTACAATTTTCTCACCCCGATTGTGTTGCCATGTAAATCCAGGTGCAAGTTCTTCAAAAGGGAAGAAGAAGATATATGAAAACTAGCATAGCATAGATGCTGTTTTAGACTGATCATGTATATAGTTTATATTTGCTTAGCTTGTTTTGAGTTATGTATGATAATATGCCCTTTTGAGGCTGTGATGTATATATATAATTGTTGGTAACGCGCTCTCCATAATGATTTATTTATGTGAATCTTATGGGTTTAGTTGTTAGAAGTAACATGACCAGTGCTGAATATCCTTGTATAGGTCAGGTATATCAGGATATCAGTATTGGAATGATACATTATGGTATCAGAGCAGTTCATCCTGTTAAGCCGGGGTATGGACTGACTATGCTTAGGCATGTTTAGAGTTGGTTGTGCATTTTTTGTCTTTTACATGTGATGTTTGAATGAAATTACATAACTTGCCTTGTGTTGTGTGTTGTTATCTACTGTTGCATGGTTACATGATATAAAGACTGATCAACTCAATATGGATTGTTCTGTGTGTACAGGAAACTTTGGCACCCAAGAGGTGACTAGAGAAACCAAGAACACACTTGGTGAAGGCACCGAAATGGCCACAACTATTATGGCAATGGCCAATGCCATGAGACAACAGATAGAGTAGGCAGCCACTACCACGAACGCAATGAGAGAGCAGGCAGCAATAACTGCTAGGGTGCTAGAGAGGTTGGGACCTCAGCAACTGGTACCACCACTAGCGTAGGAGGTACCAGTTGGGAGAAACCAATGTTCTCTAGACATTTCAGAGTTCAAAAAGATGAACCCTCTGATTACCAGGGGCGACTACGATCCAATGAAAGCTGAGTGGTTAGCCGAGTTAGAAAAGATCTTTGAGGTAATGGTTTGCTCGGATGAACAAAGAGTTTCCTTTGCTTCCTTTATGTTGGGAGGGGAAGCAGAGCAGTGGAGGCGAAGTGCTAGGAGACTGTTGGAAGCAGTGGGGACACTAATCACATGGGAAGTGTTCAAGGATACCTTTTTGGAGAAATACTTTCTAAGGAGCTTACGGAAAGACAAGCAAATGGAGTTTCTTAGTCTTCATCAAGGGGACATGATAATTGGGCAATACGAGGCTAAGTTTCATGAGTTGTCCAAGTTTTCTTCCCAGTTTAGACTCAATCCGAATGAGAACTGGAAGTGTGTCAGGTTTGAATCCGGACTGAGGGGAAATGTTAAAAGGGATGTGAGGCCTTTGGAGATTAGAGATTTACCATCCTTGGTGAATAAGTGCAGAATTATGGAGTTTGATAAGCTCCAATTTCATTCAAAGCAAAGATTACAAAATCTTTAGAAGAGGAGAAAGGTCACATATGGGAAATATGTTTCTAAATCCAGCTATCCATAAGCAAAAGACGAGCAAGTTCAGATGGATGATCATCAGGAGAATTGTACCAAGTGTGGTAGGTACCACGGGGACAAAGCCTACTCAATTGACCAAATAAAATGTTTTCAATGTGGCAAGTTAGGACACTATGCCAAGAATTATCGTTAGAAGCAAGAAGCTAGGACAGATGCTAGACCTACCACTCAAGGGAGAGTCTACACTCTACAAGGCAAGGAGACAACACAATCTCCTTGTTCAGGAAAAAGTGAGTGCATGGTTGTACTTATTGAGTAATTTTTTTTTCCTTAAAATTTGGTTGCAACTTGTTTTTGCATGTCAGTTGTTAGGACTTCTTACAATAGGTAAACTAAATTTTGGGGACAAAATTTTAAAATGGAGGGGAGAAATGTAACACCTTAGAAAAGCATGTTAGACTTGTATATAGTTGCAGAGATAGCTTAATACTTGCTTAACATGTCAATTTAATTTTGTGATAATATGGGCTAGTTTTGGTACTTTGCTACAACTTGGAAGGTGAAAAGTAACTTAAATTGACCCAGATATTAGCTAAAATGGCTTAGCTAAGGGAAATAAATTTGGATAATTTATTTCTAGGTCACAAATGTGTAGTTGAACTTGTGATAAGTTTTGAGGTTAATCGAAGTTAGTTTGGTATTTTTAAGCATATTGGTTGTGTGTTGTAATACCAGATTGACTACCAGCAAATATAGAAAAATATGGAAATGGTGAAACAAGATTTTTGATGAATCTTAGGATTTATTTTAAGTTTGTTGGAAGCTAGAAAACTTGATTTGGTGAAATCTAAGATTTCTTAGCAGATCAGGATTTTTAGCATGGTCACTTAAGTGACCAAATAGCACATGGTTCCCATGTGCAGCTGCCTTGATATAAAGGCTCAAAATGAGATTATTTATCTTATTTCTCACTTTTCTCACAACTACTAGCAAGGAAACAAAAATGGAGAGCAAATAAGGAAGCCAAAGGAGGACTAGCATCAACCAAAGAGGAGGAAAAAGGAAGTGGTGGAGAGAAGCTGCTCAGTGACTTCATTTCTGACTATTGAGGTAGGGGAAACTTGTTTCTTGCTTTCATCTTCTTCATTTGGATCATGAGGGGCTTAATGAGGGAATTGGGTTTTGAAGTGTGATTTTGTTGTTTTTGAGTTGGATATGGATGTGGAACTTGAGGATGGCTTAATTGTGTAAAAATTAGTTTGTTAGATGCATGAGGATGAATTTTTTATCACTTGAATACGTTTGTTCCCTTTTAGGCAAAAAATTTGGGGTTTAGGTTTAGGTTGATAAATGATTCACAAATTGCATGATTGAGTGAAATTAAAGTGGTATAAGAGTTAGAATATGTTAATGGATCTTACTTGATGTGAGAAATCATGTAGAATTTAAGTTTGAGGGTTTGGAGCACCATTGTTCCTTAATGGAATAGTAACTCCATCTGCAGAATTCTACAGATTTCGTTCTGCCCAGTCAGTGCTTAAGTGCTGGGTGTCTGACACCTAGGCGCTAGTAGGGCAGACAAAGAGCACATTTGTGCTACGCGACCAGCTCCTCAACACCTTGGATAGGTTCTTGAGCAAGCGTGCTGTAACACCCCGAAAATTGTTTGTTTCATCATGAATAGTCATTTTATAATATTTGTGATTTTTGGAAATTTTTGAAGATTTTTTCGAAAACGTTGAATATTTTACCTCGTTTTGCATGTGCACTGAGCAGAGCTAGTGTAACACCTCAAAAATTATTTGTTTTATCATAAATAGTCATTTTATAATATTTATAATTTTTTTGAATTTTTTCAGATTTTTTCGGAACTGTTGATTATTTTAATATATTTCTCAATTTACGTGCGTACTGAGCGGAGCTAGGAAAATAAAATATTTTTCCCGAGCCTGGTAAACTTTAAGCTGTGGAAACATCGATGGGGGATCTTACTAAACCCGAGGTCGGGCACAGTTTACGAGATTTATATTTTTCGAGGTTTTATCTGATAAATGAAGTCGCTATACCGTGAAATTATCTGATAAACAATAAATACTATTTTTATTAACTGTAACTTTTGTTCACTGGATAATAGCTCTAGTAGAGTATTCACTTTAAGCGACATCACCTTGATGACATCACATAAGTGACATCATCATTGACTTTTCAAAAAGGTGAGTTTTGGCTTCTTGAAGAAGTTTTGGAGGAAGCTTCCTAGCAACTTCCTATTGGCTTGTTGGAGAAGCCAATTTCCCTCCTCTCTCACCCATACTCCACGGCTATGAAGCCCAATTTGGGAGCCAAAAATTAGCTTTTCATTTACCACTTTTCCATTTCTGATTTCAAACCCCAAAAGCTACCATCACTTTCTTTTTCTACATTTCTGTTCACTTTTTTCTTCTCCTTTTTCTCTCCAAACCGCTGGCCACACACTACCATCACCTCTCCATTTTTCTTTTGTTTGCTCCAACTAATCACATTTCTTAAATCCACTCATCACCATGATCTTTTTCTCTTTGGTGATCATCACTTGATTCATCTATTTTCACCATTTTCTCTCAAGCCCTAAACTTGAAGCTTTAAGGTAATGTTCTTGATTCTTTACCTTCTCTTCTTCTTTTTCGTTTCTATGGCTATCACCATCACCATTGATCCTTTCTTCTTCAAGCCTTGGTGTTGATTTGATGAGTTGTGATTCTTAGGATTTTGAAGGAGCTTGGCCGAAATCTTTGAGGAGCATCAAGAAGTTTCTTTACTTGCTTTCTCTCTTGGTAAGAGGAAGATTATCCACTTCAACCTCTATTGGTAGTGGGAAACTTGTTTGTGTGTTAGTTGTGAGAAATCCATGTTAGGGTTACTCTCTTAGTTATGTGTTTTCTAATGATCCTTGTAAATAACTTTCCTTTATGTGGTTTATTGGTTGTATTTGTGTATATTGATGATCTTGGATTGATTTGGATGGATTGGAAACATGAATTGGAAACAAGGGTTCCTTGCTTTTCTTAGTGAGGGTCACAGCTATACCCTTTTCCATAGGGTGTTCATGATTAAAATTTTGTAACAAGTTGGAGAGATAACTAATCAAGTGAATAACAATTAATAGAGCAATGAAAAATTTGGGTTCCTACCCCTTTGGGAGGCTCACGGCCTCTAGGGCCTTTTTGGGTCTAAACATGTAATTTTTTAGTAACCTTGGAACTTAGGTAATTAAGTGTTAAGTAATTAATAATGTGATGGAAAAATTAGTTGGACACTTGTCCTTGGGAGGTCACGGCCTCAAGGGCCATGTTGGCTAAAAATTATACATTAAGCTAAGGCTTAGGTGATTTGGTAAATTAAGAATTTATTAAGGATTCATAAGATGGAAAGAAACTTATTCGATGACCTAGTGTGATTCGTGTGAACCTAAAGGAAGAACAAGAGTGTATGAGATTTGGAAAACCTTAGATAATTTTCTAAGTAAGTAGGATTCAATTTGTGTAAAAGACTTGGCTAATTAAGAGAAATAAAGATTTAATAAGAATTACAAGAGAATTTCTCTAGAGAAAGCTTTCATAAGAAATGTTAGATTAAAGTGAAACTCCATAATGAACCTTAAAAATGCATTGTCATATTTGAGAATTTGATTAATATATTAATATAGGTCCA
This sequence comes from Ormosia semicastrata, assembly GCA_029884595.1. Lineage (NCBI taxonomy): Eukaryota > Viridiplantae > Streptophyta > Magnoliopsida > Fabales > Fabaceae > Ormosia > Ormosia semicastrata. Next base: position 78,921,318 of record JAQQTO010000060.1, read on the forward strand.
TGAGTGGGACCAAAACTTTGTTGATGATTAACTTGACCAAATTGTGGCATGCTATGGAAAAAGTATATCATTGTTGAATATACATGAATATGCATTGAGTAATCATACATTGTGAAAGTCCGATGGACTATTGTTAAGGCCATGTTGCCTAGAAGATTGAATCACACCTATGTGCGGGTGCGAATAGACTAGTGTAGGTCATACTATTGACCTTAGGGGCATCGGGGTGCAGGTGTCTCATAATGGTCAGTTGGTAGCTCCTCCAGGCCATGGGATAGACCGATCCAAATGCACCGATGATCTGGATTGAGACACTGTCCTATATCGTGATCTAGTTTAGAATGTCTTGTACAATGTCATGATGTGTACGTTGATAAATTGAGAAATTATAGCACTTGTTGGCCTCAGTAGCCGAGTTACAAACATGTTTCCTAATCATTCTCTCTGATGTTTGTGTCTACCTCCATGGAGTAGGATTTTGATATCATGTGTACATGCATAGTGGGTCAACATATTATTTGGCATTTATTCACATAATAATTTGAACTGTTGTCTTACTGATGTTACTACTGCCTGAAATTGTTTAGTTGTTTACTATTTACTTCTTGATGCTGAATATTATTTTTGATATGCTATGTGGGCGTTTTGCGTCATTCTGTTTCTTTACTGCCATAATTGGTAATGAATGTAGGATGTCTTACCTCTTTTTTGTATTTTATGCTATTATGTCTATTTATATGTTTCTCCAAAGACGTTGGTGAAGAAGGAGAAGTGCACGAATTCCCTGGCTTCTGGCTTAATTTTGATTAGCTTCTTATTTGGATATGACGTCCTGTCCGTAATGCTTCTTGAGATATACGAGATTGACTTTCCACGGAGGACCGAACTCCTGGCACATCAACCTGAGTACGAATCATTGTGTCTACCTCGGAGATGTGACTGTGACCCTTGCTTGGGGGCATTATGATCGGCCTATTTTTACTTTTCATGCTCGCTTGTATTTAGAGGTTTACTTGCCCATACGCGATATGTGGGGAGAGCGTTATTACTCTCCACAAGAGGATTCTTTCTTATCCTCTGCACTAACGCCCACTCGTAACTTGGTTACTTTGATGAGGGTTTCCTCTGACGAGGAAGACCCTAAGTAGGATCCAGCTATGGTTTCTTCTCATTCACTTTAGGGGCTGATGCCGTTGGTAGCCGTTGATGGCTATCGGTAAATCTTTTGGGGGGGCCTGATGTTTTGTCTTTTTGGTGGGCTATATATGTGTTGTCATTTTGGGGCATGTAAAGCTTTTGCTTTTGTATATCTAATGATGTATCTAAACAAGTGTGATATAAATATATATATAAATATGTCGTACGGATGTATGGTTTACTTCCCATGTTACTTTCTGCTATAACTATGTCTTATCATTTTATTTTATTACTTTGTAACAAAAAAAAGGAATTTACCAAATTATTTATACGATTACAACTAAATAGACTTATCCATATTAAAATGAACTGGGTCTTAGTTTATACATTTTATTTCTGTTTTTGTGGTTATGGTGTGACGTTCCCTCCTCAAAAAGAAATGTTACACTGCAACGCTTGAGCTCCAGGAAAGAAGCGCTTGAGTGCCCATCGTTGAGAAGAACAGGGGAGGCTCTCTGCCACCCAAGCGCCCGAACACCTAAGCACCTAAAAGGGAGCACCTGAGCACCTAGTCTAGTTTTTGAAAGGACTTTGTTTTGGTTGAAATGAAGTTCCTAACTTGTATGGTTCCTTCTTTTATGCTTCTTAATGAGTAATGAGACTCTTTTAGGAGTATTTGATGAAGTGAATTTTGGAATACATGTAAATCAATTGTGGTGCTAATTATTGTAAGTAATTAGTAATTATTTTGCATGATATGATTATGGAACATATTAAGGTGATTAATATCCTCTCTATGTTTGTTGAGTAGCTGAGGTAAGTAATATACTCTCTACGTTTTGATAAGTAGTGGAGGTGAGTCATATCCTCACTATGCCTGATAACTCATGACATATCATCGTATATCTCATAGTAGTTGAGGTGGGTAATATCCTCAATACAACTGAGGACTTATGACATTCTTGAATTTGATTTACTCTTAGGACTTGCATAGACATAAACAGTAGATATAATTTGGCATAGCATGGCAATTGCTTGGGCGATTGCCACCATGATATGTGTAACACCCTGAAAATTCTGACTTTAGGGTAAATGACAATTATGTCCCCAATGTACTGCTTTATGCTTGTCTGTATAAAATGTTATTTTTGTTTTATTTTTTTTAGAGCAGAAGGAGTTTAGTAAACTCAATTCTGAAAGACACTGCCGAATATTTTAATTTTTAGAATTTAATGTGCATGATAAAATAATTTTCGAGTATTATTTTATTACTCAATATAAAACTTGAATGATGGACCCGATACTGTATGTGTGGGACCCACGTATAGATAAAGTAAACAATAAGGAAATTAGGAATTTTGGACCAATAGGAACAAGACACCTAGAAGTCAAATTAATAAAGCTAAGTCAACAAAAATGGCTAAGCTAGTTAGATTAGAACTAGAATATTTAATTTAGTTAGTATAGTTACCTTAGGATCTAACTAAATTAATTACTACAACCTTAGTGTAACTAAATAGTGATAACTAGATAGTAATCTAGTTAGGCCTAACTAACTAGAATCCTAAACTAATTTAATTTAATATGTAACTAAACCTACATTTAAATATATAACTAATTAATTGGAAGAAACAAATTTAGATGGCTTTTTGCATGGAGAATTCGGCCAAGTGAGGAGAGCCACCGAGAAAGCTCTAGATGAATGCTTATTCATGCCATGATTCATCACCCATCAACCAATAGGAAACAAGCTTATCTTGTAAGACCAAATCCTAGCCTTTGAACCATTGGATGGCCTAGATTCATTCTTGAATTTTAACACATGCATTTAGACTTTTTCCTACTCACTTCTACGGCCAACACTTCAAGTAAATGCCTAATTAATTCCTTCACCTTCTCCTTCATTTTCACCATCCACCATTGGAGACCCAAAGAGGCTATTCGGTCAAGCTTCATTCTCCATCATCCTTCCACTCAAAATTTCTCTTTTCTTATTTTTCTACTCCTAAACATCACTACAAGACCATCTCTAGTTGGAAGCTTCTTCTATTTCTTCCATTTTCAAGCTTGAAGACCACCTTTGAGAATCCATCTTCAAAGGTAAAACCCTTTGTTTTTCAATTTTATTTTCATTTCTAAGCTTCTAAGCCATGATTGAACCATGGTATTGTTCCTTTTTCTAGTAATAGCCTTTATAAAATTTTATTTATTTTCCTAGGACTCTAAGGAGGCAAAACCGAAATCACAAGGGAGAGGAAAAGAAGAAATTTTCATCATTTTAGGTAAGAGGAAGACCAAAATTTAATTAAATTAAAGAGTTATTAAGAAATTAAGGTTTGCTTGAATTTGTAAAATCCATAAGGATTCCTTTATGTGTTAATTTTTATAGCTTTTATTAATTGTTTAAGCTTTGATGTATTGTATATATTATACATTGTATATGTTTTACATTGTATGTGTTAGACTAGTGTTAGAAATGCATGAGCATTCCAAAGAGTGCAAACCCTAGGTTCGGTCACATTATTGAATGGAAAGAATCAAAGTATTTTACAATGTTGTTAATGAATACAAAGTATATTTAGAAACTAATTTGAGTATTGTTAATATTTATAAAGAATACATAATAATATAAAATATTTTACCGTAATTAGGAAAAATATTTTAAATGGTCTTAAATGATTTAATAATTATTTTTATAGTTTAGAAGTATTTATGTGAGTAAATCTGACGAGAACATGATTTAAAAACTTACACGATTGAGAAAACAGCAAAATGTATTTACGCGATTTGAAAATGTGATGTACATTGTGAAAACGGCAAGATTTTTGAAAACGAAATAAAATTTCTACGCGATTGATGATAACAGCGAGTTTTCTGTCGGGCCAAAGTGGTGGACCCGGATGTGTGGACTGTACAAGTGCGCCAAGTGGGAGCGTACTGTATTTGGAGATTTTTGCCATGGAGGGCATTTTCGTAATTATTTTTGTCATAGAGGACAATTACGTGATTATTTTGCCATTGAGGGCATTTTTGTAAATAAATTAAGTTGGAGGGTATTTTCGTAAATAATTAAAGTTTGAAGTGTATTTTTGAAATTATTCAAAGTTTGATGGCATTTTTGTAAATAATAGAAGTTAAGGGCGTTTTTGTAAATAATGAAGATTTAATGGTATTTACGTAAATAATTTGAAATTTATGGCAACTTATATAAATAATTGAAACCGAGGGTATTTTGGTAATTACGCATCTGTTCATGCATTGAGTCATGCCAAATTCGAAATTTGGTGATTTGATTGACGAGATGAATAACATCGTGTTGTCGATGTGATAGGCATAGTGTGTTCATTTTTCGATATGAACTTGGAGTTCATAGTGTGCACTATTCCATATGTGGATGGAGGTAGCTCTCTTCTCAGGGCCGTGGTACGTGATGACACACTTATGTTCTTGACAAAGACTAACCTTAATCAAGTTTTGAGAGGACTATCGATTGCTGTAGTACACAATTAATTGACCGTGGGTTGTGTATTATGCCATTATGTTTATTTTTCGTGGGCTATAGACACAAAGTATTGACATCTGCAATAGCAATCACAACGATCGGACTATAGACACAAAGTTTTGACAGTGCAATAGCTGGTCGGGGTAGCCAAAGCTATAGACACAAAGGGTGGACAGGTACAATATTTGGATTGGTCAGGAGGTACTAATAGAAGTCTCATCTCATCTCTCTCGATATCTGAGTATGTGTTGTAGCTCCATGGAGTAGAAATGAGTCATTTTATACTTTGTCATATTCATTTTAAATTCATTATATTGTGTGATGAATATTTTGAAGCTGCTATGAGATTTATGTACATTATGGATTTTATTTATGTTAATGTTGTATTATTATTTCATATGTGATATTTATTGGTTATTTTAAGTTGTCTTACCTCTCTATTTGTTGTATATATTGTTTGCTTTGTTTGTTGTGTGTATATATATATATATTTAGACTATGAAGAAGGGGTTGAAGAACCAGAGTTGGGCAGTGAGTACCTAGCAGAGGAAGAACCACGATCTACAGATTTTCAGTCCGAAGACCCGAAGTCTTAGATCATCTCTAGTGTTAGTACTGATAGGGTGAGATGTCGACACCCGGATTTTTGGGTTTTATCAGTTTGGAGTTCCACGGAGGAGCGGACAGTTGGCGCATCTATGGAGAACGTAATGTGGTTGCTTATACAGGGATTATTACTATGTCTTTGCGACCAGAGTCTGTATCTGTCCCAGTTTTTGTATCAGATTTCTATGTTCAGTTAGAGCTACCATTAGGAGTCCGCCGTCACTGGAACGGTCTATTTCGGACTCCCTATGAGTTTAGTGTTGTGTCTTCTGCTAGAACACCTGCTGTTCGGACCCCTAACTATATTCCGGTCCACAGAGCACCCAGAGTTCCTGCTCATAGGTCCTCTGGGAGGCGTCATGCGTTTATGTCATTGGAGGAATCATCCAGGAATGTTTCTCCAAGTGACTAAAATGTATGACGTGCACTTGGGTTTGTTATCTTCTGATACTGGGTTGTAAATATAAACTTTTATGCTTTCTTTTTCTTTGGTATGTATTTTTATTTGGGTTTGTAAATTATGTGTAAATTATTTGTACAACTTAGGAGAACAAAACTTATGTAAATTTTTGTATATTAGTATCTGATGGATATGTTTATGGATATAATGTATATTGTAGGGTGTCTTGATATTATCTATGTATGTGTGTATAAGAATAAATTTTTTTTTAAGGTGAAAATCTGGAGGATATAACTTTTATGTTTTCGAAACAAAGTAAGTGCACAGGTTTTATTACTTATCTATATCAAAACCTTATAATTTGATTATTCTCGTTAATTGTTATTTTATTTTAATAATAAAGGTGACACTCCCACAAGAGTGTTACAATATGAACTCATGACATTGTAATTGTATGGGCGATTTCGTACTTCTGTGATTGAAGTGTTAACGTAATGGTTACGCAATTGAAAAATGATGTAAAGATGTTACGTGGTTTTGTGATGTAACAATAAGTGTTACGCGTTTGTGATAAAACAGTGAAAATGCTTCACTTTTGAGAAAAATAGTAGTTTTACTTTCTGGCTGACGTACTAGACCTGGAGATATCAGTTGATGGCTTAACCCAGTGGTGGTTTGTTTTTCATGGAATTTATGTAGATATTAATTATTGATTTTATTAAACCATGTAATCATGCATTGTGAAAGTCTTAGTGACTTTGTTGTTAAGGCTGTATGCCTAGGAGATGAATTACACATTTATGCGAGTGCAAATTGTATAGTGAAGGTCTACGAATGACCTTGGAGGCATCAAGGCGCGGGTATCCCACAAGTGGCCAGTTTGTATCTCTATAGTGTCATGGTGACTGTGCAATGCACCAACGATCTCAATGAGATACTATTTCTATTCCCGATCCGGTGCAGAATGTCTTGTATAAGCCACGATGCATACGCTGATATATATTTGAAAGCACTTGATTTGAGGCTAATGATATACAGACATGACTCACCGATCATTCTCTCCGATGTTTGGTTTTAGCTCCATAGAGTAAGGGTCAGTTCATTGTGCATTTGCATAGTCAATGGACATGTTGTTGTGATATATATGCATTGTTGAATTATTTGCTGATAAATATTATGTTTGTAATTGTTAACTCTGTACTATATGGCTTTATTGTTATTACTGTTTCTTGCTGCCATACTGGTATGTGATGTAGGGGATCTCACATCTTTATGATTTTGTTCTGTCTGTTCTGTTTTATGTTATGCTCTGTGAAGACTGTGATGGCGATGAGGAGAGATCTGTTGGGCTACATCAGAGTGCAGTTTCTTGGAGGCATTGATGCCTGGCGTATCCATTTGGATACAGAGCGAATAGAGTACTATTGAGATATTACTCTATCCCTGAGTAGGACCTGCCATGGGATTACTACCTTTTTCTTTTTCTGCTACAATTTATCTAGAGTTTCAAATGCCTGTAACAGATTTGTGGGGTGATCTTCACTATTCTCCTAGGGAGGATTCTGAGATATCTTCTACTCGGACTCCCTTTAGTCGAGATATTTTGTAACGTTGCTTTGTCCTCACTCACACGCATCTTAGGAAACTTCCCAGGAAGTCACCCATCCCATAAGTAATCCAAGTCAAGCACACTTAACTATGGAGTACTTATGTTTTTGGCTCCCGAAAAGAAGATGCATCTTATTGATGTGGGTGGTGATAATCAATTCCTTTAAGCCGTCCTCAACTATGCAGTCCCATACCTGTACAGTCTCTGGATCCCTCTCATTCTAATGTGTATTCAGTTCATTCATGTGTCCCTCCGCCTAGAAGCCTTCCAAGAGCCGCTCCTTGTCCGTGCTTCATCTTTTAGCACCAGTGACCACTCCCCGCCCTTGTCGGCCCCGGGTGTCACATGTCCACTAGCTTCCGCATGGTTCGTCCCCGAACCACACCGTACTAGGAGAGGTCCCGCTTTGATACTATTTGCAATGTCCCGAGAGTGCCTGCAGGATCGATGAGTGTCCCCACAAACCAACAAGGGTCTTTTCAGCGTGCTTTGTCCTCACTCACACGCATCCTAGGAAACTTCTTAAGAGGTCACCCATCCCACAAGTGCTCCAAGTCAAGCACGCTTAACTATGGAGTACTTATGTTCTTGGCTCCCGAAAAGAATATGTATCTTATTGATATGGGTGGTGCTAATCAATTCCTTTAAGCTATCCTCAACTATGCAGTCTCATACCTACACAGTCTCTGGATCCCTCTCATTTCGGTGTGTATTCAGTTCATTCATTTGTCCCTCCACCTAGAAGCCTGCCAAGAGCCGCTCTTTGTCCGTGCTTCATCTTTTAGCACCGGTGACCACTCCCCGCCCTCGTCGACCCCGGATGTCACACATTTCCTGGCTAAGGAATTTGTCTAGTGAGGATTCAGTGAAGGATCCGGAGGAGGATCTAGTGGAAGACCCTTCACTTAGGTGTAATGAACTTGGGCCAGTTTAAGTTTGTTTTGATATGTTGTAATTATGTCCTTTTGGTATATAAGTATTATGTACTTCTGTTTTCAATAAACTATGTATATATATGTGGTATGTATTATTCAGTTCTCTATATCTTGAGGTTATTTATGTTCTGTTAAGTTTATGCTATCCGCGAAAAGAATTTTAAAGCTTGTATTTTATAATATTAAATCTTAATTATGACTTGGGTAAAGTTTTTCAAAAAAATAAAGTTTTTTTAAAAAAAGTTGGTCTTAAATATAATTCCCGTCAGAGGGTGTTACATTAGTTGGTATCAAATCCCAAGGTTAGTCTGTCGGGTTTGTGGTTAGGTCTATCTTGTTTGTGCTATATGTTTCTTTGTGTTTGGTTTCCAAATAGAGACAAAGTTGCTTGAATGGCTATGCTTAGTTTTCTTTGTGTTCTGTTTAGTCTAACATTGAAGAAAGGCAATGGCTCGTGGTAGAGGTGCGCATGTGGACAAGGGATATGACAATGAGAGTATGGCTGCAGCTGCAGTAGCGATGCAGAGGATGACTAATGTAATAGTACAACAGAATTAGAGGGCTATCCAGCAACAGGAAGCGATAGCTGAAGCTCAGAATTTGTCAGAGTTTCACTGCAACAATCCGCCATAGTTTAAAGGCGAATTTGTTCCAGTGAAAGCTGATCTTTGGATCAAAGAGTTGGAGAAGATCTTTAGAGGCATGGGATGCACGGATGAAAGGAAGGTAGCTTATGCTACTTTCATGCTCATTGGAGATGGTGAGGACTGGTGGGCAGGAACTCAACGGTTGTTGGAAGCTGAAGGAAGGTTTATCACATGGGAAGTCTTTCGAAGCAAGTTTCTGGAGAAGTATTTTCCAGCTAGTACGAGGCATGCCAAGGAGATGGAGTTCCTTGGACTGAAGCAAAAGGGAATCACCATCAGTGAGTATGTTGCTAGGTTTGAAAGCCTATCAAAGTTCTCAAGGTACTTTCAGCTCCAGCCTAATAAGGAATGAAAGTGCTAGAAGTTTGAAGAAAGTTTGAGGCATGACCTGAAGCGAGCAGTGCTACCCTTAGAAATTGAGCAATTTCTAGCTTTGTTGGATAAGTGTCATCGGATTGAAGAGTTGGATCAGTTTGGTGTTGTGATCTCGACCTTCTTCATCCATTTTCAAGTGCATCTTCAAGTTAAGATTAGAAAGCTCTCAATGTGAAATTCCTCCATCTTCATCTTTCTTTTCATTTCTACTTTCTAACACCATGATTTTGATCCATGGTCATTCTATTTCAAGCCTTAGATGTTGATCTTTTTATATGTGTTTTCATTTTCACGAGCCTCTTAGAAGAGAAAGTTTGATTCAAGACGGCACCCAAGAAGTGGTTGGTCATCATCTAAGGTAAGAAGGAGATTACTCTCATCAACCTTTCATGGTAGTGAGAAACGAATTGATGTATGGAAAATGAAGAACCCATGTAAGGGTTGTTCACTTGGTTGTATAGGTTTTAATGGTTTAGTAATTATTTGCCCTGTATGATTTTATAGCTTAATGTTATGCATTGTTAGGGTCAAAACGTGTTGCTCATTTGCTAACCGCAAGTGCACGGGTCGCACAAGTAATAAAATGATGAGTACAGATATCGTTCCCACGAGGATAATTTTATTTCCAATGCTAAGCATTAACCGATAGCTCACCTAACTCTATTCAAGAACATAAAAATAGATAAAAGTAAAGAAAGTAAAGACAAAAAGCAATAAGGATAAACGGTTAGAGTTTAGGGAAATCCTTCTTCACCTTTTACATCAACCAACAACATGCAATCCTCCTCATAAATATGAATGCAATGATTATGTTAGCTTGAGAATCTACATTAGCTAAACGCCTATGTCTAGGTCATCTAACCATGGTGTCATTTGCCTAACTCTCTAAGTGTCCTTGAGAGCTAATACAAAATCCACTCTTTAAGGTCTATTCTTAAACACGTGCTATGCATGGCTAAGAGGTATATGTCTATCCCATTAGCGAATCAACTCATCCCACCATTAGAATAGAATCGAACATGCATCAACCATACATACGATCTCAAACCCAAATCCCTATGTCTAGGTTCATTAGATTTTATCAAATCACTCAAATGTTGTCCAAAGACTCAAGAGCATTAAGCACAATATGATTGAACAAAATCAAAGATCCACACAAACTGAGAAAAGAACAAATCATTAATATTAATAAAAGGATTCAAAGTCATCCCTAAATAAAGCTCAGCTATACAATGAACATGAGAACAAATTACAAAATACATGTTCAAGAAATGAGGAAGAGAAAAGAGGAAAGAGAGAAGGAGAAAGCTTATGGATTTCGCCATTGAAGCTCGGATCCTCCTCCAATGGAAAGAGGGCTCCATCCTTAACTCCCCAAGCTCCATCTCCACCTCCAATGGAGGACCTAGCTGCAGCCTCTAACCTAGAAACTAAAAACCTAAAACCTAAAAGAGAGAAAACTGAGAGAGAGCTCGAGAGGGTGCATGAAAAATAGAATAAATAGGCTCAGCTAGCTGACACGCGCTGCGGCGTGCAAATTCCTACGCCTCGGCGTGGAGCTGTCTGTCCTGTCAGTATGTGGCTGGCTGAGACCTTCACGTCGCGGTGAGAACATTTCCACGCCTCGGCGTGGAACTCTGAAATGCTTCCTTGGCTTCTTTCCTCCAATGCTGGGCCTTGGCTTGCTTCAATTTGTCTCTTTTGAGCCTTTCCTGCATTAGATAAGGCACCAAGTTAAATATAATTGTAAATTTACTTAATCAATCAACAAATATGCACAAATTGCTCAAAAATAAAAAGGAAGGTATCCAAATGACATTTAACAAATATAAGCATAAAAACTTCCAAATATGCATAAGAACAAGGACTAAGCATGCTATGAAGCACAATTATGGGGCATAAATAACTACATTTCATGGAATTATCATGCATAACCTTGGTTGAGTAGAAATTTTCTGATTGAAATATGTTGTATGCTTGGAATCTTATTGATGAGATAAAAATTTAGAGGCCCAAAGACCTTAGGGTTCTCGGCCAAGTGGCTTTAAAAAGGGTATCCAAGACAAACTTTTGTGTTGATTTGGAACTTAGATGCTTAGGTGAAAAAGGAATTGGATTAAGGATTTATAATAATGAATGAGTAATAAAACAAAATTTGGCCATTTAGTAAGAGAGGGATTTCAAACTTTGAGTAGAAAAATAAGCTTGAGAGAGAGATAATGAAAACTTAAGGTACTTTTAGGGTTTAGGGAAAGGAAAAGAATTTAGGAGATTAAGACAATGTGGTTTCCTTTTTATGTTCTTCGTGAAAAAAAAAATATTAGGATGTATTACCTAGAGGAGCCTAGCTAGAAGAGTATTGGAACTAAAGTTAATTTCTATATTAATCCTTGAAAGTTTCAAAAATTAAGCTTAAAAGTGAAATAAAAGTTTTACATATTAGAAAAATTTGTGGTAAAGTTTTATGTAATTTGACAATGATGATTTCTAAATTATGTGAATAAGATGCTTGCATTTGAAAATAATAGCATTGTGCTATCGAGCTCTCAAACATTGAGTCATTGATATTAATATGTGCGCATACATTGAGTCATTGATCATGCATTATACTGACTGTTTCGGTTGAGGCTTATTGCCTTGGAGTTGAATTACACCTTAGTGCGGGTACGAATTGCGTAGTGTGCTTCACTTGTTGAACTTGGAGGCGTCGGGGCATGGGTATCCCACAAGTGGCTAGTTGGTAGCTCCACTAGGCCGTGGTGACTGAGCAATGCACAAATTGAGAAACTATAACACTTGACTTGAGACTGACGAGATATAGACATGTCTTCTAGATCATTCTCTCCGAAATTGTGTTTAGCTCCATGGAGTAGGAATTGGTCCATTATACATATACATAGTCTTTCTACATATCATCGTGATATTTTATATCTACTAAATTATCTGATACTTGATGCCATAATTGTAATTACTGTTCTTTATTATTTCTATGCTGCCATGTTGGTGTTGATGTAAGGAATCTCACCTCTCTGTTATGTTATTTTGTTTTATGTGTACACATTGATAAAGACTGAAAGGAAGACGAAGAAGATTGCAGCTTTCCTGTTATTTTTTTTTTCTGTGATGGCGACTAGAAGAGAATTTGTTGGTTTTGTTAGAGTTCAGTTCCATGGAGGTACGAATGCTTGGCTTATTGATTGGGATACTGAACGAGTTAGATATGTAAGAGACGTTACCCTGTCTGTTCATAGCACCCGCGATAGGGATCCTTTCTTTTCTCTTGACGTCTCGGTACATCTGGAGTTCGTTATACCGATCAAGGAGCTGTGGGGTGATTTGCATTACACCCAGAGGGAGGATCAGGACTCTATGGTGTCATCTGCTAGGACACCTGTCCGTGAGATCTTGCCCCGGCTGAGGGATTTGTCTGGTGAGGAGTTCGAGGAGGAGGACCCGATGAAGGATCCAGAGGAGGATCCAACAAAGGATCTGGTGGAGGACCCTACTCCCTAGGCATATAGACTTGGGCTAGTTTTTGTTTTGTTAAATAGTTGTATATGTCTTTTGAGTATAAACCTTGTGTATTTTGGGTGGACTGTGATCCATGCCACTTATGTATATATTTTTTTTGGTGTGTATTATTCAGTAATTACATCCTATGTTGTTTATGTTTTGTTTAAGTTTATGCCTTTGAGAAAGAAAATTTGAAATTCATTTTTTTCAAGATTAAACCTTTACGGTGTTTTGTTAAGTTTTTGATATTTTAGTGTGTAAATGTGGTACCCTAAGGAGGGTGTTACATTAGTTGGTATCAGAGCCCAAGTTGGAGTCTTTTGGGGTTTATGGTTAGGTCTGTCTTGCTTGTGTTATGTGATTCTCTATGTTTGGTTCTTGAAAGGAGACAAAATTATTTGAAATGATTTCACCTGACTTTCATTATGTATTGTTTAGTCTGACTTCAAATGAATGTGATGGCTCGTGGTGGAGGTGTACATATGAACCCTAGATGAGATAGCGATAGTATAGCTGCAGCAGTTGAGGCGATGCAGAGGATGGCAGAGGTTATAATGCAACAGAACCAAAGAGCTGCCTAACAACAAGAAGCTACCACTGAAACTCAGAATCTATCAGAGTTTCGCTACAGCAATCCACCACAATTCAAAGGAGAATTCGATCCGGAGAAAGTAAACCTTTGAATCAAAGAGTTGGAAAAGATATTCAAAGGAATGGGAAGTAATAATGCTCAGAAGGTAACTTATGCTACCTTTATGCTTGTTGGAGATGCTGAAAACTGGTGGGTAGGAGCCCAACGATTGATGGAAGTTGAGGGAACAGTGTTTACCTGGGAAGTCTTCAAGAACAAATTCCTGGAGAAGTATTTTCTAGCCAGTGCGAGGCACGCGAAAGAAATGGAGTTTCTAGGCCTAAAACAAGGAAGCATGTCAATCAGTGAGTATGCTGCTAGGTTTGAAAGCTTGTCAAAGTTCTCAAGGTATTTCCAGCTATAGCCTGAAGAGGAGTGGAAATGCCGCAAGTTCAAAGAAGGATTGAGGCATGACTTGAAGAGAGCGGTATTGTCGTTGGGAATTGATCAATTCCCAGCTCTTTTGGACAAGTGTCGTAGGATTGAGGAGTTGGATCAATCATGAGAAATAAGAAACCATAACTTTGGACCCTCTCGGTTCCAAAGGGGGAGGAATGGCGGTGGCAATCTTTTTCAGCAAAAGTCATATTCGAGGCCACTGGGGAATCAATCTCAACAACAATCACATGGAGGAGGTTCTGGTAGCCACAAGTTTGGTCAGACCGTGGCATCGTCGCCAAAATGCTTCAAGTGTGGAAAAGACCACTTAACGAAGGAGTGTACAATCAAGGGGATTATTTGTTTCAAATGCGGGAAGCCCAGACACATCTCAAAGGATTGCAATCAACCCAAGGCAAAGTCCTTTGTTAGCAATGTACGTGCTGCAAAACCTCAGGTGGGAGGAAGGGTTTACACTATAAGTGGAGCGGAAGCCTCCCAATCCGAAGATCTAATTAAGGGAGATTGTGTCATAGGAGGTAATCTTTTAACTGTGCTATATGACTCAAGGGCGACCCATTCTTTTATTATCTATGATTGTGTGCATCGATTAAGATTATCTGTGTCTTCCTTGCTTTTTGATTTGAATATTTCTACTCCCACTGCTAGACCCGTTGTTACTGCTCGAGTTTGTTTGAACTATCCTATTTTTGTGGAAGGTCGAATCTTTTCGGTCGATTTGATTTGTTTGTCTCTTTCTTAAATAGACGTTATTTTAGGAATGGATTGATTATCTTCTAACTATATCTTATTAGACTTTTCCAATAAAACCTTAGTATTTTCTGATTTTGAGATTTCTAGATTTATAACTGCTAACCAAATCAAAATTTTCTTGAGGGAAGGAGCTCAAGGATACATGCTTTTGTCTTCCTTGGAGATCAAGGGTGAGACCAATGTGAATGTTATTCCTGTGGTCAATGAGAACCTGAAGTCTTTTATGATGATATACCTGGATTACCATTGGAAAGAGAGGTAGAATTTTCTATCGATCTTGTGCCAGGATCTGGTCCTATATCCATGGCACCATATCAGATGTTGCCATCAGAGTTAGTTGAACTCAAGAAGCAGTTGGAGGATCTGTTGGAGAAGAAGTTTATGAGACCTAGTGTTTCACCGTGGGGGGTCCTAGTGCTATTGGTTAAGAAGAAGGATAGAACTTCTTGGTTATGTGTGGACTATCGTCAGTTAAACAAGATTACAATCAAGAACAAGTATCCACTTTTGAGGATAGATGATTTGATGGATCAGTTGAAGGGAGCCGCTATTTTCTCCAAGATTGATCTACGTTCTGGCTATCATTAGATTTGTGTGAAAGTAGAGGATGTTCCTAAGACGATGTTTCGGACGCGTTATGGGCATTATGAGTATCTTGTGATGCCGTTCGAAGTAACAAATGCTCCTGCTGTATTCATGGATTATATGAATTGGATCTTTCGTTCTTATCTAGATAAATTTGTTGTTGTCTTTATTGATGACATTTTGATCTATTCTCGAAGTTAGGAGGAACATGTCGAATATCTTAGTGTGGTTCTTCAGATTCTAAAGGAGAAGAAGTTATATGCTAAGCTGTCTAAATGTGAGTTCTGGTTGGATGAGTTTCAATTTCTGGGTCATGTGATTTCAAATGAAGGAATTGTAGTAGATCCATTGAAAGTGGAGGCAGTTCTTCAATGGGAAAGACCAAAGATTATAACAGAAATTCGTAGCTTTGTGGGATTAGTTGGCTATTATCAAAGATTTATCGAAGGATTCTCCAAGATAGCAGGTCCTCTCACCCAACTTACAAGAAAGAATCAAGCTTTTGCATGGACAGATGCATGTGAAGAGAGTTTTCAAGAGTTGAAGAGACGATTAACTACTTTGCCAGTATTGATCCTACCTGATCCTAATGAACCTTTTAAGGTGTATTGTGACGCTTCATATTAGGGTTTAGGATGTGTCCTTATGCAGAATAGAAGAGTGGTAGCGTATGCTTCAAGATAATTGAGAGTACATGAGAAGAACTATCCTACGCATGACTTGGCGTTAGCTGCTATTGTGTTTGCGTTGAAGATCTGGAGGCATTTTCTTTATGGAGCAACATTTAACATCTACAGTGATCATAAGAGTCTGAAATACCTATTTGATTAGAAGAAGTTGAATATGAGGCAAAGGGGGTGGTTAGAGTTTTTGAAAGACTAGGATTTCTAACTTCAATATCATCTCAGAAAGGCAAATGTCATAGCAGATGCTTTGATTAGGAAGATGCTTAGTGTTTCTGCTATGATGCTCAAAGAAAGTGAGTTAATAAAATAGTTCAGGGATATGCGGTTGTCTGTGGAGTTGACACTAGGGAGAATGTGCTTAAATATGATCACTATTTCGAGTAGATTAATGAAAAGAATCCGAGAGAAGCAGAGAAGTGACTTATACTTACAAAATGAGAAGGAGCTAGTGAAGCAAGGTGTTGTATCTGAATTCACAGAAGGACCAGATGGGATCCTAAGATTCAGAGATAGAGTTTGTGTACCAAGTGATTCTGAGCTTAGGAAGATGATTCTTTATGAAGCCTATAAGAGCAAGTTGAGTATACACCAGGAACTACTAAGATGTACCAGGATCTGAAATGATTATATTGGTGGCAAGGAATGAAGAGGGATGTTGCCAAGTATATGTCGTCTTATTTAGTTTGCCAAAAAGCCAAAGTGGAACACCAAAGGCCTTTCGGAATGCTACAACCTTTGACTATTCCAGAATGAAAATGGGATATCATTGCAATGGATTTTATGGGTGGACAACCAAAGATTAGAAAGGGGTATGATTCAATATGGGTAATTGTTGATCAACTTTCGAAGTCAGTGCACTTCTTGCCAATTAATATAAGGTATTCGATGGAGAGATTGACTCAAGTGTATATCGGTGAGATTGTTAGACTACTTGGTGTGCCCTCGAGTATTGTTTCTGATAGAAACTCAAGGTTTACATCAAGATTTTGGCAGAGTTTGCAAGGAGCCATGGGAACGAAGCTTCATCTAAGTTCTGCATATCACTCGCAAACAAATGGTCAGTCAGAAAGGACAATCCAATCATTGGAAGATCTGTTAAAAGCTTGTGTCTTGGAACAGACTGCGAGTTGGGATGAATTCTTGCCTCTGATAGAGTTCACCTATGATAATAGTTTCCACGCAAGCATTGGGATGGCACCCTATGAGGCGTTGTATTGGTGACGGTGTAGAACACCCTTGTGTTGGTACCAAGATGGCGAAAGTTTCAGGGTAGGACCTGAACTTGTACAACAAACAACTGAAAAAGTTAAGATGATTCAAGAAAGAATGAGGGTAACTCAGACCCGATAGAAAAGCTATGCCGATAAGAGACGGTGACCTCTTGAATTTGAGGAAGTTGAGCATGTGTTTTTGAGAGTTACACCTATGACTGGTGTCAGAAAGGTTATTAAATCTAGAAAATTCACTCCTAAATTCATCAGACCGTATCAAATTCTTCGTCGAATAGGTACAGTAACCTACCAAATAGCTTTACCATCTTTTCTTTCCAACCTCCATAATGTCTTCCATGTGTCACAATTGTGAAAGTATATTCCTGATCCAGCCCATGTCATAGAACCAGATACAGTACAACTAAAAGAGAACTTGACCTATGAAACACTTCCTACTAAGATTGAGGATAGGAAAGTGAAGCAACACAGAGGCAAGGAAATTGCATTGGTAAAAATGACCTAGAATGATATGACTAGAGATGTAACATGGGAGCTAGAAGACAAAATGAAAAAGCAATATCCACATTTGTTCGAAGGTATGATAAATTTCGAGGACGAAATTCTTTTTAGAAGGGAAGAGTTGTAACGCCCTGATTTTCTTTTGTTTTTGGATTATTTGTGATTTCTGCGATGTTGTGAAATATTTTAGTTTATGATTTTTGTGAATTATTTGACTTATTTTAATTATTTTAATATTATTTTCAAAAAAAATTGGACTGTTGAAATGGGACCGGGGGATCTTACTAAACCCGAAACTGGAGACAGTTTTTGAAGTTTTCTTTGTCTAAGATTTTATCTAGTAAATAAAACCTAGGTACGTTTTATTATCCATTGGATGATAAAAACTGATTTTGTTAACTGTAACTTTTATCCATTGGATAATAGCTTTTAGAAAAGATCTAGTAGATGGTTCTAGATATAAGCCTAGTCACCTTTTTCTAGAGGTTTCTCTTGATGACATCACCCATGTGACTACACCTTTATGACATCACCATTTGACTTTTCTCTTTTAGACCAATAGGAAGGAAGCATCCTAAGGAAGCTTTGAGGAAGCTTGTTGGAGAAGCTTTGGACACCCTCCCAAGGAGAGAAATGCACGGCCAAGAGGGAGCCAAAAGGCTTCTAGAGTAAGCTTTCATTTAACTCATTTTTATCATTTTCCATTCACCTTTCAACAACCAAAAAGCTACACACTTTTCTCTCTCACCTTTTCCTCTCATTTTCTCTCCACGAAGCTCACAGCCACACCACTAAAACCACCCTCCACTCTTCTTTAATTTCAATCATCCACATTTCTTGAATCCAAACCTTATTCTAAGACATTTTGATGTTGTGATCTTGAACTTGTTCATCCATTTTCAAGTGCTTCTTCAAGTTAGGATTGGAAAGCTTTCAAGGACAAATTCCTCCATCTTCATCTTTCTTTTCATTTCTACTTCCTAAGATCATGATTTTGATCTATGGTCATTCTATTCTAAGCCTTAGATATTGATCTTTTTATATGTGTTTTTGTTTTCAAGAGCCTCTTGGAAGAGAAAGTTTGATTCAAGAAGGCACCCAAGAAGTGGTTGGTCATCATCTAAGGTAAGAGGGAGATTACTCTCATTAACCTTTCATGGTGGTGAGAAATGAATTGATGTATGGAAAATGAAGAACCCATGTGAGAGTTGTTGACTTAGTTGTATGGGTTTTAATGGTTTAGTAATTATTTGCCCTGTATGATTTTATAGCTTAATGTTATGCATAACCTTGGTTGAGTAGAAATTTTGGTGATTGAAATATGTTGTATACTTGGAATCTTGTTGATGAGGAGGAAAATTTAGAGGCCCAAAGACCTTAGGGCTCTCGGCCAAGTGGCTTTAAAAAGGGTATCCAAGACAAACTTTGTGTTGATTTGGAACTTAGATGCTTAGGTGAAAAAGGAATTGGATTAAGGATTTATAATAATGAATGAGTGATAAAACAAAATTTGGCCATTCTGTAAGAGAAGGATTTCAGCTTTTGAGTGGAAAATAAGCTTGAGAGGGAGATAATGAAAACTTAAGGTACTTTTAGGGTTTAGGGAAAGGAAAAGAATTTAGGAGATTAAGACAATGTGGTTTCCTTTTTATGTTCTTCATGAAAAAAAATATTAGGATGTATTACCTAGAGGAGCCTAGCTAGAAGAGTATTGGAACTAAAGTTAATTTCTATATTAATCCTTGAAAGTTTCAAAAATTAAGCTTAAAAGTGAAATAAAAGTTTTACATGTTAGAAAAATTTGTAATAAAGTTTTATGTAATGTGAGAACGATGATTTTTGAATTATGCGATTAAGATGCTTGTGTTTGAAAATAACAGCATTGTGTTGTCGGGCTCTCGAACGGGACCCGAAGATGTTAATGACTGGCTTGGCTCATGAGTAGCTCATGTTTATGGAAAATCATTATATTAATATGTGCGCATACATTGAGTCATTGATCATGCATTATACCAACGATGTCAGTTAAGACTTTTGCCTATGAGTTGAATTACACTTTAGTGCGGGTGTGAATTGCGTAGTGTGGTTCACTTGTTGAACTTGGAGGCGTCGGGGTGCAGGTATCCCACAAGTGGCCAATTAGTAGCTTCACTGGGCTGTGGTGACTGAGCAACGCACTGACGATCTCAACCAGGCACTATTCTATTCATGATCTGGTGTAGACTATCTTGTATAAGCCATGATACGTAAATTGAGAAACTACGGCACTTGACTTGAGGCTGACGAGATACAGACATATCTTCTAGATCATTCTCTCTGAAACTGTGTTTAGCTCCATGGAGTAGGAGTTGGTCCATTGTACATATGCATAGTCTTTTTGCATATCATCGTGATATTTTATATCTGCTAAATTATTTGATACTTGATGCCATAACTGTAATTACTGTTCTTTATTGTTTCTATGCTGCCATGTTGGTATTAATGTAAGGAATCTCACCTCTCTGTTATGTTATTTTGTTTTATGTGTACACGTTGATAAAGACTGAAAGGAAGACGAAGAAGATTATAGCTTTCCTATTGTTTTGTTTTCCGTGATGGTGACTAGAAGAGAATTTGTTGGTTTTGTTAGAGTTCAGTTCCATGGAGGTACGGATGCTTGGCGTATTGACTAGGATACTAAACGAGTTAGATATGTAGGAGACATTACCCTGTCTGTTCATAGGAACTGCGATGGGGATTCTTTCTTTTCTCTTGACATCTCGGTACGTCTGGAGTTCGTTATCCCGATCAGGGAGTTGTGAGGTGATTTGTATTACAACCCGAGGGAGGATCAGGACTCTATGGTGTCATCTGCTAGGACACCTGTCTATGAGATCTTGCCCCAGCTGAGGGATTTGTCTGGTAAGGAGTCCGAAGAGGAGGACCCGATGGAGGATCCAATAGAGGATCCAGTGGAGGACCCTAGGCATATAGACTTGGGCTAGTTTTTGTTATGTCAAATAGTTATATATGTCTTTTGAGTATAAACCTTGTGTATTTTGGGTGGACTGTGATCCATGCCACTTATGTATATATTCTTTTTGGTGTGTATTATTCAGTAATTACATCCTATGCTGTTTATGTTTTGTTTAAGTTTATACCTTTGAGAAAGAAATTTTGAAATTCCATTTTTTTCAAGATTAAACCTTTGCCACGTTTTGTTAAGTTTTTTATGTTTTAGTGTATAAATGTGGTACCCTAAGGAGGGTATTGCAAGGAACATGTTGAACATCTCAATGTTGTTCTCTAGATTCTGAAGGGGAAGCAGTTATACGCCAAGTTGTCAAAGTGCGAGTTTTGGTTGAAGGAAGTTCAATTTCTAGGTCACGTAATTTCAAAGAAGGAATTACAGTGGATCTGTTGAAGGTTTAAATAATTCTTAAATGGGAAAGATCGAAGACCGTAACAGAGATTCGTAGTTTTGTTGGGTTAGTCGGTTATTATCAAAGATTTATTTAAAGGGATTTTCCAAGATAGCATGACCTTTTACCCAGCTTACAAGGACAAATTAACTACTTCCCCGGTATTGGTTTTACCTGATCCCAATGAAACTTTTGAAGTATATTATGATGCTTCGCATCAGGGTTTAGGCTGTGTACTTATGCAGAACAGAAAAGTAGTGGCATATGCTTCGAGACAGTTAAAGACGCATGAGAAGAACTACCCTACTCATGATTTGGGCTTAGCTGCTGTTGTGTTTGCATTGAAGATCTGGAGACATTTTCTTTATAGAGCAACATTCAACATTTTCAGTGATCATAAGAGTCTGAAGTACCTATTTGACTAGAATGAGTTGAATATGAGGCAGATGAGGTGGTTAGAATTTTGGAAAGATTATGAGTTCCAACTTCAGTATCATCCCGAAAAAGTGAATATCGTAGCGGATGCTTTGAGTAGGAAGATACTTAGTGTCTCTGCTATGATGATTAAGGAAAGGGAATTGATAGAACAATTCAGGGATATGCAGTTATCTGTGGAATCAGCACCGGGAAGACTTTGCTTAAACATGGTGACTATTTCAAATGGAATTATGGAAGAAATTCGATATAAACAAAGAAGTGATCAATACTTGCAGGATGAGAGGGAGCTAGTGAAGCAAGGTGCTGTGTCAGAATTTAAGGAAGGACCAAATGGAATTATGAGGTTCAGAGATAGAGTTTATATACCAAGTGAATCAGAGCTTAGAAGATTGATTCTTCACGAAACCCACAAGAGCAAGTTGAGTATGCATCTAGGAATGACCAAGATGTATCAGGATTTGAAACAGTTATATTGGTGGCAAGGAATGAAGAGGGATATAGCCAAGTATGTAGCATCTTGTCTAGTTTGTCAGAAAGTTAAAGTTGAGTATAAAAAACCTTCAGGAATGTTACAACCTCTGGCTATTCCAGAATGGAAATGGGATGGCATTGCAATGGAATTTGTGGTTGGACTACCAAAGACTCGAAAGGGTTATGATTCCATATGGGTGATCGTTGATCGGCTTACGAAGTCAGCACATTTCTTACCCATTAACATAAGGTATTCAATGGAAAGATTGACTCAGGTGTATATTGGTGAAATTATTAGACTATATGGTGTACCTTCTACTATTATTTCTTATCGAGACCTAAGGTTTACATCAAGGTTTTGGCAGAGTCTACAAAATGCTATGGGGACAAAACTTCATTTAAGTTTTGCTTATCATCCGCAAACAAATGATCAATCAGAGAGGACAATTCAGTCGTTGGAGGATCTGTTAAGAGCTTGTGTTTTGGAACAGACTGGGAGTTAGGATGAATTCTTACCTCTGATAGAATTCATCGATACTAATAGTTTTCACTCAAGTATAGGGATGGCACCCTATGAGGCTTTATATGGATAATAGTGTAGAACGTATTTGTGCTGGTACCAGGATGGGGAAAATCTTGTGTTAGGACCCGAACTTGTACAACAAACTACATAAAAGGTTAAGGTGATCTAGGAAAAAATACGAACAACTCAAAGTCGACAGAAGAGTTATGCTGACAAGAGAAGGAGACCCCTTGAGTTTAAGGAATGTGAACATGTGTTTTTGAGAGTCACACCCATGACTGGGGTCGATCGAGTTATTAAATCCAGAAAGCTCACTCCTAAATTCATCAGACCATATCAAATTCTTCGTCGGATAGGTCCGGTAGCGTATCAAATAGCATTACCACGTTTTCTTTCTAACCTTCATAATGTCTTCCATGTGTCGCAATTGCGAAAATATGTTCCTGATCCAAACTATGTCATAGCACCTGATACAATACAATTAAAAGAGAACTTAACCTATAAGACACTTCCTGTTAAGATCGAAGATAGGAGAGTGAAACAACTCAGAGGAAAAGAAATTGCCTTAGTAAAAGTAATTTGGAATGATGTGACTGGAGATGCAACATGGGAATTAGGAGATAGAATGAAGGAGCAATATCTGCAGTTGTTCTAAGATATGATATTTTCGAGGATGAAATTCCTTTTTGAGGGGAAGAGTTGTAACACCCCCAAATTCCTTTATCTTGTTATTTGTGTTTTTATATGATTTTTGTGAATTGTTTGCTTCATTTTGATTATTTTATTATTATTTTTGATCTTCTGTGTGTTTGAGGCAGTATTAGAAAAATAAAATATTTTCGGGGTCGAAAAAATTTTGACTATTCACGCGGGGGGCCAAGGGAGCTTACTAAACTCGAAACCGGGAACAAATTTTGAAATTTTTCTTTCCTGAGATTTTATCTGACTTGTAAAATCTAGATACGTTCTATTATCCATTGGACAATAAATACTGATTTTGCTAGCAGTAGCCTCTATCCATTGGATAATAGCTACTGGTAAATATCTAGTTAGATGACTAGTCATGAACCTAGTCATAACCTTTTATCTTTTCATTTCATGACTCACTTGTTCTTGAGCCAATGGGAAGAAAGCTTCCAAGACAAGCTTGGAGGAAAGCTTCCAAGGGAAGCTTGGAAAGCAATCTTCGAGGAGAAGCTTATCCACCCAAGCCCATGATGGCCCACGGCCATAAGGAGCTTCTAGGAGAAGCTTTGTGACCAAAATAGTTTTTTATCTCTCCTAAGCCTTTCTTGTTTTGTTTTTACAAAACAATACACCAAAACTCTCTCTTTTTCTCTCCTTTGCAAGCCACGACCAACACCTTCCAAACACCTTTCAATCTTGATCAATTCTAAACAACCTCATTTCTTGAATCTAAACACC
Organism: Ormosia semicastrata; assembly: GCA_029884595.1. Classification (NCBI taxonomy): domain Eukaryota; kingdom Viridiplantae; phylum Streptophyta; class Magnoliopsida; order Fabales; family Fabaceae; genus Ormosia; species Ormosia semicastrata. The sequence continues at coordinate 78,945,084 of JAQQTO010000060.1, forward strand.
TTTTTGAAACACTTTCTTGTTTTGAGTTTCTTCAAAATCATCCATCTTCAATCTCTTTCTCAAAGCTTGAAGTTTGAAGGTTCTAGGTGAAGTTTCTTATCTTCATTTTTAAGTTTTCTTTTCAAGTTCTAGGCCATAATCTTGATTTATGGTCATCTTGTTTCAAGCCCTAGATGTTGATGCTTATATGTATGTTTGGTTTTAAGTATCTTTTTGGAAGGAAAAGCTTTTTCAAAAAGACAACAGGTAGTTTTAATCATCATCTAAGGTAAGAGGGAGATTAACTTCATCAACCATCTTGGCGGTGAGGAACGAAATTTGTGATTTTGTTAGTGAAAAATCCATGTGAGGATTTATTTACTTGGTTGTGTGTATTTTGTGATTTATGTTTGTTTAGCTATATGTGATTATATGATTTTTATGGTATACATGAAATTGCTATTACATGAATTGATGGTTGAAATGCTTTGTATGCTTTGATTTATGTGTGAAAGGCAAGCTTTTTGGTCCTAAGGACCACTCTTGGCTCGTGGCCATTTAGCCCAAAGAGGGGTATCCAAGGTAAAAATGTTTTATTAATTGAAAACTTAGATGATTAAAGGACTAGAATAGGATTTAAGGATTAACAAGAATTAATTTTTGACCTTAGTAATGGAAATAAGCTTTGAAGGATGATTTCAAAATTAAAGTATTTTATTTAAGTGAGTTTTTAGTAATAGTAAAGGAAAATGTTTTAAAATGTTTACGCGATTGAAAAACGATGTAAAGATGTTACTTGGTTTTGTGACATGACAAGAAGTGTACGCATTTGTGATAAAACAGTGAAAATGGTTCACGTTTGAGAAAAATAGTAGTTTTACTGTCGGGCCAACGTATTGGACCCAGAGATATCAGTTGATGGCTTAACCCAATGGTGGTTTGTTTTTCATAGAATTTATGTAGATATTAATTGTTGATTTTATTAAACCATGTAATTATGCATTGTGAAAGTCTTGGTGACTTTGTTGTTAAGGCTGTATGCATAGGAGATGAATTACACATTTGTGCGGGTGCGAATTGCGTAGTGAAGGTCTATGAATGACCATGGAGGTGTCGGGGCATGGGTATCCCATAAGTGGCTAGTTAGTAGCTCTGCTGTGCTGTTGTGACTGTGCAACGCACCGACGATCTCGATGAGATACTATTCCTATTCCCGATCCGGTGTAGAATATCTTGTATAAGCCACAATGTGTACACTGATATATATTTGAAAGCACTTGATTTGAGGCTGACGATATATAGACATGACTCCCCGATCATTCTCTCTGATGTTTGGTTTTAGCTCCATGGAGTAGGGGTTAGTTCATTGTGCATTTGCATAGTCATTGGACATGTTGTTGTGATATATGCATTGTTGAATTATCTGCTAATAAATATTATGTCTGTAATTGTTAACTTTATACTATGTGGCTTTATTGTTATTACTGTTTCTTACTGCCATACTGGTATGTGATGTAGGGGATCTCACCTCTTTATGGTTTTGTTCTGTATGTTCTATTTTATGTTATGCTCTGTGAAGACTATAATGGCGACGAGGAGAGATCTACTGGGTTACGTCAGAGTGTAGTTTCTTGGAGGCACTGATGCCTGGCGTATCCATTTAGCTACGGAGCGGATAGAGTACTATAGAAATATTACTCTATCCCTGAGTAGGACCAGCCGTGGGGTTACTACTTTTTGTTTTTTGGTACAGTTTATCTAGAGTTTTATATGCCTGTAAGGGATTTATGGGGTGATCTTCACTATTCTCCTAGGGAGGATTCTGAAATATCTTCTGCTCGGACTCCCTTTCGTCGAGACATTCCCTGGCTTGGGAATTTGTTTATTGAGGATTCTGAGGAGGATCCGGAGGAGGATCCAGTGGAAGACCCTTCCCTTAGGTGTAATGAACTTGGGCCTATTTAAGTTTGTTTTGATATGTTGTAATTATGTCCTTTTGGTATGTAAGTATTATGTACTTCTATTTTCAATAAACTATGTATATATGTGTGGTGTGTATTATTCAGTTCTCTATATCTTGAGGTTATTTATGTTCTGTTAAGTTTATGCTATCTGCGAAAAGAATTTTAAAGCTCATATTTTATAATATTAAATCTTAATTATGACTTGGGTAAAGTTTTTTTAAAAAAAAAAGGTTGGTCTTAAATGTAATTCCCTTCGGAGGGTGTTATAATACATATCATTATAAAGAACCAAGAGGGAAAAAAAGATTATATATATACAAACTCAGCCTAAAAAGGGCATATTGTAATACATAAACCTTTTATACATTACAAAGAAAAATATAACAAATACATAAGCTTTGTCTCTAAAAGCAAAATAAACTACACAAGTCTTTCTACTTCGTCTTCTTTCCCTTTGAAAGGCTACAACCTGAATTTATCATGGAATCAACAAATGGGGGTGATAATTCACCATTCTCAGTCTATGTTTCCAAAGCATGTCATCATGATACCTTCAGCTACTTTGGGGAAAAACAATTTGTTAAACAACACTTAATAACATCTAGAAAGGTGGCAAAAGCCAAAACTGTTCCTTTCTCTTCCCGAGGCAGACAATTCATTCATTTACAAAACATGACATAATTATCACACAATTATCCATTCACAATGAATAAACAAATCCTTTTACATCGGAATATGTTTGCAATAAGTACATGAACCACTACTCATTACTAAAGGAACATTCACATACTCACTCTATGTAATACTCCCAAGCAAACCATATTCCCAAAAGCACATCTCATTCCATAAAGGAAGACAACTGCCCATACAATTGTTATCGAAAGGAAAATTCTAGTGTTATCTCGTATGATTATACCTAAAGTATGTCCTAAGATTTTGCTCATGAATTGTGTTATGATGGTGTTTATGCAATGTCATGAAACTCAACTATTTCTAAGAACTCGGTTCCTTGTATTCTTTCTAGGTAGTAATGCAACAACCTCTTAACACTACCTGGTAATGAATGGACTATTCTATCTCACAACAATGAGTATACTAATACCATCTCATATACCGATAACCCTGGCCCTAGGAGCCTGCACGCTCTGACAATCTAGAACTAGTCCTTATTCAAAGAATTTCATGACATATCCATAATTCTCTGGCCAAATGATTGTGCACATCATATAAGGTTATAAATACATAGGAATAGCAAGTGTGTAAAACTATGCAGTGTTATTTTCATACACAAAGGATACTCTCCTACACAAGTTTATATCCAATGCTCAAACATGTAGGATACTCTCCTGCATGATTTTATATCCTACATTCATACATAAACAATACTCTCCTACACGAGTTTATATCCTTCACTCATACACGAGTCGATCCTCCTTTATGAGGTTACCACTCATTACTATAGGAATATTCATATACTTACTTTGTGTAATATTCCCATCATATGTTCAACATCACAAGGTCCACACTAACCAAGTGAACTAACAAGATCTAGCAAACATGCACTCTCAGCTCACTTTATCTCACAAAGGAGCAATTCAAGTTTCTAGGTTACCCTCACAGCTCAACCTTAGCATATAAGGGAAACAACTATCATTCATGCACCTTAAGCCCAACTTTCACCATAAAGGAGCCATTCATGCATAATGATAGGCTAACTATGCCAAACAATTTAGTATACTACATCTAGGACACCACATCATCACATCACAAGTGATATCAAATGTAACATCCTTACTCTTCAATGATTGGCACCCTACCTATGTTAATCCACTACCATTGGATACACAAAGGCCTATTCTTTTACACATGCATGAGGTAGTTATTTCTTCCATGAAATATCACTAATAATGCCTTAACTCACACTAAAAAGCATGCATAAAAGATCCCTTCAAGTAAAGAACTCCAATTCCTCAACATAAAACACATGGCGCTCTCTACCCTTGGGCGCTTAGGCGCCTAACTTTCCAGTACTTAGGTGCTACATGACAATAAACTCTCCCCTATTTCATTTGTCTAAGTGCCCAGATTCTAAGCGCTTAGTTGCTCAGCTCTAAAACTCTCTAGACTAGCATGCTTAGGTGCTCACTCATTGGGTGCTTGAGCGCCTAACATGTTTATGCTCTTTGGGCTTAGGCGCTTAAGGGGCCAGCTTTTGGGTGCTTAATCGCCCAACATCAGAGTCTTTATACTTTTTTCCATTGAGTTTCAAACTCCACTTAGACCCTCAAACACAGATACTAGGTGGTTTTCAACCACAAACATAGTCTCTAAACATACTCAAGCTCTCATATGCATTCTCAAATCACTCAACTAGTAACACAAGAACAAGTATGCTAATCCTTCCATCCCAAAAACGCATATTTCTCCAACACAAGATTATGGAGTTTCATGGATACTCATATACTCTATTCCACTAGTATGCAAGTCTCAACTCATTACATACCATTTCTAAACTTCTAATCAAGTTCTCCATCTCAAACTATAGAAAACTTCCTAAAAACCCATTTTTAAACTCAAGCATGCAACACACAAGCATGAAGAGAAAATAGCGAATGATAGAAGTTGAAAACAATCACCCCTACCTCAACTCCTTGAAGATGATGGTAGGCTATGGATGCTCCTAACTTTCGTTCCCCTTTCATTTCCTCTTTCTTTCTTCCTTTCTCTTTTCTTTCTTTGCCTTCTCTACTACTCCTTCTACTTGGAACATGAGAGAATGAGTGAAATGAGAGATAATTGGCAAGAAAGTCAAAGCATGAAGGGATGGGAACCGTGAGTCATAAAGCAAAGTGAGATATTTTATTAAAACTCTATATCTTTTAGGAATACTTTGATCTTACCAATCATAGTTTCCTAAGGTTATATTAAACCTTAAGAGTTTCCTAAGGAATACTTTCATAGGTGTTATGAAAAATCCTAGGATTCATCTCAATCTTATTTCCTTTATTCCATGATCCTTCGTACACCTAAAATTATCACTGAAGTTCAATTACTCTTCCTAAGGTTATATTAAACCTTAAGAGAATGAACTAATAAACTTACAAGTATCCACCCTAACCTATTCTCATTACTAGAAAATTCTTTATTCTTTACTTGATATCTTCTCAAATTTTCATAATTTTTCAAGATATCCACCTATTTAATCTGATTCTTAAACACTTACTCAGTGTTACTAAAAATACTTAACTGTCTTAGTTAATTCTTCAAAATTAACTAAATCAATTTCTATTCATTTGGAACCTAGAAATAAATTCTCTATATTTATTTCCTTCATTCTAGCAGTTTATACTACTCTTTGGGTTATTATTAGCTATTTCTCGCACCCGATATTATAGTAAAATAACCCAACTATTTTATAAAGGTTACCAAGGTTAACAAATGACTCATACAAGAGTTACTGAACTTGTATAACCCTAATTAAGACTAACTAATTAGAGAAGATGATACACTTCTACTGTGCATAACCCTCCCTTTGCAAATTGCCGCTTAGTATCTATCCCTACTGCTCATGAACAACATATGGAATTAGTCATAGCCCATCTGAAACTTAGGCAGGACGGGCTGGAGCCTTCCTCCACTGGAGAGAACCTCCCCTCTCATTCCCCACGAGTTCCGATGAGGTAATATTTGGGCCATCTGAGAGCATCATATGGAGATGCTAAGCATGCTGAGTAGCAAATGTTAGTGCTACAACACCCTAGAGACCGCGTTGAGGATGAAGATTGTAACATCCCAGAAAAATCACATTAGGCTTGTATAACGTTACATAGGTATTCTGATACTTGTTTAGCATGTCAGTTAAGTTTTGTGACAAACTGAGTTAGTTTAGGCACTTTACTATAACACAAAATGTGGTAAATAGCCTAAAATGACTCAAAAAATAGCATAAACTGCTATTTGAAAGGAAACATGTGTGGATAACTTGTTTCTAGGTCACAAATGAGTTAAGTAAGGTGTGGATAAAGTTTCACGACAATCGGAGTTAATTTAGTATTTTTAGGCATACTAGTTGTACTTTTAATACCGAATTGACCCCCAGCAGATATGGAAAAATAGAGAAAAAGTGCAACATGATTTTTAATGAATCTTAGGATTTATTTTGAGTTTGTTGGAAGTTAGAAACCTTGATTCAGAGGAATCTAAGTATTCATAGCATATTGGGATTTTCAGTACCACATTAATGGTAATCCTTTAAGAATGCAAAGTGAGACTTGTCTTCCTCACTTCCATGGTTGAGACCAAAAACAGAGGATAGAAAGTGAGAAAAGAAGGAAACCAAGGGAAAGAGGAGAGGAAAGAGAAGGAAATCAAAGGGGAAGCTCCAAGAGCAAGAGCAAGGCTTCAAGATCTTTATCCAAGCAAGAGTGATAACTGCTGAGGCTACCAAATTTAAATCAATTTATAACCGAATTACCAAAACTATTTACAGTATATAGTAATACCAAGTCGAGCCCGTAGATCACTCTAATTACACAATCAGATTAAGAGGTTCATAAACAGGGGGCAAAGGGTTTGTAAGATTAAAATAATAGAAAACAATTAAAAAGAGTAAATATAATTTGGAAAACAATCAATCCAAGAAAATTAATCAATCTTGATCTTAATCCATCCTTGATTACTAAAAGTCCATTCAATTATCAATCAAATCCTTGGTCTTAAATCACATCAAGATGCTTTTCAATGATCCATGGATCTTCTACTAGAAACACTTCCAAAATTCAATTAATTAAGGTTAGACAAATTAAGCATCCATCCAAAACCCAAATTAACTTAAAAACCAAGATCCAACCAAGCTAAACATTTCATCAAACACCTTCAATGCCTTATTTAGTCTTTGAATTTCTCTCTTAGCACATGGTAATTATGTAATTATCAAATACAAATCTTAATCAAATTAAGTACTCAATCATAATTAGAAAAAGAGAAAAAGAAGAGAAACTAGATTAACAATTGAATGTAAACAATTAAAACAGAATCTTAAGATTAATCATCAAGAATGTTCAATCTTTTGGATTGATTAAAGGCTCTAGCCCTCCATGAATGGGAGGGAAGAACTCAGAAAAAGAAGAGAAAATTTAGAGAGAAGGAAGAGAAGAAGAGAGAAAGATCTAGATCTAGATTTAAAGAGAGAATGAAAAGTCAAGAATGAAAAGATGATCTCAGTTTTCTGCCTCTATCCCCTTTAACTACCTCCTCATTTTGCCTCACATGATCATAAACATATTAGTTACAAAGTTGGGTCAATTAGGAATCTTTGGGCCCAAGTCCCATGTCAATTAGAGGCCTACAATATTAGTCATGGCAACCATCACCCAAGAGGGGGGTGAATTGGGCGATTACAAATTTTTAAAATAGCTTTGAGAAAGTATACATTTTGATATTTTCAATCAACACATGCAGTGGAATAAGTTTAACAAAGGTGCAACTATTAGAGATTTCACAAATATCACTTGGGTTATAGGATAAATCAAGCAAATAAGCAAGATATCAAATTCAATTCAAGCGTATATAATTAAGGCACAAATTTAAAGGAGATAGAGTTAAGAGAAACAAATACAATATTTATCCTAGTTCAGCCACCAACCACTTGTGGCCTATGTCCAGTCCTCAAGTGAACCACCCAAGATTTTTCACCATATTTTTAAGCTTGAACAGGTGCTTGACAACCTTTACAACACAGAGCACTCGCCACACCTTAGGATACCTCACCCTTGTGCTTAAGCCTCAAAATAGAGATACCTCACCCTTTGTAACCTTTGAGAGATACCTCACCCTCTTTACAATCAAGGGATACCTCACTCTTTTTCTCTAAAGGGATACCTCACCCTCTTTATAGGAAATCAAAGTGTATATGAATAGAAACTCTCTCAACAGTAGATAATACAAATTGAAGCTCTATGGGTATTAATGATTCAAATTTTAAAGCTCAAAAATAGAGGATGGGAGAAAGAGACAGTGAAACACGAATTTACTATTCAAGGATGATTTTCATATTGTTCTCTAACATTTCTGTGATGCCCAAACACTTTCATTTATAGCCCAAACCATTTTAGAGCCATTGGTGGCGGTTAGGAGGCATTAAATACCAAAATAGAGCAGTTGGAAAGTGTTTTCTGGTTGCCTAGATAACCTACAGGACATTTCTCCTAATTGGTTAGGAGTCAAAAACTGACTCCAAAATTATCTCCTAACTGATTATAGGAGATTGCTAATCAGTTAGGGTCTTTAGATTTTGGCTTCTATCAAATAGAATAACCGATTAGGAGCATATCCTAATCGATTAGGAACTTATTTATTTGGCTTCTATGAAATAGAATAACCGGTTAGGAGGACTTTCTAATCGGTTAGGAGCATTAGTTTTTAGCTCCTGTGATTTTCAATAATTGGTTAGGTGGGCTTCCAAATCGGTTAGGAGCTTAAAGAAAACATGAAAAACGCTCTTTTCTTTTACACTGACTGATTAGGTGAATTGTCTAATCGGTTAGGAGCTTTAGAAACATGAAAAATGCTCCTGACATGGTGAATAATCGGTTATGGAAAATCCATAATCGGTTATTGCACTCTAATTTTGAAAACTGACTTTAAATGATCATAACTTCTTCATTTCTTATCCGTTTAAATCAAATGACTACTCATTGGAAAGATATTTGAGTCTATTTTCATGTGAAATAAGTTTCAGAACAAAACTCAAAGTATTTTGAAAGTTGTGATTAAAAGAGTAACTAAAAATCAGTTTTACAAAACACAAACTTGACTATTTTTCAAAGGTTTGAATGACCACCAAGATTAACTTTTCAAAACATGTTTGTTGGGCATTTTAGAATGTAAGAAACACTTTTAAAGATGTTAAAACATATTTGAGCTTAGTGTTATTCTCATTTACCTTTACATAAGATCTAAGTCCTATAAGCTATTCTTGAAGAACTTGGACTTGATCTTGTCATCATCAATTCTAGTCCTTAGGCTTCTTGATGTAATCCAAGCTTCAAAAAGTTTCTTCTCTTCAAATCTTGAAAATACTTGGAACATCTTTTCATTCTCATTCTTCTTGAGTTGAGCATAGTTGTGATCTTTTGCTTTCTTGTTGCAATGCTCACTCTTGGTACTTGGACTATCCCACAAAGTATTACTCACTTAAAATAAATATAGTTAGTCCAAATTCATAACTCAATATCTTCATATGCTTGATTCATAAATGTATAACTTTAGTTAGTCTAACATGCATATAAGACTTTCATAGACATATCCAAATAAGATATTTATGAATTACTAATGGATATGCTCTATATAGGATGCAACAAAGAATACTTTGCATATTTTCATTTAAACAGAGTCAAATCCAATATTAATTCATTTATAACTCATATAAAGCATTATTGGATATATTGTATGAAGAATGTTACACATATCTCATTGCATGATTATTAAGTGAAATATAACTAGATAAAGTACATAATCATGCATGATACAATATATCTCATTAAGCACATTTATGTAATATGATCAATATTCTTTTGTAATGCATTTGTCATCTATTAAGCACATCTTATGAAGCATAAGCATCATTTTTTTTATATTTGTCATCATCAAAACTTAACATATTAAACTATTGGGGTAAACTTATTTCTACATACAACTTAAGTTATGCCCATTTAAGTGACATAAACTCGCCAGCAACTCGTCTCTATTTTCCAACTGTAATTTTAAGCCCAAAACGACGTATTTTGGAAAAGTAGTCTTCATATGAATTTAAGATATATGTCTTAACTTTCAAATGCCAGCAGTTTTAGGCTCATATCACATCTACAGCCCAAGTTATGTCCAAATTAGTGCACAGTGCTCAAGTTCCAGTAACAGAACCTGTGTTCTGACTTCTAGGCCCAATTAGCTCCACTAGATGTCCGATTCTGTTCTGGAGCTCTCATGAAAGTTATAGAGCTCTCTCTCATCTTTCCTATAAGGTAAGATACATAATTTTTAAACATCTAGGACTCAAGATATGGCTAAAATATAGAAACAGTGTCAAACCTCAATAATGATGGAAAAGATCAATTAAGCCCAATTTGAGCCAAAACTTACAAAATATGACCAAACTCAATCAATTAAGTACATGGAGAGTGTAAATGACTAAAAATAAGGGTTTATTAATGTATAAAATATATGATTATTAAATTCCCCCACACTTAATTTTTTGCACTCTTGGACAAATAACATAAGACCAAAATTAGGGAACAAAGGAAAACAATACAAGCTCAAAAGTTAAAAACTCTAAAAGACTCAAATTCCAATGACATTCAAGAATGCAAAAGCTATAAGCAAGAAAAGCAACCAAAGATTTAAGGAAACAAAGCATTCATAAGGTAACATTTATTCACATCTTAAATTTGAACAAGCAAGGTATCTTCAATTTGAAAAGCATGAATCAAGAATGATAGATCCTTATAAGATACACTCTCAATTTCACTCAATTCAACCCATGAAAATTGCACTACCATAAGCTTGCTTATTTTCTACTTCTCCACTACTTAAAGACATGCACATACAAATCAAGAGGACTTTATTCAAGGTTATAATGGGGCCAAGGTAAGGGAAGAAAACAATATGGGTATGACAAGTTAAACACCCAATAGAATAAAAGAGCATTGGGAAGGAATTCAAACGACAAGTAACATGAATTTTATCCCCCAACTCCAAATAATGCACATTCTCTTTACATATTTTCTTCTCTTTCCTTCTTTTTTTTTTTTTTTATTTTTTTATTTTTTATTTTTTTCTTTCATAACCTTTCTTACATTTATTCATTCTCTCTCTTTTTTTCTTTACATTCTATTTTTTTCTTTTCATTTGGCTCTTCTATTTTATTTTATTTTTTTTCCCCACCAAACACTTTGCATATTGCACATCCATTTGTACAACCCTCACACTTGAACTATTATTACCAACAAGCAAAAGAGCTCTTCCAATGAAAATGAACCAATGTTCTCCCATTCCCTGAGGTAAGGTAAAACATGGTCTTTCACATAACATATAATGAGCTAAGATAAAGAATAGGCTAATAGGCTCAAGGGGGTTAATCAAAGGGAAATGATGCAAGGTTGACTATTTGGCTAAAGTAGCTAATTAAAGAAAGAATGCCTCAATCATGTTTATGCATGCAAGTGAAAATGTGGCCTAAAAAAGAATCAAAGCAAGTTCTAGAGTGATCAATTGACATGAGTGAAAATCACACAAGAAAGAAGAGAATGACATAAATGTTGAATCCATCCATTAAAAGGCTCAAAATCTCACAAGGTATACATCTATTAAACTCAATCCACCAAACAAACATCCAAAACCAAGCATGTCAAATTTAAGAAGGAAGAAAATTTATTCAATCATAGCAAGTACCTTAAATTTCAATTGCTTCAAACTCATAAACTTCACAAATCTCAAAACATCATTGGAAAACAATTAAAAGCACATAAAGTTTTTTTAAAAAAAATAAAAAATAGAATTAACAATGAGAAAATAGAAAAATAGAATTAAAAATAGTAAAAAAGTAGAATTGAGAAATAGAATGCTAAAATAGAATTAATTAGAAATAGCAAAAATTAGCAACAAAGAAAAATTAACAATAGCAAAAAATAAAAAAAAACAAAAATAGTAGAAAAATAACAAAAATGAAAATTAACAAGAGAAAGAAGAAATGTCAAAAATAGAAATAGTAAATTAAAAATAGAAACGAAGTTAAGACTAAACATTAAAATAGAAACTAATTTAAATGAAAAAATAAAAAATAGAAATAAAATAGAAACAACAGAGAGAAAATTAAACAAACAAATAACAAAACATTAATGAGAAAAATCGGAAAAACAAAAATAGCAAAAACAACAACATTAAAATTGCAAACAACATTAAAAAAAGAATGCTAAAATTTCTCCCCACACTTAAATTTTACATTGTCCTCAATGTAAAGCTTAAAAGAAAAACAACATCCATCACAATCATCAATTAATGAAGGACAAGTAAAATAAAAGAGAATGAAAGAAAATAAACATCCTTATCAAGTGGAGAGACTTCCACCAGGGTCCTATTGCTTGAAGTGTAACGACCATGACCAAGTTAAGCTTGAAGCATGACTTGAAACATGATAGCTTCCACCGGGGTCTCATTGGCCTTCCTTAATTTCCTTAGCTTCACCACTAGAATGCAATATGTGGATTTTATCAACTTCATTTTCGTTGTTTATGTTGGACTATGGCCCAAAAACAAAATTCACCATAGTAGTGACCGCCATCCGGTGCTCTTCTCCCTTCGCTGAAAATTCTTCAATTTCCTTCAAATCAAGGGTAGGTGGGTGCTACACTAAAGGTATCAATCTAGTTAGAGAAATTAATTCTGTAGATTTAACAGCAGCATCACCTGTAATCTGTGTACAATCTTCTGAAACAGAATGATCATATCTCATAGAATAAGGAAATTCAAAACATGCAGCATCATCTCCTATACATGCAAAAATTTCAGAACATGTAGCACATATACCAGTCTCATCACAATTAGAAATAACACATCCAGAACATCTAGGAAATTTTACACTATCCAAAAAATTCACAATTTCAAGAAATTCAACTAGCATATCATTATGCATATCATCAACAGGCAACTGAATGACATCTAACTGAAAAACATAATGCTCTTTTAAAGGATATTTCATGGCATTAGGAATATTAAACATCACTATAGGAACTCAAAACTGACTCAAAACACAAAAACACAAAGCAATGGTAAAAATCACACAGAAACTTAACAGAAACTATATCTAAATATTTTTAAAAATTATGGGACTACCATAGCATGAAAACTACACAAAAAATGAAACTAAAAAATGTAATAAAAATATTTAAAAATTGAAAAAGTGGTTTACACGATGGAATTTCGGCAAACCAAGTGTGACATCACAATAATGTAAGCCTTGTTTATTTGGCCGTTTTCCTTCAACTAACCAAGTTTCAGCTCATTCTGGGCACGCTTGTTAGTACAAAATTCTACAAAGTGACCCGTAATCACCCATTTTCGCCTGAAAACCACCAAAACACAGCAATACAGGGGTTAGTGAGGGATTAGTAGTCAAATATACTCTCAATAAGATTGATCAAAATCAAAGTGATCCCCGGCAATGGCGCCAAAATTTGATAACTGCTGAGGCTACCAAATTTAAATCAATTTATAACTGAATTACTAAAACTATTTGTAGTATATGGTAACACCGGGTCGAGCCTGTAGATCATTCTAATTATACAATTAGATTAAGAGGTTGATAAATAGGGGAAAGGGTTTGTAAGATTAAACAACAAAAAATAATTAAAAAGAGTAAACAGAATTTGGAAAATAATCAATCTAAGAGAATTAACTAATCTTGATCTTAATCCATCCTTGATCACTAAAAGTTTATTCAATTATCAATCAAATCCTTAGTCTTAGATCACATCAAGATGCCTCTCAATGATCCATGGATCTTCTACTAGAAACGCTTCTAGAATTCAATTAAGATTAGACAAATTAAACATCCATCCAAAACCCTAAAAACCAAGATTTAACCAAGCTAAAAATTTCATCAAACACCTTCAATGCCTTATTTAGTCTCTGAATTCCTCTCTTAGCACATGGTAATTACGTAATTATCAAATGCAAATCACAATCAAATTAAGCACCCAATCAAAATTAGAAGAAGAGAAGAAGAAAAGAAAGTAGATTAATAATTGAATGTAAACAATTAAAACATAATCTCAAGATTAAGCATCAAGAATGTTCAATCCCTTGGATTGATTAAAGGCTCTACCCCTCCATGAATGGGAGGGAAGAACTCAGAAAAAGAAGAGAAAATCTAGAGAGAAGGAAGAGAAGAAGAGAGAAAGATCTAGATCTAGATCTAAAGAGAGAATGAAAAGTCAAGAATAAAAAGATGATCTGAGTTTTCTACCTCTATCCCCTATAACTACCTCATTATTTTGCCTCACATGATCAGAAACTATTAGTTACAAAGTTGGGTCAATTAGGAATCATGAGGCCTAAGTGTCATGTCAATTGGAGGCCTACAACTCAAGTTATGCCCATTTAAGTGACATAAACTCGTCAGCAACTCATCTCTATTTTCTAGATGCAATTTCATGCCCAAAACGACATATTTTGGAAAAGTGGTCTTCATATGAATTAAAGATATATGTCTTATCTTTCAAATGCCAATGGTTTCAGGCCATATCACATCTACAGCCCAAGTTATGCCTTGATTAGTGCACACTACTCAGGTTCCAATAATAGAACCCGTGTTCTGACTTCCAAGCCCAATTAGCTCCACTAAATATCAGATTCTGCCCTGGATCTCTTCATGAAAGTTGTAGAGATCTCTCTTTACTACAAGGTAAGATACATAATTTTTAAACATCTAAAACTCAAGATATGGCTAAAATACAAAAACAGTGTTAAACCTCAATAATGATGGAAAATATCAATTAAGCCCAATTTGAGCCCAAACTTACAAAATATGACTAAGCTCAATCAATTAAGTACATAGAGAGTGTAAATGACTAAAAATAAGGGTTTATTAATGTATAAAATATGTGATTATCAAAAAGGTATGTGTGTTTTCTATCTTTGATTCTTCATCTTTTCTAGGTTTTGGACTTAAGTCTTTAAATAGATAAGTTGGGTTTTAAAGAGAGAAAACTAGTTTCTTTAGCTTGATTCTTGATTTTGTGGATTGGAATTAGTTATTTCAACTTAATAGAAACAAGATAGATGGATTTATCCATAGTTTGAGTTAGTTGGTTCTTTAGTTGAAACCTAAGTTTTCAAGGAACTAAGTGGGTGATTTTTAGTGTTTGATCCAAGTTTTGTGAATCAATAGGTTGTAATGGTGTTACAACATGTTTAGAAGTTGTTGGTGGTGTTAGAAACCAACTAGAAACCAAGTTCAGAGGATTGGAAGTTGAGATGGTTCAATGAAATAGTGCAGAACCGTGTGTTTTCTATAGAATTCTGTAGAAAACCAGCTTGCACCGCAGCGTGGAGAGCTCACGCCGAGGCATGAGACTAGTTTGGCTTCGAGTTTCGCGGTATGAGGTGTATCACCTGGGCACCCGAGAGTAGGGCGCCGTGGTGTGAAAAATGAGTGCTGCGGCATGAGAGTCTGAAACTCACCAAGATGCTGATTTTGATGGGTTGAGTTCCCTAGTTGTTAGAATCCTTTGTTTATGCCCTTTTAAGAATGTTGAGGCACTAGAGAGGGTATTTCTTAGAGAGAAAGACCTAGTGCATACAACTGAAGATAAATGAAAAGTTGTGCAATTCATTAAGTATGGATTGTCATAAATTAAAGTTCAACTTATGAGTGACAAAGTGTTGCTTAGATATCACTTGGGAAGTGATGAGAAAGTGAGAAACAAATGTACAGGCTAGATGACAAGAGTTAAGTGCCATAGACCCTAGCTGGCAAGGGTGAATGCCATATTGTATGAAAGCTCTTAAAGAGTGAAATAGAGTTAGTAATGCAAAGTTAGAAAGTGTACTAAGTCAAGTTGGCATTGGATAAGTGTCGTAATGCATGAACCGCTCTTATAGAGAAGAAGTGGTCTTAGTAGTGCAAGATGGACTTAGTATAGAGTTATGTGGTAGTTATGTTAGAGTTAGGACATAATTCCGCATTTTCACACACTTCACTTCACATATACTTACTATCCCTATAGATCAGATAGTGGAGGCATTCACTCAGTTTGGTATATCCACCTAGTTTACAGTAGACTACTTAGTAGTATAAGGAGGATACCTATTATGGTAACAAACTTTGCCCCTACTAAGTAGGCTATAAGAGGTTACACATTATTTCTCCTTAAGCAATGGGAATAGTTAAGTATCATGACACTACACCTACACTGTATACATTCTTCTTTGAGCATACATAATTTCATCACTACATTATTTATTATTTGTTTAGATTAGAATTTGTGTTTGGTTTGTGTATGTTTAGTTATTGCTTTGTGCCTTCGGAGATAGTTGTATGGGCGATTGTCTAATAGATGATTCCAAATGATTGTATGCGCAGTTGTTTGTTATCATTGTGGTTTCGGCTATCATATCAAAGGTATAAATTGCTTAGGAACGTTACATAGAGAGAGGAAGTTTTGTAATGGTTCTTAAGCAATGAGTTTTAGTATGTTTATCAATTTCAGTTGGGCTTATTCATTTTGAATGTTTAGACTGCTGTTTTAGTATACTTATACTAAGAAAATTGATTTCTCACCCTATTTGTTACCATGTAAATTCAAGTGGAAGTTCATCCAAGGGCAAGAAGAAAAAGTATAAAGACTAGGATAGTTTTTATGCTTAGTAGTTTAAAGCTTGTATTTATTTACATGCTTTTAGCTTGTATAAAGTTTATGTATACAATGAGCCCTTTTGTGGCAAAGATGTATGTATAACTTTTAGTTTTCCGTAAGGCTCTCCATTATTATTTGCTTAGATGATATGGAATAGTATGATGTTAAGTTAGAAGTAGCATAACTAACACTGTTTATCCTAGAGTATGCTTGATATATTAGGTTACCAGTATTAGGGTGTTACAAAGATAACCACTACCTCGTCGAACCAATCCGAATAGTGAACACCATCTCAAGAGGCTTCACAAGTAGCTGTGATTCAGTAAATTCCAGAAAAAGTGCCCTCACAAAAACTAAGATAGGCAGAGGGTCAAAAAATTCCCCACCGATCTCGTTTTCTGTTAAGGATTATGGAAACATGATCTCGGATCACAATGACCTCATGGTCATTACCAGGATAATTACCAATGTTGAGGTTCGCATGATGTTTGTGGATCAAGGGTGCTCAGCAGATACTATGTTCCTAGACTTGTTAAATAAGCTAGGATTACCAAAAGAAGAATTAATCCCATACACCAGTAAGCTGATCGAATTCACAAACGATAAGATCACCCCGATCGGATACATCGAGGCCTATATGGAAGACACTGGCAATCACATCAAAGACTTGGAAGGGGTATTCACCGAGATTCGAAAGCACAATATGCGATTGAACCCAAAATTTTTGCCTTTAGAGTATAAGCATGTGTGTCTTGGGGCCGACAAGGGCGGGGAGTGATCGCCGGTGCAATGAAGCACGGACAAGGAGCGGCTTCTGGAAGGCTTCTAGGTGAAAGGTCATATGAATGAACTGAATATGCACCAAAATAAAAGGGATTCAAAGACTGTGCAGGTATGGGACTGTATAGTTGAGGATGGCTTAAAGGAAGCATGCGAAGCTTCTCAAGGAAGCCTCAAGGAAGCTTCCTACTAAGCTTCTCAAGGAAGCTACACACCCTCTCTCTTCCCTCCTAACTCCATAGCCAAGAGGGCCTTTTCGGAGCCAAAAATAAACTTTTCACTTAACACTTTACCTTTCTAATTTCAAAAACCCTAAAAGTGTGCATCACTTTTACTATCAACTTCTCTCTCTACCCTTTTCTTCTCTTAAGTTTTCTCCTTCATCTCTCTACCTCTCCATTCACAGCCAAACCACCATCACCCTCCATTCTCTTTTGTTTACTCCAACTAACCATATTTTTTAACTCCTCTCATCACCATTACTCTTTTCTCTTTGGTAAGCATCACTTGGATCATCCATCTTCATCATCTTCTTCAAGCTTCAAGTTTAAGACTTTAGGGTAAGACTCTTGGCTTCTTATCCTTTCTTCTTCATTTTTGTTTTGATGGTCATCTTTATGATCATTTATTTGCTCTTTTTCAAGCATTGGTGTTGATTAGTTGAAGTTGAAATTTCTAGAGTTTTGAAGGAGTGTGACCGAAATTGTTAAAGAGCAAACAAGGAGACTTCTTTTCTTGATTTCTCTTGGGTAAGAGGGAGGTGATCCTCTTCAACCTCTCTTGGTAGTGAGAGACTTGATTTTGTGTTGGTTGTGAGAAACCCTTGTTATGGTTACTCTCTTTGATGTTTGATCGTTATGCTTATGTGTTGATTTTATCTTGTTTGATATATTTGGTTGATTGTATATGTATATTGATGACCTTGGTTTGATTTGGATGGATCGGAAAAATGAAATGGAAATAAAAGTCCCTTGCTTTCCTCATGGAGGCTCACAGCCATAACCCTCAAATGGAGTAATCATGGTTGAACTTTTGTAACCAAGATGGAAACATAATTAATGAAGTGAATAAAATCTAATGGAGTTAAGAAATATTTTGGGGTTACTACCCTTGAGAGGCCACGGCCTCTAGGCCATTTTGGGTCCAAAAGATGTAATTTATAGGCAACTTTGGGAATTCAATAATCAAGTAATAAGTAGTTAATAAGGTGATAGAGAGAAATTTAATTGATGACCTAAAAGTGAATCCTTTGACCTAACTAAAGAACAAGAGTGTGAGACTTGGAAAACCTTAGAATAATTCTCTAAGTGAATTTGAATAAACTTAAAGTACGAAACTTAACAATCAAGAGAATTCCTCTAGAGAAGAATTTCATAAGAAATATTAAATTAATGTAAAACTTAATTAATTGGATAATTAGGAATTAATTAGGGATTCATAAAATGGAAAGAACCAAGAATGAAGTTTGATCCAAAAACTTAGAATAATTTTAATTAAAATGAGACCATGAGTGTAAGGGCTTGTTTGGGAAAGCTGAAAATTATAGATTATGCTGATAATCGATTATTGTTATAATCAATTATAATCGATTATTGTTATAATCGATTATAATCGATTCATTTTTATGTTTGGATGCATTAGCTGTAAAGCAATTTTAAGCTAATATGATTCGTTTGGATTATATAAAAAAGAATCGCTTTTATGCATTAAATTACGAAAATAGGTATAGAATGATTAAAAAAATTATTTGATTGAGGACAAAATAGTATTTACATATCAAAGTGTAAGAAATAATCTATAAGCTAAAATCATAAACTTCAATCTTCAGCTTATGATTATTAGCTGTAAAAAGCATTTTTTTGCATTGAATTTCATGTAAAAGCTCTTTTAGAAAATAATCTTTTTACCCAAACATAATAATTATTTCACAAAACAACTTAATCTTCCAAAAATAGCTGAATGGGAAATAATCCATCTTTCCCAAACAAGCACTAAGTAAGAATGTTGACTAACACAATTTAAATCATTCTAAGGGAATTAGGCTTAAAATTTAGTGATGGACTTATTTAATTAAAATAATAATGGTTAAACGAATAAGGTGAGAGAATTTCTCTAAAAGAGAAACTTATTAAGAAGAATGTAGAAATTCAAGCATAATTCCATAATATACCCTAAAACTGTAATGTATTATTTAAGGACTTAATAATATTTATCGTGGGACCATGAGTGAGACCAAGAATGTGTTGATGCTTATCTTAGCTAAATTGTGGTATGTTATGGAAAGTGTATTATTACTGAATATGTATGATATATGCATTGAGTCATCATGCATTGTGAAAGTCCGATGGACTGTTGTTAAGGCCATGTTGCCTAGGAGATTAAACACATCTTAGTGCGGGTGCGAGTAAACTAGTGTAAGTCATAATGTTGACCTTGGGGGCGTCGGGGTGCGGGTACCTCGCAATGGACAGTTGGTAGCTCTTCTGTCCGTGGGGCAGACCGATGCAAACGCACCGATAATTCAGACCGAGACACCGTCCTATATCGCGATATAGTGAAGAATGTCTTGTGCAATGCCTTGATGTGCACGTGGATAAATTGATGACTTTAGCACTTTGGCTGCGGCAGCCGAGTTATAGACATGTCTCCTGATCTTTCTCTCTGAATGTTTGTGTCTAGCTCCATAGAGTAGAATTTTGATAACGTATGCATGTGCATAGTGAGTCAATATATTGTCTGGCATTTAATTCTTATGATCAATGAAATTGTTATCTTATTAATGTATAACTGCCTGAAATTGTTCAGTTGTTTAATATTTGCCTCTTGATTACTGTTTATTACTCTTGCAATACTATGTGGGCATCCTACGCCGTTCTGTTTCTTTACTACCATAATTGTTACTGAATGTAGGATGTCTCACTTATTTCCTATATTTTTACTATTTCTGTCTATATTTATGTTTCTTTGAAGATGTCGATGAAGAGGGAAAAGTACACGAGTTCCCAAGCTTTTGGCCTCACTTTGACTAGCACATGTTTCGATCATGACGACCCGTCTGCAAGGCTTTTTGGGATATGTGCGACTGACTTTACTCGGAGGTCCGGACTGCTGGCATATCAACTTGGCTTCAGATCACTGTGTTTATCTGGGAGATGTGATGGTATCGCTAGCTTGGGGGCGATATGATCCGCCCATCTTTACTTGTAGTGTTCGTTTACACTTAGAGTTCTATCTGCCCGTTCAAGATATGTGGGGTGAACGTTATTACACCCAATAGGAGGATTCATTCCTCTCTACTACCTGAGCCCCGACCCATAACTTGATGGCTCCGATAAGGGTCTCCTTTGACGAGGAAGACCCTGAGGAGGATCCTAACACGGTTCCTTCTCTTTCTTCTTAGGGGCTGATACTATCGATAGTCACTGAAGGCTATCTGTGTTCTTTTTGGGGCTTGATGATTTATTTTTTTGGTGGGCTGTACATGTATAATCTTTTGGAGCATGCATAGTTTTGCTTTTTGTATATCAGGTGTTGTAATTAAACAAGTTCAATCTAATGAAATATATATATATATATATGTATATCCATGTTGTTCGAATGTATAGTTTGCTTTATTTTACCCTTTGCTGTAACTACGTCTCATCACTATATTTTAATATTATTTTATAACAAAAAAAATATTCGTTAATTTAATCATACCATTTCAATCAAACAAGTTTATATTTATATAATGAACCAGGTCTAAGTTTATACTTTTTTTCCACACTGTAGTTTATATTATTTATTTTTGCATCGTAAATAAATTATGTGATGTTCCCTCCCAAAAAGGGGCATTACATTTAGTTGGTATCAGAGCCCCAGTTTATATTTTCTTTGGGTTTTTATGGTTAGGTCTGACTTGTTTGTGCTGCGTGATTCTCTGTGTTTAGTATTCCGAAAGGATACATCTAATTCTTCCTTGTGTTTTCAGTTAGTCTTACTTGAAAGAGCGTAATGGCACGAGGTGGAGACATGGCTGTAGCAATTGAGGCGATGCAATGAATAGCTAAGGTTATCACACAACAAATAGAGAAGACTGCTCAGCAGCGGGAAAGGGCTGCACGACAGATGGAAGCGTCAGCTGACGCTCAAAATTTATTGGAGTTCCATCACCACAACCCTCCTCAATTTAAAGGAGAATTTGGTCAAGAGAAAGCTAGTCTGTGGATCAAGAAGCTGGAGAAAATCTTTAGAGGCATGAACTGTGCCAACGATAAGAAGGTAACTTATGCCGCTTTTATGCTGATTGGGGATGCTGAAGACTGGTGGAATAGGGCACAGAGAGTGTTAGAAGCTGAAGGTCGCACAATCACTTGGGAGGTATTCAAGAATAAGTTCTTGGAAAAATATTTCCCCGCAAACACCAGGTATGCAAAAGAAATGGAGTTCCTCAGCTGGAGGCAAGGAAGCTTGTCTATAAGTGAATGTGCCGCGAAGTTCGAAAGCTTATCCAAGTTTTTGACATATTTCCAGCACTAGCCAGACGAGGTATGGAAATGTCAAAAATTTGAGGAAGGACTGAGGCACGAAGTGAAAAGAGCATTCATCACCTTAAAGATCAACCAATTTTCGGAGCTGTTAGATATGTGTTGCCAAGTGGAAACTTTGGATCAAGCTTGAGATTCAAGAAATCAAAACTTTGGACCTACCAGGTTCCAAAGAGGAGGCCGCAAATCGTTTCCAAAAGAAGCCTTATTCCCAACCACTGGGAAATCAACAGCACACATCCGGTGGAGGTTCTGGTGGAGGCTCTGGTGGAAACCGAACCGGACAAAATGTGGCATTTTCTTCCAAATGTTTGAAGTACGGGAAGAATCATGCAACAAGAGACTGCCCCATCAAAGCAATCATCTGTTTTCGATGTGAAAAACCTGGGCACGTCTCCAGAGATTGCAATCAAGTTAAGGCTGAGCCTTTAGTCAATACTGCACGAGCTACAAAGCCGTAGGCAGGGGGCCGAGTCTATACCATGAGTGGAGCCGAAGCCTCCAAATCCGAAGATCTGATATAGGGAGAAGGTGCCATAGGAGGTAATCTTTTAACTGTACTACATGACTCTGGGCAACCCACTCTTTCATTTCTTATGACTATGTGCGATGACTTGGTTTACCTGTATCTTCCTTACCTTTTGACTTGACTGTTTCTACTCCCACTAATAAACCTGTTATTACTACCCAAGTCTATTTGAATTGTCCTTTGATTGTTGAGAGTCGAATCTTTTTTGTTGATTTGATTTGTTTACCCCTTTCTCAGTTAAATGTAATTTTAGGAATGGATTGGTTGTCTTCCAACCATATCCTGTTGGATTGTTCTAGTAAAACCATAGTTTTACCTATGAATGAGGATTCTAGATTTTTGACGGCTAACCAAATTCGAGCTTTCTTGAAACAAGGAGCTCAGGGATACATGCTATTCTCTTCCTTGAAGGTCGAGAGCGAGGCTGATGTGAATGCAATTCTAATGGTTAACAAGTTCCTTGAAGTCTTTCCTGATGATGTGCCTGGTTTGCCGCCGAAGCGGGAAATATAGTTCGCTATTGACCTTGTACCTGGATCTGGTCCTATATCTATAGCGCCTTACAAAATGTCACCATCGGAGTTAGCAGAGCTTAAGAAGCAGTTAGAAGAACTCTTGGAAAAGCAATTTGTTAGACCCAGTGTGTCACCCTGGGGAGCACCAGTGTTGCTAGTCCGAAAGAAGGATAGTACTTCGCGATTGTGTGTGGACTATCGCCAACTAAATAAGGTCACAATCAAGAATAAGTATCCACTTCCAAGGATAGACGACTTAATGGATCACTGAAAGGAGTAGCAGTGTTCTCTAAGATCGATCTGTGATCGGGCTACCATCAGATTCGAGTAAAGGCAGAGGATATTCCCAAGACGGCATTTCGTACCCGTTACGGTCATTACGAGTACCTTGTGATTCCTTTTGGCATATCGAATGCACCTGCCATATTCATGGACTACATGAACAGAATCTTTCATCCTTACTTGGACAGATTTGTTGTTGTCTTCATTGATGATATTCTGATCTACTCTCAAAATCAGGAGGATCATGTTGAACACCTCAGTATAGTCCTCCAAATTCTGAAGGAGAAGAAGCTATACGCCAAATTGTTGAAGTGTGAATTTTGGCTGGACAAAGTCAAGTGTTGGGCCATGTGATCTCGAAGGAAGGTATTGCAGTAGATCCGTCAAAAGTAGAAGTAGTTGTGGATATAAGTTTGCCCCAAATGGTTTTACATGTTAAGTTTTGATGATGACAAATACAAGACAAAAAGAATACTTTGCTTATGTGCTTTGTTGCATCCTATATAAAGCATATCCATTAGTAATTGATAAATATCTTATTTAGATGTGTCTATGAAAGTTTTATATGTATGTTAAACTAACTAGAGTTATACATTTATGAATCATGCATATGAAGACATTGAATTGTGAATTTGGACTGACTATGCTTGTTTAAGTGAGCAATACTTTGTAGGATAGTCCAAGTACCAAGAATGAGCTTGCAAACAAGAAAGCAAAAGATATATATTAAGCTCAACATAAGGAGAATGTGAATGCCTACTTCATGAAGGTATTGATAATATCAAAGTCATGTCAAAGACCAAGTCCGAAGGAAGATTAAATGGTATAGCTTTTAGGACTTAGGGTCTTTATGTAAGAAGCCTTATGGATATCTCAAATATGTTTTTCAAATATGTTTTACAAATGATTTTCCTATGTTAAAATGTCCAACAAACAAGTTTTGAGAAGCTACTTTTGGTAATAGTTCAAATCTATGAAAAATAGCAAAGTTTGAGTTTTTCAAAACTGACCTTTGGTCACTCTTTTGATCATATCTTTCAAAATACTTTGAATTTTGTTTTTAAACTTCTTTCATTTGAAAATAGACTCAAAGATCTTTCTAATGACTGGTCATTTGCTTTAAACAGATAAGAAATGAAGAAGTTATGACCTTTTAAAGTCAGTTGTTGAAATTAGGAAGGTGTATTCGAATACAACATGTGGTATTCGAATACCACAGCCCAGAAAACGTTCTTGAACAAGTTTTTTAAAGGGGTATTCGAATATAGGATGTGGCATTCGAATACCATGCCTTAGAAAACATTCCAGAACACGTTTTTGAAGGTTTATTCGAATACCAAACTTGGTATTCGAATAGAAACATTAAGGAACGTAACTTTTTAAAGGAGTATTCGAATAACTTAAGGGATATTCGAATACACATGCCCAAAATCACGCAACGGCTATTTTCAAAGGCTTTTAATGTGATATTAATTTATACCCATCGGCTCTTTTTCTTAGAACACTATAAATACATGTTTTTGGGACATCTTTTAACACAACCCAATTATCTGAAACAACTATTTCTTGCTTTATTTTGTGAAACATATTTTACCAAATTTATGTGCTCTTTTTCGCCAAAATTTGAGATATCCTTAGAGAGCTTCATAGAGCTTCAATTTGTATAATTTACTCTGAGTGAGAGTTTCTCTTCATTTATATTTCTGTTCTTCTATATTGAGGGTGAGGTATCCTTCAAGATTTGTAAAGGGGGTGAGGTATCCCTCTAAGGTTAGTATAAGGGTGAGGTATCCTTGCAGACTAAGACTTTAGCACAAGGGTAGAGTTTTCCTGTGTGTGAAAAGTGCTCTTTTATGTAACGGTTGCAAGCACCTATTGAAACTTGTATACATAGTGAAAAATGTCGGATTATTTTCGAGGACTGGACGTAGACCACAAGTGGGTTAGTGGTCGAACTAGAATAAATATTGTGCCTGCTTTTCTCTTCTCAATCTCTTTATTTTACGTAATTTTATATTATTGTACATTTATTTATTTGCTGTTCTTAAAGCTTTTATTCTTCATCTCATAATTCTTTCTCTTTTATTTAATAGCTTAAATATTTGTGTTTATTTTAAGAGCTTTTGTGAAAAGTTTTTAATACCCAATTCACCCCCCTCTTGGGTAATGGTTGCCATGACTAACAAGTGGTATCAGAGCTTCGTGCTCTAGTGAAAGCTTAACCGCTTAGAGTTAAAGATCCTTGTCTGTTGGCAACCTTAAAAGTTTTTCAAAATGGAAGGTTTTGAAATTGATAAACCACCATTCTTCGATGGTGTGCTTTTTGTTTATTGAAAAGCTAGAATAGAGTTTAATATACAATCTATTGATTTGGATTTATGGGATGTTGTGCTAAATGGATTTATTTGTAAACCAAAACAAACTTGGAATACCTATGACAAGAAATGTTTTTCTTTAAACATTAGAGCTATGCAAATTTTAAAAAGTTGTTTGAATGATGATGCTTATGCTACAATTAAAAATTGCTCTAGTGCTAAAGATGTATGGGATGTTCTTAATGCTATTTATCTTGCTAACAATGATTTTGTGTATAAAGTTGTATATAGAAAGCAAGAAGAGCAAATGCCAATGAAGGAAGCTTGTCATGAAAAATATCCTCAAAGAGATACTTAAACTATTGAAGGGAGCCAAATGCCACTTGGTGACAATGATGCTCAATTTGAAGAAGAGGCAAAGCAAAACAAAATTGATGAGGAAGAATGTGATTCTCTTAAAGAGGCAAGTACCCTAAAAATTGAAACTACTTCCTATATGGCTAAAAAGGACTTTGAGGTAAATAATTCTAAACTATATTATAGTCCTTCCTATGATGAGTTGCGAAGTGCATATAATGAATTGTATGATGGTTTATTGAATTTAGAAAAGAAAAACTTATCGTGTTTGGAAAATATTTCCTTTATTGAAAATGAAATTAAAATTTTGAAAAATGAATATATTTTTCTTGATGAATAAATGTCTTTAAAATGTGAAACCTCATCTTCTTATGAAAAATGCATTAATTTAGAAAATTAAGTTGAGGACTTATATTCTGAATTTGTCAAAGCTAATGATTGTAATTGCTTAAATTCTATGCTTGTTAATAAGAATAAAATTAATGTTATTGCATGTGAAAATTCAAGCAAGGCTTATGGCAAAATTAATTTAGAATATAATAACAATAAAATGCTTAAGTTTTTCAAAAATGATATTCAAATGATTAAGCCATCATTAAATTCAATTATTTGTAATTTTTATGGTCATCTAGGACATATTTCTCATTTATGCAATTATAGAAGAAATCTTTATATGAGAAATTGTATGGTATGGGTTCCTAAAAATCCTAAAGGCCCAAATACTAATATTCAAGGACCCAAAATGAAGTAGGTACCAAAGTGTCCTCCTAGTGTCTCAATTATGCAGAATATTTCTCAAAAGGATGGACAAATTGGTCAAAAGAAAGAGGAATCATCAAGAAGGATGCTTCCAAAGCCTAATGGTAGAAACTTTGGTCAAAGAAGGAAGATGGCTTCAACCAAAGCTTCTCAAGTACAAAATGTAGAACTTGCAAAGTTCAAGACTCCAAAAGAGAAGCAATGGATAAGAAAAAGTATTTCCTTGATTACCAAGGTCAAGGTATCAAAAGCTTTTACCTCTTATGCACACTCACATACAAAGTCAATAAATTTGAGGTATATTCCTTGTAAGCCTTAAGTGATTAATAGAATCATGTGTACTTGATAAAATTTAAATATTATGTTTAACACATGATTATGTTCATTCTTTTTATATCATTGCTCATTAATTTGTTATATATCTTAGTAAATAAGAGTCTATAATGCCTATGTATGCTTTATATGCTTTAAAATTATCTACATATCATGAAAGCAAGCATGTTATCGGCTATATGCTTAATGAAAAATGATTATTTAAATTTATTGTGCTCAATTTACATATTATGAAAAATTGATCTTTATGAGAGCATAATTGATTAATATTCAAAAACTAACACACAAGGACCCAAGAAAATTTGGGTACAAAAAGTCAAAAATTGAAGTGTGTTGTAGGTGTGCTTGAAGGCTAAGAAATGACTTTGGCATCTTGAAAGTGGCTGCTCCAAATACAAATATCATAAATAATTTCAAGTTCTCTTCCTTGTCTCCATGAAGCATAGACTTACAATCCTTAGATAAGTGAAACTTGTGTTATGCTTTTCTAGCTTTATGTCTTAAACATGTTTTTACACGTTAATATGCTAGATAAAAGTATGCTCATTGTTTTGACATCCTTGAGCATGAGTTTTTGTTTAATCATGACTTAAAATAAGTATTTGTGTTAGATGGTTTTATCTTGTTTTATTCCTTTCTAACATAATCCTTGGTTGTTTCAAAATGTTTTTGTAAGAATCAAGTATCTGGTTTAATTGTCATGAATGCATGTTAAAATGAGTGCTATATTGCATGGTTGTTTTTAATCTTTGCAATTATTATTTGGAAATTCTTCTGCATATTAATATGCTAGATAAAGTATGCTTCATGCTTAAAATGACATGTCTAATGAAAATATCCTTGAGCTTGAGTTTTTGATCAATCATACATATAATATTTGAATTTATTGCTTAATTATGATTTCATCCTTCTTGAATTAGCACTGACTTGAGCTTTGGAGGTATCTCGAAATCATTTTTGTAGGTACTCCTTCAAAAGGTAAGCTTTCGTCTCTCAAAATGCATTTCCTGGACATATATATGTGATTTATTGTTTAAGTTATTCGAATATCTCCATATGATATTCGAATACCATTGATGTTTTACGTGCAACCTTGTGTTTTTGTTAAGGCTATTCAAATACCACTGATGGTTATTTGAATACTTTACTTCAGTACAGCTTTTCTAAAAGCTGGTGCATTCGAATACCTAAGCAGTCATTCAAATACCCAGAGGCTGATCTTTTTCAGTTTTCTTTCAGCTTCTCTGGAGTATTCGAATACCAGTATGAGTATTCGAATACTTGCTCCTCTGGCCTTCTCTTCTTTTCTGTGAATATTCGAATACTACAACAAGCATTCGAATACCTTCTGTCTGAAGGCTGCATCCTTTAGTCTTTCCCTGCTGCTGCTGCTGATATTCCTGCCCCTGCTTTATTTGAAAGGTTCTGCTACATTTGTTGTTGTATATGTTGTATAGCGTTAATAATCTATATATGCTAAATTCTTTGTTTGTATTATCTAAAAATATGCACTTAATGATCTGTATGAAAAATACAAATGTTTAACCAAATGTAATTGGCTATTCTTTTGATGAATATATGTACTTGGCTAATTTGATTAATGAAATGAAATATTTTTTGCCCTTGTGAACTCATTTGTTATTTTATTATTTTAAATGCTTATTTGCTTATGAGTTTGGCATAATGACTAACCTCTATGGATCCAAAATTAATAGATACCAAAGAAAGTACTTTGAATTATTTTGTAAGGTGTCAACTACTTCAAGCAAGCATTTAAATGGAATAAGTTCATTCAACTTGAGGATAGTGAAGTTTAAAAGGACTCAACTTTTAAAGGGGTGCAAATAATTTCTATTCCTTCATGAAAGCTTGAAGCTCGGAAGTTAGTGGAAGTGAGAGTCATCTACGAAAATTCAAAGAATAGTTTTTTGGTAATATCAAACTATTATCCTTTTTTTATACTTTAAATTTGATATCAAACTATTATCCTAAATAAGTTTTGATGATGATCATATGCTTCTTGATAAACTTGAATCATGCCTTAAAATGCTTAAAGTGATTTTTTTTATTCAAGTACATATGTGCTTCATGCATTCTTGTTAGAATTAACATTGCATAGTTGATAATGTGATACATGTTTTAAATTATATATCAACCTAAATTATGCTTATAAATGGGCTTACATGATATTTGATGCTAACATATATTTTAGAGGACTTTTAAAGTTAACTTTGCAAGTCTCTCTATATATTTCAAATATAACCATCAGATTTTTTACATACAAGCATATGTGGATAAATGAGAAAAGTTGAATGGAATTCAAATGAAGAGGAAGATAAAGAAGCATTTCTTCAAGTGCAATGGAATGGAATATTCAAAGGAATAAAGCTCAAAGTTAAAGGACCAATAAATAAGGATTATCACTCTTTATCTATCTCAATAAGTATCTCTATCCCTAAGCTTTTGTGGTATTTTATATGATATGGATTGTATGATATTTGTCAATAAATTGATCTTAAAATGATTAGATGCTTTCCTTACATGAGAAGTATGCTTAGCTTTGACAAAGTGCCTAATTGGTTATTAACTTGCTAATTTGTCATTGCATTTAGGGTGAATGATATTAGTTTTATACATGCTTTGATCCCTATAGCATATTTCATCAAGGAGATGTACTTATGTTCTTTTGACTTGGATTGATCTGTCTTAATGAATATGTGTTTTTTAATATAAAATATCTCTACCCTTCTAAAATGCTTTTAAAAATATAATATGCTCTTGTAAAATTCTTTTTGAAAGGGGGAAAAGTTTTTAAAATGTTTTTTGATTGATGGATTAAAAATAAAAATCTTTTGCCTACTTTTCTTTAAAGTAATGTGCTTACATGGTCTTCACGTACATATTTTCTTTATCTATTATTTTGATAATATGCATATTTTGAGGGAGAGCCTAGCTCTTAAGCTGTTTATATCTTTTGGCTTACATCCTTATTTGATTACATAAAGTGTTTTATTGTCATCATATGCTAAATGTTGATATACAAAAATATGACAAGCATTACATGAATAATCCTCTATATCATCTCTCTATTCTTGAATCATATGTAGAATCTCTAAAGGGGAGAAAATATTTTTTTCTTTCTAAGCCTTTTTGTTGATGTCAAATAGGGGGAGCGAAAATTAGAAAAA
This sequence comes from Ormosia semicastrata, assembly GCA_029884595.1. Classification (NCBI taxonomy): domain Eukaryota; kingdom Viridiplantae; phylum Streptophyta; class Magnoliopsida; order Fabales; family Fabaceae; genus Ormosia; species Ormosia semicastrata. The sequence continues at coordinate 78,975,022 of JAQQTO010000060.1, forward strand.
AAAAATATATGCTTGATATGCTTATTGTTTGATATGCTTACATGAATATCCATTCTTGAATATTGCTCATCAATATATTTTTTCTTTGGTGATTTGTCATCATAAAAAAAGGGGAGATTGTGGATATAAGTTTGCCCTAAATGGTTTTATATATTAAGTTTTGATGATGACAAATACAAGACAAAAAGAATACTTTGCTTATGTGCTTTGTTGCATCCTATATAAAGCATATCCATTAGTAATTGATAAATATCTTATTTGGATGTGTCTATGAAAGTTTTATATTATGTTAAACTAACTAGAGTTATACATTTATGAATCATGCATATGAAGACATTGAATTGTGATTTTGGACTAACTATGCTTGTTTAAGTGAGCAATACTTTGTAGGATAGTCCAAGTACCAAGAATGAGCTTGCAAACAAGAAAGCAAAAGATATATATTAAGCTCAACACAAGGAGAATGTGAATGCCTACTTCATGAAGGTATTGATAACATCAAAGTCATGTCAAAGACCAAGTCCGAAGGAAGATTAAATGGTATAGCTTTTAGGACTTAGGGTCTTTATGTAAGAAGCCTTATAGATATCTCAAATATGTTTTTCAAATATGTTTTTACAAATGATTTTCCTATGTTAAAATGTCAAACAAACAAGTTTTGAGAAGCTAGTTTTGGTAATAGTTCAAATCTATGAAAAATAGTAAAGTTTGAGTTTTGCAAAACTGACCTTTGGTCACTCTTTTTATCATATCTTTCAAAATAATTTGAATTTTGTTTTTAAACTTCTTTCATTTGAAAATAGACTCAAAGATCTTTCCAATGACTGGTCATTTGCTTTAAACGGATAAGAAATGAAGAAGTTATGACCTTTTAAAGTCAGTTGTTGAAATCAGGAAGGTGTATTCAAATACAGCATGTGGTATTCGAATACCACAGCCCAGAAAACGTTCCTGAACGAGTTTTTTAAAGGGGTATTCGAATACAGGATGTGGCATTCGAATACCATGACTTAGAAAACGTTCCAGAACACGTTTTTGAAGGTTTATTCGAATACCAAACTTGGTATTCGAATAGAAACGTTAAGGAACGTAACTTTTTAAAGGAGTATTCGAATAACTTAAGGGGTATTCGAATACACACGCCCAAAATCACGCAACGGCTATTTTCAAAGGCTTTTAATGTGATATTAATTTATACCCAATGGCTCTTTTTCTTAGAACACTATAAATACATGTTTTTGGGACATCTTTTAACACAACCCAATTATCTGAAACAACTATTTCTTGCTTTATTTTGTGAAACATATTTTACCAAATTTCTGTGCTCTTTTTCGCCAAAATTTGAGATATCCTTAGAGAGCTTCATAGAGCTTCAATTTGTATAATTTACTCTGAGTGGGAGTTTCTCTTCATCTATATTTCTGTTCTTCTATATTAAGGGTGAGATCTCCTTCAAGATTTGTAAAGGGGCTGAGGTATCCCTATAAGGTTTGTATAAGGGTGAGGTATCCCTGCAGGCTGAGACTTTAGCACAAGGGTAGAGTTTCCCTGTGTGTGAAAAGTGCTCTTTTATGTAACGGTTGCAAGCACCTATTGAAGCTTGTATACATAGTGAAAAATCTTGGATTATTTTCGAGGACTGGACGTAGACCACAAGTGGGTTAGTGGTCGAACCAGGATAAATATTGTGTCTGCTTTTCTATTCTCAATCTCTTTATTTTATGTAATTTTATATTGTTGTACATTTATTTATTTGCTATTCTTAAAGCTTTCATTCTTCATCTCACAATTCTTTCTCTTTTATTTAATAGCTTAAATATTGGTGTTTATTTTAAGAGCTTTTGTGAACAGTTTTTAATACCCAATTCACCCCCCCTCTTGGGTAATGGTTGCCATGACTAACAGCAGTTCTACAATGGGAACAATCAAAGACAGTGATAAAAATCCAAAGCTTTGTGGGTTTGGCTAGATACTATCGGAGGTTCATTGAAGGATTCTCTAAAATAGCAGGGCCTCTCACTCAACTCACGAGGAAGAATCAAGCCTTTGAGTGGACTAATACTTGCGAAGAGAGCTTCCAAGAATTGAAAAGAAGACTAACTACTTCACCAGTGCTAGTTCTACGAACGAGCCCTTTGAAGTGTATTGCGATGCTTCATATCAAGGATTAGGAGCTGTGCTTATGCAAAATGAAAAAGTGGTGGCTTATGCTTCGAGACAGTTGCGAGTGCATGAGAAGATCTAACACATGACTTAGAGTTAGCAGCTGTGGTTTTCACTTTGAAGATATAGAGACACTTCCTATATGGGGCGACGTTCAATGACTTTAGTGACCACAAGAGCTTGAAGTACTTATATGATCAAAAGGAATTGAATATGAGACAGCATAGGTGGTTGAAATTTCTAAAGGATTATGATTTCTGACTTCTGTATCACTCTGGAAAGGCAAACATCATGGCAGACGTGTTGAGTAGGAAGATGCTCAGTATCTCAGCCATGATGATCAAGGAAAAAGATTTGATAGAGCAATTCAAGGATGTATGGTCCTTCGTGGAATTAGCACCGAGAAAAATTTCCATGAACATGGTTACTATCTCAAGCGAATTAATGGAAGACATCCAGGAAAAGTAGAAAATTAATAAGTTTTTGCAAGAAGAAAGAGAGCTGATGAGGCAGGGCAATGCGATAAAATTCGAGGAAGGAACGGATGGAATTCTAAGGTTTCGAGGTAGAGTTTGTATACCCAGGGATCAGGAGCTTAGAAAGTATATTCTTGAACACGCTCACACGAGCAAGTTGAGTATGCACCCGAGGATAACTAAAATGTACCAAGACCTGAAGAAGTTATTTTTGTGGCACGAGATGAAGAGTGATATTACCAGATGTGTGTCTTCTTATCTGGTTTTCTAGAAAGTGAAGGTTGAGCATCAAAGACCATCAAGAATGCTACAACCTCTATCCATTCCTGAATAGAAGTGGGATAGCATTGCGATGGATTTTGTGGTTGGATTGCCAAAGACCAGAAAAGGTTATGACTCAATATGGGTAATCATTGATCGACTCACGAAGTCAGCACACTTCCTACCAATCAACATAAGATACAACATGGAGAAGCTGACCCAGCTGTATATCAATGAGATCATTAGGCTACATGGTGTGCCTACTAGTATTGTTTCGGATAGGGATCCATGGTTCACCTCAAAGTTTTGGCAAAGTTTGCAAGAAGCATTGGGAACAAGACTACGATTGAGTTCTGCTTACCATCCACAAACCGATGGGCAATTGGAAAGGACGATCTAATCGTTAGAGGATTTGCTCAGGGCTTGCGCTTTAGAATAGACTGGAAGTTGGGATGAAGTTTTACCGTTGGTAAAGTTCACCTACAACAATAGTTTTCATTCAAGCATAGGGATAGGTCCAGTAGCTTACCAAATAGCCTTACCACCTTTTCTTTCAAACTTTCACAATGTCTTTCATGTGTCACAACTACGGAAATATATTCCTGACTCGAACCATGTCATAGCACCAGACACAATACAACTAAAAGAGAACTAAACCTATGAGACACCTCTTGTAACGATTAAAGATAGGAGAGTAAAACAACTTAAAGGAAAGGAAATTTCATTGGTGAAAGTGATCTGGAATGAAAATATCGGAGATGTAACATGAGAATTGGAAGACAAAATGAAAGAGCAACACCCACAACTGTTCTAAGGTATGAAAATTTCGAGGATGAAATTTCTTTTTAGAAGGGGAGAGTTGTAACACCCCGAAAATTATTTATTTCATCATAAATAATCATTTTCCAATATTTGTGATTATTGGGAATTTTTTTGGATTTTTTTGGAAATGTCAAATATTTTAATATATTCCTCATTTTACGTGCACATAGAGCAGAGTCAGTGTAACACCCTGGAAATTATTTGTTTCATGATAAATAGTTATTTCTAAGATTTATGATTTTTGAGGATTTTTGTGGATTTTTCAAGAAACATTGAATATTTTAATATATTCCTCATTTTGCGTGTGCGTTGAGTGAAGCCGGGAAAATAAAATATTTTTTCCGAGGCTGGTAAACTTTGAACTGTGAAAACGTCGACGGGGGACCTTACTAAACCCGAGGATGGGCATAGTTTACGAGGTTTATATTTTTTAAGATTTTATCTTATAAATAAAATCGTTGTATCACAAAATTATCCGATGAACAATAAATACTATTTTTATTAACTGTAACTTTTGTTCACTGGATAATAGCTCTAGTACAGTGTTAATCATCTTTTCTAGAGTGTTCACTTTATGTGATCACATCACTTTTTATTTTATTGAGAAGCGTGCGAAGCTTCTTAAGGAACCCTCAATGAAGCTTCAAGGAAGCTTCCTACCAAGCTTCTCAAGGAAGCTACACACCCTCTCTCTTCCCTCCCAACTCCACGGCAAAGAGGGCCTTTTTGGAGCCAAAAATAAACTTTTCACTTAACACTTTACCTTTCTAATTTCAAAAACCCTAAAATAGTGCATCACTTTTACTATCAACTTCTCTCTCTACCCTTTTCTTCTCTCGACTTTTCTCCTCCCTCTCTCTACCTCTCCATTCACGGCCACACCACCATCACCCTTCATTCTCTTTTGTTTACTCTAACTAACCACATTTCTTAACTCATCTCATCACCATTACTCTTTTCTCTTTGGTAAGCATCACTTGGATCATCAATCTTCATCATCTTCTTCAAGCTTCAAGTTTGAGACTTTAGGGTAAGATTCTTAGCTTCTCATCTTTTGTTCTTCATTTTTGTTTTGATGGTCATCTTTATCATCATTTATTTGCTCTTTTTCAAGCATTGGTATTGATTGGTTGAAGTTGAAATTTCTAGGGTTCTGAAGGAGTGTGACCGAAATTGTCAAGGAGCAAACAAGGAGACTTCTTTTCTTGATTTCTCTTAGGTAAGAGGGAGATGATCCTCTTCAACCTCTCTTGGTAGTGAGAGACTTGATTTTGTGTTAGTTATGAGAAACCCTTGTTAGGGTTACTCTCTTTGATGTTTGATCGTTATGCTTATATGTTGATTTTATCTTTTGTTTGATTTGTTTGGTTGAGTGTATATGTATATTGATGACCTTGGTTTGATTTGGATGGATTGGAAAAATGAAATGGAAAGAAAAGTCCCTTGCTTTCCTCATGGAGGCTCACGGCCATGACCCTCAAATGGAGTAATCATGGTTGAAATTTTGTAACCAAGACGGAAACATAATTAATCAAGTGAATAAAATGTAATGGAGTTAAGAAAAATTTTATGGTTACTACCCTTGGGAGGCCACAGCCTCCAGGCCATTTTAGGTCCAAAATATATAATTTTTAGGCAACTTTGGGAATTCAATAATTAAGTAATAAGTAGTTAATAAGGTGATGGAGAGAAATTTAATTGATGACCTAAAAGTGAATCCTTTGACCTAACTAAAGAACAAGAGTGTGAGACTTGAAAAACCTTAGAATAATTCTCTAAGTGAATTTGAATAAACTTAAAGTAAGGAACTTAACAATAAAGAGAATTCCTCTAGAGAAGAATTTCATAAGAAATATTAAATTGAAGTAAAACTTAATTAATTGGATAATTAGGAATTAATTAGGGATTCATAAAATGGAAAGAACCAAGAATGACGTTTGATCCAAAAACTTAGAATAATTTTAATTAAAGTGAGACCATGAGTGTAAGTAAGAATATTGAATAACTCAATTTAAATCATTCTAAGGGAATTAGACTTAAAATTTAGTGATGGAGCTATTTAATTAAAATAATAATGGTTAAACGAATAAGGTGAGAGAATTTCTCTAAAAGAGAAACTTATTAAGAAGAATGTAGAAATTCAGGCATAATTCCATAATGTACACTAAAAGTGTAATGTATTATTTAAGGACTTAATAATATTTATCGTGGGTCCATGAGTGAGACCAAGAATGTGTTGATTATCTTAGCCAAATTGTGGCATGTTATAGAAAGTATATTATTGCTAAATATACATGATATATGCATTGAGTCATCATGCATTGTGAAAGTCCGATGGACTGTTGTTGAGGCCATGTTGCCTAGGAGATTGAACACACCTTAGTGCGGGTGCGAGTAGACTAGTGTAGGTCATAATGTTGACCTTAGGGGCGTCGGGGTGCGGGTACCTCGCAATGGACAGTTGATAGCTCTTTTGTCTGTGGGGCAGACTGATGCAAACACACTAATGATCCGGACCGAGATATTGTCCTATATCGCGATCTAGTGAAGAATGTCTTGTACAATGCCTTGATGTGCACCTGGATAAATTGATGACTTTAGCACTTTGGCCGCGGCAGCCGAGTTACAGACATGTCTCCTGATCTTTCTCTCTAAAATTTTTGTGTCTAGCTCCATGAGTAGGATTTTGATAACGTATGCATATGCATAGTGAGTCAATATATTGTCTGGCATTTAATTCTTATGATCAATGGAATTGTTATCTTATTAATGTATAATTGCCTGGAATTGTTCAGTTGTTTAATATTTGCCTCTTGATTACTGTTTATTACTCTTGTAATGCTATGTGGGCGTCCTATGCCATTCTATTTCTTTACTGCCATAATTGGTACTGAATGTAGGATGTCTCACCTATTTCCTGTATTTCTACTATTTCTGTCTATATTTATGTTTCTTCGAAGACGTCGGTGAAGAGGGAAAAGTACACGAGTTCCAGGCTTTTGGCTTGACTTTGACTAGCACCTGTTTCGATCATGAGGACCCGTCCGCAAGGCTTTTTGGGATATGTGCAACTGACTTTCCTTGGAGGTCCGGACTGCTAGCATATCAACCTGGTTTCGAATCGCTGTGTTTATTTGGGAGACGTGACAGTGTCGCTAGCTTGGGGGCGATATGATCCGCCTATCTTTACTTGTAGTGTTCGTTTACACTTAGAGTTCTATCTGCCCATTCGAGATATGTGGGGTGAACGTTATTACACCCCACAGGAGGATTCATTCCTTTCTACTGCTCGAGCCTCGACCAGAAACTCGGTGGCTCCGATGAAGGTCTCCTCTGACAAGGAAGACCCTGAGGAAGATCCTGACACGGTTCCTTCTTTTTCTTCTTAGTCTCTACTATTCAATATAATGAAAAATATATATATATGTATATCCATGTTGTTCAAACGTATGGTTTGCTTTATTTTACCCTTTGCTATAACTACGTCTCGTCACTATATTTTAATATTATTTTATAACAAAAAAAAATATTCGCTAATTTAATTATACCATTTCAATCAAGCAAATTTATATTTATATAATGAACCGGGTCTAAGTTTATACTTTTGTTTTCCGCACTGTAGTTTATATTACTTATTTTCGTATCGTAAATAAATGATGTGACGTTCCCTCCCAAAAAGAGGCGTTACAGGCAAAGGGTCAAAAAAGTCCCCACCGATCTTATTTTCTGTTAAGGATTACAGAAACATGATCTCGGATCACGATGACCCCATAGTCATTACCAGGATAATTACCAATGTTGAGGTCTGCATGATGTTTGTGGATTAAGGGTGCTTAGTAGATATTATGTTCCTAGACTAGTTCAACAAGCTAGGATTACCAAAGGAAGAATTGATCCCGTACACTAGTGAGCTGATCGAATTCACAGACGATAAGGTCACCCCAGTCGGATACATCGAGGCCTATATGGTAGACACTGGCAATCACATCAAAGACTCAGAGGGGGTATTCACCAAGATTCGAAAGCACAACATGCGATTGAACCCGAAATTTTTGCTTTTGGAGTACAAGCTAGCAAGTTTCTGGGATTTCTATTGACAAACCATGGCATCGAGGCCAACCCAGAGAAATGCCAAGTAGTGCTCGACATGCACAACCCCTAATCCATAAAAAAAAGTGTAGTAGCTCACAGGACGGATCGTGGCCCTCACACGTTTCTTAGCCAAGGATGCTTAAAAATCTCTCCTCCTCTTTAAAACCTTGAAAAAAGGAAAGAACTTTGAGTGGACTTCGAAATATGAAGCTGCATTCCAAGAGATGAAAAGAATGTTGTCCATACCGCCCATTCTGACAAGGCCAGACCCCGGTGAGACATTTACGCTTACCTCTCCGTTAGCAATGAAGCAATTAGTTCAGTTCAGATAAAAAAGATAGACGAGGGCCAAAGGCCAATTTACTTCATCAACAAAGTCCTACAGGGCCCTAAGATTCGTTACCAAAAAATTAAGAAGCTAGCTCTGGTGCTAATAATCATTGTGAGGAGGTTGAGCCAATACTTCTAATGTCACCTCGTAGTAGTGAGGTCAGACCAACCTATCAAGCAAATACTACATAAATCGGATCTCGATGGGAGAATGATTACTTGGTTAGTAGAACTCTCCGAGCTCGGAGTCACCTACGAGCCAAGGCTAGTTGTAACACCCCTCGATCTAGTAACTACGGCACAATCGTCATTATACCACAGTCATTAAATTTTTGGCGTGCTACAACTCAAATAACAAGTTTCCAAATTAAAATCATTATGTATATAAAGAAAATATGAGCCACAAATGAATAGATACACATACTGTCATTTGAAAATATAATTTAACAAGATATACTCAAAATACAGCACATAAGACTGGATAATTACCTTAAAACATACATAGCGTGACGTATTGCTCATACCGCTCAAAAACACTTAGATGTACATCAAAATGCAGTTGTACTCAAAAGAACCCTTATACAGATAATGCAAAAGAAACATAAACTACCCATAACGACACCACGACTAAGGAGTTGGGCACTCCATCGGATCCACCTCGAGATCCTCTCCTGGCTCATCTGAAGACACAAGGATAGGACAGAGTACAGTCTCACAGGCAAGTGCCCTAGCAGCTAATGCCATAGAATCCTCGTCCTCTCTGGGGTGTGAAGCGGATCACCCCAAAGCTCCAGAATGGGCAATGCAAACTCCAGATGCACTGATATAGTGAGAGTCAAAATAGGATCTCCATCGCGGGTCCTCCTCACGGTCAAGATCGGATCCCCAACATACCGTATACGCTCGTCGGCCCAGTCGACTCGCCAAGCATTGGCACCCCCGGTGAACACAATCTTGACGAAACCAATAGAACCCCTTCTTGACGCCATCACCGAATGCAGGAGATCAAACCAAGTCAAATCTAAGAGAATTAACCTCGTCCCCTCTACAGTCTTTAACCAAGTTTCACAGAACAAGAATAGTATAAACAAGAAGTGAGATATCCAACATCATTACCAATTATGGCAGTAAGAAACAGAAACAGTGTAGGACGCCCATGTAGCATTACAAGAATAATAAACAATATCAAAAAGCAGATATTAAACAACTTAACAATTCCAGGAAGTTTTAACATCAATAAGATAGTAGTTCCAATCATCATATAAATTAAATGCCAAGTAATATATTGACTCACTATGCACATGTACATGATATCAAAATCCTACTCCATGGAGCTAGACACAAACATCAGAGAGAATGATCAGGGAGACATGCCAGTATCTCGTCAGCCTAAAACAAGTGTTTTCTAGAAAATCAATAATTTTGCGCAACAAGGCTTTATACAGCGGCATTTTCGTAAGATCGCGATATAAGACAGTGTCTCAGTCCGGATCGTCAGTGCATTTGCATCGGTTTGTCCTACGGCCCAAAGGGGCTACCAACTGTCCACTGTGAGACGCCCGTGCCCCGACGTCCCCAAGGTCAACATTATGACCTACACTAGTCTATTCGCACTTGCACTAAGGTGTGATTCAACTCCTAGGCAACATGGCCTTAACAATAGTTCAACGGACTTTCTCAAAGCATGCTCAATGAAATCAACCCCCGTTGTACCATTCCCAATGGTATTAAAGCAACCGTCCATACAATTGTTTCAATATCATTTGCATCAATGATATTATATAACCGTCCATACAACTACATAATACCACTAGTATCTGGGTTTCCTCTGATAACCAGCCCCATCTGACTCGATCGTCTATCTGACGTTTCTGGTTATAAAAGCAAATCACATCTGACTAAATCGTCCATCTGATATTTCTTGGTCTAGTACTTCGGTTCCAAAAGCACAATGTTGATGCATACTTATCATGTTAGACTTTCTCAATCATGCCTCAATGCATGTGGATTCAATGCATACATGTATAATCAACAATAATATACCTTTCCATAACATGCCACAATTTGACTAAGATAAGCATCAACACATTCTTAGTCCCACTCATGGACCCACAATAAATATTATCAAGTCCTCAAATAAGACATTACACTTTTAGGGTACATTATGGAATCATGCCTTAATTTCTACATTCTTCTTAATAAGTTTCTATTTAGAAAAATTCTCTCACATTATTCATTTAATCTTTATTATCTTAATTAAATAAGTTCATTAATTAATTTTAGACTTAATTTCCTTAAGATAATTTAAATTGAGTTATTCAACATTCTTACTTACACTCATGGTTTTCCTTTAGTTAAGAATTACTCTTAGTTTTAGGATAAGATCTCATTCTTGATTCTTTTCCATTTTTATGAATTCCTAATTAATTTCTAATTATCCAATTAACTAAGTTTCATTTTAATTTAGCATTTCTTGTGAAATCTTTCTCTAGAGGAATTCTCTTGATTATTAAGTTTCTCACTTTAAGTTTATTTATACTCACTTAGAAAATTAATCTAAGGTTTTTCAAGTCTCACACATTCTTATTCTTTTCTTAGGTCTAAAGAATTACTTTAAGTTATCAATTAGATTTCTTTCCATCACATTATTAACTACTTAATCACTTGATTATTTAAATTCCAAGGTTGCATGAAGTTACATGGTTGGACCCCAAAATGGCCCTATAGGCCGTGGGCCTCCCAAGGGTAGAAACCCTAAATTTTCCTTTACTCAATTACATGTTATTCACTTGATTGGTTATGTCACCACTTGTTATCAATTTCAATCATGAATACCCTAATTAAGGGTCATAGCCATGAGCCACATAAAAGGGGAGCAAGGAACCCTTGCTTCCATTTCATATATCCAATCCACCAAAATCAATCCAAGGTCATCAATATACATATATATTTAATCAAATAAATCATACAAGGTAAAATCAATACATAGCCATTAAAATCATACATCAAATAGAGTAACCCTAACAAGGGTTTCTCACAACTAACACAAAATAAAGTCCCTCACTACCAATAGAGGTTGAAGTGGACCATCTCTCTCTTACCCAAGAGAAATCAAGATAAGAAATCTCCTTGTTTGCTTCTTGATAATTTCGGCCAAGAGTCCTCAGAAACCCTAGAAATCACAACTTCTCAAATCAACACCAAGTCTTGGAAAAGAGAGAATAAATGGTCATGATGAAGACTATTAAAACGAAAATGAAGAAGAGAAGATGAGAGATCAAGAATCTTACCCTAAAGCTTTAAACTTTGAAGCTTGAAGAAGATGATAAAGATAGAAGCTTTTTAAGTAAACTTCAACTAGAAAGGTGTTTAGAATGTGATGGAGGTTAGGAAAATATCGTTATTTGAAATTTTTGCAATCTTAGAGGGTATTGGAAGAGGTAAGGTCGTGTGGTGTGGTAGAGAGAAGGAGGAGAAAATGTGAAAAGAAGATGAGTGTAGAGAGAGAAAGTGATAGTAGAAAATGAAATGAACTTTTAGGATTTGAAAATAGAATAGAAAACTTAGTTAAGTGAAAGCAAATTTTTTTGGCTCCAAGTAGACCTCATGGCCATGTAGTGTGAGAGAGAAATGGGAGGGAAAATTGTCACCAAAAATTAGGGTTAGCTTGTTGGATTTTTCAAAAGTAGATTTGATTAGACATAAAGTGAATTTCATTTAGATAAGATGATTAGGTGATAAAGTGATAAAATAATAAGGCGATTAGGATTTTAACTATAAGTTATTACCCAAAGGATAATTGTTACAGTTCACAAAGGCAGTACCTATTGTCCAACGGACAATAGAGTGTACCGAAAAATTGTATTTAACAGTGCTTACTGCGATTTTATTTATCAGATAAAATCTCAAAAAATATAAACCTCGTAAACTGTGCACGACCTCGGGTTTAGTAAGATCCCCCGTCGGTGTTTCCAGAGTTCAAAGTTTACTAGCCTCGGGGAAAATATTTCATTTTTTCGGCTCCGCTCAGGGCGCACGCAAAATGAAAAATATATTAAAATATTCAATATTTCTGAAAAAATCCATAAAAATTCTCAAAAATTGCCAATATTAGAAAATAACTATTTATCATGAAACAAATAATTTCTGGGGCGTTACACTGATTCTGCTCAGTGTGCACGTAAAATAAAAAATATATTAAAATATTTAACATTTCTAAAAAAATCCACAAAAATTCTCAAAAATCATAAATATTATAAAATAATTATTTATGATGAAACAAATAATTTTCGAGATGTTGCACTAGCTATAAAGGCTCAAGTATTATCTGACTTGGTTGAGCTCACACCAAACTTCAACCATCCTGGAGTGCGTTCCTAGAGCATCTATGTCGATGTATCCTCGAATCCCAAAGGAAATGGTGTCGGGGTTATATTGGAGAACAAAGCTGGCCTGTTGTTGGACCATTCATTGAGGTTCGAGTTTCTTATGTCAAACAACCAAGCAGAGTACGAGGCGTGTATAGCAGGCATTAATATGGCAAAAAAGATGGGAGCTATAGACATAATTCTTTGCAGTGATTCCCAACTAGCAACCTCTCAAATCTAAGGAGAATATCAAGCTAAGGAATCCCTATTCCAAAAGTACTTAACCAAGGTCAAAAAGCTATTAGAAAGTTTTGACAATGTTAAAATGGAGCACATCCCTAAAGAACAAAACTCTAGGGCCAACATCCTATCAAAACTTGCCAGTACCAAGTGTAACAGCCCCTCCAAAGGGTCTCACATTCATACCAATTCCTTGTAATTAATTTCCCGAGTTATAAAATATTTAATCTCATTTAAATACGGGTTTCAAAATTTCTTTTTTTTTTACGGAAAACATTAATTGATAAAATTAAAGTAACTCAAAATATAATAACTGAATAAAATACTTTTCATTTAAACAAAATTTATTACAACTATACATTCATTATATTTACATATCCAAAACATAACACCTAAGATATGAGCCCTTGTCAGAAAACAAATTCCTTAGCTGGGAATGTCTCGACGGATAGAAATCTGAGGGAAAGATATTTCGGAATCCTCCCTAAGAGTATAGTGAAGATCTTTCCACAAATCCCTAATAAGTAAAATAAACTCTACATATGTAACTGTAAAAGAAAAGTAATGACCCCATGGTGAGTCCTACTTACAAACAAAGTAATGTCACCACAGTACTCTATATACTCTGAGTCCCAATGGACACTCCAAGCAGTAGCGCCTTCAAGAAACTATAGCATAAAGAAACCTAACTGATCCTTCCTTGCAGCCATCGTCGTCTTCACAGACGTAGACATAAAAACAGATAGAAATAATACAGTAAAGAGGTGAGATCCCCTACATCGCATACCAATATGGCAGCAAAGAAACGATACGAACAACAATGTCGTGCCATACATACAATCCATAGATTAATATAAAATCAGCAAATATATTCATGACATTTAATAGATAAACAATCTAATAAACTTGTAACACAATATCAGCCATAATGACAATACCACAATCATACAATAAATACTATATCACGATAGTAAGAAATGCTGACTATGCATATGCACGATGCAACCAGATCCTACTCCATGGATATTCAAATTCAAAGATGAACGCCTAGAAGATCTGTCCCCCTAAAAAGACAGTATATGCTGGATAATGAAAAGCAATAGTGGTTGTTAGGCTTGCCAGTGCGTTGCAATCAGTGTCCACAAGCCAAGGGTATTACATGATATAATAATCACGGGTGGTAACAACTCCACCGTGTGAATCACCGCGCCCTGACATTCCCCAAGATCTATCCTGATCCACTATCCTGTAAGTTCTCGTTCATTCTTTAGGTAAAAAACGCCCCAACAAATCAAGTGAATACGCTTTTCTATGCATGATAAATGATTTAAACATATACTGTCATTGATCACATAGTATTTCTTATTCACAAGCCGTCACATGGCAGTATCACCGTATAATGCTCAAAAGCATATTTAATTGAATCAAAGTACCGTTGTACTGTTCCCAATGATATTAACGCAACTGCCCATACAATTGTCTAATACCATTAGTATCAATGATATTATGTAACCGCCCATACAACTACATAATACCAAAGATCCACTTGGGTCCAATACTTCAGTTTCACAAATTACTTGGTTCAATATGTTGGCTCTACAGCAAAACTCGCTGATCCTTTCAATCGCGTAGCAATATTATCGTGTTTTCACAATCGCGTAACACTTCTGTTATATTATCAAACCGCGTAAATATTTTCACACATTTTTTTTCAATCGTGTAAAATATTTCTAACATATTTTAAGCTCAAAATAATACTTTTCTCATTTATTATCAAAATTTGACTTTATTTTCATTATTTACATAATAGTCCTTCTAAAATAATATTTACATAATAGTCCCTCTTCAGATAATATTTCCAAAATAGTCCCTCATTAAATAATATTTCTATAATAGTCCCTCTTTAAATAATATTTGTAATATAGTCCCCTTAAAATTAGTATTTTCTACTATTTCTCAAAAAATTGTATTTCTTAATTTTACTCAGGATATTACAGCTCAAAATTTCCTAATGCGCTTCAAAACCCAGAGGGTGAGCTATACGTTAGTAAATTTCAAGTATTAGCTTTTATTTTACTACATAGCCTTAATTAAACCAATTTTAATTCTAAAATGTCATTTTAAATTCATAAACTTACCAAATTGAATTCTTACTATTAAAACACCTAAGTCTACACTTAGTAAAATAGTTTTGGATCTTGAACATCAAAAATGGCATGTTGGCCGAATTCACATATTGCTTCAAAATTCATATATAAATCATTTCCTAATACTTTAAATCCTTATAAAATCACTTAATTAAATTTCTTGTCATAAAATCATTTAATCCTCAATTTGAAAAATAATTTAGAATCCTTAGTCCTCTTTGTAGTGATGAGGTCGTGTGTCTCTAGGCTCTTTAGAGTCTTCATACAAATTTTCTCATTATGTGAATCACATCTTAAGTTACACAGAAATTATCATGCTTTCCAAATCACACATGTAAGCATATTATCAAAGCTATAAAACAATCACACAATATAATCCAATAAGCACAAATCAATGATTACACAATCGAGTGAATAAATCCTCACATAGATTTTTCACTCACAAACACAAACAATTCCATTCCTTCACCGCCACATATGGCCGATGAGGTTAATCTCCCTCTTACCTGGTTGATGTCCTCCTAGCTTCTCGTAGGATTCTCTTTGTATCAAACTTTCACCACCAAGTATATCTTAGAATCAAAACAAACACATACAAATTAGTATCTAAGGCTTGATCAAGATGATCATAGATCAATCATGGTCTTAGGATTCTAAAAATCAAATAAGAAATCAAATTTCAAGATCTTTACCTTGAAATCTTAGAACTTAAATTCAAGACTTAAGCTTGAAGATGATGGAATTTGATATTGATCACAACATGAAAGTTACTTAGACTGATGAGAGGATTCAAGAAGTATGGTTGGTTGAAATTAAACAAACTTGGAAGATAGTGTTTAGGTGGTTGTCCGTGAGCCACTTCAAGAAGAAAAGCAAGAGCTTTTTGATCTTCAACTTGAAGAACAAGGTTGAAGATGATAGAACTAGGCTAAGATCTCAACTACAAAGTATCTTAGGATTATGTATAGGTTCTAGATCTAAGGTTGTATAAAATTATTAAAGTTTGGATGTGGGGTTTAGGTGTAGGGGCCGAATGTCTCAAGAAAGGAAGAAGATGGAGTTCTTGGTGTTTATTCTTGGTGTTCTTGAATGATAGAAAAGATGATAGAATCTTGTGGTCATAAAGTGTTTAGAAATGAAGTGAAATAGTTTATTTTGAAAAAGTTGGCTGTGTGGTGTCTTGAAGAAAAGATGAGAGAATTAATTGCATCTCTAAGTAATGGAAATGAAATGAAATTGCCTAATATCCAAGTGCATGGTCGTGGAGTAGCTTTGGAGAGAAGGTTCAAGCTTGTTCAACAAGAAAAAGCTTAAGCACATGGCTTCATATGGATGCACATGGCCTTGGTCATCAAGTGGTCATCATTTGATCATAAAAGATGAATCAAGAACCTCCTAGAATGGCCTAGTGGCCGTGGAACACATGGAGCCTACTAACCAAGTTTTAATTTCAATTAGATTCTAGTTACAATTGGCTTAGATAGTTAATTCATCTAATTACATCTAAACTAATTTAATTAGGGCATTTAGTTACATTCTAACTATTTAGTTACTTAATTATTTCATGCATTTGTCATGCATTGATCATGCTTTTAGAAAACTCTAGATATTTTCTTGTAACTATAGATTCTAAGTATTTGCTAACTTAGTTAGTTTCATTTAGTTACTACTTAGTCTATTAGAGTAACTAAGTTAAGTTATCTAGTTACTCAATTAACAAATCTAACCATTAAAATTAACTTCATCTCCTAACCATTGATTAAATCTAAGGTGAATATCATAAGCTTCTTTATCAAGATTGCTCTCACACCATTGATTAGATCAATGGTGACGATCTAAGGCTTCTTCATCAAGTTTTTCCATCCAACTGTTCATAGCAAAGTGTAAGCCACTATATTTGACCAATTCCTATTGGTTAGTCAAAAACCTATGTAATGATGGCTCATTATTATCCTTAAGATATTTAACTTAGATATTTTCAACTTTCATGATTACACTTGATATATTTAGCATAGATATTTTCTGATTAGAAATATCTTAGATATTTCCTGCTTAGATATTTTCACTTAGATATTTGTATTCAAATATTTGTCTAAGATATTTTTTTAACATATATTACCTAATAGATAATAGTTACTGCTATTATTACACAATGAATAATAGAAAACTCAGATACAGAAAATCTCTGTTAACTGTTTCCAATTTTGAGTTTAGTAAGATCCCCTGATCCCGCCTTAATAGTTTGAATTTTTCTGGTCTAGGAAAAAATTTTATTTTTTCGGGCCCGCCTCAATCACACATACAGCTTAGAATAATATTAAAATAATCACAACCTCAGAAAATTCCACAAAAATTCTCAAAAATCATAAAAATTATAAAACTCATATATTTTGAGAAAAAACTAAATTCAGACATACAGTTCAAAAATAATATTAAAATAATCAAAATAATATTAAAATATTCAAAATAATTAAAAATTTCTAAAAATTCACAAAAACTCATAAATATTATAAAACTCATTTATTTCGGGAAAAACAAAAAATCGGGGTGTTATAACTCTCCCCTTCTAAAAAGAATTTCGTCCTCAAAATTTCTCTTACATATAAAAATAAAAAGGATATTATGTCTTTATCTTGCCTTCAAACTCCCACATAGCATCTCTAGTTACGTCGTTCTAGTTGACATTGCTGCTTCTCTCAAATTTCCTTTACCTGACTATTCGAACAAGTAATCGTATTCAAACAAATCCTCCTTAACCATCGTAGCATATATACTAAATACATCTTCTACTTAAGGCATTCGCCATGACATTCGCCCTTCCGAAATGACATTGAAGTTGAAAATCGTAGTCCTTTGAAAATTCTAACTATTGTCTTTTTCTCGTACGCAACCCCTTCTTGATCGAACAGGTACTCTATAACACCCCTCGATTTAATAACCACGCCACAATCGTTATTATGTCACGGTCCCTAAATTTCAGCGTGTTACGATTGTCAAATAACAAATTTACCAAAAATATTAATCATTTTGCATATGAGGAAAATATGAGCCATGAATGAATAGTTATTTATACAGCCAGTTGAAAATATGAAATTATAAGATTTACTCCAATTACAGCATTTAAGACTGGATAATCACCTTAAAACATACATATACCCAAAATACACTTTATATAGGTAATGCAAAATAAAATATAAATTACCCACAACATATCTACGACTATGGAGTTGGGCACTCCATCGGATCCCGAATGCGTGGGGCAACTCCGGGCCCACCGGTGTAGTGAGAAATACAGTATAAGGTCTTCAATCGCAGTCCTCTTCATGGTCAAGGTCAGATCCCAATATATCGCCTACGCTTATCGATCCAGTCGACTCGCCAAGTCTTGGCACCACCAGTGAACACAGTTCGAACGAACCCAATAGAACTCCCTTCGCGACGACATCACCGGATACAGTGGGTTAAACCAAGAAAGTCCAAAAGAATCCAACCTCGTTCCCACTTACAATTTTTAACCAAAAATTGACATAGAGTAAGAAAAGTACAAGAAAGAGGTAAGACATCCTACCATCATTACCAATTATAGCAATAAGAAACCAAACGGCGCAAAGCACCCACATAGCATTTTTTACAGCAATAATGATAATAAACATTAAATAGCAGTAATAATCAACTAAGTAGTTCCAAGCAGTTATATATATATCAGTAATACAACAGTTCCAATTATAATAATCATAAGTGCCAGATAATTCATGGCCTCACTATGCACATGCATACAAAGTCAAAATCCTACTCCATGGAGCTAGACACAAACGGTTGGAGAGAAAGATTAGGAGACACGTCTGCAACTCGGCTGCCGAGGCCAAAGTGCTATAATTCATCAATTTATCCACGTGCACATCATGGCATTGTACAAACAGTCTACGCTAGATCGCGATATAGGACTGTGTCCAGTCAGGATCGTCAGTGCGTTCGCTTCGGTCTGCCCCATGGACAGAAGAACTACCAACTGTCCATTGCGAGGTCCCCACACCCTGATGCCCCCCTGGTCAACAATATGACCTTCACTTGTCTATTCGCACCCGCACAAAGGTGTGTTTAACTCCTAGGAAACTCAGCCTTAACATAGTCCAACGGACATTCACAATGCATACAGACTCTATGCATAATCCTGTATGATCATTATTACATATTATTCCACAATATGCCACAATTTGCCAAAGCAAGAATCAACACAATCATTGGTCACTCACATGGACCCACAATATCATAATACTAGAATTAAATGAATTAATGCATTTTCAAGGTGTATTATGAATTCTTGCTTAGGTTTAGCTTTCCTTACAAAGTTTGTCTCTAAAGGAATTCTCTTAGTTGATTAAATTCTCTTAGGTAATTTATTCGTATACACTTAGAAGGTTATTCTAAGATCTCATTGTCTCACACTCTCTTGTTCTTACCCTAATTAACATTATCCCGAGTCTTATGAAAATTCTATTCTTGGTTCTTTAAAATTTATGAATCTCAAAGTATAATTTAATTTTCCAATTTGCTAATTCTTGCATCCTATTACCCTTAATTTAATCACTAGATGTTAGGTGATAAATTATAATTTTGGATTCGACGGACACAATGGCTCTAGTGTACAATTGTGAGACTACCTTTCGACGAAAAATAACATGACAGAATGATGAAAGACGGGAGAACACTATTTCACAAGAATGGCTAAATTCAAGTTCTGTCGAATGAAGATTCTATCGAATGAAGATCAAAAACTGTCGAATATACTAGAAGGTTAGCAGAAATCCTAATTCAACGGATGGGTGTTGACGTTGAAGAAATCTTAAAGTGTTGAACTGACGAAAGTACTAAATGGTCAGAAACTCTAACTCAATGGATATTGACATTGTAGAATTTTATCTACTAAATGATCAAAAATTCTAACTCGACGGATATTGGCATTCTAACTCGACGGATATTCACATTAGAGAAGTTTCTCTACTAAATGGTAAGAAATTCTAACTAGACAGATATTGACATTGGAGAAGTTTCTCTACTAAATGGTCAGAAATTCTAACTCGACGGATATTGACATTGGAGAAGTTTCTCTACTAAATGGTCAGAAATTCTAACTCGATGGATATTGGCATTCTAACTCAACGAATATTCACATTGGAGAAGTTTCTCTACTAAATGGTCAGAAATTCTAACTCGGTGGATATTGACATTCCAACTCGACAGATATTGACATTGGAGAAGTTTCTCTACTAAATGGTCAGAAACTCTAACTCGACGAATATTGACATTCCAACTCGACGAATATTGACATTCTAACTCGACGGATATTCATATTAGAGAAGTTTCTCTTCATTAATTACATAATGTACAGTTGATTTATTATGAATTCCAATTGTTACAATTGTTCACAAAGAACCGCAAATTTTGGGCCTCAAAATCGTGGCCATCCTAGAACCAATCCGACATCATTTTCTTCCATGTCATACATTCCAATCCATTCAGATACATCAATATACACAGACAAACAATCTAATAGCACAAACACATTATAAACAACATGCAAACAAAGGATAACCCTCAATAGGGTTTCCTCACAATCAATCACAGACAAAGTTTCTAAATGCTAATAGAGGTTGAGGAGGAGTGTCTTCCTCTTACCTGAGAGAAGCACAAAGAAAGGATGCTCCTTTTTGCTTAGAAATTTCGTTCTTCACCACCACCAAAACCTTGGGTGTTCAAATCCACAAAACCAAGGTCAAAGAGTGGAAATGGCATCCATAGTCACCAATGTGACCATGGAACATGAAAATGGGGAGAAAAGGAGAAGAAAGTTGAGAGCTTTACCTTAAAGCTCCAAGCTTGAAGCTGGGCTGTGGAGGACGAAAATGGAGGAGCAAAGAGGACTCCCACAAAGAAGAAAGCTTGAAGGTGATGAGGGGAAACAATGGGTTAAGTTTGGCTTGAGCAAGGGAAGCTTGAAAATCATCAATGGTGTTTGTGGGTGTGTAGCCGTATAGAGAAGAGAGGAAGAGAGAAAGATCAGCGTGAATGAGAGAAAATGGGAGAAGTGAAAATGAAATATCCCTTTTAGCCAACCGTGCAGCACCAAAAAGGGAGGAGAGGGAAAAATGGTTGGGAAGGAAGCTTCCTAGAAGTTTCCTTGAGAAGCTTTGCACAATTCTCAATAAAGTGCATAGTAAGCTTGTCTCCTTAATTAAATACATCTGACAGATGATTAATTACACTGTTAGAATTATTTTCTCAGTGAATAAAAGTTACAGTTGACGAAAATAATATTTTATTATTCATCAAATGATTTTATGATACAGTGATTTTATTTATCAGATAAAATCTGTAAAACATAAACTTTGTAAACTGTGTCCAGCCTCGGGTTTAGTAAAATCCCCCGTCAACATTTTCACAGTCCAAAGTTTACTAGCCTCAGGGAAAATATTTTATTTTTTCGTCTCCGCTCAGTGCACACGTAAAACGAAAAATATATTAAAATATTCATATTTTCAGAAAAATTCTCAAAAATTTTCAAAAATCATAAATATTATAAAATAATTATTTATAATGAAATAATTAATTTTTGGGATGTTACATACTCCAAGCTCTTGAAATTACTGCAGACATTGTAGGTTGAAAACATCTTTAAATTTTCATCGCAAAACGACTATCGCAACTTCCAAAACGTGAGTTGAATAATTCTTCTTATGCACTTTCCACTACCTTGAAGCATACGTCACTACCGTCTCTTCAATCAAAATTCGCACTTGAACAGCTTTGCGTATGACTTCTTCTTCTTCAGAAATTGAAGAACTGAACCAAGATGTTCAGCATATTCCTTTGGACTTCGAGAATAGATCAAGATATCACCAACAAGGACAACGACAAATCTGTCTTGGAACATTTTCTTCTTTCACGCAAATCTGATGATAATGAGAATGTAAATCGATCTTGGAGACAACAGCTTTCTTTATTTGATCTTCTAGTTTCCATGTTGTATCTCCCATCACATCGTTACAGATTATCTTCACCAAGGTAAGTTGTTTTACTCGCCTACCCTTAATCTTATCAGAAAATCTTTCATAGATCAAGTTCTATTCTAATTGTACTATATTTGACACTATAACATGGGTTGAATCAAGAATATAGTTTCTCAGTTGAAATATATGGAAAACACTGGGAAGGTTAGAAAAAATGGTAAAGCTATTCGGTAGATTACCAGATTTATCCAATAAAGGATTTGATATGATTTAATAGATTTCAAAATGAACATGGTCCAATAAATTTAGAAATGAACTTTCTGGATTCAAATCCAAAAATCTTAGTTTCAAGAAACACTAAGGTTTCATTGAAACAATCTAGTAGGATATGGTTGGAATATAACCAATCCATTTATAAAGTCAAGCTCTCAAATAGATGTGATTTTAGATAAGCAAATCAAATCAACAGAAAAGATTCGATCTTTAATAGATATAAGATAGAGTTAGAAAACTTGAGTATAAATAACAAGTTTAACAAGAAGATTAGAAATGCTCGGATCAAAAGATAACAAAGACACAGATAACTCAAATCGATTTACTCAGTCTATTTGTAAAAGAAGTAGACAAACCAGATCAACAGAAAAGTTCCAATCGAAAATAGTAATAGGATAGTTTTAAACAGACTCAAATAGTAACAGTAAGTTTAGAAGTTGAAGTAGCACTATAAAAGGAAACAAAAACACAGATAACCCTAAAAGGTTCACACAGTCACAGACCATAAAAGAATGGGTTACCTTGCGAGTTATACAGCACAGTTTTAAGATTACTCTTTATGACACAGCTTCCTTGTTTCTTAAGTCTTTATATTTGAACGTTCACATTCCATTCTTTGTATTGACTTCTTCCTCTACTTGAGATCTTGAAACACGTGCATTACTAATAAAAGGTTCCATCTTCAGTTGTGTACAGTTTTTAGAAACGTGTCTGGGCTTCCCGCATCTAAAACAAATTATACCCTTTTATCGTGCAGTCTCTTGTCATATGGCTCTTTCCACACTTCCAACACTTCATTGGCGATGCCATAGTCTGACCAAATTCGTTTCCACAAATACTTCCTCTATTTGTTCATTGTTGCTTCCCTGGTGGTCGTATATATGGCTTTTGCTGAAATCGGTTGACCTTACATTTCCTTCCCTTTTGGATTATCGAAGGTTCAAAGTTACAACTTCTTGCATCCGGTGACTGTTTCAACCCTAACAAGCTTTGAAGTTCAGCTATTAGTTCCTGTTGCTGAGCGATCTTATGACTCTGTTGTACTGCCACGTCAGTCATCCTCTGCATCACACTTCTAGCTGCGGCTATACGATCATCATCACGTCTGGTGTCCACATGCCCACATCTACTACAATCCATTAACTTTCTTCAAAGACTAACAAAATCAAAACACAACGAAACTAAACATAACTATTTCAAACAATATATCTTTGTGTTCGGTGTCAGAGAAACACACAGTACAAATAAGACAAACCTACCCACAAACCCAAAAGACTCTAACTTGGGCTCTGATACCAACTAATGAAACACCCCTTTCGAAGGGTCTCACATTCATACCAATTCCTTATAATTAATTTCTCGAGTTATAAAATATTTAATCTCATTTAAATACGGGTTTCAAAATTTCTTTTGTTCATGGAAAACACTAATTGATCAAATTAAAGTAACTCAAAATATAATAACTGAATAAAATACTTTTCATTTAAACAGAGTTTATTACAACTATACATTCATTATATTTACATACCCAAAACATAACACCTAAGATATGAGCCCTTGTCAGAAGACAAATTCCCTAGCTGGGAATGTCTCGACGAATAGAAATCTGAGCAAAAGATATTTCAGAATCCTCCCTAGGAGTATAGTGAAGATCTTTCCACAACTCCCTAATAGGTAAAATAAACTCTACATATGTAACTGTAAAAGAAGAAGTAATGACCCCATGGTAGGTTCTACTTACAAATAGAGTAATGTCACCACAGTACTCTATATACTCTGAGTCCCAATGGACATTCCAAGTAGTAGCGCCTTCAAGAAACTATAGTCTAAAGAAACCTAACTGATCCTTCCTTGTAGCCATCGACGTCTTCACAGACGTAGACATAAAAATAGATAAAAATAATACAGTAAAAAGATGAGATCCCCTACATTGCATACCAATATGACAGCAAAGAAATGATACAATCAACAATGTCGTGCCATACATTCAATCCATAGATTAATATAAAATCAGCAAATATATTCATGACATTTAATAGATAAACAATCTAATAAACTTGCGACACAATATCAGCCATAATGACAATACCACAATCGTACAATAAATACTATATCACGATAGTAAGAAATGCTGACTATGTATATGCACGATGCAACCAAATCCTACTCCATGGAGATTCAAATTCAGAGATGAACGCCCAGAAGATCTGTCCCCCCTAAAAAGACAATCTATGCTGGATAATGAAAAGCAATAGTGGTTGTCAGGCTTGCCAGTGTGTTGCAATCAGTATCCACAGGCCAGGGGTATTACATGATATAATAATCACGGGTGGTAATAACTTCATCGTGTGAATCACTACGCCCTGACATTCCCCAAGATCTATCCCGATCCACTATCTGGTAAGTTCTTGTTCATTCTTTAGGCATAAAATGCCCCAACAAATCAAGCGAATACGCTTTTTTATGCATGATAAATGATTTAAACATATACTATCATTGATCACACAGTATTTCTTATTCATATGCCGTCACATAGCAGTATCATCGTATAATGCTCAAAAGCATATTTAATCGAATCAAAGTACCATTGTACTGTTCCCAATGATATTAACGCAATCGCCTATACAATTGTCTAATACCATTAGTATCAATGATATTATGTAACTGCCCATACAACTACATAATACCAAAGATCCACACGTGCCCAATACTTCAGTTTCACAAATTACTTAGTTCAATATGTTGGCTCTACAGCAAAACTCGCTGTTCCTTTCAATTGAGTAGCAATATTATCGTGTTTTACAATCGCGTAACACTTCTATTATATTTTCAAACTGCGTAAAGATTTTCCTACATTTTTTTTTCAATCGCGTAAAATATTTCTAACATATTTTAAGCTCAAAATAATACTTTTCTCATTTATTATCAAAATTTGACTTTATTTTCATTATTTGCATAATAGTCCTTCTAAAATAATATTTACATAATAGTCCTTCTTCAAATAATATTTTCAAAATAGTCCCTCTTTAAATAATATTTCTAAAATAGTCCCTCTTTAAATAATATTTGTTATATAGTCCCCTTAAAATTAGTATTTTCTACTATTTTCTAGAAAACTGTATTTCTTAATTTTACTCAGGATATTACAGTTCAAAATTTCCTAACGCACTTCAAAACCTAGAGGGTGAGCTATGCGTTAGTAAATTTCAAGTATTCGCTTTTATTTTACTACATAGCCTTAATTAAACCAATTTTAATTCTAAAATATCATTTTAAATTTATAAACTTACCAAATTGAATTCTTACTATTAAAACACCTAAGTCTACACTTAGTAAAATAGTTTTGGATCTTGAACATCAAAAATGACATGTTGGCCGAATTCACAAATTGCTTCAAAATTCATATATAAATCATTTCCTAACACTTTAAATCCTTATAAAATCACTTAATTAAATTTCTTGTCATAAAATCATTTAATCCTCAATTTGGAAAATAATTTAAAATCCTTGGTCCTCTTTGTAGTGATGAGGCCGTGTGCCTTTAGGCTCTTTAGAGTCTTCATATAAATTTTCTCATCATGTGAATCACATCTTAATTTACACAGAAATTATCATGCTTTCCAAATCACACATGTAAGTATATTATCAAAGCTATAAAACAATCACACAATATAATCCAACAAGCACAAACCAATGATTACACAATCGAGTGAATAAATCCTCACATGGATTTTTCACTCACAAACACAAACAATTCCATTCCTTCACCGCCATATATGGCCGATGAGGTTAATCTCCCTCTTACCTGGTTGATGTCCTCCTAGCTCCTCGTAGGATTCTCTTTATATCAAACTTTCACCACAAAGTAAATCTTAGAATCAAAATAAACACATACAAATTAGTATCTAAGGCTTGATCAAGATGATCATAGATTAATCATGGTCTTAGGATTCTAAAAATTAAATAAGAAATCAAATTTCAAGATCTTTACCTTAAAATCTTAGAACTTAAATTCAAGACTTTAGCTTGAAGATGATGGAATTTGATATTGATCACAACATGAAAGTTGCTTAAATTGATGAGATGATTCAAGAAGTATGATTGGTTGAAATTAAACAAACTTGGAAGATGGTGTGTAGGTGGTTGGTCGTGAGCCACTTTAAAAAGAAAAGCAAGAGCTTTTTGATCTTTAACTTGAAGAACAAGGTTGAAGATGATAGAACTGGGCTAAGATCTCAACTATAAAGTATCTTAGGATTGTGTATATGTGGAAATAGGTTTGCCCCAATGATTTAATATGTTAAGTTTTGATGATGACAAATAAAGACAAAAAGAATGATGCTTATGCTTTATAGTTGTGGTTAATAAATGACAAATGCATCACAAAATAATGTTGATCATGTTACATAAATTTGCTTAATGAGATATATTGTATCATGCATGATTATGTACTTTATCTAGTTATATTTCATTTAATAATCATGCAATGAGATATATATAACATTCATCATATAATATATCCAATAATATTTTATATGAGTTATAAATGAATTAATATTGGATATGTCTATGAAAGTCTTGTATGCATATTAGACTAACTAGAGTTATACATTTATGAATCATGCATATGAAGATATTGAGTTATGAATTTGGACTAACTATGTTTGGTTAAGTGAGCAATACTTTGTAAGATAGTCCAAGTACCAAGAGTGAGCATTGCAACAAGAAAGTAAAAAGATCACAACTATGCTCAACTCAAGAAGGATGAAAATAATAAAGATGTTCCAAGCTTGTGCAAGACATGACGAGAAGAAAATTTCAGAAGCTTGGATTACATCAAGAAACCAAAGGATTGAAAGTGCAAAGATTAAGTCCCAAGGTTCTTCAAGAATAACTTATAGGACTTAGATCTTGTGTAAAGGTAAAAAGGAATCACACTAAGCTCCAACAAGTTTTAAACATATTTATAAGTATTTCTAAAATGTTTAAATACCCAACAAACTACTTTGGAAAGCTAGTTATGGTAATATTTCAAATCTGTGAAAATTAGTCAAGTTTGTGTTTTGTAAAATTGACATTTAGTTACTCTTTTGATCATAACTTTCAAATTACTTTGAGTTTTGTTTTGAAATTATTTCATATGAAAATAAACTCAAATATCTTTCCAATGAGTGGTCATTTGCTTTAAACGGATAGGAAATGAAAAAGTTATGACCAATTAAAGTTTGAGTTTTGAAAATCTGACCTTTGGTTACTATTTTGATCATATCTTTCAAAATACTTTAAGTTTTGTTTTGAAACTTCTTTTATATGAAAATAGACTCAAAGATCTTTCCAATGAGTGGTCATTCGCTTTAATCGGATAAGAAATGAAGAAGTTATGACATTTTAAAGTCAGTTTTCAAAACCAGAAATGGTGTAATCGATTACACAAGTCATGTAATTGATTACAACATTGACAGAAGCCGTGTAATCGATTACATAAAGTGTGCAATCGATTACAAAGTGCCCAGAAGACTTGTAATCGATTACGTGAAACTTGTAATTGATTACCAAGTGCCCAGGAACGTTTCTAACGGTTATAAACGGCTAGTTTTCATAGAAAATTATTATAAAATACTACCAACAGCTATTTTATCACTTGGGCTCTATATATAAGTGTTGTATGAAGCATATACACCTCTTGAACACTTGAATTGATCCTTGAATCACCAAAATCATATTTTGAGCTCTTTATTACAAAATCCTTCTATTCCTTTGTTCTTCAATTTGTATTATCCACTCTTGAGAGAGTTTTCTATCATCCATATTTTGTTCTTCAAGTTGTATATCTACTCTTGTGAGAGTTTCTATTCTTTCTATTCACCTTGAAATTATTGTAAGAGGGTGAGGTATCCCTCAAGAGAGAAAATGGTGAGGTATCTCTTGTAGTGAAACTCAGACACAAAGGGTGAGGTATCCCAAAGGTGTTGTGAGTGCTCTTGATTGTAAATGACATCAAGCACCTGTGAAGCTTGAAGAATTAGATGCTTTAGCACAAGGGTGAGGTATCCCAAAGTGTGAGGAATGCTCTTGTATGTACAAAGGTTTTCCTAGCACCCACGAAGTCTAGGAGATAGTGAAGAAAATCTCAAGTTAAGCTTGGGGACTGGATGTAGGCCACAAGTGGTTAGTGGCTGAACCAGGATAAATTCTTGAGTTTGATTCTTTCTTCCCTACACTCTTTAAATTCAGTATTTAGTGAAATATATTTATCTATTACATATTTTGATGTTTTTAATTATTACAACTTGATATCTAGCTTATTCACTTAGTTCATCATATATCTCAAGTTGTATTTGAGTAATCCTCAATAGTTGTACATTTATTAGACTTTTTCCACTGCATTCATTAATTGAGTTATTCAAAATGCATAATTTGTCAAAGTTGCATTAAAACTAGTCATCACCCAATTCACCCCCCTCTTGGGTAATGGTTGTCATGGCTAACAGTATAGGTTTTAGATCTAAGGTTGTATAAAATTATTAAAGTTTGGATGTTGGGTTTAGGTGTAAGGGCAGAATGTCTCAAGAAAGAAAGAAGATGGAGTTCTTGGTGTTCTTGAATGATATAAAAGATGATAGAATCTTGTGGTCACAAAGTGTTTAGAAATGAAGTGAAATAGTTTATTTTGCAAGAGTTGGCCGTGTGGTGTCTTGGAGAAAAGATGAGAGAATTAGTTGCATCTCTAAGTAATGGAAATGAAATGAAATTGCCTAATATCCAAGTGTATGGCTATGGAGTAGCTTTGGAGAGAAGGTTCAAGCTTGTTCAACAAGAAAAAGCTTAAGCACATGGCTTCACATGGATGCACATGGCCTTGGTCATCAAGTGGTCATCATTTGATCATAAAAGATGAATCAAGAACCTCCTAGAATGGCCTAGTGGCCGTGGAACACATGGAGCCTACTAACCAAGTTTTAATTGCAATTAGATTCTAGTTACAATTGGCTTAGATATTTAATTCATCTAATTACATCTAAACTAATTTTGTTAGGGCATTTAGTTACATTCTAACTATTTAGTTACTTAATTATATCATGCATTTGTCATGCATTGATCATGCTTCTAGAAAACTCTAGATATTTTCTTGTAACTATAGATTCTAAGTATTTGCTAACTTAGTTAATTTCATTTAGTTTCTACTTAGTCTATTAGAGTAACTAAGTTAGATTATCTAGTTACTCAATTAACAAATCTAACCATTAAAATTAATTTCATCTCCTCGCCATTGATTAAATCTAAGGTGAATATCATAAGCTTCTTTATTAAGATTGCTCTCACACCATTGATTAGATCAATGGTGACGATCTAAGGCTTCTTCATCAAGTTTTTCCATCCAACTATTCATAGCAAAGTCCAAGCCACTGTATTTGACCAATTCCTATTGGTTAGTCAAAAAGCTATGTAATGATGACTCATCATTATCCTTAAGATATTTAACTTAGATATTTTCAGCTTTCATGATTACACTTGAGATATTTAGCATAGATATTTTCTGATTAGAAATATCTTAGATATTTTCTGCTTAGATATTTTTACTTAGATATTTGTATTCAAATATTTGTCTAAGATATTTTTCTAACAGATATTACCCAATGGATAATAGCTATTGTTATTATTACACAATGAATAATAGAAAACTCAGATACAGAAAATCTCTGTTATCTGTTTCTGATTTTAGGTTTAGTAAGATCCCCCGATCCCGCCTTGACAGTCCGAAACTTTCTGGTTCAAGAAAAAAATTTATTTTTCCGGGCCCGCCTCAATCACACATGTAGTTTAGAATAATATTAAAATAATCACAACCTTAAAAAATTCCACAAAAATTTCAAAAATCATAAAAATTATAAAACTCATATATTTTAAAAAAATAAACTCAGGCATACGGTTTAAAAATAATATTAAAATAATTAAAATAATATTAAAATATTCAAAATAATTAAAAATTCCCAAAATTTCATAAAAACTCATAAATATTATAAAACTCATTTATTTCAGAAAAAACAAAAAATCAGGGTGTTACACCAAGAGCCCCGACAATAACAGGTTAGTGATTCAGGACACCTTATGTAATGTCCTAATATTAATACTAATGACATATCTAGATTTATGCATTAGTAATTATATTTAGGCACGTCACTTAGATTAATATCAATCCTTATGAAAAGGTGCATACAAAATATTAAAAAAAATGAGCTTGTAGTGGAAATACATAATACATAACTTTAGAACTGTAGTCTATACAAAGTTGTACATCAAGGTACTATACATACATAATTTGTCATTAAGGCACAAAAATGTATACAACCCAGTACAGATATCAAAACAAAAAGAAATAAAAGTATCTATAAGTCCAAGTCCTTCTTCTCTCTTTTCTGCACGTGGTTGTCCTGGAATCATTATGGAAATTCAAGCAAATGGGGTGAGAATCTCACATTTCTCAGTGGTTTAAAATAAAATCCATATCATCATAATAATTCTAGCTATTTTGGGGAAAAATATTTCAATTCAATTATAATATACAGTAGAAAGGTGGCAAAGCCAAATCGAGCCTTTCTCTTCCCGAAATAGAGATTCATTTTATATCCTTTATCAAAATCATTTATATAATGAAATTAATCATCAAATCTTATTATATTCTTAATATCATATCAAGAATTCAATCAATGATAAGCTCATATATTAAGTTAATATTATATTCGTCTTTTATAAATAATCATCATTCGTCATTTATTAAAATGGTATGGAGGCTGTAATAACCTTAATGACATGTTAGACTTGTATCTATGTACAAAAGTAGCATATAACTTGCTTAACATACCTGTTTAATTTTGTGACAAAATGAGTTAATTTAGGCACTTTGTTGCAACATATAAGGTAAAAAGTAGCTTAAAATAACTCAGATAATAGTATAAATTAATTAGATGAGGGAAATAAATATGAATAATTTATTTTTAGGTCACAAATGTATGAAATATGATGTAGTTAAATTTTCAAGGTAAACTGAGTTAGTTTGGTATTTTTAGGCATACTGGTTGTACATTTAATACCGGATTAGCTAGTAAAAGATATGGAAAAATAAAATATTGGTGAAACAACTTTTTATATAAATTCGATTATTTATTTTAAAGTTGTTAGAAGTTAAGAAACTTGAATATGTGGGATTAAAGTATTCCTAAGAGATATAAGTTTCAATGTATGGCCTAATGGCCTTAAAAGTCAACAATCTCATCTCCTTATATTTCCTCATTCACGGCTCTTTGTTTTCCAAAAATAGAAGCAAAAAATATGAGAGAAGAAAGGAAAGAAGAGGAAAGAAAGAAGGAGAAAGAAGAGGAGAAAAAGAGAAAGGCTAAAGGGAAAGCCAAGGTTTGATCATCTTCTGCACTACAAGAGGTAGGGCTAATTATGTTTATGTGTTTCTTCTCTTCCTTGCTTCATCTTTGTTCATGTTTTGTTCATAGATGAAGGATAGGTTTTTGAGGAGTTATGTTAGTTTCTTGTTTGATTGTTGTTTTAATGGTAGAATTGGTCTATTTTGAGCTTAACCTGTGCATGGTGATTGTTTGGAAACTTAGAGAAATCCATTTGGATGCTTAAGTTCAAAGTTGAGAAAAAAGAGAGCAAACTCTTGGTTTTCTAGGCCTTGAATCCATGCTAGGTGAGTTGAATGTGAGCATGAAGATTTAGCATGCTTAGAGATCAATTTTAGGATTGAAAACCACTTAGAACCTGAAATTAGAGCTTTAGAGATGGTTAGAAAATCAATGGAATAGCTACTAAAGTTGCAGAGGCCAGGCGACTAAGTGCCCAGCATTTGGCCCTTGAGCACCCAAGGCCAGAGAGCTTGTAGATTGGCTCTGGAAGCCACTAATTAAGTGCCCAAAAAGTGAGCTCTTAAGTGCGCTAGTCTAGAGGTCTCGGGCACTGAGCAATTAAGCGCTCAGAAAGTAAGCGATTAAGCGCCCAATGACAAACAACACAGGGGAGGCTTGCTGTCATGCAACGCTTAAGCGCTGAGAAAATGGGCGATTAGGTGCCCAAAGGCAGAAAGTTCTAGGGTTGTTATCTTAAAGTTTTTGAGTTTCCTATGTGTTGGGATTCTTTGTACATGCTTTTTGGAGTGTGTTAAAATACTACTAGAGGTAATTCGGTAAGGGAATGATCCTTTGGTATGTATATGAATTATGTAAAAACTTAGAGCAACCTAAAGTCAAGGCTAGTTCTAAGTAAGTGTCTAGCACCTTAAACAACTTAGTGTTGTATTGATATCACTTAAAATGTGATGATGTGGTGTTCAGATGCATGTATGTAGGATGGTCTGGTAGTATCATTCTTTGTGAGTATCCTTTGATGATGTGCACAATCATTTAAGCTAAGGGAGATAATTGGGAAGTCCTAAAGGTTCTTTTGAGCTTGGATTCATGCCCTAACTTCTCGATAATGCTAGGGTACGTGTAATGTAAGGATGAGCTTTCCCTCTATTTACCACAAGATAATACACTAAACCAGAAATCCTAGTTAAACATCTTGGTTCTAAGTTGGATTAAGTATGTATGAAAGAATGTATGTTAACTTAGTATCTTTAGTCGCTAAAGTATGACCATTTAAAGTTTAAATATACCTTATTTAACATGTGTTAAGATTATGTTTCTTATGCTATGTATGACTAGTTTTGGTTTACTCATATTGAGAATTGTTGATTCTCACTCCATTATGTTGCCATATAATTCCAGGTGAAGGTTCTTCAAAGAAAAAGGAAGCTAAAGAATTAGTCTAGTTCTAGTTTTTATTACTTATGGTACAATCTTTGTATCTTATTATACTTCTTTTGTAATGTAAAAAGTTATGTAATACTTCAAGCCTTTACTAAGGCTAATGTTGTATATATGCATTTCATTTTGAGTTTTACATTTTTCGCATTTCATAAGGCTCTTTATAATGACTCTAGTGTGCATTATGGATATATTATTAGTTTATTATGTATGTAATGACGATGTAATGTTATTTATCTCTTTAAATGTTATTTATTTCGAGATATTAGTATTTTGGAGTGTTATAGAGGGAATGTCCATTCTCGCAATACCATTCACTTGGTAGTAGTCTACTTTCAGATTCGTGCACTTCAACTTATTTGTAATAGTCTTATCTTGTTTCACAGAACTACTCCGAGTAACCCAAGTCATCTTTAGTGAGGGAATGTTCATCCTCAATTTAAAGTTATAGGTAGAGAGGAAATGTTCATCCTTAACTACTCTGATAGGGAGGGTATTATCCTTATTCACTCTATCAATAACCTAGGAACACCTCAAGTAGGGAGGGAATATCCATCCTCAATTACTTATCATCTAGGGAAACTTAGGTAAAGAGGGAGAGAATGTCCATCCTCAACCTCAATAACTTTGGAAGAGAAGGAATGTCGCATCGTCTCATACCATTGTCCAAGTCTTACCCTAGGTATGAGGATAATTTCCTAGATATTGGGTTATTCTTGAAAATTAAATATTATCTCTTGGTTGTCCATCTCAACCACCAATCTCATCATGCATGCAATAAGATATTCCATTATAACATTTCACATCATAGTATAATATAATTCTTAATATATTTTTCATGAATTCAATGAGCACCTGTTGTGGTGTAATCGTAAGTGTACGATTTCGTCAAGTAATAAAATTATCGATCGACGAGGACTGAGTTTATGACAACCAATTAAGTTTAATTATGATTATCTAGACCAAACTAGTGATGTAAAGTTGTGATGGTAGACCAGAACGCAGAAATTAAAATTCGAAAGTAACAAAGAAGATAAACTTTGGGATTTGAACACAGAAATTGGTATTAAGAAATCAGTTTTTAAGGAATCTAGGATATGGGTTCACCACAATGAAAATCAACAAGTTTTGCAATTCTTTCCTCTCTTCTCAAACTAAGTTATTCTTGAAGGCGAATTATCCTAAAGAATTATTGTTTCCTTTCAGAACACAATAACGTATCCAATCTAATCCAATTCCTATTTTCACAACAATTGCATTAGATAGAATCCAATAAGAACAGATAATTCAGTAGAAAACCTCAAGAGAATTAATCTACTTTCGTGATTTAAAAGCTCAGGTTCAGTTTTTAGGGTTCTGAAATCAAGAGTCACCTTTCAGTTCTTCCCTTAATATCAAAGATCATGCAAACATGTGGCCAGGCATATTCACAAACAGTTGGTGTGCCCAAAAACTAAATCAAGAGAAACTTAGTATTAAAGAGGAGTAAATTCATGCATCAAACATTGTCAATTGTTCCAATGGGTTACTACCAAATCCTAGAACAAAGAATTACTCAATCATATTCATTGAAATACAAACCATAATATATCCAGAAACAAACCAAAAGAAAAATCCAAGAGAAGAGAAACAATTCTTGTGAAGCCTTCTTGTCTTCTCTAACTCTTCTTCCAATCCAAGAGTCTCCCCCTTTTGCCTTGTTTCAAGCTTCAAAATCTCCAATTTAGGTCTCCTCCTTCGTGCCTTAGCCTGCTGTGTTGTTTTGACAATCCCTTCCCCCTTTAAAAAGGGAAAACAAGTCACTTAAAACTGTTCGTCAAGCGAACCACGGCCGTGGTGGGGACCACGGCCAGGCCGTGGTCAGTTCTGGACCAAATTTTCTAACCCTGCTTCTCAACCACGGCCGTGGTGGCCACCACGGCCAGGCCGTGGTTGAGTCTGGACTTCTGGTTCTCTTCTTTCTTGACTCCCTCGAACCATGGCCGTGATGGAGACCACACCCAGGCCGTGGTTGAGTCTGTTTGTCTTCTTTTCGGTGCATTTTGTCCCTAATTCAACATCAATTCAGCTTAGCTCCATTCCACTTCAATTTGCCTCGTTCCTGCATTACAACACATGCCAAACCGCAGTTATCCGAACTAAAAGAAAAAACGAATGATGAAATAAACAAATATGCATAAAAGACTATGAAAATGCATGCAAAACATATGTAAAATGTGATGTGGAATCACATGCATCAGCACCTTAAACTCATTTCTAAATCTGTGTATTTAAATAGAATAACAGATTATCACCCAATTTTAATTGATTATCACTAGTTTAAACATGTTATTTTTTCAAGTCCATAATTAATTAATATTATTGGTTAATCAATTATGAACTTCCTATGGCATTCTGTTAAAGACCAATAATCGATTACCAACTTTGAGTAATCGGTTATTGCTTTGTTATATCATTTTGTCACATGCAAATAACCAGTTAGGCCTTGGCTCTAACAAATGATTGCCTAACATGACATTTTGTAATGTTCTAATAATCAGTTAGGCCTCAGCCGTAACTAGTTATTCAAATCTTAGGATATTCTGTTAGAAATAGATAATCGGTTATGCCTTGGCCATAATCAGTTATCTGGTGCAATTTCATAAAAAAAAAGTTTCAAGCCAAAACAACCCAAATCAATCACATATATACTAAATACAACAAAATACCTCATAACATCCAACCAAATCAATCACAAAATGTTATAGCAAATATGGGTAAGCCTTAAACCCATTTACTTATCTCTTTCATAATCTCAAATCCTTAGAGTTTCAAATCCAAAAGAGATAAACTTAAACTCACAAGCATAACACAAGAATACCATTCCAAATCCATAAATTTCATAATTCAAAACTTATCATTCAACTAAGGTCTTCATTCAAAACTCTAAGAAATCAAGTTAAGGCAGGAAAAGTTTAAGAAAACAATCCCCTACCTAGCTTATAGACACTTTCTTTTCTTCTTCCTCTTGCCTCTTTCTTCCCTATTAATTCTTCCTTTCTTTGTTTTCTTTTCTTCCTTCTACTGGGTAACGAGAGAACGAGAGAGTGGAGAGAGTGAGAAAAGTAAGAGAAAAGAAAGTCAACAACGAGATAAGGATGAAAGAGTGAGGCGGTGGAGGAAGAAAATAAGAGAGAAAAATGAAATCTGACTAGAAACATTATATCTGTTAAGAATACTTTAATCCTCCATCACTGAATTTTCTAACCTTCATAGGTAGTATAGAAAATTCTAATATATCATTCTGTTCTCTATTTCATCATTCAACAATTTTTCTTATACTCCATTATCAGTCACTAAGCTTCATTATTATTTCCTAGGTTAAATTAAACCTATGGAATTGAACTAAGAAGCTTTCAGATATCCATTTTTATCTATTTTCCTTCTCATATTAATCTTCATCCTTTATTTGACATTAGCTCATAATCTTATAATCTTCTAAGCTACTTTTCTATCTAATTTGACTTTTAAACACTCACTCAATGTTATTAAAAATGTCAAATTATTTGATTTAAGCCTCCAAAATTTATTATAGCTCATTCCAATTATTCATAACTTAGAAATAAATCTTCCATATTTATTTCTTTCTTCTTAGCTATTTAAACAAAAATCTAAGTTTATATGAGTTATTTCTCACATTCAGTGTTATAGATTTATACTCAAACTAATCCAGATAGTTACCAGAATTAACGAGTGACCTATATCAGTATTAAGTTTCTATAGCCTTGATTAAGACTATTAGGTTAGAGAGAATGTTACACCTTACCCTCTCCAAGTATCACAGACAATGAAGTCCTCTTACTGGAAGATGAAGAAACATGGATGACACCTATATTAGCCTACCTCTGCAGTGGCTCATTACTTGAGGATCAGAAAGAAGGTCAGAAGATAGTACGAATAGCGACCTGGTACACTATTTATGTCAACCAGCTGTATCACTGTAATTTCTCCTCTTCGCTCCTCAAATGTCTTGGTCCGAAGGAGGCAGGATATATCCTAACCAAGATCCATGAAGGAAGCTCAGGGCACCATCTTGGGGGAAAGTCCTTAGCACAAAAGGCGTTGAAGGTGGGATATTATTGGCCCACCATGGAGGCCGATAGTAAAGAGCATGTGTAGAAGTGCAACTAGTGCTAGTGTCACTTAGACATTTACATAACACCACCAGAGGTATTGTCAACAATGTTCATTCCCTGGCCATTCTACCAATAGGAAATGGACATCTTGGGTCCCTTCCCCCAAGCACCAGGGCAAGTCAGATACTTGGTGGTAGCCATTGATTATTTCACCAAGTGGATTGAGGCAAAACCATTAGCTATAATCACCTTCGTGTGGATCCAAAAGTTCACCTACAGGAATATCATTAGCAGATTTAGAATCCCAGAATTAACTGTCACAGACAATGGAACCCAATTTACCGACCAGAAATTCATAGGTCTCTTAACCAAACTCAAGATCAAGCAACACTTCACCTCGATAGAACACCCAAAGACCAACAAACAGGCTGAGGCCGCTAACCAGATTATACTTAAAGGTATTAAAAAGAGACTTGATGACGTAAAGGAAAACTGGTTAGAACAACTCGATCATGTCTTATGGGCTTATCGGACTACGACACATTCCTCTATAGGAGAAACTCCCTTTAAGTTAACTTACAATTGTGAGCCCATGATCCCGGTGGAAATAGGGGAGCTAAGCTAGAGGAAGCAAAACTTGTTTGAGGAAACCAATCTGGACCTCATCCGCCAATACCTTGATTTGCAAGAAGAACAACGCCGTATTGCCCATGTCCGGGAGGCAGCTCTCAAATAGAGGATCATTGCGTGATATAACTCTTACGTGATTCCATGCCGCTTTAACCTTGGTGACCTCGTGCTACGCAAGGTAGATATTGGAGGAAAAAGTGCAAGAGACGAGAAATTAGCTTCTAACCAGGAAGGACCATACAAAATCACGTCCAAAACCAATACAAGAGCCTACACCTTAGAAACCCTCTTAAGCAAGGCAATCAAGAACTTTTGGAATACGGACAAGTTGAGAAAATATTACAGTCAAGAACCACATTGTTACTTCTTTTATATAATAAACATCTTTGGATATCAATGAATCATTTTTTTTCCAACTATTGTCTTATTTAAGAGCCAATACCTTGGTCGTGACCTTAGGTCCATAGGTACCTTGGCTTACTAATATCCACAACTAGTACCTCAATCGTAACCTTAGGTCCACAGGTACCTCGGCTCACTAATATCCACAGCCAGTATTTCGGCTGTGACTTTGAGTCCACGAGTGCTTTGGCCCAACATAACCTACAAAGTTACCATACCTTGGCAAGGTCCAAAAAGATCAGCTATTCTAACATCTTTACATGATGGTCAAATCGAAGAATCCACTTGAACACCCTTTGGGGTTAAGCAGAGCATTCAAGGGTTTTCACCCGTACCCATTTGAGCCTGACCTTAACCCATAAGAAGACTAGGTTTACAGAGGTTAAACATATTTTTACTTGATAACTAGACAAGGGAATCCACTTGAACACTCTCTGGGGTCAAGCGTCACATTCAAGAGTTTTCATCCATGCCCTTATAGCCTGACTTTAACCCATAAACCCACCATAGTTTATAGAGGTTAAGCGTAAAACCTAGCTCGAGATCATGGATCCCACACCAGGAGACTTCTGTGTCACTTGTACTAAATGAACCCAACCATCGAGATCAAGCTTTGGACTTCTCTTGACTGGAAAAATGAGTGTTCGTCAAATTAAACAAACCTAACCACCGAGATCAAGCTTTAGACTCATCTCGACTAGCAAATCGAGTGTTCGTCAGACTAAACAAACCTAACATCTGATATCGAGCTTTGGACTTATCTCGGCTAGGAAAAGCGAACGTTGGTCAAATAAACAAATACTAAGATCTAGTGTGGGACCTATCTCAGAATTACGAAAACAAAATAAAGAGCTACCAGGATCAAGCAAGACATGGAGTGAATAATCAGAAAAATAACTTTTTATTATTCACATTCCAAACATCATCAGCTTTACAAGAAGGACCTATAAACTACGCTCGTCCAATAATGCCAACTTAAAGGAATCCTAGTAAGATGATGATGATGATCAAGCACCGACCACGGCCACCTCAACGGTTCCTCAAGATGCACTCATCTCTTCCCTCTTGATCATTATGAGGAGAAGGTTTCACAATTCCATGACTCCAAAATGTTGGTGTATGCCCTAGAGGCTGATACATTTGTCTGTATTTACATACATTCTATTATGCTTATTTTATATATGAGGCATTTCATTTATTGTGGTCTTTTTTGATAAACATAATAAAGTCCATTAGAATAGTAAGTTTGATGCCATAGGACATCAAGTGGATGACTTGATCGTGAGATCCTTTTGGCTATAATACTATTCTTAAATGTCCCTAGTCAAGTATTATTGTTAACTAGGACAACAATAATGCATTGAGGCTAGTATGTGCATAGACTGATGACCACATCTCATGGGTCATGGATATGAGATATCAAGTCTTCACATGGGTACATATTAGAGTAATGATGTACTGGACTGACCCACCATGAGAACCCTACATGGATCGTTACGTGAGTGTCATAAGTGATTCTTATAGTGACAATGGTGTTTGTGGTACTTTGACCTGAAATCAGTACGATTTCTACTTGAGGAGTTGTGCGTTTTAATGCCATCAAACGTCATCTGTAACAAGGTAATTATAAAGTTAGTTATTGGACATACCACAAATCATGCAGAGGGATGTGAGTGACCTAGATGGGATTTGTCACTCCTATATAACAAGAGCGATATCTTCGGGCCCCCTGATTGAGTGAGACTGCGAAATGCATGGCCATACTCAAATGAGTCAATATAAGATATTAATTTCATTTTTTGTTACAAAGTCTACTCGAGTATTAGGAAACGAATGATTGGACTATACAAGGATGACGCATTCCATGCTTTGTGTTCAATCTAGATATCTTAACGAAGGGACTAAACGACACGAAAACATTAGTCACGGAAAGGTTATGTCAAATCACTGACATTCTTATTACTTGGGTAGCAGTGATGTGTTGCTAGATACCGCTCACTGCTTGTAATATTAAAATGAGATTTTAATATTACTGCTAACATAATAAGAACCTGCTGGGTTACACACATAAAGCAGACTAAAATTGGAGCAATGAATCCAAGTTGGACTCAGATTCAAATATGGGCCAGATTCATAATAGATGAGTCTAGGGTTGCACAGCTTACCTTGCTACTGCTCACACTCACTTAAGGTAGTCACTATTATAAATAGTACTGCTAAGGGGCTGCTAATAGACACAATTTCAGAACCCTAGTTGCACCTACAGAAAAGTGAGTGACAGAGCGACAGGTTTCTTCTCTTCTCTTCGCAGCTAGCACTGTCTGAGAGACGCGAGGCTCCTCTTTGCGGACGTTGGACATTCGTGAGTCTGTTCGTGTGGATACCGCAAAGACATCGTTTCTATTACGGTGTTGGTGATTCACGTCCTTCCTTTTGATCACGCTTCAAGAGGTAAATAATTTAAAAAAAACTCATATT
Source organism: Ormosia semicastrata (assembly GCA_029884595.1). Lineage (NCBI taxonomy): Eukaryota > Viridiplantae > Streptophyta > Magnoliopsida > Fabales > Fabaceae > Ormosia > Ormosia semicastrata. The sequence goes on from JAQQTO010000060.1 coordinate 79,015,642, forward strand.
ATGGCTTTTTGCATGGATCCTCGATGGGAATCCTATTTTTTCGCTACGTGATGTAACCGCAATTCCCAACACAAAACACTCCTGCTGTAATATCCTTAATGACATGTTAGACTTGTGTATGTGCTCAAAAGGTAGCATATAACTTGCTTAACATGCATGTTTAATTTTGTGATAAACTAATTTAATATAGGTACTTTGTTACAACCCAAAGTGTGAAAAGTAGTTTAAAATAACTCAGATAGTAGCATAAATTGCTTAGATGAGGGAAATAAATATGAATAATTTATTTCTAGGTCACAAATGTATAAAATAAGATACAGTTAAAGTTTCAAGGTAAACTGAGTTAGTTTAGCATTTTTAGGAGCAGTGGTTGTCTATTTACAGCCAGATTGACTAACAGCAGATATAGAAATATCAGATAATGGTAAAACAACTTTTTATAAGAATCTTAGTATTTATTTTCAAGTTGTTGGAAGTTGGAAATCTTGAATTAGCTAAATCTAAGTGTTTTTAGCATATTAGGATTTATCAGTTATGGATTAAGGGCCTTAAGAGTATTTTGCCTTCTCTTTATATGCTCTCACTCACGGGCATTTTCTGCCAAAAACCAAAAAAAGAAAATATGAGAGAAGGAAGGAAAGAAAAGGAAGCAAAGACCAAGCAAAGCCAATGTGTGATCATCCAGAGTTTGGTTCTTCATCACCATTGATAGGTCTATGCTCATATTCATCTCTTTTCTTTATTTTCACCATTGATGCACCTTTGGTGCTTAAGAGGTCAAAATGAGTTCTAGAGGTGTTTGATGTCTTTGGTTTACATGAATGTGTTTCTTTGGTCATTTATGACTTGTTCATAGCACAAGTTGGAGTTAAAAGTTTAGAACATCTTATTTAGGCCCTTGATTCACAAAGAATGATTTTAGGTCAAGCAAGAAGGGTTTTGGTTCATGAATCCAAATTATGTTTAAGTTGGTGATTGATGATTCTTAAGTGTTTAAGAACTGATTAGGGACCTAAGATTATCTAGAAACTGATTTGGAATGGCCAAAAACTGTGAAAAGTTCCAATGGAATAGAGGCATAACTCTGTAAAATTATGCAGATTTTTTATTACAGTGAGCACCTAAATGCCCTACATTGAGCGCTTAGGCGTTCATGTACCAAGGATGAAGGTTCGTGTAGCAGAGCAAAAAGTGCTTAGACGCTCAATGGCCAAAAAGTTTTCATGTGCGTCAGAGCGTAGAGCACTTGGAAGCTCAGTCTAGAAGGCTTAGGTGCCCGCGTGGGATAGCACCGGGTTGTTCCTTGCCTAGTGATTGCCTAAACACTCAAGGAGAGAGCGCTTAGGCGCCCATCATAGAATTTAACAAAGTTGTTTTTGATGTTTTGAAGTCCTTGACTAGTTGGAATCATTTATGTATGCTTCGTAAGGTTTGTTAAGGCACAAATAGGGATATTTTCAAGAGAGAAATTATCACCTAGCATAGATGAGAAAGTCTAAGCCTTTGGTCATCTAAGAATAATGGATGGTCTTAGGATATGTTTAGTATACTATTGGAGGTAAATCAATGAGAGGATGATCCTTTGGTCTGTATAAGTTATATATGATCTTTAAAATAACCAAAAGTAAGGGTTTGCTATAAATAAGAGTCTGACACCTATGGTAACTTAGTGTTACTTAGTTTCACTATAGATGTGATGAAGAGAGGTGTTAGATATAAGTAAACTAGGATAAGTTGGCATTGTCTACCTTTGAATGTGACTTTATATAACGAAAGGTCATTTGGCCAGAAGGAAGGGAGTCAAGAGTTCCTAAGGGGACAAGGATTCCTAACCAAGTGTTAGGGTTGAATGTAGTGTAGAGATTTTCAGTCTCCTATCTACAAGAGGTAAACATGAGAAGTTTAGGTTTCTAGTAAAACATGCCTAGGTCTTAAATGAGCTAAGTATGTAAGAATGAATGTATATATGTATGTTTAGCTTGGTTTATCTAGTTATTAAAGTTAGACGTTGTAAAGAATGTAACTTGTCTTATTCTTAATTGTTAAGACTATGTTATCATGCTATGTATGACTGGTTTTGACTACTCATTCTGAGAAATGTTGATTCTCACCCCGCTGTGTTATCATGTAATTCCAAGTGAAGGTTCTTCAAAGAATAAGAAGAAAAAGGAAGCTAAAGAGTACATTGACTTTATAGATTATGTTACAAATATAGGATCTTTTTGTACCTCTCTTGTAATGTAAGGACTATGTATACTTTAAGCCTTTGTTAAGGCTAATGTTGTACATGTATATGCATTTGGCTATGATGTTTATGTTTTTCGTATTTCATATGGCTCTCTATAATGTTTCCAATGAACATTATGGATATATGTATCAGATTAATATGTAAGTAGTGATGTTGTAATCCTAAGTATCTCCTTGTACACTTTGTATATTGGGATATTAGTATTAGGACGTTACATTATGGTTTCAGAGCAGTTCATCCTGTTGAGTCGGGGTATGAACTGACTATGCTTAGGCATGTTAGGAGTTCCTTTTTAGATATTGTTCTTTTCTTGTTTCATATGTTAGATGTGATGATAGAATTGCATGATTTGCCTTTGATTAGTTTGTTATTAGTTATTGTTGCACGGTTACATGATATTTAGACTGTAGCTCAATATATGTGTGTACAGGAAACTATGGCACCAAAAAAGAGAACTAGAGAAGCAGGGAACTCGACCCCACATGGTCTAGATATGGTCGAAGCTTTTATGGCTATGGCCAATGTTATAACAAGGGTGCTTGAGAGGATGGAAACAAATCCACCTCAACAGCCTCCACCACCTGAGCACCCGGTGCAAGATGTACAGCAAGTTAGAAGGAATCAAAATTTCTAGACTTGACAGCTTTTCGTCAGATGAACCCTCCACTGTTCAGAGGCGAGTACAACTCCGCAAAGGTTGAGGAGTGGCTCAGTGAGATGGAAAAGATCTTTGATGCAATGGTTTGCTCGGAGAAGCAAAAAGTGACATTTGCCTCATATATGTTGAAAGGTGAGGCGAAACATTAGTGGAAAGGTACCCAGAGGGTACTTGAAGTAGCATAAACCCTGATGTCATGGGAAGTTTTCAAGATAACTTTTTTTGGAGAAGTTTTTCCCGTAAACTCTACATGATGACAAGGAAGTAGAGTTTATGCAGTTAAAACAAGGAAGCATATCAGTAGGCCAGTATGTGGCCAAGTTTGATGAGTTGTTAAATTCTCTTCACATTTCCGTTACCATCCGGACTAGAAATGGCGATGTTTGAAATTCAAAACTAGTTTGAGAAGTGAGATCAAGAGCATGGTGAGACCTATAGAGATTAGGGACTTTTCTACTTTGATCAACAAATGTAGGATTGTGGAGTCAAGTGCTCACAGCCCTCCATCAAAGGAAAAGGTACAAGACGTCTAGAAGAGAAAGTGAGAGGATGATAAGAGCAAGCAAGGTGCTTCTAAGGCGAGCAACCCTAAAGGAAAAGAACCATGGAAGATAGTCAGGGGAGCAAAGGAGAGACATCGGCGAAACCCTTCCATACCTCACAGGAATTAGGACTGAGTCGTAAGCCTTTCCAATGCGAGCAAGATTTCATTTTGCTACTATGTACACTTGGAAAGAAAGGCTTCTGCTGCTTGGAGACATGTTGATTAAGCTGCACAGAACAGTTACTTGGCCCTCACCACGCCATTATACCTAGAAAGAAAGGCATTCACCAGAAGAACATACAGGGAAAAAAAGAACACTTTAAGGAATTTGGGAAAGAAATGAAAGAAGATTTTAGAAAGAGACATAGCTTTCAACACACCCATAAGAACCAAAAAAGGGCCACCCTCTGGGAAGGACCTAGTCTCGAACGAAAGCTAGAAAGCAAAAGAAATGAACAAGTGACAATTGGCTTCCAAAAGCAAACATTCCCTATTTATAAAGGGAGTAATACACCCTAATTGGCTTCCAAAAGGCGAACCAACTGCACGTTCAAAGCCACATTTAATAGTTCCTCCCCTGTGATTGGCCACGAGGGCAACAGGCAGTTAAGAAACAGCAGAAAATCGCTATTGTCATGAAAGAGATTTTAATTCCCAATAAATGCAAAGCAGCGGTTCCTGAGCGTGCATAGACTGCTATAAATTAATGCAACGTTAGACCCCTAAGTAGTAAAGCTCGTGCTTACTTTCATATAGCAATCAATGCAGAAAACTACGAAGGGATGCACTGGACGTTGACTTCTAATTGAATCATAGGCCCTCAACGAGATACCATTGTATAACAACACAATGGATCTTAGTTTGAATATGAGGTACATTCATGCCGACCCTACAAACTATACATGGGGGTAACCTACTACCTTCCTTAGACACTGGCATGATGACTTAAGCAGAGTGATTTGTCATGGATCTCGACCTTACTAATTAACCACGGGAGCTCACTCTGATAAATCATAGACCTCGAGCCTTTGGAAAAACATCATGAGATCTGACATTAACATTATAATTTGGACCTCTTTGTCCATTGCATGCCATGAGCTCCGATTGAACTCGTATCTTAACATTTAGCTATCCTATCAAAGTGCCAAGCTGGGGGCAATTATTTTGAACTAGGTTATGGGCCCATGGATCTGGAGCAACCCAACCCATTAGGATATCACCTAGATGTTACTACGTGCATGAAGTAGCCTATACACTAAGCGTGACTCCCTCAACAAAAAAGGAGAGGCACCACGCCTCGCATAAATGGGGGATTAATCATAAAGAATAATGGTTTCTCGTAATTCCAGGGAGCAGCATTCAATATGCATTGAATGCTCAGATTCCACACACTTTTACACTCTCATATATATATATATATATACTCAGCAAGGTGAAAGTGAGGTATGACCTAATTCCAATACACTGACCTCCTTGCGTAGTCATTAACTTGAGCGTCAGAGTCCCTTTTGTAGGTACCTACCCCCTCGCTCCATTGTTGCCGCTGCTACACCACGGAGGAATCCACCACCTCTCACCTTCTCAAGTAACCCTCAGAATCCAATTCTAAACATTATCCATATCCAAAATAATAAGATCAACAAGAAAAATAAATTTATCAACTTTAACCAACACATCTTCAATAATTCATCTTGGTCGCTTAATAGAATGGTTTGCTAATTAAAGCGATACTATGGTAGCCTTTACTTCACCAAGACCATGCTTTTTATAAACAAAAAAGGACATTAAATTTATGCTAACTACTAGATCACATAAAATATTTTCAAAATATAAACTACTAATAGAGAAAGGAATAGAAAAACTCTCTGGAACATTTAACTTTAGAGGCAATTAGTTTTGAATGATGGCACTGCACTCCTCAATCGACATCACTGTCTCATGATCTTCCAATTTCCTTTTCTTAGATAAAATCTCCTTCAAGAATTTGGCATAGTTTGGCATGTGTGCTAAAGCTTTTGCAAAAGGAATGTTAATGTGAAGCTTTTTAAACAAATCAAAAAATTTAAGGAAATTCTTATCTTCTTTATTTTGCTGCAAACGCTGTGGAAAAGGTAATGGAGGCATATAAGGCTTGACTAGCTCTTGCTTTCTTTCCCCTAACGTCTTTTCATCATCTGAGTTTGGCAACACTAAGGAATTAGAAGTTAAGTTGGGCATTCCTTCTATATTCTCTTTTCCTTTTTGTGTGGGTCTTTGTAATTGGCATTGACTAAAGCAATGGTGGTTTTGATGATAACAAACAAGAAAGGAATGGAAGTGCAAAGATCAAGTTCCAAGACTCTTTAAGTTTAGCTTATAGGACTTAGATCTTGTGTAAAGGTAAAAGAAATTACACTAAGCTCAAATAAGTTTTTAAACATCTTTATAAGTGTTTCTAAAATGCTTAAATGCCCAACAAAATGTTTTTGGAAAGCTAGCCTTGGTGGTATTTCAAATCTGTGAAAATTAGTCAAGTTTGTGTTTTGCAAAACTGATATTTAGTTACTTGTTTGATCATAACTTTCAAAATACTTTGAGTTTTATTATGAAACTTATTGCATATGAAAATAGACTCAAAGATCTTTCCGATGAGTGGTCATTTGTTTTAAACGGATAAGAAATGAAGAAGTTATGATCATTTAAAGTTAGTTTTCAAAAACAGTCAAGTTTGAGTTTTGCAAAACTGACCTTTAGTTACTAATTTGATCATATCTTTCAAAATACTTTGAGTTTTGTTCTGAAACTTCTTTCATATGAAAATAAACTCAAAGATCTTTCCAATGAGTGGTCATTCGCTTCAATCAGATAAGAAATGAAGAAGTTATGATCTTTTAAAGTCAGTTTTCAAAACCAGAAATGTTGTAATCGATTACACAAGTCATATAATCGATTACAACGCTGACAGAAGCCGTGTAATCGATTACAAAGTGCCCAGAAAGCTTGTAATCGATTACACCAAGCTTGTAATTGATTACCAAGTGCCTAGAAACGTTCCCAACGGCTATAAACGGCTAGTTTTCATAAAAAAATCATTTCTAAACACTACCAACAGCTATTTTATCATTTGGGCTCTATATATAAGTGATATTTGAAGTATTTACAACTTAAGAAACACAAGAACACTATTCTTGATCCTTGAAATATCAAAATCATATTTTGAGCTTTAAAGTGTGAATCCTTTATACCCATAGTGCTTTAATTTGTATTATCCACTCTTGAGAGAGTTTTCTATCATCTATACTTTGTTCTTCAAGTTGTATATCTACTATTGTGAGAGTTTATATTCTTTCTCTTCATCTTAATCTTTGTTTTGAGAGGGTGAGGTATCCCTTAGAGAGTGAGACATCTCTCAAAGTTGGTAAAGGGTGAGATATCCCTTGAGGGTGAGACATCCCTCAAAAGTTGTAAAGGGTGAGGTATCCCTGTTTGAGGCTCAAGCACAAGGGTAAGGTATCCCAAGGTGTGTTGAGTGCTCTCAATTGTAAAGGTTGTCAAGCACCTATTGAAACTTGAAGATATAGTGAAAAATCTCTAGCAGTTGCTTGAGGACTGGACGTAGGTCACAAGTGGATTGGTGGCTGAACCAGGATAAACCTTGTGTTTGCTTCTCTAAACTCTATCTTCTTTACATTTGTACTTTAATTATATATACTTGAGTTGAACTTGATGTTTAGCTTATTTGCTTGATTTACCATATACTTCAAGTTGTAGTTGAGCAATCTATAATAGCTATACCTTTGTTGTGCATATTCCGCTGCATTTATTAATTGAATGATTCAAAATGCATAATTTGTCAAAGTTGCATTAAAACTAGCCATCACCCAATTCACCCTCCCTCTTAGGTAATGGTTACCATGGCTAACAGTCTTCCCATTGTTTCTCGCTCCTTAAGGTATTTGCCTTTATGTGCTCTATTGGATTCATCTCAGTGTTGCTAGGCAATGTACCTTGTGATCTATTAGCCACTACATTAGCTAGTTGCTCCATTTGAACGTCCAAATTCTTTATAGAAGCTTGCTGATTTTGTAACATCAATTGTTGACTCTGAAAGTGAATCATTGTATCCATTATGAAATTTGTTGTGCCTTAGTGAGATTTGCAACTAAGTCTTCAAATAAGATCTTCTTTTCTTGAGGCTGAAACCTAGGTGGAGCTTTCACCACATGTTGTTGATTGCTCTAAGAAATCTTTTGGTGATTACACTAACCCATATTATATGTATTTGAGTATGAATTATTTTGTCCTCTCCCTTGGTTATGCTCCGTACTTTGAGGCATGAAAGAATTACATGCTTGGCACTCCTAAGAAGCATGTGATCCAATGTATATCTCACAAACTTGACCATGTGATGAAACAACATTAATATACAATTGATCAAACTTTTTAAAGAGGGTGTCTACCTTTGCATTCAATGCAGTAATAACATCAATCTTATGAACTCCAACAAATTTTCATGGCATGGATCTTTTAGAAGGCCATTCATAATTATTTGTAGTCAGCTCCTCTAATAGGTCATAAGTCTTATTAGTTGATTTTGCTATTAAAGCTCCTTCGGTTGTTACTTCAATGGTATTTCTGGTAAAATGATTCAGGCTATCATAAAAGGTGTGAACAACTACCTATTTAGGCAACAACTCATGATATGTACACTTCCTCAATAGATCTTTGATCCTTTCCCAAGCCTTATACAAAGTCTCCATGTATGCTTGCTTGAAAGTATTTATCTCATTCCTTATCCTTTCAGTTTTTGCTGGTGGAAAGGATTTAGCAAAAAATTTCTGAGTTAAGTCATCCCAAGTAGTGAAGGTACCTGCAGAAAAATAAGTTAACCATAATTTAGTTTTCTCTCTAAGTGAAAAAGGAAAAAGTCTTAGCCTAATATTATCATTGGACACCCCATTATGTTTGAAAGTGACACAAATTTCCAAGAACTTTTCTATATGAGCATTAGGATCATCATCAGGCACCGCTCCAAATTGAAGTGAAGTTGCAATCATTTGAATGATTGCCAGTTTAATTTCAAAGTTATTTACTTGAACAGGAGGTCTAATGATGCTTGAGGTTGCACCATTAAGTGATGGAATAGCATAGTCGCGCAAAGCTCTTGTATTTTCATTAGCCATGACTACTTGCTAATTTTATTCTTGCTCCTCTCTTCTTTCTTTCCTCGGTCTTCTACGTGTATGCTCAATTTCAGGATCAAAGAGAATAAGATCAAGACTCTTTGAACGTCTCATGCACCCATAAGAAAAAGAATTAGTAGAACCAATTTAAAAAATGCTAATAAAATAAAATAAAAAAATATCAACTAAAATACTTAGACAGAAAAAAAACTAGAATAAAAAAAGAGCGCAACTAAAATAAAATAAAATAAAATAAAATAAAAACAAGTGTGTAAATAAACAATAGAGTTAATTGGTTTTGATATTAATTAAATCACTCCCTAGTAGTGGCACCAAAAACTTTATAAGGAAATTTGCAAGTGCATGAAATCGATCAAGTAATAAAATAGTGAAAAAGATATTGTTCCAACAGAGAGTATTTACTAATTACCAAAACCATATTAACTATACTATTATTTAAACTATCAAAAAATATTTTAATTAATTTTAAACAAAAGAAAATTGAAAATAATTAATTAAATTCAAATAAGTCGATAACTAATCGAGACGAAAACAATATTAATTAAACTAGGATATTTTGATTTCATTTGAATCAATTCTATTTAACTTAATTGAATGATAATCCAATTTTAGTCATCTCATACAAGGGATGGTAATATTAAATTATTTAATTTTCTCTTCCAAGTCATACCAAACATATTGAAAAACACATATTACTTATTTTCCAATAGCAATAATAAGTATAAATCAACTCATTAAGATCTATGATTAACTAACTTAATCCCCCATGTTTAGGGGTGTTCTTGGATCGGTTTGGATCGGTTTTGAGGCAAAAAAGCATCCGATCCAAACAAGGTAAGTATTATCGGTTCGGTTTGGATTAGATGAATTCCAATAGTCAAACCGATCCAATCCGAACCAATTTTAATCGGTTTGGATTGGATTGAATGATTCGATTTTTGTCCAATAACATAATAAAAATGCATTCTAAATAAGAATAATACACAACAACAATATAATTCAAATTCTAAAGTACATATTATTCATAAAGTTATACAAATCATACAAACAAATAAAATTCAGCATTAATTTTAAAGTTCAGAATTTAAACAAATAAAATTAAAATGACAATTTAGTAATTGTAATCTTTCTCGGAATTGAGTTAGCAATTACAATATACTAATACTGATTAACGAGGGAAAGTGAAGTGTGTCTTTGTCTCACACTCGTGTGTGTCTTAGAAGTGGTGGTGGGGGAATAGGCCATTGGGCCCATCGGGGGATAGGTTTAGTTAGGGATATTTAGGTAATTTTAAGTGTAAAATTGGTTTGGATCGATTTGGATCGGTTTTATAAAATTGAACCGAAAACCGATCCAAACCGATCGATTTTTCAAAAACTTCATCCAAATTAATCCAATCAATTGTTGTTTTCATCGATTTTCGATTTTTTTGGATCGATTTTTGGTTTTTTTTGAATTGGTTTGGATGTGAACACCCCTACTCAACATACTTGGAGCGCGTAGTGACGAGAGAACCCTAAAATTTATTTAAAAAACTTTTATGAAGTATCCACCAATTTTTATTTAAGAAAAATAATTGCAAAAACCTTTTAACATTGAAAATTGGGCTTTGAAAAGAAATTGGTTCAGAAATCTAATTATGCATATAGAAGGGTAGAGATTTAACTCCATTGCACTATTAATACATCTATCCTAAGACCATTTGCTAGAAAAATTAGATTTAAAGATAAAATTTTGAGATGGACAAAATTTTGTCTTTAATAAAAATGAAAATAAAGACAAATTTGATGATTCAGAGATGAAAAGTAAATTTTATAATTCAAAGACAAAATTTAAAGACAAATTATCCATCTCAATTTTGTCTCAATTTTCATCTCTAAATGGTCAATATTAAATTTTTAAAAATTAAATAGATTTAGAGAGAAAATTTAGAGATAAAATTTACTCATCTCTAAATTTTTTGTCTTTAATAACACTATATTCTGTCTTTAAATAATTTATATAATTTAATTAATAATTTTTTTTATATAAAAGTTAGTGGCAAATTGTTTCCGACCCTAATCTCTTCAAAATACAAGGGTTTCAAAAACCCAAATTTCTCAAATTAGATTCGATCTCCTCTGCGCTCTTTGTCAGTCTCCATCGCTCTCCGTCGCTCTCTGTCTGCTCTCTCTGTCGCGCTCTGCTCTCTCCGTCGCACTCTGCTCTCTTCGTCGCACTCTGCTCTCTCTGGGTATGGTAAATACTGTCCTTTGGTAATTTTGGCATAGGTTTTTGTGTTGTTCAGGTTTAATTTTGCTGTTTCCAGTAGATGTTTGAAGAGGAATGCTATGGAACTGGTAGGATTGGTTAATGCTTAAGTGGTTTGCTTTTCTTTTTATGACCAAATGTTTAGATAAGTAGGGGAAAATTAAAGGAGGAAAAGTATTATTAAAGAAATCTGAAAACCTGACCAAGGTGGTGTTAAGTTGGCATGGATGTATACAGTAGCAGTAGGAACTTCCTGGTTCTCTTTTTCAATTTCTTATTGTCTTGAAGTTTTTTAATAGCTTATCATAGTTCAAATGAACAATTTCTTTTCCCATTCTTTTATATTCTCTCTGGTTGAGAAGCGTTATGTATTTCCTGTTACAGTTAAGTTCACTGTTAATTTCTTCCTGGCTTTCTTATTTCTCCATTGACAAAATATTTTTTCTTGCAGAACCTTGTCCAAGCAGCAGCCATGTCTTCATTTCTTCCTGCCACAACAGAGTCAATTGCTCAGGCATTGGAAGCCAAAGACCCATCTGAGTCCATCTCCATTCTTTATCGTGTACTTGGTGACCCTTCTTCTTCTCTAGAAGCTCTGCACATGAAAGAGCAGGTCATCACAAACCTCACTGATCTTCTCAAGCAAGAGAATAGGGCAGAGGATCTGCGCAGCCTTCTCACTCAGTTAAGGCCCTTCTTCTCCTTGATTCCTAAGGCAAAAACTGCAAAGATTGTAAGGGGAATAATTGACTCTGTTGCTAAAATACCAGGGACGTCTGATATACAAATTGCATTCTGCAAAGAAATGGTGAAATAGACTCACACTAAAAGCATACATTTCTGAGGCAGCTAGTTGAGGCAAGGCTTGCAGCACTTCTGATGGAAAATAAGGAGTATTCAAAAGCTTTGACTCTTCTTAATGGCTTGGTCAAATATGTTAGAAGATTAGATGACAAGCTTCTACTTGTAGACATAGACTTGCTTGAAAGCAAGCTACACTTCTCATTAAGAAACCTTCCAAAGGCAAAAGTTTCCCTCACGACTGCAAGAACAGTTGCAAATGCTATTTATGTTCCTCCAGCTCAACAAGGTGCCATATATCTGCAAAGTGGGATTCTTCATGCTTAGGAGAAGGATTATAAAACTGTATATAGTTATTTCTTTGAAGCTTTGAGTCTTTCAATGCTCTTGAAGACCCCAAGGTTGTCTTTAGCCTGAAGTACATGCTGTTGTGTAAGATCGTGGTGAGTCAAGCTGATGATGTGGCTGGAATTATATCTTCTAAAGCAGGCCTACAATATGTTGGGCCTGACTTGGATGCCATGAAAGTTGTTGCAGATGCTCAGTCTTAGCGATCCCTCAAGTTATTTGAAATTGCTTTGCGACACTACAAGGCACAATTAGAGGAAGACCCAATTGTTCATAGGCACCTGTCATCCCTATATGATACCTTTTTGGAGCAGAACCTTTGCAGATTGATTGAGCCATTCTCAAGGGTTGACATATTGCTGAACTTATTGAACTTCCCATTGATCATGTGGAGCGTAAGTTGTCTCAGATGATTTTGGACAACAAGTTTGCTGGGATGTTGGATCAAGGTGCTAGATGCCTCGTCATATTTGATGATCCCAAAACTGATGCAATATACCCTGCAACTTTAGAAACCATTTCTAATAGTGGGAAAGTCGTGGACAGTCTGTATGTTAGGTCTGCCAAGATAATGGCATGAGCTCTCTTGGTATGTTACTTCACTTGCAGTTTGCTAGAATACTTTGCCCCTATTTTCTTCTTGACAGTGAGTAGCATTTCATTTGTTTAGTTTCTGAATTTGTCAAATTCAAAGATTCTTCTAAGTATTGAATCCACTGATCCCTAAACCACTTCAGGTGGCCTGGAATGATGATTAAAGTTTTATTCCACATGCCTATATTATGTATCATAAATACATACATGTCGTGTCTGATCTTAAAAAACTTGGGCTGTGAGGATTGGTGTGAGGAATCAGGATCTCAAGGCATTTAGTACATAGGTGGAGTAAGTCTTGCCAAAGTGGGTTGTGACAACATTTTTGGTTTTCAATTTCAGCAACAGAGTTTCAGATTACTAATCTTGCCAAAGTGGTGGTTAATGGAATATATTTTGTTTTGCTATCTTAGATTAATTTCTATGATTTGATGTTGTTGTTTGGCTTAGTTTCCTCATTGTTTCCGAGATGGTGGCAGTTTTTTATTTGAGTTGAATGTGCCTGGGACATATATGGCATGTTTAGTGTTCAGATTTCAGAGGAAACTTAGTTAACTATTTTTTTCGTTCGATTTAACCCCAAAGCTCACACATATGTTTTAGTTTATAGCCTTCATGATCTTGGTGGATCAGGTACTAAGGGCTTGTTGATTTGAGATATTGTGGATATTGTTTTTTACTCTGATAAGTTCTTGTATTGGGTTGCATAGCATCTGTAATTTGTAACTTAACATCTTCATTGCATCTGTTTCCCTTGTGAGTCACCGATTATTGGTTTGGATTGGGAATATCCTGTTGGGGAGAAACAGGATATTGTCCTGTTCATGAAATCTGAGTGGTGTATTTTTATTCATTCTTTATTATTGCTGAATGTAGGATCACTATGGGACAGAATAATTCATGTTTCAGATTTTAAAAGGCCACAGGAATGTATTTTTTAATGCTTCAATGTTTTTTGATGTTTAATATGTTGATTCATAGTGTTGGCTAACACGTATATAAGCTATTTGATGAATTGTTGAGTTCATGGAGCTAGTAACTAATCCTGTGTGTATAAGCATGATATTCATGACATTGTGACATGGAATTTTTTCTGCATCATCCATTGAGCATGTTTCATTGACCTGCGTAATATCCAAATTATGCTTTATTATAGAGGTATTTTTTATTCTGAAGCTAACTGGTTTTTCTCATGTTTCTTCTTCCCTTTCAGCAATGCCATCATTAGATATTCATTCACTGCTTCTGTTCTCTGCCATTTTTCATGTTATTTTAATTATTTATGGAGAGTGGCAAGATGCTCATATGGAGGTTAGATACACTGATGTTGACTACCTGTCTTCTCTGATGTTGCATCTTTAATGGCTTTGGGTGATTCCCCTTATAAGAGAACCACATATTGCTATTCTCCCTTGCTTGTATTTCTTCTTATTCCAAATTCATTCATCCATCACTCGTGGTGAAAATTTATCTTCTCAGCTTCTGTTATGGTCAAGTTTTTTTTTTTATATATAGTTTCTGCAGACAATTGTGTCATGAGTTGAAGTAGCAATCGAGATCACTTGTCATAAAAAAGTCTTTTACTTTACAGTTCTAATTCTATATTAATTGTTCAAGTGTAAGCTTGGTTTGTGGGAGCAACTATATAAACATAGATTGATGGGCTATATGTATCATACTAATTATGCATACATTAGATATGGTTGGCACACAAGCAGACAGGTTCATTATATTTAATCTTTCACATTAGATATGGTTGCATTAAGTAACCGAGATTCATTATCATATTTAAATTTTTTTTATATGAAATAATTTGACAAATCTATATTGTTATCACAATTATTATTGGATTTGTTCCTTGTCAAGTGAAGAATGATTCCTTTGTAATGCTACTAATAACATGCTTTTCTGTGTATGATAATTTTGTTAAGGTCACCACCAAAGTTGTACATACTGCCCAGGTGTACAATATTGTTTCACCTTTTGACATGTTGATTTTTGTTATTACAACATAGTTAAAATCTAATAGCAGTTAGATTATAATTTAGTAGACATGTTTTAATTCTATTGATGTATTATGTCTAATTCTAGCTACATGATAATGACAGGAAGCTTATGTAGTGAACAATGAAGAGGGCAAGAGCAGTCCTAGTTCAGTGATGCCAAAGGACAAATACCCAAAGCCCTTAAATTTTTCATGATGGAAGACTAGCATTCTTGCCTACTCCTTCAGCAACTCTCTGTATGTTCATGTGGCTTCCAATTGGAATCCTTTTGGCCATTTATAGGCGATTGTCACAGTTGAGTTCTTCTTCTAGGTGATTGTCGATAAAATTCTCATTTTCTTTATCTCAAGTAAACTTGCAATCGAAGATTTACAATGAAGTTAGAGATTTGATTTTAGCCAATCTTTTAGAATTTGGACTACATGATTAATATTTTGATCAATGTGTTATTGTGGATACTTGGGTAATACTTTGAATAATGTGTTAAATGTTAAAATTAGTTTATATTATTGCTTGAAATTTTATACTATATAAATGAATAGTATATATATATTTTGAAATTAAAATTCCATAAAAATAATATATGAAATAATTTTTTATATATTTTTTATGCGCATGGGAAAATATTTTTTTTTATAAAATAAAGGTGTCTAGTTGTAGCAAATTGCAATTAGATGCCTATTTTTTTATATTTTCTAAAATATTAGAGATGGATTTAGAGATGAAAAAATTTGTCTCTAATTTAGAGACGAAAATAGAGACAAAATTTTTTCATCTCTAATTAAAGAACTAGAAATGAATTTTGATAACTGAATAATGACAGAATTTTAAAATTTAGAAATGGTAAAATTTCGTCTCTAATTTTGAGACGGCAAAATTCCATCTCTAATTTAGAGACAGAATTAATTTTTCCGTTTCTAACAATCAGAGATGTCACTTTAAGTGATGGATCAATTTTCGTCTCTAATTCCTTCTCTAAATATTTTGAGCCGGGATTTTTTCGTCTCTAAATCTGATTTTTCTAGTAGTGGATGGTTACCTTGAAGCTAGTTGTGCAAATTAATTAATAACCTTGACAATGTTCATCTTACCTTTTGCATTTGATGTAACACCTTCCCTAACCTATTAGTCATAATCATGGATATATGAGTTCAGTAACCCTAACATGAGTTACCTGTTAATTTTGGTGACTTTTCGAATTAGTTTGGTTATATTGTCATAACTGAATAGGAAAAATAGCTAATAATCGCCCAAAAAATAGCGTAATTTGCTTAGATGATGGAAATAAATGTGGAGAATTTATTTCTATGTCATATATGATTGGAACTAGATTTTGGAAAATTAACTGAGTTAGTTTAATATTTTTAATAACACTGAGTGAGTGTTTAAGAGCCAAATTAAATAGGCAGATATCTTGAAAAATTATGAGAATTTGTGAAGATATTAAGTAAAGGATGAAGATTTTTCTGGAAATGAGTATAGGTTAAGGCAGATATCAGTAAGCCAATTAGCTTAATTCCTAATGTTTAATTTAACTTAAGGAAGAGTAATAGAGTATAAGTGACCGTTATTGGTGTATGGAATGATGAATCCAGGAATGAGATGAGTTCTAGAATTTTCAATAACACCTAGTAAGAAAACTTGTTAAAGGAAGATTAAAATATTCATAAGAGATACAATCTTTCCAGTTAAATACGAAGTCATCCTTATCCTTCCAATTTCCTTTCCACAATCCCTCTCCATCCCTATATGTTTCTTTGACTTTCTCTCATTGTTCACTTTTCTTTCACTC
The DNA here is from genome assembly GCA_029884595.1 of Ormosia semicastrata. Lineage (NCBI taxonomy): Eukaryota > Viridiplantae > Streptophyta > Magnoliopsida > Fabales > Fabaceae > Ormosia > Ormosia semicastrata. The sequence continues at coordinate 79,032,066 of JAQQTO010000060.1, forward strand.
ACATACGTAGCTAAGGGTAGCAGAAAGAGAGAGAGAAAAGAAAGGAACATAAAAAGTGAAACAAAAAATGAAAAGGAAGAGGAAAGAAGGAAGCGGAAGAAGGAGAAAGGAAAGGAACAACAAGGAACCTCCATAGCCTACCATCACTTGGGGAGTTGAGGTAGGGGTTGTTGCACTATTTCTCTATGCTTTATCATTCCTTGTTTTCTTGAAAATTTGTATGGAGTGGATTTGCATGTAGTTTTTCATGAAACTCTGTAAATATAGGTGTATGTATATAGAGTGTGAATTAATGAGAATATAGCAAATATATGTATGGATTTGTATATGTGAAAATACAACTCCAAGTGCTTGTTGTTGATGGTTTTTCCTATACTTTACTACTTGATTTTTAGTATAAACATGTATAAGTAGTAAAAGATTTGGAAAGAAACAGCAAAAGTTGTTGTTCCGATGCACTAGAAATGCATTTTGGTATGTCCTATTCGAATAAGTCAAGGGCTATTTGAATAGAACATCACAGAATGCACCAGGAAGTGATTTTCGTAGGATCTATTCGAATAACCCAATGAGCTATTCGAATAGACCTTGGCAGAATGCATTAGATTGTGACATTTTGGAAAGCTATTCGAATAGACCAAGGGATCTATTCGAATAGGCTCTTCCAGAATGTAATATTTGTGTGTTCTACTCGAATAATAGGGAAAGTTATTTGAATAGAATTTCCCTGTTATAAGGAGTTAGAGATTCCATAGGGTACCAAATGATGGGATTTTGATGATTTTCACTAAGATAAGTGATTTAACCTAGGGATGAGTACTTAGTGCATTAGTTTCTTATGGGGGTAACCTTTTATCCACTTAGAAAGTGTTGCTTTGAATTGTATACTTGTTTCACTTGAGAAGTGATCATGTTTTGCTCCTTTGTTGTGAAAGTTGAGCTTGATTGGTATGATTACCATGTTTTGCTCCCTTGTTTACTAAGGTTGAGCCATGAAAGTATACTAGAAACATGAATTGGTCTTTTATGTGATAAAGTTGAGCTAGAATTGCATGTATGCTAGGTTTTGCTCCTTCATTTGATTGAAATGGAGCACTTGATGAGTTGTTGAGGTGTGTATGCGTGTTTAACCATAACACTATATGTTGCATACTTGCTATTCCTATGTATTGTAACCTTATATGAAGTGCACAATTATTTGGCCATAGAATTGTAGGTAACCAGTCCTAAATTCTTAGAGCGGGGCTCTTAAGGCCAGAGGTTACCGGTATTGTGAGGAAGTCATTTTCCCTCTCTACCAAGTAGTGAAAAGAGGTCATTTGCCATTTCTACCCCAAAAAAAAAAAAAAAAATACAATAGAGTCGAGTTCTTGGGAATAGAAAAGATTCATGACATTGCATTAACACTATCATAAAAAAATTTCATAAACATTACCTTAGGGCGTTGCATAGGCATGAGCATATCATATAACATATGCACTTGCATTTGAATAACAATTGTATGGATGATTGTTTATAATTGAGGAGTTGTTCTCTACGAATATAGATTATGGATTGCTTTGTGAATATTATGGAGATGATGAGTATTGGCTCACTTGTTGCAATCATAATCTATTAATGTGAAGTTGATTCTTTGTGAATGATTTAGGGTTTAGGGTTTCGGGAAGAGAAAGGAACAGTTTTTGACTTTTGCCACCTTTCTACATGTTATTAAGTAACTTGTTTTTTTCCGAAGCAGTTGGAGTTATCATTATGCCATTGTATGTGCTTATATTACTGAGAGTTGTGAACTCTCACCCCTTGTTTGTTTCCATGATAACTCTAGGTCAAGATTCTCTTAAGGAGAAGAAAAAGAAGCGCATAAACTAGAGAAATTTTATTTACTTTTGTCCAATGCCTTGTACATTGTAGAATTTGTATAAGATTGTATTAAGTGTTGTGTATTATAGTTATGCCCTTTTAGGCTTAGCTTGTACTTTTAGATGTACAAGGTTAATGTAATGATTACTTTTCCCTCACAAGGCTCCTTATAATAACATGTATAGTTATTATGAGCATAGTATGATGTTTGTAAGTTAGAAGTGACGTGCTTAGTTCTATTTATATACATATATTTTGGATATATTATGAAAATTGGTATTAGGACGTTGCATTTGACATATTTGAAACATAGATAAATGCTAGTGGGTCTAGTTTTGTTTGGTGGTGTTGTGGAATTTGTGGTTGGTGTTCTGCTATAGGGTTTGGATGTGGCTATGAAGTCTTGGTTTTATTTGGAGATTGGCTAATATAGGTGGTTACCAAGATGGTGGTGACAACGATCGAGCTGGGGTTCTGTATGGGTGGTGTTCTAGACTGGGTTATAGGTCTACGGATTAGGAACAATCTGACCCACCAGAATAGTATCCAGATATTACTGTGTGCTATTTTGATAAGTATATTTGCCTATTTGTGAGGCACTAATCTTTCACAGAATCCTTGATAGATATGAACACTAATTATATCTCACATAAGTAGGGAAATTAGTTATAAGATATGACAATCTCCTAGATTCTGAATCTAAATAATAACATTTAATTCAGATTGAACTATGATTCTTATCACCCAAGACGCTCCTATAAATACCCTGCAAGGTCTCCAAGGTATACATGCAATTCTATACACTACCATCCTTGTGCACAGTCTAAATTGAGCGTTGGAATGTCTTTTGCAAGTACCCACCTTCACGCATCACTACTGTTGCTGTCGTACCATGGAGGTTTCCACCTTCAACCACCTATTCAGATAATCTTCTGAACCTTATTCAGAACATTGGCGTCGTTTATGGGAACCTTCCCAACTGTTATCATGAACGGGGGGCAAAAATGTTTTTTTCATTCCATTTGAAAATTTAAAAATGACTAATCATAACATTTTGAATCCAAAACGAATATGGTGGAATCATAACAATATGAATCCCAAATGGCAGCTTCCATTGTCCTTCAACCACGTGGCGTAATATTGCTGAATAAAAGCAGGTGAAAGGACAATGCTCAAAACGTTCAAAATTGAAACGATGTGTGACATTTCAGAAGGACACCTAAGCTGAATCACGGACTTTCATCAAGGCATCATGGTAAAATCATAACACAAATCTCGATTCCAGACCAAATTACACTCAAATTAGACGAGCCCCATAATCAACTCTACATGGGGGTAATCTATTACATATCGCGGATAACGGGATGATGACTTAAGCAAAGTGATCCATTTCGGATCCCAGCCTTACTCATTAACCCCAAGGGCATACTATGATACATCACGGACCTCGGTCCTTTGGAAAAACATCGCGAGATCCGGGATTTATATTATAACTTGGATCCCTTTGTCCTCTGCGTGTCGTGCGCTCCTACTGAACTCAGATATCTTGACACTTAGTTGTCCTATCTAAGCGCCAAGCTAGGGGCAACTGTTCTGGACTGAGTTATGCGTCAATAGATCAGGAGCAACGCGGTCCACAAGAATAGTATCCAAATATTATTGTCCACAAGAATAGTATCCAAATATTATTGCATGTTATTTTGATAAGTATGATAATTGTCGAGGCTACCAAATTTAAATCAATTTATAATCAGTTTATCAAAATAACTTGTAATATAAGGTAACACCAGATTGAGTCCACAGATCACTCTGATTATGATTACGAAATCAAATTAAGATGTTAGTAAATAGGGGAAAAATGGGTTTGTAAGATCAAATAACAAAAATAGAAAGCAATTAAGGAAGATAAAATAGAATTAAGAAATAACTAATCCAAAAGAATTATCCAATCTTGATTTTAATTCATCCTTGATCACTATAGGTCTATTCAATTATCAATCGAATCCTTGGTCTTAGATCATATCAAGTCACCTCAAAATGATCCATGGATCTTCTACTAGATACACATCCAGAATTCAATTAATTGAGGTTAGACAAATTAAGCATCTATCCAAAAACCCAAAATTAACTTAAAAATTAAGATTCAACCAAGCTAAACAATTCATCAAACACCTTTGATGCCTTGTTTAGTCTCTGAAATGCTCTCTTAGCACGTGATAATTACACAATTAACATATAAAAATTTCAATCAAATTAAGCATTCAATCAAAATCAAACAAAGAGAAGAAGAAGAAGAGAAACTTGATTAATAATCGAATATATAACTATTAAAATAGAATCTCAAGATTAAATGTCAAGAATGTCAATTCCTTGGATTGATTAAAGGCTCTAACCCTCCATGAATAGGAGGGAAGAATTCAGAAAAAGAAGAGAACAAAATGAAAACCTAAGAGAAGAAAGAAAACTCTAAGAAGAAGAATCAAGTAAGAACGGCTAGGGTTTCTATCTATCTCGGATTCTCTATTTATAACAAAATAACTGATTTAAAAATTAAAAATCCTAATTTGCCCCTAAGTTAAAGTTAATCCTCTAACTCCTAGCTTTTCTTGGCCACCAAAATCACTTGATTTGGGCTTTAGATGAGAGAGTTATTACCAATTCATTCTTTATAGGTCTCTGATCCCATCAGCCGACTTCACAGGGGTGAAACGCCATCAAAACGTTGTAGTCTCAATTTGTGGTCTTCATAAGAGTTTTAGCCTTGTGTATAAGATTTCCAATTTCACCAGTTTTAGGTCTATATCACACCTACATTCCAAGTTATGGACCAATTAGTGCACACTACTTGGGTTCCAGTGACAGCACCATGTTCTGACTTCATGGCCCAATCTGACCCACTAGAAATCCGATTCAAACTTTGAGCTTTGCATCAAAGTTGTAGAGATTTCTCTCATCTTTCCTATAAGGTAAAATTCATAATTTTTAGATATCTAGAACTCAAGATATGTCCGAAATACAAAAACAGTGCAAAATCCTAATAATGCTGGAAAGATCAATTAAGCCAAATTTGAGTTCAAACTTATAAATTATGACCAAAACCAATCAATTAAGCACATAAGAGGTTCAAGAAACTAAATATGAGGGTTAACTAATCTATAAAAATCGTGTTTATTAAATTCCTCAACACTTAGCTTTTGCACGTCCCGGGCAAACTAAAGATTCAAACTAAGGGACAAGAAACACAAAAACTCAAACTAAAACTCAAAGAGATTCACTTTCCAATAACCTTCAAGAATGTAAAAGTTTACAAGTAAGAAGAGCAACCAAAGATTCAAGGGATCAAAATATTCATGAGGTAACATTTTTTCACATCTCAAACTAACAAGTAAGGTAGCTTCAATTTGAAAAGTATGAATCAAGAATGATAGATCTTCACAAGATAAACTTTTATTTCCTCAAGTGTTTAAAAGGTAAGTATTTCACTCAATTTAATCTATGAAAATTGCACTACCATAAGTTTGCTTATCTTTTACTTCTCCACTACTCAAATACATACACACACAAATCAATAGGACTTTATGCAAGGTTGTAATGGGGTCAAGGTAAGAGAAGAAAATAATATGGATATGACAAGTTAATTATCGAAGAGAATAAAAGAGCATTAGGGAGGAACTCAAATGACAAGCATGAAATTTTACCCCCAATTCCATACAATGCGTATTCTCTTTACATTTTCTTTTCCTTTTTTTTTTTGATATCTTTCATTTCACAACCTTCTTGCATTTATTCTTTTTCTTTTCTTTTCTTTTTTCAATTGGCTCTTTTTCTTCTACCAAACACTTTGCATATTGCACATCAAATTGTACAACCCCCACACATGTACTATAAATTGCCCACAAGCAAAAGAGCTCATCCAATGAAAATGAACCAATACTCTCTCATTCCCTAAGGTAAGGTAAAAACATGATTTTTCACATAAGACATATAATGAGCTAAGACAAAGGATAAGTAAATAGGCTTAAGGGGGTTAATCAAAGGGAAATGATGCAAGGTTTGGCTATTTGATCAAAGTAGCTAATTCAAGAAAGAATGTCTCAATCATGTTCATGCGTGCAAGTGAAAATATAGCCTAAAAAAAAATCAAAGCAAGTTGTAGATTGATTAATTTCTATGAGTGAAAATCACACAAGAAAGAAGAGAATGACATAAATGCTAAATTCATCCATCAATAGGCTCAAAATTTCACAAGATATGCATCTATCAAACTCAATCCACCATTTAAACATCCAAAATCAAGCATGTCAAATTTAAGAAGGAAGATAATTTATTCAATCATGATATGAACTTAGAATTTCAATCACTTCAAACTCACAAATTTTACAAATCCTAAAGCATCATTGAAAGGCAATTAAAATCACACTTTTAAAAAAAGAAAAATAGAAATTAAAACAGAATTTAAAACAGGAAACAATTTAAAAACAAAAATAGAAAACATTTTAAAAACAAAAACATAAAATAGAAACATAATTAAAAACATAAAAGCAATTAAAAAAAAAAAATAGAAACAAAAATATAACAGAAACAAAAACAACAAAACACAACGAGAAAAAAATTAAAAGCAGAAATAGAAAATTAAGACAGAAAATTAAAACAACAATGAAATTAAGCAGAAAAAATAGAGAAAAAACAAAAAATAGAATTAAAATAGAAAACATGTAAATTCCTCCCCCACACTTAAATTCTACGTTGTCTTCAATGTAAAGCTCAAATGAAAAACATCCCTCAATTAACATCAATTAATCTAGGACAAGTAAAATAAAAGAGAGGGAGAATAAACATCCTTAACAAGTAAAAAGACTTCTACTAGGGTCTCATTGCTTGAAGTGTAATGACCAAGTTAAGTTTGAAGCATGAGAGCTTCTACCGGGGTCTCATTGGCCTTCCTTAATTCCCTTGGCTTCACCACTAGAATTCAGTATGTTTACTTTATCAACTCCATTTTCATTGTTTATGTTGGACCATGGTCCAAAAACAAAATCCACCACAGTAGTGACCGCCATCCGGTGCTCTTCTCCCTTCTTTGAAAATTCTTCAATGACCTTCAACTCCATCTCCTTATGTGTTTCAAACTCAGCAACTGCATCAAGAACATTGTTGATAGACCCTTCAATACCATCAATTGCTGCATAAGCTATAGAAACAGAATCATCTCTCAAGAATGCAAAAATCTCAGCACAAACAACACATATCATATCATTATCACAATTAGTACATGAGTGGCAATGAATAGAATCAGTAAAATCAATAAAATCAGGAAATTCATCACACAACTCATTATAAGTTTCCTCAACTAAATCAGCAATTAAATCAACATGAAAAATAGAATGCTCTGTGAAAATAAGTTTGCTCTAATGATTTAATATGTTAAGTTTTGATGATGACAAATATAAGTAAAAAAGAATGATACTTATGCTACATAGATGTGCTTAATAGATTATATTGGATCATGCATGATCATGTACTCTATCTTGTTATATTTCATATAAGAATCATGCATATTCTTTATAGCATCTTTTATAGAATATATCCAATAATGTGTCATATAAGTTGTATTAAATTACTATTGGATTTGACTCTATTTAAATGAAAATATGCAAAGTGTTCTATGTTGCATCCTATATAGAGTATATCTATTAGTAATTGATAAATGTCTTATTTGGATGTGTCTATGAAAGTCTTATATGTATGTTAGATTAATTAGAGTTATACATTTATGAATCATGCATATGAAGATATTGAATTATGAATTTGGACTAATTATGTTTTAAGTAAGTAATACTTTGTAAGATAGTCCAAGTACCAAGAGTGAGCATTGCAACAAGAAAGTAAAAAAATCACAATTATGCTCAACTCAAGAAGAATGAGAATGATAAGATATTCTAAGCATTTGCAAGATTTGAAAAGAAGAAATTTGTGAAAGCTTGGATTACATCAAGAAGCCTAAGGACTAGAATTGGTATATTTTCCTTTTAGGCTTTCTCTGATGTAAAGATAGAGGGTTTACAAGAAAAAAGTTCAAATATGTTTTTAAATTTTTACAAATGGTTCTTACATACTAAAATGCCCAATAAATATGTTTTGAAAAGCTAGTCATGGTAATAGTTCAAAACTATGAAAAATAGTCAAGTTTGAATTTTGAAAAGTTAACCTTTTGTTACTTTTTTGATCATAACTTTCACAGTTCTTTGAATTTAGTCCTGAAACCTATTTCATTTGAAAATAAACTCAAAGATATTTCCAATGAATGATCATTTCCTTTAAATAGATAAGAAATGAAGAAGTTATGACAATTTGCTTTAAACTATGAAAAATAGTCAAGTTTGAGTTTTGAAAAACTGATATTTGGTTACTATTTTGATCATAACTTTCAAAATACTTTGAATTTTATCCTGAAACCTATTTCATTTGAAAAAAGGCTCAAATATATTTTCAATGAGTGGTCATTTGCTTTAAACGGATAAGAAATGAAGAAGTTATGACAATTTAAAGTCAGTTTTCAAAACCAGAGTGAATGTAATCGATTACATAAGCCTTGTAATCAATTACAACTTTGGCAGAGACTATGTAATCGATTACATGACCCTTGTAATCAATTACATCCTGCCCAGAAAGCCCAGAACATGTTCTAAGAGCCATGTAATCGATTACCATAAGTCTGAAATGTTCCCAATGACTATAAACGGTTAATTTTCATAAGAAATCATTTTTAAACACTGCCAATGACTATTTTATCACTTGGACTCTATATATAAGTGTTGTTTGAAGCTTTTACAACTCTTGAACACTTGATTTGATCCTTGAATCATCAAAATCCTATTTTGAGCTCTTTATTGCAAAATCCTTCTATTCTTTTGTTCTTCAAGTTGTATATCTACTCTTGTGAGAGTTTCTAATCTTTATCTTTATCTTGAAATCATTGTAAGAGGGTGAGGTATCCATTGTAGCGAGGCTCAAACACAAAGGATGAGGTATCCCAAAGGTGTTGTAAGTGTTCTTGAATGTAAAGGTTTTTTCAAGCACCTGTGAAGCTTGAAGAGTTGGAGGCTCTACCACAAGGGTGAGATATCCCAAGGTGTGAGGAGTGTTTTTATTTGTACAAAGGTTTTCCTAGCACCCGTGAAGTCTAGGAGATAGTAAATAAAATCTCAAGTTAAGCTTGGGGACTGGATGTATGCCACAAGTAGTTAGTGGTTGAATTAGGATAAATTCTTGAGTTTGATTCTCTCTTCCCTACACTCTTTAATTTCAGCATTTGGTGTAGTATATTTATCTATTGTATATCTTGTCTTTTTGATGTTTTGATTCTAAGAACTTGATATCTACCATATTTTATTGATTTATCCCATAACCCAAGTTGTATTTGAGTAATCTACAATAGTTGTACATTTGTTAGACTTATTCCGTTGCATGTGTTGATTGAAAATATCAAAATGTACAATTTCTCAAAGTTGCTTTGAAAATTTGTAATCACCCACTTCACCCTCCTCTTGGGTGATGGTTGCCATGGCTAACATGCTCCTCCATGGGATGCTTCATAGCATCAAAAATGTTAAACTGAACAATAGAGTCTCCAAACTCCATGGATAAAGTTCCTGCATACACATCTATCTTGGTTCTTGTTGTTTTGAGGAAATGTCTCCCTAGAATAAGGAGATTCTTATTGGATGATGACTCTCCCTCCATCTCCAAAATGTAGAAGTCAGTTGGGAATATCAGCTCGTTCACCCAGACCAGCACATCCTCCACCAAACCAGCTGGGTAAGCATTACACCTATTAGCTAACTGGATCACCATACTTGTAGCCTGCAAAGGACCAAGCTCAAGAGAGTTAAAATAGATATAGGCATTACATTAATGGAAGCATCTAAGTCTAGCATGACATTCTGAAATCTACAATTTCCTATTATGCAAGGAATTATAAAAGTCCCTAGATCCTTGCACTTCTATTGCATAGGCTGGATGAGGGTTGAAACATTCTGTCCTATGCTGATTCTCTCATTGCCCTTTAGCCTCCTCTTTTGAGTGCATAATTCCTTAAGAAACTTGGCATATTTTAGAATTTGCTTAATTGCATCCAGCAATAGAATATTACTTCTACTTTCCTAAAAGTCTCAAGAAGATCTCTATCTTTCTCAGCCTCATCTATCTTTCTGGTCTGAATAGCTCTCTGTGGAAAGGGAAAGGCTACTACAGGCTTCTGCTGCTCATCAATAACCACTGATTTCTTCTTACCCTCAGATTTTTAGGTTGGTGCATCAAAAACTAATTTCTCTGCTGGTTGTTGCTTGCTTGCAGGTTGAGGTTCAGTTAGTGCTTGTACAGATTTTCCAGACCTCAGCAGAATAACACTCACATTCCTTTTTGGATTGGGCATTGTTTGTGAAAGAAGTTGACCAGAACCTTAGGCCTGCAGCTGACTTAGTGAAGAGGCCAATTGTCCAATCTGGGTTTCTAAATTCTGTATGGTGGCCTCTGTCCACTGCTGGAACTGAATATTATTAATAGCCATCTGCTTCATCAAATCCTCAAATGAAGGCTCAAGTTTTGTGGCTATTGGACTTGGTTGTTGCATAGTGTAACAACCTAATATTTGCTATCCAATTATATCGTCATATAAAAGAATAACCCAATACTGGACCTGCTACTTCTAACATATATAAACAACTATCCCATATCATTCATACATAATGAGTAAATATGGAGAGCCACGATTACAAAAGTTATATATACATCACTGTCTTCAAGACACATTGTAATACATAACTATTACAACAACGAAACTAGCTCATTATACAAGCTTTTAAAACTAAAAGTATATAACTATACTAATCTTCGTTCATCTTCTTTTTTTCCCTTGAGGAACTAGCACCTGGATTTACATGACAATACAATCGGGGTGAGAAAACATATCTCAGTAGAAACATTCCAATACCAGTATATAGACATATACAAACAGATAATATACTCAATTATCAACTAACACTTCAATCACAGAAGCAAACAACATCTTCATCTCAGAGACACACAATTGCCCATACAACTGCAATGCATGAATATGTCATGATAGCAACCGCCTATACAATCACCATGCTATGCCAATTTTTATGACTAATGCCTATGCCTATGCAATAATCCTAATCATGTAATGCAAAATGTATGAAACCATTTACAAAAACCCAGTTCTCTAGTAATGTCATGAAATGCATGATCATTGAACAAAACAAAGGAACCCGGTTCTATGAGCTTTGAACAAGCACTGGAAACCTAGCTCCAGCTATTCCACGGTGTGTGAGGGAAAGACCGTCCTCAACTCATTACTATGATCTGGAAGGTATGCTACCTCTTCATTTACAATCATGTATGATCACCCTCTCCGGGTAGTGAAGTCTCATCAACTACACGGTCTTCAGCAACAATCATATTTGATCAGAACAATGATCTCTGTGATGGGAATGATTGGTTACCTACTTGTTCAAAATCACATTAGACCATCTACAATGAGGACTCACCCTCATCAGCATAAACAGGGAACAATAATAATGCCTATTACTACAATTACTACAATAACTAGCATGTCAATTGATTTACATTCCTAACTACCAACACGTAACACATTGATGTTAAATACCACGATAAATAACATACCAATTGATTTACCTTCATCACATATCTACTTCATTAGATACTCCTACTAGAGTCTCATCGCCCTCTACTAGGCATAAACAAAGAATCCTAATAATTAGGAATCTCAAAACATCAAAATAGAAATTCTGATGAAATATGCCCTAGGCACCTAAAAAGGATGTTTTTCACAAATTCACGAAAAATCCATCCTAACTGATGTGTGTCCCGGGGCCGACGAGGGCGGGGAATGATCGGCGGTGCAATGAAGCACGGACAAGGAGCGGCTTCTAGCAGGCTTCTAGGCGAAGGGTCGCATGAATGAATTGAATACGCATTGGAATGAGAGTGATTCAGAGACTGTGCAGGTATGAGACTGTATGGTTGAAGATGACTTAAAGGAATTAATTTGGCATAGCCATATCAACAAGTTGCAACTTCTTTTCGGGAGCCTAGAACATAAGAACTCCATGGTTAAGCGTGCTTGACCTGGAGCAATTATGGGATGAGTGACCTCTTGGGAAGTTTCCTAGGATGCGTGTGAGTGAGGACAAAAGCACGCTGAAAAGACTCGTGTTGGTTTGTGAAGGCACTCGTCAATCCTGCAGGCAGTCCCGATACGTTACACATAGGCTGCTTGAATGGCTGTCTACTTGGTCTAGCATGAGGTTGTTGAAACTGTTGTGGTTGCCTAGGTGGTTGCTGGAATGGCTGCTTGTATTACTGTGGGTGCTGCTATTGTGACGTTGCATTGCCATACCACAAATTTGGATGATCTCTCCAGCCAAGGTTATATGTGCTGGAGTGTGGATCATATATAGGCTGCTACTGCTGGTGGTATTATGCTTTACTAGGAAAAACACGTACTGTAGCTACAGAGTGATTTAGAAATGCAGAACCATCATCCTGAAGTGTAGGGCATGCATCTGTGGGATGGGATGAAGAAGACCAAATGCCACACACACTTGTAGGCCCCTGCACAGGTAATTGTTGTCTCATTGCTAACTGTCTCACAAAGAGGTTAATTCATCAAGTCTATGCTCCATTCTTTGTTGGTCAACATGGGATACACGAACCTCATTTATTCCTCTAGTTGAAGTAATCATCCGACTCCTAAATTGTTGGGAATTGGAAGCCATGTTAGCAGTTAAGTCTCTGGAAGCAACTGAAGTTTTATCAACCAATGCATCTCCACTGGCTGCATCAATCATGCTTCTATCCATAGGCAACAAGCCCTCATAGAAATATTGAATTAACAGCTGATCACTAATCTGGTGGTAGGGACAGCTTGAGCATAATTTCTTGAATCTCTCACAATACTCAAGCAAAGTCTCTCATGTCATCTGTCTTATACCACATATGTCTTTTCTAATGGCAGCAGCTCTAGATGCAGGGGAAAATTTCTCCAATAATAGCCTCTTCATGTCATCCCAACTTATGACCAAACTTGGTGAAAGGTAATACAACCAATCCTTGGCTGCATCAGCAAGGAAGAAAGGGAATGCTCTCAGCTTGATGTGTTCCTCAGGTATCCCTTGTGGCTTTGTGGTTGAACATATCACATGGAATTCCTTTAAATGCTTATGAGGGTCCTTACCTGTAAGACCATGAAACTTTGACAATAAATGTATCTGTAACACCCCCTTAAGGGCATCACATTTGCGGATTACAAGTTATCAAATTTTAACCAAGTTATAATTTATAATAATATTGTACGTACACTTCTCAAATATTTTTCTTCGCGAATAATTAAAAACTAACAAATTAAATAAAATACAGAATATACTAAACCAAAATAATTTACATCATTTACATGCCAAGTTTTAATACTTAAAAACATCTAGTTTTATACTCAAAATAATTATACAGGTACTATAGCTCAAACATAAACTAACCTAGTACCCAACATCTAGTCAGAAGGGTACTCATCCGAATCCTCTTCCGGATCTTCCTTAGACTCCTCAGATGACAACAACCCCGGATGGGTCACAGGGCTACGGATTGGAGTCCACGCAGATGAAACTATTGAGTTCTCCCAAGGAGTAACACGACGACTACCCCAAAGAAACTTAATAGACAAAACAAAACTCAGATGCACATAAGCATTAAAAGTAAAAACCGAATCCCCATCACGAGTCCTTCTCAGAGTTATAGTTATATTCCCAATATAACTAATACGATCAGTGTCTGCATCAATTCGCCAAGTGTCAGCATCTCCCAGAAACTGAATCCTCATGAAACCAAGGAAACCAGACCTTGACGCCATCACAAAACATAGATAAACTAACACAAACAGAAGTGAGGCCATCCTTCCTCCTCCTCTTCCTCTTCACACTCTTTATCAAACATACAAGTAAACAGAATAACATAATAAAGAGGTGAGATCCCTTACATCAATACCATTATGGCAGTATAAAGACAGTAAAACAACATACTATTCATAGCATCATATAATTATTGCATTAAATAGCAAATAATTACTACAACACACACACACACACACACACACACACACACACATATATATATCACAATAACATGATGACTGACTATGCATATGCATAATGAACCAATTTCCTACTCCATGGAGCTAAACTTAATTTCAGAGAGAATAATCCAAAAGATATGTCTGTATATCGGTCGCCTCAGACCAAGTGCTATAATTTCTCAATGTGCACATTAGGTATTATACAAGGCATTCTACGCCAAATCGTGAATAGAATAGTGCATTGTCGAGATTGTCAGAGCATTGCTCAGTTACCACGGCCCAATGGAGCTACTGACTGTTCACTTGTGGAATACTCGTGCTCCTACGCCTCCAAGTTCAACGCGTGAACAACACTACACAATTTCCACCCGCACTTAGGTGTAATTCAACTCTTAGGCAACAATAGCCTTAACAGACGTCGTCTGTTAACAAATGCATGTCAAATGACTTTATGCACATTATAAGCCACTACCGGCCACAAACACATAGTAATATTTCTGGGTCCAGTATATCAGCCCGACAGCAAAACTTGCTGTTCCTCTCAATCGCGTAGCGTTTTTATCACATTTTCACAATCGCGCAAAACTTCTGTTACGTTTTTAAATCGTATAATAGTTTTTCAATGTTTTCTCAATCGCATAGCTAAAAATTACCATTTTTAAATCACATAAGAGTTACATATTTTCAATCGCGTAAAATATTTTCTCAATATTCTAAGCTCAAATTAAAACTTTTCTCATTTAATATAAAAATTGGACTTTATTTCCATTATTTCCCATTAAATCACCTTTAAATAATATTTCTAACTTTTTTCTCAAAATCTACCTCATTTAATTTTTAAATAAAATCATTTTTCATTTAATTTATTTAAAATCCATTTAAATAAAATACTTGAAATCCCCAAATTACTCTTTAGCCCTAAATTCACTATAGTGGCCGAAAATTACATTTTAATTAGTGATAAAAATATATTCATTTTCATTTTCATTTTGTAATTCCTTAATTAAATTTATTACCACTAATCCTCTAAGTTATCATTTGATAAAACATTTTGCATTGGATTTCCCCTTTGGAGGGCTTAGAAGCCGTGAGCCTCAATGGCCATTGGAGCCAAAATTTCGTTTCCTCACAAGCATAATTTATGACATATAACAAACTTTAAGCATCAAAATTCTACTTTAACAAGTTCATACATAATATCAAAGCAATAAATCACATAGAACAAATAATTACAAACTACACAATCACACCAAAATTTCGTGTTCCTTACCACCATAAGTGGTTGATGAGGTTAATCTCCTTCTTACCTTAGATGTAGGTTCCTAAGCTCCTTGTATGATTCTTTGTATAAACTTCCTCCACCAAGTAACTCTTAAAATCAAAGTAAACACAATATATTAACATCCAAGGTTAAAGTAAGACAATCATAAATCAAATATGATCTTAGAATTTTAAAAATCAATTAAGAAATCAAGTTTCAAGACTTTACCTTGAAACCCTAGAACTTGAACTCAAAAATCAAGCTTGAAAATGGTTGAATCAAGGCTTGATCACAACACCAAAGATGCTTAGGATGATGTTTAGAGTCAAGTGGTATGGTTGGTTTAAATTATAAGAGATCGGAAGGTATTTTTGTGTAGCTTGGCCATGAGATACAAGGAGAGAAAATGGGAGAAAATGATGTTTGGCTTTTGCATGAAAGATGATAGCTTTGAAAATGTGATATTTTCTCTCTCCTAAAGCCCTTATGGCCTGAGCTTCCATGAGAAGAGGAGTGATCAGTTTGCTCTCTACAATCAGTCTCATCCATTGATCAGATCAATGGTTGATATCCAAAGCTTCTCCTCCAAGCTTGATTCTCATTGGTTGTTCAAAAAGATGTCATAACCATCATCTTTGACCACGAGGATATTTTCCAAAATCTATTACTCAATGGATAATAACTTTATCCAATGGATAATAAAAACTCAAATAAAGAAAATCTTTGTCAACTGTTTTTGATTTCGGGTTTAGTAAGTTGCCTCAGCCCCGCATTAACAGTCCGAAACATTCTGGTCCAGGAAAAAACTTTATTTTTCCGAGCCTGCCTCAAACACACATAGTCTAAAATAATATTAAAATAATCAAAATAAGTTAAAAATTCTCAAAAATTCACAAAAATTCACAATTATTATAAAACTCATTTATATCAAGAAAAATAAAAAATCGGGGTGTTACAGTATCAATCAAGATTTCAATTCAAAGTCAATATTAAGATCAGGATATTGAATGCACAAAGATTGGTAATTCACATTTGGTGCAACTAATTCCTTAAGAGTCCTATTATCCATATTATTAGCCATGTTTGCAATACCATTTAAGCTCTCACGTTCACTTTTAGCAAATTCAATACAACTTCAAGTTCAAATGCAATTCTCTTACGAAGCCTACGAGCTCTATTAAGTGTATGCATGGTCCTCTCAATGCCAGGATCAATATCAAGTAAGGAATTAGTGGAAGACCTAGTCATGCAGCATAGAAAACTCAAAAACACAAAACAAGCAAAATTGACTATGCAACACTAAAAATCTACCAACATAAATCTAGTTAACCTATCTAAACATTTTTTAAAAAAAATATGGGACCACCTCAGCATGAAAACTACACAAAAATGAAACTAAAAAATGTAATAAAAATCATACAAAATTGAAAAAAGTGGTCTAAACGATAGAATTTTGTCAAACTAGGGGTGACCTCACAAAATGTTGTAAGCCTTGTTTATTAGGCTGTTTTCCTTCCACTGACTAGGTTTCAGCTCATTCTCAGTACATTTGTCAGTACAAAAATTTTACAAAGTGACCCGTAATCACCCGTTTTCGCTTGAAAATCACCAAAACACAGCAACACAGGGGTTAGTAAAAGATTAATTGTCAAATATACTCCTAATAAGATTGATCAAAATTAGAATGATCCCTGGCAATGGCGCCAAAAGTTTGATATTTTTCGAGTCTACCAAATTTAAATCAATTTATAACCAGTTTACCAAAATAACTTGTAATATAAGGTAACACCGGGTCGAGCCCACAGATCACTCTGATTATGATCACGAAATCAAATTAAGATGTTAGTAAACAGGGGGGAAAGGGGTTTGTAAGATCAAATAACAGAAATAGAAAGCAATTAAAGAAGAGAAAACATAATTAAAAAATAATCAATTCAAGAGAATTATCCAATCTTGATTTTAATCATCCTTAATTACTATAGGTCCATTCAATTATCAACCGAATCCTTAGTCTTAGATCATATCAAGATCCAACCAGAAACCCAAATTAACTTAAAAATCAATATCCAACCAAGCTAAACAATTCATCAAACACCTTTGATGCTTTATTTAGTCTCTAGAATCCTCTCTTAGCACATGATAATTACACAATTAACATAAAAATCACAATCAAATTAAGCATTCAATCTGAATCAAACAAAGAGAAGAAGAAGAAGAGGAAGAGAAACTTGATTAATAATCAAATGTCTAACAATTAAAAAAAATCTTAAGATTAAACGTCAAGAGTGTCAATCCTTTAGATTGATTAAAGGCTATACCCTTCCATGAATAGGAGGGAAGAACTCATAAAAAGAAGAGAACAAAATGAAAACCTAAGAGAAGAGAAAAAACTCTAGGAAGAAGAATCAAGTACGAACGGTTAGGGTTTCTATCTATCTCAGATTCCCTATTTATAACAAAATAATTAACTTAAAAATTAAGAATCCTAATTTCCTCTAGGCTAAAGTTAATACTTTGCCTCTTAGCTTTCCTTGGCCATTGAAATAACTTGATTTGAGCTTTAGATGAAAGAGTTATGCCCAATTCACTCTTAATAGGTCTCTGATCCCATCAGTCGAATTCACAGGAGTGAAACACTATTAAAACGTTCTAGTTTCAATTCATGGTATTCATAAGATTTGATATTTGTGTGTAATCTTTCCAATACCACTGGTTTCAGGTCCATATCACACCTACATCCCAAGTTAGGATCCAATTAGTGCACGCTGCTCGGGTTCTAGTGACAGCACCATGTTCTGACTTCGTGGCCTAATCTAACCTATTAGACATCTGATTCAGACTTCGAGCTCTTCATCAAGGTTGTAGAGATTTCTCTGATATTTTTTACAAGGTGAAATTCATAATTTTTAGATATTTAGAACTCAAGATATGATCGAAATACAGAAATAGTGTAAAATATTAATAATGCTAGAAAGATCAATTAAGTTCAATTTGAGCTCAAACTTATAAATTGTGGCCAAAACCAATCAATTAAGCATATAAGAGGTTCAAGAGACTAAATATGATGGTTAACTAATGTATGAAAATCATGTTTATCAATGTACATCTGCCTATTTATGAGGCACTAATCTCTCATAAAATCCTTGATGGTTATGAACACTAATTACATCTTACATAAATAGGAAAATTAGTTATAAGAGATGACAATCTCATAGATTCCAATCCTAAATAATAGCACTCAATTTAGATTGAACTATGATTTTTAGAACCCAAGACACTCCTATAAATACCCTGCAAGGTTTCAAAGGTATGCATCCAATTCTATAAACTACCATCCCTGTGCACGGTGTAACTTGAGTGTTAGAGTGATTTTTGCAAGTACCCACCCCCTTGTACCACTACTGTTGCTGCTTTACCACGGAGGTTTTCACTTTCAACCACCTATTCAAGTAACCTTCTGAACCATGTTTAGTACATTGGCGTCGTCTCTGGGAAAGATAAACTTCTATTCCCATTGTTATCGTCATGGTTAACATAAAGAGAAAGAATGTCTTTACTAATAAGAATCACGCCTCTGCCGCGCCAAACCAACTGTCTCCACCATCTCCTAACCGTCGTCCGAAATCTACTCCTCCTCACGAGCCAATCCCATAACCAATCGCAAACCCAGGCAAGACCAGGTAAAGACTCCTTTTACTGGTGAGAAGGCAATGTCTCAGTCCACAACAAGCACCTTCTGGGGATACCAGACAACGAGAATCAGCGCTGCAACGCCTTGGAGCTCATGTGGAGAATAATGAAGTTCAGTCTCGCCATGCTGAAACTGCTCTCCCTAAGCAATCCAAAGCAGAACTCATCTCTCTGGTTAGACTTCATGCTGAAATCGAAGGCACAGAGCCCTTGATGAGGTCTGTCTCCAGGAAAACCGTAGGGTCGCAGAACCCTCTCGGAGCATTGAAGTCCCTGCTTGGAGAAGACAATAGCAGGACCACGAAGTTATGAGCTCGGCTTCACAAAATCAACCATTCTCCAACAAGATGATGGCCTATGAGATCCCAAGCCACTTTAAATACCCCACAAATATTGAAGGCTATGACGGGACCACAGATTCTCAGGAGCACCTAGACGCATACGTTTCTGCTCTCTTAGTCGCTAGAGAAGATGACCCTTTCATGTATCGCACTTTCCCTCTATCTCTAGAGAAAGCTGCCTTGAGATGGTTCACCACCTTAACTCTTAAGTCCGTCGTTAATTGGGAGGGCTTGCCATCGCAATTTTTGTTGCACTTCACCATTAGGAAGTTGTAACGCCCTTTTTTGAGGAGGGAATATCACACCATAACCACAAAACGGAAATGAAATGTATAAACTAAGACCCAGTTCATTATAATATGGATAAGTCTAATTAGTTGTGATAGTATAAATAATTTGGCGATTTTTTTTTTGTTGTGTTAGAAATAAAATGAGATAAGATGTTGATACATGGTTGGATCAGATAGTAACATGAAAGTAAACCATTCATTCATACGTCATACTTATAAATATATAATTATATCAAACTTGTTTAGTTACATCACCAAATATATGAAAAGTAAAAGCTTTACATACCCCAAAATATTACACATATACAGCCCACCAAAAAGACAAAATATCAGGCCCACGAAAGATTTACCGATAGCCATCAGCGGCTACCAACAGCATCAGCCCCTACGGCGATTGAGAAGAAACCATAGCTTGATCCTCCTCAAGGTCTTCATCGTCAGAGAAAACCTTCATTGGAGCAATCGAATTATGAGCGGGGGCTCGTGCAGAGGATAAGAAAGAATCCTCTTATAGGGAGTAGTGACGCTCTCCCCACATATCACGTATGGGCAAGTAAAACTCCAAATACAAACGAGCATGAAAAGTAAAAATAGGCGGATCATAACGCCCCCAAGCAAGAGTCAAAGTCACATCTCCGAGGTAGACACATCGATCTGTACTCAGGTTGATGTGCTAGCAGTCTGGTCCTCCGTGAAAAGTCAATCTCGTATATCCCAAGAAGCCTTGCGGACAGGACGTCATATCCGAATAGGAAGCTAATCAAAATCAGGTCAGAAGCCAAGGAATTCGTGCACTTCCCCTTCTTCATCGACGTCTTCGAAGAAACATATAAATAAACAGAATAGTAGAAATACAGCAAAGATGTAAGACATCCTACATTCATTACCAATTATGACAGTAAAGAAACAGAACGGTGCAAAACGCCCACATAGCATATCAAAAATAGTAATCAGCATTAATAAACAAATAGTAACATCTAAGCAATTTCAGGCAATAGTAGCATCAGTAAGACAACAGTTCAAAATATCATACGAATAAATGCCAAATAATATGTTGACTCACTATGCGTGTGCACATGATATCAAAATCCTACTCCATGGAGCTAGATGCAAACATCAGAGAGAATGATCAGGAGACATATCTATAACTAGGCTGCCGAAGCCAACAAGTGCTATAATTTCTCAATTTATCAACGTGCACATCATGGCATTATACAAGACATTCTACACTAGATTGCGATATAGGACAGTGTCTCGGTCCGGATCGTCGGTGCATTTGCATCAGTCTATCCTACGGCCTAGAAGAGCTACCAACTGACTATTGTGAGACACCCGCACCTCGACGCCCCCAAGGTCAACAGTATGACCTACACTAGTCTACTTGCACCTGCACATAGGTGTGATTCAATCTTCTAGGCAACATGGCCTCAACAATAGTCCATCGGACTTTCACAATGCATGTTGACACAATGCATATCCATGTATATTCAACAATGAAATACTTTTCCATAGTATGCCACAATTTGGTCAAGTTGAACATCAACTGAATTTTGGTCCCACTCATGGACCCGTAATATCATATTATCAAATTCTCATATGAGACAATGTACTTTTTAAGGTTTATTATGAAGTTTTACTTTAATTAAACATTTCTTATAAAATCTTTCTCTAGAGGAATTCTCTTGCAAATTCTCTTAATTAGTTAAGTTCTCTACTCGAATCAAATCATATTCACTTAGAGTATTATTCTAAGATTCTCAAGTCTCACACTCACTCTTGTTCTTCCCTTAAGTTCGAAAATCACTCTAGGTCACCAAATAAATTTCTTCCCATCACGTTGTTAATTACTTAACACTTAATTACTAAATTTCTAAGGTTGTCCAAAAATTTCATGCTTGCACCCAAAAGAGCCTCCCTAAGGGGTAAGAACCCAAATTTTTCT
Source organism: Ormosia semicastrata (assembly GCA_029884595.1). NCBI lineage: Eukaryota > Viridiplantae > Streptophyta > Magnoliopsida > Fabales > Fabaceae > Ormosia > Ormosia semicastrata. Next base: position 79,053,619 of record JAQQTO010000060.1, read on the forward strand.
TTGATCCATTAATTGTTATTCACCTGATTAGTTATCTCTCCACTTGTTGCAAAATTTTAAATCATGAACACCCTATGGAAGGGGTATGGCCGTGAGCCTCACTAAGGAAAGCAAGGAACCTTTGCTTCCAAATCATGTTTCTAATCGATCAAAATCAATCCAAGATCATCAATATACACAACTATAATCAATAAACCACATAGAGTAAAATAAATACAAGAACCATTAGAAAAACACACAACTAAGAGAGTAACCTTAACATGGATTCTCTCACAACCAACATACAATATAAGTTTTCCACTACCAATAGAGGTTGAAGTGGATAGGCTTCCTCTTACCAAGAGAGAAAAACAAGCAAGAAACTTCCTTGAAGCTCTTTGTAAATTCGGCCTCCACCTTCAAGAAAATCCTAAGGACATCAAACTCACAAGAATCACAATCAAAGCTTGAAAGAGGCATTCATGGTCACCAAAGTGACCATGGATCACAAAAATGAGATGGAAAAATGAAAAAGCTATGAACTTTTACCTCAAAGTCTCCAACTTTAAAGCTTGATGGAGGAAAACGAAAATGGTGGATTTTGGTGGTGGTCACAAAAGAGAAAACGTTCTAAGTGATGAGAAATGGTAGGAAATGAGGTTTGTTGGATGAAAAAGCTTGGATGGCCAAAAATGGTGGTCTTGGCTGTGTGCGTGGTGGGGAAATGGAGAGGAGAAAGGTTGAGTTTTTGAAGATGATCACCAAAGAGAAAAGCCTTAGGATGATGAGAAGAAGCAAGGAATGGAAGTAGTTTTAGCAAGCTAATGGAGATGGTCTCCAATGGTGTTGGTGCCGTGGAGAGGAGAAGAGAGAAGGAAGAGAAGAGCTTGAGAGAAGAAGAGAGAAGAGAAATGGTAGAGAGAGAAAGTGATAGTGAAGTGATGGTAACTTTTGAGATTTGAAATTAGAAATGGAAAATAATAAAATGAAAACTAATTTTTTTTGGCTCCCAAAATGGCCTCATGGCCATGGAGAAGAGAGAGAGAGAGAGAGAGGGAAGTGTGTCCTAGAAGCTTAAGGAAAGCTTACATGAGAATCTTGATACAAAGCTTCTTTGAGAAGTTTTGTTAGAAATTTGAAAAAGTCAACATGATTAGACATAAAGTAGATTTCTAGATAACGTGATAAGGATTTTACTGCAAGCTATTACCCAATGGACAATTGTTACAGTTTACAAAGCCAGTATTTATTGTCTAATGGATAATAGAGCGCATCGCAAAATTTTTGTTTAACAGAACATACCGTAATTTTATTTATCAGATAAAATCTCAAAAAATGTGAACCTCGTAAACTGTGTCCGGCCTCGAGTTTAGTAAGATCCTCCGTCAATGTTTCCACAGTTCAAGGTTTACTAGTCTCGAGAAAATATTTCATTTTCTTGACTCTGCTCAATGCGCACGTAAATTAAAAAATATATTAAAATAATCAACAGTTCCAAAAAAATCTAGAAAAATTCACAAAAATCACATGTTATAAAATGACTATTTATGATAAAGCAAACAATTTTCGAGGTGTTACACCGGCTTTGCTCAGTACACACGTAAAATGAGGAATATATTAAAATATTCAACGTTTTCAGAAAAATCCTCAAAAATTTTAAAAATTACAAATATTATAGAATGACCATTCATAATGAAACAAATAATTTTCGGGATGTTAGACAAGTTGCAGCCAAAATCCATTTCATGCATTTGCTAAATTACACAAGGAAAGGAAGAGTCTCTTTGAGATTTTTTATCCAAGTTTAACAAAAAGATAATCAACATCAAAGACTGGGATGAAAGGCTCGGATTGTACTACTTGAGGTAAGGACTCCGCCGTGAGCCTTTTTCTTTCTTTCTCGTCAAGAAGGAGCCCAAGACCATGGACGACTTCCGCACCTGTGCTGACAAGTATATCAACGCTGAGGATGTTCTCTGGTCTAGGAAGCATCTTGAGAAATGAGAAGTACAAAAACTACACTCCCCTTAACGCACCTCAGGCTCATATCTACCAGGAGGTCATGAACACTGAGTTCAGAGACATGCAAAGACCTCCCCCATTGAAGAAACATGCACAGAGGGATACATCCAAGTACTGTGCATGGTATGCTGACCATGGTCATAACAAGGACGATTGCATCAACCTCCAAGATGTCATCGAGTCTCTCATCCGAGATGGGCGCTTGGGCCACTATGTGCGCCAATCTCGAAACAACAATAAAAAAGGAGGCCAAAACTATAGGAAACGGAGCTATATCCCTCGGAGAAATCTATCTCTGCCTTACTAGAGAAGACGCTCTCCAGCTAGGAACGACAATCCCAATGCAAGCTCATCTCGGGGCAACGCCCAAAACCAAGATAGGGCACAACCTAGGATGACAATCATGAGGACAACCAACGTCATGCCGAAGTAACTCGGACAATATTATAGTTAAACATTTTTCAATTGTGACTTCTTTCATGTAAGAATATGTGTTTTGATGTGAATGAATCAACTATTTCTTCAACATTTACTTGCTCTATTCATCTATAACTATTACAACCCACAAGGTTATCACACCTTGGAGTTGTCCGAGAAATACAAGGTCTGAAAAGGATCAGACATTTTGACATCTGTACATGATGGCCAAACAAGGGAATCCAGTTGAATGATATTCGAGTTCAAGTAGTGCATTCAAAGGTATTCACTTATACCCTTATGGCCTGAACTTAACCTATAAACCAAACAGGTTTACAGAGGTTAAGCGTATCCGACCATAGCCCGAGACAATGGAGTCCACACCAAGAAGCTTCCGTGTCAACCATATTCTCAAGGCTAAACTTAACCCATATAAACTTGAAAGAGGTTTAACGTGGTTACAATACTAAACTTAATCCTAAGCCTGAAAAAGGTTTTAACACGGTTTAAAAACTAAGCCTAACCTATAATCCTGAAAAGGGTTTAACGTGGTTACGAGAATTGGACCATTACTCGGGATAGTGGACACCACTCTAAGAGGTTTCTGGGTCATTGTTTTACACCAAAAATTGACTAAGTGTAAAAACACTTCTAAGCGGATCCGACCACCAAGATTGAGCATTGGACTCATCCTAGTGATAGTACTTCAAGCGTTCGATAAGTCTAAAACGACCTTCGAGATTGAACACTGGACCCATCTCGGTTGAAATGCACAAACAATTGCTAAGTGTAAAAGAAATACTGAGATCGAGCATTGGACCCATCTCGACTGAACAAAGGCAAGAACACTCCAAGTAACAAAGAAAAATACTGAGATCGAGCGATGGACTCATCTTGGTGATGAATAAGACAACAACAAAGATATGAAGAAAAAATGCAAAGTTAAAGGTGCCCAGAATCGGGACTTGTCCATATAAAAAAATTATAATACCCCACATAAGGGGAAATGAAAAACAAGAGAGAAAAAGAATGGTCAAGCATCCTCTGGGGTCGCCTTTACCATGGTCTCTGAGGTCCTCACCTCTGTCTGCCCGTCCTCCTCTTCTCCACCAACATCCACCCTCTGAGTAACTTGGTCAATAGGAGCAGTCATAGAAGCAACGTCTACAATTTAACCATCTTGGACTAGCTTCATCGAACCAATACCTTCCTCATTAAGATTCAAGTTTAGAAGGCGGAGTTGGGCGAGAGCATTCGCGAATGATTCCTCCACAGACTTATTAGACCATTCATCTTCAAGCATTGTAATCTCTTCATTCAGCTTGGCCTCAGTCTATTGGAGAAATTTATTTTTAGCTCGGATGCTAACTAATGTAGACTCAGTGGAAGCTAAGTGTTCTTTTAACGTATTCTCCTGAGCTTTCGCATCAGCGAGTTGGACCCGAAGTGCATTCACCTCGGTAACCTAGGCCCGGAGATTGACCACCTCGGTAGCCTCTTTAGAAAGTCGGCTGACCCTAGCCTAGAGGCTAGTGATCTCAGCCCCACGCAACTTGAGCTCTTTATTTGCTTGAGCCAACTCTCCATCCTTTTGGGTGACAACTAGCTCAAGGTTATGTTTTTCACCTTGGAGGGCGTTGAGCTCTCTTTCCAACCTTTGAGCCTCTCGATTGGACTCAAAAGCCCCATCGAGAAACTGGAGGACAGAAGCGTTGCATAGGCACCAGATTTGAGCATCCTAGAGGAGCTCCAACATATTGTGCTCTATGAGCACATCTGAATCGGAGGGAGACAAAAAGGTATTGTCAATGATTCTCGCAGGATCAGCCTCATCGATCCACATTGATCCAAAGTTAAAGTACAATGGATCGCCTTCTGGGATTGCCGACCCTGGGCCAGTAGGAACTTCAGCAGGAACAGGTTCAACATCCGGTCTTTTCCCTCTCTGATTCCTTTTGTTCTCGGCCCTCCTCTTTTGAGGTCAAAGAGGCTATACAGGGGAATCGGGCTCCACCTCTTGGATCACAAGAGGAGGCGGAGGAACTGCTACTATCACCCTTGGAGCAGTGGCTGGGGCTCGAGATCCAGAAGCCCCTCCTCTCGTAGCTGCCAAGTGCTGGGCGAGGAGTGCAAGTCCACTTGGGGGCACTATGCTCTCTACGAAAAGAAAAAACAAGGGTTACAATACTTAGAAAAATTTGCAATACAAATGAATCAGATGTATGTAAGACAAGATACCTAATAAAGTTTTTACATAATCGCTGGGCTCATCAAGAATATCTTTACAATATATGGCTCTTCTTGTGTCGACCCATTCCGCAAGAAACTGAAAGAGCTCGGCCTCGTCCTCAAGGAGCTCGGACATCAAAGTTTTATTCTCTTCAATCCCCCGCTCCTATACGGCTTGAGTCCAGTATAAGTATCGACAGGGTTCGTCGTCCGAGGTAACAAAAAAAGGAGTTGATCCTAGAGCCCCATCAATTTTGAAGAAGTCCTTCTTAAAATTTTTGAAGGACTCCTAGTATGACTTGAACACTTTGTGTCTGTCCTTCGCTTGCAAAGTGACCTACCCTTTCTGGTGACTATTCTCGGAGGGTGAGAATCGGGTGAAAAGGAAGTAGAAGGATCAGACAGAGTATGGCCACTCAAAAACTCGACATATGAGTTCAAAAGCCCAGACAAACCCCCACACATTTGGGTGAAGCTAGGTTGGAGCCACACGCAAATGGTTAAGGATCCTGATCTCGAAGTCGATGAATAGAAGTCGGACACCGATCCTCGTGAAGATTGCCTTGTACATGTAAATAAAATGATTGCTTTCTGTCGACACAGAGCAAACTCTTTCTTCCTTGCGCGGATGGCAGATGGCGTACTCTTTATATCTCAACCATCTATGGTCAGTTGAAAATACTATTACTTTTCAAGCCATTATGTCACTTATAGAGGCCTCACTCATGTTAGACTCAAAATATGATTCACTAAGGTTTCCTACCTCTAGCATGAGCTCGGAGAGCGGACAGGTTGGCCTTTTTCTTGCCAATTCTTTGGCGCGATCCATTCTCCGGATTGCCCCCAAGGTCCTCATCCCAACAAATGAACTTGGACCACCATCAGAATCCCCACCGTGAACTTGACGCCTCTACTATAGTTGAGGTAGTAGGGACGACGAAGCACTCACGATCTCTACAGACACTCTATTATTTTGTACTGTTTCCTCACTTCCATTCTCTGACATATTCCCCTCACTAAATGGTATTTTTAGAAAGAAAAAGGAATGGAGAAGGAGAGTACCTTAGGTTTAAACGGTGAAAAAAGCTTGAAAAGGGCTTAAAATCACCAACAATTGCAGCTGATACTTGCCAAAAATCGCCTTGGTTATTTGGAAGGGAAAATCTTATGTAACATCCCAAATACTAGTACTAATAACGTATCCGGTTTACGCATCAGTAATTAGGATTTGGTACATCGCTTACGAATATCATCAATTTTCAAATAAATAATTTGATTAGATAACAAAATATGAGCCTTTTGCGAAAGCATAATACACATATATCATGAAAGGAATTTTATACAAATTGTACATCACTGTACATTATATACATAAGAATGCCTCATGACACAAAATTGCTATAACTAATTACAAAGATCTAATCAAAATAAACTAAACAGTCTCTTCATTGCAAAACTCCATATTGCTTGAGAACTTGAGTCCCCCCTAGAATTATCATGGAAAACCATAGAAAAAAAGGTGAGAATTATTCAATTCTCAGTAGCACATTTAAAAAAAAATCTTGTCATCATAACAATTCTAGCTATTTCGAGAAAAAACTCAGTATAAAACTCAAATCATACTTAGAAATGTTGCAAAATGCCAAATCTGGTCCTTTCTCTTCCTAAAATAAACATTCCATTTTATCATTATGAAAACTCATCTATATCATCGATTATCAAAATCATATCAAGAAATGTCATTTCTCAAAATTCATATCTCAAATCATCAAGACACGTGTCATCTTAAAATTAAGGGTATGGGGGGTGTACTAGCCTCATAATACCATTCACTTGGTGGTAGTTTGCTTTCAGGTTGGTGTACATCAACCTATTTATGATGGTACATTGTCACACAGAACTACTCCGGGTAACTAGGTCATGTCTTTCTTAGTCTAGTAAAGAGGATGCATATAAATCCTCGATCTAGACTTAAGGGTAGAGTTCAAACTACCATGATAAGGAGGATGTACGTTTCCTCACAATATCAATCACCTGGGATAGAGAGAGAGGTACTTTACTCAAACTATCCAAGATTTAGGATCACCCCAAGTAGTGAGAGAATTATCCATTCTCTACTACTTAATGACTAGGGAAGCTCGGGTAAAGAGGGAGGTGTTCCTCAACCTCAAGTACTCTGGTGTAGAGAGATTCTCATATCCTCTCTTACCATTGTCCAAGCCTTGCCCTAAGCTCACTATGTGTGACAATGTAATCAATTACCACTTGGAAATTTGCAAAAAAATAGAGTTTTTAAATCATTCTAACCCAAACCAAACTAATCAATATCAACAACAACATCAAACCATCACAAATATACATCTAAATCACTCATAAAACAATAAATCTCAATATGGTGTGAAACCCATTTTTTTTTCAAATCTCAAAACTCATCAAGAATTAAACCAAAGAATCAAGTTCTCAAATCATAATCAACACATAATCATCTTTACCATTTCAAAATCATCATCCAAATCACACGTTTTCAAAACTTTGGAAAACAAAGGAAGAATAGCAAAGGTAAAGAAAACCTCCTACCTCAACTTGGAGCTATTTTTTTCTTTCCCTTCCTATCTTCTTCCTTTTGATCTTTCTTTCTTTCTTTCTTTCTTCTTCCCTTATTTCCTTCTTTCTCTTTTTTCTTTTTCTTGTGGAAGTAGCTGGACGAACGTGAGAGAAAGAAGAGTGAGTGAGAACGTGAAAAGAGAGAGAAAAGTGAGAAAAATGAAGGTGAGAGGCTGTGAGGAAAATGAAATAAAGGGTAAAAGGGAAATCCATCTTGAAACATTATATCTATTAAGAATACTTTAATATTTTGTTAACGAATTTTCTAACCTTCACAGGCATTATCGAAAATTCTAGGATTTCTTTTATTTCCTAGCTTTATAGTTCCATATAACTCATTACAAACCTTTACCAATTACTAAGCTTCACTATTCATCCCTAGGTTAAGTTAAACTTTATGGAATTGAACTAAGAAGTTTTCAAGTGTTCAATTTAATATGTTTCCATTCTCAGATTAATCTTCATCCTTTATTTTACATTTGCTCATAATTTTGTGATTTTTTGAGCTACTTGTCTATTTAGTTTGGTCTTTGAAAACTATCTCAGTGTTATTAAAAATGCCAAACTAATTCATTTGATATTCCAGAATTTAATACAACTCATTCCAATCCTTTATGACTTAAAAATAAATGTTCCATATTTATTTCTATCTTCTCATCTATTTAGGCTAATTTCTGAGCTATTTTTCAACTTCAGTGTTATAGATTTATGCTCAAATCAATCCAAATCATTACCAAAATTATCAATAACTTCCATCAATTTTATTGAGCTACTATAACCCTGATTAAGATTATTAGGTTAGGGAGGATATTACAATAAATGCCAGAGAAGAAGAAAAATGGAAGGAGAAATTCCCTTATCCTATTTATAGGCAAAGGAAACCTCCCCAACTGTTGTCATGAATGGAGGCAAAAATGTCTTTCCATTCCATTTCGAAATTTGAAAATAGCTAATCATGACGTTACAAATCCTAAACGAATACGGTGGAATCATAATGTTACAAATCCCAAACGATGACTTCCATTGTTCTACAACCATGTGGCGTACTATTTTTAAACAAAACCAGGTGAAAGGACAATTCTCAGTGTAACATCCTCCTTTGGATGTCACATTTTACTACCGATTCCTTTAATTGTCCCTTTTTAACCAATGATTGGTAAAAGTGCGGAAAGTATAATATAATAAAATGTGGATTTCTCTTTTTTTTTTTTTAAAAAAAGGCAGAAACCTGAATAAAGCATGGGCATATACAAGATATAGTCATTACATAATTACATCTCAAAAACGATATACATCAGTGGCGTGGATCATGGTCCACCCAAAATATAATAAAGTTTGTAATAAAAAAAGATATAATGACCACTGAAAACAAAATATACACCTACCCAAGTCTAGACTGCCTAAAGAGTGGGATCTTCCCTAGAGTCTTCCATCGGATCCTCCTCGGGGTCTTTCTCCTCCTCAGACCCCAAGTCAACAAAATTTCCTACATGGGACCACGACTCACGAACTGGCATTCGGGCGGTAGACATCACTGGGTCCGAATCCTCCCTAGGGGTATAATGTGGGTCCCCCCACATCTCCCTAACCGGCATGAACAACTCTAAGTATATAGCAATGGTAAGAGAAAAGAAATGAGCATCAAAACGATTCCTACGGATGGTTAAAGTTACATCTACAACATATCTAATACGTTCATTTTCCAAATCCATATGCTAGGTGCTCGCCCCGTCATGAAATTGAACTCGGACACAACCAAAAAGATTTCTTCTAGCAGCCATCCCAAAATACAACAACAGTCCTTCCTCTTAGTCTTTATCCACAAGAATACATAAAACAAAAGCAGGCAGAACAATAATGCAAAGAGGTGAGATTCTCTATATCAATACTAATACGGTAGTAAGAGACAGCAACATCAATAAATTACAGAATACAAACATAGTCATTACAGTCAATTAAGCTTTCCAACAAATATTTCATCTATACATGTCACAGATAAGTCCACAATATATCAACAGATAATTTCACCGTGTAGGTTTATCGTAATAAAATGTTAAATGGTATGTGTATGCACAATGGACAGACACCTACTCCATGGAGCTAAAACCAACATTGGAGAGAATGATCGAGAGAACCACTGTTTGTATATCGTTAGCCTCAAATGTGCTTTTCAATATAATCAGTATGCACAATATGCCTATGCAAGACACTCTCAACCGGTTCATGAATAGGATAGTGCTTGGTCAAGATCGTCGGTGCGTTGCACAGTCACCACGGCCTAGTGGAGCTACCAACTGTCTACTTGTGGGAAACCCGCGCCCTGACGCCTCCAAGATCAACAAATGAACTACATTATGCAATTCGCACTCGCACAAAGGTGTAATTCATCTCCTAGGCATTCCGCCTTATCAATAAGTCATTCTGACTTTCACAATGCATGATCACATGACAATGAAACATACACATGACAATGAAACATAGGCATTCCGCCTTATCAATAAGTCATTCCGACTTCCACAATGCATGATCACATGACATAGAGGCATAATATTCTTTATAAATATAATTTCATCCATAGGGCCACAACAGGCCTAAACCAATCATTGACCACTTAGGGTCCCAATCATTTGTTCAATAGCAAATCAATCATCATATTTAAAATCATATGGCATCTCAAGTGCATAAATTCTCAAGAGACCTAAAGGTACTCTAATTTATTATGAATTATCTTCCTCTCTTGTTTTTTTTTTTTCCTTTTCAAGACCCAAAATCCCTTCCTCACTAAGAGACCAAATTATATTACCACTCCCTTATCATTATGACTTCTTAATTGATTTTTCCTTCCTCATTCAAACCCTTATATCCCAACTCAATCCATATCATTTTATCATGTCCGGAAGCTCCCTAAAACACTAGAGTTTCAAGTTTTCCTTTTTTTTACACGGCTGTGTACCTTTACATGACCTGGCTGACATGGCCATGTTTTCCTCTGGAAGGATAGAACACGATCAAATCTGGGACACTCACATTACACGGTCGTGTCCTATTACACGGCTTGGGCGGTGTTCTCCTCTGACTTTTGAAGCGTTTGTTGTGTTTTCTAGTGAGTTACACAGCCTGGGCCGTGTAAACTCACATAGCCCGTGTATTTTGCTCAAAAACCCCAAAATAGACTTTCAAACATTCAATCCATCAAGTCACACAAATCATATAGGCAAAATACAACCAAATATAAAAAACTAAACACAAATCAAGTGAAGAATCCTCACATAGATTTTCACTTAAAAACCCCCAAACATCCCTCACTACCATAGAAAGTAGACAAGAGAAATCTCCCTCTTACCTCACGAGAAAACCAAAGAGGGCAAGCTCCTTGTAAGATTTCGTCCACCACCAACAAGAAAACCCTAGGATGGGCAAACTCTTCCAATCAACAACCAAAACTTGAAAAGAGGAGTCCTTGATCACAAGGGAGACTAAGGACCACGAAAATGAGAAGAGAAAGGAGGAAAGCTAAGAACTTTACCTCAAAGTCTCAAGCTTTTGGGGTTGGTAGAAGATGGAGGAAATCAAGAGGTGTTTACTAAGGAAAATAGTGTCAAGGTGAGGAGGGGAGTCAAGATCATAGGTTGGCTTGAACCAACAAGCTTGAATGGTCTCCAATGGTGGCTTGGCAGTGTGGATGGAGAGAGGAAGAGAGGAGAGAGCGTGAGGGAGAGAAGAAGATGATGGCTTTTAGTAAAAAGATGACAATATTGTCATCTTTTCTTCCCTCCAAACCGTGGAGCCAAAAGTGGAGAGAGGAAAGGTGAAGCTTCTTTGAGAAGCTTCACACAATTTTTGAGAAAGTGGAGGATGATGTCACAATGATGTCATCTTAGTGATGTCATAAAAATGCTTTCTAGAAAAGATGACTAACACTCTACTAGAGCTATTATCCAGTGGACAAAATTTATAGTTAGCAGAAACAATATTTTATTATCCCACAGATAATAAATTATACTGAGATTTTATTTATCAGATAAAATCTCAAAAAATGAAAATTTCGTAAACTGTGTCTGGCCTCAAGTTTAATAAGATCCCCCGTCGACGTTTCTACAATCTATAGTTTTCTGGCCTCGAGGAAATTATTCTATTTTCCTGGCCCTGCTCAGTGTGCATGTAAATCGAGAAATATAATAAAATAATCAAACACTTCAAACAATTCCAGAAAAATTCATAAAAATCACAAATATTATAAAATGAATAAATATAATAAATTAAGCAATTTTTGGGGTGTTACAATTCTCCCCCTCTAAAAAGAATTTCATCCCTAAAATTCATCATACCTCAAAATAAATGCGGATATTGCTCCTTCATTTTGTCTTCTAACTCCCAAGTTGCATCTCCGGTCACCTCATTCCAAAGTACTTTTACTAGTACGATTTCCTTACCCTTGGGTTGCTTCACTCTCCTATCCTCGACCTTAATAGGAAGTGTTTCATAGGTTAAGTTCTCCTTTAGCTGTACTACATCTGGCTCAATGATATGGGCTGGCCCAAGAATGTACTTTTGCAATTGTGACACATGAAAAACATCATGAAGGTTGGAAAGGAAAGGTGGTAGAGCTATTTGGTAGGCTATTGGACCTATCTGTCGATGAATTTGATATGGTCCGATGAATTTTGGAGTGAGTTTCCTGGATTTAAGAACTCTCCCAACACTAGTCGTAGGCGTGACTCTAAAAAATACATGCTCACCTTCCTAGATTTCAAGAGGTCGTCACCTCTTGTCAGCATAACTTTTCTATCGGCTTTGAGTTGCCCTCATTCTTTCCTGAATCACCTTAACTTTTTCAGTCGTCTGCTGTACAAGTTCAGGTCCTATCGCAAAACTTTCACCATCTTGGTACCAACACAGTGGTGTTCTACACCGTCGCCCATACAATGCTTTATATGGTGCCATTCCGATACTTGCGTGCAAACTATTATTATAGGTGAACTCTATCAAAGGTAAGAATTCATCCCAACTCCCAGTCTGCTCTAAAATGTAAGCCCTTAACAAATCCTCCAATGATTGGATTGTTCTCTCTGACTGACCGTCCGTCTGTAGGTGGTAAGCAGAACTCAAATGATGCTTCGTTCCCATAACTTTTTGCAAACTCTGCCAAAATCTTGATGTGAACCTCGGATCTTTGTCAGAAATGATACTTGAAGGCATACCATGTAGTCTCACAATCTCATCAATGTACACTTGAGCCAACTTCTCCATGGAATACTTCATGTTGGTTGGCAAGAAGTTCGCTGACTTCGTAAGTCGATCAACAATTACCCATATCGAGTCGTACCCTTTTCTAGTCCTTGGCAGTCCACTCACAAAGTCCATCGCAATGCTATCCCATTTCCATTCAGGAATAGTCAAGGGTTGCAGCATTCCAGAAGGTTTTTGGTGTTCCACTTTTGCTTTTTGACAAATTAAGCACGATGAGATATATTAGGCAACATCCTTCTTCATCCCCTGCCACCAATACAGTCGTTTCAGGTCTTGGTACATTTTGGTAGTTCTGGGGTGCATACTTAGCTACTCTTGTGGGCTTCCTCAAGAATCGCCTTCCTAAGTTCGGGGTCATCTGGTACACAAACTCTGCTTCCGAATCTTCGGATCCCATCCGATCCTTCCACGAATCTAGATAGGGCACCTTGCCTCACCTGGTAATGAGTGGACTATTCCTTCTCAAAATAATGAGTGTATTGATACTACCTCAGAATACTGGTAACCCTGGCCCTAGGAGCCTGCATGCTCTGAGAATCTAGGGCTAGTCCCTAAGACCGATTATCCATAATTCTCTGGCCAAATGATTGTGCATATCATATAAGGTTACAAATATGTAGGAATAGCAAGTGTGTAAAACTATGCAGTGTTATATTCATCTCATATATACACACCACAAAACTTATCACAAGGTCTAGTCTAACCAAGTGAAATAAGTATACAATTCAAATTAACCCTCAACAAGTGCATAAAAGGCTACTTCCACTAGCAACTAATGCACAAAGGGCTAATTCTTATGTTAAATTACTCATCATAGTGGAAACCTTTGAAAACTCCTCATTTGGTGCCCTATGGAATGTCCAATTTCTTAACACAAAGCAATTCTTTTCAAATAACCTTCCCTGTTATTCAAATTGAACCCTCAAAGTTTGCACTCTGGAAAGATTTATTCGAATAACTCCAGGGGTTATTCGAATAACACCTCAAACTGTGCAATTCTTTTACTTTCTGTCTCATGTTTATTTGAATAACACCTGGTGTTATTCGAATAACACCCACGAAATCTCATTTCCTAGAGCTCTTTGAGATGCTTTATTCGAATACTCACCTTGTTATTCGAGTAAGGCATTGCAGAACAACATTTCTGGGCATCAACCAGCCATATTCCTGTTTCATTTAAATGCCAAATCCATTTGTTTACCATCAACACATGTTTTAAACCAAAAACCAAGTAGTAAAGCTATGGAAAAGTCATCTACAACAAACCCTTGGAGTTGTATTTACTCAAACACAAATCCATACAAAACTATGCTAGTTTCTCATCAACCCATTTCTCCATATTCATATATATGTGCTTTCATGGAGTTTCATCAAGAAAACCACATGCAAAACCATTTCATGTAGATTTTCAAGCAAAACAAGAAAAGGTAAACCATAGAGAAAATAGCACAACAACCCCTACATCAACTCCTTGAAGATGATGGTAGGTCATGGATGCTCCTAGCTTTCCTTTCCTTTCCTTTCTCCTCCTTCCTTTTCCTTCTTTCCTTTTCTTTTTCTTTCTTTTCCTCTTCTTTCTCTGCTTGCTCTACTGCTTTCCCAATGTGAAAGAAAAAGTAAGGATGAGATAAGATGAAAGAAAATAAGAAAAGTCAATGGAACAGTACAGAGACGGTGGAAAGGAGGAAAACAAGATAATATCATAAGACTTAGTAACTAATTGGAAGTATTATATCTCTTAAGGATACTTTAATCTTCCATTGTGAGCTTTCTAACTTTAAAAAATGTCATAGAAAACCCTAGGACTTCATCTTGCCCTTAAACTCGTTTTTCAATTACCTTTTATACACTATTAACTATCACTTAAGCTAAATTACTCATCCTTAAGTTAAATTAAACCTTTAGAATAAAGGTAATATGCTTTCAGGTATGTGCCTTAACATGTACTCGTTACCAAAAAATTTCCCATCCTTTACTTAATATCTCCACAAATTCTCATAAATTTCAAGATATCTGTCTATTTAATGTGGCCTTTAAACACTCACTCAGTGTTATTAAAAATATAAAACTAACTTAATTAATTCTTCAAAATTAACCACGTCACATTCTATTTATCTGTGACTTAGAAATAAATTCTCCTTATTTATTTTCCTCATCTAAGCAGTTTATGCTATTCTCTGGGCTATTAACAACTATTTTTCACATTCAGTGTTATAGCAAAATAACCTAACTAACTTATAAAGGTTACCAAAGTTAACAGGTAACTCTTACAAGAGTTATTTAACTTCTATAACCCTGATTAAGACTAACTGGTTAGAGAGGATGTTACAATTATGGCTCACATGGACCCATCAAGCTTTGGGACGTGTACCCAATCATAGTGAATCTCAATAATAATAGTGAGTATTGGCATAACTACTACTAATGATCTAGAAACATTAGATAAATGGGGTGAGAATTTGAAAATTCTCAATAGGAAGAAAAACCTGTAGAAATTGTTAGATTTTGAACTATAATGCTTCATCTCTACCTTCAAACTTATACAAATCATAAATCCAATTCAAAAGAACAGATCACACAGAACAATGCAACATTTCATGATAGGTTTATAATGCATGCAAGGGTTTACTTTTCTTGCAATTCCTTTATCTGTGATTTACCCCTTTTAATTTCCAAGAGACGAGCTTCATTATCTCCTTTTCCAGATTGGCCAATCAGGGGACTCTAACCCCTCTAGTTACATGTGCAAAGGTGTGAGCTCACTATCTAGTCAAGGGCGTCCCTCAAACAATCTCTATCTCTATGGTACCAATCACACTGGCACATGGACAACTAACTAGATCACCATCCTCTTTGAGGATCATTTCCCTGGAGCCTATTCTGCCCATACAGAATGATTCCTGCTGTGTCTTTCCACTTTGATTAATGTGTCTTTTAATCATTATCATTAATCTCATGATCATGTCACAAATGCATGTAATGGCACAACAAATCTCATTTCCATTTGTGACACATCATGGCCGAAATTCATGCAACCCAAAACATATCACAATTTCAAACATGATCATCATCCAAGTAATGATATCAAATGTCAAAAACAAACACCAAAACAAGCGTTTAATCATGAGACCCTAATCAAACTCATATGATTGAATTTAACAAGTTCAAGCAATCAAGGTTGCCATTCATTTTTCATCTCAAAACACTATCAAGGGATCAAATAATTAATCTCAATAATATATCAAAATTAATTTCAAGGTACAAGAACCATACTTAATTTTTAAAGCTCAATTTGTGACCTTAACCCTAGGTATGACCAAATTCTATATATATAGGCTCCTAGGATTTAATTTGTCACTGATACTTAGTTGAATTATAAACTTAACCTAGTCCCTAAATTAGCCTTGGCTGAATGGCCTATTAAATTTAATCACCAATTTTATTTATTATTTTTAATCTTTGTGCTTTATTTTCCTTTATTAATAAATTATAGATTAACTTGGATGTTCATTGGTTGATTATCAAGAGTGCATGCTCTTCCTTCTCTAGGCATCTAGTGCATTAAGTAAAATAAGAACATTCATTAACTTTTTGTCTTTCCTAGAGTTCATGCATTGGCTAACTCCAAAAGGTTACTTTATTATGAAATGTTACTTTTTCTCTCTCCTACTTCTCTTACAACTTTTTAAACTAACCACTAAGAGACTATTATTCTTTATGAAGGCTCCTAATATTTATTATTTAATTTAAATATTTAGATAACTAAATTAGAATTAGGAAAATGAAGAGTTTTTCCTCTTCCATCTAGCTTGGCCGAATCCTATACCAAGAAAAAGGGTGAGATTTTATTTGCATTTTAGCTCCATTTTTAAAAACCAATCATCTTCTAATTTTAATTATCTTAAGCATGTAATGGTTACTTTAATGAATTAAACTTATTTTCTTCGTGTTTTTCTCTCCTTGGCCAAAACCCTCATCACCAAAACAAGGCCAACAATTTCATCAATCAAGTTTACACATCATGCTTTCAAGACATACAACTAATCAACACCAAAGCAAAGCAAAATCCAACAACATCACCTCCTAATATGGGTTATGAATTCAACTATCAAAAGAAGCATCAAGAAGTTCATCAATATAAGATTTAAAGAATTCAAAAATCAAACCTAAAGTAAAACACCATTCTCGGATTCAAGCCTAATCTCAACATTTTGGCATCATAAAAATTATGTTTTCATCAAGAGACATGTCCAAACAACCGTACATACATATATATCATTCCCAATCTTGGATTTGATGCACAAATCCCCTAAATCAACACTTTAACAAGATCAAAACCAATAAAACAATAACTAAACCTCATAGAATAAAAGCTATGATCAAGTATGAGTTTAGAAAAAAGGAATTTTACCCTTACCTCAAGGTGAAGCACGCAGGTATGGGTGAGAAAATGTGAGGAAGAGTTGCTTCTCCTTCTAGCTTTAAGTCCTTCAACTCCAAGACCAAGTTTCCAAGAATTTCAAGCTCTCTATTTCTCTCCCAAGCTCTCAATCTCTTTCCCTCTCTCTCAAGTTCTCAATTTGCTTAAGTGAAGATGTGTTTGGGTGGTTTGGGGAGGGTGAGGCCATGGGCCTTACATAAAGGAAAAGGGAGGGCAACTTAAGCTCCTAGTTTTCTTTTAATTGGCCATTGGGTGATATTTTACTTAGGATATTATTATTTTAATCTCAGTTACTTAACTTAGTTTTTTACCAAATGTTTATTTACCTTCTTGTAGTTATATTTTATTACCTTACTTACTAGGATAAATAAGCATATGTTTCTTAAGTGGTCAGATTTATTCCTATTGGTCTCTAACTTAGATATTTTAGGCTTCCACTATTATTTTAATCTTTAACTAATTAACCAATGGTAAAAATGTGATTCTTAATTAATAAGTTACTTTATTTAATTACTAAGCACATATCTATATGTATTAGTTTATTACTTTCTTACCATAGTAAATAAAAGCATGCTTCTTATGCTTATTGAGGTGGTAAAATGGTGGGCTCCTAGTTAACTAAGACTAGGAAATATTTCAAGCTAATTACTATTTATTAGAGATAATTCTCAACTATTCTAAATTTTTCTTAAGACAAAGCACCTTAACCAAAAAGTAATTAAATCAACTACCATGCCTAGCTTAAACTTAGTTCATTTGTTCTTAATTTTAGGTATTTGCTACACACATTGTTACCAAGTGGCTTCAAAACTCAAGAGGGAGGTGAATTGTGTTTATAAAAACTTTTCTCAAACTTTTCACAAAACACTTGAATATCAATTTTCGTTAAAGTTGTTGATTGATTAAGGTGAATAGATATATGAGATTGAATACTTCACTCGCAAATAAATAAGCCAAGATAAATAGTATTTAAGCAAGTATATAAAATTAAAACACAAATGTAAAGGAGTTTGAGTTAAGAAGAGCAAACATAAGATTTATCTTGGTTTAGCCACTCCTTGTGACCTACGTCCAGTCCTCAAGTAATCAGATGAGATTTTCTACTATCACTTCAAGTTTGAACAGGTGTTTACTACCTTTAGAAACTAGAGCACTCAACACACATTGGGATGCCTCACCCTTTGTGATTGTGCTTCAGCAACAAGAGATACCTCACCCTTACGATTCTTGAGGGATACCTCACTCTCTTTATAGAAAATCAAAGTATAAATGAATGAGAAACTCTCACAAGAGTCGATATTACAAATTAAAGCTCAATGAGTATAAGGATTAATCAAACTTTAAGCTCAAAAATAGAGATTTAAAGATATAGGTTGTATGAACTTGTAATAATTCTCAATAAGATTTTTCAGATTGATTTCCTACCTGTCTTTAATGCCCAATGACTTATATTTATAACCCAAATCTTTAAAGATCCATAGGTAGTGGTTAGAGCATTAAATGCAAGCAAAGTAGCTGTTAATTTCTATTTCTGGAAACCAATCTATTCGTATAGGCTATGCTTCTATTCGAATAGATGTGTCTAGCACATCATAGAATTTCTTGCCAACATTTTTATGTTTGTTATCATCAAAAAAAATTTCAATTGTCAATAGCTAATCACACACGTGTTTTAATCAATGACTATTTTCTTGTATTCCTTATATGTTCCAATCTAATAAGGCTACAAAGAAAAATTAACTATAATTCTAGTCTCTAATACTATCCATTCACATAGGTTGTCATCAAAGAGGATGCTACATGTTAAGTAGATTTCGGTGCACGAGATAGAAGATGGTGATTTCTTGAGCAACGGCGATCGATTTGAGAGACAAGGGGGGTGGGTACTTTAAGGGACCCAATGACTTGCACAAATAAGACATTATATATGAGTAATTTATCGATACCTAATTAAATCTTGTATTTTAAGCGTGTAGAATCTCATGCAATCTATATTGAATGCAGGTATTTAGGATTAGTATTCTGGAAAGGATTAGTTTTCCACTATTATCGGGATGAATCCCTATAAGTTAGGAACTCTTAATACGAGAGCCACTTATCAATCAGAGACATTTATGAGTTTTATAATATCGTAAATAGATGATTGGTAGTTACGGATATTTAGGGATGTATCCTTTGCACATATTAAGTAATCTTGATATTATGGCCCAATGTTGCTCAGTATACATGGCTCCGAGGTCCGGAATACCTTCAAGACCTTAGCCACGTTGTCCAGGGCGGAGTCCGGTTATACATGTGCTGGGTTGATCCAACTAACCGGAATCTCAGATCATAGTCCAGAATAATTGCCCCTAGCTTAGCGCTTGGAAGGATAGCCAAGTGTTAAGTTTTAGTAGGATCATCCGGGTATACAGCTAACACAAAATTCTAAAAAATTAACATCAGACTTCAGACGTTTCACGCGAAATGTCAGCGTCCTTAGTATATTGTTTCATCCCACAGATTCATTGCCCCCAAGTATTAATTCTCGGGTTTTCCTTTAGGAGTTTCTTATACAAACTCTGAGTATAATCTCTGAAACTGCAGGTAGTAACAGTCTGCGATTCTCTGGGAAATTATTGCTTTGACTTTATTGGGAATTAAATATCTTTTAAAGAGGATCTCAGTTGCTACTCCCGTGACAAATCAAAAACTGGAAGTATTAAACATAGCTACCATCATACAATCAGTTCATCTTTTACGGGGCCAATCAAAGTGCCTCATTCTCTTTATAAATAGAGAATGTTCGCACTGAAGCTGGTATTCCTTTCATCGCGTTCTTTTCATTTTGAAACTCTTCCTGAAAATGATCCTTTTTGATAAAGTAATTTCCCCTCCATTTTTTGCACGTATATAGAGGGTTTAACCCCCTACAAGGGTTATTCTCTTAATCTTTTCAAAGTTCTTGAAGGTGATTAACTCTCTGTAAGCAATTTCCTCTTTTCATAGAAGCCTTTCTTTCTCGGTGTAATGTTGAGTTGCCATGCATTTAGGGAGGCGGAAGCCTTTCTTTCCTGGCGTATACGGGGGTTTCTGACCTAGTGTGTTATTAGGATAGAATGATGCTTCTGTCAACCGATGTGTGGGGACACTATAGAGCACTTTGTCCCTCCCTCTGCCTCTTTCCTGAGTTATTTGGAGGCACCAGGCCGGTCTTCTTCATAGTGCGGCTGGATATGCAAGAATGCCAGCCCATCGGAAAAGTAAATCCCCTGGGAGTAACTTGGAGTGATCTGCTTTCTTGGACTTGCTTTGTGAATAGGTGATCGGTGTCGGACTTTACTATCGTTGTGAATGAGGCAGGGAAGAAGAAATGGGGTGGCTTCAGTCTATTTCGGTGAAGAGAATGGGGGAATTGCAGATGTCACAATGCAGCCGGGCACTTTTGCTGCAATGTTAGCTCCGTCCTTAACTCTTCTTCAGACACTATTTTTACTTTCCTTTTAATATATTTTTCTTTTCTCCTTCCGTGGAGGTTGACGATGTATGGAATGAAATTAATAAAATTCTTCTTTTTGAGGATTAATCATATATCTCTGTTGTTTTTCATTTTTGTTGTCTGGTTTGCATTATCCGGGGTGAGTCCAACGCTTACCCTGGGGCTATATTAAGTTACCTCCAGCTTGGCCTTTGGTTGTTGGTTACACTGAAATGGGTGAGGAGTTTTATCACCACCTTTTGAAGTCAACCGACCTCTACTAGGGGTATCTTAGCTTGCGTCTGTCATGAGGACAGGGTTCGAGGAAGGCTCTCATGCTTCAAGATGGTTTACATAAGTTCTTGATCTGAGGTCCTTTCAGTCCCAATAATGAGGTCTTTAGCGACTTAACAATTCTATGACCAATCGAGATAGTTCACTAAATCCCGTGATTGGTGGGAGGTATCTGATATGAGTTGATAAACTTTACTGAGGTTACATGGCCCTTGGCTTGGTGCACAACCGTCCTCTCAACTGCCATGACAACAGTGAGGGCCACGTGGAGTATTTTGGTTAAGAAGATGTGCATAGTACTTTGCACGCCATAATGAGTATCTTTTCAAATCTGAATTGATCAGACAAAATTACCCTTTAACCGTTCAGCTGTTATAAATAGGGATTTAACTTTCCTCTTTTCATTTCACTATTCATCCCTCAAAACTAGTGGCTTGAGGTGAGTTCCAGTGATTTTCATAGCGGTGGTGGGAGATAGTTTCAGCACTCTTCTATTTAGCATTTTGCCATTCTGGTGACTAGATTCTTTGTCATTTCCTTCCATTTTCCTTAAGGTATTCGCTTCCCTCTGACTCATCCATATTTATTTTGCTTTATGAGTGGCTGCGCACCCCTTTAATGGAGTACGCTTCCTTGTTTTCTCTGCGATTAAGGGTGGGGAAAATGTTTTTCTTCCTTTCAACGGTGTTGCCCTGTGGATCACCTCCCCCATTGCATCCCATGCGGCGGGGGTATCCTTCTGAAGCTTCGGCCTTGGTGGGAGCGGAGGCCAGTGTGTGGGTGTGAGCAGTTTTCTACTTGCTCACATCCATTTCTGGATCTTTGAACTCGAATTGTTCTAATCGTTGGCCTCTGTGTGTTTCCAGGAACTTTAAATAGTCAGAAGGAGAGCGATGAGACTTGAAGAATCAGTTTCAAATTTGGCCTCGGTCACAGAAGGAGGGGAGCCTAGAGAAAGGGAAGCGGCCATGGAAGATGAAATTCATATTCCCCGTGGTCCGGGGTTAGTATACCCTTGGGTAGCGGATGATGCCTATGGTCGGGTATCCCATTTCCAACCGGGGGAGCTTCTTAAGGAGTTGAAAAGTTATCTAGTGTTGACAGAGGGGAAGATTAGGGACCACGAATTCGAGGTCCTATCACCGAGGAACGAAAGGGTGTGTTCTACTCGCAGGAGAAGGAACATTTCACTTATATGTATAAGGACTTCTTCGTCAGGTTTGGACTTTGGCTTCCTTCACCGACTTCCAGATTGCCGTCCTCCAGACTTTGAATGCCGCTCCGACTTAGATTCACCCCAACGGTTGGGCCAATATCATGGTCTTTGAAAAGATATATCGGTTGGTCGGGTTACGATGCTTGGATAGAGAGTTCTGCTATTTTCATACCCGATACTCCATTCACGGCACCGGGGCCGCTCAAAAAACCTGGCTCTCGATTTTGTCTCGACAAGGACAGAAGATTTTTCTCCTATACCTTGAGAGTTATAAAGATTTCAAAGAAAAGTTCTTCCAAGTTGAAGGTGGCTCGCAGTGTACACCCCTTTTGGTTAGGCAGCGACGGTGAACCGACATTCAGGCTGTACTGGAATCCAGGGGCCTGGAGCATTCCTACTCAGTCATTCGAGAGGGAAGCGAGCCATCTGAATGACAAGGAGCTAGAATGCGTTAATTTCTTCGAAATGTCGGTCGAAAAGGTTGATTCAATTTGGCCCAAAGACATCTTGGATACCCCGGATGACGAGACTCTTTTGGATGTGTTAGGTAGTTTTAACCACTGCCCGAATGTTAATTCACGAGCTTAGCATTTTTCATAATACCTCGTAGCAGTTTTTTAACTCCGATCTTCTGTTCTTTTTGCAGAAAGTTTGGCTAAAATGTCAATCGGGAATACCTTGGCGATTCTTGCAGCCTTCCGGGCCAAGAATACAACCGAGCCATTGGATCCTCCAACGGATGTGGTTGTGGCTCCTCCGCCCTCACCTATTGAAGTCCCAAGGATAGACATGGAGCCTATCGAGGTGGAGGATTCTCCTCGAGCTATCGCGGACCACAAGACGAAAGCCACAGAGGATGGGTCATCAAGCGGCCCAAATAAAAAGACGACGGTTGACGATGTCAATGGTCCAATCAATATGTACCTTGAATAGTCAGATCCCTGGGAATTCATTGACTATAACCTTCTGGATGAACGAGTCAAAAACCACCTTGCCCTTCGTAGCACGAAGGATAGCTTCACGTGGTTTGAGACTTTTGGTCTCCACCTTGCCGCCGAGACTTGATACTTGGAACAGGTTTGCGAGGAGCGTGAGCGGGAGATGACAGAGAGAGTGGTGGCCGCTGAGCGGGGTGAAAACCAAGCTCTCAAGGCCATGGAGGACGCCGTGAAGGCCAAAAGTGAAGTTGAGTCCCGAGTTCGAGAGTTGGAGCGGGAGGTGGTCGCCTTGAAAGATGCTGGAAAGCAAAAAGATTCCAGCTTGGCCAAGTTTAAGAGGTACGTGACTGTACTAAAGGCTGAAAAACGAGGGTCTTCGTGATAAGGATCGGCAGTCTAATGCCAAGATCAAGCTGCTATAAGATGATGTCTAAAAGCTTGTCACCGTTTGCACTGACATTAGTGGAGAGCAATTTCAGAATGCCATTGATCAAGTCTAGATCTTTAATCCTGGAGTGGCTCTGGTTTTGAGAAGTCTGGATTCTGGTAAGGTGGTATGGGATGGGCAGCTGGCGAATCTTAGGACTAATCCGAGTGCTATTGGAACTTCATCCCGATGGCCGTTGATCAGGGGACCGCCGAGGATAAAAAAGTTTATATTTGTTTTTACTTCTGCCCCCTGTATGGGGTTTGTTAACTTTGTATAGACGATCACCCTGGTTCACGGGGTTTTTAATTTATTTCCCCTATTATTCTTTATTTTGCCTTATATGCTAGCTTATTTTCATATTGATTTCTTTGGGTCCAATGTCTATTATGATGTTAAGTTTGTGATTGGAATCCGCAATCCGGGGTCCAATGCCCTTTCTAAACTTGTGGTTCTCTTTAGGACTTGCTCGGGGTCTGGCGCCCTTCAAAGGCTTGGGGATCCCCTTGGGGCTTTGGAATAAAGAAACCTTATCTGGGGTCAATTACCAATTAATTTGACTTTCAAGATCCTTCTTGACTTTGGTATAAGTAAAGCCTTGTCTGGGGTCCGACACCAATCACTTGGGCATTCCAGATCCCTCTTGACCTTGGTATAAATAAAGCCTTGTCTGGGGTTCCTCACCAATCATTTCGGTGTTTAAGATCCCTCTTAACCTTGGCATAGATGGTCCTTGCCGGAGTCTTTAGTGCATATGATTGAGTGTGAGAATTTTCCTATGACTTGAGATTTTTCTATTGCACAACCGTTCTAGCACGAGACACTCTCAGGGGGTACCGTGGTAATCTATCCATCTAGAACATCCTTTGAGTAGAGTAAAATATCACCTTGTTTTATTGATTCAAGAGAGGACTAAGGTCCATACAAAGCATTCCCGTAGTGTTTGGGGTAGATTGAATATGAAGTAAACCAAAACTAGTCCTTAAAAGACACTTAGCTATAGTACTTTCAGAGTTTGTCCGCATTCCAAAAGTTCTTTACTGGCTTGCCTATTAGCGTTTTGATGGTGCAGGCTCCTTTTCCAGTGCTGATTGCAATGCGGTAGGGGCCTTCCCAGTTTGGAGCCAACTTCCCCGGGGAGGCATTTCTTCCTCCAACGTCTGCCCTACGGAGAATGAGGTCGCTTGGTTGGAATCGCCTAGGGATGACTTTTTGGTTGTAGCGTGCTATCGTTTTCTGTTTGATGGTGGCGTCGCGTATGTGATCGATGCGCTTTCTTTCTTCCAAAAGGTCTAGGTCCTCCCTGATCAGTCCAGGTTTGCTATCTGTTGAGAAATGTTGAAGGCGCTAGCTGAGTTCTCCTATTTCTACCGGGATCATTGCCTCACACTAGTAAGTGAGCTTGAAGGGAGTCTCACATGTCGTAGAGTGGGGCGTAGTCTGGTAGGCCCAGAGGACGTGGTAGAGCTATTCGGCCCAGTTCCCCTTGGTTTCGTCCAGTCTTCTTTTGAGCCCGCAAATAAAAACCCAGTTGGCAGCTTCAGTCTGCCTATTTGTCCGAGGGTTCTCTACAGCGCTGCAATGATGTTTGATTTTCAGACCAGTGAGTAGTTCTTCAAACCCTTTGTCTTTGAATTGTGTCCCATTATCCATCACGATGGACTTCGGGATGCCAAATCTTGTAATGATGTGGCGCCATATGAACTTCTGGATTCTGGCCAAGGTAATGGTAACCAGAGGCTCAGCCTCGATCCATTTAGTAAAATAATCCACTGCTACCACTAGAAACTTCAATTGTTTGGGGCCTGAGGGATAGGGTCCAGAATGTCCATACCCCACCTATAAAATGGCCAGGGTACAGATGTTGTGGAGAGTTCCTTGGGTGGAGCGTGGTAATGGTTTGAATGACGCTAGCACTTGTCACAAACTTGGACGTATGTTATTGCGTCGACCTCCATTGTGGGCCAATAATAACTAGCCTTGAGAGCCTTTAATGCTAGGGCTTTGCCTCCTAAATGGTGTCCATCACTCCCCTCATAGACTTCCGCTAAAACATACTCTACTTCTTTGGGGGTCAGGCATTTGAGAAGAGGTGAAGAGAATCCCCACCGGTATAGCTGCCCATCATAGATGGTGTATCGGACTGCAGTCTTGATCAGCTTAGAGGCTTCTTTTAGGTTCTCGGGTCAGATACTGTACTATAGATATTCCATGATATGAGTGATCCATGTGAGCTCTGAATCTTGAATTTAGCAAATGAGTGAAACCATGATTGAAGGCTGGGCTAGGGTCTCTTGTACCACTGAACGATTATTCCCCGTGCTCTTCGTACTAGCCAGCTTGGATAAGAGGTCGGCCCTTGAGTTTTATTCCCGGGGGATGTATTCCACATTCACCGTTTGAAACTCCTTAAAGAGTCCTTGTACCTTAGCTATATATCTCTACAAGAGCGGCTCTTTAGCTTAGTAGTCGCCCTAGATCTGGGATGTCACAAGCTGGGAATCACTGCATAGTGTGATTCTTGTTGCGCCCAGTTCCTTGGCCATCATTAATCCAGCAATGTATGCTTCATATTATGCCTGGTTGTTCAAAGTGGGGAACTCGAACTTCAAAGAGCTTTCAACCGTCATGCCTTCTGGATTTTCTAGGATTATCCCGACATCACTTTCCTTAGGGTTGGATGATCCGTCGACGAACATAGTCCATGATACTTGTTCTGGGTCACTGGGGTCTGATGTAAGTTTTGCAAGAAAGTCTAAAAGTGCCTGTGTGTTAATTGCTAGTCTGAGTTCGTATGAAATTCTAAAATCGGAGAGCTCGATGGACTAGACAATCATCCTTTCTGCTAGGTCCGATTTATTTAATATTTGGCGGATTGGTTGATCCGTCCTTACTATGACTGGATGGCACTGGAAGTATTGCCTTAGTCTCCTAGCTGTGATGACTAAGGCAAGTGCGACCTTCTCAATCTTTTGATAATGGAGCTCAGGACCTTACAGCACCTTGCTCATGAAGTAGACCGACTTTTGACCTTCAACTGTTTCTCGGATAAGAATCAAGCTAATGGCTTCTTTATGAATGGAAAGGTATACATACAAAGTCTCTCTGGGTTCTGGCTTAGTCAAGATAAGGGGAGATGATAACAAATTCTTAAGAGATGTGAAGACGTCCTCACATTCTTGAGTCCACTCAAAACCCATCCCCTTTTTTAATAATTTGAAGATGGGGAGAGATTTGTGAGCGGCTTTAGCAAGGAAGCGTGTGAGTGTCACGATTCGTCCTGTGAGTTACTGAACTTCTGTCACGACCATGATAGCGGCAAAACAACAACTCATATGATTTTAAAAAAAATGAAAAATGGAGTCGCCACCAATTTTATTTAAATTAGGAAAAATTGGAAAACCTATCTTGAAAAAAGGTCTTTGAGAACCAGATCAGATTCGGGAGTCAGTTATGGATAAGAAAGGGTGAAAACTTAATCCTACAGTACCCCTAACACACCCGTCATGAGACGATACCTTAAGTCAATTGTGCAAATTCTTAACAATCATTTGAAAATATTTGTTTAACCCCTTTTTGTCCTTATTTTTGTTTTCTTATTTGTTTGTAAATAGATTTTATTTAGTACTTTTATTTAAATATCTATAGTATTATCCTATGTATATTTTGACTTGTATATATATTTTGTACTTGTTGAAACCTTAGGGTAGATGATTGCTGGCTGGTTGTTATATATATGTTTTTGTAGGTTGGGGGGGGGGAATTTTGGTCTTTTTAAATTTTTGTACAGGCATGTATGCTCCCTCACACACGTCACTATCATTTAACCCACACACTTTTTGGGCTCTATACCCAAGTTTGTGCAAACCCGGTCGTCTAGCAGCGCCATCAACCGGCCGAACCTGCTCTATCTCTGCCATCTCTGTCTAGCAGCACCCATCGGCCACTGCCCATGTCACCATCCACCTAGCTCCACCGAGCTCAGATCCGGAGCTCCATCCACACAAACCCGCTTTATCTCTGCCAGCTCCACCAGAGCCACGCACCACCGTGAGCCATCCACAAAATTTCCCCCTTCCATTTGTTTTCTCTATTTCGTTTTGCCTGTTGTAGAGACCAAGTCTCTCTCTATTTTTGCTTTTGTTTCTTTGCTTTTGTCTTTTTTTTATATGACTATTTATTTCTTTTTATTTTTATTTAGATCAATTTTAAACTTTTTTTTACTTTATGAATTGGGTGTTTTAATGGTTGTTTTTAGTAAAAATAAAATAAAATAAAATATTTCAAAAAAAATATAAAAGAAATGTTAAAAAAAAGAAAAAAATTGTGTTGACTTTGTTGTGTTTAAGTTGTTTTTTTGTTTGTTCTTGTGCATTCCATTTTTTTATTTTTTTATTAAACAAAAAAAGAAACGCACACGAACAAACAAAAAAAAAAACAACTTAAACATGACAAACTCAACACAATTTTTTTTAACATTTCTTTTATATATATTTTTGAAAAATTTTATTTTATTTAATTTTTACTAAAGACAACCACTAAAACACCCAATTCATAAAATAAAAAAAAAAGTTTAAAATTGATCTAAATAAAAATAAAAAGAAATAAATAGTCATAAAAAAAAAGACAAACGCAAAGAAACAAAAGCAAAAATAGAGAGACTTGGTCTCTGCAACAGGCAAAACAAAATAGAGAAAACAAATGGAAGGGGGAAATTTTGTGGATAGCTCACGGTGGTGCGTGGCTCTGGTGGAGCTGGCAGAGATGGAGCGGGTTTGTGCGGATGAAGCTCCAGATCTGAGCTCGGTGGATGGTGACGCGGGCGGTGGCCAATGGGTGATAGATGACGACAGCGAGAGATAGAAAGGTGTTCGGCAGCCGGTGGCGCTGCTAGACTTTGCTGTTTGTACTGTACTAGTATAGAGCCCAAAAAGTGTGTGAGGTAAATGATAGTGACATGTGTGAGGGAGCATACATGCCTGTACAAAAATTTGAAAAGACCAAAATTTCCCCTAACCTACAAAAACATATATACAACAACCAGCCCGCAATCATCTACCCTAAGGTTTCAACAAGTACAAAATATATATACAAGTCAAAATATACACAGGATAATACTATAGATATTTAAATAAAAGTACTAAATAAAATCTATTTACAAACAAATAAGAAAATAAAAATAAGGACAAAAAGGGGTAAAATAAATAAATAGAGATTATTAATAATTTACACAACTAACAACAACAGTCCTGACTCTCCAAACATCCCCAGTGGAGTCGCCATTTGTCGCGACCGTGATCACGGCAAAACAGCAACTCACAAGATTTTTAAAAAAATGGAAAATGGGTTAAAGGTAGAGAAAGATGAAGTTGTTTGGTATGGATGGGTGAGAAGGTCACGGTTATGGTGGTGAGGGGAAGGTGGTCGTGAGTGGTGATTGGGTGAGGTTGGATGGTGGCAGCCGTGGAAGATGGAGGAGAGAGGACGTGGATAAGTGGAGCTAAAGGTTGAAGGCTATGGAGGTTAGGTTATGATTTTGGTGGCTATTTGGAGAGTTAGTTAATGGTGATTAAGGTGGGTGATAGAAGGTTGAAGAAGATGAATAGTGAAGGGTGGTGAGTTGACTCGGAGGTGATGAACGTGAAGTGAGAAATGGAAGTTTGGTTAGGAAGACTTGTAGCTTTGGGAGGTGAAAGTGGTGGTTTATAGGGGATTTGGGGTGGCTTTACTAAGAGTGGATGATCTCATGGTTGGGATGGTTGTATGATGAATGTGGAAGAGTGTGGTGAGTTTGAAGATTGAAGAGGATGGGAAAAAATGGAAGATGAAGATTATGCTGCCTCACCATTTTGTGCAAGGGTCCCCACTATCTCTATAGAAAATGAGTGTGTATATGGTTTTAAGAAGTGAATGTTGCGTGTGTGTGTGCAGGTGGTGGGTACGTGAAGTGCGGAGGAAATTATACAGATGAGAACGTGAAATCGTGTAGAAAGTCCGTGTATCAGTGAAATTGGAAAAAAGAAAGTCAGTGAGTGGGTGAGCGTAAGTGAGTGGGTGAGCATGAGTGGGTGTGTGCTGTGTGCAGCAGGTGATAATGTAATCCTGGAGTGATAATGGAGTCGGTGTGTGCTACAGTGGTGGTGGTTGTACTGTGCATAATCAACAAACAACAAGAACATAGAGCCAAAAAACCAAAAAAAAAGTTTCTTTCCAAAAGCAGAAAAACTAAACAGCAACAAGAACTTTACTTTATTATTATTATTATTTGCTTCTTTTTTTTCTTTTTTTATTTGTTTTTATTTGTTTTTATTTGTTTTTGAAGCCCGGTCAAAATTGGGTGTTCACAACTTCTTTTATGTTTTGGGGGCTATGTTTGTCGAGCACCCACTTAGCATTTGTTCGGGTTTGCCTCAACCACACAATGCATAAACATAAAGCCCAAAAACTTCCCAGCTCAGACCCCGAAAGCACACTTCTTAGGAGTTAGTCTCATATTATGCTTTCTGACTTTTGCAAACACTTCTTTGAGGTCAACAGTGTGGGATCTGGACTCAGGGGTCTTGACGTTCATGTCATCAATGTATACTTCATGCATTCTCCTTATTTGACCCTCAAAGACTTTATTCATCATACGCTGGTACGTAGCTCCCACGTTCTTTAAACTAAAAGGCATAACCTTGTAATAGTAGCTTGCCTTTTCAGTGATGAAAGCAGTTTTATCTTTATCTCCAGGGTACATGGGAATTTGATTGTACCCAGAATAGACATTCATAAAGGATAGTAGTCAGAATCCGGAGGAGCTGTCAACCAACTTGTCAACGTTGTGGAGGGGGTATGGATCTCTAGGGCATGCTTTATTCAAGTTTGTATAGTCCACACTCATCCTCCACTTTTTGTTTGACTTTTTTACAAGGACCACATTAGAGAGCCATGTGGTGTAGGAGACTTCCCTAATGATTCCGACGTTAAGCAATTGCTTGACTTGCTCCTCAATTATCTACTATCTTTTCAGGCTGACTTTTCTTTTTTTCTGGGAGACTGGCTTCGCGTCCCATTTAATAGATAAATAATGGCAAATGAAGGCGGGGTCGAGCCCAGTCATGTCGGAGGACGTCCATGCAAATAGGTCCTTATTCCGTTGGAGGAACTCTATCAGCTGGTGTTTCTCCTGCTCCTCAAGATTTGCGCCTATTTGGGTGACTTGATCAGGCTTGTGACCTAGTTGAAGCAGAAGTAGTTCCCTTTCTGGCTGGGGTCTGGTACCCCAAATTTCTTCCCTAACATCTAACTCGGTCATTAGGATGTTAACTTGGTCCAGGGCCGGGGTAGATGTACGTGCTCTCGCTTTCTTAGGAGTTCTGTAGATCTTGAGGCTCTCATTGTAACGTTTGCGTGCCACAATTTGGTCGTCCTTGACCTTGACCACCTCATTGTTTTTGTTGAGGAATTTCATGGTCAGGTGGCCGGTAGACACTACAGCAGCGATACTATTTAGAGTAGGTCACCCCAAGATAATGTTATAGGCAGACGAGCAATCTATGACTAAAAATCTGACCTTGATGGTTTTGTAGGTTTTGTTATCCCTGAGGGTTAGGAATGTTTCAAAATAACCCACCGAGGTGATCTTCTCACCGGAGAACCCCGTGAGCTCGCCTTCATAGGGGGTTAGGGCGGACATGGGGAAGTCCAGCTTCTAGAAGGCATCTATGAACATTATATCCGCCGAGCTACCTTGGTCTACAAAACTACGCCGAACTTCAGTGTTGGATATTATGCCAGATATGACGAGAGGATCATCGTGATCTCGAATAATATCATCGTAGCCCTTGGTGGTGAATGATATCGGTGTCTCTTCCCTATCGTTAGCACGGGGTAAGCACGTAGAGCCATAAACGCTCAATACTGTTGTCCGTAGTGCTTTCTTCCAGGAATTGCTGGATGAGGCTCCTCCTGCAAATCCTCCAGATATCATTTTGACCAACCAATCTGTTCTGTTAGCATCGTTCTGAGTATCCTGGTTCCGATCCTATCGGTTACCAGCGTCATGGCAAGTTGGAGTCCAGGATTTCTTGGCTGGGCTGCATGTCCTCCTCCTCTGTCTCGGGGTTAGACTTTGCCTGGGGCTACGACTCCATCTTCATTCTCTCTGTCTCCCATGGTTATGATTATTCCGGATCCCAGAGATATACTTTTGAAGCTGGCCTTCCTTAATAAAAGATTCGATGACATCCTAGAGCTGGTGACATTCTTCTGTTTCGTGGCCATAGCCTTTATGCCACTTATAGTACTTAGAGTGGTCCTTTGCCTTTTTTGGAGGTGGTGGCATTCTAATATTCTGGAACTCGGTCTAAAGTACCTCTCTGAGAATGGTTTCTAGCGAGGTATTCAATGGAGTGTAGTTGGAATATTTCAGGCAGTAGGAATCGCCTCTAGCGGTAGTTCGAGGTTGGTTAGAGCTTCAGTTGTTTTTCTGGTGAGTGGGCTCACCTTTTTCCAAAGTCTCTTTATCCCTGATGGCTTCTTCCAACTCAATGTATTTTGTAGAGCTGAGCGTGGAACTCATTCATAGTTTCTACCTTCCTCTTTGCTAAAGACCGAAAGAAATCAGAGTCAGTCCGGAGGCCGCTTCGGGCATAATGAAGAGTAATCCAGTCATCCGGGCAGGACACACGAGCGAGGGTGGTACTGAATCTCTTAATATACTAGCGAAGGGACTCGTTGCTCCCCTGACAAATCCCGAAAAGAGAATCAACCGATTTGGGTTGCTCTTTCACAGTGGTGTAGTGTGACAGGAAGCACTGTGTGAGGTCGTCCCATCCAATGATAGACCTTGGTTGCAAGGTAGAAAACCAGTGGAGGGCACCCTTCTTTAAGAAGAAAGGGAAAGCCTGGCAAAGCAATTCTGGGGTCCCCCCATGGAACTGCATGGAGTGGATGTAGGCATCAAGGTGTTCCTGTGGGTCTGTCGTACTATCATATTGTTCAAGATTGGAGGGGGGCTTAAAGCCTCTTGGAATCCTATATGCCATTAGTTCATCTGAAAAAGGCTGTTGTTGGATGCCAGGAAGCGAGAGATTGTTCCCGATGACATGGCTGTCTTCATCGTGAGGTGGCCTTATCTGGTTATTAGCCACATTCCTCCTTTCGTGGATATTCTCCAAGTGTACTAACCATTCTAGCTCA
This sequence comes from Ormosia semicastrata, assembly GCA_029884595.1. Lineage (NCBI taxonomy): Eukaryota > Viridiplantae > Streptophyta > Magnoliopsida > Fabales > Fabaceae > Ormosia > Ormosia semicastrata. Next base: position 79,086,076 of record JAQQTO010000060.1, read on the forward strand.
TCAATCCGATGCCGTTGGTAATCCAACTAGCGGTGTTTTTCATCCAGCTGCTGAATTTGCTGGGCTACCAGCTCCTGGAGGCGGTTTCTGGTCAACTTAGAATGGGTAGGGGCTCGACTGGAAGCATGGTTAGCAGTATTATTATTTCTAGGGCCTAGACGTGATTGCATGGGGCCCCTAGACACTTGAGCGGGGTTGGTTGCCCTCTTTCCAGGGTGGGAAGTCTATCCAAGACGAACGTTCTACACGATGGATGCGGACTTTCATCGGAAAGTGAAGTTTCATGTCCATTGTGTAGACGTTCTGAGACATGTACTTGGCCTTTGGCAGTTGAAGCTTTTGCCGCAACCGGTGGAGCTAGTTGAGGAGGGGGTTGTGCTGCTAACTCCTGTCTCTGATCCACAGGAGGTTGTGCAGTGTCTCTCCTTGAGTATTGACGTGTCTTCACCATGTTCACGTGGGATTAGAAGTTTTCTGTTTCCCACAGATGGCGCCAATGTTCTGAAGTAGATTGAGCGGATACCTGAGATAGGCACGTGTATGGTGATTTCCTCCTTAAGCAATAGCAATCGAGCGTATTGAGACAGGGGGTGGGTACCTACAAAGGGACTCCAACGCTCAAGTTTGGCTGTGCGCAAATAAGACAATGTATATTGAGTAATTTACTGATACCTGATTAAGGCTAATTAGATTTGTATTTATAGAGCGTGTATTGAATCCTTATGCAATTTATATTGAATGCAGGTATTTAGGATTAGTATCCTGGCAAAGATTACTTTCCTACTATTATTGGGATGAATCCCTATAAGTTAAGAACTTTTAATACGAGAGCTACTTATCAATCTAAGACAGTTATGAGTCCTATAATATCGTAAATAGATGATTGGTAGTTACGGATATTTAGGGATATATTCTTTGCTCATATTTAGTAATCTTAATATTATGACCTAACGTCGCTCAGTATGCATGGCTCCGAGGTCTAGACTACCTTCAAGACCTTATCCACGTCGTCCAGGGCAGAGTCTGGTTATACGTGTGCCAGGTTGATCCAACTAAACGAGATCTCGAATCACAGTCCAGAACACTACAATTTTTATTATGTAATGATTAATTTTTCTCGAGCGAGAGTTAATTATGATCAAAAGCTTCATTTTATTACGCATGACAACAAAATTTATTCCAATTTATCGTTATTTATGTGGTAAATTTTTTATGTAGATGATGTTGAAATAATTTTTTGTTATGATATATTAATGGAAATGTTCTTTTTAAATCGTATGTTTTATTTAGATTGTATACCAAATACCAATAATAATCAGTTGTATAAAGTCAATTACTAAAAAATGTATTTGAATGAACAAGTGGGCTGATATCTTCCAAATCCTGAGAACTTATGGGAGAATTTATTAACTCTACCTTAACATATATATAAATCATTAACATTTAAATATTATGAAATAAATCTTGACATACGTGTGGGATGTAGTACATGTCCAGGCAACCCTAAACCCTAATCTCATTTGATTTGAAAATATTTTGTTCTGAAGGTGGAGTCAATGTTACTAACATGCTAGTATTTAAGCACTTATAAACAAATGACACGGTGCTAATAAAATCATTACTTAGCATTAATAGCAAACAGGTTACAATGAAGAACACTTATACATAGTAGTAGTCAATTAAACTAAAAACAATGGCTTTCATCATGCGATCCTCCACACTAATCAGCTCAAACATAGTGGCATCATCTGGAATGAGCATCAACTTTGATGTCATGGCTGCCCTACCGGTTGACAGCCACGTTTTGCATGCCATGCCATTGGCATTCGTCCACTCAATTCCCTATGTATCTATTCCATCAATTATCATCCATTTCTCGTTGATAGCGAGCATGATGTCCCCAGAAAATTCATCTGGAATATACTGCAAACCAAAAATGGCCATTAGTTATAAGGTTATGAAAGCCTGTTCAGTCGAAGTAGATAGAGCATTACATGTGGACCATCGATGCATTCAGTATTCATGATGGAAAGGAAGGCTTTAAATTTTGACTTGCCTGCCAACTTCATGGCATCTTCCTTTGCAAGACTTTTAGCTATCAACAAACCAGGAAATATATATCAAACTGAAATTGTAGCTATATTATGTGCAAATGAATAATAATATTTATTCTTACCTCTCTCCATCCAAGATTGGTGTTCGTCCTCCAATGAGCCAGATGAGTTTTTCGGGGAAGGAGGTGGAAATGCGCAACCTTCATATGGATTAGACATTTTCACCGATGATAGCAATCAGACCACACATTGGGGCATTATATATATGTGGCCCAGGGTATTCACAATCTATCAATATAACAATATAGTCGTATTAATATTCCAATAAGATAATAATAATTTATTTTAATATATAATAATACATCAACTTATTTGTTCTCTAGTGTATGTCTATATCGCTTGAAAAAATGTATTTGACCCTACTGACTTGGTCAAACCCCCCTCCCACATTGACATGCTAGCTTTAAAACTCATCTTGTGATGTGTGTAAAATTCACATATTTTATACTTATTTAAACATAAATTTGAATACTTAAAGAGAATAATTATGTTACTTATTTATTATATTGAGTGAATTATGAACTCATTGAATTAAATATTCTTTTAATATGTTTTGTAAGAATCTAAGGGCTTTTGTAGAAGATTAGGCATGGTTACTAAAATCTTGGTGAAGAGTATAAGGACCTTAGTGTAGTGTTTTGAGCCTAACTTTTGCTATATACCTTAGACTGTGCTAATCTTGGTGATTATGAAAAGAAAAAAATTCATACAACTTTCATGCAGACATTGAAGCCTAGTTCACACATTAATGTGAATACTTATGTCTTGAAGCATTTCAAATGGGTTTTTGATGATAACAAAGACAAAAGTGAAGATCAAGTGCAATAGTGAAGATCAAGCGCAAAAGGAAAAATCAAGATCAAAGAAAGAAGACAAGAAGGTTTATTTAGTTATAGGTCTTAGGATATTAATGTTAAATGCTCTCAAGATTTCTCAAATGGTTTTTCAATATATGATTTCAAAATAAATGGGAAATTTCAAAGTTAAACATGACTTTCAATAAAACTTGAGTTCCAACTTTAAATCTAACACTCTTAAAAGGATTTATGTTTAATCAAGTTTCTTGAGGTGTTGGAAATGACTTACAAGCTTTATTGGACTTGAAAAATGTGTTCAATGGCCAAAATAATCGATTACACAGCAAACAGAAAGCATGTAATCGATTACATGAATAATGTAATCGATTACAATAAAATCAGAGGCCATGTAATCGATTACACAATATATGTAATCGATTACACAAAGCCCAAAAAGGCAAAGAACACGTTCGGCGAGTCATGTAATCGATTACATGGATATTGTAATCGATTACAAACAAAGTCAGAAGCCATGTAATCGATTACACCAATAATGTAATCGATTACACAAAGCCCATAAATGCAAAGAACACATTCGACGAAGTCATGTAATCGATTACATGGATATTGTAATCGATTACACAAAGAAGTCGAAGTCATGTAATCGATTACATGGGCATTGTAATCGATTACAAGCAAAGTCAGAAGCCATGTAATCGATTACACCAATAATGTAATCGATTACACAGAGCTCAGAAAGTCAAGAACACGTTGGAACAACAATGTAATCGATTACAAAAGTTATGTAATCGATTACACGCATCCTGACAACGTCCAACGATTATTTTTAATGCATTAAATGCATGCCCAAACCACCCCAACGGTTCTATTAATTGAGAAACTTATAAATACCAAAGTTGGGTCTTTATTTGAGGTTGACCTTGAACCAAAAATTGATTATCAATACGTCCAAACTTGAATCAATCCTCAAATCATTTTCTTGCTCTGTTTTCTGTCAAAAACATGAAAAATCTTTGAGAGCATATTAGAGCTTCAATTTGTATTCATCTGCTCTATTGAGAGCTTCATTCTATCTATTCAATTGCTTTGTAAAGAGGGTGAGGTATCCCTCCAGTGAAAAAGGGTGAGGTATCCCTCTAGTGAAAAAGGGTGAGGTATCCCTTGTTGAGAAGAAGGTGAGGTATCTTTCATTTTTGTAAAGAGGGTGAGGTATCCCTCTAGTGAAAAAGGGTGAGGTATTCCTTGTTGAGAAGAAGGTGAGGTATCCTTCAAAGGTGTAAAGAGGGTGGGGTATCTCTCAAAGGTTGTATAGGGTGAGGCATCCCTGTTTTGAGGCTCAAAGCACAAGGGTGAGGTATCTCAAGGTGTTGGTGAGAGCTCCAATCTGTAAAGGTTTTCAAGCACCCGTTCAAACTTGAAGTTTAGTGGAAAATCTCGAGTGGTTTGCTTGAGGACTGGACGTAGGTCACAAGGGGTGGCTGAACCAGGATAAATCATTGTGTTTGATTCTCTCAACCCTATCTCTTTATATTTATGCATTTACTTTATATGCTTGCTTGAATATTATTCATCTTGGTTTACTTATTTTGTGAGTGAAGTATTCAATCTCATTTATCTATTCACTTCAATCATCCAATAGCTTCAATATAATCGTTAAACAAACGTTTTGCGAAAGGTTTGAGAAAAGTTTTCATAAACTCAATTCACCCCCCCTCTTGAGTTAGAGGCCACTTGATAACAAGTGGTATCAGAGCTAGGCTCTTGTGAAAAGGGCTTAGCAGCTTCAAGAGAAAGTGATGGCCTCCTCAAATGGGTTTTCAAAAAGTTCCTCTATCTATAAACCTTCCTTTTTCAATGGGGATGGGTATGCTTATTGGAAAGAAAGAATGAAATTTTTTATTGAAGTTATTGACTTAGATGTGTGGGATGCTATTGAAAATGGTCCTTTTATCCCCACAAAAGATGTTAATGGTGTAAGGGTTAATACACCAAGAAGTGAATGGACCAATGATGATAAGAAAAAGGTCCAATATAATTTGAGTGCCAAAAACATTATTACCACATCTTTGGGGCATGATGAATTCTTTAGAGTTTCAAATTATAAATCTGCTCAAGAAATGTGGAATGTTTTAGAAGTAACCCATGAGGGTACTAGTGAAGTGAAAAGATCAAGAATTAATACTCTCACTCATGAATATGAACTTTTTAGAATGAACCATGTTGAAAGCATTCAAGAAATGCAAAAACGTTTTACACATATAGTTAATCATTTAGCTTCATTAGGAAAGACATTTTCTAATGAAGATCTTATTAACAAGGTTTTAAGATGCTTGAGCAGGGATTGGCAACCTAAGGTGACGACTATCTCGGAATCAAGAGATTTGTCAACAATGTCTCTAGCCACCCTATTCAGAAAGCTTCAAGAACATGAAATGGAACTAAATAGGCTCAATCAAAATGAAGAAGTTGACAACAAAAAAGAAGGAATAGCTCTCAAGGCCACTTCTTCCATGTTTGATGATAATAATGATGATGAAGATGATGGAGATGACTTGGAAGTAGATGAGGAGAATCTTGCTCTACTAGTAAAGAAATTTGGAAGATTCTTTAAGAAGAGTGAAGCTCAAAGAAGACCTTCCTTTCCCTCAAAAATGTCTATCACAAAGGGAAGAAACCTCATCCACTCCCAAATGCTATGAATGTGGAGAATTGGGTCACATGAAGATGGAATGCCCAATCTATCAAAGTAAAGTTGAAGAATATCACAAAAGATCCTCAAGGAAGAAGAAAGAAAGAAGAGCCTACATAGCTTGAGATGATAATGACATGGATTCAATTGATAGCTCGAATAATGAGAAAGCCAATCTATGTCTCATGGTTAGAGGAGAAGAGGAAGATGAAAATGACATGGAGGTAACATTCTCAAATTCTGAATCAAATTCTTATTCCCCTTCCTATGATGAATTGCAAGAGGCATTTGAAGAATTGCATAATGAATCTATAAGACTTGCAAAACTTGTTTCATCATCCAAAAAATCAATTTCTTCATTTGAAAAACAAATTTATGCTTTAAACAAATAAATTGAGGAATTGAAATTAGAAAATGAAACTCTTGGACTTATTGATGCAAATTCTTCATGCATGACATGTTTATCACTAGAAAATGCATCTACACCCCCATCTTGCTCATCATGTAAAGCATTTGAAATTGAGATTGAGGACTTGAAAAACACTCTTTCAAAATTTACCTATGGAAGAGATAATTTGAATATATTGCTTGGAAACCAAAGATGCGTTTTTCAAAAGGCTGGTTTAGGGTATAATCCCAATAAACAACAAAAGTTTCTTAAGAACTTCTTTGTTTCATCAAGTACATCAAGTAGTCTCTTTATTAAATGCTTTCATTGTGGTAGGAATGGGCATAGTGCATCAAATTGCAATGTAAGGAAGAATATCAATAACAAGCTAGGAACTAAATTGGTTTGGGTTCCCAAAGGCACTTTGCCAAAGACTAACACACAAGGACCCAAGAAAATTTGGGTACCAAAAGTTAAAAATTGAAGCGTGTTGTAGGTGTGCTTGAAGGCCAAGAATTGAATTTGGATATATTGATAAGTGGCTGCTCCAAGCACAAAATCAGAAAAATACATCAAGCTATCCTCCTTGTCTCCAAGAAGCTAGATCTTGCATCCTTTGGTTAAGTGGAGACTTGCTCTATGCTTTACTAGTTTAATATCTTGAATATGCATCTTGTGTGAAATAACATGCTTAATATCAATTTCTTTGAACTTGACATAATGGTTTAATCATGCTTATTTGCTGCACAATTATGAGTTTCTGATCATAACCTGATCGAACTGTATGCTTAAATGATGTTTGGAATTGTTTTGGAATGTTTTGAAACAAATTTGAAGCCTGTCATCATATGCTTTTGCTATTAACATTTCATATTGTTGTGCTAAATAATTTATACTCTGATATTGATCCTGCTGGGCTGAAATAAAAATCTAAATGCTTATGTCTTTTTTTTTTTTTGATAATGCCAACGGGGGAGAAGATTAGTGAAATATATTGCATATGTATTATGTATTAGTGAAATATATTGCATGTGTACGGGGGAGTTGTGCACTTTCAAATAATCTATCTCATGCATACATTACGGGGGAGTATTGCACTTAATTATCTGATAATCATAAATGCATATATTTCTCATTCTGATGAATGTTTAGTTTGTCATCATCAAAAAGGGGGAGAATGTGAATGCTTATGTCTTGAAGCATTTCAAATGGGTTTTTGATGATAACAAAGACAAAAGTGAAGATCAAGTGCAATAGTGAAGATCAAGCGCAAAAGGAAAAATCAAGATCAAAGAAAGAAGACAAGAAGGTTTATTTAGTTATAGGTCTTAGGATATTAATGTTAAATGCTCTCAAGATTTCTCAAATGATTTTTCAATATATGATTTCAAAATAAATGGGAAATTTTAAAGTTAAACATGGCTTTCAATAAAACTTGAGTTCCAACTTTAAATCTAACACTCTTAAAAGGATTTATGTTTAATCAAGTTTCTTGAGGTGTTGGAAATGACTTACAAGCTTTATTGGACTTGAAAAATGTGTTCAATGGCCAAAATAATCGATTACACAGCAAACAGAAAGCATGTAATCGATTACATGAATAATGTAATCGATTACAATAAAGTCAGAGGCCATGTAATCGATTACACAATATATGTAATCGATTACACAAAGCCCAGAAAGGCAAAGAACACGTTCGACGAGTCATGTAATCGATTACATGGATATTGTAATCGATTACAAACAAAGTCAGAAGCCATGTAATCGATTACACCAATAATGTAATCGATTACACAAAGCCCAGAAATGCAAAGAACACGTTCGACGAGTCATGTAATCGATTACATGGATATTGTAATCGATTACACAGCAAGTCAGAAGTCATGTAATCGATTACATGGGCATTGTAATCGATTACAAGTAAAGTCAGAAGCCATGTAATCGATTACACCAATAATGTAATCGATTACACAGAGCCCAGAAAGTCAAGAACACGTTGGAACAACAATGTAATCGATTACAAAAGTTATGTAATCGATTACACGCATCCTCGACAACGTCCAACGGTTATTTTTAATGCATTAAATGCATGCCCAAACCACCCCAACGACTCTATTAATTGAGAAACTTATAAATACCAAAGTTGGGTCTTTATTTGAGGTTGACCTTGAACCAAAAACTGATTATCAATACGTCCAAACTTGAATCAATCCTCAAATCATTTTTTTTGCTCTGTTTTTGTCAAAAATGTGAAAAATCTTTGAGAGCATATTAGAGCTTCAATTTGTATTCATCTGCTTCTATTGAGAGCTTCATTCTATCTATTCAATTACTTTGTAAAGAGGGTGAGGTATCCCTCCCGGTGAAAAGGGTGAGGTATCCCTTGTTGAGAAGAAGGTGAGGTATCCTTCATTTTTGTAAAGAGGGTGAGGTATCCCTGTAGTGAAAAAGGGTGAGGTATCCCTTGTTGAGAAGAAGGTGAGGTATCCTTCAAAGGTGTAAAGAGGGTGGGGTATCCCTCAAAGGTTGTATAGGGTGAGGCATCCCTGTTTTGAGGCTCAAAGCACAAGGGTGAGGTATCCCAAGGTGTTGGTGAGAGCTCCAATCTGTAAAGGTTTTCAAGCACCCGTTCAAGCTTGAAGTTTAGTGGAAAATCTCGAGTGGTTTGCTTGAAGACTAGACGTAGGTCACAAGGGGTGGCTGAACCAGGATAAATCATTGTGTTTGATTCTCTCAACCCTATCTCTTTATATTTATGCATTTACTTTATATGCTTGCTTGAATATTATTCATCTTGGTTTACTTATTTTGTGAGTGAAGTATTCAATCTCATTTATCTATTCACTTCAATCATCCAATAGCTTCAATATAATCGTTAAATAAACATTTTGCGAAAGGTTTGAGAAAAGTTTTCATAAACTCAATTCACCCCCCCTCTTGAGTTAGAGGCCACTTGGTAACAATTAAGAGGGTGAAAAATCATGTGCAAAGTGGCTAATGAAGTTTGACCTAAGTCAAATCAACATTCCTAAATTTTAGGAATAAATCTAGATCTTTAATTGGAGTGCAAGTAATCCTTACTTGGTGATCAAGTATCCTTGTATTTAATGCAATGGTCTTAAGAAAAGTTTCCTTAATGCTAGTGGAATATTTTTTTCCTAATATATGGGAAATCAGTAAGACGAAAATAAGAAACAAGAGATTTGGTCAAAGTTTAATTAAGCGAAGTTTTGCTGTCAAACATGTCTCAGTAAATCAATCATAACTTTTTTCTACAAGTTTGTGATTTACCTAATTCTAGTGGCATTGGAAAGCTAAGAAAGAGATTTACAAATCTCATGCTAACTTTCCTTAATTCAGTTGCCCTTAGTGTGAAAATTGTGCCCCAAGTTTCGGCAAAGCAAGGCATGTTTACCTAAATTGCCCTAGATTCCTTGAAAGAATGTAAATAGAGGGCAAAGTCAAGGATTTGGAAATCTGGGGAGTAGAGGCAAAACACCCACTTTGGAGGCCAAGAAGAGTTCATCTTTGAAGACATCCAAGACTTTTCTCTTCTGGGATTTCTTCATGATGTTTCTTCCATCTTTTGATTTGTTTTGTGCTTTCTGTTCTGGACCATGATCCAGGATCATGTCTCATAGGTTAGCCTGATACGGAATATGTCGGAGTCCATCGTTGGCACACCAATAGGGATTCACTTATGGCACGAAGATGAGATCTCTGCACCACGGATATTGGATTATGGCGTTGGGTAGCAACGATATTATCGCGAGATTTGCACAGTGGATAAATCCTAAGAATATCTGTGATTGCCAATCATGATATTGCGTAATAATAATGCCCATAACCGCCTTAAATTACTCAAACATGCAGTCTCTACATTCCAATATTATAGGGATCCTCTGCAACTATTATGGGAGCGTATCTCCCAATCCAACCTTTATAAATACCAAGTTATTCACCTTCATAGGTAACTTATCACTCTTGAACATAAACCCTAATTGTACATTGCCTGACTTGAGCATTGGAGTGCCTTTGTAGGTACCAACTCCCTCATTTGAACACAATCTGCTACTGTTGCACAAGGAAGAAACCACCATGTACATGCCTATCTCAGGTACACCTCAGTATCCACTACTAAACATTGGCGATGTTTGTGGGAATCTATAGACTTCTATTCTCACTCAATCATGGTGAAGACAAAACTCAAATAGAGGAGAGGCAGCGTAAACCTCCGTAGGCCGAAGGCGACGACTAGTGTCGTACCATCCTCCCCATCTTGTTCCACCACCAGTTGCTGAACCCTCCACCGTGAGAAACCATGCACCCAACGTTGAACCTCTACGCGATGGGCATGAAACTTTACTTTTTGACGAAAGCCCACACTCATCATGTAGGGTTCCCCGCATGTATGGAGCCAATCTAGACGTTCATGGGCCCAAAATCCCATTGCACCAGCGCTTGGGAGCCACGAATGATGATGTAGAAGATCACATGTCCTATATAGAGAGCACAATCCAACCTGATATGTCCAGAAATCATCTCCTGGACTTAGTGCTACAACAAATGGCCATACCCGAAGAACAGTGTCACAAATTGGAAAATCTAGAATGATCCAGCATAAGGGCTAGTTTGGACTTCATTGTGATGACAGAAGATGGAGCATAGCTAATGATTAGAGGGGAATACTACACGCTAACATCGAAATGTCCAATAGTGTTAATAACAACCCAAACCTCGATAATTAGGAGCAGCCCTTCTCTGCTCAGCTTAGGGAGTTTAGGGTTCCATGGAACTTCAAGTTTCCTGCTAACATGGAGCTCTATGACAAGACCACAAACCTTTAGGAGCACATAGACATTTATGTCTAGTCTATGCACTTCCATGAAGGATCCTCGCAATTTCTCTTATGGTTCGTGACCTTGCCACGGGGATCTTTCACCAACTAGCTGGACCTCAAACAACGTTTCTTGCTCCACTATACCACCAGTAAGGAGCAACCCAAGTCCATCGAATCCCTCTCTGAGATTTGCTAAGGGCACAATAAACCTCTTCGTGAGTACCTTAAGAGGTTCAATACCATCTACATTAATGTGCAGAATCTTGATGACACGATTGCTCTCCATTATACGAGAAGCTGCTTCTGGACCAATTCCTAGTTTTTTATATCTTTGGCAAAGAAAAAGCTAGAGAATATGGAGGAATTTCGACAACAGTCCCTGAAGTATATAAACTTGGAGGCGGATACTAAGGCCAAGGAGAGCCTAGAGAAGGGTGAGCCATCTCACCAGAAAGGCAATCAAAACTCCTCATGGTCTTGAAACTCCTCTAAGGATGATCCACCCCGGGCTAAGTACTCTAGCTATACTTTTCTGAACACTCCATGTGCAACCATTTTAAGGGTAATGCTGCAGAGTGAGTTCTAGGGTATCAAGAGGCCAACCCCTCTGAAGAAACATGTGCAGAAAGATTGTACCAAGCATTGTTCATGACACAAGAGTTGCGAATATGAAACTGAAGATTGTTTCCAACTCTGGGACGCTATCGAGTCCTTAATTAGGGCAAAACGACTAGACTAGTACATTAATCATGTCCAAAATGATGAATGCCGCAAAGGATGGAGAGAAAGAAGATATACCCATAGTCCTCAACAGAGCCCATCTCCACGCCAAAGAAGGACCTAGAGTCCCAGGAGAAGATCTCGGAGTCCACCACACCATGATATTGATAACCAGCATAACTGGGATTAGGATACTACCTCTGATGACAACGACAACCGCCAAGCCTAGCCCAACAGAACCATCAACGCTATTGTTGGTGGGTTCGTTGGCGGTGGTTCATCCAATGGTGCCTAGAAGAAAGCTCTAAGGATAACGGTGTTAAGCGCCTCCCACTCTGCACCAAGTCATGGGCCAGAGATCAAAAAACGCCCCCCATTACCTTTCCAAATGAAGATTATGGAGGAATCACTCTGGATCATGATGACCCATTGGTTGTCTCGGGGATAATCTCCAATGCTGAGGTCTGGCGCATCTTCATTTATCAAGGGAGTTCAACAGACATTATGCTCATGGAATTATATCAAAAGCTAGAAGTTCCATGCTCGGAGCAGACCCCCTATGATGGCGAGCTTACTGGGTTCACTGATGAGAAGATCACTCCGATAGGAAACTTTGAGACTCACCTGACCTTAAGGAGCACTAAACTCTTCAGGACTGTCAAGATCAGGTTTTTGGTCTTGGACTACCCCTCGGTATATAACATCATCTTGGGTTATCCTGTCCTAAATGCCCTTGGTGTTGTGGTGTCTACTATCCACGGAGCCATGAAATTCCTCAACAAGAATGAAAAGGTTGTAACAGTTAAGGGCAACAAGATCGCGGCGTGAAAATGCTATAATGAGAGCCTTAAGATCTGCAAGGTCTCCAAGAAAATGAAAGTTGGCACATCTAGCCCAAGTCTGGATCAAGTCAACATCTTTACGACTAAGCTAGATGTTTGATAAGAAATTTGGGGTTCCAGACCCCAGCCAGAAGGTGAACTACAGCCGTTTCAACTTGGTGTCAAGCCAAATCAAGTCACCAAGATTGGAGCGAACATGGAAGAAGAAGAGAGGCACTAGTTGATTGAGCTCTTGCATAGAAACAAAGATCTCTTTGCTTGGACGTCCTCTGACATGCCTGGGCTTGACCCTGCCTTCATCTGCCATCACTTATCTATTAGGGTGGATGCAAGACCAGTCTACCAGAAGAAGAGAAAAGTTAGCCCAAAAAGGTAGTATGTTATTAAGGAACAGGTCAAGGAGTTATTCAGTGCCGGCTTCATCAGGGAAGTATCTTACACCACATGCTGTCTAATGTGGTGCTAGTGAATAAGTCAAATGGGAAGTGAAGAATGTTCGTGGACTATATAGATATAAACAAAGCGTGCCCTAAAGATCCATACCCACTTCCTAATATGGATAAATTGGTTGATAGCTCCTCAGGCTTTTGTTTGTTGTCTTTTGTGGACGCATACTCTGGGTACAATCAGATCGCAATGTACCCTGGGGCGAAGACAAGATCACCTTCATCACTGACAGGGCAAGCTATTAGTACAGGGTTATGCCCTTTGGTCTAAAAAATGCATGAGCCATTTACCAGAGAATGATAAATAAGGTCTTTGAAGACCAAGTAGGGAAGATGCTTGAGGTTTACATTGATGACATGACAGTAAAGACTCCACAGGACTGATCACACATGCGAACCTTAAAGAGGTATTTGCAAAACTCTGAAAGCTTAACATGAGACTTAATCCAGAAAAGTGTGCCTTCAGGGTCCACACAGGAAAGTTCTTGGGCTTCATGCTGACTCACCACGGGATTGAGGCTAATCTAGATAAATGCCAAGTGGTGCTCAACATGTGTAGCCCGCAAAGTATCAAAGAAGTGCAGTAGCTAACTGGCCGAATTGCGGCCGTCACATGTTTCCTTGCTAAAGCCACTCTCAAATCACTTCCCTTGTTCCAACTGCTCAAAAAGGGGGAAGGATTTTGAGTGGACTCGGGAGTGTGAGGATATCTTTTCCTCTTTCAAGAATCTTCTGTCCTCTCCCCCCATACTGACAAGATCGGAGCCTGGTGTGACTCTGTACTTGTACCTTTCAGTTCACGATGAGGTTATAAGCTCAGTGCTAATCTGGGAGACAATTGAGGGACAGATGTCGGTCTACTTCTTGAGCAAGGTCTTGCAAGGCCCAGAGCTCCACTAATAGAAAAGTGAAAAGGTTTCCTTTGCACTTATCACCACGACTAGAAGACTTAGGCAATACTTTCAGTGTCACCTCATGGTGGTGAAGAAGGACTAACCTATTCGCCAAGTACTGCACAAGACAGACTTAGCAGGGAGAATGGTTGCCTAGTCCACCGAGCTTTCTGAGTTCGGAATCGCATATAAGCCTCGGCTAATAATAATGGCTCAGGCGCTCTCTAACTTTTTGGAAGAACTCACATCGAACCCCGGTGACTTTGGAGGAATTTCTTGGACCATATTCATCGATGGATCCTCGAACCTCAAGGGAAGTGGTGCCGGGTTGATATTAGAAAATTTCGAAGGAGTAAAGGTGGAAAACTCCCTGAAGTTTAAGTTCCCAACCTTAAACAATTAGGCAGAGTACAAAGAATGTATTACCTAAACTGGCCATGGCCAAGGACATGGGAGCGGCTAAGATCACACTTTGCAATGACTCCCAACTTATGACCTCCCAGATCTAGGTTGATTATCAAGCCAAGGAACCCCTTCTTTGGAGATACTTAGCCTAGGTTCAAGAGCTCCTCAAGAACTTCCAAGATGCCAAGATATAGCATATTTCCAAGGAGCAGAATTACAAGGTGAACCTCCTATCCAAACTAGCCAACACTTAAAGCTTGGGCAATTACCATTCTGTGATCCAAGAAACTCTCTCTTAACCCTCCATCACGGATGCAACCATTTTCCAGGTGGAGAGAGAAAAAACGTACTTGGATCACCCTAATCATGGAGTACTTATAGTTTGGAGCCAAGCCTGGCGATCCAAAAGAAGCCTCCAAATTGATCAGAACCGCAGTCAGGTATACCATCTACGATGGACAGTTATACTGACGTGGGTTCTCCTCACCCCTCCTCAAATGCCTCACACCAAAAGAAGTAGAATATGTACTGGCTGAGGTTCACGAAGGGAGTTGTGGACACCACTTAGGGGGCAAAACCTTAGCTTTGGAAGCACTCAGGGTCGGATACTATTGGCCAATAATGGAAGCTGACTTCCTTGCACATGTTTGAGTTTGTGATAAATGCCAGCGCTACTCAGACCACTATCAGACTCCCCCAGAGGAACTATCCATGACATCTATACCCTAGCCATTCTATAGATGGGGTATGAATATCCTAGGTCCATTCCCTAGTTACGATCACCTTTACTTGGGTCCAAAAGTTCACTTGGCGTCGCATCATCACCAGGTTTGGTGTTTCGGAGTTCGTTGTGATAGAAAATAGAACTTAATTCAAAGATAAGGGCTTCAAAGAGCTGCTTGTTGGGCTAAAAATTAAGCATCATTGCAGTTCCATTGAGAATCCCAAGATAAATGGATAAGCTAAAGTGGTCAACCGGGTTATTGTTCGAGGAATTAAAAAAAAGGCTGGAGGCAGCTAAGGGAAACTAGGCAAAATAACTAGACCATGTCCTCTGGGACTAGCAGACTATGCTTTACTCTACAACAGGTGAAACCCCCTTTAAACTCACTTATAGGTGTGAGGCTATGATCCCGGTTAAGATAGGGGAACCAAGTTGGCGTTATCAACAGTTTTCACCTGGTAGTAACCCCAGATTGATTAGAAAAGACTTAGATCTCCTGGAGGAAAGAAGGCGTATCGCTCATATACGTGCTGCCTCCATCAAACAAAAGACGACAGGTCGTTATAACTCAAAAGTTGTCCCAAGAATATTCTAGCCAAGGGACTTAGTACCCCGGAGAGCAGACATTGGAGGTGGGAATGTCTCCCAAGGGAAGTTAGCCCCTAGGAAGGCCCCTATTGCATTGTGATCGGCACTAGCAAGGGAGCTTACACCTTGGAGACATTAACAGAAAAGCCGATCAAAAACTATTAGAATGTGTACAAACTTAGAAAGTACTATAACTAAGTGCCTTTTAAGGCCTAGTCCCTTAGTTTACTTTATGTTTGATCTACCCCAATTTTGGTAAGCATACACTTTGTACGAACTTTAGTCCTTCAGTTAGTCAATAACATGAAGTTATTTTCATACATCTTCTTGTACTATCTAAAGTCTCAATGGACCCTCAAGCCGAATTCCGGCTTGAGAATGTCTATAGAGCCTGTGTTACCAAGTGGCTTCTAGTACTCAAGAGGGGGGGTGAATTGAGTATAAAACTTTTTTGCAAAATCGCTTTTTAACTAAGACAAATATTAAAAGCTTAATAAATAAATGCACAGAAGGAATGAGAAGAAGAAAAGAAACAATAAAGAGCAGCGAAAAATAAATGTGCAGTAAATTAAATTGCATTAAAATAAAGAGATTAGGGAAAAGAGAAGCAGGCATAGTATTTATCCTGGTTTGACCACTAACCCACTTGTGGTCTACATCCAGTCCTCGAAAGCCGAAATTTTTCACTAAGTATACAAGTTTCAATAGGTGCTTGCTACCGTTACACAAAAGAGCACTTTTCATACACAGGGAAACTCTACCCTTGTGCTAAAGTCTCACCCTGTAGGGATACCTCACCCTTTATACAAACCTTGAGGGATACCTTGTAACACCCCTCGATTTAATAACCAATGCACAATCGTCATTACGTCATGGTCACTAAATTTCGGCGTGCTAACATTGTCAAATAACAAACTTTACAAAAATATTAATTATTTCGCATATGAGGAAAATAGGAGCCACGAATGAGTAGTTACATATATAACCAGTTAAATTATGAATTATAATATGTACTCGAATTACAGCATGTAATACTGGATAATCATCTTAAAACATATATATATATCCAAAATACACTTTATATAGGTAATGCAAAATAAAATATAAACTACCCATAATATATTTACGACTAAGGAGTTAGGCACTCCATCGAATCCCGAATGCGTGAGGCAACTCCGGGCTCACCGGAGTAGTGAGAAATACAGGATAAGGTCTTCAATCGCAGTCCTCTTCATGGTCAAGGTCAAATCCCGGCAAAGATGTTAAATACGTCTTGTCGGTCCAATCGACTCATTGCAAGCGTTAACACCACAAGTGAACACAATTCGAACGAACCCAATAGAACTCCCTTTGCGACGACATCACCGGATACAGTGGGTCAAACCAAGAAAATCCAAAAGAATCCAACCTCGTTCCCACTTACAGTCTTTAACCAAAAATTGACATAGAGCAAGAAAAGTACAAGAAAGAGGTAAGACATCCTACCATCATTACCAATCATAGCATCAAGAAACCAAACGGCAAGCAAAGCGCCCACGTAGCATTTATGACAAAGAATAATGGTAATAAACATTTAGTAGCAGTTACAATCAACCAAACAGTTCCAGGCAGTCATATATATATATAGACATATCAGAAGTACAACAGTTCTAATTATAATAACAATGTATGCCAGATAATTCATGGACCCACTATGCATATGCATACAAAATCAAAATCCTACTCCATGGAGCTAGACACAAATGGTCGGAGAGAAAGATCAGGCGACATGTCTGCAACTAGGCTGCCGAGGCCAAAGTGCTATAATTCTGAATTTACCCATGTGCACATCATGGCATTATACAGACAGTCTGCTCTAGATCGCGATATAGGACAGTGTCTCGGTCCGGATCGTCAGTGTGTTTGCATCGGTCTGCCCCACGGACAAAGAGCTACCAACTGCCCATTGCAAGGTACCTGCACCCTGACGCCCCCAAAGTCAACCGATGACCTACACTTGTCTATTCGCACCTGCACTAAGGTGTGTTCAACTCCTAGGCAACTAGGCCTTACGACAGTCCAACGGACATTCACAATGCATACAGACTCTATGCATATTCATGTATGATCATTATTACATACTATTCCATCATATGTCACAATTTGCCAAAGTAAGAATTAACACAGTCAATGGTCACCTACATGGACCCACAATAGCATAATATTGTTGTTAAATAAATTAATACATTTTAAAGCGTATTATGAATTTTTCTTAGGTTTAGCTTTACTTACAGAGTTTGTCTCTAAAGGAATTCTCTTAGTTAATTTAAATCCTCTTAGGTAATTTATCCATATACACTTAGAAGGTTATTCTAAGATCTCAAAATCTCAAACTCTCATGTTCTTACCCTAATTAAAATTATCTAAAGTCTTATGAAAATTCTATTCTTGGTTCTTTAAAATTTAAGAATCTCAGTATATTTTAATTTCCCAATTTGCTAATTATTGCATCCTGTTACCACTAATTAAATCATTAAGTGTTAGACGATAATTATAATTTTTGGATTCGACGAAGAAGTGTCTCTAGTGTACAATTGAGGCTGCCTTCCGACGGAAAATGACCTGACAGAAACAACATTGGTAGAAAGATATTGGTCAAAAGTCTAAACTCGACGGATTTTGACATTGTGTTTGGTGGTCAGAGATCTAAACTCGACGGATTTTGACATTCGACGGAAATGGTGAGAAGTCTAAACTCGACGGATTTTGACATTGTGTTTGGTGGTCAGAAATCTAAACTCAACGGATTTTGACATTCGACGAAAATGGTCAGAAGCCTAAACTCGACGGATTTTGACATTGTGTTTGGTGGTCAGAAATCTAAACTTGACGGATTTTGACATTCGACGGAAATGGTCAGAAGTCTAAACTCGACGGATTTTGACATTGTGTTTGGTGGTCAGAAATCTAAACTCGACGGATTTTGACATTCGACGGAAATGGTCAGAAGTCTAAACTCGACGAATTTTGACATTGTGTTTGGTGGTCAGAGATCTAAACTCGATGGATTTTGACATTCGACGGAAATGGTCAGAAGACTAAACTCGACGGATTTTGACATTCGACGAAAATGGTCAGAAGCCTAAACTCGACGAATTTTGACATTGTGTTTGGTGGTCAGAAATCTAAACTCGACGGATTTTGACATTCGACGGAAATGGTCAGAAGTCTAAACTCGACAGATTTTGACATTTGACGAAAATGGCCAGAATATCATATTCGACGAGTTTGGCCAGGGGTTCATACTGTTACTAGTTTTCACATGAAATTTCCAAATTTCTGAGCTCAACACCGTGATCATCCGAGAACGAATCGGAAGTCATTCCCTCCCATATTACACGTTCCAATACATCCAGATATATATCAAAACACACAAACAATCAAATAGCACACATACAATACAAACAATATGCAAAAACAGAATGACCCTCAACACCAATCACAGACGTTCCTAAATGCTAAAATAGGTTGAGGAGGAGTGTCTTCCTCTTACCTTAGAGAAGCACAAGGAAAGGCTGCTCCTTTTGGTCAGAAATTACGTTTTCAGCTTCCAGGAAATCCTTAAACATTTAAACTTGCAAAATCAGAACCTAATATCGAAATAAATACCCATGGTCATCAGAATGATAGTGGGTTACGAAAATGAGAAGAGGGGAAGAAAAGCTAAGAGCTTTACCTTAAAGTTCCAACCTTTAAGCTTCAAAGACGTAAGAGAATGAAGATGGAGAATGCAAAATAAACTATAAACTACCCATAATATATTTACGACTAAGGAGTTGGGCACTCCATCGAATCCCGAATGCGTGAGGCAACTCCGGGCTCACCGGAGTAGTGAGAAATACAGGATAAGGTCTTCAATCGCAGTCTTCTTCATGGTCAAGGTTAGATCCCCAGCATGTTAAATACATCTTGTCGGTCCAATCGACTCGCCGCGCGTTAACACCACAAGTGAACACAATTCGAACGAACCCAATAGAACTCCCTTTGCGACGACATCACCGAACCCAACCTCGTTCCCACTTACAGTCTTTAACCAAAAATTGACATAGAGCAAGAAAAGTACAAGAAAGAGGTAAGACATCCTACCATCATTACCAATCATAGCATTAAGAAACCAAACGGCGCAAAGCGCCCACGTAGCATTTATGACAGCAATAATGGTAATAAACATTTAGTAGTAGTTACAATCAACCAAACAGTTCCAGGCAGTCATATATATATGTAGACATATCAGAAGTACAACAGTTCTAATTATAATAATAATGTATGCCAGATAATTCATGGACCCACTATGCATATGCATACAAAATCAAAATCCTACTCCATGGAGCTAGACACAAACGGTCGGAGAGAAAGATCAGGCGACATGTCTGCAACTAGGCTGCCGAAGCCAAAGTGCTATAATTCCGAATTTACCCACGTGCACATCATGGCATTATACAGACAGTCTGCTCTAGATCGCGATATAGGACAGTGTCTCGGTCCGGATCGTCAGTGTGTTTGCATCGGTCTGCCCCACGGACAAAGAGCTACCAACTGCCCATTGCGAGGTACCCGCACCCTGACGCCCCCAAGGTCAATCGACTTCCTACACTTGTCTATTCGCACCCGCACTAAGGTGTGTTCAACTCCTAGGCAACTAGGCCTTACGACAGTCCAACGGACATTCCCAATGCATACAGACTCTATGCATAATCATGTATGATCATTATTACATACTATTCCATCATATGTCACAATTTGCCAAAGTAAGAATTAACACAGTCAATGGTCACCTACATGGACCCACAATAGCATAATATTGTTGTTAAATAAATTAATACATTCTAAAGCGTATTATGAATTTTGCTTAGGTTTAGCTTTACTTACAGAGTTTGTCTCTAAAGGAATTCTCTTTGTTAATTTAAATCCTCTTAGGTAATTTATTCATATACACTTAGAAGGTTATTCTAAGATCTCAAAATCTCACACTCTCATGTTCTTACCCTAATTAAAATTATCCAAAGTCTTATGAATATTCCATTCTTGGTTTTTTAAAATTTATGAATCTCAGTATATTTTAATTTCCTAATTTGCTAATTATTGCATCCTGTTACCACTAATTAAATCATTAAGTGTTAGACGATAAATATAATTTTTGGATTCGACGAAGAAGTGTCTCTAGTGTACAATTGAGGCTGCCTTCCGATGGAAAATGACCTGACAGAAACAACATTGGTAGAAAGATATTGGTCAGAAGTCTAAACTCGACGGATTTTGACATTGTGTTTGGTGGTCAGAGATCTAAACTTGGCGGATTTTGACATTCGACGGAAATGGTGAGAAGTCTAAACTCGACGGATTTTGACATTGTGTTTGGTGGTCAGAAATCTAAACTCGACAGATTTTGACATTCGACGAAAATGGTCAGAAGCCTACACTCGGCGGATTTTGACATTGTGTTTGGTGGTCAGAAATCTAAACTCGACAGATTTTGACATTCGACGGAAATGGTCAGAAGTCTAAACTCGACGGATTTTGACATTGAGTTTGGTGGTCAGAAATCTAAACTCAACAGATTTTGACATTCGACGGAAATAGTCAGAAGTCTAAACTCGACGGATTTTGACATTGTGTTTGGTAGTCAGAGATCTAAACTCGATGGAATTTGACATTCGACGGAAATGGTCAGAAGACTAAACTCGACGGATTTTGACATTCGACAAAAATGGTCAGAAGCCTAAACTCGACGGATTTTGACATTGTGTTTGGTGGTCAGAAATCTAAACTCGATGGATTTTGACATTCGACGGAAATGGTCAGAAGTCTAAACTCGACAGATTTTGACATTCGACGAAAATGGCCAGAATATCATATTCGACGAGTTTGGCCAATGGTTCATACTGTTACTAGTTTTCACATGAAATTTCCAAATTTTTGAGCTCAACACCGTGACCATCTGAGAACCAATCGGAAGTCATTCCCTTCCATATTACACGTTCCAATACATCCAGATATATATCAAAACACACAAACAATCCAATAGCACACATACAATACAAACAACATGCAAAAACAGAATGACCCTCAACACCAATCACAGACGTTCCTAAATGCTAAAATAGTTTGAGGAGGAGTGTCTTCCTCTTACCTTAGAGAAGCACAAGGAAAGGCTGCTCCTTTTGGTCAGAAATTACGTTTTCAGCTTCCAGGAAATCCTTAAACATTTAAACTTGCAAAATCAGAACCCAATATCGAAATGAATACCCATGGTCATCAGAATGACAGTGGGTTACGAAAATGAGAAGAGGGGAAGAAAAGCTAAGAGCTTTACCTTAAAGTTCCAACCTTTAAGCTTCAAAGACGTAAGAGAATGAAGATGGAGAAAATGCAGAACTTTGAAGATGATTTCCTCAATGATGGTGGTCCTCCAAACACAAAATGGTGCAAGGAGTGTGACGGTTTTGAAGTACAAAATGGAGGTGTGGGTGGGTGGTATTGCTGCTGTGGGGTGAAAGAGAAGAGAGAAAGATGAGTGAATAGTGAGCTGCGTACAGGGAGGAGGGGAAAAGGTGAGAAAGAAAATGAATTAGACCCCCAAATAGCCAAACGTGCAGCACCCAAGAAAAGGAGGAGAGAGAAAAAATATAAAATGGTTGGAGGAAGCTTCCTTGAGAAGCTTCGCGCGCTCCTTGATAAAGTGTATAGTAAGCTTGTCTTCAAATTAAATACATCTGATAGATGATTAATTACACTGTTAAAATTATTTTCTCAGTGAATAAAAGTTACGGTTGATGAAAACAATATTTTATTATTCATCAGATGATTTTATGATACAATGATTTTATTTATCAGATAAAATCTTGAAAAACCCAAACCTCGTAAATTGTGCTCGGCCTCGGGTTTAGTGAGATCCCCCGTCGACGCGTTGACAGTTCAAGGTTTACCAGCCTCAGGGAAAATAATTTATTTTCCCTGCTCTGCTTAGCGCACACGCAAAACGAGGAATATATTAAAATATTCAATATTTTCAGAAAATTCCACAAAAATCACCAAAAATCACAAATATTATAAAATAATTGTTTATAATGAAATAACTAATTTTCGGGATGTTACATACTTCACCCTCGATACAGAATATCAGAAGATAGATGAAGAGAAACTCTCACTAATAGTAAGTAATACAAATTGAAGTGCTAAAGGAACTCTAACAGAAATATCTCAAAGCTTTTAAACAAGAAGTGCGTAGAAAATAATTTTCACAAATCAGAGCAACCAGAAAAATAGTTCAGAATTATGGGCAAAGAAAAAACGTGACGCAAGGTTCCTATTTATAGAAAAAACAAAGAGATAGCTGTTTGGGTATAATTAAGAGCATTTAAAACAAATTTATCCGAATTAAAACGTTTGAAAGTTTCTATATCAGACTTCGTATTCAAACATGTTTATTCGAATAACTTAACAGGTTATTCGAATAACACTGTTCCTGAAACCAAAATAAAAGCTCGTCTGAAATGGGTTATTCGAATAACCAACCTGTTATTCGAATAACTCTGTTAAAACTAGAGTTTTGAAAACAAAGGATTATTTAAATAGTAGCTTAACCATTCGAATAACGTAGTTTAAAAGAAGTTCAGGCAGAAAGGATTTATTTGAATAACGTTTGAGTTATTCGAATAACTCACTTAAAACACAGTTCTGAAAAACCTCAGTTATTCGGATAAAAGGCCATGCTATTCGAATAGCATCTTTAAACACAGAATCTCGTAAAGGATTTTATTCGAATAACTTAAGCTCTATTCGAATAAATCAGTGTAAAACAGATTTGGAGAAAATGTTTTAAAGACACTAAGTTTATTTTAAAACACATTTTATCTTTTCTTTCAAAAACAAAGAGATATCAAAGTGAGTTCCGTACAATAGATCCTAAGTCCTAAGGCTATTCTAATATAAACTTGGACTTGGTCTATTTATCATCTTCATTTATTCTTCACGTTTGTTATCATCAAAACAAGTCTTCAAAGATATACATCCAAACACAGCCTGTTCTTTATGGGATTTGGAATTTCTTTTAACAATCTAAAGACCCTCAAGCCGAAAAATGCCTTAAGAATGTCTAGATCCTGCTCCTTGTAGGATCTAAGGTCGCTTAGATTCCACGTTAAACCCATTTGTGCATTTTGGTCACGAGTTGTGGGCAAATACCCAAATCCTCAACACTTGGCCATAACCATTTTGTGGTTATGAAATTAATTGGCAGTATGGGTTACCACATCTGTGATCTGCCATTAGGTACTTGTCGTGACTATCTTATGTTAAATCGATTCTAAACTTGGAAATTGCTAAGCGTTAGGGGATTTTCTGAACTAGACCATAAGCATTAGAGGCCCTATTATGGATCACCTTAAATTTTGCCTAAGTCCTAAATGGAATTCTGAGTGCTCAATATTTTGGGCATTCGACCCAAGACCAAGGTTTTAATTCAATTGAAATTCTCCTAAGTCCTTAAAAGCCTATCAAGTGCACATTTATAATGGGCATTGGACCCAGTACAGACCATAGAAAAGAAGCAAGCAATAAAAGGAAAATGAATTCATTAAATGTAACCCAGTGACCGGGGCAACTTTCTTTACAGAAATACCCCACTCAGGGTGAAGGAATGCAATAGATAAAGCAAAGAAAGAAGGTAGCAAGCTAGGCTTCACTATCATCGCCCTTCGCAGGGGTCAAATCTTGGACAACGACAACCGAGGCCTCTGCAACACCTTGGTTGACATGTTAAGCAGCCTCTGGAAGCACGAGACAGCCGTCTCGGATCACTTTTTCAAAATCCAATGCATCTAATACTGGTGCCACCTCAAGGTTGAAAAGCTAGACTTGGTTGACTATAATTTAGAATTGCTCCCCATTGATCTATGTGTAGATTGTAATCAGTTGTTGGGTGTTTTCTTGCACCCATGCCACTTGGGATCTGAGGTGCTAATTTTCACTCCATTGGCTTTCATTCTTAGCACAAAGGCTAGTGACTTCCTTCCTAGCCTCCATGGAGTAAGCCTTCTCTTTCTTCAGGTTGTTCTCCTAGTTCGCCAACTTCCCCTTCAGCTCATTAGCATTTGCTTCAGCATCTTCCTTGGCCTTCTCAACTTCCTCTTAGGCCTTGAGGGCTAGGTTAAGTTTCTAGGTTCCTTCCTCCTCGGTCGCCCTCAACTTCTCTATCATTTGCTTGTCATACTCTCCTAGGCACCTCTCAACACAACGGGCCTCAATAGCAATACAGAGACTATAGGTCTAGATCATCATCAATAGTATCTCTGGTGGACTGTTCTGAGTGACATGATTTATAGCTTTGTCATCTAAGAGTTACTTGTTGATGAATGACCCAGGCTCTGAGTTATTCTAATACAAGGAAATTGGGCCCTCTTCCACCTCATCGGCCGCCCTCTTCCCTCGGCTCTCTGCCCTACTACCTTCAACAGCCTTCCTCTTTTGTCTCTGAATGGGCTGAGCAGGAGACTCTTCACACTGGGTCGAACCCACCTCAACTACCGGGTCTTTAACAGAAGTTACCAGAGCAACATTTCTTGTAATGTTGGAAGGTCCAGCGTCCTTATTTCTTATTCTTATGGCTCTGAGGGCGAGAATAGCATTCCCGAATGCCATGCTTTCTACAAAATAGATAGCAAAAGTCAAACAATAGGAAAAATATTTAAAGGAAATTGTTACATACAAAAAATAAATACAGATTGTGGCCTACGCTACCTAGAATAGCCTCAAGAGTTTCATCATCAGCGGCATCCAAGACATCCCATTAAAGGATTAATTGGGTTTCTAGGATTAAAGATAGTTGATACACTAAAGAATTGAGTATTAGTTAAATTAGGAAATCTCCCCATTAATTTATCTAATTAGGTTGGAATCCCTAATACTAGTCGGAAAAACTAAGTGAAATTGAACCCCTAGTGCCTTTATCATTGAGTGTTAGTTACTCTTTAATTTACTATTACAATTTCTTTATTGTTTTCAAGTTATTTAATTTGCTTTATTTCATTTTTCTTCTAGTTATTTATCTTGCTTTGAAATGCTCTTTGAATCAAATCTTTGCCTAGATAGTAGTTGGATTAGTGAAGTGGTAATTTGCAACTCAATCTCCATGGGAACGATACTTTCTCATTGTCACTCTGTTACTTTTGCAATTTGATGCACTTATCAAATTAGTCAACATCTCACAATGTAAAATTAAATAAGGCAGTCATTAGAGCTTAAGTGAGTAATAATTTTTTTTATCTGAAATATATAAAATAATAGTAATAATAATAATAATAATAATAAGAATAATAATAATTAATGTAAATTTAATAATAATAATAATAACAATAATACTTAAATATAATTAAATTATTGCATATTTTAACAAACACATTTTAAACATGATATATTAAACTAAAATTACATCACACAACTAACATTACAGATCAACCACTAATCACATACTAATCATTCATAAATTTGTACTTAGTGCTAATATTTGTTACTTAATTATACCCATCATCCCATTAACAAATATTTACATCACACAAACCAAAACCACTACTAATTAACCACTAATTCTACCATCAAACCAACATTTACCTTTTCCAAATCATAGTAGTCATCAAAATTTTCCATTACCAGAGACCAATAACCCAACTAGCATTATTACTACGGCTAGCAACATCTCATGCAACACGTATACTTGTCACTTAAGTCCTATTACTCTTTTTCAAGTTAAATTAAACCTAACGAAATAAGTTAATAAACTTACAAGTATCTTCCTTAACCTGTACCTATTACCATAAAATTCTCCATCCTTTACTTGATATTTTCACAATTTTTCATAACTTTTTAAGATATCAACCTATTAAATCTACCTCTTAAACACTCATTCAGTATTATTAAAAATACTAAACTAGCTCAATTAATTCTCCAAAATTAACTACAACTAGTTCCAACCACAAGTAACCTAGAAATAAATTCTCCACATTTATTTCTAAGCAGTTTATGCTAGATTCTGAGCTAATAACAACTATTTTTCACATTCATCAAATTTAACAGGCATGCCATGCAAGTATTATGATATCTCTATAACCATATACAAGACTAACATATTAATGAGGATGTTACAATATCCTCCTTCCTAAACCTCAAATGGTGGTATCCCGAATGAAGATCAATCTTTGAAAAGCACTTAGCTCATTAGAGCTGATTAAACAAGTCATCAATTCGAGGCAAAGGATCCTTATTACACATCGTCACCTGATTAAGCTGCGTATAGTCCACACACAAACACATAGTCCTATCCTTCTTTTTTATAAAAAAGTACAAGAGCACCCGATGGAGAAGTGCTCGGGTAGATAAAACCTTTATCCAACAAATCTTGTTGCTGCTCTTTTAACTCCTTCAATTCTGCAAAGTGCCATGCGATAAGGAGGTATAGACATTAGTTGGGTGTTTGAAACAAGGTCAATGTAAAACTCAATATCCCTCTTAGGAGGCATCCCAAGCAACTCATTAGGAAACACATCTTGAAATTCATTGACCACAAGAACTTGCTCTATACCAAGCACTTCAACTTAAGTATATCTAACCACAGCTAGGAACCCTTGACAACCTTTTCTTAGCAAGTGCATAACATCTAAAGAAGATATCAAACTAACCGGAGCTAAATTATGGTCACCTCAAAAGAGAAAAGATGGCTCATTAGGAACTTTAAATCTCACCACCTTCGAATGGCAATCAAGAGTGGCATGACATGAGGCTAAGCAGTCCATACATAATATGACATCAAAATCTATCATCTCCAATACTATCAAGTTTGCCACAGTCTCCTTATCATCCACAGTAATCAAACAAAATCGATACACATGTTTAACAAGCAAGGACTTTCCAACAAGTGTAGCAATAAAGAATGGATGATCCAACAACATAGGTTATTAACTAAAGCAAAAAGCAAAGTATGGAGATACATATGAATGTGTAGATCCTGGGTCGAACAAGATATGAGCATCAAAAGAGAAAACCAGAAGTATACCTGTCATAACTGCATTAGATGGCTGAGCATCTTGTCTATTCAAAGCATAAGCATGTGCTTGGCCTCTCCCAGCCTGATCACGTCCTCTACCACCAGAGTCTCTACCAAAAGAACCAAATGACTCCCCCATAGGTTGCACTGTGGAAGATAGAGATAGTGCAATCAGCTGAATTGAACCCTAACTAGAGCCCTTCGGGTACGGAGGACAATCCTTCCTTAGGTGGCCCTTCTGAACACACTCAAAACATGATCTAATCTCCCAACGACACTATCCGGAATGATTCTTACCACAAGTCCTACAAAGAGGTCTAGAACAACTAGGTTGCTCGATATTAGGTGTGTTTATCTACAGTACACTAGCCCGATCAGGTCTCAATGAAGCAATACTAACTGTGGATCGTCCTGAGGCTATTGAACCTATTTATAGGGATCTCTGTTGACTCTGAAATCTAGATCTTCTACTAGAATTAACACCACCACTGAAAGAACCTCTTGTCTTAGTCTTCTTGCTTATCTTCCTAGAGGCACTCCTCTCTAACCATCTCGTCTCAATTCTCTTAGCAACATCTAGAGCCTCTACATATGTTATTCTCTCAATTTGGGGTGACAAGATTGAAAACAAAGGTTCAACTAACCCCTCAATGAACCTCTTCATCTTCATATCTTCAGTCAAAACCAAGTAGGGAGTATAATGAGAAACTGAGTGAAATGGACATCATACTTAGATACAGTCATACTAGGTGTCTACACCAACCTCTCAAACTCTCTAGCTAAACCATCCCTCCTATTAGATGAAAGACATCGCACCATGAATGCATCAATGACCTCATCCCACGTAAGGGGAGCCGAATCTACTAGTCTCCTTAAAAGAAAGGACTCATACCATAATTGTGTAGCATCCTCAATCCTATAAGCAGCTAACTCAATTGACGGTTTACCAGAACAACCAAGAGCCCTGAGTACCTTATCCATCTTGTCTAAGAACTGTTGAGGATCCTCTATCACATCTAACCCAGAAAACTTAGGATGCTTCATCTTAAGAAAATCTGGGAAAGACACCTTAAAACCATCATTGGGCTGTGGTTGCCCTTGTATAAGCAAACCTACTCCAACATTAGGTTGTACCACAAGCCTAACTTGATATGTCATCAATACTACAAGGTTCACTATAGCTTGGTGAACTCCCCGCATCTCTATAACTACCTCAGTCATAGTGACATCCCAAGTATCAGGAGGTGGTGTCACATTCTCCCCCAGAACTGGCTCTCTAGTCAGCATAGTTGTTCTACCACGACCCATACCTCGACCTCTACCTTTACCTCAACTCCTTCCTCTTGCTTTAGGAAAGGGTGGCCTATCAAATCCACATTAAGAGCTACACGATCTCTGGCTCTATGGGCATGAGAATGAGTCCTGGGTAGAATCTCCACCTAGCAAAATAAACATATAGGATCAAAACATAAATAGAGTTCATGACAACAAGGAATATAGAGGACCACTGACAATAATTGAATAAGAATGATATTCCTATAGGCCTCTGGTAGTGTCGCGATCGTGGTAATGGCCTGCATCATTAACACAATCATGACTCTACTAAAGGACACTTACTCCTATAAACTACAGGGAAACCTAATGCTCTGATACCAACTTTGTCATGACCCAAACTTGGGGCCATGACCAGTGAATAGGTGGACTAGCCAACCTAGCAAGCCTAGTGGAACCATTAAACATAGTATATTGAATATAAAGATTCTTTCAAAAATTCAATAGAGTTTCCTGTAAAGGTGGAACATCCCATAAATATACCATATCTTGTAATTTAGCAAATCCATATACATAATCAGATTTCCAACAATTATAGCATCCACACGATGCTCAACAGTGATAAGTACATGTCCAAACACATATTCCAAAATAAACAACACAACAGAAACTAGATCCTGCCTGTAGATGATGGAGTGCATCTAAAGATTTATACAATAATTCAGGTGTACCAAAATAGCAAAAGACAGACAGTAAAAGAAGTTGCCCACACAAACAAGTGTAGGGCTCACCAAAATAAGTAACACCTCTTATCAAGTGGAGGAACTAGGAGTCTTCTTAGTACTGGAATCTAAAAAACATAGGAATGAGGGGAGTGAGTCACAAGACTCAATGAGAGATAACATAAATTATAACGAAATTAGGACAAGCATAAGCATGAGTTTTTCAAATCCAATATGCTCCAAATTTAAAAGTATGTACTGTAAATAACATGTAACATAAATCTCATCATTTCGAAATAATCATAAGACATAATACATAGTGCAAGTCAAATGTGAGTTCTCCTTGAAAAATGGTCATATAGAAAACTTAAACTAGGAGGTCCTTAATCCATAATCAGATATCAAATTAACTCATCAATAAGTATACCCTTCGAAGGGTTAAAGAATGTCCACTTATTGGAGCTAAATCTAAGCCGGTCATGAGGGCCAATCATGCCAGGCTAGCAACTCCCCTACTAGCTGGGGTTCAAACCAAGGTGCAACAAGGCTAATGTCTACTGCCATTAGCTACAATGTTCTATCAAAGTTTTCTCCCAAGAAAACATACTTGATTTATATCCAAATGTAATCATAACCACAATATGTATTCCAATGTTCCAATATGTCCAAAATTCACTAATTCTGAAATACCCATAGAGAAGTTCAATTTCAAAACATCATTGTAACTTTTCAAACATCATTAGAAAGTTCAACCTTCATCACTTATATCAGTATAGTGTTGTAAACATA
The DNA here is from genome assembly GCA_029884595.1 of Ormosia semicastrata. Lineage (NCBI taxonomy): Eukaryota > Viridiplantae > Streptophyta > Magnoliopsida > Fabales > Fabaceae > Ormosia > Ormosia semicastrata. The sequence goes on from JAQQTO010000060.1 coordinate 79,116,402, forward strand.
CTACTTTGGCAAGTTTAAAGTTTAAAAAAGGCTTGTCCCAAAAATGCAAGTTCTCTAAAATATCAAGAAACAAAAGTGTTCATAAAGTACCTCATTTGAGCAAACATGAAACTGAATAGGATAAAATAATGTTAATACTCCAGCAAGTGCATTGGTTCGTATAACTAATATAGAGAGTAAATATCATTCCCACAAGGATTGGAATTAACACATAATTTTTCACTAATTTCACTACTTGGCTACAATCAACTTTGATAGAATTCTTTCAAAACAAAAAGCATAAAACGAATGAAATTTACTTGCAGAAAATAAATCACAGAAATTATCAAAATTGGGGTTGTCAAATAGATAAAAGCGGTTATGGTTTGATTTCACTTAATCTCCCTATGAGTAATGACAATTGATTTAATTCAAATCCTTCATTCATTTTGGTTTACGATTCAATCCTAAAAATTAGTTCACATTCAATTCCTTGAAATATGAATCCCTTTTAACCCCACAAATATCAATTAATCCCTTAATTAAAATTTGCGAGAATAAAGCTTTAACGTCTTATGGATATTCTAAAATCACATACTCATAAAATTATATTCCTAGAAATCCCAAAAGCACGACAATTAGACTAAGAAGCTTAATCCATACTCCATCTTCCAATTTCGTATGGATTCTTCATATGAAAATATATATGATCAGCTACTCCACATACAAATCAATGATATAAAATAGGTCCAAATGCTAAACAATGAAAGAAAGACTTGAATTAAAATAAAAAAATCATTACATCATTAGTTGAGAAAGTTGCATCACCCTAACCCGAGAAATTTAGCAATTCATGATACAAACATAGGAAACAATAAGAAGAAAAGAAAACATCCTAGTCATCTTCGATGATTTGGAGGGATTCCTATTCTTTCGGTTGGTAAGCCTCTCTCTCCCTTTCCAGAGTTGTTTCGTCACTATCTCCCTATGTTCTGATGGTTGAAAGTTATTTAGGTCATGATTAATGGGCCTTTTATTATGATATGCGTGCCTAGACGCTGATGTGAGAGCACCTAAGCGCTCATTGGATAGTAACGAGACTCTGCGTCAATATGGTTCAGCGCCTAGACGCTAGGTAGGCTGAGAGTAATCCTGGTAGGCCAAGAGAAATCCTCTGTTATGGGCCTGGGTGCCTAGACGTCCAAGACATAGTGCTTAGGTGCTGAGTGAACAGACTGAATTCCCTTAATCTGCCTCCAAGAATCTAACTCCTCCATCCTTAGATGCTTCCCTACAAAAACACATTAGAGTGGTGAGGATTCTTCTTCCTTTTAATGAATTATTCTCAAACACAAGCCAAAACAAATTAAATCTTATTCTATGTTCATTATTGCGAGATACTTGGGTAACAACAGTAAAAATAGTAAATTAGAGGGAACTAAAACAGCTTTTCACGATCCAAAGCTATATCTTTTGCGCGCTCATCACTCCCCCAACTTAACCTTTGCCATGTCCTCGGGCAAAGAAACAAATCATAGTGTTTCCAAATAAAGTCAATTCTACAAATCACGAATACAAATTTCAGATCACCGAAAGGTATAACTAAAAGGATCGCTTTACTCAAACACCACAACACCAAGAACAGAGTAAATTTGCATGCACACAAATTCACATGTGAACAAATTTAAACAAATTTGCTCTCTTCACTCAAGTGTTTAGGCTCTTGTATTTTCACTCCTTCACAACATAAGCACACCTTACCATAGGCTTGGTTCCTCTCTACTAATCCATTATCCACATGCATGCATGTCACAAGTTATGAGGTCTTTCATTCAGGGTTGTAATTAAGCTAAGGTGAGGGGTGAAATATATAAGGAATGGTCGGGGTTCAATCAACGGAGCTATAAACCGAAAAGAACTTAATTATGCTAACAAGCTCAATGAACTAGCACAAATCCCCCTTACTCAATCTTTCATACTCTACATCCACATTTATTATGGTCCCTCTTTTTCTTTTTCTTTTCTTCTTTTGATTTTTTTCTCTTTTTTTTCACACAATTTTTCACCGTATATTCGATTCAACCCATCATTTCCTAACGTAAAAATTCTGCACCATTTTCATCCCTAAGTCAACAATGGTCTATTCACTCCCTTAGTAGGTTAATGATTCATGGTTTACGCTTAAGGGTTGTGTTGAGCTAAAAAGAATGGAATGGTGATCAGGCTCAAGGAGCTGTACAAGGGGAAAATGTATGAGGTTGCCTTTTTGGCTAGAGAGTTATCAATGCCTCAATCATGCTTCATGTATGCATACAGGCCAAAATTTTTAAAAAGAGAGAAAACAAGTTCTGAAAGGTATTCCTATGAATGAAATGCACACAATCAAGAAGAGATAGGTGGGTGGGTGTTCCCCCTTCATGCATTAAGGCTCAAAACTCACTTCAGGTTCTCACTTACATGTGAGTGACATATACCAAGTTACCCTACCCTCAAAACTGTGGTGAAGAGGAGCTTATTCAAAGCTATTTCCTTAGTTACCTTGCTCCTTCTTCTTGATTAGCAACAATTTAAAAAAATATATTTTTATTTTTTTTAAACCATTAAAGAATGCAATAGGAATTGACAAAAACAGGGAAAGGTCATATGAGCATGAATACAAAGTCTCCCCCAAACTTACTCTCGTGCTTGTCCCCAAGCACTTGAGAAGTGAATTCTAAATAAACTAGAAAAACAAAAGAAAATAGAACAAAAACAATAACAAGCGGAATAACAAAAACACAAACAAATGAAATGACATAATAACACAATGACAAAGCAAAACAATAAAAACAAAATAAAATGAAAGTGGAACTCCCCTTCTTAGGCTGCTGTGTATGGAGATATGTGTATGGACACTCAAACATCACTACCTTCGCCATCCTCACCATCAGTGTCTGCTCCCCCCTCACTTTGTGAGTTGTCCTCGGGAAGTGGAAGACCACCTAGCGCATCAGGATCAACAAGTAGCTGGATGGCTAGGTTTCGCAACATCCCCTCCAGCACCTGGCTAGACTAGACTACATAGCGCTCGAGATGCCAGATGCATCTCTCTACTCCACTGGAGGATGTTTCATGTTGCTGATATGGTGTCCTGGTGGCATGAGCTCGAGTTGCTAGCCGGATCTGAGTGGGGTCATCCTCCTGGAGACAGCGGTTAATCATAGCCACGTCCACGGCCAGAGCTGGCCTAGTGGACACATCACCGCTGATCTCCACCCCAGCTGCCCTGCATAATTGTGTGATGAGGCAAGGGTACCATAACCTAGAGCTCTGGGTCAGACTCTACGCTAGAGTTAGAAATTGGAAGCATGTCAGACTTCTTCAAGTATTTTGAATAATTTTGGGCATCAAGCTCCAACTGGGCTCCTAGTTTGCATAGAGTCCGCACAACCCTATCGGGGTTTAGCGTCTGTCTCCTCAACTTCATGTACCCACAATCACCAACATCAGTGGGTGTCTCAAGGAAGCGATCCAGAGCTCTCGAATCAAATGGAATGTGGTGGCCCCGGACATACGACTCATATTTATCGTGCTCATCCTCATCCGGCCGGTATGCATTCGCATAAAATTCCCTGACAATTGAGGAGGAACCTGCTTCCGGTGCCTTACATAGCTTGGACCAATTTCTCCATAGGATCTGATAAAAAATCTTATCACAAGCGCTGTCTCCTAGGATTATGCCTCGCTCCGGCACAAACCCCCAATTACTGAGCAGTTCATTGAGGCACTTCTCATGCTCCTCGGAGAGAAATAGGTGGGAGTTAAATGACGCTTGTTAGCGTGAGCTCTCAGGTTGGGAAGTGCGTGCGCTCTTCAGTGCCATTTTCCTGCACAAATAACATAACACAATATGAGTGCATACATCTAGAAATTCAACATATATGATGCAGTACAATCCACCCATCTTTTCACCACACAATGCAGGTGTGCACATTTCACCACAGATGCAGCAAATCAAAGAGAACATAGATCCAGAGTGCATCAACACATGTAGCAATACGTATGCTCCCACACAATGCAATTATGCACATTTCAAATCCGATTTACCCATCTAGTCAGCAACAGAGCATATAGCCAAACCATTTCAAATCCTCCAAACAAAAATAGAACATACCAAAGAACCTAGAGAATGTAGTTCAAATACCATTTACCCAACAAGTCAGCAAACCCTATACAGAAACCATTATATGCAAAAAAAAAAAAAAAAACTCCCAAAATATGCAATGTTTCACCCACTATATAGCCAAACCAAAAAAAGCTAGAAATTTCAAGTACCCATGGCAGGATACTCGAAATATTAAAGGGAAAAATGGAGAATACTTACATAGATTACAGAAAACTCACAAAGATTTGAAATCCACACATGCATGTCAGAATGAGAGAGAGGAGCCGAGAGTGAGTGATGAGTGAAAATAAGGGAATAAGAGTTAAAATGTTGTGGGTGGGTGCCCTAGTGAGTGGGTGAGTCTCGGAGGAGAGGGACGTGAAGGGGAAAAGGAAAATATGAGTGAGAAAGTGAGTGAAAAAGTGGAGGGGTCCATGTTTTAAAACACAGAACTGCTCTGGGCGCCTAGGCGCTGTTTCTGGAGCATCTAGGTGCTCGATTGGAATTTTATTTTCTTAAGTGGGTCCTAGACGCTACATATATTAGTGTATGCCCTGGAGGCCAATATATTTTGACAGTACTTACATACATTGTATTATGCTATTTTTTAATATATGAGGCATTTCATTTATTGTGTTATTTATGATAAACATAATAAAGTCCTTAGAACAGTAAGTTTGATGCCATAGGACATCAAGTGGATGACTTGATCATGAGATCCTATTGGATAAAATTAGAATACTATTCTTAAATGTCCCTTGTCAAGTATTATTGTTAATTAGGACAATAATAATGCATTGAGACTAGTATGTGTGTAGACTGATGACCACATCTCATGGGTCATGGATATGAGATATCAAGTCTTCACATGGGCACATATTAGAGTAATAATGTACTAGACTGACCCGCCATGAGAATGCTACATGGATCGTTACATGAGTATCATAACCGATTCTCATAGTGACAATGGTGTATTTGGTCTTTTGACCTGAAATCACTATAATTCCTACATAAGGAGTTGTGTGTTTTAATGCCATCAAACATCATCTGTAACAGGGTGAATACAAAGTTAGTTATTGGACATACCACGAATCATGTAGAGGGATGTGAGTGACCTAGATGGGATTTGTCACTCATACATAATGGGAGCGATACCTTCGGGTCCCCTGATTGAGTGAGACTGCGAAATGCATAGTCATGCTCAAATGAGTCAATATGAGATATTGATCTTATTTGTTGTTACAAAGTCTACTCAAATATCAGGAAATGAATGATTGAACTATACAAGGGTGACACATTCCATGCCTTGTGTTCAATCTAGATATCTTGACAATAAGACTAAACGACATGAAAACATTGGTCACAGAAAAGTTATGTCAAATCACTGACATTCTCATTACTTGGGTAGCAGCGATGTGTTGCTAGATATCACTCACTGCTTGTAATATTAAAATGAGATTTTAATATTATTGCCAACGTTATGAGAACCTGTAGTGTCACACACATAGAGCAGACTAAATTGAAGCAATAAGAATTCAAGTTGGACTGGGATTCCATCGTGGGCCTAACTCATAATAGATAAGTCCAAAGGATGTACAACTAACCCTGTTGTTGCTTACACTCACTTAAGGCAGTCACTATTATAAATAGTATTGCTGAAGAGGCTATTAAGCACGCATAACAAAACCCTAGCCGCACCTACAGAAACAGTGAGTGAGTGAGTGACAACTTTTTCTTTTCTTCACAGCTAGTTGTGTCAGAGACGTGGGACTCCATTTTGCGGACATTGGACGTTCGTGATTCTGTTCATATGGATACTGTAAAGACATATCAATGTTACGGTGTTGGTGATTCACGTCATTTGTTTTTCATCTCGCTTCAAGAGGTAAACTCAAGAAACATGGATTATGGTCTCTTTTCGCATGGATCCTTGGTTGGAATTTTTGTTTTTTCACTGTGTGATATATCCGCAATTCCTAAAATTGATATCAGAGCCACTTGTGAAACCATGATTCGGTTTTTCTATTCTTCGTATTGTATGAAATAACATGATTTCTTATTTTTGGTTAAAGATATGATCTTTAATGTGTTATTTCTGAAACCGTATGAACCCTTTATGAAAACATAATCTGTTTGATATGTTGTATGCGAAACCATGATGATGTTTTTGAAACAATGAATCTATTTTGTTTGTATGTATGATTTTATGAAGTTTTTCTAGTATGTATGTGATATATACAGTGTTCTGGACAACAATGTTTTTGGATAGAATTTTGGACAGCGTTCTGGAAACTAGGTTGTGGCAGCATCAAGCGTTGATGTCAAGCAAACCTCGTTCTGGACAGCCATGCAAGGGTTTTGGAAACCTTGTTTCTGGTTGGCAGTGGCATCAAGTGTTGATTTTAAGCAAATCTTGTTTCGGACAACAGACAGCATCGTTAAGGATTCCTCGTGATATTAAGTGTTCATTTCCTCATGCGTTCTGGAAACCTTGTTTCTAGACAGGTGATGACAGCTATGAGGATTCAAGTGTTGATACCCTAACAGCGACTATAAGGGTTCAAGTGTTGATGTCCTAGCCGTCAAGGAGGCACAAGAGGTTCAACTCTTATTTTTTTTATTTTAGTTTCGGGGCTGTGTAGTGTATATTATTCCAAAGGCTGCACAGCTAACCCTGTTGCTGCTCACACTCACTTAAGGCAGTCACTATTATAAATAGTACCGCTAAAGGGGCTGCTAAGTGTGCATAACAGAATCCTAGTTGCACCTATAGAAACAATGAGTGAAAGAGTGATAGGTTTCTCTTCTCTTTGCAGCTAGCACTGTGTCAGAGACGTGGGACTCCTTTTTGCAGACGTTGGACATTCGTGAGTCTATTCGTGTGGATACCGTAGAGACATCGTCGCTGTTACAATGTTGGTGATTCACGTCATTTGTTTTTCATCTCGCTTCAAGATGTAAACACAAAAAACACATATTATGGTCTCTTTTTGCATGGATCCTTGGTGCGAATTTTTATTTTTCTGATGTGTGATGTATCCACAATTCCCAATAACATATACAGTGCCTAGACGCTGAAGTTCCAGTGTTGCTGGTGAATGGAGGTGCCACGGGTGCCTAAGCACCCTGTGTACAGCGTCTAGATGCCAAACATGTAGAATGGACGTGGAGTTGAGCTCCTAGGCACTCAGTATACAGCGTCTAGATGCTCCAGTGGTAGAATTACACCTTAATCTTGAGTGTCTTGGTTGCCTAGGCGCTCAAGAGACTGCGCCTAGCCGCTGTAATGGCAGTGCTAAAACTGCTGCAAACCTATCTTCTTTTCTGAGTTAACAATAAAAATTGCTCAACCAAGTCCTCCTTCACCTGATTTTCAATCTAAACTAATCCAATAAACAACAAGTAATAAAAAGGAATAAGAAGAAGAAAATATAACGAGAATGAAAGAAATACAAAATCGAGCTTGGGTTACCTCCCAAGAGCACTTGTTTAACGTCTTGAGCCTAGTATGCTATAGCAATTTTATGGATCCTTCAAGTCAATGGACACTTTGCAATGGTCCAACTATCCTCCAAAATACCGCTTCAACCTTTGGTCATTCACCTTAAATCTCATCCCAGACTTTGGCTCTGAAATTTCCACTGCTCCGAATGGAGAGACTTCCTCAACCATGAATGGTCCTGACCACTTTGATTTCAATTTTCTAGGGAACAGTTTCAACTTAGAATTATTGAGCAAGACTAATTGTCCCTTCTCGAGGGTGCATGACATTATTTTTATATCATGCCACTTCTTCGTCTGCACCTTGTAGATCCGTGAATTCTTATAAGCCAAGTGATGGAACTCATCCATTTCATTCAGCTACAACATGCGTCTCTCTCCCGCAGTTGCCATGTCAAAATTCAAAAACTTGATTGCCCAGTACGCCTTGTGCTCCAACTCCATTAGTAGATGGAAAGATTTACCATAAACTAGGTAATAGGGAGACATGCCTATAGGAGCCTTAAACGCAGTTCGATATGCCCATAGGGCATCATCTATTCTTCTTGCCTAATCTTTCCTTGAACTACTCACAATTTTCTCAAGAATTTTCTTCAATTCCCTATTGGAGACTTCTACTTGGCCACTAGTCTGAGGATGGTATGGAGTATGGAGTAGAAATTTTGTGTTGTACTCTATATTTGACCAATACAGATTCAATCTATTTATTACAGAAGTGCGTACCACCATCATTGATAATCGCACGTGGTACTCCAAACCTAGAGAAGATGTTCTTCCGAAGGAATTTTATTACCATAGCTGAGCCATTAGTAATAGTGGGAATAGCTTTGACCCATTTAGAAACATAGTCCACTGCTACTAAGATATATTTATTAGTCATGGATGGTAGGAAAGGTCCCATGAAGTCTATCCCCCAAACATCAAAGATCTCTACCTCTAAAATGCCTTGGAGTGGCATTTCATTCCTCCTTGAAATGTTCCCCCCATGCTGACACTGGTCACATCTCTCCATAAAGGCCTTAGCATCCTTGAATAGTGTAGGCCAATAAAGGCCACTTTGTAGCACCTTTGAGGTTGTCTTCTCTCCTTTGTAATGGCTTCCGTAACCAGAACCATGACAGTGCCACAATACATTATCAAACTCTTCCTATGGAATGCATCGCTAAAGTATACCATCTACACATATTTTGAACAAGTACGGCTTATCTCAAACATAGAATCTAACCTCATGAAGGAATTTCTTCTTTTGCTGCCACGAAAAATCATTCGAAATCATGTTTCCAGCTTTGTAATTTGCCATGTCTGCAAACCATGGCAGTCCTTGGACACTCATGAGTTATTCATCTAGAAACTCTTCTCTGATAGGAGCCTACGACTTGTCTTGTTCTCTTTCAAGTGACAATCTAGAAAGATGGTCAGCTATGACATTTTCCACACCTTTCTTGTCTTTTATCTCAATGTCAAATTCTTAGAGTAGCATGATCCATCTGATGAGTCTCGGCTTCGCTTCTTGCTTGGCCAAAAGGTACTTCAATGCTGTATGATCTGTATACACAATAACTTTTGAACCTATCAAATAAGAGCAAAATTTATCAAAGGCAAAGACAATAGCAAGTAATTCTTTTTCAGTAGTTACATAGTTAAGTTGTGCACCATTAAGAACACGACTAGTATAATAAATCATATGAAAAATCCTATTTCTTCTTTGGCCTAAGACAACACCTACAGCATAGTCACTAGTATCACATATAAGCTCAAATGACACACTCCAATCAGGTCCAACAATGACAGGTGCAGAAACTAATTTCACTTTTAAGAGATTGAAGGCATGCAAACAGTTTTCATCAAACTTAAACATTGCATCCTTTTCCAACAAATTGCAAAGAGGTTTTGAGATTTTTGAAAAATCTTTTATGAACCTTCGATAAAAACTAGCGTGAACCAAAAAACTTCTCACCCCCTTTACATTTGTTGGTGGAGGTAAATTCTCAATTACCGAAATCTTTTCCCAATCCACCTCTATACTATTACCGGATATCTTATGCCCCAAGACTATACCTTCTCTTACCATAAAGTGACATTTCTCCTAGTTTAGAACAAGGTTAGTCTCTTGACATCTCCAAAGCACCAATGCAAGGTTATTTAGACATGTATCGAAAGATGAACCAAATACAAAAAAATCATCCATAAATACCTCTATGAATTTTTCAATCATATCAGAAAATATGGAAAGCATGCACCTTTAAAATGTTGTCGACGCATTGCACAATTCGAATGGCATCCTTCGATATGCGAAAACTCCATAAGGACAAGTAAAAGTTATCTTCTGTTGGTCCTCTAGGGTCAACTGGAATTTGATTATAGTCAGAATATCCTTCCAGAAAGTAATAGTAAGCATGTCTAACTAGCCTTTCAAGCATTTGATCCATGAATAGGAGTGGAAAGTGATCCTTACGGGTGGCATTGTTCAATCTACAATAATCAATACACATTCTCTATCCCATAATTGTCCTTGTAAGAATCAACTCATTATTTTCATTTTTCACAATTGTGATTTCTCCTTTCGTTGGGACCACTTGTATTAGACTCACCTAAACATTGTCCAAAATAGGATATATAATGCCAGCATCAAGTAATTTTACCACTTCCTTTCGAACAACCTCATTCATGGTTGGATTCAATCGTCTTTAAGGTTGCACAATTGGCTTAAAATTTTCTTCCATGAGAATTTTATGCATGCAAAATGATGGACTAATACCTTTCAAATCTGAAATGCTCTATCCTATAGCCATCTTGTGTTCCTGTAGAATCCTATTTGGCTACTCTTCTTCCACCTTGTTCAATTCATTATTAATAATGACTGGGCACACATCTTTTTCATCAAGGAATCCATATTTAAAGTGGGAGAGGATAGGCTTCAACTCTGGCTTAACTGGTATTTCTTTCTCTTCCCTTCTTAAGTCCTCTATTTTTGGATACTCATTTTGGTCAAGGGAAGGTTATGCTTCAAGCAGCCTCACAAGCTCTTGCCTTTCTTCTTCTAGCTCTTCCCCTTCTATGGACTCATCATGGGAGATTATTGTAGCTAATGGATCACTTGAAGCATTTATGTTGAAGGTCTCTGACGTCAAAGCTTCAATAATATTCATTCTCATGTAACTTGCTTTTTCTGCTAGATGTTTTATGGATTCAAAGACATTGAAGGTGACTTTCTTGTCATGCACCCTTAACATAAGTTCACCTTGCTTGACATCAACAGAGCTCTCCTCGTAGCTAAGAATGGTCTTCCAAGGATAAATGAGATGTCCGCATCTTCCTTCATATCAAGCACCACAAAATCTGCGAGAAATATGAATTTATCAACTTTAACAAGCACATCTTCAACCACTCCATATGGATGCTTGATTGACCTGTTAGCTAATTGCAATGAATTCATAGTTGGCTTCACTTGTCCAATGCCCAACTTGTTAAAAATAGAGAGAGGCATCAAATTTATACTCGCCCCCAAGTTACACAAAGCTTTCCCAATCATCAAGTTCCCTATATGACAAAGAATGGTGAAGCTAGCCTGATCTTTCAATCTCGGAGGAAGCTTCCTTTGAAGTATGGCACTGCACTCTTCTGTTAACATCACCTTTTCATCATGCGCTAGCTTTCTTTTATTGGAGAGGAGGTCCTTCATGAACTTGGCATATGTTGGCATTTGCTTCAAGGCTTCTACAAAAGGTATGTTAATTTGGAGCCTTTTAAAGATGTCCAAGAACCTCTCAAACTGCTTCTCCTTCTCTTGCTTCTTCAACCTTTGAGGATAAGGAATCTTAAAATAGGGATTGGTGGTTAGATTATATTCTTCAACTTGATTATTCCTTTTTTCTATAACCTTATTGTCCTTTTACTTGTCTCCCTTTTCAGCCTTCTTGTCTTGCTTGACTTCTTGTTCCTATATCACCACCTTTTTTCTTACACTGGTATTACTCCCTTATACGACCTTGCCACTCCTCAAAGTGATGGCTTTGCAGTGCTCTTTCAGATTTGTTACCGTGTCACTAGGTAGGCTGCCAGGTGGTCTTTCAGATAGTTGCCTTGAGAGTTGTCCAATTTGTGCTTCCAAATTTTGAATACTTGACTCTTGGTTCTTGAAATTTTCTCTTGTTTTAGTCATAAAGTTTATCGTTTGCTGCACAAAAGAGGATGTTTGTTGTGTAAGCTTCTATAAGGTGACCTCCAACAGTGATGGTTTGTCTTGAGTTGGTGGAACGTGAGGTGGTTGATAAGGAGGCTACTGAGCTCTTTATCCCCCTGGACCATTCTATGAAAAATTTGAGTGATTCTTCTAACCCGGATTGTATGCGTTGGAATATGGGTTGTGCTGATTCCTCTGTGCATTCCCCATAAAATTAACCTACTCCTGTGAAATTGTTTGGTGTCCTTGCGGACCCTCACACTCTCCATTAGGATGGTTAGCACTATAAAAATCACAAATTGGAGGAGGATTAGGAGAAGAAGTACTTACCGATGCACTAACCTGAACATTACCTAGCTTCTGAGTGATATTGGTGAGCTATTGAGAGACAAGCTTGTTTTGTGCTAAAATGGAATTAAGTGTGTCAAGCTCAAGTACTCATTTCTTACCTATTGACCGCTCATTACTTGTTTGGTAACTATTCATTACCATGACCTCAATCAGTTGTTGAGCCTGTGAACTGTTTTATTGTTCAATGAACCACCCGCGGCTACTTCTACCATTACTCTTGTTGAAAGGGTCAGTCCATTGCAAAAAATTTGAATTTGTAACCAATCGGATAAGGCATGATATGGGCATCTTCTTAGAAAATCCTTATATCGCATCTATGCATCATAGAGTGATTCTCCATCTTGTTGAGCGAAATTGGTAATCTCACTCCTCAGTTTAGCAGATTTTAATGGAGGAAAGTATCTTGTTAAGAATTTCGAGACCAAATCTTCCCAAGCGGATATGTTCCCCTGTGGTTAAGATTGGAGCCAACTTTTTGCCTTGTCCCGTAATGAGAAAGGGAACAGCCTTAGCCTAATGGCATCTTCACTTACACCATGGATTTTTATTGTATCACATAGTTGCAAGAAATTGACAATGTACACATTAGGGTCATCAAACGGTCCTCCCCCAAATTGATCTTGTTGCACCAAATGCAAAAGAGAAGGCTTTATCTCGAAATTGTTTGCTTGCATAGCCAGTCTGACTATACTTATGGCACAACTATCGGGATTTGGCACTATATAATCCCCAAGAGTTCTTTGAGGGTGCATGTTATTGTTGTTATTGTTATTCTCCTCCATAATTGTATTCACAGTAGCTTGTGGAGCATTATTTTTCTGAGCCCTTGTTGTCTTTCTATTCCTTCTTGCGGTCTTCTCAATTTCAGGATCGAATAGTAGTGAGCTCGGGTCTACCATACCTCGTATAAACCACAACAATCAACTAGTGAGTATGGCAGTCAATTTAAGTACAATCAAATAAGCAGAATAAAATATAATGAAATAAAATGTAACCACAGTAATTTTATTAGCTACTCTCAAATGTGTTAAAATTTCAATCCTCGACAATAGCGCCAAAAACTTGTTAATGCTCCAGCAAGTGCACTAGTTCGTATAAGTAATATAGACAGAAAATATTATTCTCACGAGGATTGAAATTAACATATAATTTTTTGCTAATTTCACTACTTGGCTACAATCAACTTTGATAGAATTCTTTCAAAACAAAAATCATAAAATGAATGAAATTTAGTTGCAGAAAATAAATCACAGATATTATCAAAATTGGGGTTGTCAAATAGATAAAAGCGGTTAGGGTTTGATTTCACTTAATCTCCCTATGAGTAATGACAATTGATTTAATTCAAACTTTTCATTCATTTTGGTTTACGATTCAATCCTGAAAATTAGTTCACATTCAATTCCTTAAAATATGAATCCCTCTTAACCCCACAAACATCAATTAATCCCTTAATTAAAATCTGTGAGAATAAGGCCTTAATGTCTTATGGATATTCTAAAATCATATACTCATGAAATTCTATCTCTAGAAATCCCAAAAGCACGACAATTAGACCAAGAAGCTTAATCCATACTCCATCTTCCAATTTTGTATGAATTCTTCATATGAAAATATATGTGATCAGCTACTCCACATACAAATCAATGACAAAAAATAGGTTCAATTGCTAAACCATGAAAGAAAGACTTGAATTAAAAAAAAAAGTCAGTACATCATAAGTTGAGAAAGTTCCATCACCCTAACCCAAGAAATTTAGCAATTCATGGTACAAACATAGGAAACAACAAGAAGAAAAGAAAACACCCTAGTCATCTTCGATGATTTGAAGGGATTCCCATTCTTTCGTTGGTTGGTAAGCCTCTTTCTCCCTTTCCAAGGCTATTTCGTACTTGTCTTCCTATGTTCTGATGAATGAAATTCATTTAGGTTATGATTAATGGGCCTTTTATTCTGATATGCGCGCCTAGACGCTGAGGTGAGAGTGCCTAAGCACTCACTGGATAGTAACGAGACTCTACGCTAATCTGGTTCAGCGCCTAAACGCCAGGTAGGCCGAGAGCAATCCTGATTTTCTGAGCAGAGCGCCCAGATGCTGAGGTGAGAGCGCCTAGACGCTAGGTAGGTCAAGAAAAATCCTCTGTTATGGGCCTGGGCACCTAGGCGCTGAGTGAATAGACTAAACTCCCTTAATCTACCTCCAAGAATCTAACTCCTCCATCCTTAGATGCTTCCCTACAAAAACACATTAGAGTGGTGAGAACTCTTCTTCCTTTTAATCAATTATTCTCAAACATAAGCCAAAACAACTTAAATCTTATTCTATGTTCATTATTACAAGATACTTGGTTAATAACAATAAAAAGAGTTAATTAGAGGCAACTAAAATAGCTTTTCATGATGCAAAGCTATATCTTTTGCGTGCTCGTCAAATAATACATTATAAATATGCAAACTTCATGAAAACATGTCATAGCTTAAGTTATCAACTTACTCAAGAAGCCAAACAACTTGGGTCCAAAGGCTATGGTGTCGTAGAGCTAATAGTAGCAACGGAAGAAGTCTCCAATGAATCTAAGTCCATAAACAAGGCATAAATGCCAATAATCAACCTTTAGAATTATAAGGAAGCGAATAATTGCTTCTATTCAAGAAAGCTCCTAATTCAAACCCTAGGTTGTAGTAACTCTTCCAAATCCCAATATCCCGTATAAAACTAACTAAATCTATGAAATAGGAGAAGTTGTGAGCCTTAGTAGTACCTTAAGAGGCCGAGAAAACAAGGAGGAAGTATGTGGGTAGCTTGGGTCTTCTCCTAATTGTAACAACCACCACCAAAACTTGCAAGTCAGGACCTCATTAGCAATGAGGCTACATGAATGGTGGAATCACATGGAAAACCGAGTGAAATCAATGGCCAAAGGAAGGAAAAACGAAGAGGAGAAGAATGAGAAGCAAGGCTGTCGAGTTTTGTTTTGTTTCTATTCATGGAATTCGTGGATGGCTTGGTCGTTCAAGATTTTTATCATAAGACTTGTCCAACACACTAATAGAAGGCATGTCTAACACTATACTTATTTACATTTCTTTTTTTATCCACTAACTTTAAAATATAAATATAAATATAAATATAGAAATACCCCCCATTTGAATTCAATAAAATATCAGCAAAATTAAAATCCTTAAGAATCAAAAGTCAAAACTTGGTTTTTAGTTTAAAATAAGACTTTTAAAACTTCCCCTCTTCAAAACGAGTAGGTTTAAGGATCTAAAAAATTCATTAAAAATCATTTTGTAACTCATTAACATTTAAGAATCAATTACCACCATTTTTTGTGTCAAGAAAATGTATATTTTATATAGCCCTCTAAGGAGATGCTCGATTACAGACTAAAAATTTCAAAATCTGTATTGGCATATAGTTACTAAAATTAGTCCAATGGCTTCAAAATTGTTTTAACAAGATAAAACTAACCAAATAAGTTTATAATCATAAAAAATGGCTCACAAGGTCAATCTTAAAGGCTCAAGACATCATAAGATAATCTACAACTACCTGAAAAAGCTTATATGAAACCCGGGGCATTACAATGAGGTCAAGACCTTTAATTGGTAAATTAGGGAAGTTCAAATTTATATTATGAATATTTATGTGTATTTGATATTTATGGTTGATATGGCATTATATTGTTATTATTGAGAAGTATGTGTCTAATATTTGGGATTGGATTGCTGGTAGAATGGGCGAAAGAGAATTTCTCCATGTTATGGGTCTTATGAGCCAGCTTATATTATGATGAGCTAGCTTATGTTATGATGAGATATTATGCATATGAGTGCCTATATTCATGCAAGCGTGCATGCTTTTGTCAAGTCCTTAAATCATGTAAAGTGACATATGCTATGGGATGCATGGGTACTATCTATATGATTTAAGTGGCCAAGATTGTGTTATAACTTGGAAATTGGCATGCTCGTGAGGAAGATGTGATGCACTAAAATTGATATGCTTATTTACCTATTAAAGCTGAGCCAATAATGAAATGACATGTTGTATGTGCATCCTTAAAGTGCTCAGTAATTAAAAGATATGGAAATGATCCTCGCACTTCGGGATAATCCTTATATGCTATTTCCTTATAAAGGTAACTTATAGGTGTGGCCATTATTACTAGGGATAATGTTGTGTGATGAAATATTGTCACATAAAGGATGAGCTTTGTAACATCCTAATACCAATATCCTAGTATCTAGCTCATACTAAGAGATATTTAGCATTACAATGTCACTACATACACACTAATCAAATACTATATCCATAATGTTCGTTGGAAACACTATAGAGAGCCATATAAAATGCGAAAATACACTATTTATACCACAATGCATAAAAAATACATTTACATCAATAGCCTTAGCAAAGGCTTAAAGTACTACATATGCCTATACATATCAAAAAGAAATACTAAAATGTACAACAGTTTGAAACATAAAACATAATCTAATTTAATCTTTAGCTTCTTTCTTCTTTTTACCCTTGGAAGAAGCTTCACCTAGAATTACATGATACACAGTGGGGTGAGAAACTATAATCTCAGTATAAGTAATCAAAACCAGCATACATAACATATATAAACATAATCTCAACAATTCTAAGGAAATATGTTTAAAACATCTATAAGGTCTAACCATAACATTTAGATAAACCAAGTTACTTGCATCTCATATATACATCTAGTTCAACTCAGAACCAAGAATGTAACTCTTAGGAATTAATGGTTTCTTGTGTTATTTTGTTGTAAGTAGAGGTATCACCTCACACTACACATATATCTTGGCACATGAGAAGTTTGGTCTAAATCCTGATTCCGGAGAACCATATGGATCCCTACTTATCTCTTCTGGCCTTGGTACTATCGACTTATCAGGGTTATGTCCTTCCTCTATTGAGTCTATCAGACACCCTTTCGATTTCTCTTGGCCTTCATAAATGCTGTCAAAGGATACTCACAAAATTAACACTACCAAGCTTTCCTATACATACTAGGTATAATTTTCTTCTTGAAAATTATCCCTATTTGTACCTTAACATACTTTAGAAAATATATACTAATGATCTCATATAGCCAAGAACTTGAAAACATCAAAAATGACATTTTTAGAAGTTTTTGGCCTCAGACACGGGCCATGTCACATTACACTGCCTCCCCCGTGTCTTCAGACACAGGCCGTGTCTGGTTACACGACCTACCCTGTGTCATGCTCTGTGAACTCTGTTCACAGAAACGTCTGGCAGGGAAAGACATGGCCCACCCTGTGTCTTCGGACACAGGCCGTGTTTCTCAACTAGAAACCCTACGTTAACTCTGCAGAATCGTGGTACTATTCCATTAGTTCTTTTCTTGGATTTTGACCATTTCATTCCAATTTCTAAGTAATCTTAGGTCCCTATTAGTTCTTAAACACTTACGAGTCATTAATCACTAACTTAAACTTCTTAATTTGGAGAAAAACACTAAAATCTCTTATAGGGTGACCTAAACCCCTCTTTGAGTTTTCAAAGAATCAAATGAGATATTCAAAGCTTCTAACTTCTATTCATGCTATGAACAAGTCATAAAAGACCAAAGAAACTTAATCATGAAATCAAAACACATCAAATACCTCTACAACTCAATTTGACCTATTATGCACCTTAAGTACATCTATGGTGTAAATAGAGAAAAGAGATGAAGATGAGCAAAGAGCCCCTACCTTTGAAACTGTGTTGAAGAATCAAGCTTGGTTGGATCCTCAAGCTTTGGCTTTCCCTTTGAACTTCCTCTTTCTCTCCTCTTCCTCTTTGGTGTTCCTTTCCTCTTCTTTCTATTCTCTTCTCATGTTTTCTGCTTCTGCTAAAATGAAACAAAGTGCCGTGAGAAAGGCCTTACAAAAGAGGAAATTAAGACTCTTATGGCCTTTAGGTCATAACTGATAAAATCCAATCTGCTAAAAACAGTCAGATTTAGATAAATCCAGATTTTCAGCTTCCAACAACTTTAAAAAAAATATTGAGATTCATATAAAAAGTCGTTTCAACATTATCTGATATTTTCATATCTGCTGCTAGTCAAACCAGCTATAATTAGACAACCAGTATGCCTAAAAATACCAAACTAGCTCAGTTTACCTTGAAACTTTAACTGTAACTTGTTCTTCATATTTGTGATCTAGAAATAAATTATCCATATTTATTTCTCTATCCTAAGCAATTTATGCTATTATCTGAGCCATTTTAAGCTACTTTTCACAGTCTGGGTTGTAACTAAGTACTTAAACTAATTCAGATTATTACAAAATTACACATACATGCTAAACAAGCCACATGCTACCTTTTTAATGCATAAACAAGTCTAACATGTCATTTAGGGTATTATATTTCTCCCCTCATTTTTAAAAATTTGACCCTAAAATTACTCACCTGAAAGGAACAAATCTAGGTAGTCTTGCTGCAAGTGGGACTCTAACTCCCAAGTAGCCTCCTTGGTGTCATTGCCACCCCATATAACCTTCACCAGAGGAATCTGCTTACCTCTAAGCTCTTTGACCCCTCTGTCCATGATCCCTCCAGATGTATACCATAAGATAAATCATCTCTTAACTGTACAGATTCATGTTCTATGATATGCAATGGATCTGGATTATACTTTCTCAGTTGAGATACATGAAAAACATCATAAAGGTTAGACAAACTGGGAGGAAGAGCTATCTGGTAAGCTATGGGTCTAACTTTCTTTAGAATTTGGTAGGGACCAAGAAAATGAGGATTTAACTTTCAGGTTTTCAATGCTCTACCAATCCCTGTTGTAGGAGTAACTCTTAATAATACATGATCTCCCTCATTAAAATCAAGAAGTCTCCTTCACCTATTAGCATAACTCTTCTGTCGACTTTGAGCAGTAACCAACCTATCCTTTATCATTTTGATTTGCTCTGTGGTATGTTGGACTAACTCTGGACCTAGGATGGTTCTCTCACTTACTTCATACCAATATAGAGGTGATCTGCATTTTCTTCCATGCAAAGCCTCATAAGGTGACATACCTATGCTGGAATGGTAACTATTATTATAAACAAACTCCACTAAAGGTAAGAACTGGTCCCAACTACCCTGTTGTTCTAAAACACATGCTCTAAGCATATCTTTAAGGGTTTGGATAGTCCTCTCTATTTGCCTATCTGTTTGTGGGTGATAAGTTGTACTAAGGCTTAACTTAGTCCCAAAAGCCTCTTGCAAGGCTCCCCAGAATCGATATGTAAATCTAGGATCTCTATCTAAAACTATACTTACGGGAACTCTGTGCAACTTAACTATCTCCTTTAGATAAAGCTGAGTTAATCTCTCTGGAGAATAGCTAGCTTACATTGGCAGGAAGTGGGCAGATTTGGATAATCTATCCACTATAACCTAAACAGCATCAAAACCTTGTTGAGTTCTGGGTAAACCCGTTACAAAATCCATAGAAATCTTCTCCTATTTCCACTCTGGGATTCCTAAAGATTGTAAAGGTCCTGCTGGCTTCTGGTATTCAATCTTCACCTTTTGACAAACTAAACACCTTGTGACATACTAAGCTATATCCCTTTTCATTCCAGACCACCAAAACATCTTCTTCAGATCTTGGTACATCTTAGTGGTTCTGAGATGGATAGTATACTTACTACTGTGAGCTTCTTCTAGAATCCTATTTTTGACCTCTGACTCTCTTGGAACACAAATCCTATCTCTAAATTTTATTATTCCATCATCAGTCATATCAAAATCCTCTAAGGTTCCTAAAAAGATCTGCTGACAAATATCCATTAGAAGCTTCATCCTCCTTCTGAACTTCTAAAATTTGAGCCCTTAGGTATTTACTATGTCCACTTTACTTACAAAGAGACTTTGTGGCATCACAGTCACCGCTAAACTCAAATCTCTGAAACTCTCGAGAAGTTCACTCTCTTGGATCATCATTCAGGACACATGTAGGGATTTCCTACGTAGTGCATTAGCCACTACATTGGCCTTACCTGGATGATACTTCAACTCAAAGTCATAATCTTTTAAGAACTCCATTCATCTTCTCTGCCTCATGTTCAACTCCCTCTGATCAAACAAGTATTTCAAACTCTTATGATCATTGAACACTTCAAAATGGACTCAGTAGAGATAATGCCTCCAAATTTTTAAGGCAAACACTATAGCTGCTAACTCCAAATCATTCATAGGGTAGTTCTCCTCATATGGCCTTAACTGCCTTGATGCATAGGCTACTGCTCTCCTATTTTGCATCAGGACACCCCTTAGTCCCATCTTTGAAGCATCACAAAAGACCTCAAAGTCCTTATGGGGATCTGGAATTACCAACATTGGCGTAGTAGTCAACCTCTTCTTTAACTCTTGGAAACTATTCTCACAGTTCTAAGTCCATTCAAAAGTACTACCTTTTCTAGTTAACCTAGTCAAAGGCAGTGCTAACTGAAAAAAACCTTGATGAACCTTCTATAGTACTTGGCTAGGCCTATAAAGCTCCTAATCTATATCACAATAGTGGGTCTTTTCCACTGCAACACTGCTTCTACCTTACTAGGGTCCACTGCAATTCCTCCATTAGAAATTACATGGCCCAAAAACTGAACTTCTGTTAGCCAAATCTCACACTTGGACAATTTGGCAAACATATTCTTCTCCTTTAGGATTTCTAAAACAATCCTTACATGCTGCTCATGCTCTTCCCTTGTCTTCAAATAGATAAGGATGTCATCAATAAACACACCACAAACTGATCTAGGTAAGGTCTAAAAACTCTGTTCATGTAATCCATAAACACTGTTGGAGCATTCGTCAACCCAAAGAACATCACAAGATACTCATAATGCCCATACCTAGTTCTAAAAGCGATCTTAGGGATATCCTCTCCCCTAACTCTGATTTGATAATACCCAGATCTAAGATTAATTTTGGAAAACATTGAAGCTCCTTTTAACTGATCCATCAGATCATCTATTCTAGGCAAAGGGTACTTATTCTTGATGGTCACCTTGTTCAAGTGCTTGTAGTCAACACACAACCATATAGTACCATCTTTCTTTTTCACTAGTAACATTGGTGCTCCCCATGGAGAAACACTAGGCCTAATGAATTTCTTATCTAACAACTCCTCTAACCGTTTCTTAAGTTCTAACTCTAAAGGTGATATCCTATAGGGTGCTATAGATATAGGTCCTGTACCCGGCACTAAATCTATAGTAAACTTTATTTCTCTCTCAGGTGGTAATTCAGCTATGTTACTCAAAAACACCTCAGGGTATTCCCTCACTACAAGTATACTGCCTAGGCTCTGCTCAACTTCTACAGCTAATGAAGAAAGAAGAACATATCCTAGAGCTCCTTCTACCAAACAGTGATTGACCTGATTAGCATTGAGATAGGCAGACTCTGAAGAAACAACTTTGATAGAAACATCAGATATAAAAACTAGGGTTTTATCTAAACAGTTGAAAACCACATGATTGGATGACAACCAATCCATACTAAGAATGACATCTATGTCCACAAGGGGAAAACAAATAAGATTTACAAGGAAAACTCTATCCTTGATTCTTATACAACAGTTAAGACACACTTTTGAGGTTATGACTGGCTTACCGGTGGGTGTGGAAACAGATAAGTCATATGGTAACTCTGACATAGGCAAATCCAATATCTTTACACAATCATAAGAAACAAAGGAGTGGGATGCTCCTGAATCATACATGGCATTTAAAAGATGATTATGAATTATGCCTTTACCTTGGATTAAGTCGGAAGACTGGGCCACCTTTATCCCGCCTAGAGTGTAAACTTGCCCCTTGCCTAGCAGCTTTGGGGTAGGCACATCTTCCTTATTCTTAGGATAATCTCTGGAGAAATGTCCTGGCTGCCCACAGGTATAACACACATACTGGCCTGCAAAGCACTTGCCTCCATGTGCTTTTCCACACTCAGTGCATCTTGGTGCCTTAGGCCACTGCTTGCCTTTTCCTTTAGGGTTTCTTGCCTTAGAAGCACCCTGTTTGTTCCTGTTGTCCTCTTTCTTTCTTTTTGGGACAACTTGCACCCTTTCCTCTAACAAAGAGCTATTAACTTCTGACTCCACAATCCTACATTTGTTAACCAAAGTAGGAAAGTCTCTAATTTCCATTGGTCTCACTATACCTCTGATTTCTTGCCTCAAACCAGATTCAAACTTCAACCATCTCTATTTCTCGTCAGGGTGATAACGGAAATGAGAAGAGAACTTTGCCAATTCATCATACTTGGCCACATACTGACCTATAGACATATTTCCTTGTTTTAATTCCATAAACTCTACTTCCTTGTCATCGTGTAGAGTCTGGGGGGGAAACTTCTCCAGGAAAGCTATCTTGAAGACTTCCCATGACATTGGGGTTTCAACTGCTTCAAGTACCTTTTTGGTACTTTTCCATTAATGCTTCGCCTCACCTTTCAGCATATATGAGGCAAAGATCACTTTTTGTTCTTTTGAACAAACCATAGTATCAAAAATCTTCTCCATCTCATTGAGCCACTCCTCAGCCTTTGCAGGATTGTACTTGCCTCTGAACGGTAGAGGATTCATTTGACAAAAAGCTATCAAGTCTTGAAAATTTTGATTTCTCCCGACTTGACTTGCCTCGTGCAAGTGACTTCCCGGTGGTGCAGGTTGTTGAGATGAATTTGATTCCATCCTCTCAAGCATCCTATTCATAACACTGGCCATAGCCATAATGGCTTTAGCCATATCTGGACCCGGTGGGGCTGAGTTCTCTGCTTTTCTAGATCACCTGCTTGGTTCCATAGTCTCCTGTACACACAAAAACAACATATATTAAGCTGCAGTCTCAATACCATGTAATTGTGCAAAAGAATCTAATAATAACCAATCAAAGCAAATCTTGCAATTCTATCATCACATTTAACATATGAAACAAGAAAAGCATAATTTCTAATAAGGAACTCCTATATGCCTAAGCATAGTCAGTCCATAGCCCCGGTTTAGCAGTATGAACTGCTCTGATACCAAAATGTAACATGTAACACCCCAAATTTTAGCTATGTTACAAAAATGTCAGAATTTCACTGTTTAGTGTTTTCTGTGTGATATAAAAATAATTTGATTATTTCGATACTGTTTTTGATTGTTTTATGTGATTTGCTCCGGGTCAAGAAAATAATAATTTTCGAGCCAGAAAATTCTTATCTAATTTATTCGGAGGTGGGGGATCTTACTAAACCTGAATCTGAGTGACACAGAAAAAAATCTTTTAATTTTTAGAATTTATCTGTGAAATAAAAATATTTCACTGATAATAATTTACTGTTTTAGTTATAGCAACTTCTGCTATAAATTATTGGACCCGATATATTTTAATTGACAGAAAATGTACTTAGAGTATTTTCTGTAACCTAATTTAGAATGAACCAATAAGAACCAGTCAAAATTGATGGCTGGACTTTTCTAAACCAATAGGAGTTGGTCAAATAAAGTGGCATAAACTTTATTGTGGACCATTGGATGAAAAGCTTGATTAAGTTGTCTTTGATCATAACCATTGATCAGATCAATGATGTGAGAACAATCCTGATAAAGTAACTAAGTAATATCTACCCTAGATTAAATCAATGGTTAGGAAATAAAGTTAATTTCAAGGGTTGAGATTTAGTCAATAATAATGGCTTGACTAGTTACTAAGTAACTAAGTAAACCTAATTTAGTTACCTTAATTGCCTAATTAAGAAACTAAGTAAACTAACCTAGTTATTAATTAGTTATAATCTAATTACTAATTAAATATCCTAATTTCATCTAGAAGCCATGACTATGCATGACATATGCAATGGCCTACTTAATTTGTTAGATAGTTAATTAAGTGTAATTAGGAAACCTAACCTAATTAATTTGTCATCTAATTAGCATGGAATTAAGGTTTAAGTGAAGTCAAACCTAGTCCCTAACTCATTAGAGGCCACACGGCCAAGGAGCCTTGGGAGGCTTCTCCAAGCTTCTTGAATGGTCTTTTGTGACCATTGCATGACCAAGTGGTGACATAGGCCATGTGCCTTTCAAATGTGAACACAATTGTGATATTTTATTTCAAGTATATCTCCTAATATTTCCTACACACTCACACGGCTGCACTCTCTCAAATTCGCTCTCATTATTCACTTTTTCTCTCACCTAAAAAGCTAAGCATCATTTTCTCTCAAATCTCTCAAGAACACCAAACACTTTTCCTTTCCTTTTTCTCTCTTGAGTTTCGGCCCTAGCACCCAACACCACTACCCATCTTCTATAATTTCTCCTTTTAACATTTCCTAAACCTAAACAACCTCCTAAACATTTTTCATTTAGAAAGTTTTGTGAAAATCCTACTCCTAGTACTTCAATATCCAAGCTTTGGTTTACTTTCCTAAAGGTAAACTTTTGATTCTTTGATTTTAAATTAAGTTTTTTATTTTCTAAACCATGATTGTTCCATGGTTCTTCATTATTAAGCCTTGTTTGTGATTTTATTAATTGTTTAAGAATTTTTAGGGAATTGTTTTGGTTCACACGAAATCAAGGAGAAGGAGGAGGAGCTTAAGGATCTTGTCTTCAAGAGGTAAGAGGGAGATTTACCTCACCAACCAAGTTTTGGTGGTGAGAAGATGGTTGTGTATGGTAAAAAACCTATAAGGGTTTATTCAATTATTGTTTGATGCTTCTTTGTTTGTGATTGTGATGTTTATAGTTTTGTGTTTATGATTGCATGTGTGATATTATGTCTATAGCTTTGATAATATGCTTGTCTGTATGATTTTGAATGCATGCAAGTGTATATGTAATTTAGGATGTGAATAACATGATGGAACGAATTCATGAGAGCTCCAAAAAGCTTAAAGGCTCACGACCATACTAGGGTTAAGAGGACCAAAGTCCTAAAGATGATAGTTTCTAACTAAGAATTAAAGGTTTAATTGAGAAGGAAATGATTTTGAAAGAGTTTGAATTTAGTAGTAAGCACAATGCTTTTAGGAAATAAATCGGTACAATTAACTAATGAGATTATGAAAATAAAATGAGTATCAATACTTGAAGTTTACTGACGTATAGCTCACCCTATGGGTTTTGAAGCACGTCTGAAAAATTTGAGATGTAATATCTGTAGTAAGAGAAAGAATTGCCAATTTTGGGGAAACAGTATAAATACTGATTTTTAGAGGGGTTATATTGCAAATATTTTATAAAAGAGGGACTATATTGTAATTAATATTTTAAGAAGGACTATATTGTAAATTATTATTAAAAGAGGGATTATATTACAAATATTTTATAAAATAAGGGCTGTATTACAAATACTTGATAATAGAGCGACTATTTTGTAAATATAACTTTTATGATGGACTATTGTGAAAATATTATTTAAATGAGCACTATAATGTAAAAATTATGTTTTGAGGGACTATTATGCAAATATGGAAAATAAAGTCAATTTTAGTGTTAAATGAGAAAAATAGTATTTTTGATTTAAAACGTATGAAAAATATTTTACGTGATTGAGAAAACGTTGAGAAATCATTACACGATTTGAAAATGCGACAGAATTGTTGCATGATTGAGAAAATGCAAAAATATGATTACGCAATGAAAATACAGTAAAGATACTGTTGGGTTAATGTGTGGACCCCGAATATGTGATAATGAATTGGAACTGTGAATGGTGTATAGTACATGCATTGGAAAGGTCCGATGGATTGTATGAGGCTAATTGCCTAGGAGAGAATACACTTCTTTAGTGGGTGCGATATGCGTAGTGTAAGTCACTCGTTGACCTTGGGGACATTGGGGTGCGGGTTGCCTACAATGGGCAGTTGGTAGCTCTTCTGTACCGTGAGTTAGACCGACGCAACACACTGATGATCCTAACCGAGATACTATTCTTAATCAAGATCTGATAAAGACTGTCGTATATATGCTAGATGTGCAAAATTGAGCACGTGGTCTGAGGCATGTTGGTACAGACAAATCTTTTCGATCACTCTCTCTCTGACTTGAGTTTTAGCTCCATGGAGTAGGAAATTGAGTCTATGTGCATTTGCATAGTTATTGAGGACATTATCGTAATTATTATTTATGATAATTGAATTGTTGAATATTTGGATATTGTTAATGGCATGATCGTAATTATTATGTATTACATGTATTGTGATGATAAATGATGTTGATGGCATAATTGTAATTATGGTATGATAGCTGTATAAGATATTGTGTGTGTTTATCTTCATTGCTACCATACTGGTATTGGCGTAAGTGATCTCACCTCTTTGTATGCCTATTCTGTTTGTATTTATATCTGTAAAGACGTTGAGCAAGGACTTGAGCGAGAAGTTGAAGAGGAATAGATTCCTGTTGAGGACGCTGAGTTTTGAGAAATGGAGATGCCCTGTTTCTTAGGGTATATGAGATTGACGTTTCGTGGAGGATCGGAGGCGTGGCACGTTGATCTGGATAGAGAGCGTATTTACTACATGGGAGACTTAAATATTGTTTTGAGTAGACTACATCGTGGACATCCTTATTTTAGTGGGAATATTTATGTACACCTAGAGTTTCCACTATCCATTAGGCAGTACTGGGGAACTTATTTCCATACTCCTAGTGAGATTAGTGTTGTGTCGTCTGCGCGGACACCTGTCCATAGGACTTCGCATCAGTTTAGATTCCTACCTGCTAAGGAATCTGAGGAGGACCCGTCTGAGGGTTCTACTGTCTAGTAGTACTTGGGCAGTATGTTAGTTTTAATTAAAGTTTAAATATTTTGGAAGTCTAGTTTGTAATTATTTAAGTATGACAGTACTAAGACATATATATATGATGTAAATTATTTGTGATAATGTTGTAATGTTTTTATTTTCCGCTAAGTTTATCTTATTGTTATTAAGAAATTTTACAACTCGTATTTACATTACAAAGTACGATTTCTAATGAAGGGGTAATTTGGAAATTAAGTAACAGTAAATGTGATGCCCTAGGAGGGTGTTACATAACATCCTAATACCAATATCCCAGTATCTAGCTCATACTAAGAGATATTTAGCATTACAATATCACTACATACACACTAATCAAATACTATATCCATAATGTTCATTGGAAACACTATAGAGAGCCATATGAAATGTAGAAATACACTATTTATACCATAATGCATCAAAAATACATTTACATCAATAGCCTTAGCAAAGGCTTAAAGTACTACATATGCCTATACATATAAAAAAGAAACACTAAAAAGTACAATAGTTTGAAACATAAAACATAATCTAATTTAATATTTAGCTTCTTTCTTCTTTTTACCCTTGGAAGAAGCTTCACCTGGAATTACATGATATACAGCGAGGTGAGAAACTATAATCTCAGTATAAGTAATCAAAACTAGCATACATAATATATATAAACATAATCTCAACAATTGCTAAGAAAATATGTTTAAAACATCTACAAGGTCTAACCATAACATTTAGATAAACCAAGTTACTTGCATCTCATACATATATCTAGTTCAACTCAAAACCAAGAATATAACTCTTAGGAATTGATGGTTTCTTGTGTTATTTTGTAGCAAGTAGACGTATCACCTTACACTACACATATATCCTGGCACATGAGAAGTTTGGTCTAAATCCTAATTCCGAAGAACCTTATAGATCCCTGCTTATCTCTTCTGGCCTTGGCACTAACGACTTATCAAGGTTATGTCCTTCCTCCATTGAGTCTATTAGACACCCTTTCAATTTCTCTTAGCCTTCATGAATGCTGTCAAAGGATACTCACAAAATCAACATTACCAAGTTTTCCTATACATACTAGGTATAATTTTCTTCTTGAAAACTATCCATATTTGTACCTTAACATACTTTAGAAAACAAATACTAATGATCCCCTATAGCTAAGAAATTGAGAACATTAAAAATGGCATTTTTGGAAGTTTCTGGCCTCAGACACGGGTCATGTCACATTACATGGCCTCCCCCGTGTCTTCAGACACGGGCCGTGTTTGGTTACACGGCCTACCCCGTGTCATGCTTTGTGAACTCTGTTCATATAAACGTCTGGAAGGGAAAGACACGACCCACCCCGTGTCTACTTCTAACTAACAACTTTCTTACTTTTTCACTTCTATACGAACTTCTTAATTTTTACAAACATCTAACGACCCAATATCTTATCTAGAAAAGAATTAGAAACTCAACTACAACTATGATAAATATTTCCACATAGATAAACATATCTTTGCAAATATATACTCATAAAAGGTAACTTGATTTAGATCTTTGAAAGTTATGTCCTTCGAAAATGTTTACCTAAAAATGGATTAGAAGATCATACTACTCTCTATCTTGATGAACAATCCTCCATTGACAAACCTTCATATAATATCATGGTTTTACTACATGTATAGCATACTAACTGACCTATCAAACTTGGCTTACATCCATATTGCTTTCCACAATTTTGTACACTTTTGGCCCTATATTCCAACTTGAATTTTCTTTCCTTTATATTGTAGAAATTGATATCTAACTTCAACATCTGACCTTTTACCTTTAGTGATTTTATTGATTCATTTTGTTCCTTGTCTTTCACTAGATGGTATCCTTTTCTGCTCAGTTACAAATTCACTTCTCTAAGCTCCAGGAAATCATGGGAATTCTGATTCCAGACTAATACTTCAATCACTGACTGTACAAATAGTATAGGAGGAACTAATTGTTGAGGTGGATTGACATCCATCCTCTCAAGAATCCTATTAATAATAACAACCTGCTCCTTCATAGCGGTTGCCATCATCCTAACCATCTCAGACATATCATTAGTACCATCACTAGTAGACTTCCTATTTCCTCGTGTTCGCCTAGGAGGTGCTATAATTTCCTGTTCACATAGAATATTACATATTGAGTTGGCCAGTCTCAATATCATGTACAGTGTGCCAATAACTATTAACATCCAATCCTAAGGCTGTAATGCAATTCTATTCATATATCTCACATTGAGATAAAAGAATGCACGACACAAACAAAAACATCTAAACATGCCCAAAAGCATAGTCAGTCCATTCCCCGGGTCAACAGGATGAATTGCTCTGATACCAAAAATGTAAGACCCATAATTATAAATACTATAGTATATCTTCCATACACTAAGCATATAGAATCAAACATGTCACTTCTAAAATATAAAACTTAAACACGTCTTGTATATTAACTATTGACAAATAGATATATAGAGCCTTTACATAAAAGTAAAGACACAAGACATTTTACACAATCTGGAAACTTGCTCTTTAGCACGAATTACACTATATGCATGAGATACACAATATACAAAATGAGTCATATTGGTAATTATACAAACTATCATATAATATAAATACAAAAAATTCTAAGCTAGGTCTTCAACGCCTCCATTTTAGCTCTTGTCTTGGTCTTCCTCTATATTTATCATGGAAAATAAAAAGAGACTGGGGTGAGAACTAACAATTCTTAGTAGTGCATTTTAAAAATGTGTCATCACAATAAATCCAGCTGCTTCGGGGAAAATTAGTTTTTATATAAAGATATGGAAAGGTGGCATAAGCCAAAACTCAGTCTTTTCCCTTCCCGAAGCAGATGATTCATTTAATTAAGAAAATAGTTTAATCATTACATAGCAATTCAATTTAAATTAGCATATTAATTTATAACAGTTATGCAGGCAAGCATGCATAATCATTCTTTCTCATTCCACAACTATAAGTTATACATCAATATTTAATCAATATAAAATAAGACAATTGTCCATACAATTATCATTTTATGCAATGCCTGGTGATGCATGATGATGCCTAATGGAAGCCCTAAAGTATGCTTATGCAATGTTTTTAAAAGATTTTATTTTTGGAAAACACATGTTACTTGTATATTTCCAGGGATCCTTTTCCTCCAAGAGAACCTTTGCTCCAGGAAGACTTTTGTTCCAAGAAGTCCTTTTGATCCTTGTATATCCTCAGGTAGGAAGGGGTAGGAAGACCTTTGCTCCTTGACCTCTTACCACTACCTTAGCATGAGTGGTCAATCTTGCCCCACAACAATGAGGTTACCATTTACCTTTCCACCATACTGGGTATAAGAACCCACAACCCTGGCACTAGGAGCACCTTTGGCTTAAGCCATAAGGCCATTCATACAAGGAAATAACAAGTAATAAGTTTAAAAACAAAACATATAAAAATATTTTAAAACCTTTCCTTCATTCATTTTTCATATAACCTTGCTTTTCTTTGTGTAATAAAGAGGCATAACCTTAGTCATCAAGCTTTTCATTCATACGGTTCATTGTATATAAAATTATTCAATCCTTTCATTTTTATGCCTCTCAAAACCATGTCTGTCGTCAATATTCATTAACATGCATATATCAATATGCTCCTCAACATCATTTATATATACCATTCATTAACATCATTCACATATATGATTCATTCCATACTAAGCACATACAATGATTTACTTCACGAGTGATTCAACTCATTACATTCATACCTTAAGTATCATGCATTCATTTCATTTCAAAACTCAATAAAGGAGTATTTAGTTTAATTTTAACTCATAAAGCAACCACACTGTTACTATATTCCCTCAACAAAACTTTAACTGTTAAAAAAGCTACTAGTATTCATAGCACTTAAACCATCACAAAAATACCTCTATTTTCGTCTAAAATGGCTATTTTTCATGAGTGCACCAAATGCACATTCTAACTGCTAAAATTCTGAAATTTTCCAAGTAAGTAGCTTCATCTCATATATTTCAAATGAAAGAAACCTAACTTCATTTGGCTTAGTGTGGCAAAAGTTATGCTACATTATCCATAAGTAAAAACAGGGCACTCACTATTTTACCCGAAATTGACCTAGCTTTGAATTGAGACTAGGAACATATGAGAAGTGCAAAAGTTCTGAAATTTTTACCTTTTATATCCTTAAATGTTAGCTTTCAAATGCTACTAGCTTCATGTAATTACGACCTCGAAGCAGGAAGTTTAATAGTCTGGTTTACTGGTTGCCAAATTGCTTGTTTCTGTAGAATCTGTCTTGGATTCAAACAGAAACTGATGCCATTTAGGTTGGCCTAAATATCTGAAATTTTTACTACATATATCATTGTATCTGAGCTTTCAAATGCAAGAACAAGCAAGTCATTTTGATGTCCGTAGCTCAAGTTATGCAACAAACATCACAAGCTATCAGAGTGAGATTCCTACAGAATCAGCAAGCTGTTTCTGCATAATTTGTTCTCCAACCAATTTCTAACACTTCAAAATTCATTCGTAGATGTTTTCCAACATAAATCATGACCTCTAATCATGTCATAAACTTCCTAGTCTTAATTCATCCAAGTAAAGATTTAAGCATCAAACATCAACTTAAAACTCATTTCTCACTTTATGCCTCAAAGGTTTCTATGGACTTCTCTAGGTTCATAACCCATAAACCTATATGAAATAAGTCATAAACCACCATTTCAACCTCTAAAGACAGATTCATCACTTAGAAAACATTATACTCATCTAAAAACCCATTTTCAATATCTCTACACAAAGAATCATAAGGGGTTTCAAGAGTTCACAACCAACAACCAAGAATCAAACAATGCTAAATTCAATCCATTTTCAGTCATAGAGATTAAAGAACAAACAAGAGAATCATGAATTCATGCCACACCCATTTTTAAGCTCTAAAGCTCATGTAAATCAAGGACATAAACAAGCCCTAAATCACCATCAAACTTCACACAACTAAAACCAAACCAACTTTATCCTTAAAAATCAAGAATCAAACATGAAAAATACAACCCATCACCCAAACCCATTTATCATTCTCCAGAGATTATGTAGCAAAAAGAAGTAAAGAAAGGGTGATGAGTGTAAATCAAGTTCCCCTACCTCATTTGTGAAGATGATGAAGTCAAGCTCTTCTACTTTCCTCTTCCTCTTTTTCCCTTTTCTTTTCTCCCTTTCCTTCTTCGTTCTCTCTTATATCATTTTTTTTTCTTTTCTCGGCTGCAGCATTCGTGAATGAGGGAAAAGAAAGTGAAGAAATCAAATAAATAAGGATAACTTAAGTTTTTGGTACTGGAACTTATATCTATTAAGAACACTTTGATCTTACTAAATCAAGTTTCCTGACCACCAAAAGCATTAAAATAAATTGTAAGATTCATATTAATCCTTATTTTACATTTTCCTTAATTTTCCATATCTACAACTCATCAATCCAGTATTTCAACACTCACTCAATGTCCTTAAAAATATCGAACTGGATCCGTTTATCCTCAAAATTTAACTACATCCTCTTCTACATATTTGTGACTTATAAATAAATTTTTCATATTTATTTCTCTTAACCAAGCAATTTATGCTATTTTTCTGAGTTAAAATAGTCATTTAGCACATTCTGTGTTGCGACAAAGTGTCTAAATAAACTCAAAAACATCACAAATTTTAGCGGACATGTTAAACATGTGTTAAACTTCCTTTGTAATCTCATACAAGTCTAATATGCTAAAAGGATGTTGTTACTGTTGGGAATTGCGGTTACATCACGCAGCGAAAAAATTAGGATTCCCACCGAGGATCCATCCAAAAAGCCATAATCCGAGTTTTTAAATTATTTACTTCTTGAAGCGTGATCAAAAGGAAGGACGTGAATCACCAACACCGTAATAGAAATGATGTCTCTGTGGTATCCACACGAACAGACTCACGAACGTCCAACGTCTGCAAAGAGGAGCCTCACGTCTCTCACACAGTGCTAGCTGCGAAGAGAAGAGAAGAAACCTGTCGCTCTCTCACTCACTTTTCTCTAGGTGCGGCTAGGGTTCTGAAAATTATGTCTCTTAGCAACCCTTTAGAAGTACTATTTATAATAGTGACTACCTTAAGTGAGTGAGAGCAGCAGCAAGGTAAGCTGTGCAACCCTAGAGCCCATATTTGAATCCGAGTCCAACTTGGATCCATTACTCCACTTTTAGTCTGCTCTATGTGTGTGACCCTGCAGGTTCTTATTACGTTGACAGTAATATTAAAATCTCATTTTAATATTACAAGCAGTGAGCGGTATCTAGCAACACATCGCAGCTACCTAAGTAATAAGAATGTTAGTGATTTAACATAACTTTTCCGTGACCAATGTTTCCGTGTTGTTTAGTCCTTTGTCAAGATATCTAGACTGAACACAAGGCATGGAATGCATCACCCTTGTATAGTCTAATCATTCATTTCCTGATACTCGAGTAGACTTTGTAACAACAAATAAAATCAATATCTCATATTGACTCATTTGAGCATGGTCATGCATTTCGCAGTCTCACTCAATCAGGGGGCCCGAAGATATCGCTCCTGTTATGTAGGAGTGACAAATCCTATCTAGGTCATTCACATCCCTCTGCATGATTTGCGGTATGTCCAATAACTAACTTTATAATGACCTTATTACAAATGACGTTTGATGGTAATAAAACACACAACTCCTTATGTAGGAATCGTAGTGATTTTAGATCAAAGGACCACAGA
The DNA here is from genome assembly GCA_029884595.1 of Ormosia semicastrata. Taxonomy (NCBI): domain Eukaryota; kingdom Viridiplantae; phylum Streptophyta; class Magnoliopsida; order Fabales; family Fabaceae; genus Ormosia; species Ormosia semicastrata. Next base: position 79,150,219 of record JAQQTO010000060.1, read on the forward strand.
CACCATTATCACTATGAGAATCGCTTATGACACTAACATAACGATCCATGTAGCATTCTCATGGTGGATCAGTCCAATACATCATTACTCTAATATGTACCCATGTGAAGACTTGATATCTCATATCCATGACCCGTGAGATGTGGTCATCAGTCTATGCACATACTAGTCTCAATGTATTATTGTTGTCCTAATTAACAATAATACTTGACTAGGGACATTTAAGAATAGTGTTATAACCAAAAGGATCTCACGATCAAGTCATCCCCTCGATAACCTATGGCATCGAACTTACTATTCTAAGGACTTTATTATGTTTATAAAAAAAAGAACACAATAAATGAAATGCCTCATATATTAAAATAAGCATAATAGAATGTATGTAAATACAGACAAATGTATCAGCCTCTAGGGCATACACCAACAGTTACATTTCTCCCCTCCTTTTAAAAGTTTTGTCCCCAAAATTTAGCTTCTCGGACTAAAAGTTTAGAGACCTCTAATAGCTATCCTTAATTGTTTCCATCTTATCCATTCCTATCTCTAACTAAAACTAAAAGGTTCATATTCTTTTATCCCAATTCCTGTTGTCTTCCTAGAGTATACACCCTTCTCGTAGCTTGCGGTTTAGAGTCGGGCATAACTCCATGTCTCTATAAACACCTTCTGGTATAGTGCCCTTAAAGTCTATCCCCATATGGTTTTCCACTCTTAGAGCATACAAGCTTCACTTTTTGAAACTATTTACCTTCATCTTGTGATTGGCTAGATTTAGAAACATTTTCTCATATCCTTTATTAAGATCTTTTGTAATATTTTCTGCTTAAGTTTCACCACCGTAACGTTCTACAAATCCACATTTATTCACCAAGGTAGGAAAGTTTTGAATCTTAGACAGTCTACTTGCTTCTTAAATTCATCTTCATCATTTGAGGAGAAAAGGAGAATATATTCTCAAGATCTTCTACTATCAGTCATTCCCTTGTTAAACACTTAAGAACATAAACTTAAAAGAAATAGGCATAGAAGGATTATCAGATATAAACCTCAGCATTTTATCTTAACAATTCAAAACAACATGGGTCAATGACCACCAAAACTATGCCTAAACTGACGCCCATGTCAAGAAGAGATAAACTGATAAGATTCACAAAGGAAATTCTTAACAATAATATCTTTACACAATAATCCAAATATACAAAAATTAGTTATGCTAATTCCTCAATGTCTTCCTTACCATTCAAAATATAAACTCTTTCTTTAACTTGAGATTTAAGGTTAAACTCCACTTCCAGTTTCTACGAACATCGTATCTTAGATAATCATGTATATAACATGTTGATTAGTCTTCTAAATCATATATGCCACCATGTTAACTCCCACATCTATTACCTTTTTATCTCTTTGATCATGCCTATACTTGTTTACTTTTATTTTGAAGGTAATCAAGTTTAGAAAACACCCTTCTCGTACTTATCATCCCCTCTTTTCTTCTTATGAAAGCCATGCGACTTTTGTTTAATCTAAGGATGACTACTAGTAACTTCAACTATTCTCTATAAAAGGTATTTAAAACATCACTTTCTCTATTTCAATCAATCGAACATAAGCCCTTCTCCTCCTGTTTCAACTAATCGAAACTCTGTTAATCAAACTAGTAATGAGTCAATTCGATTATTCTCGAATATATGTCTATAGAATAACCATTCATTCTTTGAGTCTTTTCCCAACAAAATCAAAAACCTACTAATCATATTACTCTGATCTACTGAGTAACTCTCAATCTACTTAGTTAGCCTAGCTTACCATTTTGAAATAGCCTATTCGATCAACCTCGAAAATATATCATTCTGAATTACTGTTCAAAACTAACTTGATATTTCGATTAACATCGAAACCACTCTAATTTATCTCTAAAAAAATTACAAATTCAAATAGCTAGTGCCATAAACCTATAACTAGTTGAGTCATCAATTGATCTCATTCGAAAAGCATACTATAAAAACAAAACAAATTGGAAACTTCCGACTAATTACTTTCTTACATTTCCACTTCTATACCAACTTCTTAATTTTTACAAACATCTAACGACACCATATCTCACCTAGAAAAGAATCGGAAACTCAACTACAACTATGATAAATATTTCCATATATATAAACATATCTTTGCAAATATATACTCAGAAAATGTAACTCGGTTTAGATCTTCAAAAGTTATGTCCTTCGAAAATGTTCACCTAAAAACATATTGGAAGATCATACTATTCTCTATCTTGATGAACAATCCTCCATGGACAAACATTCATATAATATCATGGTTTTACTGCATGTATAGCATACTAACTGACCTATCAAACTTGGCTTACTTCCATATTGTTTTCCATATTTTTGTACACTTTTGGCCCTATATTCCAACTTGAATTAGTTGTCCTTTATATTGTAGAAATTGAGATCTAACTTCAACATCTGACCTTTCACCTTTAGTGATTTTACTGATTCGTTCCATTCCTTAACTTTCACTAGATGGTATCCTTTTCTTCTCAGTTACAAATTCACTTCTTTAAGCTCCAGGAAATCATGGGAATTTTGATTCCAGACTAATGCTTCAAGTATTGACTGTACAAATGGTACAGGAGGAACAAACTATTAAGGTGGATTGACATCCATCCTCTCAAGAATCCTATTAATAATAGCAACCTGCTTCTTCATAGCGGTTGCCATCATCCTAACCATCTCAGACATATCACTAGTAGACTTCCTATTTCCTCGTGTTCGCCTAGGAGGTGCCATAATTTCCTGTTCACACAGAACATTACATATTGAGTTGGCCAGTCTCAATATCATGTACAATGTGCTAGTAACTATTAACATCCAATCCTACACCTAAGATAAAAGAATGCACGACACAAACAAAAACATCTAAACATGCCCAAAAGCATAGTTAGTCCATTGCTCTGTTCGACAGGATGAACTGCTGTGATACCAAAAATGAACACCCATAATTCTAAAAACTGTAGTATATCTTCCATATACAAAGCATATAGAATCAAGCATGTCACTTCTAAAAAATAAAACTTAAACACATCTTGTATATTAACTATTGACAAATAGAGATATAGAGCGTTTACATAAAAGTAAAGACACAAGACATTTTCCATAATCTGGAAACTTGCTCTTTTCGACGAATTACATTATATGCCTGAGATACACAATATACAAAATGAGTCATATTGGCAATTATACAAATTATCATAGTATAAATACAAAAAATTCTAAGCTAGGTCTTCAACGCCTCTTTTTTAGCTCTTGTCTTGGTCTTCCTCTGGATTTATCATGAAAAATTAAAAGAGACTGGGGTGAAAATTAATAATTCTTAGTAGTGCATTTTAAAAATGTGTCATCACAATAAATCCAGCTAGTTCAGGCAAAAACCAAATGTTATATAAACATATGGAGAGGTGGCATAAGCCAAAACTCAATCTTTTCCCTTCCCGAAGCAAACGATTCATTTAATTAAGAAAATAGTTTAATCATTACATAGCAATTCAACTTAAATTAGCATATTTATTTATAACAGTTATGTTGACAAGGAAGCATAATCATTCTTTTTCATTGCACAACTATAAGTTATACATCAATATTTAATCAATATAAAACAAGACAATTGCCCATACAATTGTCATTTTATGTAATGCATAGTAATGTATGATTTTGTCTAATGGAAGCCCTAAAGTATGCTTATGCAATGTTTTTAAAAGATTTTATTTTTGGAAAACACATGTTACTTGCATATTTCCAAGGATCCTTTTCTTCTAGGAGAACCTTTGCTCCAGGAAGACTTTTGTTCCAAGAATTCCTTTTGATCCTTGTATATCCTCAGGTAGGAAGGGGTAGGAAGACCTTTGCTCCTTAACTTCCTTGCACTACCTTAGTATGAGTGGTCAATCTTGCCCCACAATAGTGAGGTTACCTTTTACCTTTCCACCATACTGGGTATGAGAACCCACAGCCCTAGCACTAGGAGCACATTTGGCTCAAGCCATAGGGCCTTTCATACAAGGAAATAGTAAGTAACAAGTTTGAAAACAAAACATCCAAAAGTATTTTAAAGCCTTTCCTTCATTCATTTTTCACATAACCTTACTTTTCTTTGCATAATAAAGAGACATAACCTTAGTCATCAATCTTTTCAGTCATATGGTTCATTGTATATAAAATTATTCAATCCTTTCATTTTTATGCCTCTCAATACCATGCTTGTCATCAATATTCATTAACATGCATATATCAATGTGCTCCTCAACATCATTTATATATATCATTCATCAATGTCATTCACATATATCATTCATTCCATACTAAGCACATACAATGATTTACTTTATAAGTGATTCAACTCATTACATTCATACCTCAAGTATCATGCATTCATTTCATTTCAAAACTCAATAAAGGAGTATCTAGTTTAAGTTTAACTCATAAAGCAACCACACTCTTACTATATTCCCTCAACAAAACTTTAACTGTTAAAAAAGCTACTAGTATTCATAGTGCTTAAACCATCACAAAAATACCTCTATTTTTGCCTAAAATGGCTATTTTTCAAGAGTGCACCAAATGCACATTCTAACTGCTAAAATTTTGAAATTTTCCAAGTAAGTAGCTTCATCTCATATATTTCAAATGAAACAAACCTCACTTCATTTGGGTTAGTATGGCAAAAGTTATGCCACATTATCCATATGCAAAAATAGGACACTCACTATTTTACCTGAAATTGACTTGACTTTGAATTGAGACTGGGAACATATGAGTGCAAAAATTCTAAATTTTTTAACTCTTATAGCCTTAAATGTTAGCTTTCAAATGCTACTTGTTTCATGTAATTATGACCACGAAGCAGGAAGTTATGTAGTCTGGTTTACTAATTGCCAGATTGTTATTTTTATAGAATCTGTCTCGAATTCAAACAGAAACTGATGCTATTTGGGTAAACCTAAATATCTAAAATTTTTACTACATATATCCTTATATCTGAGCTTTCAAATGCAAGAACAAGCAAGTCATTCTGATGTCCGTAGCTCAAGTTATGCAAAAAACATCACAAGCTATCAGAGTGAGATTATTGCAGAATCAGTAAGCTTTTTCTGCATAATTGGTTCTCCAACCAATTTCTAACACTTCCAAATTCATTCCTATATGTTTTCCAACATAAATCATGACCTCTAATCATGTCATAAATTTCCTACGTAAGTCTTAACTCATCCAAGTAAAGATTTAAGCATCAAACATCAACCTAAAACTCATTTCTCACTTTATGCCTCAAAGGTTTCTATGGACTTCTCTAGGTTCGTAACCCATAAACCTGCATGAAATAAGTCATAAACCACTATTTCAACCTCTAAATACTGATTCAACATTTAGAAAACATCATACTCATCTAAAAACCCATTTTCAATATCTCTACACAAAGAATCATAAGGGGTTTCAAGAGTTCACAACCAACAACCAAGAATCAAACAATGCTAAATCCAATCCATTTTCAGTCATAGAGATTAAAGAACAAACAAAAGAATCATGAATTCATGCCACACCCATTTTTAAGCTCTAAAGCTCATGTAAATCAAGGATATAAACAAGCGTTAAATCATTATCAAACTTCACACAACTAAAACCAAACCAACTTCATCCTTAAAATCAAGAATCAAACATGAAAACTACAACCCATCACCCAAACCCATTTATCATTGTCTAGAGATTATGCAGCAAAAAGAAGTAAAGAAAGGGTGATAAATGTAAGTTAAGTTCCCCTACCTCATTTGTGAAGATGATGAAGTCAAGCTCTTCTATTATCCTCTTCCTTTTTTTTCCTTTTTCTTTTCTCCCTTCCCTTCTTCGTTCTCTCTTCTTTCATTTCTATTTTTCTTTTCTTGGCTGCAGCATTCGTGAATGAGGGAAGAGAAAGAGATGAAATCTAATAAATAAGGATAACTTAAGTTTTTGGTGCTAGAGCTTATATCTATTAAAAACACTTTGATGTCACTAAATCAAGTTTCCTAACCTCCAAAAGTTTTAAAATAAATCTTAAGATTCATATTAATCCTTATTTTACTTTTTCCTTAATTTTTTATATTTACAACTCGTCAATCTGATATTTTAACACTCACTTAGTGTCCTTAAAAATATCAAACTTGCTTTGTTTATCCTTTAAATTTAACTATATCATCTTCTACATATTTTTGACTTAGAAATAAATTTTTCATATTTATTTCTCTTAACCAAGCAATTTATGCTATTTTCCTGAGTTAAAATAGTCATTTAGCATATTCTGTATGCGGCAAAGTGCCTAATCTAACTCAAAACATGACAAATTTTAGCGGACATGTTAAACAAGTATTAAACTACCTTTGTAATCTCATACAAGTCTAACGTGCTAAAATGAGGATGTTACACTAAGTATCAAAAACCAATTAGCTAAAAAAAGTATTAGAAACATGATACTGATGTGGTTCAAAAAACCAACAGAATTCTTTAGAAAACAACTTTCTCAAAGTGTAAAAAAGCTTTTACTAATTTTTAAGTCAAAAAACAATTTTCACAAACTCATCTTTTTACTTAGAAGAATTTAATGTAAGCTCCAAAGCCCTTCAAAAGCATTCACTTGCTGAAGTTCTTTAGTAACTTCTTAGTTTTAATGATCAAAAAACTTAACCTTAAAACTTTTCTTGTAACCTTCTATCTTAAGTGTTTGATAGAACAGATTGAGAAGACCATTAGACTTGCTTTTCATATATCAAGTTATCCAGGAATCGTCTAATGAGAGTCTTGTTAAAGTCAAAAGTTATCTTCAAAGGTTTTCAGAAAAAGACTAAGTAAAGAACTATTTTCATGGGGAAGTTGCGAAAAACTCTTCAAAGGTAAAGGTTCTAAAAGAAAAGTTCCTCAGAAGATAAGTTTCTGAAGTCCAAGTTCATAAGAAAAAAGGGCTTCAAAAACCATGTTCATCAGAAGACAAGCTTTAGAAACCAAGTTCATCAAAAGAAAAGTCATACGAATCAAAGTCAATCAAAAGACTACAATCAGAAAAGAACACTATCAAAAGATAAACCTATAAAAAAAATCAAGCATCAGAAGACTGAATCTTTTTAGAAGCATCCAAGTTCAAAAGATGAATCCTATACAAAAATAACAAAGTCCAAGTTAGAAAGAATTAGAAGTTCAAAATTTCTGTCTATCGTTGGAAAAAAGACAAAAGCAAAGAAAAATTGACTGGTCACTACAAGACAAGAAAATGGTAACTATACTATGAACAGTAGCCATTAGACCTTCAAACGGCTAGTTTCTAAATGCCTATAAATTGAAGAAGCCTAGAAGTTGGAAGACATGAAGCTAACTATTATTATGATAAACTTCTAATCAAACTTCTGAATGACCAAAACAAGCTTTTGATCAAGTTTCTCTACTGGAACCTACTTCTGTTTAATCTCTTGAAAAAAAAGAAACGCATTCTCTCAAGTTTGTATTTTCATATATCCACTCCTTGACTGTTAGAGAGTTAGAATATCATTCCTATCTTTGTAATCATTTGCTTAAATTCACTCTTTGAGTGTTGAAAGATACACAAACCTAACCATCTCTTTGTATCCTAATCCATTAGTGATCTTTATAAGTATCTAACTTGAAGAGGCTAGGGTGGAACAAATATGACTTGTAATCTAGCATGGAGATTGATCAAAGAATACTCATGGCAATATAAAATCCTGGTTTCTGATTAGGGACTAGACGTAGGCAAGTAGATTGGCCGAACATAATATAAACTTCTGAGTGTGAATATTCTCAACTCTAAACTTTTATCTTTCTGATCACTTAGTTATTGATTTTATCACTTAAGTTTATATTGAAACTAGTTATTAACTTCAACAAGGACTATAAGTTCTAAGTTAAAATTGAATCAAGTTCATTCCTCTCAAGCAACTCTTCTGTTCTTACATACTTCTGATCTATACTCTGATACATCCAAGTTACAAAACTTAAGAAGTTATAAATGTAACATCCTCCCTAACCTATTAGTCTTAATTATTGTTATAGTAGTTTATTAACCTTTATATGAGTCATCTATTAATTTTGGTGATTTTCTGAGTTAATTTAAGCATAATGCTCTAACACAAGACATGGAAAATAGCCTAGAAATTAACTTAGAATGCTTAAATGAAGGAAATAAATATGAAAATTTAATTTTTAGGTCATAAATAATTAGAATGAATTATGGTAATTTTTGGGGAATTAATAAATTATCTTGGTACTTTTAATAAATAAAGTAAGTGTTTTAAGATCAAGATTAAATAGGAGAGTAGCTCAGAAAATTATGAAAATTTATGAGGTTGCTAAATAGAGGATATAATTTCTTTTTTAAATGATTACAGGTTAGGGCAGGTACCTGTAAGCAAAAATGGGTTTAATCATATACGTATTAGTTACTTCCTTAAGGTTATATTAACCTGAGGAAAAGTAATAGAGCCTAATAGCTATTAAATGATGTGTATGGGAACTAAATGGGCTCCTAGAATCATTTAAAACACTTATGAAAGGTAGAAAATTCATTAATAAAAGATCAAAGTATCCCTAAGAAATAAATTTATCACATCAAATGATAACCACACAATCATCCTTGTCCTTTTTACTCTTTTTCCACCACCTCATTATCCTCAATCTTATCCCCTCTTAACTTTTCAATTTTTTCCTCACTTTCACTCATAAACCATGTATAACAATAGAAAAGAGGGAGAGAATAAAGCAAGGTGAAAATGAAAGAAACGAGAGAGGGAGAGAAAGACAATAAAGGAAGCAAATAGGGGGCTGCAAGCTTCCAGCCCTTACAAGAGGGTCATAGCTTGATCATCTCACTTAGCTCTAGTTAGGAAAGATGCTCAACTCCTCAAGCTCTTTCCGTTGGTGTCAAGAGTTGCACCACCAAGCCAAGTTCATCCTCTTCTCCATCGTTTTCATTGCACACTAGGGAGCCTAGGTAGGGGACTTGTTTCCATAACTCTATCCTTCCCTTTGTTCAGCTTGTTGCATGATGTAATACCCTTAATGATATGTTAGACTTGTTTATGTGCACAAAAGGTAGCATATCACTTGCTTAACATGCCTATTTAATTTTGTGACAAATTAAGTTAGTTTTGGCACTTTATTGCAACACCGAAGGTAAAAAGTAGCTTAAAATGACCCAGAAAATAGTATAAATTGCTTAGATGAGGGAAATGAATATGGATAATTTATTTCTAAGTCACAAATGTATGAAACAAGATGTGGTTAAAGTTTCAAGGCAAACTGAGTTAGTTTTGCATTTTTAGGAATATTGGTTGTGCTTCTAAAGCCGGATTGACTAGCAGTAGATATGAAAAAATAAGATAATGATGAAACAACAATTTTAATGAATCTTAGTATTTATTTCAAAATTGTTGGAAGTTAAAAATCTTGATTTAGCTAAATCTAAGTATTTTTAGCAGATCGAGATTTATCAGTGTATGGCCTTAAAGGCCTAATAAGTTAAACAGATCCTTTGTATTTCCTCATTCACGACTCTTTGTTTGTCAAAACAAAAGCAGAAATCGTGAGAGAAGAAAGGAAAGAAGAGGAAAGAAAGAACAAGGAAGAGGAGGAGGAACAGAGGAAAGCTAAAGAGAAGGCTAAAGTTTGAGATACTCTAAAGCTTGAATCTCCAACACAGCTGCCAGAGGTAGGGGATAGAGTTCTTATTCATCTCTTTTCATCATTTTTTCCATGGATTCACTTTGGTGCATAATAGGTCAAAATGAGTTCTAGAGGTGTTTGATGTGTTTTAATTGTTTGGATGTGTTTCAATTGGTGTTGATGACTTGTTCATAGCTTAAGTTTGAGTTAGAAACTTAGAACATCTCATTTAGACCATTGATGCCCAAAAGAGGGGTTTAGGTCAAGTATGTGTGATTTTGGTTTATAATCAAAATTTAGTGGTTTAAGTTGGTGATTGATGATTCCTATGTGTTAATGAACTAATTAAGGACTTAGGATCACCTAGAAACTGTTTTGAAATGGTCAAATCTCATGAAGAAATCCAATAGAATAGTACATGGTTCAACAGAACTCTGTAGAACCCAGTTTCTGCTATGCGCGTTGTGGCGTGCCAACATCGTGCCACGACGTGAAGTTGAATCTACTACGTGCACCGCAGCATGGGGAAGTTCATACCGAGGCGTGAGGTGCATTAACGTAGAACCTGAGAATAGAGCGCCGCGACGTGCCAAACATTGTGCCGAGGCGTGCCAAACGCAGTGCCGCGGCGTGAGCCCCTGAACCTCTAAAAATGTCTTTTTGGATGGTTTGAAGTTCTTAACTAGATGGAATTATTTGTATATGCTTCCTAAAGTATGTTAAGGAAGAAATAAGGATATTTCCAAGAGAAATTATCACCTAACAAATATGATAAAGTTTAAACCTTTAAGCATTCAAGAGTATTGGTTTTCCTTAGGTAAACATCTAGCACCTTAGGCCACTTTTGTGGTAATGTGTATCAGTTAAGAGTAATGAGTGATGTGTTACCAAGTGGCCTCAATACTCAAGAGGGGGGGTGAATTGAGTAGTTAAAAAATAAGTTCACAAATCTTTCGCAAATCGTTTGACAATCAATTCTCGTTGAAGCTATTGAATGAACAGAGATAATTGAATAGATGAGTTAAGCACTTTTACTAATGAACGTAATAGCCAAGGAGACAATATCCAAATAAAACAATGAAACAATTGCACAAAGATAAGCGAGAGGAGGGTTTAGAGAAACAAACACGGTCGTTTATCCCTGGTTCAATCACTACTCCACTTGTGATCTACGTCCAGTCCCAAGCAACACCTTGAGATTTTCCACTATATCTTCAAGCTTCAATGGGTGCTTGAAAAACCACTACAACCTTGAGCACTCAACAAGTATGGGATACCTCACCCAAAAGCTTGAGCCTCTATTTTCCAAGGGATACCTCACCCTTACAATACTTGAGGGATACCTCACCCTCACTAATCAGAATGTATAAGATTGAAATAGAAGAAGCTCTCTCTAGAGCAAGTGTTTACAAATTGAAGCTCTAATATGCTCTTAAAGATTTTTCACGTTTTTAGTCAGAAAACAGAGCAAGAAATGATTTTAAGGATTGATTCACGTTTTGAAGTATGATGATCAGTTTTTGGTTCAAGGTCAACCGTAAATGAGAACTCAACTTTGGTATTTATAAGTTTCTCAATTAATAGAGCCGTTGGAGGTAGTTGGGCATGCATTTAATGCATTTAATATAGCCGTTGGATGTTGTCAGGATGCGTGTAATCGATTACATATCTCAGGTAATCGATTACATTATTGTTCTAACGTTTTCTGAACTTTCTGGACTCTGTGTAATCGATTACATTCTTGAGGTAATCGATTACATGGCTTCTGACTTTTCTTGTAATCGATTACAATGATCATGTAATCGATTACATGACTTCTGACTTGCTGTGTAATCGATTACAATATTCATGTAATCGATTACATGGCTCGTCGAACGTGTTCTTTGAGTTTCTGGGTTTTGTGTAATCGATTACATATATTGTGTAATCGATTACATGGCTTCTGACTTTGTTTGTAATCGATTACAACATCAATGTAATCGATTACATTTCTCGTCGAACGTGTTCTTTGCCTTTCTGGGCTTTGTGTAATCGATTACATATATTGTGTAATCGATTACATGGCCTCTGACTTGGTTGTAATCGATTACATTCACAATGTAATCGATTACAGACCTTCTGTTTGATGTGTAATCGATTACAAACATTATGTAATCGATTACATTGGCCTTTGAACACATTTTTCAAGTCCAATAACGCTTGTAAGTCATTTCCAACACCTCAAGATACTTGTTTAAACATAAATCCTTTTAAGAGTGTTAGATTTAAAGTTGAAACTCAAGTTTTATTGAAAGCCATGTTTAACTTTGAAATTTCCCATTTATTTTGAAATCATATATTGAAAAATCATTTGAGAAATCTTGAGAGCATTTAACATTAATATCCTAAGTCTAAATAAACCTTCTGTCTTCTTTCTTTGATCTTGATTTTTCCTTTTGCGCTTGATCTTCTCTTTTGCTTTTGTTATCATCAAAAACCTTTCGACATGCCTTAGAGACATAAGCATTCACATTCTCCCCCTTTTTGATGATGACAAACTGATCATAGGAAAAAGAAAGAATTTTTGCATTTGTATATAATAGTCATTTAGGTACAATGCTGCCCCCGGAGTTTATGCATGATTTTGGGTTAGATCTTGCATATGAAAAGCTTAATAACTTAAAAGGTCAATAACTCCCCCGTACTCATGCAACCTTTAATTTCTCATGCAACCATTAATTACATTTCATTTTCATTTTTCCTTATTTTCTCCCCCGTTGGCATTATCAAAAAGACATAAGCATTTAAGAAAAAATGGACAGCATGACAAAGCCTATATTTCATGATTCCCAAATGTTTACCATAATGTAAAAGCCACAAAGATCACCCAATCAATCATTCAAAGTGAAAACAAGTTCATGTATTAATAATCAAGCATGTACAAATAAACATATCTCAACCAGTAGGCAATAATCAAAAGATAATCATAAAGGTATACCAATTTTATATAATCCAAGTCAAAACAAAATAAGTACAAGGTGGTCATCAATACAAGAAAAAATATATCAAGGCATAAGGCCATGATCACTATCAGTGTCCTCGCTGTCACAAAAGACTTCACCCTCTGGATCCGCAGCAGAGTCTCCTAGATCAATGTTATCATCGGCTGGGCATAAGGTCGTCGTCGTCGAGTCCGTAAGCTCCTCATCATCGGCCAGGAACTCCCGGATGGACCGGCGAAGGATATGGGATCCGGAGGGGCGAGAGGATGTGGGGGGTAAAAGCACAGGACTCTCAGAACAGGAGGTCCACGTAAGAGGGATCGAATGGAGGCAAGCTCTGTCCGAGTAGTCCATCCTCACTCAAGATGGTCGATCTTTTGCTCTATATGATCCATGCGTATGTTTACGTTGGCGCTCAGTTGCGCATCTCTTGGAGCAGAAGATCAAGAGAAGCTGGAGCAGAGCAGAGGCAGGGTACTGAGCCTCCTCATCATCACTATCTGGATCGTGATGGATATGGCCAAATGTGCCATGAGTAATGTAATGCCACCTATCTTCCATCTTGTAGAGCTGAAGCTTCTTCAGAGTATGCAGCCCAATTGATTGGGGTCCCTTTGAGCTGGTGTCCTTGGACTCTTCAGCCAGCGAAATGCGACAGTACTCAAGGATTGTGGTGACCAACATGGCAAAGGGAGAGCAGAGTTCTTCTTTTTCTTGATGTCCAGATATGCTCTAGAATGTAGTATCCCCAGTTTATTGGGTGCCCGTTGTCATTGCCCATAATGCCACTACATCATCCTTGATGACTTGGGAGTAATTCCTCCTCGGGAATCAATCCACGAACCAAGAGGTAGTGGAGGACCCCATTTTCCATAGTGAGGCCGGTGGCCATTATTCTATGTCTAGGATCACCGGGGAGGTGGTAGCGGTCCTAATCAAAGAGAGAAGAAGAGAGCCTTATGCTCAAACTCATGCCCCGAGACTTTGGCATTTCCACAAAACTGAGCTCCATCAGGAGTGAGCTTGGTAAGCCTATACCACTCTGCCATTGTTAACCTGATTTGTTGCTTTTTCACTTCAGAGATTATGCAATTATCTTCAACCTTCAGGTTAGCATAAAACACTCGGACAAGATTAGGGTAGATGGCCTTCTCTATGCTCAGGAATCCCAGCAAGCCTAAGTTTTCTATTGTCCTAAAGCTCTCTAAAGGTTCACTCTCGCAGAAGGTGATGGGAAGATACCTGGGAGAGATAATTTTGCGAAGCTGGAAGTTTTTCCGGAACAACTCAGCTTTCTTCACAGTGGAGAAGTGCCTCGTGAGGTCCAGGCCAGAGATATTACGTGAAGAGCCACCAGAGGAACCTCCACCAACAGCCTCTGTTCTTGGGCGCTTCGAGCGATGAGAGGATTCAGCCATTGATGAGAAGGAGAAGCAAGGGTTGAGTGGTAAATGGTTGGGGATGAGTGATGAGAGAGAGAGAGACGAGATTAGGTCAGAAAAGTGGAGAAGGTGTTCGTGAGAGAAGATGGGGAGATTTGGATGAGGGATGTGAGGGGATTTGATCGGTGGGCTATGTGGAGAGGGGATTTCAAGATTGAGAGAGGCGAAATGACCGGTTTTGATGGAGATTTGAGTGAGAAAAGAGAGATTTTGAGATCGAGGTGCGTGGGAGCGAAGGAGAGAACGAGGAAGATGAACAGCCCAAAGAAATGAGCTCTACGCGCGTCAGAACCTTTTAAAAACCCATGTAATCGATTACATTGAGTGTGTAATCGATTACATGCATTCTCAGTGGGTATGTAATCGATTACATTTTTAGTGTAATCGATTACATGCTTTCTGAACCTTGTAATCGATTACATAGTTTATGTAATCGATTACCTGAGTTCTGAGTTGGTTGTAATCGATTACAAAGTGTGTGTAATCGATTACATGCGTGATTGAGAACTGTGTCGATTACAAAGCGTTGTAATCGACACAAAGACTCTTTAACTCAGATTTTGCGTTCTAAACAACATATAATCAATTTTAATCCATCCAATACAGTTTTAAAGCAACTTAAATCAATTCAAATCTTCATGCAAGCATATAGACTAATCATATTATGATTCAACTCATATAATTGATCAAAGTTATCATTTTTATCAAGAATTTCACCCTTTTGGTGAGATTTGAGGTTGTTGAATTTCTTGTCACGAGTTGGACATGAGGGAGCACTGCAAAACAATTTAGGGAAACCTCCGACGCTCAAGTTAGTATGGGATTCAAATATATAGTGAAAATTCAGAGATTGTGCAGAATGTGGCATAATTATGCGTAAAACGCAAGCTTAGGCATTTGTTTTAGGATTATGCAGCAAATATCTAATTTATGCATGAATGGTCCAATATACCCAGTTCATTTCTAATGTAGAAAAATGCTTCTTTTGCTAGGGGTTTGGTGAAAATATCAGCTAATTACTTAGTTGTTTCAACAAATTCAAGTATGTAATCACCCCTTTGAACATGATCTCTAATGAAATGATGTCTTATTTCAATATGCTTAGTTCTAGAATGCAAAATGGGATTTTTTGACAAGTTAATTGCACTAGTATTATCACATTTTATGGGAATGTGATCAAGCTCAAGACCATAGTCCAAGAGTTGCTGTTTCATCCAAAGGACTTGAGCACAAGAACTCCCAACTACCGCAACATATTCAATATTCAGCTTGTTTGTGGACAATGTCACACTATTTTGTTTCTTGCTGTGCCAAGAAACTAGTGAGCTTCCAAGCAAGTGGCATGTCCCACTAGTGCTTTTTCGATCCATTTTGTATCCAGCAAAATCAGAATCGGAGTACCCAATAAGACTACATGAGGCTCCCTTAGGGTACCATAAACCCATTTGTGATGTGCCTATTAGATATTTCATTATTCTCTTAACAGCACTTAAGTGTGATTCCTTAGGATTAGCTTGATATCTAGCACACATGCATACACTAAACATTATATCAGGCCTACTTGCAGTGAGATAAAGGAGTGAGCCAATCATACCTCTATATTTTGTGATTTCTACCGATTTACCTCCTTCATCCTTGTCCAAATAGCAAGAGGTGCCCATAGGAGTAGCCATATGCTTGGCATTGTCCATTCCAAACTTCTTGAGCAGCTCCTTGCAATACTTGGATTGGCTTATAAATGTTCCTTCTCTTGTTTGCTTGATTTGTAGACCAAGAAAGAAGTTGAGCTCACCCATCATGGACATCTCAAACTCACTTTGCATAATATTTGAAAATTCTTTACAAAGAGAGTTGTTAGTAGCTCCAAATATAATGTCGTCAACATAGATTTGAACTAGAAGAATGTCATGCATTTTGTGTTTTATGAAAAGAGTGGTGTCAACTTTGCCTCTAGAAAAGCCTTTTTCTAAAAGAAATTTGCTCAACCTTTCATACCAAGCTCTAGGAGCTTGTTTCAAGCCATATAAGGCCTTTTTCAATTTAAAAACATGGTTGGGCATTTCAAAGTCCTCAAAACTAGGAGGTTGTTCTACATACACCTCTTCTTGTATAAAACCATTTAAAAAGGCACTTTTGACATCCATTTGATAGAGTTTGAAGTCCATGATGCAAGCATATGCAAGTAGCATTCTAATGGCTTCTAATCTAGCTACGGGAGCATAAGTTTCTTCATAATCTATGCCTTCTTCTTGATTATATCCCTTAGCTACAATCCTAGCTTTATTTCTTATTATTAAACCCGTTTCATCAAGTTTGTTCCTAAGACCCATTTGGTGCCAATTATAGGATGATCATTGGGCCTTGGAACTAATTCCCAAACTTGATTCCTCTCAAATTGGTTTAGTTCTTCTTGCATGGCCAAGATCCAATGCTCATCATTAATGGCCTCATTTATGTCTTTAGGTTCAACTTGAGAGACAAAGGCTAGATGATTACATGCTTCTCTAAGTGAGTTTCGAGTGATTACCCCTTTTGATACATCACCTATCACCTTGTCAAGAGGATGATACCTTGAAGTCCTCCATTCCTTGGGTAGATCCAAGATTTTAGAATCTTCTTGCCATGAGTGATCAAGGAGTCTCTCTTCTTTCTTCTTGGACTCTATCTATTGATTTTCCAAGTGCGTCTTTGCCAAGATTTCTGCAACATCATCAACAAGTTCCTTTCTCGGCTCATTTGGGTTAGTTTCATCAAATGCAACATGTATGGATTCTTCTATGGTCATAGTTCGTTTATTATAGACTCTAAAGGCCTTGCTATGAATAGAATAACCAATGAATATTCCCTCATCAGATTTTGCATCAAACTTCCCCAAGTTATCCTTTCCATTATTCAAAACAAAGCATTTACATCCAAAAATATGAAAATGCGACACATTAGGTTTCCTTCCTTTGTACAATTCATATGGGGTTTTCTTTAAAATTGGCCTTATTAGGGCTCTATTCATAACATAACAAGCGGTGTTAACCGCATCCGCCCAAAAGTACTTAGGAAGATTGGCCTCATTGAGCATAGTTCTTGCCATTTCTTCTAAAGATCGATTTTTTCTTTCTACAACACCATTTTGTTGTGGTGTTCTAGGGGCAGAAAAATTATGCTCAATGCCATGTTCATCACAAAAAGTTTCAAATTCATGATTTTCAAATTCACCACCATGATCACTTCTTATGGATGCAATACAAAAACCTTTTTCGTTTTGGATAACTTTTGCAAGTTTTCTAAATGATTGAAAAGCATCATTTTTGTGAGCCAAGAATAATGTCCATGTAAATCTAGAAAAATCATCCACAATCACTAATGCATAGTAATTCCCACCAAAGCTCATAGTTCTAGAGGGTCCAAAAAGATCCATGTGCAAAAGTTGTAAAGGTCTAGAAGTTGAAACTATGTTTTTAGCTTTGAAAGAGACCTTTACTTGTTTTCCCTTTTGACATGCATCACAAAGTTTGTCTTTTTCAAATTTGAGCTTTAGAAGACCAATTACTAGTTCTTTAGAAACTAATTTGTTTAAGTGATCCATGTGAATGTGAGCAATTCTTCTATGCCATAACCATGAATTATTTTCTCTACTCATAAAGTATTTAGCATCATTTGAGGAAATATCATCAAGACTAATCATATATATGTTATTGACCCTATGACCAACAAACTTAACTTGCTTATCATCCTTTCCCTCAATTATACAACAAGAGGAATCAAATATAACTCTATTTCCTTTATCACACAATTGACTAATACTAAGTAAATTATGTTTAAGTCCTTCAACAAGTAAGACATTATCAATAGATGATGAAGGTATCTTACCAACTTTGCCAATTCCAAGAATCTTCCCTTTGTTGTTGTCACCATATGTGACATGACCATGTTTCTTGTGTGTAAGGAAGGAGAACTTGGAGCCATCACGGTCATGTGCTTGGAGCAACCACTATCAAGATACCAACTTGAGCTCTTGGTCTTCAAGCACACCTACAACACACATTCAAGATTTAACTTTTGGTACCCAAATTGTTTTGGGTCCTTGTGTGTTAGAATTAGGTATGGTGCCTTTAGGGACCCAAACCCTTTTGATTCCAACCTTGGTGTTTATGTTCTTTCTAACATTGCAAGTGGATGCACTATGCCCTTTCCTACCACAATGAAAACATTTAACAAAGGGGCTACTTGAAGTTTTTGAGGAAACAAAGAAGTTCTTATAAGATTTTTGATGGTTGTTTGGATTAAATCCTAAACCGGCTTTTTGGAAAACACATTTTTGTCTCCCTAACAACACATTCAAGTTGTCTCTTCCAAAAGTGAATTTTGCAAGAGTGTTGTTCAAGTCTTCAATTTCTTTTTCAAGAGCTTTGCATGATAAACAAGGTAATGATATGGATGCATTATCATGTGAGGAACAAATCATGCATGATGAATTAGCATCTAAGAGTCCTAAAGTCTCATTTTCAATTTTAAGTTCATTTATCTCCTTGGTTAAAGTAGAAACTTTCTTTGTCAATAGGGAGATTGTTTTATTGGAAGACAAAATCATTTTTGTGAGCCTCAAAGATTCATCATGCAATTCTTGAAAGGCATCTTGCAATTCATCATAATAAGGTGGAGGTTCTAGATTAGAAGAGGTTACCTCGGTGTCGCTTTCTCCACTTTCTTCTCCTTGAGCCATGAGGCAAAGATGGGCTTCCTCATTTTCTGAATCATCGGAAGAGCTTAAATCATTGTCCTCCCAAGCTATATATGCTCTTCTTCCTTTCTTTTCCTTGGAGGGTCTTTTCTCAAACTTCTCCGTCTTCTTGAGATATATAGGACACTCCATTTTCATGTGCCCCTTTTCCGCATTCATAGCATTTTGGAGGAGTGGAGGATCCTTCTCCTTTGTGATATGTTTCTTTTGAGGAAACGGTGGTCTTCTTTGAAATCCCTTTTTCTTCAAGAATCTTCCGAATTTTCTCACAAGGAGACTAAGATTCTCCTCACTTAGCTCAATATTTTCAGCATCCTCTTCACCATCTTCATCATCATCTTCAAGTATGGGAGAGGTGGCCTTGAGTGCAATTCCCTTCTTCTTTTTGTCATGTTCTTCATTTTGATTGAGCCTACTTAGTTCTAGCTCATGCTCTTGAAGTTTTCCGAATAAGGTGGCTAGAGACATGGTTGATAAATCTCTTGATTCCGCAATCGCCGTTACCTTGGGTTGCCAATTCCTGCTTAGACATCTCAAGACTTTGTTAATAAGATCTTCATTAGGAAATGTCTTTCCCAATGAGATGAGATGATTAACAATATGAGTAAATCTCTTTTGCATATCTTGAATACTCTCACCTTGATTCATTCTAAACAATTCATATTCATGAGTAAGAGTGTTTATTCGATATCTTTTTACTTCACTAGTACCTTCATGAGTTACTTGTAGGGTATCCCACATTTCTTTTGCGGTCTTACAATTTGACACCCTAAAGAATTCATCATACCCCAAAGATGTGGTGATGATGTTCTTGGCTCTCAAATTATATTGAACCTTCTTTTTATCATCATCGGTCCAATCACTTCTAGGTGTATTAATTGTTACACCATCCTTAGTTTTGTGTAGGGACAAAAGCACCATTTTCAACTGCGTCCCACACATCTAAGTCAATAGCTTCAATAAAAATTTTCATCCTTTCTTTCCAATAGGCATAACCATCCCCATTGAAATAAGGAGGTCTATTTATAGAAGAACCTTCATTTGAAAAACCATTTGAAGCCATCACTTCTCTTGAAGTTGCTAAGCTCTTTATACAAGAGTCTAGCTTCGATACCACTTGTTACCAAGTGGCCTCAATACTCAAGAGGGGGGGTGAATTGAGTAGTTAAAAAATAAGTTCACAAATCTTTCGCAAATCGTTTGACAATCAATTCTCGTTGAAGCTATTGAATGAACAGAGATAATTGAATAGATGAGTTAAGCACTTTTACTAATGAACGTAATAGCCAAGGAGACAATATCCAAATAAAACAATGAAACAGTGCACAAAGATAAGCAGAGGAGGGTTTAGAGAAACAAACACAGTCGTTTATCCTGGTTCAATCACTACTCCACTTGTGATCTACGTCCAAATTCCCAAGCAACACCTTGAGATTTTCCACTATATCTTCAAGCTTCAATGGGTGCTTGAAAAACCACTACAACCTTGAGCACTCAACAAGATGGGATACCTCACCCAAAAGCTTGAGCCTCTATTTTCCAAGGGATACCTCACCCTTACAATACTTGAGGGATACCTCACCCTCACTAATCGAATGTATAAGATTGAAATAGAAGAAGCTCTCTCTAGAGCAAGTGTTTACAAATTGAAGCTCTAATATGCTCTCAAAGATTTTTCACGTTTTTAGTCAGAAAACAGAGCAAGAAATGATTTTAAGGATTGATTCACGTTTTGAAGTATGATGATCAGTTTTTGGTTCAAGGTCAACCGTAAATGAGAACCCAACTTTGGTATTTATAAGTTTCTCAATTAATAGAGCCGTTGGAGGTAGTTGGGCATGCATTTAATGCATTTAATATAGCCGTTGGACGTTGTCAGGATGCGTGTAATCGATTACATATCTCAAGTAATCGATTACATTATTGTTCTAACGTTTTCTGAACTTTCTGGGCTCTGTGTAATCGATTACATTCTTGAGGTAATCGATTACATGGCTTCTGACTTTTCTTGTAATCGATTACAATGATCATGTAATCGATTACATGACTTCTGACTTGCTGTGTAATCGATTACAATATTCATGTAATCGATTACATGGCTCGTCGAACGTGTTCTTTGAGTTTTTGGGTTTTGTGTAATCGATTACATATATTGTGTAATCGATTACATGGCTTCTGACTTTGTTTGTAATCGATTACAACATCAATGTAACGATTACATTTCTCGTCGAACGTGTTCTTTGCCTTTCTGGCTTTGTGTAATCGATTACATATATTGTGTAATCGATTACATACTCTCGACTTGGTTGTAATCGATTACATTCACAATGTAATCGACATGCATCTTCTTGCTTGATGTGTAATCGATTACAAACATTATGTAATCGATTACATTGGCCTTTGAACACATTTTTCAAGTCCAATAACGCTTGTAAGTCATTTCCAACGCCTCAAGATACTTGTTTAAACATAAATCCTTTTAAGAGTGTTAGATTTAAAGTTGAAACTCAAGTTTTATTGAAAGCCATGTTTAACTTTGAAATTTCCCATTTATTTTGAAATCATATATTGAAAAACCATTTGAGAAATCTTGAGAGCATTTAACATTAATATCCTAAGTCTAAATAAACCTTCTGTCTTCTTTCTTTGATCTTGATTTTTCCTTTTGCGCTTGATCTTCTCTTTTGCTTTTGTTATCATCAAAAACCTTTCGACATGCCTTAGAGACATAAGCATTCACATGATGATGTGGTGTTTCAAATGCATGTATGAAGGATGTTCTAATAGTATTGATCTTTGTGAGTATCCTTTGATGTTGTGCACCATCATCTAGGCCAAAGGAGATAATTGGGGAGTCCATATGGTTCTTTTGAACAAGTATGTAGCTCTAGCTTCTCGATAGTGCCAGGGTACGTGTAATGTGAGGATGAGCTTTCTCTCTATTTACTATAAGATAATACACTAAACTAGAAATCCTATTTGAACGTGTTGGTTCTAAGTTGGACTAAGTATGTATGATGAATGTATGTTTACTTGGTATTTTTAGTTACTAAAGTATGATCTTGTAGATGCATTTAAACATATCTTATTTAGCATATGTTAAGATTATATTTATTATGCTATGTATGACTAGTTTTGATTTACTTATACTAAGGATTGTTGATTCTCACCTCGCTGTGTCGCCATGTAATTCCAGGTGAAAGTTCTTCTAAGAACAAGAAGAAAAGGGAAGCTAAAGATTAGAATTGTTCTAGTCTTAGTAATTATGTTATAACTATTGTATCTTTTAGTACTTCTTTTATAATGTAAAGAATTATGTAATATTTCAAGCCTTTGTGAAGGCTAATGTTGTATATGTATATATGCATTTTTGCTATGAGTTTTACGTTTTTCGCATTTTATATGGCTCTCGATAATGTTTCCAATGAACATTATGGATATATGATCAGGTTATTATGTATGTAGTGACGATGTAATGTTGTTTATCTCTTTAAATGTTATTTATATCGAGATATTAGTATTAGGATGTTACACTATGGTATCAGAGCAGTTCATATAGTTGAGTCGGGGTATGGACTGACTTTGCTTTGGCATGTTTATGAGTTTCTTTTTATGAATTGTGCTTTTCTAGTCTCTTCTATGAGATACTTTAATAGAATTGCATGATTTGCCTGAGGTTGGTCTATTGTTAGCTAGTATGGCATGGTTACATGATATTGAGACTGCAACTCAATATATGTTGTTTCTGTGTGTACAGAAAGTTATGGCACCGCCAAGGCGAGCTAGGGGAACAAGGAAGTCGACCTCGAGAGGCCCAGATATGGCCAAAGCATTCATGGCTATGGCTAATGCCATGAGAGAGCAAACAACCGTTACAACAAGGATGCAAGAGAGGAAGGAAGCAAATCCACCTCACCAAACTCCACCACTTGTGCAGCCAGTACAGGAAGTACAGCAAGTCGGGAGGAATCAAAACTTCCAGGACTTGACAGCTTTTCATCAAACAAACCCTCCACCTTTCAAAGGCGAGTATAATCCTGCTAAGGCTAAGGAGTGACTCTGTGAGATGGAAAAGATATTTGATGTAATGGTTTTATCATAAGAGAAAAAAGTGTCATAGGAGAAGTGGAGCACTGGTGGAAAAGTACTAAGAGGGCAATAGGAGCCGCAGGGACCCAGATGTCATAGGAAATTTTCAAGACAACCTTTCTGGAGAAGTACTTTCCACGAACATTACAGGATGATAAGGAAATGGAGTTTATGCAATTAGTACAAGGAAGCTTGTCAGTATGCCAGTATGTGGCCAAGTTTGAGGAATTGTCGAAATTCTCTTCGCATTTTCGTTATCATCCAAATAAGAATTAGCGATGTCTGAAATTTGAAACAGGCTTGAGGAGTGAGATTAAGAATATGGTGAGGCCTTTGGAGATCAGGGATTTTCCTTCTCTGGTCAACAAATGTAGAATTATGAAGTCGAGTACTCATAGTCCTCAATCAGAGGAACGGGTACAAGACATCCCGAAGAGAAAGCAAGAGGATGACAATACTAAGCAGGGTGTTCCTAAAACAAGCAACCCTAAAGGAAAAGGTAAGAAGGGGTCTAAGGTACCTCAGTGCATTAAATGTGGGAAGACACATGGAGGCAAACCATGTTTAGTAAGCCAGTCTGTGTGTTATACATATGAGAAGTAAGGACACTTTTCCAGAGATTGTCCTATGAAGAAGGAAGATGCGCCTACTCCAAAGCCGCTAGCCAAGGGATGAGTTTGCATTTTTGGTGGAATAGAGGTGGCCTAGTCTTTTAACCTCATCCAAGGTAAAGGCATAATTCTTAATTATCTTTTAAATATCATGTATGATTCAGGAGCATCCCACTCCTTTGTTTCTTATGATTGTGTAAGGATGTTGGATTTGCCTATATCGGAGTTACCATAAGACTTGTCTGTTTCCACACCCACCGGTAAACCAGTCATAACCTCAAAAATATGTCTTAACTGTTGTATAAGAATTGAGGATAGAGTCTTCTTTGTAAATCTTATTTGTTTACCCCTTGTGGACATAGATGTCATTCTTAGTATGGATTGGTTGTCGTCCAATCATGTTATCTTAAACTGTTCAGATAAGACTCTAGTTTTTCTGTCTAATACACCTACTAGAGTTGTTTCTTATGAGTCTATCTATCTCAATGCTAATCAGGTCAATCACTGTTTGGTAGAAAGATCTCTAGGATATGTTCTTCTTTTCTCATTAAATGTAGAGGTTGAGCAGAACCTAGATAGTATACCTATGGTTAGGGAATACCCTGAGGTGTTTTCAAGTGACATAGCAGAGTTGCCACTGGAGAGAGAAATAGAATTTATTATAGATTTAGTGTCAGGTATAGGACCTATATCTATAGCACCTTATAGGATGATACCTCTGGAGTTAATAGAACTCAAGAAACAATTAGAGGAGTTGTTGGACAAGAATTCATTAGGCCTAGTGTTTCTCCGTGGGGAGCACCAATATTACTAGTGAAGAAGAAAGATGGTATCATAAGGTTATGTGTTGACTACAAGCAGTTGAACAAGGTAACCATCAAGAATAAGTATCCTTTGCCTAGAATAGATGATGTGATGGATCAATTAAGAGGAACTTCAGTGTTTTACAAGATTGATCTAAAATCAAGGTATCATCAAATCAGAGTTAAGGGAGAGGATATCCATAAGACCGCTTTTAAAACTAGGTATGGGCATTATGAGTATCTTGTGATGTCCTTGGGGTTGACAAATGCTCCAACATTGTTTATGGATTACATGAACAGAGTTTTTAGACCTTACCTAGACAAGTTTGTGGTAGTGTTTATTAATGACATCCTTATCTATTCAAAGACAAGGGAAGAACATATGCAGCATGTTAGGATAGTTTTAGATATCCTGAACGAAAAGAAATTGTTTTCTAAATTGCCCAAGTGTGAGTTTTGGCTAACAGAAGTTCAGTTTTTGGGCTATGTTATTTCTTAAGGAGGAATTTCAATGGACCCTAGCAAAGTGGAAGCAGTGTTGCAGTGGGAGAGACCCACTGTAATACCCTAATACCAATATCCTACTATATCAAGCATACTCTAGGATAAACAGCATTAATTATGCTACTTCTAAGCTTAACATCATACTAATCCATATCATTTAAGCAAATAATAATGAAGAGCCTTATGAAAACTAAAAGTTTTATACATACATACTGCCACAAAAAGGGATCATTGTGTACATAAACTTTATACAACTAAAAGCAAAGTAAATAAATACAAAGCTTTAAACTACTAAGCACAAAACTGCTATTCTAGTCTTCAAAACTTTTCTTCTTGCCTTTGGAAAGCTTCCACCTGGATTTACATGGCAACAAACGGGATGAGAAATCATATTTCTCAGTATAAGTATACCAAAACCAGTAGTCTAAACATTCAAAAATGAATAAACCCATCTTAAACTAATAAACATACTGAAACTCATTGCATAAGAACCATTACAAAACTTCCTCTCTCAAAGTAACATTCGTAGGCAATTCTATACTTCTGATCTGATATCCGAAACCATGATGATAACAAACAACTGCCCATACAATCATTTGGAAATCATCGACTAGAAAATTGCCCACACAACTGTCACCGAAAGCACAAAGCAATGACCAAACATACACAACAAGAACACAATATCAAATTTAAACAAATAATAAATTGTGAAATGATGTTATGATGTATGCTCAAAGAAAAGTATATGCAGTGTAGGTGTAGTGTCGTAATACTTAACTATTCCCCCTGCTCAAGGAGATACTCTGCTATGATAACGTAGGACCTCTTATAGCCTAACTAGTAGGAGCAAAGTCTATTACTATAACAAGTATCCTCCTTCTGCTACTTAGTCTACCAAGTAGTCTACAGTAAACTGGGTGGATATCACCACCAAACTTTTGAGTGGATGCCTCTACTCACTGCTCTTTAGGGATAGCAAGTATATGTGATGTGCAGTGTATGACAATGCAGAGTTATGTCCTAACTCTAACATAACTACCACATAACTCTATACTAAGTCCATCTTGCACTACTAAGATTACCTCTTCTCTGTAAGAGCAGTTCATGCACTACGGCACTTATCCAAATGCCAACCAGACTTAGTACACTTCCTAACTTTGCATTACTAACTCTATTTCACTCTTTAAGAGTTTTCACGCACCATGGTATTCTCCCTTGCCAACTAGGGTCTATGGCACTCAATTTTTGCCAACTTGGCACTTTGGCCCTTTACTCTTGCCAACTAGTCTATACACTGTTTCCTCACTTTCTCTTCACTTCCCAAGTGATATCTAAGCAACACTTTGTCACTCTTAAGCTGAACTTTAATCTACACCAACTCATCACTCATTACTCTTAAGTGACATACTTTACTACCAAAGTGGCCAAGGTGCTAAATACTTACCTAAGGCAAACTATAACTCTTGAATGCTCAAAGGTTTACATTTCCTCACACATGCTAGATGATAATTTCCCTATTGAAAATATCTCTATTTGTGCCTTAACACTCTTTAGGAAACATATACTAATGATCTTATCTAGCCAATAACTTAAAAACATCATAAATGACATTTTTGAAGATTCTGGCCTAAAACATGGGCCATGTCTGATTACACGAGTCATGTCTCAAAACACGGGCCATGTCTAAAAACATGCCCCCCAGTGTTTTGCTCTATGAACACTATTTCATGAATTCAACTAGCAGAGAAGAACACTACCCCCCCTGTGTCTTTAGACACGGGCCATGTTTCTCAACTAGAGAACTTCTGCAGAATCGTGGTACTGTTCCATTAGTTCTGTTCTTGGATTTTGGCCATTCCATTCCAATTTCTAGGTAATCTTAGGTCCCTAATCAGTTATTAAACACTTAGGAATCATCAATCACTAACTTAAGACTCTTAATTTGGATCATGAATCAAAATCCCTCTTAACTTGACCTAATCCCTCTTTTTGGGCATCAAAGGCCTAAATCTTACTTCCAACCATCTGAAATTAGTTTCTAGTTGGTTTCTAACATCACCACCAACTTCTAAACATGTTGTAACATCAATACAACCTATTAATTTACTAAACTTGGATCAAACACCAAAAAATACTCTCTTGGTTCATCAAAATCCTAGGTTCCAATTCAAGAACCAACTAGCTCAAACTTTGGATAAATCCATCTATCTTACTTTCATTAAGTTGAAATAATCAATCCAAATCAATGAAAATAAAAATATAACTAAGAAAACTAGTTTTCCTTCTTTAAAACTCAACTTCTCCATCTAAAGGCCTAAACCCAAAACATAGAAAAGATGGATAATCAAAGTTAGAAAACACCCATACCTCTAATCTTGGATGGAGATCTTCAAGCTTGACCTTTGTCCTTGAGCTTTTCTTCTTCCTCTTTCTCTCCCACAACTATGGCTCTTCTTTCTCTCTTCTTCTCTTCTCTTTTCTGCTCTCTTCCGTGAAGAAGGAAAATAATATAAGAAGCAAATCCTAATTTTGGTTCTTATAAGATAACCACTAAAGTGGTATTGAAAAACCTAATCTGCTATGAACACTTAGATTCCTCCAAATCCAAGTTCCAAACCTCCAACAAATTAAAAATAAATCCTAAGATTCATTAAAAATCCTATTGCACTTTTTCTCTATTTTTTCATATCTGCTGGGGGTTAATCCGGCATTAAAAGCACAATCAGTATGCCTAAAAATACTAAATCAACTCTGATTGCCTTGAAACTTTAACCATACCTTACTTAACTCATTTGTGACTTAGAAACAAGTTATCCACATATGTTTCCCTTCAAATAGCCATTTATGCTATTTTCTAAGTCATTTTAGGCTATTTACCATCTTCTGTGTTGCAGTAAAGTACCTAAACTAACTCAGTTTATCATGAAACTTAACTAGCATGTTAAACAAGTCATATTCTACCTTTGCACACATATACAAGTATAACATGTTTTTTTGGGGATGTTACACCCACCACTGTGACCAAAATAAAGAGCTTTATAAGCCTAGATGGGTATTACAGAAGGTTTATCAAGGGTTTTTCTCAGTTAGCGCTGCCATTGACTAGGTTGACTAAGAAAGATAGTACTTTTGAGTGGACTCAAAACTGTGAGAATAGTTTCCAAGAGTTAAAGAAGAGGTTGACTACTATGCTAGTGTTGTTAATTCAGGATCCCCGTGAGGACTTTGAAATATATTGTGATGCTTCGAATATGGGACAAGGGTGTGTTCTGATGCAAAATAAGAGAATAGTTGCCTATGCATCAAGGCAGTTAAGGCCACATGAGGAGAATTACCCTACGCATGATTTGGCGTTAGCAGCTATAATGTTTGCCTTGAATATTTGGAGGCATTATCTCTATGGAGTCTAGTTTAAGGTGTTCAGCAATCATAAGAGTTTAAAGTACTTATTTGATCAGAAGAAGCTGAACATGAGGCAAAGAAGATGGATGAAATTCTTAAGGCTATGTTTGGATAAGGGATTTAAGAGAGGGAATTTAATTTTTGAAAGGATTTAAAATCCCTTATGATAAAATTTTTTGTTTGGATACATAACACAATCATTTTAAAAATTTCAGAGTATTTTAATATAGTATTTCATTACCCAAAATAAAGAATTCAAAATTCTGCCTAATTAGGTGGAATTTCTAAAATCCCTCACTTGCCTCACTTTGTCTGTTACTCTCCTGATAGTTGTGCATGTTCATGTCGTGCTGCTGCTTCTTCTTCACCTCCATAGTTCTAGCTTGGTAAGTTAAGTGATGAACTCAAATCTACTCTAGGTATTCATATATACTCAATCTTGCTTTGTTGATGTTATATTCTATGAATTTGACCACATTTTTGTTTTTGTTTTTCGTTTTGTTTTGTTTTTGTTTTTGTTTTCTTTTTTCTTTCTTTTTTGTTTTTTGTATTCTTTGTTCGATAGCTACTGTAATCTTGGTTCAAGCTTGATTTGTATCATCTTCTTGTCTAGTAAGCTCTCTATGCTCTGATCCATCATTCCCACTTGTCAAATTACCATGACCATGAGCATGAGAATTGATCAAATGTTTCTGGCATAATCTTTGTATGTTTTATATTAGTTGTTTGCTTGTTATGATGATTCATGGATACGTGTATTTTGAGGAGTCCAAAATGGATTTTTCACTTATGTGCACATTGGGTTTTTTTTTAGATGGAATAGATTGTTGCTGGCCTTGTGTCATTCTTTTGGCATGCTTGTTGCATTTTCTCTGTTTCTTCATATGCCAAGAAAGGAGTTTTGTGAAGTTTTATAGGTTCAATAGATCTATTGCTAATTCTGACGTATACTATTTGTGTTTGAATATCAATTATGGCTTGTTGGGTCTCTTTTTTTGAAAACCAGTGTAAAATTTGCTTTGTTAAAATGCTGAAATGTTCAAGGTTCCTTTTGTTCTCTATTGTATGAATTCTATCGACTGTTTTGCATTGAATTTGCTTTTGGTTCTATTTTCCAACCATTGCACATCTTGTTTACTAGTCCTAATACTGCCTGGGACATTTTATAAATGGAATTTTGGGCGAAAGAGAACAGCTTTTTGTTTAGATTGAACTGTCTGAGTAATTGTCATTCTTATGCAAGTGCTATCTCAAAGGTGCTCTATATATTGTGAGCTTAATATAGGTGGCCTGATGATCTCTGTGTGCAAGTATTATGGGTTTACTTTTGAAGGAATAGTATCTTTTCCACATGAATATTATTAAATGGATAAAACTAGAGAGCTACTGAGTTCCATGTTGCGCATGTTCAATGTTTGATATTATGTCTCGGAATAATAAAATAGATGGTTAAGTTCACTTTATGACTTTCTGATAAATTATATTTTAATAATAAACCTACACATTAAACCCTGATCACCTTTTCACTTTTAGGACTCAGTCACTCAGATATCTTCTCAAAAGTTTTCGTTGTCAAAAATTTCTACTCATCTACCCTACAATACTGACTGCTTTCTATTAGAATCACTTATTTACATGTTGATCAAACTATCACTAGCAAATGGCTAAATGGCTTAAACAAATAAAAACCTAGCAAATAATATCGATGATGGACCATTACCATTTCTTTGGCCTTATATATAATTGATAACTACCCCTTTATATATTCGTACTATTGAACTTAAAATCTTCTATACATACCTCGTAGCTAATAGTTGAAATGGGCTGTTAGCATTATAGTAGTCTACTTAAATGAAAGATGATAGGGATATATGACTTGATTTTAAAAGCAAGACAGCCCAAACGGATTTAGAATTTGGATTGAAAATATGGCTTGCAATTTTTATGAATAATACAGGAGCAAAGGAAAAAAAATTTGTTTATAGGACTATAACATTTTACTGTTCACACTATTGTAGTTCAAGGCCTGTTCACATTATTGATTTAGTCTCTGTATTGTCTCTTACGTCGTGTCCAATTTATATCACAGTTATATTGATTCTGCTAGGCTTAGTTTTGAGGTGCTTTTTCAATATTTGTTACCGCATTTTTATTTTGCCTAGTCCAATTTATATTAGATGGTGTTATATTTAAGTTCATACCATCTTATTGTGTTTACATTTCAATTAGATTGTGTGATTTGTTAATTTTCAAAATATTTTGTAACACTGGGTCTAGTTAGGTAAATTAGAAGCGTGTCTCGAACTTAACTTGAAAATATATCGAGTTTAATTTATAAAAAATGAATGGTTGAATCTGTCCCAATTTGTTTAAGGTCAAGCCGGATTTTGAATACTCCTAATAAAAATATTTGTTTTGATAAAAAAAAATTGTAAATGAAGGGAATTTAATTACTTTGCTTAACCAAGGAATTTAAAATGTTAGGAAATTTAATTACTTCATCCAAACAAAAAAGTTTGCAAATGAAAGGAATTTAAATGAAGCAATTAAATTCCCTAGTATTTTAAATTCGCTTGAATTTTGAAATGCTCCATCCAAACACAACCTAAAAGATTATGACTTTGAGTTAAAGTATCATCCAGGTACAACCAATGTAGTGGTTGATGCACAAAGTAGGAAGTCCCTACATGTGTCCCAAATAATGGTCCAAGAGAGTGAACTTCTCGAGAGTTTCAGGGATTTGAGTCTAGCGGTGACTGTGATGCTACATAGTCTCTTTGTGAGTAAGGTAGACATAGTAAATGACTTAAGGATTCAAATTTTAGAAGATCAAAAGGAGGATGAAGCTCTAAGGGACATAAATGAGCAAATCTTTTCAGAAACCCTAAAGGATTTTGATACGACTAATGATAGAATGATAAAGTTTAGAGGCAGACTTTGTGTTCCAAGATAGACAGAAGTCAAAGAAAGGATTCTAGAAGAAGCTTACTGAAGTGAGTATACCATCCATCCTAGAACCACTAAGATGTATCAAGATTTAAGGAAAATGTTTTGGTGGTCTGTAATGAAAAGAGACATAGTAGAATATGTCTCTAGGTGTTTAATTTGTCAGAAAGTGAAGATTGAACATCAGAATCCTGCAGGACCATTATAGTCTTTGGGAGTCCCTGAGTGGAAATGGGATAAGATTTCTATGGACTTTGCAATGGGTCTACCCCGGGTACAGTCAGGATATGACACAGTTTGGGTTACAGTGGATAAATTGACCAAATATGCCCACATTTTGCCAATGAGAGCCAACTATCCTCTAGAGAAATTAGCTCGGCTATATTTGAAGTAGATAGTTAGGTTGCACAAAGTCTCTGTAAGCATAATTTCATATAGGGATCCTAGATTCACATCTAGATTCCGGGGAGCCTTGCAAGAGGCGTTTGGGACTAAGTTGAGTGTTATTACAACTTATCACCCACAGACAGATGGGAAAACAGAGAGGACTATCCAAACCCTTGAGAATATGCATAGAGCATGTGTTTTAGAACAATAAGGTAGTTAGGACAAGTTCTTACCCTTAGTGGAGTTTGCCTATAATAATAGCTACCATTCCAACATAGGTATGGCACCCTATGAGGCTTTATATGGAAGAAAGTGTAGATCGCCTCTATGTTGGTATGAAGTAGGTGAAAGAACCATCCTAGGTCCAGAGTTAGTCCAACAGACCACAGAGCAAATCAAGATGATTAAAGATAGGTTGTTACAGCTCAAAGTCGGCAAAAGAGCTATGCTAACAAGAGAAGGAGACCTCTTGAGTTTGATGAGGGAGACCATGTCTTTTTAAGAGTTACTCCTACTACAGGGATTGGTAGAGCATTGAAAACCCTAAAGTTAAATCCTCGTTTTCTTTGTCCCTACCAAATTCTGAAGAAAATTGGACCTGTAGCTTACCAGATAGCTCGTCCTCCCAGTTTGTCTAACTTTCATGATGTTTTTCATGTGTCTCAGTTGAGAAAGTATAATCTAGATCTTTTGCATATCATAGAACATGAATTTGTATAGTTAAGAGATGATTTGTCTTATGATGTACAACTAGTAAGGATCGTGGACAGAGGGGTCAAAGAGCATAGAGGTAAGCAGATTCCTCTGGTGAAGGTTTTATGGGGTGGTGTTGACACCGAGGAGGCTACTTGGGAGCTAGAGTCTCACTTATAGCAGGACTTTCCAGAGTTGTTCCTAGCAGGTAAATAATTTTGGGGTCAAAATTTTAAAAAGGAGGGGAGAAATGTAATACCCTTAATGACATGTTAGACTTGTTTGTGTGTACAAAAGGTAGAATATAGCTTGCTTAACATGCCTGTTCAATTTTGTGACAAACTGAGTTAGTTTAGGCACTTTATTGTAGTACCGAAGGTGAAAAGTAACTTAAAATAACTCAGAGAATATCATATATTGCTTAGATGAGGGAAATGAATATGGATAATTTATTTTAAAGTCACACATGTATAAAACAAGATTTGGTTAAAGTTTCAAGTCAAACTGAGTTAGTTTGGCATTTTTAGGCATATTAGTTGTGCTTTTAAAGCCGGATTGACTAGCAGTAGATATGGAAAATAAGATAATGATGAAACAACAATTTTAATGAATCTTAGTATTTATTTCAAAGTTGTTGGAAGTTGAAAATCTTGATTTAGCTAAATCTAAGTATTTTTAGCAGATCAGGATTTATCAGTGCATGGCCTTAAAGGTCTTATAAGTTAGATGGATCCTTTGTATTTCCTTATTCACGGCTCTTTGTTTGTCAAAAATAGAAGCAGAAATCATGAGAGAATAAAGGAAAGAAGAGGAAGGAAATAACAAGGAAAAGGAGGAGAAAAAGAGGCAAACTAAAGGGAAGGCTAAAGTTTGAAATCCTCCAAAGCTTGAATCTCCAACACAGCTGCCAGAGGTAGAGGATAGAGTTCTGATTCATCTCTTTTCATCATTTTCTCCATGGATGCACTTTTGGTGCATAGTAGGTCAAAATGAGTTCTAGAGGTGTTTGATGTATTTTAATTGCTTGGATATGTTTCAATGGGTGTTTATGACTTGTTCATAACTTAAGTTTGATTTAGAAACTTAGAACATCTCACTTAGACCATTGATGCCCAAACGAGGGGTTTAGGTCAAGTATATGTGATTTTGGTTCATAATCAAAATTTAGTGATTTAAGTTGGTGATTGATGATTCTTATGTGATAATGAACTAATTAGAGACTTAGGATTACCTAGAAACTGTTTTGGAATGGCCAAGGATTTAGCTCTAGCTTCTCGATAGTGCTAGGGTACGTGTAATGTGAGGATGAGCTTTCCCTCTATTAACCATAAGATAATACACTAAACTAGAAATCCTATTTGAATGTCTTGGTTCTAAGTTAGACTAAGTATGTATGATGAATGTATGTTTACTTGGTATTTTTAGTTACTAAAGTATAACCTTGTAGATGCATTTAAACATATCTTATTTAGCATGTGTTAAGATTATATTTGTTATGCTATGTATGACTGGTTTTGGTTTACTCATACTGAGGATTGTTGATTCTCACCCCGTTGTGTTGCCATGTAATTCCAAGTGAAAGTTCTTCCAAGAACAAAAAGAAAAAGGAAGTTAAAGATTAAAATAGTTCTAGTCTTAGTAATTACGTTATAACTGTTGTATCTTTTAGTACTTCTTTTATAATGTAAAGAATCATGTAATACTTCAAGCATTTGCTAAGGCTAATGTTGTATATGTATATATGCATTTTTGCTATGAGTTTTATATTTTTTGCATTTCATATTGCTCTCTATAATGTTTCTAATGAACATTATGGATATATGATCAGGTTATTATGTATGTAGTGACATTGTAATGTTGTTTATCTCTTTAAATGTTATTTATATCGAGATATTAGTATTAAGACATTACACATGATGTTTGTTTGTTGAACAAAAATGGGTTTGAGTGTTAGCTTGTGATTTCCATGTTTGATTCTTGTGTTTAAGCTTGAAGATGATTTGTTCTTAGCTTGTTTGAAGCATGGTTGTGATTTAGGACTTCGGTATGTCCTTGTTCTTCCATGAATTTTGAGTTGGAAAAATAAGTATGAAAGATGAGCTTTTGATTCATTTTCGTCATGTTTGTGCTTTGAGTAAAGTGATTAAGGGTTATAATAAGATTGGAGGTCATGGTTGATGTTAGAAATCATCTAGAACCTGTGTTAAAAGGGTTGGAATCTGGTTATACATCAATAGAACAGGAAAACCTATTTTCTGGTGTACTAGCGCCTAGGCGCCCAATGACCAGAAATACAGGGGAGGCATTCTGGTGCACTAGCGCATAGGTGTCAGAGTTGGGTGCCTAGGCGCCCAATGCCCAGAAATATTTTTAGCTTGATGCACGAGTAGGGCGCTTAGGCGCCAAGTCCAAAATGTGTTAGGACTTTTGTTTTGATGTAATGAAACTTCCTACTTATTAGGATCCTTTATACATACTTCTAAAAGTGTGATGAGACACTAGTAGAGGTATTCCAAGAAAGGAATAACCACTTAGCATACCTATTAAGGTATGAGATTTTGCTTCCTTGTTATCCAAGGTAGAGTTAGATTACTTTTTTATTATTCAAAATAGAGTTACAAAAGGTACTAGAAACATGATATTTGGTTCCTTATGTAATAAGTAGAGCTAAATTTACATGTTTTCTAATTTTCCACTTTCACTTGGTTAAGAGTGAATCTTGTGATTCTTAGTGTTAAAAGTAAATGAAAGGTGTTGAAAATAACTTTACATGTTTTCAAACTTGCTATTTTCTATTCCCGCGTATTGCAGTCTTACACGATGTGCACAATTATTTGGCCAGAGTGCTAAGGCTCCTAGTGTCAGGGTTACCGGTATAAGGGTGGATAACTGGTACCCTCACCATTGTGAGGTGAAGGAGGCCATTCATTACCACATAGTGTAAGGAGGTTATGTATCCCTTCCTACCCAAAAAATACAAGGAATGGAGTTCTTAGGAATAAGC
This sequence comes from Ormosia semicastrata, assembly GCA_029884595.1. Taxonomy (NCBI): domain Eukaryota; kingdom Viridiplantae; phylum Streptophyta; class Magnoliopsida; order Fabales; family Fabaceae; genus Ormosia; species Ormosia semicastrata. The sequence continues at coordinate 79,185,514 of JAQQTO010000060.1, forward strand.
AAGTATCATGTGTTTTCTAAAATAAAACCTTACATAAGCATTGCACAAGCATACTCTTAGGACATTTCTTAGGCATAATCATATGACATAATGCATAGCATAAAATGACAATTGTATGAGCGACTGTCTTGTTTTATTGAACGGTGAGGACTAAGAATGATGGTTGGCTTATAAGTAATATATATAGAGAGAGTTTGTTATTATTTCTAGTGTGATAAGAGCTACTTTATATATTTATTGCAACCATATTCTATTATAAATGAATATCTTTACTTATATTGGTTTATAATGTGATAATTAAACCATATTTGAAAATAAATGAACTGTCTGCCTTGAGAATGGAAATGATTAGTTTTTGGTTTATGCCACCTTTCCAAATGCTTATGTGAAATTTATTTTTTTCCCTAAGTAGCTGGATTTACTATGATGTCATATTTTAAACTTACTACTGAAAGGTTGTGAATTCTCACCCCATTTTCCTGTTTCCATGATAAATCCAACGAAGGATCAAAGCATGAGCATGGCAAAGCATTGAAGACCTAGTATAGTTGTTCTTGTATATATTAATGTTGTACTTAGTTTTGTGGTTTTGTATATATGCCCACGTGGCTTGCTTTGTATAAATGTGTATCTCATACATACATTGTACATGTATAGTAAAGAGTAAGTTTTCCACTTGTGTAAAATACCTTGTTCTCTTTACTTTGTTGACAAAGACTCTATATGTCTATATGTCGATAAAAGGCTCTATATGTCTATATATCGATAGTTATTATACAGGTCTTATATTTATGTTTAAGTCTAGAAGTGACATGCCTAACGCTATATACTTGAGTATATTGAGGATATACTACAGTTTTATTTTTAGGATGTTACAATAAAAGTTTTTCAAGATTCCTTCAATTTTTAGAAGCACGATTCAACTCTCCTTCTCGTGCTCTTGTCACTTTCAGTTGGCATCAAAGCTCAACCTCTGGGTTGAGCACCTTCACAAGCAAAGAGGAAAGGTCCTAAAGGAAAGATGGCAAACCAAAATATCTATATTGCTAAAGAACAATCCATCAACCGTCCTCCCACCTTCACTAGAGAAAACTACCACTACTGGAGAGACAGAATGAAGCTCTTTATAGAGACCACTCATTTTGATCTATGGGATGTCATGGAAAATGGTCCTTACACTCCTACTCGTTCCTTAAAAGATGGGACAATTGTTCCTACACCAAGAAAACAATGAACAAAAGCTAAAAGAAACAGAGTTCAAATGAACTTAAAAGCAAAATATTTTCTTACATGTGCACTCAACAAGAGTGAATATGATAAGATAATTTCATGTGATACTATCAAGGAAATATGGGATGGACTTGAAATGTTGCATGAAGGCACAAATCAAGTCAAGGCCACTAAAATCAACGTGCATGTGCATCAATATGAACTAGTCAAAATGCTTGACTATGAAACAATTGATGACATGTTCACCAGATACATGCATATCATCAATCAACTTAGAGATCTTGGAAGGATTTATTCTAAGCAAGAGATGGTTAGAAAAGTGTTGAGAAGTTTACCAAAGGTCTGGAGACCTAAGTTAACAGTAATCCAAGAGGCCAAGGATTTGAACACCTTGAATCTTGACGAGCTTATGGGTTCCTTAAAAAACCCATGAACAAGAATTAGCTAATGCTAATGAAAATGTTGGAAAGAAAGGGAAATCAATTGCCCTTAAAACTAGTCAGAAGAATGTTCATCAAAACTCAAGTCTTAAAGCTTCAAAAGCTTCTAAAGATGAAGAAGACGAGGAATCTGATTCAGAAGATGAAGATGATGAAATAGCTATGCTCTCTTGCAAAGTAGCTCGGATGTGGAAAAGAAGAGCAAGAAACAAGGAAGTATTCTTCTAAAAGAAGGATCAAAACAGAGTGCAAAAAGAAGTATTCTTCTCGAGCAATTTTAATAGAAACTAAGTCATTTGCTATGAGTGCAAAAAGCCCACACACGTCAGAACAGAGGTGTCAACAGCTAAAGAAGTTATCCAAGAAGTTCATAAAGAAGAAAGCTATGATGGCTACATGGGAAGATCTAGATGATGACTCATCAAATGCTAAAACAGAAGAAGGAGAAACTACTAACTTCTGTATGATGGCAAATACTGACATTGAGGAAGAGGTGTAATGCCCATTTTTGAGGAGGAAACATCACACCATAATCACGAAACAGAAATAAAATGTATAAACTAATACCCGGTTCATTATAATATAGATAAGCCTGTTTAGTTGTAATAATGTGAATAATTTAGTGAATTCTTTTTTTTTTGTACAAAATAATAAAATAAGATGATAAGACGTTGTTACAACAGAAAGTAACATGAGAAGTAAACCATACATTCGTACATCATAGTTATATATATACTTATATCATACTTGTTTAGATACATCATCAGATATACAAAAAGTAGAAGTTTTACGTGCCCCCAAAATGATTACACATATACAGCCCACCAAAAGACAAAACATCAGGCCCCTAAAAGATTTACAGATAGCCATCAGTGGCTACCAACAGCATCAACCCCTAAAGCGAATGAGAAGGAACAGTAGATGGATCCTCCTCAGGGTCTTCCTCGTCAGAGGAAATCCTCATCGGAGCAACTGAGTTACGAGCAGGGGCTCGTGCAAAGGATAAGAAAAAATCCTCTTGTGGGGAGTAATAGCGCTCACCCCACATATCACGAATGGGCAAATAAAACTCTAAATGCAAGCAAGCATTAAAAGTAAAGATAGGCAGATCATAATGTCCTCAAGCAAGAGACATAGTCACGTCTCCGAGGTAGACACAACGATCTGTACTGAGGTTGATGTGCTAGCAGTCTAGACCTCCATGAAAAGTCAATCTCGTATAACCCAAGAAGCCTTGTGGACGGGACGCCATATCCAAACAGGAAGCTAATCAAAATCAGGCTAGAAGCTAGGGAATTCGTGTGCTTCCCCTTCTTCGCCGATGTCTTCGGAGAGACACATAAATAAACAAAATAGCAGAAATACAGAAAAGAGGTAAGACATCCTACATTCATTACCAATTATGGCAGTAAAGAAACAGAACAGCACAAAACGTCCATATAGCATATCAAAAATAATAATCAGCATCAAGAAGCAAACAGTAAACAACTTAACAATTTGAGGCAGTTATAACATCAATAAGACAATAGTTCCAATCATCACATAAATAAATGCCAAGTAAAATGTTGACTCTCTATGCATGTGCACATGATATCAAAATCCTACTCCATGGAGTTAGACACAAACATCGGAGAGAATGATCAGGAGACATGTCTATAACTCGGCTACCGAGGCCAACAAGTGCTATAATTTCTCAATTTATCAACGTGCACATCATGGCATTGTACAAGACATTCTACACTAGATCGCGATATAAGACAGTGTCTCGGTCCAGATCGTCAATGCGTTTGCATCGATCTATCCCACGACTTAGAGGAGCTACCAACTGACCATTGTGAAACACCCGCACCCCGACGCCCCCAAGGTCAATATTATGACCTACACTAGTCTATTTGCACCCGCACATAGGTGTGATTCTATCTCCTAGGCAACATGGCCTTAACAATAGTCCACCGAACTTTCACAAATGCATGATGACTCAATGCATATTCATGTATATTCAACAATGACATACTTTTCCATAGCATGCCACAATTTGGTCAAGTTAAACATCATCATAATTTTGGTCCCACTCATGGACCCATATTAACATATTAATCAAATTCTCAAATATGACAATACATTGTTAAGGTTCATTATGGAGTTTCATTTTAATCTAACATTTCTTATAGAAGCTTTCTCTAGAGGAATTCTCTTGTACTTCTCATTAAATCATTATTTCTCTTAATTAGCCAAGTCTTTTACTCAAATTGAATCATCCTTACTTAGAAAATTATCTAAGGTTCTCCAAGTCTCACACACACTCTTGTTCTTCCCTTAAGTTCAAAAGAATAACACTAGGTCATCAAATAAGTTTCTTTCCATCTTATGAATCCATAATAAATTCTTAGTTTACCTAATCACCTAAGCCTTAGCTTAATGCATAATTTTTAGCCAACATGGCCTTTGAGGCCGTGACCTCCCAAGGACAAGAGTCCACCTAATTTTTCCATCACATTGTTAATTACTTAAGTTCCAAGGTTACCCAAAAATTACATATTTAGACCCAAAAAGGCCCTAAAGGCCATGAGCCTCCCAAAGTGGTAAGAACCCAAATTTTTCATTGCTCTATTAATTGTTATTCACTTGATTAATTATCTCTTTAACTTGTTACAAAATTTTAACCATGAACACCTTATGGAAGGGGGTATGGTCGTGAGCCTCACTAAGGAGAGCAAGGAACCCTTGCTTCCAATTCATGTTTCCAATCCATCAAAATCAATCCAAGACCATCAATATACATAAATACAACTAATAAACCACATAAGAGGAAATTAATACAAAGATCATTAGAAAAACATACTAACAAGAGAGCAACCCTAACATGGGTTTCTCACAACCAAAACACAAATAAGCTTCCCACTACCAATAGAGGTTGAAGTGGATAATCTTCCTCTTACCAAGAGAAACAACAATGAAAGTAAGCCCTTTTTTGCTTGGAAATTCATCCTCTACCACCTCAAAGCCCTAGAATATTCAAACTCACAAAAATCACAATCAAAACTTGAAAAAGGTACCCATGATCACCAAGGTGACCATGGATCACAAAAATGAGATGGAAAAATGAAAAAGCTATGAACTTTTACCTCAAAGTTTCAACCTTTTAGAGCTTGTGGAAGAAGATGAAAATAGTGGATTCAAGAGATGGTCACAAAAAGAGAAAGTGTTCTAAATGATGAGAAGATGTAAGAAACAATGTTGGTTGAGCAAGAAAATGTAGGTGGCCAAAAATGGTGTCTTGGTCATGGAAGAGAAGAGAAAATGGATAGGAAAGTTGAGTTCTTTGTAGGTGATTTCAACAAGAGAAGAAAAACTTCAAGGGAGAAAGGGATTCAAGCAAGATGGTTGATTGAAATCAAGCAACAATAGGGGAGGAAGGATATGGTGCTGCCGTGGGAAGAAGAAGAGAGAAGGAGGAGAAAAGGTTGAGAGAAAAATGAGAGAAGAGAAGTGTAGAGAGAGAAAGTGGTAGTAAAGTGTTTTAGGGTTTTTGAAAAGTGAAAGGATGGATAGCATAAGTGGAAATGTGACAAAATTTAGTCACATTTCCCCCTCATTGTCATCACCACATGGGAGAGAAGGGAGGGAAATCAAAGCTTCCTTGAGAAGTTTTGTGCTTTTTGCAAAAGTCAACTTGATTAAACATAAAGTAGATTTCTAGATAAGGTGATAAGGATTTTTTGTAACACCCCGAAAATTACTTATTTCATCGTAGATAATCATTTTGTAATATTTATGATTTTGGGAATTTCTGTGGATTTTTTCGGAAACGACGAATATTTTAATATATTCCTCGTTTTGCATGCACACTGAGCAGAGTCAATGTAACACTCCGGAAATGATTTGTTTCATCATGAATAGTCATTTTCCAATATTCGTGATTTTTGGAGATTTTTCTAGAATTTTTCAGAAATGTTGAATATTTTAATATATTTTTCGTTTTATGTACTAAGCAGAGTCAGTGAAACACCTTGGAAAATTGTTTGCTTCGTGACAAATATCCATTTTCTAATATTTGTGATTTTTAAAAATTTTTGTAGATTATTCTGAAAATGTCAAATATTTTAATATATTTCTCGTTTTACGTACACGCTGAGCGGAGTCGGGATAACGAAATGTTTTCCCTGAGGCTGGTAAACCTTGAACTGTCGACGTGTCGATGGGGGATCTTACTAAACCCGAGGCCGAGCACAGTTTGCGAGGTTTGCATTTTTTGAGATTTTATCTGATAAATAAAATCTTTATACGCATTGTTAATTAAAATTTTGCGATACGCTCTATTATTCATTGGATAATTAATATTGGCTTTGTGCACTGTAACAATTATCCATTGGGTAATAACTTGTAGTAAAATCCTAATTACCTCATTCTTTTAACTATTAAATCACATTATCCTATCCTAATGTAATCTACTTTATGTCTAATCACATCTTCTTTATTGAAAATGCACACAAGCTTCTCAAGGAAGCTAACCATTTTTCTATCTCTCCTCCCTCTACCTCATGGCTGCTGCACCATTTTTGGGGAGAGAAAATTTGTGTTTAACATAATTAATTATATCACATTAATTTCAAAAACCTAAAAGCATCTTTCACTTTTCTATTCACTTCTCTCTCTACATTTATCTTCCTTGACATTTTTCTCCTCATTCTCTCTAGAAACCCACACAGCCAGCCCCTTCATTTTACCTCATCCATCACAAAAATTCTAACCAAATACATTTTCTTCATCTCCTCCATCATCTAAACACTTTTCTAGTTAGTGGTTTTTTGAAAAGCTTTCATCTTCACCACTTTCTTCAAGCTTCAAGCTTAGGGTTTTTGGGTAAGGTTCTTGATTCTTCACTCTCTTTTCCCATTTTCATTTCTATGGTCTCCTTTGTGACCATCTATACCTTATTTTTCAAGCATTGGTGTTATCTTGACGAGATTGAAATTTCTAGGGTTTGGTTGGGTGCAAATCTAAAAATTGCAAGGAGCTTCTAGGAGAGCTCTTTTGTTTTCTTCTCTTTGGTAAGAGGAATATACTCCTCCTCGACCTCTCTTGGTAGTAAGAAACATTGTGTTGTGATTGATTGTGAGAAAATCCTATTGAGGGTTATTCTTTGTTTGTATAATTTGTATGACTACATATTGTCTTTAATTTGTTTGAGCTATTTGATTGATTGGTTATGTATGTTGATATACTTGAATGGATTGGAACACTTGAAATGGAAGAAAATAACCTAGATTTCCTCTTGGAGGTTCACGGTTTTGGGGCTCAAAAATTAGGGTTCTTGGTAAAAATTTATAACAAGTGGAAGACTTAACTAATCAAGTGGACAATATGTAATTAAGGGATTGAAAATTTGGAATCCTAAAACCTAGAGAGGCTCACGACCTTCATGGCTAAAAATGGCTCAACCATATGATTTCATACAACTATGGCATTTAATTAATCAAGTAAATAAATAAGAGGATTAGGTAATGGAAGAAAACAAATTTAGTAACCTAAAGGAATTCTTTAGACTTTAAGAACAAATAAGGATGTGTGAGACATTGATAAGACTTAGAAATAATTCTTCAAGTGAATAAGACTAAGTTTAAAGTAAGGAACCTAATTATGAAAAGAATTTCATAAGAGACATTACATTGAAGTGGAACTTAACTAAATTGGACAATTAGGAATTAATTAGGATTCCATAAAATGGAAAGGACCAAGAGTGGAACTTTACCTAAAAGACTTAGAATGATTTTCAATTAAAGTAAGGACATGAGTGTAAGTGAGAATACTAAATAATTCCATAATGTACCAAAAATGTAATGTACCATTGGAAGGCTTTAGACTATTTAATGTGAGTCCAAGTGTGGGACCAATAATATTATGATGCTTAATTTGGCCAATTGTGACATATTGTGGAAAAGTATGTAATGATAAACATACATGATTATGCATTGAGTCGTCATGCATTGTGAAAGTCCGTTGGACTGTTGTTAAGGCCATGTTACCTAAGAGATTGAACACACCTTTGTGCGGGTGCGAGTAGACTAGTGTAGGTCATACTGTTGACCTTGGGGGCGTTGGGGCGTGGGCGTCTCACAGTGGACAGTTGGTAGCCCCACTGGGCCGTGAGATAAACCGATGTGAACGCACTGACGATCCGGACATGACACTATCCTATATCGTGATCTAGCGTAGACTGTCTGTATAATGCCTTGATGTGCACGTGGATAAACTAATGAATTATAGCACTTTGGCCACGGTAGCCGAGTTGCAGACGTGTCTCCTAATCTTTCTCTCCGACTGTTTGTGTCTAGCTCCATGGAGTAGGATTTTGATATTGTATGCATGTGCATAATGAGTCCATATATTATCTGACATTTTAATTCTTATGATATATTAGAATTGTCACTGTACTGATGTATAATTGCTTGGAACTGCTTAACTATTTATTGTTGTTATTTAATGCTTATTATTATTACCTCTTGAGATGCTATGTGGGTGCTTTGCGCCGTTTTGTTTCTCTACTGTCATAATTAGTAATGATGGTAGGATGTCTTACCTCTTTCCTATGTTTTTATTATTTCTACCTGTTTGTAAATATGTTTCATCGAAGACGTCGACAAGGAGGGTGAAGCTCCCGAATTTCCCAGCTTTTGGCCCGACCGCAATTAGCACCTACTGTTGGATCATGGTGGCACGCTCATGCGGATTTTTAGGTGATGTGCATTTGATCTTCCTTGGAGGGCCAAACTACTGGCACATCAACCTAAATTCTGATCGCTGTGTCTACCTGGGAGACGTGTCAATCTCACTGGCCTGGAGGCGTCATGAACCGCCGATCTTTACTTGCTGCGTCAGCTTACGTTTGGAGTTTTATTTGCCTATCAGGGAGATGTGGGGTGATCGTTATTACACCCCACAGGAGAATTCTTTTGATTCCACTGCTCGAGCTCCGGCTCGTAGCTTGGTGGCTCCGATGGAGGTTTCCTCGGATGAGGAAGATCCTGAGGAGGATCCCGAGGAGGATCCTGACACGGTTCCTCCTCATCTCAGGGACTGATACTATTGGTAGCTACTGATGGCTATCAATATTTATTTTTGGGGCCTGATGTTTTATTATTTTGGTGGGCTATATATGTATGATCCTTTGGGCAGGTATAGTTTTGCTTTTTGTACATCGGGCTTATAATTAAACAGATCTGATATAATTATATATATATGAATATGCAATGTTGATCAAATGTATGCCTTCTGTCTTGCCCTTTTATGCCATTTATGTTCCGTCACTATATTTTATTAATTATAATAAAAAAATGGTCACCATTTTACTTTTACAACTTTAATTAGACAAATGAAATTAAAACAAGAATAAGAACCGGGTCTTAACTTTATTTTTCTTTTCCGTATTGTAAATGACAATGTGACGTTCCCTCCCAAAAAAGGGCGTTACATTTTTACTACAAGCTATTATCCAATGGATAATTGTTATAGTTTAGTAAGCTAGTATGTATTGTCGGCTTTTTTACTAAACTGCCACTGTTAGTAAAACTATTTATCAAATTGCCATTTTTTTAACTATTTATCAAATTGCCATTTTTTTAACTATTTACCAAAATACCACTCTTTTGAAACTATATATCAAACTGCCACCCTTTTGGCCTACGTGACATTTTTTAATATTTTCTGGCCAACCAGGATGCGCCACTTAGGCTGGCGCATCCACGTAGGTTGCGCCAACACGCTTGGCGTAACCTACGTGGATGCGCCAGCCTACGTGGCGCATCCTGGTTGGCCTTTACACTGAAAACTCCATCCTTGTTGGCGTAAGCCTTTAAATTTATATAAATTATTTAAATTACTTAATAAAATTTTGTAAACGTTTATTAATGAATCCATACTAATTACGGAAATAAAATATATAATATAAAATTAAAAAAGTGACAAATTTAATATGTTGGTAATATTTAATATTGTTTTAGTTATTATGAAGATTTATTAATTACATAACACATATGTTTTTTTTTTTGGTTAATTTTTAAAAATTTATTGTTTCAATTTATTGTTCAATTTAAAAACGATTGAGGTATTAATTATTTGCTTTTAATTTTGTCTTTATGTATGATTTTTAATAAATGTAAAAATAATCTAATCAAATGTACATACATATCTTATTATTGAAGTTATTGAATATATTTAATTATTTTTACACAAATATTTTAAACAACATATCATAAAAATTAAATGGTATATCCTGTAGAAGAGACGTATCACTTATAGGTTATACTTATACTTGGTTAATATAATCCTTAAAACAATCTTCGATGACTTTCCTTTTATTATTAGTCAAATCATAAGAAAAGTTAGTATTGATGATATGGGCATTAAATACTTCCTAAAAAAGCTTATTAGTCCTAAAAAAGTTTTTTTTAAATGAATTTTTTTGAGTAGGATTCAGATGATAGTGAGTAGGATTCTGATCCCAATAATCCCCCTCCCAAATTTTTAGTAATTCGAATTAGTAAAAATTTCGATAGAGTTTCCCCTAAATGTTGGATCTCCCTAAAAGCCAATGATCCTGTTTAATGCAACCAGTTACCACAATCTTTAATAAAATCTAAAACAGTGCGAAAAGCATATATAGTGTAATCTAATTAGGGTACCAAACTCACAATAAGATATTCTCAATAGTATTTTACACAAAATCACTAAATATAATCACTGAATGTCAATGAGATGGGCCCGCATCAGAATGCGGTGGCCTATGAGATGGTTCGGAAGAGGGACCTGGCTGTGATGGGTATGGTGGGTAACCCTGTGGTAGGTAAGGATATGAGGGGTAACTCGGTGGCGGGCATGGATATGGTGAGTAAGGGTATAGTGGGTAATATGCAGGTGGTGGCTGAGTAAGGAGGTACGTAGCAGTAGTAGGAGGCTGAGTGGGGGGTATGTAGCTGCGGTAGCAGCGGTAGGCGGCTGAGTCGTATGCTGGGTAGTAGAGCTGGACTCCTTGGGATGTCGAAGTTGTGTCCGAGTGCTCGCCAATCCTCTCCTCCGTCTACGCCGCGTTCCTTGTTGGCTCGACTCCTCGGGCGGCCCTGAAATGTCATCTACTGGTGGAGCTGAATGTAGCTATTCCATCGTAATGCGGTCATGCTCCCGCAATGAGTGTAGGATTTGTGTAGCAGCCTCTCGAGCGACAGTGTCGGTAGTTGAACTGAGCAAATACTCTGCAATGTCCGCCTAATAAACATATATAATTTATGTCATTATACTGAATACAAAATACATATAGTCACTAACGAATTAGTAAAGAGCTTACCGCATTCCCAATAGATGCGCTTGTGGGAGCAATCCAGTGTCTGGTAATTCTTTTATACCAACGCATGTACTCAGAACGCGAACTGAGGGGTGCGACCAATGGGACTCCCCTAACAACCTTCTCCCTACGACTATCCCAGGTGGTTATATAAACAGCATGTGTAGCTGACCAATCCTCATCATGCCTACCTACCAATGTAACCGAGTGCAATCTGTCTGGCTGGAGCGGTCTCCGTGGAATGGGTGGTCAAGACCAACCGGCGCATGACGCGGTCTGGTGGTGCCACTCAACAATGTGGAAACATATGAGAGGGACCACGCCGGTGCAATGTCCCTACCAGCCACACAAAAAGGTGGCAATGTTGCCACATGCTCATCCGTGTATGGTTGCCATATAAACCGAAAAAAGATATGCACAAAACATTAACACAAAGATATGCATAAGTAAATATCTTAAAGGAATGTAAACGAAGACATACCTCATCGTTCTTCAACTGATCGAAGAACTGACGCTAATATGTAAGGACGCCAATTACAGTATCACTCAATACTTTATGTTTGCGCCACCTATTTGGTAAATGAAAGTATTACAAACGTAAGTAAAAATATTAACAAAGTATGTCATGGAAGTAATGTAAAAATATGAAATGAAATAGAAACTTACTCCCATCCTAAGGGACGTAATTGACCACGACCAGCATCGTAAAACACATCAGGCTCATCATGGTCAGCTAGTGAAGGGGCAAGCCAGGGGAATCTGTACCATGCCCAGTATTACAATAAGATGCATGCACCTCCGATCTCGCGTGCGTCATAGTCCGTAGCTTTACAAAGCTCTCTATACAGGTACGCCAAAACTGCAGACCCCCAGCTATACGTCCCGGTAGTAGCAAAGTCCTCCAATAATGGGAGGAACATCAAGTGCACGAGCTTACCCGAATGATCGAGGCATAAGAAACCCCCAAGTAAGGGAAGTATGTAATATCGTGCACGCTGTTGCACGTACTCATCATCATCGTCCTCAAGGACTACAGTAACACTTGGCTGCCATAGGTATGTCATGTCAATGCGTGCCCCAGCTACGAGCGAGGGAGTGTCATCAATCCCTAACAACTGAGCACACAAACTGAGCCAATCATCCCTATGCGTAACGCTAGTGACTGCAGTGCCATCAATGGGAAGACCCGATATGATTCTGATATCCTCCAACATAATGGTGCACTCCCCGGTAGGCATGTGAAATGTATGCGTCTCTGGGCGCCATCTCTTAACCAACGCAGAGATCAGGGAGTGATCAATACTGCAATAACCCATGTGGGCAACTCCCAAGAAACCAGCCTGTTGAAGATAAGGAATAATCGGAGCAGGGGGGTCCATATGTTTCGTCTTCTGAGCACGTCTAACACGCAGGTGTCGGTCCTCATGTCCCTGCCATATATCTTTGGGAAACATGGTACTCCTGTAACTCCAAAATCGAGCCGTCCTCTGGTCCGGGGTTTACACGGAATGCCATCTGTCAGCTGTATGCCAAACAATAACAACAATTAGTATGATTCTATTATTATTATAATAAATTATGATATAACCATATCATAACTATACAAGCAATGCAATATGGAAGAAATGAAGATAACACTGAGAATCAACTAGCATATATAGGAGAATAGTATTCGAATACAACTGCATAGATTAGTGATACAAAACAATACAACTCGTATATACACATCATTGCTAATACAAGATTCTGAAAAATGAAAATAGGTCAGGGATCAACTAGATGGGCGCAGTCGATGGCCCCGCTCCATCATCCCCCAAGGAACTCGATCCACCGACACGGCAAGTACGAGAATTATGTCCACGTTGATGGCATCTTGTACACGTCTGTCCTGGCCCTGCTTCCCACTAATCCATCTCATTCCTGAGTCGGGTTGATTTTGGTCGACCTTTGGATCTAAGCAATGCACGTGGTGGCACCAAAGTGGCGTCGGGAGCTGCAGGCCACCATGGTTCAGACCGGACCGATTCAAAGTCAAACTCATAGGCCCTATAAATGCTTTCCATCCTGTAAACCCTATGAACAAGTTGGAATGGGTCAACGGCCACTGAAGCACACGCAGTAAGCGCATGCGAGCAAGGATAATGCAATGCTTGAAACACCCCACAGTCACACTGCCTTTCTTCCAGGTTCAAAGTATAAGAAAGTCCACCCTGTTGTGTTACAGGATTAAAAGCCTCTTCAACCATGAACCTTGTGTTCTCTCTATTGTACCGACGAACTTGGTGTGAACTGGCCTTTGCCAGGTTTACTCTCCAGTGCTTCAATAAGTCATCACTCCAGATCTGGTTAAATTAATGGGAACAATAATATCAAACCATAAATAGATGCACATGTGCATTTAATTAAAGGATAGTACTAAGCAAATCTGTAAGCATTTAATGTGAACAACAATTTGTTTGTGGCTGTACTTAATATTGTAAAACAATATCAAACCTGGTTCAATGTCATCAATTTCGAATTTGCCTCGTCCTTTCAATTGACGAAGTATTCTACTAACTTCGTATATGTCAATTGAACCAATGCAGTTATAGGTAGATTTATGCTACCCTTCAACACTCCGTTAATGCACTCTGACAAATTGGTAGTCATATGACCGAATCTGTGACCACCATCATACGCCAAACTCCATTTTTCTTTTGGAATTCCGTTAATCCAATTTTCCATCTCCGTTGTAACTTTAAGCTTCTCTAGCCTAGCATCAAACTTTATTGCGATTGGTTCATACCCTGATACATCGAATAACTTGGGTTAGTATTACAACCTAACTAGTATTAGCAACAAAATTAGAATATAAGTAGAAAATGTAAAGTACCTGTGTTAATCAAAAATCTTTTCAACTCATTGTTCTGAAATTTGGAGTTAAAATTGGAACCAATATGCCATATGCAGAAGACATGATATGCATTCGGAGGCTGCCATCCAAGATTTTCATTTGCCACTAATTGTAAGATGCCTCGATGTCGATCAGAGATCAAACACAAGCCCTCTTGTTGGGTTACATGCAATCTCAGGTGGGCTAAGAACCAACTCCAAGCATCCTTGGTCTCCCCCTCCACAATGGCAAATGCAATAGGCAGAGGTTTTCTGTCTCTATCTTGAGTTGTTGCAATCAACAACTTATGACGATACTTGCCATACAAATGAGTGGCATCAATCTGAATGATGGGCTTACAATATCGGAAGCCAGCCACACATGGTCTAAATGTATAGAATAATCGACAAAAGACTCTTTTTGAACGATCGAGTCGGTTATTCACAAAACATTCCTCGTCTTGCAACTCCACCATTGTGCCTTCCATGTCTCTCTTCATGGCTGCTAGCCATCTGGGCAACACCTCACAAGATTTGTCCCAATCCCCAAAAACATTCACAATAGCCATTTGTTTTGCCTTCCAAGCCTTTCGATATGAAACTTGGTAACCAAATTGGCTTCGAATCCGTTCAATAATTAAAGATACGAGTGCATCAGATTTTGTTCTGACTAACTCCAATATGCAAGAGCAGATTAAATGAGAGTCCAGATGGGTTTACGCAACTATGAGGTCCATTATATTTTGTAATCTGCCACGTATTCGACCTCTTGCTTTGTATGGCTCTAAGTCTCCAACTACAACCTTCGTCAAAATTAGGGCATTTGGCAGTCAGTCTTCGTGAATCAGAGTCTTCAATCTTGTACTCTTGATGCTTGTGAATGGAATATTGTTTGAGAGCTAACTTCACTGAATCTTTTGATGGAAATTGCAAGCCAACATAGAATTCATCACCCATGCTCCAAGTCCCACGAGTGTCTAACTCAGGCAAGTTATCAGGATTATTCAATGCATCCCAGTTAATTTGAGAAAACTGAGGGCATGGTGGCACAAACACGGATTCAGGTCCCCGAGGCATAAATATGGATTGAGGAGCAATCGCCAATGGAACCTGTAAATTTTCTTCGGCATCAAAGTTTTCTGCCTCTATGTCAGTGTCTGAATCGTCGCCCTCAGCTACTTGTTCTTCGTCTTCACTTGACTCCCATACTGCATCTCTGACAAGTGGGTTATCAGGTTCAACCATTGCACCACCAATAACGATCATATTGCATGACTCAACTTGATTAGACGGACCAACTTGATTAGACGGACCAACTTGACCTTCAATTTCACCAGGAGCTTCAGCATGCTCTTCTTGCCCACTTGTTTCTACCTCCACATACAACTCCATAGACGCCATGTTTGGAGTTTGATAGAAAGAATCTATCATGTACTTTACATCATCATCGTCTTCTATTGGAAGCCCTACCCATCTCCACAGATTGAAGCATTGCGGACACCGATAGACAACTTTTGACACATGTTGGTTTGCTTGAAGCCTCAACTTTGAATGGATCTTAGTTTTCAACCCATCCAAAGTCATGTCAGCTGTGATCACAATAGGCCTAGGAGGAGGACCTCGATACATGACACCCTCTTCACCATCATACATTGTCCCATTGAAGTAAATGTGCACATTTAGCGATTTTGTCATGTTAACTCCAATTCTGAACAATAACAATTCAACACATTTATTTAATATATTAAACATCAATTACAATATTAATCGGACATATATACTAGGGTAAAAATATTTATAAATGATGTATAATAATGTATTACATATATTTATTCAATATATTAACAATCAACTATAATATTCAATACGAGTTATTTATGTAAAAAAAAATTTTCCAAAGTCAAATATTTTGAATTAAGATACATTTACTAATGTAAGTCATGTCAAAAATATATATCCTACTCGATTACCTATAAAATAATTATCCATATAATTTAGACTACATATCATACAACTTCATTATTCATTAGTCAATAAAAATATTAAAGTATAATAATATTAAATTACAATTAACACTAACCTACTAAAAAAGTAATCAACAAATAATAAATAAACTATTTAACTATTGAAAGATATACTTACAGTGTGAAGGAATACAATCTAAAGTTGATCACAAATAATGATCCTGACACCACTTCTCGTAAGAATTGAGAGAGTTCAGAGTGTTTAGAGAGAAGAAATTTGTAGAGAGATAGTAAGAATTTAGGAAATGCTTAGGATGGCACGAACGGGGGTGGGGATATATACTAGGGTTACGCCACCTTTGTTGGCTTATTCTGCTTGCTTGTGCCAACAAGGGTGGCGCTTTCAGTGTTAAGGCCAACCAGGATGCGCCAGCCTACGTGGCACATCCTGGTTGGCCAGAAAATATTAAACAATGCCATGTAAACCAAAAGGGTGGCAGTTTGGTATATAGTTTCAAAAGAGTGGCATTTTGGTAAATAGCTAAAAAATGGCAATTTGGTAAATAGTTAAAAAAATGGCAATTTGATAAATAGTTTTATTAACAGTGGTAGTTTAGTAAAAAAGCCATGTATTGTCCAATGGATAATAAAGCGTACTGCAAATTTTTTATCTAACAGAACGTACGGCAATTTTATTTATTAGATAAAATTTTAAAAAATGTAAACCTTGTAAACTGTGTCCGGCCTCGAGTTTAGTAAGATCTCCCGTCGACGTTTCCACAGTTCAAGGTTTACCAATCTCGGGGAAAATATTTTATTTTTCCGACTTCGATCGGAGTGTACGCAAATCAAGAAATATATTAAAATAATTAATATTTCCAAAAAAATCTAATTTTTTTTTCAAAAAATCACAAAATATTATAAAATAACTATTTATCATGAAACAAATAATTTTTGGGGTGTTACACTGGCTCTGCTCAGTACACATGCAAAATGAAGAATATATTATAATATTCAACATTTTCAGAAAAATCTACAAAAATTCATAAAAACCACAAATATTATAAAATGACTATTTATGATGAAACAAACAATTTTCGGAGTGTTACAAGAGGTATCGGATTCTGAACACTTTATGTCTTATGATGAGTTAAAAGATACTTTTGATGAACTTTTATATGACTCAAAACTTATCACATCAAAGTATTCCTCTCTCAAGAAAAGTTTTTTGAAATTATCAAAAGATCTTGATCTCTTAAAACTTGAGAATGACAAATTAAGACATGAGAATGATGAGTCAAGAGAAGAAAATAGTCATATTAAGACCTGTTTGGAACTCATCAATGAGAACACTTCAAAAAAATCATCTCATGTACTAATTTCTGAGGTTAATGACTTGAGAGACAAAGTAAAAGAACTTTCTAATGACCTAGCTAAGTTTGTAAATTGAAAAAGAATTTAGATATGATGCTGGGAAGTCAGAGATGTGCTTTTGACAAAGCTGGTTTGGGTTACAATAAGTTCAAATCTCAAAAGCTTTACAAAAACTTGTTTGTCAAACCATCTAATAAAGAAAAATGTTTTTTCTATAATAAACCTGGTCATACTTCCCATATTTTCTTTCTGAAGAACAAAAGTGAAAGAAAAACTACAGAAAGAAAGAAAACTAACCTTAGACGACCCAAGAAAATCTGGGTACCTAACCAGAAGATAAATTTACCTATAGGTGTGTCTAAGAATCGTTCAGAAGCCATAGAAATGGTATTTGGACAGTGACTGTTCAAGGCACATGACCGGAGACCAATCCATGTTCCTAACACTTAAAGAAAGAGATGAAGGATTAGTCACTTTTGCATAAAACTCTCAATCCAAGATTATCATAACAGGTAATGTTGGTAAGGAATCCACTCTCATCATCAATGATGTTCTTTCGGTTGAATGGTTGAAACATAACCTTCGAGCATCGGTGAGTTTTGTGACAAAGGCTACAAAGTTATGTTTAAACCTTCTCAATGCATAATGAAGGATCCCAAATTTGAAAAAGTCCTTCTTAATGCTAAAAGGTACTATATAATGTTACCAAGTGACCTCAATACTCAAGAGGGGGTGAATTGAGTTTCAAAAATATTTTCACAATTCTTTTGCAAATCAATTGATTATTAATTTTCGCTAAAACTATTGTTTGTCAGAGATGAATGGATAGAGAAGATAGAGAGCTTTCACTCTTAAATGAATCAACTAAGAGAGATAGTATTCAATTAATTCAGTAAAACAGTATACAGAGTAAGAAAGTTGAGTTTAGGAAAACAAACATAAAGCTTTATCCTAGTTCAGCCACCAATTCACTTGTGGCTTACGTCTAGTCCTCAAGTAAATATCTGAGATTTCCATTATATCTTCAAGCTTCAAACAGGTGCTTGACAACCTTTACATATTTGAGCACTCAACACCTTGGGATACCTCACCCTTTGTACTTGAGCCTCTACTTTCAAGGGATACCTCATCCTTACAGATTTAAGGGATGCCTCACCTTATCTTTTACAGATTATACAAAGTATAGAAGATAAGAAACTCTCTCTAGAGTGGATAATACAAATTGATGAACAATGGGTATCAAGGATTCACACTTGGAAGCTCAAAACAGAGTATTGATTGAAAAGATGGTAAAACTCGTATTTAATGTTCAAGAGTGATTTTCAGAATGTTTTTCAACTTCTAATCAATGCACAAACACTTTCATTTATAACCCAAAGCATTTAAGAGTCGTTGGTGGTGGTTGGGAAGCATTAAATGCTAATTATAGCAGTTGGAAATCTATTTCTGGTTTCTAGATAACCGATTATCACTATTCTATAACCGGTTATGGCTTAACTAGTGGCTTTTTAAAACATACCAATAACTAGTTATGGAAAAGGCATAACTGGTTATGATCTTTTATAAACAGAAGCCTACACTTCTGACTTTGCAAATAACCGGTTATGAGATTTTCATAACCGGTTATGGTCTTTTAAAAACAGAGGCTAAAGCCTCTAACTTAGTGAATAACCGGTTATGGAAATGTCCTATGTAACATCCTGAATTTAATAACCATAATATAACCAAAGTATATTATAGTGATTAGATTCAAGCATACTACTTACTACAACAATGCCATTTCCAATATAACATATCATCATTATATAGAAAATATGAGCCACAAATGAACAGCTATATATATATACCTCACAGCCTCAGCAGGGTATATTGTAATACATAAACTTTTACAACAAGATCTAGCATAATATATAAGCTTTATAAACAAAAGCCTATAACTATACTAATCTTCACACATCTTCTTATTCCCTTTTGAAGATCTCGCACCTGAATTTACATGGCAACACAATCAAGGTGAGAAATCACATCTCAGTAGAATTATTCCAATACTATCATATACATAAACATATATACTCATTCAGATAATATTAACAATTATTAAAATAACACTTCATCAAAGAAGCAATAACATCTTCATCTCAGAGACACGCAATCGCCCATACAATTGTAATAAATGAATAATGTTATGAAAGCAACTGCCCAGACAATCGTCATGCTATACCAAGTTATGTCTAGAGTTTATGCCTATGCAAAATCCTAAGTATGAAAATGAATAATGTATGATACCATATCCAGGAACCTACAATTTCATGGTAATGTCATGAATGAATGAAACTTGAACAAAGTAATGGAAGTCACAACCATAACCTTGAGCAAGCATTGGAAATCCATCCAGCAAACATCATTATCACAGAAGAAATTCATTCCCCCCTTGGTAGTGAAGTCCATCCACTACACGGTTATCAATAATGAACAAGGAAATTCATCCTTTTAAACACTATATTAGGAAGGATACAATCCACCTTACCTAATATAGAACACTTACATCTACGGGGCTCACACCTACCAAAAAGTAATCACCCACATCTATGGGGCTCACACTTTTCAATAAGGCAACACATACAATCATGTTTTTATCAAGCATAGTGAGGATATAACTCACCAACACTATCCATCAAAACAAGTAGAGGATATTACTCACCTCCACTGGTCAAACAAAGCAAAGAGGATATTACTCACCTCCTTACTCAACAATGTAATAAGGATATTACTCACCTTATTACATACAATATAGATAGGATATTACGCACCCCAATATGCTTCAAACAACACAAAGAGGATATTACTCACCTCAATGTGCTTCATGAATAATAGAGAGGATATTACTCACCAATCTATGCTTCTCAAACAACACAAAGAGGATATTACTTACCTCAATGTGCTTCACAAACATCTCATGCAAAACAATTACTAATCACTTCCTGTAACTAGTTTCACAATTGATTTATATGCATTTCAAATTCATTTCACAACATTTCACCAAATACTTCTAAAAGTACCTTAACACTCTCAAAAGAGCAAGCATGAGTGATTACAACACTTAGGGAAGCTCATTTCCTCAATTCATCACAATGCATAATATATGTGTATAATCATGTCTAATTATCCCACATAATTAGTACTTCAAATCAATATAATTTAAAACATTCACATCTTCATTTAATACTCTTACGAGAGTCTCACCACTCACTAAGAAGTATAAAAGAAGAAAACTACGTCATTGGAAGGCTCCATGACATCAAACACAACTTATAGTTGTTCTCTGGCACTCACGTCGTGACATACCCTATGCCACGCCGCAGCGCCCAAGCCTCGGGTTCAAGCACTGGTAGGAAATACTGTTGGTGTATGCCCTAGAATCCAATACATTTTCTATATTTACATACATTCTATTATGCTATTTTATATATGAGGCATTTCATTTATTGTGTTCTTTTTTGATAAACAAAATAAAGTCCTTAGAATAGTAAGTTTGATGCCATAGGACATCAAGTGGATGACTTGATCGTGAGATCCTTTTGGTTACAACATTATTCTTAAATGTCCCTAGTCAAGTATTATTGTTAGTTAGGACAACAATAATACATTAAGACTAATATGTGCATAGACTGATGACCACATCTCACGGGTCATGGATATAAGATATCAAGTCTTCACATGGGTACATATTAGAGTAATGATGTACTGGACTGACCCACCATGAGAACACTACATGGATCGTTACGTGAGTGTCATAAGTGATTCTCATAGTGACAATGGTGTTTGTGGTCCTTTGATCTGAACTCACTACGATTCCTACATGAGGAGTTGTGTGTTTTAATGCCATCAAACATCATCTGTAACAAGGTGATTATAAAGTTAGTTATTGGACATACTGCGAATCATGCAGAGGGATGTGAGTGACCTAGATGGGATTTGTCACTCCTACGTAACAGGAGCGATATCTTCGGGCCCCCTGATTAAATGAGACTGCGAAATGCATGGCCATGCTCAAATGAATCAATATGAGATATTGATTTCATTTGTTGTTACAAAGTCTACTCGAGTATCAGGAAACGAAAGATTGGACTATACAAGGGTGACGCATTCTGTGCCTTGTGTTCAATCTAGATATCTTGACAAAGGGACTAAACAACACGGAAACATTGGTCACGGAAAGGTTATGTCAAATCACTGACATTCTTATTACTTGGGTAGTAGCGATGTGTTGCTAGATATCGCTCACTGCTTGTAATATTAAAATGGGATTTTAATATTACTACCAACGTAATAAGAACCTGCAGGGTCTCACACATAGAGCAGACTAAAATTGGAGCAATGGATCCAAGTTGGACTCGGATTCAAATATGGGCCAAACTCATAACAGATGGGTCTAGGGTTGCACAGCTTACCTTGCTGCTACTCACACTCACTTAAGGCAGTCACTATTATAAATAGTATTGCTAAGGGGCTGCTAAGATATACAATTTACAAAACCCTAGCTGCACTTACAGAAAAGTGAGTGAGAGAGTGACAAGTTTCTTCTCTTCTCTTCGCAGCTAGCACTATGTGAGAGACGTGAGGCTCTTCTTTGTGGACATTGGATGTTCGTGAGTCTGTTCGTGTGGATACCACAGAGACATCATTTCTATTACGGTGTTGGTGATTCATGTCCTTCCTTTTGATCACGCTTCAAGAGGTAAATAATTTAAAAACTCGGATTATGGCTTTTCGCATGGATCCTCGGTGGGAATCCTATTTTTTCGCTGCGTGATGTAACCGCAATTCCCAACAAATACTGCCCACGCCGCAGCACCCATGTGCCACGCCGCGGCGCGCACCTGTTCTTCAACACGTCGCGGCACTCAAAGTGCCATGCCGTGGTGCCCATGCTAAATTCTACAGATACAGGTATTGTTCCATTGGAACTAGACCCTCTTCCAATCACTCAAAACTCGATTTCAAGTGATTTCCAACCTCTAACAAGGTCCAACTACACATAGCAACTCTTAAACCACTTTAATTTCACTCAATTCAATACTTTGTGAATCAAAACCCCAAAATTAACCTAAACCCCCAAAACTGACCTAAATGGGAATTAAGGCTTCCAAATGATGAAAACTTCATCTCAGCACATCAACAAATCAGTTTCTAACTCAACCAATCTATCCATATCAAGATTCAACTCAAGAATCATTAAATCACTCATTAAACCTCAATTTCTTCATTAAGTCATTTAAGAACCAAAATGAAATAAATGAAACACAACCATCCATACAAGATTCCTCCTACCTTAAGGTCTTGAAGATGGCCAAGGATGGATCTAAGCTCTCCAATCCTTGCTTGCCTCTTGGCTTCTCCTCTTTCTCCTTCTTCTTTCTCCTTTATGGTTCATTTTTCTCTTTTCTCTTCTCTTTTCTATTTTTCCTTTGTTTCTCTCACCTCAACTGTGAGACTACTTATAAAAAAGAGTCAATTTTGGCTTCTCACATATAAGCACTAAAACCCTGATCTACTAAGAACATACAGATCTCACCAAATCCAATTTCCTAGCTTCCAACAGATTCAAAATAAATCCTAAGATTCATTAAAAATCTTGTTTCACCATTTCTCTATTTTTCTATATCAGCTATTAGTCAAACCGACATTAAAACCCACAACCAATATGCTTAAAATGCCAAACTAACTCTGATTAACCTCAAACTTTAACTATAGCACAGTTTCCACATTTGTGACCTAGAAACAAACTCTCCACATTTATTTCCACTAACTAAATAATTTAAGCCACTTTTAGAGTAAATAATAGCTATATTTCACACACAGTGTTATAGCAAAGTACCTAAATATGCTCAGAAAACCACAAAACTACACAGACATGTTAAATAGGTATTAGGCTACCTCTGTAACTATATACAAGCCTAATATGTTTTCCAGGGTGTTACATCCTAACCAGTTATGGCACCTTGAATTTTGATCAATAGACCTTTGAAAGACCATAACTCCTTTGTTACTTATCGGTTTAAAACAAATGACCACTCATTGGAAAAATCATTGAGTCTACTTTCAAAAGAAATAAGTTTCAGATCAAGACTAAAAAATGTTTCAAAGTAAAGAACAAATGAGTGACTAAAGGTTAGTTTTGCAAAACATATAGTTAACAAATTTTCATCCAAACAAGGCTACCACCAAGACTAGTTATTCAAAAACCATTTGATTGGGCATTTTGTCAATCAAAAAACACTTTTAAGGATTTTAAAACTTGTTTGAGTTTCGTGTGTTTCCTTTTTACCTTTACACATAAGACCTAAGACCTATGAGCTAATCTTGATGAAACTTAACCTTCGCTTAAATAATCCTTCTTCTTTGTTAATCATCAAAACCAAGACCATTGTCATTCATATATAATACCTATATCATGTATCGAGATAATCATTCAAATCAAAATGTAAAGTGTTTGGCATCTTTCAAAGATGAAAAGTGGTTGTGGCATCAGAAGCTTGGTCATGTCAACATAAAAAATATTTCAAAGTTTTCTAAAAATAATTTGGTCAAGGGCTTGCCTAAGATCAACATTGAAAAAGATTTGGTTTGTGAGGCATGCCAAAGAGGAAAACAAACCAAAGCTTTTTTTCAAGCCAAAAATGTTGTTTCAACTACAAGACCACTTGAACTCTTACATATTGATTTGTTTGTTCCAACTAGAACCATGAGCTTGGGTGGTAAGAGATATGGCCTTGTAATTGTGGATGACTTCTCTAGATTCACATGGGTTCTATACCTAAGCCACAAGGATGAATCTTGTGAAGTCTATAAGATTTTTTGCAAGAAAATACAAAATAAGAAAGGTTTTTGCATTACTGCCATCAGAAGCGATCATGGAGGACAGTTTGAAAATCAAGCTTTTAGAGAATTATGTGATGAAAATGGAATTTCTCATAACTTCTCTTCTCCTAGAACACCTTAACAAAATGGTGTTGGAGAGAGAAATAATAGATCCTTGCAAAAAATGGCAAGGACTCTCCATTGTAATAGTGGCATACTAAAATACTTTTGGGTAGAAGCAATAAACATTTGTCTTATTCATAATCATGTTTTTATAAGGCCAATAATCAAGAACACTCCATATGAATTGTGAAAGGGAAGAAAACCTAACATATCATACTTTCATACTTTTGGATTTGAATACTTCATCTTGAATAACAAGGATCAACTTGGTAAGTTTGACTCAAAGGTAGACAAAGGTATATTTCTCAGATACTCAACTTTTTCAAAATCCTACAAAATCTACAATACTAAAACTCTTGCTGTAGAAGAATCTATGCATGTTTCTTTGAAGATGCTAATCATTCTTCTAAAGTTAAGGTTTCTGATCTAGAAGAAGAATTTGAGAACATCACTCTAAAAGACACTCCTAAGTTAGTTTATGATCTACCTACTCCAAAGAAAGAACCTTCTGACTCTACTGGTGACTCTTCTAATAACCATCAGAAGATTCCCTCTAAAAACAATATCAAATGTCAAACTCAAATGTCAAAAGAATTGAGACATCTCGCATCTTATCCAAAAGATCAAATCATTGGAGAATATGGCACTTATATCTCAAATCAAACCTAAAGAAGTAGAAGAAGCACTTCAAGATGAAAGTTGGATAGAGGTCGTGCAAGAAAAACTATATCAATTTAAGAGAAACAAAGTTTGAACTCTAGTTCCTAAACCACAAGATCATACAATCATTGGAACTTGATGGGTCTTCAAAAACAAGCTGGACAAAGTAGGAAATGTAACCAGAAACAAAGCAAGGTTGGTAGCTTAGGGTTATAATTAGCAGGAAGGTATTGACTTCGATGAAACTTTTGTTCCTATTGCTAGACTAGAAGCTATCAGAATCTTACTTGCTTATGTTGCTTATAAAGGTTTCATCTTATATCAAATGAATGTTAAATCTACTTTTCTGAATGGTTATATTTTTAAAGAAGTTTATGTAAAATAACCCCTTGGTTTTGAACATGAAAGATATCCTAATCATGTTTTTAAACTCTCAAAAGCTTTATATGGTTTAAAGCAAGCTCCTCAAGCTTGGTATGAAAGACTCAGTTCCTTTCTTTTGAAAAAAGGTTTTAAAAGAAGAAAAATTAACACAAATCTCTTTCCAAAGCATTAGAAAGATGATACTCTACTTGTTCATATTTATGTGGATGATATTTTTTAGATCTACTAATGAACTTTTGTGCAAGGAATTTTCTGAGCTTATGCAAGGAGAATTTGAAATGAGCATTGTAACATCCAAATACCAGTATCTCAACATATAAGTATACAAGGAGATACTTAGCATTACAATATCACTATATACATACTAGTCTAATTAATAGATTCATAATGTTCATTGGAAACATTGTAGAGAGCCAAATGAAATGCGAAAAAATAACATATATATCGTAATGCTTTATATACTTATATACAACATTTGCCTCTGCAAAGGCATGTAGTATTACAAAAGTCTATACATTTCAAAGAAGTACTAAAAGATACAACATTCAAAAATATAAACCATAGAGCTAATCTATTCTTTAGCTTTCTTCTTCTTCTTACTTTTGGAAGAAGCTTCACCTGGCATTACATGATACACAGTGGGGTAAGAAACAACATTTTTTAGTATGAGTAATCAAAACCAGACATACATACATAATATAATAACATAGTCTTAACAATTAAGAAAAAGACAAGTCATATTCTCATAAGATTTAACTTTAATAACTAGCTAAAGCAAGTTAAAGATTCATACTTTCATTCTTACATACTTAGCTCATTCAAGACCTAAGCATGTTTTACTAGGAAATTTTGACTTCTCATGTTTACCCCCTTATAGATAGAAAAACTAAAATTTTCACACTACATGCAACCCTAGCACTTGGTTAGGAATACTTGTTCTCTTAGGAACTTCTTGACTCCTTCCTTCTTGGATAAATGACCTCATACCATATAAGTTACATTAAAAGGTAGACAATGCCAACTTATCCTAGTTTACTTATATCGAACACTCCTCATCATCACATATATTGTGAAGCTAAGTAACATTAAGTTACCATGGGTGCTAGACTCTTATCTATAGCAAACCCCTTTCTTTTGGTTGATTTAAAGATCATACATAACTTATACATACTAAAGGATCATTTTCTCATTGATTTACCTTTAGTAGTATCTTAACCGTACCCTAAGACCATCCATTGTACTTAGATGACCAAAGGCTTAGACTTTCTCATCCATACTAGGTGATAATTTATCTCTTGAAAAATATCACTATTTGTGTCTTAACACACTTTAGGAAACATATAATAATGATCTCATCCAGTTCAGAACTTCAAAACATCAAAAATGACATTTTTGGAGTTTCTGGTGCTCACGCCGCAGCACTACTTGGTCACGCCGCGGCGCCTTAGTCTCGGGTTTTCATTATTGAGCATAGCATCATTCTCACGCCATGGCATAGCGTCTTCACGCCACAATGTTCATAGCAGAAACCAGATTCTGTAGAACCGTGGTACTGCTCCATTGGTTTTTTTTTTCAGATTTTGGTCATTCCAAACCAGTTTCTAAGTGATTCTAAGTCCTTAATCAGTTCTTAAACACATAAGAATTATCAATCACAAACTTAAATCTCTTAATTTGGATTATGTATCAAAATCACCTATAGGTTAGCCTAACCCCTAATTTGGGAATCAAAGGTCCAAATAAGATATTCAAAGCTTCTAACTTCTACTCATGCTATGAACAAGCCATAAAAGACTAAAGAAACTCAACCATGCAAGCAAAACACATCCAACACCTCTAGAAATCAAATTGGCCTATTAGGCATCTTAAGTGCATAAATGGTGAGATGAGTAAAAAGAAGTGAAGATGATCATAAAAACCCCTACCTTTGACAGCTGTGTAGAGATTCAAGCTTGGTTGGATCTCAAGCCATGGCTTTTCCTTTGGATTTCCTCTTTCTCTCTTCCTCCTCCTTGGTCTTGGCTTCCTCTTCTTTTCTCCCTTCTCTCACATTTTGTGTTTTTATTTCTTGAGCAGAAATAAGCCGTGAGTGAGGCTTATAAAAGAAGAACTAAAGACTCAAATGGCCTTTAGGCTAAAACTGATAAAATCCTGATCTACTAAAGACACTCAAATTCATCTAATTCAAGATTTACAGCTTCAAACAACTTTAAAATAAATACTAGGATTCATATAAAAAGTTGTTTCACCATTATCTGATATTTTCATATCTGTTGCTAGTCAAACTAGCTATAATTAGACAACCAGTGTGCCTAAAAATGTCAAACTAGCTCAATTTACCTTGAAACTTTAACTGTAACTTGTTTCATATATTTGTGACCTAGAAATAAATTATTCATATTTATTTTTCTCTTCTAAGTAACTTATATTATTATCTGAGTCATTTTAAACTACTTTACACACTCCGGTTTACAACTAAGTACCTAAACTAACTCAGATTGTCACAAAATTGAACATGCATGCTAAGTAAGTCATATGCTACTTTTTTAACACATAAACAAGCCTAACATGTCATTTAGGGTATTACATTTCTCCCCTCCTTTTAAAATTTAGACCCCAAAATTACTCACCTGAAAGGAACAAATTTGGGTAGTCTTACTGCAAGTGGGACTCTAACTCCCGTGTAGTCTCCTCGGTGTCATTGCCACCCCATATAACCTTCACCAGAGGAATCTGCTTAACTCTAAGCTCTTTGACTCATCTGTCCACAATCCTTACCGGATGTACATCATAAGACAAATCATCTCTTAACTGTACAGATTCATGTTCTATGATATGCAAAGGATCTGGATTATAATTTCTCGTCTGAGATACATGAAAAACATTATGAAGGTTAGACAAACTGGGAGGAAGGGCTATCTGGTAAGCTACGAGTCCAACTTTCTCTAGAATTTGGTAGGGATCAAGAAAATGAGGATTTTACTTTCTGGCTCTACTAATCCCTGTTGTAGGAGTAACTCTTAAAAATACATGATCTCCCTCACTAAACTCAAAAGGTCTCCTTCTCTTGTCAACATAGCTCTTTTACCGACTTTGAGTAGTAAATAACCAATCCTTAATCATCTTGATTTGTTTTGTGGTCTGCTGGACCAACTCTGGACCTAGGATGGTTCTCTCACCTACTTCATACCAACATAGAGGCGATCTACACTTCCTTCTATACAAAGCCTCATAGGGTGCCATACCTATGCTGGAATGGTAACTATTGTTATAAACAAATTTCGCTAACAGTAAGAACTTGTCCCAACTACCCTGTTGTTCTAGAACATATGCCCTTAGCATATCCTCAAGGGTTTGGATAGTCCTCTCTATTTGCCCATCTGTCTACAGGTGATATGCTATACTAAGACTT
The DNA here is from genome assembly GCA_029884595.1 of Ormosia semicastrata. Taxonomy (NCBI): domain Eukaryota; kingdom Viridiplantae; phylum Streptophyta; class Magnoliopsida; order Fabales; family Fabaceae; genus Ormosia; species Ormosia semicastrata. Next base: position 79,214,170 of record JAQQTO010000060.1, read on the forward strand.
AACTTAGTCCCAAATGCCTCTTGCAAGGCTCTCCAAAATCTAGATGTGAATCTAGGATCTCTATCTGAAACTATACTTACGGGGACTCCGTGCAACTTGACTATCTCTTTTAGATATAGATGAGCTAATTTCTCTAGAGGATAGCTAGATCTCATTGGCAAAAAATGGGCAGACTTGGTTAATCTATCCACTATGACCCAAACTACATCAAAACCTTGCTGAGTTTTGGGTAAACCCATTACAAAGTCCATAGAAATCTTCTCCCATTTTCATTCTAGGATCCCTAAAGACTGTAATGGTCCTGCTGGCTTCTGGTGTTCAATCTTCACCTTTTGACAAATAAAACACCTTATGACATACTCTACTATGTCTTTTTTCATTCCACAGCACAAAAACATTTTCTTCAGATCTTCATACATCTTAATGGTTTGGGGATGGATAGTATACTTAAAATTGTGAGTTTCTTCTAGAATCCTTTCTTTGATCTTTGACTGTCTTGGAACACAAAGTCTGTCTCTAAACTTTATCATTCCATCATCAGCCATATCAAAATCCTCTAGGGTTCCTAAAAAGATTTGCTCACTAATGTCCATTAAAGCTTCATCCTTCTTTTGAGCTTCTAAAATCTGGGTCCTTAAGTCATTTACCATGTCCACTCTACTCACAAAGAGAATCTGTGGCATCACAGTCACCACTAGACTCAAATCTCTGAAACTCTCGAGAAATTCACTCTCTTAGACCATCATTCTAGATATATGTAGGGATTTCTTACTTAGTGCATCAGCCACTACATTGGCTTTACCTGGATGATACTTTAACTCAAAGTCATAATCCTTTAAGAATTTCATCCATCTTCTCAGCCTCATGTTCAGCTCTTTCTGATCAAACAGGTACTTTATACTTTTATGATCACTGAACACCTCAAACTGGACTCCGTAGAGATAATGCCTCCAAATCTTTAAGGCAAACACTACAGCTGCTAATTCCAAATCATGCGTAGGTTAGTTTTCCTCATTTGACCTTAACTGCCTTGATGCAATGGTAACTACTTTCTTTTTTTGCATCAGAACACACTTTAGTCCCATTTTTGAAGCATCACATAAGACCTCAAAGTGCTCATGGGGATCCGGAATTACCAACATTGGCGTAGTAGTCAACCTCTTCTTTAACTCTTGAAAGCTATTCTCACAATCTTGAGTCCACTCAAATGTACTACCCTTTCTAGTCAACCTAGTCAAAGGCGGGGCTAATTGAGAAAAACCCTTGATAAACCTTCTATAGTACCCAACTAGGCCTATAAAGCTCCTGATTTCTGTCATAATAATGGGTCTCTCCCACTGCAACACTGCTTCTACTTTGCTAGGGTCCACTACAATTCCTCCATTAGAAATAACATAGCCCAAAAACTAAACTTTCGTTAGCCAAAACTCACACTTAGACAATTTGGCAAACAGTTTCTTTTCCTTTAGGATATCTAAAACAATCCTTACAGGCTACTCATGCTCTTCCCTTGTCTTTGAATAGATAAGGATGTCATCAATAAACACTACCACAAACTTGTCTAGGTAAGGTCTAAAAACTTTGTTCATGTAATCCTTAAACATCCTGGAGCATTCGTCCACCCAAAGGGCATCACAAGATACTCATAATGCCCATACCTAGTTCTAAAAGCAATCTTAGGGATATCATCTCCCTTAACTCTGATTTGATGATACCAAGATCTCATATTAATCTTGGAGAATACTCAAGCTCCTCTTAATTGATTCTTCATATCATCTATTCTAGGCAACAGATACTTGTTCTTGATGATTACCTTGTTCAACTACCTGTAGTCAACACATAACCTCATGGTACCATCTTTCTTTTCACTAGCAACACTGGCGCTCCACAAGAAGAAACACTAGGCCTAATGAATTACTTGTCCAACAACTCCTCTAATTGTTTCTTGAGTTCAGCCAACTCTAAATGTGTCATTCTATAGAGTACTATAGATATAGGTCTTGTACCCGGCACTAAATCTATAGTAAACTCTATTTCTTGCTCTGGTGGCAACTCTGCTACGTCACTCGAAAATACCTCATGGTATTCCCTCACCACTGGTATACTATCTAGGCTCTGCTCAACCTCTACATCTAATGAAAAAAGAAGAACATATCCTAGAGCTTCTTCTACCAAACAGTGATTGACCTGATTAGCATTGAGATAGGCAGACTCTGAAGAAATAACTCTAGTAGGAACATCAGAAAGAAAAACTAAAGTCTTATCTGAACAGTTCAAAATCACATGATTGGACGACAACCAATTCATACCAAGGATGACATCTATGTCCACAAGGGGTAAACAGATAAGGTTTACAAGAAAAACTCTATCCTCGATTCTTATACAACAGTCAAGATACACTTTTGAAGTTATGACTGGCTTACTGGTAAGTATGGAAATAGATAAGTCATATGGTAACTCTGACAGAGGCAAATCCAATATCCTTACACAATTATAAGAAACAAAGGAGTGGGATGCTCCTGAATCATACATGACATTTAAAAGATGATTATGAATTATGTCTTTACCTTGGATAAGGTCGGAAGACTAGGCCACCTCTGTTCCACCTAGAGTATAAACTCGTCCCTTAGCTACCAACTTTGGGGTAGGCGAATCTTCCTTGTTCTGAGGATAAGCTCTAGAGAAATGTCGTGGCTGCCCATATGTAAAACGCACAGACTGACCTCCCAAGCACTTGCCTCCTTGCAGCTTCTTACACTTTGGACACCTTGAAAACTTAGAGTCTATCTTGTCCTTTCCTTTGGGGTTGCTTGTTTTAAAAGCACCCTTCTTATTCTTATCATCCTCTCGCTTCCTCTTTGGAATGCCCTGTACCTTTTCCTTTGATGGAGGGCTGTTAACACTCGACTCCATAATCCTATATTTGTTTACCAAAGTAGGAAAATCCCTAATCTCCATAGGTTTCACCATGCTCTTGATCTCAATTCTTAAACCTGTCTCGAATTTCAAGCATCGCCATTTCTCATCCAGATGATAACGGAAATGTGAAGAGAACTTTGAAAACTCATCAAACTTGGCCACATACTGGCCTACCGATATGGCTCCTTGTATTAACTGTATAAATTCTACTTCCTCAGCATCATGTAGAATTTACAGGAAAAACTTCTCCAGAAAAGTTGTCTTAAAAACTTCCTATGATATCTAGTCTTCTGTGGATTCCAGTACCCTTTTGGTACCTTTCCACCAATGCTCTGCTTCTCCCTTCGAACAAACCATCACATTAAAGATCTTCTCCTCACTGAGCCACTCCTCAGCCTTTGCGGGATTGAACTCGCCTCTAAATGGTGGAGGGTTCATCTGACAGAAAGCTGCCAAGTTCAGGAAATTCTGATTCCTTCCAACTTGTAGTGCATCTTGCACGGGATGCTCAGGTGGTGGAGGCTACTGAGTTGGATTTGCTTTCATCCTCTCAAGCACCCTTGTCATAACATTGACCATAGTCATAAAGGCTTCATCCATATCTGGACCCTATGGGTTCGAGCTCTCTACTTCTTTAGATCGCCTTGTTGGTGCCATAGTTTCCTGTACACATAGAAACAAAATATATTGAGTTGTAGTTTCAATACCATGTAATCGTGCACAGAAGCTAATAACAAACTAATCTAAGGCAAATCATGCAATTTTATCATCACATCTAACATATGAAATAAGAAAAACACAATTTCTAAGAAAGAACTGCTAATATGCCTAAGCATAGTCAGTCCATATCCCGGCTCAACAGGATGAACTGCTGTGATACTATAATGTAACATCCTAATACTAGTATCTCAACATATAGGTGTACAAGGAGATACTTAGCATTACAATATCACTACATACATACTAGTCTAATTAATATATCCATAATGTTCGTTGGAAACATTATAGAGAGCCAAATGAAATGCGGAAAAACAAGATCTATATCATAATGCTTCATATACTTATATACAACATTAGCCTTAGCAAAGGCTTAAAGTATTACAAAAGTCTATACATTTCAAAGAAGCACTAAAAGATATAACATTTGAAAATATAAACCATAGAGCTAATCTATTCTTTAGCTTCCTTCTTCTTCTTACTTTTGGAAGAAGCTTCACCTGGAATTACATGATACACAGCGAGGTGAGAAACAACATTTCTCAATATGAATAATCAAAACCAGACATACATACATAATGTAACACCCTAATGTCGGTATCCTAATATATCAAGCAAACTCTAGGATAAATAGTATTAGTTATGCTACTTCTAACTTAAATATCATACTAATCCATATCATTTAAGCAAATAATAATAGAGAGCCTTGCGGAAACTAAAAGTTATATACATACATATTGCCACAAAAGGGCTCATTGTGTACAAAAACTTTATACAAACTAAAAGCAAAGAAAATAAATACAAAGCTTCAAACTACTAAGCACAAAACTACTGTTCTAGTCTTCAAAACTTTTCTTCTTGTCTTTGGAAAGCTTCCACCTGGATTTACATGACAACAAACAGGGTGAGAAATTACATTTCTTAGTATAAGTATACCAAAACTAGCAGTCTAAACATCTGAAAAAGAATAAACCCAACTTAAATTGATAAACATACTGAAACTCATTGCATAAGAACTATTACAAAACCTCCTCTCTCTATGTAATGTTCCTAGCAATCTGTACTTCTAATCTGAGATTCAAAACCATGATGATAACAAATAATTGTTAGGAATTGCGGATACATCACGCAGTGAAAAAATAGGATTCCCACCAAGGATCCATGCAAAAAGTCATAATCTGAGTTTTGAAATATTTACCTCTTAAAGTGTGATCAAAAGGAAGCGACGTAAATCACCAACACCGTAATAGCAATGATGTCTCTGCGGTATCCACACGAACAGACTCACGAACGTCCAATGTCCGTAAAGAGGAGCCTCACGTCTCTCACACAGTGCTAGCTGCGAAGAGAAAAAAAAGAAACTTGTTGCGTTCTCACTCACTTTTCTGTAGATGCGGTTAGGGTTATGTAATATGCGTGTCTTAGCAGCCCCTTAGTAGTACTATTTATAATAGTGACTGCCTTAAGTGAGTGTGAGCAGTAGCAAGGTAAGTTGTGCAATCCTAGACTCATTTGTTATGAGTCTGGCCCATATTTGAATCCAAGTCTAACTTGGATTTATTGCTCCAATTTTAGTCTGCTCTATGTGTGTGACCCTGCAGGTTCTCATTATGTTGGCAGTAATATTACATCCCATTTTAATATTACAAGCAGTGAGTGGTATCTAGCAACACATCGCTGCTACCCAAGTAATAAGAATGTCAGAGATTTGACATAACCTTTCTGTGACCAATGTTTTCGTGTCGTTTAGTCCCTTTGTCAAGATATCTAGATTGAACACAAGGCATGGAATGCATCACCCTTGTATAGTCCAATCTTTCGTTTCCTGATATTCGAGTAGACTTTGTAACAACAAATGAAATCAATATCTCATATTGACTCATTTAAGCATGGCCATGCATTTCACAGTCTCACACAATCAGGGGGCCCGAAGATATCGCTCCTGTTATGTAGAAGTGACAAATCCCATCTAGGTCACTCACATCCCTCTGCATGAATCGTGGTATGTCCTGTAACACCCTGAAAAATTATTTATTTTATTATTAATCATCATTTTATAATATTTATAAATTTTGGAAATTTTTGTGAATTTTTCTAGAAACGTCAAATATTTTAATATATTCCTCATTTGATGTGCACATTGAGCAGAGTCAGTGTAACACACCAGAAATGATTTGTTTCATCATGAATAATCATTTCCCAATATTCATGATTTTTGGAGTTTTTTTGGAATTTTTCGAAAACACTGGATATTTTAATATATTCCTCATTTTGCGTGCTCACTTAGCAAAGTCAGTGAAACGCCCTGGAAAATTGTTTCTTTCATGACAAATATCCATTTTCTAATATTTGTGATCTTTAGGAATTTTTGTGGATTTTTCTGAAAATATCGAATATTTTAGTATATTCCTCATTTTGCGTGCGCGCTGAGCGGAGCCGGGATAACGAAATGTTTTCCCTGAGGCTGGTAAACCTTGAACTGTCAACGTGTCGACGGAGGATCTTACTAAACCCAAGGCTGAGCATAATTTACGAGGTTTGTGTTTTCTAAGGTTTTATCTGATAAATAAAATCGCTGTATCATAAAATTATCCGATGAATAATAAAATATTATTTTCATCAACTGTAACTTTTATTCACTAGGAAAATAATTTTAACAGTGTAATTAATTATCTATTCAAGAGTATTTAATTTAGGAGACAAGCTTATTTTGTACTTTATTGAGAAATGTGCAAAGCTTCTCAAGGAAGCTTCTAGGAAATTTCCTCCAAGCTTCCCAAGGAAGCCATGCACTCCCTCTCTCCTCTCTCCATGCTCACGGTAGCAGCACCCTAGGGAGCACAAAATTGTGCTTTAATTCATTTAATCAAATCTATTCAAGTTTTCAAAATTCAAAAGCTATCACTTTTAATTTTTCTATTCACTTCTCTCTCTACCTTCATCTTTTTCAAGCTTTTTCTCCTCCTTCTCTCTACCTCAACCCCATGGCCACCACTCCTTCCATGCACCCATCCATCACAAAAATTTCATCCAACCCTATTTTCTTAATCCTCTCCATCTCCTAAACACTTTTCTAGTTGGTGGTTCTTTGAAAATTTTCATTTTCACCATTTTCTCCAAGCTTCAAGCTTAGGGTTTTTGGGTAAGCTTCTTGGTTCTTCACTTCCTTTTACTCATTTTCATTTCTATGGTCTTCTTGGTGACCACCTATGCCTTATTTTTCAAGCAATGGTGCTATTTTAATGAGATTGAAATTTTAGGGTTCTTGGTGGTGTCCAATCCAAAAATTACAAGGAAATTCTAGGAGGCTTCCCTTGTTTTCTTCACTTTGGTAAGAGGAAGACACTCCTCCTCAACCTCTATTAGCACTAAGAAACCTTGTTTGTGATTGATTGTGAGAAAACCCTATTGAGGGTTATTCTTTGTTTGCATGATTAGTATGTTTACATGTTGTTTTCAATTTGTTTATGCTATTGGATTGATTGTTTGTGTATATTGGTATATTGGAATGGATTGGATGGCATGAAATAGAAGAAAATAATGTTGGAATCTCTCTTGGATGGCCACGGCTTTGGGGGCCCAAAATTGGGGTTCTTTGTGAACAATTGTAACAAGTGAAAGACTTAATTAATCAGGTGTGTAATGTGCAATTAATGGAATGGAAAATTGGGAACTTAATTCCCAAGGGAGGCCACGGCCTCTAGGGCCTTTTGGGGCTTAATTATACAATTTTGGTAACCTCGGAACTTAGATAATCATGTGATTAAATTATTGGTGATAGGATGAAAAATTAGCAAAATTGGAAGACTAGGATATACTTGGAGATTCATAAATTTTAAAGAATCAAGAATGAAATTTTTCATAAGACTTGGGGTAAATTTAATTAGGGCAAGAACAAGAGAGTGTGAGACTTTGAGATCTTATAATAACCTTCTAAGTGTATGAGAATAAATTACATTAGAAAATTGAATTAATTATGAGAATTCATTTAGAGACGAACCTTGTAAGAAAAGCTAACTTTAAGTAAAAATTCATAATAGACCTTAAAAATGTATTAATTTATTTAATTACAATATTATGATATTATGGGTCGATGTGAGTGAACAATGATGTGTTGACTCTTACTTTGGCCAATTATGGCATATTGTGGAATAATATGTAATGATGATCATACATGATTATGCATAGAGTCTTTATGCATTGTGAAAGTCCTTTGGACTGTTGTTAAGGCCAAGTTACCTAAGAGATTGAACACACCTTAGTGCGGGTACGAGTGGACTAGTGTAGGCCATATTGTTGAACATGGGGGCATCGGGGTGCGGGTACCTCGCAATAGACAGTTGGTAGCTCTTTTGTCCGTGGGGCAAACCGATGCAAATGCACCGACGATCCTGACCGGGCACTGTCCTATATCGTGATCTAGTGTAGACTGTCTGTACAATGCCTTGATGTGCACGTGGATAAACTGATAAGTTATAGCACTTTGGCCGCGGCAGCTGAGTTGCAAACGAGTCTCTTGATCTTTCTCTCCGACCGTTTGTGTCTAGCTCCATGGAGTAGGATTTTGACTTGGTATGCATGTGCATAGTGGGTCCATATATTATCTGGCATCTATTTATTATTATAATTGGAATGTTGTATTACTGAGATATAATTGCCTGCAACTACTTATTTGTTTATTTTTGCTATTTAATGCTTATGATTATTATTTGATATGCTTTGTGGGTGCTTCATGCCGTTTTGTTTCTTACTGCTATAATTGGTAATAATGGTAGGATGTCTTATCTCTTTCTTGTATTTCTGTTATTTTCTATCTGTATATTGTGTCCCATCGAAGACGACGACAAGGAGGTTGGAGCTCTTAATTTCCTCGATTTTTGGCCCGACCGCAACTAGCGTCTATCATCGGATCATGGCAGCGCGCCCGCATGAATTTCTGGGTTATGTACGTCTGACCTTCCTCAGAGGGCCAGACTGCTAGTACATTAACCTAAACTCTGAGCGGTTTATCTATGAGGGAGAGGTGTCAATCTCACTAGCTTGGAGGCGTCATGATCTGCCCATCTTCACGGGCAGTATCAGCGTGTGTTTGGAGTTCTACTTGCCTATCCGGGAGATGTGGGGTGACCGCTACTACACCCCACAGGAGGATACTTTTGTTTCCACTGCTCGGGCCCCAACCCGTCATTCAGTGGCTTCTATGGAGGTTTCCTCAGATGAGGAAGACCCCGAGGAGGACCTCGCGGAGGATCCTGAAGAGGATCCTGATACGATTCCTCCTCATCTGAGGGACTGATATTGCTGGTAGCTACTGATGGCTTCCAGTGTTTTATTTTGGGGGGCTGATGTCTTAATTGTAGTGGGGTATATATTTCTGATATCTTGAGGATGTATATGTATGATCCTTTGGGCAAGTATAGTTTTGCTTTTTGGTATATCGGGCTTTGTACCTAAACAGATTTGGTATAATTATATATATATATATATATGTATGAATATGCAATGTTAATCAAATGTATGCTTTACTACTGTCTTGTTCTTTATTGCCATTTATTTTTTGTCACTACATTTTATCAATTAGAAAAAAAAAATAGTCACCATTTTATTTTTACAGCTTTAACCAGATAAATTTAATCGTAATATAAAGAACCGGGTCTTAACTTATATAATTTTATTTTTCGCATTGTAAATGACAATGCGACGTTCCCTCCCAAAAAGGGGCGTTACATTAAGTTGGTATCAGAGCCTCGGTTTATGTTTCTTTGGGTTTTGTGATTGAGTCTATCTTGTTTATGTTGTGTGTTCTCTGAAAATCAAATATAGAGATGTACTGTTTGGTATTCCTAGTAGATGCAACTGATTTTCCTTGTGTCTTTCAGTTACTCTGACTTGAGACAGTAAGATGGCACGACGCGAAGACAGGGCAGCTGCTATAGCGGCGATGCAGAGGATGACTGAGGTCATCGCACAACAAACTCAGCAAACTACTCAACAATAAGAGAGAATTGCTCAACAACAAGAACGAGCTGCTCAACAGCTCGAGGCTACTGCAGATGCTTAGAACTTGGCGGAGTTTCGTTGCCACAATTTTCCTTAATTCAAAGGAGAATTCGATCTAGACAAAGCTAGTCTGTGGATCAAGGAGCTAGAAAAGGTCTTTCGAGGCATGAACTGCGCTGAGAACAAGAAGGTGACCTATGCAACCTTCATGCTGGTGGGCAATACTGAAAACTGGTGGAATGGAGTGCAGAGAATGCTGGAAGTTACAAACCGTGAGATTACTTGGGACTTATTCAAGGACAAATTCTTGGGTAAGTATTTTCCTGTGAGCGCAAGACACGCGAAGGAGTCGAAGTTCCTCAACTTACGGCAATGGAATATGACTGTTAGTGAATATGCAGCCAGATTCGAAAACTTGTCATAGTTTTCAATGTACTTTCAGCATTAACCAAATGAAGCTTAGAAGTGTCAGAGATTTACAGAAGGACTACGGTATGAGGTGAAGAAGGCTGTGATCACCCTGAAGATCAATGAATTCTCAGAACTACTCGATACATGTTGTGAGGTAGAGGCTCTGGAGCAATCTAGAGATACGAGGAACAGGAACTTTGGGCCCACAAGGTTCCAAAGAGGTGGCGGTAATAGTTTTAACTGCTTCCAAAAGAAGCCCTACTCCCGACCAACAGGAAATCAGCAATAAACCATGGGTGAAAGTTCTGGTGGAGGTTCTACTGGGAACTGGACTGGCCAGAACATGGCGTACCCTTCAAAATGCCTGAAGTGCGGGAAAGATCATCTCACAAGGGACTACACCATAAAGGGGATCATCTGCTTCAAATGTGGTAAACCTGGCCATATATCCCGAGACTACAATCAAGCGAAGGCTGAACCTTCGATCAATGCTGCAAGAGCCAAGAAACCACAAGCTGGAGGGCGAGTTTACACCATGAGCGGAGCTGAAGCCTCTGAGTCCGAAGACTTAATTCAAGGGGAAGACACTATAGAAGGTAACCTTTTAACTGTACTGTTTGACTCTGGGGCAACTCATTCTTTCATATCATATGACTGTGTGCAAAGACTTGGTTTACCAGTGTCTACCTTACCTTTTGACTTAACTATTTCTACCCCCACTGATAAACCGGTAGTTACTACCAAAGTCTATCTAAATTGTCCATTGATTATTGAAGGTCGAACCTTTTCTATCGATCTGATCTATTTACCCCTTTCCCAACTAGATATAATTTTAGGGATGGACTGGTTGTCTTCCAACCATGTTCTATTAGATTGTTTAAGAAAAACCATAGTTTTTCCCCTAGATGAGGATTCTAGATTTCTGACGGCCAACCAAGTTCAAGCTCTCTTGAAAGAAAGAGCTCACGAATACATGCTATTGTCTTCCTTGAAAGTCGAGAGCGAGGTTGATGTGAATACAATTCCAGTGGTGAATGAGTTTCCCGAAGTTTTTCCTGAGGATGTACCTGGTTTACCACCAGCGCGAGAAATAGAATTTGTAACACCCTTTCTGGGGATGTCACATTTATGATGCAGAAAAATAAAAATAAATAAAATCCTTACCCAAGTTGTAAAACACTTGATACTTGAATAATATTTGTGGTATATATATATATACATATATTTTTTTTTCATAATTATAATATTAAATAAAATAACACGGAACACAAAATATAACAAACATAAACTCACCATAATATACATGTAATTCTTGTCTGAAGTATACAATTAATTTACAACTATTAATATTTAATAGAAAATAATAAAAGACAGTATACTACTCAAACATAACACCTAAGATATGAGCCCTCGTCATAAGACAAATTCCTTAGTTAGGAATGTCTTGACCGATAGAAATTCGACCCAAAAGTGTATCGAAGTTCTCTCTAGGGGTATAGTGAAACTCGTCCCACAACTCCCTTATAGGTAAAATAACCTGTACGAAAGTAGCCGTATAGCGTGTAGTAACAAACCCATGTCGAGTCCTACTTACTGATAAAGTAACGTCACCACTGTACTCTATGTGTCTTGTGTCCCAGTGGACATACCAAGCCTCAGCGCCTTCGAGAAACTGAAGTCTAAAGAAACCTAATTGATCTCGCCTTGCCGCCATTCTAGTCTTCGATGATATAAACATAAAGTAGAAAACAAAAAAAAAGAACAATACAATAAAGAGGTGATACAATCAACATCATTACCCGCATGGCAACTAAGAAAATGACAATACAAACAGGTATTACAATGGCAAGCAGATATTACAACAACACATGTTATTACATCATATACAGTATAGCAATTTAATACATCATACATAATATAACAAAGCAATATATATATATATATTAAATAACATATATCATCATATCATACAATATATATTAAAGCAATACATCATACAATTTATCACAGAATATGGTAAACAGTAAAGTGCAAAGGATGCTTGAATAGTAAAATACAAATAATGCATGAACATAATAAACATTTAAAATGCAGATGATGAATGATACACACTGACTCGTTCCTACTCCATGGAGCTAAACACGGATATCTGAGGGAATGATCCGAATAGAAACTAATAATACTTTATGGCTGCCCAACCAAACTATTGCACTGTCCAATCTTTGTGTCTATAGCCCACAGTCCAAAACATCGTGTAGCAGTACACAGTCCAACATCGTGTACCACAGGCATAGTACTTAATAGTCCCCTCAAGATCTCGACTAAGAATAGTGTTTGTCAAGATCATTAGTGTGTTGCCCGTTACCACGGCCCAGAGGTGCTACCACTGTCCACATATGGGATCCTCCGCACACTAATGCCTCCAAGTTCATAAATGAACCACACTATGCTTATCACACCAAACACGGTGTAATTTGCCTCGTCAATCAATCACCAATATAACCCAAATTGGCACAACACTCTAAGTATGATCTAAAATGACAAAAATACCCTTATTATCCAAATTTTACCATAATTACGAAAAATTACCAAAATACCATTAGTCACAAAATATCAAAGTATAGTACGTCCCACCTGACAATACTACACCACAACATGTCCGGGTCTACCACTTTGGCCCGACAGCAAAACTCACAGTATCTTTCAATCGCGTAGGAATTTTATTGCGTTTTCACAATCTCGTTGTTTTCACAAACGTTTTTAAATCGCGTAAATATATTTTGACATTTTTAAACATCGCAAAATCTTTTTAAATCATTTTCTCAATCGCGTAGGATTTTTAATTCATTTTCTTAATCGAATAGCTTATAATTATTATTTTCAATATATGTAAAATTATATCTAGTATATTTAAAATACGTAGAGTATTTTTCTTGTGTTATAAATATAGTATAAAATCTTTTCATTTTATGCGTCGATTTTAATAAATTTTGGCAGTATTTTGCCTATAAAATCAGTATAAGGTATTTTTAACATTTTTCTCTAAATATAGTTTATTTTATTTTTACCCAATAATTTCACTTTGAAAATTACTAACGCGCTTCAAAATTTATGGAATGAACTCTACGTTAGTATTTTTAAAGCGTCTAATTTAATTCTTATTTAAACTAATTTCTGCTAAGTTAAAATTCTAGAACTGAATTTATTCCTTTTATTTTCTCAATGATTCATTGGAATCAATTTATGTTGTAAATCAATTACCTAACCTATCTTAGAAAATAAAATGGCATGTTGGCCAAATCAAAATAAAATGGCATTTAATTATACACTAAATGGCATATTGGCCACAATTAACTTAAATCAACTTTAATTTGATTATTTTACCTAGATTCCTTAAATCAGTAATTTAGAAAATTACTGAGAACATTTTGGTTCTCTATTTGGTGTAAGGCCGTGAGCCTCATAGTGTGTTCTTTGGAACACTCATGCAAATCGTACATGTTATTCACATCCTATTTTAATAATTATATAATTATATACAATTATAAACACATACAATTATATAATCACATATAATATACATACAATATATTTTAAAGCCATAAACATGCATAGCAAAAATAATGAAAGCTATAATCATGCATAGAAAAATAAATCACAAATAGGAAAACATTTAAAACAATAAAAAATAATTAACACCACAAATAAACCATACAAACCGAATCCTTATGGATTCTACACACAAACACAAATCCATTTTCTCATCACCACTTAGGGTTGATGAGATTAAATCTCCCTCTTACCTCTTGAAGACAATTAATCGGTTAGTTTCTTTCTTTCTTGAAATTTCGTGCAATCTCCCAAACAAATCTCTAAAATTCTTAAACAATTAGTAAAAACACATACAAGGTACAATATTGGAAAACCATGGAACAATCATGGTTAGAAAAATTAGAAATCAAATTTTGAACCAAAGAAACAAAACTTACCCTTAAGAAAGTAAGCAAAAGGTTGGATTTTGGACAAGATAAAGTAGGATTTTGGAAAAACTTTGTGAATGAAAAGTGTTTAGAATAGGATTTGGGTTTAGGAAATATGATGAGATAAAATTATAGAGGTTTGGTTGTGTGGGGTGAGGGCTTGGCCGAATTAGAGAGAAAGAAAAGAAAGGAAAAGTATGCATGGGTTCTTGGTATTTTTGGAGAGAAAATGAATAGCTTGGATTTAGGATAAGTGTGAAACAAATATTGAGAGAGAAATGGAAGGGGCTGCTGCCGTGAGTGGCTTTTTGGGTGAGGTTGAGTGTTGGATTTTGCTAGGTAAATATCCAATTGAATGCACATGATGGTGCACATGGTTTATGACAATTTGGAGGGTTCAAGAAGCTAGTAGAACCAAGCCATCCAAGCCTCCAAAGTCTGCTGCCCAACCATGTAACTCCTTGGCATTTTAAGGGTTTAATTGTTTTCCACTTACTCCTAATTACATGCTAATTAATTAGGCAATTAATTAGGTTAATTATCCTATTAAAACTAAATCAACATTCTAATCATATAATCAATTAGTTTAATATATATTAACATATATTATAACCTTTAATCAATATTAGTATATCTAATTAATATTTAGATTATAATTAATTAAGAATTAAACTAGTTCACTTAGTTTGCTAATTAAGTAATTAGTTTAGTCAAATTAAGCTTAATTAGCTATTAACCAAATTCAAGCCTACTATTTTTGACTTAATTCTAACCATTGATTTCATCTTTAATTCCTAGCCATAGATTAAATCTAAGGTAGATATTAATTAGTTATAAATCTTGAATTCTAATCTCACCATTGATTTGATCAACGGTTGAAATAAAAGGCTTCCTAACTAAGTCTTCATCCAACGGTCCAAATCAAAGTCCATGCTCCTTTTGTTGACCTTTTCCTATTGGTTTAAAAAGTCAAGCCACTTTTGTTGACTTGCTCTCATTGGCTAGAATTTGTCCAGTCAGCACAGTTGACTACTTTTCCTAAACGCGGGTCCCACAGTACTTTTAAAGATCTGTGGTCAAATCGAAGCAGATTTTTACTATTTTTGAGACAGTAGGTACTATAATATAAAATAATATTATAAAAATATAAAATTATTTTATTGCACAGTTAAATCCAAAAAAATTACGAGATTAATATATATATCAATCAGAATTGGGTTTAGTAAGATCCCCCAGCTCCAATTAATTAAAATAAAATTTTTTCGGCCAGAAAATTATTATTTCCCT
This sequence comes from Ormosia semicastrata, assembly GCA_029884595.1. Taxonomy (NCBI): domain Eukaryota; kingdom Viridiplantae; phylum Streptophyta; class Magnoliopsida; order Fabales; family Fabaceae; genus Ormosia; species Ormosia semicastrata. The sequence continues at coordinate 79,229,484 of JAQQTO010000060.1, forward strand.
GGCTCGGAGCAAATCACACACAACAGTCAAGTACACTCACGGAACAGTCAAATTTAATTTACTGCTCACAGAATTCACAAAACAGTACATTTCGAGACTATATTGTAATTATCCCAAAAGTTGGGGTGTTACAAAATTTGCTATTGACCTTGTACCGAAAGCTGGTCCTGTGCCTATAGCACCTTATAGGATGGCACCAACATAATTAGCTGAGCTCAAGAAGGAGCTAGAGGAGCTTTTGAAAAAGTAATTCATCAGACCGAGTGTATCACCGTGGGGAGCACCAGTACTGTTAGTTCGCAAAAAGGATGGTTCATCAAGATTGTGTGTAGACTACCGGCAGCTGAACAAAGTGATATTCAAGAACAAATATCCACTTCCCAGAATTGATGACTTAATGGACCAACTGAAGGGAGCAGCGGTATTTTCAAAGATCGATCTGCGATCTGAGTATCATTAGATACGAGTGAAGATGGAGGATATTCCCAAGACTACTTTTTGTACCCTATACAGCCATTACGAATACCTCGTGATGCCATTTGGCGTGACGAATGCACCAACTATCTTTATAGACTACATGAACCGGATCTTTCGTCCTTACTTGGACAGATTCGTTGTGGTCTTCATTGATGACATTCTGGTATACTCTCAAAATCAGGAAGACCATGTTGAACACCTCAGTATAGTTCTTCAGATTCTGAAGGATAATGAACTGCATGCCAAACTATCAAAGTGTGAATTTTGGCTGGAAGAAGTTAAATTTTTGGGTCATGTAATCTCGAAGGATGGAATTGCGGTGGATCCATCAAAAGTGGAGGCAGTGCTACAATGGGAAAGGCCAAAGTCAGTGACGGAGATTCGTAGCTTCGTGGGTTTAACCGGATATTACCGAAGGTTCATCGAAGGGTTCTCCAAGATTGCTGGACCTCTTACTCAACTCACAAGAAAGAACCAAGCTTTTGAGTGGACCGACAGTTGTGAATAGAGTTTCCAAGAGTAGAAGAATCGACTAACTACCTCGCCAGTGTTAGTGCTACCCGATCCGAATGAACAGTTTGAAGTGTACTGTGATGCTTCATACCAAGGACTAGGATCTGTACTTATGCAGCATGGAAGAGTAGTGGCTTATACTTCAAGACAATTGTGAGTGCACAAGAAGAACTACCCGACGCACGACTTGGAGTTAGCGGTTGTAGTTTTTGCTCTGAAGATATGGAGGCATTTTCTCTACGGAGCGATGTTCAACATCTTCAGTGATCACAAGAGTCTAAAGTACTTATATGATCAGAAGGAGTTGAATATGAGGCAGCAAAGGTGGCTGGAGTTCCTGAAGGACTACGATTTCCAACTTCTGTATCACCCTGGAAAGGTAAACGTCATGGCAGATGCCTTAAGTAGAAAGATGATCAGTGTCTCTGCCCTGATGATCAAGGAAAAGGATCTAGTAGAGCAGTTCAGAGATGTATGGTCTTTTGTGGAGTTAGAACCAGGAAAGATCTGCATGAATATGGTTACCATCTCAAGTGTAACACCCTTGTGGGGGTGTCACATTTAAAATTAAAATAAAATAACGATAGCGAGAAAACTTAAATAATAAAACTTGTATACGTAATTTGTTTGAAAACATGAAAGTTGTATCCTCAAGATATTACACCTATAAAAATATTCATACACACACACATAGATAATATCGGCACACCCCTGTACAATATACATTATATCCATAAACATATCCATTCATATACATATCCATCAGATACTAATATACAAAAATTTACATAAGTTTTGTTTTCATAAGTTGTACAAATAATTTACACATAATTTACAACCCAAATAAAAAAAAATGCATACCAAAAGAAAAGAAAGCATAAAAGGTTTATATTTACAACCCAGCATCAGAAAGGATAACAAACCCAAGTGCACGTCATACATTTTTAGTCACTTGGAGAAACATTCCTGGATGATTCCTCCAAAGACAGAAATACATGACGCCTCCCAGAAGACCTGTGAGCAGGAACTCTGGGTGCTCTGTGGACCGGAATATAGTTAGGGGTCCGAACAGCAGTGTTCTAGCGAAGACACAACACTAAGCTCATAAGGAGTCCGAAATAGACCGTTCGATGACGGCGAACTCCTAACGGTAGTTCTAACCGAACATAAAAATCGATACAAAAGCGGGACGGAACTGGACTGCACTCGGTCGCAAAGACATAGTAATAATTCCCGTATAAGCAACAACATTACGTTCTCCATAGATGCGCCAACTGTCGGCTCCTCCGTGGAATTCCAAACTAATAAAACCCAAAATCTCGAGGGTGTCGACATCTCACCCTATCAATACTAACACTAGAGATGATCTAAGGCTCAGGGTCTTGATTTGAAAGTCTCGTGGATCGTGGTTCTTCCTCGCTATGTACTCACTTTGCCCAACTCTGGTTCTTCAACCCCTTCTTCATAGTCTAAATATATATATATATATATACATACAACAAACAAAACAAACAATATATACAACAAATAGAGAGGTAAGACAACTTAAAGTAACCAATAAATATCACATATGAAATAATAATACAACATTAACATAAATAAAATCCATAATGTACATAAATCCCATATGAGTTCAAAATACTCACCACACAATATAATGAATTTAAAATGAATATGACAAAGTATAAAATGACTCATTCCTACTCCATGGAGCTACAACACATACTCAGATATCAGAGAGAATGAGATGAGACTTCTATTAGTACTGCCCAGCCAATCCAGCTATTGCACTGTCCACCCTTTGTGTCTATAGCTTTGGCTACCCCGACCAGCTATTGCACTGTCAAAACTTTGTGTCTATAGCCCATGAAAAATAATATAATGGCATAGCATACAACCCAGACACACAGTCAATTTATTGTATACTACAGGCAGTCTGATAGTCCTCTCAAAACTTGATTAAGGATAGTGCTTGTCGAGAACATAAGTGTGTTGTCACGCACCACGGCCCAGAAGGAGCTACCTTCTGTCCACATATGGAATAGTGCACACTATGAACTCCAAGTCCATATCAGAAACTGAACACACTATGTCTATCACATCGACAACACGATGTTATTCATCTCGTCAATCAAATCACCAATTTGGCACGACTCAATGCATGAACAAATGCGTAATTACCAAAATATTCTCAGGCTTCAAATAATGTCAAAAACGCCCTCAATAGTGAAAATAATTACGTAAATACCCTCAATGGCATAAATCTCAAAATACAGTACGCTCCCACTTGGCGCACTATCTTTTTCATAAAACCAAATCACAATACGCACCCACTTGGCGCAACATAACTTCTCATATATCTGGGTTCACCACATTGGCCCAATAGTAAAATTTGCTGTTTTTGTCAATCGCGTAGAAATTTTATTTTATTTTCAAAATCTTGTCGTTTTCACAATATATATCACATTTCCAATCGCGTAAATATAATTTGTCTTTGTTTCCTCAATCGCGTAATAATTTTATATCATTTTCTCAATCGCATAAGCTTTTAAATCATTTTCTTTTCCGTTTTCCTCAAATAAAGCTTTTGACTAATAAACAAAATTATTAAGCAATTTAAAACCATTTAAAATATTTTTCAAGCTACTGTAAAATATTTCAAATTAATGTATAATCTTTGTAAATACTAACAATACTTAAATTAGTTTCAAAAATTTATTTGGTTTTCGTTAACAACATTATAAAACATTTTAATTCCTTCCATTCAATAATGTGACCAAACCTAGGGTTTTGCATTCTTTGGAATGCTCATGCATTTCTAACATTAATTTAATATATACAATGTATAACACATACAATACATCAAAGCTTAAACAAGTAATAAAAACTATAAAAATCAACATATAGAGGAATCCTTATGGATTTTACAAATACAATCAAACCTGAATTTCTTAATAACACTTAAACTTAATTAAATTTTAGTCTTCCTCTTACCTAAAATGATGAAAATTTCTTCTTCTCCTCTCCTTTGTGATTTCGGTTTTGCTCTTTAGAATTCTTTGAAGAAGAATCTCCAAAGTGATCTTCAAGCTTGAAAATGAAAGAAGTAGAAGAAGCTTTCAACTAGAGATAGTCTCATAGTGATGTTTAGGAGTAGAAAAATAAGAAAAGAGAAATTTTGAGTGAAAGGATGATGGAGAATGAAGCTTTGACCGAATAGTCTCTTTGGGTCTCCAATGGTGGACGGTGAAAATGAAGGAGAGAGTGAAGGAATTAATTGGGTATTTACTTGAAGTGTTGGCCGTAGAAGTGAATAGAAAATGGTCTTAATGCATGTGTTAAAATTCAAGAACAAATCTAGGCCATCCAATGGTTCAAAGGCTAGGATTTTGTCTTACTTGATAAGCTTAATTCCTATTGGTTGCATGGTGATGAGTCATGACATGAATAAGCATTTATCTAGAGCCTTCTCGGTTGCTCTCCTTGCTTGGCCGAATTCTCCACTTAAAAAGTCAACTAAATTTGTTTCTTCCAACTAATTAGTTATATATTTAAATGTAGGTTTAGTTACATATTAAATTAATTAGTTACTTCAAGTTACATTAGATTAACTTAATTAGTTTAGGATTCTAGTTAGTTAGGTCTAACTAGATTACTATCTAGTTATCACTATTTAGTTACACTAAGGTTGTAGTAATTAATTTAGTTAGATTTTAAGGTAACTATACTAACTAAATTAAATATTCTAGTTCTAATCTAACTAGCTTAGCCATTTTTGTTGACTTAGCTTTATTAATTTGACTTCTAGGTGTCTTATTCCCATTGGTCCAAAATTCCTAATTTCCTTATTGTTTACTTTATTTATACGTGGGTCCCACACATATAGTATCGGGTCCACTTTGTCAAGTTATTTTTTGAGTAATAAAATAATACGAAAATTATTTTTATCGCACGTTAAATTCTAAAAATTAAAACATTGAGCAGTGTCTTTCAGAATTGAGTTTACCAAACTCCTTCTGCTCTAAAAAAAAACAAAACAAAAAATAACATTTTATACAGACAAGCATAAAACAGTACATTGGGGACATAATTGTCATTTACCCTAAAGTCAGAATTTTTAGGGTGTTACATCAAGCGAACTGATGGATGACATACGACAAAAGCAGAAGGTTGACAAGTTCTTACAAGAAGTGAGAGAGCGAATGATGCAAGACAACGAAACAACATTTGCAGAAGGAACAGACGGAATTTTGAGACTCTGAGGTAGAATTTGTATTCCCCGTGACCAAGAACTTAGAGAGTATATCATCAACCATGCTCACACAAGTCAGCTGAGTATGCATCCGGGCATAACAAAAATGTATCAAGACTTGAAGAAGTTGTTTTGGTGGCATGGAATGAAGAGTGACACCACTAGACGTGTATCGACTTGTCTGGTTTGTCAAAAAGCTAAAGTGGAACATCAAAGACCAGCGGGATTGCTGCAACCATTATCTATTCCTGAATGGAAGTGGGACAGTATTGCAATGGATTTTGTAGTGGGTTTGCTAAGGATAAGAAAAGGTCATGACTCGATTTGGGTAATCGTGGACCAACTCACGAAATCAGCACATTTTCTTCCGATCAACATAAGATACAAACTGGAGAAACTAACCCAGCTGTACATTGGAGAAATTATTAGACTACACGGTGTGCCGACAAGTATTGTTTCGGATAAGGATCCGAGATTTAATTTAAATTTCTAGCAGAGTCTACAAGAAGCATTAGGGACGAAGTTACGTCTAAGTTCTGCTTATCACCCACAGACTGATGGTCAATCGGAGAGGACGATCCAATCTTTGGAAGATTTGCTTAGAGCTTGTACCATAGAACAGGCTGGAACTTGGGATGACGTTCTACCATTGATAGAATTCACCTATAACAACAGTTATCATTCAAGCATAGGGATGGCACCCTATGAGGCTCTGTATGGACGACGGTGTCGAACACCCTTATGTTGGTACCAAGACAGCGAGCGCCTTACTATTGGACCAAATGTTATACAGCAACCAACTGAGAAGGTTAAGATGATTCAGGAGAAGATGAGGACAGCTCAGAGCCAACAAAAGAGTTATGCAGACCAAAGGAGAAAGCTTCTTGAGTTTGAGGAAGGCGAGCATGTATTCCTAAAAGTCACACCTACGACTAGGGTAGGCCGGGCCTTGAAATCTAGAAAACTCACTCCAAAATTTCTTGGACCATACCAAATTATTCGCCGAGTAGGTCTTGTAGCCTATCAAATAGCCTTGCCCCCTTTCCTCTTAAACATTCACAATGTTTTCCATGTGTCACAACTATGAAAATACCTTCCTAACCCAAGTCATGTCATAGCACCGGATACAGTACAATTAAAAGAGAACTTAACCTATGAGGCACCTCCTGTAAGAATTGAGGATAGAAGGATAAAGCAACTAAGAGGCAAGGAGATCTCATTGGTGAAGGTAATCTGGAATGAAATAACTAGAGATGCAACTTGGGAGCTGGAAGACAAGATGAAGGAACAACACCCACAATTATTCTAAGGTATGCAAATTTCGAGGATGAAATTTCTTTTTAGAAGGGGAGAGTTGTAACACCCCAAAAAATTGTTTATTTTATCATTAATCATCATTTTATAATATTTATAAATTTTGGAAATTTTTGTGGATTTTTTCGGAAACGTCGAATATTTTAATATATTTCTCATTTTACATGCATACTGAGCAGAGTCAGTGTAAAATCCCGGAAATGATTTGTTTCATCATGAATAATCATTTCCCAATATTCATGATTTTTGAAGATTTTTCTGGAACTTTTTGAAAATGCTGGATATTTTAATATATTTCTCATTTTGCGTACTCACTGAGCACAGTTAGTGAAACGCCCTGGAAAATTGTTTCTTTCATGACAAATATCCATTTTCTAATAATTGTGATTTTTAGGAATTTTTGTGAATTTTTCTGAAAATGTCAAATATTTTAGTATATTTCTCATTTTGCAGAGCGGAGCCTGGATAACGAAATGTTTTCCTAGAGGCTGGTAAACCTTGAACTGCAACGTGTCGATGGGGGATCTTACTAAACCCGAGGCCGAGCACAGTTTACGAGGTTTATATTTTCTAAGATTTTATCTGATAAATAAAATCGTTGTATCATAAAATTATCCGATGAATAATAAAATATTATTTTCATCAACTGTAACTTTTATTCACTGGAAAAATAATTTTAACAATGTAATTAATCATCTGTTCATGAGTATTTAATTTAGGAGACAAGCTTACTTTGCACTTTATTAAGAAATGTGCAAAGCTTCTCAAGGAAGCTTCTAGGAAATTTCCTCCAAGCTTTCCAAGGAAGCCATGCACTCCCTCTCTCCTCTCTCCATGCTCACGGCAGCAGCACCCTAGGGAGCACAAAATTGTGCTTCAATTCATTTAATCAAATCTATTCAAGTTTTCAAAATTCAAAAGCTATCACTTTTAATTTTTCTATTCATTTCTCTCTCTACCTTCATCTTTTTCAAGCTTTTTCTCCTCCTTCTCTCTACCTCAACCCCACGGCCACCACTCCTTCCATGCACCCATCCATCACAAAAATTTCATCCAACACCATTTTCTTAATCATCTTTATCTCCTAAACACTTTTCTAGTTGGTGGTTATTTGAAAATCCTTCATTTTCACCATTTTCTCCAAGCTTCAAACTTATGGTTTTTGGCTAAGCTTCTTGATTCTTCACTTCCTTTTAATCATTTTCATTTCTATGGTCTTCTTGGTGATCACCTATGCCTTATTTTTCAAGCATTGGTGCTATTTTAATGAGATTGAAATTTTAGGGCTCTTGGTGGTGTCCAATCCAAAAATTGCAAGGAAATTCTAGGAGGCTTCCCCTGTTTTCTTCTCTTTGGTAAGAGGAAGACACTCTTCCTCAACTTCTATTAGCACTAAGAAACCTTGTTTGTGATTGATTGTGAGAAAATCCTATTGAGGGTTATTCTTTATTTGTATGATTAGTATGTTTACATGTTGTTTTCAATTTGTTTATGCTATTGGATTGATTGTTTGTGTATATTGGTATATTGGAATGGATTGGATGGCATGAAATGGAAGAAAATAATGTTGGAATTTCTCTTGGATGGCCACGGTATTGGGGGCCTAAAATTGGGGTTCTTTGTGAGCAATTGTAACAAGTGAAAGACTTAATTAATCAAGTGTGTAATGTGCAATTAATGGAATAGAAAAATTGGGAACTTAATTCCCTAGGGAGGCCACGGCCTCTAGGGCCTTTTTGGGGCTTAATTATACAATTTTGGTAACTTAGAACTTAGATAATCATGTGATTAAATTATTGGTGATAGGATGGAAAATTAGCAAAATTGGAAGACTAGGATATACTTGGAGATTCATAAATTTTAAAGAATCAAGAATGAAATTTTTCATAAGACTTAGGGTAAATTTAATTAGGACAAGAACAAGAGAGTATGAGACTTTGAGATCTTAGAATAACCTTCTAAGTGTATGAGAATAAATTACATTAGAAAATTGAATTAATTATGAGAATTCATTTAGAGACGAACCTTGTAAGAAATGCTAACTTTAAGTAAGAATTCATAATAGACCTTAAAAATGTATTAATTTATTTAATTCTAATATTATGATATTATGGGTCCATGTGAGTGACCAATGATGTGTTGATTCTTACTTTGGTCAATTGTGGCATATTGTGGAATAGTATGTAATGATGATCATACATGATTATGCATAGAGTTTTTATGCATTGTGAAAGTCCTTTGGACTATTGTTAAGGCCAAGTTGCTTAGGAGATTGAACACATCTTAGTGCGGGTGCGAGTAGACTAGTGTAGGTCATATTGTTGACCATGGGGGCGTCGGGGTGCGGGTACCCCGTAATGGATAGTTGGTAGCTCTTCTGTCCGTGGGGCAAATCGATGCAAACGCACCGACAATCCTGACCGGGCACTGTCCTATATCGTGATCTAGTGTAGACTGTCTGTACAATGCCTTGATGTGCAAGTGGATAAACTGATGAGTTATAGCACTTTGGCCGCGACAGCCGAGTTACAGACGAGTCTCTTAATCTTTCTCTCCGACCGTTTATGTCTAGCTCCATGGAGTAGGATTTTGACTTGGTATGCATGTGCATAGTGGGTCCATATATTATCTAGCATCTATTTATTATTATAATTGGAATGTTGTATTAGTGAGATATAATTGCCAGCAACTGCTTATTTGTCTATTTCCGCTATTTAATGCTTATGATTATTATTTGATATGCTCTGTGGGCGCTTCGCGCCGTTTTGTTTCTTACTGCTATAATTGGTAATGATGGTAGGATGTCTTACCTCTTTCTTGTATTTCTGTTATTTTCTATCTGTATATTGTGTCCTATCGAAGACAACGACAAGGAGGTTGGAGCTCCCAATTTCCTCGGCTTTTGGCCCGATTGCAACTAGCTTCTATCATCGGATCATGGCGGCGCGCCCGCGTGGATTTTTGGGTTATGTACATCTGACCTTCCTCGGAGGGCCAGACTGCTAGTACATTAACCTAAACTCTGAGCGGTTCATCTACGAGGGAGAGGTGTCGATCTCACTAGCTTGGAGGCGTCATGATCTGTCCATCTTCACAGGCAGCATCAGCGTGTGTTTGGAGTTCTACTTACCCATCCGGGAGATGTGGGGTGACCGCTACTACATCCCACAGGAGGATACTTTTGTTTCCACTGCTCGGGCCCCGACCCGTTATTCAGTGGCTCCTATGGAGGTTTCCTCAGATGAGGAAGACCTCGAGGAGGACCTCGCAGAGGATCTTGAAGAGGATCCTGATACGATTCCTCCTCATCTGAGAGACTGATATTGCTGGTAGCTACTGATGGCTGCCAGTGTTTTATTTTGGGGGCCTGATGTCTTAATTGTAGTGGGTTGTATATTTCTGATATCTTGGGGATGTATATGTATGATCCTTTGGGCAGGTATAGTTTTACTTTTTGGTATATCGGGGCTTTGTAACTAAACAGATTTGGTATAATATATATATATATATATATATATGAATATGTAATATTTTTCGTCACTACATTTTATCAATTAGAAAAAAAAATAGTCATCATTTTATTTATACAGCTTTAACCAGATAAATTTAATAGTAATATAAAGAACCGGGTCTTAAATTATATAATTTTGTTTTCCGCATTGTAAATGACAATGTGACGTTCTCTCCCAAAAAGGGGCGTTACATGTCCAATAACTAACTTTATAATCACCTTGTTACAGATGACGTTTGATGGCATTAAAACACACAACTCCTCATGTAGGAATTGTTGTGATTTCAAGTCAAAGGACCACAGACACCATTGTCACTATGAGAATCGCTTATGACACTCACGTAACGATCCATGTAGCGTTCTCATGGCGGGTCAGTCCAGTACATCATTACTCTAATATGTACCTATATGAAGACTTGATATCTCATATCTATGACCCGTGAGATGTGGTCATCAGTCTATACACATACTAGTCTCAATGCATTATTGTTGTCGTAATTAACAATAATACTTGACTAGGGACATTTAAGAATAGTTTTATAACCAAAAGGATCTCATGATCAAGTCATCCACTTGATGTCCTATGGCATCAAACTTACTACTCTAAGGACTTTATTATGTTTATTAAAAAGAACACAATAAATGAAATGCCTCATATATTAAAATAGCATAATAGAATGTATATAAATACAGAAAATGTATCGGCCTCTAGGGCATACACCAATAATCTCCCACTTGCACTAGAGCTAATCAGGCATATGTCTAACGCCTAAAGACCTAGTGTGGCCCTCATGCTTCTGCTGTGCAAGAGGCTTCGTCAGTGGATCAGCAATGTTATCATCTGTTGGTACTCTGTATATCTTCACATCTCCTCTATCGATGATCTCTCGAATGAGATGGAAGCACCTAAGTATATGTTTGGATCGCTGGTGAGATCTAGGTTTCTTAGCTTGTGCAATGGCTCCATTATTATCATAATAGAGGTTCACTGGGTCCACAATACTAGGAATAGTGCCAAGTTCAGCAATGAACTTCCTGATCCAAACGGCCTCCTTCGCTACATTGGAGGCAGCAATATACTCAGCCTCTGTGGTAGAATCGGTGACTGTCTCCTACTTTGAACTTTTCCAGCTCATAGCCCCACCATTTAGGCAAAAAACATAACCCGATTGTGATCTCGAGTCGTCTTTATCGGTTTAGAAGTTAGCATCAGTGTAACTCTTTACAACTAGCTCTTCCTCACCTCCATATACCAAGAATGAATCCTTAGTCCTTCTCAAGTACTTAAGGATGTTCTTGACAGCAGTCCAGTGACTCTCACCGGGATCAGACTGGCACCTGCTCGTCATGCTCAAAGCATATGAGATGTCTGGTCGAGTGCATAACATGGCATGCATGATAGATCTAATTGTAGATGCATATGGAATCTTGTTCATATGATCCCTCTCATCCTGGGTGAAAAGGGATTGAGCCTTTGTTAGGCTTACACCATGTGACATAGGCAAGAGTCCTTTCTTAGATTTATGCATGTTAAACCGTCTTAAGACTTTGTCTATGTATGTACTCTGACTTAGACCAAGCAGTCTCAGTGATCTATCTCTATAGATCCTGATACCTAACACATAGGTGGCTTCGCCCAAGTCCTTCATAGAGAAGCAGTTCCCTAACCAAGTCTTTACGGACTGTAGGGTAGAGATGTCATTTCCAATAAGTAGTATGTCATCTACATACAATACCAGAAAGACAATAGTGCTCCCACTAACCTTCTGGTAGACACAAGATTCTTCTTCATTCTTGATAAAACCAAACTATTTTATTGTATCATCAAAATGAAGATTCCAGCTTCTGGAAGCTTGCTTCAATCCATAAATAGATCATTGCAATTTGTACACCTTTCCATCATCCTTTGGAGTGGCAAAACTCTCAGGTTGTGTCATGTACACATCCTCAAGAAGATTTCCATTAAGGAAAGCAGTTTTGACATCCATTTGCCAGATTTCATAATCATGGTATGCTGCAATAGCAAGCAAGATCCAAACAGATTTAAACATCGCAACTGGGGAAAAAGTCTCATCATAGTCTACACCATGAATTTGTTTGAAACCTTTAGCCACCAATCGCGCCTTAAAGGTATGCATATTACCATCCATGTCAGTTTTCTTCTAGAAAACCCACTTGCACCCAATGGGTTTTACCCCTTCAGGTGGGTCAACCAAGGTTCATACCTGGTTAGCATACATGGAATCTATTTCAGATCTCATGGCCTCAAGCCATTTCTCAGATTCTGGGCCAATAATGGTTTCTTGGTAAGTCACAGGCTTATCTTGATCCATGTGCAATATGTCACCTTGTTGGGTCATGAGAAATCCATATCTCTTTGGTTGATGATGTATCCTGTTAGACCTACGCAGGTCTTGTGCTACTAGAGCAGGTTGCTGTTCCACAACATTTTGTGGAGGCTGCTCTATTTCCACCATTGGTTCATTGCTGCTTTGTGAAACTTGAACTTTTTCAAGTTCTACTTTCCTCCCACTGATTCCTTTGGAGAAAAACTCCTTTTCTAGAAATACAACAGTCCGTGCGATAAACACTTTGCCCTCGATAGGATTATAGAAAAAGTATCCTTTAGTTTCCTTTGGACACCCCACAAAGAAACATTTATCTGATTTAGGTCCAACCTTATCAGAAACTTGACGTTTCACATAAGCTTTGCAGCCCCAAATCTTCAAGAAAGACATACTGGGCCGTCTCCCAGTCCATATCTCATATAGTGTCTTTTAAACCATCTTAGATGGAACACGATTAAGTGTGAAAGATGCTATTAACAGAGCATTTCCCCAGAAGGAGCCGGGAAGGTCTACATGACTCATCATGGATCGGACCATGTCCAACAAGGTCTGGTTCCTCCTTTCAGAGACACCATTCCATTATGGTGTTCCTGGAGGAGTGAGTTGAGATATTATCCCACACTCTTTCAGATGATCATCAAACTGTTGGCTTAAGCATTCACCTCCTCGATCTGATCAAAGGATTTTAATACTCTTTCCAAGTTGGTTTTGTACTTCATTCTTGAATTCTTTGAACTTTTCAAAGGATTTAGATTTGTGCTTCATAAGATATACAAATCCATATCTACTGAAATCATCAGTAAATGTAATGAAGTATTGAAAACTGCCTCTAGTCAGTGTGTTTAGTGGCCCACATACATCACTATGTATGAAGCCTAAAAGATCACTAGCCCTTTCACCTTGTCCAGTGAATGGGGCCTTTGTCATCTTCCCCAATAAACAAGATTCACATATCTCATATGATTCGAAATCAAACGAGTCCAAGAATCCATCTTTATGGAGTTTAGAGATGCGTTTCTCATTTATGTGACCCCAAACGACAATGTCAGAGAAAAGTTGGGTTCAGATCGTTTAATTTAAACCTCTTTGTATTTATGTTATAGACTAGCGTTTCGAGATCAAGGACATAAAGTCTATTACTCAATTGTGCACTACCATAAAAAATATCATTCATATAAATGGAACAACATTTGTCCTTTATAATAAAAGAAAAACCTTTTTTGTGCAAACAAAAAACAGAAATGATATTCCTGCTAATAGCAGGCACAAAATAGCAGTTCTCTAACTCTATTACAAGCCCTGTGGGCAAAGATAATAAGTAAGTCCCTACAACTAATGTAGCAACCTTTGCTCCATTTCCCACTCGTAGGTCGACTTTGCCCTTCGTCAATGGTCTACTGCTCTTTAGATCCTGCACATTTACACAAATGTGAGATCCACATCTAGTATCTAATACCCATGATGCAGAAGTAGATAAATTGACTTCAATAACAAAAATACCTGAAGTGGAAGTCTCACTTCCCTTCTTTTTCTTGAGCTCCTCTAGGAACTTGGCACAGTTCCTTTTCCAATGTCTGGTCTGACCATAGTGGAAGCATATACCTTCCTTAGCCACTCCACCCACTGGTTTCAAGCCAGAAGTGCTGGGCTTGGACTTATTCTTACCCTTGCCCTTCTAATTGTCCTTGGGCTTTTTCTAGCTGTTTCTTGCCCTTATTCTTTTGAACCATCATTATGGCCTTTCTCTTGCCTTTGTTTATGTTTTGCTCAGTAGTTCTCAATATGCCTAGCAACTTTGGTAGTGATTTGTCAATTTTATTCATGTTGTAGTTCATGACAAATTGACTAAAATTTTCCGGTAATAATTACAGGACTAAGTCAGTGGCCAACTCTTGGCCCAAAGGAAAACCAAGTCTCTCTAGGTTTTCAATGTACCCAATCATCTTGAGTACATGAGCACCAACAGGGCTTCCTTCTACCAGCTTGCACTGAAACAATGCTTTAGAGACCTCGTATCTCTCATGCCTGGCCTGCTCTTGATAGAGCTTCTTAAGGTGTACGATCATATCGTAGGCATCCATGTTCTCATGTTGCTTTTGGAGCTCAGAGTTCATGGTGGCCAACATTAGACATCCGATGTCCAAGGCATCATCTTGATGCTTCTTATAAGCATCCTTTTTAATTCTAGGGGCATTAGCAGTAGGTGGCTCAGGAATAGGCTGTTCTAGTACATACAGCATTTTCTCTTGCTTGAGGACAATCCTCAAATTCCTGTACCAATCTAGAAAATTCATTCCAGATAACTTGTCCTTCTCAAGGATGGATCACAATGATAAGTTACTTGATGTGTTTGTTGCCATGGTAATCTATTAACATAAATATGCAAAATATAAGTATCATGCCATAAACATATTTAATGAGGTCTTTTAATTAAATATGTCTGCCACTATTTTATTCAAGTCAATGACCCTCAGCATTGACTCGGAAAATCCCATCGTAAGATTTCCTAATGGGCCAAGATCCATATTTCACCTAGTTTTGAGTCAGTTTTGGCTGATCACCCAAAATTCAGTTATTTAGGTAGGAAACACTTTCCAATTATATCACATGTAACTCTTGGATAGTTAGGTGAATAACACTTATTCAAATCCATCTAATGGACTAAAGCCCAACTCCATGCCTCTAAGCCTTTAATCATATTGAAATGGCCTACTTAAGTCAGACCCAATGGTTAGCAGTTGGATATTACCCTTATCCCATAGCGTCTTACTAATATAGATAAAGGCATCTTGCTTTGGCAGACCTGCACTTGATCGATACTAGTCTTGACGAGTGCCACACATTGGAAGTCATCACATAATGACTTAATATTTGCTTTGAGGAAATTTTTATTATTATTATTTGATCTCACCATTTATTAAACTGTTTATCATACCATAAACATTATCCATGCATCTTATACATATAAAACATATAATAAAAGTGACATGGTTATGGCCCCCTAAGAGAGTAGCATTAACTAAGCCAGCTTCACTAAGCGTCTCCCATCAACGTCCTCACTTGATGTTGTCTTCTTATCTCCACATCATAATTACATTATATAGAAACCTCTTTTACATTCGAGGGGAGTTAGGTGAGAAGAGAATGTACAATCAGAATGTAGAGAGAAAGGCACGACACGCAGGTCGTATTTATAAAAACCAAAAAGCATAAAAGGAGGACTAAGGCCATAACCATGCACCATGCATCACAAAGAACATACAAACTCAAAACAATAATACATTATTATTTTCGTGAGTCATAAAATTGGATAGAAAATATCGCGCTTTCGAAAAACATACTACGCAGAGGTAGCACTGGGGTCCCACTGCCCAATCAGCGGGCGGGAGTATCAACACTTGAACCCTAAACCCGAAAACACATAAACACTTCACGCGCCGCAGGGAACCCTTGTGCCGTTGTTCAACACTTAAACCACGCCGCTTATGCAAAAAAAAGGATTCCATAATCCTTGTTGCCGCAAACCAAGAACAAGGTTTCCATAACGTTGTACGTATTATATACATACTAAAAAGCTTTGTAAAAACATACATCTTCATACAAAATGGTTTTCACAGAACATATGAACATCTTCATGGGTTTTTTAAAACAACATCACAGTTTTGCATACAACAAATAAAACAAAAGATGTTTTCGTAAAAGGGTTTCATTCATTTTCTGAAATAATATATTAAAGATCATATCTTTTATCAAAAAACAAGAACAACAAACATGTTATCTCATACAAAATGAAAATAGAAAACCGAATCATGGTTTCGCAAGACGCTCTGATACCACTGTTGGGAATTACGAATACATCACGCAACGAAAAAATAGGATTCCCACCAAGGATCCATGCGAAAAGCCATAATCCGAGTTTTAAAATATTTACCTCTTGAAGCGTGATCAAAAGGAAGTGACGTGAATCACCAACACCGTAATAGCAACGATGTCTCTACGGTATCCACACGAATAGACTCACGAATATCCAACTTTCGCAAAGAGGAGCCTCACGTCTCTCACACAGTGCTAGCTGTGAAGAGAAGAGAAGAAACCTGTTGCTCTCTCACTCACTTTTTTGTAGGTGCAGCTAGGGTTATGTAATATGTGTGTCTTAGCAGCCCCTTAGCAGTACTATTTATAATAGTGACTGCCTTAAGTGAGTGTGAGCAGCAGCAAAGTAAGTTGTGCAACCCTAGACTCATCTATTATGAGTTTGGCACATATTTGAATCCGAGTCCAACTTGGATTTATTGCTCTAATTTTAGTCTGCTCTATGTGTGTGACCCTACAGGTTCTTATTATGTTGGCAGTAATATTACATCCCATTTTAATATTACAAGCAGTGAGTGGTATCTAGCAACACATCACTACTACCCAAGTAATAAGAATGTCATTGATTTGACATAACCTTTCTGTGACCAATGTTTTTGTGTCGTTTAGTCCCTTTGTCAAGATATCTAGATTGAACACAAGGCATAGAATGCGTCACCCTTGTATAGTCCAATCTTTCATTTCCTGATATTCGAGTAGACTTTGTAATAACAAATGAAATCAATATCTCATATTGACTCATTTGAGCATGGTCATGCATTTCGCAGTCTCACTCAATCAGGGGGCCCGAAGATATCGCTCCTGTTATGTATGAGTGACAAATCCCATCTAGGTCATTCATATCCCTCTACATGATTCGCGGTATGTACAATAATCAACTTTATAATCACCTTGTTACAGATGACGTTTGATGGCATTAAAACACACAACTCCTCATGTAGGAATCGTAGTGATTTCAGGTCAAAGGACCACAGACACTATTGTCACTATGAGAATCGCTTATGACACTCACGTAACGATTCATGTAGCGTTCTCATGGCGGGTCAGTCCAGTACATCATTACTCTAATATATACCCATGTGAAGACTTGATATATTATATCCATGACCCGTGAGATGCGGTCATCAGTCTATGCATATACTAGTCTCAATGCATTATTATTGTTGTAATTAACAATAATACTTGACTAGGGACATTTAAGAATCGTGTTATAACTAAAAGGATCTCACGACCAAGTCATCCACTTGATGTCCTATGACATCAAACTTACTACTCTGAGGACTTTATTATGTTTATTAAAAAGAACACAATAAATGAAATGCCTCATATATTAAAATAGCATAATAGAATGTATGTAAATACAGAAAATATATCGGCCTCTAGGGTATACACCAACAATAATTGCCTATACAATCATTTAGAAATCATCGACCAGATAACTGCCTATACAGCTATTACCGAAGGCACAATGCAATAACCAAACAATACACACAAAAACACAAATTCCAAACTAAACAAATAATAAATTTTGAAATGATGAGATGATGTATGCTTAAAGAAAAGTACGTGCAGTGTAAGTATAGTGTCGTGATACTTAACTATTCCCCCTGCTCAAGGAGATACTCTGCCATAATAACGTGGGACCTCTTATAGCCTAACAAGTAAGGTCAAAGTCTGTTACTATAACAAGTATTCTTCTTCTACTACTAAGTATTCTACCAGGTAGTCTACTGTAAACTGGGTGGATATCGCCACCAAACTTTTGAGTGGATGCCTTCACTCACTGCTCTCTAGGGATAGCAAGTATATGTTAGCAAATTCAGAAGATAAGTCCTCAACTTGATTTTTTAAATCAATGCACTTTTCACAAGGAGTTGAGGTTTCACATTTCAAAGGCATTTCCTCATCAAGAAAAGCATATTCATTTTTCAAGGTCTCAATTTCATTTTCAATAGAGGAATTGTTTTCTAAACAATATGAGTTTTTCTTTTCTAAAAACAAAAAGTCATCATATAATTTATCATATGCACATTATAGCTCATCATAGGAAGGACCATAATCAAGATAAGCATCATTTACCTCAAAGTCCTTTTTAGTCATATATGAAGTAGTCTTAATTTCTAGCATACTTGGCTCTTTAAGGGAATCACCATCTTCCTTATTATTGTGCATCAAAGCTTCAAGAGTATATACCATTTGGTTTTGCTTTGCCACTTCTTCAAATTTAGCATCATCATCATCAAGAGGTATTGGTCTCCCTTCAATAGTTTGAACATCTTTTTTAGGACATTTTTCATGACAAGATTCCTTCAATGGATTTTGCTCTTCCTGCTCTCTATATACAACTTTATGCAAAAAATCATTGTTAGCAAGATAGATAACATCAAGAGCATCCCATATATCTTTAGCACCAGAGCAACTCTTAATTTTAGCATAAGTTTCATCATTCAAACCACTTCTCATGATTTGCATTGCTCTAATGTTCAATGAGAAATATTTTTTGTCATAGGCATTCCAAGTTTGCTTTGATTTGCAAGTAAATCCATCAAGTATAATATCCCACAAATCAAGATCAATAGATTGCATATAAAATTTTATTATAACTTTCTAATAAACAAAATTCACACTATCAAAGAATAGTGGTTTATCAATTTCAAAACCTTTCATTTTGAAAAGCTTTCAATGGTTGCCAACAAACAAGGATATTTAACTCTAAGCAGTTAAGCTTTCAACAGAGCACGAAACTCTGATACCACTTATTAGTCATAGCAACTATCACCTAAGAGGAGGGTGAATTGGGTGATTACAAATTTTTAAAACAACTTTGAAAAATTATGCATTTTGATATTTTCAATTAACACATGCAACAGAATAAGTTTAACAAGATACAATTATTATAGAATACTCAAATTCAATTTGGGATATAGGATGAATCAAGCAAATAAGCTATATATCAATTTCAACTCAACCATATGTAATTAAAGCACAAATGTAAAGAGATAAAGTTGAGAAAAGCAAACACAAGGATTTATCCTAATTCAGCCACCAACCACTGGTGGCCTACGTCCAGTCCTCAAGTGAATCACCCGAGATTTTCCACTAAACCTTCAAGGTTGAACAGGTGCTTGAAAACTTTTACAATATGGAGCACTCAACATACCTTGGGATGCCTCACCCTTTGTGCTTGAACCTCAAATTCAAGGGATATCTCACCCTTACAACTTTGAGGGATACCTCACCCTCTTTTACAGTTTAAACAAAGTTCAGATGAATTAAAACTTTCTCAAGAATGGATAATACAAATTGAAGCTCTATGGGTATCAAGAATTCATACTTTTAAGCTCAAAATAGAGAATTTGATGAATTGATGGCAAAACTCATGTTCAATGCTCAAGAACCATTTTTAGATTGTTTCCCCCCCTTTTCTTTAGTGTCCAAGCACTTTCATTTATAGCCCAAATCTTTTTAGATTCATTGGTGGTCATTAGCAGTATTAAATGCCCAAAATAGAGCCGTTGTGCGTGTTTTCTAGTTGCCCAAATAACCAATTATTAATTTCTCCTAATCAATTAGGAGTCTAAAAAATTTGGCCTCTGATTTTTACAATAACCGTTTAGGTGAGTGGCCTAATCAATTAGGAGCTTTAAAAAAACATGAAAAATGCTCCTAACTTTTACAATAACTGATTAGGTGAGTTGCCTAATCAGTTAGGAGTTTTAAAAACATGAAAAAAGCTCCTAACTTTCACAATAACCGATTAGGTGAATTACCTAATCGGTTAGAAGTTTTAAGAACATGAAAAACACTCCTGACTTGGTGAATAATCAGTTATGAAAAATTTATAATCGGTTATTGCACTCTAATTTTGAAAACTGACTTTAAATGGTCATAACTTCTTCGTTTCTTATCCGTTTAAAGCAAATGACCACTCATTGGAAAGATATTTGAGTCTATTTTCATATGAAATATTTCAGAACAAAACTCAAAGTATTTTGAAAATTATGATCAAAAGAGTAACCAAAGGTCAGTTTTATAAAACACAAAATTGACTATTTTTCATATATTTGAATTACCACCAAGACTAGCTTTTCAAAACATGTTTGTTGAGAAGTTTAGAATGTAAGAAATACTTTTAAAGATGTTAAAACATATTTGAGTTTAATATGATTCCTTTTTACCTTTACAAAAGATCTAAGTCCTATAAGCTAAACTTGAAGAACTTGGGACTTGATCTTCATGCAACCAATCCTTTGGCTTATTGATGTAATCCAAGCTTCCAAAGAAAATATTCCCTTCAAATCTTGCAAATGCTTGGAACATCTTATCATTCTCATTCTTCTTGAGTTGAGCATAGTTGTGATCTTCTGCTTTCTTATTACAATGCTCACTCTTGGTACTTGGACTATCCTACAAAGTATTGCTCACTTAAACAAACATAGTTAGTCCAAATTCATAATTTAATATCTTCATATGCATGATTCATAAATATATAACTCTAGTTAGTCTAACATACATATAAGACTTTCATAGACACATCCAAATAAGATATTTATCAATTACTAATGGATATCTCTATCTCTATATGCAACAAAGAACACTTTCCATATTTGCATTTAAATAGAGCCAAATCCAATATTAATTTAATACAACTCATATAAAGCATTATTGGATATATTATATGAAGAATGTTACATATATCTCATTGCATGATTATTAAGTGAAATATAACTAAATAAAGTACATAATCATGCATGATATAATATATCTCATTAAGCATATCTATGTAACATGATCAATATTCTTTTATAATGCATTTGTCATCTATTAAGCAAATCTATCAAGCATAAGCATTATTCTTTTTATCTTGTATTTGTCATCATCAAAACTTAACATATTAAATCATTGGGGCAAACTTATTTCCGCAAAAACCAGCATATATAACATAATAAACATAATCTTAATACATGCTAAATAAGATATGTCTAAAGCAACTACAGGGATATACTTTAGTACCTAAAGTTACCAAGTTAACATACATTTCATACATACATTCTTAGTCCAACTTAGAACCAAGATGTTAAGCTTAGGAATATTGGTTTAGTGTATTATCTTGTGGTAAATAGAGGGAAAGTTGATCCTCATATCACACGTAAACTAGCACGCTGAGAAGTTCGGCCTAAATCCTTGTTCAAAAAAACCTTACAGACTCCCCACTTATCTCCTTTGGCCTTAATGATGGTATACAACATCAAAAGATACTCACAAAGATCAATACTACTAATCATTCCTATCATACAAATATCTAAACACCAACTCATCACTTCTTACTCTCAAGTGATATACTTTACCATAAAAGTGGCCTAAGGTGCTAGATACTTACCTAAGGCAAACCATAACTCTTGAATGCTCAAAGGTTTAAACTTTTTCATACATGTTAGGTGATAGTTTCTCTCTTGAAAATATCTCTATTTGTGACTTAACACTCCTTAGGAAGCATATATACATGATTCCAACTTGTCAATGACTTCAAAACATCAAAAACAACTCTTTGTTGAATTTTGTGAGGCGCCCTCTTCTTAAGCGTCTGGTGGGTGCTCACTAGGCAGAGAACAGCTTTTTGTTGTCTCGCATCACGCGCCTAAGCACTTTGGACTAAGCGTCTAAGCGCTCTGCGCTCTGCGCTCTGATGCGCATAAAATCTTCTGGCCATTGAGCGCCTAAGCACTCTGCGCTAAGCGCCAAGCACTCAGCACCCTACTACACAAACCTTCATCTCTGGCACACAAGCGCCTAAGCGCTCGGTGTAAGGTGTCTGGGCGCTCCCAATATGACAGAAAATATGCATAATTTTGCAGAGTTGTGCCACTGTTCCATTAGAACTTTCCATGGTTTTTGGCCATCCCAAATCAATTTCTAGGTGATCCTAAGTCCCTAATCAATTCATTAACATATAGGAAATAACAATCACCAACTGAAACCTCTTAATTTGGATTATGAATCAAAACTCCCATACTTAACCTAAAACCCCATTTTTGTGCATCAAATGTCTAAATGAGATGTTCTAAGTTTCTAACTTCAATTTATGCTATGAACAAGTCATAAATGACCAAAGAAACACAATCATGCAAGTAAAATGCATCAAACACCTCTAGAACTCATTTTGACCTATTAAGCACCAAAGGTGCATCTATGGTGAAAAGAGTGAAAAGAGATGAAGATGAACATAAAACCTCTACCTTTAGCAGCTGTGTTGGAGATTCAAGCTTGGTGGATCTCAAACCTTGGCTTTGCCTTTGGTTTTGCTCTTTTTCTCCTCCTCTTCCTTGGTCTTTGCTTCTTTTTCTTTCCTTTCTTTTCTCACAATTTTTATTTCTACTGGTAAAACAAAAGAGCCATGAAAAAGGACTTATAAAAGAGAAACTAAAGGCCTTTAAGGCCTTTAGGCCATAACTGATAAATCCCAATCTGCTAAACACTTAGAATTAGCTAAATCAAGATTTTCAGCTTCCAACAACTTTAAAATAAATATTAATATTTATATAAAAAGTTGTTGCACCGTTATCTGATATTTCCAACCTGCTACTAGTCAGTCCAACTATAAAAAGACAACCAGTATGCCTAAAAATGCCAAACTAACTTAGTTTACCTTGAAACTTTAAATGCATCTTGTTTCATACATTTGTGACCTAGAAATAAAACATCCATATTTATTTCCCTTATCTAAGCACTTTATGCTATTATCTGAGTCATTTTATGTTACTTTTCACACTCTGGTTGCAACAAGGTACCTAAAGTAACTCAGATTGTCACAAAATTAAATGTGCATGTTAAGCAAGTCATATGATACCTTCTGAACACATACATAAGTCTAATATGTCATTAAGGGTATTACATTTCTCCTCTCCTTTTTAAAATTTTGACCCCAAAATTGCTTATCTGTAAGGAACAAATTCAAGTAGTCTTGATGTAATAGGGACTCTAACTCCCAAGTAACCTCCTCAGTCTCGCTGCCACCCCATAAAACCTTCAAGAGAGGAATCTGCTTACCTCTAAGCTCTTTGACCCCTCTATCCACGATCCTTACCGAATGAATATCATAAGACAAATAATCTCTTAACTGTATAGATTCATGTTCTATGATATGCAAAGGATCTGGATGATATTTCTCAACTGAGACACATGGAAAACATTATGAAAGGTAGACAACCTGGGAGGAAGGGCTATATGGTAAGCTATGGGTCCAACTTTCTTCAGAATTTGGTAGGGACCAATAAAATGAGGATCTAACTTTCGGGTTTTCAACGTTCTACCAATCCCTATAGTAGGAGTAACTCTTAAGAATACATGATCTCCCCCATCAAACTCAAGAGGTCTCCTTCTCTTGTCAGCATAACTCTTTTGCCGACTCTGAGCAGTAACCAACCTATCCTTAATCATCTTGATTTGCTCTGTGGTCTGCTGGACTAACTCTGGACCTACGATGGTTCTTTCACCTACCTCATACCAACATAGAGGCGATCTACACTTTCTTCCTTACAAAGCCTTATAGGGTGTCATACCTATGCTAGATTGGTAGCTATTGTTATAGGCAAACTCCACTAAAGGCAAGAACTTATCCCAACTACCCGGTGTTGTTCTAAAACACATGCTCTAAGCATATCCTCAATGGTTTTGATAGTCCTCTCTGTTTGTCCATCTATCTGCGGGTAATAAATTATGCTTAACTTAGTCTTGAATGCCTCTTGCAAGGCTCCCCTGAATCTAGATATAAATCTAGGATCCCTATCTGAAACTATTCTTATGGGGACTCTGTGCAATCTAACTATCTCATTCAGATATAGCTGAACTAATTCCTCTAGAAAGTAGTTAGCTCTCATTGGCAAAAAATGGGAAGATTTGGTTAATTTATCCACTATAACCCAAACTACGTCAAAACCTTGCTGAGTTCTGGGTAAACCCATTGCAAAGTCTATAGAAATCTTATCCCATTTCCACTCTGGGCCTCTTGAAGACTGTAATGGTCTTGCTAGTTTCTGGTGTTCAATCTTCACTTTTTAACAAACTAAACACCTTGCGGTATATTCTATTATGTCTCTTTTCATTCTAGACTACCAAAACATTCTCCTTAGATCTTGATACATCTTCGTGGTTCCAGGATGGATGGTATACTTACTACTATGAGCTTCTTCCAGAATCCTCTCTTTGATCTTTGACTCTCTTGGAACACAAAGTCTGTCTCTAAACGTTATCATTCTATCATCAGCCATATCAAAATCCTCCTGGGTTCCTAAAAAGATCTGCTCACTGATGTCCATTAAAGCTTCATCCTCCTTTTGAGCTTCTAATATCTGAATCCTTAAGTCATTTACTATGTCCACTCTACTCACAAAGAGACTATGTGGCATCACAGTCACCACTAGACTCAAATCTCTGAAACTCTTGAGAAGTTCACTCTCTTGGACCATCGTTCGGGACACACGTAGGGATTTCCTACTTAGTGCATCAGCCACTACATTGGCCCTACCCAGATGATATCTTAACTCAAAGTCATAATCCTTTAAGAATTCCATCCATCTTCTTTGCCTCATGTTCAGCTCCTTTTAATCAAACAAATACTTTAAACTTTTATGATCATTGAACACTTCAAACTAGACTCTACAGAGATAATGCCTCCAAATCTTTAAGGCAAACACTATAGCTGCTAACTCCAAATCATGTGTAGGGTAGTTCTCTTCATGTGGCCTTAACTGCCTTGATACATAGGCAATTACTCTCTTATTATGCATCAGAACATACCTCAATCCCATCTTTGAAGCATCACAAAAGACCTTAAAGTTCTCATAAGGATCCAGAATTATCAACACTAGCGTAGTAGTCAACATCTTCTTTAACTCTTGGAAACTTGTCTCACAGTCTTAAGTCCACTCAAAAGTACTACCCTTCCTTGTCAACCTAGTCAAAGGCAGCGCTAACTGAGAAAAACCCTTAATGAACCTTCTATAGTACCCAGCTAGGCCTATAAAGCTCTTGATCTCGGTCACAATGGTGGGTCTCTCCCTCTGTAGCATTGCTTCCACTTTACTAGGGTCCACCAAAATTCCTCCTTTAGAAATAACATGGCCCAAAAACTGAATTTTCGTTAGCCAAAACTCACACTTGGACAATTGGCAAACAGTTTTTATTCCTTAAGGATGTCCAAAACAATCCTTACATAATCTCATGCTTTTCCTTTTTCTTTGAATAGATAAGGATGTCATCAATAAACACTACCACAAACTTGTCTAGGTAAGGTCTAAAAACTATGTTCATATAATCCATAAACATTGTTGGAGCATTTGTCAACCCAAAGGATATCACAAGATACTCATAATGCCCATACCTAGTTCTAAAAGCGGTCTTAGGGATATCCTCTCTCCTAACTCTGATTTAATGATACCCAGATATCATATCAATCTTGGAAAACACTGAGGCTCCTCTTAATTAATCCATCAGATCATCTATTCTAGGCAACGAATACTTATTCTTGATGGTTACCTTGTTCAACTGCCTATAGTCAACATATAACCTCATAGTACCATCTTTCTTCTTCACTAACAACACTGGTGCACCCCACGAAGAAACACTAGGTCTAATGAATTGGTTGTCCAACAACTCCTCTAATTGTTTCTTGAGTTCTGCTAACTCTAAAAGTGTCATCCTATAGGGTGTTATAGATATAGGTCTTGTACTCGACACTAAATCTATAGTAAACTCTATTTCTTGCTCTAGTGGTAACTCCTCTATGTTACTTGGAAACACCTCAGGGTATTCCCTCACCACAGGTATACTGTCTAGGCTTTGCTCAATCTCTACATCTAATAAGAAAAGAAGAACATATCATAGAGCTCGTTCTACCAAATGGTGATTGACCTGGTTAGCATTGAGATAGACAGACTCTAAAGAAATAACTCTGGTAGGAACATTAGACAGAAAAACTAGAGTCTTATCTAAGCAGTTCAAGACTACATAACTGGATGACAACCAATCCATACCAAGATTGATATCTATGTGCACAAGGGGTAAACAGATAAGGTTTACAAACAATACTCTACCCTCAATCCTTATACAATAGTCAAGACATACCTTGGAAGTTATGACTGGCTTACTGGTGGGTGTGGAGACAGATAAGTCATATGGTAACTTTGATATAGGCAAATCCAACATCCTTACACAATCATAAGAAACAAAGGAGTGGGATGCTCCTGAATCATACATGACATTTAAAAGATGATTACAAATTATGCCTTTTACCTTGGATGAGGTCGAAAGACTAGGCCACCTCTGTTCCGCTTAGAGTGTAAACTCGTCCCTTGGCTAGCTGCTTTAGGGTAGGCACATCGTCTTTATTTTGAGGACAATCCTTGGAGAAATGTCCTGACTTCTTGCATGTGTAACACACAGACTGGAAGCACCTGCCTCCATGTGTCTTTCCACATTTAGTACACTGAGGTACTTTAGATCCCTTCTTGCCTTTTCCTTTAAGGTTGATTACTTTAGAAGCACCCTGCTTGCTCTTGTCATCCTCGTGCTTCCTCTTCGAGACGTTTTGTACCCTTTCCTCTGATTAGGGGCTTTAAGCACTTGACTCCACAATCCTACACTTGTTGACCAATGAAGGAAAATTCCTGATTTCCATAGGTCTAACCATGCTCTTGATCTCACTTCTCAAGCCAATTTCAAATTTCATACATCGTCATTTCTCATCCGGATGATAACGAAAATGCGAAGAGAATTTCGACGACTCGTCAAACTTAGTCACATACTGGCCCACTAACATACTTCCTTGTTTTAATAGCATAAACTCCACTTCCTTGTCATCATGTAGAGTTTACGAGAAAAACTTCTCCAAAAAGGCTGCCTTAAAAACTTCCCATGCCATTGGGGTTTCTGCAGCTTCAAGTACCCTCTTGGTACCTTTCCACCAACGCTTCGCCTCACCCTTTAACATATAGGAGGTGAAGGACACTTTTTGTTCCTCCGAGCAAACCATAGCTTCAAAGATCTTCTCCATCTCACTGAGCCACTCCTTAGCCTTAGCGGGGTTGTACTCGCCTCTAAATGGTGGAGGGTTCATCTGACAAAAAGTTATCAAGTCTTGGAAATTCTAATTCCTTCCGACTTGCTATACTCCTTGGATTAGTTGCACAGGTGGTAGAGGTTGCTGAGATAGATTTGCTTCCATGCTCTCAAGCACCCTTGTCATAGCATTGACCATAGTCAAAACTATGTCAGCCATGTTAGGTCCTTCTGAAGATGAGTTCCCTTTTTCTCTAGGTCACCTTTTTGGTACCATAGTTTCTTGTACACACAGAAACAAAATATATTGAGCTATAATCTCAATATCATGTAACCATGCAATAGTAGCTATCAACAAACCAACTTAAGGCAAATTATGCAATTCTATCATCATATCTAACATATGAAACAAAAAAAACACAATTTTAAAGAAGAAACTCCTAATATGCCTAAGCATAATCAGTCCATATCCCGACTCAATAGGATGAACTGCTCTGATATCATAATGTAACGTCCTAATACTAATATCCCAATATACATAGTGCACAAGGAGATACTTGGCATTACAACGTCACTACATACGTATTAATATAATACATATATCCATAATGTTCATTGAAAACACTATAAAGAGCCATATGAAATGCGAAAAACATAAACTCATAGCAAAATGCACACACACACACACATATATATATACAACATTAGCTTTAGCAAAGGCTTGAAGTATTACATAATTCTCTTACATTACAAAAGTAGTACAAGAAGATACAACATTTTGTAACATAAACTATAAAGTTAATCTACTCTTTAACTTCCTTTTTCTTCTTATTCTTGGAAGAACTTTCACCTGGAATTACATGGTAACACAACAAGGTGAGAAACAACTTTCTCAATATGAGTAAACCAAAATCAACATACATAACATAATAAACATAATCTTAATACATGCTAATTAAGATAAGTTTAAAACAACTACAAGGATATACTTTAGTAGCTAAAGTTACCAAGTTAACATATATTTCATACATACATACTTAGTCCAACTTACAATTTAGATGTTAAGCTTAGGAATACTAGTTTAGTGTATTATCTTGTGGTAAATAGTGGGAAAGCTCATCCTCACATCACATGTACCCTGGCACGCTGAAAAGTTTGGGCTGAATCCTTGTTCAAAAGAACCTTACGAACTCCTTACTTATCTCTTTTGGCCTTAATGATGGTGTACAACATCAAAGGATACTCACAAAGATCAATACTACTAATCATTCCTATCATACAAATATTTAAACACCAACTCATCACTCCTTACTCTCAAGTGATATACTTTACCACAAAAGTGGCCTAAGGTGCTAGATACTTATCTAAGGTAAACCATAACTCTTGAATGCTCAAAAGTTTAAACTTTCTCATACTTGTTAAGTGATAGTTTCTCTCTTGAAAATATCCCTATTTATGCCTTAACACTCCTTAGGAAGCATACATACATGATTCCAACTAGTCAAGGACATCAAAACATCAAAAATAACTCTTTGTTGAATTTTGTGATTAGGCGCCCTGTTCTTGAGCATCTGGGGGCTCACTAGGTAGAGAACAGCTTTGTGCTGTCTTGCGTCATGCGCCTAAGCGCTCTGGACTGAGCATTTAAGTGCTCTACGCTCTGATGCGCATAAAATCTTCTGGCCATTGAGCGTCTAAGCGCTCTGCGCCCTGCTACATGAACCTTCATCTCTAGCACACGAGCACCTAAGCGCTCGGTGTAGGGCGTCTAGGCACTCCCTGTATGAAAGAAAATATGCACAATTTTGCAGAGTTGTGCAACTGTTCTATTGGAATATTTCATGGTTTTTTGTCATCCCAAATCAGTTTCTAGATGATCCTAAGTCCCTAATCAATTCATTAACATATAGGAAACAACAATCACTAAGTTAAACCTCTTAATTTGGATTATGAACCAAAACCCTCATACTTAACCTAAAACCCCACTTTTGTGCATCAAATGTCTAAATGAGATGTTCTAAGTTTCTAACCTCAATTTATGCTATGAACAAGTCATAAATGACTAAAGAAACACAATCATACAAGCAAAACACATCAAACACCTCTAGAACTCATTTTGACCTATTAAGCACCAAAGGTGCATCTATGGTGAAAATAGTGAAAAAAGATGAAGATGAATATAAAACCCCTACCTTTGGCAGCTGTGTTGGAGATTCAAGCTTTGTGGATCTCAAACCTTGGCCTTTCCTTTAGCTTTCCTCTTTTTCTCCTCCTCTTCCTTAGTCTTTGCTTCCTTTTCTTTCCTTTCTTCTCTCACGATTTCTGCTTCTGCTGGTGAAACAAAAGAGCCGTGAATAAGGGTTTATAAAAGAGAAACAAAAGACCCATAAGGCCTTTAGGACATAACTGATAAATCCTGATATGCTAAAATCACTTAGATTTAGCTAAATCAAGATTTTTAACTTCCAACAACTTTAAAATAAATTCTAAGATTCATATAAAAAGTTGTTTCACCATTATCTGATATTTCTACATGCTACTAGTCAATCCGACTATAAAAAGACAATCAGTATGCCTAAAAATGTCAAACTAACTCATTTTACCTTAAAACTTTAACTGCATCTTGTTTCATACATTTGTGACCTAGAAATAAATCATCCATATTTTTTCCCTCATCTAAGCACTTTATGTTATTATCTGAATCATTTTAAGCTACTTTTCACATTCTGAGTTACAATAAGGTACCTAAACTAACTGAAATTGTTACAAAATTAAACATGCATGTTAAGCAAGTCATATGCTATCTTTTGAACACATACACTGTTGAGAATTTTTGCGGATACATCACGCAGCGAAAAACAGGGATTCCCACCGAGAATCCATGCGAAAAAGTCATAATCCGAGTTTTAAATTATTTACCTCTTGAAGCATGAATCACCAACACCGTAATAGAAACGATGTCTCTGTGGTATCCACATGAACAGACTCACAAATGTCCAACGTCCACAAAGAGGAGTCTCACGTCTCTCACACAGTGCTAGCTAAGAAGAGAAGAGAAGAAACTCGTCGCTCTCTCACTCACTTTTCTGTAGGTGCGGCTAGGGTTCTGAATTGTGTATCTTAGCAGCCCCCTTAGCAGTACTATTTATAATAGTGACTGCCTTAAGTGAGTGTGAGCAGCAGCAAGGTAAACTGTGCAACCCTAGACCCATCTGTTATGAGTCTGGCCTATATTTTAATCCGAGTCCAACTTGGATCCATTGCTCCAATTTTAGTCTGCTCTATGTGTGTGACCCTGCAGGTTCTTATTACGTTGACAGTAATATTAAAATCCCATTTTAATATTACAAGTAGTGAACGGTATCTAGCAACACATCGCTGCTACCCAAGTAATAAGAATGTCAGTGATTTGACATAACCTTTCCGTGACCAATGTTTCTGTGTTGTTTAGTCCCTTTGTCAAGATATCTAGATTGAACATAAGGCATGGAATGCGTCACCCTTGTATAGTCTAATTATTTGTTTCCTAATACTCGAGTAGACTTTGTAACAACAAATGCGATCAATATCTCATATTGACTCATTTGAGCATGGCCATGCATTTCGCAGTCTCACTCAATCAGGGGGCTCGAAGATATCGCTCCTGTTATGTAGGAGTAACAAATCCCATCTAGGTCACTCACATCCCTCTGCATGATTCGCGGTATGTCCAATAACCAACTTTACAATCACCTTATTACAAATGACGTTTGATGGCATTAAAACACACAACTCCTCATGTAGGAATCGTAGTGATTTCAGGTCAAAGGACCACAAACACCATTGTCACTATGAGAATCGCTTATGACACTCACGTAACGATCCATGTAGCG
Organism: Ormosia semicastrata; assembly: GCA_029884595.1. NCBI lineage: Eukaryota > Viridiplantae > Streptophyta > Magnoliopsida > Fabales > Fabaceae > Ormosia > Ormosia semicastrata. The sequence goes on from JAQQTO010000060.1 coordinate 79,260,699, forward strand.
TTCTCATGGTGGGTCAGTCCAGTACATTATTACTCTAATATGTACCCATGTGAAGACTTGATATTTCATATCCATGACTCGTGAGATGTGGTTATCAGTCTCTACACATACTAGTCTCAATGTATTATTGTTGTCCTAATTAACAATAATACTTGACTAGGGACATTTAAGAATAGTGTTGTAACCAAAAGGATCTCACGATCAAGTCATCCACTTGATGTCCTATGGCATCAAACTTACTATTCTAAGGACTTTATTATGTTTATAAAAAAAGAACACAATAAATGAAATGCCTCATATATAAAAATAGCATAATAGAATGTATATAAATATAGAAAATGTATTGGCCTCTAGGGCATACACCAACATACACAAGTCTAACATTTCATTAAGGGTATTACCCATCACACTTTTTTGACATATCAGCTTAATTTTGTGACAAACTGAGTTCGTTTAGGCACTTTGTTTCAACTCGGAAGGTGAAAAGTAGCTTAAAAGGACCCAGATATTAGATTAAATGTCTTAGCTAACGAAATTAATATGGATAATTTGTTTTTAGGTCACAAATGTGTGAACTATGATATGGTTAAAATTTGAGAATAATTAGAGTTAGTTTAGTATTTTTAAGCATACTGGTTATGTGTTTTAATGCCAAATTGACTAGTCACATATTTAAAAAAATATGGTATTGGTGAAACAAGATTTTTGATGAATCTTAGGATTTATTTTAAATTTGTTGGAAGTTAGGAAACTTGATTTGGTAAAATCTAAGTGTTCTTAACAAATCAGAAGTTACAGTTATTGCACTAAAGAAGCCAAAAGCCTCACGTTTTCTCTCCTTCTGTTGCCTTGACTTTTTGTGTTTAAAAATGATATATTTCTCTCATTTCTCAGCACTCTCTCATAGCTCTAGTTGTTGAAAACAGAAACAGAAAACAAAAGCAAAGGGAGAAAAGAAAAGAAGAGGAAGGAGAAGTAAGAGGAGGAAAGGAAGAGGAAGAGGAAATCCAAGGCTAGTGTGTGAGGCTTGAATCTCCATCTTAGCTGCAAGAGGTCTTCTTTTTCCCTTCTTCATCCTTGATGCATACTTGATGCATAATAGGTCAATTTTGGTTTTTGAAGTATTTTTAGTGTTTTCTTGCTTGAATGTGTTTTCAATAGTTGTTTATGACTTGTTCATGGTATGAGTTTGAGTTAGAAACTTAGAACTCTTCATTTGGACCTTTGATGCACAAAGTGAGAAAATATGTATTTTTGGATGAGTGATTGGTTCATGGATCCAAATTTGGTGGTTTGAGTTAGTGGTTGATGATTCCTACATGTTAGTGAACTTGTTAGGGACCTTAAATCACCTAGAAACTGCTTTGGAGTGATTGAAATTCATGTGGTTCATCAATGGAATAATGATTCGTGTTTTGTAGAATTTTCTATAACAGGATCACACCTAGGCATGGGAATTTCATGCCTAGGCATAGATTGAAAATTTTCAGTCCAGGATCATCCAGATAGTGTCATGATTAGGCGTGGGAATCTCATGCCTAGCTGTGAAACAAAGCACCAGCCACGCCTAGGCATAGGAAAGTCATGCCTAGGGGTGAGTTCCACAATTTTTCATGAATTGTATTCTTGGTGTTTTATGGTTCACTAAGTGTTGGGATCACTCATATATGTCTTTTTAAGTCTGTTGAGGAACTAATTAGGGCATTTCATGCAGGGGATTACCACCTTACATGTGTGAGAAGTTGAGAAAACTTTTGGCATCCTTTGAGATGTAGAATGCTATAGGTGAGTTTTTAGAACCTTAATCAACATGAGGTTGCTTTTGGTATCATTTGAGAAGTAATGACAATGTGTACTAGAAACAACTAGTTTGGGTTTGTTTGGCATGGTATACCTATCTTTATGCATAGGTTGCTCCTTTAGACTTAAGTTGAACTTAAGATGCATAGTTAGTGGGTGCTTCCTTTTTTATCAAGGTTAAGCCTTGTGTTTTGCTAGAGACATGGGTTAGTTCCTTTATGTGATAGAGTTAATCCAAGAGTGCATGTTTTCTAATTATAGCCTTTTCACTTAGTTGTGGTGAATCTTGTGATAGGAGTTAGTAGAACCTTGAGCATCCTAGGGTTGTGGAATGCTATAAGGTAGTATCTAGAACCTTGAGCAACTTGAGGTTGCCTAGAGATCACTTGCGAAGTGATAAAGTGAGGTGCTAGATATGAGAAGACTAGTGACAGGAATTTTACTGCTTATGTGATAAGTTGAGGTAAAGCCCTAAGTTACTAGTGTTGTCTTTCGCTTGGTTATGTGAACCTTGTGATGAGTATGTATGTTTTTAATAATAACTTTGTATATTTGGTTTTCAAACTTGCTATTTGTTATTTTCTATGTATTGTAACCTTAGATGGTGTGCACAACCATATGGCTTGAGAATAAGGTGCTAGATCTAAATTCTCCTAGCATGTATGCTATTATGATCAGGGTTACTGGTATGAGAGTGGTAGCAGTACTCTTACTATCGTGAAGGGAAGGAATCCACTTATTACTAAGTAGTGTAAGGGCTATTGTGCCTATCCTACTCAATATATACCATGGAACTTGATTTTGGGAATTTAGTAAGTATCATGTGTTTTCCAAAAATAAAACTTGCATAAGCATTGAACAATCATACCTTTAGGACATTTTTTTGGCATAACCATCTGGCATATTATGCATTGCATTGTTTGACAACTGTATGGGTAGTTATTCCATTCCTATTGGAATAAAAATTATGTTAATGGTATTGTTTTGCTTTATGAGTTTTACATAATGTGTATGTAAATATTCTTACAGTTATGAATTGAGGTTCATTTAGCTATTACAAATGTAATTTGTTGTGTTTAGTTGTCTATTCGTTGTGAATGAATAACTGCTAGTTTTGGTTTACTCAGACTGAGGATTTTGTGAATTCTCACCCTGGTGTTTCCATGTAAATCCAAGTCAAGACCCTCCAAAGAGAAAGGGCAAGAAGAAGCAAAAGTCTTAGTTTTAGTTATTTTGTTTCTTTATGTATCAACTTATATTTATTTACTTTGCTTTTAGTTTATAAAAGTTTGTGTATTATAGTGTGGCATTTTAGCCAGTGATGTATATATATATAACCTTTTTCATCCTTCGTAGCTCTCTATAATAACTACACAAGTTGTTATGGATTTATGTTTTATGCATAATTGGGAGGTCACATACTTGATACTATTTATCTTAAAATATTCTGGTTATTTTACGATAATTGTATTAAGGTGTTACACTAAGTATTAGAAAGCTTTTCATCAGTCACGAGAAACCTATTTTCTATAACATCAGAAATCTTCATTCCTTTTCTTTAGAAATCATGATTATCTTAGAAGAATAAATTGCATTTATCTGATTTTATCTCTCTCTCTCTCTCTCTGCCAATTCAAAATAGTTACTGTTTGGAAATTAAATTCCCCAACGATTACTTTTCGCTCTCGTGCCTAACGGCTAGTTTGTCTTAATTGTCTCTCTCTGTTCTCTATAAATAGGTGGTGTCTCATCTCTTAATAGCTTCTCAACACTCTCTCACACCCTCTCTTCAATCTAAAACTGTGATCAACCTCTTTTAACTTCCTCTCTGCTCCTTCATGACCATCACCCGAAACCAAACTTGTTACCATGGCAACAACAGAATCTACGAAGAAAATCTTTAAGCCTACCTGAAGCTCTTCAAGGAAAGTCTCCCTTGAAAGCTGAAAAAAGAAAGACATAACTTCATCCAAGAAATGAAAAAGAATAGATGCTCCAACTTCGTCGAAGCCTTCAAAATGAGAAAATGCTATTTCTCTAAGTTTCGACGAGGAAGAACATCTTCTTTTCACCAACAAAGATGAAAAGGAAAGATATGAAACCAAGTACATTGGAAAATATGTCGTTACTAGAAGAAAAATCTCTCTGGACAAAATGGCTATGCATAAAATGGATATCAGAGACTTGACCCAATTTCAGAAATGGGACAAGTTCTTCGATATAAATGAAGTCGTGTATCCCAGGATTGTTAGAGCCTTCTATGCTACTACTCATGTTTTTTATAATCCTGCAAGAATGACAAGCAATCTCTTTGGTGAGGATGTTTTGATCACCATGGAAATCATGGAAAAGGTGATTGGTGTAAAGGACAAGGAATAGAAGCCTATGTTGATCTAGGCTGGGTGAAAGCAAGCAATCTCACTATGAAAGAAGTTATTATTAAGATCTCTCAAGTTTCTTCTCTCTCTACCTTGACTTCTATGAAGTTGACGAACAAGACAAGTTTTCTACACACCCTAATGCTGCATTTTGTCATGTCGAGAGTTGGAAGCACTGACAAAGTAACCAATGCAGACATTACAATTCTATTTCATCTTCTGACTAAGAGAAAGCTTAGTCTTCCCTTCCTAATCTTCAAACACATGGTAGTTGCTATAAATGACAAGAAGAAGAAGACAACTTGCCTTCCTTATGGCATACTACTCACAAAAATCTTCAAATACAATGGAATGAATCTAAATTCTAAGTTCACTGAAAAGAACCTGAAATGGATGAAACTTGATCTTGAAGTTCCTGCTGAAGAGAAATCTGAATCAAAAAAAGAAGAACAACCGAAGCTCGTGAAGAAGAAAAGATCTGACATAAAGAAAAAAGAAAGTATTTTTGAAGAAGTCGTTGTTATTGAAAAGAAAAAGGAGAAGAAGAAAGAAAAGTCTGCTGAGAAAGAGACGAAATAAGAAAATAAGGAAAAGAAATCAGAAAAGAAAAAGAAGAAAAATGGAGAGAAAAATGCTCCAAAGTCTGCTGAGAAAGCTGAAAAGAAAAAGAGAAAAGTGGCTAATGTCTTGACCACTGAAGATAGAGAAAGAAGAACCAAAAGAAAGATTGATATGGTTCTTGAGGAATAAGATACTCTAGTCTCTCAGACCGATGAATCTCCAGAAAAATATGTTTTTGAGGTTGCTGAGCATGAGAAAGCTCATGAGAAACTTGCTGAGAAACCAAGTAAGAAAACTGCTGGAACCATCTCCATGAAAAAAGTTTGGGAAAAGCAACAAGAGGTCTTGGAAATTTTCACTCAAGGATTACAAATCCTTTCTGCCAAAGAAACCCCTGTTAAAACTCCACAAGAGCTTGAACCTGTTAAGGTTCAACAAGAAGTTGCTAAGAAAGTTCTAGAAGTTGAACCAGAACAAGGAGAAGCTAAGAAGCATATAGAGGCTGAACCAGAACAAATAGAGGCAGAAGTTGAGAAAGCTAAGGGTAAAGGGAAACAAACAATAGAAGAAGATGAAGAAAAAGTTTATGAAGATGAAGATCTAGATATAAAGGAGGAAATCGGAAAAATTGATGAAGCTGTGGAAGTTAAGAAGACAAAGGAAACTAAAACTGCAAAAGGTTCAAGTAGTTCTAGTTCTCCTAAGCTCTATAACATTAATTTAGAAGGCATAATCTATGTGCAACCCTCTGAAGCTCTACTCTATACTCTTCCCTCTTCACCTTTTATCAAGTCTTATTAGGCATCTTAGGGCTTGATAAATTTATCATATAATTATTAGATAAAAATAGGTAAATTGAATAACTTTATCCTATCATATGTCACACCAACATATGATAAAAAGAACTATATAATTTAAATTTATATTATCAGACCTTTTACTATACATCAAACAAGGCCTTTGTGTACTCTAATGTATTAGTTGTGAGTAATTATTTGTTTCTACTTAATGTTTAACAATTATAGATAAAGTTATATATTAGATTCATGTTTAAGAAAAAAAATTGTGAGTAGTTATTGTTTGGTATTGAGTGGTAATTTTTTTTATTGAATGACTAATAAAAATAAATAAAATTTTGTTATAAAGATACATGAAATTATAAAAAAATTCAAATGACTATTGCTTATTAATGATTGATTATTTATTCCTGCAAAATAATTATTGCTTTCATTAAGAATATGTTTTCATTAATAATCCCTTTCTAAATAAATTTTATGTGATCTTTTTTAATAATTCAAACTTTTTAAGTCCCTAAAAATAAATATTTCATTTTTAGCGGGTCTGACATTAATTTTTCCTGTTATTTATTACATATCCGCTTCTTCACTTTCATCATCTTCCAACTTTCTTCAACTCTGACAACAGCAACGTCTCCCAAGAGTTTAGAGGATGAGTTTTCTTCTTTTGTGCTTCATACTCATGATTACTCTTCTGTTATACTATCATCTTTATAGCCTCTTAGCTCTCCTCCACACCTACTACCGTAGTCGCAACCAAGTCGCCGTGCCTGATCCATCTCCGAATCTCACCAAGTTGCCCGATGATCCATCGCCAAAGAAGAAGAATATCACCAGAAACAATGGAAAGAATTGATGCTTTCATTGGGATTCGGCCAACCACAAGGACTCCAATCTCCATTCACTATGGCTTGCCATCATAGCAGCGTGCAGTAAATAAAGGAGTTGTAACTTTTTCCATGCCCTAGTGGTTTTGGTACTTAAGGGACCAGCTAATTAAAGTAAAATTTAGTATTTGATATGTAATATTATAAATTGTGTGGGCTTTTATGTAAGTTTGGTTCTTCTCGACTCTCATATTTATCGAGTTTAAGCTTAATTTACATCTCTTTGTTTTTTCTATTAAACAAAACACTAGCTCTCCGAGAATATTTGATCCATTCTGAAATCTCACTTGATCAATGTCTTTTCTGAGTAACAGGACTTTTTATATACATGGATGCTAGGAACCTGTCGTGTTGATAAACCCATTGCCATTCACATCCAAAGAGCACTTGTCGGTCAATTATTAGTCTTTGCTAAATGCTAATAAATGGATTTGGGTAGGATGTCCAAAAAATATGAAGCTTAGAAATAGGCCGTGAAGAAGGCAAATGGCTTACAATCAGATTATAAATTAGTAAATAAGGCCCGGGCATTCTAAGAGGTTTCAATTATTAGAGCCATGAGTTTGAATTGAACTAAATAAGGAGAACATATCAATACTAAGCTATTCATTCCTCAAAAGTAATTCAAGTATTGTCTTGGCACAAGTAAAAAAAATATGACAGTATCAATCCAGGACCACCATCTTCATTTTACCAATCTTGAATTCAGCAGACAAATTTCCCTGCAGAAGATAAAGGATAAAACATTTTCTTCCGCATATCTGACTTTCGGATGGGTCTTCTATCTGCGAAGCAATAAAACCGGAAATGAAACTTAAATACAGGTTACATGAAGCAATGTTAGGTTTGATAAAATCCCAAAAGAAAAAAGCAAAATCTACCAAATAACAACTTTACATTTTCTGGTTCTTCATCTTACAGTTGCATGTATACAATGAGTCTGATCAACAATTCTTCAACTCATAATTTCCATTTTCCTCCTCCTTGTATGTTTACATAGAATAATGATAATAGATATACCTTTGTTTTGAAACAGAATCACACAACAACGTGTTAAGTGGAATATTGGGTGTTTAATCTATTACAGCTGCATGAAAGTAGCTGAACTCACCTCCTGGAAATCGAAGTTCATCATCTTACATATTTTACAGTTCTAGACAACATGATCAAAAGTGGAGAACCTAAGTGTTGGATTTGGTCCTACCTATCAACATATTTGGTTGTAAAACAAATAGCATTTAGAATAAAAAAGGAGAGAGCATCTACTTGATCAATATGTTTATACATAAAAGAAAAAATGCATTTCCTCTTTATAAATTATTTCAATATGCTCATACTTTTAAGAAAGCAACTCACTGGTATGTACATGCAAACAAAGGCAACACCACCTAGTGACAGCAAACAAAATAAAACAGAAAATATAAAAGCAAAGAAAACCAAGAAGCAGTTTTTTAGACGTAATGAAGACAGTGCAATTCATTTCAATCTACTAAAGCAAGCCTAGCAAATTTCAGCAAAAATAAAACGTTTAAATATAACCATTTAAGTTGTATGGCGTGCTCTTAAACTTTTGAAATAAATATAAACAAATTTTTTTTGTTATCAATTATTTATCATGTTTGAGATAACTCCAATTCCATTTCCTGTGAAAAGTCTTCCCATGTCAAGTGAGTAAGAATCCTGCGGCAGACAGAATAACACAAGTGAAACCTCTTTTTTATTTTGCAACATTTTTTTCTTGAAAAGAATTTGTATTGTGCAGAAGTTGCATACCTTAGGGAAGAAGACAGCTCAACATCCTGTATCTTATTACTAAAATACATGAGAGTAACACCAAACAAAACTATATACTCAAAAAAAGAAGAAACACATAGCTCATAGGAGAATTAAATCAAAAGTACCTTTCAAAGATGCAGGCAGAAATGACCTAATATAATGGATATAAATGACAGAGCAGTTAATTAAGAGCTGGACCTATGAGTGGAGTGGCATATATATTTTCATCAAGCATATAGATTTTTTAGATAGTATTAGTAGGCATCTACCAAAGATAGTGGTAGTGGCCTTCAAACTTAAAGCTGTTTTTCAGAAGCTTTCTAGCCAAACTCAAATTGTTGTTAGTGGGCATCACTTGCTTATTTTTTCCAAAAAAAAAGAAAAAAGCTTATGCCTGTAATTTGTAGTGATAAATCATTTGCTTATCATGACAACAAAGGATTAATTGAGTATATAAATAATTTTTTTCTGGACTCATTACATAAAGCTATATACAGTATTTGATTCCATTATTACAGTATCTTAGATTTTACACAGAAGTAATATTATTCCCAAAATAAAGGTGGTGCAGATCTGTGTTTGTATTGCATGCACAGACCCACTTACAAAGCCCTACATTCATGTTTGAAAACATTATCAATAATGAGTACATTAAAACTGAAAAGCTGAAGACCTGAAGTATAACAAGTTTTCATTAGAAATTCAATTATCACTTACTATTGAGTTTATGTATAGCATTAGTCCAGCTGCATTGCCTGAGTTTTAATTGAACATAAGTGAGATTGCTAGATGTGAGATATAAAGGTAATGGAATAATTAATTAAAAAGAAGAAAATAGCAATAGGACCTAAAAGACAGATTTGTGTATTGTAGAAGATTACTAAAAACACAAGTAAAAGCTAATTCATGATCACAACAGTAAAAGCTCTTTTGAAAAAATCAACAGAACAATATATATGTAGAAAAAACAACAAAAAATTTCAATAGACTCTATTGGAAGAAGAGGAGCAAACTCAGTAGTTCAAGGAAGAAATTGAGGAAAGCAGCAGTCAAATATCACTCAAAACAAAAGGGTGGTGCAGATATTCTCACCTTCCCACGGGAAGAGGAAGAGATCCAGAGAACCAAAAACATCCCTTTGCCTCACCCAGAGGGTCAAATTAAGAAATCCCTTCGTCTAGAGTTAAGCAGAATCCAGAGTACCATAACCAAAAAATTAGTAGTCAGCTATGGGTTGAATTTTAGGACGGCTCCTTGCGATATGCAACAAATTTATATATATCAAAAAACAATACTCAAACTTATTTTTCTTATTAAAATATAAAATATAAAAGGTAAAGTCGTTTTCACTAAATTGTGTAGTGGTTGAATTAACTAGCACAGCATCACTACCATCTGATGCAAAGTGGAATCACGCTATATAGCCATTACTGCAGCTACAAACATATTGTCCTGAATGAAAACAGAAAGCACCATAGAGGATATCATCTCAGTGGTAGAAATTTTAGCAAGCTTTGCCATGAAAGCAGAACCAACGTGTCTTTTGTCAAGAGCTCAAACTCCGAACACCATCTCTTAAAAAACTCCAGCCATATTTCCAAATCGCTGAAACAGCAAAAGCCAGACCAAAATAGTTGACAGCACCAGACAATCCATCCAATGAAACAAAAATCTAACAGTCAGCACCCGGCATCCTCAGCATGAAACTGCCACAATTGCTGAAACAGAAAAAGCCAGACCAAATTAGTTAACAGCACCAGGCAATCCATCCAATGAAACAAAAATCAGCAGTCAGCACCCGGCATCCTCGGCACAAAACTGTCACGCAGCAATCAATAACCAGAAGAGAATTCCTACAAATTATGCAACCTCATAAGGTCCCAAATTCAACCAAAATTACGAAAAAAGAAAGAAAGAAAAGGAGTGTGCAGAGAGAGGTAAACACAGGGCGGCAATGTCCTTAAGAGAGGCCATGGAGGCCTCTTTGATAGCGGAAAGCACACCAGAACCTGGACAACCTCTGGAACAAAGCAAAACAATGAGATCAAAGAGTGCTAGGAAGAGCAACTGAAGGAGTGCATCGCATTTGGAGAAGTAGAAGGTACCGAATGTGGGAATAGAGATTGAGGAGGCCATGGAAGATGGAAGAATTGCAGAGGCAGAAACATCAAAAAATGAGAGAACCAAAACACAAATGGCAAATTTGGGGTTGGAAGGAGAGAAATAGGGATTTCGGAAGTCAGATTCGAACTTCAAATGTATTGAGAGAGATAAAATAGACAGCGTTCAGAGAGGCAGACCACCACGTATAGCTTCATCCGTGAAATACACTCTTTACTCAAAAGAGCGAGTATGACTCAATGAAAGCCCCACTCGCAGGAAAGAGGACTCTCTCTTAATAGATAGGGAGGAAATAAGCATTTAAGTAGTCTCTGCGTATGTGATCATTGGTTCATTGCTTCTTGAACTTGGTCTCTGCAATTTGTTTCCAAACATACATGTGGACAAAGGAAAGTAACTATAGAGAGAGCTACACTGTATGTCACTATTTTTCAAGCTCCATCGCTCTTGTCGTCCAAATTATTTTGATCTCTAAGTACATCAACCAATACACACTTCAATTCCAAATTCCACATAAAGTAACCCCTTGTATCATCTTTCGTGTCCTCATGGTTGCTTTCTATCAGCTTTCTTTTTCCCTTTGTCTTGTTCTTTCCTTGAGTTAGCATTAGCCTTCCTTAGGATGACACCATAGAAGTCAATGTATGACCACCCAAGGGACTGCAAATCATATCCAAGAAATATTGTTTTCAGACACAGCATAAGCATATACCAATATAATAATAAAAGTTATGACATGAAAAATGCAATAAAGGAAACCAATTTATTAACAAAATCAAGTGAAATTGGCCTCTATGGCTCTATCCATCTCAGTCTCTAACTATGGTCAGTCATTTATCATCAATAGCATACTAACAAGAATATGTATAGATTAGTTTTATACCAGTTATAATAGTTTACAGGTTAGTTCTGCTCCAGCTTGAAGGACACAGTGTATTACATAGTCATACTACATTGATCTGCCCAAGCAATGCATATACAAATCCCAAGCAAGAAAAAGCTTTTGATCATATCAATTGGGTAAGCAGGGATGCAGCATAACCGAAATGTGGCAACCTACCTAATGAACTCAAAAAATGAAATCAAAATTACTGTTTCAAAACCCCACTTCTTTGTAAATTGTAAGTGATGGCAAAATTCTACTAGAACAACATTACAAAACACAGTTCCAGAAGATATAAAGACAACTATAAGAAATATATAAGGTACTGAAAAAAATACTTGAAAGTTGAAATTTTAAAAGCACATGAAAACAAGAAATAACTCAAGGCAAAGCATCAGCCAAATAGAAGATGTTGTCAATTCCCAAATGTGAGAAATTGCTAGAAAGTTCCTCAACCAAATATATATATGACTTTGTTTATGATCTATCATTTCATTTGAAAAGAATACTCATTCTGTCCTGAATCCCAAGTCATAGTGTGCTAAAATAGCAACAAAATATAAAGTGAAAGAACAGTGCTTGCACTAGAGTAATGTGGACAGGCCTTGAACTACAATATTGTGAACAGTAAAATGCTATAGTCTTGTAAACAACAATTTTTTCCCTTACTCCTGTATAATTCATAAAAATTGCAAGCCATATTTTCAATCCAACTTCTAAATCCGTTTGGGCTGTCCTTAAGTAGACTACTAGTAATGCTAACAGCCCATTTCAACTATTAGCTGCAAGGTATGTATAGAAGATTTTAAGTTTAATAGTACGGACATATAAAGGGGTAGTTATCAAATATATAAGGCCTAAGAAATGGTAATGGTCCAGAATTGATATTGTTTGGTAGGTTTTTATTTGTTTAAGCCATTTAGCCATTTGTTAGTGATGGTTTGATCAGCATGTAAATACGTGATTCTAATAGAAAGCAGTCAGCATTGCAGGGTAGGTGAGTAGAAATTTTTTACAATGAAAACTTTTGAGAAGATATCTGAGTGACTGAGTCCTGAAAGTGAAAAGGTGATCAGGGTTTAGTGTGTAGGTCTATTATTAAAATATAATTTATCAGAAAGTCATAAAGTGAACTTTAACCATCTATTTTATTATTTCGAGACATAATATCAAACACTGAACATGCACAGCATGGAACTAAGTAGCTCTCTAGTTTTATCCATTTAATAATGTTCATGTGGAAAAGATACTATTCCTTCAAAAGTAAACCCATAATACTTGCACAAAGAGATCATCAGCCCACCTATATTAAGCTCACAATATATAGAGCACCTTTGAGATAGCACTTGCACAAGAATGACAATTACTCAGACGGTTCAATCTAAACAAAAGGCTGTTCTCTTTAGCCCAAAATTCCATTTATAAAATGTCCCAGGCAGCATTAGGATTAGTAACCAAGATGTGCAATGGTTGGAAAATAGAACCAAAAGCAAATTCAAGGCAAAACAGTCGATAGGATTCATGCAACAGAGAATGAAAGGAACCTTGAACATTTTAGCATTTTAACAAAGCAAATTTTACACTGGTTTTCAAAACGAGAGACCCACTAAGCCATAATTGATATTCAAACTCAAATAGTATACGTGAGAATTGGCAATAGATCTATTGAACCTATAAAACTTCACAAAACTCCCTTCTTGGCATATTAACAAACAGAGAAAATGCAACAAGCACACCAAAAGAATGACACAAGGCCAGCAACAATCTATTCCATCTCAAAAAAACCCAATGTGCACACAAGTGAAAAATCCATTTTGGACTCCTCAAAATACACGTATCCATGAATCATCATAACAAGTAAACAGCTAATATAAAACATACAAAGATTATGCCAGAAACATTTGATCAATTCTCATGCTCATGGTTATGGCAATTTGACAAGTGGGAATGATGGATCAGAGCATAGAGAGCTTACCAGACAAGAAGATGATACAAATCAAGCTTGAACCAAGATTACAGTAGCTATTGAACAAAGAATACAAAAAACAAAAAAGAAAGAAAAAAGAAAAGAAAAACAAAAACAAAAACAATACAAAAAACTAAAACGAAAATTTGGTCAAATTCGTAGAATATAACATCAACAAAGCAAGATTGAATAGATATGAATACCCAGAGTAGATTTGAGTTCAGCGCTCAACTTACCAAGCTAGAGCTATAGAGGTGAAGAAGAAGAAGCAGCAGCGCGACATGAACATGCGCAGCTATCAGGAGAGTAACAGACAAAGTGCGGCGAGTGAGGGATTTTAGAAATTCCACATAATCAGGCGGAATTTTGAATTCTTTATTTTGGGTAATGAAATATCGTATTAAAATACTGTGGAATTTTTAAAAAATGATTGTGTTATGTATCCAAACAGAAAATTTTATCATCAGGGATTTTAAATCCTTTCAAAAATTAAATTCCCTCTCTTAAATCCCTTATCCAAAATGTAATATCTTAAATGACATGTTAGACTTGTGTATATGTTCAAAAAGTAGTATATGACTTGCTTAATATGCATGTTTAATTTTGTAACAAACTGAATTAATTTAAGTACTTTGTTATAACTTAGTGTAAAAAGTAACTTAAAATAACTCAGATAGTAGCATAAATTACTTAAATAAGGGAAATAAATATAGATAATTTATTTTTAGGTCACAAATATATGAAACAAGATACAGTTAAAGTTTGAAGGTAAACTAAATTAATTTAGTATTTTTAGGCATACTGGTTGTCTATTTATAGCCGAATTAACTAGTAGCAGATATAGAAATATCATATAATGGTAAAATGACTTTTTGTATGAATCTTATAAAATTTATTTTAAATTTGTTAAAAATTAGAAATATTGAATTAGCTAATTCTAAGTATTTTTAACATATTACGATTTATCAGTTATGGCTTAAGGGCCTTAAGAGTCTTTTTGATACAAACCAAGAATGATGTCCAATTTAAGGCCAAATTGATTTTTGATGAAAATTTTATTTTCAGTCGTGATGAATTTGTTAACTTGTTTTGGCTTTATCTTGCACTATAGAACTCAGATTAGTGTATTCTTTAGTTCGTTGGAAAGCTAAGGAAATTATCTACAAATCGTATTTCAAGCTTCTTGACCAGAATCGGCCTCTATCATGGTGAAAAATGAGATGGAAATTTAAGACGAATTCTTGGACGGAATTTTACTTGTATTTTGGGCTTTCTATTATGCTTCTTTTATATTTTGTTATTTTCAAGCCTAGAGTGTCTTTAATGTTCCAAATTCCTAGAGTTTCTTTTGGTTCAATTTATTTAGCTACTTAGTGGAATGGTTAATGCTTTTATTAGCCACTTAAGGAATAGTTATTTCTTTTATGAAGGATTTGATGTTCAATTTGGATTTGTTCCAATTGTGAGAGTGTTTAGCCTCTCTTAGGTTCTTCATTGAACTAACCCCTTTGATCTTATCAAGAGTCCAAGACCCTTGTGGCGATCCTCACCTTGGCTTATCAATTTCCCTTGGAATTGTGGCGCCTACCATTCCATTCCTTATCTTGTCCATTTGATTGTTTTCTTCTTCTTCGAATTTTGTTTTTTTGTCACTCAAGTATATCCAAATTTCTACATTATCTTCTCCGGTTCATATCTCACATTTTATAAATTGTTTTCTGGTGATTCATGAGCCAAATTCGTGATTCAAAACGTCCTCTTTCACCTCGGTTTGGAATCGCTTAATTCCGAGGAGCGTAGTGCGAGATACAAGCGTTTTTAAACAAGACGTCCTTTGTGAGATCAATTTCGTGAAATCCACCCTAGATAGATCCGTAAAAGTGAAACCATGGTAAGTGGATTCAAATCATTTGGTATCAAAGCTCAGTTCTAGGGAGGATTTGAGGCTGCCTACAAGTGTGATATGGCAGGTTCTAAAGAGGAGACTTCCTCTCAAGGGGCTGTAACCAATAAGTGGCTATTGGAGGCATTAACCCAAAATTTTCAAAGGTTGTTGAAGGAACAAACTGAGGCAATTCACAAGAAGTTTGATCGACTTGAGGAGAGGTTATCTAACTCAAGAAGATGCAAGGAAAAGAAGGCCAATCAAGATGGTTTTACCGATAAGCTTTCTTTTATGCATAATGGTTGCAAGACCACCCTTGTACCCTTGTCTCCAATAAAGGTGTGTGAGGTTCAAAGAAAATTAAGAGAAATGAGTGAAAAGAGAGAAATGAACTAGAGAGAAAAGAAAAAGAAAAAGAGTTAGAAAAGAAAAAGAGAAAGAGTTAGAAAAAGAAAAAGAGAAAGAATTTGAAAAAGGAAAAAGGGAGGACAATGAAGAAGAAGTCGAGAGTGAAAGAAGAGAGCGCAAGAAATCTTGCTTGAATTCTTATGTTTCTAACACTTTTGCTATTTCTAGTAGTGTTGATTCAATGTTGCAGGAAAATATTGAAATGAATCCAAAGGAGGATATTGAGGAAAAAGTAGAGAGTCTCTTTATGAACAAAAGTGAGGTGGAAAAAGCATTCTTTGAAGAGGCAAAAGTTGAAAGAAAAATAGAGAGTCTTCCTATAAAAGAAAATAAGGAAGTTGAAGAAGCAATTCCAAGAGAGGTACCCCATGGATTTAGAAGAGTTGTGTTTGAACCCGGAGGGTAAAGACGATTCCCGAAGGTAATAAATTCGAGGTCAAATTTTCTTCAAGAGGGAGGGAATGATACAAACCAAGAATGATGTCCAATTTAAGGCCAAATTGATTTTTGATGAAAATTTTATTTTCAGTCGTGATGAATTTGTTAACTTGTTTTGGCTTTATCTTGCACTATAGAACTCAGATTAGTGTATTCTTTAGTTCGTTGGAAAGCTAAGGAAATTATCTACAAATCGTATTTCAAGCTTCTTGACCAGAATCGGCCTCTATCATGGTGAAAAATGAGATGGAAATTTAAGACGAATTCTTGGACGGAATTTTACTTGTATTTTGGGCTTTCTATTATGCTTCTTTTATATTTTGTTATTTTCAAGCCTAGAGTGTCTTTAATGTTCCAAATTCCTAGAGTTTCTTTGTTCAATTTATTTAGCTACTTAGTGGAATGGTTAATGCTTTTATTAGCCACTTAAGGAATAGTTATTTCTTTTATGAAGGATTTGATGTTCAATTTGGATTTGTTCCAATTGTGAGAGTGTTTAGCCTCTCTTAGGTTCTTCATTGAACTAACTTTGATCTTATCAAGAGTCCAAGACCCTTGTGGCGATCCTCACCTTGGCTTATCAATTTCCCTTGGAATTGTGGCGCCTACCATTCCATTCCTTATCTTGTCCATTTGATTGTTTTCTTCTTCTTGAATTTTGTTTTTTGTCACTCAAGTATATCCAAATTTCTACATTATCTTCTCTGGTTCATATCTCACATTTTATAAATTGTTTTCTGGTGATTCATGAGCCAAATTCGTGATTCAAAACGTCCTCTTTCACCTCGGTTTGGAATCGCTTAATTAGAAAGGAGCGTAGTGCGAGATACAAGCGTTTTTAAACAAGACGTCCTTTGTGAGATCAATTTCGTGAAATCCACCCTAGATAGATCCGTAAAAGTGAAACCATGGTAAGTGGATTCAAACCTTGATACCAAATGATTTGAATCCACTTACCATGGTTTCACTTTTACGGATCTATCTAGGGTGGATTTCACGAAATTGATCTCACAAAGGACGTCTTGTTTAAAAACGCTTGTATCTGCACTACGCTCCTCTAATTAAGCGATTCCAAACCGAGGTGAAAGAGGACGTTTTGAATCACGAATTTGGCTCATGAATCACCAGAAAACAATTTATAAAATGTGAGATATGAACCGGAGAAGATAATGTAGAAATTTGGATATACTTGAGTGACAAAAAAACAAAATTCGAAGAAGAAGAAAACAATCAAATGGACAAGATAAGGAATGGAATGGTAGGCGCCACAATTCCAAGGGAAATTGATAAGCCAAGGTGAGGATCGCCACAAGGGTCTTGGACTCTTGATAAGATCAAAGGGGTTAGTTCAATGAAGAACCTAAGAGAGGCTAAACACTCTCACAATTGGAACAAATCCAAATTGAACATCAAATCCTTCATAAAAGAAATAACTATTCCTTAAGTGGCTAATAAAAGCATTAACCATTCCACTAAGTAGCTAAATAAATTGAACCAAAAGAAACTCTAGGAATTTGGAACATTAAAGACACTCTAGGCTTGAAAATAACAAAATATAAAAGAAGCATAATAGAAAGCCCAAAATACAAGTAAAATTCCGTCCAAGAATTCGTCTTAAATTTCCATCTCATTTTTCACCATGATAGAGGCCGATTCTGGTCAAGAAGCTTGAAATACGATTTGTAGATAATTTCCTTAGCTTTCCAACGAACTAAAGAATACACTAATCTGAGTTCTATAGTGCAAGATAAAGCCAAAACAAGTTAACAAATTCATCACGACTGAAAATAAAATTTTCATCAAAAATCAATTTGGCCTTAAATTGGACATCATTCTTGGTTTGTATCACTTTTGTCTTCTTTGTATAAGCCTTATTCACAGCTCTTTGTTGCCAAAACAGAGGCAGGAACCGTGAGAGAGGGAAGGAAAGAAGAGGAAGCAAAGACCAAGAAAGAGGAAGAGAGAAAAAGGAAAGCCAAAGACAAAGTCAAGGCTTGAGATCCAACCAAGCTTGAATATTCTTCACAGCTGTCAAGGGTAAGGGTTTTATGCTCATCTTCACTTCTTTTCACTCTTTTCACCATAGATGCACCTTTGGTGCTTAAAAGGTTAAATTGAGTTTTAGAGGTGTTTGATGTGTTTGACTCGCATGTTTGTGTTTCTTTGGTCATTTATGTATTGTTCATAGCATAAGTTGAACCTAGAGGCTTAGAATATCTCATTTAAGCCCTTGATTCAAAAAAGATGTGTAACACCTCCTTTAGGACATCATATTTGCGAATTCCAAGTTACCAAATTATAACCAAGTTATAGTTACTAATAATATTGTACGTATGTTTTTCAAATATTTTTCTTTGTGGATAATTAAAAATTAACAAATTAAATAAAATACAAAATATACTAAATCAAAATAATTTACATCATTTACATACCAAGTTCTAATAATTAAAAACATCCAGTTTTATCCCCAAGATAAGTATACAAATACTATAGCCCAAACATAAACTAACCTAGTACCCAACATCTAGTGAGAAGGGTGCTCATCCAGATCCTCTTCTGAATCTTCCTCAGATTCCTCATATGACAACAACCCTGGATGGGTCACAGGGCTACGGACTGGAGTCCGTGCAGATGAAACTACTGAGTTCTCCCAAGGAGTAACACGACGACTACCCCATAAAAACTCTATAGGTATAATAAAACTCAAATGCACATAAGCAATAAATGTAAAAACAGATTCCCCATCATGAGTCCTTCTTAGAGTCACAATTATATTCCCAATATAACTGATACGATCAGTGTCCACGTCAATACGCCAAGCGTCAATGTCTCCCCGAAACTAAATCTTCACGAAACCAAGGAAACCAGACCTCGACGCCATCCCAAAATACAGATAAACTAACACAAACAGAAGTGAGGCAATCCTTCCTCCTCATCTTCATAGTCTTTATCACACATACATATCAATAAAATAATATAACAAAGAGGTGAGATCTCCTATATCAATACCATCATGACAGTATAGAGACAATAAAATAACATACTATTCATACACAGCACTTAACAGATATATTCATAGCATCATGTAATCTTTGCATCGAATAGCAAATAATTACTACAATATATATATATATATCATAGTAAAATGATGACAGACTATGCACATGCACGATGAATCAATTTCCTACTCCATGGAGCAAAACTCAATGTCAGAGAGAATGATCCAGAAGATATGTTTGTATATCGGCCGCCTCAGACCAAGTGCTATAATTTCTCAATGTGCACATCAGACATTATACAAGACATTCTACGTCAGATCGTGAATAGGAATAGTGTTCTCGTCAAGATCATCGGTACGTTTGCATCGATTGCCACGGCATAGTAGTGCTACTAACTGGACACATGTGGAATTCCGCACCCCGACGCCTCCAAGTTCAACAAGTGAACTACACTACATAATTCACACCCGTACTAAAGTGTAATTCAACGCCTAGGCAACAATAGTCTTAACAGACACCGTCTGTTAATAATGCATGTCAAATGACTCAATGCATATTATAAGCCACTACCGGCCACAAACACACAGTAATATTCCTGGGTCCATTATATCGGCCCGACAGCAAAACTTGCTGCTACTCTCAATTGCATAGCGTTTTTATCGTGTTTTCACAATCGCTGAAAACTTCTGTTACGTTTTCAAATCGCGTAACATTTTTTTAACATTTTCTTAATCGTGTAAAGATTTTACAACATTTTCTCAATCGCGTAGCTAAAAATCACCATTTTTAAATCGTGTAACATATTTTCTCAATATTCTAAGCTCAAATTAAAACTTTTCTCATTTAATATAAAAATTAGACTTTATTTCCATTATTTCCCTATTAAATCACTTTTAAATAATATTTCTAACATTTTTCTCACATTCTACCTTATTTTAATTTTAAATAAAACTCTTTTCCATTTAACTCATTTATATCATTATAAATAAAATATTTTAAATCTCCAAATTACTTCTTAGTCCTAATTTCACTATAATGGCCAAAAATCACATCTTAATTAGTGATAAAAATATATTCATTTTCATTTTTATTTTGTAATTCCTTAATTAAATTTGTTACCACTAATCCTCTAGGTTAACATTTAATAAAACATTTTGCATTGGATTTCCCCTTTGGAGGGCTTGGAGGCCGTGAGCCTCTATGGCCATTGGAGCCAAAAATTTCTTTCCTCTTAAGCAAAATTGATAGCATACAACATACTTTAAGCATCAAAATTCTACTTTAACAAGTTCATGCATAATATCAAACCAATAAAAATCACATAAGCAAAATAAATACAAATAAAATAATTTCACAAATATGGTGAATAAATCCTCACATGGATTCATCACCTTCACACAAATTTCGTGTCCCTCACCACCATAAGTGGTTGATGAGGTTAATCTCTCTCTTACCTTAGATGTAGCCTCCTTGCTCCTAGTAGGATCCTTTGTATCAACTTCCTCCACGAAGTAGCTCTTAGAATCAAAGTAAAAACAAATATATTAACATCCAATGCTAGAGTAAGACAACCATAGATCAAATATGGTCTTAGAATTTCAAGAATCAAATAAGAAATCAAGTTTCAAGAATTTTACCTTAGAACCCTAGAACTTGAACTCAAAAATCAAGCTTGAAAATGATTGAACTAAGGCTTGATCACAACACCAAAGTTACTTAGGATGATGTTTAGAATCAAATAGTATGGTTGATTTAAATTATGAGAGTTTGGAAGGTAATATTGGGTAGTGAGGCTGTGAGCTTTGAGAGAAAATGGAAGAAAGTTTTTGTGTTTGGCTTTTGCATGAAAGATGATAAGTGTAATATGTGATTTTTTTGTCTCCTAAAGCCCTTATGGCCGTGAGCTTCCATGAGAAGGAGGAGTGATCAATTTGCTCACTACAACTCCTCACAACCATTAATTTGATCAAGGGTGGACATCCAAAGCTTCTCCTCCAAGCTTGTTTCTAATTGGTTCTTCATAAAGTTATCATAGCCATCATCTTTGACTAGCATTAGATATTTTCCAGTAGCTATTATCCAATGGACAAAAGCTACTACTATTTATTATCTAATGGATAATAACATTACCCAATGGATAATAAAATTAAACAAAAACTCAGATAAAAAAAAATTTGTCAACTATTTTCGGTTTCGGGTTTAATAAGTTCCCCCGGCCCCACATTAATAGTCCAAAACTTTCTGGTCCAGGAAAAAATTTTATTTTTCCAGGCCCACGTCAAACACATACAGTCCAAAATAATATTAAAATAATTAAAATAAATTAAAAATTCACAAAAATTCACAAATATTATAAAACTCATAAATATAAAGAAAAATGAAAAATTGGGATGTTACAACTCTCCCCCTCTAATAAAAATTTCGTCCTCGAAATTTCTCTTACATTAAAGCAAATAAGGATATTGCTCTTTCATCTTGTCTTCAAGCTCCCATGTAGCATCTCCCGTTACATCGTTCCAAATCACCTTTACTAAGGTAATTGCTTTCCCTCTAAGTTGCTTTACTCTCTTGTCTTCAATCTTTACAGAAAGCGTCTCATAGGTCAAGTTATCTTTTAATTGTACTGTATCCAGAGCTATGATATGGGTGGGATCAGGAATATACTTTTTTAACTGTGACACATGAAAGACATTATGGAGATTTGAAAGAAAAGGTGGTAAGGCTATTTGATATGCTGCCGGACCTATTCGACGAAGAATTTGATATGGTCCGAAAAATTTAAGAGTGAGTTTTCTGGATTTTATAACTCGTCCGACCCCAATCGTGGGTGTAACTCTTAAAAACACGTGCTCACCTTCCTTAAACTCAAGTGGTCTCCTTCTCTTATCAGCATAACTCTTTTGTCTAGTCTGAGTTATCTGCATCTTTTCCTGAATCATCTTCACCTTATCTGTCGTTTGTTGCACAAGTTCCGGTCCTAACGTGAAACTTTCTCCATCTTGATACGAACATAAGGGTGTTCAACATCGCCGCCCATACAATGTCTCATAGGGTACCATCCCTATGCTCGAATAAAAACTATTGTTGTAAGTGAATTCTATCAGAGGCAAGAATTCATCCCAACTTCTAGACTGTTCTAGTACACAAGCTCGTAACAGATCTTCCAGCGATTGAATTGTCCTTTCTAACTGGCCATCTGTTTACGGATAATATGCAGAACTTAAATGAAGTTTAGTCCCCATCGCTTCTTGCAGACTCTGCCTCGACATAAACCTCAGGTCTCTATCAGAAATAATGCTAGAGGGTATGTCATGAAGTCTAACAATCTCGCCAATGTACACTTGAGTCAACCTTTCCATTGAATATCTTATGTTAATAGGCAAGAAATGCACTGACTTCGTAAGCCGATCAACAATTACTCAAATAGAATCATAACCCTTTCGAGTCTTGGGTAATCCAACCACAAAATCCATAGCAATACCATCCTATTTCAATTCGGGAATATCCAAGGGTTGCAACATTCCAGATGGTCTTTGATGCTCAACCTTTGCTTTCTAACAGATCAAACAAGGCGACACATACTCAGCAACATCTCTCTTCATCCCTTGCCACCAATACAATTGCTTCAGATCATGATACATCTTGGTCGCTCTAGGGTGCATAGTCAACTTGCTTCTATGGGCTTCATCAAGAATCAATCTTTTAAGTTCTGGATTACTTGACACACAAATTCTATCTCCAAATCTTAGAACTTTATCAAGTCCTTCCTTAAACGCTGTCTCAACACCTTGTTCTATTAAGTCCCTCTCATTTTGCAAATATTGATCACATTTCTGCTCCTCTCGTATTTCTTCTATCAAACTATTCGAAATGATAATCATATTCAAACAAATCCTCCCCGGCGTCAAATCCACAAACAACCTCATATCTCTGAATTGCTCTATCAATTCACTCTCCTTGACCATCATAGCAAATACACTAAGTACTTTTCTACTCAAGGCATACGCTACGACATTCGCCTTTCCAGGGTGATACTGAAGTTGAAAATCGTAGTCCTTCAAAAATTTTAACCATCGTCTCTGCCTCATGTTCAACTCCTTCTGATTGAATAGATACTTCAAGCTCTTATGATCACTATAGACATTAAAGGTTGCTCCATAAAGAAAATGTCTCCATATCTTCAACGCAAACACCACCGCCGGTAATTCCAAATCATGAGTAGGATAATTCTTCTCATGCACTTTCAACTGTCTTGAGGCATACGCCACCACCTTTCTATTATGCATCAACACATAACCTAAACCCAAATGTGAAGCATCACAATACACTTCAAATGGTTCATTGGGATCAGGTAGAATCAACACCGGTGCAGTAGTCAAATGTCTCTTCAACTTTTGAAAACTCACCTCGTATGCATCAGTCCATGCAAAAGCTTGATTCTTCCATGTGAGTTGGGTGAGAGGTCATGCTATCTTTGAAAATCCTTCAATAAACCTTCGATAGTACCCGACCAGTCCAACAAAACTACGAATCTCCGTCACTGTCTTCGGCCTTTCCCACTGAAGAATGACCTCCACCTTTGTTGGATCCACTGCAATCCCTTCCTTTGAGATTACGTGCCCCAAAAACTGAACTTCCTTTAACCAGAATTTACACTTGGACAGCTTCGCGTATAACTTCTTCTCCTTCAAAATCTAAAGAACCACACTGAGATTTTTAGCACGTTCCTCCAGACTTTGAGAATAAATCAGAATGTCATCAATAAAGACAATGACAAATCTTTCTAAATAGGGACAAAAGATCCTATTCATGTAATCCATGAATATTGCAGGAGCATTCGTTACCCTGAATGACATTACTAAATACTCGTAGTGCCCATAACGCGTCCAAAAAGCTGTCTTAGGTAGAGGTGTCAAAATGGGCTGAGCCCGATGGGCCGGCCCGAATGGCCCGACAAATGGGATGGGCTGGGCCAGTAAAAATGAACACAAAATTAAAAATAGCCCGAATGGGCTGAGCCCGAATGGGCCGAGCCCGAATGGGCCAAGCCCGAATGGGTGATGCGTGTGATTCCACATCACATTTTGCATATGTTTTGCATGCATTTTCATAGTCTTTTATGCATATTTGTTTATTTCATCATTCGTTTTTTCTTTTAGTTCGGATAACTGCGGTTTGGCATGTGTTATAATGCAGGAACGAGGCAAATTGAAGTGGAATGGAGCTAAGCTGAATTGATGTTGAAATAGGGACAAAATGCACCGAAAAGAAGAAAAACAGACTCGACCACGGCCTGGGTGTGGTCTCCATCACGGCCATGGTTCGAGGGAGTCAAGAAAGAAGAGAACCAGAAGTCCAGACTCAACCACGGCCTGGCCGTGGTGGCCACCACGGCCGTGGTTGAGAAGCAGGGTTAGAAAATTTGGTCCAGAACTGACCACGGCCTGGCCGTGGTCCCCACCACGGCCGTGGTTCGGAAGCAGGGTTAGAAAATTTGGTCCAGAACTGACCACGGCCGTGGTTCGCTTGACGAACAGTTTTAAGTGACTTGTTTTCCCTTTTTAAAGGGGGGAGGGATTGTCAAAACAACACAGCAGGCTAAGGCACGAAGGAGGAGACCTAAATTGGAGATTTTGAAGCTTGAAACAAGGCAAAAGGGGGAGACTCTTGGATTGGAAGAAGAGTTAGAGAAGACAAGAAGGCTTCACAAGAATTGTTTCTCTTCTCTTGGATTTTTCTTTTGGTTTGTTTCTAGATATATTATGGTTTGTATTTCAATGAATATGATTGAGTAATTCTTTGTTCTAGGATTTGGTAGTAACCCATTGGAACAATTGACAATGTTTGATGCATGAATTTCTGCCTCTTTAATACTAAGTTTCTCTTGATTTAGTTTTTGGGCACACCAACTATTTGTGAATATGTCTGGCCACATGTTTGCATGATCTTTGATATTAAGGGAAGAACTGAAAGGTGACTCTTGATTTCAGAACCCTAAAAACTGAACCTGAGCTTTTAAATCACGAAAGTAGATTAATTCTCTTGAGGTTTTCTACTGAATTATCTGTTCTTATTGGATTCTATCTAATGCAATTGTTATGAAAATAGGAATTGGATTAGATTGGATACGTTATTGTGTTCTGAAAGGAAACAATAATTCTTTAGGATAATTCGCCTTCAAGAATAACTTAGTTTGAGAAGAGAGGAAAGAATTGCAAAACTTGTTGATTTTCATTGTGGTGAACCCATATCCTAGATTCCTTAAAAACTGATTTCTTAATACCAATTTTCGTGTTCAAATCCCAAAGTTTATCTTCTTTGTTACTTTCGAATTTTAATTTCGCGTTCGGTCTACCATCACAACTTTACATCACTAGTTTGGTCTAGATAATCATAATTAAACTTAATTGGTTGTCATAAACTCAGTCCTCGTGGATCGATAATTTTATTACTTGACGAAATCGTACACTTGCGATTACACCACAACAAGTTTTTGGCGCCGTTGCCGGGGACTGTGTTTTCTTTGACTATCAATTCAGATTTAATTTGATTCTTCTAGGCATTTTAATTTCTGTGTTAGATATTTCTCTTCCTGTGCTCTTTGCAATTGACTTGTTTCTTGTTTATGCGAAGTTCTAGACGTTTCAGAACTCCTATTGAAGCAGATTCTGAAATTGAAAGGACTTTTCATCGAAGGAGAAGACAGCAAAGACAAAGAGTAAGAGAAATACCTGAACCACAACTTACCATGGCAGCAGCTGAAGACAATAGACCGTTGAAGGAGTATGCAGCCCCTAATGCTCGGGGTTTGCGATCTGGGATTGCTAGGCCAGCCATTGAAGCTGAGAACTTCACTATACCGCCTTCCTTACTATCCATGATAAGGCAAAACCAGTTTGGAGGTTTACCTTCGGAGGACCCAAATGATCATGTTGAGATGTTCTTGGAATTCTGTGAGACTCTCAAGATTGAAGGTGCCTCAGTCGATGCCATTCGGCTCCGGTTATTTCCATTATCCATGAGGGACAAGGCTCGAGCTTGGTTGAAGTCGGTACCCACCGACACATTGACCACATGGAATCAATTGGAGCAAGCGTTCCTGAATAAGTTCTTCCCTCCTTCTAAGACTGCACATCTTAGAACTCAAATCACAAGCTTTATTCAAAAGGAAGGAGAATCGTTATTCGAAGCTTGGGATAGATACAAGGGGTTGTTGGAATCTTGCCCACATCATGGGTTAGAAAAATGGCTAATCGTTCACACCTTCTACAATGGATTGGAATATCCTTCAAAGGTGTCACTTGATTCTGCGGCCGGAGGAGCTCTGATGAATAGAAGGCTTACGGAAGCCTATGACATTATTGAGAATGTCGCTGCAAACCATCACCAGTGGGCCAATGAAAGAGGTAACAACCCGAGAAAACTCTCGGGAGGTAAGTTTGAGTTGGATGGTGTTGGTTTAATTATGGCTAAGTTTGACTCATTGAATAAACGCTTTGATAAGCTTGAAAAAGCTGGTGTTAATACTGTAAATGCTGCTAACACCTTTTGTGAGATTTGTGGAATGCAGGGACATATGAGTGCGGAATGCCAAGCTGAAAATGGTTCCTCGCAAGGCACTTCGGTGGAACAAATGGAATCATGCCATAATTTCTATGACATTCCACCGAAGGTGCGCAATGATCCATATTCCCAGACTTACAATCCCGGTTGGAGGTCTCATCCCAATTTCTCCTATAGGAACAATCAAAATCAAGTTGGGCAAAGTGGTGCTAAACCTCCTATTGGATTCCCCCAGGTACAAAAGTCTAAACTTGAATCTCTTCTTGAAAATTTTGTAGAGAGTCAAACCAAGCAAAATGAAGAGTTTAGGCACCATGGTCAAGTTGTTAGTGAGGCTATTAAGGATTTGACATCTAAGGTTGATAATTTAGCTATTCATAACAAGATGTTAGAAACTCAAATAGCCCAACAAGCTAGTTCTTCAAATAGACCACATGGGAAATTTCCGGATGCCAGAAATAAATCCTAATGAACATTGTAAGGCTGTGAGTTTAAGGAGTGGGAAGCAATTAGAAGATTCTAAAGCAAAGGGGGAGAATGACAAGGAAAGGAGGGATGAAGAGGAAGAAACAACTAGGACACAACCTTTAGAAGAAAAGGAGAGCAATGAGAAAGTGTCTAAGTATGTACCCCCTAAACCTTACCAACCCTTGGTGCCCTTCCCTCAAAGATTGGCCAAGGCCAAGCTAGATAAGCAGTTTGAAAAGTTTCTTGAAATCCTTAAGAAATTATACATTAATGTACCCTTCACTGAGGCGTTGCAACAAATGCCTACTTATGCTAAATTTCTTAAGGACATTTTGTCCAATAAGAGAAAGCTAGAGGAGTATGAGACCGTAGCATTAACTGAGGAGTGTAGTGCTTTGATTCAAAATAAGTTGCCTCCTAAACTCAAAGATCCTGGCAGCTTCTCTATTCCTTGCTTGATTGGAAACACCAGTTTTGATAAAGCCTTATGTGATTTGGGGGCTAGTGTTAGTCTTATGCCCTTGTCTGTTTGTAAGAAGTTGGAGGTGGGTGAACTAAAGCCCATAACTATCTCCCTTCAATTGGTGGATCGATCCGTTAAATACCCAATAGGCATCTTGGAGGATGTTCCTATTAGAGTGGGTAAGTTCTTTATTCCTGCTGATTTTGTGGTTCTTGAAATGGAAGAGGATGCACAAATTCCCATTATTCTTGGTAGGCCTTTCTTGGCTACTGCAGTGCTATTATTGATGTGAAAAATGGTAAGTTGTCATTGACTGTTGGTGATGATAAGGTTGAGTTTGATATATCTAGATCAATTAAGCAACCTTCTTTTGAGGATTCTTGTTGCAGGATTGATTTATTGCATCAGGTAGTGAAAGAAGAAACCATCAAGATGCACTTGGAAGATCCATTGGAAATGTGCTTGGTTGGAAGAGACTCATCAGAATTTGAAGGTGAAGTAGCTGAGTATGCCCGTTTGTTAGAGGCAAACCCAGTGATTCCACCTCAAAATGCAAAAATGGAAAAGCTTGAGTCTAAACCCAAACCCGAAGATTGGAAAGAGGACAAGGCTCCAAAGGTAGAACTCAAACCCCTCCCTTCCACTCTCAGGTATGAATTTCTTGGTTCAAACTCTTCTTATCCCGTCATTGTAAGTGCTAGTTTGAATGAGTTAGAGACAGAGAAATTACTTAGAGCACTTAGAATGCATCGAAAGGTCATAGGATACACAATTGATGATATTAAGGGCATAAATCCTTCCTTTTGCATGCACAGGATTTTGATGGAAGTTGACCATAAACCATCCATTGATCATCAACGTAGGTTGAATCCTAATATGAAAGAGGTGGTTAAGAAAGAAATTCTTAAGTTGTTAGATGCTGGGGTAATTTACCCAATCTCAGATAGTGAATGGGTTAGTCCAGTGCATGTGGTTCCTAAGAAAGGGGGAATAACTGTGACCAAAAATGAGAAAAATGAACTGATTCCCACAAGGGCGGTCACAGGATGGAGAATGTGCATTGATTATAGGAAGTTGAATAAAGCCACTAGGAAAGATCACTTCCCCCTCCCCTTCATTGATCAAATGCTAGAGAGATTAGCTGAGCATGCATATTTCTGTTACCTAGATGGTTATTCGGGATTCCACCAAATCCCCATTCATCCTAGTGACCAGGAAAAGACCACATTTACTTGTCCCTATGGCACCTTTGCTTATAGGAGAATGCCTTTTGGTTTGTGTAATGCTCCGGCTACTTTTCAAAGATGCATGACTGCAATTTTTTCTGATTTTATTGAAAACATCATGGAAGTTTTTATGGATGATTTCTCTATATATGGTACTAACTTTGATGATTGTTTGTCTAATTTGTCTAAGATCTTGCAGCGTTGTGAAGAGGTTAACCTCGTCTTGAATTGGGAAAAGTGCCATTTTATGATACAAGAGGGAATAGTGCTTGGACACTTAGTTTTCGGAAAAGGGATTGAGGTGGATAGGGCAAAGATTGAAGTAATTGAAAAATTGCCTCCACCAGTGAATGTGAAAGGAGTGAGGAGTTTCTTGGGACATGTCGGTTTTTACCGGAGATTTATTAAGGATTTTTCAAAAATTGCTAAACCATTGTCTAATCTCTTAGTGAAAGATGTTCCATTTGATTTTAATACTGATTGTTTGCAAGCCTTTTGCAGATTGAAAGAAGCTTTGATTACAACTCCCATTTTACAGTCACCGGATTGGAATCTACCATTTGAGGTTATGTGCGATGCCAGTGACTATGCCATAGGAGCTGTTTTGGGGCAAAGGAAAGACAAGAAGGTCCATGTCATCTATTATGCAAGCAAAACTCTTGATGGAGCCCAAGCCAATTATGCAACCACTGAGAAGGAATTGCTTGCGGTGGTTTTTGCCTTTGAGAAATTCAGATCATACCTTGTGGGTTCAAAGGTGACTGTGTACACTGATCATTCCGCACTCAAATACCTCATGAGCAAAAAGGAAGCAAAGCCTAGACTTATCCGTTGGATACTTCTCTTGCAAGAATTCGACTTGGAGATTCTAGACAAGAAAGGGGTGGAGAACTTAGTTGTGGATCACCTATCCAGACTTGAACCACCGGTGAATGAGCAAGGTAACTTGCCTATTGATGATTCCTTCCCCGATGAGCAACTACTTGCCATTTCAAAAGAGGAGGTTCCTTGGTATGCCGACTTTGCGAATTACTTAGCTTGCGGAATTCTACCACCAGAAATTAATTATCAACAGAAAAAGAAATTTTTCTCTGATTTGAAGCATTTTGTGTGGGATGAGCCGTATATCTTAGGAGATGTCTTTGATGGTATCTATCGAAGATGTGTCTCAGAGGATGAAGGTCAGAGTATATTGAATTGTTGTCATTCTTCATCCTATGGAGGACATGCTAGTGCCTCAAAGACATCAGCCAAAGTTCTTCAATCTAGTTTCTTCTGGCCTCATATTTTCAGAGATGCTCGAAACTTTGTTATCTCTTGATGACAGCTGTCAAAGAACGGAAATATATCTAAGAGACATGAAATGCCTCTCAATCCCATCTTGGAAGTTGAGATTTTTATGTTTGGGGAGTTGATTACATGGACCATTTCCACCATCTTGTAACAACAAGTTCATTCTTGTGGCGGTGGATTATGTCTCAAAGTGGGTAGAAGTAATACCATCCCCAACGAGTGATGCTAAAACCGTTATGAAGCTATTCAAAAAGATCATATTTCCAAGGTTCGGAGTTCCAAGAGCAGTGATAAGTGATGGAGGTTCGCATTTCATCGAAAGACAATTTGAAAACCTCTTGAAAAAGTACGGAGTGACTCACAAAGTCGCTATACCATACCATCCCCAAACCAGCGGACAAGTAGAGGTTTCCAATAGAGAAATCAAGAGCATATTGGAGAAGACTGTTTCAAAGTCAAGAAAGGATTGGTCTTTGAAGCTTGATGACGCTCTATGGGCATACAGAACGTACTTATAAGACTCCTATTGGTATGACTCCATTTCGGTTGATTTATGGTAAGCCGTGTCATCTTCCAGTTGAGCTAGAACACAAGGCATTTTGGGCCATCAAACTACTGAACTTTGACATGAAAATGGCTGGGGAGAAAAGGAAATTACAACTTCATGAGCTGGACGAATTGAGGCTTGATACATATGAACATGCCAAGACTTACAAGGAACAGACCAAGCGTTGGCATGACAAGCACATCTTGCATCGAGAATTCAAAGAAGGAGATCTTGTGCTACTCTTCAACTCAAGATTGAAGCTATTTCCAGGTAAGCTCAGGTCTAGATGGTCCGGACCATTCCAAGTTCGTCGAGTGTTTCCTTATAGAGCTGTTGAGGTGTGGAGCGAAGCCACAGGATCCTTCAAGGTAAATGGACAAAGGTTGAAGTCTTATCTTGTTAATGAATTTATAGAGAAGGGAGTGACACACAACCTTCTTTGTCTGAGTGTTTCAAGTTAAAAGTGGCAGGGGTCGAGCTTAAGACCATAAATAAGCGCTTCTTGGGAGGCAACCCAAGTTCTCTTCCATTGCAAAATTTCTTTTTCTTTATGTTTTTGCATTTGTTATTTGGATAAATTTAACAAAGTTGCAGGGCAATGAACACTTACTGATGAGTGTATTTCAAGTTGAACCTCTTTTGGGACTTCAAGGCTTCAAATTCCAAGTCTAAAGGGAACAACGGTTAGGATGAGGTATGTACCACAATCATAATTCAGCTCTTGCTAGATTTAAAAAAAAAAATAATTCCAGAACCAACCACGGCCTGGCCGTGGTTCCCATCATGGCCGTGGTGTTTACCACGGTCGTGGTTTCTGGTAAAAAAAAAAAAAAGGGAAGACGCAAAAAACAGAACCAACCACGGCCTGGCCGTGGTGGCCATCATGGCCGTGGTGTCTGGTCTGCAGAAAACATTAAAAAGATGAAAAACAGAATTGACCACGGCCTGGCCGTGGTTCCCACCACGGCCGTGGTTCGTGTCTGCTACGCTTTTTTTTAACTCCTACGCACCAATCTTTCCCTCACTTACCTCCCACTTCTTCTTCTTCTTCTTTCCCCCACCTCCATTGCTATACACACCAACCTCCATTTCTCACTCCTTCTCTCACAAATCACCCTAAACCTTCCCAAATCCACCCCTTAATTCCATCCTCCACCTCTATTTTACCATTTTCTTCTTCTTCTTCCCCATTCTTCTCCTCATTCCCTCCATAGCTAACACCACACGTCCCTCCCCTTGCCATTTTACCATTTTTTTCCTCCCTTTCACCACCCATTTTCTTCATCTTTTCCATCATTCCCAACCTCCATAACCCACACCCACACATTCAAACTCTCACATTTGCACCAGATTTCAAATCCCCAATTTTGAAGACGGAAACCCTAGCTTCCTGATTTTCAATAATCTCTTGCGAATTAAGAGTTCATATGGCTAGCAAACGGCAACGTGGGGATCAATCTTCATCTTCCAGAGCCAGAGGCGCTCCTTCAAGAGGTAACTCTCCTGACTCTAACCCTTTTGGCATTGTGTTTAAAAATAGAGAACAAAAAGATAGGTACAATGTGTTAGCCAAAAGAAAAATAGTAAACACTAGGTACCTAGATGACCAAGTTCTAGACACTTTAGGATTGTGAGGAGATAAATTGGATGCTTGGACAATATAGGGTGGAGCACCTTGCTCGCAC
Source organism: Ormosia semicastrata (assembly GCA_029884595.1). Lineage (NCBI taxonomy): Eukaryota > Viridiplantae > Streptophyta > Magnoliopsida > Fabales > Fabaceae > Ormosia > Ormosia semicastrata. The sequence continues at coordinate 79,292,843 of JAQQTO010000060.1, forward strand.
CCGTTATGTTACATTTCTTGGGCCTACATTAGAGTTTTTGAGCTCTCTTGAGGCCAATATTTTGCAAGGGGAGGGTGTCAAGATGGCCGAATCGTTTCCGGCTATTTAATGTTGATCATGTCCTGAATTTAGAGGAGTTTAACTCCATTTTCTCCTTGCCGGTGGGTGGGGAAAGACGTTCCCCTAGAGAATTTAATGTTGGGAATTTCTGGAGTCAAATAAGCTTTAGTGGAGGTAGCTATGATTCATCCAAAGCTAAGGCCACTACCTTAGTCAACCCCTGTTTTTGCTATCTCCACCGCATTATGGCTAATACCTTATTTGGTCGCGGGGATAGCGATGGAGTCATCCGCCAGGACAAACTCCTTTTCTTATGGGCTATGTTGCACAGTGTTCACTTAGACACAAGGTCTCACATGATTCAGCACTTACTCAAAGTTGCCAAGAAAGGAGAGGGTTCAATAGTCATAGGTGGGCTTATCACTGCAATAGCCCACTATCTTGAGTATGACTTGGATGGTTTCGTCGAAGCCGAAGGGCGCAATAGAATTGATCTCATAGCTTGTATAGCTATGAAGATGATTGTTAGGGAGGAAGAGTCATATTGCTTAGTAATTCCTGATCGGCTGCACCCTTTTCCCCTCCCTAACCCTGCTGCCATTTCTGTTAGAAACCGAGAAGCGGCGTGTGCGGTGGTGGATGAACCTGAACCACTTAACGTTCAGCAGCCTCTTCGTTCACCACCCTAAGGTCGGCCATCTAGGCCTCCTTCCTCTTCTGCAGGTACTTCTTCTGATGCTTTTGATCGGATCTACACTTCCCTTGACGCCATTCAGGCTGAGGTGCGCTCATTCGAGCCGACCAGGCACACATCCGGTCAGAGCAAGCTCAGCATAGAGTGATGATGGAGCAACTACAGCAACAAGGCCAGAGCATGGAGACCATGATCCGTGCTATGTATGACTGGCATATGAGCCAGCATCACTTTCCACCGCAGTGAGTCCACTTCTTTTTCTTCTCTCTCTGACTTGATGGTTTACATTGGGGACAATGTAAATCTCAAGCTTGGGGTGGGGTATTTACATTTATTTTCATGTTTTCATGCCGCATGCTTAGTTGCATTTTAGCTTTTTCATATTGCACATTGCATTGTGTTGCATGATCACACCATCTTGTTACCCCAGTATAGGTTTGCATCCTCCTTTATGAACATTTTTTGCCAATTTTAAAGAAAGTGAATGTGGAACCCATGTTTTTATTCCTGTGATAGGCAAGTTTTCAAAGGGAGATCTTTTGATAGCAATGGTTAGCGTAAGGTTCTCTATTTTTGAGCTTTTCATTGATTTAGCCACTAAAGGTGAGAATTGAGCCTAATAAGGGGTATGTGCTTTACATTGATGTTAACCCCTCTTTTCTGTTGAGTGAAATTCTGTACTCTTGGATTTGGTGCTTTAGAATTTGATTTGAAACCATTTTGAAGCGGAATTATTGGTTGCATGCTTGAATGTGATTAAGGCATCTTAGGTATTTTTCATGGCCTTCTGAACTTATTGTCACATCTTCATCCGCTAGTTGCCCATTTTGAGCTTTATGCATAATTGATTTTCTTGGTACCTATGAGGATACACCGTTGGTAACCATCTAGAACGGTTAATGGAGCAAAAACTCGGCTTGAAGCTTGTGCTTAGAATCATGTGTTTTTGAGTCTTCTGAAAAAAAAAATAAAAAAAAAATAAATGTTGAAATGAATGCTTGACAAAGAAGGAAAAGAAATAAGAAAATTGTTTGGAAATGCGAAGCTATGCTTGTTATTGTATAATACCTTTGCTTCATATATGTTCTAGAGGGTTTCTTGTTACTAGAAATTTCGCTAACCCTTTGTACATATTTTCCTTTCTTTATCCTACCAAAAATCATTCCTATGGCCCCATTATAACCCTTTTGAAAGACCTTTTGATTCTTGCATGCATGCTGATTATTAGTGAAAATTTGGTTTCCTATCAAGTTCATAAAAGTGCTTTTTGAGGAGCTTGAGTGATGTTTCTTTACCCTTACACACTTTGAGAGTGATTAGATGAGTGACCCTAATTCATGGAAAGCATGAATTTAGGGAACCTAAGCTTCTATTGGATTGGACATTGATCATCTCTACACTGGTTGAATGTTTATGCCTATTACTTGCATTCGTTGTTTTTCGGGTTCTTCATTCACTGTCATATTTCAAAGTTCTGATTTTGGCCTTAGTGATTGCTTGAGGACAAGCAAAATCTTAAGCTTGGGGTAGTTTGATGCGTGTGATTCCACATCACATTTTGCATATGTTTTGCATGCATTTTCATAGTCTTTTATGCATATTTGTTTATTTCATCATTCGTTTTTTCTTTTAGTTCGGATAACTGCGGTTTGGCATGTGTTATAATGCAGGAACGAGGCAAATTGAAGTGGAATGGAGCTAAGCTGAATTGATGTTGAATTAGGGACAAAATGCACCGAAAAGAAGACAAACAGACTCAACCACGGCCTGGGTGTGGTCTCCATCACGGCCATGGTTCGAGGGAGTCAAGAAAGAAGAGAACCAGAAGTCCAGACTCAACCACGGCCTGGCCGTGGTGGCCACCACGGCCGTGGTTGAGAAGCAGGGTTAGAAAATTTGGTCCAGAACTGACCACGGCCTGGCCGTGGTCCCCACCACGGCCGTGGTCCCCACCACGGCCGTGGTTCGGAAGCAGGGTTAGAAAATTTGGTCCAGAACTGACCACGGCCTGGCCGTGGTCCCTACCACGGCCGTGGTTCGCTTGACGAATAGTTTTAAGTGACTTGTTTTCCCTTTTTAAAGGGGGGAGGGATTGTCAAAACAACACAGCAGGCTAAGGCACGAAGGAGGAGACCTAAATTGGAGATTTTGAAGCTTGAAACAAGGCAAAAGGGGGAGACTCTTGGATTGGAAGAAGAGTTAGAGAAGACAAGAAGGCTTCACAAGAATTGTTTCTTTTCTCTTGGATTTTTCTTTTGGTTTGTTTCTGGATATATTATGGTTTGTATTTCAATGAATATGATTGAGTAATTCTTTGTTCTAGGATTTGGTAGTAACCCATTGGAACAATTGACAATGTTTGATGCATGAATTTCTGCCTCTTTAATACTAAGTTTCTCTTGATTTAGTTTTTGGGCACACCAACTGTTTGTGAATATGCCTGGCCACATGTTTGCATGATCTTTGATATTAAGGGAAGAACTGAAAGGTGACTCTTGATTTCAGAACCCTAAAAACTGAACCTGAGCTTTTAAATCACGAAAGTAGATTAATTCTCTTGAGGTTTTCTACTGAATTATTTGTTCTTATTGGATTCTATCTAATGCAATTGTTGTGAAAATAGGAATTGGATTAGATTGGATACGTTATTGTGTTCTGAAAGGAAACAATAATTCTTTAGGATAATTCGCCTTCAAGAATAACTTAGTTTGAGAAGAGAGGAAAGAATTACAAAACTTGTTGATTTTCATTGTGGTGAACCCATATCCTAGATTCCTTAAAAACTGATTTCTTAATACCAATTTCTGTGTTCAAATCCCAAAGTTTATCTTCTTTGTTACTTTCAAATTTTAATTTCTGCGTTCTGGTCTACCATCACAACTTTACATCACTAGTTTGGTCTAGATAATCATAATTAAACTTAATTAGTTGTCATAAACTCAGTCCTCGTGGATCGATAATTTTATTACTTGACGAAATCGTACACTTGCGATTACACCACAACAATGGGCTGGGCTGGCCCGTTATAATAACACTATATTTAGTTAAATGAGTTGGGCTGGGCCAGTAAAATGCTGGCCCAAAATTAACATGGCCCGAATGGGCTGACCCGAAATGGCCAGTGGCCCGAATGGGCCAGGCCGGCCCGTTTTGACACCTCTAGTCTTAGGAACATCTTCAACCTTCAGGCGAATCTGATGATAACCAGAATGCAAATCGATCTTGGAGAAAACAGTAGCTTCCTTCAGTTGATCCATCAAATCATCTATCCTCGGAAGTGGATACTTATTCTTGATTGTGATTTTATTCAACTGACGATAATCTACACATAGACGAGAAGTTTTATCCTTCTTCTTTACTAACAGCACTGAAGCTCCCTACGGTGACACACTGGGTCTCATAAACTATTTTCCTAATAGTTCCTCCAACTGCTTCTTAAGTTCAGCCAATTCTGACGGTGACATCCGATACGGTGCCATTGAAATAGGACCAGCTCCTGGCACAAGATCAATAGAAAACTCTATTTCTCTTTCTAGTGGTAGTCTAGGAATGCCATCAGGAAAACCTCGGGAAACTCATTTACTATCGGAATAGCATTCATATCCTCTTCACTCTTGACCTCTAAGGAAAGTAATAACATGTATCCTTAAGCTCCTTCCCTTAAGCAAGCTTCGACTTGGTTCACCGTTAAAAATCCAAAATTCTCAGGTTTAGGAAAAACTAAAGTCTTATTGGCACAATCTAATAGGATATGGTTAGAAGATAACCAATCTATTCCTAGAATTATGTTTATTTGTGACAAAGGCAAACAAATCAAATCAACAGGAAATATTCGATTCATAACACAAATAGGACAGCTTAAACAAACTTGGGTAGTAACAACAAGCTTAGTAGTAGGGGTAGAAATAATCAGATCAAAAGGCAATCAAAACACAGATAATCCTGAACGATCCACATAGTCATAATCAATGAAAGAATGCGTCGCTCTAGAATCATATAGCACTATTAAAGAATTACCTTCTATGGCACACTATCCTATAATCAGATCCTCCGATTTTGAGGCTTCCTCTCCACTCATTGTGTACACTCTCCCTCCTGTCTGTGCCTAGCAGCACGAACATTACTGACAGAGGGCTCCGTCTTGGGCTAATCGCAGTCCTTTGAAATATGTCATGGCTTTCCACATCGAAAACAAATGATGCCATTGACTGCACGGTGGTTTGTCAAGTGGTCCTTCCCACACTTGAAGCATTTCGATGTAGACGCCACTGTTTGACCAAATTTGTTGTTTCCAGAACTTCCTCCATAAGACTTTTACTGAGATTGACTCCCCGTTGGCCGTGAGTACGACTTCTATTGGAATCGAGTTTTGTTATTGTTGCCTCCTCTTTGGAATCGTGTTGGTCCAAAGTTGCGATTTCTGGTGTCAGAGACTGATCTAACTCTTCTATTCGATGACACTTGTCAAGCAAAACTAGGAATTGCTCAATCCCTAGGGGCAGCACTGCACGCTTCAAATCGTGCCTTAGACCTTCTTCAAACTTTCTGCACTTCCACTCCTCGTCATGTTGTAGTTGGAAGTACCTCAAGAACTTCGGCAGGCTCTCAAACCTTGCAACATACTCTCCTACCGTCACTCCTCCTTGTCGCAGACCAAGGAATTCCATTTCCTTAGCATGCCTTACACTGGCTGGAAATTTTTTTTTCCAGAAACTTGTTCTTGAAGAGTCCCCACGTAATCACCCTTCCTTCAGCTTCTAGTAGCCGTTGTGTTCCGGCCCACCAGTCCTCTCCATCTCCAACGAGCATGAAGGTAGCGCAAGTTACCTTCCTCTTATCATTACAACCCATTCCTCTAAAAATCTTTTCCAGCTCCTTGATCCAAATATTAGCCTTCTCCGGATCAAACTCTCTTTTAAACTGCGGCAGGTTGTTATAATGAAACTCTGATAGATTTTGAGCTTCTGCATTTTCTTCATGTTGTTGAGCAGCTGCAACCATGCTCTTATTATCTCGTCCAGTATCCACACTTGAACCTCTACCACGCGCCATTATACTCCTTCGAAATTAAACTAAACAATACAAAAATCAAAGTCAAATAAAATCATTTCAGACAATGTTGTCTCCTTACAGAAACCAAACATAGAGAATCACACAATACAAACAAGACAGACCTAACCACAAACCCAAAAGACTCAAACTTGGGCTCTGATACCAACTAATGTAACACCCCCTTTAGGGCATCACATTTGCGGATTCCAAGTTACCAAATTATAACCAAGTTATAGTTACTAATAATATTGTACGTACGTTTTTCAAATATTTTTCTTCGCGGATAATTAAAAACAAACAAATTAAATAAAATACAGAATATACCAAACTAACATAAGTATATAGATACTATAGTCCAAACATAAACTAACCTAGTACCCAACATCTAGTCAGAAGGGTACTCATCCGGATCCTCTTCCGGATCTTCCTCAAATTCCTCAGATGACAACAACCCGGATGGGTCACAGGGCTACGGATTGGAGTTCATGCAAATGAAACTACTGAGTTCTCGTAACACGACGACTACCCCATAAAAACTCTATAGGTATAATAAAACTCAAATGCACATAAGCATTAAAAGTAAAAGTAGATTCCCCATCATGAGTCCTTCTCAGAGTCACAATTGTATTCCCAATATAACTGATACAATCAGTGTCCATGTTAATACGCCAAGCGTCAGTGTCTCCCCGAAACTGAGTCCTCACGAAACCAAGGAAACTAGACCTCGACGCCATCCCAAAATACAAATAAACTAATACAAACAGAAGTGAGGCGATCTTTCCTCCTCCTCTTCACAATTTTTATCACACATATATATCAATAAAATAATATAACAAAGAGGTGAGATCCCCTCCATCAATACCATCATGCCAGTATAAAGATAGTAAAACAACATACCATTCATACACAGCATTTAACAGATATATTCATAGCATCATATAATCTTAGCATCGAATAGCAAATAATTACTACGACACACACACACACATACACACACACACACACACACACACACACACACACACACACACACACACACACACACACACACACACACACATATATAACAGTAAAATGATGACTGACTATGCACATGCACAATGAACCAATTTCCTACTCCATGGAGCTAAACTCAATTTCAGAGAGAATGATCCAAAAGATATGTCTGTATATCGGTCGCCTCAAATCAAGTGCTATAATTTCTCAATGTGCACATCAAGCATTATACAAGACATTCTATGCTAGATCGTGAATAGGAATAGTATTCTTGTCGAGATCGTCGGTATGTTTGCATCGGTTGCCATGGCACAGTAGTGCTACTAACTGGCCACATGTGGAATTCTGCGCCCCGACGCCTCCAAGTTCAACAAGTGAACTATATTACGCAATTCGCACCCGCACTAACGTGTAATTCAACTCCTAGGCAACAATAGTCTTAACAGACACCGTCTGTCAACAATGCATGTCAAATTACTCAATGCATATTATAAGCCACTACAGACCACAAACACAGTAATATTCCCGGGTCCATTATATCGGCTCAACAGCAAAACTTGCTGCTACTCTCAATCGCGTAGCATTTTTATCGTGTTTTCACAGTTGCGAAAAATTTCTGTTATGTTTTCAAATCGCGTAACAATTTTACAACGTTTTCTTAATCTCGTAAATATTTTAAAATGTTTTCTCAATCGCGTAGCTAAAAATCACCATTTTTAAATCGCGAAACATATTTTCTCAATATTCTAAGCTCAAATTAAAACTTTTCTCATTTAATATAAATATTGGACTTTATTTTCATTATTTCCCTATTAAATCACTTTTAAATAATATTTCTAACAATTTTCTCACATTCTACCTTATTTTAATTTTAAATAAAACTCTTTTCCATTTAACTCATTTATATCATTATAAATAAAATATTTTAAATCTCCAAATTACTTCTTAGTCCTAATTTCACTATAATGGCTGAAAATCACATCTTAATTAGTGATAAAAATATATTCATTTTCATTTTTATTTTGTAATTCCTTAATTAAATTTATTACCACTAATCCTCTAGGTTAACATTTAATAAAACATTTTGCATTAGATTTTCCCTTTGGAGGGCTTGGAGGCCGTGAGCCTCTATGGCCATTGGAGCAAAAAATTTCTTTCCTCTCAAGCAAAATTGATAGCATACAACATACTTTAAGCATCAAAATTCTACTTTAACAAGTTCATACATAATATCAAAGCAATAAAAATTAGATAAGCAAAATAAATACAAATCAAATAATTACACAAATATGGTGAATAAATCCTCACATGGATTCATCACCTTCACACAAATTTCGTGTCCCTCACCACCATAAGTGGTTGATGAGGTTAATCTCCCTCTTACCTTAGATGTAGCCTCCTTGCTCCTTGTAGGATCCTTTGTATCAACTTCCTCCACCAAGTAGCTCTTAGAATCAAAGTAAACACAAATATATTAATATCCAAGGGTAGCGTAAGATAACCATAGATCAAATATGGTCTTAGAATTTCAAGAATCAAATAAGAAATCACGTTTCAAGAATTTTACCTTAAAACCCTAGAACTTGAACTCAAAAATCAAGCTTGAAAATAATTGAATTAAGGCTTGATCACAACACCAAAGTTGCTTAGGACGATGTTTAGAATCAAGTAGTATGGTTAGTTTAAATTATGAGAGTTTGGAAGGTAATATTGGGTAGTGATGCCGTGAGCTTTGAGAGAAAATGGAAGAGAGTTTTTGTGTTTGGCTTTTGCATGAAAGATGATAAGTGTAATATGTGATATTTTTGTCTCCGAAAGCCCTTATGGCCGTGAGCTTCCATGAGAAGGATGAGTGATCAATTTGCTCACTACAACTCATCTCAACCATTGATTTGATCAAGGGTGGACATCCAAAGCTTCTCCTCCAAGCTTGTTTCTAATTGGTTCTTCATAAAGTTGTCATAGCCATCATCTTTGACTAGCATTAGATATTTTCTAGTAGCTATTATCTAATGGACAAAAGCTACTACTATTTATTATCCAATGGATAATAACATTACCCAATGGATAATAGCTTTATCCAATGGATAATAAAATTGAACAAAAACTCAGATAAAGAAAATTTTTGTCAACTGTTTCCAGTTTCAGGTTTAGTAAGTTCCCTCAGCGCTGCATTAACAGTCCAAAACTTTTTGGTTTAGGAAAAACTTTTATTTTTTTGGGCACGCCTCAAACATACATACAGTCCAAAATAATATTAAAGTAATCAAAATAAATTAAAAATCCTCAAAAATTCACAAAAAATTTCAAATATTATAAAACTCATAAATATCAAGAAAAATAAAAAATCGGGGTGTTACAAGATGAATTTTAGGTCAAGTATGGGGGTTTTGATTCATAATCCAAATTAAGATGTTTAGGTTTGTGTTTGATGGTTCCTATGTGTTTAAGAATTTATTAGGGCTTACTATCACCTAAAAACTAGTTTGGAATGGCCAAAATCCAAGAATTGAACCATTGGAATAATACCACGGTTCTGCAGAATCTAGGTTTTGCTTCTCACGCCACGGTACAAGGTGATGCACGCCGCAGCGCACAAGCCTTGGATTTTCAATTTCTGCAAGCAGAGAGCATCACACTGCTGTGTGGGAGTGTTATGCCGAGGCGTGAGGCCCTGGAACTCCAAAAATGTCATTTTTGATATTTTAAAGTTCTATACTAGATAGAATAATTAGTATATGTTTCCTAAAGTGTGTTAAGAAACAAATGGGAATATTTTCAAGAGGAAAATTATCACCTAGTATAGATGAGAAAGTCTAAGCCTGTAGTCATCTAAGAACAATGGATAGTCTTAGGGTATGTTTAATACACTACTAGAGGTAAATCAATGAGAGGATGATCCTTTGGTATGTATAAGTTATGTATGATCTTTAAAGCAACCAAAAGTAAGAGTTTGTTATAGATAAGTGTCTAGCACCTATGGTAAGTTATTGTTACTTAGCTTCGCTAGAGATGTGATGATGAGGGGTGTTAGAAACAAGAAAACTAGGATAAGTTGGCATTGTCTACCTGTGAGTATGACATTGTATGGTAGTTGATGCTATTTGGCTAGAAGGAAGGGAGTCAGAATCTCCTAATGGGACAAGTATTCCTAACCAAGTGTTAGGGTTGCATGTAGTGTGAAAATTTTAGTTTTCCTATCTATAAGAGGTAAACATGAGAAGTCAGCATTCCTAATAAAACATGTCTAGATCTTAAATAAGCTAAGTATGTAAGAATGAATGTATGTATATTTAACTTGGTTTATCTAGTTATTAAAGTTAGACCTTGTAAAGAATGTAACTTGTCTTATTCTTAATTGTTAAGACTATGTTATTATGTTATGTATGACTAGCTTTGATTACTTATACAGAGATATGTTGATTCTCACCCCGCTATGTTATCATGTAATTCCAGGTGAAGGTTCTTCAAAGAACAAGAAGAAAAAGGATGTTAAAGTCTTAGATTAGTTCTAGATTTAGCTTTTATGTTGCAATCCTTGTATCTTTATACTTCTTTTGTAATGTAAATAGTTATGTATTACTTCATGCCCCAAGGGAGGCTAATGATGTATATGTATATAGATGCATTATGTTATAAAAATTGTGTTTTATGCATTTCATAAAGCTCTCTGTAATGTTTTCAACGAACATTATGGATATATATCTATCAGGTTTTTATGCATGTAGTGACGTTATAATGCTAGGTATCTCCTTATATGCTACATATATTGAGATACTGGTATTAGGATGTTACATACGAAATATTTGTGAAACGTATATAAGACCAATAATATTATTAATATCAGCCTTACCTTACCTATACCACAGGACAGATATCTATATTGCAAAAAATAAGATAAATTTGTAATACCAAGTTATTTTTTGCAACATTTAATGTATACAACCAGATCAAATGTATGATTAAATATTGGAAACTAAAATATAAACTTGCTTCCACTAAACTAAAGGATGTAAGAAATTATATGTTAAATTCAAGCAACTTTATGATTTTGATATAGTTGTGCTATTGAGAATATCAGTATAATACCATGATACAAATAAATTACAACTTATGGATCCTTAGCCAAAAGTTACATGTCAGTATAATGTTACTTTAAACAACTGCTAGTATGTAATATCCGTAGTTTAAGAATTTTAACAATCTATAAATCTTTCAAAGGAAAATATGAAGGTCCTATTGCCTCTGCTATAAGGAAGAAATCATTTCTACAAATCTTTCAGCCTCATCTAGTTTACCATAGCGGGTAAGAAGTCGAATCATTATAGTGCAGTGTTCCTTAGATGCTTCAAATTTATATCTAGACATCAAATTGAAGATCCTAAAAGCATGTTCAACAAAGCCAGCTCTATCAAATATAGATAGAACAGCTTCAAAAGTGAAGGCGTTTGGAGAACAAACATTTGATATCATGTGATAAAAAACGTCAATTGCATCTTGATACCATTCTTTATATCTATAGACCTTATAAGAACAGTCCATGTCATTGAACCTTTAACAAGAACTGCATCAAACACTAACTTCGCCTTATCAACAACTCCACAAGTCTCGTACATATTGATAAGTTCGGAAGAAACATAATGGACTGATGTAAAATCCCTTTTCAATACCTGCCCGTGAATCTCCTTCCCAAGCTTTACAAATTTTAGTTCTCTACAAACACTTAACATCCTTGCTATGGTAACTATGTCTGGCCTATGCTCTGTCAATTGCATTGACTTTATGACACCTAGTGCTTCATACATACACCCATTTTCTACATATGAATCAATAATGGTTGTCCACAAAATCATGTTCCTTTGTTTCATACCATCAAATAGTTTTACAGAATACCATCAACGAAGAAATTATAGACACATGAGGCAGAAACCAATGTTTCAAAGCATAAGCATGAATCTCCTTCCTTTGTTTCAGATCCCTCAACTATGCACAAATAGGAAGAACAGTGGCATCCGTGACAACATCAGGCCGAAACCCTTCTTGCTGCATCCAAATCATGGACCTCAATGCCTGCTCAAGTCTTCCACTAGAGGCATAACCCGACTTCAGATCAGTCCAACAACCAAAATTTATCTCTATCGAGCTATACAAAACTTGTCTTCCTAAACCAATGTCCCCGCAGTTGCAATACATATCAATCAATGCCCATTGAACCAGCACTTACTTGGAGTATAATTTTGTCTTCACCACATAAGCATGAACCTCCTGACCTAACCTTTGCACATGAACTTCCCCAATTGCATGAACAATAACTGTCATCAAAATTGAATTCGGCCTTATTCCTTCTTCTACCATCAACCTTACATACACCAATGCTTCCGTTCACAACTCGCTGCGAGCAAAACCATCAATCATAGCACCCCACACAACATCTCTTTTGCAACTTTCCTTAAACACTTGAAAGCAAGCTCGATTTTCGTACACTTAAAATACATATCCATTAAAATAACCAAACTATCTTCCAAAAAACCATTCTTAATCAAAAGGGCGTGAACCTTCAATCCTTCTAAAATCGCAGTCGCAGTTGCAATGCTCTTGACAGCACTCCCAAAACTACACACATGCAATTATATCCCTATTCTGGATCGTGATCCGAGATCCTGTTTAGTTGGACTAACCCGACACACGTATAATCGGACTTTACCCTGGACGACATAGCTAAGGCCTTGAAGGAAGTCCAGACCTCGGAGCCATGCACATCGAGCAGTAATGGGACATAATATCAAGATCGCTAGATTCATGCAGAGGATATATCTCTAAATATCCGTAACTGTCAATTATCTACTTACGATATTATAAAACTTATAACTGCCTCAGATTGATAAGTAGCTCTTATATCAAGAGTTCCTAACTTATAAGGGTTCACCACGATAATAATAGGAAGGTATTCTTTACCAGGATACTAATCCTAAATGTCTGCATTTAATACAGATTGCATAAGGATTCTATATAAGTTTTATAAATACAAGGCTAAGTAGCCTTAATCAGGTATCATTAAATTACTTAATACAAACTACTTACTTGTGCACAGCTTGACTTGAGCATTGGAGTCTCTTTGCAGGTACCCACTCCCCTGATCCAACACGCTTGACTGCTGTTGCTCAAGGAGGAAACTATCGTTACATGCCTATCTCAGGTACCCTCTGAATCCACTTCAGAACATTGGCGCCGTCTATGGGAAACCGATAAACTTCTAATCCCACACAACCATGGTGAACACCCGTTAACATTCAAAGAGGGATGCTGCGCAACCTTCTGTGGAACAGAGACAGGAGCCAGCAGCACAGCCCCCTCCTCATCCAGCTCCACCACCTGCTCCACCACCTGCGGCCAAAGCCTCGACCGTAAGAGACCAAACACATGGCCCAGAATGACTGTGCGATGGACATGAGACTTCACTTTTTGATGAAAGTCCACTTCCATCGCGTAGGAGGTTTGTCATGGATAGACTTGCCCGCCCTAGAGTGACGGCCAATGACGCTATTCAAGTATCTAGGGGTCTAGTGCAATCGCGCCTAGGCCCTCTGAACAACGATGCTGCTGACCATGCTTCCAGTCTAGCCCTTGCCTGCTCCCAGATGACCAGAAACTGCCTCCAAGAACTGGTAGCCCAGCAAATGTAGCAGCTTGATGAGCAACGCCACCAGTTGGATGACCAACAGCATTGGCTCGACGAGCTAGAATGATCAGTGCACGTGGAGAACAACCACAAGAAGTAGAATGAGGCTAATAACTAGAGGAGGCCACTATGCAACGAAGATAGCCTTGTCATCGGAAACAGCACCCCAATTCCTGCCATCTAACAACAACCCCTCTCAGATGAACTAATGGCATACAGGATCCCTAGAGGCTTCAAGCCCCTTTCCAATCTTGAACAATATGATGGTATGATGGACCTACAAGAGCACCTCGACGCCTACATTCACTCTAAGCAGTTCCATGGGACAACCCCAGAATTGCTATGTCAAGCCTTCCCCCTCTTCCTAAAGAAGGGCGCTCTCCGCTGGTTTTCAACCTTACAACCGAGATTTGTCGTTGGATGGGATGATCTCACACAATGCTTCCTGTAGCATTATACTACTGCTAAGGAGCAACCCAAGTCGGTTGACTCCCTTTCCGGGACATATCAAGGGAGTAAAGAGTCCCTTCATGAGTATATCAAGAGGTTCAATAATGCCATTACTCATGTGGCCAGTCCGGATGACTGAATCACCCTTCATTATGCCCAGAGTGGCCTCTGGACTGATTTTGACTTTTTTCGATCCTTAGCAAAGAAGAAGGCAGAGACTATGAATGAGTTTTATGCTCGCTCCGCAAAATACATTGAACTAGAGGAAACTATCAAGGATAAAGAAACTTTGGAAAAAGGTGAGCCCACTCACAAGAAAAATAACTGAAGCTCTAACTAACCTCAAAATTCCTCCAAAGGCGATGCTTACTAGCCAAAGTATTCTGATTACACTCCTCTGAACACCCCACGAGAAACAATTCTCAAACAAGTGCTTCAGACCTAGTTTTGGAATATTAAAAGGTCACCACCTCTGAAAAGAGTGAAGGACCACTTCAAGTACTGTAAGTGGCATAAAAGCTACGACCACGAAACAGAAGAATGCTACCAGCTCTGAGATGTCATTGAGTCCTTAATTAAAGAAGGATGGCTCCAGAAGTATATTACTGGGATTCAGAGCAATGACAACCCCGGGAGGCAGAGGGAATGAAGACGTAGTCATAGCCCCCAGCGAAGTCTGACCCCACAACAAAGGAGGAGGATACGTAGCCCAGTCAGAAAATCCTGGACTCTGACCTGCTATGATGCTGACAACTGACAAGATCAAAACTGGGATACTCAGAACGGGGCCAATAGAACAAATTGATTGGTCAGTACTATCTCTGGAGGATTTGCAGGAAGAGGTCCATCTAGTAGTTCTCGGAAGAAAGTACTACGGACTACAGTATTGAGTGTTTCTGGCTCTACGCACAGGCTTCGTGCTGATGATAGGGAAGAGCCACCAATCTCTTTCACTGCAAAGGACTACGGTGATAATATCCAAGATCATGATGATCCACTCGTCATCTCTGGAATAATATCTAACGCCGAAGTCTAGTGTATTTTCATAGACTAGGGCAGCTCAACAAATATAATGTTCATGGAAGCTTTCGAAAAGCTAGAGTTCCTCATATCCGCCTTAACCTCCTATGAGGTTGAACTCACTGGGTTCTCTGGTGAGAAAATCACCCCAGTGAGCTATTTTGAAATATTCCTGACCATTGGGGACAACAAGGCCTACAGAATATTCAAAGTTAGATTTTTGGCCATGGACTGTCCGTCAGCTTACAACATTATTCTAGGGCGACCTATCCTGAACGATATTACCTCTGTAATATCAACCGCTCACCTGGCTATGAAATTTCTTAACAAAAATAATGAGATGGTCACGGTGAAGGGTGACCAGATTACAACACAAAAGTGTTACAATGAGCCTCAAGATCCATAGGACTCTTAAGAAGGCAAGGCCACGTACATCTAGCCGGGTTCTGGATCAAGTTAACATCCTTATGACTGAGTTGGATGTTTGAGAAGAGATTCGGGGCACCAAAACCCAGCCAGAAGGAGAACTACTTTCACTTCAACTAGGTGACAAGTCTGATCAAGTCACCAAAATAGGCGCAAATTTGGAAAAGTAAGAGAGACGCTAACTGATAGAACTTCTTCAATGAAATAAGGACTTATTTGCATGGACGTCCTCAGGCATGCCTGGGCTTGACTCTACTTTCATCTGCCATCGTTTATCTGTTAAATGAGATGCGAAGCCAGTCTCCTAGAAAAAGAGGAAAGTTGGCCTTGAAAGATAGCAAATCATTAAATAACAAGTCAAAGAACTACTCAATATTGGATTCATCAGGGAGATCTCTTACACCACATGGCTCTCCAATGTGGTCTTAGTGAAAATTTCAAACAGAAAGTGGAGGATGTGTGTGGACTACACGGACCTGAATAAGGCATGCCCTAAAGATTTATACCCCTCCCCAACATCGACAAGTTGGTTGACAGCTCATCCAACTTTCGGCTACTATCCTTTATGGATGCCTACTCTGGGTATAACCAAATCTCAATATACCCCAGAGATGAAGATAAAACAACTTTCATCACTAAAAAGGCAAGCTACTGCTATAGGGTTATGCCCTTTGATTTAAAGAATGCAAGAGCCACCTATCAGCAGATGATGAATAAAGTCTTTGAGGGCCAAGTGGGGAGAATACTCAAAGTATATATTAACGATATGATCGTTAAGACCCCGGAAGCTGGATCCCACATAATTGACCTCGAAGAGGTGTTTGCGAAAGTTAAAAGGCATAACATGAGACTCAACCTTGAAAAATGCACGTTCGGGGTCCGAGCCAAGAAATTTTTGGGCTTCATGTTGACTCATCACGAGATTTAGGCAAATCCAGACAAATGTCAAGCGGTGCTCAACATGCATAGCCCCTAGCATGTAAAAGAAGTTCAACAACTTAGAAGGCAGATCGCGGCACTCACACGCTTCCTCGCTAAAGCTGCTCATAAATCCCTCCCCCTCTTCAAACTGTTAAAAAAAAGGGATGAGTTTTGAGTGGACCCAGGAGTGTGAGGACGCCTTCACATCTCTTAAGAGTTTGTTATCATCTCCCCTCATCTTGACCAGGTCGGAACCTGGAGAGACTTTATACGTATACCTTTCTGTTCATGAAGAAGCCATTAGTTCAGTACTCATCTGAGAAACAGTCGAAGGCCAAAAGCTATTCTATTTTGTGAGCAAAGTGCTGCAAGGCCCTGAGCTCCGTTATCAAAAGATTGAGAAGGTCACACTTGCCCTAGTCGTCACAGCTAGGAGACTAAGGCAATACTTCTAGTGTCATCCAGTTGTAGTAAGGACGGATCAACCAATCAGGAAAATATTGCATAAACCGGACTTAGCAGGAAGGATGATCACTTGGTCTATCGAGCTTTCTGAGCTCGCAGTCTCATACGAGCCCAGACTAGCAGTAAAGGCATAATCACTTTCAGACTTCCTTGCCAAACTAACATCGGACCCCGGGACCCCGAGGAAGTGTCGTGGACAGTGTTCATTAACGGATCCTGTAACCCTAAGGGAAGGGATGCTTGGGTAATCCTAAAAAATTCAGAAGACATGACAATTGAAACCTCCCTAAAGTTTGAATTCCCTATTTCGATCAACCAGGCAGAATACGAAGCGTACATTATCGGATTTATGATGGCCAAGGAATTGGGTGCAACAAGGATCACACTTTACAGTGACTCCCAACTCGTGACATCCCAGATCCAGGGTGACTACCAGGCTAAAGAACCCCTATTGTAGAGATATCTAGCAAAGGTACAAGGACTTCTTAAGGGCTTTCGAATGATGAAGGTGGAGCATATTCCCAGGGAACAAAACTCAAGGGCCGACCTCTTGTCCAAGTTAGCTAGCACAAAGAGTCTAGGGAACAATCGTTCGGTGGTCTAAGAAACTTTAATTTAGCCCTCAATCATAGATTCAACCATCTTCCAGATTGAAGATACAGAATCCACATAGATCACCCTCATCGTGAAGTATTTACAGTCAGGCATCCGACCCGAAGACCCAAAGGAAGCTTCTAAGCTAATAAAAACTATTGTTCGATACACCATCTACGATGGACAGTTATGCTGGCAGGGTTCTATTCACCCCTTCTTAAATGTAGGACACCTAAAGAAACAGAGTATATATTAACAAAAGTCCACGAGGGGAGCTGTGGACATCATTTAGGAGGCAAAGCCTTAGCATTGAAAGCCCTCAAGGCTAGTTATTATAGGCCTACAATGGAGGCCGACACAATAGCACACATCTAAGTTTGTGACAAGTGCCAACGCCAGTCAGACCACTACCATGCTTTACCCGAGGAACTTTCCACAACATCCGTAACCTGGCCATTCTATACGTGGGGTATGGATATCTTAGGTCTGTTTCCTCAAGCACCCGAACAATTGAAGTTTTTAGTGGTAGCGGTGGACTACTTTACTAAATGGATTGAGACTGAACCTCTGGTCACCATTACCTCAGCCAGAATCCAAAACTTCACATAGCACCACATTGTTACAAGGTTTGGAATCCCAGAGTCTATAGTGACGAATAATGGGACGCAGTTCAAAGACAAGGGTTATGAAGAACTACTTGCTAGTTTGAAAATTAAGCATCATTGTAGCACCGTAGAAAACCCCCGGACAAATGGACAAGCTGAAGCTGCCAACCGAGTTATTGTTCGCAGACTTAAAAGGAGGTTGGATGAAGCCAAGGGAAACTGGGCCGAATAGCTCGACCACGTCATTTGGGCCTACCAGACAATGCCTCACTCTATGATAAGTGAGACTCCCTTTAAGCTCACTTACGGGTACGAGGCAATTATCCTGGTAGAAATAGGAGAACCCAGCTGGCGCCTCCAATAATTCTCAGCTGACAGTAACCTCGGACTGATCAAGGAGGACCTAGACCTCTTGGAAGAAAGAAGGCGCGTCGCCCATATATGCGATGCAGCCATCAAACAAAAGACGACAACAAGTTATAACCTAAAAGTTGTCCCCAGAAGATTCCAGTCAGGCGACCTTCTACTCCATAGGGCTGACATCAGAGGAAAGAATGCCTCCTAAGGGAAGTTAGCCCCTAACTGGGAAGGCCCCTTCCGCATTGTGAATAGCACCAGCAAAGGAGCTTACACCTTGGAGACGCTAACAGGCAAGCCAGTAAAGAACTTTTGGAATGCAAACAAACTTAGAAAGTACTATAACTAAGTTCCTTTTAAGGCCTAATCTTAGTTTATTTCATGTTTAATCTGCCCCAATTGCTATGGAAGCACCTTGTATGGCCCTTAGTCCTTTCTTAAATCGATAAAACAAAGTGATATTTTACTTCAATTTATGATCGTTGCCAGCACAGACAGATTATCATGGTACCCCCTGAGTGAGTCTTGTGTTAAAAAGGTTGTGCAATAGAAAAATCCTAAGTCTTGAAAAAATTCTCACACTTAACCATAAACATGAAAGACCCTGGTAAGGACCACTTATACCAAGGTCAAAAGGGATCCTAAACACCAAAATAGTTGGTGATGGACCCCAGACAATGCTTTACTAATACCTAAGTCCCATAGGGATCCCCAAGCCTTCAAAGGGCATTGGACCCTGGACAAGGTCTTACTGGAACCAAAGCCACGCGAGATCCTAAAAGCCATGATGATTGGCGAAGGACACCGGGCAAGGTCTCTTTACTAATAACTAAGTCTTAAAGGGAACCACAAGTCCACAAAAGGGCGTTGGACCCTGAACTACAGTTTTACTTTAATACCTAAGTCCTGAAGGGAACTACAAGTCCGTAAAAGGGCGTTGGACCTCATACAATGGTTTATGGCGTATGGAAAATACACAAGTCCTAAAGGGGACCACAAGTCTATAAAGGCCGTTGGACCCCGGACTACGATTTTACTTTAATACATAAGTCCTAAAGGGAACCCCAAGTCCACAAAAGGGCATTAAATCCCAGACCACAGTTTCTAACAAGTGGACAACACACAAGTTCACGAAGGGCATTGGACCCAAGATGAACCACGCAAATAAACAAACTTTTAAAGTGAAACTAATGGATTAATACCCCAGAATATAGGGAATCATCTTTACAAAGTCAATAAACCCTATGCAGGAGGCAAAAGTAAGAATCAAAACAAAACACTTCCCTACTCCTCGGCGGTTCCCTGATCAATGGCCATGTCGGACGAAGTTTTAGCAACACTTGGATTTTCTGAATTAACCCTAGGTTGCACGAGGTGCCCATCCCGCACCACCTTCCCATAATCCAAGGCGCCCAAGGCCATAGCAACCCCGGGATTAAAGAGCTAGACTTAATCAATGCCGTTCTGAAATTGCTCCCCACAGATGTCAGTATAAACAGTGACAAGCTCCTGGACGTCATCTTGCAATGACTTAATTTTAGCATCGGACTATTGGTCTTTGGCACGAAGACCCTCGTTCTCAATTTGAAGGACGGTCACGTACCTCTTAAACTCTACCAAGCTAGAGTCCTTTGCTTCCCAGCATCTTTCAGGGTAGCCAGCTCCTACTCTAATTCTCTAACCCAGGCCTCAGCATCATTTTTGTCCTTCACGACCTCCTCCATGGCCTTAAGAGCTTAGTTTTCACCTCGCTCAGCGGTCGCTGTCCTTTCCGCCATCTACCGTTCATGCTCTTCACAAACTTGCTCCAAATACCAAGTTTCGGTAGCAAGACAGAGACCAAAAGTCTCAAACCCTGCAAAATTATTCTTCGTGCTACGAAGGGCAAGGTGGTTTGTAACTTGCTCGTCTAGGAGATTATAATCAATGAACTCCCGAGGGTCTGATTCTTCGTGGTATAAACTGATTGGGCTGTTGACTTCATCGACCGCCGCTCTCTTACCCCGACCACCCGATGACCCGTCATCCACTACTTTTCTCTTACATGCCTCGATAGCCTGAGGAGAATCCTCCAACTAGATAGGCTCCCTATCCACCATTGAGACTTCAATTGTTGGGGGTAAAGAAGCTGCAACCGCATTCGCTAGAGGATCCAATGACTCAGGTGCATTCTTGGCCTTGAAGGCTTCGAGAATTGCCAAGGCATTCCCAGTCGACATCTCAATTAAACTTTTTGCAAAAAAGTAACAGAGGATTAGAGTTATAATGTTGCTACGAGGTATTATAAAAAATGTTAAGCACGCAAATTAACATTTGGACAATGGTTTAAACTACCTAATACAGCCCAAAGAGTCTCGTTATCCGACATATCCAATACATCTTTAGGCTAAATTAAACTAATCTCTTCGACCCACATTTCAAAGAAATTAATGCATTCAAGCTCCTCATCATTCAGATGACTTGCTTCCCTTTCGAATGATTGAATGGGAATGTTCCATGCCCCTAGGTTCCAATATAAGCTGAATGTCGATTCCCCATTATTGCCTAACCAAAAGGGATGTGTATCACGAGCCGTCAATTTAAAGAACTTCTCTTTAAAATCTTTGTAACTCTCCAGGTAGGGTTAGAAGACCTTCTGACCTTGCCTCGACTGGATAGAGAGCCAGGTCTTCTGAGGGGCCCTGGCACCATGAACAGAATGCCAAGTATGCAAATAGAAAAATGCTCTATCTAAGCATCGCAATCTAACCAATTGGCATACCCTTTCAAAGGCCAGGATGTTGGCCCAACCATTAGGGTGGATCTGGGTCGGAGCAGTGTTCAAAGTTTGAAGGATGGCAATATGGAAGTCGTTGAAAGGAAGCCAGAGTCCAAATCTAACAAAGAAATCTTTGTTTATGTATGTGAAGTGCTCCCCCGCCTGGCGAATAGAACACACCCTTTCATTTTCCAGGGATTGGATTTGAAACTCGTGGTCTCTATTTTTTCCTTCGGTCAGCACCAGATAGCCCTTAAGCTCGTTGAGGAGCTTTTCCAGTTAGAAACGGGATATCTGATTATAGGCATCATCCGTGACCCAAGGTACACCAATCCTGGACTGCGGCAAAGGCAGATTGTATTCTCCATGGCCACCTCTTGTTCTATTGACTCGCCTCCTTCTGGAACCAAGGCAGCATCTAGAACTGCCTCCTCCAGCCTAGCCATTCTTCTCCTAACCATTTGAGTTCTTGGAAACATATAGAGGCCGGTGGTCAGAATCAGTCAAACTTTAAGATTCAGACATGGAAGTGGGCAAACAGAGAGTACTGTTCGCAACCATGCACTGGCCTCCACACCTTCCAAGGCTAAAGCCTCAGAAGGACACCTCCGCTGCAAGGAGCGCGGAGGAGGAAGTGCTCCACAGGGAAACAACGCCATTGAAAGGGAGGAAAACAACACTCCTACCCCATGTTCTCAAAAGAATAGGGAGGGAGTGCACTCCATTAAAGGAGTACATAACCACCCACGAGATAAAATACATATGAATGAGATAGAGGGAAAGTAAGTACCTGAAGAAAATGGGGAAACCGGGTTACTGAAAGGCCAAAGTGCTAAAAGAAATAATGGAACTACCCTCCACCGCCGCAAAATATCGTTGGGAAATCGCTTTAAACCATCGATTTTGAGAGAGAAACAGTAAAATGAATAATGAAAGGATCCTAAACCCCTATAAATAAGGGCCAGATAGTTAGGGGACAATTCAGTCTCGATCATCCAAAGTTTGAAAGATACTCATTATGGCTTGTAGGGCGCTATGCACATCTACACAATCAGAGCGCGCCACGTGGCCCTCATAGCTGTCATAGCAGTTGAGGGGATGGTTGTGTAGTAGGCCAAGGGACATGCAACCTCAATAGAGTTTATCAATTTATTTCAAAAAATTTTCACAGATCACGAAACTTAGTGGACCACCTCGGTCAGTTATGGGGTTTTTAAATCAGTAAGGACCAAATTGGTTTCTGGGGCTGAAGTCTTTCAAGACCCCAAATTAGGAACTTTAGTAAACTAATTCAAGGAATCCATCACGGAGTGCAGAAGTTTTCCACGAATCTCGTTTGCTTCCGTAATATTCATTACAGGCATGAAATACTAGTGCAGACAATGATACCCCCACAGAAGGTCGATTGACTTCAAAAGGTTGTGGCAAAATTCTTCACCCAATAAGGGACACGGACCCTGGGGCGAGAGCTAAAACTCACCATTTTGTTATACCAACAACCAAAAGCCGAGCTAGGGGCAACTTAATATAGCTCCAGGGTATATGTTGGACTCACCTCGGATAATGTAAAGTGAAAAACAGAAAAAGAAAGTTTCAAAGATACAAGACAAATTCTCAAAAAGAAAATTTATTGATTTCATTCCATACATCAACAACCTCCACGGGAGGGGGAGGAAAAGCACATTAAAAGGAGAATGAAAATAGTGTCTGTAAGAGAGCTTAAAGACAGAACTGACATCACCGCTAAGGCACCTAGCAGCGTTGTCACATCCACATTTCCTCTTTTCTCTTCACTGGAACAGACTGAAGCCACTCCATTTCTTCTTCCCTGCCTCTTTCACAGTGATAGTAAAGGTCGACAACCACTACCTCTTCACAAAGCAAGTCCAAGAAAGCAGATCACCCTAAGTTACTCCCAAAGGGTTTTCTTTTCCGTTGGGGTGGCATTCTTGTATATCCAACCGCACTACGAAGAAGACCGTCTTGGTGCCTCCAAATCACTCAAGAAAGAGGCAGGAAGAGAAACAAAGTGCTGTCCAATGTCTCCATGCACCGAATGACGGAAGCATCATTCCATCCTAATAACATGGTTGGTCAGAAACCCCCGTGTATTCCAGGAGAGAAAGGCTTCCACCTCCTGAAATGCATAGCGACTTAACATTATGCCAAGAAAGAAATGCCCCTGTGAAAAAAAGAAGTTGCTTGCAGAGAGTCAAACACCTTCAAGAATTTTAAAAAGATTAAGACAATGACCTTCACAGGGGACAAAACCCTCCATATAAGTGCAAAAAATGAAAAGGAAAACTACTCTCTGAAAGAGGATCATTCTTAGGCAAAATTACAAAACAGAAGGAATACAATGAAAGGAATGCTAGCTTCAATGCAAACATTCTCTATTTATATAGAGAATGAAGCACTTTGATTGGCCCCTATAAAAGGTGAACTGATCACGTGATGACAGCCACGTTTAATGCTCCTAGTTTTTGATTAGTCATGGGAGCAACAGGCAGTTGGGAAACAGTACGAAACTGAAATCCTCTTTAAATGATATTTAATTCCCAATAAAGTCAAAGCAACAATTTTCTAGAGAATCGTGGATTGTTACCACCTGTAATTTCAGAGATTACACAGAGAATGCCAAAGGAAATTTTGAGAATTAATACTTGGGAGAAATTTACAGTACGTGATAGTATACCGCAGACACTGGCATTTCATATAAAACATTCGGGGTCCGATGATTATTTTTTAGACTCTTGTGTTAATCGCATACTTGGATAATCCTATTGAAACTTGACACTTGGCTGTCCTTCCAAGCGCCAAGCTGGGGGCAACTGTTCTGGACCGTGATTTGGAATCCCGTCTAGTCGGATCAACCCAGCACACGTATAACCTGACTTCGCCCTAGATGATGTAGCTAAAGCCTTGAAGGAAGTCTGGACCTCAAAGCCATGCACATCAAGCGGTAATGGGCCATATTATCAAGATCGCTAGATTTATGCAGAGGATATATATCTTAATATCCGTAACTGTCAATTATCTACTTACGATATTATAGGACCCATAACTAGCTCAGATTGATAAGTAGCTCTCATATCAAGAGTTCCTAACTTATAGGGGTTCACCCCGATAATAATGGGAAGGTAATCTTGACCAGGATACTAATCCTAAATGGCTGCATTCAATATAGATTGCATGAGCATTCTTATACACTCTTTAAATATAAGGCTAAGTAGCCTTAATCAGGTATGAGTAAATTACTCAATACAAACTGCCTACTTGTGCACAGCTTAACTTGAGTGTTGGAGTCTCTTTGTAGGTACCCACCCCCCTGATCCAACACTCTTGGCTGCTGTTGCTCAAGGAGGAAACCACCATTACATGCCTATCTCAGGTACCCTCAAAATCCACTTCAAAACAATCCCCAATGTTCTCATTTCCAAATAAGCCAAAACCAAATCATGTGGATCAGTTTGGCGCACAAGGACTCATTGTTTTCGAGCTCGTTGATTCAAAGGTTGGTGTGGATTTTTCTTCCTTGGGAGAGGGACTTAGTGCAGGTGCAAGCGGCGATGAGGGAAGAGAACGTTGTGGGGTTCTTTGGGATACCCTTTTGGTCTATGTGGTCCAAGAGGGTGAGGACCTTGTTGAGCTTGTTGTGTCGAGTGAGTTTGCGAATGTAACTATAAATGGAACGTGGGTTTTCAAATGCATATTTTTTATCTGTGAATAGTTTGGAGTTGTTGGGTGGTTCGGTGGAGAGTGAGAGAGGTTGTGATGTTGTGGAAGGTTTGAAGTTGAAGACTTGGAAAGTGTTGAGGTTGGTGGGGGTGTTTGGAGGGAGGGAGTAAGGGTGAAGAGATAGAGAAAGAGAAAGAGAAAGAGAAAGAGATGCAGAGTTTGAAACAGAGGCTTCTATTCCTATGGAGGATTTATTTGAAACTTGGATATCAAGCACAGCTGCACCACCGAATGGGGAGATTCAAGTGACGTTGAAGACCATAGCGGTTTAGCTCACGGAGTTATAGAATCCCAATTTTAATCTATTTATTCTCATACAATTTCCTTGAAAGGTAATATACAAATTTTTTATTTTATGTTAGGATAACTTATAATGGGTGGAATGAAATAAAATAAGATAAAAAATAAATACAGTCGAATAATATAAAGTTTTTATACCATTATTTAGATATTTAAAGATAAAATAGAAGAAAGTTTCTATTCTATTATTTGAAATAGTGGATGAAATAGAATAAAATGATAATAATTATAATACTTTTATTCCTATAACCATTTCATTTTCATCTCATTCCACCTAATTTGGAGGAAAGAACAAGTATGATTTAGGATGGAATAGGATTCAATAGATGTCATCTTATGTTATTCTATTCCATCCAATTTTTAAAAATTCAAACAATGAAACTATACCTCATTCAATCTCATTTCAATCTATTCCAATACATTTCATTCCTTATCATTAATCCAAACAAAGACTTAAGGTGTAAGGAACTCAAGTCCTTTCTACTTGGATTAACACACGTTAATAAACTATAAATTCATTTAAATAAGAATTTTGTGGTACTTATAATTTAAGTAAAAATAATACATTTATTAAGAAGAAAAATAAATATAATTTTCACTCAAAATTAATCCATGATCTTTTAGTTAGGGGTAGAAATGGGTTGGAGACTAAACTAGACTTTATCTAAATAGGCTTAGGATATATTTTGTACCCAAAAAAAAAATGTTTGTAATGTGTCAACCTGAGCTTGATCTGTTACCTATCATAAGCTTTTTTTTTTCTAGGTTTAGCCTTGCTTGACCCGAAAGCATGTTTAAAGGTCCACATTACTTGACTTTCATATAAGTCAAGAAGCTTAAACTTTTTATTATTATTTTAAATAAGTATAACTCATGACAAAATTATTATATTTTTATATAAAATAAATATATTATACTAATATATAATTTAGTAAATTATGTAAGTATTATAAATTCTTAATTATATATATAAATATTAAAGAAATAGGCTAGTTTGGTAGACTAAATAGGCTTTTTCAAAAGCTCAATCCTTAGCCTACATACTACATAGTTAAATAAACTTTTCAAAAAGCCCAAGTCTGACTTGTTCGTTGAATAGGTCAGGCATGTGTAAGCCAAAAATAGGCTAGGTTGTAGGTCCTTGATGGGTCGTCTAACCTATTTCCACCCCTATCTATAGCTTTGCTCTTGGTCCATAGACAATTGATGATGACACATCTTTTCTTGTAGAGACTAAAACAAAATGTAGATATGAAGGTAGATTTAAAGGTTTTACTTATATGTAAGGTCAAAGTATGAGACTAGCTTGAGAAAAGTAAAACTAAAAATTTTAGATCTATCATAATATGAAATAGATATGAAAAACTCAACCAAACTCTTCAAATATATTGCAAAGGTAATAGATCTAAAAGATTTGGATAGTTTTATTAGAGAAAACACTAAAAAAATAGGAAAGAAAATGAAGAGGGTTGCCGCCAAAGGATAGAAACAGTAACACCTATTAAACAAACACCTAAAAGAGAGGACCAAAGCACCATAATGAGGAGAGAGAACATCACATGTGGAAGAGAGCAAATTAATACTATTACTAATTACATTATTACATTAAAAAATTAATTATATTATTAATTATCAACTTTTTAGATAAATAAATTTTTTTACTTACAATGATTTAAATTTATTCTTGATAAAATTGTTAAAAAAAGGGAAAACTTCAAAAAAAATCCTTGTACTGTACGCGATATGCACTTTGGTCATGTTACTTTAAAAATGTACAAAATGAACTCGTTACTTTGCGAATTGTGCATAGTGTTATAAAATAGTAACAAACGTTAGTTTTTGGATGGTAATGTGCACATGGAACACACGTGCATGTCTCAAGCTTTGAGTGTCAAACACTATCTTCTTCTTCCTCTCGTCCAATTTATGTTGAGGGTAATTTGGGGATGAAAGGTTAAAAAATTAGGGGTTCTAATTTCCACTATCCAATATTGGGATTTAGGGCTTGAAAAATCTCAGTTCTTAGATCGAATAATAATGATTTGATTCAGTTGCAAAAGTTGGGGTTCGAATGGATTTCGCACTGGTGTATTTTCAAACTAGTGTTTTTCGAACTGATAAGAACACATAGAATAGAGGTTTCAATTTTTCAATGATGCTGGATCTGCCTTGTTTTGGATTGCTTGAATATTCTGGGTTAAAATCGCACACAAACCAAGGACGAAAAGGTTGGATCACTGTGGATCTTAGCCATCCGCCATTAAATGGCAAATCTGCCTTTCTCGGGTTACTGCAAATTATCATGAAAATGGCAAGTTTTTTCCCCTCGAACTATCGTGGCTTCCTTTGTTCTTGTTGCTAGTTCATTTTCGCTGAAATCCAGAAAGATTAGTGGTTGTTTCAGTAACTGCAATTGAAATCCACAAGGTGTTTCCTCCATGGCTGTGTTGCAGCATCATGAGGAAGAAGAAGAAGCTCATCTCCTTGCTTGTGCACTGTAGATTGCGATGGAGGTTTCAATCAAATCTGCATGTATTTTCCGGTGAGGATGATGATGTTGCTCAAGCAATTCAGTTATGGAGTTCTAGGGTTTAGAATTAGGTGAAAGGAATAAGAAGACAGTGTTTGGCACTCAAAGCTTGAGACATGCACGTGCATTACACATGTGCATTTTTATCCAAAAATAACGTCTGTTACCATTTTGTAGCACCATGCACTGATAGAAATATATCTTATTAATTTAATAATCCTCTCACTGAGCTCCTCAAGGTTCAATTAGGCTTATTTGAGTTGGTTTTGTCACATTTTATGATATTGGGCCTAATTGGATCATTGAAGGAATTATTGCATGAATTGACCTTAATTTGTCTATTTGGCAGCATTTAGTAAATTAGTTATAATCCGAGTTACAAATATTTGATTGATATGATTCAGGTCTTGTAGGAAATCTAAGACAATTATCTACAAGTTTCATGAAGACCTCAAGAGAGGAATCATACGTTTGCATAATTTAAATTGAAGTGAAAGCAAGAGTCAAAATTCTGATCCTGACAGCTTGACCTCTGTGCACTCATCAGCCCATTTCTTGAGATATAGGAGTTTAATTGACACCAAAAAGCTCAAATGAAAGCTAAGACCCAAATCTACAACTTTCATGAAGAATACAAGAGTATATTCGAATGTCTAGTAGGTCATATTGGTCCTAGAAGTCAGAGCAGAGGTGCTGTTGCTGGAACCTGAATACTATGAAAATATTGGGTCATATCTTGGGCTGTAGGGGTTAGATTGTGATGAAAATGATGGCATTGGAAATCTAAGACAAAACCCTTCAACTTTCATGAGATCACTTATGCAATAGGTGACGTTATGATAGAGTTATAGTCGTGTGAAGATAGCTGAATTGGTTAAACGAGGAGACAAGCATGGCAATAATTTTTCACTCGTCCACCCACTCATTAACAACTCTATTGTCATGTCCACTCATCCATCCACTCATCCACCTACTCATTAAACAACTCCCTTGTCATTGTGTGCCCTTCATGCTTTATAAAAGGCACCATCGGTTGCTCATTAGAATCATCTTAGTTTAGAGATCAAGATCTTGTTCTTGTATTATTTGTTTCTCTTGTTATAATTTTCTTTTGTTATAAATAGAAATTATGTTCATCTCATTCTTCTTCTCTTTTCCTTTCTTCTTGTTCATGAGTAACTAATTCTCATTTTGCTTGGGTGAAAGGGTGAAGCTTTTGGTAATAAAATAAGGTTAGATTTATCTATTTCTTGTACTTGAATGTTATATTATAAAGTGGACATTATATGTGTCATATTTTATTTCCAATCAATTTAGAAACCCTTCTTATAAAGTGGCAATCTTGATTTGTTGTAGACAAGAGTTTGGCACAATGAATGCTTGAACTCATTTACAAGTATTGGCGTTAATAGATAATTAAAGGAACCATAATATAATTATATATACAATCTTAAATGAACTTTGAATGTTGTATTTTCTGATTAGAACCTCTGTTATGTGTGGATTCTAATTGAGTTATAAAAAGAATTAATCTTGTTCTTAATTTACTTACCAAGAGTGGATCTCCTAGCCCAAGTTCCTTTTTAATTGTGAATAAGTTTTATCACCTTTATTGTTGTGACAAATCCTTTTTTTACCTTAAAGAATTTTTCTTCATCTATTCCCTGTGGATCGACCTCGGACTCCTGAGAATTTATTGCTTGAGACAACCTGCACTTATGTTTGTAACAATACAAATTTCATATCAAGTTTCTGGCACCGTTACCGGGGACTTGATTTGAAGAACAAGTTTATTAATGTTTTCTTTCTTTAAGTAAACTTCACCATCTAGTATATTCTTTCCTTACTCTTTAATTTTCTAGTTGTATCATATTTAATGGTAGATTTACCACCTACTTGTTAATTTTTTTTTACCATGGTAGGTTTACCACCTACTTGTTAATATTTTTTTTATTATGGAAGGTTGAGCTTTGTATATATTTTTATTTTTTTTCTATTTTAAGTCACTTATTCATGCTTACTTGGTATCGTGATTCAAATTCTAGTCATTTGGTTAAAAATAATCCTGGTACTTTATATATTGATTTGTTTGAATCACAATCACACACATTCAATACAATGGCTGAAAATGAAAGTGTATATGATAAACATGAAAATCAACCGTCGTGAAGCATGTGTGACTATTTGCAACCATTTCGAAATTCTAGTCCATCATGTTTTATCTTTCCACTCAATGCTAACAATTTTAGATTTAAGCCAGTTATGATTTCGTTATTTCTTAATTTCCATAGTTTATTATTTGATTACATCTAAAAGAATTTGAGGAAGTATGTATCACTTTCATTGATCAAAATTACACTGAAAAAATTGTTAAACTTTAATGGTTTCCTTTTTCTTTAAAAGATAAAGCAAAAACTTGGTTTAACGCTTTGAAACCAAGATGAATTGGCATATGGCAAGAAATACAAAGTGAGTTTTTAAAGAAATTTTTTTCAAAGCATAAAACAAATGCTTTAAAAAGACAAATCCAAAATTTTTCCTAAAATTCAAATGAAGCATATTTTCAAAGTTGGAAACGTTTTAAAGATTTGTTAAATTCTTATCCACATCATGGTTTTGAAAAATAGCGCACTATAAGCTTCTTTTATAAAGGGTTAACACTTGAAACCAAACAATTTATGGAAATAATGAGCAATGACGAGTTTCTTGATAAAGAACCTAAAGAAGCTTTAGAATATTTGGACCATTTGGCTGGGAATTATCAATTTTGGCATGGTACTAATCCTTCTAAAAATTCAATTAGATCTAACCTTGTAAGTTCTAGTAAAGGAAAATATCACCTTGGTCAAGAACAAGATCTAAATGCTAGGTTTTCCAATTTGGCTAGAAAGATTAAAACCTTGGAATTAGGGAAAGTAAAAGAAATCAAATCTGTGCAAAATAAAGAAATTTGTGGCATTTATGATGAATTAGGACACTCAACAAATGAATGTCTAAAAATTCCTTTTTTCAAAGAAGTTGTGCATGAGCAAGTGAATGCAATGAATAATTTTAAAAAGCCATTCACCTCTTCTTTTTCAGATTCATGCAATCCAGGATGGAGAAATCACCCGAACTTCAGTTGGAGGACTAATAATCAGCTATAACTTAAGCAACCACCGACTCCTTAGACACAACTGGACCCTCAAAATTCTCAAGGATATGCACCTTATGTCCCACCATACAGGAAAAACATTGAAGCAACATTACATGCATTTATGGAAAAGCAAGATGCCATTAATAACCAAAACACTCAAGTCATGATTAACATAAAAGACACTCTTGCTAAATTTGCTGCTGCACTCACTATTCATGAGAAAAGAAATTTCCTTCTCAACCTCAACTAAATCCCAAGAGTCAGTACAGTCTAAATGAGGGTAGTTCAGAAAGCCAACAAATAGATTAAGTCAAGTCAGTAATAACTCGTAGAAGTGGAAAGGTTGTTGAAAAATAAATTCCTGAACATTGTGAGAGAGATGATGAATCAATCCCCCAAGACAAGGAAGAGATTGATAAGCCACCTAGCTAAAAGGACTTATGCACTGTTAAAAGAAAACTAAATGTGAAAAAGAAAGCCTTTTTGGCTAAACAGGTAAGCTACATTCTTCAAAATAATAATGCCCTAAAATATAAAGACCCTGGTTGTGCTACAGTTTCATGCATTATTGGAGAACATAAAATTGAACAAGCTTTACTTGATCTTGGTGCTAGTGTTAATTTGCTTCCATATTCAGTTTATCAGCAACTCAACTTAGGTGAGTTAAAACCAACATCTATAACTCTTCTACTTGCTAATAGATCAGTTACAATTCCAAAAGGAATGGTGGAAGATATGTTGGTACAAGTTGATAAATTCATATATCCTATGAATTTTATTATCTTGGAAACTGAACTTATGGTTAATAGTGATAAGTCAATTCCTGTTAATTTAGGTCGCCCATTTTTAACAACATCTAATGCTTTGATAAATTGCAGAAATGGAGTAATAAAGCTAACATTTGGAAATATGACATTGGAGTTTAATGTTTTCAACATGTGCAAGCAACCACAGGAATTCCATGACGAAAATGAGGAAGTTAAAGGGATTGAGGCTATTATAGATGATCATCTTCAAATCAAGAGTTCTTCTGACTCACTAGAAATTTGTTTAATTAATTCATTTGACTCAGGTATGCAATTAGATGATGATATTTCTGAAATATGCTCTTTGCTTGATTGTACATAGGTATTAGAATACAAAGGATGGAAGCCGAGATTCAAAGAGCTAAAATCTATGAATGATAATACCCATGAAGAAGTACCCACACTGGAACTAAAGCCATTACCTGCTGGGTTGAAGTACACATTTTTGGGAGAAGAACAAAGCTTTCCAGTAGTAATTTCTTTGACCTTTACCAGAGAACAAGAATGTATGTTAATAGAAGTACTTAAAAGGCATAAAAGTGTAATTGGATGGACATTAAAGGACATAAAAGGAATTAATCCATGAATTTGTACACATAAAATACATTTAGAAGATAATGCTAAAACATCACAACAACCTCAAAGAATATTAAATCCACACATGAAAGAGGTAGTTAGAGCTTAAGTTCTCAAATTACTTGATGTTGGAATTATCTACCCTATCTCTGATAGCCAGTGGGTAAGCCCTACACAAGTTGTACTTAAGAAATCTGGAATAACAGTGGTTGAAAATGAAAAAGGTGAGTTAATACCTACTCAAGTCTCATCCAGTTGGCGTATATGTATTGATTTTAGAAAATTAAATGCTGCCACTAGGAAAGATCATTTCCCCTTGTCATTTCTTGATCAAATTTTAGAAAGGGTAGCAGGACATCCTTACTACTATTTTCTTGATTATTATTCGGGCCATTATCAAATACCAATCGCATTAGAGGATCAAGAAAAGACCACTTTTACATGCCGCTTTGGCACTTTTGCATACAGAAGAATGCCTTTTGACCTTTGTAATGCTTCGGCAACATTCCAAAGATGCATGCTAAGTATTTTTAGTGACATGGTTGAGCATTATTTAGAGGTTTTCATGGATGACTTGACAGTTTATGAAAATTCATTTGAAATTTGTCTTGACAATTTGGAAAAAGTTCTTAAAAGATATGAAGAAAAAGCAGTTGTGTTAAACTAGAAAAAATGTCATTACATTGTTACCTTAGGAATGGGGTTAGGTCACGTGATATCTTCTAAAGGAATTGAAGTTGATAAGGCCAAAGTTGAATTAATTGCCCATTTGCCTTCATAAAAAATAGTCAGGGAAGTTCATTCATTTTTAAGACATGTAGGATTTTACAGAAGATTCATTAAGGACTTTAGTGCCATGTCTAGGCCATTATGTAATCTTCTAATAAAGATGCACCATTTGATTGGACTCAAGAATGTCAAAAATCTTTTGAAAAATTAATTGGTCTTCTGACATCTGCCCCTATCGTGCAACCCCCTAACTGGTCTTTGTCTTTTAAGTTCATGTGTGATGCTAGTGATTTTACTGTTGGTGCTATTTTAGGCCAAAGAAAGGAAGGTAAGCATCATGTAATTTATTACGCAAGTCAAACTTTGAATAGTGCATAAATGAATTACACCACTTTTAAAAAAGAACTACTTGTTGTATTTTTGTATTGGACAAATTTTGAACTTATTTAATTGGTTCTTCTACTATTGTTTTCATTGATCATCATGTTGTTAGATATTTAATGTCTAAGCAGGATGCTAAACCGAGGTTGATACGGTGGATCTTTTTGCTTCAAGAATTCAACATCACAATAAAAGATAAGAAATGAGCTAAAAATGTTGTTGCAGATTATTTATCCAGACTTACAACAGACTCACCTTTTGATATCACACCTATCAATGATTCTTTTTCCAATGAATTTTTATTTTCTATCAATTCCATGCCTTGGTTTGTTAACGTTGTTAATTTTCTTGTAACAGGTAAGATGCCGCCTCAATAGACGCACCAAGACAGAAGGAAATTTTTTACTGAGATAAAAAATTTCTTTTGGGATGACCCATACTTGTTCAAATATTATCCTGATCAAATTTTTCGGAGATGTGTACCCGACAATGAGGTAAGTAGTGTCATTAAATTTTGTCACTCAGAAGCATGTGGAGGTCATTTTTCTTTAAAGAAAACAACTGCAAAAATCTTGTAGTGTGAATTTTATTGGCCCACTTTATTTAAGGTCAGCTATACATTTTGCAAAAGTTGTGAAAACTATCAAAAATTGGGTTCCATTTCTAAACGAGACATGATGCCTCTGAACCCTATCCTTGTCATTGAGATTTTTTATTGTTAGGGAATTGATTTCATTGGTCCATTTCCACCATCATTTGAATTTGTGTATATTTTGATTGCAGTTGATTATGTCTCAAAATGGATTGAGGCGATTCCATGTCTACACAATGATCATAAAACTATTCTTAAATTTTTAAAAGAAAATGTCTTGAGTCGATTTGGAATCCCTCGAGCTATCATCAGTGATTGGGAAATACATTTTGCAATAAACCATTTGAATCCTTAATGAAGAAATATGACATTACACAAAAAATTGTCACCCCTTATCACCCTCAAAGAAGTGGACAGGTAGAATTAGCAAATAGGGAGATTAAACAAATTTTAGAAAAAAATGGTTAACCCAAATTGTAAAGATTGATCTTTAAGACTAAATGATGTACTTTGGGCTTACTGTATTGCTTTTAAACATCTTTAGGCATGTCACCCTATCGGTTAGTCTATGGAAAACCTTGTCACTTGCCTGTAGAACTAGAGCATAAAGTATTTTGGGCCATTAAAACTTTCAACATGAACCTTGATGATGCTTGTAAAGTACGCAAATTGTAATTAAATGAACTTGAGGAATTGAGAAATTATGCATATGAAAACTCAAACATTTATAAAGCTAGAACAAAAGCTTTTCATTATAAATCAATTTTGAGGAAATCTTTTGAAATTGGTCAAAAAGTTCTACTTTATAATTTTCATCTTCACATATTCCCTAGAAAATTGAGATCTAGGTAGAGTGGTCCTTTTGTTGTCAAACATGTGTATCCACATGGGGCCATAGACATTGAGAACCCTAGGAATGGTAATGTATTTAAGGTCAATGGACAAAGACTCAAACCATTTATGGAAACTCAAGTTGTTGAGGTAGAATCCATCTCCTTTTCTAATCGATGTTATGAGAAGAATTTATTTTAATTTTGTTGCTTTCTTTTTGCAGTTCTTTGTGACCCCAGTTAAGTGGTGGATAACGGTACTCTGTGACTCTCAAGTCAGTTTGTTTTTCAGTTTCCTATAATAACTGATTCTTTCTCCTTTAAAATGAATGTCATTCTCTCGAATTTAAGAAAACACTTTCCTTCTCTTCCTCAAAATGTTCTAACAAAAATCCATAAAGCTAGGTGTGAAAGATTGAGAATGTTAATGCACAAGGGCATCCCAGAAGATATACACTGGATAATTGAAGCAAAGGTCCAATTAGCAGGTGAATCTTCAAATTCATTTGCCTCATACATGTCAGGTCTCAGTAAAAGTTCGTATTCTAAAAGGAGAAGAGTGAAAAGAATGCAAGTTTGTCATAAATGTGCGCGATGGAATTGTAACAAGCGATGTTGTTCTTTGGGGATAGTTTTCGTAAACCGAGAAGATAAAATATACTTTATTAAGAATGGACTGAGTAAGGAGTCATTAGATGATATCTTATTGACTCTTGAGATGCATTCTTATGGAGTTGTGCATCATGAACTTCTTAATTTGTGGAATCTCTTTAGGGATGAACAAAAGCGTTACTGTCTTGAGAATCTGACTAAAAAAGGCCCTATTTGCCAATTTATAAGAAAATTGGATGGAAAGCTTATCTTCGACTCATAGAAGGCATTTAAGCCGTTACTAGACGTAAAATTAGAGGAAGATGTGAGCCACAATCACAATAACATGTATATTATTATCTTGTTCATCTAAAAAAAAAAGAGAATAAAAAGGGCGATCGAAATAGTACCATGCTCTTAATTGAGTGTGGAGCCCCTAACGTTAGGGTTCAACCCATCATTGACTTGGGTTGGACCTTCACACGCTGGTCTTTAAATAAGGTTTGTGTGTCATGCTCTATAGAGAGCCATTCTCAATGACCTAAAGTTTACCTTTTAGGCAAGCTAAGATGATAGGTAGATAGAAGCGTCCTCACGTGACTATGCAATTGAGTTGGATCCTGTGATTTCAGGCCATGGGCTCTCTAGCGACCTCTCGCTAGCTGTGGTAGTTAGTGGTGGCTGTCAGATTTATGCACTTTAATTAGTTGCGTCGTAGCTCAATCCAAAATATTCCACAAGCGGGAGGGAGAAGAATTCTAAGATTGGCTGAGCCGTCTTGGTATTACTGCACTGGTGACACGTAGTATAAAGATATGTCATTAATTCCCTGTACTGATGACACACAGATTAAATATATATCATCTTTGTTGAATAAACGGGCGTGAGAGCCTAGCCTCCAGTTTTGGACTAGTTCTAGCTCTCGTTTTCTTTAAAAAAAAAAAAAAAAAAAAAAAAAAAAAATAAAAAAAAATAAAAAAAGAAAAAAATTGGTGTTTCTTAATTTCAAACTTTTCTGACAACAACCAACCTACCCATATAGGTGCTATCATTACATTTTTCATTCTTTTCACTATTTAAACACTTCATTTTCTTTATTTTCATCCAGCACATAATCCTTCAAAGGGAAGGTGAGTGTAGAAGTGGAGGGAGCTTCTATTCGTTGACTTACAAATATTTGTGTCTTTGGTGGAACAAGGTTTGGGAAGGATAAAGAGTTTATAAGGGTAGCAAGTACTCTTGGAAAAGTGCTAGCTACAAGAAAAATTCATATAGTATATGGGGGAGGTAGCTTTGGGTTAATGGGGGTTGTATCAATTACTGCACATCTAGGAGGCAGTCAAGTTTTAGGTATCATTCCTAAAGCTTTAACTGAAAGGAACATCATTGGCAAGACAATTGGGGAGGAACTACAAGTATCAACTATGCATGAACGAATGGCTAAAGTGCTTGACAACTCTGATGCGTCCATTGCCTTACCAGGTGGCTATGGTACTTTGGAAGAAGTTTTTCAAATTGTCTCTTGAGCCTAACTGAACATCCACCATAAACCTATAGGTTTGTTGAATATTAATAATTTCTTTGATGATTTGTTATCTTTTCTTGACTATGCTATGGAACAGAACTTTATCACACCTTCGGCAAGACGACTCCCTGTCTCTGCTTCAACTATCGATGAGTTAATTGATAAATTATAAGCTTTTGTTTATGAACCTGATCCAGTAATAGCTCAGATAGATCGGTCAGAGGGAAGCAGCAAGGAGGGTGGATTTGATCTAACACTCCATCTATAACTTACCTTTACCTTTGGTTTTATTTATCGTACTTTGTTTCTGTTTAAATTTGTGCCAGGTTTCTCTTTTCCATAATAGCCACAACAGGTAATATCTTCTATCTTTTACTCATCTATATCTTAACATTGAGGACAATTTTGTGATTTGGTTAGGGGGAAGGATAATTGACATGAAATGAAAAAAATTTAAGGTAGTATGTTTATTAGTGTAGTTGTCAGCAACTTACTAACAGCAAAACCAATTAAGAATGGTAGAGTAAGGAGTAAATTATGCCCTTGAGGTAAATTTACTCTTGAGACGCATCTAAATTGGGGAAGTAACTATTTTGTGTTGATTTGTGGAAGTAACGAAGTTTTATCGTTTGATTTCCTTTGAAAGATTCAAGTGAATGCACTCTCGCATCCTTTGAAGCAATTGAAATTCAGGGATCATAGCATGATTGAATAAATTGTCTTCTTTCTTAAATTTCACATGTTTGGTTATGGATGTTGAATTGGTGGATTAAGAATGGTAGATGTATGCCTTGTGACATTTTGAGCCTATTGATGAATGGATTAAACATTTGTACCATTCTCTTCTTTCTTGTGTGATTTTTACTTATGGAATTGTTACTCTACAACTTGTTTTGACTTTATTTGAGGCTACATTTTCATATGCATACACAAACATGATTGAGACATTTTTCTTGAAATAGCTACTTTAACCAAATAGCCAATCTTGCATATTTTCTCTTACTTAACCCCTTTGAGCTTATTTGACTATTCTTTTTTTTCAGTTCATTACATGCCTTTAAAAAAAAACATATTCTTACCCAACCTTAGGGAATAAGAGAGCATTGACATTGGATGAGTTCTTGAACAAGTGTGGATGTGTGTGTGCAAAACGATTGAAGAAAAAGGAAAGAGTAGCCATCTTCTTAAAAACAAAAACAAAAACAAAAAAAAGTGTACAGAAAGGTCAACAAGGTAAAAAAGAGAAGTGAAAAGAATATGTAAAGGGAATCTGCATTAGATAGAGTTGGGATGAACTTTCATACTTGTTATTTGAACTCAATCCTAATGCTCTTTTATTCTCTTTAATATTTAACCTGTCATATCCATATTACCCCCCTCCTTTAGCTTGATCCCATTACAACCTTGAATAAAGTCCTTTTGATTTGTATATGTATGTGTTTTGAGTAGTGGAAAAGTAGAAGATAAGAAAGGTTATCATAGTGTAATTTTTCATGGGTTGAATTGAGTGAAATACCTATATTTTAAACACTTGAGCAATTGAGAGTGAATCTTGTGAGGATCTATCATTCTTGACACTACTTTTTAATTGAAGTTTCCCTGCATGTTGGTTTGAGATGTGAAGAAATGTTACCTCATAAATGTTTTGATCCCTTGAATCTTCGGTTACTCTTCTTGCTTATAAACTTTTGCATTCTTGAATATCATTGGAAATTGAGTCTTTTAGAATTTTTAGCTTTTGAGTTTGTGTTGTTTTTCCTTATTCCCAAACTTCGGTCTTATGTGTTTTGCCCGGGAATGCAAAAGCTAAGTGTGGGAGAATTTGATAGCAATATATTTTATTCATTTAATAATCCTCTCATTGGGCTTCTTAAGGTTCAATTAGGCTTAATTAAGTTAGTTTTGTCACATTTTATGATATTAGGCCTAATTGAATCATTGAAGGAATTATTGCATGAATTGACCTTAATTTATCTATTTGGCAGCATTCAATAAATTAGCTATAATCTGAGTTACAAAATTTGATTGATGTGATTCTGGTCTTGTAGGAAAGCTAAGACAATTCTCTACAAGTTTCATGAAGACCTCAAGAGAGGAATCACACATTGGATAATTTAAATTGAAGTAAAAGTAAAAGTCAGAATTCTGATCCTGACAACTTGACCTCTGCGCACTCATCAGCCCATTTCTTGAGATATATAAGTTCAATTAACACCAAACGAAGCCCAAATGAAAGTTAAGACCCAAATCTACAACTTTCATGAAGAACACAAAGCATATTCGAATGTCTAGTAGGTCATATTGGGTCTAGAAGTCAGAACAGAGGTGCTGTTGTTGAAACCCAAATACTATGCAAAGATTGGGCCATATCCTAGGTTGTAATTGGAAATCTGAGACAAATTCCTTCAACTTTGAAGAAGACCACTTACGCAATAGGTGACATTATGATAGAGTTATAGTCATGTGAAGATAGCTGAATTGGTTGAGCGGGGAGACAAACATGACAATAATTTTTCGCTCATCCACCTACTCATTAACAACTTTATTGTCATGTTCCACTCATCCACCCACTCATTAAACAACTCCCTTGTCATTGTGTGCCCTTCATGCTCTATAAAAGGCACCATTAGTTGCTCATTAGAATCATCTTCATTTAGATATCAAGATCTTGTTCTTGTATTATTTATTTCTCTTGTAGTTTTGTTTTATTCTAAATAGAAATTATGTTCATCTCTTTTTTCTTCTCTTTTCTTTTCTTCTTGTTCATGAGTAACTAATTCTTAATTTGCTTGGGTAAAAGGGTGAAGCTTTTGGTAATAAAATAAGGTTAGATTAATTTATTTCTTGTACTTGAATGTTATATTATCAAGTGGACATTATATGTGTTGTATTTTGTTTCCATTCAATTTAGAAACCCTCTTTGTAAAGTGAAGATCTTGATTTATTGTAGACAAGAGTTTGGCACAATGAATGCTTGAACCCATTTACAAGTGTTGGCGTTAGTAGATAATTAAAGGAACTATAATATAATTACATATATAATCTTAAATGAACTTTGAATGCTGTATTTTTCGATTGGAACCTCCGTTATGTGTGGATTCTAATTGAGTTATAAAATGAGTTAATCTTATTCTTAATTTACTTACCAATAGTGGATCTCCTAACCCAAGCAAATCCTTTTTAATTGTGAATAAGTTTTATCACATTTATTGTTGTGACAAATCCTTTCCTTACCTCAAAGAATCTTTCTTCATCATTTCCTAGTGAATCGATCTCAGACTCTCGAGAATTTATTATTTGAGACAATCTGCACTTGGGTTTACAACAATACAAATTTCATATCATACACAATTTGCAAATTAACAGGTTCATTTTGCACATTTTTAAAGTAATATGACTAAAGTGCACATCGGTTATTGTCATAAAAAATGCCACACTTAGTATCTCAAAATAATTTAAAATGGCCTTTTTTTTTTGCCTTTTCCTTTCTTAACTAAATTTTGCAACAAATGAACAAACAAAATTGAGTAATATAATTCTTAATGAGTCTCTCTTTGTACTTTATAAGAGAAGCATATTTAAATTGATTCATTTTATACTTAAAAAAATCAAAAATTCTATTTTAAATATTTTAATTATACACTTTTTAAAAAGCAAAACTGCCAAAGTAAGATAGTCTAAAAAAATAGGAAATTAATTAATTCTTTTAAATGTATTAGGCTAATGTGAGGGTACACCTTAGACATCATTCAAGTTGAACTTACTACAAATATATATTGACACAAAAGTTAGTTTGAAGAAAAGTAAAACAAACTAATTCATTCTAAATATTTGTTAATTAAGTTAAAAATTCATATTTATACATTGTAATTTAAAAAAACTCATGTGTTAGATTAACTAATATATTGCTATTCTTGCAATTATTAAAAGGAGTTAGTATGCTACCCTCACGTAGGATTGGTCACTGGATTCAAGTGAACTCGATGACTCAACCAACTTGATTCAATTTAAATAAAAAATTTTGGGTTTGACCAAGTCATCAAGTTTGTTCAGGGTAAGAACCAATTGAACTTGATTTCTTTTCATTTGGATAATGCGTTTAAATTTTCTTATCGATGACCTAAATCAATGATTGGAACATAACACCCCCTTCCACAAAAAAAATGCATTTTGCACTTCTAACTTAGTAGACCATATTTCTCATTTTCAGGAATTGCTCATTAACTCTTTCGTCAGTTCTGTGCCCTTGCTCCTCCGTGCTACCCTCCTTTCCTTTCTCCCACCTCTTTTTCTTTCCCTTAATTCATGGCTAGAGATGTTAGCTCCTTCCTAAGCAATGACAACAAAGATGTGACTCCTTCCCCTACTACACCTCAACAACAACGATGATGCGACATGTGAGCATCCCTTAGTGAAGGTTCCCTCTACTTCTTCCCTTACGACTGCAAGCCTCCCTCAATGATGGTGCCCATAAATATAGTTATGTTTAATTTTTTTCAAATTTGTCTTAGTTCTATGTAGATTAGGTATGAAGTCAGTATAAACCACCTTGTGTGTATGTGGGTTTTTTGTCCATTTAATTTTGTTCTATTTTGAACATTGAGCATGAATAGAGGCAAATATGATTATGAAACAATGGAAATTATTAACCAAATGTCTATGGAAATTATTAAAATCTTAAGATCTAGTTTGGAAGATAAGCCTTAACTCAGTCTATACTTTACATGTCTATAGAACCAGATGAAGGTGATGATATCAGGGTTTAAGATCATTACTTGCTTGTCTATCTTAATTTTCTGTCTTTTATTTACTTTTCTTTAAATATGTTGTGCTCTCTTTCTTCCAAATTCTCTTTCAAATCTTCCAATCCTTCTTCATTATCGCTCTCAGAGCATCAAACTAAAACAACTTTGACAAGCCTCTTTAATGAAGAAATATGTTTTGAACATATTAATCAAGATATGGATAACTGGGAAATTCCTAAATCCCAACAAACGACCTCTACAAACCTGAAGGAATATTCTTCAAAAGTTCTGAATACATTATCAGAATTGTAGAAAAACAAATGATGATCGAGAAAGAGGATGAAGAATTCCATCTTTTTTCTCAAGAGACCCTAAAAGGTCAAGCCCAGAAATACAATTATCTGCATATTGGATATGTGCAGGTAGTAATCAAACCTTTAATCATGAAGGACTAAACACATCTGTTCTCCTCTGCTTAAGAACCATTAGACATGATCAGTTTCATAATTCTCTTCTAGGAACAGTAGAAACTAGTCTGAGTCATGGCCCAATCTACTTTAACTGCTATCCTAAAATAGGTCAGTCAGTCTATAAGACAAAAACATCTTAAATGTTTTGATCCTGAATGTTAAAATATATAGCTTGGACATGAAGCCGAATCAATACCAGTAGCTTTAATATATAGGATTCAATACAAGGTCATGAATTCTTGCAACTATAAGGTTTTAAAACTAAAAGAATAGAGAGTAACAATGTTATTTTTCATAGACGTAACTAGGGCCAATATGGTGGTCCCAAAAACAATCCAATGGGAAGACATAGTCCTCCCTGAGAAATGGATTATGGATGAAGTTGTACTATCTTTGCCCAGAAAATCACCTGAAATTCAGGAGATCAAACAACACCAGTTAGGTAGAGTCAAATTAACCTTTAATAGGAGAA
This sequence comes from Ormosia semicastrata, assembly GCA_029884595.1. NCBI lineage: Eukaryota > Viridiplantae > Streptophyta > Magnoliopsida > Fabales > Fabaceae > Ormosia > Ormosia semicastrata. Next base: position 79,335,341 of record JAQQTO010000060.1, read on the forward strand.
ATTCCTTCAGCTCTTCTAGGTCCATTAAAACTAGATCTAATGACTTTAGATCTATAGTTTCTAGAAGATCATTCTCTACCACACAATTTGTACAACCAATAATCCACCTCCAGAGGTTGGATACATCGTCAACTCTTCCTAGATCAACATACCAAAGGGAAGTCGATGATGACCAAAAATAAATTCAATCTCCAACCTATTCCTTCCTTAATGAACCAAATCATGTTATCTGAGTTCATTATAGATAACCCTTAGGAAAAATTTCTATTCTGTGGAATGGACTCTGTAAAGAGAATGGTTTTGTCAAAATTATAAGGGATCAAATAGAAAAAATGTCCAACAGAAGTTATATGAATTTATCAACAAAGTAAAAACAAACATTCCATTTTTTCATTGGTTTCATGCTTATATAATTAAGAATTAAATCAATATTGATTACCCTTGGAAAATTGGTCTAATGGAAAACAGATCAATAAACGTGATGACTGTCTGGCATCTAAAAGATAGCGAGTTAATCTAATCTGATTTACCTCCATCCAGTCAGTTTCATCTCCCAAACATCAAAGATAAGGGTATAATTTTTGTCTTAGCTTCTCCTTTTAAGACAAAGTTTGAAGATGAACAAATCAATTCAAAAGATATTAAAAGTCTTATGGAACAATCTAACTATACAAACAAATATTTGTGATTAGCATTGACAATGACAATAGTTTTGATGATAACAAACAAAAGAATTTATGATTGTGCAGAGATCAAGTCCCAAGGTTCTTCAAGATTAGCTTATAGGACTTAGATCTTATGTTAATGGTAAATAGGATTCACACTAGCTCATTTCTTGTTCATCATTCGACTTTTATCTCTTTGCAAAATCATGTTTAATATTGATCAAGTTTGAGCAAAATGTTTTTAGAAAGGATGAAAAGAAAATCATGTTTTATACTTGTGAAAATACTCATCAAGTTTGTGGAAAATGATTTTAGAAAGGTTGAAAATGATTTAAGAAACTTTGGTTATGAATCCTTTAGAAATCTTGTTTTCTTGGTAAGCTAATAACTGATTATGCATTTTGAATAACTAGTTATCTGAAACCAATAACTGATTATGTGTTACCAAATAACTAATTATTTAAAATCCATAACAGGTTATTCGTTGTGATAGAAACGCTCCATTAAAGGTTTTAAAGTGAATAACGAGTTATGAAAAGTCCATAATAGGTTATTTGCATGTTGGGAACGTTTCCTCTTGATTTTCAATTTTTCCTAACCGATTAGATCTTTCAAATAACCTGTTATTTGTGCACTACAGTGTTTTCTAATAAAACAAATAACCTGTTAGGCAAAACTAATAACCTATTATCTGGGATAGCAGAAGTCAACAACTACCAACTGATCTAAATAGGTATTGGCTATAAATAAAAGTGGTTAGGCATTAAAGAGAAGTTGGAGAACAATCTAAAAATCATCATTGAACATTAAATTCGTGTTTTATTATCTCTTTCTCTAATCCCCTATTTTTGAGCTATAAGTGTGTGAATCCTTGATACTCATTGTTCTTCAATTTGTATTATCTACTCTAAAGAGAGTTTCTTGTCTTATATACTTTGTATAATTTGTAAAAGAGAGGGCGAGGTATCCCTCAAATCTATAAGGGTGAGGTATCCCTTGAAAGTAGAGGCTCAAGCATAAAGGGTGAGGTATCCCAAGGTGTTGAGTGCTAAAGTTTGTAAAGGTTGCCAAGCACCTATTTGAAGCTTGAAGAAATAGTGAAAATCTCAGGTAATTACTTAAGTGTTCATACCCAATTTTGTCCATAAAATTTTTATTTTTACTGTTTAATAAAAAACTAATAAGTTTGTATTAATTGATGTTTAATTGTAATGCTTTTAATTTTTTTTAATTATTATTTTTTTGTTTGTTTAAAAAATAAAAAAACTACACCTAGTGCAAAAAAAAAAAAAAAAAAAAAATAAAAAAAAAAAAAAAAAAAAAGCGCACCTAGTGCAAAATAAAAAAATAAAAAAAAAAAACAAAATAAAACAAAATAAAAGAAAAAAGGAAAGACATGTGGAGTGGTTGGGCGCAAAGCTAAAGATGTTGCAATCATCTAATGTAGAGTTAAATTTTACAACATTATTCAACCTAATTCAAATGGCAATATCTGCTTTACAGTTGTGAAAGAAATTTGCTAAGATTTTCTTTCTCCATTTGTCTCCCACGGTCTCCCAATCATCGAAAAATTGGGGAAGAAATTTTGCAGGCTTAATCTTATAAATCTCAAGGAGATCATGGAGAGAGAAAAAAAAAGAGAAATTCCCCTAGCCAAATACCAAAAACACAGAGAAAAATTATTAAAGGAGAAAGCAATCAACCATACTTCGGAATCATCACTCAGACCTCACCTTGACTCTCACAAGGCCTCACATTCCAGACTGATCACTGAAACCTCAACCATTCACTCACAAAGACTACCTTGTTGCCACCCATCATCAACAATCTCATACCCACCTTCATTTTCATCATTTTTCGCCTTCCAACCTCTACACCATGGCCACCTATACAGCCCCTTCATTATCCTCTCCCTTCTGCTCTTTGAAAATCCAACCGCGAGCTCCACCACGCCGCACTGCTCACCGTCACACAACCTAACCGGATCCGGATCTCCACATCGCATGATCTGTGTACTCCAAGCCACGCCGTCGCACCAACACCGTGAAGAACCCATCCAGCCACCGTGAACCTTCAGATTCATGCATCTTAATCAGCCAGCCTGCACCACCATTCACTCCTCAAGCTCCATCGCTGCTAGGACCTGCAAGCTCCGTTTCTCTTTCGTCGTACCAGATCTGGCCGTGCTCGGATCTACCGTCACTCCACCAACATAACCGCAGTCACCATACTACACTCCTGCTCCTCCCTCCACGCAACCAAAACGGCACCGCTGCTGGCCATCCACGAGCAGCCACCTCCCATCACCCAGCCACATCTAACCGTGAATCCCCAAGTTAGCCATCAAATCATCCCCTGTTTGTTTCCTTTTTTTGTTTCCTTGCGTTCTCTGTTTCTTTGTTCTTTTTTTTTTGTTCGTTTGTTCTAGTTCTTCTGCTTTCATTTCATTTTTGTTTCATTTATCATATTGGCCAGGACTTTATGCTGAGTGGTTTGTGTCAGTTTAATATATTGGGGTAGATCTAATAGCAAAGACAATTTTTGGATTTAAAAGATAAAACCACTTTTACATGGTTATCCCCATTTTTTGTTTTAATATATTTTTTTTATCTAAGAAATCAAACCACTTTCACGTGGTTGTCTTCTATTTAATGGCTTTTACTTTTTTTTATTGTTTTTTATTGTTCACGGGCCATTTATGATGAATACTTTTTAAAAAAAAATATAAGAAACCACATAAAGAAAAAAAAAAGAAATGAAGAAATAAAAAAATAGAAAAGAAAAAAAAAGAATTGATTTTAGAAGAGTGTTTTAATTGGTGAGCTAAGTTTCCTATTTCTTTTTTTAGTTAAGGTTAAGTTTGTTTAGTAATTTTTGTGTTTAATGAAAATAATAAATAAAAATGTAGGAATAAAATTATAGGAGATTAGATAAAAAAAATAAAAGTACCAAAAAAATAAAAAAATGTGTGTTTGCAGCGTGCCAATAGTAAAGAGCAGATTTGATTAGGGAATGCATGTTTAGTGTTGTTTGTGTGTTAATTTGATTATCTTGTCTGTTTGTAAATTGTTACTCACTTTTATGTCAGTTAATACATTACTTCAATTAATCTTTTGATGTCAATTTGATTTGAAAGTTTTAAGTTTTTGTAATTTTGACCAACACACAATTATTTTTTAAAGAATTATGTGATTTTGAGTTCCCCATTACACTAGGGGATACGTAGGAGTAGAAATTTATTTCTGTCAAGTCAAAAATTAAATTTTCACAATTTGATTGTTTCTTTTATTTTTTTCTTTTTTTAAAAAATATAAAAATAAAGATAAGAAAAATGAAAAATAAAATTTAGTTACAAAGTCTTTTTCTGAAAAGGGGTAAAAATAAATATATTTGATATCATTAAATTTTGCACAACTAACATAAGGTACCGTTCTTGGAATGGGCAGTGTAGGGTGCTAATACCTTCCTTACCCGTAATCGACTCCCAAATCCAAACTCATTTTCCAAAAGACCAGTTGTCCTAATTAAAGGGTTTTTCTAATGTTTTCCCAATTCAAATAAACATTGGTGGCGACTCCATTGATTTTTCAAAAAGTGAATTTTTTTTGGTCATCCCATCGCGATCGGTTGCGACAGATGGCGACTCCGCTAGGGAGACTTAGAAAGCCAGGCCTGTCGTTGTTAGTTGTACAAATTTTTAATAATCTCTATTTATTTATTTTACCCACTTTTGTCTTTGTTTTGTTTTCTTATTTGTTTGTAATTTTTTTTCTGATAATGTTATCATGTGTTTACTTTGATTTATTTGTATATATATTTGTGTTTTTATTATTATTATTATTATTTTGATTGATTGTTGAAACCCTAGGGTAGATGATTACTAGTTGGTTGTTGTATGTATGTCTTTACAGGTTGGGGGTAATTTTATCTTTTTAAATTTTTGTGCATATGTTCCCACACACACATCACTATCACTTACTTCACACACAAGTTCTATTCTTGAGCTCAGTACCTTGTAGGCTTAGATAGAGGGCGAAGTAGTGTTGCTTTGTGAGACCTTTGGTCTCCGGTTAGGCACATGAAAACCCCTCACTCAAATTGAACTCTTTCCGCTTGTAACCTATCATGGGTGAGGATAGAGACTCTTGCTAGCCAAATTATTGGTGATAGCAAGGGACAATTTGGGGACCTTTTGTCCAATAGGGATTTAGAACCAAAGCTATCACTGGCTAAAATAATCTTAGAACTACCATGATTTATAGAACCCACCTTTTAGGACAGGTACGAAGCTTAGGCAATCTTTTCCTTTAACACAGGGGAGAATTTTGTCTATCTTTATTTTTGTAAATAAATGACATTTTCATACTAACTCCCTTTTTGTTGCTTTCATTTGTTTTGCATTTACATGCATGGTCCAATCTTGTAAAGATATCGGTAAACCTCGAACATGGATAAAGGAAAGGTGGCTATAATGTCTGAGGTTGCAGAGAGTATATGGGCTGTCAGTGAAGAGTCTGCAAAGGTTCAGGCAAAGGAAGGAAACAGCTTGCACCACAAGGATGCTCCTTTACCACCCCTAACGGGAAGTCATGACTTTGAGCAAAATGACATAAGGAGGCTTTAGTGGTAAGTATGGAGATATTGCAGCTCTTATGTTCATCACTCCAAATAACTAACTTTTTATGGCCTCAAAGCTTTTCTTTTTGAATGAACGAGGTTTATTGATGTCGTTTGCTGCTTTGGATCATGTCTTTGCATGCATAATTTTACTTTTGTTTACATTTTTTTTTCTCTTTCTTCCTCATGCTCCTAATAATAATAACAAATAATGAATACAGAAAAAAAACTGTCTCTACGACATCCTTATAGGACTCGTTCCCAAGCTAGGATCATAGATGAAATAGAACAAACTCAAAAGTTGAAGGATGAAGTGAATCAGCTTAGAGAGCAAATGTTCAAGATGATGGAGATGCTACAGTCAATGAAAAATAGAAGGAACACAGATGGGAATCCCTCAGTGGCAAACGAAGAACATCCGGCCACGTCTCTGCACCAGCCTGGTTTCACTTCAATCCCTCTGCAATACCAATACTTTAATCCTCAAGGAGTTGTGATGCCACTTACCATTTATCCAAACAACACCACTCAACCTTCAGTCACCAGCTCTCAAGAAACCCAGGTACCATCATTTCCACCATATGGCCTCCTTCCTGGATACATACCACCGCTAGCCGCTAACCCCCTTGATAATACCACCCCAACAGTAACACCAACTTCAAACCTGCCAAACACTTCCCAAACCCAAGTCACTTAGCCAAATGTCAGTGAAGCCCTGCCAACACAACACCCATTCCCTCTCTTTATCCCACCATATGGTCTCCCTTCCGAATTTGTACCACCGCAGGCCTCCAATCCCTCTGACGGCAACATGCCTGCTTCAAATTCATTAAGCACAGCCCAACCACATGCACATTACCTTGGTGCTAGTGGAACCCCACCTGTGCAACATTTTGTTCCTATTTTCATGCCACAATACCTAACAAATTCTTCTGCTGAAAATCCTCAGTTTAAAGAGATATGGGAAACTTTGGAAGAGAGATTACGGGTCATTGAAAGAGCAGGTTGTTATGGCCTCAAGGATGCTACTAAGCTTTGTCTTGTACCTGATGTTATCATTCCCCCAAAGTTTAAGGTCCCAAATTTTGATAAATATAAGGGGACTACTTGCCCAAGGAATCACTTGTCAATGTACATTCGCAAGATGACTTCACAAGCTCACGATGACAAATTGTTAATCCATTTCTTCCAAGATAGTTTAACTGGGGCAGCTTTGAATTGGTACACACATCTTGAGCGTGCCATATAAAGAGTTTCAAGGATTTAGCTGATGCCTTTATAAAGCAGTACAATACAACATTGACATGGCACCAGATAGAATGCAACTACAAAGCATGTCTAAGAAGGATGCTAAGACCTTCAAGGAATATGCTCAGAGGTGGAGAGAAATAGCTGCACAAGTAGAACCCCTTTTGTAAAAAAAAGAGATGATTGCTATGTTCACTGATACACTACATGCGTCATTCTATGATCATATGATTGGAAGCGTGTCGTCGAATTTTTTAGACATTGTGATAATTGGTAAAAGGATTGAAAACGAAATGAAAAAGGGAAGATTGCATCAAATGAATGACAGACAGGCAAGTATGGACAAATGTTGAACTGACCAAGGGTAGACTTCAGGTCGAATGAGTTAAATGGGATTTCAGGAAAACTCATGGATGACAATGGTTACCTAAACAATAATTCACTAAGCATTGTCAGAGGTTTCTACACATGCCCATTTGCAATAAGAGTGAATGCTTATCAGGGGCAACGTTAGAAAGTTCAATTAAGTGGTGATTCATTTTTCTAATTGTCATGAATGAACCATTCCTTAGAGTTCTTCAGCACTGGGGAATTTCTGAGCAATTGGCATTATGATTTGTTTATCAAGTTATTACCATGAAACAATTGTTTGATTGTACTGATCCCATGTTTGTTCAATCATTAAAATCATTTGGGTTTTGAACTTATGTGAACTTTCTTGAAGCATTAATGTGATGGATTTGTGTAGATCTCAGTTTACCTTGTTTCCTTTTCCTATGTTCTTGGCACTCATGTTCTTGCTAGATCTTTCTTGTCATTCTTTTCTTCCCTTTACTTGCTTTCTTTTGGTTCGGATCCCATAGGATTCTCATCCTAAAAATTTTTTGTGGTCATGGGCCCATGTGTGCAGGTGTTCTTTGCCCAAAAAAATTAAAAAATAATAAATAAATAAAACAAAAAAAGGAGCAAATAAATAATCACTTGGTGTGTATTATCCTTTTGTCTCTAAATTAATTTTTTTTTGAAAATGAGCAATCAAGATTTGAAATGAAGATTGGTCATCTTTCTCTTTCTCTCACAAGAATTCATCTTTCCATTATCTCTCGTTGTCCTATTTTGAGCTTGAAAGTTTTCTTCAATAAACCCTGGACAAGGATCACCCCTACACTAGGGGATGACACAAAACAAAGGTTGATTGTCATGGTGATTATTTTGAAGTATAAATAAAAAAGAGGGAAAAGGAAGAAAAGTTAAAAGAGGTGGAAAGTAAAAGAAATTGACAAAGTTTAAGTTTGAACAAGGAAGGAGAACAAAAAAAAATGGAGAACAATAAGAGAAAAGTGTGCTTCAAAGCACAAAAGCAATTGACAAAGTTTAAGTTTGAACAAAGATCCTTGGTCCCACTTAACTTTTAAGCACTTTTTTGAGCCTTATACCCTTCTTTTCATAACCCCTAACCTTGTTTACATTACAAGCCTTAAAAAGTCCATTCTGATCAATGAAGGTTTGTTTTCATTTTCATTGACTTTAATTTTGAGACAAAAGGTTCATGTCCTGCTGAATTTGCAATCCTTACTCCTTAAAAAAAAAGAACAAAAAAAACTTTTAGGCTAAAAACCCATAAGGGCAGTCTAAAAAAAAAAAAGATAAGACAAAAAAAAGAGACTTACATTAAGGCAAGTTGTTATCCTGTTCAAGTTGCCCCTACACTGGGGCATGTTTTCTTTTGGTTCAATCTGACTCTACATTAGGGCAAATTTCTACACTGTTCAATTCGGCCTACACTAGGGCATCTTTGTTCTCAAATGGCATACCTTGGGTTAGATTCATTATTTGATACCTTACACGGGCAGATTTTTGTAGATACCTGATAAAACAATGATCATAATGTCCAGTTGTCAAGTAAAAATCAATTACATCCAAACTAGGACAAAAAAAATGAAGCAAAAAAAGCAAAGCAAAAAAAAAAAGAACCTTTTGGCGTTCATAATATTCCACTTCTTTTGTCTTTATCCTTTGTTAAATGTCCTTTGTATAGTCATACTCCCAAAATCAATCAAAAAGCTTTTCAGTTAGCAAATCTTTTTCCTATTGTACTTTTGAATCCATGCATATCTGATACGTGATGCTTTAGGTTGGGTGAACATGAGCACAATAGTATAATTTAATCATCTAATGATAGTCTCTTGTTGAACAACTCAAGCCAAAGGAGCTCTAGAGTTTCAATTGATGAAGAGAATGACATCCTCAATGGATAATTCAGATTGAAGTGTGTCCGGTGGAAATAGGAACCTCTGAGGAAAGAAAGTCATAAGCTTCTACACAAGCCATATGTATTGAAGAGAAATTTGAACAAGATGGGATTGATAATGATTTCCTTTGAATATGGGTTTGGTTGGTCAAAGTCTTCTAAGAAGCGTTTAGTTCAAAACTTTGGTAAAAAATGTTTTTCTCAAGAGCATTCATTTCTTTGGCTCATGACTCATTGTACAAAGTTCTTGGACTCAAGGCTAAGGCCTTTTGCATAAGTTTTTCAGACTCAATGTTCACTGCATAAAGTTTTCTGGCTCAAGGCTCATTAAAAGTATTGGTTAGAGAAGAAGGAATAACTAGACAAACCATAAGGCCAATCAATGAATTCTGTTACTGTTCAATCTTGATCCTGCTGTGGGGAAAAGTCCTTAAGGGATGTGGAACTAAAAGCGACTCAGTTAAAGGTCTGATGTGCAAAAAACAAAAACAAAAAAACAAAAATAAAATTTTGCTTACTCAATTTGTTCATGAGAATCTTTACAGTAGGGCATCCATTACATCATGCTTCATCTTAGGCATTACATGCATTGTCCTCAAGCGTCATGCATCATCTTAGGCATCACATGCATTGTCCTCAAGCGTCACATCTATTGCGTCATGCATTATCTTATGCATCACATACATTGTCCTCTAGTATCACATTCATTGTATCTGTTGCATCATGCACCATATCTAGCATCACATGCATTTACAAAATCATGCTTTTAATTTCTAGGTCCCCGCGCCCATTGTCTTTTCATTTGTGGGTCGTCGTTGGTTCAAAGGACTTTTAATAAAATTCAAAAGAAAAAAAAGGAAAAGAAAGAAAAAATACAAGAGAGGTTGAAATTTTCAAAAAAAAAAGAAGCAAAAGCAAACAAAGATAAAAACAAAAAACCAAAAAACCAAAATTAATGCTTTTAAAAAATGTGTTTTCTAATTTTGAGCGCATCGGCTCCTTGCTTTGTCTTTTAGTTTCCGGGCCCCTATGCCCATTGTCTTTAGTTTCCGGGCCCCTATGCCCATTGTCTTTAGTTTCCGGGTCCCCGCGCCCATTGCCTTTAGTTTTTGGGTCCCCGCGCCCATTGTCTTTTGGTTTCCGGGTCCCCGCACCCATTGCCTTTTAATTTTTGGGTCCCCGTGTCCATTGTCTTTTAGTTTCCAGGTCCCCGCGCCCATTGTCTTTTAGTTTCCGGGTCCCCGCACCTATTGCCTTTTCATTTTTGGGTCCCTGCGCCCATTGTATTTTAGTTTTTGGATCCCCACGCCCATTGTCTTTTAGTTTCCGGGTCCCCGCACCTATTGTCTTTTAGTTTCCGGGTTTCCGCGCCCATTGCCTTTTCATTCACGGGTCATCGTTGGTTCAAAGAACTTTTATTAAAATTCCCAAAAAAAAAAGGAAAAGGAAAAGGAAAAGGAAAAGAGAGAAAAAAAAGGTTGAATTTTTCAAAAAAAAAAATCAAACACAGATCAGACACAAACAAAAACAAAAACAATGCTTTCAAAGATCATTCACTCCTCGTATTGCTTTTAGTTTCTGGGTCCCCGCACCCATTGTCTTTTCATTTCCGGGTCCCCGCACCCATTGCCTTTTAGTTTTCGGGCCCCCGCGCCCATTGTCTTTTTATTTCTGAGTCCCCACACCCATTGCCTTTTAGTTTTCAAGCCCCCGTGCCCATTGTCTTTTTTGTTTTCGGGTCCTCGCACCCATTGTCCTTTAGTTTTTGGGTCCCCGCACCCCTTCTCTTTTCATTTCCGGGTCCCCGCACCCATTGTCCTTTAGTTCCCGGGTCCCCGCACGCATTGTCTTTTAGTTTTCGGGTTCCCGCACCCATTGTCCTTTAGTTCCCGGGTCCCCGCATCTATTGTCTTTTGGTTTCCGAGTCCCCGCACCCATTGTCTTTTCGTTTTTGGGTCCCCGCACCCATTGTCTTTTAGTTTCTGAGTCCCCGCGCCCATTGTCTTTTCTTTTCCGGGTCCTTGCACCCATTGTCTTTTCGTTTTCGACTCCTTGCATTGTCTTTTAGTTTTCGGGTCCTCGTACCCATTGCTTCCAGGACAAGTCAGGGTCTTACACCCATTGCTTTCACAGCAAGTCAGGGCCTTGTGCCCATTGCCTTTAAGTTTTTTGTCCAGCTTCGATGAGTACCCTACCCCACAAGCTGTTTACCTTTCTGTCCGGCTTCGATGGGCACCCTACCCCACAAGTTGTTTACCTTTCTGTCCAACTTCGATAGGCACCCTGCCCCACAAGTTGTTTGCTGTTTACCCTTCTATCCAGCTTCGACGGGCACCCTACCCCGCAAGCTGTTTACCTTTCTGTCTAGCTTCAACGGGCACCCTACCCCGCAAGCTTTTTACCTTTCTGTCTACCTTCAGTGGATATCTGACTCCGCAAGCTTTTTACTTTTCTGCCAAGCTTCAGCGGATACCCGACTCCGCAAGCTTTTTACTTTTTTGTCAAGCTTCAGCGGATACCCAACTCTGCAAGCTTTTACCCTTCTGTCAAGCTTCAGCGGATACCCGACTCCGCAAGCTTTTTACTTTTCTGTTAAGCTTCAGCGGATACCCGACTCCGCAAGCTTTTTACCTTTTTGTTAAGCTTCAGCGGATACCCGACTCCGTAAGCTTTTTACTTTTCTGCCAAGCTTCAGTGGATACCCGACTCCGCAAGCTTTTTGCTTTTTTGTCAAGCTTCAGCGGATACCCGACTCTGCAAGCTTTTTACCTTTCTGTCAAGCTTCAGCAGATACTCGACTCCGCAAGCTTTTTACCATTCTATCAAGCTAGCTTTTCACCTTTTTGTTAAGTTTCAGCGGATACCCGACTCCACAAGCTTTTTACTTTTTTGTCAAGCTTCAGTGGATACCCAACTCCGCAAGCTTTTTACTTTTCTGTCAAGCTTCAGCGGATACCCGACTCTGCAAGCTTTTTACTTTTCTTGTCAAGCTTCAGTGGATACTCGACTCTGCAAGCTTTTAACTTTTCTGTTAAGCTTCGGCGGATACCCGACTCTGCAAGCTTTGTGTCATTATTTTTACTTTTCTGGTCAAGCTTCAGCGGATACCCGACTCTGCAAGCTTTTTACTTTTCTATCAAGCTTCAGTGGATACCTGACTCCGCAAGCTTTTTACTTTTCTGCTAAGCTCCAGCGGATACCCGACTCTACAAGCTTTTTACTTTTCTTGTCAAGCTTCAGCGGATACCTAACTCCGCAAGCTTTTTACTTTTCTGTCAAGCTTCGGCAGATACTCGACTCCGCAAACTTTGTGTCGTTCTTTTTAAGTTTTCTGTCAAGTTTCGGTGGATACCCGATTCCGCAAGCTGTTTACCTTTCTTGTTTTTATTTCTGTTGTATTTTGCATCAATCTACACACTCGAAAAAAAGGAAAGAGAAAAATCAAAATTTTCATAGACAAAATTGAATCAATTCCTTTACTTTGCATTTAGTTTAAATGTAAAGCAAATGGGGGTAGCTGTTGATACCCAATTTTATCCATAAAATTTTTATTTTTACTGTTTAATAAAAAACTAATGAGTTTGTATTAATTGATATTTAATCGTAATGCTTTGAATTTTTTTAATTATTATTTTTTTGTTTCTTTAAAAAATAAAAAAACTGCACCTAGTGCAAAAAAATAAAAATAAAACAAAAAAATACACCTAGTGCAAAATAAAAAATAAAATAAAATAAAATAAAACAAAAATAAAACAGAATAAAAGAAAAAAGGAAAGACATGTGGAGTGGTTGGGCGCAAAGCCAAAGATGTTGTAATCATCTAATGTAGAGTTAAATTTTACAACATTATTCAACCTAATTCAAATGGCAATATCTGCTTTATAGTTGTGAAAGAAATTTGATAAGATTTTCTTTCTCCATTCGTCTCCCACGGTCTCCCAATCATCGAAAAATTGGGGAAGAAATTTTGCAGGCTTAATCCTATAAATCTCAAGGAGATCATGGAGAGAGAAAAAAAAAGGAGAAATTCCCCTAGCCAAATACCCAAAACATAGAGAAAAATTCTTAAAGGAGAAAGCAATCAACCATACTCCGGAATCATCACTCAGACCTCACCTTGACTCTCACAAGGCCTCACATTCCAGACTGATCACTAAAACCTCAACCATTCACTCACAAAGACTACCTTGCTACCACCCATCATCAACAATCTCATACCCACCTTCATTTTCATCATCTTTCACCTTCCAACCTCTACACCATAGCCACCCACACAACCCCTTCATTATCCTCTCCCTTCTGCTCTTTGAAAATCCAACCGCGAGCTCCACCACGCCGCACTGCTCACCGTCACACAACCCAATCGGATCCGGATCTCCACATCACATGATTTGTGTACTCCAAGCCACACCGTCGCACGAACACCGTGAACAACCCATCCAGGCACTGTGAACCTCCAAATTCATGCGTCTCAGTCAGCCAGCCTGCACCACTATTCACTCCTCAAGCTCCATCACTGCTAGGACCTGCAAGCTCCATTTCTCTTTCGTTGTACTAGATCTGGCCGTGCTCGGATCTTCCGTTACTCCACCAACATAACCACAGTCACCATACTGCACTCCTGCTCCTCCGTCCACGCAACCAAAACGGCACCGTTGCTAGCCATCCACGAGCAGCCACCTCCCATCACCCAACCACATCTAACCGTGAATCCCCAAGTTAGCCATCAAATCATCCCCTGTTTGTTTCCTTTTTTCGTTTCCTTACGGTCTCTGTTTCTTTGTTCTTTTTTTTGTTCGTTTGTTCTGGTTCTTCTGCTTTCATTTATTTTTTGTTTCATTTATCATATTGGCCAGGACTTTATGCTTAGTGGTTTGTGTCAGTTTAATATATTGGGGTAGATCTAATAGCAAAGACAAGTTTTGGATTTAAAAGATAAAACCACTTTTACATGGTTATCCCCACTTTTTGTTTTAATATTTTTTTTTATCTAAGAAATCAAACCACTTTCATGTGATTGTCTTCTATTTAATGGCTTTTACTTTTTTTATTGTTTTTTATTGTTCACGGGCCAATTATGATGAATACTTTTTTTAAAAAAAATATATAAGAAACAACAATAAAGAAAAAAAAAAGAAACAAAGAAATAAAAAAATAGAAAAGAAAAAAAAGAATTGATTTTAGAAGAGTGTTTTAATTGGTGAGCTAAGTTTCCTATTTCTTTTTTTAGTTAAGGTTAAGTTTGTTTAGTAATTTTTGTGTTTAATGAAAATAATAAATAAAAATGTAGGAATAAAATTACAGGAGATTAGATAAAAAAATAAAAGTACCAAAAAAATAAAAAAAATGTGTGTTTGCAGCGTGCCAATAGTAAAGAGCAGATTTGATTAGGGAATGCATGTTTAGTGTTGTTTGTGTATTAATTTGATTATCTTGTCTGTTTGTAAATTGTTACTCACTTTTATGTCAGTTAATACATTACTTCAATTAATCTTTTGATGTCAATTTGATTTGAAAGTTTTAAGTTTTTGTAATTTTGACCAACACACAATTATTTTTTAAAGAACTACATGACTTTGAGTTCCTCATTGCACCGGGGGATACGTAGGAGCAGAAATTTATTTCTGTCAAGCCAAAAATTAAATTTTCACAGTTTGATTATTTCTTTTATTTCTTTCTTTTTTAAAAAAAATATAAAAATAAAGATAAGAAAAATGAAAAATAAAATTTAGTTACAAAGTCTTTTTCTGAAAACGGGTAAAAATAAATATATTTGATATCATTAAATTTTGCACAACTAACATAAGGTACCATTCTTGGAACGGGCAGTGTAGGGTGCTAATACCTTCCCTACCTGTAATCGACTCCCGAATTCAAACTCATTTTCCAAAAGACCAGTTGTCCTAATTAAAGGGTTTTTCTAATGTTTTCCCAATTCAAATAAACATTGGTGGCGACTCCATTGATTTTTCAAAAAGTGAATTTTTTTTTGTCGTCCCATCGCGATCAGTTGCGACATTGAGGACTCGACGTAAGCCACTAGTGGATTGGTGGCTGAACCAAGATAAAGCTTTGTGTTTGTTTTCCTAAACTCAACTCTCTTACTTTGTGTACTATTTTATTGAATTACTTGAATACTATCTCCCTTGGTTAATTCATTTATAAGTGAAAGCTCTCTATCTTCTCTATCCATTCATCTTTAACAAACAATAGCTTCAACGAAAATTGATAATCAAGTGATTTGTGAAAGAATTGTGAAAATATTTTACAAACTCTATTCACCCTCTTCTTAAGTATTGAGGCCACTTGGTAACAATATCTTCAAGTTATAGGACAAAACCTAATAAATAAGCCATCAACCTCCTCTTCTAAAACAAAAAATTTATCAACCAAACCAATAGAAAAAACCCCTATTCAAACCTTTTAAAGTAACCAAACATCTTAGGGAAAATTTAAAACTCTTAAAGAAAGCATCAAAAGATGAATCTTTAGAAAATGAATTTATTAACAAGAATAATGAACAACTTAAAAATATGGTAACAATTATCCCTAAATCACCTAAGACTCAAGAGTCTAAAGCATAAAAGAACTTAACAATCAATACATTAAAATAATCTAAAACTGATTCACAATCAAACTCTGAAACTAGTTCCGTGATTAAACTCAATCCGATAATTAGTCAAACTGTTAATTGGAAAAATCCAACCAAACTTTACTATCAAAAGGTGACAGCTCCAAACTTGTTGCTTGAAGAACGAGATCCAAACTTTAAAAGTTTTAGTGCAGATAAAATCTACGAATGGAACATAGATGGAATGACTGAGTATAGTATAATTAATACTCTCCAACAAATGACCATGGTGTTAATTGCCTACCAAATCTCTTATGATTGTCTAGAGGATACAATTGTCAATATCCTGGTCTCAGGATTCTCTGGTCAACTCAAAGGATGGTGGTATAACTATCTCACTACAATGGAAAAAGCTGATATTGCCCTGGCAATAAAAAAGGATACTGATGGCATTCCAATCCTCAACGATGGGAAACCTATCCTTGATACTGTAAACATATTAATCTTCATTACAGCCCAACATTTCATCAGAGATCCATCCTGATGGAAAGATAGGTCAGCTGAACTCCTTTCAAACCTTAAATGTAAAACCTTAGCTGATTTTAAATGGTACAGAAATACCTTCCTAACTAGGATTTACACCAGAGAAAATAGTCAACAACCTTTCTGAAAAGAAAAACTCTTAGGTGGTCTTTCAAAATCCTTAGGAGATAAGGTCAGAGATAAGATCATGAGTCAATCTCTAAACTAAGAAATTCTGTATGAGCAATTAAGTTATGGACAACTTATTATTTTCATCCAAAAGGTAGCCCTTAAAATATATCAAGATGACAACATTCAACATCAACTTGCCAGAGAAAAAGCTCAAACTAGACGAGACTTAGGGTCATTCTATGAACAATTTGGCCTTCCTTGTGCAAAATGGAAGCAAAGCCAAAACCAAAACAAGTTCAAAAAACAAAATATTACAAACATAAGGCCAATACAGAGCCTAGAAAACTTAAACAAGAATTTAAGTCCAAACCTCCAATCGATAACATTAAAGTCCCAAAGAAACCTATAATCTTCTATACTTGTCATAAACCAAGTCATATTAGTAAATATTACAGATTAAAAAGAAAGATAAAATCTTTAAATCTTGAACCATCCATTGAAGAACAAATTAATAATTTGTTAGTGGAATCATCTGAAGAAAAATCTGAAAAGTAGTTTTTCGAAGATTTAAACCAAATCCAAAATGAAGACTTATCATCATCTGAAGGAGAATTAGATTCTCCAGAAATCAATATCTTAACAAGAGAGCAAAATCTCTGATTTGTGGCAATTAACGCAATCCCAGATCCTCATGATAGGAAAACTTATTTAGAAAAGTTAAAATTTCTTATGGAAGCAAGTTCTTCTAAAACTCATAAAGAACCAATTATTGCAAACAAATTTGATCTTAAAGAGACTTTAAAAGACTTGAAAAGAAGTCTTCAAATAAACTCGTGACAATCCAAGACCAACAACTGCATTAAAACATAATATCCCAATTACAAGATATACAAATTGAATCAACAGATTCAGAAAAGGAGAAAATTCTTAACAATTAAAGCCTACAATCCGAAGATCAAGAACATGAAGAATTCATTGGATTAATTAATCAACTTAAAATCCAGAAATTTTTTATTAACATCAGAATTCTTATTGATGATTTTGTCCTTGAAACAGTCGCCTTATTTGACATAGGCGCAGATTCAAACTGTATCCTGGAAGGGCTTATCCCAACCAAGTACTTTGAAAAAACATCTGAACAACTTAGCACCGCTAGTGGCTCTAAGCTGAAAATCAAATTCAAACTTTCTAAGGCAATTATTAAGAATCAAGATTTCCTAGTTGACACTTCTTTCTTATTAGTCACAAATCTAAAAAATGAAGTGATCTTAGGAACACCGTTCATTAGATCACTATTCCCCTTACAAATCACTGAGGATGGAATTACTACCTAGCATTTAAGGAAAACAATCATTTTTAGATTCCTCCAAAAGCCAATAATTAGGAATCTCAATCTAATTCAGTACAAACAAAATCAAATTAATTTTCTAAGGAAGAAATTTCTTTTAAGAATATTGATTTACAACTAAATCAACCACAGATTCAAAAGAGGATTCAATCTTTGCTTAAGCAAATTCAAGAATCAATCTATTCTGATCTCCCAAACGCCTTTTGGGAAATGAAGAAACATATGGTGGATCTTCCTTATGAAAAGGATTTCGACGAAAAACAAATTCCTATGAAGGCTAGATCAATCCAAATGAATCATGAACTCCTCCAATATTGTTGGTGTGTGAAATCTGCAAGTGTACAGTTTCATCGTCAAGTAATAAAAAGATCGAATCCACAAGGACTATGTCTATAAATACCAATTAATTAATTAATTTAATTAAATTTAACAAAAAGGAAAATAAATGTTGAGTGATAAGAATGTAGTAACTAAGCAATTTAAATAAATAAATATTAAAGTGCAAAGTTGAGAACAAAAATATCAAGTTGTTAAGAAAGGTTTTCAGATTCAAGAAAGCTTCCAGGATTGGGGGTAACCACAATGACACAAGACAAATCCTAATTGACAACCCTTTTATTAAAATTAAAATTCAATTAAAGGTGAATTACCCTAAATTAGTTAATGTTCTTTCTCAAGAGACAAGAACCGTGCCCAATTAAACCAATTCCTACTCTCATGGTAATTGAATTTAAATTGAACCCATTACGCTTTATGGTAATTCATTAAATCCTCGAAAGGCTAAACCTACTCTCGTGATTTAGACCTTAAGTTCAATTCTTATGGTTCCAACACCTAGGTTCACCTCTCAGTACGTCCCTAAATGTCTATGAGATGCAAATATGTGGCCAGCAAATTCACATGAATAAGTGCAATAAGGATTGAATCAAAGAACATTCAAGATTAATAAAAAGGGGTAAACCAAGTCAATTAATCATCATCAATGTATCAAAGGGCATTGCCCAATCCTAGAAACAAAGAAACTACTCAGACATGGAGAAGAAGAAAGAAGAAAGTAGAATAAAGAACATCCAAACCTGTAGCGATGGAAGAAGAGAAGAGGAAGATGAAGATCAAAAGCCTCTAAACGTGCCTCCTTCAAACAGAAATTCGGCCCCTCATATTACATTCAGAGCATCTATTTATATTCCTAGGGTTTCAACTGGTCCAAGCCCATAAAAAAAATAAAAAAAAAACTTAAAATTTGACTCATACTGCAGTCCACGGCCGTGGGAAATTCCACGGGCTGGCCGTGGATCTCTCTACCACAGGATAATTCTGCATAAGCTTGAATTCCATGGCCGTGGAACATTCCACGGGCTAGCCGTGGAATTCTCTGGAGTTTCTCTTTTGCTTCTTCACGCAGATGCTCGATCCATGGCCGTGGGAAATTCTACGGGAGGCTGTGAAACTCTCTGGAATGAGTCTTTTTCCCCAATTTGCTAGCCGTAAAGCTCCAACTTCAATCATGCAAGCTTTCCATCCATTTCAAGGCCAATTGAACACCAATCCTGCATAACAACACCACAAACACCACAGTTATCTGAACTAAAGAAAAAATAAATAAAAAAGAGAAACTAAAATGCCTAAAAATGCATGCAAAACAAGAACAAAATATGATATTATTTCATACACATCAAATCCCCCCAAGCTTAAGATTTTGCTTGTCCCCAAGCAATAACTAAGGCCAAATCAAGAAATGGGATCAAGAGACAATAATGAATGAGGAACCCGAGAAAACATCCAACCAAGTAATAGGCAAAGACAAACCAAGAATTAGAGAGGTAATCAAAATTAAGTCCAATTAGAGGCTAAAGTTCTCAGAAATCATGCTCCTCACTAAATTGGGTTCACCCTACTAACCACACTCAAAGTGTTTAGGGGTGAAGACAATATGCTCAAAATTCCTCAAAGAAAAAGCATTTCCACAAGCTTGATAAGAAACCAAATTTTCACTAACAATTTGCATGCATGCAAGAATCAAAAGGTCTTTTAAGGGTTGTAATGGGGCCATAGGAATGATGTTAGGTAGGGTAAAGAAAGGAAGGTATGCACAAGGGGTTAACAAAATTTTCAATAAGTACAAGAAATCCAATAGAACATAAATGGAGCAAAGGCATTTTTCAATCAAGAGCATAACTCCACATTTCCAAGCATTTTCTTCCTTACTTTTCCTTCTTCTTTTTCTCTTCTTTTTCAAGTTTTCATCTTATGATTTTCTTTTATTTTCTTTTTTCCTTTCCCTTTATATTTTTTTTTCTTTTCTTTTTTTCATTTGAGAAAGAGAAGGGTCAAAAACATATGATTCACAGCACAACTTTACACAACTTTCAAACCCAATTTGCTCCATTTAATATTCTAAATGATTACCGATAATATATCATCATAGGCATCAAGAAAAATAATTATGCAATAGGCTCAAAATGGGCAACTAGTGGATGAAAGTGTGACAATTATTTCAGAAGGTTAGAAAAATACCTAAGATACCTTAATCACATTCAAGCATGCAAACAAAAATTATGTCTCAAAATGGTTTCAAATCAAGTTCTAGAGCACAAAATCAATGAGGAATTATCACTCAACACAAAGAATAGGAGCAAACATCATATAGTGCATAAATCCCATATAAGCTCAAAACTCACATTTAGAGGTCAAAAATCAATGAAAAACACAAATTCAAAGAACATATGCTAATTATCAACTATCAAGAGATCACCTCCACTATCAATTAAAACAATGCTTGTTGCCTACCACAAAAATCAACAAATTGGGTTCCAAATCAATACCATCTCAAAATCCTCAAAAGAGAGGGGTACAAAGTTCAACAAAAAAGTCAAGAGATATGATGGTGTGAAAATGAAATATGAAGATGCAATACAAAATGAGACATGAAAATGTATGAAACTAATTATCTAAAATGAAAATGAAAATGAAAATACCCCCCAAGCTTAGAACTTACATTGTCCCCAATGTAACAATCTAGAACTAGAGAAGGGATAAAAGAAAAGAACTCACTACAGTGGTGGAAAATCTTCTGGTGTTCAATCCATGGCCATGGAATTTTCTATGGGCTGGGTGTGGAACTTTCTGACTTCATTCTCCTTCTAATTTGAGCTTCAAAAAGGGTCAAACCTAAATAAGATCCATGAGATAAAGATCAAACCAACAATCCAACACATAAAATCAAAAGAAAAAGAAGAAATTTAAAGGAAAAAACAAAGAAACTTGGGTTGCCTCCCCAAAAGCGCTTGCTTAAAGTCATTAGCTCGACTTTGGTCTAGTTTATGTGCTCAGGTGATGTCAACGGAGTAGTGCTCAGTCCCCACTCCTTCAAAATGTTTCACTCTCTGGCCATTTATCATGAAAGGCTCATGGCCTTCTTTCTTCACCTCAAGCACATCGTAGGATAAAACTCAAACAATCTCACATGGTCCTGACCATTTCGACCATAACTTACTAGGACAAAAATGTAGAAGTGAGTTATTGACAAGAACTTTATCCCCGAGTTTAAAGTCATGCTTCTCGACACACTTGTCATTCTGCTTCTTAGGTCCTTTCTTGCAGGGCTTAGACTTCTCAAATTTTGTAATACCCTTGGACAAGGTCTTTTCTAGTATAGTATCAGCCACTGATTCCTGCACACTTGAAAGCATAACACTATCCACAACATTAGTAGCATCTATGCGATTACATGAATTTAAGGAATTAGAATTATTTTCATATTTAAAAACATCAAAAACTACTTCCTCATCATTCAATCACAAAGTCAATTTTCCTTCGTGGACATCAATGATCGCCCTTCCAGTGGCTAGGAATGGACGCCTAAGTATGGTCAATATTTTAGCATCAGCTTCCATGTCAAGCACAACAAAATCCACAGACATATAAAATTTACCAACCTTAATAGGAACATCCTCCAAGATGCTTACAGGGTATTTGACAGACCGATCTGCCAATTGAAGGGAGATAGTTGTGGGTTTTAGTTCATCCACCTCTAACTTCTTACACACAGAAAGGGGCATAAGACCAACATTAGCCCCCAAATCACACAGAGCTTTATCAAAATTTGTTTTACCAATCAAACAAGGAATAGAGAAGCTACTTGGATCTTTTAGCTTAGGAGGCAATTTATTTTGAATTAAATCACTACACTCCTCAGTTAAAGCTATTATCTCATATTTCTCTAGCTTTCTCTTATTAGACAAAATGTCCTTAAAAAATTTGGCATAGGTAGGCATTTGTTGCAACGCCTCAGTGAATAGTACATTAATGTACAATTTCTTAAGGACCTCTAGGAACTTCCCAAATTGTTTGTCTAGCTTGGCCTTAGCCAATCTTTGAGGGAAGGGAACTGGGGGTTGGTATGGTTTAGGGGATACATACTTAGACACTTTCTCATTAGTTTCCTCCTCTTCTAAGGGTTGTGTCTTAGTCTCTTTTTCCTTATTCCCCTCATATTTGTCACACTCCCCTTTACCCTTGGGATCGTCTAATTTCTTGCCACTTCTCAAACTCATAGTCTTACAGTGTTCATTTCCTGGATTTATTTCAGGTTGACCAGGAAACTTACCCTATTGCCTTTGTGAAGTGCCTGCTTGTTGTGCAATCTGAGTTTCCAACATCTTATTATGAATAGTCAAATTATCAACCTTAGCTGACAACTCTCTAATGGCCTCAGTCACGACTTGTCCGTGTTGCCTAAACTCCTCATTTTGCTTAGATTGACTCTCAACAAAATTCTCAAGAAGCGACTCAAGTCTAGATTTTTGTACCTATTGGCATCCAGAAGAGGGTTTAGCATTACCTTGCCCAGCTTGGTATTGATTATTCCAGTAGGAGAAGTTAGGATGTGACCTCCAACCGGGGTTGTAAGTTTGAGCATATGGATCATTCTTCCCCTTTTGGTTGAAGTCATGAAAATTGTGACATGATTCCATTTGCTCCACTAGTGCACCTTGTGAGGAGCCAATTCCAACTTGGCATTCGATACCTATGTGTCCTTGTGCTCCACAAATCTCACAAAAATTGTTAGAAGCATCTGTGGCATTAACATGAGCTTTCTCAAGCATGTCAAAACGTTTATTCGAAGAATCAAATTTTGACATAATGAAATCAACATCGTCTACCTCAAACTTACCTCTCACGAGTTTTCTCGAGTTATGACCTCTTTCATTTGCCCATTGGTGATTATTTGCAATAACACTCTCAATGATCTCATAAGTTTCTGTTAGCCTTCGGTTCATCAAGGCTCCACCAGCTGCGGAGTCAAGAGACACCTTCAAAGAATATTCTAGACCATCGTAGAAGGTGTGGACGATTAACCATTTCTCTAACCCATGATGCGGGCAGGCTTCTAGCAAAGCCTTATATCTGTCCCAAGCTTCTGACAATGACTCTCTATCTTTCTGAATGAAGCTTGTGATTTGGGTCCTAAGATGAGCAGTCTTGGAAGGTGGGAAGAATTTGTCTAAGAAAGCTTGCTCTAATTGGTCCCAAGTAGTGATTGTCTCAGCAGGAACAGACTTCAACCAAGCTCTAGCTCTATCTCTCAATGATAATGGAAACAGGCGGAGACGAATAGCATCAACAGAGGCGCCTTCAATCTTGAGGGTCTCACAGAACTCCAAGAACATATCCACGTGATCATTCGGGTCCTCTGATGGCAATCCTCCAAACTGGTTCTGCCTTATCATAGAAAGTAAGGCAGGAGGTATGGTGAAGTGCCTAGCTTCAATGTCTGGCCTAGCAAATCTAGATCGCAAACCCCAAGCATTAAGGGCTGCATACTCTTTTAGCGGTCTATTATCCTCAGGTTCAGCCATGACAAGCGTTGGTTGAGGTATTTCTCTCACTCTTTGCCTTTGTTGTCTTCTCCTTTTGTGAAAAGTTCTTTCAATTTCAGGATCTGCTTCAATAAGAATCCTGGAAGGTCTAGTACTTCGCATAAACAAGAGAAATTACCTGCAGAGAGTCAAAGAGAAAATAAGAACGTAAGAATATGATAAAAAGAAAAAAGGTTTAAAATAATTAAATTAAAAATTAAACTGAAATTCAAGAAAAACACAGTCTCTGACAACGGCGCCAAAAACTTGGTGTGTGAAATCCGCAAGTGTACGATTTCGTCGTCAAGTAATAAAAAGATCGAATCCACAGGGACTATGTCTATAAATACCAATTAATTAATTAATTCAATTCAATTAAACAAAAGGAAAAATAAATGTTGAGTGATAAGAACGTAGTAACCCAGTAATTTAAATAAATAAATATTACAGTGCAAAGTTGAGAACAAAAATATCAAGTTGTTAAGAAAGGTTTTCAGATTTAAGAAAGCTTTCAGGATTGGGGGTAACCATAATGACACAAGACAAATCCTAATTGACAACTCTTTTATTAAAATTGAAATTCAATTGAAGGTGAATTACCCTAAATTAGTTAATGTTCTTTCTCAAGAGACAAGAACCGTGCCCAATTAAACCAATTCCTACTCTTATGGTAATTGAATTTAAATTGAACCCATTATGCTTTATGGTAATTCATTAAATCCTCGAAAGACTAAACCTACTCTCATGATTTAGACCTTAAGTTCAATTCTTATGGTTCCAACACCTAAGTTCACCCTCAGTATGTCCCTAAATGTCTATGAGATGCAAATATGTGGCCAACAAATTCACATGAATAAGCGTAATAAGGATTGAAATAAAGAACATGCAAGATTAATAAAAAAAAGGGTTAAACCAAGTCAATTAATCATCATCAATGTATCAAAGGGCATTACCTAATCCTATAAATAAAGAAACTACTCAGACATGGAGGAGAAGAAACAAGAAAGCAGAATAAAGAACATCCAAACCTATGGCGATGGAAGAAGAGAAGAGGAAGATGAAGATCAAGAGCCTCCAAACGTGCCTCCTTCAAATAGAAATTCGGTCCCTCATATTACATTTAGAGCATCTATTTATATCCCTAGGGTTTCAACTGATCCAAGCCCATAAAAAGAAATTAAAAAAAACTTAAAATTTGATTCGTACTGCGATCCATAGCCATGGAAAATTCCACAGGCTGGCCGTGGATCTCTCTGCCATAGGACAATTTTGCATAAGCTTGAATTCCATAGCCATGGAATTCTCTGGAGTTTCTCTTTTGCTTCTTCACGCAGCTGCTCGATCCATGGCCATGGAAAATTCCACGGGCAGGCTGTGGAACTCTCTAGAATGAGTCTTTTTCCCTAATTTGCTATCCGTAAAGCTCCAACTTCAATCATGCAAGCTTTCCATCCATTTCAAGGCCAATTGAGCACTAATCCTACACAATAACACTACAAACACCACAGTTATCCGAACTAAAGAAAAAATAAATAAATAAAGAAACTAAAATGCCTAAAAATGCATGCAAAACAAAAACAAAATATGATGTTGTTTCACACACATCAATTGTTAAATAGAGATCAATGATCTCTTGGCAAAAGGTCTCATAAGGAAAAGCAAAAGTCCTTGGTCATGCTCTACCTTCTATGTAAACAAATAAGCCGAGATCGAAAGGGGTACTCCTCGATTGGTCATAAACTAAAAATTGCTTAATCAAGCACTTCAGTGGATTCGTTATCCAATTTCCAACAAAAAAGATCTTCTCAAACAATTGCATTCTGCCAAAAGTAATGCCCTTTGGTTTGAAGAATGCTCCTTCGGAATTCCAAAGGATCATGAACGAAATCTTCAATCCATATTCAAACTTCACCATCCTTTATATTGACGATGTGTTAATCTTCTCATAATCAATTGACCAACATTTTAAGCATATTAATACTTTTGTTGGAGTTATCAAGAGAAATGATCTCCCTGTCTCCAAAACAAAAATTAATTTGTCTTAAACTAAAATCAAGTTTCTTGGTCACAATATTCACTAGGGAACAATTAACCCTATAAACAGAGTCATTGAATTTGTGGACAAGTTTTCAAATCAAATTATTGATAAAAATCAATTAGAAAGGTTTCTTAGTTGTTTAAACTATGTTGCTAACTTCTTCCCTCAGTTGAATAATCTTATCAAACCTCTCCATGATCGTCTGAAAAAGAGACCTCCTCCTTAGTCAGACCTTCATACCAATATTGTGAAACAGGTCAAAACTCAGGTAAAGGATCTCCCATGCCTTTATCTTCCTAATCCTTATTCATTCAAGATTATCGAAATAGATGCCTCAGACATTGGTATGGTGGCACTATTAAACAACGAGTCGTAGACAAAGAGCATGTCATTGCATACACTTCAAAACATTATAATCCTGCACAACAAAAGTATTCCATTATGACAAAAAAAATTAGCAATTGTTCTTTGCGTTTCAAATTCCAATCTGATTTATTAAAAAAAATTTGGGAATAGTTGATTGCTAGTCAACAAAAGATATTCTTCAAAAAGATGTTAAAAATCTTGCATCAAAACAATTTTTTGCCCGATGGCAAGCAATTTTAAATGTTTTTTATTTTGAAATCGAGTATATCAAAGGCACCTCGAACACTTTATCTGACTACCTTACCTGTAAATATTTACAGGGAAAGTAATTGCATGCCAAAATTGACATCAACAACCTTTTCTCGAGGAAGAGGCAAAGGAAAATTAGTCCTTGCTGGACTAACCAAACAAACAACAAAACAATCTGGGTCATCCACCCAAGCTGGGTCATCTACCCAGAAACAGACTAGGTCACCTACCCAAGCTAGGTCACTGTGACTTTAGATTCTGAAGCCATATGGACGAACTCTGACGTTTGTGATGCTGTGAGTAGCCTACATAACTTGGGGGCTAAGGAGATAAGCCCAGGGCCTTTTAGCTCCCCATATCAACCTCTCGCCTGTAAGGGTAAGGCATCTAATCAGGCATGCAAGAGTTGTTTAAAGAGGTCCATGAGTGTGGGGGATGATCATCCTACTGACGTTGCAAAGGTTGCAGTGGAGACTTCGACGTGGGATGTTGATATCAACCTTATGAAGGAAGGCCTTTCTACCTCGGTCTCTATTTGGAGTAGGGCATTTGACGTTCAGGGTCATATGGATGTCTTTTTCAGGATCTCAAATGACATCTTGACTCTCAACCAGTACTCCTCTGTAAAGCTTGACCTGAATGCCGAGAAGGCCACAGTCGGCCAACTGTAACACCCTTGCTTGGGTATTACATTTCAGACTAACACTTTATTTTATTTTGAAACTCTACCCAAGCCATAATTAAGATTTATATTATAATATACGGGGTTTGAAATTCTTTTTCGCGGATAACATAACCTTAACAGAACATAAATAAACTCAAGATATAGAGAACTAAATAAAAACATTCCACACACACATATATGTATATATACATAAGGTACTGAATAAAACATAAGTACTTAAGATTTACACACCAAAAAGATATGAATACAACTTAACAACAAACTTAAACTGGCCCAAGTTCATTACACCTAAGGGAAGGGTCCTCCTCTGGATCCTCCTAAGGATCCTCTTTAGATTCCTTAGAAGACAAGTCCCCCAGCTGGGGCAAGTCTCGACGGGCAGGAGTCCAAGCAGAAGATATCTCAGAATCCTCCCTAGGAGAATAGTGAAGGTCACCCCACAAATCCCTTAAGGGCATATGAAACCCTAGATAAACTGTAGTAGAAAAAGACCCCATGACAGGTACTACTTAGGTATAGAGTAACATCTCCACGATACTTTACCCGCTCTGTATCCAGATGGATATGCCAGGCATCAGTGCCTCTAAGAAACTGGACTCTCACATAACCCAGTAGGTCTCTCCTCACCACCATCGCAGTCTTCAAAGGGCATAAGCATAAAACAGAATAGGCAAAACAAAACAACATAAAGAGGTGAGATACCCTATATCACATACCAGCATGACAGCAAGAAACAGTAATAGCAATAAAACCACATAATACAGAATTGGTAATTACAGTCATGATATTTATCAGCAGATAATTCAACAATATATCAGTAGGTAATTCAACAGTATGAATATATCACAACAAAATGTTCAATGACTATGCAAATGCACAATGAACTAACACCTACTCCATAGAGCTAAAACCAAACATTGGAGGGAATGATCGGGGAGTCATGTCTGTATATCGTTAGCCTAAAATCAGATGCTTTCAAATATATCAATATGCACAACATGGCTTATACAAGACACTTTCAACTGGATCGGGAATAGGAATAGTGTTTCATCAAGATCGTCGGTGCGTTGCACAGCCACCATGGCCCAGTGGAGCTACCAACTGGCCATTTGTGGGATACCCACGCCCCGACGCCTCCTAGGTCATTCATAGACCTTCACTACGCAATTCGCACTTGCACAAAGGTGTAATTCATTTCCTAGGCACACAGCCTCAACGACAATTCATTTCGACTTTCACAATACATGATCACATGGCAAAGATAAAACAATACTTATAAACAACATAAATTCCACCAAAACGAGCCACAACAGGGCTTAAGTCAACAACTGACATTTTCAAGTCTAGTACATTAGCCCGATAACAAACTGCTACTTTTTTTCTCAAACGTGAAACATTTTCATTGAATTTTCACATGCGTACAACACTTCTCGTTACGTAATAAAACCACGAAACATCTTTACATCGATTTTTAAACGCATAAACATTTTAAAACATTTTTTCAATTGCATAAACATTTTAAAGCATTTTCCATCACTTTTACTAAGAACTAACTTAGACAAAACACTTTAATTTTCAAAACATCCTTTAAAACTCATTTCCATTATCAAAATTTAATTTCTTTATAATTAATAAAACCTTGTTTATCTTCTTTTTAAATTGTGAATCCTTAAATCCTATTCTACTCCTCTAATCGTCTAAGTTTTCAATTAATAAAACAATTTTGTCTTAGAAACCCTATTTTGAGCTTCTTGGCCGTGAGCCATAAGCATTCATTGGAACCAAAAAGCTTGCCTTTTACACATGAATCAAAGCATACAAGGCATTTCAATCATCAATTCATATAATAGCAATTTCATACATACCATAACAATCACATAATCACATATAGCCCAACATCCATAAATCACAAAATACACACAACTAAGTGAATAAATCCTCACATGAATTATTCAGCAACAAAACACAAAATTCGTTCCTCACCACCAAGATGGTTGATGAGGTTAATCTCCCTCTTACCTTGGATGATGATCAAAGCTCTTTGATGTCCTCTTGAAAAAGCTTTTCCTTCCAAGAAGATCCGTAAAACAAAACAAACATATGAACATCAACATCTAGGGTTTGAAACAAGATGGCCATGAATCAAGATTATGGCCAAGAACTTAAGAATAAAATTTAGAGATAAAGATGAGAAACTTCACCTAGAGCCTCCAAACGTGAAGCTTTGAGAAAAAGGTTGAAGATGGATGATCTTGAAGAAACTCACAACAACAAAGTGTCTCAAAAAGGTGTTTTGATTCAAGAAATGAGGTTGGTTGGAATTGATGAAGATTGATGGATGGAGAAGAGGTGTTGGCCGTGAAAAACAAAAGTAGAGAAAAAGAGAGAGTTTGCTGGATGGTTGCTAAAAAATAAGACAAGAAAGGCTTAGGAGAGAGAAGGAAACATTTTTGGTCACCAAGCTTCTCCAAGAAGCTCCCTTGGCCGTGGGGTGCCAAGGGCTTTTTGGCTAAAGATTCTCTTAGAAGTTTCACTCCAAGCTTGCTTCCAAGCTTTTCTTGGAAGCTTTCTTCCCATTGGCAAGATTAAACATCTACCCAGATATTTATCGGTAGCTATTACCCAACGGACAAAGGTCATTGCTAGCAAAACTAGTATTTATTGTCCAATGGATAATAGAGCATACCTAGATTTTATTAGTCAAATAAAATATCAGAAAAGAAAAATTTTGACATTCGTTCCTAATTTCGGGTTTAGTAAGCTCCCCTGGCCCCGCGTGAACAGGCAAAAATTTTTCAGCCTTGAATTTTTTTTTATTTTTCTAGTACCGCCTCAGGCACACAGAAGCTCAAGAAAAATAATAAAATAATCAAAATAAATCAAACAATTCATAAAATTACAAAAACACATATAAAAACACAGACAACAGGAAAAAAGAATTTTGGGGTATTACAACTCTTCCCTTCAAAAAGGAATTTTGTCCCTGAAATTATTATACCTTAGAACAACTGTGGATAAAGCTCTTTCATTTTGTCTTCTAGTTCCCACGTCGCATCTCTAGTCACATCATTCCAGATTACCTTTACTAAGGCAATTTCTTTTCCTCTGAGTTGTTTCACTCTCCTATCTTTGATCTTAACAAGAAGTGTCTCATAGGTTAAGTTCTCTTTTAATTGTACTGTATCTGGTGTTATGATATGGTTTGGATTAGGAACATACTTTCGCAATTGCGATACATAGAAGACATTATGAAGGTTAGAAAGAAAAGGCGGTAAAGCTATTTGGTATACTACCGGACATATCCGACGAAGAATTTGATATGGTCCGATGAATTTAGGAGTGAGCTTTCTGGATTTAATAACCCGGTCGACCCCAGTCATGGGTGTGACTCTCAAAAACATATGTTCACCTTCCTTAAACTTAAGGGGTCTTCTTCTTTTATTGGCATAACTCTTTTGTCGACTCTGAGTTGTTCGCATTTTTTCTTGGATCACCTTAACCTTTTATGTTGTTTGTTGCACAAGTTCAGGTCCTAACACAAGATTTTCCCCATCCTGGTACCAACACAAAGGTGTTCTACACTGTTGTCCATATAAAGCCTCATAAGGTGTCATCCCTATGCTTGAATGAAAACTATTGTTATAGGTGAATTCTATCAGAGGCAAAAATTCATCCTAACTCCCATTCTGTTCTAAAACACAAGGTCTTAATAGATCTTCCAACGACTGAATTGTTCTCTCTGACTTACCATCTGTCTGCAAATGATAAGTAGAACTTAAACGAAGTTTTGTCCCCATAGCTTCTTGCAGACTCTGCCAAAACCTTGACGTAAACCTTGGATCTCGATCAGAAATAGTACTAGAAGGTACACCATGTAGTCTAACAATTTCACTATTATATACTTGAGTCAATCTCTCCATTGAATACCTTATGTCGATGGGTAAGAAGTGTGCTGAATTCGTAAGTCGATCAATGATCACCCATATGAAATCATAACCCTTTCGAGTCTTTGGTAGTCCAACAACAAAGTCCATTGCAATGCCATCCCATTTCCATTCTGGAATAGCCAGAGGCTGTAACATCCCTGAAGGTATTTGATGCTCAACCTTAGCCTTCTGATGAACTAGACAAGATGCTACATACTTGGCTACACCTATCTTCATTCCTTGCCACTAGTATAACCGCTTCAAATCTTGATACATCTTGGTCGCTCCTGGATGCATACTCAATTTGCTCTTGTGGGCTTCATCAAGAATCAATCTTCTAAGCTCTGAATCACTTGGTACACAAACTCTATCTCTGAACCTCAAAATCCCATCTAGTCCTTCTTTAAATTCTGACACAGTGCCTTGCCTCACTAGTTCCCCCTTATTTTACAGGTATTGATCACTCCTTTACTTATCTCAAACTTCTTCTATAAATCCATTTGAAATAGTAACTATATTCAAGCAAAGTCTTCCCAGTGATGATTCCACAGATAACTGCATATCTCTGAACCGTTCTATTAATTCTCTTTCCTTGACCATCATAGTAGAGACACTAAGTATCTTCCTACTCAAAGCATCTCTTATGACATTTGCTTTTCCGGGATGATACTTAAGTTGGAAGTCATAATCTTTCAAAAACTCTAACCATCTCCTCTGCCTCATGTTTAGCTCTTTCTGGTCAAATAGATACTTCAGACTCTTATGATCACTGAAAACATTGAATGTTCCTACATACAGAAAATGTCTCCAGATCTTCAATGCAAACATAATAGTAGCTAACTCCAAATCATGTGTAGGGTAGTTCTTCTCATGCGTCTTCAACTGTCTTGAAGAATATGCCACTACCTTTCTGTTCTGCATAAGTACACAGCCCAAACCATGATGCAAAGCGTCATAATATACTTTAAAAGGTTTATTTAGATCAAGTAAAATCAACACTGGTGAAGTAGTTAATCGTCTCTTCAACTCTTGAAAACTCTCTTCACATGCACAATCCATACAAAGGTTTGATTCTTCCTTGTAAGCTGAGTAAGAGGTCCTGCTACCTTGGAGAATCCCTCGATGAATCTTTGGTAATAAGCAGCTAATCCCACATAACTATGAATCTCTGTTACGGTCTTTGGCCTTTCCCAATTAAGAACTGTTTCAACCTTCAACGAATCCACTGCAATTCCTTCCTTTGAAATCACATGTCCCAAAAATTGAACTTGCTCTAACCAAAACTCGCACTTTGACAACTTGGTGTACAATTGCTTCTCCTTCAGAATCTGAAGAACCACACTGAGATGTTCAACATGTTCCTCTTGACTTTGAGAATATATCAAAATATTGTCGATAAAGACAATAATGAATCTATCTAGATAAGGGCGAAAGATCTTATTCATGTAATCCATGAATATTGCCAGAGCGTTCGTTATTCCAAACGACATCACTAGGTATTCATAGTGCCCATAGCGTGTCCGAAACGCTATCTTGGAACCATCCTCAACCTTTACACGAATCTGGTGATAACCAAAACGTAAGTCAATCTTAGAGAAAATAGTGGCTCCCTTCAGTTGATCCATCAAATCATCTATCCTCAGAAGTGAATACTTATTCTTGATCGTGATCTTGTTCAACTGGTGATAAACCATACATAAACGAGAAGTTTCATCCTTCTTCTTAACCAATAGCACTGGAGCTCCCCATGGTGATACACTAGGTCTCATAAACTGCTTGTCCAATAGTTCTTCCAACTGCTCCTTCAAATCAGCTAACTCTGATGGTGACATCTAGTATGGTTCCATAGATACAAGACCAGATCCTGGTACAATATTGATAGAAAACTCTTCCTCTCAGTCTGGTAGTAGTTCAGGTATCTCATTAGGAAAAACTTCAGGAAACTCATTGACTATAAGGATAGCATTCACATCCACCTCACCCTTGACCTCTACGAAAAATAGTAACATGTATCATTGAGCTCCTTCCCTCAAAGAAGTTTCAACTTGGTTGGCCATAAAAAATCTAGAAATCTCAGTTTTAGGGAACACTAAGGTTTTATTGGAACAATCTAACAAGATATGGTTATAAGATAACTAATCCATTCCTAAGATTACGTCTATTTTTGAAAGGGGTAAACAAATTAAATCAACAGAAAAGATCTGATCTTTAATACTAATAGGACAGTTTAAGTAGACTTGAGAAGTAATAATAGGTTTAGTAATAGGAGTAACAATTACCAAATCAAAAGGTAAAGAAGACACAGACAAACCTAGTTGATCCATACAGTCATAGGCAACAAAAGAATGGGTTGCCCCCGAGTCATATAGTACAGTTAAAGGCTTACCTCCTATGGTACAATCTCCCTTGATCAGATTTTCAGATTGGGAGGCTTCTGCTCCACTCATTGTGTAGACTCTTCCTCTTGCTTGAGGCCTTGACACTTGTACATTGCTAATGGAAGGCTCCATCTTTAGTTGAGTGCAGTCTCTAGAAATGTGTCAAGGCTTCCCACATCTGAAATAGATTATCCCTTTGATCACACATTCTCTTGTCAAGTGATCCTTTCCACACTTCAAACATTTTAGTGAAGATGCCTTGGTCTGACCGAAACCACTGCCACTAGAACTTCCTCCAACTAATAGTTGTTGCTACTGATTCCCCGTTGGCTGTGAATACAGCTTTCAATTGAATCGATTAACATTACTATTACCCCCCTTTGGAACCAAGATGGTCCAAAGTTACGAGGTCTCGTATCCCAAGACTGATCCAACTCTTTAATCTGGAAACACTTGTCTAACAAAGTTGGGAATTGCTCAATTCCCAAAGGCAGCACTGCTCGCTTCAAATCATGCCTCAAACCTTCTTCGAACTACCAACACTTCCACTCCTCATCAGGATGGAGCTAAAAGTACCTCGAGAACTTTGATAGGCTTTCAAACCTAGTAGCATACTCACTGACGGTCATTCCCCCTTGCTTCAGTCCAAGAAACTCCATCTCCTTGGCTTGCCTCGTACTAGCTGGAAAGTACTTCTCCAGAAACTTGCTCCGAAAAACTTCCCATGTGATAAACCTTCCTTCAGCTTCTAACAACCGTTGGGTTCCTACCCACCAATCCTCACCATCTCCTATGAACATGAAAGTTGCGTAGGTCACCCTCCTTTCGTTCGAGCATCCCATGCCTCTAAAGGTCTTCTCCAACTCCTTGATCCAAAGATCCTTATTCTCTGGATCAAACTTACCTTTAAACTGTGGCAGATTATTACGGTGAAACTCTGACAAACTCTGAGCCTCGGCTGTCGCTTCTTGTTGTTAGGCAGCCCTCTGATTTTGTTGCACCAACACATAAGTCATCCTCTGCATCGCTTCTACAGTCATAGCCATACTCTCACTATCACGTCCCGTGTCCACGTGTGCACCTCTACAATGAGCCATGACTTTCTTCAGCGTAGACTAAACAGAACACAAAGAAAACTAAGCATAACCATTCAAGTAACATTGTTTCCTTTCGGAAACCAAACATAGAGAAACACATAGCACAAACAAGACAGACCTAACCCCAAACCTGACAAACTAAACTTGGGCTCTAATACCAACTAATGTAACACCTTCGCTTAGGTATTACATTTCGGACCAACACTTTATTTTATTTTGAAACTTTACCCAAGCTATAATTAAGATTTATATTATAATATACGAGGTTTGAAATTCTTTTTTGTGGATAACATAACCTTAACAGAATATAAAAAAACTCAAGATATAGAGAACTGAATAAAACATTCCACACATATATATATATATATACAAACATAAGGTACTGAAAAAAACATAAGTACTTAAGATTTATACACCAAAAAGACATAAATACAACTTAACAACAAACTTAAACTTGCCCAAGTTCATTACACCTAAGGGAAGGGTCCTCCTCTCGATCCTTATCAGGATCCTCTTCAGATTCCTCAAAAGACAAGTCCCCCAGCCGGGGCAAGTCTCGACGGGCAGGAGTTCGAGCAGAAGATATCTCAGAATCCTTCCTTGGAGAATAGTGAAGGTCACCCTATAAATCCCTTAAGGGCATATGAAACTCTAGATAAACTGTAGCAGAAAAAGACCCCATGACGGGTACTACTCAGGGATAAAGTAACGTCTCCATGATACTCTACCTGCTTCGTATCCAGATGGATACGCCAGGCATCAGTGCCTCCAAGAAACTAGACTCTCACGTAACCTATTAGGTCTCTCCTCGCTGCCATCGCATTCTTCAAAGGGCATAAACATAAAACAGAACAGGCAGAACAAAATAGCATAAAGAGGTGAAATCTCCTACATCACATACCAACATGGCAGTAAGAAAAAATAATAATAATAAAACCACATAGTACAGGATTGATAATTACAGTCATGATATTTATCAACAGATAATTTAATAATATATCAGCAGATAATTCAACAGTATAAATATATCACAACAAAATGTTCAATGACTATGCAAATGCATAATGAACTAACACTTACTCCATGGAGCTAAAACCAAACATCGGAGAGAATGATCGGGGAGTCATGTCTGTATATCGTTAGCCTCAAATCAAGTGCTTTTAAATATATCAATATGCGCAACATGGCTTATACAAGACACTTTCAACTAGATCGAGAATAGGAATAGTATTTCATCAAGATTGTCGGTGCGTTGCACAGTCACCATGGCCTAGTGGAGCTACCAACTGGCCACTTGTGGGATACCCGCGCCCTGATGCCTCCTAGGTCATTCATAGACATTCACTACGTAATTCGCACCCACACAAAGGTGTAATTCATCTCCTAGGCATACAGCCTCAACAACAAGTCATTCTGACTTTCACAATCCATGATCACATGGCATAGATAAAACAATAATTATAAACAACATAAATTCCACCAAAATGAGCCACAATAGGGCTTAAGTCAACAACTGACATTTTCAGGTCTAGTACATCAGCCCGACAGCAAACTGCTATTTTTTTTCTTAAACATGAAACATTTTCACTGAATTTTCACAAGCGTACAACACTTTTCGTCATGTAATAAAACCACGAAACATCTTTACATCGATTTGTAAATGCATAAACATTTTAAAACATTTTCTCAATTCCATAAAATTTTAAAGCATTTTCCATCACTTTTACTAAGAACTCACTTAGACAAAACACTATAATTTTCAAAACATCCTTCAAAACTCATTTTCATTATCAAAATTTAATTTCTTTTTAATTAATAAAACCTTGTTCATCTTCTTTTTAAATTGTGAATCCTTAAATCCTATACTAGTCCCCCAATCATCTAAGTTTTCAATTAATAAAACAATTTTGTCTTGGAAATCCTATTTTGAGCTTCATGGTCGTGAGCCATAAGCATTCATTGGAACCAAAAAGCTTACCTTTCACACATGAATCAAAGCATACAAGAATCATCAATTCATATAATAGCAATTTCATACATACCATAACAATCACATAATCACATATAGCCTAACATCCATAAATCACAAAATACACATAATCAAGTGAATAAATCCTCACATGAATTATTCAGCAGCAAAACACAAAATTCATTCTTCACCACCAAGATGGTTGATGAGGTTAATCTCCCTCTTACCTTGGATGATGATCAAAGCTCTTTGATATCCTCTTGAAAAAGCTTTTCCTTCCAAGAAGATCTTTAAAACAAAACAAATATATGGACATCAACATCTAGGGCTTGAAACAAGATGGCCATGAATCAAGATTATGGCTAAAAACTTGAGAAGAAAATTTAGAAATAAAGATGAGAAACTTCACCTAGAGCCTCCAAATGTGAAGCTTTGAGAAAAAGGTTAAAGATGGATGATCTTGAAGAAACTCACAACAACAAAGTGTCTCAAAAAGGTGTTTAGATTTAAGAAATGAGGTTAGTTGGAATTGACGAAGATTGATGGATGGAGAAGAGGTGTTGGCCGTCAGAAACAAAAAGAGAGAAAAAGAGAGAGTTTGCTAGATGGTTGCTCAAAAACAAGACAAGAAAGGCTTAGGAGAGAGAAGGAAACATTTTTGGTCACCAAGCTTCTCCAAGAAGCTCCCTAGGCCGTGGGGTCCCAATGGCATTTTGGGTAAAGCTTCTCCAAGAAGCTTCACTCCAAGCTTGCTTAGGAATCTTGCTTCCAAGCTTGCCTTGGAAGCTTTCTTCCCATCTCAAGATTAAACATCTACCCAGATATTTACCAATAGCTATTACCCAATGGACAAAAGCCATTACTAGCAAAACTAGTATTTATTATCCAATGGATAATAGAGCATACCTTGTAATAGCCCAATATTTCCTACCCAAATATATCGTCATATAAGTGAATAACCCAATATTGACCCTGCTACTACTAACATACGTCAACGTCTAACCCATATCATTCATACATAATGATTAAATATGGAAAGCCACAAAAACAAAAGTTATTTATACATCATAGCCTCAAGGCATACTGTGTTGGTGTATGCCCTAGAGGCTAATACATTTTCTGTATTTACATACATTCTATTATGCTATTTTATATATGAGGCATTTCATTTATTGTGTTCTTTTTGATAAACATAATAAAGTCCTTAGAATAGTAAGTTTGATGTCATAGGACATCAAGTGGATCACTTGATCGTGAGATCCTTTTTGGTTACAACACTGTTCTTAAATGTCCCTAGTCAAGTATTATTGTTAATTAGGACAACAATAATACATTGAGACTAGTATGTGTAGAGACTGATGACTGCATCTCACGGGTCATGGATATGAGATATCAAGTCTTCACATGGGTATATATTAGAGTAATGATGTACTGGACTGACCCACCATGAGAACGCTACATGGATCGTTACGTGAGTGTCATAAGCGATTCTCATAGTGATAATGGTGTTTGTGGTCCTTTGACCTGAAATCACTACGATTCCTACATGAGGAGTTGTGTGTTTTAATGCCATCAAACGTCATCTATAACAAGGTGATTATAAAGTTAGTTATTGGACATACCGCAAATCATGCAGAGGGATGTGAGTGACCTAGATGGAATTTGTCACTCCTATATAACAGGAGCGATATCTTCGGGCCCCCTGATTGAGTGAGATTGCGAAATGCATGGCCATGCTCAAATGAGTCAATATGAGATATTGATCGCATTTGTTGTTACAAAGTCTACTCGAGTATCAGGAAACGAATGATTGGACAATACAAGGGTGACACATTCCATGCCTTGTGTTCAATCTAGATATCTTGATAAAGGGACTAAACGACATGGAAACATTGGTCACGAAAAGGTTATGTCAAATCACTGACATTCTTATTACTTGGGTAGCAGCGATGTGTTGCTAGATACCGCTCACTGCTTGTAATATTAAAATGGGATTTTAATATTACTGCCAACGTAATAAGAACCTGCAGGGTCACACACATAGAGCAGACTAAAATTGGAGCAATGGATCCAAGTTGGACTCGGATTCAAATATGGGCCAGACTCATAACAGATGGGTCTAGGGTTGCCTAACTTACCTTCTTGATGCTCACACTCACTTAAGGCAGTCACTATTATAAATAGTACTGCTAAGGGGGCTGCTAAGTGACATAATTCTGAACCCTAGCCGCACCTACAGAATAGTGAGTGAGAGAGCGACAGGTTTTTTTTCTTCTCTTCACAGCTAGCACTGTGTGAGAGACGTGAGGCTCCTCTTTGCGGACGTTGGACGTTCGTGAGTCTGTTCGGGTGGATACCGCAGAGACATCGTTTCTATTATGGTGTTAGTGATTCACGCTTCAAGAGGTAAATCCTTTAGAAACTCGGATTATGGCTTTTTCGCATGGATCCTCGGTGGGAATCCCTGTTTTCCGCTGCGTGTTGTATCCGCAAGAATTCCCAACATACTGTTATACATAACTTGAAACAACTAAGCAAATATAAAACATATATAAGCTCAGCTCAAAACAGCATCTATACTATGCTAGTCTTCATACATCTTATTCTTCCCTTTAGAAGAGCTCGCACCTGGATTGACATGACAATACAATTGGGGTAAGAAAATATATCTACGTAGAAGTATTCCAATACCAGTATATAAATATATTAATATATAAATATATACAAACAGATAATATTTGAAATTATCTCATTGATACTTCAATAATAGAAGTAACAACTCCTCATTTCAACAACAAGCAATCGTCCATACAATTGCAATGCATGAAAATGTCATGATAGCAACCGCTCATACAATCGCCATGTTATGCTTAATTATGACTAATGATTATATCTATACAGATCCCTAAGTATGAAAATGCATAATGCATGATACCACATCCAGGACTCTAATCCCATGGCAATGTCATGAATGCATGAAACTTGAACAAAGTAATGGAAGTCCATAGTTTCATCCATTTATGATGAAACTATTAATTTTTAGGGTGTTACAACTCTCTCATTATAAAAAGAAATTTCGTCCTCGAAATTTTCATACCTTAGAACAGTTGTGGGTGTTGCTCCTTCATCTTATCTTCCAACTCCCATGTCGCATCTCCGGTCTTTTCATTACAGATCACTTTCACCAATGACATTTCCTTTCCTCTAAGTCGTTTCACTCTCCTATCTTCAATCTTTACAGGAGGTGTCTCATAAGTTAAGTTCTCTTTCAATTGTACTGTGTCCGGTGCTATGACATGGTTCGGGTCAGGAATATATTTCCGTAGTTGTGACACATGAAAGACATTGTGAAGGTTTGAAAGAAAAGATGGTAAGGCTAACTGGTAAGCTACTGGACCTATCCGGCGAAGAATTTGGTAAGGCCCGAGGAATTTGGGAGTGAGTTTTCTAGATTTTAGTACTCGGCCAACCACAGTTGTTGGCGTGACTTTCAAAAATATATGCTCACCTTCTTCAAACTCAAGAGGCTTTCTTCTCCTATCTGCATAGCTTTTCTGCCGACTTTGAGCCGTCCTTATCTTTTCTTGAATCATCTTGACCTTCTTAGTCGTCTGTTGTATAATATCAGGTCCAATAGTAAGGTGCCCTCCATCTTGGTACCAACACAAAGGTGTTCAGCACCGTTGTCCATACAAAGCTTCATAGGGTGCTATCCCTATGCTTGAATAAAAATTGTTGTTGTAGGTGAACTCTACCAACAGTAAAACTTCATCCCAACTTCCAGTCTACTCTAAAGCGCAAGCCCTAAGCAAATCCTCCAACGATTGGATCGTCTTTTCTAATTGCCCATCAGTTTGTGGATGGTAGGCAGAACTCAATCGTAGATTTGTTCACAATGCTTCTTGCAGACTTTGCCAAAACTTTGAGGTGAACTTTGGATCCATATCCGAAACAATATTGGTAGGCACACCATGTAGCATAACAATCTCACTGATGTAAAGTTGGGTCAACTTCTCCATGTTGTATCTTATGCTAATCGGTAGAAAGTGTGCTGACTTCATGAGTCGATCAACGATCACCCATATTGAGTCATACCCTTTTTTGGTCTTCGGAAATCTAACCACAAAATCCATCGCAATACTATCCCACTTCCATTCGGGAATAGATAGAGGTTGCAACAGTCCTGACGGTCTTTGATGTTCCACCTTTGCTTTTTGGAAAACCAGACAAGAAGACACACATCTGGTAATATCGCTCTTCATTCCATGCCACCAAAATAACTTCTTCAGGTCTTGATACATTTTAGTTATCCCCGAGTGCATACTCAACTTGATCGTGTGAGCGTGTTCAAGGATATACTTCCTAAGCTCCTCCCTGGGTATACAAGCCCTACCTCAGAATCTTAGACTTCCATCCGTCCCTCCTCGAATGTCATCGCATTGCCCTGCCTCATTAGTTCTTTTTTTTCTTGCAAAAACTTATCAATTTTCTGCTTTTCCCGGATGTCTTCCATTAATTCGCTTGAGATAGTAACCATGTTCATGCAAATTTTTCCCAGAGCTAATTCTATGAAAGACCATACATCCTTGAATTGCTCTATCCGATCTTTTTCCTTGTTCATCATGGTTGATATACTGAGCATCTTCCTACTCAATGCGTCTGCCACGACGTTTGCCTTTCCAGGGTGATACAGAAGTCAAAAATCATAATCCTTTAGAAATTCTAACCACCTGCGCTATCTCATATTCAACTCCTTTTGATCATATAAGTACTTCAAGCTCTTGTGATCACTAAAGACGTTGAACGTCGCCCTATACAGGAAGTGTCTCCATATCTTCAAGGCAAAAACTATAGCTGCTAACTCTAAGTCATGTGTTGGATAGTTCTTTTCATGCACTCGCAACTGTCTAGAAGCATAAGCCACCACTTTTCCATTTTGCATAAGTACAGATCCTAATCCTTGATATGAAACATCGCAATACACTTCGAAGGGTTCATTCGGATCAGGTAGAACTAACACTAGTAAAGTAGTTAGTCGTCTCTTCAATTATTGGAAACCTTCTTCGCAAGCATCAGTCCATTCAAAGGCTTAGTTCTTTCTTATGAGTTGAGTGAGAGGTCCTGCAATTTTAGAGAATCCTTCAATGAACCTCCGATAGTATCCAACTAAACCCACAAAGCTTCAGATTTCTGTCACTATCTTCGGCCGTTCCCATTGTAGAACTGCTTCCACCTTTGGCGGATCCACTGCAATCCCTTCCTTCGAGATTATATGACCCAAAAACTTGACTTCATCCAGCCAAAATTCACGCTTCGACAATTTGGCATACAACTTCTTCTCCTTCAAACTCTGGAGAACTATATTGAGGTGTTCAACATGATCCTCCTGATTTTGAGAGTAGATCAGGATGTCGTCAATGAAGACAACAACGAATCTGTCCAAGTAAGGATGAAAGATTTGGTTCATGTAGTCCATCAAGATGGCAGGTGCATTCGTTACACCAAACGACATCACAAGATATTCGTAATGACAGTATCGGGAATGAAAAGCCATCTTAGGAATGTCCTCTACCTTTACTCGAATCTGGTGGTAGCCTGATCGCATATCGATCTTAGAGAACACTGCTGCTCCCTTCAGTTGATCCATTAGGCCGTCTATCCTCGGAAGTGGATACTTATTCTTGATCGTGACCTTATTCAGTTGGCGATAGTCTACACACAATCGTGAGGTACCATCCTTATTTTGGACTAGCAACACTGGTGCTCCCCAGGGTGACACATTGGGTCTAACGAACTATTTTTCCAAAAGCTCTTCCAACTGCTTCTTAAGCTCTACTAACTCCAATGTGACATTCTGTAAGGCGCTATAGATACAGGACTAGATCCAGGTACAAGGTCAATGGCGAACTCTATTTCCCGCTTCTGTGGTAAACCAGGTACATCATGAGGAAAGACTTCGAGAAACTCGTTAACCACTAGAATTACATTCACATCAGCCTCGCTCTCAACTTTCAAGGAAGACAATAGCATGTATCCCTGAGCTCCTTCTTTCAAGAAAGCTCAAACTTGGTTGGCCATCAAAAATCTAGAATCCTCATCCGTAGGGAAAACTATGGTTTTACTAGAGCAATCTAACAGGATATGGTTGGAAGACGACTAGTCCATCCCTAAAATTACATCTAACTGAGAAAGGGGTAAACAGATCAAATCAACAGAAAAGATTCGACCCTCAACAATCAATGGATAATTCAAAAAAACTTTGGTAGTAACAACATATTTATCAGTGCGAGTAGAAACAGTCAAGTCAAAGATAAGGAAGACACAGATAAACTAACTCATCGCACACAATCATAGGAAATGAAAGAGTGGGTTGTCCTAGAGTCATACAGTACAATTAAAGGATTACCTCCTATGGCACCTATAACATCCCAAAAATTAGCCCATTCATCATAAATAGTCGTTTTATAATATTTGAAATTTTTAGGAATTTTTCAGGATTTTTCCTGAAAATGTTAAATATTTAAGTATATTTTTCGTTTTATGTGCACACTGCATAGAGTCAGTGTAACATTCCAGAAAATTGTTTGTTTCATGATGAATAGTTATTTTCCAATATTTATGATTTTTGAGAATTTTCATGAATTTTTCTGAAAACGTTGAATATTTTAGTATATTCCTCGTTTTGCGTGCGCACTGAGCGGAGCCGAGAAAACAAAATGTTTTTCCTGAGGCGGGTAAATCTTGAACTGTGGAAGCGTCAACGGAGGATTTTACTAAACCCGAGGCCGGGTACAGTTTACAAAGTTTACATTTTTCGAGATTTTATCTGATAAATAAAATCTCTGTACGTACCGTTAATTTAAATTTTGCAATACGCTCTATTATCCGATGGATAATTAATACTGGCTTGTGTACTGCAACAATTATCCATTGGGTAATAGCTTGTAGTAAAATCCTAATCACCTCATTATTTAATTATTAAATCACATTATCTTATCCAAATGTAATCTCCTTTATATCTAATCAAATCCTCTTTATTGGAAAAAGCTACAAGCTTCTCAAAGAAGCTTCATCTTCTCTCTTCTCCCTCACACTCCCCACACGGCAGTAGCAGCCCCAAATTGGAGCCAAAATTGTGCTCCACTTAGTTAATTCATTTATTCCAATTTCAAACCCTAAAGCATCTTTCACTTTCTACTATCAACTTCTCTCTCTACCTTCATCTTCCTATCAAAACCTCTTCCTCTCTACACACCCACATGGCCAGCCCCTCTCTCCACCCTCTACCATCACAAAAATTTCATCTAAACACATTTTCTTAATCTCCCCTACATTCTAAACACATCTCTAATTGGTGATTTCTTGAAAAGGTTTCATCTTCACCATCTTCTTCTTCAAGCTTCAAGCTTCAAGCTTTTGGGTAAGGCTCTTAGTTCCTCACCTTTTTCTCTTCATTTTCGTGATCCATGGTCACTATGGTGATCATGGATGCCTTTTTCAAGCCTTGATTGTGATTCTTGTGAAAGTTTGATGCCCTAGGGTTTTGGTGTTGGTGGAATCCGAATTTCACTTAGAGCATTCAAGAGAGATCCATTGTTTGTTGTCTCCTCTAGGTAAGAGGGAGATAATCCTCTTTAACCTCTCTTGGTAGTAGGAAACTTGATTTTGTGATTGGTTGTGAGAAACCCTTGCTAGGGTTACTCTCTTTGTTGCATGACTTTTATGAGTATGTGTTGTTTTTAATTTGTTTAGGTTGATTGGTTGATTTTATATATACATTGGTGCTCTTGGTTTGATTGGTATGGATTGGAAACTTAAATGGAAGCAAAATAATCCTTGCTCTCTTCTAAGAGGCTCACGGCCTTAAGCCCCAAATAGGGTGTTCTTGGTGAAGAGTTGTAACTAGTTGAAGACATGATTCATTAAGAGTATAATATGTAATAAAGTGAATAAAAATTTAGGGTTCCTAACTTGGGAGAGGCCACGGTCTCAAGAGCCAATTAGGGCTCAACCATGTGATTTTTCACAACTTTGAGATTTAACTAATCAAGTGAATAAGTGGTTGACAATGAGATGGGAGGAAATCAATTTAATATCCTAAAGGGAATTTTTGGACTTAAGAAAGTGAATAAGGATGTGTGAGACCTAGAATAATTTTCTAAATGAATATAAATAAAATTAAAATATGAGACTAAATAATCAAGAGAATCCCACTAGAGAAGAATTTCATAAGAAATATTAAATTGAAGTAAAACTTAATTAATTGGGTAATTATGAATTAATTAGGATCTCATAAAATGGAAAGAACCAAGAATGAAGTTTTATCCAAAGACTTAGAATAAATTTTAATTAAAGTAAGACCATGAGTGTAAGTAAGAATGACAAATGATCCAATTTGAATCATTCTAAGGGAATTAGAT
Organism: Ormosia semicastrata; assembly: GCA_029884595.1. Lineage (NCBI taxonomy): Eukaryota > Viridiplantae > Streptophyta > Magnoliopsida > Fabales > Fabaceae > Ormosia > Ormosia semicastrata. Next base: position 79,379,684 of record JAQQTO010000060.1, read on the forward strand.
TTAAAAATTTAATGATGGACTTATGTAATTAAAATAATAATGATTAAATGAATAATGTGATAGCATTTCTCTAAAAGAGAAACTTATTAAGAAGAATGTAGAAATTTAGGCGTAATTCCATAATGCATCCTAAAGGTGTAGTGCATTATTTAAGGACTTAATAATATTTATTGTGGGTCCATGTGAGAGACCAATGATGTGTTGATGCTTACTTTGGCCAATTGAGGCATATGGTGAAAAAGTATGTAATGATAAACATACATGATATATGCATGGAGTCATCATGCATTGTGAAAGTCTAATGGACGATTTGTCAAGGCCATGTTGCCTAGGAGTTGAATCACACCTTAGTGCGGGTGCGAATAGACTAGTGTAGGTCCTATAGTTAACCTTGGGGGCGTCGGGGCACGGGCATCTCACAGCGGGCAGTTGGTAGCCCCGCTGGACCATAGGACAAATCGATGCAAACGCATCGATGATCCTAACTGGGCACTGTCCTATATCGCAATCTTGTGAGAATGCTACTGTATAGAGCCTTATTGCGCAAAATTATTGATTATGATTTCTGAAAGCACTTGGTCCTAGGCGGATGAGATACTAGCATGTCTCCCTGATCATTCTCTCCGATGTTTGTGTCTAGCTCCATGGAGTAGGATTTTGATATCATGAACATGTGTATAGTGAGTCAATACATTGCTTGGTATTTAATTTATATGATAATTGGATCTACTATCTTATTAATGATATACTGCCTGAAACTGTTAAACTGCTTAATATCTACTTCTTGATACTATTTATTATTTTTGTTATGCTATGTGGGCGTCCTACGCCGTTTATGTTTCTTACTGCCATAATTGGTAATGAAGTTGGATATCTCACCTTTTTCTTGCACTGTTATTGTTCTATGTGATATTTGGTTAAAAACGGTAAAAAGGACGAGATTGTTTCTCTTAGACTTTATTGGGTATTGATCTCTTGCTATAAAGGATGTCGTCAAGAAGGGGTTCTATTGGTTTCGTTAGGATCGTGTTTACCAGTGGTGCCTATGCGTGGCGAGTCAACTAGGTTGGACAGCGTATATAATATGTTGGAGACCTGATCTTGACCGTAAGGAGGACCCGCGATGGAGATCCTGTCCTGACACTTGCTACTTCAGTACATCTGGAGTTCGCCTTGCCTATTCAGGAGTTATGGGGTGATCCAATTCATACCCCTAGAGAGGACGAGGATTCCATAGCATCAGCTGCTAGGGCACCTGCCCGTGGGACTGCACTCGGTCTTGTCCTTATATCTTCAGACGACCCAGGGGAGAATCCCGAGGTGGATCCGATGGAGTACCAAACTCCGTAGAAGTGGATGCCTTATGGGTAGTTTATGTTTTCTTCTGCATTAATTATGTTATGGTGTATTTTTAGTATATTTGCTTTTTGAAGTAAACCTTGATGTATTTCATTGTGAGCAGTATGAGAAATACGTCACGCTCTGTATGCTTTAACTTAATTAATTTAGTCCTATGTACTGTATTTTGCATATATTCTGTTGAATTATATCTGTCAACGATGACATATGTGTTATTTCATTCGTGGCTCATATTTTCTGTATTTACACAAAGGTTTAATTTGGATAAATATTATTTGAAAAATGGTAACACGCCAAAAATTTAGTGATCGCGGTATAATGACGATTGTGCTGTGGTTATTAAATGGAGGGGTGTTACAGTACCTTCTCCCTGTATTAGATCTTCAGATTGGGAGGCTTCGGCTCCACTCATGGTATAGACTCAGCCCCTTGTCAGCGGCTTTGTAGCTTGCACGACATTGACTGAAGGCTCAGCCTTAGCTTGGTTGCAATTTCTGGAGACATGTCCAGGCTTCCCACATAAAAAACAAATGATCCCCTTGATGGTGCAGTCTCTGGTTGCGTGATCCTTCCCGCACTTCAAGCATTTCGAAGAAAATGCCATATTCTGCCCGCTTCGGTTCCCACCAGAACCTCCACTAGAACCTCCACCAGATGTCTGCTGTTGATTTCTCGATGGTCGGGAATAAGGCTTCTTTTGGAAATGGTTTGTGTTGCTCTATCGCCTCCTCTTTGGAACCTGGTAGGTCTAAAGTTTCGATTTCTTGAGTCTCGAGCTTGATCTAGAGCTTCCACCTGGCAACACGTATCTAACAGCTCTGAAAATTAGTTAATCTTTAAGGTGATAACTGCCCTCTTTACTTCGTGCCTCAATCTTTCCTCAAATTTTTGACATTTCCACACCTCGTCTAGCTGATGCTGGAAATATGTCGAAAACTTGGATAAGCTTTCGAACTTTGTGGCGTATTCATTAACAACAAGCTTCCTTATCTCAAGCTGAGGAACTCCATTTCTTTTGCATGTCTGGTGCTTGCGGGGAAATATTTTTCCAAGAACTTATTCTTGAATGCTTCCCAAGTAATTGCACGACCTTCAGCCTCTAATACTTTCTGTGCTCCGTTCCACCAGTCTTCAGCATCCCCAATCAACATAAAAGCGACATAAGTCACCTTTTTATCGTTGGCACAGTTTATGCCTCTGAAGATTTTCTCCAACTACTTGATCCACAGACTAGCTTTCTTCGGATCAAATTCTCCTTTAAATTGAGGAGGGTTGTGGCGACAGAACTCCACCAAATTTTAAGCATCGACCAATGCTTCCAACTGTCGTGCAGCCTTTTCCTGCTGTTGAGCAGTCCTCTCCATTTGTTGCGCGATAGCCTCATGTTACCAAGTGGCCTCAAACTAAAGAGGGGGTGAATTAAGTTTATGAAATATTTTCAAAAATCTTTCGTAAAACATTTTGTTTATCAATTTTCGTTGAAACTATTGGATAATTGAAGTGAATAAATAAATGAGATTGAATACTTCATTCACAAATTAAACAAGTCAAGATAAATAACATTCAAGCAAGCATATAAAATAAATGCACAAATGTAAAGAGATAGGGTTGAGAGAATCAAACACAAGGATTTATCTTAGTTCAACCATCCCTTGTGACCTACGTCCAGTCCTCAAGCAAACCACTTGAGATTTTCCACTAAACTTCAAGCTTGAATGCATGCTTGAAAACCTTTACAGATTGGAGCACTCAACAACACCTTGGGATACCTCGCCTTTGTGCTTTGAGCCTCAAAACAAGGATGCCTCACCCTATACAACCTTTGAGGGATACCTCACTCTCTTTACACCTTTGAAGGATACCTCACCTTCTTCTCAACAAGGGATACCTCACCCTTTTTCACTAAAGGAATACCTCACCCTCTTTACATAATAAACAAAGTATTTGAATGATAGAAACTCTCTCAAAGAGTAGATTGATACAAATTGAAGTTCTAACAATGCCCCTTTTGAATATCTCAAGTTTTCTAAAAAAAACAGGGCAAAAACATTTTCAGGATTTGATTCTCGTATATAAGTGTTAGATTGATGTTCTAAAATTGAAGTTCAACCCTTAATGAAGCCCTAAGGCAAGTATTTATAAGTTGTTGGAAGAAAAGAGCCGTTGGGTAGCATTTATGGCAACATTAAAAGCCAAGGAAATAGTCGTTGGCTGCTGTCAGACCACTGGTAATCGATTACACAATCTCTGTAATCGATTACATGGCTGTTTGAACGTGTTCTTGGCTTTCTGGGCTCTATGTAATCGATTATATTCTCGGTGTAATCGATTACATGGCTTCTAACTTGCTTTGTAATCGATTACAATATCCATGTAATCGATTACATACCTTCTTGAATGTGTTCTTACCTTTCTGGGTTCAATGTAATTGATTACCAACTTGGTGTAATCGATTACAAAGCCTCTGACTTGCTTGTATTCGATTACAATGCTCATGTAATCGATTACAAGGCCTCTGTTTGCTATGTAATCGATTATAAACATCATGTAATCGATTACATTGGCCTTTGAACACATTTTTCAAGTCCAATTAAGTATGTAAGCCATTTCTAACACTTTAAGACATTTGATTAAACATAAATCCTTCCACGAGTGTTAAATCTAAGATTGAAAATAACGTTTCTTTGAAAAACATGTTTAGCTTTGAATTTTCACACTTATTTTGTAAATGATATATGAAAAACCATTTGAGAATCATTGAGATACTAAAAGGGCATTTTACATTGATATTCTAAGACCTATATCTAATATATCTCTTTTGATCTTAGTCTTCTCTTTTGATCTTGATCTTCATCTTTGGCTTTGTTATCATCAAAAACCCATTTGATATGCTTCAAGACATAAGCATTCATATTCTCCCCTTTTTTGATGATGACAAGCTAAACATTCAACAGAAGGAGAAATATTTACATTTATTTGATTATCATATATTTAAGTGCAACTCTCCCCCATAATGTATGCATGAGATAGAATATGTGAAAGTGCAAAAATCCCCCGTACACATGCAATATATTTCACTAATCTCTCCCCCATTGGCATTATCAAAAAGAAGACATAAGTATTCAGATTGGATATAATCATTTTAGCCCAGCAGGATCAATATCAGAGTATAAACCGTTTAGCACATCAATATGTGATACCAATAACAAATACATATGAAGAAAAACTTAGATAGTATTTATCATTTAAGCATATAGTCCAATCAGATTATGATCTAAAACACATTATTGTGCAGCAAAACAACATATTATGCATCACGATAGCATATTATGCAGCAAAACAATATATAATGTATCAAGATAGCATATTATGCAGCAAGTTAATGTATTATGCAGAAGATTGTGACATTATGCAGCAAAATGTTACGCAACAAGACATTATGTAGCAGACCAACATATTGTACAGCAGAATTGGATGCATGATTGATCCAAAAAGGTAATTTCAGAGATATTTTCATCAAATATGCTATTTCAAACAAAAAGCAAACTAATCTAGCATATGTAAAGATATTTTCAAGAAAAATAAGCTAGAGAAGTATAAACCAAGTCTCCATTTTACCAAAGGTTACAAGTCCAAGCTTCTTAGAGACGAAGAAGAGAGCTTGAACTATTTTATGGTTTTGTGCTTGGAGCAGCCACTTTTCAAGATATCCAAAGTCAATTCTTGACCTTCAAGCACACCTACAACACACTTCAATTTTTGGCTTTTGGTACCCAAATTTTCTTGGGTCCTTATGTGTTAGTTTTTGGCAAAGTGCCTTTGGGAATCCAAACCATTTTAATTCCTAACTTGTTGTTGATATTCTTCCTTACATTGCAAGTTAATGTACTATGCCCTTTCCTACCATAATGAAAGCATTTAATAAAGGGACTACTTGATATACTTGATGAAACAAAGAAATTCTTGAGAAACTTTTGTTGGTTATTGGGATTATACCCCAAACCAACCTTTTGAAAAACACATCTTTGATTCCCAAGCAATATGTTCAAATTATCTCTTCCAAAGATAAATTTTGAAAGAGTATTATTCAAATCCTCAATCTCAATTTGAAATGCTTTACATGATGAGCAAGATGAGGGTGTAGATGCATTATCAAAGATAAACACGTCATGCATGAAGAGTTTGCATCAATCAACCCAAGAGTTTCATTTTCTAATTTTAATTTCTCAATCTCTTTATTTAAAATAGAAATTTGATTTTCAAATGAGGAAATTGTTTTCTTAGATGATGAAACAAGTTTTGCAAGTCTTATAGATTCATTATGCAATTCTTCAAATGCATCTTGCAATTCTTCATAGGAAGGGGAAGAGTTTGATTCAGAATTTGAGGATGTTACCTCCATGTCGTCTCCATCTTCCTCTTTTCCTCTAGCCATGAAACATAGATTGGCTTTCTCATTATCCGAGCTATCGGTTGAATCCATGTCATTATCATCCCAAGTTATATAGGCTCTTCTTTCTTTCTTCTCCCTTAAGGATTTTTATGATATTTTTCCACTTTACTTTGATAGATTGGGCACTCCATCTTCATGTGACCAAGTTCTCCATATTCATAGTATTTAAGAATGGATGAGGTTCCTTCCCCTTTGTGATAGACATTCTTTTGGGGAAAGGGAGGTCTTCCTTGAGCTCCACTCTTCTTGAAGAATCCTCCAAATTTCTTTACTAGTAGAGCAAGATTCTCCTCATCTATTTCCAAGCCATCTCCATCATCTTCATCTTCATCATCATCATCATCATCATTAATCATGGAGGAAGTGGCCTTGAGAGCTATTCCCTTCTTTTTCTTGTCAATCTCCTCACTTTGGTTGAGTCTATTTAATTCCAATTCATGTTCTTGGAGCTTGCCAAAAAGTGTGGCTAAGGTCATGGTTGAGAGATTTCTTGACTCCGATATAGCCGTCACTTTAGGTTGCCAATGCCTGCTCAAACATCTCAACACTTTGTTAATAAGATCTTCATTAGGAAAAGTCTTTCCTAATAAAGCAAGATGATTTACAATATGTGTAAAACGTTTTTCCATTTCTTGAATGCTTTCATTTTGGTTCATTCTAAAAAGCTCATACTCATGAGTGAGAGTATTGATCCTTGATCTTTTCACTTCACCAGTACCTTCATGGGTTACTTGTAAGGTGTCCCACATTTCTTGGGCAGATTTATAATTTGACACCCTAAAAAATTCATCATACCCCAAGGATATGGTAATGATGTTTTTGGCACTCAAATTATATTAGACCTTTTTCTTATGATCATTAGTCTATTCACCTCTTGGTGTATCAACCTTTACACCATTAACAACTTTTGTGGGAATAAAAAGACCATTTTCAATAGCATCCCACACATCTAAGTCAATAACTTCAATAAAAAATTTTATTCTTTTTTTCCAATAAGCGTACCCATCCCCATTGAAAAAGGGAGGTCTATAGATGGAAGAACTTTCTGAAAATTCAATTGAGGAGGCCATCACTTTCTCTTGAAGCTGCTAAGACCTTTACACAAGAGCCTAGCTCTGATACCACCTGTTACCAAGTGGCCTCAAACTCAAGAGGGGGGATAAATTGAGTTTATGAAATATTTTCGCAAATCTTTCGTAAAACGTTTGTTTATTAATTTTCGTTGAAGCTATTGGATAATTGAAGTGAATAGATAAATGAGATTGAATACTTCACTCACAAATTAAACAAGCCAAGATAAATAACATTCAAGCAAGCATATAAAATAAATGCACAAATGTAAAGAGATAGGGTTGAGAGAATCAAACACAAGGATTTATCCTGGTTCAGCCACCCCTTGTGACCTACATCCAGTCTTCAAGCAAACCACTCGAGATTTTCCACTAAACTTCAAGCTTGAACGAATGCTTGAAAACCTTTATAGATTGGAGCACTCAACAACACCTTGGGATACCTCACCCTTGTGCTTTAAGCCTCAAAACAGGGATGCCTCACCTTATACAACATTTGATGGATACCTCACCCTCTTTACACCTTTGAAGGATACCTCACCTTCTTCTCAATAAAGGATACCTCACCCTTTTTCACTAGAGGGATACCTCACCCTCTTTACATAATAAACAAAGTGTTTGAATGATAGAAACTCTCTCAAAGAGTAGATTGATACAAATTAAAGCTCTAACAATGCCCCTTTTGAATATCTCAAGTTTTCTCACAAAAACAGGACAAAAACATTTTCAGGATTTGATTCTCGTATATAAGTGTTAGATTGATGTTCTAAAATTGAAGTTCAACCCTTAATGAAGCCCCAAGGCAAGTGCTTATAAGTTGTTGGAAGAAAGAAGCCGTTAGGTAGCATTTATGGCAACATTAAAAGCTAAGAAAATAGTGGTTGGCTACTATTAGACCACTAGTAATCGATTACACAATCTCTGTGATCAATTACATGGCTGTTTGAATGTGTTCTTGGCTTTCTGGCCTCTGTGTAATCGATTACATGGCTTCTGACTTACTTTGTAATCGATTACAATATCCATGTAATTGATTACATACATTCTTGAACGTGTTCTTGCTTTTCTGGGTTCAATGTAATCGATTACCAACTTGGTGTAATCGATTACAAGGCCTCTGACTTGCTTGTAATCGATTACAATGCTCATGTAATCGATTATAAGGCCTCTGTTTGCCGTGTAATCGATTACAAATATCATGTAATCGATTACATTGGCCTTTGAACACATTTTTCAAGTTCAATTAAGTATATAAGCCATTTCTAACACTTCAAGACATTTGATTAAACATAAATCCTTTCATGAGTGTTAAATCTAAGATTGAAAATAACGTTTTTTTGAAAAACATGTTTAGCTTTGAATTTTCACACTTATTTTTGAAATGATATATGAAAAACCATTTGAGAATCACTGAGATACTAAAAGGGCATTTTACATTGATATTCTAAGACCTATATCTAATATACCTCTTTTGAACTTGGTGTTCTCTTTTGATCTTGATCTTCATCTTTGGCTTTGTTATCATCAAAAACCCATTTGATATGCTTCAAGACATAAGCATTCACACCTCGGCCATTCATTGCATCACCTCAATCGCTGCAGCCATGTCTCCGCCTCATGCCATTACGCTCTTTCAAAGTTAGATTAACTGAAAAACACAAGAGAAGATTAGATGTATCTTTTTGGAGTACCAATCACGGAGAATCACACAGTACAAATAAGCCAGACCTAACCACAAAGACCAAAAGAAAATATAAACTGGAGTTTTGATACCAACTTAATGTAACGCCCCTTTTTGGGAGGAAACGTCACATCATTATTTATGATGCGGAAAACAAAAGTATAAATTAAGACCCAGTTCATTAAATTATAATTAAACTTGTTTGATTATAGTTGTATAAATAAAATGGTGAATATTTTTTTTTTGTTAAAGTAAGAACATAATATGTGGTTATAGCAAAAATTAACATATGAAGTAAAACATACAACCATACACCATGCGATATGTATATATATATATATATATATATATATATATATATATATATACTGACATCATGTCTGTTCAGTTACAACACCTGATATAAAAAAAGAGAAACTATGCATGCCCCAAAAGTTTATACATGTACAACCCACTAAAAAGATAAAACAGCAGGCCCCAAAAAGAAGGCAGATAGCCATCAGTAGCTATCGATAGTATCAACCCCTAAGAAGAAAGAGAAGGAATCTTGTCAGGATCCTCCTCAGGGTCTTCCTCATCAGAGGAAACCCTCATCAGAGCCATCGAATTATAGGCCTGGGCTCGGGCAGTAGAGAGGAATGAATCCTCCTGTGGGGTGTAATAACGATCACCCCACATGTCCCTAATAGGCATGTAAAATTCTAGATGTAAACGAACGTTGCAGGTGAAAATAGGCGAATCATAACACCCTCAAGCTAGCGACACCCGCACCCCGACACCCCCATGGTCAACATTATGACCTACACTAGTCTACTCGCACCCGCACTAAGGTGTGTTCAATCTCCTAGGCAACATGACCTTAACAATAGTCCATCGGACTTTCACAATGCATGATGACTCAATGCATATATCATGTGTATTCAACAGTAATATACTTTCCATGTCATGTTGTAACATCCCGAAAATTATTTGTTTCATCATAAATAGTTATTTTATAATATATGAGATTTTTGAAAAATTTTTTAGATTTTTCTGAAAATATTGAATATTTTAATATATTTCTCATTTTGCATGCACACTAAGCAGAGTCAGTGTAGCACCCCAGAAACTGTTTGTTTCATGATAAATAATTATTTTGTAATATTTGTGACTTTTGTGAATTTTTGTGAATTTTTTCAGAAATGTCAAATATTTTAATATATTCTTCATTTTACGTGCACACTGAGCAGAGTCAGTGTAACACCCTAAAAATTGTTTGTTTTGTGATGAATAATCATTTTTTAATATTTGTAATTTTTGAGAATTGTTGTGAATTTTTTAGAAATGTTGAATATTTAAATATATTTTTCATTTTACGTGCGTACTGAGTGGAGTCGGGAAAATGAAATGTTTTCCCTGAGGCTGGTAAACTTTGAACTATGAAAACGTCAATAAGGGATCTTACTAAATCGAGGCTGGACACAGTTTATGATGTTTACATTTTTCAAAGTTTTATCTGATAAATAAAATCTCTGTACGTATCGTTAATTAAAATTTTGTGATACACTTCATTATCTGTTGGATAATTATTACTGGCTTTGTTCACTGTAACAATTATCCATTGGGTAATAGCTTATAGTAAAATCTTAAATACCTTATTATTTTAATACTTTATCACCTAATTATCTTATCTAAAAGTAATCTACTTTATGTCTAATCAAATCCTTCTTTATTAGAAAAGCTCCCAAGCTTCTCAAAGAAGCTAAACACTCCCTCTGTCTCTCCTCCCTCCCACACGGCAGCATGCTCCATGTTGAAGCCCAAAAATGTGCTTCACTTAATTAACTATTCTATTCTAATTTTAAAATCAAAAAGTTATCATCTTTTTCTACTATCCACTTCTCTCTCTACCTTCATCTTCCTCTCATTTTCTCCTCCTTCTCTCTACACTCCACATGGCTGCCCATCTCCTCAATGCACTCCACCATCACAAAATTTTCAACCAACCACATTTTCTTAATCTCCACTACATTTTCAACCAACCACATTTCTTGAAAAGCTTCCATCTTCATCATCTTCTTCAAGCTTCAAGTTTGAGGCTTTAGGGTAAGATTCATGATCTCTTATCTTTTCTTCTTCATTTTCATTTTCATGGTCTTCACCATGACCATGGATCCATTATTTTTCAAGCCTTAGTGTTGATTTGATGAAGTTGTAATTTCTAGGGTTTATGGAGGAGTGAATCTGAATTTCACTAGGAGCTTCAAGGGAGTTTCATTACTTGTTTTCTCCTCTAGGTAAGAGGGAGATGATCCTCTTCAACCTCTCTTGGTAGTAGGGAACTTGATTTTGTATTGGTTGTGAGGAACCTTAGTTAGGGTTACTCTCTTTGTTGTATAGTTTTTGTGGTTATGTGTTGATTTTGCTTTACTTAATCTATTTTGTGAATCTTATATATATATTGATGATCTTGGATGGATTGGAATCATGAAATGGAAATAAAAGTCCATTGCCTTCCTCATGGAGGCTCATGGCCATGACCCCCAATTTGAGGGATCATGATTGAAATTTTGTAATCAAGATGGAAACATAATTAATTCAAGTGATTAAAGTGTAATGGAATTAAGAAAAAATTAGGATTCCCCCTTGGGAGGCCAAGGCCTCTATGGCCAATTTAGGATCAAATTGTGTAACAACATGCAACCTTGGACTTTAAGTGATCAAGTGATTAAATGGGTAATAATATAATGGATGGAAACTAATTTGATAACCTAAAGTAATTCTTTATACCTAAGAAAACAATGAGAGTGTGTGAGACTTGGAAAACTTAGAATAGTTCTCTAAGTGAGTTTTGAATAAGCTTAAAGTAAGGAACTTAACAATCAAGAGAATTCCTCTAGAGAAAAGTTTCATAAGAAATATTAAATTGAAGTGAAACTTAATTAATTGGATAATTAGGAATTAATTAGGGATTCATAAAATGGAAAGAACCAAGAATGGAGTCTTATCCAAAAACTTCGAATAAATTTTAAGTAAAGCAAGACTATGAGTGCAAGCAAGAATGATAAATAATTCAATTTAAATCATTCTAAAGGAATTAGGTTTAAAATTTAATGTTGGACTTATGTAATTAAAATAATAATGATTAAATGAATAATGTGAGAGTATTTCTCTAAAAGAGAAACTTATTAAGAAGAATGTAGAAATTTAGGAATAATTACATAATGTACCCTAAAAGTGTAATGTATTATTTAAGGAGTCATAATATTTATTGTGGGTCCATGAGTGAAACCAAGAATGTGTTTATGCTTATCTTGGCCAAATTATGGCATGTTGTGGAAAAGTATATTATTGTTAAATATACATGAATATACATTGTGCTTCAGAACCGAAATACTGGACCCAGAAACATCAAATGGATGATTTAGTCAGATGTGGTTCACCTTTATAACCAGAAACGTCAGATAGACGAGTGAGTCAGATGGGACTGGTTATCAGAGGAAACCCAGATAACAGTGGTACTATGTAGTCTTATGGACGATTATATAATATCACTGATAAAAATGGTATTAAATAATTGTATGGACGGTTGCTTTAATACCATTGGGAATGGTACAACGGTAATTTGATTCCATTGATTATGCATTGAGTCGTCATGCATTGTGAAAGTCTGATGGACTATTTGTCAAGGCTATGTTGCCTAGGAATTGAATCACACCTTAGTGCGGGTGTGAATAGACTAGTGTAGGTCCTGCTGTTGACCTTGGGGGCGTCGGGGCGCGGGCGTCTCACAGTGGACAGTTGGTAGCCCCTCTGGGTCGTGGGACAGACCGATGCAAACGCACCGACGATCCAGACTGAGACACTGTCCTATATCGCGATCTTGTGGGAATGCCGCTGTATAAAGCCCTATTGCGCAAAACTATTATTTTTCTAGAAAGCACTTGATTTTAGGCTGACGAAATACTGGCATGTCTCCCTGATCATTCTCTCCGATGTTTGTGTCTAGCTCCATGGAGTAGGATTTTGATATCATGTACATGTGCATAGTGAGTCAATATATTACTTGGCATTTAATTTATATGATGATTAGAACTGTTACCTTATTGACGCTATAACTGCCTAGAATTGTTAAGTTGTTTAATATCTGCTTCTTGATACTGTTTATATGTCTTGTAAAGCTATGTGGGCATTCTACGCCGTTTCTATTTCTTACTGCCATAATTGGTAATAAAATTAGATATCTCACCTCTTGCTTGCACTATTATTATTCTATGTGATAATTGGTTAAAGACTGAGGAAGGGACGAGGTTGATTTTCCTAGATTTTACTTGGTATTGGTCTCCTGCTTTCGGTGATATCGTCAAGAAGGGGTTCTATTAGCTTCGTCAGGATTATGTTCACCGGGGGCGTCAATGCTTGGCGAGTCGACTGGGCCGGCGAGCGTATACGGTATGTCAGGGATTTGATCTTGACCGTGAAGAGGACCCGTGATGGAGATCCTATACTGACTCTCACTACATCTGTGCATCTGGAGTTTGCCTTGCCTATCCGAGAGCTATAGGGTAATCCGCTTCACACCCCTAGAGAGGATGAGGATTCTATGGCATCAGCTACTAGGGCACCTGCCTGTGGGACTGCACTCGGTCCTGTCCTTGTGTCTTCAGACGAGTCGGGAGAGGATCCCGAGGTGGATTCGATGGAATGCCCAACTCTTTAGTCGTGGTGTCGTTATAGGTAGTTTATGTTTCTTTTATATCATTTGTATAAGGGTTCCTTGGAGTATAACTGTATTTTGAGTATATCTAAGTAAATTATATTTTTAAATGACGGTATGTGTATTTGTTCATTCGCGTCTCATATTTTCCTTATATGCACAATGATTAATTTTTGAAAACTTGTTATTTTGAGTCGTAGCACGCCTAAAATTTAGTGACCATAGTAGAATGACGATTATGCCGTGGTTACTAAATCGAGGGGTGTTACACATTTCACAATTCGGCTAAGATAAGCATCAATGCATTCTTGGTCTCACTCATGGACCCACAATAATTATTATTAAGTCCTTAAATAATACATTATACTTTTAGGGTACATTATGAAATTATTTAACATTCTTACTTACACTCATGGTCTTACTTTAAATGAAAATTATTCTAAGTCTTTCGATAAAACTTCATTCTTAGTCCTTTCCATTTTATGGAACCCTAATTAATTCCTAATTATCCAATTTATTTAGTTTCTCTTCAATTTAATATTTCTTATGAAATCCTTCTCTAGAGGAATTCTCTTGATTGTTAAGTTCTTTACTTTAAGTTTGTTCAGAACTCACTTAGAGAATTATCCTAAGTTTTCCAAGTCTCATACACTCTCATTCTTGTCTTAGGTCTAAAGAATTACTTTAGGTTATCAAATTGGTTTCTATCCATTACATTATTAGTCATTTAATCACTTAATTATTTAAAGTCCAAGGTTGCATGATATTACATAATTTGATCCTAAATTGGCCCTAGAGGCCGTGGCCTCCCAAGGGTGGAACCCTAAGTTTTTCTTAACTCCATTACATTTTAATCACTTGATTAGGTATGTTGCTAACTTGATACAAATTTGTAAACCATGAACACCCTATTTCAAGGGTGTGGTCGTAAGCCTCATGAAGGAGGGCAAGGAACTCTTGCCTCCATTCCATCTTTCCAATCCATCCAAACCAATCCAAGATCATTAATACATATATACATACAACCAAATAAATTAAACAAGGTAAAATCAACATTTAGTTATGAAAATCACACATCAAAGAGAGGAAACCTAACTAGGGTTTCTCATAACCAACACAAAATCAAGTTTCTTACTACCAAGAGAGGTTGAAGAGAATCATCTCCCTCTTACCTAAGGGAAGAACAAGAAAAGAAATCTCCTTGCTTGCTCCTTGACAATTTCGGCCATACCCTTCAAAACCCTAGAAATTCCAACTTCAACTAATCAACACCAATGCTTGAAAAAGAGAAGATAAATGGTCATAAAGATGACCTTGAAAACGAAAATGGAGAGGAGAAGGTGAGGAACCATGAAGATGGAAGCTTTTCAAGGAATCTTCAACTAGAAAGGTGTTTAGAATGTAGTGGAGATTAAGAAAATGTGATTGTTTGAAATTTTTGTGATGGTGGAAGGCATGGAGAGGGGTTGGCCATGTGGTGTGGTGGTAGAGAGAAGGAGGAGAAAATGAGAGAAGGAAGAGTGTAGAGAGAGAAGTTGATAGTAGAAAAAGATGATGACTTTTGATTTTTGAAATTAGGATAAAAAACTTAATTAAGTGAAAAGCATGTTTTTGGGCTCCAAAGAGACCATGCAGCCGTGTGGTGAGGGGGAAGGAGAGAGAAGAGTGTGTAGCTTCTTTGAGAAGCTTGGTAGCTTTTTCAAAAAGACGATTTAATTAGACATAAAGTGGATTACATTTGGATAGGATAATTAAGTGATAAAGTAATTAAAATAATAAGGTGATTAGGGTTTTAAGTACAAGCTATTACCCAATGGATAATTTTTACAGTGCACAAAGCCAGTATTAATTATCCAATGGATAATAAAGTGTATCGCAAAATTTTACTTAACAGTATGTACAGAGATTTTATTTATTAGATAAAACTTCAAAAAACGTAAACCTCGTAAACTGTACCCGACCTCAAGTTTAGTAAGATCCTCCATTGACATTTTCACAGTTCAAAGTTTACCGCCTCAGGGAAAACATTTCAGTTTCCCGGCTCCGCTCAGCGTGCACGCAAAAACGAAGAATATAATAAAATATTCAACGTTTCTAGAAAATTCCACAAAAATTCTCAAAAATCACAAATATTAGAAAATGACTATTTATCATGAAACAAATAATTTTCGGGGTGGTACACTGACTCTGCTTAGTGTACACGTAAAATGTGGAATATATTAAAATATTCGACGTTTCAGAAAAAATACAAAAAAATTCTTAAAAATCATAAATATTATAAAATAATTATTTATGATGAAACTATTAATTTTCAGGGTATTACAACTCTCTCCTTCTAAAAAGAAATTTCATCCTCGAAATTTTCATACTTTAGAACAGTTGTGGGTGTTGCTCCTTCATTTTGTCTTCCAACTCCCATGTCGCATCTCCAGTTTTTTCGTTCTAGATCACTTTCACCAATGAGATTTCCTTTACTTTGAGTCGTTTCACTCTCCTATCTTCAATCTTTATAGGAGGTGCCTTATAAGTTAAGTTCTCTTTCAATTGTACTATGTCCAGTGCTATGACATGGTTTGGGTCAGGAATATATTTCTGTAGTTGTGACACATGAAAGACATTGTGAAGGTTTAAAAGAAAAGGTGGTAAGGCTATCTGGTAAGCTACTGGACCTATCCGATGAAGAATTTGGTAAGGCTCGAGGAATTTGGGAGTGAGTTTTCTAGATTTTAGAACTCAGCCGACCCTAGTCATTGGCATGACTTTCAAAAATACATGCTCGCCTTCCTCAAACTAAAGAGGCTTTCTTCTCCTATCCACATAGCTCTTCTGTCGACTTTGAGCTGTCCTCATCTTTTCTTGAATCATCTTGACCTTCTCAGTCATCTGTTGTATAATATCAGGTCCAATAGTAAGACACTCTCCATCTTGGTACCAACACAAAGGTGTTCGGCACCGTCATCCATACAAAGCTTCATATGGTGCCATCCTTATGCTTGAATGAAAACTGTTGTTGTAGGTGAACTCTACCAATGGTAAAACTTCATCTCAACTTCCAGTCTGCTCGAAAGCCCAAGCCTTGAGCAAATCCTCCAACGATTGGATCGTCCTTTCCGATTGCCCATCAGTTTATGGATGGTAGGCAGAATTTAATCGTAGCTTTGTTCCCAATGCTTCTTGCAGACTTTGCCAAAACTTTGAGGTGAACCTTAGATCCCTATCCGAAACAATACTAGTAGGTACACCATGTAGCCTAACAATCTCATCGATGTAAAGCTGGGTCAGCTTCTCCATGTTATATCTTACGTTGCTCGATAGGAAGTGTGCTGACTTCGTGAGTCGATCAACGATCACCCATATTAAGTCATACCCTTTTCTGGTCTTTGGTAATCCAACCACAAAATCCATCGCAATGCTATCCCACTTCCATTCGGGAATAGATAGAGGTTGCAACAGTCCTGATGGTCTTTGATGTTCCACCTTTGCTTTCTGGCAAACCAGATAAGAAGACACACATATGGTAATATTGCTCTTCATTCCATGCTACCAAAATAACTTCTTCAGGTCTTGATACATTTTAGTTATCCCTGGGTGCATACTCAACTTGCTCGTGTGAGCATGTTCAAGGATATACTTCCTAAGCTCTTGATCCCTAGGTATACAAACCCTACCTCGGAATCTTAGAATTCCATCCGTCCCTTCCTCGAATGTCATCGCATTCCCTGCCTCATCAGTTCTCTTTCTTCTTGCAAAAACTTATAAATTTTTTGCTTTTTTCGGATGTCTTCCATTAATTCGCTTGAGATAGTAACCATGTTCATGCAAATTTTTTTTGGAGCTAATTCCACGAAAGACCATACATCTCTGAACTGCTCTATCAGATCTTTTTCCTTGTTCATTATGGCTGATATATTGAGTATCTTCCTACTTAATGCGTCTGCCATGACATTTGCCTTTCCAGGGTGATACAGAAGTCAGAAATCATAATCCTTTAGAAATTCTAACCACCTGCGCTATCTCATATTCAACTCCTTTTGATCATATAAGTACTTCAAGCTCTTGTGATCACTAAAGACGTTGAACGTCGCCCCCATACAGGAAGTGTCTCCATATATTCAAGGCAAAAACTACAGCTGCTAACTCCAAGTCATGTGTTGGATAGTTCTTCTCATGCACTCGCAACTGTCTCGAAGCATAAGCCACCACTTTTCCATTTTGCATAAGCATAACTCCTAATCCTTGATATGAAGCATTGCAATACACTTCGAATGGTTCATTCGGATCGAGTAGAACTAATATTGGTGAAGTAGTTAGTCGTCTCTTCAATTCTTGGAAACCTTCTTCGCAAGCATCAGTCCATTCAAAGGCTTGGTTCTTTCTTGTGAGTTGAGTGAGAGGTCCTGTAATTTTAGAGAATCCTTCAATGAACCTCCGATAGTATCCAGCCAAACCCATAAAGCTTCGAATTTCTGTCACCGTCTTCGGCCGTTCCTATTGTAGAACTGCTTCCACCTTTGACGGATCCACTACAATCCCTTCCTTCGAGATTATATGACCCAAAAACTTGACTTCGTCCAGCGAAAATTCACACTTTGACAATTTGGCATATAGTTTCTTCTCCTTTAGAATCTAGAGAACTATACTGAGGTGTTCAACATGATCCTCCTGATTTTGAGAGTAGATCAGGATGTTGTCAATGAAGACAACAACGAATCTGTCCAAGTAAGGATGAAAGATTCGGTTCATGTAGTGCATGAAGATGGCAGGTGCATTCGTTACACCAAACGACATCACAAGATATTCATAATGACCGTATCGGGTATGAAAAGCTATCTTGGGAATGTTCTCCGCCTTTACTCGAATCTAGTGGTAGCCCGATCACAGATCGATCTTAGAGAACACTGCTGCTCCTTTTAGTTGATCCATTAGGTTGTCTATCCTCGGAAGTGGATACTTATTCTTGATCGTGACCTTATTCAGTTGGCGATAGTCCACACACAATCGTGATGTACCATCCTTCTTCTGGACTAGCAACACTAGTGCTCCCCAGGGTGACACACTGGGTCTAATGAACTATTTTTCCAAAAGCTCTTCCAACTACTTCTTAAGCTCTGCTAACTCCAATGGTGACATTCTATAAGGCGCTATAGATACAGGACCAGATCCAGGTATAAGGTCAATAGCGAACTCTATTTCCCGCTTCGGTGGTAAACCAGGTACATTATCAGGAAGGACTTCATGGAACTCGTTAACCACTAGAATTACATTCGCATCAGCCTCACTCTCGACCTTCAGGGAAGACAATAGCATGTATCCCTGAGATCCTTCTTTCAAGAAAGCTCAAACTTGGTTAGCTGTCAAAAATCTAGAATCCTCATCCGTAGGGAAAACTATGGTTTTACTAGAGCAATCTAACAGGATATGGTTGGAAGATGACTAATCCATCCCTAAGATTACATCTAACTGAGAAAGGGATAAACAAATCAAATCAACAAAAAAGATTTGACCC
The DNA here is from genome assembly GCA_029884595.1 of Ormosia semicastrata. Classification (NCBI taxonomy): domain Eukaryota; kingdom Viridiplantae; phylum Streptophyta; class Magnoliopsida; order Fabales; family Fabaceae; genus Ormosia; species Ormosia semicastrata. The sequence continues at coordinate 79,398,449 of JAQQTO010000060.1, forward strand.
TCAACAATCAATGGACAATTCAAATAGACTTTGGTAATAACAACAGGTTTATTAGTGGGAGTAGAAACAGTCAAGTCAAAAGGTAAGGAAGACACAAATAAACTAAGTCATCGCACACAGTCGTAGGAAATGAAAGAGTGGGTTGCCCCAGAGTCATACAGTACAGTTAAAATATTACCTCTTATGGCACCTTCTCCCTGTATCAGATCTTTGGATTGGGAGGCTTCGGCTCCATTCATGGTATAGACTCGGCCCTCTGCCTACGGCTTTGTAGCTCGCGTGGTGTTGACTGAAGGCTCAGCCTTAGCTTGGTTGCAATCTCTGGAGACTTGTCTAGGCTTCCCACATCGAAAACAGATGATCCCCTTGATGGTGCAGTCTCTGGTTGCATGATCCTTCCCGCACTTCAAGCATTTTGAAGAAAATGCAACATTCTGCCCACTTCAGTTCCCACCAGCACCTCCACTAGAACCTCCACCAGATGTCTGCTGTTGATTTCCCGGTGGTCAGGAATAAGGCTTCTTTTAGAAACAGTTTGCATTGCTGTCGCCTCCTCTTTAGAACCTGGTAAGTCCAAAGTTTCAATTTCTTGAGTCTCAAGCTTGATCCAGAGTTTCCACCTGGTAACACGTATCTAACAGCTCTAAAAATTAGTTGATCTTTAAGGTGATAACTGCCCTCTTTACTTCGTGCCTCAGTCCTTCCTCAAATTTTTGACATTTCCACACCTCGTCTGGCTGATGCTGGAAATATGTTGAAAACTTGGATAAGCTTTTGAACTTTGTGGCGTATTCATTAACAAACAAGCTTCCTTGCCTCAAACTGAGGAACTCCATTTCTTTTGCATGTCTGGTGCTTGTGGGGAAATATTTTTCCAAGAACTTATTCTTGAATACCTCCCAAGTAATTGCGCGACCTTCAGCCTCTAATACTCTCTGTGCTTCGTTCCACCAGTTTTCAGCATCCCCAATCAGCATAAAAGCAACATAAGTCACCTTCTTGTCGTTGGCACAATTTATGCCTCAGAAGATTTTCTCTAACTCCTTGATCCACAGACTAGTTTTCTCCGGATCAAATTCTCCTTTAAATTGAGGAAGGTTGTGGCGACGGAACTCCGCCAAATTTTGAGCATCGGCCGACACTTCCAGCTGTCATGCAGCCTTTTCCTGCTACTGAGCAGTCCTCTCCGTTTGTTGCGCGATAGCCTCGGCCATTCATTGCATCGCCTCAATCGCTGCAGCCATGTCTCCGCCTCGTGCTATTACGCTCTTTCAAAGTTAGATTAACTGAAAAACACAAGAGAAGATTAGATGTATCCTTTCGGAGTACCAATCACAGAGAATCACACAACACAAATAAGTCAGACCTAACCACAAAGACCCAAAGAAAACATAAATCGGGGCTCTGATACCAACTTAATGTAACGCCCCTTTTTGGGAGGGAACGTCACATCATTATTTATGATGCGAAAAATAAAAGTATAAATTAAGACCCCGTTCATTAAATTATAATTAAACTTGTTTGATTACAGTTGTATAAATAAAAAAATGAATATTTATTTATTTTGTTAAAGTAAGAGCATAATACGTGGTTATAACAGAAATTAACATGTGAAGTAAAACATACAACCATACACCATGTGATATATATATATACTGACATCATGTCTGTTTAGTTACAACACTTGATATACAAAAAGAGAAACTATGCATGCCTCAAAAGTTTATACATGTACAGCCCACCAAAAAGATAAAACATCAGGCCCTAAAAAGAAGACAGATAGCCATCAATAGCTATCGAAAGTATCAGCCCCTAAGAAGAAAAAGAAGGAACCATGTCAGGATCCTTCTCAGGGTCTTCCTCATCAGAGGAAACCCTTATCGGAGCCACCGAATTACGGGCCGAGGCTCAAGCAATAGAGAGGAATGAATCCTCCTATAGGGTGAAATAACGATCACCCCACATGTCCCTAATGGGCATGTAAAATTCTAGATGTAAACAAATGCTGCAGGTGAAAATAGGAGGATCATAACACCCCCAAGCTAGTGACACTGACACGTCTCCCAAGTAAACACAGTGATCCAAGCTAAAGTTAACATGCCAACAGTCTGGACCTCCAAGGAATGTCAGGCGCACCTATCCCAAAAATACCTGTGGATGGGCCGTCATGATCAAAAGCAAGTACTAGTTGAAGTCAGGCCGAAAACCAGGAAACTCGTGAACTTCACCTTCTTCACCACCGTCTTCAGAGAAACATATATATATATAGAGAGAGAGAGAGAGAAAGAGAGAGAGATAGTAGATATACAAGAAAGAGGTGAGACATCCTACTTTCATTACCAATTATGGCAATAAAGAAACAAAATGGCGTAGGACACCCACATAGCATTATAAGAGTAATAAACAGTAATCAAGAGGCAAATATTAAATAACTTAACAATTCCAGGCAGTTATACATTAGTGAGGTAACAGTTCCAATTATCATAAGAATTAAATGCCAGATAATATATGGACTCACTATGCACATGCATACGATATCAAAATCCTACTCTATGGAGTTAGACACAAACATTCGGAGAGAAAGATCAGGAGACATGTCTGTAACTCGGCTGCCGCGGCCAAAGTGCTATAAATCATTAATTTATCCACGTGCACAACAAGGCATTGTACAAGACATTCTTCACTAGATTGCGATATAGGACAGTGTCTCGGTCCGGATCGTCGGTGCGTTTGCATCGATCTGCCCAACGGACAGAAGAGCTACCAACTATCCATTGCGAGGTACCCGCACCCCGACGCCTCCAAGGTCAAAATTATGACCTACACTAGTCTACTCGCACCCGCACTAAGGTGTGTTCAATCTCCTAGGCAGCATGACCTTAACAACAGTCCATCGGACTTTCACAATGTATGATGACTCAATGCATATATCATGTGTATTCAGCAGTGATATACTTTCCATGTCATGTAAAATTCAGCTAAGATAAGCATCAACACATTCTTGGTCTCACTCATGGACCCACAATAATTATTATTAAGTCCTTAAATAATATATTACACTTTTAGGGTACATTATGGAATTTTTTAACATTCTTACTTACACTCATGGTCTTACTTTAATTGAAAATTATTCTAAGTCTTTGGACAAAACTTCATTCTTGGTCTTTTCCATTTTATGGAACCCTAATTAATTCCTAATTATCCAATTAATTAAGTTTCTATTCAATTTAATATTTCTTATGAAATCCTTCTCTAGAGGAATTCTCTTGATTGTTAACTTCTTTACTTTAAGATTGTTCAGAAGTCACTTAGAGAATTATCCTAAGTTTTCCAAGTCTCACACACTCTCATTCTTGTCTTACGTCTAAAGAATTACTTTAGGTTATCAAATTGGTTTCTATCCATTATATTATTAGTCATTTAATCACTTAATTATTTAAAGTCCAAGGTTGCATAATGTTACATAATTTGATCCTAAATTGGCCCTGGAGGCCGTGGCCTCCCAAGGGTGGAACCCTAAGTTTTTCTTAACTTCATTACATTTTAATCACTTGATTAGGTATGTTGCCAACTTGATACAAATTTTTAAACCATAAACACCCTATTTCAAGGGTGTGGCCATGAGCCTTATGAAGGAGGGCAAGGAACTCTTGCCTCCATTCCATCTTTCCAATCCATCCAAACCAATCCAAGATCATTAATACATATATACATACAACCAAATAAATTAAATAAGTTAAAATCAACATTTAGTTATGAAAATCACACATCAAAGAGAGGAACCCTAACTAGGGTTTCTCACAACTAATACAAAATCAAGTTTCTTACTACCAAGAGAGGTTGAAGAGAATCAACTCCCTTTTACCTATGCGAAGAACAAGAAAAGAAATCTCCTTGCTTGCTCCTTGACAATTTTGGCCAAACCCATCAAAACCCTAGAAATTCCAACTTCAACTAATCAACACCAATGCTTGAAAAAGAGAAGATAAATGGTCAAAAAGATGACCTTGAAAATGAAAATAGAGAGGAGAAGGTGAGGAACCAACAATCTTACCTTAAAGCTTCAAACTTGAAGCTTGAAGAAGATGATGAGGATGGAAGCTTTTCAAGGAATCTTCAACTAGAAAGGTGTTTAAAATGTAGTGGAGATTATGAAAATGTGGTTGTTTGAAATTTTTGTGATGGTGGAGGGCATGGAGAGGGTTGGTCGTGTGGTGTGGTGGTACAGAAAACGAGGAGAAAATGAGAGAAGGATGAGTTTAGAGAGAGAAGTTGATAGTAGAAAAAGATGATGACTTTTGATTTTTGAAATTAGGATAGAAAACTTAATTAAGTGAAAAGCATATTTTTGGGCTCCAAAGAGACCATGCAGCCATGTGGTGAGGGGGAAGGAGAGAGAAGAGTGTGTAGCTTCTTTGAGAAGTTTGGTAGCTTTTTCAAAAAGAGGATTTGATTAGACATAAAGTGGATTACATTTGGATAGGATAATTAAGTGATAAAGTAATTAAAATAATAAGGTGATTAGGGTTTTAACTACAAGTTATTACCCAATGACTAATTGTTACAATGCACAAAGCTAGTATTAATTATCCAATGGATAATAAAACGTATCGTAAAATTTTACTTAACAGTACGTACAGAGATTTTATTTATCAGATAAAACCTCAAAAAACATAAACCTCGTAAATTATGCCCAGTCTCGGGTTTAGTAAGATCCCCCATCGACGTTTCCATAGTTGAAAGTTTACCAGCCTCAGGAAAAACATTTCGTTTTCCTAGCTCTGCTCAGCACGCACGTAAAATGAGAAATATATTAAAATATTTAACATTTCCAGAAAATTCCACAAAAATTCTCAAAAATCACAAATATTAAAAAATGACTATTCATCATGAAACAAATAATTTTTGAGGTTTTACACTGACTCTGCTCAGTATGCACACAAAATGAGGAATATATTAAAATATTCGACGTTTCAGGAAAAATCCAAAAAAATTCTCAAAAATCACAAATATTATAAAATAATTATTTATGATGAAACTATTAATTTTCAGGGTGTTACATATACAGCCCAAGTTGTGTTCCTTGCTAGAAATGCAGTTCACACGCCACAGGACAGAGCGTTACACGACCCAGGCTGTGTAATGTTACACGGCTGTGTAATCGGGTAGTTCGGATATCACACGTTTTCAAGTCCTTCCAAAGGATTACACGGCCAAGGCCGTGTAATGTGACACGGCCGTGTAGGGCAGGCCGTGAAATTTGTCACGACCATGTAATTGAGCTGAGGAGAAATGATTGGGTTTTCTAGTCCCTTGGAGGCTCACATCTTCATTGGGCACTCAATATGAGACTTTGTATCAAGTTAGAACTTAGTTAATTGAATGAGTAGACACTTAATTTGGAGTTCATAACATGGAAAGAATAAAGGACACAACTTTATCCTATAGCCTAGAGTTAGGTTTGGACAAAGAAAGAACATGAGTGTAGGTGAGGTTGTGAGGAACTTAAAATGATTAATTTAAGTGGGCTATGTTTAGAACTAAGAGAAGATGATCATAATGTTATGATTTGAGGAATAATGACTTATAAAAATACCAATGGAAATAATTTTGGGGATAATTGGAAGAGTGGAAGGTGATTTATTAGTAGTGAATCTAGTTGACTTGATAATCGAGAAATTTAATGGAGACTTTATAAGAGAAGAATGGAAAAGAATTTGTGAGGGTAAGATAATGTGTTTTCTCTTAAGATTTTCATAAACGATATGAGGAAAGGTTATTCAAGGAACTTAGTTAGAAGGATCTATTGATTAGGATTGATGTCTATCTTTATTCTTGTGGAGTGTTTCAATTAAAGCCTAAAGATTACATAATGGTTCTATATGTAAAAGAAAATTATAAGAATGCTTCATGCAAATTGATAGTGATGATGCTTGAATTTGTACGATTGTGGTATGTTGTGAAAGTATGCATGATTCTTGAATTTGTATAATTGAGATACTCTATGAAAGCATGCACTAGCATCATTGTGCCTTGGGCCGACGTACTAGACTCAAGTGATTTGTGATTTTAACATTGTGCTATTGGGCCGACGAATTGGACCCCAGAAACATCAGATAGACGATTGAGTCAGATGTGATTTGCTTTTATAACCAAAAACATCAGATAGACAGTTGCGTTAGATGCGACTTGTTATCTTAAGAAACCTGAATATATCAGTGATATTATGTAGTTGTATGGGCGGTTATATAATATCATTGATATTAATGGTATTAAACAATTGTATGGGCGGTTGCTTTAATATCATTTGGAACAGTTCAACGGTGGTTGATTACATTGAATATGCATTTGAGCATTTTACAGTCGTGGCATTTTATGCCTAAGAAGTGAGCGAGACCTTACAGGATAGTGCGATCCATGATGGATCTCAGGGGGCGTCTGTGCGTGGTGATCTACTTAGTGACCTGTTTGCCACATTGTATACCCTTGGCTGTGGTGATCCATTGCAACGCACGACGAGGACCCAATAAACACTATTGTTTTTCATGGTCCGGCGTAGACTATCTTTTGAGGGGGGACAGATCTTCTGGAACGCTCATCTCTGAATTTGTGTTCAGCTCTATGGAGTAGGAATTGAGTACATTGTACATAAAGAATGGCCAGCATACACATTATGCATATGCATAGTTAGTTAAATATTTCATGGCATGGTCAGTATTCATGTATTGTGATATACATTGTTGAATCACTTACCAGTTGATAATATAATTATGCCCGTTGTCTTGCGATATCTCTGTAATAACATGATTATGTTTGTTATTCTAAAATATTCTTGTATTGACCTGATTATATATGCTTTTATTTAATGTTATTGTATATGAAAGGCATCTTTGTCTTTCGTTGTGTTTCTTGCTACCTGATGGTATTGATGTTGGGGATCTCACCTTTTTCATTGTATTTTCTGTCTACTTCTATCTTATTCTCATGTCTGTAAAGACTACGTTGGCAGTGAGGTAAGATCCGTGAGGTTTCATTAGGTTGCAGTTCCACGAGGGCACCGAAGTGTGAAATGTCTATTGGGATACGAGGCGCATTCGGTATGACGAAGACGTCACTTTACTTTGGAGCAAGGCTCAGCACGACGCCGCTACTTTACGGTGGATGTGGCTGTTTTGCGTGCCTCATGGAGAGCTTCCTTGAGGGAGGACCTTGTGGAGTCGACTGCTTAGACTTCCGTCTGTTGTGACACATCTCGACCAAGGGCTTTGTCTGTTAGGGATTCCAAAGGGGATCTGGTTGAAGATTGGGTGCAGAACCCTGTTCTTCAAGTGTTGGGACTTGGACTAGGTTCAGTTTTCATTTGGTAATCATATACATGAATGTTCATTTCTTGGAGTACTTGAGTTTTATATTTTTGGAACATAAAATAATGTACTTAAGGATGTAATGAACTTTATTTTATGAAAAGTCTATTTTCTAGTTCTTGTGCATTGTGTCTTTATTATTTGATAAGTCGATGTTATTCGTTGAAAAGAGAATTTTGAAACTCATGTCTTATATTGTCAATCTTTTTACAAATTGGTTAAAGTTGGTTTAGCGAAAAAGGAGTCGGTTGAAATGTAATGCCCTTCGGAGGGGGTGTTACATTAAGATCTTGTGATCTTGTGATTTTGTTGAAGACTTTCAAATGAGAATGATGATTATGTTGTTGTTGATTGGAAATTGTTGGTTTTGAGGTTTGAGTGGTATTTTCTTAAATGCTTTGAGCAGCTTGGTTCTTGGCCAAAAACTAGTGATTTTAGCGCAGAGTCAGGGAAGTCGTGTCACCATTTGGGTGAGGTGGCACCATTTGGGTGAGTGCCACGATAAAAATGAAATTAGGTGCCACAACACCAAATGTTCGGTGTGCCATGACACACATGGAATCTCAAGCTGTGGCATATGAGTTAATTGTGCCCTTGGTGAAACCAAATGGACAGGATGTTAAACTTGAATTGTTTTGATTGGGAACTTGATTTTTATGTAATGCAATGCTATTCTAAGTTGTTTTATATGAAGATAAGTGTAGATAATATTATACATGATTGGTAAGATGTTAATGTTTAATGCTATGTTATCAAAATGATTATGTATACATTATAGGTGTGAAAAGTAATGGAAAGTATTTTGGATGCAGTTACATGATGAGCAATGGTATGAAGTATTATACTATGATTGTGTATCTTGTAAGAAATATTGAAATGACATATATATTGTTTGATGAAAGGAATTAGGATAATATTTGAGTATGATATTGAATGAAATTAATCATATTGTGAAACATTGATTATACCTTGTATGGTATGAATAATGTTAAGAAGCATAATGATTTATGTATATTAATAAATGTTGTTGACAAGTATAGTATTACGAAGCAATATAAAAAGAAAGGATAAAGGTAGATTGAGGTTGAGTGAGTCCCTCTCAGCAAGCATGTAATGTAATGTATAAATGGAAAGTTTGATGATTGTAGTTTTGCTTTCCTATTATGCAAGGAAAAGTATGATTATGTAAAAAGAGAAAGAATGAAATATTTTTAATATTCTTGCATGTTTTGATTTTCAAACTTGTTATTTGATGTTTCCATGTATTATAAACCTATGGCTTGGACAAAAGGGCTCCAAGTGCCAAAGTTATGAATGTTTGGTAGTGCAAGGAACAAAAGGGCGTCTTGCCTTCCTAAAAGCAATACAAGGAACAAAAGGACTTCCTAAAAAATATTCAAATAACATGTGTTTTCAATAACAAAATCTTTTAAAATCATTGCATGAGCATGTTTTAGGGCTTTCATTAGGCATAATCATACATTACCATGCATTTCATACAATTGACAATTGTATGGACAATTGTCTTGTTTTCATTAAATGTGAAGATTTAGGATGAAAGTTAGTTAGAAAAGCTTGTGAATACTGCTTAAAGTGAGTTAAGTATTGTTCTTAGTATAATGATAAATGCCTAAAGTACATGTTGTTCAAATTAATTGTTTTTAAAGATTGAGGTTTAACTTTAAGGTATTAATGAACATGAATGTTTGTGCTTACTACCACCATCATGTGTAGAATTGCTATGTACTAATTAAATTGTTTTTAGTAATTAAATGAACTATCTACTTTGGGAAGGGAAAAGGATGAAGTTTTGGCTTACGCCACCTTTCCAAATAGTATGTTAAATAAATTGGTTTTTTCCTAAAGCAGCTGGATTTACCATGATGACACGTTTTAGAAATTTACTACTGAGAATTTCTAATTCTCACCCCAGTTTTCTATTTCCATGATAAGTCTAGCGAAGGACCAAAGCAGGTGCAAGGCAAGGCGATGAAGACTTAGTTAAGTTATAAATGTTATTATTTTAGTTCTATAATTATATTTATAGTCATGTAATTAAGTTTATATATGTAGTTTATGTAAGTTGTAATCTCAGATATATCAGGTAGATGTTTAGTAAAAGGGCAAGTTTCCTAAGGTGTAAAATGTCTTCCGCTCTTACTTTTGTAAAGGCTCTATATATTTACTCGTTAATAGATATGGAACAGGTCATAATTTAGGCTTAAGTTATAAAGTGAAATACTTAATTTTGTTTACTTAGTATACTTAGGGTATACTACAGTATTTAGAATTAGGGTGTTACAACCTCTCTCATCCGTTGCTCACATCTTTTGTAACTTTCTTCCTTTCCTTTTCACTTATAATCTTTTGAATCTCTGTCTTACCCTTTGACTCGTACATACCATGTGTGTGAAGCATATTTCCATGAGGACCAAACACCAAACCAGGGATGTCCAACCTGAATCCAACAATGACACAACTTCATCCTCCTCAACCAAACCAGAAACCACACCACAAGTAGAAACCCAGGAAACTCCTACACCTTCTCAAAGCCAACCAGAGTTTCTAATTGTCCCAACAGTCCCTTCGATTATTTTATAATATTTATAATTTTTGAGAATTTTTTTGAATTTTTCCTGAAACGTTGAATATTTTAATATATTTCTCATTTTACGTACACACTAAGTAGAGTCAATGTAACACCCCGAAAATTGTTTGTTTTGTGATGAATAGTCATTTTCTAAGATTTGTGATTTTTGAGAATTTTTGTGAAATTTTCTGGAAACGTCAAATATTTTAATATAATTCTCATTTTGCGTACACGTTGAGCGGAGCTGAGAAAACTAAATTTTTTCCCTGAGGCTGGTAAACTTTGAACTGTGAAAATGTCGACGAGGGATCTTACTAAACCCAAGATCAGACACAGTTTACGAGGTTTATATTTTTTGAGGTTTTATCTGATAAATAAAATCTCTATACGTACTGTTAAGTAAAATTTTACGATATGTTTATTATCCATTGGGTAATAGCTTGTAGTTAAAACCCTAATAATCTTATTATTTTAATTACTTTATCACCTAATTATCCTATGCAAATGTAATCCATTTTATGTCTAATCAAATTCTCTTTTTGAAAAAGCTACCAAGCTTTTCAAAGAAGCTACACACTCTTCTCTCTCCTTCCCCCTCACCACACGGCTGCATGGTTTCTTTGGAGCCCAAAAATATGCTTTTCACTTAATTAAGTTTTTATCCTAATTTCAAAAATCAAAAGCCATCATCTTTTTCTACTATCAACTTCTCTCTCTACACTCATCCTTTTCTCATTTTCTCCTCCTTCTCTCTACCACCACACCACATGACCAACCCCTCTCCATGCCCTCCACCATCACAAAAATTTCAAATAACCACATTTTCTTAATCTCCACTACATTCTAAACACCTTTCTACTTGAAGATTCCATGAAAAGCTTCCACCTTCATCATCTTCTTCAAGCTTCAAGTTTGAAGCTTTAGGGTAAGATTCATGGTTCCTCACCTTCTCTTCTCCATTTTTGTTTTCAAGTTTATCTTTATGACCATTTATCTTCTCTTTTTCAAGCATTGTTGTTGATTGATTGAAGTTTGAATTTCTAGGGTTTTGAAGGGTGTGGTCGAAATTGTCAAGGAGCAAGCAAGGAGATTTCTTTTCTTATTCTTCCCTTAGGTAAGAGGGAGATGATTCTCTTCAACCTCTCTTGGTAGTAAGAAACTTGATTTTGTGTTGGTTATGAGAAACCCAAGTTAGAGTTCCTCTCTTTGATGTGTGATTTTCATAACTAAATGTTGATTTTACCTTGTTTAATTTATTCGGTTGTACGTATATGTGTATTAATGATCTTGGATTAGTTTGGATGGATTAGAAAGATGGAATGAAGGCAAGAGTTCCTCGCCCTCCTTCATGAGGCTCACGGCCACACCCTTGAAATAGGGTGTTCATGGTTTAAAAATTTGTATCAAATTGGTAACATACCTAATCAAGTGATTAAAATGTAATGGAGTTAAGAAAAACTTAGGGTTCCACCCTTGGGAGGCCACGGCCTCTAGGGCCAATTTAGGATCAAATTATGTAACATCATGCAACCTTGGACTTTAAATAATTAAGTGATTAAATGACTAATAATGTAATGGATAGAAACCAATTTGATAACCTAAAGTAATTATTTAGACCAAAGACAAGAATGAGAGTGTGTGAGACTTGGAAAACTTAGGATAATTCTCTAAGTGAATTCTGAACAAACTTAAAGTAAAGAACTTAACAATCAAGACAATTCCTCTAGAGAAGGATTTCATAAGAAATATTAAATTGAAAAGAAACTTTATTAATTGGATAATTAGGAATTAATTAGGGTTCCATAAAATGGAAAGGACCAAGAATGAAGTTTTATCCAAAGACTTAGAATAATTTTAAATTAAAGTAAGACCATGAGTGTAAGTAAGAATGTTAAATAATTCCATAATGTACCCTAAAAGTGTAATGTATTATTTAAGGACTTAATAATAATTATTGTGGGTCCATGAGTGAGACCAAGAATGCATTGATGCTTATCTTAGCCGAATTGTGACATGACATGGAAAATATATTACTATTGAATACACATGATATATGCATTGAGTCATCATGCATTGTGAAAGTCCGATGGACTGTTGTTAATGCCATGTTGCCTAGGAGATTGAACACACCTTAGTACGGGTACGAGTAGACTAGTGTAGGTCATAATGTTGACCTTTGGGGCGTCGGGGTGTGGGTACCTCGCAATGGACAGTTGGTAACTCTTCTGTCCGTGGGCAGACCGATGCAAATGCACCGACGATCTGGACTGAGACACTGTCCTATATCGCGATTTAGTGAAGAATGTCTTGTACAATGCCTTGTTGTGCACGTGGATAAATTGATGATTTATAGCACTTTGGCCGCGGCAGCCGAGTTACAGACATGTCTCCTGATCTTTCTCTCTGAATGTTTGTGTCTAGCTCCATGAAGTAGGATTTTGATATCGTATGCATGTGCATAGTGAGTCCATATATTATCTAGCATTTAATTCTTATGATAATTAGAACTGTTACCTCACTGATGTATAACTGCCTGGAATTGTTAAGTTATTTAATATTTGCCTCTTGATTACTGTTTATTACTCTTATAATGCTATATGGGTGTCTTACACTATTTTGTTTCTTTACTGCCATAATTGGTAATGAAAGTAGGATATCTCACCTCTTTCCTGTATCTCTACTATCTCTGTGTATATGTTTCTCTGAAGACAGTGGTGAAGAAGGGGAAGTTCATGAGTTCTCCAGTTTCTAGCCTAACTTCGACTAGTACTTACTTTTGATCATAAGGGCCCGTCCATAGGGATTTTTGGGATACTTGCGCCTGACATTCCTCGGAGGTCTAGACTGTTGGCATGTTAACTTTAACTTGGATCGCTATGTCTACTTGGGAGACGTGTCACTGTCGCTAGCTTAGGGGCAATATGATCTGCCTATTTTCACCTGCAGCGTTTGTTTACATCTAGAATTTTACATGCCCATTAAGGACATGTGGGGTGATCGTTATTACACCCCACAAGAGGATTCATTCCTCTCTACTGCCAGAGCCCCGGCCCGTAATTCAGTGGCTCCGATGAGGGTTTGCTCTGATGAGGAAGACCCTGAGGAGGATCCTGACACGGTTCCTTCTTTTTCTTCTTAGGGGCTGATACTATCGATAGTTACTGATGGCTATCTGTTTTCTTTTTGGGGCCTGATGTTTTATCTTTTTGGTGGGCTATACATGTATAAAATTTTGGGGCATGCATAGCTTCGCTTTTTATATACCAGGTGTTGTAACTAAACAGACATGATGTTAGTATATATATATATATCGTATGGTGTATGGTTGTATATTTTACTTCACATGTTAATTTCTATTATAACCACGTATTATGTTGTTACTTTAACAAAAAAAACAATTAAATATTCACCATTTTATTTATACAACTGTGGGCATGTGTGTCCCAGGTCGACGAAGGCGGGAAGTGATCGCCGGTGCAATGAAGCATGGACAAGGAGCGGCTTCTGGCAGGCTTCTAAGTAAAGGGTCGCATGAATGAACTGAATACGCACCAAAATGAGAGGGATCCAGAGACTGTGCAGGTATGGGACTGCATAGTTGAGGATGGCTTAAAGGAATTGATTTAGCATAGCCATATCAACAAGTTGTAACTTCTTTCCGTGAGCCTAAAACATAAGAACTCCATGGTTAAGCGTGCTTAACCTGAAGCAATTGTGGGATGGGTGACCTCTTGAGATGTTTCCTAAGATGCATATGAGCGAGGACAAAGCACGCTAAAAAGACTCGTGTTGATTTGTGGAGACACTCATCAATCCTGCAGGTAGTCTCGGGACGTTATAGTATAAATCCACACGGCCTATGGATCTTGCCCAGAATCTTGAAAATGTACTTCCACAAGCCTCCAAAGCAAATGGTACAAATCCATATACATATCCAAGCATTTAAGCATTCCAAATCCATTAAGATACACAATAACAAGCATAGAAAATCATACAACACATCCAAATCACAACATTATCAAAAGTCACAAAAACAAAGTGAGCAACCCACAAATGGATTCTTCACCATCAACCTAAAAAACGTGTTCCTCACCATCATGAGTAGTTGATGAGGTTAATCTCCTTCTTACCTCAAGAGACAACCAAGAAAGCAAGCTTCTTGATGCTTCCTTGCAAGATTTTGTCCACCCCTCAATGTCTCAAGCTTTAGGGCTTGATAGAAAATGATGGAGATGGACGAATCAAATGATGCTCACAAAAGGGAAAGGCTTCAAGATGATGAGAGGGGCAAAGATTCTAGATTGGCTTGAGCAAAAGAGTTTGAGTGGTCATCCATGGAGGTTTGGCCGTGTGAGTGAAGAGGGGAGGAAGAAGAAGACGTGAGAGAGAGAAGAGAGAATGGGAGAATGGGAGAACAGAAAAATGAGAAAGAAAGTGATAGTTTTTCAAATGGTAAAGGTGACATGTGGTTGGGTGTTAGATGAAAAGATGACATCTTTTGCCCCTTCATGGCCGTGTAGCCCACATGGGAGGAGAGAGAATGTGAAGCTTCCTTGAGAAGCTTGGTAGGAAGTTTCCTTGAAGCTTCCTTGCAAAGCTTTGCATATTTTTTGATAAAGTGAAGGGTGATGATGTCACTTAGATGATATCATAAAAGTAACTAGATAGAAATAATTTACTAGAGTTATTATCCAGTGAACAAAAGTTACTATTAGCAGAAATAATATTTTATTGTCCCACAGATAATAAAATATACTGCGATTTTATTTATCAGATAAAATCTCAAAAAACAAAATTTCGTAAACTGTGTCCAGTCTCGGGTTTAGTAAGATCCTCCATTGACGCTCCCACAGTTCAAAGTTTTCTGGCCTTAGGAAAAATATTTCATTTTTCAGACCCCGCTCAGTGCGCACGTAAATTGAGAAATATATTAAAATAATCAAACAATTCAAATAATTCCAAAAAAATTCATAAAAATCACAAATATTATAAAACGAATATATATCATAAAATAAGTAATTTTCGGTGTGTTACAACTCTCCCTTTCTAAAAAGAAATTTCGTCCTCGAAATTTGTTATACCTTAGAACAAACGCAACTATGTTTCTTTCATTTCATCTTCTAGTACTCATGTTGCATCTCCAGTTGCATCAATCCAAATCATCGGTACTAAGGTTGCTTCTTTCCATTGAGTATCTTATATTAATGGGCAAAAAAAGTGCTGATGTTGCAGGTCGATCAATAAAAAATTCTATGCCTTTTGAGTCTTTAGTCATCCGACAGCCAAATCCATAAACAATTGCACATCACTGAGTGGCTCTATCAAACTTATTTCCCTTGTTCACCGTAGTAGATAAACTAAGTATGTTTTCTTCTTAAGGCATCCGCTACGACATCCGCCTCTTCCGAGATGATACTAAATTTGAAGTTCAAAATCTTTTGGAAGTTCTAATCATCGTTTCTACCTCATATTCAACTCATTCCGATCGGATAATTACTTCAGACTCTTGTGATCATTGTAGACATTGAGAGTTGCTCCATAAAGAAAATGTCTCCAGATCTTCAATGCAACCACGAACGCTAACTCCAAGTTTATATGTACTCTCAGTTGTCTTGAAGCATATACTGCTACTCCTGCTATTCCGAATAAGCACACGTTCTAAACTCCAGCGCGAAGCATCACGAGACACCTTAAAAGTTTTATTGGGATTGAGTAGAACCAACACTAGAGAAGTAGTCGAGTGTCTCTTCAATCCTTGAAAATTTCTCTCACATGTATCGGTCTATACAAAAACTTGACCCCCTCGTATGAGCTAGATGAGAGGTCCTGCCACCTTGGAAAACTCTGCGGTGAGTCTCCCACATTACCAGCTAATCCTATAAAGCTACGAATCTCTATTACGGTCATTGGTCTTTCCCATTGAAGAACTGTTTCAACTTTTGATGGATCCACAACAATTTCCTTCTTTTGAAATCACATGCCTCAAAAGTGGAACTGCTTCTAACCAGAATTCACACTTAGACAATTGTACGCATAACTTCTTCTTATTCTTCAAAATTTGAAGAATCATACTGAGATGTTCAGCAGATTCCTCCTGACTTCAAGAATAGATCAGAATGTCATCAACAAGGACAACAACAAATCTGCCTCAATAGGGAAGAAAGATCCTATTCGCGTAATCGACGAATGTTACTGAAGCGTTCGTTGCACGGAACGACATTACTAAACACTCGTAGTGTCCATAACGCGTCCAAAACACTATCTTGAAAACATCTTCTACCTCCAAACAAACTTGATGATAACCAGAATGCAAACTGGTCTTAAAGAAAACAGCAGCTTCCTTTAGTTGATTCGTCAAACCACCTATCCTCGATTTCAACAGAAAATGTCTCATAGATTAGGTCCTTCTCTAATTGTACCGTATTTGGCACCAAAACATGGTTTGAATCAGGAACATATTTTCTCAATCGAGATGCACAAAAAAACATTAGGAAGGTTAGAAAGAATAGTAATAAAGCTATTTGGTATACCATCAGACCTATCCGACAAAGGATTTGATATGATCCAATAAAATTTAGGAATGAGCTTCATGGATTCAAATCTAGAAATCTCTATCTCAGGAAGCACTAAAGTCTTATTGGAACAATTTAATAGGATGCGGTTGGAAGATAACCAACCCCTTTTCAAGATCACATCAAATTTACGAAAAGGTAAACAAATCAAATTAACAGAAAAGATTCAGTCTTTAACAGGTCATAGGATAATTTTAAACAACTTGGCTATCAACAACAGGTCTTTGTAGTAGAAGTAAAAATAATATGGTCAAAAGATAACAAAGACACAGATGACTCTAATTGATCCGTACGGTCATATGCCATAAAGAAATGGGTTACCCCCAGAATTATACAATATAATCAAAAGGTCATCTCCTACGGCACAATCTCCCTCTTTCAAATCTTTAGTCTGGGATGCTTTCACTCTACTTGGGGAATTGACTCTCCCTTCCTCGTGAGATTTAAAGCACGTTCATCACTAACGGAAGGCTTAGTCCTTTGCAAAGTATAATTCTTAGCCACATGTCCTAGCTTTCCATACTTGAAACAAACCTTTCCTTTGGTCGTACAATCCCTTGTTGCATGACTTTTTGCACACTTCTTACATGTCAGTAAAAGTGTCATGGGCTGACTGGGTCTGCTACCACTAGCACTACCTCCATATGGTTGTTGTTGTTGTTGTTCATTTTTTTATGGTCGCGAATACGATTTCTGCTGGAATCGCTTGACCTTACGATTTCTCCTTTTTCGGAACCAATATGGTCCAATGTCATGTGGTTCCATGTCCTGAGGTTGATTCAACTCTAACAAAACCTGAGCTTCAGCTATCAATTCCTGCTGCCGCACAATCCTCTGATTCTGTTGTACTATTGCTTCAGCCATTCCTTGCATTGCTTCCACAGTCGCAACCATCCCTTCATTATTGTGTTCTACATTCCCATGCATACGTCTATCGCAAGCCATTGCCTTTCCTTCAAGAATAGACGAATCAAGTACAATGGAAACGAGAAGTAACTATTTCAAACAATATTGTCTCCTTTCAGAGACCAAACAATACATCTCTGAGTTTAGCTTCAGAGAAACACACAACACAAACAAGGTAAACCTACCCATAAACCCAAAAGACTTGGACTTGGACTCTACTCACACTAGAGGTACCACTCCAAAGGGTGTAGGTACAAACAATTCAGCACAAGTTCAGTCATCCCACTGGATTCTTACTAGAAGAACTTCAATTCCTCCTAGTTTGCCTAGTTAAAGTCATAGTTTTCTGTCCACACAGAATATTACATATTGAGTTGGCCAATCCTTAATATCATGTAACTATGTAACAGTAACTACTAACATCCAACCTGTAGTAACTCATGCACTCCTCTTTTAACATCTCAAGCAAGAGACAAGGAAATGCACAATACACACATAGAAATTCCTACCCGCCTAAGCACAGTCAGTCCATACCCGATCTCAATAGGATGAACTGCTCTAATACCACCTAATGTAACACCCCCTCCGAAGGGCATTACATTTCAACTGACTCCTTTTTCACTAAACTAACTTTAACCAATTTGTAAAAAGATTGACATTATAAGACATGAGTTTCAAAATTCTCTTTTCAACGAATAACATCAACTTATCAAATAATAAAGACACAAGGCACAAGAACTGGAAAATAGACTTTTCATAAAATAAAGTTCATTACATCCTTAAGTATATTATTTTATGTTCCAAAAATATAAAACTCAAGTACTCCAAGAAATGAACATTCATGTATATGACTACCAAATGAAAACTGAACCTAGTCTAAGTCCCAACATCTGAAGAACAGGGTTCTGCACCCAATCTTCAACCAGATATCCTTCGAAATCCCTAATAGACAAAGCCCCTAGTTGGGACGTGTCATAATAGACGGAAGTCCAAGCAGTCGACTCCACAAGGTCCTCCCTCGAGGCATGCAAAACAACCACATCCACCGTAAAGTAGTGGCATTGTGCCGAGCCTTGCTCCAAAGCAAAGTGACGTCTCCGTCATACCGAATGCGCCCTATATCCCAAAGGACACTTCACGTTTCGGTGCCCTCGTGGAATTGTAGCCTAATGAAACCTCACAGATCTTGCCTCACCACCAACGTAGTCTTTACAGACATGAGATTTAGATAGAAGCAGACAGAAAATACGATGAAAGAGGTGAAATCCCCTACATCAATACCATCAGGTAGCAAGAAACACAATGAAAGACAATGATGCCTTTCATATACAACAACATTAAATAAAAGCATATATAATCAGGTCAATACAAGAATATTTCAGAATACATGTTATTATAGAGATATCGCAAGACAATGGACATAATTATATTATCAACTGGTAAGTGATTCAACAATGTATATCACAATACATGAATACTGACCATGCCATGAAATATGTCAACTGACTATGCATATGCACAATGCGTATGCTGACTATTCTTTATGTACAATGTACTCAATTCCTACTCCATGGAGCTAAACACAAATTCAGAGATGAGTATTCCAGAAGATCTATTCCTCCTCAAAAGACAGTCTACACTGGATCACGAAAAATAATAGTGTTTATTGCGTCCTCGTCGTGCGTTGCAACGGATCACCACGGCCAGGGGTATACAATGTGACAAACAGGTCACTAAATGGATCACCACACACGGACGCCCCCTGAGATCTATCATGGATCGCACTATCCTGTAAGTTCTTGCTCACTCCTTAGGCATAAAACGCCACGACTGTAAAATGCTCAAATGCATATTCAATGTAATCAACCACCGTTGAACTGTTCCTAATGATATTAAAGTAACCACCCATACAATTGTTTAATACCATTAATATCAATGATATTATATAGCTGCCTATACAACTACATAATATCACTGATATATCCGAGTTTCTTAAGATAACAAGTCAAATATGACTTAACTGTCTATCTGATGTTTCTAGTTATAAAAGCAAACCACATCTGACTCAATCGTCTATCTGATGTTTCTGGGGTCCAGTTCATTGACCCAACAGCACAATGTTAAAATCACAAATCACTTGAGTCTAATACGTCGACCCAAGGCACAATGATGCTAGTATATGCTTTCATAGAGTATCTCAGTTATACAAATTCAAGAATCATGCATACTTTCACAACATACCACAATCGTACGAATTCAAGCATCATCACTATCAATTTGCATGAAGCATTCTTATAATTTTCTTTAACATATACAACCATTATGTAATCTTTGGGCTTTAATTGAAACACTCCTCAAGAATAAAGATAGACATCAATCCTAATCAACAGATCATTCTAACTAAGTTCCTTGAATAACCTTTCCTCGTACCATTTATGAAAATCTTAAGAGAAAACACATTGTCTTACCCTCACAAATTCTTTTCCATTCTTCTCTTATAAAGTCTCTATTAAATTTATTGATTATCAAGTCAACTAGATTCACTACTAATAAATCACCTTCCACTCTTCCAATTATCCCCAAAATTATTTCTATTGGTATTTTTATAAGTCATTGTTCCTCAAATCATAACATTATGATCATCATCTCTTAGTTCTAAACATAGCCCACTTAAATTAATCATTTTAAGTTCCTTACTACCTCACCTACACCTATGTTCTTTCTTTGTCCAAACCTCACTCTAGGCTATAGGATAAAGTTGTGTCCTTTATTCTTTTCATGTTATGAACTCCTAATTAAGTGTCTACTCATTCAATTAACTAAGTTTTAGCTTGATAGAAAGTCTTATATTGAGTGCCCAATGAGGTTGTGAGCCTCCAAGGGACTACAAACCCAATCATTTCTCCTCAGTTAAATTACACGGCTGTGACAAATTTCACGGCCTGCCCTACACGGCTGTGTCACATTACATGGTCTGGGTCGTGTACTCCTCTGGAAGGACTTGAAAACGTGTGAAATCTGAACTACCCGATTACACGACCATGTAACATTACACAGCCTAGGCCGTGAAACGCTCTGTCCTGTGGCTTGTGAGCTGCATTTCCAGTAAGGAACATGGCCTGAGTAGTGTAAATCCACATGGCCCATGGATTTTGCCTAGAATCTTGAAAATGTGCTTCCATAAGCCTCCAAACCAAATGGGTATGAATCCATATACATATCCAAGCATTTAAGCATTCCAAATACATTAAGATACATAATAACAAGCATCGAAAATTATTCAATACATCCAAATCACAACATTATCAAAAGTCACAAAAACAAAGTGAGCAACCCACAAATGGATTCCTCACCATCAACCCAAAAAACGTGTTCCTCACCACCATGAGTGGTTGATGAGGTTAATCTCCCTCTTACCTCAAGATACAACCAAGAAAGCAAGCTTCTTGATGCTTCCTTGCAAGATTTTGTCCACCCCTCAAAGTCTCAAGCTTTAGGGCTTGATAGAAAATGATGGAGATGAACGAATCAAATGATGCTCACAAAAGGGAAAGGCTTCAAGATGATGAGAGGGGAAAAGATTCTAGATTGGCTTGAGCAAAAGAGCTTAAGTGGTCATCCATGGAGGTTTAGCCATGTGAGTGAAGAGGGGAGGAAGAACAAGACGTGAGAGAGAGAATAGAGAACGTGAGAGAGAATGGGAGAAGAGAAAGATGAGAGAGAAAGTGATAGTTTTTCAAATGGTAAAGGTGACATATGATTGAGTGTTAGATGAAAAGACGACAAATTGTCATCTTTTGCCCCTTCATGGCTGTGTAACCCACATGGGAGGAGAGAGAATGTGAAGTTTCCTTGAGAAGCTTGGTAGGAAGTTTCCTTGAAAAGCTTTGCACACTTTTTGAGAAAGTGAAGGGTGGTGATGTCACTTAGATGATATCATAAAAGTAATTAGATAGAAATAATCTACTAGAGTTATTATCCAGCGGACAAAAGTTACTGTTAGCAGAAATAATATTTTATTATCCCATAGATAATAAAATATACTGCGATTTTATTTATCAGATAAAATCTTAAAAAATAAAAACTTCGTAAATTGTGCCTGATTTCGGGTTTAGTAAGATCCCCTGACGACACTCCCACAGCTCAAAGTTTTTCGGCCTTAGGGAAAATATTTCATTTTCTCGGCCCCGCTCAGCGCGCACGTAAATTGAGAAATATATTAAAATAATTAAACAATTCAAATAATTCCAGAAAAATTCACAAAAATCAAAAATATTATAAAACGAATATATATCATAAAATAAGCAATTTTTGGGGTGTTACACTTAAAGCTTAGAAAAATAAAAATAAAATGGAGAAACTAATATAGAAACCCCCTGCCTTGGTTTCCATGGCTGCTTGATCTTTCTTCCTTCCTCTTTAGTTACTTGTTTCCTTTAATTTTTTCTTGATTTCCCCCATTTTCTAGATGAGTGTACATGAGGAGGAGGGGTGAGCATGAGTGAGAGGAGAGAAACGTGAGAAAGAAGCAGAAAAATAGAGAGAGAAAAAGGTGGGTGGAGATATTTAGAGAAGGGAAATAATTTAAAATTTCAACTAGAAACATTTATATCTCTTAGGAACACTTGAATCCTTAAAAATAACTTTTTCCAACTTCCATGAGTGTTTCTAAAAGTCATAGGTCTCAACTAAATTTTTATATCTAGATTTCCATAATTTTCCATACAATGTTATTCACTAAGTAAACTGCACTATTTCTTTTAAATTAAATCGAACCTATAAGGTAAATAAATGTACCTACCTTAACTTATTTTTCGTATTAAAATATTCTTCATATTTCACTTATCATCTCCAAGTAGTTTCATAATTTTCCATGCTATCTAACTATTTTATTTAATCTATAAACACTTTCTCTGTGTCCTTAAAAATACTGAATTAACTCCATTTGTCTTCAAAATTTAACCACATCCTCTTTCACACATTTATGACCTAAATTTTTTTTTCATATTTATTGCCTTTGATTACGCATTTATGTTATTTTTCCTGAGTTAAAATAGCCATTTTGTACATTCTGTGTGGCGACAAAGTGCTTAATTTAACTCAAATCATCACAAAATTTAGTGGACATGTTAAACAAGTATTATAGTACCTCTATGACCATATACAAGTCTAGTATACTAAAAAGAGGATATTATATTTCTCCCATCTTTTTAAAAATTTTGTCCTCAAAATTTAGCTTTCCATACTAACAATTTAGAGAATTACAACAATTACCTTTTATTGTATCCATCTTATCCATTCCAACTTTTAACCAAACTTAGATATTCATATTATTCCATTCTAATGAGAATAACCTTGTAAAGAGTCAGAAGATTGAGCTTCCTCTTGCCTTCTTTAAGTATATACGCTTCTTGGAACTTGTAGTCTAGGATCGGGTATAACTTCCTGCCTTTACTAACATTTGCTGACATAGTGCCCTAGTTAATCGTACTCATAACACACCAAACAAGGTTTGTCATCATGTTGCCTTTTTCCATACTTAGAGCATTTAGACTTCATGATTTTCACTTGATTTTGGCTCATTTCCATTTTTATGATTTACTGGGTGTAAAATCGCATTCCTCATCCTCATCTCTATCCTTTTTCCTATTTTGAAGATTCGTGATATTCTACTCAACGTAAAACTTTGATTCAGTGGTCTCCACAATTTTTACAGGTCTTAACTAATATGGGAAAAACCCTTAATCTCCATAAGCCTGGCAAATCTCTTATTTTCTATCCCTTCAATCCAAATTCAAACTTGATACACTTTTGGTTTTCGTTTGGGTTAAGGCTAAAATATAAGGAAAACTTGAAAAGTTCTCTAAACTTCACTTCACTTTATATTATATAATCTTAGAAAACACTTGTCTAAGAAAGTCTCTCTGAATACTTCCTACATTACATAAGTACATGCAATTTCCAATAATCTTATTGAATTCCTTCACTATTTCTCTACTTTGCCGATTGCCTTAAGAGTTCAACTAGATTAAGAATTTTCTTAATTTATTTAGTTATTCTTCGAATCCTTTCCTTCCATTACTTTGCAGGAGCACAACATGGTCAAATCTTCTAAGACGAACCTAATTCCACCCATGCAAATACAAAATTTCTCCTTATCACGTATAGTGTTGTAATTTTCATCATGGCATTATACAACTTCAATAGTTTAAACTGTTATAGTTACCAAGTCAATTTTGAGTGTTAGGGTCTTGACAGAATGGAAAGAACCCTAGCCATATACTAGTCCACATTGGCTAAAATGTAAGCATGCATTAATAAAGATCTAGCTTCAAACATTGTCTTATTTGACAAAATGTGAGATGCCCTCTCATCTACAGAAGAATATCCTTCCTTTCCAAATTTCCTATAAAAAACATTAGCTTCTTGAACACTGGTCTTAAAATTCCTTACATTCCTCTTTTCAATAAATTTAACAACAAAAAAATTATCATCACCAAGAAATTAATGTGGGTGTATCCATGTGTTATGTCCTTGAACCTCAATCTCCCATCTGAAGAAACATAACAGTGATATACATGGCTTGTAACACCTCAAAAATTCCTTATTTTCTATTTTATATGCTTTTTATAATATTTGTGATTTTTATGAATTTTTGTGAATTATTTGGGTGATTTTGATTATTTTAAGCGGGGCCGAAAGAATAAAATATTTTTCCAAGCCCAAAAAGCTTTGGACTGTGAAAGTGTACCAGGGGTTCTTACTAAACCTGAGGCCGGACATAGTTTATGAAGTTTTTAATTTTTGAGATTTTATCTGACGGATAAAATTTGGGTACGCTTTATTATCCATTGGACAATAGATACTAGCATTGTTAACTGTGACTTTTATCCATTAGATAATAACTTTTACTAAAGTGCTAGTCATCTTTTGTAGAGTGTTCTCTTTATGTGACATCATCCATGTGACATCACTTAGATGACATCACTTGTTGACTTTTCCAAAAGGTGAAACCAAGCTTCCTAAAGAAGCTTCATCAAAGCTTGTTGGAGAAGCTTCTTTTCTCTCTCCTTGGGATAGCCGCACGATTTTGGAGGGGGAAAAAGATGACCACTTTGTCATCTTTTCACTTAAGTTCATTTCACCTTTTCATCTCAAAAAAGTTTCCACCTCTCTCTCACTTTTTCTTTTCTCTCATTTTCTCTCTAGTGGCTCATGGCCACCACTCTCCAATCCTCTCTTCTATTTTGTTTGCTCCAATTAATCTTACTTTTGGAATCTACACACCATTTGGATGATTTTTTATGTTGTGATCATCATTAAATTTTCTCATCTTCATCATTTTCTTTCAAACCCTAACTTGAAGCTCTTAAGGTAAGATTCTTAATTTCTATTTTTCTCTCCCCTCATTTTCTCTTCACCCACCTCACGGCCAACCTCCCAAACATCACCCTCTCATCTTCTTTAATTTTAACAAATCATATTTCTTGAATCTACACCTCCATCCAAGACACTTTTGTGTGGAGATCAATCTTTAGTTCATCCATCTTCAAGTGCTTCTTCAAACCTCAATTTCAAAGAGTTTTAAGGTAAAGTTCTTATCTTTCCTAAGCTTTTCTTGTCTTGTTTGTGAATAACCATCTATCAAACACTCTCTTCCATTTCTTTCTCCCAAAGCTCACGGCCATAGGTCCTTGGGGGACCAAAGATATGATTTTTTGCTATCATTTAGGTCATTTCTATCTTTCTATCAAGAATCAAGAGGCCAAAATACAAAACTCTCTTCATCTTCTCTTGGAAAGCCTCATGGCCACACCCATCAACCCACTCTTTAATCTTCTTTAATTTCATCTATCCACATTTCTTGAATCAAAACCCTATCCTAAGACACTTTGTTGTTGTGGGTTTCTTTTAAAATCATCTTATTTCCAAGCCCTAGATGTTGATGCTTGTGTGTGTTGTTTTGTTTTGAGGATCTTCTTGGAAGGAGAAGCTTTTCAAGAGGACAACAAGGAGCTTTGACCATCATCTAAGGTAAGAGGGAGATTAACCTCATCGACCATACATGGTGGTGAGAAATGGATTTTTTGTATTTGTGAGTGAGGAATCCATGTGAGGATTTGTTCACTCGATTTTGTGGTTTTGATTTCTTGTGCTTATTTAGTTATACTTGATTATATGATGTTGATAGTATGCATGAAATTATTATAATTTCTTATTGGATATATGTGATGACGTGACTTTGATATTATACATGAAATTACCATAGTAGAAATTGTGATGATTGAAATATGGGATATGTTATGATCTATATTAGAAAGGATAGCAATTTTGGTTCCAATGGTTATTAGAGGTGTTAGGAATTGCGGATCAAAATATCTCGCAGCGGAATAATAGGATTCTCACACAGGATCCATGCGAAAAGTCCATAATCCGAGTTTTTAAAATTTACCTCTTGAAGCGTGATAAACACAAGCGAGGTGAATCACCAACACCGTAATAGCGACGATGTTTCGTGGTATCCACACGAACGGACTTGCAAAAGGAGTCACGCCTGCTTTCGCGGTGCTAGAATGCGAATAGAAGAGAAGAACCTTTCACCTTTGTCTCTCACTCACTTTCTTAGGTGCGGCTAGGGTTGTGATGTAACATCTATAGCAGCCCCCTTAACGATTACTATTTATAATAGTGGTTTTGCCTTAAGTGAGTGTGAGCGTAGCAAAGTAGGCTGTGCAACCCTAAAACCCATCTGTCATGAGTTAGGCCCACAATTGAATCAGAGTCCAACTTGGATCCTTGTTGCTCAATTTAGTCTGTTCTAAGTGTGCGACCTGCGAGGTTCTCATGACGTTGGTAGTAATATATTAAAATCTCATTTTAATATTACAAGCCGTGAGCGGTATCTAGCAACACATCACTTGCTACCCAAGTAATGAGAATGTCGGTGATTTGACATAACCTATCCGTGATCAATGTTTTAGGTGTAGTTTAGTCCCTTTGTCCGGATATCCAGATTGAACACAAGGCATGGAACGTGTCACCCTTGTTTAATTCAATCTTCGGTTTCGATTCCCGAGTAGACATAGTAATAACAAATGAGATCAATATCTCATATTGACTCATTTGAGCATGGCCATGCATTTCATAGTACTCAATCGGGGGCCCGAAGATATCACTCTGTTATGTAGGAGGGACAAATCCCATCTAGGTCACTCACATTCCTCCACATGCATCGCAATATGTCTAATAACCAACTTTATAATCATCTTGTTACGAGATGACGTTTGATGGCATTTAAAACACACAACTCCTCATGTAGGAATCGTAGTGATTTGGTCAAAGAACCACATACACCATTATCACTATGAGAATTGCTTATGACACTCACGTAACGATCCACGTAGCGTTCTCATGGCGGGTGTCCAATACATCATTACTCTAATATGTATCCATGTGTAGACTTGATATCTCATATCCATGACTCGTGAGATGTGGTCATCAGTCTACGCACATACTAGTCTCAATGCATTATTGTTGTCCTAATTAACAATAATACTTGACTAGGGATATTTAAGAATAGTGTTGTAACCAAAAGGATCTCACGATCAAGTCATCCACTTGATGTCCTATGGCATCAAACTTACTATTCTAAGGACTTTATTATGTTTATCAAAAAAGAACACAATAAATGAAATGCCTCATATATAAAATAGCATAATAGAATATATGCAAATACAGAAAATGTATTAGCCTCTAGGGCATACACCAACAAGAGGCTCACAACCTCCACGCCCAAATTGAGTGATCCAAATCAACAGTGTTTTGTTAAATATGGATTTAAACAATTAGGTAACAAGAATATGAATTAAAGATTTTTAAGTTTGGAGAGGGAATGAATATGGTTTTATTATTTAGAAAGAATGAATTTGGAAGATGATGTTAAGTTTAAAGTATTTTATTTAAAAAGGATTTTTAAGAGGAATAAAGAAATGTGTAACTTTTATTGGATAAATAATGATTTTGCAATAGAAATGGAAAATGAGTTTTAAAGGTGATTTGATATTCAAAGTATTTTATTTAAGGAGAATGGAACAAAGTTTTTATTATTTGATAAAAAAGATTTTCGATTTTGGTGCTGGAGAACAAGTTTTGAATGTGTTTTAGAACTCAAAGTATCCCATTTAAAAAGGATTTTTTTTTGTGTGAAGGTAATGGAAGAAGTTTTCATTAAATTAAAATGATACAGATTTTTGAGAAAAATGTTAGAAAATACTACTTAGAGGTGATTCCAATGAGAAACATGGAATTTGAAATCTAAATCATATTTTAAACTTGGAAAGTTTCAAAATGGAATCTAAAACGTCAAAGAATATTTTGTACGGTTAAAAAATAGTAGAAAAACCTTACAAGATTAAAAAATATTGATTTTTGGGCTACGCGATTGAGAATACAGCAAGGTTGCTGCGAGACCGAGGTACTGGGCTCAAGTGGATCAGTTGTTTTTTTTTTAATTGTATGGATGATTATATAATATCATTGATACTAATGGTATTAGACAATTGGATGGACAGTTGCTTTAATATCATTGGGAACAGTCCAATGGTGGTTTGGTTTCGTTGATCATGCATGTGAGCATTGTACAGCCGGTGTCTGTTATGGTTTTTGTTGCCCAAGAATGAACGAGAATTATGATAGTGGGATCCCTGATGGATCTCAGGGAGTGACAGGGCAAGGTGATTCACTTAGTGATCTGTTATTACATTATACCCTTGGCTGTTAAGCACCATTGCAACGCACTGACGAGAACCCGACAAACACCATCCTTTTCGTGGTCCGACGTAGACTATCATTGAGGGGGGAAGGTTTTCTGAAACGTTTATCTCTGAATTTGAGTTTAGCTCCATGGAGTAGGAACTGGTTCATTATGCATACACATGGTCAGTACAAATATTGTTATGGCATGGTCAAGGTACATATTGTCGTAACATGGTCAAAGTACATTTTGTGGTGGCATAGTCATTGTACATACATTGTTGATATATGTTGTTACAGTACTGTTAATGTTTATATTATTGTGAGATATGCTGACTGCAGATACTTATGAATTAATAACATGAATATGCTTGTGATATGTATATGTATGGAATGACTTCGTTGTTCGTATCATTTCTTTGCTGCCATAATGGTATTTGATGTAGGGGATCTCGTCTCTGTGTTTTCTTCTATTGTCCTATTTTACATTTATGTTTAGTGAAGTCTGTGGTGGTAGCGAGATAGAATCTTCTTGAAGGACGCAGCTTGTGAGGGTACTGATGCATGAAATTCGCACCTAGTTTTCAAGCGCGTTAAGTTTTTCTTGTTAGTGTTATTACCGTGCTTTTAGGTAGGACCCATCATGGGGATTTGCTACTATTCCTTTTTGAGTCTGTAAGTTTTATGTTCTGAATGTTGGTGAATTTATTTTGTGGTGTATGTGAAGTGAGTATCAATCAGTTCAATATATTTTTATAATACCTACATCTTTAGTAAGTTATGTTATCTGTAGAAAGAAATTTTAAAACCTGTATTTTATAATATTAAATCATTTATGACTTGGGTTCAGTTTTAAAAGAGTTAGTCTGAAATGTAATTCCCTTCGAAGGAGGGTCTTACATTAGTTGGTATCTGAGCACGGTTAGAGTCTTTTGGGGTTTATAGTTAGGTCTGTCTTGTTGGTATTGTGTGTTTCTCTGTGTTTGGTCTCCGAAAGGAGACAATATTGTTTAGAATGGTTACTTCTTGTTCCCATTGTGTTTTGATTTGTCTATTTTCGAAGAAAGGGCAATGGTTCGTAGTAGACGTACTCGTGTGAATGCGAAACGCGATAACGATAGGATGGCTATGACTGTAGAAGCAATGCAAAGAATGGCTGGCGTAACAGTACGACAGAATCAGAAGGCCGCTCAGTAGCAGAAATTGATAGCTGAGGCTCAAATTTTGTTAGAGTTGAACCAATATCAGGATATGGGACCCCATAAAGTTGGACCATATTGGTTCCGAAGAAGGAGAAATCATAAGGTCAAGCAATTCCAACAAAAATCATATTCATGACCACCAGGAAATCAACAACAATAGCAACCATATGGAGGTAGTGCTAGTGGTAGTAGACCCAGTCAGCCCATGGCACTTTTATAGATTTGTAAGAAGTGTGCAAATGGTCATGCAACAAGGAATTGTACGATCGAGGGAAAAGTTTGTTTCAAGTGCGGAAAGTCAGGACACGTGTTTAGGAATTGTACTTCACAAAGGACGAAGCCTTCCGTTAGTGATATACATGCTTCAAAATCTCATGTAGAAGGGAGAGTCAATTCCCCAAGTGGAGTAAAAGCATCCCAGACTGAAGACCTAAATGAGGGAGACTGTGCCACGGAAAGTAATCCTTTGACTATACTGTATAATTCTGGGGGGTAACCTATTTCTTTATGGCATATGACTGTATGGATCAATTAGAGTTATCTGTGTCTTCATTATCTTTTAACCTAGTTATTTCTACTTCCATTACAAAAACCTGTTGTGGATAACCAAGTTACTTAAATTATCCTATGCCTATTAAAGACTGAATCTTTTTTGTTGATTTGATTTGTTTACCTCTTTCACGAATTAGATGTGATCTTGAAATGGATTGGTTATCTTCTAACCATATCCTATTAAATTGTTCTAATAAAATTTTAGAATTCATTTCTAAAATCGGGCCATATCAAATTCTTTGTTGGATATGTCTGATAACACATCAGATAGTTTTGCTACCTTTTCTTTCTGACCTTCATAATGTTTTTCCATGCATCACAACTACAAGAAAGAATATTCTTGGTCCAAATCATGTCATAGTACCCGATGCAGTACTGTTGAAAGAGAACTTGACTTGCAAGACACTTTCTATTAAGAATAAGGATAGGAGAGTGAAGCGATGCGAAGGATAGGAAATTACAAGCAATCAGGAATGGATTAGTTATTTTCTAATTGTATCCTATTAGATAGCTCCAAATAAACCTTAGTGTTTCCTAAGACTAAGATTTTTGGATTTTTATGGCCAACCAAGATTGAAGCTTTATTGAGGGGAGGAACTCAAGGATACATGTTATTATCTCCTTTGGAGGTCAAGAGTAAGAAGAATGTGAATGTTGTTATTTTAGTCAATGAGTTTTCTAGGGTGAACTCCAGTGTTGTTAGTTAAGGAGAGGGATAAAATTTCTCGATTATGTGTAGACTATCGTCAGTTGAACAATAGTACGATCAAGGGTGAGTATCCTCGGAAGAAGACAGATAATTCAATGGATCAACTAAAGGGAGCCATTGTTTTCTCCTAAATTGATCTACACTCTGGCTATCATCAAATTCGCATGGAAGTAGAGGATATTTCCAAGACAGCTTTTCAAACGCAATATGGACATTACGAGTATCTAGTGACATTGTTCGGAGTAACAAATGCTCCTGTGATACTCATAGATTACATGAACAGAATCTTTCGTCCTTATCTGGACAAATTTGTCATTGTCTTTATCAATGACATTCTGATCTATTCTCGAAATCAAGAGGGACATGCTGAACACCTCGATATAGTTCTCCAGATTCTGAAAGAGAAGAAGTTGTATGCCAAGTTATCAAAGTGCGAATTTTGGTTATAGGAGGTTAAATTTTTGGATCATGTGATTTCAAAGGAAGGGATTACTGTGAATCCATCGAAAGTTGAAGCCGTTCTTCAATAGGAAAGACCGAAGACCATGACGGAGATTCTTAGCTTTGTGGGATTAGCTAGTTATTATTGACGGATTTTCCAAGATAGTAGGACTTCTTAACCAGCCCACACGAAATGGTCAAGCTTTTGTATGGACTGATGCATGTGAGGAAAATTTTCAAGGGTTGAAGAGACACTCGACTACTTCACCATTGTTGATTCTACCTAATCTCAACGAACCTTTTGAGGTGTCTCGTGATGCTCTACATTAGGGTTTAGAACGTGTACTTGTGCGGAATAGAAGGAGTAGTAGCGTATGCTCCAAGGCAATCGAGAGTGCATGAGAAGAACTACCCTACACAAACTCGGAGTTAGCTATTGTGGTTGCATTAAAGATCAGGAGACATTTTCTACATAGAGCAATATTCAACATCTACAGTGATCATTGGAGTCTGAAGTGTCTGCTTGTTCAGAAAGAGATAAATATGAGGCATTATATGGACGATGAATTAGAACACCTTTATGTTGGCACTAAGATAGGGAAAGTTTTGTGTCAGGACCCGAGCTTGTACAACAAACAATGGATAAAATTAAGATGACTCAGGACAAGATGTAAACAACTCAGAGGAAAAAAATTACATCAATAAAGGGGATTCAGAATGATCTAATTGCAGATGCAACGTAGGAGCTACAAGATATAATGAAGGAGCAATGTCCATATGTGTTCTAAGGTATAACAAATTTTGAGGACAAAATTTCTTTTAGAAAGGGAGAGTTGTAACACCCCGAAAATTTCTTATTTTCTGTTTTATATGGTTTTTATAATATTTGTGATTTTTGTGAATTTTTGTGAATTATATGGGTGATTTTGATTATTTTATTGTATTCCTCAATTTGCATGTGCGTTAAGCGGGGCCGGAAGAATAAAATATTTTTCTAAGGCCGAAAAGCTTTGGATTGTGGAAGTGTACTAGGAGATCTTACTAAACCCAAGGCCAGACATAGTTTACGAAGTTTTTATTTTTTGAGATTTTATTTGACGGATAAAATTTGGGTATGCTCTATTATCCATTGGACAATAGATACCGACATTGTTAACTGTGACTTTTATCTATTGGATAATAACTTTTAGTAAAGTGCTAGTCATCTTTTTTAGAGTGTTCTCTTTATGTGACATCACTTAGATGACATCACTTGTTGACTTTTCCAAAAGGTGAAACTAAGCTTCCTAAAGAAGCTTCATCAAAGCTTGTTGGAGAAGCTTCTTTTCTCTCTCCTTGGGATAGCCATACAGTTTTGGAGGAGGAAAAAGATGACCACTTTGTCATCTTTTCACTTAAGTTCATTTCACTTTTTCATCTTAAAAAAGTTTCTACCTTTCTCTCTCACTTTTTCTCTTCTCTCATTTTCTCTCTAGTGGCTCACGGCCACCACTCTCCAATCCTCTGTTCTATTTTGTTTGCTCCAATCAATCATACTTTTGGAATCTACATACCCTTTGGATGATTTTCTATGTTGTGATCATCATAAATTTTCTCATCTTCATCATTTTCTTTTAAGCCCTAACTTGAAGCTCTTAAGGTAAGATTCTTGATTTCTATTTTTCTCCTCTCATTTTCTCTTCACCCACCCACGGCCAACCTCCCAAACCTCACCATCTCATCTTCTTTAATTTTACCACATCATATTTCTTGAATCTACACCTCCTTCCAAGACACTTTTGTGTGGATATCAATCTTTAGTTCATCCATCTTTAAGTGTTTCTTCAAGTTTTTCTTCAAACCTCAATTTTAAAGAGTTTTAAGGTAAAGTTCTTATATTTCCTAAGATTTTCTTGTCTTGTTTGTGAATAACCATCTGTCAAGCACTCTCTTCCATTTCTTTCTCCCAAAGCTCACGGCCATAGGTCCTTGGGGGACCAAAGATTTGATTTTTTGCTATCACTTAGTTCATTTCTATCTTTCTATCAAGAATCAAGAGGCCAAAATACAAAACTCTCTTCTTCTTCTCTTGGAAAACCTCACGGCCACACCACTCAACCCACTCTTTACTATTCTTTAATTTCATCTATCCATATTTCTTGAATCAAAACCCTATCCTAAGACACTTTGCTGTTATGGGTTTCTTCTAAAATCATCTTGTTTCCAAGCCCTAGATGTTGATGCTTATGCGTGTTGTTTTATTTTAAGGATCTTCTTGGAAGGAGAAGCTTTTCAAAAGGACAACAAGGAGTTTTGACCATCATCTAAGGAAAGAGAGAGATTAACCTCATCGACCATACATGGTGGTGAGAAATAGATTTTTTGTATTTGTGAGTGAGGAATCCATGTGAGGATTTGTTCACTCGATTGTGTGGTTTTGATTTCTTGTGCTTATTTAGTTATATTTGATTATATGATGTTGATAGTATGCATGAAATTGTTATAATTGCTTATTAGATATATGTGATGATGTGACTTCGATATTATGCATGAAATTACCATAGTAGAAATTGTGATGATTGAAATATGGGATATGCTATGATCTATGTTGGAAAGGAGAGCAATTTTGGTTCCAATGGTTATTAGAGGCTCACGGCCTCCATGCCTAAATTGAGTGATCCAAATCAATAGTGTTTTGTTAAATATGGATTTAAACGATTAGGTAACAAGAATATAAATTAAAGATTTTTAAGTTTGGAGAGGGAATGAATATGGTTTTATTATTTAGAAAGAATAAATTTGGAAGATGATGTTAAGTTTAAAGTATTTTGTTTAAAAATGATTTTTAAGAGGAATATAGAAATGTGTAACTTTTATTGGATAAATAATGATTTTGCAATAGAAATGGAAAAGGAGTTTTAAAGGTGATTTGAGATTCAAAGTATTTTATTTAAGGAGAATGGAACAAATCTTTTATTATTTGATAAAAGTGATTTTTGATTTTGGTGCTGGAGAACAAGTTTTGAAAGTGTTTTAGAACTCAAAGTATTCCATTTAAAAAGGATTTTTTTGTGTGAAGGTAATGGAAGAAGTTTTCATTAAATTAAAATGATACAGATTTTTAAGAAAAATGTCAAAAAATATTACTTAGAGGTGATTCCAATGAGAAACATGGAATTTGAAATCTAAATCATATTTTAAACTTGGAAAGTTTCAAAATGGAATTTAAAACGTCAGAATATTTTGTACGATTGAAAAATAGTAGAAAAACCTTACACAATTCAAAAATGTTGATTTTTGGGCTACACGATTGAGAATACAACAAGGTTGCTGCAAGATCGAGGTACTAGGCCCGAGTGGATCAGTGATATTATGTAATTGTATGGGCGATTATATAATATCATTGTTACTAATGGTATTAGACAATTGTATGGACGGTTGCTTTAATATCATTAGGAACAGTCCAACAGTGGTTTGGTTTCGTTGATCATGCATTTGAGCGTTGTACAGCCGGTGGCTGTTATGGTTTTTGTTGCCTAGGAGCGAACGAGAATTTGGATAGTGTGATCCTTGATGGATCTCAGGGGGCGTCAGGGTGAGGTGATTCACTTAGTGATCTGTTATCACATTATACCCTTGGCTGTGAAGAACCGTTGCAATGCACTGATGAGGACCTGACAAACACCATCATTTTCGTGGTCTGACGTAAATTGTCATTGAGGGGGGCATGTCTTCTGGAATGTTCATCTCTGAATTTGAGTTTAGCTCCATGGTGTAGGAACCGGTTCATTATGCATACACATGGTCAGTACAAATATTGTTGTGACATAGTCAAGGTACATATTGTCATAGGATGGTCAAAGTACATTTTTGTGGTGGCATAGTCATTGTACATATATTGTTGATATATGTTGTTACAGTATTGTTAATGTTTATATTGTTGTGAGATATGCTTACTACAGATACTTATGAATTAATAACATGAATATGCTTGTGATATTCGTATGTATAGAATGACTTTGTTGTTCGTATCATTTCTTTGCTGCCATAATGGTATTTGATGTAGAGGATCTTTCCTCTTTGTGTGTTGTTCTGTTGTCCTATTTTACATTTACGTTCAGTGAAGTTTGTGGTGGTAGTGAGACAGAATCTTCTTGAAGGACGCAGCTTGTGAGGGTACCAACGCATGAAATTCGCACCTAGTTTTCGGGCGCGTTAAGTTTTTCTCGTTACTGTTATTACCGTGCTTTTAGGTAGGACCCATCATGGGGATTTGCTACTGTTCCTTTTTGAGTCTGTAAGTTTTATGTTCTGAATGTTGGTGAATGTATTTCGTGGTGTATGTGAAGTGAATATCAATCAGTTCAATATATTTTTATAATACCTGCATCTTTGGTAAGTTATGTTATCTGTGGAAAGAAATTTTAAAATCTATATTTTATAATATTAAATCATTTATGACTTGGGTTCAGTTTTAAAAGAGTTGGTTTGAAATATAATTCCCTTCGAAGGAGGGTGTTACATGGCTGATAAGAATCTCATTCAAAACACAATTTTCTTTTCCTTCTACAGTTCATGTATATTTGAAAACTTGAAAATTCTACCAATTGATACTTCAAACCTGCAACTTTCTATACTATTCTATTCAGGTTACCACTTGATCTGATTCGAAAAGAATACTATAGGAAAACAAGTTGAAAACTTCAAGATGACAACTTTCTTGCTCTTACAATTCTACACCAATACCTTAGTTCTACAAGTATCTAACAACCTCATATCTCATGCAGAAAAGAAATGGAATCTCAACAACAACTCTGATGAATGTTTCCATATTTACAAACATACCTTTACAATTATATAGTCAGAAAACATAACTCCAATTAGATCTTTGAAAGTTGTGACCTTCAAAAATATTTACCTCAAAATAGATTGAAAGATCATACTACTCTATATCTTGATAAACAATCCTCCATGGACATTCCTTCATATAATATCATAGTTTTACTGCATGTATAACATACTAATTGGCCTAACAAACTTGACTTCCCTTCATATTGTTTTCCTCATTCTTGTACACTTTGGCCCTATGTTCCAACTTGAATTTGCTCTTCTTTAGGTTATAGAAATTGAGATCTAACTTCAACATCTGACCTTTTACTCTTTTAGAAATTTTACAGATTCACTCTATTCCTTGACTATCACTAGATTATATCCTTTTCTAATTAATAACAACTTCATCTTTTCAAGCTCTAGATAATCATGGAAATCCTGATCCTATTTGTTGTAGTGGATTGGCTTCCATCCTAATAAAATCTTATTAACAATCGTAACCAGATCCCTCAAAGAAGTTGCTACCTTCTTAGTTCTCTTAAACATAATACAAGTACTATCACTAGTGAACTCTATAACTCATAACTCAACTTTACTAAATCATAACTTTACTTCAAGCATCAGAATAAACTCATTACTATTCATCAAACTTCTACTTCTTATTGACTTATAAATGTACTTCCTTGCTGCAACTCAATAAATTTCATTTTCTTGTCATCTCGCTTATTCTTCAGGAAATATTTATCCAATGAGGTCGCTCTAAATCTCTTCCAATTCATCTATGTACCAGCAGCTTCCATTAATCGTCTCAAACTCATTCACTAATGCTCCACCTCTCCTTTCATCATAAAAGAAATGAATGACACCTTTTGTTCGTTTGGACAACTCATTACCTCAAATATCTTCTTCCTTTCACTTAGCCTCTCTTCAGCTTTTATTGAGTCAACTCACCATGAAACAACAAAGGATTCAGCTTTTCTAAATTCTGAATGATCATGGAAGTGCTGACTCCTTACTATTACTACTTCCTCACTGGTGGATTTGGTTTTCTTCTTTTCATCATGCTATTGATAACCTTAGTCTGCTCCCACATCATTCTATGAGTAACATCTGTCTGTTCTCCAGTGACGGTGCTCTATTCTCTTATCGCTTTCATCAACGGCCTAACAATCTTAGACATATCATTATTACCCTCTTTGAAAACTTTCCTATTCTCCCATATTCGCCAAGGAGGTGTTATAATTTCCTATTCACATAGAACATTACATATTGAGTTGGCCAGACTTGATATCATGTAACAGTGTGCCAGTAATTATTAACATCCTAACCTAAGGCTGTCATGCAATTCTATTCACATATCTCACATTGAGATAAAAGAATGCACGACACAAACAAAAACATCTAAACATGCTTAAAAGCATAGTCAGTCCATTCTTCGGCTTGACAGGAAGAAGTGCTCTGATACCAAAATGTAACACCATAATTTTAAATACTATAGTATACCCTAAGTATACTAAGTAAATAGAATTAAGTATGTCACTTTATAACTTAAGCGTGAATTATGACCTGTTCCATATCTATTAACGAGTAAAAATATAGAGCCTTTACAAAAGTAAGAGAGCAAGACATTTTACACTTCAAGAAACTTGCCCTTTTACTAAACATCTACTTGATATGTCTGAGATTACAACTTACATAAACTACATATATAAACTTAATTACAGAACTATTAATATAATTACAGAACTAAAATAATAACATTAACAACTTAACTAAGTCTACATCACCTTGCCTTGCGCTTGCTTTGGTCCTTTGCTAGATTTATCATGGAAACAAAAAAACTAGGCTGAGAATTAGAAATTCTCAGTATTAAATTTCTAAAACATGTCATCGTGGTAAATCCAACTGCTTTGGGAAAAAACCAGTTTATTTAACATACTATTTGGAAAGGCAGCGTAAGCCAAAACTTAGTCCTTTTCCCTTCCTAAAGCAGATAGTTCATTTAATCACTAAAAATAATTTAATCAGTACATAGTAATCCTACACATGAATTAGCATATTTATTCATAATAGCTATGGTGGCAGTAAGCACAAACATTCATGTTTATTAATACCTTTAAGTTAAACCTCAATCTTCAAAAATAATCAATTTGAACAACATGTACTTTAAGCATTTATCATTATACTAAGAACAATACCTAACTCACTTTAAGTAGTATTCACAACCTTTTCTATCTAACTTTCATCCTAAATCTTCATATTTAATGAAAACAAGACAATTGCCCATATAATTGTCAATTGTATACAATGCATGGTAATGTATGATTATGCCTAATGAAAGCCCTAAAACATGCTCATGCAATGATTTTAAAAGATTTTGTTATTGAAAACACATGTTATTTGAATATTTCCAGGAAGCACTTTTGTTCCAGTAAGCCCTTTCATTCCTTGTATTGTTTTTGGGTAGGCAGGACACCCTTTTGCTCCTTGCACTGCCAAACATTCATAACTTTGGCACTTGGAGCCCTTTTGTCCAAGCCATAGGTTTACAATACATGGAAACATCAAATAACAAGCTTGAAAATCAAAACATGCAAGAATATTAGAAAAAATTCATTCTTTCTATTTTTACATAATCATACTTTTCCTTGCATAATAGGGAAGAAAAACTACAATCATCAAACTTTCCATTTATACATTACGTTACATACTTGGTGAGAGGGACTCACTCAACCTCAATCTACCTTTATCCTTTCTTTTTATATTACTTCCTAATATTATACTTGTCAACATCATTTATTAATATACATAAATCATTATGCTTCTTAAAATTATTCATACCATACAAGGTATAATCAATGTTTCACAATATGATTAATTTCATTCAAAATCATACACAAATCGTATCCTAATTCATTTCATCAAACAATATATATGTCATTTCAATATATCATAGTATAATACTTCATACCATTGCTCATCATATAGCTGCATCCAAATACTTTCCATTACTTTTCACACTTATAATCTATACATAATCATTTTGATAACATAGCATTAAACATTAACATCTTTCCAATCATGTATAATATTATCTATGCTTATCTTAAAATAAAACACCTTAGAATAGCATTGCATTACTTAAAAATCAAGTTCCCAATCAAAACAATTCAAGTTTCACATCCTGTCCATTTGGTTTCACCGAGGGCACAATTAACTCATGTGCCACGGCTTGAGATTCCATGAGTGCCATGGCACACCAAACATTTGGTGTTGTGGCACCTAATTTCATTTGTGTCGTGGCACCTCACCCAAATGGTGTCGCGGCTTCCCTGACTCTATGCTGAAATCTTTGGTTTTTGGCCGAGAATCCAGCCGCTCAAAGCATTTAAGAAAATGCCACTCAAACCTCAAAACCAACAATTTCCAATCAACAAAAACATAATCATCATTCTCATTTGAAAGTCTTAAACAAAATCACAAGATCTTAAAGCTTAGAAAAATAAAAATAAAATGGATAAACTAATATAGAAACCCCCTACCTTGGTTTCCATGGCTGCTTGATCTTTCTTCCTTCCTCTTTACTTACTTGTTTCCTTTAATTTTTTCTTGATTTCCTCCATTTGCTAGATGAGTGTGCGTGAGCAGGAGGGGTGAGCATGAGTGAGAAGAGAGAAATGTGAGAAAGAAGCAGAAAAACAAAGAAAGAAAATGGTGGGTGGAGATATTTAGAGATGGGAAATAATATAAAATTTCAACTGGAAACATTTATATCTCTTAGGAACACTTTAATCCTTAAAAATCATTTTTTATAACTTCCATAAGTGTTCCTAAAAATCACAGGTCTCAACTAATTTTTTTATTATCCAGATTTCCATAATTTTCCATACAATATTATTCACTAAGTAAGCTGCACTATTTCTTTTAAATTAAATTGAACCTATAAAGTAAATAAATGTACTTGCCTTAACTTCTTTTTCATATCAAAATATTTTTCATATTTCACTTATCATCTCAAAGCAGTTTCATAATTTTCCATGCTATCTAACTATTTTATTTAATCTATACACATTTTCTCAGTATCCTTAAAAATACCAAATTAATTCTGTTTATCTTCAAAATTTAACCACATCCTCTTTCAGACATTTATGACCTAGAAATAAATTTTTTATATTTATTTCCTTTGATTACACATTTATGTTATTTTTTCTGTGTTAAAATAGTCATTTTGTATGTTCTGTGTAGCAGCAAAGTGCCTAATTTAACTCAAATCGTCACAAAATTTAGCGGATATGTTAAACAAGTATTATAGCACCTCTATGACCATATACAAGTCTAACATAATAAAAAGAGGATGTTACAGAGTTAGTGAGAAGGATTAAGAGATTTGGGAGGAAATAGTTGGAAATAGTGAAAATCCACAGTGAAACACCATAGCTATTTATAGATGGTAATTTCTGATCATTTGAGGTTGGATTTTTCCATTGAGAGCCAATTAAAGTCATTTCGTGAAGAGTAAGGACGGTTAAAAAATATAGCCTTTAGGTTAATTGTCAAATAACCTAGAATGAGGGTGAGAAGGATGAGATAAGAAGGTTGGGGTGAAAAGGTTGGGTTTGAAGCTTCTCACCAACTTTCTCACATACCTTCTCACGAAGCTTCTCACTTCCTACGTTTAAGATTTATGATTACCAACAAGACATCACACTCTCAACACTTCATATCATTATATATTCATGTAATTCAAACAATAATTCAGTGGTATCAATTCATATAACACAATAGATATTCAATAATTTCATTATTCAAAGATCAAGATCAATCACTTGAAAGGGATAATTTTTAAACTTTCTCTGATGAAACAGAATCTGTCCTCAACCAAGGTTCTGGTGAAAATATCTATCTATTGATGGTTAGTATCTATAAATTTAAGTTCAAAATTACTCTTTGGACATTATCACGAATAAAATGGTGTTTTATCTCAACATGCTTTGATCTAGAGTGCTAAATAGGATTCTTGAACAGGTTAATAGCACTTGTATTATCACAAAAGATGGGAATATGATCATACCTCATTGAGTAGTCCTCTAGTTGATGTTTTATCCACAACAATTATGAACAACAGTTGGATGCTGATACATATTCAGCTTCTATAGTTGAAAGAGCTATTGAATTTTGCTTCCTACTATGCCATGTGATCAATGCATCTCCTAAGAAGTGACAAGCATCACTTGTGTTCTTCCTCTCAACTCTATCTCTAGCAAAATTCAGCATCATAGTACCCTACAAGATCAAAGCTAGATTCTTTCTTGTACCATAAACCATTGTTAAATGTTTCAAGTAGGTACTTAAAGATTCTCTTAATAGCCTTAAGGTGAGACTCTTTAGGACATGCTTGGAATCTTACACATAACCCCACACTAAAAATACTATCAAGTCTACTTGCTGTCAAATACAGTAAGGATCCAATCATACCTCTATAAAAGCTTATCACTTATAATTTTACCTTTATCATATTTCTCAACAACAGTAAAAGGGTGCATTGGTGTTTCCATTAGTTTAACACCTTCCATGTTGAACTTTTTCAGCAAGCCTTTAGTGTAATTTTCTTGGTAGATGAAAATACCAGACTTCTCTTGTTTTATTTGTAGACCAAGAAAGAATTTTAACTCTCTCATCATACTCATTTCAAATTCACTTTTCATTAATTGGGAGAATTCTCTGCATAAGCTTTCATTAGTGGATCCAAAAACAATGTCATCAACATATATTTGGACAATCAATAGGTCATTCTTTAAATGTTTTTTAAATAAAGTTGTGTCCACCTTTCCTCGTGTGAAACCATTTTCTAATAGGAATTTGTTGAGTCTCTCATGCCAAGCTCTTGGAGCTTGCTTTAGGCCGTAAAAGGCTTTAGAGAGTTTATAGACATATTTAGGATGTTTGACATCCTCAAAACTAGGAGGTTGGTGGATATACACTTCCTCATTAATGAGACCATTTAAGAAAGCACTATTAATATCCATTTGAAATAATTTAAAACCTTTATAAGCAGCATATGCAAGAAGTATTCTTTTGGCTTCTAGTCTAGCTACAGGGGCAAATGTTTCATCATAATCAATGCCTTCTTGTTGGTTGTACCCTTGTGCAACTAACCTTGCTTTGTTTCTCATCACTTTCCCACTTTCATCCAATTTGTTCTTGAAGACCCACTTAGTGCCAATTAGTGAATGATTATTGGGTGCAGGCACAAGAGTTTGCACATTGTTCCTTTCAAACTGGTTGAGCTCTTCTTGCATTGTTTCTATCCATGAATCTTCTTGGAGAACTTTATCAACATTCTTTGGCTCTATTTGTGAGAGAAGTGCAAACTAGTTTTGTAACGTCCCAATACTAATACTAGTAAACATATTCAGAAGAATTACTTATTAGTAATTAGAATTAGGCACGTCACAACTATACTAAGAACATTATCTGTAAGACATTCATGATATATATATATATATATATAAGTGTATCTGTATCTGGTAAGAGAAGTGTTTATTGTAAGAGGCGAGAGGAGTGAATCTTGATCATTGGATCTTATATGAATGGTCAAGATTAGAACATAAATGCATGTGATTTTTTTAAGTGGTCACATGACCTTTAAGTAACTTTTAATCTTGATCATCCATGTATAGTTGTATGGTCAGGATTTACTCCTCTCACCCTGTCACAATAAAAACTCCTCTCACTAGATATGTCTCATATATATATATATATATATGAGCCTGGTGAGGGAAATATATTATACAGATAACTAAAATTCTCATTTATACAAACTTGTACATCGTTGTACAATATATACAAACTAGGCCATTAAGGCATAAATACTTATAAAACTATGTACAATCCTTGTACAAAGTAGAAACAAAACTATAATTCAAAAGGGTAAACTATGCATTCTACTTCCATATTCCTTCATCTTACTTTGCAAAAGATTCCTTCCCTGGAATTATCATGAAAATACAAATACATGGGATGAGAATTTTATAATTCTCAGTAATTCTAACATATATAATGACATCACAATAATTCTAGATGCTTCAAGAAAATCATTTCAATATTTAAAATATAACATAGAAAGGTGGAAAAAACCAAAACAAGTTCTTTTTCTTCTCAAGGGAGAAATTCAATTATTACCATTACTAAATAATTTATAATATTCCTCATCAATATAGATCATGTTATATTCTCAATAAACAAATCAGATATGAGTTACAACTCAATATCACTATAATAATCTCAAATTCTCATAACAACTCTATGATCTTTATTGATAACATTCTCAAGTTGATTCATTCATATATAATTCTCTTGTTAATGCTCATTTAATTATCATCTTTCTAAGCTCATTCCCAGAATCCATATCAATGTACCTTAATAGGTATGGCCACCTCAAATAACTCGGGGTTCTATATTCCGAAGGTAGAGAGTGAATTTGAGCCTCACACTACCAATATAGTTGGTGATAGTCTGCTTTCAAGTTAGTGCACTTCAATCTATTTATAACAATTCATTTTGTTACATAGTACTATCCCACATAATCTTGATTCTAACTAATGAGAGAAACTATGGCTGAGGAAACTAATGAGGAATTTATGAGTTTAGGATTGTAACACCCTCCGAAGGGCATTACATTTCATACTAACTCCTTTTAATTCATTACCCAACCTATAAAATATTTGATATTATAAAATACGAGTTTCAAAATTTCTTTTTGGCGAATAACATAAACTTACCAAATTATAGAAACACAAGACATAAGAACTGAATATTTCACATTACCTATCTACATTAGTTTACTACAACCATAAATACATCATACTTATATACCAAAGCCATAAAACATCTAACATAGCTAACCTAGACTTGCCCAAGTTCACAACACCAAATGAGAAGAATCCTCCTCAGAAGAGAAATTCCTTGGCTAGGGAGTGTCTCGACAAATGGAAATCTGAGCAGAAAAATACTACGGAGTCCTCCCTAGGAGTATAGTGAAGATCACTCCACAACTCCCTGATAGGCATAACAAACTCTACATATACAGCAGTAAAAGAAAAAGTAGTGACCCCATAATGGGTCCTAGTCATGGATAGAGTAATGTCTCCACAATACTCTATACGCTCCGTGTCCCAACAGACACGCCAAGCATCAGCGCCTTCAAGAAACTGTAGTCTAACAAAACCTAGCAGATCCCTCCTGGACGCCATCACCGTCTTCACAGACATAAACATAAACAGAAATATACAAAATAATAATACAAAGAGGTGAGATCCCCTACATTAATACTAGCATGGCAGCAAAGAAACAACAATAACAACAATGCTATACATATACAGTAATAACAAATATATCTATTGCATCAAATAACAGATAATTCCACAAACAAATATACCATAATAATATGTCAACTGACTATGAATATGCACAATGTACCAATTTCTTACTCCATGGAGCTAAACACAATTTCGGAGAGAATAATCCAGAAGATATGTCTGTATATCGTCAGCCTCAAATCAAGTGCTATAAAAAGCATCAGCGTACGCATTAGGGCTTATACAAGACATTCTACGCCAGATCGGGAATAGGAATAGTGGTCTCGTCAAGATCGTCGGTGCGTTTGCATTGGGTGCCACGGCACAGTAGTGCTACTAACTGGCCACTTGTGGAATTTCGTGCCCCGACGACTCCAAGATCATTCATAGACCTTCACTACGCAATTTGCACCCGCATGAATGTGTAATTCATCTCCTAGGCATACAGCCTTAACAGACATCGTCTATAAA
The DNA here is from genome assembly GCA_029884595.1 of Ormosia semicastrata. NCBI lineage: Eukaryota > Viridiplantae > Streptophyta > Magnoliopsida > Fabales > Fabaceae > Ormosia > Ormosia semicastrata. Next base: position 79,443,174 of record JAQQTO010000060.1, read on the forward strand.
ATGTTCAATGCATGATCAATGAATTAATGCATAACACAAGCCATTACCAGCTACAACCATACATTGACATTTTTGAGTCCAGTACATCGACCCAACAGCAAACTGCTATTTTTTTCAATCGCGAAGCACTTTTATCACATTTTCACAATTGTGTAGCATTTTTGTTAAGTTTTCAAATCGATTAACATTTTTCCAATGTTTCCCAATCGCATAAAATTTTTAAAACATTTTATGAATCGCGTAGCTAAAAATCATCATTTTTAAATTACGTAAAAGTTTTTCTACTTATTTCTAATTGCGCAAAACATTTTATTGATATTCTAAGCTTATCTTTAAACTTTTCTCATTTATTATAAAAATTGGACATTAATTCTGATATTTTCTCACTAAACCTCCTTTAATTAATATTTCCAAACATTTTTCAAAAAACTTATATTATTTTAATTAATTTAAGATATCTCAAAATCTTTGTTCATTAATCTAAATGAAAACTTTCTTAAATAAAATATTTTAAATTCCAAACTATACTTAAAAATTATTTTCATTGATGTAGCCGAAAATCATTACTCCTTAAATTATAAAATTGTATTCATCTTCTTTTTTACTTGTAAATCCTTTAATCCTAATTTAGTCCCTTAATCATTTAAGTTCTTGATTAACAAAATATTTTTCTCATGGATATCTCCTCCTAAATAAAATACTTTAAATTTCCAATTTACTTCTCAATCCTATTTTCCAACATCATGACTGAAAATCACTTTTTGTTTAATGATAAAATTTTATTCATTTCTATTCTTATCTTGTAAGTCCTTAATTAAATTTCTTATCACTAAATCATCTAGGTTAACATTTAATCAACCATTTTTGCATTGGATTACCCTTTTGAGGGCATAATGGCCATGAGCTAATATGGTCATTGGGACCAAAATTTCTTTCCTTTCTAACACAATTTATAGCATACAACATACTTCAATTATTAGAATTCTACTATATCAAGTTCATACATACTATTAAAGCCATAAAAATCACATAAAGCAAATAAACATAAATCACTAGAAATCACACAAACAAGTGAATAAATCCTCACATAGATTTTTCACTTCATAAATCCTAATTTCGTTTCTATCCACCAAAACATGTTTGATGAGGTTAATCTCTCTCTTATCTTAGATCATGCTCCCTAGCTCCTTGTATGCCTTTTTGAAGCAAATTTTCACCACCAAGTTATTCTTGAAATCAAAATAAACACACAAATATTAACATTTAAGGCTTGAACAAGATGACCATAGATCAATATATGGTCTAGAACTTGAAAATGAAACCAGAAGTGAAGATTCAAGAACTTCACCTAAAAACCCTTAAACTTGAGCTTGAAGAAAAAGCTTGAAGATGGATGAACTAGATGTTGGTCACAACACAAAAGTGTGTTGGAATTGTGTATAGGTTCAAGATAAATGTTTGTTTGGAATAAAACAAAATTTGAGAGTGAATTGTGGGTGATGGCCGTGAGCTCAAAGGGAGAGAAAATGAGAGAGTTTGGTGATAGTTTGTGATGGATTTTGCTTCATGAAACTTGACAAGATAGACTAAGAGAAAGGAGTGATCAAATTGATCAGTTAAGCTTCTCAAAACCATGGATCACATCAAGGGTAGAGATTAAAGCTTCTCCTCCAAGCTTGCCATCCATTGGTGCATCACAATGAGTCATAATAGTGAGTCATAGGGTGAGTCACAATATTGAGTCACTTAGCTAGTCATAAGGTGAGTCATACCATAAGTCATACCATGAGTCATTTAGGTGAGTCACATGGTTAGTCATAGGGTGAGTCATAAGGTGAGTCACTAGGTGAGTCATGAGAAAGAAAGATGAAACTCATGACTAGCCTCATGACTAAGCACCTACAAGATATTTTTCAGTGGTTATTAACCAATGGACAAAAACTACTGCTATTTATTATTCAATGGATAATAACATTATCCAATGGATAATAGAATGGAACAAAATATCAAATAAAAAAAAATTTGAAAAATGTTTCCAGTTTCGGGTTTAGTAAGCTCCTCCAACCCTGCATTAACAGTCCAAAATTTTATGGTCTGAAAATTTTTTATTTTTCTGGGCCTGCCTCAAACACACATATAGTCCAAAATAATAATAAAATAATCAAAATAAATTAAAAATTCACAAAAATTGTAAAACTCATAAATATCAAGAAATCAAAAAATTGAGGTGTTACAAGGATCACCTTCCTTGTAGAGGGTCATTTCCATGATTCATAACTAGAATTTTGGATCCCTTTCCCCTATACAAAATCATTTCCAAGACTCACTAATGCCAAAAATTAATTATTCAATTTAGAGGGTTACCCTTCATGTTGGAATAACAACTAAAGATCATTTTCCTCCCCTTTTCAAGGAAAAATGTTCAATATGTCTTATTTTATGAGAACTTATAATTTTAGATTCAAATACTAGCTCAACTTTAATAAATTAAAGGAGTAATTCTCAATTCATCGTTCCATTCTAGCTCAACTTTAATATTTCAAAGGAGCAATACAATTCTAGTACACCTCATAATCATAACAAGTGTACATTTCAACTATATTAAGTGCACAAGAGAACTAAGTGCACAATATCATCAATTCATCATATACTAAGTGCATAAATTGGTTACTCTACTTCACAAGTAACTAAATGCACAAAATCATCATTCCTCTAATTCAATAAGTGCACATTCATAGTAAACATTGTATTAGTTAAAGTTCCCACTCAATTTGATTCATATGGTATGATATAGAACTCTGTTTTATGTCCTGCTAATCAATTAGCATCCAAAATCATGGCACTTTGAAAGTGTCTAATCGATTAGCACCCTCAATATAATATATTAGCACTCAAAACTTGGCAATTCTAGATTAACTTAATCAATTAGCCTTTCTGGTCTAATTGATTAGCTCACTAAAAATTACATTCTGGAAGTGCCTAATCGATTAGCCCTCTTGGTCTAATCGATTAGCACTTATGAATTGGCCATTTTGGAAAGCTCTAATCAATTAGACCTTTCAGTCTAATTGATTAGCAGCCACGAAATTGCACCAGATATGTAACATCCCGGGACTGCCTGCAGGATTGACAAAAAGTGTCTCCACAAACCAACACGGGTCTTTTCAGTGTGCTTTTGTCCTCACTCACACGCATCCTAGGAAACTTCCTAAGAGGTCACCCGTCCCACAATTGCTCCAAGTCTAGCACGTTTAACCATGGTGTTCTTATGTTCTAGGCTCCCGAAAAGAAGTTGCAACTTGTTGATATGGCTACGCCAAATCAATTCCTTTAAGTCATCCTCAACTATGCAGTCCCATACCTGCACAGTCTTTGAATCCCTCTCATTCCGATGCGTATTCAGTTCATTCATGTAACCCTTCGCCTAAAAGCCTGTAGGAAGCTACTCCTTGTCTGTGCTTCATTACACCGGCGATCACTTCCCGCCCTCGTCGGCCCCGAGACATACATGCCCACCAACTTCCACTTGGTTCATCCTTGAACCACACCGTACCGAGAGAGGTCCCGTCTCTGATACCATTTGTAACATCCCGGGACTGCCTGCAGGATTGACGAGTGTCTCCATAAACCAACACAGGTCTTTTCAGCGTGCTTTTGTCCTCACTCACATGCATCCTAGGAAACTTCCCAGGAGGTCACCCATCCCGCAATTGGTCAAGGTCAAGCACGCTTAACCCGAAAAGAAGTTATAACTTGTTGATATGGCTATGCCAAATCAATTCCTTTGAGTCATCCTCAACTATGCAGTCCCATACCAGCACAGTCTCTGAATCCCTCTCATTCCGGTGCGTATTCAGTTCATTCATGCAACCCTTCGCCTAGAAGTTTGCCAGAAGTCGCTCATTGTCCATGCTTTATTGCACCGGCGATCACTTCCTGCCCTCGTCAGCCTTGGGACACACATGCCCACACATCAAAAAGAGTAACCCTAACATGGGTTCCTCATAACTAACACACAATCAAGTCTCTCACTACCAATAGAGGTTGAAGTGGACAATCTCCCTCTTACCCAAGAGAAATTAAGAAAAGGAACCTCCTTGTTTGCTCCTTGATGAATTCGGTCAAGCACCTTCAAAATCCTAGAAATCACAACTTCATCAAATCAACACCAAGGCTTGAGAAAAAGAGGATAAATGGTCATGATAATGACCATTAAAACGAAAATGAAGATGAGAACATGAGAAATCAAGAATATTACCTAAAAGCTTCAAACTTTGAGGCTTGAAAAAAATGATGAAGATGGAAGCTTTTCAAGTAGATTCCAACTAGAAAGATGTTTAGAATGTGATGAAGATTAAGAAAATATGTTTACTTGAAATTTTTGTAATCCATGGGGGTATGAAGGAGGGTGAGGCCGTGGAGGATGAGAAGAGAGAAGGAGGAGAAAACTTAGGAGAAGAAGAGTGTAGAGAGAGAAAGTGATAGTAGAATGAAGTGAACTTTTAGGGTTTGAAATTAGAATGAAAAACTAATTAAGTGAAAAATGAATATTTGGCTCCTAATTGGGCCTCATGGCCGTGGAGTGTGAGAGAGAAAAGGAGGGAAAATCAGAAACTAGGGTTAAGCTTGTTGGATTTTCAAAAGCAAATTTGATTAGATATAAAGTAGATTTCCTTTAGATAAGGTGATAAGAATTTTCACTACAAGTTATTACCCAATAGACAATTGCTACAGTCCACAAAGCCAGTATCTATTGTCCAATGAAGAATAGAGTGTTCCGCATAATTTTATTTAACAAAACGTACTACGATTTTATTTATCTGATAAAATCTCAAAAAACATAAACCTCGTAAACTGTGCTCGGCCTCGAGTTTAGTAAGATCCCCCGTTGACTTTTCCAAAGTCCAAGGTTTACCAGCCTCAATGAAAATATTTCATTTTTCCGGCTCCGCTCACGTCCATGCAAAATGAGGAATATATTAAAATATTCAACATTTCTGGAAAAATCTATAAAAACTCCTAAAAATCAAAAGTATTATAAAAAGACTATTTATCTTGAAACAAACAATTTTAGGAGTGTTTCACTGGCTCTGCTCAGTGCGTACGCAAAATGAGTAATATACTAAAATATTGAAGGTTTCAGAAAAATCCAAAAAAATTCTCAAAAATCACAAATATTATAAAATGACTATTTATAGTGAAACAAATAATTTTCGGCATTTTACAACTCTCCCCTTCTAAAAAAAATTTCATCCTCGAAATTTTCATACCTTAGAATAGTTGTGGGTGTTGCTCCTTCATCTTGTCTTCCAACTCCCATGTTGGATCTCCGGTCGTTTCATTCCAGATCATTTTTACTAATGAGATCTCATTTCCTCTGAGTTGCTTTACTCTCATATCTTCAATCCTTACAGGAGCTGCCTCATAGGTTAAGTTCTCTTTCAATTATACTGTGTCCGGTGCTATGACATGGTTCGAGTCAGGAATATATTTCCGCAATTGCGATACATGAAAAACATTGTGAAGGTTTGAAAGAAAAGGTGGTAAGGCTATTTGGTAAGCTATTGGACCTATCAGGCGAAGAATTTGGTAAGGTCCAAGGAATTTAAGAGTAAGTTTTCTAGATTTCAGAACTCGGCCGACCCCAGTCGTTAGTGTAACTTTCAAAAACACATGCTCGCCTTCCTCAAACTCAAGAGGCTTTCTTCTTTTGTCCGCATAGCTCTTCTGTCGACTTTGAGTCGTCCTCATATTTTTCTGAATCATCTTGACTTTCTCAGTCATTTGTTGTATAATATCAAGTCCAATAGTAAGGCGCTTTCCGTCTTGGTACCAATACAAAGGTGTTTGGCACTGTCATCCATATAGAGCTTCATAGGGTGCCATCCCTATGCTTGAATGAAAACTATTGTTGTAGGTGAACTCTACCAATGGTAAAACTTCTTCCCAACTTCTGACTTGTTCCAAAGTGCAAGCTCTGAGCAAATCCTCCAATGATTGAATTGTCCTTTCCGATTGACCATCAGTTTGTGGATGGTAAGCGGAACTCAAACGTAGCTTCGTTCCCAACGCTCATTGTAAGCTCTGCCGAAACTTCTATGTGAACCTTGGATCCATATCAGAAATAATACTGGTAGGCACACCATGCAGCCTAACGATCTCACCAATATACAGCTGAGTCAACTTCTCCATGTTGTATCTTATGTTGATTGGTAAGAAATGTGCTGACTTCGTGAGTCGATCAACAATTGCCCATATTGAATCATAACCTTTTCTGGTCTTTAGTGATCCAACCACAAAGTCCTTCGCAATACTATCCCACTTCCATTCGAGAATAGCTAGCGGTTGCAACAGTCCTGACGGTCTTTGATGCTCAACCTTCGCTTTCTGACAAACCAGACAAGACGACACACATCTGGCAATATCACTCTTCATTCTATGCCACCAAAAAAACTATTTCAAGTCTTAATACATCTTTGTTATTCCCGGGTGCATACTCAACTTGCTTGTGTGAGCATGTTCGAGGATATACTTTCTAAGTTCTTGATCCCGGGGTATACAAACTCTACCTCGGAACCTTAGGATTCCATTAGTTCCTTTCTCAAATGTTGTTACATTGCCTTGCTTCATCAGCTCCCTTTCTTCTTGCAGAAACTTGTCAACTTTTTGTTTTTCCTGGATGTCCTCCATTAACTCACTTGAAATGGTGACCATGTTCATGTAAATCTTCCCCAGTGCCAATTCCACAAAGGACCAAACATCCCTGAATTGCTCTATCAAATCCTTTTCCTTAATCATCATAGCAGAGATACTAAGCATCTTCCTACTCAAAGCGTCTGCCACGACGTTTGCCTTTCCAGGGTGATACAGAAGTCGAAAATCATAATCTTTCAGAAATTTCAACCACCTTCGTTGTCTCATATTCAACTCCTTTTGGTCATACAGATACTTCAAGCTCTTGTGTTGGCTAAAGACGTTGAATGTCGCCCCATAAAGGAAATGCCTCCATATCTTCAAAGTGAATACCACAGCTGCTAACTCCAGGTCGTGTGTTGGGTAGTTCTTCTCATGCACTTGTAACTGTCTCGAAGCGTAAGCCACCACTTTTTCATTTTGCATAAGCATAGATCCTAATCCTTGGTATGAAGCATCGCAATACACTTCGAAGGGTTCACTTGGATCAGGTAGAACTAACACTGGTGAAGTAGTTAGTCTTCTCTTCAATTCTTGGAAACTTTTTTTGCAAGCATTAGTCCATTCAAAGGCTTAGTTCTTTCTCGTGAGCTGAGTGAGAGGCCCTGCTATTTTAGAGAATCCTTCAATGAACCTCCGATAGTATCCAGCCAATCCCACAAAGCTTCAGATTTCTGTCACTATCTTCGGCCTTTCCCACTGTAGAACTGCTTCCACTTTTGATAGATCCACTGCAATCCCTTCCTTCGAGATTACATGGCCCGAAAAATTGACTTCATCCAGCCAAAATTCACACTTCGATAATTTGGCATACAACTTATTCTCCTTCAGAATCTGGAGAACTATATTGAGGTATTCAATATGATCCCCCTAATTTTGAGAGTAGATCAGAATGTTGTCAATGAAGACAACAACGAATCTGTCCAAGTAAGGATGAAAGATTCTATTCATGTAGTCCATGAATATGGCAGGTGCATTCGTACACCAAACGGCATCACAAGGTACTCGTAATGACTGTAACGGGTACGAAAAGCCATCTTGGGAATATCCTCAGCCTTTACTCAAATCTGATGGTAGCCCGATCATAGATCGATCTTAGAGAACACTGTAACACCCTTGTGGGGATGTCACATTTATGATGCAATAAAATAAAATAAAATAAATTCTTACCCAAGTTGTAAAACGTTTGGTACATAAATAATATTAGTGGTAAAAAATTTTTCTTTTTATATTTATAACGTTAAATAAAATAACACGAAGCACAAAATAAGATAAAACATAATCACACCATAATATACATATGATTCTTGTCAGAAGTACACAATTAATTTACAACTATTAATATTTAATAGGAACAGTAAAAGACAGCATACCACTCAAACATAATGTCTAAGACATGAGCCCTTGTCAAAAGACAAATTCTCTAGTTGGGAATGTCTTGACCGATAGAAATTCGACCCAAAACTATGTCGAAGTTCTCTCTAGGAGTATAGTGAAATTCGTCCCACAACTCCCTAATAGGTAGAATAATCTCTACAAAAGCAACCGTATAACGTGTAGTAATGAACTCATGCCGAGTCCTACTTACTAATAAAGTAACGTTACCACTGTACTCTATGTGTCCTGTGTCCCAGTGGACATACCAAACCTCAGCGCTTTTGAGAAATTGTAGTCTAAAGAAACCTAATTGACGTCGCCTTGCTGCCATTGTAGTCTTCGATGATATAAACATAAAATAGAAACAGACAGAACAATACAATAAAGAGGTGAGACAATCTACATCATTACCAGCATGGCAATAAAGAAAATGACAATACAACATATGACCATACAATACATATTAAAATAACACCTACCATTATATCATACACAGTATAGCAAATTAATACATCATATACAGTATAGCAAATTAATACATCACATCATGCATAATATATCAAAGCAATAAATCATACATTTTATCATAGATTATAGTAAGCAGTAAAATGTAGATAATGCATGAACACACACCGACTCGTTCCTACTCCATGGAGCTAAACATGGATATCTGAGAGAATGATCCGAATAGAAACTAATAATACTTTATGGCTGCCCAACCAAACTATTGCACTATCTAACGTTGTGTCTATAGCCCACAGTCCAAACATCGTGTAGCAGTACACAGTCCAAACATCGTGTACCACAGGCATAGTACTTAATAGTCTCCTCAAAATCTCGATTAAGAATAGTGTTTGTCAAGATCATTACTGTGTTACCCGTTACCACGGCCCAGAGGTGCTACTACTATCCACATATGGAATTCTCCGCACACTAATGCCTCTAAGTTCAATAAATGAACCACACTACGCCTATCACACCAAAACACGGTGTAATTCATCTCGTCAATCAATCACCAATTATCAATCAAATTGACAAAAACTCTCAAAGCATGATAAAAAATTATCAAAATACCCTTATTATCCATATTTTACCATAATTAAGAAAATACCCTTAGTCAATTACGAAAATACCCTTAGTCACAAAATACCAAAGTATAGTACGTCCCACCTGACAGTACTACATCACAACATGTCTGGGTCCACCACTTTGGCCCAACAGCAAAACTCGCTATATCGTTTAATCGCGTAAGAATTTTATCGTGTTTTCATAATCTCATCGTTTTCCATAAATGTTTTAAAATCGCGTAAATATATTTTTGACGTTTCAAACATCGCGTGATGTTTTTAAATCATTTTCTCAATCGTGTAGAATTTTTAATTCATTTTCTTAACCGAATAGCTTAAAATCATCATTTTAAATATGTGTAAACTATATCTAGTACTTTTAAAATACGTAGAGTATTTTTCTTGTGTTATAAATATAGTATGGAATATTTTCATTTTATTCATCTGATTTTAGTAAATTTTGACAGCATTTTGCCTATAAAATCAGTATAAGGTATTTGTAACGTTTTCCTCTAAATTCTTTTTATTTTAATCTCACCCCATAGTTACACTTTGAAACTTGCTAACGCGCTTCAAAACTTAGAGAGTAAGCTCTACGTTAGTATTTTTCAAGTGTTCTTTTTAATTCTTACTTAAAATAAATTCTACTAATCTAGAATTCTAGAACCAAATTCATTCCTTTTATTTTCTCAAAGATTCATTGGAAATCAATATCTTTTGTAAATTAATTATCTAACTTATCTTAGAAAGTAAAATGGCATGTTGGCCAAAATCAAAAATAAAATGGCATTCAATTATACATTAAATGGCATGTTGGCCATAATTAATCAAAATCATTCTTAAATTTATTATTTTACCTAGATTCTTTAAATCATTGATTTAGAAAATGGTTGAGAACATTTTGGTTCTCTATTTTCATGAGAAGGCCGTGAGCCTCAATGTGTTCTTTGGAACACTCATGCAATTCGTTACATGTTATTCACATCCTACTTTAATAATTATACAATTAATAACACAATTAATAATACTATTAATAACACATACAATATATTTTAAAAACTATAAACACATGCAATATATTTCATAAACTATAAACACATGCAATATATTTTAAAACTATAGACATGCACAGCAAATAAAATAAATCGCAAATAGGAAAGCATTTAAAACAACCACACAAATAAGAAAATGATAAACAATCACACAAATGAATCCTTATGGATTCTTCACACACATACAAATCCATTTTCTCATCACCATACAAGGTTGATGAGATTAAATCTCCCTCTTACCTCTTGAAGACAATAATCGGTTAGTCTCCTCCTCTCCTTGAAATTTCGTGTAACCTCCAAACAAATTCCTAAAATTCTTAAACAATTAGTAAAAACACATACAAGGATCAATATTGAAAAATCATGAAACAAACATGGTTTAGATAATCAAAAATCAAACTTTAAACCAAAGAATCAAAACTTACCCTTAGAAAAGTAAACAAAAGGTTGGATTTTGGACTAGATAGAGTAGGTTTTTGACAAAACCTTGTGAAGGAAAAGTGTTTAGAATGTGATTTGGGTTTAAGAAAAGCTAAGAGGTAAAACTATAGAAGATTGGTGGTGCTACTTTGGTGCTTGGCCGAATTCTAGTAGGAAAATAGAAGAGAAAATAAAAGAGAAAATATGCTTGGTGTTCTTGGCAATTTTGGAGAGAATAAAAGGCTAAGTTTTTAGTAAGTATAAAAGTGAATATCAAGAGGGAAATGGGAGGGGCTGCTATCGTGAGTGGCTTGTGGAAAATGAAGAGATTTACTTGAACAAAATATCTAATTTAGGTGCACATGGCTTATGTCATCATTTGGCCACCAAGTGTGCATGCAAAATGGTTCAAGAATGATGTAGAACTTGTCCAATTTTTCCTCCCAAGGCTGCTGCAAACCGTGTGGTCCAAGGGCATTTAGGGACTCAATTTACTTTTAATTCAAGTCTAATTACTTGCTAATTAAATAGCTAATTAATTAGGTTTAGTTTCCTAACCAATTTTAATTAATCATCCAATTACATAACTAATTAATTAGACATATAATTACATATATTATATCCTCTAATTAAAATTAAGATATCTAATTAAGAATTAAATTATAATTAATTAATAACTAAGTTAGTTTACTTAGTTTGCTAATTTGGTAATTAGATTAACCAAATTAAGTTTAATTAGCTACTAATCAAATTCAAGCCACTATGTTTGACTTAATCTTAACCATTGATTTCAACTTTAATTCCTAGCCCTAGATGTAATCTAAGATGGATATTGATTAGTCATAAAACTTGAATTCTAATCTCACCATTGGTTTGATCAACGGTTAAGGTTAAAGGCTTCCTAACTAAGTTTTCATCCAACGGTCCATATCAAAGTCCATGCTCCTTTTGTTGACCTTTTCCTATTGGTTCAAAGAAAAGTCAAGCCACCTATTTTGACTTGTTCTAATTGGTTCAGAATTCTGTCCAGTCAGAATCGTTGACTGCTGCACTAAATGTGGGCCCCACAAACTTTTTGGGTCCACAAGCAGATTTTCTACTATTTTTAAGATAGTAGGTACTGTCAAATAAAATAATATTATAATAATATAAAATTATTTTATTACACAATTAAATCCCAAAAATTACAAGATTAATATATATATCAATCAGAATTTGGTTTAGTAAGATCCCCCAACTCTAATTAATTAAAATAAGATTTTTTCGGCTAGAAAATTATTATTTTCTTGACTCGGAGAAAATCACACACAACAGTCAAATACACTCACGAAACAGTCAAATTCATTTTACTACTCACAGAAATTACAAAATAGTGCATTTCAGGATGATATTGTAATTAACCCAAAAGTTGGGGTGTTACAAACACTGCTGCTCCTTTCAGTTAATCCATTAAGTCATCTATCCTAGGAAGTGGATACTTATTCTTGATTGTGACCTTATTTAGTTGGCGATAGTCCATACACATTTGCGAAGTACCATCCTTCTTTCGGACTAGCAACACTGGTGCTCCCCATGGTGATACACTGGGTCTAACAAATTGCTTTTCCAAGAGTTCTTCCAGCTGCTTCTTAAGTTCAACTAACTCTGATAGTGACATTCTGTAAGGCGCTATAGATATAGGACCAAATCCAAGTACAAGATCAATAACGAACTCTATCTCCCACTCCGACGGCAAACCAGGTACATCATCAGGAAAGATTTCTAAAAATTCACTAACCACTGGAATTGCATTCACATCTGCCTCGCTCTCGACTTTTAAGGAAGATAATAGCATATATCCCCAAGCTCCTTCTTTCAAGAAAGCTTGAACTTGGTTGGCCGTAAAAAATCTAGAAACTTCATCCATAGGGAAAACTATGGTTTTACTAGAACAATCTAATAGGATATGGTTGGAAGACAACCAATCCATTCCTAAAATTATGTCTAATTGGGAAAGGGGTAAACAGATCAAATCAACAGAAAAGATTCGACCTTCAACAATTAAAGGATAATTTAAACAAACTTTGGTAGTAACAATAGGTTTATCAGTGGGAGTAGAAATAGTCAAGTCAAAAGGTAAGGAAGACACAGGTAAACCAAGTCGTTGCACACAGTCATAACAAATGAAAGAGTAGGTCACCCTAGAGTCATACAGTACAGTCAAAAGATTACCTCCTATGGTACCCTCTCCTTGTATCAGATCTTCAGATTTGGAGGCTTCAGTTCCACTCATAGTGTAGACTCGGCCTCCTGCCTACGATTTTGTAGCTCGTGCAGTGTTGACTGAAGGCTCTGCCTTAGCTTCATTGCAATCCCTAGAGACGTGTCCAGGTTTCCCACATCGAAAACATATAATTCCTTTGATGGTGCAATCTCTTGTTGGGTGATCCTTCCCACACTTTAAACATTTTGAAGGAAATGCCACATTCTATCTGGTTCAATTTCCACCAGAACCTCCACTGGATCCTCCACCCGATGTTTGTTGCTGACTTCCCGGTGGTCGGGAATAAGGTTTCTTCTGGAAACAGTTTGCATTGTTGCCACCTCCACTTTGGAACCTAGTAGGCCCAAAGTTACGATTTCTCGTGTCCCGAGCCTGATCCAGATCTTCTACTCGGTGACACGTGTCCATCAGCTCCAAAAACTGGTTAATCCTTAAGGTTATGACTGCTCTTTTCACATTATGCCTCAGTCCTTCCTCAAATTTCTGACATTTTCACACCTCGTCCGGCTGGTGTTGGAAATATGTTGAAAACTTGGATAAGCTCTTGAACCTCACAGCGTATTCGCTGACAGTCATGTTCCCTTGTCTCAAACTAAGGAACTCTATCTCTTTCGCATGTCCTGCACTTGCTGGGAAATATTTCTCCAAGAATTTATCCTTGAACACAGCCCAAGTGATTACTCGACCTTCAGCTTCCAGTAATCTTTGCGGTCCGTTCCATCAATCTTTCGCGTCTCCGATCAGCATGAAAGCAGTATAAGTTACTTTGTTATCATTAGCATAGTTCATGCCTCTAAAAATTTTTTCTAGCTCCTTGATCCAAAGACTAGCCTTCTCTGGATCAAATTCTCCCCTAAACTAAGGAGGGTTGTTACGATGGAACTCTGCCAAATTTTGAGCATTGGTTGTAGCTTCTAGTTATTGAGCAGCCCTTTCCTGCTGTTGAGCAGCTCTCTCAGTTTGTTGTGCAATAACCTCTGTCATTCTTTGCATTGCTTCAATTGCTACGGCTATATTTCCACCGCGTGCCATTTCCCTTTTTCAAGTTAGACTAACTGAAAAACACATGGAAGAATTAGATGTGTCCTTTCAGAATACAAAACACAAAGAATCACACAGTATAAACAAGTCAGACCTAACCACAAGACCCAAAAGAAAACTTAAACTGGGGCTCTGATACCAAACTAGTGTAACACCCCTTTTTAAGGAGGGAACGTCACACCATGATCAAGAAATGGAAACAATACTGAATAAAATAAGACCCGGTTCATTATAATATAGATAAACTTGCTTGGTTGTAATCGTATAATTAAATTAGCAAATTCTTTTTTTTGTTACGATAAGATAATAATATTTGGTTACAACAGAAAGTAACATGAGAAATGAAACATACATCCATACATCATGCTATATATATATATATACTTATATCATGTTCGTTTAGTTATATCATCAGATATACAAAACAAAAGCTTTACTTGCCGAAAAAGAATTACCCATATATAGCCCCCCAAAAGAGATAAAACATCAGGCCCCAAAAAGAAATATAGATAGCCATCAGTGGCCATCGACTGCATCAACCCCTATAGAGAATGAGAAGGAACCATGGAGGGGTCCTCCTCAGGGTCTTCCTCATCAAAAGAACCCCTCATTGGAGCCACCGAATTTTGAGCGAGGGCTCGTGCGGTAAATAGGAATGAATCCTCCTGTGGGGAGTAGTAACACTCACCCCACAGATCTCGTATGGGCAAATAAAATTAAAAAATGAAAACGAACACTACAAGTAAAAACAAGCGGATCATAATGCCCCTAAGCTAGAGACACCGTCACGTCTCTAAGGTAAATGCAGCTATCCGTAGCTAGGTTGATATGCCAGCAGTTTGGACCTCCAAGGAAAGTCAGCCTCACGTAACCCAAAAAGCCTTGTGGACGGGACGCCATGATCAAACAGACATTAGTCAAAGTCAGGCCAAAAGCCAAGGAACTCGTGTACTTCCCCCTCTTCACCGACATCTTCGAAGAAATATATATAAACAAAAATAGTAGAAATACAAAAAAAGATGTGAGACATCCTGCATTCAGTACCAATTATGACAATAAAGAAACATAATGATGTAGGATGCCCACATAGCATTACAAGAATAATAAATAGTATCAAGAAGCAGATATTAAACAACTTAACAATTCTAGGCAGTTATAACATCAATAAGATAGCAGTTCCAATCATCATATAATTAAATGCCAAATAATATATTTACTCACTATGCACA
This sequence comes from Ormosia semicastrata, assembly GCA_029884595.1. NCBI lineage: Eukaryota > Viridiplantae > Streptophyta > Magnoliopsida > Fabales > Fabaceae > Ormosia > Ormosia semicastrata. The sequence continues at coordinate 79,458,316 of JAQQTO010000060.1, forward strand.
TGTACATGATATCAAAATCTTACTCTATGGAGCTAGACACAAACATCAAAGAGAATGACTAGGGAGATATGCCAGTATCTCGTTAGCCTAAAACAAGTGCTTTCTAGAAAAAAAAATTTTTTTGAGCAACAAGGCTTTATACAGCAGCATTCCCACAAGATCACGATATAGGACAGTGTCCCACAGCCCAGAGGGGCTACCAACTGTCCACTATGAGACATCCGCACCCTAACGCCCCCAAGGTCAATAGTGTGACCTACACTAGTCTATTCACACCCGCACTAAGGTGTGATTCAATCTCTTATGCAACATAACCTTAACAATAGTCCATCAGACTTCCACAATGCATGATGACTCAATGCATAAATATGTATAATCAACAATGATATACTTCATCAATAGCACACCACAATTTAGCTAAGTTAAACATCAACAACATCTAGGTCTCACTCATGGACCCAAAATAAACATCATCAAGACCTTAAATAAGACATTACATTTTTAGGGTTCATTATGGAATTATGCCTTAATTTTCTACGTTCTAATTATTAAGTTTCTGTCTAGGGAAATTCTCTCGCATTTTTCATCTAATCTTTATTACTTTGACTAAACAAGTTCATTACTTAATTTTAAACCTAATTCCCTTAAGATAATTTTAATTTGAGTTATTCAACATTCTTACTTACACTTATGGTCTTTCTTTAATCAAGAATTATTCTAAGTTTTTAGATAAAGTCTCATTCTTGGTTCTTTTCATTTTATGAATTCCCTAATTAATTTTTAATTATCCAATTAACTAAGTTTCTATTTTAACACAACAATTTCTCTCATTTTTCCTTGAGAGGCTGTGAGCCCTCTAATGAAACTAAGGACCCAAATTTTTCATCAATCCATTAATTATCATCCACCAATATCCAAATTCCTTAATTGTTACACAAGTTACATGCTTGGACCCAAAAATAGCCCTAGAGGCCGTGAGCCTCCCAAGGGTAAGAACCCAAAATTTTCCATTACTCTATTACATTTTAGTTACTTGGCTAATCATGTCTCCAACTTGATTATAAAATTTCAACCATGATCACCCTATTCAAGGAGTATGGCCGTGAGCCACATGAAGGAAAGCAAGGAGCCCTTGCTTCCATTTCATTTTTCCAATCCACTAAAACCAATCTAAGATCATCAATATATATACATTCAATCAAATAGATCATACAAGGTAAAATCAATACATAGTCATCAAAATCACACATCAAAAAGAGTAATCCTAACATGGGTTCCTCACAACCAACACACCATCAAGTCTCTCACTACCAATAGAGGTTGAAGTGGACAATCTCCCTCTTACCCAAGAGAAATCAAGAAAAGGAACCTCCTTGTTTGCTCCTTGTTGAATTTGGTCAAGCACCTTCAAAACCCTAGAAATCACAACTTCATCAAATCAACACCAAGGCTTGAGAAAAAAAGGATAAATGGTCATGATGATGACCATTAAAATGAAAATGAAGAAGAGAAGATAAGAAATCAAGAATATTACCTAAAAGCTTCAAACTTTGAGGCTTGAAAAAGATGATGAAGATGGAAGCTTTTCAAGTAGATTCCAACTAGAAAATTGTTTAGAATGTGATGGAGATTAAGACAATATATTTACTTGAAATTTTTGTAATCCATGGGGGTATGGAGGAGGGTGAGGCCGTAGAGGAGGAAAAGAGAGAAGGAGGAGAAAACTTGGGAGAAGAAGAGCGTAGAGAGAGAAAGTGATAGTAGAATGAAGTGAACTTTTAGGGTTTGAAATTAGAATAGAAAACTAATTAAGTGAAAAGTGAATATTTGGCTCCTAATTGGGCCTCATGGCCGTGGAGTATGGGAGAGAAAAGGAGGGAAAATTGCTTCTAGAAACTAGGGTTAAGCTTGTTAGATTTTCAAAAGCAAATTTGATTAGAGATAAAGTAAATTTCCTTTAGATAAGGTGATTAGGTGATAAGGTGATAAGAATTTTCACTACAAGTTATTATCCAATGGATAATTGCTACAGTCCACAAAACCAGTATCTATTGTCCAACGGAGAATAGAGCGTTCTGCAGAATTTTATTTAACAAAACGTACTGCAATTTTATTTATCAGATAAAATCTCAAAAAATGTAAACCTCATAAATTGTGTCCGGCCTCGGGTTTAGTAAGATCCCCCATCGACATTTCCAAAGTTCAAGATTTACCAACCTCGATGAAAATATTTTATTTTCCCAGTTCTGCTCAGCGCACACCCAAAACGAAAAATATATTAAAATATTCAACATTTCTGAAAAAATTCACAAAAATTTCCAAAAATCAAAAATATTATAAAATGACTATTTATCTTGAAACAAACAATTTTAGGGGTGTTTCACTGGCTCTGCTCAGTGCACACGCAAAACGAAGAATATACTAAAATATTTAAAGTTTTTGAAAAAATTCCTAAAAATCACAAATATTATAAAATGACTATTTATGGTGAAACAAATAATTTTTGGGATGTTACAAGATACACCGGTAACTATCATTTTCTGCTACTATTTCATTCACTTTACCAACAAAATCACTATATACATCTATTCAAACTATAAACCATGCATTAAAGCAATAAAATCCTCACATGGTATTGTATACATCATCAATATCAAACTCTAATGGTTGTATACATATGTGTATATATATCCATGTCTGTATCTCATTAACCACACATCCACACATATAAATGTACAACCATTTTCTTATAAAGATTCACAAGAAACTTTCATTCAATCATTCCATGTAAAAATTCAAGAAAAACAAAGAAGGATAAAGTTTAGTAAACTAAACAACAACCCTATCTCAACTCCTTTTGTGAAGTTATTTCTTTCCTATTCTTTGTTCTTCCTTCTTGTTCCTTCTTTATTCTTTTTTTCTTTCTTTTCTTTCTGCTACTCTTTCTTCTTTTCCTCTTGTTATGCTCTTTCACTCTCTCTTTTTCTTTTCTTTTTCCTTCTTACTTCTTTCTTTCTTTCTTATCCTTATCTCTTTTCTGCTGCCAACCCACCATGAAAGAGACGTGAGTATGTGTGTAATGGTCAAGGGCGGTGGAAAATTCTAATGGAGAGATAAGGATGGTTTAACTTTTACGTTTTAATGGAGATGTTGTATCTCTTAAGAATACTTTAATATTTCATTAATAAGTTTTCCAACTTTCATAAGTGTTACGAAAAATTTTAGGACTTCATTTAGTCCTTAAACTCATTATTCAATAATTTTCTATATGCTATTATTTGTCACTCAAGCTCTATTACTCTTCCTTAAGTTAAATCTAAGAAATTAACCTAATAGACTTATAGGTATTTTCCTTAACCTGTATTCATTTCCAAAATATTCTCCATCCTCTACTTGACATTTCCACAAATTCTCATAATTTTTTGAGCTACCTTCCTTTTTAATTTGACATTTAAACATCTATCCTGTGTTCTTAAAAATACTACACTAATCTAGTTAATTCTCCAAAATTTACCACAACTCATTTTCTTTATTTGTGGCCTAGAAATAAATTTTTCATATTTATTTTTCTCATTTAGGCAATTTGTGCTAAATTCTTAGCTAATATGAGTTATTTTCTCACGTCCAGTGTTATAGCATCATACCTAAACAACAACAACAACAACAACCAAGCCTTTTCCCACTAGGTGGGGTCAGTTACATGGATTAAATGATGCCATTGTGCCCTATCATAAACCAAGTTTTTAGAGATGTTATTCAGATCTAAATCTTTTTTAATCGTTTCACCTATAGTCTTTTTTGGTCTTCCTCTACTTCTAACTATTGGGCTATTATCTACCTGATCTACTCTTCTTACAGGGGCTTCTAAGGGTCTTCTCCTTACATGTCCAAACCACCTAAGGCGAGATTCTCCCATCTTTTCCACAATAGGTGTTATCCCTACTTTCTCTCTAATGCATTCATTCCTAATCCTATCTTGTCTTGTATAGCTACACATCCAACGCAACATCCTCATCTTCGCAACACTGATCGTATGCTCTTGTTGGCTTTTTACCGCCCAACATTTAGTACCATACAACATCGCGGGCCTTATAGCTGTGCGGTAAAATTTACCCTTAAGTTTGAGAGGCACTTTTCTCTCACAAATAACTCCTGAAGCACTCCTCCATTTCATCCATCCAGCTTGAATCCTATGGTTTACATCTCCCTCTATCTCTCCATCATTTTGTATGATAGAACCAAGGTACCTAAATTGTGTGACTTGTGGTATTGTATGATCTCCAACTTTCACCTCTAAGTTAGCATTAACACGCCTCTTACTGAACTTACATTTCATATACTCCGTCTTACTCCTGCTTAGACGAAGGTCATGTTCTTCCAAAGTTCGTCTCCATAGCTCTAGCTTCCCATTTGTTTCCTCTCTTGACTCTCCAACTAAGACTATATCATATGCAAAAAGCATGCATTGTGGCACCGGCTCTTGGATATGGGCAGTAAGCACATCCAAGACCAAGGTAAAAAGATATGGACTCAAAGCTGACCCTTGGTGCAATCCTATAGTTATAGGAAAATCTTTTGTGACCCTACCCTGTGTTTTCACACTAGTTTTAGCCCCATCATACATATCTTGGATTGCTCGAATATAGGCAATACGAACTCTTTTCTTCTCCAAAGTCTTCCACAGGACCTCTCTCGGTACCCTATCGTAGGCTTTTTCCAGATCAATGAAAATCATATGTAGATCTTTTTGCTTCCTCCGATACCTCTCCATTAATCTTCGTAGAAGATAGATTGCTTCCATGGCTGACCTCCCAGGCATAAAACCAAATTGATTATCTGAAATATGAGTCTCTTGTCTTAATCTCCGTTCAATTACTCTTTCCCATAACTTCATGGTATGACTCATGAGCTTAATTCCTCTGTAATTTGCATAGTTTTGTATATCTCCCTTATTCTTATAAATAGGGATTAAGGTGCTGCTCCTCCATTCGTTTGGTATTTTCTTATACCTCATTATCTCGTTAAACAGCTTTGTGATCCAACTTATACCTTTCTCTCCTAGGCACTTCCATACCTCAATAGGTATATTATCCAGTCCGATCGCTTTTTCATTATCCATCTTCTAAGGGTCTTCTTCTTTTAAAGAACATCATACCTAAATAAGCTCAGAAAATTACCAAACTCCACAGATAATTAGCACAATTATTAATGAGCTTTGAAAACAATTATTAAAAATATTAGGTTAGGGAGGATGTTACAAGTTTGAGTGAGATTCTTTTCTGAATGATGATCTTGTTCTCACACTAGCAGAGGTTTCACCAATTATTAGTTCCTTTAGGTGAGAAGAATGGATCTTCTAGTCTTTTGGTAGGTGAGAAGGTTCATGAACTTGCTCAGCTTTTGTTTCAACTTTCTCATCCTTAGTTTCAACATTCTCATCTTTGGTTTGATCTTTCTTCTTGCTTCCATTAGTTCCATTCTTTTTCTTGTCATCTTTTTCTCCTTTTTCTTCGAGTGAGAGCCTTTCCATTTCATCATCTAGATCTGCAAGCCTTCTCAACTCATTGATAGAGTTAGTTTCTTTTAAAACAACATGGACACTGTCTTTAACAATTGATGTTCTCAGATTATAAACTCTATAGGCTTTAGAGGTGAGTGAGTAACCAAGAAAGATGCCTTTATCAATTTTAGAGTCAAACTTTCCTAACTAATCTTTGTTATTCAGAACAAAATACTCACATCCAAAAGCATGAAAGTAGGATATGTTGGGTTTCCTTCCTTTCCATAATTCATGTAGTGTCTTCTTTAATATTGGTCTTATTGAAACTTTATTTAAAATATAACATGAAGTATTAATTGTCTCGTCCCAAAAGTATTTTGGTAACTCAATATCACATAGGAGAGTTCTTGCCATTTCTTATAAAATCTTATTTCTCCTTTCCACAACTCTATTTTGCTGTGGAGTTCTTGGACAGGAGAAATTATGGATAATTCCATTCTTATCACAAAAAGTTTTGAAAGAAGCATTTTCAAATTCTCCTCTATGATCACTTCTAATGGCAGTTATACAAAAACCTTTTTTCATTTTGAACTCATTTGCAAAAAGTTTTAAAGTCCTCAAAAGAGCCATCCTTGTGTTGAAGAAAGAGTACCCATGTAAATCTTGAGAAATCATCAACTATGACAAAACCATATCTCTTTCCTCCTAAACTTGCAGTTCTAGTAGGTCCAAAGAGATCAATATGTAAAAGCTCTAGAGGTTTATAAGTTGTCACCACATTCTAGGCTGAAAACTTAACTTTGTTTGCTTGCCTCTTTGGTATGCTTTACATACCATATCTTTGTCAAACTTGATTTTTAACAATCCTTTCACAAGGTCATGTTTTAGTAATTTAGAAATTGCTTTCATATTGATGTGACCAACCTTTTTATACCATGACCACTTTTCAAAACTCATAGACATAAGGCATTCTACATTTTGATTACTAAGATCCTCTAGCTATATGCTATAGAAATTTTTGTATCTGTTTCCAAAAAAGAGGACTTTGTCACTATTGGCTTCTCTTACTATGCACTTAGTTAGTTTAAACACAACGTCACAACCATTGTCACAAAACTGACTTATGTTGAGAAGGTTGTGCTCCAACCCTCTAATATTGTATACATTATCAACAGTAGTGGGATTCATCTTACCAACGTTACTTATACCCTTTATTTTTGCTTTGCTCTTGTCTCCAAAGGTCACTTCACCTTTTTCCTTGTCCTTGTATGACAGGAACTTGCTTTTGTCCCCTGTCATGTATTTGGAACATCCGTTGTCCAGGTACCATACGTCCTTCTTTTTCTTTGAGACTAAAAAAACCTACATGAGAAAGTATCATAGCTTTAGGTACCCAAATCTTCTTGGGTCCTTTCAGGTTAGAAAACTTAGCCTTAGATAGTTTGTTTTTGTGAAAATATTATGATGCTTTATGTCCTATCTTATCACAACAAAAGCAAACCATCTTAGGCTTTTTAGCAAAAACAAACAGATTCTTGTACCATTTCTGGTTTGACCTTTCTTTATATCCTAGGCCAACCTTGTTAGAGGTACATCTTTCACTTACTACGAGCTTTTCTAGATTGTTTGTACCAATAACAAACTGGGCTAGGTCATTTGTCAAACCTTTCACCTTCTTTTTTAGTAATTCATTCTCTTTTATCACTTGAGAGAGTTTATGAGAAAGTTAAACCTTCTTGGCCTTGTTCCGAGTAGTGAGCTTAATGTTTAGGAAAGCTAAAGATCTAACTCTCTTATTCAAAGCGACATTGTCTCTTTTTAATAAATCATTATCTTTTTCCAAATAAGCTAACTTAGCTTTTAGAACAATACATTTTTGAGATAAGATGTGAAAACCAGAAAGAAGGCTGTCAAAGGCAGTTTCAAGTTCATTATCGGAAGGGTGAGAAGGTTCAGTCTCTGATACCTCTTCATCACTGTCTTGATCTCTAGCAACTGGGCAAATTTTATCACTTCCTCTTGCTCTTCTTCACTTGAGGATTCATCAAGATCCTCCCAGGTTGCCATCATTCCCTTCTTCTTTGAGAACTTTTTTTGTGATTTCTTTAGCAAAGGGCATTCTAATCTAATGTGACTAAGTTTCTTACATTCAAAATAGGTTAGCTATCTTGATATCCTTTTCCCTTCCTTCCTCTTCTTTTCCACATCTTGTGGATCTTCCTGGATACGAAGGATAACTCATCCTCATCAAATGCCTCATCTTTATCATCTTCACTTTCATCATCAAAGTCTGCTCTTGAGGTGAGTGAGCTCATAAAGGATTATGAGAACGTTGCTCTGTAAACTCGTGAGTAGATTTGAGAGCAATGCTTTTTGCTTTTCTGGCCACATTTTCTCCCATCTCAGCAAGCTCTTGCTCATGTACTTTGAGAGACCCTTGAAGCTCATCCAATCTCAAAGTAGACAGATCCTTAGCTTCCTGGATTGTAGTCACCTTTGGTCTCCAAACCTTTGGCAAGTTTCTTAGCAACTTTCTCACATGTTCTTGGTTTGAGTAAGTCTTCCAAAGGGACTTTAGATTATTTACAATGATAGTAAATCTTGAGTACATCTTATCAATTGTCTTATGATCATTCATTTCAAACATCTCACATTGATGCACCAACATACTGGTCTTGGCTTCCTTCACGTGATTTGTTCCCTTTTGAGCTATGACAATTGTATCCCAGATTTCTTTTGCAAGCCTGCAACCAGCAACCTTATCAAACTCACTCCTACTTGAGGCACAAGTCAAGAAGAACTTGGCCTTTGAGTTGAGGATGTATCTGTTCTTTTCCTCATTTGTCCATTATTCTCTAAGTTTCTCTACTTTAGTACCATCATCAAATCTTGTCTTTGGGATGTAGGGACCATCTTCAATGATTCCCTATAGATCAACATGCTGAGACTCGATGAACAGCCTCACTCTGTCCTTCCAGTAATAGAAGTCTCATATATCAAAGGCTGGTGGTCTGTTAGTAGATGAACCTTCTGATAGGTAGGTTCCTCCTCCTTGTAGATGTGTCATATTTCTTTCAAGATCTTTGTCCTCTCACACTATTAGGTGTGCTCAACCTAAAGGATGAGCTTTGATACTAACTGAAGTTAGTATAACACAAGAATGGGGGTTGAATTGTGTTGCCTTTTTCCTAAAAATTTATACGTTCTTACAACTTTCTCGAGTTGACTAAACTTCGAGGTGAGAAGGTTGTTCTTAACAATAGAATAACAATGAGAAGGTTTGGCGAACAATAATAAGAGTGAGGTGACAAGGTTGGCGAGAGAGTTGATTGGTTGAGTTGAAACAACCTTCATATGATCCAAACTTTGTACTATAAAGTGATGACGTTTGAGAAAAGTCTTTACTAGGAGAGATTAAGTTAATACTACTACAAAAATAGTTTGAAGTTATTGATTAAGTTTCTTTTAAACTAGTTGACCTTTTCAAATTAGTTTCTAGTTTAGTTATAAAGCCTTTAATAGAATCCAATTAAACAAAAAGTAAGGAAATGAAAGAAAGAAGCTTTATACTGAGATTTATACTGGTTTACCCCTAAACCACATGGGGCTACATCCAGTACCTAGCAACAACTAGGATTTTCCATTATTAGTCAAATATTCTAAAAGCAAGCCTTTTCAGGCTACAAATCGAGTATTCTTTAATCACAGCCTTTCTAGGATCACAACCAAGTATCCTTAACAACAACCTCTTTAAGTTGAATCCCAAATATTCTTCTACAGTCTCTTCAAGTCAACAAACTCAGAAACAAGTAGCTTGGACAACCTCACAAGCTAACTTACACAATGTAAGAATAGATATATGTTTACAAGTGATTCTTTCTCTTGGGTACCTCTCAAAAACACAAAGAGTAGATACAAACACTTTACAATGAATTTTAGAACACCTACTAGAGATTTGAAAAGGTTAGATAGTAGTAGGTAGAGGTAAGAGATTTTATTTCATGGTAGATAAACTCAAATTGGCATTGAGGTTCATGAACATCTGTTTCTCAAGCTTGGATCCTTTTATAGCCTTTGAAAATTTCTCTATTAGTGTTCCAAATGATAATTGTCCTTACTTGCTGCAGGTTGCCATTATTTTGACTTCTTTTTGTTGAGTCAACACACCATCCTTCAAGTGAAAAGGTTGGGCAAGCTTTTCACCTTCAACCCTCTCATGTACTTTCTCATGGAAAGCTTCTCAAGTATCTTCTCAACAACCTTCTCATCCACCCTTCTCAAGCTTGAAATTGTCAATCTTCTCACCTCTCTTGGTTTCACCTTTTCTTGGATTTTTCTTTAACTCTCCACTTTGACACATAGAATCCTTATTGAGAAAAGTCTTTGAGGAATTTCTTCATATTGAGCATCTTTTTTACAGCCTTCTCATGACCTTTTCACTGAAGCTTCTCAAGTTCTTCTGGAACCTTCTCAGAGTTTTACTTGAACTATCTCAAGTCATAAATTGATCTTCGTAATCCACTCTGATTGTCCAAATACATTTCTTTTGATGTATTGAGTCCTGCAAGACTTGATAAAATATAGAAAATACTCCACAAATATCTTGTTAGTTTGATTCAAGTGTGTGAAACCATTTAAACATTTAACTTTATTTTTAATATAGTTGTTATCATTAAAACTTGTTTTTCTCAATCTAAAGCACAAAAGGGCTTTGGAGCTTACATGAGGCTTATGCTTGGTTTTCTCAAAGAGAGAGGGAGTCTTCTGAGATCAATTCAAGACCTTATCAGCTTCAGAAATCAACTCATAGGTTGGAATAATACCTTGAGTAATTTTGAAGATGGGGAAAGGGTTTTCTTCAGAAGTTGGGCCATACATTTTTTCCAACTCGTATGTGACAACCTTGATTATTTTGTCACTTTCTTCTAGAATAGATAGTAGTTCGAAACTGAATACCCTTGAGCTCCTAGCTCCCTTTTCTTTTTCTTTCTTTCTTCTTTCTGTTGTAACATCAATCTTTGCAACCTCTTTAGTGATATTGATGATGAACCTACAAAAATTCATATTTTTACGGTTTAAAATCTTGGATTTTCATTCTCTTTTAATCTTTTTGATTTAGTTTTGTTCTTAAATTTGATTATATTTTTATTATTTTAATTTTATTTTTATTATTTTTTTATGTATTTTTGATAGGTGAATACACATGGAAAGAGATTGGATGCTTAAAGAAAAAAGAAATCAAAGAAACAAGTTTTCAGGATAAATCATCAAATTTTGTGCAAAAATAATAAATTCCTGAAGATAAATATTTAAAGAATTCATATCCTATTCTTAAATGCTAATTAGAGCTTTAATTGGATGTAAAATCTCAAACAATGATTAGATTGAAGATTAGATAAGGATTCTCAAAGAGATTTGATTTGGAGCAAAATTTGGATTCTCGCACTATCCTGACCATCCCTCATTAATTGAGTCATATCTTGGGTTATATAGATCAAATCGATACACTGTTTGCAACATTGGAAAGCTAACAGAAAATCCTACAACTTCTCTGTTGAGGTCAAGGGCAAATTAGGCCATCTGGAGGGTGAGAAAAATCATGCAAGTCAGATACGAAAATCTGTCAACTTTTCTATAAAAGAGAAAAAATGAGTTTAGAAAATGAGCTCACTTTTGACACACTCTTACACACTTGGAGAGAAGACAGTAGACGTCAAGAGGCATAAACCCTAATGTGGGGTGGGCACAATTAGGATTGAAGATTAGGAATTTTCTTCAACCTTTCCACCTTTCTACAATGGAGTTTGTCATATTCTTCCCTTTGTGTTCTTCTTTTTCCATGTGTAACTAATTTCCCATTGTTAGGGGGATGATGGATCTTGTTCTTGGATGATGTAACTTTCTTTTATGGGTTTAATTTATGTTTCTATTTCATGATTTACGTGTTTATCTCTATTCTTAATGCTTTTCTAAATCTGGCCAATTTGGGAATGATCTTTTGGGTTTATGTATGATTTGAAAAAATTTGCATGAACCTAGAATTTGTGATAAACACCATAACTTCTGCAATCGCTAGGAATACACGTTGTGGGTTATGTGATCTTTCTTTTAATTCCCTCATTATTGATAATGTCTTTCTAATTGGGGTTAGACTAAGGGATTAGTTAATTTCAATCAGTGTAAGAGGATTAATATACCAAGGGATTGGGTATTAATTAATTTTGAGAATTGACCATAAATCATTGAAATAGAACATAGTTAAACCAATATTTGAGTGTGCATCTAAAGAGTTCAAGTGAAATCTGAACCCTAACGCTTTAACATTATTGTTTTTCACCCCTTTGATTAATTGTTTGCTGATTTTTATTTTTATTTTTAATTTAATTTTTACCAACTCTTTTTTTGTTAGCTTAAATAGTGTTATTTTCAGTTAATTTAGTAATTAATACCTTAATCTTCGTGGGACGATACTCTACTCACTTTTTATTACTTTTGTCGATTCGGTGCACTTACCGATATCCGCATCAAGTTTTTGGCGTCGTTGCCAGGGATTATTGTTATTAATATTAAATAGTAGTTGAAAAGACACTAATTTAAGTATTTTTTAATTATTTAATTTAATTTTAATTGTTTATTTTTAATTTTAATTAATTTTTTCTTTAAATTTTCTTTTATTTATAGATAATTATTTTTCTTATTTAATTTCATTTTTCTTCATTTAATTTTTTTAATTTGTTTGTTTTATTTTTATTTTCTTTGTTTATTTTTATTAGTCATTTATTTTTATTTTATTTTATTTTATTTTTATTTTTAATTTCTTTCTTTACTTCACTCTGGTTTGCTTGCTTGTTTGTTTGTTTATGCAAGGTTCTTTAGAATCAGAAGAATTACTTTTTGATCCAGAGATTGAGAGAACAACTAGAGCAAACAGGAAAGCAGCTAGAGAGAGGAAGAGGCTTGAAGAAGTAAAGCAAAAGATGGCAGAAAGAGTTATAACTGCAGAGCGAAGACGCACATTGGCTGACTATGCTACTCCATCTGCTGAAAATATTTCTACCAGTATTGTGCGTCCTGCTATTCAGGCCAATAATTTTGAGATTAAACCAGCATTCTACAGCTAGTACAGCAGAATCAGTTTAGGGGAGGCCATACAGAAGATCCAAACTTGCATATTGCGAATTTCTTGCAGCTCTGTGATACTTTTAAGTATAATGGTGTTACTGATAATGTCATTAGATTACGACTGTTCTCATTTTCTCTCAGAGATAAAGCAAAGAGCTGGCTACAAGCCCAGCCACAAGGGAGCATCTCTACTTGGGACGATTTGGTTAGCAAATTTTTGACTCGATACTTTCCTCCATCAGTGTTTGTGAAGATAAGGAGTGAGATTGCTTGCTTTACTCAGAATCAGGGAGAATCTCTCTATGAAGCATAGGAAAGATTCAAGGAGCTATTAAGGAGATGTCCTCACCATGCATTTGAGGTTTGGCAACAGGTGCAAATATTTACAATGGTTTAAATCATTCCACAAGATTTATGGTGGATGCATCTGCAGGTGGGTCTTTAAACACTAAGACTCCTGAAGAGACTCAGGAATTATTTGAGGTTATGGCCACTAATGAATATCAGTTGCCTAGTGGGCGAGCAGTCGTCAGACAAGGAGTGATGGAGCTTAGTAATTTCGATGCCTTACTTGCTCAAAACAAAAATATTTCTCAGCAGTTGGCCAACCTGACTAAGCAAGTTGAGAGTATGCAGGTAAATTCTGTGAACCATCAAAGGTTAATTTGTGACTTCTGTGGAGGTAACCATGCAAATGGTGGATGTGAGGCAAGTAATTCTGGTTTCAGTTCTCAAGAACAGGTCAATTATATGGGTAATCCTTCCAGACCTCAAGGTACTTCATTTTCAAATACATATAATCCAGGGTGGAGGAATCATCCCAATTTTTCTTGGAGCAATCAAACAGTGCCATTGAATCCTCAACCAGAGAAGAAGTCTCCTCTTGAGATTTCACTTGAGAAACTCTCTATACAGACATATGCTTTTGTGCAACAAACTTCTGCCTTTATGGAGGAAACAAGAGTAAATTTTTAGAATCAAGGAGCTGCGATTAAAAGTTTAGAGAATCAAGTGGGGCAGATAGTCAAACAGCTTCAAGAGAGACCTTCAGGCATCTTCCCAAGTGACACTGTTGTCAATCCAAAGGAGCAATGTCATGCAATTACACTGAGAAGCGGTAAGACTTTGGATGGACCAGTTAAGGAAATTGATGTTCCTGTTGCAGATGTCCTATCTCAAGAGTGTTGTAATGAAGAAGCTAAAGAGGAGCAACCAAAGTGGCAGATGAAGAAGAAGGAATATGAGAAGAAAATAGTTGATCCTTCACTTTATGCTAAACTTCCTTATCCTCAAAGATTCAGGAAGGAGATTCAAGAAAAGCAATTTTCCAAGTTCTTAGAAGTCTTTAAGAAGCTGCAGATTAACATTCCTTTTGCTGAAGCATTAGAGCAGATGCCCTCATATGCGAAGTTCATGAAAGATTTGCTCTCTAAGAAGAGGAAGTTGGAAGAAGATGAGACTGTAGCACTTACTGAGGAGTGCAGTGCCATTATCCAGAGGAAGCTTCCACCGAAGTTGAGGGATCCAGGAAGTTTTAATATTCCTTGCACCATTGGAAAGCTGAATGTTGAGAAAGCTCTATATGACTTAGGGGCTAGTATCAATTTGATGCCATTGTCTATCTTGCACAAGCTGGGAATTGATAAAGTTAAGCCTACAATGGTTTCTCTTCAACTAGCAGATCGATCAGTCAGGCATCCGTACAGTATTGTGGAAGATTTACTAGTGAAGATGGATAAATTTATTTTCCCAGTTGACTTTGTAGTCTTGGATATAGACGAGGATGCTGATATCCCATTGATTCTGGGGAGACCATTCCTAGTAACATCAGGAGCGTTAATTGATGTCCCTAGAGGAGAGCTTATTTTGTGGGTAGATGGAGATCAAGTAACTATAAATGTTTCTAATAAGTCTACCCCAACATCAGATCTTTATGCCCCTGTTAATTGCATTCAAGGTACATTTCAAAAGGGGTTTGATGGTAAGAACTCTTCTTTGTCCATTAATACGGATCTGCTCACTCCTAAGATTGTTGATGAAAAGGAGAAAAGTCCTCCTATAGTTGAGATTACTGAGACAGAGAAAGGTCCTCCTATTTTCCATGGTTTGCTGCAAGTTAATCATTTTCCTGTTAAAAAATTGAGACCTCCATGGCCTGATGAGATTTCAAATGCTAAGGTGTCTTCTGGACAAGTAAGTACAAGTCCAACTTTCATTAATATATTGCAGATTGATTCTAAAGGCAGTGACAGAGTATGGAGGCAACGAGCTAATAAAAGAAAAATGTCATCCTACTTCTCTTGCTTCAAGCCACCTTGACTAGTTGAAAAGACAACGTCGAGCTAATGACGTTAAACAAGCGCTTTTTGAGAGGCAACCCAAATTTTCTCTCTTTTATTTTTGTTTTTATTTTGTTAATTAACATTTTTTTATTTTTGTTTTGAAGGTAGCGTTGAGTCGGCTTAAGTGCCTCCTTGAGTTCGGAGCCTTTGTAGGGGGATGTATATAGTTGTCGGCCGCCAAAAAGAGTTTTTCTTTTCCTTTCTTGCATTTAATTCATTTTGTTATTTATTCTTTTTATTTTTATTTTGTCATCATCATCCCTTTTGTGTTTTGAGTCATTTTGTGCATTTTGATGTGTTGAATTGAATATCCAATGATTGTTTAAATTGTTGATTGATTTGATTTCTTAGGATAACACATGAGAATCTATGAGCTATGTTTATCTTTATTGTTTTAATTGTGTATGAATGTTCTTCCCATCTTTATGATTGATAGACTTAGATTTTAATTGCATGTCAAGCTTAGAGAAAGTTTATGGGATTGCATGTATGTGGATGATTTGTATCTAGAAGTTGTTTGATTCTCTCTTGAGGCGAAATCCTAGGCAGTGCATAATTAAGGAAATGATAAGGGCGTTCTTTGAACCGTTTGAGCCTTTCAAGCCAACCTGTATACACAGTATATCCTTAGGTCCCTTTTGCAGCCTTATGTTTGTTTGGCCTCTATTTCTTTTCTTTACCCACATTTTTCTTTTCCCATACCCATATGAAAAAGAAAAATTCCTCTCTTACATAACTTCTGTTGAGTGCATATTTTGTATTATTTTATTATTCAAGTCTTCATTATTTTTGTGCATGAAATTTTGTGGAGCTGAAAAATTTGAAAAGAAAAAAAAAAGAATTGAAAAAAAAAGAAAGAAAAAGTCCACCCAAAGTATTGCAAAGAAATAAGTTTGGGGATGGAGGTTGTTGAAAAAGAAAAAAAAAAGAAAAAAAATGAATGTTGTATTGTTTCTTATGCTCCGTTTTGCACTTGTCTTATATTTTGAGGGTTGAATTTTGAAATTTGCATGATTTTGTATCTCAACTTTTGCTTTCATTATCCTACCACTTCTTTCTTAACCCATACCCTTGGCCTTACATTACAAGCTTTTAAAGACCCTTTTGATCTTTGATTGTGTGTTGTTTACATTAGTGGAGAGAGAGATGAAAAACAACCCTATGGATGTGGGTTTGATGTGTATTTGCAGTTTTATAAACTCATTTGGGCTTGTACTCTATGAGGAGATTGAGTCTTTCATTCTTGTTTTTGAGAAGTCATTTGTGCATAAGAGTTGCATGTGAGAGACGATGTGATAATTGAATTGTTCATGTGTGACACTTTGAAATTAGAATGTGAATTAGTTCTTAAGGATATGAATGATTTTTGATACCTTGTATTGTCATGTTTGAGTCTGTTTTGAGTTTTAGTTTGTTTTGTTTTTGTTTTTGTTTTTCTTTTTACTTGAGGACAAGCAAAAGCTTAAGTTTGGGGAGTGATGAACCTACAAAAATTCATATTTTTACGGTTTAAAATCTTGGATTTTCATTCTCTTTTAATCTTTTTGATTTAGTTTTGTTCTTAAATTTGATTATATTTTTATTATTTTAATTTTATTTTTATTATTTTTTTATGTATTTTTGATAGGTGAATACACATGGAAAGAGATTGGATGCTTAAAGAAAAAAGAAATCAAAGAAACAAGTTTTCAGGATAAATCATCAGATTTTGTATAAAAATAATAAATTCATGAAGATAAATATTTAAAGAATTCATATCCTATTCTTAAATGCTAATTAGAGCTTTAATTGGATATAAAATCTCAAACAAGGATTAGATTGAAGATTAGATAATGATTCTCAAAGAGATTTGATTTGAAGCAAAATTCGGATTCCCGCACTATCCTGACCATCCCTCATTAATTTATTCATATCTTGGGTTATAGAGATCAGATCGACACACCGTTTACGGCATTGGAAAGCTAACAGAAAATCCTACAACTTCTCTGTTGAGGTCAAGGGCAAATTAGGCCATCTGGAGGGTGAGAAAAATCATGCAAGTCAGATACGAAAATCAGTCAACTTTTCTATAAAAGAGAAAAAATGAGTTTAGAAAAGGAGCTCACTTTTGACACACTCTTACACACTTGGAGAGAAGGCAGTAGACGTCAAGAGGCATAAACCCTAATGTGGTGTGGGTGCAATTAGGATTGAAGATTAGGGATTTTCTTCAACTTTTCCACCTTTCTACAATGGAGTTTGTCATATTCTTCCCTTTGTGTTCTTCTTTTTCCATGTGTAACTAATTTCCTATTGTTAGGGGGATGATGGATCTTGTTCTTGGATGATGTAACTTTCTTTTATGGGTTTAATTTATGTTTCTATTTCATGATTTATGTGTTTATCTCTATTCTTAATGCTTTTCTAAATCTGGCCAATTTGGGAATGATCTTTTGGGTTTATGTATGATTTGGAAAAATTTGCATGAACCTAGAATTTGTGATAAATACCATAACTTCTGCAATTGCTAGGAATAGACGTTGTGGGTTATGTGGTCTTTCTTTTAATTCCCTCATTATTGATAATGTCTTTCTAATTGGGGTTAGACTAAGGGATTAGTTAATTTCAATCAGTGTAAGAGGATTAATATACTAAGGGATTGAGTATTAATTAATTTTGAGAATTGACCATAAATCATTGAAATAGAACATAGTTAAACCAATATTTGAGTGTGCATCTAAAGAGTTCAAGTGAAATCTGAACCCTAACGCTTTAACATTATTGTTTTTCACCCCTTTGATTAATTGTTTGCTGATTTTTATTTTTATTTTTAATTTAATTTTTACCAACTCTTTTTTTGTTAGCTTAAATAGTGTTATTTTCAGTTAATTTAGTAATTAATACCTTAATCCTCGTGGGACGATACTCTACTCACTTTTTATTACTTTTGTCGATTCGGTGCACTTGCCGATATCTGCATCAATTGACTTCTTCTTCTTCAACTTTTTCTTTTCCTTTCCTTTGTTTTTCTTTTTCTTTTTCTTCTTCTTTTTGGTTCTGCTACTTTTTTTTTCTTCTACTTTTTTTTCTTCTTCTACATTTTTTCTTCTTCTTTCTCTTCTTCTTGCTTCTTCAACTTTCTTCTCTACTTCAGCTTCTTGAATTTTCTTAGCTTTTGATTCTTCTGTAGCCTCTTCATAAAAAACTATTATAAATTCTCTTTCTTCATATTTCTTTTCTTCTTCTTGTACAATTTCCTTTCCTTTTTCAACTTCTTCAACAGCTTGAATTTTTGTTTTCTTCTCTTTTTTCTGATTTTCTTTTTCAAAAGCTGAGGACTTTGGAGCAATTCCCTTTAGCTTGGTAGCAACAACATCTTTTTTCTTCTTTCTTTTCCTTTTGAGTCTTTCAGTAACAGACTCAAGTGTTTCTTCTTGTTTTTCATTTCTAGCTTTTTCTTTCTTTGCCTTCTTCTGAGGAGCCATCTTGATTCCTATGGCTAGGAGGTCTAGCATCCACAGTCTTCTCTCCTCCAAGTTTCACCCCAAAGTGTTGAAAGACTTTGGTGAGAAACATGCCATAAGATATACCGGTAATCTTCTTGGCTGGTAGAGCAGCCATCATGAAATGGATGATGAGGTGGTGGAGATTTAGTATCTTCTTCTCCTTCAGATGGTATACTACCATCAGGTCAACTTAAGAAACAACCTCAAGACTTCCAGCGTAACATCCTTAATACTATTACTAATAACGTATCCGGAACTACGCATTAGTAAGAGGAATTAAGCATGTCATTTATGTAAAGTATAATAAAATTGAAAATAGATATAAGAGATATACAAATATGAGCCTATTGTGGGTGAAATATTATACATATAATGTACAAGTCATTATACAAATGCACAGATTTAATTACAATATTTATACATATTAATGTATAATTTACATATCATATTTCTAAATTCTCAGAAATACATACATAATACAAACTTTTACAAAATGAAACACTTTTACTAAACTCTGTCTCCATGCATCATCTTCTGGCTCTTATCGCTTTTCCTAGAAATATTATGGAAAACAATAAAATGGGTGAAAATTTTAAGAATTCTCAATTAAGTTTCCTAACTAAAGCATATCCTATGGTTGGAAGAGCCTATTTTTACAAAACACAACTTATGATTCTACTAGTAACATACCTACTAATAAAACTAGCACAATTAATAAAAAAATGGAATTTTGTTTGATAATAGCATAAAATAATTAACAACCATATAATTTTTTTTACATGAAGGTATAAAATAAATAATTGGATGATAAAATAAAAGGGAACACAATTTTCTAATAAGCGGGAATAATAATAACATTAAGTGATAATATATAGTACACAATTTTTATTTGGTAGATAAGATAATGTACTACAAATAAATATATCAAGAGAAAAATAAATTTTAGGTAGGAAATTTATAAAATTTTAATTTCGAAATGTGGATAATTAATTAGATTTACGAGGAAAACAAAATCATTAAGAGAGTTCACTGAGGAATAAATGGCAATAAATGATAGATTTATCACCGCTGACCAATCAGAAATTTGGAGGGGCTGCCAAGAAGGATGGGGCATGTTGGAGACTTGCACAATTGACACCAATTGGAGAAGTGTCAGCCAGCATAAAGGGCGAAGGGTAACCAATTACACTTATCTCAAGTGAAAAACCACTTGCCAACTATTCATATACCAGAACCCTTCATTCACGGGGTTTTAACTAAACTACCATTTATGACAAAATTATTTACTAAATTATCATATTTTTAAAATTATATACTAAACTGTCACACTTTTTGCCACGTTAAATTTTATTATTATTTTCACGTTTCATGTAAATAGTGTCAAAGCTGGTGACGCTATCATTATAATTACGCCAACACGCGTGGCTTTATCCACATGAAAACGTCATTACACTAGGCATTACCCATGTAGAAACGCTAGAGTACCTGGCATTATTTAAAGAATAACGTCAACTGTGATGGTGTTATCATCTTAGTAACACCATCCGTGATGACGTTACCAGTGTACGACTAAAACTTTTGTTTGAAGTGCATTTTTTCAGCTTTTACCTAAAATTCAGAGCATCTATTATAGGGCGAAACTTTGTTTCAGACTCATACAAATTTAGAACACCTTGACATGATGGAGAGGGTGCATGGTCCATTACAGCCAGACATGTTGGCGTTACCAATGCACACCACTATTTTTTAAAAAAATGTAAATAAAAATAGAATTATTCTCTTATTGTTTTACTGAATTTAACTATTTTATTGGAAATTATTTTTTATGGCATAGAAATTTGTAGTCATACGATAAACAAAAATGTTTTATAATTTACTTATAACCTACGACTAAGTTAAAAAAAAAGTGTAAACAAATATAAGTATGTCACAATAACATCTAATAAATTTGTGACAACTTAAAACTAGAGTCACGATCGGTTCATAAGCTAAAATACCAGCCTAGCAAGCCTATCAAAATCAACTAACCTTAGCAGCTCAAACATTTTGATTCTATAGGAAATTTGATAGAATTTTTCCTAAAAATTAGACATTCTCAAAAGTACTTCATCCTGTTTAATGAAACTTATCCGTATATATTTAGATTTCTAAATCAATAGAGCACTTATAGGTTGCATAACAGAACATTTGTACATATATACAGTCATGCCAGATTAAGAAATTGTAATGAAAGGTACATAAATTAATCTAAGTGTAATGACTATATCAATGAGAAGGGTCAGGGTCAAAATGTGGTAATCTATGAGGGGGATCAGAAGAAAGTCCTGGCTGTGATGGGTGAGGATATGATGGGTAACCCATATATGGTGGGTAAGTGTAAGTAGGTGGTGGGTATCTTGTAGATGGTGGGTAACCTGGATATGATGGGTAAGATGGAGGTCGTGGTTGAGATGGTAGGTAAGTAGCAGTAGTAGTGGTTGGGGGCTGAGTTCTAGGAATACTTGAAGAATTAGAGTCCTCTAAATATCGAAGTCATGACCGAGTACTCGCTAACCATGTCCTTCTTCCACGACATGTCCTCTGTCTGTCAGACTACTCGAGTAGCCGTGGAATGTCATCTATAGGAAGAGCTAGACGAAGTTAAGCCAATATAATGCGATCATGTTCCTTCAATGAAGATAAGATCTACTCAGCAGATTGTATAAGGCTAGTCAAACTAAATCCCAAATTAGGGTTCGTAGTCGAGGCATATAGATTATCTACAATGTTAGCCTAAGAAACATATATAACATATCTCATCATCAATATAAAATACATTCAGTAAAGAGCAAAACATATTACTAAATAGCTTACCACAAACCCAATACATGCACTAGTACAAGAAATCCAACATTTTGGTAATTCTTCTGTACTAGTGCACAGTGAGGGGAGCTTCCAATGGCCTTCCAATAACACACTTTTCCCTTCAAATCCCCTAAATGGCTATGTGTGCAATGTGTGTGCTTCGCTAATCCTCATCATGCCTTCCCGCCAATGTTATTGGGTGCAAATTGTTAGGTTGGTGTAGTCTCCTTGGTATCAGTTGGTCTAGACCAAACTGACGCATCACCCTATCTGGCTGGTACCACTCAACAATATAGAAAAAAATGAGAGGGACCACTGCTAGTATTATGTCTCTACTAGCAACATAAAAAGCTGGTAGTGACGCCACAATCTCATCTGTATAGGGCTGCCATCTAATTTGCAAAATGATATGTATAAAGAATTAGAAAGCAATATAAACTAACTTATTTAAATCAATGTAAGCAAATATTAACCTCATCATTCTTCAACTGGTCAAAGAACCGGCAATAATACTAAAACACTCTCATTGGGGTTTCATTCAACACCTTATGTTTATGCCACATATTTAAATGTCAAAGTCATATATTGTTAACAATAGTAGTATATAAAATAAGCTAATATAAGAAAATGATATATTGAGAAACTTACTGAAATCCCACTGGACGTAGGTGACCACAATCAACAGCATAAGCAATCAAAAGGTTAGGATCAGTATCATCAACCAGTGTAAGGACATCGAAAAATCTGTATCATGCCCAATACTACAACAATATACAAGCACCTTTAATCTCATGCATGTTATAGTCTGTGGCTTTGCAAAGCCTCCTTATACAAGTACGCTAAGACTGCAGATCTCCAGTTGTATGTCATAGCAATGGTAAAGTCTTCCAACAGCGGAAGGAACATCATGTGCACATATCTACTAGAATGATTAGGAAATAACAAACCCCCAATTAACCTAAGTATATATGCCCATGCACATTGTTGCGTAAATATCATCATCATCCTCCGTAAGTCGTCTACGAAATCCACTCCAAAGCCACGACATACCAACATGTACACCTGATAAGTGTGATGCATCCGACTCTAAACCTAACAAGTCAACACATAATTGCATCTAATCGCAACAGTGGGTATGACCAGTAACTGCATCGCCGTCAATAGGAAGTCCCGAGATGATACTAATATCCTCTAATGTGATGGTATACTCTCTAGTTGGCATATGAAATGTATATGTCTCGAAATGCCATATCTCAACCAATGTTGTAATCAAGGAGTGATCGATAGTGCAATATCCCATGTGGGCAACCCCCATGAAACCATCTTGCTGTAGATATGGAAGCATCCGCTCATCTGGGTCTATATGCCTGAATTTTTGAGCCTGTCTAACACGCAAAGGACCATCCTCCTTTCCTTGCCATATATGTTGTGAAACATGAAACTCTTGCAATTCCAGTACTAAAGGGTCCTCTAGGCCTGGGTTCAAGTTGAATGTCATGTCTCAGGCTGTAATAAGAAAGCAAACAACAAGAACAATGGGTAAGTCTTCGAATGATAAGACATACTATAAAAGGAATATACATATTAAATATGCGTTATCGAATACAAATTAGAAGACACAGCCAAAAGATCATGTAAGAATAATATTAAACATAAATAATCAAATAAAAAATTGTCATTCTTGAAATCCAAAATGATAGTCAACTAACACACATTGGTAATCCTGAAATACTCAATGATAGTGAAATAACACAAACTGATAATTAATTATACATAATAATAGTTAACTAAGACGCACTGATAGTCTTGAATTACACACTGATAATCATCTAATATAATACAGTGATTATCAAATTATGTCCCAATCAACTAGATGGCCCTTCTTGGTCATTCCTCAAGGAAGTCGACCCACCACGATGACAACTATGAATTATGTCCTTCTTCATGGCATGTTGAACATCTTTGTCTAAGACAAGGTTCACACTAATCCATCTCATTTCTAAGTCGAGTTGATTTGGGTCGACCTTTAGATCTAAGCAATTAATGATTGTAACACCCTAACCCTAATACAGTAGTATATTCGCAATATACCAGAGTATAGAGAGTTAATCATGTCACTTTAACATAGCACAACGATAAAATTATCCATAATAACCATACATGCTATTATAGAGAGCCAAGAGGGAAGAAAAGTTAGATATATACATCATTGGCCTCAAACAAGCTCATTGTTATATACAAACTTTACACAAACTCAAGCAATATAAATAAATACATGCTCTATTCCAAAAGAAACAAAATAAACTTCTCTAAGTCTTTTACTTCTTCTTCTTCCTCTTGGAATATTCTTGGCCTAGATTTGTCATAGAAACAAGTAAACGGGGTGAGAATTTGCAATCCTCAGTAATCAGTTTAAAATATGCCATCATGATAAGTCCAGTTGCTTCAGGGGGGAAAACAAGTTATACACTAATAACTAGAAAGGTTGCATAAGCCAAAAACTAGTCTTTTCTCTTCCTAAGGCAGTAAGTTCATTCATTTATGAAATAATGTTTAATTATCACTCAATTAACCAAATTATATGAATAGAACAAACAACAACAACAAATTATGTTTGCAATAGATAAATGAGACTCTACTCACTACTATAAGAATATGTACATACTCACTATGTAATACTCATAAAGCAAACCATAATCCTATCACGCTTCATTACCAATAAGAGAGACAACTGCCCATACAATACTCAAATAATGCAATGTATAAATATGTCATATGATTATGCCTAAGAAATGTCCTAAAAATATGCTTATGCAATGCTTGTGTAGGTTTTTATTTTAGAAAACACATGATACTTGCTCAATCCCAGGAACTGTGTTCCCTTGTATTATTCTGGGTAGGTTAGGCAAAAGAGCCCTTACACTACCTGGAAATCGGTGGATTCATTCCCCTCTTATTACCACCCTATGTATCAGTAACCCTAACCATGATAGCGTTGCCCTCACAAATGGTTGTGCACACCATATAAGGTCACAATAGGAAGGAATAGCAAGCTTATAAACATGCAAAGTTATTTTCAAATCACATTTGAACATCACAAGGTTCACAATAACTAAGTGAAAAAGTAATACTAGTAACTTAAGATTATAGATTAACTTATCACACAAAGTAGCAAGATCCATGTCACAAGCATTCTTGTATCTAGTACCTCACATCATCACTTCTCAAGTGATTTCAAGGCAACCTCGTGTTACTCAAGGTTCTAGACACCACCTTATGATATTCCATAACACTTTAGATACCCAAGATTTCACCAAATCCCATTTGTGCAAGGTGTTTGTTTCCTCTTTGAAATATCCCTAACGGTGTCTCAATACACATCAAAGAGCATATGCAAGAGATCCCAACAAGTAAGGAACTTCAATTCCTCAACATAAAACATATAGAGTGTTATGTTCTAGGCACTCAGGTGCTAGCCTTCCAGCGCTTAGGCACCCTGGCACCAGAAACCACCTTTCTATTTTCTGGTATTTGAGCACTCAGGCACTCCAAGCTGGGAGCTCAGGCACTCGAGTGGTAAAACACCTACCCTATTTTTCCTACTGTTGGGCACTCAAGAGCTCCAAACTGGCGCCTAGGTGCCCTTTGCGCAACACCATGTTGTATTATTTCTAGACAATGGGCGCCTAGGCGCTAGTGCACCAGAAACAGGTTTTTCCTATTCCATTGGTTCTCAAACCAGAAACCAAACCCCAAAAATAGGTTCTAAGTGTTCTCCAACACCATTCATGGTCACTAAGCTCAAAGAAACTATCCTGCACCCTATCAACACATCACCTCATAGGAAATGATCCAAACTAATCATTCACAAAATACTTATTTTCTCAACTCATAGAAATAAGGTTACAAGGATGCAAACAAGTTTCAAAATAGCCACCGTACATGTTCTAACTAAGTTTAGAAAATAAAATAAGTTCTTAACTAACTCATCCAATCAAACCATGGAAAACCACACAAAAACCCATTTTACTAATCCAAACATGCATACCATAAGGATGAACAGAAAAACGGCAAAAGGTAGACTTGAGAACAAGCACTCCTACCTCAATTCCAAGGATGATGATCATGCTTTTGATTTGCCTTTAGCTTTCCTCCTCCTTTTTTCTTTTTTCTTTCTTTTTTTTTCTTTTCTTAGCCTTCCTTTCTTTCCTTTCTGCTAGAACGTTAGAGAGTGAATGAGATGATAGGAAATATCATAGAAAGTCAAAGAAGAAGGCTGGAGAATTGTGGAAACTTAAGGCCAAATGAGATATTTTGTAAAAATATTATATCTCTTAGGAATACTTTAATATATCAGAATCAAGTTTCCTAACTTCCATAAGTATTATAATAAAACCTAGGATTCATCTCAACCCTAGTTTTATCAATACCATAAATTTTCATATCTCAGTAAAATCAATCTGGTATTAAAACACTCACTCAGTATACTTAAAAATACCAAACTAACTTAGTTAACTCTAAAACATTAACTACATGAGATTTCACACATTTGTGACCTAGAGAGAAATTATCCATATTTATTTCCATTAACTAAGTAGTTTAAGTCATTTCTTGAGCTAATAATAGCTATTTTTCACATATAGTGTTACAACAAAGTGACTAAACTCACTCAAAAAGTCACAAAATTAAACAGGCATGTTAAGCAAGTATTATGTCACCTCTGTAACCATATACAAATCTAACATGTTTAAGAGGAAGTTATAACGATCAGGCACCAATGTAATCTCCAGATGTGGTGGCCACCAGGATTCATTCTTAATGATTCCCCAATCAACCTCATCAGCTCTATAAATAATTTGCATGTTGTAAGCCCTATGAACATATTGAAAAGAGTTAAGTGACTTAGTAGCACATGTTGCTAATCCATGAGAGAAAGGGAAATGCAATGCTTGAAACAGCCCATAGTCACACCAGCCTTCTTGAAGGTTTATAGAATATTTAATTCCACCCTCTTGTGTTATAAGGTTAAATGCCTCTTTGACCAAAAATCTGGTTAACTGTATATCATATCGACGGACTTGGTGAGAGCTTGCCTTTTGCATGTTGACATTCTAGTTTTTCATAAAATCATCATTCCATTCTGCCCCATCAATAATTTTCTCATTTGCCTTATTTGTTCGATTAACAAAGTACTCTACCAATTTGTAATATGTCATATGAACCAATGCAGCTATTAGTAGATTTTTGCCACCTTTCAACACTCCATTGATACACTCTGACAAGTTCATTGTCATATGACCGAATCTATGGCCACCATCATATGCCAAATTCTATTTTTCTTTTGGGATCGAATTAATCCAATCGGCCATTTCGGTAGTAGCAGTCAACTTTTCCAACCTAGCCTCAAATTTGTATGCAGTTGATTCGCACCCTGATATAAAAATTTGAATGAGTTAGTGTTAGCAATAACAAAGTTTTAGTATAGTCAATTTAAATAGAAATTAGAAATTTTAACTACCTGTGTTAATCAGATATTTCTTTAGGGCCACATTATGGAAGTGGCTATCAAAATTGTTGCCAATATGTCGTATGTAGTAAACATCATGTGCATAAGGTGGTTGCCATCCTTGATGTTGATTCACCACTGACTGTATGATGCCTTGATGTTGATCAGATATCAAGCACAAGCTCTGTTGTTGTGTGACATGTGTTCAAATTAACCCTAAGAACCAATTTCAAGCATCCTTTGTTTCTCTTTCCACAATGGCAAATGTAATTAGCAGAGGATTTTTATCTCTATATTATGTTGTTGTAATCAATAGTTTATGATGATATTTGTCATACAAATGAGTACCGTCAATTTGAATAACAGGCTTGCAATATTGGAATCCAACAATACATGGTTTGAATGTCCAAAATAAGCACACAAAAAAAACTTGCCTTGAACAGTCAACACTGTTGCGTTCAACAAATTCAATAGTTGGCAACTCCACCAATGTGCCCGGCATGTCTCTTTGCATAGCAAGTAACCATCTAGGAAACGCCTTAGAAGATTTATCCTAGTCCCCAAATACCTTCATAATAGCAATTTATTTTGCCTTCCAAGCTTTCCGATACGACACTTCATATCCGAATTGACTTTGAATCCTTTCAATAATCAAGCATATAGGTACATCTAGTTTTTGCCTAACCATCTCCAAAATGCAAGAACAAATCATAAGAGAGTCTAACTTCTTATGATCTTGTGACATAGATGGGTTGACATAGCTGTAAGGTCCATTATATTTTGTAATTTACCACATATTTGATTTCTTGCTTTGAATGGCCCTGACTCTCCAATTACAACTATCAGCATATCTGGGACACCTAACAGTTAGTCTTTGTGTATCACAATCCTCAACCTTGTAGTTTTGATATGTCTAGTAATCGAATAATGTTTTAGGGCCAACTTGACAACATCTTTAGAAGAAAATTACAACCCAACATATAATTCTTCCTCTAGACTCCAAATACCACGAGAATATAATTCAGGAAAATTATCAAGTGTACTCAATGCATCCCAATTGATTTGAGAAAACCAAGGGCATGGAGGCACTAACATAGATTTAGGAGTAACTAGCAATGGAAGGACTTGTTGCTGTATATTTAATTTAGTGTCAAAGTGATCTTCTTCTAAGTTAGTATTTGAATCCTCACCCTCAAGCAGCTCTCATTCATCTTCACTAGTGTCAAATAATGCATCTGTCATAAGTCAGTTATCGGTTTCAAAGTCCAACCTAAATGATCTTCTTTCAAGCATACTAGATGACCATCTTCTTGAGATTGTAGTAAGGGAGCAGCATGTGTCATAGAGAATTGAGTGTTGGTAGGGTACAATGATTCAAGAAGATTAGAAGGACCAGCTTGGATTTCTGTTTCAGAAGGAGCTTCAACATGTTCATTGTGCTCACTTATTTCTATCTCAACATAGAACTCCATGGAAGTTAAGTTTGGATGTTGATCAAAGCAATCTATCATGCAAGCAACATCTTCATCATCTTCTAATGCAAGAGTTATCCATCTCAATACATTGCTCCAATGTGGAAATCTATACACAACACTAGACACATATTGATTTTCTTAGAACCTTAATTTTAAATGAATTCTCTTTTTTAGATGCTCAAAAGTCATATCACGTTTAATCATGATAGACTTGGGACAAGGACATTTATACATTAGACCCTTTTTCACTATCATACATTCACCCATTGTAGTAAATGAGAACAACAAGGTGTTTTGCCATCTTAAATCCACTTCTCAAACTTCTGAATAATAACAACACAACAAGTATGAAATTAATTAACACATGTGGAGACTAAAACAAAATTGCTACTCATAACAATGAATTCATACTATTAATTTTCATAAGAAATTTTTTTCTATGTGCTACTAATTTCAATTTCAATAAACCCACAAATTTAGTCAATTGAAAACAAAAAAAAATACATAATTAGCAATAATTATTAATAATAAAACTAATTAGCAATAACAGTAACAATAAAAATAATCCAATGATGAATAAAAATACTTATATATATGAGGATCCAAATGTCTTTCCCATAAGCTACAGCCAAAGGAGGGTTTGGGAGAAAGTTTAGAGAGAGAAAAAGTCTAGAGAGAAGGTGAAATTTTGAAAAATGAGAAATCTGTGTGTGAGGAGAGGAGACTTGTCTTTGTAGAGACGTGCATTAGTAACGCCATCACGATTGGCATTACTAAGAGGATGGTGCTAGAGTGTCTAGAGTTTTCACATGGATAACGCCTAGCACAATGGTGTTTCCATGTGGATAATGTCAAGCATATTAGCGTAATTAAAATGATAGTGCCAACAGCTTTGGCACTATCTATGTGGAACGTGAAAAAAAAAATCTAGCGTGGCAAAAAGTATGGCAGTTTGGTATATAGTTTCAAAAGTATGACAATTTGGTAAATAGTTTTGTCACAAAGGGCAGTATGGTCAAAAAACCCTTCATTCCTTCCCTCAGAACAAAACATTACTAGAAACCTAAGAGAGAAAGTGAGAGATACACGCGCAAGAGAGAAAGAGGTACATGAAACATAGAAGTCTCAAAGGGTTAGAGCCACCCTGGTTTGTCTAGCCTCTGCTAGAACCTTCATCAATCTATTTTCATCCTTCTTCTTCTAGCATTTGAGGTAAGGAAAAAAAACCTTTCCTTTTTGTTTTGGTTTCCTTTTCTTCATATTTTATGATTCTGTTATCTGGTTTCTCATCGAAGTTCTACTTTTTCTTCCTTTTTCTTTGGTCAAAATCTTGATTCTATGGCATGTAAAATGTTGGCTCTTTAAATGGGACTAAAATTCAGGTGAGAGGCCAAGAGGCGTGTCCTATGTATGGTCTCTCTCTTTGATTCTTTTTTTCAAGTTCTTACCCAAAAAAAGGAAGATTTTTGGCTACCCTTTTTGTTCTCAAAGGTTTCGTACAAACGGACTTCTAGGACTTCAGGAGGAAGCCATCTTTACATGCATGCTTCACTCTTATCTCCTTTCTTTTTTTGTTTTTTGTTTTCATATACCTGAATGAGCATTTGATTAGGTCAAAGGTTTGAAACCCCTAAGTGTAACATCCTACTTTTATCTAACTTACTTATTATACAAATAATTTAAAGGTCTCTACAGGCTAGAAATATACTAAATAATAATTAATTTATTTATACTATTTTATGTATTAAAGTCACTTTTCAAATACTTAAAAGGGCATAGAAAACTACCTAGGTGAGAAGAGAACACGTCAAAATGCTCAATGGAAATGTCTAAAATTATAAGTGGGGAAGTTGTAATCTTAACAATATTATCAAGGGCATTTATGTCCTAAAAGGTTTAGAAAATCCTAACTAGATGGGTTAGCCCTATATTATTCCTATTTAGTTACTTTTACTAGCTAGTCAGGATTAATTAATAAAATATTCAAGGACCAACAGGAATTAGATACCCTAGGTGACACCTAACACATTCCTATTGCTAATTGTAACACTTAATACAATCTAATTGGCTAGAAATTAAGTAATAATTACATATCTAAAAATCTCTATAGAAGCTAATCTTGTTTGGTTTCACTAACTAACTAGTTACGAGAAAAAGTAATAAAATAAGGAATGACCATTAAGAATTAACCACCTTAGGTAACACAAAACCTAAGTTGATTGGTTAATTAGTCACCAATAGGAGTTTGACAACATACAAGACACCAAATCTAAGGTGATTGGGTAATGGATTAAACTAAATAAATTCTTATTGGTTGCTTAGCTAATAAAGAACAAGCAATGAGATGTAGACACCATAGAAGACACTAAATATAATGTGACTGGCTAATAGGAGACATTAAACAAAATTTGATTGGCTAGTTCGTTAATAATGAGTAGCTAATTGGAGTTAGACAACTTAGTGGGACACTAACCTTAAAATGATTAGTTAATGATTAATCAATTTGAATTTGACATCATGCAAGACATTAGTATAAAATTGATTGGTTCTTAGAAACACTAGGATGTTTCTTATTGTTTGAGAAATTAAACCTAATTAACTAACATCTAAACACTTAATTAAGAAATATCTTCTAGAATTAAAAGAAAAATATCTAGGACAAAGCAAAGGAAAGAAGAAAAAGAAGAAAGAAGAAAAAAATGAAAAATAGAAGAAAATTCAAGGAAAATTCAATAAAATCTCAAGAATCATCTCTTGAATTTCTAAAAGCTGCAGCAATCAAGGAATTGGAGACAGGGAGCTTAAGTTCTCTTCCTTCAACCCTTAGTATCTCATGCCTAAACTAGCTTGGGCAATAGGTAGAAAAATGCAAACTTTAATCTTCTTAATTTTGTATTCATTCTAGTATGTTAAATTAGGGGTTTGGTATGATTTTGGCTTCTATATCTTTAGTTTAGCGATTGTATATATGATGAGATGATCATGAAAGAAAGCATGATTTTGGGTAATTTGATGGAGTATAGTTGATTTTTGATCTTGCTTATGTTTAGAATTAACTAGTTTGATGAATCTTTCTAGTTTAGATCAAAGATAACCTAGAGTTGGAGTTCTATGAGTTTAAGAACCATAATTTGAAAATTGAAGAACATGATTATGATTTGGTTTTGGTTTGATTGATAAAGTTTTCATTAAGAATCAAGATTTACCTAGGGTTAGGGTTAGGGTTAGGGTTCAAGAACCCTAATTCCACAATTAAAGAATAAGTTGATTATAATATGAAATTAAAGCCAATAAAGGGGTTGTACTATTCGTAATCAAGTTTAGATTAAGCATTAAAACACAATTTCTTGAAGAAATTAAAGAAAGTAAGTTTGGACCATTGAACCCTAAATAGGGATTTAAAGGTTTTATACTTAATATGTTAAATTAATGTTGTTAAAATATGGAAAATGTGACATTGGTGTGATAACATGATAAAAATTTTGGTGAAGAAGCCAATTATTGGCCGAAACTAGAATAATGGAAGGAATAAATGATTCTTTCACCATTCTTATTCAAATTATATTGAAATATGCTTTAATGTCCTTAAACAAATGAATTATAGCATTTTTGCATTGCATTGCATAAGCATCATACAACGTCATACAAACATTTATAATTATACTTAATTGCTAAATATTCTAAATAGTGGGTTGATATATGAATATGATTACTGTCATCGTTTATGCTCTAACTTACTATGTAAAGTATTTTTTTGTGATTTGACACAACTAGAAGCACCCTGGTTTGTATATTAGTATTTTATTTAGCTTGTTTTCCTACTAGGAATTATAAAATTCTCATTATTTATATGGTGTTTTCCAGAGTAATAGTTATAAGCTCCAAAATCTTAAGACCCCTGCCTTCGTTCTTAATTTGTTCCCTTGTATAAGGTTTTGATGATAACAAACAGTTGTTTTCTAAGTGTTCTAAGTGTTCACATCAGAAAGCTCCTATACTTTTTGCTCTACACTCTTAATGGATTCTATCTTTTGATTTGAACTTTAATAATTATGAATTGCATGAGCTGTTCTAATGGTTTGTTGAAGTGTGTTAAGATCTTAAAAGTTTTATCTTGAAGATAGCACTTGACTTCAATCAAAGGACTTACAGTGCTCAGAAAGCCACCTTTTAGAAGTTATTTGCTGAGAAAGCTCTCCATTAGAAAGCAATTTGTTTAGAAAGCTTTCCATCAGAAAGCTATGTTCATGGGACTTCAACTTGGAAAATAAAAGTCTCTTAGGAATGTCCTTCAGAAAGTCAACTAACATGGAACATTCTCCTAAGAAAGTACAAAAGCAACTATACTAATTTTGAGAAAGCTTCAAAAGCTGCCATAAGAAGACAAAATAATGACTACATCTATTCAACAAGTCTCAAGACATAGTATTGTTACATTTAATGAAGCTCAATGTTTATAATCTTTTCATGGTTTATAAATTGAAGCTGTTGAAGCTCACTAATGGAAGATAATGCGTTTTTGCTAAAGTGCTTTCAAATTTCTAAAGTTCCCACTCTCTAAGAAAAGCTTTTTGATCATATCAATTACTGTAATATTGTTTTCTGATAGCAATACTTCATCTTTACTTGTGTAACACCCTAACTCCAGATTGTGATTGGCATATATTTCATAAAGAATGTGTTTTGATGATAACAAACTTAAATATGTTGCAAGATCAATCCAAGAGTCTCAAGACCATCAAGTATAGCTTTTAGGACTTCAATCATTTTGTAAAGGTATATATAAGGATTCACTATTGCTCAATCTTACATTTTGAAATAGCATAAGAGTTTTCAAGACTTCAATATGGTTTTTAATTCCCAAAGAATCAATCATCTCGTGTCCATAAGCTTACAAGATCATATGGAATCAAGAGCAACATTTAAAAAGGCATAAAACATATTTTTCACATGTATTATTCGAATAAGGAGTTCCTTATTCGAATAACACAAGTCAGAGATTCCAAATAATCTTTCAGGAAAAGATTTATTCGAATAAGCCCTGTGCTATTCGAATAAATGGTTCAAAAATATTTTGGCACAAATAAGTTATTCGAATAACAAAGTGTTATTCGAATAACACATCTCCAGGAAATCATTTTATTAAATAGTTATTCGAATAACAGAGTTATTATTTGAATAACAAGCCTCTCAGCAAAACCATACTTAAATGGTTATTCGAATAACAATGTTGTTATTCGAATAACGAGATCTCAGCAAATCAAATATTCGAATGAGTTATTCGAATAACATGAATGTTATTCGAATAACATGTTTTCCCAGAAGTCATACATTTAAGTGGTTATTCGAATAACCAAGATGTTATTCGAATAACACATTACAGAGGAAAACACGCTTGTGCTATTTAAAGCCTTATTCGAATAAGAATTCTCTTATTCGAATAAGAGAGCTTCCAGAAACAAAAATTAACGGATAGTTACGTATCATTAAATGCTCCAACCACCTCCCAACGGCTCTAAACTTTAATGACTTATAAATAGAAGTTGTTGGGCATTTATAGAGGTTAGACAATCAATCTAAAAAACCTTGGTTGAGCATTAAAAATGAGTTTTCATCTTTTCCTCCTTCAATGCTCTGTTTCTGAGCGTAAACTGTGAATCATATACCAATTGAATTTCCAGTTGTATTATCTGCTCTTTGAAGAGAGTTTCTACCTATTCAATCTTTGTATAATCTCTAGAGAAGGTGAGGCATCCCTCCAAACTGTAAAAGGGTGAGGTATCCCTTGGAAAATAGAGGCTCAAGCATAAGGGTGAGGTATCCCAAAGTGTTGAGTGCTCAAGGTTGTAGTGGTTGTCAAGCACCCATTGAAGCTTGAAGATATAGTAGAAAATCTCAAGTTGTTGCTTGGGGACTGGACGTAGATCACAAGTGGATTGGTGATCGAACCAGGATAAACCATTGTGTTTGTTTTCTCTAAACCCTTCTCTTTATTTTATGCACTGTTTTATCGAATTGCTTGAATATTGTCTCCTTTGGCTATCACTTTTATAAGTAAAAGTGTTTATCTATCTATCCAATTATCTCTAATCATTCAATAGCTTCAACGAAAATTGGTTATCAAACGATTTGTGAAAGATTTGTGAACTTGTTTTACTTACTCAATTCACCCCCCTCTTGAGTATTGAGGCCACTTGGTAACAAGTGGTATCAGAGCTAGACTCTTGTATAAAGAGCTTAGCAGCTTCAAGAGAAGTGATGGCTTCAAATGGTTTTTCAAATGAAGGTTCTTCTATAAACAGACCTCCCTATTTCAATGGGGATGATTATGCCTATTGGAAAGAAAGGATAAAAATTTTCATTGAAGCTATTGACTTAGATGTGTGGGACGCCGTTAAAAATGGTGCTTTTATCCCAACACAAACTAAAGATGGTGTGAAAATTAATACACCTAGAAATGAATGGACCGATGATAATAAAAAGAAGGTTCAATACAATTTGAATGCCAAGAACATCATCACCACATCCTTGGGGTATGATGAATTATTTAGGATGTCAAATTGCAAGACCGCAAAAGAAATGTGGGATACCCTACAAGTAACTCATGAAGGTACTAGTGAGGTAAAACGATCTCGAATAAACACTCTTACTCATGAATACGAATTGTTTAGAATGAACCAAGGTGAAAGTATTCAAGATATACAAAAGAGATTTACTCACATTGTTAATCTTCTTATCTCATCGGGAAAGACATTTCCTAATGAGGATCTTATTAACAAAGTCTTGAGATGTCTAAGCAAAAATTGGCAACCCAAAGTAACGGCTATTGCGGAATCAAAAGATTTATCAACAATGTCTCTAGCCACTTTATTCGGAAAGCTTCAAGAATATGAGCTGGAACTAAATAGGCTCAATCAAAATGAAGAGCATGACAAAAAGAAGAAGGGAATCGCACTCAAAGCCACCTCCTCCACAATTGAAGATGATGATAAAGATGGTGAAGAGGATGCTGAAAATGTTGAGCTAAGTGAAGAGAATCTTAGTCTCCTTGTGAGAAAGTTTAGAAGATTCCTAAAGAAAAAGGGATTTCAAGGAATACCACCATTTCCTCAAAAGAAAGTGTATCACAAAGGAGAAGGATCTTCTACTCCTCCAAAATGCTACGAATACGGAAAACTGGGGCACATGAAAATGGAGTGTCCTATATATCTCAAGAAAATGGAGAAGTTTGAGAAAAGATCTTCTAAGGAAAAGAAAGGAAGAAGAGCATATATAGCTTGGGAGGACAATGACTTGAGCTCTTCCAACGATTCGGAGAATGAAGAAGCCCATCTTTGTCTCATGGCTCAAGGAGAAGAAAGTGGAGAAAGCGACACCGAGGTAACCTCTTCTAACCTAGAATCTCCACCTTCTTATGATGAATTGTAAGATGCCTTTCAAGAATTGCATGATGAATTTTTGAGGCTCACAAAAATGGTTTTGTCCTCTAACAAAATAATTTCCTTATTAGTAAACAAAGTTTCTACTTTAAGTGAAGAGATAAATGAGCTCAAGATTGAAAATGAGACCTTAGGACTTATTAATGCTAATTCATTATGTATGACTTGTTCCTCACATGGTAACACATCCATATCATTACCTTATTTGTCATGCAAAGCTTTTGAAAAAGAAATTGAAGATTTGAACAACACTCTTTCAAAATTCACTTTTGGAAGAACAACTTAAATGTGTTGTTAGGGAGACAAAAATGTATTTTTCAAAAAGCCGGTTTAGGATTTAATCCAAACAACCATCAAAAGTCTTATAAGAACTTCTTTGTTTCCTCAAAAACTTCAAGTAGTCCCTTTGTCAAATGTTTTCATTGTGGTAAGAAAGGGCATAGTGCAACCACTTGCAATGTTAGAAAGAACATAAACACCAAGGTTGGAATCAAAAGGGTTTGGATTTCTAAAGGCACCATACCTAATTCTAACACACAAGGACCCAAAACAATTTGGATACCAAAGGTTAAAATTAGAATGTGTGTTGTAGGTGTGCTTGAAAACCAAGAGCTCAAGTTGGTATCTTGATAGTGGTTGCTCCAAGCACATGACCGATGATGGCTCTAAGTTCTCATCCCTTACCCATAAGAAACATGGTCATGTCACATATGGTGATAACAACAAAGGGAAGATTCTTGGAATTGGCAAAGTTGGTAAGATCCCTTCATCATCTATTGATAATGTTTTGCTTGTTGAAGGACTTAAACATAATTTGCTTAGCATTAGTCA
Source organism: Ormosia semicastrata (assembly GCA_029884595.1). NCBI lineage: Eukaryota > Viridiplantae > Streptophyta > Magnoliopsida > Fabales > Fabaceae > Ormosia > Ormosia semicastrata. The sequence continues at coordinate 79,494,860 of JAQQTO010000060.1, forward strand.
ATTATGTGATAAAGGCAATAGAGTTATATTTGATTCCTCTTGTTGCATAATTGAGGGAAAGGATGATAAGCAAGTTAAGTTTATTAGTCATAGGGTCAATAATATATATATGATTAGTCTCGATGATATCTCCTCAAATGATGCTAAATGCTTTATGAGTAAAGAAAATGATTCATGGTTATGGCATAGAAGAATTGCTCACATTCACATAGATCATTTAAACAAATTGGTTTCTAAAGAACTAGTAATTAGTCTTCCAAAGCTCAAATTTGAAAAAGACAAACTTTGTGATGCATGTCAAAAAGGAAAACAAGTAAATGTCTCTTTTAAAGTTAAAAACATGGTTTCAACTTCTAGACCTTTACAACTTTTGCACATGGATCTTTTTGGCCCCTCTAGAACTATGAGCTTTGGTGGGAATTACTATGCATTAGTGATTATGGATGATTTTTCTAGGTTTACATGGACATTATTCTTGGCCCACAAAAATGATGCTTTTCAATCATTTAAAAACTTGCCAAAGTTATCCAAAATGAAAAAGGTTTTTGTATTGCATCCATAAGAAGTGACCATGGTGGTGAATTTGAAAATCATGAATTTGAAATTTTTTGTGATGAACATGGCATTGAGCATAATTTTTCTGCCCCTAGAACACCACAACAAAATGGTGTTGTAGAAAGGAAAAATCGATCTTTAGAGGAAATGACAAGAACTATGCTCAATGAGGCCAACCTTCCTAAGTACTTTTGGGCGGATGCGGTTAACACCGCTTGTTATGTTATGAATAGAGCCCTAATAAGGCCAATTTTAAAGAAAATCCCATATGAGTTGTACAAAGGAAAGAAGCTAAATGTGTCACATTTTCATGTCTTTAGATGTAAATGTTTTGTTTTAAATAATGGAAAGGATAACTTGGGAAAGTTTGATGCAAAATCTGATGAGAGAATTGTTGGTGTATGCCCTAGTGGCCAATACATTTTGTTTGTATTGACATACATTATATTATGCTATTTTTATATATGAGGCATTTCATTTATTGTGTTCTTTTTGATAAACATAATAAAGTCCTTAGAATAGTAAGTTTGATGCCATAGGACATCAAGTGGATGACTTGATCGTGAGATCCTTTTGGTTACAACACTATTTGTCCCTAGTCAAGTATTATTGTTAATTAGGACAACAATAATACATTGAGACTAGATGTGTAGAAGATCGATGACCGCATCTCACGGGTCATGGATATGAGATATCAAGTCTTCACATTGGTACATATTAGAGTAATGATGTTGGATTGACCCACCATGAGAACGCTACATGGATCGTTACGTGAATAAGGATTCTCATAGTGACAATGGTGTTTGTGGTCCTTTGAACGAAAAATTCCTACATGAGGAGTTGTGTGTTTTAATGCCATCAAACGTCATCCGTAACAAGGTGATTATAAAGTTGGTTATTGGACATACCGCAAATCATGCAGAGGGATGTGAGTGACCTAGATGGAATTTGTCACTCCTACATAACAAAGAGCGATATCTTCGATTGAGTTGCGAAATATGGATGCTCAAATGAGTCAATATGAGATATTGATCTCATTTGTTGTTACAAAGTCTACTTGAGTATGAAACGAATGATTGGACGCATTCCAAATCTAGATATCTTGACAAAGACTAAACTACACGGAAACATTGATCACGGATAGGTTATGTCAAATCACCGACATTCTCATTACTTGGGTAGCAGTGATGTGTTGCTAGATACCACTCCTTGTTTGTAATATTAAAATTTTCATGAGAACTGTGGTCACACACTTAGAACAGACTAAATTGAGCAATAAGGATCCAAGTTTTGATTCAATTGTGGGCCTAACTCATGACAAGATGGGTTTTAGGGTTGCACAAACTTACCTTGCTACTACTCACACTCACTTAAGGCAGCCACTATTATAAATAGAAATCATTAAGGGGCTGCTATACATGTTACATCACAACCCTAGCCGCACCTAAGAAAGTGAGTGAGAGACAAGTGAAAGGTTCTTCTCTTCATTCGCAGCCTAGCACCGCGAAAAGAGGCGTGACTCCTTTTGCAGTCTGTTCGTTGGATACCGCAGAAACATCGTCGCTATTACGGTGTTGGTGATTCAAATCAAGAGTAATTCTTAAAAAGACTTCGGATTAGACTTTTTCGCAAGGATTTTGATATTTTGATGATTCCCAACAAGAATATTCATTAGCTATTCTATACATAGTAAGGCCTTTAGAATCTATAACAAATGAACTATGACCATAGAAGAGTCTATACATATTGCATTTGATGAAACTAACCCAAATGAGCCGAGAAAGGATTTTGTTGATGATGGAAAATGGCAAAAACACACTTGGAAAATCAAGAGAAAGAGTCCAAGAAGCAAGAAGAGAGACTCCTTGATCACTCATGGCAAAAAGACTCAGAAATCTTGGACATACCCAAGGAATGGAGGACTTCAAGATATCACCCTCTCGACAAGGTGATTGGTGATGTATCAAAAGGGGTAATCACTCGAAACTCACTTAGAAATGCATGTAATCATTTAGCCTTCGTCTCTCAAGTTGAACCTAAAGACATAAATGAGGCCATTAATGATGAACATTGGATCTTGGCCATGCAAGAAGAACTAAATCAATTTGAGAGAAATCAAGTTTGGGAATTAGTTCCAAGGCCCAATGATCATCCCATAATTGGCACCAAATGGGTCTTTAAGAACAAACTTGATGAAATGGGCCTAATAATAAGAAACAAAGCTAGGCTTGTAGCTAAGGGTTATAATTAAGAAGAAGGCATAGACTATAAAGAAACTTATGCTCCCGTAGCTAGATTAGAGGCTATTAGAATGTTACTTGCATATGCTTATATCATGGATTTCAAACTTTATCAAATGGACGTCAAAAGTGCCTTTTTAAATGGTTTTATACAAGAAGAGGTGTATGTGGAACAATCTCCTGGTTTTGAAGATTTTGAATTGCCCAACCATGTTTTTAAACTGAAAAATATATTGTATGGCTTGAAACAAGCTCCTAGAGCTTAGTATGAAAGGTTAAGCAAATTCCTTTTAGAAAAAGGCTTTTCTAGAAGCAAAGTTGACACTACCCTTTTCATAAAACACAAATGTATGACATACTTCTAGTTCAAATCTATGTTGATGACATTATATTTGGAGCTATTAATAACTCTCTTTGTAAAGAATTTTCAAATATTATGCAAAGTGAGTTTGAAATGTCAATGATGGGTGAGCTCAACTTCTTCCTTGGTCTCCAAATCAAGCAAACAAGAGAATGAACTTTTATAAGCCAATTCAAGTATTGCAAAGAGCTACTCAAGAAGTTTGGAATGGACAATGCCAAGCATATGGCTACTCCTATGGGCACCTCTTGCTATTTGGACAAGGATGAAGGAGGTAAATCAGTAGAAATTACAAAATATAGAGGTATGATTGGCTCACTCCTTTATCTCACTACAAGTAGGCCTGATATAATGTTTAGTGTATGCTTGTGTGCTAGATATCAAGCTAATCCTAAGGAATCACACCTAAGTGCTGTTAAGAGAATAATGAAATATCTAATAGACACATCATAAATGGGTTTGTGGTACCCTAAGAGTGCCTCATGTAGCCTTATTGGGTATTTCGATTCTGATTTTGCTGGATGCAAAATGGATAGGAAGAGCACTAGTGGGACATGTCACTTGCTTGGAAGCTCACTAGTTTCTTGGCATAGCAAGAAACAAAATAGTATGGCATTGTCTACAGCTGAAGCTGAATATGTAGCAGCTGGGAGTTGTTGTGCTCAAATCCTTTGGATGAAACAACAACTTTTGGACTATGGTCTTGAACTTGATCACATCCCCATAAGATGTGATAATACTAGTGTAATTAATTTTTCCAAAAATCCCATTTTGCATTTTAGGACTAAACATATTGAAATAAGACATCATTTCATTAGAGACCATGTTCAAAAAGGTGATTGTATGCTTGAATTTGTTGAAACCACAAAGCAACTAGCTGATATTTTCACTAAACCCTTAGCAAAAGAAGCATTTTTCTATATAAGAAATGAACTTGGTATTTTGGATCAATCACGCATAAATTGACATTTTACTGCATAATCCTAAAATCAAATCATGTTGCTTTCTACATAATCATGCCATTTTGCTGCATAATTTCTGAGCTATTAATCATATTTGAATCCAATACTAACTTGAGCGTCAGAGATTTCTCCTAAGTTGTTTTGCAGGTGCTCCCTCATGTTCAAGATTCCCAAGCAACTCAACAACCTCACAATTTCACCAAAAAGGGTGAAATTCTTGGTAAAAATAGTATTCTTGCAAAATTAAGTGATTTGAAACATAATATGATTAGATCATATGCTTGTTTGATGATTTGAATTGATTTAAGATATTTTGGAACTGATTTGAATGATTTAAGGTTGATTATATGTTGTTTGGAATTAAATTGGCATGTCTCTGAACCTAATAAATGATAGCAAAATTGATCCTCCACAAATTGATGCATAAAATTATTTTTTATCCTATGCCCTATTCGAATAAGAAGCCCTTTATTCGAATAAAACCTTCCAGTAAAGCCTAGTTATTTTTCTAACTCGTTTATATTATTTGAATAAGGATTCCCTTATTTGAATAACACCTCACAGAATGTGTTATCACAACCTAATATCAACTGGTTATTCGAATAACCAACTAGTTATTCGAATAAAGCATGTCAGTGGCAAAAACCATTTTTATGTTATTCGAATAACAAAGTATGTTATTCGAATAACAAATGACAAAATTCCCCAAACACATGAGCTACTACGCTGTTATTCGAATAACAATATTGTTATTCGAATAACAATATTGTTATTCGAATAACACCACTGTTATTCGAATAACATGGGAATTATAAAAGGATTTCACGAGCCTCCTCAATCATTTCATAAGTTTTTCCCCCCTTCTCTGCTTTTTCTTCTTCGTGTCCACCCATCTCCTCCTTCTCTCCATAACCCACCAAAATTCCACCATTGCCTCCTCTTCCAAACGCCCATGTAGCAAAACTGCTTCCACCAACAATCCCATTAATCTTCGAAGACTTTCGTCCAATAACGACGATCTCAAACGCTTCAGGGAAGAATTCTGGACCAGAGACGTCATTCAACCCAAATACATGGATCGCCAGTTCTTTGAAGACGATGGAGGATTTGATTTCCTCGATGATCTCTCCCATCAGGGCGTGCTCGATCTCTGCAGCTACAAGGACTCAATTTTCCCAGATTTGGTGAAAATTATTTACTGCAACCTGAAGATTGACGGTCCTAATCTCATCTCTGAAGTAAAGGACTAGGAAATAGTTATCACTCCAGCTGATTGGATGTTGTTCTTCAAATTAGACGCCACAGGTGCTGCTGTGGAGCCAGATAGCAGACCCTACGTGAAGGCATACAGAAGAGAAGAAGCTGTGCCACTACTGGTGAAGCCTGGAACAGTTGGGCCCAAGGTTGGCATAAAAAGTCGGATGCTGAAAAGTCAAGAAAGGCTGCTTCACTACTCATATGCGCACATTCTCGCTCCTCGTGGAGGTAATTATGCTTATTTGACTGAAGATGACATTTTTCTTCTCTGGGTGCTGAAGAAAAATTGGAAGATCAACTGGCCAAATTTCATTGGAAAATACATTATGAAGGTCAAGACCACCAAGAATTCTGACCTGCCATATGCTCTCATCATCTCAGCCTTTTTTAAGAAATACTCCCTGCTCAAACAAACTGAACGGACAATGGAAATAAACCACTTCAACATCTTTGGGGAATTTACTCTGAAGAAAATAAAGATGGTTCCAGACAATATTGGAGGATGGGTATACCCTGATGAACTGTAAGAAGCTACAGCAGATAAAGACATTGCAGATGCCCCTGTTCTTGCTGATGACCCTGTTCTTGCTGATCAGCCTACTGAAGCCCCTACTCCTGCTCCAGTAACCCTGGAAGGCATTATGACCACTCTGCTCGACAATCGTGCTTACATGGAACACACATTTTCTATTCTCTTCGACAGAATAGAAGGTGTTGAACGTGAGATTGCTGCCCTGCGAGTTGCACCTCCTGCCCCTGCACCAGACTCACCTCCTCCTCCACCAGACACTTATTTTTTATCATAGGAATTTAGTTTTTAGATCTTTTTTTTTATGTTTTTGATGTATCTTTGGCTGCCTATATCTGCACTTGTTTATCCTTAGCCATGCTTGCAATAATTGAATAAAGTATAATTTAGTTTCCTTGCTGACTTCGCACTCTTTGAGCCTGTTCTTGCCTTACATCTCTTACAAAATGTTCGTTTAATTCCTTGCTAAATGATATAAACGCATGTTTGTGATTACCTGGTATATGCATGTCTTGCCCCATCTTTTTGATCATGACAAAAGGGGGAGAAGAACAAGAACAAGCTAAAATTAACTCTGTTAATTTGTACTTAAAGATAAAAATAATCACTGTTGACAAATTTTGGTTTTGGAGATTACGTTGAGAAAAGACAGATCTAAAAGACTAATCTGAAAAAGATCAAGAGACTCCAAAAGAAAGGGGGAGCTGCGCTTATCTCTGATAATTTATGCTCCTCTTACAAACAAGAGGGGGAGTAAGTCTCCTTGATTAAATCTTGTGATTTCCAATTTACAAATGAACTAACTCTTTTCTCAATGGTTGTTTGTCATCATCAAAAAAGGAGAGAATGTGATTGGCATATATCTCATAAAGAATGTATTTTGATGATAACAAACTTAAAGATGTTGCAAGATCAAGTCCAAGAGTCTCAAGACCATCAAGTATAGCTTTTAGGACTTTAATCATTTTGTAAAGGTATATATAAGGATTCACAATTGCTCAATCTTACATTTTGAAATAGCACACGAGTTTTCAAGGCTTCAATATGGTTTTTAATTCCCAAAGAATCAATCATCTCGTGTCCATAAGCTTACAAGATCATATAGAATCAAGAGCAACATTTAAAAAGGCATAAAACATATTTTTCACATGTATTATTCGAATAAGGAGTTCCTTATTCGAATAACACAAGTCAGAGATTCCAAATAATCTTTCAGGAAAGGATTTATTCGAATAAGCCCTGTGCTATTTGAATAAATGGTTCAAAAACGTTTTGGCATGAATAAGTTATTCGAATAACAAAGTGTTATTCGAATAACACATCTCTAGGAAATCATTTTATTAAATGGTTATTCGAATAACAGAGTTGTTATTCGAATAACAAACCTCTAAGCAAAACCATATTTAAATGGTTATTCGAATAACAATGTTGTTATTCAAATAACGAGATCTCAGCAAATCAAATAGTCAAATAACATGTTTTCCTAAAAGCCATACATTTAAGTGGTTATTCGAATAACCAAAATGTTATTCGAATAACACATTACAGAGGAAAACACGCTTATGCTATTTAAAGCCTTATTCAAATAAGAATTCTCTTATTCGAATAAGAGAGCTTTCCAAAAACAGAAATTAACGGATAGTTACGTATCATTAAATGCTCCAACCACCTCCCAACGGCTCTAAACTTCAATGACTTATAAATAGAAGTTGTTGGGCTTTTATGGAGGTTAGACAATTAATCTGAAAAACCTTGGTTGAGCATTAAAAATGAGTTTTCATCTTTTCCTCCGTTAATACTCTGTTTCTGAGCGTAAACTGTGAATCATATACCCATTGAATTTTCAGTTGTATTATCTACTCTTTGAAGAGAGTTTCTACCTATTCAATCTTTGTATAATCTCTAGAGAAGGTGAGGCATCCCTCCAAACTGTAAAAGAGTGAGGTATCCCTTAGAAAATAGAGGCTCAAGCATAAGGGTGAGGTATCCCAAAGTGTTAAGTGCTCAAGGTTGTAGTGGTTGTCAAGCACCCATTAAAGCTTGAAGATATAGTGAAAAATCTCAAGTTGTTGCTTGGGGACTGGACGTAGATCACAAGTGGATTGGTGATCAAACCAGGATAAATCATTGTGTTTGTTTTTTCTAAACCCTTCTCTTTATTTTGTGCACTGTTTTATTGAATTGCTTGAATATTGTCTCCTTTGGCTATCACTTTTATAAGTAAAAGTGTTTATCTCATCTATCCAATTATCTCTAATCATTCAATAGCTTCAACGAAAATTGGTTATCAAACGATTTGTGAAAGATTTGCGAACTTGTTTTACTTACTCAATTCACTCCCCTCTTGAGTATTGAGGCCACTTGGTAACACAGATATCATAGTATATTCATAATATATGTTAGTCATGGCAACCATTACCTAAGAGGGGGGTAAATTGGGTAATTATAAGTTTTTAAAACAACATTAAGAAATTAAGTATTTTGAACCACTCAATTAATAAATGCAATGGAACATGCATAACAAAGGTACAACTATTAGAAATTACTCAAATACAACTTGGGTTATAGGATAAATCAAGCAAATAAGTTAGATATCAAATTTAACTTAAGCATATATAATTAAAGCATAAATGTAAAGGAGATAGAGTAGAGAATAGCAAACACAAGAGTTTATCTTGGTTCAGGCACTAACCACTTGTGGCCTACATCTAGTCCCCAAGCTTTAACTTGAGATTTTCTTCACTATTTCGTATACTTCATAGATGCTAGGAAAACCTTTGTACAAGTAAGAGCACTCCTCACACCTTAGGATACCTCACCCTTGTGCTAGAGCCTCCAACTATTCAAACTTTATAGGTACTTGAAAAACCTTTACATTTAAGAATACTCACAACACCTTTGGGATACCTCACCCTTTGTATTTGAGCTTCAATATAAAGGATATCTCACCCTTTTCTCTCTTGAGGAATACCTCACCCCCTTACAATGATTCTAAGATGAAAAGAAAGACTAGAAACTCCCACAAGAGTAAATATACAACTTGAAAAACATAGGAATAGAAGGATTTTGATATAAAGAACTCAAAATATGATTTTAATAATTCAAGGATCAAATCAAGCGTTCTAGAGTTGTAAATGCTTCAAACATCACTTATATATAGAGCCCAAGTGATAAAATAGTTGTTGATAGTGTTTTAAAAGGATTTCTTATGAAAACTAGTCTTTTATAGCCATTGGGAATGTTTCAGACTTGTGGTAATCAATTACATGGATATTGTAATCAATTACAAGGCTCTTAGAAGACGTTCTGGGCTTTCTGGGCAGGATGTAATTAATTACAAGTTTCATGTAATCGATTACATGGCCTCTGTTAAAGTTGTAATTGATTACAAGGCTTGTGTAATCGATTACAATATTCTGATGCTTAGAAAATGACTTTAAACACACTTAACTTCTTCATTTCTCATCCGTTTTAAGAAAATGTCACTCGTTGGAAAGATCTTTGAGTCTATTTTCATATTAAATAAGTTTCATAACAAAAATAAAGTATTTTGAAAGTTATGATCAAAAGAGTAACCAAAGGTCAATTTTTCAAAACTCAAACTTGACTATTTTTCATAGTTTTGAATTACCACCATGACTAGCTTTTCAAAACAAGTTTGTTGGGCATTTTAGCATGTAAGAACTATTTTTAAAGATTTAAAAACATATTTGAGCTCTTTTCATGTAAAACCTCTATATTTATATAGGAGAAAACCTAAAAAGAAAATATAACAAATCTAGTCATTAGGCTTCTTAATGTAATTCAAGCTTCCAAAAATTTCTTCTCTTCAAATCTTGAAAATGCTTGGAACATCTTATCATTCTCATTCTTCTTGAGTTAAGCATAATTGTGATCTTTTTCTTTCTTGCTGTAATGCTCACTCTTGGTACTTGGACTATCCTACAAAGTATTGCTCACTTAAAATAAACATAGTTAGTCCAAATTCATAATTCAATATCTTCATACGCATTATTCGTAAATGTATAACTCTAGTTAGTCTAACATGCATTTAAGACTTTTATAGATATATCCAAATAAGACATTTATCAATCACTAATAGATATGTTTTATATAGGATGCATCAAATAACACTTTGCACATTTTTATTTATATAGAGTCATATCCAATATTAATTCATTATAACTCATATAAAGCATTATTGGATATATTATGTAAAGAATGCTACACTTATCTCATTGCATGATCATTAAGTGAAATATAATAAGATGGAGTACATGATCATGCATGATCTAATATAATCTATCAAGTACATCTATGTAGTATAAACATAATTCTTTTTGTCTTATATTTGTCATCATCAAAACTTAACATATTAAACCATTAAGACAAACTTATTTCCACAATCTCCCCCTTTTTGATGATGGCAAATCACTAAAGAAAAATATGTTGAGCAATATAAGCATATCAAACAATAAGCACAAGAACATATTATTCTTTCCATTTCTCACTCCCCCTATTTGACATCAATAAAAAGGCTTAGGAAGGAAAGATAATATTTTCTTTCCTCCTATAGATAAAACTCATGTTGCAAAAAAGAGTAGGGTTATCAAAACTAAAAGCTTCTTCAAGTTATTCAAAACATAACTATCTCCCCTTATTTGATTCTACATATAATTCAAGAATAGAGAGATGAAATAAACATGCTTTCAAGTCATATTTTAGTACGTCAACATTTATTATATGATAACAATAAGCTTAAGAAATTATGTCTAACATATAATATCTTACATACCACATGATAAATAAGTACCGCTTGATGAAAGTTACAAAATATCCATATAAGGTTATGGAATTAAGGTTTTCAAACGAAAGATCATACAACTTGTCACATATCAAACATTTATCAATGAAAGAATCAAAAAATATAAAGTTTAAGAATGTTTACCTTCTTTTATTGATAGAGGGAAAGAGAATAAGAGATGGTTTTCATTGACATGTTGATAAAACACTTCATGTCAAATAAGGATGTAAACCAAGAGAGATAATTTAGGAGTTAGGCTCTCCCTCAAAATATGCACATTATCAAAATATAAAAATTAATATTTTAACATAGTCATGCACATATTTATAGTCAACAAGGACATGCAAGAAAGATATGTAAGATGAAAAGGATAAACAACCATTACAAATCAACAAATAATTATGAGAAGTTATAAAAAAAGAAGAAGATAAACTCCCCCTTATTAAAGCACGAGATAGATAAAAAGAAATATGCATGCCAAAACCATTTAAGCACATTCCCATAAAGTAAAGCAAGACAAAAGATACTTATTCTTAATCTATCAATCAAAAATTATTTTAAAACTTCTTCCCCTTTCAAAAAGAATTTTACAAAAACACATTATATTTTCAAAAGCATCGTAGAAGGGTAGAGAGGTTTTATATTAAATCCACATATTCCTTGAGAGTGATCAAACCCAAGTCAAAGGAATATTTGAAAGTACATCTCCTATCTTTCTCATTGAATGAGAGCCTTGAGAAAATAAAATACTTTGAAGAACATGACTTATCTTTTGAAGTATCAAAATGAGTTTTATAAAACATTTCAAAAGATTAATTTGGAAACTTTCTTAAACATTCCCTCAAGATTTAACAAAACTTTTCAAAACAAATGAAGAGAGTACTACATTTATAGAACATATCCAAAGATTTCTAAATTTTAAAGACATTTAGGAGGTGATAATACTTTCAAGGTCTTAAGACAAGTTCAAAAGATTCTCAAGGATATGAAACTTGAAAAGCTTCTTTCAAATATGATAAAAGATTTTGCTTTAAAAAAAAATAATTAACCAAAAACTGTTTTTAAAAAACAATAGCATGATTCTCAAAGGTATTATACCACTAAGAAACCATAAATTAAGAGAATCATAGATATCAAACATTCACCTTGATGAAATATGCTATAGGGATCAAAGTATGTATAGAACTAATATCATCCACCCTATATGCAATGACAAAAATTAGCAAGTTAATATTCAATTAGGTTCTTTGTCAATGCTAAACATACTTCTCATGTAAATAAAAAATTTATATTATTTAAGATCAAATTATCAACAAGTATCATACAATCCATAACATATAGAATACCATAGTAGCTTAGGGATAGAGATACTTATTGAGTTAGATAGAGAGTGATGCTTCTTTAGAATGTTCTTCGTTTATTGGTCCTTTGAGTTTGGACTTTCTTCCATTGAGTATTCCATTTCATTGCACTTGAAGAAAGTCTCATCATGTCCCTCTTCATTCAACTCTTGTCTTTATCCATTTATGCTTGACATTTCAATACTTTATGGCTATATTTGAAACACATAGAAACACTTGCAAAGCTAACTCTAAAAGTTTTCTGAAATATAGGTTAGCATTAAATATCATTTAAGCTCATTTATAAGCATAACTTAGGTTGATATATAATGTAAAACATGTACCATATTATCAACCATGCTAAGTTAGTTCTAACGAGAACAAAAGAAGGACATATGTACTTGAATCCAAAAATATGGTTTAAGCAATTTAAGGCACGATTCAAGTTTATCAAGAAACACATGATCAACATCAAAACTTATATAAGCATTTTGAGGAAAAAAAATGATCATGTAAGGCATATAATATCAAATAAGGAATTGTAGTATGCACACATGTCAATCAAGAACAAAAAGTCCCTTATTGAAATGAAAGAATTGATAAATCATGGAACTATAACTTTTGAAACCATTTATGATTCATTTCAAGATATACTTCATTGTAAAAATCATTGAAGTTCAAAGACAAGTTCAAGACACAAAATGAATTATTTACTTCTTGTTTTCAAGATATGAACATATCAAGCAATTTCAAACAAGAAGACATATAACTTTTAACTTTCTAATCTCCAAATAAGTATATAAGAAAATTAAGTTTCAAAGAGAAAGGATTAGAACTACTCCTGAGTATGTGAATTTTCATATTTGAATAAAGAGAATTGGCCACAAGCTCAAGAATAAAGATATTACCATAAAATATGTTATTCTAAATAAAGTGTGTACTTATCTAGCATGTTAGCATATGTAAAAACACTTTTAAGACACAATGCTAGACAAGCACAACTTAAGGCATGTTAAGGCATAAAACAAGTCTCTAGCTCTCCAAATATCACATGATATTCAATTTAAAACATAAATAAGGATAAGAGATTGATATCACCAAAAGTGTACTCTTTGAGTTTTTGTAGGAGACTCCAACTTTCATGCCTCAAGGCTCCTTGAGAATGTTGTGGTTCCCCGTGTCATTTTTTTTTGTGTTTTCATCACTCTTGGAGAACTTGGACCATTTCAAATTTTTTGAATCTCAAGTAGTGTAGTTGTATTTCACTTCAATGCATGCTTGACTTAATAGTCACCCTACAACACAATTCATAGTACTTTCTTTGGTATCCACCAATTTTGGATCCATATATGTTAGTCATTGATTATTAATCCATTATGCTCTCAAAAAGATCAATTTTTTCATAATATGTAAATTAAGCACAATAAATTGAATAATCAATTACCATTAAGCACATAGCTAATAGCATGCTTACTTTCATGATATATAGACAATTTAAAGCATAGAAAACATATATAGTCATAGAATACCCTACGATTAAGAAATATGTAGGATAGTGAGCAAATGGTGTAATAAGAATGAACATAATCATGTGCTATATATAATATTTAACTTTTACTAAGTACACATGATTCTATCCATTACCTAAGGCCTACAAGGAATATACCTCATATTCATTGTCTTTTTAAGTGAATGTGCATAAGAAGTAAAAGATTTTGATACCTTGGCCTTGGTAATCAAAGAAACTCTTTTCCTTGCCCATTGCTTCTCTTTTGGTGTTTTGAACTTTACAAGATCTACATTTTGTACTTGAAAAGTTTTAGTTGAATTCATCTTCCTTCTTTGACCAAAACTTCTACCATTGGGCTTTGAAAGCATTCTCCTTGATGATTCCTTTTTCCTTGGACTAATTAGTCAATTCTTTTGAGAAATTTTCTGTATAATTGAAATACTAGGAGGACATTTTGGTATCCACTTCATATTGGGTTCTTGAATGTTAGTACTAGGGCCTTTAAGATCTTTTAGGAACTCATACTATACAATTTCTTATATAAGGATTTCTTCTATAATTGCATAAATGAGAAATATGTCCTAGATAACTACAAAAATTGTAAACAATTGAATTTAATGATGACTTGGTCGTTTGAAGATCATATTTGGAAAACTTAAGCCTTTTGTTGTTATTACATTCTAAACTATTTTTGCCATAAGCCTTACTTGAATTTTCATGTGGAATAACATTAATTTTATTCTTATTAGTAAGCATGAAATATAAGCAATTAGAATCATTAGCTTTGACAAATTTGAAAGATAAGTCCTCAACTTGATTTTTGTAAATCAATGCACTTTTCACAATAAGTTGAGGTTTTATATTTCAAAGACATTTTCTCATCAAAAAAGGCATATTTATTTTTCAAAGTCTCAATTTCGTTTTCAATGGAGGAAATATTTTCCAAATAAGATAAGAGGTTGAGCAGTGCAGCCTCATTCAAATCTCTAAGAGACTTAACACCTAGACCTCCCTAATGTCATATTTGTATATATGCTACTCAGAATTATGAATTCTCACCTTGTTTGCTGTTTTTCATGATTAATCCAGGTCGAGACATTTCCAAGGAGAAGGAAAAGAAGCAGATAGATAAGAGCAGTTTTATTTGCTTTTGAACAAAGCTTGTATATTATTATATTTGCTTTGGTTTGTATAAAAGTTTATATATTACACCATGTCCTTTTGAGGCTAATGTTGTATATATGCAATCTTTTCTTTCCTTCTTGGCTCGTTATAATATTGCGTATGATTATTTTGACTCTAGAATGTTATTTTTAAGTTAGAAGAAACATGGCTAATATTAATTACTATTGTATATTCAGAATATACTAAGGTATTGGTATTAGAATGTTACATGCCATAGTTACAAGTCCCACATAAAGTAGTGAGTGAAATATTCAAGCATACAACCTATATAAAAGTCAAGAAGGGACAAGCCTTCTTATGTCTTTCTTGGGCCTTATATGTGGGCATTTGTAGCTTAGCATTGACCCTCTATTTAGCTCAAAAATTATTTTTGAATGAGTTACAAATTTGTTAACAAAAAAAAAGTTCAATTTTTTTAATAAATTTGGTTCAAATTAATTTACTACCAATTTTACTAGTTTTTGATTAATTTAGTTAGTTCTGATTTATTCTTTTACAGACTGGTTCTATGTGCTAAATGGATTAGACCTGTTCTGAAGTGGATTCAGAGAGTACCTGAGATAAATACGTATGCGGTGGTTTCCTCCTTGAGTGGTAGCTGAACGTACTGCACAAGGGAGTGGGTACCTGCAAAAGGGACTCCAACGCTCAAGTCATCTCGTACTCAAGTAGGCTTATGGATTGTATTAATTGTTACCTTCTTAAGTTGACTTAACCTTATATTTATAGAGCGTATACAGAATCCTAATGGGATCCTTACTGAATGCAGGTAATTTAGGATTAGTATCTTGATGAAGATCGCTTCTCCATTATTATAGGATATATCCCTGTAAATCTGGAAAGTATTTAACCACCAAAGATAACTATAAGTCCTATAATATCGTAAGTTGATGATTGGCAGTTACGGATATTTGGAATTTATTCTCTGCATGAATCTATGAATTACGACATCATGACCCAACACTGCTTGGGGTGCCGCATTCCGAGGTTCGGACTACGTTGTGAACCTCCCTTTATGCCAGCCTAGGAGGAGTCCGGTAGTGTGCATGCCGGGTTGATCCCATAGAGCGAGATCCCAGATCATGGTCCAGAACAGTTGCCCTCAGCTTGGCTCTTGGATGAGACAGACCAGAGTCAAGTTTTGAACGAATCAACCGTTATATGGCTGACACGGTAGTCCGGTATATAAGTGTCTGATCCCGGTTAAATGCCAGCGTCCATGACTCACTCTGATATAATTAAAGATCATTGCCCCTAAGTAAAAGTACTAGGGATCCTTCGAGATATCTTCGACGCGAAATCTGAACGTGCTCTCTGAACCAGCTGGTGGTAGCAGTCTGAGATTCTCTAGAAATTGACACTTGGACTTTATTGGGAATTAATGATCCTTTAAAAAGAATATCAGTTTCATACGGATCTTCTCAACTGCTCCCTATCTTTGTGACCAATCAGAGATTTGAAGCATTTATTTTGGCTGACTTCATGAGGTCAGGTCACCTTTTACGGGACCAATCCAAATCCCTTATGCGTCTTATAAGTAAAGTATGCCCCTTCGTGAGCTAGCATTCCCTTCCTTCATATTCCTTCATATTCTCATGTAAAAATGGTTTCTTTAGAGAGAATTAGAGTAGCCTTTCCTTCGTTTTCCATGCTTGTGAAGAGAACTTCCTCTTCTATAGAGGTTATACTTTTATTTTTTCTAAAGTTCTTGAAGATGTTTGGTTTTCCTCAAACGTGTTTTCCTTTTGCTGGGAGCCTTTCTATCTTGGCTTAAAATTAGGTTGCTATGCATTTAGGAAGGCGGGAACCTTTCTATCTCGGCGTACATGGGAGTGTCTAACCCAGCTAACTAGCGTGGAGTGATGCTTCCATAGTCCAATGCATAGCAAACCTGCAGGGTGCTCTGACCAACCCTTTTTCCCTTCTCCAAGGGATTCCCAGTACTTGACTGGGTTGACATAGCAGAGAAACGTTCTCAGAAGGAAAAAGCCAAGGGGACGACTTGGGGTGGTCTGCTTTCTTTGACTTGCTTTCAAGGAAGCACAGGGTATCCTTCTCTACCGTCATATGCCAAGAAGGTTGGGGGGATCAGTTGGTAGAGTAATTCTATTTTCGGGGTGGCTTCAGTCTGTTCCAGGGTAGAATGACTATTGGAGCGGCTCCGAGATTTGAGGCAACTTGGAATGGTTAAGGCCGGTGGAATGTCCTCCTGCAAGAAAGGTCATGCCCCATCTAGCAATCGAGAGGATGTCTCGGTCTTTATTTTCACCGTGGAGGAGGCAATGTCAAGGATTTTGGTATTTTTTTTTCGGGATTGTGATTTCGGTTTGCTAATGTTCTTCAAAGTCAATCCAATTTTTTAAGAGACTGGGGTTTGGTGATGTGGATGTGGCATGATCCAGGCTGCTGGAGATGTTTGTTCCTTCCACCAGGCTGCCCTTATACATTCTATGTCTTAATATTTTCTTTTTCCTCTTTTTCGGATGTATGACGATGTATGGAATGAAAGTAATTCAATAAAGACTACATTCTGTATTTGTTCTACATTTTTTTATTTTTCCGCCGAGGTAATGCTGACGGGATAAGTCCAACGCTTATTCGGGCATGACACCGTGATGATATTGCTGGGGTGAGTCCAACGCTCACTCTGGCATAATACCATAGTAATAGCGTCTCGGCATCCATTCGTTGTCCGTACTGTGAACAAGATGGACACAGTAGTTTGAAGCCGGGATCCATTGGAAAAGTCCGGGCTCTTCTTTTAACATCCGTACGACACTTTGAGTCATTGCGTAACTGTCTTTTCAACTGCTACTACAACTGTGTGGGCCACGTGGTATGATTCTATCGGAGGTACGTGCCTAGAGCTCCGCGCGCCTTGATGAGCACCTTTTGAACTTGCGATGGAGAGGACAGAAATGTCCCCTAACCGTTCAACCCTTTATAAATAAGAGTCAAGGGTTCGTCTTCCTCACCTTACTTGTTTTGACTAAGTTCACTGAGAACATCGAGCGGCAGAGGCTTTGGTTCTTTTGGGTATTCTTCAGCCATTCCCAGCTTCTATATTGCTCAAGCGCTCTTTGTCTTTACACAATAAGTAGCTCTCTCTCAATCCTGCTTTCTTTTTTCATTTTCAGAATACTCATTGCTTTCGAAAAGTAGAGTAGTAGTGCATTTCTGTTCTTACTTCACGTTAAATAGATTCTAATGATTTTTGGACTCTAAATAAACTTCGTCGCCTCCCTATAACACCATCTCCGTCGCGCCGCACGCAGCTGATGAGTTCCCCTAGAATCCTGATTTCTGGTGGGACAGGAGGTCGGTAGGGGGTTTGAATTATTTCGTTCTCTCCTTTGTGTCTGAATCCATGGCATTATTGGTTCTGACAGTTGCTTACCGACTCCTTTAGATGTTCTCGGGATTTCCATGGCCAGAGGAAAGAAAGCTAGAGTCCAGTCGCCACTCGGCGACATCCGTAATCCAGCAGAGGACGAGTTTATTCGAATTCATCGAGGTCCCGGGTTGGTATATCCATGGGTGGTGGACGACGTATGGAATTGTCAGTCCAAATTTTCGAGTGAAGTTGTACTCCGAGAATCTTTATTTGCCCCGGAGTTGACCGCGTACAAAGCTCGGGACGATCAGTTCAAAGTTGTTTGTCCGGATTGGAGTGAGAAAATGTGTTCCTGCCGAGAGACTGGTTCCCACTTTATGTTCCAGTATAAGCCCCTCTTTCTCAAGCTGGGACTTCGAATGCCGTTTTCTGACTTCCAAATGGCCATCCTCCGTACTCTACATGTGGCCCCATCGCAGATCCATCCAAATGGCTGGGGTTACATCATCTCCTTCCAAAGGTTGTGTCAGTTAATGAGTCTCAAGTGCTCAGTTAATACCTTTTTTTATTTTTATACACGAATAAATACTTAGGGGACGGTGAAGCAAACAAGTTGGCTCATCATCCGGTCTCAGCTCGGTCGTAAATCCTTTGACGTTTTCGAAGAAAGCTTTAAAGGATTCAAAATTGCATTTTTCAAGGTCAAAGTCGCAGAGGGATGTCAACCATTCTTCCTCAAACCTGACGGGGAGTCACAATTCCCGCTTTACTGGACGCGAGACTGCTGGGGTGTTCCCCTCAGTATAATTGAAAAAGAAGAGGGGGATCTCGACCTCTAGGAGCTCAGGTCTATCAGATTCATAGCCCGGTATGTCGAGCAGCATGAGAACATCAATATTAGAGATGTTCTCTGTACCCCTGGTGATGATCTTCTTTATGCTTTATTAGGTAGGAATTAGGGTGTTATTACCCATAGTGTCCCTAGATGTTTGCACTTTGTCTTTATGTACTAATATTTTGTGATGTGCTGACTGTACTTGTTTCTATTTTCTTTCAATTAACAACATGACTTCTGGGTCTTCCGTGATTGCCCTGCATTCTATAAGAAATCGGAGAAAGGGGAAGAAATCTACGGCCTCTTCATCTGCTGTCGTCCCAGCATCCTCTGGCCAGGGCATTATTTTCGGAGAGAAAGATCAGCCGGGTTCCCCTACCCACAATCTTCAGGGGAGAAAGAGGCAGGCTGTCGAAGGACCTCTTGAACATGATGAGAGGTCGTCAGAGGGTGGTGATAAAGAAATAGAGGATTTCTTGCTAATCATCATGGGGCACTCCGAGCTCAGCCCCTTCATTGCTGGACGGTTTTTAAGTGGCGAGGTCAGGCAGCGTATTGCCAAGCAAGGTTTGGCCCAAACCTTGGCTACACTTTAGAGGCAAGCTCTCCGAGCGGCTGCCAAGATCCACGTAATCGAAGAGACTATTGAGGATGCCGACAAAAGGGCATTGAAAGAGCTGAAGACTCTGAAGAAGGCAAATGAAGAAGTTAGCTAGAAGCTGAGCGCGTCCTTGAAACTAAACGAAGATACTCAGGAAATGGTCATCGAATTGGAGAGGGCATTGGTGGATTCTAAGTCCGCCAGGAAAACCGAGAAGCTCTAGGCTGACAAGAGCATTGGCGTACTGGAGGCTGAGATAGTTCAACTAGAAAGGGAAGTAGAGGAGATGGACGCGATATCTGGAAAAATCGGGGGAGAGCAATTCCAGAATGTCGTGGCACAAATCCAGTACTTCAATCCCGGGGTTGCCCTTGTCTTGGAGGGTATTACCCCAGATAAAATCTTCCATAATGGCTAACTTGTCTTTGCAAAGGAATTGGCCACGAGTGCTCCTAGTGATAACCCGGAAGTTATTCAGATCCCGGAGGGAGAAGAGACTAGCGTTTGAGCTTTATCTCACTTTTTGCCCCCTGCGTGGGGTTTTATTTTTTATTTTTTTGTAAGGATAATTGCCTCGTGATTAGGGTTTTTTAATTAATTACTTTGTTTCGCTGTTTATTCTTTTGGTTTTCATGGTCTGACTTGGGTCCAACGCCCATCTTCATAGTCGTTTTAAAGGACTTAGAAAATACTTTTTGTCATGTAAAACCATGGTCCAGGATCCTACACTCATACCGTTGAGTGAATAGCATTCCACTTGACTTAGGTAGAAATAATGCCTTAGTCTGTAATCTAACATTTATAGCAATCAAACATTGTGAAATTTTAGACTTAGGCAAAATAAAACATTAATCCATATTCCAGTGCTTATTATAGGAAGCATTTGGAATTGTAGACATAGGTAAGAATAACGCCTTAGTTCAGGGTATATTATGGGAAAACCCTTTTTACCTTAGGCATAAACATTATTTAACCTTACCCGGGGTACCCTAATAACCATATAGATTTTGAGATCCCTTCTCGGCTTAAGTATAAAGGAAGAGTGTGTACCTATGATCCGTACTACCTCTTGTTCATTTGACCTTTTAACAGTCAATGTCGCGTGTGAAACTAAATTTGATATCTGAATAACTCTGTTTTATTGATGATATTGGGGGACAAAGGTCCGTACAAAGCATATTATTCAAAACTAGGACGGATCGAACATAATTCTACTAGAGGGCTAAGCCACTGCGGGCATTCAGCTATAGTATTTTCTTAGTTTATCCACATTCTAATAATTCTTAACCGGGGTGCCAGATAACGTTTCTAGGGTGTAAGCTCCCTTGCCCGTACTGGTGACAACAAGGTAAGGCCCTTCCTAGTTAGGGGCTAATTTCCCTTGGGAGGTATTTTTCCCTCCTATGTCGACTCTCCTGAGCACTAGGTCACCCAACTGGAATTTTCTTGGGACCACTTTCTTGTTGTACCTAGCTGCTGTCTTTTGCTTAAGAGTGGCATCCCGTATGTGAGCCATATTTCTTCTTTCCTCCAGTAGGTCCAGGTCTTCTCTGATTAGACCAGGATTGCTATCAAATGAGAACTGTTAGTAATGCCAGCTGGGCTTTCCAATCTCTACCAGGATCATGGCTTCGCAGCCATAGGTCAATTTGAATGGAGATTCACCCGTGGTGGAATGGGGAGTAGTCTGGTATGCCCAGAGAACATGATCAAGTTACTCGACCCAGTTCCCTTTGACTTCATCTAACATCCTTTTTAAGCCTCGTACGATGATCTTATTGGTGACTTCGGCTTGTCCGTTTGTCCTGGGGTTCTCAATAGAGCTGCAATGGTGTTTTATTTTTAATCCAGCCAGTAGCTCTTCAAAGCTTTTATCTTTAAACTGGGTGCCGTTATCCGTGACGATGGATTCTGGCATGCCAAACCTGGTGATAAGATGGCGCTAAGTAAACTTCTGGATTCGTGCTGAGGTGATGGTGACCAAGGGTTCGGCCTCGATCCATTTAGTAAAATAATCTACCGCTACCACCAAGTACTTAAACTGTCCTGGGGCCTGGGGGAACGAGCCCAAGATGTCCATACCCCACCTATAAAAAGGCCACAGAATCGAGGTCGTGAATAGCTCTTCAGAGGGAGCCTAATAATGATCTGCATGGCGCTGACATTTATCACAAATCTGAACATACGTTTGGGAATGAACTTCTATTGTTGGCCAATAGTATCCTACCCTTAATACTTTTTGGGCTTGGGCCTTGCCTCCTAAATGGTGGTCACAGCTTCCTTCATGAACTTCAGCTAAGGCGTATTCTGCTTCCATTGGGGTTAAGCATTTTAGAAGAAGGGACGAGAAACCACGACGGTATAAACGGCCGTTGTAGATAATGTACCTGATAGCAGTTTTTACCAGTTTGGAGGCTTCTTTTGGGTTCAATGGTAAAGTTCCATGCTGCAAATAGCCCAGTATAGGGGTGATCCAAGATGACTGAAGGTCCTCTACTTGGAATATGTCATGATCTGTGATAGAGGGTTAAGAGAGAGTTTCTTGGAATACGGACCGGTTGTTGCCAGGGCTCTTCATATTGGCCAGCTTAGACAGACGGTCTGCTCTAGAGTTCTGTTCTCTTGGAATGTGATCTATCTTGACCTCCTCAAAGCCCCTCAAGAGTTCTTGGACCTTACTCAGGTATTTCTATAAGAAAGGTTCTTTAGCTTGATACTCTCCTCAGATTTGGGAGGTCACCAGCTGGAAATCACTGCAAAGTGTGATCTGTGTTGCCTCCATATCTTTTGCTATTAATAATCCAGCGATGCAGGCCTCATACTCGGCCTGATTATTCAAGGTTGGGAATTCAAACTTCAGGGAGTGCTCTAGGGTCAATCCCTCTAAGCTCTCCAATATCACCCTGACCCCGCTTCCCTTTGGGTTTGATAACCTGTCGACGAGAATGGTCCAAGAGGCCCTCTTAGGGTCACCGTTGTCCGATGTGAGCTTCGCTAGGAAGTCAGACAATGCGTAGGCTTTTATTGCAAGTCGTGGCTCATATGTAATCCCAAACTCTGAGAGCTCAATCGACCATGCAATTATTCTTCCATCCAGATCTGGTTTATGTAGTACCTTCCGGATGGGTTGATCCATCCTTACCACTACTGGGTGGCATTGAAAGTATTGCCGAAGTCTTCTTATTGTAATAATGAGTGCAAAAGTAACTTTCTCTACCTTTTGGTATCGAAGCTCAGGGCCCTGAAGGACCTTGCTTACGAAGTAGACAGGCTTCTGTCCTTCGTCAGTTTCTCAGATCAAAACTGAGCTTACGGCCTCATCATGGATGGATAGATACAAATAGAGTATCTCCCCGGTATCCGGCCTTGTTAAAATGGGAGGGGAGGATAGGAGAGTCTTTAAGGACATGAAGGCATTTTCATATTCTAAGGTCCATTCAAAACATTTTCCCTTCTAGAGAAGATTGAATAAGGGGAGGGACTTGTGGGCGGCCTTGGCTAAGAATCTTGTGAGGGCCGCTATGCTCCCCGTAAGCTGTTGTACTTCTTTGATGTTTTGGGGACTTCTCATGTTGAGGACGGCTTGACACTCGTCAGGATTGGCTTCGATTCCTTGGTGAGTTAGTATGAACCCCATAAATTTACCGGCCTGGACCCCAGAGGCACACTTCTCTAGATTCAGCCTCATGTTGTACTTTTGGACTTGTGCGAATATTTCTTCGAGGTCTACCGTGTGTGATCCACTGTGTGGGGTTTTTACTATCATGTCATCTATATAGACTTCAAGCATCTTTCTCACTTGGTTTTCAAAGACCTTGTTTATCATCCTCTGCTAAGTGGCCCCTGCATTCTTTAGGCCAAAAGGCATGACCTTGTAGCAGTAGCTCGCTCTATCAGTAATGAAGGCGGTTTTATCCTCATCTCCAGCATACATAGGGATCTGATTGTACCCGGAATATGCATCCATGAATGAAAGCTATCTAAACCCCGAGGAGCTATCCACTAGTTTGTCCACATTGGGGAGTGGGTATGGGTCCTTGGGGCAGGCTTTATTCATATTAGTATAGTCTATGCACATTCTCCACTTCCCATTGGACTTCTTTACGAGAACCACGTTGGATAGCCATTTGGTATAAGAAATTTCTCTAATGAAGTTGCCCTTTAGTAGCTCCTTGACCTGTTCTTCAACGACTTGTTGCCTCTCGGGTCTGACCTTTCTCTTCTTTTGAGCGACCATCCCTGCACCCTCTTTAATTGACAAATGGTGACAAATAAAGGTGGGGTCAAGTCCGGGCATGTCGGAGGACGTCCATGCAAAAAGGTCCCTATTTTTTAATAAGAGCTCTGACAATTGTTGTTTTTCTTTTTCGTCTAGACGAGCTCCTATCTTAGTAACCTATTCTGGGTTGGACCCGAGCTGAAGAGATTGTAGCTCGCCTTCAGGCTGAGGCCGAGTACCTCAAATTTCTTCCCTAACGTCCAACTCGGTTATTAGAATGTTGACCTGATCGAGGACTGGAGTGGGAACGACAGATCTCTTCTTCCAGGGCGCTTTACAAATTTTTAGGCTCTCATTATAGCATTTTCTGGCGGCGATTTGGTCATTTTTAACAGTAACGACGTCATTGTTCTTATTGAGAAACTTCATCACGAGGTGGGTGGTAGACACCATGGCGCCAAGTGCATTAAGAGAAGGACAACCCAGGATGATGTTATAAGCTGAAGGACAGTCTACAATCAGGAACTTAACCTTGACTGTCCTGAAAAGTTTAGATAATCCGAGGGTTAGGTGGGTTTCGTAGTATCCGACCGGGATAATTTTCTCTCCTGTGAAACCCGTCAATTCTCTGACATGAGGAATCAAGTCTGATTACGGAAGCTCTAGCTTCTGATAGAGATCTAGGAATATAATATTAGCTGAGCTTCCTTGGTCGACGAAAATTAGGCAAACTTCAGCATTAGAGATTACACCGGAGATGACAAGTGGATCGTCATGGTCCGGGACTATTCCACCATAGTCTTCATCCGAGAAGGTGATAGGAGGTGTCTTTCTGCCTTCTGCTTGTGTTCTAGTTTCTGAGTGGACCACGCTAAAAACGACCATTCGAAGGGCTTTCTTCCGAGCTCTATTTGAAGATCCCTCTCTGGCAAATCCACCGGCAATGGTATGGATTGTTCTATTGAGCTCGGAGCGATGGTCATCATTATTACCGGGGGGAGCATCCATGTTCTTGTCTTGCCAGTCATTATTATCTCGGCGAGGTGGAGTCTGGGATCTTCTCCTAGGACTTCTTGTCCCTCTTTTGCGCGGAGGGGACGAACTCCGGCGTAGGGTGCGTCTATTATCTCTGAGTCTATTGTCCCCCTCGTTATTCTGTACACGAAGGATATACTGTTGCAGGCGTCTGACCTTTATTAAGAATTCGATGGCATCACGTAACTGATAATAATCTTCTGTATCATGGCCATAGGCCTTATGCCATGTGCAATGCTTGGAGTGATCTTTTTGTTTGTGTTTCTTGATAAAGGGCGGTCTCCGGACATTCTGAAACTCCGTGTGCATCATTTCCCTCAGGATTGTTTCCCGAGGCGTGTTCAGAGGAGTATAGTCAGAGTAATTCCTCCGGGATGGGCTACCCTTTGGGGGTCATGACCTTGAGGAATTCTGGTTGGCTTCTGGTGAGAAGGCTTGCCTTTGTCCCACCTCCTATGGTC
Organism: Ormosia semicastrata; assembly: GCA_029884595.1. Lineage (NCBI taxonomy): Eukaryota > Viridiplantae > Streptophyta > Magnoliopsida > Fabales > Fabaceae > Ormosia > Ormosia semicastrata. The sequence continues at coordinate 79,520,088 of JAQQTO010000060.1, forward strand.
TTCTGTTGCCTCCTCCAAGTAGACATATTTCTCGGATCGTTTCTAGAATTCGATCAGATTATCTGGTTTCTTCTTTACCAAGGACTTGAAGAACTCAGAACCTACTCGGAGATCGCTTCTGGCATAATGCAAGGCTATTCTGTCTTCAAAATTTTCTACATTGGTGCAGGCTGCCATGAACCGCCTGACATAATCCCGAAAGGACTCGTCCTTTCCCTGGTGAATTTTAGCCAGGGATTCGATGGATTTAGGTTGCTCCTTGCTAGTGGTGTATTGTAGCAGAAAACACTGTTTAAGATCTGACCAATCTACGACGGTCCCCTGTGGTTAGCTGGTAAACCACTTGAGGGCTCCTTTTTTTAGGGAGAAGGGGAATGCTCGACACAGCAACTCCATGGATCCACCATAGAAACATAAGGACTATTCGTAGGCCTTTATGTGTTCCTAAGGGTCCATGGTTCCGTCGTAAATTTCCAAGTTAGGCGGAAACTTGAAATTCCTAGGAACCCGGAACTCCATGAGTTGATTAGAGAAAGGTTGTTCCATTGTTCCGCGGTTCTGGTTATTATTCCCAGTATTGGGAATTCCATTACCGACGTGAGCCTTCCTTTGATTATTTTCTACGTTGGTCCGTCTGTCACGACGGTGCAGCCTAGCTTGGTTTTCATGTATTGCACTCTGCATGTCTTCCAACCTCCTGAATTGGTCATTGAGTAAATCCATATGTTGTTGCAACATATCTTGAAACTAGTGTTGAGAAGCCTGAGATTGATGTGTGCGTTCAGAGCGGGATGCACGGTCATCGAACTCATTGTTTGGCATTCCCAGACGCTAGTGCACCGGGATCCTGCGCTCTTGATGGCTCTGGTCACCTCTTTGGGCTGGGAATTCAAGTCTTTCCCTGACAGAAATCCTACGTGATGGGTTAGGAGACTCCTCAGAGAAGGAGGTGGAGTGCCCATCACATCAGCTTCTTGATCTGGGTGCCTGATTTCTCACAGCAGAGGTTTGAGCCGCAGGTGGAGGCGGTGGTAGTGGTGGACGTTGCACATCAGGATTTTGCCTCTGGTTGACAGAGGTTTGTGCAGTGTCTTTTCTCGAGTTTTGCCTCGTGTTCACCATGATTGGGTGGGATTAGAAATTTAAGATTCCCATAGACGGCGCTAATGTTCTGAAGTGGATTCAGAAAGTACCTGAGATAGATACGTATGCGGTGGTTTCCTCCTTGAGTGGTAGCTGAGCGTACTGCACAGGGGAGTGGGTACCTACAAAAGGGACTCCAACGCTCAAGTCAACTCGTACTCAAGTAGGCTTATGGATTGTATTAATTGTTACCTTCTTAAGATGACTTAGCCTTGTATTTATAGAGCGTATACAGAATCCTAATGGGATCCTTACTGAATGCAGGTAATTTAGGATTAATATCCTGATGAGGATCGCCTCTCCATTATTATAGGATATATCTCTGTAAATCTGAAAAGTATTTAACCACCAAGGATAACTATAAGCCCTATAATATCGTAAGTTGATGATTAGTAGTTACGGATATTTAGGGATTTATCATTTGCATGAATCTATTAATTACGACATCATGACCCAACACCGCTTGGGGTGCCGTATTCCGAGGTCCAGACTACGTTGTGAACCTCCCTTTACACCAACCTAAGGAGAGTCTATTAGTGTGCATGCCAAGTTGATCCTATGAAGCGGAATCTCAGATCACGGTCCAAAACAAGACCTATGACTAGTTCACTAATTTTTTGACCGAACTAGAGGACCATTCGATTTTTTCAATAATGCTAAAAACCTATATCAAATGAAGCCTGAGAGAGATGTAAGCTGGCATCCACTTATTTGTGGTAATCTCGATTTGTTTTTTATTGGGCAAAATAGACACACTGATTAATATTCATTTAAAAATTTAAAATATGAAATGACAATTATAATCATCTTAATAAATTTTCTGAAGAAAATTTCTATAACGGGAGCGAAATTTTTTTTTTGAGAAAGTGACACCCATTGAAAGTTTCTTAAAAAATAATATAAATTGTATGTTTCATATATATTGATAGATTAATAAGATATGGATATAAATATAGATATATAATTAAATAAAAATAAAATATGCAACTTTACAACGACGAAAAAAATATAAGAACACTACCCAGCAAAAAATAAAAATAAAAACTTGATGCGACCCAACATGTGAAACTAATTATTTGCGAACCATTGATACACCTATTTGCTAAAAAGAAATAGAGAGTTTTATATATCTTTCTAAAATATATTTTTGATATTCTTCATAATACTTAATAAAGAAAATATTATATAAAAAAATAAATATATTTAATATCTGAATAACATAAAATGTATTTAATATATATATTTGCTATGAACAAAAAATGTTTTACTATATTTTTCTAACAATATTTCTAATACTTAAAAAATATTAAATTAAAAAATATATATTTAATATTATTTAAATATAAAACATATTTAATACTTTCCGCATTTGATAATAAAAAATGGTTAGGATGATTTAAAGTTACTAAGAAAAAATTGTTTTGTACCAAAAAAAAAAAAAAAAAAACTCAATCATAATTTTAGAATTTGTTTGGATGTACTATTTTAGATAAAAAAGAATATTTTTTAAAAAATGTACTTTTACTTATTTTTAACATACTTGAATGAATTTAAAAAATTCTAAAAAAACATAAATTGTGTTTTTTAAGATGAATTTGGTAAATCTAAAAAAAACTTTTTTATAACATAAAAAATTATTCAAACATTAAAAAATACTTTTCTAATATCACATTGAAACATAAAATAACTTTTAATTTTTTAAAAGATGTTCTAAAAAAATTATATATAAAAAAAATAATATTTTAAAAGTTAATTCAAACACATCTTACTAAGAGTATGTTAGTTAGGATTATTTCTCAAACCAATTGTTTTTTTTTTTTCGGCTAAAAAGTTTTTTCACTATTTATGGTATGTTTGGATAATTCTCCAACAATTTTTATATAAAATTCAATACATTATAATAGCTATTTTCATAAGCTTGAAGTTTAAAGCCTATGATTTTAAATTATAGATTATTTCAAAAGTTTTAAAATGTAAATATCATTTTATCCTCAATCAAATAATTTTTTTAATTATTATATACTTCTTTAGGTAATTTAATATATAAAAATAATTTTTTATACCATTTAAATGAAATATATATTTTTTAAAATCACTTTTTAGCTAATATATACAAATATAAAACTAATTTTATTATAATCTATTATCGAAATAATCTAAGTTTTCTTGACTGAACTACACACGTAAGGGCTTTTTGACCAAAATGCTCTTAATGGAAATACTATTTATCAAATTGTCATACTTTTGAAATTATATATCAAATTACCATACTTTTGGCCACACTAGATTTTATTTTTAAGTGCCATGTAGATAGCGCCAACATGCTTAGCGCTTTCTTCACAATTACGCCAAAACGACTGGCGTTACTTACGTGGAAACGTCAGACCAATATGTGTTATCCATGTAATAGTGCTAGCATTGTTGGCATTGTCCATGTAATAACACCAGACACGTTGCCATTATCCATGTAATCATGTCTAATGCGTTGGCGTTACCAGTGTATGCCACTACAAATAAAGCTCCTCTGGCTTTCTCATGCACAGACTCCTCATTTCTCAAATTTTTACCTTCTTCCTAGACTTTTTCTCTCTCTAAACTCTCTCCCAAACCCTCCTTTGGTTGTAGCTTATGGGAAAAATATTTGAATCATCATATATGTAAGTATTTTTGTTCATTGTTGGATTATTTTTATTGTTATTGTTATAATTATTGCTTAGTTTTTTATTGTAATATGTTAATTGTGTATTGTATATTTTTTATGGTTGACTAATTTTGTTGGTTAGGAGGTTTTAGGAATTTGTTCATACAAAAATTAATAGTTTGAATATTATTAGGGTAACAAATTTTTTTAGTTGACAGGTGTGTTGATTATGTATTTTTTTTTTGTTTTCAATTGACTAAATTTGTGGGTTTATTGAAATTGAAAATAGTAGGGTTTAGATAAAATTTCTTACAAAAAATAATAGTATGAATTCATTGTTATGGGTAGCAATCTTGTTTCAATTGACACATGTGTTGATTGATTTCATAGTTGTTGTGTTGTTATTATTCAGAAGTTTGAAAAGTAGAATTAAGATGACAAAACGCCTTGTTGTTCTCATTTACTATAATGGGAGAATATATGAAGGTGAGGAGGGTCTAATGTATGAAGGTTCTCATCCTAAGTCTATCATGATTAAACGTGATACGACTTTTGAGCTTATAAAAAGTAGAATTCATTTAAAATTAAGACTCCAAGAAAATAAATGTGTCTAGTGTTGTGTATTGATTTCCACAATGGAACAATGTACTAAGATGGATACCTCTTCCATTAGAAGATGATGAAGATGTCAGGCATAGTGGTGGAGTTGCAAACCGTTGAATTTGTTGAGCACAACAGAGTTGACTGTTCAAGATAAGTGCATTTTTGCTTATTTTGGACATTCAAACCATGTGTTGTTGGATTCTGATATTGCAAACTTATTATTCAAATTGACGGTACTCATTTGTATGATAAATATCATCAAAAACTATTGATTGCAATAACACAAAATGGAGATAGAAAACCTCTTCCAATTGCATTTGTCATTGTGGAAGGAGAAACAAAGGATTCTTGGAGTTGGTTCTTAGCCTTAATTTGAACACATGTCACACAACAATGGAGCTTATGCTTGATATCTGATCAAAATCAAGGCATCATACAATCAGTGGTGGATCCACATCTGGGATGACAGTCACCGTATACGCATCATGTTTATTGCATATGACATATTGGTAGCAATTTTAATAGCAACTTCCATAATGTGGCTCTAAAGAAATATCTTATGAGCACATACAGTTAAAAATTTCAATTTCTATTTAAATTGACTATACTAAAACTTAGTCGCTAACACCAACTTATTCAAAATTTTATATCAAGGTACGAACCAAGTGCATACAAATTTAAGGCCGGGTTGAAAAAGTTGACCGCTACTACTGATATGAAAAATTGGATTAATTCGATTCCAAAAGAAAAATAGAGTTTGACATATGATGGTGGCCACAGATTCAGTCATATGACAACAAACTTGTCAGAGTGTATCAATGGAGTGTTGAAAGGTAGTAGAAATCTACCAATAGTTACATTAGTTTAGATGACATATTGTAAATTAGTAGACTACTTTGTTAATTGAAAAGACGAGGCAAACGAGAAAATTGTGGATGGTGCAGAATGGACTAATGATTATATGAAAAGCTAGAATGTCAACATCCAAAAAGCAAGCTCCCACCAAGTCCGTTTATACGATATACAATCATGTTGAAGAGGCATTCAACCTTATAACACAAGAAAGTGGAATTAAATATTCTTTAAACCTTTAAGAAGGCTGGTGTGATTATGAGTTGTTTCAAGCATTGCATTTTCCTTGCTCTCATACAATAGCAACATATGTTTCTAGGGCATTTAACCCTTTCTAATATGTGCATAGAGTTTACAGACTGGAAAATATATATAGAGCTTATGAGGTTGATTGGGAAATCATTAAGGATGAACCATGGTGGCCACCAGTTCCGGAGATTACATTGGTGCCTGATTATGAATTGCTTAGATCTAAAGGTCGACCTAAATCAACTCGACTTAGAAATGAGATGGATTGACTCGAACCAGGACCAAGACAAAGATGTTCAACATGCCATCAAGTTGGACATAATTCTTGTAGTTGTTGTCATGGTGGATCGACTTCCTTGATGAATGACGAAGAATGGTCATCTACTTGAGCTAGGATATAATTTGACAATCAATGTCTTATATTAGATGACTATCAATGTGTAATTGAGGACTATAAGTGTGTGTTAGTTAACTATTATTATGTATATGATGATTATCAGTGTGTTTTAGTTCATTATCATTGTGTATTCCAAGATTATCAATATGTGTTAGTTGACTATCATTGTGGATTTCAAGGATGAAAGTTTTCAATTTAATTATTTATGTTTAATCTTATTCTTACATTACTTTTAGCAATGCCTTCTAATTTGTATTTGATAACTCATGTTTAATATGTATCTTCTTTTCATAGTGTCTTATCATTGTCGAGGACTTACCCATTGTTCTTGTTGTTTGCCATATTACAGTGTGAGACATGGAATTTCACTTTAACCCAGGCCTAGAGGACCCTTTAGTACTAGAGTTGTAGCAGTATTGTATTTCACAATATATATGGTAAGGAAAGGAAGACTGTCATTTGCATGTTAGACGTGCTCATAAATTCAAGCATATGGACCCAGATGAGCTTATGCTTCCATATCTACAACAGGCTAACTTCATGGGGGTTGCCCACATAGGATGTTGCATTATTGATCACTCATTGATTACTGCATTGGTTGAGAGATGATGCCCCGAGACACATACATTTCATATGCCCATTGGAAAGTGCACCATTATGTTGGAGGATATTGGTATCATATCAGGACTTCCTATTAACAGTGATGCAGTTACTGGCCATACCCACCATTATGATTGGATGGACCTATGTGTTGAGTTGTTAGGTTTAGGTTGGATGCATCACAATTATCAGGTGCACAAGTTGATATGTCATGGCTTTGGAGCGGATATTTAGGGAGTTTTGTAGTGTGCATGGGCATATATACTTAGGTTGATTAGGGTTTGTTATTTCCTGATCATTTTGTTAAATATGTGCACATTATGTTCTTTTTCCTGATGGAGGACTTTACCATTACTGGGACATACAGTTGGGAATCTGTGATCATAACATACTTGTATAGGGAGTTTTGCAAATCCACAAACTACAACGTGCACAAAGTTGGAGGTGCTTGCATCTTGTTGCAGTATTGGCCATGGTATAGATTTCTTGGTCTTGCCCCCACACTAGTTGATGATACTGATCCTAACCTTTTGACTGCCTACACTGCTGATTGTGGTCATCTATGTCTATTGGGATTTCAGTAAGTTTCTCAATATATTATTTGCTTATATTTGTTTGTTATATATATTATTTTCATTCACAATATATGACTGACATTTAAAAAGGTGGAATAAACATAAGATTTTGAATGAAACCCTAACAGGGGTGCTTCAATATTATTGCAGGTTCTTTGATCAATTGAAGAATGATGAGGTTAATATTGGCTTACATTGATTTAATTAAGTTACTTCTGTCTTGCTTTCTAATTCTTTGTACATATCATTTTGAAGATTATATGGCAGTCATACACAAATGAGATTGTGGCGTCACTACTAGCTTTTTGTATGGCTAGTAAAGATATAGTACTATCAGTGATCCCTCTCATATTTTTTCACATTGCTGAGTGGCACTAGCTAGACAAAGTGATGTGTCAGTTTAGTTTGGACTAACTCATACTAAAGAGATTGCACCAACCTAATGATTTGCACTGAATAACATTGGCAAGAAGGCATGATGAGTGTAATGCCCCAAGACTAATTACTCCACGTATATCCAAATTATACTAAAGCACTTAAGCTCAGGCACATCACAACTAAACTTTTTATTTACCTAGGTAATTAACTATACTAATTTTATTTCTTGTTCAAGCCTTGTGAGAGTTAGTTTTTACTCAAATGAAGAGCATAGCCGAATGCCTCACTAAGTTTCTATCCAAAATTTACTCCGTGAATGCTTAGAATTTCACTACAAACATTTTCAGATAGCTTGTAATCGATTACCATGAGCTTATAATCGATTATGAGCATGCGAGAACTCAGTTTTCTCAAAATAGGGGCTTGGTAATCGATTATCATATGTTATTTTCTCAAACAGGAGCTTGGTAATCGATTACGACAAGCCCAACATAAGCTTTTTGAAAACTGGTAATCGATTACCAACATCGGTAATCAATTACCAAGTGTTTTCTAACACTCAGAATGTGTTCTAAAGCATGGTACCATATGCCTGTAATACACAAATATATACATAGCATGTGTAAATCATACTGGCATCAATAACCTATACAATTCAGTACATCTGTTTTCTACATTAGTATCAAAGCTATAATACATAAATATAATATAATACATGACAATGATAAAAAAAAATATAGACAACTTAATTACTAGTTGCCTATCACAAAAAAAAAAAGTGTGGAGTATCTCAGTACTACATCAACATCTACATCCCTACCAGGAGGATGGATCACGTGCTGGAATTGCCATAGAAAAGAAAAATAGTGGGATGAGAATTCCAGGAATTCCCAGTATTTTTAACAATCAGATGTCATCACAATAATTCTAGTTGCTTTGAGGAAATAAATCATTTTTAAAATCTTTCATAGAAAGGTGGCAAATGCCAAACTGTTTTCCTTTCTCTTCTCGAGGGCAAAAGTTTAATTTTAATCATTGAACAACTATTTTATAAACATATACCTAGCCAATACACAGCTTCACAAGCACATCAACTAATAAATTATAGAACCTTCCAGAAATATAACAGTATATAGATAATCTCACACTATCCATAGAATATTTACAAAAAACTCAAAATGTAAATATTCATTATTAAATTAGTGATTTATATAGCAAATTCACGAAGATGTGCTAATGCTCAAACAATGCCCTTAAATTTTCCTTTAGTGCCCATTAAGTATCATCTTTCTCAGTTCGTTCCTCGCACCCATGTCCTTTAATCTCAAATAGATAGGGAGGGCATATTACCTCCTCACACTACCCAACACTTGGTGATAGTCTGCTTATCAGGCTTGAGTACTCAACCTATACGTAATAGTCTGTCGTTACACAACACTATCCCAGATAATTTTGGCCAAATCAATCAATCAATAAATTCCTTTTACAAAGGAATTATGTAACATCCCAAAAATTCTTTATTTCATTATAGATGATCATTTTATAATATTTATGATTTTTTAGAAATTTTTGTGGATTTTTTTGGAAATGATGAATATTTTAATATATTCTTCATTTTGCGTGTACACTGAGCGGAGCCGGGGAAAATAGAATATTTTCCCTGAGGCTGGTAAGCCTTGAACTGTCCACGTGTCAACGGGGGATTTTACTAAACCTAAAGCCGGGCACAGTTTGCGAGATTTGTATTTTTCAAGGTTTTATCTGTTAAATAAAATTGCGGTATCATAAAATTACTTGATGAATAATAAAATATTATTTTCATCAATTGTAAATTTTATTCACTGAGAAAATAATTCCACAGTGTAATTAATCATCTGTCGGATGTATTTAATTTGGAGACAAGCTTACTATGCACTTTATCGAGGAGCGCGCGAAGCTTCTCAAGGAAGCTTCCTCTAACCATTATTTTTATTATTTCTCTCTCCTCCCATTTTGTGCAGCACGTTTGAATTAAGGGGTCTAATTCATTTTCTTTCTCACATTTCCCCTCCTCCCAATACGCAGTTACTATTCACTCATCTTTCTCTCTTCTCTTTCACCCCACAGCAGCAACACCGTCCACCCACACCTCCATTTTGTTCTTCGAAACTGTCACAATCCTTGCACCATTTTGTGTTTGGAGGACCACCATCATTGAGGAAATCATCTTCAAAGTTCTACATTTCCTCCATCTTCATTCTCTTATGTCTTTGAAACTTAAAGGTTAGAGCTTTAAGGTAAAGCTCTTAGCTTTTTCTTCCTCTCTTCTCATTTTCGTAACCCACTGTCATTTTGATGACCATGGGTATTCATTTCAATATTGGGTTCTGATTTTACAAGTCTAAATGTTTAAGGATTTCCTGGAAGCTGAAAACGAAATCCTGACCAAAAAGGAGCAACCTTTCTTTATGCTTCTCTAAGGTAAGAGGAAGACACTCCTCCTCAACCTCTTTTAGCATTTAGGGACGTTGTTTGTGATTGGTACTGAGAGTCATCTTTGTTTGCATGCTGTTGGTGATGTATATATGCTAGTTGATTGTTTTGTGTGTTTTGATATATCTGTATGTACTGGAATGTATAATCTGGAAGGAACGCCGTCGGGCTGGCTCTCGGATGGCCACACTTTGAGACTAAAATTTTGGGATTCTTGGTAAGAAATTGTAATAACTTGAGTTTCTGACCACTTAGTAAAATGTTAAAATCCGTCGAGTATGAACTCCTGGCCAAACTCGTCGAATTTGATATCTTGACCACTTAGTAAAATGTTAAAATCCTTTGAGTATGAACTCCTGGCCAAACCCGTCGAATTTGATATCTTGACTATTTAGTAAAATGTTAAAATCCGTTGAGTATGAACTCCAGGCCAAACCCGTCGAATTTGATATCTTGACCACTTAGTAAAATGTTAAAATCCGTCGAGTATGAACTCCTGACCAAACCCGTCGAATTTGATATCTTGACCACTTAGTAAAATGTTAAAATCCGTCGAGTATGAACTCCTGGCCAAACCCGTCGAATTTGATATCTTGACCACTTAGTGAAATGTTAAAATCCGTCGAGTATGAACTCCTGCCCAAACCTGTCGAATTTGATATCTTGACCACTTAGTGAAATGTTAAAATCCGTCGAGTATGAACTCCTGGCCAAACTCGTCGAATTTGATATCCTGATCATTTAGAAATGTTAAATCCCGTCAAGTTAGAATGACGGATCTGTCGAATTAGGGTTTCTGACCAGTGTTTTCGTCTGTTCGACACTTGGGAGATTTCTCCAACGTCGACACCCATGTCCGTCGAATTAGGACTTTTGCTGATCTTCTGGAATAATTCGACAATTTTGATCTCCGTTCGACAGAACCTCCATCCGACGGAAATTGATTTTTAGCCAATCTTGTTATAAAATATTCCCCCATCTTTCATCCTTCTGCCATGTCATTTATCATCGAATGGTAGCCTCAATTTTTCACCAAACACCTTGTCTCTGTCGAATTCAACAGTATAGTTTATCACCCAACACCTAGCAATTAATTTTGTGGCTTTGCTGGTGATTCAGGCCGTGTATCTTCATAGACTTAAAACCTTTGGATTAATAAAAGCATATTAATCATAAATAATTGGATGACTAGAAATTAATTAGGGATTCATAAACAGGGAAGAACATGAGTATGGGTGAGCTTGTGAGGCACATAATGAATTTAATAGTTGATTTCTATCATGATTTTGAATGGGATTGTGGTTACCCTTAAAATGTGCTATTGGTTTGATGTGGATCTGTGAATGGGTTCAAAACTTGTGGATAAATCATATGACATGTATTTGAAGCATGATTGACCGAGTTATCATGAGAAGCATGATTGAGTCATGCATTGCACAAAAAGAAAGAGAATATCCGTTGGACTTTGTTAAGGCCGAGTTGCCTAGGAGATGATCACACCTTAGTGCGGGTGCGAATAGATAAGTGGGGTCCTGTAGTTGGCCTTGAGGGCGTCGGGGCGCGGGTGTCGCGCAGAGGGCAGTGGTAGCCCCTCTGGACCGTGGGACAAACCGATGCAAACGCACCGACGATCCTGACTAGTCACAGTCCTACATCGAGATCTTGTGAGAATGTCACTGTATAAAGCCTTGTTGTGCAAAATGACTGATTATTTTCTGAAAAGCACTTATTTTATGGCTGACGAGATACTGGCATGTCTCCCTGATCATTCTCTCCGACTGTTTTGTGTCTAACTCCATGGAGTAGGATCTTGATTATTGAGGGCACATGTGCATAGTGAGTCCATGAATTATCTGGCATACATTGTTATCATAATTGGAACTATTGTATTTTTGAATATCTATATATATATGACTGCCTAGAACTGTTTGGTTGATTATAACTGCTACTAGATGTTTATTACTACTATTGTTGTCATAAATGCTATGTGGGCGTTTTGCACCGTATGGTTTCTTGATGCTATAATTGGTAATGAGGGTAGGATGTCTTACCTCTTCCTTATCTTTTTATTATTTTCCATCGGTATATGGTGTTCCATCGAAGACGACGGCAAAAAGGGCGAAGCACCTGATTTTCCCGGCGTCTGGCCTTACCTTGATTAGCGACTGCTGAAGAGTATGAAGGCACGCCGCGTGTGAGTTTTGGGAAATGTACGCCTGACCTTCATAGAAGGGCCGGAGTGCTGGCACATCAACTTCGATGCTGAGCACTGTGTATATTTGGGGGATGTATCGATATCTCTAGCCTGAAGGCGTCACGAGCCACCTGTTTTCACCTGCTGTCTTAGCCTACGTTTGGAGTTTCACTTTCCTATACGTGAGATGTGGGGTGACCGTTATTACACCTCACAGGAAGATTCTTTTCATTCCACAGCTCGGGCCCCGTCCCGTAACTCTCCTATTCCTATGGTGATTTCCTCTGATGATGAGGAAGATCCTAAGGAAGATCCCGAGGAAATCCCTGAGGACGACCCCGGGGAGGATCCTGAAGAGGATCCTGACATGATTCCTCCTCACTTGAGGGATTGACTTTACTTGTAGCTATTGAGGGCTACCAGTATTTTATTTTTGGGGGCCTGATGTCTTGTCTGTAGTGGGCTGTATATTTTGATACCGTGGAGATTTGTATGTATAATCATGTGGGGACAGGTATAGTTTTGCTTTTTGATATACCAGGCTTTGTAACTAAATAGTGTGATAAATATATATATATAAATGAAATGTTAATTTCCCATGTATGCTTTACTTATGCTTTTGTTCTTTATTTTCCCATGTATGTTTCGTCACCGTGGATATTGATTATCATTAATGTTAATGTAACAAAAAAAAAAATATACTCGCCAATTTAATTACCTAACTATAATCAAGTAAATATACATATTATTAAAATGAATCGGGTCTTAACTCATATAAATTTTATTTCCGTATAAAGATTGACAATGTGACGTTCCCTTGGGAAAAGGGGCATTGCAAATTACATCTAGGATTACCCCTAGGTACGAGGAACATTTCTAATATCCATCACAATAGGATTACCCCTAGGTACAAGGATCATTTCCAATGTCCATCACTGGCCAAATCAATCAATCAATTAATGAGTTACCCTTCATAAGGGAATAACATCTAAGGATCATCTCAGGTACGAGGATCATGTCCAATTTCTTTTAAACTTTGAGCACTTAAAGATGCACTTTACATTTTAATTCAAATACTAGCTCAATTTTAACATTTTAAAGGAGTATATCAATTTCTAATACATCATAATTCATCTCATAAGCATGCCAAGTGCCAATTTCTCATATCATCATATAATTCTCATAATCCACAAGGCAACTTGAATGCTAGCAATTCATATATACATGAGATAAAAATCAAAATAATCAGACATCATCGTATAAACATGAGTCATCTTACAACTCAAACAGTTTAGTAAACAACTAGTAAAATTTACTAGTCACCTCATAACCCAAACAACATGGTAGTCTCACAAATAACATCAAGAGTGAAGAGTATTTTATTTCTCTTCATTTCTAGTCAAGATAACATCAAGGCCTTATCATACTCTCAAGCCAAAAATCCACAAAGGTATAATAATAGTTATCAATCCAAATTATCAAACAACAACATAATCAAATAGTAGCTTTGAATCTCATTATGGAGATCTCGGCCATCTCCACCAATTCACCATCAATTTCTAGACTCATCATTTCAAATAAGAAATTCGTATCTCCATCATTCCAACCTATCAATTTAACATATTATCAAACAAACTACACATTAATTTCATAAAGTCATTAATTTAAACTTCTATGTGTATCTCGGTCAAGTGAGCACCAAAGGCATCAATAGCGATTTTCAAATTAATTTCATAACAAAGATCCTTAAACAGATGAGTTGTAGTAATTTATAGAAGAATTCAAAAAAAAATTCCTTCCGCTTCATGCTCTTGGAACCACAAGCTCCACCCTCAAAATTCTCTAAAGAATTTCAATCTAAAAATACAATATTGTCACACATAAATTAAAGACAAGGGGATTATTAAAACAAAAATTAATTAATCCATACTCAAATTTTCCAAAAACCCAAAAATCTATGCACAAAAACATCAACATGTTATTCATTAATCACTCTACAATTAAGCATAAAAAATCAAGTCCCACACTTTATCAAGAGTAAAAAGCATGGAGGAAGGGACATAGACCTCTACCTAGGCTCCTTTGAGTCTGTAGAAAACGAAGAAAGAAACTTGAAATATGCTTGATGATGGATTTAAGAGCACCACTTAGTAAAGCTTGATGAGTAGATGAAGTTGTCTAACTTGAGCTTTGGAAGATGAGGGCTAGAAGGTCTTCAAGTAAGGCTTAGAAATATGATGGCTATGGTCTTTCTATCTTTTCTCTCCTCTTTTCTTGTTGTAGTTGAGAGAAAGTGAAAATAAATGTGTGGTGTGTGCTTTTGGGTGGGAGGCGTAGGAGAGAAAGAAGGATAAGACCAAAAAAAAAATAAGGTTATCATTTATTATAATAGATTAGTGTCTTAGGGATACTTTGATATTCTATTGATGAGTTTTTAACTTCCATAGTTGTTATAGAAAATTCTAGGATTCCATTAAGTTCCTATATACATCATTTAATAACTATTAGACTCTATTACCTTTTCTTAAATTAATATAAACTTAAGGAAGTAAACTAATATAGTTACAGGTATCTGCTCTAACCCGTAATCATTTTTGAAAATAATCTTCATCCTTTGTTTAACAACTCTACGAATTTTCATAATTTTTTGAGTTACTATCTTATTTAATTTGACATTTAAACAGTTATTCTATTTATTAAAAAATACCAAATGAATTTATTTAATTCCCAAAAAGTTACCATAATTCATTTTAATTATTTATGACTTAGAAATAAATTCTCCATATTTGTTTCTATTATTTAAGTAATCTATGTTAATTTTGGAAATGTCTAATTTTTATGGGAAACTATGTCAAATTTCCTATAGAATCTAAATGTTTGAACTGCTAAGTTTAGTTAATTTTAATAGGCTTGTTAGGCTAGTATTTATAATTGGCATTGACTAATGGAATGATTTTGATGATAACAACAAGAAAGGAATGAAAATGCATTGATCGAGCTCCAAGAATATTCAAGATTAGCATATAGGGACTAGATCATATGTAAAGGTAAAAAAAAGAAATCACACTAAGCTCAAATATGTTTTCAAATATTTACAAATGGTTTTTCACATGCTAAAATACTCAACAAACAAGTTTTGAAAAGCTAATCATGGTGGTAGTTCTTTTCTATGAAAAATAGCCAAATTTGTGTTTTGCAAAATTGACCTTTGATTACTCTTTTGATCATATATTTCAAAATGCTTTGAGTTTTGCTTTGAAACTTATTTCATATGAAAATAGACTCAAAGATCTTTCCAATGATTTATCATTTGCTTAAAACGGATAAAGAACTAAGGAGTTATGATATTTTATAGTCAGAAGCTTTTTTCTAAGGGCCTAACCGATTAGGATGTATTCCTAACCAGTTATTTTGCAAGACAGAGGCATTGCCTCTCTGCTCATAAAAGGCCCTAACCGATTAGGGCTTATTCCCTAACCGGTTAGGAGTGCTTTATAACACGTGAACAGGCTCCTTTACATAGAGCCTAACCGATTAGGCCTATTGCTTAACCGGTTAGCTCATGGTTTTAATAAAATAGGATTTGGCCATTTTGAATGGCCTAACCGATTAGGGCAAATCCCTAACCGGTTAGTATGTGTTTAAAATGAATGTAGAAAGGCTTTTTAAAAAGGCTCAACCGATTAGGCAAATTGCCTAACTGGTTATTGAGTTTCACAGAGGCCAAAATCTAAAGGCCCTAACGGATTAGGACAATGTCCTAACCGATTATCTGGAAATACAGAAACATTTCCCAATGGATATAAATGGCTATATTTCTTAATAAATCCTTCCAAACCACCACCAATGGCTATATCTTGCTTTGGGCTATAAATGAAAGTGTTTGGGCATTCATGAAAGGTTGGAGAACATTCTGAAAATTATTCTTGAGCATTAAAAATGAATTTCATCATTTTTTCTCTAAATCTCTATTTTGAGCTAAGTGTGTAAATCCTTGATACCCATAAGTTTCAAGTTGTATTATCTACTCTTTACAAGAGTTTCTATCTGCTATACTTTGTGTAATCTGAAATAGAGAGGGTGAGGTATCCCTCTAGAGTAAAGGGTGAGGTATCCCTTAAAGAGTGAGGTATCTCTCAAAAGTTGTAAAGGGTGAGGTATCCCTGTTTGAGGCTCAAGCACAAGGGTGAGGTATCCCAAGGTGTGTTGAGTGCTCTTAATTGTAAAGGTTGTTAAGCACCTGTTGAAGCTTGAAGATATAGTGAAAAATCTCTAGCAGTTGCTTGAGGACTGGACGTAGGTCACAAATGGATTAGTGGCTGAATCAGAATAAATTCTTGTATTTGATTCTCTCAACCCTATCTCATTACATTTGTACATTTATTTTATATGCTTGTTTGAATGTTATTCATCTTGACTTGTTTAATTTATGAGTAAAGTATTCAATCTCATTTATCTATTCACTTCAATTATCTAATAGCTTCAACGAAAATTGATAAACAAACGTTTTACGAAAGATTTGTAAAAATATTTTATAAACTCAATTCACCCTCCTCTTGAGTTTAAGGCCACTTGGTAACAGTATTCTAGCCCATGCATCAGTCATGGCCCTGGTTTTGAGTAGTTACAAATTTATCTTACGTTATTGTGATATATTTATATTTATTTATATTTTTTAACTTAGTTGTAGGTTACAAGTAAATTATAAAACAAATTTATTTATCGTATGACCAAAAGTTTCTATACTGTAAAAAATAAAATTTCCCACAAAGCAGACAAATGTCAAATTTGGAAAAATAATAAGAGAATAACTCTATTTGTATTTATATTTAAAATAATAATAATTTTACTAGTAAGAAACTGTAGAATGGAAATGCCAATTTATTAGAGGTTTTCACGAAGAAAATGCTTTTTTGTTTGATGCTATCTATGTGAAAGTTAAACAAGATAACTTTTTCATTTAGATAGCGCCAATGTGCTTGATATTTTTATGTAAATAACGCCATGAGATGTTATCAAGTGAAAAGTGTTAGAATTTTTTTTATGGACTAGCATAAATCATATTATATTTTTATAAAACCCAGATTAATTAGATGTCAAAATTATTAGAGCATTTTGTTTTGCCCAAATTGTGATCAGTACTATTAATGGGCCTATTGTTGTTAAAGCACTGCTTATATATGTGAGTTTTGTTTCATGGGTCTTGTATATGAGTCTGCCATAGTGAGTAGGTTTAATTCATTTTAATTGTTCTATATATACAGGGAGAGGCCCCTATTCCTAACCACTCTAGTGCGTACAATTGCCCAATTGATACTGACGCGTGAGCGACTATTATGGGATAGGAATAATATCTCTCCCTCATCGAGTTTTGCTTTTCAGGGTTTCAACAATGAGTTCTTCATCGACGTTTTCTCAAGGTAACCCTAAAACCTTTTATATGTATTGATATATCATAAATTATTGGGATTAATAGATCCAATAAATTTCTATCAATTGGTATTAGAGCTAATGTTTTAATCCTAATTATGGCTATCAATATTTTGTTTTATCAAGAAATCTTATGAGGTTTGAAAAATTTAAAAAACCCAAAATCTTAAAGTATGTAATGTTTAATTTAAAATTTTTTTAAAATGATTTCAAAAATAAAGTTAGGGCTTTTGTATATTGGGTTGTCTTGAATTCAGAAACATGTTTATTACATTTTGATATTGTGAATTTACAAATAATTTCACTCAAACCTGTGGAACCCTAAAGTTTTTTTTTTGTGATTCGTTTTCTTTTGGAGATTATTTCAAGAAATTGATTTAGGGCTATTGTATATCCCTTTTTCCTGAATCTAGCAACGTTTGAATCATGAGCTTTGGTTGAGAAACAACCTCAATTTTATAAGAAATCCATTCGCAGCTAGCCCTTCGTGTGTGTTGAGAAAACCTATTTTTTGTGTTGTTTTTCTAGAAATTAACTTAGGGAAATTGTAGAGCCCAAAATCTTTAGACACCAAGAACTTGAAATTTGGTGGGGAATTAAAGGATAAAATCAGCACGACCCGTTTCTGGTCGAACCGGGTTGCGCGACCCGTTGTTAGAGAAACGGGTGATAAAGACGAATCTTCCTCTCACGCAACACCCACTCGCGTTCCAAGCACGTGGAGGTGCGTGAGGCACACATAAATTTGTTTTTTAAATTATATTTTTTGCGTTGTACTCCACACGCCCTTTACTAATTTTTGGTGAATTTTATTTTATTTTTAATGTCCATTTACTATTTATTTCAAAATTTCTAAAGATTAAAATTATTAAAAATATATGGTACTCTCCTTTTTTGCCTCTGAAAATTTGTGTATTGTTGTGATATTGTTAGGCATAATATATACTACACACTCTCAGAGTTGATGTTGTTTGGTAACTGAAATAATTTTTGGTGTTATTTTGTGCATAAATTAATATATAATGTTGTAAAAAACTATATGTTTTGTTGTTATTTATATGATTTAATTCTGAGAGTTGCTATTTATAGTATTGTAGTATTGTTTTGAGACAATTTTCATGCTTGTGAGCTCGCCTTCGTGGGACCAATTATGTTGATGTGTCATTTTTGTTGATATTTTGTTAATAACGTTGCATTGGGAATTATATTGATAATGCGCTTATCCTATCAGTTTGCCTTTATTAATGTAATTTTCGATGATTTGTTAAGTGGTACTATTTTGGGCACTTTTCATAATTGTGAGCTTGCCTTGCGGGACCAATTGTTGTAAGGTGCTATTTTGTTGATAAAATATTGTTATGTTGTTGCTTTGAGGATTATATTGATAATGCGCTTACTCTATCGATTTGCCTTTATTAATGTGATTCTTGATTATTTGTTAAAGGCATTGAGGTTCTAACCTTAGAGTTCTTAGTATCCTTTCGGTACTAGCTTTAGGGACATAATTTTGATGTCTGTGGGAGTTTACTCATGTGTTGTAATTTGGGACCCTTAGGCGGGATTGTAATTACATGGGAAAACTCAGTTATGGTTTTGCTCAAATATTATACATGTTGATATGCTTGACAAAATCTCCCTTTAATGTATCATTCTTTTCAGCTTCATCGATGCAAATGAGTGCTATAACGAAATTGAATGGGACTAATTTTGAAAATTAGGTGGATTCTGTGAAATTGTTTCTTGTTGTCTCTAATGTTGATGCTGCTCTCATTGAGGATGAACCTCAGAGACCCACAAATCGATCTTCTGCTGCAGATAAGAAGAAACATGAAAGGTGAGACCCACTGTAATACCCCAAAAATTATTTGTTTTATCATAGATAACCATTTTATAATATTTATAATTTTTGGAAATTTTTCTGGAATTATAGGGAAATGTTGAATATTTTAATATATTCCTCGTTTTATGTGTACACTGAACAGAGTCAGTGTAACACCCCAGAAATTGTTTGTTTTGTGATGAATATACGTTTTCTAATATTTGTGATTTTTGATGATTTTTGTGGAATTTTCTGAAAACGTCAAATATTTTAATATATTCCTCGTTTTGCATGCGCACTGAGCGGAGCCGGGAAAACGAAATGTTTTCCCTGAGGCTGGTAAACTTTGAACTGTGAAAACGTCGACGGGAGATCTTACTAAACCCGAGGCTGAGCACAGTTTACAAAGTTTAGGTTTTTCGAGATTTTATCTGATAAATAAAATTATAGAATAATTAATTATCTGAGAAATAATAAAATATTATTTCTACTAACTGTAAATTTTGTCTACTGAGAAATAGCTCTAGTAGATTATTTCTATTTGATTACTTTTACGACATCATTTAAGTGACCTCACACTTCACTTTATCAAGAAGCGTGCGAAGCTTCTCAAGGAAGCTTCAAGGAAAACTTCTAGGAAGCTTCCTCCTAACCACTTTTCTCTTTCTCCTCCCTTTTTGGTGCTGCACGGTTGGGAAAGGGAAAAATAAAAGGGTTATTTCACTTTCTATTCTCTCATTTCTCCTCCTCCCTCACGCAACTCACTCTCTCTTTCTCTCTTCTTCACATGGCTGCACACACACACACCCACCATTATTGAATTTCAAGCTCTCTTTGCTCAAGCCAATATAGACCATTGCTTCCCCTCATCATCTTCAAGCTTTCCTCTTTCTGGAACTCTCATTGACTCTTCCATTTTTGTGGTTGGCAGCCTAACTCCAAAGCTTGAAGCTTTAGGGTAAAGCTCTCAACTTTCTTCTCCTTTTCTCCTCATTTTTGTATTCCATGGTCACTTTGGTGACTATGGCTACCATTTTCACTTTTTGATCTTGATTTTTATGGATTTGATCACCCAAGGTTTCTGTGGTGGTGAAGCACGAAATTTCTAACCAAAAAGGAGCTTGTTTTCCTTGTTCTTCACTAAGGTAAGAGGAAGATTATTCTCTTCAACCCATTTTGGTAGTGAGAAACGTCTTTGTTGTGTTGAATGGGTGAAACCCATTTATGGGTACCCCTTTGTTTGAGTGATTTTGGTTGTTTAATGGTGTTTTGATTAGTAGGAATTAGTTGTATATTGATAGATCTTGGATTGTATGAAGGTTGGATTGATTTCTGGTGAATTTCTGCTTTTGCAGAGGAGTACACGGCCTAGGCCGTGTGATCGCACACGGCCGTGTACTCCAGTGCGCCAGAATGGAAACTCCAAAGTAATAGACGGCCTAGGCCGTGTATTGATACACGGCCGTGTATTTTGGATAGGCTGTGTAGTCTTGGCCGTGTATTCTCTCTAGGCCGTGTAATCTTGGATTATGAAGGATTTTAGGCTTTTTCTAGCCCCTTGAGACCCCGGTCCCCTTGGGCACTCATTATGAGGCTTTAGTACTAAGATGAACCTATTAAACTTAATTAATTAAATGATTAGAAGTTAATTAGGGATTCATAAAATAGAAAGAACCGAGAATGATAGTTTGCCTTATAGTTTAGGTTACTTTTGGAATAAAGAAAGAACATGAGTACGGTGAGATTGTGAGAAACATAATGAACCTAAGGTTGATTTTTATTGTAACTATGGATGGGGTTGTGTTTACCCTTAGAGTTTGTTATTGGCTTGATGTGGATCCGTGAATGGATCAAACCTTGTTGATAAATGTTATGACATGATATAATATGAATTGTGATTCGTATATGAATATACATGGATGTATTGAATCTACGTGCATTTGAAGCATGATTGACATAGCTTGTCATGATAAACATGATTGGAACATGCATTGAAAATGTCCGTTGGACTATTGTTAAGGCCAAGTTGCCTAGGAGTTGAATCACACCTTAGTGCGGGTATGAATAGACTAGTGTAGGTCCTGTGGTTGACCTTGAGGACGTCGGGGCGCGAGTGTCTCACAACGAGCAGTTGGTAGCCCCTCTGGACCGTGGGACAAACCGATGCAAACGCACTGACAATCCTGACTGGGGCAATGTCTTATATCGAGATCTTGTGGGAATGCCGCTGTATAAAGCCTTATTGCACAAAATGATTGAATATTTTTTGGAAATCACTTGTTTTTAAGGCTGACGAGATACTGACATGTCCCCCTGATCATTCTCTCTGAATGTTTGTGTCTAGCTACATGGAGTATGATTTTTGTTACCATGTGCACGTACATAGTGTGTCGCCATATCATTTGACATTCACTTATTTATATGACGATTTAATCTGTTATCTTATTATTGTTATACCTGCCTGTAAATGCTAAGTTGTATATTATCTATTTTTAATGCTAATTATCATTTCTGAAATGCTATGTGGGCGTCATGCGCCATTTTGTTTCTTTACTGCCATCATAGGTAATGAATGTAGAATGTCTTACCTCTTTTCTATATTTTCTGCTATTATGTCTGTGTTTATGTTTCATCGAAGACATCGACGAAGAGGGTGAAGTCCATGAGTTTCTGGGTTTCTGACCTGACCGCGATTAGCACTTGCTCCTTGTGAACACCCAATTTTGACCGGACTCAAAACTAAAAAAATAAAAAAAATTTGAAAAAAAAAGAAAAATTTAATTCAGGTCCACATTTTTATCTTTAGTCTTAGCCCAAACACTTAAGCCCTTTAAAAAAAAAAGCTAACCAAACGAAAAAGGAAAAAAGTAAAAGAAAAAAAAAAGAAAAAAAAAGTTTGCTGCCTGTTTGTTCTATTTTAGAAAGAGACAATTTCCTTTTCTTGCTTTATGTTCTTTTGTCCATGTATTATGTACCACAACACACACAACATCACCACCAAGGGGACAATATTGCTTGGCTCCCCACTCACTTTTACGTTCCTCATCGCACTTGTTGCACACACCCACCCACCTGTACACAGCACACACTGCTGCACCCCATCCTTACGTAACCCACTCACAGCACACACCCACATTTTTTTTCTCCACTTTCTATTGTTCCCCACTCACATTCATCACTCCACTTTCACGTTCCCACTACCTGCATACTACTCACTTTCATTTTGGTTTTTTTTCCTTTTCCTTCTCTTTCCTCTCACGTACAAAACCCCTCTAGACTTCATCTTCAAGAGACTACCACCTCACTACCTGGAACCTTCACCTTCAACCTCTCATCACCTTCCATCCCACTTTCTTGGAAAAAAACCACCTTCACCCCTTCTTCTCATAGCAACATTTCCTCTTAAAAAAAAAAAAAACACACCCATCATCCATAAACGTCTCCACCCTTCTCCCCTCCACTCTTCATCTTCACCTCCATCATCTTCACCCCCATGAACCTAAAAAAAAAAACCATTCACCTTTCCTCCAAGCTCCAACCGTGACCACCCCTTCCAACCTTCTCTAACATTCATTCTTCAACCTTTAACATTCATCTTCATCTCACCTTCCCAACCATCTCCTCCAAACCGAGACCACCACGTCCAAACCGTTCCAACCTCCATCTTCAACACTTCCTCCAAGCTCCAACCGTGAATCTCACTCTCACCCACGGATCCTCACCTTCCATCCCACTTTCAACTCATCATCTCCACCTTCCGTAAGCCATCTTCATTTTCAACCTAAACCACCATCTTCCCTCTTACAATCACCCTCCAAAGAACCCAAAACAACTCATTCACCTCCACCCCAACGTCCAAACCATGAAGCCACCAAATCGTGGAGCTCCACTATGAACCCTCACCTCTAAACCATCCAAACAGCCCCCACAACTATCAACCTTCACCTCAAGTCATTAACCACTCGTCCCCGCAACCACCATCCACCCCACTCTCCAAACAGAACCTACCGTTTTAACCCTTTAACTAATCAGCCACCCAAAGAACCACCACCTTCCTCACCATTCAACAACACCCAAGAACACTGGAGCTCTAAACAGTAACCTTAGCTTCACCTCCTCAGTCCGTGCGACCGCACCACGACCACCGGCACCGTCTAAGCCAGCACCTACTGAAGCCACCACCCGCCAAGCTGTACGTCGCGCCGTTGCCGCGCCTCCAAGTCCAGATCCAAGCAGCCACGGCATCCTTGCAGATTTGGCCATCGTCTTCATCTTCCCAACTGTAACCAGTAACTGCGCATCACCCTCACAACTAAATCGAAACCACCCAACGGAATCTGCACCTCCTGCTCCAGATCTGGTCATCTCGTCAGCCATGCCATCTCGCCATCGCGTCTTCACTGTCAACACAGATCCGCGAGCTCATCGGACCACCAACTGAATCGGAGCTCCACCCGTACACCGCCTACTCCTCGTCTACTCATGCCACCCAACCGTCCGGACGAACCAGCTCCCACCCAACTCGCACCACCGGCCTTCCCCACCTGCGCTCTTTTTCCTCTTTTGCAACTAAAAAAGAGAATTCCATCTTTTTTTTCGTAAGCACTGTGTTTTCTTTCTGCTAGGTTTTTTTTTCTTTCTTTCATTTTTTTTTTGGATTTGAATTAATGGGCTAAGTGGGCTAAAAATAAAAAATATAAACAAAACAAAAAGGAAGGTTGTTGTTTATTTTTAAAAAAAATAAATAGTAAAATATAAAATTTAAGAAAAATAAA
Organism: Ormosia semicastrata; assembly: GCA_029884595.1. Taxonomy (NCBI): domain Eukaryota; kingdom Viridiplantae; phylum Streptophyta; class Magnoliopsida; order Fabales; family Fabaceae; genus Ormosia; species Ormosia semicastrata. Next base: position 79,544,216 of record JAQQTO010000060.1, read on the forward strand.
ATAAAATGAAGGAAAACATTTTGAATTCCTTTATTTATTTATTTTAAAGAGATTAGCTAAGTTGTGGCAGCTTGCTAATTCTATAACTTTCATAATCATCTGAGTTGTAATAACTTAATGATTCAATGAGTGACGTCTCTAGCGTGACATCGAGCTTCACCTACTCAGACCTTAATTTAATTAATTGAGTCGCGATGACTTATTAATTAAAATTTTTAAAATTAAAAATTAAATCTTTTTTAATTAAAATCAACCAATCAATTATTTTTTTAGAAAACTACGTGGCTTTGAGTTCTTCATTGCACCTGAGGAAACGTAGGAGCAGAATCTTTATTCTGTCAAGCAAAAAAAAATTAAGTTTTCACAATTTGGTTATTTCTTTTCTTTCTTGCCCTTTTTTTGAAAAAAATAATAATAATAAAAATAGTTACATTGCCTTTCTAAAAAGAGAAGTAAAATAAATATATTTGAAATTATCAAGTTTTGCACAACTGACTTAAAGTACTATCTTAGGATGGGTGCGTTAGGGGTGCCGTAGGATTAAGTTTTCACCTTTCCCTAAGCATAACCGACTCCCGAATCCAATCTAGTTTTCAAAGACCATTTTCTAATAAGGGTTTTCCAATTTTTCCTAATTTAAATAAAATTGGTGGTGACTCCATTTTCATATTCTAAAATCCTACGAGTCGCTATATTTCACCGCGATCACGGTCGCGACACTCCTGATCATGACTGCTCGTCCACATGGATTTTTGGGATATGTGCATCTGACATTTCTTGGGGGTCCAGACTGTTGGCATATGAACTTCAGTTCTGATCACTATGTCTACTTGGGGGACGTGTCGTTGTTGCTGGCTTGGGGGCATCATGATCCACCCATTTTCACCTGCAATGTCAGCTTACGTTTAGAGTTTTACTTACCCATCAGGGAGATGTGGGGTGATCGTTATTACACCATATAGGAGGATTCTTTTGTTTCCACTGCACGAGCCCTAGTCTGTAACTCGGTGGCTCCTATGTGAGTTTCCTTTGATGAGGAAGACCCTGAGGAGGAACCCGAGGAGGATCCGGACACGGTTCCTTCTCCTCCTAGGGGTTGATACTGTCGATAGTTACTGGTGGCTATCTGTCTTTTTGGGGCCTTGATATTCTTTTGGGGGTTATTATAACATTTTTGGGGGCTAGTATAGCTTAGGCTTCTTTTTTATGAGTCTTGATGTAATTATTGACTCATAGTTTGTGTCTAAACAATATATATATATATATATATATATATATATATATATATATGTATATATGATGTATCTTTTGCATGAATGTATGGTTTAGTCTTTACGTCTTCCGTTAAAAGTTTATGTTTTTTGCTTACAATTAGACAAAAATATATGTACGTACTTATGAACCTTTTATAGATGTTAGTACTTTTGAATACCAAATGAATGGGCAAGGTGTTATTGAGTACAAATATACGTATATATATATATATATATATATATATATATATATATATATATATATATATATATATATATTTCTTTCTTTCTTTCTTTACTATAAAATACTTATGTTGAACCAAGTTGCCATCGATCCTGCCTCGAATGGTATAAGAGCCTCGTTAAGAGGTTCTGAATAGTCAAAAACGTAAGGAAGGAAGAAGGACTTAGCGTTGGTCAGCCCTGGTCGGTACGTTGGTCAGCCCGTGTGTTAGCCAGAGAAGGCTGTTTAGGGTGGTCCCGTGCATGCAGTGGTGGTCCCGGTAAGAGAATTCCTTCAGTATGTCTAGACTATTTAGGACTCTTAGTGATCTCTCTCACTTTAGTGGTAGAGCTTCGTCAAGCATAGGTTCTTTTAAGTATCATAGTGCTTCTTCTAAGATGAACGTAGATCAGGATTTAGTTTAAGATAAGGAACTTCAAATAGCAAATATAGAAAATAATTTACAAAATTGGGCAATACCTTATGTACCTCCTAAGGAAATATATAAGACAAGTCCATTTATTTTCAAACCTAAGGATCAAATACATATGTTTGAAGCTACTCATGTTTTAGAAAAAACCTGTGAATCTTTAAGCTTATTAAGTACCGACTTAATTGATCAACATTTAAAAGAAAACTATAAGTTTATACATATAGGATTGATACAAGTAGCAGCCAAAGGACAACACCGATTAGGAATAGATAATCCTGTTTTAATTCTTTTAAGAGATAAAAGACTTAAGAAATTACAAGATCAAATAACCGCAGTTTTAGAATCCAACCTTCATGATGGACCCGTATTTTTTAACTGTTATCCTAATTATACTGTGCCTTTAGAAGATCATATGACTAAGCAAGCTTTAGAACTCAATGTTAAAATATTAGAAGATATTTTTCAAGAAGGTGCTAAGCATATGTCCATTTTATTTCGAATCCATTATAAGGTATCTTATGAAGATCAAAACTTTAAAGCCTTAAGACAATCACCTAAGCATGAAACAATAATTATGGAAGCTAATCTTCAAAAATCATCAATATTAACCCCAAAAAGGTTAACTCATGAAGAAATAATAAATAGGATTCCAGAAGATTGGGTATTTCCAGAAGTAATTCCTCCTCAGCCTATAAGAAATACTAGGATTAAATCAATAATTCAAGATGGTTCTAGTATAAGAATTGGAATGTTAAGATCACCCTCTCCTATCATAAGTATGCCTCCGTCTAGAAATTCAATAGACGGATCCTCTATAAAATTATCTGGTGTTAATTTTAATCCTAATATACCTCAACCTATTTATGAACAAAGCAATAGATCTAAATCTCCAGAATATTCTCCAACCCGATCCCAAGTAATTAGTATGTTAATTAAAGAAAATTCTTTCAAAATTGATAAGCCTTGGATAAGACAAGATTTCGAAGCATCCTATAATTTGTCTAAAAGACATTGGTATTTTAATACTTTTACTAAAAAACAAACTAATAAATATAGGGAAATCTTTTATGAAGTCCTACAAAATAATCAAATCAATTTATTATTTTTCGACTGGTTTGAACATTACTGTTCTCAGAATAACATTAATAATCCTTTTCTCCCATCTTTAAGTATTAATACTAATACAACCATTCATACAGTCTGGAAGACTGCTACTCATCCCATTATCTCTGAGTTTCCCCCTTTAGAATCCATAAAGGTGCAAACTAAGGAAGGAATAGAAGTCGATGCTACCCCTTTTAAAGCAATACTTGCTAAGAATTTAGCTCTTCCTGTTGAAAAGAATGATCTAAATAAAATTCATCAACAATTAAATTACTCAAATCAAACTCTTCATAATATAACAAAATCTTTAGAAAGAATTGATACTCAAGTCAATAAAGATTATTCGTCATTACAAAGCACTACTTTAGATCCAAATAGGCCCATTTATAAGATAATGAATGTTCCTGAAGAAGGTTTAAAAAATATAAAATTATCTAAGTCAGAAAATTCCTTAGAAGAAATAAGAAAGAAATTAGAATTATTAACATCCCCTTCCTTATCTTCATCAGAACCAAAAATTTTAACTCTAGAGAAAATTGAAGAACTTGAACAAGAATTATTAAATTTAAGAATAAATTATTCAAAAATTAATAAGCTAAAATCCCCAATGCCAGTTTCTACTACTAGAAACTATTATTCTAGACCTACTTATCCTGATGTCCAATTTGAAGAACGAGCCTTTCAAGACTCAGTGTCCTTTTCAAGAGAAGCCCTTAATGAATGGAATATTGATGGGCTAGGTGAGCAGCAAATTTTAGATACTATTCAACAAATGACCATGGCCGCAACGGCCCATAAAGGAAAAAATAATTCAGATAAAACTACCGCTTCATTAATAGTATTGGGCTTTACAGGCCAACTTAAAGGATGGTGGGACAACTGTCTCTCCCAAACAGAGAAAGATTTAATAATTAGTGCAGTAAAAGTCGAATCTGATGGTAGTCAAAAGGAAGATGCTGTAACTACTCTTTTATATACAATAACTAAGCATTTTATAGGTGAACCCTTAAAATTTCAAGAAAGAATAGCTAATCAAATTGTTAATTTATACTGCCCAACTATGTCTGATTATAGATGGTATAAGGATATGTTTCTAAGTAAATTATATTTAAGAAGTGATGCATCAGCTGATTATTGGAAAGAAAGATTTATAGCTGGTCTTCCTAAATTATTCGCTGAAAAAGTTAAAGTAATGATTCAAAATCAAAATTCAGGACAAATTCCTTATAATCTTCTTACCTTTGGTCAAATTTCTAATTATGTAATAGAAACAGGACTTCAAGTATGTTTAGATTTAAAACTTCAACATAAACTTAAACATGAGACAAAGAATTGTAAAAAAGAATTAGGCTCTTTTTGTTCTTAATGGGGCATTGAAGGAATTAAAGCCCCCAGTAAGCAACGAAAGCCATCTGCTAAGTATGTTTATAAGACTCCTAAAAAGTCCAGTAAATATTATAAAAAATATTATAAGAATGAAACCTCTACTTCACAAGTAAAGCCTAAAAGAAAATCTAAACCTAAAGAACAATATAATAAAAAGAAGCAAATAATATGTTATAAATGTGGAAGAATAGGACATTATAAGAAAGATTGCAGAGTAAAACAAAGAATAAATAAGTTGCAAATAGATGAAAAATTAAAAGAATCATTGTTAGCTATTGTACTTACTGATTCCGAATCATCTGATACTGAATATTCTTCGGCAGAAGAAGATGAATTAATTAATCAACTAAAAAACTCTTCAACAGAAGAAGAAGAAAATACTAATTCAGATAATTCTGAAAAAGAAGGACCACAAATATGTAACTGTTCCGCATGTACTAAAACTATAAATGTAATTACAAGAGAACAAGCCTCTTCTTTATTAAGCCTCATAGAAAATATGGAAGAATCTTCTGTTAAGCAAGAGTTTATTGCACAAATAAAAGAATTTTTAGATCAAAAGAAAGAAGAAAAAGAAATTGAAAAAATAGATATAAAAGAAGTCTTAAATAGATTTAAAAAAATCCCTAATAATGAAATAACGCTGAAAGATTTACAACAAGAAATAAAAAATTTAAAAAATGAAATTTCAATTTTAAAAGAAAAAGATACTGAATTGGAATTAAAATGTTAAATCTGCAAGCTCAAATTATAGTACAAAACGAAAAAGAAACCTGTAAGAAAATTGAACAAGAAGACTCTTATATTCATTTACTTTCTCAAATAATTGTTCATAAGTGGCATTGCAGTATTGACTTAATAATCAAAGGAGAAAGATTTACGTTAATTGCATTAATAGACTCTGGAGCTGATATGAATTGTATTCGGGAGGAAGGATTAATACCCACTAAGTATTATGAAAAAACTACCGAATCATTAAGCAGTGCTTCAGGTAATAGAATGCAAATTAAGTATAAATTAAATAATGCAAAGATATGTAAAGATAAAATCTGTTATAAAACTTCTTTCTTATTAGTAAAAAATATATATGAACAAATGATTTTAGGAACTCCTTTTCTTACATTATTATACCCTTTTTCAGTATCAGATAAAGGATTAGTTACTCAAGCTTTAGAAAAAGAAATATGTTTCGAATTTACTAAACCTCCAAACATTAAAGAAATCAATTTAATTAAAGAATCTTTAATAGAAAATAAGCTTAAGCAAATAAATTCGTTAAGCAGCGAAGTTCAATTTAAAAGAATTAAAGAACAAATTAAGAATCCTAATATTCAAATAAAAATAACAAGCCTTAAAGAAAAATTTGAAAGAGAAGTATGTAGTGAATTCCCTACAGACTTTAAGGATCGAAAGAGATATACAGTCACTCTACCGTACATCGATGACTTTAATGAAACTAATATTCCTACTAAAGCTAGGCCAATACAAATGAATCAACAATACATTGACTATTGTAAAAAAGAAATTCAAGAATACTTAGATAAGAAATTAATTAGAACCAGTAAGTCTCCATGGAGTTGTGCTGGATTTTATGTAATAAATGCTTCAGAAATAGAAAGAGGCGCTCCTAGATTAGTAATTAATTATAAACCTTTAAATAAAGTTTTAAAATGGATTAGATATCCTATCCCAAATAAAAAGGACTTAGTGGACCGGGTTCATCAAGCTAAAGTATTCTCTAAATTTGATATGAAATCAGGATACTATCAAATAGAGGTAGCCGAAGCCGATAGGTATAAAACTGCCTTTGTAGTACCCTTTGGACACTATGAATGGAATGTAATGCCCCAAGGCATTAAGAATGCTCCATCAGAATTTCAAAATATTATGAATTCAATTTTAAATCCTTATTCTAAGTTTACCATAGTATACTTAGACGATGTGTTAGTATATAGCAACTCAATTGAACAACATTTTACTCATTTAGAAATCTTTTTTACCTTAATCAAAGAAAATGGCCTAGTAATATCAGCCAGGAAAATGAAACTATTCCAAACCAAGACAAGATTTTTAGGATTTGAAATTACTCAGGGAACTATAGTACCAATTGAAAGATCAATAGAATTTGCTAATAAATTTCCTAATGAAAACAAAGATAAGAATACTCTACAACGCTTTTTAGGATGTGTTAATTATATAGCCGACTTTATTCCTAATATAAGAATAATTTGTGCACCACTCTTTAAGAGATTAAGAAAAAATCCTCCCAGCTGGAATAAGGAAATGACGCAAGCAGTAAAGAAAATTAAAATTTTAGCTAAGACTATCCCCTGTTTAGGACTCCCAGATCCTCAAGCATTTTTAATAGTTGAAACCGATGCCTCTGAACTAGGCTTTGGTGGGATTCTTAAGCAAGTAAGAGAAGATTCGTTGCAAGAACAGGTTGTTAGGTACCATTCAGGATCATGGCAACCGACTCAACAAAGGTACAGTACAGTAAAGAAAGAAATATTATCTATTGTATTATGTTTATGAAATTTCAAAGTGACTTATTTAATAAAAAGTTTTTATTAAAAACTGATTGCAAAGCAGCCCCTTCTATAATTCAAAAGGATGTTCAAAACTTGGTTTCAAAGCAAATTTTTGCCAGATGGCAAGCTCTTTTATCTTGTTTTGACTTTGATGTACAACATATCAAAGGCAAGCATAATTATTTGCCAGATTTTTTAACCCGAGAATTTTTACAGGGATATGGCAATGAAGTCAAAAGCTAAGAAGGTTACTCTTGATAAGTATCTAGCAGAAAGTCAAAAGCAAGAATTAAGCACTGAGATAAGAACTAGGTCTTTGACCTCCCCTTTAGGGTCTTCAACCCTAACCGCTTCTCCTTCTCCACTTCGGTCTATGCGACCTTCCTCTCCTGCTTCTAATAGATTCACTCCTTTAACTTATTCACAAGCTGCTTCTTCATCTAAGAATCAACCCTTTCCTGATAATAAACCTACTACTGAAAACTGTAAGTATCATAAAAAGGGACTCTTCGAACCAATAATGACTATAGAATTAGGATTTTACTCTCCCAATTCTACCCCTAGAGAAATTATTCAAAATATGCTCCCCAAAGATTTTCATCATATTCCTTATGATAATCTTAAGAAAAATCGACTTTTTTATGAACTAATTTTAGTAGACACAAAATCTATATCTCTGGATCATTATTACAGTGTTTCAGATCCTCAGTACATAGACTTTTCTAAAGCAAAAATTCTCAAGGTACTAAGTCTCAAGGACTGGAAACAGAATCTTCACACTCCTAAAAGCCTTTTCAATAAAATTTGATCCTCCTACTTATACTTATTGGGATTATAAGAATGCTTGGTATAATTTTCTACTTATCCGACCCTATAATCATTCATGGTTCTTTTGGTTTAACAAAGGGATTTCCAATATCCCTTCATGGTTTGCTGACTGGGTTCGAATTACTGGACCTTGTTTGGAAATTCTTCCTCAAGAAGCTAAGGAGGCCTATGATCTGTTTGTCACACAGACAGATTTTCATTCAGGAACCAGGCTTTTACATTTTTATATAGCATTTGGAATTGCTTGGATCAATGTTTGGGATTATGTTTCATACTTTAAAGAACAAGTCTCTCAACCTGAGTGGATTGCCAGAGAATTCAGTATTAAGTGGTGGGCTCAATATAATATGAATTTATTAAGCCCACCAGCAATTAAAAACTGGCTTAAGAATAATCCAAGTTTTGCTAAGAAAAAGCATCAAAAGCCTTCACAATTTGAGGAACTCAAAGCAAAACTGCTTCAAGAACTAGCCTCGTCATCATCTGAGCAAGAGTTACTCATAAAATTAAAAACAACAATGTCTACTTCAGGTTCGTCCCCACCATCTGAAGACTCACATGATAAGGATGACCTATTAGCCGACAATGAAGACGACTGTTATGGACTCATAACTTCTTTGTAATAAGTGGCGTCTTTTGCCAAAGTAAGATTAATGACTCAGCTGGGCCCCACAAGCCGACGCTACAAGACATAGCAGAAAAGAATCTCGGACTTCAAGCATGCTGAAATCCGGAAAAGCAAAACAACTGATAAGGACCTCGGACTTCAAGTTTTTGAAATCCAAAAAGAAGACAGAAACTGACAAGACCTCGGACTTCAAGGTTTTGAAATCCATCTCCGGACTTCAAACAATTAGAATCCGAAGTCTCTATAAAAAGAAAGCAAAGACCTTCACTAAGGACATCACCTTCTTTATTCTCTTTAAACCTTTGTAAAAACCTTCTGAAGCTCGTGTGTATTGTACTTGCTCTTCAGTTTATTATCTCGTGTGTACTGTATTTTCTCATCAGATTTGTAAAGAAGTATTGTGTATCCACTTGTGTAAGTATTTTGAATTCAATAAAGTATATTATTCAGTATCTTGACTAATTCTACTCTATTTTCATTGTTGAAAATGCATGGAAATACTTATGTTAAACCAAGTTGCCATCGATCCTGCCCCGATATATATATATATACTCACCATTTTATTCTATCCAACTATAATCAAGTAAGATCAATTATGATATAATGAACCGAGTCCTAATTTACATTTTCATTTTCCGCATTGTAAATGATAATGTGACATTCCCTTCCAAAAAGGGGTGTTACACCCATAATCCAATAAAGTTTGTTTGATAACCATGAAGTGTAGCATGGAAAAGACTATTAAAGAGAGCATTCCTGAAACAAATAATGCTAAAGAGTTTCTCAAGTCTGTTGGTGAGAAATTCAAGAAGTTTGATAAAACTGAAAAGGCTTATTACCTCTCTTTGTTGACAAAGACTACATATGATGGTGTGAGTGGTGTTCGTGAACATGTTTTGAAGCTTGTGAACTGGTATAACAAGTTGAGGTCTATGAAAGTGGAGTTGGGAGAGGATTTCCTGGTCTGGTAGGTGTTTGAGTCTCTTCCGGCTAGTTTTGATGTCCTGAGGACCACTTGCAACGCTTAAAAGGAGGAGTGGACTGTTGATGAGCTTATATCTGTTCTTACTTAAGAGGAGCATACCATGAAGAAGGGCAAGGCCTATAGTGTTCAGTTTGTTTCTCACAAGAATGGTGAAAAGAAGAAGAGATTTACTAAAGGAAAGAACAGTAAGCCTCAGTTTAAGAAAAAATGGAATGATAAGCTTGGATATCCTTCTAAGCCATCTTCTGATCCTAGTGAGTCTTCTGGTGTTAAGCCCAGATATCAATTTAATGAAAATTGTAAGTTCTGTGATATATATGGGCATAAGCAGTCTAATTGTTTAAATTTTAAGAGCTGACTTAAGAAAAAGAAAGGTAACCCCTTGGTTCTTATATGTTTTGAATCAAATCTAGTTGATGTTCCTTCAAATACCTGGTGGTTAGATACTGGTATAACTATTCATGTTACAAATTCATTGCAGGAATTTAGAAGCAGGAGGAAACCAAGCGAAGGGAAGTTGATGATCGAGTAGGAAATGGAACTAAAGTCAAAGTAGAACATATAAGACTGGTTTCATTAAAGTTATGTACTAGACATGATTTAGTTTTGAAAAATACAGTTTATGTGCCTTCTATGAGGATGAATTTGATTTAAGTTTCTTTTTTGGATGGTTGTGGCTACTGTTTCCATTTTAGTAATGCAAAAGTTTCTTTATATTTTGATTCTGCTCTTGTTAGTTTTGGAGTCTTGTCTAATGGTTTATACATGTTGAATGTTGATTCTCTTTTTGTTGATCAATGGGATTTAGATATCAATAATGTTATTGGGAACAAGTTGCTGAAAACTCTTCTATGTTGTGGTACAAAGGTTTATGACACATCTCTAGGGAGAGAATAGAGAGGTTGATCAAGGAGAATATTCTTCATAATCTGGACTTCTCTGATTTTGATACTTGTGTCGATTGTATAAGAGGGAAACTTACAGTTAGAGCCAGAAAGAGTGGGGTTACCAAGAGTGAAGGAATACTATAGTTGATTCATACAGATATTTGTGGGTCCATTACTGCTATTGCTATGGGTGATTTTAGGTACTTTATCACCTTTATTGATGATTTCTCTAGATATAGGTGGATTGATTTGCTGCGTGAGAAATCTGATTCTTTAGATGCCTTTAAATCATTCAAAGTCACTGTTGAATTAAAATTTAGTAAGTAGATCAAATGTGTGAGGTCTGATAGAGGTGGTGAGTACTATGATAGGTATGATGAAACTGGTAAAAATCCTGGACCTTTTGCTAGGTTCTTAAAGGACTGTGGTATTGAGGCACAGTACACCATGCCAGGCACTCCGCAACAAAATGGAGTTGCAGAAAGGCGAAACCGTACTCTCATGGATATGGTGAGATGTATGCTTAGTCATTCTACTATTCCAGAATTCTTATGGGGAGATGCCTTGAAGATTGCTACTTATATATTGAATCATGTGCCAAGTAAATCTATACTGAAGACTCCATATGAGCTTATGACAAGCAAACGGCCTACCTTGAGGCATTTCCGTGTTTGGGGTTATAGGGCGGATGTGAGACCTTATAACCCACATTTAAAGAAGTTTGATCCCAAAATCATCAGTGGTTTCTTCATTGGCTATTGTATTGGCTCAAGAGGTTCTAGGTTCTATTGTCGTTCTCATACTACTAGAGTTATTGAATCCGATCGGACTGTCTATTTTGAAGGGGACTTAGAACATGGTGGAACTTAGGAGCTGCGTATTGTTGATTTCAGTGAGGAGCATGTTGTTGTTCCTATTCCAGTTGATCCCTTTCCAGGGATAATGCCATCTCTTTTGATATACAATGATGATGTTGTTGATCCTGTTGATAATGTTGATATCATTCAACAAGTTAAAAATAATGTGCAGATTCCAGATGTTATTATGACTTCACTGAGAAGATCTGAGCGGGTTCCTATATCCACTGAGTCTACTAGATTCAAGAATTATGTTATGTACCTGCAGGAGCATGATTTTAATTTAGTTGAGGATTATGATCCTATTTCTTTTCAAGAGGCCATGGTTAGTCCTGATAGTGCACAATTGCTAGTGGCTATGGATGATAAGTTGGCTTCTATGAGAAAGAATAATGTTTGGGAATTGGTGGAGTTGCCTACTAGTTGTAAAACTGTTGGTTGTAAATGGGTCTTTAAGACTAAACGTGATGCTAGAGGTGAAATTGAGAGGTATAAGGTCAGACTTGTTGCTAAGGGATATAATCAGATGGAAGGCATTGATTATAAGGAGACTTTCTCACTGATCTCCACTAAAGACTCTTTTCGTGTTGTGAAGACCTTGGTTGCTTATTTTGATTTAGAGTTTCATCAAATGGATGTTAAGACCGTCTTCCTAAACGGTGATTTATATGAGGATGTGTATATGGATCAACTTAATGGTTTTGTTGAAGATGGTAAAGATCATATAGTATGCAAATTGAGAAGATTCATTTATGGATTGAAACAGGTTTCCAGGCAATAGTATTTGAAATTTGATTATATTGTTAGTTTTCTTGGTTTTAAAGATAATACTGTTGACCAATGCATCTATCTGAAGTTTAGTGGGAGCAGATTCATCATTCTTATTTTATATGTTGATGATGTATTATTGGCCAGTAATGATATTATTTTTCTAAATGAGACTAAGCAAATATTGACAACACATTTTGATATGAAAGATATTGGTGATGCCTCTTTTGTATTAGGTATTGAGATTCACCGTGATAGATCTCGTGGTATTTTCGGCTTGTCTTAGAAAGCTTATATTGAAAGGATTCTGAATAGATTTAATATGAAATCTTGTAATCCTTGTGCTGCACCTATTTAAAAGGGTGAAAAACTCTCTAATACCTAGTGTCCTCAAAGTGATAAAGATGTTGCTGAAATGGAGAAAGTCTCATATGCTTCCGCTGTTGGCACCCTTATGTATGCTCAAGTTTGTACACATCCTGATATTGCTTTTGTTGTTAGTGTACTTAGGAGATACTTAAGAAAACATGGTGTGGCTCATTGGCAGGCTGCAAAACGAGTTATGAGGAATTTACAGGGTACCAAAGATTATATGCTCACCTATAAGAGGTTGGACTACCTTGAGGTGATGGGCTATACTGATTCTGATTATGTTGGTTGTCCAGATGACTACAAGTCCACATCATGATATATCTTTATGTTAGCAGGAGGAACTATTTCTTGGAAGATTGTTAAACAGACACTTATAGCTACTTCTACTATGAAGGCAGAGTATATAACTTGTTATGAGGCTACGTGTCAAGTGATATGGTTGAAAAATTTGATCACTGAATTTTTTATTGTAGAGAGTATTTTCAGGTCTCTTACTATTTATTGTGATAACTGTCGTAGTGTGCTTTTTTCAAATTAATAAAAGCTCTAAACACTCAAAACATTTTGATACAAAATTCATGTTTGTTAGAGAGAAAATTCAGGAGTTTCAGACTCATATCGAGCATATCCCTACAGAATTCATGGTTGCAGACCCACTAACCAAAGGTTTAGCTGTTAAAGTTTTTGTTGATCAGGTGACCCGTATGGGTATAGTGAGGTCTTTTGATGTTTTGGGTTAGTGGGAGTTTGTTTTGTAATTTTGTTGTGATCTCATTTTGTTATGTCTCAAGACTTTAGACAATTATATTATTATTATTATTATCGTTGCTATATAATATTGTTATTGTTATTATCTGCACAGTTATTTTATTCATGATATGACATATTGTGGATACATTTTGGACCCAGTCTCATTTTGTTGTTGTGCTGAGATGTTGTTAAATCTCAAAAAGCATCTTGGGTGGTTGCTTGGGGCCATTTTGTTAGGAAATGCACTTTGATCACATATTGACATGCAATTTTGGATGTGCTTTTCCCATTACCTATTTACCACATTTTGATGGGTCACCGAGATATGAGTATGTTGCATGTATGATATCAGTACTCCTTCGAGTATGATTTTCTACATTGTTAAGATACTTGTAGTCTCATTTTGGACCAGTTGTTGAGAGTGCTAGCTCGATTTTAACATCATACTGTGGTCACATATTGTTTGATTAATTTAGAGAATTGTTTTCTTATTAAAGTGATATAATATGACTTATGCTGTCCAAGTAGAAGAATGTTGAAATTTTTATATATGGACTAGCATAAATCATATTGTATTTTTATACAACCCAAATTAATTAGATGTTAAAATTATTAGAGCATTTTGTTTAGTCCAAATTGTGATAAGTATTGTTAATAAGCTTATTGTTGTTAAAACACTGTCATATATGTGGATTTTGTTTCATGGGTCTTGTATATGAGTTTACCATATTGAGTAAGTTTAATCTATTTTAATTGTTCTATATATACAGAGAGAGACTTCTATTCCTAACCACTCTAGTGCATACACTTGCTCTATGGATATTGACGAGTGAGTGACTATTGTAGAATAAGAATAATATCTCTTTTTTATCGAATTTCACTTTTCAAGATTTTAACAATGACTTTTTTATTGATACTTTTTCAAAATAACTCTAAATTTTTTTATATGTATTGATATATGTCATAAATGATTAAGATTAATAAATCTGGTATATTTCTATCAAAAAGCACCAAGCAAGTTGACACTATTTATATAGCATTTGAAAATAATAAAAAAATCTAATGTGACAATTGAATATAAAATTTAAAAAATATATAAATTTGATAAATAGATATGCATTTTCGTTAAAAAAGCTCACACCTTAGTCACCAGAGTTTTGCTTCTCCCTGCACCGACCGGAAAACGGGAAAAGCCCCACAACTGCACTTGTAAATTGCGATCGCCCATTCGTGAGTCAGTTCAACTTCGCAGTTATCCAACCAATTATGGCTTCCTGCACCAAAGTCGATGATGATCAGGTCTGTCTACTCTTAATCTTCTGTTAATAGGCAGCTGCGAAAGTTCGAGATACACTTGACTTTCCAACTCTTTTTTTTTTTTTTAATTTGTCTGCTTAATCTTTGTTGTTCTACTACCGAATGGACTCGAAACACTTTTGCTCTTCATTTTATTCTATCATTTTCGTGTTTGTACTTTACCTGAACATTCGTCAGTATTTGGTTAATTTAATGATTGGTCATGTTCTACACTTGAAAAAATAGGGGCAACTTGAATTTGGGTTTCGAATCATTTTGATGTCTCTTATTACTCTAGTCTCCTTTTCCACTTGATAATGAATAACGGAAAATCTGGTTACTATCTTTTTTTTTTAATTAAGATTTTTTTCTAAATTTCTGGTTAGAATATTTGTCTCTTTGATTTGGGAACTTTTTTCCCTTCTTCCTCTAATGTGAGGAAGAATCTGTTTATTTGATTAACTGGAGAAATTGGACACCTTTAAACACTTTAATTTTTTGAAGGGCCTTTCAGAATATTTGTAAATATGGAGTTTGAAGCGTCACTTAGTTTCTGGCGCTAGCTTGAACTAAGTCTTGTTTTCTTTGACTCTTGACTGTTTCTGTTTCTATTATTTTGTGTTAAAGTTTGATATTTTAGTAAAATGATTTCTTTTCCCTGCAACTATCTGGTCTTTGATTGAATAAACGTAGCTTTACTTGAAATCATGTCTTTGCTCTTTACTACATGCTCATGGTTGGGATGTTTAAAAGCAATTGCATCTCTAATTTATAGATGTTGCTCTTTACACTTATGAGGCATTACTCAACTTCTATATTCCAGTATTCCTCTGTTGTTCTATTTTTTTGTTTTTTCATTTTCCTTTTTTTTTAATGATCTCTAACTCTTTTTCTTTTTTGTTCGACAGATTCTGGTGGAGTGTAAGTTATCTGCGAGAGTTTTGATACTAAACAGGCCTAGGCAATTGAATGCCCTCTCTTTTCATATGGTAGCATACTCTTTTATGATATTTCTTGTAGAAAGATAAGATAGGGGTTATTTAGTTAGGATTAGGATAAGATTTTCTATTTTGTTAGTTATTTATTTTTCTGTTTTCCTTAATTATTTGAGGAGTTGATAACTCTTGTAGAAATCTTATCTCCTCTCTATCTCCTCTCTGTCTATATATTTTGTAATCTTCTTTCTTCTAAAATATTAAGAAGAAATCTTCTCCTCTGTACTTTCTATATGGTATCAGAGCTCCAAGACTGATTGGAGCCATGGAAAAGACGGCCATGACAAGAGCCAATTGTGACCCGGTTTCTTCTGGAGAGAAAGTGGATAGCGCTTCTACCACTACTCCAGCAGCCGGAGTAGATCTCTTGTCTTCTACAGGATCTAATTCCTTTCAATTTAGTGTTCATAAATTGAATGGTAAAAATTATCCAGAGTGGGCACAAACTGTGAAGCTTGTAACTGATGGAAATGGCAAGCTAGGACATCTTACTGGCAAAGTTAAAAACCCGGCAAAAGATGATCCCAATTTTGCGGCATGGAGATCAAAAAACTCCATGATAACTACGTGGTTGATTAATTCTATACAACCTGCAATAGGAAAGGCCTTCCTATTTCTGCCAACGGCCAAGGAAGTGTGGGAATGTGTCAAAGAAACCTATTCTGACGTGGAGAATTCATCTCAGATCTTTGCACTTAAAACCCAGTTATGGAGCAACAAGCAGGAAGATTGAGACCTAACCACATACTGCAACGAGATGCTGACACTATGGCAAGAGCTTGATCTCTGTTATGAGGACAAATAGGACTGCCCTACAGATAGTGCAAGATATTTGAAGAGGGAAGAAAACGACAGGTTGCAGGAGTAAACAGAGAGTTAAATGAGATAAAAGGACGAATCTTGGGCCATATACCCCTTCCCAAAATGAGGGAAGTCTTCTCAGAAGTCAGAAGAGATGAGACACAACGCAACATTATGATGAAGAAGCAAGATACATCTCATCAAGAGGTAGAGAGCTCAGCCCTTGTCTCTAGAGGATTAGAACCTAATGGAGATGAGAAGAAAAAACCGTGGTGTGATCACTGCAAAAAGCCATGGCACACTATTGATACTTGTTGGAAACTACATGGGAAGCCACCAAACTGGAAAAAGAAGGGAGAAGGTTGAGCATTTCAAGTCTCAAATGATGTTCGAGGCCAGCCATCTTCTTCCGGAGAGCTTCCATTCACAAAAGAACAAATAGATAGCCTGGTCAAACTTTGGTAGTCCTCAAATCCCTTCTTGCTCCTTAGCCCAATTAGGTAACTATCTACAAGCTGCCCTTGTTAGTGTCAATACCCCTAGTTCCTAGATTGTTGATTCTGGTGCTATAGACCACATGACTGGGTCTGCAAATCTATTTGATTCATATAGTCCCTGTGCAGGAAATAAGAAAATTAAAATAGCAGACGGTTCTCTCTCTGCTATTTCAGGAAAGGGTTCTCTTTTCATATCTCCTTCCATTACCTTTCATAATGTTCTCCATGTCTCAAATCTGTCTTGTAATCTCTTATCCATAAGTAAGTTGGTTCATGATCTTAATTGTCAAGCTCATTTCTTCTCTTCCCATTGTGAGTTTCAGGACCTAACCTCGGGGAGGGTGATTGGCAATGCTAGACAGTGAGGCAGTCTTTATTTTTTTGAAGATGGATCTACCTTAGTAGGACAAGATTCCAACACTTTTTCAATTCTGTTTCTGCTTCTAAAAATAGTGATGTCATGTTATGACATTTGAGTCTAGGACATCCAAGTTTTCATTATTTCAAAGTTCTGCTTCCAAGTTTGTTTATCAATAAAAATCCATCTTTATTTGAATGTGAAACTTGTGAACTAGCCAAACATCATCCTACATTTTATTCTATGCAGCCATATAAACCTTCTGAATCTTTTTTCTTTAGTTCATAGTGTTGTTTGGGGGGCCTCATGGATCTCTACCTTAACAGGAAAAATATGGTTTGTAACATTTATTGATGATCACACAAGACTCACATGGGTGTATCTCTTAAAAGAAAAATATGAAGTTGAACAAGTTTTCATTAATTTCCATAACATGATAAAAACTCAGTTTCAAACAACAATAAGAGTTTTTAGAAGTGACAATGGAAAGGAATATATCAACAATATCCTAGGGAATTACTTTGCAAAAAATGGCATTATCCATCAAAGTTCTTGTGCCAACATGCCTCAACAAAACGGAGTGGCTGAAAGAAAAAATAGACATCTTCTTGAAATAGCTAGAGTCTTACTGTTTTCAGCCAAAATGTCTAAATATTTGTGGGGTAAAGCTGTTCTTACAACAACCTTCTTAATTAATAGAATGCCTTCTAGAGTCTTGAATTTTCAAATACCATGAAATATTTTCAAAAAGAGTTTCCCAACATCTCGGCTGGTTGTTGACATTCCTTTGAAGGTATTTGGCTGTACTGCATTTGTTCATAATCACAACAATAATTATGGAAAACTAGAACCAAGAGCTAGGAAATGTGTTTTTGTTGGTTATTCACCTACACAAAAGTGGTATAAGTGTTTTGATCCAATTTCAAGGAATTTTTTTGTTACTATGGATGTAACCTTTTTTGAAAAAGAAAATTTTTTTGGGTTTCATCTTTAGGGGGAGACTGAGAAAGAAGATGAAGAATTCCAAAATACTCTTTAAATTGAGCTTCCAAGTTGGCGCGATCTGCGTCTTTTGTGGTATTTCGAGCCCGTTCGGTGTGTTGTTCATGCTCCTTTCCCTCCTTATAGGCTGATTTGTTGTGTTTGTGGCTATGAGTGACGAACACTCTGAGATTCTGGGTACGGGCAATAAGAGTGGCGTTTCCGACACCACTTCCGCTAATGTTCTGGCTGAGGTGATTCCCTCCAACATCAAAATTAATGATCGAAAGCTTGATGGTGATGGTACTAACTATCCTCAGTAGAAGAAGGCTATTCTGATGTACTTGAAAGGTCATAGGAAGGAAGACCATCTCACCCAAGATAGTCCGCAGGATGAAGCAACTAAGGATTTGTGGATTCGAGAAGATATGCGATTGTATTCACTGATTTAGCGGACCCTGGATCCTCGGGTTGATGATATTACCACCCATTGCACCACTGTTAAGGAATTATGGCAATACCTTCATTCTTTGTTCTCAAGTGCCGATGATTTATCCCTCGTATATACGAAAACACATGATCTGTATCGTGCCAATCAGAAGGATGAATCTCGTAGTTACTATTATACAGGCTTCAAACGCTTATTTGAGGAATTGAACACATTGTTACCTATCACTTCGGATGTGCAGGAGATGCAGGCTCAGCGGAGCAATTGGCGTGATGTGTTTTTTGTCAAGGATGCGTGGTGAATTTGGTGCGGCCCGATCTCAAATTTTGACCGGTTCTGGTAGTTTGACCCTGAAAGATATATACTCTCGCCTCCTCCGAGTTGCTTGTGAGCTATCTAAGTCCCATCCCTTAGTTGCAAGCGAGGCCTCTGCTTTGGTGAGTTCTAGTTCTCGCTGGGACAGTTCTCGTGGTGGTACTTGTCGTGGACGAGGTGGTGGTCGTGATACTAGAGATCCACGGGGTAGTGGAGGTGGAAGACGGGATCCTGGGGAACCACTTATTTGTCGCTATTGTAAGGAACTTGGTCACATTAAGCGGAACTGTTGGAAACTTCAGCAGAAAAATCAGTCTAATCAGCAGCGTTTTGCTCATATTGCCATTGATGAAGGCATTCCTCCCAGCACCCCATCAACCAGGCCTGTTATGATGACAACAGATGAATTTACTCAGTACACTCAGTTTCAAGCCTCTCGGTCCATTCCACCATCTCCTTCTGTTGCCTCTGTTGCTCATACAGGTAATCCTACTGCATGTTTATCATCACTTTCCCGCAACTGGGTCATTGATTCAGGAGCTTCCGACCACATGACTGGCCAGACAGGTACTCTTACATCCTTTACCACCTCCCCTCATTTTTCTAGTGTTACTTTAGCTGACGGTTCTGCTGCTCCTGTCATTGGGAGTGGTACTGCGTCTCCCACCTCTGCCCTCCCTCTTTCTCGAGTTTTATGTTTGAATTAATTTTCGTTTAATTTACTTTCTGTTAGTCAGATTTTTCGGTCACTTAATTGTAGTGTTCACTTCTTCCCTAATTATTGTGTTTTTCAGGAACTTGGGACAAAGAGGGTGATTGATAGGGGTCGTGAGCGGAATGGCCTGTACATCCTTGAGTGCTGTCCAGATCAAGAACCGATGCCCGTTGCTTGTTCGGGTGTGGCTGATTCTCTCCAACTTCATTGTCGTTTGGGTCATCCGTCTCTACAGTCTTTAAAAAAATTGTGTCCTAGTTCGAGTCGTCTATCTATTTTACAATGTCAGTCGTGTTAGTTGGCTAAACACCATAGGAGTCCTTACCCTTCACGAGTCAACAAGCGGGCTGCGTCCCCATTTGAGCTAGTTCATTCTGATGTTTGGGGTTCATGTCCAATTACTTCTAAGTTTGATTTTCGATATTTTGTAACTTTTGTAGATGATTTTTCAAGAATGACTTGGTTATATTTTATGAAATCTCGTTCTGAATTATTCTCTATATTTATCGCTTTTTGCTCTGAAATTAAAACACAATTTAGCACCTCTGTGCGTGTCCTTAGAAGTGATAATGCTAAAGAATATCTCTCATGAGTTCGCTTCCTATATGATTCAACATGGGATGGTCCATCAATCCTCCTGTGTTGTTACTCCTCAGTAGAATGGGGTTGCTGAACGCAAAAATAGGCATCTTTTGGAAGTTGCTTGATGCTTGTTGCTTCATATGTTTGTTCCTAAAGTTTTTTGGGCTGACGCCATTTCTACTGCCTGTTTTCTAATTAATCGGATGCCATCTTCTGTCTTACAGGGCCAAGTTCCTTATTCTGTACTTTGTCCTTCTCAATCCCTGTTTCCCCTACCGCTTCGTATTTTTGGTTGTCGATGTTTTGTGTAGGATGGTCGGCCACAACTTTCCAAGCTACATCCTCGCTCACTTAAGTGTGTCTTTTTGGGTTATCCTCGCCATCCTCCCAAAAATATTGTTGAGGCTGTGTCTCATGATGGGTGGCGTCATGCCATGGAGGAGGAAATGCTTGCTTTGGAACATAACCAGATGTGGGATCTCGTTTCCCTTCCCTCTGGTAAGCATGCCATTGGGTGCAAGTGGGTGTTCACTGTTAAAGTCAATTCGGATGGTTCCGTTGCTCGTTTAAAGGCTCAGCTGGTGGCCAAGGGTTATGCTTAGACTTATGGTGTTGATTACTCAGAGACCTCTCCTGTGGCCAAATTGGCCTCTGCTCGCATATTCATCTCGTTGGCTGCCTCTCATCACTGGCCCCTGCACCAGCTTGATGTTAAGAACGCCTTTCTTCATGGTGATTTACAGGAGGAAGTCTATATGGAGCAACCGCTTGACTTTGTTGCTCAGGGGGAGTCTGGGCAAGTTTGTCGGCTGAGACGCTCTTTGTATGGGTTGAAACAATCCCCCCGGGCTTGGTTTGGGAGATTGAGTGAAGTTGTTATGAATTTTGGCCTGAAAAGGAGTAGCTATGACCACTCGGTCTTCTACAAAAAGTCCAAGGGAGGATGCATCCTCATGGTTGTGTATGTTGACGATATAGTGATAACCGGCAGTGACTTCTTTGACATCTCAAAACTCAAGAGTTTCCTTCAAACTAAATTTCAAACAAAGGATCTTGGTCCTCTAAAATATTTCCTGGGAATTGAGGTAAGTAGAAGCAAAAAGGGCATTTTCCTCTCACAGCGGAAATATGTCCTTGACTTACTATCTGATGTTGGCATGTTAGGAACCAAACCTTGTGATACTCTGATGGTTCCAAATGTGAAACTCAATGCTGATGATGGAGAATTACTATCAGATCCCGAGAGGTACAGGAAATTGGTGGGCAAACTTAACTACCTTACTGTGACATGTCCAAATATCTCTTTCCCAGTAAGTGTAGTCAGTCAATTCATGTCATCTCCTCGACAATCTCATTGGGATGCGGTATTACATATCGTAAGATATTTGAAAGGAGCCCCAAGTCGTGGGATTCACCTCAGCTGGTTCGGTCTTTACCTGACACGCCTGTGGCTTCACCTCAGGTTGTACATTCTGTGATACCAGAGGGGGTAGACAAACTGAGTTCTAAAGTGGGAAAACAAGATTTTGATGAGGTGGTTGATCAAAAATCAGATTATGACTCAGATTCAGATTCTTTTTTTCAAAATGAAGATGAAGATATAGACTCACTTTTTGGTTTGGAAGCGTTTGATGATGGTGGGTTGCTTGTTGAATCTATGCAGCAGCTGTTCCAGGACTTTTTTGATGAAACCAATCATATTATTCAACCTGAGGCTGATTTGACAGGAATTCTAGAGCTTTTTGAACAAAAAGAAGACATGGCAGATGAAGGATCTCCTTCTTGCTTGGGAGTTGGTGTTAATTCTATAAAGAACATTAATGTTCAGCCTAGAGATTTGACCAAGCCAGGGAGGGTTTGTCTAAATCTATCTCCTCACATGTCCTCCCCTTCTTTATCTGCTCATCCTGTTATTCCTCTTAAACCTTTGTGTCTTCAGTCCTCTATTATTTTTTCAGGTGACTTAATTGGGGATTTACCTCAAGGAGATGGTCTTCTACCCATTCATTTGCAAAAACCTTCTACTTTCCAAAATGGCGTCAAAGAAGACAAGGTGGAGGAAATCACCAAAGTCTCTAGCTGCCTTGACAATGCTATGGATAACTTGGGTTCCCATCCTTCAATTCAGGAGTTGGGGGTTAAGGTGCTCAATCCATAAGGGGTGTCTAGTTCCTTAGTTGAGTCACCTAATACGTATGTTCGTAAGAAAAAGAAACTGTTGAGGGAACTTGATCGTTTGGTTTCAACAATTAATTATGGAGGAAAGGCTGGTAGGCGGGAGGGTAAGTTACCAAATGAAGATCCTTAGTTGGAATGTGAGGGGGTTAGGTAGTTGCTTGAAGCGGAAGAGAGTTAGGGAGGTGATCAACAAGGCAACGCCTGATATTGTTATGCTTCAAGAAACTAAAGCAGAAGTTTTGGATGCTTTGGTAATAAGGGATGTATGGGATTCTAGGTTTAAGGATTGGGAGTGTCTTCCTTCTCTTGGGGCTTCGGGTGGTATGGTTGTGGTTTGGGACACTACGTTTGCTTCTAAGTTAGACTTTATTCATCGTGTTTTTTCAGTGTCGATCTTGTTGGACATCATGGGGAGAGGTCATTAGTGGCTGACATCTGTTTATGGTCCTAACAATCCTAGGCATCGTTCGTTTTTCTGGGAGGAATTAGGTTTTTTATCAGGTTTTTGTGGTCTGAATTGGTGTTTGGGTGGGGATTTTAATGTTGTGAGGTCTCCAGCTGAAAAGTTAGGGGGTGATCATCTCACTTCCTCTATGAGGGGTTTTGATAGTTTTATCAGGGAGTGTAGTCTTAGAGACATTCCCCTCTCTAATGCCCATTTCACTTGGTCTGCTAGAAGAAACTACACTGTGGCTTCCTGTTTAGATAGATTCCTTTTCACCATTACCTGGGAAGATGTTTTCTTGATCTTGTGCAAGAGAGTTTATCTCGTCCAGTTTCTGACCATTTTCCTGTTGTTCTGGAGTCTAGTAAGGTGAAATAGGGTCCTTCCCCTTTTAGGTTTGAAAAATGTGGCTTACTCATCACTCTTTTATTCCTTTTGTTAAGGAAGTTTGGGAGACAACTTCAATTCAGGGTTGGGAAGGATATAAAATTATGAGGAAATTGAAGCTTCTCAAGGAAAGCTTGAAAGAGTGGAATTTGTCTATTTTTGGTGACATTCGGTTTAGCAAAGATGCTATTTTGAAAGAACTTGATTTGTTGGATAGGTTGGAGTTAGAGGGTAATCTTATTGAGGATCTGTGTTAGGAGGTAGAAGTTGAGACATGATTTAGATGAAATTTTTCTTAGGGAAGAAATGAGTAGAAGACAAAAGATGAAATTCCATTGGGTTAAGGATGGGGGTGCTAACTCAAAGTTGTTTCATAGGGTGGCTTTTGGGAGGCGTAGGAAAAACCTTATTAAAGAATTGGAATTGGAGGACGATATGGTTGTTAGGGACATGGGGATCATTGCCTCTGAAATTTCTAGGTTTTACTCGGATTTATTTGCTGAGGATATGCTTGTTAGACCCTTCATTGAAGACTTAGATTAGTGCCCCATCAATCTAGATAAGGCTTGTTGGTTACAAAGGCCTTTTGAGGAGGATGAAATTCGGGCTGTCTTTAGTTTGGGGAATGACAAAGCTCTTGGTCTAGATGGCTTTTCTTTTGGTTTTTTTGAGAAGTGTTGGGATATTGTTAAACCTGACCTCCTTAGGGTGTTTGCTGAATTTTTCAATAATGGTAAAATTGGAGTTTGTATGAACTCCACTTTCATCTCTCTCGTTCCTAAAAAGGATAGGTCAGTGTAGGTAAAGGACTTCCGCCCTATTAGCCTAGTTTCTAGTGTTTATAAAATCATTACGAAAGTTCTTGCTTCTAGGTTGAGTGAGGTCCTTTCTGATACCATCTCGGAAAATCAAAGTGCCTTTATTCTAGGTAGATAGATTCTTGATGCTGCTCTAATTGCTAATGAGGTGGTGGATGATGTTAGAACCCAGAGGAAACAAGGTCTGGTGTTTAAGCTAGATTTTGAGAAAGCTTATGATCGTGTGAGTTGTGGCTTTTTAGATAAAGTTATGGACAGGAAAGGTTTTGGAGTCAGATGGAGAAATTGGATTTTGGGTTGTTTATCTTCTACTTTTTCTGTCATTATTAATGGAGAACCAAAGTCTTGGTTTAAGGGCCAGAGGGGTGTGAGGCAAGGGGATCCTTTATCTCCTTTTCTATTTACTATTGTGGTTGATGTGCTTAGTCATTTAGTTTCTAGAGCTATTAATAATGGGTTGGTTAAAGGGTTGTCAGTTGGTTCAATGGGAGTGCTTGTTTCCCATCTTCAATTTGCTTATGACACTATTTTTTTCTTGGAGCCACATGCTGAGACTTTTGTTAACATCTGTCTATTTTGACTTTATTTGAAATCATTTCTGGTCTTAAGATTAATTGGGCCAAAAGTGGTTTAGCGGGTGTGAATGTGGATAGTCAAATTGTGACCGTTTTTGCTACCCTGGCAAGATGCCAATCTCTTCAACGACCTTTAACTTATCTCGGCATTCCTCTAGGAGGTAATCCCCGTATCCTAATCTTTTGGGATCCCGTGGTTTGTGAGATTTTCAAGCGGTTAGATAGTTGGAAAGGTGCCTTTTTTTCTCTAGGAGGTAGGATCACTCTTATTCAGTCGTGTTTGTTCAACTTCCCTTTATATTTTCTTTCACTTTTTTGCATTCTTGTGGTTGTGGCACAAAAAAAAGAGAGAATTATACGGGATTTCCTCTGGTTGGGGACACGAGAAAATAGTAGGGATCACCTCGTTAGTTGAGGTTTGTTGTAGACCAAAGAAGGAGGGGGGGGGTTGGGTCTTGGTAACTTGGGTGTCCAAGAATATTGCTTTGGCAGCTAAGTGGCTTTGGCGTTTTCCTCTTCAACCATTTTATTTATGGCATCAGGTGATTCGGAGTAAATATAGTTTGCATTCAAATGGGCGGGACACCAACTTTGCAGGTAGAGTGACTCATGCTAGTCCTTGGAAATTTATTTCTCAAGGATTGCCTTCTTTTTCTTCTCTTTTATCCCTGCATCTGGGTGATGAATCTCGTATAAAGTTTTGGGAAGATGTTTGAGTTGGTAGTGTGCCTCTTTCTTAGGCTTTTTCGAGGCTTTGTTGCCTTTCTTCTTTACACAATGTCTCTGTTTGTCAATTTTATTCTCAGATTAATCTCTCTTGGAATTTTCATTTTTTCAGAAACTTGCTTGATATAGAGGTTACTTAGCTTTAGACTTTCTTGTCTTTGCTTGAACCTGTCCATTTTTCTTCTCTTCATGGTACTAGAATTTGGACTCTTGAGTCTTTTGGATCTTTCTCTTGTAAATCTTATCCTCAGTTCTTGACTCATTTTCCTAAAAGAGAAGGATTCCTTTTGGAAAAGCCCATTTGGAAGTCCAAAACTCCCTTAAAGGTTAAAGCTTTTGTCTAGACTGCTGTTCTTAATAAAATTAACACTAACAACATGCGTAGACCTCTCATTGCTATGTCTTCTGATATGTGCTTAATGTGTTGCTCTGCTTCGGAATCAGGGAATCACCTCTTTTTGCATTGTTCTGCAGCAAAGTATCTCTGGAACAAGTTGTTTGGTTTTTTTGGAGAGGCATGGGTCTGCCCTAAGGATTTGTATCATTTTATTCTAACTAAGTTTAGAGGTTTTGGCACCTGCAAAGAAGCAAAGATCCTTTGGTAGTGCTCTATCTTCGCTATTTTGTGGGGTTTATGGTTGGAAAGGAATGCTAGAATTTTTAAGGGGTTTTCCTCAAGTTTAGACTTTATTTGGGATAGGGTTCTCCTTTTTGACTTCTCTTTGGTGTTCAGCTCATGGTTTCTTTGATGCTGTTTCTTTGTTAGACATGCAGAGAGATTGATTTGCTTTGTTGCATGATACAATCTCATAGGTTTTAGCTCAGTTTTTTGAGAGGATTACTTATTCTTCTTCTTTGTACTGTTCTTCTCTCTTCTAATAAAATTTCTTTTTCTATAAAAAAAAATTATTTTTTCTTTCTAGTAACATATGATAGAAAAGACCTATAAGGCCATAGCTTGCTTTCACTTGAACATTTAATATTAACACCTGAAGCTCTGAGTTTTTTTTTTTTTTTAAATTGTCTTTATTGATTTTAATTATTTCTTATACTCTTTTAACCTTTTCTGATTGTTTCCTCACATTTGCTGTCGTCTAAATTAGGTTGGCTCAACATAAAATCAAATATACTTCTGAGGACACGTATTAGGAAGCTGAAATGCATATTTCAAATTCTAACTTCTTCCATAAATACCTGTCTGAAAATGTTTTTCTTCTCTTTCTGAAGTTCCAATTCCTCTTTTGTTACTTCTTCTATGTTCTTCTTGTCTTGTGATATAGGTATCTCGGCTACTGGAACTTTTTCAAGAAGATGAGGCAAATTCTGATGTTAAATTGGTTGTCATGAAGGTAATTTCCTTTTAGTGAGCACATTCAATTATTTATTTTTTATTTTTTTATTGACTCTGTTGAAGAGAAACAAAAGAAACTGCTAGCTGCATTGAAATAACGATGAATAAACTACTAAATTAGTTTCTGAAAAATTTTGGTGGGAGCAAATTAGTCCCTGTAAAAAAAAAATAACCTGTCCTGTGGTCCTCAAATATTTTTTTTGTGACTAAAATGTGTCGACAGTATTTTAAACTGTTATTAACCGTGTTTAATACTGTGAATATTTTGTTTCCTATAGCTAGCAAAGTTACCATATTTAGATTAGCAATTTGTGGTAGTTTCCTTTCTTTCCTCCTTGATTGTAGTTTTCGGTCTGGTATACTCCTTATATAAAAGGAGCCTCTTGTACCAATTGTAGAGTGAATCAAAGAAATACCTTTTACAAGTTGTATTAGAGCAGTGCCACAACAGCACTGCTGGCCCTAATCCTTGTCAGTATGACTGACATATCCTCAGCTACCTAGCCAGCTCCGAGTGGTGAGCACAACACCACCACGTCCTTTATGGCAGGTATGCTGAATCAGAAGCCTGGTTCTGGTCCTAAGCCTCACCGAGCACCTCCCATAGCCCATGAAGCTGAGAAGGGCTCCCTTAGCAAGGATCAACTTGAACAACTCCTAAGGCTGCAAAAACCTAGTTCCTCTTCTAGTACCTTTAGTGGTTCTCTTGTACAAACAGGAAATTTTAGCATGCTTAGTTCCTTCACTTGCACCTCAGAGTCGCCTGTACCATGGATCATTGATTTAGGTGCATTTGATCATATGACCAGGCTTCCTTCTCTGTTTAAGACCTATTTCCGTTGTTCTGGAAGTGAAAAAATTCAAATTGCATATGGTAGTACTTGAAATAGGTGTTTTATTGATACGAACAAAAGATGTACAGAAAGTCTCCCTTTATAGGAGAGATATACACAATAAAAAAGGAAACAAATCTCTAAAACAAAAAACTATCAATCTGAATATTCTAACTTAGGAAACTAATAAGATGACTAGAAAACAGAATATTTACAATAAATATAAGAAGATATGTACAATCAATTAAGATATTATTTTTAATATCTCAATTGACGGTAGTTTTTCACCGATTGCAGGTATAAGCAATATAACCCTACTGACAACAACATCCCAATGATATTTCTTCACCACAGCTGATGTGGTAGTGGTAGTGGAATGAAAAGTGGATTCCACGTGATTCTGTTAGTGGGGAGTGGGAATATATCTGTGGGGATGGTGGTTAGGAAGATAGGTTGGAATTAGGCTTGGACTGGGAGAGAATTGAGCACTCTCTAATTTGCTCATTTCCATTTCTGTTTCCTTGTATTCGTAGAAGCTGTGTAACAGCATTTACTAGACTGATATCACCTTGACATCACCCAGTTTATCATCAATATATCAGTTTTTCATTCAGTTTTCTATCTCTGTTTTTCGGGTATCTATCAACTGGTATCAAAGCTCTCGAATCTGGGAGTTGTGTATGGTATTTACACGATCTGCAATGGAGTCAAGAGTGGAGAATCTGGAGAGGAGCATGCAAGAATGGCAAAATGAAAGTATGTCGCAATTTAACGACCTCAAACGATTGTTGAAGGGTAGCAACCGGGATTTCTCCCGGAGACGATCTAGACGTCGGCGATCACACTTCCACCACGATGGGGGCGGGGGAGTGAAGGCAAGAAAAGTGGCAGTCGAGTGGGTTCGACCCAGGCTCTGGGGTCCCAGCCCACAAACCGCGACCGAAGTGACGGTTCGTCCAGAGAGACCCGTCCTCCATGGCGGAATGAGGGCGAAAGGAAGATGGAGGTGCCAATTTTTGCAGGGGACAATGCTTATGGGTGGGTTAACTGTGTAGAGAGGTATTTCAAGCTTAACAACGTGGATGACTCCGAGAAGTTGGATGCGGTGCTGGTGGTTCTAGAAAACAGAGCACTAAGTTGGTATCAGTGGTGGGAGGAACAAACTCCCTCTCCAAGCTGGGTGCAATTCAAGGAGGCACTATTTAGACGATTTCAACCAGGATTAATTCAGAATCCGTTTGGACCACTGTTGAGTATAAAACAGACGGGGTCTGTCATGGAGTACAGGGAAAAATTTGAGATGATCTCAGCCCCTCTGAAAAATGCTGATAAGGTGATCATGATGGGAGTTTTCCTAAATGGGTTAAGGGAGGAGTTGCAAACCGAACTCAAGTTATATAATTTTGAGACCATATCTGATTTGATGGATAGAACCTTGCTGTTGGAGGAAAATAATGGAGCTCTAAGGAAAGGAGGAATAGTTTCTATGGACAAAGGAGGGACGTATGGAAAGGGATATTCTACTGTCAACCCCATTCTAATGGGGGAGGTGGTCCACTTATGGAAGTAAGGCTCCTGGGGAATCTAAGTGACCCGATGGACAAGGAGGTGAGAAATGGATCAATGGAGGAAGGAGACTCTCCCAGGCTGAACTGCAAGAAAGAAGCATGAAGGGATTATGTTTCAAGTGTGCTGAAAAATGGGGGCCTGAGCATGTGTGCAAGTTCAAACACTACCAGATTGATAACTGCTGAGGCTACCAAATTTAAATCAATTTATAACCGAATTACCAGAACTATTTGCAGCATAAACACCGGGTCTAGCCCGTAGATCACTCCAATTATGAAATCAGATTAAGAGATTAGTAAAGAGGGGGGAAAGGGTTTATGAAATTAAACAATAGAAAGTAATTAAAAAGAGTAAACAGAATTTGGAAAACAACCAATCCAAGAGAATTACCCAATCTTGATCTTAATACATCCTTGATCACTAAAGATCCATTCAATTATCAACCAAATCCTTGGTCTTAGATCACATTTGGACGCCTCTCAATGATCCACGGATCTTCTACTAGAAACGCTTCCAGAATTCAATTAATTAAGGTTAGACAAATTAAGCATCCATCCAAAACCCAAATTAATTTAAAAACCAAGATCCAACCAAGCTAAACATTTCATCAAACACCTTCAATGCCTTATTTAGTCTCTGAATTTCTCTCTTAACACATGGTAATTACGCTATTATCAAATGCAAATCCCAATCAAATTAAGCACCCAATCAGAATTAGAAAAATAGAAGAATAAGAGAAACTAGATTAACAGTTGAATGTAAATAATTAAAACAGAATCTCAAGATTAAGCATCAAGAATGTTCAATCCCTTGTTAGAGTGTTTGAAATCAAGGAGCTTGGTCCGTTAAGCAGTACTCTCTGAGAACTTCCTTGGAAGAATGTGTGTCTAAGGGAAGGTATCATTCAGTTTGATTAAAGGCCCTACCCCTCCATGAATGGGAGAGAAGAACTCAGAAAAAAGAAGAGAAAATCTAGAGAGAAAGAAGAGAAGAGAGAAAGATTTAGATCTAGAGAGAGAATGAAAAGTGTAGAATGAAAGATTATCTCGGTTTTCTGCCTCTATCCCGTATAACTACCCCCTAAATTTGCCTCACATGATCAGAATCCCATTAGTTACAAAGCTGGGTCAATTAGGAATCACTGGGCCCAAGTCCCATGTCAATTAGAGGCCTACAACTCAAGTTATGCCCATTTAAGCGACATAAACTCGTCAGCAACTCGTCTCTATTTTCCAGCTGCAATTTCACACCCAAAACGATGTATTTTGGAAAAGTGGTCTTCATATGAATTGAAGATATATGTCTTAGATTGCAAATGTCACTGGTTTCAGGCCCATATCACATCTATAGTCCAAGTTATGCCCTGATTAGTGCACACTGCTCAGGTTCCAGTAACAAAACTCGTGTTTTGACTTCCAGGCCTAATTTGTTCCACTAGATGCCCGATTTTGCCTTGAAGCTCTCATGAAAGTTGTAGAGCTCTCTCTCATCTTTCCTACAAGGTAAGATACATAATTTTTAGACATATAGAACTCAAGATATGGCCGAAATATAGAAACAGTGTCAAACCTCAATAATGCTGGAAAAGATCAATTAAGCCTAATTTGAGTCCAAACTTACAAAACTTGACCAAACTCAATCAATTAAGTACATAGAGAGTGTAAATGACTAAAAATGAGGGTTTATTAATGTATAAAATATGTGATTATCACATATTTTTATAATGGAGGACTTGGAGGAAGATGAGGGTGGGAATGAGGAAAGTGAAGAAGGAGCAGTGGAGGAATTGGAGGAAAAAGCTCTTCAAATATCCTTGAGCAGTATAATGGGGTTGACTTCCAATCAATCATTAAAGGTTTGGAGCAGAATATTGGGGAAACAAGTGCTAGTATTGGTTGATTGTGGGGCATCCAGCAACTTCATTTCTAGAAAATTAGTGAAGGAGCTAAAGCTGCCAGTGGGAGACACCCCTGCATATACAGTAGAAGTAGGGAATGGTGAAAAGGTGAGGAGTAGGGGACTATGTAGAAAAGTTGTCTTGGAGGTGCAGGGAGTGGAAATCGAGCAGAACTTCTTCTTGTTTGATTTAGGAGGGGCAGAGGTGGTATTAAGAATGGACTGGCTTGCTAGTCTGGGAGATATAGAAACCAACTTCAAAAACTTAACACTTAAATGGGAGAAGGGAGGCACCAAGATGACTCTTAGAGGGGATCCTTCCCTTTGCAGGGCACAAGCCTCTTGGAAAACCATGATCAAGGTTCTACAAGATGAAGGTGAAGGGTACTACATTGATTACCAACAGCTACAAGGTGCAGAGGAGGTACAACAGGCCCTAACCGAAGAAATGGAGGTTGTGTTAGGCGAAATTGAGGACATTTTTCAAGAACCTTATGGGCTGCCCCCAGGAGAGATCAAGATCATGCAATCTATCTCAAGGAAGGAGCCCAAATCCCTAACATCAGACCATACAGGTACCCTTATTATCAGAAAAATGAGATCGAGAAAATAGAGTGAAATGATGCAAGCTGGTATAATCAGGCCTAGTACCAGCCCTTATTTGAGCCATGTGATTTTAGTCAAAAAGAAAGATGGAGGATGAAGGTTTTGCGTTGATTATAAGGCCCTAAATAAGATGACCATTCTTGATAAATTCCCTATTCCTATCATTGATGAGCTGTTAGATGAGTTGGTGGTGTAACGCTCCTTTTTGGGAGGGAACGTCACATCATTATTTACGATGCGAAAAACAAAAGTATAAATTAAGATTCGGTTCATTAAATTATAATTAAACTTGTTTGATTACAGTTGTATAAATAAAATGGTAAATATTTTTTTTTTTGTTAAAGTAAGAACATAATACGTGGTTATAACAGAAATTAACATGTGAAGTAAAACATACAACCATACACCATGCGATATATATATATATATATATATACTGACATCATGTCTGTTTAGTTACAACACCTGATATACAAAAAGCAAAATTATGCATGCCCCAAAAGTTTATACATGTACAACCCACCAAAAAGATAAAACATCAGGCCCCAAAAAAAAGACAGATAGCCATCAAGTAGCTATACCTGACAAGATCCATCGCCTATGAAGAAAGAGAAGGAATTTTCCGTATCGGGGATCCTCCTAGGGGTCTTCCTCATCGAGGAAACTCCTCATCGAGCCACCGACAACGGGGGTAGGGTGGTAGGGATGCTGGGCTTATAAGGAAGAGAGGAATGAATCCTCCTGTGGGGTGTAATAACGATCACCCCACGTCCCTAATGGGCATGTAAAATTCTAGATGTAAACGAACGCTGCAGGTGAAAATAGGCAGATCATAACGCCCCCAAGCTAGCGACACCGACACATCTCCCAAGTAGACAGCGATCCGAGCTAAAGTTAACATGCCAACAGTCTGGACCTCCGAGGAATGTCAGGCGCACGTATCCCAAAAATCCCTGTGGACAGGCTGTCATGATTAAAAGCAAGTACTAGTCGAAGTCAGGCCAGAAATCGGGGAACTTGTGAACTTCTCCTTCTTCACCACCGTCTTCAGAGAAACATATATATACATAGAGATAGTAGAGATACAGGAAAGAGGTGAGACATCCTACTTTCATTACCAACTATGGCAAAGATACACAAAGAAACTTAACAAATTATTAGAAGTGTGTAGGACGCCCACATAGCATTATAAGAGTAATAAGCAGTAATCAAGAGGCAAATATTAAATAACTTAACAATTCCAGACAGTTATACATCAGTGAGGTAATAGTTCCAATTATCATAAGAATTAAATGCCAGATAATATATGGACTCACTATGCACATGCATACGATATCAAAATCCTACTCCATGGAGTTAGACACAAACATTCGGAGAGAAAGATTAAGAGACATGTCTGTAACTCGGCTGCCGCGGCCAAAGTGCTATAAATCATCAATTTATCCACGTGCACATCAAGGCATTGTACAAGGCATTGTACGAGACATTCTTCACTAGATTGCGATATAGGACAGTGTCTCGGTTCGGATCGTCGGTGCGTTTGCATCGGTTTGCCCCACGAACAGAAGAGCTACCAACTGTCCATTGCGAGGTACCCGCACCCCGACGCCCCCAAGGTCAACATTATGACTTACACTAGTCTACTCGTACTCGCACTAAGGTGTGTTCAATCTCCTAGGCAACATGACCTTAACAACAGTCCATCGGACTTTCACAATGCATGATAACTCAATGCATATATCATGTGTATTCAACAGTAATATACTTTCCATGTCATGTCACAATTCGGCTAAGATAAGCATCAATGCATTCTTGGTCTCACTCATGGACCTACAATAATTATTATTAAGTCCTCAAATAATACATTACACTTTTAGGGTACATTATGGAATTATTTAACATTCTTACTTACACTCATGGTCTTACTTTAATTGAAAATTATTCTAAGTCTTCGTATAAAACTTCATTCTTGGTCCTTTCCATTTTATGGAACCCTAATTAATTCCTAATTATCCAATTAATTTAGTTTCTCTTCAATTTAATATTTCTTATGAAATCCTTCTCTAGAGGAATTCTCTTGATTGTTAAGTTCTTTACTTTAAGTTTATTCAGAACTCACTTAGAGACTTATCCTAAGTTTTCCAAGTCTCACACACTCTCATTCTTGTCTTAGTTCTAAGGAATTACTTTAGGTTATTAAATTGGTTTCTATCCATTACATTATTAGTCATTTAATCACTTGATTATTTAAAGTCCAAGGTTGCATGATGTTACAGAATTTGATCCTAAATTGGCCGTAGAGGCCGTGGCCTCCCAAGGGTGGAACCCTAAGTTTTTCTTAACTCCATTATATTTTAATCACTTGATTAGGTATGTTGCCAACTTGATACAAATTTTTAAACCTTGAACACCCTATTTCAAGGGTGTGGCCGTGAGCCTCATGAAGGAGGGCAAGGAACTCTTGCCTCCATTCCATCTTTCCAATTCTTCCAAACCAATCTAAGATCATTAATGTACATATACATACAACCAAATAAATTAAACAAGGTAAAATCAACATTTAGTTATGAAAATCACACATCAAAGAGAGGAACCCTAACTAGGGTTTCTCACAACCAACACAAAATCAAGTTTCTTACTAGCAAGAGAGGTTGAAGAGAATCATCTCCCTCATATCTAAGGGAAGAACAAGAAAAGAAATCTCCTTGCTTGCTCCTTGACAATTTTGGCTACACCCTTCAAAACCCTAGAAATTCCAACTTCAACCAATCAACACTAATGCTTGAAAAAGAGAAGATAAATGGTCATAAAGATGACCTTGAAAACGAAAATGGAGAGGAGAAGGTGATGAACCAAGAATCTTACCCTAAAGCTTCAAACTTGAAGCTTGAAGAAGATGATGAAGATGGAAGCTTTTCAAGGAATCTTCAACTAGAAAGGTGTTTAGAATGTATTGTTTGAAATTTTTGTGATGGTGAAGGGCATGGAGAGGGGTTGGCCGTGTGGTGTGGTGGTAGAGAGAAGGAGGTGAAAATGAGAGAAGGATGAGTGTAGAGAGAGAAGTTGATAGTAGAAAAAGATGATGACTTTTGATTTTTTGAAATTAGGATAGAAAACTTAATTAAGTGAAAAGCATATTTTTGGTAGGGGTGATCACGGGTCGGGTCGGGTCGGGTCGGGTTTGGGGGAGAAAAAAATCCAAACCAATCATGTGAGTTCGGGTCGGGTAGAGGGGAAAAAATTTGAGTAACCCGAACCGAACCAACCCGATTAGAATTGGGTTGGTTCGGGTTGGTTAATCGGGTCACCGGATCGGGTTGTAAGAAAAAATAAAAAAAAACTTAAATATAAGCAAAACGACGTCGTTTTATTGGGTCATCGGGTCGGGTCATCGGGTTGGGTCACTCAACCCGTTACCCGAACCGATATTCAACGGGTTTGTCAAATTTTACCCGAACTGACCCGATTACCTGAACCAACCCGGATATATGTGGTCGGGTCGGGTCGGGTCGGGTTGGAGGGTTGGTGGATCGGGTTGTGCACTCCTAATTTTTGGGCTCCAAAGAGACCATGCAGCAGTGTGGTGAGGGGGAAGGAGAGAGAAGAGTGTGTAGCTTCTTTGAGAAGCTTGGTAGTTTTTTCAAAAAGAGGATTTGTTTAGACATAAAGTGGATTACGTTTAGATAGGATAATTAGGTGATAAAGTAATTAAAATAATAAGGTGATTAGGGTTTTAACTACAAGCCATTACCCAATGAATAATTGTTACAGTGCACAAAGTCAGTATTAATTATCCAACGGATAATAAAGCGTATTGCAAAATTTTACTTAACAGTACGTATAAAGATTTTATTTATCAGATAAAACTTCGAAAAACGTAAACTTAGTAAACTGTGCCCGACCTCGGGTTTAGTAAGATCCCCCGTTGACGTTTCCATAGTTCAAAGTTTACCAGCCTCAGGGAAAACATTTTGTTTTTCCGGCTTAGCTCAGCGTGCACGCAAAATGAAGAATATATTAAAATATTCAACCTTTCTAGAAAATTTCACAAAAATTCTCAAAAATCACAAACATTAGAAAATGACTATTCATCACGAAACAAACAACTTCCGGGGTGTTATACTGACTCTGCTTAGTGTGCACGCAAAATGAGATATATATTAAAATATTCGACGTTTCCGGAAAAATTCAGAAAAGTTTCCAAAAATCATAAATATTATAAAATAATTATTTATGATGAAACAATTAATTTTCAGGGTTTTACAGGTGGTGCCAATGTGTTTTCCAAGCTGGATCTCAAATCTGGTTACCACCAGATTCGGATGAAGGAGGAAGATATCCACAAAACAGCTTTCAGAACTCATGAGGGACATTATGAATTTTTGGTTATGCCGTTTGGTTTAATTAATGCTCCCTCTACATTTCAAGCTCATGAACCGAGTTTTGAAACCTTACTTGAAAAAGTTTGCACTGGTTTTCTTTGATGATATTCTTGTTTACAGTCAAGATGAGAGCAGCCATAGGGGTCATCTTAAGTTGGTATTGCAGCTATTAAGGGAAAATAGTCTCTTTGTTAACAAGAAGTGCAGCTTCAACCAACAATAGTTGGAGTATCTCGGGAACTTAATTTCAGGGAATGGAGTTTTTGCAGATCCCAACAAGGTGGCAGATATGGTAAATTGGGCTATCCCAGGGGATGTGACAGGGTTGAGAGGATTTTTGGGGCTCACTGGCTATTATAGGAGGTATGTCAAAACCTATGGAAAGATAGCTTGGCCCCTCACACAGCTGCTCAAAAAGGACAATTTTAAATGGGGAAATGAAGCTCAAGTTGCCTTTGACCAGCTTAAGTTAGCCATGACCACCTTACCAGTGCTGGCTGTCCCAGATTTTGGGAAAAACTTCATCATTGAAATTGATGCTTCTGGAAAAGGGGTGGGGGCTGTGTTGATGCAAGAAGGAAGACCGGTTGCCTATGTGAGTCAAACCTTATCGGATAAAGCTCAGAATAAGTCTGTTTATGAAAGAGAGTTGATGGCCATAGTCTTGGCTGTTCATAAGTGGCGGCACTACCTGCTAGGTTTCTTGCTGAACAGAGCACTATGGGGGAGGAACAACAGAAATAGATCTCTAAATTATTAAGATTTGATTTTGAGATAAAATACAAACCAGGAAGTGAGAATAGAGTGACAGATGCTCTCTTTAAAGTTGCAATATTCAGCAATCTCCTCAGTGCAGTTTTATGAATGGGATGGGTTGGAGGATGAAATACAAGCTGATGAGAAATTAAGAGGGATTATCCAGGATTTATTGAGGCAGCCTAAATCTCATCTAGGGTTTCAATTCAAGAATGGGAGGCTGTACTATAAAGGGAGAATGGTTGTCACTAAGGATTCACCCAAGGTCCCTTTGATCCTCAAGGAGTTTCATGACTCCGCCATAGGAGGCCATTCTGGATTTTTCAGGACTTACAAGAGAATTTCAGGATTGGTTTACTGGGAAGGGATGAAGAGGAACATACAACAATATGTGCAGGGCTGTGAAGTGTGTCAGAGGAATAAGTATCAAACATTAAGCCCAGCAGGCTTATTGCAGCCACTCCCAATACCCACCCACACTTGGTCAGATCTTTCTATGGATTTTATAGGAGGATGTTGACCACCGTCCACTTTCATTCATGCACAGTCCACCGTCCACATTAATTTAGGAAGTAATTTAGATTCATGTATTTTCTAGTTCATGTATTTAGGGAATATCTATCTCATTTATTTGTCTTGTAAATACAAGTTGTAAATTAATATTCCAAGTGTATAAAAGCAAGTATCATTTGTTGTGTGGATTTAACACAAGCAATTAAGAAAAAACTCTTTGTTCTTTCAATTTGGTATCAGAGCTCCCGACCCTGGGAGTCTCTGTTTTTTTCTTTTCCGCTGCCTCAGCCTTCATTGTTGAGTATTCTCAGGTGCCTTGCCTTCATTGTAGGACTTGTTCTTCACTTGCCTTCATTGCAAGTTCAGCATTAAACTGTATCGTCCCTTCCGTTTTTGCCCAACCTTTAGAACAACTTTTTCACCAAAAGACCACCTACCATCCTTCTCAGAAACCTCCGACCAGCCAAACCCAGAAGACCCATTCCCGGAAACCACCACACGCGCCTCCATTCGCGCCTGCTCCTACCGGTGCGTGAGCTCCACGCGCTACCTTTCCGGACACAGTTCACCGTCGCGCCACATCCAACCTGACTGTCGGCCCTTCCGTTCCTTGTTTCATCCATCAGAATCTTCAGCCACTACCTTAATAGTGGTGCATCCTAAAACCCTTTCCTTTTATACCTACTGAAATCATGTCTGAGACTGAGTCCACTATCTCCCAAAGCAATACGATCCAGCCTTCAATCCTGAACCCAAATGACCTTCCTCCTTTACAGTCTTCCTATCGACTCAATGGAAAAAATTATTTACAATGGGCACAAGTCATTCGAACAACCCTCAAAGGTCGACGAAAATTGAACCACATTGAGGGAACTGCACTTGAAAAAAGTGACCCACTATTTGAGGCTTGGGATGATGAGGATTCTCTCATTATGACTTGGCTTTGGAATTCCATGACTCTGGAAATTAGCCGGAATTGTATGTTCTTTTCATCATCCCAGGAAATTTGGGAGAATCTTCGCAGAAGTTTTCAATGCAACATGATATTGCTGCCTGCTATGAGTTGAAGACTAAAATCTTCAACACCAAACTTGGAACTCTATCTGTGACGGATTATTATGGAACTTTAAATGATTTGTGGATTGAGTTGGATCAGCACCAGAACTTGAAGATGGAATGCAGTAAAGACTCAACCACCTTGGCTGAATTTATTGAGAAAGATAGGATATTTGAATTCCTTTCAGGTTTAAATCCTGAATATGATCCTATTCGGGTACAAATCTTGGGAAAAGAGAAGTTACCCACTTTATCAGAAGTGTTCTATACAATCCGTGGATAAGAAAGTCAGAGAGCAGTCATGCTTGATGAAAAGCCAACTGATGGGTCAGCATTAAAAACTGTCAAAATAGGACCTTATTCACCCTCATCTAAATCTAATCGTTGGTGCTCCTATTGCAAGAGGTCTGGTTATACCAAGGAGAACTGTTTTAAACTCCATGGGAAGGACCAGGTACTTAGCCGCATAGGGGGAATTAAAAATGTTGCCCGGGGACAAGCACACTTCACTTCCATAGACTCTGACTCAGAGGTGGAGGCCAAATAGGTGAAAAATGATGTCCTTGCCCTTAGCAAAGAGGAACTAGAACATTTAAGGTCTTTTATGGCTTTCCTTAGTAAGCTTTCCGACTCTTGCTCTCTAGTCATGAATGGTAAGAATCTGTGTTCTTTATTCTCCCATGCTTCTGATATTGTTCCTGAGGATTCTTGGATTATTGATTCTGATGCTACTGATCACATGACCTTTTGTTCTTCCCATTTTTCATCATATAAAAATCCCACGGGTAATCATCACATAACTGTAGCTGGTGGCTCTCATACATCAGTTGCTGGTCTTGGTAATGTTAAACTTAGTTCATTTCTAAATTTGAAAAATGTGCTTCATGTTCCTAAACTTTCATCTAACCTTCCTATACATAAACTTACCAAAGACCTTAATTGTGCTATAACCTTTTTCCACTCTCATTGTGTATTTCAGGATCTTATCACGGGGAGGATGATTGGGGTTGCTAAGGAACAAGGAGGGTTGTACTACCTTGAGATGAAAGCGGCAGGTGGCTCTAGTCAAAAGTTGCAACATTCCTGTCATCAATCTAGTATCAAGTCTTGTGCCTCCCAAATTTGGCTCCACCATAGACGTCTTGGACACCCCCCATTTACTTTACTTAAATCCATGTTTCCTGCTTTGTTTTTAAATGAGTCAGTTGAGTCCTTTAATTGTGATATTTATGAGTTTTCCAAACACCATCGAGTGAGTTTTCCTCCAAATGGTAATAGAAGCAGTGAACCATTTTCTCTTATCCATACTAATGTTTAGGGCCCTGCATCCATTCCTAATATTTCTGGTGCAAAATGGTTTTTGTCATTTATTGATGATTGCACTCGTGTCACTTGGATTTTCCTAATGAAACATAAATCAGATGTGTACAAATTATTCATCCAGTTTTATCATATGATTAAAACTCAATTTGATAAAACTATTAAACGTTTGAGGTCTGATAATGGTAGAGAATATGTGAATCAAAATTTCTTCACCTTTCTTAAACAACACGGTATTATTCATGAATTCACATGTGTTGATACCTCCCAACAAAACGGGATTGCTGAAAGAAAAAATCGACACTTGCTTGAAATTACTAGAGCTTTATTGTTTCAGATGTCTGTTCCAAACTCATACTGGGGGGAAGCTGTTTTGATTGCTGCTTATTTAATAAATCGGTTACCCTCTAGAGTCCTTGGTGGTGTGAGTCCTGTTCATGTTATGAAATCATTTTTTCCCTTTGCTCCTATTATGCAAAGTCTTGAGTCTCGTGTTTTTGGCTGTGTTGCTTTTGTTCATATCCATCGTCAACATCAGGGCAAACTTGACCCTCGTGCTATTAAATGCATTTTCATTGGTTATGCTCTTGACAAGAAATGATACAAATGTTATCACCCTTCCTCTCATCGAGTGTTTGTCTCCATAGATGTCACTTTTCGAGAAAATCAACCATTCTTCATTTCCTCTCAGTTTCAGGGGGAGAACACTACTGATTTGGAAGTTAATATTTTTCCTCCAGACATTAACATTCCCTTGTTTCCATCTTTGGATATGCCTTTTGATACACAGGAATTAGCTCCTTCTGACAGTCATCCACCTGAGCCTGAAAGAATTGCTCGGACTAAAGCAAGCTTGCCAAAAGTGGTGTATCAAAGGAGAAAACAACCCGAACTGGTCCAGCCTCAACCCCAAGTGTCCGAACCGGTGGTGAGTACTGAAAACACTAATCCCGTAAATTTTGAACCTATTCCTTTGTATAATTGTGATCCTAACATTGATGATGACTTACCTATTGCCTTAAGAAAAGGGAAAAGGTCTTGTGCTAAGTACCCTATTTCCCAATTTGTCTCCTCCAAAAACCTTTCTTTGCAGCACCAAAGTTTTATTGCCGCCATTGACTCTATCTGAATCCCTAAGATAGTACAGGAAGCATTGAAGGATAAGAATTGGGTTCAAGCCATGAATGAGGAGATGCGAGCTCTGGAAAGGAATGGAACATGGGAAATTGTTGTGAGACCAAAGGAAAAGAGATCAGTTGGGTGCAGATGGATTTACACTGTGAAATACCGGTCTGATGGTACACTAGACAAGTATAAAGTAAGGCTGGTTGCAAAAGGGTATACACAAACCTATGGGATAGATTATGAGGAAACATTTGCCCCTGTGGCAAAAATGAACACAGTCAGAATTCTGCTCTCTTGCTGCACACTTCCAATGGGAACTTCATCAGTTTGATGTGAAGAATGCCTTTCTTTATGGTGAATTAGAGGAAGAAGTTTATATAGAGATCCCTCCTGGGTATGACTCCTATGGTGAATGGAATAAAGTGTGTAAATTGAAGAAGGCCTTATATGGTTTGAAACAATCACTCCATGCTTGGTTTGGAAGATTTAGAAAGACTATGGTGTCCCTTGGATATAGACAAAGTCAAGGTGATGATACCCTCTTTATCAAACACTCACTTGAAGGTAAATTGACTATCCTACTTGTGTACGTAAATGATATCATTATATCAGGAGATGATGTTGTTGAGAAATCTCTCTTAAAGGAGAAACTGGCTACTGAGTTTGAAATGAAGGACCTTGGGAGATTGAAGTATTTCCTTGGAATTGAAGTTGCCTACTCTAAACAAGGTATCTTCATTTCTCAACGGAAATATGTTCTTGACCGTCTCAAGGAGACTGGGAAGCTTGGATGTAAAACTTCTGGAGTACCAATTGAGCAAAATCATAGAATGAGTAATGAGGAAGTAAGTCCCAAGGTTGATAAAGCTCAGTATCAAAGGTTGGTAGGAAAATTGATATATCTGGCACATACCAGACCAGATTTAGCCTATGCTGTGAGCATGGTAAGCCAGT
This sequence comes from Ormosia semicastrata, assembly GCA_029884595.1. Classification (NCBI taxonomy): domain Eukaryota; kingdom Viridiplantae; phylum Streptophyta; class Magnoliopsida; order Fabales; family Fabaceae; genus Ormosia; species Ormosia semicastrata. Next base: position 79,585,699 of record JAQQTO010000060.1, read on the forward strand.
TCATGCATGACCCGAGAAGAAGACATATGCAAGCTGTTGATTGTATTTTACAGTATCTTAAGGCTTCTTCAGGAAGAGGATTGTTGTTTAAAAGGGGTAGAAATCTATCTATGGAGGTCTATACCGATGCTTTGACTATCTTTGGGTCAATTATGCGACGGGAGGTCAACAACTGGCTACTGCATGTTTCTTGGAGGGAATCTTGTGACATGGAGAAGTAAAAAACAGAATGTAGTTGCAATATCAAGTGCAGAAGCAGAGTTCCGAGCTATGGCTCAAGGAGTTTGTGAATTGTTATGGATGAAAATCATTCTTGATGATCTCAAGATTAAGTATGAAGTTCCAATGAAGCTATTTTGTGATAACAAGTCAACCATTAGCATTGCTCACAATCTAGTTCAGCATGATAGGACCAAGCATATAGAGATTGACCGGCACTTTATTAAAGAGAAACTTGATAGTGGGTTGATTGCTACATCATATATCCCATCAGAACATCAACTGGCTGATGTGCTAACCAAGGGTCTTCCTAAAGATAAGTTTCAAAATCTCACTTGCAAGCTGGGAATGATTGATATCCATTCTCCAGCTTGAGGGGGAGTGTTGACCACCGTCCACTTTCATTCATGCACAGTCCACCGTCCACATTAATTGAGGAAGTAATTTAGATTCATGTATTTTCTAGTTCATGTACTTAGGGAATATCTATCTCATTTATTTGTCTTGTAAATACAAGTTGTAAATTAATATTTCAAGTGTATAAAAGCAAGCATCATTTGCTGTGTGGATTTAACACAAGCAATTCAGAAAAAATGCTTTTGGGGTGCATACCATTCTTGTAGCAGTGGACAGATTCACAAAGTATGCTCATTTTATAGCAGTAACTCACCCTTTTACTGCTAGGAAAATTGTTAAAATTTTCTTCAATGACATAGTCAAACTTCATGGATTTCCTACCTCCATTGTGTCAGACCGTGACAAAGTTTTTCTTAGTACTTTCTGGACAGAATTGTTCAGATTTGCTGGAACCAAACTGAAATTCATCTCAGCATACCACCCCCAATCTGGTGGGCAGACAGGAGTGGTTAATAGGTGTTTAGAAACCTATTTGAGGTGCTTGACAGGGAACAAACCCAAAATGTGGCCAAAATGGCTCAGTTGGGCAGAATTTTGGTATAACAACAATTATAATTCAGCCACCAAAATGGCTCCTTTCAAAGCTTTGTATGGTCGAGACCCTTCAGTGCTGGTCAGGGGGGATATGAATCAATCTTCAGTGGAGTCTGTTAATAGACTCATGACAGAAAGGAATCACATGTTGGATGAACTAAAGGTTCATTTGATTTAGGCTCAGAACAGGATGTGCAATTAGGCCAATAAACACAGGAGAGAAGTGGAATATCAGGTGGGAGATGTGGTTTTTCTGAAGATCCAGTCCTATAAGATGAAGACTTTGGCTAAAAGGGTGAATTAGAAATTGAGTCCAAGGTATTATGGACCTTATGAGATTGTAGAAAAGATTGGTCCAATCGCATACAAACTGAAGTTACTTGATGTCAGTCAAGTGCTTCCTGTCTTCCATGCTTCCTTGTTGAAGAAATCAGTCTCAGCAGATGCCACTAGTCAGCCTTTACCTTCGTTTCTAGTTGATGATTGGGAATTGAAGGTTCAACCAGTTGAAGCACTGGCTGTTCGGACTAACTCAGAGGGGGAAACAAAAGTTTTAATCAAGTGGCACAATCTGCCAGATTTTGAGAGTTATTGGGAGGTTTTGTCCAACATTAAAGAACAATTTCCAGATTTCCACCTTGAGGACAAGGTGTGTCTTGAGGGGGGGAGTATTGATAGAGTTCCTCCTAAAATAACTAAAGTCTACGTGAGAAGGAAAGCCCAAGACAGAGAGGGAGTGGGCCGAGTGGGTGAGGCAATTGGGGAGCCTTAAGGTTGTAACTAATTGTTGATGTGGCAGTGGTAGTGGAATGAAAAGTGGATTTCACGTGATTCTGTTAGTGGGGAGTGGGAATATATCTGTGGGGACGGTGGTTAGGAAGGTAGGCTGGAATTAGGTTTGGACTGGGAGAGAATTGAGCACTCTCTAATTTGCTCATTTCCGTTTCTATTTCCTTGTATTCCTAGAAGCTATGTTACAACATTTACTGGACTGATATCACCTTGATATCACCCAGTTTATCAACAATATATCAGTTTTCCATTCAGTTTTCTGTCTTTGTTTTTCGGGTATCTATCATACCTATATCCTGAAATACAAGGAATACGACTGGGACCCCAAACATGAGAATGAACAAGATCAGAAGGAGACATAGTTCAACTATTGACATTACTAGGAAAAGATACTCTAACATGTTTTCTAAGTTGACACAACTCACAGTTCAAGGTCTTCAAATGTGAAAGATAAGGGACCATCTACTTTAACTTGTCCAAACTTGGATGACCAACGATGTAGGAGATCAGCAGACTTTGAAACAGCACATATGGTGGAAGAGGAAGGTTGAAGGTAGTAGAGACCTCGTGATTTAAATCCAGCTCCAATCGTCTGTCCCGTACGTACTCCGGTCCTGTATTAGAAAGGAATCAGAATTAAAGGTTATGGAACAATTTAAAGTATGGGTAATTTGGCTGATTGAAATTAAATTAAAGGGACAGTCAGGTACAAACAAGACTGAATTTAAAGGTAAGGATGGAAGAGGTGAAGTTTGACCAATACTAGCGGCTTGTGCCTTAGACCCGTTGGCAAGAGTAATATTGTGAGATGTTTTAGGGAATGACAATTTAGAGAAAAGAGAAGGATTACCAGTGAAGTGATTAGAAGCACCAGAGTCTAAAATCCAAGATCCAATAGATGCAAATTGAGAGAGACAAACTGTAGAATTACTAGTGTGAGCAACGGTGGCCGAAGAAGAAGAAGCCTGTTGAGTGGCTTTAAACTGAAGATACTCCTTATACTCATTGGCAGAAAGTAGATGATCTTTTTCGAACTCAATCTTGTGCTCAACAATTGGTTCAAGAGACTGAGCTACATTGGCAGTTTTATTCGGGAATTTATGTAGGGAATAGCACCCATCTTGAGTGTGTCCATCTCGCTTACAATAAGAACAGTGTAGATTACCCCTACCACCTCTGCCACGACCACCACCTCTACGACCACAACTTCGGCCTCCTTGGTTAGTTGAGTTTGAGACAAAAACTGAAGACTCGGATGTTGTTTGAGAATCAACTTAAAGGGAAATTGTTGGAGAAGGAACTCGAAGCAAATGATCAATTAGTTCCTCCACCGTAGGAATATTAGGATTTGTCAGAGTTTGATTCCGAACAGATTCAAAGTCTTTGTGGAGGCCATGAAGAACAAATACCATAAGCATGTTATCAAGCTTACCCGACATCTTTTGTGCATCATCATTAACCAGCATCAATTTAATCTCTTCACAAATGGATTGTGCTTTATTCAGATAGGAGGGCAAGTCAAGATTAGTCATCTCCATTGTCGCCAAACTATGAATTGTCTCATGTAGCCACTGTATATCATTAGCATAAACAGTTTGAGCCTTCTTCCAAATTTTGCAGCATGTCTTGTAAGGACGAAAATGCACCATTAATCTTGGTTCAATAGATTGCCACAACAACGATACAAGCTGATAATCTGCCCATTGGCACTTGTCCTTCTCAAATTCAGTAATGTCAGTAGCCTTTTTAGTGAGATGGTCAGATAATCCTTGACCAAGAAACCATACCTCTACAGCATTACGCCAATTTAAATAATTCTTACCATTCAACTTCTTGATAGTAATGATGGGGGGCTCGGAAAACGCGAAAGAAATCAGACTCTTCTTCTCTGGATTGAAGCCTCCCTTAGTAGATTTAGCCATGGAAGAAGTTCATAAGAAAAGGCAAAATGTACCCAAAAACAAAAACTCAAGCACATTTAAAGAGGGGTAGCACAACGACAGACCCAGAAAACAAACAGGGGCAAAACAGAACCAGGAGGAGACGACAAACACAGCGGCGGAAGCGGCGACGTCAACGGCGGCTGGGAGGGTGGCGCGTGGATCACATGCGCAAGAGAATGAAGCTGCTGAAGACGGAACGTGAGAGTGCGTGACAGCGGCATTGGCAGTGGTGCTTGGATGGACGGCCGGTCGGCCGCGACTGAGGTGAACTATGGTGTCACTTTGGCCACTGGACGACTACAGACAATGGGTCAGTGCTGACAGCAGCTGAAACCCAAAAGCAAGATAACAGGAACAAACTAGAAATCTCTGATACCAACTTAAATTTAAATCTGAATATTTCTCTCTGTATTAACATTGCAATATGAGACTACAATATATATACACTTAACTACAAGATAGAACATTAATTATCTATGCTCATTCCTAGAACTGTAAATACAATGAATACATAGATACGATGAATAGAACTCCACCGTCCACACCGTCCACTTATTATGATTATGTTGGACGGTGGCTACTATGGACGGTGTTGGACGGTGGCCACTATGGACGGTGGTCTCTTGGTCTTATTCCTCGATTGTTTGTGTAGACATTGTTTTTAGTAGCTTATTAATTAGTTGCTTATTTTTAGTAAAATATAATTAGGTTTGATATATTGGGCTGGGCCTTGCTTTTGTATATCAATAGCTCTAATAGTTTAATATAAATATAGTGTTAGGGTGGCTAATTATTTACGTTAGCTACTCTCTTTTTCTGTTTTACCTCTTATGCTTCTATTCTTCCCCATCTCTCTTTTCTCTTTACATGGTATCTAGAGCCAGAAACAAACCCTAATCTGCTCTTTCCTCCAAAACAAAAAAAAATCCAAAAAAAAAAAAAACGAAAAAAAAAACAAAAATTATACCTGTGTGTTCGAAATCTGCCGATCTACCCTTTTCTAGGGTTGATTTATTTTTCAAACACTGCTGAGGTCCAGATTGGAGGGTTTTGTTGCTGTTTGGGCATGATGGCTTCACGCTAATGTACTGAATAGTGGCCAGGGGTGCCGTGCGTCCTGTTTCCGGCGACCAGGGGTGTCGCCGCCGGCCAAGCGGAGCCGCGACTGGTGTTTCCGGTGACCAGGGGTGTCGCTGCCGGCTAGGGGTGCTGCGTTTTGGTGTTTTCAGTCGCGGTTTGATGTTTTCCAGCGAGCCCAGTCCGTGATCTGGCATTTTCAGGCGTGCTTTGACGTTTTCTTTCCTACCCAGTCCTCTTGCTGTGTTTTTGGGTGCCATTTGAGGGTTTTCAGTTCTGTTGAAGCTTTTTCCGGTGGTGTTTGGGTGTTTCCAGTGCCGTTTGGGTGTTTTTCTTTGAGCCCAACATTTTTCGTGTTGTCTGCAGTATACGGTGGTGACTCTTTTCTTTTTCTCTGATGGCTGATCCTGCTCATGATTCCAGTTCCACCAATTCTGATGAATCTGAGAAGTCAACGAAACCTACCGTTATGCCTGAGGTCATATCTGCTTCTATTCGCATTACTGATGATAAGTTTGACGGGAAACACTATGCGGAATGGCGTAAAACTATTACCATGTTTCTCACTGGGATTGAGAAAGAAGATCATTTAACAGATGATCCACCGATATCTAAAACTAGGTGTGATCGGTGGTTGCGGGAAGATAACTGCTTCTTTGGTATGATCAACAAAACCCTTGATACTTCCATTAAGCATGTTGTCTCTCACTGTGATACTGTGAAAGAGTTATGGGAGTATATGGAGTTTCTTTATTCTGGGAAAGCCAACTTAACTCGTCTTTATGAGGTGTCACAGGCGTTTCATAGACCAGCACAGCAGGATAAGTCTCTTCATGGGTATTTTACTGACTTTAAGCGTACCTATGAGGAATTGAATGACCTTCAACCTATCTCTACTGATGTTAAACAGATGCGCTTACAGCGGGAACAGCTGGCAGTTGTGAGTTTCTTGTCTGGATTATCCTCTGAGTTCAGTGCCGCTCGTGATTAGCTATTGACTGGTTCTGATCATATGACCCTTGTTGATGTTTATCGCCGCCTCATGCGCACTCATCATGAGTTGCATTCTGATTCTTCCTCTGGCTCACCGGCTGCTTTGGTTGGTCGTGGTGGCGGTAGAACAGGTAGAGGTGGAGGTTGTGGTAGTCGTGGTAGAACAGGTGGTCGTTTTGGTGGCCGTGATGGTGGTCATGATGCTGGTCGTGATGGTTGTTCTTATTTTTGTTATTACTGTGGGGAAGAAGGCCATATTAAGAAGAACTGTTGGAAGTTGAATGGGAAACCTGGTTCCTCCCAAGGTCAGCGTTATGCTCATGCAGCAACTCAAGAGGGTCTCTTGCCCACACCTGTCACTGCTTCTCAAACACAGGGTCTCAGAACCATTACCATGTCTGGTGCTGAATTTGAGGCTTACACTCAGTTCCAGGCCTCACAGGGTATTGGTCCTTCTTCCATTGCTACTCTTGTCCAGTCAGGTAATCCCACTGCTTGTCTCACTTCTTCCTCTCGTACATGGGTCATTGATTCTGGCGCCACAGACCATATGACAGGTAATACTGGTATTCTCTCCTCTTTTCTTCCCACTTCTTCCTTACCAAATGTCACTCTTGCTAATGGTTCCTCAGCCCCTGTTATAGGTAGTGGGGTTGCCCATCCTTCATCCTCTCTTTCCTTACATTCTGTCTTATGTTTACCGCACTTTCCTTTTAATCTTTTGTCTGTCAGTAAAATTACCAATAGTCTGAATTGTAGTGTTCACTTCTTTCTTACATATTGTTTATTTCAGGATCTTGGGACGAATAAGGTGATTGGTAGAGGCCGTGAATCCAATGACTTATATGTTTTGGAGTCCATTCCGAGACCGCTGTCGGTTGCTTGTTTTGCATCCACTTCTCCATTTCATCTTCATTGCCGGCTTGGACATCCACCCTTGCAGACATTGAAGAAGTTGTGTCCTAGTTTAGAGTCTTCATTTGTTTTGAATTGTGAGTCTTGTCAGTTTGCTAAACACCATAGAGGATCTTTTCCTCCTAGAGTCAATAAGCGTGTTGCTTCTCCTTTTACTTTAGTTCATTCAGACATTTGTGGGCCTTGTCCCGTTGAGTCTAAAGCTGGTTTTCGTTATTTTGTTACTTTTGTCGATGATTACTCTTGTGTTACTTGGCTTTATTTAATGAAAAATCGTTCCGAGGTGTTTAATATATTTCGTTCCTTTTGTGCTGAAGTTCACACTCAATTTAATATTACTATTCACACTCTTCGTAGTGATAATGCTAAAGAATACTTGTCTGCCCCTTTTATATCTTTTTTGCAAGAACATTGTATTATTCATGAACCCTCATGCATTGTCACTCCTCAACAAAATGGGGTGGCAGAAAGAAAGAATCGACGTTTACTTGAAGTTGCTCGTGCTCTTTTATTTGAAATGAAAGTTTCTAAACATTTTTGGGCTGATGCTGTGTCTACTGCATGTTATTTAATTAATCGTCTTCCTTCATCTGTTCTTAATGGTCAAATCCCTCATTCCTTGCTCTATCCCTCTCAATCTCTATTTGCTCTCTCTCCTAAAATTTTTTGTTGCACTTGTGTTGTGCAGGATGTTCGCCCTCAGGTCTCCAAGTTGGATCCTCGTTCTCTCAAATGTATCTTACTTGGTTATTCTCAAAGTCAAAAAGGGTACCGGTGTTATTCTCCTGATTTACGTCGGTATCTTGTTTCCGCCGATGTGACATTCTTTGAAACCATTGCCTTCTCGTCTGAGTCTACCCTTCCATCTCCCGCAGATAATGATGAGGACTTTTTGGTATATTCTTTTCCTACTACAGGTACTTCCTCTTCTCCTTCTTCTTGGTCTCGTCCCTTCCCTCGTCCTCCTGTGCTCCACCATTATGTTCGGCAGAATCAGCAACCTACTGTGGTCAGTTCTACTCCTCTAGATGCTACGGATTCATTGCCTGTTCCAGTTCCTACTTCCTCTCCAGATCCTACTCCTCCTGATTCGAGTCTTGATCTCCCAATTGCTCTTCGAAAAGGTAAACGTAATTGTACTTATCCCATCTCTTCTTTTGTTTCTTATGTTGGTTTATTTCGTTCTAGTCAGTCTTTTGTTGCTTCTCTTGATTCTCTTACCCTTCCTAATACTGTTTCTGAGGCCTTGTCTAATGAGGAGTGGCGTCAGGCTATGTTGGATGAGATGCATGCCCTTGAACACAATGATACTTGGGAATTAGTTTCTCTACCTGCTGGTAAACAGGCAATTGGTTGTAAGTGGGTGTATGCTGTCAAAGTTAATCCTGATGGCTCTGTGGCTCGTTTAAAAGCTCGCCTTGTTGCTAAGGGTTATGCTCAGGTTTATGGCATTGATTATTCTGATACATTCTCTCCTGTTGCTAAACTTGCCTCTGTTCGTATCTTTATATCTCTTGCAGCTAGTCATCATTGGCCTTTGCACCAACTTGATGTCAAGAATGCCTTTCTCCATGGCGACCTGCAGGAGGAGGTATATATGGAGCAACCTCCAGGGTTTGTTGCTCAGGGGGAGAATGGTAAAGTTTGTAGATCAAAGAAGTCATTATATGGTCTCAAACAAGCTCCACAGGCATGGTTTGGGTGCTTTAGTCAAGCTGTTCTTCAGTTTGGGCTATAGAGAAGTACTTTTGATCATTCAGTATTCTTTCGATGCTCTCAGGGTGGCTGTATTTTCTTGGTAGTTTATGTGGATGATATCATCATTACTGGGAGCGATGAGATTGGGATCAGAAAGTTTAAGGACTTTCTTCAAACACAATTTCAGACTAAAGACTTGGGTGCTTTGAAATACTTCTTTGGCATTGAAGTGATGAGGAGTTCGAAGGGTATTTTTCTTACTCAGAGAAAGTATGTGCTTGATTTACTCAGAGAAACAGGTATGTTTGGAGCCAAACTTGTTGATGCGCCTATGGTTCCTAATGTCAAACTCTTATCAGATGATGGAGATGCTATGCCTGACCCTGAACGATATAGAAAGTTAGTTGGCAAGCTTAACTACCTCACGGTTACTTGTCCTGATATTGCCTTCTCTGTCAGTTTGGTTAGTCCATTAATGTCATCTCCCCGAACCACTCATTGGGAGGCTGTTCTTCATATATTGAGGTATCTAAAAGGTGCTCCAGGTTGTGGTATTTTATATAGAGATCATGGACATAATATGACAGAGGGGTTCTCCGATGTTGATTGGGCTGGTTCTCCCATAGATAGGAGATCTACTTCTGGCTATTGTGTTCTTGTTGGAGGTAACCTTGTTTCTTGGAGAAGTAAGAAACAGAGTGTTGTTGCTTGTTCTAGTGCCGAGTCAGAATATAGGGCCATGGCCCAAGCTACTTGTGAATTGGTGTGGATTCATCATCTTCTTAGTGAGATTGGAGTTAAGAGTGTAATGCCTATGAAGTTGTGGTGTGACAATCAAGCTGCTATTCATATTGCTTCTAATACCGTTTTTCATGAATGGACAAAGCATATTGAAGCTGACTGTCACTTTGCGCGAGAAAAGGTTCCACAGGGTCTTCTTGTTACTGGACATGTACGGACGGAGAACAACTTGCAGATATCTTTACCAAAGCACTTAATCGAAGTAGAGTTGACTATATTTGTAACAAGCTGAGCATGATCAACATCTATGCTCCAGCTTGAGGGGGAGTGTTAGTGAAATATAATTAGGTTTGATATATTGGGCTGGGCCTTGCTTTTGTATATCAATAGCTCTAATAGTTTAATATAAATATAGTGTTAGGGTGGCTAATTATTTACGTTAGCTACTCCCTTTTTCTGTTTTACCTCTTATGCTTCTATTCTTCCCCATCTCTCTTTTCTCTTTACACTTATTTCCTAGGACTAGATTTAATGTATAGAAGCTCCTATATATATTTCTGTCCATGTAAACATTCAGTTTTTGAGATTGAATATACAATATTCATATTCTTCATATTCTAATATGGTATCAGATTAAGTTCCGATCCTAGACTGATTTGTTTTCCGCTGAAATTTTTTTTTTCGGTCCGCCTTCATTGCCAACCAAATTGTGTTTTTGGCCTTCATTGCCCTTTTGCTGAACATTCCTCTTTGGCCTTCATTGCCACCTAAACCGAATTCGTGAACAGTACTCACGCACAGTACCGTGAACAGTACCCGTAAATAGTTCCTAAACAACACCCCCGTGAACAGTACACCCGTGAACAGTACTTCCGTGAACAGTACCTCTGTAAACAGTACCCTCCTTGAACAACACCCACCTTGAACAGTACCTCCGTGAACAGTACCCACTGTGAACAGTACCCCCTGTGAACAGTATCTAAACAGCAACCCATTCTGTTTTGTCTCTCAAAATGTCCACCATGGGTGAGGTTTCCAGTTTCACTCAACAATGGATGATACTCGATCCCAACCACCTAGTGAATTGCAAAACATTCAATCTGCGTATAGGCTGAACGGGAAGAATTACCTTAAGTGGTCACAACTTGTTCGCACCATACTAAAAGGAAAAGGGAAGTTGAGTCATCTCATGGGTACTGGACCTCAGCCAGGTGATCCCAAGTTTGAAGCATGGGATGAAAAAGACTCGATGATTATGGCGTGGTTGTGGAATTCCATGACTCCGGATATCAGTGACACTTGCATGTTCCTAAACACTGCAAAGGCTATATAGGATGCCATTGAGCAAGCCTATTCCAAAGCCAGGGATGCTACTCAAGTCTACGAGGTTAAGGTAAAGACGGTGGCTGCCAAACAGGGAGATAAGACAGTCACCGAATATGCTAATCAATTGAAGTCCTTGTGGCTGGAGTTAGACCATTATAGAGTGATCAAGACTAAATGTCCTGAGGATGCGGCAGTGCTCAAGGAGTTTATTGAGCAAGACCGAGTTTATGACTTCCTTGTTGGGCTGAATCCAGAATTTGATCAGGTGAGGATTCAGATTCTTGATAAATCTACAGTCCCCTCTTTTAATGAGGTTGTGTCCACATTCGAAGTGAGGAAAGCAGGAGAGAGCTGATGCTTGAACCAAAAATCTGCGAGACTTCGGCTATGGTGGCTCGTGGTTCTACCAAGCCAGAAGCAAAGGTGGAGAAGACATTCTCCTTGGAAGGAGAAAAACCCAGTCAGTCAAAAAACCGAGATGACTTGTGGTGCACTTATTGTAATAAGCCACGACATACCCGTGACAGGTGTTGGCAGCTTCATGGAAAACCCCCAAGTCGAGAGTGGGGGCAGAAGGGGAAACAATCACGCAACAGTGGGAAAGCTAATGCTGTGGCAGTGTCAGGAAGTCAACCAGCACCCAGCACTTTCAATCCAGAGGAGATTGAGCGGGTGAGATCCCTTCTACACAGCCTTGAAAAGCCCTCAGGTACTTGTTCTTTGACTCGTTCAGGTAAGTTACCTTTTTCCGTTGGATTCAATGTCTCGGGTACAATTTTTACCAACTCCTGGATTATAGATTCTGGCGCTACAGACCATATGACTAACAACCCCACTAATTTTTCCACCTATTCTCCATGCCCAAGCAATAAAAAAATATCCACCGCTGATGGCTCCTTGACCACTGTAGCCGGTGTAGGAACTGTCCACCTTAATCCCCTAGTGACCTTAAAAAATGTCCTTCATGTTCCTAAATTGTCCACAAATCTAGTTTCTGTCCAGAAATTAATTACAGATTTGTCTTGCAATGTGATTTTTTACGATGATCATTGTGTTTTTCAGGACAAGGATTCGGGGAAGATGATTGGACATGCTAGGGAACAGGATGGTCTCTACCTCCTTGAAGCACCTTGTCAGTTCAACAGGACCAAGGGCAGATTTGGGCACCCATATTCCTTTACCTCTGAACTTCTTTTCGCCAATAAAGACAAAATCTGGCTTGCTCACCGTAGATTAGGCCATCCATCTTTTCTGATTGTTAAATGTCTTTTTCCTTCTCTGTTTAAAAGTTTTAATGTTGACCAATTTCATTGTGATGTATGTGAATTGGCCAAACATAAACGTGTCAATTTTCCAATTAGTCATACAAGGAGTTCTGTTCCTTTTTCCCTTATTCACAGTGATGTTTGGGGTCCCTCTCCCATTCCTAATGTCTCTGGGGCAAGATGATTTGTATCTTCAAGATGATTTGTATCTTTTATTGATGACTGTACTCGTGTTACTTGGATTTTTCTACTCAAACACAAGTCTGATATTAGTATTGTTCTCCCAAATTTTTGTTCCATGATTAAAAATCAATTTGGAGTGGGTATTAAACGATTCAGGTCCGATAATGCTAAGGACTACCTTAATCAGACTCTTTTGCACTTTTTCCAAAAAGAAGGAATAATCCATGAATCTTCATGTGTTCATACCCCACAACAGAATGGGTTAGCAAAGCGAAAAAATGGTCATCTTCTTGAAAAAACCCGAGCCTTATTAGTTCAGAGAAATGTCCCTAAGTCCTTCTGGGGGGAAGCTGTTCTGACTTCTACTTATCTTATAAATCGCTTGCCCACTAAAGTCTTGGGGTTCAAGAGTCCTATGGATGTCCTCTCTACTTTCTATCCTGATCTACACACTTCCAATAATCTTGTCCCTAAAATTTTTGGATGTGTATCTTTTGTCCATATTCACAGTCAAACAGGGGAAACTCGATCCAAGGGCTCTAAAGTGTATTTTTTTGGGCTATTCTTCGACCCAGAAAGGGTACAGGTGTTATCACCCTCCATCCAAAAAATTTTATGTCTCCAGGGATGTTACATTCAGTGAAGAAGAGCCCTATTTTTCCCATCCTTATCTTCAGGGTGAGAAGTCAATGAAGGAAGATAAGGAAAATTTCTTGCTTGACATGTCCTTACTTCCTGTGTCTCATGGTCCTCCTCTTGACCTTCCTCCTGTTGTCCCTGATCCTCCTTCTGAAGTCAATAATGCTGAACCTGTGTCCAAAACCATTCCTGACCCAGTGACTGAGTCTGCTCTTGAGAATGTAAGGTATGGCAAAGGCAAGGTGTTCACAAGAAAGAAGATAGCTGTTCCTGAACCTGTGCAGGCCCAAGAGTCCAACTCGGAGCCTTCGAATGAGGTAATAATGTCTAACCCTTTATTGCAAGATGAATCTGAATTTCATGTGGATAGTAGTGACCAAATTCTTCCTATAGCCATCAGGAAAGGAACCAGAGAGTGCACAAAACGGCCACTATACCCCCTTTCACACTTCTTGTCCTTTGAGAATTTTTCACCATCCCATAAAGCTTTCCTTATAAGCCTAAATACCATTGCCATCCCTACCACCCTACCCGAGGCCTTGTCCAATGGAAAATGGAAATAAGCCATGAATGAGGAGATGGAGACATTGGAAAAGAATAAAACCAGGGAGCTAGTGCAGTTACCGGCAGGAAAGAAAAGTGTGGGCTGTAAATGGTTGTATACTGTAAAATATAGAGCAGATGGATCCATAGAGAGGTATAAGGCACGATTAGTTGCCAAAGGGTATACCCAAACTTATGGAATTGATTACCAGGAGACTTTTGCACCAGTTGCAAAGATGAACACAGTTCGAGTATTATTGGCATTAGCAGCTAATTATGGTTGGGATTTACAGCAGTTTGATGTCAAGAATGCTTTCTTACATGGAGATCTCGAAGAAGAAGTCTACATGGAGGTCCCACCAGGATATGGGAGGAATTTGCATGCTAATACTGTGTGTAAGCTGAAAAAGGCCTTATATGGCCTCAAGCAATCACCACGAGCGTGGTTTGGAAGGTTTGCTAAAATTATGTTGGCTATGGGGTACAAACAAAGCCAAGGGGATCACACTTGTTTGTTAAACACTCTCCTTCAGGGGGAGTCACAGCTCTCTTGGTGTATGTTGATGACATAATTGTAACAGGAGATGATGATAAGGAGAAACATGTTCTGAGTCAGTGCTTAGCCAAGGAGTTGGAAATTAAAGCATTAGGGAGGTTAAAATACTTTCTTGGAATTGAGGTTGCTCATTCTAGGAAAGGTATATTCATCTCTCAACAAAAGTATGTTATGGATCTCCTAAAAGAAACGGGTCATACAGCATGCAAACCGGCAACTACTCCAATAGATCCCAATATGAAACTTGGACAGGCAGAGGAAGATGCTGCAGTTGATAGAGAAATGTATCAGCGTCTAGTGGGAAGACTTATTTATCTATCCCACACACGGCCGGATATAGCATATGTAGTTAGTGTGATTAGCCAATTCATGCATAATCCAAAAGAATCTCATTTGCGAGCAGCATATCGAGTGCTACAATACCTTAAGGGAACACCAGGAAAAGGCATTCTATTTAAGAGAAATGAAGGTGTGGTACTTGAAGCATATACTGATGCGGATTATGCTGGATCACCAGTGGACAGGAGGTCAACTACAGGATATTGTACTTTTCTTGGTGGAAGTCTGGTGACTTGGAGAAGTAAAAAACAGAATGTGGTAGCACGATCTAGTGCGGAGGCAGAATTCAGAGCTATGGCGCAAGGTGTGTGTGAGCTATTATGGTTAAAAATCATTCTTGAAGATCTGAAGATCAAGTGGGATGGTCCGATGAGACTTTATTGTGATAACAAGTCTACAATCAGCATTGCTCATAATCCGGTGCAACATGATCGAACGAAGCATATTGAGGTTGACAGACATTTTTTCAAAGAAAAATTAGAGAGGTTTAATTTGTACACCCTATGTTTCTACACATGGTCAACTTGCTGATGTACTTACAAAAGGGTTGAGTAGTCCAGCATTTCAAACTATTGTATCCAAGCTGGGAATGGAGAATGTATATTCACCAGCTTGAGGGGGAGTGTTGGACGGTGGTCTCTTGGTCTTATTCCACGATTGTTTGTGTAGACATTGTTTTTAGAAGCTTATTAATTAGTTGCTTATTTCCTAGGACTAGATTTAATGTATAGAAGCTCCTACATATATTTCTGTCCATGTAAACATTCAGTTTTTGAGATTGAATATACAATATTCATATTCTTTATATTCTAATAGATTATAATCAACAACCGCATGCCCTCTTCTATGCTTGATAAACTAGGTACCCCACTCTGTGTTGTTTCCTCGTCAACCCATCCATTCCCTTCCACCTCGTGTCTTCGGGTTGACATGTTTTGTCCATAATTTCACTTCTGGTCTGGGCAAACTTTCTACTTGCTCCATCAAATGTGTTTCGCTCGGTTACAATCGGTCCCAAAAGGGTTATCGTTGTTTTTCACCTACTCTCCACCGTTACCTGGTCTCTGCCAATGTAACATTTTGAGTTTGTTCCCTTCTTTGACTCTCCTCACTTGACTCTTGAACCTATTACTAAGGTCTTCCCTGTTCTTCCTCTTATTGTCTTAGTTGAAGCAGATACACCACAACCTCCTCCTGCTGGTGAATTGACAACTACCATTCACCCCTTCCAGGTCTATCATCGTCGGTCACAACCACCTCCACTGCCACTACCTCCACTAGAAGTTGTAGAGGTCAGTATGAACTCTCCTCCGGAACCAACTCCTTTACTAGCTCTAGCATTGCCTCTTGAGCCTGACCTTCCCATTGCTCTCTGAAAAAGGTATACAGTCTACTCGTAACCTTTCTCCTCACTATGTTACTTTGAGTTATCATCACCTATCTCCTTCGCATTATGTTTGTCTTTCTTCCTTGTCTTCTGTGTCTATTCCTAAATCTCCATGTGACGCTTTATCCCATCCTAGGTGGAGACAAGTTATGATTGATGAAATGTTTGTTCTTCAGTGCAGTAGTACATGGGAACTGGTTCCTCTTTCTCCAGGGAAGTTTGTTGTAGGTTGTCGGTGGATCTATAAGGTCAAGGTTGGCCCTGATGGTAAACTTGATCGCCTCAAGGCTCGTCTAGTGGCAAAAGGGTATACTCAGATCTTTGGTTTGGATTATCGGGACACTTTCTAGCCAGTGACAAAGATGGCTTCTGCTCGGCTTTTTCTGTCTATGGTCGTTATTCACTGCTGGCCCCTTTATCAGCTAGACATCAAGAATGCTTTTCTCCATGGTGACCTAAAAGAAGAGGTTTACATGGAGCAACCATCAGGGTTTCTTGCTTAAGGGGAGTCTTCTGGCCTCGTTTGTCGTCTTCACAAGTCCTTGTATGGCCTCAAACGATCTCCTTGGGCTTGGTTTGGTCGATTCAGTACTGTTGTTCAGCAATGTGGTATGATTAGGAGTGAGACTGACCACTCTGTCTTCCATGGCCATATAGCCCGAGGTTGCATCTACTTGATTGTGTATGTGACGACATTGTTATCACTGGCAGCGATCACCAGGGCATAACTCAGATAAAATAGCACCTTTGTAATCACTTTCAAACCAAAGATCTTAGTAAACTTTATTATTTCTTGGGAATTGAAGTGGCACAATCCAATGATGGTATAGTTATTTCACAGGAAGTACACTATGTACATCCTTGAGGAAACAGGTCTGCTGAATGCAAAACCTATTGACACCCCTCTGGATCTTAATGTCAGACTTCTACCGAATTAGGGGGAGCCACTTTCAGACCCAGTAAGATACAAAAGATTGGTTGAAAAATTAAACTACCTCACTGTTACCCGACCATATATCTCTTTTACAGTGAGTGTGGTAAGTTAGTTTCTAAACTCACCTTGTAAAGGACATTGGGATGCAATCATTCATATCTTGAAGTATATTAGAGGAGCTCTAGGAAAAGGCCTCGTCTATAAAGATAAGGTCATACTCAGATTATTGGCTATTTAGATGCTAACTGAGCAGGCTCTCTTATTGATAGAAGATTCACTTTTGGGTATTGTGTATTCATCTGGGGTAACATGATATCCTAGAAGAGTAGGAAACAAAATGTAGTCGCAAGATCAATTGCCGAAGCAGAATATCGAGTAATGGCTTTAGTCACTTGTGAACTCATTTGGTTAAAATAGCTACTTAAAGAGCTTCGGTTTGGGGAGATTATGTCAATGATGCTCATTTGTGATAACCAAGCAGCATTACATATTTCCTCCAATCCAGTGTTTCATGAGAGGACCAAACACATTGTGATAAATTGTCATTTTATTAGAGAGAAGATCCTATCAGGAGACATTACTACTAACTTCGTCAATTCAAATGATCAACTGAAAGATGTTTTCACTAAGTCTTTGAGAGGTCCTTATATAAGCTATATTTGTAACAAGTTTGGTGCATATGACCTATATGCTCTAGCTTGAGAGGGAGTGTTGAAAACTATGTAAATAGTATCTAGATTCATTGTATAGGCTAATTAAATCATAACCAAATCATGTAATTACGATAATTAGAATTTCTTGTAATCTTTGTATTTATTATGTTAACTCCATATAATTTAGTCTCCGTTGTGTAATTGAGACACATGGTTTCACAATCTTTATGCTTCTCTTTTCTCTATCTCAACAGTTCATATCATTTGAAATTCTCCAGCTAGTGCCTCTTCTAATCTATGGGGGTTGGATGTAGAGAAGTGATGCATAAAATAGTTGTTAGCAATACCTTCTAGATCAGCAGTATCAAATTTCCAAACACCCGTCTCATTCTTCAATTTTGAGATTCGGTTCTTCTTTTGCCACGCAGAAGCATGCGCAAGAAAAAATCTAGAATTTTTGTCACCCTCCTTGAACCATTCCACCCTGGATCGCTGCCTCCACACTATTTCTTCTCTGCATGGATCAAAAGCCCAAGATCTACCAGCCATGATCCGATCCCAGTCCTTTTTGTAGAAAACCTCAAACAGAATAATATTCTTTCGCAGTCGCCTAAACTCCAATCCCTTCCGTGGCCTCCAAATCCTTTCCATCGTTCTTCCTAACGCTGCAGGGTTGAAGGGTCGAACAGATATTAAGGATCCCACCATCAAAAAATTCTCACTACTATTTGATCCTTCGCCCACCCCTGCTAACTCCCTAACTGAAGCCTCCTCTTCTGATAGTTTTAGATTCTTCCATCGTCCCACCAAATCGTCTGCCATGAGAACCACTCTCACCCGTTGCAAACCCTTACGTGAAGGGAATACACACTCACTCAGGAGAGACTAAACCTTCATCACTTTAGGTGCTGCTAGTGTAGAAACCCTAGTAGATTAAACCGAGAGAAGGACCTTGCCATCATTATTGTTGATAAAAAGTAATAAAACGGGAACTCTGACTAAAATATATCCTAAGAAGTAACAAAAATTGGTCATTCTGTGTAAGAATGTGACTATTTGTTCCTTAATGGTAGATATTTTCTCAGGCATTCCAGTTTCGCAATTAACCCAATTCTATTTCTAGTTGAATGAACTTTTTGTTTTTTTCCTAATGTTAGAGAGGATGCAAGTAGTCTTGTATTTTGCTTATTTATTTGTTTTTGGTAAATTTCTACCGTTCAAACAATTCATGTGATATATGTCAGTGTATGTTTTTCTTACTTTAACAATTAGAGTGAGAAGTCATGGATGGAACAAAAGTATAGTTGGATATGCAACACAATCTTCTTGTCTTCAAAGAGAATCTGGATTTCCTGACTTTTGGCATGTATTGTGGCTACCTATAGCAGGGAAATGGAAGGGCATTTTGTGCTGGTGGTGATGTTGCAGCCGTTGTTCATGATGTGAGAGGAGGTTTGTCTTCTTGTTACTTAATGGATCACATGATTTAACCCTAATATTCATTGCATTGCTACAACCCCAATTTGAGAAGGAAGCTATTTCGATATGAAATATTGTGCTACTTTGAAATTCCTCGTATGAACTTATGGCACATTTCCGACAGCTATTATGAGAGGAGAGAGTTCAATAAATTTGAATGCATGAGTTTTCAAATGTAGGATTTAATTCTAATGCAAAATTAATATTTTTTATTTCCCATGTATGAAATAGGTGACTGGAGGTTAGGTGCAAAGTTTTTTGAGACTGAATATAAATTAAATTACTTGATGGCAACATATAGTAAGCCCCAGGTAACTATTTCTTATTTACAAGCACTTTTTCTGTTTTGTTTTTGCTTACATGACTCTGACATATGTACCTTTTCCTTACATTTGTTTGCAAACATTTGGAGGTTTCGATTCTTAATGGAATTGTCATGGGAGGTGGTGCTGGTGCTTCTATTCATGGTCGATTTCGTGTTGCTACAGAGAATTCAGTACGTTTTGTATGAACTATGAAATATTGAATTGTATACTAGGTTTCAATTTTTAGTCAAACTGTTAGGTTTGATTGGTATTTGAATTTTGTCTTTCCAAGATATATCAAAAGAGGAAAGTATGTTATGATAACTAGAGTCAGTATAATTACGGACTATTTTGCATATTAAAAAATGTAGGAAATGATATTAATTCTGAATGTGCATACCTGGAAAAGTATCTGATATTTGAATAATATGATTTCTTTTGCGTGCTTTTTTTAACCTTTCTATCCTTGTGGAACTGCTATCAGTTGGTTTCATGTGTTCTTTTTGCAACAGAAATTGAGTTTTTCCAGTTAGTTGTGTATAAGGCTGGTAGAAGTCAACAACAAATTTACTAAGCCAGGCCTGCCAATTTCTCCTAATATCTATCAAAGAGACCTCTATAAACATACCCTTAAGTGAGCACAATAAAGAAGCAAAGAGAGAGAGAGAGAGAGGGGGGGGGGGAGAGAGAGAGAGAGATTAAGTTAGCCAGGTCTACCAAATTCTCTTAATTTCTATCAAAAGAGACCTCTTTAAACAAACCCTTAGCTGAGCACCATAAAGAATAGTTTTTCCCATAAGCAGAGGTAAACAATTTTCGTTTGGGAGGGAAAGAGACAGAAAGAAATTAACTAAGAGAGAGAGATATCTACTAAGCAAGGCCTGCCAAATTTTCTTAATATGTATCAGAAGACCTGTTTAAGCAAACCCTTAGCTGAGAAGCCAAAAATAATGCTTCTTCCCATAAGCAGAAGTAAAGAAATGTCTTTCATATCTGGCATTTCTCTACAACCATAGGCGTCAGATATCTGCATAATTGCACAATAACATTGGGCACTTACGTGGATATCTTATTCTTATTATTTCTTTAGTTGTCCTTTTCCTCTACTCTCTCCAATGCAATTGTTTTCTATCCAAACAAGAACATGGTGATAGCAAAAGATGGTTGGCTTGAAGTGGCCTATACATATATGGCTTTCCCTTAACATTTATCTCACATCCAAATCTTCATTGACTTAAATTTTCTGTTTGAACTTCATGACCTATATGTACCAGTGGACTTTTTGCAGGTCTTTGCAATGCCAGAAACAGCTTTGGGTCTATTTCCTGATGTAGGTGCCTCATATTTCTTGTCTAGATTGCCTGGATTTTTTGGTATGCATTTTATATCTTAGATCTCTATGAATTGGATTGGTTCTAATTGGTTTCCTTGATATTAAGGTTCCTTAATTTTTCAATCTTTTGATTGTTCTTGTCATTGATCATGATTATAATTCCAGCAGCTTTTCAGCATTCTCAAAGTATAATAACATTCCCTTTTCCCTCCTCTCTCTTGGAAAACAAATTGCAGGAGAATATGTTGGTCTTACAGGTGCTAGGTTGGATGGTGCAGAAATGCTTGCTTGTGGTCTTGCAACACATTTTGTCCCTTCATCGGTATGCTACCTACTACTATAATTGTGGGCTCTTTCTGATGATTAGTGTCTTTAGTAACTAGATACCTAAACTTCATTCATAAAAATGTGCATGCACAAATCATTGAAAATGTCGAAGTTTGTTACCAAATCTGTTGAAATCTTAATGATCTGACAAAGATGGGATCTTGGCTCTGATACCATGTTAGATTCCAACCTAAAACCAATTGGCATTAAGTGGAGTGGCCCAACAAATATATAAACCGCATCCGGAAGATTGAGGCACGTGATGTGGGATTCTTAACAGTTACCAAATCTGTTAAGATCTTAATGATCTGATTCAGATTTTCTTATTAGGAGATTCTGTTAGAATAAAATCTGATTTAATCAGATTTTAGATAGGAAATCTTTCTATTTTTATTTTATTCCTTGTATAACAGATTTGGTTATCTTTTCTCAAGCAAATCTGTCTATATGTATTCAGTTTATGATTCAATAAAATTATCTGAGAATAAAAGTATTCTCTTATCAAAAACCTATATGGTATCAGAGCCTCCTGCTCTGGACCATCTTCCGCAATGGTGAAAACGGAGATGACCGGCGCAACACCTTCAACGACCTCCTTGGATTCATCAGGGAGTAACACGTCTGTTCAACCAGGGTTGTCATCATCTGTTGATGCCCTTTATCAGAACTCCAACCTGCAACTTACCGTCCATTAAATTAACGGAAAAAACTACCTTGAATGGGCTCAATCCGTGAAATTGATAATGGATGGTAAGGGGAAGTTGGGGCACCTGACAGGAGAAACGACACAACCTCGACCAAGTGATCCCTCTCTGAAAAAATGGAGGTCCGAGAACTCTCTTATAATTGCTTGGCTGATTAATTCTATGGAGCCAGCAATTGGGAAACCTCATCTATTCCTATCGACGGCAAAGGATGTATGGGAGGCTGTCCGTGATTGTTATTCTGACCTTGAAAACTCCTCTCAAATTTTTGACCTGAAGACTCGTCTCTGGCAATCCAAACAAGGTGATCAAGATGTTACCAGTTACTATAATGTGATGGTGACTCTTTGGCAAGAATTGGATCAGTGCTATGATGATGACTCGGAAAGCCCCAATGACTCTGCTTGGTTCAAAAAAAGGGAGGAGAATGATTGGGTCTATATGTTCCTTGCTGGTCTGAATCAGAGTTTGGATGAAGTACGTGGTCGAATTCTAGGTCGAAAACCTCTTCCCTCCATTCGTGCAGTTTTCTCAGAAATCAGACGAGAAGAATCTAGGAGAAGGATTATGATGCACAATCCTGAAATCCCCAAAATTCAAGAAATTGAAGGTTCATCTTTTGTGATTAAAGGAGAGGATTCAGAGAAAAAAAAGAAACCATGGTGTGAACATTGCAGAAAACCATGGCATACAAAGGAGACTTGTTGGAAACTCCATGGCAAACCACCAAACTGGAAGAAAAATCTAGCAGAGAGACTCGTGCTTTTCAGACCATCTCTGAGGACATTTAGGAGCCCCAAATTAATTCTGAGGCATCTCCATTTACAAAGGAACAATTAGAACACCTGTACAAATTGTTTTCTCCTAATATGTCAATTAATCCATTTTGTTCTTTGGCACAAAAAGATATCTATCTCACTGTTGCTCTTTTTAGTACAAAACTGAATTCAAAAACTCCATGGATCATTGATTCTGGAGCAATTGATCATATGACAGATTGTTCCAAATTGTTTTCATCTTGTAGTCCTTGTGCAGGCAATAGAAAAATCAAAATTGCAGATGGTTCTTTCTCTACAATAGCTGGAATTGGCTCTATTCCTCTTTCTCCTTCCTTAATTCTTCATGATGTTCTTCATGTTCCTAACTTGTCATGCAATCTATTGTCCATTAGTAAAATAACAATTGATCTTAAATGTTGTGTTGTTTTTTATTCCTCATGTTGTAAATTTCAGGAATTGAATTCGGGGAGGACGATTGGCACTGCTAGGGAGATTGATGGACTCTATATCTTTGAAGACGAACTTGACTTGAGTAGACAATCTCAACAACGTACTTGTTTCAATTATGTTTTTGTTTCTAGGGAGAGTGAAATAATGTTGTGGCATTATAGGTTAGGCCACCCAAGTTTTCTTTATTTAAAACACTTGTTTCCTGAATTTTTCAAGAATAAAAATCCATCTCATTTTTCCTATGACATTTGTCAATTGTCTAAACATCATCGCACTTCTTATTTCCCTCAATCTTATAAAGCATCCAGTCTGTTTACCATAATCCATAGTGATGTTTGGGGACCTAGTCGTGATCCTACACCTTCAGGTAAACGTTGGTTTGTCACGTTTATTGATGATCATACTAGGCTGACTTGGGTATACTTGATGAAGGAAAAATCTGAAGAGGAAATGATAATTTTCAAAAAAATTTTTAAAATGGTGGAAACACAATTTTAGGAAAAAATTAAAATTTTCAGGAATAATAATGGTAAAGAATACTTTAACCAACATCTGAGCAATTTTTTCATGGAAACAGGAATTGTTCATCAGAGTTCTTGTACTAATACTCCTCAACAAAATGGGGTGGCTGAGAAAAAAAATAAACACTTGTTAGAGGTAGCTCGAGCGTTACTTTTTCAAAACAATGTACCTAAATATCTTTGGGGAGAGGCTGTTGTGACTGCAACCTATTTGATTAATAGAATGCCTAGTAAGGTTTTAAATTTTAAAACCCTTTTTGATGTGTTTCTGTGGTTTTTTCCAACAAATAGGCTTTCAACTTTTTTACCCCTAAAAATATTTGGGTGTACGGTTTTTGTCCATATCCATGACCACAATCATAGTAAACTTGACCCTCGAGCAAAGAAATGTGTTTTTATTGGGTATGCTCCCAATAAAAAAGGATACAAGTGTTTTGATCCCATCTCCAAAAAACCTTTTGTCTCTATGGATGTCACCTTTTTTGAGTCAACACCTTATTTTACTACTCATCTTCAGTGGGGAGAGAAAAAATGAAGATTCAACACAATATTTTCAACTCAAAGAATCCACACCTCTTAATACAAATGAGTTAAGTTTTTTAAATTATGAAGACACAGGTGGTTTAACTCTAATGCCGAGACATGAAAATTCGAATTCTGACCCCTATGAAATGGATGTAAATAAGACAGGTACCACTAGCAGAGACTCCAGATTTTTTGACATTGTCTACTCAAGGAGGAAAACTACTCAAAGAAATGAGCCCCATGATCCTATGCAGCGCCATAAATCTTTGAACCGACCAGGTAATTTTTTTTCCTGAGCCTGCACAAATTACTAAATCTATTTCTGATCCTTCTACAACTAATGAGTCAAATGAATCTAATCTTCTCATTGCCATTCGGAAAGGTGTAAGGTCATGCACCAAACATCCACTGTTTAACTTTGTGTCATGAAAATCTGTCACTTTTCATGCTTTTACCTCACAATTGTCATGTATGGAGATTCCAAAAAGTGTACAAGATGTTCTAGAGATTCCCGAGTGGAAGGAAGCTGTCTTGAAGGAGATGAAAGCCCTTGAAAAGAATCAGACATGGGAATTGGTGGATCTACCAAGAGGAAAGACAACAGTAGGATGCAAATAGATGTTTACCATTAAATATAAGTCAGATGGATCACTTGAGAGGTACAAAGTTTGATTGGTTGCCAAAGGTTTTACTCAAACCTATGGTATTGATTACTTAGAGACATTTGCACCTGTAGCAAAGTTGAACATTATTAGAGTACTTCTATCTCTTGCCACAAACCTGGACTGGCCTCTACAACAACTGGATGTGAAGAATACCTTTTTAAATGGTGATTTGGAGGAGGAAGTGTATATGGATATTCCCCCTGGCTTTGAAGGGAAGTTCAATCAGAAAGTATGTAAGTTGCAGAAATCTCTTTATGGACTAAAATAGTGACCAAGAGCTTGGTTCAAGAAATTCACTCAGTTTGTCAAGAATCAAGGTTATACACTGGGACAAGCAGATCATACTATGTTTATAAGACACTCGGTTGAGGGAAAAATTGCTGTACTAATTGTTTATGTGCATGACATAATCCTCACTGGAGATGACTTATCAGAAATGAACCGATTAAAAAAATCCCTCTTTGCAGCGCTTGAGATAAAGGATTTTGGATCCTTAAGATACTTTCTTGGGAGGTAGATTGCAAGATCAAAAAAGGGAATTGTTGTCTCTCAAAGGAAGTATGGCCTTGACCTTCTTATAGAAATTGGAATGAGTGGTTGTAGACCAGTAGATACTCCAATTGATCCTATCCGAAAGCTTGGAGATGACAAGAAGGGTGAACCTGTGGATATTTCTCGTTATCAAAGGCTTGTTGGCAAGTTAATCTACTTATCACACACTCGACCAGATATTGCTTTTGCTGTAAGCTTAGTAAGTCAGTTTATGCATTCACCTTATGAGGAACATCTTGAGGCAGTTTATCGGATCTTAAGATATTTGAAAAGTGCACCAGGTAAAGGCCTGTTTTTTAGAAAAACTACACTGCAGACTATTGAGACCTACGCAGATGCTGATTGGGCCGGATCAATTACAGATAGGAGATCTTCATCAGGATATTGTACTTTTGTATGGGGAAACTTAGTCACATGGCAGAGTAAAAAACAAAATGTGGTTGCAAGGAGTAGTGCTTGTAACAAGAAGAGGAGAATGGAAAACCGTACTCCCTTTGGTGCAGGTTGTGTACTTATATATATATATGTAAGATGGGCTAGCAATAAATGGGCTAGCAGTACATGGGCTTGCAATACAAAATAAAGCACATACATAATATCTATTCTTAACACTCTCCCTCAAGTTGGATCATAGATGTTAATCATGCCCAACTTGTTACAAAGATAATTGACCCGATTCCCGTTAAGAGCTTTTGTGAGTATGTCTGCTATTTGTTCACCAGTCCTGACATGGCCTGTAGATATAAGTCCTTGTTGGATCTTCTCTCGAATGAAATGGCAATCAGCTTCTATGTGCTTTGTCCATTCATGGAAAACTGGGTTCGAGGCAATGTGAAGTGCAGCCTGGTTGTCACACCATAGTCTCATAGGTAGAGAAACCTTGAACCCACTCTCATCAAGTAAATGATAGACCCATAGTAATTCACAAGAGGTTTGAGCCATTGCTCGATATTCGGACTCAGCACTTGACCTTGCTACTACATTTTGTTTCTTGCTTTTCCAAGAGATCAGATTTCTCCAAGGAACACACAATACCCAGAAGTTGATCTCCGATCTACAGGACACCCAGCCCAGTCTGCATCGGAATAACCTTCTAACCTGCAATGTCCATTATCTCTATAAAGAATCCCACGACCTGGGGCTCCTTTCAAATATCTTAGTATATGTAATACTGCATCCCAATGAGATTGTCGAGGAGATGACATGAATTGACTGACTACACTTACTGGGAAAGAGATATCTGGACGTGTCACAGTAAGGTAGTTAAGTTTGCCGACCAATATCCTATATCTCTCGGGATCTGATAGTAGTTCTCCATCATCAGCATTGAGTTTCACATTTGGAACCATAGGAGTATCACAAGGTTTGGTTCCCAACATGCCAACATCAGATAGTAAGTCATGGACATATTTCCGTTGTGAGAGGAAAATGCCCTTTTTGCTTCTACTTACCTTAAATCCCGAGAAATATTTTAGAGGACCAAGATCCTTTGTCTGAAATTTAGTTTGAAGGAAACTCTTGAGTTTTGAGATACCAAAGAAGTTACTGCCTGTTATCACTATATCGTCAACATACACAATCATGAGAATGCATCCTCCCTCAGACTTTTTGTAGAAGACCGAGTGGTCATAGCTACTCCTTTTCAGGCCAAAATTCACAACAACTTCACTCAATCTCCCAAACCAAGCCCGGGGGGATTGTTTCAACCCATACAAAGAGCATCTCAACCGACAAATGTGCCCAGACTCCCCGTGAGCAGCAAAGCCAGGTGGTTGCTCCATATAGATTTCCTCCTGTAAATCACCATGAAGAAAGACGTTTTTAACATCAAGCTGGTGTAGGGGCCAGTGATGAGAGGCAGCCAATGAGATGAATATGCGAACAGAGGCCAATTTGGCCACAGGAGAGAAGGTCTCTGAGTAATCAACACCATAAGTCTAAGCATAACCTTTTGCCACCAGCCAAGCCTTTAAGCGAGCAACGGTACCATTCGGATTGACTTTAACAGTGAACACCCACTTGCACCCAATGGCATGCTTACCAGAAGGAAGGGAAACGAGATCCCATGTCTGGTTATGTTCCAAGGCAAGCATTTCCTCCTCCATGGCATGGCGCCACCCATCATGAGACAGAGCCTCACCAATATTTTTGGGGACAGTGACAACATCAAGAGAGGCAACAAAAGATTGGGAGGAAGGGGAAAGATGGTCATAATGAATAAAGGATGCAATAGGATGATGAGTGACACAAGAACGTTTACCTTTACGAAGGGCAATAGGAAGATCTAGAGTCGGATCCTGTGACGAAGAGGTGGATGGAGGTGATGTGTCTGCTGAAGAGCAATGTACATCCATGGGTGCAGTACCGGCGGAGGGAGCACACGTCCGGCTAGTGTACACCTGCCGTATGGGTAGCTGATGGGGAGGACAAGACGAAACAGGAACACCAGAGGAAGGAGGTGACGCAGAATCATGAGACAGAAG
Source organism: Ormosia semicastrata (assembly GCA_029884595.1). Lineage (NCBI taxonomy): Eukaryota > Viridiplantae > Streptophyta > Magnoliopsida > Fabales > Fabaceae > Ormosia > Ormosia semicastrata. Next base: position 79,612,976 of record JAQQTO010000060.1, read on the forward strand.
GGTGTGGTACACGAGAATTTCTTCATCTTCCTCAATAACCGGAGGAGACTGAAGAAAGAACGGAGTAGACTCAAAAAATGTGACATCAGCGGACACAAGATACTGTCCCAAATCAGGAGAGAAGCATTTGTACCCTTTCTGATGGCGAGGATAACCCAAAAAGACACACTGAAGTGAGCGACGATGTAGTTTGGAAAGTTGAGGCCGAACATCTTGCACAAAACATTGACAACCAAAAATACGAGGAGGTAGGGGAAACAGGGTTTGAGAAGGACAAAGTACAGAATAAGGAACTTGGCCCTGTAGGACAGAAGATGGCATCCGATTAATTAGAAAACAGGCAGTAGAAATGGCGTCAGCCCAAAAAACTTTAGGAACAGACATATGAAGTAACAAGCAACGAGCAACTTTCAAAAGATGCCTATTTTTACGTTCAGCAACCCCATTCTGCTGAGGAGTAACAACACAGGAGGATTGGTGGACCATCCCCTGTTGAATCATATTGTAAGTGAACTCATGAGAGAAATATTCTTTAGCATTATCACTTCGAAGAACACGCACAGAGATGCTGAATTGGGTTTTAATTTCAGAGCAGAAAGCAGTAAATATAGAAAATAATTTAGAACGAGATTTCATAAAATATAACCAAGTCATTCTTGAAAAATCATCCACAAAACTTACAAAATATCGAAAACCAGACTTAGAAGTAATTGGACACGAACCCTAAATATCAGAATGAACTAGTTCAAATGGGGACGCAGCCCGCTTATTGACTCGTGAGGGGTAAGGACTCCTATGGTGTTTAGTCAACTGACACGATTGACATTCTAAAATAGATAGACGACTCAAACTAGGACACAACTTTTTTAAAGGCTGTAGAGACGGATGACCCAAACGACAATGAAGATGGAGAGGATCAGTTACACCCGAACAAGCAACAGGCACCTGTTCTTTATCTGGACAGCACTTAAGGATGTACAAGCCGTGTTGCTGACGACCTCTACCAATCATCCTCTTCGTCCCAAGTTCTTGAAAGACACAAAATTAGGGAAAAAGTGAACACTACAATTAAGTGACCGAGTAATTTGACTAACAGAAAGTAAATTAAATGGAAATTGATTCAAACATAAAACTCGAGAAAGAGTTAGGGCAGAGGTGGGAGACGCAGTACCACTCCCAATGACAGGAGCAGCGGAACCATCAGCTAAAGTAACACTAGGAAGATGAGGGGAGGGGGTAAAGGATGTAAGAGTACCTATCTGGCCAGTCATGTGGTCGGAAGCTCCTGAATCAATGACCCAGTTGCGGGAAAGTGATGATAAACATGCTGTAGGATTACCTGTATGAGCAACAGAGGCGACAAAAGGAGATGGTGGAACGGACCGAGAGGCTTGAAACTGAGTGTACTGAGCAAACTCGTCTATTGTCATCATAACAGACCTGACTGATGGGGTGTTGGCAGGAATGCCGTCATCAGTAGCAATATGAGCAAAACGCTGCTGATTGGACTGATTTTTTTGCTGAAGTTTCCAACAGTTCCGCTTAATGTGACTAGGCTCCTTACAATAGCGAAAAATAAGTGGTTCCCTAGTATCCCATCTGCCACCGCCACTACCCCGTGGATCTCCAGTATCACGACCGCCAACTCGTCCACCACGAGTACCACCACGACCACCACGGGAACTGTCCCAGCGAGAACTAGAACTCACCCAAGCAGAGGCCTCGCTCGCAGCTAAGGGATGAGACTTAGAAAACTCATGAGCAACTCGGAGGAGGCGAGAGTATTTCAGGGTCAAACTATTAGAACCGGTCAAAATCTGAAATCGGGCAGCACCAAATTCACCACGCAGCCCTGGCAAAAAACACATCACTGCCAATTGCTCCTGCTGAGCCTGCATCTCCTGCACATCCGAAGTGATAGGTAACCATGTGTTCAATTCCTCAAATAAGCGTTTGAAGCCTGTATAATAATCACTAAGAGATTCATCTTTCTGATTGGCACGATATAGATCCTGTGTCTTCATATATAGGAGGGATAAATCATCGGCACCTGAGAACAAAGAATGAAGGTACTGCCATAATTCCTTGACAGTGGTGCAATGGGTGGTAATATCATCAACCCGAGGATCCAGGGTCCGCTGAATTAGTGAATACAATCGCATATCTTCTCGAATCCACAAATCCTTAGTTGCCTCATCTTGCGGACTATCGTTGGTGAGATGGTCTTCCTTCCGATGACCTTTCAAGTATATCAGAATAGCCTTCTTCCACTGAGGATAGTTAGTGCCATCACCATCAAGCTTTCGATCAGTAATTTTGATGTTGGAGGGAATCACCTCAGCCAAAACATTAGCAGAAGTGGTGTCGGCAGCGCCAGTCTTGCTGCCCGTACCCAGAATCTCAGAATGTGCGTCACCCATGGCGCCTACCACAACGAATCAGCCTATAAGGAGGGAAAGGAGCACGAACAACACACCAAACGGACTGGGAAGACCACAAACGACGCCGATTGCGCCAATATAGAACAGAACAGCCCAAAAAACGAAAGAAATCAGCACGAAAAACTCCAAAATCACCTCGCCGGACACGTCGCCGGACCTTTGAACGTCGGCAGACCACCTCCAACTGCCGGTCGCACCCCTCTGTGGCGGTTGACGGCCACACCAATCACCCACGAGGGTTGGGTGTTCCCCAACGGATCGAGCCCGCGAGATACGCACAAGCAGGACACCCAAACGGCGCGCTTCCAGCGTCGCCGGCACCACCGTTGGCTGCCCTAGATCTGAACGGATGCTGTTTCTGAAAACGTCCTTTGTTTTTTTTTTTTTTTAAGTGGAAGGCTGAGAGAGAGGAAAAAAAATAAAAATTTACAATCTAGCTCTTGATACCATGTAATAAGAAGAGGAGGATGGAAAACCGTACTCCCTTGGGTGCAGGTTGTGTACTTATATATATATATATGTAAGATGGGTTAGCAATAAATGGGCTAGCAATACATGGGTTTGCAATACAAAATAAAGCACATACATAATATCTACTCTTAACAGTGCTGAAGCAGAATATAGAGCTATGGCTCAGGGGGTATGTGAAATGCTATGGTTGAAAAGGATTCTTGAAGAGTTGGTAATACCTATCAACCTACCAATGAAGCTATAGTGTGACAACAAGGCTGCCATAAGTATTGATCAAAATCCGGTGCAGCATGATCGTACTAAACATGTGGAAATTGATAGATACTTCATCAAAGAAAAGATCGATGATGGAGCTATCTGTATGCCATTTGTTCCAACTACACAGTAATTAGTAGATATCCTCACCAAAGGGCTGTTCTTAACTAACTTTGAACATCTTGTAAACAAGTTGGGCTTGATAGATATCTATGCACCAACTTGAGGGGGGGTGTCGAAGTTTGTTACCAAATCTGTTGAGATCTTAATGATCTGATTCAGATTTGATTATTAGGATTTGTTACTAAATCTGTTAAGATCTTAATGATCTTATTCAAATTTGCTTATTAGGAGATTTTGTTAGAATAAATCTAAATCATTCAGATTTAGATAGGTAGTTAGAATAAAATCTGATTTAATCAGATTTTAGATAGGAAGTTGATAGAAACTGGTAATCTAGAATTGAATTTACTGAATAGAATCTGAATTGTATAGAAGAATGCTCTGTGGAAGATGTTTCCAAACAGAGAAAAGATACAGAAAACGTTTAGAGAGAGAATACGATAGAGAGGGAGAAAGAAAGAATGCCCAGCCAAGAATCCGAGAGCTTGGTCTCTCCGGTCCAATTCCAACTAATTTCCTAACCGTTTTCTCCTCTCTGTTCTCTATTTATTCTAACTAATCTACAGCTGGCCCAATAGGCAGTTGTCTCATCTTTCTCTGGTAAACCTTTCTAATAGGGGGTCTAACAATACTCCCCCCCAAAAGAGTCACCTTGTCCTCAAGGTGAAAAGAGGAAACCGAGACATAATCGTCTCATAAGGCTCCCAAGTAGCCTCAAAATCTGGAAGCCCCGCCACCTTGTATCGAACTTCATTTGTGCCCGAGAGGTGTTTCGACCGCTTGGATTCTTCTTGGAAAACCTCGTAGTTCCAAGTCATCGAGAGCATAGTTGGAAGAGGTTGAGGTGTGGCGAAGGAGAAAGAGCCTTCTTCAACAATGAAGCATGAAAAACGGGATGGATTTTGCAATCGGCGAGGGGAGTGACAATCGAAATGCTGAGCCAATCTGTTTTCGACTTGATAGGGTCCATAATAGCGAGGACTCAACTTTTCATTCCTCTTCTTTGCAAGAGACTTCAAACAATAAAGATGGTGGAGCTTCAAATAAACCCAATCTCCGACGGCAATAAAGGATCTGCCGAGATCGATGCATAATGCTTCATCATCGCGCTTGAGCCTTAAGCAAATTGGTTTTCAAATCATGCAAAGCAATTGATCACGAGTCTCGATCATATTGTTCACTTCCTCAACTAAGGAAGGAATGGTAGTCCCCAAGGAGGTGGGGAGGCTCCTGCCATAGAGAGCTTTGAATGGAGTTAATTTGGTTGAGCTATTATAGTTAGTATTGAACCAGAATTCTGCCCAACTCAACCAACGAGGCCACTGTTTTGGTTTAGAACCTGTAAGGCAGCGTAAATAGGTCTCCAAACAGCGATTCACAACTTCAATCTGCCCGTCGGTCTGAGGGTGGTACGCAGAGCTGAACTTGAGTTTGGTACCTGCTAACCGAAATAACTCAGTCCAGAAGTGACTGAGGAAGATTTTGTCTCTATCGGAGACAATAGTAGAAGGAAACCCATGCAATTTTACCACCTCAGCAATAAAAACTTCTGCTACATCCTTGGCAGTAAAAGGATGACTAAGAGGGATAAAATGAGCGTATTTCGTGAGCCGATCTACAACCACCAGAATAACATCCTTCCCATGCACTTTAGGAAGTCCTTCAATAAAATCCATGGATATATCAGCCCAAACTTGAGTCGGAACAGGTAAAGGTTGGAGCAAACCCAGGGGTGATAATGTCTGATATTTGTTCAGCTGACAGATTTCACATGAGGCCACAAAATGCTGAATGTCACGCTTCATACCTTCCCAATACACCAGGCCAGCAATGCGCTTATAAGATCTGAAAAATCCTGAGTGTCCCCCTACCGCGGAGCTATGGAATTCCTTCAATAAAAGAGGAATTTTAGTAGAAGATTTTGGCAGCACCAATTTCCCTTTATAGAGCAGCTTTCTGTTCTGAAAAGAATAGCCAGGATGAGAGTGTGAGTTCTGGATTAAGTCCTGGATAATGCTCTGCAGTTTAGGGTCTTTTTGAACTTCCTCTTCCCATTCCTCCAATTCTGAAAACTGGACAGTAGACAAGGCAGCAAAAGTCATTTTCCTGGAAAGAGCATCGGTGCACGATTCTCGAACCAGGCCTATACTGAATGTCAAAATCAAAACCCATCAACTTGGATGTCCACTTGAACTCGCTCCTCACCCAAAACTCGTTGGTCTGTGAGGAACTTTAAGCTCTTCTGGTCAGTAACAATGACAAAATGCCTGCCCAAAAGATAATGCCTCCATTTCTGTACCGCCATCACAATGGCCATTAACTCACGTTCATAGACAAACTTAGCCTGTGCTCGATCCGATAAGGCTTGGCTAAGAAAAGCCACAGGTCTGCCTTCTTGGAGCAAAACTGCTCCGAGTCCTTTATTTGATGCATCTGTCTCAATGGTGAAGATTTTAGAAAAATCAGGAACTGTCAGAATTGGCAAGTTAGCCATCAAGACCTTCAACTCAGCAAATGCATTCTGGGCTGCTACAGACCAAAGAAAACTATCTTTCTTCAATAATTGAGTCAATGGCCTAGCAAGCTTACCGTAGTCCCTAACGAACCTTCGGTAATACCCGGTAAGGCCCAAAAAACCTCTAAGTGCTTTAAGGTCCTTGGGAACCGGCCAATCTAACATCACAGCCAACTTCTTAGGGTCAGCCGCTACACCCTTAGCTGAAATAATATGTCCCAAATATTCCAGCTGTTGTTGCCCAAAATGGCATTTCTTCTTGTTGGCAAACAAATGGTGTTCCTTGAGAAGAGCTAGCACGGCCTGCAAGTGTCTCTTGTGATCATCCTCAGTTTTACTGTACACTAAGATATCATCGAAGAACACTAGAGTAAATTTCCTCAAATAAGGTCTCAACATCTCATTCATGAGAGATTGGAATGTGGAAGGGGCATTCGTAAGACCGAAGGGCATAACAACAAACTCATAGTGCCCTTCATGAGTCCGAAAAGCAGTCTTCGGAATATCCTCTTCCCTCATTCTAATCTGGTGATAACCAGAGCGAAGGTCCAATTTAGAAAATACAATTTGCTCCTACTCATCCAATAACTCATCGATTATCGGTATAGGAAAGGAATGGTGATTTTGTTAAGAGCTCGATAATCAACACAGAAACGCCATCCCCCATCCTTCTTCTTAACCAAAATGATCGGACTCGAGTAGGGACTCACACTCGGCCTGATGATACCAGAACTGAGCATATCATCCACCAATTTCTCAATCTCATTCTTTTGATAGTGGGGGTAACGGTAAGGTCTGAGGTTGGGAATATTAGACCCTTCCTTCAAGACTATGGCATGGTCATGACGCCTCGGTGGTGGTAATTCCTGCGGTTCCTGAAATACCTCAGCAAACCCATCAATAACTGAAACTAACCAATGAGGAAAAGGCTGTCCCTGTTCTGTCTCAGCTTGCACACTGTGATACTCCAACAAGAAACCCTCCCCTTGATCAGCTATGGCCTTGAGGATTGATTTGAAAGAAACCTTAGTTCGGGTTAGTGCAGGCTCTCCCTTCAACAACTTAGTACCTTCTTTAGTGGGGATCTTAAGTGAAAGTTCTTTAAAGTTAGCCCGGATCTCTCCCAAACTGGATAACCATTCCATGCCTAGCACGACATCCACTCCCCCTAATTCGAAAATAAAAAAGTCTTGCTGGATTTCTAATCCTTGGGCTTGAAGTGTTAATTGTGAACATACTCCTTCACACATAATTCTCCTACCATCTCCTACTTCTACTGAGTACCGCGGGGTTGGAGTTACATGTAATTCACAATCCTTTACTGTGGTGGCAGAAATGAAGTTGTGGGAAGCTCCACAATCTACCAAAATTACCACCTGTCTGACTAGAGTTCCCCAAATCTTGATTGATTTTTTTGAGGAAATCTTTTGTACAAGGACAACTGTAACTGTTTCATCTCCAATTCTTTCCCTGTTCCCTCTGTTTCAATTTCTGTTTCATTAGCATCTTCATCTTTATCCAGGATCAGAATATGTAACTGTTTGTTAGCACAGATGTGACTTGGGCCCCATTTCTCATCACATTTGAAACAAAGGCCTCTTCTAGATCTCTCTTCGAGTTCTGCATCACTCAATCTTCGAAAATTTCTCCCCTTAAAAGACCCTGTAGATTTTAGATTAGAATCATTCACTGAACTCTCTTGTCAATACTGACTGAGTCTGATTTTTGCTCCCTGGTTCCCATGTGATCAGACGTGTACTACTTGCACCCCTTGTAATGGCTCCACTTCTTTGCACCGACTGACTTCCTTTATTAAGTAGTAAGTTTTTTTCATCAATTCTCTGAGCAAAATCCATCAACTCAGCTATTGTGTCAGTTTTGTGTAACTTTAATTCAGCTCTAATCACCTCCTTAAGCCCATTAAGAAAAATACCTTTTAAGTAATCTGGTTGAGCTTCTCTTATGAGTGGTCCTGCATACAGCTCAAATTGTTCCCTATACTCCTCTACGGATCCTGTTTGTTTAAGGCTGAGTAAGAGTTCAAAAGGACTGTGGATCATAGATGGCTGGAATCTGAATCACATCAGAACGAAACTCCTCCCAGGTAGGGGTTTGAGCGCAAAATTCCCACCATTGATACCACGTCAGAGCCTTACCTTCCATAGCCACCATCACCGCTTGGAGCTTCTCTTTATCACTCAATCCTTTCAACTCGAAATAACGCTCCACATGATTCGCCCAACCATACGCGTCTTCGCCAGTGAACACTGGTACCTCCAATTTCCGCCATCGTTCGTCTCGGATTTGAGAATCCGATCGTTCGTCTCGGATCTGAGAATCGTCGGAGGATCCTTCTCCGTTCGCATTTCCGGTGCTATGATTTGTCATTCCGCGCACCGTCTCGAGAAGTTCTCCAAGTTGCCTTCTCGTCTCGATCCTCTCGAGTCGTTCTTCTTCTACGACTCTTTTCAGTTCCTGCAATTCTTCGTGCGATTCCATGAATGCTTCGAATCCGCGCTCGAGAAACTCAAGTCTGGTTTCCATTCCTCTCGTCGAAACCATGAATCTTCTCCCAAGATCTGAAAGCTTTGATACCAGTTGATAGAAACTGGTAATCTAGAATTGAATTTACTGAATAGAATCTGAATTGTATAGAAGAATGCTTTGTGGAAGATGTTTCCAAACAGAGAAAAGATACATAAAACGTTTAGAGAGAGAATACGATAGAGAGGGAGAAAGAAAGAATGCCCAGCCAAGAATCCGAGAGCTTGGTCTCTCCAGTCCAATTCCAACTAATTTCCTAACCGTTTTCTCCTCTCTGTTCTCTATTTATTCTAACTAATCTACAGCTGGCCCAATAGGCAGCTGTCTCATCTTTCTCTGGTAAACCTTTCTAATAGGGGGTCTAACAGAAATGTTTTTGTTTTTATTTTATTCCTTGTATAACAGATTTGGTTATCTTTTCTCAACCAAATCTGTCTATATGTATTCAGTTTACGATTCAATAAAATTATCTGAGAATAAAAGTATTCTCTTATAAAAAACCTATAGAAAATATAGTGCAAGTTTGCAATGTATCATAAAAATGTTTTAACTCTCTGGTTCCTAATGGATATTGGTGTCCCTGATTTATTGCCTTTTATATTTATAATCAATGCACAGAAATTGTCTTTATTAGAAGAATCATTATGCAAGGTGGAAAATAATGATCCAACTACAGTATCTGCAATTATCGATAAGTACTCGCAGCAACCTTTCCTAAAAGAGGAAAGTGTTTATCAAAGGTTGGTATATTTATTTAGTCTTTACACACACACACACATATATATATATTTATATATTTGTTTTCCTTTTGCTTTCCTACTTTGGAGGATGTCTTATCCTCTTTCCAGTCGTACTTTGGTTTGTCTCTTTCTAATATAATTCCATATTTCTATTATAAAGACTTGAAGAAGAAGGGATTATTGCTGAATTGTGTGTCTAATCAGACCACACATGATCTCTATATATAGATGTTAATATTAATTACAATTAATCATAGAGATACAAACCTGATATGCTACAATCCTAATTGATCCTAGCATATATACATGATATACTACTATATTTAAAATATTCTAAACTATTCTAACACTCTCCCTCAAGCTGGTGCGTATATATCATTTGTACCAAGCTTGTTACATATATAGTTATCTCGGGGACCTCTAAGAGCCTTAGTAAAAATGTCTGCAAGTTGGTCATTTGAATTCACAAATGCAGTAGCAATTTCACCATACTGAATTTTCTCCCTAACAAAGTGGCAATGAATCTCAATCTGCTTAGTTCTCTTGTGAAAGACAGGATTTTAGGATATATGTAGTGCGGTTTGATTATCGCATACGAGTTTCATTGGTTATGGTTCACATATTTTCAACTCTTTAAGTAACTGTCTCAACCAAATGAGTTCACAAGTTGCAGTGGCCATCGCTCGATATTCAGCTTCTGCACTTGACCTAGTGACTACAGTTTGCTTCTTACTTTTCCAAGATATCATATTTCCCCCAAAAAGAATGTAATACCCTGAAGTAGAGCGTCTATCTAATGGAGAGCCTGCCCAATCAGCATCTGGATAACTACAAATTTCCATTTGCCCCTTATCTTCATATAGTAAGCCTCTTCCTGGTGCTCCTTTAATGTATCGGAGTATGAAGGAATTGGCTTATAACGCTCACAGCAAAAGAGATATCTAGTCTTGTTACTGTGAGATAATTCAATTTTCCAACCAACCTCTAGTAACGTCCAGGATCCGCTAGTGGCTCCCCCTGTCCTGCTAGAAGCTTGACATTAGGATCCATGGGTGTATCAATGGGTTTGCACCTGAACATTCCAGTTTCTTCCGAGATATCCAAGGCATATTTCCTCTGGGAGATAGAAATGCCATGTCTAGACTGTGCCATCTCGATACCTAGGAAATAACGGAGCTTACCAAGGTCTTTGGTCTGAAAATGAGTGAATAAATGTTGCTTTAATTGTTCAATGTCAACTTGGTCATTCCTAGTAATGACAATGTCATCCACATAAACCACAAGGTGGATGCATTGATTACGAGATTGATGCCAATAGAAAACAGAATGATCGGTTTCACTGCGAATCATGCCGAAGGCCTGAACAACTGCACTGAATCAGCCAAACCAAGCCCGAGGGGATTGTTTGAGGCCATACAAGGACTTGCGAAGTTTGCACACCAATCCAGACTCCCCCTGAGCAACAAAGCCAGGCGGTTGCTCCATATAAACCTCCTCTTGTAAATCACCATGTAAGAAGGCATTCTTTGTGTTCAGCTGGTAGAGGGGTCAATGGCGAACAACAGCCATGGCGAGGAAAAGACTTACAGAGGCAATCTTAGCAACTGGAGAGAAGGTATCACTATAATCAAGACCAAAGATCTGAGTGTAGCCTTTGGCGACTAAATGAGCCTTCAATCGATCAATGGAGCCATCCGGACCAACTTTAACAGTAAACACCCATCTGCTGCCAACAATAGATTTGCCTGCTGGTTTAGAACTAGCTCCCATGTGCCATTAGAATGTAAGGCAGACATCTCATCCATCATCGCCTGGCGCCGACCTAAATGAGACAGTGCTTCACCTGTGGTTTTAGGAATGGAAACAGAAGACAGACTCGAAACAAAGGTGTAATATTGTGAAGAAAGACGGTCATAACTAAGAAAGACATAAAGCGGATGAGGGTTACGAGTAGAATGTTTACCTTTCCGAAGAGCAATAGGTGAGCTGTCTGATACAGGAACTAAGGTGGAGAGCGACTGGCGAAGGTGGTGAGTCATCTTGAACTTCCTTTAGAATAGGGTTGGCACTAGTAGGCGGTTGTGGTCAACGTTGAAAAGTAACTAATGGACGAGAAGGATCATGGGCAGGCACCGGAGCAAGAACAGGAGAAGGAGTACCATTGGAATCAACAGGAGGACTGTAGATAGGAACAAGAAGGATTGTGTTTACCTGGGAAGCATCTGCAGGTAAAGAATAAAAGGGTTGCTGGTCGAAAAAGGTGACATCAGCAGACACAACATAGCGACCTAAATCGAGAGAGTAGCAACGATACCCTTTCTGAAGACGAGAGTATCCAAGGAAAAGACACTTGAAGGCTTGGTAGTGAGCTTGTCCTTTCCTGGAGTAACATTGTGGACAAAACAAGTACAACCGAACACATGAGAAGACATAGGATAAATAGATGTATCAGGAAATAATATAGTGTATGAAACTTGGTTATTTAGAACAGAGGAAGGCATGCGGTTTATCAAATAACAAGATGTAAGAACATCATTCCCCCAAAATTGGATTGGAACATTCATATGTAAGAGTAAAGTCCTGGATACTTCAATTAAATGTCGGTTTTTGCATTCAACCACTCCATTTTGTTGTGGAGTATGAGGACAAGTTGTTTGATGCAAGATACCCTGTTTAGCCATGAATTCCTGAAAATTAGAAGACAAATATTCGCGTGCATTGTCACTACGCTGATTATGGATAGTTTAGCACAAAACTTTTGAAATATTGAAAATAATTCAGAACGATTTTTCATTAAAAAGACCTAAGTGCAACGAGAATAATCATCAATAAAGGTTACAAAATATTGAAATCCTAAACTAGAACTAACACGACTAGGTCCCCATATATCTGAATGAACAAGGGAGAAGGTTGAATCAGCTCTTTTATTGACTCGATCAGGAAAGGATGCACGGGTGTGCTTCCCTTTTTGACAAGAATCACAATCTAAAGATTGTAAACTAGACAAGTGAGGAACCATCTTTTGGAGCTTGGAAAGACTTGGATGTCCAAGACGACTGTAAATGAGGTTAGGAGAATCTGTCATGGTACATGCCACTGGAGAACTAGGCACAACAAGATGGTAAAGTCCTTGTGACTCACGATTGACTCCAATCGTCCTTGCTGTACCTTGATCATGCACAAGAACAAAGTGTTTAGTGAAGGTAATGGAACAATTAAGGGTGTGAACTAACTGACTAACAGATATCAAATTGAAAGGACAATCAAGTACATAAAGAACAAATGTTAAGGGTAGAAAGGGACATGGCCGAGCTTGGCCAATATCGATGACAACAGTTTTGGTTCCATTAGCAAGAGTAATAGGGGGTAATTTAGTGGAGTAGGTAAGAGAGGTGAGAAGATCGTTATTACCACATAGGTGATCAGAAGCACCAGAGTTAATTATCTATGGCCCAAGAGATGATTGAGATAAACAGGCAGTGGGATTACCAGTTGTTCAACCGAAACCTGTGAAGATACCTTGAAGCGGAGGAAGGCCTCGTAATCTGCATTAGGAATGGTCATGCCAGAGGTGGATAATGATGATTCAATCTAAGCAAAATTGGCGAATGTTGGTTTACTATGTTTCACCTAACAACGCTCCTCCAAATGTCCCAACTTCTTACAAAAAGAGCAACGTGGCCTGCTGCTGCTACCACGACCACGTCCACGACCACGGCCACTACCAGAGTTATTAACTTGGGAGACAAGAGCAGTAGACTCTGGTATGGTTGCAGAAGTAGGTGCTAGTGGTGCCATATCAGAGATATTCAACAACCGTTGAAAGGTCTGAGACAATGTGGGATTATCAGCACTAGTTAAGATTTGTTGGCGAACATTCTCCAATTCCGATGGAAGGGTAGAGAAAATAAAAACCATAAAGAACTGTTCCTGTTGCTTGTTGTGCTCAGACTGATCCTTAGTGTGAGGCATCATGGTAGCAAATTCTTGCATCAATGAACGCGCCTTGCCAAGGAAGGATTCCATACGAGTAACTTGTTGCTTGCGTAGGCTCATCATACTAGAGACAATAAAGTAGAGACATTGTATGTCATTAGTGTAGCAGACTTGGGCTTCTTTCCACACCTCATAGCAAGTTTCGAATGGTTGGAAAAGATCCATGATCTCAGGATCGATGGACTGCCAGAGGACACTCAGAAGTTATGCATCAAGCTTCTTCCATTCAGAAAGATCAGCCTATGGGACATCTGCAAGTTTCGTGGTAAGATGCTCTGACTGCCCCTGTCCTGCAAACCAAATCTTTACAGAAGTCGCCCAAGATTTGTAAGTGGCTGACCCGGTCAATTTTTTAGTTGTAATTGACAGGATGCTGATGTTGGTCAGCTCGACGTGGCTTTTGGAATTAGAAGCAGATGAGTGTCTTGAAACGCCTTAGACAACATTGCCCATTGTGAGAAAACAAAGTAAGATGACTAAAAAATAAAGAAAACACTTGGAATAGGTCCAAAAAGGTCTGGGCAGGTCTGGAATCACCAAAATGCAGCAAGGGAACGCAACAAAACTCCCAAAAATATGGTGGCCGAGGCACCCATGATCTGAAACACCACTGAAACGGCCAAGATGAGATCCGAAAAGGCTTGGGACGTCTTCTACAGTGAATTTCGTCCAAGTCTATGGAAGAACGGCCCCGGAAAGAGCTCCCACGCTCTCACGTGCTGGCGCGTGGGTTCTACTGTAGCGGACAGTGGCGGTGCGTGGTCAGGCGGACGGTGGCAAGGTTTTCGAGATCTGGACCGTCGGGGTGGTGCAATCCTGATGCAGTGGGTTTTGCACCCAGATCTGTAGGTTGGACGGTCGTTGGAAAGTGACGTCGCCGGAAAATCTGCCGGAAAGAGGAGCTGCAGTGAGAGAAATTTTACTGGAAGGAGGCGCGATAGTGAGGGCTCACCGGAATTGAGTCATGGCGAGGAAGGGAAATTTGCCGTTGAGCAGTGGGCATAGTAGATTAGGATTTAGACAGAGACAGGTCGAAACCCTCTCTGATACCAACTTGAAGAAGAAGGGATTATTGTTGAATTGTGTGTCTAATCAGACCACACATGATCTCTATATATAGATGTTAATATTAATTACAATTAATCACTAAGATACAAACTTGATATGCTACAATCCTAATTGATCCTAGCATATATACATGATATACTGCTATATTTAAAATATTCTAAACTATTCTAACATAAAGTTTTATTTTTTTTAAAATATTTTCAACCAGGGGTATTTATTAATCTGTTTGCAGTTCTGATTTCGTATACAAAACATATTTACATAATGGAATGTGATTTGTTCCTGAATGACCCTACCACTAGAATGAATTGGTTATTTTAATTGAATTCCATTCCTGTGATTCCATTTTTTTGGCTACAATGTGAACCTATGACCTCCTACAACCTAGCCAAACCTTCACTGCTAGCCCATTCCTAGTGGGCCTATTGTTGTTCCTCATTCTATGTAAATTGATTCCACATGCCAAAATCCTAGATGTCTCGAATCATACTTCAAGGTATCTCATTTATATGTTTTTGTTCACTAGAAGTTAGGATCAATGGTCAGATCCCCCCTTCCCCGAATTTCTGTGCTAGTGTTGTAGATTCTTCTGCAATTATGGTGATAATCGTAGCACTTTTTCATATGTCATTTTAGAGTTTTTCGGACAACCAGAGGAGTAAAAGATGGCAAGGTTATTTTGTTGGTGTGTTTTGTATGCTGTTTCTCAGTGCTCATGGTTGGAGGCAATGCTAGAATTTTCAAGGATAATTTTTTGTTGTCGGTCTCTTTTATGAGATAAAATGGTAGCTTCTTTGTGGTGCTTAACTAACTACTTTAGAGGGTTTCTTTGTTCAAAATGCTTAGGAATTGGAGAGCTTTGCTTACTTGATATGCTTTCTACTTTGTCCTGGTTTCTGTTTTTTGGTTTCTATTAGGAGGATGTCTTATCAATTGCTCATGTACTTATTTGTTTCTCCTTACTAATAAAATATCTTCTTTTATCTAAAAAAGAATCAAAATAAACGATGTTTAGTGTTGGGCTTTGTAAATATACGTTTTTGCAAAGTGGGGAACGTGTGGTGTTTGATTGTTTGTTTGTTTCTTTTCTTGATCGTTTTTTAAAAATTGAAACAGAAGACACTAGCTTATTCTTGTATGTTTCTCATTTATCTCCGCTTATTGTGGTGGCTCAATGCAGGATGGATGTCATTAATAAGTGTTTCTCTAGAAAAACAGTTGAGGAAATATTATCTTCTCTTGTAAGTTATGTTTTGAGTTATGCTATTAAAAATATCTTTTGGATTAATATTCTTCAGCATTATCATAGATGAATTTTTTCCATTTAGCAACCATAATTTCATCCTGCTGTTTTAGGAGATGGAAGCTCTGAGTAAGGCTGATAAATGGATTTCTGCAACTATTCAAACCTTAAAGAAAGCATCTCCAACAAGCCTTAAAGTCTTTCTTAGATTGGTACGTGTCCAGAAAGTCATAAAAGTTCTGGTTTATGAACATTCTAAACTTCACTTCTCTTTTATATGTTCAAGGATATATTTTTTTTTCTAAGATTGTTGAGAGTGAAGAGAGAAAAGAGAGACATATGATGAAAACTGTATGTCTCAATTATATAATGAGGCTGAATTATAGAGTTATTGTAATAAATACAAAAATCACAAAAAATCCCAATTACTGTTGTTAGAATTAAGCCATGTTTTACATGCTAGAATTAAGCCATGTTTTACGTGCTAGAATTAAGCCATGTTTCACATGCTTCACATGTTTTCATAGCTGACTCATAAGTGATGATTACTAGATATTGTAATCATCACTTCATAGGAATTAGTGTTTGTATTTACTTATTCAATATACAACTTTTGTATATAAATACCAATATACTTGTGTGTCATACACAAGTATACAACTTCTGTATATAAATACCAATATACTTGTGTGTGAATAAACACACAGTTCCTCCAATTCTCTCTAATTCTATATGGTATCAGTAGTAGGATAAGATCCTCAAACCCATGTGCATCACATCAGTGGTTTCTGGTGCTTTTTACCTTCCAAACAACCATGCCTCCACCAACTGCAACTTTTCCGGCAACCCCAGATCGAAGGCAGAACCCACTAATTGGCCCTTCCACCATCGACCCACCACCTCTTGCCGTCGCACGTGCCCCCATGCAAGCGTTCAAATCTCTGCGCATCTCTCCACGTGCCAGCGTGTGAGCGCATGGCTCACTTTTTGACCACCAGACTTCGCCGGAAACACCTTCGGCCACCCTCCAGTACTTTTTTGACCTTGGCTTTTGCTTTCGAGATACAGAAACTTGAGCCTTAACCCATTCTACCCGCTACCCACTACTCCATCTTACTGTTTCTAGACCAAAACACCTGCACACCTTTTGCCCAGCAACTTGAGACCTTCCTAAGTCCTATTTTTCATCCATACCAGCATGTCTACCTCTGACTCACCTTTTTGCCATTAGCTTCACCACTGTCCTGTTGATCCCATGTGACAAATTGGTGGGGGCAACCAATTACACATCTTGGGCTGCTGCTATGGTTCAATCCCCTGCACTTGCTGAATCATCTGCCCTGGTTTCCCAATCCAGCAATCGGGGTGGACGAAAAGGAGGTCGTGGTGGTACTCGTCCTCGTCCTTGCTGCACTTTTTGCAACAAATTTGGTCACATTGAGGAACAGTGTAGAAGCAAGGCCAACCAACAGTCTAAAACTGTGAATGTTGCTCAGGTTGTCCCATCTGACTCATTTGACGCGGTTTCCCTCTCTGCCGCTGAGTATAATGAGTACATCCGACTCAAGGCAGCCATGCAATCCACTATACTTGTCACTCAGACTGGTAATCTTGCATCCTTTCTTTCACAATCTTCATCTTTGGGACCTTGGATCCTTGATTCTGGCGCTCCTAATCATATGTATAGTAACAAATCCCTTTTCTCCCACCTTCCCTATACAGATACACTACCTAGTGTTCCTTTAGCACACCAAAGTCCAAGGCATTGGTCAGGCTAATCTCTATCTTTAGATTTTGTACTATTTGTACCTAGTTGTCCCTTTAATTTAATATCTATAGGCAAACTCACTCATACCTTGCCTTATTATGTTATCTTTGCTAATGATACCGTTCTTGTACCGGATCGGGGTACCAGACAGGCGATTGGAGTAGGACGTGAGTCTTGAGGCTTGAATCACCTTACTGTTCCAGCATCTCCTATTGCTTGTTCTGCCATTGAGTCACCTGAAATCGTTCATCAATGCTTGGGACATCCTAGTCTACAGAAATTACATGTTATGGTACCTAGTCTTTCTAAAGTGTCAACACTAGAGTGTGAGTCTTATCAGTTGGGAAAGCATGTCCGTAGTTCATTTCCTAAAAGAGTCAATAAACGAGCTAATGGTCCTTTTTCTTTAATCCATTCAGATATTTGGGGTCCTAGTTGTGTCACTTTTACATTGGGTTATCAATATTTTGATGATTTTTCCCGTTGTACTTGGTTATTTATAATGAAAAAATCACTTTGAACTTTTTTCCATATTTAAAGGTTTTTTATTCAGAAATCCAAACTCAATTTGGTACCCCTATTAGAGTTTTACAAAGTGACAATGCCTGCGAATATTTTTCTACCCCTTTTTCAATCTTTTTTGACTTCACATGGCATTTTACATCAATTGTCATGTGCTCATCATACCCCACAACAGAATGGTGTAGCTGAAAGAAAAAATCAACACCTAGTCAAAACTGCTCGTACCTTGCTCCTTCACTTCATTATACCACTTCATTTTTGGGCGACGCAATCATGATTGTATGCTATCATTAGCCGCATGCCTTCTTTTGTTGTCCAAAATCAAGTGCCCCATTCTGTGTTGTTTCCCAACCAGGATCTCTATCTTTTCCTCTTCTTGTTTTTGACTGTACTTGTTTTGTAAATGACCTAACTCCAGGAAAAGATAAATTGGTTTCCAAATCCCTTAAGTGTCTTTTCTTACGTTACTCTTGATTGCAGAAATGTTATTGATGCTACTCTCCAGATCTCAAACGATATGTTGTCTCTGCTGATGTCAGCTTTTTTGAGACCCATCCCTTCTTTCCATCTACCTCTAATGGTGTGGAATTCCGTATCATTATTATTGCTGATTCCTAGGAATTATGTTATGCTGATCTCTAGGGATTAGTTTCTATAAATTATGTTGATTTGTTTCCTAGAATAAAGGGATATAGGTATTATCAACACCGAATCCCTATTAGGAGTAGTTTCCTTTTTTGTCTCCTTGATTTAAGGGAGTGTTTCACTCCTTCAACTCTATTTATTCCTTGTACGTATCATTCAGAAATCAATGAGGAATAACCAATTCCCTTTTCCAAATGGTATCAGAGAGCCTCTCTAAACTCTAAAACCCTAAACCATTTCCGATGACCAAATACGGAATGGCCACGGAAGGAAAAATTTCATCCCCATTCGAAGCTTCTGCCACCACCAACCATGGTAGGTCAGACGTTACTCCTTTTCCCATTACCAAACACAAGTTGAATGGGAATAACTACCTCTCATGGTCACAATCCATCATGATGTATATATGCGGAAAGGGCAAGGACGAGTATCTCACTGGTCAACTCGTCCCTCCTAAGGTCGACGATCCACAATTCAAAAACTGGAAGATAGAGAACAACATGGTTATGTCCTGGCTGGTGAACTCAATGACAAATGAAATCGGTGAGAACTTCTTACTCTATACAACGGCACAGGAAATATGGGAAGCAGCCAAAGAATTTTACTACAGCAAAGAGAACACTTTTGAAATCTTCGAGATTGAATCCAATCTCCATGATCTTCGACAGGGTGATCTGTCTGTCACTCAATACTACAACACTCAATCATGTCACTGGCAGCGGCTGGATGCTTTCGAAGAACATCAATGGGAATGTCTGAATGATGCAAAGAAATTCAAAGAATTTGTCGAAAAGAAGAGGATATTCAAATTCTTAATGGGACTCAACAAGAACCTTGATGAGGTCCGAGGACGGATACTGGGAATGAAGCCCTTACCTACCATTTGAGATGTGTTCTCCGAGGTTCGCCGAGAAGAAAGTAGGAAGAAAGTGATGCTTGGAGAACCCAATGTCACCTCTGTGAATGAAGGATTTGCTCTTGCTGCTTGAGGAATTTATCAACATAATGACAATCGTCAAAAGAAGGGAAGGCCATGGTGTGATCACTGCAGAATATCAGGCCATTCTCGAGACAATTGCTGGAAAATTCACGGAAAGCCTGCAGATTGGAAGCCTACCAGACCGGCAGCTGACAAGGAAAGCCGTGGAAATCATGTCTCTGTTGATGAAGGATCTTCCCGTACTGAAATTAGTCCATTCAGCAAAAAACAACTTGAAATGCTGCAGAAAATGTTCTCACAACAAAATCCTGTTCCCAGTACTATAGGAATAGGATCTTTGGCACAAAAAGGTAATTACTTGAATGCTCTTATTGTAAATTCTAGAAAAACAAGTCTATGGATTGTAGACTCAGGGGCATCTGATCGCATGACTGGTGATGCCACTCTCCTTCACAATTACAATCCATCTCAAGAAAACATTGCAGTAAAAATTGCTGATGGATCTCTCTCTAAAGTGGATGGAATAGGTTCTGTTACTATTTCAAAGGACCTGACTCTAAACTCTCATCTCCATATTCCAAATCTGGATTGTAACCTTTTGTTAGTTAGCAAACTCACTGTAAAGATGGCTTGCATCTTAGATTTGAGATAATAACAAGTTGTTATGCTGTATATTGTAACAGAATTGTTTGAGAGCAGATTCTGTTATTCTGTTTTGTTTGGCTTTACAAGGTTAAGGCTTTCCTATAAATAGGGGAAACCTATGCTTTTTGTGAAGGAGTGAAAAATCTGTTTAGAGAGATCATTTACAAAAAGAGAGTGTTAGTGATATATTTTGTAATTCTCAAGAGTGATCCTCTCTTGTACATCTCTTGTAACTACTAGTTCATAGTGAAGTTTTGTTGCTGCCCGTGGGTGGATGTAGCTTGGTTCAATAGTGAACCACCCACGTTAAAAGTCTTCTGTGTTCATCTTTCATTTTCTGTTTCTTTGCTTTACTGTTTCTGGGTTCTGTATACGCTTCCAAGCTTGGTTAAACAAGCTCTGCCCAGCTCTGTTTTTGCAACAAACTGGCATCAAAGCTCCCAAAGATCCTGGGAGCAACACTGTGAAGAAGTCTGATTGGTTAGAACCATCAAGAACTCATCAAGAAGATGTCTAACACAATCAAGATTGAGAAATACAGCTCAAAGCAAAGTTTCAGTCTCTGGCGGATAAAGATGAGGGCACTGCTGAAACAATTACAAGTCTGGGCACCTCTTTCTGGACAAACCTCAAAGATCAATAAAGAAGATCTTGCATTGCAAGAAGAAAAAGCTCATTCATTGATCTTGCTTTCTCTCTCGATGAGGTTCTCTATGAAGTCGCTGAAGAATTAACTGCTGCAGGCTTATGGCTAAAATTGGAGAAGCTTTATATGACAAAGTCAATCTGTAATAAGCTTCTACTGAAAAGACGGTTGTTTGGACTTCGAATGAAAGAAGGTACATCTCTGAAAGATCATTTAGATGAATTAAATTCCATATTGATGGAACTTCGTGATATTGATGTTAAGATAGAAGATGAAGATGCTGCCATGGTATTGTTAGTTTCCCTTCCCGTTTCTTTTGAAAATTTTGTAAGCTCTTTAACGATTGGGAAGGATCATATAACATTGGAAGAGGTGAAATCCAACCTGCATACCAGAGAACTTCAACACAAAGCATCTGGAAATGATGAAGGTTCTGTTTCTGGGTTAGTGGTTTCAAACTCGGGTAAAAATCAGAAAAAGAAGAAAGGCAAAGAGATGAAAAAGGGCAAACATAACCCAAGAGACATCTGCAATTACTGCAAAGAACTAGGACATTGGAAGAAAGATTGTCCCAAGAAGAAGAAGAAGGAATCTGTTGCTGCAACAGCCCAAGAAGGTTACTCTTCTGATGATGATATGGTGCTAACAGCAGCTGATCAAAATCATCAGTCAAGTGATCAATGGGTGCTAGATTCTGGTTGTTCTTTTCATATGTGCCCACAGAGAAACTGGTTCTTGACATATGAAAGAAAGTCAGGAGGAAATGTCTTAATGGGAAATAATTCTCCTTGCAAGACTATAGGCATTGGTACAATTCAGATCAAGATGTTTGATGGGAAGATCAGAACTCTATCAAATGTTTGCCATGTTCCAGATTTGAAGAGGAACCTGATTTCAGTAGGAGCTTTGGATTCAAAGGGTTTCTCATGTACTGTTGAAGGTGGAGTAATGCAGATCAGAAAGGGAACAAACACAATCATGAAGGGAACCAAATTGGGGAATTTATACATTTTACAAGGTTCCACAGTTATTGGCTCTACATCTATAGCATCACAATCAACCGAAAATGGATCAAAAGAAAGCAGTCTTTGGCACATGAGATTGGGGCATATGAGTGAACAAGGTATGACAATCCTAAGTAAACAAAGTCTTCTTGGAAGACATCAGAAGGTCCAATTGCAGTTTTGTGAGCATTGTGTCTTTGGCAAGAAACACAGGCACAAGTTCACAAAAGCAATGCACACTACAAAAGCCACCTTAGATTATATCCACTCTGATTGTTGGGGACCGTCTCGGGTATCATCAAAAGGTGGAGCTAGATATTTCCTATCCATTATAGATGATTATTCAAGAATGACTTGGATATTCATACTGAAACAGAAAAATGAAGCTTTCAAATCCTTCAAGCAATGGAAGACTCTAATTGAGAATCAATCAGGAACGAAGGTTAGAAGACTTCGTACAGATAATGGTTTAGAATTCTACTCAAAGGAATTCAATGAATTCTGCAAGGAAGAAGGGATTGTCAGACACCTCACTGTTAGGAACACTCCTCAGCAAAATTGTGTTGCTGAGCAAATGAACAGGACACTTTTGGAAAGAGCTCGTTGTATGCTTTCCAATGCAGGACTGGACAGGAGTTTCTGGGCCAGTAAGTACATCATGCTATCTGATAAATAGGTCTCCTGCCACTGCAATAAATGGTAAAACTCCTATAGAAATATGGTCAGGAAAACCTGCAGATTACTCTACTCTTAGAATTTTTGGATGTCCTGCCTATTATCATGTTAATGAGGGAAAGTTGGAACCAAGGGCTAAGAAAGGAGTATTTCTGGGTTATGGAGATGGGGTGAAAGGGTATAAGATCTGGTCATCTACTGAAAGGAAAGTTATCATGAGTAGAGATGTAACTTTTGATGAGGAATCTATGCTTCACCTTAGATCAAACCATGATTTAATAGAAGAAAGGAGAGATGATGCCCTGAAGCAGGTGGAGAGTGAAGGTTCAATGAGCAAGCATGATGATGAACTTCACCAAGATTCAGAATGTCCAAAATCTGATACAAGGGAAGAGTCAGTCATGACTCAAGAAAATCAGCAAATAGAAGTTGAATCTCAAGTATGTCAAAGTAAAACAGTACCAGAGAATTCAACTCTCAGAAGGTCACAAAGACTGACTAGACCTCCTCAGAAGTATGGCTATGAAGACATAGTTGCCTATGCCTTGCAAGTAGCAGAAGAGGTAGATCCCTATGAACCAACCACCTATCAGGAAGCAATCAAGAGTAATGAATCTGCTCAATGGATTGCAGCAATGAGTGAAGAGATGGAATCTCTTCACAAGAATCATACATGGAAGTTGGTTAAGTTACCTGAAGGCAGAGGAGTGGTTGGCTGCAAGTGGATTTTTAAGAAAAAGATAGGAATTCCAGGTGCTGAAGCTATAAGATATAAAGCTCGACTGGTTGCTAAGGGTTACAGTCAAAAGGAAGGTGTGGATTACAATGAGATATTCTCTCCAGTTGTAAGACACACATCCATTCGAGTACTACTAGCGTTAGTGGCTCATCAGGATTTGGAACTTGAACAACTAGATGTAAAAACAGCCTTTTTACATGGAGAGCTAGATGAAAATATACTAATGGCACAACCAGAGGGATTTGCTGTCCAGGGAATGGAAGATCATGTATGTCAACTTCAAAGGTCCTTGTATGGTTTAAAACAATCTCCCAGGCAGTGGTATAAGAGATTTGACAGATTCATGACATCTCATGGATATAAAAGAAGTCCATATGATTCATGTGTATATCACAAAAGGGTGGAGGATGGTTCTTTTATATACTTACTTCTGTATGTGGATGACATGCTTATTGCAGCATGTCACATTGAAACAATTCGAAAATTGAAATCTCTTCTCAGTGCTGAGTTTGACATGAAAGATATGGGAGCAGCTGAGAAAATTCTGGGGATGGAGATTTACAGAGATCGTGCTCAGAAAAAGCTATTCCTTTCACAAAAGGAATACATAAAGAAGGTTCTCACCAGATTTGGTATGTCTTCTGCTAAATCTCTTAGTACTCCTCTATCAGCAAACTCTCATCTCTCCTCAACTCTATCACCTCAAACTTAATCAGAAATAGAATATATGTCTCGAGTTCCATATGCAAGTGCAGTAGGTAGTCTAATGTATGCCATGGTATGCACTAGACCTGACCTTGCACATGCTGTCAGTGTGGTTAGCAGGTTCCTATGTCAACTAGGAAAGGAACATTGGCAAGCCGTGAAAAGAATCTTCAGGTATTTGAAAGGGACAGCTGATGTAGGTCTTATATATGGAAGAGATACAAGTTGTGTGCTTGCTGGATACTCTGATGCAGACTATGCAGCAGATTTGGATTCAAGGAGGTCTGTTACAGGCTATGCATTTACTGTTGGAGACTCTTTGGTCAGTTGGAAAGCTACACTCCAGCCCACAGTAGCTTTATCCACAACAGAATCTGAATACATGGCCCTAACAGAGGCAGCTAAAGAAGGAATTTGGTTGAAAGGACTGATCAGTGATCTTGGTTTTACCCAAGAGTATGCCATCATTTTCTGTGACAGCTTAAGTGCCATTTGTTTGGCCAAAGATCAGGTGCACCATGAAAGAACCAAACACATAGATGTGAGGTATCATTTCATTCGTACTGAGAAAAGAATAAAAATTCAGAAAATTGGTACAAAGGATAACCCAACTGACATATTCACAAAGCTAGTTCCTAAAAGCAAGTTTATGCATTGCTTAGACTTGCTAAATGTTGATTGTTGGAAGTAGTCCTCTGTGGTGAGGCAAAGAACAAAGCTTCAATCAGTTCTCAAGATCTTTTGATGTCAGAAGGAAGATTGCAATCCAAGGTGGAGATTTGTAAAGATGGCTTGCATCTTAGATTTGAGATAATAACAAGTTGTTATGCTGTATATTGTAACAGAATTGTTTGAGAGCAGATTCTGTTATTCTGTTTTGTTTGGCTTCACAAGGTTAAGGCTTTCCTATAAATAGGGGAAGCCTATGCTTTTTGTGAAGGAGTGAAAAATCTGTTTAGAGAGATCATTTACAAAAGGAGAGTGTTAGTGATATTCTTTGTAATTCTCATGAGTGATCCTCTCTTGTACATCTCTTGTAACTACTGGTTCATAGTGAAGTTTTGTTGCTGCCCGTGGGTGGATGTAGCTTGGTTCAATAGTGAACCACCCATGTTAAAAGTCTTATGTGTTCATCTTTCATTTTTTCTGTTTCTTTGCTTTACTGTTTCTGGGTTCTGTATACGCTTCCTAGCTTGGTTAAACAAGCTCTACCCAGCTCTGTTTTTGCAACACTCACTAAAGAACATAATTGTGTTGCTAAATTTTTCTCGGATTTGTTTGATTTTCAGGATTTGGATTTGGGGAAGATGATTGGCAGTGCTAAGGTGTGCTCAGGACTTTTCCTTTTAAAGGTTGATGAATCTAGTTATGATAGCTGAATGGCTTAGAATAACCTTTTCAGCCTCCTCAATTTAAAGAATGATAAGTTACAACAATTGAATACAAAATCCCTTGATTTTAGGGATTGACTATTAACAACTATATCAAACAATATCAAGCTATATCAAACTATATCAAATCTAAATCAAACAATATCAACACTCCCCCTCAAGCTGGTGCATAAATGTCATAAGCACCCAGCTTGTTACATATGTAAGTTATTCGTGAGCCTCGTAGAGACTTGGTGAAAACATCTGCAAGTTGATCATTAGAATTGACAAATGAAGTACTAATCTCCTTTGAAAGAATCTTGTCTCGAATGAAATGACAATCGATCTCTATATGCTTAGTTCGTTCATGAAAGACAGGATTAGAAGCAATGTGTAAGGCTGATTGATTATCACAAATCAGCTGCATAGAACCCATTTTGCAAAACTTTAACTCTTGAAGTAGATGTTTTAACCATATAAGTTCACATGTTGTAAGAGCCATAGCCTATATTCTGCTTCTGCACTCGATCTTGCAACTACACTCTGTTTCTTACTCTTCCAAGAGATGAGATTACCTCCAATGAAAACATAATACCCAGAAGTTGACCTCCTATCACTTGGAGATCCTGCCCAGTCTGCATCTGTATAGGCAACAATGTCTGTGTTACCTCTATTCTCATATATTAGCCTCTTTCCAGGAGATCCTTTAATGTACCTTAAAATGCGAGACACTGCATCCCAATGAATGTCACAAGGAGAGTTAAGAAATTGACTCACAACACTAACAGCAAAGGCTATATCTGGTCTGGTCATAGTGAGATAATTCAACTTTCCTACCAACCTTCGATATCTGCCTGGATCTGAGTACGGCTCCCCCTGATTTGGCATGAGCTTAACATTCGGATCCATAGGAGTATCCATCGGCTTACAATTTAGCATCCCAGTCTCTTCCAAAAGATCAAGTGCATACTTCCTTTGACAAATGGAAATGCCTATTTTTGATTGAGCAACCTCAATACCAAGGAAGTATCGCAACCTGCCCAAATCTTTGGTTTGGAAATGCTGAAACAGATGTTGCTTTAGTCTAGTGATCCCTTCATGATCATCACCTGTAATTACAGTATCATCCACATAGACCACAAGATAAATGACCTTTTTACATGGTGAATGTCTATAGAACATAGAGTGATCAACCTCACTACGAATCATGCCAAACTGCTGTGTGACCTTACTAAACCTCCCAAACCAAGCTCGAGGTGACTGTTTCAACCCATACAATGACTTCTGAAGTTGGCAAACAAGACCTGACTCTCCCTGAGCAATAAACCCAGGTGGTTGCTCCATATAAATCTCCTCCTCCAGCTCACCATGTAAAAAGGCATTTTTAATGTCCAGCTGATATAAAGGCCAGCAAGAGATAGCAGCCATGGATAAAAAGAGACGAACAGATGCCATTTTAGCAACAGGAGAGAATGTATCACCATAGTCAAGACCATAAATCTGAGTATATCCTTTGGCCACAAGACGAGCCTTCAAGCGATCCACAGTCCCATCGGGACCAACTTTGATAGTAAAAACCCAACGACAACCAATAGTAGACTTCCCTGGAGGAGAGGGAACAAGAGCCCAAGTGTGGTTAGATTCCAATGCTGTCATCTCATCAATCATAACCTGTCGCCATCTTGGATGGGATAGTGCTTCCTGAACAGTTTTAGGAATAGAAATGGACGACAAAGCAGATACAAAGGCATAATGGTTGGAAGATAAACGATGATAACTTAGAAAATTATAAATAGGATGAGAATTGCGAGAAGAATGATTACCTTTGCGAAGTGCAATGGGAAGGTCAGTGGTAGGCTCAGGTTGGACCAGAATCGACGGAGACGGAGGAGCAGGAGGTGAGTCACTGGTGTCAACAACAGGTGCAGCCTCCAGAGTTGTAGGAAGAGGACGACGGTGATAAGTGAGACGAAATGGCTCCATGGGGTACTTAGGAGCAACAGGGGCAGCCTCTTGTATATGTGAGACAGGTGGACTTAAAACGGGAGAATCGAAGACTGGAATAGGCAAGACTTGAGAAACAGACTCCGACAAGACTTGTGAGGCAAAGAAAGGTATATCCTCGAAAAAGGTAACATCTGCGGAGATGTAAGAACGATTTGTGGATGGAGAATAACATCTGTACCCCTTTTGAACCCGAGAATAACCAAGAAAGATACACTTAATGGCGCGAGCAGCAAGTTTGTCGAGACCTGAAGCAACATTGTGGACAAAACATGTGGAACCAAAAACACGAGGGGGGACAGTATAAAGGGGTGCCTGAGGATATAGAATAGAGTGAGGAACTTGGTTATTGAGAACAGAAGATGACATTCGATTTATTAAATAACCTGCAGTGAGAACAGCATCACTCCAAAAGTACACAGGAACATTAGAATGTAACATGAAAGTACGAGCTGTTTCAACGATATGGCGATGTTTGCGCTCAGCCACACCACTTTGTTGAGGTGTGTGAGGACAACTCGATTGATGAACTATACCGTGCGATGCCATGAAAGAATTAAAAGGGGCAGAAAAATATTCTTTGGCATTATCACTGCGTAAGATACGAATAGTTTGTCCAAATTGATTATGTATTTCAACACAAAATTTTTGAAAAATAGTGAATAACTCAGAACGTTCTTTCATTAAAAATAACCAAGTACAACAAGAGAAATCATCGATGAAAGTAACAAAATATCTATATCCTAAGAAAGAAGAAGTACGACTAGGACCCCAAACATCAGAATGAACAAGACTAAAAGGAGACTCTGCACGACCTATAACCTTGCTTGGAAAGGATGCCCGAACATGTTTTACAAGCTGACATGCCTCACACTCCAATGCCGGTAAATAAGAGAGATGAGGGATCATTTTCTTTAATTTATTCAAACTCGGATGACCAAAACGACAATGAAAAAGACTAGGCGACTCTGTGGCAGCACATATGGTGGAGGATGGAGGTTGTAAGTAGTAGAGACCGCGTGACTCAGATCCTGCTCCAATCGTCTTCCCCGTATTCTGGTCCTAGATAGAAAAGGAAGTAGAAGTAAAGGTTATAGAACAATTGAGAGATCGAGTAAGTTGATTAATAGAAATTAAATTAAAAGGACATTCAGATACAAATAAGACTGAATTTAAAGATAGAGAGGGAAGAGGTGAAGCATGACCAATGCCAGTGGCTTGAGTTTTAGAGCCATTAGCAAGGGTGATGTGATGTGGTGTTTTAGTAGAAGATAAAGTAGAAAAGAGAGGAGTTACCATCAATATGATCAGAAACACCAGAATCCAAAATCCAGGAACCAACAGGAGATGAACGAGAGAAACAAACCGTAGAATTACCAGAATGCGCTATAGTTGCTGAAGATGAGGCTTGTTGGGCTGCCTTAAGCTGAAGGTACTCCTTATATCCATCAATTGAAAATTTGTTCTGATTGTGACCTGTCTGATTATCATACACAACGTCGACTTTCTGATCGGCAGACTGCGTCACATTAGCTGACTTTTCTGGGAAACCATGAAGAGAATAACACTTGTCTTAGGTATGACCCGCGCTTGCAATAAGAGCACTGAGGACGATCACCTCTACCACGACCACTTCTTCCACCACGCCCACGGCCTCGTCCTCCACGGTTTTCGGAATTAGAGACAAAGGCCGAGGACTCTGAAGCTGTCTGGGAGCCAATCTCAGATGTCTCCATTGGTGACGGAACTCGTAGAAGACGATCAATGAACTCGTCCACCATGGGGATGTTAGGATTAGTTAGAGCTTGATTCTGGACAGATTCAAAGTCCTTATGTAAACTGTGAAGAACAAAGACCATATACATATTATCAAGTTTTGCTTGTACCTTCGTAAGATCATCACCTGTTATAATGCATTTAATGTTATAGAAAGAAGGAATGTTGGAATGAATGAATATTATTCCTTGAATCATTGTGTACAAAGAATGTTACAATATATATAGGCTAATGCTATTGATTGCTATCCTAAAAATAAGGGAGAAAAATCAGCCCTAATAAAAGCAAGAATAAAAAACGTATCTGTACATATCTGATATTAATGTGATATTAATGCTGATATATATTACAACACTCTCCCTCAAGCTGGTGAGTGAATATCAATAATTCCCAGCTTGCAAGTAAGACCTTGAAATTGCTCTGTGGGAAGCCCCTTGGTGAAAACATCTGCCAATTGGTGCTCTGAAGGGACATATTCTGTAGTTATAAGGCCATCATCTAATTTTTCCTTGATAAAATGGCGATCAATCTCTATATGCTTTGTCCGATCATGTTGAACCGGGTTGTGAGCAATGCTGATTGCTGACTTATTATCACACAGTAACCTCATAGGAGCTTCATACTTTATTTTGAGATCATCGAGTATAATTCTCATCCATAACAATTCACTAATTCCTTGTGCCATAGCTCGAAATTCAGCCTCTACACTTGACCTTGCAACCACATTCTGTTTCTTACTTCTCCAAGTCACCAAGTTTCCTCCTAAAAACATGCAGTAACCTGAGGTGGACCGCCTGTCGACAACTGACCCGACATAATCTGCATCTGTATAGGTTTCAATGGTCAATGTTTGTTCTTTCCGAAATAGAAGTCCTCTTCCCGGGCTTGTCTTCAAATACTGAAGAATTCTATTTACAGCTAGCATATGTCTCTCACGAGGATTATGCTTGAACTGGCTAACCACACTGACAGCATAGGCTATGTCAGGTCTGGTGTGAGACAAATATATCAGTTTTCCCACAAGTCTCTGATATTGTGCCTTATCCACCCTTGGACTCTCCTCATTGTTTCCAATCCTGTGATTTTGTTCAATAGGTGCCCCTATGGTTTTGCAACCTAGCTTACCTGTTTCCTTAAGAAGATCCAGGACCTATTTCCTTTGGGAAATAAAGATGCCCTGTTTGGAATAGGCAACCTCTATCCCAAGGAAGTACTTCAGCTTCCCCAAGTCCTTCATTTCAAACTGTGCAGCTAATTTTTCTTTTAGGACCTGTTTCTCAACCTCATCATCACCAGCAATGATCATATCATCAACATAAACCAGAAGAAGTGTAAGCTTGCCTTCTTTGGAATGTTTTATAAAGAAGGTATGATCTCCTTGGCTCTGCCTATAACCTAAGGACACCATAGCATTAGTGAACCTCCCAAACCAAGCACGAGGAGACTGCTTGAGTCCATATAAGGCCTTCCTTAACTTGCACACCATATTCCCTCCACCGGTAGGTCCATATCCTGGTGGGATGTCCATATATACTTCCTATTCCAAATTCCCATGGAGAAAAGCATTTTTAACATCAAATTGGTGCAAGTCCCATCCAAAGTGTGCTGCCAAGGAGAGAATGATCTTAACTGTGTTCATCTTTGCTACTGGGGCAAATGTTTCCTCATAATCAATCCCATATGTCTGAGTGTACCCTTTTGCAACCAGCCTTGCTTTGTACCGGTCTAGAGTACCATCAGACCGATATTTCACTGTGTAAATCCATCTACACCCAACTATCCTTTTGTCCTTCCGCTTCTCAACAATTTCCCAAGTCTCATTCTTGTTTAAAGCACTCATTTCTTCATGCATGGCTTGAACCCAATTCTTATCCAGTAATGCTTCTTGTACTGAAGTGGGGACTCTGGTAGAATCAATTACTGAAATAAAACTTCGATGTTGTACTGATAGGTTTTTAGTGGACACATACTGAGATATGGGGTATTTTGCACAAGTTCTGCTAGCTTTTCTTAAGGCTATTGGCAAGTCATCAAGGTTAAGTTCACAAATATCATGTAAAGAACTATTCAAAGGCTCAGAATCAGGAATGCTTACCTCTGGTTCAGGCGACTGAAGCTGTTGTTGGACCAGGTTGGGTTTTTTCCGATAATACACCTGCTTGTATCGATCTATAGCAACAGATACTGATTCTTTAGGTGTCTCTGAAGTACCAGAAGATGATGCCACATCCTTTATCAGAGGAGGGATAGACTCAATAGATTCAACCAGAAGAGGAACAAAAGATGACTCAAGAGACTCAGCTTCTTGACCACTCTCCCCTTGAAGCTGAGGACGAAGGTGAAATGACTCGGATTCATGAAAAGTGACATCCATGGAGACATAGACACGACGACTTTGAGGATGATAACATTTGTACCCTTTTTTGTCTGGTGCATACCCTATGAAGATACATTTGACAGCCCTAGGATCCAACTTACCACGATATTGACTATGGATATGAACAAAGGCAACACAGCCAAAGACACGACACGGGAGATTCTTCATGGTAGGAACGGAAAGGAAGAAGGAAGTCATGACTTGCACAGGACTAAGACCATCCAAGACACGGGAGGGCAATCTGTTTATCAAGTATGCGGCAGTTAAGACAGCTTCCCCCCAATAAGACTTCGGGACAGACATTTGAAATAAAAGAGCTCTTGCAATTTCTAGGAGATGACGGTTCTTTCTTTCTGCAACCCCATTTTGTTGGGGAGTATCAACACAAGTTAACTCATGTAACACACCATGTTCTTTATAGAATTTTGTGAAATGTTGATTCACATATTCCTTGCTATTATCATATCGTAACCGTTTTATAGATTTTCCAAACTGGGTTTGAACCATGCGATAGAAATTCAAGAATATTTGAAATACTTCAGATTTATCCTTCATAAGAAAAATCCAGGTGACCCTAGTGCAGTCGTCAATAAATGAAACAAACCATTTTGCACCAGATATATTAGAATTAGAGGAAGGTCCCCACACATCAGAATGAATAAGATCAAAAGGTTCAATGCTTTTATTATTACTTGGAGAAAAAGTTGTGCGATGGTGTTTCGCAAACTGACAAACTTCACAAAGAAAAGACTCAACAGACTCATTTTTAAACAATTGCGGAAATAAAGACCTAAGAAGACTGAAAGGAGGATGACCAAGGCGTTTGTGGTGAAGCCATATTTGAGATGCAGCGGAATCGGAACTTGTCGCATGATTGGATGCAGACATCGTCGGACTAGTACGACCATGAGGCCGATGTAGAACATATAACCCTCCCTGTTCCTTAGCAACCCCAATCGTCCTCCCCGTGGTAAGATCCTGAAACACACAATGAGAGGGAAAGAAGGTCACTGTACAGTTTAAATCTGTGGTAAGCTTATGAATAGAAATAAGGTTATTTGACAAATGACGGACATGAAGCACATTATGTAAAGGAAGGGAAAGGTGAAGTGAAATAGTACCACATCCTAAAACAGGGACATGGGATCCACTAGCAACCGTGATGTGATGCTTACCAGATAATTTAGAGTAAGTGAAAAAATATGAGGGATGAGGGGTCATATGATCAGTAGCACCAGAGTCAATAATTCAAAGATCCTCAGATACAGTACTAGAAACATTAAAGGAAAAAGAACTTAAATTCTTACCAGTCATGGTTAGAGAACAAGTGTCAGAAGGCTTACTCAAAGAGTCCAAGAGAGTGCGCAAACGATCCAACTCGGCTTTACTAAGCGCCGGAATTGCCTCCCCAGATGGTGGTGCAGAGACCTCTTCACCCTCAATAACCAAGTCGGACACTGTTTGATTAACTTGCCTTTGGTGACTGCCTTTAAAACCCCCAGAGCGTCCAAGAATCTTATCTCTGCCATGGAGTTTAAAACAAGTGTCCTTAGAGTGACTAGACTTCTTGCCAAAAGGACACCAGCGCTTGTCACGTTTGGCGGATGACTTCCAAGAGGATGATCCAGGCCTTTCAGATGATAACCCACCAATAGGACCTTTGCCAGTGGCCAAAGCAAAACCATCACCAGAATTCCCATTATTCAACATGACCGTCCGACGACTCTCTTCCCCCCTAACTGTGTAGAACACCTCGGAGAGAGAAGGAAGCTTGTCCTTACCTAAAATCTGAACCCGAATAGGATCATATTCAGAATTCAACCCAGAGAGAAACTTAAAGACCCGTCCACGCTTAATAAACTTGGTTAAAGTAGCAGAATCCTCAGTGCATTTCATCTTTAAATCTTGGTTTTGATCCAGCTCAATCCATAAACCATTCA
Source organism: Ormosia semicastrata (assembly GCA_029884595.1). Taxonomy (NCBI): domain Eukaryota; kingdom Viridiplantae; phylum Streptophyta; class Magnoliopsida; order Fabales; family Fabaceae; genus Ormosia; species Ormosia semicastrata. The sequence goes on from JAQQTO010000060.1 coordinate 79,646,128, forward strand.
GAGTACCATAATAATCAGTGACAGAAAGAGATCCTTGCTTGGTATTAAAAATTGTGTTTTCTAATTCATAACACGCAGCAATATCTTGTTTCATAGAATAGGTTTAACTCAAACTATCCCAAATTTCACGTGCAGAAGTAAAAAAGATACAATTCTTACTGATATCAGGTGTCATAGAGTTCCATAGCCAAGTCATAATCAAAGAATCTTCATCATTCCAAATGCCAAACTGTGGGTCATCGGCCTTCGGAGGATTCCCGACAATGTGCGACAACTTCCGACGACCCTTGAGAGTGATGCGAATAACCTGAGCCCATTGGAGATAATTCTTACCATTGAGGTGATAAGAAGAGTGTAAAACTGGAAGATCATGGGGATTCAGTGCTGTAACGGCAACCGGAGGCAGTGGAACGACAACCGGAGGCGGCGTAGTGATGGTGGAGGACTGGGTGTCTACTGTAGACATTCCGATTGGACCTGAAAATAGTCAAAAAGGAACGGGGAGGAGCCGACGAGCAGAACGGCAGTGGTTGCGCGGTGTGGAGGGCGGCGCGTGGCTTTCACGCGCGTACAATGCAGCGGCGCGTGGCTGGTCGGTTTGGGGTGGGCTTTTTGATGGTGGCCGGAAACACGCCGACAAACAGTCCGACGGTGGTGGTGAGGCAAAAAAGGGGCGGCGGGTGGTGGTTTGACGGCAGCAATAAGGCTGCAAAGGAAGGAGACAGCAGTAAGGCTGCTCAAAAAAAAGAAAAAAAAAACAAAGGCAAGCCCTAGGAACGAGCTAGGCTGCTGATACCATATAGAAAGAAGGAATGTTGGAATGTATGAATATTATTCCTTGAATCATTGTGTACAAAGAAGGTTACAATATATATAGACTAATGCTATTGATTGCTATCTTAAAAATAAGGGAGAAAAATCAGCCCTAATAAAAGCAAGAATAAAAAACGTATCTGTACATATCTGATATTAATGTGATATTAATGCTGATATATATTACAACAAATGTCATCAATGACAGACTGTGCTTTGTTCAGATAAGAGGGAAGATCATGATCTGTCATCTGAAGAGTGGCCAAATTGTGGACAGAAGCATAGAGACGTTGTAGATCATTGGAATAGACATTTTGAGCTTTCTTCCATATTTCATAACAAGTTTTGTACGGGCGAAAGTGTACCATCAACTTCGGATCAATAGACTGCCATAAAAGAGAGACCAACTGATAATCTGCCCTTTTCCATTCATCACGAATTTTCTCAGCAATCTCCGCTTCCTTCTTGGTGAGATGTTCATAAAGCCCTTGACTTAAAAACTAAACTTCAACCGCATTGTACCAATCCACAAAATTCTTACCATTGAGTTTTTCCGATGTGATAATGGGACTTCTAGAGAAGGCAAAAGAGATGAGACCCTTCCCTGTAGACCTAGAACCAGCACCAAAATTGACGTCAGAACCTTTGGAAGAGCCGGTGGTTGAATCGGACATGGTGAAAAGGAGAAGAATGAAAGTTCTTGAAACTGGACTTTGATAGTCAAAAGGAGGCCAGACGACGCCGGCAAACAAGACAGAGATGATGCGCGGACAAAACGGCCCGTGGAGCTCACGCGCGCGGAGATCTGCGAACGGTGGCGGCGCGTACGACAAAGAACGAAGGTGGGTCTTCTCGGAAACGGATCGCCGGCGCTTTCTGAGTTGTCCGGTCACCTTACTTTGGTGATCGGAGACGGTGGCCGAAGACAGTGGCCGGAGACGATCGCCGGAGAGCGGTTCTTGACCAGATTGAACCCTAGCTCTAGATACCAAGTTATTATAGCTGAATGGCTTAGAATAACCTTCTCAGCCTCAATTTAAAGAATGATAAGTTACAACAATTGAATACAAAATCGCTTGATTTTAGGGATTGACTATTAACAACTATATCAAACAATATCAAGCTATATCAAACAATATCAAGCTATATCAAACTATATCAGACTATATCAAATCTAAATCAAACAATATCAACAAATCTATTAGAAGACAAACTCATAATGCAGTATGTATTGAGTCCGAGAGTCAGCTTGATAAAAGTCTAGTATCTTGTAATGAATCCAATAGGGAGAGTGCAATCATGTTATGGCACTATCGTCTTGGTCATCCTAATTTCTTGAATCTTCAGAAATTGTTTCCATCCTTATTCAGAAATAAAAATCCAAAACTTTTCCAATGTGAAGTGTTTCAATTTTCACTGCATGCTTGCAATTCTTATGACAATCTTCCATACAAATCATCACATCCTTTTTCTATGATTCACAGTGATGTATGGGGACCATCTAGAATAAAAAATGTCACTGGTACTAGGTGGTTTATATCCTTTGTTGATGATCATACTAGAATCACATGGTTGTTCCTTATGAAAGAAAAATTTGAAGTTGGCTCTATTTTCAAGCAATTCAACGCTATGATTCAAACCCAATTCCAAACAAAAATACAAGTGTTAAAAATTGACAATGCAAAAGAGTATTTTGAGAAAACTCTGGGTGATTATCTTGCGGGTCAAGGGATTATCCATGTGAGTTCTTGTATTGATACACCCCAACAAAATGGGATTGTCGTGAGAAAAAATAGACACCTTCTTGAAGTTGCTCGGTCTCTAATGTTTACCACTCATGTTCCTAAATATTTATGGGGAGAAGCAGTCTTAACAGCTGCTTATCTCATAAATAGGATGCCTTCTCGGGTTTTGAACTTCCAATCACCCCACCATGTCCTTTTCCCGGGTTTTGAACTTCCAATCACCCCACCATGTCCTTCTCCAATCTTTTCCTAACACCCGTATTCTGTCCACCCTTCCTGTAAAGGTTTTTGGTTGTGCTGTGTTTGTTCATATACATGCACAACATAGAAGTAAACTTGATCCAAAAGCTCTCAAATGCATTTTTGTTGGATACTCCTCAAATCAAAAAGGGTATAAATGTTATTCTCCTGTCACCTGTAAATTCTATAACTCCATGGATGTTTCATTCCTTGAACAACAACCCTACTACAAAGCTAATATTCAGGGGGAGAATTCTAATCAAGAATATCAGCTTTGGGGCATTGACACCATGGATCCTATTTCTGTTCATCCTATTTCAATTCCTTCTCCAAATTCTTCCATCCACCTAGAGTCATCAATTACTTCTCATGCTGAACCTGAGCCTTCCCAAATTGAACCTGAACCTGAAACAGAATCTGAGATACCTGAAATCCCTCAAAATCTTAGTCACATACCTACAGTTATCAATGAGTTTCGTGTCTACTCTAGGAGAAACAAGACTCAAGAAAGGACAAATATACAACAGCCACCTGATTAAGGCCATGAATCCAATCCGAATCCAGAGACTCAAAGTTCACCAGGTAATGACAGTACTGATTATGCCTTGGATGATTCAGCTATTGATGATAGACCTATTGCTCTGAGAAAAGGCAAGAGAGTTTGCACTGATCATCCTATTTATAATTTTGTCTCATATGAAAAATTATCACCCAGCCATCGTGTTTTTGTGAGCAATCTTGACAAAATACAAGTTCCAACTTCAATCCATGAGGCTCTCACTATACCAGAATGGAAGACAGCCATCTGGGTGGAAATCCGTGCTTTAAAGTAGAATGGGACTTGGGAGATATTTGAGTTACCTTCAGGGAAACGTCTTGTTGGCTGTAAATGGATTTTTACAGTCAAACATAATGTAGATGGGAGTGTCAACAGATTTAAAGCAAGACTAGTAGCCAAGGGATTTACTCAATCTTACAGGATTGATTATCAGGAGACGTTTGCCCCTGTAGCTAAGCTCAATACAGTTCGAGTATTACTCTCACTTGCTTCAAATCTTGACTGGTCACTATATCAACTAGACGAAAAGAATGCTTTTCTCAATGGGGATCTTGAAGAAGAGGTTTACATGGAGATACCCCCTGGTCTTGATACTCCAACAGCTGTCAACAAAGTTTGCAAACTCAAGAAGTCTTTATACGGCCTTAAGCAATCACCAAGAGCTTGGTTTGACAGATTTACCAAAGCTGTGAAGAAGTTTGGATATGACCAGTGTCAAATTGATCACACTATGTCAAACACTCATTCTCAGGAAAAATGGCAATACTCATTGTGTATGTTGATGATATTATCCTAATAGGCGACAATGATGAAGAACTTCTCAAATTAAAAGGTTTCTTGGCTAAAGAATTTGAGATTAAAGACTTAGGAAATCTTAAGTATTTCCTTGGTATGGAGGTGGCAAGGTCAAAAAGAGGAATTTCAGTTTCACAGCAAAAATATGTGTTGGATCTTTTGAAAGAAACAGGAATGCTCGGGTGCAAGCCAGCGGATACTCCTATGGACTCCAACTCAAAATTGGGAAGTAGAGATGATAGTGCACCTGTTGACAAAGGGAGGTACCAAAGATTGGTTGGAAAACTAATTTATCTGTGTCATACCAGACCTGATATTAGTTTTGCTGTAGGTGTGGTAAGTCAATTCATGAACAATCCAACAGAAGAACACATGGAAGCTGCATATAGAATCTTGAGATACTTAAAGATGACACTAGGCCAAGGACTGTTTTTCAAGAAGACAGCAAACAGAGAAGTTGAAATATATACTGATGTGGATTGGGCTGGATCAGTGACAGATAGGCGGTCAACATCAGGTTACTGCACCTACATTTGAGAGAACTTGGTTACTTGGCGAAGCAAGAAGCAACCTGTTGTATCTCGGAGCAGTGCAGAAGCTGAACTCAGAGCACTAGCTCACGATGTTTGTGAGGAAATATGGCTAAGAAGAATACTCAAGTGAACTAAAAATCAACATCTCGGGACCTATGAAATTGTTTTGTGATAATCAGTCCACAATCAGCATAGCAAAGGATCCAGTTCATCATGATAGGACAAAACATGTGGAGATTGATAGACACTTTGTCAAGGAGAAGATAGAAGCAGGCATGATATCTCTTATATATGTCCCAACCAGCCAGCAGACTGCAGACATCTTAACTAAAGCCTTGCCCAGGTAGTTTTTTTGAGGAACTTAATTCCAAGCTAGGTTTACTCAATATCTACAACCTAGCTTGAGGGGGAGTGTGGAATTCCGTATCATTATTATTGCTGATTCCTAGGAATTATGTTATATTGATCTCTAGGGATTAGTTTTTATAAATTATGTTGATTTGTTTCCTAGAATAAAGGGATATAGGTATTATCAACACCGAATTCCTTTTAGGAGTAGTTTCCTTTTCTATCTCCTTGATTTGAGGGAGTGTTTCACTCCTTCAACTCTATTTATTCCTTGTACATTTCATTCAGAAATCATTGAGGAATAATCAATTCCCTTTTCCACAAATGGGCATCATGACCTTGACATTATGCTCCCAATTGGTCCTTCTCCTATTCACGTTAGTCCCACACTCATCCCGTCTCCTCCCTTGATCACATATCAGCAGAGATCATGTCCACACCTGTTGATGCATCCATCGACCTAGTTGATCAGATAGACATTCCTATTGCTTCAGATCTAGCCCCCAGTCTTTCTTGTGACTCATCTTCTACTCCATCGGACTCTCTGGCACCGCCTACTACGCCAGAACTGGCCATAGCATTACGCAAAGGTATCAGGTCCACTTGTAATCCTAACCCTATTTATGATTGTCATTTGAGTTATCATCGTTTATCACCTTCCTATTATGTCTCTGTGTCCTCTTTGGCTTCTATTTCTATTCCCAAAACTACAAGTGAAGCTCTATCTCATCCAGGATGGAGACAAGCTATGGTTGACGAAATGACTGCTTTACACTCTAGTGGTACTTGGGAAATTGTCCCTTTACCTCCTGACACAATGACTGTTGGTTGTCGATGGGTCTATACTATTAAGATTGGTCTTGATGGGAAAGTTGATCATTTGAAAGCCTGCTTAGTGGCCAAAGGATACACACAGATCTTTGGTCTTGATTATGGGGATACCGTTTCTTCTATAGCTAAGATTGCTTCGGTTCACCTCTTTCTTGCCATGACTACTATTCACTCCTAGTCCCTTCATAAGCTAGACATCAAGAATGCCTTCTTGCTTGGTGAATTACAAGAAAAAGTCTATATGCAACAGCCACCAGGATTTACTGCTCACGAAGCACCAGACTTAGTCTACTGATTTCGCCAATCTCTTTATGGACTTACACAATCTCATCGCGCCTGGTTTGGGAGATTCAACTCTGTCATCCAACAATTCAGCATGACTCAATGTGCGACTTGTTGGAATTAACAGATAGTGTATGGGTAGTTGTACCAATAAATCATAGTTATTGATGTACCTCGTAAGTCACATATTCATGTATCTAGGTACTAGAATTTCATTAATATTCTTGTAAATTACACATTGTATTTACTCCCTAAATGTATATAAATATAGATCAGCTGAGTGGGTTAAACACTTAAGCATTTCATAAATAATTTTGTCTAAATTGTCTCAAGTCTTTCAATATGGTATCAAGAGCAAGTTAAGTCCTGCGGTTCTGCTTCTGTTTTATCATAAGAGGCTTTCTGCCATCTGGTCCAGCAGAAACCTCCAAAACCCTAAGTCCTCTTCTCTGTCCTTGTTAGGAAGTCACCACTACCGACCAACCCACTGTCCACCGCCGCCGGATATCCAGACAGAAGCCTCTGATCGGCCAGCCACCAAAGACCTGTTGCCGGAAAACGCGCCACGCGCCTCCACGAGCACTTCCCATCTCGGCGAGTGTACTTCACGCGTTGCCTTCCTGACACCGGAAAATCGCTGCGATTGCTCAGATCTGGTTGCAGCAATTTCCTCTTCTCGTCTACGACTCCAGAAACGTTCTTGTTCGACTCTTCCGAGAGTGGGTCTCTTGCCCTTGGGTCTCCTTTATTCTCTGGTTCCTGTACCTATCCTGTGATCGTTGTCCTTTATTCTTCCGATTCTCGAGAAAAATGATGGTCCAGCTTTCTCTATTTCTGGAACTCCAACTATTACTTCAGAGAAATTGAATGGTAAAAATTACTTAGCATGGTTTGCCTCCGTGGAACTTTGGTTCCTTGGTCAAGGATACCATGAACATCTAGAAAAATCTTCAGAGAAAGTTTCAGTAGACAAACAAGATCAATGGAAGAAACTTGATTATCAACTTTGTGCTCTTTTATGGCAATCTGTTGAGCCAACCATCTTGACAAATTTTAGAGCCTTCAAAACTTGCATTCTTTCTGGGAGAAGGCTAAAAGTGTCTTTGCAAATGACATTCAACAATTGTATGATGCTGCACAAAAATTGGCCACTCTCAAACAAACTGATCATGATATGGTTGCCTATGTCTCGAAAGCCCAATCTGCAGTGGAGGAGTTAAAATTATCTTTGGAAGCTGATAAACTCGAAGATATGAAGAAGAAACTTGATAACCTGTATATGGTGTTGGTTCTACGAGGAATGCATCCAGATTTTGATCATGTTCGCGATCAAGTCTTAACTGGCCAAGAAGTTCCTTCATTAGAAAGTCTAATTACTCGACTCCTTCGGATCCCCTCATCAAAAACAGAAGGAAATTCAGTTGACAGTATTGAAACTTCTGCCATGGTTTCCAATCGAGGGGGACGAGGTGGTCGTGGAAACCGAGGAGGACGAGGTGGAAGAGGAGGTCGCCCTCAATGTTCTTATTGCAAAAGAATGGGCCACACACAAGACACTTGCTACTCTATTCATGGATTCCTTGGTATTGAGGTTGCTCAATCAAAAACAGGCATTTCCATTTGTCAAAGGAAGTATGCCCTTGATATTTTGGAAGAGACTGGGATGCTAAATTGTAAGCCGGTGGATACTCCTATGGATCGAATGTTAAGCTTATGCCAAATCGGGGAGGCCGTATTGATCCGAAGATTGAAGGTTGGTGGGAAAGTTGAATTATCTCACTATGACCGGACGGATATAGCATAGTGTTGTGAGTCAATTTCTTAACTCTCCTTGTGAGTCATTGGGATGCAGTGACTCGCATTTTAAAGTATATTAAGGGATCTCCTGGAAAAGGGCTAATATATGAGAACAGAGGTAACACAAACATTGTTGCCTATACAGATGCAGACTGGGCAGGATCTCCAAGTGATAGGAGGTCAACTTCGGGTATTGTGTTTTTATTGGAGGTAATCTCATCTCTTGGAAGAGTAAGAAGCGAAGTGTTGTTGCAAGATCAAGTGCAGAACGAGAATATAGGGCTATGGCTCTTACAACATGTGAACTTATATGGTTAAAACATCTACTTCAAGAGTTAAAGTTTTGCAAAATGGGTTCTATGCAACTGATTTGTGATAATCAAGCAGCCTTACACATTGCTTCTAATCCTGTCTTTCATGAACGAACGAAGCATATAGAGATCGATTGAGTTGACTAATAGAAATTAAATTAAAAGGACATCCAGGTACAAATAAGACTGAATTTAAAGATAGAGAGGGAAGAGGTGAAGCATGACCAATACCAGTGGCTTGAGTTTTAGAGCCATTAGCAAGGGTGATGTGATGTGGTGTTTTAGTAGAAGATAAAGTAGAAAAGAGAGAAGAGTTACAGCCAATATGATCAAGCACTGAATCCAAAATCCGGGAACCAACAAAGCGATGAATGAGAGAAACAAACCGTAGAATTACCGAGAATGCGCTATAGTTTTGAAGATGAGGCTTGTTGGGCTGCCTTAAGTGAAGGTACTCCTTATATTCATCAATTGAAAATTTGTTCGATTGTGACATTCAGTATCATACACAACCTCAATTTTTCGATCGATGTAGAGATGCGTCACATTAGCTGACTTTTCTGGGAAACCATGAAGAGAATAACACTTGTCTTGGGTATGACCCACGCGCTTGCAATAAGAGCACTGAGGACGATCACCTCTACCACGACCACTTCTTCCACCACGCCCACGACCTCGTCCTCCACGGTTTGCCGAATTAGAGACAAAGGCCGAGGACTCGAAGCATGTCGGGAGCCAATCTCAAATGTCTCCACTGGTGATGGAACTCGTAGAAGACGATCAATGAGTTCCTCCACCGTGGGGATGTCAGAATTAGTTAGAGCTTGATTCCGGACAGATTCAAAGTCCTTATGTAAACCGTGAAGAACAAAGACCATATACATATTATCAAGTTTGGCTAGTACCTTCGTAAGATCATCACCTAGGTTATAATGCGTTTAATGTCATCAATGTTGTACTTTGTTCGGATAAGAGGAAGATCATGATCCGTCATCCGAAGAGTGGCCAAATTGTGATGAGCAGCATAGAGACGTTGTAGATCATTGGAATAGACATTTTGAGCTTTCTTTCATATTTCATAACAAGTTTTGAATGGGCGAAAGTGTACCATCAACTTTGATCAATAGACCGCCATTGATAATCGGCCTTTTCCATTCATCACGAATCTTCTCATCAAGCTTCCTTCGTGGTGAGATGTTCATAAAGCCCTTGACCTAAAAACCAAACTTCAACGCATTATACCAATCCATAAAATTCTTACCATTGAGTTTTTCCGATGTGATAATGGGACTTCCGCAGAGAAGGCAAAAGAGATGAGACCCTTCCCGTAGACCCCGAACCCGGCCCCTCATAATTGACGTAGGAACCTTTGGAAGAGCCGGTGGTTGAATCGACATGGTGAGAAGGAGAAAACTGAAAGTGCTTGAAACTGGACTTTGATGGTCAAAAGTAGGCCAGAGGACGCCGGCGTGCACAACGGAGAAGACGCGCCGACCAAACGACGCCTGGAAGGAGACCCGCGGACAGTGGCGGCGCGTGGATCGGAGAACGGCGGTGGGTCTTCTTGGAAACTGGTCGCCGGAGACAGTGGCCGGAGAGGATCGCCGGAGAGCGGTTCTTGACCGGATCGAACCCTAGCTCTTGATACCAAGTTATGATAGCTGAATGGCTTGAGAATAATGTTCTATTTAAAGAATGATAGATACAATAATTAAATACAAAATCCCTTGATTTTAGGGATTGACTATTAACAACTATATCTAACTATATCAAAACTATATCAAACAATATCAACAACGTAATTAAACAATATCAATAGTTTCCAATCGAGGGGGACGAGGTGGTCGTGGAAACCGAGGAGGACGAGGTGGAAGAGGAGGTCGCCCTCAATGTTCTTATTGCAAAAGAATGGGCCACACACAAGACACTTGCTACTCTATTCGTGGATTCCTTGGAAAATCTGTGAATATTTCTAAGTTTGAAACATCGGAGATAAAGTTTTCGAAAGCTGATTATCAAGAGTACCTTCAGCTAAAAGCTGCCAAGGAATCTCAAACCTCATCTGCTATAGGTGCTCATAACTCTACTGCTTGCATTTCCCAGTCTGGTAATGATCAAAGTCCATGGATAATTGATTCAGGTGCCTCTGATCACATTGCTGGTAATGGTTCTTTATTCTCATCCATCTCTTCTCCTAAAAATCCTCATTTCATTACTCTCGCTGATGGTTCTAGAGTCGCAGCAACAGGAATCGGTCATGTATCACCCACTTCTTCTTTGTCTTTAAATTTTGTTTTGTTCATACCTGGATGTCCTCTCAATTTAATATCTCTTAGCAAGCTTACTCGTTCACATAATTGTTCAGTAACATTTGATGCTAACTCCTTTGTCATACAGGAACGTGGTACGGGTCGAACGATTGGTGTAGGGCATGAATCTCATGGTCTTTACTACCTCAAGCCTAATCCTTCTTTGATTTGCAGTGCTGCCGCATCACCAAAACTCCTTCATGAACGTCTGGGACACCCACATTTGTCTAAGTTAAAAATAATGGTTCCAAATCTTGAAAAAATAAAGTCCCTCACTTGTGAGTCATGTCAACTAGGAAAACATGTTCGTTCTTCTTTTAGGAATGTTGAAAGTCGTGTTGATTCCCTTTTTTCAATTATTCATTCTGATATATGGGGTCCTAGTCGTGTTTCTTCTATGAGTTATAGATATTTTGTTACCTTCATTGATGAATTTTCTCGCTGTACTTGGGTTTTCTTAATGAAAGAATGATTTGAAATTTTGTCCATTCTCACTTCTTTTGTTAATGAAATTAAAACTCAATTTGGTAGGACAATTAAGATCCTTAGAAGTGATAATGCAAAAGAATATTTCTCTTCTGCTATGTCTTCTTTTTTGTCATCACAGGGCATTCTCCATCAATCCTCTTGTCCTCATACCCCTCAAGAGAATGGCATTGCTGAAAGGAAGAATAGACATCTTGTTGAGACTGCTCGGACATTATTAATCCATGCAAATGTACCTGTCCGACATTGGGGTGATGCGGTTTTGACAGCCTGTTTTTTGATAAATAGGATGCCTTCTTCCTCTATCGACAATAAAATACCACATTCCATTTTGTTTCCTTATTTCATGTTACTCCACGTATTTTTGGATGCACTTGTTTTGTTCATGACTTGTCTCCAAGTCTTGATAAGCTTTCTGCTTGAGCCATCAAATTTGTTTTCCTTGGATATTCTAGATTACAGAAAGGTTACCGATGCTACTCTCCTGTTCACAATCGTTATTATATCTCCGCAGATGTAACATTTTTTTAAGACATCATATTTCTCACCCTCCATAGTTGAGTCTAATACTCTACAAGAAGTTTTTCCTATTCCCTATCTTGGTCCATCACCTTCTTTGTAGGAATCAGAGTCAACGGTTGATGCTACTATAGATTTTCTTGACAATCCTCCACCTGAGCAGACTCAAAGATCATCCATCATATACTGGTGTCGTCCACAAATTCCCAATACAGAACTTGAAGGTAATGAAAGACCAGCTGAATCATGTCCTACTCTAGCAGACAACCCGACTGCGGACCTACCTGAAGAGAATCTTGACTTACCCATTACTCTTAGGAAAGGTACTCGGTCCACACGTAATCCTCATCCTATTTATAACTTCTTAAGTTATCATCGTCTCTCTCCTTCTTATCATTCTTTTGTGTCTTCTTTATCTTCTGTTTCTCTTCCTAAAAATCTTTGTGAAGCACTTGATCATCCAGGATGGCGACAAGCCATGATTGATGAAGTGCAGAGGCTGAATATAGAGCTATGGCTGTAGCCAGATGTGAGCTCATCTGGATTAAACAACTTCTTCAGGAATTGAAGTTTGGAGATACTCAACAAATGAAGCTATGTTGTGATAACCAAGCAGCCCTTCATATAGCTTCCAATCCAGTATTCCATGAGAGAACTAAACATATCGAGGTTGATTGTCATTTTGTCCAGGAGAAAGTCCTTTCTAAAGAAGTTATCACCGAATCTGTTAGTTCTAATGATCAACTAGCAGACATCTTTACAAAATCCTTAAGGGGACCAAGGATTCAGAATATTTGTTCCAAGCTTGGAGCATTTGACTTATATGCTTTAGCTTGAGGGGGAGTGTTGGAATTAACAGATAGTGTATGGGTAGTTGTACCAATAAATCATAGTTATTGATGTACCTCGTAAGTCACATATTCATGTATCTAGGTACTAGAATTTCATTAATATTCTTGTAAATTACACATTGTATTTACTCCCTAAATGTATATAAATATAGATCAGTTGAGTGGGTTAAACACTTAAGCATTTCATAAATAATTTTGTCTAAATTGTCTCAAGTCTTTCAATACGACTGATCGCTATGTGTTCTACCGGCACTCTTCACCTGGCCTTTGTATCTACCTTGTTGTTTATGTAGATGCATTTTCCTCATAGGGAATGATGAGGCTGGTATCCAAAATCTAAAGCAATATCTGTCAAACCATTTTCAGACGAAAGATTTGGGCCCTCTAAAATATTTTTTGGGCATTGAGGTTGCTATGTCTCATACAGGAATTGCCATCGCGCAAAGACATTATGCTTTAGACATACTTAAAGAAACATGTATCTTGGATTGTCGCCCTAGTGATGCTCCGATGGATCCCAACATCAAATGCTATCGGGTCAGGGGGAGCCACTAACAGACCCTGGCCGATATAGACGTCTAGTTGGTAAACTTAACTACCTTGCAGTAACTAGACCAGACATTACTTTTGCTGTAAGTGTGGTAAGATAGTTTCTAAATGCTCCTTGTGATAGTCATTGGGATGTCGTGGTTCGCATTCTTAGATACATCAAGAGTGCACCAGGAAAATGGTTACTTTATGAAAACCAAGGCAATGCTCAAGTTGTTAGCTATTCTGATGCTGATTGGGTGGGTTCACCATAGATAGAAAATCAACCTCAAGATATTGTGTCTTTGTTGGAGGCAACTTAATCTCATGGCGGAGTAAAAAGCAGAACATAGTTGCTAGATCTAGCACAAAGGCTGAATATCGTGCTATGGCAGCAGCAACATGTGAACTTACGTGGCTAAAGCAATTGCTTCAGCAGCTGAAATTGGTAGACGTCAAGGAAATGAAATTGATTTGTGACAACGAAGCTGCCTTACATATTGCTTCTAACCTAATTTTTCATGAAAGAACCAAACATATAGAGATTGACTGTCATTTTGTCAGAGAAAAGGTTCTTTCAAGCGAGATTACTACTAGCTTTGTGAACTCCAACAAACAGTTAGCCGATATATTTACTAAGTCCCTTAGAGGGACTCGGGTTGATTTTATTTATAATAAGCTTGGCACATATGACATATATGGTCCAGCTAGAGGGGGAATGTTAGAATTAAGCCCTGTTTCACATGCTAGAATTAAGCCATGTTTCACATACTTCATAGGAATTAGTGTTTATATTTACTTATTCACTGTACCGCTTCTGTATATAAATACCAATATACTTGTGTGTGAATAGACACAATTCCTCCAATTCTCTCTAATTCTATAACTGTTGTCGCAATATGATATGGGCTTGGTCCATTTAATATTGTGATATTATTCCCTATTTCCCTGTTTACCGTTTTCCTATTTCCTTTCCTAGTTTCCTTTCTTTTTCTTTGCTTTAATTAGGATTGTAACAAATCAGCATCAGTATCGGATTGATATCTGATCAAATATTAGGTGTTTATTTTCCCTGTAATCATGCAGATTGGTTTCCCTAAATAGGACCAATTCTGCCTTTAAATTGTAGGCTGTACCAATCAATCTGTATCAGAGAATAAAATAATCTCTTTCTGTTCTTATATAGTATCAGAGCTCTGAGCTTTGAACCTTGTCCTCTCCAAATGGTTAAGACAGCGATGACCAGAGCTAGCACGAGATCCTCCACCAGCGAGGAAGAACACAGGGAGACCGAGGAGACTGTCCCGCAGAAGAATGACAGAGCGGAGTCCCAACCCTGTGCGATCGATAACCTATCCCAAGCCTTGAACCTCCAACTCACGGTGCACAAACTGAATGGTAAAAATTACCTTGAGTGGGCGCAGTTTGTGAAGCTGACAATGGAAGGAAGAAGCGGTGGGCTATTTGTGGAGAAATTAAGCAACCGAGAAAAAGATGACTCCACATGGAAGAAGTGGAAGGTGAGAACTCTCTCATCATGTCATGGATGATTAACTCCATGGAACCCTCTATTGGAAAGCCTTATCTTTTCTTATCAACCGCCCAGGAAGTCTGGGAAGCTGTGAAAGATTGCTACTCGATTTGGAAAATTCCTCTCAGATCTATGATTTGAAAACCATTTGTGGCAGTCCAAGCAAGGAGGCCAGGATGTCACCACCTACTACAATCTGCTGTTAACCTTATGGCAAGAGTTAGATCAATGTTATGAAGAAGATTGGGAGAACCCCAAAGATGCTGCACGGTTCAAAAAAAGGAAGGAGAATGACCGAGTGTATATGTTCCTTGCTGGCTTGGATCGAAGCTTGGATGAAGTAAGGGGAAGAATCCTTTCTCGAAGACCTCTGCTTTCCATCCGAGAAGTGTTTTCTGAAGTCAGACGTGAGGAGGCCAGAAGAAGGGTAATGCTACATGCTCCGGAATCATCCCTCACACCACCAATGGAAGGATCAGCCCTTGCTACAAGAGGGTTTGATTCTGATGGAGATAGAAGAAAAAAAACATGGTGTGAACATTGTAAAAAGCCATGGCATACAAAAGAAACTTGCTGGAAACTTCATGGAAAACCAGCAAACTTCAAGATGAAATTCAACAGAGAGGGCAGCACTTTTCAGACTGCTACCGAGGAGGTCAAGGAGTCTTCATCTTCGGCTGAGACATCCCCTTTCACTAAGGAACAATTGGAGCACCTACAATCCTTCTTACTCTTTGGCCCAAAAAGGTACTCACCCTATTGCTTCCCTCTGTCATAGTGACAATACCTTAAAACCTCTTTGGATCATAGATTATGGTGCTATTGACCATATGACAGACTGTTCAAAACTCTTCTCTTCCTATAGTCCTTGTGCAGGTAACAAGAAAATCAAGGTTGCAGATGGTTCTTTTTCTGCAATTGCTGGCATAGGATCCATCCCTCTATCCTCCTCCTTAACCTTACATAATGTCCTTCATGTGCCTAATTTGTCTTGTAATTTGCTCTCTGTGAGCAAAATCACTCTTGATTTAAATTGTTATGCCATATTTGATTCTTCTAGTTGCAAATTTCAGGAATTGAATTCGGGGAGGATGATTGGCAATGCTAGAGAAATCGATAGACTCTATTTGTTTGAAGATGACAAGGACTTGGGAAGACAAAGTCAAAGCTCCTGCCTCTATTCTAGCCTTATTTCTAAAGAAAATGAAGTTATGTTATGGCACTATAGGTTAGGCCATCCTAGTTTCAATTATATGAAACATTTGTTTCCTAATTTTTTCAATAATAAGAATTTGTCTTCTTTTACTTGTGAAACATGTCAATTGGCTAAGCATCATCGTTCTCCTTACCTCTCTCAACCTTACAAATCATCCAGCCCGTTCTCAATCATCCATAGTGATGTTTGGGGTCCTAGCAGGCATCCAACACCTTCGGGTAAACGGTGGTTGGTCACCTTTATTGATGACCACACTAGGACTACATGGGTGTATTTGATGAAAGAAAAATCTGAAGTTGAGTCTATTGTAAAAGTTTTTTTTCAAATGGTGACAACACAATTTCAAAAAAGGGTTCAAATATTTCGAAGTGATAATGGAAAAGAATTTTTTAACAAGAACTTAAACAATTTTTTACTAGAAAATGGTATTGTGCATCAAAGTTCTTGTGTTAACACACCCCAACAAAATGGGGTGGCTGAAAGGAAAAATAAGCATTTGTTGGAAGTGGCTCGGTCTCTTCTCTTGCAAAATTGTGTGCCTAAATACCTCTGGGGAGAAGTTGTCCTTACAGCTGCCTATTTAATTAACCGCATGCCAAGCAAAGTTTTGGGCTTCAAGACTCCTATGGAGGTTTTTTTGGAGAATTTTCCTAAAAATAGGCTGCTGTCCACTATTCCCCTAAAGGTATTCGGGTGTACTGTTTTTGTTCATAACAATGAACCCAACCAGAGCAAATTAAGTCCCCGAGCCAAGAAATGTGTTTTTATTGGGTATTCCCCTACACAAAAAGGATACAAGTGTTTGGACCCGAGTTCTAACAAATTTTTTGTCACCATAGACGCAACCTTTTTTCAATCACATCCTTTCTTTAAGACTCGTCTTCAGGGGGGAACATAGGTGAAGATTCGACTCACATATTTCAAACTGGTTTTCCAGTTGACTGTATTTTATCTGAAAATGATTGCATCTTAACTGAAAATGATTGTGAAAATTTGATATGTGAAAGTGGGAACCAAGGAGATGAGACCAGCAATGACTTTCCCAGTAATGGCCCTGAAACTGAATGCTGTAATAAAAATAATTGTGAAGACAACATTGGACAAGATGAAGGAAACAGTGAATCTTTAGAAACAGGCAGAATTGAGAAAAGAGCATCTTACAAAGGCATAAAACCCTTTGATTTTGTCTTCTCAAGAAGAAAAAAGGACAAGAAAACTGAGTCCAAAGATCAACTCTTGCATCACCAAGAACCCGAGGACCCACAAGGTAAAACAATTCCTGAAATTATTGATAATGCTAAAACTGTTGATGATTCTGATCTTCCCATTGCCATTCGAAAAGGAGTAAGGTCATGTACCAAACACCCTCTATCTAACTTTGTGTCATATGAAAAACTTTCACTTTCCTTTCGAGCTTTTACCTCACAGTTGTCATACAGGGAGATTCCAAATAATATATAGGATGCTCTAAAGGTTCCCGAGTGGAAGGGGGCTGTTTTAGAAGAAATGAAGGCTCTTGAAAAAAATCAGACGTGGGAGATGGTGGAGCTACCAAAAGAAAAAAAAACAGTGGGATGCAAGTGGGTGTTCACCATCAAGTATAACTCTGACGGTACCCTTGAAAGATATAAAGCCCGGCTGGTTGCCAAGGGCTACACCCAAACTCATGGGATAGACTACTCTGAAACCTTCGCACCAGTGGCAAAGCTCAACACCATTAGAGTTCTCCTTTCTCTAGCTGCAAATCTTGACTGGCCCTTACAGCAGCTAGATGTGAAGAGTGCATTCCTGAATGGGAACTTGGAAGAAGAAGTTTACATGGATGCACCACCAGGTTTTGAACAAGGGTGCTATCCAAAGGTATGCAAGTTGAAGAAGGCCCTGTATGGACTAAAACAGTCCCCTAGGGCCTGGTTTGAGAGGTTCACTCAGTTTGTCAAGGGGCAAGGTTACTCCCAAGGACAGACAGATTATACAATGTTTGTGAAAAAATCAAATGAAGGAAAGATTGCTATTCTTATTGTCTATGTGGATGATATTATCCTTACAGGAGATGACTTGCAAGAGATGAAGAAGCTCAAAGAAACCCTCTCTGCAGAATTTGAAATAAAAGATTTGGGGTCGTTAAGGTATTTCCTTGGAATGGAAGTAGCAAGGTCAAGAAAAGGAATTGCTCTCTCACAAAGAAAATATATCCTGGACCTCCTGGAGGAGATAGGCATGAGTGGGTGCAGACCAGCCGAGACACCCATAGACCTAAATAAAAAACTTGGAGATGGCAAGGAAGGGAATCCTGTGGACACTACACGCTACCAAAGACTAGTTGGGAAACTTATCTACTTATCTCACACAAGGCCAGATATTGCATTCTCAGTAAGTCTTGTAAGTCAATATATGCACTCTCCCTATGAAGAACATCTTGATGCTGTTTATAGAATCCTAAGGTAGTTGAAGAGTACTCCGAGGAAAGGACTGTTGTTCAGTAAAAATACTCAGCAATCTATTGAAGCATACACTGATGTTGATTGGGCTGGCTCAATCACGGATAGGAGATCAACATCAGGGTACTGCTCTTTTGTATGGGGTAATCTTGTTACTTGGCGAAGCAAAAGGCAAAGTGTGGTTGCTAGAAGCAGTGCAGAAGCGGAGTACAGGTCTATGGCACAAGGTATTTACGAGATGATGTGGTTAAAAAGTGTCCTTGAAGAGCTAGGAATGGCTATCACTCTTCCAATGAAGCTATACTGCGATAACAAGGCTGCAATCAACATCGCTCAAAATCCAGTGCAACATGACAGAACCAAGCATGTGGAGATTGATCGGCATTTCATCAAAGAAAGGATAGAAAATAGAACAGTTTGCATGCCATTTGTTCCCACCTTACAACAAGTGGCAAATATTCTTACTAAAGGGTTGTTTAGAAACAACTTTGAATTCCTTGTAAGCAAGTTGGGCATGATAGATATCTATGCACCAACTTGAGGGGGGGTGTCGCAATATGATATGGGCTAATTTGGTCCATTTAATATTGTGATATTATTCCCTATTTCCCTGTTTACCGTTTTCCTATTTCCTTTCCTAGTTTCCTTTCTTTTTCTTTGCTTTAATTAGGATTGTAACAAATGCGCATCAATATCGGATTGATATCGATCAGATATTAGGTGTTTATTTTCCCTGTAATCATGCAGATTGGTTTCCCTAAATAGGACCAATTCTGCCTTTAAATTGTAGGCTGTACCAATCAATCTGTATCAGAGAATAAAATAATTTCTCTCTCTGTTCTTATAACTGTAATGACATGATTTGGTAGACTTTACAATGAATCTAGACACTATTTAAATAGTTTTCAACACTCCCCTTTAAGCTGGAGCATATAGGTCATGTGCACCATGCTTGTTACAAATATAGCCTATCCAAGGACCTTTCAAAGACTTAGTGAAAACATTTGCCAAATGATCATTTGAATTAACGAAGCTAATGGTGTTGTCTCCAGATAGGATCTTCTCTATAATAAAATGACAATCTATCTTAATGTGTTTGGTCCTCTCATGAAACACTAGATTGGAGGAGATATGCATTGCAACTTGGTTATCACAAATGAGCGTCATTTGCATAATCTCCCCAAATCGAAGCTCTTTAAGTAGTTGTTTTAACCAAATGAGTTTGCAAATAGCGGAAGTCATTGCTCGATATTCTGCTTCAGCACTCGATCTTGCAACCATATTTTGTTTCTTACTCTTTCAGGATATCAGATTACCCCCGATGAATACACTACCTAGAAATGGATCTTCCATTAGTAGGAGAGCTTGCTCAGTCAACATATGAATATCCAACAATCCAAGTATGACCTTTATCTTCATAGTTTTGTAACATCCTTAACACTATTACTAATAGCGTATTCGGAACTACACATTAGTAACTAAAATTAAGTATGTCACTTATAACTAATAAAATAATTTAAAATTAAATTTATACAATATACGTATAATATGAGCCTGTCGAGGGCTAATACAATATACATATATTATGAAGAACAATATACAAAATATATTATAGTACTCAATAATTACATAATTTGTTACAAAGTACTAAATATAGAGCTCAAAATACAAAACAACATCAAAACTAGTCTATGTCTTCGTCTTATGTCTCCTTGCTGAAGAACGCATCTCTGGAAATATTACGGAAATACAAACAAAAGGGGTGAGAATTCTAGGAATTCGTAGTAGTACTATTTAAAAATCGATGCCATCATAATACTTCTAGCTGTTTCGGGAAAAAAACACAATTTTAAAACTTAAATTTGTTTATACATTAGAAAGATGACAAAGTGCCAAATCAGGTCCTTTCTCTTCTTGAAACAGAATTTCAATTATTAACAGATTTCTAAAAACAATTCATAATTATAAGCACATTATCATCATTCAAATGCAATTACAGATTCATTATCATATTCCAATTTTGACACTATGATCTTTTCTTATATCATTACCATATATTACATTCAAAAAGTATATCTCTCATAAGTCATAACTCTTTAACAAGATTATAGTCTCATTTCCTCCAAATACAAGGAATGATTATTAACTTACCCTTCAGATACAAGGGGTAATCAATAACATAGCCTCCAGGTACGAGGATCAACCAATAGTATATCCATCAGATACATGGATAATCAATATAGTATCTTCCTAGTACATAGATAGTCAATATAATATCCATCAGGTACATGGATAATCAACAATATATCCTTCAGGTACAAGGATAGTCAATATAATATCCATCACATACATGGATAACCAACAATATATCCTTCAGGTACAAGGATAGTCAATATAATATCCATCAGGTACATGGATAATCAACAATATATCCTTCATTTTCTCCTCCTTGCTTTCTCCCCTTTCTCTTTCACGTTGCTGTTGTTTTGTGCTCTGTTTTGCCTCTGTTTTTCCGTGTAAAAACATGAAGAAAAGATGAGAGAAAGTCTAGACAAAGAATTGGCGGTGGAAAGGTCAAAACTAACCAAAATTATGATGCTGAAACTTTTGTATCTGTTAAACACACTTTAATCTTTCAAAGTTGAGTTTTCAAGTTACCATAATTGTTGTGGAAAATTTTAGAACTCATCTTAGTCCTTGGATCTATCTTTTCATAATTTTTCATATACTGCTATTTACCAATTAAGCTTCATTACTCTGTCATAAGTTAAGTTAAACCTAGGAATTAAGTAAGTATACTTACTGATACTTATCTTAGTTGGCATTTTATACCAAATTATTCTCTATATCTTATTAACATCTCTATGAAATTTCATAATTTTCTAAGCTACTTTAACTGTCCAATCAGTTTTCTACAGTCTCATTCAGTGTCGTTAAAAATACCAGATCAATTCATCTGATTCTCCAAAATTTACTACAACTCTTATCAACTGTTTATAGCTAGGAAATAAATTTTTCTATATTTATTTCCATCATATCAGCTGCTTATGTAGAAACTTCAGCTAATTTTTCACATTTGGTGTTATAGAATTAGGCTCAAACTAGTCCAGTCCAAAAGGTTACCCAAATTAACAGATAACTCATACCGGAGTTACTTTGCTTCTATAACCCTAATTAGGAGTATTAGGTTAGGGAGGATGTTATACTTTTTCTTGGAGCTCCTTTAATATACTTCAAGATACGAATGACTGCACCCCAATGTCCTTCACAAGGTGAGTTTAGAAACTGACTTACTATATTCACTGCAAAAGAGATATCTAGACAGTAATAGTGAGAAAGTTTAGTTTTCCAACCAATCTTTTATATCTTCATGGGTTTGAAAGTGGCTCCTCTTGATTCGGTAGAAGCCTGACATTAGGATCCATAGGGGTGCTAATAGACTTTGCATTTAACAAACTTTTTTCCTCAAGGATGTCCATAGCATACTTCTTTTGTGAGATAACTATACCATTCTTTGATTGTGCCACTTCAATCCCCAAGAAATAACAAAGTTTGCCAATATCTTTGATCTGAAAGTGATGACAGACGTGCTATTTTTTTTTTGAGTTACGCCTTGGTGATTGCTGCTAGTGATAACAATGTCATTCACATACACAATCAAATAGATGCAGCCTCGGGCTGTATGGTTATAGAAGACAGGGTGGTCAGCCTCACTCCGAGTCATAAGAAACTGCTGAACAACAGTACTGAATCGACTAAACCAAGCCCGAGGAGATTGTTTGAGGCCATTCAAGGACTTGTGAAGACTCCCCTTAAGCAACAAACCCTGACGATTGCTCCATGTAAACTTTTTCTAAATCACCATGGAGAAAAGCATTCTTGATGTCCAACTGATGAAAGGGCTAGGGGCGAATGACGGCCATAGACAAAAAAAGCCGCATAGAAGCCATCTTTGCCACCAACGAGAAAATGTCCCCATAATCCAAGCAAAAAATTTGGGTATACCCTTCTACCACCAAACAAGCCTTGAGGCGATCAAGCTTGCCATTCAGGCCAACCTTAACCGTATAAATCTATCGACAACCTACAATAGACTTACTGAGAGGAAGAGGAACAAGTTCCCAAGTACCACTGCTCTGAAGGACTTGCATCTCATCAATCATAGCTTGTCTCTACCCAGAATGGGATACAGTGTCACCTGGAGATTTAGGACTAGACACAGAAGACAAGGAAAAAAAAACAAGCATAA
Source organism: Ormosia semicastrata (assembly GCA_029884595.1). Taxonomy (NCBI): domain Eukaryota; kingdom Viridiplantae; phylum Streptophyta; class Magnoliopsida; order Fabales; family Fabaceae; genus Ormosia; species Ormosia semicastrata. Next base: position 79,668,512 of record JAQQTO010000060.1, read on the forward strand.
TGTGAAGAAGATAGGCGATGATAACTCAAAGTAACATAGTGAGGAGAAGGGTTACGAGTAGATCGTATACCTTTTCCGAGAGTAATGGGAAGGTCAGGCTCAGGAGGTAGTGCTGGAGCTGGTAAAGGAGTTGGTTCCACAACCGAGTCCAAAGTGACCTATGCAACCTCTAGTGGAGGTAGTGGCGGTGGCAGTGGAGGTGGCTATGGTCGGTGATGATAGACCTGGAAAGGGCGAGTGGTAGTTGCCAGTCCACCAACAGGACGACACTGTGGTATATCTGGTTCAACTGGATCAAGAAGAAGAGGAACAGGGAAAACCTTAGTAATGGGTTTAGGAGTCAAGCTAGAAGACTTAAAGAAGGAAACAAACTCGAAGAATGTTACATCGACGTAGACCAGGTAGCATTGGAGAGTAGGTGAAAAACAACGATAACCCTTTTGGGGCTGATTGTAATCGAGAGAAACATATTTGATGGAGTGGGCAGAAAGATTGTCCAGACCGAGAGTGAAATTATGGACAAAACATGTCGACCCGAAGACACGAGTTCGAAGGTAATGGAGGGGTTGATGAGGAAACAACACAAAAGAGGGCATGTAGTTAATCAAGTAGTTGGCAATAAGAACCACATCGCCCCAAAAACAGATAGGAATGCGACCGTGAAGCAAGATGGTTCGAGTTGTTTCAATTAAGTATCTGTTTTTGCGCTCAACAACCCCATTTTGTTGAGGGGTACAAGCACAAGATGTTTGGTGAAGAATGCCTGGCACAAGAATGCCAATAGATCAGTGTCTACTAATGTAGTGAGCCAAGCTTTGCCACCATTCCTCTCTAAAGATATGGAATTACAGGTCCAGCCAACTGCTGTTCTCCGACTGAGGACCAATTCTCAGGGAGACACTAAAGTACTCATCCAGTTGCAGGGTTTACTAAACTTTGAGAATTCTTGGGAGCTAATGGCAACTGTTAGAATAACTTAAAAATATCTCAAAATATCTTTATTATTTCTTGAAATATTTTAGAGTATCATCGATGATCTCTTAAGATTTATTTCTTATTTACTATAATTTTTGATTTGTTTCTGAAGATTACGGAAGATTCTAGTCAATCAATTTATCCTTAATTAGGCTGATTGTGTTTGATACTGTGGAAAACTATGTTGGATGGTGGCTTCTTATGTTGTTCCCATGTTTTTAATGTTGCATTGTTTTTAGTGCCTTAATGTTGCTTATTTATCCCTATATATCTTTGTAAAACATTCAGCAGTGAATAATACACAGAAAAATTATTCTCTGAGCCTTTAGTTTCCTTATTTATTAGGATTAAGAGCCTAGTATTAGTATAAATAGGACTATTGGGTTTAGCTTTTGTATCACATTATCAACACATCAAGTCAAAATCAATATCAATCTATATTCTCTCTTTTCCTCTTCCTTACTGTCCAGATTCATTGCCCAGATTCTTTCCCCTGATTCTACTATATCAATTGGAAAACTAGCCAAGTCACCGCCCCCATTCGTGGTTCCCACCACTGGTACCAAATCGATGCCCTTCCCTCCAAACACACCACCGCTGTAGCAATCTTCTCCACTTCTGGGATTTGGTTGATCTCAAAGTATCGTTCAACACGGTACAACCACTCGTGCGGATCGTCGCCTGTAAAATACGGCACCTCCACCCGTCGCATCCTCTCCTCTCTGCGTACGGCTTCGAGGTCGGCGTCCTCTCCATTTCTTTCCCGGTTGCCATGATTGCTTCCTTCTCCTTCTGGAACCACTTGCGCATTCCGAATGGCCACCGCGATCTGCTCCGTCATCGTTCTCATCATCTCTTGAATTCGCTATTCAATGGACTCCATCTACTGTTCCACCACTTCCAATCTGCTCTCCATGCATGTAGATACCATCCAGACACTCCCCGGATCAGGAGCTCTGATACCAAATGATAGGTACTGATTTTACTGAGAAAGAAACAATGGAGTCTAGCTTCTTACAATAGGGAAAACTTGTTAGGCTTAGGCATGAGGCTGTTGAGCCAAATGCAGGAAATAGAATTTTGAGAGTCTATTATAGGAAAAAGGGGAAAACAGTTGTAAATAACTAACAAATTGTAGTTAGTTATATTAGGCTTTTGTTTTGCCTATAAATAATTCAGTTAGGGGAAGATGAGGGGGATTCGGAAATTAGCATTGAATTAGACTGGACAGTTTCTCGTGGAAAGGAGAGTGCTCCTTTGGATACCTTGTATACAATTCTTTTTCTTCTGCTCTCACATTTCAAGAAATATAGTCTTTGTTCAGGAAACCCATTCTTTTTCTCTATCTCGTCTTCTCTTTTTCTTTGAGAGTCATTACTTTGGTTAGGATCATCATCTTTCAGAAGAAAGATTCCTAACAAATTGGTCCGACTTGCCGGATCCGTACTGCGCAAGGTTTGTACAGCCACGTCTATGTCTTCAATTGCGAAACCTGGTGGCAGGGGAGTCACAGATCCAAGAAACAGAGCTACAAGGAGTCTTCCTTATCAAGAATATGTAAAAAGAAGGGATGAAGGGCGTTGTTTTCACTGCAATTTACCTTTTGGACCTGGTCATCGTTGCCCGGAAAAGGGTTTGCGAGTGATCATATTGGCTGAGGATGAACAAATTAATGATAATGGAGAAATCTCCAGAATTGAGTTAGAAGAAGGGTGTGAGTAAGGCATGAAAGACGGACAAGATGTGTTATGCCAGTGGATGGATCTGTCCATGTGCTCCTTTGAATACCTTGTATACAATTCTTTTTCTTCTGCTCTATCACATTTCAAGAAATACAGTCTTTGTTCAGGAAACCCATTCTTTTTCTCTATCTCGTCTTCTCTTTTTCTTTGAGAGTCATTACTTTGGTTAGGATCATCATCTTTCAGAAGAAAGATTCCTAACAAAACTCCTCTTGATTACACTTAAAAACAAAAAACAGAACAAAGAAACCTGTAGATCTTCGAGGGTCTGCTTCCTCCCTGTCCAAAGACCCCAATTCTTTACTCAAATGATTGGATGCCTTCTCCCCTCCTCCACTAAGTGCCTATTCATTTGCCATAACCCCCTTAGTTAAATGCTAATTGCTGCCTCTCTTTATTCTCTCAACTCCCACTAACTGTAAATGCTCCTTGTTGCCCCCTCTTTACTCTTCACTCCCACTAGTTATAAATGCTCCTGGATGCTCTCTTTTTACTCTCCACTCCCACTAGCTATAAATGCTCCTTGCTGCCCCCTTTTTACTCTCCACTCCCACTACCTATAAATGCTCCTTGTTGCCCCTCATTACTCTCTCCAACGCACTCTCCTTCTTCCTTTCCCTTCTCTTATACTCAAGTGTTAAGGGCCCATCACAGACATACTCACCAAAAGTCTTCAAAGTCAGCAGTTTGACTTCCTTATTGGGAAGCTGGGATTGTTAAACATTTATGATCCAGCTTGAGGGGAAGTGTTGAAATATGTCTAGATTCATTCCCCTAATTCTACTGTATCAATTCTATTGCAACCCCGATAATCTTATCCATTTTCAACCACACCACTTTTCACACCACATAAAGTTGGTTAATGAAGTACAAATTCGTGGTTAATGGTGTATAGAAGTTAGTTAATGAGTATGTAAAAAATTAGTTAATGAAGAACAAAAAAGTGGTTAATGACGTATATAAGTTGGTTAACGGGTCAGGTTACATATTTGTACATACCCATTAACCAATAATTTATACTTCATTAACCAACTTTCATGTGGTGTTAAAAGGAGTGTGGGTACTGTTTGAAGTAAGATGATCATTATTCATTCTGTTGTGTTATGCCTTCATTTGGGCCTTATGTTTAGCCTTTAGTTTAGACCTGTAATTAGTGCGTATTTGATTTCTGTCCTTTTTTAATTCTTCTCACCTATGTATAATACTCAGGTCCTGATGTATAAAATATGAAATAGTTTTTCTACTTAGATTTAAGTGTTTTCTTTCTACACTTACCTAAAACCCTCTAATTTAACTGCAACTATCCGAGAATTTCCCTGATTTCAACCTTGAGGACATGGTGAAACTTTTGCGGGGGAGTATTGATAGTCACCCACCCCTAAACAACGTGTATTTTAGGAAAAGAATACGTGGCAGCAAGGGATCAGGCCCCCAAAGTGGCAAGGTAGTTATGGAATCAGGCCCTCAAAGTGGCATGGCAGTTATGGAGTCTGAGTGTAACTGCCAGTTAGAAGAAAGAGAAGGATAAAAGAGAAGTGGGGGGAAAAAATAGGAGTCAGGAAAAGTGTGAAGTAAGGATTGGGAGGGAGAGACCCAGGCCTCTCGAAAGCCTTGGGGCTGTAAAATATTTTCTTTGTTGCTCAGTAGTTATATTTTCTCTGTAATCCTGCGTCTCTGTTTCTGATATCTCTCTGTTATCATTACAGAACAGGAATATATACTATATATATTTTATTCTACTGTAATCTGGTCCAGTTATTCTATCAACGAGCTTGCTCAGCAAGCTTAGACAGCTTTACAATCATTTTAAAATAATAGAATAACTAATCTAACTATGGTAGTAACCAAGAGTAACTACAGTAACATCTCTGTTTATCTAACAGTAGTAATTGCAGAGTTACCAACAGAGTAATTATTAAAGGAAATGAGAAACATGTGCTATAATTATTAACATTGTCACATGACCAAACTACCTTAGGAAAGTTTATAGGGGCGGAGGGTAACTTCCATTTTCTTTCATTCAATTTTATTTTATTTTATTTATTTTTATTTTTTGAAAAATACAAATTCTTTAACTTGGCCCTGCTAAACAAAGTTTTGGTTCTCTTTGGTCCCCTCAAAGAGGATCCTCTAGCTCTGACCCTTGTGACTTTCAATCATCTCCTAAATAGGTGCAACACCAACACAAACTTTCTTTTGGATATGTTCATTGCTAATTTTATCATTTCTTGTAGAGTACTTGGCGTAAATTTAGCTAGATTATTTGTTGGTTCTTAAATTTGCACAAAGCTCTGCTGGCATAAATGTGGTGAAAGCCTGAATTGGCTCGTGTTGACTTTTATTTTATATATTTTATTTAGTATTTTTTCCCATTTTACAAAGTATGTAGCCAAACTCACCTAGTAGGAAAAGACTTGGTTGTTGTTGTTACGAAGTAGGTTAGTTGTTCAAAACACGTTTTTATTATGATTGACACTACAATACTTGGATAACTGGATAAGGATAATAGTCCACCTGTCCACCTATGATCTTGTTTTACTTCACCCATTAGAATTTTCAGAAAGAAACAATGCCTTTTTGTGATAAGAAAGTCATCTGGGTAACTCATAAAAACAGGTTATTTGATAGTCTCTTCTCTAGCAAATACCACCACAATCTTTGAACTCAGTTTTCATCGTTGTCATCATTATTATTTTTATTATCATGATTATTATTATAACGACTGTTTCTTAGTTTTGTATTTCTGTTGGCTTTTTCAGATTAGAGAAGGCAGGCTCCTAGGTGTTGGTCAATGCCTTGTTTGTGAGTATAGAATTGTTTGTCATATTCTACAAGGACACCACAGCAAGGATTTCTTTGAGGTTTTCTGTTGACTTCTGTATATGGTTCTGTTTTAGATTATTTTTCTTTCATGTCCAACTCAATGGTTATGCCTTGCTGCAGGGTTGTAGAGCTATACTGTTAGATAAGGACAGGAAGCCAAAGGTGGGTAGCCAGTTTGATTGTTCACTATCGTTTCGCATTTACTCACTCATGAACATTCCAAGACGTAGATTTGTTAGTATTATTGAAATTCTATTTCTTTGGTTCTCATGTTGATATATCTTCGTCAGTGGGAGCCTTCCAAATTGGAGCTTGTAAGTGATAGCGAGGTTGACCATTACTTCTCTAAGCTGGATGATGAAGGATGGAAAGATTTGGGGCTTCCCAAAAGGTTCAACAATTTGCCTAAATATGCTATTTCAAAGCTTTAAGGCATCAACAATCCATCTTTTCAGCCAAAAATATAGAGGACAAATATTACTATTCAATGGACTCTTGAATGTTCAATGTGGCAGTTTATGGATTGCCACAGTAAAAGTTGATAAATTTTTAAAATTATTGAATTTCAAGAAATTTGAAACACAATAAATGTTCAGGTTAAGATAAAATGATATGCGTCTCTATAATAGTTACTTCCAACTTAGTGGTACTGTCAATGCATTTGTAGAGGTTTAGATTTAGAATTGCACAGTACGTTGGTAGTAGTTTACAATCTTCAATATTGGTCTATGTGCGGATTAGGCCACAAGGATTGAAAAAGTGCAAATGATCCAGTAAACCTTACATTTGTGTGAAAAATACACTCTTAAGCAAACCATTAAATCTGATAGAATTGTTACGTGACTTGCACGTGATTAAAGGATAATGGGAAAATTATAATTTAATGTGGATTGAAGTGAATTAGTGACGGATTTTATATATCCATTACTAGCAATCTCTTTATTTTAGATTCATATTTCATTTGTAATTTTCCCACTAATTTCTTTTGTTGTCATGTAAGTTATATAATGATTTGCTTAATACAGATGTATTTCACATTATTGCGAATATTGACTGTCATTTTTAAAAACTTGATTTTAGTGCAAACTAGAACTAAGACTCCTTATATTAATAAGTTGTTACAACTCAAATAATCATCTTAATTATTAAATTATAAATGAAGCTCAGAACTAAATAATTAATTTAAAGAAATTTCATAAGAAAATTTCAAGAATAAAATGATATTGAAAGAAACCCAAAGAGTGCAAAATAAAATAACTAAGGAAATAAAAAAAGCACCAGATTTATAAAAAAAATTCATCATTCAAAAACTAATTGTTGTCATTTTCTCCAAACATTTTTGTTTTAAAATTTTCAATTCATTTATTTTTATTATCTATCTTCTCCATTCCACTTCTTTTTCTCTATCTCCTTTCTTTTTCTTTTTCTTTTTTAATTCTCTCACATCCTCTATCATTCTCAGTTATAGGTACACTTACCTTTTCCATTTCCTTATCCCCTTTATTTCCTTTGTTTTCCCCCTCTCGCTTTAGCCAAATCACCATCATTGTCAACCAAAATAAATAAGAACCTTTTCACGTGCTAACACTAACTCATTTACGAATGTAAGTGTTTCTTCTATACTTGAAATACTATACTTGACCTACGCCTGGTACCAATGACTCGTTTATTAATTAATAAGGATTGGTTAACAAACTAATAACATTTTTAGGGTGGTTCCTGGAACCAACAGGTAGTGGACATATGGAGCTAGTTTGGTGCAAACGTGTGAACCTGGTGCTATTAACTGTTGTGGTTCATGTGGTGCGTGAGTTGTTCTGTTATAGGCTGAAATAGGGGCACGATGACTTTTTTTGAGCTTGTTGAATTGGTGGTTTATGGATCTATGACTGCTTGACTGGGAAGGTTTATGAAGACTTGGGTGAACTTTCGAGGAACTGTTTTTGATGGCAGGGGTAGTGGCAGGTGTGTGGTTTCTTTGGTGATTTTGGGAAGAGGGTGAGGTTCAAGGGTGATGTTTCAGGGAGCTTCTTGTTATGGTTCTAGGTTAATGAGCCTGGGTATAGAGGAACTTGAACTTGGCATGATGACTGGACCTTACTAGAATGAGTGGGCCTAACCCAAGTCCAAACATCCCACAGAGCCAACAGGACCATGATGATATGCTTTCCTAGGCAAAACCTGAACTGACACCCAACCAAACCCAACCAACCAAAAGTCATTGGATAGTATCTACTTACCTAAATCCGACCCATTACCCATTACCTAATTAACCCAATCCTGAACCAGCTCACGAGCAGCTGTTAACATCATCCAAAATATCTAATAATGGCCAGGACATGTGTTACCACCCCTATGAAGAGGTTTTTCCTCCAATCATGAGTTTCATACCACAGAGTGCACAATATGCACCCCGTCACTATAAATAGGCATTGTCCTTATGTTAAAAGTGGTTCTTTTCTTTCTCTCTCTACCCCTTTATCTCTATTTGTTGCTTTATTTTCCTTGTACTCTTAGTGACTTGAGTGTTAGAGTGTTTGCAGGTACCCCTAACCCACAAATCCGACCCACCTTGGAGCCTTCTAGAACAGACAACCACCATTCTACCTACTAAGAGATGGAGCAGAACACTGGCGTCGTTTGTAGGAATTTAATAAAACAACTTCCCACCTTCTCTACCTTTTCCTGAAGAAACCACCCAAACCACTATCCCACCCACAATCCAACATCAAACACACCCACAATACCCATGGCCCCTACTAGAAGTCAAGTCACACATAATGCTAGAAACACCACCACCATCAACCTTAACCACAAAGACACCCAGAACAACCGAAACGCATAAAACAAGGAAGTCAACATGATCAATGAGGAGGCAACTCAACTGATTCAGCAACTTAGAGAATGTCTCAAACAACTAGAAAATCGATATGTTCACTAAAAGAATTGAAGGTAGACCCAAGAAGAAGATTCTACCCAACCACAATGCTCTCAGTCAGCAAGCCCAAACCTGAGCAACTTAATACCACCACCATTCTGATCAACAGCACCCCCTGTAAAGCCAAGTCACCCTTTCTGAGTTCATCATGTTAGTCCCCCTACCAGCAAATTTTAGGCCACTAGCCACAATAGACATATATGATGGCACAACCCATAGGAGCACTTATAATCGTTTCAACTCTGTGTTGCTCTTAGCCGGTGAATCCAGCCTAATAAATTGTCGAGCCTTTCCTACTACCTTAAAGCAAGCGACACTCCAATGGTTCTCTACACTGCCAATCCGATCCATTAATGACTTCTCTTAACTATTAAATTGTTTCTTAGCAAATTTTGCCACTGGTTAGGTATATCAAAAAACTTCACAAAACCTCATGCACTTCAAGCAAGGACCAACGGAGTATTTGAGAGAGTTTATGAATTAGTTTAACCTTCAATCCCTGCAAATCCAAGGGCTAAAATCCAGTCGTGGCACTACATACCATTATCTCAGGCTTATGCCTTGGACCCTTTGCAAACTCCCTTATTAAGCAATACTTAGAGGACCTAGACAAATTGCTGACTTGATCTACAAAATACATTAACATTGAGGAGGCCGCAAAAGCCCGAAAAGAAGTCAAAACTTCAAATGCAAACCGAGCATGTCCAACTAGCCTAAATTAACTCCTAATAAGGCATATGGGGATAGTAAGAAGGAATGAAAAAAGAAAACAAGCAGGAAACATACCTACAAGAGTGACTGACCCACCTCCCAAGTTTTATGATTACACCCCATTATCAGTCAGGCGAGAGGAGATCCTAAGGGATATCTACAACACTAGTTTAATTCAGTTTCTGCTAGCACCATCTTTCCAGCCACATTACATTGATTGATCCCAACGATATGACTTCCACGGAGCATATGAGCACACAACAGACAACTGTGTTGGTTTAAGGGATGTAATGGAAGACATGGCACAAAGGGGGCTATTGTACAAATATTTAAGTAGAAGGATAGATAGAAGCAATGACAGAAGGTCCAACAAGATTCAGCAAGGCCAAAACCAATTGAGAATGCAGAATGAAAGACAAGAAGAAACTAATAACCAGGGGATAATAGAGCAGTAGTACCTCAAGGAATAATAAGGGGAGTGATCAGCACGATAGCAGGAGGATTTGTAGGAGGTGGCGAGTCAGCAAATGCTAGAAAATGATATTTGAGAGCGGTGAAGTCAGTAATGGCTATACTTAAGAGAGTTTTCTAAAATGCTTGAGAAATATCTCTCAGCCTCTTTGAATTATCTAGACATAATACAACATCAAATCCCTCAATTGTAAGGATTGGAGAATCAATCTACATATGAGTTTCCTAATCTATTTACAGAAAGAATCAATGCATATCTAACAAATAATACTATCAATAGCCCCCCTCAAGCTAGTACATATATATCATAAGCATCTAACTTGTTACATATGTATGTTACCCTTGGAGCCTGAAGAGACTTAGTGAAGAGATTGGCTAGTTAATCATTGGAGTTCACAAAAGATGTAGTGATTTCTTTTGAGACAATCTTTTCGCATATGAAATGGCAATCAATATCTATATGTTTAGTTCATTCATGAAAGACTGGATTGGAAGCAATGTGCAATGTTGCTTGATTATCACAAATGAGTTTCATGGAGCTTACCTTGCAAAACTTCAATTCTTGAAGTAATTGCTTTAACTATACAAGCTCACATGTAGTAAGAGTCATCGCTCGATATTCTGCTTCAGCACTTGACATGGCATCTAAATTTAGCTTTTTTCTTTTCCAAGGTTCCCCCCAATTAGAACACAATACCTAGAGGTTGACCTTCTATCACTAAGAGATCCTGCCTAATCTACATCAATATAAGAAACAATATCTTCATGGCTCTTATCTTCATAAACCAACCCTTTTCCAAGAGAACCCTTGATATACCTCAAGATTCGAACCACTACATCCCAATGACTATCATAGGTAGATTTAAGAAACAAACTAACAACACTGATAGCGAAAGATATATCTAGCCTGGTCATAGTGAGATGATTTAATTTTTCCACCAGTCTTCTATACTTGCCTGGATCTGAGTAAGAATCTCCTTGATCTAGTAGGAGTTTAACATTAGGATCCATGGAAGTATCGATTAATTTATAGTCTAGTATCCCAATCTCTTCTTAGATGTCAAGGGTATACTTCCTTTAAGAGATGGTAATGCTAGCTTTTGATTGGGCTACTTTAAATCTTAAGGAAATATCCCAACTGACCAAGTCTTTGGTTTCAAAGTAACGGAACAAGTGTTGTTTCAGACCTTCAATGCCTTCATGATCATTTCTTATGATAACAATATCATCTACATAAACCACAAGGCAGATGCATTGATTAGAAGAAGAATGTTTATAAAACACAAAGTGGTCTGCCTCACTGCGGACCATACCAAATTGTTGTATAACTTTGCTAAACCTACCAAACCATCATTGAGGAAAGTGTTTAAGGCCATAAAGGACTTATGCAATCTGCAAACCAGATCTGAATCCCCTTGATCAATAAACTCAGGTGGTTGCTTTATTTAAACTTCTTCTTCCAAGTCACCATGTAGAAAAACATTTTTTATGTCCAATTGATAGAGTGGCCAATGGTGCATGGCAGCCATGGATTTGAAAAGTCGAACAGATGTAATTTTAGAAACATGAGAAAAAGTGTCACTCTAAATATATGAGTAAAGCCTTTAGCTACAATGTCAGCTTTCATGCAATCCACTTGACCATCAGGACCTACTTTGATAGTGAAAACTCATCGATAACCAACTTTATATTTCCCAGGTAGAAGTGGAACAATAGTCTATGGATGATTGGAATCCAAAGGTGTCAACTTAATAATCATAGCTTGTTGCCAACCAAGATGGGAAAGTGCTTCTTGGACAATTTTAGGAATAGAAATAGATGACAAAACATAAATGAACGCATAATGCGATGAGGATAAACGATGATAACTCAATAAATTATAGATGGGATGAGGATTACGGGTAGAATGTGTACCTTTACGAAGAGCAATAGGCAAGTCGATGGAAGGTTCAAGAAGGCCTATAGTAGTTGGAGACACTGGCGCAGGAGATGAATTGTCTGAATCTAGAGGAGTGACAACCTCTGGAATTACAGGACGAGGTCGAAGCTGAAAAGTGACAAGCAGGTGTGGAGAAGATTGCAATGGTTGGGAAGGTGTTTCAAGAACCACAGATATCGGAAGTTGAGGGACAAGTACAGGTGTAACCAAGTAAAGGACTAATATGACTTGAGAGATGGAGTCTGGTTCTACTTGTAAAATGAAGTAAGGTGTATCCTCAAAGAAAGTAACATCTGCAGAAATATAAAAGTGATGTATAGAAGGAGAATAACACTTGTATCCCTTTTGAACTCAAGAATACCCAAGGAAGACTGATAACTATCGAGGCTACTAAATTATATCAATTTATAACCGATTTACCCAAACAATTTGCAGTATAAGCTAACATCGAGTCAAGCCTTATGATCACGAAATCAAATTAAGAAGTTAATAAACAGGGGGAAGGGTTTGTAAGTTTAACAACAAAAAGTAATTAAAAAGAGTCAACAGAATTAGGAAAACAATAAATCCAAGAGAATTAACTAATCTTGATTTTAATCCATCCTTGATTACTATAGATTCATTCAATCATCAACTGAATCCTTGGTCTTAGATCACATCAAGAAGTCTCAAGATGATCCACATATCTCCTACTAGATAAGCATCCAGAATTCAATTAATCAATGTTAGACAAATTAAGTATCCATTCAAAACTTGAATAATCTAAAAACCAAGATCCAACCAAGCTAAACATTTCATCAAATACTTTTGATGCCTTTTTAGTCTCTGCAATCCTCCATTAACACATGGTAATTATGAAGTAATCATATGAAAATCCCAATCAAATTAAGTAACTCAATTAGAATTAAGAAAAAAGAGGAAGAAGAGAAATTTGATTAATAATTGAATGTAGAACAATTAAAACAAAATCTTAAGATTAAGCATCAAGAATGTCGATCCCTTAGATTGACTAAAGGCTCTACCCCTCCATGAATGGGAGGGAAGAACTCAAAAAAAGAGGGAAAAATCTAGAGAGAAGGGAGAGAAGAGAGATCCAGAGAGAGTGTGAAAAATGCTGAATGAGAAGATGGATCTCGTACTTCTGCTATAACCCCCTTAAACTAACTCCTAATTTGGTCTTACATGATCAAAATCCTAATGGGTACAAAGTTGGGATAATTAGGAATCATTAAGCCTAAGTCTCATGTCATTTAGAGGCCTAAAACTCAAATTATGCTTAATTAAGTGGTCCAACTCATCACCAACTCGCCTCTACTTTCCATCTTCAATTGCATGCCCAAAACGATGTAGTTTACTTTAGGAGTCTCATAGTTGTTGTATCTTTGTGTCTTATCTTGCATTTCGACTTGGTTTGACATCCATTGAACTCCTATAACTCAAAATATGGGTTGATGAGTGCGCAAAGGTCAAGCTGTAAGGATCAGCATTCTGGCTCTTGCTTCAACTTTAATTTAAGTTATCCAAACGTATGATTAAGCTCCTGAGGTCTGCATGAAACTTGTAGAGATTTATCTTAGCTTTCCTAGAAGACTAGAATCATACCAATCATATATTTGAAACTCAGATTATAGCTAAAATGTTGAACACTATCAAATAGACAAATAAAGGCCAATTCATGCAATAATTCCTTCAATGATCTAAGTAGGCCAAATATCATAAAATGTGACAAAACCAAATTAATTAAGTCAAATTCAACCTTAAGACACCTAGTGAGAGTATCATTAAAAGAATAAAATATATTGCTATCAAAGACACATTTGACACCATAGAAAAATAACTTATCAAGACCTAGAGAAAGACCATGCACAAAATAGGTAGAACCAAAGACATAGTGACGAACCTTGTAAAGGGGTTCCTTAGGAAACAAGAGAGAATGAGGAACTTGGTTATTTAAAATAGAAGATGACATCCGATTTATTAAGTAACCAGCAGTAAGAACAACATCTCCCCAAAACTTTAAAGGAGCATTTGCATGCAACAAAAGAGTATGTGTAGTTTCAATAATATGGAGATGTTTTCTTTCTGTTATACCATTTTATTAAGGTTATAAGAGCAACTAGATTGGTGAATCATGTCATGAGAAGTCATAAAAGAATTAAAAGAAAAAAAAATACTCTTTTGCATTATCACTTCATAAAATACAAATAGTGCACCCAAATTGAGTCTGGATTTCGGTACAAAAAGTTTGAAAAATAGCAAATAACTATGAGCAATCTTTCATTAAAAATATCCAAGTACACCTTGAAAAATCATTAATGAAAATAACAATGTACCTATAACTTGAAATAGAACTGACACAACTAGGACCTCAAACATTAGAATGAACAATATCAAAAGGTGACTCTGCTCGACTATTGACTTTTCTTAGAAAGGTAGCCTGAACATGTTTTTCAAGTTGACACAACTCACACTCAAAAGACTGCAAAAGAGAGAGATGAGGAACCATCTTTTTCAATTTATTCAGATTCAAGTGACCTAAAAGAGGGTGAAGGAGAGTAGCAAACTCCATCAGAGCACATATGATAGAAGACAGAGGCTGGAGATAATATAGCCCATATGATTAAGATCTTGCGCCAATCCCTGTACTCCGATCCTGTATATGGAAAGAATCAGCAACTAAAGTTATGGAGCAGTTAATAGTGCGAGTAATTCGACTAATAGAAATCAAAATAAAAGGATAACCAGGTATAAAAAGAATAGAATTCAAAGTTAAAGATGAGAGAGGTGTAACTTGACCAATGCTAGTGGCCTTAGACTTAGAGCCATCAACGAGGGTGATGTGATGTGGTGTTTGTGAATGCTTATGTCTTGAAGCATATCAAATGGGTTTTTGATGATAACAAAGCCAAAGATGAAGATCAAGATCAAAAGAGAAGACCAAGATCAAAAGATAAAGACCAAGATCAAAAGAGGTATATTAGATATAGGTCTTAGAATATCAATGTAAAAATGCCCTTTAAGTATCTCAATGATTCTCAAATGGTCTTTCAAATATCATTTCTAAAATAAGTGTGAAAATTCAAAGCTACACATGTTTTTCAAAGCAATATTTTTTTCAATCTTAGATTTAACACTCATGAAAGGATTTATGTTTAATCAAATGTCTTGAGGTGTTAGAAATTGCTTACAAGCTTTATTGGACTTGAAAAATGTGTTCAAAGGCCAATGTAATCGATTACATGATGTTTGTAATCGATTACACAGCAAACAGAAGCCATGTAATCGATTACATGGATATTGTAATCGATTACAAGCAAGTCAGAAGCCATGTAATCGATTACACCAATAATGTAATCGATTACACAGAGCCCAGAAAGTCAAGAACACGTTCAAACAGCCATGTAATCGATTACATAGATTGTGTAATCGATTACACGTGGTCTGACAGAGTCCAACGACTATTTTAACTGCATTAAAAGCTTGGCTTTATCACCCCCAACGGCTCTTTTCTTCATATAACTTATAAATACTTGCTTTGGGTCTTCATTAAGGGTTGAACTTCATTTTAGAACATCAATCTAACACTCATATACGAGAATCAATCCTGAAAACATTTTTGCCCTGTTTTTGTGAGAAAACTTGAGATATTCAAAAGGAGCATTGCTAGAGCTTCAATTTGTATTTATCTACTCTTTAAGAGAGTTTCTATCTTCTATACTTTGTGTAATCTGAAAAGGGTGAGGTATCCTTCTAGAGTAAAGGGTGAGGTATCCCTTAGAGAGTGAGGTATCTCTCAAAGTTAGAAAAGGGTGAGGTGTCCCTTAAGGGTGAGGTGTCCCTTGAGGGTGAGGCACCCCTCAAAAGGTTGTAAAGGGTGAGGCATCCCTATTTTTTAGGCTCAAAGCACAAGGATGAGGTATCCCAAGGTGTTGGTGAGTGCTCTATTGTGTAAAGGTTTTCAAGCATCCGTTCAAACTTGAAGTTTAGTGGAAAATCTCGAGTGGTTCGCTTGAGAATTTGGACGTAGGTCACTGAGGGTGGTGAACTAGGATAAATCCTTGTGTTTGATTCTCTCAACCCTATCTCTTTACATTTGTGCATTTACTTTATATGCTTGCTTGAATATTATTCATCTTGGTTTATTTAATTTGTGAGTGAAGTATTCAATCTCATTTATCTATTCACTTCAATTATCCAATAGCTTCAACGAAAATTGTTTAACAAATGTTTTATGAAAGATTTGCGAAAATATTTCATAAACTCAATTCACCCCCCTCTTGAGTTTGAGGCCACTTGGCTAACAGTGTTTTGGGAGATGATTACTTTGAGAAGAGAGACGGATTACCAGCTATATGATCTGAAGCATCAGAATCCAAAATTCAAGGTCCAATAGACAAAGAATAAGAGAGGCAAACTGTAGAATCACTAGTTTGGGCCATAGTGGTTGAAGACAAAGCTTGTTGGGCTGCCTTGAGTTCAAGATACTCCTTATATTCATTATCTGACAGGATATTCTGATTATCACCTCTAGACTCAGTCTTTTCCTCAATACCTGATGCTTGAGATTGTGTTATACTAGCAGACTTTTCTAGGAAACTACGCAGAGAATAACATTGATCTTGAGTATGTTCTAAGCGTTTTCAGTGAGAACATTGAGGATGATTACTATGACCTCCTCTACCACCACTGAATTAGAGACAAAAGCTGAGGATTATGAACTTGTTTGAGAACCAATTCTGGGTGATCCTTCTAGCAGAGAAACTCATAGCAGACGATAAATGAGATCCTCCACCGAAGGGATATTTGGGTTTGTTAGGACTTGGTTCCTAACAGACTAAAAATCCTTATGAAGACCATAGAGAACAAAAACCATCTACATGTTATCAATGTCGTGACTGGGATCGCAGCTGGAGCGGCGAAAAATAAATTGTCAAGAAATGAAATGGAGTCGCCACCAATTTTATTTAAGTCAGGGAAAAATTAATAAACCTTTTTATTTTAGGAAAAATTGGTCTTTTAAAATAGATTAGATTTGGGAGTCAATTATGGATAGGGAATGGTGGAAACTTAATCCCACAGTACCCCTAATACATTCATGTTAAAATAGTTACCTTAGTTAGTCGTGCAAAAAAATAATAATAACCTTTAGAAATATTTATTTTACCCATTTTTAAAAGAGAGAAAATAAATTAACAGATAAATTATGAAAATTTAATTTTGTCTTGACAAAATAAAGATTCCACTCCTACTTATCCTCGAGTGCAATGAGGAATTCAAAACCACGTTCTTTAGAAAAAATGATTGTGGGTTGATTGTTTTTAATTTTGAAAAGATTTTTGTTTTGAAAATTCATTTATTTTTTTTATGTTTTTAAAAAAATGAATCATCAAGTTATCATAATTTAGATAATTCTAAAAAATTACAGGATTAAGAAGCTTTCACAGCTTAGCTAATCCCGTTTTATTCTTCTCAACAAGGTTCAATTATTTTATTTTTTCTTAAAAAGGTTGTAAAATCAACAACTAAGAAAAGACAATGTTAACAAAGTGATTAAAACAACCTTGCTGACAAGTAAGATAAGCATAAGCACACAATAGGGTTAACAAAACCTCAATAAAGCCAACAAGGGAAACCTAAGATGATTTTTTCGTTATTATCATTTTTATCTCCAAATCTGAATAGCATCTCTGAAGACTTAATTTATAATAGGACACAATGACGTCGTTTGATCCATGTAACCGATCCCACTTAGTGGGAAAAGACTTGGTTGTTGTTGTTGTTGTTGTATCATTTTTATCTCCCTTATTTTGTATATATATTTTTTGTGATTTTCACTCTATTTTTCTTTTTTTATTATTTACTTATTGGCCTTTCTAAAGGTTACAGGAAACAAGTTAGCTTTCTTGTTTTTAAAAGAAATTTCATTTTCTTTGTTTTTTTATTTTTTTTATTTTATTCTAAATTAAAAAGTTTTAATAAGCCGGACAAAATTGGGCGTTTATATGTGCATCCAAATTTACTAGAACATGATTCAAGATCTAATATCAATAAGCACACGAATATCTCCAAAAAACCGAAACAAAGTGGATATGCCAATTATACTGAAATGAAATCCCAATTACATTTCAACTTCCATGAACCCAGCATTTAAAAGTATAGCAAACTGTCAATTATACTAGAATCTATGCACCATGGAATACTATGAAAGATTTAAAGAGTGAGACTAGTCACAAGACCTCAACACCCACATCTTTACCACCCAAGCTTGAGCAAAATTCACAAAGATTGGCAATGACCATATTGCAGGGCCAATAGATCCTAATTTCAAAGATTATTTTGTTTTATTAAATTTACCACAAAAAAAACCCGTTTTTCATAGCCATGACCTTGTAATCTTAAAGAAGTCATTAATTTCTCAAAAACAACTTCTCAAAATATCTCGCATACCATCAGATTTTAAACCAGGGTAAGATAAAAACCATAAGGCACTTCAACAATTTGGCACAAACAACCAGCAAGAATAGCATATAGGATTTTACATATCAGCACAAACGGAGGGCACACATACAAAATTTCCGACAAAGTGATATCAGAGTTTTATCATGTATGTTACCACGTCAGAAATCAGCAGCTATAGTATAATCTGTCACTCTGGTTTTTAATCAAATAGGAGACATGCAAGCATGAAAAATATATTAGCCGTCAAAAATCATTACATCCTGTATGTCACAACGTCTTCTCTCACAAAATTCCCATACAACATGCTTCACAAGTTCATGACTAAAAAAAAAATCCAGTGTTTATGCCATCAAGTTAGAACCTGCCACCAAGCAAATAACACAGACACCAAATTTTCCAATGGAATGAACTCAGCATCTTAGTTCAAATGTGCATTCCAATGACACCAATGACTCAGTTTCAAATGACATAACCAAACAAACAGAAAAGGATTCAAGGCACCGAAGTTCAAAAAAACATCCAATAAATTATGAATGTTTTAATAAATCAAGAACAAGATTGAAACAGAGTTGTCCAGCCATTCTTATTCCACTAAACTAAAAAAATCAAAGAAAATAAAAGATCCATAGCAGTTTCTGCATTTTCAAGACAAATAAATTACGACTTGATTGAATACATCATCAACTATGAATCCAAGCATAAAACGATTTTATTACAATGATTGAATCAAATGAACAAAGAATAAATCAGGAAAAGAGATATGCAAATTTTAAAGGGACCTAACCAGCAACTGCACGGAATTACTAATGACCGTCGATGGCTGAATTTCGTCATTCCTCTGATCACGAATGCTTTGGTCTCCTTCTTGCTCTTCTGACTGCTCAATATTCACCTCCCTCTATGCTCGCATCTCACTCAATCTCTCCGCGCTTCACTTGCTCACTCTAACTGCATGTCTGTGAGTGTGTTTGAGTCTTTGAGTGTGGCCCTCAGTGTGTATGAGTATCGATCCCTGACCCCAGCACCTTTGGCTTCTCAAGCTCTCAGTGTGTTGCTCTTTGTCTTGCTATTTGCTCGCTCATTGCTCTTGCTAGTATGAATTCGTGTCTTCGCTGCCTTTTTGCGTGGGGATTTATAGGGTTAAATTCACATTCTTCACCATCCAATCCATGCGATTTCCCTTTATCCTGATTGAAATCAAAATAAAACAAAAAGGGAAATTACTTTCACGACAAGGGAAAAAAGAAGGAATCTTGATTACCTGATATGTGCTCTCATGATTGAGGGGTTGTGCGTGATCAGAAAAGAAAAGAATCACGAACTGTGGCCGTGAATTCGATTCAGGGTAGATGGTTAAGTGCGAAATTACAGCATGGTGGGGATGTGGTGTACGACTAGGATTTGGAGATAACTTTGAGTGGAAGTGATGGATTAGAGTGGGTCACAAATTCCTTTGAGTTTAAGGTGAGTGGTTTGAAAAAAATTGAGTTAAGCTTATGTATACAAAAATGTTGGGTCATCTTATTTTTTCAAATTTTTTTTTTCTTCTTTTCTTTTTATTATTATTATTATTTATTTTTAAGATTTTCATTCACTTTTTCAATTGTTTTGTCTCTCTTTTTCACCTTCTAAAGATCATCACTAGTCAAAATCAATTTGATTTGTTGGATGGTGGTTCGTTCTTTGTTGAGATAGGAAAGTAGGTCGTGATCTGTCATTTGGAGGGTTGCCAGGTTATGGACTGAGTTATACAGGCATTGTATATCATTAGCATAGACATTTCGAGCCCTTTTTCCATATGTCATAACATAATTTGTCAGAGCGATACTGCACCAATAGCTTTAGGTTAATGGACTGTCATAATAAAAACACCAACTGAAAATCAACTTTTTGCTATTCTTCCCTCACACTAGCATCAATTTCCTCAGCCTTCTTGGTTAGATAATCAAAAGTTTGTGACCTAAAACCCACACATCAATAGTAGCATACTAATCTAAATAACTCTTATTGTTTAGTTTCTCAGACGTTATTGTGGGAGTGCTTGAGAAAGCAAATGAAATAAGACCCTTCTGTGAGGATTGGGAGATAACAGAGGATGTGTTAGATGGGGTCGTGGAGGATGCAGTTGAGGAAGACTTGGAGGAGTTAGTTGGTGAACCCATGAGGTTTGATAACAATGGAAAAAAATTTTAAAAATAGGATACCTGAATGGCCGCATGTATATGTATTCAGCAAATTAGGTGACAAACGAAAAATGTGAGGCCAGATCTAGACAGAGGAGGTCAAGATGAGTCAGACGATGTCAATGGTGGTTCGAAAAGGTACCAAATGCGCTCTCACGCATCGGCAGAGGCGAATTGTTGCTAGGAGGTAGTGATGGCACATGGCAGCTTCGTTGGCAGTGCGATTTCAGGTGTTGGTCGATCTGGGGTAAGAGAGGACAATGGTGAGGTCAGTTAGTAGAGTTGACACTTGGAGGATGGTAGATTGGATGCTACTATTCTAGTGGAGAGAGAAAGAGGGCAGTTAGAAAAATGACATGGTCATATAGGTAGCGAATTGAGGTGGAGACACAATTGATCGCAAAAATTCTCACCAAAGGATAGTGGACCCATTGAGTATGCACAATTTTAGGGTTACCTCTCTTTAGGCTTTGATACCAACTTAGAAAGTTTTTTAAAATGCTTGAGAGATATCTCTCAGCCTCTTTGAATTATATAAATATAGTACAGCATCAAATCCCTCAATTGTACGGATTAGAGAATCAATCTAATTATGAGTTTCCTAATCTATTTACTGAAAGAATCAATACATATCTAACAAATAATACTGTCAACAACTATAAAAGCAACAATCAAGAAAAGAACACTCCTCTCTTAGTCTTCTCAGAGGAGGATTTTTAGGGCATAGATCGGAATCATGACGACCCAATGATCATATCAGTGGCTTTGACGAATTACGAAGTAAGAAGGTTGTTGGTTGATCAAGTCAGCTCAGCTGATATTCTGTACTCGGAAGCATTCTAGAAGCTCGGTTTCCTTGAGGAGCAGCTAAAGTTATTTTATAGCAACTTGATCAAATTCTTAAGTGAATAGGTCAACATCAAGGGATACATCGAGTTGTGGACAACTTTTGCATAAAAAGGTGGGGTCTTGAAGAAAAGAATCAACATTAAGTACATGGTCATAAATGACCAATCACCATATAATATAAATCTTGGTCGCCCTTTGCTCAATAAACTCGGGGTCGTAGTCTCCACACCCCGCTTGACCATGAAGTTCTCGATCAATGAAGAAATTATGGGAGTAATTTATGCAGACCAAATAGAGGCCCAACAATGTTACCACGATGCTTTGAAGCCAAGAACCCCAGCACAAAGATCGACATACAATTATAGGAAAAGAGATCTAACTCATGACTCACACAGAGTCTGCATGACTGAGCTAGATTCAAGACAAGAGTTATGAAAAACAAGGTCGCAACAAGAAGAAGAATTGGTGTCAATCCTACTAGGAAAAAAAGCAAATCAGGTGGTTAAAATCAATGCTAATCTCTTTCCAGATCAATCTGACCAACTGATAAAACTACTTTAAAATAATGCTAATCTTTTTGCATGGGAATCAAAGGGCATGCCAGGAATAGACCAAAGTTTTATATGTCACAAGCTCGCAATAAACCCAAAGGCAAAACCAATGGCTCAAAAGAAGTGAAGACTAGGAGAAGAAAAGAGAAAAATTAGCAAAAAAAGGTCAAACAACTATTCGAGGTAAGAATGCTAGTGCAACCTACCAAAGGCTCATGGATAAGGTGTTCGCAGAAAAAATTGGCAAAAACATAGAAGTATATGTTGATGACATGGTCGCCAAGACCCTAACATCTAGAGAGCATTGCAATTATCTAGCTGAAATCTTTGAGCAACTCAAGAAACACAACATGCACCTGAACCTAGAGAATTGTGCCTTTGGCGTGCAGGCTAGCAAGTTCCTCAGATTCATTCTTACAAATTGCGGAATTGAAGCCAACCCCAAAAAATGCATAGCGATCTTGGAAATGAAAACCCAACCACCACTAAAGAAGTACAACGTTTGACAGGAAGGG
This sequence comes from Ormosia semicastrata, assembly GCA_029884595.1. Lineage (NCBI taxonomy): Eukaryota > Viridiplantae > Streptophyta > Magnoliopsida > Fabales > Fabaceae > Ormosia > Ormosia semicastrata. Next base: position 79,690,668 of record JAQQTO010000060.1, read on the forward strand.
CAGTGGCATTATCCTGTTTCATGTCCCAATTAGCCGACTGTGCTTTACCATTTTTTAAGTGTCTAAAGAAACCTAAGCAGCTCCAATAAAGTGAAGAATGTGAGGAGGCATTCCAAAAGTTGAAAGAGTTCCTGACATCCCCACCTATCCTTGCCAAACCCAAGCCTGGCGAGCACCTATTCTTGTACCTATTAGTTTCAGATTATGCAATTAGTCCAATATTCGCCAAGGAGAAAGTAAACGACCAATTCCCGATCTATTTTGTCAGCCTAGTTTTGCATGGACTTGAAACTCGATACCAAAAGATTGAAAGTTGGTCCTCACCCTATCAACAATCTCCAGATGACTAAGACCATATTTTTAAAGCCATCCAATCACTGTGCGATCAAACTAACCTATCCGATAGATCCTCAGAAAATTCGAGTTCACCAGGTGAATGATCTCATGTTCAATTGGACTATTTAAATTTGGAGTCCAATACCAACTAAGGGGATCCATGAAGGCTTAGATCCTATCAGATTTTTTGGCAAAATTCTCAAGAGAACCTGATCAAGAAGAGTAAAAGAAGGAATGAACTTTATTTTTATATGGACCATCCAACATCAGGGGAAGAGAAAGTCATTCCAGAAGGGCCCGACGAAATAGTGATGAACACTCATTGAAGTTTGATTTCAAAGCGAGCAAAAACCAAGCAAAATACAAAGCCTTGATAGCCAGTATGACCTTGGCAAAAGAAATGGGAGCATCAAAATTGGTAGCAAGGCGCTAGAAAATTTTTTCGATGATCTCCATCAGGCTCCGCTTGAAGAACTTCATACATCCTACTCAGTATGGCTTTTTTGTCGGTGAGGTATGGATATGCTTGGACCATTCTCGACCACTCTTGGACAACTCAAGTTTCTCTTGGTGGCAATCGATTATTTCATAAAGTGGATAGAGGCAAAATCATTGGCTCGGATAATAGCAGAGAAGGTAGAAAAGTTTGAGAGTGGCAACAACACTAGAAGGGGGTTGAATCGTGCTTTCAATTTCTGAACAATTTCTGCAAACTAAACAGCTTCTTAAGTTTTCTCAGCTTGGATAAATTAGAGTATAGGTCAGAAGCTAAGTTGTTCAGAAATATTTCTTTGAAAGAAACTGAATTTGAGACAAGATTCTTTTAAAAACTTAGTTTACTTGAAGTGAAAGATCAATTTCTGTTATTAGAGGGACAAGTTAAAGATCAGATATAATGAACAAAAAACTAAGAGATAAGGTTTAGAAGATATCACTCAGAAGATTTATACTGGTTTGGCCAAACCACGTGCTATATTCTTTCTTCAACCCTAGCTTCTCCAGGCTAGATTACAAGTAGTATTTGATCCACACTAGCCTCTTCAAGAAAGACTCACATTCAGATCACTAATGAATCAGGTTACAAAGTGAGGATATAAGTTTATGTTTCTCTCAACACTCAAGTACTAGATTGGATCTATATAGAGTAGAGAGACTTTTGTTCTCTTACACTCAAAAAGTGGATCTAAGCAATTACAAACTTGATAGAATATACTTCTCTTCTAAGCAAATGATCATAAGCTGATTTCATCAAAGAGACTTGTTCATAAACAAGATTTGAACGTTCAAAAGTTTGATAAGAAGTTTAGCAGAATAACAGTTTACTTCACATCTTCAAATCTTTAGGCTTCTTCAATTTATAGAGTTTTAGAAACTAGCCGTTTGAGCCTCCAACGGTTACTGTGCAAAGTCAGGTTGCTGTTTTCTTCTCCTGTAGCAGCCAATTAGCTTTTCCTTAATGGTTTTTGTACTTTTCCAGCGAAAGTCAGAAGTTTCAAACTTCTGAGGCTTTTTTACTTTGACTTTGCTATTTATAGGCAAATGTTGTCTTCTGAACTCCTATACTTTTGAAAGACTTGATTCTTCTAATACTTGATGCTTCTGATAGTTTTGTCTTATGATGATGTTGGCTTCTAAACTCAGTCTTCTGATGCACTTTACTTCTAATTCTTGTCTTCTGATGAACTTGGCTTTTGATGTTCGTCTTCTGATGGACTAGTTTTCTGAAGGTTGTCTTCTGAAAAACTTATTCAGATTTTCATATTGAATTTTTTAAGTTCTTCTTCATACTTGGTCCGAAAACAATAATTCTGTATGAGGACTTTGATCAAGTTGAGACTTCCTCAAAGTGAATATTAAGAAATTATTGAAATTCACATTGATTATCCATGAGTCTTCTTAACTGTGTCTTGACACATTTTGATGAAATATTAGTAATCAAAAGATTTTAAATTTAAGTTTGTTAGTCATCAAAACTCAAAAAGTTCAAAAGAACTTCAGCAAGTTTTCATGCTTCTGAAGAGCTTTGGAGCTTATAGTATCCTCTTTTTCGATAATGACAAATTATACTTAGAATTCTTAAGCATAAACGAGAATTCTAAGTAAAGGTTCAGATTCAGATTAGTAAAACAAGTTAAATTTGAGATTTAAGAAGTTAGATATCAAAAGCATAAGAATTAGATCAGAAACATTTGGATTATTAGAACATCATTCATGCATATAATTTTTCATATTGTATAAAAGAAAATGAATGCAATCATGGCAACAAGCTAAAAAGTTAATGTTCATGCTCCTCCTAAACTTATGCACTAAGTCTCAATATTTTCTCCCCCTTTTGGCATCAACAAAAAGATGGGGTGAAGAATTGTGCCATCATAGAGTGGTTAGAAAAGAGGAACATTAAAAGGGTTTATCCCTTTTCTCGGGGTCTTCTAGTAAGACAACATCTTCAAACTTTTGTACCCACTAATCTTTAAACCGAGCAAACTTCTGTAGGAGGGTAGCAAAAGTAGAGTTTACTTTAGCCAGCCTAATTTGGACTTCTATTCACATTTGTTGGACTTCAACAGTAAGGCATTTAGACGGTCTTTAAAAGTTCCAAGCTTCTTTTCTTGCCAATAACCCAGATTCAGAGCATAGTAGTGAGTGATATTTCTTGAAGAGGGTGAGGCTTGAAGTTGAGCAACTCTATTAGATTCAACAAATTTTTGAAGAAAGACATCATCTTCAAAAATAATCCTTTCTTGATATTCTACACTTTTTCCTTCTGAGTTGAACTTAAGAACTGTTACCAAGTGGCTCTAGTACTCAAGAGGGGAGGTGAATTGAGTATAGAAAATTTCCTCAAAAGCTTTTAAAAATAAAAACAAATGTTGAAGCTATTAAATAAAAGATGTGAATACAAGAGAGGAAGAAGAAAAACTTAAGAACAGCAAATAAACAATTATGCAATAATAATAAACTGTAGTAAATAAAGAGATTGAGAAGAGAAGAGCAGGCTGAATATTTATCCTAGTTCGACCACCAAACCACTTGTGGCCTACGTCCAAAATATCTAAGATTTTTCACTATGAATACAAGCTTCAATAGATGCTTGCAACTGTTACAAAATAGAGCATTTTTCACACACAAGGAAACTCTACCCTTGTGCTAAAGCTTCAACTTGTAGGGATACCTCACCTTTATACAAACCTTGAGGGATACCTCACCCTCGATATAGAGAAGCATAAAATAGATGAAGAGAAACTCTCACAAAGAGTAAATATCACAAATTGAAGTGCTAAGAAGCTCTCAGGATATCTCAAAGTTTTGGCAAAAAGAGTACAAAAAATAAGTGAAATTATAAATCACGTTTTCAAGGTAAGCATAAAATTATTCAGATAGCTGAGCTAAAATAAAAGAAACCCATGGTCTCTATTTATAGAGTCGTAGAAGAAAATAGTCATTGGGTGCAATTAATTCACGTAATAAATGTAAATATGTCCGTTTCTTTCTAAAACAGGATCCCGTGTTTATTCGTATAAACCTTGGGTTATTCGAATAACACATCCTCAAAATGATCAGTTCTAAAAAAGGTTATTCGAATAACACATAGTTTTATTCGAATAATACTGCTTTAAAAAGATTTCTGAGAAACAGGTCTATTCGAATAACTCCAGAGTTATTCGAATAGCTTATATAAAAGCAGGCCATTCTGAAAGGTTGTATTCGAATAACAAGCATGTTATTCGAATAACACTTGTAAAAACAGAGGCGCACAGCAGGATTTTAAAAACATTATTCAAATAATTTATGGGTTATTCGAATAACTCAGTTTAAGTACAGTATTTCTAAGCTTGATTTATTCGAATAAAGAGGCCTTTATTCGAATAACTCTGTTTCTGAAACAGTGTAAATACTTTAAAAGGAACCCAGATGATTTTTCAAAAACACCAAAACCTTTTAAATTATTTTCAAAAACATTTTTATTTTATCTTATAAAAACCATGAGATATCCAAAAAGATCTCCGTACAAGGAGACTCTAAGTCCTAAAGCTAATCTTAAAGTTCTTGGACTTAGTCTTCTCATCATCTTCATGTTTGTTATCATCAAAACCAAACTTCATTGAAGCATAATTAAACACATTCTCCCCCTTTTTGATGATGACAAACTATCATTAAGAAAAGCATTAGTTCACATAAATTGGAATTCACAAAAATAAAGTTTGGAGAACTTACTCCCCCTCTTTTTCATAAGAGGTGTTTTAAATCAGAGATATGCGCAGCTCCCCCTTTCTTTTGGAATCTAATAATTGTTTTTATTTTTACTTGACTTTTCTCAAGAATTACCTATTATTATTTTTCTCCCCCTTTGGCATGATCAAAAAGCACAGGGAACCAAGGCAAAACATATAATAGACATTGCAAACAAGATATTCATATAATCTCAGATAAAACATATAATGCCTGTATAGTAATAAACAGATAACATGATCAAAATAGCCATGGCATTTATATTAAATTTCCAATGAAATTACATGTACAATAAGAACAGCTAGTACAAAACCAAATACTCCAAGAAACAAAACAAAAACAAAACAAAACAAAGCCTAAAAGTAGGCATCCGGTGGCGGAGGAGGGGAGTCAAGTGCTCGTTGAGTCAGCAAAGAGCGAAGGGCAGCCTGCTCACGCTCTATACGTTCTATTCTATCAAACAGAATAGAAAATGTGTTCTCCATGTAGGCCCTGTTGTCCTGCAAGGCTACCATGATTTGATCCAAAGTGACTGGATCAAGAACAGCAGGAGCAAGAGCAGGTGCATCAGCAACAGGGGCAACAAGGACGTCATCTTGATCTTCATCTTCAACTTCATCTGGATACACCCAGCCATCAGGAGTTCTGACCATCTTCATTTTGTTCAGGGTAAAGGACCCAAAAACATGATGGTGAGTTAGCTTTGTCGCCCACTTAGTGTCCAAGATCTGAGGGTACTTGCTTAAGAAGATAGAGATGATCATAAGCATAGTGTAAGAGCCTGTCTTGGCTCTTCATCATGCCTCCCTTAACGCCCTTAGGAGGTAGGCCCAGACCAGGCTTCAGTAGGTCTTCAATAGCTTGAAGCTTCTTGTACTCTTGGTCCAAAGTATCGATGTCATCATCAATGTTGCGTCCAATGGTTTGTAACCCAAACATCTGTTGCCAATCATTGGGAGTGATGACCATATGCTGATCAGAGACGTCAGAGTGCAGATCCTTGTCAACAATCTTCATGTTGCAATAGAAAATCTTTACCAAGTCAGGGTAAAGAGCACCTTGGTGTGAGCAGTAGCGAAGCACACCCTGAGCAGCCAGAAGGTTGAGGAAATCAAAGCCACCTTCATTCTAGAAGAAGTTCAAATCTATGCACTTTGAGTGCATAAGATTTCACTCCTGAAAATGAGAAATGAAGCAACCCAGTTCCTCTTGGTTGAAGGACAGCCTTCGAAGATCCAAAGGATTATTGCAAGGGGCTGTCTTCATTCGTGAGCGTTTGGCACGTGAAGAAGAGGATGCCATGAAAGGATGTAGGAAGGTGTGTAACACACCAAATTCTGACTATGTTAATATTAATAACAGAATTGCGCTGTTTTGTATTTTCTGAGTGTTATAAAAATAATTTGACTGTTCCGATACTATTTTTGATTCTTTTATGTGATTTGTTTCAAGTCAGGAAAATAATAATTTTCAAGCTGGGGGAATTCTTATCTGATTTATTCAGAGGCGATGGATCTTACTAAACCCAAATCTAAGTGATACAGAAAAGAATCTTTTATTTTTTAAAATTTATCTGTGAAATAAAAATATTTCACAGATAAATATATGCTGTTTTATTTATAGCAGCTCTGTTATAATTTATTTGACCCGATAAATTTTAACTGACAAAAAATGTGCTTAGAATATTTTCTGTAACCTAAATTAGAACAAACCAATAGGAACCAGTAAAAAAAATGATGGCTAGACTTTTTCTAACTAATAGGAATTGGTCAAATAAAGGGACATGGACTTTATTGTGGACCATTAGATGAAAAGCTTGATTAAGATGTCTTTGATCATAACCATTAATCAGATCAATGGTGTGAGAGCAATCCTGATAAAATCACTAAGTGATATCCATCCTAGATTAGATCAATGGATAGGAAATAAAGTTAAATTCAAGGGTTAGGATTGAGTCAACAATAGTGGCTTGACTATTTACTAAGTAGCTAACTAAACCTAATTTGGTTAACCTAATTGCCTAATTAAGAAACTAAGTGAACTAACCTAGTTATTAATTAGTTATAATCTAATTACTAATTAGATATCCTAATATCATTTAGAAGTCATGACAAAGCATGACATATACAATGACCTATTAATTAATTAGCTATGTAATTAGATAATTAATTAAGTGTAATTAGGAAACCTAACCTAATTAACTAGCCATTTAATTAGTATGTGATTAAGCGTAATTGAAGTCAAACTAAGTCCCTACACTCCCCTAGAGTCCCACGGCCAAGAGGCCAAATTCTACCATGTTCTCCATTGTTCTAGGTCCATCCAAGTGAACATTGCATGACCAATTGTGACATAGGCCATGTGCTATCAAGTGTGAACACAATTGTGATATTTTATTTCAAGTAAATCTCTTAATTTCCCTACACAAACTACCTCACGGCTGCACACTCTAAATTACTCTCATTATTCACTTTTTCTCTCACCTAAAAAGCCAAGCATATTTTCTCTCAAATTCCCAAGAACACCAAGAACTTTTCCTTCCCTTTTCTCTCTAGTGTTTCGGCCCCTTCACCCAAAGTCACCATCCATCTTCTATAATTTTTGTTCTTTACATTTCCTAAACCTAAACTACCTCCTAAACACTTTTCATTTAGGAAGTTTTGTGAAAATCCTATCCTAAGTGCTTCTAAATCCAAGTTTCATCTTACTTCCCTAAAGGTAAACTTGTGATTCTTTGGTTTTAAATTAAGTTTATGATTTTCTAAACCATGATTGTTCCATGGTTTATCATTATTAAGCCTTATTTGTGATTTTACTAATTATTTAAGAATTGTTAGGGATTTGTGTTGGTTCCCATGAAATCAAGGAGAAGGAGAGGAGCTTGAGGATCTTGTCTTCAAGAGGTAAGAGGGAGATTTTACCTCACCAACCAAGTTTTGGTGGTGTGGGGATGGTTTTGTATGGTGATAAACCCATAAGGGTTTATCTACCTATTGTTTGATGTGTCTTTATTTGTGATTGTGGTGTTTATGGTTTTGTTTTTATGATTGCATGTGTGATAATATGTCTAAAGCTTTGATAATATGTGTGTATGTATAATTTTGAATGCATGCAAGTGTATGTGTAAATAAGGATGTGAATAAAAGGACCAAAGTCCTGAAAATGATGGATTCAAATGAGAATTAAGGATTTAAATGAAAAGGAAATGAATTTGGAAAAGTTTGAGTATAGCAAAGTAAAATGATTTTGGGAAAACACTTTGATTTAATTAAATAAATGAGTTATGAAATAAAATGAGGGTCAATACTTGAAGTTTACTGACGTATAGCTCACCCTACGGGTTTTGAAGCGCGTTGGAAAAATTTGAGCTATATTAATTGTAGTAAAAGAAAGAATTGCCAATTTTGGGGAAACAGTACAAATACTGATTTTAGAGGGGTCATATTACAAAAATTTTATAAAAGAGGGACTATATTGTAATTAAAATTTTAAGAAGGACTATGTTGCAAATATTTTATAAGTGAGGGGTCATATTATAATTATGTTATAAATGAGGGCTCATATTATAAATATTTTATAAAAGATGGACTATTTCATAAATATGAATTTTATGAGGGACTATTATGAAAATATTGTTTAAATGGGGACTATAAAGTAATTATTATATTTTTGAGGGACTATTGTGCAAATATGAAAAATAAAGTCAAATTTTAGTGTTAAATGAGAAAAATAGTATTTTTGATTTAAAATGTATGAAAAATATTTTACGCAATTGAGAAACATTGAAAAATCACCACGCGATTTGAAAATGCAACAGAATTGTTGCACAATTGAGAAAATGTGAAAATATGACTACGCGATGAAAATACAGTAAAAATACTGTTGGGTCAATGTGTGGACCCCGAATATGTGATAATAAATTGGAACTGTGAATGGTGCATAATACATGCATTAGAAAGGTTTGAAGGACTGTATGAGGCTATTTGCCTAAGAGAGACTACACCTCTTGAGCGGGTGCGATATGTGTAGTGTAAGTCACTCGTTGACCTTGGGGGCATTGGGGTGCGGGTTGCCTACAATGGGCAGTTGGTAGCTCTTCTGTACCGTGGGTTAGACCGACGCAACACACCAATGATCCTAACCGAGACACTATTCTTAATCAAGATTTGATAAAGACTGTCGTGTATATGCTAGATGTGCAAGATTGAGTACGTGGCCTGAGGCATGTTGGTACCGACAAATCTTTTCGATCACTCTCTCTAACCTAAGTTTTAGCTCCATGGAATAGAAAATTGAGTCTAAGTGCATTTGCATAGTCATTGAGGGTATTATCATAATTATTACTTATGATAATTGAATTATTGAATATTTGGCTATTGAGAGTGGCATAATTGTAATTATGGTATGATAGCTGCATGAGATATTATATGTGTTTTATCTTCATTGCTACCATACTGGTAATGGCGTAGGTGATCTCACCTCTTTGTATGTCTATTCTATATTGTATTTATAATTTAAAAGACGTTGACCAAGAAGTTGAGCGAGAAGCCGAGGAGGAGCAGATCCCTATTGAGGACGCTGAGTTTTGAAGAGATGGAGATGTCTTGTTTCCTTAGGTATATGAGATTGACGTTTTTTGGAGGATCAGAGGCATGGCATGTTGATTTGGATGGAGAGAATATTTACTATATGGGAGACTTAAATGTTAGATTGAGTAGACAACATCTAGGACATCATTACTTTAATGTTAATATTTATGTACAACTAGAGTTTCCAATATCTATTAGGCAGTACTGGGGGACTTACTATCGTACCCTAGCGAGGTCAATATTGTGTCGTCTGCACAAACACCTGTCCGTAGGACTTCGCATCAGTCTGGATTCCTACCTACGGAGGAATCTGAGGAGGACCCGTATGAGGGTTCTATTGTCTAGTAGGACTTGGGCAATATGTTAGTTTAAATTAGAGTTTAAATATCTTGAAAGTCTAGATTGTAAATATTAAGTATTACAGTACTAAAGGCTTGTATGTATATATATGATGTACATTATTTGTGATGATGTTGTAATATTTTTATTTTTTGCTAAGTTTATTTGATTATTATTAAGAAATTTTACAACTCGTATTTATATTACAAGCACGATTTCTAACGAAGGAGTAATTTGGTAATTAAGTAACATGAAATGTGACGCCCTAAGAGGGTGTTACATGGTGTACGGTGAGGAAAGGTGGTCACGGTGAGGAAAGGAGAAGTGGTAAAAAAAAAAAAACAGAGAAGAGAGAATGGTGATGGAGGATGTGGAGAAGGTTTCGAAAGAGAGAAAAAAGAATGGTAGAAAATAGATAAATGAATTTGGGACAGGGCTGGGTATTTATAAGGAGCCTGTGTTTATTCGAATAACAGGGGTGTTATTCGAATAACCTTGAGTGGAAACCAAATGGTTGTGATGTTTCAGCCAGAAGTTAATCGAATAACTCTCAGTTGTGATGGGGCTGTTTGCCAAGAATTTACTCGAATAACCCTATGGTTATTTGAATAACCAGAAAAGAACAAATGCCTTGAGAAGACATTATTCAAATAAGGTTTTACTTATTCAAATAAGGTAGAAAAGGGAAAACACAGGATCAAGAGATCCACTTCAGGTTTATTCGAATAAATCACTGTTTATTCGAATAAAGCATGAAGACAAAGGCACATGCATCACATATATTCGAATAACATGAAGTTATTCGAATGAGACAGATATGAGAAATTAAAAACTGTGGTTGCTTAGCTCAGTTTATTCGAATAAATTGAGTTTTATTCGAATAAAACTAATATGCAACAATTTTTTTCAGCAGCTGATGAAGTTTATTCGAATAACTACAGGTTTATTTGAATAAACCTATCAGAAAAACATTATTAAACACAACCAAAAGTATAATTTTAAGGTTCAGAGACTTACCTTGTGATGATTTACCTACGAAAAGAGATTTTGGGGATATCTCCAACGCTCAAGTCAGTAAAAAAATTCAAGATTAATAGCTCAATAATGAAACAATAAATATAAGAACTATATGCAAGATTGATCTGGAATTCCAAGTTCTCTTCTTAAGTGGAAGAAAGTACCTTTAGGTATAGGTTTTGTGAAGATATCAACAAGTTGATTAGTTGTTTCAACAAATTCTAAAACACAATAACCTTTTTGAACATGATCCCTTATGAAATGATGTCTTATCTCAATGTGTTTAGACCTTGAATGCATAATAAGGTTCTTAGTCAAGTTGATTGCACTAGTATTGTCACATCGTATAGGGATGTGATAAAGCTGAAGACCAAAGTCTAGAAGTTGTTGCTTCATCCATAGGATTTGGGCACCACAACTTCCAGCTACAATATATTCAGCCTCAGCGGGAGATAAAGCTACACTATTTTGTTTCTTACTATGCTAAGAAACTAAAGAACTTCCAAGCAAGTGGCATGTTCCACTAGTGCTTTTCCTATCCAATTTGCTGTTGGTTGTGGCTTCTGATTACTCAAGAAGGGGGGTTGAATTGAGTATTATAAGTTTTTGAAACTTTTCCCTTTTTTGTAAAAACTGATTCTTTTCTTTAATTAAGAAAGAGATTTTGTCAACCAATAAACCAAAATGTGTTTTTGCAAGATGTATTGCAATCAAGAATTGAAACTTATAAAGAAATATTAATAGTAAGATTGATTTCAAATAAGAATAAGATCATTAACAAATCAGATCATACAAGCATCCCTAACATATTGCTTAATTCATACATTCAACAATAAAGCAAATAAAGAGTTAAGGGATAAAGAAAATTACAAACTGAGATTTATCCTGGTTCAGCTACCTCCACTAGTAACCTACATCCAGTCCCTACACCACTGTGAGATTTATCCACTATAGAAAATCAATATACAAGATTCTTTATAAAAGCTCCACTTCTTGGTTCCTTCTACCTAAATGATAGCTTTTCAGTCAAAGCAATCTTGTAATTCCCACAAGAGTTCCTTCTACTCTTGCACAGCACCAAGAGTCCCTTCTATTCTTGATCAAACTAGCAAGAGAACTTTCTCTCTTATCTCTCTTTTACAAAATTTGAAAAGATTGAATCAGATTCCAAGAAATCAGAAATTACAAATTGAAGCTCTAGAGAAAAATACTCATTTTTTCTTCAATGAAAAGCTCTCTCAATATTTGTGTGTGTGTTCTCGAATTTTGAATGAAGTCCCATTGAAAAAGGTGTTTCCCAATGTCCTTATATAGGTTTATCTCAAAATAGATTCATTGGATACACTTTACAAGTCAGTTGAGATCATAGCAGACTTATCAGAAGAATTTTGTTATTAGTCAATCGATGTGTACACAGATGTATTAAACAAGATTTCACTTTTATAACATGTGTACATTGATTGCCTAATCGATTGTTTTCTTGGATGTTCTTGATCTTGAATGATACACATATGAATACATTGATGTTGTTCTTGAAAAATACTTATATTTTCAGCCCAGAAGATTATACATCGATTAACTAATCGATTGTGTAGTTATTTCAAAACATTCTTGTTTCTGTTTTGTCTTATACATCGATGTATCAATAGATGTATATATATCAAATGCTTCTATCTTGACTTATACATAGATGTACAAATCGATGTATATATGTCAAAAATACATTCTTACTTCTGTTTTGATTTATATATCGATGTACCAATCGATGTTATATGCAAACGTGCATATTGATCAAGTAAGTCTAGAATCAATCGATGTATACATAAATGTATAATATGTATACATAGATGTACACGTAGGTTTTTATTAAAAGTTAGTTAATTAACTGAAAGAACATAGATGTACACATAGATGTACAAACTTATTAATTAACCTTTTTCATTCTTAGTCCATTTTTACTTTTGAAAATCATTTTTACTTATTTTAGAGAGTTTAATCAAAGAATTATACTAAGTCTTTTCTTTACAAAAAGTTTCTAATGGTTTTCCTTGAATTCCTTTTTCATGATGCTCCTTCTTCAAGTTTTCCTTCATGATCCTTGCATTGAAATACTTTACTCCATAATTCTTTGCATCCACTTTTCTTGCTCCATTAAATCTCATTGAAAAAAAAATAAAGCTTGGCAAATAGTTAGTGAATTAAAGAAATAATAATCATGTTCAGTTTAGTCATTAATCAAAACACACTAAGGTCATTTATCCACAAACTCCCCCTTTTTGATTGATGACACACTTACTATACATAATATGTTTAATGTAACACCCTCCTTAGGGCGCCACACTTCATGTTACTTAATTACCAAATTACCCTTTTATTTGGAAATCGTGCTTGTAATATAAATACGAGTTGTAAAATTTCTTAATAATAATAAGATAAACTTAGCGAAAAATAAAAACATTACAACATTATCATATCACAAATAATTCACACCTTATATACATATACCACTCTTTAGTACTGTCATATTTTAATATTTACAAACTAGACTCTTAAAATATTTAAGCTTTAATTTAACTAATACACTGCCAAAGTACTACTACACAGTAGAACCCTCAGACGGGTCCTCCTCAGATTCCTCAGAAGATAGGAATCCGGTTTGTGAAGTCCTACGGACGGTGTCGGCGGACAACACAATCGACCTCGCTAGAGTACGGTAGTAAGTCCCAAGATCTTGCCTAATAGATATTGGAAACTCTAGTTGTACATAAATATTAACACTAAAGTAATGATGTCCTAGTTGTTGTCTACTCAATCTAATATCTAAATCTCCCATATAATAAATACGTTCTCTATCCCGATCAATGTGCTCGGCCTCCGATCCTTCGCAAAACGTCAGTCTCATATACCCTAGGAAGCAAGGCATCTCCATCGTCTCAGAACTCAGCTCCCTCTCCATGAATCTATTCTTCCTCGGCTTCTTGCTCAAGTACTCACTCAACGTCTTTAAAATTATAAATATAATACAAACAGACATACAAAGAGGTGAGATCACTTACGCCAATACTAGTATGATAGCAATGAAGATAAACACATACAATATCTTATACCAGCACATCATACATAATTACAGTTATGCCAACAACATCATTTATCATCATAACTCATACAGTAAGCAATAATTACGATCATGCGATTACCAATATTCAAACATTCAACATTTCAATTATCATAAACCATAATTATGATAATACCCTCAATAACTATGTATATACACCTAGACTCAATTTCCCACTCCATGGAGCTAAAACTCAGGTCGGAGAGAGTGATCGAAAAGATCTGTCTGCACCAACATGCTTCAGACCACGTGCTCAATTTTTACACATCTAGCATATGCACGACAATCTTTATCAGGTCTTGATTAAGGATAATGTCTCGGTCTGGATCATTGGTGTGTTACGTCGGTCTAACCCACGGTACAAAAGAGCTACCAACTGTCCATTGTAGGCAACCCGCACCCTAATGCCCCCAAGGTTAATGAGTGACCTACACTACGCATATCGCACCCACTCAGGAGGTGTATTCTCTCCTAGGCAATCAGTCTTAATCAGTCCATCGGACCTTTCCAATGCATGTATTATGCACCATTTACAATTCCAATTCATTATCTCATATTCTCAATTCAATTTCTTTACCTCATATTTTCAATTCAATTTCTTTATCTCATATTCGGGGTCCTCATATAGGCCCAACAGTATCATTACTGTAATTTCATCGTAAAACCATATTTTTGCATTTTCTCAATCATGTAAAATATTTTTCATACGTTTTAAATCAAAAATATTATTTTTCTCATTTAACACTAAAATGGACTTTATTCTCCATATTTACATAATAGTCCCTCAAGAATATAATATTTACACTTTTGTCCTCATTTAAATAATATTTTCACAATAGTCCTTCATAAAATTCATATTTATGAAATAGTCCCTCCAAAACATAATATTTACGTTTTAGTCCTTTTTTAAATAATAATTTCATAATAGTTCCTCATAAAATAATATTTACGAGATAGTCCCTCTTTTATAAAATATTTATAATATAGCTCCTCTAAAATTAATAATTACAATATGGCCCCATTAAAAATGAAAATTATAATATTGCCCCTCTAAAAATCATAATTATAATATGGCCCCCTTTAAAAATGAAAATTATAATATAACCCCTCTAAAATCAGTATTTGTACTGTTTCTCAAAAATTTATAATTCTTTCTTTTACTCCCAATAATACATCTCAAATTTTCCGGACGCGCTTCAAAACTCGTAGGGTGAGCTATACGTCAGTAAACTTCAAGTATTTGATATCCGAATTTATTTTATAACCTATTTATTATGTCAATTTGTTTTCTAAAAAATCATTTAGCTTACTACTAAATTCCAATTCTTCCAAAATCAATCTCTTTCTCATTCAAACTTCCAATTCTCATTTCAAATCCATCATTTTCAGGACTTTAGTCCTCTAGACCCTAGTAAGGCCGTGAGCCTTCAAGCTCTTTGGAGCTCTCATGAGTTCGTTTCATCATGTTATTCACATCTTACTTTACTCATACATTTTCATACTTACACAATCACACATACAATCATATATCAAAGCAATAATCATAAAATCACACATGCATACACAATTATAAAGCCATAGACATCAAAATCACAAACAAAGAGACATCAAACAATAGGTACATAAACCCTTATAGATTTATCACCATACAAAACCATCCCCACACCACCAAAACTTGGTTAGTGAGGTAAAATCTCCCTCTTACCTCTTGAAGACAAGTCCTTCAAGCTCCTCTCCTTCTCCTTGATTTCGTGTGGCCTTAAACAAATCCCTAACAATTCTAAAATAATTAATAAAATCACATACAAAGCTTAATAATGATAAACCATGGAACAAATATGGTTTAGAAAATCATAAACTTGAATCAAAACCAAAGAATCACAAATTTACCTATAGGGAAGTAAGCTAGAAGTTGGATTTTGAAGCACTTAGAGTGGGATTTTGAGAAAACTTCCTAAATGAAAAGTGTTTAGAATGTTGTCTACCTTTAGGAAATGATGAGAGTGAAAATTATAGGAGAGTGATGGTGTTTATGGGTGTTGGGGGCCGAACCATAAGGAAGAAAAAAGAAGGAAAATGGTTTTTATGTGTTCTTGAAATTTAGAGAGAATATGATGCTTGGTCTTAGGTGAGAGAAAAGTGAAATTGTGAGAGTGAAAATCAAAGTGGGCTGCCGTGTGAGTCTTGGAGAGATTAAGAGATTTGCATGAAGTAAAATATCACAATTTGTGTTCACACTTGAAGCACATGGCTTATGTCACCTTTTAATTATTAAATTGCCATGCTAGATAATTCAAGAACCTTGGAGAAGATTTCCAAGCTGCATGACCGTGTGGCTCTATTAGGATTAGAGACTTAATTTGTTTTCAATTAACACCTAATTGCATGCTAATTAACTAGCTAATTAATTAGGTTTAGTTTCCTAACCATTCTTAATTAATTATCTAATTACATGACTAATTAATTAAACATATAATTACATATATCATAACCTCTAATTAAAATTAGGATATCTAATTAGGAATTAGATTATAACTAATTAAGAATTGGGTTAGTTTACTTAGCTTGTTAATTAGGTCATTAAGATGACTTAATTAGGTTTAATTAGTTACTAAGTAAATTCAAGCCACTATATTTGACTTCATCTTAGCCATTGAAATCAACTTGGTTTCCTATCCATTGATCTCATCTATGGTGGATATTACTTAGTGGTTTTATCAGGATTCGTTTCACACCATTGATCGGATCAACGGTTATGATCGAAAGCATCTAAATCATGCTTTTCATCCAATTGTCCTTAATGAAGTCTATGTTTCTTTATTTGACTAATTCTCATTGGTTTAGAGTTTACAAGCCACCTTTGTTGACTTGTTCCTATTTGTTTAGAATTTGTGGTCAAGAATCGTTGGATTTGCTACTCTAAACGGGTCCCACAGACTTTTCGGGTCCATGATCATTTTGAAGCGATTTCTACTATTTTTAAAAGCAAGAGGTCTTGTTAAATAAAATAATATTATAATAATATAAAATTATTTTATTACACAATTAAATCCTAAAAATTAAAAGATTAATATATATATCAATCGGAATTGGGTTTAGTAAGATTCCCTAGCTCCGAATAATTAAAATAAGAATTTTTCCGGCTCTAAAATTATTATTTTCCTGACCCGGAGCAAATCACACAAAAAAATCAAAAATAGTATCAGAATAATTAAATTATTTTTATATTGCACAGAAAATACAAAACAGTGTAATTCTGTCAGTTCTGTAACATAGTCTAAAATTTGGGGTGTTACATTTAACATTCAATATATCAGAGTAATACAATGCATATCAGAGTAATACAATGCAGCAGTTGTTTACCATTTACTCCCCCTGTCTAATTGATAGTTCTTATCATTTGAACATGTATAGGATTATTGCATCATTATTTTAGATCATTAGTTCAAGTTGATTTAGTATGGTATTCATTGTTTAGGTTGTTATTTTATTTAGTATGTGTATGGTACCTATTCTCCCCCGTTGTCATTATAAAAAAGAATATGTACGGGAGAATCAAAGTACAAAAGCATGTAAAACAAGGTACATACTAGAAATTCAACCATTCATTGATTCATTCATTGATATCAGCATGATCAAAACAAGTTATACAGTTATTTATCATCACCATTATTCAAAGAAAAATTAAAATTGAAAATAGTTGAACAAATATCAAAAGCAACATATTAACATTATTACAGACACACTTAAGACACCCTAAGATCTAAGCATCTTCATTGGTCCTTGGTTATTCAGTGTGCTGTGAAGCTTGGCCTGCTTGCCCTTCAAGATTGTCTTCCTCTTCAAGTATAAAGAAGAAGAACAAATTGACTTCTCTAGCTATGTTCACAACATCTTGAAGTAGGATGAACTTACGGAGGTGCGATGTAAATGCCTAGATGTTGATGTAGAGTGGCCATTTGGCCTTCCAAAGTGTTGAGTCTAATACTCAAGTAGTCAATAGATTATTTTAGCATAATATGATGTTTTGTTTGCCTAGCCTCAAAGCTTTCAAACATTTGAATCAGCTTGTCCATTTTGCTATTCAGCTCTGAGTTGTCCTCTGCAGCTCTTTGCTCTTCACCAACTATCCTAACCCACTCTCCATTTACTTTAGCAAGCTTCATCTTGCTAATGGTTCCTTCACCAAACTTGTGAGTTACCTTTGTAGCTTCAAATCTCTCTTCATTATCCAGAGAGACTCCAAAGTGTTCCAGCAAACTCACCACTAATCTAGGATAGGGTAGGGTAGCTCCATTGATTTTACAGTCTAGTATGTGCTTGCCAATTATGAAGCTCCAACTCAACTGCTTCTTCTGTAGCATAGCCTAAAGCATCAAAATATCATTGTTCTGCACCACAACATGATTTCCTGATCTTGGTAGAAGTATCCTGCTTAGCACATATTGCAGGAGCCTATGCTGAATGTGCATAAAGCTGATGTTTATCAGTCTTCCTTCTGGTGCATTTTCAATGAGAAGCATTTTCTTTGCTTCTTCCTTGTCAAAATTCTTAATCCAAGCACTGTCTGGTCCAGTACCAGCAAGATTACTTCCTTTGTAATCTACTCCAGTAAATTGAGCAAACTCAGCAAAAGTCATCTCAATTCTAGTGTTCTTTACTTCAGTAGAGAATCCCTCATTGTCCATTTCATATGTACAATAAAATGCTTTGATCAATGTAGGGTAAATATCACTCTTAATCTGCAGAAATTGACTCAGATTATACTCCTCTAAAATCTTATGAAAAGTGAACTCGTTGGTCTCAAAATAATTGAAATCAACAGTCCTAGCCTCATGAGTATCTCTATGTTTAAAATTGTTCTTATAAAGCATAATGTACTCCTCATCAGAGAAATACCTTCTGAGAAGTTCAATCTTAGTAACTCCTTCATTATTTTCTTCTTCTTCCTCTGTTCTTTTTCTCTTCTTTTGAACAGTCTTCTTCTTGGGTGTGTCCTTCACCACTTTCTTCTTCTTTTCTTGTTTCTTAGGTGCTGGTTTTGAAGATTCGGCAACTTTCTTGCCTTTGTCTTGTGTTTTCTTCTTCAAGCTTTTGATTGGAAGCTTGTCAATCCTTTTAGAAACCTGAGTTTTCTCAGTTCCTTTTCTTTTGGGGCGAACAGGGGTTGCTGTGGGTGAAACACGTTGAGGTGTGGAAGATTGAGTTGAGGAGGAAGATGTGGAGTTAGAGGGAATAGGTGTAGAGGGTTTAGGATGCTTCACACGAGCCATTTGAGAAGATTTCGAGCTCTGCTAGGGTTTAGGTTCTCTGAAATTTGGTTTAGACGATAAAGAATTTGGAGGGAAGTTGAAATTAATAAACCCAGAATAGTCAATCGATTTCCCAATCGATGTGTTAAAGGGTTTTTACCTCCAATACGCACATGATAATCGATGTACTTAGCATCAAGATTTTAGTTTAAATCAGGTACATCGATGTATTAATCAATGTATAAGCTAAGTCAGAGAGTACCAAGTTTTAAAAACTTGAAATCAATCGATGTGTGAATCTATGTATAAGCAATGTCAGAGAGTCCAACAATTTGTAGCATACATCTAATCGATGTATAATTGATGTATAGAGTAAGTCAGTGAGTTCTAAATTTTAGAATTATTATTCAATCGATGTTACAATCGATGTATACACAGGGTCAGTGTTTTTAAAACCATTCTAATCGATGTAGCAATCGATGCATAGTCACTTACAGTGAGTAGTGCATTTGAGATTCGTGAATCAATCGATGTGTAAATTGATTTATATCAGATTAAATTGAAATTGCTAAAATTTCATATTAGGTCAATCGATGTGTCAATCAATGCCTATCATATACTGTACCTATTTAATTAAATGAATCGATTGTCCAATCGATGCATAATGATTTTTAGAGAGTCATGTTTTCTATTTTTTTTTAACTTCAATCGATGTACAAATTGATGTTCTAATTATTTTAAGTATATAATGCTTATATCAATCAATTGTGTAATCAGTGTATAACATCAAACATCCAAATATCATGCATTCAACATTTAAAACATCAAGCATAGGTAGGATCAATTATTCCTAATTCTCTTCTTATGTAGAAAAAGCTATCTTTAGCCAAATATCAGCTACTTGTTTAGATGTATCAACATATTCAATGATTACATCTCCACTTTGAATGTGATCCCTTATGAAATGATGTCTTATCTCAATATGTTTGGTTCTTGAATGCATTATAGGATTTTTAATGAGATTTATAGCACTAGTATTATCACATCTAATTGGTATTTTCTCTAAGAAAACACCATAGTCAATAAGTTGTTGTTTCATCCAAAGAATTTGTGCACAATAACTTCCTGCTGCAACATATTCTGCTTCAGCAGTTGATAAAGCCACACTTGTTTGTTTCTTACTAAACTAAGAAACTAATGAGTTTCCCAGTAGGTGGCAGGTTCCACTAGTACTTTTCCTATCTAACTTGCATTCAGCAAAGTCAGAATCAGAATATCCTACTAACTTACATGTTGATCCTGTAGGATACCATAATCTCATTTCTTTAGTTCCTAACAAGTATTTCATGATTCTTTTTAAAGTAGTTAAGTGTGATTCCTTAGGATTGGATTGATATCTAGTACACATACAAACACTGAACATTATATCAGGTCTACTTGCAGTTAAATAGAGTAAGGAACCACTCAGATCTCTGTACTTGGAAACATCTACTGATTTACCTTTCTCATCTTTGTCCAAGTAGCATGATGGACTCATTAGAGTAGCCATTTCCTTTGCATTTTCCATTCCAAACTTCTTCAATACTTCTTTGTAGTACTTAGTTTGGCTTATGAAAGTCTCATCATCACATTGTTTGATTTGTAGTCTGAGGAAGTATGTAAGCTCTCCTATCATAGACATTTCAAACTCGTTTTGCATTAATTTAGCAAATTTCTTACACAAAGATTCATTAGTAGCACTAAATATAATATCATCAACATAAATTTGAACAAGTAGTATGTTTTGTGCTTTTCTTTTTATGAATAGTATTATGTCAACTTTTCCTCTTATGAATCCCTTTTGAAGTAAGAAATTACTTAGCCTTTCATACCAAGCTCTTGGAGCTTGTTTAAGTCCATACAAGGCTTTAGTGAGTTTATACACATAATTAGGAAATTCATTTATTTCAAATCCAGGAGGTTGACCAACATACACTTCGTCTTGTATATATCCATTTAGGAATGCACTCTGAACATCCATTTGATATAATTTAAAATCTATGATACATGCATATGCTAACAACATGCTAATTACTTCTAATCTAGCCACAGGTGCATATGTTTCATCATAGTCAATTTCTTCTTCTTGATTATAACATTTGGCTACTAATCTTGCTTTATTTCTTATTATGATACCATTTTCATCAAGCTTATTCCTAAACACCCATTTTGTACTAATTATTTGTTTGTCCTTGAGTTTAGGAACAAGTTTCCAAACTTTATTTCTTTCAAACTGATTAAGTTCTTCTTGCATTGCCATAATCCAGTTTTTATCAATAATTGCTTCATCTATAGTTTTAGGTTTAACTTGTGATACAAAAGCCATATTATTGCATGCATTTCTTAAGGAATGTCTAGTGGTTACTCCTTTGGATATTTCACCAATTATGTTTCTAGAGGGTGATTCCTTGCAGTTTTCCATTCTTTAGGTAGATCTTCATATTGAGCATCTTCTAAAATTCCACTGCTTCATCCACTTTGGCATTGTCCTGATTTTCCTCAAGTTGAATCTCTTCTAAAGTTTTTGCAACATTATCAACAAATTCCTTTCCCAATCTTTTGGGGTTAGTTTCATCAAATGTAACATGTACAGATTCTTCAATTATTTGTGTTCTTTTATTGAAAATTCTAAAAGCTTTACTAGATGATGAATAGCCTAGAAAGATTCCTTCATCAGCTTTAGGGTCAAACTTTCCTAGATTGTCCTTTCCATTATTTAGTACAAAACATTTACAACCAAAAACATGGAAATATGAAACATTTGGTTTTCTACCTTTATAGAGTTCATATGGAGTCTTTTTCAAAATTGGTCTAATCAAGACTCTATTCATTAAATAGCAAGCTGTGTTTACAACATCTGCCCAAAAATATTTTGGCATGTTTGAGTCATTCAACATAGTTCTTACTATTTCTTCTAAGGATTTATTTTTCCTTTTCACAACTCCATTTTGTTGTGGAGTTCTTGGAGCAGAGAAATTATGTTGAATTCCCAACTCTTCACAGAAATTATCAAATTCTTCATTTTGAAATTCTCCACCATGATCACCCCTTATAGTAGTTATTTTCATGTCTTTTTCATTTTGTACTAACTTAGCCATTTTCTTAAAGGCTGTAAAAGCTTCATTCTTATGTGCTAAGAAGAAGGTTCATGTAAATCTAGAGTAATCATCAACTATTACTAATGCATACAAATTTCCTCCAAAACTTTTGGTCCTAGAGGGTCCAAATAAATCCATGTGCAGTAGTTGTAAAGGTCTTTCAGTTAAAACTATATTCTTAGCCTTAAAAGATACTTTAGTTTGTTTGCCCTTTTGGCATGCATCACATAAACCATCTTTTGAGAATTAAGTCCAATTACTAATTCTTTATAAATGAGTTTGTTTAGATGATCCATGTGAATATGTCCTATTCTTCTATGCCATAGCCAATTTTCCTCTTCCTTAGATATCAAACAACATACATCACTAGCAGAAATACTTTCTAAATCTATCATGTATATGTTATTCAATCTATTACCCATCAGCTTTGCATTTCTGTCATGCTTGTTTTCTATAATACAACTAATAGAGTTAAAGAATACATTATAACCTTTATCACATCGTTAGCTGATGCTTAGTAGATTATGCTTGAGCCCTTCAACATATAGTACACATTCTATCTTGGTAGTTGTGCTTCTTCCAATTGTTCCAACTCCTAAGATCCTTCCTTTATTGTTATCACCATAGGTGACACTTCCACTTTGTTTAGGAGTGAAGGATGAGAACTTAGTGATATCTCCAGTCATATGTTTAGAGTAACTACTATCAAGATACTAATTTGAACTATTGGCTCTCAAACACACCTACAAAACAGATTTTAAGCATTTTTCTTAGGTACCCAAACTTTGTTGGGTCCTTTAGTGTTAGTCATAACATATGTTCCCTTGGGAACCCAAATTTGTTTAACATAAATCCTTGAAGGATTTCTAAAATAGCATGTAGAAGCTGTATATCCTTTTCTTGCACAAAAGAAACATTTCACAAAAAGGACTAGTAGAGGATTTAGGTGCAATAAAGAGTTTCTTAAGAGCCTTTTCATGCAATGTTGGTTTATAGCCTATTCCAACTTTGTCATATACTCCTTTTTGCTGTCCTAACATGGCATTTAAATTATCTCTTCCCATTGTAAATTTAGATAGAGTGGTTTTCAATTTTTCCACTTTTTTTTTCCAGAATGTTGTAATTAGAACATGTAGAACTAGATGTACTTAGCTTAATGTATTTAGTTTCTAATTCTTTAATCTTAATTTGAAGATATGCATATTCACTACATTGTTTAGCAATAACTTTCCTAGATGACATTAATTGCTTAGCAATTTTCAGATATTCATTATGCAATTCATCAAAAGCATCTTGCAGTTCATCATAGGTAGGAGGGATTTCATTTATCTTATCTTCATTGTCACTTTGATGATTAGTCATGAGACAAAGATTGGCCTCTTCTTCCTCAGGACACTCATTCTTGTAATGTCCAGGTTTACCATATTCATAGCACTTCACATTTGATGTTGAACTTTCAACTTTTGAAGAGTTCTTCTTGGAAAAGAAGTTTGAGGGTCTTTTGTTGTAGGTTTTCTT
Source organism: Ormosia semicastrata (assembly GCA_029884595.1). Lineage (NCBI taxonomy): Eukaryota > Viridiplantae > Streptophyta > Magnoliopsida > Fabales > Fabaceae > Ormosia > Ormosia semicastrata. Next base: position 79,714,201 of record JAQQTO010000060.1, read on the forward strand.
CTTTTTGAGGAATCTTTTGAACTTTCTAACTAGCAGCCCCATATCCTCTTCAGATTCATCTTCATCTTCAACTTCTTCGTCTTCATCACTGTCAAGACTTTCTTTGGAGACATGTGCTTTGAGTGATAAGCCTCTTTTCTTTTTCTCCTTCTCTTCATGGTCATTCAATTTATGCAACTCCATCTCATGTTCTTTGAGTTTTCCAAATAGTGTAGCAAGATTCATGGTTTCCAAGTCCTTTGATTCAGCTATAGCAGTAATCTTTGGTTGCCATTCTCTTGTCAAATATCTTATGATCTTGTTGATTTGTTGTTCTTTTGAAATGCTCTTTCCTAGTCCGTTCAGCTGATTCACTATGTGAGTGAACCTTCTTTGCATATCATTGATGTCTTCACCATTCTTCATGTGAAAGAGTTCATACTCGTGCATGAGTGAGTTCATTCTTGCTTTCTGTACATCATTGGTTCCTTCATGAGTAATTTGCAGTGTATCCCACATTTGCTTGGCTGTCTTACAATTTGAAACCCTGAAAAATTCATCATAACTCAAGGCAGCGGTTATAATATTCTTAGCTTTAGCATTATAACCTACTTTCTTTTTGTCCTCATCATCCTAATCACTTCTAAGTTTTTCTTTCTTGTTGCCATTAGCATCAAGAGAGTGAGAAATGTATGGACCATTCTCAACAGCATCTAAAACATCAATGCCACTTGCCTCAAGAAATATTAACATCCTTTCTTTCCAATACATATAGGCAGTGCCATTGAAAGCAGAGGGTCTTGCCAAGGAAGCCCCTTCTCCCAAGATGTCATTTGAAGCCATCCTCTTAAGCTGTTAAGCTTTACACAAGAGTGAAAGCTCTGGTACCACTTGTTGGTTGTGGCTTCTGATTACTCAAGAAGGGGGGGTTGAATTGAGTATTATAAGTTTTTGAAACTTTTCTCCTTTTTGCAAAAACTGATTCTTTTCTTTAATCAAGAAAGAGATTTTGTCAACCAACAAAATGTGTGTTTGCATGAAGTATTGCAATCAAGAATTGAAAATTATAAAGAAATATTAACAGTAAGATTGATTTCAAATAAGAATAAGATCATTAACAAATCAGATCATACAAGCATCCCTAACATATTGCTTAATTCATTCATTCAACAATAAAACAAATAAAGAGTTAAGGGATAGAGAAAATTGTTTACCGAGATTTATCCTGGTTCAGCTACCTCCACTAGTAACCTACATCCAGTCCCCACACCACTGTGAGATTTATCCACTATAGAAAATCAATATACAAGATTCTTTACAAAAGCTCAACTTCTTGGTTCCTTCTACCCAAATGACAGCTTTTCAGTCAAAGCAATCTTGCAATTCCCACAAGAGTTCCTTCTGCTCTTGCACAGCACCAAGAGTCCCTTCTACTCTTGATTTAACCAGTGAGAGAACCTTTTCTCTTATCTCTCTTTTACAAAATTTGAAAAGATAGAATCAGATTCCAAGAAATTAGAAATTACAAATTGAAGCTCTAGAGAAAAATACTAAGTTTTTCTTCAATGAAAAGCTCTTTCAATATTTGTGTGTGTTCTCAAATTTTGAATGAATTCCCCTCGAAAAAAGTGTTTCCCAATGTCCTTATAAAGGTTTATCTCAAAATAGATTCGTTGGATACACTTTACATGTCAGTTGAGATTATAACAGACTTATCAAAAGAATTCTGTTATTAGTCAATCGATGTGTACACAGATGTATTAAACAAGATTTCACTTTTATAACATGTGTACATTGATTGCCTAATCGATTGTTTTCTTGAATGTTCTTGATCTTGAATGTAACACCCTCCTTAGGGTGCCACACTTTATGTTACTTAATTTCTAAATTACCGTTCAATTAAAAATCATGCTTGTATTATAAATACGAGTTATAAAATTTCTTGATGATAATAAGATAAACTTAGCAGAAAATAAAAACATAACAAAATTGTCACACATAAATTACATCATATATATACATACAAGCCTGTAGTACTGTCGTACTTAAATATTTTACAAACTAGACTTCCAAAATATTTAAACTTTAATTTAAAACTAATATATAGCCCAAATCCTTCTAGACAGCAGAACCCTCAAACGGGTCATCCTCAGATTCCTCAGCATATAGGAATCCATCATGAGGTGCAGTCCTACGGACAGGTGTCCGAGCGGATGACACAATACTAACCGTACTGGGAGTACGATAGTAAGTTCCCCAATACTACCTAATAGATATTGGGAACTCTAGTTGTACATAAATATTGACAGAAAAGTAAGGGTGTCCTAAATGTTGTCTACTCAGTCTAATATTTAGGTCTCCCATATAGTATATACTCTCTCTCTCTTGATCAACAGTTCATGCCTCATCTCCTCCAATGAATGTCAGCTTCAGGTAGCCAAGGAAACTAGGCATCTCCATCTCTTCAAAACTCGATGTCCTTAGCAGGAATCTGCTCCTCCTCACCTTCTCGCTCTATATCTTGCTCGACGTCTTAACAAATATAAATATAATACAAAACATGCATACAAAGAGGTGAGATCACCTACGCCAATACTAGTATGGTAGCAATGAAGATAAACACATACAATATCTCATACAGTTATTATGCCACAATTACAGTTATACCACTAACATCATTATCATCACAAAACATGTAATACACAATAATTACGATCATGCCATTATCAATAATCAAATAATCAATAAATCAATTATCATAAACAGAAATTACGATAATACCCACTATCATTATATGTATGCACACAGACTCAATTTCCTACTCCATGGAGCTACAACTCAGGTCTGAGAGAGTGATCGAAAAGAATTATCGGTACCAATATGCCTCGGACCACGTGCTCAGTCTTGCACATCCAGCATATACACGACAGTCTTTATCAGATCTTGATTAAGGATAGCGTCTCGGTTAGGTGTGTTGCGTCGGTCTAACCTACGACATAGAAGAGCTACCATCTGCCCATTGTAGGCAACCCGCACCCCAATGCCCCCAAAGTCAACGAGTGACTTACACTACGCATATCGCACCTACTCAGGAGGTGTAGTCTCTCCTAGGCAACTAGTTTCATACAGTCCATCGGACCTTTCTAATGCATGTACTATGCACTATTCACATTTCTATTTCATATCATATATTCGGGTCCCACACAATAATCTAATAGTATAATTACTGTATTTCAATCGTGTAGTCATATTTTCACGTATTCTCAATTGTGACTCAATTCTGTCGCCTTTTCAAAATCGCGTAGCGATTTTTCAATGTTTTCAAATCGCGTAAATATTTTTCTTACGTTTTAAATCAAAAATACTATTTTTCTCATTTTAATACTAAAATTGGCTTTATTTTCCATATTTGCACACTAGTCCCTCAAAAACTCATATTTACATATTAGCCCTCAAAAATTAATATTTACGTCATAGTCCCTCAAAAATTAATATTTATGAAATAGTCTCTCAAAAATTTAATATTTACAAAATCATCCCTCTTTTATAAAATATTTACAATTTGATCCCTCTAAAAATAATATTTACAATATGACCCCTCTAAAACAAGTATTTATACAATGGCCCCTCATTTTGATAAATTTTATAATTTAGTCCCTCTTTTATAAAAATTTGCTGTATAATTCCTCTAAAAATTAGTAAATGGTATTGTTTTTCAAAAATAATTATTTCTTTTCTTTACTACCCATAAAAATCATTTTACTTTACTATACTCAAATTTTTTCCAAATTCATTTAAATCTTTCAGTTCTCATTTTAATTCATCAGTTTGAGGACTTTGGTCCTCTTTTCCATAGTATGGCCGTAAGCCTCGGTACTCTCTTGAGTACTCATACAATCGATTCATCATGTTGTTCACATCTTAAATTACACATACATTGTCATGCTTTCATAATCATACATACACACATAATATCAAAGCTTTAAGCAATTTATCACACATGCAAGTATAGAAATACAATCATACACAACACAATCACAATCAAAGCACATCAAATAATCGGTGAAGAACCCTTATGGATTTTTCACCGTACAAAACCATCTTCACGCCACCAAAACTTGGTTGGTGAGGTTAAATCTCCCTCTTACCTCTTGAAGACAAGCTTTTCAAGCTCCCCTCCTTCTCCTTAATTTTCGTGTGGCTCACAACAATTCCTAACAATTCTAAAACAATTAGTAAAATCACAAACAAAGCTTAATAATGATAAACCATGGAACAAACATGGCTTAGAAAATCATAAATATGAATTTAAACCATAGAAATTCAAGTTTACCTCCAAGGAAGGAAGCTAGAAGTGGGTTTTTGAAGCACTTAGGATGTGATTTTGGGAAAACTTTCTAAATGGAAAGTGTTTAGAATATTGTTTAGCTTTAGGAAATGATGTGTGTGAAAATTATAGGTGATTAATAGTATATCTAGGTGTGTTGGCCGAACCACTCAAGGAAAATGGAAGAAAATGGTTGCTTGGTGTTCTTGAATTTTTAGAGAAAAGATGAAAGCTTTTTGGGTGAGAGAGAAAATGAAATTTGTGAGAGTGAATTATGGAAGGCTGCTGCCGTGAGAGTGTAGTGAAATTAGAGGATTTACTTGCATCAAAATATCACAAATTGGATGCACATGGATGTGCACATGGCTTATGTCATTCACTTGACTTTCAACGCTTTATGGATTGTTCAAGAATCATGTAGAATTCTCCTCCAAGCTGCTGCAAACCGTGGGACACTTTGGCATTTAGGGACTTTAATTTATTTTAATTCAAGTCTAATTACTTGCTAATTGATTAGTTAATTCATTAGGTTAAGTTTCCTAATCAATCTTAACTAATTTTCTAATTACATAACTAATTAATTAGACATATAATTACATATATGATATCCTCTAATTAAAATTAGGATATCTAATTAAGAATTAAATTATAACTAATTAATAATTAAGCTAGCTTACTTAGCTTGTTAATTAGGCTATTAGATTAATCAAATTAGGTTTAGTTAGTTACTAATCAAATTCAAGCCACTATTGTTGACTTCATCTTAGCCATTGAAATCATCTTGATTTCCTATCCATTGATCTCATCTACGGTGGATATTACTTAGTGGTTTTGTCAAGATTCGTTTTACACCATTGATCGGATCAACGGTTAAGATTAAAGCTTCTAAAGTAAGTTTTACAATCTAATGGTTCACAAAGAAGTTTATGCTTCTTTTGTTGACTCATTCTAATTGGTTTAAAAAGTCAAGCCACCTATTTTGACTTGTTCTTATTGATTTAGATTTCTGTCTAGTCAGAATCGTTGACTGTTACACTAAACGTGAGCCCCACGAACTTTTTCGGGTCCACTAACAAATTTTCTACTTGTTTTTGAGATAGTAGGTCTTGTTGAATAAAATAATATTATAATAATATAAAATTATTTTATTACACGTTAAATCCTAAAAATTATAAGATTAATATATATATTAATCAATTGGGTTTAGTAAGATCCCACATTTCTCAATTAATTATAATAATATTTTTTCGGTCAAGAAAATTATTATTTTCTCGACTCGAAGCAAATAATACAAAATGATCAAAAATGATCTCAGAATAGACAGATTATTTTTATAACACACAAAAAACGTAAAACAGTGTAATTATGCTATTACTATTAACATAGTCAGAATTTGTGGTGTTACAACTCTCCCCCTCTAAAATAAAGTTTCGTTCTCGAAACTTGACACATATTCAAAATAAAAATGGATACTGCTCTCTTATCTTCTCTTCCAACTCCCATGTGGCTTCACCACTTACATCGTTCCATACCATTTTAACCAATGCGATGTCCTTTCCTCGAAGTTGCTTGATCCTTCGATCTTCAATCTTGACTGAAAACGTCTCATAGGTCAAATTCTCCTTCAGTTGTACAGTGTCTGGTTCGATGACATGAGTCGGATCAGAAATATATTTCCGTAGTTGTGATACGTGAAATACATTGTGAAGATTTGATAAGAATGGTGGTAGTGCAATCTGATAAGCTACCAGACCTACCCGACGAAGTATCTGATACGGTCCAATAAACTTCGGAGTGAGCTTCCTCGACTTGATTACTCGTCCAACTCCAGTCATAGGTGTCACACGTAGAAATACATGGTCACATTCTTCAAATTCAAGCGGTCTTCGTCTTTTATCTGCATAACTCTTTTGCCGCGCCTGAGTTATCCTCATCTTGTCTTGGATTATCTTCACTTTCTCAGTTGTCTGCTGCACAAATTTAGGTCCTACCACAGTACTTTCACCATCATGGTACCAACACAACGGTGTTCTGCACCTTCTCCCATATAATGCCTCATAGGGTGCCATCCCTGTGCTTGAATGGAAACTATTGTTGTAGGTGAACTCTATCAACGGTAGAAATTCATCCCAACAACCAGTTTGCTCTAAAACACAAGCCCTCAACAAGTCCTCCAATGACTGAATCGTCCTTTCTGACTGACCATCTATTTGCGGATGGTAAGCAGAACTCAAACGTAGCTTCGTTCCCATCGCTTCTTGTAAACTGTTCCAGAATCTTAATGTAAATCGCGGATCTCGATCAGAAATTATACTGGATGGTACACCATGAAGTCTAACAATTTCATTGATGTACACTTGAGCTAACTTTTCCATTGAGTATTTAATATTAATCGGTAAAAAGTGCGCCGACTTTGTAAGCCGATCAATAATTACCCATATAGAATCGTGACTCTTTCGAGTTTTCGGTAGTGCAGTTACGAAATCCATTGCTATGTCATCCCATTTCCACTCAAGAATAGGCAAAGGTTGCAACATTCCTGATGGTGTCTGATGTTCCACTTTGGCTTTCTGACAAATCAAACAGGATGATACATATTCTACGACATCCCTCTTCATTCCTTGCCACCAATACAGCTGTTTCAAATCTTGGTACATCTTTGTGGCTCCTGGATGCATACTCAACTTACTTCTATGCGCTTCATCCAAAATTGATCTCCTCAGTTCTAGATCATTTGGTACACAAACTCTCCCTTTGAACTTTAAAATTCCATCAACACCTTCGCTGAATTCTAGTTCTGCTCCTTGACTTCTTGCTTCCTTTGCTTCTTGCAAATACTGATCACTGTTTTGCCCTTCTCGTATTCTATCCATCAAATCATTCGAAATAGTGATAATGTTCAAACACATCTTCCCCGATGTCAATTTCACAGATAATCGCATATCTCGAAACTCTTCTATCAATTCCTTCTCCTTTATCATCATAACAAAGCATTAAGCGCTTTCCTACTCAAAGCATCCGCTATGACATTCGCTTTCCCGGGATGATACTGTAATTGAAAGTCATAGTCTTTCAGAAACTCGAGCCAACGCCTTTGTCTCATGTTTAACTCTTTCTGGTCAAACAGATACTTCAAACTTTTATGATCACTAAAAACAGTTAACGTTGCCCCATAGAGAAAATGTCTCCATACCTTCAACGCAAACACTACTGCGGCTAACTCCAAGTCATGAGTCGGATAATTCCTCTCATGCACTTTCAACTGCCTCAACGCATACGCCACAACCTTACGATTCTGCATAAGTACACAACCCAATCCTTGATACGAAGCATCACAATATACCTCGAAAGGTTCGTTCAGATCAGGTAGAATCAAAACTGGTGAAGTAGTCAGTCGTCGTTTCAACTCCTGAAAACTTTCCTCACATGCTTCAATCCATGTAGAAGGTTGATTCTTTCGTGTAAGTTGGGTAAGAGGTCCTGCAATCTTCGAAAACCCCTCTATGAATTGTAGATAGTAACCGGCCAATTCGATGAAACTATGGATCTCCGATACAGTCTTCGGTCTCTCCCATTCTACAACTGTCTCCACCTTTGAAGCATCAACTTCAATTCCATCCGCCAATATGACATGCCCCAAAAATTGTACTTCACTCAACCAAAATTCACATTTGGACAACTTGGTATACAACTTATTCTCCTTCAAAATCTGGAGAACCACCCTGAGATGTTCAGCATGCTCCTCCTGACTTCGAGAATAAATCAAGATGTCATCAATAAAGACAACAATAAAATTAGCCAAGTATGAATGGAAAATTCGGTTCATGAAGTCCATAAATATCGCAGGTGCATTAGTCACACCAAAAGGCATCACTTGATACTCATAATGCCCATATCGTGTTCGAAACGCAGTCTTTGGGATATCCTCCCACTTCACACATATTTGGTGATAACTAGAACGTAAATCAATCTTAGAAAATATTGCGGCTCCTCACAATTGGTCCATCAGATCATCGATTCTTGGTAGTGGATATTTGTTCTTGATTGTAATCTTGTTCAATTACCGGTAGTCTACACATAGACGAGAAGTCCCATCCTTCTTCTTTACCAACAATACTGGAGCTCCCCAAGGTGATACACTTGGTCTCACAAACTGCTTCTTCAATAAATCCTCTAACTACTTCTTAAGTTCTGCCAATTCTACTGGCGACATCCGATAAGGCGCCATAGATATAGGTCCAGCTCCAGGTACTAAATCAATAAAGAATTCAATCTCTCTTTCTGGCGGTATTCCAGGTATATCTTCAGGAAACACTTCAGGAAATTCATTCACTACAAAAATATCCTTCAAGACATCTTCATAGTGAACCTCCATCGAAGACATCAACAAGTACCCTTGATCTCTTTCCTTCAAACAGGCTTCCACTTGAGTAGCCGTTAGGAATCTAGAATCCTTAACCTCAAGAAAAACTAATGTCTTACTAGCACAGTCTATCAAGATATGGTTGGAAGACAACCAATCCATTCCTAAGATTACATTAATCTTGGAAAGAGGCAAACAGATCAAATCCACATGAAAGATGTAACACCCTAGCTCTGATTACCAACTAATGTAACACCCTAGCTAAGGCATCACATTTCTGACTTCCGACTCATAATCTGAAAATAAGTTTGCACAAAGTTTGAGTTATAAAAAAAATATGGGTTTCAAAATTTCTTTTCGCAGAAATATAAACTTACTAAAATTTATAGGCCATACTGCAAACAATATATTTAAAGAGCTTAATATACAATACTGACACTGATTAATAATTTGAAATTTCACAATTTAAAGAGAAATATAAAATTAACAGACTTTTTTTTTTACAGTAGCAAACCCCATGACGGGTCCTACTTAATAGCACGGTACAACACTAACGAGAAATTTTAACATACTTATTCCTTTTTCTGTCCATCTTGATGCATCAGACATCTGTTCCTTTGTCAACACTGCACATCTTCGAGTCCTGAATGTCCACTCCTTATTATTATCACCAATCTCAGAGTATCCATCGCCCGTTATGTCTAAGACAACTCGATCCTTCTATTATTTGATTTTAACAAGTACAAACACAACAAAATAACATAACAAAGAGGTGAGATCACCTACACCAATACCAATATGGCGACACGAGAGAGATAACACACAACCAATAATATCATACAGATAGATCATACCATATTCATGCTATCAGCATTAATCAACTATCATCATTTAATCATTTATCAGTTCAATCATCATAAACAATAATTATAATAATGTCCTCAACAATTATCATCATCATCATCTAAGTATTCAAAACAATTGTCATAGCTCATTACCAATATTCCTCAATTAATATATCACACAGATATAAATGTTCAGATTATGCATGTGCACAAAGACTCAGTTTTTCAAAAACAACTCCATGGAGGTTTTCCAAATTTCGAGAAGAATGCTCTGGTCAATTCAGCCTTATTCCAAAGACAATCTTCCAGTAGTAGAAAAGAATCGTGTTCTTGTCGGGTATCGTCAATGCGTTGCAACGGACTGCATCGCCAGTGGCACAGGGTACTCGCCAGCTGTCCACTAGTCGACCGCCGCGCCTCGACGCACCCCAAGATCCATCATAGATCTCACTATCAATTCTCATTCCCTCTTCAACCACAAGGGCCATAATAGCTTTTAGCTATCTTTTATACAATGCACGAATTTATCAGTGCAAGTCCAACCCCAACGGGCCAAATCTTTTCAATGCATATATAATGCATCAATTTCAAATACAAGCATCTCTTTCCAATGCATATAAAATGCACCAAATACCAATCATAGGCAAAACACGTCATTCTCTTATACGGTGTCCATACACTTGATTAAACAAGATAATTATATTTGTATTTTCAACACAAAATCATGTTATCATGTTTTCATAGTTATAAAACACTTTCGTAGTGTTTTTCACAAAATTGTGCAACATTTCTATTTCGTTCTCACAATTTCCAAAACGTTTCTGTTATGTTTTCACAATTCCACAACATTTCTTTTACATTTTCTCAACACCGTAACACTCTTGTTACGTTTTTAAAACTTCAAAACATTTTTATTACATTTTCAAAATATTTGCAACTTTTACATTTGCACCTTTTAATCACGTACTAATTTTTTAACATTTTTCTTAATCGCATAAAAATATCGTTTCTCAAATCGCGTAATGATTTTTCATCATTTTCAAAATCGCGTAACTAAAAAATTATTCTTTTAAGTTACGTAAATCATTTTCTATCATTCTCAAAATATTTAAAACACTTTCCAAATCTCATAACAATTTTCCACCATTTTTTCATAATCGCGTAAAAATATTTAATCACTTAGTGATTTTTCAATGATAGTTCAAAATATTTCTCAATGTTCTAAACATTATTTGGACTTTCAAATAAATCAATATCCTTTTCAATACGTTTTTAAGATATGTAAATAATTTTTCACCATAATTCTATTACAAAAATATTTCTCAATCTTCAAAAATTCCATTTCATCATTTCTCAAAATATTATGACTTTGTATTTCATTTTTCACATTTTCTTACTCAAGAAAAGCTTTTTCCACGTTTCTTTACTTAAGAAATTCTTTTTCATCATCATTTCAAAACTTAATATTTTCTAACGTACTTCCAAACTTGAAAATAAGTCATACGTTAGTAAATTTTTAAAATACCATTATATTCTCCATTTTTCCAAATCATTTCCAATTAATCCTTTCTTCAAAATAAATTGAAGTTTGAAAATATTTTTGTTTACAAAATTTAATTACTCAAGTGAGTAAAATACTCGATTCCCTTTTCAAACTTCTTGTATTAAATCAATTATATTTCCACTTTGGTTATAAAACCAAATCCATTTGTTCAAATTCTTTTTCACATTCTTTGCAAATCCTTAAAATCAACATTGCTATTTTCATTTAAAACTCATGTTTAGTAAAACACTTAGAAACTTTTTACACAAAATAAATTAATAGAAATTCCTTAATATATTTTTCTCAAAAATCACTTTTTATTGATCTAGTCTTACACAATCACATTTAGTGGATTTAATTATTGTTTCTTAACTTTAAATTTCCTAACGTTTTCCAAAACTCAATAAATTCTCCGTTAGTAAATTTAAGTTTGCAAACGTTTTTCTTTTATATTTCTAAATCACTTCTAAAAATAGATTCTCTTTAAAATAATTTGAAGTTCAACACTTTCAATCTTCTTTATGAAAATTCTACTTCACTTAATCGATAACACTTAATTCCCTTTCCAAAATCCTTATTTGAAAATTCTTGTATTTTATAACATCAAAATATTTTTATAAATTATCAAAACCTTATAGATGGTCATTGGAACCATGAAATATTTTTCTTTTAACTGAAATAAATTCTATTTCTTGTTTCTACACAAAATGAATCAATAAAAATTCATTCTAAAATTTGTGTTCATGTTTTCTTAAAAAAAATAAACCTTTAGTTTATTTTCCATACTTCTCAAATCCATCCAATTTTATTCTTCATAAGAATATTAATTTGTAAACACCTATTTTGAGGTGTCTTGATCAAAATTCTCATTGTTCTAGGGATAAAAATTCAATTTCCTTGTTCTTGAAAAATTTCAACATTAACCCTAATCAAGGGTAATCAAAACCGAATCCTTCCTTGGCCATTGGAACCAAGATTAATTTTCTTTCCATCCACATATCATGGCATACATATATATATTTCATCTTGAATATCACAAACATGCCATATACTCATCATGCATAATATAAGCATATCATCAAGATCATAAAATCATGCAAAGCATATTAAGCATAGACAAAAATAATCAAGGCATAGGAAAATAATCAAAGCTCACAAAACATACAATTAATTATTACATGACCATGGATTGGAATTCTCACATGAATTCACAATCCATCAAATATAAGACCATCTCCCACCACCATAATTGGTTGGTGAGATGGATCTCCTCTTACCTCTTGAAGATCCTCAAAGCTTCTTGATTTTGCTTCTCTTTCCAAGTCCTTCACCACCAAGGGCTTCTCAAATTCAAAACAAAATACATAGAAATTAGTATACTAAGCTTGATTAAGAGGAACCATGGATCAAACATGGTTTAAAACTTTGAAAATCAAAAGAAAAGTGAAGATTAGTAAACTTCACCATAAATACCCAAGAACTTTGACCTTGAAGAAAATCCATGAAGATGGATGATTTAGAGAAAGTCTCCAACATGAAAGTTGCTTAGAATCTCATGTAGATTCAAGATCTATGGTTGGATGAAATTAAAAGATATTGGAGAGTGGTTTTGGTAGGTTGACCGAATGGTTTCTCTTGTAGCACAAAGGTTGAATTTTTTTTTTTGATAGAAACTTGAAGCTTGAATTTGAAGCTCAAGATGAATGATTTTGGAAAAACTCATAACTAGAGATGTTCTTAGAATGGTGTTTAGGTTTAGGAAATGTGTTTAGATAAAATTTTAGGAGTTTGGAGACATGGCTTCTAGTGTTGACCGAATATAGAGAAAGAAAAAGGAAGAGAAATGCTTCTTGGTGTTCTTGAGAGTTTGAGAGAAAATGAAGACTTAGATTTTGGAGAAATGTTGAAATGAATATTGAGAGTGCACAAAGAGGGGCTGCTGCCGTGAGAGTGAGAGAATGGAGAGATAGGAAATTATTTGGCATAATTGATTCAAAATATGACCAATTAATTGCACATGGAATCTCCACTTGGTCATCTTTTTTTCCTTGGCCTAAAAGGCTACTCCAACATGTCTTGAACATGTCTCCCTTCTTCCTTGCTTCCAAAACCGCCCCCCCTCTTAATCATGCATGCATGAAGTTTGTCATCTTTTCATGCATTATTTGAAGCATTACTAATCAATCTTAACTAATTTTCTAATTACATAACTAATTAATTAGACATATTATTTCATATATTATAATTTCTAATTAAAATTAGGATATTTAATTAAGAATTAGATTATTTAATTTAGTTTACTTAACTTGTTAATTAAGCCATTAGATTAATCAAATTAGGCTTAAATAGTTTTAAGGAGTTATTGTGTTTGGAGAAGACAAAGGAAATCAATAATAGAAATAATATAGTCATCAAACTCTTTTTTTTTTTCTATGTCCACCACCGTAGCCTCCCCCTCCATGCATTCTAAGTGTGCAAATAATTCAATGTAGTACATAATTGATCAAGACTTTTTAACAATGACATAAAGCAACAATGACATAAAGTAACTATTATTAGTCATCAAAACTTTTTCTTTGTCTCCTAACAAGCCAAAACCGTCCCCCTTCTTGCTATATGCAATAATATGGTCATCTTTTTTTTCATACAATTATGTGAAGCATTTCTAGCCATTGATTAATTCAATGGTTAGGATTTTAGGTAGATTTTTTTATTTTATTTTAGAAGACTAAATCTAGGCCATTAGATCTTCCTACTTGAAATTCTAACCATAAGATGTATCTCCAAAATTAAGGGTCAAGATTGCTTCTTCTTACTTTTAATCCAATGGTCATAATTAGTCTTTGCTACTTTTTAAGACCAAATCTCCACCCTTGATTAATTCTTCATCCAATGGTCATAAATGGTCTCCTTCACTTTTTAAGACTAAATCTCCACCTTTGATTTAGTCTAAATCTAATGGTTGTAAATGGTCACCTTATATCATCAATTTTACACCGTTGATTAAATCTACGATTGATATTGAAGCTTGCCTAATTTTATTCTAACACCATTAATTAAATTAATGATGATTATCTTATACTTCTTTATTAAATTTATTTCTTAACTATTAATTAAATTAATGGTGGATATCTAAACCATTAATGTTGACTTAACAATATAATTTCTATTGTTATCTACTAAAAATCCCACGAAAGAATATATTTCTTGTATTTTTATCTTTCGATAAATAAATACAATACAAAACAAATTTTCTAAAACTGTTTCGGATTCAGGTTTAGTAAGATCCCCTGTCTCCGTCTAAACAGTACAAATTTTTCTATACGTAGAAAATTTTTTCACTTTGCGGGACCCACCTGGGCCCACGTATGGCCACCTGGGCCCACATACCCCTCGTGGGGCCCACAAATAGAAAGAAATTCAAAATCACACATAAAATCACAAAAATTAGAAAACGTATGAAAATCAAGTCAGATTGTTAAAAATAATTAACAATCAAGAGAAATAAATACAGAAAGATTTTCCCCGGCCCAAAAATTATCATTTTCCTGACACGGAGTAAATCACTCAAAACGATTAAATACGCTGATGGGATATTCAAAATAATTTTACAGCGCTCAGAATTTACTAAACAGTAAAATTCTGTTAACTGTCAAAATTACTGTTTAAGATATAGGAAATTTGGGGTGTTACAAAAGATCTTATCTCTAACAGATACAGGGCAATTGAAGCATACTTTTGTAGTTATCACAGGCTTATTAGTAGGAGTACTAACACTCAAATCATACGGCAATGTAGTCACAGTTAATCCCAAATGCTCCACACAATCACATGCAATGAAAGAATACGTTGCTCCCGAATCATATAATACTGTTAAAGGATTACCTTCAATAGCACACTCCTCCATTATCAAGTCCTCGGATTTAGCGGCTTCCTATTCGCTCATAGTATACACTCGACCACCCGCCTGTGGCCTTGCAGTGCAAACACTTCCAATAGATGGCTCCGCTTTCTGCTGATCACACTCCCTAGAGAAATGTCCCGGCTTTCCACATCGATAACAAATCACCCCCTTATGCTGACAGTCTCTGGTGTGATGTCCTTTCCCACACTTAAAACATTTAAGTGCAGAAGTTCCAGTTGAAACTGCTCTACTACCACTAGAGCTTCCTCCAATTGATTGTTGCCGATTCTGGCTTACTGTTGGTTTAGTATATGGTTTCTGTTGGAAATGGTTGCCACCGCTACTCTTCCCCCTTTGGAACCGTGCTGGTCCAAAATTCTTATTCCTTGCCTCTCGTAGATGATCAATTTCTTCCACCTTTCGGCACTTATCTAGCAATATCGGAAACTAATCAATATCCACAGTTGCTAAAGCTCGCTTGATGTCAAGCCTCAGCCCTTCTTCAAACTTTCTACACTTCCACTCCTCATCTGGATGCATCTGGAAGTACCTCGAAAACTTAGACAAGCTTTCGAACCTTGCTGTGTACTCACTTACAGTCATCGCCCCTTGCTTCAGACTAAGGAATTCCATCTCCTTAGCATATCGAACACTGGCTGGGAAATACTTCCCCAGAAACTTCTGCCTAAAGAGCTGCCATGTCACAACTCTCCCTTCAACTTGTATTAACCTCCGTGCTCCTGCCCACCAAGCCTCTCCATCACCGACTAACACGAACGTCGCGAAAGTAAGCTTCCGCTTATCAGTACAACCTATGCCTTTAAATATCTTCTCCAGTTCCTTGATCCACATATCAGCCTTTTCTAGATCAAACTCTCTGTGAAATTTTGGTGGGTTGTTCCTCCGAAATTCTGATAAGCTATAAGCATCATCATGTGCTCTTTGGTTTTGCTGTGCAACAACCTCGGCCATTCGTTGTGTTGCTGCTACAGCTGCAGCCATATTCTGATTATCGTCGCTGGCATTTCCAACTGCTGCCCTCACATTCATGCGTCCTCTTCCACGTCCAGCCATTTCGCTCTATTAATCAGACTGAACAACACAAAGAAAAGTGAAGGTCAGTCTTCAAACAATATTATTTTTCTTTCGGAAAACAATTACAGAGAATCACACAACTTAGACAAGACAGACCTAATCACAAACCCAAAAGACTCTAACTTGGGCTCTGATACCAACTAATGTAACACCCTCTTTAGGGCGCCACACTTTATGTTACTTAATTTCCAAATTACCCATCAATTAAAAATCGTGCTTGTATTATAAATACGAGTTATAAAATTTCTTGATGATAATAAGGTAAACCTAGCAGAAAATAAAAACATAACAACATTGTCACACATAATTTACATCATATATATACATACAAGCCTGTAGTACTGTCGTACTTAAATATTTTACAAACTAGACTTCCAAAATATTTAAACTTTAATTTAAAACTAACATATAGCCCAAATCCTACTAGGCAATGAGAACCCTCAGACGGGTCCACCTCGATTCCTCAAAGATATAGGAATCCATCATGAGGTGCAGTCCTACGGACAGTTGTCCAGCGGAAGACACAATACTAACCGCATCTGGGGAGTACGATGGTAAGCCCCCAATACTGCCTAATAGATATTGGGAACTCTAGTTGTACATAAATATTGACAGAAAAGTAAGGGTGTCCTAAATGTTGTCTACTCAGTCTAACATTTAGGTCTCCCATATAGTATATACTCTCTCTCTAGATCAACAGTCCATGCCTCATCTCCTCCAATGAATGTCAGCTTCAGGTAGCTAAGGAAACTAGGCATCTCTATCTCTTCAAAACTCGACGTCCTCAGCAGGAATCTGCTCCTCCTCACCTTCTCGCTCTATATCTTGCTCGACATCTTAACAAATATAAATATAATACAAAACATGCATACAAAGAGGTGAGATCACCTATGCCAATACCAGTATGGTAGCAATGAAGATAAACACATACAATATCTCATACAGTTATCATGCCACAATTACAGTTATATCACTAACATCATTATCATCACAAAACCTGTAATACACAATAATTATGATCATGCCATTATCAATAATCAAATAATCAATAAATCAATTATCATAAACAGAAATTATGATAATACCCTCTATCGTTATATGTATGCACACAGACTCAATTTCCTACTCCATGGAGCTACAACTCAGGTCGGAGAAAGTGATCGAAAAGAATTGTCGGTACCAACATGCCTCGGACCACGTGCTCAATCTTGCACATCCAGCAAATACACGATGGTCTTTATTAGATCTTGATTAAGGATAGTGTCTCGGTTAGGATCATTGGTGTGTTGCGTCAGTCTAACCTACGGCACAGAAGAGCTACCATCTGCCCATTGTAGGCAACTCGCACCCCAATGCCCCCAAAGTCAACGAGTGACTTACACTACGCATATCGCACCTACTTAGGAGGTGTAGTCTCTCCTAGGCAACTAGCCTCATACAGTCCATTGGACCTTTCCAATGCATGTACTATGCACTATTCACATTTCTATTTCATATCACATATTCGGGTCCCACACAATAATTTAACAGTATAATTACTGTATTTCAATCGCGTAGTCATATTTTCGCATTTTCTCAATTGCGACTCAATTCTATCACCTTTTCAAAATCGCGTAGTGATTTTTCAATGTTTTCAAATCGCGTAAATATTTTTCTTACGTTTTAAATCAAAAATACTATTTTTCTCATTTTAATACTAAAATTGGCTTTATTTTCCATATTTGCACACTAGTCCCTCAAAAACTCATATTTACATATTAGTCCCTCAAAAATTAATATTTACGTCACAGTCCCTCAAAAATTAATATTTACGTCACAGTCCCTCAAAAATTAATATTTACGAAATAGTCCCTCAAAAATTTAATATTTACAAAATCATCATTCTTTTATAAAATATTTATAATTTGACCCCTCTAAAAATAATATTTACAATATGGCCCCTCTAAAAATATGTATTTATACAATGGCCCCTCATTTTGATAAAATTTACAATTTAGTCCCTCTTTTATAAAAATTTGTGGTATAATTCCTCTAAAAATCAGTAAATGGTGTTGTTTTTCAAAAATCGTTATTTCTTTTCTTTACTACCCATAAAAATCATTTTACTTTACTATACTCAAATTTTTCCCAAATTCATTTAAATCTCTCAGTTCTCATTTGAATTCATCAGTTTGAGGACTTTGGTCCTCTTTTCCATAGTATGGCCGTAAGGCTCGGTACACTTTGGAGTACTCATACAATCGATTCATCATGTTGTTCACATCTTAAATTACACATACATTCTCATGCTTTCATAATCATACATACACATATAATATCAAAGCTTTAAGCAATTTATCACATATGCAAGCATAGAAATACAATCATACACAACACAATCATAATCAAAGCTCATCAAATAATCGGTGAAGAATCCTTATGGATTTTTCACCGTACAAAACCATCTTCACACCACCAAAACTTGGTTGGTGAGGTTAAATCTCCCTCTTACCTCTTGAAGACAAGCTTTTCAAGCTCCCCTCCTTCTCCTTAATTTTTGTGTGGCTCACAACAATTCCTAACAATTCTAAAATAATTAGTAAAATCGTAAACAAAGCTTAATAATGATAAACCATGGAACAAACATGGCTTAGAAAATCATAAACATGAATTTAAACTATAGAAATTAAAGTTTACCTCCAAGGAAGTAAGCTAGAAGTGGGTTTTTGAAGCACTTAGGATGTGATTTTGGGAAAACTTTCTAAATGGAAAGTGTTTAGAATATTGTTTAGATTTAGGAAATGATGTGTGTGAAAATTATAGGTGATTGATAGTATATCTAGGTGTGTTGGCCGAACCACTCAAGGAAAATGGAAGAAAATGGTTGCTTGGTGTTCTTGAATTTTTAGAGAAAAGATGAAAGCTTTTTGGGTGAGAGAGAAAATGAAATTTGTAAAAGTGAATTATGGAAGGCTGCTGCCGTGAGAGTGTAGTGAAATTAGAGGATTTACTTGCATCAAAATATCACCAATTGGATGCACATGGATGTGCACATGGCTTATGTCATTCACTTGACTTTCAAGGCTTTATGGATTGTTCAAGAATCATGTAGAATTCTCCTCCAAGCTGCTGCAAACCGTGGGACACTTTGGCATTTAGGGACTTTAATTTATTTTAATTCAAGTCTAATTACTTGCTAATTGATTAGTTAATTCATTAGGTTAAGTTTCCTAATCAATCTTAACTAATTATCCAATTACATAACTAATTAATTAGACATATAATTACATTTATTGTATCCTCTAATTAAAATTAGGATATCTAATTAAGAATTAAATTATAACTAATTAATAATTAAGCTAGCTTACTTAGCTTGTTAATTAGCCATTAGACTAATCAAATTAGATTTAATTAGTTACTAATCAAATTCAAGCCACTATTGTTGACTTCATCTTAGCCATTGAAATCATTTTGATTTCCTATCCATTGATCTCATCTACGGTGGATATTACTTAGTGGTTTTGTCAAGATTCGTTTTACACCATTGATCGGATCAACGGTTAAGATTAAAGCTTTTAAAGTAAGTTTTACAATCTAATGGTTCACAAAGAAGTCTATGCTTCTTTTGTTGACTCATTCTAATTAGTTTAAAAAGTCAAGCCACCTATTTTGACTTGTTCTTATTGGTTTAGATTTTCATGTCAAATTAATCGTTGATGTTACACTAAATGTGGGCCCCACAAACTTTTTCGAGTCCACTAACAAATTTGCTACTTGTTTTTGAGAAGAGAGATCGCATTGAATAAAATAATATTATAATAATATAAAATTATTTTATTACACAGTTAAATCCTAAAAATTATAAAATTAATATATATATCAATTAGAATTGGGTTTAGTAAGATCCCCCAGCTCCAATTAATTATAATAATATTTTTTCGGTCAAGGAAATTATTATTTTCTCGACTCGAAGCAAATAACACAAAATGATCAAAAATGATCTCAGAACAGACAGATTATTTTTATAACACACAGAAAATGTAAAACAGTGTAATTCTGCTATTAATATTAACATAGTCAGAATTTAGGGTGTTACATTGAATGATACACATATGAATACATCAATGTTGTTCTTGAAAAACTCTTCTATTTTCAGCCTAGAAGATTATACATCGATTAACTAATCGATTGTATAGTTATTTCAAAACGTTCTTGCTTCTTTTTGGCTTATACATCGATGTATCAATAGATGTATATATATCAAATGCTTCTATCTTGACCTATACATAAATGTACAAATCGATGTATATATGTCAAAAATGCATTCTTACTTCTGTTTTGATTTATATATCGATGTACCAATCGATGTATATATGCAAACGTGCATATTGATCAAGTAAGTCCAGAATCAATCGATGTATACATAAATGTATAATATATATACATAGATGTACACATAGATGTACAAACTTATTAATTAACCTTTTTCATTCTTAGTCCATTTTTACTTTTGAAAACCATTTTTACTTATTTTAGAGAGCTTAATCAAAGAATTATACTAAGTCTTTTCTTTACAAAAAGTTCTAATGGTTTTCCTTGAATTCCTTCTTCATGATGCTCCTTCTTCAAGTTTTCCTTCATGATCCTTGCATTGAAATGCTTTACTCCATAATTCTTTGCATCCACTTTTCTTACTCCATTAAATCTCATTAAAAAAAAAATAAAGCTTGGCAAGTAGTTAGTGAATTAAAGAAATAATAATCATGTTCAGTTTAGTCATTAATCAAAACACACTAGGGTCATTTATCCATATTTGTAACTAGCGAAATCAGAGTCAGAATAACCAACAAAACTACAAGTGGCACCTTTGGGGTACCACAAGCCCACTTGTGAAGTGCCACCAAGATATTTCATAATTTGTTTTACTGCACTTAAGTGTTATTCTTTAGGATTAGCTTAGTATCTAGCACACATGCATATGCTAAACATAATATCTGGTCTACTAGCAGTGAGATAGAGAAGGAATCCAATCATACCTCTGTATTTGGTGATTTCAACAGGTTTACCTGCTTCATCCTTGTTTAAGTAACATGAGGTGCTCATTGGAGTGTCCATATGCTTTGAGTTATCTATTCCAAATCTTTTGAGGAGTTCTTTGCAATACTTGGATTGGCTAATGAATGTTCTGCTCCTTGTTTTTTTAATTTGAAGTCCAAGGAAGAAGTTGAGCTCTCCTATCATGGCCATCTCAAATTCGCTTTGCATGATATTAGAGAAATCCTTGCATAGAGACTCGTTAGTAGCACCAAAGATAATATCATATACATAGACTAGTACAAGGATGATGTCATGCTTTTTGTTTTTAATAAAAAGAGTTATATCAACTTTGCCTCTTGAAAAACTGTGTTCTAAAAGAAACTTACTCAACCTTTCATACCAAGCTCTAAGAGCTTGTTTTAAGCCATATAAAGCCTTTTTAAGTTTGAAAACATGGTTGAGTAGTTCATGATTTTTAAAACCTGGAGGTTGTTCAACGTATAGCTCCTCTTGAAGAAAACCATTTAGAAAAGCACTTTTAACATCCATTTGATATAACTTAAAATCCATGAAGCAAGCATAAACAAGTAATATTCTTATAGCTTCTAGTCTAGCTACAGGTGCATAGGTTTCTTCATAGTTTATTCCTTCCTCTTGAGTATACCCTTTTGCTACAAGCCTAGCTTTATTTCTTGTTATTAGGCCAGCTTCATCAAGCTTGTTCTTAAAGACCCATTTGGTGCCTATAATTTGATGATCATTGGGCCTTTGAACCAATTCCCATACTTGGTTTCTTTCAAATTAATTTAGCTCTTCTTGCATTGCCAAGATCCAATGTTCATCATCAAAAGTTTCATTTAAGTCTTTAGGTTCAATTTGAGAAATGAAAGCCATATGATTGCATGCATTTCTAATTGAATTTTGAGTACTTACACCTATGGATACATCACCTATTACTTGGTCAAGCGGATGGTATCTTGAGATTCGTCATTCTTTGGGAAGGTCCATGGCTTGTGAATTCTCTTGATTTGGGGGGTCCTCTTGACTTTCTTCTTGTTTTTTCCCTTCTATTTCCTTGTCATCCAAGTGGGTTTTTGCCAAAGTCTCTGCATCATCATTAACAACAAGATCCTTTCTCGATCCATTTGGGTTAGTTTCATCAAATGCAACATGAATGAATTCTTCAACAGTCATAGTTCTCTTATTATAAATTCTAAAGGCTTTGCTATGATTAGAATAACCAAGAAATATACCTTCATCAGACTTAGCATCAAACTTGCCTAGGTTATCCTTTCCATTATTCAAAACAAAACATTTGCAACCAAAAACATGAAAATGTGAGACATTTGACTTTCTTCCTTTGTATAATTCATATGGAGTTTTCTTTAAAATTGGCCTTATAAGGGCCCTGTTCATTACATAACAAGCGGTGCTTACAGCGTCCGCCCAAAAATACTTAGGAAGAGCAGCCTCATTGAGCATAGTTCTCGCCATTTCTTCTAAAGATCAATTTTTCCTTTCTAAAACTCTATTTTTTTATGGAGTTCTAGGGGCAGAAAAATTATGCTCAATGTCATGTTCATCACAAAAGGTTTCAAAAGCATGATTTTTAAATTCGCCACCATGGTCACTTCTTATAGAAGAAATAGAAAAACCATTTTTGTTTTAGATAACTTTGGTAAGTCTTTTAAATGCTAGAAATGCATCATTTTTATTTGAAAGAAATAAAGTCCATGTGAACCTGGAAAAATCATTCACAATCACTAAAACATAGTAATTCCCACCAAAGCTCATAGTTCTAGATGGTCCAAAAAGATCAATGTGCAAAAGTTGTAAAGGTCTAGAAGTTGAAACTATATTTTTTACTTTAAAAGAAACCTTTACTTGTTTTTCCTTTTGATATGCATTACATAATTTATCCTTTATAAAATTGAGCTTGGATAGTCCAATTACTAGCTCTTTAGAGACCAACTTTTTTAGGTAATCCATGTGAATGTGTGCAATTCTTCTATGCCATAACCATGAATCATCATTCTTACTTAAAAGGCAATTCATATCATTTGAAGATATATCATCAAGACTAATCATATAAATATTGTTAACTCTATGACCGATGAACTTATCATGCTTATCATTTTTATCTTCAATTATGCAGTAATTTGAATAAAAAATTACTCTATTTCCTTTATCCATAATTGGCTAATACTAAGTAAGTTATGTTTGAGTCCTTTAATAAGCAATACATTATCTATAGAGGAGTTAGGACTCTTACCGACTTTGCCGATTCCAAGAATCTTTCCATTGTTGTTATCACCATATGTAATACGTCCATGATTCTTAGGGACAAGAAATGTGAACTTAGAGCCATCTCTGGTCATGTGCTTGGAGTAGTCACTATCGAATTACCAATTTAAGCTCTTGGCCTTCAAGCACACCTACAACACATGTTTAGTTTTTAACATTTGGTACCCAAATTTTCTTGGATCTTTGAGTGTTAGTTTTGAGAATAGTACCCTTAAAAACCCAAACCATTTTTGTTCCACTCTTTGTATTTATATTTTTCCTAGTATTACATGTTGACGCACTGTGTCCTTTCTTCCCATAATAGAAACATTTAATAAAAGGACTACTAGAAGTACTTGAATGAACAAAGAAATTTTTATAGAATTTATGCTGATTTTTGAGGTTGTAACCTATCCCATCTTTTTGAAAAATAGCTCTTTGTTTTCCTAACAAAATATTTAAGTTATCTCTTCTAAAAGTGAATTTAGAAAGTGTGTTCTTTAAGTCTTCAATTTCTTTTTCAAGATTTTGGCATGATAGACAAGATGAAGAAGTTGAGACATGTGAAGAACAACTTGTACAAGCATCAATTAATCCCAATGTTTCATTTTCAATTTTTAATTCTTCAATTTCTTTGTTTAAAGCAAGAATTTAATTTTCCAGAGAAGAAATTATTTTCTTAGAAAAGGAAATTAATTTTGTTAGCTTTATTGATTCTTCATGTAATTCTTTAAAAGCATTTTGTAATTCATCATAAGAAGGTAATAAGTCATAGCTAGAACTTACATCATTATCGCTTTCTTCTTCTTCTTCTCCTTTGGTCACAAGATATAGATGGGCTTCTTCGCTATCTGAACTATCAGTGGAGTCCATATCATTGTCATCCCATGCTATCTAGGCTCTTCTTCCTTTTCTGTTCTTGAAGGGTTTCTTTTCATGTTTCTCCATTTTCTTTTGGTATATTGGGGGCCCCATCTTCATGTAACTCGATTTTCTGCACTCGTAACAGGTTGGAGTTGATGATGCTCCTTCCCCTTTGTGATGGGTCTTCTTTTGGGGAAACGATGGTCTTCTTTGAGTCTCTTTCTTTTTGAGGTACCTTTCAAATTTCTTTATCAGGAGACTGAGGTTCTCTTCATTTAACTCAAGGTTGTCTGCTTCATCTCCATCATTTTCATCTTCATTATCGATATTGGAGGAGGTGGCTTTAAGTGCGATTCCCTTTTTCTTCTTATCATTTTCTTCGCTTTGGCTTAACCTGCTCAGCTCCAGTTCGTGTTCATGAAGTTTCCCAAAGAGGGTAGCTAATGTCATTGTTGACGAATCCCTTGATTTTGATATGGCTGTCACCTTGGGTTGCTAAATCCTGCTCAAACATCTCAAAACTTCGTTAATCAAATCTTCGTTAGAAAAATTATTTCCTAATGATGCAAGGTGATTAACAATGTGGGTGAGCCTCTTTTGCATTTCCTGAATGCTTTCTCCTTAATTCATTCTGAATAATTCATATTCACGAGTAAGAGAATTTATTCTCGACCTCTTTACTTCACTAGTACCCTCATCGATGACTTGTAAAGTGTCCCACATTTCTTTAGCAGTTTTACAATTTGAAATTCTGAAAAATTCATCTTACCCCAAGGCAGTGGTAACAATGTTTTTGGCTTTTAAATTGTGTTCAACTTTTCTTTTATCCTCATCAGCCAATCACTTCTTGGTATCTCAAATTTTACACCATCGACCTCTTTTGTAGGTATAAATGTGCCATTTTCGACAGTATCCCACATATCGAGATCAATAGGTTCGATGAAGATTTTCATTCTTTCCTTCCAATAGGCATAACCATCCCCATTGAAAAAGGGTGGTCAGTTTATGGAAGATCCCTCTGAAAAACCATTTGAGGATGCTATGTTTTCTTGAAGCTGCTAAGCTCTTTAAACAAGAGTCTAGCTCTGATACCACTTGTTACCAAGTGGCTCCAATACTCAAGAAGGGGGGTGAATTGAGTATAAATTTTTTTTGCAAAAGCTTTTAAAAATAAAAACAAATGTTGAAGCTATTAAATAAAAGATGTGAATATAAGAGAGGAAGAAGAAAAACTTAAGAACATCAAATAAACAATTATGCAATAATAATAAACTACAGTAAATAAAGAGACTGGGAAGAGAAGAGCAGACTCAATATTTATCTTGGTTCGACCACCAAACCACTTGTGGCCTACGTCCAGTCCTCGAAAAATATCTGAGATTTTTCACTATGAATACAAGCTTCAATAGGTGCTTGCAACCGTTACAAAATAAAGCACTTTCACACATAGGGAAACTCTACCCTTGTGCTAAAGCCTCAACCTGCAGGGATACCTTACTTTTATACAAACCTTGAAGGATACCTCACCCTCGATACAGAGAAGTAGAAAATAGATGAAGAGAAACTCTCACAAAGAGTAAATATCATAAGTTGAAACGCTAAGAAGCTCTCTAAGGATATCTCAAAGTTTTGGCAAAAAGAGCACAGAAAATAAGTGAAAATTATAAATCACGTTTTCAAGGCAAGCATAAAATTATTCAGATAGCTAGGCTAAAACAAAAGAGACCCACGGTCTCTATTTATAGAGTCGTAGAAGAAAATAGTCGTTGGGTGCAATTAATTCACGTAATAAATGTAAATATGGTCGCTTCTTTCTAAAATAGGATCCTGTGTTTATTCGCATAAACCTTGGGTTATTCGAATAACGCATCCTCAAAATGATCAGTTCTGAAAATGGTTATTCGAATAACACATAGTTTTATTAGAATAAAATTGCTTTAAAAAGATTTCTAAGAAACAGGTCTATTCGAATAACTCCAGAGTTATTCGAATAGCTTATATAAAAGCAGGCCATTCTGAAAGGTTGTATTCGAATAACAAGCATGTTATTCTAATAACACTTGTAAGAACAAAGGCGCACAGCAGGATTTTGAAAACATTATTCGAATAACTCGTGGGTTATTCGAATAACTCAGTTTAAGCACAATTTTTCTAAGCTTGATTTATTTGAATAAAGAGGCCTTTATTCGAATAACTCTATTTCTAAAACAGTGTAAATACTTTAAAAGGAGCCCAGATGATTTTTCAACAACACCAAAACCTTTTAAATTATTTTCAAAAATATTTTTATTTTATCTTATAAAAATCATGAGATATCCAAAAAGATCTCCGTACAAAGAGACTCTAAGTCCTAAAGTTAATCTTGAAGTTCTTGGACTTGGTCTTCTCATCATCTTCATGTTTGTTATCATCAAAACCAAACTTCATTAAAGCATAATCAAACACAAGAACTTTAGTATGTTCAACAAAAGTGGTGTGAGTTTCAAGAATGGGCTCAGTTGGTTGTGGTGTAGATTGATTAAAGAAGGGTTTACCCATGGTAAGAGGAGTATAGGGTTTATCTTTGGTTTTCTTTAAGGATGGAGTGATGGGATCAGAAGGCTTTTCTTCAAACGGACCTTTTTTTATTTTCTCTTCTTTAGAAGATTTTGGTTCAGAGGTGGTTGGAGTAGTCTTATCAGATCCTTTCAGGATCTTATTAGCTTCAAAAATCAACTTAGCTGTTGGAGTAGTACCTTGTGTAACGTCCTAATACCAAAACTAATGACATATCCAGAATTATGCATTAGTAATTATATTAGAGCACGTCACTTAGATTAATATCAATCTTTGTAAAGATCTATATATATATATATATATATATATATATATATAAAATAAAATATAATATAATATACAAAATATGAGCTTGAAGCGAAAATACATAATACATATCTTTAGAACTGTGTTCTATACAAAGTTGTACATCAAGGTGCTATAGATACATAATTTGCCACTAAGGCATCAAAATGTATACAACCAAGTACAGATATCAAAACAAAAAGAAATAAAATATCTTTAAGTCCATGTTCTTCCTATTTCTAGTCTGCACGTGGTTGTCTTGGAATCATTATGGAAATTGAAGCAAATGGAGTGAAAATCTCAAATTCTCAGTAATTTAAAATAAAATCCATGTCATCATAATAATCCCAGCTGTTTCAGAAAAAATTCATTTCAAATCAATAAAATATATCCAATAGAAAGGTGGCAAGGCCAAATCAAGTCCTTTCTTTTCCCAAAACAGAGATTCATTTTATATCGTTTATCAAAATCATTTGTATAATCCAAATAAATCATCAAGTCTCATCATAATCTCAATATCATATCAAGGATTCATTCAATGATAAGCTCATGTATTAAGCTATCTTGTAATGACCTAATACTAATATCCCATTATACTAAGAGTACAAAGAGATACTTAGCATTACAACGTCACTACTTATGTATTAACCAGATAACATATATCCATAACATTCATTGGAAACATTATAGAGAGCCATATGAAATGTGAAAAATATAAATTCATAATAGAAAGCACACACACACACACACACACACACACACACACACACACACACACACACACACACACATATATATATATATATATATATATATATACAACATTAGTCTTAGCAAAGGCTTGAAGTAATACAAAATTTTTTACATTACAAAAGATACAATAATCATAACATAATCTATAAAGGTAGTCTACTCTTTAGCTTCTTTTTTCTTCTTACTCTTGGAAAAAGTTTCATCTTGAATTACATGGTAACATAGCGGGGTGAGAAACAACATTTCTCAGTATGAGTAAACCAAAACTAGCATACATGGCATAATAAACATAATCTTAACACATACTAAGTAAGAAATGTTTAAAGTAACTATAAGGTTTAACTAGAATAGCTAGATAAGCCAAGTTATCATACATTTCATCATATATACATAGTTCAACTAAGAACTAAGAGATTAAGCTTAGGAATACTGGTTTAGTGTATTATATTGTGATAAATAGAAGGAAAGTTTATCCTCACATCACATGTGCCCTGACACGCTGAGAAGTTCGGGCTGAATCCTTGTTCAAAAGAACCTTACGGACTCCCCACTTATCTCCTTTGGCCTTAATGACGGCGTACAACATCAAATGATACTCACAAAGATCAATACTACCAATCCTTCCCATCATACATATACCTAAACATAAACTCATCACTCATTTTAAGTGATATCTCAAGCAACATGGAGTTACTAACGGTGCTAGACACTCATCCAAGGCAAACCACTACTTTTGGTTGCTCTAGGATTTTAAACATTTCCTATACATTCTAATAATATGCATAAGAGTCTCTAATCCCTCGTGGGTATTCATTTCCTAGCCTAAGCAAACTTTATATGATGCCCAAGAATGATGAACTATATTTCCATAAGCTCCTAGCCCTTGTCTTTGTTAGAAAGTTGGCTAGAACAAGTCCAATTCTGATTTTTTGACCTGTCCAAAACTGGTTATGAAAACTTGATAATCGGTTATGGTCTATTATGGCCTCTAAAAACATGTTCTGTCAAGCTCAATAACCACTTATGGACTTCCTCATAATCAGTTATGGCTTGAAATGCTTCTCTGCTAAGCTTTATTAATTAGTTAGCTTCACATGCTAACTGATTATAGTCATGGCATTGCTCTCTGCCAGCCGAGAATAACCGGTTAGGACTTGTGTCTAATCGGTTATGGCTTTTTCCATAACTCTCTATTTTGCCCCAATAGTCGGTTATGGAACCTACACAACTGGTTATTGTGCTTCCTACATCAGAAGAATAGTGCATAGCACACATGGCTACTGTGCCATTAACTCCCAAAATCATCTTTTAGACTTCACACCTTGGATCCTAATGTTTTCCAACCTTCATTAAGACCATTAAGTAGGTTTATCCTCTTTACTCTCTCTCTCAACCCATTCAACATGGAAATCAAAGCAAGAACCAAAGAGCTAAGAACTCACTTTATACCTAATACTCAGCTGTGATCTTAGGCATTCAAAACAAGTTTCTTTAAGGATTCTACTATCAACCATGAAGAACTAGGTCAAGAACAAATCAAAACTAATCATAAATCAATTACCCAAACAAGGAAACATCATAAACCCTTAAAAAACCTAATTTATCATCCATGAAAATATACATGAAATAAAGATGAGATTAGAAATAAGAGGAGTATATAAACATAGCACTCCTACCTTGGCAACTAAAAAGAAGGTTCAAGCTTGGATGATCTCAAACCTTAGCTTTGCCCTTAACTTTCCTCTTTTCCTCTTTTTCTCTTCTTCTTCCTTCTTATTTCTTTTCTCTTCTTTCCCTTGCTCTTGCACTTTTTCTGTTTCTATTTTTGGTGCAGAAAGAGGTCGTGAGAGAGGGCTTATAAAGAAGAAGGCAAAAGATTCTTAAGGCCTCTAGGCCATAACTGATAAATCCCAATATGCTAAGAACACTTAGATTTAGCTAAATCAAGATTTCTAACTTCCAATAACTTTTAAATAAATACTAAGATTCATATAAAAAGTTGTTTCACCATTATCTGATATTTTCATATCTGCGACTAGTTAATCCGGCTATATAAAGATAAACAGTATGCCTAAAAATACCAAACTGACTCAGTTTATCTTAAAACTTTAATTGCATCTTGTTTCATACATTTGTGACCTAGAAAAAAACTATCCATATATATTTCCCCTATCTATGCAATTTATGCTATTATCTGAGTCATTTTAAGCTATTTTTCACACTCTGGATTGCAACAAAGTACCTAAACCAACTTAATTTGTCACAAAGTTAAGCATGCATGTTAAGCAAGTCATATGCTACCTTTTGAACAAATATACAAGTCTAACATGTCATTAAGGGTATTACATATCTCATATTCATCATTCATCAATTATCATCATTCGTCATTCATCAAAATGGTATGGAGGGAATGTCCATCCTCATAATATAATTCACTTGATAGTAGTTTGCTTTCAAGTTAATACACTTTAACCTATTCGTAACAATCTTATCTTGTTACATAGAACTACTCCGAGTAACCCAAGCAGCCACAACTAATGAGGGAATGTCCATCCTCATCTTATAGTTATGAGTAGAGAGGGAATGTCTATCCTCGACTACTTTGATAAGGAGAGTATCATCCTTCCTTATGCTATCTTCAATCTAAGATCACCTCAAGTAGAGAGGGAGTGTCCATCATCAACTACTTTTCATCTAGGTAGAACTCAGGAAAAGAGGATGATAAGGGAGTGTCCATCCTCAATCACCCTTATCCTTAGTGTAGGAGGTACATGTTGGAGGAAACAAGAAATTCCAAGACTTATCGGAGTTCAGAAGGATGAACCCTCCACCTTTCAGAGGTGAGTGTCACCCAATGAAGACCAAGGAATGGCTGACCGAGATGGAGAAGATCTTCAAGGTCATTATTTGCTCGGATGAATAGAGAGTTTCCTTTGTTTCCTTTATGTTTAAAGGGAAATTGGAGCATTAATGGAGAAGTGACAGGAGATTGCTGGAAGTAGTAGGGACACAGATCACGTGGGAAGTGTTTAGGAACCCCTTTTTGGAGAAATACTTCTCAAGGACCTTGCAAGAGGATAAGGAGGTTGAATTCCTTAGGCTTAAGCAAAAGGGTATGACTTTAGGTCAATACGAGGCAAAGTTTGATGAGTTATCCAACAACTCGGATGAGAGTTGGAAGTATGTCAAATTCGAATCTAGATTGAGGGGGGGTATAAAAAGGGCTATATGACTATTAGTGTTCAGAGACTTCTCTTCCTTACTTAACAAATGCAGAATTGTAGAGTCGGGTAGACTCCAACTCCAAACAAAACAAAGATCACAAGACTTCCAAAAGAGGAAATGAGTGGATGATGGGTATGAGGAGAGTGTTTCCACACCCACCTGTCCACCAGATGAGAATGAAGAGGTTTTCTACATCCAGCTCTTCATAAGATGAAGATGATAAAGATGAGCAACATTAGATGAAAATTATGGAGCCTAAATGCTCAAAGTGTAGGAGGCCCCATGGCGATAAACCTTGCGCAGTGTGTTCTGTGTGTGGTCTACCGAGACATTTTGTTAGAAGGTGTCCACAGAGACAAGGAGTTATACCCGACCCTAGGCTTCAAGCTCTGGGAAGGGAGTATACTCTAACCAGAATAGAGGACGCTCAATCTTTTGATCTTTTACAAGGTATCCTTCTATGTGTACCTATAGGTCGAAACTCTTTGGGATATTCTCAGAGTTTGGAAATGATAGTTAGATACCACTAAGGAAGGTGAGATTCCTTTGAGCGTTATATCTTTTAGAGACCTCAGAACTTTTAGTAGCGAGAGACTAAGTTTTGGGGACAAAATTTTAAAAAGGGAGGGAGAAATGTAACATCTTCTTTTTAGTATGTTAGACTTGTAGATGATCATAGAGGTATCATAATACTTGCTTGACATGTCTGCTTAATTTTGTAACAAACTGAGTTAGTTTAGGCACTTTGTTATAAAACAGAATGTGAAAAGTATCTTAAAATGACTCAGATAGTGTCATAAGTTGCTTAGTTGAGGGAAATAAATAATGAGAATCTATTTCTAGGTCACAAATATGTGGACGATGATGTATTTAAATTTTGAGGATAATAAGAGTTAGTTTAGTATTTTTAAGCACACTAAGTGAGTGTTTAAGTACCGAATTGACTAGTCAGATATACAAAAAAATAGAGAAATGATAAAAACTAGGATTGAGATGAATCCTAGGATTTATTATAATACTTATGGAAGTTAGAAAACTTGTTTTAGTGAAATCAAAGAGTACTTAAGAGATGTAAAGTTTCAGCAAAATATCTCATTTTGGCTTTTGAGTCACCCTTCCTATCCTTCTATCTTTGACTTTTTTAGCTTTTTCTCTTCTTTCTCACATATGACGCAGTAGAAAATAGAGAAAAGAGAAAGAAAGAAGAAGAAAATAAGGAGGAAGAAGAGGAAAGGAAGAGGAAGACAAAAGGGAAAGTTCGAGTTTGAAGATCATCATCCATACAACTAGAGGTAGGGGTGTTTGTTTCTTAGTTCTTTCATTTTCTACCTCCTCTTCATGCATGATGCATGTATGTTTGGATAGAAAATGAGTTTTGAGATGTTTCTCAAGAGTTGAGTTAGATAAACTCATTAGGAACTTGAGATAGGATTTGTAATGATCTGAGACATGCATACTAGAGTGCTAGAGCATGAATGTCCATAGAACTCCATGATCTTGTGTTGAAGAATGATGGGTTTTCGGATTAGAGGTTTAGCATACATGTGATCGATCATTATGTTGAATGATTTGAGAATGTCTATGAAGATTCTACTATGTTTAGAGACCATGTTGTGGTTGGAATGTAATACCCTTAATAACATATTAGGCTTGAATATGGTTACAAAGATAGCATATGTGTTTAATGCTACAATAAAGATTAGTTTTGATGATAACAAACATGAAGATGATAAGAAGACCATGTCAAAGAACTTCAAGATTAGCTTTAGGACTTAGAGTCTCTATGTATGAAGATCTTTTTGGATATCTCATAGTTTTTACAAGATAAGATAAAAACATTTTTGAAAATAAATTAAAAGGTTTTGGTGTTTTAAAAATCATCTGGGCTTTTTCTCAAAGTATTTACAAATGTTTTAGAAATAGAGTTATTCGAATAAAGGCTTCTTTATTCGAATAAATCAAGTTTAGAAAAACTATGCTTGAACTGAGTTATTCGAATAACCCATGAGTTATTCGAATAATGTTTTCAAAATCCTACTGCGCGCCTCTGTTTTCACAAATGTTATTCAAATAGAATCTTTGTTATTCGAATAAAAGGTTTTTAGAATGGCCTATTTTCAGAGTTATTCGAATAGACCTGTTTCTCAGAAAACTTTTTTAAAGCAGTGTTATTCGAATAAACATCATGTTATTCGAACAACCAATTCCATAATTGGTTATTTTGAGAACGTGTTATTCGAATAACCCAAGGTTTATTCGAATAAACACGGGATCCTATTTTAGAAAGAAACGGCCATATTTGCTTTAATTACATGAATTAATTGCACCCAACGGCTATTTTCTTCTACGACTCTATAAATAGAGACCGTGAGTCTCTTCTGTTTCTACCCATCTATCAGAATTATTTTTGTGCTTACTTTGAAATGTCATTTATAATTTTCAAATATTTTATGTGCTCTTTTTGCCAAAACTTTGAGATATCATTAGAGAGCTTCTTAGCGCTTCAATTTGTGATATTTACTCTTTGTGAGAGTTTCTCTTCATCTATTTTCTGCTTCTTTGTATTGAGGGTGAGGTATCCCTCAAGGCTTGTAAAAGGGTGAGGTATCCCTCAAGGTTGAGGCTTTAGCACAAGGGTAGAGTTTCCCTATGTATGAAAAGTGCTCTATTTTGTAATAGTAGCAAGCACCTATTGAAGCTTGTATTCATAGTGAAAAATCTCAGATATTTTTTTGAGGACTGGACGTAGGCCACAAGTGGTTTGGTGGTCGAACTAAGATAAATATTGTGCCTGCTCTTTTTTTCTTAATCTTTTTATTTACTGTAATTTATTTATTATTGCTTAATTAGTTACTTTCTGTTCCTAAGTCTTTCTTTTATTCTCTTCTTTTTCACACTTATTAAATAGCTTCAACATTTGCTTTTGTTTTAAAAGCATTTGCAAAAAAAAATTTATACTTAATTCACCCCCTCTTGAGTACTAGAGCCACTTGGTAACAAGTGGTATCAGAGCTAGACTCTTGTTTAAGGAGCTTAGCAACTTCAAGAGAACATAGCTTCCTTAAATGATTTTTCAGAGGGATCTTCCATAAACTGCCCACCCTTTTTCAATGGGGATGGTTATGCCTATTGGAAGGAAAGAATGAAAATATTCATCGAAGCTATTGATCTTGATGTATGGGATGTTGTTGAAAATGGCGTATTTATACCTACAAAAGAGGTCGATGGTGTAAAAACTGAGACACTTAGAAGTGATTGGTCTGATGAGGATAAAAGAAAAGTTCAACATAATTTAAAAGCCAAAAACATCATTACCACCACTTTGTGGTATGATGAAATTTTTAGAATTTCAAATTGTAAAACTACTAAAGAAATTTGGGACACTTTACAAGTCACCCATGAGGGTACTAGTGAAGTAAAGAGGCGAGAATAAATTCTCTTACTTGCGAATATGAATTATTTAGAATGAACTAAGGAGAAAGCATTCAAGAAATGTAAAAGAGGTTCACCCACATTGTAATTCATCTTGCATCATTAGGAAAGAATTTTTCTAACGAAGATTCGATTAACAAAGTTTTGAGATGTCTGAGCAGGATTTGGCAGCCCAAGGTGACAGCCATATCAGAATCAATGGATTTGTTAATAATGACATTAGCTACCCTCTTTGGGAAACTTCATGAACACGAATTGGAGCTGAACAGATTAAGTCAAAGTGAAGAAAATGATAAGAAGAAAAAGAGAATCGTACTTAAAGTCACCTCCTCCAATATCGATAATGAAGATGAAAATGATGGAGATGAAGCGGACTACCTTGAGCAAAATGAAGAAAACCTTAGTCTCCTAGTAAAGAAAATTAGAAAGTTCCTCAAAAAGAAAAGAACTCAAAGAAGATCGTCGTTCCCCCAAAAGAAAACTCTTCACAAAGGGGAAGGAGCATCATTAACTCCAACCTGTTACGAGTGCGGAAAACTGGGCCACATGAAGATGGAGTGCCCAATTTACCAAAAGAAAATGGAGAAACTTGAAAAGAAACCCTTCAAGGACAGAAAAGGAAGAAGAGCCTATATAGTATGGGATGACAATGATATGGACTTTACTGATAGTTCGGATAGCGAAGAAGTCCATCTATGTCTTATGGCCAAAGGAGAAGAAGAAGAAGAAAGTGATAATAAGGTAAGTTCTAACTATGACTTATCACCTTCTCATGATGAATTACAAAATGCTCTTGAAGAATTACATGAAGAATCGATAAGGCTAACAAAATTAATCTCCTCATCTAAGAAAACAATTTCTTCTTTAGAAAATCAAATTCTTGCTTTAAACAAAGAAATTGAAGAATTAAAAATTAAAAATGAAACATTAGGATTAATTAATGCTTGTACAAGTTGCTCCTCACATGTCACAACTTCTTCATCTTGTCTATCATGTCAAATTCTTGAAAAAGAAATTGAAGATTTAAAAAACATACTTTCTAAATTCACTTTTGGAAGAGATAACTTAAATATTTTGTTAGAAAAACAAAGAGCTATTTTTCAAAAAGCTGGGATAGGTTACAACCCCAAAAATCAGCATAAATTCTATAAAAATTTCTTTGTTCATTCAAGTACTTCTAGTAGTCATTTTATTAAATGTTTCTATTATAGGAAGAAAGGACACAGTACATCAACATGCAATGTAAGGAAAAATATAAATACAAAAAGTGGAACAAAAATAGTTTGGGTTCCTAAGGGTACTATTCCCAAAACTAACACTCAATGACCTAAGAAAATTTGGGCACCAAAAGTTAAAAATTAAACATGTGTTGTAGGTGTGGTTGAAGGGCAGGAGTTCAAATTGGTATCTCGATAGCGGCTGCTCCAAGCACATGATCGGAGATGACTCCAAGTTTATATTTCTTGTTCCTAAGAATCATGGACATGTTACATATTGAGATAACAACAAAGGAAAGATTCTTGGAATCGGCAAAGTCGGTAAGAGTCCAAATTCCTCTATAGATAATGTATTGCTTATTGATAGACTCAAACATAACTTGCTTAGTATTAGATAATTATGTGATAAAGGAAATAGAGTAATTTTTTATTCAAATTGTTGTATAATTGAAGATTAAAATGATAAGCATGTTAAGTTCATCGGTCATAGAGTTAACAATATTTATATGATTAGCCTTGATGACATATCCTCAAATGATGCGAAACGCCTTTTAAGTAAGAATGATGATTCATGATTATGACATAGGAGAATTGCACACATTCACTTAATTCACTTAAAAAGTTGGTCTCTAAAGAGCTAGTAATTGGACTACCCAAACTCAATTTTATAAAAGATAAATTATGTGATACGTGTCAAAAGGAAAAATTAGTAAATGTTTCTTTTAAAGCAAAAAAATATAGTTTCAACTTCTAGACTTTGGTCTTCAGCTTGATCACATCCCTATAAGATGTGACAATATTAGTGTAATCAACTTGACTAAGAACCCTATTATGCATTCAAAGTCTAAACATATTGAGAAAAGACATCATTTCATAAGGGATCATGTTCAAAAAGGTGATTGTGTTTTAGAATTTGTTAAGACATCCAATTAACTTGTTAATATTTTCACAAAAACTTTACCTAAAGACACTTTCTTCCACTTAAGAAAAGAACTTGGAATTCTAGATCAATCTTACATATAGTGCTTATATTTATTGATTCATTATTGAGCTATTAATCTTGAATTTTTTTACTGACTTGAGCGTTGGAGATATCCCCAAATTCTCTTTTTGCAGGTAAATCATCATGAGATAAGTCTCTGAATCTTGAAATTACACTTCTGGTCGTGTTTATTAAAGTTTTTATGATAGGTTTATTCGAATAAACCTGTGGTTATTCGAATAAACTCCATCAGCTGCAGAGAAAAATGTGTTGCATATTAGTTTTATTCGAATAAACTTCAATTTATTCGATTAAACTGAGACAAGCAACCATAGTCTTTATTTTTTTTTATATCTGTCTCATTCGAATAAATTCAATTTTATTCGAATATATGTGATGCATGTGCCTTTGTCTTCATGATTTATTCGAATAAACAGTGATTTATTCGAATAAAACTGAAGTGAATCTCTTGATCTTGTGTTTTCTCATATCTGCCTTATTCGAATAAGTAAACCCTTATTCGAATAATGCCTTCACAAGGATTTTGTTCTTATCTGGTTATTTGAATAACTATAAGGTTATTCGAATAAATCCTTAGTAGACAGCCCCATCACAGAGCTAGTTATTCCTATAAACGTAGAGTTATTTGAATAACTTTTGGCAGAAACGTCATGACCGTTGGTCTCCACGCAGGTTTATTCGAATAACACCCTTGCTATTCTAATAAACACAGGCTCTCTATATATAAGCCTAGCGATGTCCAAACGTCTCTTCTATCTATTTAGTCATTCTATCAGATTTTCTCCCCTCTCTCTCTCTATTCTACGCATACCTAGCGCTCTCACTCGCCTTCTCTTTTCCACATCCACCATCACTCTCTCACCTTCTCAACCTTTCTCATAGTGACCACCATCTAACCATGGCCTCTTCTTCTTCCCGCGCCAAACATCCTCACATGAAGTTCGCCCCCTACAATAACCCATTGGACCTACGCAGGCTGTCCTCTAACCAAGAGGAACTAGGTCGCTTCATTTCTCATTTTCAGGAGCGTAATCTTGTGCACCCAAAGTACATGGATCTGAATTTCTTCCTAAATGAAGGAGCCTGTGATTTCCTCAATTTTCTGACCACTCAGAGCGTGCTTCATTTCTGCTTTCACCAAGGTGCTCTTTACCCTGAATTAGTAAAGATGTTTTATTGCAACATGAAGATTGTTGGGGAGGACCTGCACTCTGATATCTTTGATCAGCATATGGTTATCACTCCTAGTGATTGGGAACAGTTGTTTGGGTTACAGACCATTGGGCTCAACCTTGATGAAGACATCAACACTCAGGACCAAGAGTACAAGAAGCTTCAAGCTATTGAAGACATGCTGAAGCCTAGTCTGGCCTTGCCTCTAAAAGGCGTCAAGGGAGGCATGATGAAGAGCCAAGATAGGCTCTTACACTATGCCTACGCTCACAGTCTGGCACCTCGGGGAGGCAACTGCACCTACTTGAGTGAAGATGACATCTTCATGATGTGGCTTATAAAGAAAGGGTACCAGGTTAACTGATCTGCCTTTATCATGAAGCATATGATGAAGGCAAAGGGTAAAAAATGGACTAATCTGCCTTATGGTTTGATCATCTCTGCCTTCTTAGGCAAATACCCTCAGATTTTGGAAATTGAGTGGCCGACAAAGCTGACTCACCATAATGTTTTTGGGTCCTTTACCCTAAACAAATTGAAGATAGTCAGATCTTCTGATAGCTAGGTGTACCCTGACGAAGTTGACGATGAAGACCAAGAATATATCCCTGTTGCCCCTGCTGCTGATGCTCCTACCTCTGCTGTTCCTAATCTAGTCACTTTGGATCAAATCATGGCAACCTTGCAGGACAACAGGGCCTATATGGAGAACACCTTTTCTATTCTGTTTGATAGGATAGAAGGTGTAGAGTGTGATTAGGCTGCCCTTCGCACTTTGTTGACTCAGCAAGCACCTGAGTCCCCTCCTCCGCCACCAGATGCTTACTTTTAGGCTTTGTTTTGTTTTCTTTTGTTTCTTGGCTTATTTGTTTTTGTACTAGCTATTCTTATTGTACATGTAATTTCTTTAGCTAATTTAATATAAATTACATGACTGTTTTGATGCAGTATCTGTTTTATTTGAAATTATGTGAATATCTTATTTGCCCTACCTATTATCTATTTGCCATGGTCCCCTATGCTTTTTGATCATGCCAAAGAGGGAGAAAAATAATAACAGGTAATTCTTGAGAAAAGTCAGGTAAAAATAAAAACAATTATTGGTTTCTAAAAGAAAAGGGGAACTGTGCACATCTCTGATTTAAAACACCTCTTATGAAAAAGAAGGGGAGTAAGTTCTCCAAACTTTGTCTTTGTGAATTCCAGTTTATCTGAACTAATGCTTTTCTCAATGATAGTTTGTCATCATAAAAAAATGGGAGAATGTGTTTAATGCTACAATAAAGATTGGTTTTGATGATAACAAACATAAAGATGATAAGAAGACCATGTCCAAGAACTTCAAGATTAGCTTTAGGACTTAGAGTCTCTTTGTACGAAGATCTTTTTGGATATCTCATGGTTTTTACAAGATAATATAAAAATGTTTTTGAAAAAAAATTAAAAGGTTTTGGTGTTTTGAAAATCATCTGGGCTCTTTCTCAATGTATTTACAAATGTTTTAGAAACAGAGTTATTTGAATAAAGGCTTCTTTATTTGAATAAATCAAGTTTAGAAAAACTATGCTTGAACTGAGTTATTCGAATAACCCATGAGTTATTCGAATAATGTTTTCAAAATCCTGCTGCGTGTAACACCCCAAAATTTATTATTTTATAGTAATGTCTGAATTGTACTATTTTATGTTTTATGTGTGCTGTAAATTTATTTTGACTGTTCTGTGACTATTTTTTATCATTGTGCATGATTTACTCTGAGCCAAGAAAATAATAATTTTCAGCATGGGAAAAATCTTTACTGATTTATTCGGAGCCGGGGGATCTTACTAAACCCGAATCCGAGAGATAGGTTACCTGATCTTTTAATTTTTAGAATTTATCTGTGAAATAAAAAAATATTTCATAATTCATTATCTGTCAGATAATATATGCTATTTTGCGAACAGTAGCTTCTGCTCATTGGGTAATAGATCCAGTATCTTTTATCTGTCAAAAAATAGACTGGAAAAAGTCTTTGTGACTTATTCTGGTGAACAAATAAGAATTGATCAACATAATTAGCTTCACTTTTCTTAACTAATAGAAAATGGTCAACAAAAGTGGTTAGACTAGTTACTAAGTAACTAGATAATCTAACTAAGTTACTCTAAAAACCTAATTAGTAACTAAATGGAATTAACTTAGTTTGCTAATACTTAGAAGTTATAGTTAGAAGAAAGTATCTTGAGTCATCTAGAAGGCATGATCAATGCATAAAAAATACATGACATAAGCTTAAAACTAGATGGTTAGTTATGTAACTAAATGATCTAACTAAATTAGCTTAAGTGTAACTAGATGAACTAACTACCTATACTAAGTGTAACTAGAAATTAAAATGAAACAAGATTTAGTTACTTCCATCCATGCGTCACATGGCCAACTAGGCTATTCTAGTGTGTTCTTGAATCATGTAATGACTAATGGATGACCATTTTGTGACCTAAGCCATGTGAAAACCATGTGAAGCCAAGTGATTGATTTTATCTTGCTAAACAAGCTTTAGGCTTTCTATTCACTCACTTACACCATGCATAGGGAAATAGGACTTATTACTTCATTTTCTAACACTTTGTGATAATAAACATCTATCATCTTTTCTCTCTCTTCCAAGAAACCCAAGAAAACAAGGAAAACTTCATCTTTCTACTCTTGAAGGCATTCGACCACCACACCTAAACCCTACTTCCAAGCTTCCATAATTCTACCCAACATCATTTCCTATACCTAGACCACATCCTAAACACTTGTCATCTTGAGAGTTTCACCTAGTTCATCTCCTAAGTGCTTCAAAATCAAGTTGAGATTTTCTATCCCTAAAGGTAACATCTTGATTTCTTGTTCCTAAGTTGGATTCTTGAATTTCTAAACCATGATTGATCTATGGTTTCTTATTTTCAAGCTTGGTTTATGACTTTAAGTTTGGTTTAAGCTTGTTAGGGTTTCTAGAGGGTGCTTCATGAAATCACTAGGAGTCTATACAAGAAGAGTTTTTGTCTTCCTTGAGGTAAGAGGGAGATTAACCTTATCAACCAAGTGTTGGTGGTGAGGGAATGACTTTGTTTGTGGTGAAAAATCCATAAGGATTTATTCACTTATATGGTTTAAGCTTGCTTTGTTTGTGGAGATTTTTGATTGGTATGCTTTATAGCTTTAATTATATGCTTGAATATGTGATTGCGAAAGCATGATTGATTATTGTATAAAGTAGGATGTGATTCACATGATGAGGAAGTGTATGAAGGTTCCAAAGAACCTAGAGGCTCACGGCCTTAATCACCAATAAGGGAGCAAAATGTTGTAATTATATTCCTAAACATGAATTAAATGATTTAATGATAAGAAATTGGATTCAGGGGTTTTGCAAGGAATAAAGTGATAGAAAATAATTATACATGATTTATGAAACACATAGAGTGATTTCAGCCAACATGCCAATTTTTAATATCCTAGAACCAAAGTTATTTTACTAAGTGTAGACTTAGGTATTTGATTAATAAGAAATTAATTTGATAGGTTTTTAGACCTAAAAAGAAAGTAAACCTATTTTTAGAATTAAATTAGTGTAATTAGGTTAATCAGTAAGATAAAGGTTAAAACTTAAAATTTACTAATGTATAGCTCACCATTTGGGTTTTGAAGCGCGTTAGAAAATTTTTGAGCTGTAATATCCCAATTTAATCAAAGAAATGCAGTTTGGTGGAAAATTGTAGAAAATACTATTTCTAGTGAAAAGAATGTTTGAATTATTATTTATAGATGGTTTATTAAGGAAATAATGAAATTAAAGTCAAATTTTGAAAATAACTAAGGAAAGTTTTAATTTGAGCTTAGAATATGTTAGAAACATTTTACGCGATCAAAAATACGCAGAAAAACCCTTATGTGATTTAAAAATAGTAATTTTTAGCTACGCGATTGAAAACATGTTGAAAAATAGTTACGCGATTTGAAAATGTAACAAAAGTGTTACGCGATTGTGAAAATGCGATAAAATATTTACGTGATTGGAAATAACATCAGTTTGCTGTCGAGCTGTTGTGGTGGGCCCGATTATATTGAAAAGTGATACTGCCAAGAGAAAGCATGTGTATATGAAATACTATGAGAATAATGATTGTATGTGTATTGGAATCATACATCATGCATTGAAAGTCTACTTATTGGTTAAGGCTATTTGCCTAAGAGATTGAAAGTACACGTTCGTGCGGGTGAGAATTGCGTAGTTACGATCTTCAGTGATCTTGGAGACGTCGGAGTGTGTAATGTCATAAGTGGCCAGATGGTAGCTCATCTGCACCGTGGTATCCTATGCAAACACACCGACGACCTTGACGGAGTTACTACTCTTTTCGTGATTGGTTGAGAGTGTCTTGTATAAGCCATGTTGCGCACATTGATATAATATATTGGCACATGATTTGAGGCTGATGATATACAGATATGTACTCCCTATCTTTCTCTCTGAAATTTTGTTTAGCTCCATGGAGTAGGAATTGGTCGTTGTGCATATGCATTGTTGGTCAGCATATTAACATGATAATTATGCTTATCTGATTTATTATTTGTGATGTGATAATATGATTTAATATGTTAATATTATATCTGTATATATGCTGTCATTTTTTATATTGCCATACTGGTATTGATACAGGGGTTCTCACCTCTTTGTTGTATTTTACCTGTTATACTGTGTATATTTGATGAAGACCAAGGAGACGAGGAAGTCGGTAATTCTATTTACCACCAGTGATACTTCTCTTTGTTAGTTAAGATGGTGGCAAGGTGCCAAGTTTTGGGTTTTGTCCAAGTACATTTCCATGGTGGGACTGATGCTTGGAGGGTTGATTTAAATAATGAACGCTTTGTATATACCGGGGACTTGACTTTGAGTTTGAGTGGTACCCGCGATGGGATTCCTGTTTTGACGTAGCATGCGTCTGTGCGTTTGGAGTTCATGATGCTTATCCGAGAACTCTTGGGTGGCACTGTGTATACACCATAGGAGGACTCAGTGGTGTCTTCTGCCAGAACCCCTGTCAGGCGAGTGATGTATCCGCCTGGGTTCTTTAATGATATAGAGGAGGAGGATCCTTCCGAGGGCCCAAATCCTTAGCTTTTAAAAGTTTAGTAAAACAGTTTATGTTTTGATGTACATGTTGTACATATGTATCTTTTGGGAGTGTACTATTTATGTATATTATTTGAGGACAAGGTTTGTAATATTAATGTATTTTGTGGTGTGTTTACTTCACTTTCAATTTGTATTTACTGTTTTATTTTATTTTCTTTACATTCATTTTTTTCTGCAAAAGAAATTTTAAAATTAATGTTATTACAAGATTAATTCTTTTACAACTTGGGTAAGTTATATTGGGATTACTCTTAAATGTGATACCCTATAGTGGATGTTACATTAGTTGGTATCAAAGCTCCCGGTTAGAGTCTTTTTGGTTTTTATGGTTATGTTTGTTTTGCTTATGTTGTGTGATTCTCTATGTTCTGGTTTTTAAAAAGGTTACATCTGACTCTTATTGAGTTTTATTTAGTTGCTTGTGAAGAAAGCTATGTCTCAAGGTAGAGGGCACGTATGAATGTGGAACATGACAATGACGCAATGACTGCTGCTGCAGAAGCAATGCAGTGAATGGCAGACGTGATTGTGCAACAGAATCAACGAGCTGCATAACAACAAGAAGTAAATGCTGAAGCCCCCAGAATTTGTCTGAGTTTCGTTGGAACAATCCTCCACATTTCAGAGGCGAGTTTGATCCTGAGAAAGCAAGTTTATAGATCTAGGAGTTGGAGAAAATTTTCGAAGGAATAGGATGTGCCAATGACCGCAGAGTGACTTATGCTACTTTTATATTGATGGGAGATGGCAAAAGTTGGTGGAAAGCAACTAGAAGAGCGTTACAAGCTGAAGGAAAGGAAATTACCTGGGAGGTATTTTGTGATGCATTTCTGGAAAAGTATTTTCTTGAAAGTGCAAGGCATGCCAAGGAGATGGAATTCCTTAGGTTGCGACAAGGTGGGATGACAGTTAATGAATATGCTGCGAAGTTTGAGAGCTTGTCAAAGTTCTCACGGTATCTC
Organism: Ormosia semicastrata; assembly: GCA_029884595.1. NCBI lineage: Eukaryota > Viridiplantae > Streptophyta > Magnoliopsida > Fabales > Fabaceae > Ormosia > Ormosia semicastrata. The sequence goes on from JAQQTO010000060.1 coordinate 79,758,199, forward strand.
CAGATCCAGCAGGATGAGGTTTGGAAATGTCGTAAGTTTGAGGAAGCTTTGAGAGTTGAATTGAAGAGAGGAGTACTGCCAATGCGGATGAACTAGTTTTCAACGTTGATGGATATGTGTTGCAGGCTTGAGGAATTAGAGCCATCATGAGATATGAGGAACTGTAACTTTGGACCATCTAGGTTCCAAAGGGGAGGAAGCAGTAACAACAACCGATTTCAGCGGAAACCATATTCTCAACCATTGGGAAACCAGCAACAACAACAACAGTCATGTGGAGGAGGTTTGAATAACAATCATTTTGGTCAGACGATAGCACCGTCAATAAGGTGTTTAAAGTATGGAAAGGGCCATATGACGAGAGACTGTACAATCAAGGGAATAATTTGTTTTAGATGTGGAAAGGCTGGTCATATCTCGAGGGATTGTGATCAAGCGAAAGTGGAACCTTCGAAGAGCAACATTCATGCTACTAAGCCGCAAGTTGGTGGACGGGTATATACGATGAGCGGAGCCAAAGTCTCTCTATCTGATGATCTTATCAAGGGAGAAGGTGTCATATCAGGTAATCTTTTAACTATACTATATGATTCGGGTGCAACTTATTCGTTTATTGCAAATGACCGTGTGGATCGTTTGGGGTTGCCTGTGTCTTCTTTGAACTTTAAATTGATTGTTTCTACACTAACTGCCAAACCTGTTAGTACTTCTAAAATATGTTTAAATTGCCTTATTACTATCAATAATCGAGTCTTTTATGTTGATTTGATTTGTTTGCCTCTTACCGATATTGATATAATCTTATGAATGGATTGGTTATCTTCTAACCATATCTTGTTAGATTGTTCTAAAAATACCTTAGTATTTCCTGATAGTGAGGTTTATGGATTTTTGACTGCCAATCGAGTCGAATCTTTATTGAGGGATGGAGCCCAAGGATACATGCTACAATCTTCTTTAGAAGTCAATAGTGAGAAGGATGTGAAGGCTATTTCTGTTGTAAATGAGTTTCCTGAATTTTTTTCTGATGAGGTACCCGGATTACCACCGGAAAGAGAGATAGAGTTTTCTATCGATCTTGTACCAGGAACAAGTTCTATATCAATTGCACAATACCGGATGTCACCGTCAGAATTAGCAGAGTTAAAGAAGCAATTGGAGGAACTGTTGAAAAAATAATTTGTGAGACCTAGTGTTTCACCATGGGGAGCTCTAGTGTAGTTAGTCAAGAAGAAGGATGGAACTTCGCGTTTGTGTGTGGACTACTTCCAGCTGAATAAGGTTACGATAAAGAACAAGTATCCACTTCCAAGGATAGATGATTTGATGGACCAGTTGAAAGGAGCAGCTATTTTCTCTAAGATAGATCTGCGATCAGGTTATCATGAAATTCGTGTCAAGGTAGAGAATATACCTAAGACAACTTTTTGAACGCAGTACGATCATTATGAATACCTAGTGATGCCGTTCGGTGTGACGAATGCTCCTACGATATTCATGGATTACATGAATAGGATATTTCATCCATATCTAGATAGATTTGTTGTTATTTTCATCGATGACATTCTGATCTATTCTCAAAGTCAGGAAGAGCATGCTGAACATCTTAGTATAATTCTTCAAATTTTGAAAGAGAAGAAGTTGTACGCAAAGCTATCAAAATGTGAGTTTTGGTTGGAAGAAGTTCAGTTTTTGGGTCATGTAATTTCTAAGGATGGAATTGCGGTGGATCTAGCAAAGGTGGAGATAGTTCTTTAGTGGGAAAGGCCAATGACAGTAACTAAGATCTGGAGTTTTATTGGATTAGCCGGATATTACCGAAGGTTTATTGAAGATTTTTTCAAGATAGCCGAACCTCTTAACAACTCATGAGGAAGAATCAAGCTTTTATTTGGACGAATGAATGTGAAGAGAGTTTCCAAGAATTAAAGAAAAAGTTGACTACTGCACCAGTGTTGATTCTACCAGATCCAAAAAAGTCTTTTGAAGTATATTGTGATGTTTTTTATCAAGGTTTAGGATGTGTACTGATGCAGAATCCAAAAGTGGTAGCATATGCATCAAGACAACTAAAAGTATATGAAAGGAATTATCCAACGCATGACTTGGAACTAGCCACAGTTGTTTTTGCATTGAAAATTTGGAGACATTTTCTTTATGGAGCTACATTCAATGTCTTCAGTGATCACAAAAGTTTGAAGTATTTGTTTGATCAAAAGAAGTTGAATATGAGGCAGAGACGGTGGTTAGAATTTCTAAAAGATTACGACTTTCAGCTTCAATATCATCCTAGAAAGGCGAATGTTGTGGCAGATGCTTTGAGTAGAAAGATGCTCAGTGTTTCTGCTATGATGATCAAAGAGGAAAAATTGATAGAGCAATTTAGAGATATGTGGCTATCTATAGAATTAGCGCTAGGAAGAATTTGTTTGAATATGGTCACTATTCTGAATGATTTGCTAGAAGAAATCCAAGAAAAATAGGAAGATGATCAGTTTTTGAAAAAAGAAAGAGAATTCTTGAGGCAAGGTCGTGTAGCAACGGTTGAAGAAAGATCTGATAGAGTCTTAAGGTTTAAGGGTAGGATTTATATACCAAATGATCCCAATCTTAGGAAGGCGATTCTTGATGAAGCTCACACTAGCAGGTTAAGTATACATCCCAGAATGATCCAAATGTATCAAGACCTAAAGCGATTATTTTGGTGGCCTGGAATGAAGAGAGATATTGCTAAGCACGTGTCATCTTGTCTTGTGTGTCAAAAGGCAAAGGTTGAACATCAAAGACCAGCAGGTATGCTACAACCCCTAACTATTCCAGAATGGAAATAGGATAGTATTGCAATGGATTTTGTTACGGGATTGCCAAAGACTAAGAAAGGTCATGATTCTATATGGGTTGTTGTTGATCGGCTTATGAAGTCTGCTCACTTCTTGCCAATCAATATCAAGTATCCAATGGAGAAATTGACCCAGGTATACATTGGTGAAATTGTTAGACTTGATGGTGTACCCTCTAGTATCATTTCCGATAGAGATCCAAGGTTTACATCAAGATTTTGGCAAAGTCTACATGAAGCAATGGGGACTAAACTTCGTTTGAGTTCTGTCTACCATCCCCAAACTGATGGTCAAAGAGAGAGGACTATACAGTCACTAGAGGATCTGCAAAGAGCTTGTGTGTTAGAACGAAAAGGGAGTTGGGATGAATTCTTGCCTTTAGTAGAATTCACCTATAACAATAGTTTTCACTCAAGTATAGGGATGGCACCCTATGAAGCGTTATACGGATGACGATGCCGAACACCTTTGTGTGGGTATCAAGACGGAGAGAGTATGACCATAGGACCTGAAATGGTGCAGCAAACAACAGAGAAGATGAAGATGATTCAAGAGAAAATTAAGGCAACTCAGAGTAGTTAGAAAAGCTATGTTGATAAAAGAAGAAGACCTCTTAAATTTGAGGAAATTTAGTATGTGTTTTTACGAGTCACACCCACGACTGGTGTCGGAAGAGTTATAAAATCCAGAAAATCACTCCTAAATTCATTGGACCCTATCAAATTCTTCATCGGATAGGTCCAGTTGCTTACCAAATAGCTTTACCACCTTTTCTTTCTAACCTTCATAATGTTTTCCATGTATCCCAGTTAAGAAAGTATATCCCCGATCCCTCTCATGTCATTCAGCCCGATGAAGTACAACTGAAAGAAAATTTGATGTATGAGACACTTCCTGTTAAGATTGAAGACAAGAGGATAAAGTAACTCAGAGGAAAAGCGATTCCGTTAGTAAAAGTGATCTAGAATGAAACAATAGGAGATGCTACATGGGATATAGAAGATTAGATGAGGGAACAATGTCTCCAATTATTCTAAGGTATGATAAATTTTGGGGACGAAATTCTTTTTAGTGGGGGAAAGTTGTAACACCCCAAAATTTATTATTTTACAGTAATGTCTGAATTGTATTGTTTTGTGTTTTCTATGTGCTGTAAATTTATTTTGACTATTCTGTGACTATTTTTGATCATTGTGTGTGATTTACTCTGAGCTAGGAAAATAATAATTTTTGAGCCGGAGAAAATCTTTACTGATTTATTCGAAACCGGGGGATCTTACTAAACCCGAATCTAAGAGATACGTTACCCGATCATTTAATTTTTAGAATTTATCTATAAAATAAAAAAATATTTCATAATTTAATATCTGTCAGATAATATCTGCTATTTTGCGAACAGTAGCTTCTGCTCATTGGGTAATAGATCCAGAATCTTTTATCTGTCAAAAAATAGACTGGAAAAAGTTTTTGTGACTTATTTTGGTAAACCAAAAAGAATTAGTCAACATAATTAGTTTGACTTTTCTTAACCAATGGAAAATGGTCAACAAAAGTGGTTAGACTAGTTACTAAGTAACTAGATAATCTAACTAAGTTACTCGAAAAACCTAATTAGTAACAAAATTGAATTAACTTAGTTTGCTAATACTTAGAAGTTATAGTTAGAAGAAAGTATCTTGAGTCATCTAGAAGGCATGATCAATGCATGACATAAGCTTGTAACTAGATGGTTAGTTATGTAACTAAATGATCTAACTAAATTAGATTAAGTGTAACTAGATGAACTAACTACCTATACTAAGTGTAACTAGAAATTAAAATGAAACAAGACTTAGTTACTTCCATCAATGAATCACACGGCCAACTAGGCTATTCTAGTGTGTTCTTGAACCATCTAATGACCAATGGATGACCATTTTGTGACCTAAGCCATTTGAAAACCATGTGAAGCCAAGTGATTGATTTTATCTTTCTAAACAAGCTTTAGGCTTTCTATTCACTCACTTACACAGCCATGCATAGGGAAATAGGACTTATTACTTCATTTTCTAACACTTTGTGACAATAAACATCGATCATCTTTTCTCTCTCTTCCAAGAAATCCAAGAACACAAAGAAAACTTCATCTTCCTCCTCTTGAAGGTATTCGGCCACCACACCTAAACCCTACTTCCAAGCTTCCATAATTCTACCCAACATCATTTCTTATACCTAGACAACATCATAAACACTTGTCATCTTGAGAGTTTCATGTAGTTCATCTTCTAGGTGCTTCAAAATCAAGTTGAGATTTTTTATCCCTAAAGGTAACATCTTGATTTCTTGTTCCTAAGTTGGATTCTTGAATTTCTAAACCATGATTGAATCATGGTTTCTTATTTTCAAGCTTGGTTTATGACTTTAAGTTTGGTTTAAGCTTGTCAGAGTTTCTAGAGGGTGCTTCATGAAATCACTAGGAGGCTATACAAGAAGAGTTTTTGTCTTCCTTGAGGTAAGAGGGAGATTAACCTCATCAACCAAGTGTTGGTGGTGAGGGAATGGCTTTGTTTGTGGTGAAAAATCCATAAGGATTTATTCACTTGTATGGTTTAAGCTTGCTTTGTTTGTGGTGATTTTTGTTTGGTGTGCTTTATAGCTTTGATTATATGCTTGAATATGTGATTGTGAAAGCATGATTGATTATTGTATAAAGTAGGATGTGATTCATATGATGAGGAAGTGTATGAAGGTTCCAAAGAACCAGGAGGTTCACGGCCTTAATCACCAGTAAGGGAGCAAAATGTTGTAATTATTTTCCTAAACATGAGTTAAATGATTTAATGATAAGAAATTGGATTAAGGGGTTTTGCAAGGAATAAAGTGATAGAAAATAATTATACATGATTTATGAAACACATAGAGTGATTTCAGCCAACATGCCAATTTTTAATATCCTAGAACCAAAATTATTTTACAAAGTGTAGACTTAGGTATTTGATTAATAAGAAATTAATTTGATAGGTTTTTAGACCTAAAAAGAAAGTAAACCTATTTTTAGAATTAAATTAGTGTAATTAGGTTAATAAGTAAGATAAAAGTTAAAACTTAAAATTTTCTAACGTATAGCTCACCCTTTGGGTTTTGAAGCGCGTTAAAAAATTTTAAGCTGTAATATCCCAATTTAATCAAAGAAATGCAGTTTGGTGGAAAATTGTAGAAAATACTATTTCTAGTGAAAAGAATGTTTGAATTATTATTTATAGATGGTTTATCAAGGAAATAATGAAATTAAAGTCAAATTTTGAAAATAACTAAGGAAAGTTTTAATTTGAGCTTAGAATATGTTAGAAACATTTTACGTGATAAAAAATATGCAGAAAAACCCTTATGTGATTTAAAAATAGTAATTTTTAGCTACGCAATTGAGAAAATGTTGAAAAATAGTTATGCGATTTGAAAACGTAACAAAAGTGTTACGCAATTGTGAAAATGCGATAAAATATTTACGCAATTGGAAATAGCAGCAGTTTGCTGTCGGGCTGTTGTGGTGGGCCCGATTATGTTGAAAAGTGATACTGCCAAGAGAAGGCATGTGTATATGAAATACGGTGAGAATAATGATTGTATGTGTATTGGAATCATACATCATACATCGAAAAGCGTGTCCACGTATTGGTTAAAGCTATTTGCCTAGGAGATTGAAATTACACCTTCGTGCGGGTGAGAATTGCGTAGTTACAATCTTCAGTGATTTTGGAGATGTCGGGGTGTGGAATGTCATAAGTGGCCAGATGGTAGCACCTCTGCGCCGTTGTATCCTATGCAAACACACTGACAATCTTGACGGAGTTACTACTCTTTTCGTGATTAGTTGAGAGTGTCTTGTATAAGCCATGTTGCACACATTGATATAAGATATTGGCACATGATTTGAGGCTGACGATATACAGACATGTATTCCCTATCTTTCTCTCCGAAATTGTATTTAGCTCCATGCTGTAGGAATTGGTCATTGTATATATGCATTGTTGGTCAGCATATTAACATGATAATTATGCTTATCTGATTTATTATCTGTGATGTGATAATGTGATTTAATATGTTAATATGATATCTGTATATCTGCTGTCATTTTCTATACTGCCATACTAGTATTGATGGAGGGGATCTCACCTCTTTGTTGTATTATACCTGTTATACCGTGTATATTTGATGAAGACCGAGGAGACAAGGAAGTCGATAATTCTCTTTACCACCAGTGATACTTCTCTTTGTTGGTTAAGATGGCGGCAAAGCGCCAAGTTTTGGGTTTTGTCCAAGTACATTTCCAAGGTGGGACTAATGCTTGGAGGGTTGATTTAAATAATGAACGCTTTGTATATATCGAGGACTTGACTTTGAGTTTGAGTGGAACCCGCGATGGGATTCCTGTTTTGACGCAGCATGCGTCTGGACGTCTAGAGTTCACGATGCCTTTTCGAGAACTCTGGGGTGGCCCTATGTATACACCACAGGAGGACTCAGTGGTGTCTTCTGCCAGAACCCCCGTTAGGCGAGTGATGTATCCACTTGGGTTCTTTAATGATACAGTGGAGGAGAATCCTTCCGAGGGCCCAAATCCTTAGTTTTTAAAAGTTTAGTAAAACTGTTTATGTTTTGATGTACATGTTGTACATATGTATCTTTTGGGAGTGTACTATTTATTTATATTATTTGAGGACAAAGTTTGTAATATTAATGTATTTTGTGGTGTGTTTACTTCACTTTCAATTTGTATTTATAGTTTTGTTTTATTTTCTTTACATTCATTTTTTTTCAACAAAAGAAATTTGAAAATTAATGTTATTACAAGATTAATTCTTTTACAACTTGGGTAAGTTATATTGGGATTAGTCTTAAATGTAATACCCCACGGTAGGTGTTACACTACGCGCCTCTGTTTTCACAAATGTTATTCGAATAGCATCTTTGTTATTCGAATAAAAGGTTTTTAGAATGGCCTGCTTTTATATAAGCTATTCGAATAACTTCAGAGTTATTCGAATAGACCTGTTTCTTAGAAAATCTTTTTTAAAGTAGTGTTATTCAAATAAACATCATGTTATTCGAATAACCAATTCCAGAACTGGTTATTTTGAGAATGTGTTATTCGAATAAACATGGGATCCTGTGTTAGAAAGAAATGACCATATTTGCTTTAATTACGTGAATTAATTGCACCCAATAGCTATTTTCTTCTACGACTCTATAAATGGAGACCGTGAGTCTCTTCTGTTTCTGCCCATTTATCTAAATTATTTTTGTGCTTACTTTGAAACGTGATTTATAACTTTCACATATTTTCTGTGCTCTTTTTGCCTAAACTTTGAGATATCCTTAGAGAGCTTCTTAGCGCTTCAATTTGTGATATTTACTCTTTGTGAGAGTTTTTCTTCATATATTTTCTGCTTCTCTGTATCGAGGGTGAGGTATCCCTCAAGGTTTGTATAAGGGTGAGGTATTCCTGAAGGTTGAGGCTTTAGCACAAGGGTAGAGTTTCACTGTATATAAAAAGTGCTCTATTTTGTAACGATAGCAAGCACCTATTGAAGCTTGTATTCATAGTAAAAAATCTTAGATATTTTTTCGAGGACTGGACGTAGGCCACAAGTGGTTTGGTGGTCAAACCAGGATAAATATTATGCTTACTCTTCTTTTCTCAATCTCTTTATTTACTACAATTTATTTATTGTCGCTTAATTGTTTACTTTCTATTCGTAAGTCTTTCTTTTATTCTCTTTTTTTTCACATCTTATTAAATAGCTTCAACATTTGTCTTTGTTTTAAAAGCATTTGCGAAAAACTTTCTATACTCAATTCACCCCTGTAATTGGCATTGACTAAAGTAATGGTTTTGATGATAACAAACAAGAAAGGAATGGAAGTGCAAAGATCAACTCCCAAGACTTTTTAAGTTTAGCTTATAGGAGTTAGATATTGTGTAAAGGTAAAAATGAATCACACTAAGCTCAAATAAATTTTAAACATCTTTATAAGTATTTCTAAAATGTTTAAATGCCCAATAAACTATTTTTGAAAAGCTAGCCTTGGTGGTATTTCAAATCTGTGAAAATTAGTCAAGTTTGTGTTTTATAAAACTGACATATAGTTACTCTTTTGATCATGACTTTCAAAATCTTTTGTGTTTTATTCTGAAACTTATTTCATATGAAAATAGACTCAAAGATCTTTTCAATGAGTGGTCATTTGCTTAAAACGGATAAGAAACGAAGAAGTTATGACCATTTAAATTCAGCTTTCAAAAACAGTCAAGTTTATGTTTTGCAAAACTGACCTTTAGTTACTAATTTGATCATATCTCTCAAATACTTTGAGTTTTGTTCTGAAACTTTTTTCATATGAAAATAGACTCAAAGATCTTTCCAATGAGTGGTCATTCGCTTTAATCGGATAAGAAATGAAAAAGTTATGACCTTTTAAACTCAATTTTCAAAACCAAAAAATGCTATAATCAATTACACAGGCCATGTAATCGATTACAACGTTGGCAGAAGTCGTGTAATCGATTACACGAAGTGTGTAATCGATTACAAAGTGCCCAGAAAGCTTGTAATCGATTACATAAAGCTTGTAATCGATTACCAAGTGCCCAGGAACGTTTCTAACGGCTATAAACGGCTAGTTTTCATAAAAAATCATTTCTAAAACCCTCCAATGGCTCTAAAACTCATTGGGCTATAAATACAAGTGTTTGGGCATCAAAAATAAGTTGGAGAACATTTTGGAAATTATCCTTGAGCATTGAAAATGAATTTCATCATCTTTTTCTCTAAATCTTTGTTTTGAGCTAAGTGTGTAAATCCTTGATACCCATAAGCTTCAAGTTGTATTATCTACACTTCAATAGAGTTTCTATCTTCTACACTTTGTGTAATCTATAAAGAGAGGGTGAGGTATCCCTCTAGAGTAAAGGGTGAGGTATCCCTAGAGAGTGAGGCATCTCTCAAAGTTGGTAAAGGGTGAGGTATCCCTTGAGGGTGAGGCATCCCTCAAAAGTTGTAAAGGGTGAGGTATCCCTGTTTTGAGGCTCAAGCACAAGGGTGAGATATCCCAAGGTGTGGTGAGTGCTCTAGCTTGTAAAGGTTATCAAGCACCTGTTGAAGCTTGAAGATAGTGGAAAATCTCTAGCGGTTACTTGAGGACTGGACGTAGATCACAAGTAGATTGGTGATCGAATCAGGATAAACTATTGTGTTTAATCTTCTAAACTCATCTCTTTACATTTGTGCATTTATTTTATATGCTTGCTTGAATGTTATTTATCTTAGATTGTTTAATTTGTGAGTAAAACATTCAATCTCATTTATCTATTCACTTCAATTATCCAATAGCTTCAACGAAAATTAATAAACAAACGTTTTAAGAAAGATTTGCCAAAATATTTTATAAACTCAATTCACCCCCCTCTTGAGTTTGAGGGCACTTAGTAACAAGTGGTATTAGAGCTAGGCTCTTGTGTAAAGGGCTTAGAAGCTTCAAGAGAAAATGATGACCTCCTCAAATGATTTTATGGAAAGTTCTTCAATCTATAGATCTCCCTTTTTCAATGGGGATGGATATGCTTATTGGAAAGAAAGAATGAAAATTTTTATTGAAGCTATTGACTTAGATGTGTGGGATGCTATTGAAAATGGTCCTTTTGTCCCTACACAATCTGTAAATAGTGTAAGAATTAATACACTTAGAAGTGAATGGACAGATGAAGATAAAAAGAAGGTTCAATATAATTTGAGAGCTAAAAACATTATTACTACATCTTTGGGGCATGATGAATTCTTTAAAGTTTCAAATTGTAAATCTGCCCAAGAAATGTGGGACGTTTTAGAAGTAACCCATGAAGGTACTAGTGAAGTGAAAAGATCAAGAATTAATACTCTCATTCATGAATATGAACTTTTTAGAATGAACCATGTTGAAAGCATTCAAAAAATGCAAAAACGTTTTACACATATAGTTAATCATTTAGCTTCATTAGGAAAGACATTTTCTAATGAAGATCTTATTAACAAGGTTTTAAGATGCTTGAGCAGGGATTGGCAACCTAAGGTGACAGCTATCTTGGAATCTAGAAATCTTGCTACAATGACTTTAGCCACACTTTTTGGCAAGCTCCAAGAATATGAATTGGAGTTGAATAGACTCAAACAAAATAAAGAAGTTGACAATAAAAAGAAGAGAATTACTCTCAAAGCCACTTCCTCCATGGTGAATGAAGATGATAAAGATGATGAGGATGACTTAGAAATAGATGAGGAGAATCTTGCTCTACTAGTCAAAAAATTTGAAAGATTCTTTAAGAAGAATGGAGCTCATGGAAGACCTCTCTTTCCCCAAAAGAATGTCTATCACAAAGGGGAAGGAACCTCATCCACTCGTAAATGCTATGAATGTGGAGAGTTGGGTCACATGAAGATGGAGTGCCCAATCTATCAAAGTAAAGTGGAAAAATACCACCAAAGGTCCTTAAGAGAGAAGAAAGAAAGAAGAGCCTACATAGCTTGGGATGACAATGACATGGATTCAACCGATAGCTCAGACAATGAGAAAGCCAATCTATGTTTCATGGCTAGGAAAGAAGAGGAAGATAAAGACGACATGGAGGTAACATCTTCAAATTATGAATTACATTTTTCCCCTTCCTATGATGAATTGCAAGATGCATTTGAAGAATTACATAATGAATCTATAAGACTTGCAAAACTTGTTTCATCATCCAAGAAATCAATTTCCTCTTTTGAAAATAAGATATCTATGTTAAATAAGGAAATTGAGGAACTTAAAATAGTAAATAAAACTCTTGGACTTATTGATGCTAATTCTTCATGCATGACATGTTTATCACTAGCAAATGCATCTACACCCTCATCTTGCTCATCATGTAAAGCATTTAAAATTAAGATTGATGACTTGAAAAACACTCTTTCAAAATTTACCTATGGAAGAGATAATTTAAACATATTGCTTGGAAACCAAAGATGCATTTTTCAAAAGGCTGGTTTAGGGTCTAATCCTAATAAACAACAAAAGTTTCTCAAGAACTTCTTTGTTTCATCAAGTACATCAAGTAGTCCCTTTATTAAATGCTTTCATTGTGGTAGGAAAGGGCATAGTGCATCAAATTGTAATGTAAGGAAGAATATCAATAACAAGCTAGGAACTAAATTGGTTTGGGTTCCCAAAGGCACTTTGCCAAAGACTAACACACAAGGACCCAAGAAAATTTGGGTACCAAAAGTCAAAAATTAAAATGTGTTGTAGGTGTGCTTGAAGGCCAAGAATTAACTTTGGATATCTTGAAAAATGGCTGCTCCAAGCACAAAATAAGAAAATGCTTCAAGCTGTCCTCCTTGTCTCCAAAAGGCTTGAACTTGCATCTTTTGGTTAAGTGAAGTCTTATTCTATGCTTTACTTGGTTAACATCTTGAAAAATATCTTTTATACGTCTTGTATATGCTAAATGAATATGCATCTTGTGTGAAATAACATGCATAATATCAATTTCTTTGAACTTGACATAATGGTTTAATCATGCATCTAATTTGCTTCATAATTCATCATCCTTTTGCATAATATGTAAGTTTCTGGTTAAAGAGCACTTTTGATGCATAATGTGCTATCTTGGTGCATAATATGGTATGTTGATACATAATAAGTTGTATTGCTACACAATAATGTGTTTTTGTTACACCAAATTGCTCAAAATCCACAAAGTGATTTAATCCTTGGTAAAAGTAGTGTTTTTGCAAAAACATGTGTTTTAGATCAAGAACTAGTCTGTTTTTATGCCTTTATGATGTTTGGAATTGATTTGGAATGTTTTGGAACCTTTTTGAATGTTTTAAGTTTGGTCCTTTACTGTTTAAAGTGCAAAAACTATTTTTAACAAGCTTGTAATCGATTACAAGACCTTTGTAATCAATTACAGAGGCTCTACCAAGTGTTCCAAGCAAAGTCAGAGAGCGTGTAATCGATTACACATACTATGTAATCGATTACAATGTCTCCAAAACTCGTGTAATCGATTACACCAAACAAGTAATCGATTACATGGATTCCAGAGGGCTGGTAATCAATTACACATACATTGTAATCGATTACATAGGCTTTAAAAATGGTTTTCAATGCTAAAAGGACCATTTTTACTTAAGATTGTCTATATATCATGAAAACATGCATATTATTGACTATGTGCTAAATGGTAATTGATTGTTTAAATTTGTTGTGCTTAAATTACATACTATGGAAAATTTGATATCTATAAAAGCATAATGGATTAATGATCAATGACTAACTCCTACGGATCCAAAATTAGTGGATACCAAAGAAAATGCTTTGAATTATGTTGTAGGGTGACTATTAGCTCAAGCATTCACTAAAGTGAAGTGAAAACTTGAAATGGTCCAAGTTCTCCATGAGTCATGAAGACTTGAAGCTTGGAAGTTGGAATCACCTACAAAAACTCAAAGAGCACACTTTTGGTGATATCAATTTCTTATTCTTATTTATGTTTTAATTTGAATATCATGTTATATCATGGAAATGTCATATTTTTCTACATAATGCCATTACCTTGCTGCATAATGTAACATTTTTGCTGCATAATCCAAGTTTTACTACATTATTTGAAATAAATGTTTTGCAATGGATATTCTGGTTATATAATGCAAATTTGACTGAATTCCTTATTGAATATTCTTTGTTTAGCAATTGTTTTGCTCTATCACTTCTCTCTTTGTCAAAATCTATATACTGTATATCTTTTTGATCATGACAAAAGGGGGAGAAGTTTATGAGTCATTGAGAAAAGGTAAATAACAAGGTACAAATTCAATGATACAAATCCAATGATCTTGGAATTCCAAAATTAAGGGGGAGCTGTGCAATCTCTGATCTAATCACCTCTTGAAAAATAGAGGGGGAGTAAGTCTCTAATACACCTTTTGTGAATTCTAATTTATTTGAACTAACTCTTTTCTCAAATGAATGTTTGTCATCATCAAAAAGGGAGAGAATGTAATTGGCATTGACTAAAGCAATGATTTTGATGATAACAAACAAGAAAGGAATGGAAGTACAAAGATCAACTCCCAAGACTCTTTAAGTTTAGCTTATTGGACTTAGATATTGTGTAAAGGTAAAAAGAAATTACACTAAACTCAAATAAGTTTTAAACATCTTTATAAGTGTTTCTAAAATGTTTAAATGTCTGACAAACTATTTTTGGAAAGCTAGCCTTGGTGGTATTTCAAATCTATGAAAATTAGTCAAGTTTGTGTTTTGCAAAACTGACATATAGTTACTCTTTTGATCATAACTTTCAAAATCTTTTGATTTTGTTTTGAAACTTTTTTCATATGAAAATAGACTCAAAGATTTTTTCAATGAGTGGTCATTTGCTTAAAACGGATAAGAAACGAAAAAATTATGACCATTTAAAGTCAGCTTTCAAAAACAGTCAAGTTTATGTTTTGCAAAACTGACCTTTAGTTACTAATTTGATCATATCTTTCAAAATAATTTAATTTTTATTCTGAAACTTATTTCATATGAAAATAGACTCAAATATCTTTTCAATGAGTGGTCATTTGCTTTAATCGGATAAGAAATGAAGAAGTTATGACCTTTTAAACTCAATTTTTCAGAACCAAAAAGTGCTATAATCGATTATACAGGCCATGTAATCGATTACAACGTTGGCAGAAGTCATGTAATCGATTAAAGGAAGTGTGTAATCAATTACAAAGTGCCCAGAAAGCTTGTAATCGATTACATAAAGGTTGTAATCGATTACCAAGTGCCCAGGAACGTTTCTAAAGGCTATAAATGGCTAGTTTTCATAAAAAATCATTTCTAAAACCCTCCAACGGCTCTAAAACTCATTGGGCTATAAATACAAGTATTTGGGTATCAAAAATAAGTTGGAGAACATTTTGGAAATTATCCTTGAGCATTGAAAATGAATTTCATCATCTTTTTCTCCAAATCTTTGTTTTGAGCTAAGTGTGTAAATCATTGATACCCATAAGCTTCAAGTTGTATTTTCTACTCTTCAAGAGAGTTTCTATCTTCTACACTTTGTGTAATCTATAAAGAGAGGGTGAGGTATCCCTCTAGAGTAAAGGGTGAGGTATCCCTAGAGAGTGAGGCATCTCTCAAAGTTGGTAAAGGGTGAGGTATCCCTTGAGGGTGAGGCATCCCTTAAAAGTTGTAAAGGGTGAGGTATCCCTGTTTTGAGGCTCAAGCACAAGGGTAAGATATCCCAAGGTGTGGTGAGTGCTCTAGCTTGTAAAGGTTATCAAGCACCTGTTGAAGCTTGAAGATAGGGGAAAATCTCTAGCGGTTACTTGAGGACTAGATGTAGATCACAAGTGGATTGGTGATCGAATCAGGATAAACTATTGTGTTTGATCTTCTAAACTCATCTTTTTACATTTGTGTATTTATTTTATATGCTTGCTTGAATGTTATTTATCTTAGATTGTTTAATTTGTGAGTAAAGCATTTAATCTCATTTATCTATTCACTTCAATTATCCAATAGCTTCAACGAAAATTGATAAACAAACGTTTTAAGAAAGATTTGCCAAAATATTTTATAAACTCAATTCACCCCCCTCTTGAGTTTGAGGCCACTTGGTAATAACCCCCCCTATTGAGTATTGGAGTCACTTGGTAATAGCATATAACTTGCTTAACATGCCTGTGAAGTTTTGTGACAAACTGAGTTCTTTTAGGCACTTAGTTACAACCCAGATATTGAAAAGTAACTTAAAATGACTTAGAAAAAGGCATAAATTGTTTAGATGAGAGAAATAAATATGAATAATTTATTTATAGGTCACAAATATATGAAACAATGTGTGGTTAAAGTTTGAAGATAACCAGAGTTAGTTTGATATTTTTAAGCATACTGGTTGTGTGCTTTAATGTCGGATTGACTAGTAGCAAATATGAAAAATCATGAAAATGATGAAACAATAATTTAGATGAATCCTATAATTTATTTTAAAGTTGTTGGATGTTGGGAAACTTAATTTCATGGAATATGAGTGTTCTTAACAGATAAGAAAGTTACAACAAAATATCCTAAGGATATTTTGGTAAGCTATCATTTTTTCACTCTCTCGGTTTAAAGGTAGCAAATGTTACAAAAAGAAAAGATAGAAAAATAAAAGAAAAGAAAGAAGGGAAATCGTGAAGGGGAAGAGGGAAAATGGAGGAAGAAGCAAGAAGATCAAAACATAAAGTTTGACGATTGATTATTCATACAAGAAGTAGGGGATTTAAAGTTCTTTTCACTTCTTTTCTCTATTTTCTCTATTGATGCAGTCTTAGTGCATAATAGGTCAAAATGAGTTTTAGAGGTGGTTGATATGTTTTACTTGCTTCAATGTGTTTCAATGGTTATTTATGACTTGTTCACAGCATAAGTTTGAGTTAGAAACTTAGAACATCTCATTTAGACCTTTGATGCACAGAAATGAGTTTTAGGTCAAAGCATGTGTGATTTTAGTTAATAATCCAAATTTAGTGGTTTAAGTTAGTGATTGATGATTCCTATGTGTTAATGAACTTATTAAGGACTTAGGATCACCTAGAAATTGTTTTGGAATAGCCAAATCTCATGAAGAAAACCAATGGAACAGTGCATGGTTCTGTAGAATTCTGCAAAACCCAGTTTCAGCTATTTACGTCGTGGGGTGGAGAGGTCACATCGAGGCGTGCATTGCAGAGTATGTGCACCTAAGAGCAGCACGCCACTGCGTGAGATGCACCACACCAAGGCGTGAGAACCAGAGAGCTGCGCGCCGCGGCGTGACAAGGGCTGCGCCGAGGCGTGAGCTCTAGAATTTCTCAAAAATGAGATTTTGATGTATTAATGTTTCCTACTAGTTTGGATCATTTATGTATGTTTTCTAATGTGTGTTAAGACACAAATAGGAATTTTTCAAGAGGGGAATTATCACCTAGCAAGTATGAGAATGCTTAGGCCTTTAGGCATAATAGTAATGGTTTGCCCAAGGTAGGTATCTATCACCTTAGGCAACTTAATATTGCATTAGATATCACTCAAGACGTGATGATGTGGTGCATTAGATGCAAGTACATTAGGATGGATTTATAATATTCACTCTAGTAAGTATGAGAAAGGTATGAACCTTAGGATATCCAAGAGTAGTGGATTACCTTGGGAAGGTACATAGACCTTTAAGCAACAAAGTGTTGCATTTGCTAACCACTCTTGAACTAGATTCCTTTGAGTAAAGATAAAGTTGTGTATTTAGATCCTAAGTGAAGGGGTGTTTGATGTATTGAGTTCTCTAGGGAAGTGGGATCTTGTACATTACTAAATACATAATAAGATAAATGATGACTAGTAAGTTTGTCATATTCATGAAGTATAGCAGAATTATGGAATAACTCCTTTATTAGTAAAGTTGAGTTGAAATTGCAAGATGAGTGAGATTTACTCTCCATAAATACAAATTTTAGTATGGGAGATGAAGTCCTTAAGCATTCCATGAGTTAGGAATTGCTAAAATAGGTATCTGGGACCTTAAACACTCTAGCATAACTTAGGCTACTACTAGAGATGTGATAATAAGGAAAGTTAGATACAATCAAGATAAGTATCTTATACTTGTCTAGATGTATGTATATGGGAATGATCTAGTAGTATTGATCATTGTGAGTATCCTTTGATGTGGTGCACAATCATGTAGGCCAAGGGAGATAAATGGGGAGTCCGAAAAGTTCTTTAAACAAGGATTCAGCCTTAACATCTCGATAGTGCTAAGGCCAAAGGAGATAAGAGGGAGTCCTAAAGGTTCCTTTGAGCCTGGATTCAGCCCTAACTTCTCGATAGATCCAAGATACATGTAATGTGGGGATGAGCGTTCACTTTATTTACCACATGATAATATACTAAACCAGTTCCTAGTAAACATCTTAGTTCTTAATTGAGCTAAGTATGTATATGTTTTTACTTGCTCTTCCAATGTATTGTAACCTATGATGTGCACAATCGTTTAGCCAGGTGGATGGGAGTCAGAAGTTCCTAAGGGAACAATTCATTGCTAACCAAGAGCCAAGGGTTACAAGTAGAGTGAGGACTAGCTTTCCCTCCCTACCATAGTAGATAAGATGGAATGTTTAGGATCCGAAATGAGCAGGTATCCTTGGTTTTTAAAATTAAACTCTACATGTATTTCAAAATGAAACCTTGCACAAGCATATCTTAAGGACATTTCTTAGGCATAATCATATTGCATATCATTAACATTGCATTTAAGATAATTGTATGGGCAATTGTTTATTGTTGTTGGTATTTACAATTGTATGAGCAGTTATTTATATCTAATAGTATGTAGGATATCGGTTTAGACCACACTACTTGGTAGTGTGCAGTTATGAGTAAAAGTGGAGGAAACTCCTATTTAGATGATATATATTTGTTCATACAATGTTATAACTAATTGGTATTGAAATTGCTTTTACTGAGAATTATAATTCTCACCTTGTTTGTATTTCCATGTAAATCCAAGTACAGACCCTACTAAGGGAAAGAAGGTGAAGCATGAAGACTAGTGTAATTTTTTTTATATGCTTTAGTAGACAAAGCTTATGTATAAGTTTATATTTGCTTTGTATGTATTAAGAGTTATGTATCAATATGCCTTTTATGGATGAGGTTATATATGTATATATGAGTTTATGTTTTCGCATTCTCTCAAGGCTCTCTATAATTGCTTGATTGTGAATATGGATATATGTTATTAGTTAGTTATGTAGTAAGTGACACAGCTAGTATTGCTTATCTCAATATAATCTGGATATATTTAGATATCTGTATTAGGGTGTTACATGGAAACCACTTAGAACTTGAGTTAGTAGGTTAGAAACTGGTTTAGAAACCAATATAACAGGGAACCCAATTTTGATGCATTGGCGCCTAGGCACCAGAGGTTGGGCGCCCTGGATCCCATTGCCAGAATGGCTTCCTACGTGATACTGCAAGCCTAGCGCCTGAGCGCCCATTGTGGTGCGCCTGAGTGCCATTGACAGAGTGAAGCAGGGTGGAGTTTATAGTGCTTAGGCGCTTAAGCCCCTAGTGTCCACTGCCCAAGCGCTAGTGACCAAGGAGAATAAGGCAAAGTTCTACCATGCCAGCACCTAGGAGTTGGAGATTGGGCGCCTAGGCGCTTAGACCTGATTTTCTCAAGATCTTTATTTTGGGAAAAATGAACTTCTCTACTTGTTAGGATCCTTTATATATGTTTTTTAATGTGTGTTGAGACACTAGTAAGGGTATTTCATAGAGGAAATAACTACCTAGCATATATGTACAAGTTTGAGTTTTTAAGCATTCCATAAGATAGGAATTGCCTAAAGTAGGTATCTAGGACCTTGAGCACACTAGTGTGGCATAGGTTACCACTTGTGGTGTGATAATAAGGCAAGCTAGATATAAGTATCATAAGTATGATTTACTTATATAGATGCATGAATTACTCTCTTGTAGTTAAGGTTGAGTTAATTATGTAAGTTTTTTAGAGAAATGCACTATTATCTCATCAAGTTGAGTTGAAATGGAGTGTTAGGAAATAGAGGTTCCTTTACTTGATAAAGTTGATCCATAAAACAATTATCCTAACTAAGGGAGTGAGACAAGCCCCTTGACCTTGCAAAGGAGTGAGAAAAACACTTTTCTAAGGATGGAGTTGTGAGACAATGGAGTGAGAAAAGCACCTTGTGATGGTAAAGATGTGAGTAAATCACTTTACCAAGTGTGGTAGAAGAGTGAGATAAGCACTCTACCTAAGACAAAGCAGTGAGTTAAGCTCTTAGTCAAGGAATATGAGGAGTGAGAAAAGCACTCATATAAGGGGTAGTAAGAGTGAGTTAAGCTCTCTACCAAGGGTAATGAAGTGAGAAAAGCTTACTACCAAGGACAACAGGATGAGTTAAGTCCTATGCCAGGAAAAGGAGTGAGATAAGCACTTTGCCAACTAATAATGATATTTTATATTTGTATGGGACGTTATTTAATATCGATAATATGTTAATAAGTTTATAGTTTATAAATTTACCTTTGTATATTTTTACAATAATGCTGGTTTTGGAATACTTTTACTGAGAATTTATGAATTCTCACCCCATTGTGATTCCATGTAAATCCAGGTCAAGACCCTTTCAAGGGAAAAAAGAAGCAACAAATAAACTAGAGTAGTTTATATTTCAGTTTGAACAGAGCTTGTATATTATTATATTTGCTTTGTTTTGTATTAAGTTTATGTATTACAATGTGCCCTTTTAAGGCTGAGGTTGTAGATATGTATATATATATATAATTTTTTCTTTTCCGTAAGGCTCTTATAGTAACTTTTATGGTTATTATATAGTTAATTTGATGTTTTTAGGCTAGAAGTGACATGGCTAGTACTAATTGCTCGTGTATATGCTAGATATACTAGGGTAATGGTATTAGGATGTTACATTATGGTATCAGAGCAGTTCATCCTATTGAGTCGGGGTATGGACTGACTATCTTAGGCATGTGTAGTATTTCTAGTTATGTGTTGTGCATTTTTTTTATCTCATTGTGAAATGTTTGAAAGGAATTGCATGACTTGCCTTTGGTATGATTGTTCTTAGCTGCTGTCACACTGTTACATGATATTGAGACTGATAAACTCAATATGTATTATTCTATGTGTATAGGAAACTATGGCACCTCTAAGGCGGACCAGGGAGAATAGGAACTCATCTAGTGAGGGTTTAGCTAGTATGGCTGAGTTGTTAATGGCAATGACTAATGCTATGAGGGAGCAGACAACTGTTACCACTACGATGCTGGAGAGGTTGGGATTCAACCCTCCTCAGCAACCTACACCACCACCAGTACCACCACTAGTGCAGGAGGTATAGGTTGGAAGAAAGCAGAATTTCTAAGTCTTATTGGAGTTCAAAAGGATGAACCCTCCACCTTTCAGAGGCAAGTGTGACCCAATGAAGGTTGAGGAATGGTTGACCAAGATGGAGAAGATCTTTAAGGTCATGATTTGCTCAGATGAACAGAGAGTTTCCTTAGCTTCCTTTATGTTTAGAGGGGAAGCAGGGCATTGGTGGAGAAGTGTCAGGAGATTACTGGAAGCAGCAAGGGCACATATCACATGAGAAGTGTTTAGGAGCACCTTTTTGGAGAAATACCTCCCAAGGACCTTGCAAGAGGATAAGGAGGTTGAATTCCTTAGGCTTTAGCAAGGGGGTATGACTTTAGGTCAATACAAGGCAAAGTTTTATGAGTTGTCTAAGTTTTTATCTCAGTACAGGCTCAACCTGGATGAGAGTTAGCAGTGTGTCTAATTGGAATTCGGATTGAAGGGGGATATAAAGTGGGCTATACAACTATTGGAGATAAGAGACTTCCCTTCTTTAGTTAACAAGTGTAGAATTGTAGGGTCGAGTAGTCTCCAACTCTAAACAGAGCAAAGATCATAAGACTTCCAAAAGAGGAAATGGGTGGATGATGGGTATGAGGAGAATATTTCTACACCCAATTATCCACAAGATAAGAATGAAGAGGAAGATGTTTTTATATCAAGCTCTTCATAAGATGAAGATGATGAAGATGAGCAAGATCATATGGAAATTGTGGAGCGTAAATGCTCTGAGTGTGGGATGCCCCATGGCGACAAACCTTGTGTAGTGTGTATTATGTGTGGTCTACCGGGATATTTTGTTAGAAGGTGTCCACAGAGACAAGGAGTTATACTCGACCCTAGGCCTTAAGCTCTAGGAAGGGTGTATACTCTAAGTAGAATAGAGGAACCTCAATCTTTTGATCTTTTACAAGGTATCCTTCTGTGTGTACTTATAGGTAGGAACTCTTTGGGATATTCTTAAAGTTTGGAAATGATAGTTAGATACCACCAAGGAAGGTGGGATTCCTTCGAGTGTGATATCTGTTAGAGACCTTAGAACTTTTAGTAGCGAGAGACTAAATTTTGGGGACAAAATTCTAAAAAAGATGGGAGAAATATAACATCCTCTTTTTAGCATATTGTAACACCCTAAGCCGTAGGGTGTCACATTTATGTTACTTAATTACCCCTAAGTTCATATAAGGTGACGTTGTAATAAAAAGATAAGTCAATTTTTTTTTGACAACCATAAAATATACTTAGCGGAAAATAAAACATTATAGCAACCTCACACATAGATTACATCATATACATATTACAAACGTACTATTGGAATTATTTATTTTACAGCCCATGTCTCAAACTAAAACATACTTAAATAAATTACACACATAGTTCATATCAGAGTTCAAACTTGCCCAAGTTTAACTAAGCAACGGACCCCTCAGATGGGTCCTCCTCGAATTCCTCAGCAGATAGAAATCCGTTATGACGAGTAGCCCTACGGACAGGTGTCTGGGCTGACGATACTATACTGATTTCCATTGGGACATAATTCCTAGTGTCCCAGTGTCGCCTGATATGCAACGGAAATTCAACATGAACTAAAATAGTTACACAGAAAAACGGATTTCCATGAAATATTCTACTAATACTAACAGTCAGGTATCCCTCGTAAATAAGTCCTCGTTCATCGGGACTTGTCCTCCATTCTCCAGCTCCTCCGTGAAATTGTAGACGTACATATCCGAAGAAACTGGCTCTTGTCGTCATACTGTCAGAATTCGACGTTCCCAGCCGTGAGAAGTAACTCTTCTTCTGCTTCTTGTACCGTTTCTTTCTCAACGTCTTCACCCAATTATCAATACAATATACAGATATACATACAAAGAGGTGAGATTATCTACGCCAATACAAGCATGATAGTACAGAGATAATATAAACAACACATCATGCAAAAATATCATATTATGATCACAATTATACCATCATCATAATAATTACCATCATGCCACTATCACTGTTTAAATCATACAACAATTACAGTAACACCATCATATAGATATAGATGCTCAGTTTCATGCATGCGTACATAGACTCAATGTCCTACTCCATGGAGCTAATACTCAAGTCGGAGAAATTGATCGAAAAGAGCTGCTGGTATTTCGTGCTTCAGACCAAGTGCTTATAATTATATCTTGCATATCTAGCACATACACAACAATCTTTGTCAGATCTCGATTAAGAATAGTGTCTCGGTCAGGATCATAGGTGTGTTGCATCGGTCTAACCCACGATGCGGAGAAGAGCTACCAACGCCCATTGTGAGCAACCCGCACCTCGATGCCCCCAAGGTCCACAAGTGACCTACACTACGCGTATCGCACCCACTCAAGAGGTGTACGTTTCTCCTAGGCAATTAGCCATATCTAGTCCATCGGACTATTTTCAATGCATGTGTAATGCACCAATTACCAACCAATGGTAAATCACATAATTTCTCATACCAGGTTGAAATAGTATTTTTAACTATCAAGTTCACTATATAATTAACAGCGATTGCATTATCGCACTTTTCTCATTCACAAAAACATTTTTGTCCCGTTTTCACAGTCACGTAATATTTTATTACGTAATCAACGATTTGTAACATTTCTATTACGTTTAAAATTCGCGTAAAAATTTTCTATTATTTTCTAAAGTGCGTAAAAATATTCTTTCATCATTTTTTTTATCACATAGTAATTTTTCTACAATATTTCGATCGTATAAAATATTTGAACATTTTAAATTGCGTAGAAATATTTTAACCTTTTTCAAATCGCGTAACTCAAAATTTACGTTTTTTTAAGTTCCATAAATCATTTTTCACCATTTTTACCTTTCGTAAAATATTCCTTAACTTTAAAAATATTATTTTAGACTTTTCTTATAATAATATAATTCCTTACTTTATTTTCTTCCTATTCTTAGTAAAAAAATCTTTTTAATATATTTTTCTCAAAAATTGCTTTTTATTGATCTAGTTTTACAAAATCACATTTAGTTTGTTTAATTACCATTTCTAACTTTTAAATTTCCTAACGTTTTTCCAAAACCCAATAAATAAATTCTTTGTTAGTAAATTTAAGTTACAAACGTTTTCTTTTATATTTCTAAATCACTTTCAAAAATTAATTCTCCTTGAAAACAATTTGAAGTTTAGCACCTTCAATCTCCCTTTTTCTTTTATTTATGAAAATTTCACTTGACAACACTTTAATTCTCTTTTCAAAATCCTTATTTGAAAATTCTTATATTTTATAACATCAAAACATTTTTTTTCTAAATTATCAAGACCTTAAAAATGGCCATTGGAACCATGAAAGATTTTTCTTATAACTTAAATGAATTACATTTTTGTTTCTACGCAAAATTAATTAATATCAACATAACTAAAAAGAAAACGTGTGCATTCTCTTTTGTAAAACCAAAATCCTTTTGTTTATTTCCTTTACTTCTCAAATCATAAAATTTTATTATTCATGAAAATATTAATTTGGTGAACACCTAATTTGAGATATCTTGGCCAAAAATCTTATTGCTCTAAGGACCCAAAAAATCAATTTCTTTGTTCTTGAAAAATTTTCAACATGAACCCCAATTTTGGGTATCAAACCGAACCTCTCCTTTGGCCATTGGAGCCAAAATTTTGCTTATTTCAACATACATCCGTCATAATATATTTAATATATATCATCATGCATATTATAAGCATACCATATAAACAAGTAAAAATCATACTAAGCATGCATACACAATTAATTCATGCAAAGCATATCAAGCATAAACAAAATAATTAAAAACACATAACACAAATAATTTATTACATGATCATGGATATGAATCCTCACATGGATTTATCATCCATCAAATATAACCATCTCTCACCACCATGCTTGGTTGGTGAGATAAATCTCCCTCTTACCTCTTGAAGAACTCCAAAAGCTCCTTGCTTTGGATTTAGAACAAGATCTCCACCAAGAAAAGTCTATTGAACATAAAACAAATGCAAGAAAATTAGTATATTGAGCTTGATTAAGAAGAACCATGGATCAAACATGGTTTAGAACATGAAAAAGAAAAGAATGAAAGAAATTTCCTTACTCTTCACCAACAAGAACTCTAGAACTTGATCTTAGTAAAAGTCTTTCAAGATGGAAGATTTAGAGAAAATCTTCAACATGAAAGTTGTTTAGAATAAGGTAAGGATTCAAGAAACTAGGTTGTATGAAATTAAAGAATGACGGAGGGTGGATGAGAGTGCTTGGCCGAATGGCTCTTTAGGGAGAGAGAGTGGAGTTTTTCATTTGGTTGGTTCATGAAACATAAGTGAGAGAATGAAGAAATGAAAATGTGAAGTGTAGAAATGAATTATTTGGTATCCTAAACTATGCATGGCCGTGGCCTTCATGGAGAGAAATGAAAAGTGAAGTTTGAAAAACATGCTCATTAATTGATCAATAGGAACTTGTCTTGAGATTTGACCATTGTCTTCATCATTTTCCTTGGCCTAAAAAGCCTATACTAACTTTGTCTCCCTTTCTCCTTGCTTCTTCAAAACGCCCCCTTGCATGATTCATGCAAATTGTCATCTTTTCAAACAATTATTTGAAGCCTTTCTAGCCATTGATTTATTCAATGGTTAGGATTTAAGTAGATTTTTTTGATTTTTAGAAGACAAAATCTAGGCCATTAGATCTTTCTCCTTTAAATCTTAGCCATTAGATGTGTCTTCAAAATGAAGGGTCAAGATTACACCTTCAAACTTTACATCCAAGGGTCCAAAATGGTTGTAATTATTTTTGATGACCAATTCTCCACCATTGATCTAAATCCAAATCCAATGGTCATTAATGATCCATCTCCACCATTTATTTATTTTACATCCAAGGGTTGATAATGGTCATAGTCTTTTATAAGATTAAATTTCTACCCTTGATTTAATTTTCATCCAACGGTTATAATTGATCCTATTTACTTTTAAGATCAAATCTCCACCGTTGATTAAATCAAGATTAAACCTCCAATGGTAATTAATCGATGGTGGATATCCAAACCACCAATATTGACTTAACAGTATAGAATTTTATTCTTATCTATCATAACCTCATTAAAGAATACATTCACTGTATTTTTATCATTCGATAATTAAATATAGTACAAAATACAGTAAAAGAAATTTTCTAAAACTGTTTCCGAATTCAGGTTTAGTAGGATCCCCTGTCTCCGTCTAAACAGTACAAATTTTTCTGTGCGTAAAATTTTTTTTCACTTTGCGGGACCCACCTGGGCCCACGTATGGCCACTTGGGCCCACAAACACCTCGTGGGGCCCACAAATGGTAAACAAAAATCAAAATCACACATAAAATCACAAAAATTAAAAAATTCACAAATATCAAATCAGATTATGTAAATTAATTAAGACTAAACAGTAAAAATTAAATTAAGTAAATTTTTCTGGCCCGAAAATTATTATTTTCCTGACACGGAACAAATCACTCAAAACGGTCAAATATGCAGACGGAATATTTAAAATAATTTTACAGTGCACAGAAATCACTAAACAGTAGAATTCTGCTAACTGTTAAAATTACTTATTTAATACATAGAAAGTTTGGGGTGTTACACATATTAGACATGTATATGATCATAGAGGTATCATAATACTTGCTTGACACATCTGCTTAATTTTGTGACAAACTGAATTAGTTTAGACACTTTGTTACAACACAGAATCTGACAAGTAGCTTAAAATGACTCAGATAGTGGCATAAGTTGCTTAGTTGAAGGAAATAAATAAAGAGAATTTATTTCTAGGTCACAAATATGTGAACAATGATGCAATTAAATTTTGAGGATAATCAAAGTTAGTTTGGTATTTTTAAGCACATTGAGTGAGTGTTTAAGTACCAGATTGACTAGTCAGATATAGAGAAAAATAGGGACATGACAAAAACTAGGATTAAGATGAACCCTAGGATTTATTATAATACATATGGAAGTTCAAAAACTTGTTGTGGTGAAATCAAAGTGTACTCAAGAGATATAAAGTTTTAGCAAAATATCTCATTTTGGCTTTTAAGTCACTGTTCTTATCCTTCTATCTTTGACTTCTTTAGCTTTTTCTCTTCTTTCTCATATATGAAGCAGCGAAAAACAGAGAAAAGAGAAAGAAAGTAGAAGAAAAGAAGGAGGAAGAAGAGGAAAGGAAGAGGAAGACAAAAGGGAAAGCTTGAGCTGGAATATCATCATCCATACAACTAGAGGTAGGGGTGTTTGTTTCTTAATTATTTCATTTTCTACCTCCTCTTCATGCATGATGCATGTATGTTTGGATAAAAAATGGATTTTGAGATGCTTCTCAAGAGTTGAGTTGGATGAACTCATTAGGAACTTGAGATAGGACTTGTAATGAGTTGAGACATGCATACTAGAGTGCTAGAGCATGTGAGCATCCATAGAACTCCATGATCTTGTGTTGAAGAAGTATGGGTTTTAGGATGAGAGGTTTAGCATACATATGATTGATCATTATATTGAGGGATTTGAGAATGTGTATAAAGATTCTAGAATATTTAAAGACCATATTGTGGTTGGAAACCACTTAGAACTTGAGTTGGTAGGTTAAAAATTGGTTTGGAAACCAATATAATAGGGAACCTAATTTTGGTGAACTAGCGCCTAGGCGCCAGAGGTTGGTGATGTGTGTGAAACAACATCATGTTTTGTTCTTGTTTTGCATGCATTCTTGGGCATTTTAGGCATTTTAGTTTCCCTTTTGGTTTGTTTTTCCCTTAGTTCGGATAACTGCGGTATTTGTGGTGTTGTTGTGTAGGATTGGTGCTCAATTGGCCTCCAAATGGATGGAAAACTTGTATGATTGAAGTTGGAGCTTTATGGATAGCAAAAAGGTGCAAAAAGACCACTCCAGAGGGATCCACGGCCTGCCTATGGAATTACCCACGGCCATGGATCGAGCAGCAGCTTGAAGAAGCAAAAGAGAAATTCTAGAGAATTCCACAACCTAGCTGTGGAATGATCCACGGCCATGGAATGATCCATGGCCTGGATGTGGAATGATCCATGGCCATGGAATTCTGACAGCAAGATCCACGGCCAGCCCATGGAATGATCCATAGCCATGGATCGCAATACGCATTAGTTTTTAAGTTTTATTTTTTTATTTTTTTGGGGCTTTTTATCCAATTAAAATCCTAGGTTATAAATAGATGTTCTGAATACAATTTTGGGGGTTCTAATTTGGTTAGAAGGAGGCACATTGAAGGCTCTTGTTCTTGATCTTTCTTCCCTTTTCTCTCTTGGATTACGGATTTGAATGTTCTTGAATTTGATTTCTTGTTTCTCCTTCTCCATGTCTGAGTAGTTTCTTTTATTTCTAGGATTGGGCAATGCCATTTGATACTTTGATAATGATTAATTGACTTTGCTTCCCCTTTTATTAATCTTGAATGTTCATTGATTCAATTCTTATTGCTCTTATTTATGTGAATTTGCTGGCCACTTATTTGCATCTCATAGACATTTAGGGACGTATTGAGAGGTGAACTTAGGTGTTGGAACCATAAGAATTGAACTTAAGGTCTAAATCACGAGAGTAGTTTTAGTCTTTCGAGGATTCAATGAATTACCACAAAGCGTAATGGGTTCAATTTAAATTCAATTACCATGAGAGTAGGAATTGGTTTAAGTGGGCACGGATCTTGTATCTTGAGAAAGAACATTAACTAATTTAGGGTAATTCACCTTCAATTGGATTTCAGATTTAATAAAAGGGTTGTCAATTAGGATTTGTCTTGTATCATTGTGGTACCCCAATCTTGGAAGCTTTCTTGAATTTGAATACCATTCTTGATAACTTGCTGTTTTTGTTCTAAATTTTGCACTTTGTTTTTTATTTATTTAATTGCTTTGTTACTACGTTCTTCTTAATCAATAATTATATTTCCTTTTTTTAATTTAATTGAATTAATTAATTAGTTAGTATTCATAGACACAGTCCTTGTGGATTCAATCTTTTTATTACTTGAAGATGAAACAGTACACTTGCGGATTTCACGCATTAAGTTTTTGGCGCTGTTGTCGGGGACTGTGTTTTTCTTGAATACTAATTTAATTTTTAATTTAATTATTTTAAACCTTTTTTCTTTTTATTTTGTTCTTACGTTATTATTTTTCTCTTTGACTTTCTGCAGGTAATTTCTCTTGTTTATGCAAAGTACTAGATGTTCTGGGGCTCTTGTTGAAGCAGATCCTGAAATTGAAAGAACTTTACATAAAAGGAGAAGATAACAAAGGCAAAGGGTAAGAGAAATACCTGAACCAACACTTGTCATGGCTGAAGCCGGTAATAATAGACCTCTAAAAGAGTATGCAGCCCCTAATGCTCGGGGTTTGCGATCTAGAATTGTTCGGCCAGATATTGAAGCTAGGCACTTCACCATACCTCCTGCCTTACTTTTTATGATAAGGTAGAACCAGTTTGGAGGATTGCCATCAGAGAATCCTAATGATCATATGGATATGTTCTTGGAGTTCTATGAGACCCTCAAGATCAAAGGCGCCTCTATTGATGCTATTCTTCTCTGTCTGTTTCCATTATCTTTGAGAGATCGAGCAAGAGCTTGGTTAAAATCTGTTCCCGCTGAGATGATAACTACATGGGACTAATTGGAGCAAGCCTTCTTGGAAAAATTCTTTCCACCTTCCAAGACTACTCATCTAAGGACCCAAATCACAAGCTTTGTTCAGAAAGATGGCGAGTCATTGTCAGAAGCTTGGGATAGATATAAGGCTTTGCTGGAAGCCTACCCACACCATGGGTTAGAAAAATGGTTGATCGTTCACACCTTCTACAATGGTTTGGAATATTCTTCGAAGGTGTCTCTTGACTCCGCAGCTGGTGGAGCTTTAATGAACAGAAGGCTGACAGAAGCCTATGAGATCATTGAGAGTGTAGCTTCAAATCATCACCAATGGACTAATGAAATAGGCCATAACCCGAGAAAGCTCTCGGGAGGTAAGTTTGAGGTAGATGGTGTTGATTTAATCATGTCAAAATTTGATTCTTTGAATAAACATTTTGACATGCTTGAGAAAGCTAATGTTAATGCCATAGGTGCTTCTAACAATTTTTGTGAGATTTGTAGAGCACAGGGACACATAGGTGCTGAATGCTAAGTTGGAATGGGATCCTCACAAGGTGCACCGGTGGAGCAAGTGGAATCGTACCACAATTTCCATGACTTCATCCAAAGGGGGAGGAATGATCCGTATTCCCAAACTTACAACCCTGGTTGGAGGTCACATCCTAACTTCTCTTACCGGAATAGTCAGTACCAAGCTGGGCAAGGTAATGCTAAACCCTCTTCTAGAATCCCACAGGTACAAAAATCTAGACTTAAGTCTCTTCTTGAGAATTTTGTTGAGAGACAGTCTAAGCAGAATGAGGAGTTTAGGCACCATGGGCAAGTAGTGACTGAGGCAATTAAAGAGTTGTCAGTTAAGGTTGACAATTTAGCTATTCATAATAAGATGTTGGAAACCCAGATTGCCCAACAAGCAAGCACTTCTCATAGGCAGCAAGGTAAGTTTCCTGGTCAACCTGAAGTCAACCCAGGCAATGAACATTGTAAAGCTGTGAGTTTGAGGAGTGGAAAGAAATTAGAAGATTCCTTGGGTAAGGGGGAGAGTGAAAAAGATAAGGGAATTGAGGATAAAGAGACTAAAACACAGCCCTTAGAAGAGGAGGACACTACTGAGAAGGTGTCTAAGTATGTACCCCCTAAACCTTACCAACCCCCAGTTCTCTTATTTCAAAGATTAGCTAAGGCGAAGTTAGACAAGCAGTTTGGGAAGTTCCTAGAGGTCCTTAAGAAATTATACATTAATGTACCTTTACTGAGGTGTTGAAACAAATGGCTACCTATGCTAAGTTTCTTAAGGACATCTTGTCTAATAAGAGGAAGCTAGAAGAATATGAGACAGTAGCTTTAACTGAGGAGTGTAGTGCTTTAATTCAAAATAAATTACCTCCTAAGTTAAAAGATCCAGGTAGCTTCTCTATTCCTTGTTTGATTGGCAACACAAATTTTGATAAAGCTCTGTGTGATTTGAGGGCTAGTGTTAGTCTTATGCCTCTTTCTGTGTGTAAGAAATTGGAGGTGGGTGAGCTGAAACCCATAACTATCTCCCTTTAATTGGCGGATTGGTCAGTCAAGTACCCTGTAGGCATCTTGGAGGATGTTCCTATTAGAGTTGGTAAGTTTTATATGCCGGTGGATTTTGTTGTGCTTGACATAGAAGCTGATGCTAAAATACCGATCATACTTGGGCATCCATTCCTTGCTACTGGAAGGGTGATCATTGATGTCCACAAAGGGAAATTGACTTTGCGATTGAATGATGAAGAAGTAGTTTTTGATGTTTTTAAATTTGAAAAAAATTCTAATTCCTCAAATTCATGTAATCGCATAGATGCTACTAATGTTGTGGATAGTGTTGTACTTTCAGGTGTGCAAGAGAGTCAGTGACTGATGCTATGCTAGAAAAGAACTTGCCCAAGGGTACCACAAAATTTGAGGAGTCTAAGCCCTGCAAGAAAGGACTTAAGAAGCAGAATGACAAGTGTGTCGAGAAGCGTGAATTTAAACTCGGGGATAAAGTCCTTGTCCATAACTCGCTTCTACGTTTCTGTCCTAATAAGTTATGGTCGAAATGGTCAAGACCATATGAGATTGTTCGAGTTTTATCCTACGGTGTGCTTGAGATGAAGAAAGAAGGCTATAAGCCTTTCATGATAAATGGCCAGAGAGTGAAACACTTTGAAGGAGTGGGGACTGAGCACTACTCCGTTGATGTCACCTGAGCACAGAAACCAGACCAAAGTCAAGCTAATGACTTTAAACAAGCGCTTCTTGGGAGGCAACCCAAGCTTCTTTTTTTTTTACTTTTTATTTTTTTTTCTTTTGACTTTGTGCGTTGGATTGCTGATTTGATCTTTATCTCATGGATCTTGTTTAGGTTTAACCATTTTTAAAGCTCAAATTAGAAGGAGAGTGAAGTCAGAAAGTTTCACACCCAGCCCATGGAAAATTCCATGGCCATGGATTGAACACCAGAAGATTTCTCACCACCGTAGTGAGTTCATTTCTTTTATCCCTTCTCTAGTTAAAGATTGTTATATTGGGGACAATGTAAGTTCTAAGCTTGGGGGGGTAATTTCATTTTCATTTTAGATCATTAGTTCCATGCATTTTCATGTCTCATTTTGCATTGCATCTTCATGTTGCATTTTCACACCATCATATCTCTCAGCTTTTTGGTTGAACTTGTGCCCCTCTCTTTTGGGGATTTTTGAGATGGTATTGATTTAGAACCCAATTTGTTGATTCTTGTGGTAGGCGACAGGCATTGTTTTAATTGATAGTAGAGGTGATCTTTTGATAGTTGATAATTAGCATATGTTCTCTAAATTTGTGCTTCTTATTGAATTTTGAAACTCTAAATGTGAGTTTTGAGCCTATATAGGATTTATGCACTATATTATTTTTGCTCCCATTCTTTGTGTTGAGTGATATTCCTCATTGATTTTGTATTCTAGAACTTGATTTGGAACCATTTTGAGGCGAAATTTTTAGTTGCATGCTTGAATGTGATTAAGGCATCTTAGGTATTTTTCTAGCCTTCTGAAATTGTTACACTTTCATCCTCTAGTGTTGCATAATTATTTTTCTTGATACCTATGCTAAAACATTATTGGTAATCATTTAGAATATTAAACAGAGCGAATTGGGTTTGAAAGTTGTTTGAAAGTTGTGTTGGGAATCATATGTATTTGAACTTTCTCTTTCTCAAATGAAAAAAAAAATGGTGAGATGAAGGCTTGAAAAGAAGAGAAAGGAAGAAAACACTTGGAAATGTAGAGTTATGATCTTTTAAAAAAAAAAAAAAAAAAAATACTTTTGCTCCATTTATGTTCTATTGTATTTCTGGTGCTTATTGAAAATTTGGTTAGCCCTTTGTGCATACATTTCTTTCTCTACCTTACCTAACATCATTTCCATGCCCCCATTACAACCCTTGAAAGACCTTTTGATTCTTGCATGCATGCTGATTATTAGTGGAAATCTGATTTATTATCAAGCATATGGAAGCGCATTTTCTTTGAAGGATTTTGAGCGTAATGTTTTCACCCTTAAACACTTTGAGTGTGGTTCGTGGAGTGAACTTAATTCAGTTAGTGAGGATGCATCATTTCTGAGAACTTAGCCTCTAATTGGACTTGATTTTTTATTACCTCTCAGATTCTTGGATTGCCTTAGCCTATTGCTTGGATATTGTTTTCTCGGGTTCCTCATTCATTATTGTCTCTTGATCCCACTTCTTGGTTTAGCCTTAGTTATTGCTTGGGGACAAGCAAAATCTTAAGCTTGGGGGGATTTGATGTGTGTGAAACAACATCATGTTTTGTTCTTGTTTTGGATGCATTCTTGGGCATTTTAGGCATTTTAGTTTCCCTTTTGATTTGTTTTTCCCTTAGTTTGGATAATTGTTGTATTTGTGGTGGTGTTGTGTAGGATTGGTGCTCAATTGGCCTCCAAATGGATGGAAAGCTTGCATGATTGAAGTTGGAGCTTTATGGATAACAAAAAGGCGCAGAAAGACCACTCCAGAGGGATCCATGGCTTGCCTGTGGAATTATCCACGGCCATGGATCGAGCAGTAGCTTGAAGAAGCAAAAGACAAATTCTAGAGAATTCCACGACCTGGCCGTGGAATGATCCACGGCCATGGAATGATCCACAGCCTGGATGTGGAAAGATCCATGGCCATGGAATTCTGACAGCAAGATCCACGGCCAGCCCGTGGAATGATCCACGGTCATGGATCGCAATGTGTATCAATTTTTAAGTTTTATTTTTATATTTTTTTTGGGCTTTTTAGCCAATTAAAATCCTAGGTTATAAATAGATGTTCTAAATACAATTTTGGGGTTCTAATTTGGTTAGAAGGAGGCACATTGGAGACTCTTATTCTTGATCGTTCTTCCCTCTTCTCTCTTGGATTATGGGTTTGGGTGCTCTTGAATTTGATTTCTTGTTTCTCCTTCTCCATGTCTGATTAGTTTCTTTTGCTTCTAGGATTGGGCAATGCCCTTTGATACTTTGATAATGATTAATTGACTTTATTTCCCCTTTTATTAATCTTGAATGTTCATTGATTCAATTCTTATTGCTCTTATTCATGTGAATTTGTTGGCCACTTATTTGCATCTCATAAACATTTAGGGACGTACTGAGAGGTGAACCTAGGTTTAGAACCATAAGAATTGAACTTAATGTCTAAATCACGAGAGTAGTTTTAGCCTTTTGAGGATTCAATGAATTACCACAAAGCATAATAGGTTCAATTTAAATTCAATTACCACGAGAGTAGGAATTGGTTTAATTGGGCACAGATCTTGTATCTTGAGAAAGAACATTAACTAATTTAAGGTAATTCACCTTCAATTGAATTTCAGATTTAATAAAAGGGTTGTCAATTAGGATTTGTCTTGTATCATTGTGGTACCCCAATCTTGGAAGCTGTCTTGAATTTGAATACCATTCTTGATAACTTGCTGTTTTTGTTCTAAATTTTGTACTTTAATTTTTATTTATTTAATTGCTTTGTTACTACGTTCTTCTTAATCAACAATTACATTCTCTTTTGTTTAATTTAATTGAATTAATTAATTAGTTAGTATTCATAGACACAGTCCTTGTGGATTCGATCTTTTTATTATTTAACGACGAAACCGTACAGTTGGGCACCTAGGCGTCCACTGCCAAGAATGGCTTCTTGTGTGATGTTACAAGCCTGGTGCCTAAGTGGCCATTGTGGTGCCCCTGTAATGATAGAGTGAAACAGGGTGGAGTTTCTGGTGCTTGGGCGCCCAATGTCCACCGCCCAAGTGCCAGTGACCAGGGAGAACAAGGCAGTGTTCTGCCATGCCAGCGCCTAGGCGTTGGAGAGTGGGTGCCTAGGCGCTTATACCTGATTTTCTCAAGATCTTTATTTTGAGAAAATGGACTTCCCTACTTGTTAGGATCCTTTATATGTGTTTTTTAATGTGTGTTGAGACACTAGTGAGGGTATTTCATAGAGGAAATAACCACCTAGCATATATGTATAAGTTTGAGTTTTTAAGCATTTTGTAAGATAGGAATTGCCTAAAGTAGGTATCTAGGACCTTGAGCACACTAGTGTGGCATAGGTTACCACTTGTGGTGTGATAATAAGGCAAGCTAGATTCAAGTATCATAAGTATGTTTTACTTATATAGATGCATGAATTACTCTCTTGTAGTTAAAGTTGAGTTGATTATGCAAGCTTTTTAGAGAAATGCTCTATTATATCATCAAGTTGAGTTGAAATGGAGTGTTAGCAAAGAGAGGTTCCTTTACTTGAAAAAGTTGAGCCATGGCACAATTATGCTAATTAAGGGAGTGAGACAAGCCCCCTGACCTTGAAAAGAAGTGAGAAAAGTGTAACATCCTCCCTAACCTAGTAGAATTGATCAAGGTTATAGAAGCTCAGTACTATCAGTATAAGTTGTTTGTAATTTTGGTAATCTTTTGGATTGGTTTGAGCATAATTCTATAACATTGAATGTGAAGAATAACTAATATTTTAGTTTAAACGGCTGATATGATAGAAATGAATATGAAAAATTTATTTCTTAATCATAAATAGTGGTGGTGAACTACAGTAAATTTTGAAAGATCAAATGAGTTAATTTAGCATTTTTAGTAATATTGAGTAAGTGTCTAAAGGCCAAATTAAATAGAAAAGTAGTTCAAAAAATTATGAAACTTTGAGTAAATGCTAAAGAGAGAATGAAGAATTATTTGGGAATGGAAACAAATCAAAATGAATGCTTGTAAGCTTCTTAGTTCAATTTCATAGGTTTAACTGAACCTAGGAAAGAACACTGAAGCTTAGTGAATGATAAAGGTGTATAAGAATTGTTGAAGAACGATAAAACTGAGAATAGAATGAAATCCTAGAATTTTCTACAATAGCTTTGAAGGTTAGAAAATTCATTGACGGAATATTAATGTATCCTTAAGAGATGTAAAGTTTCAAGAAGAATTTTATCCCCTTTTATTTTTTCTTTCTCACTACCTCACCTCTCTCAATTTTATCTCCTTGTTGACTTTTTTCCTCGCTTTTCTCATTCTTTCATACATGCACACAGTAGAAAGGAGAGGAGAAAAAGAGGAAATAGAAGCAAAACCAAAGGAGAAGGAAATCAAGCAAGAAGAAGAAAGAAAGAAAGAAAGAAAGAAAGAAGGAAAAAGAGAAGGTCATCCAAATAGGATAAGGTAGGGGTATTTGATTCTTTTTTTTCCTTACTTTCTATATCCTCTTTAAGTATGAAAGATGTTTGTTTGAAATGAAAATGGATTTCTTTGGAGGTTTTCTTTGAACTTATGTTTTAGAAGTGATTTTGGATGAGTCGATGGATGCTTTTGGATGTTATTTCACCGTGTTTGTGGTTTTGGAATTGTTTAGGGGTGCTTTTAAGTGGCTTAAAGATCTTTTAGCAGGTTAGAAATTACTTGGAATCCATGTACGAGAGTTTGGAAAATGGTTTGGAAACCATTGAAATAGGGGACACGTTCTAGTGCATTGGTGCCCAGGCGCCAGAGAATGGGCGTCTAAGTGCTCAGCACCCAGAACCAGCTCCCAAGCACCAGAATAGGGGTGCTCAGGCACTGAAAGACTGGCATTTAGGCGCCAACGACCAAGAAAACAAAGTATACTCTCTGCTATCCCAGAGCCTAGGCGCTGGTGAATGGGCGCCTAGGTACCTTGACCAGAATTTCTTAGAATCTTTATTTTGATAAAATAGATTTAAATACTTATTGGGATCCCATGTATATGTCTTTTAAAGTATGTTAAAACACTAGTAGAGGTATATTCCCTATATCTTAGGGTAATTGTATTGGAATGCTACACATATGTGTGCTAGATATAGTATTGTTCCTTTGGAATATGAATTTGAATTGTACATTTGTGAATTTGAGAATATGCTTCCTTAAATTATTAAAGTTGAGCTAGAATGGTATTTTGATTGAATATTTGAATAGTTAATGCTCAGAGAATTTGAATTTGAAATGGAATATGAGAATTGGATATTTATCCTTGAATGGGAAAGAAAATACTCATGGAATGCTTTCCCACTTAGTATCCTTTCTTTATGTGAACTGTTGATTCATTCAGTATAGTGGATTTTGGAGATGATCCTTTATGAAGGAAGGGTATCCAAAATTCCATTTGAACCATGGAGATGATCCTTTGTTTGGAAGAGGTTCCTATATTCTTGAATTCCTTATTTTATATTCCTCATGAATAATTCCCTCATAGGATACTAGTGGTAGTATGAGGCCTAATTCACTCCCTACCATTAGTATATAAAGGCCGAGTTATATGAGGTGGCTCCCACCTATTGAGGTGCTTGAGATATGGGTTTTGTGGGATAAGCAGATATTTGAATGAGCATTAAGATAAAATTGAATCTATATGTCATGTTATGACTTTGAAATGAATATGAATCATTTTATGAATCTGATATCATAGTTTTTATTTGGTAACTATTTCTGCAATTTATTATGAACAAAATTTGTGTTGCTTGATGAAAAGTATTTTTGGAAACTGTTATTAATTGAATTTTTGTTTCAGGAAGAGAAAAGACTTAGTTTGATAGTTTGTCACCTTTCTAGTATATACATGATTTGAGTTTCAAAATTTGTATTTTTCCCTAAAACAACTAAAATATTATGATGACACTTTTTCATAATAGAATTACTGAGAATTGGTATTCTCACCCCATTTCTGTATTGTATTCCATGATAATTCCAGGATCGGGTCATGCAACACAACGGCCAAAGCAGAAGTTGTTGTTTATTTTAAATTTAAACTTTTTGTATAAAAGATGTATGGATATTGCCTTGGAGGCATTTGATGTATATTTGTATTATGATGTACATTTTGTATAAGCATCCTTTCAGTATATGTATAATATTTCACCCTTCCAGGCTTATATTTTTGTATAACTCAGTGATATATATTTTTAATTATTAGAATTAATTTCAGGGGATATGCTTATTACTAAATACTATGGTATAATTCCATATACACTATTAGTATTAGTAGTAAGGGTGTTACAAAAAGCACTTTGCTAAGGATGGAGTTGTGAGACAATGTAGTGAGAAAAGCAGCTTGTCATGGTAAAGATGTGAGTAAAGCACTTTACCAAGTGTGGTAGAGGTGTGAGCTAAGCACTCTACCTAAGATAAAGTAGTGAGTTAAGCTCTGTGTCAAGGAACATGAGGAGTGAGAAAAGCACTCGTATAAGGGGTAGTAAGAGTGAGTTAAGCTCTCTACCAAGGGTAACAAAATGAGAAAAGCTTATTACTAAAGGCAATAGGATGAGTTAAGTCCTATGTCAGGCAAAAGAGAGAGATAAGCACTTTGTCAAGTAATAATGATATTTTACAATTGTATGAGTAGTTGTTTAATATCGATAATATGTTAATAAGTTTATAGTTTATAAATTTACCTTTGTGTATTTTTATAATAATGCTGGTTTTGGAATACTTTTACTGAGAATTTGTGAATTCTAACCTCATTGTGTTTCCATGTAAATCCTGATCAAGACCTTTTTAAAGGAAAAAAGAAGTAGCAAATAAACTAGAGTAGTTTATATTTCAGTTTGAATAGAGCTTGTATATTATTATATTTGCTTTGGTATGTATAAAGTTTATGTATTACAATGTGCCTTTTTGAGGCTGAAGTTGTATATATATAATCTTTTCTTTTTCGCAAGACTATTATAGTATCTTGTATGGTTATTATATAGTTAATTTGATGTTATTAGGCTAGAAGTGACATGTGTAACGACCTAATACATATATCTCAATATATTTAAGATATACAAAGATAACCAAGTACTAGATACATCACTTACTATATAATACATAATAATATATCTATAATATCTATAATCACAATCAAGTCATTATAGAGAGCCTTGAGAGAATACAGAAAACATAAAACTCATACATATATATATATATACAATACTAGCCACAAAAGGCATATTGTAATACATAACTCTTTAAAACCTTTCAAAGCAAATATAAACTATATACATGAGCTTTGTCTAGGAAGCAATAAAACAAAACTAGTCTTCATGCTTCGTCTTCTTTCCTTTAGTAGGGTCTTGACCTGGATTTACATCGAAACACAATCGGGGTGAGAATTATAATTCTCAATAAAAGCAATTCCTATACCAGTTAGCTATAACATTCTATAAACAATTCTAATAACTAACATAGGAGTTTCCCCCACTATAACACATAACTGCACACTTCCTTGTAGTGTGGTTTAAAATCGAAACCGACATACTATCAATACTAAACAACTTCCCCTACAATTGTAAAGATCAACAGTAACAGACAATTGCCCATACAATTATCATTCAAATAAAATGCTTGTAATATGCAATATGATTTTGCCTCAGTAATGTCCTATAGTTATGCCGATGCAGGGTTTTTATTTTGAAATCCATGCAGAGTTTTGTTTTGAAAACTATGAATACCTGCTCATTTCAGGAACCTGAACGCTCCATGTATTTATGCTATGGTAGGGAGGATGAGCTACAAACCCTACTCTACCTGTAACCCTTGGCTCTATGAGATAGTTTAGGGAAGATCTTATTCCTACTACTCAGGCCAAATGATTGTGCACATCATAGGTTACCATACATTGGAAGAGCAAGCAAAAACATGCTGTCTTATATTATAAAAACATAAACACCACACACTTTTCCTATATGTAACACCCCGAATTCTGACTATGTTAATAGTGATAGCAGAATTACACTGTTTTGTATTTTCTGTGTGTTATAAAAATAATTTGACTGTTCTGAGATCATTTTTTATCGTTTTGTGTGATTTGCTTCGGGTCAGGAAAATAATAATTTTCGAGCCTGGAAAAATCTTATCTGATTATTTTAGAGATAGGGGATCTTACTAAACTCGAATATGAGAGAGACAGAAAAGATTCTTTTAATTTTTAGAATTTATCTGTGAAATAAAAATATTTCACGAATAAATATCTGTTATTTTATTTATAACAGCTTCTACTATAATTTATTTGACTCGATAAATTTTAGTTGATAGAAAATGTGCTTAGAATATTTTCTGTAGCCTAAATCAAAACGAACCAATAGAAATCAGTCAAAATAGGTGGCTGGACTTTTCTATCCAATAGGAAGTGGTCAAACAAAGGGGCAAAGACTTTGTTGTGGACCATCGGATGAAAAGCTTGATTAAGATGTTTTCGATCATAACCGTTGATCCGATCAATGGTGTGAAATGAATCCTGATAAAATCACTAAGTAATATCCACCGTAGATGAGATCAATGGATAGGAAACAAAGTTAAAATCAAAGGCTAGCATAGAGTCAAATATAGTGGCTTGACTTTTACTTAGTAGTTAATTAAACCTAATTTAGTTAATCTAATTACCTAATTAAGAAACTAAGTAAACTAGCCTAGTTATTAATTAGTTATAATCTAATTACTAATTAGATATCCTAATTTTACTTAGAGTCTATGATATATGTAATTATATGTTTAATTAATTAGTTATGTAATTAGATAATTAATTAAGAAGGATTAGGAGGCTTAACCTAATTAATTAACTACTTAATATGCATGCAATTAGGTTTTAGTTGAAAACAAATTAAGTCTCTAATCCTAATAGAGCCACACGGCCAGCAGCCTTGGGAGACATCTCCAAGGTTCTTGAACCATCTTGCATGACAATTTGATGACCAAAAGATGACTAAGCCATGTGCTTCAAGTGTGAACACAAATAGGATATTTTGTTGCATGTAAATCTCTAATATTTCCCCACATTCACTCACGGCAGCCCACTCCATTTACTCTCTCAATATTCATTTTTCTCTCTCACCAAAAAGCTTACATTATTTCCTCTTAAATTTCCCAAGAACTCAAGAACACTTCCTTTCCTATTTTTCTCTATATGGTTTAGCCCCAACACCCATAAACCCTATCCATCTTCTATAACCTTTACTCTCATCATTTCCTAAAGCTAGACAAAAACACTCTTCATTTAGGAGATTTTGTCAAAATCCTACCCTAAGTGCTTCAAAATCCAAGTTCTATCCTACTTCCTAAAGGTGAACTTTTGATTCCTTGGTTTAAAATTTAGTTTTTGATTTTATATACCATGATTGTTCCTTGGTTTTCCATTATTACGCTTTGTTTGTGATTTTATTAATTGTTTAAGAATTTTTAGGAATTGTTTGTGGGTTATACGAAATCAAGGCGAAGGAGAGGAGCTTGAAAGACTTATCTTCAAGAGGTAAGAGGGAGACTTTACCTCACCAACCATGTTTTGGTGGTGTGGAGATGGTTTTGTTCGGTGAAAAACCCATAAGGGTTTATTCACTAGTGTTTAATGCTTCTTTGATTTTGTTTGTGGTGTTTGTGGTTATGTTTTTGTGATTTGCATGTGTGATATATGATTACTGCTTTGATAAATGTTTATCTGTATGTGATTGAGTAAGTATGTAAGTGCATGTGTAATTTAGGATGTGAACAACATGATTTAACGATTGTATGAATGCTCCAAAGAGCAATGAGGCTCACGGCCATACTAGGGATTAGAGGACCAAAGTCCTGAAAATGAGGGATTCAAATAAGAATGAAGGATTTGAATGAAAAGGAAATGAATTTGAACAAGTTTGAATGTAGCAAGCAAAATGGTTTTGAGAAAATAATCTGATATAATTAAATAAATAGGGTTTAAAATGAAATGAGTGTCAATACTTGAATTTTACTGACGTATAGCTCACCCTACGGGTTTTGAAGCGCGTCTGTAAAATTTGAGCTGTAATATGTGAAGTAAAGGAAAGAAAATACTTTTTTTGGGAAACAATACAATTATTGATTTTTAGAGGGGTCATACCGTAAATTTTTATAAAAGAAGGACTAAATTATAAATATTATTTAAATGTGGGGCCATTGTATAAATACTTATTTTTAGATGTGTCATATTGCAAATATTATTCTTAGAGGGGTCATATTGCACATATTTTATAAAAGAGAGACTATTTCGTAAATATGAATTTTATGAGGGACTATTGTGAAAATATTATTTAAATAAGGACTATAATGTAAATATTATATTTTTGAGGGGCTATTATGCAAATATGGAAAATAAAGTGAATTTTTAATATTAAATGAGAAAAATAGTATTTTTGGATTTAAAACGTATGAAAAATATTTACGCGATTGGAAAACATTGAAAAATTGCTACGCGATTTAAAAAGGCAATAGAATTGAGTCGCTATTGAGAAAATGCGAAAATATAACTACGCAATGAAAATACAGTAATAATACTGTTGGGTTGTTGAATGGACCCCGAATATGTAATAATAATTAGGAATGTGAATAGTGCATAGTACATGCATTGGAAGGGTCCAATGGACTGTATGAGGCTAGTTGCCTAGGAGAGACTACACCTCTTGAGTGGGTGCGATATGCGTAGTGTAAGTCACTCGTTGACCTTGGGGGCATTGGGGTGCGGGTTGCCTACAATGGGCAGTTGGTAGCTTTTCTGTGCCGTAGGTTAGACCGACGCAACACAACAATGATCCTAACTGAGACACTATTCTTAATCAAGATCTGATAAAGACTGTCGTGTACATGCTAGATGTGCAAGATTGAGCACGTGGTCCGAGGCATGTTGGTACCGACAAATCTTTTCAATCACTCTCTCCGACCTGAGTTTTAGCTCCATGGAGTAGAAAATTGAGTCTGTGTGCATGCATATAATGATTGAGGGCATTATCGTAATTATGATTTATGGTAATTAAATTCTTGAATATTTGGTTATTGATAATGGCATGATTGTAATTGTTATTTATTACATGTGTTATTATGGTATGATAGTTGTATGAAATATTGTATGTGTTTATCTTCATTGCTACCATACTGGTAATGGCGTAGGTGATTTCACCTCTTTGTATGCCTATTCTATATTATATTTATATGTGTAAAGACGTCGAGTAAGAAGTGGAGCGAGAAGCTGAGGAAGAGCAGATTCCCGTTGAGGACGCTGAGTTTTGAGACGATGGAGATGCCTAGTTTCCTTGGCTATATGAGGTTTACGTTCATTGGAGGAGAGGAGGCGTGGCATGTCGATTTAGATAGAGAGAGTATTTACTATATAGGGGACTTAAATATTAGATTGAGTAGATTATATTTAGGACATCCGTACTTTAGTGTTAACATATATGTACACCTGGAGTTTCCAATTTCTATTAGGCAGTACTGGGGGCTTACTACCGTACCCCTAGTGAGACTAGTATTGTGTCGTCTGCTCGGACACCTGTCCATAGGACTTCACATCATGATGGATTCCTATATGCTGAGGAATCTGAGGAGGACCCGTCTAAGGGTTCTGCTGTCTAATAGGACTTGGGCAGTATAATAGTTTAAATTAAAGTTTAAAGTTTAAATGTTTTGAAAGTCTAGTTTGTAATTATTTAAGTTTGACAATACTAAAGGCTTGTATGTATATATGATGTAAATTATTTGTGACAGTGTTGTTATGTTTTTATTTCAGCTAAGTTATCGTATTATTATTATGAAATTTTATAACTCGTATTTATATTACAAGCACGATTTCTAATGAAGGGGTAATTTGGTAACTAAGCAACACCAAGTGTGGCGCCCTAAGGAGGGTGTTACACTATAGACTCAACTCAACCTAGTGAAAGAGTCTATCATAGTTAATACTTCATTTTAATCCAACTCATGGATATAAATGAGCATTTCTCTAGAACTTTGCATACTTAACTCAACTCTAACTGCAAGCGAGTAAATCATGCATCTAGATAAGTACAATATACCTATCCAAGTTGTATCTAGCTTTCCTTTCATCACACTTCTAGTAGTAACATATGCCACACTAGAGTGCTTAAGGTCCTAGATACTTATCTTAGCAATTCCTAACTTATAGAATGCTTAAGGACTTAAACTTTCATACTTAACTTTGTATTTAAGGATGTAAATCCCATTCGTCATGCAAAACCAACTCAACTTTACTAATAAAAGGGAGTTAATGCATGTTTCTGCTACACTTCATGAATATGACAAGCTCGCTAGTCACAATTCATCCTATTGTATATTTAGTAATGTACAAGATCCCACTACCCTAGAGAAGTTAATACATAAAACATCCCCTCACTTAGGAACTAAATACACAACTCTATCTCCACTTAAGTGAATCTAGTGCAAGAGTGGTTAGCAATTGCAACACTTTGTTGCTTAAGTTCCTAGGTACTTTATATAACACCCTAATATCGGTAACCTAGTATATATGTAATATACCTGGATAAGCAGTATTAGCAATGCTACAACTAACCTAAAACAACATTCTAATCCCATAACATTCACTTACATAAATAATTATGGAGAGCCACAAAAAACCAAAAGTTATATACATACATT
The DNA here is from genome assembly GCA_029884595.1 of Ormosia semicastrata. Taxonomy (NCBI): domain Eukaryota; kingdom Viridiplantae; phylum Streptophyta; class Magnoliopsida; order Fabales; family Fabaceae; genus Ormosia; species Ormosia semicastrata. The sequence continues at coordinate 79,802,660 of JAQQTO010000060.1, forward strand.
ACAAGCCCCACAAGGCACATTGTACATACATAACTTTATACAAACTTAAAGCAGTGTAAAATAAATATAAAACATATTTATCACAAGAAACAAAATAAACTACACTAGTTCTTCTACTTCTTCTACTTTCCGTTACCTAGACCTGAATTTACATGGAAACACAGCGGGGTGAGAAATCATAATTTCTCAGTATGAGTAACCAATACTAGAGTTTAATCATACACAATGAATAAACCACATTAAAAAAATATAGGATTATACTTGCAATAGATAAATGAGCCATTACTCAACACTTTCAGAATATATATGCAACTCTATGTACAATTCACAAGGCAAGCTATAATCCTATCTCACATATATATGCATATATCCGACAATCAATGATATCAACTAACCGCATATACAATCGTAGGATATCATCAACGAGCAAGCGACAAGCAAGGCAACCACCCATACAACTGCTAACAAATGCAAGGCTTTATGATATGATGTATGGCTATGCTCACACAAGGTCCTAATAATGTGATGATGAAATGCAAATACAGATTTTAGTTTTTGAAAACACATGTTAAGAGTACTAATACCAACCCCATACACCGGTAACCCTGACCATAATAGCATACTCGCTATGAGAATTTAGGATCCCCTTTCTCCTCAAGGTCATTTCCTTCAATTCTCTAGCCAAATGGTTGTGCACACCATATAAGGTTACAATACGTAGGAAAATAGCTCATAACAAGTTTGAAAATCAAATATGCAAAGTTATTTTAAAAACATATACACTCAACACAAGGTCCTCCATAACCGAGTGAAGAGCAAAACTAGTGACTTAAGACTTTACCTCAACTTATCAAATAAATAGTAAATCCCATGTCACTGATATTCTTGTATCTGGTACCTTATACCGTCACTTCGCAATTGATTTCAAGGTAACCTCAAGTTGCTTAAGGTTCTAGACGCTACCTTAGAGCATTCCACAACACTTGGATGCCAAGGTCATGCCAAATCCTATCACAAGGTTCACCTTAACCAAGTGAAGGAACTATAACTAGAAAACATGTGCTCTTGGCTTAACTCTATCTCATAAAGGAACCAATCCATGCCTCTAGCAATTCACAAAGCTTAACCTTGATAAACAAGGAAGCATACACTAACTATGCAACTCAAGCTCAACTTTAACTCTAAAGGAGTAACCTATGCATAGAAGTAAGCATACTATGCTAAACAAACTCGCACTAATTGTTTTCTAGTACACATTCTTATCACTTCCCAAGTGATACCAAAAAGAAACCTCATGTGGATTTAGGTCGTAGGTACTCACCTATGGCATTCCACCTCCCAAAGGATGCCTAAGGTTCCACAACACTACCCTATGACATTCCACCTCACTATGGATGCCTAAGGTTTCACAACACTACCCTATGGCATTCCACCTTACTATGGATGCCTAATGTTTCGCAACACTACCCTATGGCATTCCACCTTAGCAAAAAAAAGAGCAAACATGGCTTACATACCATTCAAGCTTATTGATTCAACTCAATCATACACTATGATATCCACCTCAACCTCTCATGGCATGGCACAAGGCCTTACATTTCATCAATCAAGCTTTAAAGTATCCCAAAATATCATTTCAAGCTAAGATTCCATTACACAACAAAATCTCAAAAATTAGAGATTTTTCTAAGTCAAGAGTGCCGCGACATACTGGCTTGTGCTGCGACACAAATTCTCAGATAAAAATTCTTGTGAAACAGAGAATTGGGGGCCACAGCTCTCCATGGTTTGTGTCGCGGCTTCCCTTGGAAAATTGGTTTCTGCAGAATTCTGTAGAAACTAGCCCGAGAACCACCAAATTCAACCCTCCAAAGGATTTCCAATCACAAACAAGATCCTAAAACACCTCTAAACATCAAATACATCACATGTATGATTTGTAAACCATCCAAGCTCAATTTTCACAAACCAAACCCTAACTTTCCTATCCATTCTTCAACTTCCAACCCAAAAGATTCATGGATACATTAGGGTTCAAGCCACAATTCATGCATAGATTAACCCCAAAACAAACCTATTTCAAGATTCCTAAGAGTTCCTTCAACTCAAACTCAACGAAGACTCATCCAAACCCAAAATCCCTTTCCAACCCACATGGCACAAACATAGAGAAAGGAAGAAGAAAATGGAGGAAAGATGGAGAATACCCCTACCTCTTGAAGATGAAGCTAAACTCCTACTTGATTCCTCTCATTTCTCCCTCTTTCTCCTCCGTCATGTTTCCCCTTTGCTTTCTTTGTTTTTTAGCTGTTGGAACCCACGAGAGAGAGGAGAGAAAAGTAAGATTGGATCTCACTTTAAAAAGATGAGCACTAGGGGCATTTAGGTCTTTTGCTAAAACCTCACATCAGTTAAGAACACTTAGATTTCACTAAATCCAATTTCTTAACTTCAACAAGTTTAAAATAAATCTTAAAATTCATTAAAAATCTTGTTTCACCATTTTCTCTATTTTTTCATATTTGCGACTAGTCAATCCGACATTAAAACACAATCATAGTATGCTTAAAAATACCAAATGACCTCAGTTAACTCTAAAAAATTAACCACATCACATTCCACACATTTGTGACTTAGAAATAAATTCTTCATATTTATTTCCATTAGCTAAGCTGTTTATGCTAATATCTGAGTCATTTTAAACTACTTTTCACCTCTATGCTGCAGCAAAGTGTCTAAACTAGCCCCGATTGTCACAAAACATAATAGGCATGCTAAGCTAGTATTATGTTACCTCTGTAACTATATACAATCCTAACATGTTATTCAGGATGTTACACGTTCCCAAGGTAATCCTTTACTTTTGGATAACCTAAGACTCATACCTTTCACATACATATTAGAGTGAATACTACTAATCCATCCTAGTATACTTGCATCTAGTGCACCACATCATCATATCTTGTGTGATATCTAATGCAATACTAAGTTGTCTAAGGTGCTAGATACTTAATCAAGGCTAACACTAGTTACACTCTACAAGTGTATTCTCACACCACAATGCACAAACACAACTTTTCTCAAGTACCTTAAGTGCAAAAACATGGTAAAACATACTACTTTGAGTGTACTTAATTATACCTCATCACATCTTGTCCTAAGGAACACCTTTCACTCGTACTAGGGGTCCTCCAAGCTTTGGTCATGGTTTAATAACCATTAACAGACTAAACTTTCATTTTGGGAAACAAGATAATTGGTTATGGCCTTTGCCTAACTAGTTATGACTTGTTTTAACTTATAATGGCTCCTGAAAATGTTAGCCATGGCAACCATCACCTAAGAGGGGGGGTGAATTGGGTGATTACAAATTTTAATGCAACTTTGAGAAATTAAGCATTTTGAATCATTCAATTAATAAATGCAGTGGAATATGCACAACAAAGGTATAACTATTATAGATTACTTAACTACAACTTAAGATATAGGATAAATCAAGCAAATAAGCTAAATATCATGTTCAACTTAAACATATATAATTAAAGCACAAATGTAAAGAGATAGAGTTGAGAAAAGCAAACACAAGGATTTATCTTGGTTCAGCCACCAACCACTTATGGCCTACGTCCAGTCCTCAAGTGAACCACCTGAGATTTTTTCACTAAACCTTCAAGCTTGAATAGGAACTTGAAAACCATTACAAAGTGGAGCACTCAACACACCTTAGGATGCCTCACCCTTTGTGCTTGAGTCTCAAATAGGGATACCTCACCCTTTACAACTTTTGAGGGATGCCTCACCCTTTACTCTAGAGGGATACCTTACCCTTTACTCTAGAGGGATACCTCACCCTCTCAAAACAGAGATTATACAAAGATATAGATGAATGAAAACTCTCTCAAAGAGTAGATAATACAAATTGAAGAACAAAGTATGGATGATAGAAACTCTCTCAAGAGTGGATAATACAAATTGAAGAACAAAGGAATAGAAGGATTTTGTAATGAAGAGCTCAAAATATGATTTTGGTGATTCAAGGATTAAATCAAGTGTTCATGAGGTGTATAAGCTTCATACAACACTTATATATAGAGCCCAAGTGATAAAATAGCCGTTGGTAGTATTTAAAAATGATTTTTTATGAAAACTAGCCATTTATAGTTGTTGGGAACGTTTCTGGGCACTTGGTAATTGATTACACACTTCTGGTAATCGATTACATGGCCTCTGCCAACGTTGTAATCGATTACAAGACTTGTGTAATCGATTACAGCATTTCTGGTTTTGAAAGCTGACTTTAAAAGGTCATAACTTCTTCATTTCTTATTCGATTAAAGCGAATGACTACTCATTGGAAAGATCTTTAAGTCTATTTTCAAATAAAATAATTTCAAAAAAAATATCAAAGTATTTGGAAAGATATTATCAAAAGAGTAATCAAAGGTCGGCTTTCCAAAACTCAAACTTGACTATTTTTGAAAACTGACTTTAAATAGTCATAACTTCTTCATTTCTTATCCATTTAAAGCAAATGACCACTCATTGGAAAGATATTTGAGTGTATTTTCATATGCAATAAGTTTCACAATAAAACCCAAAGTAGTTTGAAAGTTATGATCAAAATAGTAACTAAATGTCAGTTTTACAAAACACAAACTTGGCTATTTTTCAAAGGTTTGAACTACCACCAAGATTAACTTTCCAAAAATAGTTTGTTGGGCATTTAAACATGTAAGAACCATTTTTAAAAACTTAAAAACATATTTGAGCTCTTTTCTTGTAAAATCTCTATCTTTACATAGGAGAAAACCTAAAAGGAAAATATACCAATTCTAATCCTTAGGCTTCTTGATGTAATCCAAACTTCCACAAATTTCTTCTCTTCAATTCTTGCAAATGCTTAGAATATCTTATCATTCTTATTCTTCTTGAGTTGAGCATAATTGTGATCTTTTGCTTTCTTGTTGCAATGCTCATTTTTGGTACTTGGACTATCCTACAAAGTATTACTCACTTAAAACAAGCATAGTTAGTCCAAATTCATAACTCAATATCTTCATATGCATGATTCATAAATGTATAACTCTAGTTAGTCTAACATACATATAAGACTTTCATAGACACATCCAAATAAGATATTTATCAATTACAAATAGATATGCCTATATAGGATACAACAAAGAATATTTTGCACATTTTCATTTAGATAGAGCCAAATCCAATATTAATTTAATACAACTTATATAAAGCATTATTGGATATATTATATGAAGAATGTTATACATATCTCATTGCATGATTATTATATGAAAAATAATTAGATAAAGTACATAATCATACATGCTATAATATATCTCATTTAGCACATCTATGTAACATGATCAATATTCTTTTGTGATGCATTTGTCATCTATAAAGCACATTTATCAAGAATAAGCATCATTCTTTTTGTCTTGTATTTGTCATCATCAAAACTTAACATATTAAACCATTGGGGTGTGGATAAATGACCCTAGTGTGTTTTGATTAATGACTAAACTTAATATGATTATTATTTTGAGTCACTAACTGCTTGCCAAACTTGAATTTTTCAATGAGATTTAAAGGAGCAAGTAAAGTCAATACAAGGATCAAGAAGGATTACTTGAAGAAAAAGCATCATGAAGAAGCAATACAATGGAGATCATTAGGAACATGTTGTAAATAAAAGACTCATTTTAATTCTTTGATTAAGCTCTCAAATAAGTAAAAATGGTTTTTCAAAAGAATAAATGGACTAAGAATGAATAAGGTTAATTAATTTTGTATATCTATGTGTACATCAATGTACTTTCAGTTAATTAACTAACTTTTGATGAAAACCTATGTGTACATCTATGTATAAATGTTATACATCTATGTGTACATCGATTGATTCTGGACTTACTTGATCAATATGCACATTTGCATATATACATCGATTAGTATATTGATGTATAAATAAAACAGAGGCTAGAATGCATTTGACATATATATACATCGATTAGTACATCTATGTATAAGTCAAAACAGAAGTATTTTACTTTAATACATCTATTGATACATCGATGTATAAGCCAAAACATAAGAAAGAATGTTTTAAAATAACTATACAATCGATTAGTTAATCGATGTATAATCTTTTGGGCTGAAATTTAAAGTGTTTTTAAAAGAACAACATCAATGTATTCATGTGTGTATCTTTCAAGATCAAGAACATCCAAGAAAACAATCGATTAGGCAATCGATGTACACATGTAATAAAAGTGAAATCTTGTTTAATACATCTGTGTACACATCAATTGACCAATAACAGAATTTTTCTTTTAAGTCTGTTATGATCTCAATTGACTTGTAAAGTGTATCCAACGGATCTATTTTAAGATATACCTATATAAGGACATTGGAAAACACTTTTTAAGAGACAATTATTCAATATACGAAATCATACACTCAAAAATTCAGAGAGCTTTTCATTGAAGAAAAATAGAGTATTTTTCTCTAGAGTTTTAATTTGTAATTTTTGATTTCTTAAAATCTGATTCAATCTTTTCATAGTTTGTAAAAGAAAGACAAGAGAGAAGGTTCTCTCATTGGTTAGATTAAGAGTAAAAGGGACTCTTGGTGCTGTGCAAGAATAGAAGGAATTCTTGTGGGTTTTTACAAGATTGCTTTGACTGAAAAGCTGTCATTTGGGTAGAAGGAACCAAGAAGTGGAGCTTTTGTAAAAAAATCTTGTATATTGATTTTCTATAGTGGATAAATCTCATAGTGGTGTGAGGACTGGATGCAGGTTACCAGAGGAGGTAGCTGAACCATGATAAATCTCGGTTTGTAATTTTTTCTATCCCTTAACTCTTTATTTACTTTATTGATTGAATGTATGAATTAAGCAATATGTTAGGGATGCTTGTATGATCTGATTTGTTAATGATTTTATTCTTATCTGAATTCAATTTTACTGTTAATATTTCGTTATAAGTTTCAATTCTTGATTACAATACATTTTACAAAAACACATTTTGGTTTGTTGGTTGACAAAATCTTTTTCTTTGATTAAAGAAAAGAATCAGTTTTTGTAAAAAGGAAAAAAATTTCAAAATTCTATTATATTTAATTCAACCCCCCCTTCTTGAGTAATCAGAAGCCACAACCAATAAGTGGTATCAGAGCTTTCACTCTTGTGTAAAGCTTAACAGCTTAAGAGGATGGCTTCAAATGACATCTTAGGAGTAGGGGCTTCTTTGGCAAGACCCCTACTTTCAATGGAACTGCCTATATGTATTGAAAAGAAAGGATGTTAATATTTCTAGAGGCTAGTGGCATTGATGTTTTAGATGCTGTTGAGAATGGCTCATACATTCCTCACTCTCTTGATGCAAATGGCAACAAGAAAGAAAAACTAAGAAGTGATTGGGATGATGAGGACAAAAAGAAAGTAGGTTATAATGCTGAAACTAAGAATATTATAGCTCGCGCTTGAGTTATGATGAATTTTTCAGGATTTCAAATTGTAAGACAGCCAAGCAAATGTGGGATACACTACAAATTACTCATGAAGGAACCAGTGATGTAAAGAGAGCAAGAATGAACTCACTCATGCACGAGTATGAACTCTTTCACATGAAGAATAGTGAAGACATCAATGATATGCAAAGAAGGTTCACTCACATTATGAATCAGCTAAATGGACTAGGAAAAAGCATTTCATATGAACAACAAATCAATAAGATCATGAGATGTTTGACAAGAGAATGACAACCAAAGATTACTGCTATAACTGAATCAAAGGACTTGGAAACCATGAATATTGCTACACTATTTGGAAAACTCAAAGAACGTGAGAAGGAGTTGCATAGATTGAATGATCATGAAGAGAAAGAGAAGAAGAAAAGAAACTTATCACTTACAGCAATTGTCTCCAAAGAATGTCCTGATAGTGATGAAGATTGATCTGTTGATTATTCCTATATTTTAATCGCCTTGTAATTGATTCATTGAACTCTATTTGTGCTTAATTGTCATCATTTAGCTTAGTTTCTGATATCAAACCCTAATTGGAACATTACTGTGAAACTTTGCTTAAATGTGTTCATTTGCACTCATAATTGAATTATGCTTTTCAGTCACTGGGCTTCTTAAGATTCAATTAAGTTTAATTAAGTTAGTTTTGACATATTTTATGATATTGAGCCTAATTGGATCATTGAAGGAATTATTGCATGAATTAGCCCTAATTTATCTCTTTGATAGTGTTTAGTAAACTAACTATAATTTGAGTTTCAAATATCTGATTGATGTGATTTTGGTCTTGTAGGAAAGCTAAGACAATTCTCTACTACTTTCATGAAGACCTCAAAGGCCCAATTATTAGTCATGGCAACCATTACCCAAGAGGGGGGTGAATTGGGTATTAAAAACTTTTCACAAAAGTTCTTGAAATAAACACAAATATTTAAGCTATTAAATAAAAGAGAAAGAATTACGAGATAAAGAATAAAAGCTTTAAGAACAACAAATGAATAAGTGTGCAATAATATAAAATTACGTAAAATAAAGATTGCATAAAATAAAAAGATAAAGAGAAGAAGAGTAGGCACAATATTTATCATGGTTCGACCACCAACCACTTGTGGTCTACGTCCAGTCCCCGAAACACAGTTTAAGATTTTTCACTATATGTACAAGCTTCAATAGGTGCTTGCAACCGTTACATAAAAGAGTACTTTTCACACACAGGGAAACTCTACCCTTGTGCTAAAGTCTCAGCCTACAGGGATACCTCACCCTTATACAAACCTTAGAGGGATACCTCACCCTTATACAAATCTTAAAGGATACCTCACCCTCAATGTAGAAGAACAGAAATATAGATGAAGAGAAAACTCTCACAAAGAGTAGATGATACAATTTGAAGCTCTATGAAGCTCTCTAAGGATATCTCAAATTTTGGCGAAAAAGAGCGCAGAAATTTGGTAAAATATGTATCACAAAATAAAACAAGAAATAATTATTTCAGATAAATGGGTGGTGTTAAAAGATGACCCAAAAACATGTATTTATAGTGTTATAAGAAAAAGAGCCGTTGGGTAACAATTAATACTAGAATATGACCATTTATTTCCATATCAGTATACGTAAAAGATGTGTTTATTCGAATTCCATAAATCAATATTCGAATACCACTGTTTATAAACCATCGTGAAAAGCAAATTTATGTGGGTTATTCGAATACCAACATGAGGTATTCGAATACCTCTATTTAAAACACGTTAAAAAGGCTGTTCAGAAGTTTGTTATTCGAATACCAAAAGAGGTATTCGAATGCCTTTATTTAAAACACGTTAAAAAGGCTGTTCAAAAGTTTGTTATTCGAATACCAAAAGACCTATTCGAATGCCTCTATTTAAACCCCATTCTGGAATGTTTTCTAAGCTGTGGTATTCGAATACCACATGCTGTATTCGAATACACCTTCCTAATTTCAACAACTGACTTCAAAAGGTCATAACTTCTTCATTTCTTATCTGTTTAAAGCAAATGACTAGTCATTGAAAAGATATTTGAGTCTATTTTCAAATGAAATAAGTTTCAAAATAAAACTCAAAGTATTTTGAAAGATATGATCAAAAGAGTAACTGAAGGTCAGTTTTGCAAAACTCAAACATGGCTATTTTTCATAGATTTGAACTATTACCATAACTAGCTTTTCAAAACTTATTTGTTGGACATTTTAACATGTGAAAATCATTTGTAAATATTTAAAAAAACATATCATACAATCCATTTAGCATGTGACAATAAAACACTTTATGTAATCAAACAAGGATGTAAACCAAAAGATATAAACAGCTTAAGAGCTAGGCTCCCCCTCAAAATATGCATATAATAGATAAAGGAAATATGTATGCGAAGACCATGTAAGCACGTTACCTTAAAGAAAAGCAAGGCAAATATATATCTTCTTAAATCTTCAAACAAAAACCATTTTAAAACTTCTCCTCCTTTCAAAAAGAATTTTACAAGAGCACATTATATTTTCAAAAATATTTTAGAAGGGTAGAGATATTTAAAAAAAAACATATTCATTGAGACAGATCAATCCAAGTTTAAAAAAAAAATAAGTACATCTCTTTGATGAAATATGCTATAGGGATCAAAGCATGTGTAGAACTAATATCATTCACCCTAAATGCAATGACAAAATAGTAAGCTAATATCCAATTAGGCACTTTGTCAATGCTAAGCATACTTCTCATGTAAGGAAAGTATCTAATCATTAAGATCAATTTATCAACAAGTATTATACAATCCATATCATAAAAAATACCATAATAGCTTAGGGATAGAGATATTTATTGAGATAGATAAAGAGTGATGATTCTTTAGAAAGTTCTTTGTTTATTTGTCCTTTGAGTTTGAGCTTTCTTCCATTGAGTATTCCATTTCATTGCACTTGAAGAAATGCTTCTTTATCTTCCTCTTCATTTGAATTCCATTCAACTTTTCTCGTTTATCCACATATGCTTGTATGTAAAAATCTGATGACTATTTTTGAAACACATAGAGAGACTTGCAAAGCTAACTTTAAAAGTCCTCTAAAACATATGTTAGCATCAAATATCATGTAAGCCCATTTATAAGCACAATTCAGGTTGATATATAATTTTAAAGCATGTATCACATTATCAACCATGCAATGTTAATTCTAACAAGAATGCATGAAACACATATGCACTTGAATCCAAAAAAAAAAAAAATTAGTTTAAGCATTTTTAAGGCATGATTCAAGTTTATCAAGAAACATAAGATCATCATCAAAACTTATTTAGGTATTTTTAGGCAAATAATGATCATGCAAGGCATGCAAGGGTATAACACAACTCTCTACTTCTCCATATAACATATGATATCAAATTTAAAGCATAAATAAGGATAATAGTTTGATATCATTAAAAATGTACTCTTTGAATTTTTGTAGGTGACTCCAACTTCCACCAACTTCCAAGCTTCTAGTTTTCATGAGGGAATAGAAATTATTTGCACCCCTTTAAAGGTCGAGTCCTTTTAACTTCACTATCCTCAAGTTGAATGAACTTATTCCATTTAAATGCTTGCTTGAGGTAGTTGACACCCTTTTGATGGAGTACCTGTAAAAAATGATTTGGGATATCTCCAAAGCTCAAGTCAGTGCTAATTCAAGAAGGATGAAATCATAATTAAGCAATAAATTCAAATATTATATGTATGATTGATCAAAAACTCAAACTCAAGGATATTCTCATTAGACATGTCATTTTAAGCATGGAGCATACTTTATCTAGCATATTAATATGCAGAAGGATTTTCAAATAATAATTGCAAAGATTAAAAACAACCACATAATATAGCACTCATTTTAACATGCATTCATGACAATTAAATCAGATACTTGATTCTTACAAAAACATTTTGAAACAACCAAGGATTATGTTAGAAAGGGATAAAACAAGATAAAACCATATAACACAAATACTCATTTTAAGTAATGATTAAACAAAAACTCATGCTCAAGGATATTATCATCAATCATGTTATTTCAAACAAGGAGCATACTTTATCTAACATATTAACGTGTAAAAACATGTTTAAGACATAAAGCTAGAAAAGTATAACACAAGTTTCACTTATCCAAGAATTGCAAGTCCAAGCTTCATGAAGACAAGGAAAAGAGCTTGAAGTTATTTCTGGTCTTTGTACTTGGAGCAGCCACTTTCAAGATGTCAAAGTCACTTCTTGGCCTTTAAGCACACCTACAACACACTTTAATTTTTGACTTTTGGTACCCATATTTTCTTGGGTCCTTGTATGTTAGTTTTTGAAAATTAATCTATTAAGCTCTCATAAAGATTAATTTTTCCATAATATGTAAATTGAGCACAATAAATTAAATAATTAAATACCATTAAGAACATAGTTGATAGCATGCTTACTTTCATGATATGTAGACAATTTTAAAGCAATAAAGCATACATAAGCATTATAGACCCTTATGTACGAAGATATATGATAAATTAATGAATTATGATATAATAAGAATGATCATAATCATGTGTTAACCATAATATTCAAATTTTATCAAGTACACATGATTTTATTAATCACTTAAGGCCTACAAAGAATATACCTCAAATTTATTGACTTTGCATGTGAGTGTGCATAAGAGGTAAAAGCTTTTGATACCTTGGCCTTGGTAATCAAGGAAATACTTTTTCTTATCCATTGCTTCTCTTTTGGAGTCTTGAACTTTGCAAGTTCTACATTTTGCACTTGAGAAACTTTGGTTGAAGCCATCTTCATTCTTTGACCAAAGTTTCTATCATTAGGCTTTGGAAGCATTCTCCTTGATGATTCCTCTTTATTTTGACCAATTTGTCCATCATTTTGAGAAATATTCTGCATAATTGAAGCACTAGGAGGACACTTTGACACCCACTTCATTTTGGGTCCTTGGATGTTAGTATTAGGGCCTTTAGGATCTTTAGGAACCCATACCATATAATTTCTCATATAATGATTTCTTCTATAATTGCATAAATGCGAAATATGTCCTAGATGACCACAAAAATTACAAATAATTGAATTTAATGATGGCTTAATCATTTGAATATCATTTTTGAAAAACTTAAGCATTTTATTGTTATTATATTCTAAATTAATTTTGCCATAAGCCTTACTTGAATTTTCACATGTAATAACATTAATTTTATTCTTATTAACAGGCATAGAATTTAAGCAATTACAATCATTAGCTTTGGCAAATTCAGAATATAAGTCCTCAACTTGATTTTCTAAATTAACGCATTTTTCACAAGAAGATGAGGTTTCATATTTCAAAGATATTTCCTCATTAAGAAAAGCATATTCATTTTTTAAAGTCTCAATTTCATTTTCAATCGAGGAAATGTTTTCCAAACACAATAAGTTTTTCTTTTCTAAAATCAACAAACCATCATACAATTCATTATATGCACTTTACAACTCATCATAGGAAGGATTATAATATAATTTAGAATTATTTACCTCGAAGTCCTTTTTACCCATATAGGAAGTAGTCGCAATTTCTAGCACACTTGGCTCTTGAAGGGAATCACCTTCTTCCTCATCAATTTTATTTTGCTTTGCCTCTTCTTCAAATTGAGCACCATCGTCACCAAGAGGCATTTGGCTTGCTTCAGTAGTTTGAACATCTCTTTGAGCATGCGTTTCATGACAGGCTTCCTTCAATGACTTTTGCTCTTCTTGCTTTCTATATACAACTTTATACACAAAATCATCGTTAGCAAGATAAATAGCATTAAGAGCATCCCATATATCTTTAGCACTATAGCAACTCTTAATTTTACCATAAGCATCATCATTCAAATAACTTCTCAAAATTTGCATAGTTCTAATGTTTAAAGAAAAACATTTTTTGTCAAAACTATTCCAAATTTGTTTTGATTTGTAAGTAAATCCATTTAGCACAATATCCCACAAATCCAAATCAATAGATTGCATATAAAACTCTATTTTAGTTTTCCAATAAACAAAATGCACACCATCAAAGAATGGTAGTTTATCAATTTCAAAACCTTCCATTTTGAAAAACTTTTAAGGTTGCTAATAAACAAAGATCTTTAACTCTAAGCGGTTAAGCTTTCACCAGAGCACGAAGCTCTGATACCACTTGTTAGTCATGGCAACCATTACCCAAGAGGGGGGTGAATTAGGTATTAAAAACTTTTCACAAAAGTTCTTGAAATAAACACAAATATTTAAGCTATTAAATAAAAGAGAAAGAATTGCGAGATAAAGAATAAAAACTTTAAGAACAGCAAATGAATAAGTGTGCAATAATATAAAATTACGTAAAATAAAGATTGCATAAAATAAAGAGATAAAGAGAAGAAGAGCAGGCACGATATTTATCCTGGTTCGACCACCAACCACTTGTGGTCTACGTCTAGTCCCCGAAACACAGTTCGAGATTTTTCACTATATGTACAAGCTTCAATATGTGCTTACAACTGTTACATAAAAGAGCACTTTTCACACACAGGAAAACTCTACCCTTGTGCTAAAGTCTCAGCCTACAGGGATACCTCACCCTTATACAAACCTTAGAGGGATACCTCACCCTTATACAAATCTTGAAGGATACCTCACCCTCAATGTAGAAGAACAGAAATATAGATGAAGAGAAAACTCTCACAAAGAGTAGATGATACAATTTGAAGCTCTATGAAGCTCTCTAAGGATATCTCAAATTTTGGTGAAAAAGAGCGCATAAATTTGGTAAAATATGTATCACAAAATAAAACAAGAAAGAATTATTTCAGATAAATGGGTGGTGCTAAAAGATGACCCAAAAACATGTATTTATAGTGTTATAAGAAAAAGAGTCATTGGGTAACAATTAATACTAGAATATGACCGTTTATTTCCATATCAGTATACGTAAAAGACGTGTTTATTCGAATTCCATAAATCAATATTCGAATACCACTGTTTATAAACCATCGTGAAAAGCAAATTTATATGGGTTATTCAAATACCAATATGAGGTATTCGAATACCTCTATTTAAAACACGTTAAAAAGGCTGTTCAGAAGTTTGTTATTCGAATACCAAAAGAGGTATTCGAATGCCTCTATTTAAAACGCGTTAAAAAGGCTGTTCAGAAGTTTGTTATTCGAATACCAAAAGAGGTATTCGAATGCCTCTATTTAAAACCCATTCTGGAATGTTTTCTAAGCTGTGGTATTCGAATACCACATGCTGTATTCGAATACACCTTCCTGATTTCAACAACTGACTTCAAAAGGTCATAACTTCTTCATTTCTTATCCGTTTAAAGCAAATGACCAGTCATTTGGAAAGATCTTTGAGTTTATTTTCAAATGAAATAAGTTTCAAAACAAAACTCAACGTATTTTGAAAGATATGATCAAAAGAGTAACTGAATGTCAGTTTTGTAAAACTCAAACATGGCTATTTTTCATAGATTTGAACTATTACCATAACTATCTTTTCAAAACTTATTTGTTGGACATTTTAACATGTGAAAACCATTTGTAAAGATTTACAAAACATATTTGAGATATCCATAAGGCTTCCTACATAAAGACCCTAAGTCCTAAAAGCTATACCATTTAAACTTTCTTTGGACTTGGTCTTTGACATAACTTTGATGTTATCAATACCTTCATGAGATAGACATTCACATTCTCCTTGTGTTGAGCTTAATATATATCTTTTGCTTTCTTATTTGCAAGCTCATTCTTGGTACTTGGATTATCCTACAAAGTATTGCTCACTTAAACAAGCATAGTTAGTCCAAATTCACAATTCAATATCTTCATATGTATGAACCATAAATATATAACTCTAGTTAGTTTAACATGCATATAAAACTTTCATAGACACATCCAAATAAGATATTTATCAATTACTAATGGATATGCTCTATATAGGATGCAACAAAGAACATAAGCAAAGTATTCTTTTTGTCTTGTATTTGTCATCATCAAAACTTAACATATAAAACCATTTGGGGCAAACTTGCTTCCACACCAATCACACGTTTGGATAACTCAAATTGGAGTTGAAGCAAGAACTAGGGTGCTGATCCTGACAGCTTGACCTTTGCATACTGCTGACCATATATCTCGAGCTACAAGTTGTCAAATAGGCTGAAATTTTGGTGGTTGATAGTTAAGCTCCAAATCTACAACTTTCATGTTGAACACTTTTCCAGATTTGGAGGTCTAAGGGGTCATATTGGGCTTGGAAGTCAGATTACAGGGCTAGAGTCAGAATACAGGGCCTGCGTCAGAATACAGGGCCTAAGTTGCATAAAAATACACGGCCGTGTGAGAATACACGGCCTAGGCCGTGTATGCCTCTGACTTTGCATTTGAAATAGTGAATTTTGGACCCCAACTCAGTGTCATACACGGCCGTGTATGACCTCCAGACTTCAATTATTACAACTTCTGCGCGAAGTTTGTACAGGAGGCCTATATATTGACACCCTTGGCACGTTTTAAAGGGAGTTCTGACCTAGGAGAGTAGCTACAACTTCTTGGAGAAGGAGAGGGGAGTCTTGGATCAAAGATTGGAGTCTCGGGTTCGAGCAATCGGAGATCCATCATCCTCAATCCTCAGAAACTCATTTGCTTTAGTTTTTCTTCTGCACTTTGTTTCTCATGTTGTTCTTTCTCAGTTTTTCTTGTGATTTCCTTCTAGCTATGTGTAACTAAACCTCCCTTGGTTAAGGGGGTGATGAAACCACTAGTATTGATGTTGTGAATCTTGCATATTTGATTATTTCAACACAGTTATGTTTTTATTCATATATTTCTGAATCTATTATTGGTATGAAGGTTTTTGTACTTGTTCCCACTTTCAAAGTGGTAGATCTGGGTTTATTATGCACGATTGTGGTAGTAGATCTAGAGGAATATATGATGTTTATGTGGGTATAATTATCTTTGTGCTATTTGCCAGTTATAAAAGTGGTAGATCTGGGTTTATTATGCTCGGTTACGGTAATAGATCTAGAGAAATATATGTTCTAAGTAATTTAATCCCTGTGTGTGATTAGATCTTAGTGTAATTGGTTTTCTAAAACTTAATGCAATTATTGGATAGTTGTAAGAGTGGTTGCTTTATGACTAATCAGTGATTAGGAGTTGATTTGAGCGGTTGCTGAATTGGCCAACACGTAAGGAAAACAGAGATTTACTCTCACAATTGCATAAAAGCATAATTGAGCATGTTGGAATAAAAGGATATGTGGATTTACATCATCATATAAATCTAGTGGTGGATTCAATCTCTTAACCAATTTTCTTATATTGTTGATTTCAGTTTATTTATTGTTATTGTCTTTGAAACTGTTCATTGTTCATCAAAACTCCAAAACCCCCTATTTACTTTTTATTATCAATTAGAGTCTAAATTAGGTATTTTTTAATAGTGTTAATTGAATTGATTCTCTCTGGATCGACCCTTACTAACTACAACTAGTTGTAAGGTTTTCATTTTCTGGTGGGCTTGACAACTGATTTTTATCTTGAAATTTTAATCACTATATCCTAATGCATCAGAATTTTGGCGCTGTTGCCGGGGAACCAATTTTTCAATTACACTATTAATTTATTTTCTATTTTTACTCTGTTTTTATTTTTGTTTTTATTTTATTTTTAGTTTTAAATCTTTCTTTCTGAGTGTTTTGTGGGTGTTGATGTCCATTGAAGGGGTAGACGAAGGATTGTTAAATTTGAGGAACTATATTGATCAACTCACTTCACATCCTCAATTTCCTTTCCATCCAGCTAACTTCTAACTCACACCTGCTGACATTAAAGCTGCCCGTTACATTGATCTATCAAGTTCAGAGACATTTGAGCCTGAAGAAGTGACAATGGCAGAAAACACTTTAAGGGCATTGGGTGCTCCAGATCTAGATCAACAGCCTCTATGTAACACCCCAACTTTTGGGATAATTACAATATAGTCCTGATTTGTACTGTTTTGTAAATTCTGTGAGTAGTAAAATGAATTTGACTATTCCGTAAGTGTATTTGATTGTTTTGTGTGATTTTGCTCGACTCGGAAAATAATAATTTTCGGCGGATAAATCTTATTTTAATTAATTGAGTGGGGGATCTTACTAAACCCAATTGATTGATATATATATTAATCTTATAATTTTTTGGATTTAATCTGTACAATAAAATAATTTTATATTTTTATAATATTATTTTATTCAACAAGACTCTCTTGTCTCAAAAACGAGAAAAAAAATTTATTTGTGGACCGAAAAAGTTCGTGGGTCCCACGTTTAGGAAAAATAGTCAAGTGTGTTGACTGGACAATTTCTAACCAATGAGAGCAAGTCAACAAAGGTAGGCTTGACTTTCTAAACCAATAGGAAAAGGTCAACAAAAGAAGCATAGACTTTATTTAGGACCGTTGGATGAAAAGCATAATTTAGATGCCTTTGATCTTAACCGTTGATCCGATCAATGGTGTAAAACGAATCTAGATAAAATCACTAAGCAATATCCACCGTAGATGAGATCAATGGATAGGAAATCAAGATGATTTCAATGGCTAAGATGAAGTCAAACTTAGTGGCTTGGACTTTAGTATGAACCGTTGGATGAAGACTTAGTTAGGAAGCCTTTTGTAACACCCCAACTTTTGGGATAATTACAATATAGTCCCGATTTGTACTGTTTTGTGAATTTACGTGAGAAGTAAATTTAATTTATTTGTTAGTGAGTGTACTTGATTTGTTGTATGTGATTTGCTCGACCTAAGAAAATAATAATTTTTCCGCTCTGGGATAAATCTTATTTTAATTAATTGAGTGAGGGGATCTTACTAAACCCAATTGATTGATATATATATTAATCTTATAATTTTTAGGATTTAATATCTGCATAATAAAATAATTTTATATTTTTATAATATTATTTTATTCAACAAGACATCTCTTGTCTCAAAACAAGAGAAAAATTATTTATGGACCCGAAAAAGTTCGTGGGGCCCACGTTTAGTGTAACAAATCCAACGATCTTGACTGGGTAGAAATCTAAACCAATAGGAAATGGTCAAAATGGATGGCTTGACTTTTAAACCAATTAGAAAGAGTCAACAAAAGAAGCATTGACTTCTTTGTGAACCGTTGGATTATAAAGCTTACTTTAGAAGCTTTAATCTTAGCCGTTGATCAAATCAATGGTGAGATTAGAATTCAAGATTTATGACCAAGTAATATCTACCTTAGATCTAATCTATGGTTAGGAATTAAAGATGAATCAAGGGTTAGGATTAAGTCAAAAATTGTAGGCTTGACTTTGATTAGTAGCTAATTAAGCTTAATTTGACTAATTTAATTACTTAATTAGCTAACTAAGTGAACTAGTTTAATTCTTAATTTATTTTAATCTAAATACTAATTAGATATGTTAATATTGATTAAAGGTTATAATGTATGTTAATATATACTAAATTAATTAGTTATATTATTAGTATGTTAATTAAAATTGGTTAGGATAATTAACCTAACAAATTACCTAATTAACTAGCATATAATTAGGAGTAAATGGAAAACAATTAAACCCTTAAAATGGCAAGGGGCACCACGGTTTTCCAGCAGCCAAGGGAGCTTGGTGGCTTGGTTCTACTAGCTTCTTGAAGTCTCCAAGTGTCCTAAACCATGTGCACCACATGTGCATTCATTTGGATATTTATTAAGCCAAATCAAGCACTCAACCTCACCCCCACAAGGCCACTACGGCAGCAGCCGTTCCATTTCTCTCTCAATCTTTATTTCACACTTATCCTAAATCTAAGCTATTCATCTTCTCTCCAAAACTACCAAGAAGCCATGCATATTTTTTTCTTCTTTTTCATTCTCCATATTCGGCCAACACTCACACCCACTCAACCAAACCTTCATAATTTTATCCAATCACATTTCTTGAACCCAAATCCCATTCTAAGCATCCTTCATTCACAAAGTTTTCCCAAATTCCTACTCTATCTTGCCTAAAATCCAAGTTTTTGCTTACTTACTTAAGGGTAAGTTTGGTTTCTATGGTTCAAAATTGAATTTTTAATTTTTCTAACCATGCTTGTTCCATGGTTTCTCTATTTTGTACCTTGTATGTGTTTTTACTAATTATTTAAGAATTTTAGGAATTGTTTTGGAGCTTGTACGAAATTTAGAGGAAAGGAGGAGATCTTACCGATTAATTTGTCTACAAGAGGTAAGAGGAGATTTAATCTCATCGCCCCTAAGTGGTGATGAGAAAATGGATTTGTATGTGTGTGTAGAATCCATAAGGATTCATTTGTGTGATTGTTTTATTGTTTGTATCATTATTTGTGTGATTGTTTATGGTTTTTAATATTTTTGTGATTGTTTAAATGCTTTCCTATTTGTGAATTATTTTACTATGCATGATTATAGCTTTCATTATTTTCATTATGCATGTTTATGGTTTTAAATAATTGTATGTATTTAGTATGTGATTATATAATTGCATGTGTTTATAATTGTATACTTATTAAAGTAGGATGTGAATAATATGTACGAAATGCATGAGTATTCCAAAGAATACACTATGAGGCTCACGGCCTTACATCCAAAAAAGAGAACCAAAATGTTCTCAAGTAATTTTCTAAATTACTTGATTTGAGTAATCTAGGTAAAATAATTAAATTAAAAATGATTTAAGTTAATTATGGCCAACATGCCATTTAGAGTATAATTGAATACCATTTTATTTTTGATTTGGCCAACATGCCATTTTATTTTCTAAGATAAGGTTAGGTAATGGTTTTACAACATAAAATTGATTCCAAAGAATCATTGAGAAAATCAAAGGAAATTGATTCAGGTTCTAGAATTTTAACTTAGCGAGAATATTAGTTTAAGTAAGAATTAATTCAGACGCTTGAAAAATACTAACGTAGAGCTCATTCTATAAATTTTGAAGCGCGTTAGTAAGTTTCAAGTGAAATTATTGGGTAAAAATAAAATAAACTATATTTAGAGGAAAATATTAAAAATACCTTTATTTTGATTTTATAGGCAAAATGTGCCAAAATTTATTAAAATCGACGCTTAAAATGAAAAGATTCCATACTATATTTAGAACACAAGGAAAATACATTACGTATTTTAAAAGTACTAGATATAGTTTTACACATATTAAAAATGATAATTTTAAGCTATTCGGTTAAGAAAATGAATTAAAAATCCTACGCGATTGAGAAAATGATTTAAAAGATTTTGTGATGTTTAAAAATGTTAAAATATGTTTACACGATTTTAAAACGTTTGTGAAAACAACGAGATTGTGAAAATGCGATAAAATTCCTACGCAACTGAAAAATACTATCAGTTTTGCTGTCGGGCCAAAGTGGTGGACCCAGACATGTTGCGGTATAGTACTGTCAGGTGGGCCGTGCTATACTGTTGAGATGTAGTACTGTCAGGTGGGACGTACTATATTTTGGTATTTTGTTAGTACTGTCAGGTGGGACGTACTATACTTTGGTTTTTGGTGACAAAGGGTATTTTGGTAATTTTTCGTAATTATGGTAAAATTTGGATAATAATGGTATTTTTGTAATTTTAGAGCATGTTTAGAGTGTTGTGCCAATTTGGTTTATAATTGGCGATTGATTGATGATGAGGCGAATTACACCGTAATTGGTGTGATAAGCGTAGTGTGGTTCATTTATGAACTTGGAGGCATTAGTGTGCGGAGGATCCCATATGTGGACGGTGGTAGCACTCTCGGGCCGTGGTAACAGGCAACACACTAATGATCTTGACAAGCACTATTCTTAATCGAGATCTTGAGGAGATTAATAAGTACTATGCCCTGTGGTACACGATGTTTGGGATCGTGTACTGCTACACGATGTTTTGAATTGTGGGCTATAGACACGACGTTTGACAGTGCAATAGTTTGGTTGGGCAGCCATAAAGTATTATTAGTTTCTATTCGGATCATTCTCTCAGATATTCGTGTTTAGCTCCATGGAGTAGGAACGAGTCAGTGTGTGTTCATACATTACCTGCATTTTATTGTTCATGCATCATCTGCACTTTACTGCTTACCATATTCTGTGATAAAATATATGATGTACTGTTTTAATATATTATGTATGATCCATGTTATTTTAACATATATTGCTTTAATATATTATGCATGATATAATGGGATGTGGTATTTTAAGGTGTATTACTTTGTTATATTCTGCATGAAATGTTGGTATGTACTGTTGTGATATTTGTTTGTATTGTCGTTTTCTTTATTGCCATGCGGGTAATGGTGTAGATTGTCTCACCTCTTTCTTGTATTGTTTTATCTGTTTTTATTTTACGTTTATATCATCAAAGACTATAATGGCGGCAAGAGGAGGACAACTAGGTTTCTTTAGACTACAATTTCTCGAAGGCGCGGAGGCTTGGTATGTCCACTGGGACACAGGACACATAGAGTACAGTGGTAACATGACTTTGTCAGTAAGTAGGACTCGACATGGGTTAATGACTACACGTTATATGGTTACTTTCGTAGAGATTATTTTACCTATTAGGGAGTTGTGGGACGAGTTTCACTATACTCCTAGAGAGAACTTCGACATAGTTTTGGGTCGATTTTCTATTGGTCAAGACATTCCTAACTAGGGAAAGCTGTCTTATGACGAGGGCTCATATCTTAGGTGTTATGTTTTAGTAGCATACTTGTCTTTTCTTGTTTCTATTGAATGTTAATAGTTGTAAATTAATTATGTACTTGAGACAAGAATCATATGTATATTATGGTGTAATCATGTTTTGTTTTATTTGGTGTTCCATGTTATTTTATTTAACGTTATAACTATAAAAGGAAAAAATATATATATATATATATACATATATCACAAATATTACTTAAGTATCAAATGTTTTTATTACTTGGGTAAGGATTTTATTTATTTTTATTTTTCTGCATCATAAATGTGACATCCCAGAAAGGGTGTTACACCTTTGATTTCAACCGTTGATCAAATCAATGGTAAGATTAGAATTCAAGATTTATGACCAATTGATATCTACCTTAGATCTAATCTATGGTTAGGAATTAAAGATGAAATCAATGGTTAGAATTAAGTCAAAAATTGTAGGCTTGAATTTAATTAGTAGCTAATTAATTCTAATTTGACTAATCTAATTACTTAATTAGCTAACTAAGTGAACTAGTTTAATTCTTAATTAATTATAATCTAAATATTAATTAGATATTCTAATATTGTTTAAAGATTTTAATATATACTAATGTATATTAAACTAATTAGTTATATGATTAGAATATTTATTAAGTGTAAATAGGATATTTAACCTAACTAATTATCTAATTTGCAAACTAAGTGAACTAGCTTAACTATTAATAATTTAATTCTTAATTAGATATCCTAATAATTATTAAAGGTTATAATATATGCTAATATATATTAAACTAATTGATTATATGATTAGAATGTTGATTTAGATTTAATAGGATAATTAACCTAAATTGCCTAATTAATTAGCTTGTAATTAGTCATTAATTGAAACCAAATTCAGCTCCTAAATTCCTAAAGGGCACATGGTTTTCAGCAGCAATTTGGAGGCTTGGTGGCTTGGTTCTACATGGTTCTTGAAGGATCCAATGACATAAGCCATGTGTTTAATTAAATATTAACATATTAGGATATTTAGGTAGCAAAATTCAACACTCAACCTCACCCACACAAGGCCACTACGGCAGCTGCCCTCCATTTCTCTCTCAATCTTTATTTCACACTTATTCTAAATCTAATCTATCCATTTTCTCTCCAAAAACTACCAAGAACACCAAGCATAATTTCTCTCCCTTTTCTTTCTCATTTTCGGCCATGCACTCCAACCCACACCAATCAACTTCTATAATTTTATTCAATCACATTTCTTAAACCCAAATACCATTCTAAGCAACTTTCATTCACAAAGTTTTTCCAAATTCCTACTCTATCTTGCCTAAAATTCCACTTCTTGCTTACTTCCTTAAGGGTAAGTTTGATTTCTATGGTTCAAAATTTAAATTCTGATTTTTCTAACCATGTTTGTTCCATGGTTTTCCTATTTTGTACCTTGTATGTGTATTTGCTAATTGTTTGAGAATTTTAGGAATTGTTTTGGAGATTGTACGAAATTTGGAGAAAAGGAAGGAATCTAACCGATTAATTTGCTACAAGAGGTAAGAGGGAGATTTAATCTCATCAACCTTGTATGGTGATGAGAAAATGGATTTGTATGTGTGTGTAGAATCCATAAGGATTCATTTGTGTGATTGTTTTATTGCTTGTATTATTATTGTGTGATTGTTTATGGTTTTTTTATTATTTTTGTGATTGTTTAAATGCTTTCTTATTTGTGATTTATTTTGCTATGCATGATTATAGTTTTATTATTTTTGCTATGCATATTTATGGTTTTAATATATATTGTATGTATATTGTATGTGATTATATAATTGCATGTGTTTATAATTGTATACTTATTAAAGTAGGATGTGAATAACATGTACGAAATGCATGAGTATTCCAAAGAATACACTATGAGGCTCACGGCCTTACATCCAAAAAGAGAACCAAAATGTTCTTAACAATTTTCTAAATTACTGATTTGAGGAATCTAGGTAAAATAATTAAATTAAAAATGATTTAAGTTAATTATGGCCAACATGCCATTTAGTGTATAATCAAATATCATTTTATTCTTTTTGATTTGGCCAACATTCCATTTTATTTTCTAAGATATGATAGGTAATAATTTTATTAAACAAATCGATTCCAAAGAATCATTGAGAAAATCAAAGGAATTAATTGATCTTAGAATTTTAACTTAGTAGAATATTAGTTTAAGTAAGAATTAATTCAGACGCTTGAAAAATACTAACGTAGAGCTCATTTTATAAATTTTGAAGCGCGTTAGTGAGTTTCAAAGTGAAATTATTGGGTAAAAATAAAATAAACTATATTTAGAGGAAAACGTTAAAAATACATTATCTTTTGATTTTATAGGCAAAATGCTGCCGAAATTTAATAAAATCAGACGTTTAAAATGAAAAGATTCCATACTATATTTAGAACACAAGGAAAATACTCTACGTATTTTAAAAGTACTAGATATAGTTTTACACGTATTAAAAATAATGATTCTAAGCTATTCAGTTAAGAAAATGAATTAAAAATCCTACGCGATTGATAAAATAATTTTATGATGTTTAAAAATGTCAAAATATATTTACATGATTTAAAAACGTTTGTGAAAACAACGAGATTGTGAAAATGCGATAAAATTCCTACGCGATTGATCGATACTGATGAGTTTTTCTGTCGGGCCAAAGTGGTGGACCCGGACATGTTGTGGTGTAATCTTGTCGGGTGGGACGTACTATACTTTGATTATTTTGTTAGTACTGTCAGGTGGGACGTACTATACTTTGGTTTTTGGTGACAAAGGGCATTTTGGTAATTTTTCATAATTATGGTAAAATTTGGATAATAAGGGTATTTTTTTGTAATTTTAGATCATGTTTAGAGTGTTGTGTCAATTTAGTGGATAATTGGCGATTGATTGATGAGGCGAATTACACTATGTTTGGTGTGATAAGCGTAGTGTGGTTCATTTATGAACTTGGAGGCATTAGTGTACAGAGGATTCCATATGTGGACAGTGGTAGCACCTCTGGGCCGTGGTAGCAGGCAACACACTAATGATCTTGATAAGTACTATTCTTAATCGAGATCTTGAGGAGATTAATAAGTACTATGCTGTGGTACACGATGTTTGATTTGTGTCTTGCTACACGATGTTTTGGATTTGTGGGCTATAGACACGATGTATTGACAAGTGCAATAGCTTGGTTGGGCAGCCATAAAGTATTATTAGTTTTCTATTCAGATCATTCTCTCGGATATCCGTGTTTAGCTCCATGGAGTAGGAACGAGTCGGTGTGTGTTCATACATTACTGCATTTTACCTGTTCATGCATCATCTCGCACTTTACTTGCTTACCATATTCTCGTGATAAAATATATGATGTCCTGTTTTAATATATTATGTATGATCCATGTTATTTTAATATATATTGCTTTAATATATTATGCATGATATAATGGGATGTGTTATTTTAAGGTGTATTACTTTGTTATATTCTGCATGAAATGTTGGTATGTACTGTTGTGATATTTGTTTGTATTGTCATTTTCTTTATTGCCATGCGGGTAATGGTGTAGATTGTCTCACCTCTTTCTTGTATTGTTTTATCTGTTTATATTTTACGTTTATATCATCAAAGACTATAATGGCGGCAAGAGGAGGACAACTAGGTTTCTTTAGACTACAATTTCTCGAAGGCGCGGAGGCTTGGTATGTCCACTGGGACACAGGGCACATAGAGTACAGTGGTAACGTGACTTATCAGTAAGTAGGACTCGACATGGGTTCGTTACTACACGTTATACAGTTGCTTTCGTAGAGATTATTTTATCTATTAGGGAGTTGTGGGACGAGTTTCACTATACTCCTAGAGAGAACTTCGATACACTTTTGGGTCGAATTTCTATCGGTCAAGACATTCCTAACTAAGGAATTTGTCTTATGACGAGGGCTCATATCTTAGGTGTTATGTTTTAGTAGCATCTTGTCTTTTCTTGTTTCTATTGAATGTTAATAGTTGTAAATTAATTATGTACTTGAGACAAGAATCATATGTATATTATAGTGTAATCATGTTTTGTTTTATTTGGTGTTCCATGTTATTTTATTTAACGTTATAACTATAAAAGGAAAAAAATATATATATATACATATATCACAAATATTACTTAAGTATCAAATGTTTTTATAACTTGGGTAAGGATTTTATTTATTTTTATTTTTTTCGCATCATAAATGTGACATCCCCGAGAAAGGGTGTTACATTAGTTGGTATCGAGCCCAAGTTAGGGTCTTTTGGGTTTGTGGGTAGGTTTGTCTTGTTTGTCTTTGTGTGAGTCTCGATATTGAACCCAGAGATATGTTTCGGTTCGAAAGGAAAGCGCTTTTGTCTTGTAAATCGCTACATTTAGTTTGTTGTGCGTCGATTTAGTTTATCTTTGAAGAAAGATAATGGAACATTACGAACATGAGCATGTGGATGCGAAACGTAATGAAGATCGTATAGCTATAGCTAGAAGCGTGATGCACAAGGCGATTGAAGTAGTAGTACTACAGGGATGATGGTCGTCGGCACAATGAAGGCGATAATCGAACTTCATAGCTTGGATGCGAGAAGCTGTAACTTAGAATCTTCAATAATTCAAAGTAGAAGGAAGCGTAAGGTCAATCGTTTTCAGCGAAAGTCATATATGCAACCATCAGAGAAGCATCAACGAACAGAAAAAAAAGAAAGTATTAGTGGCAATGATTTTGGTCAGACTGTGGCATCACCAACGAAGTGCTTGAAGTGTGGAAAGCCTGAACACTTATTTAAAAAGTTTTATCAGCTGAAAATGGAAACTTCCATTAGTAATACACGTGTTTCAAAACCTCAAAAAGAAGAAAGAGCCAATGCAAGGAGTGTAATAAGAAAGTTTAAAATATTAAAACTTAAGAAGCGAGAAAGTCGTGCCATAAAGGGTAATCTTAAAACTGTGCTGTATAATTCGCGAGGTAACTCATTCTCTTGTGATCTGTAATTGTGTGAATCTTTTGGGAGTTATCTGTGTTTTACTTCTTTTCATAATGTTACTTCAACTTTTAAACTTGTTATTACTACTTGAGTCTGTTTAAAACTATCCTATTATTATTAGAGTTTGAAATTTTCTTATTGATCTGGTTTGTCTATTTCTTTCTCAAATAGACTAAGTAAATCAATTTGATTTATCTGTATCTTTGTTATAGAGTGATTTGAGCATTTTTACTCTTCTTGATTAAACTTGTTGTTTATACTCAAAGTTTTCTAAATTCTACTCTATATCTATTGAATATCAAATCTTTTCTATTGATTTGATCTGTTTATTTAAAATCGCTTCTATCTGAGAGCCTGACTTTTAAATGGATTGGTTATTTTCCAACTATATCCTACTAGATTGTTGCAATGCAATTTAGTATTTCTTTGACCTGAGATTTTTGGATTTGAATCCAGAAAGTTCATTTCTAAAATTATTGAACCAAGTTCATTTCGAAATCTATTAGACCATCTCAAATTCTTTGATGGACTAATCTAGTAACCTATTGAATAGTCTTATTACTTTTCTTATAACCTTCATAGTATCTTTCATATATCTCAATTAAAAGGGATCATTTTCTGATTCAACTTGTGTTATAGTACCAAAATACAGTACAATTAGAAGAAAACTAGATCTATGAGACATTTTCTATAAAGACTAAAAATAGGCAAAGTAGAACAATTTCTTTTGATGAAGAAAATTTGGAATGATGTGACAATAGGGGCACCAGAAGATCAAATGAAGAAGCTCATTGTTTGCTCCAAGATCGACTTGTGTGTTGGTTGTTATCAGATTCGCGTAAAGGTGGAGAATGTTCCAAGACAGTTTTGCGGATGTATTACAAACATTATGAGTATTTAATATTACCCCGAACGGTAGGGAATGTTTTAACGATGTTTACGAATATATAGGATCTTTCTTTCTCATCTAGGCAAATTTGTCATTATTGGCAATATTTTGACCTATTCTCGAAATTCAAAGGAACATGCTGAAGATCTCAATGCAGTTCTTCAATTTTGAAGAAGAAGGAGGAGTTATGCGTGAAATTAGTCAAACATAAATTCGTTAGAAGGAGTTCAACTCGTGGATTTGGATTGAGTGTTAAGATCAAATCGAAAGGTCGTGGCATATGCTTCAAGGCAGTGGAACGTGCGTGAGAAGAATAATCTGATTTACATTTTAGGATACGCGATAGTTGTGTTGCAAGGAAAATCTGAAGACGTTTTCTTTCTTATAAAATTCACAATAATTTCAAAGGCTTGAAGTACCTGTTCAATCAAGAGGGACTTGGATATCAGGGAGAGACGAATAGTTAGAATTTTCAAAAGACTTGTTGAGATGAATTTCTAGTATTGACAGAGTTCACATACAACGATAGTTTCGTGCGAGCATAGGGATGACACCCTGTGGGGCATTATATGGGGGACGCTGTAGAACGCCATTACGTTGGTATTACATTGATGAAAGTAATATTATAGGACCCGACTTTGTGCAGCGGAAAACTGAGAAAGTGAAGATGATCCAAGACAAGATGAAGACAACTCGGACGCTACGAAAGAGTTATACTGGTAAAAGACAGAGACCGCTTGAATCTAAAGAAGGTGATCTTGTATTTCTACATGTGATATCTATGACTGGAGTTAGACGAGTGATTAAGTCGAGGAAGCTCACTCTGAAGTTTATCGGGCCGTATTAGACATTTCATCGATAGATACGATAGCTTATCAGATTTCACTACCACCATTCTTATCGAATCTTCATGATGTATTTTACGTATCACAACTACGAAAATATATTTCTGATCCGACTCACATCATCGAATCAGACACTGTACAACTGAAGGAGAATCTAGCCTATGAGACATTTTCAGCCAAGATTGAAGATTGAAGGACAAAGCAACTTCAAGGAAAGGAGATCGCATTAGTTAAACTAGTTTAGAATGATGTAGTGGCGGAGCTACATGGGAGCTAGAAGATAGAATGAGGGAGCAATACTCTCAATTGTTTGATGTATGATGAATTTCGGGGACGAAATTCTTTTTAGTAGGGGAGAGTTGTAACACCCCAACTTTTGGGATAATTACAATATAGTCCTGATTTGTACTTGTTTTGTAAATTCTGTGAGTAGTAAAATGAATTTGACTATTCCGTAAGTGTATTTGATTGTTTTGTGTGATTTGCTCACTCGGAAAATAATAATTTTCTTTGGATAAATCTTATTTTAATTAATTGGAGTGGGGATCTTACTAAACCCAATTGATTGATATATATATTAATCTTATAATTTTTTGGATTTAACTGTACAATAAAATAATTTTATATTTTTATAATATTATTTTATTCAACAGTACCTACTGTCTCAAAAAAAAAAAAAAAATTTATTTGTGGACCCGAAAAAGTTCGTGGGGCCCACGTTTAGGAAAAATAGTCAATTGTGTTGACTGGACAATTTCTAACCAATGAGAGCAAGTCAACAAAGGTAGGCTTGACTTTCTAAACCAATAGGAAAAGGTCAACAAAAGAAGCATAGACTTTATTTAGGACCGTTGGATGAAAAGCATAATTTAGATGCCTTTGATCTTAACCGTTGATCCGATCAATGGTGTAAAACGAATCTAGATAAAATCACTAAGCAATATCCACCGTAGATGAGATCAATGGATAGGAAATCAAGATGATTTCAATGGCTAAGATGAAGTCAAACTTAGTGGCTTGGACTTTAGTATGAACCGATTGGATGAAGACTTAGTTAGGAAGCCTTTGATTTCAACCGTTGATCAAATCAATGGTAAGATTAGAATTCAAGATTTATGACCAATTGATATCTACCTTAGATCTAATCTATGGTTAGGAATTAAAGATGAAATCAATGGTTAGAATTAAGTCAAAAATTGTAGGCTTGAATTTAATTAGTAGCTAATTAATTCTAATTTGACTAATCTAATTACTTAATTAGCTAACTAAGTGAACTAGTTTAATTCTTAATTAATTATAATCTAAATATTAATTAGATATTCTAATATTGTTTAAAGATTTTAATATATACTAATGTATATTAAACTAATTAGTTATATGATTAGAATATTTATTAAGTGTAAATAGGATATTTAACCTAACTAATTATCTAATTTGCAAACTAAGTGAACTAGCTTAACTATTAATAATTTAATTCTTAATTAGATATCCTAATAATTATTAAAGGTTATAATATATGCTAATATATATTAAACTAATTGATTATATGATTAGAATGTTGATTTAGATTTAATAGGATAATTAACCTAAATTGCCTAATTAATTAGCTTGTAATTAGTCATTAATTGAAACCAAATTCAGCTCCTAAATTCCTAAAGGGCACACGGTTTTCAGCAGCAATTTGGAGGCTTGGTGGCTTGGTTCTACATGGTTCTTGAAGGATCCAATGACATAAGCCATGTGTTTAATTAAATATTAACATATTAGGATATTTAGGTAGCAAAATTCAACACTCAACCTCACCCACACAAGGCCACTACGGCAGCTGCCCTCCATTTCTCTCTCAATCTTTATTTCACACTTATTCTAAATCTAATCTATCCATTTTCTCTCCAAAAACTACCAAGAACACCAAGCATAATTTCTCTCCCTTTTCTTTCTCATTTTCGGCCATGCACTCCAACCCACACCAATCAACTTCTATAATTTTATTCAATCACATTTCTTAAACCCAAATACCATTCTAAGCAACTTTCATTCACAAAGTTTTTCCAAATTCCTACTCTATCTTGCCTAAAATTCCACTTCTTGCTTACTTCCTTAAGGGTAAGTTTGATTTCTATGGTTCAAAATTTAAATTCTGATTTTTCTAACCATGTTTGTTCCATGGTTTTCCTATTTTGTACCTTGTATGTGTATTTGCTAATTGTTTGAGAATTTTAGGAATTGTTTTGGAGATTGTACGAAATTTGGAGAAAAGGAAGGAATCTAACCGATTAATTTGCTACAAGAGGTAAGAGGAAGATTTAATCTCATCAACCTTGTATGGTGATGAGAAAATGGATTTGTATGTGTGTGTAGAATCCATAAGGATTCATTTGTGTGATTGTTTTATTGCTTGTATTATTATTGTGTGATTGTTTATGGTTTTTTTATTATTTTTGTGATTGTTTAAATGCTTTCTTATTTGTGATTTATTTTGCTATGCATGATTATAGTTTTATTATTTTTGCTATGCATATTTATGGTTTTAATATATATTGTATGTATATTGTATGTGATTATATAATTGCATGTGTTTATAATTGTATACTTATTAAAGTAGGATGTGAATAACATGTACGAAATGCATGAGTATTCCAAAGAATACACTATGAGGCTCACGGCCTTACATCCAAAAAGAGAACCAAAATGTTCTTAACAATTTTCTAAATTACTGATTTGAGGAATCTAGGTAAAATAATTAAATTAAAAATGATTTAAGTTAATTATGGCCAACATGCCATTTAGTGTATAATCAAATATCATTTTATTCTTTTTGATTTGGCCAACATTCCATTTTATTTTCTAAGATATGATAGGTAATAATTTTATTAAACAAATCGATTCCAAAGAATCATTGAGAAAATCAAAGGAATTAATTCAGTCTTAGAATTTTAACTTAGTAGAATATTAGTTTAAGTAAGAATTAATTCAGACGCTTGAAAAATACTAACGTAGAGCTCATTTTATAAATTTTGAAGCGTTAGTGAGTTTCAAAGTGAAATTATTGGGTAAAAATAAAATAAACTATATTTAGAGGAAAATGTTAAAAATACATTATACTGATTTTATAGGCAAAATGCTGCCGAAATTTAATAAAATCAGACGTTTAAAATGAAAAGATTCCATACTATATTTAGAACACAAGGAAAATACTCTACGTATTTTAAAAGTACTAGATATAGTTTTACACGTATTAAAAATAATGATTCTAAGCTATTCGGTTAAGAAAATGAATTAAAAATCT
Source organism: Ormosia semicastrata (assembly GCA_029884595.1). Lineage (NCBI taxonomy): Eukaryota > Viridiplantae > Streptophyta > Magnoliopsida > Fabales > Fabaceae > Ormosia > Ormosia semicastrata. The sequence continues at coordinate 79,834,994 of JAQQTO010000060.1, forward strand.
TACGCGATTGAGAAAATAATTTTATGATGTTTAAAAATGTCAAAATATATTTACATGATTTAAAAACGTTTGTGAAAACAACGAGATTGTGAAAATGCGATAAAATTCCTACGCGATTGATCGATACAGTGAGTTTTTCTGTCGGGCCAAAGTGGTGGACCGGACATGTTGTGGTGTAGTACTGTCAGGTGGGACGTACTATACTTTGATTATTTTGTTAGTACTGTCAGGTGGGACGTACTATACTTTGGTTTTTGGTGACAAAGGGCATTTTGGTAATTTTTCATAATTATGGTAAAATTTGGATAATAAGGGTATTTTTTGTAATTTTAGATCATGTTTAGAGTGTTGTGTCAATTTAGTGGATAATTGGCGATTGATTGATGAGGCGAATTACACTATGTTTGGTGTGATAAGCGTAGTGTGGTTCATTTATGAACTTGGAGGCATTAGTGTACGGAGGATTCCATGTGGGACAGTGGTAGCACCTCTCGGGCCGTGGTAAGGCAACACACTAATGATCTTGACAAGCACTATTCTTAATCGAGATCTTGAGGAGATTAATAAGTACTATGCCTGTGGTACACGATGTTTGGACTGTGTACTGCTACACGATGTTTTGGACTGTGGGCTATAGACACGATGTATTGACAGTGCAATAGCTTGGTTGGGCAGCCATAAAGTATTATTAGTTTTCTATTCAGATCATTCTCTCAGATATCCGTGTTTAGCTCCATGGAGTAGGAACGAGTCAGTGTGTGTTCATACATTACCTGCATTTTACTGTTCATGCATCATCTGCACTTTACTGCTTACCATATTCTGTGATAAAATATATGATGTACTGTTTTAATATATTATGTATGATCCATGTTATTTTAATATATATTGCTTTAATATATTATGCATGATATAATGGGATGTGTTATTTTAAGGTGTATTACTTTGTTATATTCTGCATGAAATGTTGGTATGTACTGTTGTGATATTTGTTTGTATTGTCATTTTCTTTATTGCCATGCGGGTAATGGTGTAGATTGTCTCACCTCTTTCTTGTATTGTTTTATCTGTTTATATTTTACGTTTATATCATCAAAGACTATAATGGCGGCAAGAGGAGGACAACTAGGTTTCTTTAGACTACAATTTCTCGAAGGCGCGGAGGCTTGGTATGTCCACTGGGACACAGGGCACATAGAGTACAGTGGTAACGTGACTTATCAGTAAGTAGGACTCGACATGGGTTCGTTACTACACGTTATACAGTTGCTTTCGTAGAGATTATTTTATCTATTAGGGAGTTGTGGGACGAGTTTCACTATACTCCTAGAGAGAACTTCGATACACTTTTGGGTCGAATTTCTATCGGTCAAGACATTCCTAACTAAGGAATTTGTCTTATGACGAGGGCTCATATCTTAGGTGTTATGTTTTAGTAGCATACTGTCTTTTACTGTTTCTATTGAATGTTAATAGTTGTAAATTAATTATGTACTTCAGACAAGAATCATATGTATATTATGGTGTAATCATGTTTTGTTTTATTTGGTGTTCCATGTTATTTTATTTAACGTTATAACTATAAAAGGAAAAAATATATATATATACATATATCACAAATATTACTTAAGTATCAAATGTTTTTATAACTTGGGTAAGGATTTTATTTATTTTTATTTTTTCTGCATCATAAATGTGACATCCCCAGAAAGGGTGTTACACTCTATGCATAGACATTCTTGAAAATGAAGAGGCATTTGAATTGAAATCTGGCTTAATCCATCTCTTGCCATCTTTCAATGGATTACCCGGAGAGGACCCTAAGAAACACTTGAAGGAAATTCATGTGGTATGTTCTACCATGAAGTCTGCAGGAATTCATATAGAGCAAGTCAAGTTGAGAGCTTTTCCATTCTCATTAAAAGACTCAGCTAAGGAGTGGCTTTACTACTTGCCACCCGGATCCATCCAATCATGGCAGGACATGGCCCGAACTTTCCTAGACAGATACTTCCCTGCCTCAAAAGCTGCAACAATCAGAAAAAAAATCTGTGGTATTTAACAAAGGCATGGGGAATCACTCCATGACTACTGGGAGAGATTTAAGAAGCTATGTTTCAGCTACCCTAATCATCAAATAAACGAGCAGCTCTTAATTCAGTATTTCTATGAAGGTTTACAAGTGATGGATCGTAACATGATTGATGCTGCTAGTGGAGGAGCATTGGTTGATAAAACTCCTCAAGAAGCTAGAAACTTGATCTCAAGAATGGCTGCCAATACTCAACAATTTTACTCTAGAAATGACACTGGAGTAAGAGCAGTGAAAGAAGTAGAGACAACCAGTCTACAGCAGCAAATGACTCAATTGACTGCTATGGTTCAGCGGTTAATGGATTCAGGCAAAGCACCAGTTCATGCTTGTGGGATCTGTTGTTCATCTAGACATCCCACTGATATGTGTCCCACTCTCCAAGAGGACACTAATGAGGAGGTAAGAGCAGTAGGGGGATATGCTGGACTTTCAAAAAATTACAACCCCTACTCAAACATATATAATCCGGGTTGGAGGGATCATCCTAATTTCAGCTATGCAAAGCAACCTCAAAATCAACCTCCAGCTTATGGACCTCCAGGATTCCAACAAAGGCAAGCACCTTTCCCTCAGAGACAACAGCAAGTTCAAGCTCCTAAGCAATCTAAACCTTCAATAGAGGAGCTAGTGAAACAAATAGCCACTGATAATTTGCAGTTCAAACAAGAAACAAGGACTGCAATCAACAACTTGCAGAATCAGATAGGCAGTTGTCCACAGAATTCAACAAGTTTCAAAGCCAATCTTCAGGGAAACTACCCTTATAGCCAGAAGTGAATCCGAGGGAAAATGCTAGTGCTGTCACATTGAGAAGCGGAAAGACGATAATGAGCCTACACCTCTTCCACCAATCACTCAAGAGAAAGATGAACCTCCCAAAGAAGCAAATGATAAGGGGCAAACTTCCAAAGCCCCTAAGGTAAGTATTTCTGAACCCCTTCCTAAATATGTCACTAAAGCTCCTTTTCCTAGTAGGTTGGTTAAAACCAAGAAAGAAGAAGCAGAAAAAGAAATACTTGAGACTTTTAGGAAGGTAGAAGTTAATATCCCTTTGTTAGATGCCATTAAGCAGGTACTTAGATATGCAAAATTTTTGAAAGAATTATGCACTAACAAGAGGAAGCTAAAAGGAAATGAAAAAGTCCAAGTGGGAGAAAATGTTTCAGCTGTAATTAAAAAGAAACTCCCAACCAAATGTAAAGACCCTGGCACATTCACCATTCCATGCACTATATGTAACACAAGGTTTGAAAGGGCAATGCTTGATTTAGGTGCATCTATAAATGTCATGTCATATTCTATTTATGCATCTTTATACTTGGGTCCTTTGGAACCTACTGGTGTTGTTATTCAATTGGCTGATAGATCTAATGCATACCCTAAAGGTGTGGTTAAAGATGTTTTGGTGCAGGTAAATGAATTAGTGTTTCCAGCAGACTTCTATGTTTTGGACATGGAAGAGGATGAGTCTCCCAAATATGCTCCTATCTTGTTAGGGAGACCATTTTTGAAAACTGCAAGGACAAAAATTGATGTGCACTCAGGAACTCTAACAATGGAATTTGATGGGGAATTAATTAGATTCAATATTTTTGAAGCTATGAGATACCCAAGTGATGTGCACTCTGCTTGTTTAATTGATTCTTTTGATCCTTTTGATTCTTTAATTTCGCAGACTTTTGATAATCGACCATTTTGATGCTCTTGATACAATTCTAACTCATAGCTTAGATGTACAGGAGGAAAAGAAGAAGAGTGAAGAAGAGTCATGGAATGAAGACATTGATGAAATTGTTGCTGCCTTACAAGAGCTCTCTTCCACTTCAGAAGAGCATGAGGTAACTTTTATTGATTTACATTGTTATCGCCGATATACCTCAACCTTACGTTATGCGGGCACCGAATTGGAACTTAAAGCACCTTTGCTGATCATCTTAAATACATCTTCTTGGGGGAGAAGGACACCCTTCCAGTAATAATTGCAAAGTCACTCACCCAAGAGCAAGAAGAGAAACTGGTAGCTATTTTGCAAGAACATAAGACAGTCATTGGTTGGTCAATAGCTGATATCAAGGGTATTAGTCCCTCCATTTGTATGCACAGGATATTAATGGAGGAGGATACTAAACCTTTGAGAGACCCTCAGCGAAGGTTGAATCCTCCCATGATGGAGGTAGTGAAAAAGGAGATACTGAAGCTCCTAAGTGTGGAGGTGATCTACCCCATTTCTGACAATAAGTGGGTAAGCCCAATCCAGGTAGTACCAAAGAAATCTGGAATTACTGTGGTAAAAAATGCTAAAAATGAGCTTATTCCCACTAGGTTACAGACAGGGTGGCGTGTTTGTATTGATTACAGTAAGTTAAATGCCACCACGAGAAAAGACCATTTTTCTTTACCTTTCATTGATCAAATGTTAGAAAGATTAGTTGGTCATTCTCATTATTATTTTCTAGATGATTTTTCAGGTTACAATCAGATTGCCATAGCTCCAGAAGACCAAGATAAGATTACATTCACTTGTCCATTTAGTACCTTTGCATATAGGCGACTGCCTTTTGGACTCTGCAATGCACCAGGAACTTTCCAGAGATGCATGATGAGTTTATTTTCTGATTACATTGAAAACAACATTGAAGTTTTTATGGATGACTTTAGTGTCTTTGGAAATAGTTTTGAAAATTGTCTAGAACATTTAACATTGGTGCTTAAAAGATGCATTGACACTAACCTAGTACTGAATTGGGAAAAATGTCATTTCATGGTTAAGGAAGGTATTGTGTTAGGTCATATAATTTCTGCTAGGGGAATTGAAGTAGATAAAGCTAAGGTAGAACTCATGCATTCTTTGCCCTTACCCACTAGTGTGCGGGAGATTCGTTCTTTTATTGGTCATGCAGGTTTCTACCGGAGATTTATTAAAGACTTCTCTAAAGTCTCATTGCCCCTTTGCAGACTTCTTCAAAAAGATGTCAATTTTAACTTTGATGAGAAATGTATGGAAGCTTTCAATAAACTCAAGAAGTTGTTAACCATTGCGCTATCATCAGGCCACCCAACTAGGAGTTACCGTTTGAACTAATGTGTGATGCCAGTGACTTTGCAGTAGGGGCTGTCTTGGGACAGCGAGTTGATAGGGTTCCTTATGCCATTTACTATGCATCAAGGACTCTAAATGATGCTCAGCTTAATTACTCAACCACAGAAAAAGAACTTCTAGATATTTACTTTGGAAAAATTTAGATCATATCTAATTGGTTCTAAAGTAATTGTGTTTTCAGATCATGCAGCTTTGAAGTATCTACTAACAAAGAAAGAAGCAAAGCCTAGATTGCTCCGATGGATTTTATTGCTCCAGGAATTTGACTTGGAGATTAAAGACAAGAAAGGGAGCGAGAACTTGTTGGCTGATCACTTGAGTAGGTTGGTAACTGAAGAGGAAGAAATGCCTATCATGGAGACTTTTCTAGATGAATATTTGATGATTGTCAATGCCATAATCCCTTGGTATGCTGATATTGTTAACTACTTGGTGACTAAGGACTTTCCGGAGGGTTTGAACAAGGCCCAAAGAGATAAATTAAGGAGTGACTGTAAATACTATATCTGGGATGACCCATACCTATGGAAGCATTGTGCTGATCAAGTCATTAGAAGGTGCATTCCTGATTCTGAGACACACTCCATCCTCTCCTTTTGCCACACCTATGCATGTGGAGGACACTTTGGCAGTAAAAGGACAGCCAACAAAGTGCTTGACAGTGGTTTCTATTGGCCCACAATTTTCAAAGACGCTTACAACTTCTGTAAGTCTTGTGACCGCTGTTAGAGAACAGGTAACATTGGTCCTCGTAATCAAATGCCTCAGACTTTGATCATTTTTGTGGAAGTCTTTGATGTGTGGGGTATTGATTTCATGGGACCATTCCCTCCCTCATTTGGTTTCACATACATTCTTTTATCTATTGATTATGTGTCTAAATGGGTGGAAGCAAAAGCTATTCGATCTGATGATTCTAAAACTGTTGCAGATTTTGTTAAAACACATATTTTCTCCAGGTTTGGGACCCCAAGGGCTATCATCAGTGACCAAGGGACCCATTTTTGCAACAGAACCTTTGATGCTCTATTGAAGAGATATGAAGTAATGCACAAAATTTTCACTATTTACCATCCACAGACAAATAGGCAAACTGAAGTGTCCAACCGGGAGATTAAGTCAATTCTTGAAAAGACAGTGAATCCCTCAAGAAAGGATTGGAGCACTCGACTTGAAGATGCTTTATGGACTTATAGGACTGCCTATAAGACCCTCATTGGCATGTCACCATTTCGGTTGGTGTATGAAAAGCCCTGTCATTTGCCCGTTGAGCTGCAACATCGCTCTTACTGGGCCATTAAATAAGTAAATATGGAATTGGAAGGTGCTGGAAAGCAAAGGAAGTTCCAATTACAGGAACTGGAAGAACTAAGAAATGAGGCCTTCGAGAATGCCCTGATTTATAAGACTGAAGCTAAGGCATTCCACGACCAATTGATTTCCAGAAATAAATTTCACAAGGGACAAAAAGTTCTACTGTTCCAATTCAAACTCAAATTGTTTCTAGGTAAACTGCGTTCTAAGTGGATTGGGCTGTTTGTGGTAACTAATGCTTTCCTTTTGGTGCAGTCGAGATCAGGAGTGAAATTTCTGGCAAAGCATTTAAGGTCAATGGTCATCGTCTCAAACCATATCATGAACTTCCTGATAGTGCAGAGATGGAAGTGATGACCCTCATCCTTCCACAATATGAGGAGCATTGAAGGTGTCACAACGTCGGGCTGAGGACAATAAATTAAGCGCTCATTGGGAGGCAACCCAACCAGATTTGCTTTCTTTATCCTTTTTATTTATATTTTTATTAGTTTCTTATATTATGTTTTTATCTGTTTGTTAGTTGTAAGCATTTGAATCTTTAAAGAACCTTGTGTTTGGTTTGATTAATTGTGTGTTTGAATGGATTGTTTGTTTGGTATTTGTGTGGATTAAGTACAGTGGAAACCAAGCGAAACTATAGGAATTAGTTCGTTTATAAATTGTTGTTTTGTTCTTCTGAATGCTGAACCATGTTCTTTGGGAATGATTTCCTTCAATTGAGAAGTTAAATTTTAAGTACATGATGAATGGACTGAGTAAAGAGTTATACTCTTGAGACGCATTCATATGAACTTGTGCCTTATGAACTTCGTAGATTTTTGACATTCCCTCAAGAATGATGAATAAATGTACCCCCTTAGTTTCCATTGTATTTTCATTATCTTGTATTGTGTACATTTGGGATTTGATTTGCACTATTGATTTGCTGGTTTCATTCATAGTTAATTTGTTTTTGCTTTCGATTGTGATATAGCTATTTTTGCTTATCTTCCTTTCTGGATGTGTGTAACATTTCTTTTATTTTTCTTTTCTGGATGTGTGTAGTATTGAGGACAATGCTTAGTTTAAGTGTGGGGATGTGGATACTTTGATGCTCTATTGTGAATACTGTTGATTTCTGAATTATTCTCTTGGGATTTGAATGACTAATTGAACTTTCTTGGAGTGAGTGTATTTGATCTTGATGGTGTTGTTCTTCTTGTGATACTTCTCCATTGGGCTTTTTAAGTTTCCGATAAGCTTTCAAGTGATGTGATTAGTGAGCAATTGACCCGAAAAAAAAAAACTTTGAGCATGATTGAATGAACTTTCTGGTTAGTGATTTTGTCGGGTGAAATTCTAAAAAAATTAAAGGGTTTAATTGAAAATGATGAATCGAAACCTATTGAGTTTTTGGGCTTTGTTGTAAATGGCTAACTTTAGGCCATTTTGGATCCTTGATTGTGTGATTCCACTCATGGTTATTGTGTTTTTCAGACTTGTCTTGGTTCTCTTTTAAGCTGCTAATGACCACTACATGCATTTGAAATGATAAAGGCAATTTTCTTTTTAATAACTACTGGCCAAATAGCCATCCTTGCATTTTTTCCCATTGATTAACCCCTTTGAGCCTAATTGACTAAATTTCCTTCTATCTAAGCTCAATTTAAACCTAAAAGTGAAAAACTATTTTACTACCCTACCTTAGGGAGTAGAAGAGCTTTATGATTATGATGGAAATTGGTTCTTGAATAAGTGTGGGGGTATTTGAATTAATGATGTTTTTGCCTAGCTATGTTTGTATATAAAAGTCTAATGCTAGCAAAATATCATTGTGAATAGGATGTAAGGTGTGTATATATATATGTAATTAAAGTTAAAAAAGAAAAAAAAGAAAAAGAAAAAGAAAAGAAGTCAGAAAAAGGAAAAGGTACAGAATAGGAATTTGAATTTGAAGATTATTGGGAAATTCTGTGTAATGATTGAATATCTTTCCACTTTGCTCTTCTAGTTCCTATGGTCTAGCTTTGTCTATCTTTGATATATCCTACCGTAACCCTGACCCCATTACAACCTGAATAAAGTCCTTTTGATCTCTGTTTGCATGTGGTCTGAGTAGTGGAAAAGTAGAGGCTTGACAAGCCTATGGTAAAGCATGTTCTCATAAGTTGGTTGAGTGAAAACACAAGCCTGAAACACTTGAGTGAGAGAGCATTTCAGTGAGGATTTATCATATTAATTGAACCCTGAAATTTGATTGATTTTGCTTGTCAACTTGGATTGCTAGGAAAAGGAATTCTTGATTGTTTAGATTCTTTAAAAACTAAAAGCATAAAGGTCTTTGCTCATTATTCTGCATTTGCTTGGCTTGTTGTGAAACTGTGTTGAACTATATATTTTTGCCTAGGAGTTCAAAAGGCTAAGTGGGGGGGTAATTGATCTGTTGATTATTCCTATATTTAAATCGCCTTGTAATTGATTCATTGAACTCCATTTGTGCTTAATTGTCATCATTTAGCTTAGTTTCTGATATCAAACCCTAATTGGAATATTACTGTGAAACTTTGCGTAAATGTGTTCATTTGCACTCATAATTGAATTATGCTTTTCAGTAACTGGGCTTCTTAAGGTTCAATTAGGTTTAATTAAGTTGGTTTTGACATATTTTATGATATTGAGCCTAATTGGATCATTGAAGGAATTATTGCATGAATTAGCCCTAATTTATCTCTTTGACAGTGTTCAGTAAACTAGCTATAATTTGAGTTTCAAATATCTGATTGATGTGATTTTAGTCTTGTATGAAAGCTAAGACAATTCTCTACTACTTTCATGAAGACCTCAAAGGCCCAATCACATGTTTGGATAACTCAAATTGGAGTTGAATCAAGAACTAGGGTGCTGATCCTGACAGCTTGACCTTTGCATACTATTCATGACATATCTCAAGCTACAAGTTGTCAAATGGGCTGAAATTTTGGTGGTTGATAGTTAAGATCCAAATCTACAACTTTCATGTTGAACACTTTTCCAGATTTGGAGGTCTAAGGGGTCATATTGGGCTTGGACGTTATTACAGGGTCAGAGTCAGAATACAGGGCCTGCGTCAGAATACAGGGCCTAAGTTGCATAAAAATACACGACCGTGTGAGAATACACGGCCTAGGCCGTGTATGCCTCTGACTTTGCATTTGAAATAGTGAATTTTGGACCCCAACTCAGTGTCATACACGGCCTAGGCCGTGTATGCATACACGGCTGTGTATGACCTCCAGACTTCAATTATTGCAACTTCTGCGCGAAGTTTATACGGGAGGCCTATATATTGACACCCTTGGCACGTTTTGAAGGGAGTTCTGACCTAGGAGAATAGCTACAACTCCTTGGAGAAGGAGAGGGGAGTCTTGGATCAAAGATTGGAGTCTCGGGTTCGAGCAATCGGAGATCCATCATCCTCAATCCTTAGAAACTCGTTTGCTTTAGTTTTTCTTCTGCACTTTGTTTCTCATGTTGTTCTTTCTCAGTTTTTCTTGTGATTTCCTTCTAGCTATGTGTAACTAAACCTCCCTTGGTTAAGGGGGTGATGAAACCACTAGTATTGATGTTGTGAATCTTGCATATTTGATTATTTCAACACAGTTATGTTTTTATTCATATATTTCTGAATCTATTGTTGGTATGAAGGTTTTTATACTTGTTCCCACTTTCAAAGTGGTAGATTTGGGTTTATTATGCGCAGTTGTGGTAGTAGATCTAGAGGAATATATGATGTTCAAGTGGGTATAATTATCTTTGTGCTATTTACTAGTTATAAAAGTGGTAGATCTGGGTTTATTATGCGCGGTTGCGGTAATAGATCTAGAGAAATATATGTTCTAAGTAATTTAATCCTGGTGTGTGATTAGATCTAGTGTAATTAGTTTTCTAAAACTTAATGCAATTGTTAGATAGTTGTAAGATCGGTTGCTTTATGACTAATCGGTGATTAGGAGTTGATTTGAGTGGTTACTGAATTGGCCAACACGTAAGGAAAACAGAGATTTACTCTCACAATTGCATAAAAACATAATTGAGCATGTTGGAATAAAAGGATATGTGAATTTACATCATCATATAAATCTAGTGGTGGATTCAATCTCTTAACCAATTTTCTTATATTGTTGATTTCAGTTTGTTTATTGTTATTATCTTTGAAACTGTTCATTGTTCATCAAAACTCCAAAACCCCCTATTTACTGTTTATTGTCAATCAGAGTCTAAATTGGGAATTGTTTAATAGTGTTAATTGAATTGGTTCTCTGTGGATCGACCCTTACTAACTACAACTAGTTGTAAGGTTTTTATTTTCTAGTGGGCCTGACAACTGATTTTTATCTTGAAATTTTAATCACTATATCCTAATGCATCAAAGATGAAGAAGTTGAAGATGAAGTTGAATCTGAAGAGGATATGGGAATGCTAGTTAGAAAGTTCAAAAGATTCCTCAAAAAAAAGAAAACATTCAACAAAAGGCCCTCAAATTTCTTTTCCAAGAAGAACACTTCAAAAGCTGAAAGTTCAACATCAAATGTGAAGTGCTATGAATGTGGAAGACCTGGACATTACAAGAATGAGTGTCCTAAACTTCAAAAGAAGGACAAGCATGACAATCATGAGTCCAATGATAAGAAGAATAGAAAGCCAATAAAAACGTACATAGCTTGGGAAGAAAATGATATGGATTCCTCTGAACATTCTGATGAAGAAGAAGCCAATCGTTGTCTCATGACTAACCATCAAAGTGACAATGAAGATGAGGTAAATGAAATCCCCCTACCTATGATGAACTACAAGATGCTTTTGATGAATTGCATAGTGAATATCGAAAAATTTCTAAGCAATTAATGTCATCTAGGAAAGTCATTGCTAAACAATGTAGTGAATATGCATCTCTTCAAATTAAGATTAAAGAATTAGAAGCTAAAAACATTAAGCTAAGTACATCTAGTTCTACATGTTCTAATTGCAACATTCTAGAAAAAGAAGTTGAAAAATTAGAAACCACTCTATCTAAATTTGTTATGGGAAGAGACAATCTAAATACCATGCTAGGACAGCAAAAAGGAGTATATGACAAAGCTGGAATAGGCTATAAACCAGCAATACATGAAAAGGTTTTTAAGAAACTCTTTGTTGCACCTAAATCCTCTACTAGTCTTTTTATTAAATGTTTCTATTGTGCTAGAAAAGGACATACAGATTCTACATGCTATTTTAGAAATCCTTCAAGGATTAGTGTTAAACAAATTTGGATTCCCAAGGGAACATATGTTATGACTAACACTAAAGGACCCAACAAAATATGGATACCTAAGAGAAATGCTTAAATTTGTTTTATAGGTGTGTTTGAGAGCCAAAAGTTCAAAGTGGTATCTTGATAGTGGCTGGTTTAAACATATGACTGGAAATATCACTAAGTTCTCATCCTTCACTCCTAACCAAAGTGGAAGTGTCACCTATGGTGATAACAACAAAAGAAGGATTCTAGGAATTGGAACAATTGGAAGAAGCACAACTACCAAGATAGAATGTGTACTATATGTTGAAGAGCTCAAGCACAATCTACTAAGCATCAGCCAACTATATGATAAAGATTATAATGTATTCTTTAACTCTAGTAGTTGCATTATAGAAAATATCCATGATAGTAATGCAAAGCTGATAGGTAATAGATTGAATAACATATACATGATAGATTTAGAAAGTATTTCTGCTAATGATGTATGTTGTTTGATATCTATGGAGAGGAAAATTGGCTATGGCATAGAAGAATATGACATATTCACATGGATCATCTAAACAAACTAATTTCTAAAGAATTGGTAATTGGACTTCTTAAAACCAAATTCTCAAAAGATGGTTTATGTGATGCATGCCAAAAGGGCAAACAAACAAAAGTATCTTTTAAGGCTAAAGATATAGTTTCAACTAAAAGACCTTTACAACTACTGCACATGGATTTATTTGGACCTTCTAGGACCAAAAGTTTTGGAGGAAATTTGTATGCATTAGTTATAGTTGATGATTACTCTAGATTTACATGGACCTTCTTCTTAGCACATAAGAATGAAGCTTTTACAGCTTTTAAGAAAATGGCTAAGTTAGTACAAAATGAAAAAGACATGAAAATAACTACTATAAGGAGTGATCATGGTGGAGAATTTCAAAATGAAGAATTTGATATTTTCTATGAAGAATTGGGAATTCAACATAATTTCTCTACTCCAAGAACTCCACAACAAAATGGAGTTGTAGAAAGGAAAAACAGATCCTTAGAAGAAATAGCAAGAACTATGTTAAAAGACTCAAACATGCCAAAATATTTTTGGGCAGATGCTGTAAACACAACTTGCTATTTAATGAATAGAGTCTTGATTAGACCAATTTTGAAAAAGACTCCATATAAACTCTATAAAGGTAGAAAACCAAATGTTTCACATTTTCATATTTTTGGTTGTAAATGTTTTGTACTAAATAATGGAAAGGACAATCTAGGAAAGTTTGATCCTAAAGCTGACGAAGGAATATTTCTAGGCTATTCATCATCTAGTAATGCTTTCAGAATTTTCAATAAAAGAACACAAACCATTGAAGAATCTGTACATGTTACATTTGATGAAACTAACCCCAAAAGGTTGGGAAAGGAATCTGTTGATGATGCTACAAAAGTTTTAGAAGAGATTCAACTTGAAGAAAATCAGGACAATGCCAAAGTGGATGAAGCAATAGAAATTTCAGAAGATGCTTAACATGAAGATCTACCTAAAGAATGGAAAACTGCAAGGAATCACCCTCTGGACAACATAATTGGTGAAATATCCAAAGGGGTAACCACTAGACATTCCTTAAGAAATGCATGCAATAATATGGCTTTTGTATCACAAGTTGAACCTAAAACTATAGATGAAGCAATTATTGATGAAAACTGGATAATGGCAATGCAAGAAGAACTTAATCAGTTTGAAAGAAATAAAGTTTGGAAACTTATTCTTAAACCCAAGGACAAACAAATAATTGGTACAAAATGGGTGTTTAGGAATAAGCTTGATGAAAATGGTATCATAATAAGAAATAAAGCAAGATTAGTAGTCAAAGGTTATAATCAAGAAGAAGGAATTGACTATGATGAAACATATGCACCTGTGGCTAGATTAGAGGCTATTAGAATGTTGTTAACATTTGCATGTATTATGGATTTTAAATTGTATCAAATGGATGTTAAGAGTGCATTCCTAAATGGATATATACAAGAAGAAGTCTATGTTGGTCAACCCCCTGGATTTGAAATAAATGAATTTCTTAATCATGTGTATAAACTCACTAAAGCCTTGTATGGACTTAAACAAGCTCTAAGAGCTTGGTATGAAAGGCTAAGTAATTTCTTACTTCAAAAGGGATTCATAAGAGGAAAAGTTGACACAATACTATTTACAAAAAGAAAAGCACAAAACATACTACTTGTTCAAATTTATGTTGATGATATTATATTTGGTGCTACTAATGAATCTTTGTGTAAGGAATTTGCCAAATTAATGCAAAACAAGTTTGAAATGTCTATGATAGGAGAGCTTACATACTTCCTCGGACTACAAATCAAACAATGTGATGATGGGATTTTCATAAGCCAAACTAAGTACTGCAAAGAACTATTGAAGAAGTTTGGAATGGAGAATGCAAAGGAAATGGCTACTCCAATGAGTCCATCATGCTACATGGACAAAGATGAGAAAGGTAAATCAGTAGATGTTTCCAAGTACAGAGGTATGATTAGTTCCTTACTCTATTTAACTGCAAGTAGACCTGATATAATGTTCAGTGTAACACCCTCCTTAGGGCGTCACATTTCATGTTACTCAATTACCAAATTACCCATTCATTGGAAAATCGTGCTTTGTGATGGAAATACGAGTTATAAATTTTCTTAATAATAACAAGATAAACTTAGCGGAAAATAAAAACATTACAACATCATCACAAATAACTTACATCATATATATACCAGTCATAGTATTGTCATATTTTAATATTTATAAACTAGATTCTCAAAATATTTAAAACATTATTTAAACTAACTTACTGCCCAAGTCCTACTAGAACAGCAGAATCCTCAGACGGGTCCTCCTCAGATTCCTCAAAAGATAGGGATCTAGAAAGACGAGAAGTCCTACGGACAGGTGTCCGAGCAGACGACACTATACTAATCGCACTAGGAGTACGATAGTATACGCCCCAGTATTGTCTAATAGACAATGGGAACTCTAGATGTACATTAATGTTCACACTAATATAAAATAAAGGTGTCCAAGATGTAGCCTACTTAAAATAATGTTTGAGTCCCCTATGTAATAAATACGCTCTCTTTCCAGGTCAACATGCCACGCCTCCAATTCTCCACGAAACGTCAATCTTATGTACCCAAGGAAACAAGGCATCTTCTCGTCTCAGAACTCAGCTTCCTCTACGGAAATATGCTCTTCTCTGCCTTCTCGGTCAACTTCTTGCTCAACGTCTTTTAAATTATAAATACAATATAGGATAGACATACAAAGAGGTGAGATCACCTACACCAATACCAGTATGGTAGCAATGAAGATAAACACATACAATATCTCATACCAGCACATCATACATAATTACAATTATGCCACCAACATCATTTATCATCATAACTTATGCAATAAATAATAATTACGATCATGCCATTACCAATATTCAAACACTCAACATTTCAATTATCATAAACCATAATTACGATAATACCCTCAATAATTATGCATATGCACCTAGACTCAATTTCCCACTCCATGGAGCTAAAACTCAAGTTGGAGAGAGTGATCGAAAAGATCTGTCTGCACCAACATGCCTCATACTACGTGCTTAATTTTTGCACATCTAGCATATGCACGACAGTCTTTATCAAATCTTGATTAAGGATAGTGTCTCGGTCCAGATCATTGGTATGTTACGTCGGTGTAACCCACGGTACAGAAGAGCTACCAACTGCCCATTGTAGGCAACCCGCACCCCAATGCCCCCAAGGTCAACGAGTGACCTACACTACGCATATCACACCCACTCAGGAGGTGTATTCTCTCCTAGGCAACTAGCCTTATTCAGTCCATCGGACCTTTCCAATGCATGTATTATGCACCATTTACAGTTCCAATTCATTATCTAATATTCTCAATTCAATTTCTTTATCTCATATTTTCAATTCAATTTCTTTATCTCATATTTGGGGTCCTCATATAGGCCCAACAATATCATTACTGTAATTTCATCGTAAAACCATATTTTTACATTTTCTCAATCGCGTAAAATATTTTTCATACGTTTTAAATCAAAAATACTATTTTTCTCATTTAACACTAAAATTGACTTTATTTTTCATATTTACATAATAGTCCCTCAAGAATATAATATTTACACTTTTGTCCTCATTTAAATAATATTTTTATAATAATCCCTCATAAAATTCATATTTATGAAATAGTCCCTCCAAAACATAATATTTACATTTTAGTCCTTTTTCAAATAATAATTTCATAATAGTTCCTCATAAAATAATATTTACGAGATAGTCCCTCTTTTATAAAATATTTGTAATATAGCCCCTCTAAAATCAATAATTGCAATATGGCCCCATTAAAAATGAAAATTATAATATTACCCCTCTAAAAATCATAATTATAATATAGCCCCTTTTAAAAATGAAAATTATAATATTACCCTCTAAAAATTGGTATTTGCATTATTTCCCCAAAAATGTTATTTCTTTCATTTACTTCACATATTACAGCTCAAATGTTACAGACGGACCTCTAAACCCGTAGGGTGAGCCATACGTCAGTAAAATTCAAGTATTGACACTCATTTCATTTTAAACCCTATTTATTTAATTATATCAGATTATTTTCCCAAAACCATTTTGCTTACTACATACAAACTTGTTCAAATTCATTTCTTTTTCATTTAAATCCTTTATTCTCATTTGAATCCCTCATTTTCAGGACTTTGGTCCTCTAATCCCTAGTATGGCCGTGAGCCTCATTGCTCTTTGGAGCATTCATACAATCATTTAATCATGTTGTTCACATCTTACTTTACGCATACTTTCTCATGCTTTCATAATTATAGATACACACATAATATCAAAGCTTTAAGCATATTATCACATATGCAAGCATAGAAACAAAATCATACACATCACAAACACAATCAAAGAACATCAAACAATAGGTAAATAAACCCTTATGGATTTATCAGCGAACAAAACCATCCCCACACCACTAAAACTTGGTTGGTGAGGTAAAATCTCCCTCTTACCTCTTGAAGACAAGTCTTTCAAGCTCCTCTCCTTCTCCTTGATTTCGTACAAGCCACAAACAATTCCTAACAATTCTAAAACAATTAGTAAAATCACATACAAAGCTTACTAATGATAAACCATGGAACAAATATGGTTTAGAAAATCACAAACTAAATTTTAAACCATAAAAACCAAAGTTTACCTTTAGGGAAGTAAACCAAACTTGGATTTTGAAGCACTTAGGATAGGATTTTCACAAAACTTCCTAAATGAAAAGTGTTTAGAAGGTTGTTTAGGTTTAGGAAATGATGAGAGCAAAATTATAGAAGATGGGTAGTGATATTAGGTGAAGAGGCCGAAATACTAGAGAAAAAAGGAAAGAAAAATGACTTGGTGTTCTTGGGATTTTGAGAGAAAATGGAGTTAAGTGTTTAGGTGAGAGAAAACTGAAATTTGAGAATGAAAATGAAGAGGTGCTGCTGTAGGAGTCTTGTGTAGGGAAATTAAGAGATTAGTTTGAACCCAAAATATCACAATTTGTGTTCACATTGAAGGCACATGGCCTAGGTCACTAAGTTGTCATGCAATGGTCATAAAAGACCATTCAAGAAGACTTGAGAAGCCTCCTTGGGCTGCATGGCCGTGTGGCCTCTTATGAATTAAGGACTTAATTGACTTCAATTAAAGTCTAATTGTATGCTAATTAATTAGCTAATTAAGTAGGTTAAGTTTCCTAATCACTCTTAATTAATTATCTAATTACATAATCAATTAATTAAATATGTAATTACATATATCATAGCCTCTAATTAAAATTAGGATGTCTAATTAGTAATTAGATTATAACTAATTAATAACTAGATTAGTTTACTTAGTTTGTTAATTAGGCCATTAAGATGATTAATTTAAGTTTAATTAGCTACTAAATAAAAGTCAAGCCACTATTGTTGACTTCATCTTAGCCATTGAAATTAACTTTGTTTCCTATCCATTGATTAGATCTATGGCCAATATTCAATGCTTGCTAATCAAGCTCACTTCCACACCATTGATTTGATCAATGGTCAACATCCAGTGCTTGCTAATCAAGCTCACATCCACACCATTGATTTGATCAATGGCTAACATCGAAGACTTCCTTATTAGGTTTGCTCCTGCACCATTGATTAGATCAATGGTGATAAATCAAAACTTCTTCATCAAGATCATTATCCAACGGTTCACATTAAAGTCCAAGCCACTAAGTTTGACTCCTTCCTATTGGTTTAGAATTTTCAAGCCACTTTTGTTGACTTGTTTCTATTGGTTTAGAATTCAGTCTAGTTAGAATCGTTGACTGCTACTCTAAACACGGGTCCCACAGACTTTTTCGGTTCCATGATCATTTTGAAGCAGATTTTTACTGTTTTTAAGACAGTAGGTACTGTCACATAAAATAATATTATGATAATATAAAATTATTTTATTGCATAGTTAAATCTTAAAAATTAAAATATTAATATATATATCAATCGGAATTGGGTTTAGTAAGATCTCCCAGCTCCAAATAATTAAAATAAGAATTTCTCCGGCCTGAAAATTATTATTTTCCTGACCCGGAGTAAATCACACAAAATAAACAAAAACAATATCGAAACAATCAAATTATTTTTATATTGCACAGAAAATACAAAACAGTGTAATTCTGTCAGTTCTGTAACATAGTCTAAAATTTGGGGTGTTACATTCAGTGTTTGTATGTGTGCTAGATATCAATCCAATCCTAAGGAATCACACTTAACTACTTTAAAAAGAATCATGAAATATTTGTTGGGAACTAAAGAAATGGGATTATGGTATCCTAAAGGATTAACATGTAACTTAGTAGGATATTCTGATTCTGACTTTGCTGGATGCAAGTTAGATAGGAAAAGTACTAGTGGAACCTGCCACTTACTAGGAAACTCATTAGTTTCTTGGTTTAGTAAGAAACAAACAAGTGTGCCTTTATCAACTGCTGAAGCAAAATATGTTGCAGCAGGAAGTTGTTGTGCACAAATCATATGGATGAAACAACAACTTATTGATTATGGTGTTCTCTTAGAGAAAGTACCAATCAAATGTGATAATACTAGTGTTATAAATCTCATTAAGATTCCTATAATGCATTCTAGAACCAAACACATTGAGATAAGACATCATTTCATAAGGGATCACATTCAAAGTGGAGATATAATCATTGAATATATTGATACATCTAAACAATTAGCTGATATTTTCACTAAACCATTGGCTAAAGAAAGCTTTTTCTACATAAGAAGAGAGTTAGGGATAATTGATCCTGTAACGCCCCTCTTCCAAGGGAACGTCACATGGTCGATTACAATGCGGAAATAAAGTTAGGTGAGTTGAGACCCGGTCCATTTTAATAAGACGCGTATATTCACTAGATTATAGTTGGGTATTTTAATTGGCGGTTATGTTATATATACTTTTTTTTTCTCTATCATTAGTAACCATGTTGACGAGACATCAATGGAAATAAAAGATCAAACAGAAGTAAAACATGCATAGGAATTAATATCTGCATCATCATATATATATATATATATAAGTTTACCAAAACATTTGGTTACAAGCCGGTACATCAAAAAGCAAAACTATACGCCCCAAAGTATTACATACACATCCCCACGGTATCGAATTTACCCACTACAAACAAAACAGGGCCCCCAAAATAAAACTTGGTAGCCTTCGGTAGCTACGAGTAACATCAATCCCTCAAGTGAGGAGGAATCGTGTCGGGATCCTCTTCGGGGTCCTCTTCGGGGTCGTCCTCGGGGACTTCCTCGGGATCTTCCTCGGGATCTTCCTCATCATCGAGGAAATCACCATAGGAATAGCGAGAGACACGGGACGGGCCCGAGGTGTAGAAACGAAAAGAGTCCTCTCTCGGAGTGAAGTAACGATCGCCCCACATCTCACGTATTGGTAGCTGAAACTCCAAACGTAGGCTGATACAGCAGGTGAAGACAGGTGGTTCGTGGCGCCTCCAGGCTAGTGATATCGAGACATCTCCCGTGTAGACACAGCGTTCAGAACTATAGTTGATATACCAGCATTCTGGCCCTCCTAAGAAAGTCAGACGTACATCTCCCAAAAATCTGTGCGCACGGGGCTCCATAGTCTTCTGTGGTCGCTCAGTCAAGGTAAGGCCAAAAACCAGGGAAGTTGGGAGCTTCCGGTTCCTCACGGTTGTCTTCGATGAGACGCAATGTACAGATAAACAGAAATGGAAAGACAGGAAGGAAAAGAGGTAAGACATCCTTCCATCATTACCAATTATAGCATCAAGAAACCAAACGGCGCAAAGCGCCCACATAGCATTTACAACAACAGTAATAGTAATAGACATTCAAGAGCAGTTATGATCAAGTAGACAGTTCCAGGCAGTCATAGGTATATCAACAGTATATCAATGCCAGACCATAATAATGATAAATGCAAATAATGCACGGACTCTATACACATGAGCCCTCAATAACCAAGATCCTACTCCATGGAGCTAGACACAAAACACTCGGAGAGAATGATCAGGGAGACATGCCAGTATCTCGTCAGCCATAAAAATAAGTGCTTTCCAGAAAATAATCAGTCATTTTGCGCAACAAGGCTTTATACAGCAGCATTCTCACAAGATCTCGATATAGGACTGTGGCCAGTCAGGATCGTTGGTGCGTTTGCATCGGTTTGTCTCACGGTCCAGAGGGGCTACCACTGCCCTTTGTGAAACACCCGCGCCCCAACGCCCTCAAGGCCAACTACAGGACCCCACTTGTCTATTCGCACCCGCACTAAGGTGTGTTCAACTCCTAGGCAACTAGGCCTTACGACAGTCAATGGACAAATCACAATGCATACAGACTCTATGCATAATCATGTATGATTATTATCACATACTATTCCATCATATGTCACAATTTGCCAAAGTAAGAATTAATACAATCAATGGTCTCTCACATGGACCCACAATAGCATAATATTGTCATTAAATAGATCAATACCCTTTTCAAAACGTATTATGAGTTCTTGCTTAGATTTAGCTTTACTTACACGGGGTTTGTCTCTAAAGGAATTCTCTTAGTTAACTTAATTCCTCTTAGGTAATTTATTCATATGCCCTTAGAAGGTTATTCTAAGATCTCATAATCTCACACTCTCATGTTCTTCCCTGTTTATGCATCCCTAAGTAATTTCTAGTCATCCCATTTATTTATGATCAATATTCCTCTATTAGTCCCAAGGTTTTTGGGTCCAAGAAACTACACGGTCGGAATCACAAATTGAGTCACAGATTTCAATTACTAGGTGTTGGGTGATAAGTATACGTTTGAATTCGACAGAGACTACGTTTTATGAATGATTGAAGTTGCCATTCGACGAAGAATAATGTAACGGGAGGAGGAAAGAATGGGAAACACATTTTATAATAGGATTGGCAAGAAATCATTTTACGTCGGATGGGGTTACGTCGGACGAAGAAATCATTTTACGTCGGATGGGGGTTCGTCGGACGAAGATCAAAACGTCGAACCCTCCAGATGGTCAAGCAACAACCTCAATTCGACGGGTATAGGTGTCGACGTTGGAGAAAATCTCCCAAGTGTCGAACCGACGAACACTGGTTGAAATCTCTAATTTCGACGGTCGGGAGAAATTCATCTACTCGACAGGCATTGTCTCTCAAATTCGACGATTATTGACTTTGGGGCATTTTCTTGTAAGTGTCCAGGGACTCTATTCGACGGGTTTGTGGTCGGAAGATCAATCTCGACGGGCATGATCGAGGTTCATACTCGACGGATATTGACATTGTGTTCACTGGTCAGAAATCTAAATTCGACGAGTTTGACATTCGACGAAAAGGGTCAGGAGTCTAAACTCGACGGATTTCAACATTTTACTAAGTAATTAGGTTATCACGTTCGACAGGTTTTAGGTTATCACGTTCGACAGGTTTTAGGTTATCACGTTCGACAGGTTTTAGGTTATCATGTTCGACAGGTTTGGCCATGGGTCCTTACTCGACGGATTTTAACATTTTATTAAGTGGTTAGGTTATCACGTTCGACAGGTTTGGCCATGGGTCCTTACTCGACGGATTTTATCATTCGACGAAAATGGTCAGAAATCTTCATTCGACGGATTTTGACATATCACCAAAAGATCAAGGCATTATATTCGACGAGTTTGGCCAAATTTCTTACTATTGCTAGTTTTCCACATTAAGTTTCCAAATCCTGGGCTCAACACCGTAACTATCCGAAAATCACTCGGAACTCATTCCCTTCAATATTACACATTCCAATACATCCAGTTATCATTTATATATATGTACATTCAAAACTCAAACAATCAAATAACACATATACCATACAAACAACATACAAAAGCAGAAAGACCCTCAACAAAATCACAGACGTTCCTAAATGCTAAGAGAGGTTGAGGAGGAGTGTCTTCCTCTTACCTTAGAGAAGCACAAAGAAAGGCTGCTCCTTTTGGTCAGAAATTATATTTTCAGCTCCCAGAGATCCTTGAATATTCAAGCTCACCAAAATCAGAATCAAGTGTTGAAATGGATACCCATGGTCATCAAAATGACAAGTGGGTTACGAAAATGAGGAGAGATGAGGAAAAAGCTAAGGACTTTACCTTAAAGTTCCAACCTTTAAGCTTCAACCGTGGAGGAAAAGAAGATGAAGAAGACGTAGGACTTTGAAGATGATTCCCTCGGGTGTGGTGCTTCTCTCCGGACACGAAATGGTCTTTGGAGTGTGATGGTATTGGAGGATGAAAATATGATGGTGGGTGGATGGTTCTTTGGAAGGAGAAATGGAAAGAGAGAAAGATGAGTGCTACGTACGGGAGGAGGAAAATGTGTGGAGTGCGAGAATGAATTAAGCCCCTTAATTCAAATGTAAGACACAAAAATAGGAGGAGAGAGAAATAATAAAAAATGATTCAAAGAAGCTTCCTTGAGAAGCTTCGCACGCTTCTCTACGAAGTGCATAGTAAGCTTGTCTCCTTGATTAAATACCTCGACGGATGATTTATTACACTAGCGAGATAAAACCTCAAAAATGTAGACCTCGTAAAGCGTACTGGGACTCGGGTTTAGTAAGATCCCCGTTGACACGTCGACAGTCCAAGGTTTACCAGCTTCAGGGAAAATATTCTATTCTCCCGGCTCCACTCAGCACACACATAAAACGAAGAATATATTAAAATATTCATCATCTCCAGAAAATTCCACAAAAATTCTTAAAAATTACAAATATTATAAAATGATCGTTTTTAACAAAATAATAAATTTTCGGGATGTTACAGATCCTGCCTATGCTTGATGTTTTGAATGTTGAATACGTGATATTTTGATGTTTGATGTTACACACCGATTGCACAATCGATTGATATAAGCATTATATACTTAAAATAACTAGAACATCAATTTGTACATCGATTGAAGTCAAAAATCAGAAAACATGTCTCTCTAAAAATCATTATGCATCGATGGGATAATCGATTCATTTGATTAAATAGGTACAGTATATGATAGGCATCGATTGACCTGATATGGAATATTAGCAATTCCTATTGAATATGTTAGACATCGATTTACACATCAATTAGAATGTTTTTAAAACACTGACCTAGTGTATACATCAATTGTAACATCGATTGCATGATAAATCCAAAATTTAGAACTCCCTGACTTACCCTATACATCGATTTATACATCGATTGAATGTTGCTGCAAATTGTTGGACTCTCTGACATTGCTTATACATCAATTCACACATCGATTGCGTTGAAGTTTTAAAATTTGGTACTCTCTGACTTAGCTTATACATCGATTGACACATTGATGTATATGATTTAAAATTAAAATCCTGATGCTAAGTACATCGATTAGCATGTGTATTGGAGGTAAAAACCCCTTAATACATCGATTAGGAAATCGATTGACTATATTGGGTTTATTAATTTCAACTTCCCTCCAAAATCTTCACTCGTCTAAGCCAAATCTCAGAGATCCTAAACCCTAGCAGAGCTTGAAATCTTCTCCAATGACTTGTATGAAGCATCCTGAACCCTCTACACCTGTTCCCTCTAACTCTACATCTTCCTCCTCAACTCAATCCTCCATACCTCAACGTGTATCATCCACAGCAACCTCTGCTCATCCTAAAAGAAAAGGGACTGAGAAAGCTCAGCCTTTTTAGAGAATTGACAAGCTTCAAATCAAAAGCTTGAAGAGGAAAACACAAGATAAAGGAAAGAAGGTTGTTGAATCTTCAAGACCAACACCTATGAAACAAGAAAGGAAGAAGAAGGTGGTGAAGGACACATCCAAAAAGAAAACTGTCCAAAAGAAAAGAAAGAGGACAGAGGAAGAAGAAGATGATAATGAAAGAGTTACTGATATTGAACTTCTCAGGAGGTATTTCTCTGATGAAGAGCACATTATGCTTTATAAGAACAATTTTAAGCACAGAGATACTCATGAAGCTAGAACTGTAGATTTCAATTATTTTGAAGCTCATGAATTTACTTTTCACAAAATTTTAGAAGAGTACAATCTGAGTCAATTTCTGCAAATTAAGAGTGACATTTACCCTACATTGATCAAAGCATTTTATTGTACATATGAAATGGACAATGAGGGATTCTCTACTGAAGTAAAGAACACTAAAATTGAGATGACTTTTGAAGAATTTGCTTAATTTACTGGATTAGACTACAAAGGAAGTAATTTTCTTTGATATTGGAAAGACAGTATTTGGATTAAGACCTTTGATAGGGAAGAATCAAAGAAGGTTCTTCTAATTGAAAATGCACCAGAAGGAAGACTGATAAATATCAGTTCAATGCACATTCAGCATAGGCTCCTGCAATATGTGCTGAACAAGATGCTGCTACCAAGATCAGGAAATCATGCTGTGGTGCAAAACAATGACATCTTAATGCTCTGGGCTATGCTACCAAAGAAGCAACTAAGTTAGAGCTACATAATTGCTAGACACATGTTGGACTGTAAAATCAGTGGTGCTACCCTACCATATCTTGAATTGGTGATGTGTCTGCTGGAACATTTTGGTGTTTCTATGGAAAATGAAGAGAAATTTGATGCCACAAAGGTAACTCACGAATTTGGTGAAGGAACAATTAGCAAGATGAAGCTTGCTAAAGTAGATGGAGAATGGATCAGAATAGCTGGTGAAGAACCAACAAGAGCTACTGAGGAAAATTCAAAGCTGAATAGCAAAATGGACAAGTTAATACAAATGTTTAAAGGCTTTGAGGCTAAGCAAACAAAACATCATATGATGCAAAAACAATCTATTGACTACTTGAGTATTAGACTCAATACCTTAGAAGGCCAAATGGCCACTCTACATCAACATCTAGGCATTTCTATCACTACACCTCCAGAAGTTCATCCTACTTCTAAAGATGTAGTAAACATAGCTAGAGAAGCTGCTGCTGCACCTGAAGAGGAAGTTAATCCTGAAGGGCAAGCAAGTCAAGCTTCACAGCACACAGAAGAACCTAGAACCAATGAAGATATTTAGGTCTTAGGAAAATTCAAAGCTGAATAGCAAAATGGACAAGTTAATACAAATGTTTAAAGGCTTTGAGGCTAAGCAAACAAAACATCATATGATGCAAAAACAATCTATTGACTACTTGAGTATTAGACTCAATACCTTAGAAGGCCAAATGGCCACTCTACATCAACATCTAGGCATTTCTATCACTGCACCTCCAGAAGTTCATCCTACTTCTGAAGATGTAGTAAACATAGCTAGAGAAGTCTTGGCCTGCACTGAAGAGGAAGTTAATCCTGAAGGGCAAGCAAGTCAAGCTTCACAGCACACAGAAGAACCTAGAACCAATGAAGATATTTAGGTCTTAGGATGTCTTAAGTGTGTCTATAATGTTGTTTTTTATATTAATTGAACTATTTTCAATTCTGTTTTGAACAATGATGATGATAAATGACTGTATAACTTGTTTTGATCATGTTAATATAACTGAATGAATGATGGATATAAATGAATGTTTGAATTTTAAGAATGTACTTTGTTTTATATACTTTTGTACTTTGATTCTCCCTTATATATATATATATATATATATATATATATATATATATATATATATATATATATTGATAATGACAAAGGGGGAGAAATAGGTACCATACAAATATACTACATACATACTAAATCAACTTAAACTAATGATCTAAAATATAAATAATGATGCAATGATCCTATACATGTTTACATGTTAAAGAACTGTTAATTAGACAGGGGGAGTAAATGGTGAATGGCAATATTACTCTGATATACATTTTAATTACTCTGATATATTGAATGTTAAACATGTTATGTATGGTAAGTTTGTCATCAATCAAAAAAGGGGAGTTTGTGGATAAATGACCCTAGTGTGTTTTGATTAATGATTAAACTTAATATGATTATTATTTTGAGTCACTAACTGCTTGCCAAGCTTCAATTTTTCAATGAGATTTAAAGGAGCAAGTAAAGTCAATACAAGGATCAAGAAGGATTACTTGAAGAAGAAGCATCATGAAGAAGCAATACAATAGAGATCATTAGGAACATGTTGTAAAGAAAAAACTCAGTTTAATTCTTTGATTAGGCTCTCAAATAAGTAAAAATAGTTTTTCAAAAGAATAAATGGACTAAGAATGAATAAGGTTAATTAATTTTGTACATCTATGTGTACATCGATTGATTCTGGACTTACTTGATCAATATGCATGTTTGCATATAGACATCAATTAGTACATTGATGTATAAATAAAACAGAGGCTAGAATGCATTTGACATATATATACATTGATTAGTACATCTATGTATAAGTCAAAACAGAAGCATTTTACTTTAATACATCTATTGATACATCGATGTATAAGCCAAAACAAAAGAAAGATTATTTTAAAATAACTATACAATTGATTAGTTAATCGATGTATAATCTTCTGGGCTGAAATTTAAAGTGTTTTTAAAAGAACAACATCGATGTATTCATGTGTGTATCTTTCAAGATCAAGAACATCCAAGAAAACAATCGATTAGGCAATCGATGTACACATGTAATAAAAGTGAAATCTTGTTTAATACATCTGTGTACACATCGATTGACCAATAGTAGAATTTTTCTTTTAAGTCTGTTATGATCTCAACTGACTTGTAAAGTGTATCCAACGGATCTATTTTGAGATATACCTATATAAGGACATTGGAAAACACTTTTTAAGAGACAATTATTCAATATACTAAATTATACACTCAAAAATTCAGAGAGCTTTTCGTTGAAGAAAAACAGAGTATTTTTCTCTAGAGTTCCAATTTGTAATTTCTGATTTCTTGGAATCTGATTCAATCTTTTCATAGTTTGTGAAAGAAAGATAAGAGAGAAATTTTTCTCATTGGTTAGATCAAGAGTATAAGGGACTCTTGGTGCTGTGCAAGAATAGAAGGAATTCTTGTGGGTTTTTACAAGATTGCTTTGACTGAAAAGCTGTCATTTGGGTAGAAGGAACCAAGAAGTGGAGCTTTTGTAAAAGAATCTTGTATATTGATTTTCTATAGTGGATAAATCTCATAGTAGTGTGAGGACTGGATGTAGGTTACCAGAGGAGGTAGCTGAACCAGGATAAATCTCGGTTTGCAATTTTCTCTATCCCTTAACTCTTTATTTGCTTTATTGATTGAATGTATGAATTAAGCAATATGTTAGGGATGCTTGTATGATCTGATTTGTTAATGATTTTATTCTTATTTGAATTCAATTTTACTGTTAATATTTCGTTATAAGTTTCAATTCTTGATTGCAATACATCTTGCAAAAACACATTTTGGTTTGTTGGTTGACAAAATCTTTTTCTTTGATTAAAGAAAAGAATCAGTTTTTTCAAACAAGAGAAAAATTTCAAAAACCTATTATACTTAATTCAACCCCCCTTCTTGAGTAATCAGAAGCCACAACCAACATGGGGCAAACTTATTTCCACAAAAAACACGTTCTAGACGAGCTCAGTAATTGGTTATGGTCTTTTCCATAATCGGTTATGGCATGTTAGGGCTCTCTGCCATAACACAATAATCAATTAGTTGTTCTTGCTAACCGGTTATTTGGCTTCACCAGAAGCTTAACCCAAAGCCAAATAATCAGTTATGCACTTCCATAACTAGTTATTTGGTGATTTCCTACATCAAAATGTAAGGCATCATACATGACACCTTCAATCTTTCAATCAAGTCTTGGATTCTTAGTGATTTCCAATCCTAAACATGATTTATGACATGATAGAATCATCAAACACTAACTCAGTCCATCTAACTTAGATTTATGACCAAAGATCATATATCCAAACGCCCATTTTCTAACTTCAAAGAACATGAGTTCATGGATAAAGAATCAGCCTCATAAAACCCATTTCTCAAGATCATCCTCAAAGGTTCATATGGATATCTCTAGGTTCACAACTCATCAACATACATAGATTAAGTCATAAACAACCATTTCAACCGTTGAAGTCTAGATTCAACACATAAAAACTATTGAATCCTTCTCAAACCCATTTCCACTAACCTAACCATACACTAATCATGAAGAAGTAGACAGGGAAGGAGATAAACTAAAACATACACTCGTACCTCTTGAAGTGCAGCTGATCTTCAAGCTTGAGCTTGACTCTTGGATCTTCCTTGGTTCCCCTTCCTTCTTCCTTTCTTTCTTTCTCCCCTATTGTATCTGTTTTCTTTCTTGTCTACAACTGCTGTAGCCTTCAATATGAGAAACAAAGAGTGAAATGTAAGAAATATCTGACAAAGTCAAGGAAAATGGCTATTAAAAGAGTCGTGGAAGACTTTAGCTCCTTTAGATATTTTGCTTAGACTTTTTATCTGTTAAGAACACTTTGATTTTACAAAATCAAGTTTCCTAACTTTTATAGGTATTAGAATAAATCATAAAATTCATCTAAATAACAAAAACACCATTTTCATAATTTTTCATATCTACTACTAGTCAATCCGGTATTAAATAACACAACTAGTATGCTTAAAAATACCAAACTAACTCTAATTATCTTGAAACTTTAACTACAACACATTCCATACATTTGTGACCTAAAAATGAATTTTCCATATTTATTTCCTTTAACTAAGCCTTTTATGCTATTATTTGAGTTATTTTAAGTTACTTTCCTCATTATGTGTAGCAGCAAAGTGCCTAAACTAACTTAATTTATCACAAAGCTTAAATGACATGTCATGCAAGTATTATGAAATCTCTGAGACCATTTATAAGACTAACATGTCAAAAAAAAGATGTTACAACATGGTTAGTACTACTTACTCGTGTGTATGCCAGATATATTAGGGTCATGATATTAGGATGTTAAATGCTTACCTCTAAACTCTTTGATCCCTCTGTCCACAATCCATTCTGATTGCATTATATAAGATAAATCATCCATTAACTATACAGATTCATTTCTTGTGACATGTGAAGGATTTGAATTGTACTTTCTAAATTGTGACACATGAAAGACATTGTGAATGTTTGACAGACTAGGAGGAAAGGCTATTTGATAGGCTACAACTCCAATTCTCTTTAAGATTTGATAGGGACCAATAAAACGAGGACTTAACTTCCTTATTCTCAATGTTCTACTAATTCCTGTTGTAGGAATGACTCTCAAGAAAACATGCTCTCCCTCTTCAAATTCTAGAGGTCTTCTCCTTCTATCAACATAGCCCTTCTACCTACTCTGAGCTGTAACCAACCTATCCCTTATCATTTTAATATGATACATGCTTTGTTGCACTAACTTTGGTCCTAGGATGATTTTCTCTCTAACCTCATACCAACATAATGGAGACCTACACTTCCTACCATAAAGCGCTTAGTACGGTGCCATTCCTATGCAAGTATGGTAACTATTATTGTAGGCAAACTCCACTAAAGGCAAGAACCTATCCCAACTAACTTGTTGCTCTAGAACACATGCTCTAAGCATATCCTCAAAGGTTTGAATAGTTTTCTCTGATTGACCATTTGTCTATGGATGATATGATGTACTCAAACTAAGTTTGGTCCCTAAAGCTTTCTACAAAGCTCCCCAAAATCTAGATATAAATCTAGGGTTTCTATCTGAAACAATACTTAGGGGAATACCATGCAACCTAACTATCTCTTATAAGTATAGTTGAGCTAGTCTATCCAAGGAGTAGTTAGCTCTGGTCGGCAAAAACTGGACAAACTTGGTAAGTTTATCCACTATGACCTAAATTGCATTATACTCTGGCTGAGTTCTTGGTAACCCCATCACAAAATCCATCATGATATTATCCCATTTCCATTCAGGGATTCCTAAAGATTGAAGATCTATGGAGGGTTTCTGATGTTCTATCTTAACTCTTTGACAAGTTAAGCACCTAGACAGAAACTCTGCTATGTCTTTCTTCATTCTAGGCCACCAAACCATCTTCCTAAGATCCTGGTACATCTTAGTGGCCCTGGGATGGATAATATACTGACTTCTGTGAGCCTTTTCAAGGATCCTTTCCTTGATTCTGGATTCCCTTGGAATGCAAAGTCTACCTCTAAACTTACCAATTCCATCATCCACCATATCAAAATCCTTTTAATTTCCTAAGAAGATTTGCTCACTTATATCTCCTAGAGTCTAATCCTCCTTTTGTGCATCTAAGATTCGAGTCCTTAAGTCATTAACTATGTCCACTCTACTCACACAAACACTATGTGACAACATAGTCACTGCAAGACTTAGGTCTCTAAAATTCTCAAGAAGTTCACTCTCCTGAGTCATCATTGTAACACCCTTGTGGGGATGTCACATTTATGAATGCAATGAAATAAAATAAAATAAAACTCTTACCCAAGTTGTAAAGCATTTGATACTTAATTAATATTTGTGGTAATTTTTGTTTCTTTTTATAATTATAACATTAAATAAAATAACACAGAACATAAAATTAAACAAAGTATAATCACCCCATAATATACATATGATTCTTCTTTAATACACATATAATTTACAACTACATGTATTTAGCAAAACAGTAAAGAGTTGACACAACTAAAACATAATATTGCCCAAGTGCATCTCGATAGATATCTAACCCTCTGATGGATCATCTTCCAGAACCTCCAGAGAGACCATCGAAAAGTCCACATCTTGGAGATCTCACAGCATTACGGACACGAGTCCGAGCTGTTGACTCACTACTGAGCTCACTAGGCGCATGGAATATCCCTTTCCAGTAACGCCTAAGAGTCAGTGGCAACTCTAAGTGTAAATATAACATAGTAGTAAATATGACCTCTCCGTCATACTCTCTACATAGGGACACAGTCATACGTCCCACATAAGCAACTGTCCCTCTGTCCACATGCATACGCCAGGCCTCAGAACCTCCGTGAAACTCCAATCTCACAAACTCAAAGAATCCTGGCAATGCCATGATCTCAAGATCAGTCTTAATGATCAGTGTGATTTACTGGCTCCTCTTCCTCGTATAGTTCGCCCGGATGTCGCTCGTCCGGATATTGTATCTCAAGAGGTTGTTCCTCTTCTTCCTCAAACTCTTTACGATAATAGTATAATAATATCGAGAAAACATATAGAGAGGTGAGACAATCTACATCACTATCCGCATGGCAATAAAGTAAACGACAGTACAAAATAGATATCACAACAGTACATACCAATATATCATGCATAATATATCAAGCAATACATATAAAGATAACACATACCATTATATCATGCATAATATATTAAAGCAATAAATCATACAATTTATCACAGATTATGGTAAGCAGTAAGATGCAGATAATGCATGAACACACACTGACTCATTCCTACTCCATGGAGTTAAACACGGATATCTAAGAGAATGATCCGAATAGAAACTAGTAATACTTTATGGCTGCCCAACCAAACTATTGCACTGTCAAACATCGTGTTTATAGTCCACAGTCCAAAACATCGTGTAGCAGTACACAATCCAACATCGTGTACTACAAGCATAGTACTTAATAGTCTCCTCAAGATCTCGACTAAGAATAGTGCTTGTCAAGATCATTAGTGTGTTGCCCGTTACCACGGCCCAGAGGAGCAACCCACTGTCCGCATGTGGAATTCTCCGCACACTAACGCCTCCAAGTTCATAAATGAACCACACTACGCTTATCATACCAAAACACGGTGTAATTCGCCTCGTCAATCAATTCCCAATTATAACCCAAATTGGCACAACACTCTAAGCATGATCTAAAATTACAAAAATACCCTTATTATCCAAATTTTACCATAATTACAAAAAATTACCAAAATGCCCTTAGTCACAAAATAACAAAGTATAGTACGTCCCACCTGACAGTACTACACCACAATATGTTTGGGTCCACCACTTTGGCCCGACAGCAAACTCATTGTATCTTTCAATCGCGTAGGAATTTTATCGCGTTTTCACAATCTCGTTGTTTTCACAAATGTTTTTAAATCGCGTAACCATATTTTGACGATTTTAAACATCACAAAATGTTTTTAAATCATTTTCTCAATCGCGTAAGATTTTTAATTCATTTTCTTAACCGAATAGCTTAAAATCATCATTTTTGATATGTGTAAAACTATATCTAGTACTTTTAAAATACATAGAGTATTTTCCTTGTGTTCTAAATATAGTATGGAATCTTTTCATTTTATTCTTCTGATTTTAATAAATTTTGGCAGTATTTTGCCTATAAAATCAGTATAAGATATTTTTGACGTTTTCCACTAAATATAGTTCATTTTATTTTTACCTAATAATTATGCTTTGAAACTTGCTAACGCGCTTCAAAATTTATAAAATGAGCTTTACGTTAGTATTTTTCAAGCTTCTGATTTAGTTCTTACTTAAACTAAATTCTGCTAATTTAGAATTCTAGGACTGAATTTATTCCTTTTATTTTCTCAAAGATTCATTGGAATCAATTATTTTGTAAAACCATTACCTAACCTATCTTAGAAAATAAAATGGCATGTTGGCCAAAATCGAAAATAAAATGATGTCCAATTATACACTAAATGACATTTTGGCCATAATAAATCAAAACCATTTTTAACTTATTATTTTACCTAGATTCATTAACTCATTGATTTAGAAAATTGCTGAGAACATTTTGGTTCTCTATTTGATGTAAGGCCGTGAGCCTCATTCTGTGTTCTTTGGAACACTCATGCAAATCGTTACATGTTATTTACATCCTACTTTAATAATTATACAATTATAGACACATGCAATTATATAATCACATATAATATACATAGAATATTTTTAAAGCCATAAACATGCATAGCAAAACTAATAAAAACTATAATCATGCATAGCAAAATAAATCACAAATAGGAAAGCATTTAAAACAATCACAAAAATAATAAAACCATAAGCAATCACACAAATCGAATCCTTATGGATTCTTCATACACAATCAAATCCATTTTCCCATCACCACTTAGGGTTGATGAGATTAAATCTCCCTCTTACTTCTTGAAGACAATTTAATCGGTTAGTTTTCCTCCTTTCCTTCAAATTCGTATAATCTCCCAAACAAATCCCTAAAATTCTTAAACAATTAGTAAAAACACATACAAGGTACAATATTGAAAAACCATGGAACAATCATGGTTAGAAAAATTAGAAATCAAATTTTGAACCATAGAAACAAAACTTACCCTTAAGAAAGTAAGCAAAAGGTTGGATTTTGGACAAGATAGAGTAGGATTTTGGAAAAACATTGTGAATAAAAAGTGTTTAGAATAGGATTTGGGTTTAGGAAATATGATGAGATAAAATTATAGAGGTTTGGTTATGAGGGTAGGGTGTATGGCCGAATATGGAGAGAAAGAAAATAGAAGAAAAGTAGCTTGAGTTCTTGGTAGTTTTTGGAGAGAAAATGGATAGATTAACTAGGATAAGTGTGAAATAAAAGTGAAGAGTGAGAAGCAAGGGCTGCAGCCGTGAGTGAGCTTTAGGTGAGGTTGAGTGATTGATTTTGCATGGTAAATATCATAGAGTGTTCACATTGGTTAAGCACATGGCTTATGTCATTGGATGGTTCAAGAACCATGTAGAATCAAGCCAACTAGCCTCCTTGATTGCAGCCCAAAAACCATGTGGTCTTCATCTTTTTAGGGACCTAATTGCTTTCCAATTACATCTTATTACATGCTAATTAGTTAGGTTAAATATCCTAACCAATCTTAATTAACATCCTAATCATATAACTAATTAGTTTAATATATATTAGCATATATTATAACCTTTAATTAATATTAAGATATCTAATTAGTATTTAGATCATAATTAATTAAGAACTAAGCTAGTTCACTTAGTTTGCTAATTAGGTAATTAGATTAGTCAAATTAAGCTTAATTAGCTACTAACCAAATTCAAGCCTACTATTTTTGACTTAATTCTAACCATTGATTCATCTTTAATTCCTAGCCATAGATTACATCTAAGGTAGATATTGATTAGTCATAAAACTATCATTCTAATCTCACCATTGATTAGATCAACGGCTTAGGTTAAAGGCTTCCTAACTAAGTCTTCATCCAACGGTCCAAATGAAAGTCTATGCTCCCTTCGTTGACCAATTCTTATTGGTTTAGAAAGTCAAGCCACTTTCGTTGACTTGCTCTCATTGGCTAGAATTTGTCCAGTCAGCACAGTTGACTGCTTTTCCTAAATGTGGGTCCCACAGTACTTTTAAAGATCTGTGGTCAAATCGAAATAGATTTTTACTATTTTTGAGACAGTAGGTACTGTAATATAAAATAATATTATAATAATATAAAATTATTTTATTGCACAGTTAAATCCTAAAAATTACGAGATTAATATATATATAAATCAGAATTGGGTTTAGTAAGATCCCCCAGCTCCAATTAATTAAAATAAGATTTTTCCGGCCAGAAAATTATTATTTCCTTAGGTCGGAGCAAATCACATACAACAGTCAAGTATACTCATGGAACAGTCAAATTTAATTTACTGGTCATAGAATTCACAAAACAGTACATTTTGGGACTATATTGTAATTATCCCAAAAGTTAGGGTGTTACAACTCTCCCCTACTAAAAAGAATTTCGTCCCCGAAATTTGTCATACATCAAACAATTGAGGGTATTGCTCCTCATCCTATCCTCTAGTTCCCATGTAGCATCTCCTGTTACATTGTTCCACACTACCTTTACCAATTCAATCATCTTCCCTCGAAGTTGTTTCACTCTCCTATCCTCGATTCTAACAGGATGTGTTTCATACGTCAAATTATCCTTCAGTTGTACTTCATCAGGTTGTATCACATGAGTTGGATCGGGAATGTATTTCCTCAACTGAGACACATGAAATACATTATGGAGATTGGATAGAAACGGCGGTAAAGCTATTTGGTAAGCTACAGGACCAATCCGACGAATAATTTGATAAGGCCCTATAATCTTAGGTGTAAGCTTCCTTGATTTGAGAACTCTTCCGACACCCATCCTAGGCGTAACTCTTAAGAACACATGATCACCTTCTTCAAATTCTAGGGGTCGTCTTCGTTTATCAGCATAACTTTTCTGACGGCTCTGAGTCGTTCGCATCTTTTCTTGTATCATCTTCACCTTTTCTGTAGTCTGCTGCACAAGATCAGGACCAATAGTCATACTCTCTCCATTTTGATACCAACACAAAGGTGTTCAACATCGTCGTCCATAAAGTGCTTCATAGGGTGCCATTCCTATGCTCGAGTGAAAACTATTATTGTAGGTGAATTCTATCAAAGACAGAAATTCATCCCAACTCCCTTGTTGTTCCAATACACAAGCACGTAACAAATCCTCCAATGACTGAATCATTCTCTCCGTTTGACCATTAGTCTGCGGATGATATGCAAAACTCAATCGCAATTTAGTTCCCATGGCTTCTTGCAAACTTTGCCAGAGTCTTGACGTAAACCTTGGATCTCTATCAGAAACTATACTTGTAGGCACACCATGAAGTCTAACAATTTCGTCGATATATATCTGGGTTAAGCGTTCCAACGAATACTTAATATTGATCGGCAAGAAATGCGCTGATTTTGTAAGCCTATCAATTATAACCCATATCGAATCATGTCCCTTCCTTGTCCTCGGAAATCCAGTAACGAAATCCATTGAGATACTATCCCACTTCCACTCTGGAATAGTCAAAGGTTGTAACATACCAGTAGGCCTTTGATGTTCCACCTTCGTCTTCTGACAGACAAGACAAGACGTCACACGTTCTGCTACATCTCTCTTCATTCTTGGCCACCAAAATAGTCGTTTCAAGTCTTGATACATCTTCATCATCCCCGGATGCATACTCAAATTACTAGTATGAGCTTCATCCAAAATTGCTTTCTTGAGTTCGGGATCATCAGGTATACAAATTCTTCCTTCAAACCTCAAGATTCCATCAGATCCTTCCTCCACCGTCGCTTTATGACCTTGCTTCAACATATCCTTTTCGTTCTATAAAAATGCATCTTCATCTTGTTTCTCTCGGATCACTTCTAGCAAGTCATTTAAAACCACAACCTTACTTAGACGAATCTTTCCAGGTACCAACTCTATTGATAACCATAGATCTCTGAATTGATTCATCAACTCCTCCTCCTTTATCATCATAGTAGAAACACTAACCACCTTTCTGCTCAAAGCATCTGCCACCACATTCGCTTTTCCTGGATGGTATTGAAGCTGAAAATCATAGTCCTTCAAAAATTCCAACCATCGCCTCTGCCTCGTAGTCAATTCTTTTTTATCAAACAAGTATTTTAAGCTCTTGTGATCACTAAAGACATTGAACATAGCTCCATACAGAAAATGCCTCCACACTTTCAATGCAAAAACTACTGTAGCTAGCTCCAAATCGTGCGTTGGGTAGTTCCTCTCATGAACCTTCAACTGTCTTGAAGCATAAGCTACTACATTCTGATCCTGCATCAACACACATCCTAACCCTTGATAAGATGCATCACAATACACCTCAAAAGATTTGTTAGGATCCGACAAAATTAACACTGGTGCAGTCGTTAATCTCTTCTTCAGCTCTTGGAAACTTGCTTCACGTTCCTCTGTCCAATCGAAAGCTTGGCTCTTCCTCGTGAGTTGTGTAAGTGGTCCAGCTATCTTGGAAAAACCTTCAATAAACCTTCGGTAATATCCGGCTAATCCAACAAAACTTCGAACCTTAGTCACAGTCTTAAGCCTTTCCCACTGTAAAACAGTCTCTACCTTTGCTGGGTCTACCGCAATACCTTCCTTGGAAATTACGTGACCTAGAAATTGAACTTCCTCCAACCAAAACTCACACTTTGCCAACTTCGCATACAGCTTCTTCTCCTTCAAAATCTGGAGAACTATACTGAGATGTTCAGCATGCTCTTCTTGACTTTGAGAATAGATTAGAATGTCATTGATAAAGACGATGACAAATCTGTCTAAGTACGGATGAAAAATCCTATTCATATAGTCCATGAATATTGCAGGAGCATTCGTCACTCCAAACGGCATCACTTGATACTCATAATGTCCATAACGAGTTCGGAAAGCTATTTTAGGTATATCATCGACCTTGACACGAATCTGATGATAACCTGATCACAAATCTATCTTAGAGAATACGGCTGCTCCTTTCAATTGATCCATCAAGTCATCAATCCTTGGTAGTGAATACTTATTCTTTATAGTAACCTTGTTCAGCTGTCGATAATCAACACAAAGTCGCGAAGTTCCATCCTTCTTCTTGACTAGTAGCACTGGTGCTCCCCATGGCGAAACACTAGGTCGCACAAACTGCTTCTCCAACAGTTCCTCCAATTGCGTCTTCAACTCTGCCAACTCTACAGGTGACATTCGGTATGGTGCAATCGAAATAGGACTTGCTCCTGGTACTAAGTCGATAGAGAATTCAATCTCTCTTTCCGGTGGCAAACTAGGTACATCGTCAGGAAAAATCTCTGGAAACTCATTGACGATAGGAATACTGCTCACATCCTTCTCACACTTGACTTCCAAAGAAGACAACAACATAAACCCTTGAGCTCCATCCCTCAACAATGACTTGACCTTAACAACAGTCAAGAATCCAGAACTTTCTTCCTTAGGAAAAACTATGGTTTTGCTCGCACAGTCTATAAGAATATGGTTAGAAGATAACCAATCCATTCCTAATATTATGTCTATCTCAATAAG
This sequence comes from Ormosia semicastrata, assembly GCA_029884595.1. Classification (NCBI taxonomy): domain Eukaryota; kingdom Viridiplantae; phylum Streptophyta; class Magnoliopsida; order Fabales; family Fabaceae; genus Ormosia; species Ormosia semicastrata. The sequence goes on from JAQQTO010000060.1 coordinate 79,873,197, forward strand.
AGGTAAACAAATCAAGTTGACCGAAAACTTACGATCCTTTATAACAATAGGACAGTTCATACATATCTTGGATGTAACAACAGGTTTGGCAGTCGGTGTAGAAACAATCAATTGAAAACTCAGAGAAGACACAGGCAGTTTCAAACGTTCCACACAATCATATACAATAAATGAGTGTGTTGCACCCGAATCATATAGCAAAGTCAGGTGATTACCTTCAATGACACCTTCTCCTTGAATAAGATCTTCAGATTGAGAAGCTTCGGTTCCAGCCATCGTATACACTCGCCCTCCAGATCTTGGCTGAGTAGCACGGACATTCCTCACAGTAGGCTTCCTCTCCGGCTGAGTACGATCCCTAGAAACATGTCCTGGTTTTTGGCAGTTGAAACAGATCGTTCCTTTGATCGGACAATCTATAGATATATGGCCACTCTTGCCACACTTAAAACATGTTGGCATAAACGCCACATTCTGACCAGCTCGGCTTCCGCTAGAACTTCCCCCAACAGATGGACGTTGAGGCTGACTTCCTGACGGTCTCGCATAAGGCTTTCTCTGAAATCGGGTATTACTGCTACTACCTCCCCTTTGGAACCTAGTCGGTCCAAAGTTACGATTCCTCTGATCTCGGGACGGCTCCAACGCCTTGAGTCTTCGACAAGTGTCCATCAACACAGGAAACTCCCTCATTCTCATAGGTAGCACTGCACGCCTCAGCTCTATCCTTAAACCATCTTCAAACTTCTGGCACTTCCATACCTCATCTGGTCAGTTTTGGAAAAACCTTGAGAATTGCGACAAACTCTCAAATTTTGCAGCATATTCCCTAACAGTCATTTTCCCTTGACGTAAACCAAGAAATTCCATTTCCTTGGCATGTCGAGCAGTATCGGGAAAGTACTTCTCCAGAAATACCTCACAAAACACCTCCCAGGTGATCTCAGTTCCTTCAGCTTGCAACAATTGACGGGTATTCCTCCACCAATTCTCAGCATCTCCTCTCAACATATATACAACATATGTTACCTTCTTGTTCTCTGCGCACCCCATTCCTTCGAATACTCTCTCCTAGTCTTGAATCCAAAGACTAGCCTTCTCAAGGTCAAACTCGCCTCTAAACTGCGGCGGGTTGTTGTGCCTAAACTCAGACAAATTCAAAGCATCAGCAGTCGCATCATGCTGTTGAGCTACTCTTTGATTTTGCTGTGTAATCACTTCTGCCATTCGCTGCATAGCCTCAGCAACAGCAATCATTGGGTCTACATTATGTGCCACGTTTGCACGCCTTCCTCTTCCTCCAGACATCTTCTTTCTTCAACAAGACAAAACAATGTCAGATGTAACCTTTCAGAAACAAATCACAGAGATTCACACAACACAACCAAAAACAGACCTAACCACAACCCCAAAAGACTCTAACTTGGGCTCTGATACTAACTAATGTAACACCCTTGTGGGATGTCACATTTATGAATGCAATGAAATAAAATAAAATAAAACTCTTACCCAAGTTGTAAAGCATTTGATACTTAATTAATATTTGTGGTAAATTTTTTTTTCTTTTTATAATTATAACATTAAATAAAATAACACAGAACATAAAATTAAACAAAGTATAATCACCCCATAATATACATATGATTCTTCTTTAATACACATATAATTTACAACTACATGTATTTAGCAAAACAGTAAAGAGTTGACATAACTAAAACATAGTATTGCCCAAGTGCATCTCGATAGATATCTAACCCTCTGATGGATCATCTTCCAGAACCTCTAGAGAGACCATCGAAAAGTTCACATCTTGGAGATCTCACAGCACTGCGGACACGAGTCCGAGCTGTTGACTCACTACTGAGCTCACTAGGTGCATGGAATATCCCCTGCCAGAAACGCCTAAGAGTTAGTGGCAACTCTAAGTGTAAATATAACATAGTAGTAAATATGACCTCTCCGTCATACTCTCTACATAGGGACACAGTCATACGTCCCACATAAGCAACTGTCCCTCTGTCCACATGCATACGCCAGGCCTCAAAACCTCCGTGAAACTCCAATCTCACAAACCCAAAGAATCCTGGCAATGCCATGATCTCAAGATCAGTCTTGATGATCAGTGTGATCTACCGGCTCCTCTTCCTCGTATAGCTTGCCCGGCTGTCGCTCGTCCGGATATTGTATCTCAAGAGGCTGATCCTCTTCTTCCTCAAACTCTTTACGACAATAGTATAATAATATTGAGAAAACATATAGAGAGGTGAGACAATCTACATCACTACCCGCATGGCAATAAAGAAAACGATAGTACAAAATAGATATCACAACAGTACATACCAATATATCATGCATAATATATCAAGCAATACATATAAAGATAACACATACTATTATATCATGCATAATATATTACAGCAATAAATCATACAATTTATCACAGATTATGATAAGTAGTAAGATGCAGATAATGCATGAACACACATTGACTCGTTCCTACTCCATGGAGCTAAACACGGATATCTGAGAGAATGATCCGAATAGAAACTAGTAATACTTTATGGCTGCCCAACCAAACTATTGCACTGTCAAACATCGTGTCTATAGTCCACAGTCCAAAACATCGTGTAGCAGTATACAGTCCAACATCGTGTACTACAAGCATAGTACTTAATAGTCTCCTCAAGATCTCGACTAAGAATAATGCTTGTCAAGATCATTAGTGTGTTGCCCGTTACCACGGCCCAGAGGAGCAACCCACTGTCCGCATGTGGAATTCTCCGCACACTAACGCCTCCAAGTTCATAAATGAACCACACTACGCCTATCACACCAAAACACGGTGTAATTCGCCTCGTCAATCAATTCCCAATTATAACCCAAATTGGCACAACACTCTAAGCATGATCTAAAATTACAAAAATACCCTTATTATCCAAATTTTACCATAATTACAAAAAATTACCAAAATGCCCTTAGTCACAAATAACAAAGTATAGTACGTCCCACCTGACAGTACTACACCACAATATATCTGGGTCCACCACTTTGGCCCGACAGCAAAACTCACTGTATCTTTCAATCGCGTAGGAATTTTATCGCGTTTTCGCAATCTCATTGTTTTCACAAATGTTTTTAAATCGCGTAACCATATTTTGATGATTTTAAAAATCGCAAAATGTTTTTAAATCATTTTCTCAATCGCGTAAGATTTTTAATTCGTTTTCTTAACCGAATAGCTTAAAATCATCATTTTTGATATGTGTAAAACTATATCTAGTACTTTTAAAATACGTAGAGTATTTTTCTTGTGTTCTAAATATAATATGGAATCTTTTCATTTTATTCTTCTGATTTTAATAAATTTCGGGGGTATTTTGCCTATAAAATCAGTATAAGGTATTTTTGACATTTTCCACTAAATATAGTTCATTTTATTTTTACCCAATAATTACGCTTTGAAACTTGCTAACGCGCTTCAAAATTTATAAAATGAGCTTTATGTTAGTATTTTTCAAGCTTCTGATTTAGTTCTTACTTAAACTAAATTCTGCTAATTTAGAATTCTAGGACTGAATTTATTCCTTTTATTTTCTCAAAGATTCATTGGAATCAATTATTTTGTAAAACCATTACCTAACCTATCTTAGAAAATAAAATGGCATGTTGGCCAAAATCAAAAATAAAATGATGTCCAATTATACACTAAATGACATTTTGGCCATAATAAATCAAAACCATTTTTAACTTATTATTTTACCAAGATTCATTAACTCATTGATTTAGAAAATTACTGAGAACATTTTGGTTCTCTATTTAATGTAAGGCTGTGAGTCTCATTCTGTGTTCTTTGGAACACTCATGCAAATCGTTACATGTTATTCACATCCTACTTTAATAATTATACAATTATAGACACATGCAATTATATAATCACATATAATATACATAGAATATTTTTAAAGCCATAAACATGCGTAGCAAAAATAATAAAAATTGTAATCATGCATAGCAAAATAAATTACAAATAGGAAAGCATTTAAAACAATCATAAAAATAATAAAACCATAAGCAATCACACAAATCGAATCCCTATGGATTCTTCATACACAATCAAATCCATTTTCCCATTACCACTTAGGGTTGATGAGATTAAATCTCCCTCTTACCTCTTGAAGACAATTTAATCGGTTAGTTTTCCTCCTTTTCTTCAAATTCGTATAATCTCCCAAACAAATCCCTAAAATTCTTAAACAATTAGTAAAAACACATACAAGGTACAATATTGAAAAACCATGGAACAATCATGGTTAGAAAAATTAGAAATCAAATTTTGAACCATAGAAACAAAACTTATCCTTAAGAAAGTAAGCAAAAGGTTGAATTTTGGACAAGATAGAGTAGGATTTTGGAAAAACTTTGTAAATAAAAAGTGTTTAGAATAGGATTTGGGTTTAGGAAATATGATGAGATAAAATTATAGAGGTTTGGTTGTGTGGGTAGGGTGTATGGCCGAATATGGAGAGAAAAGAAAATAGAAGAAAAGTAGCTTGAGTTCTTGGTAGTTTTTGGAGATAAAATGGATAGATTAACTAGGATAAGTGTGAAATAAAAGTGAAGAGTGAAAAGCAAGGGCTGCAGCCATGAGTGAGCTTTAGGTGAGGTTGAGTGATTGATTTTGCATGGTAAATATCATAGAGTGTTCACATTGGTTAAGCACATGGCTTATGTCATTGGATGGTTCAAGAACCATGTAGAATCAAGCCAACTAGCCTCCTTGATTGCAGCCCAAAAACCATGTGGTCTTCATCTTTTTAGGGACCTAATTGCTTTCCAATTACATCTTATTACATGCTAATTAGTTAGGTTAAATATCCTAACCAATCTTAATTAACATCCTAATCATATAACTAATTAGTTTAATATATATTAGCATATATTATAACCTTTAATTAATATTAAGATATCTAATTAGTATTTAGATCATAATTAATTAAGAACTAAGCTAGTTCACTTAGTTTGCTAATTATGTAATTAGATTAGTCAAATTAAGCTTAATTAGCTACTAACCAAATTCAAGCCTACTATTTTTGACTTAATTCTAACCATTGATTCATCTTTAATTCCTAGCCATAGATTACATCTAAGGTAGATATTGATTAGTCATAAAACTATCATTCTAATCTCACCATTGATTAGATGAACGGCTTAGGTTAAAGGCTTCCTAACTAAGTCTTCATCCAACGGTCCAAATGAAAGTCTATGCTCCCTTCGTTGACCAATTCTTATTGGTTTAGAAAGTCAAGCCACTTTCGTTGACTTGCTCTCATTGGCTAGAATTTGTCCAGTCAGCACAGTTGACTGCTTTTCCTAAACGCGGGTCCCACAGTACTTTTAAAGATCTGTGGTCAAATCAATACAAATTTTTACTATTTTTGAGACAAGTAGGTACTATAATATAAAATAATATTATAATAATATAAAATTATTTTATTGCACAGTTAAATCCTAAAAATTACGAGATTAATATATATATAAATCAGAATTGGGTTTAGTAAGATCCCCCAGCTCCAATTAATTAAAATAAGATTTTTTCGGCCAGAAAATTATTATTTCCCTAGGTCGGAGCAAATCACATACAACAATCAAGTACACTCACGGAATAGTCAAATTTAATTTACTGCTCACAGAATTCACAAAACAGTACATTTCGGGACTATATTGTAATTATCCCAAAAGTTGGGGTGTTACAATCATTCAAGACACATGTAAGGATTTCCTACTTAGTGCATCGACCACTACATTGGCCTTACCCAGATGGTACTTTATCTCAAAGTCATAATCCTTCAGAAACTCCATCCATCTCCTCTGTCTCATGTTTAGCTCTTTCTGATCAAATAAGTATTTTAGACTTTTATGATCACTGAACACCTCAAACTGAACTCCATATAAGTAATGTCTCCTGTAATGTCCTAATACTAACATCTCGATAAATGTAACATTTATCACGATAACAGCATTACAACGTCACTACATATGTAATAACTTGATAATATATCCATAATGGACACTAGAGTCATTATAGAGAGCCTTATGAAATGCGAAAAACATAAACTTATAACAAAATGCACATATACAACATTAGCCTCCCACGGGCTTGAAGTATTATATAACTAGATTACATTATAAAACAGGTATAACTAATACAAGTCTTGAACTAAAAATAAAAGAAATAAAAGCTACACTGGTCTTTCAGCTATTCTTTCTTCTTTTTCTCCAAAGAACCTTCACCTAGAATTACATGGAAATACAGCGGGGTGAGAATCAATAATTCTCAGTATGAGTAAACCAAAACCAATCATACAAAACATAATAAACATAATCTTAACACATGCTAAATAAGATATGTTTAAACTTTACATGGTTATACTTTAGTAACTAAAGATACCAAGTTAATCATACATTCATACATACATATTTAGTTCACTTAAGAACCAAGATGTTTAACTAGGAATGCTAGTTTTGTGTTTTATCTTGTGGTAAATAGAGGAAAAGCTCATCCTCACATTATATGTACCTTGGCACTGTCGAGATGTTATGGCATGAATCTAGGCTCAAAGGAACTTTTACGGGCTTCCCGCTTATCTCCCTTGGCCTAAATGATTGTGCACATCATCAAAGGATACGCACAATGAGCAATACTACCAAATCATCCCAATATACATGCATCTAAACACCACATTATCACTCATTTCATTTTTAGTGATATAAAAACAACAATAAGTGCCCTAAGGTGTTAGATACTTACCTAAGGAAAACCATTACTCTTGGATGCTCAAAGGCCTAAGCTTTCTCATACTTGCTAGGTGATAGTTTCCCTCTTGAAATATCCTTATTTATGTCTTAACACTTACTGAAAAATATATACAAATAACCCCAACTAGTAAGGAATCTCAAAGCATCGAGAATAACATTTTTGAGAAATCCAAGAACTCACGCCTCGGCGCAGTCCTGTCACGTCGTGGCGCTAAGCTCTCTGTCTCATCACGCCTCGGCGTAGTTCATTCACGCTGTGGCACCTACCTCTCAGCCTCTCCTACGCCTCAGCATGGTTCTTAGTCATGCAGCAGAATTTTGCAGAAAATAGCACCGTGCACTATTCCATTGGAGCATCTCATGGGATTAGTCATTCCAAAACAGTTTCTAGGTGATTTTAAGTCTCAAATTAGTTCAGCAACTCATAGGAATCACCAATTACCAACTCAAGCCACTAACTTTGGATTCAAGAACAAAAACACTCATCCAAAAACCTATTTTCCCACTTTGTGCATCAAAAGTCAAAAAGAGGAGTTCTAAGTTTCTAACTCAAACTCATACCATGAACAAGTCATAATCAACCATTGAAACACATTCAAGTAAGAAAAACACTCCAAACACCTCTAAAACTCAATTTGACCTATTATGCATCAAGTATGCATCAATGGTGAAAATGGAGAAAAGAAGCTAAAGAGAATTCTAATACCCTACCTTAGGTCCTTTATGATGGTGGATGATTAAGCTTAGCTTTTCCTTTGGCTGTCCTATTCCTTTCCTCTTCCTCCTCCTTAGCTTTCTCTTATTTTCTTTCTTGTTTTCCCTTGGCTGCTGTTGTTGTTTGGTTTTATGAAAGAAAGTGAGTGAAATGGAATAAGAGTGAATGAAATATCATGTTATATAAGTCAACATAAGAAGCTGCCAGAACCGTGAGTGACTTAAAACACTTAGATATTTCACTAATGCTTCTTAATCTGCTAAGAACACTTAAATTTAGGTAAATCAAGTTTTTCAACTTCCAATAACTTTAAAATAAATACTGAGATTCATAAAATTATTGTTTCACCATTATCTTATTTTTTCATATCTATTGTTAATCAATCCGACATTAATTGCACAACCAGTATACTTGAAAATACCGAACTAACTTAGTTTATCTTGAAACTTTAACTACATCTTGTTTCATACATTTGTGACCTAGAAATAAATTATCCATATTTATTTCCCTCAACTTAGCCTTTAAAGCCATTATCTGAGTTATTTTAAACTTCTTTTCACCTTTTGTATTGTAGTAAAGTCCCTAAACTAACTCAGTTTATCACAAAATTAAACAAGCATGTTAAGCAAGTCATATGCTACTTTTGAACACATATACAAGTCTAACATATTATTAAGGACATTACATCTCTAAACCTTTAAGTCAAACACTACTACGGCTAACTCTAGATCATGAGTAGGGTAGTTCTCCTCATGTGGCCTCAACTACCTTGATGCATAGGAAACTACTCTTCTATTTTGCATTAGAACACACCCTAAACCTATCTTTGAAGCGTCATAGTACACCTTAAATTCCTCCTGAGAATTTGGAATTACTAACACTGGGGTAGTAGTCAACCTCAACTTTAACTCTTGGAAACTATTCTCATAATCTTGAGTCCACTTGAAAGTACCTTTCCTAGTCAGTCTAATCAAGGGTAGAGCAAACTGAGAAAATCCCTATATGAACCTCTTATAGTACCCATCCAGACTTATGAACCTCCTATGGTCATAGTGGTCGGTCTTTTCCACTGTACAACTACCTTAACTTTGTTTGGGTCCGCTGAAATCCCTCCCTGAGAAATCACATTGCCTAAAAATTATACTTGCTTTAGCTAGAACTCACACTTAGACAGCTTAACAAATAACTCTTTTCTCTTTGAGGATCTCCAAAACCACCCTAACGTGTTGTTCATGCTCCTCCATGGTCTTAGAATAGTTAAGATATCATCTATAAATACTATCACAAACTTGTCTAGGTAGGGTCTAAAGATCATGTTCATGTAGTCCATAAACACTGCTGCTGTATTCGTCAACCTAAAGGACATCACAAGATACTAATAATATCCATACCTAGTTCTAAAAGTGGTTTTAGGGATATCCTCATCCCTACCTCCTATCTGGTGATATCCTGATCTTGGTTCACTCTTTGAGAAAATTGATGCTCCTCTCAGTTGATCCATTAGATCGTCTATCCTAGGCAATGGATACTTATTTTTTATGATTACCATGTTTAACTTCATGTAGTCAACACAAAGTCTCATGATACTATCCTTGTCTTTACTAACAACATGAGTGCTCACCACAAAGAAACACCTGGTCTTATGAATTGTCTATCCAACAATCATTCTATTTGCTTTTTAAGTTCCACTAACTCTAAAAATGTCATCCTATAGGGTGCTTATAACACCCTTAGGAACATGTTATACTTGTATATGGTTACAAAGGTAGCCTAATATTTGCTTAATATGCCTGTTAAATTTTGTCACCTTTTGAGCATGTTTAGTAACTTTGCTGTAACACTATGTGTGAAATAGTTATTATTAGCCCTGGAATTAGCTTAAATTCCTTAGTTTGTAGAAATAAATGTAGAGACTTTGTTTCTAAGTCACAAATGTGTGGAAGATGATGTGGTTAAAATTTGAGGTTAATCGGAGTCAGGTTGGTATTGTTAAGCATATTGAGTATGTGTTTTAATACCGGATTGACTAGTAACATATATGAAAAAATATGAAAATGGTGAAACAATATTTTTTATGAATATTAAGATTTATTTTAAACTTGTTGGAAGTTAAAAAATTGGATTTGGTAAAATCTAAGTGTTCTTAATAGATCAGATGTTACAATTTAGGCACTAAAGAGGCAAAAGGCCTCACGACTCTTTCCCTCTGTTGCTGCCTTGACTTTCTTGCTTAAATGAGACATTTCTCTCATTTTCTCACCATTCTCACAACTGCCACAGGAAAAAGCAAAGGAAAATAGAAGAAAAAAGCTAGAGGAGGAGGAGTATCAACCAAAGAGGAGGAAGAAGATAGAGGTGGAGAAGAGCTTCTCAGTTCTTTCATTTCTGGTCAATAGAGGTAGGGGGAACTTTATTTTTGACTCTTTCTTCCATTTTATTCTTCTTGTTCATGAGAGGGCTTGATGAAGCATGTGGGTCTTGAATGTGATTTTTGTGTTCTTGGCTTGAATCTTGTTGTAGAACTTGAGGATGACTAGTTATTAGTGTATTGTATGCTTGGTGATGAATTTTCATCCCTTAAACACTTTTGATTTCACTTGAACTAAGAGTGGAGTTTTAGGTTTTTAATGTTGATGAATGATTCATTGAATGATTTTGGAGTGAGTTAAAAAAATTCTAAGTGTTACAATGTGTTTTTGGACATTGTGTGGTGTTGGAAATCACTTGGATTTGAGGTTTGAGTGGTTCGAAGACCATTGTTCCCTAATGGAACAGTGGCAGTTACTCTGTAGAAACTGGATTTGGACGCTTGCCAGACAAAGAGCAACTTCATGCTGTGCGAGGAGCGCCTAAGTGCCCATTTTTGAGCACCGAAGCGATCGATGAGCGCCTGAGCACCAGGTGATGAGCGCCTGAGCGCTCATCGCAGGGGAAAACAGGGGAGGCTATCTACCACCCCAACACTTGAGCGCCCAATAGTGAGCGCCTGAGCACCCAGTCCAGAATTTTGAGAGGACTTTTATTTGGTGAATACGAAGTGCTGAATTTATGTAGACCTTTATTATATGCTTCTTAACGAGTGATGAGACTCTAATGAGAGTATTTAATGAAGCGTTTATGTGATAAATGTAAATCAATTTGTATGTTATTTATTGTGATATTTAGCATCATTATTGTTCATATTTGAGATTATGGATATAAATCAATTAGTATGCTATCTATTGTGATAATTGACATAATTGTATTTCACACTTATGGTTATGAATGTAAACCAATTGGCATGCTAGTTATTATAGTAATTAGCATCATTATTTTTCATAACTATGTTGATGAGGATGAGGTCCTCACTATTGGTGATCAAATATGATTTTGAGTAAGGAGGTAACCAACCCTTCCTATCATAGTGATCCTTGTTAAAGACCGCATAGTTGATGAGGTCACTACCCAGAGAGAAGACTAATGGAACTAGGTTCCAGTGCTTGTTCAAGGCTTATGGAACTGACTTCCTTTGCTCTGTTCAAGGCTTATGCATATCATACATTTCCAGAGTGTCTGAGGATGAGGCCTTTTACTAAGTCTGAGGAATCATGACATTATCCACATTCATTTTTAGCTTATTGCATAGGCATGAACATAAGGCATAATTTGGCATAGCTTGGCAATTGTATGGGCAGTTGCTAATCATAACATATTCATGCATGACAATTGTATAGGCAGTTGCTTATTTATGAGATTAAGATGATGATTGCAAGTATTATGTGGAAATGAATTTTCTATACAAACTTATAAAAATAAGAATCTATTTCGGGAAGAGAAAGGAACTGGTTGTGGCTTTTGCCACCTTTCTAGTGCGACTTATGTTTTTAATTGATGTTTTTTTTCCCAAAATAGCTTGAATGATTGTGATGGCACATTTTATTGTGAATCGCTTGAGAATATGTGATTCTCACCCTTTGTGTGTGTTTCTATAATGATTCCAAGGAAGAAAACTTATGGAAATTGAAGAGAAAGCAAGAACTAGAAGACTTAGAATAGTGTTGCTTTATAGTTCTTTTTGGAAAACTTGTATATATTGTGCCTTGAGAGGCTTAGTTCACTAGTTTGTACATATTTTGTATTTTTGAGAAATACAGACATTATATGTATAATCTTTCGTTCGTGGCTCATACTTTATATATATATATGTGTGTGTGTGTGTGTGTGTGTGTGTGTATGTGTTTATTATATTACAAATGTTTTTAGTAGTTAGTAGCATGCCTAGATCTAATTATTGTGGTACAATATAGATTATACTATTGTTATTAAATTTGGGATGTTACAGTGCTATAGATATAAGTCCTGTCCTAGGCACTAAATCTATAGAAAACTCTATTTCTCGCACGGGTGACAACTCCACTATATCACTAGTGAATACTTTCAGGTACTCCCTCACTACCAATATACTAACCTCTGCTCAACCTCAATACTTAAAGAAAAAAGGAGAACATATCCTTGAGCGCCTTCTACCAAACAATGATTCACCTGATTATCATTGAGATATACTGACTTAGAAGGAGCAACTCTAAAAGATAAGTCAGACATGAATACTAGGGTTTTATCTTGACAATTTAATACTACATGGTTAGAAGACAACCTATCCATACCAAGAATGACATCAATATCCACAAGAGGTAAACAGATAAGATTTACAAAGAAAATCATATTCAACACTTTTATACAACAATCAAGACACACTTTTGAAGTTATAACTGATTTTCCTATTGGGATGGATACAGATAAGTCATACGAAAGTTTTGTCATAAGTAAATACAACACTTTCACACGATCATTAGAAACAAAGGAGTGGGATGCTCTTGAATCATACATAACAGTTAAAAGATGATATTATATTATGCATTTACCTTGGATCAGATCGAGAGACTGAGTCACCTCCTCTCCACTTAGAGTATAAACTTTCGCCTTAACTTAAGGTCTAGGGTTGGGCATATCACTCTGCTTTTATGGGTAATCTTTAGCAAAGTGTCTTAGTTTTTTACACCTGAAACACACATATTTGCCTCCCAAGCAAGGTCTATCACCATGTCGTTTCTCACATCTAGGACATTTAGATCCCTTTGAATTTGTCTGAATTTGCTTACCCTTTTCTTTCTTCTTAAATTTCTCGTCTACTTTCTTCTTCTTTGATGGTGAGGTTTGTTCCAACTGAGGTTTGCTATCATGGTCTTCAACAATCCTACATTTGTTAACCAAAGTCGGGAAGTCTCGAATTTCAAAAGGTCAGATAGCCTTACTAATGTCATCTCTTAGCCCCTCTTCAAATTTAATACATTTCCATTATTCATCTGGATTAAATATAAAGTAGGAGGAGAATTTTGATAGCTCATCAAACTTGGCCACATAATGACCAACAGACATATCACCTTATTCTAAGTTTAGGAACTCCATTTCCTTGGCACTCTATAAACTCTTAGGGAAGTATTTGTCCATGAAAGAAGTTCTAAACACCTCTCAAGTAATGTGAGTGTCTAATGCCTCAAACAATCTCCTAGCACTTTTTGACCAATTTTTCGCTTCTCCTCTTAGCATATAAGAAGCTAAAGAAACCTTCTGTTCATCTGAACAAATCATTACTTCGAAGATTTTCTCCATCTCACTAATCTATTCCTCCACCTTCATTAGATTGTACTCTCCTCTGAAGTGTGGAATATTTGTCTTTCTAAACTCCGAAAGGTTTTGGAAATTTTGATTCCTTCTCACTTGTACTTCTTATGCCAGTTGTATAGGTGGTGTTGTTGGTTGTTGAGGTGGATTAGCCTTCATCCTCTCTAGCATCCTAGTGGTAACGACAATTTGCTCTCTCATAGCTTCTGCCATTACCATAAACGCCCTTGCCATATAAAGACTCTCACTAGAAGGATCCTTGTTTCCCTTGGTTCACCTTGGTGAAGCCATAGTTTCCTGTATACATAGAACAATACATATTGAATTTGAGTGACCTCAATTGGTTGGTAAAGAGAAAAGATGCAAACTAGACCCAAACCTCTAATTGTTTCAAGTGCTAAATGATCTTGCTTAATTAAATTTGATTGCTGAGCTTTATTGAATTATTAAAATGTGGAACTTACCTTGATTCATGTTTCTGGATGTTGAGTTTAATATTATTTTTATGCTTATTTTTTGCTTGAGGCCAAGCAAAAGCTCAAGTGTGGGGGGATTTGATAAGCCTATATTTTATAGTCTTATACTAGATAAATTGTGGTGATTTACTTATATTTATTAGTGAATTTTAGATGGATCATTATCATTGTCTTTGTTTTTACAGATTTAGGGAAATTTAACACATTTGGAGTGAAAGCAAGTGAAGACACTACAATTTTAGAGTAAAAAAAGACCATTTTGGCTTAAACAGGGCCCTATGACCAATTGAGGAGTTAGACAAGGCCGCGTCTAACTTGGGAAACTTTTCTGTCAACATCCCACGGTCGTGTCTAACTTAAAGAACGCTTCTATGTGACTATTTTTAGGAGACACGACCATGTCTCTTGGTCACACAGTCATGTCTCACTTACGGTGTGAGTTACGCAATTCAAGCTTACACGACCATGTCGAGCTTAGACACGGCCATGTGAGGTCTCCTGTGACTAAAAATAATAAATTTTCACCCCAAACATTATAAATAGAAGGGAATTGCTAAACCTGAAGGACACTTTGTGATGGCAAAAAACCAAAGATTGGAGGCTAGGGTTCTGAAGAGAAGTGCAAGAGGAATTGAAGTTCAACCATTGAAGACATCTTCTCCTTCTTCATCTTCTCCATCTTCTCTTTTTATTTTCTTTTTCCTATTTTCTTGAGATAGAATCATAGTTGTTTTTTTAACTTTTGTTATTGTTTATGCTACATTGGCCATGAGTGGCTAAATTCCTTTTTCTAGTATTAGGATGCAACTCTCTACTTTTCTTAATGATTGTGGTATATTGCTGGCCATATTTATGATCATAGGCTTTAGGTGAAGGATCGAAAGATGAAATCTAATTGCTAGATAATCCAAGAATTGAACTTAGGAATTAAGACCTAAACATAGGCTTAAATCCTTAGAGGAGAAAACAATTGTCATAAAACTTAATGGGTTGGAACTTGGATTAATTGCCATGATAATGAGATTAATGGAGTTTTAGCACATTTTTAGTGCCAAGAAATTGTGCTTTAAATAATTTCAGACAAATAGCCTTCAAGAACATAATTGAACATTAGCAAAGATAGGACTACAATTTATCATAGGGGGTAGTATAGTGAATTCCTAGTCCTAGGCCTTTAAATCTTAGTTGAATCTTGACTTTTCTAGATTTATTTTCTTACTTTATTGCTTTGATTTTTGTTTTGATTTTGATTGAGTTACTTTATTGATTTTAATCGCTTAAATAATCACAGTCGCCGTAAGAGTTAGTAATCAATCAATCCTAGTGGAAATGATCTTTATTTTACTACTTGTACAATCCATGCGCTTGTAGAAAAATCACAACAGATAACACTTATAGAATGCAGGAAAATAGCAATTTATACTTCAACAGTTAGAAGGAAAGAGCATAGAAAGGAAGAGCAAAATTGAATGAACGAGCAACAAAAAACACAAGGCATACCCCAGCTAAGCAAACCATAAAGACTAAAGATTACACAAGTTAAGCAAGGTATTCCCCTGATCTTCAATAGCGTTAGGTTTGGTCTACTCAATATTTTTCTAAACCTTGCTCGTGCTTGACTTCATCGTTATTATTCGCGGGCACATCAGCATCCTCGAGCCTACCCAATTGCCCATTGATAGCAATATATTTTATTCATTTTATAATCCTTTCACTTGGCTTCTTAAGGTTCAATTAGGCTTAATTAAGTTGATTTTGTTACATGTTACGATATTGAGCTTAATTGGATCATTGAAGGAATTATTGCTTGAATTGGCTTTAATTTGTCTATTTCGCAGCGTTCAGTAAACTAGCTATAATTTGAGTTGTAAATATCTGGTTGAAGTGATTCTAGTTTTGTAGAAAAGCTAAGACTATTCTCTACAACTTTCTTGAAGACCTCAGGAGCCAAATCACACATTTGCATAATTTAAATTGGAGTTGAAGCAAGATCTAGAGTGTTGATCCTGACAGCTTGACCCCTGTGCACTCATCAGTCCATTTCTTGAGTTATAAGAGTTAAATTGATACCAAATTGGTATTGGAAATTTAAGACATAAATATACAACTTTCATGAAGAACACAAGAGTCAGATTGGATGTATAGTAGGACATATTAGACCTAGAAGTTAGAACAGAGGAGTTGTAGCTGGGCATGAATAGTGTGCAAATATTAGGTCATATCATGAGCTGTAGGAGTGATATTAGGCAGAAACTAGCGGCATTGGAAATCTAAGACAAAAGCCTACAACTTTCATGAAGACCACTTTTCCATATTCTAATGGAAGCCATGAGTTCAGTACCGAATCATTTGGGAGACAAGCATCTCAATAATTTTTCACTCATTCACAATTATCAAACAACTCCTTTGGCATTTTTTACTCATTATCAAACCACTCCATTGTCATTTTGTTTTCCTCAAGATCTATAAAAGGGAGCATTGACTACTCATTTTAGGCATCTTGGCTTAGAGATCAAGATCATACTATTGTGTTATTTGTTTCTCTTGTGGTAGTTTTCTTTTGTTCTAAATAGAAGTTATGTTCTTCTTCTTCTTCTTATCTCTTTCTTTCTTCTTGCTCATGAGTAACTAATTTTCATTTTGCTGGGGTGAAAGGGTAAAGCTTTTGGTAATAAATTATAGTTAGATTAATTTCTTTCTTGTGCTTGAATGATGTATTATCAAATGGTTATTATATGTGTTGTATTTTATTTTCAATCAATTTAGAAACCCTCCTTGTAAAGTGGAGATCTTGATTCATTGTAGACAAAAGGTTGACACAATGAATGTTTGAGCCTATTTACAAGTGTTGGTGTTAGTGAATAATTGAAGGAACCATAATATAATTACATATATAATCTTAATTGAACTTTGGATATTGTATTTTCTGATTGGAACCTCCGTTATGTGTGGATTTCAATTGAGTTATAAAAGAAATAATATTGTCTTTAATTTATTACCAAGAGTGGATCTTCTAGCCCAAGTAAATCTTTTTTTATTTGTGAACAACTTTTATCACTTTTATTATTGTGACAAATTTTTTCTTACCTCAAAGAATTTTTCTTCATCAATTTCCTGTGGATCGACCCCGGACTCCCGAGAATTTATTACTTGAAATAACCTGCACTTGGGTTTGCAACTTATAATTCGCATCAAGTTTTTGGCGCCGTTGCTAGGAAGTTAATTTGCAGAACAAATTTATTGAGGTCTTCCTTGTTTAAGTAAACTTCACCATCTAGTATATATATATTTTTTACTCTTTTAATTTTCTTACTTACTAACTTTCTAATTTTCTAACTTACTAACTTTCTAACTTACTAACTTAATTATTAACTTTCTAACTTTCTAACTTATTAATTTATTAACTTACTAATTTACTAACTATGATATTTAACAGTAGGTTTATACTGCCTACTTGTACATTTTTCTTTTTTAAGTCACTTATTTATGCTTAATTGTTATCGTGATTCAAATTCTAGTCGTTTGGTTAAAATTAATCGTGGTACTTTATATATTGATTTGTTTGAATCACAATCATACACATTAAACACAATGGTTGAAAATGAAAGTCTACATGATGATCCTGTAAATCAACTGTTGCGAACCATGCGTGAATATTTGCAACCATCTCGAAATTCTAGTCTATCATGTTTTGTCTTTCCGCTCAATGCTAACAATTTTATATTTAAGCCGAGTATAATTTCATTACTTCCTAATTTGCATGATTTAGAATCTGAAAGCCCATATTTACATCTAAAAGAATTTGGGGAAGTATGTATCACTTTTAATGACCAAACTTGCATTGAAGAGATTGTTAAGCTTAAATTATTTCCTTTTTCTTTGAAAGATGAAGCAAAAACTTGGGTTAACGCTTTGTGTAACACCCCCTTCGAAGGGTATCACATTAATACCGACTCCTTATAATTAATTACCCATTATAAAATAATTAATATTATTTAAACACGGGTTTCAAAATTTTCTTTTTCGCGAATAATACAAACTTTACTGAATTAGAAAAACACAAATATAAGAATTGAATAAAATATATCTCTCGCATATAACATAGATTCATGACATCTTCATTACATAAAACTTATATATTTTAGGCAATATTTAATTACCATATATAAACTTGACCTGGCCCAAGCCAAAACACCTGGAGAGTAAGGTTCTGAACCTGATCCTCTCCTGGATCCTCTAAAGGCACGTTCTCTAGTCAGGATGTGTCTCTTTGGACAAGAGTCCGAGCAATTGACTCCATAGAGTCTTCACTAGGCAAACGGTGAGTAATGTCCCATAGTTCTATAATAAGCATGGAAAACTCTACATGTACACAAGCAGCATTATATCTAATAGTAGGGTTTGCATGGTAGGTATCGCTCTGGGATAGAGTCACCTCTCCTATATAATTAAAACGTTCAGTAGCTGAGTCGACACGCCAGGCGTCAATGCCATCGTGTAACTATGCTTGCGTATAATCAGAGAAATTTCTCCTTGTAGCCATCTTGGTCTTCACAAATGTAGGCATAAAAATAGAAACAAACAGAACGATATAGCAAAGAGGTGAGATCCTCTACATCAATACTAGTATGGCAGTAAAGAAACGATACGAACAACAACGTTATTCTATACACACAGTCCATAGAATAATATAAAATCAACAGATATATTCATAGCATTTAATAGATAAATAATCCAACAAACTTGCAAACACAATATCAGGCATAATGATAACACCACAATCATATTATTCACAATAATATCATATCATATCACAATAGTATAAATGCAGACTACGCATATGCACACAGACCCATTCCTACTCCATGAAGCTAAACACAACTTCGGAGAGAAGATCTAGAAGATATGTCTGTCACTAGGCTGTCGTGGCCAAAAGTGCTATATTTTATCAATTTATCAAAGTGCACATCAGGCATTAGATAAGACATTTTACATTAGATCGTGATTAGCGATAGTGTCTTGGTCCAGATCGTCGGTGTGTTTGCATCGGTCTGATCCACGGAACAAGGGCGCTAATAACTGGCCATTATGGAAAACCCACACCCCAACGCCCCCAAGGTCTATATTTGACCTACACTACGACCATTGCACCCACACTTAGGTGTAAATTAATCTCCTAGGCACATAACCTTAATCAATAAGCGAATACGCTTTTCTATGCATGATGTATGATCCAAATACACATACTGTCATTAATCACGCAATATTTCATATTCACACACCATCACTTGGCAATCTCATTATTCAACATATCCAAGTCAAACACCGCTGAACTGTCCCTAATGGTATTAAATCAACCGCCCATACAATTATCTAATACTATTAGTATCAATGATATTATATAACCGCCCACACAATTACATAATACCAATGATCCCAGTACCTCGGCCCTACAATAAACTCGCTGTGCCTCTCAATCGCGTAGCGATATTATCGCATTTTCACAATCGCGTAATATTTTTGTAACGTTTTCAAATCGCATAAATATTTTTCATCATTTTCTAAATCGCATAAATATTTTATCGCATTTTCTCAATCGCATAGCTTAAAATTGCTATTTTTGAGTCAAGTAAAGATTTTTTTATGTATTTTCAATCTCATAAAATATTTCTAACATATTTTAAGTCCAAAATAAGATTTTTCTCATTTAATACCAAAAATTGACTTTATTTTCATTATTTACATAATAGTCCTTCTATAAAATAATATTTACATAATAGTCCCTCATTAAATAATATTTTCAAAATAGTCCTTCTTTAAATAATATTTGCAATATAGTCCATTTTTAAAGAATAGTTTCAATATAGTTCTTCTTTAAATAATATTTCTATATAATCCCTCTAAAAATCAGTCTTTCTACTATTACCCAAAAAATTTTATTTCTTTAATTTACTTGAGATATTACAGCTCAAAATTTCCTAACGCGCTTCAAAACCCATAGGGTGAGCTATACGTCAGTAAATTTCAAGTATCAGTATTTATTTTACCGTATAACTTAATTATGCCAATTTAATTCTAAAAAGTATATTACTTTAATTTTAAGTTCAAAGTCTAGTAAATTAATTTCTTACCATTCAAACACCTAAATCTACTCTTAGCAAAATAAATTTTGATCTGATTTATCAACTTTGGCATCTTGGCCGAAATTCATATATATATATATATATATATTTCATAAATCATTCTTTGATTCTTTCCATCATTTATTCTTTTATAAAAACTCTTAATTTAATTATTTATCATAAAACTCATTAATCGTTGTTTAGGAAAATAATTTAGGATCCTTGATCCCCTTTTTTATGGTGTGGAGGCTGAATGCCTCATAGGTTCTTTGGAACCTTCATACACATTTCCTTCATGTGATTCACATCCTAAATTGCACAAATATCATCATGCTTTCAAATTCATATAGACAAGTATACTATCAAAGCTATAACCATATTAAACACACATGCAAGCATATTTTCAAAACCAAAGACTTATCAAACACAAACAAAGAAAGCAAAGAGAATCAAGTGAATAAATCCTTATGGATTTTTCACCACAAACAATCCATTTCCTCACCACCAACACATAGTTGATGAGGTTAATCTCCCTCTTACCTCAAGGAAGACAAAAACTTCAAGCTTTCTTCTCCTCTTGAATTCATGTGGCACCAAACAAAACCCTAATCAAACTTAAACAAATTCTAAAGTCATAAACAAATCTTAAGAGCAAAGAACCATGGATCAATCATAGTCTAGAATATAAAAAATCTAACTTAGAATCAAAGAATCAAAACATTACCTTTGGAGTAGTAAACAAAAGCTTGGTTTTTGATGCACTTAGAGAGAGATTTAGACAAAACTCACTAAAGGAAAAGTGTTTAGAATGATGTTTAGGTCTAGAAAGTAAGAAGATATGAAATTATAGAAGTGTGGAGGTATGATTTTGGTGTGGAGTCTGTGGGGTTCAAGAGAGGAAGAAGAAAGTGTTTTTGTGTTCTTGAGTTTTGAGAGAAAAAGATGAAGACTTGATATTTCAAAGTGTGATAAAATGCAAAATGAATAGCTATTATTGAAGTGCATGGCCGTGTAATGTAGTGTGTAGGAGAAATCAAAGTTTAATCATGGTAATAAAAATATCACATGGTGTTCACATGGCTTTCACATGGTCTATGTCACATAATGGTCATCATTTGGTCATTTAGAAGAATCAAGAACATGATAGAATGGCCATGTGGCCGTGTGGTCATAGGAGAATGGAACTAAGTTGGTTCTATTTTAATTCCTTAGTTACACCTTAATTAAATAGTTAGTTCATCTAGTTTCTCTTAAACTAATTAAGTTAGGATTTCTAATTACATTCTAATTAGTTAGTTACATTATTATGTCATTGTATAGGCCATAATTATGTCATGTTTCTAGATAATAGATATTTATCTAGTAACTAGCTTCTAATTATTTAGCAACTAAATTAGTTCATTTAGTTACTAATTAAGCTACTAGGGTAACTAAGTTAACTTATCTAATTACTTAATAACTAATCTAGCCATTTTTATTGACTACATTCTAATCATTGATTAAATCTAAGGTGGATATTAATAGCTTCTTTATCAAGATTGATCTCACACCATTGATTAGATCAACGATGATGATCTAAGGCTTTTTCATCAAGTTTTCCATCCAACGGCTCATAGCAAAGTCCAAGCCATTATGTTTGACCAATTCCTATTGGTTAGTCATAAAGCTTAGTAATAATGGCTCATGATTACCTTTAAGATATTTAGCTTAGACATTTTCTAACAGATATTATCCAATGGACAATAGCTACTACTATTATTACTCAATGGATAATAGAAAACTCAGATATAGAAAATCTCCGTCAACTGTTCCCGGTTTCGGATTTAGTAAGATCCCTCGATCCCACCTTGACAGTTTAAATACTTTCTAGTCCAAGAAAAATTTTTATTTTTTCGGGCCCGCCTCAAGC
Source organism: Ormosia semicastrata (assembly GCA_029884595.1). NCBI lineage: Eukaryota > Viridiplantae > Streptophyta > Magnoliopsida > Fabales > Fabaceae > Ormosia > Ormosia semicastrata. The sequence goes on from JAQQTO010000060.1 coordinate 79,894,896, forward strand.
ACATATACAGCTTAGAATAATATTATAATAATCACAACCTCAGAAAATTCCACAAAAATTCTCAAAATCATAAAAATTATAAAACTCATATATTTTTAGAAAAAATGAAGTTCGGACATATATTTCAAAAATAATATTAAAATAATTAAAATAATATTAAAATATTTAAAATAATTAAAAATTCATAAAAACTCATAAATATTATAAAACTTATTTATTTCAAGAAAAATAAAAAATCGGGGTGTTACACTTTGAAACCAAGATCAATTAGTAAATGACAAGAAATACAAAGTGAGTTTTTAAAGAAATTTTTTTCAATACATAAAACCAATGTTTTAAAAAGATAAATCCAAAATTTTTTCCAAAATTAAAATGAAGCATATTTTCAAAGTTAGGAACGTTTTAAAGATTTGTTATATTCTTGCCCACATCATGGTTTTGAAAAATGGTGCAATATAAGTTTCTTTTATGAAGGGTTAACACCTGAAACCAAACAATTTGTAGAAACAATGTACAATGGCAAGTTTCTTGATAAAGAACCTGAATAAAGCTTTAGAATATTTAGACCATTTGGCTAAAAATTCTCAATCTTAGCATGGTACTAATCCTTCTGAAAATTCAATTTGATATAACCTTGCAAATGCTAGTAAAGGAAAATATCACCTTAGTCAAGAAGAAGATCTAAATAATAGGTTTGCCAGTATGGCTAGAAAGATTAAAGCCATGGAATTAAGGAAAGTGAAAGAAATCAAATTTGTGCAAATTGAAGAAATTTGTGGCATTTATGATGAATTAGGACACTCAACAAATGAATGTCTAAAAATTCCTGTTTTTAAAGAAGTTGTGTATGAGTAAGTAAATGTAATGAACAATTTTAAAAAGCCATTCACCTCTTCTTTTTCAAATTTATACAATCTGGGATGGAGAAATCACCCGAACTTCAATTGGAAGACTAATAATCAGGCACAATTTATGCAACCACTGCCTCCTTAGGCGCAACTGGATTCATAAAATTCTCAAGGATATGCACCTTAATCCCATCATATAGGAAAAACCTTGAATGAACATTGCATGAATTCATAGACAAGCAAGAGGCCATTAATAACCAAAACACTCAGGCCGTGATTGACATAAAAGACACTCTTGCTTAACTTTCTTCTGCACTCGCCATTCACGATAAAGGAAATTTCCTTCTCAACCTCAACTGAATCCCAAGGGTCAGTACAGCCTAAATGATGGTAGTTCAGAAAACTAACAAATAGATCAACTCAAGTCAGTGATAACTCTTAGGAGTGGAAAAATTATTGAAAAATAAATTCCTGAACCTTGTGAGAAAGATAATGAATCAATTTCCCAAGATAAGGAAGGAGTTGATAAGCCACCAGGCCAAAAAGAGACTAAACTCTTGCCCTCACCTCCATATCCTCAAGCATTAAACAATTCAAGTAAAATGAACCATAACACTGAAATTTTTGAAATTTTTAAACAAGTGAAAGTCAATATTCCTCTGTTAGATGCTATCAAATAGGTTCCCTCTTATGCCAAATCTTTTAAGGACTTATGTACTGTTAAAAGGAAACTAAATGTGAAAAGAAAGTCTTTTTGCCTAACAAGTAAGCTTCATTCTTCAAAACACTAATGCATTGAAATATAAAGACCTTCGTTGTCCTACAGTTTCATGCATTATTGGAGAACATAAAATTGAACGAGCTTTACTTGATCTTGGTGCTAGTGTTAATTTGCTTCCATATTCAGTTTATCAGTAACTCAACCTAGGTGAGTTAAAACTAACTTCTGTAACTCTTCTACTTGCTGATAGATCAGTAAATTCTAAAAGGAATAGTGGAAGATATGTTAGTTCAAGTTGATAAATTCATATATCCTGTGGATTTTATTATCTTGGAAACTAAACATATGGTTAATAGTTGCAAGTCAATTCCTGTTATTTTAGATCACCTATTTTTAGCAACATCTAATGCTTTGATGAATTGCAGAAATAGAGTGGTGAAGCTAACATTTGGAAATATGACACTAGAGCTTAATGTTTTCAACATGTGCAAGCAACTACAGGAAGTCTATGACAAAAAGGAGGAAGTTGAAGAGATAGAGGTCATTATAGATTATCATCTTCAAACCAAGAGTTCTTCTGACCCATTAGAAATTTATTTAATTAATTCATTTGATTTAGGTACGCAATTAGATGATGATATCTCTGAAGTATGCTCTTTGCTTGATTATACACAGGTAATGGAATATAAAAGATGGAAGCCGAGATTCGAAGAGCTAAAACCCATGAATGATAATACCCATGAAGAAGTACCCATACTGGAACTAAAGCCATTACTTGCTGGATTGAAGTACACATTTTTAGGGGAAGAACAAAGCTTTCCAGTGGTAATTTCCTTATCCCTTACTAAAGAACAAGAAGGTATGTTGATAGAAGTACTTAAAAGACATAAAAGTGTAATTAGATGCACATTAAAGGACATAAAATGCATTAATCCACTAATTTGTACACATAGAATACATTTAGAAGATAATGCTAAAACATCTCAACAACCTCAAAGAAGATTAAATCCATATATGAAAGAGGTAGTTAGAGCTGAAGTTCTCAAATTACTTGATGTTGGAATTATTTACCCTATCTCTGATAGCCAGTGGGTAAGCCCTATACAAGTTGTGCCTAAGAAATTTGGAATAACAATGGTTGAAAATGAAAAAAGTGAATTAATACCTACGCGAGTCTCATCCAATTGGCGTATGTGTATTGATTTTAGAAAATTAAATGCAACCACTAGGAAAGATCATTTCTCCTTGCCATTTCTTGATCATATTCTGGAAAGAGTAGTAGGACATCCCTACTACTATTTTCTTGACGGTTATTCAAGGTATAATCAAATACCAATTGTATTAGAGGATCAAGAAAAGACCATTTTTACGTGCCCCTTTGGCACTTTTGCATATAGAAGAAGGCCTTTCGACCTTTGTAACGCTCCGATAACTTTCCAAAGATGCATGCTAAGTATTTTTAGTGATATGATTGAACATTATTTAGAGGCTTTCATGGATGATCTGACAGTTTTTGGAAATTCTTTTGAAAATTATCTTGATAATTTGGAAAAAGTTCTTAAAAGATGTGAAGAAAAAGGATTTGTGTTAAACTAGGAAAAATGTCATTACATGGTTACCTCAGGAATAGTGTTAGGTCATTTGATATCTTCTAAGGGAATTGAAGTTGATAAGGTTAAAGTTGAATTAATTGCTCATTTGCCTTCCCTAAAAATAGTCAGAGAAGTTTGATCATTTTTAGGATATGCAGGATTTTACAGAAGATTCATTAAGGACATTAGTGTCATATCTAAACCATTATGTAATCTTCTAACAAAAGATGCACTATTTGATTAGACTCAAGATTGTCAGAAATCTTTTAAAAAATTAATCAGTCTTCTGACATCTGCTCCTATCATACAATCCCTTGATTGGTCTTTGCCTTTTGAGTTGATGTGTGATGCTAGTGATTTTGTTGTTGGCGCTGTATTAGGCCAGAGAAAGGAAGGTAAGCCTCATGTAATTTATTACGCAAGTCAAACTTTAAATAGTACACAAATGAATTACACCACTACTGAAAATGAAATACTTGTTGTAATTTTTGCATTGGATAAATTTCAAGCTTATTTAAATGGTTCTTCTACTATTATTTTTACCGGTCATGCTACTGTAGATATTTAATGTCTAAGCAGGATGTCAAACCTAGGTTGATACGGTAGATCTTGTTACTTCAAGAATTCAACATCACAATAAAAGATAAGAAAGGAGCTGAAAATATTGTTGTAGATCATTTATCCAGACTTATAATAGGCTCACCTTTTGATAACACACCTATCAATGATTCTTTTTTTGATGAATTTTTATTTTTTGTTAATTCCATGCCTTGGTTTGCTAACATAGTCAATTTTATTGCAACAGGAAAGATGCCACCTCAGTGGACACACCAAGACAGAAAGAAGTTTTTAACTGAGGTGAAAATTTTTTATTGGGATGACCCATATTTGTTCAAAATATTATCTTGATCAAATCTTTTAGAGATGTGTACCCGACAGTGAGGTAGGTAGTGTTATTAAATTTTGTCACTCAGAAACATGTGGAGGTCATTTTTCTTTAAAGAAAGTAACCGCAAAAATCTTGCAGTGTGGATTTTATTGGCCTACTTTATTTAAGGACAACTATACTTTTTGCAAAAGTTATGAAAATTATCAAAAATTGGGTTCCATTTCTAAACGAGACATGATGCCTCTAAACCCTATCTTTGTCACTGAAATTTTTTATTGTTGGGGAATTGTTTTCATGGGTCCATTTCCATCATCATTTGGATTTGTGTATATTTTGGTTGCAGTTGATTATGTCTCAAAATAGATTGAGGCGATTCCATATCAACACAATGATCGTAAAATTGTTCTTAAATTTTTAAAAGAAAATGTTTTGAGTCGATTTGGAATCCCTCGAGCTATCATTAGTGATGAGGGAACACATTTTTGCAATAAATCATTTGAATATTTAATGAAAAAATATGGCATTACACATAAAGTTGTCACCCCTTATCATCCTCAGACAAGTGGACAAGTAGAATTAGCAAATAGGGAGATTAAACAAATTTTGAAAAAAATAGTTAATCCAAATCATAAAGATTGATCTTTAAGACTAAACGATGCACTTTGGGCTTACCATACTGCTTTCAAAACATCTTTAGACATGTCACCTATCAGTTAGTCTATGAAAAACTTTGTCACTTGCCTGTAGAACTGGAGCATAAAGCATTTTGGGCCATTAAAGCTTTCAACTTAAATCTTGATGATACTTGTAAGTTATGCAAATTGCAATTAAATGAACTTGAGGAATTGAGAAATGATGCATATGAAAACTCAAAAATTTATAAAGTTAGAACAAAAGCTTTTCAAGACAAATCAATTTTGAGAAACTCTTTTGAAATTGGTCAAAAAGTTCTGCTTTATAATTCTCATCTTCACCTATTCCCTAGAAAATTGAGATCTAGGTGGATTGGCCCTTTTATTGTCAAACATGTCTATCCTCATGGGGCCATAGACATTGAGAACCCTATGAATGGTAATGTGTTTAAGGTCAATGGACAAATACTCAAAATATTTCTGGAAAACCAAGTTGTTGAGGTAGAATTCATCCCCCTTTCTAATCCATGTAATGAGAAGAATTTAATTTAATTTTGTTATTTTCTTTTTGCAGTTCTTTGTGACTCCGGTTAAGTGGCGGATAATGGTTCTCCATGACTCTCAAGTTGGTTTGTTTTTCAATTTCCCATAATAACTTATTCATTCTCCTTTAAAATGGATGTCATTCTCTCAAATTTAAGAAAGCATTTTCCTTCTCTTCCTCAAAATGTTCTAACAAAAATCTATAAAGCTAAGTGCGAAAGATTGAGAATGTTAATGCACAAGGGCATCCCAGAAGATATACGCTGAATAATCGAAACAAAGGTCCATTTAGCAGGTGAATCTTTAAATTCATTTGCCTCATACATGCCAGGTCTCGGTAAAAGTTCGTATTCTAAAAGGAGAAGAGCGAAAAAAATGCAAGTGTGTCCTTTTTAGCCATATATGAAGTAGTCTCAATTTCTAGCATACTTGGCTCTTTAAGAGAATCATCATCTTCATTAAGAGGCATTGAGCTTTTTTTCTTAATTTGAACATCTTCTTAAGGACATTTTCCATGACAAACTTTCTTCAATGGCTTTTGCTCTTCTTGCTCTCTATATATAACTTTATGCAAAAGATCATCATTAGCAAGATAGATATCATCAAGAGCATCTCATATATCTTTAGCATTAGAACAACTCTTAAATTTAGCATAAGCATCATCATTTAAACTACTTCTCAAAATGTGTATAGCTCTAATGTTTAAGGAAAAACATTTCTTGTCATAAACATTCCAAGTTTGTTTTGATTTGCATGTAAATCCATCAAGCACAATATCCCACAAATCAAGATCAATAGATTGCATATAAATTTCCATTATAGCTTTCCAATACACGAAATTCACACCATCAAAGAATGATGGTTTATCAATTTCAAAATCTTCCATTTTGAAAAGCTTTTAATGGTTGCCAACAAACAAGGATCTTTAACTCTAAGCGGTTAGGCGTTCACCAAAGCACGAGGCTCTGATACCACTTGTTAGTAATGGCAACCATCACCCAAGAGGGGGGTAAATTGGGTAATTACAAATTTTAATGCAACTTTGACAAATTATGCATTTTGATATTTTCAATTAACACATGCAGTGGAATAAGTCTAACAAAAGCACAACTATTAAAGATTACTCAAATACAACTTGGGATATATGATGAATCAAATGAATAAGCCAGATATCAAGTTGTAAGAATCAAAACATCAAGATATGCAATAAATAAATATATTTCACCAAATACTGAATTTAAAGAGTGTAGGGAAGAGAGAACCAAACTCAAGAATTTATCCTAATTCAGCCATCAACCACTTGTGGCCTACATCCAGTCCCCAAGTTTAACTTGAGATTTTCTTCACTATCTCCTAGACTTTACAAGTGCTAGGAAAACCTTTGTACAAACAAGAGCACTCCTCACACCTTGGGATACCTCACCCTTGAGCTAGAGCCTCCAATTCTTCAAGCTTCACAGGTGCTTGATGACCTTTACAAACTTGAGTACTCAACACACCTTAGGATACTTCACCCTTTGTGTTTGAGCCTCTATTTCCAAGTGATACCTCAACCTTACAATTTTGAGGGATACTTTGTTAGCCCTTTTTGTGTACCGCAAGTGTACGGGTCGTGCAAGTAATAAAATGATGAGTTAAGTTCGTTCCTTCGAGGATTAGGATTAATATCTTAGCTAACTATTAACTATTAGTTTAAGAAATTCTATTCAAGGACATATAAATTTGGAGAGAGATTGTGACTTGTTTAAAAGACTAAAAAGCTTTAATAAAAGATTGGGATTCAAAGGTTGGAGAATAGGGACTCCTTTTTCACTAACTATTCCACTTGATAATATGCAACCAAGATGAGTGTTAAGCAATGAATTTGTTGGCATAAGAAACTCCACTAGTTAAAAGCCTATGTCTAGGTCTATTAAGCTTATGTAACTTACTTAGTTAACTATGTGTCCATGAAAACCAAAGCAAATTCCATTCATTAAGATTGATTCTTAACCATTGCCATGCATGACCAAAGGGTATATCTCTATCCCATTAGCTAATTAAATCACTCATCAACTAGAATGAAATTAAACATGCATCAACCATATTCATGATCTAAAACCTAAATCCCTATGTCTAGTTCAATAGATTCAACCAAAACACAATAAATGTTGGCCAAACATTCATGAGCATTAAGAGAAATATGGATGAACAAAACACATTATCATAAACAACTCACAAGGTTACAGAATCATCAAGTTTATATAGAAAGATCCAAAGGAATCCCTAAAATGAACTTAGCTAGCCATGGGTCACGAAAATACCAAAGCCATTTCCATGCCCATGCCCTAGAATGAGAGAGAGAGAAGAAAGAAGAAGGGAAACTCTATTATGATGATGCTTAGATGAATGATCGTCCTTCAAGAAGGGTGGCTTCCACTTCTGGTCCATTTTCAGCTCTCCAAAACTGTCAAGCAATAAGCCCTAGCTCGGTTCTCCAGCGACCCAGAACTCCCTCTCCTTTTTTTAATCTAAAAGCATCGTATTTATAGGTGCAGCAGACGTCCACGCACCGCGGCGTACCATTTCCCACGCCGCGGCGTGATAGCCTCGGTCTCCTCAGTATACAGCAGCCAGAGAACAGCACGCCGAGGCGTAAACATATCCACGCCGCGGCGTGGAAAGCTGAGACTTCTCTTGACTCTTCTCTTCCCATGCTAGTCCACATGCTACTCCAATTCATCCATTTTGTAGCCTAACCTACAATTTACAGCTCACTCGATTAATCACAAGCGCAAAATCAACATATTCTAATCAAAAGAATTGGAAATATGTTCACAAAATAAAGAGGAAGACATCAATAAACTTTTGTATAAAAAAAGTTTAGAGTCTCCCAATTATGCCCAAGAACAAGGACTGAGCAATCAATAAAGCACTGATATAGGGCACAAATAACTACATTTTATGGAGTTATCATACCTCACCCTTTCTTTTACAGTTTATACAAAGATAGAATTGATAGAAACTTTCTCAAGAGTGGATAATACAAATTGAAGATCAATGGGTATCAAGAAATCACACTTTTAAGCTCAAAAACAGAGGTTTAGAGAAATAGATAGTGAAACACGACTTTGATGTTCAAGAATGATTTTTAGATTGTTCTCTAACTTTTCTTTGATGTCCAAACACTTGTATTTATAGCCCATTAAGATTTAGAGCCATTGGTAGTGTTTAAAGAAAGATTTCTTTATGAAAACTAGCCGTTTATAGTCCTTGGGAATGTTTCAGACTCGTGATAATCGATTACATAGATGTTATAATAGATTACAATGTTCTTAGAACTCATTTTAGGCTTTCTAGGCACTTGGTAATCGATTACATACTTCTGGTAATCGATTACATGGCTTCTGCCAAAGTGGTAATCGATTACAGGACTTGTGTAATCGATTACAGCATTTCTGGTTTTGAAAACTAACTTTAAAAGGTCAAAACTTCTTCATTTCTTATCTGATTAAAGCGAATAACACTCATTGAAAAGATCTGAGTCTATTTTCAAATGAAATAAGTTTCAGGACAAAACTCAAAGTATTTTGAAAGATATGATTAAAAGAGTAATCAAAGGTCAAGTTTTTAAAACTCAAACTTGACTATTTTTTAAGACTAACTTTAAATGGTCATAACTTCTTCATTTCTTATCCGTTTAAAGCAAATGACCACTCATTGGAAAGATTGAGTCTATTTTCATATGAAATAAGTTTCACAACAAAACTCAAGTTAGTTTGAAAGTTATGATCAAAAGAGTTACCAAATGTCAGTTTTACAAAACACAAACTTGACTATTTTTCATAGATCTGAATTACCACCAAGACTAGCTTTCCAAAAACAAATTGTTGGGCATTTAAACATTTTAGAAACATTTATAAAGATGTTTAAAACTTGTTTGAGCTTAGTGTGATTCTTTTTTACCTTTACACAAGATATAAGTCCTATAAGCTAAACTTGAAGAGTCTTGGAACTTGATATCTGCTTTCCATTTCTTTCTTATTTGTTATCATCAAAACCATTGTCATTGCCAATGCTAATCACATTCTCCCCTTTTTTGATGATGACAAACAACCATTGAGAAAAGAGTAAGTTCAAATAAATTGAAACTCACAAAAGGTGTTAGAGACTTACTCCCCCTCTATTTTTCAAGAGGTGATTAGATCATAGATGCACAGCTCCCTCTTAATTTTGAAATTTAAGATCATTGAATTTACACCTTTTTCTATTTACCTTTTCTCAAAGACTCAAATTTTTTCCCCTTTTGTCATAATAAAAAAGGTATGCAATATATAGATTTTGATAAAGAGAAGTTATACAAAACCATTGCCATATAAAAAATATGCAATCAATATTGTAGCAATAAGATAATATAATCAGCATTTTATGATAAGTTAACAGAATAGCCATTAAGTACACGATAGATAAAGAGAAATATGTATGCCAAAATCATGTAAGTACATTATCATAAAGTAAAGCAATGCAAAAGATACATATTCTGAATCCTTCAATCAAAAACCATTTTAAAACTTCCTCCCCTTTCAAAAATAATTTTATAATAACACATTACATTTTCAAAAGCATTTTAGAAGGGTAGAAGGGTTTTATATTGAAATCACATATTCATTGAGAATGATCAAATCTAAGTCAAAGGAACATTTGAAAGTACATCTCCTCTCTTTCTCATTAAACAAGAGCCTTAAAAAGATAAAACACTTTTTAAGAACAAGACTTATCTTTTGAAGTATTAAGATGGTCTCTATAGAATATTTCAAAAGATTTATTTGAAAATTTTCTTAAATATTCTCTCAAGATTTAATAAAACATTTCAAAGCAATGAAGAGAGTATTACATTTATGGCACAAATCGAATGATTTCCAAATTTTCAAGACAATTAGGAGCTGAAAATACTTTCAAGTTCTTAAGATAAGTTCAAAAGATTTTTAAGGATATGGAACTTGAAAAGCTTCTTTCAAATATGATAAGAGATTTTGCTTTAAAAACTTTTTAATCAAACTAGAAACTCTTTTCAAAACAAGAGCATGATTCTCATAGGTGTTATACCACAAAGAAACTATAAATCAAGAGAATCATATATATCAAATGTAACATCTCAAAAATTCTTTATTTCATTAGAAATGATCATTTTATAATATTTATGATTCTTAAGAATTTTTTTGGATTTTTCTGGAAATGATGAATATTTTAATATATTCTTCATTTTACGTGTACACTGAGCGGAGCCGAGAAAATAGAATATTTTCCCTGAGGCTAGTAAACCTTGAACTGTCAACGTGTCAACGGGGGATCTTACTAAACCCGAGGCCAGGCACAGTTTGTGAGGTTTACGTCTTTCGAGGTTTTATCTACTAGATAAAATCGCGGTATCATAAAATTATCGGATGAATAATAAAATATTATTTTCATCACTTGTAATTTAATTCACTGAGAAAATGATTCTGTAGTGTAATTAATCATCTGTCTGATGTATTTAATTAGGAGACAAGCTTACTATACACTTTATCGAGGAGCGCGCGAAGCTTCTCAAGGAAGCTTCCTCCAACCATTTTATATTTTTTTCTCTCTCCTCCTTTCCTTGGGTGCTGCACGTTTGGCTATTTGGGGGTCTAATTCATTTTCTTTCTCACATTTTCCCCTCCTCCCTGTACGCAGCTCACTATTCACTCATATTTCTCTCTTCTCTTTCACCCCACAGTAGCAACACCATCCACCCACACCTCCATTTTGTTCTTCAAAAACCGTCACAATCCTACCACAATTTTGTGTTAGAGGACCACCATCATTGAGGAAATCATCTTCAAAGTTCTACACTCTTTTCATCTTTATTCTCTTACATCTTTAAAGCTTAAAGGTTGGAACTTTAAGGTAAAGATCTTAGCTTTTTCTTCCTCTCTTCTCATTTTCGTAACCCACTGTCATTTTGATGACCATGGGTATTCATTTCAATATTGGGTTCTAATTTTTGTAAGTTTGAATATTTAAGGATTTCCTGGAAGCTTAAAACGAAATCCTGACCAAAAAGGAGCAACCTTTCTTTGTGCTTCTCTAAGGTAAGAGGAAGACACTCCTCCTCAACCTATTTTAGCATTTAGGAACGTCTGTGATTGGTGTTGAGGGTCATTCTGTTTTTGCATGTTGTTTGTATTGTATGTGTGCTATTTGATTATTTGTGTGCTTTGATATATATCTGGATGTATTGGAACGTGTAATATGGAAGGAAATGATTTTCGATTGGTTCTCGGATGGTCACGGTGTTGAGCCCAGAAATTTGGAAATTTCATGTGAAAACTAGTAATAGTATGAACTTTTGGCCAAACCCGTCGAATTTGATATCTTGATCACTTAGTAAAATGTTAAAATCCGTCGAGTATGAACTCCTGGCCAAACCGGTCGAATTTGATATCTTGATCACTTAGTAAAATGTTAAAATCCATCGAGTATGAACTCCTGACCAAACCCATGGAATTTGATGTCCTGATCACTCAGTAAAATGTTAAAATCCGTCGAGTAGGAACTCTTGGCCAAACCTGTCGAAATTGATATCCTGATCACTTAGTAAAACGTTAAAATCCGTCGAGTATAAGCTCCTGACCAAACCCATCGAAATTGATATCCTGATCATTTAGAAATGTTAAAATCCGTCGAGTTAGAATGACAGATCCATCGAATTAGAGTTTCTGACCATGGTGTTTTCCGTCGGTTCGACACTTGGGAGATTGCTCCAACGTCAACACCACCCGTCGAATTAGACTTTCTCCTAATCTTCTAGTAAGTTCGATAGTTTTGATCTCCGTTCGACAGAACCTCCATCCGACAGAAATTGATTTTTAGCCAATCTTGTTATAAAATGTTCTCCCATCTTTCATCCTTCTGCCTTGTTATTTTTCGTCGAAAGGCAGCCTCAATTTTTCCACTAAATACATTGTCTCCGTCGAATTCACAAGTATGGTTTATCACCCAACACCTAGCAATTAAATTTGTGATTTTGTTGGTGATTTCGGCCATGTATCTTCCTGGACCCAAAACTTTTGGACTAATAAAGGCACATTAATCATAAATAATTGGATGACTAGAAATTAATTAGGGATTCATAAACAGGGAAGAACATGAGTATAGGTAAGCTTGTGAGGAACATAATGAACCTAATGGTTGACTTCTATCATGATTATGAATGGGATTGTGGTTATCCTTAAAATGTGTTGTTGGTTTGATGTGGATCCGTGAATGGGATCAAAACTTGTGGATAAATCATATGACATGCATTTGAAGCATGATTGACCGAGTTGTCATGAGAAGCATGATTGAGTCATACATTGCACAAAAAGAAAGAGAACGTCTGTTGGACATTGTTAAGGCCGAGTTGCCTAGGAGTTGAATCACACCTTAGTGCGGGTGCGAATAGACAAGTGGGGTCCTGTAGTTGGCCTTGAGGGCGTCAGGGCACAGGTGTCAGGCAGAGGGTAGTGGTAGCCCCTCTGGACCGTGGGACAAACCGATGCAAACGTACCGACGATCCTGACTGGCCATAGTCCTATATCGAGATCTTGTGAGAATGCCGCTGTATAAAGCCTTGTTGAGCAAAATGACTGATTATTTTCTGGAAAGCTTATTTTTATGGCTGACGAGATACTTGCATGTCTCCCTGATCATTCTCTCCGACTGTTTTGTGTCTAGCTCCATAGAGTAGGATCTTGATTATTGAGGGCACATGTGCATAGTGAGTACATGAATTATCTGGCATACATTGTTATTACAATTGGAACTGTTGTATTTCTGAATATCTATATATATGACTGCCTAGAACTGTTTGGTTGATTATAACTGCTACTAAATGTTTATTACCATTATTGTTGTCATAAATGCTATGTGGGCGCTTTGCGCCATTTGGTTTCTTGATGCTATAAATGGTAATGATGGTAGGATGTCTTACCTCTTTCCTATCTTTCCATCATTGTTTGTCTGTATATTGCGTCCCATTGAAGATGACTGCAAGGAAGCTGAGGCTCCTGACTTCCCTGACTTTTTGCCTTACCTCAACTGAGCGACTGCTAAAGAATATGGAGCCATGCACGCAGAGATTTTTGGGAGATGTGTGCCTGACTTTCTTGGGAGGGCCAGAGTGTTGGCACATCAACTATGGTTCTAAGCGTTGCATATATACGGGGGATGTATCGATATCTTTAGCCTAGAGGTGCCACGAGCCGCCTGTCTTCACCTGCTGTATTAGTCTACGTTTGGAGTTTCAACTACCGATACGCGAGATGTGGGGTGACCGTTATTTCACTCCGTGGGAAGACTCTTTTCGTTCCACAGCTCGGGCCCCGTCCCGTAACTCTGCGATTCCTATGGTGATTTCCTCTGATGAGGAAGATCCTGAGGAAGATCCCGAGGAAGTCCTTGTGGACGACTCCGAAGAGGATCCTGACACGATTTCTCCTCACTTGAGGGGTTGATTTTACTTGTAGCCACTGAGGGCTACCAGTATTTTATTTTAGGGGCCTGATGTTTTGTCTGTAGTGGACTGTATATTCTGATACCGTGGGATATGTATGTATAATCCTTTGGGGGCAGGTGTAGTTTTTGCTTTTTGGTATACCAAGCTTGTAACTAAACAGTTTGATAATTATATATATATGTTGTTGCAACGTTAATTTCCATGTATGCTTCACTACTGCTTTTATCCTCTATTTCCATTATGCTGCATCAACATGATTGTTAATTATCATTATAGTTAATGTACAAAAAAAAAATATACTCGCCAATTTAAATACCCAACTATAATCAAGTAAATATACATATTATGAAAAGGAACCGGGTCTTAACTCACATAATTTTATTTCCGCATTATAATTGACAATGTGACGTTCCCTTACAAAAAAGGGCGTTACATTAAGTTGGTATCAGAGCCTCGATTTATGTCTCTTTGGGTCTTGTGGTTGAGTCTGTCTTGTTTGTGCTGTGTGTTCTCTGAATAGTATACATAAAGGTGTATTGTTTGGTATTCCTAGTGAATGCAACTGACTTTTCTATGTTTTCAGTTAATCTGATCTAAGAAAGTAAGATGGTGCGAAGGGAAGATATGGCAGCTGCTATAACAGCAATGCAGAGGATGGCTGAGGCCGTCACACAACAAACCGAGCAAGCTGCTCAGCAGCAAGAGAGAGTCACACAACAATAAGAGCGAGCTGCTCAACAGCTAGAGGCTACTGCTGATGCTCAGAATTTAGCAGAGTTTCGACGCCATAACCCTCGTCAATTCAAAGGAGAATTTGATCTGGACAAGGCTAGTCTATGGATCAAGGAGTTGGAGAAAGTCTTCAGAGGAATGAACTACGCCAAGGACAAGAAGGTAAACTATACTGCATTTATGCTAGTAGGCAATGCTGAAAATTGGTGTAATGGAGTGCAGCAGATGCTGGAAGCTGCAAACCAAGAGATCACTTGGGAGTTATACAAGGAAAAGTTCTTGGATAAGTATTTTCCTACGAGCGCAAGGCATGCGAAGGAGTCAGAATTCCTCAACCTGTGACAAGGAAATATGACCGTTAGCGAGTACGCAGCGAAATTCGAAAGCTTATCACAGTTTTCAACATACTTCAGAATCAACCAACTGAAGCATGGATATGCCGAAGATTCACGGAAGGGCTGAGGTATGAAGTAAAGAAGGTTGTGATCACCTTGAAGATCAATGAATTCTCATAACTACTAGATGCTTGCTATGATGTAGAGGCTCTAGAGCAATCTAGAGACATGAGAAACACGAACTTTGGGCCTACGAGGTTCCAGAGAGGCGGCAGTAATGGTGCTAACCGTTTCCAGAAGAAGCCATACTCTCGACCAATGGGGAATCAGCAACAAGCCATAGGTGGAAGTTCTGGTGGAGGTTTTACTGGGAACCGAACTGGCCAAAACGTGGCGTACCCCTCCAAATACCGGAAGTACGGAAAAGATCATCTGACAAGGGATTGTTCTATTAAAGGGATTATTTGTTTCCGATGCGAAAAACCTGGACACATCTACAAAGACTGCAATCAAGCGAAGGTTGAACCTTCAATGAATGCTGCAAAAGCTAGGAAACCACAAGCTGGAGGATGAGTTTACACTATGAGCAGAGCTGAAGCCTCCGAATCCGAAGATTTGATACAGGGGGAAGGTACCATAGAAGGTAATCTTTTAATTATGCTGTATGACTCTGGGGTAACCCATTCTTTCATATCATATGCAAAGACTGGGTCTACCTGTGTCGTCTTTACCTTTTGACTTAACTATTTCTACCCCTACTGATAAACCAATAGTTACTACCAAAGTCTGTTTAAACTGTCCATTGGTTGTTAAAAGTCGAACCTTTTCGGTCGATCTGATCTGTTTACCCCTTTCCCAACTAGATATTATCTTAGGGATGGACTGGTTGTCTTCCAACCATGTTCTGTTAGACCGTTCCAAAAAGACCATAGTTTTTCCCATAGAGGAGAATTCTAGATTTTTGACGGCCAACCGAGTTCAAGCTCTCTTGAAAGAAGGAGCTCACGGATACATGCTACTGTCTTCTTTGAAAGTCGAGAACGAGGTTGATGTGAACACGATTTCAGTGGTGAATGAGTTTCCCGAAGTCTTTCCTAATGATGTACCTGGTTTACCACCGGCTCGAGAGATAGAGTTTGCTATCGACCTAGTACCGGGAGCTGGTCCCGTGTCTATAGCACCGTATAGGATGGCACCGACAGAGTTAGCTGAGCTTAAGAAACAGCTAGAAGAGCTTTTGGAAAAGTAATTTGTCAGGCCAAGTGTGTCACCATGGGGAG
Source organism: Ormosia semicastrata (assembly GCA_029884595.1). NCBI lineage: Eukaryota > Viridiplantae > Streptophyta > Magnoliopsida > Fabales > Fabaceae > Ormosia > Ormosia semicastrata. The sequence goes on from JAQQTO010000060.1 coordinate 79,910,965, forward strand.
CACCAGTGCTGTTAGTTCACAAGAAGGATAGCACCTCAAGATTATGTGTGGACTATCGGCAGCTGAACAAAGTAACGATCAAGAACAAGTATCCACTCCCGAGAATTGATGACTTAATGGACCAACTGAAGGGAGTAGTGGTGTTTTCAAAGATCGATCTGTAATCTGGGTATCATCAGATACGAGTGAAGGCGGAGGATGTACCTAAGACAGCTTTTCGTACCCGATACGGTCATTACGAATATCTCGTGATGCCGTTTGGTGTGACGAATGCACCAGCTATCTTTATGGACTACATGAACCGAATCTTTCATCCTTACTTGGACAGATTCTTAGTGGTCTTCATTGATGACATTCTGGTATACTCTCAAAATCGGGAGGACCATGCTGAGCACCTCAGTATAGTTCTTCAGATTCTGAAGGAGAAGGAACTGTATGCCAAACTATCAAAATATGAGTTCTGGCTAGAAGAAGTTAAGTTTCTGGGTCACATGATCTCGAAGGATGGGATTGCAGTGGATCCATCGAAGGTGGAGGCAGTGCTGCAATGGGAAAGACCAACGTCCGTGACGGAAATTCGAAGCTTCATGGGTTTAGCTGGATATTACCGAAGGTTCATTAAGGGATTCTCCAAGATTACTGGACCACTTACACAACTCACGAGGAAAAACCAAGCTTTTGAGTGGATCGACAGCTGTGAGCAAAGTTTCTAAGAGTCGAAGAATCGACTGACTACCTCACTGGTGTTAGTGCTACCCGATCTGAATGAGCAGTTTGAAGTGTACTGTGACGCTTCATACCAAGGGCTAGGATTTGTACTTATGCAGCATGGAAGAGTAGTGGCTTATGCTTCAAGGCAGTTACGAGTGCACGAGAAGAACTACCCGACGCATGACTTGGAGTTAGCGGCTGTAGTTTTTGCTCTGAAGATATGGAGGCATTTTCTCTACGGAGCAACGTTCAACATTTTCAGTGATCACAAGAGTCTGAAGTATTTGTATAATCAGAAGGAGTTGAATATGAGGCAACAAAGGTGGTTAGAATTCCTGAAGGATTACGATTTCTAACTTCTGTATCACTCTAGCAAGGCAAATGTTGTGCCAGACGCTCTAAGTAGGAAGATGATCAATGTCTCTGCCCTGATGATCAAGGAAAATGATATGCTAGAGCAGTTTAGAGATGTGTGGTCTTTTGTGGAGTTAGAACCTGGAAAGATTTGCATGAATATGGTTACCATCACAAGTGAGCTAATGGATGACATAAGGGAAAAGCAGAAGATTGACAAGTTCTTACAAGAAGTGAGAGAGCAAGTGAAGCAAGGAAATAAAACAGAGTTTGCGGAAGGAACGGATGGAATTATGAGGTTTCATGGAAGAGTTTGTATTCCCCGAGACAAAGAACTTAGAGAATACATCATTAACCATGCTCATACAAGCCAGCTGAGTATGCATCCGGGCATAACAAAAATGTACTAAGATTTGAAGAAGTTATTCTGGTGGCATGGAATGAAGAGTGACGTCACTAGATGTGTATCGACTTGTCTAGTTTGTCAAAAAGCTAAAGTGGAACATCAGAGACCAGCAGGATTACTGCAACCGTTGTCTATTCCAGAATAGAAATGGGACAGTATTGCAATGGATTTTGTAGTCGGATTGCCAAGGACAATAAAAGGTCATGATTCGATTTGGGTAATTATGGACCGACTCACGAAATCGGCACACTTTCTCCCGATCGACATAAAATACAAACTGGAGAGATTGACTCAGATCTATATTGGAGAAATTGTTAGACTACACGGTGTGCCTACAAGTATTGTTTCGGATAGAGATTCGAGATTTACTTCAAATCTCTAGGAGAGTTTGCAAGAAGCGTTGGGGATGAAATTACGTCTGAGTTCTGTGTATCACCCACAGACCGATGGTCAATCTGAGAGGACAATCCAATCTTTGGAAGATTTGCTTAGAGCTTGTACCATAAAGCAGACTGGAAGTTGGGATGAAGTTCTACCCTTGATAGAATTCACCTACAACAACAGTTATCATTCGAGCATAAGGATGGCACCCTATGAAGCTCTGTATGGTCGACGGTATCGAACACCTCTATGTTGGTACCAAGACAGCGAGTGCCTTACTATTGGACCAGAGATTATACAGCAGACAACTGAGAAGGTTAAGATGATTCAGGAAAAGATGAGGACGGCTCAGAGTTGGCAAAAGAGTTATGCAGACCAAAGGAGAAAGCCTCTTGAGTTTGAGGAAGGTGAGCATGTATTCCTGAAAGTCACACCTACGATTAGGGTAGGCCGGGCTTTAAAATCTAGAAAACTCATTCCTAAATTCCTTAGACCATACCAAATCATTCATTGTGTAGGTCCTATAGCTTATCAAATAGCCTTACCTCCTTTCCTTTCAAACATCCATAATGTTTTCCATGTGTCACAACTTCGAAAATACCTTCCTGATCCAAGTCATGTCATAGCACAGGATACAGTACAATTAAAAGAAAACTTAACTTATTAGACGTCTCCTGTAAGAATCGAGGATAGGAAGATAAAGCAATTAAGAGGCAAGGAGATTGCATTGGTGAAAGTAATCTGGAACGAGGTGACTGGAGATGCAACCTGGGAGTTGGAAGACAAGATGAAGGAGCAACACCTACAGTTATTCTAAGGTATGCAAATTTCAAGGACAAAATTCCTTTTTAGAAGGGGAGTGTTGTAACATTCCGAAAATTCTTTATTTCATTAGAAATGATCATTTTATAATATTTATGATTCTTAAGAATTTTTGTGGATTTTTCTGGAAATGATGAATATTTTAATATATTCTTCGTTTTGCATGTACACTGAGCGAAGCCTGGAAAATAGAATATTTTCCCTGAGGCTGGTAAACCTTGAACTGTCAACGTGTCAACGGGGGATCTTACTAAACCCGAGGCTGGGCACAATTTGCGAGGTTTACGTCTTTCGAGGTTTTATCTGCTAGATAAAATCGCGGTATCATAAAATTATCGGATGAATAATAAAATATTATTTTCATCACTTGTAATTTAATTCACTGAGAAAATGATTCTGTAGTGTAATTAATCATCTGTCTGATGTATTTAATTGGGAGACAAGCTTACTATACACTTTATCGAGGAGCGCGCGAAGCTTCTCAAGGAAGCTTCCTCCAACCATTTTATATTTTTTCTCTCTCCTCCTTTCCTTGGGTGCTGCACGTTTGGCTATTTGGGGGTCTAATTCGTTTTCTTTCTCACATTTTCCCCTCCTCCCTGTACGCAGCTCACTATTCACTCATCTTTCTCTCTTCTCTTTCACCCCACAGCAGCAGCACCATCCACCCACACCTCCATTTTGTTCTTCAAAAACCGTCACAATCCTAGCACCATTTTGTGTTGGACAACCACCATCATTAAGGAAATCATCTTCAAAGTTCTACACTCTTTTCATCTTCATTCTCTTGCATCTTTGAAGCTTAAAGGTTGGAACTTTAAGGTAAAGATCTTAGCTTTTTCTTCCTCTCTTCTCATTTTCGTAACCCACTGTCATTTTGATGTCCATGGGTATTCATTTCAATATTGGGTTCTGATTTTTGTAAGTTTGAATATTTAAGGATTTCCTGGAAGCTGAAAACGAAATCCTAACCAAAAAGGAGCAACCTTTCTTTGTGCTTCTCTAAGGTAAGAGGAAGAGACTCCTCCTCAACCTATTTTAGCATTTAGGAACGTCTGTGATTGGTGTTGAGGGTCATTCTGTTTTTGCATGTTGTTTGTATTGTATGTGTGCTATTTGATTGTTTGTGTGCTTTGATATATATCTGGATGTATTGGAACGTGTAATATGGAAGGGAATGATTTCCGATTGGTTCTCGGATGGTCACGGTGTTAAGCCCAGAAATTTGGAAATTTCATGTGAAAACTAGTAACAGTATGAACTCTTGGCCAAACTCATCGAATTTGATATCTTGATCACTTAGTAAAATGTTAAAATCCGTCAAGTATGAACTCCTGGCCAAACCCGTCGAATTTGATATCTTGATCACTTAGTAAAATGTTAAAATCCATCGAGTATGAACTCTTGGCCAAACCCGTTGAATTTGATATCTTGATCACTTAGTAAAATGTTAAAATCCGTCTAGAAAGAACTCTTGGCCAAACCTGTTGAATTTGATATCTTGATCACTTAGTAAAATGTTAAAATCCGTCGAGTATAAACTCCTGACCAAACCCATTGAATTTGATGTCCTGATCACTCAGTAAAATGTTAAAATCCATCGAGTAGGAACTCCTGGCCAAACCTGTCGAATTTGATATCCTGATCACTTAGTAAAACATTAAAATCCGTCAAGTATGAGCTCCTGGCCAAACCCGTCGAAATTGATATCTTGATCATTTAGAAATGTTAAAATCCGTCGAGTTAGAATGACAGATCCATCGAATTAGAGTTTCTGACCATAGTGTTTTCCATCGGTTCGACACTTGGGAGATTGCTCCAACGTCAACACCACCCATCAAATCAGAGTTTCTGCTAATCTTCTAGTAAGTTTGACAGTTTTGATCTCCGTTCGACAGAACCTCCATCCGACAAAAATTGAGTTTTAGCCAATCTTATTATAAAATGTTCTCCCATCTTTCATCCTTCTACCCTGTTATTTTTCATCGAATGGCAGCCTCAATTTTTCCACTAAATACATTGTCTCCGTTGAATTCACAAGTATGGTTTATCACCCAACACCTAGCAATTAAATCTGTGATTTTGTTGGTGATTTCGGCCGTGTATCTTCCTGGACCCAAAACTTTTGGACAAATAAAGGCACATTAATCATAAATAATTGGATGACTAGTAATTAATTAGGGATTCATAAACAGGGAAGAACATGAGTATGGGTGAGCTTGTGAGGAACATAATGAACCTAATGGTTGACTTCTATCATGATTATGAATGGGATTGTGGTTATCCTTAAAATGTGCTGTTGGTTTGATGTGGATCCTTGAATGGGTTCAAAACTTATGGATAAATCATATGACATGCATTTGAAGCATGATTGACCGAGTTGTCATGAGAAGCATGATTGAGTCATGCATTGCACAAAAAGAAAGAGAACGTCTGTTGGACATTGTTAAGGCCGAATTGCCTAGGAGTTGAATCACACCTTAGTGCGGGTGCGAATAGGCAAGTGGGGTCCTGTAGTTGGCCTTGAGGGCGTCAGGGTGCAGGTGTCGCACAGAGGGTAGTGGTAGCCCCTCTGGACCGTGGGACAAACTGATGCAAACGCACTAACGATCCTGATTGGCCACAGTCCTATATTGAGATCTTGTGAGAATGCCGCTGTATAAAGCCTTGTTACGTAAAATGATTGATTATTTTCTGGAAAGCTTATTTTCATGGCGGACGAGATACTGGCATGTCTTCCTGATCATTCTCTCCGACTGTTTTGTGTCTAACTCCATGGAGTAGGATCTTGATTATTGAGGGCACATATGCATAGTGAGTCCATGAACTATCTGGCATACATTGTTATTACAATTGGAACTGTTGTATTTCTGAATATCTATATATATGACTGCCTGGAACTGTTTGGTTGATTATAACTGCTACTAAATGTTTATTACCATTATTGCTGTCATAAATGCTATGTGGGCGCTTTGCGCCGTTTGGTTTCTTGATGCTATAAATGGTAATGATGGTAGGATGTCTTACCTCTTTCCTGTCTTTCCATCATTGTTTGTCTGTATATTGCGTCCCATTGAAGACGACTGCAAGGAAGCTGAGGCTCCTGACTTCCTCGGCTTTTTGCCTTACCTCGACTGAGCGACTGCTAAAGAATATGGAGCCACGCACGCAGAGATTTTTGGGAGATGTGCGCCTGACTTTCTTGGGAGGGCCAGAGTGCTGGCACATCAACTATGGTTCTGAGCGTTGCGTATATATGGGGGATGTATCGATATCTCTAGCCTGGAGGCGCCACGAGCCGCCTGTCTTCACCTGCTGTATTAGTCTACGTTTGGAGTTTCAACTACCGATACGCGAGATGTGGGGTGACCGTTATTTCACTCCTCAGGAAGACTCTTTTCGTTCCACAACTCGGGCCCCGTCCTGTAACTCTGCGATTCCTATGGTGATTTCCTCTGTCGAGGAAGATCCCGAGGAAGTCCTTGAGGATGACCCCGAAGAGGATCCTGACACGATTTCTCCTCACTTGAGGGATTGATTTTACTTGTAGCCACTGAGAACTACTAGTATTTTATTTTGGGGGCCTGATGTTTTATCTGTAGTGGGCTGTATATTCTGATACCATGGGATATGTATGTATAATCCTTTGGGGGCAGGTGTAGTTTTTGCTTTTTGGTATACCAGGCTTGTAACTAAACAGTTTGATAATTATATATATATGTTGTTGCAACGTTAATTTCCATGTATGCTTCACTACTGCTTTTATCCTCTATTTCCATTATGCTTCGTCAACATGGATGTTAATTATCGTTATAGTTAATGTACAAAAAAAAAATATACTCGCCAATTTAAATACCCAACTATAATCAAGTAAATATACATATTATGAAAAGGAACCGAGTCTTAACTCACATAATTTTTTTTCCACATTGTAATTGACAATGTGACGTTCCCTTACGAAAAGGGGCGTTACATCAAACATTCACCTTGATGAAATATGCTATAGGGATCAAGCATGTATAGAACTAATATCATCCACCCTATATTGCAATGACAAAATTAGCAATTTATTATCTAATTAGGCAGTTTGTCAGTGCTAAGCATACTTCTCATGTAAAGAAAGCATCTAATCATTTAAGATCAAATTATCAACAAGTATCATATAATCTATAGCATATAGAATACCATAATAGTTTAGGGATAGAGATACTTTTTGAGAGAGTGATGCTTCGTTAGAATGTTCTTCGTTTATTGGACCTTAGAGTTTGAGATTTCTTCCATTGTGTATTCCATTCCATTGCACTTGAAGAAAATCTCCTCATGTCCTTCTTCATTCAACTCTTCTCATTTATCCACATATGCTTGACACTTTAATATTTGATGGCTATACTTGAAGCACATAGAGATACTTGCAAAGCTAACTTTAAAAATTCTCTAAAACATAAGTTAGCATCAAATATCATTTAATCTCATTTACAAGCATAATTTAGGTTGATATATAATGTTAAAATATGTACCACATTATCAACCATGCAAAGTTAGTTTTAATGAGAACAAAAGAATAATATATGCACTTGAACCCAAAAGCATAGTTTAAGCATTTTCAAAGCAAGATTCAAGTTTATCAAGAAATACATGATCAACATCAAAACTTATATAAGCATTTTGGGGCAAACAATGATCATGTAAGATATGTAATATCAAGTAAGGAATTCTAGTATGCACACATGTCAATTAAGAACAAAAAGTCCCTTATTATAATGAAAGAATTGAAAAACCATGGAACTATAACTTTTGAACATTTATGATTCATTTCAAGATATATTTCATTGTAAAAACCATTGAAGTTCAAAGGCAAGTTCAAGGCACAAAAATAAATCATTTACTTCTTGTTTTCAGGATATGAACATATCAAACAATTTCAAACAAGAAGACATATAACTTTTAACAACCCAAACTCCAAGTAAGTATATAGGAAAAATAAGCATCAAGGAGAAATGATTAAAACTACTCATGAGCATGTGAATTTTCATATTTGAGCCAAGAGAAATGGTCACAAGCTCAAGAATAAAGATATTACCATAGCATGTCATTCCAAGCAAAATGTGTGCATATCTAGCATGTTAGCATATATAAAAATATTTTTAAAATGTAATGCTAGAAAAGCACAACTTAAGGCATGATAAGGCATAAAAACAAATCTCTACTTATCCAAACATCACATGATATTCAATTTAAAGTATAAATAAGGATAAGAGATTGATATCACCAAAAGTGTACTCTTTGAGTTTTTGTAGGTGACTTCAACTTCTATGCCTCAAGGCTCCTTGAGAATGTTGTGGTTCTCCATGTCTTTCTTTTTATGTTTTCATCATTTTTGGAGAACTTGGACCATTTTATGTTTTCCCAACTTCAAGTAGCAAGGCTGTATTTCACTTCATTTGCATGCTTGAGCTAATGGTCACCCTACAACACAATTCAAAGTACTTTCTTCGGTATCTACCAATTTTGGATCCATAGAGGTTAGTCATTATGCCAAACTCATAAGCAAATAATAAAATAATAAACGAGTTCACAAGGACAAAAGATATTTCATTTCATTGATCATTAAGCACATACTAAGAGAAAAGGTGAATAATAGAAGAAATATGGCTTTTTGTGCACTGAAACTCATTTTTAAAGCCCATGTAATTGATTACAATGTGTGTGTAATCGATTACCAGTCCTCTAGATTCCATGTATTCGATTACATGTTTGGTGTAATCGATTACCAACTTTTTGGGAACCTTGTAATCGATTACAGGGTTGGTGTAATCGATTACATGAGTTCTAGAAACATTATAATTGATTACATAGTATGTGTAATCGATTACACGCTCTCTGACTTTGCTTGGAACGCTTGGCAGAGCCTCTGTAATCGATTACAAAGGTCTTGTAATCGATTACAAGCTTGCTGAATTTAGTTTTTGCATTTCAAATAGTAATTGATCAATCTCAAAGCCTTCAAATTAGTTCCAAAAAGTCTCAAAGCAACTTCAAACATCATGCAAGCATATCTAGGCATTATAGAGCTTTATGTTACAATAAGAATAAACATAATCATGTGCTAAACATAATATTCAAGTTTTACCAAGTACACATGATTCTATCCTTTACCTAAGGCCTACGAGGAATATACCTCATATTCATTGTCTTTCTAAGTGAATGTTCATAAGAGGTAAAAAAATTTATTACCTTGTGTAACACCCCAACTTTTGGGTTAATTACAATATCGTCCTGAAATGCACTGTTTTGTGAATTCTGTGAGTAGTAAATTAAATTTGACTGTTTCGTGAGTGTATTTGATTATTTTGTGTGATTTGCTCCGAGCCAAGGAAATAATAATTTTCTGGCCGGAAAAATCTTATTTTAATTAATTAGAGTTTTGGGATCTTACTAAACTCAATTCTGATTGATATATATATTAATCTTTTAATTTTTAGGATTTAATTGTGTAATAAAATAATTTTATATTATTATAATATTATTTTATATTACAAGATCCTCTTGTCTCAAAAACAGTAGAAATCTGCTTCAAAATGACTATGGATCCTTAAAAGTCTGTGGGACCCGCATTTAGGAAAAGCAGTCAACGATTCTGACTTGACAAATTCTAAACCAATGGGAGCGAGTCAACGAAAGTGGCTTGACTATTTTGAACTAATAGGAATAGGTCAACAAAAGGAGCATGGACTTTAATATGGACCGTTGGATGAAAACTTAGTTAGGAAGCCTTTAACCTTAACCGTTGATCAAATCAATGGTGTGGATGTGAACTTGATTAGCAAGCATTAAATATTGGCCATAGATCTAATCAAGGGCTAGTAATTAAAGTTAAAATCAATGGTTAAGATTAAGTCAAACATAGTGGCTTGAATTTGATTAGTAGCTAATTAAGCCTAATTTGGTTAATTTAATTACCTAATTAGCAAACTAAGTAAACTAATTTAGTTATTAATTAGTTATAATCTAAATACTAATTAGATATCCTAATATTGTTTAGGAGATATAATATATGCTAATATATTAAACAAATTAGTTATATAATTAGAATGTTAATTAAATATTATTAGGAGACTTAACCTAATTAATTAACTATTTAATTAGCATGGAATTAGTCTTTAATTGAAACAAATTAAACCCCCTAAACCCATAGGAACCCCACGGCCATAATGGCTAAATGGGCAAGCTTTCAAAAGTTCTACATAGTTCTTGAACCCATAATGGCTAAATGGGCACTTGGAATTTACTATTCAAATCAAACACTCAACCTCACCCACAAACAACCTCACGGCAGCAGCCCCCTCATTTTACACTCTTCAATTTCATTTTTACACTTATCCTAATCAAAGCTATCCATTCTCTCCAAAAATTCCAAGAACCTAAGCAAACTTTCTCTTCCATTTTTCTCTCTCTACTCGGCCAAGCATCCAAACCACACCATCAATATTCAATAATTTTATCTCTTCATATTTCCTAAACCAAAATCATATTCTTAACACTTTTCCTTCGCAAGGTTTTGTCAAAAACCTACTCTATCTAGTTCAAAATCCAACCGTTATCTTACTTTTCTAAGGGTAAGTTTTGATTCTATGGTTTAAATTTTGATTTTTGATTATCTAAACCATGATTATTCCATGGTTAGTCAATCTTAATCCTTGTATATGTTTTTACTAATTGTTTAAGAATTTTAGGGATTTGTTTTGGAGGTTACACGAAATTTCAAGGAAAGGAGGAGACTAACCGATTATTGTCTTCAAGAGGTAAGAGGGAGATTTAATCTAATCAACCTTGTATGGTGATGAGAAAATGGATTTGTATGTGTGTGAAGAATCCATAAAGATTCATTTGTGTGGTTGTTTATTATTTTTATTATTTATGTGATTGTTTAAATGCTTTCCTAATTGTGATTGATTTAATTGCTATGTTTGTTTATAATTTCTATTATTGATTTTGATTGCTGTGTATGTTTATAGTTTTAAAATATATTGTACGTATATTGTATGTGTTTATAGTTGTATGTGTTTATAATTGTATATTTATTAAAGTAGGATGTGAATAACATGTAACGATTTGCATGAGTGTTCCAAAGAACACATTGAGGCTCACGGCCTTATCATGAAACAGAGAACCAAAATGTTCTCAACCATTTTCTAAATCAATGATTTAAAGAGTCTAGGTAAAATAATAAATTTAAAAATGATTTTGATTAATTATGGCCAACATGCCATTTAGTGTATAATTGAATGCCATTTTATTTTCTAAGATAGGTTAGGTAATGGATTTACAAAATAAACTGATTTCAATGAATCTTTGAGAAAATGAAAGGAATGAATTTAGTTCTAGAATTCTAACTTAGCAAAATTTATTGTAAGTAAGAAACAAAGGAATGCTTGAAAAATACTAACGTAGAGCTCACTCTCAAAGTTTTGAAGCGCGTTAACAAGTTTCAAAGTGTAACTATTGAGTAAGATTAAAATAAATAGAATTTAGAGGAAAACGTTGAAAAATACCTTATACTGATTTTATAGGCAAAATGCTGCCAAAATTTACTAAAATCGGGCGAATAAAATGAAAAGATTCCATACTATATCTATAACACAAGGAAAATACTCTACGTATTTTAAATGTACTAGATATAGTCTACACATATTTAAAATGAGGATTTTTAAGCTATTCGATTAAGAAAATGAATTAAAAATCTTACGCGATTGAGAAAATGATTTAAAAACATTACACAATGTTCAAAAACGTTAAAATATATTTATGCAATTTTAAAACGTTTGTGAAAACGACGCGATTATGAAAATGCGATAAAATTTTTACGCGATTAAACGATACAATGAGTTTTGCTGTCAGGCCAAAGTGGTGGACCCGGACATGTTGTGAGATAGTACTGTCAAGTGGGACAGGCTATGTTTTGGTGCATTGTGACTAAGGGCATTTTTGTAAATATGGTAAAATATGGATATTAAGGGTATTTTTGTAATTTTAGATCATGTTCAGAGTGCTGTGCCAATTTGGTTGATAATTGGTGATTGATTGACGAGATGAATTACACCGGGTTATGGTGTGATAGACGTAGTGTGGTTCATTATTTGAACTTGGAGGCATTAGTACGCGGAGAATCCCATATGTGGACAGTGGTAGCACCTCTGGGCCGTAGTAACGAGCAACACACTAATGATCTTGACGAACACTATTCTTAATCGAGATCTTGAGGAGACTACTAAGTACTATGCCTGTAGTGCATGATGTTGGACTGTGTACTATTACACGATGTTTGGACTGTGGGCTATAGACACGACGTTAGACAGTGCAATAGTTTGGTTGGGCAGTCATAAAGTATTATTAGTTTCTATTCGGATCATTCTCTCAGATATCTGTGTTTAGCTCTATGGAGTAGGAACGAGTCGGTGTGTGTTCATTCATTATCTGCATTTTACTATTTATTATAATCTGTGATAAAATGTATGATGTATTAATTTGCTATATTGTATGTGATATAATGGTATGTATTATTTTGCTGTATTACGCATGATATGCTGGTATGTACTATTGTGATAATTGTTTTGCATTGTCGTTTTCTTATTTGCCATGCGGGTAATGATGTAGATTGTCTCACCTCTTTATTGTATTGTTCTGTTTTGTTTCTACTTTATGTTTATATCATCGAAGACTACAATGGCGGCAAGAGGAGGTCAATTAGATTTCTTTAGACTTCAGTTTCTCGAAGGCACTGAGGCTTGGTATGTCCACTGGGACACAAGACACATAGAGTACAGTGGTAATGTGACTTTATCAGTAAGTAGGACTCGACAGGGGTTCGTTACTACACGTTATACGGTTGCTTTCGTAGAGATTATTTTACCTATTACGGAGTTGTGGAATGAATTTCACCATACTCCTAGAGAAAACTTCGATATACTTTTGGGTCAAATTTCTATCGATCAAGACATTCCTAACTAGGGAATTTGTCTTTTGACAAGGGCTCATGTCTTAGGTATTATATTTGAGTCGTATGCTGTTTTTTTTATTGTTCCTATTAAATATTAATAGTTGTAAATTAATTGTATACTTTAGACAAAAATCATATGTATATTATGGTGAGATTATGTTTTGCTTTGTTTTGTGTTCTGTGTTATTTTATTTAAAGATTAATAAATATAAAAAAAAATTACCACTAATATTATTTATGTACCAAACGTTTTATAACTTGGGTAAGAGTCTTATTTAATTTTATTTTATTGCATCATAAATGTGACATCCCCACAAGGGTGTTACACCTTGGCCTTGGTAATCAAGGAAACTCTTTTCCTTACCTATTACTTCCCTTTTAGTGTTTTGAACTTTGCAAGTTCTATATTTTGTACTTGAGAAGCTTTAGTTGAAGTCATCTTCCTTCTTTAATCAAAACTTCTACCAATGGGCTTTGAAAGCATTCCCCTTGATGATTCTTTCTTCACTTGACCAATTTGTCCATCATTTTGAGAAATTTTCTACATAATTGAAACACTAGAAGGACATTTTGGTACCCACTTCATCTTGGGTCCTTCAATGTTAGTACTAGGGCATTTAGGATCTTTAGGAACCCATATCATATTATTTCTCATATAAGAATTTTTTCTATAATTGCATAAATGAGAAATATGTCCTAGATGACCACAAAAGTTACAAACAAGTGAATTCAATGATGGCTTGGTCCTTTGAAAATCATTTTTGAAAACCTTGAGCCTTTGGTTGTTATTACATTCTAAACTATTTTTGCCATAAGCCTTGCTTGAATTTTCATGTAGAATAATATTAATTTTATTCTCATTAACAAGCATAGAATGTAAGCAATTAAAATCATTAGCTTTGGCAAATTTAGAAGATAAGTCCTTAACTTGATTTTCTAAATCAATACACTTTTCACAAGAAGTTAAGGTTTCAAATTTCAAAGGCATTTCCTCATTCAGAAAAGTATATTCATTTTTCAAAGTCTTAATTTCAATTTCAATAGAGAAAATGTTTTCCAAACAAGATGAGTTTTTCTTTTCTAAATTCAATAAGCCATCATACAATTCATCATATGCACATTGTAGCTCATCATAGGAAGGACTATAATCTAGTTTAACATTATTTACCTCAAAGTCTTTTTTAGTCATATATGAAGTAGTCTCAATTTCTAGCATACTTGGCTCTTTAAGGGAATCACCATCTTCACCAAGAGGCATTGAGCTCTTTTTCTTACTTTGAACATTTTCTTGAGGACATTTTCCATGACAAGCTTTCTTCAATGACTTTTGTTCTTCTTGCTCTCTATATACAACTTTATGCAAAAAATCATTATTAGCAAAATAGATATCATCAAGAGCATCCCATATATCTTTAGCACTAGAGCAGCTCTTAAATTTAGCATAAGCATCATCATTTAAACTACTTCTCAAAATGTGCATAACTCTAATGTTTAATGAAAAACATTTCTTGTCATAAATATTCCAAGTTTGTTTTGATTTGTATATAAGTCCATCAAGCACAATATCCCACAAATAAAGATCAATAGATTGCATATAAATTTTCATTCTAGCTTTTCAATAAACAAAATTCACACCATCAAAGAATGGTGGATTATCAATTTCAAAATCTTCCATTTTGAAAAGCTTTTAATGGTTGCCAACAAACAAGGATCTTTAACTCTAAGTGGTTAAACTTTCACCAGAGCACGAAGCTCTGATACTACTTGTTAGCCATGGCAACCATCACCCAAGAGGGGGGGTGAATTGGGTGATTACAAATTTTAATGCAACTTTGATAAATTATGCATTTTGATATTTTCAATCAACACATGTAGCGGAATAAGTCTAACAAAAGTACAACTATTAAGGATTACTCAAATACAACTTGAGATATATGATGAATCAAATGAATAAGCTAGATATCAAGTTGTAAGAATCAAAACATCAAGATATGTAATAGATAAATATATTTCACTAAATACTGAATTTAAAGAGTGTTGGGAAGAGAGAATCAAACTTAAGAATTTATCCTGGTTCAGCCACCAACCACTTGTGGCCTACATCTAGTCCCCAAGCTTAACTTGAGATTTTCTTCACTATCTCTTAGACTTTACGGGTGCTAGAAAAACCTTTGTACAAACAAGATCACTCCTTACACCTTGGGATACCTCACCCTTGTGCTAGAGCCTCCAATTCTTCAAGCTTTATAGGTGCTTGATGACCTTTACAAACTTGAGCACTCAACACACCTTGGGATACCTCACCCTTTTGTGATTGAGCCTCTATTTCCAAGTGATACCTCACCCTTACAATTTTGAGGGATACCTCACCCTCTCTTTTACAATTTACATAAAGATAGAATTGATAGAAACTCTTTCAAGAGTGGATAATACAAATTGAAGATCAATGGGTATCAAGAAATCACACTTTTAAGCTCAAAAATAGAGGTTTAGAGAAATAGATAGTGAAACATGAATTTAAAGTTCAAGAATAATTTTTAGATTGTTCTCCAAATTTTCTTTGATGCCCAAACACTTATATTTATAGCCCATTAAGATTTAGAGCTGTTGGTAGTGTTTAAAGAAAGATTTCTTTATGAAAACTAGTCGTTTATAGCCATTGGAAATATTTCAAACTCATGGTAATCGATTACATGGATGTTGTAATCAATTACAATGCTCTTAGAACTCGTTCTGAGCTTTCTGGGCACTTGGTAATCGATTACACACTTCTGGTAATCAATTACATGGCTTCTGCCAAAGTGGTAATCGATTACAGGACTTGTGTAATCAATTACAACATTTCTGGTTTTGAAAACTGACTTTAAAAGGTCATAACTTCTATATTTCTTATCCAATTAAAGCGAATGACACTCATTGGAAAGATCTTTGAGTCTATTTTCAAATGAAATAATTTTCACGACAAAATTCAAAGTATTTTGAAATATATGATTAAAAGAGTAATCAAATGTCAGTTTTTCAAAACTCAAACTTGACTATTTTTTAAGACTGACTTTAAATGGTCATAACTTCTTCATTTCTTATCCGTTTGAAGCAAATGATCACTCATAGAAAAGATCTTTTAGTCTATTTTCATATGCAATAAGTTTCACAATAAAAATCAAAGTAATTTGAAAGTTATGATCAAAAGAGTAACTAAATGTCAATTTTACAAAACACAAACTTGGTTATTTTCATAGATTTGAATTAACACTAAGACTAGCTTTCCAAAAATAGTTTGTTGGGCATTTAAACATTTTAGAAACACTTATAAAGATGTTTAAAACTTGTTTGAGCTTAGTGTGATTTTTTTTTACCTTTACACAAGATCTAAGTCCTATAAGCTAAACTTGAAGAGTCTTGGAACTTGATCTTTGCATTTCCATTCCTTTCTTGTTTGTTATCATCAAAACCATTGCCATTGCCAATGCTAATCACATACAGGCCTTTAATTAGGTTTGCAAGAAAATAGGGTTATTATTCCGTAAGTGGGACAGAAAGGGTTCAAAGGTTTTTGTGGCCTGTTTTGGCAGGGTGTTCCCAATCCTTGTGGAGTTCTTATGTTGCACTGGTAACACGCAACTCAAAGATATGCCACCTATTGCATTGATGACATGCAATATAAAGATATGCCATCTTTGTTGAATAAACGGGCGTGAGAGCCTAGCCTCCAATTTTGGACTGGTTTCAGCTCTCGTTTTCTTTCAAAAAAATAAAAAAATAAAAAATAATAATAATAATAATTAAAAAAATCGTGTTTCTTAATTTCAAACTTTTCTGATTACAGCCAACTTACCCATTTAGGTGTTATCATTTCCTTTTTCCATTCTCTTCCTTATTTAAACACTTCATTTTCTTCACTTTTCTCTAACTCATAATCATTCAAAGGGAGTGTGAGTGTAGAAATGGAGGGAGTTTCTGTTCGTAGACTTACCAATATTTGTGTATTTTGTGGGTCAAGTTATGGGAAGGTTTACAGTTTGTAAACACAGCAAGAACTGTTGGTCGAACACTTGCTGCGAAGAACATTCGTGTAGTATATGGGAGAAGTAGCATTGGGTTAATGAGGGCTGTATCACTTTCTGCACATCTAAGAGGCGGTCAAGTTTTAGGTATCATTCCTAAACCTTTAACTCAAAAGAACATCATTGGAAAGAAAATTGGGTAGGAACTTCAAGTATCATCTATGCATGGACGAATGAGGACAATGCTTGAAAACTCTGATGCATTCATTGCCTTACCAGGTGGTTTTGGTACTTTGGAAGAAGTTTTTCAAATTATCTCTTGGGTCAAACTGAACATCCACCATAAACCTATAGGTTTGTTAATTATTAATAATTTCTTTGATAATTTGTTATTTATTCTTGGCCATGGTGTGGAACAGAAATTTATCACACCTTCGGTAAGATGACTCCTTATCTCTGCTTCCACTGTTGATGAATTATTTGATAAATTACAAACTTTTGTTTATAAACTTGATCCAGTAATAGCTCAGATAGATTGGTCAGAAGGAAGCAGTAAGGGAGGCCGCAAGGAACGTGGGTTTGATCTAACATTTCATCTATAACTTTCCTTTACCTTTGATTTTATTCATCGTACTTTGTTCTTATTTAAATTTATGTAAAGTTTCTCTTTTCAGTAATTGTCACAATAGGTATTATCTTATATCCTTTACCTATCTATGTTTTGACATTGAGGACAATGTTGTGATCTAGTTTGGGGGGAAGGATAGTTGAAGTGAAATTAAAAATAAAAAAATTAGGGAAGTATGTTTATTGATATGTTTGTCAATAACTTACTAACATCAAAACTAATTAAGGATGACATAGTAAGGAGTAAATTATGCCCTTAAGGTAAATTTACTCTTGAGACGCATCTAAATTGGTGGCAGAGTAAGGAGTAATTAGTTAAATAACTATTTTGTGTAGAAGTAGCAATTCAAATTCAGGGAACATAACATGATTGAATAAATTGTCTTCTTTCTTAAAAATCACATGCTTAGTTATGAATGTTGAATTAGTGGATTGAGAATGATAGAAATATGCCTTGTGAGATTTTGAGCCTATTAATGAATGGATTGAACATTTGCACCATTCTTTTCTTTCTTATGTGATTTTCACTCATGGAATTGTTACTGTAGAACTTGCTTTGACTCTATTTGAGGCTACATTTTCACATGCATACATAAACATGATTGAGGCATTTTTCTTGAAATATCTACTTTAACCAAATAGCCAACCTTGTATATTTTCCCTTGCTTAACCCCATTGAGCTTATTTGACTATTCCTTATTTTTAGCTTATTATATGCCTTAAAAAAAAATATGTTCTTACCTAACTTTAGAAAATAAGAGAGCATTGACATTGGATGAGTACTTGAACAAGTGTGGGGGTGTATGTGCAAAACGGTTGATGAAAAAGGAAAAAGTAGCCATCTTAAAAAAAAAACAAAATGTAAAGAAAGGTCAACAAGGTAAAAAGGGGAAGCGAAAAGAATATGTAAAGGGAATTTGCATTATGTTGGGATGAACTTTTTATGTTTGTTATTTTAACTCAACCCTAATGCTCTTATATTCCTTTTGGTATTTAACTTATCATATCCATATTATCTCCTTCCTTTACCATGACCCCATTGCAACCTTAAATAAAATCATCTTGATTTATGTGTACATGTATTTTGAGTAGTGGAGAAGTAGAAGATAAGCAAGCTTATGGTAGTACAATTTTTCATGGGTTTAATTGAGTGAAATACCTACCTTTTAAACACTTGAGGGATTGAGAGTTAATCTTGTGAGGATCTACCATTCTTGACTCTACTTTTTAATTGAAGTTTCCTTGTGTGTTGGTTTGATATATGAAAAAATGTTACCTCATAAATATTTTGATCCCTAGAATCTTTGGTTGCTCTTCTTGCTTATAAACTTTTGCATTCTTGAATATTATTAAAAATTGAGTCTTTTCGAATTTTTAGCTTTTGAGTTTGTGTTGTTTTTCTTTGTTCCCTAACTTTGGTCTTATGTGTTTTTTCCGGGAGTGCAAAAGTTAAGTGTGAGAGAATTTAATAGCAATATATTTTATTTATTTTATAATCCTTTTATTGGGCTTCTTAAGGTTCAATTAGGCTTAATTAAGTTAATTTTGTTACATTTTATGATATTGAGCTTAATTGGATCATTGAAGGAATTATTACTTGAATTAACTTTAATTTATCTATTTGGCAGCATTCAGTAAACTAGCTATAATTTGAGTTGTAAATACCTAGTTGATGTGATTCTAGTCTTGTAGGAAAGCTAAGACTATTCTCTAAACTTTCATGAAGACCTCAAGAGCCAAATCACACGTTTGGATAATTTAAATTGGAGTTAAAGCAAGATCCAAAGTGCTGATCTTGACAGCTTGACCCTTGTGCACTCATCAGCCTATTTCTTGAGCTATAGGAGTTCAATTGACACCAAACTAGTGGCATTGGAAAGTTAAGACCTAAATATACAAATTTTATAAAGAAACAATGGTCAGATCAGATGTATAGTAGGTCATATTGGGCCTAGAAGTTAGAACAGAGGAGTTATAGCTAGGCTTGAACAGTGTGTAAATATTGCGTCATATCTTAAGCTGTAAGAGTGATATTGGGCTGAAACTAACAGCATTGGAAATCTAAGACAAAAGAATACACCTTTTATGAAGACCACTTTTCCATATTCTGACGGCAGCCATGAGTTCAGCACCGAATCATTTGGGAGACAAGCATCTCAATAATTTTCCACTCATTCACAATTATCAAATAACTCCTTTAGCATTTTCCACTCATTATTAACCACTCCACTATCATTTTATTTTCCTCAAGCTCTATAAAAGGAAGTATTGGCTGCTCATTTTAGGCATCTTAGTTTAGAGATCAAAATCATGTTATTGTATTATTTGTTTCTCTTGTGGTAGTTTTCTTTTGTTCTAAATAAAAGTTATGTTCATCTTCTTCTTCTTCTCTCTTTCTTTCTTCTTGCTCATGAGCAACTAATTTCATTTAGCTTAGGTAAAAGGGTGAAGCTTTTAGTAATAAATTAAGGTTAAATTAATTTCTTTTTTGTGCTTGAATGATGTATTATCAAGTAGTCATTATATGTGTTATATTTTGTTTCCAATCAATTGAGAAACCCTCCTTATAAAGTGGAGATCTTGATTCATTGTAGACAAGAGGTTAACACAATGAATGTTTGAGCTCATTTACAAGTGTTGGTGTTAGTGAATAATTAAAGGAACCATAATATAATTACATATATAATCTTAATTAAACTTTAAATGTTGTATTTTTCAATTGGAACCTCCGTTATGTGTGGATTTCAATTGAGTTATAAAAAGAAATAATATTATCTTTAATTTATTACCAAGAGTGGATCTTCTAGCCCAAACAAATCTTTTTTTCATTTGTGAATAACTTTTATCACTTTTATTGTTGTGACAAATCTTTTCCTTACCTCAAAGAATTTTTCTTCATCAATTCCCTATGGATCGACCTCGGACTCCCGAGAATTTATTACTTGAAACAACCTGCACTTGGGTTTGCAACTTATAATTCGCATCACCCATCTTTCATAACCTTCCATACGCCCGTGCTAACAGGGTCAATATCACAATGGAGATATCGAACCTGATCCAAGGCGCAATTAAAGCCCTCTCGATACCAATGCATATAGGCCTTCTCCAACTGACCGACCAAGATTTTTAGTTGCTACCTTTCTTTCTCAATAGCTTCCAACTTCTATTGAACCTCCCACAGTTTCCCCTTGGCCTCTTCATACTAACTATTGGGAACCCAAATATCCATATTCAGTGAACCGACCTTCTTATTGGTGGTCTTCAGGTTAGTTTTCAGTGAGCCAGAGGCATATTTTAACATTGTATTTTCTTCTCTAAAAGAAGACACCTCCTTCTCCAACTCTCCAACTCGATTAAATTTCTCCTCATTTTTAGCCAACTCACCTCGCAGTTGATCTTTTTCTCTCTTCAACTAATTCATTATTTTTATTGATACATTAGCCTATACATCAACGACTGAGCCATACTGACTATCTAAAGAACATGAGTGGCTATCTAGTGAGAACACCGGACCATCCCAACCTCTTCAAAATTCTCAAAGTCCTTCTCAGTAGTCAAGCGCTCATCAATGTATTCCCCGATGTAAAATATGTGGTCCTATAATGACTGCAACGCTTTAGGTCACCCCTAGAATACTCCTTAAAAAAGGTTAAAACCTCATCAATGTCGACAAGCCTTTTTGACCGCCTTGCCAAGGACTCCTTACCCAAGGAAATAGGGTCAATAGTAATATCTACAATTTCATTGGATAGGCAGGGGATTGAAGTAGGCACAGTCCTGATTGGAGTAGCGTGAACGGTAAGAGCAAAACCAACCCTAGCTTTCTTAGTAGGTCTAACAATTGTGGCAATAACAGGAGCACTGGAACCATCACCAACCTTCTTCTTACCCTTTTTTGATTTTTGAAAAGTAATATCTCAAGCAGAGATTCTTCCCCTAGCTATCTCTCTAGTCCCTACAAGAAAAGTAACAATGAAGATGCAAAACATTAGCACAAATGAGAGGGAGAGAGAGAGGGCAACAAAAGTCACACAAGATTCTCCGGCAACAGAGCGAATATACTTATGAAAACAATGACTAAGCACGGCAAGATTAGATTTAGCCCAAAGAATCCTAGATTACTTAAAAGATTTTTCCTATTACTGCCTCAAAAATTCTATCTCCCTCATCCTTTCATCAGTAAATACCTCTTTGGTTATCTCGGGTGAATCACCAATATCGAGAGGCCAAACAATGATTGACTAACAGCTTTGCAAGGCATAACCTTGAAGTATTTATTCTTAAAAGACTTATATGATGATTTAAACAAACCAGGTATTCACCTACCATGGTTACCACTGAAAGAAATCAAGTCAGTCTTGTGTTCCTTTCTGTTAGTAAAGGATCCAAAAAAATAGAAAAACCTGGCATATGTGGCAACGAAACCAAAGTTACAGCACTTCAATTCAAAGCATCAAATGAAGGCTCAACTGTTATGATGTAGTTGGGAAGGCATAATGTTCATAACCGACAGGATGCTAACTTCAAAATCTGTAAAAGGTAACCACAACTGGCTAAAATAAGTCTTACACATGTAAAACATTACTTTGTCACCCTCAAGGTTAGGATCAAAGCATATTCTATCATCAGCATCTCATGGCTCTAATACAAAATCACATTCTTGACCATCCCAACTAATCTAAACATGCCTCCGCAAATTTACAATCCGATCGGCCGACTTATACTTTGAAGAAATATCGAGTACCTTTTCTGAAAATTCTCAAGGTATAACCTCATCTTCAATCATGTCAGTCTCACCTGACCTCACCTCCTCAGAATCACCATTGCTCTTGCTCGACCCACTAGTTTTGACCTATAAACATTCACCCAAGCAACTCAGGCACTAACTCTAGTCCCATCAATATTGGCAGAGTCAACTCCCACACTACCTCCGACCTCCACATCGCAGAAGCTGGTCATGTAACCCTGGCGCTAATCAAGGGTTCGAGGAGGATTCTCCCCAACAAACATGAAAATGCCACCACTACTCTCCCCATTAAACCTCCATGTCCCTAATCCTTACCACCACATCTAAATGTAAAGAAAAAAGAAGAAGAAAGAAAAACCCAGAGTAGACACCTAAAGCACTATTGAAAAAGAGAAGCAAAGAAGCCACTGAAGAGAAACAGAGAAAGACAGAGGGTACTTGGTTCTTTAAAAGAAAAGTCAAAGGATGAAGTGACACAAGGAATGATGAAAAGATGCCCTCGTGACAGATTACAAAAAGGAAGGAGGGAATGCAAAAAAGCTTCAAGCTAAAGTTGTAGAAATGAGGATGGTAGAAAGGAAAGTGCGAAGTAAAGGAGAAGAAAGAAGCTTATAAAGGAAGTAGAGAGAGACAGTTGCTCAACCATCTCTAATCCAATAGCAAAAAACATACACTTCCCATCTAGCGGATGAAAACCAAAGGCCGAGAATCCAATGACCCTAACCACCCCATCAAATCAACGGCCAAAATTTGTTTATACAAAATCTAATGGCAGGGTATTTCTCAAGCATTAATGATACATGATTGATGGGATAGTTATGAACAGAGCATAATCATGAGCGTGGGATTTGAAAGGGTTTAGAATTTAAACTCCCATTTAAAATGACAAACCAACCCCTAACAATGCTCCGGAATAAAAGAATGGCAGACCCATCCCTACAACATTAGGAAATGACACTACAAAGGTAGAGAAAAATATCAAGCTGCTCCTAGGCTACAAAGTGAAGAGACAAAAAATTGTATCGCCTGGAAGCTCAATCTCTCACTCGCTCTACTAGCGCGCTTCGAGCTTGGGGGGCTGTGGACCTTACCAGAATGAGTGGCCCTAGCCCAAGTCCAAAACCACCACCTCATAAAGCCAATAGGACCACGATGACTTGCTTCCCTTAGCAAAACCCAACCTAACACCCAACCAAACCTGACCCACCAAAAATTATTAATATTATCCACTTACTTGGATCTAACCCATTTCCTGACCCACCTCGTAAACTCGACCTTGAACTAACTCATGACCAACTGTCAACATCATCCAAAATATCTAATAATAGCCAGGACATGTGTCACTAAGCTATGGAGAGTTTTTCCTCCAATCATAAGCTCTGCACCACAGAGTGCATAGTATGCAGCCCCTCACCCTACTATATATAGGCATTGTCCTTATGTAAGAAACCGTTCTTTTCTTTCTCTTTCTACCCTTTATTATCTCTTTATATTCTTTGCTTTATTTTTCTTATACTCTTAGTGACTTGAGCATCAGAGTATTTGTAGGTATCCCTAACCTGACGAATTCGACCCACCTAGGAACCCTCCTGTGTGGACAGCCACCATTTAGACTACCTGCTGAGATAAGGAACGGAATAATGACTATTTAGGTTAGTGAGTTTTGGTGTAGGTTGTGTGTTAGTTATAGAATATATGAGGCTAGAGGTTGTTATGCTTGGCACAAGTCAAGAATAATCATTCAAAATGTAAACTCAAGCATGTTCAAATAGAGACATTATAGTCAGGAAGAAAAAAATTAATTGTAGCTAGTGTTAACAATCCTTACCTTCTATGGGAGATCAAATCCATAAAACCCAGCATCCCCAAACTTTGGCCTTTTTTATTTATTTTCTCATACTATCTCTAAACTTCTCTTCCATGGTTTTGGATTGCAATTTCTATCATAATTATAGTTACATTGCGATTATAGAAATTGTAGACAATTATAAGAAAATGCGATTGATGCAACTACAATTGTAGTTGCAGTTAGAACACATCCAAAACTGCAATATTGTGATTACGGATTACAATTTAAAACCATAGTCCCCACCCCTTCCAATCTATGAATGCGCGTCCTTTTATTAACTCCTAGCTCTCTCCCCCTTCATCTAGTTATAAAAAGACAACTAGGACTAGGCTTGGGCGACAACTTAGTGTTGCTCCCATTGCCTTTGTGTGCTATCAGAAGGAGCGGTGAAATTTGTAATATCCCAAATTTAATAACAACGGTATAATCTGTATTATACCATAGTAATTTGATTCAGGCATGCTACTAACAACCTCTAAACATTTTCTAATATATCAAAACCAAATATATAGAAAATATGAGCCATGATCAAAAGATTATATACATAACTTCTAGATTTCTCATAAATACATAAGTGCAAAACTTTACTAACTAGGCCTCTTAAGGCATAACATATACATGTTCAAAAAGAACTACAAAGAAAAGCTAAACTAAGCTCTCCAAGCTCCTACTAGCAATTCTATATCCATAAGTCTTCTTCCCTATAATCATTATGGAAACACACATACAGGGTGAGAATCACATATTCTCAGTAGAATCACAGTAAAACATGTCATCACAATCATTCCAGCCATTTTGGGAAAAAACATCAAGTAAAAACATAAGTCAAACTAGAAAGGTGGCAAAAGCCAAAACCACGTCCTTTCTCTTTCCGAAATAGATTCTCATTTTTATAAGCTTATATAGAAAACTCATTTCCACACAATACTCACAATCATCATCACAATCTCATAAATAAGCAACTGCCCATATAATTGTCATGCTATGCCAAATTATGTCTTATGTTCATGCCTATACAATAGCCTAAAAATGAATGTAAATAATGTCATGATTCCTCAGACTTAGCGAAATACCTCATCCTCAACCACTCTGGAAATGTATGATATGCATGAGCCTTGAATAAAGCAAAGGAACCTGGTTCCACAAGCCTTGAACAAGCACTAGAACCCAGTTCTAGAAGTCTTCTCTTCGGATAATGAACTCATCAACTATGCGATCTTCAATAAACACAGGAACCTAGTTCCATAATCTTTTTCGGGTAGTGAACTCATCAACTACGCGGTCTTCAACGAGGATCACTATGATAGAGAGAGTTGGTTACTTTCTCATTCAAAATCATATTTGATCACCAATAGTGAGGACCTTATCCTCATCAATATAGTTATGAAAAAAAAATGATGCCAATTAGTTTACATCCATAACGATAAGTGTGAAATACAATGATGTCAATCACTTCACCAGATAGCATACCAATTGATTTACATCCATCATCACAAGTATGAATAACAATGATGCTAAATACCACAATAATTAACATACTAATTGATTTACATCCAACAAAAACTCTTCATCAAATACCCCTATTAGAATCTCATCGCTCATTAAGAAACATAAAAGAAGGAACTACACAAGTTAAGCACTTCATCATCACCAAATAAAAGTCCTGTCAAAATTTGGACTGGGCGCTCAGGCGCTAGCCCTTGGGCGCTCAGGCGGTGGCCCTTGGGCGCTCAGCCACTGGCCCTTGGGCGCTCAAGTGCTCAGATGGTAGAAACCCTGCCCTGTTCTCCCCTGCAATGGGCACCCTGCTTAGGCGCTCCACCATGGGCGCTCAAGCGTTGGCAGCACAGTAGCACACAACATTCTTTTTGGGTAGTGGGCGCCTTGTTGTCCAACTCCCAACGCTCAAGCACTAGTTGCCGAAAGCAAAATCTGTAGAATTCTGCAAATTGGGTCACTATTCCATTGGGAACAAACCCTCTTCCATCAAATTGAACATCAATTTCAAGTGATTTCCCACACCATACAAGGTTCATTTACATGTTGTAACTCTTATACAATTTTTAACTCACTCCAAAGTGGATTAATGAATTAATCATCCATCTTAAAAACTTGAATTACCACTTTTAGCTCAAGTGAAAACAAAAGTGTTTAAGGGATGAAAATTCATCTCCATGCATCCATCAAGCTGAAAACATGTCATCTTTAAGTTCTACAACAAGAATCAAGCCAAGAACACAAAAACAACACTTCAAACCCATTTCCCTCATCAAGCCCTCTCATGAACAAGATGGAGAAAATGAAAAAAAAAAGTGTCAAAGTAAGTTCCCCCTACCTCTATTGGCCAGAAATGAAAGAACTTAGAAGCTCCTCCCCATCTCTATCTACTTCTTCCTCTTTGGTGATTGATTCTCCTCCTTTGTCTTCTTTCTTCCCTTTCCCTTTGTGTTTTCCTGTGGCAGCCATGAGAATGGTGAGGAAATTGAGAGAAATATCTCATTTTAAGGAATATAAAGTCAAGGCAGAAAGAGGAAAGAGCCATGAGGCCTTTTGCCTCTTTAGTGCCTTAACTGTAACATCCAAACTGTTAAGAACACTTAGATTTCACCAAACCAAGTTTCCTAACTTCCAACAAGTTTAAAATAAATCCTAAGATTCATTAAAATTCTTGTTTCACCATTTTCATATTTTTCCATATCTGCTACTTGTCAATCCGACGTTAAAACACACACTCAGTATGCTTATAAATACCAAACTAACTTCGATTAACCTCAAATTTTAACTACATGCTCCTCCACACATTTGTGACCTAGAACCAAATTATCCATATTTATTTCTACTAACTAAGCAGTTTAAACCAATTTTGGGGCTAATAACAACTATTTTTCACACATAGTGTTACAGCAAAGTGACTAAACGTGCTCAGAAGGCCACAAAATTAAACAGGCATATTAAGCAAGTATTAGACTACCTTTGTAACTATATACAAGCCTAGCATGTTCCCAAGTGTGTTACATTTTCCCCTTCCTTTTTAAAATTTTGTCCCCAAAATTTAGTTTACCTAATGTAAGAAGTCCTGAGCAACTCACATGTAAAAACATGTGCAACCAAATACCAAAGAAACAAAATTTCACCATCATACTCACATTTCCCTGAATCAGGAGACTGTGTTGTCTCCTTACCTTGCAACCAGTAGACTCTCCCCAGTCTAACATTTGACTTTGCCTCTTTTCTGTGAGGACAAGTCCTTGCAAAGTGTCCTGACTTGCCACAAGTGAAACATGCTACCTGGTCAGCTACACAAGTCTTATCTCCATGATTTCTACCACACTTAGCACATCTTTGTCCACGATCGTCTGTTCGAATTTTCTTTCCCTTGTCCTTCTAATCTCTAGACTGCGGAGCACTCCTCTCTGACCTATCATCTATACTCTTCAGTTTGTAGCAGTCTGGTGCTCGATACTCTTGTTGTGGCCTAAAACTAAGGGGTTCTATCAAGCTGCACTTGTTGACTAGAGTAGGGTAATCCTAAATCTCAAAAGGCTTCATAATCCTCTTCATACTATCTCTCAACCTCATTTCAAACTTCACACAATTCCAACTATCTCTTGGGTTATACCTAAGGTAAGATGAGAACTTGGATAACTCCTCAAACCTCACCATGTACTGTCCCACAGTCATGGTTCCCTACACTAACTGCAAAAACTCCATCTCCCTATCCTCTTGGACATTCTGTTGAAAGTATTTCTCCAAAAAGCAATCTTAAATACCTCCTATATAATATGAGTCCCTGCCACTTCCATTATCCTCCTGGCACCATTCCACCAGTGCTCAGCATCTCCCTTCAAAATCTATGCAGCAAAAGACATCTTCTAGTCCTTTGTGCATCTCATCATTGCAAAAATCTTCTCCAACTCTATTATCCACTCCTCGGGCCTCGCTAGATCGTACTCCCCTCAGAAGGATGAAGGACTAGCCTTCCAAAACTCTAAAAGATCCTGATAATCCTGGTTCTTTTCCACCTGCACCACTAGTGCTGGTTGAGGTTACGCCGATTGTTCATTCCCCATTCTCTCAAACATCCTAGCAATTGCAATTACCTGCTCCCTCATCACATTGACAGTTGCAGTCATCTGTTCTCGCATCGCATTGGCCATTGCCATCAGGGTCTCGGCCATATCTGGACCTTTCCTAGTTGAGTTCCTAGTTTCACTAGTTCTCCTTGGTGGTGCCATAGTTTCTTGTACACATAGAACAATACATATTGAGTTAATCAGTTTCAATATCATGTAACTGTGTAATAATAACTAATAACAATCCAACCTAAGGCAAGTCATGCAATTCCATTAAAATATCTCAAACACGAGACAAAGAAATGCATAACACACAAACGAATTCATAAACATGCCTAAGCATAGTCAGTCTATACCCCGGCTCAACAGGATGAACTGCTCTGATACTGTAATGTAACATCCCAAATTTAATAATAATAGTATAATCTGTATTATACCACAGTAATTAGATCTAAGCATGCTACTAAATACCAATAAACATTTTCTAATATATCAAAACCAAATATATAGAAAATATGAGCCAGAGCGAAAGATTATATACATAATGTCTGTATTTCTCATAGATACATAATAAGTGCAAAACTTTACAAAGTAGGCCTCTCAAGGCATAACATATATGTTAGGGGCCAAAAAAACTTGTTTGCCCATTTGCTAACCGTAAGTACATGGGTCGCGCAAGTAATAAAATGATGAGTACAGATATCGTTCCCACAAGGATAAGTTTATTTTCAATGCTAAGTATTAGCCGATAGCTTACCTAATTCTATTCAAGAACATAAAAATAGGGGAAAACAATTAAACTAAAGACTAAAAAGTGGTAAAGATAATGGTTAGAGATTAGGGAAATCCATCTTCACCCTTTACTTCAACCAACAATATGCAATCCTCTTCGTAAATATGAATGCAATGATTAGGTTAGCTTGAGAATCTATATTAGCTAAATGCCTATGTCTAGGTCATCTAACCATGATTTCAATTGCTCAACTCACTAAGTGTCCTTGAGAGCTAACACAAAATCCACTCTTTAAGGTCATTCTCAAACATGTGCTATACATGGCTAAGAGGTATATTTCTATCCCATTAGCAAATCAACTCATCTCGCCATTGGAATAGAATCGAACATGCATCAATCATACATACGATCTCAAACCCAAATCCCTATGTCTAGGTTCATTGGACTTTATCAAATCAACGTAAATGTTGGCCAAATACTCAAGAGTATTAAGAACAATATGATTGAACAAAATCAAAGATCCACACAAACTCAGAGAAGAACAAATCATTAATATTCGTGAAAAAGATGCAAAGTCATCCCTAAATATAGCTGCTACATCATTGAACACAAAAATACAAATCAAAATACATGCTCAAAGAATGAGGGAGAGAAGAAAGCAAAGGGAGAAAGAGAAAGCTTATGGATTTCATCATTGAAGCTCAGATCCTCCTCCAAGAGAAATAGGGTTTCCATCCTTAGCTCCCCAAGCTCCATCTCCACCTCCAATGGAGATCCCAGCCACGGCCTCTAACCCTAAACTACCTAAAACCTAAAACCTAAGAGAGAAAACTGAGAGAGAGAGCATGAAAAATAGAATAAATAGACTCAGTTCACCGATGCGCACCGCGGCATGAACAATTCACACGTCACGGCGTGGAGCTCTCTGTCTTGTCAGTATGTGCTGGCTGAGACCATCACGCTGCGGCGTGCACATGTTTGAGTCGCGGCATGGAGATCTGGAATGCCTCCTTGGCTTCTTTCCTCTAATGCTGGGTCTTGGCTTGCATCAATTTGTCTCTTTTGATCTCTTTCTGCATTAGAGAAAGCACCAAGTTAAATATAATTACAAATCTACTTAATTAATCAACAAATATGCATAAGAATAATGACTAAGCATGCCATGAAGCACAAATATGGGGCATAAATAACTACATTTCATGAAGTTATCACACCCCCAAACTTAAGATGTTGCTAGTCCTCGAGCAACATAAAGTATGACTAAGAAAACTCACTTTGACAATTCATGCTCACATGCATTCAACGATGATAAATTCAATTTTCTTTTAACCACAACTAGTGCATAATGATTATAATGGCCCTCAAAGAATGCACATGCCTCACAGTTAAGCTCAACACATACACAATCATTAACATGCCATCAATCAAGCTTCCAATCATACATATGACATCTCTTGTAACACCCCTCGATTTAATAACCAATGCACAATCGTCATTATGTCACGGTCACTAAATGTCGGCGTGCTAACATTGTCAAACAACAAATTTACCATAAATATTAAACATTTCTCATATGAGGAAAATAGGAGCCACGAATGAGTAGTTACATATACAACCAGTTAAATTATGAATTATAATATGTACTCAATTTACAACATTTAAGTCTGGATAATTGCCTTAAAGCATACATGTACTCAAAATACACTTTATATATGTAATGCAAAATAAAATGTAAACTACCCATAATATATCTACGACTAAGGAGTTGGGCACTCCATCGTATCCCGAATGCGTAAGGCAATTCCGGGCTCACCAGTGTAGTGAGAAATACAAGATAAGGTCTTCAATCGCAGTCCTCTTCATGGTTAAAGTCAGATCCCCAGCATGTCACATACGCTTGTCGGTCCAGTCGACTCTATAGGTCTTGGTATCACCAGTGAACACAATTCGAACAAACCCAAAAGAGCTCCCTTCGCGACGGCATTACCAGATGCAGTAGGTCAAACCAATAAAATCCAAAGGAATCCAACTTCGTTCCCACTTATGGTCTCTAACCAAAAATTAACATAGAGCAAGAAAAGTACAAGAAAGAGGTAAGACATCCTACCATCATTACCAGTCATAGCATCAAGAAACCAAACGGCGCAAAGCGCCCACATAGCATTTATGACAGCAATAATGGTAATAAACATTTAGTAGCAGTTATAATCAACTAAACAGTTCCAGGCAGTCATATATATATATAGATATATCAGAAATGCAACAGTTCCAATTATAATAACAATGTATGCCAGATAATTCATGGACTCACTATGCACATGTGCCCTCGATAATCAAGATCCTACTTCATGGGAATAAATCCAAAGTACATCCGACTCGATCGTCAACCAGATGTTTCTCAAAGTACATCCGACTCAATCGTCAACCAGATGTTTCTCAAAGTACATCCGACTCAATCGTCAACAGATGTTTCTCAAAGTACATTTCGTCGACCCAATGTCACAATGATAATGCACATTTAAATGCATATGGGTTCAATGCATGACTCAATCATGCTTCTCATACCAAACTAGGCCAATCCTATTTCAAATGCATATCATATCATTTAACAATGAAGTCTGATCCCATTCACGGATCCACGTAAAATCAATAGCGCATTTTAAGGATAATCACAATCTCATTCATAGTCATATTAGAAATCAATCATTAGATTCATTATGTGCCTCACCTAGTCACCTATACTCATGTTCTTCCCTGTTTATGAATCCTAATTAATTTCTGGTCATCCAATTCTTTATAATTAATATATTTTTTTATTAGTCCAAAGGTTTTGAGTCCAGGAAGATACACGATCGGAATCACCAATAGATTCACAAATTTAATTATTAGATGTTGGGTGATAAACAAAGACTTGTAAGTTCGACGGAGACATATATTTAGTGAAAAAGCGAATTTGCCATTCGACGAAAACAACATGGTAGCAAATGAAAATAAATGAAGGACATTTTATAACAAAATTGGCAACAGATCATTTTCTGTCGAACGGGAGTTCTGTCGAACGAAGATCAAAACTATCGAACCCTCCAGAGGGTCAGCAAAAGCCTCAATTCGACGGGTATAGGTGTCGACGTTGGAGAAAATCTCCCAAGTGTCGAACCGATGAAACACTGGTCAAAATCTCTAATTTCGACGGGTCTGGAGAAATTCATCTACTCGACAGGCATTGTCTCTCAAACTCGACGATTATTGACTTTGGGGCAGTTTCTCCTAAGTGTCCAGGGACTCTATTCGACGGGTTTTGGTCGGAAGATCAATCTCGACGGGCATGATCGGGGTTCATACTCGACGGATTTTGACAATGTGTTTAGTGGTCAAAGATCTAAACTCGACGGATTTTCACATTGTGTTTGGTGGTCAGAAATGTAAACTCGACGGGTTTTGACATTCGACGGAAATGGTCAGAAGTCTAAACTCGACGGATTTTAACATTTTAATAAGTAATTAGGATATCAAATTCGACAGGTTTGGCCAGAAGTCCATACTCGATGGATTTTAACATTTTACCAAGTAATTAGGTTATCAAATTCGACAGGTTTGGCCAGAAGTCCATACTCGACGGATTTTAACATTTCACTAAGTAATTAGGATATCAAATTCGACAGGTTTGGCCAGAAGTTCATACTCGACGGATTTTAACATTTGACTAAGTAATTAGGATATCAAATTCGACAGGTTTGGCCAGAAGTTCATACTCGACGGATTTTAACATTTGACTAAGTAATTAGGATATCAAATTCGACAGGTTTTCACATTCGACGTATTTTGGCCAGATTTCACACTATTACCAGTTTTCTCATTAAGTTTCCAAATTTCTTGGCCTACACCGTAACTATCCGAGAACCAATCGGGACTCATTCCCTTCCTTATTCCACGTTCCAATACATCCAGATATATATATATATTCAAAACTCAAACAATCAAATAGCACAGATGTAATACAAAACAACATACAAAAGTAGAATGACCCTCAACACCAATCACAGACGTTCCTAAATGCTAAAATAGGTTGAGGAGGAGTGTCTTCCTCTTACCTTGGAGAAGCACAAAGAAAGGCTGCTCCTTTTTGGTCAGAAATTATGTTTTCAGCTTCCAAGAGATCCTTGAACATTCAAGCTCACCAAAATCAGAATCAAGTGTTGTAATGGATACCCATGGTCATCAAAATGACAGTGGGTTACGAAAATGAGGAGAGATGAGGAAAAAGCTAAGGACTTTACCTTAAAGTTCCAACCTTTAAGCTTCAACAGTGGAGAAGATGAAGATGAAGAAAATGTAGGACCTTGGAGATGTTTTCCTCAGATATGGTGGTTCTCCAAACACGAAATAGTCTTTGGGAGTGTGACGGTTTTGGAAGAACAAAACGGAGGTGTGGGTGGATGGTGTTCTTCTTTGTGGGGTGAAAGAGAAGAGAGAAATATGAGTGAATAGTGATCTGCGTGAGGAGAGTGACCGGCGTGAATGAGGAGAATGGGAGAGAAATGAATTAGACCCCTTAATTCGAACGTCTTTGCACAAAATAGGAGGAGAGAGAAATAATAAAATAATAGTTGGAAGAAGCTTCCTTGAGAAGTTTCGCACGCTCCTCGATAAAGTACATAGTAAGCTTGTCTCCTCAATCAAATACATTCGACAGATGATTTAATTATCTTTGTTTAGAATTATTTTCCCGGTGAATAAAAGTTATGATTGATGAAAATAATATTTTATTATTCATCGATGATTTTATGATACGGTGATTTTATTTATCGAGATAAAATATCGTAAAATGTAAACCTCATAAAGCGTGTCCGGCCTCGGGTTTAGTAAGATCCCCGTCGACGCTTCCACGGTCTAAAGTTTACTGACCTCGGGAAAATATTTCATTTTCCGGCTCCGCTTAGCACACATGCGAAACGAGGAATATATTAAAATATTCAACGTTTCTAGAAAATTCCACAAAGATCACCAAAAATCACAAATATTATGAAATGATTGTTTATAATGAAATAAGAAATTTTCGGGATGTTACAACACTCCCCTTCTAAAAAGGAATTTCGTCCTCGAAATTCGTCATATCTTAGAAGAAACGTTGTGTTTCTTTCATTTCATCTCCTAGTTCTCGTGTTGTATCTTCGGTTGCATCAATCTAAATCACAGGCAATAAGGTTGCTTCCTTCCTTGAGCATCTTATATTAACGAGCAAAAACGCGTTGACGTCATAGGCCGATCGACAAAAGATTCTACGCTCCTTGAGTCTTCACCATCAACGGCCAACTCCCTAAACAATTGTACACCGCTGAGTGGCTCTATCGAACTTACTCTTCTTGCTCACTGTAGTAGACAACTAAACGTATTTTCTTCCTAAGGCGTCCTCTACGACATTCACCTCTTCTGAGATTATACTAAAACAAAAATCAAAATCTTTTGGAACTTCTAATCATCGTTTCTGCCTTACATCCAACTCATTCTAATAGACCAAAATACCTTTGGCTCTTAAGATTACCATAGGCATTTAGAATTTCTCCTTGTAGAAAATGCTTCTAGACCTTCGATGCAACTACAGAGCTAATTCTGAGTTGGTGTAAGGTAATCCTTCCCATGTATTCTTGATTGTCTCTAAGCGCACGTTACCATTCCTTCTATTCTGATCAAGCGCATGTTCTAAACTTTCAATGCGAAGCATCACTAGGTATCTCAAAAGTTCATTGGGGTTGGGCAGAATCATCTTTGGCGAAGAAATCGAGTGTCTCTTCAATCTTTGAAAATTTCCTTCGTATACATCAGTCCATACAAAACCATTCTGAAGAATTTTGCAGTGAGTCCCCCGTACTATTCTGCTGATCCTTTAAAGTTATAAATCTGCAATACAGTCTTTGGTCTGTTCCATCGAAGAATTGCTCCAACTCGCGACGGATCTTCAATAGTTCCTTCTTTTAAAAATCACTTGACTCAAAAATTAAACTGCCTCAAACCGAAATTCACACTTGAACAGCTTCTAGCGTAACTCCTCGTTCTTCTTCTGAATTTGAAGAACAACATGACAATTCTGTCTCAATAGGGAAGAAAGGTCTTGTTTGTGTAGTCGATGGTTACTACCAAAGTGTTCATTACTTGGAACGACATTACGAAATACCCATGGTATTCACTACGTATCAGAGAAAGTTACCTTGGAAATATACTCTTCTCTCAAATGATCTTAATGATAGTTGAGAACCCAAAATGATATTAGAGAAAATAACGGCGTCCTTCAATTGATTTTCCAAATCGTCTTTCCTTGATTCGAACAAATGTCTCATAGGGTAAGTTCTCACTTTATCGTGCTACGCTTAGCATGTTGTTATGGTTCAGATTCGGGAACACATTTACTCAATCGAAGTATACTAGAAACGTTATAAAGGTCAGAAAGAAAAATAGGGAAGTTACTTGATTTACCATTGGGCTCGCCTAACGAAGAGTATGATATAGTCTAATAAAACGTAGGAGTGAGTTTCGTTGATTCACATCTAGGAAATTTCTGTCTCAAGAAACACTTAGTTTCCATTGAAATTGAATAACGAGACCCGTTTAGAAAACAATCAATTCCCTTCCTGAGATTAAGCCTATTCATGAAGAAAGTAGGTGATTGAATTGGTAAAAAGGGTTTCAATTTCTAACAACAATAGGATAGTTCTAAACGGACCTATTGTAATGAGAGTAGTCTTACAAACGAGAACAGTATCATTCGAGTCGAAAGGAAGTAAATACACAAACAACTCAATTCCATAAACGAACTCTTAGAATTTCATTGGAATATTTCAACAGGATATGGTTGAAAGATAACCAATCCCTTTTGTTAACATTACATCTAATTTGCAAAAGAAGTAAACGAATCAGGTTACCAAAGATTTAGTCTTTAACTGGTCGTAGGATAATTTAAACAACTTGGCTACCATCAACAAGTTCTTAGTAGCCAAAATAGGAATAACTTAGTCAAAAGATAACGAAGGTATGAATATCCCTATTGAATTCATACATTCATACGTCATAAAGAAACGGGTTACCCCCGGAATTATACAGTATAATCACAGGGTCATCCACCGTAGTACAAGCTTCCTCGCTTAGGCCGTCAGTCTTGGACGTTTCCACTCCACTTGAGAAATTAACTCTCCTTTCTTCGTGAGATTGTGAAGTGCGTGCATCACCAACAAAAGGCTTCGTCTTTCGCGAAGTACAGTTCTTAGCCACATGTCCTAGCTCTCTACATTTGAAACAGATTACTCCTTCGATCGTACAATCCTTTGTTAAATGGTCCTTTCCACACTTAAAGCAGATTGCCCTTTTGATTGCATATGGATGCTTTGTCTCGTACAAAACACAATCTCTTGACACATGTCCTGGTTTTCTACACTTGAAACAAATTCTTCCTTCGATCTTACAGTCCCTCGTGAAGTGGTTTTTTTTCGCACTTCTTACACATTGACAATGGTACCACAGTTGGATTGGACTTACTACCACTCGTACCTCCTTCAGGCATTGGTTGTCGCTGTTGTCCCCTTGGTCGTAGTATATACGGTTTCTGCTTAAACTGTTTGGCCTTCCCACAGTTCCTCCTTTGGAACTTCGGTAATCCAAAGTTACCCCAAAGTCGACTTTCTTCCTTCAAATTCCTAACCTCAACTTCCAATTCCTGCTGTTGTGCGGCTCTCTGATCTTGGCGTGTAGTTACATTAACTATTCTTTGTATTTCTTCGGTTGCCTCAGTTGTGTCATCATTGTCACTCCCTGCGTTCACGCGCTTATATTTACCTCAAGTCATTGTCTTCCTTCAAGAACAAACAAGTCAAGTAATAAGGGAAGATCAAAAGCATTCATTCCAAACAATATTGTCTCTTTTCAGAACCCAAGCACAAAAGTCACATAACCCAATCAAGACAAACTCAAAAGACTATAACTTGAGCTCCTTCATTCTGCCTTCTACGGCGCGATCTCCAGTAAATCTTTGACTCCTATGTAGCTCCTCGAACCAAACTTATGCCAGGTACTCCTTTCCAAAGAGAATCGATTTTTGAAAACCTCTTGGACACCTCAGTCCACTAACCTTGCAAGTCTTATTCAACTACCCTTTTTCTAACCCATAGGCTCAAACAATTCTAGAGGTAACACTACAAGGGTGTAAATGCAAACAAGTCCTAAGCAAGTTCAGTCATCTTAGCTGAGCTTCTTTCTAAAGAACTCCTATTACCTTAATATGCCAAGGTGAAGTCATAGTTTCCTGTAGTCACAGAACATTACACATTGAGTGGGCCAGTACTCAATGTCACGTAATTGTGCAACAGTAGCTACCAATACTCAACCTACGGCAAGCCATGCCTTCCTTTCCCAACATCTCAATCAAGAGACAAGGAAGTACACAACAACTTCTAATATGTCTAAGCATAGTCAGTCCATACCCTAGGCTCAACAGGATGAAGCGTGCTCTGATACCATAAAATGTAACACCCCTCGATTTAATAACTAATGCACAATCGTCATTATGTCACGGTCACTAAATGTCGGCGTGCTAACATTGTCAAACAACAAATTTACCATAAATATTAAACATTTCTCATATGAGGAAAATAGGAGCCACGAATGAGTAGTTACATATACAACCAGTTAAATTATGAATTATAATATGTACTCAATTTACAACATTTAAGTCTGGATAATTACCTTAAAGCATACATGTACTCAAAATACACTTTATATATGTAATGCAAAATAAAATGTAAACTACCCATAATATATCTACGACTAAGGAGTTGGGCACTCCATCGTATCCCGAATGCGTAAGGCAATTCCGGGCTCACCAGTGTAGTGAGAAATACAAGATAAGGTCTTCAATCGCAGTCCTCTTCATGGTTAAAGTCAGATCCCCAGCATGTCACATACGCTTGTCGGTCCGGATCGACTCTATAGGTCTTGGTATCACCAAGTGAACACAATTCGAACAAACCCAAAAGAGCTCCCTTCGCGACGGCATTACCGGATGCGAGGTCAAACCAATAAAATCCAAAGGAATCCAACTTCGTTCCCACTTATGGTCTCTAACCAAAAATTAACATAGAGTAAGAAAAGTACAAGAAAGAGGTAAGACATCCTACCATCATTACCAGTCATAGCATCAAGAAACCAAACGGCGCAAAGCGCCCACATAGCATTTATGACAGCAATAATGGTAATAAACATTTAGTAGCAGTTATAATCAACTAAACAGTTCCAGGCAGTCATATATATATATAGATATATCAGAAATGCAACAGTTCCAATTATAATAACAATGTATGCCAGATAATTCATGGACTCACTATGCACATGTGCCCTCGATAATCAAGATCCTACTTCATGGGAATAAATCCAAAGTACATCCGAATCGATCGTCAACCAGATATTTCTCAAAGTACATCCGACTCAATCATCAACCAGATGTTTCTCAAAGTACATCTGACTCAATCGTCAACTAGATGTTTCTCAAAGTACATTTCGTCGACCCAATGTCACAATGATAATGCACATTTAAATGCATATGGGTTCAATGCATGACTCAATCATGCTTCTCATACCAAACTAGGCCAATCCTATTTCAAATGCATATCATATCATTTAACAATGAAGTCTGATCCCATTCACGGATCCACGTAAAATCAATAGCGCATTTTAAGGATAATCACAATCTCATTCATAGTCATATTAGAAATCAATCATTAGATTCATTATGTGCCTCACCTGGTCACCTATACTCATGTTCTTCCCTGTTTATGAATCCTAATTAATTTCTGGTCATCCAATTCTTTATAATTAATATATTTTTTATTAGTCCAAAGGTTTTGAGTCCAAGAAGATACACGGTCGGAATCACCAATAGATTCACAAATTTAATTATTAGATGTTGGGTGATAAACAGCACTTGTAAGTTCGACGGAGACATATATTTAGTGAAAAACTGAGGCTGCCATTCGACGAAAACAACATGGTAGCAGGATGAAAATAAATGAGGGACATTTTATAACAAAATTGGCAACAGATCATTTTCTGTCGAACGGGAGTTCTGTCGAACGAAGATCAAAACTGTCGAACCCTCTAGAGGGTCAGCAAAAGCCTCAATTCGACGGGTATAGGTGTCGACGTTGGAGAAAATCTCCCAAGTGTCGAACCGACGA
The DNA here is from genome assembly GCA_029884595.1 of Ormosia semicastrata. NCBI lineage: Eukaryota > Viridiplantae > Streptophyta > Magnoliopsida > Fabales > Fabaceae > Ormosia > Ormosia semicastrata. The sequence goes on from JAQQTO010000060.1 coordinate 79,949,886, forward strand.
AACACTGGTCGAAATCTCTAATTTTGACGGTCTGGAGAAATTCATCTACTCGACAGGCATTGTCTCTCAAACTCGACGATTATTGACTTTGGGGCAGTTTCTCCTAAGTGTCCCAGGGACTCTATTCGACGGGTTTTGGTTGGAAGATCAATCTCGACGGGCATGATCGGGGTTCATACTCGATGGATTTTGACAATGTATTTAGTGGTCAAAGATCTAAACTCGACGGATTTTCACATTGTGTTTGGTGGTCAGAAATGTAAACTCGACGGGTTTTGACATTCGACGAAATGGTCAGAAGTCTAAACTCGACGGATTTTAACATTTTAATAAGTAATTAGGATATCAAATTCGACAAGTTTGGCGAAGTCCATACTCGATTGAATTTTAACATTTTACTAAGTAATTAGGTTATCAAATTCGACAGGTTTGGCCAGAAGTTCATACTCGACGGATTTTAACATTTCACTAAGTAATTAGGATATCAAATTCGACAGGTTTGGCCAGAAGTTCATACTCGACGGATTTTAACATTTGACTAAGTAATTAGGATATCAAATTCGACAGGTTTGGTCAGAAGTTCATACTCGACGGATTTTAACATTTGACTAAGTAATTAGGATATCAAATTCGACAGGTTTTGCCAGAAGTTCATACTCGACGGATTTTAACATTTGACTAAGTAATTAGGATATCAAATTCGACAGGTTTTCACATTCGACGTATTTTGGCCAGATTTCACACTATTACCAGTTTTCTCATTAAGTTTCCAAATTTCTTGGCCTACACCGTAACTATCCGAGAACCAATCGGGACTCATTCCCTTCCTTATTCCACGTTCCAATACATCCAGATATATATATATATTCAAAACTCAAACAATCAAATAGCACAGATGTAATACAAAACAACATACAAAAGTAGAATGACCCTCAACACCAATCACAGACGTTCCTAAATGCTAAAATAGGTTGAGGAGGAGTGTCTTCCTCTTACCTTGGAGAAGCACAAAGAAAGGCTGCTCCTTTTTGGTCAGAAATTATGTTTTCAGCTTCCAAGAGATCCTTGAACATTCAAGCTCACCAAAATCAGAATCAAGTGTTGAAATGGATACCCATGGTCATCAAAATGACAGTGGGTTACGAAAATGAGGAGAGATGAGGAAAAAACTAAGGACTTTACCTTAAAGTTCCAACCTTTAAGCTTCAACAGTGGAGAAGATGAAGATGAAGAAAATGTAGGACCTTGGAGATGTTTTCCTCAGATATGGTGGTTCTCCAAACACGAAATGGTACTGGGAGTGTGACGGTTTTGGAAGAACAAAACGAAGGTGTGGGTGGATGGTGTTGCTGCTGTGGGGTGAAAGAGAAGAGAGAAATATGAGTGAATAGTGATCTGCGTGAGGGAGAGTGACCAGCGTGAATGAGGAGAATGGGAGAGAAATGAATTAGACCCCTTAATTCGAACGTGCTGCACAAAATAGGAGGAGAGAGAAATAATAAAATAATAGTTGGAAGAAGCTTCCTTGAGAAGTTTCGCACGCTCCTCGATAAAGTACATAGTAAGCTTGTCTCCTCAATCAAATACATTCGACAGATGATTTAATTACGCTGTTTAGAATTATTTTCCGGTGAATAAAAGTTACGATTGATGAAAATAATATTTTATTATTCATCAGATGATTTTATGATACGAGTGATTTTATTTATCGATAAAATCTCGTAAAATGTAAACCTCATAAACTGTGTCCAGCCTCGGGTTTAGTAAGATCCCCCGTCGACGCTTCCACAGTCTAAAGTTTACCAGCCTCAGGGAAAATATTTCATTTTCCCGGCTCCGCTTAGCACACATGCGAAATGAGAAATATATTAAAATATTCAACGTTTCTAGAAAATTCCACAAAGATCACCAAAAATCACAAATATTATGAAATGATTGTTTATAATGAAATAAGAAATTTTCGGGATGTTACATCTCTCACAAACATGCAAGTTAAACTTATATTTTTCAAATCATGCTCATTCGGATAAGTTTATGAACCTACACATGGATACAAATCAAGATTCCATAAAATTGTAGCACAACTCTCTCTCTCTCCACTAATTTAAATCATACATGATTGAGGATCAAAAGGGACTTTATAGCTTGTAATGTAAGGCCAATGGTATAGGTGAAAGAAATAAAAGGAAAGGATACAATACAAACATTGAGAAACACAACATATTATTCAAGACTTGAGTCACTACTTGATATTTAGCAGGGTATTCAATAGTGAATGCAAAAAACTTGCTAGAACCATTTTGATGTTTTTTACACTTTACTTTTCTTAAGCTTTTGCTTTTTCTCTTCTTTCTTTCTTCTTTTTTTTTCTTTTTAAAGCAATGCTTCTTTTCTTTTCTCTTTTTCTACATTTGGTTCCTTCAGGCTCATTTTATATTGAATATTCATTAACACCCCTAATCTTAAGACTCACTTCAAGAAATAACATACTATGTACTTAACAAGTAAAGATGGTAGGAAGAAAATGACATGCTTTCACATGCATTAGAATGGTTAACAGGTTAACGAACACAATGGTGGTGAAAAACAAATAAGGTCAAACAATTATAATGCTTCAAAAAGGGGACCTAGGGATATAATCATATCAAGGTAAGCTTTTTAAGGCTCAATCGGTCCAAACAATGCCCTAATCATTTCCTCAATCATGCACAACCTAGGATTTCACCTCAAGAGAGTTGGAAAACAACTTCAAGGATATAAGAAATCATCCATATGCACAATTCATAAACATTCTCTAAAAAAACACTCATATCTTTTCAAAGTTAAACAAGCATCTAAGTGACAAACACATCATGCATAAAAATAAACAAGATTGCTTAACCATACTTCAAGATCGCAAATGGATTCACAAAAGAATTGAGGACAATCGCAAGCATTTATATCATTGGCCAACCAAAACTACACTAGCAAATGGCAACAAATCATGCATTCAAAAGATTCATCATTTTTCATTCAAGCATGCATAACATCATATAGAGAATATTGAAAATTTAAACTTTTATCAACAGCTCACCAGTAATAGCCAAAACAGGATATAATCATAAAAGCATGATGACTATCACTAGCACATACTTAAAGTATTAAAACATGTGTAAACATTAAGCATTAAGGGTGAAACACATACAATGATACTCCCCCAAACCAAAGTGAATGTGTGTTCTTGGTGTTCATGGTCTATAGGGTACTTGAGCAAGTCAAAACAGCATCCTAACTAGAACTAAGCATTATTAAATAAAGAAAAACTAGAAAAATAACAGAAAAATACAAAAATAGGGGTCCACGTCGCGGCGTGAACAAGTGTGCACTGCGGCGTGGAGCTCTTAGGCGTATTTTCCTGATATGGTAGAAACTGGCACACCGCGGCGAGAACTCTTGGTGTGCCGCGGCATGAAAAGTCATACTACAGAATTCTGCAGCAGACCAATTTTTGCTAGAACTGGTGCTCTATTTTGGACCCTAGCACCTCCAAAATGTGTCTAAAAGCTTAAAACACAGAATGTACAACAAAAACATAACAAAAATACACTATTAGCACTTATATACAAAACAAGAACATAAACTAAAAACAACATAAAAAACTAAATACTAAAGGATCTAAACATGTCCAAATGGACTTATTGAACATACTAAACAAGGTTTGGACAACAAAAATGCAATAACACACAAAATCAAACTATTGGCATATTTAAAGACTTAAAGCTAAAGAACTAAAACAAGTCCAAATGGACTTATTGAGCTAAACTAAAAACAAAACTTGAATTAGAACTAAGTAAACTCTTTGTCAATATTAGCAATACAGAAATAATGTCTTATCCCCAGCAACGGCGCCAAAAACTTGTTAGGGGCCAAAAAAACTTGTTTGCCCATTTGCTAACCGCAAGTGCACGGGTCGCACGAGTAATAAAATGATGAGTACAGATATCGTTCCCACGAGGATAAGTTTATTTCCAATGCTAAGTATTAACCGATAGCTTACTTAATTCTATTCAAGAACATAAAAATAAGGGAAAACAATTAAGCAAAAGACTAAAAAGCGGTAAAGATAATGATAAGAGATTAGGAAAATCCTTCTTCACCCTTTACTTCAACCAACAACATGCAATCCTCTTCATAAATATGAATGCAATGATTAGGTTAGCTTGAGAATCTACATTAGCTAAATGCCTATGTCTAGGTCATCTAACCATGGTTTCAATTGGCCAACTCACTAAGTGTCCTTGAAAGCTAACACAAAATCCACTCTTTAAGATCTATTCTCAAACACGTGCTATGCATGACTAAGTGGTATATTTCTATCCCATTAGCGAATTAACTCATCCTGCCATTGGAATAGAATAAAACATGCATCAATCATACATACGATCTTAAACCCAAATTCCTATGTCTAGGTTCATTGGACTTTATCAAATCAACTTAAATGTTGGCCAAATACTCAAGAGCATTAAGAATAATATGATTGAACAAAATCAAAGATCCACACAACTCAGAGAAGAAATAATCATTAATATTCATAAAAAGGATGGAAAGTCATCCCTAAATACAGCTGCTACATCATTGAACACGAAAATACAAATCAAAATACATGCTCAAAGAATGAGGGAGAGAAGAAAGCAAAGAGAGAAAGAGAAAACTTATGGATTTCGTCATTGAAGCTCAAACCTCCTCCAAGAGAAAGAGGGCTTCCATCCTTAGCTCCCTAAGCTCCATCTCCACCTCTAATGGAGATCCCAGCCGTAGCCTCTAACCCTAAACTACCTAAAACCTAAGAGAGAAAACTGAGAGAGAGAGAGAGAGCGTGAAAAATAGAATAAATAGACTCAGTTCGTCGATGTACACCATAGTATGAACAATTCCCACCTGCGACGTGGAGCTCTCTGTCTTGTCAGTATGCGTTGGCTGAGACCATCACGTCACGGCGCGCACATGTTTGAGCCATGGCGTGGATATCTGAAATGCCTCATTGGCTTCTTTCCTCCAATGCTGGACCTTGGCTTGCATCAATTTGTCTCTTTTGAGTCCTTCCTCTATTAGAGAAAGCACCAAGTTAAATATAATTGCAAATCTACTTAATCAATTAACAAATATGCATAAATTGCTCAAAAACATAAAGGAATATCTCAAAATAGAATTTCACAAATATAAGTATAAAACCTTCCAAATATGCATAAGAACAATGACTAAGCATGCTATAAAGCATAAATATAGGGCATAAATAACTACATTTCATGGAGTTATCAATATACATGTACAAAAAGAACTATAAAGAATAGCTAAATTAAGCTCTCCAAGCTCTTGCTAGCAATTCTATATTTATAAGTCTTCTTCCCTAGAATCATTATGAAAACACACATACAGGGTGATAATCATATATTCTCAGTAGAATCACAGTAAAACATGTCATCACAATCATTCTAGTCATTTCGGAGAAAAACATCGAGCAAAATCACAAGTCACACTAGAAAGGTGGCAAAAGCCAAAATCACTTCCTTTCTCTTCCCAAAATAGATTCTCGTTTTTATAAGCTTGTATAGAAAACTCATTTCCACACAATACTCACAATCATCATCACAATCTCATAAATAAGTAACTGCCCATACAGTTGTCATGCTATGTCAAATTATTTCTTATGTTCATGCCTATGCAATAGCCTAAAAATAAATGTAGATAATGTCATGATTCGTCAGACTTAGTGAAGGACCTCATCCTCAGCCACTCTGGAATGTTTGATATGCATGAGCCTTGAACAAAGCAAAGGAACCCAGTTCCACAAGCCTTGAACAAGTACTGGAACCCAGTTCCAAAAGTCATCTCTCCGAGTAGTGAACTCATCAACTACGTGGCCTTCAACGAGGATCACTATGATAAAGAGGGTTGGTTACATTCTCATTCAAAATCATATTTGACCAACAGTGAGGACCTCATCCTCATCAACATAGTTATGAAAAATAATGATGTCAATTATTACAATAATTAGCATGCCAATTGGTTTACATCCATAACTACAAGTGTGAAATACAATGATGTCAATCACTACAATAGATAGCATACCAATTTATTTACATTCATCATCTCAAGTATGAACAACAATGATGCTAAATACCATAATAATGTTAGCCATGGAAACCATCACCCAAGAGGGGGGTGAATTGGGTGATTACAGATTTTTAAAACATTAAGAAATTAAGCATTTGAAGCACTCAATTAATAAATGCAGCGGAGCATGCATAACAAATGTACAACAAATATAGATTACTCAAATACAACTTGGGTTATAGGATAAATCAAGCAAATAAGCTAGATATCAAGTTCAACTCAAGCATATATAATTAAAGTACAAATGTAAAGGAGATAGAGTTGAGAATAGCAAACACAAGAGTTTATCATGGTTTAGCCACTAACCACTTGTGGCCTACATCTAGTCCCCAAGCTTAACTTGAGATTTTCTTCACTATCTCCTAGACTTCACGAGTGCTAGGAAAACCTTTGTATAAGAAAGAGCACTCCTCACACCTTAGGATACCTCATCCTTATACTAGAGCCTCCAACTCTTCAAGCTTTACAGGTGTTTGAAAAACCTTTATATTCAAGAGCACTCACAACACCTTTGGGATACCTCATCCTTTGTGTTTGAGCCTTACTACAAGGGATACCTCACCATTTTCTCTCTTGAGAGATACCTCATCCTCTTACAATAATTTTAAGATGAAGAGAAAGATTAGAAACTCTCACAATAGTAGATATACAACTTGAAGAACAAATGAATAGAATGATTTTGCAATAAAGAGCTCAAAATATGATTTTGATTCTTCAAGGATCAAATCAAGTGTTCTAGAGTTGTAAAAGCTTCAACCTACACTTATAAATAGAGCCCAAATAATAAAATAGCCATTGGTAGTGTTTAGAAATGATTTCTTATGAAAACTAGCTGTTTATAGCCATTGGGAGTGTTTCTGGGCTCATCCTTATCGATTATTTACGTGTTATAATTAGTTATTGCACTCTGGTTTTGAAAACTGAATTTAAATGATCATAATTTCTTCACTTCTCATCCGTTTTAAGCAAATGACCACTCATTAGAAAGATATTTGAGTCTAGTTTCATGTGAAATATTTTAGAACAAAACTCAAAGTATTTTGAAAGTTATGATAAGAAGAGTAACCAAAGGTCAGCTTTTCAAAACTCAATTTTGAACTATCACTATGACTAGCTTTTCAAAACATGTTTGTTAGGCATTTTAGCACACAAGAATCATTTGTAAAGATTTCAAAAAGTAATTGAGCTCAGTTCTTGTAAAACATCCATCTTTACATAGGAGAAAGCCTAAAAGAAAAATATACTAATTCTAGTCCTTAGGCTTCTTGATGTAATTCAAGCTTCCAAAAATTTCTTCTCTTCAAATATTGAAAAAGCTTGGGACAACTTATCATTCTCATTCTTCTTGAGTTGAGCATAATTATGATATTTTTTTCTTGTTGCAATGCTCACTCTTGGTACTTGGTCTATCCTATAAAGTATTACTCACTTAAAACAGCATAGTTAGTCTAAATTCATAATACAATATGCATGATTCATAAATGTATAACTCTAGTTAGTCTAACATGCATATAAGAATTTCATAGATACATCCAAATAAGACATTTATCAATTACTAATAGATATGCTCTATATAGGATGCAACAAAAAATAATTTGCATATTTTTATTTAAATAGAGTCAAATCTAATATTAATTTAATGTCACTCATATAACATATTATTGGATATATCCTATAAAAGATGCTATAAAGAATATGTATGATTCTTATATGAAATATCACAATATGGAGTACATGATCATGCATGATCTAATATAATCTATTAAGTACATTTATGTAGCATAAACATCATTCTTTTTGTCTTATATTTGTCATCATCAAAACTTAACATATTAAACCATTGGGGTAAACTTATTTCTACAAATAATTAACATACTAATTAATTTACCTTCAACACATAAACTCTTCATTTTTAAATTCCTCTATTAGAGTCTCGTCACTTATTAAGAAGCATAAAAGAAGGAACTACACAAGTTAAGCACTTCATAATCACCAAATAAAAGTCCTCTCAAAATCTGGACTAGGCGCTCAGACGCTGGCCCTTGGGCACTCAAGCGCTCAGATGGCAGAAACCTTGCCCTATTCTCTGCTACGATAGGTGCTCAGGTGCTCAAGCCTAGCGCTTAGGCGCTCAACGTGCACTTAGGCGCTCCACCATGGGCGCTCAAGTGCTGGCTGCACAACAACACATAGCATTCTTTCTAGGCAATGGGCGCTCAGGCGCCTAACTCCCAGTGCTCAAGCGCTAGTTGCCTAGAGCAAAATCTACAAAATTCTGCAGATTGGGTCACTATTCCATTGGAAACAAACCCTTTTCCATTAACTCAAACATCAATTCAAGTGATTTCCCACAATATACAAGGTCCATTAACATGTTGTAACTTTTACACAATTTTTAACTCACTGCAAAATGGATCAATGAATCAATCATCAACATTAAAAACCTAAATTCTTAGTCTTAGCTGAAGTGAAAACAAAAGTGTTTAAGGGATAAAAATTCATCTCCATGCATCCAACAAACTAAAATCAAGTCATCATCAAGTTCTACAACAAGAATCAAGCCAAGAACACAAAAACAACACTTCAAACCCATTTCCCTCATCAAGCCCTCTCATGAACAAGATGGAGAAAATGAAAAGAAAGTGTCAAAGCAAGTTCCCCCTACCTCTATTGGCTAGAAATGAAAGAACTTAGAAGCTCCTCTCCACCTTTATCTTCTTCCTCCTCTTTGGTGATTGATTCTCCTCCTTTGTCTTCTTTCTTCCCTTTCTCTTTGTGTTTTCCTGTAGTAGCCGTGAGAATGGTGAGAAAAATGAGAAAAATATCTCATTTTGAAGGAATTTAAAGTCAAAGCAGAAAGAGGAAAGATTCATGAGGCATTTTGCCTCTTTAGTGCTAATTCGTGAAATCCGCAAGTGTACGGTTTCGTCGTCAAGTAATAAAAAGATCGAATCCACAGGGACTATGTCTATGAATACCAATTAATTAATTAATTCAATTAAATTAAACAAAAGGGAATATGATTGTTGATTAAGAAGAACGTAGTAACAAAATAATTAAATAAAATCAAGAAAACAGAATTTAGAACAAAAATAGCAAGTAATCAAGGATGGTATTCAGATTCAAGAAAGCTTCCAAGATTGGGATGCCACAATGATACAAGACAAATCCTAATTGACAACCCTTTTATTAAATCTGAAATTCAATTGAAGGTGAATTACCCTAAATTAGTTAATGTTCTTTCTCAAAATACAAGATTCGTGCCCAATTAAACCAATTCCTACTCTCATGGTAATTGAATTTAAATTGAACCCATTACGCTTTGTGGTAATTCATTGAATCCTCGAAAGGCTAAAACTACTCTCGTGATTTAGACCTTAAGTTCAATTCTTATAGTTCTAACACTTAGGTTCACCTCTCAGTACGTCCCTAAATGCCTATGAGATGCAAATAAGTGGCCAGCAAATTCACATGAATAAGAGCAATAAGAATTGAATCAATGAACAATCAAGATCAATAAAAGGGGAAACAACGTCAATTAATCATTATCAATGTATCAAAGGGCATTACCCAATCCTAGAAACAAAAGAAACTACTCAGACATAGAGAAGAAAGAATCAGAAAACATGTTCATCGACATCCAAACCCGTAATCCAAGAGAGAAGAGGGAAGAAAGATCAAGAATCAAAGCCTCCAACGTGCCTATTCCAAAACCAAATTAGAACTCCCTAATTGTATTCAGAACATCTATTTATAACCTAGGGTTTTAATTGGCTAAAAAGCCCCCAAAAGAAATAAAAAATAAAACTTAAAAACTGATGCGTACCGCGATCCACGGCCGTGGATCATTCCACGGGCTGGCCGTGGATCTTGCTATCAGAATTCCATGGCCATGGATCATTCCATGGCTAGGCCGTGGATCATTCCACGGCCGTGGAACTCCCTGGAATCTCTCTTTTCCTCTTTCAAGTTGCTGCTCGATCCATGGCCGTGGTTTAATCCAAGGGCAGGCTGTGGATCCCTCTAGAATGGTCTTTCTGCACCTTTTTGCTATCCATTAAGCTCCAATCTTCAAACATGCAAGCATTCCATTCAATCCAAAGCCAATTCAACATTAATCCTACACAAGAACACCAAAAATACCGCAATTATCCGAACTAAGAGAAAAACAAACCAAAAGGGAAACTAAAATGCCTAAAATGCTCAAGAATGCATGCAAAACAAGAACAAAACATGATGTTGTTTCACACACATCAAATCCCCCCAAGCTTAAGACTTTGCTTGTCCCCAAGCAATAACGAATGTCAAACCAAGATGTGGGATCAAGCGACAATAATGAATGAGGAACCAGAGAAAATAATATCCAAGCAATAGGCTAAGGTAACCAAAGAATCTGAGAGGTAATCAAAATCAAGTCCAATTAGAGTCTAAGCTCTCAGAAATCATGCATCCTCACTGATTGAATCAAGTTCACTCTACTAACCACACTCAAAGTGTTTAAGGGTGGAAACCATACGCTCAAAATCCCTCAAAGAAAATGCACTACCATATGCTTGATAAGAAACCAAATTTCTACTAATAATCAGCATGCATGCAAGAATCAAAAGGTCTTTCAAGGGTTGTAATGGGGCCATTGGAATGATGTTAGGTAAGGAAGAAAAAGGAAGGTTTGCACAAAAGGGCTCATCAAGATTCTCAATAAACACAAGTAATCCAATAGAAATTAAATGGAGCAAAGGCAATATTTCAATCTAAAACAACTCCACATTTCAAAGAATTTTCTTCCTTTCTTTTCTTTTCTTTCCTCTTTTTCAAGCTTCTTATGATTTTCTTTTATTTGCACCCTTTTTTTTTTTGAGAAAGAGAAATGTCATTCACATATGATTCCCAACACACTTTTCACAACTTTCAAACCCACTTTGCTCCATTTAATACTCTAAATGATTACCAATAATATATCATCATAGGCATCAAGAAAATTAAATATGCAATAAGCTCAAATTGGGCAACTAGTGGATCAAAGTGTAACAAATTCAGAAGGCCAGAAAAATACCTAAGATGCCTTAATCATATTCAAGCATGCAACCAAAAATTTCGCCTCAAAATGGTTTCAAATCAAGTTCTAGAGCACAAGATCAATGAGGAATATCACTCAACACAAAGAATGGGAACAAAAATCATACAGTGCATAAATCCCAAATAGGCTCAAAACTCAAATTTAGAGGTTTAAAAATTCAATAAGAAGCACAAATTCAGAGAACATTATGCTAATTATCAACTATCAAAAGATCACCTCTACTATCAAATTAAAACAATGCCTGTAGCCTATCACAAGAATCAACAATTGGGTTCCAAATCAATACCATCTCAAAATCCTCAAAAGAGAGGGCACAAGTTCAATCAAAAACCCAAGAGATATGATGAATGATAAAATACAATACAAAACAAGGCATGAGAATGCATGAGACTCTAAATGAAAATACCAATTATCTAAAATGAAAATAAAAATATGAAAATATCCCCCCCAAGCTTAGAACCTACATTGTCCCCAATGTAAAAATCTATAACAAGAGAAGGAAGAAAAGAAAAGAACTCACTGCGATGGTGGAAAAACTTCTGGTGTCCAATCCATGGCCATGGAATTTTTCATGAGCTGGGTGTGGAACCTTCTGACTTCACACTTCACTCGCTTTCTAAATTTAGCTTCAAAAGGGGTCAAACCTAGACAAAATCCATAAGATAAAGATCAAACCAACAAAACAACACACAAAATCAAAAGAAAAAGAAGAAATTAAAAGGAAAAACAAAAACAAAGAAACTTGGGTTGCCTCCTAAGAAGCGCTTGTTTAAAGTCATTAGCTCGACTCTAGTCTGGTTTTTGTGCTCAGGTGATGTTAATGGAGTAGTGCTCAGTCCCCACTCCTTCAAAGTGTTTTACTCTCTGGCCATATATCATGAAAGGCTTATGACCTTCTTTCTTCACTTCAAGCACACCGTAGGATAGAACTCAAACAATCTCATATGATCCTGACCATTTCGACCGTAACTTACTAGGATAGAAACGTAGAAGCGAGGTATTAATAAGAACTTTATCCCCGATTTTAAATTCACGCTTCTCGACACACTTGTCACTATGCTTCTTAGGTCCTTCCTTGCAGGGCATAGCATCAATCACTGATTCCTGTATACCTGAAAGCACAACATTATCCACAACTTTAGTAGCATCAATGCGATTACATGAATTTAAGGAATTATAATTATTTTCAGATTTAAAAACATCAAAAACTACTTCCTCATCATTCAATCGCAAAGTCAATTTTCCTTCATGGACATCAATGATAGCCTTTCCAGTGGCAAGGAATGGACGCCCAAGTATGATCGGTATTGTAGCATCAGCTTCTATGTCAAGCACAACAAAATCCACCAGCATGTAAAACTTACCAACCTTAATGGGAACATCCTCCAAGATGCCTATGGGGTACTTGATAGACCGATCCGCCAATTGAAGTGAGATAGTTGTGGGTTTCAGCTCACCCATTTCCAACTTCTTACACACAGAAAAGGGCATAAGACTAACACTAGCCCCCAAGTCACACAGAGCTTTATCAAAATTCGTGTTGCCAATCAAACAGGGAATAGAGAAGTTACCTGGATCTTTTAACTTAGGAGGCAATTTATTTTGAATTAAGGCACTACACTCCTCAGTTAAAGCTACTGTCTCATATTCCTCGAGCTTCTTCTTATTCGACAAGTTGTCCTTAAGAAACTTAGTATAGGTAGGCATCTGTTTCAACGCCTCAGTGAAGGGTACATTAATGTACAATTTCTTAAGAACCTCTAAGAACTTCCCAAACTGCTTATCTAACTTCGCCTTAGCCAATCTTTGAGGAAAGGGCACTAGGGGTTGGTATGGCTCAGGGGGTACATACTTAGACATTTTCTCATTAGTTTCCTCCTCACCTAAGGGCTGTGTCTTAGTCTCTTTTTTCTCAGTCTCCTCATCTTTGTCACTCTCCCCCTTACCTTTAGAATCCTCTAATTTCTTTCCACTCCTCAAACTCACAACTTTACAATGTTCATTCCCTGGGTTTATTTCTGGTTGACCAGGAAACTTACCTTGTTGCCTATGTGAAGTGCTTGCTTGTTGGGCAATCTGGGTTTCCAACATCTTATTATGAATGGCCAAATTGTCAACCTTAGCTGACAACTCTCTAATGGCCTCAGTCACAACTTGCCCATGGTGCCTAAACTCCTCATTCTGCTTAGACTGGCTCTCAACAAAATTCTCAAGAAGAGACTCAAGTTTAGATTTTTGTACCTGTTGAGATCCAGAAGAGGGTTGAGCACTACCTTGCCCAGCTTGATATTGACTATTCCGGTAAGAGAAGTTAGGATGTGACCTCCAACTGGGGTTGTAAGTTTGGGAATACGGATCATTCCTCCCCTTTTGGTTGAAGTCATGAAAATTGTGGCATGATTCTACTTGCTCCACCGGTGCACCATGTGAGGAACCCATTCCAACTTGGCATTCAGCACCTATATGTCCCTATGCTCCACAAATCTCACAAAAATTGTTAGAGGCACCTATGGCATTAATATGAGCTTTCTCAAGCATGTCAAAACATTTATTCAAAGAATCAAACTTTGACATAATTAAATCAACACCATCTACCTCAAACTTACCTCCCGAGTGCTTTCTCAGGTTATGCCCTCTTTCATTGGCCCATTGGTGATGATTTGAAGCTACACTCTCAATTATCTAATAAGCCTCTGTGAGCCTTCTATTCATCAGAGCTCCAAGAATTTGCGTGAGTCAAGAGACACCTTCGAAGAATATTCTAAACCATTGTAGAAGGTGTGGACGATCAACCACTTCTCTAACCCATGGTGTGGGCAGGCTTCCAGCAAAGCCTTATATCTATCCCAAGTTTCTGACAATGACTCGCCATTTTTCTGAACAAAGCTTGTGATTTGGGTCCTTAGGTGAGCAGTCTTGGAAGGTGGAAAGAATTTTTCCAAAAAGGCTTGCTCCAATTGGTCCCAAGTAGTTATCGTCTCAGCAGGAACAGACTTCAGCCAAGCTCTAGCTCTATCTCTCAATGATAGAGGAAACAAGCAGAGGCGAATAGCATCAACAGAGGCGCCTTCGATCTTGAGGGTCTCACAGAACTCCAAGAACATATCCACATGATCATTAGGATCCTCTGATGGTAATCCTCCAAACTGGTTCTGCCTTATCATAGAAAGTAGGGCAGGAGGTATGGTGAAGTGCCTAGCTTCAATGTCTGGCCGAGCAATCCCAGATCGCAAACCCCGAGCATTAGGGGCTGCATACTCTTTTAACGGTTTATTATCTTCAGCTGCTGCCATGACAAGTGTTGGTTCAAATATTTCTCTTACTCTGTGCCTTTGTTGTCTTCTCTTTCTACGTAAAGTCCTTTCAATTTCAGGATCTGCTTCAATGAGAATCCCAGAACGTCTAGTACTTTGCATAAACAAGAGAAATTACCTGCAGAGAGTCAAAGAGAAATCAAGAACGTAAGATCCAAATAAAAGAAAAAGGTTTAAAATAATTAAATTAAAAATTAAATTAATATTCAAGAAAAACACACTCCCCGGCAACGGCGCCAAAAACTTGATGCGTGAAATCCACAAGTGTACGATTTCGTCGTCAAGTAATAAAAAGATCGAATCCACAGGGACTGTGTCTATGAATACCAATTAATTAATTAATTCAATTCAATTAAACAAAAGGGAATATGATTGTTGATTAAGAAGAACGTAGTAACAAAACAATTAAATAAAATCAAGAAAACAGAATTTAGAACAAAAATAGCAAGTAATCAAGGATGATATTCAGATTCAAGAAAGCTTCCAAGATTGGGATACCACAATGATACAAGACAAATCCTAATTGACAACCCTTTTATTAAATCTGAAATTCAATTGAAGGTGAATTACCCTAAATTAGTTAATGTTCTTTCTCAAGATACAAGATCCGTGCCCAATTAAACCAATTCCTACTCTCATGGTAATTGAATTTAAATTGAACCCATTACGCTTTGTGGTAAATCATTAAATCCTCGAAAGGCTAAAACTACTCTCGTGATTTAGACCTTAAGTTCAATTCTTATGGTTCCAACACTTAGGTTCACCTCTCAGTATGTCCCTAAATGCCTATGAGATACAAATAAGTGGCCAGCAAATTCACATGAATAAGAGCAATAAGAATTGAATCAATGAACAATCAAGTTCAATAAAAGGGGAAACAACGTTAATTAATCATTATCAATGTATCAAAGGGCATTGCCCAATCCTAGAAACAAAAGAAACTACTCAGACATAGAGAAGAAAGAATCAAAAAACATGTTCATCGACATCCAAACCCGTAATCCAAGAGAGAAGAGGGAAGAAAGATCAAGAACCAAAACCTCCAACGTGCCTATTCCAAAACCAAATTAGAACCCCCTAATTGTATTCAGAACATCTATTTATAACCTAGGGTTTTAATTGGCTAAAAAGCCCCCAAAAGAAATAAAAAATAAAACTTAAAAACGATGCGTCTTTGCGATCCACGGCCGTGGATCATTCCACGGGCTGGCTGTGGATCTTGCTGTCAGAATTCCATGGCCATGGATCATTCCACGGCCAGGCCGTGGATCATTCCACGGCCAGGACGTGGATAATTCCACGGCCGTGGATCATTCCACAGCTAGGCCGTGGAACTCTCTGGAATCTCTCTTTTCCTCCTTCAAGTTGCTGCTCGATCCATGGCCGTGGTTTAATCCACAGGCAAGCCATGGATCCCTCTGGAATGGTCTTTCTGCACCTTTTTGCTATCCATTAAGCTCCAATCTTCAAACATGCAAGCATTCCATTCAATCCAAAGCCAATTCAACATTAATCCTGCACAAGAACACCAAAAACACCGCAGTTATCCGAACTAAGGGAAAAACAAACCAAAAGGGAAACTAAAATGCCTAAAATGCTCAAGAATGCATGCAAAACAAGAACAAAACATGATGTTATTTCACACACATCAAGTGCCTAAATTGTAACATCCGAACTGTTAAGAGCACTTAGATTTCACCAAATCAAGTTTTCTAACTTCCAACAAGTTTAAAATAAATCTTAAGATTCATTAAAAATCTTGTTTTACCATTCTCATATTTTTTCATATCTGCTACTAGTCAATCCGACATTAAAACGCACACTCAGTATGCTTAAAAATATCAAACTAACTCCGATTAATCTCAAATTTTAACTACATGATCCTTCACACATTTGTGACTTAGGAACAAATTCTCCTTATTTATTTCTACTAACTAAGCAATTTAAGTCAATTCTGGAGTTAATAATAGTTATTTTTCACACAAAGTGTTACAGTAAAGTGACTAAATGTGTTCAGAAGGCTACAAAATTAAATAGGCATGTTAAACAAATATTAAACTATCTTCGTAATTATATACAAGCCTCACATATTCCTGAGGGTATTACAATATTTTGTAGGTATGTATGGTTTTCAAGCCATTATTGATTTTTATTCTTTTTTCTATTCCTGTTTCATAAATTTTTATTTTTTTTACCAAACATGGCATAAGTACTTTTATAAAGTGCATAGACTAATTCCTCTTACATCTTTAAGTGATATGTTATAATAAAAAAATTGTATGATAAAACACCATATGTTCATAGATATGGTGGTTTAGAGAAGTTAAAAACTTAACTCATTAGTCAAATAATTAATATGAATGAGTTTAATTTTGATCTAATTGCCAGTTTAAAAGTTTTTGCATTATTATGTAATTATTTTTCAACACATTTTTTTAAAAATTAACTTTTTAAGTTGTTGTCATTGTCAAAACTCTTTTAATAATATAGTAATAAATAATTAGATAATAATAATACAACAAAACTTATATACTAGTAGTGTATTAAACTTTTAAGTATTTGTTATGTAACTTTAGATTCCACCAGATAATAATATATATTAGTTATTAGAATCAGAATTAAAGTGGTTTGTACTAGTGTAAAGAGTTTTACAGTAATATTTACTAATATTTTGACATATTTGATTTTATTTTAATTACTAAAAAATATAATAATAAATATTGATCTTATCAAAATATTAGTGAATATTAATATAAAATTTCTTTATATTAACCATGTATACCAATTAAATTCTTAGAATAAATCTAATAATAATTAAATATTAATCACATGTGTTACTTATGTCATGTGACGCAACCATAGTTTAATGTGAAACTATTTCTTTCATAATTGAGAAATCATATGCAAAATCAATCCACCGACTCCAAATTTATACGTTTAGTATAAGCGGGTATAAACTTTTTAAAAGTTAGTTTAGTAATAGATGAATATATGATATGTGGTACTATAGTTAGATTTATATTATTACATGTTTAAATATTAGTTATGTCAATTATTTAGAATTAAATTATAAAAAATATCTTTATAAATTTTTTAATTTAAGCGTGGATGATAAACTTTAACTAGATACACAAGATAAATTAGTCAAAAATACACAAGCTCCTTTAAACTCCAATTGATTGTAATTTAATAAAAAAGTATATGCGAATATGATTCTTTGGAATAACTTGTGTATTCGGATATCAGAAAAAGCATAACTAGTTGTTCTAGACTGTGGACTAGGATCCTATCTAGAAGGATCAACCCGGCGCACGCTCCACTGGACTCCTCCATTAATACCCCGGAAAGGTCTGTAAGACCTCAGACTACAGCATTGGGTCATATGACGAGGATCACTGAATCAGCGCAGACTTTTGTAACTGTCAATCAGGATCTTACGAAATTAAAGGCTCTGTAATCTCTCCTCGCAATTAATAACCGTAATGTCCACATTCCAATAATACTAGCACTTAATATCATGATTCCAATCATGCTCCATAATGACCAGGCTGAATCAACCTAATAAGGTAACTGTGATTTAAACACAAAAAACTCAACTAGTACATGGCCTGACTTAAGCGTTGGAGTCTTTTTGTAGGTACCACCCCCACCAGATCACCACGCTTGAATGCGACTGCTCAAAGAGGAAACTACCACATCATACCTCCTACAGGTATCCCTCTGAATCCATTCAGAACATTTGGCGCCGACTGTGGGGAGTCGATAAACTACTATTCCCACGTCAACCATGGTGAGCACAAGGCAAAACCAACGGAGAGGAAGTGTTGCGCATGCTACCCTTGCCCACGGACAGGGCCTAGTGGCTCGGCGTGACCCTCCTTCCGTTGCACCGCCAGAAACCTCCGCTACTAGAAGCAAGTCTGTCCTGGTAGAGACACTGCACGAGGGGCGCGAGACCTCGGCTTCAGCTGAAAACCCCGCCCCCTCGTGAAGGGTTTCTGTCCGGGATAGGCTTGTCTTCCCCCCCCCCCGGCTGGTGGAGAGAATACCGCAAATCAAGGAACAAGGATTCCAGCACACGCTCGCCTGGGAATTTTAAATGTGGATGCAGATCATGTGTCTCATTATGAGAACAACTCGCAATCCGCAATGGCAAGGAATGAACTTCGAGAACTACTATGTTAACAGACTGCGTTGATAGACAACCAACAACGTCAGTTGGAAGAGCAACGCCGTCGTTTAGATAATTTAGAAAGATCTGCGCGAGCTGACAATGAGGGTGGAGAGCGAATCACAATTCAGAGAGAAGCCCATCATGCCAGTGCCGGGATCATTAGAAATAATGACCCGACCCTTGGCCGCCAACAGCAATTCTCTGACGCTTTAATAGCGTACAGGGTCCCGAGTGTTGATACCCAATTTTGTCTATTTTCTTTTATTTTTATTTTTATTTTATTTATTTATTTAATTTAATTTCTTTCTTTAAGAAAAAAAATAAAAAAAGGAAAAAATAATTATATAAAAAAGAGGAGAATGGGTTACGAATCAACCCATAACCCAATTCCTTTCCCTTCATGTTGCGGCAACCCTAGCCATCAAACCCTAGCCTCCACAAATAGATGCATTAAATTGGATTAAAAGCATTAGATAGTTTTCTTTTTATTCGGAAACATTAAGTTCAGACAATTGTGATCCTTCTGCCTTCCAAACGTAAAAAAGAAAATGGAAAATTATGGTTTGAAGGATTTCGGGCACAATAAAAGGAAAAGAAAGAATGCAGAGTAGGGGAGGAATCATTAAGAAATTCTCATAGATCAATCAGAGCTACACAGACAGACAGAACACACTCACGGCCTAAAAATCCTCTGCTTCCTAAAACCATCTCAACTGCCTCCATCTTCACCTTCTTCACCAGAACCTCCATCTTCTCCATTTTTTTTTTCTTTTTCACCCAAAACAGAACCCACCCTCTACTTTCAAATTCCCACAAACACCGCTATAACCACTGTAACACCCTTTCTGGGGATATCACATTTATGATGCAGAAAAATAAAATAAATAAAATCCTTACCCAAGTTATAAAAATATTTGATACTTAAGTAATATTTGTGATATCTATATATATATATTTTCCTTTTATAATTTTAACATTAAATAAATTAACGCGGAAATACAAAATATAACAAACATAAATTCACCATAATATACATGTGATTCTTGTCTGAAGTATACAACTAATTTACAACTATTAATATTTAATAAAAACAGTAAAAGACAGTATACTACTAAAACATAACACCTAAGATATGAGCCCTCATCATAAGACAAATTCCTTAGTTAGGAATGTCTTGACCGATAGAAATTCGACCCAAAAGTGTATCGAAGTTCTCTCTAGGAGTATAGTGAAATTCGTCCCACAACTCCCTAATAGGTAAAATGATCTCTACAAAAGCAACCATGTAACATGTAGTAACCAACCCCTGCCGAGTCCTACTTACTGATAAAGTCATGTTACCACTATACTCTATGTGTCCAGTGTCCCAGTGGACATACCAAGCCTCAGCGCCTTTGAGAAATTGTAGCCTAAAGAAACCTAATTGTCCTCCTCTTTCCGCCATTATAGTCTTTGATGATTTAAACATAAAATAGAAACAGATAAAACAATACAATGAAGAGGTGAGACAATCTACACCATTACCCGCATGGCAATAAAGAAAACGACAATACAAACAAATATCACAACAGTACATACCAACATTACATACATAATATAACAAAGTAATACACATTAAAATAACACATACCATTATATCATGTATAATATATTAAAGCAATATATATTAAAATAACATGTATCATACATAATATATTAAAACAAGACATCATATATTATATCACTGAGAATATGATAAGAAGTAAAGTGCGAGATGATGCATGAACAAAAATGCAGTAATGCATGAACACACACCGACTCGTTCCTACTCCATGGAGCTAAACACAAATATCCGAGAGAATGATCCGAATAGAAACTAATAATACTTTATGGCTGCCCAACCAAACTATTGCCTTGTCAAACGTCGTGTCTATAGCCCACAAATCCAAAACATCGTGTAGCATTAGACACAGTCAAACATCGTGTACCACAGCATAGTACTTATTAATCTCCTCAAGATCTCGATTAAGAATAGTGCTTGTCAAGATCATTAGTGTGTTGCCCGTTACCACGGCCCGGAGGTGCTACCACTTGTCACATATGGGATCCTCCGCACACTAATGCCTCCAAGTTCATAAATGAACCACACTACGCTTATCACACCAATTACGGTGTAATTCGCCTCATCAATCAATCGCCAATTATAAACCAAATTGGCACAACACTCTAAACATGATCTAAAATTACAAAAATACTCTTATTATCCAAATTTTACCATAATTACAAAAAATTACCAAAATACCCTTTGTCACCAAAAACCAAAGTATAGTACGTCCCACCTGACAGTACTAACAAAATACCAAAATATAGTACGTCCCACCTGACAGTACTACACCACAACATGTCCGGGTCCATCACTTTGGCCCGACAGAAAAACTCACTGTATCAATTAATCGCGTAGGAATTTTATCGCATTTTCACAATCTCGTTATTTTCACAAACGTTTTTAAATCGTGTAAATATATTTTGACATTTTTAAACATCATAAAATTATTTTCTCAATCGCGTAGGATTTTTAATTCATTTTCTTAACCGAATAGCTTAGAATTATTATTTTTAATATGTATAAAACTATATCTAGTACTTTTAAAATACGTAGAGTATTTTTCTTGTGTTCTAAATATAGTATGAAATCTTTTCATTTTAAACGTCTGATTTTATTAAATTTTGGCAGCATTTTGCCTACAAAATTGGTATAAGGTATTTTTAACGTTTTTCTCTAAATATAGTTTATTTTATTTTTACCCAATAATTTCACTTTGAAACTCACTAACGCGCTTCAAAATTTATAAAATGAGCTCTATGTTAGTATTTTTCAAGCGTCTGATGTAATTCTTATTTAAACTAAATTCTACTAAGTTAAAATTCTAGGACTGAATTAATTCCTTTGATTTTCTCAATGATTCTTTGGAATCGATTTGTTTAATAAAATCATTACCCATCCTATCTTAGAAAATAAAATGGAATGTTGGCCAAATTAAAAATAAAATGGTATTTGATTATACACTAAATGACATGTTGGCCATAATTAACTTAAATAATTTTTAATTTAATTATTTTACCTAGATTCCTCAAATCAAGTAATTTAAAAATTCTTTGAGAACATTTTGGTTCTCTTTTTGGATGTAAGGTAGTGAGCCTCATAGTGTATTCTTTGGAATACTCATACATTTCGTACATGTTAATTCACATCCTACTTTAATAATTATATAATTATAAACACATGCAATTATATAATCACATACGAAATACATACAATTATTTAAAACCATAAACATGCATAATGAAAATAATGAAAGCTATAATCATGCATAGTAAAATAATTCACAAATAGGAAAGCATTTAAACAATCACAAAAATATTAAAAACCATAAACAATCACACAAATAATGATACAAACAATAAAACAATCACACAAATGAATCCTTATGGATTCTACACACACATACAAATCCATTTTCTCATCACCACTTAGGATTGATGAGATTAAATCTCCCTCTTACCTCTTGTAGATAATTTAATCAGTTTGTTTTCCTCCTTTCCTTCCAATTTCGTGTGACTCCCAAACAAATCCCTAAAATTCTTAAATAATTAATAAAAACACATACAAGGTACAAAATAGAAAAATCATGGAACAATCATGGTTAGAAAAATTAAAAATCCAATATTGAACCATAGAAACAAAACTTACCCTTAAGAAAGTAAGCAAAAGGTTGGATTTTGGGCAAGATAGAGTAGGAATTTGGAAAAAACTTTGTGAATGAAAAGTGTTTAGAATAGGATTTGGGTTCAAGAAAAGCTAAGAGATAAAATTATAGGTGTTTGGGTGTGTGTGTATAGGTGCTGGCCGAAATTGAGAGAAAGAAAATAGAAGAAAAGTAGCTTGGGTTCTTGGTAGTTTTTGGAGAGAAAATAGATGCTTTGATTTGTGATAAGTGTGAAATAGAATTGAAGAATGAAATGGGAGGCTGTCTGCCGTATGAGTGGTTTTGGGTGAGGTTGAGTGATTGAATTTGCTAGATAAATATCCAATTAAAGGCACATGGTAGTGCACATGGTTTATGACACATGGAGGGTTCAAGAAGCTAGTAGAACCAAGCCACCAAGCCTCCAAATTGCTGCTGAAAATCGTGTGCCCTTTAGGAATTTAGGAGCTTAATTTGATTTCAATTAATGACTAATTACAAGCTAATTAAATAGCTAATCAATTAGATTAAGTCTCCTAATAATATTTAATTAACATTCTAATTATATAACTAATTAGTTTAACATATATTAGCATATATTATAACCTTTAATAAATATTAGGACATCTAATTAGTATTTAGATTATAATAAATTAAGAATTAAACTAGTTCACTTAGTTAGCTAATTAAGTAATTAGATTAGTCAAATTAAGCTTAATTAGCTACTAATCAAAGTCAAGCCTACAATTTTTGACTTAATCCTAACCCTTGATTCATCTTTAATTCCTAACCATAGATTAGATCTAAGGTAGATATTACTTGGTCATAAAGCTATCATTCTAATCTCACCATTGATTAAATCAATGGCTTAGGTTAAAGGCTTCATCATTAAGTTTTCATCCAACGGTCCAAATGAAAACACATGCTTCCTTAGGTGTCCAATTCCTATTGGTTTAGAAAGTCAAGCCTACTTTTGTTGACTTGCTCTCATTGGTTAGAAATTGTCCAGTCAAAGACACTGGTTGACTGCTTTTTCCTAAACGCGGGTCCCACAATACTTTTAAAGATCGTGGTCAAACCGAAAGCGATTTTTACTATTTTTGAGACAAGAGGTCTTGTATTATAAAATAATATTATAAAAATATAAAATTATTTTATTGCACAGTTAAATCCAAAAAATTACGAGATTAATATATATATCAATCAGAATTAAGTTTAGTAAGATCCCCTAGCTCCAATTAATTAATATAAGATTTATCTGGCCAGAAAATTTTTATTTCCCTAGGTCGGAGCAAATCACATACAACAGTCAAGTACACTTATGAAACAGTCAAATTAAATTTACTGCTCACAGAATTCACAAAACAGTACATTTCGGGACTATATTGTAATTATCCCAAAAGTTGGGGTGTTACAACTACCACCACTCATCACCTTCCTGAAACCATCTTTAATCTTCACCTTTCAACCACTTTCATCCTTAACTTCCACCACTACCCAAAAAAAAAAAAAAAAAGAAAAAACGTAAAAAGAGTCTAGCCGGCCCGCGGCTCACCAACTCCGGCCACAGCGCCGCCGTCTGCTAGACTTGCAACCGAGCACTGCATCGCAACCCCGCACCAGATCCGGCCGACTAGGACCGCACCGCACATCTGCGAGTTCCCTCCATCAGCGCTGTCGTAACTGGTCAGATCTAGAAGCATCAAACAGGCACTGCAATCTGCCAGTCGTACCAACCGTGCTGCACCGCGCCCAGTCGCCGTCCACCGCGTCATCGTTCTCGCCAGATCCGGGCACTAAACGCTCCACCCCGTGAGCTTCTCCCCCTCTCCCTTTGTCTCCTTTCTTTCTCTGTTCTGTTTCTACATGTCCAGAGACTAAAAAGTCTCTTCATTTTTTATAATAAGACCATTTTTTATACTTAATAAAAAAAACAAAAATAGATTAAAAAAGTGAAAAAGTTAAAATAGGTATTTGGGGTATAAAAAATGAATGAAATAAAGAAAATATAAAAAAATGAAAAAAAAATAAAAAATAAAAAATAAAAATAAATAAAAATAAATAAAAATAAAAAATAAAATTTCAAAAGTAAAAGAGTGAAGAAAGTCAATTTGTGGATTGGTTTGACTTGATTATAGTTTATCTTTGTCTCTTTATTGATTGTCTTGATTGTTGTTATTACCATTGTAATGGTTGACATGTGAATTTAATTTAATCATTTTTTTATAAATCAAACATTTTAAAACTGGCTGATGACGAAAAAATTAGGAGAGGATTGGAGCACAGATCAAATACACTCTTTCCGATAATCTTGAGGCTTTATATTGGATATTGTCAAGAGTGCTGGCGAGGTCTAATCCCTACATAAATTTAAATAATTACGTAAACTAAAATGTAATTTTTTTTTTATAAATCAAAATAATTTTTTTCAAATAAAAATCCTCGAATAAAAGTGATCAATTTCATACAGTTTTAACATCATGATTGTGGTGAATTAAAGTTTTATTTTTCATGAAGACATTTTTTGGAAATTACTACAAAAATCTTATTGTGCCTAAAAATATTTTTCTTGATTATAAATGAGATTTTATTTGGCCATTTACTCTTTAAAAAAAACATTCTCTTACCTCAAACAAATTTCTTTGAATTAAAATTTATTCATTGAAATAATATTTTATTTGGCCATTTTATTTTGAAAATTACTTCTCTTCAAAAAAATAAAACTTTGCTTCACCACTTCTATATAATATGTTGTAGACTTAGAATTTATTCCAAAACAATGGCTATTTAGTCACCCATTTCTGGTCTTAGTCATTTATCATTCTTGATATTATGCTTGACAAAATGGGACATGTCAAAGTAAAAACCAAAAAAAAAGTATTTCTTTTCTTTTTAAAGGACCAATTTAATTAATCTTACAAATAACATTAGATTAAATAAGTAACTGTTCTTAGAACGGACGGTGTAGGGTGTTAATACCTTCCCTACCCGTAATCAACCCCCGAACCATGAACTCTAAAACATAGACCATCTCTCAGGTATCCAATTGCACCATTCCATTTAATGGATAAAGCGATTGGTAGCGACTCCCAATACCCTGAGGTCTTTTCCTCCCTATTACTTTTTATTTTCGCGGTGCCCTTCAGGACGGTTGCGACAGCTGGCAACTCCGCTGGGGACATTTAGAGGGTTAAGCCTTGTTTTAATCTCATGTTATTTGTTCTTTAATTATTTTGGTCTGTTTTTATTTTATTTGTTTATTTGCTATTTGTTTCATATTGCTATACATTTTGTTTGCATTATATGTATTGTATTTATGCTTTGTGAATAAATTTGCTTGCATGTTCCCTCATGTACACTTGCACACACAAGCTCCATACCTGAGCTTGGTACCTTTTAGACTTAAATAGAGGGTGAAGTGGTGTTGCTTTGAGAGACCTTTGGTCTCCAAACAGGCACATGAAAACCCTCACTCAAATTGAACTCTGTCCGCTTGTAACCTATCATGGGTGAGGATGGAGGACTCTTGCTAGCCAAAGTGTTGGTGACAGCAAGGGGCAATTTGGGGACCTTTTGTCTGATAGGAGTCTAGAACTAAAGCTATCACTTGTTGAAATAACCGTAGAGCTACCATGGTCCATAGAACCCATCCTTTAGGACAGGTACCAAGCTTAGGTAACCCTTTTCCTTTAACACATGAGGAAATTATGTTTGTTTGCTTTTTATAATTTTATTTCTATAGATGTTAATTTCCTTTTTGTTTTCATTTATTTTTCATTTGCATGTGTGATCCAATATTGTGAAGATATCGATAAACCTCAAGCATGAATAAGGGAAAGATGGCTCTAATGTCCGAGGTGGCGGAGAGTATTTAGGCTGTCAGTGAAGAGTCTGCAAGAATTCAAGCCAAGGAAGGAAATAGTTTGCATCACGGGGATGCTTCTTTACCTCCCCTAATGGGGAGCCATGATTTTGAGGAAAATGACCTAAGGAGGCTCCATAATGTGTAGTGTAGTATGGGAAGACAAGAAGAGTTCAAAGATAAGTATGGAGATATTGTAGCTCTCATGTTCATCACCTCTGACCTCTAAATGTTGAAAGCTATGCTTCATTTTTGGGACCCCTCATATCGGTGTTATACTTTCCAACAATTTGACTTGATGCCAATGATTGAGGAGTATGCTAGGCTTCTTAATAGGGACGACATGCCCAAGGACAAAGTATACTCACATGACCCCAAGAAGACGCTAAGAAGGATGCTGTCCAAATTGATAGGGATTCATGCCAATGAATTGAACAAGTACATGAAAGATGGAGGATGAAGTCTAGATTCAGAGTTCTTGCTTAGGATGGTTGAAGTTCAAGTTGATCAAAGTTTTGGTTTTGTAGCACTAGCCCTCGCTATTTATGGGTTAGTAATTTTCCTGAGAGTGAAAAATCAAATAGATGGATATGTGATCAATTTGTTCGAGCAGATCGAGCATGGGGTACACCCAGCCCCACCAATTTTAGCTGAGATAATTCGATCCCTGAATTATTGCCGAGTCCATCAGAAAGGAAGATTTTAGGGATGTGCACCATTGCTTGCAGTATGGATGCTTAATCATATGCTAACCTTGAAGTGCTTTAACCATCCAGAAGTTGATCTAAAACAGTATATCATACCTAAGCACCCGCTCTCTCTATATGGTCGTGACAATTGGCCTCCCCGAACTCTGACGATGAGACAATGGATTAGTTTTTTCATGGAAATGACAGAAGTGGTCTAGAGGGCCAAGTGGTTTCCTCTCACTTATACCATATATAGATGTGGAAGCAAACCTTGGGTTCCACTTATTGGCCTATGGGGAATGGTGGGCTATGCTCCAGCTATGGTCTGAAGGCAAATGGCATCCCTGTAATTCATTCCCATGACTCATGGGTTGTCCAAATTTGAATTCTCGTATGGCGATAAAGGAACCATCCATAAAATAAAAGAGGTCATTGGAGATTGGAATGACACAAGAAGTGTGAAGCCCGGTCTTTCATCGTCTGAAACGACAACGAAATACCTAATTTGGCAGGCTAGTAGGAAGAAGGGGTTTCTTGCTCTTAAGGTACAGGATCCAGAGCCATCAATGCATCAATTTAATGAACCCATTGACTACTATGCTGAAGCAGAGGGGCGGTATGAAATCATTTGTCGGCAGTGGGCCACTGAGAGAAGGTCCTTAAAAGATCAACTTAGCACTGCAAGAAGGAAAATCCAAAGTCAAGAACAGGAGATAGCCTCTAAAGAGATTGAAATAGAGAGGTTAAGGAAAACATGTCAAGCCCTCAAAACAATCATTCAAGGGAAAGATGGTCAACTTCAAGAATTCAAGAATGAAGTTAAAATCTTGAATCAACATTTGGAAAAATATGTTGAATGGTCTACTTTCTTGGAAAGTAAGAAGAATCGGTTAGAGGATGATGTTCTTTTCTTGACTAAGGAAAATGATTTCTACCTTAATGCAAGCCAAGAAATGGAGCGGAAAGCCGAAATGGTAATTGATAATATGAGGGAAATCTCCAACCATTCAAGAAAAAGGGCAAGAGAAATCATCAAAGTGGAAGCCAAGCTAGCACCAGGAGAAAACCAGGATATTCTGACTCGGGTTAGGAAGGACCTCGACTTCTTAGGAAAATTTCACTGAAAAGAATCACCGAAATTAGTTTCTTGTTTTGGGAGTGCTGATGTAATTTAGAGTTAGCATGACTCATTCCATCTTGTTTTGTAAAGCTAACTCCTCCATCCGACTTAAGGAGTAGCAATGATCAATATATGTAAAGGCTAACTCTCTGTAACCATAAAGCTCTTCTCTTTGAATGAACAAGGTTTATCGATATCGCTTACTGCTTTGGATCATGTCTCTACATGCATAATTTTACTTTTGTTTGCATTTTCTTTTTCTTTTTCATATTTTCTAATAAAAAATAATGAATACAGAAAGGAAAACTGTCTCTACGACACCCATATAGGACTCGCTCTCAATCAAAAGTCATGGATGAACTGGGTCAGTCACAAGAAGAGTTGAGAAGTGAAGTAAGCCAGCTAAAAGAACAAATGGCCAAGATCTTGGAAATTCTAGAAAGAACAAAGAACACAGAGGGGACTCCTTCAAGGGCAAATGATGATCCTTCAGCCACGCCTGCTCACCCACTTGGCTTTATGTCAATTCCTTGGCAATATCCTAGTGTCACCTCTCAAGGGGCCATGATGCCACTCACTATCTACTCAAATAATCCTAAAACACATGTATCTTTATTCCCACCATATGGCCTTCCACCTGGTTATGTGCCACCATTATCCACCAATACTCTTGAGGGCAGTGCACTGATAGTCACAATAACTTCAAACCCTCCAAACACTACCCAAGGATCTCAGCCAAATACCAGTAAGATTCCTCAGTACCCTGTGTCTATTCCACCTTATGGCCTTCCCCCTGGTTTTATGCTGTCACAAATTACCAATCCTCCTGAGAGCGGCTCATCATTGGTAATACCTACTTCAGGGCCACAAAGCTCAACTCCAGCCTAACCTCTTTTTTACATACCACAGTTTTCCCTCATAAGATCGCTGGTACTTCTCCGCTGAACCCTTCAACTGAAAGCTTTTAATCCAAAGAGAAACTAGAAGTTCTTGAGGAAAGACTGCGAGCCATAGAAAGAGCAAGTAGCTATGGTATCCTAGATGCCTCAGAGCTTTGTATTGTCCCAAATGTGGTGATTCCTCCAAAGTTTAAGGTCCCAGATTTTGAAAAATATAAGGGAACCACTTGCCCAAAAAACCATCAAACCATGTACATCCGCAAGATGACTTCGCATGCTCATGATGACAAGCTGTTGATTCATTTCTTCCAAGACAGCTTAGCTGGGGCAGCTTCTAATTGGTATACACACCTTGAACGTGCCCATATATGATGTTTCAAGGACTTGGCTGATGCTTTCTTGAAGCAATATAAATACAACATCGATATGGCACCAGATAGGCTACAGTTGCAGAATATGGTTAAGAAAGAAGCTGAAACCTTTAAGGAATATGCTCAGCGGTGGAGAGAGATAGCTGCTCAGGTTGAACCCCCACTGATAGAAAGAGAAATGGTGGCCACATTCATTGACACCCTCCAATCACCCTTCTATAACAAGATGATAGGAAGTGTGTCATCGAATTTCTCAGACATAGTTATCATCGGGGAAAGAGTTGAGGGAGGAATGAGAAGTGGGAAGATCGCTGAAAGTTCAACCGGGACATTTAATGCCAAAAGGCCCCCAACAGGGAAGAAAAAAGAAGGGGAAACCCATGCTGTGACTTTCGATTAGAGGAGTTTTGCTCGAAGGAGACATAACCAAACACCTATTAACCCTCAAACATCCTTCCAAGCTCCCTACATGCCTTATCACCCATACATTGCTAATGTCTCCCAAGCTCTATACCCTCAACCTTATCACCCAATGATCCCTTATCGTGTACCATCTCCTATCCCAAACCAAACACTCCCTACCATGCCATCCCAACCAGCCCAACCATGGGCCCAAAACCCAAATACAAACCAAAGAAGATCACCAGCTAACCGAGAGAAGAAACTCATCCAATTTAACCTAATTCCCATGACCTATACTGAGCTGCTACCATAACTTTTTCGAAACTCCTTATTGGTTCCTTGCCCAATGAAGCTAGTGGAACCTCCTACCCAAGAGGATTTGACCAAAATGCCAAATGTGAGTACTATGCAGGGGCTGTAGGCCACTCAACAGAAAACTGTAGAGCCTTAAAGTTCAAAGTGCAAGACTTGATTAATGCCAAATGGTTAAACTTTAAAGAAAAAACTCTTAATGTAGGCCGCAATCCCTTGCCTGATCATGGAGGTCCTGTAGTTAAAGCCATAGAGAAGTCTTCTGGACGATACCTCATAAGTTAGGTAGTTGATGTAAAAACTCCCATGAGAGTAATATTTCGAGAGCTTTACAAATTTAGGCTAATACAAAACCAAGTGGAGATCAAGAAGGTCCATGAAGAGGAAATGGTGTGTAATATTCATGGGAAGGTAGGACACTCTATCGAGGAATGTGATGAATTTAAGCAGATCCTCCAAAGTTTAATGGACAGTCACCTGGTACAAATAAACAATCAGTACGATAATGGTGATGTCTATATGGTTAATGAAATTACACCTCCACCAGTTCAAGAGGCTGCTAATACCTATGCAACACAACCAATCATAGAGCAAGCTCCAGGTATACCAAGGCCATTGATGATTCATTATAGTAAAGAGGTGTCTCCACAAGTCTCTCTTGGTCGGAATCCTATCACCATCCAAGTGTCGACTCCTTTTTTCCTATAATGATACCAGAGCTGTACCTTGGAAATATGATGTGCAAGTCGTTGCGAATAACCTCCAGGACAATTAAATGAAAATCCCATCGGCTATCTCTAGTACATCTGGGATCGGTGGAATGACTCAGAGTGGTCGTATTTATACACCTGAGGATCTGTGTAAAAAGCAAGTGGAAGAAGTGGAAAGAATTCGGAAAGGGAAAGGCAAAATAGGGGAAACTTCTATTGAAAAAGCTTTGAAAGAGAAGGAAGAACCAAAGACAACAAAGCAAGAGGTCTATAAGAAAGAAGTGACCGAGGAAGAAGCTTGTGATTTCTTAAAATTCATAAAGCAAAGTGAATACAGGGTGGTGGATCAACTGAACCGCACCCTTGCAAGAATATCACTCTTATACTTATTAATGAACTCTGAGCCACACAGGAAGGTGCTAATGAAAGTGCTTAATCAAGCCCATGTTTCTCATGACATCACAGTTGATAAGTTGGATGGCGTTATCAGTAACATCATAGCAGATAATTACATCACTTTCACCGATGATGAAATACCCAATGAGGGAAGAGGACATAATAAAGCACTTCACATCTCAGTAAAATGTCAAGACCATATCATGGCTAGAGCACTGATGGACAATGGCTATTCCTTGAATGTGATGCCAAAGTCGACACTCTTCAAATTGCCTTTTGATGGGTCATATATAAAATCAAGTGCGGTGATAGTAAGGGCATTTGATGGCACAAGGAGAGAGGTCATAGGGGAGATCGAAATACTAGTTCAAAGTGGTCCTTACACTTTCAACATACTCTTCCAAGTGATGGACATTGCACCATCCTACAGTTGTCTTTTAGGACGACCATGGATTCATTCTGCTAGAGTTGTGCCTTCCATCTTGCACCAAAAAGTAAAATTCATAGTTGATAACAAGATGATTACTGTCTTTGGTGAAGATGACCTACTAGTGAGCAAGCCGCTAGACACTCCTTATATTGAAGCTACAGAAGAGGCTCTCGAGACTGCCTTTCAAGCACTCGAGGTTGTCAATACCATTTATATAAAAAAAAGGAGTTCCAATTCCTAGACCACAACTCTATGTTACATCTGTAATGATGGCTAAAGTCATGCTAGAAGGAGGTTATCAGCATGGAGAGGGGCTGGGTAAGAAACGATAAGGTGCCACAAGACTTTTACAACCCTTGGAAAACAAAGGTAGGTTTGGGCTGGGATACAAACCCAGCAAGGTCGACAAAAAGAAGATCATGGAAGAGAAAAAAGAGAAAAGGTTGGCTCGCTTGGAAAATCGAGAACCTAAAGTGAAGGGCTGTCCCCATCTATTACATACGACAAAGCTTCTGGAGCGCGGGAGTTGTGTTTGTAGACCAAGTGACCGCTGTTGAAGATGATGACTTTGTCAGTCATACGGACCTAGTATATGCATGTTCTTCAGATACAAGACTCGACAATTGGGAGATATTCGAGCTTCCCATAACCTTAGAGTCTCTTTCAAAGTAATTTTGTAGTGCTATTCCTTTAGCTCTGCCCAAGGCTTTAGGATTTCCATTTGTAAAATGGGCTTACATGTTTTCTTTCCAATAATTGTTATTATTAAAATGCATTTTGAGTTTTCTCATTCCATAGCTTTCATCCCACCATTATCATGACCTTCTATTCATTTCATCTTTCTTTTGTCAACATCACTTAATGCAGATCTGAAAGTGATTCTCTTGAAAATAACAGTGTCATGATCTCATCATATAATTTTGAACACCCCGTTAATCATGCTGACGAGGATAATGAGGATGATTGGAAAACTTCACCTAAGTTAATGAGATTACTAGAATAAGAAGCTAAAGAAATCCAACCCCATGAGGAACCAATTGAAGTAATTAACTTAGGGACTGAAAATGATAAGAAAGAAATCAAAATAGGTACCTCGATGAAAGAAGATGAGCGTAACATGTTGATTAAACTCTTGTTTAATTATAGTGATGTCTTTGCATGGTCATACCAAGATATGCCTGGGTTAGATATTGACATAGTTGAGCACAAATTGCCACTAAAACTTGGGTACCCTCTAGTTAAGCAAAAATTGAGACGAATGAAAGCTGAGATGTCCCTAAAAATTAGAGATGAAGTAAAAAGACAGCTTGATGTTGGATTTCTTGCTATTACAAAATACCCACAATGGGTTGCTAACATTGTTCCTGTCCCAAAGAAAGACGGGAAAGTCCGAATGTGTGTGGACTATCGAGACTTAAATAGGGCCAACCCTAAAGACGACTTCTCGTTACCTCACATTGATGTTTTGGTGGACAACATTGCTCAACATTCATTTTTTTCCTTTATGGATGGTTTCTTGGGATACAATCAGATTAAGATGGCACCAGAAGACATAGAGAAAACCACATTCATCACTTTATGGGGAACCTTTTGCTACAAAATAATGCCTTTTGGTTTAAAAAATGTTGGGGCAACGTATCAAAGAGCTATGGTGACATTGTTCCATGATATGATGCACAAAGAAATAGAAGTTTATGTGGATGATATGATTGCGAAGTCAAAAATAGAAGAAGATTATATAATCAATCTGCAAAAGCTTTTTGAGCGATTGAGGAAGTTCAAACTCAGACTAAATCCCGTAAAATGCACTTTTGGTGTCAGATCAGGCAAACTATTGGGGTTTGTGGTGAGCCAAAAAGGAATAGAAGTTGATCCTGACAAGGTCCGATTAATACTGAACATGCTAGTCCCTCGCACTGAAAAGGAAGTTCAAGGATTTTTGGGAAAGTTGAATTACATCGCTCGATTCATATTCCAGCTCACAGCAACATGCGAACCGCTCTTCAAGTTGTTACGCAAGAATCAGCCAGTCAAGTGGAATGAAGATTGCCAAAGAGCCTTTGAAAAAATCAAGCAATATTTACAAGAACCCCCAATTTTGGTTCCTCCAGTGCCAGGGAGACCTCTCATTATGTATTTGATGGTGCTTAATGAGTCTATGGGTTGCATACTGGGACAGCATAATGAATCTGGTAGGAAAGAATGCGTCATCTATTATTTAAGTAAAAAGTTCACCGATTATGAGGCAAAGTACTCATTGTTAGAGTGAACTTGTTGCGCCTTGGCGTGGGTTGCTCATCGATTGAGGCAATACATGTTGTGTTACACTACTTGGTTAGTGTCTAAAATGGATCCTATCAAGTATATCTTTGAGAAACCTGCTCTCACTGGGAGAATCGGGCAATGGCAAGTTTTATTATCGGAGTATGAAATTGTTTATGTCACCCAAAAGGCAATTAAGGGAAGTGCCCTTGCAGATTATCTGGCTAACCAACCTATAAAGGATTATAGGTCGATGCAATGTGAGTTCCCTGATGAAGATATAATGGCTCTGTTTAAAAATGAGGAATCTTCTGAAAAGGAAAAATGGACTATGTGGTTTGATGGAGCCTCTAATGCACTAGGGCACATCATTGGAGCCATCTTGATTTCCCCTGAAGATAAATTCATCCCAATCACAGCAAGATTGTGTTTTGACTGTACTAACAATATAGCGGAATACGAAGCGTGTGCTTTGGGTATTCACGCAGCAATAGAATCAAAAGCAAGATCTTGGAAGTATATGGGAACTCTACCTTGGTCATTCATCAACTAAAAGGAGAATGGGAGACCTGTGATGCCAAACTGATCCCATACCATGTTTACATCAAAGAATCGATTGAGTAATTTGATGAAGTCACTTTTATCATGTTCCTCGAGAAGAGAACCAGTTGGCTGATGCTTTGGCCCACATTATCATCAATGTTCCAAGTAAGTCATAAAAGAGACCTACCACTTATAAAAATGGAAAGTCGTGACTGTCCTGTATATTGTCAAGTGGTTGAAGATGAGCTTGATGGGAAGTCGTGGTACCATGACATTAAATGTTTCATCAAGAATAGGGAGTACCCTGCAGACACTTCAGAAAATGACAAAAGGACCCTGAGGAGGCTTGCGATGGGTTACTTTCTGAATGGGAAAATACTTTACAAAAGAAACCATGATATGGTGCTTCTAAGATGTGTTGATGCAATGGAAGTAGAAAAGATTATTGAAGAAGTACATGAAGGTTCCTTTGGAACTCAATCCAATGGACATGCAATGGCAAGAAAAATCCTAAGATCTGGTTATTATTGGTTAACCATGGAAACTGACTGCTTCAATCATGTGAGGAAGTGCTACAAGTGCCAAACATATGCTGATAAAATCAATGTGCCACCAATCCCCTTGAATGTCCTAGCAGCACCCTGGCCATTCTCCATGTGGGGTATGGATGTCATAGGACCTATTGAACCTAAGGCCTCAAATGGGCATCGCTTTATCCTTGTTGCGATAGACTACTTCACCAAATGGGTTGAAGCTGCTTCTTATGCCAATGTGACCAGGAATGTGGTGATCAAGTTCATCAAAAGAGAGTTGATATGTCGTT
The DNA here is from genome assembly GCA_029884595.1 of Ormosia semicastrata. Classification (NCBI taxonomy): domain Eukaryota; kingdom Viridiplantae; phylum Streptophyta; class Magnoliopsida; order Fabales; family Fabaceae; genus Ormosia; species Ormosia semicastrata. Next base: position 79,985,148 of record JAQQTO010000060.1, read on the forward strand.
ATGGTCTACCAAATAAGATCATCACTGACAATGCAACTAACTTGAATAACAAAATAATGAAGGAAATGTGCGAGAATTTCAAGATTCAAGACCATAACTCCTTGCCATACCGCCCAAAGATAAATGGGGCTGTTGAGGCAGCAAACAAAAACATCAAGAAGATCATCCAAAAAATGGTCATAACATACAAAGATTGGCATGAGATGCTTCCCTTTGCTCTGCATGGTTATCGCACGTCTGTTCGTACCTCAACTGGGTTAACTCCTTTCTCTTTAATTTACAGAATGGAAGTCGTACTCCCTATTGAGGTAAAGATCCCCTCATTAAGAGTACTGATGGAGACAAAATTGGAAGAGGCCGAATCGGTCCAAGCTCGACTAGATCAGTTGAATCTTATTGAAGGTAAAAGGTTAACTGCATTGTGTCATAGCCAGTTATATCAAAGGAGGCTTATGAAAGCCTATGCGAATAGGTTGAAGCTGCTTCTTATGCCAATGTGACCAAGAATGTGGTGATCAAGTTCATCAAAAGAGAGTTGATATGTCGTTATGGTCTACCAAATAAGATCATCACTGACAATGCAACCAACTTGAATAACAAAATGATGAAGGAAATGTGTGAGAATTTCAAGATTCAACACCATAACTCCTTGCCATACCGCCCAAAGATGAATGGGGCTGTTGAGGTAGCAAACAAAAACATCAAGAATATCATCCAAAAAATGGTCATAACATATAAAGATTGGCATGAGATGCTTCCCTTTGCTCTGCATGGTTATCGCACGTCTATTTGTACCTCAACTGGGGTAACTCCTTTCTCTTTAATTTACAAAATGGAAGCCGTACTCCCTATTGAGGTAGAGATCCCCTCATTAAGAGTACTGATGGAGACAAAATTGGAAGAGGCCGAATAGGTCCAAGCCCGACTAGATCAGTTGAATCTTATTGAAGGTAAAAGGTTAAGCGTGACCGTGTCATAGCCTTGATTATATCAAAGGAGGCTTATGAAAGCCTATGCAAAAAAAGTGTGCCCTCGATAATTTCAAGAAGGAGACTTAGTGCTCAAAAAGATCCTGCCAATTCAAAAAGATCACCGTGGAAAATGGACTCCAAATTATGAAGGACCTTATGTCGTGAAGAAGGCTTTCTCTGGAGGGTCCTTGATTCTCGCAAAAATAGACGGTGAAGATCTACCACTTCCTATAAATTCAGACGCAGTCAAGAAATATTATATGTAAAAGCACTACTTGTCAAAAAATAAAAAAAAAAAGAGGAAAAAGAAAAGAAAAAGCATGGCTCGCTAGGTGGAAAACCTGAAAAGACTACGTAGGCAAAAGTTAGAGCGACCTAGTAGGTTGAAAATTTGAAAGAGCGACCTAGGCAAAAGTTAAAGTCCAAAATGAAATGACAATAGTGCTTGATATGACAAAGGAAGTGAGACCTGAGCAGCTGAGTCTCCATGCTAGGGAGGAACAAATCTCTACTTTAGAGAAAACTAAATTTTCCATGTTGGGGCAGGCCAAATGATCCCAATTGGGGCAATCAAAGTCTTCATAGGCTGGTTAATGGGTGTTTGAAATTAGGTATACAGAGGATTGACACTAATTAAGATAAAGGGTTTCACTGGAAGAACTGAAGACCTTTGCCTTCATCATCCTTTTGTAAATTTTATATTGATAACCATAGTATTACTTTCTTTTCACCATTTCCATTTCAATACAATTTCGTCATGTTTTTACCTTTGCCTCTTCTTTGACTCAATATGCATTTTTATAATAATCATATATTGGAATGTGTAATGTGTGACATTGCTACTAGAGCATTGAGAATTGCTAATGATTTGAAAGGTATGGGAAACACAATGATTCCTGATAAGAGTGTTGATAAAAAGAAAGGACAACCAGGTCACCTCAAGGGTCATCTAAAGGGGTTTTCCCTTTGCTCTTATGTGTCACATCTATTGCACACTTCAAGGGTCATCCCAGTTGGACATTTCAACCATCAGCTGAATAGACAAATGAAAGGATGCCAATACGTCCCATTCCAGTTCATCTTTGAAAATGATTGCAATCATGTCCTCAGGGGTCGTGGAGACACAAAAAAAAAAGAGAAAAGCAAAATAAAAAAAGTTTTTCATACTCTCATACAACTGAAGCATGCATAGCGCACTATTTCATTTTGCTAGCCTTGACCTATAAAGGTCCAACTTGCTGTTTTCAGTCAAATCAGAGCCTTATGTCCGTTACCTTTTCTTTTTGGGTCCTTGCACCCATTGCTTTTAGTTTCTGTAATAAGTCAGGGCAACATACCCATTGTCTTTTATGATTTCGGGTCCCTGTACCCATTGTCTTTAATTTTTTCGGGTCCCCGTACCCATTGCCTTTAAGTTTTTTGTAAGCTTCAATGGATACCCAACTCTGTAAACTTCTTACCTTGTTTTTTATTAAGCTTCAATGGATACCTGACTCCATAAGCTTCTTACCTTATTTTTGTTAAGCTTCACAGATACCTGACTCAGCAAGCTTTTTACCTTTTCTACCTTAAGTTTTCTGTTAAGCTTCAGCGGATACCTGATTCTGCAAGCTTTTTAACTTTTATGGGTCCTTGTACTCATTGTTTTTATGTTTTTGGGTTCCCGTACCCATTGCCTTTAAGCTTTTTGGCTTTAAGTTTTCTAATAAGTTTTGACGGATACCTGACTCCGTAAGCTTTTTACCTTGTTTTTGTTAAGCTTTAGCGGATACCTGATTCCGCAAGTTTTTTACCTTTTGGGTCCTCGTATCCATTGTTCTATGTTTTCGGGTCCCCATACCCATTGCTTTTAAGTTTCTTGTTAAGCTCCGACGGATACCCTATTCCGTAAATTTTTTATCTTCATGCTTTAAGTTTTCTGTTAAACTTCAGGGACACCTGAATCCGTAAGCTTTTTACCTTTTCTGTTTTAAGCTTCAACGAACACCTGAATCCACAAGCTTTTTATCTTTTCATGGACAAAATTGAATCAATTCCTTTGCTTTTCATTTATTCTAAATGTAAAACAAAGGGGGGCAGCTGTTGATACCCAATTTTATCCATTTTCTTTTATTTTTGTTTTTGATTTATTTATTTATTTTATTTTATTTCTTTCTTTAAGAAAAAAAACAAAAAAAGGAAAAAATAATTTTATAAAAAAGAGGAGAATAGGTTACGAATCAACCCATAACCCAACTCTTTTCCCTACATGTTGTTGCAACCCTAGCCATCAAACCCTAGCATCCACAAATAGATGCATTAAATTGGATTAAAAGTGTCAGACATTTTTCTTTTCCCTTTACCTTCCAATCATCATTCGAAAACATTAAGTTCAGACAATTGTGATCCTTCTACCTTCCCAACGTAAAAAAGAAAATGGAAAATTATGGTTTGAAGGATCTCGGGCACAATAAAAGGAAAAGAAAGAATGCAGAGTAGGGGAGGAATCATTCAGAAATTCTCATAGATCAATGGAAGTACACAGACAGACAGAACACACTCACGACCTAAGAATCCTTTGCTTCCTAAAACCATCTCAACTGCCTCCATCTTCACCTTCTTCACCAAAACCACCATCTTCTCCATTTTTTTTCTTTTTCACCCAAAACAAAACCTACCCTCTGCTTTCAAATTCCCACAAACACCATTATAACCACCACCACTCATCACCTTCCTGAAACCATCTTTAATCTTCACCTTTCAACCACTTTCATCCTCAACTTCCACCACCCCCCCAAAAAAGAGAGAGAGAAAACAGAAACAGAGTCGGTAGCGGCTCACCAACTCCGGCCACAGCACCGCCGTCCGCTAGACCTGCAATCGAGCACTGCGCCGCAACACCGCACCAGATACGGCCGGCCAGGACCGTGCCGCACGTCCGCAAGTTCCCTCCGTCAGCACTATCGTAACTGGTCAGATCCAAAAGCATCAAATCGGCACCGCAATCCACCAGCCGTACCAACCGTGTTGCACCGCACCCAGCAGCTGTCAACCGCGTCATCGTTCTTGCCAGATCCGGGCACCAAACGCTCCCCAGCGTGAGCTTCTCCCCCTCTCCCTTTGTCTCCTTTCTTTCTCTATTCTATTTCTACATGTCTAGAGACTAAAAAGTCTCTTCATTTTTTATGCTAGTCACCCGTGACTAGCTTTTTACACCCCCTCCTTTTTTTATAATAAGACCAGTTTTTTTTACTTAATAAAAAAAACAAAAATAGATTAAAAAGGTGAAAAAGTTAAAATAGGTATTTGGGGTATAAAAAATGAATGAAATAAAGAAAATATATAAAAAAAAAAAAAACAAAAATAAAAAAATAAAAATAAAAATATATAAAAGGAAATAAAAAATAAAAAAATAAAATTTCAAAAGTAAAAGAGTGATGAAAGTCAATTTGTGGATTGGTTTGACTTGATTATAGTTTATCTTTGTCTCTTTATTGATTGTTGTTATTACCATTGTAATGGTTGGCATGTGAATTTAATTTAATCATTTTTGTATAAATCAAACATTTTAAAACTGGCCGACGACGAAAAAATTAGGAGAGGATCGGAGCACCGATCAAATACATTTTTTTCGATAATCTTGAGGCTTTATATTAGATATTGTCAAAAGCGCTGGCGAGGTTTAATCCTTACATAAATTAAAATAATTATGTAAACTAAAATACAATTTTTTTTTATAAATCAAAATAATTTTTTTAAAATAAAAATCCTCTAATAAAAGTGAACAATTTCATACAGTTTCAACATTATGATTGTGGTGAATTAAAGTTTTATTTTTCATGAAGACATTTCTTGGAAATTACTACAAAAATCTCATTGTGCCTAAAAATATTTTTCTTGATTATAAATGAGATTTTATTTGGCCATTTACTCTTTAAAAAAAAATATTCTTTTACCTCAAACAAATTTTTTTGAATTAAAATTTATTCATTGAAATAATATTTTATTTGACCATTTTATTTTGAAAATTACTTCTCTTCAAAAAAATAAAACTTTGATTCACCACTTCTATATAATATGTTGTAGACTTAGAATTTGTTCCAAAATAATGGCTATTTAGCCACCCATTTCTGGTCTTAGTCATTTATCATTCTTGATATTATGCTTGACAAAATGAAACATGTTAAAGTAAAAACCAAAAAAAAGTATTTCTTTTTTTTAAAGGACCAATTTAATTAATCTTATAAATAACATTAGATTAAATAGGTAACCGTTCTTAGAATGGACGGTGTAGGGTGCTAATACCTTCCCTACCCGTAATCAACCCTCGAACCATGAACTCTAAAACGTAGACCATCTCTCAGGTGTCCAATTGCATCATTCTATTTAATGGATAAAGCGATTAGTGGCGACTCCCAACACCCCAAGGTCTTTTCCTCCCCATTTCTTTTTATTTTCGCGACGCCCTTCGGGACAATTGCGACATCGAGGAACTTCAAGCCCCCAAGCAACTTGGAGCCTTATGACGGGACCATGGATCCGCAGGAGTATTTGGATGCCTACACACAATCTATGCAGCTTTACGGGTACACCCCGGAATTATTGTGTCGTGTTTTTCCCCTCTTCTTGAAGAAGGATGCTCTCCGCTGGTTCGTCACTTTATGAACAAAAATCACGGGATAGGGGGACCTCACACAACGTTTCTTATTATATTATACTACTGCCAAGGAACGACCGAAGTCGATCGATTCTCTTTTTGGAATTCTCCAAGGAAGCAATGAATCCTTGCACGAATACATTAAGAGATTCGGCCATGCCTGTATGGGAATAGAAAGCCTCGATGACAGGATAGCCCTCCATTATGCTAGAAACGGTCTACGTACTGATTCAGACTTTTTTCGGTCACTTGCTAAAAAGAAGCCTATCAGTTTAGATGAGTTCCACTTGTGGATAGACAAGTGTGTCAAGCTGGAAGAGATTACCAAGGCTAAGGAGAGCTTGGAAAAAGTTGAACCCGTTCATCAGAAAAAGAATCAAAACTCCAATCAACCCCGGGATTCCCCCAAGAGTGAACGGTATAGACCTAGGTATTCTGAATATACTCCTTTGAATACCCCTCGAGAAATAATCTTGAATGAGGTCCTTCAAACCGAGTTCCAAGATATCAAAAGGCCACCACCTGTGAAGAAACAATCCTAGAGGGATCATTCGAAGCATTGCAGGTGGCACAATAGTTACGGCCATAAAACTGAAGATTGTTATCAATTTCGAGATGTTATTGAGTCCCTGATCAAAGAGGGACGATTACAGAAGTGCATTAGTGGTTTCTGAGGTAATGAAGACCGCGGAAGACGAAGAGATCAGAGACGAAGCCGCAGTCCACGACAGAGTCCAAACCAGCATCGACAAAGAACCTAAAGTCCAACCGAAAGAATCTGAAGCCCAGCCAGAGGATCTCAAACCCTGCCACGCCGAGACGATGAGAACAGGCAAGGTCAGAACCAGGATACTCAAGGAGGAGGATACCAGAAAGACAGACTTATCCATACCATCTCTGGAGGCTTCGCTGGAGGGGGACTGTCAAATAATTCCTAAAAGAAGGCACTCCGGATAGCGATCTTGAGTGTATCTAGTTCCTCACGAAGACCACATATCCAAGACAATGATGCACCACTCATTTCCTTCTCTGAAAAGGACTACGGTGATATTATCCATGATCATGACGACCCACTAGTGATTTCTGGAATAATATCCAATGCCGAAGTCCGTCCTATCTTTATGGACCAAGGGAGTTCAGCAGATATCATATTCATGGACACATTTGAAAGGCTGGAGTTCCCTTTGTCTACATTGACACTATACGAAGGTGAACTTACTAGTTTCTTCGGAGAGAAGGTCACCCCAGTAGGATATTTTGAAACTTTCCTAACCTTGGGTGACGACAGCACGTACAGAACCGTCAAGGTGAGATTCTTGGTTGTGGATTGTCCCTCGGCTTACAATATTATTTTGGGTCATCCTACGTTAAATGGCATTGCAGCTGTAGTCTCCACCGCCCACCAGGCCATAAAATTCCTTAACTGGGATAATAAAGTGGTCACGGTCAAGGGCGATCAGATTGCAGCCCACAAATGTTACAATAAAAGTTTGAAAATCAGTAGGGCTTCCAGGAAAATGAAGGCGTGCACATCCACCCCAACCTACCACCAAGTCAATATTTTAATAACCAAATTGGATGCGCATGAGGAAATTTGAGGCACTAGACCCCAGCCCGAAGGAGAATTGATTCCGTTACAGCTTGGTGATAAGCCCAATCAAATCACCAAGATAGGGTCAAACCTTGACGAATAGGAGAAGGCTCAGTTGGTAAATATTTTGTAAAAGAACAAGGATCTTTTCTCCTAGACATCCGCTGATATTCCTGGAATTGACCCCGCTTTCATTTGCCATCGTTTATCTATTAAACGAGATGCAAAGTTGGTCTCCCAGAAAAAAGGAAAGTTAGCCCAGAGAGGCAGCAGGTTATTGAGGAGCAAGTCAAAGAGCTCCTAAACACCGAATTCATTAGGGAGATCTCGTATACCACGTGGCTCTCGAATGTTGTCTTGGTAAAAAAATCCAATGGCAAGTGGAATATGTGTGTGGATTACACCGACTTAAATAAGGCATGCCCTAAAGATCTATACCCCCTCCCAAACATGGACAAGCTAGTTGATAGCTCCCCCGGTTTTTGGCTACTATCCTTCATGGATGCTTACTTCGGGTACAATCAGATTCCGATGTACCCCAAGGATAAAGATAAAACTACCTTCATTACCGAAAGGGCAAGTTATTGCTACAAAGAAATGTCTTTTGGTTTGAAAAATGTCAGAGCTACTTATCAGAGAATGCTGAACAGGATCTTCAAAGATCAGATAGGAAGAATGCTAGAGGTTTACATTGATGATATGATAGTCAAGACCCCGTCTTCAGGATCACACACCTCAGATCTCAAAGAAGTGTTCATGCAGCTTAGGAAGCACAATATGAGGCTTAATCTGGAAAAGTATGCATTCGGGGTCTAGGATGGAAAGTTTCTGGGGTTCATGCTGACACACCGGGGGATCGAGGCAAACCCCGACAAATGTAAGGCTATTCTTGATATGCACAGTCCCAGAAATGTGAAAGAAGTACAGTAGTTAAATGGGCGGATCGCGGCTCTCACATGATTCCTAGCTAGAGCCACTCACAAATCCCTCCCACTTTTCAAATTATTGAAAAAGGGGATAAGATTTGAGTGGACTCAAGAGTGCGAGGACGCGTTCACCTCTTTAAAAAATATCTTGTCATCCCCTCCCATCCTCACAAGGCCTGAGCCAGGAGAAACATTGTATGTATACCTCTTCATTCACGAGGAAGCTATTAGTTCAGTACTTGTCAGAGAAACTGGGGACGTCCAGAAGCCTATTTATTTTGTGAGCAATGTATTGCAAGGCCCCGAGCTCCGGTACCAAAAAATTGAGAAGGTTGCATTTGCACTTGTTATCATAACCAGAAGACTAAGACAATATTTTCAATGTCATCCGGTTATGATAAGGACAAATTAGTCTATCCGACAGATATTGCATAAACAAGACTTAGCAGGGAGGATGATTGCCTAGTCCATTGAACTCTCTGAGTTTGGGATCACCTACGAACCCAGAGTAGCAATCAAAGCACAAGCACTCTCAGACTTTCTAGCTGAACTAACTTCGAAAACCAATAGAACCGAGGAAACACAACGGACCGTGTTTATTGATGGGTCCTCGAACCCAAAAGGAAGTGACGCCGGGGTAATATTAGAAAACCCCGAGGGAGTTACCATAGAAAACTCCCTCAGGTTCAATTTTCCTACCTCAAACAATCAGGCTAAATATGAAGCGTGCATTGCTGGACTGACAATGGCTAAAGACTCGGGGGCCACTAAACTTAAACTTTGTAGTGACTCCCAACTCGTGACCTCCTAGATCCGAGGTGATTATCAAGCCAAAGAGCCACTCCTACAGAGATATTTGGCAAAAGTAAAATAACTTCTCTCGAGTTTTTAGTTGGTACAGCTAGAGCACATCCCAATGGAGTATAACTTTAGGGCCGACCTCTTGTCCAAACTAGCCAGCACTAAGAGCCCAGGCAATAATCGCTCAGTAATCCAGGAGATCATCCCATAACCCTCAGTTACCGACATGATAATCTTCCATGTTGGAGGACAAAAGCGCAATTGGATTACACCATTGGTAGAATATCTACAATCCTGTAGTCTCCCCGATGACCCGAAGGAAGCTTCCAAATTGAAGAAAACCGCGGTCAGGTATACCATCTATAACGGACAGCTTTATCGACGTGGATTTTCCTTACCCCTCCTTAAATGCCTTGCTTCGAAAGAGGCTGAATATGTCTTGGCCGAGGTCCATGAAGGAAGTTGTGGACACCATCTGAGAGGGAAGGCCTTAGGTTTAAAGGCTCTAAGGGCGGGTTACTAATAGCCGACGATGGAAGCAAACTCTCTTGCGCATGTTCAAATATGCGACAAATGCTAATGGCACTTGGACCACTAACACGCCCCACCAAAAGAACTTTCCATGATGTCCATACCCTGACCTTTCTATCAATGGGGGATGGACATCTTGGGTCCATTCCCTCAAGCTCCCGGGTAGTTGAAGTTTTTAGTTGTGGCTGTGGATTACTTTACTAAGTGGATTGAGGCAGAGCCTGTGGTCACCATCACCTCGACTCGAGTTCAAAAATTTACTTGGCGTCATATTATTACCAGATTCGGGGTCCCAGAGTCAATTGTGACAGATAGCGGGATGCAGTTTAAAGACAAAGGGTTCGAAGAACTACTTTTTGGGTTAAAAATAAAGCATCATTGTAGTGCCGTTGAGAACTCCAAAACGAACGAGCAAGCCGAAGCTGCAAACTGGATCATCGTCTGTGGATTAAAGAGAAGGCTAGATGAAGCAAAAGGGAACTGGGCCGAGCAGTTAGACCATGTCCTATGGGCCAACCGAACTACTCCCCACTCCTCAACGGGTGAAACTCCCTTCAAACTCACATTTAGATGCGAGGCTATGATCTCAGTGGAAATTAAAGAACCAAGCTGGCGTCTTCAGAACTTCTCGCATGATCATGACCCTGGATTAATCAGGGAAGACTTGGACCTATTGGAGGAAAGGAGACGCATCACCCACATATGCGATGCCGTGATCAAATAGAGAACGGCATCCCGGTATAACTTGAAGGTCATTCCAAAAAGATTCCAGTCGGGTGACTTAGTACTCTGCAGGACTGATGTCAGTGGAAGGAATACCTCCCAGGGGAAACTAGCCCCTAACTGGGAAGACCCCTACCATATCGTAATCAGTACCGGTAAAGGAGCTTATACTCTAGAAACTTTGACAGGGAAGTGATGCGTGATGATATGGTGATTAGAATTCAGATAAAAATCAGTTGTCAGGCCCACCAGAAAATAAAAACCTTACAACTAGTTGTAGTTAGTAAGGGTCAATCCACAGAGAACCAATTCAATTAACACTATTAAACAATTCCCAATTTAGACTCTGATTGACAGTAAACAGTAAATAGGGGGTTTTGGAGTTTTGATGAACAATGAATAGTTTCAAAGACAATAACAATAAACAAACTGAAATCAACAATATAAGAAAATTAGTTAAAAAATTAAATCCACCACTAGATTTATATGATAATGTAAATCCACATATCATTTTATTCTAACATGCTCAATTATGTTTTTACGCAATTGTGAGAGTAAATCTCTGTTTTCCTTACGTGTTGGCCAATTCAGCAACTGCTCAAATCAACTCCTAATCACTGATTAGTCATAAAGCAACCACTCTTACAACTATCCAACAATTGCATTAAGATTTAGAAAATCAATTACACTAAGATCTAATCACACACCGGGATAAATTACTTAGAACATATATTTCTCTAGATCTATTACCGCAACCGCGCATAATAAACTCAGATCTACCACTTTTATAACTGGCAAATAGCACAAAGATAATTGTACCCACATGAACATCATACATTCCGCTAGATCTACTACCGCAACAGCGTATAATAAACCCAGATCTACCACTTTTAAAGTGGGAACAAGTACAAAAACCTTCATACCAACAATAAATTCAGAAATATATGAATAAAAACATAACTGTGTTGAAATAATCAAATATGCAAGATTCACAACATCAAAACTAGTGGTTTCATCACCCCCTTAACCAAGGGAGGTTTAGTTACACATAGCGAGAAGGAAATCACAAGAAAAACTGAGAAAGAACAACATGAGAAACAAAGTGCAGAAGAAAAACTAAAGCAAACGAGTTTCTGAGGATTGAGGATCATGGATCTCCGATTGCTCGAACCCGAGACTCCAATCTTTGATCCAAGACTCCCCTTTCCTTCTCCAAGGGGTTGTAGCTGTTCTCCTAGGTCAGAACTCCCTTCAAAACGTGCCAAGAGTGTCAATATATAGGCCCCCAACACAAACTTCGCGCAGAAGTTTCAATAATTGAGTTTCTGGAGTGAATACACGGCCTAGGCCGTGTATGACACTGAGTTGGGGGGCAAAATTTCACTATTTCAATTGCAAAATCAGAGGCATACACGGCCTAGGCCGTGTATTCTCACACGGCCATGTATTTTTACGCAACCTAGGTCCTGTATTCTGACGCAGGCCCTGTATTGTGACACAGGCCCTATAATTTGACTTCCAAGCTCAATATGACCTATTAGACCTCCAAATATAGAAAAGTATTCAACATGAAAGTTGTAGATTTGGATCTTAACTATCAACCATCAAAATTTCAGCCCATTTAACAACTTGTAGCTCGAGATATGTCATGAATAGTATGCAAAGGTCAAACTATCAGGATCAGCACCCTAGTTCTTGCTTCAACTCCAATTTTAGTTATCCAAACGTGTGATTGATGTAACGCCCCTCCCAAGGGAACGCCACATGGTCGATTACAATGCGGAAATAAAATTAGGTGAGTTGAGACCCGGTTCGTTTTAATAAGACGCGTATATTCACTAGATTATAGTTGGGTATTTTAATTGGCGGTTATATTATATATATATATACTTTTTATTTTCCATAATTAATAACCATGTTGACGAGACATCAATGGAAATAAAAGATCAAACAGAAGTAAAACATGCATAGGAATTAACATCTGCATCATCATATATATACATATAAGTTTATCAAAACATTTAGTTACAAGCCTGGTACATCAAAAAGCAAAACTATACCTGCCCCCAAAGTATTACATACACATCCCCACGGTATCAGAATTTACAGCCCATTACAAACAAAACATCGGGCCCCCAAAATAAAATACTGGTAGCCTTCAGTAGGTACGAGTAACATCAATCCCTCAAGTGAGGAGGAATCGTGTCAGGATCCTCTTCAGGGTCCTCTTCGGGGTCGTCCTCAAGGACTTCCTCGGGATCTTCCTCAGGATCTTCCTCATCATCAGAGGAAATCACCATAGGAATAGCGAGAGACACGGGACGGGGCCCGAGCTGTAGAACGAAAAGAGTCCTCTCTCGGAGTGAAGTAACGATCCCCCACATCTCGCGTATCGGTAGCTGAAACTCCAAACGTAGGCTAATACAGCAGGTGAAGACAGGTGGTTCGTGACGCCTCCAGGCTAGTGATATCGAGACATCTCCCGTGTAGACACAGCGTTCAGAGCTATAGTTGATATACCAGCACTCGGCCCTCCTAAGAAAATCAGACGTACATCTCCCAAAAATCTGTGCGTACGGGGCTCCATAGTCTTCTGTAGTCGCTCAGTCGATATAAGGCCAAAAACCAGGGAAGTTGGGAGCTTCCGGTTCCTCACGATTGTCTTCGATGAGACACAATGTACAGATAAACAGGAATGGAGAGACGGAAGGAAAAAGAGGTAAGACATCCTTCCGTCATTACCAATTATAGCATCAAGAAACTAAACGGCGCAAAGCGCCCACATAGCATTTACAACAACAGTAATAGTAATAGACATTCAAGAGCAGTTATGATCAAGCAAACAGTTCCAGGCAGTCATAGGTATATCAACAATATATCAATGCCAAACCATAATAATGATAATTGCAAATAATGCACGGACTCTATACACATGAGCCCTCAATAATCAAGATCCTACTCCATGGAGCTAGACACAAAACACTCGGAGAGAATGATCAGGGAGACATGCCAGTATCTCGTCAGCCATAAAAACAAGTGCTTTCCAGAAAATAATCAATCATTTTGCGCAACAAGGCTTTATACAAAGAACATTCTCACAAGATCTCGATTTAGGACTGTGGCCAGTCAGGATCGTCGGTGCGTTTGCATCGGTTTGTCTCACGGTCCAGAGGGGCTACCACTGCCCTTTGTGAAACACCCGCGCCCCAACGCCCTCAAGGCCAACTACGGGACCCCACTTGTCTATTCGCACCCGCACTAAGGTGTGTTCAACTCCTAGGCAACTAGGCTTACAACAAATTCCAACGGACAATCACAATGCATACAGACTCTATGCATAATCATGTATGATCATTATTACATACTATTCCATCATATGTCACAATTTGCCAAAGTAAGAATTAATACAGTCAATGGTCTCCCACATGGACCCACAATAGCATAATATTGTCGTTAAATAATTTAATACCTTTTTAAAGTGTATTATGAATTCTTGCTTAGGTTTAGCTTTACTTACAGAGTTTGTCTCTAAAGGAATTCTCTTAGTTAACTTAAGTCCTCTTAGGTAATTTATTCATATGCCCTTAGAAGGTTATTTTAAGATCTCAAAATCTCACACTCTCATGTTCTTCCCTGTTTATGCATCCCTAAGTAATTTCTAGTCATCCCATTTATTAATAATCAATATTCCTCTATTAGTCCCAAGGTTTTGGGTCCAGGAAACTACACTGTCAGAATCACAAATTGAGTCACATGTTTCAATTACTAGGTGCTGGGTGATAGGTATACTTTTGAATTTGACAAGGACAATACGTTTTAGGAATAATTGAAGTTGCCATTCGACGAAGAATAATGTAACAGAAGGATGAAAGAATGGGGAACACAATTTATAATAGGATTGGCAAGAAATCATTTTCTGTCGGATGGGGGTTCTGTCGGACGAAGATTCAAAACTGTTGAACCCTCCAGATGGTCAGCAAAAGCCTCAATTCGACGGGTACAGATGTCGACGTTGGAGAAAATCTCCCAAGTGTCGAACCGACGAACACTGGTCGAAATCTCTAATTTCGACGGGTCTGGAGAAATTCATCTACTCGACAGGCATTGTCTCTCAAATTCGACGATTATTAACTTTGGGGCAGTTTCTCCTAAATGTCCAGGGACTCTATTCGACGGGTTTTGGTCGGAAGATCAATCTCGACGGGCATGATCAGGGTTCATACTCGACGGATTTTGACATTGTGTCTAGTGGCCAAAGATCTAAACTCGACGGATTTTCACTTTGTGTTTGGTGGTCAGAAATCTAAACTCGACGGGTTTTGACATTCGACGGAAATGGTCAGAAGCCTAAACTCGACGGGTTTTGACATTCGACGGAAATGGTCAGAAGCCTAAACTCGACGGGTTTTAACATTTTACTAAGTGATCAAGATATCAAATTCGACAGGTTTGGCCAGAAGTCCATACTCGACGGATTTTAACATTTTACTAAGTGATTAGGTTATCACGTTCGACAGGTTTGGCCATGAGTCCTTACTCGACGGATTTTAACATTTTACTAGGTGATTAGGTTATCACGTTCGACAGGTTTGGCCATGAGTCCTTACTCGACGGATTTTAACATTTTACTAGGTGATCAGGTTATCACGTTCGACAGGTTTGGCCATGAGTCCTTACTCGACGGATTTTAACATATCACCAAAAGATCAGGTTATTGTATTCGACGAGTTTGGCCAGATTTCATACCATTACTAATTTCCACATGAAGTTTCCAAATTCTGGGCTTAACATCGTAACTATCCGAGAACAAATTGGAACTCATTCCCTTCAATATTTCACATTCCAATACATCCAGTTATATATATATATACATATATACATTCAAAACTCAAACAATCAAATAGCACATATACAATACAAACAACATACAAAAGCAGAAAGACCCTCAACACAAATCACAGACGTTCCTAAATGCTAAGAGAGGTTGAGGAGGAGTGTCTTCCTCTTACCTTAGAGAAGCACAAAGAAAAAAATCTGCTCCTTTTTGGTCAGAATTATGTTTTCAGCTCCCAAGAGATCCTTGAACATTCAAGCTCACCAAAATCAGAATCAAGTGTTGAAATGGATACCCATGGTCATCAAAATGACAGTGGGTTACGAAAATGAGGAGAGATAAGGAAAAAGCTAAGGACTTTACCTTAAAGTTCCAATCTTTAAACTTCAACCGTGGAGGAAAACGAAGATGAAGAAAATGTAGAACTTTGAAGATGATTCCCCTCAGATATGGTGTTTCTCCAAACACGAAATGGTGCTAGGAGTGTGACGGTATTGGAGGATAAAAATATGAATGTGGGTGGATGGTGCTGCTGTAAGGAGAAATGGAAAGAGAGAAAGATGAGTGAATAGTGAGTGCTACGTACAGGAGGAGGAAAATGTGTGGATGAAGAATGAATTAAGTCCCTTAATTCAAATGTGCAGCACAAAATGGGAGGAGAGAGAAATAATAAAAAAAATGATTCAAAGAAGCTTCCTTGAGAAGCTTCGCACGCTTCTCTACGAAGTGCATAGTAAGCTTGTCTCCTTGATTAAATACCTCGACGGATGATTTATTACACTATGAGATAAAACCTCAAAATGTAGACCTCGTAAAGCGTACTGGGACTCGGGTTTAGTAAGATCCCCGTTGACACGTTGACGGTCCAAGGTTTACCGGCTTAGGAAAATATTCTATTCTCCAGGACTCCACTCAGCACACACATAAAACGAAGAATATATTAAAATATTCATCATCTCTAGAAAATTCCACAAAAATTCTTAAAAATTACAAATATTATAAAATGATCGTTTTTAACAAAATAATGAATTTTCGGGATGTTACAACACTCCCCTTCTAAAAAGAAATTTCGTCCTCGAAATTTGCATACCTTAGAATAACTGTGGGTATTGCTCTCTCATCTTGTCTTCTAACTCCCAGGTTGCATCTCCAGTCACCTCGTTCCAGATCACTTTCACCAATGCGATCTCCTTGCCTCTTAATTGCTTTATCCGCTATCCTCAATTCTTATAGAGACGTCTCATAAGTTAAGTTTTCTTTTAGTTGTCTTGTATCCGGTGCTATGATATGACTTGGGTCGGGAAGGTATTTCGAAGTTGTGACACATGGAAAACGTTATGAATGTTTGAAAGAAAAGGAGGTAAGGATATTTGGTATGCTACGGGACCTACACGAGCAATGATTTGGTATGGTCCAAGGAATTTAGGAGTGAGTTTTCTAGATTTTAAAGCCGGCCCACCCGGTCGTAGGTGTGACTTTCGGGAATACATGCTCACCTTCCTCAAACTCAAGAGGTTTTCTCCTTCGGTCTCGCATAACTCCTTTGTCGACTCTGAGCCGTCCTCATCTTTTCCTGAATCATTTTAACCTTCTCAGTTGTCTGTTGTATAATCTCGGGTCCAATAGTAAGGCGCTCGCCGTCTTAGTACCAACACATAGGTGTTCGACATCGTCGTCCATACAGAGCTTCATAGGGTGCCATCCCATGCTCGAATGATAAGCTGTTGTTGTAGGTGAATTCTATCAAGGGTAGAATGTCATCCCAACTCCCGGTTGCTCTATGGTGCAAGCTCTAAGCAAATCTTCCAAAGATTGGATTGTTCTCTCCGGCCCGACCGTCGGTCTGCGGATGATAAGCGTAACTAAGTCGTAATTTTGTCCCCAATGCTTCTTGCAAACTCTCCCGAAATTTGAAGTAAACCTCGGATCTATCTATACGAAACAATACTTGTAGGCACACCGTGCGATCGACAATCTCTCCAATATAGATCGAGTCAATCTCTCTAGCTTGTACTTGATGTCGATCGGAAGAAAATGTGCGATTTCGTGAGTCGGTCCACAATTACCCAAATCGAATCATGACCCTTTCTTGTCCTTGGTAATCCGACTACAAAGTCCATTGCAATCTTGTCCCACTTCCATTCCGGAATAGATAACGGTTGCAGCAATCCTGCTGGTCTCTCGATGTTCCACTTTAGCTTTTGACAAACCGGACAAGTAGATACACGTCTAGTAACGTCACTCTTCATTCCGTGCCACCAGAACAACTTCTTCAAGTCTTGATACATCTTCGTCATGCCCGGGTGCATACTCAGTTGGCTTGTGTGAGAATGATTAATGATGTATTCTCTAAGTTCTTGATTCCGAGGGACACAAACTCTCCCATGGAATCTCAAAATTCCATCTGTTCCCTCTGCAAACTCTATTTCATTTCCTTGCTTCATTTGTTCCCTCACTTCTTGCAAGAATTTGTCCTTCTTCTGCTCTTTTCTTATGCTGTCCATCAACTCGCTCGAGATGGTAACCATATTTATGCAAATCTTTCCAGGTTCTAACTTCACAAAAGACCATA
Source organism: Ormosia semicastrata (assembly GCA_029884595.1). Classification (NCBI taxonomy): domain Eukaryota; kingdom Viridiplantae; phylum Streptophyta; class Magnoliopsida; order Fabales; family Fabaceae; genus Ormosia; species Ormosia semicastrata. Next base: position 80,002,733 of record JAQQTO010000060.1, read on the forward strand.
CATCTCTGAATTGTTCTATTAGATCCTTTTCCTTGATCATCAGGGCAGAGACACTGATCATCTTCCTACTTAGAGCGTCCGCCACAACATTTGCCTTGCCAGGATGATACAGAAGTTGGAAATCGTAATCCTTCAGGAATTCTAACCACCTCCGTTGCCTCATGTTCAACTCCTTCTGATCATACAAATACTTCAAACTCTTGTGATCACTGAAAATGTTGAACGTTGCTCCGTAGAGAAAATGCCTCCATATTTTCAGAGCAAAAACTACAGCCGCTAGTTCCAGGTCGTGCGTCGGATAATTCTTCTCGTGCACTCGCAACTGCCTTGAAGCATAAGCCACCACTCTTCTATGTTGCATAAGTACAGATCCTAGCCCTTGGTATGAAGCGTCACAGTACACTTCAAACTGTTCATTCGGATCGGGTAGCACTAACACCGGTGAGGTAGTCAGTCGATTCTTCAACTCTTGGAAACTTCGCTCACAGCTGTCGGTCCACTCAAAAGTTTGGTTTTTCCTTGTGAGTTGTGTAAGTGGTCCAGCAATCTTGGAGAATCCCTCGATGAACCTCCGGTAATATCCCGCTAAACCCACGAAGCTTCGAATCTCTGTTGCTGACTTCGGCCTTTCCCATCGCAATATTGCCTCCACTTTCGATGGATCACAAGCAATCCCACTCTTTGAGATCACGTGACCTAAAAACTTGACTTCTTCCACCAAAACTCACATTTTGACAGTTTGGCATACAATTCCTTCTCCTTCAGAATCTGAAGAACTATACTGAGGTGTTCAGCATGGTCCTCCCGATTTTGAGAGTATACCAGAATGTCATCAATGAAGACCACAACGAATTTATCCAAGTAAGGTCGAAAGATTCGGTTCATGTAGTCCATGAAGATAGCTGGTGCATTCGTCACGCCAAACGGCATCACCAAATACTCGTAGTGACCGTATCGGGTGCGAAAAGCAGTCTTGGGCACATCCTCTGTCTTCACTCGTATCTGATGATACCCAGATCGCAGATCAATCTTGGAAAACACTGCCGCTCCCTTCAGTTGGTCCATCAAGTCGTCAATCCTCGGGAGTGGATATTTGTTCTTAATCGTCACTTTGTTCGGTGCCGATAGTCACACATAACCTTGAGGTGCCATCCTTCTTGCGAACTAACAGCACTGGTGCTCCCCATGGTGACACACTTGGCCTGACAAATTGCTTTTCCAAAAGCTCTTCTAGCTGTTTCTTTAGCTCGGCTAACTCTGTTGGTGCCATCCGGTACGGTGTTATAGACACAGGACCAGCTCCTGGTACTAAGTCGATAGCAAACTCTATCTCTCGAGCCGGTGGTAAACCAGGCACACTCTCAGGAAAGACTTTGGGAAACTCATTCACCACTGGAATTGTGTCCACATCAACCTCGTTCTCGATTTTCAAAGAAGACAAGTAGCATGTATCCGTGAGCTCCTTCTTTCAAGAGAGCTTGAACTCGGTTGGTCGTCAAAAATCTAGAATTCTCGTTTATGGGAAAAACTATGGTCTTTCTGGAACAGTCTAACGAACATGGTTAGAAGACAACCAGTCCATCCCTAGGATAATATCTAATTGGGAAAGAGGTAAACAAATCAGATCGACCAAAAAGGATCGACCTTCAACAATCAATGGACAGTTTAGACAAACTTTGGTAGTAACTACTGGTTTATCAGTGGGGGTAGAAACAGTTAAGTCAAAAGGTAAGGACGACACAGGTAGACTCAGTTTTTGCACACAGTCATACGATATAAAAGAATGGGTTGCCCCAGAGTCATACAGTACAGTTAAAAGATTACCTTCTATGATGAATTCTCCTGTATCAAATCTTCGGATTCGGAGGCTTCAGCTCCGCTCATAGTGTAAACTCGTCCTCCAGCTTGCGGTTTCTTGGCTTTCGCAACATTCATTGAAGGTTCGACCTTCGCTTGATTGCAGTCTCGTAGATGTGTCCGGTTTCCCACATCGAAAACAGATAATTCCTTTGATAGGACAATCCCTTGTCGATGATCTTTCCACACTTAGGCATTTGGAGGGATATGCCAAGTTTTGGCCAGTCCGGTTCCCACTAGAACCTCCACTTGAACTTCCACCCATGGCTTGTTGGTGACTTCCCGTTGGTCGAGAGTATGGCTTCTTCTGGAAGCGGTTAGCACTGTTATTGCCGCCTCTCTGGAATCTCGCAGGCCCAAAGTTTCTATTCCTCATATCTCTAGATTGCTCCAGAGCCTCTACATCACAGCAAGTATCCAGCAGTTGTGAGAATTCATTGATCCTCAAGGTGATCACAGCTTTCCTCAGTTCGTACCTCAATCCTTCCGTGAATCTTCGGCACTTCCAAGCCTCATCTGGTTGGTTCTGAAAGTAGGTCGAAAACTGTGACAAGTTTTTGAATCTCGCTGCGTACTCGCTAACAGTCATATTCCCCTGTCGCAGGTTGAGGAATTCCGACTCCTTCGCATGCCTTGCACTCGCAGGAAAATACTTGTCCAAGAACTTTTCTTTGAACAACTCCCAAGTAACCTCTCGGTTCGCAGCTTCTAGCATCCTCCGCACTCCGTTCCACCAGTTCTCAGCGTTGCCTACCAGCATAAAAGTAGCATAATCCACCTTCTTACCCTCAGCGCAATTCATTCCTCGAAATACCTTCTCCAACTCCTTGATCCACAGACTAGCTTTGTCCGGATCAAATTCTCCTTTAAATTGAGGAGGATTATGGCGTCGAAACTCTGCTAAATTCTGAGCATCAGCAGTAGCCTCTAACTGTTGAGCAGCTCGCTCTTGTTGTTGCGTAACTCTCTCTTGCCGTTGTGCAGCTTGCTCAGTTTGTTGTGCGATGACCTCAGTCATCCTTTGCATCGCTGTAATAGCTGCCGCCATGTCTTCCCTTCGTGCCATCTCACTTTCTCAGATTCAGATTATCTGAAAACACAGAAAAGTCAGTTGCATTCACTAAGAATACCAAACACTACTCCTTTACGAATACCATTCAGAGAACACACAGCACAAACAAGACAGACTCAACCACAAGACCCAAAGAAACATAAACCGGGGCTTTGATACCAAAAATGTAGCGCCCCTCCCAAGGGAACGCCACATGGTCGATTACAATGCGGAAATAAAATTAGGTGAGTTGAGACCCGGTTCGTTTTAATAAGACACGTATATTCACTAGATTATAGTTGGGTATTTTAATTGGCGGTTATATTATATATATATATATTTTTTTTATTTCTATAATTAATAACCATGTTGACGAGACATCAATGGAAATAAAAGATCAAAAGCAGTAAAACATGCATAGGAATTAACATCGCATCATCATATATATACATATAAGTTTATCAAAACATTTAGTTACAAGCCTGGTACATCAAAAAGCAAAACTATACTGCCCCAAAGTATTACATACACATCCCCCACGGTATCGAATTTACATGCCCATTACAAACAAAACATCGGGCCCCAAAATAAAATCTTGGTAGCCTTCGGTAGGTACGAGTAACATCAATCCCTCAAGTGAGGAGGAATCGTGTCAGGATCCTCTTCGGGTCTCTTCGGGGTCGTCCTCAAGGACTTCCTCGGGATCTTCCTCAGGATCTTCCTCATCATCAGAGGAAATCACCATAGGAATAGCAGAGACACGGGACGGGGCCCGAGCTGTAGAACGAAAAGAGTCCTCTCTCGGAGTGAAGTAACGATCGCCCCACATCTCGCGTATCGGTAGCTGAAACTCCAAACGTAGGCTAATACAGCAGGTGAAGACAGGTGGTTCGTGACGCCTCCAGGCTAGTGATATCGAGACATCTCCCGTGTAGACACAGCGTTCAGAGCTATAGTTGATATACCAGCACTCTGGCCCTCCTAAGAAAATCAGACGTACATCTCCCAAAAATCTGTGCGTACGGGGCTCCATAGTCTTCTGTAGTCGCTCAGTCGATATAAGGCCAAAAACCAGGGAAGTTGGGAGCTTCCGGTTCCTCACGATTGTCTTCGATGAGACGCAATGTACAGATAAACAGGAATGGAGAGACAGGAAGGAAAAAGAGGTAAGACATCCTTCCGTCATTACCAATTATAGCATCAAGAAACTAAACGGCGCAAAGCGCCCACATAGCATTTACAACAACAGTAATAGTAATAGACATTCAAGAGCAGTTATGATCAAGCAAACAGTTCCAGGCAGTCATAGGTATATCAACAATATATCAATGGCAAACCATAATAATGATAATTGCAAATAATGCACGGACTCTATACACATGAGCCCTCAATAATCAAGATCCTACTCCATGGAGCTAGACACAAAACACTCGGAGAGAATGATCAGGGAGACATGCCAGTATCTTCCTTGAGAAGCTTCGCACGCTTCTCTACGAAGTGCATAGTAAGCTTGTCTCCTTGATTAAATACCTCTGACAGATGATTTATTACACTAGCAGATAAAACCTCAAAAATGTAGACCTCGTAAACTGTGCCCGGACTCGGGTTTAGTAAGATCCCCCGTTGACACGTTGACAGTCCAAGGTTTACCAGCTTTCGGGAAAATATTCTATTCTCCCGACTCCACTCAGCACACACATAAAACGAAGAATATATTAAAATATTCATCATCTCTAGAAAATTCCACAAAAATTCTTAAAAATTACAAATATTATAAAATGATCATTTTTAACAAAATAATGAATTTTCGGGATGTTACAATTGATCCTTTGAGATCTTCATGAAAGTAGTAGAGAATTGTCTTAGCTTTCCTACAAGACCAAAATCATATCAATCAGATATTTGAAACTCAAATTATAACTAGTTTACTGAACACTGTCAAAGAGATAAATTAGGGCTAATTCATGCAATAATTCCTTCAATGATCCAATTAGGCTCAATATCATAAAATGTGTCAAAACCAACTTAATTAAACCTAATTGAACCTTAAGAAGCCCAGTGATTGAAAAGCATAATTCAATTATGAGTACTAATGAGCACATTTAAGCAAAGTTTCACAGTAATGTTCCAATTAGGGTTTGATATCAGAAACTAAGCTAAATGATGACAATTAAGCACAAATGGAGTTCAATGAATCAATTACAAGGTAATTAAAATATAGGAATAATCAACAGATCAATTACCCCCACACTTAGCCTTTTGCACTCTTGGGCAAAAATATACAGTTCAACACAGTTTCACAACAAGCCAAGCAAATACAGAATAATGAGCAAAGACCTTTGTGCATTTAGTTTTCAAAGCATTTAAATAATTCAAAAATCCCTTTCTTAGAAATCCAAGTTGACAAGCAAAATCAATCAAATTTCAGGGTTCAATCAACATGATAAATCCTCATTGAAATGCTCTCTCACTCAAGTGTTTCAGGCTTGTGTTTTCACTCAACCAACTCATGAGAATATGCTTTACCATAGGCTTTTCAAGCCTCTACTTCTCCACTACTCAGACCACATGCAAACAGATATCAAAAGAACTTTATTTAGGTTGTAATGGGGTCAGGGTTAAGGTAGGATACATCAAAGATAGACAAAGCTAGACCATAGGAACTAGAAGAGCAAAATGGAAAGATATTCAATCATTACACAGAATTTCCCAATAGTCTTCAAATTCAAATTCCTATTATGTACCTTATCCTTGTTCTGACTTCTCTTTTTTTTCTTTTCTTCTTTTTTTTAATATATATATATATATACACCTTGCATTCAATTCAACCTGACATTTTGCCAATATGAGACATTTTATACACAGACATAACTAGGCAAAAATATCATGAATCACACCCCACACTTATTCAAAAGTCACTTTCCAATGAAATCTTTAAGCTCTTCTACTCCCTAAGGTAGGGTAGTAAAATAGTTTTTCACTTTTAGGTTTAAATTGAGCTTAGAGAAAAGGAAATTGGGTCAATTAGGCTCAAAGGGGTTAATCAATGGATAAAATGCAAGGATGGCTATTTGGCTAGTAGTTATTTAAAAGAAAATGCCTTTATCAATTCAAATGCATGCAGTGGTCATTAACAGCTTAAAAGAGAACCAAGACAAGTTCTGAAAAACATAATAATCATGAGTGGAATCACACAGTCAAGGATTCAAAATGACCTAAAATTAGTCATTTACAACAAGGCCCAAAAACTCACTAGGTTTTGATTCATCATTTTTAATTAAACCCTTTAATTTTTTTTTTGAATTTCACCCGACAAAATTGATAACCAGAAAGTTCATTCAATCAAGCTCAAAGGTTTATTATTATTATTATTATTATATTTTTTTTTGGTCAATTGCTCACTAATCACATCACTTGAAAGCTTATCGGAAACTTTAAAAGTCCAATGGAAAAGTATTCACAAGAAGAACAACACCATCAAGATCAAATACACTCACCCCAAGAGAGTTCAATCAGTCATTCAAATCCCAGGAGAATAGTTCAGAATATTAACAGTATTCACAATAGAGCATCAAACTATTCACACCCCCACACTTAAACTAAGCATTATCCTCAATGCTACACACATTCAGAAAAGGAAAATAAATGACAAAGAGAATGCTACACACATCCAGAAAATGAAAACAAGCAAAAACAGCCATACCACAACCGAAAGCAAAAATAAATCAACTATGAATGAAACAAGCAAATCAATGGTGCAAATCAAATCCCAAATGTACACAATATAAGAGAATGAAAATACAATGGAAACTAAGGGGGTACATTTACTCATCATTCTTGAGGGAATGTCAAAAATCTACGAAGTTCATAAGGTACAAGTTCGTATGAATGCGTCTCAAGAGTATAACTCTTTACTCAGTCCATTCATCATGAATTTAAAATTTAACTTCTCAATTGAATGAAATCATTCCCAAAGAACATAGTTCAGCAATCAAAATAACAATTTTCAAACGAACTAATTCCTATAGTTTCGCTTGGTTTCCACTGTACTTAATCCATACAAATATCAAACAAACAATCCATTCAAACACACAATTAATCAAGCCAAACACAAGGTTTTCCAAAGATTCACATGCTCACAATCAATAAACAGATAAAAACATAATCTAAGAAACTAATAAAAACACAAAATAAAATGGATAAAGAAAGCAAATCTGGTTTGGTTGCCTCCCAATGAGTGCTTAGTTTATTGTCCTCAGCCCAACGTTGTGACACTTTCAATGCTCCTCATATTGTGGAAGGATGAGGGTCATCACTTCCATCTCTACACTGTCAGGAAGTTCATGATATGGTTTGAGACGATGACCATTGACCTTAAATGCTTTGCTAGAAATTTCACTCCTGATCTCAATTGCACCAAAAGGAAAGACATTAGTTACCACAAATGGCCCAATCCACTTAGAACGCAGTTTACCTGGAAACAATTTGAGTCTGGATTGGTAAGGTAGAACTTTTTGTCCTTTGTGAAATTTCTTTCTGGAAATCAATTGGTCGTGGAATGTCTTAGCTTTAGTCTTATAAATCAAGGCATTCTCGAAGGTCTCATTTCTTAGTTCTTCTAGTTCCTGTAACTGGAACTTCCTTTGCTTTCCAGCACCTTCCAATTCCATATTTACTTGTTTAATAGCCCAGTAAGAGCGATGTTGCAGCTCAACGGGCAAATGACAGGGCTTTCCATACACCAACCGAAATGGTGACATGCCAATGGGAGTCTTATAGGCAGTCTTATAAGCCCATAAAGCATCTTTAAGTCGAGTACTCCAATCCTTTCTTGAGGGATTCACTGTCTTTTCAAGGATTGACTTAATCTCTCGGTTAGACACTTCAGTTTGCCCATTTGTCTGTGGATGGTAAGGAGTGAAAATTCTGTGCATTACTCCATATTTCTTCAATAGAGCATCAAAGGTTCTATTGCAAAAATGGGTCCCTTGGTCACTGATGATAGCCCTTGGGGTCCCGAACCTGGAGAAAATATGTGATTTAACAAAATCTGCAACAGTTTTAGAATCATCAGATCGGGTGGCTTTTGCTTCCACCCACTTAGACACATAATCAACAGATAAGAGAATGTATGTGAAACCAAATGAAGGAGGGAATGGTCCCATGAAATCAATACCCCATACATCAAAGACTTTCATAAAAATGATCGAAGTCTGAGGCATTTGATTACGAGGACCAATGTTACCTGTTCTCTGACAGCGGTTACAAGACTTACAGAAGTTGTAAGCGTCTTTGAAAATTGTGGGCCAATAGAAACCACTGTCAAGCACTTTGTTGGCTGTCCTTTTACTGCCAAAGTGTCCTCCACATGCATAGGTGTGACAAAAGGAGAGGATGGAGTGTGACTCAGAATCAGGAATGCACCTTCTAATGACTTGATCTGCACAATGTTTCCATAGGTACGAGTCATCCCAGATATAGTATTTACAGTCACTCCTTAATTTATCTCTTTGGGCCTTGTTCAAACCCTCCGGAAAGTCCTTAGAAACCAGGTAGTTAACAATATCAGCATACCAAGGGATTATGGCCTTGACAACCATCAAATATTCATCCAAAAAAGTCTCCATAATAGGCATTTCTTCCTCTTCAGTTACCAACCTACTCAAGTGATCGGCCACCAAGTTCTCGCTCCCTTTCTTGTCTTTAATCTCCAAGTCAAATTCCTGGAGCAATAAAATCCATCGGAGCAATCTAGGCTTTGCTTCTTTCTTTGTTAGGAGATACTTCAAAGATGCATGATCTGAAAACACAATTACTTTAGAACTAATTAGATATGATCTAAATTTTTCCAAAGCAAATACAATGACTAGAAGTTCTTTTACGTGGTTGAGTAATTAAGTGAGCATCATTTAGAGTCCTTGATGCATAGTAAATGGCATAAGGAACCCTATCAACTCGTTGTCCCAAGACGACTCCTCTCGCAAAGTCACCGGCATCACACATTAGTTCAAACGGTAACTCCCGGTTAGGTGGCACGATGATAGGCGCAATGAGTTAACAACTTCTTGAGTTTATTGAAAGCTTCCATACATTTCTCATCAAAGTTAAAATTGACATCTTTTGAAGAAGTACGCAAAGGGGCAATGAGACTTTAGAGAAGTCTTTAATGAATCTCCGGTAGAAACCTGCATGACCAATAAAAGAACGAATCTCCCGCACACTAGTAGGTGGGGGCAAAGAATGCATGAGTTCTACCTTAGCTTTAACTACTTCAATTTCCCTAGCAGAAATTATATGACCTAACACAATACCTTCCTTAACCATGAAATGACATTTTTCCCAATTCAGTACCAGGTTAGTGTCAATGCATCTTTTAAGCACCAATGTTAAATGTTCTAGACAATTTTCAAAACCATTTCCAAAGACACTAAAGTCATCCATAAAAACCTCAATGATATTTTCAATGTAATCAGAAAATAAACTCATCATGCATCTCTGGAAAGTTTCTGGTGCATTACAAAGTCCAAAAGGCATTCGTCTATATGCAAAGGTACCAAATGGACAAGTGAATGTAGTCTTATCTTGGTCTTCTGGAGCTATGGCAATCTGATTGTAACCTAAAAAACCATCCAGAAAATAATAATGAGAATGACCAACTAATCTTTCTAACATTTGATCAATGAAAGGTAAAGGAAAGTGGTCTTTTCTCGTGGCGGCATTCAACTTCCTGTAATCAATACAAATACGCCAACCTGTCTGCAACCTAGTGGGAATAAGCTCATTTTCAGCATTTCTTACCACAGTAATTCCAGATTTCTTTGGTACTACTTGGACTGGGCTTACCCACTTGCTGTCAGAAATGGGGTAGATCACCCCCACACTGAGGAGCTTCAGTATCTCCTTTTTCATAACTTCCATCATGGGAGGATTCAACCTCCGCTGGGGGTCTCTCACAGGTTTAATATCCTCCTCCATTAATATCCTGTGCATACAAATAGAGGGACTAATACCCTTGATGTCAGCTATTGACCAACCAATGGCTGTCTTATGTTCCTACAAAACAGCTACCAGTTTCTCTTCTTGCTCTTGGGTGAGTGACTTTGCAATTATTACTGGAAATGTGTCTTTCTCCCCCAAGAAGATGTATTTAAGATGATCAGGCAGTGCTTTCAGTTCCAATTCAGGTGCCTGCACAATGGAAGGTTAAGGTATATCAGTAGTAACAGGTAAATCAACAAAAGTTACCTCATGCTCTTCTGGAGTGGAAGAGAGCTCTTGTAAGGCAGCAACAATTTCATCAATGTCTTCACTCCATGGCTCTTCTTCATTCTTTTTCTTGTCCTCTTGTACATCTAAGCTATGAGTTAAAATTGTATCAAGAGCATCAAAATGGTCAGTATCAAAAGCTGCAGAAATTAAAGAATCAAAAGGATCAAAAGAATCGATTAAACAACCAGAGTGCACATCACTTGGGTATCTCATAGCTTCAAAAATATTGAATCTAATTAATTCCCCATCAAATTCCATTATTAGAGTTCCTGAGTGCACATCAATTTTTGTTTGTGCAGTCTTTAAAAATGGTCTCCCTAACAAGATAGGAGCAGATTTGGGAGACTCATCCTCTTCCATGTCCAAAACATATAAATTTGCCGGAAACACTAATTCATTCACCTGCACCAAAACATCTTCAACCACACCCTTAGGATATGCATTAGATCTATCAGCCAATTGAATAATAACACCAGTAGGTTCCAAAGGACCCAAGTATAAAGATGCATAAATAGAATATAACATGACATTTATAGATGCACCTAAATCAAGCATTGCCCTTTCAAACCTTGTGTTACCTATAATGCATGGAATGGTGAATGTGCCAGGGTCCTTACATTTGGTTGGAAGTTTCTTTTTAATTACAGCTGAAACATTTTCTCCCACTTGGACCTTTTCATTTCCTTTTAACTTCCTCTTGTTAGTGCATAATTCTTTCAGAAATTTTGCATATCTAGGTACCTGCTTAATGGCATCTAACAAAGGGATATTAACCTCTACCTTCCTAAAAGTCTTAAGTATTTTTTTTTCTACTTCTTCTTTCTTGATTTTAACCAACCTATTAGGAAAAGGAGCTTTAGTGACATATTTAGGAAGGGGTTCAGAAATACTTACCTTAGGGACTTTGGAATTTTGCCCCTTATCATTTGCTTCTTTGGGTGGTTCATCTTTCTCTTGAGTGATTAGTGGAAGAGATGTAGGCTCATCCATAGTCTTTCCGCTTCTCAATGTGACAGCACTAGCATTTTTCATTGGATTCACTTCTGGCTGTGAGGGTAGTTTCCCTGAAGCTTGGCTTTGAAACTTGTTGAATTCTGTGGACAGCTGCCCTATCTGATTCTGCAAGTTATTGATTGCAATCCTTGTTTCTTGTTTGAAACTTTGTATGGTTGCATTTGTTTCTTGCTGGAACTGCAAATTATTGGTGGCCATTTGTTTCACTAGCTCCTCTAGTGAAGGCTTAGGTTGCTTATGAGCTTGAACTTGTTGCTGTCTCTAAGGGAAAGGTGCTTGCCTTTGTTGGAATCCTGGAGGTCCATAAGCTGGACGTTGATTTTGAGGTTGCTTTGCATAGCTGAAATTAGGATGATCCCTCCAACCCGGATTATATGTGTTTGAGTAGGGGTTGTAATTTTTTGAAAGTCCAGTATATCCCCCTACTGCTCTTACCTCCTTATTTGTGTCCTCTTGGAGAGTGGGACACATATCAGTGGGATGTCCAGATGAACAACAGATCCCACAAGCATGAACTGATGCTTTGCCTGTATCCATTAACCATTTGAACCATAGCGATCAATTGAGTCATTTCTTCTTTGTAGACCGGTTGTCTCTACTTCTTTTACTTGCTCTTACTCAGTGTCATTTCTAGAGTAGAAGCTTGAGTATTGGCACCATTCTTGAGATCAAGTTTCTAGCTTCTTGAGGAGTTTTATCAACCAATGCTCCTCCACTAGCAGCATCAATCATGTTGTGATCCATCACTTGTAAGCCTTCATAGAAATACTGAATTAAGAGCTGCTCACTTATTTGATGATGAGGGCAGCTGAAACATAGCTTCTTAAATCTCTCCCAGTAGTCATGAAGTGATTCCCCATGCCTTTGTTGAATACCACAGATTTCTTTTCTGATTGTTGCAGCTTTTGAGGCAGGGAAGTATCTGTCTAGGAAAGTTCGGGTCATGTCCTGCCATGATTGGATGGATCCGGGTGGCAAGTAGTAAAGCCACTCCTTTGCTGAGTCTTTCAATGAGAATGGAAAAGCTATCAACTTGACTTGCTCTACATGAATTCCTGCAGGCTTCATGCTAGAACACACCACATGGATTTCCTTCAAGTGCTTGTTGGGGTCCTCCCCGGGTAATCCATTGAAAGATGGCAAGAGATGGATTAAGCCGGATTTCAAATCAAATGTCTCTTCATTTTCAAGAATGTCTATGCATAGAGGCTGTTGATCTAGATCTGGAGCACACAATGCCCTTAAAGTGTTTTCTGCCATTGTCACTTCTTCAGATATTTCAGATGGCTCAAATATCTCTGAACTTGATAGATTAATGTAACGGGCAGCTTCAATGTCAGCAGGTGTGAGTTGGAAGTTAGCCTGGATGGAAAGGAAATTGAGGATATGAAGTGAGTTGATCAATATAGTTCCTCAAATTTAACAATCCTTCGTCTACCCCTTCAATGGACATCAACACCTACAAAACACTCAGAAAGAAAGATTTAAAACTAAAAATAAAATAAAAACAAAAATAAAAACAGAGTAAAAATAGAAAATAAATTGACAGTGTAATTAAAAAATTGGTTCCCCGGCAACGGCGCCAAAATTCTGATGTGTGATGATATGGTGATTAGAATTCAGATAAAAATCAGTTGTCAGGCCCACCAGAAAATAAAAACCTTACAACTAGTTGTAGTTAGTAAGGGTCGATCCACAGATAACCAATTCAATTAACACTATTAAACAATTCCCAATTTAGACTCTGATTGACAGTAAACAGTAAATAGGGGGTTTTGGAATTTTGATGAACAATGAACAGTTTCAAAGACAATAACAATAAACAAACTGAAACCAACAATATAAGAAAATTAGTTAAGAGATTGAATCCACCACTAGATTTATATGATAATGTAAATCCACATATTATTATATTCCAACATGCTCAATTATGTTTTTACGCAATTGTGAGAGTAAATCTCTGTTTTCCTTACGTGTTGGCCAATTCAGCAACTGCTCAAATCAACTCCTAATCACTGATTAGTCATAAAGCAACCGCTCTTACAACTATCCAACAATTACATTAAGATTTAGAAAACCAATTATACTAAGATTTAATCACACACCGGGATAAATTACTTAGAACATATATTTCTCTAGATCTATTACCGCAACCGCGCATAATAAATCCAGATCTACCACTTTTATAACTAGCAAATAGCACAAAGATAATTGTACCCACATGAACATCATATATTTCGCTAGATCTACTACCGCAACCGCGTATAATAAACCCAGATCTACCACTTTTAAAGTGGGAACAAGTACAAAAACCTTCATGCCAACAATAGATTCAGAAATATATAAATAAAAACATAACTGTGTTGAAATAATCAAATATGCAAGATTCACAACATCAAAACTAGTGGTTTCATCACCCCCTTAACCAAGGGAGGTTTAGTTACACATACCTAGAAGGAAATCACAAGAAAAACTGAGAAAGAACAACATGAGAAACAAAGTGCAGAAGAAAAACTAAAGCAAATGAGTTTCTGAGGATTGAGGATGATGGATCTCCGATTGCTCGAACCCGAGACTCCAATCTTTGATCTAAGACTCCCCTCTCCTTCTCCAAGGGGTTGCAGCTGCTCTCCTAGGTCAGAACTCCCTTCAAAACGTGCCAAGAGTGTCAATATATAGGCCCCCAACACAAACTTCGCGCAGAAATTTCAATAATTGAGTTTCTGGAGTGAATACACAGCCGTGTATGGCACTGAGTTGGGGGGCAAAATTTCACTATTTCAATTGCAAAGTCAGAGGCATACATGGCCTAGGCCGTGTATTCTCACACGGCCGTGTATTTTTATGCAACCTAGGCCCTGTATTCTGACGCAGACCCTGTAATTTGACTTCCAAGCTCAATATGACCCATTAGACCTCCAAATCTGGAAAAGTGTTCAACATGAAAGTTGCATATTTGGATTTTAACTATCAACCATCAAATTTCAGCCCATTTAACAACTTGTAGCTCGAGATATGTCATGAATAGTATGCAAAGGTCAACCTGTTAGGATCAGCACCCTAGTTCTTGCTTCAACTCCAATTTGAGTTATCCAAACGTGTGATTGAGCCTTTAAGGTCTTCATGAAAGTAGTAGAGAATTGTCTTAGCTTTCCTACAAGACTAAAATCACATCAATCAGATATTTGAAACTCAAATTATAGCTAGTTTACTGAACACTGTCAAAGAGATAAATTAGGGCTAATTCATACAATAATTCCTTTAATGATCCAATTAGGCTCAATATCATAAAATGTGTCAAAACTAACTTAATTAAACCTAATTGAACCTTAAGAAGCCCAGTGACTGAAAAGCATAATTCAATTATGAGTACTGATGAACACATTTAAGCAAAGTTTCATAGTAATGTTCCAATTAGGGTTTGATATCAGAAACTAAGCTAAATGGTGACAATTAAGCACAAATGGAGTTCAATGAATCAATTACAAGGTGATTAAAATATTGGAATAATCAACAGATCAGGAAGCCAGTAAAAAATTTTTGGAACGTAAATAAACTTAGAAAGTACTACAACTGAGTGCCTTTTTAGGCCTAGTCTCCTAGTTTACTTTGTTTGATCTGCCCTAATTGTTATGAAAAGGACATTGTGTGATATTCAATAAAGTAAGTGTTGTGCATTTTCTGCTCAAGTTTTCAAGCTTTCGAGAAATATTGTGATATCCCGAGACTTTATGGTACCAACTGAGAATTATCTTATGCTAGATAGGTCATGCAATGGAAAAATCCTACATTAGGAAAATTCTAGCACTAAACCATAAGCACGAAAAGACCTCGGGAAGGACCAGTCTTTTAAACCAATGTTGTGCGGTATCCTAAAAAACCAAACTGGTTACGGACCCCGGACAAGGTTTCCTACTTTTGGCACGGTTCTTAAATGCCGGACTAATCTGGACATCGGATCCTAGGCCAAGGTTCAAATAGTTTTACAAAGAATAAAGAATTTGGCATCCTAAAATAAACAAGAACGAAGGTAATTAATAAAACCCCAAATCCGGGGTAACGTTTTTACAAAAAATCCAGGGTAACAATAAACCCAAAACCCCACGCAGGGGGTTCAAAAAAAAATCTCTAAACTACAACGGAGTCCGGACCGCGGACGTTAGCAGAAGAGTCTTTAGCAGCCAAGTTTGAAGAGGCAACACAGGGAGCTACAAGGGATCCTTCTCGAATCACCATCCCGGAATCTAGCCCATCCAACACCAAGGCAACCCCGGGATTGAAGTGTTGAACTTGGCTAACGGCGTTGCAGAATTGATCTTCTTTTATCTTGGTGTATAGGGTTATCAGTTGATTAACGTCGGCCTGCAGAGAGGCAATTTTACCCTCACACCACTGGGACTTGGCACGAAAATCATCGCTCTCAGTCCGAAGTGCGTTGATTTGCTTCTGTTGCTCAGTCAGGGTAGCTTCTTTTGCTTTCCCGACATCCTTCAAAGCCGCAACTTAAATCTCCAGCTCTCGAATTCGAGACAATGCCTCATTCTTGGCTTTGACGGCATCCTCCATGGCCTTGAGAGCTTTGTTCTCACCCCGCTCGGCCGTTGCCAATTTATCTGTCATTTCTTATTCATGTTCTTAGAGGGCTTGTTCTAAGAAACGAGCCTCGGCAGTGATATGGATTCCCATATTTTGGAAAGCCAGCAAACCTTCCTTTGAGCTACATCGGGCAAAGTAATTCCCAACCTCTTCATCTAAAATATGGAAGTCGATAAATTCCCTAGGATCTGCTTCCTCACGAAACAGCTCCATTGGCCCAGAAGTTTCTCCGGTTGCTTTCCTTTTACCTCATGAACTGGACTGACCTTCCTCTGCCGCTTTTCTCTTGTGCCCCCAAGGTGATTCGGGAGAGTCAACATCGATGGGTTCTGCCACCGCAGAAGGAACCTCAGTCACCGGGATCGTAAGAGCCGGAGCGAACTCCACTGGAGGACCTATCGGGACATCAGTATTCCTTGCCCTCAGCACTTCCAAAATCACTAAAGAATTGCCATCTTCCATCTCGCCTAAGCTCTCTGCACAACATAAAAACAAGTCGTCATGTGGCATGAAAAAATCAGGCATTTAAATAAACATACACGATGGCCAACACTACCTAGCACGGCCCAGAGCTCATCATCATCTGGGCTGTCTAAAATATCTTTAGGTCGGATCTTCCCGACCTCGTCAACCTACATTTCAAAGAAGTTTACATACTCGACCTCTTCATTAGTTAGTTGGTTTATCTCCCTCTCAAATGATCGAGTGGGGATGCTCCACGCCGCCGGGTTCTAATAAAGGCTGAATGTTATCTCCTCACCATTACCCAGCCAGAAAGGACGAGCGCCGTTAGCCGCCATCAACTTGAAGAATTTCTCCTTGAAGTCTTTGTAACTCTCCAAGTATGGATAGAACACAGTCCTCCCCTGCCGAGATCAGACTGAAAGCCAGGATTGCTGTCGAGCGCGGGATCCGTGGACCGAATACAGTGTGTGTAGAAATAGAAAAATGCCCCATTAGAGCATCGCAACCCCACCACCCGGCATATTCTTTCGAAGGCTAGGACGTTCGCCCAACCATTGGGATAGATCTGACTAGAGGCAATGTGAAGAGTTCGGAGAATAGAAATGTGGAAGTCATTGAAAGGAGGCCGAAGTCCGAATTTTGTGAAAAAGTCCTTGTAGAGATACATGAAGTGTTCACCCATTTCCCGGGTCCAACACACCCGTTCTCTCCCTGAGGACAAAATCATGAATTCATCATCCCTTTCACCCCCCTCGGTGAGTTCCAAATACTCCTTCAGCTTGTCCAATTTGGCGTCGGACTTATAGTGAGATATCTTGTCATAGGAGTCATCGGCAACCCACGTGCAGGGTAACAGCGGACTTCAGCGAATCCTAATTGCCTGCTCCTCGGCCTGTCGATCTAGCTCTCGAACTTCAGGAGCCGGGGCAGGCGCTTCAACTCTTGGCCGCCTCCTTTTAGCCATTTGGTTTCCTAGAAGACACACAGAGGCCTAGGGTCAGAACCAATTATGTTCGAAGATCCAAACATGGTAATGGGCGAGCATAGAAAATGGAACACCCACGCGCTGGCCTCCGTACCCACCGAGGCTAAAGCCTCAGAGGGACACCCCCGCCGCACACAGTGCGATGGAGGAGGTGCTCCATTAGGTGTTGCCACTGAAAAGAGGGAAAATAATGTTCCCATCTATTTGCAAAAAAAAAAGAAGAACGAAATACACTCCGCCAAAAGAAGTACGCAATCCACTAAATAATCGGCAACTGAGTTAGGGAGGAATACCTTGTAGAAAATTCAAAAACAGGAGAAATCGAGCTTGTGAATTTGCGAAAAGGCCAGAACCACCTTTCTCCGCCTTTAAGCTGGTTGGAAATCCCTTCAGACCACTAGTTCAGGGAAGGAGTAGCGAAGGAATAGCGAAATACAAAAAGCTAAAGGGTAAAACCATATTTATAGAGGCTACAGCTAGGGGGTATTTTTGAGATGTTCATTATGGCGCGCAAAGTACTATGCATGTCCACTCAACCGTAGCAAGCCACGTGGCCCACGTCGCTATCATGGCAGTTGAGGGGACGGCTACTCAGCAGATCAAGATAACCCTAGTATCTACAGCGTTCACAAAAATTTATGGACCTCGGCACATTATATACCTCAGAGAATTCCCTCATGGTACAAAGACCCTGGTCAGACTGCTTAAGCTTTGCACTTCGTCGGTCTCGACTAAGTACAAAGCTGGGGGCAACGTGCTATACAGGATGAGCTTTGGACTCACCCCGACACAATATAAATTCTACAGATTAAAAAGATGGACGATTCAAGCAAAATAATATTTTATTTCATTCCATACATCGTCATACATCAATATAGGGAGAAGAAAAACATGGGATATGAAAAGGTTAAATAGCACTGACGAGCCCGGAGGCCAACTTCTTGCTTGTACGCTTCACATCTATTCTCTAGAGCTCACACCGGTCTCTTCCCCGTTGAGGCTTCTTGAAAAAGTGGATAGGCTTCGAAAAACCAAAGATAATCGAAACAGAACACTGCTGCTGGATCAGGGAAATTCAACCACAACACTCTTCGGTGTCACTCACAAGGATAAGAAAAGACCAGGGTGCGTTCTCTTCGGCTGGACGAGGCATGGGTTGTTCATGAAGAAGTTCATTCCACTGGAACTCAACCAGTTTCATGATCATTCCAAGTCGCTTGAAAGCAGCCACCTCAGTAGTCCCCCCTGCTTATTTAAAAGGAGGACCAAGAGGGGCTCTATTTCTCCAATTACCTCCGTCCAACACGACAGGAATTACAGAGCTCCCCAGCGACAAAGCATGAATTAGACACACCCTCGTACGCTGGCAAAGCAAAGTTCCTGCCATTACTACGCTGGGAAAGAAAAGTTCCTAATGAAAAAAGGTTGTTGGCAAGAAAAGAAGTATCTTCAAAGATTTTGGGAGGAGCAGAAAAATGGTGGCCTTTGCAAAAGGCAAAGCTCTAGCTCTCTTTGAGCATGAGCACAGGCATAAGAGAAACAACAGAACCATTCTGGAAAATAGAATGGAAAATTAAAAGAAGGAATGACTGTATCAGACGCAAACCTTCCAAATTTATAGAATGAAAAGCTTTGACTAGCCCCACGAATCAAATCAGCCACACTTAATGCTCTCCCTTTCCCATTGGTTAGGAGAGCAACAGGTGTTTGGGAAGCATTGAAACTGATCCTCTTTAAAGGATCTTTATCTCCCAATAAAGTCAGAAGCAACAATTTCTAAAGATAGGACTCAGATCTGTACAAGTTTCCAGAAATTTCACTGCAAAGGGCCCCAGTAACCCAAGGGGGCAACAAGAACCAAACCCCGAAACAAGGAATATGAATTTACCATATTCCAACCCTGGAGGTATTTCTATACAATGGATGTCAGCCTCAGTATGAGACATCGCAAAACCCGGCTTTAAAGCCGGGGCGTAGTTCACTAAGCTTTATAAAGCTAATACCTTGACACTTAGCTATCCTATCAAAGCGCCAAGTTGAGAGCAACTGTTTTGGACCGTAGACCGGAATCCTATCCAGAAGGATCAACCCGGCGCATGCTCCACCGGACTCCTCCATTAATACCCCGGAAAGGTCTGTAAGACCTCGGACTATGGCATTGGGCCATATGACGATGATCACTGAATCAGCGCAAACTTTTGTAACTGCCAATCAGGATCTTACAAAATTAAAGGCTCTATAACCTCTCCTCGCAATTAATAACCGTAACGTCCACATTCCAATAATACCTACACTTAATATCATGATTCCAATCATGCTCTATAAAGACCAGGCTGAATCAACCTAATAAGGTAACTGTGATTTAAACATAAAAAACCCAACTAATACACGACCTGACTTGAGCGTTGGAGTCTTTTTGCAGGTACCACCCCTACCGGATCACCACGCTTGAGTGCGGCTGCTCAAGGAATAAACCATCACATCATACCTCCTACAGGTATCCCTCTGAATCCATTCAAAACACTAGTATAATTGCATGTGGAGACACATAAGTCAGCTAGTATAAAGAATTATAAATAGCACACAAATGGTATCTATTAAACAAATACAAATGGTATCTGTCAATAATTTGTTTAACAACCGCCTATTTGTCATATTGAACTTTCAAGATCAAGGATATCATGTTTTTCCCCCTTGAATTATGCGATACTGCGTTAGTACTATTTTTTAATTGTATTTGAGGAATATGATTTTTACAACTATTTTTTAGATTATGTAAGACTAGAGATCGCTCCAAAAATAATTTATGACCGAGTTTTGGAAATTCTACATTTATGATTAATAAGATTATATAATAAGGAAAATAATTAGAGATTAAGCTATGCATAATACTATAACCTCTTCACATATTAATAAAAAAAGATAAATTATACAATAAACACCACACACATGTGAAGTAATACGTATAATAGTAAAAAACAAAGTTTATCGTGTAACAAAAAAAAGTACATCATATTCAAGTAATGACATACGATAAATTAAAAAGAGGTGCAATACACACCTTAAAAAAACATAAGATATGTAATTTAAAACTCATTTTATTTTAGGAATTTTCATCAATTTAAAAAGAGGTGCAATACACACCTTAATAAATTTATAAAACTTACAAGTCTTTGTTTTTTTAATTATTTCTTTTAATTTCATTTGCTACAAATCAAATAAATTAAATGTACCCAAAAAAATTATAGAATTGCTATGATATTGTTATGGGTACAATATTTAAAATAAATTCTCAAATATTTATCAACCACTAGTCTTAAAAAAAATATTTAAAAATTTATTGAATATTGACGACTTATCTTAAAACAAGAGAATAAGAAGCTAGTGGAAGAAGAATTCGGCCGTGAGTAGCAAAGAAGAACCCGTATGGAATGATACAAAAGAAGCGAATTGAATCTTTCAAGAAAAAGATATTTGTTTAATTTTTGGATAAACTTCATGCGAGAAAAGTCTAACTATTTCGCTTCTCATTGATGGCCGTATGTTCACCATGAAATGGGCATGTGATACCCCAACTCCTTTTTATTAGAAAAGTAGATCAAATTACAAGAAAAAGACGAAAAAGATACGTTAGTAATCCCCAATAGTTTATGCTGTAGTATCTTTGTAAAATCAATAGCGAACATGATTGTTGTTCAATAATATCATCATGAAGGTTGCCACTTGCCAGCCAACTGGATATCGTCAATTCGTCATATGTCAATTCCCAAACGAAAAGCAAAACCAGTTGAAATGAAATAAGTTAGTACTTAGTTTGAACAGCCCATTGGCACATTGCTTTCTTCCTACTCTCTTGTTTCCTACCCATTTTCTTATCTCTAGCCCATTTCTCTGAGTTGCTTCACCAACAATATTACTTCATTATATAATGTGTCTCTGTGTATATATATTATAACCCCATTTGAGAATTGATCAACAACACCAACACACAAACGGAAAAGAACATGGCTTCAAGTACCAGCAGCACTCCCAGCTACCCCATCAAAACCGTCGTCGTTTTGGTCCAAGAAAACCGTTCCTTCGACCACATGCTGGGTTGGATGAAGTCCCTCAACCCAGAAATGGAGGGGGTCACCGGTTCCGAGTCAAACCCGGAATCCACATCCGACCCCAACTCAAACCGGGTTCAATTCGGAGACCGATCCGTCTACGTCGACCCGGACCCGGGCCTCTCGATCCAAGACATCTACGAGCAAGTTTTCGGGGAGCCATGGAGCGAGGGCTCAGCTGCGAAGAAGCTGCCGCCATCGATGGAGGGCTTCCTTCAAAACGCCGCGAGGCAAGAGAAGACGGGGACAAAGGCGACAATGCCCACAACGATGGAGACTGTGATGAACGGGTTCAAACCGGATTTGGTGCCGGTCTACAGAGAGTTGGTGAAGGAGTTTGTGGTTTGTAACCGGTGGTTCGCATCGGTTCCCGCCTCGACCCAACCGACCCGGCTTTACGTGCACTCTGCGACGTCGCATGGGTTGGCCAGCAATGACTCGAATAAGCTTATCGGAGGCTTGCCTCAAAAGACCATATTCGATTCATTGGACGAAAATGGGTTCAGTTTTGGTATCTATTATCAGTACCCGCCATCAACTCTTCTCTACAGGTTGGTTGATCACTTACCTTACCACGGTTTTCTTGTTCTATCGTTTTGCTTGATTTATTTGCTTGCTTATCGTTACAATTTCCTGTGTGTTGAATTGAATTTGTTTTGAATATTATTGATTAATCTTGCTACTTGCAATATCATGGTAATATGTTATATACTTACATTTTAAAAAAATAGTATGAGAAATGCTAAAGGATTTTATAAGAGATAAAATTTAGATTTATTTCTTTATATTTATTTTATTAATAAAATTATAATATGTGTGTAATTTATATTTATTAATATTTTTTTCTTATTCTCTTTTTAAAAAATTATACATATATTATAATTTGATTGGTAAAATAAATATAATAAATATAAATAAATGTACCTAAGTTTTATTATTTCTTGAAATACCTCACGAATCAGACTTGACAACAGTTGCGTATTCCATTCATTTATTTTCAGTCAATTAAAAAAATTTAATGTTTAAACCATTCGTACTCACTTCACGGAAGAAAAAGGTTTCGTGGTATTAATTATTTTCCAAATATTAAATAGTCATATTTTTTCCGACTATTTCTTTTTAATGAATAGATTTTGTTAGTTACTTTTCAATAGATAAATAATCCATGGTTAAAGAAAAGATAAATAATCTACACCACTTTAACTCATATAATAATCTTCAAAACTCGACAAATTCTGAATTTCATCGAATTCTATCAAATTTTTCTAATTGTATAGCATAATATTATTTTATATTTTATAGGTAGTATCCTAAAATATATTTTACTTATAATCTAAATTTAGACTTTAGACAAGAATAATTCTTAAGTAAATATAATTTATAGGTAATTAAATAAAAATGAATATATATGTAAAGACATTTTAAAAAATAGATATATTTTTAATTTGATCTATACAACTTACACATATGTACCAAAAAAATATAATATTACACATATTAAGATTTAAGATAACACTTATTTAAAAGAAATTTATTTATAAAATTAATAAATAAATAAGAATATATTTATTTTTAAATTATTTAATAAATTAAAATAATAATATAATTTAAATAAATCAATAATAATTACACCCTTATCTATTCATTTTACGAATAAATTTCGTATAGAAAAACTCTTTTCATGATTTGAGTGCAAATCTCTTGTTCCAAGTAATATATTAGTGAACAATAATGGAACGTCTTTACATCTACATAGCACGTGAAGTTCATATAGAAATATGGGACGGGCTAGTCTGACTTTACAAGTGTAGATAGGGATGGAAACAAGTCAGGTCAGATTAGGTTTCACCCTAAACAGGCTAGATCTGTGTTATAAATATCTGGTCTGAGTCTGGCCTATTACCTATTAAAGGTCATTTTTTGGGCCTAGCTTGGCCTGTTTAAGAAGCCTGACCTGACCTGAAGCCTGTTTAGAAGCCTGGTTTATATTAAGGCCTCTAAATAAGCTAGTAGGTCAAGACCTTCATATAGGCCTCAAATAGGTCTAAGCCTTCAAATAGGCCTTGAAAGGCCATTGAAAAAAAAATAGAATATATTTTTATAAATAAATATAAACAGGCCGACCTAATAGGCCTAACAGGCTTTGCTGATAGGTCAGGCCTGACCTACTAAATAAAATAGACTTTTAAAAAGACCTAAGCCTAACTCATTTTCTAAACAGGTCAGGTCAGGTCAAGTTTAAAACAGACCAGGCCACAGGCCTCTGACAGGCCAGTTGGCCTATTTCCATCCCTAAGTGTAGAGCTTACTCCATCCCATTTCGTGTCTCTGTTCAAACTAGACAACTAGACAATAATGGAACGTCGTTGGTATGATTATTCATGATTTTTGAAAAGATATTAATAAGTTATAAAACATTTATTGATTCTTTCATATATTTATAGAGTCAAAAACATTATGATATAAATATTAATAATTAATGATTATCATTTATTTTTTTTGGTACAATGATTATCATATGTTAATTCATCGAAAGTCTGTAAATAGGGGCGACACTACCTTATAGATTAGGGGACTTTGGCGTCCTTCAAATTTTTCTTCTTCTAAATAACTGAACTTTTAATGTAAATTTTATATAAAAAATAAAAAATATATTAGCCTCCCTCACTATTAAAGTTTTCACATTAGCCTACCTTATTATATATTTTACTTTAACTTTACAAAAGACACTTCAACGCTCAAGTCAATGGGTGCACAATGAGAGTTTAATGAGGTTAATTTGGAAATTAGTTCATATCATGTCTCTCTTATTTACTGTATTTATATAAACATTTTAGGATATGTAATGTCTAAGCATTCAATGAATGTCAAATGTTGCTACTTGGGATCGTGGTGACACAATCGTGGGAGACAAGATCGTGGGGATAGGGTCGTGCAGCGTGCTATTCCTTTGTCCTTATTCGCCTGCTTGTACGGGATACGATCAAGATTTGTTCTTGTTATTAAGCATGGCATTTAGGCTACTTCATGTGCACTGTACGTTTGGGTGCCATCCTGGTAAGTCAGGTTGCTCCAGTTCGTTGGTCTCGTAACTTGGTCCAAAACAGTTGGCCCCAGCTCAGCGCTTTGGTGGGACAACAAAGTGTCGAGATACGTATTCGTCTAGAGCACACAGCGCGCTATGGACAAAGGAATCTGAGTAGTAATGTTGATATCGGATCTCATGATGTTCTTCCCAAAGGGCTGAGGTCCATGATGTATCAGAACAGGCTCCTGGGGTTGATGAGCAAGACCGGGATCCGAGTCAGATCGCTCCGCTTACGTCATTGTTCCATTTTCTAGGGTATGTAATGAGTTGCCCCTATGTGTAATTCGTGGGGTCGTGCATCATTTCTCCCAGATGTGGACTGAGGCTCGAGGTGTTGTTACACCATGGTGGCTCCTTAAGGGTCCGTGATCCGGGTTTAGTGTTTTGGAACGCCACACGTCGCTTCAATTTCGAATGTTCTCTATCTTGTCCTTTCGGATGCCTTTGTTTAGAAACGGTGTGCCACATGGTTAAGGAACAATGGAGGCCGTCATTTGGGGTTTGAAGCGTCATAATTAGCTGTTTTCAAATTTCAAAACTGAAAAGGCGTCATGATGGGGTGCTTCGAACGAAAGGACGTATTTGCCCCCCATTGATGACAACAATTTTGGGTGACTTTTCATGCTTATAAATAGGGACGACGTTTGGCCCTTCCAACTCTTCGCTCATTCTTGCACTCTAGATTTTCTTCTCTCCCAACTAAGGTGATTTCTAGGACCTTGGAGTGGTTGTCAACGATTCAAGGCTTTCTCAAAGAGGTTTTTTTTGGCATTTCCTTCGCCTTTCAGAGGCCTTTTAGAGACTTCTTCCTACTCAAGGTACTTCTCATTTCACCCTTTCGATGATCTTTGCCCTTTCCTTTAAGCTATTTAGCAGGGGGGAATGCTTGGGAGTGAGGAGACGGTGCAGAAAAGTGACCCGTTGGTGGAGGTCTTGAGTCCTCCTCTGTCTTCTTCACCTCAGCCATGGTGGGGGCTTGAAGCCCAAGGTAGAGATTCTGATGAGGGTCTGAATTCCTTGACTAGGATGAGAATTTTGGAGGCACTCTGGAGGGTGGACCAAGCTAGAGAATTGGCAAGGCATAGGCCAACACATCTGCTCTCGAACTTATGGTGGCAATGAGGGACATAAGTGATTCTTCCATAGGTGATTCTTCTGAATCTGACTCGAGTGCATCCTCTATAGGTATGGCCCAAACCTAGAGGGCTACATTTACAAGGAGGGGGAGGGCTGCACCTGCAAAGCAAAAGAAGCTCGTCTTCCCCCAAGATGTCAATAGCTATCAGTGGGTGGACTAGGAGGTTTTGGGCACTCCTTCTAACATGAGGACCATAGAAGATGCCTTGGAAAAGTAACAATATTTGTAGCTAACTACGGAGGGACTCAGAGACTAGGAGTTTGTGCTCTAGCACCCCTCGGAAGAAGAGAGGGCGTGCTCGTATGGAGGGCAAACACTTCATGTATATGTACGAGGCTCTTTTTACCCGGATTGGGGTGCAGTTGCCATTTATTAATTTTGAGATGGGCATTCTCAATCACCTACGGCTGGCGCTCACTCAACTTCATCTAAATGCTTGGGGGTTCATTCGGGTTTTTGAACTAGTCTGCTGAGTCTTTGAGTGGCCGTACTCAGTCAAATCTTTCTTTTTCCTTTTCTCCCAATTGACGACCTCTAGAAGCAACCAAACCAAAGGATGGGTCACATTGTGGGCGCGCAGTCTTCAAGCCCTACCAAGAGTCCTTCAAGAAGTTAAAAAATGACTTTTTTAGGGTAGAAGGAGCTCCGGGCAAGACACCTTTTTTTGTCACCCCAGAAGATGAGCCACATCTCCATTTGTATTGGACTGAAGTTGGCTGTGGGCAGAGTAACAAAGAGTTAGAGACTCTGGATTCTGAGGTCCTTCTTTCTGAGGCTTGGGTCCTGGAGTTCTTGATTGATTGAGCCATGGATAAGGGGGTCATCCCCTATTAGGATGTCTTGGATGAGCCCGTTGATTCTGTAAAGGCCGCGCTAGGTATCTTGTCCTGCATATTTTTCTTTTGTACTTGCCTTCTTGCACGAATTTTCCCGAGTGTTGTAATGCTTCTTTTTTTTGCTTGTAGAAAGCATGGCTCTGTTGTCTAAACTTCGGCGCCTGGCTGAGAGGTTGGCAGCTAGGAGTGATGAGGGGTCAAGATCTCAGGCCCCAGCAACTGCTCAAGGGGTAACTATTACTGTCCCTTTGCCTTCAAGTAGTGCGGTCCTTCCTCTTATCGTCATGGTAGTTTCTCCACCTCTCCTGGTTACTCGAG
This sequence comes from Ormosia semicastrata, assembly GCA_029884595.1. Classification (NCBI taxonomy): domain Eukaryota; kingdom Viridiplantae; phylum Streptophyta; class Magnoliopsida; order Fabales; family Fabaceae; genus Ormosia; species Ormosia semicastrata. The sequence goes on from JAQQTO010000060.1 coordinate 80,029,459, forward strand.
TGCGGTCCTTCACTATTTAGTGTTTTCTGTGTGATATAAAAATAATTTGACTGTTCCGATATCATTTTTGATTGTTTTGTGTAATTTGCAACGGGACAGGAAAATAATATTTTCGGGCTGGGGAAATTCTTATCTGATTTATTTGGAGGCAGGAGATCTTACTAAACCCAAATCTGAGTGACACAGAAAAGAATATTTTAATTTTTAAAATTTATTTGTGAAATAAAAATATTTCACTGATAAATATCTACTATTTTATTTATAGCAGCCTCTGCTATAATTTATTGGACCCGATATATTTTAATTGACAGAAAATGTGCTTACAATATTTTCTATAACCTAAATTAGAATGAACCAATAGGAATCAGTCAAAAATGATGGTTGGACCTTTTCTAACCAATAGGATTTGGTCAAATAAAGTGGCATGAACTTTATTGTGGACCATTGGAAGAAAAGCTTGATTAAGATATCTTTGATCATAACCGTTGATCAAATCAATGGTGTGAGAACAATCCTGATAAAATCACTAAGTGATATCCACCTTAGATTAAATTAATGGTTAGGAAATAAAGTTAGTTTCAAGGGTTGAGATTTAGTCAAATATAATGGCTTGACTAAGTAGCTAATTAAACTTAACTTAGTTAACCTAATTACTTAATTAAGAAACTAAGTGAACTAATCTAGTTATTAATTAGTTATAATCTAATTACTAATTAGATATCCTAAATTCATCTAGAAGTCATGACTAAGCATGACATATGCAATGACCTAGTTAATTAATTAGTTATGTAATTAAATAATTAATTAAGTGTAATTAGGAAACCTAACCTAATTAACTAGCTATCTAATTAGCATGTAATTAACCTTTAATTGAAGTCAAAACAAGTCACCAAGCTCCCTTGTGTTCCACGGCCAAGAGGCCATTTTCTACCATGTTCTCTAATGTTCTAGGTCCATCCAAGTGACACTTTGATGACCAAATGGTGACCAAGCCATGTGCTGTCAATGTGAACACAAAAATATGATATTTTTGTTCAAGTAAATCTCCTAATTTCCCTACACACTCACCTCACGGCTGCACTCTTTTGTTTACTCTCAATATTTACTTTTCTCTCACCTAAAGCTTAGCCTTATTTTCTCTCAAAAATTCCACGAACACAAAGAACCTTTTCCCTTCCTTTTTCTCTCTAAGTTTCGGCCCCAATCACTCACAATCACCACCCATCTTCCATAATTTTTCGTCTTAGCATTTCCTAAACCTAAACAACCTCCTAAACACTTTTCATTTAGGAAGTTTTGTGAAAATCCTACTCCTAGTGCTTCAAAATCTAAGTTTTATCTTACTTCCCTAAAGGTAAACTTTTGATTTTATGGTTTAAAATTTAATCTTTGATTTTCTAAACCATGATTGTTCCATGGTTTTTCATTATGAAGTCTTGTTTGTGATTTTACTAATTTTTGAAGAATTTTAAGGAATTGTTTTGGTTCATACGAAAACCAAAGAGGAGGAGAAGCTTGAGGATTCTTGTCTTCAAGAGGTAAGAAGAAGATTTTACCTCACCAACCAAGTTTTGGTGGTGTGGGGATGGTTTTGTATGGTGATAAACCCATAAGGGTTTATTTACCTATTGTTTGATGTGTTTTTATTTTTGATTGTGGTGTCTATGGTTTTGTTTTTGTGATTGCATGTGTGATGGTATAATTATTGCTTTGATAAATATGCTTGTATGTATAATTGTGGAAGCATGCAAGTGTATGTGTAATTTAGGATGTGAATAACATGATAGAACGATTGCATGAGAGCTCCAAAGAGCTATGAGGCTCACGGCCTTACAATGAAAAAGAAGACCTAAGTCCTGAAAATGATGGATTCAGATTAAGGTTAATGGTTTAAATGAAAAGGAAATGAATTTGGAAAAAGTTTGAATGTAGCAAACAAAATGATTTTGGGAAAACAATTTGATATAATTAAATAAATGAGTTATGAAATAAAATGGAGGTCAATACTAGAAGTTTACTGACGTATAGCTCACCCTATGGGTTTTGAAGCGCGTCCGAAAAATTTGAGATGTAATATTTGTAGTAAAAGAAAGAATTGTCATTTTCTGAGAAACAGTACAAATACTGATTTTTAGAGGGGTCATATTATAAATATTTTATAAAAGGGGGACTATATTGTAATTAATATTTTATGAAGGACTATATTACAAATTATTATTTAAAGAGGGGTCATATTACAAATATTTTATAAAAGATGGGTCAGTATTACAAATACTTGATAATAGATGGATTATTTTGTAAATATGAGATTTATAAGGGACTATTGTGAAAATATTATTTAAATGAGGACTATAATATAAATATTATGTTTTTGAAGGACTATTATGTAAATATGGAAAATAAAGTCAATTTTAGTGTTAAATGAGAAAAATAATATTTTTGATTTAAAACGTGTGAAAAACATTTTACGCGATTGAGAAAACGTTGAAAAATCGATATGCGATTTGAAAATGCGACAGAATTGTTGCGCGATTGAGAAAACGCGAAAATATGACTACGCAATGAAAAAATAGTAAAAATACTGTTGGGTCAATGTGTGGACCCCGAATTTGTGATAATAAATTAGAACTGTGAATGGTGCATAGTACATGCATTGGAAAGGTCTGATGGATTGTATGAGGCTAGTTGCTTAGGAGAGAATACACCTCCTGAGTGGGTGCGATATGCGTAGTGTAAGTCACTCGTTGACCTTGGGGGCATTGGGGTGCGGGTTGCCTACAATGGGCAGTTGGTAGCTCTTCTGTACCGTGGGTTAGACCGAAGCAACACACAAATGATCCTAACTGAGACACTATTCTTAATCAAGATCTGATAAAGACTGTCGTGTATATGCTAGATGTGCAAGATTGAGCACGTGGTCTGAGGCATGTTGGTACAGACAAATCTTTTCGATCATTCTCTCTGACCTGAGTTTTAGCTTCATGGAGTAAGAAATTGAGTCTATGTGTATTTGCATAGTTATTGAGGGCATTATCATAATTATTATTTATGATAATAGAATTGTTGAATATTTGAATATTGGTAGTGGCATGATTGTAATTATTGTTTATTACATGTGTTATGATGATAAATGATATTGATGACATAATTGTAATTATGGTATGATAGTTGTATGAGATATTGTTTGTGTTTATCTTCATTGCTACCATATTAGTATTGGCGTAGATGATCTCACCTCTTTGTATGCCTATTTTGTATTGTATTTATAATTTAAAAGACGTTGAGCAAGGACTTGAGCAAGAAGCTGAGGAGGAGCAGATTCCTGTAGAGGAAGCTGAGTTCTGAGCCGATGGAGATGCCTTGTTTCCTTGGGTATATGAGATTGACGTTTCTTGGAGGATCGGAAGCGTGGCATGTTGATTTGGATAGAGAGAGTATTTACTACATGGGAGACTTAAATATTAGATTGAGTAGATAACATCTAGGACATCCTTACTTTACTGTTAATATTTATGTACACCTAGAGTTCCCAATATCTATTAGGCAGTATTGGGGTACTTACTACCGTACTCTTAGGAAGATCAGTATTGTGTCGTCTGCACGGACACCTGTCCGTAGAACTTCGCATCAATCTGGACTCTTATCTGCTGAGGAGTCTGAGGAGGACCTGTCTGAGGGTTCTGCTGAGTAGTTGTGTTAGTTTAAATAATGTTTTAAATATTTTGAGAGTCTAGTTTGTAAATATTAAAATATGACAGTACTAAAGACTTGTATATGTATATATGATGTAAATTATTTGTGATGATGTTGTAATGTTTTTATTTTTCGCTAAGTCTATCTTATTGTTATTAAGAAATTTTACAACTCGTATTTTTATTACAAAGCACGATTTCAAATGAAGGGGTAATTTAGTAACTAAGTAACAATAAATGTGATGCCCTAAGGAGGGTGTTACATTAGTTGGTATCAGAGCCCAAGTTAGAGTCTTTTTAGGTTTGTGGTTAGGTCTGTCTTATTTAAGTTGTGTGATTCTCTGTGTTTGTTTTCTGAAAGAAAACAATATTGTTAGGAAGATTAACTTCAACTCTTCTTTGTGTTGTTCAGTCTATTTGAGGTAACGAAATGGCTGGACGAAGAAGAGGACGCGCAAATACTAGGGCAGGAGCTGGAAATGGTGCCGACGACAATCAGAACATGGCTGCAGCTGTAGCAGCAATACAACGGATGGCTGAGGTTGTTGCACAGCAAAACCAAAGAGCAACTGAGGATGCTCACAGCTTATTGGAATTTCAGAGAAACAATCTACCGAAATTTCATGGAGAGTTTGATCCAGAGAAAGCTGATCTGTGGATCAAAGAACTGGAGAAGATATTTGACGGTATGGGTTGTACTGATGAGCGGAAGCTTACTTTTGCAACATTTGTGCTAGTCGGTGATGGAGAGGCTTGGTGGGCAGGAGCCTGGAGATTGATTCAAGCTGAGGGGAGAGTTGTGACATGGTAGCTCTTTAAACAAAAGTTTCTGGGAAAGTATTTCCTAGCCAGTGTTCGTCATGCTGAGGAGATAGAATTCCTTAGTTTGAGACAAGGAGCGATGACCGTAAGTGAGTATGCGGCAAGGTTCGAAAGCTTGTCTAAGTTTTTGAGGTATTTCCAAATGCACCCAGATGAGGAGTGGAAGTGTAGGAATTTGAAGAGGGGTTGAGGCTTGACATCAAGCGAGCATTAGCAACTGTGGATATTGATCAGTTTTCGGTATTGTTGGATAAGTGCCGAAAGGTGGAAGAAATTGATCATCTCCGTAAAGCAAGGAATAAGAATTTTAGACCTACACGGTTCCAAAGAGGGAAGAGTAGCGGTGGCAACCGTTATCAACAGAAACCATACTCCAAACCAGTAGGAAGTCAGAATCGGCAACAATTGTTTGGAGGAAGTTCTAGTGGCAGTAGGGCAGTTTCAACTGCAACTTCTGCACTTAAATGTTTTAAGTGTGGGAAAGGACATCTCACCAAGGATTTCCAGCATAAGGGGGTGATCTGTTATAGATGTGGGAAGCCTGGACATTTTTCCAGAGAATGTGATCAACAGAAGGCGGAACCATCAGTGGGCAGTGTTCTTACTGCGAGGCTACAGGCGGGTGGTCGTGTATATACTATGAGCGGGGAAGAAGCTGCTAAATCTGAGGACTTGATTATGGAGGAGTGTGCCATTGAAGGTAATCCTTTAACAGTATTATATGATTCGGGAGCAATACATTCTTTCATTGCATGTGATTGTGTGGAGCATTTGGGATTAACTGTGACTACATTGCCGTATGATTTGAGTGTTGTTACTCCTACTGATAATCCTGTGATAACTACAAAAGTATGTTTGAATTGCCCTGTATGTGTTAGGGATAGAATCTTTCATGTGGACTTGATTTGTTTGCCTCTTTCCAAGATTAATGTAATCTTAGGAATGGATTGGTTATCTTCTAACCATATCCTGATAGACTGTTCGAGTAAGACATTAGTTTTTCCTAAGGTTAAGGATTCTAGATTTCTAATGGCTACTCAAGTGGAAGCTTGTTTGAAGGAAGGAGATCAAGGGTACTTGTTGATGTCTTCTTTGGAGGTTCAGTGTGAAGACGTTTTGAAGGATATTTCCATAGTTAATGAATTTCCTGAGGTATTTCCTGAAGATATACCTGGAATACTGCCGGAAAGAGAGATTGAATTCTCTATTGATTTAGTGCCTGGAGCTGGACCTATATCTATGGCGCCTTACAGAATGTCGCCAGTCGAATTGGCAGAGCTTAAAAAACAATTGGAGGATTTATTGGAGAAGCAATTTGTGAGACCAAGTGTATCACCATGGGGAGCTCCAGTATTATTGGTAAAGAAGAAGGATGGGACTTCTCGTCTATGTGTAGACTACCGGTAATTGAACAAGATTATGATCAAGAATAAATATCTGTTACCAAGAATCGATGATTTGATGGACAAATTGCGAGGAGCCGCAATATTTTCCAAGATTGACTTACGTTCTGGTTATCACCAGATACGTGTGAAGGCAGAGGATATTCCTAAAACTGCGTTTCAGACACGATATGGACATTATGAATATCAAGTGATGCCATTTGGTGTGACTAATGCACCTACGATATTCACGGACTTTATGAATCAGATTTTCTGTTCATACTTGGATAAGTTCATTGTTGTCTTTATTGATGACATTTTAATTTATTCTCGAAGTCAGGAGGAGCATGCTGAACATCTCAGAGTGGTTCTCCAAATTCTGAGGGAGAATAAGTTATATGCCAAGTTGTCCAAATGTGAATTTTGGTTAAGCGAAGTTCAATTTTTGGGGCACGTTATATCTGAGGATGGAATTGAAGTTGATGCTGCAAAGGTGGAGACAGTTGTTGAATGGGAAAGACCGAAGACTGTATCAGAGATCCGTAGTTTTATCGGATTGGCCAGTTACTATCGATGATTTATTGAGGGGTTTTCGAAGATAGCAGGACCTCTTACCCAACTTACACGAAAGAATCAATTGTTTGTATGGACTGAAAGATGCGAAGAAAGTTTTTAGGAGTTGAAAAGATAACTGACTACTTCACCGGTTTTGATTCTGCTTGATCCGAACGAGTCTTTCGAAGTGTATTGTGATACTTCGTACCAAGGATTAGGTTGTGTACTTATGCAGAACCGTAAGGTTGTAGCATACGCGTCGAGACAATTGAAGGTGCATCAGAGGAATTATCCGACTCATGATCTGGAGCTGGCAGCTGTAGTGTTTGCATTGAAGGTATGGAGACATTTTCTCTATAGGGCAACGTTCACTGTTTTTAGTGATCATAAAAGTTTGAAGTATCTGTTTGACCAGAAAGAGTTGAACATGAGACAAAGGCGTTGGCTAGAGTTTCTGAAGGACTATGACTTTCAGTTACAGTATCATCCCGGGAAGGCAAATGTCGTAGTTGATGCTTTAAGTAGGAAAATGCTTAGTGCTTTTGTTATGATGGTTAAGGAGAAGGAACTGATAAAAGAATTTTGGGAATATGCGTCTATCTATGAAATTAACACCGAGGAAAATGTGTTTGAACATGATCACTATTTCAAATGATTTGATGTGTCGCGACCGAAAAATCGCGGTGGGATAGTAACTTAAATTAAAAATATATTAAATTAGGAGTCGCCACCAATTTTATTTTTTATTAGGAAAAATTGGAAAACCCAAGAAAAATAGTCTTTGAAACCAGATTGAATTCGGGAGTCGGTTATGTGTAGAGAAGGGTGGAAACTTAATCCCACAGCACCCCTAACACACCCGTCTTAAGACGGTACCTTAAATTAATTATGCAAATTCTTAATAATCCTTGAAAATATTTGTTTTACCCCTTTTGTAAAAAATATGAAATAAATAAATAAATTATGAAAATTTAATTTTTGGCTTGACAGAATAGAAATTCTGCTCCTACGTATCCCAGGTGCAATGAAAAATTCAAAGTCACGTAGTTCTCTAGAAAATAATTGTGGGTTGGTTGATTTTAATTAAAATAATTTTGAAAATTTGAATTAACAAGCCGTCGCGACTCAGTTATTCAAATTAAGGATTGAATAGGTGAAGCTCGCGTCACGCTAGAGACGTCACCCATCACTTATCAAGTTTATTACGAAAACTTTTATTTTTATTTTTATTTTTAAAAAAATTGAACCTTTATGAATTAACAGTTTATTTTATAAAAGTTTGAAGACAAAATAATAATTTAAATTATAATAATTTGAATCATCAAGCTGTCGCAACTCAGATGATTACAAATGTTATAAGGGTTAGCAATTGTTATCGCAACTCAGGTAACCCATGTTATTCTTTTTAAAAAAACATTTAATTATCTTATTTTTATATTTTTATTTTTATCAATTTTTTCTATTTTTTAGCTCATTAAGTTAAAGTCCACTACTCAAAACCATTTCTTTCAAAAAAAAAATATAACAAAAATACAGCAGCTTTAAAAAAAAAAGTAGTAACTTTATGAAAGAAAGAAAAAAGAGACAAGTTAGCAACTTTACGAAAAAGAAGAAAAAAAAAAGACAAGTTAACAACTTTACGAAAAAAGTCTGTTTCTTTTCTTCTCTTTAATTAAACTAAATAAAAAAAATAAAGAAAGCAAATAATAAATAAAAAAAGAAAGAGAAAATAGATAAAGCATAAAAAATAATAAAAAAATAATGAGAATCAAAATAAGTAAAAAAAGCAGTGAAGTGGCTTACTGGCTTACGAAAAGAATAAAAAAACAAAAGGGGGTCTGTTTCTTTTCTTCTTGATGTTTGTGGAAAGAACAAAGGAAGAAGATAAAGGCAGATTAGGCGGCGGCGGCCCAAGTAGGTAGTGGCTTGGATGGAAGTGAGTCACGACGGTGGCTTGCTGTTAGTGGGATGAAGGAGTTGGTGTATTGTTGGTGATAGGCTAACGTGAATGACAATTTTGGCAGAGGTGGTTATTGTGTTGTGAGAAGTTTGAACATATGCCAGAGGTGATGATGGGATGGTGAGGAGTTTGGTTGAAGAGGGAAGATGAAGGCTATGTAAGTGAGAAAATATGGTTGCAGTGTTGGTAACCATGTAGGCAAAAGTCTGTGTGTATGAAGGCTGAAGTAAGTTCGTTTCTGAGTGTGTAGGTGATGGGTATTTATAGGAGGGGATTAGGTTAAAGAGTTTGAGTTAAAATGCGATTAGGAGTTTGTTTAGGATAAGTGATGTGGGGTTTAAGATAAGTTTGTTTAGGATGAGTTTGAGTTAGGATGAGTTTATGCTAGGATAAGTTTGTGTTAATATGAGTTTGATGATAACTGCCAAGGTTGGTTTAGGATAAGTTTGTGGTAGGATGAGTTATGGTTAGTTTATGATAGGTTTGTTTAGGATAGTTAGGATAAATGCTTAGGGATTAAGATAACTGATGAGGTTTATTTAGGATAAGTGCTTAAGAGTTGTGGGTTAATGGGTTAGATCATGGGTTATGGGTCAATGAGTTGGTTTAGGGGTTAATAGGCTAATGGGTTGAAAGATGAGTCTTTTTCTTTTTTTCTTTTTTTTTTTTTACATAATGTCCCAGATAGAATTGGGTGTTCACAGTTGCCCATCTTTACTTGTTTCTTACTAGATAAAAAGAATAACCGTAGTTTTTCATTTTATCATGGTAAGGAACAAGTAAAGACATGAACTCTAATTTTGTTTGCGAGCGAAAAGAAACAAAACAATGCAAAGAGCGATGCGCTCAATGATAGAAACTTAAATGACAGGGAGCTGATGCGCTCAAAAGCAAAAGATAGGAATTTAAAATGCATGGAATACATAGAGCCAATGCATGGAATACATGGAGCCGATGCGCTCAACAGCACTTAAAATGCATGGAACCGATGCGCTCAAAGAAATTGATAGAAATTTAAAATGCATGAAATGTATGGAGCCGATGCGCTCAACAGAACTTAAAATGACAATGGGCAACTGAGTCCCAGAATTTAAAAGGCAATGGGTAACTGAGTCTCGGAATTTAAATGACAATGGGCAACACTGAGTCCCAAAAATTAAATGACAATGGGCAACTGAGTCCCAGAATTTAAAAAGATAATGGGCAACAGAGTCCCGAAATTTAAATGATAATGGGCAACAGAGTCCTAAAATTTAAAAGACAATGGGCAACAGAGTCCCGGAATTTAAAAGACAATGGGCAACACTAAGTCCCGAAATTTAAAAGACAATGGGCATCAGAGTCCCAGAATTTAAAAGACAATGGGCAACAGAGTCCCAGAATTTAAATGACAATGGGCAACAGAGTCCCAAAAATTAAAAGACAATGGGCAACAGAGTCCCAGAATTTAAAAGATAATGGGCAACAGAGTCCCAGAATTTAAAAGACAATGGGCAACAGAGTCCAAATTTAAAAGACAATGGGCAACGAGTCCCAATTTAAAAGACAATGGGCAACAGAGTCCCGAAATTTAAAAGACAATGGGCAATTAAAAGAGTCCCGAAATTTAAAAGACAATGGGCAACAGAGTCCAGAATTTAAATGACAATGGGCAACAGAGTCCCAATTTAAAAGACAATAGGCAACATGAGTCCCAAAAGACAAATTTTAAAGACAATGGGCATCTTAACCCAAAAAGATCTTCTTTTTCTTTTATTATTTTTTTCTCTCTATTTTTTTTTTTTTTTTTTTCTCTCCTTTTTTTTTTTTTCTCTCTTTTCTTTTTTTTTTTTTTTCTTTTTTTTTTTTTTTTTTCTTTTTTTTTTTTTTTTAATTTTATTAAAAAAATCATTTGAACCAAGGACGACTTTAGAAAGCTTTGACCAATCGAACCCCTCGTTCACGTGCTTTAGCCCATTGGACCTGATAACTTCGGTCATCATCCTTTCTTTCCTTTTTCTTCTTCTTTCTCTTTCCTTGTTTGCCACTCTCAACTCTCCTTTTGAGGAATGAAATGATCATCTCTTGTCATGAACCCTTGTTTGGCTGAGTCCTTGAGAGAAAATTTTACTCAAGTATTTAACTTTGTCTCTCATCCAATTGATTCTCTGCAACTGCTTGATTACTCATATCTTCTCTTTAAACCTTCAAAAATTTTGCCCCAGTATGACCAATTGAACAAAATTGCCCCAGTTTGGTGAACTTTTCAAGGGGTTTCAGTTCATCCTCCTATTTATTTACCCCAGTTTTTGCTTAAACCGCCCTTTCAAGTTTTTAGTCTAACGGACTCTTTTCCCTTTTTGCTTAGGTACCTCTTGTTTCTGGATTATCCCTTGGGATATCATTTTTCCTTTTAATTGGAACTTCTAAATTCTTTTCAGTCTGAATTGTTCATCAAGGAATTGCCATTAGATGGTCCAATCATAATGTTGTATTTATGTTCACCTTACCTGAAGCATTACGTAACAGATAGACATTTATTCAAAAGTACAACAGAACAGGAATTGACTAAGTGAACAACTTCTAGATTGACCTTGGAAGTTTGACTACACCAAAGGGTATATATGGAAAAAGACACAAACGATGGTATGAGATTCAAAAAAGTGTTGACCCCATATGAATTGGTTTGATCCTCATGAAAATAATCTTTAGTTGCTCACTAGACATTATGACCAAGGATTTTCTTCTGCTGAACATCTACATCAAGCCAAATTGAACCAAAGAAAAAAAATTTGCCCCAGTCTAAGACTAAATTGAATAGGACTGAAACTCGCCCTAGTGACCGAAAGATTTATCCAGTGTAGGTCAATTGAACCAAGGAAAAGAAGAAATTGCCCTAGTTTAGAGTCAAATCAAGCAGGGTAGACACTTGTCCTAGTATGAGGCCCAAATTGAACTAAAGAGAAATTTGCCCCAGTTTAGGACTGAATTGAATAGGACAGAAACTCACCCTAGTGACTAAAAGATTTACCCCGGTGTAAGACTGACGAGTACCTCCTCCTCCTCTTTTTTTTTTAGGAGCAATAAACTAGATACTTGGATAAGCATAACATTTGTCTCAAAATTAAAGTTAATGAAAATGATAACAATCCTTCATTATCAGAATGGACTTTTTGAGGCTTGTAACGTGGCCAAGGCTAAGGGTTATGAAAGAAAAGATATAAGGCTCAAACAAATATTTAAGGGTTGGATGGGACTAAGGATCCTTGCACTTTCAAAATTGAACTTTGTCAACTGCTTTGCACTTTTAAGCACACCTTTCTTTTATTGTTCTCCATTTCTTCCCCATTTCATTTTATCTTCTTTCTTCTTTCTTTCCCTTCTCTCTTTTTTATTTTTTTTGTTTTTTCTTTTCTTTTTTTCTTTTTTTTTTTTGTTTTTTCATCATTTTTTTTTACTTCTTCCCCCTTTCACTTTTTTCTTCCTTTTTTATTATACTTCAAAATAGTCACCATGACAATCAACCTTTGTCTTGTACTATCCCCCAGTGTAGGGGTGATCCTTATCCAAGGTTTATTAAAGAAATTTTCAAGCTCAAAAGAGGTAGCAATGGATAAAAATGATGAAATTTTGTAAAAGATAGAGAAAAATGGCCAGTTTTCATTTTCAAATCATGATTGTTTATTTTCAAAACTTTAATTTTGAGACCAAAAAGATAGTGCGCACCAAGTGATTACTTTTTTGCTCCCTTTTTCCTTTTTGATCCTTTTTTCTTTTCTTTTTTCTTTTTTCTTTTTTTTCTCTTTCAAAAGACACTTGCACTCGAGGACTTTATTGACATCTACCAAACTGGGGATTGCCAAGAATTGGATAAAAGGAAGACACTTTACAAAAATGAAACATCATAAATGTCAAGAAATATAATGTGATGGAAAAGAAAAGAAACAATGTACCCATGCAAATTTATTACATTAATGCTTCAAGAAAGTTATCATAAGTTCAAAACCCAAATGATTTTATTGATCGAATAAGCATAGGGTTGATACAATTAAACCATCATTTCACGGTAACTACTTAATAAACAAATCAGAATACCAGTCGCTTAGAAATTCCCCAGTGTTGGAGGACTCTAAGGTATTGTTTATAAACCACCTCTAAGTTGAACTTTCTGAGATTACCTTGATCAACTATTCTAAGCATTTACCCCATTCCTTCCACCATGATTAGGAATTGGGTTGTTGACAATATCTAGTCCAGCCTCCTCTTGGATATCAAGCTTCCCATAAGCAATTAACTTCCTCACTGCTGTCTTCAAAGCTTCACAGTCTTCAATGGAATGCCCAGAAGCATCCATGTGAAATTTACAAGTCAAATTTGGGTTATGCCAACTCGGGAATAATGACTTCATAGGGCGCACAGGACTCCCCGAAATTAAATGGGCATCATAGAGCCTTTGGAATAACTCTGCATTTGAAATGGACAATCTTGGGAAAAGAGGTAGGCCTTGGGGATGAAAACGACCTTGATTTTGAAAGTTTGGCCGAGGTTGCGGGTAATTTTGTGGAGGTGCAGATGGATATTGGTTATAGGTTAGGCGGGTTGGAGCGTATGGTTGAGGTACAGGAACATTGTTGATTTGGAGTAGCTGGGTTTGAGGTGCATTCATGGGAGAGGCGGTTAGGCGGGTAGATAGGACGATGCAGAAGGGTAAGTGTTTGGGTTATATGGGGGTGGTCGGTATATAGGGTAGGATGGCGAATATCGAAATTTGTGAAGGTTGTTGGTTTTGCAGACAACTCACGGCTCATTTTTCTTAGTGGGAAACCCCTTCTTGAAACTACCTTCATTATTGCCAATTGGCAATTTGCCGACCTTTACCAAAGATTTCGATCCTTTCTCCCAAACAATTAATTCAGCAAAGTCTTGGTAAGCAGTACCAACCATTGTCCCAATATAAGGAGCTCCTAAAGTCCCCAAGAAGTATGAGCACATTTCTGTCAAAGTTAAAGGCGGTTGCACTTGAGCTGCGAGAGCTCTCCACCTCTGGGCATATTGTTTGAATGTCTCCTCATTTTTCTTTTGTAATGTTCCCAATTGCTCTCGGGTTGGGGCTGTATCCAGATTAAACCGATACTGACCCATAAACAAATTCACCCAGTCATCCCAAGAGGAGATTTTGGAGAGATCCTGTTGGATACACCACTCTAAAGCAGGCCCAGTCAAACTTTCATGAAAGAAATTGATGAGGAACTTCCAATCCCTTGACCAAATGGACATTTTGGTAATGTAAGTTTTTAGGTGGAAAAAGGGATTGGTGCTCCCATCATACTTGACAAATTCTGGGATTTTAAAATCCTTAGGGATGATAATGTTAGCAGTAGGGCACAATTCTTCTATCCCAAGGGGACCGTAAGTGCTAAGACCCTTGATCGCCTTGATTTGCTCCTCCATCCTTTCCATCCACTCTTCTTTCATCTTATCATTCTGAACAGTTGTGTGCCCATTACCGGCAGGAAATCCAGTTGGCATCTGAATGGACATATATGGTGGTTCCCATGTGAACTTGGTGTTACCATAGACCTCATTTTGAGTACCTTCCAATGAATGATATTCTTCTCCAATAGGAATTACTACTGATGCAGTGTTTGAGGTTCCTCTCACAGAAGGTCTCTCAGTAGTGACCCCTGGGTTTGTGCTCATGGAAGTAATATTCAGTGGGTATGAATGTGACCCAGTTACTCCTGTATTTCCAGCTGCCCCCATCAAGGTGAGAATCTCCCTCATAGCTAACAACATTTCCTCCATTCTTCTTTGAGACTCCGTCACCTCATTCACCCTTCCTTTCACTTCATCTACTTCCAAACTTAGGCTCCTACCTTCATTCTCATTTGCCATTCTTTGCAAGCAACCTTGTTCGAGTCCTTGTATTGTGAACACGGGTTTGATTGGTGTCTTCTTTCCTCAGTCACGCAATGGTTGCTGAACACGGTAACATCATACAAGGAATAAGATGAAATGAATGAGATTAATGTCATGCATAAAATGAAATGAAAATATTTTTTAAATGCATGGAATGAAAATGCATTATTTTTTTATTTTTTTATTTTTTAGAATGCTAAAGATGCCATAAAAATGCAAGATGATGTTTTTTTTTGAAGAATGTTAGGAATGCCATGAAAATGCAAGACATAAAAAAAATGCTAAGAATGACATGAAAATGCAAGATGATTTTTTTTTAAGAATGCTAGGAATGCCATGAAAATGTAAGAAAATGTATTTTTAGTTTTTTTTTTGCAAGAATGGATGGCATGAGGAAAGAAGAAGTACGCTCCCTTTGTGTCCTAATGGGGTTGCCTTAAACTTGGGAATTATATCCTAAGGATCTAAGAGTATTTCTGGTTCGTGAGAACTTCCATAGGGTGGCTCTTCTATTTTAGAGGTCTCTAGAGCCAAGTCCTATTTCAGAATGTTGACCACAAAATAGTGGGTAAACCACTAGGTGTGAGACATTCATGAAAAAGGCACACTCTAGATGAGGTTTTCGCGATAATCAAACAGGAAGTACATCCAAAATGGCTACCACTACGCAACCTCTACTTAACTTAAGCTTCACTCAGACCCGGGTATAGGGCTCCACTCGAATGTGTGTGCTTTATGTGTAGGTGCAGTGGGTGCTGAGAGCATACAAACCTTTACAATCCTAAAGACTACCCACATCCTGCAAAACAAAGCAAATACAAAACAAATTCCAAAAATTTTCTACCCTAAGGTTCAGATAGTACAACAATTAACACTAAAATTAATATATATAAAAAAATCATCGAATAATAAAAAGAAAAAAAAAGGTAAAACAAACACATAAATATCACCAAAAATTTTGCATAACTAACTTTTATAGGCTTGACTCTCAAGTATCCCCAGTGCAGTCGCCATCTGTCGCGACCGAAAAATCGCAGTGGGATAGCAACTTATATTAAAAATATATTAAATTAGGAGTCGCCACCAATTTTATTTTTTATTAGAAAAAATTGGAAAACCCAAGAAAAATAGTCTTTGAAACCAGATTGAATTCGGGAGTCGGTTATGTGTAGAGAATGGTGGAAACTTAATCCCACAGCACCCCTAACACACCCGTCTTAAGACGGTACCTTAAATTAATTATGCAAATTCTTAATAATCCTTGAAAATATTTGTTTTACCCCTTTTGTAAAAAATATGAAATAAATAAATAAATTATGAAAATTTAATTTTTGGCTTGACAGAATAGAAATTCTGCTCCTACGTATCCCCAGGTGCAATGAGAAACTCAAAGTCACGTAGTTCTTTAGAAAATAATTGTGGGTTGGTTGATTTTAATTAAAATAATTTTGAAAATTTGAATTAACAAGCCGTCGCGACTCAGTTATTCAAATTAAGGACTGAATAGGTGAAGCTCGCGTCACGCTAGAGACGTCACCCATCACTTATCAAGTTTATTACGAAAACTTTTATTTTTATTTTTATTTTTAAAAAAATTGAACCTTTATGAATTAACAGTTTATTTTATAAAAGTTTGAAGACAAAATAATAATTTGAATCATCAAGCTGTCGCAACTCAGATGATTACAAATGTTATAAGGGTTAGTAAGTTGTCGCAACTCAGGTAACCCATGTTATTCTTTTTAAAAAACATTTAATTATC
The DNA here is from genome assembly GCA_029884595.1 of Ormosia semicastrata. Taxonomy (NCBI): domain Eukaryota; kingdom Viridiplantae; phylum Streptophyta; class Magnoliopsida; order Fabales; family Fabaceae; genus Ormosia; species Ormosia semicastrata. The sequence goes on from JAQQTO010000060.1 coordinate 80,045,530, forward strand.
TTATTTTTATATTTTTATTTTTATCAATTTTTTCTATTTTTTAGCTCATTAAGTTAAAGTCCACTACTCAAAACCATTTCTTTCAAAAAAAAAATATAACAAAAATACAAATGACTTTTAAAAAAAAGTAGTAACTTTATGAAAGAAAGAAAAAAGAGACAAGTTAGCAACTTTACGAAAAAAAGAAAAAAAAAAGACAAGTTAACAACTTTACGAAAAAAGTCTGTTTCTTTTCTTCTCTTTAATTAAACTAAATAAAAAAATAAAGAAAGCAAATAATAAATAAAAAAAGAAAGAGAAAATAGATAAAGCATAAAAAATAAAAAAAAATAACAGAATCAAAATAAGTAAAAGAAAAGAAGTGGCTTATTGGCTTACGAAAAGAATAAAAAAAACAAAAGGGGTCTGTTTCTTTTCTTCTTGATGTTTGTGGAAAGAACAAAGGAAGAAGATAAAGGCAGATTAGGCGGCGGCGGCCCAAGTAGGTAGTGGCTTGGATGGAAGTGAGTCACGACGGTGGCTTGCTGTTAGTGGGATGAAGGAGTTGGTGTATTGTTGGTGATAGGCTAACGTGAATGACAATTTTGGCAAGAGGTGGTTATTGTGTTGTGAGAAGTTTGAACATATGCCAGAGGTGATGATGGGATGGTGAGGAGTTTGGTTGAAGAGGGAAGATGAAGGCTATGTAAGTGAGAAAATATGGTTGCAGTGTTGGTAACCATGTAGGCAAAAGTCTGTGTGTATGAAGGTGAAGTAAGTCCGTTTTTGAGTGTGTAGGTGATGGGTATTTATAGGAGGGGATTAGGTTAAAGATTTTGAGTTAAAATGCGATTAGGAGTTTGTTTAGGATAAGTGATGTGGGGTTTAAGATAAGTTTGTTTAGGATGAGTTTGAGTTAGGATGAGTTTATGCTAGGATAAGTTTGTGTTAATATGAGTTTGATGATAACTGCCAAGGTTGGTTTAGGATAAGTTTGTGGTAGGATGAGTTATGGTTAGTTTATGATAGGTTTGTTTGGGATAGTTAGGATAAGTGCTTAGGGATTAAGATAACTGATGAGGTTTATTTAGGATAAGTGCTTAAGGGTTGTGGGTTAATGGGTTAGATCATGGGTTATGGGTCAATGAGTTGGTTTAGGGGTTAATAGGCTAATGGGTTGAAAGATGAGTCTTTTTCTTTTTTTTTTTTTTTATTTTTTTTTTTTTACATAATGTCCCAGACAAAATTGGGTGTTCACATGATGGATAGAATACGAGAAGAACAAAACAGTGATCAGTATTTGCAAGAAGTAAAGGAAGCAAGGAGTCAAGGAGTAGAATTGGAATTCAGCGAAGGTGTTGATGGAATTCTAAAGTTCAAAGGAAGAGTTTGTGTGCCAAACGATTCAGAACTTAGAAGATTGATTTTGGATGAAACTCATAGATGTAAGTTGAGTATGCATCCAGGAGCCACGAAGATGTATCAAGATTTGAAACAGCTGTATTGGTTGCAGGGAATGAAGAGGGATGTTGCTGAATATGTATCATCCTGCTTAGTCTGTCAAAAGGCTAAGGTGGAACATCAAAGACCATCGGGAATGTTGCAACCTTTGCCTATTCCTAAATGGAAATGGGATGACATAGCAATGGATTTCGTAACGGGACTACCAAGAACTCAGAAAGGTCATGATTCCATTTGGGTAATTGTTGATCGGCGTACAAAGTCGGCACACTTTTTGCCGATTAATATTAAGTACTCAATAGAAAAGTTGGCTCAAGTTTACATCAATGAAATTGTTAGACTTCATGGTGTACCATTCAATATTGTTTCTGATCGAGATCCACGATTCACATCAAGATTTTGGAATAGTTTGCTTGAAGCGATGGGAACAAAGCTACGTTTAAGTTCTGCTTACCATCCACAAACAGATGGTCAATCAGAAAGAACGATCCAGTCATTAGAGGACTTGTTGAGGGCTTGTGTTCTAGAGCAAACTAGTTGTTGGGATGAATTTCTACCATTGATAGAGTTCACATATAACAATAGTTTCCATTCGAACATAGGGATGGCACCCTATGAGGCATTATATGGGAGAAGGTGTAGAACGCTGTTGTGTTGGTACCATGATGGTGAAAGTACTGTGGTAGGACCAGAATTTGTGCAGCAGACAATTGAGAAAGTGAAGATGATCCAAGACAAGATGAGGACAACTCAGACACGGCAAAAGAGCTATGTTGATAAAAGACGAAGACCGCTTGAATTTGAAGAAGGTGATCATGTGTTTCTACGTGTGACACCTATGACTGGAGTTGGACGAGTGATCAAGTAGAGGAAACTCACTCCGAAGTTTATTAGATCGTATCAGATACTCCGTCGAGTAGGTCTGGTAGCTTATCAGATTGCACTACCACTTTTTTGTCGAATCTTCATAATGTATTTCACGTATCACAACTACGGAAATATATTTCTGATCCGACTCATGTTATCGAACCAGACACTGTACAACTGAAGGACAATTTAACTTATGAGACATTTCCAGTCAAGATTGAAGATCGAAGGACAAAGCAACTTCGAGGCAAGGAGATTGCATTGGTTAAAGTAGTCTGGAATGGTATAAGAGGTGAAGCCACATGGGAGTTGCAAGAGAAGATAAGAGAGCAGTATCCGTTTTTATTTTAAGTGTGTGTCAAGTTTCGAGGACGAAACTTCTTTTTAGAGGGTGAGAGTTGTAACATCCCAAATTTTAGACTATGTTACAGTAATGATAGAATTTCACTATTTTGTATTTTCTGTGTGATATAAAAATAATTTGATTGTTCTGATATCATTTTTGATTGTTTTGTGTAATTTGCTCCAAAAATTTTCAGGTCGGGGAAATTCTTATCTGATTTATTCGGAGGCGGGAGATCTTACTAAACCCAAATCTGAGTGACACGAAAAAGAATCTTTTAATTTTTAGAATTTATCTGTGAAATAAAAATATTTCATTAATAAATATCTACTGTTTTATTTATAGTAGCCTCTGCTATAATTTATTAGACCCGATATATTTTAATTGACAGAAAATATGCTTAAAATATTTTCTGTAACCTAAATTAGAATGAACCAATAGGAATCAGTCAAAAATGATGGCTGGACCTTTTCTAACCAATAGGATTTGGTCAAATAAAGTGGCATGAACTTTATTGTGGACCATTGGATGAAAAACTTAATTAAGATGTCTTTGATCATAACCGTTGATCAAATCAATGGTGGGAGAGCAATCTTGATAAAATCACTAAGTGATATCCACCTTAGATTAAATCAATAGTTAGGAAATAAAGTTAGTTTCAAGGGTTGAGATTTAGTCAAATATAATGGCTTGACTAAGTAGCTAATTAAACCTAACTTAGTTAACCTAATTACTTAATTAAGAAACTAAGTGAACTAATCTAGTTATTAATTAGTTATAATCTAATTACTAATTAGATATCCTAAATTCATCTAGAAGTCATGACTAAGCATGACATATGCAATGACCTAGTTAATTAATTAGTTATGTAATTAAATAATTAATTAAGTGTAATTAGGAAACCTAACCTAATTAACTAGCTATCTAATTAGCATGTAATTAACCTATAATTGAAGTCAAAACAAGTCACTAAGCTCCCTTGTGTTCCACGGCCAAGAGGCCATTTTCTACCATGTTCTCTAATGTTCTAGGTCCATCCAAGTGACACTTTGATGACCAAATGGTGACCAAGCCATGTGCTATCAATGTGAACACAAAAATAGGATATTTTGGTTCAAGTAAATCTCCTAATTTCCCTACACACTCACCTCATGGCTGCACTCTTTTGTTTACTCTCAATATTTACTTTTCTCTCACCTAAAGCTTAGCCTTATTTTCTCTCAAAAATTCCAAGAACACAAAGAACCTTTTCCCTTCCTTTTTCTCCCTAAGTTTCGGCCCCATCACTCACAATCACCACCCATCTTCTATAATTTTTCATCTTAGCATTTCCTAAACCTAAACAACCTCCTAAACACTTTTCATTTAGGAAGTTTTGTGAAAATCCTACTCCTAGTGCTTCAAAATCCAAGTTTTATCTTGCTTCACTAAAGGTAAACTTTTGATTTTATGGTTTAAAATTTAATCTTTGATTTTCTAAACCATGATTGTTCCATGGTTTTTCATTATGAAGCCTTGTTTGTGATTTTACTAATTTTTGAAGAATTTTAGGGAATTGTTTTGGTTCATACGAAAATCAAAGAGGAGGAGAAGCTTGAGGATTCTTGTCTTCAAGAGGTAAAAGGAAGATTTTACCTCACCAACCAAGTTTTGGTGGTGTGGGGATGGTTTTGTATGGTGATAAACTCATAAGGGTTTATTTACCTAGTGTTTGATGTGTCTTTATTTATGATTGTGGTGTCTATAGTTTTGTTTTTGTGGTTGCATATGTGATGGTATGATTATTGCTTTGATAAATATGCTTGTATGTATAATTATGGAAGCATGCAAGTATATGTGTAATTTAGGATGTGAATAACATGATAGAACGATTGCATGAGAGCTCCAAAGAGCTATGAGGCTCACGGCCTTACAATGAAAAAGAGGACCAAAGTCCTGAAAATGATGGATTCAGATTGAGGTTAATGGTTTAAATGAGAAGGAAATGAATTTGGAAAAAGTTTGAATGTAGCAAACAAAATGGTTTTGGGAAAACAATTTGATATAATTAAATAAATGAGTTATCAAATAAAATGGAGGTCAATACTTGAAGTTTACTGACGTATAGCTAACCCTATGGGTTTTGAAGTGCATCCGAAAAATTTGAGATGTAATATCTGTAGTAAAAGAAAGAATTGTCATTTTATGGGAAACAGTACAAATACTGATTTTTAGGGGGGTCATATTACAAATATTTTATAAAAGGGGGACTATATTGTAATTAATATTTTATGAAGGACTATATTTCAAATTATTATTTAAAAAGGGGTCATATTATAAATATTTTATAAAAGAGGGGTTGTATTACAAATACTTGATAATAGAGGGACTATTTTATAAATATGAGATTTAAGAGGAACTATTGTGAAAATATTATTTAAATGAGGACTATAATGTAAATATTATATTTTTGAAGGACTATTATGCAAATATGAAAAATAAAGTCAATTTTAGTGTTAAATGAGAAAAATAGTATTTTTGATTTAAAATGTGTGAAAAATATTTTACGCGATTAAGAAAACGTTGAAATATCGATACACGATTTGAAAATGAGACAGAATTGTTGCGCGATTGAGAAAACGCAAAAATATGACTACGCGATGAAAAAATAGTAAAAATACTGTTGGGTCAATGTGTGGACCCCGAATATTTGATAATAAATTGGAACTATGAATGGTGCATAGTACATGCATTGGAAAGGTCCGATGGACTGTATGAGGCTAGTTGCCTAGGAGAAAATACACCTTCTGAGTGGGTGCGACATGCGTAATGTAAGTCACTCGTTGACCTTGGGGGTATTGGGATGCGGGTTGCCTACAACGGGTAGTTGGTAGCTTTTCTGTACCATGGGTTAGACCGAAGCAACACACTAATGATCCTAACCGAGACACTATTCTTAATCAAGATCTGATAAAGATTGTCATGTATATGCTAGATGTGCAAGATTGAGCACGTGGTCTGAGGCATATTGGTACAGACAAATCTTTTCGATCATTCTCTCCGACCTGAGTTTTAGCTTCATGGAGTAGGAAAATGAGTCTATGTGCATTTGCATAGTTATTGAGGGCATTATCGTAATTATTGTTTATGATAATAGAATTGTTGAATATTTGAATATTGGTAGTGGCATGATTATAATTATTGTTTATTACATATGTTGTGATGATAAATGATGTTGATGGTATAATTATAATTATGGTATGATAGTTGTATGAGATATTGTATGTGTTTATCTTCATTGCTACCATATTGGTATTGGCGTAGGTGATCTCACCTCTTTGTATGCCTATTTTGTATTGTATTTATAATTTAAAAGACGTTGAGCAAGGACTTGAGCAAGAAGCTGAGGAGGAGCAGATTCCTGTAGAGGAAGCTAAGTTCTGAGACAATGGAGATGCCTTGTTTCCTTGGGTATATAAGATTGACGTTTCTTGGAGGATCGGAGGCATGACATGTTGATTTGGATAGAGAGAGTATTTACTACATGGGAGACTTAAATATTAGATTGAGTAGACAACATCTAGGACATCCTTACTTTACTGTTAATATTTATGTACACCTAGAGTTCCCAATATCTATTAGGTAGTACTGGGGTACTTACTACCGTACTCCTAGTGAGATCAGTATTGTGTCGTCTGCACGGACACCTGTCCGTAGGACTTCACGTCAGTCTGGACTCTTATCTGCTGAGGAGTTTGAGGAGGACCCGTCTGAGGTTTTTGCTGAGTAGTAGTGCTTGGGCAGTGTGTTAGTTTAAATAATGTTTTAAATATTTTGAGAGTCTAGTTTGTAAATATTAAAATATGACAGTACTAAAGACTTGTATATGTATATATGATGTAAATTATTTGTGATGATGTTGTAATGTTTTTATTTTTTGCTAAGTTTATCTTATTGTTATTAAGAAATTTTACAACTCGTATTTTTATTACAAAGCACGATTTCAAATGAAGGGGTAATTTGGTAACTAAGTAAAAATAAATGTGATGCCCTAAGGAGGGTGTTACAAATCTCTCCTGTACCACCATTGCGATCCCAGAAGAGGTAGGCGGAGAGTAGCAGGAGTCATAGAAGAAAGAGGACGGCAGTCGAGGGAATTCCAGAGGATCCTGAAGTAGGTGAGCTTCCAATTGGCCCAAGGCTTGAGCATGCTCCGAGGTCTGGGGTGGCTCCACGTCTATTTCTATCAAGATTAGTGTGGACTTGGGGGCTACCTCGTGCGCTTTATTGATGGCCACTTGCTGAGCATCGCCAAGGCCGAGGTCCTGATTGAGTGTGACGTGGAGGAGATCCTTGGTGAGGCCCAACTTCGGAGTTTGTGCGTTGCCTCGGCCCTTTGATTTATAGAGGGGGCTTATGGGACAATTCGGGAGGTTACGCGCTTGATGTAACATCCCAATATTGATATCCCGATATACCTGACATATATAAGAATAACCAATACTAGCCATGCTACTTCAACTCATATAACAAACTAAACTCATAACATTTATACAAATAATTATGGAGAGCCACGACAAACTAAAAAATTATATATAAATATATACATCATTGCCTCAAAAGGGTGCACATTGTAATACATAAACTTTCATACAAACTGGATCAAGTATAATATACACAAGCTTTGTCTACATAAAACATATAAAATATACTAGTTTTCATACATCTTCTACTTCCCTTTTAAAGAACTTGTACCTAGATTTACATGGCAACACAAGCACGGTGAAAAATCACAATTCTCAGTAGAAGCATTCTAAAACTAGCATTTTATACTTTCATAAAGAATACGTAATTGCCCATACAATTGCAATGTCATGAATTTAAATATCATGGTTAGCAACTGCCTATACAATTGTCATGCTATGCTAAATTATGCCTAGTGTTCATGCCTATGCAATAACTTAAGTATGAAATGAGTAGTGTTATGATACCAAATCCATGACAATGTCATGATATGCGTGAATCCTGAACAAAGTAATGGAAATCACATCCATAAACCTTGGACAAGCACTAGAATCCAATTCCAACTGTCTTCTCTCCAAGTAGTGAAATCTCATCAACTACGCGGTCTTCAACAACTAACAAGGAAATCCATCCTCAAAGTCATACAATAGGGAGGGAGCTGCACGTCCTCACGCTATCAAGATTCAGGGTCACCTTTGGTAGTAAGGAATCCACCTCAATTACTATCCACTTAGGATAACATCTAGCAAAAAAGGAAAATCTTGCCAAAATTGCCAGAGTAATGAAGGAGAGGAAGTCCATCCTCAACTCATTACTATAATAGGAAGGAAACTATCCTCCTTACCTAAACATAGATTATCCTCAAATGTGAGGCTCACACCATTCAATAAACACAAATTCAATAAATATATATATATATATATATATATATATATATATATATATATATATATATATATATATATATATACAAGCATGTCTAATTACTTCCCATAACTAGCTTTACAAATCAATTTGATTAACCACATTCTCACTTCATTAAGTACCCCTAATAGAGTCTTAACACTCATTAATAAGCATAAAAGAAGAAACTACACCTTTAGAAGGCTCCATTGCATCAAACAACAATTCTGGTCCAAGTCTGGAAGTCACGCCTCGGCGTAGCTCTTCCATGCCCCGACGCGCAGCTCTTTGCCCATTCACGCCTCGGAGTGGAACTCAGTCACGCCGTGGCATGCTGCTCTCGAGTTCACTTGCTTAAACTCATGCCCCAATATGGCATCTCTCATGCCGCGATGTGAATGGTTTTTCTACAGAATTCTGCTTAAAAACAGGGCTGAGTACTATTCCATTAGAACAAAAAGCTCCTCTAATCACTCAAAACTCAATTTCAAATGATTTCCAACATTACACAAGGTCCATTAACTCATTTCAACTCTCAAAACCTTTTTTAATTCACTACACATTAATCAATGCATGATTCATCACCTTGAAAACCGAAACCCCTCTCTTAGCTCAAGTGAGGTTATAAGTGTTCAATGGATGAAAAATGCATCACCAAGTATGAAACCAACCAGAAACAAGTCATCCTCAAGTTTTCCAATAATATGCAAGCCTAAAATGTAACACCCTTCTTAGGGTGCCACATTTACATACTAAAACATAAAAAACTTAACAAAACGCGGTAAAGGTTTAATCTTGAAAAAAAAGGAATTTCAAATTTTCTTTCTCAAAAGCCTAAACTTAAACAAAACATAAACAGCATAGGATGTACTTACTGAATAATACACATAAAAAAGAATATATATACATAAGTGGCATAGATCACAGTCCACCTAAAATACACAAGGTTTGTACTTAAAAGGCATATACAACTATTTGACAAAACATAAACTAGCCCAAGTCTATATGCCTAGGGAGTAGGGTCCTCCATTGGGTCCTCCTCCTCGGACTCCTCACCAGACAGATCCCTCCGTCGGGACAAGATCTCACGGACAGGTGTCCTAGCAGATGACATCATAGAGTCCGGATCCTCCCTTGGGGTGTAATGCAAATCACCTCACAACTCCCTGATCGGCATAACGAACTCCAGATGTACCGAGACTTCAAGAGAAAAGAAAGGATCCCCCATTGCTGGTTCTACAAACAGAAAGGGTTACATCTCCTACATATCTAACTCATTCAGTATCCCAATTGATACGCCAAGCATTTGTACCTCTATGGAACTGAACTCTAACAAAACCAACAAACTCTCTTCTAGTCGCCATCACAGAAAACAAAACAACAGGAAAGCTGCAATCTTCTTCGTCTTCCTTTCAGTCTTTATGACGTGTACACATAAAACAGAATAACATAACAGAGAGGTGAGATTCCCTACATCAATACCAATATGGCAGCATAGAAATAATAAAGAACAGTAATTGCAGTTATGGCATCAAGTATCAGATAATTTAGCATATATAAAATATCACGATGATATGTAGACACACTATGCATATATACAATGGACCAATTCCTACTCCATGGAGCTAAACACAATTTTGGAGAGAATGATCCAGAAGACATGTCTGTATCTCGTCAGCCTCAAGTCATGTGCTATAGTTTCTCAATTTGCACATCATGGCTTATACAAGACAGTCTACACCAAATCATGAATAGAACAGTGTCTGGTCGAGATTGTCAGTGCATTGCTCAGTCACCACGGCCCAGTGGAGCTACCAACTGGCCACTTGTGGGATACCCGCACCCTAACGCCTCCAAGTTCAACAAGTGAACCACACTATGCAATTTGCACCCCTACTAAGGTGTAATTCAACTCCTAGGCAAAAAGCCTCAACCGACACTGCCGGTATAATGCATGAACAATGACTCAATGCATACACACATATTAATATTATGATTTTCCATAAACATAACCTACTCACGAGCCAAACCAGTCATCAACATCTCTGGGTCCCGTTCAAGAGCTTGACAGCACACTGCTGTTATTTTCAGTCACGAGGTATCTTTATTGCACAAATTTAGGAATCATCATTTTTAAATTACATGAAACATTATCACAATTTTTTTCTAACATGTAAAACTTTTATTTCACTTTTAAGCTTAATTTTTTTTTTTGAAACTTTCAAGGCTTAATATAGAAATTAACTTTAGTTCCAATACTCTTCTAGCTAGGCTCCTCTAGGTAATACCTCCTAATATTTTTACGAAGAACATAAGAAGGAAACCACATTATCTTAATCTCATAAATTCTTTACCTTTCCCTAAACCCTAAAAGTACCTTAAGTTTTCATTATCTCTCTCTCAAGCTTATTTTTCCACTCAAGACCGAAATCCCTCTCTTATTAAATGACCAAAATCTTGTTTTATTACTCCTTCATTATTATAAATCCTTAATCCAATTCCTTTTTCACCTAAGCATCTAAGTTTCAAATCAACACAAAAGTTTTGTCTTGGATATCTTATTTAAGGTCACTTGGCCGTGAGCCCTAAGGTCTTTGTACCTTAAAATTTTCATCTTCAACAATAAGATTCCAAGCAAACAACATATTTCAATCATCAAAATTTTCTATTCTTCCAAGATTATGCACAACGTTAAGCCATAAAATCATATAGGGCAAATGATTACAAAATCACCAAAAGTCAATACAATCAAGTGAACAACCTTCACATGAATTCTTCATTTTCAATACATCAATTCATTTCTCACCACCATGAAAAGTTGATGAGAGTAATCTCCCTCTTATGTTAGATAATGACCAACCACTTCTTAGGTGCCTTCTTGAATCAAACTTTCTCTTCCAAGAGGCTCTTGAAAAATGAAAATAACATGCAAAAGAGTCAACATCTAAGGCTTGGAATAGAATGAACATGGATCAAAATCATGGTCTTAGAAATTTAAAATGAAGAGAAAGATGAAAATGGATGAATTTCACCTTAAAAGCTTTCAAACCCTAACTTGAAGAAGCACTTGAAAATGGATGAACAAGGTCAAGATCATAACACCAAAGTGTCTTAGAATGAGGTTTAGATTCAAGAAATGTGGATGGGTGGAATTAAAGAAGATTGGATGGTGGTTTTAGTGGTATGGCCATGAACTTGGTGGAGAGAAAATGAGAGGAAAAGGTGAGAAAGAAAAGTGTGTAGCTTTTTGATTGTTGAAAGATGAATGAAAAATGATAAAAATGAGTTAAATGAAAGCTTACTCTAGAAGCCTTTTGGCTCCCACTTGGTCGTGCACTTCTCTCCTTGGGAGGGTGTCCAAAGCTTCTCCAACAAGTTTCCTCAAAGCTTCCTTAGGAACCTTCCTTCCTATTGGTCTAAAAGAGAAAAGTCAAATGGTGATGTCATAAAGGTGTGGTCACATTGATGATGTCATCAAGAGAAACCTTTAGAAAAAGGTGACTAGGCTTATATCTAGAATCATCTACTAGATCTTTACTAAAAACTATTATCCAATGGACAAAAGTTAAGTTAACAAAAAAAGTAGTATCTATTGTCTAATGGATAATAGAACGTACCCAAATTTTATTTTGCCAGACAAAATCTCAGACAAAGAAAACTTCAAAAATTGTCTCCGATTTCGGGAACAGACCAATTTTTTTTGAAAATAATATTAAAATAATCAAAATAAGTCAAATAATTCATAAAAATCTACAAAAATTCACAAAATTCACAAATAACCGAAAAGCAAGAAAGAAAAGAAATTGGGGTGTTACATAAAACACCAAAATCACCCTAAGCATCCATTTCTCACATCAAGAACTCTCAAGAACTAAATAAAGAACATGGAAGAAAAGAGTGAAACACAAAGTCCCCCTACCTCTAATGACCAGAAATGAAGTCACTAAGCAGCTCCTCTCCACCACTTCTTTTTTCCTTCTCTTTGTTGGTTGATCTTCCACCTTTTGCTCCTTGCTTCCCTTTCTCTTTGTGCTTTCCTGCTTCAACCATGATAAGAGAGTGAGAATGAGATAAAATATCTCATTTAGAATCTTAAAAAGGCAAGGGCAAAACATCAGTAGCTGTGAGTGACTTGGTCACTCAAGTGAGCAACTGATAAATCTCGATATGTTAAGAATGTTTAGATTTCACAAAACCAAGTTTCCTAACTTCCAACAAGTTTAAAATAAATCTTAAAATTCATCAAAAATCTTTTTACCATTTCCATAAGTTTCTATATCTGCTGGTAGTCAAATCAACATTAAAACACACACAGAGTATGCTAAAAAAATTTCCAAACTAACTCCAATTAACCTCAAATTTTAACCACACAATCTTTCACACATTTGTGACTTAAAAACAAATCATCTACATTTATTTCCATTAACTAAGTAATTTAAGCCAATTCTAGGGCTAATACTATATTTCACACATAGTGCTACAACAAAGTAACTAAACATGCTCAGAAAGCCACAAAATTCCACAGGCATGTTAAGCAAGTATAAGACTACCTTTATAATCATTTACAAGTCTAACATATTTTTGAGGGTGTTACATTTCTCCCTTCCTTTTTAAAATTTTGTCCCCAAAATTTGGTTTACCTTAAGTAAGAAGTTCTAAACAACTCACATACAACACAGGCACAACCCAATCTCAAGAAAACAAAATCACTCAACAAGTACAACCATGTACTCACTTTTTCCCGAACCCGGAGACTATGTTGTCTCCTTGCCTTGCAGAATGTAGACTCTCCCCTGGGCTGTGGGCCTGGTGTCTGGTTTAGTCTCTTTCTTCTAAGGACAACTCTTGACGTAGTGTCCCGTCTTGCCACACTTATAACATGTTATCTGATCCACTAAACGAACTTTACCCCCATGGTGTCTGCTGCACGTGGTACACCTTGGAACTTGATTGTCCATCTGAACTTGCTTTCCTTTGCCCTTCTGATCCCCAGTTTGTGGAGCATTCCTCTCAGACCTATCATCCGAACTCTTCTGCTTGTAGTAGTTATGTGATCGATGCTCCTGCTGTGGCCTCAAACTGAAAGGTTCAACAACTCTACATTTGTTGACCAAGGAAGGGTAATCCCGGATCTTGAAAGGCTTCACCAATCTCCTCATGCTCTTTCTCAAACCCATCTCAAACTTCACACACTTCCAGTTATCATTTGGATTGTACCGAAGGGAAGAAGAGAACTTGGATAACTCCTCAAACCTCGCCATATACTGTCCAATCGTCATGTTGCCTTGCTCCAATTGTAAGAACTCTACCTCTCTAGATTCTTGTACATCTTGCGAAAAATATTTTTCCAAAAACATAACCTTAAATGCTTCCCAAGTAACTTGGGTCCCAGCTACCTCCATCATCCTCTTGGCACTATTCCACTAGTGCTCAGCCTCCCCTTTCAACATGTACGCAACAAATGACATTTTCTGGTCTTCTGAACACCTCATCGCAGTAAAGATCTTCTCCAACTCTGTTGTCCATTCATCGGCCCTTGCTGGGTTATACTCCCCTTTGAACGATGGTGGACTCGCCTTCCGAAACTCTGAAAGATCATGGAAGTCTTGATTTCTCTCTGCTTGTACCTCACGCCCCGGTGGTGGTACTGGTGTGGTGAAGGCTATGGTTGATTGGCCTCTAGCCTCTTAAGCACCCTAGCTGTTGCAGTTGTTGTTAGCCATGACAACTATCACCCAAGAGGGGGGTGAATTGGGTGATTACAAAATTTTATAACAACATTAAGAAATTAAGCATTTTGAATCACTTAATTAATAAATGCAGCAAAAATGAATCAAGATACAATCATTAGGATATAGGATGATCAAGTGAATAAGCTCGATATGAAGTTCAACTCAAGCATATGTAATTAAAGTACAAATGTAAAGAGATAGAGTTGAGAAATGCAAACACAAGGATTTATCCTAGTTCAGCCACCAACCATTTGTGGCCTACGTCCAGTCCCCAAGCTTAACTTGAGATTTTTTTCACTATGTCTTCAAGTTTCAACAGGTGCTTGACAACCTTTATAATTGAGAGCACTCAACACACCTTGGGATACCTCACCCTTGTGCTTGAGCCTCAAACAGGGATACTTCACCATTTACAACTTTTGAGGGATTCCTCACCCTCTTTACAACTAATGGATATCTCACCCTTTTCTCTAAAAGGATACCTCACCCTCTTTACAACTAAGAGATACCTCACCCTTTTTCTCTATAGGGATACCTCACCCTCTTTACAAATTATACAAAGATGTAGATGAACAGAAACTCTCTCAAAGAGTAGATAATACAAATTGAAACTTATGGGTATCTAGGATTCACACTTAAGCTCAAAATAGAGTATTTGATGAAATAATGATAAAACTCGTATTTAATGTTCAAGAATGAATTTCAGATTATTCTCCCACATTTCTTTGATGCCCAAACACTTTTATTTATAGCCCAAAGCAACTAAGAGTCATTGGTGGTGGTTAGGAGGCATTAAATGCCAAAATAGAGCCATTGGAAATTTATTCTGGTTTGTAAATAACCATGTCCTAATCAGTTAGGATGAGCTCCTAATCAGTTAGGGGCTTTTAGTTTTGGCTTTTGAGAATTATAATAACCAGTTAGGTGGAGTTGCTAATCGGTTAGGAGCTTACAATTTTGGCTCCTGTGATTCTCAATAACCGGTTAGGCAATTGGCCTAATCGGTTAGGCCTCTTTAAAAGCCTTTCCACGTAATTTTTAAAATCATATGAACTGGTTAGGGAGTTACCCTAATTGGTTAGGCCATTTAAATACCCAGTTTATGTTTCATTTAAAACACATGCTAATCGGTTAGGCAATTAGCCCTAATCGATTCTGCTTCTATTAAAAAACCTGTTCACATGCCATTTAAAACACTACTAACTGGCTAGGAATGAGCCCTAATCGGTTAGGGCCTTTATGAATGAAGAGGCAATGCCTCTGACTTGTAAAATAACCGGTTAGGCAAACTTCCTAATCGGTTAGGCCTTTCAAGAAATAGCCTATGACTTTAAATGGTTATAACTTCTTGGTTTCTTATCCGTTTTAAGCAAATGATCACTCATTGGAAAGATCTTTGAGTCTATTTTCATATGAAATAAGTTTTAGAATAAAACTCAAATTATCTTGAAAGTTATGATCAAAAGAGTAACTAAAGGTCAGTTTTACAAAACACAAACTTAGTTATTTTTCATAGATTTGAACTACCACCCTGATTAGCTTTTCAAAACATGTTTGTTGGGCAATTTGACATGTGAAAAATCATTTGTCAATATTTGAAAACATATTTGAACTTAGTAAGATTCATTAAATACCTTAACACAAGATCTAAGTCCTATAAGTTATTCTTGAAGAACCTTGGGACTTGATCTTTTGCTATCATCAATTCTTGATGTAATCCAAGCTTCCCAAAATTTCTTCTATTAAAAACTTGTAAATGCTTGAAACATTTTTATCATTTTCATTATTCTTGAGTTGAGCATAGTTGTGATCTTTTGCTTTCTTGTTACAATGCTCACTCTTGGTACTTGAACTATCCTACAAAGTATTGCTCACTTAAACATAGTTAGTCCAAATTCATAATTCAATATCTTTATATGCATGATTCATAAATGTATAACTCTAGTTGGTCTAACATGCGTATAAGATTTTCATAGACACATCCAAATCAGATATTTATCAATTACTAATGGATATCTTTATAAAGGATGCAACAAAGAACACTTTCCATATTTTCATTTAAACCAAGTCAAATCTAATATTAATTCATTATAACTCATATAAAGCATTATTGGATATATTATATGAAGAATGTTACACATATCTCATTGCATGATTATTAAGTGAAATATAACTAGATAAAGTACATAATCATGCATGATACAATATATCTCATTAAGCACATCTATGTAACATGATCAATATTCCTTTGTAATGCATTTGTCATCTATTAAGCACATCATAAGCATCATTCTTTTTATCTTGTATTTGTCATCATCAAAACTTAACATATTAAATCATTGGGGCAAAGACAATTGTACAATCTCTCCCTTTTTTATGATGACAAATCACTAAAGAAAAATATGTTTAGCAATATACAAGGATAGATATTCATGTAAGCATATCAAACAATAAGTACAAGAGCATATTTTTCTTTCCAATTTTCACTCCCCCTATTTGACCTCAACAAAAAGGCTTAGGAAGGAAATTTAATATTTTCACTCCCTTTATAGATAAAACTCATGTTATCAAAAAGAGTAGGACCATCAAAACCAAAAACTTCTTTAAGTTATTCAAAACATAACTATCTCCCCCTATTTAATTCTACACATGATTCAAGAAAAAAGAGATGAAACAAGTATGCTTTTAAGAAATGAAAGATTATTCATGTCATGTTTGTCTTATTTTGGTACATCAACATTTAACATATGATAGCAATAAGTTTAAGAAATTATGTCTAGCATATAATATCTTGCATACCACATGATAAATAAGTACCACTTGATATTACTTGTTAGGAGTTACAGAATATTCGTGTAAGATCATGAAAATAAGGTTTTCAAATGAAAGATCATATAACTTGTCACATATCAAGCATTTCTTAATGAAAGAATCAAAAGATATGAAGTTTAAAAATGCTTACCTTCTTTCATTAATAGAGGGAAAGAGAATAAAAGAGGATCTTTGTTGATATGTTGATAGTATTAATAATAAAACACTTCACATCAAACAAGGATGTAAGCCAAGAGATATAAGTAATAATTTAAGAGCTAGGCTCCCCCTCAAAATATGCATATTATCAAAATATAATAGTTTAACATAGTCATGCATATATTTTTAGTCAACAAGGACATGAAAGAAAGATATGTAATATGAGTAAGATAAGTTCCCTCTTATTGAAGCACAGAATAGATAAAGGGAAATATGCAAGCCAAAACCATGTAAGTACATTACCATAAAGAAAAGCAAGACAAAAGGTGCATATTCTTAATCCACCAATCAAAAATCATTTTAAAACTTCTCCCTATTTCAAAAAGAATTTTACAAAAGCACATTGTATTTTCAAAAATATATTAGAAGGGTAGAGAGGTTTAATATTAAAACCACATATTTCTTGATAATGGTTAAACCTAAGTCAAAGGAACATTTGAAAGTACATCTTCTCTCTTTGTCGTTGAACAAGAGCCTTAAGAAAATAAATCACTTTGAAGTGTGAATGCTTATGTCCCTAAAGCATGTCAAATAGTTTTTGATGATAAAAAATGCCAAAGTGAAGATCAAATGCCAAAGTGAAGATCAAGCGCAAAAGGAAAAATCAAGATCAAAGAAAGAAGTCAAGAGATTTATTTAGTTATAAGACTTAGAACATTAATGTTAAATGCTCTCAAGATTTCTCAAATGGTTTTTCAATATATCACTTCAAAATAAATGGAAAATTTCAAAGTTAAACATAGTTTTCAAGAAACTTGAGTTTCAATCTTAAATCTAACACTCTTAAAATGATTTATGTTTAATCAAGTGTCTTGAGGTGTTAGAAATGGCTTACAAGCTTTATTGGACTTGAAAAATGTGTTCAAAGGCCAATGTAATCGATTACATGATGTTTGTAATCGATTACACAGCAAAAAGAAGCCTTATAATCGATTACATGAGCAATGTAATCGATTACAAGCAAGTCAGAGGCCATGTAATCGATTACACAATAAATGTAATCGATTACAATAAGCCCAGAAAGGCAAGAACACGTTCAAAGAGTCATGTAATCGATTACATGGATATTGTAATCGATTACACAACAAGTCAGAAGTCATGTAACCGATTACAAGTAAAGTCAGAAGCCATGTAATCGATTACACCAATAATGTAATCGATTACACAGAGCCCAAAAAGCCAAAAACACATTAGAACAACTATGTAATCGATTACCTATGCTGTGTAATCAATTACACACACCCTGACAACGTCCAACGGCTATATTAAATGCATTAAATGCATGGCTAAAACCCTCCCAACGGCTCCTTTATTTGAGAAACTTATAAATACCAGTGTTGGGTCTTCATTTGAGGTTGACCTTGAACCAAAAACTGATCACCAGTACTTCCAAACGTGAATCAATCCTCAAATCCATTTCTTGCTCTGTTTTTTGTAAAAAAATGAAAAATATTTGAGAGTATATTAGAGCTTCAATTTATAATCATCTACTCTAGTGAGAGCTTCATTCAATCAATCTATATTGCTTTGTAAAGAAGATGAGGCATCCCTCCAAAAGTGTAAAGGGTGAGGTATCCCTTAGTTGAAGAGACTCAAGCTCCAAGGGTGAGGTATCCCAAAGTGTTGAGTGCTCAAGGTTGTAAAGGTCATCAAGCACCTATTGAAGCTTAAAGAAATAGTGGAAAATCTCTAGCAGTTGCTTGAGGACTGGACGTAAATCACAAGTGGATTGGTGATCGAACCAGGATAAATCATTGTGTTTGTTTTCTCTAAACCCTTCTCTTTACATTGAGTACTGTTTTATTGATTTGCTTGAATATTGGTACCTTTGGCTATTGCATTTATAAGTGAAAGTGTTTATCTCCTATATCCAATCATCTCTAATCATCAATTAGCTTCAATGAAAATTGTTTATCAAACGATTTGCGAAAGATTTGCGAACTTAATTTTCATACTCAATTCACCCCCCTCTTGAGTATTGAGGCCACTTGGTAACAAGTGGTATCAGAGCTAGATTCTTGTATAAAGAGCTTAGCAGCTTCAAGAGAAGTGATGGCTTCAAATGGTTTTTCAAATGAAGGTTCTTCTATAAACAGACATCCTTATTTCAATGGGGATGGTTATGCTTATTGGAAAGAAAGGATGAAAATTTTTATTGAAGCTATTGATTTAGATGTGTGGGACGCCGTTGAAAATGGTGCTTTTGTTCCTACACAAACTAAAGTTGGTGTGAAAATCAATACACCTAGAAATGAATGGACCGATGATGATAAAAAGAAGGTTCAATACAATTTGAGAGCCAAGAACATCATCACCACATCCTTGGGGTATGATGAATTCTTTAGGGTGTAAAATTGCAAAACCGCAAAAGAAATGTGGGATACCCTATAAGTAACTCATGAAGGTACTAGTGAGGTAAAACGATCTCGAATAAACACTCTTACTCATGAATACGAATTGTTTAGAATGAACCAAGGTGAGAGTATTCAAAATATGCAAAAGAGGTTTACTCATATTGTTAATCATCTTATTTCATTGGGAAAGACATTTCCTAATGAGGATCTTATTAACAAAGTCTTGAGATGTCTAAGCAGGAATTAGAAAGCCAAAGTGACAGCGATTGCGGAATCAAGAGATTTATCAACAATGTCTCTAGCCACCTTATTTGGAAAGCTTCAAGAACATGAGCTGGAACTAAATAGGCTCAATCAAAATGAAGAGCATGACAAAAAGAAGAAGGGAATTGCACTCAAAGCCACTTCCTCTACAATTGAAGATGATGATGAAGATGGTGAAGAGGATGCTGAAAATGTTGAGCTAAGGGAGGAGAATCTTAGTCTCCTTGTGAGAAAATTTGGAAGATTTCTAAAGAAAAAGGGATTTCAAAGAAGACCACCCTTTCCTTAAAAGAAAGTGTATCACAAAGGAGAAGGATCCTCTACTCCTCCAAAATGCTATGAATGTGGAAAATCGAGGCACATGAAAATGGAGTGCCCTATGTATCTCAAGAAGACGGAAAAGTTTGAGAAAAGGCCTTCAAAAGAAAAGAAAGGAAGGAGAGCATACATAGCTTGGGAGGACAATGACTTAAGCTCCTCCGACAATTCAGAGGATGAAGAAGCTCATCTTTGTCCCATGGCTCAAGGAGAAGAAAGTGAAGAGAGCGACACCGAGGTAACTTCTTCTAACTCAGAATCTCTACCTTCATATGATGAATTGCAAGATGCTTTTCAAGAATTGCATGATGAATCCTTAAGGCTCACAAAAATGGTTTTGTCCTCTAACAAAATAATTTCCTTATTGGTAAACAAAGTTTCTATCTTAAGTAAGGAGATAAATGAGCTTAAGATTGAAAATGAGACTTTAGGACTTATAGATGCTAATTCACTATGCATGACATGTTCCTCACATGATAACACATCCATATCATTACCTTGTTCATCATGCAAAGTTTTTGAAAAAGAAATTGAAGGCTTGAACAACACTCTTGTAAAATTCACTTTTGGAAGAGACAACTTGAATGTGTTGCTAGGGAAACAAAAATGTGTATTTCAAAAAGCCAGTTTGGGATTTAATCCAAACAACCATCAAAAATCTTATAAGAACTTCTTTGTTTCCTCAAATACTTCAAGTAGTCCCTTTGTTAAATGTTTTCACTATGGTAGGAAAGGGCATAGTGCATCAACTTGCAATGTTAAAAAGAACATAAACACTAAAGTTGGATTAAAAAGAGTTTAGGTTCCTAAAGGCACTATGCCTAACTCTAACACACAAGGACCCAAGACAATTTGGGTACCAAAGGTTAAAACTTGAATGTGTGTTGTAGGTATGCTTGAAGACCAAGAGCTCAAGTTGGTATCTTGATAGTGGTTGCTCCAAGCACATGACCGGTGATGGCTCCAAGTTCTCCTCCCTTACACACAAGAAACATGGTCATGTCACATATGGTGACAACAACAAAGGGAAGATTCTTGGAATTGGCAAAGTTGAAATCTTGGCAAAAACACACTTGGAAAATCAAGAGAAAGAGTCCAAGAAGCAAGAAGAGAGACTCCTTGATCACTCATGGCAAAAGATTCAGAAATCTTGGACCTACCCAAGGAATGGAGGACTTCAAGATATCACCCTCTCGACAAGGTGATTGGTGATGTATCAAAAGGGGTAATAACTCGAAACTCACTTAGAAATACATGTAATCACCTAGCCTTTGTCTCTCAAGTTGAACCTAAAGACATAAATGAGGCCATTAATGATGAGCATTGGATCTTGGCTATGCAAGAAGAACTAAACCAATTTGAGAGAAATCAAGTTTGGGAATTAGTTCCAAGGCCCAATGATCATCCTATAATGGGCACCAAATGGGTCTTTAGGAACAAACTTGATGAAACGGGCTTAAAAATAAGAAATAAAGCTAGGCTTGTAGCTAAAGGATATAATCAAGAAGAAGGCATAGACTATGAAGAAACTTATGCTCTTGTAGCTAGGTTAAAGGCCATTAGAATGTTACTTGCATATGCTTGCATCATGGATTTCAAACTCTATCAAATGGATGTCAAAAGTGCCTTTTTAAATGGTTTTATACAAGAAGAGGTATATGTAGAACAACCTCCTGGTTTTGAGGATTTTGAAATGCCCAACCATGTTTTTAAACTGAAAAAGGCCTTGTATGGCTTGAAACAAGCTCCTAGAGCTTGGTATGAAAGATTGAGCAAATTCCTTTTAGAAAAAGGTTTTTCTAGAGGCAAAGTTGACACTACCCTTTTCATAAAACATAAAATGCATGACATACTTCTAGTTCAAATCTATGTTGATGACATTATATTTAGAGCTACTAACAACTCTCTTTGTAAAAAATTTTCAAATATTATGCAAAGTGAGTTTGAAATGTCCATGATGGGTGAGCTCAACTTCTTCCTTGGTCTCCAAATTAAGCAAACGAGAGAAGGAACTTTTATAAGTCAATCCAAGTATTGCAAGGAGCTGGTCAAGAAGTTTGGAATGGACAATGCCAAGCATATGGCTACTCCTATGGGCACCTCTTGCTATTTGGACAAGGATGAAGGAGGTAAATTAGTAGAAATTACGAAATATAGAGGTATGATTGGCTCACTCCTTTATCTCACTGCAAGTAGGCCTGATATAATGTTTAGTGTATGCATGTGTGCTAGATATCAAGCTAATTCTAAAGAATCACACTTAAGTGCTTAAAAGGATAATGAAATATCTAATAGGCACATCACAAATGGGTTTATGGTACCCTAAAGGTGCCTCATATAGCCTTATTGGGTATTCCGATTCTGATTTTGTTAGGTGCAAAATGGATAGAAAGAGCACTAGTGGGACATGTCACTTGCTTGGAAGCTCACTAGTTTCTTGGCATAGCAAGAAGCAAAATAGTATGGCATTGTCTATAGCTGAAGCTGAATATGTTGCAGCTGGGAGTTGTTGTTCTTAAATCCTTTGGATGAAACAATAACTCTTGGACTATGGTCTTGAGCTTGATCACATCCCCATAAGATGTGATGATACTAGTGCAATTAATTTGTCCAAAAATCCCATTTTGCATTCTAGGACTAAACATATTGAAATAAGACATCATTTCATTAGAGACCATGTTCAAAAGGGTGATTGTATGCTTGAGTTTGTAGAAATCACTAAGCAACTAGCTGACATTTTCACTAAACCCCTAGCAAAAGAAGCATTTTTCTATATAAGAAATGAACTTGGTATATTGGATTAATCATGCATAAATTAACTATTTGCATAATCATAAAACCAATGCCTAACTTGTATTTTTTTGCATAATCATGCCATATTACTGCACAATTTCTGAATTTTTCATCATATTTGAATCCAATACTGACTTGAGCATCGGAGATTTCCTCTAAGTTGTTTTGCAGGTGCTCCCTCATGCCCAAGACTCCCAAGCAACTCAACATCCTCAAAATTTCACCAAAAATGGTGTAATTCTTGGTAAAAATGGTAATTTTGATCAATTATGTGAGTTGAATCATAATATGATTAGATTATATGTTTGCATGATGATTTGAATTGATCTAAGTTGCTTTGGAACTGTTTTGGATGGATTAAAATTGATTATATGCTGATTGGAATGCAAAATCTGAGTTAAATAGTATTGGTAATCGATTACAATGCCTTTGTAATCGATTACGCAGGTTCTGTCAAGCATGTAATCAATTACACAACCTTTGTAATCGATTACAATCAACTCAGAACTCAGGTAATCGATTACATCCACTATGTAATCGATTACAAGGTTCCCCAGAAGCGTGGTAATCGATTACACCAAAAATGTAATCGATTACATATCCACCAGAATGCATGTAATCGATTACACACCCAATGTAATCGATTACACAGGGTTTTTTAAAGGTTTTCGACGCGCGCAGAGTTCATTTTTCAGAACCTTTTCATCTCCTCCGTCTTCCTCCTCTACTCCCATGCAACCCAAACCTCTCAATCTCTCATTTCTCCCTCAAATCTCCATTAAAATCCCTCATTTCACCTCTCTCAATCTCGGAAAACTCCTCTCCACACAGCCCATCTCTCAAAATCTCCTCACATCCCTCACTCAAATCTCCCCATCACCTCTCACGAACCCCATCCCCACTTCTTTGCCCTAACCTCGTCCCTCTCTTTCTCCTCACTCATCCCTAACCATTTACCACTCATCCCACTCTACTCCTTCTCATAAATGGCTGAATCCTCTCATCGCTCAAAGCGCCCAAGAACAGGGGCTGCCATTGGAGGGTCCTCTGGTGGTGCTTCACGCAACATCTCTGGCCTGGACCTCACGCGCCACTTCTCCATAGTGAAGCGAGCTGAGTTGTTCTGGAAGAACTTCCAGCTTTGCAAAATCATTTCTCCCAAGTATCTTCCCATCACGTTCTGCGAGAGTGAACCTTTGGAGAGCTTTAGAACCATAGAAAATTTAGGCTTGCTAGGTTTCCTAAGTATAGAGAAGGCTATCTACCCAAACCTAGTGAGAGTCTTTTATGCCAACCTAAAATTTGAGGACAATTGCATAATCTCTGAAGTGAAAAAGTAACAAATAAGGATAACAATGGCTGAATGGTATAGGCTAACGAAGCTCACTCCTGATGGAGCTCACTTCTGTGGGAATGCAAATGTCTGGGGGCATGAGTTTGAGCATAAGGCTGCTCTTCTCTCATTGATTAGGACTGGCTACTACCCCCTTAGTGATCCTAAACGAAGAATCATGGCCACTGGCCTAATTATGGAGAACAGGGTTCTCCACTACCTTTTGGTCCGAGGATTGATTCCCAGGGGAGGGAATTACTCCTAGGTTCTCAAGGATGATGTGGTTGCCTTATGGGCAATGACCACAGGGCAGCCGATAAACTAGGGTTACTACATTATAGAGCATATGTTAGATGTAAAGAAAAAGAAGAACTCTGCTCTCCCATTTGCCATGTTGGTAACCACCATCCTAAAGCACTGTCGCATTTCACTGGTTGAAGAGTCCAAGGACACCAGCTCGAAAGGACCACAATCCATTGGCTTGCATACCCTGAAGAAGCTCCAGCTCTACAAAGTGGATGATAGGTGGCATTACATTGCTTATGGCACGTTTGGTCATATCCATCACGATCCAGATAGTGACGATGATGAGGAGGCTCAGCATCCTGCCCCTGCTCCTGCTCCCGCTCCAGCTACCCTTGACCTCCTGCTTCAAGAGATGCGAAACCTGAGCGCTAATGTTGACACTCGCATGGATCACCTTGAGCAGAAGATAGATCACCTTGAGTTGAGGATGGACGACTCAGATCAGGAGCTTGCCTCGATTCGATCCCTCCTGGGTGGACCTCCCATTCCTCCGAGTGCTGCTGCTGCCCCTCCTACATCCTCTGCCTCTCTGGTTCCCCTGTCCTTTGCTGGTCCATCTAGCGTTCCTGCTGATGATGAGGAGCTTCTAGACTCTGACGACGACCTTGAGCCCGACGATGATAACGTTGATCTAGGAGACATTGCTGCGGATCCAGACAGTGACAGCGAGGCCACTGATAGTGATCATGGCCCATTGCCCTGATGTTTTTGATAACTACCTTGTATTTTCTTTTTTGTTGTTTTGACTCTGATTATATAACATTGGTATACATTTCTGGTGTTTTTGGTTATTGGCTATACTGGTTGTGAAAAGTTACTGTGTACATGCTGATTAATGATATATGAACTTGTTTCAACTTTGCTTCTATTCTTTGAATGTCTGGCTATTTGAAAAATTGATTGGACTGATTAATCTCTTTGAATTTCCTGTTCTAGCAAAATTTGGGGAATCATTAAATATAGTCGTCATGCTGTCCATTTTTTCTTTAAATGCTTATGTCTTTTTGATAATGCCAACGGGGGAGAGAATAAGGAAAAATGAAATGAAAAATGAAAAATGAAATGAAATCTAATTAAAGGTTGGATGAGTAATTAAGGTTGCATGAGTACGGGGGAGTTATTGAGCTTTTGAGCTCTTAAGCTTTTTATATGCAAAATCTAACCCAATATCATGCATAAACTCCGGGGGAGCATTGCGTCTAAATGTCTATTATATACAAATGCAAAAACTCTTTCTTTTTCCTATGATCAGCTTGTCATCATCAAAAAGAGGGAGAATGTGAATGCTTATGTCCCTAAAGCATGTCAAATAGTTTTTGATGATAACAAAGGCCAAAGTGAAGATCAAATGCCAAAGTGAAGATCAAGCGCAAAAGGAAAAATCAAGATCAAAGAAAGAAGTCAAGAGGTTTATTTAGTTATAAGACTTAGAACATTAATGTTAAATGCTCTCAAGATTTCTCAAATGGTTTTTCAATATATCACTTCAAAATAAATGGGAAATTTCAAAGTTAAACATGGTTTTCAAGAAACTTGAGTTTCAATCTTAAATCTAACACTCTTAAAAGGATTTATGTTTAATCAAGTGTCTTGAGGTGTTAGAAATGGCTTACAAGCTTTATTAGACTAGGAAAATGTGTTCAAAGGCCAATGTAATCGATTACATGATGTTTGTAATCGATTACACAGCAAACAGAGACCTTGTAATCGATTACATGAGCAATGTAATCGATTACAAGCAAGTCAGAGACCATGTAATCGATTACACAATAAATGTAATCGATTACAATAAGCCCAGAAAGGCAAGAACACGTTCAAAGAGTCATGTAATTGATTACATGGATATTGTAATCGATTACACAGCAAGTCAGAAGTCATGTAATCAATTACATGGATATTGTAATCGATTACAAGCAAAGTCAGAAGCCATGTAATCGATTACACCAATAATGTAATCGATTACACAGAGCCCAGAAAGCCAAGAACAAATTGGAACAACTATGTAATCGATTACATATGCTGTGTAATCTATTACACGCACCCTAACAACGTCCACCGGCTATATTAAATGCATTTAATGCATGGCTAAAACCCTCCCAACGGCTACTTTATTTGAGAAACTTATAAATACCAATGTTGGGTCTTCATTTGAGGTTGACCTTGAACCAAAAACTGATCACCAATATTTCTAAACGTGAATCAATCCTCAAATCCATTTCTTACTCTATTTTTTGTAAAAATGTGAAAAATCTTTGAGAGCATATTAGAGCTTCAATTTGTAATCATCTACTCTAGTGAGAGCTTCATTCAATCAATCTATATTGCTTTGTAAAGAGGGTGAGGCATCCCTCCAAAAGTGTAAAGGGTGAGGTATCCCTTGGTTGAAGAGACTCAAGCTCCAAGGGTGAGGTATCCCAAAGTGTTGAGTGCTCAAGGTTGTAAAGGTCAACAAGAACCTATTGAAGCTTGAAGAAATAGTGGAAAATCTCTAGCGGTTGCTTGAGCACTAGACGTAGATCACAAGTGGATTGGTGATCGAACCAGGATAAATCATTGTGTTTGTTTTCTCTAAACCCTTCTCTTTACATTGAGTACTGTTTTATTGATTTGCTTGAATATTGGTACCTTTGGCTATTATATTTATAAGTGAAAGTGTTTATCTCTTATATCCAATCATCTCTAATCATCAATTAGCTTCAACGAAAATTGTTTATCAAACAATTTGCGAAAGATTTGCGAACTTAGTTTTCATACTCAATTCACCCCCCTCTTGAGTATTGAGGCAACTTGGTAACATGAAGATCAAGGCTTATCTTTTGAAGTATCGAGATGAACTCTATAGAGCATTTTAAAAGATTTATTTGAAAACTTTCTTAAGCATTCTCTCAAGATTTAATAAAATATTTCAAAGCAAATGAAGAGAATACTACATTTATAACACATATCCAATGATTTCCAAATTTTCAAGATAGTTAGGAGGTGAAAATACTTTCAAGGTCTTAAGACAAGTTTAAAAGATTCTCAATGATATGAAACTTGAAAAGCTTCTTTCAAATATAATAATAGATTTTGCTTTAAGAAAAACTTTTTAATCAAACTAGAAATTCTTTTCAAAATAATAGCATGATTCTCATAAGTGTTATACCACTAAGAAACCATATATTAGGAGAATCATAGATATCAAACATTTACCATGATAAAATATGCTATAAGGATCAAAGCATGTATAGAACTAATATCATCCAGCCTATATGCAATGACAAAATTAGCAAGTTAATATCCAATTAGGTACTTTGTCAATGCTAAGCATACTTCTCATGTAAAGAAATCATCTAATCATTTAAGATCAAATTATCAACAAGTATCATACAATCCATACCATATAGAATACCACAATAGCTTAGGGATAGAGATACTTCTTGAGAGAGTGATGCTTCTTTAGAATGTTCTTCATCTATTGGTCCTTTGAGTTTGAGCTTTCTTCCATTGCGTATTTCATTCCATTGCACTTGAAGAAACCCTCCTCATGTCCCTCTTCATTCAACTCTTCTCTTTATCCATTTATGCTTGACACTTTAATATTTGATGGATATATTTGAAGCATATAGAGACACTTGCAAAGCTAACTCTAAAAGTTCTCTAAAACATAGGTTAGCATCAAATATCATTTAAACTCATTTACAAGCATAATTTAGGTTAATATATAATGTAAAGCATATATCACATTATTAACTATGTAATGTTAGCTCTAACAAGAACAAAAGAAGAACATATGCACTTGAATCCAACAAATATGGTTTAAGCATTTTAAGGCATGATTCAAGTTTATCAAGAAATACATGATCATCATCAAAAACATAAATAAACATTTTGGAGCAAACAATGATCATGTAAGACATGTAATATTAAGTGAGGAATTCTAGTACGCACACATATCAAACAAGAACAAAAAGTCTCTTATTGTAATGCAAGAATTTAAAAGCCATGAAATTGTAAATTTTAAGACCATTTATGATTCATTTCAAGATATACTTTAACGCAAGAATCATTGAAATTCAAAGGCAAGTTCAAGCAACAAAATGAATCATTTAATTGTTTTCAAGATATAAACATATCAAGTAATTTCAAATAAGAAGATATAACTTTTAATTTTTCAACCTCCAAATAAATATATAAGACAATTAAGCATCAAAGAGAAAGGAATAGAACTACTTATGAGCATGTGAATTTCTATATTTGAACAAAGAGAATTGGTCACAAGCTCAAGAATAAAGATATTACCATAAAACATGTCATTCCAAATAAAATGTGTACATATCTAGCATGTTAGCATATGTAAAGACACTTTCAAGATACAATGCTAGAGAAACACAACTTAAGGCATGTTAAGGCATAAAAAAAAATCTTTACTTATCCAAATATCATATGATATTCAATTTAAAGCATAAATAAGGATAAGAAATTGATATCACCAAAAGTGTACTCTTTGGGTTTTTGTAGGTGACTCCAACTTCCATACCTCAAGGCTCATTGAGAATGTTGTGGTTCTCCATGCCATTTTTTTTGTTTTCATCACTCTTGGAGAACTTTGAACCATTTCAAATTTTTGAATCTCAAGTAGTATAGTTTCACTTCACTTCAATGCATGCTTGAGTTAATAGTCACCCTACAACACAATTCATAGTACTTTCTTTAGTATCCACCAATTTTGGATCCATAGGGGTTAGTCATTAATTATTAATCCATTATGCTCTCATAAAGATCAATTTTTCATAGTATGTAGATTGAGCAAAACAAATTAAATAATCAATTACCATTAAGCACATAGCCAATAGCATGTTTACTTTCATGATGTATAGACAATTTAAAGCATAGAAAGCATACCTAGGCATTGTTGAACCTTATGTACGAAGATATATAATAAACTAATGAGCTATGGTACAATAAGAATGAACATAATCATGTGCTAAACAAAATATTCAGATTTTACTAAATGCACATGATTCTATCCTTTATCTAAGGCCTACAAGGAATATACCTCATATTCATTGTCTTTTTAAGTGAATGTTCATAAGAGGTAAAAACTTTTGATACCTTGGCCTTGGTAATTAAGGAGACTCTTTTTCTTACCCATTACTTCTCTTTTGGTGTTTGATGTAACATCCCAAAAATTATCTATTTCATCATAAATAGTCATTTTATAATATTTATAATTTTTGAAATTTTTTTTTAGATTTTTCTAAAAATATTGAATATTTTAATATATTTTTCATTTTGCGTGCCCACTGAACAGAGTCAGTATAACACTTTGAAATTTGTTTATTTTAGGATAAATAGTCATTTTCTAATATTTGTGATTTTTGTTAATTTTTTGGATTTTTCAAAAATATTAAATATTTTAATATATTCCTTGTTTCACGTGTATACTGAGCGGAGCCTGGAAAAAATAAATTATCTTCCCTGAGACTGGTAAACTGTGAACTATGGAAACATCGACGGGGGATCTTACTAAATACAATGTCGGGCACAATTTACGAAGTTTATGTTTTCCAAGATTTTATCTGATAAATAAAATCTCTGTACGTACTGTTAAATAAAATTTTGTAGTACGCTCTATTATCCGATGTATAATTAATACTGCCTTGTGTATTGCAACAATTATCCATTGGGTAATAACCTATAGCTAAAACTATAATCACTTTATTATCCTATTATTTTGAATCACCTTATCTTATCCTAAAGCAATCCTCTTTATGTCTAATCACAATCTACTTTTGTGAACTCCCAAGCTAACCCTAATTTGGTGACACAAAATTTCCCTCCCATTTCTCCTAAGGCCACACGGCCATGAAGGGTTTTTGGAGCCCAAAATTTGTGTTTCACTTAATCACATTAACCATTCTAATTTCAAAAATCAAAAAGTCACCATCTTTATTCCAACTATCACTTTCTCTCTCTAAGCTTCACCTTTTCCCCTCAAAAGAAATTCTCTCCTGCTTCTCTCTAGAAACCTCACGGCCACCACACTCCCAACACACCTAAGATCACAAAATTTTTAAACAACCACATTTCCTTAATCTCCTTCATCATCTAAACACACTTCTAGTTGGAGATTTTTTGAAAAGGTTCCATCTTCACCATCTTCTTCTTCAAGCTTCAAGTTTGGAACTTTTGAGTGAGATTCTTGTTTTCTCCTGACCTTTCTTCTATTTTCATTTTTAAGGTCCTCCTTATGACCATTTAATTCTTATTTTTCAAGCTTTGGTGTTGATTTGTTAAAGTTGGAATTTTTAGGGTTTATGGTGGTGTTGGCCGAAATTCCAAGGAGCTTCAAGGGAGTTTTCCTTGCTTTTTTTTCTCTTGGGTAAGAGGGAGATGATTCACTTCAACCATCATTGGTAGTAAGAGACTTGTTTTTGTGTTGGTTGTGAGAAACCCTATTTAGGGTTACTTTCTTTGTTGTATGACTTTTATGACTACGTGTTGTTTTTAATTTGTTTGAGTTGTTTGGTTGATTGAATATGTATATTGATGTGCTTGGATGGATTGGAAACTTGAATGGAAACAAAATGGCTCTTGCCTTCTCTTATGAGGCTTATGGCCATGAACCCAAAAATTGGGTGTTCTTGGTGAAAATTTGTAACAAGTTGAAGATATGATTAATTAAAAGGATAACATGTAATTAATTGAATGAAAATTTGGGAATCCAAAACTTAGAGAGGCTCACGGCCTCTAGGGTTATTTATGGCTCAACTCATGTAACTTTATGCAACTACAACATTTAATTAATTAAGTGATTAAATAGTCAATAATGTAATGAAAGGAAATCAATTTGATAACTTAAAAGGAATCTTTGGACCTAAGAAATAAATAAGGGTGTGTGAGACTTAGGAAAAATCTTAGAAATAATTCTCTAAGTAAACATGGCTAAATCTAAAGTAAGGAGCTTAATAAGCAAGAGAGATTTCACTAGAGAATAATTTCATAAGAAATATTAAATTGAAGTAAAACTTAATTAATTAGATAATTAGGAATTAATTAGGGATTCATAAAATGAAAAGAATCAAGAATGAAGTATCATCCAATAACTTAAAATAAATTTTAATTAAAGCAAGACCATGAGTGCAAGTAAGAATGATAAATAATTCAATTTAAATCATTCTAAGGGAATTAGGTTTAAAATTTAATGATGGACTTATGTAATTAAAATAATAATGATTAAATGAATAATGTGATAGTATATCTCAAAAAGAGAAACTTATTAAGAAGAATGTAGAAATTTAGGAATAATCCCATAATGTATCCTAAAAGTGTAATGTATTATTTAAGGAGTAATAATATTTATTGTGGGTACATGAGTGAGACCAAGAATGTGTTGATGCTTATCTTGGCCAAATTATGGCATGTTGTGGAAAAGTATATTATTGTTAAATATACATGAATATACATTGTGCTTTTGAAACTGAAATACCGGACCCAGAAACATCAGATGGACGATTTAGTCAGATGTGGTTTGCTCTTATAACCAGAAACATCAAGTAGACGATTTAGTCAGAAAGGACTGGTTATCAGAGGAAACCCAGATAACAGTGGTACTATGTAGCCGTTTGGACAGTTATATAATATCACTGATACAAATGGTATTGAAACAATTGTATGGACGTTTGCTTTAATACCATTGGGAATGGTACAACGGAGGGTTGATCCCGATGAATATGCATTTGTGCATTATACATTTATGGCGTTTTATGCCTAGGAGTGAACGAGAACTTACAGGATAGTGGGGCCTTGAATAGACCTATGGGGATGTCAGGGCACGGTGATTCACTTGTGATTATGCTATCACATTGTATATCCCTGGCCGTGAACACTGTTGCAACGTATTGGCAGCCTGACAAACCACTATTGCTTTTCGTGGCCCGGCGTAGACTGTCTATTGAGGGGGGACAGATATTCTGGGACGTTCATCTCTAAAAACTTTGAGTCTAGCTCCATGGAGTAGGAAATAAGTACATTGTACATAAGTATGGTCAGCATACACATTGAGCATTTGCATGGTCAGTTCACATATCGTCATGGCAGGGTCAAGATACATATTGTGGAGACATGAATATTATTTAAAGATCTATGGTGGATATCTGTTGTTACAATGCTGTTAATATTTATAATATTGTGGCATATATTTTCTGACGATATATAAATGTGAAATTGATAACCTAAATTTATTTGTAATATCTGTATGTATGGAATGACTACGTCATTCGTGTTATGTTCCTTTATTGTCATAATTGGTAATGAAGTTGGATATCTCACCTCTTGCTTGCACTACTCTTGTTCTATGTCATATTTGGTTAAAGACTGAGGAGGGGACGAGGTTGATTTTCCTAGATTTTACTTGGTATTGGTCTCCTGCTTTCGGTGATGGCGTCCAGAAGGGGTTCTATTGGTTTCGTCAGGATTGTGTTCACCGGGGGCGTCAATGCTTGGCAAGTCGACTGGGCCAACGAGCGTATACGGTATGTCGGGGATTTGATCTTGATCGTGAGGAGGACCCACGATGGAGATCCTATCCTGACTCTCACTACATCAGTGCATTTGGAGTTTGCCTTGCCTATCCGGGAGCTATGGGGTGATCCGTTTCACACCCCTAGAGAGGATGAGGATTCTATGGCATCAATTGCTAGGGCACCTGCCCGTGGGACCGTACTCGATCCTATCCTTGTGTCTTTAGACAAGCCTAGAGAGTATCTCGAGGTGGATCTTATGGAGTGCCCAACTCCTTAGTCGTGGTGTCATTATGGGTAGTTTATATTTCTTTTGTATTATCTGTATTAGGGTTCTTTGGAGTATAACTGCATTTTGATGTATATTTAAATGTTCTTAAGTGGTAAAAGCAATGTGCCATGCTATGTATGTCTTAAGGTAATTATCCAGTCTTATGTGCTGTATTTTGAGTTTATCCAAGTATATTATATTTTCAATTGATGGCATGTGTATCTATTTATTCGTGGCTCATATTTTCTTTATATGCAAAAGGATTAAATTCTGGAAACTTGTTACTTGAAAATCGTAGCACGCCAAAACCTTAATGACCATAGTAGAATGATGATTGTGCCGTGGTTACTAAATCGAGGGGTGTTACATTAGGTGGTATCAGAGCGCAGTTCATCCTGTTGAGCCGGGGTATGGATTGACTATGCTTAGATATGTTAGAAGTTTCTTTGTATGTTGTGCACTTCCTTGTCTCTTGATAGAGATGTTTGAGAAAGGAAGGTATGGCTTGCCATAGGTTGAATGTTGGTAGCTACTGTTGCATAGTTACATGATGTTGAGTATTAGCCCACTCAATATGTAATGTTCTGTGTAGATGGAAAACTATGACTTCACCGTGGTGTATTAAGGGAATAAGAGTTCTTTTAATAAAAAGCTTAGCTGGTATGACTGAATTTATTTAGCATTCATTTGCATTTACACCCTTGTTGTGTTACCTCTAGTATTGTTTGAGCCAAAGGGTTAGAAAAAGGGTAGTTAAATAAGACTTGCAATGGTCTGTGGACTGAGGCATCTAAGAGGTTTTGGAGAATCAATTTCTTGGGAAAATAATATCTGGCATGAGTGAGGTTGTTGGGAGTAAAAGACTTACGGGAAATCACACCATAGAAGGCAGAATGAAGGAGCTCAAGTCAGAGTCCTTTGGGTTCATGAGCAGGTTGTCTTGTTTGTGCTATGTGTTTCTCTGAAGCTAAACTCAGAGGTGTATTGCTTGGTCTTCGAAAGGGGATAATATTGTTTGAAATGGTCACTTCTTGTTTCCATTGTGTTTGACTTGTCTACTTTCAAATGTAAGGCAATGGCTCGCGATAATGGTATGCGAGGGAATGGGGAACGCAACAAAGAAGAGATGGCTACGACTGTAGAAGTAATGCAAGGAATGGCAGAAGCAATAGTACAACAGAATCAGAGGATCGTGCGGCAACAGGAATTGATAGCCGAAGCTCAGATTTTACTGGAGTTGAATAAATCTCAATATATGGGACCACATGACGTTAGATCTTTTTGGTTCTGAAAGAGGAGAAATCGTAAGGTCAAGCAACTCCAGTAGAAATTGTATTTGCGACCACCAGGAAATCCACAACAATAACCATATAGAGGTAGTGCTAGTGGTAGCAAACCCAGTAAACCTGTGACACTTTCACCGACATGTAAGAAGTGTGCAAAAAGTCATGCAACGAGAGACTGTACAATCGAGGGGATAGTTTGTTTCAAGTGTAGAAAGCTAGGACATGTGGCTAGGAATTATACCTTGCAAAGGACGAAGCCTTTCGTTAGTGAAGTACGTGCTTCAAAATCTCGTGAAGGAGAGAGAGTCAATTTCTCAAGCGGAATAAAGGCATCCCAGACTGAATACCTAAACAAGGGAGATTATACTACGATAGATGACCCTGTGATTTTACTGTATAATTCAGGGGGTAACCCATTCCTCTATGACACATGACTATATGAGTCCATTACGGTCATTTGTATCTTCGTCGTCTTTTAACTAAGTTATTTCTACTACGACTACTAAGAACCTATTGTTGATAGCCAAGTCGTTTAAATTATTCTATGACCTGTTAAAGACTGAATCTTTTTTGTTGATTAGATTTGTTTGCCTTCTTTGTAAATTTGATGTGATCTTGAAAAAGGATTGGTTATTTTCTAACCATATCCTGTTAAATTGTTCTAATTGAAATTTAGTGTTTCTTGAGACAGATATTCCTGGATTTGAATCTATGAAACTCATTCCTAAATTTTATTGAACCATATCATGTTCTTCATCGAAAGGGTTCGGTAGTGTACCAAGTGACTTCACCATCTTTTCTTCTAACCTTTATAATGTTTCTAGTGTACTTCGAGTGAGGAAATGTGTTCCTGAATTCAGACATTTCCTGCTAAGACCGAGAATAGATGGTTTGATAGATCAACCGAAGGAAGCCACTATTTTCTCCAAGATCAGCTTGTGTTCTGGACTATCATCAAGTTCATTTGAAGGTAGAATAATGTTTTCAAGATAGCTTTTCGGACGCGTTAGGGGCACTACGAGTGTTTGGCAGCGTCGTTCCATGCAACAAACACTTCGGTAACATTCATCAATTTCATGAATAGGATTTTCTTCCCTGTTGAAAACAGATTTGTTGTTGTCTTTGTTGATGACATTCTAATCTATTCTTGGAGTCCAGAGGAACCACACTGAATCATAACAGACGTATCTTGTTGTTCTTCAAATTCTGAAGAAGAATGAGGGGTTACACGTGAAGTTGTCCAGGTGCAATTTTTGGGTAGGGGCAGTTTAACTTTTGAGACATGAGATCTCAAAAGGAGGAATTATTGGAGATCCATCAAAAGTTGAAGCAGTTCTTCAATGTGAAGGGCCGACGACCATAACAGAGATTCGTACCCATACGGGATTAGTTGGTTAATACGGGAGACTTGTCGCAGAATTCTTCAATATGGCAAGACTTCTCATCTAACTCATACGAGAGAGAGTCAAGTTTTGTATGGACCGATGCATATGGGGGAAATTTTCAAGGGTTGAAGAGACACACAACTACTTCACCAGTGATGATTCAGCCTAATCTCAACGAACCTTTTAAGATACCTATTGATGCTTCGCGTTAGAATTTGGAACGTGAGCTTGTGCGGATAGAATGAGTAGTAGCCTATGCTTCAAGACAACTGAAAGCACATGAGAAGAGTTACTCTACACAAAAACTCAAAGTTAGCCGTTGGGATTACGTTAAAGATCTGGAAACATTCTACAAGGAACTATGTCCGCATGTATTCTAAGATAGACTAAATTTCAAGGACGAAATTCCTTTTTGAAGGGGAGAGTTGTAACATCCCGAAAATCATCTATTTCATCATAAATAGTTATTTTATAATATTTATGATTTTTGAGAATTTTTTTAAATTTTTCTAAAAATGTTAAATATTTTAATATATTTTCATTTTACATGCCCACTGAACAGAGTCAGTATAACACTTTGAAAATTGTTTGTTTCAGGATAAATAGTCATTTTCTAATATTTGTGATTTTTGAAAAAAAAATTGGATTTTTTCAGAAATATTAAATATTTTAATATATTTCTCGTTTCACGTGCGCACTAAGCGGAGCCTAGAAAAAATAAATTATTTTCCTTGAGGCTGGTAAACTGTGAACTATGGAAACGTCGACGGGGGATCTTACTAAACCCGAGGTCGGGCACAATTTACGAAGTTTACATTTTTTGAGATTTTATCTGATAAATAAAATCTCTGTACGCACTGTTAAATAAAATTTTACAGTACGCTCTATTATTCGATGTATAATTAATATTGGCTTGTGTACTGCAACAATTATCCATTGGATAATAACCTATAGCTAAAACCCTAATCACTTTATTATCCTATTATTTTAAATCACATTATCTTATCCTAAAGCAATCCTCTTTATGTCTAATCACAATCTAGTTTTGTGAATGTCGCGACCGAGATCGCAGCAGAATAGCAACTTAAATTAATAAAAAAAAATTAATGGAGTCACCACCAATTTTATTTAAGACAGGAAAAATTAGAAAACCTTTTAGAAAAATGGTCTTTGGAACCAGATTGAATTCGGAAGTCGGTTATATGTAGGGAATAGTGGAAACTTAATCCCACAGCACCCCTAACACACCCGCCCTAATACGGTAGCTTAAGTTAATTATGCAAATTCTTAATAATCTTTGAAAATATTTGTTTTACCATTGTTTTGTAAAAAATATAAATAAATTAATTAATTATGAAAATTTAATTTTTGGCTTAACAGAATAGAAATTCTGCTCCTACGTATCCCCAAGTGCAATGAGGAACTCAAAGTCATGTAGTTCTTTATAAAATGCTAGTAGGTTGATTGATTTTAATTTAAAAAATTAATTTATGAAAATTTGAATTAACAAGTCATCGTGATTTTGCTAATCAAATTAAGGATTGAATAGGTAAAGCTCGCGTCACGCTAGAGACGTCACCCACTGATTATCAAATTTATTACAAAATTTTTATTTAAAATTATCTAGAAAAAAAATTGATTGATTTTATCTTTTTAAAAAAGAAACAATTTAATTTTTATATATTTTTTTAAAGAAAATTGAATTAACAAGTCGTCGCGACTCTGTTAATCAAGTTAAGAATTGAATAGGTGAAGCTTGCGTAACGCTAGAGACGTCACCCATTGGTTATCAATTTTGTTACAATTAAATAAAAAAATTTATTGTTAAAACTTGAGTCTTTATCAATTAATGATTTATTTTATAAAAATTTGAAAACAAAATAATAATAATAATAATAATAATAATAATAATAATAATAATAATAATAATAATAATAATAATAATAATAATAATAATAATAAATTTAAATCATTGAGTCATCACAACTCAGGTGATCATGAAATTTATAAGATTAACGAGTTGTCACAACTCAGATAATCCTACTTTATTTTTTTAAAAGAAAAGTTCAACTATTTTATTATTTCTTGATTTTTTTTATCATTTTCTTTTGTATCTATTTTTTTATTTTTTTATTTTTTTAACCCAAAAAACTAAAAGAACCTTTATGCCAAAATAATAATAATAATAATAGAAAGATAAAAAATAGAAGCTTATGAAAATGGAACCAAAAAGGGGGTTCTTTTATTTGAGATATTTGCAGAGGGGGTAGAGAAGTAACTAGAGGCCGGCGGTGGCTGGTTCAAAGATGGACGAAGGAGCAATGCAGCGGGTTCGGTGGAATGGTTGGGTTTGTCAGTGACGGCGGTGAGGATCCGCTCGGTATGGGTCGCGGGCTACTAGTCGACGGTGGCTTCACGT
Source organism: Ormosia semicastrata (assembly GCA_029884595.1). Taxonomy (NCBI): domain Eukaryota; kingdom Viridiplantae; phylum Streptophyta; class Magnoliopsida; order Fabales; family Fabaceae; genus Ormosia; species Ormosia semicastrata. The sequence goes on from JAQQTO010000060.1 coordinate 80,083,581, forward strand.
GGGTTGAGCTCCGATGTTGATGCACGGATCCGGCTCTGGGCAGCAGCTGTAGCGGCATGGCACAGCAACTGGGTCCGTGTCTAGTTAGGGGGTGAAGACAGTTTGCAGAGAAGAAAAACAAAATACAAGAGATTGATGGAGGCTTTGGATCTCACGGTTTAGTGAAGAGGGTGTGCATTCACGTGGTGGAGCGGCTGTGCGTGAGTGAAGGTTTCACATAGAAGATGGAGGAGTGGTGTTTTGCGTGGAGGTGATGGGTCTATGGTTGGAGCTTGGAGGAAGTTAGGAGTGGTGAGGTTGTAATGGAGAAAGGCTCACGTTTGGTGGTGTTGGAGGTGTTTTGATAGAGGTGATGGTGGTAATTATGGGAGTTGGAGAATGGTGATATTGGGTGGTTATGAAGAAGATGGTGAGGATTTTGGTGGAGCTGGTCATAAGCTCATGGTGGAGAGAGGACGAAGGCTATGGAGGTTGGGTTGTGGGAAGTTGATGATGAAATAAGGTGAAGTTGATGATGAGAGTGGAGGGTATGAGAATGATTAAGGTTGCTGGCAGCAAGGTAGTGAACGATTATGGTGCTGGTAGAAATTTGAACGTGATGGCAGAGGTAAAGGGAAGGTCACGTGAGAAAAAAGTAGGCAGAAGGGTGCTTTAAGGCTAAAAAAAATAAGTCAGGTTCTGAGTCTTTTCTGTGCATGGGTTATGTGTTTTTATAGGAGGGGATTAGGTTCAAGAGTTTAAGTTAAAATGTGATTAGGAGTTTGTTTAGGATAAGTGATGGGGGTTTGTTTAGGATTAGTGTTGGGTTTAGGATAAGTGATGAAGTCTATTAAGGATGAGTGTTGGTTGGTTTATGATAGGTTTGCTTAGGATGAGTTTAAGTGTTAGGATAACTGATGAGGTTTGTTTAGGATAAGTGCTGGCACATGAGTTGTGGGTTAATGGGTTAGATCATGGGTTATGGGTTAATGGGTTGGTTTAGGGGTTAATGGGTCAATAGGTTGGATAGTGAGCCACTAAGTGAAAGATGAGTCTTTTTTTTTCTTTTTTTACAAAATGCCCTGGACAAAATTGGGTGTTCACAGTGAACTCCCAAGCTAACCCTAATTTGGTGACACAAAATTTCCCTCCCATTTCTCCTAAGGCCACACGGCCATGAAGGGTTTTTGGAGCCCAAAATTTGTGTTTCACTTAATCACATTAACCATTCTAATTTCAAAACTCAAAAAGTCACCATCTTTATTCGAACTATCACTTTCTCTCTCTAAGCTTCACCTTTTCCCCTCAAAAGAAATTCTCTCCTCCGTCTCTCTAGAAACCTCACGGCCACCACACTCCCAACACACCTAAGATCACAAAATTTTCAAACAACCACATTTCCTTAATCTCCTTCATCATCTAAACACATTTCTAGTTGGAGATTTCTTGAAAAGGTTCCATCTTCACCATCTTCTTCTTCAAGATTCAAGTTTGGAACTTTTGGGTGAGATTCTTGTTTTCTCCTAACCTTTCTTCCATTTTCGTTTTTAAGGTCCTCCTTATGACCATTTAATTCTTATTTTTCAAGCTTTGGTGTTGATTTGTTAAAGTTGGAATTTTTAGGGTTTTTGGTGGTGTTGGCCGAAATTCCAAGGAGCTTCAAGGGAGTTTTCCTTGCTTGTTTTTCTATTGGGTAAAAGGGAGATGATTCTTTTCAACCATCATTGGTAATAAGAGACTTGTTTTTGTGTTGGTTGTGAGAAACCCTATTTAGGGTTACTTTCTTTGTTGTATGACTTTTATGACTATGTATTGTTTTTAATTTGTTTGAGTTGTTTGGTTGATTGAATATGTATATTGATGTGCTTGGATGGATTGAAAACTTGAATGGAAGCAAAATGGCTCTTGCCCTCTCTTATGAGGCTTACGGCCATGAACCCAAAAATTGGGTGTTCTTAGTGAAAATTTGTAATAAGTTGAAGATATGATTAATTAAAAGGATAAAATGTAATTAATTGAATGAAAATTTGGGAATCCAAATCTTAGAGAGGCTCACGGCCTCTAGGGTTATTTATGGCTCAACTCATGTAACTTTATGCAACTACAACATTTAATTAATTAAGTGATTAAATAGTCAATAATGTAATGGAAGGAAATCAATTTGATAACCTAAATGGAATCTTTGGACCTAAGAAGTAAATAAGGGTGTGTGAGACTTAGGAAAAATCTTAGAAATAATTCTCTAAGTAAACATGGCTAAATCTAAAGTAAAGAGCTTAATAAGCAAGAGAGATCTCACTAGAGAAGAATTTCATAAGAAATATTAAATTGAAGTGAAACTTAATTAATTAGATAATTAGGAATTAATTAGGGATTCATAAAATGGAAAGAACTAAGAATGGAGTTTCATCCAATAACTTAGAATAAATTTTAATTAAAGCAAGACCATGAGTGCAAGTAAGAATGATAAATAATTCAATTTAAATCATTCTAAAGGAATTAAGTTTAAAATTTAATGATGGACTTATATAATTAAAATAATAATGATTAAATGAATAATGTGATAGTATTTCTCAAAAAGAGAAACTTATTAAGAAGAATGTAGAAATTTAGGAATAATCCTATAATGTACCCTAAAAGTGTAATGTATTATTTAAGGAGTAATAATATTTATTGTGGGTCCATGAGTGAGACCAAGAATGTGTTGATGCTTATCTTGGCCAAATTATGGCATATTGTGGAAAAGTATATTATTGTTAAATATACATGAATATACATTGTGCTTTTGAAACTGAAATACTAGACCCAGAAACATCATATGGACGATTTAGTCAAATGTGGTTTGCTTTTATAACCAGAAACATCAAGTAGACGATTTAGTCAGAAAGGGCTGATTATCATAGGAAACCTAGATAACAGTAGTACTATGTAGCCGTTTGGACAGTTATATAATATCACTGATGCAAATGGTATTGACACAATTGTATGGACGATTGCTTTAATACCATTGGGAATGGTACAACGGAGGGTTGATCTAAATGAATATGCATTTGTGCATTACACATTTATGGCGTTTTACGCTTAGGAGTAAACGAGAACTTACAGGATAGTAGGGCCTTGAATAGACCTATGGGGACGTCAGGGCGCGGTGATTCACTTGTGATTATGCTATCACATTGTATACCCCTGGCCGTGAACACTGTTGCAACACACTGGCAGCCTGACAAACCACTATTGCTTTTCGTGGCCCGGTGTAGACTGTCTATTGAGGGGGGACAGATCTTCTGGGACGTTCATCTCTGAAAACTTTGAGTCTAGCTCCATGGAGTAGGAAATGAGTACATTGTACATAAGTATGGTCAGCATACGCATTGAGCATATGCATGGTCAGTTCACATATCGTCATGGCAGGGTCAACATACATATTGTGGAGACATGAATATTATTTATAGATCTATGGTGGATATCTGTTGTTATAGTGCTGTTAATATTTATAATATTGTGGCATATATTTTCTGATGATATATAAATGTGAAATTGATAACCTGAATATATTTGTAATATCTGTACGTATGGAATGACTACGTCATTCGTGTTATGTTCCTTTACTGCCATAATTGGTAATGAAGTTGGATATCTCACCTCTTGCTTGCACTACTTTTGTTCTATATGATATTTGGTTAAAGACTGAGGAGGGGACGAGGTTGATTTTCCTAGATTTTACTTGGTAATTGTCTCCTGCTTTCGGTGATGGCGTCCAGAAGGGGTTCTATTGGTTTCGTTAGAATTGTGTTCACTGGGGGCGTCAATGCTTGGCGAGTCGACTGGGCCGACGAGCGTATACGGTATGTCAGGGATTTGATCTTGACTGTGAGGAGGACCCGCGATGGAGATCCTATACTGACTCTCACTACATCAGTGCATCTGGAGTTTGCTTTGCCTATCCGGGAGCTATGAGGTGATTTGTTTCACACCCTAGAGAGGATGAGGATTCTATGGCATCAGCTGCTAGGGCACCTGTCCATGGGACCGCACTCAGTCCTGTCCTTGTGTCTTCAGACAAGCCGGGAGAGGATCCCGAGGTGGATTTGATGGAGTGCCCAACTCCTTAGTCGTGGTGTCGTTATGGGTAGTTTATATTTCTTTTATATTATCTGTATTAGGGTTCTTTGGAGTATAACTGCATTTTGATGTATATCTAAGTGTTCTTGAGCAGTAAGAGCAATGCGCCGCGCTATGTATGTCTTAAGGTAGTTATCCAGTCTTATGTACTATATTTTCAATTGACGGCATGTGTATCTATTTATTCGTGGCTCATATTTTCTTTATATGCAAAAGGATTAAATTCTAGAAACTTGTTACTTGAAAATCGTAGCACGCCAAAAATTTAGTGACCGTAGTAGAATGACGATTGTGTCGTGGTTACTAAATTGAGGGGTGTTACATTTGAACGTTACAAGTTTCACATTTTGTACTTGAGAAGCTTTGGTTGAAGCCATCTTCCTTCCAAAACTTCTACCATTAGGCTTTGAAAACATTTCCCTTGATGATTCCTTCTTCACTTGACCAATTTGTCTATCCTTTTGAGAATTTTTTTTGCATAATTGAAACACTAGGAGGACATTTTGGTACCCACTTCATCTTGGGTCCTTGAATGTTTGTACTAGGGCTTTTAAAATCTATAGGAACCCATACTGTAACATTTTAAATACGAATTTCAAAATTTTTTTTTGGCGGAAACATCAATTGATTAAATTAAAGTAACTCAAAATTTAATAACTGAATAAATTACTTTTCATTTTAAACAGAGTTTATTACAACTACACATTTATTATTTTTACATACCCAAAAACATAATACCTAAGATATGAGCCCTTGTCAGAAGACAAATTCCTTAGCTGGAAATGTTTAGACCGATAGAAATTCGACCCAAGGATATATCGAAGTTCTCTCTAGGAGTATAGTGAAATTCATTCCACAACTCCTTAATAGGTAAAATAATCTCTACATAAGCAACTGTATAAAATGAAGTAACAATTCAATGGCGAGTCCTACTTACTGATAGAGTAATGTCACCACAATACCCTATATGCCCTGTGTCCCAATGAACACGCCAAGCAGTAGCACCTTCAAGAAACTGTGGTCTAAAGAAACTTAACTGGTCCCTCCTTGCAGTCATCGCCGTCTTCACAAACGTAGGCATAAAAATAGAAATGGACAGAATAAAATAGCAAAGAGGTGAGATCCCCTACATCGCATACCAACATGGTAGTAAAGAAATGATAAACACATACAATATATCATACAAATACATCATGCCATAATTATAATTATGCCATCAATATTATTTATCATCACAACAGATGTAATAAATAATAGTTACGATCATGCTCTCAACAATATCCAAATATTCAACAATTTAATTATTATAAACAATAATTACGATAATGCCCTCAATATTTTCCAAATATTCAACAGTTCAAATATCACACCGATATCAATACTTATTAATTATGCATGTGCACATAGACTCAATTTCCTACTCCATGGAACTAAAACTCAGGTCAGACAGAGTGATTGAAAAGATTTGTTTGTACCAACATGCCTCAGACCACGTGCCACAATTCTTATATGTACTTGTACATCTAGCATATACACGACAGTCTTTATCAGATCTTGATTAAGAATAGTGTCTCGGTCAGGATCATCGGTGTATTGCATCGATCAAACCCACGATACAGAAGAACTACCAACTGCCCACTGTAGGCAACCCGTACCCCGATGCCCCGAAGGTCAATAAGTGACTTACACTATGCATATCGCACCCACTCAAGAGGTGTATTCTCTCCTAGGCAATTAGTCTTATTCAGTCCATCGGACCTTTCCAATGCATGTACAATGCACCATTCTCAGTTCAAATTCATCATCTCATATTCAGGGTTCACACATTGGTCCAACAGTATATTTACTGTATTTTCATCGCGTAATCATATTTTCGCATTTTCTCAATCGCGTAACATTTCTGTCTTATTTTCAAATCACGTATTGATTTTTCATCTTTCCAAAAACTCCATTTCAACCTTTCTCAAAATAATATGACTTCGCACTTCTTTTTCCATATTTTCTTACTCAAGAAATCCAAAATAAGATTTTTCTCATTTAATATAAAAAATTAACCTTATTTTCATTATTTGCATATTAGTCCTTCTATACGATAATATTTACATAATAGCCTCTCTTCATAAAATAATATTTACATAATAGCACCTCTTCAAATAATATTTTCAAAATAGTCCTCATTAAATAATATTTACAATAAAATCCATTTTTAAAGAATATTTTCAATATAGTCCCTCAAAAATTATAATTTTTAATATAGTTCCTCTAAAAATTAGTATTTCTACTGTTTTCAGAAAATTGTATTTCATAGATTTACTTGGGATATTATAGCTCAAATCAATCCTTTTTGAAATAAATTGAGGTTTAAACACTTTCAACCTCTCTTTTCCATTCATATATAAAAATTCCATTTTTCAAGTGACAACACTTTGTTTCCATTTCTTTAATCCTTGTACTAAATCACAAGCCTTCAAAATTCATATATAAATCATTTTTAACACCTTCATTCCTTATAAAATTACTTAATTGAATTTCTTATCATAAAATCATTTAATCCTCAATTTGAAAAATGATTTAGAATCCTTAGTCCTCTTGATAGTAATGAGGTCGTGTACCTCTAGACTCTTTGGAGTCCTCATACAAAATTTTCTCATCATGTGAATCACATCTTAAATTACACAGAAATTATCATGCTTTCCAAATCACACATAGGCAAATATACTGTCAAAGCTATAAGCATATCAAACACATATACAACTCATGCATACTTATCAAAGCAATAAAACAATCACATAATATAATCTAATAAACACAAACTAATAATTACATAATCGAGTGAATAAATCCTCACATGGATTTTTCACTCACAAACACAAACAATTCCATGCCTTCACCGCCAAATATGGCCAATGAGGTTAATCTCCCTCTTACCTCAAGGAAGACAAAAACTCCAAGTTTTCCTTCTCCTCTTGAATTCGTGTGGCACTAAACAAAAACCCTAAAAATTCTTAAACAAATACTAAAATCATAAACAAGGCTTAAGAACAAAGAATCATGGATCAATCATGGTCTACAAAATTAAAAACTTAACTTAGAACCAAAGAATCAAAAGTTTACCTTGAGAGTAGTAAGCTAAAGCTTGAATTTTGTGATACTTGGAGTAGGATTTTGACTAAACTTACTAAGAGAAAAGTGTTTAGAATACGATTTAGGTTTAGAAAGTGTAGAGAAGTAAAATTATAGAAGATTGGAAGTGGTACTTGGGTGGTTTGGCCGAAACTCCAAGGAAGAAAAAGAAAGGAAAATATTCTTATGTTCTTGAGTGTTGAAGAGAAAAGATGAAGGCTTAGCTTTTAGGTGAGAGAAAATGAAATTGGATAGCTTATTTCTCAAGTGTGCTGCCGTGAGAATGAGTGAATAGAATAGATAAAAGCTAATCATGATGATAAAAATATCATCTTGTGTTCACATACAAAAGCACATGGCCTATGTCACTTGGTGTCATCCAATGGTCACAAAAGACCATTCAAGAAGCCTTGAGAAGCCCACTTGGCGGTGTGGCTCTATGGTGCTTGGAACTAAATTGGTTTTATTTTAATTCCTTAGTTACACCTTAATTAAATAGTTAATTCATCTAATTTCTATTAAACTAGTTTAGTTAGGATTTCTAATTACTTTATAATTAATTAGTTACATTATTATGTCATTATATAGGTCATGATTATGTCATGTTTCTAGATAATAGATTTTTATCTAATAACTAGTTTCTAATTATTTAGCAACTAAATTAGTCCATTTAGTTACTAATTAAGCTATTTGGGTAACTAACTTAGATTATCTAGTTACTTAGTAACTAATCTAGCCATTTTTATTGACTACATCCTAACCACTGATTTAATCTAAGGTGGATATCATAAGCTTCTTTATAAAGATTGCTCTCATACCATTGATTAGATCAATGGTGATGATCAAAGGCTTCTTAATCAAGTTTTTCATCCAACGGTCCACAATGAAGTCTATGTCACTATATTTGACCAATTCCTATTAGTTGTTCATAAAGTTTAGTAATAATGGTTCATGATTACATTTAAGATATTTAGCTTAGATATTTTCTAACAGATATTACCCAATAGACAATAGCTACTACTATTATTACACAATGGATAATAGAAAACTCAGATATAGAAAATCCTTGTCAACTGTTCCCGGTTTCAGGTTTAGTAAGATCTCTCGTTCCCGCCTTGACAGTCCGAAACTTTCTGGTCCAAGAAAAATTTTTATTTTTTCGGACCCGCCTCGGGTCCACCTCGGGTCCACACATAGCTCAAAATAACACTAAAATAATAAAAAAACTCAGAAAGTTTTACAAAAATTCTTAAAAATCATAAAAATGATAAAACTCATATATTTTCAGAAAAAATGAAATTCGGACATACAGTTTTCAAGATAATATTAAAATATCAAAATAATATTAAAATATTCAAAATAATTAAAATTTTTCAAAAATTCACAAAAACTCTTAAATATTATAAAACTCATTTATTTCAAGAAAAATGAAAAATCGGGGTGTTACACATACCGTACTATTTCTCATATAAGAATTTCTTCTATAATTACATAAATGAAAAATATGTCCTAGGTGACCACAAAAATTACAAGCAAGTGAATTCAATGATGGCTTGGTCCTTTGAAAATCATTTTTGAAAAACTTGAGCCTTTGGTTGTTATTATATTCTAAACTATTTTTGCCACAAGCCTTACTTGAAATTCCTTGTGGAATAACATCAGTTTCATTCTTATTAACAAACATGGATTGTAAACAATTAGAATCATTTGCTTTGGCAAATTCAGAAGATAAGTCCTCAACTTGATTTTCTAAATCAATGCACTTTTTACAAGAAATTGAGGTTTCACATTTCAAAGGCATTTCCTCATCAAGAAAAGTATATTCATTTTTCAAAGTCTTAATTTTATTTTCAATGAAGGAAATGTTTTTCAAACAAGATAACTTTTTCTTTTCTAAAAACAACAAGTCATCCTATAATTCATTATATGCACATTGTAACTCATCATAGAAAGGACCATAAACAAGATAAGCGTCAGTTACCTCAAAGTCCTTTATAGTCATATATGGAGTAGTCTTAATTTCTAACATACTTGGCTCTTGAAGAGAATCCCCATCTTCCTCATTCTTGTCCTTCAAGGATTCAAGAACATCTTCTTTAGGACATTTTTCATGACAAACTTCCTTTAATGGCTTTTGCTCTTCTTGCTCTCTATGTACAACTTTATACAAAAAATCATTGTTAGCAATATAGATAGCATCAAGAGCATCTCATATATCTTTAGCACTAGAGCAACTCTTAATTTTAGCATAAGCTTCATCATTCAAACCACTTCTCAAGATTTGCATAGCTCTAATGTTCAATGAAAAACATTTCTTGTCATAGGCATTCCAAGTTTGTTTTGATTTGCAAGTAAATCCATCAAGCATAATATCCCACAAATCAAGATCAATAGATTGCATATAAAATTCCATTCTAGCTTTCCAATAAACAAAATTCACACTATCAAAGAATAGTCGTTTGTCAATTTCAAAACCTTTCATTTTGAAAAGCTTTTAATGGTTGCCAAGCAAACAAGGATATTTAACTCCAAGCGGTTAAGCTTTTAACAGAGCACGAAGCTCTGATACCACTTGTTAGCCATGGCAACCATCACCCAAGAGGGGGGTGAATTGTGTAACACCCTCCTTAGGACATTACATTTCAGACCAACTCCTTTTAATTCTTTACCCAAGTTATAAAATATTTAATATTATTTTAATACGAGTTTCAAAATTTCTTTTTCGTGGATAACATAAACTTACTGAATTTTAGAAACACAAGACATAAAACTGAATAATATACATCTCATGTACATAACATAGATTAGTGATAACTTAAATACATAAAGCTTACGTACACCAAGTAATATGTATAACTACCATATAAAGATTGAACCTAACCCAAGTCCAAAAACTTGAAGCGTAGGGTCCTGAACCCGATCTTCCTCCAGATCCTCTTTGGGATCCCTAACAGACAAATTCCCCAGTCGGGGTATGTCACTATGAACGGGAGTCCGGGCAGTCAACTCCTCGGAATCTTCACTAGGTGTATCATGAAGATCACTCCATAAATCTCTAATAGGCATAGAGAACTCCAAATGCACAACAACATTCACAAAAAATGTAGTAACCATATACTGGGTCCTACTCCAAAGCAAAGTAACCTCTCCAACATATTGAATGCGCCCCGTGTCCCAATGGACGTGCCACGCTTTGTTGCCCCCATGAAACTGTAAACTAATGAAATTCTGAAGATTTTACCTCATCGCCATCACAGTATTCTCAAAGCATAAATATAGAACAGAACAAACAGAACAATACAATAAAGAGGTGAGATCTCCTACATCAATACTATCATGGCAGCAAAGAAACAATAATGACAATAATGCCATTCATATACAACAATATCATAGAACAACAGGTATAATCATGTTATCAACTAACAAATAATTTAACAATACATATCACATTATATGAATACTGACCACCTCACAAAAATAGGTATACTGACTATGTCACAACAATGTGTACACTGACTATTCACATGCCCAATGTGTATACTGACCACTCTTATGCACAATGCACTCATTTCCTACTCTATGGAGCTAAACATAATTTTGGAGAGAATGATCCAGAAGATATGTCTGTATATCAGCCGCTTCAGACTAAGTGCTATAATTTATCAATGTGCACATCAGACATTATACATGACATTCTACGCCAGATTAGGAATAGGAATAGTATTCTCATCGAGATAGTCGGTACATTTGCATCGGTTGCCACAATATAGTAGCGCTATTCAACTGGCCTCATGTGGAATTTCGCGCCCCGATGCCTTCAAGATCTATTATAGACCTTCACCATACAATTCGCACCCGCACTAAAGTGTAATTCAACTCCTAGGCAACAATATCCTTAACAGATACCGTCTGACAAATAATGCATGATCAATAACTTTATGCATATTACAAGCCTGTATCTGCTATAACCATATGTTGATATATCCGACTTCAATACATTAGCCCAACAACAAATTACTGTATTTCTCAATCGCAACATTTTTATCACACTTTCACAATTGCGTAACACTTTTGTTACGTTTCCAAATCGCGTAATAGTTCTTCAATGTTTTCTCAATCGCGTAAAGATTTTAAAACATTTTCTTAATCGCGTAGCTAAAAATCATCATTTTTAAATTGCGTAAGAGTTTTTCTACATATTTCCAATCACGTAAAATATTTTCTCAATATTCTAAGCTCAATTTAAAACTTGTCTCATTTAATATAAAAATTAGACTTTAATTCTAACATTTTCTCACTAATCCACCTCTAATTAATATTTCCAAACGTTTTCCACAAACCTTAGATTTATTTTCATTAAATCAAGAGACTACAAAAATCCTTCTCCATTACTCTTATTAAATAAGATACTTTAATTTTCAAAACATCATTCTAGCTTTACTCCTATACTAAGACCGAAAAATCACTCTTTGTTCATAAAAACTTTCTTAAATTAAAGTATTTGAAATTTCAACTATCCTTAAAATCATTTCCATTGATATAACTAAAAATCATTACTTCTTAAATTATAAAATTATATTCATCTTCTTTTACTTGTAAATCCTTTAATCCTAATTTAGTTCCCAAATCATCTAAGTAATATTTTCTAACATTCTTTCCAAAAATTTCATTATTCTAATTCTAAATAAAATCCTTTCCATTTAACTTATCAAAAATCATCTTAAATAAAATACTTTAAGTCTCCAAATTACCTCTCAATCCTATTTTCTACTATATTGGCCGAAAATCACATTTTAATTAGTGATAAAAATATATCCATTTTCATTTTTATTTTGTAATTTCTTAATCAAATTTCTTATCACTAATCCTTTAGGTTAACATTTAATAAAACATTTTGCATTGAATTTCTGCTTTGGAGGGCTTGGAGGCCGTGAGCCTCTATGGCCATTGGAGCTAACAATTTCTTTCCTCTCAAGCAAAATTGATAACATACAACATATTTTAAGCATCAAAATTCTATTCTAACAAGTTTATACATAATATCAAAACAATAAATCACATAGAACAAATAATTACAAACCATACAATCACACAAAATTTCGTGTCCCTCACCACCATAAGTGGTTGATGAGGTTAATCTCCCTCTTACCTTAGATGTAGCCTCCTAGCTCCTTGTAGGACTCCTTATGTCTAACTTTCACCATCAAGTTGCTCTTAAAAAAAATCAAAGTAAACATAAACATATTAACATTTAAGGCCAGAGTAAGACAACCATAGATCAAATATGGTCTTAGAATTTCAAGAATCAAATAAGAAATCAAGTTTCAAGAACTTTACCTTAGAACCCTAGAACTTGAACTCAAAAATCAAGCTTGAAAATGGTTGAATCAAGTCTTGATCACAACATCAAAGTTGCTTAAAATGGTGTTTAGGATCAAGTAGTATGGTTGGTTTGAATTATGAGAGGTTGGAAGGTAATTTTGGGTAGCTTGGCCGTGAGATGAGGAAGAGAAAATGAGAGAAAATGGTGTTTAGCTTTTGCCTGAAAGATGATAGCTTTGAAAATGTGATATTTTCTCTCTCCTAAAGCCCTTATGGCCGTGAGATACAAGGAGAGTGAGGGAGATATTTTAGTTTACTACAACCCCTCATAACCATTGATTCAATTAAGAGTGGATATCCAAAGCTTTCCCTCCAAGCTTGTTTCTAATTGGTTGTTCATAAATATGTCATAACCATCATCTTTGACCAACTAAGATATTTTTTAGATATTTTTCAGAAACTATTACCCAATGGACAAAGGCTACTGCTAGTTATTGTCTAATGGATAATAACATTACATAATGGATAATAACTTTACCTAATGAATAATAATTTTATCCAATGGATAATAGAATGTATCCAAAACTCAGATAAAGAAAATTTTCATCAACTATTTTCAGTTTCGGGTTTAGTAAGTTCCCCCGACCTTATATTAATAGTACGAAACTTTCTGGTCCAGCAAAATTTTTTATTTTTTTGGGCTCGTCCCAAACATACATACAGTCTAAAATAATATTAAAATAATCAAAATAAATTAAAAATTCTCAAAAATTCACAAAAATTTATAAATATTGTCAAACTCATAAATATCAAGAAAAACAAAAAATTGGGGTGTTACAAATTGGGTGATTACAAAATTTTATAACAACAGTAAGAAATTAAACATTTTGAATCACTCAATTAATAAATGCAGTGGAACATGCATAACAAGATACAATCATTATAGATTCTCAAATACAACTTGGGATATAGGATGAATCAAGTGAATAAGCTAGATATGAAATTCAACTCAAGCATGTGTAATTAAAGCACAAATGTAAAGAGATAGAGTTGAGAAATGCAAACACAAGGATTTATCCAGATTCAGCCACTAACCACTTATGGCCTACGTCCAGTCCCCAAGCTTAACTTGAGATTTTCTTCACTATGTCTTCAACTTCAATATGTGCTTGACAACCTTTACAATTAAGAGCACTCAACATACCTTGGGATACCTCACCCTTGTGCTTGAGCCTCAAACAGGGATACCTCACCCTTTACAACTTTTGAGGGATTCCTCACCTTCTTTTCAACCAAGGGATACCTCACCTTTTTCTCTAGAGGGATACCTTACCTTCTATACTACTAAGGGATACCTCACCCTTTTTCTCTAGAGGGATACCTCACTCTCTTTATAGATTATACAAAGATATAGATGAATAGAAACTCTCACAAAGAGTAGATAATACAAATTGAAGCTTATGGGTATCTAGGATTCATACTTAAGCTCAAAACATAGTATTTAATGAAATGATGATAAAACTCGTATTTAATGTTCAAGAATGATTTTCAGATTATTCTCCCACATTTCTTTAATGCCCAAACACTTTCATTTATAGCCCAAAGCAACTAAGAGCCGTTGGTGGTGGTTAGGAGGCATTAAATGCCAAAATAAAGCCATTGGAAATCTGTTCTGGTTTGTAAATAACCATTTCCTAATCAGTTAGGATGATCTCCTAATCGGTTAGGGGCTTTTAGTTTTGGCTTTTAAGAATTAGAATAACCGGTTAGGTGGAGTTGCTAATCGGTTAGGAGCTTATAATTTTGGCTCCTGTGATTCTCAATAACTGGTTAGGCAATTGGCCTAATCGGTTAGGCCTCTTTAAAAGCTTTTCCATGTAATTTTTAAAACCCTAGTAACCGGTTAGAGAGTTACCCTAATCGGTTAGGCCATTTTAAAAGCCCAATTTATGTTTCATTTAAAACATATGTTAACCGGTTAGGCAATTAGCCCTAATCGGTTAGGCTCCTTTTAAAAAACATGTTCACGTGCCATTTAAAACACTACTAACCAGTTAGGTAATGAGCCCTAATCGGTTAGGGCCTTTATGAATGAAGAGGCAATGCCTCTGACTTGTAAAATAACGGGTTAGGCAAACTTCCTAATTGGTTAGGCCTTTCAAGAAATAGCCTCTGACTTTAAATGGTCATAACTTCTTGATTTTTTATCTGTTTTAAGCAAATGACTACTCATTGGAAAGATCTTTGAGTATATTTTCATATAAAATAAGTTTCAGAACAAAACTCAAAGTATTTTGAAAGTTATAATCAAAAGAATAACCAAAGATCAGTTTTATAAAACACAAACTTAGCTATTTTCCATAGATTTGAACTACCACCCTGATTAGCATTTCAAAACATGTTTGTTAGGCAATTTGGCATGTGAAAAATCATTTGTAAATATTTGAAAACATATTTGAGCTTAGTGAGATTGCTTAAATACCTTAACACAAGATCTAAGTCCTATAAGCTATTCTTGAAGAACTTTGAGACTTGATCTTTTGCCATCATCAATTCTTGATGTAATCCAAACTTCCAAAAATTTCTTCTCTTCAAAACTTGCAAATGCTTGAAACATCTTTATTATTTTCATTCTTCTTGAGTTGAGCATAGTTGTGATTTTTTGCTTTCTTGTTTCAATTCTCACTCTTGGTACTTGGACTATCCTGCAAAGTATTGGTCACTTAAACAAACATAGTTAGTCCAAATTCATAATTCAATATCTTTATATACATAATTCATAAATGTATAACTCTAGGTAGTCTAACATGCATATAAGACTTTTATAGACACATCCAAATAAGATATTTATCAATTACTAATGGATATCTTTATAAAGGATGCAACAAAGAACACTTTACATATTTTCATTATAGCTCACATAAAGCATTATTGGATATATTATATGAAGAATGTTACACATATCTCATTGCATGATTACTAAGTGAAATCTAACTAGATAAAGTTCATAATCATGCATGATGCAATATATCTCATTAAGCACATCTATGTAACATGATCAATATTCTTTTGTAATGCATTTGTCATCTATTAAGCACATTATAAGCATCATTCTTTTTGTCTTGTATTTGTCATCATCAAAACTTAACATATTAAACCATTGGGGCAAAGACAATTCTACAGTTGTTTGCTCACGCATCACATCGGCAATTGCCATCATGGCCTTGGCCATATCCGGACTATCCCTAGTTGAGTTCCTTGTCTCACTAGTTCACCTTTTTGGTGCCATAATTTCTTATACACACAGAACAATTCATATTGAGTTGATTAGTCCTCAATATCATGTAACCGTGTAACAGTAGCTAACAACAATTGAACCTAAGGAAAGTCATGCAATTCTATTCAAACATCTCAAACAAGAGACAAGAAATGCATAACACTAAAAGGAACTCCTAAACATGCCTAAGCATTGTCAGTCCATACCCCGGCTCGATAGGATGAATCACTTTGATGCCATAATGTAACATCCTAATATTGATATCCCGATATACCTGACATATATAAGAACAACCAATACTAGCCATACTACTTCAACTCATATAACAAATTAAACCCATAACATTTATACAAATAATTATGGAGAACCACGACAAACTAAGAGTTATATATATACATCATTGCCTTAAAAAGACACATTATAATATATAAACTTCCATACAAACTGGATCAAGTATAATATACACAAGCTTTGTCTACATAAAGCATATAAACTATACTAGTCTTCATACATCTTCTGCTTCCCTTTTCAAGAAACTTGTACATGGATTTACATGGCAATACAATCGGGGTGAGGAATCACAATTTTCAGTAGAAGCATTCCAAAACCAGCATTTTATACATTCATAAAGAATACGCAACTGCCCATACAATTGCAATGTTATGAATTTAAATGTCATGGTTAATAACCGCCCATACAATTGTCTTGCTATGCCAAATTATGCCTAGTGTTCATGTCTATGCGATAACTTAAGTATGAAATGAGTATTGTTATGATACCAAATCCATGACAATGTCATGATATGCGTGAATCCTGAACAAAGTAATGGAAAACACATCCATAAACCTTAGACAAGCACTGGAACCAGTTCCAACATTCTTCTCTCTAGGTAGTGAAATTTTATCAACTACGCAGTCTTCAACAACTAACAAGGAAATCCATCCTCAAAGTCATACAATAGGGAGGGAGCTACACGTCCTCACGCTATCAAGATTTAGGGTCACCTCCGGTAGTAAGGAATCTACCTCAACTACTCTCCACTTAGGATAACATCTAGCAAAAAGGGAAAATCCCGCCAAAATTGCCAGAATAATGTAGGAGAGGAAATTCATCCTCAATTCATTACTATAATAGTTAGGAAACTTCTTCCTTACCTAAACATAGATTATCCTCAAATGTGAGGCTTATACCCTTCGACAAACACAAATATAATATATATATATATACACACACACATACACACACAACTATGTCTAATTACTTCGCATAACTAGTAATACAAATTAATTTGATTCCCCACATTCTCACTTCATTAAATACCCCTAATAGAGTCTTAACACTCATTAAGAAGCATAAAAGAAGAAACTACACCTTTAGAAGGCTCCATTGCGTCAAACAACAATTCTAGTCCAAGTTTGGAAGTCACGCCTCGACACAGCTCTTCCATGACGGCATGCAGCTCTTTGCCCACTCACGCCTCGACGTGATCTCAGTCACGCCGCGGCGTGTTGCTCTCGGCTTCACCCACTAAAACTCACGCCCCGATGTGGTATCTCTCACGTCGCGGCGTGAATGGGTTTTTTTTACAAAATTCTGTAAAAAAAAAACAAGGTTGTGTATTGTTCTATTGGTGCAAAACCATTCTCCAATCACTCAAAACTCAATTTCAAGTGATTTCCAACCTTACACAAGGTTCATTAACTCATTTCAACTCGCAAAACCATTTTTAATTCACTCCACATGAATCAATGCATGATTCATCACCTTGAAAACCTAAAAGCCCTCTCTTAGTTCAAGTGAGGTTATAAGTGTTCAAGGGATGAAAAATGCATCACTAAGTATGCAACCAACCATAAACAAGTCACCCTCAAGTTTTCCAACAAGATTCAAGCCTAAAACACCAAAATCACCCTAAGCATTCATTTCTCACATCAAGAACTCTCAAGAACTAAATGAAGAACATGGAAGAAAAAAGTGCAACACAAAGTCCCCTTACCTCTAATGGCCAAAAATGAAGTCATTAAGTAGCTGCTCTCCACCACTTCCTTTTTCCTCATTTTTGTTGGTTGATCCTCACCTTTTGCTCCTTACTTCCCTTTCCCTTTGTGTTTTCCTGCTTTAGCCGTGAGAAGAGAGTGAGAATAAGAGAAAATATCTCATTTTGAAGCTTAAAAAGGCAAGGGCAAAACATCAGTAGCCATGAGTGACTTGGTCACTCAAGTGAGTAATTGATAAATCTCGATCTATTAAGAACGCGTAGATTTCACCAAACCAAGTTTCCCAACTTCCAACAAGTTTAAAATAAATCTTAAGATTCATCAAAAATCTTGTTTCACTATTTCCAAAAATTTTCATATCTGCTAGTAGTCAATTCAGCATTAAAACACATACACAGTATGCTCAAAAATGTCAAACTAACTCTAATTAACCTAAATTTTAACCATATTATCTTTCACACATTTGTGACCTAAAAATAAATCCTTTACATTTACCATTAACTAAGTAGTTTAAGCCAATTTTAGGACTAATAACAGCTATATTTCACACATAGTGCTACTGCAAAGTGACTAAATGTACTCAGAAAGTCACAAAATTGCGTAAACATGTTAAGCAAGTATTAGGCTACCTTTGTAGCCATTTACAAGTCTAACATGTTTCCAAGGGTGTTACACTTGAATAGAGAGCTCAATATCCTTCTAGGTGAAAAGCAAAAACTTGAGTTGGACCTTGCTAAGAAGGATAGGCAGCTTGCCCAGGTCATCGCGGATGCAAACTAGAAGGATAAATAACTCAAGTTGCATGCCTCCGAACTGGACAAACTCCGGGCTGAGGTTGCCCACCTTTCTGTAGATGTTGCCAAGGAGGAGGCACTCTGGGTTAAGGCTATTGCGGTTGACGATCTTCAGGTCCAACTTAGTCAGGCAACGACTCGGGAGGATGTGTTGAATGAGAGTCTGGCCTCAACCAAGTCTGCCTTTGCTAGTGCCCAGGTTCAATATGAACTTCTGTTGGGTGAACTTGACCAAATAATAGATGATTGGTCGATGTCCGTGGAGAAGGCTTTTGAGAACGCCCTTGGCCAACTTTGTCTTCTTAACCTTGGCCTTAACGTGGAGGGGGTCAGCACTTTGAAAGAAGTTCAAGATGGTTGTAACACCCTAACTTTTGGGATAATTACAATATAGTCCCGATTTGTACTGTTTTATGAATTCTGTGAGCAGTAAATTTAATTTGACTGTTCCGTGAGTGTACTTGACTGTTGTATGTGATTTGCTCCGACCTAAGAAAATAAAAATTTTCTGGTGGGATAAATCTTATTTTAATTAATTGGAGTCGGGGGATCTTACTAAACCCAATTGATTGATATATAAATTAATAGCGTAATTTTTGATTTAACCGTGTAATAAAATAATTTTATATTTTTATAATATTATTTTATATTACAAATACTCTCTTGTCTCAAAAACAAGTAAAAATCATGCTCGGTTTGACCAGGATCTTTAAAAGTGTTGTGGGACCGCGTGTAGGAAAAGCAGTCAATCTGTGGCTTGATCGTACAATTTCTAACCAATGAGAGCAAGTCAACAAAGGTAGGCTTGACTTTCTAAACCAATAGGAATTGGACACCTAAGGGAGCATGTGTTTTCATTTGGACCGTTGGATGAAGACTTAATGATGAAGCCTTTAATCTAAGCCATTGATCTAATCAATGGTGAGATTAGAATGATAGGTTTTTGATCAAGTGATATCTACCCTAGATCTAATCAATGGTTAGGAATTAAAGATGAACCAAGGGTTAGGATTTAGTCAACAATTGTAGGCTTGAAAATGGTTAGTAACTTAATTAAGCTTAATCTAACTAATCTAATTACCTAATTAGCATACTAAGTGAACTAGCTTAGTAATGAATTAATTATAATCTAATTAATAATTAGATATATTAATATTAATTAAAGGTTATAATATATGTTAATATTTACTAAATTAATTAGTTATATTAGTAGTATGTTAATTAAGAATGGTTAGGATAATTAACCTAACTAATTGCCTAATTAACTAACATATAATTAGGTGTAATTGGAGGACAATTAAGACATTATGGAGGGGAGAGGGAGCACGGTTTTTGGGCAGCAAGGAGGCTTAGTGGGCTTGGTTCTACAAGGTTCAAGAAGGATCCAACATGACTAGGCCATGTGCTAGCTAGTGTGAACACATTTGTGATATTTTTACCAAGCAAATTCACTCACCAAGCTCACCTAAAGGCCACTCACGGCTGCTGCACTCTTCATTTACTCTTCACTTTAGTTTTTCATCTTTATCACATTTTGGCTATTCACTTCTCTCTCTAAAAACACAAGAAACTCAAGCAAACTTTTCTCTCTCATTTTCTCTCTAAGGTTCGGCCAGCCCCCTTCCATACACATCCAAGCCTTCATAATTTTATCCAATCTCATTTCTTGAACCCAAATACTATTCTAAGCATCTTTCATTCACAAACTTTTCCCAAATTCCTACTCTAACTTGCTCAAAATCTCACTTCTTGCTTACTTCCTTAAGGGTAAGTTTGATTTCTATGGTTCAAAATTTAAATTCTGATTTTTCTAACCATGTTTGTTCCATGGTTTCCCTATTTTATACCTTGTATGTGTATTTTCTAATTATTTGGGAATTTTAGGAATTTTGTTGGAGGTCACACGAAATTTGGAGGAAAGGAAGGAAATCTTACCGATTGTTTTGTCTACAAGAGGTAAGAGGGAGATTTAATCTCATCAACCCTAAGTGGTGATGAGAAAATGGATTGTGTTTGTGTGTAGAATCCATAAGGATTCGGTTGTATGGTTTATTTGTGATTTTATTATTTTTGATTGTTTAAATGCTTTAATAATTGTGATTTTAATTTGCTATGCATGATTATAGTTTTTATTATTTTTGCTATGCATGATTATGGCTTAAAATATATTGTATGTGTTTTATATGTGATTACATAATTGTATGTAATTATAATTGTGTATTTATTTAAGTAGGATGTGAATAACATGTACGAATGCATGAGTGTTCCAAAGAACACAGTTGAGGCTTACGGCCTTCTCACCAAAAATAGAGGACCAAAATGTTCTCACAATTTTCTAAATCAAGGATTTAATGAACCTAGGTAAATAATGGATTATTTAAGTTAATTGTGGCCAAAATGCCATTTAGTGTATAACCAAATGCAATTTTATTTTGATTTGGCCAACATACCATTTTATTTACTAAGATAGGTTAGATAATTATTTTATAACAAAAATCGATTCCAAAGAATCATTAAGAAAATCAAAGGAATTAATTTTGTTCTAAAATTTTAACTTAGCGTAAGAATTTCTAAGTAAGAAATTAATCAGACACTTGAAAAGTACTAACGTAGGGCTCATACTATAAATTTTGAAGCGCGTTAGTAAATTTTAATGTGAAATTATTGGGTAAAAATAAAATAAACTATATTTAGAAGAAAACATTAAAAATACCTTATACTGATTTTATAGGCAAAATGCTGCCGAAATTTTATTAAAAACAAACGCATAAAATGAAAAGATTCCATACTATATTTAGAACACAAGGAAAATACATTACGTATTTTAAAAGTACTAGATATAGTTTTTCACATATTAAAAGTGATAAATTTAAGCTATTCGGTTAAGAAAATGAATTAAAAATCCTACGCGATTGAGAAAATAATTCAAAAACAATTTACGATATTTAAAAATGACAAAATATCTTTACGCGATTTAAAAACATTTGTGAAAACGTCGAGATTGTGAAAACGCGATAAAATTTCTACGCGATTGAACAATACTGTGAGTTTTGCTGTCGGGCCAAAGTGGTGGACCCAGACATTTTGTAGTGTAGTACTGTCAGGTGGGACGTACTATACTTTGTTTTCTGGTGACTAGGGGTATTTTGGTAATTTCTCGTAAATATGGTAAAATTTGAATAATAGGGGTATTTCTGTAATTTTAGCTCATGTTTAGAGTGTTGTGCCAATTTGAGTTATAATTGGTGATTGATTGACGAGGCGAATTACACCGTATTTGGTGTGATAAGTGTAGTGTGGTTCATTTATGAACTTGGAGGCATTAGTGTATGAGAATTCCACATGCGGACAGTGGGTTGCTCCTCTGGGCCGTGGTAACGGGCAACACACTAATGATCTTGACAAGCACTATTCTTAGTCAAGATCTTGAGGGGACTATTAAGTACTATGCCTGTGGTACACGATGTTTGGACTGTGTACTGCTACACGATGTTTTGGACTGTGGGCTATAGACACGACGTGTTGACAGTGCAATAGCTTGGTTGGGCAGCCATAAAGTATTATTAGTTTCTATTCAGATCATTCTCTCAGATATCCGTGTTTAGCTCCATGGAGTAGGAACGAGTCAGTGTGTGTATCATTCATCATCTGCATTTTAATGTTCATGCATTATCTCGCAGCGTGATAAATTATATGATTTATTGTTGTAATATATTATGCATGATATTGTGATAGGTATTATTGTTATATACTATTTAATATATTCTCGTATGATGTATTGGTATGTACTTTTGTGATAATTGTTTGTACTTGTCGTTTTCTTTATTGCCATACGGGTAATGGTGTAGATTGTCTCACCTCTCTATATGTTTTCTCGATATACCGTGTTACTTCCAGTAAAGAGTTTGAGGTAGAGGAGGATCGCCTCTTGAGGTACAAGACTCGACGAGCAACAATCGGGCGATTTCTACGAGGGGAGGAATTGGATCATACCGATCGTCAAGACCGATCTTGAGGTCATGGCACCGCCTGGATTCTTCGGGTTCGTGCGACCGGAGTTCCATGGAGGTTCCGAGGCATGGCGTATGCATGCCGACCGAGGGACGAGCGTATGTGGGACGATTGGTGTGTCCCTATGTAGGGAGTATGACGGGGAGGTCATATTCACCACTATGCTTTACCTTCATTTAGAGTTACCCTTGACCATTAGGCGCTATTGGCAGGGAGTTTTCCACGCGCCTAGTGAGTTGAGTAGCGAGTCGACAAACTCGGACTCGTGTCCGAAGTGCTTCGGGAGATCTCATAGATGCACACTTTTCGATGGTTATTCTGGAGGTGACGGATGGTGATTCATCGGAGGGTTTGTTATCTACTGGGATGCACTTGGGCAGTACTATGTTTTAGATTTGTGTCAACTCTATATTGCTTTATTTAAATACTTGTAGTTGTGAATTATGTTTGTATTAAAAGAGAATCTTATGTATATTATGGTGAGTTTATGTTTGTTATATCTTGTGTTTCGTGTTACTTTATTTAATGTTATAAGTATAAAAAGAAAAAAAAAATATTCTGCAAATTTTATATAAGTATCAAATGTTTTACAACTTGGGTAAGAGTTTTATTTTTATTTTATTTTATTGCATTCATAAATGTGGCATCCCCACAAGGGTGTTACAATGGTCGTATAGTGGACATAGTTGCTTCGAGGGCTGCCCCAGATGACCAAGCAAGTTCCAAATTGGAGGTCGGGGAAAGGATGGAAGCGATGTCGGAGGTTGGGCGAGAAGGGGCTAGTGTGGTTGTAGCTGGGGCTGTGTAGACTGAGGTGGCTCAGACCAAGGGGGCGCATGCGGTGAAGACTTCGGAAGGTTAAAGCCTCATTGTCTAATGTCCAAGTTTTTAGTTTTTCTTTGCCTTTTACGTGGGGCTTTATTTTTGTATTTGGACATGTCCTGACCTCGGGCATTTTTTCTTTCTGATACTTTTTCTTTTACAATGATGTCTACACTTTTTCCAAGATGAGTCCAATGCTCAATCTTGGTGCCGCTTTCATGCTTGTTGAATTTTTGCCTTTGCAACATTGAGATGGATCCAATGCTTAACCACGGTGTTAACTTTACACTTAAAGCAATTTTTGCTTGTGTAACTTACTAGGATAGGTCCAACGCTCGATCTCGGTGACAAGGCTCTGAATCTGGTGTCCTTTTAGCAGCCTTTACTCTGCAACTCGTAGCAGTTTGTGCTTGCTTGAGGAACCACTGCTTTGAATTTATCTAGAATTAAGATTGCGTTAATGGTCATAGCAATTTTTTGCTTTGTCTCCCAATTGTCCGTTACCTTGGAGCCCAATTGCAAGGGAGGGGCAATTAAACATGGGTTCAAACGTGCAGCCAGTTCACCTTTTTGGGAGCTAATCAGAACACGTTAGTCCCTCTATAAATAGGGAATGTTTGCAGTGGAGTTGTCACATATTTCTGTCATTTTTTGGTTATAGCTACAAGTGAGTCTTTTGCAGAGAATGGTCCCTTTTTTGCTTCTTGTGAGCGTATAGAGGGTCATGCCCTCTTCTAAGACCATCTTCCAATTCTTCCCCAAATTTTTGAAGGTGTTTCTTCTTTCCCCTGCGTATTCCTCTAGTGGAGGTCTTTCTTTCCAAGCGTAATGGTCCAATGAGGACCAAGTAACTTCCTTGTGCATCTTGGTTATCCTTTTTCTTAGCAGCAGAAGTCTTTTTATCCTAAGAGTGTAAAGCGGTGGGGTAAGGTCCCGCTTCTACTGGAAAGGATTGAAACTTCTATCTGCAGTTCCTGTGAGGAATGGATGGGTTGCACCGCCCTCTTCCTTTGCTCCCCTGATTGCTACCCTGTTATGGGTGTGCAAGGGTGATAACACTGTATTTTATACATTTTGTAATCCTCTCACTAGACTTCCTAAGGTTCAATTAGGCTTAATTAAGTTGATTTTGACACATTTTATGATTTTGAGCCGAATTGGACAATTAAATAAATTATTGCATAAATTAACCGTAATTATCTCTTTGGTAATGTTTAGTAAACTGACTATAATTTGAGTTACAAATATCTGATTGGTGTGATTTTGGTCTTGTAGGAAAGCTTAGACAATTCCCTACAACTTTGATGTTGAATACTTTTCCAGAATCGGAGTCCTTTGATGTGATATTGTGCTTTAAAGTCAAAATAGAGGAGCTGAAATCGGGTCTAAATACTCTGCAGTAATTGGACCATATCTTGAGTTCTAGGAATGATTTTGGACTGAAACTAAAGCCATTTTAAAGCAAATATCAAGGCCTACAACTTTCATGAAGACCACTTCTCTCAAAAATGAAAAAATGACTGGTCACACGGCTGTGCATTTGCTCAATTATTATAATATTAATAAATAAAAAAATAATAAATAAAATGTCAGAAACTTAATCGTTAAGTTTCGTTACTGTAGATTACTGTAGATCACTGTAGCATCACTACAGCGTCACTATAACGTACTGTAGTGTTACAGTAGCTCCACTTCAAATTGCCTATAAATAGGCAATCAAATGAAAGAAAAACGCATAGGAGGGGAGGGGGGATTCTGGAGACGCAGAGGCAGGAAATAGAGGAGGAATTCCTCCCTCCTCTCCTCAGTTCTTCAATTTTCATTCTTTTCTTTTTCTTTATTCTACTCTATGTGTAAATAAGTTTTTCTCTACTTGGGTCAAAGTGTGAAGCTCTTGGTAATAAAATAAGGTTAGATTTATTCCTCTCTTGTACTTTAATAATTTATCTTTTTAGTAATTATTATACGTGTTATATTTTGTTTCTGATAATTTAGAAACTACCCTTGTAAAGAGGAGTTCTTGATTTATTGTAGACAAAATATTGGCACAGTGAATGCTTTAACCCATTTACAAGTGGTGGTGTTAGAAACTCTCCTTATAAAGTGGAGATCTTGATTTATTGTAGACAAAATATTGGCACAGTGAATGCTTGATCCCATTTATGAGTGATGATATTAATGATTAAAGGAAACATAATATAATTACGTATATTATTTTAATGGACTTTTAACGTTGTATTTTCTGATTGGAACCTCCATGTTGTGAGGATTCTAATTGAGTTATAAAAGGAATTAATCTTACTTTTCTTTTATCTACCAAGAGTGGATCTTTTTACCAAAGTAAATAATTTTTACCGTGATAACAAAATATTTACTTCACCTTAATCTTCAACAATTCCCTGTGGATCGACCTCGGACTCACCGAGAAATTTATTACTTGAGACAACCTGCACTTGGGTTTGCAATGTAACAATTAAAAAGTGTGCATCAAGTTTTTGTAACAAAATATTTACTTCACCTTAATCTTCAACAATTCCTTGTGGATCGACCTCAAACTCACTGAGAAATTTATTACTTGAGACAACTTGCACTTGGGTTTGCAATGCAACAATTAAAAAGTGTGCATCAAAGGGTGGTTAGGAAGTGTAGGGTCGTGAAACCTATCTTCACTCTGACCAAGGAAGAGGTGGTTGTCCGCTTGCATTTTGAGGATCCGTTGAGGCGGTCGTGGTTGGCGATTGATCATCATCATTAACTAACCAGGCTGCCTTCTCGACTTCCTTCAAAAAGGTAGTTTTGCACCAAAGCAATTTATAGGCTCCTCCCGTAAAACGGATGATGTATGGAATATGAATAATAATAAACTTGATCTTTGGATATTTCGCTTTCTATTGTATGTTTCCTTTACCGAGATGAGTCCAATGCTCAATCTCAGTAACTATGTCATGCTTGCTGAGGTGGGTTTGACTCTCGATCTTGGTATGCAAATTACTGGGATAGGTCTAATGCTTGACCATGGCAGCTGCTTTGTTAAATTGATGAATGCTCGCTTTGCCTAGCCGAAATGAGTCTTAAGCTTGAATCTCGATGGTTGGGTTCGTTTAACTAGACGAACACATGTTTTGCCAACTTAGATGTGTCTGAAGCTCGAATCTCGGTGGTTGGGTTTATTTAATGCACGTGATATTGAAGCCTCTAGGTGTGGGGTGTGATTGGCATATATCTCATAAAGAATGTGTTTTGATGATAACAAACTTAAAGATGTTGCAAGATCAAGTCCAAGAGTCTCAAGACCATCAAGTATAGCTTTTAGGACTTCAATCATTTTGTAAAGGTATATATAAAGATTCACAATTGCTCAATCTTACATTTCGAAATAGCACACAAGTTTTCAAGGCTTCAATATGGTTTTTAATTTCCAAAGAATCAATCATCTCGTGTCCATAAGCTTACAAGATCATATGGAATCAAGAGCAACATTTAAAAAGGCATAAAACATGTTTTTCACATGTATTATTCGAATAAGGAGTTCCTTATTCGAATAACACAAGTCAGAAATTCCAAATAATTTTTCATGAAAGGATTTATTTGAATAAGCCCTGTGCTATTCGAATAAATGGTTCAAAAAACGTTTTGACATGAATAAGTTATTTGAATAACAAAGTGTTATTCGAATAACACATCTCCAGGAAATCATTTTATTAAATGATTATTTGAATAACAGAGTTGTTATTCGAATAACAAGCCTTTCAGTAAAACCATGTTTAAATGGTTATTCGAATAACAATGTTGTTATTTGAATAACGAGAACTCAGGAAATCAAATATTCGAATGAGTTATTCGAATAACATGAATGTTATTCGAATAACATGTTTTGCCAGAAGCCATAACTTTAAGTGGTTATTCGAATAACCAAGATGTTATTCGAATAACACATTACAGAGGAAAACATGCTTGTGCTATTTAAAGCCTTATTCGAATAAGGATTCTCTTATTCGAATAAGAGAGCTTTCTAGAAACAGAAATTAACGAATAGTTCGTAACATTTAATGCTCCAACCACCACCCAATGGCTCTAAACTTCAATGACTTATAAATAGAAGTTGTTAGGCATTTATGGAGGTTAGACAATCAATCTGAAAAACCTTGGTTGAGCATTAAAAATGAGTTTTCATCTTTTCCTCCGTTAATACTTTGTTTTTTAGCGAAAATTGTGAATCATATACCCATTGAATTTCTAGTTGTATTATCTGCTCTTTGAATAGAGTTTCTACCTATTCAATCTTTGTATAATCTCTAGAGAGGGTGAGGCATACCTCCAAACTGTAAAAAGGTGAGGTATCCCTTGTAAAATAGAGGCTCAAGCATAAGGGTGAGGTATCCCAAAGTGTTGAGTGCTCAAGGTTGTAGTGGTTGTCAAGCACCCATTGAAGCTTGAAGATATAGTGGAAAATCTCAAGTTGTTGCTTGGGGACTGGACGTAGATCACAAGTGGATTAGCGATCGAACTAGGATAAACTATTGTGTTTGTTTTCTCTAAACCCTTCTCTTTATTTTGTGCACTGTTTTATTGAATTGCTTGAATATTGTCTCCTTTGGCTATCACTTTTATAAGTAAAAGTGTTTATCTCATCTATCCAATAATCTCTAATCATTCAATAGCTTCAACAAAAATTGGTTATGAAATTATTTGTTCAAGATTTGCGAACTTGTTTTACTTACTCAATTCACCCCCCCTCTTGAGTATTGAGGCCACTTGGTAACAAGTGGTATCAAAGCTAGACTCTTGTATAAAGAGCTTAGCAGCTTCTAGAGGAGTGATGGCTTCAAATGGTTTTTCAAATGAAGGTTCTTCTATAAACAGACCTCCCTATTTCAATGGGGATGGTTATACCTATTGGAAAGAAAGGATGAAAAATTTCATTGAAGCTATTGACTTAGATGTGTGGGACACCGTTGAAAATGGTGTTTTTGTCCTAACACAAACTAAAGATGGTGTGAAAATTAATACACCTAGAAATGAATGGACCGATGATGATAAAAAGAAGGTTCAATACAATTTAAGGGCCAAGAACATCATCACCACATCCTTGGCGTATGATGAATTCTTTAGGGTGTCAAATTGCAAGACTGCAAAACAAATGTGTGATACCCTACAAGTAACTCATGAAGGTACTAGTAAGGTAAAACGATCTCGAATAAATACTTTTACTCATGAATACGAATTGTTTAGAATGAACCAAGGTGAAAGTATTCAAGATATGCAAAAGAGATTTACTCACATTGTTAATCATCTTATCTCATTGGGAAAGACATTTCCTAATGAGGATCTTATTAACAAAGTCTTGAGATGTCTAAGCAGAAATTGGTAACCCAAAGTAACGGCTATTGCGGAATCAAGAGATTTATCAACAATGTCTCTAGCCACTTTATTCGGAAAGCTTCAAGAACATGAGCTGGAACTAAATAGGCTCAATCAAAATGAAGAGCATGACAAAAAGAAGAAGGGAATCGCACTCAAAGCCACCTCCTCCATAATTGAAGATGGTGATGAAGATGGTGAAGAGGATACTGAAAATGTTGAGCTAAGTGAGGAGAATCTTAGTCTCCTTGTGAGAAAGTTTAGAAGATTCCTAAAGAAAAAGGAATTTCAAAGAAGACCACCCTTTCCTCAAAAGAAAGTGTATCACAAAGGAAAAGGATCTTCTACTCCTCCAAAATGCTACGAATGCAGAAAACTGGGGCACATGAAAATGGAGTGTCTTATATATCTCAAGAAAACGGAGAAGTTTGAGAAAAAGACCTTCTAAGGAAAAAGAAAGGAAAAAGAGCATATATAGCTTAGGAGGACAATGACTTGAGCTCTTCCTACGATTTGGAGAATGAAGAAGCCCATCTTTGCCTCATGGCTCAAGCAGAAGAAAATGGAGAAAGCGACACCGAGGTAACTTCTTCTAACCTAGAATCTCTACCCTCTTATGATGAATTGTAGGATGTCTTTCAAGAATTGCATGATGAATCTTTGAGGCTAACAAAAATGGTTTTGTCCTCTAACAAAACAATTTCCTTATTAGTAAACAAAGTTTCTACTTTAAGTGAAGAGATAAATGAGCTCAAGATTGAAAATGAGACCTTAGGACTTATTGATGCTAATTCATTATGTATGACTTGTTCCTCATATGATAACACATCCATATCATTACCTTGTTTGTCATGCAAAGCATTTGAAAAATAAATTGAAGATTTGAACAACACTCTTGCAAAATTCACTTTTGGAAGAGACAACTTAAATGTGTTGTTAGGGAGACAAAAATGTATTTTTCAAAAAGTCGGTTTGGGATTTAATCCAAACAACTATCAAAAGTCTTATAAGAACTTCTTTGTTTCCTCAAAAACATCAAGTAGTCCCTTTGTCAAATGTTTTCATTGTGGTAAGAAAGGGCATAGTGCAACTACTTGCAATATTAGAAAAAACATAAACACCAAGGTTGGAATCAAAAGGGTTTGGGTTCCTAAAGGCACCATACCTAATTCTAACACACAATGACCCAAAATAATTTGGGTACCAAAGGTTAAAATTTGAATGTGTGTTGTAGGTGTGCTTGAAGACCAAGAGCTCAAGTTGGTATCTTGATAGTGGTTGCTCCAAGCACATGACCGGTGATGACTCCAAGTTCTCATCCCTTACCCACAAGAAACATGGTCATGTCACATATGGTGATAACAACAAAGGAAAGATTCTTGGAATTGGCAAAGTTGGTAAGATCCCTTCATCATCTATTGATAATGTTTTGCTTGTTGAAGGACTTAAACATAATTTACTTAGCATTAGTCAATTATGTGATAAAGGCAATAAAGTTATATTTGATTCCTCTTGTTGTATAATTGAGGGAAAGGATGATAAGCAAGTTAAGTTTGTTCGTCATAGGGTTAATAATATATATATGATTAGTCTCGATGATATTTCCTCAGATGATGTTAAATACTTTATGAGTAAAGAAAATGATTCATGGTTATGGCATAGAAGAATTGCTCACATTCACATGGATTACTTAAACAAATTGGTTTCTAAAGAACTAGTAATTGGTCTTCCAAAACTCAAATTTGAAAAAGACAAACTTTGTGATGCATTTCAAAAGGGAAAACAAGTAAAGGTCTCTTTAAAGCTAAAAATATGGTTTCAACTTCTAGACCTTTACAACTTTTGCACATGGATCTTTTTGGTCCCTCTAGAACTATGAGCTTTGGTGGGAATTACTATGCATTAGTGATTGTGGATGATTTTTCTAGATTTACATGGACATTATTCTTGGCCCACAAAAATGATGTTTTTCAATCATTTAAAAAGCTTGCCAAAGTAATCCAAAATGAAAAAAGTTTTTGTATTGCATCCATAAGAAGTGACCATGGTGGTGAATTTGAAAATCATGAATTTGAAACTTTTTGTGATGAACATGACATTGAGCATAGTTTTTCTGCCCCTAGAACACCACAACAAAATAGTGTTGTAGAAAGGAAAAATCGATCTTTAGAGGAAATAGCAAGAACTATGCTCAATGAGGCCAACCTTCCTAAGTACTTTTGGGCGGATGCGGTTAACACCGCTTGTTATGTTATGAATAGAGCCCTAATAAGGCCAATTTTAAAAAAACTCCATATGAGTTAAACAAAGGAAGGAAGCCAAATGTGTCACATTTTCATGTCTTTGGATGTAAATGTTTTGTTTTAAATAATAGAAAGGATAACTTGGGGAAGTTTGATGCAAAATCTGATGAGGGAATATTCATTGGCTATTCTATACATAGTAAGGCCTTTAGAATTTATAACAAACGAATTATGACCATAGAAGAGTTTATACATGTTGCATTTGATGAAACTAACCCAAATGAACCGAGAAAGGATTTTGTTGATGATGTTGTAGAAATCTTGGCAAAAACGCACTCGAAAAATCAAGAGAAAGAGTCCAAGAAGCAAGAAGAGAGACTCCTTAATCACTCATGGCAAAAAGACTCAGAAATCTTGGATCTACCTAAGGAATGGAGGACTTCAAGATATCACCCTCTCGACAAGGTGATTGGTGATGTATCAAAAGGGGTAATCACTCGAAACTCACTTAAAGATGCATGTAATCATTTAGCCTTCGTCTCTCAAGTTGAACCTAAAGACATAAATGAGGCCATTAATGATGAACATTGGATCTTGGCCATGCAAGAAGAACTAAATCAATTTGAGAGAAATCAAGTTTGGGAATTAGTTCCAAGGCCCAATGATCATCCCATAATTGGCACCAGATGGGTCTTTAGGAACAAACTTGATGAAATGGCCCTAATAATAAGAAACAAAGTTAGGCTTGTAGTTAAGGGTTATAATCAAGAAGAAGGCATAGACTATGAAGAAACTTATGCTCCCGTAGCTAGATTAGAGGTCATTAGAATGTTACTTACATATGCTTGCATTATGAATTTCAAACTTTATCAAATGGACGTCAAAAATACATTTTTAAATGGTTTTATACAAGAAGAGGTGTATGTGGAACAACTCCTAGTTTTGAAGATTTTGAATTGCCCAACCATGTTTTTAAACTGAAAAAAGTCTTGTATGGCTTGAAACAAGCTTCTAGAGCTTGGTATGAAATGTTGAGCAAATTCCTTTTAGAAAAAGGCTATTCTAGAGGCAAAGTTGACACTACCCTTTTCATAAAACACAAAATGCATGACATACTTCTAGTTCAAATCTATGTTGATGACATTATATTTGGAGCTACTAACAACTCTCTTTGTAAAGAATTTTCAAATATTATGCAAAGTGAGTTTGAAATGTCAATGATGGGTGAGCTCAACTTCTTCCTTGGTCTCCAAATCAAGCAAACAAGAGAAGGAACTTTTATAAGCCAATCCAAGTATTGCAAGGAGCTGCTCAAGAAGTTTGAAATGGACAATGCCAAGCATATGGCTACTCCTATGGGAACCTCTTGCTATTTGGACAAGGATGAAGGAGGTAAATCAGTAGAAATTACAAAATATAGAGGTATGATTGGCTAACTCCTTTATCTCACTACAAGTAGGCCTGATATAATGTTTAGTGTATGCATGTGTGCTAGATATCAAGCTAATCCTAAGGAATCACACCTAAGTGCTGTTAAGAGAATAATGAAATATCTAATAGGCACATCACAAATGGGTTTGTGGTACCCTAAGGGTGCCTCATGTAGCCTTATTGGGTATTTCGATTCTGATTTTGCTGGATGCAAAATGGATAGGAAGAGCACTAGTAGGACATGTCACTTGCTTGGAAGCTCACTAGTTTCTTGGCATAGCAAGAAACAAAATAGTGTGACATTGTCTATAGCTGAAGCTGAATATGTTGCAGCTGGGAGTTGTTGTGCTCAAATCCTTTGGATGAAACAATAACTCTTGGACTATGGTCTTGAGCTTGATCACATCCCCATAAGGTGTGATAATACTAGTGCAATTAATTTGTCCAAAAATCTCATTTTGCATTCTAGGACTAAACATATTAAAATAAGACATCATTTCATTAGAGACTGTGTTCAAAAGGGTGATTGTATGCTTGAATTTGTTGAAACCACTAAGCAACTAGCTGACATTTTCACTAAACCCTTAGCAAAAGAAGCATTTTTCTATATAAGAAATGAATTTGGTATTTTGGATCAATCATGCATAAATTGACATTTTACTGCATAATCCTAAAATCAAATCATGTTGCTTTCTGCATAATCATGCCATTTTGCTTCATAATTTCTGAGCTATTAATCATATTTGAATCCAATACTAACTTGAGCGTCAGAGATTTTCCCTAAGTTGTTTTGCAGGTGCTCCCTCATGTTCAAGATTCCCAAGCAACTCAACAACCTCACAATTTCACCAAAAAGGGTGAAATTCTTGGTAAAAATAGTATTCTTGCAAAATTAAGTGATTTGAAACATAATATGATTAGATCATATGCTTGTTTGATGATTTGAATTGATTTAAGATATTCTGGAACTGATTTGAATGATTTAAGGTTGATTATATGTTGTTTGGAATTAAACTGGCATGTCTCTGAACCTAATAAATGATAGCAAAATTGATCCTCCACAAATTGATGCATAAAATTATTTTTTATCCTATGCCCTATTCGAATAAGAAGCCCTTTATTCGAATAAAACTTGCTAGTAAAGCCTAGTTATTTTTCTAACCCGTTTATATTATTTGAATAAGGATTCCCTTATTCGAATAACACCTCATAGAATGTGTTATCACAACCTAATATCAACTAGTTATTCGAATAACCAACTGGTTATTCGAATAAAGCATGTCAGTGGCAAAAACCATTTTTATATTATTCGAATAACAAAGTATGTTATTCGAATAACAAATGATAGAATTCCCCAAACACATGAGCTACTACACTGTTATTCGAATAACAATATTATTATTCGAATAACGCTTGGCAGTGAGCCAAGACGCTTCAGGAACCACTTTGTTATTCGAATAACACCACTGTTATTCGAATAACACGGGAATTATAAAAGGATTTCACGAGCCTCCTCTGTCATTTCATAAGTTTTTCCCCCCCTTCTCTGCTTTCTCTTCTTCGTGTCTACCCATCTCCTTCTTCTCTCCATAACCCACCAAAATTCCACCATGGCCTCCTCTTCCAAACGCTCACGTAGCAAAACCGCTCCAACCAATAACCCTATTGATCTTCGAAGACTTTCGTCCAATAACAACGATCTCAAACGCTTCAGGGAAGAATTTTGGACCAGAGACGTCATTCAACCCAAATACATGGATCGCCAGTTCTTTGAAGACGATGAAGGATTTGATTTCCTCGATGATCTCTCCCATCAGGGCGTGCTCGATCTCTGCAGCTACAAGGACTCCATTTTCCCAGATTTGGTGAAAATGTTTTACTGCAACCTGAAGATGGACGGTCTTAATCTCATCTCTGAAGTAAAGGACCAGGAAATAGTTATCACTCCAGCTGATTGGATGCCGTTCTTCAAATTTGATGCCACGGGTGCTGCTGTGGAGCTAGATAGCAGACCTTACGTGAAGGCATACAGAAGAGAAGAAGTTGTGTCACTATTGGTGAAGCCTGGAACAGTTGGGCCCAAGGTTGGTCTGAAGAGTGGGATGCTGAAAAGCCAAGAAAAGCTGCTTCACTACTCATACGCGCACATTCTCGCTCCTCGTGGAGGTAACTATGCTTATCTGACTGAAGATGACATTTTTCTTCTCTGGGTGCTGAAGAAAAATTAGAAGATCAACTGGCCAAATTTCATTAGAAAATACATGATGAAGGTCAAGACCACCAATAATTCTGACCTGCCATGTGCTCTCATTATCTCAGCCTTTTTTAAGAAATACTCCCTGCTCAGACAAACTGAACGGACAATGGAATTGAACCACTTCAACATCTTTGGGGAATTTACTCTGAAGAAAATGAAGATGGTTCCGGACAATATTGGAGGGTGGGTATACCCTGATGAACTAGAAGAAGCTGCAGCAGATGAAGACATTGCAGATGCCCCTATTCTTGCTGATGACCCCTGTTCCTGCTGATCACCCTAGTGAAGCCCCTGCTCCTGCTCCAGTAACCCTGGAAGGCATTATGACCACTCTGCTCGACAATCGTGCTTACATGGAACACACCTTTTCTATTCTCTTCGACAGAATAGAAGGTGTTGAACGCGAGATTGTTGCCCTGCGAGTTGCACCTCCTGCCCCTACACCAGACTCACCTTCTCCTCCACCAGACACTTATTTTTGATCATAGGAATTTAGTTTTTAGATCCTTTTTTGATGTTTTTGATGTATCTTTGGCTGCCTATATCAGCACTTGTTTATCCTTGGCCATGCTTGCAATAATTAAATAAAGTATAATTTAGCTTCCTTGCTAACTTCGCACTCTCTGAGCATGTTCTTGCCTTACATCTCTTACAAAATGTTCGTTTAATTCCTTGCCAAATGATATAAACGCATGTTTGTGATTACCTGGTATATGCATGTCTTGCCCCATCTTTTTGATCATGACAAAAGGGGGAGAAGAACAAGAATAAGCTAAAATTAACTCTGTTAATTTGTACTTAAAGATAAAAATAACGAACAAGAGTAAGCTAAAATTAACTCTGTTAATTTGTACTTAAAGATAAAAATAATCACTGTTGACAAATTTTGGTTTTGGAGATTGCGTTGAGAAAAGACAGATCTGAAAGACTAATCTGAAAAGGATCAAGAGACTCTAAAAGAAAGGGAGAGCTGCGCTTGTCTCTGATAATTTATGCTCCGTTAACAAACAAGAAGGGGAGTAAGTCTCCTTAATTAAATCCTGTGATTTCCAATTTACAAATGAACTAACTCTTTTCTTAATGGTTGTTTGTCATCATCAAAAAGGGGGAGAATGTAATTGGCATATATCTCATAAAGAATGTGTTTTGATGATAACAAACTTAAAGATGTTGCAAGATCAAGTCCAAGAGTCTCAAGACCATCAAGTATAGCTTTTAGGACTTCAATCATTTTGTAAAGATATATATAAAGATTCACAATTGCTCAATCTTACATTTCGCAATAGCACACAAGTTTTCAAGGCTTCAATATGGTTTTTAATTTCCAAAGAATCAACTATCTCGTGTCCATAAGCTTATAAGATCATATGGAATCAAAAGCAATATTTAAAAAGGCATAAAACATGTTTTTCACATGTATTATTCGAATAAGGAGTTCCTTATTCGAATAACACAAGTCAGAGATTCCAAATAATTTTTCAGGAAAGGATTTATTCGAATAAGCCCTGTGCTATTCGAATAAATGGTTCAAAAAACGTTTTGGCACGAATAAGTTATTCAAATAACAAAGTGTTAGTCGAATAACACATCTCCAGGAAATCATTTTATTAAATGGTTATTCGAATAATAGAGTTGTTATTCGAATAACAAGCCTTTCAGCAAAACCATGTTTAAATGGTTATTCGAATAACAATGTTGTTATTCGAATAACGAGAACTCAGCAAATCAAATATTCGAATGAGTTATTCGAATAACATGAATGTTATTCAAATAACATATTTTCCCAGAAGCCATAACTTTAAGTGGTTATTCGAATAACCAAGATGTTATTCGAATAACACATTACAGAGGAAAACACGCTTGTGCTATTTAAAGCCTTATTCGAATAAGGATTCTCTTATTCGAATAAGAGAGCTTTCCAGAAACAGAAATTAACGGATAGTTCGTAACATTTAATGCTCCAACCACTACCCAACGGCTCTAAACTTCAATGACTTATAAATAGAAGTTGTTGGGCATTTATGGAGGTCAGACAATCAATTTGAAAAACCTTGGTTAAGCATTAAAAACGAGTTTTCATCTTTTCCTCCGTTAATACTCTGTTTCTGAGTGAAAACTGTGAATCATATACCCATTGAATTTCCAGTTGTATTATCTGCTCTTTGAAGAGAGTTTCTACCTATTCAATCTTTGTATAATCTCTAGAGAGGGTGAGGCATCCCTCCAAAGTGTAAAAGGGTGAGGTATCCCTTGGAAAATAAAGGCTCAAGCATAAGGGTGAGGTATCCCAAAGTGTTGAGTGCTCAAGGTTGTAGTGGTTGTCAAGCACCCATTGAAGCTTGAAGATATAGTGGAAAATCTCAAGTTGTTGCTTGGGGACTGGATGTAGATCACAAGTGGATTGGTGATCGAACCAGGATAAACCATTGTGTTTGTTTTCTCTAAACCCTTCTCTTTATTTTGTGCATTGTTTTATTGAATTGCTTAAATATTGTCTCCTTTGGTTATCACTTTTATAAGTAAAAGTGTTTATCTCATCTATCCAATTATCTCTAATCATTCCATAGCTTCAACGAAAATTGGTTATCAAACGATTTGTTAAAGATTTGCGAACTTGATTTACTTACTCAATTCACCCCCTTCTTGAGTATTGAGGCCACTTGGTAACATGGGGTCCATAATCTCAAGCTACAGTCAATTATGCTTAACCTCTATAAACTATGGTGGGTTTATGGGTTAAGGTTAGGCCATAAGGGTACAGGTGAGTACCTTTGAATGCATTGCTTGACCCTGGAGGGTGTTCAAGTGGATTCCCCTGTCTAGCCATTAAGTAAAAATACGCTTAATGACTGTAAACTATGGTAAGTTTATGGGTTAAGGTCAAGCTCAAATAGGTACGGGCGAAAACCCTTGAATGCTCTACTTGACCTCGAAGGGTGTTCAAGTAGATTCCCCAGTTTGGCTATTATGTAAAGATGCCGGAATAGCTTACCCTTTCAGACTTGTATTCCTTAGACCTCACCAAGGTGTGGTGACCATGTGGGTTGCGACAGGCCTAAGTATCCAGGGACTCAAGGTCACTGTCGAGATACTGGTTGTAGATGTTGATGAGCGGAAGTACCTGTGAACTCAAGGTCGTAGCTGAGGTACTGGCTTCGAGATAAGACAATAGTCATGAAGAAATGTCAATTTACTAATATACAAGGATATTCATTACATAGCAGAAGTAACGATTACAATGTATTACATGATTGTGCGGGTTACTTCATGGTGGCGATTGTTCTCCTAGTTGTTGTCTGGCGGTCGAGCTCTATCTTGATCATGGGCGTTATCCCGAGGTGAACGTGGGTTGGGGTTGTCATTTCACGCCTGAGAACATCTTCTCTGATAGTAAGGAGAGGGACTCTAGGGGGCTATAGCTCCGTTTTCTGTAATGACCCCTCCTCTAGTTGTTTTAGGCCTTCTGAACATATCGGCCGAAATGGCTGTCCTGGATGAGGGACTCAATGACATCTTGGAGGTTAGTACAATCCTTCATGTTCTGACCGGGACCATCGTGCCATTCACAACACTTGGATGTGTCTCTCCATGCAAGTTTCTTTAGGGCGAGGCCTAGATATATCATGGAGCTCTGTGTTCATGACTTCCTAGTAAATCTGGGCTTGTGGTGCGTTGAGGGGAGTATAATTGTCATACTTCCCCTTGAGAGGTGGCCTTGGAATCCTCCCCTGTTGATTCGGCTGCTCCTCGGACCTCAGCTTAGCATCTTATTTGTCGAGATGCTTCTTGGCTCACAGAACGTCTTCATCGTTGATATATTTATCGGCGCAGGCCCGAACTCATCCATGGTCTTGGGATCCTTTTTTTCCAACAAGAAAGAGAATTGTCCCGGACGTAGTCTTTCCCTAATGTAGAACAGTTCGAGTCTCTCTTCCCAGTCACACACATTTACAATTTCCTTGTTGAACTAGGATATAAAGTCTCAGAGAGACTCATCTTTTCCTTGCCTTATCTGAGAATGACATGAAATGAATTTAGGCTGCACTTTGCTGGTAGTAAAGTGCATCAAAAACCTCAAGGACAGGGCTCCCCAATTATCCACAGGCCTCTGAGATAAGGTGGTGAACCATCTCAAGGTGGCTTTCTTCAGAGACAAGGGGAAAGCATGACACATAAGAAAGTTGTCTCCACCAACAAACAAGAGTGCAGACACGCAAGCGTCCACATGTTCCTAAGGATCCGTGGTCCTATCTTAAATTTCGATATTGGTAGGATACTTGAAGTGTTTCGGGATCTCATAGGCTATCAGTCTATCAGAGAAGGGTTGGTTTTGTGACACCATGTCCCTTATTGTGTATGCTTGCTTTCTTATGTCGACAGTTTCAGCCAGACGACCTAAATCCGTGATCCTGGAGTTCTTCGGTTGATGATCATCGCACCGGTATTGATCTCTTCTATTTTTATGGTTCCTAACTAGGGAACGGTTCTCTGCTTTGTTACCCTAGTTGGAAGCCCTCTCCAGGTTATGCATTCTCTCGTCTTGACGGTGAATCCTCTCATCTTGGAGTTTAACCAAGGAGAGTAATTCTGCTCTAGACAGCTCTTGGTGATCAATCATACCACGATGAGACTGAACTTTGTTTTCCACCTGGTCACCAAGGCGTTGCAGCGTCGATAACTGCTGCCCAGCGTCCTTGGAAGGTGCTTTCTGAGGGCCAAGGCGTTGCCTCGCTAGAATTCTTAAGGAAGGAGGGGGAGATTCTCTCTAGTGAAAAAAGTCTCCTGCTCGTCATGTCTAGGTTATGGGCAGGTTATGACTGATTCCACAACTGGTTGATGAGAGAGGGTTAGACATCAGGCGATAGTTCGACGATGGAAGGTTGCACGTAGTGGAGGCGCGATTCTGGTTGGTTGATGTCTGTCTCCTTCTTATGTTCACCATGGTGGTGATAGTAGGCAGAGTTCTTAAGGTGGTGTTGGGAGTAGAAATTTCTCGTTCCCCATAGACAGGGCCAATGTTCAGAACTAGGTTTTGAGAGTTACCTGTATTGGTATGAAACGATGAGCTCCTCCATAGAGCAACCGTAACAACAATGAGCGAGAGGGTGGGTACTTGCAAAAGGCACTCCGACGCTCAAGTCAGTAGGTGCGTAAGAAGAGTATAGTGAAGTTTGGGAATTAGCTCATATCTTTTCTCTCTTACTTACTATGTTTATATGGGCGTTTTAGGATATGTGGTGTCTGAGCATTCAATGCGTGTCAAATGCTGTTACTTGAGATCGTGGCAACACGATCGTGGGAGGTAGGATCACGCGAACAGGGTTGTGAAGACTGCTATTCATTTGTACTTATTCGTCTACTTGTACGGGATACGATTAAGATTTATTCCTATCGTTAAGCCTGGCGTTTAGGCTGCTTCATGCATACTTTACACTTGGATGACAGCCTGGCGAGTCGAATTGCTCCAATTCTTTGGACCCGTAACCCAATCTAGAACATTCTCTTTTCGTAATCCTATGGAGGTGAGGGTAACAATTATAATTGTCATCTATAGTATTTGAACCAAAGTTTTAAAAACCTAGATTACTAAATGCTTAATTATTAGTTTTTTTTATTCATATTTTGTTGACAAAATAATCTATTCTTCGCTTTCAGGAATCTTAGGAAACTGAAATACGTAGACAACTTTCATCCATTCGACTTAACGTTCAACAAGCATTGTGAAAAAGGGAAATTACCAAACTACGTGGTGGTTGAACAAAGATATTTCGACTTGTTAGCAGCACCAGGGAATGACGATCATCCATCTCATAATGTGCAGAAGGGCAAAAATTTGTAAAGGAAGTGTATGAAGCACTTAGAGCTAGC
This sequence comes from Ormosia semicastrata, assembly GCA_029884595.1. Lineage (NCBI taxonomy): Eukaryota > Viridiplantae > Streptophyta > Magnoliopsida > Fabales > Fabaceae > Ormosia > Ormosia semicastrata. The sequence continues at coordinate 80,124,188 of JAQQTO010000060.1, forward strand.
CCGCAATGGAATGAAATCTTGTTTGTGATTATATACGACAAGCATGGAGGCTTTTACGATCACGTGCCAACCCCTGTGGATGGTGTGCCCAGTCCAGATGGCATTGTAGGTCCTGATCCATACAAGTTTCAGTTTGATAGGCTTGGTGCAAGGGTTCCAGCCATCATTGTTTCTCCATGGATTGAGCCAGGCACAGGTAAGAAGCATGCATCTACATACATGGATAATATATATATATATAGTTGGTTGCCTTTGGATGATGTTTCAACATTTCAATACAAACAAAAGTTGTGTTGATCCCATAAAATGATATATTTTTTTTAAAAAAAGTACATAACTAGTAAGGTATGAGTGAGAGAGAAGACCACAAAAAGATACAGTACGTTTAATCATGGATAGGGAACAACTGTGAAAACGAACTGCCTAACATCTAAAAAGTCATCGAGGGAGAAAGTTTGAAGGTCACAATTTTTTAAATGTTACTATGAATTCAGATTCATGATAGATCGACCTACACGAAACAAGTCTATTTATTTTAAGATAATTCAAAATTATATATCTGTACCTATTATAAAATTTACTGAAAACATGTTAAGGTATATAGGGTCTATTGTGAACCTAGATCCGCGTAACAAAACTGCCAATTGTTTTTATCTAGTCATGTTTCTTTCCTAACGCAAAACATAATGAACATGAATTTTGTTTTCTTTATTTTAAAGTCTTTACATATACATACTTGTGAAAATACAGTTTAAGTAATTATTTATACCACAAAACACTAACGTTACTAATTAATAATCAAATGTTGTATATAGTGTTGCACAAACCTTCTGAACCATTCCCAACATCACAATATGAACACTCCTCTATACCAGCAACTGTCAAGAAGATATTCAATCTCCCAGAGTTTTTGACAAAGCGGGATGCATGGGCTGGAACACTCGAGGGTCTTTTAACCCGAAGCAGCCCAAGAACTGATTGTCCTGGTAAAATATCTATCTTTGGTCCACCCTTTTTCTTTCTGCTGTGATTGTTTTATTAATACTATTAGTATTTTGTATTAGTTCAATGCACGAGATAATAAGAGAAAAATTTAAAATAAATAAGTTATTTATATAGTTTTATTTAATTTTAATTTTAAACTTTATAATTTTTTTTTTATATTTTTATATCATGTATTATATTTTTATTCATTTGAAAGTTTGTTTTATCATTCATTTAGGTTTTTAGTCTATACTAATGATAATGTATCAATCTTTATATTTTTTTATTCATTTGAATTTTTTATTGCTATAAATTCTTTTCATAAAGGTATTGGTTCATATTTTTTATGAAAAATTGATTTTTATAATTTTCAAGATTTGATGATATTAAATCTAATTTAAGAATATAAATCTTATCACTAACATGTTTCTATGTTACTATTTTTACTCCTATCACATTGGTCTCTATTTTTCTACAATTAATTTATCTCATTATACAATCTTATTGATTAATAATCAATATTTCTAAGTAGTACAATCGAAACTCATTTCTTAAGGTTATACCAAAATGATTCATAATGTAAAAATTATATTATCATTTATAGTCATTTTAGTATATCGTCAGATAAAAAGACTTATAAATAGAATACAAATGAAATTATATTGAAATTGTTCTCTAAAATTTTCACCCCTATTTTTAAAAAGAATACCAGATTAAGTCTTAATACAAAAAAATTATCTTCTTTTATAATTATTATTGAATACTATTAAATATTAAATATTTAGAGAAAAGTTCATTGATGATATTTTCATGTAAAATTATATTACAAATTAAATCCTTAATTTTTCACTTCCGTTATTAAAGTTTCATCAAACTAACCACTAATGTCAAATTTTATAAAAAAAAAAAATTTCTTAGGTCGAAAGATATTAAAGTGGCAATTGAAAAATATATATCGCAAAATATTACAATAGTCAATATCAATATTACTAAATAATACTCAATACATTCTAATTCCTTAACTCTCTAACTTATACATTTAGTTCATACAATTTAAATAAGCTAAATAAAAATAACATGTTAATTAAATTAATCATTTGACATTTGACTTATTAGGTTCTTTGACTTTTTTAATTTATTTTCTTTGTAATTTCTATTTCTTTTCTTTCTCTTTGTAATTTTTTGTTTTATATTTTTATTTATTTTTTCTTTTTATGTTTATGTGACAATTTCTTTTATACGTGTCAATATTTTTTTAAGTTTTACATCGTGTAATATATTGTAAACAATTAAGTAATGTATTTGTCACATGTTAAAAGCTTAATACATTTACTAATTGACTTGAATGAAGTATAATGAAATTTAGGCCATGTATTTTCTTTTTATATATTAATTATATTGATCAATTGATTATATTTATTAATTAATTATATTGATTGATTGATTGATTAATTAATTATATTGATGTATATGTGACAATTGTTTTTACATGTGTCAATATTTTTTTAAGTTGATATATCATATGACACATGACAAAAAATTAGGTAATGTATTTGTCACATGTCAAAAACTTAATGCATTTACTAATTGATTTAGATGTTAAAAACTTAATGCATTTTAAAATTTTAGGGCATGTAACTTCCTTTTCTATATTATATTGATTATTTTTGTATTTTTTGGGTTGTGAGTTTTATTTTTTTGGGGTATGAGGTATAAAATTAATCTTTGCCTGTTTTATGTTTCAATGCATCAGAAATTATTTAATATATGTATTCTGTTTTGATTAATTGAGATTCACTTATTACTTGATTTATAATATATATTTTTTTACACTTTTTAAAAGTTGAAAATTTATTTTTTTATTCAGATCAAGAGAAAAATAATTATATTTTTATTGAAAACGGTGATATATTTGTCCATAAAAAATGTACGTTCACCCGAAATTCAGTCACTCATTTATTCAAATTTATACAATTTAGTTGTAAAATTATTCAAACTCATTTCACGTTAGTTCTTGAAAGTAATAGTAGATAGAGTAATTTGAAACAAGTTTAAATAATTTAAGGATTAAGTCAGACGCTTACTTTAAGTCAGGAACTAAATTGCTTAAGGGTTATAGTTTTCAAGGATGAATATGCTATTTTGCTCTATTTGTCTTTATTAAACACTACATGTATTTACCTCGGCCACCAATTATATACTTAGAATGGACAGAATCTTTCCTTAATTCTTGGCCATTTATGTTGCGAATGTTGCAGTGAAACTGCCTGACCCAATCAAACTACGAGAGGCTGCTGCTCATGAACAGGCCAAGTTGAGTGAATTTCAGGAAGAATTAGTACAAATGGCAGCAACTTTAAATGGGAATCATAGAAAGAGTATATACCCCAACAAGTTAACTGAACATGAGTGTTTCGGGCGCAGTTAAATATGTTGACGATGCATTCAAGACATTCTTGAATGAGTGTGAAAAAGCCAGGCAAAGTGGAGTTGATGGATCTGAAATTGTCGATTCTGCTAAAGAACCGATACCTACAGATTCCAAAAATTTATTTGACAAGATGTTATCTTGTATAATCTGTGATCGATAATTAACTTACCCATTTTAGTCATAATTTCTACCTGAAACACGTGTTGCTATGTGTACAATTGGCTTTGGCAATGGCAACTATGTTGAATAAAGAAGTTTATTCATGTCTGGCTCATCAGAAGAGTGTGATTCTTTTAAGGATCTGAACTACCCATTGCAGCTGGTTGGAGTGTTTTTTATTCTTATTTTATTTTTTAATGTGTGCCTATAATCACATGTTAAGGAATAAAAGTAGTATTATTATTCTTCCCTAATTACTTAAAAAAGAAAATATGAAATGTCTTTTAGATTTTCAAAATATTAAATACTTTTACTTTTCATCTAATAGTTTCTGATCAGGACCGGATTATGAGTCCATAAATCTGGAGCAACCTGACCCACCAGGGAGGCACTCAGATGTTACTGCACATGTGAGACAGCCTATTTACTAGGTGTAACTTCCTCAACTAAAATTGATTCTAATCATATCCCGCATAAACAGGAGAATAATGATAAGGAATAACAGTCTCCACGATTCTAGGTAACAATATTCAATATGCATTAAATGTTCATATTCTTCACACCCTAAAATGTTTATCTATATACACTCAGCAAGGAAAAAATGGTATGACCTAATCCCAAATTCTACACACTACCCTCCTTGCGCACATACTGACTTGAGCGTCGGAGTGCCTCCTTGCTCCATTGTTGTTGCTGCTGCACCACGGAGGAATCCACTATCACTTATCTTCTCAAGTAACCCTCAAAATCTAGTTCTGAACATTGGCACCATTTGTGGGAACTGATAAATTTCTACTCCCAACATCACCCTCAACTCTTCTACAACCAGCACCATCATGGTTAACACAAGGAGGAGACATGTCTCAACCAACCAGAATCACACTTCTGCTACACGCAACCCACTATCTTCAAATTGTCGCCCGATATCTGTCCCTGCTACTCATGAGCCAGCCTTAGAATTAGCCATGCCTCAACCAAAACCTAGGCAAGACTGGTAGGAGACTTCTTTTACTAGAGAGAATCTCCTCCCTCCTTCCTTGCAAGTTCCGATGAGACAATGTCTAGGCCCCCTAAGAGCACCATCTGGTGATGGACAATGGGTGTCAACGCTGCAACGCCTCGGAGATCGAGTAGAGAATGAGGTTCGGTCTCGCCATGCTAAATCTGATCATCAGGAGTTGTCCAGGGTAAAATTGCTCTCTTTGGTCAGACTTCAAGATGAAAAGATTCATCTCTAGGAGAAAAGAATTTACAACCTGGAGAGAAACCAGGGTTATGAAGGTGACAACTGATCTCTGAGAAGGAATTGTGAAAACAGAAGGGGTAGAACTCAAGAAGACGACCGCCATCCAGAAAATTGTAGGATCACGGACCTCAGACATAATGTTGAGCCTACCCATACAAAAGAGCAAGAGCACAAAGTAAGGAGCTCAGTTTCTTAAAATTAGCCCTTATCTAATAAACTGATGGCCTACAAGATCCCTAGGTGTTTCAAATATCCTACCAACATTGAAGCCTATGATGGGACCACAGACCCCCAGGAGCATCTTGACTCCTACGTCTCTGCTTTCTTATTTGCTAGATGAGATGATCCTCTCATGTGTCGTGCTTTCCCATTGTCCCTTAAGAAAGTCGCCTTGAGATGGTTCACCATCTTAGGTCCGTCATTAACTAGGAGGGCATGTCCTTGAGATTTTTGTTGTATTTCACCACTAATAAGGTGCAGCCTAAATCCATTTCATGTCTTCCCTAGATCAAGCAAGGAAAGGAGGAGTCTCTCTGAGACTTCATATCCTAGTTCAACAAGGAGATTATGAACATACGAGACTAGGATGAAAGGCTCAGATTGTACTACATTAGAGAAGGGCTCCGACCAGGACCATTCTCCTTCTCACTGGCAAAGAAGAAGCCCAAAACTATGGGCGAGTTCCACGCCCATGCTGACAAATATATTAATGTTGAAGATGTTCTCGAGGCTAGGAAACATCTCAAGAAAGGAGAAGATGCTAAACCCAAATTCAGGGAGCAATCGAACTAACAAGGCCGAAGTTCAAAGCCACCTTTCAAGGTAAAGTACGAGAACTATACACCCCTAAATGCTTCTTGGGCTTAGATCTACCAGGAGGTCATGAACACCGAGCTTTGGGATGTGTAAAAACCTCCCCCCATGAAGAAGCATTTGTAGAGGGACAAATCCAAGCACTGTGCTTGGCATGACGCCCATGGTCACAACATAGAAGACTGCATTAATCTTCAAGAGGCCATTGAGTCTCTCATCCGGGACAAGCGTTTTAGCTGGTATGTATGCCAAACCTGGAACAATAATTGGAGGGGAGGCCATTACAAGAAGCGAAGCTATAGCCCTCGGAGTCCCTCTCCTCCCTAACAGAGAAGAGGTTCTCTAGATCGGAATGACAACCCCAGCCCAAGCTCACCTCGGGGTAAAGCCTAAAGTCAAGATAGGGTGCCACCCCAAAATAACAGCCATGATGACAATTGTCATCAAATTGAAGTAACCCGAACAATATTGTAATACTTTTATAGTTACCACTTCTACCATGTAACGAACATCTTTTGATATGAATGAATGTTATTCTTCCCCAACACTATTATTTCATTTTGTTAGCCATGACAACCATTACCCAAGAGGGGGGTAAATTGGGTGATTACAAGTTTTAATACAACTTTGACAAATTATGTATTTTGAATAACTTGATTAATAAATGCAGCGGAATAAGCATAACAAAGGCACAACTATTAAGGATTACTCAAATGCAACTTGGGTTATGAGATAAATCAAGCAAATAAGCTAGATATTAAGATCAACTCAAGTATAGGTAATTAAAGCACAAATGTAAAGTGATAGAGTTGAGAAAAAAAAATACAAGGATTTATCCTGGTTCAGCCACCAACCACTTGTGGCCTACATCCAGTCCCCAAGCTAAATTTGAGATTTTCTTCACTAGCTCCTAAACTTCACAGGTGTTAGGAAAACCTTTGTACAAATAAGAGCACTCCTCACACCTTGGGATACCTCACCCTTGCTCTAGAGCCTCCAATTCTTCAAGCTTCACAAGTGCTTAATGACCTTTACAAACTTGAGCACTCAACACACCTTGGGATACCTCACCCTTATGCTTGAGCCTCAACTTCAAGGGATTCCTCACCCTTTTACAGATTTGAGAAATGCCTCACCCTCCTTACAATTTATATAAAGTGTAGATGATAAGAAACTCTCTCAAGAGTGGATAATACAAATTGAATATCAATAGGTATCAAGAAATCACACTTTTAAGCTCAAAATAGAATATTTGATGAAAAAATGGTAAAACTTGTGTTCAATGGTAAGAATCATTTTTGGATTGTTTCCCCACCTTTCATGAATGCCCAAACACTTTCATTTATAGCCCAAAGCAAGTTATAGCCGTTGGTGTTGGTTAGGAATGATTTATTATAAAATATAGTCATTTATAGACGTTGTACGTATTTTCTGCTTTCCAGATAACCAGTTAGGACATTGTCCTAATCGGTTAGGAGCTTCAAAACTTTGCTCCTGACATTCACAATAACCGGTTACACAATGAGCCTAATCGATTAGACTTCTTTTTAAAAGCCTTTCCACGTGAATTTTAAGGCCACACTAACCAGTTAGGGAATTACCCTAATCAGTTAGGCTCTATTTAAAAAGCCTGTTCACGTTCAATTTAAATCACTACTAACCGGTTAGGAAAACTTCCTAATCGGTTAGAAGCTTTTATAAAAGCATGAAAAATGCTCCTTTCTTTTATGCTGACTGATTAGGTGAATTGCCTAATCGGTTAGGAGCTTTAGAAACTTGAAAAATGATCCTGATATTCATAATAATTGGTTAGGCTAATTGCCTAATCGGTTAGGAGCATTTAGAATGTGAAAATTGTAACACCCCAATTTTTGGGTAAAAGACCGATGTATCCTTATTTTACTGTTTCTTGTTTTTCTGTATGAAATACAGACATATAATACTGTCTGTTATTTTATTTGACCGTTTTGAGTGTTTTGCTTCGTGATGGGGAAAAATGGAAAAATGACCATTTCATCCCGAATGTACTGCTTTTTGGTTTTTCTACATGATACAAAGTGTTTGATATTACTGTTGTGATTTTATTTGGACTTTTTGTGAGATTTGCTAGTTGGTCGGAAAAATATTATTTTAATTAATTAGAGTTGGGGGATCTTACTAAACCCAATTGATTGATATATAAATTAGTTTCATAATTTTTAGAATTTAATCATGCGATAAAATAATTTTTAGTATTATTTTATTACTCAATATAAATTTTGAATGGACCCGATCTTGTGTGTATTAAAAGGGACCCACGTATAAATAAAGTAACCAATAGAAACAAGAAACTTGGACCAATAGAAATATGACACCTAGAAGTCAAATTAATAAAGAGAAGTCAACAAAAGTGGCTTGACCATTTTGGACCATTAGATTGAATCTTGGTGGATAAGCTTGAATGATGACCATAGATTTGATGAATGACTAGGATTGAATCTTGATGGATAAGCTTGGATGATGACCATGGATTTGATCAATGGATAGGATTTAAAGAAGAATCAATGGCTAGGATTAAGTCAAAAATTTGTAGACTTGACTTTAGGATTAGTAATTAATTAAGCTTAGTTTGACTAGATTAATTATTTAATTAGCAAACTAATTAAACTAATTTAGTTATTAAATAATTATAATATAAATACTAATTAAATATGCTAATATTGTTTAGAGATTATAAAATATGTAATTATTTGTCTAATTAACTAGTTATGTAATTAGATAAACAATTAAGTAGACTAGTTTAATTCTTAATTAATTATAATCTAAAATATTAATTGGGAATCCTAAAATTAATTAAAGGTTATGATATATGTTAGTATATGTTAGATATATTAGTCATAGGATTAAAATGCTAATTAGGATTTAATTAGGATATTTGACCAAATAAATTTTCCTAATTGACTAACATGTAATTAAAACAAATTAAATACTTAAAATGGACTTGGAGGATACGGTTGGGCAGCAGCCTTTAGGGGCTTATTGGACAAGTTTTACAAGCTTCTTAAGCACTACAATAAAGACCTCATCTCAACCATTGAAGGAATGGAGGGTTAGGATAGTTTGCATGTGATTAAATCACTTAAACTCACCCAAATTTTCCACACGGTAGCAAAGCACATGGGCAGCTGCAATATTGGAGGCAAAATGGAATATTCAAGAACATGTGACAAGGCTTGGAGTAGCCAATAGGAAACAAGCTTGGTGATCAAGTTTTAATCTTGACCCTTGGTGAATTCTAAGGCTTAGATGGAGTCTTGGAGAGTCAAAATTGGTGGCCTTTTTGCATGTGCTTCCACGGCCATGCATTTGGAGGAAACAAAATCAAACATAATTCATTCTTTCTCTCAAAGTGATTCACGGCCATGCATTTGGAGGAGACTTATTTCATTTAATCAAAGTCTTCATCTATTCTCCAAAGCTATCAAGCAAAACTCTCAAATATTCTTTCTCTTTTTCTTCTCCAACCCCACGGCAGCAGCTCTCTCTCTATCACTCTTCACTTTTATTTCACACATATCTTAGAAAAATTATTCATTTTCTCTCTCTAAAACACCAAGAACCAAGAACACTTCTCTTCCATTTTCTCTCTCACTCTATTCGGCCTATACACTACCCACAACACCAAGCATCTATAATTTTATCTAACCATATTTCCTAAACCCAAATCCTATTCTAAACACTTTCTCTTCACAAAGTTTTTCCAAAATCCTACTCTATCTTGTCCAAAATTCAAGTTTTTGCTTACTTACTTAAGGGTAAGTCTTGATTTTATGGTTTAAAATTAGATTTCTAATTTTTCTAACCATGATTGTTCCATGATTTTTCCATATTAAACCTTGTATGAGTTTTTACTAATTGTTTTAAATTGTTAGGATTTTGTTTGGAGGCTACCCGAAATTTCAAGGAGAAGGAGGAGACTAACCGGTTATTTTGCTTCAAGAGGTAAGAGGGAGATTACCCTCATCAACCTCAGGTGTGAAGAATCCATGAGGATTCGGTTTGTGTAATTGTGGTGGTTTGAATTGTTGTGGCTTGTGTTAATTATTTGATTATTTAAGTGTTTTTCGGTTGGTGATTTATTTATTTTTATATGCATGATTATAGCTTTAGAATATTTTGCATGCCTATAGTGTTGAAATATGTGGCATATGTATTGTATGTGTTATTATAATGTTAGAAATGCATGAGCATTCCAAAGAATGCAAAACCCTAGGTTCGGTCATACCATTGAATGGAAGGAATTAAGGTGATTTACAATGTTTTTAATGAATATCAAGTGAATTCAAGTGAATTAGAACAAAGAAATGAATTTTTGGAATTTTATTTATATTATGAGATTTTCGCCAACATGCCAAAAAGTGAGAAAAATTGGATTCTAAATAATCTAAGGTAAGTAAGCATGTTAAAGGAAATTTTATCAAAATGTTTTGATTATTAAAAATGAAATGGTCGAATTGAATTTTAGAAACTAATTTAAGTATTGTTAGTATTTACAAAGATTATACATTAATTTGAAATATTTTACAAGTAGCTTGAAAAATATTTTAAATGGTTTTAAATTGCTTAATAATTTTGTTTATTAGTCAAAAACTATTTATTTGAGGAAAACGGAAAAGAAAATGATTTAAAAGCTTATGCGATTGAGAAAATGATATAAAATTATTACGCGATTGAGGAAATAGCAAATTATATTTACGCTTAATTGGAAATGTGATATATATTGTGAAAACGACAAGATTTTGAAAATAAAATAAAATTTCTACGCGATTGACAAAAACGAAGAATTTTACTATTGGGCCAATGTGGTGAACCCGGATATATGAGAAGTTATGTTGCGCCAAGTGGGTGCGTATTGTGATTTGGTTTTATGAAAAGATAGTGCGCCAAGTGGCCAGCGTCTTATTTTGAGATTTATGCCATGAGGGCATTTACGTAATTATTTTCGCTATTGAGGGCGTTTTTGACATTATTTGAAATCTGAGGGCGTTTTGTGATTATTTAAAGTTTGATGGCATTTTTGTATATAATAGAAGTTTAGTGGCGTTTTTGTAAATGATGGAGATTTGATGGTATTTTTGTAAATAATTGGAAATTGATGCCGAGGATATTTTGGTAATTATTGCTTTGTTCATGCACCGAGTCGCCAATTTTAATTGGTGATTTGATTGACGAGATGAATAACATCGTGTTGTCGATGTGATAGGCATAGTGTGTTCAGTTCCTGATATGGACTTGGAGTTCATAGTGTGCATTATTCCATATGTGGACAGGAGGTAGCTCCTTCTGGGTCTTGGTGCGTGATAACACACTTATGTTCTCGACGAGCACTATCCTTAATCAAGTTTTGAGAGGACTATTGGACTGCCTGTAGTATACAATTATTTGACTGTGTGTCTGGGTTGTATGCTATGCCATTGTTTTTATTATGATTATTTTTCGTGGGCTATAGACACAAAGTTTTTTCAATAGCAATCACAATGATCAGCTATAGACACAAAGTTTTGACAAAGGCAATAGTTGGTCGGGGTAGCCAAAGCTATAGACACAAAGTAACAAGGTAATGCAATATTGGATTGGTCAAGCAAGATTAATAGAAGTCTCAACTCATTCTCTCAGATATCATTGTGTGTATTGTAGCTCCATGGAGTAGGATTGTGTCACATTGCATATGTTTATATGTAGTACATTATTATCTTTTATTTGTGATCGTTTACCTATGATCTTTTATTTGGGATATTATATGTTGATATTGCATTTAATCGTTATTCTATATTATTATGATTTATTGTTATGGCATTTTATATAGTGTGAATTGTTATATCTATCCTGGTAATGTTATTGTGGTTTATTCGATTACAATATATGCTTATTAGAATTAATTGTAAATCGATAATATGACTAAATTCATGTATGGAATGATTTAGTCATTCGTATCATTCTTTATGGTAAAGGTGAAAGGGGATCTCACCTCTTTATTGTATTGTTTTGTTTGGTTTGTATTGTTTAAATTCGTGTAGTTAGCGTATTTTGAGGCTTTTTGGAGACAATACTTGTCAAAAGTAATCTTCCAAGTTTCAACATGATGCATTGGTGAAGAAATGGAATTTTTGTTTAGGTTGAGTTTTATTCTTCCTCGTTAGTGTTATTACTGCTATTAGTAGAAACCTTCATTGGGTTTACTATTGTTTCTCTCGAAATCTGTAATTTTCATGTTTTAATTTATTGTTGATTATTTTGTGATGTATATGGCATATGTATGTTAATCAGTTCAATCTAATTTCATTGTTACTCTTAATTTTTGGTAAGTTTATATTTCTGCAAAAAAGAAATTTTAAAATTTGTATTTTGAAACTCAAGCTTTTATAAAATAATTATAATTGGTTTAAGTTTTTATTTTAAAATGTGACGCCCTAGGGAGGGTGTTACAAAAATGGCTCCTGACAGGGTGAATAATCGGTTAGGGAAAATCCCTAATCGGTTATTGCACTCTAGTTTTGAAAACTGACTTTAAATGGTCATAACTTCTTCGTTTCTTATCCGTTTAAATCAAATGACCACTCATTGGAAAGATCTTTGAGTCGATTTTCAAATTAAAAAGTTTCAGAACAAAACTCAAAGTATTTTGAAAGATATGTTCAAAAGAGTAATTAAAGGTCAATTTTGTAAAATACAAACTTGGCTATTTTTCATAGATTTGAACTACCACCAAGACTAGCTTTTCAAAACATGTTTGTTGGGTATTTGAGAATGTAAGAAACACTTTTAAAGATGTTAAAACATATTTGAGCTTTAGTGTGATTCCCATTTACCTTTACATAAGATCTAAGTCCTATAAGCTATTCTCGAAGATGTTGGACGTGATCTTTTGCCACCATCACTTCTTGATGTAATCCAAGCTTCTAAAGAAAATCTTCTCTTCAAGACTTGCAAATGCTTGGAAAATCTTTTTATTCTCATTGTTCTTGAGTTGATCATTGTTGTGATCTTTTGCTTTCTTGTTACAATGCTCATTCTTGGTACTTGGACTATCCTACAAAGTATTGCTCACTTAAACAAAGATAGTTAGTCTAAATTCATAACTCAATATCTTCATATGCATGATTCATAAATGTATAACTCTAGTTAGTCTAACATGCATATAAGAATTTCATAGACATATCCAAATAAGACATTTATCAATTACAAATAAATATGCTCTATGTAGGATGCAACAAAGAATACTTTTCACATTTTTATTTAAATAGAGTCAAATCCAATATTAATTCATTATAACTCTTATAAAGCATTATTAGATATATTATATGAAGAATGTTACACATATCTCATTGCATGATTATTAAGTGAAATATAACTAGATAAGTTACATAATCATGCATGATACAATATATTACATTAAGCACATCTATGTAACATGATTAATATTCTTTTGTGATGCATTTGTCATCTATAAAGTATAAGCATCATTCTTTTTATCTTGTATTTGTTATCATCAAAACTTAACATATTAAACCATTTAAGGCAAAGCAAGCTTATTTCTATAATCTCCCCCTTTTTGATGATGACAAACCACCAAAGAAAAATATGTTGAACGATATAGAATAATAGATATTCATGTAAGCATATCAAAAATTAAGTACAAGAATATATTTTTCTTTCTAATTTTTACTCCCCCTATTTGACATCAACAAAAAGGCTTAAAAAAGAAAGGTAATATTTTTCTCTCCTCCTATAGATAAAACTCATGTTGTCAAAAAGAGTAGGATCATCAAAACCAAAAACTTTTTCAAGTTCTTCAAATTATAACTATCTCCCCTTATTTAATTCTACACAAGATACAAGAATAGAGAGATGAGACAAGCATGCTTTCAATATATAAAAGATTATTCATGCAAAGTTTGTCATATTTTGGTACATCAACATTTAGCACATGATAGCAATAAGCTCAAGAAATTATGTCTAGTATATAATATCTTGCATACCACATGATATATAAGTACCACTTGATATCACTTGTTAGGAGATGCAAAATATTCGTGTAAGATCATGGAATTGAGGTTTTCAAATGAAAGATCATACAACATGCCACATATCAAACATTTCTTAATGAAAGAATCAAAGGATATTGAAGTTTAAGAATGTTTACCTTCTTTCATTAATAGAGGGAAAGAGAATAAAAGATGATCTTTATGACATGTTGATAGTATTAACAATAAAACACTTCATGTCAAATAAGGATGTAAGCCAAGAGATATAAGCAACAATTTAAGAGATATGCTCCTCCTCAAAATATGCATATTATCAAGATATAAAACATAGTAGTTCAACATAATCATGCATATATTTATAGTCAACAAGGACATGGAAGTAAGATATATAAGATAAGTAAGATAAGCTCCCCTTTTTGAAGCACAAGATAGATAAAGGGAAATATGTATGCCAAGACCATATAAGCATATTACCATAAAGAAAAGTAAGGCAAAAATACATATTGTTAATCCATCAAACAAAAACCATTTTCAAACTTCTCTCCCTTTCAAAAAGAATTTTATAGGAATACATTACATTTTCAAAAGCCTTTTAGAAGGGTAAAGAGGTTTTATATTAAAAACACATATTCCTTAAGAGTGATCAAACCCAAGTCAAAAGAACATTTAAAAGTACATTTCTTCTCTTTCTCATTAAACAATAGCCTTGACAAAATAAAAAACTTTGAAGAACAAGGCTTATCTTTTGAAGTATTAAGATGGGCTCTATAGAGTATTTCAAAAGATTTATTTAAGCATTCTGTCAAGATTTAATAAGACTTTTCAAAGTAAAAAAAGAGACTACTACATTTATAGCACAAATCAATTGATTTCTAAATTTTCAAGACAATTAGGAGGTGAAAATACTTTCAAGTTCTTAAGACAAGTTCAAAAGATTCTCAAGGATATGGAACTTGAAAAGCTTCTTTCAAATATGATAAGAGATTTTGTTTTAACAAAAAAAAATTTAGACTAGCCATAAACTCTTTTAAAAAACAAGAGCATGATTCTCTTAGGTGTTATACCACTAAGAAACCATAAATCAAGAGAATCATAGATATCAAGCATTTATCATGATGAAATATGCTATAGGGATCAAAGTATGTATAGAACTAATATCACCCAACCTATATGCAATGACAAAATTAGCAAGTTAATATCCAATTAGGCATTTTGTCAATGCTAAGCATACTTCTCATGTAAAAAAATTATCTAATCATTTAAGATCAAATTATCAACAAGTATCATACAATCCATAGCATATAAAATATCATAATAGCTTAGAGATAGAGATACTTATTGAGATAGATAGAGAGTGATGCTTCTTTAGAATGTTCTTCATCTATTGGTCCTTTGAGTTTGTGCTTTCTTCCATTGAGTATTCCATTCCATTGCACTTGAAGAAAGTCTCCTCATGTCCCTCTTCATTCAACTCTTCTCATTTATCCACATATGCTTGACACTTTCATATTTGATGGCTATACTTGAAGCACATAGAGACACTTGCAAAGCTAACTTTAAAAGTTCTCTAAAATATATGTTAGCATCAAATATCATTTAAACTCATTTACAAGCATAATTTAGGTTGATATATAATGTAAAACATGTATCACATTATCAACCATGCAATGTTAGCTCTAACAAGAATAAAAGAAGAACATATGCACTTGAATCCAAAAGCATAATTTAAGCATTTTCAAAGCAAGATTCAAGTTTATCAAGAAAAGCTTGATCACCATCAAAACATAAATAAGCATTTTTGGGGCAAACAATGATTATGTAAGGCATGTAATATGAAGTAGAGAAATCTAGTATGCACACATGTCAATCAAGAAAAAAAAAATTCCCTTTGTAATGAAAGAATTGAAAAACCATGGAATTGTAAATTTTAAAACCATGTATGATTCATTTCAAGGTGTTGAGTGAGTGGGCATTAGTGAGAGTTGAGAGGAATAAGATGAACATGGAGTTTGGGCTTCATGAAGAATGAGGAAGGGTCACAATTTTTCTATTTTCAGTGGCTTAATAATCGGTTAGTGAAGTGTGGTAACCGATTATTGCATGGAGAATCAGAAATGGGCAGCCACAGATTGAGCAAATAATTTGTTAGGTGTTTTAGTTAATCAGTTAGGATATGGGTATAATCGATTATAAGCATGGGTCAAGAAATTTCAAGCCTCTGTTTGAAGAGAATAATCGGTTAGGAGTGGATGGCTAACCGATTAGGATGTGTTGGTAAGAAAAACTTGGCTCTCTGACTTATTGGACTAACCTATTAGGACAAGTGGGTAATCGGTTAGCTGCTTGATTTTTAGAACAAAACAGAGCCTCTTTTGCCTGTATAACCGATTAGAGCAATTGGCTAATCGGTTTGGCTTAATATTTCTAGAAATATTTTGAATTTTGCCTTGTATACTAATGGTGCGTGCAAAAGATACACTAAGAGCAAGTACACTCTATTGCCAAGTAATATAGGACTTCTGAGTCCAAGTTATCGATCCCACGAGGAATAAATGATATTACTAAAATTGTAAAACTCTTATGTTATTTAGACAATTGAAATTGTATACAAGATCCAAATTAAAAACAGAAAACTAATGAAAACAATAAAGAGCAATTAAATAAAGAAAAGATAAACAAAGATAGAGAAGCACTAGGGCGCAAGGTTCACTTGAGTCTCATTATTCGGATCTTCTTTCAATTATGATACAGGTAATTCTTTTGTCAATATTATCTTATTTGCTATTGAATCCCAATGGTAATGGATAAACAATATTCTATTCTTAATTTAATCTACTTATTTGGTCATTTAGTTGAATTAATCAAGAATGCATTAAGTCCTAATTACAAGATATGAACTAACAACCCGTCAATTCTATTAGTAGGAGAAATTGATGTTTGGTCATTTACCAATATAATCTCAAGCTTATCATATAGATCCACTCATTGAGTGCGAATGGTCACCAGTCAAACAATGAATTAACAAATGTCACAAGTGATCAAGTTATGATAAGAATATAAACAATATGATAAACTCACAAAGAAATTACCATAATCAATTTAGAAATCAGATCCAAATAATTAAGAACACAAGATCTGTAACACCCTCCTTAGGGCGTCACATTTGGTGTTGCTTAATTACTAAATTACCCCTTCATTTGTATTCGTACTTGTAATAGAAATACGAGTTATAAAATTTCTTGATGATAATAAATTAAACTTAGCAGAAAATAAAAACATAACAACACTGTCACAAATAATTTATATCATATATACATGCAAGCCTTTAGTATTGTCAAACTTAAATAATTACAAACTAGACTTTCAAAATATTTAAACTTTAACTTAAACTAACATATTGCCCAAGTCTTACTAGACAGCAGAACCCTCAGACGAGTCCTCCTTAGACTCCTCAGCATATATGAATCCATCATGATGTGAAGTCCTATGGACAGGTGTCCGAGCAGATGACACAACACTGACCTCACTAGGGGTACGATAGTAAGCCCCCCAGTACTGCCTAATAGAAATTGGAAACTCTAGGTGTACATATATGTTAACACTAAAGTCCGGATATCCTAGATGTAATCTACTCAATCTAATATTTAAGTCCCCCATATAGTAAATACTCTCTCTATCCAAATCGACATGCCACGCCTCCTCTCCTCCAATGAACGTAAACCTCATATAACCAAGGAAACTAGGCATCTCCATCGTCTCAAAACTCAACGTCCTCAACGAGAATCTACTCTTCCTCAACTTCTCGCTCCACTTCTTGCTCGACGTCTATATACATATAAATATAATACAGAATAGCCATACAAAGAGGTGAGATCACCTATGCCATTACCAGTATGGTAGCAATGAAGATAAACACATACAATATTTCATACAACTATTATACCATAATTACAGTCATGCCACTAACATCATTATCATCACAAAACATGTAATACACAATAATTACAATCATGTTATTATCAATAATCAAATATTCAATAATTCAATTATTATAAACCATAATTACGATAATGCCCTCAATCACTATATGTATGTACACAGACTCAATTTCCTAGTCCATGGAGCTAAAACTCAGGTCAAAGAGAGTGATTGAAAAGATTTATCAGTACCAACATGCCTCAGACCACGTGCTCAATCTTGCACATCTAACATATACACGACAGTCTTTATCAGATCTTAATTAAGAATAGTGTCTCGGTTAGGATCATTGGTGTGTTGCATCGGTCTAACCTATGGTACAGAAGAGTTACCAACTGCCCATTGTAGGCAACCCGCACCCCAATGCCCCCAAGGTCAACGAGTGACTTACACTACGCATATCGCACCCACTCAAGAGGTGTAGTCTCTCCTAGGCAACTAGCCTCATACAGTCCATTGGACCTTTCCAATGCATGTACTATGCACTATTCACATTTCTAATTATTATTACATATTCGGGGTCCACTCAACAACCCAATAGTATTATTACTATTTTTTCATCGCGTAGTCATATTTTTGCATTTTCTCAGTCGCGACCCAATTTTGTCGCCTTTTTAATTCACGTAGCGATTTTTCAACGTTTTCTAATCACGTAAATATTTTTCATATGTTTAAAATCCAAAAATACTAGTTTTCTCATTTAATACTAAAAATTCACTTTATTTTCTATACTTGCATAATAGCCCTCAAAAACATAATATTTACACTATAGTCCCTATTTAAATAAAATTTTCATAATAGCACCTCATAAAATTCATATTTATGAAATAGTCCCTTTTTTATAAAATATTTATAATATAACCCCTCTAAGAATAATATTTACAATATGACCCCTCTAAAAATAAGTATTTATACAATGGCCCCTTATTTAAATAATATTTACAATTTAGTCCTTCTTTTATAAAAACTTGCGGTATGACCCCTCTAAAAATTAATAATTGTATTGTTTCTCAAAAAAAGTATTTTCTTTCCTTTACTTGACATATTACAGCTTAAATTTTACAGACGCGCTTCAAAACCTGTAGGGTGAGCTATACGTCAGTAAAATTCAAGTTTTGACACTCATTTCATTTCAAACCCTATTTATTTAATTATATTAGATTATTTTCCCAAAACCATGGTACTTACTACATTCAAACTTGTTCAAATTCATTTCCTTTTCATTTAAATCCTTCATTCTCATTCGAATCCATCAATTTCAGGACTTTGGTCCTCTAATCCCTAGTATGGCCATGAGCCTCATTGCTCTTTGGAGCATTCATACAATCGTTTAATCATGTTGTTCACATCCTAAATTACACATGCACTTACATGCTTACACAATCACATACAGATAAACATATATCAAAGCAGTAATCATATATCACACATGCAAATCACAAAAACATAACCACAAACACCACAAACAAAATCAAAGAAGCATTAAACACTAGTGAATAAACCCTTATGGGTTTTTCACCGTACAAAACCATCTCCACACCACCAAAACATGGTTGGTGAGGTAAAGTCTCCCTCTTACTTCTTGAAGATAAGTCTTTCAAGCTCCTCTCCTTCTCCTTGATTTCGTACAACTGACAAACAATTCCTAAAAATTCTTAAACAATTAATAAAATCACAAACAAAGCCTAATTATGGAAAACCATAGAACAATAATGGTATATAAAATCAAAAACTAAATTTTAAACCAAGGAATCAAAAGTTCACTTTTAGGAAGTAGGATAGAACTTGGATTCTGAAGCACTTAGAGTAGGATTTTGACAAAATCTCCTAAATGAAAAGTGTTTAGGAGGTTGTTTAGGTTTAGGAAATGATGAGAGTAAAAATTATAGAAGATTGATAGGGTTTATGGGTGTTGGGGCCGAACCATATAGAGAGAAAATGGAAGAAAAATGGTGCTTAGTGTTCTTGGAATTTTGAGAGAATATGATGAAAGCTTTTTGGTGAGAGAAAACAAATGAATATTGATAGTAAATGGGAGTGGGCTGCCGTGGGATATGCATAGGGAAATTAAAGGATTTGAATGAAATAAAATATCCTATTGGTGTTCACACTTGAAGCACATGGCTTGGTCATCTTTTGATCATCAAATTGTCATGCAAGATGGTTCAAGGACCTTGGAGAAGCCTCCCAAGGCTGCTAGCCGTGTGGCTCTATTAGGATTAGAGACTTAATTTGTTTTCAAACAAAGCCAAATTGCATGCTAATTAATTAGTTAATTAATTAGGTTAAATTTTCTAACCACTCTTAATTAATTATCTAATTACATACTAATTAATTAAACATATAATTATATATGTCATAGTCTCTAAATAAAATTAGGATATCTAATTA
Organism: Ormosia semicastrata; assembly: GCA_029884595.1. Lineage (NCBI taxonomy): Eukaryota > Viridiplantae > Streptophyta > Magnoliopsida > Fabales > Fabaceae > Ormosia > Ormosia semicastrata. The sequence goes on from JAQQTO010000060.1 coordinate 80,144,214, forward strand.
GTAATTAGATTATAACTAATTAATAACTAGGTTAGTTTACTTAGTTTCTTAATTAGGTAACTAGATTAACCAAATTAGGTTTAATTAACTACTAAGTAAAAGTCAAGCCACTATATTTGACTCTATCCTAGCCTTTGAAATGAACTTTGTTTCCTATCCATTGATCTCATCTACGGTGGATATTACTTAGTGATTTTATCAGGATTCATTTCACATCATTGATCGGATCAACGGTTATGATCGAAAACATCTTAATCAAGCTTTTCATCCGATGGTCCACAACAAAGTCTTTGCCCCTTTGTTTGACCACTTCCTATTGGATAGAAAAGTCCAGCCACCTATTTTGGCTGATTCCTATTTGTTCGTTTTGATTTAGCTTACAAAAAATATTCTAAACACATTTTCTGTCAGTTAAAATTTATCGGGTCAAATAAATTATAACAGAAGCTGCAATAAATAAAATAACAGTTATTTATTCGTGAAATATTTTTATTTCACAGATAAATTCTAAAAATTAAAAGAATCTTTTCTGTCTCTCTCAGATTCGGGTTTAGTAAGATCCCTTGTCTCCAAAATAATCAGATAAGATTTTTCCTGGCCCAAAAATTATTATTTTCCTGAACAGGAGAAAATCACACAAAACGATCAAAAATGATCTCAGAACGGTCAAATTATTTTTATAACATACAGAAAATACAAAATAATGTAATTCTGCTATTACTATTAACATAGTCAGAATTTGGGGTGTTACAACTCTCCCCCTCTAAAATTAAGTTTCGTCCTCGAAACTTGACACACACTCAAAATAAAAACGGATACTGCTCTCTTATCTTCTCTTCCAACTCCCATGTGGCTTCAGCACTTACATCGTTCCATACCACTTTAACCAATGCGATCTCCTTTCCTCGAAGTTGCTTGATCCTTCGATCTTCAATCTTGACTGAAACGTCTCATAGGTTAGATTCTCCTTCAGTTGTACGGTGTCTGGCTCAATAACATGAGTCACATTATAAATATATTTCCGTAGTTGTGATAAGTGAAATGCATTATGAAGATTTGATAAGAATGGTGGTAGTGCGATCTGATAAGCTACCGGACCTACCTGACAAAGTAGCTGATACGGTCCAATAAACTTCGGAGTAAGCTTCCTTGACTTGATTACTTGTCCAACTCCAGTCATAGGTGTCACACGTAGAAATACATGGTCACCTTCTTCAAATTCAAGCGGTCTTTGTCGTTTATCAGTATAACTCTTTTGTCGCGTCTGAGTTATCCTCATCTTGTCTTGGATCATCTTCATTTTCTCAGTTGTCTGCTGCACAAATTTCGGTCCTACCATAGTACTTTCACCATCGTGGTACCAACACAATGGTGTCCTACATCTTCTCCCATATAATGCCTCATAGCGTGCCATCCCTATGCTCGAATGGAAACTATTGTTGTAAGTGAACTCTATCAACAGTAGAAATTCATCCCAACAACCAATTTGCTCTAGAACACAAGCCCTCAACAAGTCCTCTAATGACTGAATCATTCTTTCTGACTGACCATCTATTTGTGGATGGTAAGCAGAACTCAAACGTAGCTTTGTTCCCATCACTTCTTGCAAACTGTTCCAGAATCTCGATGTAAATCACGAATCTCGATCAGAAATAATACTGGATGGTACACCATGAAGTCTAACAATCTCATTGATGTACACTTGAGCCAACTTTTCCATTGAGTACTTAATATTAATCAGTAAAAAGTGCGCCGACTTTGTAAGCCGATCAATAATTACCCATATAGAATTGTGACCCTTCCGAGTCTTCGGTAGTGCAGTTACGAAATCCATTGCTATGTCATCCCATTTCCATTCAGGAATAGGCAAATGTTGCAACATTTCTGATGGTCTCTCATGTTTCACTTTAGCCTTCTGACAAATCAAACAGGATGATACATATTCTGCGACATCCCTCTTCATTCCTTGCCACCAATACAGCTGTTTCAAATCTTGATACATCTTCGTGGCTCCCGAATGCATACTCAACTTACTTCTATGAGTTTCATCCAAAATCGACCTCCTCAGTTTCAGATCGTTAGGCACACAAACTCTTCCTTTGAACTTCAAAATTCCATCAACACCTTCGCTGAATTCCAATTCTGCCCCTTGACTTCTTGCTTCCTTTGCTTCTTGCAAATACTGATCACTGTTTTGCCCTTCTCGTATTCTATCCACTAAGTCATTCGAAAGAGTGATAAGATTCAAACACATCTTTTCAACTTTATAGATAATCGCATATCCCGAAACTCTTCTATTAGTTCCTTCTCCTTAATCATCATAACAGAAGCATTAAGCGCTTTTCTACTTAAAGCATCCGCTACGACATTCGCCTTTCCGGGATGATACTGTAACTAAAAGTCATAGTCTTTCAGAAACTCTAGCCAACGCCTTGTCTCATGTTTAACTCCTTCTGGTCAAACAGATACTTCAAACTTTTATGGTCACTAAAAATAATGAATGTTGCCCCATAGAGAAAATGTCTCCATACCTTCAATGCAAACACTACTGCTGCCAACTCCAAGTCATGAGTCAGATAATTCCTCTCATGCACCTTTAATTGTCTTGACGCGTATGCCACAACCTTACGGTTCTACATAAGTACACAACCCAATCCTTGGTACGAAGCATCACAATATACCTCGATAGGTTCATTCAGATCAGGCAGAATCAAAACCGGTGAAGTAGTCAGTCATCGTTTCAACTCCTGAAAACTTTCCTTGTATGCTTCAGTCCATACGAACGGTTGATTCTTTCGTGTAAGTTGGGTAAGAGGTCCTGCAATCTTCGAAAACCCCTCAATAAATCGTCGATAGTATCCGGCCAATCCGATGAAACTACGGATCTTTGATACAGTCTTCGGTCTCTCCCATTCGACAACTGTCTCCACCTTTGAAGCATCAACTTCAATTCCATCCGTCGATATAACATGCCCCAAAAATTGTACTTCGCTCAACCAAAATTCACATTTGGACAACTTGGCATACAACTTATTCCCCTTCAAAATCTGGAGAACCACTCTGAGATGTTCAGCATGCTTCTCCTGACTTCGAGAATAAATCAAGATGTCATCAATAAAGACAACGATAAACTTATCCAAGTATGAACGAAAAATTTTGTTCATGAAGTCCATGAATATCGCAGGTGCATTAGTCACACCAAACAGCATCACTTGATACTCGGAATGCCCATATCCAGTCCGAAATGCAGTCTTTGGAATATCCTCCACCTTCACACGTATCTGGTGATAACTAGAGCGTAAGTCAATCTTAGAAAATATTGCGGCTCCTCGCAATTGGTGCATTAGATCATCGATCCTTGGTAGTGGATATTTGTTCTTGATTGTAATCTTGTTCAATTATAGGTAGTCTACACATAGACGAGAAGTCCCATCCTTCTTCTTTACTAACAATACCGGAGCTCCCCATGGTGATACACCAGGTCTCACAAACTGCTTCTCCAATAAATCCTCCAGCAGTTTCTTAAGCTCTGCCAATTCCACTAGCGACATACTGTAAGGCACCATAGATATAGGTCCAACTCCAGGTACCAAATCGATAGAAAATTCAATCTCTCTTTCCGGCGGTATTCCAAGTATATCTTCAGGAAACACTTCAGGAAATTCATTCACTACAAAAATATCCTTCAGAACGTCTTCACACTGAACCTCCAAAGATGACATCAACAAGTACCCTTGATCTCCTCCCTTCAAACAAGCTTCCACTTGAGTAGCCGTTAGGAATCTAGAATCCTTAACCTCAGGAAAGACTAACGTCTTACAAGCACAGTCTATCAGGATATGGTTAGAAGATAACCAACTCATTCCTAAGATTACATTAATCTTGGAAAGAGGCAAACAGATTAAATCCACATGAAAGATTCTATCCCTAACATATACAGGGCAATTCAAACACACTTTTGTAGTTATCACAGGCTTATCAATAGGAGTAACCACACTCAAATCATATGGCAATGTAGTCACAGTCAATCCCAAATGCTCCACACAATCACATGCAATAAAAGAATGTGTTGCTCCCGAATCATATAATACTATTAAAGGATTACCTTCAATGGCACACTCCTCCATTATCAAGTCCTCAGATTTAGCGGCTTCCTCCCCGCTCATAGTATACACTCGACTACCCGCCTGTGGCCTTGCAGTGCAAACACTTCCCACAGATGGTTCCGCCTTCTGCTGATCACACTCTCTCGAAAAAATATCCAAGCTTCCCACATCTATAGCAAATCACCCCCTTATGCTGACAGTCCTTGGTGAGATGTCCTTTCTGTAACACCCCAAAATTTTCTATCTCTTAAACAGTAATTTTGACAGTTGATAGAATTTTACTGTTTAGTAATTTCTAGATATTGTAAAATTATTTTGATGATTCTGTCAGCGTATTTGATCGTTTTGAGTGATTCACTTCGTGTCAGGAGAATAAAAATTTTCGGGCCAAGAAAAACTTCACGTAATTTAATTTTTACCATTAGGTTTTAATTATTTTACGTGATCTGATTTGATATTTGTGAGTTTTCTAATTTTTGTGATTTTATGTGTGATGATGAAAATTTTTACTGTTTGTGGGCCCAGGGGGTGTATGTGGGCCCAGGTGGCCATACGTTGGCCTAGGTGGGTCCCGCAAAGTGAAAAAAAAATTTATGCATAGAAAAATTTGTACTATTTAGGCGAAGACAGAGGATCTTACTAAACCTGAATCAAGAAACAGTTTTAGAAAATTTTCTTTACTATATTTTGTACTGTATTTAATTATCGGACAATAAAAATATAGTAAATATATTCTTTCGTGGGGTTATAACAGATAAAAATAAAATTCTATACTGTTAAGTCAACATTGGTGGTTTGGATATCCACCATCGATTTAATCACCGTTGGAGATTTAATCTTGATTTAATCAATGGTGGAGATTCGATCTTAAAAGTGAATAGGATCAATTATAATCGTTGGATGGAAATTAAATCAAGGGTAGAGATTTAGTCTTATAAATGGCTATGATCATTATCAACCCTTGGACGTAGATTTAATCAATGGTGGAGATGGATTATTAATGACCATTGGATTTAGATTTAGATCAATGGTGGAGAATTGGTCATCAAAAATGACTACAACCATTTTAGACCCTTGGATGTAAAGTTTGAAGGTGTAATCTTGGCCCTTCATTTTGGAGACACATTCAATGGTTAGGATTGCAAGCAAAAAATGATCCAATGGCTCAAATAAAGTCTTCCATCTATAACTTAAACCTAGTAACTATTTTTAATCCAAACCATTCTTTTAATCAATGGTTAGGATGGCTTAAAGTGATGGTTATGAAATTTGTCACATTTGGAGTGCATGAAGAGGGGGGGACGGTTTGGAGAAGCAAGGAAGAAGGGAGACAATTTTGTATAGGCTTTTTAGGCCAAAGAAAAGGATGAAGACAATAGTCAAGTGTCAAGACCATTTCATATTGATCACTAATGATCATGTTTTTTCAAACTTCACTTTACACTTCTCTCCAATGCATGCTACGGCAATATCACTTTGGAAGACCAAGAAAATTTATTTTTACACTTCATATTATCACTTCTTCACCTTTTCCACTTAAGCTTCAAGAACAAACCAAAGAAAACTCTATTCTCCCTCCCAAAAGAAGACCATTCGGCCAAGCACTCTAATTCTCTCCTCTATCACTCTTTAATTTCATACAACCTAGTTTCTTGAATCCTTACCTTATTCTAAACAACTTTCATGTTGAAGACTTTCTCTAAATCTTCCATCTTGAAGGACTTTTACTAAGATCAAGTTCTAGAGTTTTTGTTAGTGAAGTGTAAGGAAACTTCATTTATTCTTTTCTTTTTCATGTTCTAAACCATGTTTGACCCATGGTTCTTCTTATTCAAGCTTGATATACTAATTTTCTTGTATTTGTTTCATGTTTAAGAACTTGTGTTGGTGGAGATCTTGTTCAAAACACAAAGCAACAAGCTTTTTGGTAGTTCTTCAAGAGGTAAGAGGGAGATCCATCTCACCAACCAAGCATGGTGGTGAGAGATGGTTTATATTTGATGGATGGTGAATCCATGTGAGGATTCATATCCATGGTCATGTAATAATTTTTGTGTGTTATGTGCTTTGATTATTTTTGTCTATGCTTGATATTCTTTGCATGATTTACTTGTGTATGCATGCTTAGTATGATTTTTATTTGCTTATATGGTATACTTATGATATACATGATGAAGATATATTGAATATATTATGATGAAAGTATGATAAAACAAGAAATTTTGGCTCCAAAGGCCATAGAGAAGGTCACGATTTTGAGCTTCCAAAACTAGGATTTTTATTGAAATTTTTAAAGAACGATGGAGTTAATTTTGGTCCTTAAACTTAAACAAATTTTTGGCCAAGACACCAACCAATTTGGTGTTCACAAAAATTATATTTTCATGAATGATAAAATTGAATGATTTGAGAAGTAAAGAAAATAAACAAAAGGGTTTGTTTTGCAAAAAGAATGCACACGATTTTGAGTTATGTTTTCATGAATTTATTTTTTTGTAGAAACAATAATGGAATTTATTTAAGTTAGAAAGAAAAAAATATATTTCATGGTTTCAATGGCCATCTATATGGTTTTGATAATTTAGAAAAATGTTTTGATGTTACAAAATACAAGAATTTTAAAATAAGGATTTTGGAAAGGGAATTAAAGTGTTATCAATTAAGTGAAGTGGAAGTTTCATAAATAAAAGAAAAAGAAGATTGAAAGTGTTGAACTTCAAATTTTTTTAAAGAGAATCAATTTTTAGAAGTGATTTAAAAATATAAAAGAAAATGTTTATAACTTAAATTTACTAACGTAGTGGCTCCAAAGGCCAAGGGGGGGCTACGGTTTTGAGGCCCCAAAAATTAGGATTCATGTTGAAATTTTTCAAGAACAAGGGAATTGATTTTTGGGTCCCTAGAACTTAGTGAACTTTGGCCAAGACACCTCAAAATAGGTGTTCACAAATTAATATTTTCATGAAAAATAAAACTGGATGATTTGAAGAGTATGGAAAAAAAAACAAAGGGTTTGTTTTTTTTTAAGAGAACAAGAATACAGTCTTTGAGGAATTTTTATTAATTTATTTTGTGTAAAAAGATCCTAAGTGTTTTTCTAAATATGAGTTTTGAATGAAACGGGCAAACATTGATTTTAAGGATTTGCAAAGAAAGTGAACAAGGATTTGTAAAGAAAGTGAAAAAAAAAGATTTGTAAAGAAAGTGAAAAAGGATTTGAACAAATGGGTTTGGTTTTTTATAACCATCGGTGCTTCGGTTTTGAAAATAAAATTTTAATGATTTTGCTTGTGTAAAAACCATATCAATTTAGAAGGAAAAATGTTTTGATAATTTTCAATAGTCATGTCCACATTTTTGAAGGCTTATAATGCCTAGATTTTGATGAAACAAAGTAATTTTTGAAGTGAAAATATAATTGATTTAATACAAGAAATTTGAAAAGGGAATCAGAGCATTTTAATCACTTGAGAAATTAAGTTTTTGTAAACAAAAATGTTTTCGAACTTCAATTTATTTTGAAGAAGGTTGTGTTTGGAAATGATTTGGGAAAATTGAAGAATATATTGGTATTATGAAAATCTACTAACATATAACTTATTTTGAGTTTTGAAGTACGTTAGAAAATGCTAAGTTTTGAAACATTGATTTATATCAATGAAAAAGTGATTTTGTGAATTATATTTTAGAAATGGATTTCTTGAATTAAGAAATGTGAAAAAAGATTTCTTGAATAAGGAAAATATGAAAATAAAATACAAAGTTATATTATTTTGAGAAAAGTTAAAAAGGAATTTTCGAAGGTTAAGAAATATTTATGTAATGAAATTGTGATGAAAAATGTTTTACGTATCTTAAAAATGTGATTTTTAAGCTACACAATTTGAAGAATGTGTTGAAATTAAGATTGATTTATTTAAGTCCAAAATAATGTTTGGAATATTGAGGAATATTTTACGTAATTGTAAAATGTTGAAAAATATTTTACGTATCTTAAAAATGATTTGAAATACAAGTAAAATATTTCTATGCAATTTGAAAAATGTTAAAATATTTCTACGTGATTTGGAAAAGCGTTTAAATATTTTATACTATTAAAAATATTATTAAAAAATCACTACGTGATTAAATAATGATAGAATATTTTTACGTAATTGTGAAAATGACAGAAAATCTTATGTGATTTGGAAAGTGTTTTAAATATTTTGAGAATGATTGAAAATGATTACGCAACTTAAAAGAATGATTTTTAAGTTACACGATTTTGAAAATGGTGGAAAATCGTTACGCAATTTGAGAAACGTATATTTTTATGTGATTGAGAAAAACATTGAAAACTTAAATACGTGATTTAAAAGTGCAACAGAAGTGTTGTAGTATTTTGAAAATATAACAGAAATGTTACAAAATTTTAAAAACGTAAAAGAAGTGTTATGGTATTATGAAAATATAACAGAAACCTTTTGGAATTGTGAAAATGAAATGAAAATGTTGCGCAATTTTGTGAAAATACGACAAAAATGTTCTATAACTATGAAAATGTAATAATATGATTTTCCTATTGAAAATACAGTATAAATACTGTAGAACCAATATAAGGATGCTGTGTGAGAAAATGACATGTTTTGCCTGTGATTGGCATTTGGTGCATTATACATGCATTGGAAAGATATGTCTGTGATTGGATTTGGTGCATTATACGTGCATTGGAAAAATTTGCATTGAAGCATATGATTACATTGAACAAATGAAATTGAAAAGATTTGGCCCTTTGGGGTTGGACTTGCACTGATATATTCGTGCATTGTATAAAATATAGCTAATAGCTATTATAGCCCTTGTGGTTGAAGAGGGAATGAGAATTGATAGTGAGGTCTATGATGGATCTTGGGGGCGTCGAGGCGCGGCGGTCGACCAGTGGACAGTTGGCGAGTACCCTGTGCCACTTGGCGATGCAGTCCGTTGCAACACATTGACGATACCCGACAAGAACACGATTCTTTTCAACGACTGGGAGATTGTCTTTGGGCTAAGGCTGACAATTAACCAGAGCATTCTTCTCGAAATTGTAAAAACCTCCATGGAGTTATTTTTGATAAACTGAGTCTTTGGGCATATGCATAAATCTGAGCATTTATATCTGTATGATATATTAATTGAGGAATGTTGGCTATGACAATTGTTTTGAGTACTTGGATGATGATTGAACTGATAAATGATTAGATGATGATAGTTGATTAATGCTGATAGCATGATTATGGTATGATCTATCTATATGATATTGTTGTTTGTGTTATCTCTGTGCTGCCATGTTGGTATTGGTGTAGGTGATCTCACCTCTTTGTTATATTATTTTGCTTTGTCTGTATTGTTAAAATTATACAGTAGAAGGAATGAGTTGTCTTAGACATAATGAGTGGTAGATACTCAGAGATTGATGGAAACATTGAAAAATGGTTGTCTCAAGTTCGAAGATGTGCCGGGTAGACAAGGAGTAAAGTTCTGATGCATCAAGTTGATACAAGAGAAGGAACGAGTATGTTAAGATTTAATGTTAGTGTTGTACTGTGCTATTAAGTAGGACCCGTCATGGGGTTTGCTATTGTTAAAAAAAATAAGTCTATTAATTTTATATTTCTCTTTAAATTGTGATATTAATTGGTGTCAATATTGCATAATGAATAGTTGAAATATGATTTTCAATATTACCTAATATTTTCAGTAAATTTACGTTTCAGTAAAGAAGAAATTTTGAAACCCATCTTTTATAACTCAAACTTTGTGCGAACTTCTTTTCAGATTATGAGTCAGGAGTCGGAAATGTGATGCCCTAAGGTAGGTGTTACATTAGTTGGTATCAGAGCACGGTTTGAGTCTTTTGGGGTTTGTGGTTAGGTCTATTTTGTTTGTGTTGTGTTCTCTATATTTGTTTTCCCAAAGGAAATAATGTTGTTTATAATGGATATTAGATCCATTGTATTTCGATCCGCACGCCTCAGTTATACTTGTGTGGAAGTGGAACATGTTACTAGTAATGCAGTTGCAGCTACGGGAGCAATAGGAGCAATGTGGAAAGACGACTGCACGAACAAAGGACCGCTATTTAGTGGGAACTAGAATTTGAAGTTCAGAATCTGATGGAAGAGAATCAGTCTTGGAATATAAGATTTCATAATTTTGGAACCTGAAATTTCTTTTTAGAATATTGAGAAAGTAATTAATTTCGACGGAAGATGTATTTATAACCATTGAGGAAACCAAAAATAGTAAAGGATGTGAAAGAAAGTACTTAAATGAAGGAATGTACGTCAAGGAAACAAATTGCCAAAAAGTTGGACACATTTTCCCAGAGATTATGCTCTTTGAAAACAGAGTTTTCTATTAGTAAATTTTTTGATAATAAGGGAAGTTGTTACTCTGAATGGAACAGGAGTGTTCTAAGCGGAAGATTTAAACAATGGAGATTGTGTCATTTGAGCTAATCCTATAAACCATACTGAATATTTCTGTGAATAACCTATTCCTTATGACATATGATTGAGTAGATCAATTATATATTAGAGTTATTCGTTATCCTCTGATTTGTTTACTTCTATTTTTAGCTGATCGAGCTATTCAAGTTATTCAAATTATTGTTGCGGATCAAATCTTTGTATTAGTTTGATCTGTTGTTCAAAATTTTTGTGTTAGATTGATCTGTTTCATAAACAGACGTGGTCTTTGAAAATGGATTGGTTATTTTCCAACCATATCCAATGAGATTATTTCAACAGAGTGTGAGTAATCTAGAGAAAATTCATTTTTGAAAATCGGGTTACATCCAATTCTTTGTTGGATATGTTTGATAACAGGTTCGATTCATTTTGTTATCTTCCATGATGTTTTCTTTCATCTCCTCCAATTGAACAAACAAGAAACGATATTCTTATTTAACTCTATGTCATAGTATTTGGTATAGTGTTGTGGAAAGGAGAACTCGGTTAGTGAGACATTTCCTGCTAAAAGCAAAAATCTAGAATATGTAGTGATATGAGAATAAGAAAATTTTAAGTAATACATTACATTAGTTGGAAGTTATCTGAGAAAAAACTATTCTAGGCATGAATGAAGATTGGTTGTCGTTATGTTGATATCAGAGATATGGAAATTCTTTCTTTTTGGAGTAATATTCAACATCTTCAGTAATTATAGGAGTCTGAGATATCTGTTTGATCAGGAGAAGTTGAACATCAGCAAAGAGATTTTGTTGGTTAGAATAGTATAGCAAGATGTAAGAGAGGAAGCTTCATGAGGATTGGAAAATAAGATAAAAGAGTAATGTTCATATTTATTCTGAAGGTATGAAATCATGGTTATTAAATTTCGAGGACAAAATTTCTTTTTAGAGGGGGAGTAATGTAACACCCCAAAATTTTCTATCTCTTAAATAGTAATTTTGACAGTTAACAGAATTTTACTATTTAGTAATTTCTGAATACTGTAAAATTATTTTGATTGTCAGTGTATTTGATCGTTTTGAGTGATTTACTCCATGTTAGGAAAATAAAAATTTTTGGGCCAAGAAAAACTTTACGCAATTTAATTTTTACCATTAGGTTTAAATTATTTTACGTGATCTGATTTGATATTTGTGAGTTTTCTAATTTTTGTGATTTTATGTGCGATTATGAAAATTTTTACTGTATGTGAGCCCAGGTGGGTCCCGCAAAGTGAAAATTTTTTCTACGCATAGAAAAATTTGTACTATTTAGATGGAGACGGTGATCTTACTAAATCTGAATCCGAAAATAGTTTTAGAAAATTTTCTTTACTATATTTTGTACTGTATTTAATTATTAGACGATAATAATACAATTAATATATTCTTTCGTGGGGTTATAACAAATAAAAATAAAATTCTATACTGTTAAGTCAACATTGGTGGTTTGGATATCCACTATCGATTTAATCACCGTTGGAGATTTAATCTTGATTTAATCAATGGTGGAGATTTGATCTTAAAAGTGAATAGGATCAATTATAACCGTTGGATGGAAATTAAATTAAGGGTAGAGATTTAGTCTTATAAATGGCTATGATCATTATCAACCCTTGGATGTAGATTTAATCAATGGTGGAGATGGATTATTAATGACCATTGGATTTAGATTTAGATCAATGGTGGAGAATTGGTCATCAAAAATGATTACAACCATTTTAGACCCTTGGATGTAAAGTTTGAAGGTGTAATCTTGACCCTTCATTTTGGAGACACATTCAATGGTTAGGATTGCAAGCAAAAAATGATCCAATGGCTCAAATAAAGTCTTCCATCTATAACCTAAACCTAGTAACTATTTTTAATCCAAACCATTCTTTTAATCAATGGTTAGGATGGCTTAAAGTGATGGTTATGAAATTTGTCACATTTGGAGTGCATGAAGAGGGGGGGACGGTTTGGAGAAGCAAGGAAGAAGGGAGACAATTTTGTATAGGCTTTTTAGGCCAAAGAAAAGGATGAAGACAATAGTCAAGTGTCAAGACCATTTCCTATTGATCATTAATGATCATGTTTTTTCAAACTTCACTTTACACTTCTCTCCAATGCATGCTAAGGCAATATCACTTTGGAAGACCAAGAAAATTCATTTCTACACTTCATATTATCACTTATTCACCTTTTCCACTTAAGATTCAAGAACAAACCAAAGAAAACTCCATTCTCCCTCCCAAAAGAAGACCATTCGGCCAAGCACTCTAATTCTCTCTTCCATCACTCTTTAATTTCATACAACCTAGTTTCTTGAATCCTTACCTTATTCTAAACAACTTTCATGTTGAAAACTTTCTCTAAATCTTCCATCTTGAAGGACTTTTACTAAGATCAAGTTCTAGAGTTTTTGTTAGTGAAGTGTAAGGAAACTTCATTTAGTCTTTTCTTTTTCATGTTCTAAACCATGTTTGACCCATGGTTCTTCTTATTCAAGCTTGATATACTAATTTTCTTGTATTTGTTTCATGTTTAAGAACTTGTGTTGGTGGAGATCTTGTTCAAAACACAAAACAACAAGCTTTTTGGTAGTTCTTCAAGAGGTAAGAGGGAGATCCATCTCACCAACCAAGCATGGTGGTGAGAGATGGTTTTATATTTGATGGATGGTGAATCCATGTGAGGATTCATATCCATGGTCATCGAATAATTTTTGTGTGTTATGTGCTTTGATTATTTTTGTCTATGCTTGATATTCTTTGCATGATTTACTTGTGTATGCATGCTTAGTATAATTTTTATTTGCTTATATGGTATGCTTATGATATACATGATGAAGATATATTGAATATATTATGATGAAAGTATGATAAAACAAGAAATTTTGGCTCCAAAGGCCATAGAGAATGTCACGGTTTTGAGCTTCCAAAACTAGGGTTTTTATTGAAATTTTTCAAGAACAATGGAATTAATTTTGGTCCTTAAACTTAAACAAATTTTTGGCCAAGACACCAACCAATTTGGTGTTCACAAAAATTATATTTTCATGAATGATAAAATTGAATGATTTGAGAAGTAAAGAAAATAAACAAAAGGGTTTGTTTTGCAAAAAGAATGCACATGGTTTTGAGTTATGTTTTCATGAATTTATTTTTTTGTAGAAACAATAATGAAATTTATTTAAGTTAGAAAGAAAAAAAAATATTTCATGGTTTCAATGTCCATCTATAAGGTTTTGATAATTTAGAAAAATGTTTTGATGTTATAAAATACAAGAATTTTCAAATAAGGATTTTGGAAAGGGAATTAAAGTGTTATCAATTAAGTGAAGTGGAATTTTCATAAATAAAAGAAAAAGAAGATTGAAAGTATTAAACTTCAAATTATTTTAAAGAGAATCAATTTTTAGAAGTGATTTAAAAATATAAAAGAAAACGTTTGTAACTTAAATTTACTAACGTAGTGGCTCCAAAGGCCAAGGGGGAGGCTACGGTTTTGAGGTCCCAAAATTTAGGGTTCATGTTGAAATTTTTCAAGAACAAGGGAATTGATTTTTGGGTCCCTAGAACTTAGTGAATTTTGGCCAAGACACCTCAAAATAGGTGTTCACAAATTAATATTTTCATGAAAAATAAAAATAGATGATTTGAAGAGTATGAAAAATAAACAAAGGGTTTGTTTTTTTTAAGAGAACAAGAATCGGTCTTTGAGGAATTTTTATTGATTTATTTTGTGTAAAAAGATCCTAAGTTTTTTTCTAAATATGAGTTTTGAATGAAACGGGCAAACATTGATTTTAAGGATTTGCAAAGAAAGTGAACAAGGATTTGCAAAGAAAATGAAAAAAAAAAGATTTGTAAAGAAAGTGAAAAAGGATTTGAACAAATGGGTTTGGTTTTTTATAACCATCGGTACTTCGGTTTTGAAAATAAAATTTTAATGATTTTGTTTGTGTAAAACCATATTAATTTAGAAGGAAAAATGTTTTGATAATTTTCAATAGTCATGCCCACATTTTTGAAGGCTTATAATGCCTAGATTTTGATGAAACAAAGTAATTTTTGAAGTGAAAATATAATTGATTTAATACAAGGAATTTGAAAAGGGAATCAGAGTATTTTAATCACTTGAGAAATTAAGTTTTTGTAAACGAAAATGTTTTCAAACTTCAATTTATTTTGAAGAAGGTTGTGTTTGGAAATGATTTGGAAAAAATGAAGAATATAGTGGTATTATGAAAATCTACTAACATATAACTTATTTTGAGTTTTGAAGTACGTTAGAAAATGCTAAGTTTTGAAATGTTGATTTATATCAATGAAAAAGTGATTTTGTGAATTATATTTTAGAAAAGGATTTCTTGAATTAAGAAATGTGGAAAAAGATTTTCTTGAATAAGGAAAATATGAAAATAAAATACAAAGTTATATTATTTTGAGAAAAGTTAAAAAGGAATTTTGAAGGTTAAGAAATATTTATGTAATGAAATTGTGATGAAAAATGTTTTACGTATCTTAAAAATGTGATTTTTAAGCTATGCAATTTGAAGAATGTGTTGAAATTAAGATTGATTTATTTAAGTCCAAAATAATGTTTGGAATATTGGGGAATATTTTACATAATTGTAAAATATTGAAAAATATTTTACGTATCTTAAAAATAATTTAAAATACAGTAAAATATTTCTATGCAATTTGAAAAATGTTAAAATATTTCTACATAATTTGGAAAGCGTTTAAATATTTTACACTATTGAAAATATTATTGAAAAATCACTACGTGATTAAATAATGATAGAATATTTTTACGTAATTGTGAAAAAATGAGAAAATCTTATGTGATTTGGAAAGTGTTTTAAATATTTTGAGAATGTTGGAAAATGATTTACGCAACTTAAAAGAATGATTTTTAAGTTACCCAATTTTGAAAATGGTGGAAAATCATCACGCAATTTGAGAAACATATATTTTTATGTGATTGAGAAAAACATTGAAAAATTAAATACGTGATTTAAAAGTGCAACAGAAGTGTTGCAGTATTTTGAAAATATAACAGAAATGTTACAAAATTTTAAAAACATAAAAGAAGTGTTATGGTATTATGAAAATATAACAGAAACGTTTTGGAATTGTGAAAATGTAACAGAAATGTTTTGGAATTGTGAAAATGAAATAGAAATATTGCGCAATTTTGTGAAAATACGACGAAAGTGTTTTATAACTATGAAAATGTGATAATATGATTTTCTTGTTGAAAATATAGTATGAATACTGTAGAACCAATATAGGGATGCTGTGTGAGAAAATGACATGTTTTGCCTGTGATTGGCATTTGGTGCATTATACATGCATTGGAAAGATATGTCTGTGATTGGATTTGGTGCGTTATACGTGCATTGGAAAAATATGCGTTGAAGCATATGATTACATTGAACAAATGAAATTGAAAAGATTTGACCCATTGGGGTTGGACTTGCATTGATATATTCGTGCATTGTATAAAATATAGCTAATAGCAATTATGGCCCTTGTGGTTGAAGAGGGAATAAGAATTGATAGTGAGGTCTATGATGGATCTTGGGGGCGTCGAGGCGCGGCGGTCGACCAGTGGACAGTTGGCGAGTACCCTGTGCCACTTGGCGATACAGTCCGTTGCAACGCATTGACGATACCCGACAAGAACACGATTCTTTTCAACGACTGGGAGATTGTCTTTGGGCTAAGGCTGATAATTAACTAGAGCATTCTTCTCGAAATTGTGAAAACCTCCATGGAGTTGTTTTTGATAAACTGAGTCTTTGTACATATGCATAAATCTGAGCATTTATATCTGTATGATATATTAATTGAGGAATGTTGGCTATGACAATTGTTTTGAGTACTTGGATGATGATTGAACTGATAAATGATTAGATGATGATAGTTGATTAATGCTGATAGCATGATTATGGTATGATCTATCGTATGATATTCTTGTTTGTGTTATCTCCGTGCTTTGCCATGTTGGTATTGGTGTAGGTGATCTCACCTCTTTGTTATATTGTTTTGCTTTGTCTCGTATTGTTAAAATTATACAAGAGAAGGAATGAGTTGTCTTAGACATAACGAGTGGTAGATACTCGAGAGATTGATGGAAACATTGAAAAGTGGTTGTCTCAAGTTCGAAGATGTCTTAGGGTAGACAATGAGTAAAGTTCGATGCATCAAGTTGATACAAGAGAAGGAGCAGTATGTTAAGATTTAATGTTAGTGTTGTCTTGTGCTATTAAGTAGGACCCGTCATGGGGTTTGCTCGTTAAAAAAAAAAAAATAAGTCTATTAATTTTATATTTCTCTTTAAATTGTGATATTAATTGGTGTCAATATTGCATAATAAATAATTGAAATATGATTTTCAATATTACCTAATATTTTCAGTAAATTTACGTTTCAGTAAAGAAGAAATTTTGAAACCCATCTTTTATAACTCAAACTTTGTGCGAACTTCTTTTCAGATTATGAGTTGGGAGTCGGAAATGTGATGCCCTAAGGAGGGTGTTACACTTTCCCACACCTAAAACATTTAAGTGTAGAAGTTCCAGTTGAAACTGCCATACTGCCACTTGAACTTCCTCTAAACGATTGTTGCCGATTCTGACCTCCAGCTGGTCTGGCATATGGTTTCTGTTGGTAACGGTTGCCACTGCTACTCTTTCCCCTTTGGAACTGCGTAGGTCCAAAGTTCTTATTCCTCACTTCACGGAGATGATCAATTTCTTCCACCTTTCGGCACTTATCTAACAATACTGGGAACTGATCAATATCCATAGTTGTTAAAGCTCGCTTGATGTCAAGCCTCAGCCCCTCCTCGAATTTCTTGCACTTCCACTCCTCATCTGGGTGCATTTGGAAATACCTCGAAAGCTTAGACAAGTTTTCGAATCTTGCAGCGTACTCACTCACAGACATCGCCCCTTGCCTCAAACTAAGGAATTCCATCTCCTTAGCATGTCGAACACTGGCTGGGAAATACTTCCCCAGAAACTTCTGTTTAAAGAGCTGCCATGTCACAACTCTCCCTTCAGCATGAATTAATCTCTGGGCTCCTGCCCACCAAGCCTCTCCATCACCGACTAGCACAAACGTTGCAAAAGTAAGCTTCTGCTCATCAGTACAACCCATGTCGTCAAATATTTTCTCCAGTTCTTTGATCCATAAATCAACATTCTCTAGATCAAACTCTCCATGAAACTTCGGTGGATTGTTCCACCGAAATTCCGACAAGCTATGAGCATCATCAGTTGCTCTTTGGTTTTGCTGTGCAACAACCTCAGCCATTCGTTGTATTGTTGCTGCAGCTGCAGTCATATTCTGATTGTCATCACCACCATTTCCAGCTCCTGCCCTCGCATTCATGCGTCCTCTTCCTCATCCAGCCATTTCGTTCTATCAATCACACTGAACTACACAAAGAAAAGTGAGGGTCAGTCTTCAAACAATATTGTTTTTCTTTCGGAAAACAATCACAGAGAATCACACAACTTAGACAAGACAGACCTAACCACAAACCCAAAAGAATCTAACTTGGGCTCTGATACCAACTATTGTAACACCGTCCTTAGGGTGTCACATTTGGTGTTGCTTAATTACTAAATTACCCATTCATTTGTATTCGTGCTTGTAATAGAAATACGAGTTATAAAATTTCTTGATGATAATAAATTTGACCTAGCAGAAAATAAAAAGATAACAACACTGTCATAAATAATTTACATCATATATACATACAAGCCTTTAGTATTGTCAAACTTAAATAATTACAAACTAGACTTTCAACATATTTAAACTTTAACTTAAACTAACATATTGCCCAAGTCCTACTAGACAGCAGAACCCTCAGACGAGTCCTCGTCAGACTCCTCAGCATATAGGAATCCATCATAATGTGAAGTCCTACAGACAGGTGTCCGAGCAGACGACATAATACTGACCTCACTAGGGGTACGATAGTAAGCCCCCTAGTACTGCCTAATAGAAATTGGAAACTCTAGATGCACATATATGTTAAAACTAAAGTACAGATATCCTCGATGTAATCTACTCAATCTAATATTTAAGTCCCCCATATTGTAAATACTCTCTCTATCAAAATCGACATGCCACGCCTTCTCTCCTCTAATGAACGTAAACCTCATATAACCAAGAAAACTAGGCATCTCCATCGTCTCAAAACTCAACGTCCTCAACGGGAATCTGCTCTTCCTCAGCTTCTAGCTCCACTTCTTGCTCGACGTCTTTATACATATAAATATAATACAGAATAGGCATACAAAGAGGTGAGATCACCTACGCCATTACCAGTATGGTAGCAATGAAGATAAACACATACAATATTTCATACAACTATCATACCATAATTACGATTATGCCACTAACATCATTATCATCACAAAACATGTAATACACAATAATTACAATCATGCCATTATCAATAATCAAATATTCAATAATTCAATTATCATAAACCATAATTACGACAATGCCCTCAATCACTATATGTATGCACACAGACTCAATTTCCTACTCCATGGAGTTAAAACTCAGGTCGAAGAGAGTGATCGAAAAGATTTGTCGGTACCAACATGCCTCTGGCCACGTGCTCAATCTTGCACATCTAGCATATACACGACAATATTTATCAGATCTTGATTAAGAATAGTGTCTCGGTTAGGATCATTGGTGTGTTGCGTCGGTCTAACCTACAGTACAAAAGAGCTACAAACTGCCCATTGTAGGCAACCCGCACCCCAATGCCCCCAAGGTCAACGAGTGACTTACACTACGCATATCGCACCCACTCAAGAGGTGTAGTCTTTCCTAGGCAACTAACCTCATACAGTCCATTGGACCTTTCCAATGCATGTACTATGCACTATTCATATTTCTAATTATTATTACATATTCGTGGTCCACTCAACAACCCAACAGTATTATTACTATTTTTTCATCGTGAAGTCATATTTTCGCGTTTTCTCAATCGCGACTCAATTCTGTCACCTTTTTAAATCGCGTAGTGATTTTTCAACATTTTCCAATCGCGTAAATATTTTTCATTCGTTTTAAATCCAAAAATACTAGTTTTCTCATTTAATACTAAAGATTCACTTTATTTTCTATATTTGCATAATAACCCCTCAAAAATATAATATTTACATTATAGTCCCTATTTAAATAATATTTTCATAATAACCCCTCATAAAATTTATATTTATGAAATAGTCTCTCTTTTATAAAATATTTATAATATAACCCCTCTAAGAATAATTTTTGCATATGACCCCTCTAAAAATAAGTATTTATACAATGACCCCTCATTTAAATAAAATTTATAGTTTAGTCCCTTTTTTATAAAAACTTGTTGTATGACCCCTCTAAAAATTAATAATTGTATTGTTTGCCAAAAAAAGTATTTTCTTTCCTTTACTTCACATATTACAGCTCAAATTTTACAGACGCGCTTCAAAACCCATAGGGTGAGCTATACGTCAGTAAAATTCAAGTTTTGACATTCATTTCATTTCAAACCCTATTTATTTAAATATATCAGATTATTTTCCCAAAACCATGGTACTTACTACATTCAAACTTGTTCAAATTCATTTCCTTTTCATTTAAATCCTTCATTCTCATTCGAATCCATCAATTTCAGGACTTTGGTCCTCTAATCCCTAGTATGGCCGTCAGCCTCATTGCTCTTTGGAGCATTCATACAATCGTTTAATCATGTTGGTCACATCCTAAATTACACATGCACTTACATGCTTACACAATCATATACAGATAAACATATGTCAAAGTAGTAATCATATATCACACATGCAAATAACAAAAACATAACCACAAACACCACAAACAAAATCAAAGAAGCATTAAACACTAGTGAATAAACCCTTATGGGTTTTTCACCATACAAAACCGTCTCCACACCACCAAAACATGGTTGGTGAGGTAAAGTCTCCTTTTTACCTCTTGAAGACAAGTCTTTCAAACTCCTCTCCTTCTCCTTGATTTCGTACAACCCACAAACAATTCCTAAAAATTCTTAAACAATTAATAAAATCACAAACAAAGCCTAATAATGGAAAACCGTAGAACAATCATGGTATATAAAATCAAAAACTAAATTTTAAACCAAGGAATCAAAAGTTCACCTTTAGGAAGTAGGATAGAACTTGGATTTTGAAGCACTTAGAGTAGGATTTTGACAAAATCTCCTAAATGAAAAGTGTTTAGGAGGTTGTTTATGTTTAGGAAATGATGAGAGTAAAAATTATAGAAGATTGATAGGGTTTATGGGTGTTGGGCCCAAACCATATAGAGAAAAAATGGAAGAAAAATGGTGCTTAGTGTTCTTGGAATTTTGAGAGAATATGATGAAAGCTTTTTAGTGAGAGAAAAGAAATTAATATTGATAGTAAATGGGAGTGGACTGCCGTGGGATATGGATAGGGAAATTAAAGGATTTGCATGAAATAAAATATCCTATTGGTGTTCACACTTGAAGCACATGGCTTGGTCATCTTTTGATCATCAAATTGTTATGCAAGATGGTTCAAGAACCTTGGAGAAGCCTCCCAAGGCTGCTAGCCGTGTGGCTCTATTAGGATTAGAGACTTAATTTGTTTTCAAACAAAGCTTAATTGCATGCTAATTAATTAGTTAATTAATTAGGTTAAATTTTCTAACCACTCTTAATTAATTATCTAATTACATAACTAATTAATTAAACATATAATTACATATATCATAGTCTCTAAATAAAATTAGGATATCTAATTAGTAATTAGATTATTAGTAACTAGGTTAGTTTACTTAGTTTCTTAATTAGGTAATTAGATTAACCAAATTAGGTTTAATTAACTACTAAGTAAAAGTCAAGCCACTATATTTGACTCTATCCTAGCCTTTGAAATAAACTTTATTTCCAATCCATTGATCTCATCTACGGTGGATATTACTTTGTGATTTTATCAGGATTCATTTCACACCATTGATCGGATCAACGGTTATGATCGAAAACATCTTAATCAAGCTTTTCATCCGATGGTCCACAACAAAGTCTTTGCCCCTTTGTTTGACCACTTCCTATTGGATAGAAAAGTCCAGCCACCTATTTTGACTGATTCTTATTGGTTCGTTTTGATTTAGCTCACAGAAAATATTCTAAACACATTTTCTGTCAGTTAAAATTTATCGGGTCAAATAAATTATAGCAGAAGCTGCTATAAATAAAATAACAGATATTTATTCGTGAAATATTTTTATTTCACAGATAAATTCTAAAAATTAAAAGAATCTTTTCTGTCTCTCTCAGATTCGGGTTTAGTAAGATCTCCCGTCGTCAAAATAATCAGATAAGATTTTCCCCGGCCTGAAAATTATTATTTTCTTGACCAGGAGGAAATCACACAAAATGATCAAAAATGATCTCAAAACAGTCAAATTATTTTTATAACATACAGAAAATACAAAACAGTGTAATTCTGCTATTATTATTAACATAGTCAAAATTTGGGGTGTTACAACTCTCCCCCTCTAAAATTAAGTTTCATCCTCGAAACTTGACACACTCAAAATAAAAATGGATACTGCTCTCTTATCTTCTCTTCCAACTCCCATGTGGCTTCACCACTTACGTCGTTCCATACCACTTTAACCAATGCGATCTCCTTTCCTCGAAGATGCTTGATCCTTCGATCTTCAATCTTGACCGGAAACGTCTCATAGGTTAGATTCTCCTTTAGTTGTAAGGTGTCTGGCTCGATAACATGAGTCGAATCGGAAATATATTTCCGTAGTTGTGATACATGAAATACATTATGAAGATTTGATAAGAATGGTGGTAGTGCGATCTGATAAGCTACCGGACTTACTCGACGAAGTATCTGATACGGTCCAATAAACTTCGAAGTAAGCTTCCTCGACTTGATTACTCGTCTAACTCCAGTCATAGGTGTCACACGTAGAAATACATGGTTACCTTCTTCAAATTCAAGCAGTCTTCTTCGTTTATCAGCATAACTCTTTTACCACATCTGAGTTATCCTCATCTTATCTTGGATCATCTTCACTTTCTCAGTTGTCTGCTGCACAAATTCGGGTCCTACCACAGTACTTTCACCATCGTGGTACTAACACAATGATGTCCTACATCTTCTCCTATATAATGCCTCATAGGGTGCCATCCCTATGCTCGAATGGAAACTATTGTTGTAAGTAAACTCTATCAACGGTAGAAATTCATCCCAACAACTAGTTTGCTCTAGAACACAAGCCCTCAACAAGTTCTCTAATGACTGAATCGTTCTTTCTGACTGACCATCTGTTTGTGGATGGTAAGCAAAACTCAAACATAGCTTTGTTCCCATCGCTTCTTACAAACTGTTCCAAAATCTTGATGTAAATCGTGGATCTCGATCAGAAATAATACTGGATGGCACACCATGAAGTCTACCAATCTCATTGATGTACACTTGAGCCAACTTTTCCATTGAGTACTTAATATTAATCGGTAAAAAGTGCGCCGACTTTGTAAGCCGATCAATAATTACCCATATAGAATTGTGACCCTTCCGAGTCTTCGGTAGTACAGTTACGAAATCCATTGCTATGTCATCCCATTTCCATTCAAGAATAGGCAAAGGTTGCAACATTTCTGATGGTCTCTGATGTTTCAATTTAGCCTTCTGACAAATCAAATAGGATGATACATATTCTGCGACATCCCTCTTCATTCCTTGCCACCAATACAGTTATTTCAAATCTCGATACATCTTCGTGGCTCCCGGATGCATACTCAACTTACTTCTATGAGCTTCATCCAAAATCGACCTCCTCAGTTCCGGATCGTTAGGCACACAAACTCTTCCTTTGAACTTCAAAATTCCATCAGCACCTTCGCTGAATTCTAATTTTGCCCCTTGACTTCTTGCTTCCTTTGCTTCTTGCAAATACTGATCACTGTTTTGCCCTTCTCGTATTCTATCCATCAAGTCATTCGAAATAGTGATCAGATTCAAACACATCTTCCCCGGTGTCAACTTTATAGATAATTGCATATCCCAAAACTCTTCTATCAGTTCCTTCTCCTTATTCATCATAATAGAAGCATTAAGCGCTTTTCTACTTAAAGCATCCACTACGACATTCGCCTTTCCGGGATGATACTGTAACTGAAAGTCATAGTCTTTCAGAAACTCTAGCCAACGCCTTTGTCTCATGTTTAACTCGTTCTGGTCAAACAGATACTTCAAACTTTTATGGTCACTAAAAATAGTGAACGTTGCCCCATAGAGAAAATGTCTCCATACCTTCAATGCAAACACTACTGCAACCAACTCCAAGTCTTGAGTCGGATAATTCCTCTTATGCACCTTCAACTGTCTCGATGCGTATGCCGCAACCTTATGGTTCTGCATAAGTACACAACCCAATCCTTGCTACGAAGCAGCACAATATACCTCGAAAGGTTCATTTGGATCAGGTAGAATCAAAACCGGTGAAGTAGTCAGTCATCGTTTCAACTCTTGAAAACTTTCCTCGCATGCTTCAGTCTATACGAAAGGTTGATTCTTTCGTATCAGTTGGGTAAGAGGTCCTGCGATCTTCGAAAACCCCTTAATAAATCGTCGATAGTATCCAACCAATCTGATGAAACTACGGATCTCTGATACAGTCTTCGGTCTCTCCCATTCAATAACTGTCTCCACCTTTGAAGCATCAACTTTAATTCCAACCACCGATATAACATGCCCCAAAAATTGTACTTTGCTCAACCAAAATTCACATTTGGACAACTTGGCATACAACTTATTCCCCTTCAAAATCTGGAGAACCACTCTGAGATGTTCAGCATACTCCTCCTGACTTCGAGAATAAATCAAGATGTCATCAATAAAGACAATGATAAACTTATCCAAGTATGAACGAAAAATTCTATTCATGAAGTCCATGAATATCGTAGGTGCATTAGTCACACCAAACGGCATCACTTGATACTCGTAATACCCATATCGAGTCCGAAATACAGTCTTTGGAATATCATCCACCTTCACACGTATCTGGTGATAACCAGAATGTAAGTCAATCTTAGAAAATATTGTGACTCCTCGCAATTGGTCCATCAGATCATCGATCCTTGGTAGTGGATATTTGTTCTTGATTGTAATATTGTTCAATTGCCGGTAGTCTACACATAGACGAGAAGTCCCATCCTTCTTCTTTACCAATAATACTGGAGCTCCCCATGGTGATACACTGGGTCTCACAAACTGCTTCTCCAATAAATCCTCCAGTTGTTTCTTAAGCTCTGCCAATTCCACTGGCGACATTCTGTAAGGCGCCAGAGATATAGGTCCAACTCCAGGTACTAAATCGATAGAAAATTCAATCTCGCTTTCTGGTGGTATTCCATGTATATCTTCAGGAAACACTTCAGGAAATTCATTCACTAGAAAAATATCCTTCAGAACGTCTTCACACTGAACCTCCAAAGAAGACATCAACAAGTACCCCTGATCTCCTTCCTTCAAACAAGCTTCCACTTGAGTAGCCGTTAGGAATCTAGAATCCTTAACCTCAGGAAAGACTAACGTCTTATTAGCATAGTCTATCAGGATATGGTTAGAAGATAACCAATTCATTCCTAAGATTACATTAATCTTGGAAAGAGGCAAACAGATTAAATCCACATGAAAGATTCTATCCCTAACACATATAGGCAATTCAAACACACTTTTGTAGTTATCACAGGCTTATCAGTAGGAGTAACCACACTCAAATCATATGGCAATGTAGTCAAAGTCAATCCCAAACGCTCCACACAATCACATGCAATAAAAGAATGTGTTGCTCCCGAATCATATAATACTGTTAAAGGATTACCTTCAATGGCACACTCCTCCATTATCAAGTCCTCGGATTTAGCAGCTTCCTCCCCGCTCATAGTATACACTCGACCACTAGCCTGTGGCCTTGCAGTGTGAACACTTCCCACAGATGGTTCCGCCTTCTGCTGATCACACTTTCTCAAAAAATGTCCAGGCTTCCCACATCTATAGCAAATCACCCCCTTATGCTGACAGTCCTTGGTGAGATGTCCTTTCCTACACCTAAAACATTTAAGTGCAGAAGTTCCAGTTGAAACCGCCCTACTGCCACTTGAACTTCCTCCAAACGATTATTGCCGATTCTGACCTCCAGCTGGTCTGGCATATGGTTTCTGTTGGTAACGGTTGCCATCGCTACTCTTTCCTCGTTGGAACCGCATAGGTCCAAAGTTCTTATTCCTCGCTTCACGGAGATGATCAATTTCTTCCACCTTCTGGTACTTATCTAACAATACTGGGAACTGATCAATATCCACAGTTGCTAAAGCTCGCTAGATGTCAAGCCTCGGCCCCTCCTCGAATTTCCTGCACTTCCATTCCTCATCTGGGTGCATTTGGAAATACCTCAAAACCTTAGACAAGCTTTCGAATCTTGCAGCGTACTCACTCACAGACATAGCCCATTACCTCAGACTAAGGAATTCCATCTTCTTAGCATGTCGAACACTGGCTGGGAAATACTTCCCCAGAAACTTCTGTTTAAAGAGCTGCCATGTCACAACTCTCCTTTCAGCATAAATTAATCTCCGGGCTCTTGCCCACCAAGCCTCTCCATCACCGACTAGCACAAACGTTGCAAAAGTATGCTTCTGCTCATCAGTACAACCCATGCCATCAAATATTTTCTCCAGTTCTTTGATCCATAAATCAGCTTTCTCTGGATCAAACTCTCCATGAAACTTCGGTGGATTGTTCCTCCGAAATTCCGACAAGCTGTGAGCATCATCAGTTGCTCTTTGGTTTTGCTGTGCAACAACCTCAGCCATTTGTTGTATTGCTGCTACAGCTGCAACCATATTCTGATTGTCGTCGCCACTATTTCCTGCTCTTGCCCTCACATTCATGCGTCCTCTTCCTCATCCAGCCATTTCGTTCTATTAATCAGACTGAACAACACAAAGAAAAGTGAGGGTCAGTCTTCAAACAATATTGTTTTTCTTTCGGAAAACAATCACAGAGAATCACACAACTTAGACAAGACAGACCTAACCACAAACCCAAAAGACTCTAACTTGGGCTCTGATACCAACTAATGTAACACCCTCTTTAGGGTGTCACATTTGGTGTTGCTTAATTACTAAATTACCCTTTCATTTGTATTCGTGCTTGTAATAGAAATACGAGTTATAAAATTTCTTGATGATAATAAATTAGCAGAAAATAAAAACATAACAACACTCTCATAAATAATTTACATCATATATACATACAAGCCTTTAGTATTGTCAAACTTAAATAATTACAAACTATACTTTCAAAATATTTAAACTTTAACTTAAACTAACATATTGCCTAAGTCCTACTAGACAGCAGAACTCTTAGATGAGTCCTCCTCAGACTCCTCAGGCATATAGGAATCCATCATGATGTGAAGTCCTACGGACAGGTGTCCGAGCAGACGAAACAACACTGACCTCACTAGGGGTACGATAGTAAGCCCCCAGTACTGCCTAATAGAAATTGGAAACTCTAAGTGTACATATATGTTAACACTAAAGTACGGATGTCCTAGATGTAATCTACTCAATCTAATATTTAAATCCCCCATATAGTAAATACTATCTCTATCTAAATCGACATGCCACGCCTCATCTCCTCCAATGAACGTATACCTCATATAACCAAGGAAACTAGGCATCTCCATCGTCTCAAAATTCAACGTCCTCAACGGGAATATGCTCTTCCTCAGCTTCTCGCTCCACTTCTTGCTCGACATCTTTATACATATAAATATAATACAGAATAGGCATACAAAGAGGTGAGATCACCTACGCCATTACCAGTATGGTAGCAATGAAGATAAACACATACAATATTTCATACAACTATCATACCATAATTACGATCATGCCACTAACATCATTATCATCACAAGACATGTAATACACAATAATTACAATCATGCCATTATCAATAATCAAATATTTAATAATTCAATTATCATAAACCATAATTACGACAATGCCCTCAATCACTATATGTATGCATACAGACTCAATTTCTTACTCCATGGAGCTAAAACTCAGTTCAAAGAGAGTGATCGAAAAGATTTGTCGATACCAATATGCCTCGGACCACGTGCTCAATCTTACACATCTAGCATATACACGACGGTCTTTATCAGATCTATATTAAGAATAGTGTCTCGGTTAGGATCATTGGTATGTTGCGTCGGTCTAACCTACGGTACAGAAGAGCTACCAACTGCCCATTGTAGGCAACCCGCACCCCAATGCCCCCAAGGTCAACGAGTGACTTATACTACGCATATCGCACCCACTCAAGAAGTGTAGTCTCTCCTAGACAACTAGCCTCATATAGTCCATTGGACCTTTCCAATGCATATACTATGCACTATTCACATTTCTAATTATTATTACATATTCGGGGTCCACTCAACAACCCAACAGTATTATTACTACTTTTTCATCGCATAATCATATTTTCGTGCTTTCTCAATTGCGACTCCATTCTGTCACCTTTTTAAATCGCGTAGTGATTTTTGAATGTTTTACAATCGCGTAAATATTTTTCATACGTTTTAAATCCAAAAATACTAGTTTTGTCATTTAAAACTAAAAATTCACTTTATTTTCCATATTTGCATAAAAGCCCCTCAAAAACATAATATTTAAATTATAGTCCCTATTTAAATAATATTTTCATAATAACCCCTCATAAAATTCATATTTACGAAATAGTCCATCTTTTATAAAATATTTACAATATAACCCCTCTAAGAATAATATTTGTAATATGACCCCTCTAAAAATAAGTATTTATACAATGGCCCCTCATTTAAATAATATTTAAAAACTTGCAGTATGACCCCTCTAAAAATTAATAATTGTATTATTTCCCAAAAAAAGTATTTTCTTTCCTTTACTTCACATATTACAGCTCAAATTTTACAGACGCGCTTCAAAACCTGGAGGGTGAGCTATACATCAGTGAAATTCAAGTTTTGACACTCATTTCATTTCAAACCCTATTTATTTAATTATATCAGATTATTTTCCTAAAACCATGGTACTTACTACATTCAAACTTGTTCAAATTTATTTCATTTTCATTTAAATCCTTCATTCTCATTCGAATCCATCAATTTCTAGACTTTGGTCCTCAAATCCCGAGTATGGTCGTGAGCCTCATTGCTCTTTGGAGCATTCATACAATCGTTTAATCATGTTGTTCACATCCTAAATTACACATGCACTTACATGCTTACACAATCACATATAGATAAACATATATCAAAGCAGTAATCATATATCACACATGCAAATCACAAAAACATAACCACGAACACCACAAACAAAATCAAAGAAGCATTAAACACTAGTGAATAAACCCTTATGGGTTTTTCACTGTACAAAACCATCTCCACACCACCAAACATGGTTGGTGAGGTAAAGTCTCCCTCTTACCTCTTGAAGACAAGTCTTTCAAGTTCCTCTCCTTCTCCTTGATTTCGTACAACCCACAAACAATTCCTAAAAGATCTTAAACAATTAATAAAATCACAAACAAAGCCTAATAATGGAAAACCATGGAACAATCATGGTATATAAAATCAAAAACTAAATTTTAAACCAAGGAATCAAAAGTTCACATTTAGGAAGTAGGATAGAACTTGGATTTTGAAGCACTTAGAGTAGGATTTTGACAAAATCTCCTAAATGAAAAGTGTTTAGGAGGTTTTTTACGTTTAGGAAATGATGAGAGTAAAAATTATAGAAGATTGATAGGGTTTATGGGTGTTGGGGCCGAACCATATAGAGAGAAAATGGAAGAAGAATGGTGCTTAGTGTTCTTGGAATTTTGAGAGAATATGATGAAAGCTTTTTGGTGAGAGAAAAGAAATGAATATTGATAGTAAATGGGAGTGGGCTGTCGTGGGATATGCATAGGGAAATTAAAGGATTTGCATGAAATAAAATATCCTATTGGTGTTCACACTTGAAGCACATGGCTTGGTCATCTTTTGATCATCAAATTGTCATCCAAGATGGTTCAAGAACCTTGGAGAAGCCTCCCAAGGCTGCTAGCCATGTAGCTCTATTAAGATTAGAAACTTAATTTGTTTTCAAACAAAGCCTAATTGCATGCTAATTAATTAGTTAATTAATTAAGTTAAATTTCCTAACCACTCTTAATTAATTATCTAATTACATAACTAATTAATTAAACATATAATTACATATATCATAGTCTCTAAATAAAATTAGGATATCTAATTAGTAATTAGATTATAAATAATTAATAACTAGGTTAGTTTACTTAGTTTCTTAATTAGGTAATTAGATTAACCAAATTAGGTTTAATTAACTACTAAGTAAAAGTCAAGCCACTATATTTGACTCTATCCTAGCCTTTGAAATGAACTTTGTTTCCTATCCATTGATCTCATCTACGGTGGATATTACTTAGTGATTTTATCAGGATTCATTTCACACCATTGATCGGATCAACAGTTATGATCGAAAACATCTTAATCAAGCTTTTCATCCGATGGTCCACAACAAAGTCTTTGCCCCTTTGTTTGACCACTTCCTATTGGATAGAAAAGTCCAGCCACCTATTTTGACTGATTCATATTGGTTCGTTTTGATTTAGCTTACAGAAAATATTCTAAACACATTTTCTGTCAGTTAAAATTTATCGGGTCAAATAAATTATAGCAGAAGCTGCTATAAATAAAATAATAGATATTTATTCGTGAAATATTTTTATTTCACAAATAAATTCTAAAAATTAAAAGAATCTTTTCTGTCTCTCTCAGATTCGGGTTTAGTAAGATCCCCGTCTCCAAAATAATCAGATAAGATTTTCCCCGGCCCAAATATTATTATTTTCCTGACCAAGAGCAAATCACACAAAATGATAAAAAATGATCTCAGAACAGTTAAATTATTTTCATAACATACAGAAAATACAAAACAGTGTAATTCTGCTATTACTATTAACATAGTCAAAATTTGGGGTGTTACAAGATCTCCCATAGCCCTAGCAATGAGTTTAGTCACTCATATTCAATACAAACAAACTCATAATAAGATACAGATCCATAGAAAGTAAACCAAAGAAATGAGAAAAACTAAAGAGAAAGAGAGATCAAACTCCCTTTTCAGAAATTCAAATCTTCAAGCCTTCAAGAAATCCTCCATCTGAAGCCTTCCTCCCTTCAGATTTGCCTCTCCAAACCTCTCCTTAAAGAGACTAAAATATAAAATTTACAAGAGAAAATTAGAAAAAAACACTAACCTAAGAGCTTCTGCAGCTCGTATGCCTTATTCTTTCAATTCCAAGACCCCCTTCTTATAATAATTCTCCATCAAGTTCAATAATTATCTGTCAACCAATAAAAATGCTCCTGCATTGTCAATGCCTTCCAACCAAATATTTGTTTTTCTTCTCACGGTGCACATGGCCAGCTTGTGCACTTTTGCTTTGCACCAACTCTTAATTGCTTTCTTCCAAAGTTGATTTGACAATGGAACCACTACTTTGACTTTCATCTTCAATTTTTGTCATTTGGTTTTCTTTCTTCATGTGATTCTCCACATGATTCTATCTTTAATTTTTGTCTTTGCAATTTTTCTCCTCCACGTGAACAGCCCCTCAATTTCCTTTTTCAATTTTTCATCAAATCCACCACACTTGCTTCCTTCAATTTAATCATTTGTGGCACCCACTTTCATCTTTTATTTTATTTTCCTTAATTGTAGACAACCTGAAATTGATCATAAAAATTAAATTAATGACTTTTTTTAATAAATAAATCAATATTATCACAAAGTCACTAAATCAAATATAATAACACACAAATATCAAAAAGAGGTGAAAAAAATAAGAAATTGAACTGTAAAAATATGACATATTACATGTTCATCAACTCCCCCACACTTGAGTTTTTACTTGTCCTCAAGCAAAGAATAGGTATCAACAGCAAGATCAATCTTAACATCCAGAAACATGCATCAAGGGGAGTTCCAAAGTTCAAGTTCAGCAATCAAATCCAATCAATTAAGATCATTCAACAATTTAAAACAATAAGATGTTTTAGCCTAGCTTGCAACTGTTTTCTTTACCAAACATATGAGAACACTCAACTTTCCATCTCTCAAGTGTTTAAGGACAAAAAGATCACTCAAATTTCTCATGAAAAATGTTAAACCATAGGCTTGCCTATCAATCTCATCTTCACTTTCAAGTTCACATACATAGCAAGAATCAAGAGGACTTCATCTGGTTATAACGGGGCCAAGGGTAATAATGTAGGGTAGGTAAAAAAAAAAGGTATATAAGGGTAAAGAATGTTCGTGGATAATTCAATACGAAGTAGAATCAGGCTGAAAAGATAAATAGAGCATAATGCACAAAGATTTAATCAATCCTTAATTTCAACCCAATATTTTCATTATTCTTCACTAAAAATTTTTTTTCTTCTTTTTTTTTCCATTTTTTTAATTGGATACCCTTGAAGATAAAACACAACTTTCAAGACTTTTTGATCAATACATCAGATGCTCCAAAGAATTCAACCTGATTATTCAATTGGATATTCAAATAAATCAAATTCAAGCTCAAATGGGGCAACTAAGGGTTTATTTTATCAATACAATTCTGAAAATCAAGAAAGAGTAAAACGTAATTGCCTCAATCATATTCAAGCATGTATGTGAATCATTAAAGTTTCAACAAGATATTAAAGCAAGTTCTAGCACACATCAATCAAAAGAAAATTCACTCTAGAAGGAAAATAGGATTTTATTTATGAAAAATCCAATCATTAAAGCTCAAAACTCACTTTCTGGTTAAGTTGATAAAGAAAACAGAAACAAGCATGCATGACTCAAAGATACTAAATTTCACTTTTCTCAATTGAACAAGATTGCTTCACGCAAAATAATCTCATAATTAACATATTCCCCTTTTAAACATATCTCTATCAGCTCAAAATAAATCAAGCGATTAACGCATAATTCCAACTTAACTACTAGCAATACTCAAGTGTTCATCAGTTGTGCAATTTTTTTTTAACAGAGTACATTACCAAGTACATTACCACTCCCCCACACTTAATATTAACATTGTCCTCAATGTGAAATAGAGTTAAATAAAGGGTAAAGAAAAGAGCAATACAGCCTGATAAGGAATGAAACATGGCAGGCAGAAAAATGGCATAACAGTCAGCGCTGCAATAGAATCTGAAAAATTACAAAACACATCAGTAGAAACATGGCCTAGGGTCTTTTAAAGTCAGATTCCCAAGACTGTAACCTTTATGTTCACTTATGAAAAGATTCCATAAAATAAGAAGTTCATGATGTACAAGTTCATAAGAATACGTCTCAAGAGTCAATAAGATATCATTACTGACTCATTACTCAACCATTTAAAATGAATTAAATTTTTTCTTCTTCTCGATTTGCGAAAACCATCTTCAAATTACAACTTTAAAACAAAAATAACAAAAATAACTAAAAGAAGAGAGAATAAGGAAGAAACACAGGTTGCCTCCTGTAAAGCGCTTGTTTAACGTCACGAGCCTGATGGTGAATTGGTACTAAGACCAAGTGAGGCAGATAGAGTGGTTCTTAGTTTCCACTCATTTTTCATAGTACTTTGCTCTTTGCCCATTTATCTTGAAAAATTGTTATCCTTCTTTCCTTACTTCAAGCACACCATATGGTAACACTCTAATGACCTCATATGGTCCATACCATTTTGACCGCAGTTTACCTGGAAAGAGACGTAGTTGTGAGTTATAAACAAGAATTTGATCCCCAATCTTAAACTTATGCTGTTGGATACGTATGTCATGCCATTTTTTTTGTTTTCTCCTTATAGAGCTTGGCATTCTCAAATACCTCAAGACGAAATTCATCCAGCTCATTGAGCTGGTCACGTCGTTGTGCACCTGTAGCATTCATATCAAAATTCAAAAATTTAAGTGCCCAATATGCTCTATGTTTTAGTTCCACAAGTAAGTGACAGGCTTTACTAAACACAAGTTTATAAGGAGACATGCCAATGGGTGTTTTGAAAGTAGTTCTATAGGCCTAAAATGCATCATATAACTTCAAAGACCAATCTTTACGAGATGCATTAACAGTTCTTTCCAAAATCTTTTTTAATTCGCGGATTGAAATGTAACATCCCAAAAATTCACTTATTTCATTATAAATAATCGTTTTATCATATTTATTATTTTTGAGAAATTTTCTAGATTTTTTCGAAGACGTCAAATATTTTAATATATTCTTCATTTTACGTGCACATTGAGCAGTGTCAGTGTAACACTTCGGAAGTTGATTGTTTCGTGATAAATAGTCATTTTCCAATATTTTTGATTTTTGAAGATTTTTGTGGAATTTTCTGAAAACGTTGAATATTTTAATATATTCTTCATTTTGCGTGCCCATTGAGTGGAGCCGGGAAAACGAAATATTTTCCTAAGGCTGGTAAACTTTAAACTGTAGAAACATCGACAGGGGATCTTACTAAACCTGAGGCTGGACATAGTTTACGAGGTTTACATTTTATGAGATTTTATCTGATAAATAAAATCGCAGTATATTTTATTATCTGTGGAATAATAAAATATTATTACGCTAACTGTAAAATTTTGTCCACTGAGAAATAGTTCTAGTAGATTATTTCTACCTAGTTATTTTTATGACATCATTTAAGTGACCACACACTTCACTTTATCGAGAAGCGTGCGAAGCTTCTTAAGGAAGCTTTTAGGAAGCTTCCTCTCTACCCATTTTTCACTCTCTCCCCTCTCTCTCATTGTGCAGCACGGTTTTGGGGGGAATATCACAATTATTCCCTCCCATTTTCTCTCATTCACGCTGGTCACTCTCCCTCACGCAGCTCACTCTCTTCCTCTCTTCTTCCACCCACACACCTCCATTGTTGAACCTTCAAGCTTCCATGCTCAAGCCAATAAAGACCATTGTCTTTCCTCACCATCTTCAAGCTTTCTTCTTGGTGGAACTCTTCTTGGCTCTGCCATTTTCGTGGTTTGTAGCCCAACACCAAAGCTTCAAGCTTTAAGGTAAAGCTCTCAACTTTCATCTCCTTTTCTCCCCATTTTCGTGGTCCATGGTCACATTGGTGACTATGGATGCCATTTCCACTCTTTGATCTTGATTTGTTGGATTTGAACCCCCAAGGATCTTGTGGTGGTGAAGCAAGAAATTCCAAGGACAAAAGGAGCTTGCTTTCTTTGTTCTTCACTAAGGTAAGAGGAAGATTATTCTCTTCAACCTATTTTGGTTGTAAGAAACTCTTTGTTTGCATGATTAGTATGTTTGCATGTTGTTTATAATGTGTTTATGCTTTTAGATTGTTTGTTTGTGTATATTGATATATTGGATTGGATTTAGAATGCATGAAATGGAAGAAATTGATGTCGAATTTTCCCTTGGGTGGCCACGGTTTTGAGGCCCAAAATTTGGGGTTCTTTGTAAACAATTGTAACAATCAAAATTCATAGTAAATCAAGTGTACATTATGTAATTAATAAGAGAAAGTTCTCCAATGTCAATATCCATCGAATTAGAATTCCTAACCATTTAGTACAATGTCAATATCCATCGAATTAGAATTCCTGACCATTTAGTACAATGTCAATATCCATCGAATTAGAATTCCTGACCATTTAGTACAATGTCAATATCCATCGAATTAGAATTCCTGACCATTTAGTACAATGTCAATATCCTTCGAATTAGAATTCCTGATCATTTAGTACAATGTTAATATCCGTCGAATTAGAATTCCTGACCATTTAGTACAATGTCAATATCCGTCGAATTAGAATTTCTAACCATTTAGTACTTTGGCCGGTTCAACACTTGGAAGATTTCTCCAACGTCAACACCCATCCATCGAATTAGGATTTCTGCTGATCTTCCAGTATATTCAACAACTTTATACATCATTCGACAGAACTAACCTTCTAGTATATTCGACAGCTTTATACATCATTCGATAAAACTGACCTTTTAGCATATTCGACAGCTTTATGCATCATTCGACATAAGTGAACTTCATTTGACAGAATCTTCATTCGACAGAAATTGACTTTTAGCCATTCTTGTCAGATAATGTTTTTCCTATCAACGTTGATTCTGCCAAATTGAAACTTACCCATTTCCGTCACCAAATCACATTATGGCTGACATCTTTCATCATTCTTTCATATTATTTTTCGTCGAAACGTTAGCCTCACATTTGTACACTAGAGGCATTTTTTCTGTCGAATCCAAAACTAAAAATTTATCACCTACACCTAGTGATTAAATTAATGGTAATAGGATGCCAGGATTAGTAAAGTGGAAAAATCAATTGTACTTTGAGATTCATAAATTTTAAAGAACCAAGAATGATAGTTTACCTCATAGTTTAGAGCAATTTTTGGAATAAAGGAAGAACAAGAGTGTGAGAAGGGCTGTGAGGAACTTAAACGAAATATTCTAAGAGAGTTAATGTGAAAACATAATGGAATTAAAGCATAACTTTCATAGTAACTTTGAATAGTATATGCTCACCTGTGAGATTTTGATATTGATTCATAATGGCATGCGAATTTGAATAAGTTATGCTATTATTGTGAATCTATATATATATATAAATATGTATGCATTGAATCCATATGCATTGAGCATGGTTGAAGCATGCATCAACATTGTGATTATGGAACCGAAGTACCGGACCAAGAAACCTCAGGTAGACTATTTAGTCAGATGTAGTTTGTTTTTATAACCAGAACCATCAGGTAGACGATTTAGTCAGAAAGGACTAGTTATCAAAGGAAACCCAGTTAATAGAGATACTATGTAGTCATATGGGAGATTATATAATATCACTGATGCAAATGGTATTGAAACAATTATATGGATGGTTGCTTCAATACTGTTGGGAACGGTACAACGGAGGGTTGAATCCCATTGAGTATGCATTTGTGCATTATACAGTTATGGCATATTATGCCTAAGAGTGGACGAGGACTTACAGGATAGTAGGGTCTTCTATAGACCTAAAGGGACTCTAGGGCACGATGTTTCACTTATGATCAAGTTATCACCTTATATATATACCCCTGGCCGTGAAACACTGTTGCAATACACTGGCAGCCAAGTATGGCACTATTGTTTTCCATAGCCCGGCGTAGACTGTCTTTTGAGGGGGGACAGGTCTTCTGGGGCGTTCATCTCTGAAAAACCTTGAGTTGACTCCATAGAGTAGGAAATGAGTACATTGTACATGAGAATGGTCAGCATACGCATTGTGTATATGCATGGTTAGTCCACATATTATCATGGGCGTGGTTAACATACATATTATGGAAACATAAATACTTGTTATATATCTATAGTGAATACTTGTTGTTATAGCGCTGTTGATAATTGTATTATCGTGGTATATGTTTTCTGAAAATATCTATGCAATTGATAACTTGAACATATTTGTAATATCTATATGTATAGAATGACTTCGTCATTCATGTTATGTTTCTTTGCTGCCATCATAGGTAATGAAAGTAGCATGTCTTACCTCTTTTCTGTATTTGTTGCTATCCTGTATGGTTTTTGGTTAAAGTCTGTAAAGGGGGCGAGGTCGAATCTCTTAGATTTCACAATGGTTTGATCTTTTGCGTTCGGTAAGGATGACTTGAAGGGATTCTATTGGTTTCGTCATAATTGAATTCACCGAAGGTGCCAAGGCTTGGGGAGTCGACTGAACCGACAAACGTATGGGATTTATTGGAAATCTGACCTTGACCGTGAAGAGGACTGTGATTAAAGACTTTATCCCGTATCTCTTACTACACCGGTGTGCCCGGGGTTGCCTTACGCATTCAGGATGCGAGGGAGTGCCCAACTCCTTAGTGGTGGATATGTTATGGGTAGTTTATATTTTATTTTGCATTACCTGTATAAAGTATATTTTAGGTATATATATGTTTTAAGGTGATTACCCAGTCTTATATGTTTTAAATTGAGTACATCTTATAATTCATATTTTAATTGGTTGTATATGTAACTATTCATTTGTGCCTCCTATTTTCCTTATATGCGAAATGATTAATTTGTTTTGGATAATTTGTTGTTTGACAATCGTAACACGTCGAAATTTAGTGACCGTGACATAATGACGATTGTGCCATGGTTATTAAATCGAGGGGTGTTACATTAGGTGGTATCAGAGCTCAGTTCATCCTGTTGAGCCAGGGTATGGACTGACTATGCTTAGACATGTTAGAAGT
This sequence comes from Ormosia semicastrata, assembly GCA_029884595.1. Lineage (NCBI taxonomy): Eukaryota > Viridiplantae > Streptophyta > Magnoliopsida > Fabales > Fabaceae > Ormosia > Ormosia semicastrata. The sequence goes on from JAQQTO010000060.1 coordinate 80,182,217, forward strand.
TTCTCTTTATGTTGTGTACTTCCTTGTCTCTGGATTGAAATATTGGGAAAGGAAGGCATGGCTTGCCATAGGTTGAGTGTTGGTAGCTACTGTTGCACAGTTATATGATATTAAGTATTGGCCCACTCAATGTGTAATGTTTTGTGTCTACGGGAAACTATGACTTCACCTAGGCGTATTAAGACAATAGGAGTTCTTTTAGAAAGAAGCTCAGCTGGCATGACTGAACTTGCTTAGGATTTGTTTGCATTTTTACCCTTGCTATGTTACCTCTAGAATTGTTTGAGCCATTGGGTTAGAAAAAGGGTAGTTAAATAAGACTTGCAAAGTTAGTGGACTGAGGTGTCCAAGAAGTTTTCAAAAATCGATTCTCTTTGGAAAAGAGTATCTGGCATAAGTTTGGTTCGAGGAGCTGCATAGGAGTCAAAGACTTACAGGAGATCGTGCCACAGAAGGCAGAGCGAAGGAGCTCAAGTTAGAGTCTTTTGGGTTTGTCTTGTTGGGTTGTGTGACTCATTGTGTTTGGTTTCTGAAAGGAGACAATATTGTTTGGACTAAATGCTTTTGATTTTCCTTATGATTTGATTTGTTTGTCCTTGAAGGAAGACAATGACTCGAAGTAGACGTAAGCGTGTGAACGCGGGGAGTGATAATGATGGCACGACTGCGGCAGCCGAAGTAATGCAAAGAATGGTTGATGTAACAACACATCAGGATAAGAGGGTCGCACAACAGCAGGAATTGGAAGTTGAGGTTCAAAATTTGAAGGAAGAAAGTCAACTTTGGGCAAACTCTGGTTTACCAAAGTTCCAAAGCAGGAACTATAGGAAGGCCAATCGGTTTAAGCAAAAACCATATACACTACGACTGGGGGAGTAACAGCGACAGCGAATGCATGGAGGAGGTGCGAATGGTAGTAAGCCTAATCCAATCGTGGCATCTTTACCAAAATGTAAGAAGTATGGCAAGGGCCACTCAATAAGGCATTGTACGATTGAAGGAATAATTTATTTCAAGTGCGAAAAGTAAGGATATGTGTCAAGGGATTGTGCTTTGCATGGGACGAAGCCTCCATATGCAATCAAGAGGGTAATTTGCCTCAAATGCGAAAAGAACCACTTAAAAAGGGACTGTAAGATTGAAGGAGTAATCTGTTTCAAATGCAGAGAGCTAGGACATGTGGCTAAGAATTGTACTTCGTAAAGGATGAAGCCTTTCGCTGGAGATGTATGTACTTCAAGATCTCACGGAGAAGGAAGAGTTAAATTTTCAAGTGGAGTGGAAACATCCAAGACTGAAGACCTGAACGAGGGAGCTCGTACTACAATCGATGACCCTATGACTTTCCTGTATAATTCTAGTGGTAACCCGTTTCTTTATGATGTATGACTGTATGAGCCTATTAAGGTCGTTCGGATCTTCGTCATCTTTTGACTAAGTTATTTCTACTTCTGCTACTAAGAACTTGTTGATGGTAGCCAAGTTGTTCAAATTACCCTATGGCTTAGTAAAGACTGAATCCTTCTGTTGATCTGATTTGTTCACTTCTTTTACAAATTAGATGTAATGTTAACGAAGGATTGGTTATCTTCTAACCATATCATGTTGAAAAATTCCAATGAAATTCTAAAAGTACATTTCTGGAATTGGATTATCTGTGTATTTATTTCCCTTTGACTTGAATGATACTATTCTTGTTGGTAAGTCTGCTCTCATTGCAACAAGTTTATTTAAATTTTATCCTGATGTTATTAGAAATTGAAACCCTTTTTGGCAATTCGATTACCCACTCTCTTCATGAATAGGCTTGATCTCGAAAAGGGGATTGGTTGTTTTCTAACCATGTTTCGTCATTCGGTTTCAACGAAAACTTAGTGTTTCTTGAGATAGAAATTTCCTAGATATGAATCCATAAAACTCACTCCTAAGTTTTATTGGACCATATCATATTCTTCACTGGATGGGTCCAGTGGTAAATTAAGTGCCTCCTCTACTTTTCTCTTTGGCCATTATAATGTTTCTAGTATACTTCGATTGAGTAAATGTGTTCCTGAGTTTGAACCATATCATTGTGCCAAGAGCAGCACAATTAGGTGAGAACTTACCCTATAAGAAATCTTGTTTGAATTAAGGAAAGATGGTTTGACGAATCAATTGAAAAGCGCCACCGTTTTCTCCAAGATCAACTTGTATTCTGGACTATCATCAAGTTCGCTCAAAGATTTGTCGTTGTCCTTGTTGGTGACATTCTGATATATTCTTGACGTTTGGAGGAATGTATCGAATCTCTCGGAGTGATTCTTAAAATTCTGAAGAAGAAGAAGAAGTTATGCATAAAGTTGTCTAAGTACAAATTCCAGTTGGAGGCAGTTCAACCTTTGGGTTATGCGATCTCAAGGGAAGGAATTGCTGTAAACCCATCAGAACTCGCAACATTTCTTTAATGGGAAAGACCGACGACTCTAACAAAGATTCGTAACTTTATAGGATTAGCTGATTAATATGGGAGACTCATCGCAGAAGTCTCCAAAGTGGTAAGACTTCTCATCTAACTCATGTGTGAGAGTCAAGTTTTGTATGGACTGATGCATACGGGGGAAATTTTCAAGGATTGAAGAGACACTCAACTACCTTGCCGATGATGATTCTACCCAATCCCAACGAACCTTTTTGGGATGCCTAGTGATGCTTTGCATTAGAAGTTTAGAACGTGTGGTTGATCAGAATAGAAGGAATGGTAACGTACGCTTAGAGACAATCGAGAATACATGAGAAGGATTACCTTACATCAACTCAGAGTTAGCTTTGTAGTTACATTGAAGATCTAGAAGCATTTTCTACAAAGAGAAATTCTCGATGCCTACGGTAATCTCAAGAGTCAGAGGCATTTTGTCCTATTGGAATGAGTTGAACATGAAGCATAGACGGTGATTAGAAGTTTCGAATGATTTCAATTTTTTTTTCCGTTCTGGTATAATCCTAGAAGAGGCCAAGGTCGTAGCAGATGCCTTAAGAAGAAAACAAGCTTAGTTTGTCTGCTATGGTGAGCAAGGAGAATAAGTTCGATAGAGCCACTCAGCACTGTACAGGCTGTTGGATGGCTGAAGACTCAAAGGGTGTAGAATCTTTTATTGATCGGCCTATGACGTCAACACGCTTTTGCCCGTTAATATAAGATACTCAATGGAAGGAAGCAACCTCAATGCCGGTGATTTGGATTGATGCAGCTGAAGATACAACCCGAGAACTAGAAGACAAGATGAGGGAAACATAGTCGCGTTTGTTCTAAGATGTGATGAATTTCGAGGACGAAATTCCTTTTTAGAAGGGGAGAGTTGTAACATCCCAAAAATTCACTTATTTCATTATAAATAATCGTTTTATCATATTTATGATTTTTGAGAATTTTTCTAGATCTTTCCGAAGACATCAAATATTTTAATATATTCCTCATTTTACGTGCACATTGAGTAGTGTCAGTGTAACACTTCAAAAGTTGATTGTTTCGTGATAAATAGTCATTTTTCAATATTTGTATTTTTGATGATTTTTGTGGAATTTTCTGGAAATGTTGAATATTTTAATATATTCTTCGTTTTGCATTCCCACTAAGCGGAGCCAGGAAAACGAAATATTTTCCTAAGGCTGGTAAACTTTAAACTGTAGAAACGTTGACGGGGGATCTTACAAAACCCAAGGCTGAACACAGTTTACGAGGTTTATATTTTATGAGATTTTATCTGATAAATAAAATCGCAGTATATTTTATCATCTGTGGAATAATAAAATATTATTACGCTAATTGTAAAATTTTGTCCATTGAGAAATAGTTCTAGTAGATTATCTCTACCTAGTTATTTTTATGACATCATTTAAGTGACCACACACTTCACTTTATCGAGAAGCGTGCGAAGCTTCTCAAGGAAGCTTCTAGGAAGCTTCCTCCCTACCCATTTTTCACTCTCTCTCCTCTCTCTCATTGTGCAGCACGGTTTTGGGGGGAATATCACAATTATTCCCTCCCATTTTCTCTCATTCACGCTGGTCACTCTCCCTCACACAGCTCATTATCTTCCTCTCTTCTTCCACCCACACACCTCCATTGTTGAACCTTCAAGTTTCCATGCTCAAGCCAATAAAGACCATTGTCTTTCCTCACCATCTTCAGGCTTTCTTCTTGGTGGAACTCTTCTTGGCTCTGCCATTTTTGTGGTTGGCAGCCTAACACCAAAGCTTCAAGCTTTAAGGTAAAGCTCTCAACTTTCTTCTCCTTTTCTCCCCATTTTCGTGGTCCATGGTCACATTGGTGACTATGGATGCCATTTCCACTCTTTGATCTTGATTTGTTGGATTTGAACCCCTAAGGATCTTGTGGCGGTGAAGCACGAAATTCCAAGGATAAAAGGAGCTTGCTTTCTTTGTTCTTCACTAAGGTAAGAGAAAGATTATTCTCTTCAACTTATTTTGGTAGTAAGAAACTCTTTATTTGTATGATTAGTATATTTGCATGTTGTTTATAATGTGTTTATGCTTTTAGATTGTTTGTTTATGTATATTGATATATTGGATTGGATTAGAATGCATGAAATGGAAGAAATTGATGTCGGATTTTCCCTTGGGTGGCCACGGTTTTGAGGCCCAAAATTTGGTGTTCTTTGTAAACAATTATAACAATCGGAATTCATAATAAATCAAGTGTACATTATGTAATTATTGAGAGAAACTTCTCCAATGTCAATATCCGTCGAATTAGAATTTTTGACCATTTAGTACAATGTCAATATCCGTCAAATTAGAATTCCTGACCATTTAGTACAATGTCAATATCCGTCAAATTAGAATTCCTGACCATTTAGTACAATGTCAATATCTGTCGAATTAGAATTTCTAACCATTTAGTACTTTGGTCGGTTCAACACTTGGAAGATTTCTCCAATGTCAACACCCATCCGTCGAATTAGGATTTCTGCTGATCTTCCAGTATATTCGACTGCTTTATACATCATTCGACAGAACTAACCTTCTAGTATATTCGACAGCTTTATACATCATTCGACAAAACTGACCTTCTAGCATATTCGACAGCTTTATGCATCATTCGACATAAGTGAACTTCATTCGACAGAATCTTCATTGGACAGAACTTGACTTTTAGCCATTCTTGTTGAATAATGTTTTTCCTATCAACGTTGATTCTGTCAAATTGAAACTTACCCATTTCCGTCACCAAATCACATTATGGCTGATATCTTTCATCATTCTGTCATATTATTTTTTGTTGAAACGGTAGCCTCACATTTGTACACTAGAGGCATTTTCTCTGTCGAATCCAAAACTAAAAATTTATCACTTACACCTAGTGATTAAATTAATGGTAATAGGATGCCAGGATTAGCAAAGTGGAAAAATCAATTGTACTTTGAGATTCATAAATTTTAAAGAACCAAGAATGATAGTTTACCTTATAGTTTAGAGCAATTTTTGGAATAAAGGAAGAACAAGAGTGTGAGAAGGGCTGTGAGGAACTTAAACTAAATAGTCTAAGAGAGTTAACGCGAGAACATAATGGATTTAAAGCATAACTTTCATAGTAACTTTGAATAATATGTGTTCACCTGTGAGATTTTGATATTGATTCGTAATGGCGTGCGAATTTGATTAAGTTATGCTATCATTGTGAATCTATCTATCTATATATATATATAAATATGTGTGCATTGAATCCATATGCATTGAGCATGGTTGAAGATTGCATCGACATTGTGATTAAGGAACCGAAGTACCGGACCAAGAAACCTCAGGTGGACTATTTAGTTAGATGTGGTTTGCTTTTATAACCAGAACCATCAGGTAGACAATTTAGTCAGAAAGGACTAGTTATCAAAGGAAACCCAGTAAATAGTGATACTATGCAGTCGTATGGGCGATTATATAATATCACTGATGCAAATGGTATTGAAACAATTGTATGGATGGTTGCTTCAATACCGTTGGGAATGGTACAACGGAGGGTTGAATCCCATTGAATATGCATTTGTGCATTATACAGTTATGGCATATTATACCTAGGAGTGGACGAGGACGTACAGTATAGTGGGGTCTTCTATAGACCTAAGGGGACTCCAGGGCGCGATGTTTCACTTATGATCAAGTTATCACCTTATATATATATACCCCTGGCCGTGAAATACTGTTGCAATGCACTGGCAGACCGACATGGCGCTATTGCTTTCCCTGGCCCGGTGTAGACTATCTTTAGAGGGGGGCAGGTCTTCTGGGGTGTTCATCTCTGAAAAACCTTGAGTTAGGTCCATGGAGTAGGAAATGAGTACATTGTACATGAGAATGGTCAGCATACGCATTGTGCATATGCATGGTTAGTCCACATATTATCATGGGCGTGGTTAACATACATATTGTGGAAACATAAATACTTGTTATATTTCTATAGTGAATACTTGTTGTTATAGTGCTGTTGATAATTGTATTATCGTGGTATATGTTTTCTGATACTTGTTGTTATGGTTTTTGGTTAAAGTCTGTAAAGGGGACGAGGTCGAATCTCTTAGATTTCGTTATGGTTTGATCTTCTGCGTTCGGTAAGGATGACTTGAAGGGATTCTATTGGTTTCGTCATAATTGAATTCACTGAAGGTGCCAAGGCTTGGCGAGTCGACTGGACTGACAAACGTATGCAATTTGTTGGGAATCTGACCTTGACCGTGAAGAGGATTGTGATTGAAGACTTTATCCCGTATCTTTCACTACACTAGTGTGCCCGGGGTTGCCTTACGCATTCAGGATCCGAAGGAGTGCCTAACTCCTCAGTGGTGGATATGTTATGGGTAGTTTATATTTTATTTTGCATTACCTGTATAAAGTGTATTTTGGGTATATATATGTTTTAAGGTGATTACCCAGTCTTATATGTTTTAAATTGAGTACATCTTATAATTCATATTTTAATTGGTTGTATATGTAACTATTCATTCATGGCTCCTATTTTCCTCATATGCGAAATGATTAATTTATTTTGGAAAATTTGTTGTTTGACAATCGTAACGCGTCAAAATTTAGTGACTGTGACATAATGACAATTGTGTCGTAGTTATTAATTCGAGGGGTGTTACATTAGGTGGTATCAGAGCTCAATTCATCCTGTTGAGCCGGGGTATGGACTGACTATGCTTAGACATGTTAGAAGTTTCTCTGTATGTTGTGTACTTCTTTGTCTCTTGATTGAGATGTTGGGAAAGGAAGGCATGGCTTTCCATAGGTTGAGTGTTGGTAGCTACTGTTGCACAATTACATGATATTGAGTATTGGCCCACTCAATGTGTAATGTTCTGTGTCTACGGGAAACTATGACTTCACCTAGGCGTATTAAGACAATAGGAGTTCTTTTAGAAGAAGCTCAGCTGGCATGACTGAACTTGCTTAGGATTTGTTTGCATTTATACCCATGCTATGTTACCTCTAGAATTGTTTGAGCCATTGGGTTAGAAAAAGGGTAGTTCAACAAGACTTGCAAGGTTGGTGGACTGAGGTGTCCAAGAAGTTTTCAAAAACCGATTCTCTTTGGAAAAGAGTATCTGGCATAAGTTTGGTTCGAGGAGCTACATAGGAGTCCAAGACTTACAGGAGATCGTGCCACAGAAGGTAGAGTGAAGGAGCTTAAGTTAGAGTCTTTTGGGTTTATCTTGTTGGGTTGTGTGACTCATTGTGTTTGGTTTTCGAAAGGAGACAATATTATTTGGACTGAATGCTTTTGATTTTCCTTATGATTTGATTTGTTTGTCCATGAAGGAAGACAATGACTCGAAGTAGACGTAAGCATGTGAATGCGGGGAGTGACAATGATGGCACGACTGCGGCAGCCGAAGTAATGCAAAGAATGGTTAATGTAACAACATATCAGGATAAGATCGCACAACAGTAGGAATTGGAAGTTGAGGTTCGAAATTTAAAGGAAGAAAGTCGACTTTGGGCAAACTCTGGTTTATCGAAGTTCCAAAGGAGGAACCATAGGTAGGCCAATCGGTTTAAGCAAAAACCATATACACTACGACCGATGGAGCAACAGCGACAGCGACCCCCCCGGAGGAGGTCCGAATGGTAGTAAGCCCAATCCAATCGTGGCATCCTTAACAAAATGTAAGAAGTGTGGCAAGGGCCACATAACAAGGCATTGTACGATCGAAGGAATGATTTGTTTCAAGTGCGGAAAGCAAGGACATATGTCAAGGGATTGTGCTTTGCATGGGATGAAGCCTCCATATGCAATCAAGAGGGTAATCTGCCTCAAGTGCATAAAGAACCACTTAATAAGGGATTGTAAGATTGAAGGAGTAATCTGTTTCAAATGCAGAGAGCTAGGACATGTGGCTAAGAACTGTACTTCGCAAAGGGTGAAGCCTTTCGCTGGAGATGTATGTACTTCAAGATCTCATGGAGAAGGAAGAGTTGAATTCTCAAGTGGAGTGGAAACATCCAAGACTGAAGACCTGAATGAGGGAGCTCGTACTACAACCAATGACCCTGTGACTTTCTTGTATAATTCTGGGGGTAACCCGTTTCTTTATGATGTATGACTGTATGAGCCTATTAAGGTCGTTTGGATCTTCGTCATCTTTTGACTAAGTTATTTCTACTTCTGCTACTAAGAACTTGTTGATGGTAGCCAAGTTGTTCAAATTACCCTATGGCTTGTTAAAGACTGAACCCTTTTGTTGATCTGATTTGTTCACTTCTTTTACAAATTAGACGTAATGTTAACGAAGGGATTGGTTATCTTCCAACCATATCCTGTTGAAAAATTCCAATAAAATTCTAAGAGTACGTTTCTGGAATTAGATTATCTATGTATTTATTTCCCTTCGACTCGAATGATACTATTCTCGTTTGTAAGCCTGCTCTAATTGCAACAAGTTTATTTAAAAACTATCCTAATGTTGTTAGAAATTGAAACCCTTTTACCATTTCGATTACCCACTCTCTTCACGAATAGGCTTGATCTCAAAAAGGGGATTGGTTGTTTTCTAACCACGTTTCGTCATTCGATTTCAACGGAAACTTAGTGTTTCTTGAGATAAAACTTTCCTAGATGTGAATCCATAAAACTCACTCCTAAGTTTTATTGGACCATATCATATTCTTCACTGGATGGGTCCAATGGTAAATTAAGTGCCTCCCCTACTTTTCTCTTTAGCCATTATAATGTTTCTAGTATACTTCGATTGAGTAAATGTGTTCCTGAGTTTGAACTATATCATTGTGCCAAGAGCAGCACAATTAGGTGAGAACTTACTTTATAAGACATCTTGTTTGAATTAAGGAAAGATGGTTTGACGAATCAATTGAAAAGCGCCACCATTTTCTCCAAGATCAACTTGTATTCTGGACTATCGTCGAGTTCGCTCAAAGATTTGTCGTTGTCATTGTTGGTGACATTCTGATCTATTCTTGACGTTTGGAGGAATGTATCGAATCTCTCGGAGTGATTCTTAAAATCTTGAAGAAGAAGAAGTTATGCGTAAAGTTGTCTAAGTACAAATTCCAGTTGGAGGCAATTCAACCTTTGGGTTACACGATCTCAAGGGAAGGAATTACTGTAAACCCATCAGAACTCGCAGCATTTCTTTAATAGGAAAGACCGATGACTGTAACAAAGAGTCGTAACTTTATAGGATTAGCTGATTAATATGGGAGACTCATCGCAGAATTCTCCAAAGTGGCAAGACTTCTCATCTAACTCATGTGTGAGAGTCAAGTTTTGTATGGACTGATGCATACGGGGGAAATTTTCAAGGATTGAAGAGACACTCGACTACCTTACCGACGATGATTCTGCCCAATCCTAACGAACCTTTTTGGGATGCCTAGTGATGCTTTGCATTAGAAGTTTAGAACGTGTGGTTAATCAGAATAGAAGGAATGGTAACGTACGCTTAGAGATAATCGAGAATACATGAGAAGGATTAGCTTACACTAAGTCAGAGTTAGCTTTGTAGTTGTATTGAAGATCTGGAAGCATTTTCTAGAAGGAGAGATTCTCGATGCCTATGGTAATCTCAAGAGTCAGAGGCATTTTGTCCTATTGGAATGAGTTGAACATGAAGCATAGACAGTGATTAGAAGTTTCGAAAGATTTTAATTTTTTTTCCGTTTTGGTATAATCTTGGAAGAGGCCAAGGTCGTAGCGGATGCCTTAAGAGGAAAACAAGCTTAGTTTGTCTGCTACGGTGAGCAAGGAGAATAAGTTCGATAGAGCCACTCAGCACTGTACAGGCTATTGGATGGCTAAAGACTCAAAGGGTGTAGAATCTTTTATTGATCGGCCTATGACGTCAACACGCTTTTGCCCATTAATATAAGATACTCAATGGAAGGAAGCAACCTCAGTGCTGGTGATTTGGATTGATGCAGCTGAAGATACAACCCGAGAACTAGAAGACGAGATGAGGGAAACATAGTCACGTTTGTTCTAAGATGTGATGAATTTCGAGGATAAAATTCCTTTTTAGAAGGGGAGAGTTGTAACATCCCGAAAATTCACTTATTTCATTATAAATAATCGTTTTATCACATTTATGATTTTTGAGATTTTTTCTAGATCTTTTCGAAGACGTCGAATATTTTAATATATTTCTCATTTTACGTGCACATTGAGCAGTGTCAGTGTAACACTTCAAAAGTTGATTGTTTCGTGATCAATAGTCATTTTTCAATATTTGTGATTTTTGATGATTTTTGTAAAATTTTCTAGAAACGTTGAATATTTTAATATATTCTTCGTTTTGCATGCCCACTGAGCGGAGCCAGGAAAACAAAATATTTTCCTAAGGCTGGTAAACTTTAAACTGTAGAAACGTCGACGGGGGATCTTACTAAACCCGAGGTTGGACATAGTTTACGAGGTTTATGTTTTACGAGATTTTATCTGATAAATAAAATCGCAGTATATTTTATTATCTATGGAATAATAAAATATTATTACGCTAATTGTAAAATTTTGTCCACTGAGAAATAGTTCTAGTAGATTATTTCTACCTAGTTATTTTTATGACATCATTTAAGTGACCACACACTTCACTTTATCGAGAAGCGTGCGAAGCTTCTCAAGGAAGCTTTAAGGAAACTTCTAGGAAGCTTCCTCCCTACCCATTTTTCACACTCTCTCCTCTCTCTCATTGTGTAGCACCATTTTTGGGGGGAATATCACAATTATTCCCTCCCATTTTCTTTCATTCACGCTGGTCACTCTCCTTCTCGCAGCTCACTCTCTTCCTCTCTTCTTCCACCCACACACCTCCATTGTTGAACCTTCAAGCTTCCATGCTCAAGCCAATAATGACCATTGTCTTTCCTCACCATCTTCAAACTTTCTTCTTGGTGGAACTCTTCTTGGCTCTACCATTTTCGTGGTTGGCAGCCCAACACCAAAGCTTCAAGCTTTAAGGTAAAGATCTCAACTTTGTCCATGGTCACATTGGTGACTATGGATATTTCCACTCTTTGATCTTGATTTGTTGGATTTGAACCCCCAAGGATCTTGTGGTGGTGAAGCATGAAATTCCAAGGACAAAAGAAGCTTGCTTTCTTTGTTCTTGACTAAGGTAAGAGGAAGATTATTCTCTTCAACCTATTTTGGTACTAAGAAACTCTTTATTTGCATGATTAGTATGTTTGCATGTCGTTTATAATGTGTTTATGCTTTTAGATTGTTTGTTTGTGTATATTGATATATTGGATTGGATTAGAATGCATGAAATGGAAGAAATTGATGTCGGATTTTCCCTTGGGTGGCCACGGTTTTGAGGCCCAAAATTTGGTGTTCCTTGTAAACAATTATAACAATCGGAATTCATAATAAATCAAGTGTACATTATGTAATTAATGAGAGAAACTTCTCCAATGTTAATAACCATCGAATTAGAATTTTTGACCATTTTGTACAATGTCAATATCCGTCGAATTAGAATTCCTGACCATTTAGTACAATGTCAATATCCGTCGAATTAGAAATCCTGACCATTTAGTACAATGTCAATATCCATCGAATTAGAATTTCTAACCATTTAGTACTTTCGTCGGTTCAACACTTGGAAGATTTCTCTAACGTCAACACCCATCTGTCGAATTAGGATTTCTGCTGATCTTCCAGTATATTCAATAACTTTATACATCATTCGACAGAACTAACCTTCTAGTATATTCGACAGCTTTATACATCATTCGACATAACTGACCTTCTAGCATATTCGACAGCTTTATGCATTCATTTGACATAAGTGAACTTCATTCGACAAAACTTGACTTTTAGCCATTCTTGTCGAATAATGTTTTTCCTATCAACGTTGATTCTGTCAAATTGAAACTTACCCATTTCCGTCAGTAAATCACATTATGGCTGACATCTTTCATCATTCTGTCATATTATTTTTCATCAAAATGGTAGCCTCATATTTGTACACTAGAGGCATTTTCTCCGTCAAATCAAAAACTAAAAATTTATCACCTACACCTAGTGATTAAATTAATGGTAATAGGATGCCAGGATTAGTAAAGTGGAAAAATCAATTGTACTTTGAGATTCATAAATTTCAAAGAACCAAGAATGATAGTTTACCTTATAGTTTAGAGCAATTTTTGGAATAAAGGAAGAACAAGAGTGTAAGAAGGGCTATGAGGAACTTAAACTAAATATTCTAAGAGAGTTAACGCGAGAACATAATAGAATTAAAGCATAACTTTCATAGTAACTTTGAATAGTATGTGTTCACCTGTGAGATTTTGATATTGATTCGTAATGCCGTGCGAATTTGAATAAGTTATGCTATCATTGTGAATCTATATATATATATAAATATGTATGCATTGAGCATGGTTGAAGCATGCATCGACATTGTGATTACGGAACCGAAGTACCGGACCAAGAAACCTCAGGTAGACTATTTCGTCAGATGTGGTTTGCTTTTATAACTAGAACCATCAGGTAGACGATTTAGTCAGAAAGGACTGGTTATCAAAGGAAACCTAGTTAATAGTGATATTATGTAGTCGTATGGGTGTAACATCCCGAAAATTGCTTATTTCATTATAAATAATCATTTTATAATATTTATGATTTTTGGTGATTTTTGTGAAATTTTCTGGAAACGTTGAATATTTTAATATATTCCTCGTTTTGCTTATGCATCTTGAGCGGAGCCGGGATAACGAAATGTTCTCCCGAATTTGGTAAACCTTGGATTTGTCAACGTGTCAACGGGGATCTTACTAAACCCGAGGCCGGCACAGTTCGTGAGGTTTGCATTTTTCAAGGTTTTATCTGCTAGATAAAATCGCGGTATCATAAAATTATCGGATGAATAATAAAATATTATTTTCATCACTTGTAATTTTATTCACTGAGACAATAATTCTACAGCGTAATTGATCATCTATCAGATGTATTTAATTTGGAGACTAGCTTACCATACACTTTATCGAGGAGCGTGCGAAGCTTCTCAAGGAAGCTTCTTCCAACTATTATTTTATTATTTCTCTCTCCTCCCATTTTGTGTTGCACGTTTGAATTAAGGGGTCTAATTCATTTCTCTCCCATTCTCCTCATTCATGTTGGTCACTCTCTGTAGTACCCTCACTATTCACTCATCTTTCTCTCTTCTCTTTCACCCCACAAAAGCAACACCATCCACCCACATTCACACTTTTATCTTCCAAAACCGTCACACTCCTAGCACCATTTTGTGTTTGGAGAAACATCATATCTGAGGGAATCATCTTCAAAGTTCTACGTTTTCTTCATCTTCATTTTCCTCCACGGTTGAAGCTTAAAGGTTGGAACTTTAAGGTAAAGTCCTTAGCTTTTTCCTCATCTCTCCTCATTTTCATAACCCAATGTCATTTTGATGACCATGGGTATCTATTTCAACTCTTGATTCTGATTTTGGTGAGCTCAAATGTTTAAGGATCTCCTGGAAACTGAAAACGTGATTTCTGACCAAAAAGGAGCAGCCTTTCTTTGTGCTTCTCCAAGGTAAGAGGAAGACACTCCTCCTCAACCTCTTCTAGCATTAAGGATCTCCTTTGCTTGCTTGGTTTTTATGATTTGTGTTTGTCTCTGTATTTAGTTGTTTACGTTGTTTGCATGATTTGTTAAGTTTGATAATATATTCGACAGAGTAGAATGCATGATGTTTTGGTTTGACAATTCGCATGTTAATATGTTCACATGTTCGACTGAGAATTGGAAAGCATGGTAATTGGATGATTTTGCATGTCAATATATATATATTCGACGAATGCATGAGAGTGGAAGGAAATGACGTCGGATTCATCCCTGGGATAGCCATGGTTTTGAGGCCCAGAATCTGGAATTCTGGGTGAACTAAGATAATAAATGGAATTTAAATCAATTAGGTATTCAACTATTCGACACTGAACCTTGTCCAACTTTTGACAACCAACTTCTAAACCTTTAATGCTTCCGTCGAATAGACACATGGGGCCCTTTACAATGTCAAAATTTGTCGAGCTAGTGACCCCTTAACACCTCCGTCGGTTTGACATGCGAGAAAACTGATTTATGACTCAAAATCCGTCGGATTAGAACTTGTGACCCTTTGGCACCACCTTTGGTCGAACATGAATGAAACTTCTCCAATAACACAATTCGTGGACTTTAAATTTATGACTCTTAGCATTTCCGTCGGATCATGTGTGAGAATCTTCCCTATTATTCAAAATCCGTGAATTAGGAATTGTGACCTTCTTAGCATTCCTTCGGATCGCATGAGTGAAACTTCCCTATTGTCCCGAGAAACTGTCGAATGTGATAACCTAATCACTTAATAAAATGTTAAAATCGTCAAGTAAGGACTCATGGCCAAACCCGTCGAATGTGATAACCTAATCACTTAATAAAATGTTAAAATCCGTCGAGTAAGGACTCATCGTCGAATGTGATAACCTAATCACTTAATAAAATGTTAAAATTGCCGAGTAAGGACTTGACCATTTCCGTCGAATGTCAAAACCCGTCGAGTTTAGATCTTCGACCACTAAACACAATGTCAAAATCCATCGAGTATGAACCCCGATCATACCCGTCGGGATTGATCTTCCGACCAAGACCCGTCGAATAGAGTCCCTGGACACTTAGGAGAAACTGCCCCAAAGTCAATAATCGTCGAGTTTGAGAGACAATGCCTGTCGAGTAGATGAATTTCTCCAGACCCATCGAAATTGGAGATTTCGACCAGTGTTTCGTCGGTTCGACACTTGGGAGACTTTCTCCAATGTCAACACCCATACCCGTCGAATTGAGGTTTTTGCTGACCTCTGGAGGGTTCGACAGTTCTGATCCTTGTTCGACAGAACCCCCATCCAATCCGACAGAAATTTACTTCTTGCCAATCCTATTATAAAATGTTCTCCCCATTCTTCCCTTCTCCTGTTACACTATTTTCCGTCGAATGGCAGCTTCAATTATTCATAAAACGTATTGTTCTTGTCGAATACAAAAGTATACCTATCACCCAACACCTAGTAATTGGAATCTGTGACTCAGTTTGTGATTCCGACCGTATATTTCCCTGGACCCAAAACCTTGGGACTAATAGAGGCATATTGATTATAAATAAATGGGATGACTAGAAATTATTTAGGGATGCATAAACAGGGAAGAACATGAGAGTGTGAGATTTTGAGATCTTAGAATAACCTTCTAAGGGCATATGAATAAATTACCTAAGAGGATTCAAGTCAAATAAGAGAATTCCTTTAGAGACAAACTTTGTAAGTAAAGCTAAACCTAAGTAAGAATTCATAATACGCTTTAAAATGTATTAATTTATTTAACAATATCATGTTATTGTGGATCCATGTGGGTGACCATTGATTGGGTTAATTCTTACTTGGGCAAATTGTGATGCATGATGGAATAGTATGTAATAATGATCATACATGATTATGCATAGAGTCTCGTATGCATTGTGGATAAATCATATGACATGCATTTGAGGCATGATTGACCGAGTTGTCACGAGAAGCATGATAGAGTTGCATTGCACAAAAGAACGAGGATGTCCGTTGGACTTTGTTAAGGTCGAGTCGCCTAGGAGTTGAATCACACCTTAGTGCGGGTGCGAATAGATACGTGGGGTCCCTGTAGATGACCTTGAGGGCGTCGGGCGCGCGGGCTTCTCGCAGAGGCGCGTGGTAGCTCCTCGGGACCGTGGAGACAGACCGATACACACGCACCGACGATCCTAATCGCCACACGATCCTATATCGAGATCTTGTGAGAATGCCGTATAAAGCCTTGTTGCGCAAAATGACTGATTATTTTCTCGAAAAGCACTTGTTTTTATGGTCGACGAGATATCGGCATGTCTCCTCGATCATTCTCTCCGACTGTTTTGTGTCTAGCTCCATGGAGTAGGATTTTGATTATTGAGGGCACATGTGCATAGTGAGTCCATGAATTATTTGGCATACATTGTTATTATAATTGGAACTGTTGTATTCCTGATATATCCATATATGTTTATATGATTGCTTGAAAGCCGTCGGTTAATTATAATCAAGCTACTAAATGTTTATTACCATTATTGCTATCATAAATGCTATGTGGGCGCTCTTGCGCCGTTTGGTTTCTTGATGCTATGACCGGTAATGATGGTAGGATGTCTTACCTCTTTCTTGTACTTTTTTTGCTCTATGTTAATTTTTGGTTAAAGACTATAAGTGGGAACGAAGTTGGATTCCTTTGGATTTTATTGGTTTGACCTCCATCGCATTCGGTGATGCCGTCGCGAAGGGAGCTCTTTTTTGGGGTTTATTCGAATTGTGTTCGCTTTGATACCAAGACCAGTAGAGTCAATGACCGACAAGCGTATGTGACATCTTTGGGATCCGACTTTGACCATGAAGAGGATTTGTGATTGAAGACCTTATCTTGTATTTCTCCCTACACCGGTGAACCCGGAATTGTCTCACGCATTCGGGATACGATGGAGTGCCCAACTCCTTAGTCGTAGATATATTATGGGTAGTTTATATTTTATTTTGCATTACCTATATAAAGTGTATTTTTGAGTACATGTATGCTTCAAGGCAATTATCCAAACTTAAATGTTGTAAATTGAGTACATATTATAATTCATAATTTAACTGGTTGTATATGTAACTACTCATTCGTGGCTCTTATTTTCCTCATATGAGAAATGTTTTAATATTTATGGTAAATATTGTTATTTGACAATGTTAGCACGCCGACATTTAGTGACCGTGACATAATGACGATTGTGCATTGGTTATTAAATCGAGGGGTGTTACAATGGGCGATTGTATAATATCACTGTTGCAAATGGTATTGAAACAATTGTATGGATGGTTGCTTCAATACCGTTGGGAATGGTACAACGGAGGGTTGAATCCCATTGAATATGCATTTGTGCATTATACAGTTATGGCATATTATGCCTAGGAATGGACGAGGACTTACAGGATAGTGGGGTCTTCTATAGACCTAAGGGGACTCCAGGGTGCGGTGTTTCACTTGTGATCAAGTTATCACCTTATATATATACCCCTAGCCGTGAAACACTGTTGCAACGCACTGGCAGCCCGATATGGCACTATTGCTTTCCATGGCCCGGCGTAGACTATCTTTTGAGGGGGGACAGGTCTTCTGGGGCGTTCATCTCTAAAAAACCTTAAGTTAGCTCCCTGGTGTAGGAAATGAGTACATTATACATGAGAATGGTCAGTATACGCATTGTGCATACGCATGGTTAGTCCACATATTATCATGGGCGTGGTTAACATACATATTGTGAAAACATAAATACTTGTTATATATCTATAGTGAATACTTGTTGTTATAGTGCTGTTGATAATTGTATTATCGTGGTATATGTTTTTTGAAAATATCTATGCAATTGATAACTTGAACATATTTGTAATATCTATATGTATGGAATGACTTCGTCATTTGTGTTATGTTTCTTTGTTGCCATCATAGGTAATGAAAGTAGAATGTCTTACCTCTTTTCTATATTTGTTGCTATCCTGTGTGGTTTTTGGTTAAAGTCTGTAAAGGGGGTGAGGTCGAATCTCTTAGATTTCGCTATGGTTTGATCTTCTGCGTTCAGTAAGGACGACTTGAAGGGATTCTATTGGTTTTGTCATAATTGAATTCACCGAAGGTGCCAAGGCTTGGCGAGTCGACTGGACCGACAAATGTATGGGATTTGTTGGGAATCTGACCTTGACCATGAAGAGGACTGTGATTAAAGACTTTATCCCGTATCTCTCACTACACCGGTGTGCCCGGGGTTTCCTTACGCATTCAGGATCCAAGGGAGTGCCCAACTCCTTAGTGGTGGATATGTTATGGGTAGTTTATATTTTATTTTGCATTACCTGTATAAAGTGTATTTTGGGTATATATATGTTTTAAGGTGATTACCCAATCTTATGTGTTTTAAATTAAGTACATCTTATAATTCATATTTTAATTGGTTGTATATGTAACTATTCATTCGTGGCTCCTATTTTCCTCATATGCGAAATGATTAATTTGTTTCAAAAAATTTGTTATTTGACAATCGTAACGCACCAAAATTTAGTGACCGTGACATAATGACGATTGTGCCGTGGTTATTAAATCGAAGGGTGTTACATGAAACCTCCACTTGGCCACTTGTTTGTGGATGATAAGGAGTGGTGACCTTATGTGTGACACCATATTTTTTTAATAGATTGTCAAACTGTTTATTGCAAAAATGAGTGCCACCATCACTTATGATTACTCGAGGTGTACCAAATCTAGTAAAAATGTTTCGTTTCAAAAATCTTACCACTACCCGAGCATCATTAGTAGGCAACGCCACTGCTTCAACCCATTTAGAAACATAATCCATAGCAACAAGTATGTATTGATTAGAAAAGGATTTTGGGAAGGGACCCATGAAATCAATGCCCCAAACATCAAAAATATCATAAATCAAGATGTTATTCAATGGTATATCATGTCTCCTAGAGATGTTACCACTTCGTAGGGATTTATCACAAGTTCTAACAAATTCAAATGCATCCTTAAACAAAGTTGGCCAATAAAACCCACATTGTAAAACTTTTTGTGCAGTTCTGGTCGGACCAAAGCGGCCACCAGTTTCCCTAGCATGACGATGTTCAAGAATGGAATGACTTTCACTACCATGAATGCATCTCTTAATAACATTATTAGCACAAATCCTAAACAAGTATAGGTCTTCTCACAAATAATGCTTAACATTAGATAAGAATTTCTTCTTTTGTTGATAACTGAGATCCGGTGGGAGGATATTACCTGTAAGGAAGTTAACAAAATCAGCATACCATGGTAAAGTGGAGATTACAAAGAGGCACTCATCAAGAAATGATTCATTTATAGCTTGCTCAGTAGAGGGCTCTAACACCTCCTCATCCAATCGAGATAGGTGGTTAGCTACAAGATTCTCTGTTCCCTTTTTATCACGTATCTCAATATCAAATTCTTGTAGCAAAAGAATCCACCGAATCAGTCTCGGCTTAGCATCCTATTTGGCAAGCAAATACTTAATAGCAGCATGGTTAGTATAACAAATAACCTTAGAAAGAATAAGGTAAGGGCAGAATTTATCAAAAGCAAATACTACTGCTAGTAATTCTTTTTCAGTGGTAGTATAATTTCTTTGTGCCTCATTCAGAGTGCGGCTAGCATAGTAAATGGTTTGGAAAACTTTACCTTTCCTTTGGTCCAAGATAGCCCCAACTGCTATATCACTTGCATCAAACGTTAGTTCAAAAGGTAAGAACCAATCAGGGGCAACAATGATGGGTGCACTAATTAATTTTTCCTTTAAGACAAAAAATGCTTTTAAACAAGAATTAGAAAAATCAAATGGAGCATCCTTCATTAGGAGGTTAGTCATTGGTTTGGCAATTTTTGAAAAATCCTTGATAAACCTCCAATAAAAACCTGCATGCCCCAAAAAGCTTCGAATGACCCTAACAGATTTAGGTGGAGGCAATTTTGCAATTACTTCCACCTTTGCCGGATTAACTTCCAAACCTTTGGGTGAAATCTTATGCCCCAAAACAATGCACTCTTGTACCATGAATTGACACTTTTCCCAGTTCAAGACAAGGTTAGTGTTCCTACATCTCTCCAAAACCAAATTGAGATTATGCAAACAATCATCAAAAGAAGGGCCAAACACAGAGAAATCATCCATGAAAATTTCAATACAATCCTCTATCAAGTCAGAAAAAATGGCCATCATACATCACTGAAAAGTAGTCGGTGCATTACATAATCCAAAAGGCATCCATCTATATGCAAATGTACCATATGGGCATGTGAAAGTGGTTTTCTCTTGATCCTCAAGTGCCACAGGTATTTGCATATAGCCAGAATATCCGTCCAAGTAGCAGAAAAATGCATGACCTGAAAGTTTCTCTAACATTTGATCAATGAAGGGTAAGGGAAAGTGATCTTTCCGAGTGGCATCATTTAATTTTCTATAATCAATGCATATACGTCCCCCAGTCACATTTCTCACAGTTATGAGTTCTTTCTTTTCATTTTCCATGACTGTTGTACCCCCTTTTTTAGGCATTACTTATACTAGACTTACCCAAGGACTATCAGAAATGGGGTAAATGATACCTGCATCGAATAACTTTATTACCTCCTTCTTTACAACCTCTTTCATATTTGGGTTGAGCCACCTTTGTCGTTGCACAAGCGGCTTATTCTGTGCCTCCATGTGGATTCTATGGGTGCAAATGGTAGGGCTGATGCCCATAATGTCATGAATGGTCCACCCAAATGCTTTCTTGTTCTCCCTTAACACTCTCACGAGTTTCTCCTCCATTGGACCTGAAAGCAAAGTAGAGATAATCACAGGTAAATTTGATGGAGGATCCAAAAAAGCATACTTTAAATTAGAGGGTAGGGGCTTGAGCTCAAGTTCGGGAGACTCCTCAATTGAAGGCTTTGGAGTAGGCATATTTTTCCTATCCAAATCTTCATAGTACCCCCAATTTCTTCTATTGTCCACAGGCATGCCAAACTCTAACCGTGTTACCATTTCTGTGACCTCTTCATCATCCTCAAGATCAAGATTGACCATGGTCAAGATCTTTTCTAGAACGTCATCAGTAACTGAATCCTACAAACATGAACTCACAACACTATCCACAATATCAATAGAATTAATGCAATTACATGAATCATAGGAACTAGGATGCTTAATAGAATTAAAGACATTAAAAACAACTTCCTCATCATTTAATCGCAAGGTTAACTTCCCTTGATGGACATCAATCATAGTCTTCCCAGTAGCAAGGAATGGTCGCCCAAGTTTGATTGGGACCTCAAAATCCTCCTCCATGTCTAACATAATAAAATCAGCTAGAAAAATAAACTTATCCACCTTCACCAGGACATCCTCCAATACACCACGAGGATAAGTAATGGATCTATTAGCCAACTGTAAAGAAATGTTGGTAGGTTTTGGTTCCTGCATTCCCAGTTTCTTAAATATAGAGAAAGACATCAAATTAATACTAGTACCCAAATCACATAATGCTTTCTTAACATGAGAATTACCAATAGAGCAAGGAATAATAAAACTCCCTGGATCTTTTAACTTTGGTGGTAATTTCTTTAAGAGAATGACGGAGCATTCCTCATTCAGTCTGACTGTCTCATATTCCTCAAGCTTATGTTTGTTTGAAAGTATCTCCTTCAAGAACTTTGCATATTTTGGCATTTGAGAGATAGCTTCCACAAAATGAATGTTAATCTGTAATTTCTTGAACATCTCCAAGAATTTTGCAAATTGCTTATCCTGCTTGGTATTCTAGAGCCTCTGAGGAAATGGAATGGATGACTTTTGTGGCTCACTTACCTATACCATGGGAGGTGCTTCACTGATCTTTTTCTTTTCTATAGTATTTGACTCATCAAGAGTATCTTCATGTTCTTGCATGTGTTCCTCTTTGTTCTTGGAAAGATCTCCAAGTTCCTTACCACTTCTCAGAGTGATTGCCTTTACTTGTTCCGTTGGGTTAGGTTCAGTAGCACTAGGCAAAGATCCTGGTGCCCTTTCTAACATCAGAGTGGTCAACTGACTGATTTGAGTCTCCATGGTCTTCATTCTAGCTTCTGAATTTTGCATGTACTTCATTACAAGATTTTTAAAATTTTGCTTTTCCACAGGTGCTTGAAAACCAGGAGGTGGTTGTGGGGCTCTCTGCTGATTCTGCTGATAACCTTGTTGATTTCCCTATTTGAATTAGGGTGGTCTCTCCAACCAAGATTGTATGTATTTGAATATGGATTGTATTGTTGCCTGTTGAAATTTCCAACAAAATTTGCTGCTTTAGGTTTTGGGGCAAAGGGACTACCAACTTGACAGATTGAACTTATATGACCCTGTCCTCCACATGCGTCGCAAATAATTGGTGGGGCTGCACTACTTGTTACCATCAAGGTTTCCACCTTCTTTGTCAAAGCTTCCAATTGATTTAGAATGGTAGTAGAAGCATCGACAACATGCACTCCTACTGGTTTCTTAAGAATTTGGCGCTCATTTTGCCATTGATAACTGTTCAACGCCATTTCTTCAATCAATGCTTGGCTTTCAGTAGGTGTTTTCCTCCATATTGTACCTCCCGCAATAGTATCAATGAGGGAACGATTTGCAAAAGATAAACCGTTATAAAAAGTCTAGACTTGTTGCCACACGGGAAATCCATGGTGTGGACATCTCGTTAACAACTCTTGAAAGCGTTCCCAAGCTTCATAAAGAGTGTCCATTTCAAACTGCACAAAAGAAGATATATCATTTCTTAACTTAGCAGATTTAGAGGGAGGAAAATACTTAGCCAGAAACTGTTGTGTCAACTGATCCCATATAGTGATGGAACCTCTAGGTAATGACGTTAACCATTGACTCGCCCTGTCTCTAAGAGAGAAAGTAAAGAGTCGCAATCTGATTGCATCATCTGTCACTCCATTATACTTGATAGTGTCACATAACTGCAAGAATCTAGCTAAATGCTGATTTGGATCATCTGAAAGTAATCCACTAAACTGTACAGAATTCTGAATCATGGAGATCAATGCTGGTTTGATCTCAAAATTGTTAGCCGCCACAGCTGGTTTTATAATACTTCCTCCATACCCTTCAGCAGTGGGCATAGAATATTCGAGCATAGTTCGCACTCTCTGAAGTGGCTTCACATTCTTGTCTCTCCATCTTCCTTATTGTAACTTCTTTAGCCACACTTCAAGATGAGAATGTTTCCTTAACTCATGAAATGTTTTCTCAATTTCTAGATCAAACGTCAAATTAGGAAACTGAGAATGAGTAAGCATAAATAAGAAATATAAACAGAAGATGAAGTGACAAATAAAATGAAATAAAATAAGAAATAAAATAAAAGTTCAAAATAAAAAGGGCAAAAAAAATATAAAAAAAATAAATTAAAAAAATTAAAATAAAAGTAAAGAGAGAAAAATTAAAAGGAAACTAATCCTATGTATTTTGCCCCCATAAATTTTTTTTATTTATTATCATTATCATTTTACTAAGTATCTAAACAAACTAAAAAGGAAACAAGAACTCAACACTCCTTCAACACCTTAGCCCCTTTTTTTATATTTTACGTTTTCTGCTTTTTATTTTTTTAATTTTCCTATGGGCTTCTCATGCTGCTGAACAACCCAAAAAAAAATCTAACTAAAACTTATTAAAACATAAGTTGAAAATCTAAAATACAGAGAAATACCCCTTATTACAATCCGAAAGAGAATGAGAGTTTGGGTGGAGGGCTTAGTGCGGTGCGGTGCGGTGCGGTTGGGACAGTAGGGCTCGATTCTTGGCCGGCAGCGTGGCACAGTGCTTGACGGCTTGAGGGATCTGGTGTTTCCAGCTCGGAGCAGACTAGAAGAACGAACGACAACGGTGCGGGTTAGAGCGCTGTGTGGGCTGGTGGTCTGGTTGGCTTGGGTGGGTCGTGGAGTGGTGGCGATTTACAGTGTTGAGGGGACGGTGGGTTGGATCTGGTTGTTTGGGTGGTCCACAGTTGGGTGAATGGAGGAGGAGCTTGACGGTGGATCTGTTTGTTTTTTTTTTTAGGTACAATTGGGTGATGATGGGTTATTGGATTCATGATTTCTGTTTAGGGTTGGAAGATTAGTGCGGCGACAAAAGTCCGGTGCGGTCTGGTTCAGCGACAAAGCAGCTCTACGCTCGTGTCTGGACGATGACGTCGTGCGGGTGGACCTGTTGGTGCGGTGATGTAGCGACTCCGGTGGGGCTTGGTGGCTGGCTCGAGGACGACTGTGGAGGAAAGCTTGGGCGTGGTGGTCTCACTGTTCTGGGAATGGTAGAGGATGACCAAAGGGGGTGATGAAGAACTTGGAAATGGGTTCATGGCTTTTTTTTTTTTTTTTTAAAGTTGTAGGGGTTGTTAATGGGTGTTTTATGGAGATGGTGAAAGGTGTTAATAGTGGTTAAGTGGGTGGTTTTGGTTTGGACGAGGGTGTGAAGATTATAAAATAAAATAAAAATAAAATAAAAAATAAAATAAAAAGGTGTCTAAATTAACTAGAATTTTTTCGCTTCTAATATTACCATACTTATTCTCCGGCAACGGCGCCAAAAACTTGGTGGTGCGTATACGAAAGATACACTAAGAGCAAGTGCACTCTATCGCTAAGTAATATAGGACTTCTGAGTCTAAGTTATTGATCTCACGAGGAATAAGTGATAATTACTAAAATTGTAAAACTCTTATGTTGTTTAGACAGTCGAAATTGTATACAAGATCCAAATTAAAAATAGAAAACTAATGAAAACAATAAAGAGCAATTAAATAAAGAAAAGATAAACAAAGATAGAGAAGCACTAGGGCGCAAGGTTCACTTGAGTCTCTTTATTCAGATCTTCTTTCAATTATGATACAGGTAATTCTTTTGCCAATATTATCTTATTTTCTATTGAATCCCAATAGTCATGGATGAAATAATATTCTATTCTTAATTTAATCCACCTATTTGGTCATTTAGTTGAATTAATCAAGAATGCATTAAGTCCCAATTTCAAGATATGAACTATCAACCTGTCAATTCTATTGGTAGGAGAAATTGATGTTTGGTCATTCACCAATATAATCTCAAGCTTATCATATAGATCCACTCATTGAGTGCGGATGGTCACTGGTCAAACAATGAATTAACAAATATCACAAGTGATCAAGTTATGACAAGAATATAAACAATATGATAAACTCACAAAGAAAATACCATAAGCAATTTAGAAATCAAATCCAAATAATTAAGAACACAAGATCCCCCATAGCCCTAGCTATGAGTTTAGTCACTCATATTCAATACAAACAAACTCATAATAAGATACAGATCCATAGAAAGTAAACCAAAGAAATGAGAAAAACTAAAGAGAAAGAGAGATCAAAACCCCTTTTCAGAAATCCAGATCTTCAAGCCTTCAAGAAATCCTCCATCTGAAGCCTTCCTCCCTTCAGATTTGCCTCTCCAAACCTCTCCTTAAAGAGACTAAAATATAAAATTTATTAGAGAAAATTAAAAAAAACACTAACCTAAGAGCTTCTGTAGCTCGTATGCCATGTTCTTTCAATTCCAAGACCCTCTTCTTATAATAATTCTCCATCAAGTTCAATAATTATTTGTCAACCAATAAAAATGCTCCTGCATTGTCAATGCCTTCCAACCAAATATTTGTTTCTCTTCTCACGGTGTACATGGCCAGCTTGTGCACTTTTGCTTTGCACCAACTCTTAATTGCTTTCTTCCAAAGTTGATTTGACAATGGAACCACTACTTTGACTTTCACCTTCAATTTTTGTCATTTGGTTTTCTTTCTTCACGTGATTCTCTGCCAAGTTCTAATCTATTTCTTTTTATTTTTTTTCACTTCTTTGTTTTCTTTGCATGGCCCCACTTGCTACTATCTTTAATTTTTGTCTTTGCAATTTTTCTCCTCCATGTGAACAGCCCCTCAATTTCCTTTTTCAATTTTTCATCAAGTCCACCACACTTGCTTCCTTCAATTTAATCATTTGTGGGACCCACTTTCATCTTTTATTTTATTTTTCTTAATTGTACACAACCTGAAATTGATCATAAAAATTAAATTAATGACTTCTTTTAATAAATAAATCAATATTATCACAAAGTCACTAAAATCAAATATAATAACACACAAATATCAAAAAGAGGTGAAAAAAAATAAGAAATTGAACTGTAAAAATATGACATATTACATGTTCATCAACTAACTGGTTAGGAAAGGCTTCTAACAGATTATTTTCGTGATTCACAATAGATTAAGCCTTTGTTTGCTTTGAATAACAGATTAGGAAATGGTCCTAATTGGTTATCTTGACTTGACAGAAATAAGTTTCAATATGACATACTCATTCCAAGGTAATTAAGTAGTAGAAAATGACTTATGCAGCAAGGTTGAGATCATGCATCAAAATGACATTATGCAGAAAAACATTATACAGCAAAGCTATTTTTCCATAGTATGTACATTGAGCACAAGAAACAGCATGAAACATTATTTCAACAGAAAAAAAAATCCATTTCAAAATAAGCACAGTTAAGCAAGCCAAGATAATAAGCATCATGTTCAAGAGATAAAACTACTATGGTTAGATTGTAAGACATAATGATAAAGCTAATTTGACAAATTAGATGAAAGAGGACACGGCTGGGAGAGTTTAATTTGAAGTGGCCTAACCGGTTAGGGAAAATAGGGTAACCGGTTAGGTGAAATGGAAATGAGGTCCTAATTGGTTAGATTAGGAGTAAAAATGATCCCTAACCGGTTAGACAGTTGTTTTAACTGATTATTATCTCTTTGCAGAGAGCACTTCAGTGTGCCAAAACAATTCCAAAGACCAAACAACATGTTTTCTTTCATGATATATAGACAAATCAAAACACAACAAGCATGCCTAGGCATTATAAACCTTATGTACCAAGATATATAACAAATTAATGAGCTATTGTACAAAAAGAACAAAGATAATCATGTGCCAAACATAATATTCAAATTTTATCAAGTACACATGATTATATCCTTTACCTAAGGCCTACAAGGAATATACCTCATATTCATTATCTTTTCAAGTGAATATGCATAAGAGGCAAAAACTTTTGATACCTTGGCCTTGGTAATCAAGGAAAATCTTTTCCTTACCCATTGCTTCTCTCTTGGTGTTTTGAACTTTGCAAGTTCCACATTTTGTACTTGAGAAGCTTTGGTTGAAGTTATCTTCCTTCTTTGATCAAAACTTCTACCATTGGGATTTGGAAACATTCTCCTTGATGATTTCTTTTTCACTTGACTAATTTGTCCATTCTTTTGAGAAATTTTCTGCATAATTGAAACACTAGGAGGACATTTTGGTACCCACTTCATCTTGGGTCCTTGAATGTTAATATTAGGGTATTTAAGATCTTTAGGAACCCATACCATATTATTTGTCATATAAGAATTTCTTCTATAATTACATAAATGAGAAATATATCCTAGATGACCACAAAAATTACAAACAATTGAATTTAATGATGGCTTAGTCTTTTGAAGATCATCTTTGAAAAATTTAAGCCTTTTCTTGTTATTACATTTTATGTTATTTTTTCCAAAAGCCTTGCTTGGATTTTTATGTGAAATAACATCAATTTTATTCACATTAATAGGCATAAAATGTAAGCAATTAGAATTGTTAGCTTTGGCAAATTCGAAAGATAGGTCCCTAACTTGATTTTCTAAATCAATGTACTTTTGACAAAAAGTTAAGGTTTCACATTTTAAAGGTATTTCCTCATCAAGAAAAGTATATTCATTTTTCAAGGTTTTAATTTCATTTTCAATGGAGGAAATGTTTTCTAAACAACATAAGCTTTTCTTTTCTAAAACCAACAAGTCATCATATAATTCATTGTATACACATTGTAGTTCATCATAGGAAGGACTATAATATGATTTAGCATTATTTACCACAAAGTCCTTTTTAATGGAATCACCATCTTCCTCATTATTGTCCATCAAGAATTCGAGAATATCTTCCTTCTCAATTTTGTTTTGCTTTGATTCTTATTCAAATTGAGCACCATCATCACCAATAGGCATTTAGCTCATTTTCTTACTTTGAATATCTTCTTGAGGACATTTTTCATGACAAGCTTCCTTCAATGACTTTTGCTCTTCTTGCTCTCTATGTACAACTTTATGCAAAAGATCATCATTAGTAACATAGATAACATCAAGAGCATCTCATATATCTTTAGCACTAGAGCAACTCTTAATTCTATCATAAGCATCATCATTCAAACTATTTCTCAAGATTTTTATAGCTCTAATGTTCAATGAAAAGCATTTCTTATCATAGGCATTCCAAGTTTATTTTGATTTGCAAGTAAATCCATCAAGCATAATATCCGACAAATCAATATCAATAGATTGCATATAAAATTCCATTCTAACTTTCTAATAAACAAAATTCACACTATCAAAGAATGGTGGTTTATCAATTTCAAAACCTTCCATTTTGAAAAGCTTTCAGTGGTTACCAAACAAATAAGAATCTTTACCTCCAAGCGGTTAAGCTTTTAATAGAGCAAGAAGCTCTGATACCACTTGTTAGCCATGACAACCATTACCCAAGAGGGGGTTGAATTGGGTGATTACAAGTTTTAATACAACTTTGACAAATTATGTATTTTGAATAACTCAATTAATAAATGCAACGGAATAAGCATACAAAGGCACAACTATTAAGGATTACTCAAATGCAACTTGGGTTATGAGATAAATCAAGCAAATAAGCTAGATATTAAGATCAACTCAAGTATAGATAATTAAAGCAAAAATGTAAAGAGATAGAGTTGAGAAAAATAAACACAAGGATTTATCCTGGTTCAACCACTAACCACTTGTGGCCTACATCTAGTCTCCAAGCTAAACTTGAGATTTTCTTCACTATTTCCTAGACTTCACGAGTGTAAGGAAAATCTTTGTACAAACAAGAGCACTCCTCACACCTTGGGATACCTCATCCTTGTGCTAGAGCCTCCAATTCTTCAAGCTTCACAAGTGCTTGATGACCTTTACAAACTTGAGCACTCAACACACCTTGGGATACCTCACCATTGTGCTTGAGCCTCAACTTCAAGGGATTCCTCACCCTTTTACAAATTTGAGGGATGCCTCACCCTCCTTACAGTTTATACAAAGTGTAGATGATAAGAAACTCAAGAGTGGATAATACAAATTAAAGATCAATAGGTATCAAGAAATCACATTTTTAAGCTCAAAACAGAATATTTGATGAAATGATGGTAAAACTTGTGTTCAGTGCTCAAGAATCATTTTTGGATTGTTTCCCCACCTTTCATGAATGCCCAAACACTTTCATTTATATTCCAAAGCAAGTTATAGCCATTGATGGTGGTTAGGAATGATTTATTATGAAATATAGCTGTTTATAACCATTATACGTGTTTTCTGCTTTCCATATAACCAGTTAGGACATTGTCCTAATTGGTTAGGAGCTTCAAAACTTTGCTCTTGACATTCACAATAACCGGTTACGCAATGAGCCTAATCGGTTAGGCTTCTTTTTAAAAGCCTTTCCACGTGAATTTTAAGGCCACACTAACCAGTTAGGGAATTACCCTAATCGGTTAGGCTCTATTTAAAAAGCCTGTTCACGTTCAATTTAAACCACTACTAACCGATTAAGAAAACTTCCTAATCGGTTAGGAGCTTTTATAAAAGCATGAAAAATGCTCCTTTCTTTTATGCTAACCGATTAGGTGAATTGCATAATCGGTTAGGAGCTTTAGAAACTTGAAAAATGCTCCTGATATTCATAATAATCGGTTAGGAGCATTTAGAACGTGAAAATGGCTCCTGACAGGGTGAATGATCGATTAGGGAAAATCCCTAATTAGTTATTGCACTCTGATTTTGAAAACTAACTTTAAATAGTCATAATTTCTTCGTTTCTTATTCGTTTAAAGCAAATGACCACTCATTGAAAAGATCTTTGAGTCTATTTTCAAATGAAATAAGTTTCAGAACAAAACTTCAAAGTATTTTGAAAGATATGATGAAAAGAGTAACCAAAGGCCAGTTTTTCAAAACACAAACTTGGCTATTTTTCATAGATTTGAACTACCACCAAGACTAGCTTTTCAAAACATGTTTGTTGGGCATTTTAAAATGTAAGAAACACTTTTAAAGATGTTAAAATATATTTAAGATTTAGTGTGATTCCCATTTACTTTTACATAATATCTAAGTCCTATAAGCTATTCTTGAAGATGTTGGACGTGATCTTTTGCCACCATCACTTCTTGATGTAATCCAAGCTTCTAAAGAAAATCTTATCTTCAGGACTTGTAAATGCTTGGAACATCTTTTCATTCTCATTGTTCTTGAGTTGAGCATAGTTGTGATCTTTTACTTTCTTATTGCAATGCTCACTCTTAGTACTTAGACTATCCTACAAAGTATTGCTCACTTAAACAAAGATAGTTAGTCCAAATTCATAACTCAGTATCTTCATATGCATGATTCATAAATGTATAACTCTAGTTAATCTAACATGCATATAAGACTTCCATAGACATATCCAAATAAGGCATTTATCAATTACTAATAGATATGCTCTATGTAGGATGCAACAAAGAATAATTTTCATATTTTCATTTAAATAGAGTTAAATCCAATATTAATTCATTATAACTCATATAAAGCATTATTGGATATATTATATAAAGAATGTTACACATATCTCATTGCATGATTATTAAGTGAAATATAACTAGATAAGTTACATAATCATGCATGATACAATATATCACATTAAGCATATCTATGTAACATGATCAATATTCTTTCGTGATGCATTTGTCATCTATAAAGCATAAACATCATTCTTTTTTTCTTGTATTTGTCATCATCAAAACTTAACATATTAAACTATTTGGGGCAAAACAAGCTTATTTCCACACATTTAAGCCAGTAACTCCGCTGTGACTTTGAGTCCACGGGTACCTTGGCTCGACATCATTTAAGCCAGTACCTTGGCTGTGACGATA
The DNA here is from genome assembly GCA_029884595.1 of Ormosia semicastrata. NCBI lineage: Eukaryota > Viridiplantae > Streptophyta > Magnoliopsida > Fabales > Fabaceae > Ormosia > Ormosia semicastrata. The sequence goes on from JAQQTO010000060.1 coordinate 80,213,421, forward strand.
TGTCCATGAGTACTTCATCTTATCCTTAACTCAGCCAGTACCTCGGCCGTGACTTTGAGTCCATGAGTACTTTGGCCTGAGCTAACCTACAAGGTTACCACACCTTGGTGAGGTCTGAGGAATACAAGGTCCGAAGAGGATTAGCTATTCCAATATTCATACATGATGACTTGATAGGGGAATCCACTTGATCATCATCAGGGGTCAATGAGTGTATTCAAAGGTCTTCACCTGTACCCTTAAGAGCTTGACCTTAACCCATAAACCAACAAGGTTTATAGAGGTTGAGCGTATTCTTACATGATGATGAGACAAGGGAATCCACTTGACCTTTACCCGAGGTCAAGGAGTGCATTCAAGAGTCTCCACCCATACCTTTATGGTTTGACCTTAACCCATAAACCGACTAGGTTTATAGAGGTTAAGAGTAATCGACCATAGCCCAGGATCATGGACTCCACACCAAGAAGCTTCCGTGTCACTTATTCTACAAGTTCAATTATCCACTATTCCTAAATGAACCCTACCACCGAGATCGGGCATTGGACTTATCTCGATCAGGAAAAGTGAGTGTTTGTCAATCTGAAATATAGCTACCGAAGTCAAATGTTGGACCCATCTTAGTAAACCACACAAATAAGTTGCTAAACACCGAGATAGAGCATCTAACCTATCTTGACATGAAAAAGGCAAAAAATACAACTATTAAACAAAATCATTAAGATTGAGCATTGGACCCATCTCAACGTTGCGAAGGCAAAATTTCGACGTGTAAGAGACACAGAGATTGAGCATTGAACGCATATCGGAAAAAGAAAATAGACATCAATATGAAGGAATTCCCAAGCATTGAAATTAAAAGGATCCTGAGGCCGGGACTTGTTTGATTACATTTATAAAACTACATGCAGGGGGAAATGAAAAGCAATTTAAACATTAGGAAGTATGGGTTGATCCCTCTGGAGTCACCGCCACCTTGGACTGTGCTGCCTCAATCCACGCCGCATCGGTCTGCACCGCCTCGGCCACCTCGGCCCCAACTTCTTCTTGTCCAGCCTCTGGTGTAGCTTTTGTCCCACCTCCGCCATCTACCATTTAGTCCACTTGATCATTTGGGGCAACCATGGGAATAACAACATCTACAATTTGGCCATCCCTGACCTCCCTCAGTGCGCACCGATCCCCTCTTCATTAAGACCGAGGTTAAGTAGGCGGAGTTGGTTGAGAGCATTCTCAAATGATTCCACCACAAACCTTGACTAGTCATCTACCATTTGTGAAAGTTCTTCATTCAGCCTGATCTCAATCTAGTGTAGAATTTTACACTGAGCCCGGATACAGGCAAGGATAGACTCAGTAGAAGTCAGGTTCCCTCTCAGCGTGTGCTTCCGAGCTATGGCTTCATCAAGCTAAACTCAGAGCAAATCGGGCTCGACAGCCTTAGCCCAGAACGCATTAGCCTTAGCTCACAGTGCATCAGCTTCAGCGACCTTAGCTTTAAATGCAGCTATCTCTGCAACTTAAGGCTGAAGAGAAGTGACCTCGACAACTTCAGTAGTAAGTTGTGTGACCTCAGCTCTGAGCTTACCGACCTCAGCGTTACACGACCTTACCTCTGCGATAGCTTCGACCAATTGCCCATCCTTCTAGGTGACTTTCAGTTTGACATTTTTCTTTTCACCCCAAAGGGTGTTGAACTCTCTTTCCAAGATAGAAGCCTCCCAAACAGAATCCCAAGCCTCCTCTATGAATTGAAGGAAAGAGGTAAGGTGTAAACTCTGAAGTTGGGCCCTATAGAGAAGCTCCAACATGTCGTGATCAATCAACACATCAGTCTTGGCATGACTCTATAAGGTGCCATCATTGAAGCTGGTAGGACCATCCCCACGAGTTCACACCAATTCTGATGGAAAATGAAGCATAGCACCCTCAGAACCAAGGTAGGTTAGGACCTCGAACACTTCAGGCTCCTCTGGGATGCTTTCAGTGACCAATCTCTTCCTTCTCGAATCCCTACTACTCTCAGCCTGCCTCTTTCGAGATTACAAGGGTTGGATAGGGAAACTAGTGCCAATATCTCGAACCTCAGTGGGCAAAAAGGGAACCACCTCGGGGACTACCTTGGCTATAGGCAGAGGGATTGCACTGCTCAAAGGCAGAGGAATAGTAAGAGTTACCCATGAAGGATCCGTCGGGGCCCTAGATGTGGACGCCCTACCATTCCTAACTGTTAACTTTTCAACCAAGCGTTGAAGTCTAGTCTATGGAGCCATGCTCTCCACAAAAGAAGGAAAAGCATTATAACACTTAAAAAAATTAAGTGCAAAATAAATTTTAATTGCGAGAAGAAATATGCAAGATAAGATACCTAGCTAAGCCTTTACAAAATCAATAGGCTCATCCGGGACATCTTTAAAGGAGATGGCCCCGTATTCTTTGGTCCAATCGATTAGGAGGTGCAGGACCTCAGCCTCGGGAAAGGAGATCTCGAAGATCAGAGTTTGTATCTCTTCATTCCTTTGTTCCCAGCTAGCTTGGGTCCAGTATAAATAGAGGCATAGTTGACCTTCTAGGGTGACAAAAAAAGGTGTCGTCCCTGTAACCCCTTCTATTATGAAAAGGTCCCTCTTGAAGTTCTTAAAGGATTCTTGATAGGGCTTGAAAACCCTACGCCCATTCTACGTTGGTAGTGTGACCTATCCCTTAGTTTGGTAGCTCCCCAAGGTCAACAACTAAGAAGAAAGGTAGAAAAAGAAGTTAATCGAGCAAGGCCACTCGAAGACTCGGCAGACGAGCTCGAATGCTTAAACAAATCACTAGGCATTTGGATGGAGTTAAGTGGGCACCACACAAAGGTGGTTGAGGACACCCATCTCAAACTTGGTGAATGGCAGTCGTACCCTGATTCAAGTGAAGATGGCCTCATACATATACATGAAGTGCCCACCCCCCATACAAATTGAGCACACCCTTTTTTCCTCTAATGGGTGTCAGATAAACTCTTGGTCTCTTAACCCGTCCATGGTCAACTATAAGTATTACTACTTCTCATGGACGTCTTATGCAGTCTTCACATTGGATGAGGTACCCAGAACCTCCTGGTCTACCTATCGATATTGGCTGATATCCCGAGGAAAGATGAGATTCCTACGCTCTGCAAGAGCTATCCTCCGGGTTCATGCCATAATGACAGAAGACGTGCCTAAATTAGACTCAGAAGAATTACTCATGGAAGAATCACTCATGCCTCTTACTGCCATCATAAGTTTAGAGAGCGGACGTGTTGCCCATGCCTTGCTAGTTCTTTGGCTTAGTCAGCCTTTTAGAATGCCTCCAAGATCCTCATCCTAGTTAAGGAATTTAGACCATCACTAGAATCCCCACCATGGGCTCAAAGCCCTCACCATGGCTGAAGTGTTGAGGACCAGGGAAGACTTAAGACCTCCATTGTTGGGCCGCTATTCTGCACCATCTCCTCACTCCTAGACATTTCCCCCTACTAAATGCTCAAAGAAAAGGGCAAACATAAAAATGGAGAAAATAAGGAGTGCCTTGAGTTTTGGATGAGAATGGAGGTTTTGAATGGTGAACAAAGTGCTGAAAAGACCTTAAATCACCAACAGCTACCACAAAAGATGCCAGAAATCACCTAAGTCACCGGAGAAGGAAATCTAGAGTGCAAGAATGAGCAAAGAGAGGGAAGGGTTAAATCCTATTCCTATTTATAAGCGCGAAAAGTCACCTCAAATCGTTGCCATTAAAAGGGGCAGAAACGTCTTTTCGTTTAAAGCACCTCATAAATACTCTTCCTTTTTGAAATTTAGAAATGATTAATCATGATGCTGTAAACCTCAAACGACAGCTTCCACTGTAACACCCCAAATTTTCCATCTCTTAAACAGTAATTTTGACAGTTAATAGAATTTTACTGTTTAGTAATTTCTGGATATTGTAAAATTATTTTGTTTATTCCGTCAGCGTATTTGATCGTTTTGAGTGATTTACTCCGTGTCAGGAAAATAATAATTTCTAAGTAGGAAAAATCTTTCTCGTATTTATTTCTCTTGATTGTTAATTATTTTTAACAATCTGACTTGATTTTCATACATTTTCTAATATTTGTGATTTTGTGGATGATTATAAATTTTTTTGACTATATGTGGGCCCAAATGGTCTTAGGTGGGCCCAGGTGACCTTACGTGGGCCCAGGTGGGTCCCGCAAAGTGAAAAAAAATTTGTACGCATAGAAAAATTTGTACTGTTTAGACGGAGACAGGGGATCTTACTAAACCTGAATCCGGAAACAGTTTTAGAAAATTTGTTTTGTACTGTATTTATTTATCGAAAGATAAAAATACAGTAAATATATTCTTTCGTGGGATTTTTAGTAAATAAAAATAGAAATTATAATTCTTAAGTCAACATTGGTGGTTTGGATATCCACTATTGATTCAATTAACGGTTAAGAAATAAATTTAATAAAGAAACATAAGATAATCATCATTGATTTAATCAATGGTGTGAGAATAAACTTAATTAGGCAAGCTTCAATATCAACCGTAGATTTAATCAATGGTGTAAAATTAATTATATAAAGTGACCATTTACAACCATTGGATTTAGAGTTGATCAAGGGTGGAGATTTGGTCTTAAAAAGTGACAAAGACCATTTATGACCATTGGATGAAGAATTAATCAAGGGTGGAGATTTGGTCTTAAAAAGTAGCAAAGACTAATTATGACCCTTGGATTAAAAGTAAGAAGAAGCAATCTTGACCCTTTATTTTGGAGACACATCTAATGGCTAGAATTTAAAGGAAAAGGACCCAATGGCTTAGATTTAGTCTTCTAAAAATTAAAAGTCTACCTAAATCCTAACCATTGAATTAATCAATGGCTAGAAATGCTTCAAATAATGGCCTAATTAACAAGCCAAGTAAACTAAATTAAATGTTAAATTGTTATAATCTAATTCTTAATTAGATATCCTAATTTTAATTAGAGATTATAATATATGAAATAATATGTCTAATTAATTAGTTATGTAATTAGAAAATTAGTTAAGATTGATTAGGAAACTTAATCTAATGAATTAACTAATCAATTAGCAAGTAATTATGACAACTTTGGAGTGCATGATGAAGGGGGGACGGTTAGAGAAGCAAGAAAGAAGAAGAGACATGTTGAGACATGTTGGAGTAGCCTTTTTAGGCCAAAGAAAAAGATGACAAAGTGGAAGACTTTTGCATGCATGTGATAGCCTTCAATTATGCTAAACAAATTTCTATCTCTCCATTTTTTCACTCCTACGGTTACCCACTTCAATTCAGCCCTCTATTTTGATTTTCTATCACACTTAGTAACACAAAGACCATTCTCTCTCTTCTCTCTCTTCCAATTGTTCAAGAATACCAAGAACAAATACAAAGAACACCATTTTCTCTATTCTTTGAGCTATTTGGTCACCACCCATAGAACCACTTTCAATCTTCCATAATTTTTTCTAGCTACATATCTTGAATCCTTTCATCAATTCAAAACACTTTCATGTTGGAGACTTTCTCTAAATCATTCATCTTCATGGACTTTCTTCAAGAACAAAGTTATGGGGCTTTTGAGGTGAAGTATAAGAAGACTTCATTTCTTCTCTTCTTTTTCATGATCTAAACCATGTTTGATCCATGATTCCTCTTAATCAAGCTTAGTATACTAATTTTTATGTATTTTGTTTTGAATTTGAGAAGCCCTTGGTGTTGAAGGACTTGGAAAGAGAAGCAAAATCAAGAAGCTTTGAGGATCTTCAAGAGGTAATAGGGAGATCCATCTCACCAACCAAGTATGGTGGTGAGAGATGGTCTTATATTTGATGAATGGTGAATCCATGTGAGGATTCCAATCCATGGTCATGTAATAATTAATTGTATGTTTATGAGCTTTGATTTATTTTCTTATGCTTTAATTATTTTTGTCTATGCTTAATATGCTTTGCATGATTTTATGGCTTTGATAGTATACTTATAATATGCATGATGAGTATATGGCATGTTTGTGATATTTATGATGAAATATATATATGTATGCCATGATGTGTAGATGGAAAGAAAACTAATCTTGGTCCCAATGGCCAAGGAAGAGCTACGGTTTTGATGCCCTTGATTTGGGTCAATGTGAAAAATTTTTTAAGAACAAGGAAATTAAATTTTTATCCCTAGAATAATGAGAATTTCGATCGAGACACCTCAAAATAGGTGTTCACAAATTTATATTTTCATGAATGATAAAATTGAATGATTTGAGAAGCAAAGAAAATAAACAAAAGGTTTGTGTTGCAAAAAGAATGCATACGATTTTGGAATTTATTTAAGTTAGAAAGAAAAAAATAATTCATGGTTTCAATGGCCATTTATAAGATTTTGATAAATTTAGAACAAATGTTTTACGTATCTTTAAATTAATATTTTCATGAAGAATGATAATGGATGATTTGAAGAGTATGGAAAATAAACAAAGAATTTGTTCTTTTTAAGAGAACAAAAATACGATTTTAGAGGAATTTTTATTGATTTATTTTGTGTAAAAAGATCCTAAGTATTTTTATAAATATGAGTTTTGAATGAAATGGGCAAACATTGATTTTAAGGATTTGCAAAGAAAGTGAAAAAGGAATTGCAAAGAAAGTAAAAATGAATTTGAACAAATGGGTTTGGTTTTTATAACCATCGGTACTTCGATTTTGAAAATAAAATTTTAATGATTTTGTTTGTGTAAAACCATATCAATTTAAAAGTAAAAAATATTTGATGATTTCAATAGTCATGTCCACATTTTTGAAGGCTTGTAATGCTTTGATTTTTATGAACAAAGTGATTTTCAAAGTGGAAACGTAACTTGAGTTAATACAAGAATTTGGAAATGGAATTAGAGCATTTATCACATGAGAATTAATTTTTTGTAAACAAGAATGTTTTCGAACTTCAATTTATTTTGGAGAAGGCTGTGTTTGGAAATGCTTTGAGAAAAATGGAGAATATAATGGTGATTTAAGAATTTACTAAAGTATAACTTATTTTCAAGTTTTGAAATACGTGTGGAAATTTTAAGATTTGAAACATTGATTTATATCAATGGAAAAGTAATTTTGTGGACTATATTTGAAAAAGAATTTCTTGAGTAAAGAAATGTGGAAAAAGATTTTCTTGAGTAAGAAAATGTGAAAAATGAAATACAAAGTCATAATATTTTGAGAAAAGATGAAATGAAATTTTTGAAGGTTGAGAAATATTTTTTCGTAATAGAATTATGGTAAAAAATTATTTACGTATCTTAAAAACGTGTTGAAAATGATATTGAGTTATTTGAAAGTCCAAAATAATGTTTGGAATATTGAGGAATATATTACATAATTGTAAAATGGTGAAAAATGATTTACGTATCTTAAAAATGATTTAAAATATAGTAAAATATTTCTACGCAATTTGAAATATGTTAAAATATTTCTACGTTATTTGAATTACGTTTAAATATTTTATGTAAGCTTAAATATTTTACGTGATTTGAAATATTGTTGAAAAATTACTACGTGATTGAACAAACGATAAAACATTTTTATGCGATTATGAAAAATGGTAGAAAATTGGTGGGAAATTGTTATGAGATTTGGAAAGCGTTTAAATATTTTACACTATTAAAAATATTATTGAAAAATATACACAATTTTGAAACAGTGGAAAAATAATATGCGATTTGAGAAACGTATATTTTTACGCGATTAAGACATTAAAAAATTAATACGTGATTTAAAAGTGCAACAGAAGAGCTGCGGCATTTTGAAAACGTAACAAAAGTGTTACAGTATTGTGAAAATATAACTGAAACGTTTCAAAATTTTGAAAATGTAACAGAAACATTTTGGAATTGTGAAAACATAATGGAAATATTACGCAATTTTGTGAAAACACGACGAAAGTGATTTATAACTATGAAAACATGATAACATGATTTCGTGTTGAAAATATAGTATAATATCTTGTTGAACGGTGTATGGACCTTTGTATGAGAAAATGACGTGTTTTGCCTATGACTGGTATTTGAAGCATTTTGTATGCATTAGAAAGAGATGCCTGTGAAAGGATTTGGTGCATTATACATGCATTAAAAAAGTATGCGTTGAAGCATATGATATAAATTGAACAAATGAAATTGAAAAGATTTGGCCCTTTGGGGTTGGACTTGCACTGATATATTCGTGCATTGCATAAAATATAGCTAATAGCTATTATGACCCTTGTGGTTGAAGAGGGAATGAGAATTGATAGTGAGGTCTATGATGGATCTTGGGGGCGTCAAGGCGCGGCGGTCGACCAGTGGACAGTTGGCGAGTACCCTGTACCACTTGGCGATGCAGTCCGTTGCAACGCATTGACGATACCCGACAAGAACACGATTCTTTTCAACAACTGGGAGATTGTCTTTGGGCTAAGGTGATAATTGACGAGCATTCTTCTCAAAATTGTGAAAACCTCCATGGAGTTGTTTTTGAAAAGCGAGTCTTTGTACATATGCATAAATCGAGCATTTATATCTATGTGATATATTAATTGAGGAATATTGGTTATTGGTTATGATAATTGAATTGATAAATGATTGGATGATGATTGAACTGATAAATGATTAGATGATGATAGTTGATTAATGCTGATAGCATGATTATGACATGATCTGTCTGTATAATATTGTTGGTCGTGTGTTATCTGTCCGCCATGTTGGTATTGGTGTAGGTGATCTCACCTCTTTGTTATGTTGTTTTTTGTGTTTGTATTGTTAAAATCAAACAATAGAAGGATCGAGTTGTCTTAGACATAACGGGCGATAAATACTCTGAGATTGGTGACAACAATAAGGAGTGGACATTCAGGACTCGAAGGTGTGCAGTGTTGACAAAGGAACAGATGTCTGATGCATCAAGATGAACAGAAAAAGGAATAAGTATGTTAAAGTTTCTTGTTAGTGTTGTACCATGCTATTAAGTAAGAGCCGTCATGGGGTTTGCTACTGTCAAAAAAAAAATAAGTCAGTTAATTTTATATTTCTCTTTAAATTGTGTTATTAATTGGTGTCAATATTGCATAATGAATAGTTAAAATATGATTTTCAATATTACCTAATATTTTCTGTAAATTTACGTTTCAGTAAAGAAGAAATTTTGAAACCCATCTTTTATAACTCAAACTTTGTGCGAACTTATTATCAGATTATAAGCCGGGAGTCAGAAATGTGATGCCCTAGCTAGGGTGTTACATTAGTTGGTATCAGAGCTAGGGTGTTACATTAGTTGGTATCAGAGCACGGTTTGAGTCTTTTGGGGTTTGTGGTTAGGTCTATTTTGCTTGTGTTGTGTTCTCTGTGTTTGTTTTTCAAAAGGAAATGATGTTGTTTATAATGGATATTAGATCCATTGTATTTCGATCCGCACGCCTTAAAAAAAAAAAGGGAATGATTCGGGATAATTATACTTGTGTGGAAGTGAAACATGTTACTAGTAATGCAGTTGCAGCTACGGGAACAACGGGAGCAATGTGGAAAGACGCCTGCATGAACAAAGGATCGCTGTTCAGTGGAAACTGGAAGTTGAAGTTTAGGATCTGATGGAAGAGAATCAGTCTTGGAATATAAGATTTCGTAATTTTGGAACCTGGTATTTTTTTTAGGATATTGAGAAAGTAATTGATTTCGACGGAAGATGTATTTACAACCATTGAGGAAACCAAAAGCAGTAAGTGATGTGAAAGAAAGTACTTAAATGAATGAATGTACGTCAAGAAAACAATTTACGGAAAAGTTGGACACATTTTCAAAGAGTATAATCTCTGATATGTTCTTTGAAAATAGAGTTTTCTATTGGTAAAAAAAATTTAGATAGTAAGGGAAGTTGTTACTCTGAATGGAATGGGAGTGTTCTGAGTGGAAGATTTAATCAATGGAGATTGCGTCATTGGAGCTAATCCTATAAACCATACTGAATATTTCTGTGAATAACCTATTCTTTATGACATATGATTAAGTAGATCAATTATATGTTAGAGTTATTCGTTATCCTCTGATTTGTTTACTTCTGTTTCTATTCTTAGCTAATCGGGCTATTCAAGTTATTCAAATTGTTGTTATAGATCAAATCTTTGTATTAGTTTGATCTGTTGTTCAAAAATTTTGTGTTAGTTTGATCTGTTTCATAAACAGACGTGGTCTTTGAAAATGGATTGGTTATTTTCCAACCATATCCAATGAGATTATTTCAACAGAGTGTGAGTAATCCAGAGAAAATTCATTTTTGAAAATTGGGTTACATCCAATTCTTTGCTGGATATGTTCGATAACAGGTTCCATTCATTTTGTTATCTTCTATGATGTTTTCTTTCATCTCCTGCAATTAAAGGAATATATTGCAAGAAAGGATATTTCTATATTTGTATCTGTGTTAACGTATCTGAGTAACGCAGCAGAAGCGTGGTAAATTCTTCAAAAGATTGGAACAATTCTTCTATGGGAAAATTTAAGATGGTAATGGAAAATTGTAGAAAAAATTTAGGGAAATATCTGGTATCGTGCTGTGGAAAGGAGAACTCGGTTAGTGAGACATTTCTTGTTAAAAGCAAAAATCTAGAATATGTAGTGATACGAAGATAAGGAAATTTTAAGTAATACATTACATTAGTTGGAAGTTATCTGAGAAAAACTATTCTAGGCATGAATGAAGATTGGTTGTCGTTATGTTGGTATCAGAGATATGAAAATTCTTTCTTTCTGGAGTAACATTCAACATCTTCAATAATAACCAACAAAATCTCTATGATAGGAGTCTGAGATATCTGTTTGATCAGGAGAAGTTGAACATCAGCAAATAGATTTTGTGGGATCAGAAGAGTATAGCAAGATGTAAGAGAGGAAGCTTTATGGGAATTGGAAAATAAGATAAATGAGGAATAATGTCATTATTTATTCCGAGGGTGTGAAATCATGGTCATGAAATTTCGAGGACGAAATTTCTTTTTAGAGGGGGAGTATTGTAACACCCCAAATTTTCCATCTCTTAAATAGTAATTTTGACAGTTAATAGAATTTTACTATTTAGTAATTTCTAGATACTGTAAAATTATTTTGTTTATTCCGTCAACGTATTTGATCGTTTTGAGTGATTTACTCCGTGTCAGGAAAATAATAATTTTTGGGCCGGGAAAAATCTTTCTGTATTTATTTCTCTTGATTGTTAATTATTTTTAACAATCTGACTTGATTTTCATAAATTTTCTAATATTTGTGATTTTGTGGATGATTATGAATTTTTTTGACTGTATGTGGGCCCAGGTGGTCCTAGGTGGGCCCAGGTGACCTTACGTGGGCCCAGGTGGGTCTCGCAAAGTGAAAAAAATTTCTATGCATAGAAAAATTTGTACTGTTTAGACAGAGACAGGGGATCTTACTAAACCTGAATCCGGAAACAATTTTAGAAAATTTGTTTTGTACTGTATTTATTTATCGGAAGATAAAAATACAGTAAATATATTCTTTCGTGGGATTTTTAGTAGATAAAAATAGAAATTATATTGCTTAAGTAAACATTGGTGATTTAGATATCCACTATTGATTCAATTAACGGTTAAGAAATAAATTTAATAAAGAAACATAAGATAATCATCATTGATTTAATCAATGGTGTGAGAATAAACTTAATTAGGCAAGCTTCAATATCAACCGTAGATTTAATCAACGGTGTAAAATTAATTATATAAAGTGACCATTTACAACCATTGGATTTAGAGTTGATCAAGGGTGGAGATTTGGTCTTAAAAAGTGACAAAGACCATTTATGACCATTGGATGAAGAATTAATCAAGGGTGGAGATTTGGTCTTAAAAAGTAGCAAAGACTAATTATGACCCTTGGATTAAAAGTAAGAAGAAGCAATCTTGACCCTTTATTTTGGAGACACATCTAATGGCTAGAATTTAAAGGAAAAGGATCCAATGGCTTAGATTTAGTCTTCTAAAAATTAAAAGTCTACCTAAATCCTAACCATTGAATTAATCAATGGCTAGAAATGCTTCAAATAATGGCCTAATTAACAAGCCAAGTAAACTAAATTAAATGTTAAATTGTTATAATCTAATTCTTAATTAGATATCCTAATTTTAATTAGAGATTATAATATATGAAATAATATGTCTAATTAATTAGTTATGTAATTAAAAAATTAGTTAAGATTGATTAGGAAACTTAATCTAATGAATTAACTAATCAATTAGCAAGTAATTGTGACAACTTTGGAGTGCATGATGAAGGGGGGACGGTTGGAGAAGCAAGAAAGAAGAAGAGACATGTTGAGACATATTGGAGTAGCCTTTTTAGGCCAAAGAAAAAGATGACAAAGTGGAAGACTTTTGCATGCATGTGATAGCCTTCAATTATGCTAAACAAATTTCTATCTCTCCATTCTTTCACTCCTACGGTTACCCACTTCAATTCAGCCCTCTATTTTGATTTTCTATCACACTTAGTAACACATAGACCATTCTCTCTCTTCTCTCTCTTCCAATTATTCAAGAATACTAAGAACAAATACAAAGAACACCATTTTCTCTATTCTTTGAGCTATTCGGTCACCACCCATAGAACCACTTCCAATCTTTCATAATTTTATCTAGCTACATATCTTGAATCCTTTCATCAATTCAAAACACTTTCATGTTGGAGACTTTCTCTAAATCATTCATCTTCATGGACTTTCTTCAAGAACAAAGTTATGGGGTTTTTGAGGTGAAGTATAAGAAGACTTCATTTCTTCTCTTCTTTTTCATGATCTAAACCATGTTTGATCCATGGTTCCTCTTAATCAAGCTTAGTATACTAATTTCTATGTATTTTATTTTGAATTTGAGAAGCCCTTGGTGTTAAAGGACTTGGAAAGAGAAGCAAAATCAAGAAGCTTTGAGGATCTTCAAGAGGTAAGAGGGAGATCCATCTCACCAACCAAGTATGGTATTGAGAGATGGTCTTATATTTGATGGATGATGAATCCATGTGAGGATTCCAATCCATGGTCATGTAATAATTAATTGTATGTTTATGAGCTTTGATTTATTTTCTTATGCTTTGATTATTTTTGTCTATGCTTAATATGCTTTGCATGATTTTATGGCTTTGATAGTATACTTATAATATGCATGATGAGTATATGGCATGTTTGTGATATTTATGATGAAATATATATATGTATGCCATGATGTGTGAATGGAAAGAAAACTAATCTTGGTCCCAATGGCCAAGGAAGAGCTACGGTTTTGATGCCCTTGATTTGGGTCAATGTGAAAAAAATTTTAAGAACAAGGAAATTAAATTTTTATCCCTAGAATAATGAGATTTTCGATCAAGACACCTCAAAATAGGTGTTCACAAATTTATATTTTCATGAATGATAAAATTGAATGATTTGAGAAGCAAAGAAAATAAACAAAAGGTTTGTGTTGCAAAAAGAATGCATACGGTTTTGGAATTTATTTAAGTTAGAAAGAAAAAAATAATTCATGGTTTCAATGGCCATTTATAAGATTTTGATAAATTTAGAACAAATGTTTACGTATCTTTAAATTAATATTTTCATGAAGAATGATAATGGATGATTTGAAGAGTATGAAAAATAAACAAAGGGTTTATTTTTTATAAGAGAACAAAAATACGATTTTAGAGGAATTTTTATTGATTTATTTTGTGTAAAAAGATCCTAAGTATTTTTCTAAATATGAGTTTTGAATGAAATGGGCAAACATTAATTTTAAGGATTTGCAAAGAAAGTGAAAAAGGAATTGCAAAAAAGTAAAAATGAATTTGAACAAATGGGTTTGGTTTTTATAACCATCGGTACTTCGGTTTTGAAAATAAAATGTTAATGATTTTGTTTGTGTAAAATCATATCAATTTAAAAGAAAAAATATTTGATGATTTCAATAGTCATGTCCACATTTTTAAAGGCTTGTAATGCTTTGTTTTTATGAACAAAGTGATTTTCAAAGTGGAAACGTAACTTGAGTTAATACAAGAATTTGGATATGGAATTAGAGCATTTATCACTTGAGAATTAAGTTTTTGTAAACAAGAATGTTTTCGAACTTCAATTTATTTTGGAGAAGGCTGTGTTTGGAAATGCTTTGAGAAAAATGGAGAATATAATGGTGATTTAAGAATTTACTAAAGTATAACTTATTTTCAAGTTTTGAAACACGTGTGGAAATTTTAAGATTTGAAACATTGATTTATATCAATGGAAAAGTAATTTTGTGGATTATATTTGAAAAAAATTTCTTAAGTAAAGAAAGCGTGGAAAAAGATTTTCTTGAGTAAGAAAATGTGAAAAAGAAAATACAAAGTCATAATACTTTGAGAAAAGATGAAATAGAATTTTTGAAGGTTGAGAAATATTTTTTCGTAATAGAATTATGGTGAAAAATTATTTACGTATCTTAAAAACGTGTTGAAAATGATATTGACTTATTTGAAAGTCCAAAATAATGTTTGAAATATTGAGGAATATATTACATAATTGTAAAATGGTGAAAAATGATTTACGTATCTTAAATATGATTTAAAATATAGTAAAATATTTCTACGCAATTTGAAATATGTTAAAATATTTCTACGTGATTTGAATTACGTTTAAATATTTTATGTACACTTAAATATTTTACGTGATTTGAAATATTGTTGAAAAATCACTACGTGATTGAACAAACGATAAAACATTTTTATGCGATTATGAAAAATGGTAGAAAATTGGTGGGAAATTGTTATGAGATTTGGAAAGCGTTTAAATATGTTACACTATTGAAAATATTATTGAAAAATATGCGCAATTTTGAAACAGTGAAAAAATAATATGCGATTTGAGAAACGTATATTTTTACGCGATTGAGAAAGACATTGAAAAATTAATACGTGATTTAAAAGTGCAACAGAAGAGCTGCGGCATTTTGAAAACGTAACAAAAGTGTTACAGTATTGTGAAAATATAACATAAACGTTTCAGAATTTTGAAAATGTAACAGAAACATTTTGGAATTGTGAAAACATAATGGAAATGTTACGCAATTTTGTGAAAACACGGCGAAAGTTATTTATAACTATGAAAACATGATAACATGATTTCGTGTTGAAAATATAGTATAATTACTATTGAACCAGTGTATGGACACTGTATGAGAAAATGACGTGTTTTGCCTATGACTGGTATTTGATGCATTTTGTATGCATTGGAAAGAGATGCCTGTGAATGGATTTGGTGCATTATACATGCATTGGAAAAGTATGCGTTGAAGCATATGATATAAATTGAACAAATGAAATTGAAAAGATTTGGCCCTTTGGGGTTGGACTTGCACTGATATATTCGTGCATTGTATAAAATATAGCTAATAGCTATTATGGCCCTTGTGGTTGAAGAGGGAATGAGAATTGATAGTGAGGTCTATGATGGATCTTGGGGGCGTCAAGGCTCGACGGTCGACCAGTGGACAGTTGGCGAGTACCCTGTACCACTTGTCGATGCAGTCCGTTGCAACGCATTGACGATACCCGACAAGAACACGATTCTTTTCAACAACTGGGAGATTGTCTTTGGGCTAAGGCTGACAATTGACCAGAGCATTCTTCTCGAAATTGTGAAAACCTCCATGGAGTTGTTTTTGAAAAATTGAGTCTTTGTACATATGCATAAATCTGAGCATTTATATCTGTGTGATATATTAATTGAGGAATATTGGTTATTAGTTATGATAATTGAATTGATAAATGATTGGATGATGATTGAACTGATAAATGATTAGATGATGATAGTTGATTAATGCTAATAGCATGATTATGACATGATCTGTCTGTATAATATTGTTGGCTGTGTGTTATCTCTGTGCTGCCATGTTGGTATTGGTGTAGGTGATCTCACCTCTTTGTTATGTTGTTTTGTTGTGTTTGTATTGTTAAAATCAAACAATAGAAGGATCGAGTTGTCTTAGACATAACGGGCGATAAATACTCTGAGATTGGTGACAACAATAAGGAGTGGACATTCAGGACTCGAAGGTGTGCAATGTTGACAAAGGAACAGATGTCTGATGCATCAAAGATGAACAGAAAAAGGAATAAGTATGTTAAAGTTTCTTGTTAGTGTTGTACCGTGCTATTAAGTAGGACCCGTCATGGGGTTTGCTACTGTAAAAAAAAAATAAGTCAGTTAATTTATATTTCTCTTTAAATTGTGTTATTAATTGGTGTCAATATTGCATAATGAATAGTTGAAATATGATTTTCAATATTACCTAATATTTTCAGTAAATTTACATTTCAGTAAAGAAGATATTTTGAAACCCATCTTTTATAACTCAAACTTTGTGCGAACTTATTTTTAGATTATGAGTCGGGAGTCAGAAATGTGATGCCCTAGCTAGGGTGTTACATTAGTTGGTATCAGTGCTAGGGTGTTACATCCACTATTCTCCAACCACGTGGTGTACTGTTTCTAAACAAAAGCATCCAAAAGGACAATACATAGAACTTTCGAAACTGAAATGATGCGTGATGTAACATCCTCCTTAACCTATTAGTCTTGAGAATTAATATAGAAGCTCACTAATATTTGTGCTATTTATATGTTAATTTTGGGATTATTCTGACCTAGTATAGGTACGATACTACAACCCAGAATGAGAAAAAATAACTCAAAATTTAGCAAAAATAGCTTAGATGATAGAAATAAATAAGACAAATTATTTCTAGTTCACAAATAGTTAGAAAATTCATTAATAGAAGATCAAGGTATCCCTAAAGGATACAAAACTTCCACATGATCAGGAAAGTTGCATGTTCTTATCTTTTCTTTTATCCTCCACCGCCTTTGACTTTTGCTTCTCATCTCTTAACTTTTGCTTCACGCATACATAACCTACTCAGTAGAAAATAGATAAAGGAAAGAAAGAAAAGGGAAAAGGAAGAAGGGAGAGGAAGAACGAAAGAAAAGAGAAAGAACCCAAGGAAGAACAAGACAAGGAATAGAATAACAACAACATAGGAGTAAAGGTAGGGGGATTGTTTGAACTTTCTATACTCTTTTCTCCTTATTTCTTGACTTTTGCATGAATAACTAAGTTGATAATGATGAACGAGTATGTATGTGTAGTTGATGAGATTTGAGTATAGATTTATGCACAACCAATAAAGTTGATATTGATGAAAAAGTATTGATTTTATTGTCATACTACATGATTTAAAGCTTGGTTTGATGTATATGATGATTGAGATGATTTTATTTATGAAAGAATGTCATTTTCTAGTGTTTTTGGTGCATTTTCGTATGTGCTATTCGAATAGACTCGTGACCTATTCAAATAGGCTTTGGCAGAATGCACCAGATTGAGATTTCGAAGCAGCTCTATTCGAATAGGCCATTCTAGAATGCTAGAATTTGGATGCTAATCGAATAGACTAAGTGAATTATTAAAATGGTATAATCTTGAATGACATGTTTTCAATTCTATTCAAATAGATTAAGTGAGCTTTTCGAATGGTATAATCTCGAATGACATGTTTTCAATTCTATTCAAATAGACTATGTGAGTTATTCATATGGTATAATCTCGAATGATGTGTTTTCGATCCTATTCGAATAGACTAAGTGAGCTATTCGAATGGTATAATCTCGAATAACATGTTTTCGATTGCTAATCGAATAGGCTTAGTGAGCTATTAGAATAGCAAATTCCAGAAAGCCATAAAATTGGATGCTATTCAAATAACAGACTAGCTTATTCAAATAATAGAGCTTAAAACAAAGACTTATATGGTACCATATGCATCAAATTGAATGAGATCTTTAATTAGATCATTGATTACCTTGAACATGCACTTGATGACTAAGAAATATGATGATAATGTGCATTAGGTATATTCAAATGATAAGATATGTTGAGATGCTATTTCTTTTTGAAAGATAATCATTATATACTATGGCTAAAGATTGATATAGGAGATGATCCTCATACCTAGGGTTAATCAAAGTAGTGTGAGGAAGGATGATTCCCTCTCTACTATAGTAATTGAGGTTGAGGATGGACATTCCTTCCCTCTTTACCTGAGCCTGTCCTAGATAGTAAGTAGTTGAGTATGGATATTCCCTCTCTACTTGGGGTGATCCTAGATGATTGGTAGTGCGAGGAAGGATGATTCCCTCTCTATCAAAGTAGCTGAGGATAGACATTCCCCCTATATTTGAAGTGATTCTAGATAATTAGTAGTGTGAGGAAGGATGATTCCCTCCCTACTTTAATCTCTAGATTGAGGATGGACATTCCCTTATTATCAAGGTAGTACAAGGATAGACATTCCCTATCTATCTATTTGATAAAAAGAACAAAGTCTAGAAAATATGTTTGAAATATGATGAATAATGATTGTTGTTTGGGTAAATAGCTTAACATAATTTTGATCTTATTATCTTTGACTTATTAATATGATAATGAGATATAGATTGAATATGAAAATGATTTTGGTAAATGATTTAAACTGAAATTTCTATTTCAAGAAGAGAAAGGAATTCCTTTTGGCTTTAGCCACCTTTCTATAATTAATGATTATGATTTATTTGATTTTCCCGAAGTAACTGGAATTATTATGATGACATGGTTTATGCATTTGATCTACAAAGAATTTTAAAAATTATCACCCTATATATTTGAATTTCCATGATAATTCCAGGGAAAGAGACTACTAAAAAGTAGAATACAGGATGTGGAAGTACGAAGCATAATCTACTTTTTGGGACTATAGTTATGTATATACTTTTGTATTAAGGATGTTTTTGTAAATTTGTATATATTTGTGCCTTGAAAAGCCTAATTTGTAGATAATGTACAGGTTGTATTTATGAGTAATATATTTATCAGTGTATTAATTATCCCTCATAAGGCTCATATATATATATATATATATTACTTATGTTTTAAAGAATTTTTTTAGTAGATAGTAACGTACCTAAACCTAATTACTTTTGTGTAATTCCAGATATATTATTAGTATTGGATTTGGGATGTTACACGTGATGTTTGAGAAGAACACCTAAGCCGAACTGCGGACTTTCATTAGGACTGTGGCGAAACCATAACTCAGAGCTTGGTTCTAAACCAAACTACTCTTCCAACATGGACCCCGCGAACTACCCATGGGGGCAACCTATTACATACCCCATATAATAGAATGATGATGTAAGCAGAGTGATCCAACCCGGATCTCGACCTTACTCATTAACCATAGGAAACATATAATGACACATCACAGACCTCGGCCTTTTAGAAAAGACATCGCAAGATCCAATATTAACACTATTACTAGGATCCCTTTGCCCATTGCACATCATGTGCTCCTGTCAAACTTAGATATCTTGACACTTAGATGTCCCATCAAAGTGCCAAACTGGGGGCAACTTTTCTGAACTGGGTTATGGGTCCATAGATCTAGATCATCCTGACCCACCAGGGTGGCACCTAGACATTACTTCACACGAGAAACAACCTACTTACTCAGTGTAACTTTCTCAACAGAAATCAATTCTAATCATGCCTCACATAAATAGGGGAATAATGACAAGGAATAACAGTCTCCATGATTCCAAGTAACAACATTCAATATGCATTGAATGCTCAAATTCTTCACACCCTAAAATGCTCATATATATACACTTACCAAGGTGAAAAAGGTATGACCTAATCCTTATTTCTATACACTACCTTCCTTACGCATATATTGACTTGAGCATTAGAGTGCTTTTTGCAGGTACCCATTGCTCGCTCCATTGCTATTGCTGCTGCGCCACTAAGGAATCCACCATCATTTACCTTCTTAGGTAACCCTCAGAATCTAGTTCTAAATAGTATCTATTTTTTTATTTCTTAACTTGTGTTTGAGGGTACACGTTAGCAAAGTTTTTTTTTTACTAGAAAAGTTTTTTTTTTAAAGTTGCTTACATGTATCAGCATAACTTGTATGGCTTTGAAAAGTTTTTTTTTTAAAGAAAAAATTTGAATGTTGAATTTGTTAAGAAGCAAGGTCAGTATACAACAAAGGAACCAAGAATGAAGGAGGTGCTAAAATTTCTTGGATCTATTAATCCCAAAATTTGTGATATCAAAATATATAATGAGTTTTAATGTTACCTTGAAAAAGTGCCAATGAAGTTGCCATGGTTGAAACCTTTAAAATCAATCTCAATGAGAGAGAGATACTATTCTAGTCCCACAATAGTCGCTCACGCGTCATTATCAATGGGGCAACTATATGCACTGGACCAGGATCCTCTCCAGTCCAAGAGAAATTGGAGAGGGGTGCAGTTGCTAATCTAATGGTTAGCAATTATCCACCCATGTTTTTCTTCAAAAGTTTATCATAAAAAACTATTTTTAAAGGTTAAGATCTTCTCCAATTTATTTTAAATTGGAGAGGATCCTAGTCCTATATGCACTAGAGTGGCTAGGAATAGGGGTCTCTCTGTGTATATATAGAATAATTAAAATGAGCTAAACCTACCCACTATAGCAAACTCATATACAGGACCCATAAACAAAACCCATAGATGAGCATGGCTTTAACAATAAGCCCAATACTAATCACAATTTAGGCTAAACGAAATGCTCTAATATTTTAGATATCTAATTAATCTGGGTTTTATAAAATTATAATATGATTTATGCTAGTCCATAAAAAATTCTAACATTTTCCCACTTGGATGACATAAGTCATATTACATTATTTCAATAAGAAAATGATTCTTCAAATTAATCAAACAATATATGACTGCAACATAATGTCAAAATTAAGTCAACACTCTCAACAACTGGTCCAAAATGAGACTACAAACTTCTTAACAATACAAAAAATCATACTCGAAGGAATATTGATATCATACATGCAAGATACTCATATCTTGATGACTCAATAAAATGTGATATATAGATAATGAGGAAGCACATCAAAATTGCATGCCAATATGTGATTAAAGTGTATTTCCTAACAGAATGGCCTAAGCATCTGTCCAAGATGCTTTCTGAGATTTAACAAATATCTCAGCACAATGACAAAATGAGACTGGGTCTAAAATGTCTCCATAATATGCCATAATATAAACAAACAAAATTGTGTAAATAATAATAATAACAATATTATATGATAACGATAATAATAACAATATAACTGTTTAAGGTCTTGAGACATAATAATAAAGTGAGGTCATAATAAAATCACAAAATAAACTCCCACTAACCCAAAACATTAAAATACCTCACTATACCCATATAGGTTATGTGATAAAAAAAAATTTAATAGCTAAACCTTTGGTTAAAGGGTCTGCAACCATAAGTTCTGTAGGGATATGCTCGACACGAGACTGAAACTCTTGTATCTTCTCTATAACAAACATGTATTTTGTGTCAAAATGCTTTGAGTGCTTAAAGCTTTTATTTATTTGAGAGAAGCACACTACTACAGAGTTATTACAATAGATAGTAAAAGGCCTAGAAATACTCTCCATAACACGAATTCAGTAATCAAATTCTTCAATTATACCGCTTGACGTGTAACCTTATAACAAGCTATATACTCTGCCTCCATAGTGAAAGTAGCTGTAAGTGTCTCTATTTAACACTTTTCCGAGAGACAGCTCCTCCTGCTAACATAAAGATATACCTTAATGTGGACTTGTGGTCATCTGGACAACCACCATAATCAGAATCAGAATAGCTTATCACCTTAAGGTGATCCGATCTCCTATAGGTAAATATATAATCTTTGGTACCCTGTAGATACCTCATAACTCGTTTTGCTGCCTGCCAATGAGCCACACTAGGTTTCCTCAAGTACCTCCCAAGTACACTAACAATGAAAGCAATATTAGGACATGTACAAACTTGAGTATACATAAGGCTGCCAAGAGCGGAAGCATATGAGACCTTCTCCATTTCAGCAACATCTTTATCATTTTGAGGACACTGGTATTAGAGAGTCTTTCACCTTTTTGAATAAGTGCAACATAAGGATTACAAGATTTCATATTAAATCTATTCAGAATCCCTTCAATATAAGCTTCTGAGACAAGCCAAGAATACCATGAGATCTGTCATAGTGAATCTCAATGCCCAGTAGAAAAAAAGCATCACCAAGATCTTTCATATCAAAGTGCGCTGTCAACATATGCTTAATCTCATTTAGAAAATCAACATCATTATTAGCCAACTATATATTATCAACATATAAAACAAGAATGATGAATCTGCTCCCACTAAACTTTAGATAAATGCATTAGTCAACAATATTTTCTTTAAAGCCAAGAGAGTCCACAATATAATCAAATTTCAAGTACCATTGCCTGGAAGCTTGTTTCAATCCACAAATGGATCTTCTCAATTTATATACCATGTGATCTTTACCATCTTTAATAAAAACATTAGGTTAATCCATATACACATCCTCATACAAATCACCATTTAGGAAGATGGTCTTAACATTCATTTGACGAAGCTCCAAATCAAAATGAGCAACCAAGGCCATCAGAACACGAAAAGAGTCTTTAGTGGAGACTGGTGAAAAAGTCTCCTTATAATTAATGTCGTCCCTCAAGTTATATCCCTTAGCAACAAGTTTGGCTTTGTACCTCTCAATTTCACCTTTAGCATCATGTTTGGTCTTAAAGACCCATTTGCAACCAATAGTTTTGCAACTAGCAGGCAACTCCACCAATTCCCAAACATTATTCTTTCTCATAGAAGCTAACTCATTCTCGATAGACACTAACCATTGTGCACTATCAGGACTAACCATGGCCTCTTGAATGAAAATAGGATCAGAATTCTCAACTAAATTAAACTCATGCTTATATAGATACACAAAATAATCCCTAAATCTAATAGACTTAGTGGATATAAGAACCCACTCAGATTTTCTTAGTGGAGTCACAATAACATTTGGATTCTATACATTATTTTTTACTTATTAGGGGACATCGACATTATCAACAAGATCAACAACATCATCATCATGGATCAAAGGAGATGACATTATCCCTGGAAAGGGAACAATAGGAATAGGAATGACAACATGCTCCTCTCCAAAATCAACAATATGTGGCTCCTGAGTTCCACCATGCTCTAAGTCCCCTTCAAAATATACAGTTCGATCGAATTCAATAACTCTAGTAGTATGATAAGGACAATAGAACCTAAAACCCCTTGAGCCAATACAATAACTAATGAAGAAACCACTAATGGGTTTAGGATCAAGCTTCTTTAAATGTGGGTTATAAGGCCTCACCTCTACCTTATAACCCTAAACATGGAAATGCCTTAAAGTAGGCCGTTTGCCTGCCATAAGCTCATATGGAGTTTTCAGCACAGATTTACTTAGCATATGATTCAATATATAAGCAGTAGTCTTCAAGCCATCTCCCCACAATAATTCTGGAAGAAAAGAATGACTAAGCATACATCTCACTATATCCATAAGAGTACAATTTTGCCTTTCTGCAACTCCATTTTGTTGCGGAGAGCCAGGCTTGGTGTAATGTGCCTCAATACCATAGTCTTGTAAGAACCTAGCAAAAGGTCCAAGATTTCTACTAGTTTCATCATACCTGCTATAATACTCACCAACCTTATCAGACCTCACACATTTGATCTGCTTACTAAATTTCAATTCAACAACAATTTTGAATGCTTTAAAAGCATCTAAAGAGTCAAATTTCTCATGCAGCAAATCAATTCACCTGTATCTAGAGAAGTCATCAATAAAGGTGATAAAGTATCTAAAACCACCTATAGCAATAGGAGTAATGGGCCCAAAAATACATGTATGAATTAATTGTAGTATTCTTTCACCATTGGTAACCCCACTCCTTCTAGCTCCAACTATAAGTTTCCCTTTTATACAATCAACACAAGCGTCAAAATCAGGGAAGTCCAAATTATGAAGAATATTCTCCTTGATCAACCTATCCATTCTCTCCCAAAAGATGTGTCCTAAACGTTTGTGCCACAACATAGAAGAGTTTTCAACAACTCTACCACGCTTGTTCCCAACAACATTATTGATATCTGAATGTCATTGATTAATAGAAAGGGAATCAACATCCAATAGGTATAGACCATTAGACAAGACTCTAGAACCAACAAGAGAAGAATCATAATATAAAGAAACCTTTCCAGTACATAACTTTAAAGAAATTACTCCTATATATTATACTTTGACTCTAGCTCCATTTCTTACTATGATCATAAACTCCCATTCACTTTGTCTCCTCTTGCTTTTGAATTCATATAATGAGTTTGCAACATGAATAGTTGCACCAATATCTAACCACTAAGTATTTGATAAGCCTATATTTTATAGTCTTATATTAGATAAATTGTGGTGATTTGTTTATATTTATTAGTGAATTTTAGATGGATCCTTATCATTGTCTTCGTTTTTGTAGATTTAGAGAGATTTAACACATTTGAAGTGAAAGCAGGTGAAGACACTACGATTTTAGCGTAAAAGAGAACCATTTTGGCTTAGACAGGGCCCTATTAGCGATTGAGAAGTTAGAGACGGTCGTGTCTAACTTGGGAAACGTTTTTATCAAGCTCACACGACCGTGTCTGACTTGAAGAATGTAACACCCCAAAAATTAATTGTTTCATCATAAATAGTATCTTTATAATATTTATGATTTTTGAGAATTTTTCTGGATTTTTTTGAAAATGTTGAATATTTTAATATATTCCTCATTTTGTATGCACACTGAGCAGAGTCAGTGTAACACCCCAAAAATTGTTTATTTCATGATAAATAGTCATTTTCTAATATTTTTTTTTTGAGAATTTTTGAGAATTTTTTTGGCAACGTTGATTATTTTAATATATTTCTCAATTTACGCGCGCATTGAGCGAAGTCGGGAAAATCAAATCTTTTCTCCGAGGCTAGTAAACTTTGAACTGTGAAAACGTCGATAAGGGATCTTACTAAACCCGAGGTCGGGCACAGTTTACGAAGTTTTCATTTTTTGAGATTTTATCTGATAAATAAAATCGCAGCACGTTATGTTAAATAAAATTCTGCTAAACGCTCTATTATCCATTGGACAATAGATACTGGCTTTGTGAACTGTAATAATTGTCTATTGGGTAATAGCTTGCAGTAAAAATCCTAATCACCTTATTATTTTATTAGTTTATCATCTTATCACCTTATCTAAAGGAAATCCACTTTATATCTAATCAAATTTACTTTTGATAAATCCAACAAGTGTTGCCCTAATTTTGGTGGCAATTTTCCCTCCATTTTCTCCCCACACTACACGGCCATGAGGCCTTTTTGTGATCCAAAAAGTGGCTTTTCACTTTATCATTTCACATTTCTAATTTTCAAAATACAAAAGATATCATCATTTTTACTGTCAACTTCTCTCTGTACATTTTCTTCTCTCATCTTATCTCTCAAGTTCTCCTCTTTCTCTCTACCCCCTACACGGCCAAACCTCCTCCAAAGATTGCAAAAATTTCAACCATATTTTCCTAACTTCCATCACATTCTAAACACCTTTATAGTTTGAATCTACTTGAAAAGCTTCCATCTTTATCATCTTCTTCAAGCTTCAAAGTTTGAAACTTTTGGGTAAGATTCTTGATTTATCATCTTCTCTTCTTCATTTTCATTTTAATGGTCATCATCATGACTATTTGTCCTCTCTTTCTCAAGCCTTGGTGTTGATTTAATGAAGTTGTAATTTCTAGGGTTTTGAAGGTGCTTGGCCGAATTTCACAAGGAGCAAACAAGGAGATTTCTTTTCTTGTTTCCTCTTCGGTAAGAGGGAGATGGTCCACTTCAACTTCTATTGGTAGTGAGGGACATTATTTTGTGTTGGTTGTGAGAGACCCTTGTTAGGGTTACTCTTTTTGATGTATGATTTTAATGGCTATGTGTTGATTTTACCTTGTATGATTTATTTGATTGAATATATATGTATATTGATGACCTTGGATTGATTTTGGTGGATTGGATATATGAAATGGAAGCAAGGGTTCCTTGCTCCCCTTTTATGTGGCTCATGGCCATGACCCTTAATTAGGGTATTCATGATTGAAATTGGTAACAAGTGGTGACATAACCAATCAAGTGAATAACATGTAATTGAGTAAAGAAAAATTTAGGGTTTCTACCCTTGGGAGGCCCACGGCCTCTAGGGCCATTTTGGGGTCCAACCATGTAACTTCATGCAACCTTGGAATTTAAATAATCAAGTGATTAAGTAGTTAACAATGTGATGGAAAGAAATTTAATTGATAACTTAAAGTGATTCTTTAGACCTAAGAAAAGAATAAGAGTGCGTGAGACTTGGAAAACCTTAGATTAATTTTCTAAGTGAGTATAAATAAACTTAAAGTGAGGAACTTAATAATCAAGAGAATTCCTCTAGAGAAGGATTTCATAAGAAATGCTAAATTAAAGTGAAACTTAGTTAATTGAATAATTAAAATTAATTAGGAATTCATAAAAATGAAAAAGAATCATGAATGAGATCTCATCCTAAAACTAAGAGTAATTCTTAATTAAAAGAAGACCATGAGTGTGAGTAAGAATGTTGAATAACTCAATTTAAATTATCTTAAGGGAATTAAGTCTAAAATTAATTGATGAACTTGTTTAGTTAAGATAATAAAGATTAAATGAATAATGTGAGAGAATTTCTCTTAATAGAAACTTATTAAGAAGAATGTAGAAATTAAGGCATGATTCCATAATGTACCCTAAAAGTGTAATGTCATATTTGAGGACTTGATAATATTTATTGTGGGTCCATGAGTGGGACCAAGAATGTGTTGATACTTATCTTAGTCAAATTGTGGAATGTTATGAAAAGGTATATTATTGCTGATTATACATGTATGCATTGAATCCACATGCATTGAGGCATGATTTAGAAAGTCTAACATGATAAGCATGCATCAACATTGTGCTTTTGGAACCGAAGTACCAGACTAAGAAACATCAGATGGATGATTTAGTCAGATGTGATTTACTTTTATAACCAGAAACGTCAAATAGACGATCGAGTCAGATAAGACTAGTTATCAGAGGAAACCCAGATACCAGTGGTATTATGTAGTCGTATAGACGGTTATATAATATCATTGATGCAAATGGTATTGAAAAATTGTATGGACGGTTGCTTTAATACCATTGGGAATGGTACAACGGGGGTTGATTTCATTGAGCATGCTTTGAGAAAGTTCGTTGAACTATTGCTAAGGCCATGTTGCCTAGGAGTTGAATCACACCTTAGTGCAGGTGCGAATAGACTAGTGTAGGTCATAATGTTGACCTTGAGGGCGTCGGGGCGTGGGCGTCTCACAATAGACAGTTGGTAGCCCCTCTGGGTCGTGGGACAAACCGATGCAAACGCACGGACGATCCGGACTGAGACACTATCCTATATCGCGATCTTGTGGGAAGGTTGCTGTATAAAGCCTTGTTGTGCAAAATTATTAATTTTCTGGAAAGCACTTATTTTAGGCTGACGAGATACTGGCATGTCTCCCTAATCATTCTCTCCAATATTTATGTCTAACTCCATGGCGTAGGATTTTGATATCATGTACATGTGCATAGTGAGTCAATATATTACTTGGCATTTAATTTATATGATGATTGGAACTACTATCTTGTTGATGTTATAACTGCCTGAAATTGTTAAGTTGTTTAATATCTGCTTCTTGATATTGTTTATTATTTTTGTAATGCTACGTGAGCGTCCTACACCGTTTCTATTTCTTACTGCCATAATTGGTAATGAAGTTGGATATCTCACCTCTTGTTTGTACTATTCTTGTTCTGTGAAACTTGGTTAAAGACTGTAGAGGGGACGAGGTTGATTCTCTTAGATTTGACTTAGTTTGATCTCTTGCATTCGGTGATGGCGTCAAGAAGGGATTCTATTGGTTTCGTCAGGATTGTGTTCACCAGGGGTGCCAATACTTGGCGAGTCGACTGGGCCGACGAGCGTATACGGTATGTTGGGGATCTGATCTTGACCGTGAGGAGGACCCACGATGGATATCTTATTTTGACTCTCACTACATCAGTGCATTTGGAGTTTGCATTGCCCATTCGGGAGCTTTAGGGTGATCTGCTTCGCACCCCTAGAGAGGATGAGGATTCTATGGCATCAGCTGCTAGGGCACTTGCCCGTGAGGCCACACTTCGTCTTGTCATTGTGTCTTCAGATGAACTGGGAGAGGATCCTGAGGTGGATCCGATGGAGTGCCTAACTCTTTAGTCGTGGTATCGTTATGGGTAGTTTATGTTTCTTTTGCATTATCTGTATGAGGGTTCTTTTGAGTATAACTGGATTTTGATGTACATCTAAGTGTTTTTGAGCGGTAAGAGTAATGCGCCACACTATGTATGTTTTAAGGTAATTATCCAGTCTTATGTGCTATATTTTGAGTATATCTTGTTAAATTATATTTTCAAATGACGGCATGTGTATCTATTCATTTGTGACTCATATTTTCTTTATATGCACAATGATGAAATTTTGGAAACTTGTTATTTGAGTCATAGCATGCCAAAAATTTAGTGACTGTAGTATAATGACGATTGTGCCGTGGTTACTAATCGAGAGGTGTTACATTAGGTGGTATTAGAGCAGTTCATCCTGTTGAGTCGGGGTATGGACTAACTATGCTTAGACATGTTAGAAGTTTCTTTGTATGTTGTGCACTTCCTTGTCTCTTGATAGAGATGTTTGGGAAAGGAAGGCATGACTTGCCATAGGTTGAATGTTGGTAGCTACTGTTGCATAGTTATATGATATTGAGTATTGGCCCACTCAATGTGTAATGTTCTGTGTGGACGGGAAACTATGACTTCACCTAGGCGTATTAAGGGAATAAGAGTTCTTTTAATAAGAAGCTCAACTAGCATGACTGAATTTATTTAGGATTTATTTACATTTACACCCTTGTTGTGTTACCTCTAATATTGTTTGAGCCAATGAGTTAGAAAAAAGTTAGTTAAATAGGACTTGTAAAGTCTATGGACTGAGGCGTCCAAGAGGTTTTAGAACTGATTTTTTTAGGAAAATAATATCTGGCTTAAGTGAGGTTCGAGGAGCTGCTTGAGAGTTAAGGTCTTATAAGAAATCATGCCATAGAAGGCAGAATGAAGGAGCTCAAGTTAGAGTCTTCTGGGTTTGTCTTATTGTGTTGTGTGACTCTTTGTGTTTGGTTTCCGAAAGGAGACAATAATATTTGAATCGATTGCTTTTGATTTTCCTTACATTTTGATTTATTTGTCCTTGAAGAGAGGCAATGGCTCGGGATAGGCGTAAGCGTGTGAATGCAATGAGTGAAGATGATGATATGACTGCGGCAGCAGGAGTAATGCAGAGAGCTTCCCGGCAACAGAAACTGATAGCGGAGATTCAGAATATGTCAAATGTGGATCAATCTTCGGATGCGAGACCTTGTAATTTTGGGCCATCGAGGGTCCAAAAAGGGAAGAAGCGTAAGGCCAACCGATTCTGGAAAAAACCGTATTCATGACGACCGAGGAAGCAACAGCAACAACAAACACGTGAAGGAGGTATGAGTGGTAATAAATCTAATCCGACCGTGGTATCCTCACCAAAATGTAAGAAGTGTGGAAAGGACCACTCAATGAGGGAATATAAGATCAAGAGGGTAATTTGCTTCAAGTGCGGAAATGGCCACTTAACAAGGGACTGTACGATCGAAGGAATAATTTGTTTCAAGTGCAGAAAGCTAGGACATGTGGCTAGAAATTGTACTTTGCATAAGACGAAGCCTTCCGTTGATGAGGTACGTGCTTCGAGACCACAAGCCAGAGGAAAAGTTGATACTGTGGGAGGAGCAAAAATTTCTTAGACTAAGGATCTAAACAATGAAGATTGTGCCACAAGAGATGACCCTTTGATTATGCTGTATAATTCTGGGGGTAACCCATTTCTTTATGGCATATGACTGTGTGGATCTGTTAGAGCCAATTGTGTCTTCGTTGCCTATTGACCAAAACGTTTATGTTTCTACTTTTGCTATGCAGACCTGTTGTTGATAGCCAAGTTGTTTAAATCATCCTATGACCTGTTAAAGACTGAATCTTTTCTGTTGATTGGATTTGTTTACCTTCTTCGTAAATTTGATTTGATCTTGAAAAGGAATTGGTTGTTTTCCAACCATATCCTGTTAAATTATTCAATCAAACTTTAGTTTTTGAGATAGAGATTTTGGGATTTGGATCCATGAAGCTCAGTCCTAAATTTTATTGAACCATGTCAAATTCTTTGTCGAAAGGGTCCGGTAGTATACCAAGTGACTTCACTATATTTTCCTTCTAACCTTTATAATGTTTCTAGTGTGCTTCGATTGAGGAAATGTGTTCCTGAATTCAAACCATAAAATAGTGCTAAATAGAGTACAATTAGAAAAGAACATACCTTATGAGACATTTTCTGTTAAGATCGAGGATAGATGGTTTAATGAATTAATTGAAGGGAGCTGCTGTTACCTCCAAGATCAGTTATGTTCTAGTTGTCATCAAGTTTGTTCGAAAGTTGGAAATATTCCAAGACGTCTTTTTGGACGTGTTATAAGCACTACGAGTATTTAGTAACGTCGTTTCGTGCAACGAACACTTTGGTAACATTCACTAATTTCGTGAATAGGATCTTCTTCCCTATTGAAAATAGATTTTTCGTTGTTTTTGTTGGTGACATTCTGATCTATTCTTAACGTTCAGAGGAACGTATCGAACCTCTCATTGTGATTCTTCAAATCTTGAAGAAGGAGAAGAAGATATGCGTGAAGTTGTCCAAGTGCAAATTTTGGTTAGAGGTAATTCAACTTTTGGGCTACATAATCTCAAAGGAAAGAATTGCTATGGATTTGTCAAAAATCAAAGTAGTTCTTCAATGAGAAACACTGACGTCCGTAACGGAGATTCGTAGGCATATGGGATTAGTTGGTTAATACGGGAGACTCATCACCAAATTTTTCCAATGTGGCAAGACTTCTCATCTAACTCATACGAGAGAGTCAAGTTTTGTATGGACCGATGCTTATGGGGGAAATTTTCAAGGGTTGAAGAAACACTCAACTACTTCACTAGTGAAGATTTTGCCTAATCTCAATGAACCTTTTGAGATACCTATTGATGTTTTGCGTTAGGATTTGGAACGTGAGCTTGTGCGGATAGAAAAAGTAGTAGCGTATGCTTCAAGACAACTGAAAGCACATGATAAGAGTTACTCTACACAAAAACTCAAAGTTAGCCGTTGGCATTGCGTTAAAGATCTGGACACATTCTACAAGGAATAATATTCGCATGCATTCTAAGGTATTAAAATTTTGAGGATGAAATTTCTTTTCAGAAGGAAGAGTTGTAACACCCCAAAAATTAATTGTTTCATCATAAATAGTCATTTTATAATAATTATGATTTTTTCTAAATTTTTCTGAAAACGTTGAATATTTTAATATATTCTTCATTTTCCGTGCACACTGAGCAGAGTCAGTGTAACACCCCGAAAATTGTTTGTTTCATAATAAATAGTCATTTTCTAATATTTTTGATTTTTGAGAATTTTTGTGAATTTTTTCAGTAATGTTGATTACTTTAATATATTTCTCAATTTGCATGCGTACTGAGCAGAGCTAGGAAAATCAAATATTTTTCCTGAGGTTGGTAAACTTTGAACTGTGAAAACATCGACGGGTGATCTTACTAAACCCGAGGTCGGGCACAGTTCACGAGGTTTACATTTTTTGAGATTTTATCTGATAAATAAAATCACTGTACGTTCTGTTAAATAAAATTCTGCGGAATGCTCTATTATCAGTTGGACAATAAATGCTGGATTTGTGAACTGTAACAATTATCCATTGGGTAATAGCTTGTAGTGAAAATCTTAATCACCTTATTATTTTATTACTTTATCATCTTATCACCTTATCTAAAGGAAATCCACTTTATGTCTAATCAAATTTACTTTTGATAAATCCAACAAGTGTTGCCCTAATTTTGGTGGTAATTTTGCCTCCCTTTTCTCCCCACACTACACGGCCATGAGGCCTTTTTGTAAGCCAAAAAGTGGCTTTTCACTTTATCATTTCGTATTTTTAATTTTCAAAACCCAAAAGCTATCATCATTTTTACTATCAACTTCTCTCTCTACAGTTTCTTCTCTCATCTTTTCTCTCAAGTTCTCCACCTTCTCTCTACCCCCCACATGGCCACACCTCCTCCAAGCCTCCAAAGATTGCAAAAATTTCAAGTAACCATATTTTTCTAACCTCCATCACATTCTAAACACCTTTCTAGTTTGAATCTACTTGAAAAGCTTCCATCTTCATCATCTTCTTCAAGCTTCAAAATTTGAAGCTTTAGGGTAAGATTCTTGATCTCTCATCTTCTCTTCTTCATTTTCATTTTAATGGTCATCATCATGACTATTTGTCCTCTCTTTCTCAAGCCTTGGTATTGATTTAATGAAGTTGTAATTTCTAGGGTTTTGAAGGTGCTTGGCTGAATTTCACAAGGAGCAAACAAGGAGATTTCTTTTCTTGTTTCCTCTTAGGTAAGAGGGAGATGGTCCACTTTAACCTCTATTGGTAGTGAGGGACTTTATTTTGTGTTGGTTGTGAGAAACCCATGTTAGGGTTACTCTCTTTGATGTATGATTTTAATGGCTATGTGTTGATTTTACATTGTATGATTTATTTGATTGAATATATATGTATATTGATGACCTTGGATTGATTTTGGTGGATTGGATATATGAAATGGAAGCAAGAGTTCCATGCTCCCCTTTTATGTGGCTCACGGCCATGACCCTTAATTAGGGTATTCAGGATTAAAATTGGTAACAAGTGGTGACATAACCAATCAAGTGAATAACATGTAATTGAGTAAAGGAAAATTTAGGGTTTCTACCCTTGGGAGGCCCACTACCTCTAGGGCTATTTTGGGGTCCAACCATGTAAGTTCATGCAACCTTGGAATTTAAATAATCAAGTGATAAAGTAGTTAACAATGTGATGGAAAGAAATCTAATTGATAACTTAAAGTGATTCTTTAGACCTAAGAAGAGAATAAGAGTGTGTGAGACTTAGAAAACCTTAGATTAATTTTCTAAGTGAGTATAAATAAACTTAAAGTGAGGAACTTAATAATCAAGAGATTTCCTCTAGAGAAGGATTTCATAAGAAATGCTAAATTAAAGTGAAACTTAGTTAATTGGATAATTAGAAATTAATTAGGAATTCATAAAAATGGAAAAGAATCAAGAATGAGATGTTATCCTAAAACTAAGAGTAATTCTTAATTAAAGGAAGACCATGAGTGTAAGTAAAAATGTTGAATAACTTAATTTAAATTATCTTAAGGGAATTAAGTCTAAAATTAATTGATGAACTTGTTTAATTAAGATAATAAAGATTAAATGAATAATGTGAGAGAATTTCTCTAAATAGAAACTTATGAAGAAGAATGTAGAAATTAAGGCATAATTCCATAATATACCCTAAAAGTGTAATATCTTATTTAAGGACTTGATAATATTTATCGTGGGTCCAGGAGTGGGACCAAGAATGTGTTGATGCTTATCTTAGTCAAATTATGGCATGTTATGGAAAGGTATATTATTGTTGATTATACATATATGCATTGAATGCACATACATTGAGGGATGATTAAGAACGTCTAGCATGATAAGCATGCATCAACATTGTGCTTTTGGAACTAAAGTACTGGACCAAGAAACATCAGATGGACGATTTAATCAGATGTGGTTTGCTTTTATAACCAGAAATGTTAGATAGATGATCGAGTCAGATGGGACTGGTTATCAGAGGAAACCCAAATACAAGTGGTATTATGTAGTCGTATGGACGGTTATATAATATCATTGATGCAAATGGTATTGAAACAAATGTATGGACAGTTGCTTTAATACCATTGAGAATGGTACAATGGGGGTTGATTTCATTGAGCATGCTTTGAGAAAGTCCGTTGAACTATTGTTAAGACCATGTTGCCTAGGAGTTGAATCACACCTTAGTGCGGGTGCGAATAGACTAGTGTAGGTCATAATTTTGACCTTGGGGGCATCGGGGCATCGGCATCTCACAATGGACAGTTGGTAGCCCCTCTGGGCCGTGGGACAAACCGATGCAAATGCACCGATGATCCGGATCGAGACACTGTCCTATATTGCGATCTTGTGGGAATGTCGCTATATAAAGCCTTGTTGCACAAAATTATTGATTTTTTGAAAAGCAATTATTTTAGGCTGACGAGATACTGGCATGTCTCCCTGATCATTCTCTCTGATGTTTGTGTCTAGCTCCATGGAGTAGGATTTTGACATGTGCATAGTGAGTCAATATATTACTTAACATTTAATTTATATGATGATTGGAACTGCTATCTTATTGATGTTATAACTGGCTGGAATTGTTAAGTTGTTTAATATCTACTTCTTGATATTGTTTATTATTCTTGTAATGCTACGTGGGCGTCCTACACCGTTTCTATTTCTTACTGCCATAATTGGTAATGATGTTGGATATCTCATCTCTTGTTTGTACTATTCTTGTTTTGTGAAACTTGGTTAAAGACTGTAGAGGGGATAAGGTTGATTCTCTTAGATTTGACTTGGTTTGATCTCCTGCGTTCGGTGATGGCATCAAGAAGGGGTTCCATTGGTTTCGTTAGGATTGTGTTCACCGGGGGTGCAAATGCTTGGCGGGTCGACTGGGTCAGCGAGCGTATACGGTATGTTGGGCATTTGATCTTGATTGTAAGGAGGACCCGCGATGGAGATCTTATTTTGACTCTCACTACATCAGTGCATCTGGAGTTTGCATTGCCCATTCGGGAGCTTTGGGGTGATCCGCTTCACACCCCCGGAGAAGACGAGGATTCTATGGCATCAGTTGCTAGGACACCTGCCCGTGAGACCTCACTCTATCCTGTCCTTGTGTCTTCAGATGAGCGGAAAGGATCCTAAGGTGGATCCGATGGAGTGCCCAACTCCTTAGTCATGGTGTTGTTGTGGGTAGTTTATGTTTCTTTTGCATTATCTGTATAAGAGTTCTTTTGAGTATAACTGGATTTTGATGTACATCTAAGTGTTTTTGAGTGGCATAAGCAATGAACCGCGCTATATATGTTTTAAGGTAATTATCCAGTCTTATGTGCTGTATTTTGAGTATATCTTGTTAAATTATATTTTCAAATGACGGCATGTGTATCTATTCATTCGTGGCTCATATTTTCTTTATATGCACAATGATTAAATTTTGGAAACTTGTTATTTGAGTCATAACACGCCAAAATTTAGTGACCGTACTATAATGACGATTGTGTCGTGGTTATTAAGTCGAGGGGTGTTACAAAGAATGCTTTTGTGTGACTATTTTTAAGAGACACGGCTATGTCCCTTGGCCACATGGCCATGTCTCACTTACAGTGTGAGTTACGTAATTCAAGCTAACACGACCGTGTTGAGCTTAAACACGGTCATATGAGGTCTCTTGTGACTAAAAATAATAGTTTTTCACCCCCAAACATTATAAATAGAATCAAATCCCTATTCCTGAAGCACACTTTTGTAACAACAAAAATCTATAGATTGGAGGCTAGGGTTATGAAGAGAAGTGCAAAAGTAATTGAAGTTCAACCATTGAAGACATCTTCTCCTTCTTCATATTCTCTTTCTTCTCTTTTTATTTTCTTTTTCCTATTTTCTTGAGATAGAATCATGGTTGTTTCTTTAACTTTTGTTCTTGTTTATGCTACATTGGCCATGAGTGGCTAAATTCCTTTTTCTAGGATTAGGTTGCAACTCTTTATTTTTCTATGTTGAATTGTTGATTTGATTCTTTGTTAATGGAAAATTATTGTTCTTGATTTATTCGTGGTATGCTTAATGCTTGTGGTATGTTGCTAGCCATATTTACATGATCATAAGCTTTAGGTGAATGATTGAAAGATGAAACCTAATTGCTAGATAATCCAAGAATTGAACTTAGGAATTAAGACCTAGACATAGGCTTAAATCCTTTGAGGAGCAAACAATTGTCATAAAACTTAATAGGTTGGAACTTGGATTAATTGCCATGAGAATGGGCTTGATGGCTTTAAATAATTTAGGATAAATCACGTTCAAGAACATAATTGAACATTAGCAAAGATAGGATTACAATTTATCATAGGGGGTAGTGTAGTGAATTCCTAGTCCTAGGCCTTTAAATCTTAGTTGAATCCTGACTTTTCTAGATTTATTTTCTTACTTTGTTGCTTTGATTTTCGTTTTGATTTTGATTGAGTTTCACTGTTGATTTTCATCGCTTAAATAATCAAATTTGCCGCAAGAGTTAGTAATCAATCGATCCTCATGAGAACGATCTTTATTTTACTACTTGTACGATCCATGCGCTTGCGAAAAATTCACAACAAGTTTTTGGCACTGTTGCAGGGGATCGTGTTGATATTAACACAAGCAGCAATTTGGTTGATATAAGTAATTTTTTTATTTTATTTTATTTTATTTTCATCTTACTTTGTATTATTTTTTTCTTTGAATTTTCAGGTGCTATTTCTTCCTTATGATCTTACTATCCCCATTAATCTTGAAATCGAGAGGACACTTCATTATATTAGAAGGGAAAGAAGAACACTAAGAGCTAAGGAAGACCACATGGCAAACGACATTAACCAAGTTGCTAATCAAGAGCGAAGGGTGAGAGGGATTATGGAACCCCCAACGCTAATGCTCGTTAGTCTTCCATTGTAAGGCCATGGGTAGAAGCCAATAACTTTGAGATCAAGACGTCATTAATCCAGATGGTCCAATAATTATAATTTGGTGGGTCACCAACTGAAGACCCAAATCAGCATTTGGATGAATTCTTGAAGCTGTGTGACACGATAAAGATAAATGAGGTTTCAACTGATGCTATATGGGTCAGATTTTTCCCTTTTTCTCTTAGGGGGAAGGCAAAGAAGTGGATCCATTCAGAAGCCCCAAATTCAATTACCGCATGGGACTTGATGGAGCAAGCTTTCTTGGACAACTACTACCCACTTGGAAAAACAATCAAGCTTTGTCAAGACATTATTACCTTCTCCCAAAAGGAAGATGAGTCACTTTATGATGCAAAGAAGAGGTACAATCATCTCATTGGTCAGTGTTCACATCATGGCTTGCAAAATTTTATTGTTAAGTAGATATTCTATGCTGGGCTAACTTTTCCTACAAAGGCAACTCTAGGTACCGCAGCTGGTGATGCTTTAATGGAAAAGACTCCAACAGAGGCAAGGGCTTTGATTAATGAGGTCACTTCAAACATTTATTTATGACCAAGTGAGAGATTATCTTCAAAAAAGCAAGCCGAAATGATAGAACTTAATGCCATTATTATGTTGAATGTCAAGTTTGATGCCTTGACTAAGTCATTTTAGAGCTGAATGTCAATGTTGCCACTACTCCTAACATAATTTGTGAAATATGTGGAGGAGGACATTTGGCTTTGGAATGCAATGCAGTGGAAATGTATTCTCAAGGCCTATCTTTGGAGCAAGTGAATTATTTGTAAAATGGTAATTTCAAGGCTCAAGGAAATCCTTTCTCCAACTCATATAACCCCGGGTGGAGAAACCACCCCAATTTGTGATACAGTAACCAACAAAACCAAAGGGCTCCATCCAACAATCGACTTCCACCCGGATTCCATCAACCTCAATAATCTTCTTAAGGAGCGAAGTCCAATTTAAAAGCCCTTATGGAGAACTTCATAGTTACCTAAAAGAAGTAGAATCAAGCCATTCAAGCACAAGTGCAACAACATAGGGAGTCCATCAAGCAAATCAATACTTGCCTAGATCAAATTGCTACTCACTCCAAGATGCTTGAAACTCAAATTGCCCAACAAGCAAGCCTGTTCAGCATGGTTCAAGGGCAAATACCAATTCAACTAGAAATTAATCTAAGGGAGCAAGTTTATGCAATTTCATTGAGAAGTGGTAAGTAACTTGAAAGCCCCACAAGGGAGGAAAAGCTTGAAGATAAGGAAACCCATGAAAAGGAGAAGAAACAAGAGAAATGCAAGGATAGAGAATGAGATGAAGAAAGCAAAAAAAAAAGTATGTTCCTCCAAAACCATATGTTCCACCTTTGCCCTTCCCTTAAAGTTATCAAAAGGCGAAGCTTAACCATCAATTTGGAAGATTCTTGGAGGTACTTAAGAAGCTTTACATTAATATTCCTTTTACGGAAGCTCTCTCCCAAATACCCTCTTATGCTAAGTTCTTGAAAGAGATTCTCTCTAATAAGAGGAAGTTTGAGGTCTATGAAATAGTTGCTTTGACTTAAGAATGTAGTGCAATCATTCAGAATAAGCTTCCACCTAAGCTTAAGGATCCGGGTAGCTTTTCAATTTCGTACTCAATTGGGAACATGAATATTAAAAAGGCTTTTATGATCTTGGGGCAAGTGTGAGTTTGATGGGCCTTTCTATTTGTGAGAAACTTGATATTAGGGAGCTTAAACTAACCACCATCTCTTTTCAATTAGTGGATAGGTCAATCAAGCATCCTATTGGCATATTAGAGAATGTTCCTTTGAAGGTGGGAAAGTTTTACATACTAGTCACTTTTGTTGTACTTGATATGGAAGTAGATGTTCAATTCCTAATCATACTTGGGCGTCCATTCCTCACTACTAGAAGGGCACTGATTGATGTTCACGAAAGGAAATTGACTTTGTGATTGAATGATGAGGAAGTAGTGTTTAATGTTTTTAATTCTGAAAAAAATGCTAGTTTCTTCGATTCATGTAATCGCATAGATCCTAATGATGTTAGGAATAGTGTTGTGACTGATGATATGCTAAAGAAGACCTTGCCTAAAGTTGTCACCGATTTTGAGAATGCTAAGCTTTCTAAGGGGAGAACAATGGAGCGACATGACAGGCATATCCAGTAGCATGAGTTTAAGCTTGGGGATAAAATTCTTATGGATAACTCACTTCTATGTTTCTGTCCTAGTAAGTTGTGGTCAAAGTGGTATGGACCATATGAGATTATTCGAGTCTTGTCGTACGGAGTGCTTGAGGTGAAGAAAGAAGGCCAAAAGATATTCTTGATAAATGGCCAGAGAGTGAAACACTATGAAGAGGGATTGTGGACAAAGCACCACTCCATCGGCATCACCTGAGCATGGCATCAAACCATAGTCAAGCTAATGACTATAACTTAGCACTTCACAGGAGGAAACCTGTGTTTTTATCTTTTCTCATATTTTTATTTTTGCTTTCTTTTGCATTCTTAGTCATTACATTTAGTTTTTCCATTGTTTTCTCCTTTCCAGAAGCGATTTAAGAGTTAGACATGGCTGTGTCTAACCCCAAAAATGCTTCTGTGTGTGTCTGGGCCAAGCACACGACCGTGTCTCATTAGACATGGTCATGTGTTGTTCACAGAAACGATATAGGAGCATCACTTCTGTTTGAGAAGTATCCCAAGACATGGTTGTGTCCCTGTTTGACACGGTCGTGTCCTTTATTAAAAAAAAAGGAATAAAGGGGTGCCCTCTCTTTCTCTTTCTCTTAACTCAGAAACCACTCTGCTCTCATAATCCCCTAGAGATGGATGTAACCCTTTCTCTTTCTCCTTCATTTTCCAAAAGCTAACCAAGAACCACCTCCATCCCCCATAGCCTCACCGTCCTAATCCTTGGCTACCTAGAACTTCCTGCCACCAAAACCCACCGTATCCCTATCCCTTGCATCTCTCTTCATTGTAGCGAAGCCCACCAACAGTCATGCCACCCACCACCTTTTTCCTCCACCGTGCGATAGATCTGCATGTAACGCCACTGATGAACTGTCAACATGTCTTATTTTTACGGTTCAATTCCTTAGTTTTTCATATTCCTTTTATTTATTTTTATTGAATTTTGTTCATAAGTTTTGTTATATTTTTAGTGCTGTTTAATTGTGTTTTTATTAAGTGTTTTAAGCGTTTTTGTCAAGTAATTATGTTTGGAGAAGTTTGGACGTGCAAAGGAGCAAGAAAAAGTAGAATTTAGCAAGAGTCCAGTGCTTGAGCACTGGTGTTGGGGCGCCTGAGCACCCACAGCGTATGCAGCAGCGGTGATGAAGTGTTTCAGCACTTGAGCGCTGAGAAGGAGCGCTTGAGCGCACGATGTGTAGCAGTGTGCATCCATGAGTAAGTGCCTGAGCGCTCAAGACTGGGCGCCTAGGCACTGAGAGCGTAACAGAGCACATAATTTTCATTAAATAGGAAAAGTTATGCCAAATTCAACACATTGAGCACATTGCACAGAAAATCCCTAATCTTGAAAGAGTTGTTTTGCGGTAGCAGACCTTGGAGGGCAATTTCAAAGGAGGATTCTTGAAGGCTTGAAGATCTTAATCTCCATAAAAGGGATTTTGATTTCTCTTTCTTTCTAGTTTTCCTTTTCTTTGAGTTTTCTTTCCATGGGTTTGTATCTTGATATGGGTTTGTTTGTATTGAACATGAGTAGCTAAACCCATAGCTAGGGCTATGGGGGATCTTGTTTTCCTTATTATTTAGATTGGATTTCTAATTTGGTTATGGTAATTTCTTTTTGGGTTTATCATATTGCTTGTATTCTTGTTAGAATTTGATCACTTTTGGCATGTGTTAATTCATTGTTTGACCAGTGACCATCCGCATTCAATGAGTGGATCTATATGGTAAGCCTAGGATTAGATTGATGAATGACCAAATATCTATTTATCCTACTAATGGAACTGACGGTATGTTAGTTCATCTCTTGAATTGAAACTTAATGCATTCTTGATTAATTCAACTAAATGACCAAATAGGTGAATTAAATTAGGAATAGAATATTGTTTCATCCATGACCATTGGGATTCAATAGCAAATAAGAGAATATTGACAAAAGAATTACCTTAATCATAATTGAAAAAAAATCTGAATAATTGGATTCAATTGAACCTTGCGCCCTAGTCTCTTTCTCATTGATTATCTTTTCTTTGTTTAATTGTTCGTTGTTTTTCTTTATTTGTTATTTTGATTTTAATTTGAATTCCTTCATACACTTTCGATTGTCTGAATAACAAAAAGTTTTGCGAATCTAGTAATTACCATTTATTCCTCGTGAGATAACTGGGACTCAAGTCCTATATTACTTGGTGATAGAATGCACTTGCTCTTAGTGTATTTTACGCGCACCAAGTTTTTGGCACCGTTGCCGGGGAATAAGTTTTGTAATATTAGAAGCGAAAAGCTCTAGTTAATTTAGACGCCCTTTTCTTTTATTCCTTATTTTATTTTTATTTCTTATCTTTATTTTATTTTATTTTATTTTATTTTTAATTAATTTTTCTCATCCTATTTTATTTTTTATTTTTTATTTTATTTTATTTTTATTTTTCTCTTCCTATTTCTTGTTTATGCTTACCCGATCTCAGTTTCCTAATTTGGCTTTTGATCCAGAAATTGAGAAAACAGCTCGCCGGTTTAGGAAACAATCTTTTATTACAGCTGTGACAGAAGACATAAGCAGGATGGAAAGACAACCAATAGTTGAGGCGATTCATGAAGAAAGAGCTGTCCCAGCAGAGCGAACCATGCTTGAGTGTTCTATGCCCACTGCTGAAGGGTATAAAGGGAGTATTATAAGACCAGCTGTGGCAGCTAATAATTTTGAAATCAAACCAACATTGATCTCCATGATTCAAAATTCAGTTCAGTTTGGTGGATTGCCTTCGGATGATCCAAATCAGCATTTGGCCAGGTTCTTACAGTTGTGTGATACTATCAAGTATAATGGGGTGACAGATGATGCAATCCAATTGCGACTCTTTCCTTTCTCTCTTAGGGACAGAGCAAGCCAATGGTTAACGTCACTTCCAAGGGGTTCCATCACTACTTGGGATTAATTAACACAACAATTTCTGGATAAATATTTTCCTCCTTCTAAATCTGCTAAGTTACGGAATGACATATCTTCTATTGTGCAGTTTGAAATGGACACTCTTTATGAAGCTTGGGAGCACTTTCAAGAGTTGTTGAGGAGATGTCCACATCATAGATTTCCCGTATGGTAGCAGGTTCAGACTTTTTATAATGGTTTGTCGCCTACAAACCGTTCACTTATTGATGCTGCTGCGGGAGGTACAATATAGAGGAAAACACCTACTGAGAGTCAAGCATTGATTGAAGAAATGGCATTGAACAGTTATCAGTGGCAAAATGAGCGCTAGGTTCTTAAGAAATAAGTACGTGTGCATGCTGTTGATTCTTTTACAGCCATTCTGAGTCAATTGGAAGCTTTGACGAAGAAGGTTGAGACACTGATGGTAACAAATAGTACAGTCCCACTAATCATTTGTGAGGCATGTGGAGGACAGGGTCATACTAGTGCAGACTGTCAAGTTGGTAGTCTATTTGCCCCCTAGCCTGAAGGAGTAAATTTTGTTAGTAATTCCAATCGGCAACAGTACAATCCTTATGCCAATACGTACAATCTTGGTTGGAGGGACCACCCTAATTTCAAATGGGGTAATCAATAGGTAATCAGCAGAGTCAGCAAAGAGCGCCACAGCCACCTCTAGGATTTCAGGTAGCTACAGAGAAGCAAAATTTTGAAAGTCTTGTAATGAAGTACATGCAGAAATTCAGAAGCTAGAATGAAAAGTATAGAGACTCAGATCAGTCAGTTGGCCACTTTGATGTCTGAAAGGGCACCTGGTCTTTGCCTAGTACTACCGAGCCTAATCCAAAGGAACATGTGAAGGCAATTACCCTGAGAAGTGGTAAGGAGCTTAAGAATCTTCCCAAGAATAAGGAGGAGAAATTGCAAGAGTATGAAGACACTCTTGATGAGCCAGTCATTTCAAGAAAAGAGAAGGCAAGTGAAGCACCCTCCATGGTACCGGTAAGTAAGCCACAGAAGTCATCCATACCAT
Organism: Ormosia semicastrata; assembly: GCA_029884595.1. Taxonomy (NCBI): domain Eukaryota; kingdom Viridiplantae; phylum Streptophyta; class Magnoliopsida; order Fabales; family Fabaceae; genus Ormosia; species Ormosia semicastrata. The sequence continues at coordinate 80,256,538 of JAQQTO010000060.1, forward strand.
TCCCTCAGAGGCTCAAGAACACTCAGCGGGACAAGCAATTTGCAAAATTCTTGGAAATATTTAAGAAATTACAGATTAATATTCTGTTTGTAGAAGCTATTTCCCAAAAGCCAAAATATGCAAAGTTCTTGAAGGAGATACTTTCAAACAAACGTAAGCTTGAGGAATATGAGACAGTCATACTAAATGAGGAGTGTTCTGCCATTCTTTTGAAAATGTTACCACCGAAATTAAAAAATCCAAGGAGTTTTACTATTCCTTGCTCTATTGGTAATTTTTATTTTGAGAAAACATTATGTGATTTAGGTGCCAGTATAAATTTAATGCCTTTCTTTATGTTTAAGAAATTAGGAATGCAGGAGCCAAAGCCTACCAACATTTTGTTGCAATTGGCTGATAGATCCATCGTTTACCCTCGTGGAGTATTAGAAGATGTTTTGGTAAAGTTGGATAAGTTCATTTTTCCAGCTGATTTTATTATCTTGGACATGGAGGAGGACTCTGAGGTCCCCATCATTCTTGGGCGTCCATTCCTTACTTCTGGAAAGACTATGATTTGTGTCCATCAAGGGAAGTTGACCTTGTGACTCAATGATGAGGAAGTAGTTTTTAATGTTTTTAATTCTATTAAACATCCTAGTTCCTTTGATTCATGTAATTGCATTGATTCTACTGATGTTTTGGATAATGTTATGAATTCACATTTGCAGGAATCTATGGCTGATGATGTTCTTGAGAGGGTCTTAACCATGGTCACCACTGACCTTGAGGACGATGAAGAGGTCATGGGAATGATAATGCGGTTAGAAGTGGGCATGTCTGTGGACAGAAGAAGAACTTGAGGACATTTTGAGGATTTGGATAGGAAGAATATTCCTACTCCAAAACCCTCAATTAAGGAGCCTCCCGAACTTGAACTCAAGCCTCTTCCTTCTAATTTAAAGTATGCTTTTCTAGATCCTCCATCATCTTTACCTGTAATTATTTCTGCTTTGCTTTCAGGTCCATTGGAGGAGAAACTCATGAGAGTGTTAAGGGAGAACAAGAAGGCATTTGGGTGGACCATTCATGACATTATGGGCATCAGTCCTACCATATGCACCCATAGAATTTACATGGAGGCACAGAACAAGCCTCCTATGCAATCACAGAGGCGTCTCAACCCCAACATGAAAGAGGTTGTAAAGAATGAGGTAATCAAGCTACTTGATGCAGGTATTATCTATCACATTTCTGATAGTCCTTGGGTAAGTCCGGTGCAAGTGGTGCCTAAAAAGGGGGGCACCACAATCATGGAAAATAAAAAGAAAGAACTTATAACTGTTAGAAATGTGACTAGGTGGCGTATGTGCATTGATTATAGGAAATTGAATGATGCTACTTGGAAAGATCATTTTCCCTTACCCTTTATTGATCAAATGTTAGAGAAACTTTCAGGTCATGCATTTTTCTGTTGTTTGGATGGATATTCTGGTTATATGCAAATACCTGTGGCACCTGAGGATTAAGAGAAAACCACTTTCACATGTCCGTATGGTACATTTGCATATAGACGGATGCCTTATGGATTGTGTAATGCACCGACTACTTTTCAGTGGTGTATGCTAGCTATTTTTTCTGACTTGATTGAGGATTGTATTTAAATTTTTATGAATGATTTTTCTGTGTTTGGTTTTTCTTTTGATAATTGTTTACATAATCTCAGTTTGGTTTTGGAGCGATGCAGGAATACCAATCTTGTTTTGAATTGGGAGAAGTGTCAGTTTATGGTACAAGAGTGCATTGTTTTGGGGCATAAGGTTTCACCCAAAGGTATGGAGGTTGATCCGGCAAAGGTGGAAGTAATTACGAAATTGCCTCCACCTAAATCTGTTAAGGCCGTTCGAAGCTTTTTGGGGCATGCAGGTTTTTATCGGAGGTTCATCAAGGATTTTTCCAAAATTTCTAAACCCCTAACAGACCTCCTAGTGAAGGATGCACCATTTGACTTTTCTAACTCTTGTTTAAATGCATTTCTGGCTTTGAAGGAAAAGTTAACTAGTGCACCCATCATTGTTGCCCCTGATTGGTCCTTACCTTTTGAACTTACGTGTGATGCAAGTGATACAGCAGTGGGGGCCGTGTTGGGCCAGAGGAAAGGTAAAATGTTCCAAACTATTTACTACGCTAGCCGTGCTTTGAATGAGGCACAAAAGAACTACACCACTACTGAAAAGGAGTTGCTAGCAGTAGTATTTACTTTTGATAAATTTTGCCCTTACCTCATTCTCTCTAAGGTTATTTGTTATACAGACCACTCTACTATTAAGTATTTACTTGCTAAATAGGATGCTAAGCCCAGGCTGATTCGATGGATTCTTCTGCTACAAGAGTTTGATATTGAAATACCTAATAAAAAGGGGACAGAGAATCTTGTAGCTGACCACCTATCTCAATTGGATGAGGAGGTGTTAGAGTCTGCTACTGAGCGTGCCATAAATGAATAATTTCTTGATGAGCACCTCTTTGCAGTTTCCTCTTTACCATGGTATGCTGATTTTGTAAATTTCCTCGCAGGTAATATCCTTCCATCGAATCTCAGTTATCAACAAAAGAAGAAATTATTATCTGATGTTAAGCATTATTTGTGGGAGGATCCATACTTGTTTAGAGTTTATGCTGATAATGTTATTAGGAGATGCATTCATGGTGGTGAGAGTCATTCCATTCTTGAACATTGCTATGCTAGGGAAATTGGTGGTCATTTTGGTCCCACCAGAACTGCACAAAAGGTTTTACAATGTGGGTTTTATTGGCTAACTTTGTTTAAGGATGCATTTGAATTTGTTAAATCTTGTGATAACTATCAGCGCAGTGGTAACATCTCTAGGAGACATGACATGCCATTGAATAACATCTTGATTTGTGAAAATTTTTATGTTTGGGGCATTGATTTTATGGGTGCCTTCCCAAAATCTTTTTCTAATCAATACATACTTGCTACTATAGATTATGTTTCTAAATGGGTTGAGGTTGTGGCGTTGCCTACTAATGATGCTCGGGTGGTGGTACGATTTTTGAAAAGAAATATTTTTACTCGATTTGGTACATCCCGAGCTATCATAAGTGATGGTGGCACTCATTTTGCAATAAATAATTTGATAATCTTTTGACCAAATTTGGTGTCACCCATAAAGTTGCCACCCCTTACCATCCACAAACAAGTGGCCAAGTAGAGGTTTCAAATTGTTAATTGAAAAAGATTTTGGAAAAAACTGTTAATGCATCCCGTAAAGATTGGTCTTCAAAGTTAGGTGATGCATTGTGGGCCTATAGGACTGCTTTCAAAACTCCCATTGGCATGTCCCCTTATAGACTTGTGTTTGGTAAAGCTTGCCACTTACCTATGGAATTGGAGCATAGAGCTTATTGGGCACTTAAGTTTTTGAATTTTGATATGAATGCTATAGGTGCGCAGAGACGTAACTAGCTCAATGAGCTGGATGAACTTCGTCTTGAGGCATATGAGAATGCCAAGCTCTATAAGGAGAGAACAAAGAAGTGGCATGACATGCGTATTAAACAGTTTGAGTTCAAGGTTGGGGATCAAATTCTTATTTATAACTCACGTCTTTGTCTCTTTCTAGGTAAGTTGAGGTCAAAATGGTATGGACCATATGAGGTTATTCAAAAGTACTTTCTTTTACCCGGTATTGTGTCATTGTTCATCGGGTTGTGTTGTTCTTTTCTTCACTACCTTTATTTTATTCTTTCACATTGAGGACAATGTTTCTCTTAAGTGTGGGGGTATTGGGTATTTTTGTGTGTCAAAAAAAAAATTCTGATAAGTGAACGCTCAAGTGTTCAAAGACAGAGCGCTCAAGCGCTATAGAGGGAAAAATTAATGAGTGCGCGCTCAAGCGCTCAAAGACAGAGCGCTCAAGCACTGATATGGTAGATTGATTAACTCAGAAGGAATAGAGCATGCTCAAGTGTAACACCCTCCCTAGGGCGTCACATTTTAAAATAAAAACTTAAACCAATTATAATTATTTTATAAAAGCTTGAGTTTCAAAATACAAATTTTAAAATTTCTTTTTTTTCAGTAAATATAAACTTACCAAAAATTAAGAGTAACAATGAAATTAGATTGATTAACATACATATGCCATATAATGCTTCGCCTACTACCTAATTTAAACAATACAAACCAAACAAGACAATACAATAAAGAGGTGAGATCCCCTTTCACCTTTTCTTTGCAGTGAGCAAAGAATGATACGAATGACTAAATCATTCCATACACACTTGATCAATACATGAATTTAGTCATATTATCGATTTACAATTAATTCTAATAAGCATATATTGTAATCGAATAAACCACAATAACATTACCAGGATAGATATAACAATTCACACTATATTCATAATAATATAGAATAAAGATTAAATGCAATATCAACATATAATATCCCAAATAAAATGATAAAAGATAATAATGTACCACATATAAACAAAATCCTACTCCATGGGATATCGCAGAGAGAATGACCATCAACCGTCAAAACTTTGTGTCTATAGCTTTGCTAAGGTTACCTTGTCAAAACTTTGTGTCTATAGCCCACGAAAAATAAACATAAGGAGTGGATAGTCCTCTCAAAACCGTTATCACGCACCAAGACCTGTGGAAGGAGCTATGTCCACATATGGAATAGTGCACACTATGAACTCCAAGTCCATATCGAACCGAACACACTATGCCTATCACATGTCAATCAAATCACCAATTCGTAAATCGCACACTCAAGCTGCATGAACAAAGCAATAATTCAATTATTTATATAAGTGTCATCAATTTCCAAGCGACAAAATGCCATCAAACTTTTCATGGCCAACAACCTTTCAAATAAATGCCAAAACACTATGAAAAAGGAGTGGAGGCGAGCACCACTATCCGCTTCACCTAGGCATGACACTAGCCCAACATCGAGCTAATGACGTTAAACAAGCACTTAACAGGAGGCAACCTGTGTTTCTTCTTTCTTTATTTTATTTTAGTTGTTTTTTCTTCTTTTGTTTTTCTTGTAGATGCTACTCATGTGTTTTGGGATTTTATTTTTCAAATTGTGTTGCTGCGCTGACTCTTGTACTTCTCCTTTACCTGGTATTGTGTCATTGTTCATCGGGTTGTGTTGTTCTTTTCTTCACTACCTTTATTTTATTCTTTCACATTGAGGACAATGTTTCTCTTAAGTGTGGGGGTATTGGGTATTTTTGTGTGTCTTGAGGAAACAAAAAAAAATTTTGAACGATAAGTGAATCGATGAAGAGGAAAAATTCAAGTGTTCTTGGGGTTTTGGTGTTTTTGGAGAGAAAAAAAGAGCTTCAAGCGCTATAGAGAGAAAAAAATTGTTTTGCTTCTTTAAATGATAGCTAATTAGAAAAGTGACTAAATGAGTGTAAATGCATTTGAGAAGCGCTCAAAGTTTTGAGTGCAATTAAGTGATTAAATTCACATGGAAACTATCCTAACCATCCATCCATTCAATGGTTGGGATTACATCTAGTTGGTGTGCTTAGGAAGCTTTGTAAAGCTTATCCAATAAGCCTCCAAAGACATTGGCAACGTGAATCACCTTTAAATGATGGTAGATTGATTAACTTGAAGAATAGAGCATGTCTTACTTGGTTAATTAATGAAAGATAGTAAGAATTAAATTGAAATATTTTGCCTTCAAAAAGCTTGGTAGTAGACTTCAACCAAGAAAAGCCTCGCTTCAATTTAGGCATCCATCTCCTTTGGTGAATTGGATCGCCAGAACCAACTAATATTCAAGAAATCCAAATTTGTTTGATAGCTTGCTTTCCACATCTTCTCCTCTCCAAGCCTTGTCACATGTTCTTATTCCATCTGCCCAACCGTGTAAATCCTTCACTTAGGTATTAAATTGTTTTCCATTTATATCCCTAAATTTCTTTAGGTTTTAAAAGTTAGTTTCTTTCCTTCCCCCATCCGCCATTTGTGTTCTTTCATCCTCCATTAACAAGCGCTGTGCTTCATCTCCTCCATCCCTTCACTCTTGCCATTGACATAAATCCTCCATTACAACTTTTGACTTAAATGGTCATCTTCAAAGCTTATCCATCAAGATTCAATCCCACCATTCATCAAATCTATGGTCATCATTCAAGCTTATCTACCAAGATTCAATCCTAGCCATTCATCAAATCTATGGTCATCATTCAAGCGTACCAAGTTCTCCTCTAGCACCCACCCATTTTTCTCACCTTCCTACTTCAATTTTTCACTCATTAAGGTATGCTCATTCATCTTTTATCTCAATTTCATGTTCCTTTTATGTTAATTTCATGGATTGTGTGAATTGGGGTTTAGGGTTCTTGAATTGGGGATTTTGGGGAAAACGTGGGATTGGACAGATTTGGTGAAATTGCTTATTACCCATTGAATTATTTTGTGAAAAAAAAACTGATGATTGGAAGAATTTAGTGGGTAAAATTGTTGATTTTGATATTGCACAGTGCTGAGGAACATTATGTTGTCGTGGATGATTAATTTGCAAGGTGATTTTTGTTGAATGTGTTAAGCATTATAGAGCTGTTGACTGAGGTGTTCATTGTTTGCTATTTTAGCAATTTTTCATGTTAATTGGTTTATGGCATTTATCCTTTTTACTATGTTCATTGTGCTTGCTTAGTGTTAGTCAAAATGCCTGAGCAATCTGTGTTACAGGAGTTGATGGAAAATATTATTGGCTGATTTTTCTGAGTAATTTTGTGCAATATGAGTTTATTGCAATCTGTATTAGTCGTATGCTTTTTGTTACTGAGTTGTTGGAAAATATTCTTGTCACTGAGTGGTTGTGCTTTTCTTTTTTAGGATAGTCATCATGCCACCAAAGAAAAGAAAGGGAGTCGTAGGGGAAGGCTCTAGCTCTTCCTTTGATGCTAGCCATTTTCGTTCTGCTATTCATGAGAAGCAGATTAATGATGTGCTGATTAAGAGGAACTTTATTTGGGAGCATAGGCTCATTTTACAGGAGAATGAATATTTAGAGATTAGCTCACAAATTATAGAGAGACAATAGGGCAGACTATGCCAAATCCTAGATCCAGGGTCTCAGACATTGGTTCGTGAGTTCTACACTAATGCTTTTGTTGACTCTAATGAAGTGAACCATTATCAGACTATGGTGAGGGGGACGCCCATGGATTTCAAAAAGGATGTGTTGAACACTTATTTTGGTCTCAAGTATAATTATCCTGGGCAATGTGGCTACCATGATTTACTTAGGAGACAGCTAGATCCCGACCTCGTCCTTAGTGTGCTTTGCAAGGAGGGTGCTGAATGGGTGTTGAACATGAGGGATGCACCTAAATTTTTGAAGAAAGCATATTTTAAATCGATCCCAAGGGTTTGGTGTACCTTTGTTCAATCCAACATCCTTCCGTGCTCCAACACCTTAGAAGTACCGGTCAAGAGGGCATTGCTTGTCTTTGCTATTGTGACTGGTGCTGTGGTTGATATTGGGAGGGTGATAGCTTTTCACATGCGCATGGCACAGGAGACTTTTGGAAGCCTACCTTATCCATCTCTCATCACTAGTCTATGCTCGGCAAAGGACATTCATATTACTGGAGATCAACTTGTCCGACCTGCACCTTTAATTACTGTATCAGTAATTGACAGGTATTTTTTTAGAAGATGCAGCAGCTCCAGCATTTCAACCTTCCGGTCCATCAGCCAGGCAACCTCACCGGATTCTCACCACTGCCCAATGATTGGATAGATTGGAGCGTGTGCAGCGCCAAAACTAGAGGAAATTCAACTACACTATCCAATTGTTGCGTGACATAGCAGAGCACTTGAACCTCGGTACTGCACCTTGAGGAGATCCTCCTATGACTGATGAAGAGATCATGGTGAACATTAACTTTAATGACTTGGGTGAAGTTGATGAAGAGGAGGATCCTGATGACGAAGAGCAAGATTGATTTTACGACACCACAATAAGCTTTTCTTGCTCTTCACTTTTATTTCACTTATTTTCTTTATCTTGTCTTTTATTTGCTTTTTATTGTTTATTTAGTGGGGGGCGCTGTTTCTCTTAAGTTTGGAGAGAAAGATAACTTTGTTATTTTTGCTGTTCTTGTTTTTATTTTTTGTGTTATTTTCTTGTGAATGTGGTGTTGAGTCGGTTTGAACACTTGAGTATTGCTGGTAATTAAGCTGGAATTGTGTGTTGATGTCTTGATTTATTCTGAGCTGATAGAAATATGTTTTAAAGGGGATTCCATTGTTCATAAGCTGATTTTGTGTGATGTAATCTTTTTCAATAAAGTAAAGTGAATTTAGCATCTTTAGTTAGAAATTAGCCATGTCTGCTTGCCTTTGTTCTCTTTATTAATTCTAGCCAGAAAATGAGTTTTGAGCCTTAATGATTGAATTTTTCTTCTGGAGTGAGTTTTCTCTTGATTTATGTGCGCTAAAACTTGTTTTGATATCTTATTGAGGCTTTAATGATTTACATACAGACTTGAACATGATTAAGGCAATTAGGCTTAATTCTTTCTTGACTTCCAGAGTTGCATTGATTAAATAACCCCTTAGTTGTCCTATTTGAGCCTGAAATTGATTTCTTTGAATACTCAATTGAATAATCAGGTTGAATTCTTTAGAGCAATTGATGTGTTGATTGAAAATTCTTGAAAGGTTGCTTTTGTCTTCAATGGTTAAAATAAAATAGAAAAAAAATAGAAAAACAAAAAAGTTTGAAAAAAAAAGAAGAAAGAAAAGAAAAGATTTGTTGGTGAAGAATAATGAAAATATTGGGTTGAAAGTGAGAAGTTGTTATATTCTTGGACATCATGCTCTATCTATCATCTTTTCAGCCTGATTTTGCTTTGTATTGATTTATTCCTGAGCATTCTTTACCCTATTTTATCCTTTCTTCCTATCTTCCATTTTACCCTTGGCCCCGTTACAACCAAAGGAAAGTCCTCTTGATTCTTGTGTTGTATGTGAACTTGAAAGTAGAGATGGGATTGATAAGTAAGCCTATGGTATTGCATTTTTCAAGAGAAATTTGAATGATCTCTTTGCCCTTTAAACACTTGAGTGATGGACAGTTGAGTGATCTCAGATGTTTGATGAAGAGAACAGTTGCAAGTTAGACTCAAGCCTTTAATTGTTTAAGTGCTAAATGATCTTACTTGATTGGATTTGATTGCTGAACTTGAATTTCTTTTAATTGTGGAATTTCCCTTTAATTCATGTTTCTTGATGTTGAGTTTGATCTTGTTGTTGATTCCTATTCTTTGCTTGAGGACAAGCAAAGCTCAAGTGTGGGGGAGTTAATGAACCGTCAACATGTCCTATTTTTACGGTTCAATTCCTTAGTTTTTCATAGTCCTTTTATTTATTTTTATTGAATTTTGTTCATAAGTTTTTTTATATTTTTAGTGCTGTTTAATTGTGTTTTTATTAAGTGTTTTAAGCGTTTTTGTCAAGTAATTATGTTTGGAGAAGTTTGGATGAGCAAAAGAGCAAGAAAAAGTAGAATTTAGCAAGAGTCTAGCGCTTGAGCGCTGGTGTTGGGGCGCTTGAGCGCCAAGAGCGAATGCAGCAACGGTGATGAAGTGTTTCAGCGCTTGAGCGCTGAGAAGGATCGCTTGAGCGCACGATGTGTAGCAGTGCGCATCCATGAGTAAGTGCTTGAGCGCTTGAGCGCTTAGGACTGGGCGCCTAGGCGCTGAGAGCGTAACAGAGCACATAATTTTCATTAAATAGGAAAAGTTATGCCAAATTCAACACATTGAGCACATTGCACAGAAAATCCCTAATCTTGAGAGAGTTGTTTTGCGGTAGCAGACCTTAGAGGGCAATTTCAAAGGAGGATTCTTGAAGGCTTGAAGATCTTAATCTCCATAAAAAGGGTTTTGATTTCTCTTTCTTTCTACTTTTCCTTTTCTTTAGGTTTTCTTTTCATGGGTTTGTATCTTGATATGAGTTTGTTTGTATTGAACATGAGTAGCTAAACCCATAGCTAGGGCTATGGGGGATCTTGTTTTCCTTATTATTTAGATTTGATTTCTAATTTGGTTATGGTAATTTCTTTTTGAGTTTATCATATTACTTGTATTCTTGTCAGAATTTGATCACTTTTGGCATGTGTTAATTCATTGTTTGACCGGTGACCATTCGCATTCAATGAGTGGATCTATATGGTAAGCCTAGGATTAAATTAATGAATGACCAAACATCTATTTATCCTACTAATGGAATTGATGGTATGTTAGTTCATCTCTTGAATTGAAGCTTAATGCATTCTTGATTAATTCAACTAAATGACCAAATAGGTGAATTAAATTAAGAATAGAATATTGTTTCATCCATGACCATTGGGATTCAATAGCAAATAAGAGAATATTAGCAAAAGAATTACCTTAATCATAGTTGAAAGAAAATCTAAATAATTGGATTCAAGTGAACCTTGCGCCCTAGTCTCTTTCTCATTGATTATCTTTTCTTTGTTTAATTGTTCATTGTTTTTCTTTATTTGTTATTTTGATTTTAATTTAAATTCCTTCATACACTTTCGATTGTCTGAATAACAAAGAGTTTTGTGAATCTAGTAATTACCATTTATTCCTCGTGAGATTGATAATTGGGACTCAAGTCCTATATTACTTGGCGATAGAGTGCACTTGCTCTTAGTGTATTTTACGCGCACCAGCTACCATGCGTTCTGTTCACTACCACCCATCACCTATAACTTCCTTACCAATCGTGCTCACCCATATAACAGCCTCCACCCACCAGATTTACAACCCAACCATGCCCTTCTCCCTCTCTTTCTTTCTCTCTCTCTACCCACGAAGGTACCATAGCCCCTAAACGCCAGAAGACCAGCGGTAGAACCATTCCATCCCATTTAGTGGAAAAAGTTGATCGCCTTCTCCAGTTTGACTTGCAGGCCCATCAGAAGAACTGCAAGCTATTTTGCACCTATTCCATCATTACTAACAAATATCTAGACAACGAGACAATGAAGCAGTTTGGCATATTGGAGACCATCCATGCTTATTTGGCTAGAGCTAGGTGGGAATTATTTGCATCCATCCACTGCGATGCCTATCTACAGCCGACACTTGAGTTCCTTTCTACACTCATAGTGTCATGTGAGGCACAAACCATAGATCAGCTCGACACCATCCAGTTTCGACTCAACCGGTGTCATTTCTTTATATCGCTAAATGATTTCAATGTAGCCATAGGTTTTGAGACCTCAGTGTCCATCCGGTTGCCTGCCTATCAGAATGATTTCTTAGATTATCCTACTTCATTTAATGATGCCGAGTTCTGAAGGAAGATTAGTCAGTAGCACCACCATTACAACCCCAGCTTAACAAAATCTTCTTCCATCATTGACCCCCCTTGAGATGGATCCACCGTTTAATCTCTCATAGCATCTCAGGGTGGCAGAGTAGTATTGGGGTTGTCACTAAAGGTGACCTATTCTATCTATAGTGTTTGGTGCGTGGCCAGCACTATAACCTTAGCTACTTTTTCCTTCAGCACGTCAGCAAGTTTGATAAGGCCAAAGGTGGGGCCAAACAGAGGTACATCCCAGTGAGCTCTTACATCTCCAACCTTGCTTAAAACTTTGATGATCTTCATCACAACGCTTATCTCACTAAGCAGATAGAGCCGATTGATAGGGATATGCTAATTCGCATGCGCTTTATTTACGAGGTTGCTCAAGGGCATTGGGCACTTCGTGATGGGGATATCCCAGAACCACCTTCTCCACCTCTAGAGGATACAACTGATGTTGTTGAGGTTGGTGAGCCACATTTGGCCTCACATATTCTAACTAATTTGAGTGATTGGCTTGCTCGGTTGGAGGCTGGTCAAGCTAGCTTCCACTAGTGTGTGCTGACTGATATGAGTTCCATGGAAGATGCTCAGGCTAGCTTTCAGTAACATGTCACCAGTTAGATGGACCAGCTGTATGAGCTCCTGTCTACAAGCCTCCAACGGGCTCCACCTCCCCCACCATCTCTGTGACTTTTCTTGACTTGCTGCTTATCGTATCTTTATTTTCAGGGAGGTTTTATTATCTTTTGTTATTTTATTATTATTATTTTTACATTGAGGACAATGTTGATCGTAAGTGTGGGGGGTACATTTCAATTTGTATGTACTTAACTATTCATTTTGATTACATTGCATCTTTGACTAGTTGAGTATTGTTAGTAATCAAGCTAGAATTGTGTGTTAATTTCTTAATTATTTCTGAGTTGATAGAAATTTGTTTGAGAGGGGAATCCACTACTCATGAGCTATTTTTATGCAAGGCAATCTTTTTCAATTGAATATTGAAACATTTAGCATCTTATTTGAAAATTAGCCATGTCTTCTTGTATTTGATCTCTTTATTAACATTAGGCAGAAAGTGATTTTTGAACTTTAATGATTGGATTTTTCATAAACAAGATCCTATTTTTCTTTCTGGAGAGAGATTTCTCTTGATTGATGTGCACTAGAACTTAGTTTGATATTTTGTTGAGACTTTAATGATTCACATACATATTTGAACATGATTAAGGTAATCAAGCTTAATTCTTTCTTGACTTCCAGAGTTGCATTGATAAAATAATCCCTTAGTTGCCCTATTTGAGTGTGAAATTGATTTCTTTGGATACCTATTTGAATAATCAGGTTGGATTCTTTGGAGCAATTAATGTGTTAATTGAGAAGTTATAAAGAGTTGTTTTTATCTTCAAGGGTTAAAAAAATAAAAATAAAAAGAGAAAAAATGATGAAAAAGGAAAAAGAAAGAAAATGATTGTTGGTGAAGAATAATAAGAATGTTTGGGTTAAAAGTGATAATCTGTTATCCCCTTGTGCATTATGTTTTCAACCTGATTATGTTTTGTATCAATTTAACCCTGAACATTCTTTATCCTTGTCTATCTTTTTCCTACCTTTCATTAATTCCCTTGGCCTCGTTACAACTAAAGTTAGATATTTTGATTCTTATGATATATGTGAACTTGGAAGTGGAAATGAGATTGATAACCAAGCTTATGGTAATGCATTTTTCAAGAGAAATTTGAGTGATCTCTTTGTCCTTAAACTCTTGAGCGATGGAAAGATGAGTGATCTCAGACGGTTGGTGAAGAGAAAAGATGCAAGCTAGACTCAAGCCTTTAATTGTTTTAAGTGCTAAACTTTCTTGCTTGATTGGACTTGGTTGCGGAGCTTAATTGAATTTTTAAATTGTTGAATTTCTCTTGATTCATGTTTCTTGATGTTGAGCTTAATCTTGTTTTTTATGCTTATTCTTTTCTTGAGGACAAGCAAAAGCTCAAGTGTGGGGGGATTTGATAAGTCTATATTTTATAGTCTTATACTAGAAAAATTGTGGTGATTTGTTTATATTTAATGGTGAATTTTAGATGAATCCTTATCATTGTCTTTATTTTTACAAATTTAGAGAGATTTAACACATTTGGAGTGAAAGTAGGTGAAGACATTGTGATTTTAGAGTAAAAGAGAATTATTTTGGCTTAAACAGGGCCCTATGAACAATTGAAAAGTTAGACACAGCCATGTCTAACTTGGGAAACGTTTCTATCAAGCTCTCACGGCCGTGTCTAACTTGACGAAGGCTTCTGTATGACTATTTTTAAGAGACACGGTTGTGTCTCACTTACGATGTGAGTTATGCAATTCAAGCTCACACGACCGTGTTGAGCTCACACACGGCCGTGGGAGGTCTCTTGTGACTAAAAATAGCAGTTTTTCACCCCAAACATTATAAATAGAAGCAAATCCCTAATCCTGCACTTTTGCGACAACAAAAAACTAAAGATTGGAGGCTAGGATTCTGAAGAGAAGTGCAAGAGTAATTGAAGTTCAACCATTGAAGACATTTTCTCCTTCTTCATCTTCTCTATCTTCTCTTTTTATTTTCTTTTTCCTATTTTCTTGAGATAGAATCATGGTTGTTTCTTTAATCTTTGTTCTTGTTTATGCTACATTGGCTATGAGTGGCTAAATTCCTTTTTCTAGGATTATGGTGCAACTCTCTACTTTTCTATATTGAATTGTTGATTTGATTATTTGTTAATAAAAAATTATTGTTCTTGATTCATTCTTGGTATGCTTAATGCTTGTGGTATGTTGCTGGCCATATTTACATGATCTTAGGCTTTGGGTGAATGATCAAAAGATGAAACCTAATTGATAGATAATCCAAGAATTGAACTTAGGAATTGAGACATAGACATAGGCTTAATCCTTTGAGGGGTAAACGATTGTCGTGAATCTTAATGGGTTGGAACTTGGATTAATTACCATGAGAATGAGCTTAATGGCTTTAAATAATTTAGGACAAATCACCTTCAAGAACATAATTGAACATTACCAAAGATAGGATTACAATTTATCATAGGGGGTAGTTTAGTGAATTCCTAGTCCTAAGCCTTTAAATCTTGGTTGAATCCTGACTTTTCTATATTTATTTACTTTTTTTAGTTCTTTGATTTTTGTTTTGATTTTGATTGAGTGTCACTATTGATTTTTGTCACTTAAATAATCAAAGTCACTGTAAGAGTTAATAATTAATTGATCCTCATGGGAATGGTCTTTATTTTACTACTTATACGATCCGTGCGCTTACGAAAAATTCACAATAATATGTAAAGGAACGTCAACTAGATTTGATTCAAAACACACTAGAGCCAAGGGGTTACCTTTCTTTTTCTCAAGCTAGCTCTTAAACTTCAAACAATCAAACTACTTATGTCCATATATATATCACAGAACTTACAATTTTCATTAAATCAATATTTAGGCTTAACAACATAAAACTCACTAGGACCAGAAGGTGGCCTAGGAGGATATCTAGGCTTATCATTCCCCCTTTTTCTTAAACTAGGGCTTACTTTTCTTCCCTTTAGCAAATTTATTCTTCTTGTCACCATTTTTGTGGGAAGCAAACTTAACACTGTGGGCCTTGCCCTTCTTCATGGTCTGCTCCTCTTGAGTAAGAATAGATATAAACTCATCAATAGTCCTGTAACGCCCCCTTTTTCGGGAGGAGGACGTCACACCAAACATATGAAACTCATAAAAACATATTAAGGACATACACTGAGACCCGATTTATATACATATAAGAGGTAATTTTTTCATTTATAAATTATATAGCTACTTAGCAATTTATCTCTTATATATATATATATATATATATATATATTCTTTTTTTTTTGTAAGCGGAAAACATAAACTTAGTGGAACTCACCATGAGTATCAAACCATACTTTTATACAAAAGATACATAACATAAGCGTCAAGGTACACCAACAGTTTTAGCAAAAGAAAATAGAAGCTTTACATGCCCAAAAATATGTATACAGAGAGCCACCAAGGCTACAAAAAGTATCATGCTCCCAACAAATTACTGAGAAGAAGCCTCAGATAGGTCCTCCTTAGGTTCCTCCTCAGGATCCTCCTCAGAAGAAGAAATCCTTATAGGAGCAACAGATTCACGAGCAGGAGCTCGTGCAGAGGATAGGAATGAATCCTCGTGTGGAGTATACTCACGATCACCCCACACCTCGCGTATCGATATGTAGAACTCCAATGATACAGCAACATCAAAAGAGAAAACAAGAGGATCATAACGACCCCAAGCCAAAGATACAGTCACATCTCCCACGTAGACGAAGCGCTCGGTGATCAAGTCGACGTGTCAACAGTCAATGCCTCCGTGGAACCTCAGTCTGGCATACCCTAGAAAACTTCATCGGGATGCCATGTCAAGCAGAAGACTAACTCACCCCAAAACCAGGAAACTCAGGCTCTTCCTCGCCTCAGTCTTTTAAGAAGCATAGATATAAATAGAATAGCAGAATACAGAAAAGAGGTGAGACATCCAACATCAATACTAGTTATGACAGTAAAGAACCAGAAACGACGCAGGATGCCATACAACATGGAAAACATAATAAACAGCATCAGGATTCAAATGATAAACAATTTGATAATACAAATAGTCATAACATTATTAAAAGAAACAGTTCCATAATCATATATATTTATGCCAAATAAATATGTCGACAGACTATGCACATGCACAAGGTACCCGAAATCCTACCCCATGGAGCTAGACATAACATCAGAGAGAATGATCAAGGAGACATGCGTGTATCTCATCAGCCTCAAATCAAGTGCTTTCAATATCAACAAATTGCGCAACATGGCTTATACAAGGCATTCTTCACAAGATCGCGATATAGGATAGTGTCTCGATCCGGATCGTTAGTGCATTTGCATCGGTCTATCCCACGATACAGAGGAGCTACCAACTGTCCATTGTGAGATACCTGCATCCCAACACCCCCAAGGTCAACCAATGACCTACACTAGTCTATTTGCAGCCACACGTAGGTGTGATTCATCACCTAGGCATACAGCCCTACAAACAGAGTCCAACGGACTTTCACAATGCATGATGACTCAATGCACATGTATACAGATATTCAATAATAGTATGACTTGTCCATGATTACATGCCATATTAGGCCCAATCAATTATTAACAATCCTTAGTCCTACTTATGGACCCACAACAAGTCATTGTCCAAATCTTAAGGGTGAAAACATACTTTTTAAAGTTTGATATGAAAGTTACGCCTCAATTTCATTATTATATTTTATTAACCTCTCTAGGGAAATTCTCTAGTATTTTTCATTCAATCCTTATCACTTTTAATTAAATAAGTTCTTTCCTTTGTTTTAGACCAAACTCATTTAGAATAATCATTTTAATTTTCTCAAAACCTAATTCACACTCATGTTCTTTCTTTGGCCCAAAAATCACTCTAGGCTATAGGATAAAGTTTTATTCTTTATTCTTTCCATATTATGAATTCTTAATTAAGTGTCTACTCATTTAATTAACTAAGTTTTAACTTGATACAGAAGTCTCACATTGAGTGCCCAATGAGGTCGTGAGCCTCCAAGGGACTAGGAATCCAACATATTTCATCACCTCTCTAACCAGTCATCATTTAATTGCTTAAGTCCCAAATTAGCACAAAAGTTCCATCTTGGACCCATCAAAGGGCCTCTTGGCCGTGAAACTCTAAACCAAAGGGTAAGAATCCTTTGCTTTCCATACATACATCCAAGCATTCAAGGCATTCCAAATCCATCAAGTTACACAATAACAAGTATTAAAGTCATACAATACAACCAATCACAACATTACCAAAAGTCATACAACAAAGTGAGCAACCCACACATGGATTTCTCACCACTAACACAAAAACGTGTTCCTCACTGCCATGATAGGTTGAAGATGATGATCTCCTTCTTACCTAAAGAGACAACAAAAGAAAGTAAGCTCATTGATGCTTCCTTGCAATTTTCATCCACCACCACCAATGAAACCCTAGGATAGTCAAACTCACACAATCAATAACCAAAGCTTGAAAAGAGGAGAAAATCAAGAACTTTACCTCAAAGCTTCAAGTTTTAAGGCTTGGTAGAAAGTGATGAAGATGGAAGAATCAAGAGATGATCACCAAAAAAAAAAGCTTCTATGTGACAAGGAGATTCAAGAACCAAGGTTGGTTGGAAGGAACAAAGATAGATGGCCAAAATGGTGTGTATGGCCGTGAGAATGGAGAGGAAGAATGGAAAAGAGGAAGCGTGAGAGAGAAAGGAGAAAAAGAGAGAATCAAAAGTGAAACTTTGTTTGAAATGAAAAAGTGATGGGTAAGTGAAAAAGATGAAAATTTTTAGTCATCTTTTCCCCCCAAATTGCCGTGGGGTAACAAGAAGGAGAGAGGAAAGGTGAAGCTTCCTTGAGAAGCTTGGTATAAGGCTTCCTTAAGAAATTTCACACACTTTTTGAAAAAGTCAAGGGTGATGTCATGGTGATGATGTCATTTTAATGATGTCATTAAAGTGCTCTCTAGAAAAGATGACTAACACTCTACTAAAGCTATTATCCAGTAGACAAAGGTTACAGTTAGCAAAAACTGTATTTATCGTCCAACGGATAATAAAACGTTATCGTGATTTTATTTATCAGATAAAATCTCGAGAAACAAAAACTTCATAAACTGTGTTCGGCCTCAGTTTAGTAAGATCCCCCATCAACGTTTCCACAGTCCAAAGTTTTTCGGCTTCAGGGAAAATATTTTATTTTCCTGGCCCAGCTCAGCATATACGTAAATCGAGGAATATATTAAAATAATCAAACAATTCAAATAATTCTAAAAAAATTCACAAAAATCATAAATATTATAAAATAAATATATATCATGAAATAAGGAATTTTTGGGGTGTTACAACTCTCCCCTTCTAAAAAGAAATTTCATCCTCGAAATTTTTATACCTCAGAATAGATGTGGAGATTGTTCCTTCATCTTGTCCTCTAACTCTCACGTCGCATCTCCGGCTATGTCATTCCAAATCACTTTCACCAATGGAATCTCCTTTCCTCTGAGTTGCTTTACTCTCCTATCCTCAATCTTTACAGGAAGTGTCTCATAGGTCAAATTCTCTTTTAATTGTACTATATTTGGTTCTATGACATGGTTTGGATCAGGGATGTATTTTCGCAATTGCGACACATGAAAAACATTGTGGAGGTTAGAAAGAAAAGGTGGTAAGGATATTTAGTAAGCTACTGGACCTATTCAATGAAGAATTTGATAAGGTTCGATGAATTTAGGAGTAAGTTTTCTAGATTTAAGAACTCGGCCGACCCCAGTCGTGGGTGTGACTTTCAAAAACACATGCTCGCCTTCTTCAAACTCAAGAGGTTTCCTTCCTTTATCCGCATAACTTTTCCGTCGACTCTGAGCCAATCGCATCCTCTCTTGAATCATCTTAACTTTCTCCGTTGTTTGCTGCACAAGATCAGGTCCGATCATAAGGTGCTCCCCATCTTGGTACCAACACAAAGGTGTTCTGCACCGTCGTCAGTATAGAGCCTCATAGGGTGCCATCCCTATGCTCGAGTGAAAACTGTTATTGTAGGTGAACTCTATCAAAGGCAAAACTTCATCCCAACTTCCAGTCTGTTCTAGAGTACAAGCTCTTAGTAGATTTTCCAGTGATTGGATCGTCCTTTTCCGATTGACCATCGGTTTGAGGATGATAAGCAGACCTCAAACGAATTTTCATTCCCATTGCTTCTTGAAGACTCTACCAAAACCTCGATGTGAACCTCGAATCTCCATTGGAGATAATATTGGAAGGCACACCATGAAGTCTAATAATCTCGCCAATATACAATTGAGCTAACCTCTTCATCAAATACCTTATGTTGATTGGTAAGAAGTGAGCAGACTTCGTAAGCCGATCCATAATTACCCATATCGAGTCGTAACCTTTTCGGGTCTTCAGTAATCCAACCACAAAATCCATCGCGATGCTATCCCATTTCCATATTCGGGAATAGTTAAAGGTTGCAACATTCCTGAAGGTCTCTGGTGTTCAACCTTGACTTTCTGACAAACTAGACAAGACGACACGTACTTGGAAACGTCTCTCTTCATTTCGTGCCAACAGAATAAACGCTTCAGATCTTGGTACATTTTAGTCATTCCTGGGTGTATACTCAACTGGATCATGTGGGCTTCGTCAAGAATTAATTTCCTCAGCTGCGGATCACTAAGCACACAAACCCTGCCTTTGAACTTTAGAATACTGTCATGTCCTTCCTGAACTGTTGACATAATGTCTCGCTTCATCAGCTCCCTCTCATTTTGCAGAAATTCATCATCTTTTTATTTTTCTCAGATTTCTTACATCAAATCACTTGAGATGGCAACCATATTCAAACAAATCTTCTCCGATGTCAACTCCACGGACATCCACATATTTTGGAATTGTTCTGTTAATTAATTTTCCTTGATCATCATAGCAGAGATACTAAGCATCTTCTTACTTAAAGCGTCTGTCACCACGTTTGCCTTTCCAGGATAATACTGCAATTGAAAATCGTAGTCTTTTAGAAATTCTAGCGACCTCCTTTACCTCATGTTCAACTCTTTTTGGTCAAACAGGTACTTCAGACTCTTATGATTGCTATAGACATTGAACATTGCTCCGTACAGAAAATGTCTCTATATTTTCAAAGCAAACACCACCGCTGCTAACTCCAGGTCATGCGTAGGATAATTCTTTTCATGTACTCTCAGCTGTCTTGAAGCATAAGCCACCACTTTCTTATCTTGCATGAGCACGCATCCTAATCCTTGATGTGAAGCATCACAATACACTTCAAATGGTTCATTGGGATTAGGTAGAGCCAAAATTGGTGAAGTAGTCAGTCATCTCTTCAATTCTTGAAAACTCTCTTCACAATCATCGGTCCATACAAAGGCTTGGTTCTTTCTCGTAAGTTGAGTGAGAGGTCCTACTATCTTAAAAAATCCTTCAATGAGTCTTCAGTAATAACCAGCTAATCCTACGAAGTTACGGATCTCTATCACAGTCTTCGGCTTTTCCCACTGCAGAATTGCTTCAACTTTCGACGGGTCCACTGCAATTCTATCATTCGAGATTACATAACCCAAAAACTTAACCTCTTCCATCCAGAATTGACACTTTGATAACTTGGCATACAACTTCTTCTCTCTTAGAATCTGGAGAACTATACTGAGATGTTCAGCATGTTCCTCCTGATTTTGAGAATAGATCAGAATGTTATCGATGAAGACGATGACGATTCTATCTAGGTAAGGACGAAAAATCCTATTTATATAATCCATGAATATGGCAGGGGCATTCGTCACTCTAAACGACATCACAAGATACTCATAATGTCCGTAACATGTACGAAAAGCCGTTTTAGGAATATCATCTACCTTCACTCGGATCTGATGATAGCCCGAGCACAGATCAATCTTAGAGAAAATAGAAGCTCCTTTCAGCTGATCCATCAAATCATCTATCCTCGGAAGTGGATACTTGTTCTTGATCATGACCTTGTTCAGCTGACGATAATCTACACATAAGCGTGAAGTTTTGTTCTTTTTCTTGACCAGTAACACTGGCACTCCCCAGGGTGATATACTAGGCTTGACAAACTGTCTTTTCAAAAGTTCTTCCAACTGTTTCTTGAGCTCAACTAGTTCTGATGGCAACATCCTGTAGGGTGCTATGGATACGGGACCAGATCCAGGCACAAGATCGATAGTAAACTCTATCTCCTGCTCAGGCAGTAAACTCGGTACCTCATCAGGAAAGATTTGGGGAAACTCATTGACTACCGGAATAGCCTTCACATCCATCTCGCTCTCGACTTTTAAGGAAGACAATAGCATGTATCCCTAAGCTCCTTCTCTCAAGAAAGCTTTAACTTGGTCGGCCATAAAAAATCTAGAAACTTCAACCGTAGGGAAAACTATGGTTTTACTGGAAAAGTCTAATAGGATATGGTTAGAAGATAACCAATCCATTCCTAAAATTATATTTATTTGAGAAAGAGGTAAACAGATCAGATCAACAGAAAAGACTCGACCTTCAACAGATAAAGGACAATTCAAACAAACTTGGGTGGAAACAACAAGTTTAGAAGTAGGGGTAGAAACACTCAAATCAAAGGACAAAGAAGACACAGGTAAACCTAATCAGTGCACACAGTCATAAGCAATAAAAGAATGGGTTGCTTCTGAATCATATAGTACAGATAAAAGATTACCTCCTATAGTACCATCTCCCCTTATCAGATCGTCAGATTGGGAGGCTTCCGCTCCACTCATCGTGTAAACTCTGCTTCCTACCTGAGGTTTTGCAACTCGTGCATTGTTGACAGAAGGCTTCGCCTTAGGTTAGTTGCAATCTCTAGAGATATGTCCAGGCTTTCCACATCTGAAGCAGATAATCCCCTTGATCGTGCAATCCCTTGTCAGGTGGTCCTTTCCACATTTCAAACACTTTGATGAAGATGCCACAGTCCGACTAACTCGATGGCCACCAAAATTTCCACTAGAGCCTCCACCAGGTGATTGTTGTTGACTTCCCGGTGGTCGAGAATAGGGCTTCCTCTGAAATCGGTTGTTGTTTCCTCCCCTTTGGAACCTAGATGGTCCAAAGTTTTGATTCCTTGCCTCTCAAGATGGTTCGAACTCTTCAAGTCTGCAACACATATCCATCAAGGCTGAGAACTAGTTCATTCTCATTGGCAGTACTCCTTTCTTCAATTCAACCCTTAGACCTTCTTCAAACTTACGATATTTCCACATTTCATCAGGCTGGATTTGAAGATACCATGAGAACTTTGACAAGCTCTCAAACTTTGCAGCATACTCATTAACCGTTATCCTACCTTGTCGTAACCCAAGGAATTCCATTTCCTTGGCATGCCTTGCACTATCCAAAAAATACTTTTCTAGAAATGCATTACAGAACAATTCCCATGTAATTTCCCTTCCTTCTGCTTGTAGCAATCTCTGAGTTCCTTTCCACCAATTTTCACCATCTCCCACCAGCATAAATGTGGCATAAGTTACCTTGCGGTCATCCACACATCCCATTCCTTCAAAAATCTTTTCCAGCTCTTCAATCAACAAACTTGCCTTTTCTGGATCAAACTAGCCTCTGAACTGTGGAGGATTGTTTCGACGAAATTCAAACAAATTTTGGGCATCAGTATTTGCCTCTTGCTGTTGTGCTGCTCATTGATTCTGTTGCACAATAACTTCCACCATCTACTGCATAGCTTTAGCAGTTGCAGTCATCGCCTCGTTGTCACGTTCCACGTTAACGTGTCCTCCTCTACCATGTGCCATTACTTTTTTCCAAAGTCAACTAAGCAAAACACAAGGAAAGTTTAGATGCAACATTTTTGAAACCAAACACAGAGAATCACACCGCACAAACAAGATAGACCTAACCACAAAACCCAAAAGGAAACTCAAACTGGGGCTCTGATACCAAACTAGTGTAACACCCCCTTTTTCGGGAGGAGGACGTCACACCAAACATACGAAACTCAAAAAAATATATTAAGGACATGCATTAAGACCCGGTTTATATACATATAGGTGGTAATCTGTTCATTTATAAATCATACAGCAACTTGGCAATTTATCTTTTATATATATCTATATTCTCTTTTTTTTTGTAAGCAGAAAACATAAACTTAATGGAACTCACCATGAGTATCAAACCATACTTTTATACAAAAGATATGTAACATAAGTGTCAAGGTACACCAACAGTATTAGCAAAAGAAAACAGAAGCTTTACATGCCCAAAAGTATGTATACAGACAGTGACCAAGGCTACAAAAAGTATCATGCCCCTAACAAACTACTGAGAATGAGCCTCAGAGGGGTCCTCCTTATGTTCCTCCTCAGGATCCTCCTCAGAAGAGGAAATCCTTACAGGAGCAACAGATTCATGAGCAGGAGCTCGTGTAGAGGATAGGAACGAATCCTCGTGTGGAGTATACTCACGATCACCCCACACCTCGCATATCGGCATGTAGAACTCCAGCGATACAACAACATCAAAAGAGAAAACAGGAGGATTATAAAGACCCCAAGCCAAAGATACAGTCACATTTCCCACGTAGATGAAACGCTCGGTGATCAAGTCGACGTGCCAACAGTCAATGCCTCTGTGGAACCTTAGCCTGGCATACCCTAGAAAACCTCATCGGGATGCCATGTCAAGTAGAAGACTAATTCTCCCCAAAACCAGGAAACTCAGGCTCTTCCTCGCCTCGGTCTTTTAAGAAGCATAGATATAAACAGAATAATAGAATATAGAAAAGAGGTGAGATATCTAATATCAATACCACTTATAGCAGTAAAGAACTAGAGACAGTGTAGGACGCCATACAACATGGAAAACATAATAAACAACATCAGGATTCAGATGATAAACAAATTGATAATACAAATAGTCATAACATCATTAAAAGAAACAATTCCATAATCATATATATTTATTCTAGATAAATATGTCGAAAGACTATGCACATGCACAAGGTACCCGAAATCCTACTCCATGGAGCTAGACATAACATCGGAGAGAATGATCAAGGAGACATGCCTGTATCTCATCAGCCTCAAATCAAGTGCTTTCAATATCAATAAATTGTGCAACATCACTTATACAAGACATTCTTCACAAGATTACGATATAGGACAGTGTCTCAATCTGGATCGTCAGTGCATTTGCATCGGTTTATCCCACAGTATGTGAATGCTTATGTCTTGAAGTATATCAAATGGGTTTTTGATGATAACAAAGGCCAAAGTGAAGTTCAAGTGTAAAAGAGAAGATCAAGCGCAAAAGGAAAAATCAAGATCAAAGAAAGAAGTCAAGAGGTTTATTTAGTTATAAGACTTAGAACATTAATGTTAAATGCTCTCAAGATTTCTCAAATGGTTTTTCAATATATGATTATAAAATAAATGGGAAATTTCAAAGATAAACATGGCTTTCAAGAAAACTTGTGTTTCAATCTTAAAACTAACACTCTTAAAAAGACTCATGTTTAAACAATTGTCTCAAGGTGTTAGAAATGACTTACAAGCTTTATTGGACTTGAAAAATGTGTTCAATGGCCAATGTAATCGATTACACGACGTTTGTAATCGATTACACAGCAAACAGAAGGCATGTAATCGATTACATGAGCAATGTAATTGATTACAAGCAAGTCAGAGGCCATGTAATCGATTACACAATATATATAATCGATTACATCAAGCCCAGAAAAGCATGAACACGTTCAAAGAGTCATGTAATTGATTATGTAACCACCCGGGACTGCCTGCAGTATTGATGAGTGTCTCCACAAACCAACACGAGTCTTTTCAGCGTGCTTTGTCCTCACTCACACGCATCCTAGGAAACTTCCCAGGAGGTCACCCATCCCATAATTGCTCCAGGTCAAGCACGCTTAACCATGGAGTTCTTATGTTCTAGGCTCCCGAAAAGAAGTTGCAACTTGTTGATATGGTTACACCAAATCAATTCCTTTGCCATCCTCAACTATGTAGTCCCATACTGCACGGTCTCTCGAATCCCTCTCATTCCGGTGCGTATTCGGTTCATTCATGCTTACCCTCCGCCTAGAAGCACCGCCAGAGCCGCTCCTTGTCCGTGCTTCATTGCACCGGCGATCACTCCCCGCCCTCGTCGGCCCCGGGATGTCACATGCCCACCGGCTTCCGCTTGGTTCGTCCCCGAACCACACCGTCTGAGAGGTCCCGTCTCGATACCATTTGTAACCACCGGGACCTGCTGCAGTATTGATGAGTGTCTCCACAAACCAACACGAGTCTTTTCGGCGTGCTTTGTCCTCACTCACACGCATCCTAGGAAACTTCCCGGAGGTCACCCATCCCATAATTGCTCCTGGTCAAGCAATAACCATGGAGTTCTTATGTTCAGGCTCCCGAAAAGAAGTTGTAACTTGTTGATATGGTTACACCAAATCAATTCCTTTAAGCCATCCTCAACTATGCAGTCCCATACCGCGGTCTACGAATCCCTCTCATTCGGTGCGTATTCGGTTCATTCATGCTTACCCTCCAGAGCCGCTCCTTGTCCGTGCTTCATTGCACCGGCGATCACTCCCCGCCCTCGTCGGCCCCTGGGATGTCACAGATTACATGGATATTGTAATCGATTACACAGCAAGTCAGAAGTCATGTAATCGATTACACAGATATTGTAATCGATTACACACAAGTCAGAAGCCATGTAATCGATTACACCAAGAATGTAATCGATTACACAGAGCCTAGAAAGTCAAGAACACGTTGGAACAACATATGTAATCGATTACATAAGTTGAGTAATCGATTACAAGAATCCTGACAACGTCCAACGACTATATTTAATGCATTTAATGCGTGCCCAGAAAACCCCAACGACTCTATTGAATGAGAAACTTATAAATACCAAAGTTGGGTCTTTATTTGAGGTTGACCTTGAACCAAAAACTGATCATCAATACTTCCAAACGTGAATCAATCCTCAAATCCATTTCTTGCTCTGTTTTTTGTAAAAATGTGAAAAATCTTTGAGAGCATATTAAGAGCTTCAATTTGCATTTATCTACTCTTTAAGAGAGTTTTTATTTTCTATACTTTGTGTAATCTGAAAAAGAGAGGGTGAGGTATTCCTCTAGAGTGAAGGGTGAGGTATCCCTTAGAGAGTGAGGTATCTCTCAAAGTTAGAAAAGGGTGAGGTATCCCTTAAGGGTGAGGCATCCCTCAAAAGGTTGTAAAGGGTGAGGCATCCCTGTTTTTGAGGCTCAAAGTACAAGGGTGAGGTATCCCAAGGTGTTGGTGAGTGCTCTATTGTGTAAAGGTTTTCAAGCACCCGTTCAAGCTTGAAGTTTAGTGAAAAATCTCGAGTGGTTCGCTTGAGGACTGGACGTAGGTCACAAGGGGTGGCTGAACCAGGATAAATCCTTGTGTTTGATTCTCTCAACCCTATCTCTTTACATTTGTGCATTTACTTTATATGCTTGCTTGAATATTATTCATCTTGGTTTATTTAATTTGTGAGTGAAGTATTCAATCTCATTTATCTATTCACTTCAATTATCCAATAGCTTCAACAAAAATTATTTAACAAACTTTTACGAAAGATTTGCGAAAATATTTCATAAACTCAATTCACCCCCCCTCTTGAGTTTGAGGCCACTTGGCTAACAGGTGGTATCAGAGCTAGGCTCTTGTGTAAAGGGCTTAGCAGCTTCAAGAGAAAGTGATGGCCTCCTCAAAGGAGTTTTCAAAAAGTTCTTCTATCTATAGACCTCCTTTTTTCAATGGGGATGGGTATGCTTATTGGAAAGAAAGAATGAAAATTTTTATTGAAGTTATTGATTTAGATGTATGGGATGCTATTGAAAATGGTCCTTTTATTCCCACAAAAGATGTTAATAGTGTAAGGGTTAATACACCAAGAAGTGAATGGACCAATGATGATAAGAAAAAGGTCCAATATAATTTGAGTGCCAAAAACATCATTACCACATCCTTGGGGTATGATGAATTCTTTAGAGTCTCAAATTATAAATCTGCCCAAGAAATGTGGGACACTTTAAAAGTGACCCATGAGGGTACTAGTGAAGTGAGAAGATCAAGGATCAATACTCTCACTTATGAGTATGAGCTTTTTAGAATGAATCAAAATGAAAGCATTCAAGAATTGGAAAAACGTTTTACACATATTGTAAATCATCTTGCTTCATTGGGAAAGGCTTTTCCTAATGAAGATCTTATTAACAAAGTGTTGAGATGTTTGAGCAGACATTGGCAACCTAAAGTGATGGCTATTGCGGAGTCAAGAAATCTCTCAACCATGACCTTAGCCACACTTTTTGGCAAGCTCCAAGAACATGAATTGGAGTTAAATAGACTCAAACAAAATGAAGAAGTTGACAACAAAAAGAAGGGAATTGCTCTCAAAGCCACTTTTTCCATGGTAAATGAAGATGATAAAGATGATGAGGATGACTTGGAAATAGATGAGGAGAATCTTACTTTACTAGTCAAAAAATTCGGAAGATTCTTTAAGAAGAATAGAGCTCATGGAAGACATTTCTTTCCCCAAAAGAATGTCTATCACAAATGGGAAGGAACCTCATCCACTCATAAATGCTGTGAATGTGGAGAGTTGGGTCACATGAAGATGGAGTGCTCGATTTATCAAAGTAAAGTGGAAAAATACCACCAAAAATCCTCAAGGGAGAAGAAAGAAAAAAGAGCCTACATAGCTTGGGATGATATTGACATGGACTCAACCGATAGCTCAGATAATGAGAAAGCCAATCTATGTTTCATGGCTAGAGGAGAAGAGGAAGATGAAAATGACATAGAGGTAACATCTTCAAATTCTGAATCAAACTCTTCCCCTTCCTATGATGAATTGCAAGATGTTTTGGAAGAATTACATAATGAATCTATAAGACTTGCAAAACTTGTTTCATCTTCCAAGAAATCAATTTCCTCTTTTGAAAACAAGATATCTATGTTAAATAAGGAAATTGAGGAACTTAAATTAGAAAATGAAACTCTTGGGTTGATTGATGCAAACTCTTCATGCATGACATGTTTATCTCTTGATAATGCATCTACACCCTCATCTTGCTCATCATGTAAAGCATTTGAAATTGAGATTGAGGACTTGAAAAACACTCTTTCAAAATTTACCTATGGAAGAGATAATTTGAACATTTTGCTTGGAAACTAAAGATGTGTTTTTCAAAAAGGCTGGTTTGGGGTATAATCCCAATAAATAACAAAAGTTTCCCAAGAACTTCTTTGTTTCATCAAGTACATCAAATAGTCCCTTTATTACATGCTTTCATTGTGGTAGGAAAGGGCATAGTGCATCAAATTGCAATATAAGGAAGAATATCAATAACAAGCTAGGAACTAAATTGGTTTGGGTTCCCAAAAGCACTTTACCAAAAACTAACACACAAGGACCCAAAAAAAATTGGGTACCAAAAGTCACAAATTGAAGTGTGTTGTAGGTGTGCTTGAAGGCCAAGAACTAACTTTGGATATATTGAAAAGTGGCTGCGCCAAGCACAAAACCAGAAAATACTTCAAGCTATCCTCCCTGTCTCCAAGAAGCTTGAACTTGCATCCTTTGGTTAAGTGTGACTTGCTCTATGCTTTACTAGTTTAATATCTTGAATATGTTAAATGAATATATTTTTCATGTGAAATGGCATGTATAATATCAATATCTTTGAACTTGTCATAATGGATCAATCATGCATCTAATTCTGTTATACAATATATTGGTTTACTGCATAATATGCTTATCTGCTGCATAAATTGGCCACCTTGTTGCATAATGTCTTGTTGCATAACATTTTGCTGCATAATGTCACAATCTTCTGCATAATACATCAACTTGATGCATAATATGTTGTTTTGCTGCACAATAATGTGTTTTGGATCATAATCTGACTGGAATATATGCTTAAATGATGTTTGAAATTGTCTTGGAATGATTTGGAACCTTTTTTTATTGTTTCAAGTTTGGTCCTTCATGATGCTTTCCTTTTGCTTAATCCCTATCTAATCCCATATTACTTTTGTATATGACTCTGATTTCTATTGGCATCAATGATAAATACTATCTAAGTTTCTCTTCATATGTATTTGCTATTGGTATCACATCTTAATGTGCTAAACAATTATACTCTTATATTGATCCTGCTGGGCTGAAATAAATATATCAAATCTGAATGCTTATGTCTTCTTTTTGATAATGCCAAAGGGGGAGAAATTAGTGAAATATAATGCATGTGTACGGGGGAGTTTTGCACTTTCACATATTCTATCTCATGCATACATTACGGAGGAGTGTTGCACTTAATTATCTGATAATCAAATAAATGCATATATTTCTCATTCTATTGAATGTTTAGTTTGTCATCATAAAAAAAGGGGAGAATGTGAATGCTTATGTCTTGAAGCATATCAAATGGGTTTTTGATGATAACAAAGGCCAAAGTGAAGTTCAAGTGCAAAAGAGAAGATCAAGCGCAAAAGGAAAAATCAAGATCAAAGAAAGAAGTCAAGAGGTTTATTTAGTTATAAGACTTAGAACATTAATGTTAAATGCTCTCAAGATTTCTCAAATGGTTTTTCAATATATGATTTCAAAATAAATGGGAAATTTCAAAGATAAACATGGCTTTCAAGAAAACTTGTGTTTCAATCTTAAAACTAACACTCTTAAAAAGATTCATGTTTAAAAAATTGTCTCAAGGTGTTAGAAATGACTTACAAGCTTTATTGGACTTGAAAAATGTGTTCAATGGCCAATGTAATCGATTACACGACGTTTGTAATCGATTACACAGCAAACAGAAGGCATGTAATCGATTACATGAGCAATGTAATCGATTACAAGCAAGTCAGAGGCCATGTAATCGATTACACAATATATGTAATCGATTACATCAAGCCAGTAAAAGCATGAACACATTCAAAGAGTCATGTAATCGATTACATGGATATTGTAATCGATTACACAAAGAAGTCGAAGTCATGTAATCGACATACAGATATTGTAATCGATTACACACAAGTCAGAAGCCATGTAATCGATTACACCAAGAATGTAATCGATTACACAGAGCCTAGAAAGTCAAGAACACGTTGGAACAACATATGTAATCGATTACATAAGTTGAGTAATCGATTACAAGAATCCTGACAATGTCCAACGACTATATTTAATGCATTTAATGCGTGCCCAGAAAACCCCAACGGCTCTATTGAATGAGAAACTTATAAATACCAAAGTTGGGTCTTTATTTGAGGTTGACCTTGAACCAAAAACTGATCATCAATACTTCCAAACGTGAATCAATCCTCAAATCCATTTCTTGCTCTATTTTTTGTAAAAATGTGAAAAATCTTTGAGAGCATATTAAGAGCTTCAATTTGCATTTATCTACTCTTTAAGAGAATTTCTATTTTCTATACTTCGTGTAATCTGAAAAAGAGAGGGTGAGGTATCCCTCTAGAGTGAAGGGTGAGGTATCCCTTAGAGAGTGAGGTATCTCTCAAAGTTAGAAAAGGGTGAGGTATCCCTTAAGGGTGAGGCATCCCTCAAAAGGTTGTAAAGGGTGAGGCATCCCTGTTTTTGAGGCTCAAAGTACAAGGGTGAGGTATCCCAAGGTGTTGGTGAGTGCTCTATTATGTAAAGGTTTTCAAGCACCCGTTCAAGCTTGAAGTTTAGTGGAAAATCTTGAGTGGTTCGCTTGAGGACTGGACGTAGGTCACAAGGGGTGGCTGAACCAGGATAAATCCTTGTGTTTGATTCTCTCAACCCTATCTCTTTACATTTGTGCATTTACTTTATATGCTTGCTTGAATATTATTCATCTTGGTTTATTTAATTTGTGAGTGAAGTATTCAATCTCATTTATCTATTCACTTCAATTATCCAATAGCTTCAACGAAAATTGTTTAACAAACGTTTTACAAAAGATTTGTGAAAATATTTCCTAAACTCAATTCACCCCCCTCTTGAGTTTGAGGCCACTTGGCTAACACAGTACAGAGGAGCTACCAACTGTCCATTGTGAGATACCCGCACCCCGACACCCCCAAGGTCAACAAGTGACCTACACTAGTCTAGTCGCACCCACACATAGGTGTGATTCATCTCCTAGGCATACAGTCCTACAAACAAAGTCCAACAGACTTTCACAATGCATGATGACTCGATGTACATGTATACAAATATTCAATAATAGTATGACTTGTCCATGATTACATGCCACATTAGGCCCAATCAATTATCAATAATCCTTGGTCCCACTTATGGACCCACAACAAGTCATTATCCAAATCTCAAGGGTGAAAACATACCTTTTAAAGTTTGATATGAAAGTTACGCCTCAATTTCATTATTATTTTCTATTAACCTCTCTAGGGAAAAATTCTCTAGTATTTTTGATTAAATCCTTATTACTTTTAATTAAATAAATTCTTTCCTTTGTTTTAGACCAAACTCATTTAGAATAATCATTTTAATTTTCTCAAAACCTAACTCACACTCATGTTCTTTCTTTGACCCAAAAATCACTCTAGGCTATAGGATAAAGTTTTGTTCTTTATTCTTTCCATATTATGAATTCTTAATTAAGTGTCTACTCATTTAATTAAGTAAGTTTTAACTTGATACAAAAGTCTCACATTGAGTGCCCAATGAGGCCATGAGCCTCCAAGGGACTAGGAATCCAACATTTTTCATCACCTCTCTAACCACTCATCATTTAATTGCTTAAGTCCCAAATTAGCACAAAAGTTCCATCTTGGACCCATCAAAGGGCCTCTTGGCCGTGAGCCTCTAAACCAAAGGGGTAAGAATCCTTTGCTTTCCATACATACATCCAAGCATTCAAGGCATTCCAAATCCATCAAGTTACACAATAACAAATATTAAAGTCATACAATACAACCAATCACAACATTACCAAGAATCACACAACAAAGTGAGCAACCCACACATGGATTTCTCACCACCAACACAAAAACATGTTCCTCACCACCATGGTACGTTGAAGAGGATGATCTCCCTCTTACCTAAAGAGACAACAAAAGAAAGTAAGCTACTTGATGCTTCCATGCAATTTTCATCCACCACCACCAATGAAACCCTAGGATAGTCAAACTCACACAATCAACCAAAGCTTGAAAAGAGGAGTCCTTGATCACAAAGGTGACCAAGGATCATGAAAATGAGAAGAGAAAAGATGAAAATTAAGAACTTTACCTCAAAGCTTCAAGTTTTAGGGCTTGGTAAAAAGTGATGAAGATGGAAGAATCAAGAGATGATCACCAAAGAGAAAAGCTTCTATGTGACAAAGAGATTCAAGAACAAAGGTTAGTTGGAAGGAACAAAGATGGATGGTCAAAATGGTGTGTACGGCCGTGAGAATAGAGAGGAAGAATGGAGAAGAGGAAGTGTGAAGGAGAAATGAGAAAATGAGAGAATGAAAAGTAAAACTTTGTTTGAAATGAAAAAGTGATGAGTAAGTGAAAAAGATGAAAATTTTTGGTCATCTTTTCCCCCCAAATTGTCGTGGGGTCACAAGGAGGAGAGAGGAAAGGTGAAGCTTCCTTGAGAAGCTTGGTATAAGGCTTCCTGGAGAAGTTTCACACTTTTTGAAAAAGTCAATGGTGATGTCATGGTGATGATATCATCTTGATGATGTCATTAAAGTACTTTCTAGAAAAAATGACTAACACTCTACTAAATCTATTATCCAGTGGACAAAGGTTACAGTTAGTAAAAACTGTATTTATCGTCTAACGGATAATAAAATGTTATTTCGATTTTATTTATTAGATAAAATCTCAAAAAATAAAAACTTCGTAAATTGTGCCCGGCCTCGGGTTTAGTAAGATCCTCTGTCGACGTTTCCACAGTCCAAAGTTTTTCGACCTCAGGGAATATATTGAAATAATCAAACAATTCAAATAATTCTAGGAAAATTCACAAAATTACAAATATTATAAAATGAATATATATCATGAAACAAGCAATTTTTGGGGTGTTACAAGTCCACTCCTCCTTTTGAGCGTTATAAGTTGTCCTCAAAACATCAAAACTAGCTGGAAGAGACTCAAATATCTGCCAAACCAGGAAGTCCTCTCCCAACTCCACTTTCATGGACCTCAACTTGTTATACCAGTTCACAAGCTTCAATATGTGTTCACGAATACCACTCACACCATCATATGTAGTCTTTGTCAATAAAGAGAGGAAGTAGGCCTTTTCAGTTTTATCAAACTTCTTGAATTTTTCACCAACAGGCTTGAGAAACTACTAAGCAATATTTGTTTTAGGAATGCTCTCTTTAATGGTCTTATCTATGCTATACTTCATGGTCATCAAATAGACTTTATTGGATTAAACCTACTTTTCATGCTTCTTCCTATCTGTAGTGGAAGATGCATTTGTGGGTCTCTAAGGTTCATCCTTAGTGAGAGCAACATCAACATTAGAGATAGAAAGGAACAATTTCATAGAATCCACTCATTCCTCATAATTAGTTGTTGTTGATTTTTCGCAAGTGCACAGATCGTACAAGTAGTAAATAAAGATCATTCCCATGAGGATTGATTGATTACTAACTATTATGGCAATTTTAATTATTTAAGAGAATAAAATCAATATTGAAAGCTAAATTAAAATCAAAACAAAACTCTAAGCAATTAAATAAGCAATTTAATTAAGAAAAGTTAATGTTCAATCAAGATTTAAAGGCCTAGGACTAAGAATTCACTATACTACCCACTATGATAAATTGTAATCCTATCTTTGCTAATATTCAATTATGTTCTTGAAGGCGATTTGTCCTAAATTATTTAAAGCCCAATTTCTTGGCACTAAAAATATGCTAAAACTTCATCAATCCCATTCTTATGGCAATTAATCCAAGTTCTAACCCATTAAGATTCATGACAATCGTTTACCTTTCAAAGGATTTAAGCCTATGTCTAGGTCTCAATTCCTAAGTTCAATTCTTAGATTATCAAACAATTAGATTTCATCTTTCGATCCTTCACCTCAAGCCTAAGATCATATAAATATGGCACGCAACATACCACAAGTATTAAGTACACTATGAATGAATCAAGAACAGTAAATCTCATTAACAAAGAATCAAATTAACAATTCAACATAAAGAAATAGAGAGTTTTGATAATCACATATTTTATACATTAATAAACCCTTATTTTTAGTCATTTACACTCTCCATGTACTTAATTAATTAATGCTTGGTCATGTTTTGTAAGTTTGGGTTCAAATTGGGCCTAATTGATTTTTTCCAACATTATTGAGTTTTGACACTGTTTCTGTATTTTGACCATAACTTGAGTTCTAGATATCTAAAAATTTTGTATTTTACCTTGTAGGAAATCTGAGAGGAAGCTCTACAACTTTGATGAGAGCTCGAAGTCTCAATCAAATGTCTAGTGGGCCTAATTGGGCCTGGAAGTTTAGACTCGGGTTTAGGGAGCATATGACATTAAAATGAGCATATCTTGGTCAATTCAAATCTAATTCAAATGAGACTTAAGCCATTATCTTCCTACAAGGCCTAGTTGTGTTTAGGAAGTGTAATGAGGCACTAGAGGCTAATTTAGGGGGTAGTTATAGGTTTAGAAAGGGGGAGTCCGAAAACACTTTTCATTTTACACTTTCATCTTCTCTCTAGAACTCTCTTCTTCTCATTCTCTCTAGATTTTCATTTTTATTTCTTTATTTTTTCCGAGTTCTTCCCTCCTATTCATCGAGGGGTAGAGCACTTAATTAATTTAATAAATTGACAACTTGATGATTAATCTTGAGATTTTATTTTAATTTTTAAATATTCATCTATTAATCAAGTTTCTCTTCCTCTTCCTCTCTTTGTAAATTCTGGTTGAATGCTTAACTTGATTGGGATTTTTATATGTTAATTGCTTAATTACCATATGCAAATAGATGATTTTAGAGACTAAACATTACATTGAAGGTGTTTGATGAAATGTTTGGCTTGGTTGGATCTTAGTTTTTAAGTTAATTTTGGTTTTGGATGGATGCTTAATTGGTCTAACCTTAACTAATTGAATCCTGGAAGCGTTTCTAGTAGAAGATCCATGGATCATTGAGAAGCATCTTGATGTGATCTATGACCAAGGGTTTGGTTGATAGTTGGATGGATCTTTAGTAATCAAGGATGAATTAAAATTAAGATTGATTAATTCTCTTGGATTGGTTGATTCTTAATTCTGATTTCTTCCATTTATTTGAATTTTGTTTCTACATTTGATTCTCAATTTTGATTCTCCATTTACTTGAAAATCCCTTTTTTCGCTCCTGTTTCTATTTGCGTAATTATTTTCCTATTTCAAAATCTTATTTCTGTTTGCATAATTCTTTTTCTATTTTGTTTTCTAGTTTTTGTTATCTAATTCTATTTTCTCATTTTTGTCCATTAACTTCCCCAATATTTGCTTGATTTGATCCAATTGCAATTACAATCTTTGAGAGACGATCTGGTGTTGACTCCTATGCTATAAGCCATAGGTATAACTCAGTTACAATTTTGATTGAGTTCGGCGCTTGTCAAAATTTTGGCGTCGTTGCCGAGGATTGTTAATTGCAATCTGATCATATTAAGTGACCGTATTAACTTTTCTTCTTACTAACAATTAACTTTTGTTCAATCCATAACTATTGCATTGGTTACTATTTCATTGGTTTTTGTTACTGGTGATCATTCTTTTGATGTCTTTATTAATAATTGCATTGCAAGATCTCACCCTCAATGTCATTCAATTATTTTGGATGTGCTCTTAACTGCCTACCACTGTTTTATACCCAACTAACATTTTTCTCCTAGTTTTAATTTCTTTGGGTGCAGGGGCAAACCAGTGTTAATTTGACTGTGGAGTTTTGAGCTGAGACTTGGTCCCCAAGGTTTAATCATCATTTTGAGCACGGTGATCTCAAGGATCATCCACTCAGATTTTAATCAAATTCCATCATCTGATAGGAGTTTTGAGAAAATTGGGGATATAACGGTAATTTTTGTAATTATTTTGGTATCTCTGAATGACCTGAATTTTGGTCAATTGATAGAAAAAAAATCTAAATCACTCGACTAGGAGAGGCAACCCTGGCTATGCTCTGTTTTCCCAAATTTCATCGTTTAGACCACTTTTTCAATTTTTGAAATATTTTCTTTGCATGATAATTTTCTAAATCAATGTAATTTTCATTCTGTGGTGGTCCCATGATTTTTAAAATTCATTTGATATATTTTTTTATTTTTTCTAGCTATTTCTGTAGTGTAGATTTGTATGTTTTTGTGTTTTTGGCATTCTAACACCAAAATAGCCTTGATTGGTGCATGACTAGGTCTAATCCTGAAAACTTGTTTGATTTTGATCCTGAAATTGATAGAACATTTCATAGGTTGATTCGTGCTCATAGGCTAAGTGAAAGAATTGCTTCTGAATTTGATTTTCACATTGAATCTGTTAGTGCATCTGAGAGCTTAAGTGATTTTGAAACCATGGCTGACAACATGTATAATAGGACTTTTAAAGAACTTGCTGCTTCTGATGTAACTTACTAGTCTTTGTGCATTCAATATCCTGATCTTGATGCTGACTTTGAGTTAAAATTTGGATTGATACACTTGTTGCCCAAGTTTCATGGTCTTGCAGGTGAGGACCACCATAAGCACCTAAAGGAGTTCCATGTGGTTTGTTCAACCATGAAGCCGTATGGGATCCTTGAGGTGCACATCAAGTTGAGGGCATTCCCTTTCTATCTTACTGATGCAGCCAAGGATTGGCTATTCTACCTTTCACCAGGTTCTGTAGTGAGTTGGGATAATATGAATAAGCTATTCTTAGAGAAGTTCTTCCCTACATCCAGAGCTGCTGCCATTAGAAAAGACATCTGTGGTATAAGACAAATGGCAGGTGAGACTTTGCATGAATATTGGGAGAGATTCAAGAAGTTGTGCTCAAGCTGTCCCCACCACCAAATTAGTGATCAGCTCTTGATTCAATATTTCTATGAGGGCTTACTGCCAATGGATAGAAGTACGGTGGATGCTGCCTCTAGAGGTGCCTTGGTGGATAAAACTCTACTGTAGCAAGAGATTTGATAGCAAATATGGCAGCCAATGCTCAATAATTTGGCATAAGAGCCCTTACCTCAACCAGAGAAGTCAATGAGGTTCAATTGTCTGATATAGACCAACAGAGAATGGAACACAAACTTGATGAATTGACTTCTTGGGTGAGGCAATTAGCAGTGGGACAACATGTACTAGTTTCTGTACAAGAGCCTGCAAGGGTGTGTGAAATTGCTCTTATCCATCTCATCCTACTAATGCATGCCCCACACTTCAGGATGATGGTTCTATTTTTCCAAAGCAATCATTTACAGCAACTGGCATTTTTCCTGGTAGACCTTAATATTAGCAGTCCCAGCAGTGGCCAATATATGATCTATTTTCTAATACTTATAATCCTAGCTGGAGGGACCATCCCAACTTGAGATATGGGAATTCTGGTTAGCAACAACTGTAACACCCTAAAAATTCTGACTTTAGGGTAAATGACAATTATGTCCCCAATGTACTGTTTTATGCTTGTCTGTATAAAATGTTATTTTTGTTTTATTGTCTGTGTCTTTATTTAACTGAAATGTTCTATAATGTATTACTTGAGTAAGGAAAATGTGAATTTTTCGGTTAGAAGAATTTTGTTTTGGTCTTTTAGAGCGAAGGAGTTTGGTAAACTCAATTCGAAAGAACTTGTTATGAATATTTTAATTTTTAGAATTTAAGCGTGCGATAAAATAATTTTGAGTATTATTTTATTACTCAAGATAAATTTTGACAAAGTGGACCCGAATCTTTGTGTTTGCGGGACCCACGTACAAGTAAAGTAACCAATGGATAGATTAGAAACTTGGACCAATAAAAACAAGACACCTAGAAGTCAAACTAATCAAGACAAGTCAACAAAAGTGACTAAGCTAGTTAGATTGGAACTAGAACATTTAATTTAGTTAGTCTAGTTACCTTGAAATTTAACTAAGTTAATTACTACAACCTTGTAAATAACTAAATGATAATAACTAGTTTAGTAATCTAGTTATGCCTAATTAACTAGAAACTTTAAACTAACTAAGTTACCATAATGTAACTAGAAGGTAACTAATTAGTTAATGGAGTAACCAAGCTTTCACCTAAGCAAGTAACTAGTTAGTTGAAGAAAGCAAACTAAGTTGGCCATCTAGTTAGGGAATTCGGCCAAAGCAAGGAAAAACCACCCAAGAAAATTCTAGACCAAGCCTAGTCATGCCATGACTCATTACCATTCAACCAATAGGAAACAAGCTTCTTTTACAAGACTTAATCATAGCCATTGAACCATTGGATGGCCTAGATTTGTTCTTGAATTTTAACACATGCATTAAGACCATTTTCTATTCACTTCTACGGCCAACACTTCAAGTAATTATCCAACTAATTCCTTCATTCTCTCCTTCGTTTTCACCGTCCACCATTGGAGACCCAAAGAGACTATTCGGTCAAAGCTTCATTCTCTATCATCCTTTCACTCAAAATTTCTCTTTTCTTATTTTTCTACTCCTAAACATCACTATAAGACTATCTCTAGTTGAAAGCTTCTTCTATTTCTTCCATTTTCAAGCTTGAAGATCACTTTGGAGATTCTTCTTCAAAGGTAAAATCTCTTGTTTTTCAATTCTATTTTCATTTCTAAGCTTCCAAGCCATGATTGAACCATGGTATGGTTCTATTTTCTAATATTAACCTTTAAAAAATTTTGTTCATTTTTCCTAGATTCTAAGGAGAAGAACCGAAACCACAAGGAAGAGAAAGAGAAGAGATTTTCATCATTTAGGGTAAGAGGAAGACAAAAATTTAATTAAATTAAAGTGGTATTGAGAAATTAGGGTTTGATTATATTTGTAAAATCCATAAGGATTCTTCTATGTGTTGATTTTTATAGCTTTTTATTTACTTGTTTAAGCTTTGATGCATTGTATATGTTATACATTGTATGTGTTAGATTAATGTTAGAAATGCATGAGCATTCCAAAGAATGCAAAAACCCTAGGTTCGGTCACATTATTGAATGGGAGGAATTAAAATGTTTTACAATGTTGATTAATGAATACCAAATGAATTTTTGAAGCCAATTTAAGTGTTGTTAATATTTACAAAGAAAACATAGTAATTTATAATATTTTACAAGATAATTGGAAAAAAAAAATATTTTAGTGGTCTTAAATAATTTAACAATTATTTTTTATATATAGTTAAGAAATATTTATTTGAGTAAATGAGACGAGAAAATGATTTAAAAAGCTTACGCGATTGAGAAAATAGCAAAATATATTTATGCGATTTGGAAATGTGATGTATATTGTAAAAACAGGCAAGATTTTGAAAATAAAATAAAATTTCTACGCGATTGATGAAAACAACAAATTTTCTGTCGGGCCAAAGTGGTGGACCGGATGTGTGGATCTGTATGAGTGCGCCAAGTGGGAGCGTCTTGTATTTGGAGATTTTTTTGCCCGAGGGCATTTATGTAATTATTTTAGCCATTGAGGGCGTTTTTGAAAATATTTGAAATTTGAGGGCATTTTGTAATTATTCAAAGTTTAATGGCATTTTTGTAAATAATGGAGATTTGATAGTATTTTTGTAAATAATTGAAAATTGATGGCATTTATATAAATAATTGAAACTTGAGGATATTTTGGTAATTATGCATTTGTTCATGCACTGAGTCATGCCAAATTTAAAATTGGTGATTTGATTGATGAGATGAATAACATCGTGTTGTCGATGTGATAGGCTTAGTGTGTTCACTTTTCGATATGGACTTGGAGTTCATAGTGTGCACTATTCCATATGTGAGGAGGTAGCTCCTACGGGCGTGGTGCGTGATAACACACTTATGTTCTCGACGAGCACTATCCTTAATCAAGTTCGAGAGGACTAGCCGACTGCATTTTGTAGTACACAATTAATTGATTTGTGTGTCCGGGTTGTGTACTATGCCATTATATTTATTTTTCGTGGGCTATAGACACAAAGTATTGACAAAGTGCAATAGCAATCACAACGATCGATTATAGACACAAAAGTCATTTTGCAATAGCTGGTCGGGATAGCCAAGCTATAGACACAAAGTCTGACAAGGCAATAGCTGGTCGGGGTAGTCAAGCTATAGACACAAAGGGTGGACAGTGCAATAGCTGGCTGGGCAGTATTATTAGAACTTTCAGATCATTCTCTCTGATATCTGAGTATGTGTTGTAGCTCCATGGAGTAGGAATGAGTCATTTTACACTTTGACATATTCATTTTAAATTCATTATATTGTGTGGTGGGTATTTTGAACTGTTATGGGATTTATGTACATTATGGATTTTATTTATGTTAATGTTGTATTATTATTTCATATGTGACATTTATTGGTTATTTCGAGTTGTCTTACCTCTCTATTTGTGGTATATATTGTTTGTTTTGTTTGTTGTATATATATATATATATATATAGATTATGAAGAAGGGATCAAGAAACAGTGTTGGGCGGTGAATACATAGCGAGAGGAAGAACCACGATCCACTGATTTTCGGTCCAAAGACAGGAGTCTTAGATCATCCCTAGTGTTAGTATTGATAGGGTGAGATGTCGACACCGGATTTTTGGGTTTTATCGATTTGGAATTCCACGGAGGAGCTGACAGTTGGCGCATCTATGGAGAACGTAACCTTGTTGCTTATACAGGAGTAATTACTTTGTCTTTGCGACCAGAGTCTATTTCTGCCCCGGTTTTTGTAGCAGATTTATATGTTCGATTGGAACTACCATTGGGGATTCGCCATCCTTTGGAACGGTCTTTTTCGGGTTCCCAATGAGTATAGTTTTGTGTCTTCTGCTCGGACACCTTCTGTTAGGACCCCTAATTATATTCCGGTCCACAGAGCACCCAGAGTTCCTGCTCATAGGTCCTCTGGGAGGCGTCATGTATTTATGTCATTGGAGGAATCATCCAGAATGTTTCTCCAAGTGACTAAAAAATGTATGACGTGCACTTGGGTTTGTTATCCTTCGATCTTTGGGTTGTAAATATAAACCTTTTATGCTTTCTTTTCTTTTGGTATGCGTTTTTTATTTGGGTTGTAAATTATGTGTAAATTATTTGTACAACTTATGAAAACAAAACTTATGTAAATTTTTGTATATTAGTATCGATGGATATGTATATGAATGGATATGTTTATGGATATAATGTATATTGTACAGGGGTGTGCCGATATTATCTATGTATGTGTGTATGAATTTTTTTTTTAGGTGTAATATCTTGAGGATACAACTTTC
The DNA here is from genome assembly GCA_029884595.1 of Ormosia semicastrata. NCBI lineage: Eukaryota > Viridiplantae > Streptophyta > Magnoliopsida > Fabales > Fabaceae > Ormosia > Ormosia semicastrata. The sequence continues at coordinate 80,298,023 of JAQQTO010000060.1, forward strand.
ATGTTTTCAAACAAAGTACGTATACGAGTTTTATTATTTAAGTTTTCTCGTTATCGTTGTTTTATTTTAATTTTAAATGTGACACCCCCATAAAGGTGTTACATTAGTTGGTATCAGAGCCCAAGTTAGAGTCTTTTGGGTTTGTGGGTAAGTTTGCCTTAATTGTACTATGTGAATCTCTGAACCAGAGCCCAAGTTAGAGTCTTTAGAGGTTATGGATGGGTCTGTTTGTGCTTGTGTTGTGTGAATTCTCTGTGATTTATTTTCGAAAGGAAAAATCTAACTTTTATGTTTCATGCGATTAAAGAAAGAAGATGTCTGGAAGAAGAGGAAGACATGCGGATATTCCTAGAGAAGTGGATCCTATAGTAGCGGCTGCAGAGGCTATGCAGCGGATGGCGGAAGCAATGATTCACCAGAACCAGAGAGCAACTCAACAAGAAGAAGCTACTGCGGATGCCCTAAATTTATCGAATTTAGGCGTAGTAACCCGCCACAGTTTAGAGGCGAGCTCAATCCGGAGAAAGCAAGTTTATGGATTCAGGAGCTAGAGAAGATATTTGAAGGGATGGGATGCCCAGATGACAAAAAGGTAACGTATGCTACTTATATGTTAAGAGGAGATGGAGAAAATTGGTGGAAAGGAACCCGTCGGTTGTTGCAAGCTGAAGGCACTGTAGTAACTTGGGAAGTGTTTTCTACTAGGTTTATGGACAAGTATTTTCCTATCGATTGCTCGATATGCCAAGGAAAGAGAATTTCTTGGTCTACGTCAAGGAAATATGACAGTTCGAGTATGCATCTAAATTTGAGAGTTTGTCTCAATTCTCGGATTATGCTCAAACCAGGCCAAATGATGAGTGGCGATGTAGGAAGTTTGAAGCGAGATCATTTGCGAGTGGAGTTAAGACAAGGAGTACGCCTTTGAGAATGACTCAATTCCATGCTTTAGTAGATACATGTGCGCAATTGGAGGAATTGGAATCGTTAAAGGAGCCCAAGACTTGTAATTTTGGACCAATGAGGTTTCGAGGGAGGTAGCAGCCATAATAATCGGTTCCAGCATAAGCCATACTTGAGACCACGGAAACCAATTACAACGACCACTGTTGGAGGAAGCTCTGCTAGTACTACTCCTAGTCAGAAAGTGGCGTTTGTACCAACCTGTTTTAAGTGTGGGAAGAAAGGCCATGTTTCTTCAGATTGTCCAATTAAAGGAACAATTTGTTTTAATTGTCGGCAACCTGGACATTTTTCTAAGGATTGTCCTCAGTTGGAAAAGAAACCTGCCTTGAAGACTGTTCGGGCAAGTCAACCAAGATCCGAAGGACGAGTCTATACTATGATAGGAACTGAAGTTTCTCAGTCTGACAATCTTATTCAAGGGGGAGGAACCATAGGAGGTAAGCCTTTGGTGTCTTGTATGATTCAGCGCAACGCATTCTTTTATTGCCTATAGTTGTGTTAAGAAGTTGAAGCGCACTGTGTCTTCTTTGAATTTTCCATTGGTTGTTTCTACACCAACTACTAAACTGTGGTCACATCCAAAATATGTTTGGATTGTCTGTTGTTGTGAAGGACCGTATGTTCATAGTCAACTTGATTTGTTTACCTCTAGTGGAGATAGATGTGATATTAGGAATGGATTGGTTGTCTTCTAACCATATTCTGATAGACTGTGCAACTAAAGCCATAGTTTTTCCAAAGGAAGAGAACTCTGGATTTTTGACTGCTGTTAAAGCTAAGTCATTGCTGAGAAATGGAGCGCAGGGATTTGTATTATTATCTTCTCTAAAAGTTGAGGATGAGAAAGATATACGTGCAATTCCTGTTGTTAATGAATTTCCGGAAGTCTTTCCAGATGATGTACCTGGTTTGCCGCCAGAAAGAGAAATCGAATTTGCTATCGATTTGGTACCAGGAACAGGTCCTATTTCGATTGCACCGTATCGAATGTCACCAGCTGAATTGATGGAGTTGAAAAAGCAATTGGAAGAGTTGTTGGAAAAGCAGTTTGTGCGACCAAGTGTTTCACCATGGGGAGCACCAGTGCTTCTAGTCAAGAAGAAGGATGGAACTTCTCGACTCTGTGTGGACTATCGTCAGTTGAATAAGGTTACCATAAAGAATAAATATCCACTCCCACGGATTGATGATTTGATGGACCAGTTGAAGGGAGCAGAAGTATTTTCTAAAATAGATCTGAGATCAGGTTACCATCAGATCCGTGTTAAGATGGAGGATGTACCTAAAACAGCCTTCCGAACTCGTTATGGGCATTATGAATATCAGGTTATGCCTTTTGGAGTGACAATGCTCTTGCTATATTCATGGATTATATGAATAGGATTTTTTGCCCGTACCTTGATAGATTTGTTGTTGTCTTTATAGATGACATTCTAATCTATTCTCGGTCTAAAGAAGAGCATGCCGAACATCTCGGTATAGTTCTTCAGGTTTTGAAGGATAAGCAGTTATATGCAAAGTTGGCTAAATGTGAATTTTGGTTGGAAGAAGTGCAATTTCTAGGTCACGTAATTTCTAAGGAGGGTATTGCAGTGGATCCATCCAAGATAGAAACTATTCTGCAATGGGAGAGACCTAAAACAGTGAAGTTCGAAGTTTTGTTGGATTGGCCGGGTATTATCGGAGGTTCATAGAGGGTTTTTCCAAGATCGCTGGACCACTTACACAACTTACCAGGAAGAATCAAGCTTTTGAATGGACGGATGAACGTGAATCCAGTTTTCAAGAGCTGAAGAGAAAGCTAACAACCGCACCAGTGTTGATCTTACCAGATTCTAATAGATCTTTTGATGTGTACTGTGACGCTTCATACCAAGGGTTAGGATGCGTGCTAATGCAAGATCGGAATGTGGTGGCGTATGCTTCGAGGCAATTAAAAGTTCATGAGAGAAATTACCCAACTCATGATTTGGAATTAGCAGCGGCGGTGTTTGCATTAAAGATATGGAGGCATTATTTGTATGGGGCCATGTTCAATGTCTTTAGTGATCACAAAAGTTTGAAATACTTGTTTGATCAGAAAGAATTGAATATGAGACAAAGACGATGGCTTGAGTTTCTCAAAGATTATGATTTTCAACTCCAATATCATCCAGGAAAAGCTAATGTGGTAGCAGATGCCCTGAGTAGAAAAGTACTTAGTGTTTCTACAATGATGATAAAGGAAGAGGAATTACTCAACGAGTTCAGAAATTTAGAAGTGTCAATGGAATTAGTGTCTGGGAAGATTCGTGTAGGCAGAATGGTAATCTTAAATGACTTGCTTAATATAATTCGAGATAAACAAGAGGAGGATGCGTTTTTGCAGAATGAAAGAGAACTGTTAAAGCAAGGTCACAAGGCAACAGTGGAAGAGGGATCAGATAGAATTTTAAGATTTCAAGGAAAAGTTTGTATACCCGACAATTTGAACTAAAAGACGGCAATATTGGATGAAGCTCATACTAGTAATCTAAGTTTGCATCCAGGAATGACCAAGATGTATCAAGATTTGAAGAAATTATTTTGGTGGCCAAGGATGAAAAGAGACGTAGCGGAACGTGTGGCGTCTTGTTTGGTTTGTCAGAAAGCGAAAGTAGAACATCAGAGGCCAGCTGGAATGTTACAACCGCTCTCTATTCCAGAATGGAAGTGGGATAGTATCTCTATGGATTTTGTTACTGGACTACCAAGAACGAGAAAAGGTCATGACTCAATCTGGGTTATTGTTGATAGGCTCACGAAGTCAGCTCATTTCTTGCCTGTTAATATTAAGTATTCGTTGGAAAGATTAGCCCAAATTTATATCAATGAGATTGTTAGATTACATGGGGTACCTATTTCCATAATTTCTGATAGAGATCCAAGGTTTACATCAAAGTTTTTGCCAAATCTACAAAAAGCAATGGGAACTAAGCTACATTTGAGCTCTGTTTATCATCCACAGACTGATGGCCAGACTGAAAGAACTATATAATCTTTGGAAGATCATGTTACGTGCTTGTGTCTTTGGAGCAACAAGGGAGTTGGGATGAATTTTTATCTTTGATAGAATTCACTTACAACAATAGTTTTCATGCAAGTATAGGGATGGCACCCTATGAAGCATTGTATGGACGACGATGCCGAACACCTTTGTGTTGGTATCAAGACGGTGAAAGTATGACTATTGGGCCAGAATTGGTACAGCAGACTATAGAGAAAGTAAAAATGATTCAAGAGAAAATGCGAACTACCCAGAGTAGGCAAAAGAGTTATGCAGATAAAAGAAGGCGACCGTTGGAATTTGAAGAATGTGAGCATGTATTTTTGAGGGTGACTCCTACGACTGGTATTGGAAGAGTTATCAAATCTAAGAAGCTTACACCTAAGTTTATTGGACCTTATCAGATTATCCGTAGGATAGGTCCTGTCGCTTATCAAGTAGCCTTACCGCCGTTTTTGTCTAATCTGCATAATGTGTTTCATGTGTCCCAATTAAAGAAATATATTCCAGATCCGACACATGTGATACAAACCCGATAAATCTGATTGAAGGAAAATCGACGTACGAGACATTTCTGTAAGGATTGAAGACAGAAAAGTGAAGCGACTCGAGGAAAGATGATTGAGTTGGTCAAAGTTATATGGAACGATGTGACCGGAGATGCTACATGGGAATTGGAGGATAAGATGAGGGAACAATATCCTCAATTGTTTTAAGGTATAACAAATTTCGAGGACGAAATTTTTGTTTGTTGGGGAGAGTTGTAACACCCTAAAAATTCTGACTTTAGGGTAAATGACAATTATGTCCCCAATGTACTGTTTTATGCTTGTCTGTATAAAATGTTATTTTTGTTTTATTGTCTGTGTCTTTATTTAACTGAAATGTTCTATGTATTACTTCGAGTAAGGAAAATGTGAATTTTTCTGGTTAGAAGAATTTTGTTTTGGTCTTTTAGAGCAGAAGGAGTTTGGTAAACTCAATTCTGAAAGACACTGTTATGAATATTTTAATTTTTAGAATTTAACTGTGCGATAAAATAATTTTCAGTATTATTTTATTACTCAGTATAAATTTTGACAGTGGACCCGATACTGTGTTTGCGGGACCCACGTACAAGTAAAGTAACCAATGGATAGATTAGAAACTTGGACCAATAAAAACAAGACACCTAGAAGTCAAACTAATCAAGACAAGTCAACAAAAGTGACTAAGCTAGTTAGATTGGAACTAGAACATTTAATTTAGTTAGTCTAGTTACCTTGAAATTTAACTAAGTTAATTACTACAACCTTGTAAATAACTAAATGATAATAACTAGTTTAGTAATCTAGTTATGCCTAATTAACTAGAAACTTTAAACTAACTAAGTTACCATAATGTAACTAGAAGGTAACTAATTAGTTAATGGAGTAACCAAGCTATCACCTAAGCAAGTAACTAGTTTGTTGAAGAAAGCAAACCAAGTTGGCCATCTAGTTAGGGAATTCGGCCAAAGCAAGGAAAAACCACCCAAGAAAATTCTAGACCAAGCCTAGTCATGCCATGACTCATTACCATTCAACCAATAGGAAACAAGCTTCTTTTACAAGACTTAATCATAGCCATTGAACCATTGGATGGCCTAGATTTGTTCTTGAATTTTAACACATGCATTAAGACCATTTTCTATTCACTTCTACGGCCAACACTTCAAGTAATTATCCAACTAATTCCTTCATTCTCTCCTTCGTTTTCACCGTCCACCATTGGAGACCCAAAGAGACTATTCGGTCAAAGCTTCATTCTCTATCATCCTTTCACTCAAAATTTCTCTTTTCTTATTTTTCTACTCCTAAACATCACTATAAGACTATCTCTAGTTGAAAGCTTCTTCTATTTCTTCCATTTTCAAGCTTGAAGATCACTTTGGAGATTCTTCTTCAAAGGTAAAATCTCTTGTTTTTCAATTCTATTTTCATTTCTAAGCTTCCAAGCCATGATTGAACCATGGTATGGTTCTATTTTCTAATATTAACCTTTAAAAAATTTTGTTCATTTTTCCTAGATTCTAAGGAGAAGAACCGAAACCAAAAGGAAGAGAAAGAGAAGAGATTTTCATCATTTAGGGTAAGAGGAAGACAAAAATTTAATTAAATTAAAGTGGTATTGAGAAATTAGGGTTTGATTATATTTGTAAAATCCATAAGGATTCTTCTATGTGTTGATTTTTATAGCTTTTTATTTACTTGTTTAAGCTTTGATGCATTGTATATGTTATACATTGTATGTGTTAGATTAATGTTAGAAATGCATGAGCATTCCAAAGAATGCAAAAACCCTAGGTTCGGTCACATTATTGAATGGGAGGAATTAAAATGTTTTACAATGTTGATTAATGAATACCAAATGAATTTTTGAAGCCAATTTAAGTGTTGTTAATATTTACAAAGAAAACATAGTAATTTATAATATTTTACAAGAATTGGAAAAAAAAAATATTTTAGTGGTCTTAAATAATTTAACAATTATTTTTTATATATAGTTAAGAAATATTTATTTGAGTAAATGAGACGAGAAAATGATTTAAAAAGCTTACGCGATTGAGAAAATAGCAAAATATATTTATGCGATTTGGAAATGTGATGTATATTGTAAAAACGGCAAGATTTTGAAAATAAAATAAAATTTCTACGCGATTGATGAAAACAACAAATTTTTCTGTCGGGCCAAAGTGGTGGACCCGGATGTGTGGACTGTATGAGTGCGCCAAGTGGGAGCGTACTGTATTTGGAGATTTTTGCCACTGAGGGCATTTATGTAATTATTTTAGCCATTGAGGGCGTTTTTGAAAATATTTGAAATTTGAGGGCATTTTTGTAATTATTCAAAGTTTAATGGCATTTTTGTAAATAATGGAGATTTGATAGTATTTTTGTAAATAATTGAAAATTGATGGCATTTATATAAATAATTGAAACTTGAGGATATTTTGGTAATTATGCATTTGTTCATGCACTGAGTCATGCCAAATTTAAAATTGGTGATTTGATTGACGAGATGAATAACATCGTGTTGTCGATGTGATAGGCTTAGTGTGTTCACTTTCTGATATGGACTTGGAGTTCATAGTGTGCACTATTCCATATGTGAGGTAGCTCATTCCGGGCCGTGGTGCGTGATAACACACTTATGTTCTCGACGAGCACTATCCTTAATCAAGTTCGAGAGGACTAATGATCACTGTAGTACACAATTAATTAATTGTGTGTCTGGGTTGTGTACTATGCCATTATATTTATTTTTCGTGGGCTATAGACACAAAGTATTGACAAAGTGCAATAGCAATCACAACGATCGATTATAGACACAAAGTCCGTCGAATGCAAATGGTCGGGATAGCCAAGCTATAGACACAAAGTTGTGACAAGGCAATAGCTGGTCGGGGTAGTCAAGCTATTGCAATAGCTGGCCGGGCGTGTGATTATTAGAACTTTCAGATCATTTCTCTCGATATCCGAGTATGTGTTGTAGCTCCATGGAGTAGGAATGAGTCATTTTACACTTTGACATATTCATTTTAAATTCATTATATTGTGTGGTGGGTATTTTGAACTATTATGGGATTTATGTACATTATGGATTTTATTTATGTTAATGTTGTATTATTATTTCATATGTGACATTTATTGGTTATTTCGAGTTGTCTTACCTCTCTATTTGTGGTATATATTGTTTGTTTTGTTTGTTGTATATATATATATATATATATAGATTATGAAGAAGGGATCGAAGAAACAGTGTTGGGCGGTGAATACATAGCGAGAGGAAGAACCACGATCCACAGATTTTCGGTCAAAGACCCAGGAGTCTTAGATCATCCCTAGTGTTAGTATTGATAGGGTGAGATGTCGACACCCGGATTTTTGGGTTTTATCGATTTGGAATTCCACGGAGGAGGCGACGGTTGGCGCATCTATGGAGAACGTAACCTTGTTGCTTATACAGAGTAATTACTTTGTCTTTGCGACCGAGTCTATTTCTCGCCCGGCTTTTGTAGCAGATTTATATGTTCGATTGGAACTACCATTGGGGATTCGCCGTCACCGGAACGGTCTTTTTCGGGTTCCCAATGAGTATAGTTTTGTGTCTTCCTCTCGGACACCTTCGTTAGGACCCCTAATTATATTCCCGGTCCACAGAGCACCCAGAGTTCCTGCTCATAGGTCCTCTGGGAGGCGTCATGTATTTATGTCATTGGAGGAATCATCCAGGAATGTTTCTCCAAGTGACTAAAAATGTATGACGTGCACTTGGGTTTGTTATCCTTACTGATGCTGGGTTGTAAATATAAACCTTTTATGCTTTCTTTTCTTTTGGTATGCATTTTTTTATTTGGGTTGTAAATTATGTGTAAATTATTTGTACAACTTATGAAAACAAAACTTATGTAAATTTTTGTATATTAGTATCTGATGGATATGTATATGAATGGATATGTTTATGGATATAATGTATATTGTACAGGGGTGTGTCGATATTATCTATGTATGTGTGTATGAATTTTTTTTTTAGGTGTAATATCTTGAGGATACAACTTTCATGTTTTCAAACAAAGTACGTATACGAGTTTTATTATTTAAGTTTTCTCGTTATCGTTGTTTTATTTTAATTTTAAATGTGACACCCCCATAAAGGTGTTACAACAACAGCCCCAATAGCAATAATTTAGATACCAACCACCTGCATTCAGACAGCAACAACATGTGCAGCAATCCATCCAAGCCACTCCAACTAAGCCATCATTGGAAGATTTGATGAAACAGATGGTCACAAACAACATTCAATTCCAACAGAATGTCAATGCCACTATTCAAAATTTACAGACTTAGATTGGGTAGTTGGAAACCACTGTGAGTGAGCTGAAAAGTCAAAGGTCGAGCCAATTGCCTTCACAAATAGTTAATAACCTAATAGGCAATGTGAGTGCCATTTCCTTGAGAAGTGGCAAAGAAGTTGATGGTCCTAGTTTACCACAACCATAGTTTCCAGTGCAGCAACCAGACATTGACCAAAAACAGTAAAGTTCGCACAAAATAAATAACTCAGTCTAGAAATTTGTGACACAGAAAAAATGTGTAGAGAATTCAAACCTGGCCATTCCATTACATTTTCCAAATAGGGTCATACAGTCCAAGCAGATAGCTCAAGCAGAAATGGAAATAGAAGTCATGGAGACATTCAGGAAGGTGGAAATCAATATCCCCCTCCTGGATGCAATCAAGCAGATTCCAAAGTATGCCAAATTCTTGAAGGAGCTATGCACTCACAAGAGAAGGTTGAAAGGAAATGAGAAAGTGAGCATAAGAAGAAATGTTTCTGCCTTGATCTAACCAAATATGCCCCCTACATACAAGGATCCTGAAACATTCACCATTCCATGCATAATAGGAAACAAGCAATTTCCTCATGCGATGTTGGATTTAGGTGCTTCGATCAATGTGATGCCATAATCAGTTTTTGAATCTCTGTGGCTTGGAGAGTTGAAGTCAACCGGAGTAATAATTCGGCTGGCAAATAAGAGCATGACTCATCCTGTAGGAGTGCTTGAGGATGTTTTGGTAAGGGTAAATGATTTAATATTTCTAGCAAATTTTTATGTTCTGAACATGGATGAGGAATTTGCATCTAGTAAGCCGCCATCAATTCTAGGTAGACCCTTTTTGAAAACTGCAAAAACTAAGATTGATGTGCATACTAGTACCCTTTCCATGGAATTTGGGGATGACTTAGTTCAATTTGATATCTTTGATGCCATGAAACATCCTTGGAAGAGCATTCTATTTTTTAGTTGGATGTCATTGATTTGCTTATTGATGATATACATGATGATATGCTAGCTCAATTTCTTGAAATTGTGGGATTTTTGGATAGTGTTGATTTTCTTGGATGTTCTGGATGTGATGGGACTAGTATGTGTGCTGCCTTTTTTGAAATTTTTACTATTGTGGGAGATGCTGCTGCATGTTTGAAATTTCCTTATTCTATGAGTTATGATCATGCTGTTTTGGAAGAATGTACACAAATTACAGGTGATACTGCAGTTAAATTAGCAGAATTAATTTTTTCAACCACCTTGATACCTTCAATGCAACAACCACTTACCCAAGAGTTGAAAGCCATTGAAGAATTTTTAGAAAATGGAGAAGAAGAGCACCGGATAGCAGTCACTACTGTGGTGGATTTTGTTTTTGAGCCATGGTCCAACATAAACAAGGAAAATGAAAATGAAGTTAATCAAGTACACATATTGCATTCTAGTGGTGTAGACACATAAATTAAGGAAGGCCAATGGGACCCCAATGGAAGCTCTCCTACTTCAAGTCATGTTTCCAGTCATGTTTCAAGCTTAACTTGGTCTCAGCCATTCCACTTCAAGCAATGGGACCCTGGTGGAAGTCTCTTCACTTGATAATGATGTTTCTTTTCTTTCCTTCTCCTTTATTTTACTTGTTCATTACTTGATGATTTTGATGGATGTTGTTTGTCTTTTAAGCTTTCCATTGAGGACAATGTTAACTTTAAGTGTGGGGGAGGAATTTTAGCATTCTGTTTTTGTTGCTATTTGCAATTTTAATGTTGTTGTTTTATTTTTCTATTTCTGTTTTTCTATTTTCTATTTTTTGCATTTAAATTCATTTCTGTTTTTCATGTACTATTTCTATTTATGCTATTTTGATGTTTCTAATATTTTTGTATCTATTTATTATTATTTTTCTTTGTTGATATTTTTATTTTTTTGTTTATGTTTTTATTCTTTGTATATGTTAAATTTCATTTTTATTTTCTGTTTTCTACTATTGCTAAATTCTCATTGCTAATTAATTCTATTTTAGTATTTCATTTTTGATTTTTTTTTTTTTGTTTCGATTCTATTTTTCTATTTCTCGTTGTTAATTTTTGCTATTTCCGTTTCGCTATTTTTGTTATTTTCTTTTACTATTTTTGCTTTCTATTTTTGATTTTGTTTTTTATTTTTTTTAAAAAGAAAAAAAGCATGTTTTTAATTATTTTCCAATGATGTTTTGAGATTTGTGAAGTTTATGAGTTTGAAACAATTGAAATTCAAGGTACTTGGCATGATTGAATAAATTTTCTTCCTTCCTAAATTTGACATGCTTGGTTTTGGATGTTTGATTGGTGAATTGAGTTTGATAGATGCATACATTGTGAGATTTTGAGCCTATTGGTGGATTTAACATTTGCACCGTTCTCTTATTTCTTGTGTGATTTTCACTCATGTCAATTGATCACTCTAGAACTTGCTTTAATTCTTTTTGAGGCTACATTTTCACTTGTATGCATAAACATGATTGAGGCCTTCTTTCTTGAATTAGCTACTTTGGGCAAATAGCCAACCTTGCATCATTTCCCTTTGATTAACCCCCTTGAGCCTATTTGCCTATTCTTTGTCTTAGCTCATTATATGCCTTATGTGAAAAACTATGTTTTACCTTACCTTAGGGAATGGGAGAGCATTGATTCATTTTCATTGAGGAGCTCTTTTGCTTGTTGGTAATAATAGTTCAAGTGTGGGGGTTGTGCAGATTGATGTGCAATATGCAAAGTGTTTGGTGAAAAAAAAATATAAAATAGAAGAGCCAAATGAAAAGAAAAAAAATAGAGAGAAAAAGAATAAATGCAAGCAAGGTTGTGAAAGAAAAAATAATAATAAAAAAAATAAGAGAAGGAAAGAGAAGGAAATATGTAAAGAGAATGTGCATTATTTGGAGTTGGGGGATAAAATTTCATGTTTGTTACTTATCATTTGAGTTTCTTCCAAATGCTATTTTATTCTCTTATGTGTTTAACTTGTCATATCCATATTGTTTCATTCCTTTACCTTGACCCCATTACAACCTTGAATAAAGTCCTCTTGATTTTTGTGTGCATGTGTTTGAGTAGTGGAGAAGTAGAAAATAAGTAAGATTATGGTAGTGCACTTTTCATGGGTTGAATTGAGTGAAATACTTACGTTGTAAACACTTGAGGGATTGAGAGTGTATCTTGTGAGGATCTATCATTCTTGATTAATGCTCTTCAAATTGAAGATACCTTACTCGTTCAAATTTAAGATGTGAATAAATGTTACCTCATGAATGCTTTGTTCCTTTAAATCTTTAGTTGCTTTTCTTGCTTATAGCATTTGTATTCTTGAATGTCATTGGAATTTGAGTATTTTAGAGTTTTTAGCTTTTGAGTTTGTGTTGTTTTTGCTTGTTCCCTAGTTTTGGTCTTATGTGATTTGTCCAAGAGTGCGAAAAGTTAAGTGTGGGAAAATTTGATAATCACATATTTTATACATTAATAAACCCTCATTTTTAGTTATTTACACTCTCCATGTAATTAATTAATTAATGCTTAGTCATGTTTTGTAAGTTTGGGCTCAAATTGGGCCTAATTGAATTTTTTCAGCATTATTGAGTTTTGATGTTGTTTCTGTATTTCGGCCATAACTTGAGTTCTAGATATCTAAAAAATTTACACTTTACATTGTAGGAAAGCTGAGAGGAAGCTCTACAACTTTGACGAAGAGCTCGAAGTCTCAATCAGATGTCTAATGGACCTAATTAGGCCTGGAAGTTTAGACTCAAGTTTGGGGAGCATATGTCATTAAAGTGAGCATATCTTGCCCAATTCAAATCCAATTCAGATGAGACTTAGACCATTATGTTCCTACAAGGCCCAGCTGTGTTTGGAAAGTGTAATGAGGCACTAGAGGTCAATTTAGGGGGCATATATAGGTTTAGAAATGGGGAGTTCGAAAACACTTTTCATTCTACACTTTCATCTTCTCTCTAAAACTTTCTTCTCCCCCTTCTCTCTAGATTTTCATTTTTCTTTCTTTACTTTTTCTAAGTTCTTCCCTCCTATTCATGGAGGGGTAGAGCACTTAATCAATTCGAGAGATTGACAACTTGATGATTAGTCTTGAGATTTCATTTTAATTGTTAAATATTCATCTATTAATCAAGTTTCTCTTCCTCTTCCTCTTTTTGATAATTCTGGTTCAATGCTTAATTTGATTGGAATTTTCATATGTTAATTGCTTAATTACCATGTGCAAAGAGATGATTTTAGAGACTAAACAGTGTATTGAAGGTGTTTTATAAAAAGTTTGGCTTGGTTGGATCTTGGTTTTTAAGTTAAGTTTGATTTTGGATGGATGCTTAATTTGTCTAACCTTAATTAATTGAATCCTAGAAGCATTTCTAGTAGAAGATCCATGGATCATTGAGAGGTGTCTTGATGTGATCTAAGACTAAGGGTTTGGTTGATAGTTGGATGGATCTTTAGTAATCAAGGATGGATTAAAATCAAGATTGGTTAATTCTCTTGGATTGGTTGATTCTTAATTCTGATTTCTTCCATTTATTTGAATTCTGTTTCTGTGTTTGCTTCTCAATTTGGATTCTCCATTTACTTGAAATCCCCTCTTTTGCTCCTGTTTTTGTTTGTGTAATTCTTTTTCCATTTTGAAATTCTGTGTCTGTTTTCTAGTTTTTGTTATCTAATTATGTTTTCTCATTTTTGTCCATTAACTTCCCCACTATTTGCTTGATTTGATCCAATTAAAATTACAATCCTTGAGAGATTATCCGGTATTGACTCCTATGCTATAAGCTATAGGTATAACTCAGTTACAAATTTGATTGAATTCGGCACTCGACAAATTTCATCCTAATCCTAGAAAAAGGGGTTTAGCCGCTTATGGTAATTATAGCACAAACAAGAACAAATGTTAAAGAAACAACCATGATTCCAAAAAAAATAAAAAAGAAGATGGAGAAGATGAAGATGAGGGAAAAGACTTTAATGGTTGATCTTCAATGACTCTTTGTCTTGCCTTCCAAGCCCTAGCCTTCAATCGTTGTACCTCTCAAAGTCTCTTACAGCCTTTGTATATTTTAGGTTTAAGGGTTTGTTTCTATTTATAACAATTGGGGTGAAAACTGTCTCTTTTACGCTCCAGAATACCTCACACGGCTGTGTGAGTTCACGACATGGTCGTGTGATCTTGAATTGTATAAATCCAATGTAGGGGGTCACACGGCCGTGTCACCAAGACACACTGCTGTGTGACTTAGTTAGAAGCATTCCTAAAGTTACACAGGGTCGTGTGAGCTTGACAGAATCATTTTCCAAGTTACACATGACTGTGTATAACTCCTCAATCACTCAAAACATCACTTTTTGGAGAAGTGACCTTCATGAAAGTTTGTAGCATTTTTTCTTAGCTTTCTAATGCCACTGGAATCACCTCGTTTTGGCCTCCATAGCTCAAGTTATGCTCATTTTATCACACAAAGGTCAAAAACTCTACGAATCTTAGCCATATAAATTCTGAGCTTAACTCTATCGCAATGAATCCATCCAAAACTTCATAGAGCCAAATAAAAACACCTCTTTTGAACCTAAAAATATAGATAAAGACTAATCATGAGATACCAATGATAATTAGATTAAATGTGGCATAAATTCCAACATAAATCATCAAAGCACACCTAAATCCACCTCAAATCAAGCACAAGATGTGTGTATTTTATGCACACATCAAATTCCCCCACACTTGAATTTTGCTTGTCCTCAAGCAAAGAATATGAATGAAAAACAAGATTAAACTCAACATCAAGAAACATGAATCATGAGAAATTCCACAATTTAAAAGATTCAATCAAGCTCAGCAGTTAAATCCAATCAAGCAAGATAGTTTAGCATTTAATACGATTAGAGGCTTGAGTCTAGCTTGCACCTTTTCTCTTTACCAACCATTTGAGATCACTCATCTTTCCATCACTCAAGTGTTTAAGGACAAAGAGATCACTCAAAATTCTCTTGAAAAATGCATTACCATAGGCTTGGTTATCAATCTAATCTCCACTTCCAAGTTCACATACATAACAAGAATCAAAAGGACTTCCTCTGGTTGAAATGGGGCCAAGGGTATAATGAAAGGTAGAAAAAAGATAAAAAAGAGTAAAGAATGTTCATGGATAAAATGATACAAAACATAATCAGGTTGAAAAGATGAACAATAGAACATAATGCACAACAGTATAACCAATTCTCACCTTCAACCAAATATTCTCATTATTCTTCACCACAACTTTTTTATTTTTTCTTTCTTTCTTTTTCCTTCTTCATTCATTTTCATTTTTCTTCATTTTTTTCATTTTTTTCAGCAATAAACCCCTTGAAGACAGAAACAATCCTTTATGACTTCTCAATTAACACATCAGATGCTCCAAAGAATCCAACCTAGTTATTCAATTTGGTATTCAAAGAAATCAGTTTCAGGCTCAAATGGGGCAACTAAAGGATTATTTTATCAATTCAATTCTGGAAGTCAAGAAAGAATTAAGCCTAATTGTCTTAATCATGTTCAAGTATGTATGTGAATCATTAAAGTATCAACAAGATATGAAAGCAATTTTTAGCACACATAAATCAAGAGAAAACTCACTCCAGAAGAAAAATATGATTTAGTTTATGAAAAATCCAATCATTAAAGCTCAAAACTCCCTTTTCGGCTAAGCTAATAAAGAGAAAAAAATGCAAGCAGACATCTCTAATTTCCAAATAAGATGCTAAATATTTCAATACTGAATTGAAAAAAAATTACCTTGCACAAAATCAGCTCATGGGTAGTGGATTCCCTTCTTAAACATATTTCTATCAGCTCAAAAATAATCTAGAAATTAATACACAATTCCCACTTGATTACCAACAATACTCAAGTGTTCATTGATTTTACGAAAACTTGCACCAAATTAAGATTACTTCCCCACACACTTAAAATAAACATTGTCCTCAATGTTTAAATAGGAAAAATAACAAAACAAAGGACAATGAAACTTCCCTGAAAATGGAATCGGAAGATCAAGAAGGTGGTGGGAGAGGGGGACCCAGAGGGAGGCGTGTAGCCATAAGCAAATAGTTGGTCAAATTGAGCGGTCTTATAATCCCAAAAATTGCATAAGAAAAACAAAGTAAAAACTGTAAAACAAAATGCATGAATAGAAAATTTTTTTGATGACCGACAACTATATACATCCCCCTACAAAGGTTCTGAACTCAAGGAGGCACTTAAGCCGACTCAACATGACCTTTAAAACAAAAAATAGAAAAATGTTAGTCAATAAGAAATAACAGAATAATAACAAAGTTTTTTTTCTTTTGAAATTAGGGGGACACGACTATGTGAAACAAGGACACGGCCGTGTGACTTACCAAAATTTATACAGAAGCATTTTGGAGGTTAGACATGGCCTTGTCTAACTCCTCAATCGCTTTTGGAAAGGGACAAACAAAGTAAACAGGGGAAAAACTAAATGTAACGATTATGAATGCTAAAGAAACCTAAAATAAATAACTGAGAAAGGATAGAAACACAAGTTGCCTCCTGTGAAGCACTTGTTTAACGTCATTAGCCTGACGTTGCCTTTTGTTCAGGAAAATCAAGGTGGCTTAAAGCACTAAAAATAGGATGACCCATTTCCTTTTTCAGAATTGTTCCTCCATCCTTAGTTAATAGCCTTAGAAGTACCCCCAAAGGTGTTTTGAACTTGATCTGAGCTTGGTTGTTCTGAATTCATCTTGGTATGAGAAATTCCACCAGACCAAGGTGGTTTCAATTTATTAACAGATGAGGGATCATGTTTTAATTTATCAGAAGATGACAGACAAGTTCACAATAAATCATGACTAATGGGAGGACCTTTCTCTGATTCAGCAATCTTCTTGGAAGTATGATGATCAACATTGCTTGATGATACAAAGCTTTTACTAACTGAATCCTTATAAGATTTTTCTTGAATACAAGTAATGAGGGCATCAAGATATGATGTCGGGGTAGATTTATCAAAGGCCTTGATCGTTACTTGATCTCCATTGATCTTCAAAAAATGAGCTTGCCTCTCGGCACATCAATCAGTGCTTCTGAAGTAGTTAAGAACGGTCTTCCAAATATAAGTGGAATATTAGCATCCTCGTCCACGTCCACAATGAAGAAATCCATGAGAAAAATGAACTTATCCACCTTTATAAGCACATCTTCGACCACACCCCAAGGAATTAGATATGATTTATTAGCAAGTTACAACATAGTGAAGGTAGGCTTTGGACCTCCCAAACCTAATTTTTCATAGATAGACAATGGCATCAAGTTAACAACAGACCCTAAATCACAAAGTGCTTTTCCTAAAAATATTGAACCAAACTTACAAGGAATGGTGAAACTACCAGGGTCCTTAAGCTTCGGTGGTAACTCCTTTCGTAAAATAGCACTACACTTTTCAGTAAGTGCCATAGTGACTCCGTCCTCCAGCTTCCTCTTCTTTGAGAGAAATTCCTTCATGTACTTAGCGTAAGAGGGCATGTGTTCCAATGCTTCAGCAAATGGAATGTTTATTTGAAACTTTTTGAAGACATCTAGGAACTTAGAGAATTGTCTATTTTGATTATCCTTCTTCACTCTCTGTTGTTTCTCCTCCTTTTCATGGGTTTCCTTATCATTAAAATTTTTTTCCCTTGTGGAGCCTTCAAGTTGCTCATGACTTCTCACTGAGATTGCTACAACGTGCTCCCTTAGGTTAGCTTCCAGTTGACTTGGTATTCTCCCTTGAGCCATGTTGAACAAGCTTGCTTGTTGGGCTATTTAAGTTTCAAGCATCTTAAAATGAGTGGTCATTTGATCTAGGAGAGTATTGATTTGCTTGATGGACTCCTTATGTTGTTGAACTTGTGCTTGAATGGCTTGATTTTGCTTATTTTGGGTAACAATGAATTTCTCCATGAGGGCTTCTAAATTAGACTTTGCACCTTCAGAAGATTGTTGAGGTTGTTGGAATCTAGGTGGAGGTCTATTGTTGGATGAAACCCCTATATTTTGTTGGTTACCACATGAGAAATGGGGGTGGTTTCTCCATCTGGGGTTATATATGTTAGAGAAGGGATTACCTGGAGCCTTGAATTTGTCATTCTGCACATAACTCACTTGCTCCAAAGGCAGGTCTTAAGAATATGTCTTCACTGCATTGCATTCCTATGTCAAATGTCTTTCTCCATATATTTCACAAGCTATGTTATGGGTAGAGATAACATTGACATTCAGCTTCTCAAGTGACTTAGTCAAGGCATCAAACTTGGCATTCAACATAGTAATGACGTTAAGCTCTATCATTCCAACATGCTTCTTTGAAGTTGGTCTCTCACTTGGCCACAGATAAATATTCAAAGCGACTTCATTAATCAAGGCCCTTGCCTCTGTTGGAGTCTTAGCCATCAAAGCACTGCCAGCTGCGGCATCAAGAGCTGCCTTTGTAGAGAAAGTCAACCCAGCATGGAATGTTTGTATAACAACAAAATCCTATAGCCATGATGTGGACACTGACGAATGAGATCATTGTACCTCTCCCATGCTTCATAAAATGATTCATCTTCTTTTTGGGAGAAGGTAGTAATGTCTTGATAGAGCTTGACTTTCTTTCCAATTGGATAGTACTTGTCCAAGAAAGCCTGCTCCATCAAGTCTCAGGTGGTAAGTGAATTTGGGGCTTTCGAATGAATCCACTTCTTTGCTTTCCCCCTAAGAGAAAAGAGGCAGAGTCTGATCCATATAGCATTGATTGAAACCCCATTAATCTTTATGGTGTCACATAACTCCAAGAACTCATCCAAATGCTGATTTAGGTCTTCAAACGTTGACCCGCTGAATTGTAATTATTGGACCATCTGAATTAGTGACATCTTTACCTCAAAATTATTGGCCTCCACCCGTGGCCGTACAATGGAAGACTGACGAGTATTAGCATTGGGAGTTCCATAATCCCTCAGCCTTCTCTCTTGATTAACGACTTGATTCATGTTGTTCTCCATGTGGTCTTCCTCAAATCTCTGTATTCTTCTTTCCCTTCCAATGTCACGAAGTGTCCTCTTGATCTCAAGATTAATAGGGATAATAAAATCTACTTAACTCCTCGCTCTACGCATAAGAAAGAATCAACACATGAAAATTAAAAGAAAAAATAAAGTGAAAATAACATAAAATAAAATAAAAAGTGCTTAAATAAACAAACTACCGCTCATATTAATATCAACACGATCCCCAGTAACGGCACTAAAAACTTGTTGTTGATTTTCTGCAAGCGCACGGATTATACAAGTAGTAAATAAAGAACGTTCCTATGAGGATCAATTAATTACTAACTATTACAATGATTTTGATTATTTAAGTAAACAAAATCAATAGTGAAAGCTAAATTAAAATCAAAACAAAACTCAAAGCA
Organism: Ormosia semicastrata; assembly: GCA_029884595.1. NCBI lineage: Eukaryota > Viridiplantae > Streptophyta > Magnoliopsida > Fabales > Fabaceae > Ormosia > Ormosia semicastrata. The sequence goes on from JAQQTO010000060.1 coordinate 80,317,340, forward strand.
ATTAAATAAGCAATTTAATTAAGAAAAGTTAAGATTCAATCAAGGTTTAGAGGCCTAGGACTAGGAATTCACTATACTACCCCCTATGATAAATTGTAATCCTATCTTTGCTAATGTTCAATTATGTTCTTGAAGGCGATTTGTCCTAAATTATTTAAAGCCTAATTTCTTGGCACTAAAAACGTGTTAAAACTTCATCAATCTCATTCTCATGGCAATTAATCTAAGTTCTAACTCATTAAGATTCATGACAATCGTTTACCCCTAGAAGGATTTAAGCCTATGTCTAGGTCTCAATTCCTAAGTTCATTTTCAGATTATCAAGCATTTAGATTTCATCTTTCAATCCTTCGCCTAAGGCCTAATATCATGTAAATATGGCGTGCAACATACTATAAGCATTAAGCACACTAAGAATGAGTCAAGAACAATAATTCTCATTAACAAAAAATTAAATTAACAATTCAACATAGAGAAATAGAGAGTTTCATCCCAATCCTAGAAAAAGGGGTTTAGATGCTCATGGTAATTGTAGCACAAACAAGAACGAAGGTTAAAGAAATAACCATGATTTTGAAACAAGAAGAAAAGAGAAGATGGAGAAGATAAAGATGAGGGAAAAGAATTTAATGGTTGATCTTCAATGACTCTTACTGTTACCTTCTAGGCCCTAGCCTTCAATCCTTATGCCTCTCAAAGTCTTTTGCAGCCTCTGTATATTTTAGGTTTAAGGGTTTGCTTCTATTTAAAACAATTGGGGTGAAAGTTGCCCTTTTTACGCTCCAAAATACCTCACATGGTCGTGTGAGTTCACGACACATTTGTGTGATCTTAAATTCTGTAAATTCAATGTAGGGGGTCACACGACCGTGTGACCAAAACACAAGGCTATGTGACTTAGTCAAAAACGTTCCCAAAGTTTCATAGAGTCATGTGAGCTTGACAGAAGCGTTTTTCAAGTTACACATAGCCGTGTGTAACTCCTCAATCACTCAAAACGTCACTTTTTGGAGAAGTGGTCTTCATAAAAGTTGTATATCTTTTTCTTAGCTTTCCAATGCCACCAGAATCACCTCATTTCAACCTTCGTAGCTCAAGTTATGCTTATTTTATCATGCAAAGGTCAAAAACTCTACGAATCTTAGCCATATAAATTCCGAGCTTAACTCCATTGCAATGAATCCATACAAAGCTTCATAGAGCCCTGTCAAAACACTTCTTTTGGACCTAAAAACATAGAGAAAGACTAATCATGAGATACCAAGGATAAATAGATTAAATGTGGCATAAATTCTAACATAAATCATCAAAGCACACCTAAATCCACCTCAAATCAAGCACAAGATGTGTGTATTTTATCCACACATCATTAGTTCCATTCAATTTCGTTAAAGCGTTCATTTGCGTTGATAAAGTTGAAAGAACAATACATTAAAGGGAGATTATGTCAAGCATATCAACATGTACAATATTTAAGCAAATAATCATAATGGAGCTTTCAAATGCAATTACAATCCCACCTAAGGGTCCTAAATTACAACACATGAGTAGACTCCAACAAACATTAAAATTATGTCCTTAAAACTAGTACTAAGAGGATACTGAGAATTCTAAGGGCATAACCTTAATGCCTTTAAAAAATCATCTGGAATTATATTCATGAGGACAAATTGATAGGGTAAGTGCATCATCAACACATTCTCTAATGCAACATTATTGACAAAATATCAACAAAATGACACCTCAACATAATTGGTCACGCGAAGGCGAGCTCATACTCATGCAAAGTGCACCAAAATAGTACCACAATACTTTAAACAATAACTCTCAAAATGAAAATTGCGTAAATAACAACAAAATAAATAGTTTTTGTAACACCCCAATTTCTTTTCTTTCTTGCTTTTCGGTTATTTGTGATTTTTTTTGAATTTTTGTGGATTTTTATGAATTATTTGACTTATTTTGATTATTTTAATATTATTTTTGAATAATTTAGGACTATTGAAATGAGGTCAGGAGATCTTACAAAACCTGAAACCAGAAACAATTTTCAAAGTTTTCTTTGTCTGAGATTTTGTCTAGCAAAATAAAATTTGGGTACGTTCTATTATCTATTGGACAATAGATACAGATTTTTTTGTTAACTGTAACTTTTGTCTATTGAATAATAGCTTTTAGCAAAGATCTAGTAGATGCTTCTAGATATAAGCCTAGTCACCTTAAAGCCTAGTCACCCTTGAGACCCACACCTTTATGTCTCATCAAATATGAACCAATAGAAAACTAGCTTCCTAAAGAAACTTTAAGGAAGCTTGTTGGAGAAGCTTGTCTCCCTCTTTCCTTGGGAAGTCCACGGCCAAGCCCACTCAAGGAAGGTTCTAGGACTTTGTTTCTCACTTATTCACTTCTCTTAGTTTCACTTTCATCTTTCTACCAACAACCAAAAGCAAAACTCTCTCTTCTCTCTCTCTTTGAAGCTCACGGCCACACCCCAAAAACCCACTCTCCAATCTTTTTTAATTCCAACTATCCATATTTCTTGAATCCAAACCTCATTCTTAGACACTTTAGTGTTGTGATCAAGACCTTGTTCATCCATTTTCAAGTACTTATTCAAGTTAGGGTTTCAAAGCTTTTAAGGTGAAATTCCTCTATCTTCATTCTTCTTTTCATTTTACTTTCTAGGACCATGATTTTGATCCATGGTCATTCTATTCCAAGCCTTAAAAGTTGACTCTTTTGCATGTTGTTTTCAGTTTTCAAGAGCCTATTGGAAGAGAAAGTTTGATTCAAGAAGGCACCTAAGAAGTGGTTGGTCATCATCTAAGGTAAGAGAGAGATTACTCTCATTAACCTTTCATGGTGGTGAGAAACGAATTAATGAATTGAAAATGAAGAATCCATGTGAGGGTTGTATTCACTTGATTATATAAAATAAGATTTGGTCAATTAATAAGAAAGGGATTTCGGCCTTGAGTGGAGAAATAAGCTTGAAAGAGAGATAATGAAAACTTAAGGTACTTTTAGGGTTTAGGGAAAGGAAAAAAATTTATGAGATTAAGATAATGTGGTTTCCTTTTTTTCGTTCTTTGCAAAAAATATTAGGAGGTATTACCTAGAAGAGCCTAGCTAGAAGAGTATTGGAACTAAAGTTGATTTCTATATTAAGCCATGAAAGTTTAAAAAAAAAATTAAGCTTAAAAGTGAAATAAAAGTTTTACATGTTAGAAAAAAATTGTGATAATGTTTCATGTATTTTAAAAATGATGATTCTTGAATTTGCGCGATAAAGATACCTTGTGACTGAAAATAACAACAGTGTGTTGTCGGGCTCTCGAACTGGACCCAGAGATGTTGATGACTAGTTTGGCTCATGAGTAGCTATGTTTATGGAAAATTATAATATTAATATATGTGTATGCATTGAGCCATTGATCATGCATTATACCGACGGTATCGATTGAGGCATTTTGCCGAGGAGTTGAATCACACCTTAATGCGGGTGCGAATTGTGTAGTGTGGTTTACTTGTTGAACTTGGAGGCATCGGGGCGTGGGTATCCCACAGTGTCTAGTTGGTTGCTCCACTGGGCCGTGGTGACTAAGCAACGCACCGACGATCTCGACCAGACACTATTCTATTCACGATCTAGTGTAGACTGTCTTGTATAAGCCACGATGCACAAATTGAGAAACTATAGCACTTGACTTGAGGCTGATGAGATGTAGACATGTCTTCTAGATCATTCTCTCCTAAATTGTGTTTAGCTCCATGGAGTAGGAATTGGTCCATTGTACGTATACATAGTCTGTTTATATATCATCGTGATATTTTATATCTATTAAATTATTTAATACTCGATGCCATAACTGTAATTACTGTTCTTTATTATTTCTATGGTGCCATGTTGGTATTGATGTAGGGAATCTCATATCTCTGTTATGTTATTCTGTTTTATGTGTACACGTGATAAAGACTGAAAGGAAGACGAAGAAGATTGCAACTTCTTTGTTGTTTTATTTTCTGTGATGGCGACTAGAAGAGAGTTTGTTGGTTTTGTCAGATTTCAGTTCCATGGAGGTATGGATGCTTGGCGTATCGACTAGGATCCTTTCTTTTCTCTTGACGTCTCGGTACATCTGGAGTTCGTTATGCCGATCAGGGAGTTATGGGGTGATTTGCATTACACCCCGAGGGAGGATTAGGACTCTATGGTGTCATTTGCTAGGACACCTGTCCGCGAGATCTTGCCCCGGTTGAGGGATCTGTCTGGTGAGGAGTCCGAGGAGGAGGACCTGATGGAGGATCCAACAGAGGATCCAGTGGAGGACCCTACTCCCTAGGCATCTAGACTTGGGCTAGTTTATGTTTTGTCAAATAGTTGTATATGTCTTTTGAGTACAAACCTTTGTGTATTTGGGTGGACTGTGATCCCTACCACTTATGTATATCTATTCTTTTTTATGTGTATTATTCAGTAATTACATTCTGTGTTGTTTTTGTTTTGTTTAATTTTATGCCTTTGAAAAAGAAATTTTGAAATCCATGTTTTCAAGATTAAACCTTTACTATGTTTTGTTAAGTTTTGATGTTTTAGTGTGTAAATATGATACCCTAAGGAGGGTGTTACATTAGTTGGTATTAGAGCCTGGTTTGAGTCTTTTGGGGTTTGTGGTTAGGTCTACCTTGCTTGTGTTGTGTGATTCTCTGTGTTTAGTTTACAAAAGGAGACAAAATTGTTTGAAATGATTTCACTTGACTTTCATTGTGTATTGTTTAGTCTGACTTCAAAAGAACGTGATGGCTCATGGTGGAGGTGTACATATGGACCCTGGACGAGACATCGAGAGTATGGCTGCAGCAGTTGAGGCAATACAAAGGATGGTGGATGTTATAGTGCAACAGAACCAAAGAGCTTCCCAACAACAAGAAGCTACCGCTGAAACTCAAAATCTGTCAGAGTTTCGCTGTAACAATCCACTACAATTTAAGGGAGAATTCAATCTGGAGAAAGCAAGCCTTTGGATCAAAGAGTTGGAGAATATATTCAGAGGAATGGGAAGTACCGATGCTCAGAAGGTAACCCATGCTACCTTTATGCTCGTTGGAGATGCTGAAGACTGGTGGGTAGGAGCCCATCGATTGATGGAAGCTGAGGGAACAATGATCACTTGGGAAGTCTTTAAGAACAAATTCCTGGAGAAGTATTTTCCAGCCAGTGCGAGGCACGCGAAAGAATTGGAGTTTCTAGGCCTAAAACAAGAAAGCATGTCAGTTAGTGAGTATGCTGCTAGGTTTGAGAGCTTGTCAAAGTTCTCATGTTATTTCCAGCTACAGCCTGATAAGGAGTGGAAATGCCGTAAGTTTGAAGAAGGATTGAGGCATGACTTGAAGAGAACGGTATTGCCTTTGGGAATTGATTAGTTCCCAACTCTTTTGGACAAGTGTCATAGGATTGAGGAGTTGGATCAATCACGAGAAACAAGAAACTATAACTTTGGACCCTCTTAGTTCCAAAGGAGGAGGAATGGCAGTGGCAATCGTTTTCAGCAATAGCCATATTCGAGGTCACCGGGGAATCAATCTCAACAACAACCACATGGAGGAGGTTCTGGTAGCCACAAGTTTGGTCAGACCGTGGCATCGTCGCCAAAATGCTTCAAGTATGGAAATGACCACTTAACGAAGGAGTGTACAATCAAATGGATCATCTATTTTAGATACGGGAAGCCCAGACACATCTCAAAGGATTGCAATCAACCCAAGGTGGAGTCCTCTGTTAGCAATGTACGTGTTGCAAGATCTCAGGTGGGAGGAAGGGTTTACAGTATGAGTGGAGCAAAAGTCTCCCAATCTGAAGATTTGATTAAGGGAGATTGTGTCATAGGAGGTAATCTTTTAACTGTACTGTATGACTCAGGGGCGACCTACTCTTTTATTGCCTATGATTATGTGTACCAATTAGGATTATCTGTGTCTTCATTACCCTTTGATTTGAATATTTCTACTCCCACTGCTAGACTCGTTGTTACTACTCAAGTTTGTTTGAACTGTCCTATTTCTGTGGAAGGTCAAATCTTTTCGGTCGATTTGATTTGTTTGCCTCTTTCTCAAATAGACGTTATTCTAGGAATGGATTAGTTATCTTCTAACCATATCCTATTAGATTGTTCCAATAAAACCTTAGTATTTCCTGATTCTGAGATTTCTAGATTTATAACTACTAACCAAGTTAAAACTTTCTTGAGGAAAGGAGTTCAAGGATACATGTTTTTGTCTTCCTTGGAGGTCAAGGGTGAGACCAGTGTGAATGCTATTCATATGGTCAATGAGTTTCTTGAAGTCTTTTCCGATGACATACCTGGATTACCACAGAAAAGAGAGGTAGAATTTTCTATCGATCTTATGCCAGGATCTGGTCCTATATCTATGGCACCATATCGGATTTCGCCATCAAAGTTAGCTGAACTCAAGAAGCAGTTGGAGGATCTGTTGGAGAAGAAGTTTGTGAGATTTAGTGTTTCACCATGGGGGGCCCCAGTGCTGTTGGTTAAGAAGAAGGATGGAACTTCTCGGTTATGTGTAGACTATCATCAGTTAAACAAGATCACAATCAAGAATAAGTATGCACTTCTGAGGATAGATGATTTGATGGATCAGCTGAAGGGAGCCACTGTTTTCTCCAAGATTGATCTACGTTCTGGCTATCATCAGATTCATGTGAAAGTAGAGGATGTTCCTAAAATGACTTTTCGGATGCGTTATGGGCATTATGAGTATCTTGTGATACCATTCAAAGTAACAAATGCTCCTGCTGTATTCATGGATTTCATGAATAGGATATTTCCACCTTATCTGGATAAATTTGTTGTTGTCTTTATTGATGACATTTTGATCTATTCTCGAAGTCAGGAGGAACATGCTGAGTATCTCATTGTGGTTCTTCAAATTTTGAGGGAGAATAAGTTATACACTAAGCTGTCCAAGTGTGAGTTCTGGTTAAGCGAAGTTCAGGTTTTGGGTCACGTGATTTCAGAGGAAGGAATTGAAGTGGATGCGTCGAAAGTTGAAGCAGTTCTTTAATGGGAAAGGACGAAGACGGTATCGAAGATCCGTAGTTTTCTCAAATTAGCTGATTGCTATCGAAGGTTTATTGAAGGGTTTTCCAAGATAGCAGGACCTCTCACCCAACTTATATGAAAGAATCAAACTTTTGCATAGACAGATGCGTGTGAGGAGAGTTTTCAAGAGTTGAAAAGATGATTGATTAATTCACTAGTGCTTATTCTACCCGATCCTAATGAACCTTTTGAGGTGTATTGCGATGCTTCATATCAAGGTCTAGGTTGTGTGTTTATGCAAAATCAAAAATTCGTGGCATATGCTTTGAGACAATTAAAAGTGCACGAGAAGAATTACCTTACTCATGACTTGGAGTTAGCTGCTATTGTGTTTGCGTTGAAGATTTGGAGGCATTTTCTTTATGGAGTAACATTTAACGTCTACAGTGATCACAAGAGTCTGAAATACCTATTTAATCAGAATGAGTTGAATACAAGGCAAAGACAGTGGTCAGAGTTTTTGAAAGACTATGATTTCCAACTTTAATATCATCCCGGAAAGGCAAACGTCGTAGCAGATGCTTTGAGTAGGAAGATGCTTGGTGTTTCTGCTATGATGCTCAAAGAAAGTGAGTTAATAAAACAGTTTAGGCATATGCGGTTGTCTATAGAGTTGACACCGGGAAGAATGTGCTTGAATAAAATCACTATTTCAAGTTGATTGATGGAAGAAATTCAAGAGGAGCAAGGAAGTGACTCATACTTACAAAATGAGAAGGAGCTGGTGTAGCAATGTGCTGTATCTGAATTCACGGAAAGCCCGGATGGGATCCTAAGATTCAAAAATAAAGTTTGTGTACCAAGTGATTCTAAGCTTAGGAAGATGATTCTTGGTGAAGCCCATAAAAGCAAGTTGAGTATACACCCAGGAACTACTAAGATGTACTAGGATCTGAAACGATTATATTGGTGGCAAGGAATGAAGAAGGATTTGCCAAGTATGTGTCATCTTGTTTAGTTTGCCAAAAAGCCAAAGTGGAACACCAAAAGCCTTCCGGAATGTTGCAACCTTTGATTATTCCGGAATGGAAATGGGATAACATTGCAATGGATTTTGTGGGTGGACTGCCAAAGACTAGAAAGGGGTATGATTCAATATGGGTAATTGTTGATTGACTTACGAAGTCAGCACACTTCTTGCTAATTAATATAAGGTATTTGATGGAGAGATTGACTCAAATGTATTTCGGTGAGATTGTTAGACTACATGGTGTGCCCTAGAGTATTCTTTCTGATAGAGACCCAAGGTTTACATCAAGATTTTGGCAGAGTTTGTAAGGAGCCATGGGAACGAAGTTTCATTTAAGTTTTGCATATCACCCGCAAATAGATGGTCAGTCAGAAAGGACAATCCAATCATTGGAAGATCTGTTAAGAACTTGTGTCTTGGAACAGACTGAGAGTTAGGATGAATTCTTGCCTTTGATAGAGTTCACTTATAATAATAGTTTCCACGCAAGCATATGGATGGCACCCCATGAGGCGTTGTATGGGCGACGGTGTAGAACACCCTTGTGTTGGTACCAAGATGGCGAAAGTTTCGTGGTAGGACCTGAACTTATACAACAAACAACTGAAAAAGTTAAGATGATTCAGGAATAATGAGGGCAACTCAGAGCCGACAGAAAAGCTATGCCGACAAAAGACGGTGACCTCTTGAATTTGAGGAAGATGAGCATGTGTTTTTTAGAGTTACACCTATGACTGGTGTTGGAAGGGTTATTAAATTCAGAAAACTCACTCCTAAATTCATCAGATCGTATCAAATTCTTCATTGGATAGGTCCGGTAGCCTACCAAATAGCTTTACCACCTTTTCTTTCCAACCTTCATAATGTCTTCCATATGTCACAATTGTGAAAGTATATTCCTGATCCAACCCATGTCATAGAACCGGATACAGTACAACAAAAAGAGAACTTGACCTATGAAACACTTCCTATTAAGATTGAGGATAGCAGAGTGAAGCAACTCAGAGGCAAGGAACTTGCATTGATAAAAGTGATCTGGAATGATGTGACTGGAGATGCAACATGGGAGCTAGAAGACATAATGAAAGAGCAATATCCGCATTTGTTCTAAGGTATGATAAATTTCGAGGACGAAATTCTTTTTAGAAAGGGAAAGTTGTAACACCCCAATTTCTTTTCTTTCTTGCTTTTCGATTATTTGTGATTTTTGTGAATTTTTGTGGAATTTTATGAATTATTTGACTTATTTTGATTATTTTAATATTATTTTCAAAAAAAATTGGACTGTTGAAATATGGTCGACGTGGATAAATGACCCTAGTATGTTTTAATTAATGACTAAACTTAACATTATTATTACTTTGATTCACTAACTACTTGTCAAGCTTGACTTTTTCAACGAGATTTAATGGAGCAAGAAAAGTGGATGCAAAAGATCATGGAGCAAAGCATTTCAATGCAAGGATCATGAAGGAAAACTTGAAGAAGGAGCATCATGAAGAAGGAATTCAAGGAAGATCATTAGGAACCTTTTTGTAAAGAAAAAACTTAGTATAACTCTTTGATTAAGCTCTCTAAAATAAGTAAAAATGGTTTTCAAAAGTAAAAATGGACTAAGAATGAAAAAGGTTAATTAATAAGTCTGTACATCTATGTGTACATCGAAGTACTTTCAGTTAATTAACTAACTTTTAATGAAAATCTCAGTGTACATCTACGTATAAGTGTTATACATCTATGTATACATCGATTGATTCTGGACGTACTTGGTCAGTATGCATTTTTGCATCTGTACATCGATTGGTACATCGATGCATAAGCCAAAACAGAAGCAATGACTTTTTGAAATAGCCATACAATCGATTAGGTAATTGATGTATGAACTTCTGGGCTGAAATTGCAAGTGTTTCTCGAGAACAACATTGATGTACTCATGTGCATATCACTCAAGATCAAGAACATCCAAGAACATAATCGATTAAGCAATCGATGTACACACGTTGTAAGAGTGAAATCTTATTTAATACATCTGTGTACCAATCGATTGACTGATAATAAATTTTTTTTTTATAAGTTTGTTTTGATCTTAACTGACTTGTAAAGTGTATCCAATGAATCTATTTTGAAATATACCTATATAAGGACATTGGCAAACACTTTCTCAATAACAACTCATTCAAAACTTGAGATCAAACACACAAATACAGAGAGAGCTTTTTCATTAAAAATCTGAGTATTTTTTCTGTAGAGCTTCAAATTGTAATATCTGATTTCTTAGAATCTGATTCAATCTTTTCATATTGTAAAAGAGAGATAAGAGAGAAGGTTCTCTCGCTGATTAAATCAAGAGTAGAAGGGACTCTTGGTGCTGTGCAAGAGTAGAAGGAACTCTTGTGGGAATTGCAAGATTGCTTTGACTGGAAAAACTGTCATTTGGGTAGAAGGAACCTAGAAGTAAAGCTTGTGTAAAGAATCTTGTAAATTGATTTTTAATAGTGGATGAAACTCACAGTCATGTGGGGACTGGATGTAGGTTACCAAAGGAGGTAGCTGAACTAGGATAAAACTTGGTTTACAATTTTCTCTATCTCTTAACTCTTTATTTGCTTTATTTTTTGAATGTTTGAATTAAGCAATATGTTAGGGATGCTTGCATGATTTGATTAGTTTATGATCTTGTTCATATCATAAATTAACCTTTTTATTAATATTTTTTTATAAGTTTAAAGTCTTGATAGAAATACATCTTGCAAAAACACATTTTGGTTTGTTGGTTGACAAAATCCTTTTCATAGTTAAAGAAAAGAATCAGTTTTTGCAGAAAGGGAAAAAGTTTCAAAAAGTTATCATACTCAATTCAACCCCCCCTTCTTGAGCATTAAGAAGCCATAACTAACAAGTGGCACTAGATCTTTCACTTTTATGTAAAGCTTAACAGCTTAAGAGGATGGCTTCAAACGACATCTTGGGAGAAGGGGCTTCCTTGGCAAGACCTCCTGTTTTCAATGGCACTGCCTATATGTATTGGAAAGAAATAATGTTAATATTCCTTGAGGCAAGTGGCATTGATGTATTAGATGCTGTTGAGAATGGTCCATACATTCCTCACACTCTTGATGCAAATGGCACCAAGAAAGAAAAACTTAGAAGTGAATGGGATGATGACGACAAAAAAAGAGTAGGTTATAATGCTAAAGCTAGGAATATTATAACTACTGCCTTGAGTTATGAAGAATTTTTCAGGGTTTCAAATTGTAAGACAGCCAAGCAAATGTGGGATACGCTGCAAATTACTCATGAAAGAACCAGTGATGTAAAGAGAGCAAGAATGAACTCACTCATGCATGAGTATGAACTCTTTCACATGAAGAATGGTGAAGACATCAATGATATACAAATGAGGTTCACTCACATAGTGAATCAGTTGAATGGACTTGGAAAGAGCATTTTAGATGAACAACAAATCAACAAGATTATGAGATGTTTGACAAGAGAATGGCAACCAAAGATTACTGCTATAGCTGAATTAAAGGACTTAGCAACCATGAATATTGCTACACTATTTGGAAAACTTAAAGAGCACGAGATGGAGTTGCATAGATTGAATGATCATGAAGAGAATGAGAAAAAGAAAAGAGGCTTATCACTTAAAGCACATGTCTCCAAAGAAAATTTTGACAGTAATGAAGATGAAGAAGTTGAAGAAGATTATGAATCTAAAGAGGATATGGGACTGCTAGTTAAAAAGTTCAAGAGATTCCTCAAAAAGAAGAAAACCTTCAACAAAAGGCCCTCAAACTTCTTTTCCAAGAAGAACACTTCAAAAGCTGAAAGTCAACATCAAATGTGAAGTGCTATGAATGAGGCAAACCTGGACATTACAAGAATGAGTGTCCTAAACTTCAAAAGAAGGACAAGCATGATAATCATGAGTCCAAGGACAAGAAGAATAGAAAGCCAAGAAGAGCATATATAGCCTGGGAGGAGAATGATATGGATTCCTCTGAAGATTCTGAGGAAAAAGAGACTAATCTTTGTCTTATGACTAACCATCAAAGTGACAATGAAGATGAGGTAAATGAAACCCCCTACCTATGATGAACTACAAGATGCTTTTGATGAATTGCATAATAAATATCTAAAAATTGCTAAGCAATTAATGCCATCTAGGAAAATTATTGCTAAACAATGTAGTAATTATGCATCTCTTCAAATTAAGATTAAAGAATTAGAAGCTAAGAACAATAAGCTAAGTGCATCTAGTTCTACATGTTCTAATTGTAATATTCTAGAAAAAGAAGTGAAAAAACTAAAAACCACTCTATCTAAATTTACAATAGCAAGAGATAATCTAAATGCTATATTAGGACAGCAAAAAGAAGTATATGACAAAGCTAGAATAGGGTATAAACTAGCATTGCATGAAAAGGTTTTTAAGAAACTCTTTGTTGCACCTAAATCCTCTATTAGTCCTTTTGTTAAATGTTTCTATTGTGCAAGAAAAGGACATATAGCTTCTACATGCTATTTTAGAAATCCTTCAAGGATTAGTGTTAAACAAATTTGGATTCCCAAGGGAACATATGTTATGACTAACAACAAAGGACCCAACAAAATTTGGGTACTTAAGACAAATGCTTAGAATCTATTTTGTAGGTGTGTTTGAGAGCCAAAAGTTTAAATTGGTATCTTGATAGTGGCTGCTCCAAACATATGACTGGAGATATCACAAGGTTCTCATCCTTCACTCCCAAACAAGGTGAAAGTGTCACCTATGGTGATAACAACAAAGGAAGGATCTTAGGAGTTTAAACAATTAGAAGAAGCACAACTACCAAGATAGAAGATGTACTATATGTGGAAGGGCTCAAGCACAATTTACTAAGCATTAGCCAACTATGTGATAAAGGTTATAAGGTATTCTTTAACTCTAGTAGTTGCATTAAAGAAAACAAGTATGATAGTAATGCAAAGCTGATAGGTAATTGATTGAATAACATATACATGATAGATTTAGAGAGTATTTCTGTTAGTGATGTATATTGTTTAATATCTATGGAAGAGGAGAATTGGCTATGACATGAAAGAATAGGACATATTCATATGGATCATCTAAACAAACTCATTTCTAAAGAATTGGTAATTGGACTTCCTAAAATCAAGTTCTCAAAAGATGGTTTATGTGATGCATGCCAAAAGGGCAAGCAAACTAAAGTATCTTTTAAGGCTAAGAATATAGTTTCAACTGAAAGACCTTTACAACTACTGCACATGGACTTATTTGGACCCTCTAGGACCAAAAGTTTTAGAAAAATTTGTATGCATTAGTTATAATTGATGATTACTCTAGATTTACATGAACCTTCTTCTTAGCACATAAGAATGAAGCTTTTACAGCTTTTAAGAAAATGGCTAAGTTAGTACAAAATGAAAAAGGCATGAAAATAACTTCTATAAGGAGTGATCATGGTGGAGAATTTCAAAATCAAGAATTTGATAATTTCTGTGAAGAGTTGGGAATTCAACACAATTTCTCTGCTCCAAGAACTCCACAACAAAATGGAGTTGTGGAAAGGAAAAATAGATCTTTAGAAGAAATAGCAAAAACTATGTTGAATGACTCAAACATTCCAAAATATTTTTGGGTAGATGTTGTAAACACAGCTTACTATTTAATGAATAGAGTCTTGATAAGACCAATTTTGGAAAAGACTCCATATGAACTCTATAAAGGTAGAAAACCAAATGTTTCACATTTCCATGTCTTTGGTTGTAAATGTTTTGTACTAAATAATGGAAATGATAATCTAGGAAAGTTTGATCCTAAAGCTGATGAAGGAATCTTTCTAGGCTATTCATCATCTAGTAAAGCTTTTAGAATCTTCAATAAAAGAACACAAACAAATGAAGAATCTGTACATGTTACATTTGATGAAACTAACCCCAAAAGGTTGGGAAAGGAATTTGTTGATGATGTTGCAGAAACTTTAGAAGAGATTCAACTTGAGGAAAAGCAGGACAATGCCAAAGTGGATGAAGTAGTGAAAATTCCATGAGAGGCTAAGCATGAAGATCTACCCAAAGAATGGAAAACTGTAAGGAATCACCCTTTGGACAACATAATTGGTGAAATATCCAAACGGATAACCACTAGACATTCCTTAAGAAATGCATGCAATAATATGGCTTTTGTATCATAAGTTGAACCTAAAACTATAGATGAAGCAATTAGTGATGAAAACTAGATTATGTCAATGCAAGAAGAACTTAATCAGTTTGAAAGAAATAAAGTTTGGAAACTTGTTCCAAAATCCAAGGATAAACAAATAATTAGTACAAAATGGGTGTTTAGGAATAAGCTTGATGAAAATTGTATCATAGTAAGGAATAAAGCTAGATTAGTAGCCAAAGGCTATAATCAAGAAGAAGGAATTAATTATGATGAGACATATGCACCTGTGGCTAGATTGGAAGCTATTAAAATGTTGTTAGCATATACATGTATCATGGATTTTAAATTGTATCAAATGGATGTTAAGAGTGCATTCCTAAATGGATATATACAAGAGGAAGTGTATGTTGGTCAACCCCCTGGATTTGAAATAAATGAATTTCCTAATCATGTGTATAAACTCACTAAAGCATTGTATGGACTTAAACAAGCTCCAAGAGCTTGGTATGAAAGGCTAAGTAATTTCTTACTTCAAAATGGATTTATAAGAGGAAAAGTTGATACAACAGTATTCACTAAAAGAAAAGCACAAAACATACTACTTGTTCAAATTTATGTTTATGATATTATATTTGGTGCTACTAATGAATCTTTGTGTAAGGAATTTGCCAAACTAATGCAAAACGAGTTTGAAATGTCTATGATGGGAGAGCTTACATTCTTCCTTGGACTACAAATCAAACAATGTGATGATGGGACTTTCATAAGCCAAACTAAGTACTGCAAAGAACTATTGAAGAAGTTTGGAACGGAGAATGCAAAGGAAATGGCTACTCCAATGAGTCCATCATGCTACTTGGGCAAAGATGAGAAAGGTAAATCAGTAGATGTTTCCAAGTACAGAGGTATGATTGGTTCCTTACTCTATCTAATTGCAAGTAGACCTGATATAATGTTCAGTGTTTGTATGTGTGCTAGATACCAATCTAATCCTAAGGAATCACACTTAACTACTTTAAAAAGAATCATGAAATACTTATTAGGAACTAAAGAAATGGGATTATGGTATGCTAAAGGATCAACATGTAACTTAGTAGGATATTCTGATTCTGACTTTGCTGGATGCAAGTTAGATAGGAAAAGTACTAGTGGAACTTACCACCTTCTAGGAAACTCATTCGTTTCTTGGTTTAGTAAGAAACAAACAAGTGTGACTTTATCAACTACTGAAGCAGAATATGTTACAGCAGGAAGTTGTTGTGCACAAATTCTTTGGATGAAACAACAACTTATTAACTATGGTGTTCTCTTAGAGAAAGTTCCAATCAAATGTGATAATACTAGTGCTATAAATCTCACTAAGAATCCTATAATGCATTCAAGAACCAAACACATTGAGATAAGACATCATTTCATAAGGGATCACATTCAAAGTGGAGATATAATCATTGAAAATGTTGATACATCTAAGCAATTAGCTGACATTTTCACTAAACCATTGGCTAAAGAAAGCTTTTTCTACATAAGAAGAGAATTAAGAGTAATTGATCCTACTTATGCTTAATGTTTTGAATGTTGAATGCATGATAATTTGGTGTTTGATGTTTGTACATCGATTGAACAATCGATTTATTTTGATCAAATAGGTACAGGATATCATGTACATCGATTGACACATCGATTAATCTGCTATGAAAACTTGAAAATTCTAATTTAATCTGCTATAAATCGATTAGCACATCGATTGAATCACTGATCTCAAATACACTACTCACTGTCAGTGCCTATGCATCGATTGTAACATCGATTGAGTGATATTTCTAAAATTTAGGACTCACTGATTTACCCTATACATCGATTTGTACATCGATTGGGTGTATGCTGCAATTGTTGGATTCTCTGACATTGCTTATACATCGATTTGTACATCGATTGGGTGTATGCTGCAATTGTTGGATTCTCTAACATTGCTTATACATTGATTCACACATCGATTGAGTTCAAGTTTTTCAAAACTTGGTACTCTCTGACTTAACTTATACATCAATTAATACATTGATGTACCTGGTTTAAAATTCAAATCCTGATGCTAAGTACATCGATTAGCACATATGTACAGGAGGAAAAACCTTTTAATACATCGATTGGGTAATCGGTTAACTGATTTGGGTTTATAAATTTCAACCCTTCCCTCCAAATCTTTCACTTTTCAAATCCAAATTTCAAAGACCCAAACCCTAGCAGAGCTCAAAATCATCTCCAATGGCTCGTGTGAAGCACTCTGGACCCTCTACACCTGTTCTCTCTAACTCCACATCTTTCTCCTCAAGTCAATCTTTCACACCTCAACATGTTTCACCCATAGTAACCCCTGCATGCCTTAAAAGAAAAGGAACTGAGAAAACCCAGGTTTCTCAAAGGATTGATAAGCTTCCAATCAAAAGATTGAAGAAGACACAAGACAAGGGCAAGAAGGTAGCTGAATCTTCAAAACCAACACCCAAGAAACAAGAAAAGAAGAAGAAAGTGGTGAAGGAAACACCCAAAAAGAAGACTATTCAAAAAAAGAGAAAGAGGATATAGGAAGAAGAAGAATATGATGAAGGAGTCACTGAGATTGAACTTCTCAAGAGGTATTTTTCTGATGAGGAGTACATCATGCTTTACAAGAATAATTTTAAACATAGGGATATTCACAAGGCTAAGATTGTAGATTTCAACTATTTTGAGGTTAATGAGTTTACTTTTCACAAGATTTTAGAGGAGTATAAACTGAGTGAATTTTTGCAAATTAAGAGTGATATTTACCCTACATTGATCAAAGCATTTTACTGTACATTTGAGATGGACAATGAAGGATTTTCTACTGAGGTGAAGAACACAAGAATTGAGATGACTTTTGATGAATTTGCTCAATTTACTAGACTAGATTACAAAGGAAGTAATCTTGCTGGCACTGGACCTGACAGTGTATGGATCAAGAACTTTAACAAGGAAGAAGCAATGAAGGTGCTTCTAGTTAACAATGCACCAAAAGGAAGACTGATCAACATCAGCTCTATGCATATTCAGCATAGGCTCCTGCAATATGTGTAACACCCCAACTTTTGGGATAATTACAATATAGTCCCGATTTGTACTGTTTTGTGAATTCTGTGAACAGTAAATTTAATTTGACTGTTCCGTGAGTGTACTTGATTGTTGTATGTGATTTGCTCGACCTAAGAAAATAATAATTTTTCTTCTTGGGATAAATCTTATTTTAATTAATTGGAGTCAGTGGGGATCTTACTAAACCCAATTCTAATTGATATATATATTAATATCGTAATTTTTCAGATTTAATTGTGTAATAAAATAATTTTATATTTTTATAATATTATTTTATAATACAGTACCTACTGTCTCAAAAACAGTAAAAATCTGCTTCGATTTGACCGCAGATCTTTAAAAGTGCTGTGGGACCCACGTTTAGGAAAAACAGTCAACTGTGCTGACTGGATAATTTCTAACCAATGAGAGCAAGTCAACAAAAGTAGGCTTGACTTTCTAAACCAATAGGAATTGGACACCTAAGGAAGCATAGGTTTTCATTTGGACCGTTGGATGAAGACTTAATGATGAAGCCTTTAACCTAAGCCATTGATCTAATCAATGGTGAGATTAGAATGATAGATTTATGACCAAGTGATATCTACCTTAGATCTAATCTAGGGCTAAGGATTAAAGATGAACCAAGGGTTAGGATTAAGTCAACAATTGTAGGCTTGAAAATGGTTAGTAACCTAATTAAGCTTAATTCAACTAATCTAATTACTTAATTAGCATACTAAGTGAACTAGCTTAGTTATGAATTAATTATAATCTAAAATACTAATTAGATATACTAATATTAATTAAAGGTTATAATATATGTTAATATATATACTAAATTAATTAGTTATGTGACTAGTATATTAATTTAGTTTGGTTAGGATAATTAACCTAACAAATTACCTAATTAACTAGCATGTAATTAGGAGTAATTTGGAAATAATTAGACCCCTAATTTGATGAAGGAGCTGCACGGTTTTGGGCTGCCAAGGAGGAGGCAAGGTGGCTTGGTTCTACATGGTTCTAGAAGGATTCAATGACCTAAGCCATGTGCCTAACAAGTGTGAACACTTTGTGATATTTTTACATGCAAAATTAAACACTCAAGCTCCCTACACACTTATTCTGCTGCCCTATCTATTCACTTTTCACTTTTGTTTTTCACACTTATCACTTTTAGCTATTCATTTCTCTCTCTAAAATACCAAAAACTCAAGCAAACACTTCTCTCCCATTTTCTCTCACTAGGTTCGGCCAACACCCTCACATACTCACCCAAGCCTTCATAATTTTATGCCATCACATTTCTTGAACCCAAATACCATTCTAAGCATCTTTCATTCACAAAGTTTTCCCAAATTCCCACTCTATCTTGTCCAAAATCCCACTTTTTGCTTACTTACTTAAGGGTAAGTTGTGTTTCTATGGTTCAAAACTAAAATTTTAATTTTTCTAACCATGATTGTTCCATGGTTTTGCTATTTTGTACCTTGTATGTGTATTTACTAATTGTTTGAGAATTTTAGGAATTGTTTTGGAGCTTGTACGAAATTTGGAGAAAAGAAGAAAATCTAACCGATTAATTTGTCTACAAGAAGTAAGAGGGATATTTAATCTCATCAACCCTAAGTGGTGATGAGAAAATGGATTGTGTTTGTGTGCAGAATCCATAAGGATTCGGTTGTATGGTTTATTTGTGGTTTTTTATTATTTTTGATTGTTTTAAATGCTTTTCCTATTTGTGATTATTTTTGCTATGCATAATTATAGCTTTCATTAATTCTTGCTATGCATGTTTATGGTTTTAAATATATTGTATGTGTATTATATGTGATTTAATAATTGTATGTGTTTGTAACTGTGTAATTATTAAAGTAGGATGTGAATAACATGTGCGATTTGCATGAGTGTTCCAAAGAACACACCATCAGGCTCACGGCCTTACATCCAAAAAGAGAACCAAAATGTTCTCAGTAATTTTCTAAATAACTGATTCAAGGAATTTAAGTAAAATAATCAAAGTTAAAAATGGTTTAGGTTAATTGTGGCCAAAATGCCATTTAGTGTATAACCAAATGCCATTTTATTTTGATTTGGCCAACATGCCATTTTATTTACTAAGATAGGTTAGGTAATTGTTTTATAACATAAATTGATTCCAAAGAATCATTGAGAAAGTCAAAGGAATTAATTCTGTTCTAGAATTTTAACTTAGCGTAATTCGAGTTTAAGTAAGAAATTAATCGACACTTGAAAAGTATAACGTAGGGCTCATACTCTAAATTTTGAAGCGCGTTAGTGAATTTCAAAGTGAAATTATTGGGTAAAAATAAAATAAACTATATTTAGAGGAAAACATTAAAAATACCTTATACTAATTTTATAGGCAAAATGTTGCTGAAATTTATTAAAATCAGACGCATAAAATGAAAAGATTCCATACTATATTTATAACACAAGGAAAATACATTATGTATTTTAAAAGTACTAGATATAGTTTTACACATATTAAAAATGACAATTTTAAGCTATTCGGTTAAGAAAATGAATTAAAAATCCTAAGCGATTGAGAAAATAACTCAAAAACAATTTACGATGTTTAAAAATGTCAAAATGTTTTTACGCGATTTAAAAACGTTTGTGAAAACGATGAGATTGTGAAAATGCGATAAAATTCTTACGCGATTGAACAATACTGTGAGTTTTGCTGTCGGGCCAAAGTGGTGGACCCAGACATGTTGTAATGTAGTACTGTCAGGTGGGACGTGCTATACTTTGTTATTTGGTGACTAAGGGTATTTTGGTAATTTTTTGTAAATATGGTAAAATTTGGATAATAGGGGTATTTTTGTAATTTTTAGCTCATGTTTAGAGTATTGTGCCAATTTGGGTTATAATTGGTGATTGATTGACGAGGCGAATTACACCGTGTTTGGTGTGATAAGCGTAGTGTGGTTCATTTATGAACTTGGAGGCATTAGTGTGCGGAGAATTCCACATGCGGACAGTGGGTTGCTCCTCTGGGCCGTGGTAACGGGCAACACACTAATGATCTTGACAAGCACTATTCTTAGTCGAGATCTTGAGGGGACTATTAAGTACTATGCCTGTGGTACACGACGTTGGACTGTGTACTGCTACACGATGTTTTGGACTGTGGGCTATAGACACAACGTTTGACAGTGCAATAGTTTGGTTGGGCAGCCATAAAGTATTTTTAGTTTCTTTTCGGATCATTCTCTCCGATATCCGTGTTTAGCTCCATGGAGTAGGAACGAGTCAGTGTGTGTATCATTCATCATCTGCATTTTTAATGTTCATGCATTATCTGCATTTTATTGTTTATCATAATCTGTGATAAATTGTATGATTAAATGTTTTATTATACTATGCATGATATTATTGTATGTGTTATTTATATATATATATCACTTGTTATCTTGTACATGATGTATTGGTATGTACTGTTGTGATAACTGTTTTGTACTGTCGTTTTCTTTATTGCCATGCGGGTAGTGATGTAGATTGTCTCACCTCTCTATATGTTTTCTCGATATTACTATATTGTTTCCGTAAAGAGTTTGAGGTAAAGGAGGATCAACCTCTTGAGGTACAGTACCCTGACGAGCAACAGTCGGGCGACTTACACGAGGAGGAGGAGCCGGAGCCGGTTGATCACGTTGATCGTCAAGACTGATCTTGAGATCATGGCACTGCCAGGATTCTTCGGGTTCGTGAGACTGGAGTTTCACGGGGGTTCCGAGGCGTGGCGTATGCATGCGGACCGAGGGACAGTAGCTTATGTGGGACGATTGACTGTGTCCCTATGTAGAGAGTATGACGGAGAGGTCATATTCACTACTATGCTTTATTTACATTTAGAGTTACCTTTGACCATTAGGCGTTATTGGCAGGGAGTTTTCCATGCGCCTAGTGAGCTTAGTAGCGAGTCGACAGCTCGGACTCGTGTCCGAAGTGCTGTGAGATCTCATAGATGTGAACTTTTCGATGGTTATTCTGGAGGTGATGGACGATGATTCATCGGAGAGTTTGATATCTACCGAGATGCACTTGGGCAGTACTATGTTTTAGCTTTGTGTCAACTCTTTACTGTTTTATTAAATACATGTAGTTGTAAATTATGTTTGTACAAAAAAAAAAGAATCATATGTATATTATGGTGAGTTTATGTTTGTTATACCTTGTGTTTCGTGTTATTTTATTTAATGTTATAAAAAGAAAAAAAATATTTCGCAAATTTTATGTAAGTATCAAATGTTTTATAACTTGGGTAAGAGTTTTATTTTATTTTATTTTATTTCATTACATTCATAAATGTGACATCCCCACAAGGGTGTTACAATATGTGCTGAGCAGGATGCTTTTACCAAGATCTGGAAATCATGCTGTGTTACAGAACAATGATATTCTGATACTCTGGGCTATGATACAGAAGAAGCAGATGAGTTGGAGCTTCATAATTGCCAGGCACATGTTGGATTGCAAAATCAGTGGGGTGACGGGACCATTAGCAAGATGAAGCTTGCTAAAGTGAATGAAGAGTAGGTTAGGATAGCTGGTGAAGAGCCAAGAGCTGCTGTGGACAACTCAGAGCTGAATAGCAAGATGGACAAGCTGATCCAAATGTTTCAGAACTTTGAGTTTAGACAAATAAAACATCATTTAATGTTGAAACAATCTATTGATTATCTGAATATCAAACTCAACACATTGGAAGGCCAAATGGTGTAACACCCTCCTTAGGGCGTCACACTTCGTGTTACTCAATTACCAAATTACCCCTTCATTGGAAAATTGTGCTTGTAATATAAATATGAGTTATAAAATTTCTTGATGATAGTTAGATAAACTTAGCGAAAAATAAAAACATTACAACAACACCATAAATTAATATACATCTTATATATATACAAGTCATAGTACTGTCATATTTTAATATTTATAAACTAGACTCTCAAAATATTTAAACTTTAATTTAAACTAACATACTGCCCAAGTATTACTACACAGCAGAACCCTCAGACCGGTCCTCCTCAGACTCCTCCGAAGATAGAAGTCCGACTTGACGCGAAGTCCTACGGATAGGTGTCTGCACAGACGACACTATACTAATCGCACTCGGAGTACAATAGTATACTTCCCAATACTGTCTAAGTGACAATGGAAACTCAAGGTGTATATTAATATTTACCCTAATTTTCAAGATATAGCCTACTTAAAATAGTGTTTAAGTTTCTCTATGTAGCAAATACGCTCTCTTTTCAGGTCAACGTGCCACGACTCCAATCGTCCACGAAATGTCTACCTCGTATACCCAAGGAAACAAGGCACCTCCATTTTCTAGAACTCAGCATCCTTTACCGGAATCTACTCTTCCTCAGCTTCTTGCTCAAGTTCTCGCTCAACGTCTTTAAAATTATAAATACAATATAGAATAGACATAGAAAGAGGTGAGATCACCTACGCCAATACCAGTATGGTAGCAATGAAGATAAACACATACAAATTCTCATACCAACACACCATACATTATTACAATTATGTCACCATTATCATTTATCTAACACATATCATATCTCATATCAACACATCATACAGAATTACACTTATGCCAACAATATCATTTATCATCATAATTCATACAATAAGCCATAATTACGATCATGTCCTTATCAATATTCAATTATTCAATAATCCAATTATCATAAACAATAATTACGATAATACTCTCAGTATCTCTGCATATGCACCTAGACTCAATTTTCCTACTCCATGGAGCTACAACTCAGATCGGAAAGAGTGATCGTAAAGATCATGTCGGTACAAAGGTGCCTCAGACCACGTGCTCAGTTTTGCACATCTAGCACATACTCAATAGTCTTTATCAGATCTTGATTAAGGATAGTGTCTCGGTCCGGATCATTGGTGTGTTATATTGGTCTAACCCACGTACATAAGAGCTACCAAGCGCACATTGTAGGCAACCCGCACCCCAATGCCCCCAAGGTCAACGAAAGACCTACACTACGCATATCGCACCCACTCAGGAGGTGTATTCTCTCCTTCCTAGGCAAATAGCCTTATCCAGTCCTTCGGACCTTTTCAATGCATATACAAATGCACCTTCTCAGTTCAATTCATTCTATCATATTCTCAATTAAATTTTCTTTATCTCAAGTTCGGGGTCCTCATATTGGCCCAACAGTGTCATTACTGTAATTTCATTGCGAAACCATATTTTTTGCATTTTCTCAATCGCGCAACAGTTCTGTCGCATTTTCAAATCAGGTATCAATTTTTCATCATTTCTCAATCGCGTAAAATATTTTTCATACGTTTTAAATCAAAAATACTATTTTCCTCATTTAACACCAAAAATTCATCTTCATTTTTCATATTTGCATAATAACCCCTCAAAATATAATATTTGCATTATAATCCTCATTTAAATAATATTTTCACAACAGTCCTTCATAAAATTCACATTTTACGGAATAGTCCCTCGTAAAATTCATATTTACGAAATTGTCCCTCATAACATTCATATTTATAAAATAGTCCCTCATAAAATTCATATTTACAAAATAGTCCCTCATAAAATTCATATTTCCAAAATAGTCCCTCATAAACATAATATTTACATTTAAGGCCCCTCAAAAATTGTTATTTACAATATGGCCCTATTAAAAATGAAAATTACTATTTTGCCCCTCCAAAAATCATAATTATAATATTGCCCCTTTAAAAATCATAATTACAGTATGGCCCCTTTTAAAAACAAAAATTATAATATTGCCCCTCTAAAAATCATATTTATAATAATTCATTTTCTCAAAAATCATTTTACTTTGCTATACTCAAATTCGTCCCAAATTCATTTTAAATCTCTCAGTTCTCATTTTAATTCATCAGTTTAATTATATCCAATTATTTTTCCACAACCTTCAAACTTGTTCAAATTCATTTCTTTTTCATTTAAATCCTTCATTTTCAATTGAATCTCTCATTTTCAGGACTTTGGTCCTTTCTAGCCTAGTATGGCCGTAAGCCTCAAGCTCTTTGGAGATCTCATAAAATCAGTTCATCATATTATTCACATCTTACTTTACTCATACATTTTCATGCACGCAATTTCATACATACAAACATATATCAAAGCAATAGACATAATATCACACATGCAAGCACAAAAACACAATCATACACAACACAAGCACAATCAAATAGCATCAAACAATCGGTGAAGAACCTTTATGGATTTTTCCACCGTACAAAACCATCCCCACACCACCAAAACTTTGTTGGTGAGGTTAAATCTCCCTCTTACCTCTTGAAGACAAGCTTTTCGATTAGTTTTTCTCCTTTCCTTCAAATTCATACAATCTTCCAAACAAATCCCTAAAATTCTTAAACAATTAGTAAAAACACAAACAAGGTTTAATATTGAAAAATCATGGAACAATCATGGTTAGAAAAATTAGAAATCAAATTTTGAACCATAAAATCAAGACTTACCCTTAGAAAAGTAAGCAAAAGGTGTGATTTTGGACAAGATATAGTAGTTTTTTGGAAAAACTTTGTGAATGAAAAGTATTTAGAATAGGATTTTGGTTTAAGAAAAGCCAAAAGATAAAATTATAGAAGTTGGTTGGTGTGGGTTTGAGGTCTTGGCCGAATAGAGAGAAAGAAATGGAAGGAAAAATAGCTTGGGTTCTTGGTATTTTGGAGAGAAAATGGAAGGTTTATTTGTGATAATTGTAAAAGTAATATTGAATGTGCAGAAATGAGGGGCTGCCGTGAGTGTGTAGTGGTGAGGTTGAGTGTTTGAATTTGCTAGGTAAATATCCAATTGAATGCACATGGTAGTGCACATGGTTTATGACAATTTGGAGACTTCAAGAACCTAGTATAACTTAGCCACCAAGCCCCCCTTGGCTGCTGCCCAAACCGTGTGGCCTCTTTGAGTTTTAGGGGTTTAATTGTTTTCCATTTAAGTCTAATTAATTGCTAATCAATTCACTAGTTAATTAGGTTTAATTTCCTAACTAATCTTAATTAACATCCTAATCATATAACTAATTAGTTTAATATATATTAGCATATATTATAACCTTTAATCAATATTAAGATATCTAATTAATATTTAGATCATAATTAATTAAGAACTAAACTAGTTCACTTAGTTTGCTAATTAGGTAATTAGATTAGTCAAATTAAGCTTAATTAGCTACTAACCAAATTCAAGCCTACTATTTTTGACTTAATTCTAACCATTGATTCATCTTTAATTCCTAGCCATAGATTACATCTAAGGTGGATATCAATTAGTCATAAAACTAGCATTCTAATCTCACCATTGATTAGATCAACGGCTAAGGTTAAAGGCTTCCTAACTAAGTCTTCATCCAACGGTTCATACTAAAGTCCAAGCCACTAAGTTTGACTTAATCTCAACCCTTGATTTTAACTTTAATTCCTAGCCCTTGATGTAATCTAAGGTGGATATTGCTTAGTAATTTCATCTGGATTCATTTTACACCATTGATCGGATCAACGGTTAAGATCAAAAGCATCTAAATTATGCTTTTCATCCAACGGTCCTAAGTAAAGTCTATGCTCCTATCGTTGACCTATTCTTATTGGTTTAAAAAGTCAAGCCACCTATTTTGACTGATTCCTATTGGTTTAGAATTCTGTCCAGTCAGAATTGTTGACTGTTACGCTAAACGTGAGCCTCACGAACTTTTTAGGGTCCACAAATAATTTTTCTACTGTTTTTGAGATAGTAGGTACTGTTGAATAAAATAATATTATAATAATATAAAATTATTTTATTGCACAGTTAAATCTTAAAAATTATAAGATTAATATATATATCAATCAGAATTGGGTTTAGTAAGATCCCCCAGCTCTAATTAATTAAAATAAGAATTTCCCTGGCCCAAAAATTATTATTTTCCTGACCTGGAGCAAATCACACAAAACAATCAAAAATAGTATTGAAATAATAAAATTATTTTTATAATGCACAGAAAACACAAAACAGTGAAATTCTGTCAGTTCTGTAATATAATCTAAAATTTGGGGTGTTACAAATGGCATCTTTGCATCAAAATCTAGGCATTTCCATCACTGCACCTCCAAAAGTTCATCCCACTTCTAAAGATGTTGTGACCATGGCTAGAGAAGCTGCTGCTGCTGCACCTGAAGAAGAAGGTAATCCTGAAGAACAAGCAGCCCAAGCTTCACAGCACACCGAAAAACTAAGGACAAATAAAGATGTTTAGATCTTAGGGTGTCTTAAGTGTGTCTATAATGATGTTAACATGCTATTTTTGATATTTGTTCTACTATTTTTCAATTTCAATCTTTCTTTGACAAATGATGAATATAAATGACTGTATAACTTGTTTTGATTATGCTGATATGAATGAATGAATCTTTGATATCAATGAATGGTTGAATTTCTAGTATGCACCTTATTTTACATGTCTTTATACTTTGAATCTCCCACACATGTTCTTTTTGATAATGACAAAGGGGGAGAATGGGTACCATACTAAATAAAACAACTTGAACTAATGATCTAAAATAATGATGCAATGATCCTATACATGTTCAAATGATAAGAACTGTCAATTAGACAGGGGGAGTAAATGGTAAACAACTGCTGCATTTTATTACTCTGATATTTCTAATTACTTCCTAAGATATATTGAATATTAAACATGTTATGTATAGTAAGTTTGCCATCAATCAAAAAGGGGGAGTTTGTGGATAAATGACCCTAGTATGTTTTGATTAATGACTAAACTTAACATGATTATTACTTTGATTCACTAACTACTTGCCAAACTCGACTTTTTCAATGAGATTTAATGGAGCAAGAAAAGGGGATGCAAAGGATCATGGAGCAAAGCATTTCAATGCAAGGATCATGAAGGAAAACTTGAAGAAGGAGCATCATGAAGAAGGGATTCAAGGAAGATCATTAGGAACCTTTTTGTAAATAAAAGACTTAGTATAACTCTTTGATTAAGCTCTCTAAAATAAGTAAAAATGATTTTCAAAAGTAAAAATGGACTAAGAATGAAAAAAGGTTAATTAATAAGTCTGTACATCTATGTGTACATCGATGTACTTTCAGTTAATTAACTAACTTTTAATGAAAACCTCAGTCTACATCTATGTATAAATGTTATACATTTATGTATACATCGATTGATTCTAGACGTACTTGGTCAGTATGCATTTTTGCATCTGTACATCGATTGGTACATCGATGCATAAGCTAAAACAGAAGCAAGGACTTTTTGAAATAGCCATACAATTGATTAGGTAATCGATGTATGAACTTCTGGGCTGAAATTTCAAGTGTTTCTCGAGAACAACATCGATGTACTCATGTGTGTATCACTCAAGATCAAGAACATCCAAGAACACAATTGATTAGGCAATCAATGTACACACGTTGTAAGAGTGAAATCTTGTTTAATACATCTGTGTACTAATCGATTGACTGATAACAGAATTTTTTTTATAAGTTTGTTTTTATCTTAACTGACTTGTAAAGTGTATCCAACTAATCTATTTTGAAATATACCTATATAAGGACATTGGCAAACACTTTCTCAATAACAACTCATTCAAAACTTGAGATCAAACACACAAATACAAAGAGAGCTTTTTCATTAAAAATCTGAGTATTTTTTCTGTAGAGCTTCAAATTATAATATTTGATTTCTTATAATCTGATTCAATCTTTTTGTATTATAAAAGAGAGACAAGAGATAAGGTTCTCTCGTTGATTAAATCAAGAGTAGAAAGGACTCTTGATGCTATGCAAAAGTAGAAGGAACTCTTGTGGGAATTGTAAGATTGCTTTGACTGGAAAAGCTATCATTTGGGTAGAAGGAACCTAGAAGTGAAGCTTGTGTAAAGAATCTTGTAAATTGATTTTTAATAGTGGACGAAACTCACAGTCATGTGGAGACTGGATGTAGGTTACCAGAGGAGGTAGCTGAATCAGGATAAAACTCGGTTTGTAATTTTCTCTATCCCTTAACTCTTTATTTGCTTTATTTTTTGAATGTATGAATTAATCAATATGTTAGGGATGCTTACATGATTTAATTAGTTTATGATCTTGTTCATATCTAAAATCAACCTTTTTGTTAATATTTCTTTATAAGTTTCAAGTCTTGATAGAAATACATCTTGCAAAAACACATTTTGGTTTGTTGGTTGACAAAATCTTTTTCATAGTCAAGGAAAAGAATCAATTTTTGCAAAAAAGGAAAAAGTTTCAAAAAGTTATTATACTCAACTCAACCCCCCCTTCTTGAGTATTAAGAAGCCATAACCAATAGTCGGGGGATCTTACTAAACCCGAAACCGAAGACAGTTTTCAAAGTTTTCTTTGTCTGAGATTTTGTTTGGCAAAATAAAATTTGGGTACGTTCTGTTATCCATTGGACAATAGATACTGGTTTTTTTGTTAACTGTAACTTTTATTCATTGGATAATAACTTTTTGTAAACATCTAGTAGATGGTTCTAGATATAAGCCTAGTCACCTTTTTCTAGAGGTTTCTCTTTATGAGATCACCCTTAGGACCCACACCTTTATGTCTCATCAAATATGGACCAATAGAAAACTAGCTTCCTAAAGAAGCTTTGAGTAAGCTTGTTGGAGAAGCTTGTCTCCCTCTCTCCTTGGGAAGTCCATGGCCAAGCCCACTCAAGGAAGGTTCAAGGACTTTGTTTTTCACTTATTCACTTCTCTTAGTTTCACTTTCATCTTTCTACTAACAACCAAAAGTAAAATTGCCTATTCTCTCTCTCTTTGAAGCTCACAGCCACACCCCCAAAACACACTCTCCAATCTTCTTTAATTCTAATCATCCACATTTCTTGAATCCAAACCCCATTCTTAGACACTTTGGTGTTGTGATCTTGACCTTGTTCATCCATTTTCAAGTGCTTTTTCAAATTACGATTTGAAAGTTTTTAAAGTGAAATTCCTCTATCTTCATTCTTCTTTTCATTTTACTTTCTAAGACCATGATTTTGATTCATAGTCATTCTATTTCAAGCCTTAGATGTTGACTCTTTTGCATGTTGTTTTCATTTTTCAAGAGCCTCTTGGAAGAGAAATTTTGATTCAAGAAGGCACCCAAGAAGTGGTTGGTCATCATCTAAGGTAAGAGGGAGATTACTCCCATCAACCTTTCATGGTGGTGAGAAATGAATTGATGTATTGAAAATGAAGAATCCATGTGAGGGTTGTTCACTTGATTGTATTGACTTTTGGTGATTTTATAATTATTTGCCCTATATGATTTTATGGCTTAATGTTGTGCATAATCTTGGTAGAATAGAAAATTTTGATGATTGAAATATGTTGTTTACTTGGAATCATGTTGTTGAAGATGAGAATTTTGAGGTCCAAAGACCTTAGGGCTCACGGCCAAGTGACCCTAAATATGGTATCCAAGATAAAAATTTTGTGTTGATTTGGAACTTAGATGCTTAGGTGAAAAAGGAATTGGATTAAGGATTTATAAAAAAAAAAGAAAGAGTGATAAAACAAGATTTGGTCATTTAATAAGAGAAGGATTTTAGCCTTAAGTGAAAAAGTAAGCTTGAGAGAGAGATAACGAAAACTTAAGGTACTTTTAGGATTTAGGGAAAGGAAAAGAATTTATGAAATTAAGATAATGTGGTTTCCTTTTTTTCGTTCTTCGTAAAAAATA
This sequence comes from Ormosia semicastrata, assembly GCA_029884595.1. Classification (NCBI taxonomy): domain Eukaryota; kingdom Viridiplantae; phylum Streptophyta; class Magnoliopsida; order Fabales; family Fabaceae; genus Ormosia; species Ormosia semicastrata. The sequence continues at coordinate 80,347,471 of JAQQTO010000060.1, forward strand.
TTAGGAGGTATTACCTAGAGGAGCCTAGCTAGAAGAGTATTGGAACTAAAGTTAATTTCTATACTAAGCCTTGAAAGTTTCAAAAAAAAAATTAAGCTTAAAAGTGAAATAAAAGTTTTACATGTTAGAAAAAAAATGTGATAATGTTTCATGTAATTTAAAAATGATGATTCCTGAATTTGCGCGATAAAGATACCTTGCTACTGAAAATAACAGCAATGTGTCGTCGGGCTCTCTAACGGGACTCGGAGATGTTGATGACTGGTTTGGCTCGTGAGTAGCTTATGTTTATGGAAAATTATAATATTAATATGTGTGTATGCATTGAGCCATTGATCATGCATTATACTGATGGTGTCGGTTAAGGCTTTTTGCCTAGGAGTTGAATTACACCTTAGTGCGGGTGCGAATTGTGTAGTGTGGTTCACTTGTTGAACTTGGAGGCGTTGGGGCACGGGTATCCCACAGTGGCCAGGTGGTAGCTCCATTGGGCCGTGGTGACTGAGCAACGCACCGAAGATCTCAACCAGGCACTATTCTATTCACGATCTGGTGTAGACTGTCTTGTATAAGCCATGATGCACAAATTAAGAAACTATAGCGCTTGACTTGAGGCTGAAGAGATACAGACATGTCTTCTAGATCATTCTCTCTAAAATTGTGTTTATCTCCATGGAGTAGGAATTGGTCCATTGTACATATGCATAGTCTGTCTACATATCATCGTGATATTTTATATCTATTAAATTATCTGATACTCAATGCAATAACTGGAATTATTGTTCTTTATTGTTTCTATGCTGCCATGTTGGTATTGATGTAGGGAATCTCACCTCTCTGTTAAATTATCTGATACTCGATGCAATAACTGCAATTATCTGATATTGTTTTGTTTTCTGTGATGGCGACTAGAAGAAAGTTTGTTGGTTTTGCTAGAGTTCAGTTCCATGGAGGTACGGATGATTGGCGTATCGATTGGGAACAAGTTAGATATGTAGGAGATGTGACCCTGTCTATTCGTAGGACCCGCGATAGGGATCCTTTTTTTCTCTTGACGTCTCGGTACGTCTGGAGTTCGTTATGTCGATCAGGGAGTTTTGGGATAATATGCATTACACCCCGAGGGAGGATCAAGACTCTATGGTGTCATCTGCTAGGACACTTGTCCGTGAGATCTTACCCCGATTGAGGGATATGTTTGGTGAGGAGTCCGAGGAGGAGGATCCGATGGAGGATCTAGAGGAGGATCTAATAGAGGATCCAGTGGGAGACCCTACTCCCTAGGCATCTAGACTTGGGCTAGTTTATGTTTTGTCAAATAGTTGTATATGTCTTTTAAGTACAGACCTTGTGTATTTTGGGTGGACTGTGATCCATGCCACTTATGTATATCTATTCTTTTTGATGTGTATTATTCAGTAATTACATTCTGTGTTGTTTATATTTTGTTTAAGTTTATGCCTTTGAAAAAGAAAATTTGAAATTCTTGTTTTTCAAGATTAAACCTCTACCACGTTTTGTTAAGTTTTGATGTTTTAGTGTGTAAATATGGTACCCTAAGGACGGTGTTACAGTTTTCAAAATACTACATATTAATTTATGTACAAAATAATATCAAAAATTATTTGAGTGACCAAATTATTGGTGTATGCCCTAGAAGCCAATGCATTTTCTGTAATTACATACATTCTATTATGCTATTTTTATATATGAGGCATTTCATTTATTGTGTTCTTTTTGATAAACATAATAAAGTCCTTAGAATAGTAAGTTTGATGCCATAGGACATCAAGTGGATGACTTGATCGTGAGATCCTTTTGGTTACAACACTATTCTTAAATGTCCCTAGTCAAGTATTATTATTAACTAAGACAACAATAATACATTGAGACTAGTATGTGCATAGACTGATGACCATATCTCACGGGTCATGGATATGAGATATCAAGTCTTCACATGGGTACATATTAGAGTAATGATGTACTGGACTGACCCACCATGAGAACGCTACATGGATCGTTACGTGAGTGTCATAAGTGATTCTCATAGTGACAATGGTGTTTGTGGTCCTTTGACCTGAAATCACTACGATTCCTACATGAGGAGTTGTGTGTTTTAATGCCATCAAATGTCATATGTAACAAGGTGATTATAAAGTTAGTTATTGGACATACCACGAATCATGCAGAGGGATATAAGTGACCTAGATGAGATTTGTCACTCCTATATAACAGGAGCGATATCTTCGGGCCCCTGATTGAGTGAGACTGCAAAATGCATGGCCATGCTCAAATGAGTCAATATGAGATATTGATCTCATTTGTTGTTACAAAGTCTACTCGAATATCAAGAAACGAATGATTGGACTATACAAGGGTGACGCATTCCATGCCTTGTGTTCAATCTAAATATCTTGACAAAGGGACTAAACGACACGGAAACATTGGTCACAGAAAGGTTATGTCAAATCACTGATATTCTTATTACTTGGGTAGCAGCGATGTGTTGCTAGATACCGCTCACTATTTGTAATATTAAAATGGGATTTTAATATTACTGCCAACGTAATAAGAACCTGCAGGGTCACACACATAGAGTAGACTAAAATTGGAGCACTGGATCCAAGTTGGACTTGGATTCAAATATGGGCCAGACTCATAACAGATGGGTCTAGGGTTGCACAACTTACCTTGCTGCTGCTCACACTCACTTAAGGCAGTCACTATTATAAATAGTACTGCTAAGGGGGCTGCTACGATACACAATTCAGAACCCTAGCCGCACCTACAGAAAAGTGAGTGAGAAAGTGACAGGTTTATTCTCTTCTCTACGCAGCTAGCACTGTGTGAGAGACGTGAGGCTTCTCTTTGTGGACATTGGACGTTCGTAAGTCTGTTCATGTGGATACCGCAGAGACATCATTTCTATCACGGTGTTTGTGATGTTGTATGTAAAACCGTGATGTTGTATGTAAAACCGTGATGTTGTTTTCAAAACTTCATGAAGATGTTCATATGTTTTGTGACCGGGCAGCGGGACCCCCGTGCTTCCTCTGCATAGGGTATTTTTTGAAAACGTGATATTTTATATCCTTTTATGACTTGTATAAAATAATAATGTATTATTGTTATGAGTTTATATGTTTTTGTGATGCATGGTGCATGGTTATGGCCTTAGTCCTCTTTTTATGCCTTTTGGTTTTAATAAATTTGACCTGCGTGTCGTGTCTTTCTCTCTATATTCTGATTGTACATTCTCTTCTCACCTAACTCCCCTCGAATGTAAAAGAGGTTTCTATATAATGTAATTATGATGTGTAGGCAAGAAGACGGCATCAAGTGAGGACGTTGATGGGAGATGCTTGGTGAAGCTGGCTTCATTAATACTACTCTCTTAGGGGCCATAACCATGTCACTTTTATTATATGCTTTTATGTATAAGATGCATGGATAATGTTTATGGTATGATAAACAATTTAATAAATGGTGAGATCTAATAATAATAATAATAAAAATTCCCTCAAAGTAAATATTAAGTCATTTTGTGATGCCTTCCAATATGTGGCACTCGTCAAGACTAGTATCGATCAATTGCAGGTCTGCCAAAGCAGGATGCCTTTATCTATATTAGTAAGACGCGATGGGATAAAGGTAATATCCAACTGTCAACCATTGGGTCTGACTTAACTATGCCATTTCAATAAGATTGGAGGCTTAGAGGCATGAAGTTAGGCTTTAGTCCATTAGATGGACTTGAATAAGTGTTATTCACCCAATTATCCAAGAGTTACATGTGATGTAATTGGAAAGTGTTTCCTACCCAAATAATTGAATTTTGGGTGATCAGCCAAAGCTGACTCAAAACTAGGTGAAATATAGATCTTGGCCCATTAGGAAATTTTACGATAGGATTTTCTGAGTCAAAGCTGAGGGTCATTGACTTGAATAAAATAGTGGGAGGTATATTTAATTAAAAGACCTCATTAAATATGTTTATGGCATGATACTTATATTTTGCATATTTCTGTTAATAGATTACCATGGTAACAAACACATCGGGTACTTTATCATTGCGATCTGTCCTTGAGAAGGACAAGTTGTCTGGAATGAATTTTCTAGACTGGTACAGAAATTTGAGGATTGTCCTCAAGCAAGAGAAAAAGCTGTATGTTTTGGAACAGCCTATTCCTGAGCCACCTGCTGCTAATGCCTCTAGAATTGAAAGAGGTGCTTATAAGAAGCATCAAGATGATGCATTGGACATTAGATGTCTAATGCTGGCCACCATGAACTCTGAGCTCCAAAAGGAACATGAGAACATGGATGCATACGATATGATCGTACACCTTAAGAAGCTCTATCAAGAGCAGGCCAAGCATGAGAGATTCGAGGTCTCTAAAGCACTATTTCAGTGCAAGCTGGTAGAAGAAAGCCTTGTTGGTGCTCATGTACTCAAGATGATTAGGTACATTGAAAACCTAGAGAGACTCGATTTTCCTTTGGGCCAAGAGTTGGCCACTGACTTAGTCCTGCAATCGTTACCGAAAAGTTTTAGTCAATTTGTCATGAACTACAACATGAATGAGATTGACAAATCACTACTAGAGCTGCTAGGCATGTTGAGAACTGCTGAGCAGAACATTAACAAAGGCAAAGGGAAGGCCATAATGATGGTCCAAAAAAATAAGGGCAAGAAACAGCAGAAAAAGCCCAAGGACAACGGGAAGGGCAAAGGCAAGGATAAGTCCAAACCCAGCACTTCTGGCTTGAAACAAGTGGGTGGAGTGGCTAAGGATGGTACATGCTTCCATTGTGGTCAGACCGGACATTGGAAGAGGAACTGTGCCAAGTTCCTAGAGGAGCTCAAAAAGAAGAAGGGAAGTGAGACTTCCACTTCAGGTATTTTTGTTATTGAAGTTAATTTATCTACTTATGCATCATGGGTATTAGATACTTGGATGTGGATCTCACATTTGTGTAAATGTGCGAGGATCTAAAAGCAAGAGACCATTGACGAAGGGCGAAGTCGACCTACGAGTGGGAAATGGAGCAAAGGTTGCTGCATTAGCTATAGGGACTTATTTATTATCTTTGCCCTTTGGGCTTGTAATAGAGTTAGAGAACCTGCTATTTTGTGCCTGCTATTAGTAGGAATATCATTTCTGTTTCTTGTTTGGACAAGAAAGGTTTTTCTTTTATTATAAAGGACAAGTGTTGTTCCATTTATATGAATGATATTTTTTATGGTAGTGCACAATTAAGTAATGGACTTTATGTACTTGATCTCAAAACGCCCGTCTATAACATAAATACAAAGAGGTTTAAATCAAACGATCTGAACCTAACTTTTCTCTGGCATTGTTGTTTGGGCCACATAAATGAGAAACGCATCTCCAAACTCCATAAAGATGGATTCTTGGACTCGTTTGATTTCGAATCATATGAGACATGTGAATCTTATTTATTGGGGAAGATGACAAAGGCCCCATTCACTGGACAAGGTGAAAAGGCTAGTGATCTTTTAGGCCTTATACATAGTGATGTATATGGGCCACTAAACACACTCGCTAGAGGCGATTTTCAATACTTCATTACATTTACTGATGATTTCAGTAGATATAGATTTGTATATCTTATGAAGCACAAATCAGAATCCTTTGAAAAGTTCAAAAACTTCAAGAATAAAGTACAAAACCAACTTGGAAAGAGTATTAAAATCCTTCGATCAGATCGAGGAGGAGAATACTTAAGCCAACAGTTTGATGATCATCTGAAAGAGTGTGGGATAATATCTCAACTCACTCCACCAGGAACACCACAATGGAATGGTGTCTCTGAAAGGAGGAACCAGACCTTATTGGACATGGTCCGATCCATGATGAGTCATGCAAACCTTCCAGGCCCCTTCTGGGGACATGCTCTGTTAACAGCAGCTTTCACAGTTAACCGTGTTCCATCTAAGATGGTTCAAAAGACACCATATGAGATATGGATTGGGAGACGGCCCAGTATGTCTTTCTTGAAGATTTGGGGCTGCAAAGCTTATGTGAAACGTCAAGTTTCTGATAAGCTTGGACCTAAATCAGATAAATGCTTCTTTGTGGGGTATCTAAAGGAAACCAAGGGATACTTTTTCTATAATCCTACCGAGGGCAAAGTGTTTGTCGCACGGACAACTGTGTTTCTAGAAAGGGAGTTTATCTCCAAAGGAACCAGTGGGAGAAAAGTAGAACTTGAAGAAATTCAAGTTTCACAAAGCAGCAATGAACCAATGGTGGAAATAGAGCAGCCTCCACAAAATGTTGTGGAACAGCAACCTGCTCTGGTAGCACAAGACCTGCGTAGGTCTAACAGGATACGTCATCAACCAGAGAGATATGGATTTCTTATGACCCAACAAGGTGACGTATTGCTCATGGATCAAGATGAGCCTATGACTTACCAGGAAGCCATTATTGGCCCAGAGTCTGAGAAATGGCTTGAGGCCATGAGATCTGAAATGGATTTCATGTATGCCAACCAAGTATGGACCTTGGTTGACCCACCTAAAGGGGTAAAACCCATTAGGTGCAAGTGGGTTTTCAAGAAGAAAACTGACATGGATGGTAATGTGCATACCTTTAAAGGGCGATTGGTGGCTAAAGGTTTCAAACAAATTCATGGTGTAGACTATGATGAGACTTTTTCCCCAGTTGCGATGCTTAAATCCGTTCGGATCTTGCTTACTGTTGCAGCATACCATGAATATAAAATTTGGCAAATGGATGTCAAAACTGCTTTCCTTAATGGAAATCTTCTCGAAGATGTGTACATGACACAACCTGAGGGTTTTGCCACTCTAGAGGATGCTAGAAAAGTATGCAAGTTGCAACGATCTATTTATGGATTGAAGCAAGCTTCCAGAAGCTGGAATCTTCATTTTAATGATATAATAAAACAGTTTAGTTTCATCAAGAATAAAGAAGAATCTTGTGTCTACAAGAAGGTTTGTGGGAGCACTATTGTCTTTCTGGTATTATATGTAGATGACATACTACTTATTGGAAATGACATCCCTACCCTACAGTCCGTAAAGACTTGGTTAGGGAACTGCTTCTCTATGAAGGACTTGGGCGAAGCCACCTATGTATTAGGTATCAGGATCTATAGAGATAGATTACTGAGACTGCTTGGCCTAAGTCAGAGTACATACATAGACAAAATGTTAAGAGAATTTAACATGCATGAATCCAAGAAAGGACTCTTGCCTATGTCACGTGATGTAAGCCTATCTAAGGCTCAATCCCCTTCCACCCAGGATGAGAGGGATCACATGAGCAAGATTCCATATACATCTGCAATTGGATCTATCATGTATGCCATGTTATGTACTCGACCAGACATCTCGTATGCTTTGAGCATGACGAGTAGGTACCAGTCTGATCCCGGTGAGAGTCACTGGACTGCTATCAAGAACATCCTTAAGTACTTGAGAAGGACTAAGGATTCGTTCTTGGTATATGGAGGCGAGGAAGAGCTAGTTGTAAAAGGTTACACTGATGCTAGCTTCCAAACCGATAAGGACGACTCCAGATCGCAATCAGGTTATGTTTTTTGCCTAAATGGTGGGGCTGTGAGCTGGAAGAGTTCAAAGCAGGAGATAGTCACCGATTCTACCACAGAGGCTGAGTATATTGCTGCCTCCAATGCAGCAAAGGAGGCCGTTTGGATCAGGAAGTTCATTACTAAACTTGGCACTATTCCTAGCATTGTGGACCCAGTGGACCTCTATTGTGATAATAATGGAGCCATTGCATAAGCTAAGGAGCCTAGATCTCACCAGCGATCCAAATATATACTTAGGCGCTTCCATCTCATTCGAGAGATCATCGATAGAGGAGATGTGAAGATATGCAGAGTACCAACAGATGATAACATTGCTGATCCACTGATGAAGCCTCTTGCATAGCAGAAGCATGAGGGTTACACTAGGTCTTTAGGCATTAGATATATGCCTGATTGGCTCTAGTGCAAGTGGGAGATTGTTGGTGTATGTCCTAGAGGCCAATGCATTTTCTGTTATTACAAACATTCTATTATACTATTTTTATATATGAGGCATTTCATTTATTGTGTTCTTTTTTTATAAACATAATAAAGTCCTTAGAATAGTAAGTTTGATGCCATAGGACATTAAGTGGATGACTTGATCGTGAGATCTTTTTGGTTACAACACTATTCTTAAATGTCCCTAGTCAAGTATTATTGTTAATTAGGACAACAATAATACATTGAGACTAGTATGTGCATAGACTGATGACCATATCTCACGGGTCATGGATATGAGATATCAAGTCTTCACATGGGTACATATTAGAGTAATGATGTACTGGACTGACCCACCATGAGAATGCTACATGGATCATTACGTGAGTGTTATAAGCGATTCTCATAGTGACAATGGTGTTTGTGGTCCTTTGACCTGAAATCACTACGATTCATACATGAGGAGTTGTTTGTTTTAATGCCATCAAACGTCATCTGTAACAAGGTGATTATAAAGTTAGTAATTGGACATACCGCGAATCATGCAAAGGGATGTGAGTGACCTAGATGGGATTTGTCACTCCTATATAACAGAAGCGATATCTTCAGGCCCCCTGATTGAGTGAGACTGCGAAATGCATGGCCATGTTCAAATGAGTCAATATAAGATATTGATCTCATTTGTTGTTACAAAGTCTACTCGAATATATGGAAACGAATGATTGGATTATACAAGGGTGACTCATTCCATGCCTTGTGTTCAATCTAGATATCTTGACAAAGGGACTAAATGACATGGAAACATTGGTCATGGAAAGGTTATATCAAATCACTGACATTCTTATTACATGGGTAGCAGTGATGTGTTGCTAGATACCGCTCACTGATTGTAATATTAAAATGGGATTTTAATATTATTGCCAACGTAATAAGAACCTACAGGGTCACACACATAGAGCAGACTAAAATTGGAGCAATAGATCCAAGTTGGACTCGGATTCAAATATGGGTCAGACTCATAATAGATGGGTCTAGGGTTGCCAGCTTACCTTACTGCTGCTCACACTCACTTAAGCAGTCACTATTATAAATAGTACTGCTAAGGGGGCTGCTACGATACATAATTCAGAACCCTAGCCGCACCTACAGAAAAGTGAGTGAGAGAGCGACAGGTTTATTCTCTTCTCTACGCAGCTAGCACTGTGTGAGAGACGTGAGGCTTCTCTTTGCAGACGTTGGACGTTCGTGAGTCAGTTCGTGTGGATACCGCAGAGACATCGTTTCTATCACGGTGTTGGTGATTCACGCTTCAAGAGGTAAATCATTTAAAAACTCGGATTATGGCTTTTTCGCATGGATCGTCAGTGGGAATCCCTATTTTCCGCTACGTGATGTATCCGTATAAATTCCCAACACAAATAACATCAACTTTGAGAGTGCACAATGTATATCATTCCTAGCAGCTTGACAATAATACACAAAAATTTCTAGAGGCAAAAGAGGAGAGTACCATATATTTTTAACAATTTTAATTTCTAGAAATTTTGGAATAAATAATAAATAGATATGAAAAAATAAATAAAATTCACCAAAAAACAAATTAGGGCGTGTAACACCTTAACTCTAGATACTATAGTATATCTGTAATATGTAGAAGTAAATAGATTTAAGTATTTGATAAACAATAAACAAAATCCATAATAACATACATGTCATTATAGAGAGCCTTTATGGAATAAGTTACATATTTATACAATATTAGCATCAAAAGAGCAAATTGTAATATATAACATCTTTGTACATCACAAAATAAATATAATCAATACAATCTTTTCCTCTAAAAGAAAATAAATTATTTAGTCTATTTGTCTCTTCTTCTTTCCCTTAGAAGGGTCTCGACCTAGATTTACATAGAAACACAATGGGATGAGAATTCATAATCCTCAATAATAGTATTCCATAACCAATCATTTATAACATTATAAACACAATCTTAACACATAAGAAGTAATATATGTTTTAAAAGCTCTTCCAAGACTTATCTTTAGTAACTAAAGGAGCCAAGTAAACATTCATTGTCCAACAAGGAAACCAAGCTTATCTTAACTATCATGGCTCAACAAGGAACCAAGCTAACTTAACTATCATGGCTCAACTAGGAACTAAAACACTTTTCTTCTATAGTTCATCAAAAGAACTAAGCTCACTTAACTAGTATCTAAGTCATGCAATTGGCAAGTAACTATTACCAAGCAAACTCAATGTACTGATATGAATTATGTGTTGCAAACCCAAGTGCAGGTTGTCTCAAGTAATAAATTATCGGGAGTCTGAGGTCGATCCATAGGGAATTGATGAAGAAAATTCTTTGAGGTAAGGAAAAAATTTGTCACAACAATAAAGGTGATAAAAATTGTTCACAAATGAAAAGGATTTGCTTAGGCTAGGAGATCCATTATTGGTAAGTAAATTAAGGACAAGATTAATTCTTTTTAAAATACAATTAGAATCCACACATAATGATGGTTCTAATCAGAAAATATAGCATTCAAAGTTCATTTAAGATTATATATATAATTATAGTATGGTTCCATTAATTATCTACTAATGCCAACACTTGTAAATGAGTTCAAGCATTCATTATGTCAATCTCTTGTCTACAATAAATTAAGATCTCCACTTTACAAGGAGAGTTTCTAAATTGATTGAAAATAAAATACAACACATATAATGATCACTTGATAATATATCATTCAAGCACAAGAAAGAGATTAATCTAATCTTATTTCATTACCAAAAGCTTTACCCTTTCACCCAAGCAAAATGAGAATTAGTAACTCATGAACAAGAGAAAAGAAAGAGAGAAAAAGAAGAAGATGAACATAGTTTCTTTTTAGAACGAAAGAAAACTACAATAAGAGAAATAAATGATACAATAACTTGATCTTGATCTCTTCACCAAGATTCCTGTAATGAGCAACTAATGCAGCTTTTTATAGAGCATGAAAAGTATAAAATGACAATAGACTTATTTAATGAGTGGGTGGATAAGTGAAAAATGACAATAGTTGTCTGACGAGTAGGTGAATGAGTGGAAAATGACAATAGAGTTATTTAATGAGTGGGTGGATGATGGGTGGATGAGTGGAAAATTATTATCATGCTTGTCTCCCCACTTGCACCAACCAATTCAGCTATCTTCACATGACTATAACTCTATCATAACATCATCATTTTGAAAAGTGGTCTTCATTAAAGTTGATGGGTTTTATCTTAGTTTTCTAATTCCATTGGTTTCATCCCAATCTAACTCCTACAGCCCAACTTATGTCCCAATATTTGCACATTATTCAGGTTCCAACAATAGCACCTATGTTCTAACTTCCAAACCCAATATGACCCACTAGACATCCGATTACGCTCTTATGTTCTTTATGAAAGTTGTAGATTTGGGTCTTATATTTCATTTGGGCTTATTTTGGTGTCAATTGAACTCCTATAGCTCAATAAATAGGCTGATGAGTGCGCAGAGGTCAAGCTATCAGGATCAGCATTCTGGCTCTTACTTCCACTTCAATTTAAATTATCCAAACGTGTGATTCAGCTCTTGAGGTCTCATGAAACTTGTAGAGAATTGTCTTAACTTTCTTGTAAGACCAAAATCACATCAATCAAATATTTGAAACTCAGATTATAGCTAATTTACTGAACATTGCTAAATAAATAAATTAAGGTCAATTCATGCGATAATTCCTTCAATGATCCAATTAGGCCCAACATCATAAAATGTTACAAAAATAACTTAATTAAGCCTAATTGGATCTTAGGAAACCCCGTGAGAGGATTATTAAGTGAATAAAATATATTGCTATCAAATTCCTCCACACTTAACTTTTACACTCCCAGGAAAAACACATAAGACCAAAACTAGGGAATAAGAAAGAACAACACAAACTCAAAAGTTAAAAACTCTAAAAGAATCAATTTCCAATGATATTAAAAAATGCAAAAGTTTATAAGTAAGAAGAGCAACCAATGATTCAAGGGATCAAAACATTTATGAAGTAACGTTTCTTCACATTTCAAACTAACATGCAAGGAAACTTCAATTGAAAAGCATGAGTCAAGAATGATAAATTTTCACAAGATTCACTCTCAATCCCTCATGCATTTGAAAGGTAGGTATTTCACTCAATTAAACCCATGAAAAATTACACTACCATAAGCTTGCTCATCTTCTACTTCTCCACTACTCAAAACACATGTGCGCACAAATCAAGAGGACTTTATTCAAAGTTGTAATGGGGTCTAGGTAAAGGATGGGGTAATATGGATATGACAAGTTAAATACTAAAGAGAATAAAAGGGCATTAGGGTTGAGTTCAGATAACAAACATTAAAAGTTCATCCCAACTAAACATAATACAAATTCCCTTTACATATTCTTTTCCATTCCATTTTTGCCTTGTTGGCCTTTCTTTACGCACTTTTTTTATAAATATATTCATTATTTTTTTTAATTGGCCACATGCTGCTTCTACAAACTATGTACCCTTCCCAAAACTTGACCCACAAAATACACAAACATTTGTAAATTGACGAACAAAAGCTCTCTCCATTTCTATACTTACCCTCCCTTTGAATGATTATTAGTTGGATGAAAATAAAGAAAATAGAATGTTTAAATAGGAAAAAGAATGGAACATGTAATGATAGCACATATATGGGTAGGTTGGTTGTTGTCAAAAAAGTTTGAAATTAAAAAACATCGATTTTTTTATTATTATTTTTTATTTTTTTATTTTTTGAAAATATAAAACGAGAGCTGGAACTAGTCCAAAACTGAAGGCTAGGCTCTCACGCCCGTTTATTCAACAAAGATGGTATATCTTTAGACTGCGTGTCATCAGTGCAGTAGTGGCATATCTTTGAATTACGTGTAACCAGTGCAATAAACACACCATTTAAAGTGGGAGATCCTGTTACCAAGTGGCCTCAATACTCAAGAGGGGGTGAATTGAGTATGAAAACTAAGTTCGCAAATCTTTCGCAAATCGTTTGATAAGCAATTTTCGTTGAAACTAATTGATGATTAGAGATGATTGAATATAAAAGATAAACACTTTCACGTATAAATGCAATAGCCAAAGGTACCAATATTCAAGCAAATCAATAAAATAGTACTTAATGTAAAGAGAAGGGTTTAGAGAAAACCAACACAATGATTTATCCTGGTTCGATCACCAATCCACTTGTGATCTACGTCCAGTCTTCAAGCAACAACTTGAGATTTTCCACTATATCTTCAAGCTTCAATGGGTGCTTGACAACCACTACAACCTTGAGCACTCAACACTTTGGGATACCTCACCCTTGGAGCTTGAGTCTCTTCAACTAAGGGATACCTCACCCTTTACACTTTTGGAGGGATGCCTCACCCTCTTTACAAAGCAATAATGATAGATTGAATGAAGCTCTCAATAGAGCAGATGATTACAAATTGAAGCTCTAATATGCTCTTAAAGATTTTTCACATTTTTAACAGAAAATAGAGAAAGAAATGGATTTGAGGATTGATTCACGTTTGGAAGTATTGATGATCAGTTTTTGGTTCAAGGTCAATCTCAAATAAAGACCCAACTTTGGTATTTATAAGTTTCTCAATTAATAGAGCCGTTGGGGTGGTTTGGGCATGCATTTAATGCATTTAATATAGCCATTGGACATTGTCAGGGTTCGTGTAATCGATTACACAACTTATGTAATCGATTACATTGTTGTTCCAACGTGTTCTTGGCTTTCTGGGCTCTGTATAATCGATTACATTATTGGTGTAATCGATTACATGGCTTCTGACTTTGCTTGTAATCGATTACAATATCCATGTAATCGATTACATGACTTCGACTTCTTTGTGTAATCGATTACAATATCCATGTAATCGATTACATGACTCTTTGAACGTGTTCTTGCCTTTCTGGGCTTGATGTAATCGATTACATATTTTGTGTAATCGATTACATGGCCTCTGACTTTCTTGTAATCGATTACATTGCTCATGTAATCGATTATATGACTTTTGTTTGTTGTGTAATCGATTACAAACATCATGTAATCGATTACATTGGCCTTTTAAACACATTTTTCAAGTCCAATAAAGCTTGTAAGTCATTTTTAACACCTTGAGATAATTGTTTAAACATAAATCCTTTTAAGAGTGTTAGATTTAAGATTGAAACTCAAGTTTTCTTGAAAGCCATGTTTAACTTTGAAATTTTCCATTTATTTTGAAATGATATATTGAAAAACCATTTGAGAAATCTTGAGAGCATTTAACATACATGTTCTAAGTCTTATAACTACATAAACCTCTTGACTTCTTTCTTTGATCTTGATTTTTCCTTTTGCGCTTGATCTTCTCTTTTGCACTTGATCTTCATTTTGGCCTTTGTTATCATCAAAAATCATTTGACATGCTTTAGGGACATAAGCATCCACAGATCTTATCAACGTACCATAAATAGTGGTCCAGGATTACCACAGTGGTGGTCTTCAGAAGTCTAAGACTTGGAGGGCCTACGCTTTCGACGCGGTCAACTAACAAAAGTTAATAAATCTGCAAATGGAGTGTATAGGATCACAGTACATCTTATCTTCTGCACGCTGAGAGCCAAAGCAAACAAATGGCTAGATCAAGCTTCAAATGCCTTGTAACATTCTCAACTTACACAAGTCTAATAACATTCTAGTCCAACACGGGACACTTCTTTCTGTCCATCAATCCCACAGTGCCTGAATGGTAAACATTGGGTTGTGAGATATGGCTCTCTACAAAGCATGGCACACGAACCTTATTAAGGATCAGCATGCAAAGGTCCAACCCAAGTCAATGATGGGTCTAACCGTAAGGTTAGGGGCTCCACACTTGATTAAGAGCATGGTACTTTTTCGATCACCTTTTTTTTAAAGATGAACAAGATAATGTTGCTGTGATTGTGGCTCACATCTTCCACTAGTTTTACATCCATTAATGACTTAAACGTCTTCTATGAGTTAAGGATAAGCTTCTCATCCAATTTTCTTATAAATTGTCAAACAGGGTCTTTTTGAGTCAGATTCCCAAGACTGTAACGCTTATGTTCATCCCTAGAGAGATTCTACAAATTAAGAAGTTCACGATACACAACTCCACAAGAATGCGTCTCAAGAGTTAATAAGATATCATCTAATGACTCCTTACTTAGTCCATTCTTAATAAAGTATATTTTGTTTTCTCAGTTTGTGGAAACCATCCCCAAAGAACAACATTGCTTGTTACAATTCCATCGTGTACATTTGTGATAAACTAGTAATCTTTTTGCTCTTCTCGTTTTAGAATACGAACTTTTACTGAATCCTGGCATATATGAGCTAAATAAATTTGAAAATTTACCTGCTAAACGGACCTTTGCTTCTATTATCCAATGTATATCTTCTGGGATGCCCTTGTACATTAACATTCTCAATCTTTCACACCTAGCTTTGTAGATTTTTATTAGAGCATTTTGAGGAAGAGAAGGAAAATATTTTCTTAAAATCGAGAGAATGACATCCATTTTAAAGGAGAAGGAATCAGTTATTATGGGAAATTGAAAAATAAACTGACTTGAGAGTCACGGAGTACTGTTATCCACCACTGAATCGGTGTTACAAAGAACTGCAAAAAGAAAGCAACAAAATTAAAATAAATTTTTCTCATAATAAGGATAAGAAAGGGAGATGGATTCTAGCTTAACAACTTGGGTTTCCGGAAATGGTTTGAGTCTTTGTCCATTGACCTTAAACACATTACCACTCCTAGGGTTCTCAATATCTATGGCCCCATGAGGATACATATGTTTGACAACAAAAGGGCTACTCCACCTAGATCTTAATTTTCTAGGGAATATATGAACATGAGAATTATAAAGCAGAACTTTTTGACCAATTTTAAAAGATTTCCTCAAAATTGATTTGTCGTGAAAAGCTTTTCCCCTAGATTTATAAATTTTTGAGTTTTCATATGCATCATTTCTAAATTCCTCAAGTTCATTTAATTACCATTTGTGTACTTTGCAAGCATCATCAAGGTTTAGGTTGAAAGCTTTAATGGCCCAAAATGCTTTATGCTCTAGTTCTACAGGCAAGTGAGATGGATTCTAGCTCAACAACTTAGGTTTCCAGAAATGGTTTGAGTCTTTGTCCATTGACCTTAAACACATTACTACTCCTAGGGTTCTCAATGTCTATGGCTCCATGAGGATACACATGTTTGACAACAAAAGGGTCACTCCACCTAGATCTCAATTTTCTAGGGAATATGTGAAGACGAGAATTATAAAGCAGAACTTTTTGACTAATTTCAAAAGATTTCCTCAAAATTGATTTACCATGAAAAGATTTTACTCTAGTTTTATAAATTTTTGAGTTTTCATATGCATCATTTCTCAATTCGTCAAGTTCATTTAATTGTACTTTGCGTACTTTGCAAGCATCATCAAGGTTTAGGTTGAAAGCTTTAATGGCCCAAAATGCTTTATGCTCCATTTCTACAGACAAGTGACAAGGTTTTCCATAGACTAACCAATAGGATGATATGCCTAAAGATGTTTTGAAAGCAGTATGGTAAGCCTAAAGTGCATCGTTTAGTCTTAAAGACCAATCTTTACGATTTGGGTTGACCGTTTTTTCCAAAATTTGTTTAATCTCTTTGTTTGCTAATTCTACTTGTCCACTTGTCTAAGGGTGATAAAGGGTGGCAATTTTGTGGGTAATGTCATATTTTTTCATTAAGGATTCAAATGGTTTATTGTAAAAAATGTGCTCCCCTATCACTGATGATAGCTTAAGGGATTCCAAATCGACTCAAGACATTTTCTTTTAAAAATTTAAGAACAGTTTTATGATCATTGTGTCGACATGGAATCCCATCAATCCATTTTGAGATATAATCAACTACAATCAAAATATACACAAATCCAAATGATGATGGAAATGGACCCATGAAATCAATTCCCCAGCAATCAAAAATTTCAATGACAAGAATAGGGTTCAGAGGCATCGTGTTTCGTTTTGAAATGGAACCCAATTTCTGACAATTTTCACAACTTTTGCAAAATGTATAACTATCCTTAAATAAGTTGGGCCAATAAAATCCACACTGTAAGATTTTTACAGCTATTTTATTTGAAGAAAAGTGACCTCCACATGTTTCTGAGTGACAATTTAATAAGACTACCTACCTCACTGTCAGGCACACATCTCCGAATGATTTGATCAGGAAAATACTTGAACAAATATGGGTCATCCCAATAAATTTTTTTCACCTCAATAAGAAATTTCCTTCTGTCTTGGTGTGTCAATTGAGGCAGCATCTTTTCTGTTACAAGAAAATTGACTATGTTAGCAAATCAAGGCATGAGATTGACAGAAAATAAAAATTCATCGATAAAAGAATCATTGATAGGTGTGATATCAAAAGGTGAGCCTGTTGTAAGTATGGACAAATGATCTGCAACAATATTTTCAACTCCTTTCTTATCTTTTTATTATGATGTTGAATTCTTGAAGCAACAAGATCCACCGTATCAACCTAGGTTTGACATCTTGCTTAGACATTAAATATCTAATAGCAGCATGATCGATGAAAATAACAGTAGAAGTACTAATTAAATAAGCTCAAAATTTATCCAATTTAAAAATTATAACAAGTAGTTCTTTCTCAGTAGTGGTGCAATTCATTTGTGCACTATTTAAAGTTCGACTTGCATAATAAATTACATGAGACTTACCTTCCTTTCTTTAGCCTAAAACAATGCCAACAATAAAATCACTAGTATCACACATCAACTCAAAAGGCAAAGACCAGTCGGGGGTTTGTATGATAAGAGCAGATGTCAGAAGAGTAATTAATTTTTCAAAAGATTTTTGGCATTCTTGAGTCCAATTAAATGGTGCATCTTTTATTAGAATATTACATAATGGTTTAGATATGACACTAAAGTCCTTAATGAATCTTCTGTAAAATCCTGCTTGTCCTAAAAATGAATAAACTTCCTTGACTATTTTTGATGAAGGCAAATGGGCAATTAATTCAACTTTGGCGTCATTAACTTCAATTCTTTTAGAAGATATTACATGACCTAACACTATTCCTGAGGTAACCATGTAATGACATTTTTCTCAGTTTAACACAAGTCAATTTTCTTTGCATATTTTAAGAACTTTTTTCAAAATTATTAAGACAAATTTCAAATGAATTTCCATAAACTGTTAAGTCATCCATGAAAACCTCTAAATAATGCTCAACCATGTCACTAAAAATACTTAGCATGCATCTTTGGAATGTTGCCGAAGCATTATAAAGGCCAAAAGGCATTCTTCTGTATGCAAAAGTACCAAAGGGATATGTAAAAGTGATCTTTTCTTGATCCTCTAATGCAATGGATATTTGATAATAACCTGAATAACCATCAAGAAAACAGTAGTAGGGATGTCCTGCTACCCTTTCTTGAATTTGATCAAGAAATGGCAAGGGGAAATGATCTTTCCTAGTGGCAGTATTTAATTTTCTAAAATCGATACGCATACACCAACTAGATGAGACTCACGTAGGTATTAATTCACTTTTTTCATTTTCAACCATTGTTATTCTATATTTCTTAGGCAAAACTTATGTAGGGGTTACCCAATGGCTATCAAAAATAGGGTAGATAATTCTAACATCAAGTAATTTGAGAACTTCAACTCTAACTATCTCTTTCATGTATGGATTTAATCTTCTAAGGTTGTTGAGATATTTAAGCATTATCTTTTAAATGTATTTTATGTGTACAAATTAATGAATTAATACCTTTTATGCCCTTTAATGTCCATCCAATTGCACTTTTATGCCTTTTAAGTACTTCTATTAACATACCTTCTTGTTCTCTGGTAAGGGTCGAGGAAATTACCACTGGAAAACTTTGTTCTTCTCCCAAAAATATGTACTTCAACCCAGCAGATAACGGCTTTAGTTCTAGTGTGGGTACTTCTTCATAGGTATTATCATTCATGGGATCTAGCTCTTCGAATCTCGACTTCCATCCTTTGTATTTCATTACCTGTGTACAATCAAGAAAAGAGCATATTTCAGAAACATCATCGTCTAATTACATACTTGAGTCAAATGAATTGATTAAACAAATTTCTAATGGGTAAGAAGAACTCCTAGTTTGAAGATGATCATCTATAATGGCCTCAATCCTTTTAACTTCCTCCTTTTCATCATGGACTTTCTATGGTTGCTTGCACATGTTGAAAACATTAAGCTCCAGTGTCATATTTCTAAATGTTAGCTTCATCACTCCATTTCTGCAATTTATCAAAGCATTAGATGTTGCTAAAAAAAGGGTGACCTAAAATAACAGGAATTGACTTACAACTATTCACCATAGGTTCAGTTTTCAAGACAATAAAATCCATAGGATATATGAATTTATCAACTTGTACTAACACATCTTTCACTATTCCTTTTAGAATTTTAATTGATCTATCAGCAAGTAGAAGAGTTATAGAAGTTGATTTTAACTCACTAAGGTTAAGTTGCTGATAAACTGAATATGGAAGTAAATTAATACTAGCACCAAGATCAAGTAAAGCTTGTTCAATTTTATGTTCTCCAATAATGCATGAAACTGTAGGACAACCAGGGTCTTTATATTTCAACGCATTATTGTTCTGAAGAATGGAGCTTACCTGGTCAGCCAAAAAGGCTTTCTTTTTCACATTTAGTTTCCTTTTAATAGTGTATAAGTCCTTCAAAAATTTGGTATAAGAGGGAACCTGTTTGATAACATCTAACAGGGGAATATTGACCTTCACTTGTTTAAAAATGTCAAAAATTTTAGCATTGTGGTTTAATTTCCTTCAATTATTTAATGCTTGAGGAAATAGGGGTAGAGGCGAGAGTTTGATCTCCTTTTGGTCAGGTGGCTTATCAACCTCTTCCTTATCTTGAGGGATTGATTCATCATTTCTCTCATAAGGTTTAGGAATTTATTTTTCAACAATCTTTCCATTCCTAAGAGTTATCACTGACTTGACTTGATCTATTTGTTAGTTTGTTTAACTTCCCTAATTTAGACTGTACTGACCCTTGGGATTCAATTGAGGTTGAGAAGGAAATTTTCCTTTCATGTGAATGGTAAGTGTAGAAGAAAGTTTAGCAACAGTGTTTTTTATGTCATCATGGCTTGAGTATTTTGATTATTAATGGCCTCTTGTTTTTCTATGAATGCATGCAATGTTCCTTTAAGGTTTTTCCTATATGGTGGGACATAGGGTGTATATCCTTGAGAATTTTGAGAGTCCTATTGTGCTTGAGGAGGCGGTGGCTGCATAAATTGTGCATGATTATCATTCCTCTAACTGAAGTTCGGGTGATTTCTCCATCTCGGATTGTATGAATTTGAAAAAGAAGAGGTAAATGACTTTTTAAAATTATTCATTGCATTTACTTGCTCATGCATAACTTCTTTAAAAACATCAATTTTTGGACATTCATTTGTTGAGTGTCCTAAGTCATCACAAATGCCACAAATTTCTTCATTTTGTATAGATTTGACTTCTTTCACTTTTCCTAATTCCATGACTTCAATCTTTCTAGCCAAACTGGTGAACCTAGCATTTAGATCTTCTTCTTGACTAAGGTGATATTTTCTTTTACTAGCACTTGCAAGGTTAGATCTAATTGAATTTTCAGAATGATTAGTATCATGCCAAAATTGAGAATTCTCAGCCAAATAGTCTAAATATTCTAAAGCTTCTTCAGGTTCTTTATCAAAAAACTCATCATTGCACTTTGTTTCCACAAATTGTTTAGTTTCAGGTGTTAACCCTTATAAAAGAAGCTTATAGTGCATCATTTTTCAAAACCATGATGTGGGCAAGAATTTAACAAATCTTTAAAACGTTCCCAACATTAAAAATATGCTTCATTTGAATTTTGGGAAAAATTTTGGATTTGTCTTTTCAAAACATTAGTTTTATGTGTTGGAAAAATTTTCTTTAAGAATTTACTTTGCATTTCTTACCATGTGCCAATTGATCTTGGTTTCAAAGCATTAAGCTAAGTTTTTACTTTATCTTTCAAAGAAAAAGAAAACAATTTAAGCTTAACAATCTCTTTAGTGCTATTTTGATCATTGAAAGTGATACTTACTTTCTCAAATTCTTTTAGATGTAAATATGGGCTTTCATATTCTAAACCATGGAAATTATGAAGTAATGAAATCATACCCGGCTTAAATCTAAAATTGTTAGCATTGAATGGAAAGATAAAACATGATGGACTAGAATTTTGAGGTGGTTGCAAATATTCATACATGGTTCGCAATAGTTGATTTTTCATGTTCATCATGTGCACTTTCATTTTTAGTCATTGTGTCAATTATGTGTGATTGTGATTCAAACAGATCAATATATAAAGTACCAGGATTAGTTTTAACCAAACAACCAGAATTTGAATCATGAACCAATTAAGCATAAATAAGTAACTTAAAATAGAAAAGAAAATTAACAAGTAGGCAGTATAAACCAGCCATCAAATATTAACAAGTAGGTGGTATAAACCATCCATAAAATATGATACAATTTGAAAATCAAAAGAATAGGGAAGGAATATACCAGATAACAAAGTTTACATAGAGAGAAAATCTCAATAAATTTATTCTTCAAATCAAGTCATCGAAAATGGCGCCAAAAACTTCATGCGAATTATGTGTTGTAAACCCAGTGCAGGTTATCTCAAGTAATAAATTCTCACGAGTCCGAACTAATGTAACACCCTCCTTAGGGCATTACATTTCAGACTAACTCCTTTCAATTCTTCACCCAAGTTGTAAAGTATTTAATATTATCTTAATACGGGTTTCAAAATTCCTTTTTCGCAGATAACATAAACATACCGAATTTTAGAAAACACAAGACACAAGAACTGAATAATATACATCTCTCATGCATAACATAGATTAATAACAACTTAATTACATAAAACTTTCGTACTCCAAATAATATATAATTACCATATAAAAACTGAACCTAGCCCAAGTCCAAACACTTGAAGAATAGGGTCCTGCTCCTGATCTTCCTCTAGATCCTCCTCGGGATCTTTAACAGACAAACTCCCTAGACGGAGCATGTTACAATGGACAGAAGTCCGAGCAGTCGAAACATCAGAGTCCTCACTATGAGTGTCATAAAGATCACTCCACATATCTCTAATAAGCATAGAGAACTCCAAATGCACACAAGCACCAAGAGAGAGAATAATAATCCCATGATAAGTCTAACTCAAAGTCACTGACACATCTCCAAAATAAACAACACGCTCAACATCAGTATCATAGTACCAGGCATCAGTGCCTCCACGAAACTGCACTCTCACGTAACCAAGAAAATCAGGTCTTGATGTTATCTCAGTACACAGATAAAATCAACACAATAGAAAGGAGGTGTTCTTGCCTTTTGCTCTTCACAATCTTTATCACACATACGTACCAACAAAATAATACAACAAAGAGGTGAGATCCCTTACATTAATACCATCATGGCAGCATAGAAACAATAATGACAATAATGTCATTCACATACAGCAATATTACAGAATAACAGGTATAATCGTGTTATCAACTAACAGATAATTTATCAATATATATATTTCACGATATATAAAAACTAACCATACCGCAAAATAAACATACTAACTATGCCACAACAATATGTACACTTACTATGCACATGCACAATGTGTATACTAACCATCCTTATGCACAATGCACCTATTTCCTACTCCATGGAGCTAAACACAAACTCAGAGATGAACGTTCCAGAAGATCTGCCACCCTCAATCATAGTCTACGCCAGACCATGAAAAGAATAATATTTGTCGGGTCCTTGTCAGTGCGTTGCAATGGTTCTTCACAGCCAGAGGTATATAATGTGATAACAGATCACTAAGTGAATCACCTCGCCCTGACACCCCCTGAGATCCATCATAGATCACATTATCCAAATTCTCGTTCACTCTTACGCACAAAAGCCACAACAGCCACTGACTGTATAATGCTCAAATGCATGATCCATGAAATCAAACCACCATTGGACTGTTCCCAATGATATTAAAGCAACTGCCCATACAATTGTCTAATACCATTAGTATCAATGATATTATATAACCGCTCATACAATTACATAATACCACTGATCCACTCATGTCCAATACATCCAAAACTTGTTGTTCCTCTCAATCGCGTTGCGTTTTTATGACGTTTTCACAAACGCGAAAAACTTCTATTATGTTTCCAAATCGCATAATGATTTTTCAACATTTTCTCAATCACATAAAGATTTTAAAATGTTTTCTTAATCGCGTGACTAAAAATCATCATTTTTAAATCACGTAAGAGTTTTTCTGCTTATTTTCAATCGTGTAAAACATTTTAATCATATTCTAAACTTAAATTAAAACTTTTCTCATTTAATATCAAAATTGGGCTTTAATTCCAATATTTTCTTAATAAATCACATTTAAATAATATTTCTAACATTTTCTCACTAAACCTCCACCAAATAATATTTCCTAACATTTTCCACAAAAACTTATATCATGTAAATTAATTTAAGATGTCTAATTTTTGTTCATTACTCTAAATAAAACTTTATTAAATAAAATATTTTAAACACCAAACTATCCTTAGAAATTATTTTCTTGCTAAAACTCTTTTGAATAATAATTTATATTTTTCCAAAACTTACATTATTCTCAAAATGTATATTATTTTAATTTTAATTCAAATCCTTTTCCATTTAATTTATAAAAAAATCCATTTAACTAAAATACTTGAAATCCCAAAATTACTCCTTAGTCCTAAATTCACTATAATAGCCGAAAATCACTTCTTAATTAGTAATAAAAATATTTTCATTTCCATTTTAAATTTTTAATTCCTTAATCAAATTAATTATCAATAAACAACTAAATTCATAATTAAAAAAATCATTTTCATCATTCCAACTAAAAACTCTATTAAATAAAATGCTTCAAATTTTAGATCATCTTTCTAACTTATTTCTATAATTGAAGCCAAAAATCGATTCCTTTATGAATAATAAAGTTTGTTCATCAACTTTTTAACTTGCAATATCCTTAAACCTTATTTAGTCCCTTAATCATCTAGGTTAAGTCATTTTTGCATAAAATTACCCATTTATGGGCAAAGTGGCCGTGAGCCTCTTGGTCTTTGGAACCAAAAATTCTTTTCCTCTCATTGACAATTTATATCATACAACATGCATAAAACATCATAATCCTACTATATCAAATTCATGCATAATATCAAAGCAATAAAATCACACAAAGCATATAAACACAAACCACAAAATTATACAAACATGGTGAATAAATCCTCACATGGATTCATCACCCTCATACAAATTCGTCCCTCACTACCATAAGTGGTTGATGAGGTTAATCTCTCTCTTACCTTAGGTGTAGCTTCCTAAGCTCCTTGTATAGCTCTTTGCATCAACTTTCTCCACCAAGTAACTCATGAAAATCAAAGTAAACATACAAAAATTAATATCCAAGGCTTGATTAAGATGACCATAGATCAAATATGGTCTTAGAATTTCAAGAATCAAATAAGAAATGAAAAACCATGATCATCACCTTAGAACCCTAGAACTTGAATCCAAAAATCAAGCTTGAAGATGATGGAATCAAGTCTTGATCACAACATGAAAGATGTTTAGAATGATGTTTAGGATCAAGAAGTATGGCTGGTTTGAATTATGAGTGATTGGAAAGTGATTTTAGGCACCAAGGGCGTGAGCTAGAGGAGAGAAAAATGAGAGAAAAAGTGTTAAGATTTTTTGAGAGAAAGATGATAGCTTTCTTGAATGAAATGGAAAATGAAGATTTAGCCAATTTGAGAGGTACTTGGCCGTGAGAAAGGAGAAAGAAAGTGGAAGAGAGAATTTTTGTGTTCAAGTTTGAATGAAAAGATGAAGGCTTTAGGAAATGTGATAGAAAAATCAATTTTAGCCACTTTGAAAGCTTCATGGCCGTGAGCTTCATCCAAATGAGGGAATTAAATCCTCCTCCTACAAGTTGCTTCCTAAACCATTGATTTGATCAATGGTGGATATCCAAGACTTCTACATTAAGCTTACTCTCACAACCGTTGATGAGATCAATGGTGATAATCCAAAGCTTCTTCATTAAGTTTGCTCCTCACATCCATTGATTAGATCAATGATAGATATGTAAAGCTTCTCCTCCAAGTCTTGTCATCCAATGGTTCAAACCAAAGTCCATGCCCTCTTTGTTGACTAATTTCAAGATATTTTCCAAAAAATATTTTTCAAAAGATATTTTCTGAAAGATATTTTTCAAAAGATATGTTTCAAAAGATATTTTCAGAAACTATTACCCAAAGAATAATAGCTACTAGTAGTCATTGTTCAATGGATAATAACATTACATAGTAAATAAAGGCATTACCTAATAGATAACAAAAAAACTCAGATACAGAAAATTTTCGTCAACTGTTTTCGGTTCGAGTTTAGTAAGTTCTCTCGGCCTCGCATTAACAGTCTAAAACTTTCTGATCCAGGAAAATATTTTATTTTTCTAGGCCCGTCTCAAACATACATACAGATCAAAATAATATTAAAATAATCAAAAACTCAAAAAATTTCACAAAAATTCACAAAAATCATAAAAATTATAAAACTCATATATATTTAGAAAAAAAATAAACTTTGAGCATACAACTCAAAATAATATTAAAATAATCAAAATAATTAAAAATTCCCATAAACTCACAAAAATTCACAAAAATTATTAAAACATATTTATATCAAGAAAATGAAAAATCGGGGCTGTTACAACTTTCCCCCTCTAAAAAGAATTTCGTCCTAGAAATTTTTCTTACATTTAAAACAAAAGAAGATATTGCTCCTTTATCTTGTCTTCAAGCTCCCACGTAGCACCTCCAGTTACATCGTTTCAGATCACCTTTCTGGTTCTCTCGAATTTCTTCCATCAAACTTATCGAAACAGTACTTGTATTCAAACAAAATTTTCCCCAGTATCAAATCCACAGACAACCGCATATCCTTGAATTGTTTTATCAATTCACTCTCCTTGATCATCATAGCAGATATACTAAGTACTTTTCTACTCAAGGCCTCCACCATGATATTCGCCTTTCCAGAATGACAAAGAAGTTGAAAATCGTAGTCTTTCAAAAATTCTAACATCATCTCTGCCTCATATTTGACTCCTTTTGATCGAATAGGTACTTCAGGCTCTTGTGATTACTATAAATATTGTAGGTTGCTCCATCAAGAAAATGTCTCTAAATCTTCAATGCAAACACCGTTGCCGCCAATTGCAAAAACGTGAGTCGGATAATTCTTCTCATGCACTTTCAACTGTCTCGAAGCATAAGCCACAACCTTTCTATTTTGTATCAACACACAACCTAATCCCAAAAGTTGAACTTCCTTTAACCAGAATTCGAACTTGGACAGCTTCGCGTATAACTTATTATTCTTCTTCCGAATTTGAAAATCCGCATTGAGATGTTCAACATGTTCCTCCGGACTTCGAGAATAGATCAAGATGTCATCAATAAGGACAACGACAAATCTGTCTAAATAGGAATGAAAGATCCTATTCATGTAATTCATGAACATCGTAGAAGCATTCGTTACCCCAAACGGTATTACTAAATACTCGTAGTGCCCATAATACATCTAAAAAATTATCTTGGAAACATCTTCTACTTTCACGCGAATCGAATGATAACTAGAATGCAAATTGATCTTAGAGAAAATAGTGGCTCCCTTCATTTGGTCTTCTAGTTCCCATGTTGTATCTCCCATCACATTGTTCCAAATTACTTTCACCAAGATAAGCTGTTTCACTCGTTTATCCTCAATCTGAATAGAAATGTCTTCTAGATCAAGTTCTCTTTTTAATCGTACTGTATTTGGTGCTATGACATAGGTTGAATCAGGAATATATTTTCTCAATTGAGATATATGGAAGACACTATGAAGGTTAGAAAGAAAAGTGATAAGACTATTCGGTAGATTACCGGACCTATCCAACAAAGAATTTGATAAGGTCCAATAAATTTAGAAGTGAACTTTCTAAATTCAAATCCAAAAATCTCAGTCTCAGGGAATACTAAAGTTTTATTGAAACAATATAACAGGATATGGTTAGAAAGTAACCAATTCATCCCTAAGATTTTATCTATTTGTAAAAGAAGTAGACAAATCAGATCAACAAAAAAGTTCCAATCTTAAATAATTATAGGATAGTTTTAAATAGGCTTGAGTAGTAATAACAAGTTTAGCAGTAGAAGTAGCAATATTCAAGTCAAAAGGAAATGAAAGCACAGATAAACCCAAATAGTTCACACAGTCATAGACAATAAAAGAATGAATTAGCCCCCGAGTTATACAACACAGTTAAAGGATTACTCTCTATGGCACAATCTCCCTCAATAAGATCTTCAGATTGGGAGGCTTCTGCTCCACTTAACGTATAGACTCTTCCTCCAGCTTGAGATCTTGTCGCACATACATTTCTCATGGAAGGTTCCATTTTTGATTTAGTACAATCTATAGCAACATGTTCAGGCTTCCCGTACTTGAAACAAATTATTTCCTTACTCTTACATTCCTTCGTCAAATGGCTGTTTCCACACTTCTTACAATATGGTAAAAACTTCACAGTCTACCTAGAACTATTGCCACTAGTACTTTCTCCATTTGTTCGTTGTTGTTGTTGATTCCCCGATGATCGTAAGTACGATTTCCGCTGGGATCGATTGACCTTACATTTCCTCCCCTTTTAGAACCTAGTTGGTCCAAAGTTACAGAGTCTTGTACTCTGAGATTGACTCAACTCTAATAGATTTTAAGCCTCGGCTACCGCTTCCTACTACTTAGTAGCCCTTTGATTTTGTTGTACAATCATGTCAGCCATCTTTTGCATTGCTATCGCAGCTATCTTTTGCATTGCTATCACAGCTGCAGCCATATCATCATTGTCACATCTCGCATCTACCTTCGTTTGTTTACCACGAGCCACATGCGTATGTCTACCACGAACCACTTCTTTTCTTCAATGTCAAACTAACCATAATGCAACAAAAACTAAATGTAACCATTTCAAACAAGGTTGTCTTCTTTCGGAAACCAAACAATATATCTCTGTGTTCAGTGTCAGAGAAACACACAGAACAAACAAGACAAACCTACCCACAAACCCGAAAGACTCGAACTTGGGCTCTGATATTAACTAATGTAACACCCTCCTTAGGTCATTACATTTTAGACCAACTCCTTTCAATTCTTTACCCAAGTTGTAAAGTATTTAATATTATCTTAATACAAGCTTCAAAATTCCTTTTTCGTGCATAACATAAACTTACCGAATTTTAGAAAACACAAGACACAAGAACTGAATAATATACATCTCTCGTACATAACATAGATTAACAACAACTTAATTACATAAAACTTATGTACTCCAAATAATATATAATTACCATATAAAAACTGAACCTAACTCAAGTCCAAACACTTGAAGAGTAGGGTCTTGGACCCGATCTTCCTCCAGATCCTCCTCGGGATCCTTAACAGACAAACTCCCCAGACGGGGAATGTTACTATGGACAGGAGTCCGAGCAGTCGAAACATCAGAGTCCTCACTATGAGTGTCATAAAGATCACTCCACATATCTCTAATAGGCATAGAGAACTCCAAATGCACACAAGCATCAAGAGAGAGAACAGTAATCCCATGATAAGTCTGACTCAAAGTCACTGATGTGGAAATAAGCTTGCCCCAAATAGTTTAATATGTTAAGTTTTGATGATGACAAATACAAGACAAAAAGAATGATGCTTATGCTTGATAGATGTGCTTTATAGATGACAAATACATCACAAAAGAATATTGATCATGTTACATGGATATGCTTAATGAGATATATTGTATCATGTATGATTGTGTACTTTATCTAGTTATATTTCACTTAATAATCATGCAATGAGATATACGTAACATTCTTCATATAATATATTTAATAATGCTTTATATGAGTCTTAATGAATTAATATTGGTTTTGATTCTATTTAGATGAAAATGTGCAAAATATTCTTTGTTGCTTCCTACATAGAGCATATCTAGTAGTAATTGATAAATATCTTATTTGGAGGTATCTATGAAAGTCTTATATGCATGTTAGACTAGCTAGAGTTATATATTTTTGAATCATGCATATGAAGATCTTGAATTATGATTTTGGACTAACTATGTTTGTTTAAGTGAGCAATACTTTGTAGGATAGTCCAAGTATCAAGAATGAGCATTGCAACAAGAAAGTAAAAAGATCACAACTATGCTCAGCTTAATAAGGATGAGAATGAAAAGATGCTCCAAGCATTTACAAGTTTTGAAGAGAATATTTTCTTTGGAAGCTTGGATTACATCAATAATTGATGGTAGGAAAAGATCAAGTCCAACATCTTCAAGAATAGTTTATAGGACTTAGATCTTGAGTAAAAGTAAATGAGAATCACACTAAGTTCAAATATGTTTTAAACATCTTTATAAGTGTTTCTAAAATGCTTGAATACCCAACAAAATTTTTTTGGAAGGCTAGCCTTGGTGGTATTTCAAATCTGTGAGAATTAGTCAAGTTTGTGTTTTGTAAAACTGACATTTAGTTACTCTTTTGATCATAACTTTCAAACTACTTTGAGTTTTGTTGTGAAACTTCTTTCATATGAAAATAAACTCAAATATATTTTCGATGAGTGGTCATTTGTTTAAAATAGATAAGAAATGAAGAAGTTATGACCATTTAAAGTTAGTTTTCAAAAATAGTCAAGTTTGAGTTTTGCAAAACTGACCTTTAGTTACTAATTTGATTATATCTTTCAAAATACTTTGCGTTTTGTTCTAAAACTTCTTTCATATGAAAATAGACTTAAAGATATTTCCAATGAGTGGTCATTCGCTTTAATCGGATAAAAAATGAAGAAGTTATGACCTTTTAAAATTAGTTTTCAAAACCAGAAATGTTGTAATCGATTACACAAGTCATGTAATCGATTACAACATTGACAGAAGCCGTGTAATCGATTACAGGAAGTGTGTAATCGATTACAAAGTGTCCAAAAAGCTTGTAATCGATTACACCAAGCTTTTAATTGATTACCAAGTGCCTAGAAACATTTCTAACGGCTATAAATGGCTAGTTTTCATAAAAAAAAATCATTATTAAACACTACCAACAACTATTTTATCATTTGGGCTCTATAAATAAGTGTAGATTGAAGCATTTACACTAAAAGAAACTCTTGAACACTTGATTTTATCATTGAATCATCAAAATCATATTTTGAGCTTTAAAGTGTGAATCCTTTATACCCATTGAGCTTCAACTTGTATTATCCACTCTTGAGAGAGTTTTCTTATTATCCATACTTTGTTCCTCAAGTTGTATATCTACTCTTGTGAGAGTTTCTATTCTTTCTATTCACCTTGAAATCATTGTAAGAGGGTGAGGTATCCCTCAAGAGAGAAAATGGTGATGTATCCCTTGTAGTGAGACTCAAACACAAAGGGTGAGATATCCCAAAGGTGTTGTGAGTGCTCTTGATTGTAAAGGTCATCAAGCACCTGTGAAGCTTGAAGAATTGGAGCCTCTAGCGCAAGGGTGAGGTATCCCAAGGTGTGAAGAGTGCTCTTGCATGTACAAAGGTTTTCCTAGCACCCGTGAAGTCTAGGAGATAGTGAAGAAAATCTCAAGTTAAGCTTGGGGACTAGATGTAAACCACAAGAGGTTGGTGGTTGAACTAGGATAAATCTTAGTGTTTGCTCTTCTTAACTCTATCTTTTTATATTTGTACTTTAATTATATATGCTTGAGTTGATCTTGATATCTAGTTTATTTGCTTGATTTATCCTTTAACCCAAGTTGTATTTGAGTAATCCTTAATAGTTGTGCCTTTGCTATGCATGTTCCACTGCATTTATTAATTGAGTGATTTAAAATGCATAATTTGTCAAAGTTGCATTAAAACTTGTCATCATCCAATTCACCCCCCTCTTGAGTAATTATTGTCATGGCTAACGAGTTGTATCAGAGCTTCGTGCTCTGGTAAAAGCTTAACCACTTGGAGTTAAAGATCCTTATTTGGTGGCAACTGTTCTGAATTGGATTCAGAGGAGTCCCTGAGATAGGCATGTTACGGTGGTTCCTCCTTTGAGCAGCAGCTGAGCGTGTAGCACAGGGGGGTGGGTACCTGCAAAGGGACTCCAACGCTCAAGTCAGGCAGTGCACAAGAAGGTTTAAGAGACTGGATTCAGAGTCACCTTACTAAGATGACTTAGCCTTGTATTTATAGAGCGTATACAGAATCCTAATGGGATTCTTATTGAATGTAGGTAATTTAGGATTAGTATCCTGATGATGATCACCTTTCTATTATTATAGGATACATCCCTATAAATTCAGGATTAATATAAGGAAAGTATCTAGCCATCAAGGATATCTATAAATCCTATAATATCGTAAGTTGATGATCGACAGTTGCGGATATTTAGGGATTGATCCTGTATGAATCTATCAGCCGCGATGTCGTATTCCAACGCCACTTTAGGACCGTAATCCGTGATCCAGAATACGTCATGAGTCTTCCTCTACGCCAGCTAGGAGAGTCCGGTAGTGTGCATGCCGGGTTGATCCCATGGAGCGGGATCCCGGATCATGGTCCAGAACAGTTGCCCCCAGCTTGGCTCTTGGATGAGACAGACCAGAGTCAAGTTTAGAACGGATCAACCATCAGATGGCTAATATGGTAATTCGACAGATAAGTGTTAAACCCCAGGTTATTATCGACGTTCTTGACCTATTCAGTTATAAGCAAAGATCACTGCCCCTAAGTATGAGTACTGGAGACATATTCGACGTAAATCCCGAACGCGATCTCTGGTGGTAACAATCTGCAATTCTCTGGGAAATTGATACTTGGACTTTATTGGGAAGTAATGATTCTTTAAAGAAAAGTCAGTTTCACACGAATTTTTTTAACTGCTCCTTATCTTTGTGACCAACCAGAGATCAAAAGCATTTATTTTGGCTGACTTCATGGGATCATGTCACCTTTTACGGGACCAATCAGAATCCCTCATGCATGCTATAAGTAGAGAATACTTCTCCGTGAGTTTGCATTCCCTCCTTTTTCATTGTCGAACAGAGATGATTTCTCCCAGGGGAATGAGTGTAGTTCTTTCTTCATTTCCCTCTTTTATGAAGAGAGCTTCATCATCTGCAGAGATTATACTTTTATTTTTTCCAAAGTTTTTGAAGAGGTTTGATCTTCCCCGAGCATTTTTTCTTTTCGACGGAGGCCTTTCTTTCTTGGCGTAAAACTAGGTTGCTATGCATTTAGGGAGGCGGGAGCCTTTCTCTCCTGGCGTACGCGGCGGTGTCTGATCCAACGTGTTGCCAGGATGAGACAATGCCTTCGTCTACTACTGCATGGGGACCCGACGGAGCACACTGTTCCTCTCTCCATCTTCTTGGCGGGCTACTTGAAAGCACCTGGCCGGTCTTCTTCGTAGTAACGGCTGGATATGCAAGGATGCCGGGACAAAGGAAGCGAGGACCCTCTTGGAGCAACCTGGGGTGGTCTGCTTTCTTTGACTTGCTTTCAAGGAAGCAGTGGGTATCCGCTTCTGCCGTTATCCGTCGAGAAGGTGGGAGAAGAACGAGTGAGCAGAGGATTTCTACTCCAGAGTGGCTTCACTCTGTTCTGGGGTGGAAAGGCCGTTGTAGCAGCTCCGTGACTTGAGGCAACTTGGAATGGTTGACACCGGCGGAGGATTCTTCAGCTAGAGAGGTTATACCCCTTCCAACGAGCGAAAGAAGATCTCGGTCTTTAGTTGCACCGCGGAGAAGCAGTGCAAGGAACTTTGGCATTTTCTCCAGGATTATGATCCCGGTTTGCCAATGTTCTGCAAAGTCAACCTACTTTTTCAAGAGACCGAGGTTTGGAGATGTGGATGGGGTATGATCCAGGCAACCAGAGATGTTTGCCCCCTTTCCCGGGATAACTTTATACATTCCATGTCTCAATATTTTATTTTTTCTCTTTTTCGGTTGTATGACGATGTATGGAATGAAGATGATTCAATAGACTTTACCTTCTCTGTATTTGTCCTGCACTTTCATTATATATATATGTTTTTCCACCGAGGTAATGCTGCCGGGATGAGTCCAACACTTATCCCGGTATAACCAAGTAAAGACATTGCCGGGATAGGTCCAATGCCAACCCGACATAATCGCCACCACAAATGCTCCTCGGCATTAGCACGTTGTCCGTGATGTTCATAGTTAGTTGGAGTTGGAATCCATGGAATAAACTCGGGTTCTCATCCAACGTTCGTACGACACCTTGGATCACTGTGTAACCGTCCTTTCAACTGCTATTACAGCTGTGTGGGCCACGTGTTACGATTTCATCGGAGGGACGTGCCTATAGCTCCGCAAGCCATGATAAGCACCTTTTGAACTTGCGTCGGAGAGGACAGAAATGTCCCTTAACCGTTCAACCCTTTATAAATAAGAGTCAAAGGTTCATCTTC
Source organism: Ormosia semicastrata (assembly GCA_029884595.1). NCBI lineage: Eukaryota > Viridiplantae > Streptophyta > Magnoliopsida > Fabales > Fabaceae > Ormosia > Ormosia semicastrata. Next base: position 80,381,237 of record JAQQTO010000060.1, read on the forward strand.
CTCACTTTACCATTTTTGGCCTCCTTTACTATAAACACCGTGCGTCGAAAGCTTTGGCTTCTTTTTGGGTGCTTTCCACTCGCGGCTTCTCCATTGTTCAAGTATTCTGCCTTTACATAGTAAGTAGCTTTCTTTCAACCTTCTTGTTATTTGCGCTTTCAATATGTTACTTACTTTTTAAAGAGTAGAGTAGCTTCGCATTTCTGGTTTTGCTTTCCTTCAGATAGAGCTTAGTGATTTAGGTAGAATTCATCGCCTCCCTGAAACACCAAGATAAAACTCAGTTTGTAATTTTCTCTGTCCCTTAACTCTTTATTTGCTTTATTTTTTGAATGTATGAATTAATCAATATGTTAGGGATGCTTACATGATTTAATTAGTTTATGATCTTGTTCATATCTAAAATCAACCTTTTTGTTAATATTTCTTTATAAGTTTCTAGTCTTAATAGAAATACATCTTGCAAAAACACATTTTGATTTATTGGTTGGCAAAATCTTTTTCATAGTCAAGGAAAAGAATTAATTTTTTCAAAAAAGGAAAAAGTTTCAAAAAATTATTATACTCAACTCAACCCCCCCTTCTTGAGTATTAAGAAGCCATAACCAATAGTCGGGGGATCTTACTAAACCCGAAACCGAAGACAGTTTTTAAAGTTTTCTTTGTCTGAGATTTTGTTTGGCAAAATAAAATTTGGGTACGTTCTATTATCCATTGGATAATAGATACTGGTTTTTTTGTTAACTGTAACTTTTATTCATTGGATAATAGCTTTTTGTAAAGATCTAGTAGATGGTTCTAGATATAAGCCTAGTCACCTTTTTCTAGAGGTTTCTCTTTATGAGATCACCCTTAGGATCCACACCTTTATGTCTCATCAAATATGGACCAATAGAAAACTAGCTTCCTAAAGAAGCTTTGAGTAAGCTTGTTGGAGAAGCTTGTCTCCCTCTCTCCTTGGGAAGTCCATGGCCAAGCCCACTCAAGGAAGGTTCAAGGACTTTGTTTTTCACTTATTCACTTCTCTTAGTTTCACTTTCATCTTTCTACTAACAACCAAAAGTAAAATTGTCTCTTCTCTCTCTCTTTGAAGTTCACAGCCACACCCCCAAAACCCACTCTCCAATCTTCTTGAATCCAAACCCCATTCTTAGACACTTTGGTGTTGTGATCTTGACCTTGTTCATCCATTTTCAAGTGCTTCTTCAAATTACGGTTTGAAAGTTTTTAAAGTGAAATTCCTCCATCTTCATTCTTCTTTTCATTTTACTTTCTAAGACCATGATTTTGATCCATAGTCATTCTATTTCAAGCCTTAGATGTTGACTCTTTTGCATGTTGTTTTCATTTTTCAAGAGCCTCTTGGAAGAGAAATTTTGATTCAAGAAGGCACCCAAGAAGTGGTTGGTCATCATCTAAGGTAAGAGGAAGATTACTCCCATCAACCTTTCATGGTGGTGAGAAATGAATTGATGTATTGAAAATGAAGAATCCATGTGAGGGTTGTTCACTTGATTGTATTGACTTTTGGTGATTTTATAATTATTTTCCCTATATGATTTTATGGCTTAATGTTGTGCATAATCTTGGTAGAATAGAAAATTTTGATGATTGAAATATGTTGTTTACTTGGAATCATGTTGTTGAAGATGAGAATTTTGAGGTCCAAAGACCTTAGGGCTCACGGCCAAGTGACCCTAAATATGGTATCCAAGATAAAAAATTTGTGTTGATTTGGAACTTAGATGCTTAGGTGAAAAAGGAATTGGATTAAGGATTTATAAAAAAAAATGAAAGAGTGATAAAACAAGATTTGGTCATTTAATAAGAGAAGGATTTTAGCCTTGAGTGAAAAAGTAAGCTTGAGAGAGAGATAATGAAAACTTAAGGTACTTTTAGGGTTTAGGGAAAGGAAAAGAATTTATGAAATTAAGATAATGTGGTTTCCTTTTTTTCGTTCTTCGTGAAAAATATTAGGAGGTATTACCTAGAGGAGCTTAGCTAGAAGAGTATTGGAACTAAAGTTAATTTCTATTCTAAGCCTTGAAAGTTTAAAAAAAATTAAGCTTAAAAGTGAAATAAAAGTTTTACATGTTAGAAAAAAAAATGTGATAATGTTTTATGTAATTTAAAAATGATGATTCCTGAATTTGCGCGATAAAGATACCTTGCGACTGAAAATAATAGCAGTGTGTTGTCGGGCTCTCTAACGGGACCCAGAGATGTTGATGACTGGTTTGGCTCGTGAGTAGCTTATGTTTATGGAAAATTATAATATTAATATGTGTGTATGCATTGAGCCATTGATCATGCATTATACTGACGGTGTCGGTTAAGGCTTTTTGCCTAGGAGTTGAATTACACCTTAGTGCGGGTGCGAATTGTGTAGTGTGGTTCACTTGTTGAACTTGGAGGCGTTGGGGCACAGGTATCCCACAGTGGCCAGGTGGTAGCTCCATTGGGCCGTGGTGACTGAGCAACGCACCGACGATCTCGACCAGGCACTATTTTATTCACGATCTGGTGTAGACTGTCTTGTATAAGCCATGATGCACAAATTAAGAAACTATAGCGCTTGACTTGAGGCTAACGAGATACAGACATGTCTTCTAGATCATTCTCTCTAAAATTGTGTTTATCTCCATGGAGTAGGAATTGGTCCATTGTACATATGCATAGTCTGTCTACATATCATCGTGATATTTTATATCTATTAAATTATTTGATACTCAATGCAATAACTGCAATTATTGTTCTTTATTGTTTCTATGCTGCCATGTTGGTATTGATGTAGTGAATCTCACCTCTTTGTTAAATTATCTGATACTCGATGCAATAACTGTAATTATCTGATATTGTTTTGTTTTCTGTGATGGCAACTAGAAGAAAGTTTGTTTGTTTTGCTAGAGTTCAGTTCCATGGAAGTACGAATGCTTGGCATATCGACTGGGAACGAGTTAGATATGTAGGAGATGTGACCCTGTCAGTTCGTAGGACCCGCGATAGGGATCCTTTTTTTCTCTTGACGTCTCGGTACGTCTGGAGTTCGTTATGCCGATCAGGGAATTTTGGGATGATTTGCATTACACCCTGAGGGAGGATCAAGACTTTATGGTGTCATCTGCTAGGACACTTGTCCGCGAGATCTTGCCCCGACTGAGGGATATGTTTGGTGAGGAGTCCGAGGAGGAGGATCCGATGGAGGATCTAGAGGAGGATCTAATAGAGGATCCAGTGGGAGACCCTACTCCCTAGGCATCTAGACTTGGGCTAGTTTATGTTTTGTCAAATAGTTGTATATGTCTTTTAAGTACAGACCTTGTGTATTTTGGGTGGACTGTGATCCATGCCACTTATGTATATCTATTCTTTTTTATGTGTATTATTCAGTAATTACATTCTGTGTTGTTTATGTTTTGTTTAAGTTTAGGCCTTTGAAAAAGAAAATTTGAAATTCGTGTTTTTCAAGATTAAACCTCTACCACGTTTTGTTAAGTTTTGATGTTTTAGTGTGTAAATATGGTACCCTAAGGAGGGTGTTACAGTTTTCAAAATACTACGTATTAATTTATGTACAAAATAATATCAAAAATTATTTGAGTGACCAAATTGTTGGTGTATGCCCTAGAGGCCAATGCATTTTCTGTAATTACATACATTCTATTATGCTATTTTTATATATGAGGCATTTCATTTATTGTGTTCTTTTTGATAAACATAATAAAGTCTTTAGAATAGTAAGTTTGATGCCATAGGACATCAAGTGGATGACTTGATCGTTAGATCCTTTTGGTTACAACACTATTCTTAAATGTCCTTAGTCAAGTATTATTATTAACTAAGACAACAATAATACATTGAGACTAGTATGTGCATAGACTGATGACCATATCTCACGGGTCATGGATATGAGATATCAAGTCTTCACATGGGTACATATTAGAGTAATGATGTACTGGACTGACCCACCATGAGAATGCTACATGGATCATTACGTGAGTGTCATAAGCGATTCTCATAGTGACAATGGTGTTTGTGGTCCTTTGACCTGAAATCACTACGATTTCTACATGAGGAGTTGTGTGTTTTAATGCCAACAAATGTCATATGTAACAATGTGATTATAAAGTTGGTTATTGGACATACTGCGAATCATGCAGAGGGATGTGAGTGACCTAGATGGGATTTGTCACTCCTACATAACAGGAACGATATCTTCGGGCCCACTGATTGAGTGAGACTGCGAAATGCATGGCCATGCTCAAATGAGTCAATATGAGATATTGATCTCATTTGTTGTTATAAAGTCTACTCGAATATCAGGAAACGAATGATTGGACTATACAAGGGTGACGTATTCCATGCCTTGTGTTCAATCTAAATATCTTGACAAAGGGACTAAACGACACGGAAATATTGGTCACAGAAAGGTTATGTCAAATCACTGATATTCTTATTACTTGGGTAGACGATGTGTTGCTAGATACGCTACATCGCTTGTAATATTAAAATGGGATTTTAATATTACTGCCAACGTAATAAGAACCTGTAGGGTCACACACATAGAGTAGAATAAAATTAGAGCAATGGATCCAAGTTGGACTCGGATTCAAATATGGGCCAGACTCATAACAGATGGGTCTAGGGTTGCACAGCTTACCTTGCTGCTGCTCACACTCACTTAAGGCAGTCACTATTATAAATAGTACTGCTAAGGGGGCTGCTACGATACACAATTCAGAACCCTAGCCGCACCTACAGAAAAGTGAGTGAGAGAGTGACAGGTTTATTCTCTTCTCTACGCAGCTAGCATTGTGTGAGAGACGTGAGGCTTCTCTTTGTGGACATTGGACGTTCGTAAGTCTGTTCGTGTGGATACCGCGAGACATCATTTCTATCACAGTGTTGGTGATTCACGCTTCAAGAGGTAAATCATTTAAAAACTCAGATTATGGCTTTTTTGCATGGATCCTCGGTGGGAATCCCTGTTTTTCGTTGCGTGATGTATCCGCAAAAATTCCTAACAGTGGTATCAGAGCGTCTTGCGAAACCATGATTCGGTTTTCTATTTTCGTTTACATGAGATAACATGTTTTCTATTCTTGTTTTTGACAAAAGATATAATCTTTAATATATTATTTCTGAAAACCGTATAAAACCCTTTGCGAAAACATATTATGTTTCTTATGTTGTATGTAAAACTGTGATGTTATTTTCAAAACTTCATGAAGATGTTCATATGTTTTATGACCGGGCAGCGGGACCCCCGTGCTACCTCTGCATAGGGTATTTTTTGAAAATGCAATATTTTATATCCTTTTATGACTCGTAAAAAATAATAATATATTATTGTTATGAGTTTATATGTTTTTGTGATGCATGGTGCAGGGTTATGGCCTTAGTCCTCTTTTTATGCCTTTTGGTTTTAATAAATATGACCTGCGTGTCGTGCCTTTCTCTCTACATTCTGATTGTACATTCTCTTCTCACCTAACTTCCCTCGAATGTAAAAGAGGTTTCTATATAATGTAATTATGATGTGGAGGCAAGAAGACGGCATCAAGTGAGGATGTTGATGGGAGATGCTTGGTGAAGCTGGCTTCTTTAATACTACTCTCTTAGGGGCCATAACCATGTCACTTTTATTATATGCTTTTATGTATGAGATGCATGGATAATGTTTATGGTATGATAAACAATTTAATAAATGGTGAGATCTAATAATAATAATAATAATAATTTCCTCAAAGCAAATATTAAGTCATTTTGTGATGTCTTCCAATATGTGGCACTCGTCAAGACTAGTATCGATCAATTGCAGGTCTGCCAAAGTAGGATGCCTTTATCTATATTAGTAAGACGCGATGGGATAAAGGTAATATCCAACTGTCAACCATTGGGTCTGACTTAACTATGCCATTTCAATAGGATTGAAGGCTTAGAGGCATGAAGTTGGGCTTTGGTCCATTAGATGGACTTGAATAAGTGTTATTCACCCAACTATCCAAGAGTTACATGTGATGTAATTGGAAAGTGTTTCCTACCTAAATAACTGAATTTTGGGTGATCAGCCAAAGCTGACTCAAAACTAGGTGAAATATAGATCTTGGCCCACTAGGAAATCTTACGATAGGATTTTCTGAGTCAATGCTGAGGGTCATTGACTTGAATAAAATAGTGTGAGGCATATTTAATTAAAAGACCTCATTAAATATGTTTATGGCATGATACTTATATTTTGCATATTTCGTTAATAGATTACCATGGCAACAAACACATCGGGTACTTTATCATTGCGATCGTCCTTGAGAAGGACAAGTTGTCTGGAAGCAATTTTCTAGATCGGTACATGTAAATTTGAGGATTATCCTCAAGAAAGAGAAAAAGTTTGTATGTTTTGGAACAACCTATTCTGAGCCACCGCTTGCTAATGCCCCTAGAACTGAAAGAGATACTTATAAGAAGCATCAAGATGATGCCTTGGACATTGGATGTCTAATGCTGGCCACCATGAACTCTGAGCTCCAAAAGGAACATGAGAACATAGATGCATACGATATGATCGTACACCTTAAGAAGCTTTATCAAGAGCAGGCCAGACATGAGAGATTCGAGGTCTCTAAAGCACTATTTCAGTGCAAGCTGGTAGAAGGAGGCCCTGTTGGTGCTCATGTACTCAAGATGATTGGGTACATTGAAAACCTAGAGAGACTCGATTTTCCTTTGGGCCAAGAGTTGGCCACTGACTTAGTCCTGCAATCGTTACCGGAAAGTTTTAGTCAATTTATCATGAACTACAACATAAATGAGATTGACAAATCACTAGTAGAGCTACTAGGCATGTTGAGAACTGTTGAGCAGAACATTAACAAAGGCAAAGGGAAGGCCATAATGATGGTCCAAAAGAATAAAGGCAAGAAACAGCAGAAAAAGCCCAAGAACAACTGGAAGGGCAAGGGTAATGATAAGTCCAAACCCAGCACTTCTGGCTTGAAACCAGTGGGTGGAGTAGCTAAGGAAGGTACATGGTTCCATTGTGGTCAGACCAGACATTGGAAGAGGAACTGTGCCAAGTTCCTGGAGGAGCTCAAAAAGAAGAAGGGAAGTGAGACTTCCACTTTAGGTATTTTTGTTATTAAAGTCAATTTATTTACTTCTGCATCATGGGTATTAGACACTGGATGTGGATCACACATTTGTGTAAATGTGCAGGATCTAAAGAGCTGTAGACCATTGATGAAGGGCGAAGTTGACCTACGAGTGGGAAATAGAGCAAAGGTTGCTGCATTAGCTATAGGGACTTATTTATTATCTTTGCCCACTGGACTTGTAATGGAGTTAGAGAACTGCTATTTTGTGCCTGCTATTAGTAGGAATATCATTTCTGTTTCTTGTTTGGACAAGAAAGGTTTTTCTTTTATTATAAAGGACAAGTGTTGTTCCATTTATATGAATGATATTTTTTATGGTAGTGCACAATTGAGTAATGGACTTTATGTACTTGATTGTTGGTGTATGCCCTAAAGGCCAATGCATTTTCTGTAATTACATACATTCTATTATGCTATTTTTATATATGAGGCATTTCATTTATTGTGTTCTTTTTTTATAAACATAATAAAGTCCTTAGAATAGTAAGTTTGATGCCATAGGACATCAAGTGGATGACTTGATCATGAGATCCTTTTAGTTACAACACTATTCTTAAATGTCCTTAGTCAAGTATTATTGTTAATTAGGACAACAATAATACATTGAGACTAGTATGTGCATAGACTGATGACCATATCTCACGGGTCATGGATATGAGATATCAAGTCTTCACATGGGTACATATTAGAGTAATGATGTACTGGACTGACCCACCATGAGAACGCTACATGGATCATTACGTGAGTGTCATAAGCGATTCTCATAGTGACAATGGTCTTTGTGGTCCTTTGACCTGAAATCACTACGATTCCTACATGAGGAGTTGTTTATTTTAATGCCATCAAATGTCATCTGTAACAAGGTGATTATAAAGTTAGTAATTGGATATACCGTGAATCATGCAGAGGGATGTGAGTGACCTAGATGGGATTTGTCACTCCTATATAACAGGAGTGATATCTTCGGGCCCCCTGATTGAGTGAGACTGCGAAATGCATGGCTATGTTCAAATGAGTCAATATGAGATATTGATCTCATTTGTTGTTACAAAGTCTACTCGAATATTAGGAAACTAATGATTAGATTATACAAGGGTGACTCATTCCATGCCTTGTGTTCAATCTAGATATCTTGACAAAGGGACTAAACGACACGGAAACATTGGTCATGGAAAGGTTATGTCAAATCACTGACATTCTTATTACATGGGTAACAGCGATGTGTTGCTAGATACCGCTCACTGATTGTAATATTAAAATGGGATTTTAATATTACTACCAACGTAATAAGAACCTGCAGGGTCACACACATAGAGTAGACTAAAATTGGAGCAATGGATCCAAGCTGGACTCGGATTCAAATATGGGCCAGACTCATAACAGATGGGTCTAGGGTTGCCACCTTACCTTGCTGCTGCTCACACTCACTTAAGGCAGTCACTATTATAAATAGTACTGCTAAGGGGGCTGCTACGATACATAATTCAGAACCCTAGCCGCACCTACAGAAAAGTGAGTGAGAGAGCGACAGGTTTATTCTCTTCTCTACGCAGCTAGCACTGTGTGAGAGACATGAGGCTTCTCTTTGCGGACGTTGGACGTTCGTGAGTCTGTTCGTGTGGATACCGCAGAGACATCGTTTCTATCACGGTGTTGGTGATTCACGCTTCAAGAGGTAAATCATTTAAAAACTCGGATTATGGCTTTTTCGCATGGATCCTCAGTGGGAATCCCTGTTTTCCGCTGCGTGATGTATCCGCAAAAATTCCCAACACAAATAACATCAACTTTGAGAGTGCACAATGTATATCATTCCTAGCAGCTTGACAATAATACACAAAAATTTCTAGAGGCAAAAGAGGAGAGTACCATATATTTTTAACAATTTTAATTTCTAGAAATTTTGGAATAAATAATAAATAGATATGAAAAAATAAATAAAATTCACCAAAAAACAAATTAGGGCGTGTAACACCTTAACTCTAGATACTATAGTATATCTGTAATATGTAGAAGTAAATAGATTTAAGCGGGTTACTTCTATTTGATAAACAATAAACAAAATCCATAATAACATACATGTCATTATAGAGAGCCTTTATGGAATAAGTTACATATTTATACAATATTAGCATCAAAAGAGCAAATTGTAATATATAACATCTTTGTACATCACAAAATAAATATAATCAATACAATCTTTTCCTCTAAAAGAAAATAAATTATTTAGTCTATTTGTCTCTTCTTCTTTCCCTCAAAAGGGTCTCGACCTAGATTTACATAGAAACACAATGGGGTGAGAATTCATAATCCTTAGTAATAGTATTCCATAACCAATCATTAATAACATTATAAACACAATCTTAACACATAAGAAGTAATATATGTTTTAAAAGCTCTTCCAAGACTCATCTTTAGTAACTAAAGGAGCCAAGTAAACATTCATTGTCCAACAAGGAAACCAAGCTTATGTTAACTATCATGGCTCAACAAGGAACCAAACTAACTTAACTATCGTGGCTCAACTAGGAACTAAGCCACTTTTCTTCCATAGTTCATCAAAAGAACTAAGCTCACTTAACTAGTATCTAAGACATGCAATTGGCAAGTAACTATTACCAAGTAAACTCAATGTACTGATATGAATTATGTGTTGCAAACCCAAGTGTAGGTTGTCTCAAGTAATAAATTCTCGGGAGTCTAAGGTCGATCCATAGGGAATTGATGAAGAAAATTCTTTGAGGTAAGGAAAAAATTTGTCACAACAATAAAGGTGATAAAAATTGTTCACAAATGAAAAGGATTTGCTTGGGCTAGGAGATCCATTATTGGTAAGTAAATTAAGGACAAGATTAATTCTTTTTAAAATACAATTAGAATCCACGCATAATGAAGGTTCTAATCAGAAAATATAGCATTCAAAGTTCATTTAAGATTATATATATAATTATAGTATGGTTCCATTAATTATCTACTAACGCCAACACTTGTAAATGAGTTCAAGCATTCATTATGTCAGTCTCTTGTCTACAATAAATTAAGATCTCCACTTTACAAGGAGGGTTTCTAAATTGATTGGAAATAAAATACAACACATATAATGATCACTTGATAATATATCATTCAAGCACAAGAAAGAGATTAATCTAATCTTATTTCATTACCAAAAGCTTCACCCTTTCACCCAAGCAAAATGAGAATTAGTAACTCATGAACAAGAGAAAAGAAAGAGAGAAAAAGTAGAAGATGAACATAATTTCTTTTTAGAACGAAAGAAAACTACAATAAGAGAAATAAATGATACAATAACTTGATCTTGATCTCTTCACCAAGATTCCTGTAATGAGCAACTAATGCAGCTTTTTATAGAGCATGAAAAGTATAAAATGACAATAGACTTATTTAATGAGTGGTTGGATGAGTGGGTGGATAAGTGAAAAATGACAATAGTTGTCTAACGAGTAGGTGAATGAGTGGAAAATGACAATAGAGTTATTTAATGAGTGGGTGGATGATGGGTGGATGAGTGGAAAATTATTGTCATGCTTGTCTCCCCACTTGCACCAACCAATTCAGCTATCTTCACATGACGATAACTCTATCATAACATCATCATTTTGAAAAGTGGTCTTCATTAAAGTTGATGGGTTTTATCTTAATTTTCTAATTCCACTGGTTTCATCCTAATCTAACTCCTACAGCCCAACTTATGTCCCAATATTTGCACATTATTCAGGTTCCAACAATAGCACCTATGTTCTAACTTCCAAACCCAATATGACCCACTAGACATCCGATTATGCTCTTGTGTTCTTCATGAAAGTTGTAGATTTGAGTCTTATATTTCATTTGGGCTTATTTTGGTGTCAATTGAACTCCTATAGCTCAATAAATGGGCTGATGAGTGCACAGAGGTCAAGCTATCAGGATCAGCATTCTGGCTCTTACTTCCACTTCAATTTAAATTATCCAAACGTGTGATTCAGCTCTTGAGGTCTCATGAAACTTGTAGAGAATTGTCTTAGCTTTCCTATAAGACCAAAATCACATCAATCAAATATTTGAAACTCAGATTATAGCTAATTTACTGAACATTGCTAAATAAATAAATTAAGGTCAATTCATGCAATAATTCCTTCAATGATCCAATTAGGCCCAACATCATAAAATGTTACAAAAATAACTTAATTAAACCTAATTGGATCTTAGGAAACCCAGTGAGAGGATTATTAAATGAATAAAATATATTGCTATCAAATTCCCCCACACTTAGCTTTTGCACTCCCAGACAAAACACATAAGACCAAAACTAGGGAATAAGAAAGAACAACACAAACTCAAAAGTTAAAAACTCATAAAGAATCAATTTCCAATGATATTAAAAAATGCAAAAGTTTATAAGTAAGAAGAGCAACCAATGATTCAAGGGATCAAAACATTTATGAAGTAACGTTTCTTCACATTTCAAACCAACATACAAGGAAACTTCAATTGAAAAGCATGAGTCAAGAATGATAAATTTTCACAAGATTCACTCTCAATCCCTCATGCGTTTGAAAGGTAGGTATTTCACTCAATTAAACCCATGAAAAATTGCACTACCATAAGATTGCCCATCTTCTACTTCTCCACTACTCAAAACACATGTGCGCACAAATCAAGAGGACTTTATTCAAGGTTGTAATAGGATCAAGGTAAAGGACGGGGTAATATGGATATGACAAGTTAAATACTAAAGAGAATAAAAGGGCATTAGGGTTGAGTTCAAATAACAAACATGAAAAGTTCATCCCAACTAAACATAATACACCCTTTACATATTCTTTTCCATTCCATTTTTGCCTTGTTGGCCTTTCTTTACGCACCTTTTTTATAAATATATTCATTATTTTTTTTAGTTGGCCACATGCTGCTTCTACAAACTATGTACCCTTCCCAAAACTTGACCTACAAAATACACAAATATTTATAAATTGACGAACAAAAGCTCTCTCCATTTCTATACTTACCCTCCCTTTGAATGATTATTAGTTGGATAAAAATAAAGAAAATAGAACGTTTAAATAGGAAAAAGAATGGAACATGTAATGATAGCACCTAGATGGGTAGGTTGGTTGTTGTCAAAAAAGTTTGAAATTAAAAAATATCGATTTTTTATTATTTTTTTATTTTTTGAAAAGATAAAACGAGAGCTGGAACTAGTCTAAAACTGAAGGCTAGGCTCTCACGCCCGTTTATTCAAGAAAGATGGTATATCTTTAGACTGCGTGTCATCAGTGCAATAGTGGCATATCTTTGAATTATGTGTAACCAGTGCAATAAACACACCATTTAAAGTGGGAGATCCTGTTACCAAGTGGCCTCAATACTCAAGAGAGGGGTGAATTGAGTATGAAAACTAAGTTCGCAAATCTTTCGCAAATCGTTTGATAAACAATTTTCGTTGAAGCTAATTGATGATTAAAGATGATTGAATATAAAAGATAAACACTTTCACTTATAAATGCAATAGCCAAAGGTACCAATATTCAAGCAAATCAATAAAATGGTACTTAATGTAAAGAGAAGGGTTTAGAGAAAACAAACACAATGATTTATCCTAGTTCGATCACCAATCCACTTGTGATCTACGTCCAGTCCCCAAGCAACAACTTGAGATTTTCCACTATATCTTCAAGCTTCAATGGGTGCTTGACAACCACTACAACCTTGAGCACTCAACACTTTGGGATACCTCACCCTTGGAGTTGAGTCTCTTCAACTAAGGGATACCTCACCCTTTACACTTTTGGAGGGAGGTCTCACCCTCTTTACAAAGCAATAATGATAGATTGAATGAAGCTCTCAATAGAGTAGATGATTACAAATTGAAGCTCTAATATGCTCTCAAAGATTTTTCACGTTTTTATCAGAAAATAGAGCAAGAAATGGATTTGATGATTGATTCACATTTGGAAGTATTGATGATCAGTTTTTGGTTCAAGGTCAATCTCAAATAAAGACCCAACTTTGGTATTTATAAGTTTCTCAATTAATAGAGCCGTTGGGGTGGTTTGGGCATGTATTTAATGCATTTAATATAGCCGTTGGACGTTGTCAGGGTTCGTGTAATCGATTACACAACTTATGTAATCGATTACATTGTTGTTCCAACGTGTTTTTGGCTTTCTGGGCTCTGTGTAATCGATTACATTATTGGTGTAATCGATTACATGGCTTCTGACTTTGCTTGTAATCGATTACAATATCCATGTAATCAATTACATGACTTCTGACTTGCTGTGTAATCGATTACAATATCCATGTAATCGATTACATGACTCTTTGAACGTGTTCTTGCCTTTCTGGGCTTGATGTAATCGATTACATATTTTGTGTAATCGATTACATGGCCTCTGACTTTCTTATAATCGATTACATTGCTCATATAATCGATTATATGGCTTTTGTTTGCTGTGTAATCGATTACAAACATCATGTAATCGATTACATTGGCCTTTGAACACATTTTTCAAGTCCAATAAAGCTTGTAAGTCATTTTTAACACCTTGAGACAATTGTTTAAACATAAATCCTTTTAAGAGTGTTAGATTTAAGATTGAAACTCAAGTTTTCTTGAAAGCCATGTTTAACTTTGAAATTTCCCATTTATTTTGAAATGATATATTGAAAAACCATTTGAGAAATCTTGAGAGCATTTAACATACATGTTCTAAGTCTTCTTACTACATAAACCTCTTGACTTCTTTCTTTGATCTTGATTTTTCCTTTTGCGCTTGATCTTCTCTTTTGCACTTGATCTTCATTTTGGCCTTTGTTATCATCAAAAACCATTTGACATGCTTTAGGGACATAAGCATTCACAGATCCTATCAACGTACCATAAACAGTGGTCCAGGATTACCACAGTGGTGGTCTTCAGAAGTCTAAGACTTGGAGGGCCTGCGCTTTCGACGCGGTCAACTAACAAAAGTTAACAAATCTGCAAATGGAGTGTATAGGATCACAATACATCTTATCTTCTGCACGCTGAGAGCCAAAGCAAACAAATGGCTGGATCAAGCTTCAAATGCCTTGTAACATTCTCGACTTACACAAGTCTAATAACATTCTAGTCCAACACGGGACACTTCTTTCTGTCCATCAATCCCACAGTGCCTGAATGGTAAACATTGGGTTGTGAGATATGGCTCTCTACAAAGCATGGCACACGAACCTTATTAAGGATCAGCATACAAAGGTCCAACCTAAGTCAATGATGGGTCTAACCATAAGGTTAGGGGCTCCACACTTGATTAAGAGCATGGTACTTTTTCGATCACCTTTTTTTTTAAGATGAACAAGATAATGTTGCTGTGATTGTGGCTCACATCTTCCACTAGTTTTACATCCATTAATGACTTAAACGTCTTCTATGAGTTAAGGATAAGCTTCCCATCCAATTTTCTTATAAATTGTCAAACAGGGTCTTTTTGAGTCAGATTCCCAAGACTGTAACGCTTATGTTCATCCCTAGAGAGATTCTACAAATTAAGAAGTTCACGATGCACAACTCCACAAGAATGCGTCTCAAGAGTTAATAAGATATCATCTAATGACTCCTTACTCAGTCCATTCTTAATAAAGTATATTTTGTTTTCTCAGTTTGTGGAAACCATCCCCAAAGAACAACATTGCTTGTTACAATTCCATCGTGTACATTTGTGATAAACTAGTAATCTTTTTGCTCTTCTCGTTTTAGAATACGACCTTTTACTGAATCCTGGCATATATGAGCTAAATGAATTTGAAAATTTACCTGCTAAACGGACATTTGCTTCTATTATCCAATGTATATCTTCTGGGATGCCCTTGTACATTAACATTCTCAATCTTTCACACCTAGCTTTGTAGATTTTTTTAGGGCATTTTGAGGAAGAAAAGGAAAATATTTTCTTAAAATCGAGAGAATGACATCCATTTTAAGGAAAAGGAATCAGTTATTATGGGAAATTGAAAAATAAACTGACTTGAGAGTCACGGAGTACCGTTATCCACCACTGAACCAGTGTTACAAAGAACTGCAAAAAAAAAGCAACAAAATTAAAATAAATTTTTCTTATAACAAGGATAAGAAAGGGAGATGGATTCTAGCTCAACAACTTGGGTTTCCAAAAATGGTTTGAGTCTTTGTCCATTGACCTTAAACACATTACCACTCCTAGGGTTCTCAATATCTATGGCCCCATAAGGATACATATGTTTGACAACAAAAGGGCTACTCCACCTAGATCTTAATTTTCTAGGGAATATGTGAACATGAGAATTATAAAGCAGAACTTTTTGACCAATTTTAAAAGATTTCCTCAAAATTGATTTATCGTGAAAAGTTTTTCCCCTAGATTTATAAATTTTTGAGTTTTCATATGCATCATTTCTCAATTCCTCAAGTTCATTTAATTACCATTTGTGTACTTTGCAAGCATCATCAAGGTTTAGGTTGAAAGCTTTAATGGCCCAAAATGCTTTATGCTCTAGTTCTACAGGCAAGTGAGACGGATTCTAGCTCAACAACTTGGGTTTCCAGAAATGGTTTGAGTCTTTGTCCATTGACCTTAAACACATTACCACTCCTAGGATTCTCAATGTCTATGGCCCCATGAGGATACACATGTTTGACAACAAAAGGGCCACTCCACGTAGATCTCAATTTTCTAGGGAATATCTGAAGACGAGAATTATAAAGCAGAACTTTTTGACCAATTTCAAAAGATTTCCTCAAAATTGATTTACCATGAAAAGATTTTACTCTAGTTTTATAAATTTTTGAGTTTTCATATGCATCATTTCTCAATTCGTCAAGTTCATTTAATTGTAATTTGCGTACTTTGCAAGCATCATCAAGGTTTAGGTTGAAAGCTTTAATGGCCCAAAATGCTTTATGCTCCATTTCTACAGACAAGTGACAAGGTTTTCCATAGACTAACCAATAGGGTGATATGCCTAAAGATGTTTTGAAAGCAATACGGTAAGCCTAAAGTGCATCGTTTAGTCTTAAAGACCAATCTTTACGATTTGGGTTGACTACTTTTTCCAAAATTTGTTTAATCTCCTTGTTTGCTAATTCTACTTGTCCACTTGTCTGAGGGTGATAAGGGGTGGCAATTTTATGGGTAATGTCATATTTTTTCATTAAGGATTCAAATGGTTTATTGTAAAAAATGTGCTCCCCTATCACTGATGATAGCTTAAGGGATTCCAAATCGACTCAAGACATTTTCTTTTAAAAATTTAAGAACAGTTTTATGATCATTGTGTCGACATGGAATCCCATCAATCCATTTTGAGATATAATCAACTACAATCAAAATATACACAAATCCAAATGATGATGGAAATGGACCCATGAAATCAATTCCCCAACAATCAAAAATTTCAATGACAAGGATAGGGTTCAGAGGCATCATGTTTCGTTTTGAAATGGAACCCAATTTCTGACAATTTTCACAACTTTTGCAAAATGTATAACTATCCTTAAATAAGTTAGGACAATAAAATCCACACTGTAAGATTTTCACAGCTATTTTATTTGAAGAAAAGTGACCTCCACATGCTTCTGAGTGATAATTTAATAAGACTACCTACCTCACTGTCAGGCACACATCTCCGAATGATTTGATCAGGAAAATACTTGAACAAATATGGGTCATCCCAATAAATTTTTTTCACCTCAGTAAGAAATTTCCTTCTGTCTTGGTGTGTCCATTGAGGCGGCATCTTTTCTGTTACAAGAAAATTGACTATGTTAGCAAATCAAGGCATGAGATTGACAGAAAATAAAAATTCATCGGTAAAAGAATCATTGATAGGTGTGATATCAAAAGGTGAGCATGTTGTAAGTATGGACAAATGATCTGCAACAACATTTTCAACTCATTTCTTATCTTTTTATTATGATGTTGAATTCTTGAAACAACAAGATCCACCATATCAACCTAGGTTTGACATCTTGCTTAGACATTAAATATCTAACAGCAGCATGATCCATGAAAATAACAGTAGAAGTACTAATTAAATAAGCTCAAAATTTGTCCTATTTAAAAATTATAACAAGTAGTTCTTTCTCAGTAGTGGTGCAATTCATTTGTGCACTATTTAAAGTTCGACTTGCATAATAAATTACATGAGACTTACCTTCCTTTCTTTAGCCTAAAACAATGCCAACAATAAAATCACTAGTATCACACATCAACTCAAAAGGCAAAGACCAGTCGGGGGTTTGTATGATAAGAGCAGATGTCAGAAGAGTAATTAATTTTTCAAAAGATTTCTGGCATTCTTGAGTCCAATTAAATGGTGCATCTTTTATTAGAATATTACATAATGGTTTAGATATGACACTAAAGTCCTTCATGAATCTTCTGTAAAATCCTGCTTGTCCTAAAAATGAATAAACTTCCCTGACTATTTTTGATAAAGGCAAATGGGCAATTAATTCAACTTTGACGTCATCAACTTCAATTCTTTTAGAAGATATTACATGACCTAACACTATTCCTGAGATAACCATGTAATGACATTTTTCTCAGTTTAACACAAGTCAATTTTCTTCGCATATTTTAAGAACTTTTTTCAAAATTATTAAGACAAATTTCAAATGAATTTCCATAAACTGTCAAGTCATCCATGAAAACCTCTAAATAATGCTCAACCATGTCACTAAAAATACTTAGCATGCATCTTTGGAAAGTTTCCGAAGCATTATAAAGGCCAAAAGGCATTCTTCTGTATGCAAAAGTACCAAAGGGATATGTAAAAGTGATCTTTTCTTAATCCTCTAATGCAATGGATATTTGATAATAGCCTGAATAACCATCAAGAAAACAGTAGTAGGGATGTCTTGCTACCCTTTCTAGAATTTGATCAAGAAATGGCAAGGGGAAATGATCTTTCCTAGTGGCAGTATTTAATTTTCTAAAATCGATACACATACACCAACTGGATGAGACTCACGTAGGTATTAATTCACCTTTTTCATTTTCAACCATTGTTATTCTATATTTCTTAGGCAAAACTTGTGTAGGGCTTACCCAATGGCTATCAAAAATAGGGTAGATAATTCTAACATCAAGTAATTTGAGAACTTCAACTCTAACTACCTCTTTCATGTATGGATTTAATCTTCTAAGGTTGTTGAGATATTTAAGCATTATCTTTTAAATGTATTTTATGTGTACAAATTAATGAATTAATGCCTTTATGCCCTTTAATGTCCATCCAATTACACTTTTATGCCTTTTAAGTACTTCTATTAACATACCTCCTTGTTCTTTGGTAAGGGTCGAGGAAATTACCACTGGAAAACTTTGTTCTTCTCCCAAAAATATGTACTTCAACCCAGCAGATAATGGCTTTAGTTCTAGTGTGGGTACTTCTTCATAGGTATTATCATTCATGGGATTTAGCTCTTCGAATCTCGACTTCCATCCTTTGTATTTCATTACCTGTGTACAATCAAGAAAAGAGCATATTTCAGAAACATCATCGTCTAATTGCATACTTGAGTCAAATGAATTGATTAAACAAATTTCTAATGGGTAAGAAGAACTCCTAGTTTGAAGATGATCATCTATAATGGCCTCAATCCTTTTAACTTCCTCCTTTTCATCATGGACTTTCTATGGTTGCTTGCACATGTTGAAAACATTAAGCTCCAGTGTCATATTTCTAAATGTTAGCTTCATCACTCCATTTCTGCAATTTATCAAAGCATTAGATGTTGCTAAAAAAAGGTGACCTAAAATAACAGGAATTGACTTGCAACTATTCACCATAGGTTCAGTTTTCAAGACAATAAAATCCATAGGATATATGAATTTATCAACTTGTACTAACACATCTTTCACTATTCCTTTTGGAATTTTAATTAATCTATCAGCAAGTAGAAGAGTTATAGAAGTTGATTTTAACTCATTAAGGTTAAGTTGCTGATAAACTGAATATGGAAGCAAATTAATACTAGCACCAAGATCAAGTAAAGCTTGTTCAATTTTATGTTCTCCAATAATGTATGAAACTGTAGGACAACCAGGGTCTTTATATTTCAACGTATTATTGTTCTGAAGAATGAAGCTTGCCTGGTCAGCCAAAAAGGCTTTCTTTTTCACATTTAGTTTCCTTTTAACAGTGTATAAGTCCTTCAAAAATTTGGCATAAGAGGGAACCTGTTTGATAACATCTAACAGGGGAATATTGACCTTCACTTGTTTAAAAATGTCAAAAATTTTAGCGTTGTGGTTTAATTTCCTTCAATTATTTAATGCTTGAGGAAATAGGGGTGGAGGCGAGAGTTTGATCTCCTTTTGGTCAGGTGGCTTATCAACCTCTTCCTTATCATGAGGGATTGATTCATCATTTCTCTCACAAGGTTTAGGAATTTATTTTTCAACAACCTTTCCATTCCTAAGAGTTATCACTGGCTTGACTTGATCTATTTGTTAGTTTGTATGACTATCCTAATTTAGACTGTATTGATCCTTGGGATTCAATTGAGGTTAAGAAGGAAATTTTCCTTTCATGTGAATGGTAAGTGTAGAAGAAAGTTTAGCAAGAGTATTTTTTATATCATCATGGCTTGAGTATTTTGATTATTAATGGCCTCTTATTTTTCTATGAATGCATGCAATGTTCCTTTAAGGTTTTTCCTATATGGTGGGACATAGGGTGTATATCCTTGAGAATTTTGAGAGTCCTATTGTGCTTGAGGAGGCGGTGGCTGCATAAATTGTGCATGATTATCATTCCTCTAACTGAAATTCGGGTGATTTCTACATCTCGGATTGTATGAATTTGAAAAAGAAGAGGTAAATGACTTTTTAAAATTATTCATTGCAATTACTTGCTCATCCATAACTTCTTTAAAAACATCAATTTTTGGACACTCATTTGTTGAGTATCCTAAGTCATCACAAATGCCACAAATTTCTTCATTTTGTATAGATTTGACTTCTTTCACTTTTCCTAATTCCATGACTTCAATCTTTCTAGCCAAACTGGCGAACCTAGCATTTAGATCTTCTTCTTGACTAAGGTGATATTTTCCTAGGTTAGATCTAATTGAATTTTCAGAATGATTAGTATCATGCCAAAATTGAGAATTCTCAGCCAAATGGTCTAAATATTCTAAAGCTTCTTCAGGTTCTTTATCAAAAAACTCACCATTGCACTTTGTTTCCACAAATTGTTTAGTTTCAGGTGTTAACCCTTCACAAAAGAAGCTTATAGTGCATCATTTTTCAAAACCATGATGTGGGCAAGAATTTAACAAATCTTTAAAACGTTTCCAACATTAAAAATATGCTGCATTTGAATTTTGGGAAAAATTTTGGATTTGTCTTTTCAAAACATTGGTTTTATGTGTTGAAAAAATTTTCTTTAAGAATTTACTTTGCATTTCTTACCATGTGTCAATTGATCTTGGTTTCAAAGCATTAAGCTAAGTTTTTACTTTATCTTTCAAAGAAAAAGAAAACAATTTAAGCTTAATAATCTCTTTAGTGCAATTTTGATCATTGAAAATGATACTTACTTTCTCTAATTCTTTTAGATGTAAATACTTTCTCAAGTAGGCGGTATAAACCAGCCATCAAATATTAACAAGTAGGTGGTATAAATCATCCATAAAATATGATACAATTTGAAAATCAAAAGAGTAGGGAAGGAATATACCAGATAACAAAGTTTACATAGAGAGAAAATCTCAATAAATTTATTCTTCAAATCAAGTCATTGGCAATGGTGCCAAAAACTTCATGCGAATTATATGTTGTAAACCCAGTGCAGGTTATCTCAAGTAATAAATTCTCAAGAGTCCGAACTAATGTAACACCCTCCTTAGGGCATTACATTTCAGACTAACTCCTTTCAATTCTTTACCCAAGTTGTAAAGTATTTAATATTATCTTAATACAGGTTTCAAAATTCCTTTTTCGCGGATAACATAAACTTACCGAATTTTAGAAAACACAAGACACAAGAACTGAATAATATACATCTCTCATGCATAACATAGATTAATAACAACTTAATTACATAAAACTTACGTACTCCAAATAATATATAATTACCATATAAAAACTGAACCTAGCCCAAGTCTAAACACTTGAAGAGTAGGGTCCTGCTCCTGATCTTCCTCTAGATCCTCCTCGGGATCTTTAACAGACAAACTCCCCAGACAGGGCATGTTACTATGCACAGAAGTCCGAGCAGTCGAAACATCAGAGTCCTCACTATGAGTGTCATAAAGATCACTCCACATATCTCTAATAAGCATAGAGAACTCCAAATGCACACAAGCACCAAGAGAGAGAATAGTAATCCCATGATAAGTCTGACTCAAAGTCACTGACACATCCCCAAAATAAACAACACGCTCAACATCAGTATCATAGCACCAGGCATCAGTGCCTCCATGAAACTGCACTCTCACGTAACCAAGAAAACCAGGTCTTGATGTTATCTCAGTACACAGATAAAATCAACACAGTAGAAAGGAGGTGTTCTTGCCTTTTGCTCTTCACAATCTTTATCACACATACATACCAACAAAATAATACAACAAAGAGGTGAGATCCCTTACATTAATACCATCATGGCAGCATAGAAATAATAATGACAATAATGTCATTCACATACAGCAATATTATAGAATAACAGGTATAATCATGTTATCAACTAACAGATAATTTATCAATATATATATTTCACGATATATAAAAACTAACCATACCACAAAATAAACATACTAACTATGCCACAACAATATGTACACTTACTATGCACATGGACAATGTGTATACTAACCATCCTTATGCACAATGCACCTATTTCCTACTTCATGGAGCTAAACACAAACTCAGAGATGAACGTTCCAGAAGATCTGCCACCCTCAATCATAGTCTACGCCAGACCATGAAAAGAATAGTGTTTGTCGGGTCCTTGTCAGTGCGTTGCAACAGTTCTTCACAGCCAGAGGTATATAATGTGATAACAGATCACTAAGTGAATCACCTCGCCCTAACACCCCCTGAGATCCATCATAGATCACACTATCCAAATTCTCGTTCACTCTTACGCACAAAAGCCGCAACAGCCACCGACTGTATAATGCTCAAATGCATGATCCATGAAATCAAACCACCATTGGACTGTTCCCAATGATATTAAAGCAACTGCCCATACAATTGTCTGATACCATTAGTATCAATGATATTATATAACCGCTCATACAATTACATAATACCACTGATCCACTCATGTCCAATACATCCAAAACTTGTTGTTCCTCTCAATCGCGCAGCATTTTTATGACGTTTTCACAAATGCAAAAAACTTCTATTATGTTTCCAAATCGCGTAATGAGTTTTCAACATTTTCTCAATCGCGTAAAGATTTTAAAATGTTTTCTTAATCGCGTGACTAAAATTCATCATTTTTAAATCACGTAAGAGTTTTTCTGCTTATTTTCAATCGTGTAAAACATTTTAATCATATTCCAAGCTTAAATTAAAACGTTTCTCATTTAATATCAAAATTGGGCTTTAATTCCAATATTTCCTTAATAAATCACCTTTAAATAATATTTCTAACATTTTCTCACTAAACCTCCACCAAATAATATTTCCTAACGTTTTCCACAAAAACTTATATCATTTAAATTAACTTAAGATGTCTCAGAATTTTTGTTCATTACTCTAAATAAAACTTTATTAAATAAAATATTTTAAACACCAAACTATCCTTAGAAATTATTTTCTTGCTAAAACTCTTTTGAATAATAATTTATATTTTTCCAAAACTTACATTATTCTCAAAATGTATATTATTTTAATTTTAATTCAAATCCTTTTCCATTTAATTATATAAAAAAATCCATTTAACTAAAATACTTGAAATCCCAAAATTACTCCTTAGTCCTAAATTCACTATAATAGCCGAAAATCACTTCATTTAATTAGTGATAAAAATATTTTCATTTCCATTTTAAATTTTTAATTCCTTAATCAAATTAATTATCAATAAACAACTAAATTCACAATTAAAAAAATCATTTTCATCATTCCAACTAAAAACTCTATTAAATAAAATGCTTCAAATTTTAGATCATCTTTCTAACTTATTTCTATAATTGAAGCCAAAACTCAATTCCTTTATGAATAATAAAGTTTGTTCATCAACTTTTTAACTTGCAAAATCCTTAAACCTTATTTAGTCCCTTAATCATCTAGGTTAAGTCATTTTTGCATAAAATTACCCATTTATGGGCAAAGTGGCCGTGAGCCTCTTGGTCTTTGGAACCAAAAATTCTTTTCCTCTCAATGACAATTTATATCATACAACATGCATAAAACATCATAATCCTACTATATCAAATTCATGCATAATATCAAAGCAATAAAATCACACAAAGCATATAAACACAAACCACAAAATTATACAAACATGGTGTATAAATCCTCACATGGATTCATCACCCTCATACAAATTCGTCCCTCACTACCATAAGTGGTTGATGAGGTTAATCTCCCTCTTACCTTAGGTGTAGCTTCCTAAGCTCCTTGTATAGCTCTTTGCATCAACTTTCTCCACCAAGTAACTCATGAAAATCAAAGTAAACATACAAAAATTAATATCCAAGGCTTGATTAAGATGACCATAGATCAAATATGGTCTTAGAATTTCAAGAATCAAATAAGAAATGAAAAACCATGATCATCACCTTAGAACCCTAGAACTTGAATCCAAAAATCAAGCTTGAAGATGATGGAATCAAGTCTTGATCACAACATGAAAGATGTTTAGAATGATGTTTAGGATCAAGAAGTATGGTTGGTTTGAATTATGAGTGATTGGAAAGTGATTTTAGGCACCAAGGGCGTGAGCTAGAGGAGAGAAAAAGTGTTAAGATTTTTTGAGAGAAAGATGATAGCTTTCTTGAATGAAATGGAAAATGAAGATTTAGCTAATTTGAGAGGTACTTGGCCATGAGAAAGGAGAAAGAAAGTGGAAGAGAGAATTTTCGTGTTCAAGTTTGAATGAAAAGATGAAGGCTTTAGGAAATGTGATAGAAAAATCAATTTTAGCCACTTTGAAAGCTTCATGGCCGTGAGCTTCATCTAAATGAAGGACTTAAATCCTTCTCCTACAAGTTGCTTCCTAAACCATTGATTTGATCAATGGTGGATATCCAAGACTTCTACATTAAGCTTACTCTCACAACTGTTGATGAGATCAATGGTGATAATCCAAAGCTTCTTCATTAAATTTGCTCCTCACATCCATTGATTAGATCAATGATAGATATGTAAAGCTTCTCCTCCAAATCTTGTCATCCAATGGTTCAAACCAAAGTCCATGCCCTCTTTGTTGACTAATTTCAAGATATTTTCCAAAAAATATTTTTCAAAAGATATTTTCTGAAAGATATTTTTCAAAAGATATGTTTCAAAAGATATTTTCAGAAACTATTACCCAAAGAATAATAGCTACTGGTAGTCATTGTTCAATGGATAATAACATTACACAATAAATAAAGGCATTACCCAATAGATAACAAAAAAACTCAGATACAGAAAATTTTCGTCAACTGTTTTCGGTTCGGGTTTAGTAAGTTCTCTCGGCCCCGCATTAACAGTCTAAAACTTTCTGATCCAAGAAAATATTTTATTTTTCTAGGCCCGTCTCAAACATACATACAGCTCAAAATAATATTAAAATAATCAAAAACTCAAAAAATTTCACAAAAATTCACAAAAATCATAAAAATTATAAAACTCATGTATATTTAAAAAAATAAACTTTGAGCATACAACTCAAAATAATATTAAAATAATTAAAATAATTAAAAATTCCCATAAACTCACAAAAATTCACAAAAATTATTAAAACATATTTATATCAAGAAAATGAAAAATCGGGGCTGTTACAACTTTCCCCCTCTAAAAAGAATTTCGTCTTCGAAATTTTTCTTACATTTAAAACAAAAGAAGATATTGCTCCTTTATCTTGTCTTCAAGCTCCCACGTACCACCTCCAGTTACATTGTTTCAGATCACCTTTCTGCTTCTCTCGAATTTCTTCCATCAAACTTATTCGAAACAGTACTTGTATTCAAACAAAATTTTCCCCGGTATCAAATCCACAGACAACCGCATATCCCTGAATTGTTTTATCAATTCACTCTCCTTGATCATCATAGCAGATATACTAAGTACTTTTCTACTCAAGGCCTCCACCATGATATTCGCCTTTCCAGAATGACAAAGAAGTTAAAAATCGTAGTCTTTCAAAAATTCTGACATCATCTCTGCCTCATATTTGACTCCTTTTGATCGAACAGGTACTTCAGGCTCTTGTGATTACTATAAATATTGTAGGTTGCTCCAACAAGAAAATGTCTCTAAATCTTCAACGCAAACACCATTGCCGCCAATTGCAAAACGTGAGTCGGATAATTCTTCTCATGCACTTTCAACTGTCTCGAAGCATAAGCCACAACCTTTCTATTTTGCCTCAACACACAACCTAATCCTAAAAGTTTAACTTCCTTTAACCAGAATTCGCACTTGGACAGCTTCGCGTATAACTTATTATTCTTCTTCCGAATTTGAAAATCCGTATTGAGATGTTCAACATGTTCCTCCGGACTTCGAGAGTAGATCAAGATGTCATCAATAAGGACAACGACAAATCTGTCTAAATAGGAATGAAAGATCCTATTCATGTAATTCATGAACATCATAGAAGCATTCGTTACCCCAAACGGTATTACTAAATACTCGTAGTGCCCATAATACGTCTGAAAAATTGTCTTGGCAACATCTTCTACTTTCACGCGAATCTGATGATAACTAGAATGCAAATTGATCTTAGAGAAAACAGTGGCTCCCTTCATTTGGTCTTCTAGTTCCCATGTTGTATCTCCCATCACATCGTTCGAAATTACTTTCACCAAGGTAAGTTATTTCACTCGCTTATCCTTAATCTGAATAGAAATGTCTTCTAGATCAAGTTCTCTTTTTAATCATACTGTATTTGGTGCTATGACATAGGTTGAATCAGGAATATATTTTCTCAATTGAGATATATGGAAGACACTATAAAGGTTAGAAAGAAAAGTGATAAGACTATTCGGTAGATTACCGGACCTATCCAACAAAGAATTTGATAAGGTCCAATAAATTTAGAAGTGAACTTTCTAAATTCAAATCCAAAAATCTCAGTCTCAGGGAATACTAAAGTTTTATTGAAACAATATAAGAGGATATGGTTAGAAAGTAACCAATTCATCCCTAAGATTTTGTCTATTTGTAAAAGAAGTAGACAAATCAGATCAACAAAAAAGTTCCAATCTTAAATAATTATAGGATAGTTTTAAACAGGCTTGAGTAGTAATAACAAGTTTAGCAGTAGAAGTAGCAATATTCAAGTCAAAAGGAAATGAAAACACAGATAAACCCAAATGGTTCACACAATCACAGGCAATAAAAGAATGAATTGGCCCCCGAGTTATACAACACAGTTAAAGGATTACTCTCTATGGCACAATCTCCCTCAATAAGATCTTTAGATTGGGAGGCTTCTGCTCCACTTAACGTATAGACTCTTCCTCTAGCTTGAGATCTTGTCGCACATACATTTCTCATAGAAGGTTCCATTTTTGATTTAGTACAATCTATAGCAACATGTTCAGGCTTCCCGCACTGGAAACAAATTATTTCCTTACTCTTACATTCCTTCGTCAAATGGCTATTTCCACACTTCTTATAATATGGTAAAAACTTCACGGTCTGCCTAGAACTATTGCCACTAGTACTTTCTCCATTTGTTCGTTGTTGTTGTTGATTCCCCGATGATCGTAAGTACGATTTCCGCTGGGATCGATTGACCTTACATTTCCTCCCCTTTTAGAACCTAGTTGGTCCAAAGTTACGGAGTCTTGTACTCTGAGATTGACTCAACTCTAATAGATTTAAGCCTCGGCTACCGCTTCCTACTACTTGGTAGCCCTTTGATTTTGTTGTACAATCATGTCAGCCATCTTTTGCATTGCTATCGCAGCTATCTTTTGCATTCCTATCACAGCTGCAGCCATATCATCATTGTCACATCTCGCATCTACCTTCGTTTGTTTACCACGAGCCACATGCGTATGTCTACCATGAACCATTTCTTTTCTTCAATGTCAAACTAACCATAATGCAACAAAAACTAAATGTAACCATTTCAAACAAGGTTGTCTTCTTTCAGAAACCAAACAATATATCTCTGTGTTCAGTGTCAGAGAAACACACAGAACAAAGAAGACAAACCTACCCAAAAACCCGAAAGACTCGAACTTGGGCTCTGATATTAACTAATGTAACACCCTCCTTAGGTCATTACATTTTAGACCAACTTCTTTCAATTCTTTACCCAAGTTGTAAAGTATTTAATATGATCTTAATACAAGTTTCAAAATTTCTTTTTCGTGCATAACATAAACTTACCGAATTTTAGAAATCACAAGACATAAGAACTGAATAATATACATCTCTCGTACATAACATAGATTAACAACAACTTAATTACATAAAACTTACGTATTCCAAATAATATATAATTACCATATAAAAACTGAACCTAACTTAAGTCCAAACACTTGAAGAGTAGGGTCTTGGACCCGATCTTCCTCCAGATCCTTAATAGACAAACTCCCCAGACGGGGCATGTTACTATGGACAGGAGTCCGAGCAGTCGAAACATCAGAGTCCTCACTATGAGTGTCATAAAGATCACTCCACATATCTCTAATAGGCATAGAGAACTCCAAATGCACACAAGCATCAAGAGAGAGAGCAGTAATCCCATGATAAGTCTGACTCAAAGTCACTGATGTGGAAATAAGCTTGCCCCAAATAGTTTAATATGTTAAGTTTTGATGATGACAAATACAAGACAAAAAGAATGATGCTTATGCTTGATAGATGTGCTTTATAGATGACAAATGCATCACAAAAGAATATTGATCATGTTACATAGATATGCTTAATGAGATATATTGTATCATGCATGATTGTGTACTTTATCTAGTTATATTTCACTTAATAATCATGCAATGAGATATACGTAACATTCTTCATATAATATATTTAATAATGCTTTAAATGAGTCTTAATGAATTAATATTAGTTTTGATTCTATTTAAATGAAAATGTGCAAAATATTCTTTGTTGCATCCTACATAGAGCATATCTAGTAGTAATTGATAAATATCTTATTTGGATGTATCTATGAAAGTCTTATATGCATGTTAGACTAGCTAGAGTTATATATTTTTGAATCATGCATATGAAGATATTGAATTATGATTTTGGACTAACTATGTTTGTTTAAGTGAGCAATACTTTGTAGGGTAGTCCAAGTATCAAGAACGAGCATTGCAACAAGAAAGTAAAAAGATCACAACTATGCTTAGCTTAATAAGGATGAGAATGAAAAGATGCTCCAAGCATTTACAAGTTTTGAAGAGAATATTATCTTTGAAAGCTTGGATTACATCAATAATTGATGGTAGGAAAAGATCAAGTCCAACATCTTCAAGAATAGTTTATAGGACTTAGATCTTGAGTAAAAGTAAATGAGAATCACACTAAGTTCAAATATGTTTTAAACATCTTTATAAGTGTTTCTAAAATGCTTGAATACCCAACAAAATTTTTTTGGAAGGCTAGCCTTGGTGGTATTTCAAATCTGTGAGAATTAGTCAAGTTTGTGTTTTGTAAAACTGACATTTAGTTACTCTTTTGATCATAACTTTCAAACTACTTTGATTTTTGTTGTGAAACTTCTTTCATATGAAAATAAACTCAAATATCTTTTCGATGAGTGGTCATTTGTTTAAAACAGATAAGAAATGAAGAAGTTATGACCATTTAAAGTTAGTTTTCAAAAATAGTCAAGTTTGAGTTTTACAAAACTGACCTTTAGTTACTAATTTGATTATATCTTTCAAAATACTTTGTGTTTTATTCTAAAACTTCTTTCATATGAAAATAGACTTAAAGATATTTCCAATGAGTGGTCATTCGCTTTAATCGGATAAGAAATGAAGAAGTTATAACCTTTTAAAGTCAATTTTCAAAACCAGAAATGTTGTAATTGATTACACAAGTCATGTAATCGATTACAACATTGACAGAAGCCGTGTAATCGATTACAGGAAGTGTGTAATCGATTACAAAGTGTCCAAAAAGCTTGTAATCGATTACACCAAGCTTGTAATTGATTACCAAGTGCCTAGAAACATTTCTAACGGCTATAAATAGCTAGTTTTCATAAAAAAAATCATTATTAAACACTACCAACAGCTATTTTATCATTTGGGCTCTATAAATAAGTGTAGATTGAAGCATTTACACTGAAAGAAACTCTTGAACACTTGATTTTATCCTTGAATCATCAAAATCATATTTTGAGCTTTAAAGTGTGAATCCTTTATACCCATTGAGCTTCAACTTGTATTATCCATTCTTGAGAGAGTTTTCTTATTATCCATACTTTGTTCCTCAAGTTGTATATCTACTCTTGTGAGAGTTTCTATT
The DNA here is from genome assembly GCA_029884595.1 of Ormosia semicastrata. Lineage (NCBI taxonomy): Eukaryota > Viridiplantae > Streptophyta > Magnoliopsida > Fabales > Fabaceae > Ormosia > Ormosia semicastrata. The sequence continues at coordinate 80,411,007 of JAQQTO010000060.1, forward strand.
CTTTCTATTCACCTTGAAATCATTGTAAGAGGGTGAGGTATCCCTCAAGAGAGAAAAGGGTGAGGTATCCCTTGTAGTGAGACTCAAACACAAAGGGTGAGGTATCCCAAAGGTGTTGTGAGTGCTCTTGATTGTAAAGGTCATCAAGCACCTGTGAAGCTTGAAGAATTGGAGCCTCTAGCGCAAGGGTGAGGTATCCCAAGGTGTGAAGAGTGCTCTTGCATGTACAAAGATTTTCCTAGCACCCATGAAGTCTAGGAGATAGTGAAGAAAATCTCAAGTTAAGCTTGGGGACTGGACGTAGGCCACAAGAGGTTGGTGGTTGAACCAGGATAAATCTTAGTGTTTGCTCTTCTTAACTCTATCTCTTTATATTTGTACTTTAATTATATATGCTTGAGTTGATCTTGATATCTAGTTTATTTGCTTGATTTATCCTTTAACCCAAGTTGTATTTGAGTAATCCTTAATAGTTGTGCCTTTGCTACGCATGTTCCGCTGCATTTATTAATTGAGTGATTTAAAATGCGTAATTTGTCAAAGTTGCATTAAAACTTGTCATCACCCAATTCACCCCCCTCTTGAGTAATTTTGTCATGGCTAACGAGTTGTATCAGAGCTTCGTGCTCTGGTAAAAGCTTAACCACTTGGAGTTAAAGATCCTTATTTGTTGGCAACTGTTCTGAATCAGATTCAGAGGAGTCCCTGAGATAGGCACGTTACGATGGTTCCTCCTTTGAGTAGCAGCTGAGCGTGTAGCACAGGGGGGTGGGTACCTGCAAAGGGACTCCAACGCTCAAGTCAGGCAGTACACAAGAAGGTTTAAGAGACTGGATTCAGAGTCACCTTACTAAGATGACTTAGCCTTGTATTTAGAGAGTATACAGAATCCTAATGGGATTCTTATTGAATGCAGGTAATTTAGGATTAGTATCCTGATGATGATCACCTTTCCATTATTATAGGATACATCCCTATAAATTCAGGATTAATATAAGGAAAGTATCTAGCCATCAAGGATATCTATAAATCCTATAATATCGTAAGTTAATGATCGACAATTGTGGATATTTAGGGATTGATCCTGTATGAATCTATCAGTCGCGATGTCGTATTCCAACGCCACTTTAGGACCGTAATCCGTGGTCCAGAATACGTCGTGAGTCTTCCTCTACGCCAGCTAGGAGAGTCTGGTAGTGTGCATGCCGGGTTGATCCCATGGAGCGGGATCCCGGATTACGGTCCAGAACAGTTGCCCCCAGCTTGGCTCTTGGATGAGACAGACCAGAGTCAAGTTTAGAACGGATCAACCATCAGATGGCTAATATGGTAATTCGACAGATAGGTGTTAAACCCCAAGTTATTACCGACGTTCTTGACTTATTCAGTTATAAGCAAAGATCACTGGCCCTAAGTATGAGTACTGGAGACATATTCGACGTAAATCCCGAATGCGATCTCTGGTGGTAACAATCTGTGATTCTCTAGGAAATTGATACTTGGACTTTATTGGGAAGTAATGATTCTTTAAAGAAAAGTCAGTTTCACACGAATTTTTTTAACTGCTCCCTATCTTTGTGACTAACCAGAGATCAAAAGCATTTATTTTGGCTGACTTCATGGGATCAGGTCACCTTTTACGGGACCAATCAGAATCCCTCATGCATGCTATAAGTAGAGAATACTTCTCCGTGAGTTTACATTCCCTCCTTTTTCATTGTCAAACAGAGATGATTTCTCCCAGGGGAATGAGTGTAGTTCTTTCTTCATTTCCCTCTTTTATGAAGAGAGCTTCATCATCTGCAGAGATTATACTTTTATTTTTTCCAAAGTTTTTGATGAGGTTAGATCTTCCCCGAGCATTTTTTCTTTTCGACGGGGGCCTTTCTTTCTTGGCGTAAAACTGGGTTGCTATGTATTTAGGGAGGCGGGAGCCTTTCTCTCCTGGCGTACGCGGCGGTGTCTAATCCAACGTGTTGCCAGGATGAGACAATGCCTTTGTCTACTACTGCATGGGGACCCGACGAAGCACACTGTTCCTTTCTCCATCTTCTTGGTGGGCTACTTGAAAGCACCTGGTCGGTCTTCTTCGTAGTAACGGCTGGATATACAAGGATGCCAGGACAAAGGAAGCGAGGACCCTCTTGGAGCAACCTGGGGTGGTCTGCTTTCTTTGACTTGCTTTCAAGGAAGCAGCGGGTATCCGCTTCTGCCGTTATCCATCGAGAAGGTGGGAGAAGAACGAGTGAGCAGAGGATTTCTACTCCGGAGTGGCTTCACTTTGTTCCGCGGTGGAAAGGCCATTGTAGCTGCTCCGTGACTTGAGGCAACTTGGAATGGTTGACACCGGCGGAGGATTCTTCAGCTAGAGAGGTCGTACCCCTTCCAACGAGCGAAAGAAGATCTCGATCTTTAGTTGCACCGTGGAGAAGCAGTGCAAGGAACTTTGGCATTTTCTCCAGGATTATGATCCCGGTTTGCCAATGTTCTACAAAGCCAACCCACTTTTTCAAGAGACCGAGGTTTGGAGATGTGGATAGGGTATGATCCAGGCAGCCAGAGATGTTTGCCCCCTTTCCCGGGATATCTTTATACATTCCATGTCTTAATATTTTCTTTTTCCTCTTTTTCGGTTGTATGACGATGTATGGAATGAAGATGATTCAATAGACTTTACCTTCTCTGTATTTGTTCTGCACTTTCATTATATATATGTTTTTCCACCGAGGTAACGCTGCCGGGATGAGTCCAACGCTTATCCCGGTATAACCAAGTAAAGACATTGCCGAGATAGGTCCAATGCCAACCCGACATAATCGCCACCACAAATGCTCCTCGGCATTAGCACGTTGTCTGTGATGTTCATAGTTAGTTGGAGCTGGAATCCGTGGTATAAACCCGGGTTCTCATCCAACGTTCGTACGACGCCTTGGATCACTGTGTAACTGTCCTTTCAACTGCTATTACAGCTGTGTGGGCCACGTGTTACGATTTCATCGGAGGGACGTGCCTAGAGCTCCGCAAGCCATGATGAGCACCTTTTGAACTTGCGTCGGAGAGGACAGAAATGTCCCTTAACCGTTCAACCCTTTATAAATAAGAGTCAAAGGTTCGTCTTCCTCACTTTACCATTTTTGGCCTCCTTTACTATAAATACCGTGCGTCGAAAGCTTTGGCTTCTTTTTGGGTGCTTTCCACTCGCGGCTTCTCCATTGTTCAAGTATTCTGCCTTTACATAGTAAGTAGCTTTCTTTTAACCTTCTTGTTATTTGCGCTTTCAATATGTTACTTACTTTTTAAAGAGTAGAGTAGCTTCGCATTTCTGGTTTTGCTTTCCTTCAGATAGAGCTTAGTGATTTAGGTAGAATTCATCGCCTCCCTGAAACACCAGGATAAAACTCGGTTTGTAATTTTCTCTGTCCCTTAACTCTTTATTTGCTTTATTTTTTGAATGTATGAATTAATCAATATGTTAGGGATGCTTACATGATTTAATTAGTTTATGATCTTGTTCATATCTAAAATCAACCTTTTTATTAATATTTCTTTATAAGTTTCTAGTCTTGATAGAAATACATCTTGCAAAAACACATTTTGGTTTGTTGGTTGACAAAATCTTTTTCATAGTCAAGGAAAAGAATCAATTTTTGCAAAAAAGGAAAAAGTTTCAAAAAGTTATTATACTCAACTCAACCCCCCCTTCTTGAGTATTAAGAAGCCATAACCAATAGTCGGGGGATCTTACTAAACCCGAAACCGAAGATAGTTTTCAAAGTTTTCTTTGTCTGAGATTTTGTTTGGCAAAATAAAATTTGGGTACGTTCTATTATCCATTGGACAATAGATACTGGTTTTTTTGTTAACTGTAACTTTTATTCATTGGATAATAGCTTTTTGTAAAGATCTAGTAGATGGTTCTAGATATAAGCCTAGTCACCTTTTTCTAGAGGTTTCTCTTTATGAGATCACCCTTAGGACCCACACCTTTATGTCTCATCAAATATGGACCAATAAAAAACTAGCTTCCTAAAGAAGCTTTGAGTAAGCTTGTTGGAGAAGCTTGTCTCCTTCTCTCCTTAGGAAGTCCATGGCCAAGCCCACTCAAGGAAGGTTCAAGGACTTTATTTTTCACTTATTCACTTCTCTTAGTTTCACTTTCATCTTTCTACTAACAACCAAAAGTAAAATTGTCTCTTCTCTCTCTCTTTGAAGCTCACAGCCACACCCCCAAAACCCACTCTCCAATCTTCTTTAATTCTAACCATCCATATTTCTTGAATCCAAACCCCATTCTTAGACACTTTGGTGTTGTGATCTTGACCTTGTTCATCCATTTTCAAGTGCTTCTTCAAATTACGGTTTGAAAGTTTTTAAAGTGAAATTCCTCCATCTTCATTCTTCTTTTCATTTTACTTTCTAAGACCATGATTTTGATCCATAATCATTCTATTTCAAGCCTTAGATGTTGACTCTTTTGCATGTTGTTTTCGTTTTTCAAGAGCCTCTTGGAAGAGAAATTTTGATTCAAGAAGGCACCCAAGAAGTGGTTGGTCATCATCTAAGGTAAGAGGGAGATTACTCCCATCAACCTTTCATGGTGGTGAGAAATGAATTGATGTATTGAAAATGAAGAATCCATGTGAGGGTTGTTCACTTGATTGTATTGACTTTTGGTGATTTTATAATTATTTGCCCTATATGATTTTATGGCTTAATGTTGTGCATAATCTTGGTAGAATAGAAAATTTTGATGATTGAAATATGTTGTTTACTTGGAATCATGTTGTTGAAGATGAGAATTTTGAGGTCCAAAGACCTTAGGGCTCATGGCCAAGTGACCCTAAATATGGTATCCAAGATAAAAATTTTGTGTTGATTTGGAACTTAGATGCTTAGGTGAAAAAGGAATTGGATTAAGGATTTATAAAAAAAATGAAAGAGTGATAAAACAAGATTTGGTCATTTAATAAGAGAAGGATTTTAGCCTTGAGTGAAAAAGTAAGCTTGAGAGAGAGATAAAGAAAACTTAAGGTACTTTTAGGGTTTAGGGAAAGGAAAAGAATTTATGAAATTAAGATAATGTGGTTTCCTTTTTTTCGTTCTTCGTGAAAAATATTAGGAGGTATTACCTAGAGGAGCCTAGCTAGAAGAGTATTGGAACTAAAGTTAATTTCTATACTAAGCCTTGAAAGTTTCAAAAAAAAATTAAGCTTAAAAGTGAAATCAAAGTTTTACATGTTAGAAAAAAAATGTGATAATGTTTCATGTAATTTAAAAATGATGATTCCTGAATTTGCGCGATAAAGATACCTTGCGACTGAAAATAACAGCAGTGTGTTGTCAGGCTCTCTAACGGGACCCAGAGATGTTGATGATTGGTTTGGCTCGTGAGCAGCTTATGTTTATGGAAAATTATAATATTAATATGTGTGTATGCATTGAGCCATTGATCATACATTATATTGACGGTGTCGGTTAAGGCTTTTTGCCTAGGAGTTGAATTACACCTTAGTACGGGTGCGAATTGTGTAGTGTGGTTCACTTATTAAACTTGGAGGCGTTGGGGCACGGGTATCCCACAGTGGCCAGTTGGTAGCTCTATTGGGCCGTGGTGACTGAGCAACGCACCGACGATCTCGACCAGACACTATTCTATTCACGATCTGGTGTAGACTGTCTTGTATAAGCCATGATGCACAAATTAAGAAACTATAGCGCTTGACTTGAGGCTGACGAGATACAGACATGTCTTCTAGATCATTCTCTCTAAAATTATGTTTATCTCCATAGAGTAGGAATTGGTCCATTGTATATATGCATAGTCTGTCTACATATCATCGTGATATTTTATATCTATTAAATTATCTGATACTCAATGCAATAACTGTAATTATTGTTCTTTATTGTTTCTATGCTGCCATGTTGGTATTGATGTAGGGAATCTCACCTATCTGTTAAATTATCTGATACTCGATGCAATAACTGCAATTATCTGATATTGTTTTGTTTTCTGTGATGGCGACTAGAAGAAAGTTTGTTGGTTTTGCTAGAGTTCAGTTCCATGGAGGTACGGATGCTTGGCGTATCGACTGGGAATGAGTTAGATATGTAGGAGATGTGACCCTGTCTATTCGTAGGATCCGCGATAGGGATCCTTTTTTTCTCTTGACGTCTCGGTACGTCTGGAGTTCGTTATGCCGATCAGGGAGTTTTGGGATGATTTGCATTACACCCCGAGGAAGGATCAAGACTCTATGGTGTCATCTGCTAGGACACTTGTCCGCGAGATCTTGCCCCGACTGAGGGATATGTTTGGTGAGGAGTCCGAGGAGGAGGATCCGATGGAGGATCTAGAGGAGGATCTAATAGAGGATCCAATGGGAGACCCTACTCCCTAGGCATCTAGACTTGGGCTAGTTTATGTTTTGTCAAATAGTTGTATATGTCTTTTAAGTACAGACCTTGTGTATTTTGGGTGGACTGTGATCCATGCCACTTATGTATATCTATTCTTTTTGATGTGTATTATTCAGTAATTACATTCTGTGTTCTTTATGTTTTGTTTAAGTTTATGCCTTTGAAAAAGAAAATTTGAAATACGTGTTTTCCAAGATTAAACCTCTACCACGTTTTGTTAAGTTTTGATGTTTTAGTGTGTAAATATGGTACTCTAAGGAGGGTGTTACAGTTTTCAAAATACTACGTATTAATTTATGTACAAAATAATATCAAAAATTATTTGAGTGACCAAATTGTTGGTGTATGCCCTAGAGGCCAATGCATTTTCTGTAATTACATACATTCTATTATGCTATTTTTATATATGAGGCATTTCATTTATTGTGTTCTTTTTGATAAATATAATAAAGTCCTTAGAATAGTAAGTTTGATGCCATAGGACATCAAGTTGATGACTTGATCGTGAGATCCTTTTGGTTACAACACTATTGTTAAATGTCCCTAGTCAAGTATTATTATTAACTAAGACAACAATAATACATTGAGACTAGTATATGCATAGACTGATGACCATATCTCACGGGTCATGGATATGAGATATCAAGTCTTCACATGGGTACATATTAGAGTATTGATGTACTGGACTGACCCACCATGAGAACGCTACACGGATCGTTACGTGAGTGTCATAAGCGATTCTCATAGTGACAATGGTGTTTGTGGTCCTTTGACCTGAAATCACTACGATTCCTACATGAGGAGTTGTGTGTTTTAATGCCATCAAACGTCATATGTAACAAGGTGATTATAAAGTTAGTTATTGGATATACCGCGAATCATGCAGAGGGATGTGAGTGACCTAGATGGGATTTGTCACTCCTACATAACAAGAGCGATATCTTCAGGCCCCCTGATTGAGTGAGATTGCGAAATGCATGGCCATGCTCAAATGAGTCAATATGAGATATTGATCTCATTTGTTGTTACAAAGTCTACTTGAATATCAGGAAACGAATGATTGGACTATACAAGGGTGACGCATTCCATGCCTTGTGTTCAATCTAAATATCTTGACAAAGGGACTAAACGACACGAAAACATTGGTCACAGAAAGGTTATGTCAAATCACTGATATTCTTATTACTTGGGTAGCAGCGATGTGTTGCTAGATACCGCTCACTGCTTGTAATATTAAAATGGGATTTTAATATTACTGCCAACGTAATAAGAACCTGCAGGGTCACACACATAGAGTAGACTAAAATTGGAGCAATGGATCCAAGTTGGACTCGGATTCAAATATGGGCCAGACTCATAACAGATGGGTCTAGGGTTGCACAGCTTACCTTACTGCTGCTCACACTTACTTAAGGTAGTCACTATTATAAATAGTACTGCTAAGGGGGCTGCTACGATACACAATTCAGAACCCTAGCCGCACCTACAGAAAAGTGAGTGAGAGAGTGACAGGTTTGTTCTCTTCTCTACGCAGCTAGCACTGTGTGAGAGACGTGAGGCTTCTCTTTGTGGACATTGGACATTCGTGAGTCTGTTCGTGTGGATATCGCAGAGACATCGTTTCTATCATGGTGTTGGTGATTCACGCTTCAAGAGGTAAATCATTTAAAAACTCAGATTATGGCTTTTTCGCATGGATCCTAGGTGGGAATCCCTGTTTTTCGCTGCGTGATGTATCCGTAAAAATTCCTAACAGTGGTATCAGAGCGTCTTGCGAAACCATGATTCCATTTTCTGTTTTCGTTTACATGAGATAACATGTTTTCTATTCTTGTTTTTGACAAAAGATATGATCTTTAATATGTTATTTCTGAAAACCGTATAAAACCCTTTGCGAAAATATATTCTGTTTTTTATGTTGTATGTAAAATCATGATGTTGTTTTCAAAACTTCATGAAGATGTTCATATGTCTTGTGACCGGGCAGCGGGACCCCCGTGCTACCTCTGCATAGGGTATTTTTTGAAAACGTGATATTTTATATCCTTTTATGACTCGTAAAAAATAATAATGTATTATTGTTATGAGTTTATATGTTTTTGTGATGCATGGTGCATGGTTATGGCCTTAGTCCTCTTTTTATGCCTTTTGGTTTTAATAAATATGACCTATGTGTTGTGCCTTTCTCTCTACATTCTGATTGTACATTCTCTTCACACCTAACTCCCCTCGAATGTAAAAGAGGTTTCTATATAATGTAATTATGATGTGGAGGCAAGAAGACGGCATCAAGTGAGGACGTTGATGGGAGATGCTTGGTGAAGCTGGCTTCTTTAATACTACTCTCTTAGGGGCCATAACCATGTCACTTTTATTATATGCTTTTATGTATGAGATGCATGGATAATGTTTATGGTATGATAAACAATTTAATAAATGGTGAGATCTAATAATAATAATAATAAAAATTCCCTCAAAGCAAATATTAAGTCATTTTGTGATGCCTTCGAATTTGTGGCACTCGTCAAGACTAGTATCGATCAATTGCAGGTCTGCCAAAGCAGGATGCCTTTATCTATATTAGTAAGACGCGATGGGATAAAGGTAATATCCAACTGTCAACCATTGGGTCTGACTTAACTATGCCATTTCAATAGGATTGAAGGCTTAGAGGCATAAAGTTGGGCTTTGGTCCATTAGATGGACTTGAATAAATGTTATTCACCCAACTATCCAAGAGTTATATGTGATGTAATTAGAAAGTGTTTCCTACCTAAATAACTGAATTTTGGGTGATCAGCCAAAGCTGACTTAAAACTAGGTGAAATATAGATCTTGGCCCACAAGGAAATCTTACGATAGGATTTTCTGAGTCAATGCTGAGGGTCATTGACTTGAATAAAATAGTGGGAGGCATATTTAATTAAAAGACCTCATTAAATATGTTTATGGCATGATACTTATATTTTGCATATTTCTGTTAATAGATTACCATGGCAACAAACACATCGGGTACTTTATCATTGCGATCTATCCTTGAGAAGGACAAGTTGTCTGAAACGAATTTTCTAGACTGGTACAAAAATTTAGGGATTTTCCTCAAGCAAGAGAAAAAGCTGTATGTTTTTGAACAGCCTATTCCTGAGCCACTTGCTGCTAATGCCCCTAGAACTGAAAGAGATGCTTATAAGAAGCATCAAGATGATGACTTGGACATTGGATGTCTAATGCTGGCCACCATGAACTTTGAGCTCCAAAAGGAACATGAGAACATGGATGCATATGATATGATCGTACACCTTAAGAAGCTCTATCAAGAGCAGGCCAGGCATGAGAGATTCGAGGTCTCTAAAGCACTATTTTAGTGCAAGCTGGTAGAAGGAAGCCCTGTTGGTGCTCATGTACTCAAGATGATTGGGTACATTGAAAACCTAGAGAGACTCGATTTTTCTTTGGGCCAAGAGTTGGCCACTGACTTAGTCCTGCAATCGTTACCGGAAAGTTTTAGTCAATTTGTCATGAACTACAACATGAATGAGATTGACAAATCACTACTAGAGCTGCTAGTCATGTTGAGAACTCGCTGAGCATAACATTAACAAAGGCAAAGGGAAGGCCATAATGATGGTCCAAAAGAATAAGGGCAAGAAACAGTGAGAAAAAGCCCAAGGACAACCTGGAAGGGCAAGGGCAAGGATAAGTCCAAACCAAAGACTTCCGGCTTGAAACCAAAGTGGGTGGAGTGGCTAAGGAAGGTACATGCTTCCATTGTGGTCGACCGGACATTGGAAGAGGAACTGTGCCAAGTTCTGGAGGAGCTCAAAAGAAGAAGGGAAGTGAGACTTCCACTTCAGTGTATTTTTGTTATTGAAGTCAATTTATCTACTTGCATCATGGGTATTAGATACTGGATGGGGATCTCACATTTGTGTAAATGTGCAGGATCTAAAGAGCAGTAGACCATTGACGAAGGGCGAAGTCGACCTACGAGTGGGAAATGGAGCAAAGGTTGCTGCATTAGCTATAGAGACTTATTTATTATCTTTGCCCACTGGGCTTGTAATGGAGTTAGAGAACTGCTATTTTGTGCCTACTATTAGTAGGAATATCATTTCTGTTTCTTGTTTGGACAAGAAAGGTTTTTCTTTTATTATAAAGGACAAGTGTTGTTCCATTTATATGAATGATATTTTTTATGGTAGTGCACAATTGAGTAATGGACTTTATGTACTTGATCTCAAAACGCCCGTCTATAACATAAATACAAAGAGGTTTAAATGAAACGATCTGAACCTAACTTTTCTCTGGCATTGTTGTTTGGGCCACATAAATGAGAAACGTATCTCCAAACTCCATAAAGATGGATTCTTGGACTCGTTTGATTTCGAATCATATGAGACATGTGAATCTTGTTTATTAGGGAAAATGAAAAAGGCCCCATTCACTGGACAAGGTGAAAGGACTAGTGATCTTTTAGGCCTTATACATAGTGATGTATGTGGGCCACTAAACACACTCGCTAGAGGCGATTTTCAATACTTCATTACATTTACTGATGATTTCAGTAGATATGGATTTGTATATCTTATGAAGCACAAATCAGAATCCTTTGAAAAGTTCAAAAAGTTCAAGAATGAAGTACAAAACCAACTTGGCAAGAGTATTAAAATCCTTTGATCAGATCGAGGAGGAGAATACTTAAGTCAATAGTTTGATGATCATCTGAAAGAGTGTGGGATAATATCTCAACTCACTCCACCAGGAACACCACAATGGAATGGTGTCTCTGAAAGGAGGAACCAGACCTTGTTGGACATGGTCTGATCCATGATGAGTCATGCAAACCTTCTAGGCCCCTTCTGGGGACATGCTCTGTTAACAGCAGCTTTCACAGTTAACCGTGTTCCATCTAAGATGGTTCAAAAGACACCATATGAGATATGGATTGGGAGACGGCCTAGTATGTCTTTCTTGAAGATTTGGGGCTGCGAAGCTTATGTGAAACGTCAAGTTTCTGATAAGCTTGGACCTAAATCAGATAAATACTTCTTTGTGGGGTATCCAAAGGAAACCAAGGGATACTTTTTCTATAATCCTACCGAGGGCAAAGTGTTTGTCGCACGGACAATTGTGTTTCTAGAAAGGGAGTTTATCTCCAAAGGAACCAGTGGGAGAAAAGTAGAACTTGAAGAAATTCAAGTTTCACAAAGCAGCAATGAACCAATGGTGGAAATAGAGCAGCCTCCACAAAATGTTGTGGAATAGCAACCTGCTCTGGTAGCATAAGACCTGCGTAGGTCTAGCAGGATACGTCATCAACCAGAGAGATATGGATTTCTCATGACCCAACAAGGTGACGTATTGCTCATGGATTAAGATGAGCCTATGACTTACCAAGAAGCCATTATTGGCCCAGAGTCTGAGAAATGGCTTAAGGCCATGAGATCTGAAATGGATTTCATGTATGCCAACCAGGTATGGACCTTGGTTGACCCACCTGAAGGGGTAAAACCCATTGGGTGCAAGTGGGTTTTCAAGAAGAAAACTGACATGGATGGTAATGTGCATACCTTTAAAGGGCGATTGGTGGCTAAAGGTTTCAAACAAATTCATGGTGTAAACTATGATGAGACTTTTTCCCCAATCGCGATGCTTAAATCCGTTCGGATCTTGCTTGCTGTTGCAGTATACCATGATTATGAAATCTGGCAAATGGATGTCAAAACTGCTTTCCTTAATGGAAATCTTCTCAAAGATGTGTACATGACACAACCTGAGGGTTTTGCCACTCTAGAGGATGCTAGAAAAATATGCAAGTTGCAACGATCTATTTATGGATTGAAGCAAGCTTCCAGAAGCTGGAATCTTCGTTTTGATGATATAATAAAACAGTTTGGTTTCATCAAGAATGAAGAAGAATCTTGTGTCTACAAGAAGGTTAGTGGGAGCACTATTGTCTTTCTGGTATTGTATATAGATGACATACTACTTATTGGAAATGATATTCCTACCCTACAGTCTGTAAAGACTTGGTTAGGGAACTGCTTCTCTATGAAGGACTTGGGCGAAGCCACCTATGTGTTAGGTATCAGGATCTATAGAGATAGATTACTGAGACTGCTTGGCCTAAGTCAGAGTACATACATAGACAAAGTGTTAAGACAATTTAACATGCATGAATCCAAGAAAGGACTCTTGCCTATGTCACGTGATGTAAGCCTATCTAAGGCTCAATCCCCTTCCACCCAGGATGAGAGGGATCACATGAGCAAGATTCCATATACATCTGCAATTGGATCTATCATGTATGCCATGTTATGTACTCGACCAGACATCTCGTATGCTTTGAGCATGACGAGTAGGTACCAGTCCAATCTCGGTGAGAGTCACTGGACTACTATCAAGAACATCCTTAAGTACTTGAGAAGGACTAAGGATTCGTTCTTGGTATATGGAGGCGAGGAAGAGCTAGTTGAAAAAGGTTACACTGATGCTAGCTTCCAAACCGATAAGGACGACTCCAGATCACAATCGGGTTATATTTTTTGCCTAAATGGTGGGGCTGTGAGCTAGAAGAGTTCAAAGCAGGAGACAATCACCGATTCTACCACAGAGGCTGAGTATATTGCTGCCTTCAATGCAGCAAAGGAGGCCGTTTGGATCAGGAAGTTCATTACTAAACTTGGCACTATTCCTAGCATTGTGGACCCAGTGGACCTCTATTGTGATAATAATGGAGCCATTGCATAAGCTAAGGAGCCTAGATCTCACCAGCGATCCAAACATATACTTAGGCGCTTCCATCTCATTCGAGAGATCATCGATAGAGGAGATGTGAAGATATGCAGAGTACCAACAGATGATAACATTGCTGATCCACTAACGAAGCCTCTTGCACAGCAGAAGCATGAGGGTCACACTAGGTCTTTAGGCATTAGATATATGCCTGATTGGCTCTAGTGCAAGTGGGAGATTGTTGGTGTATGCCCTAGAGGCCAATGCATTTTCTGTAATTACATACATTCTATTATGTTATTTTTATATATGAGGCATTTCATTTATTGTGTTCTTTTTTTATAAACATAATAAAGTCCTTAGAATAGTAAGTTTGATGCCATAGGACACCAAGTGGATGACTTGATCGTGAGATCCTTTTGGTTACAACACTATTCTTAAATGTCCCTAGTCAAGTATTATTGTTAATTAGGACAACAATAATACATTGAGACTAGTATGTGCATAGACTGATGACCATATCTCACGGGTCATGGATATGAGATATCAAGTCTTCACATGGGTACATATTAGAGTAATGATGTACTGGACTGACCCACCATGAGAACGCTACATGGATCATTACGTGAGTGTCATAAGCGATTCTCATAGTGACAATGGTGTTTGTGGTCCTTTGACCTGAAATCACTACGATTCCTACATGAGGAGTTGTTTGTTTTAATGCCATCAAACGTCATCTATAACAAGGTGATTATAAAGTTAGTAATTGGACATACTGCGAATCATGCAGAGGGATGTGAGTGACCTAGATGGGATTTGTCACTCCTATATAATAGGAGCGATATCTTCGGGCCCCCTGATTGAGTGAGACTGCAAAATGCATGGCCATGTTCAAATGAGTCAATATGAGATATTGATCTCATTTGTTGTTACAAAGTCTACTCGAATATCAGGAAACGAATGATTGGATTATACAAGGGTGACTCATTCCATGCCTTGTGTTCAATCTAGATATCTTGACAAAGGGACTAAACGACACGAAAACATTGGTCATGGAAAGGTTATGTCAAATCACTGACATTCTTATTACATGGGTAGCAGCGATGTGTTGCTAGATACTGCTCACTGATTGTAATATTAAAATGAGATTTTAATATTACTGCCAACGTAATAAGAACCTGCAGGGTCACACACATAGAGCAGACTAAAATTGGAGCAATGGATCCAAGTTGGACTCGGATTCAAATATGGGCCAGACTCATAACAGATGGGTCTAGGGTTGCCAGCTTACCTTGTTGTTGCTCACACTCACTTAAGGCAGTTACTATTATAAATAGTACTGCTAAGGGGGCTGCTACGATACATAATTCAGAACCCTAGCCGCACCTACAGAAAAGTGAGTGAAAGAGCGACAAGTTTATTCTCTTCTCTATGCAGCTAGCACTATGTGAGAGACGTGAGGCTTCTCTTTGCGGACATTGAACGTTCGTGAGTCTGTTCGTGTGGATACCGCAGAGACATTATTTCTATCATGGTGTTGGTGATTCACGCTTCAAGAGGTAAATCATTTAAAAACTCGGATTATGGCTTTTTCGCATGGATCCTCGGTGGGAATCCCTGTTTTCCGCTACGTGATGTATCCGCAAAAATTTCCAACACAAATAACATCAACTTTGAGAGTGCATAATGTATATCATTCCTAGCAGCTTCATAATAATACACAAAAATTTCTAGAGGCAAAAGAGGAGAGTACCATATATTTTTAACAATTTTAATTTCTAGAAATTTTAGAATAAATATTAAATAGATATGAAAAAATAAATAAAATTCACGATAAAACAAATTAGGGCGTGTAACACCTTAACTCTAGATACTATAGTATATCCGTAATATGTAGAATTAAATAGATTTAAGTGAGTTACTTCTATTTGATAAATAATAAACAAAATCCATAATAACATACATGTCCTTATAGAGAGCCTTTATGGAATAAGTTACATATTTATACAATATTAGCATCAAAAGAGCAAATTGTAACATATAACATCTTTGTACATCACAAAATAAATATAATCAATACAATCTTTTCCTCTAAAAGAAAATAAATTATTTAGTCTATTTGTCTCTTCTTCTTTCCCTTAGAAGGGTCTCGACCTAGATTTACATAGAAACACAATGGGGTGAGAATTCATAATCCTCAGTAATAGTATTCCATAACCAATCATTTATAACATTATAAACACAATCTTAACACATAAGAAGTAATATATGTTTTAAAAGCTCTTCCAAGACTCATCTTTAGTAACTAAAGGAGCCAAGTAAACATTCATTGTCCAACAAGGAAACCAAGCTTATGTTAACTATCATGGCTTAACAAGGAACCAAGCTAACTTAACTATCATGGCTCAACTAGGAACTAAGCCACTTTTCTTCCATAGTTCATCAAAAGAACTAAGCTCACTTAACTAGTATCTAAGTCATGCAATTGGCAAGTAACTATTACCAAGCAAACTCAATGTACTGATATGAATTATGTGTTGCAAACCCAAGTGCAGGTTGTCTCAAGTAATAAATTCTCGGGAGTCTGAGGTCGATCCATAGGGAATTGATGAAGAAAATTCTTTGAGGTAAGGAAAAAATTTGTCACAACAATAAAGGTGATAAAAATTGTTCACAAATGAAAAGGATTTGCTTGGGCTAGGAGATCCACTATTGGTAAGTAAATTAAGGACAAGATTAATTCTTTTTAAAATACAATTAGAATCCACGCATAATGAAGGTTCTAATAAGAAAATATAGCATTCAAAGTTCATTTAAGATTATATATATAATTATAGTATGGTTTCATTAATTATCTACTAACGCCAACACTTGTAAATGAGTTCAAGCATTCATTATGTTAATCTCTTGTCTACAATAAATTAAGATCTCCACTTTACAAAGAGGGTTTCTAAATTGATTGGAAATAAAATACAACACATATAATGATCACTTGATAATATATTATTCAAGCACAAGAAAGAGATTAATCTAATCTTATTTCATTACCAAAAGCTTCACCCTTTCACCCAAGCAAAATGAGAATTAGTAACTCATGAACAAGAGAAAAGAAAGAGAGAAAAAGAAGAAGATGAACATAATTTCATTTTAGAACGAAAGAAAACTACAATAAGAAAAATAAATGATACAATAACTTGATCTTGATCTTTTCACCAAGATTCCTGTAATGAGCAACTAATGCAGCTTTTTATAGAGCATGAAAAGTATAAAATGACAATAGACTTATTTAATGAGTGGTTGGATGAGTGGGTGGATAAGTGAAAAATGACAATAGTTGTCTAACGAGTAGGTGAATGAGTGGAAAATGACAATAGAGTTATTTAATGAGTGGGTGGATGATGGGTGGATGAGTGGAAAATTATTGTCATGCTTGTCTCCCCACTTGCACCAACCAATTCAGCTATCTTCACATGACTATAACTCTATCATAACATCATCATTTTGAAAAGTGGTCTTCATTAAAGTTGATGGGTTTTATCTTAGTTTTCTAATTCCACTAGTTTCATCCCAATCTAACTCCTATAGCCCAACTTATGTCCCAATATTTGCACATTATTCAGGTTCCAACAATAGCACCTATGTTCTAACTTCCAAACCCAATATGACCCACTAGACATCCGATTGCGCTCTTGTGTTCTTCATGAAAGTTGTAGATTTGGGTTTTATATTTCATTTGGGCTTATTTTGGTGTCAATTAAACTCCTATAGATCAATAAATGGGCTGATGAGTGCGTAGAGGTCAAGCTATCAGGATCAGCATTCTAGCTCTTACTTCCACTTCAATTTAAATTATCCAAACGTGTGATTCAGCTCTTGAGGTCTCATGAAACTTGTAGAGAATTGTCTTAACTTTCCTATAAGACCAAAATCACATCAATCAAATATTTGAAACTCAGATTATAGCTACTTTACTGAACATTGCTAAATAAATAAATTAAGGTCAATTCATGCGATAATTCCTTCAATGATCCAATTAGGCCCAACATCATAAAATGTTACAAAAATAACTTAATTAAGCCTAATTGGATCTTAGGAAACCCAGTGAGAGGATTATAAAATGAATAAAATATATTGCTATTAAATTCCCCCACACTTAGCTTTTGCACTCCTAGGCAAAACACATAAGACCAAAACTAGGGAATAAGAAAGAACAACACAAACTCAAAAGTTAAAAACTCTAAAAGAATCAATTTCCAATGATATTAAAAAATGCAAAAGTTTATAAGTAAGAAGAGCAACCAATGATTCAAGGGATCAAAACATTTATGAAGTAACGTTTCTTCACATTTCAAACCAACATGCAAGGAAACTTCAATTGAAAAGCATGAGTCAAGAATGATAAATTTTCACAAGATTCACTCTCAATCCCTCATGCATTTGAAAGGTAGGTGTTTCACTCAATTAAACCCATGAAAAATTACACTACCATAAGCTTGCTCATCTTCTACTTCTCCACTACTCAAAACACATGTGCGCACAAATCAAGAGGACTTTATTCAAGGTTGTAATGGGGTCAAGGTAAAGGACGGGGTAATATGGATATGACAAGTTAAATATTAAAGAGAATAAAAGGGCGTTAGGGTTGAGTTCAAATAACAAACATGAAAAGTTCATCCCAACTAAACATAATACAAATTTCCTTTACATATTCTTTTCCATTCCATTTTTGCCTTGTTGGCCTTTCTTTACGCACCTTTTTTATAAATATATTCATTATTTTTTTTAATTGGCCACATGCTGCTTCTACAAACTATGTACCTTTCTCAAAACTTGACCCACAAAATACACAAATATTTGTAAATTAACGAACAAAAGCTCTCTCCATTTCTATACTTACCCTCCCTTTGAATGATTATTAGTTGGATGAAAATAAAGAAAATAGAACGTTTAACTAGGAAAAAGAATGGAACATGTAATGATAGCACCTATATGGGTAGGTTGGTTATTGTCAAAAAAGTTTGAAATTAAAAAACATCGATTTTTTTATTATTTTTTTATTTTTTGAAAAGATAAAACGAGAGCTAGAACTAGTCCAAAATTGAAGGCTAGGCTCTCACGCCCGTTTATTCAACAAAGATGGTATATCTTTAGACTGCGTGTCATCAGTGCAGTAGTGGCATATCTTTGAATTACGTGTAACCAGTGCAATAAACACACCATTTAAAGTGGGAGATTCTGTTACCAAGTGGCCTCAATACTCAAGAGGGGGGTGAATTGAGTATGAAAACTAAGTTTGCAAATCTTTCGCAAATCATTTGATAAACAATTTTCGTTGAAGCTAATTGATTATTAGAGATGATTGAATATAAAAGATAAACACTTTCACTTATAAATGCAATAGCCAAAGGTACCAATATTCAAGCAAATTAATAAAACAGTACTTAATGTAAAGAGAAGGGTTAAGAGAAAACAAACACAATGATTTATCCTAGTTCGATCACCAATCCACTTGTGATCTACGTCCATTCCCCAAGCAACAACTTGAGATTTTCCACTATATCTTCAAGCTTCAATGGGTGCTTGGCAACCACTACAACCTTGAGCACTCAACACTTTGGGATACCTCACCCTTGGAGCTTGAGTCTCTTCAACTAAGGGATACCTCACCCTTTACACTTTTGGAGGGATGCCTCACCCTCTTTACAAAGCAATAATGATAGATTGAATGAAGCTCTCAATAGAGCAGATGATTACAAATTGAAGCTCTAATATACTCTCAAAGAGTTTTCACGTTTTTAACAAAAAATAGAGCAAGAAATGGATTTGAGGATTGATTCACGTTTGGAAGTATTGATGATCAGTTTTTGGTTCAAGGTCAATCTCAAATAAAGACCTAACTTTGGTATTTATAAGTTTCTCAATTAATAGAGCCGTTGGGGTGGTTTGGGCATGCATTTAATGCATTTAATATAGCCGTTGGACGTTGTCAGGGTTCGTGTAATCGATTACACAACTTATGTAATCGATTACATTGTTGTTCCAACGTGTTCTTGGCTTTTTGGGCTCTGTGTAATCGATTACATTATTAGTGTAATCGATTACATGGCTTCTGACTTTGCTTGTAATCGATTACAATATCCATGTAATCGATTACATGACTTCGACGACTTTGTGTAATCGATTACAATATCCATGTAATCGATTACATGACTCTTTGAACGTGTTCTTGCCTTTCTGGGCTTGATGTAATCGATTACATATTTTGTGTAATCGATTACATGGCCTCTGACTTTCTTGTAATCGATTAAATTGCTCATGTAATCGATTATATGGCTTTTGTTTGCTGTGTAATCGATTACAAACATTATGTAATCGATTACATTGGCCTTTGAATACATTTTTCAAGTCCAATAAAGCTTGTAAGTCATTTTTAACACCTTAAGACAATTGTTTAAACATAAATCCTTTTAAGAGTGTTAGATTTAAGATTGAAACTCAAGTTTTCTTGAAAGCCATGTTTAATTTTGAAATTTCCCATTTATTTTGAAATGATATATTGAAAAACCATTTGAGAAATCTTGAGAGCATTTAACATACATGTTCTAAGTCTTATAACTACATAAACTTCTTGACTTCTTTCTTTGATCTTGATTTTTCCTTTTGTGCTTGATCTTCTCTTTTGCACTTGATCTTCATTTTGGCCTTTGTTATCATCAAAAACCATTTGACATGCTTTAGGGACATAAGCATTCATAGATCCTATCAACGTACGATAAACAGTGGTCCAGGATTACCATAGTGGTGGTCTTCAGAAGTCTAAGACTTGGACGGCCTGTGCTTTCGACGCGGTCAACTAACAAAAGTTAACAAATCTACAAATGGAGTGTATAAGATCACAATACATCTTATCTTCTGCACGCTGAGAGCCAAAGCAAACAAATGCCTGGATCAAGCTTCAAATGCCTTGTAACATTCTCGACTTACACAAGTCTAATAACATTCTAGTCCAACACGGGACACTTCTTTCTGTCCATCAATCCCACAGTGCCTGAATGGTAAACATTGGGTTGTGAGATATGGCTCTCTAAAAAGCATGGCACACGAACCTTATTAAGGATCGGCATACAAAGGTCCAACCCAAGTCAATGATGGGTCTAACCATAAGGTTAGGGGCTCCACACTTGATTAAGAGCATGGTACTTTTTCGATCACCTTTTTTTTTTAAGATGAACAAGATAATGTTACTGTGATTGTGGCTCACATCTTCCACTAGTTTTACATCTAGTAATAACTTAAACGTCTTCTATGAGTTAAGGATAAGCTTCCCATCCAATTTTCTTATAAATTGTCAAACAGGGTCTTTTTGAGTCAGATTCCCAAGACTGTAACGCTTATGTTCATCCCTAGAGAGATTCTACAAATTAAGAAGTTCACGATGCACAACTCTATAAGAATGCGTCTCAAGAGTTAATAAGATATCATCTAATGACTCCTTACTCAGTCCATTCTTAATAAAGTATATTTTGTTTTCTCAATTTATGGAAACCATCCCCAAAGAACAACATTGCTTGTTACAATTCCATCGTGTACATTTGTGATAAACTAGTAATCTTTTTGCTCTTCTCGTTTTAGAATACGAACTTTTACTGAATCCTGGCATATATGAGCTAAATGAATTTGAAAATTTACCTGCTAAACGGACCTTTGCTTCTATTATCCAATGTATATCTTCTGGGATGCCCTTGTACATTAACATTCTCAATCTTTCACACCTAGCTTTGTAGATTTTTATTAGCGCATTTTGAGGAAGAAAAGGAAAATATTTTCTTAAAATCGAGAGAATGACATCCATTTTAAGGAGAAGGAATCAGTTATTATGGGAAATTAAAAAATAAACTGACTTGAGAGTCACGGAGTACCGTTATCCACCACTGAACCGGTGTTACAAAGAACTGCAAAAAGAAAGCAACAAAATTAAAATAAATTTTTCTCATAATAAGGATAAGAAAGGGAGATGGATTCTAGCTCAACAACTTGGGTTTCCAGAAATAGTTTGAGTCTTTGTCCATTGACCTTAAACACATTACCACTCCTAGGGTTCTCAATATCTATGGCCCCATAAGGATACATATGTTTGACAACAAAAGGGCTACTCCACCTTGATCTTAATTTTCTAGGGAATATGTGAACATGAGAATTATAAAGCAGAACTTTTTGACCAATTTTAAAAGATTTCCTCAAATTTGATTTGTCGTGAAAAGCTTTTCCCCTAGATTTATAAATTTTTGAGTTTTCATATGCATCATTTCTCAATTCCTCAAGTTCATTTAATTACCATTTGTGTACTTTGCAAGCATCATCAAGATTTAGGTTGAAAGCTTTAATGGCCCAAAATGCTTTATGCTCTAGTTCTACAGGCAAGTGAGATGGATTCTAGCTCAACAACTTGGGTTTCCAGAAATGGTTTGAGTCTTTGTCCATTGACCTTAAACACATTACCACTCCTAGGATTCTCAATGTCTATGGCCCCATGAGGATACACATGTTTGACAACAAAAGGGCCACTCCACCTAGATCTCAATTTTCTAGGGAATATCTGAAGACGAGAATTTTAAAGCAGAACTTTTTGACCAATTTCAAAAGATTTCCTCAAAATTGATTTACCATGAAAAGATTTTGCTCTAGCTTTATAAATTTTTGAGTTTTCATATGCATTATTTCTTAATTCGTCAAGTTCATTTAATTGTAATTTGCGTACTTTGCAAGCATCATCAAGGTTTAGGTTGAAAGCTTTAATGGCCCAAAATGCTTTCTGCTCCATTTCTACAGACAAGTGACAAGGTTTTCCATAGACTAACCAATAGGGTGATATGCCTAAAGATGTTTTGAAAGCAGTATGGTAAGCCTAAAGTGCATCGTTTAATCTTAAAGACCAATCTTTACGATTTGGGTTGACCGTTTTTTCCAAAATTTGTTTAATCTCCTTGTTTGCTAATTCTACTTGTCCACTTGTCTGAGGGTGATAAGGGGTGGCAATTTTGTGGGTAATGTCATATTTTTTCATTAAGGATTCAAATGGTTTATTGTAAAAAATGTGCTCCCCTATCACTGATGATAGCTTAAGGGATTCCAAATTGACTCAAGACATTTTCTTTTAAAAATTTAAGAACAGTTTTATGATCATTGTGTCGACATGGAATCCCATCAATCCATTTTGAGATATAATCAACTACAATCAAAATATACACAAATCCAAATGATGATGAAAATGGACCTATGAAATCAATTCCCCAACAATCAAAAATTTCAATGACAAGGATATGGTTCAGAGGCATCATGTTTCGTTTTGAAATGGAACCCAATTTCTGACAATTTTCACAACTTTTGCAAAATGTATAACTATCCTTAAATAAGTTAGGCCAATAAAATCCACACTGTAAGATTTTCACAGCTATTTTATTTGAAGAAAAGTGACCTCCACATGCTTCTGAGTGACAATTTAATAAGACTACCTACCTCACTGTCAGGCACACATATCCGAATGATTTGATCAGAAAAATACTTGAACAAATATAGGTCATCCCAATAAATTTTTTTCACCTCAATAAGAAATTTCCTTCTGTCTTGGTGTGTCCATTGAGGCAGCATCTTTTCTGTTACAAGAAAATTGACTATGTTAGCAAATCAAGGCATGAGATTGACAGAAAATAAAAATTCATCGGTAAAAGAATCATTGATAGGTGTGATATCAAAAGGAAAGCCTGTTGTAAGTATGGACAAATGATCTGCAACAACATTTTCAACTCCTTTCTTATCTTTTTATTATGATGTTGAATTCTTGAAGTAACAAGATCCACCATATCAACCTAGGTTTGACATCTTGCTTAGACATTAAATATCTAACAGCAGCATGATCGATGAAAATAATAGTAGAAGTACTAATTAAATAAGCTCAAAATTTGTCCAATTTAAAATATATAACAAGTAGTTCTTTCTCAGTAGTGGTGCAATTCATTTGTGCACTATTTAAAGTTCGACTTGCATAATAAATTACATGAGACTTACAAAACTTTCTTTAGCCTAAAACAATGCCAACAATAAAATCACTAGTATCACACATCAACTCAAAAGGCAAAGAATAGTCGGGGGTTTGTATGATAAGAGCAGATGTCAGAAGAGTAATTAATTTTTCAAAAGATTTCTGGCATTCTTGAGTCCAATTAAATGGTGTATCTTTTATTAGAATATTACATAATGATTTAGATATGACACTAAAGTCCTTAATGAATCTTCTGTAAAATCCTGGTTGTCCTAAAAATGAATAAACTTCACTGACTATTTTTGATGAAGGCAAATGGGCAATTAATTCAACTTTGGCGTCATCAACTTCAATTCTTTTAGAAGATATTACATGACCTAACACTATTCCTGAGGTAACCATGTAATGACATTTTTCTCAGTTTAACACAAGTCAATTTTCTTCGCATATTTTAAGAACTTTTTTCAAAATTATTAAGACAAATTTCAAATGAATTTTCATAAACTGTCAAGTCATCCATGAAAACCTCTAAATAATGCTCAACCATGTCACTAAAAATACTTAGCATGTATCTTTGGAATGTTGCCAAAGCATTATAAAGGCCAAAAGGCATTCTTCTGTATGTAAAAGTACCAAAGGGATATGTAAAAGTGATCTTTTCTTGATTCTCTAATGCAATGGATATTTGACAATAGCCTGAATAATCATCAAGAAAACAGTAGTAGGGATGTCCTGCTACCCTTTCTAGAATTTGATCAAGAAATGGCAAGGGGAAATGATCTTTCCTAGTGGCAGTATTTAATTTTCTAAAATCGATACACATACACCAACTGGATGAGACTAACGTAGGTATTAATTCACCTTTTTCATTTTCAACCATTGTTATTCTATATTTCTTAGGCAAAACTTGTGTAGGGCTTACCCAATGGCTATCAAAAATAGGGTAGATAATTCTAACATCAAGTAATTTGAGAACTTCAACTCTAATTACCTCTTTCATGTATGGATTTAATCTTCTAAGGTTGTTGAGATATTTAAGCATTATCTTTTAAATGTATTTTATGTGTACAAATTAATGAATTAATGCCTTTTATGCCCTTTAATGTCCATCCAATTGCACTTTTATGCCTTTTAAGTACTTCTATTAACATACCTCCTTGTTCTCTGGTAAGGGTCGAGGAAATTACCACTGGAAAACTTTGTTCTTCTCCCAAAAATATGTACTTCAACCCAGCAGATAATGGCTTTAGTTCTAGTGTGGGTACTTCTTCATAGGTATTATCATTCATGGGATTTAGCTCTTCGAATCTCGACTTCCATCCTTTGTATTCCATTACCTGTGTACAATCAAGAAAATAGTATATTTCAGAAACATCATCGTCTAATTGCATACTTGAGTCAAATGAATTGATTAAATAAATTTCTAATGGGTAAGAAGAACTCCTAATTTGAAGATGATCATCTATAATGGCCTCAATCCTTTTAACTTCCTCCTTTTCATCATGGACTTTCTATGGTTGCTTGCACATGTTGAAAACATTAAGCTCCAGTGTCATATTTCTAAATGTTAGCTTCATCACTCCATTTCTGCAATTTATCAAAGCATTAGATGTTGCTAAAAAAAGGGTGACCTAAAATAACAGGAATTGACTTGCAACTATTCACCATAGGTTCAGTTTTCAAGACAATAAAATCCATAGGATATATGAATTTATCAACTTGTACTAACACATCTTTCACTATTCCTTTTGGAATTTTAATTGATCTATCAGCAAGTAAAAGAGTTATAGAAGTTGATTTTAACTCACTAAGGTTAAGTTGCTGATAAACTGAATATGGAAGCAAATTAATACTAGCACCAAGATCAAGTAAAGCTTGTTCAATTTTATGTTCTCCAATAATGCATGAAACTGTAGGACAACCAGGGTCTTTATATTTCAACGCATTATTGTTCTGAAGAATGGAGCTTACCTGGTCAGCCAAAAAGGCTTTCTATTTCACATTTAGTTTCCTTTTAACAGTGTATAAGTCCTTCAAAAATTTGGCATAAGTGGGAACCTGTTTGATAACATCTAACAGGGGAATATTGACCTTCACTTGTTTAAAAATGTCAAAAAATTTAGCATTGTGGTTTAATTTCCTTCAATTATTTAATGCTTGAGGAAATAGGGGTGGAGGCAAGAGTTTGATCTCCTTTTGGTCAGGTGGCTTATCAACCTCTTCCTTATCTTGAGGGATTGATTCATCATTTCTCTCACAAGGTTTAGGAATTTATTTTTCAACAACCTTTCCATTCCTAAGAGTTATCACTGACTTGACTTGATCTATTTGTTAGTTTGTTTAACTACCCTAATTTAGACTGTACTGACCCTTGGGATTCAATTGAGGTTGAGAAGGAAATTTTCCTTTCATGTGAATGGTAAAGGTAGAAGAAAGTTTAGCAAGACTATTTTTTATGTCATCATGGCTTGAGTATTTTGATTATTAATGGCCTCTTATTTTTCTATGAATGCATGCAATGTTCCTTTAAGGTTTTTCCTATATGGTGGGACATAGGGTGTATATCCTTGAGAATTTTGAGAGTCCTATTGTGCTTGAGGAGGCGGTGGCTGCATAAATTGTGCATGATTATCATTCCTCTAACTGAAGTTCGGGTGATTTCTCCATCTCGGATTGTATGAATTTGAAAAAGAAGAGGTAAATGACTTTTTAAAATTATTCATTGCATTTACTTGCTCATGTATAACTTCTTTAAAAACATTAATTTTTGGACTTTCATTTGTTGAGTGTCCTAAGTCATCACAAATGCCACAAATTTCTTCATTTTGTATAGATTTGACTTCTTTCACTTTTCCTAATTCCATGACTTCAATCTTTCTAGCCAAACTAGCGAACCTAGCATTTAGATCTTCTTCTTGACTAAGGTGATATTTTCCTTTACTAGCACTTGCAAGGTTAGATCTAATTGAATTTTCAGATTGATTAGTATCATGCCAAAATTGAGAATTCTCAGCCAAATGGTCTAAATATTATAAAGCTTCTTCAGGTTCTTTATCAAAAAACACACCATTGCACTTTGTTTCCTCAAATTGTTTAGTTTCAAGTGTTAACCCTTCATAAAAGAAGCTTATAGTGCATCATTTTTCAAAACCATGATGTGGGCAAGAGTTTAACAAATCTTTAAAACGTTCCCAACATTAAAAATATGCTTCATTTGAATTTTGGGAAAAATTTTGGATTTGTCTTTTCAAAACATTGGTTTTATATGTTGGAAAAATTTTCTTTAAGAATTTACTTTGCATTTCTTACCATGTGCCAATTGATCTTGGTTTTAAAGCATTAAGCTAAGTTTTTACTTTATCTTTCAAAGAAAAAGAAAACAATTTAAGCTTAACAATCTCTTTAGTGCAATTTTGATCATTGAAAGTGATACTTACTTTCTCAAATTCTTTTAGATATAAATATGGGCTTTCATATTCTAAACCATGGAAATTATGAAGTAATGAAATCATACCCGACTTAAATCTAAAATTGTTAGCATTGAATGGAAAGATAAAACATGATGGACTAGAATTTTGAGGTGGTTGCAAATATTCATACATGGTTCGCAATAGTTGATTTTTCATGTTCATCATGTGCACTTTCATTTTTAGTCATTGTGTCAATTATGTGTGATTGTGATTCAAACAGATCAATATATAAAGTACCAGGATTAGTTTTAATCAAACAACCAGAATTTGAATAATGAACCAATTAAGCATAAATAAGTAACTTAAAATAGAAAAGAAAATTAACAAGTAGGTGGTATAAATCAGCCATCAAATATTAACAAGTAGGTGGTATAAACCATCCATAAAATATGATACAATTTGAAAATCAAAAGAGTAGGGAAGGAATATACCAGATAACAAAGTTTACATAGAGAGAAAATCTCAATAAATTTATTCTTCAAATCAAGTCATCGGCAATGGCACCAAAAACTTCATGCGAATTATGTGTTGTAAACCCAGTGCAGGTTATCTCAAGTAATAAATTCTCAAGAGTCCGAACTAATGTAACACCCTCCTTAGGGCATTACATTTCAGACTAACTCCTTTCAATTCTTTACCCAAGTTGTAAAGTATTTAATATTATCTTAATACGGGTTTCAAAATTCCTTTTTCGCGGATAACATAAACTTACCGAATTTTAGAAAACACAAGACACAAGAACTGAATAATACATCTCTCATGTATAACATAGATTAATAACAACTTAATTACATAAAACTTACGTACTCCAAATAATATATAATTACCATATAAAAACTGAACCTAGCCCAAGTCCAAACACTTGAAGAGTAGGGTCCTGCTCCTGATCTTCCTCTAGATCCTCCTCGGGATCTTTAACAGACAAACTCCCTAGACGGGGCATGTTACTATGGACAGAAGTCCGAGCAGTCGAAACATCAGAGTCCTCACTATGAGTGTCATAAAGATCACTCCACATATCTCTAATAAGTATAGAGAGCTCCAAATGCACACAAGCACTAAGAGAGAGAATAGTAATCCCATGATAAGTCTAACTCAAAGTCACCGACACATCCCCAAAATAAACAACACGCTCAACATCAGTATCATAGCACTAGGCATCAGTGCCTCCACGAAATTGCACTCTCACGTAACCAAGAAAACCAGGTCTTGATGTTATCTCAATACACAGATAAAATCAACACAATATAAATGAGGTGTTCTTGCCTTTTTCTCTTCACAATCTTTATCACACATACGTACCAACAAAATAATACAACAAAGAGGTGAGATCCCTTACATTAATACCATCATGGCAGCATAGAAATAATAATGACAATAATGTCATTCACATACAGCAATATTACAGAATAACAGGTATAATCATGTTATCAACTAAGAGATAATTTATCAATATCTATATTTCATGATATATAAAAACTAACCATACCGCAAAATAAACATACTAACTATGCCACAACAATATGTACACTTACTAGGCACATGCACAATGTGTATACTAACCATCCTTATGCACAATGCACCTATTTCCTACTCCATGGAGCTAAACACAAACTCAGAGATGAACGTTCCAGAAGATCTGCCACCCTCAATCATAGTCTATGCCAGACCATGAAAAGAATAGTGTTTGTCGGGTCCTTGTCAGTGCGTTGCAATGGTTCTTCACAGCCAGAGGTATATAATGTGATAACAGATCACTAAGTGAATCACCTCGCCCTGACACCCCCTAAGATCCATCATAGATCACATTATCCAAATTCTCGTTCACTCTTACGCACAAAAGCCACAACAGCCATCGACTGTATAATGCTCAAATGCATGATCCATGAAATCAAACCACCATTGGACTGTTCCTAATGATATTAAAGCAACTGCCCATACAATTGTCTAATACCATTAGTATCAATGATATTATATAACCGCTCATACAATTACATAATACCACTGTTCCACTCATGTCCAATACATCCAAAACTTGTTGTTCCTCTCAATCGCGCAGCGTTTTTATGATGTTTTCACAAACGCAAAAAACTTCTATTATGTTTCCAAATCGCGTAATGATTTTTTAACATTTTCTCAATCGCGTAAAGATTTTAAAATGTTTTCTTAATCGCGTGACTAAAAATCATCATTTTTAAATCACGTAAGAGTTTTTCTGCTTATTTTCAATCGTGTAAAACATTTTAATCATATTCTAAACTTAAATTAAAACTTTTCTCATTTAATATCAAAATTGGGCTTTAATTCCAATATTTCCTTAATAAATCACATTTAAATAATATTTCTAACATTTTCTCACTAAACCTCCACCAAATAATATTTCCTAACGTTTTCCACAAAAACTTATATCATGTAAATTAATTTAAGATGTCTCAAAATTTTTGTTCATTACTCTAAATAAAACTTTATTAAATAAAATATTTTAAACACCAAACTATCCTTAGAAATTATTTTCTTGCTAAAATTCTTTTGAATAATAATTTATATTTTTCCAAAACTTACATTATTCTCAAAAGGTATATTATTTTAATTTTAATTCAAATCCTTTTCCATTTAATTTATAAAAAAATCCATTTAACTAAAATACTTGAAATCCCAAAATTACTCCTTAGTCCTAAATTCACTATAATAGCGAAAATCACTTCTTAATTAGTGATAAAAATATTTTCATTTCCATTTTAAATTTTTAATTCCTTAATCAAATTAATTATCAATAAACAATTAAATTCACAATTAAAAAAATCATTTTCATCATTCTAACTAAAAACTCTATTAAATAAAATGCTTCAAATTTTAGATCATCTTTTTAACTTATTTCTATAATTGAAGCCAAAAATCGATTCCTTTATGAATAATAAAGTTTGTTCATCAACTTTTGAACTTGCAATATCCTTAAACCTTATTTAGTCCCTTAATCATCTAGGTTAAGTCATTTTTGCATAAAATTACCCATTTATGGGCAAAGTGGCCGTGAGCCTCTTGGTCTTTGGAACCAAAAATTCTTTTCCTCTCAATGACAATTTATATCATACAACATGCATAAAACATCATAATCCTACTATATCAAATTCATGCATAATATCAAAGCAATAAAATCACACAAAACATATAAACACAAACCACAAAATTATACAAACATGGTGAATAAATCCTCACATGGATTCATCACCCTCATACAAATTCGTCCCTCACTACCATAAGTGGTTGATGAGGTTAATCTCCCTCTTACCTTAGGTGTAGCTTCCTAAGCTCCTTGTATAGCTTTTTGCATCAACTTTCTCCACCAAGTAACTCATGAAAATCAAAGTAAACATACAAAAATTAATATCCAAGGCTTGATTAAGATGACCATAGATCAAATATGGTCTTAGAATTTCAAGAATCAAATAAGAAATGAAAAACCATGATCATCACCTTAGAACCCTAGAACTTGAATCCAAAAATCAAGCTTGAAGATGATGGAATCAAGTCTTGATCACAACATGAAAGATGTTTAGAATGATGTTTAGGATCAAGAAGTATGGCTGGTTTGAATTATGAGTGATTGGAAAGTGATTTTAGGCACCAAGGGCGTGAGCTAGAGGAGAGAAAAATGAGAGAAAAAGTGTTAAGATTTTTTGAGAGAAAGATGATAGTTTTCTTGAATGAAATGGAAAATGAAGATTTAGCCAATTTGAGAGGTACTTGGCCGTGAGAAAGGAGAAAGAAAGTGGAAGAGAGAATTTTTGTGTTCAAGTTTGAATGAAAAGATGAAGGCTTTAGGAAATGTGATAGAAAAATCAATTTTAGCCACTTTGAAAGCTTCATGGCCGTGAGCTTCATCCAAATGAGGGAATTAAATCCTTCTCCTACAAGTTGCTTCCTAAACCATTGATTTGATCAATGGTGGATATCCAAGACTTCTAATTAAACTTACTCTCACAACCGTTGATGAGATCAATAGTGATAATCCAAAGCTTCTTCATTAAGTTTGCTCTTCACATCCATTGTTTAGATCAATGATAGATATGTAAAGCTTCTCCTCCAAGTCTTGTCATCCAATGGTTCAAACCAAAGTCCATGCCCTCTTTGTTGACTAATTTCAAGATATTTTTCCAAAAAATATTTTTCAAAAGATATTTTCTAAAAGATATTTTTCAAAAGATATGTTTCAAAAGATATTTTCAGAAACTATTACCCAAAGAATAATAGCTACTAGTAGTCATTGTTCAATGGATAATAACATTACACAGTAAATAAAGGCATTACCCAATAGATAACAAAAAAACTCAGATACAGAAAATTTTCGTCAACTGTTTTCGGTTCGGGTTTAGTAAGTTCTCTCGGCCTCGCATTAACAGTCTAAAACTTTCTGATCCAGGAAAATATTTTATTTTTCTAGGCCTGTCTCAAACATACATACAGCTCAAAATAATATTAAAATAATCAAAAACTCAAAAAATTTCACAAAAATTCACAAAAATCATAAAAATTATAAAACTCATATATATTTAGAAAAAAAATAAACTTTGAGAATACAACTCAAAATAATATTAAAATAATTAAAATAATTAAAAATTCCCATAAACTCACAAAAATTCACAAAAATGATTAAAACATATTTATATCAAGAAAATGAAAAATCTGGGTCATTACTAACTTTCCCCCTCTAAAAAGAATTTCGTCCTCGAAATTTTTCTTACATTTAAAACAAAAAAAGATATTGCTCCTTTATCTTGTCTTCAAGCTCCCACGTAGCACCTCCAGTTACATCGTTTCAGATCACCTTTCTGCTTCTCTCGAATTTCTTCCATCAAACTTATTCGAAACAGTACTTGTATTCAAACAAAATTTTCCCCAGTATCAAATCCACAGACAACCGCATATCCCAGAATTGTTTTATCAATTCACTCTCCTTGATCATTATAGCAGATATACTAAGTACTTTTCTACTCAAGGCCTCCACCATGATATTCGCCTTTCCAGAATGACAAAGAAGTTGAAAATCGTAGTCTTTCAAAAATTCTAACATCATCTCTGCCTCATACTTGACTCCTTTTGATCGAATAGGTACTTCAGGCTCTTATGATTACTATAAATATTGTAGGTTGCTCCATCAAGATAATGTCTCTAAATCTTTAATGCAAACACCATTGCCGCCAATTGCAAAACGTGAGTCGGATAATTCTTCTCATGCACTTTCAACTGTCTCGAAGCATAAGCCACAACCTTTCTATTTTGCATCAACACACAACCTAATCCCAAAAGTTGAACTTCCTTTAACCAGAATTCACACTTGGACAGCTTCGCGTATAACTTATTATTCTTCTTCCGAATTTGAAAATCCGCATTGAGATGTTCAACATGTTCCTCCGGACTTCGAGAATAGATCAAGATGTCATCAATAAGGACAACGACTAATCTGTCTAAATAGGAATGAAAGATCCTATTCATGTAATTCATGAACATCATAGAAGCATTGTTACCCCAAACGGTATTACTAAATACTCATAGTGCCCATAATACGTTTGAAAAATTATCTTGGAAACATCTTCTACTTTCACGCGAATCTGATGATAACTAGAACGCAAATTGATCTTAGAGAAAACAGTGGCTCCCTTCATTTGGTCTTCTAGTTCCCATGTTGTATCTCCCATCCCATCATTCCAAATTACTTTCACCAAGGTAAGTTGTTTCACTCACTTATCCTTAATCTGAATAGAAATGTCTTCTAGATCAAGTTCTCTTTTTAATCGTATTGTATTTGGTGCTATGACATAGGTTGAATCAGGAATATATTTTCTCAATTGAGATATCTGGAAGACACTATGAAGGTTAGAAAGAAAAGTGATAAGACTATTCGGTAGATTACCGGACCTATCCAA
The DNA here is from genome assembly GCA_029884595.1 of Ormosia semicastrata. Lineage (NCBI taxonomy): Eukaryota > Viridiplantae > Streptophyta > Magnoliopsida > Fabales > Fabaceae > Ormosia > Ormosia semicastrata. The sequence continues at coordinate 80,443,592 of JAQQTO010000060.1, forward strand.
CAAAGAATTTGATAAGGTCCAATAAATTTAGAAGTGAACTATCTAAATTCAAATCCAAAAATCTCAGTCTCAGGGAATACTAAAGTTTTATTGAAACAATATAACAGGATATGGTTAGAAAGGAACTAATTCATCCCTAAGATTTTGTCTATTTGTAAAAGAAGTAGACAAATCAGATCAACAAAAAAGTTCTAATCTTAAATAATTATAGGATATTTTTAAATAGGCTTGAGTAGTAATAACAAGTTTAGCAGTAGAAGTAGCAATATTCAAGTCAAAAGAAAATGAAAACACAGATAAACCTAAATGGTTCACACAGTCACAGGCAATAAAAGAATGAATTGGCCCCCGAGTTATACAACACAGTTAAAGGATTACTCTCTATGGCACAATATCCCTCAATAAGATCTTCAGATTGGGAGGCTTCTACTCCACTTAACGTATAGACTCTTCCTCCAGCTTGAGATCTTGTCGCACATACATTTCTCATGGAAGGTTCCATTTTTGATTTAGTACAATCTATAGCAACATCTTCAGGCTTCCCGCACTTGAAACAAATTATTTCCTTACTCTTACATTCCTTCGTCAAATGGTTGTTTCCACACTTCTTACAATATGGTAAAAACTTCACGGTCTGCCTAGAACTATTGCCACTAGTACTTTCTCCATTTGTTCGTTGTTGTTATTGATTCCCTGATGATCGTAAGTATGATTTCCGCTGGGATCGATTGACCTTACATTTCCTCCCCTTTTAGAACCTAGTTGGTCCAAAGTTACGGAGTGTAACACTCTTGTGGGGGTGTCACATTTTTTTATTAAAATAAAATAACGATTAACGAGAATAATTAAACTATAAGGTTTTGATATAAATAAGTAATAAAACCTGTGCACTTACTCTGTTTCGAAAACATAAAAGTTATATCCTCAAGATATTTCACCCTAAAAAAAAATTATTCTTATACACACATACATAGATAATATCAGCACACCCCTGTACAATATACATTATATCCATAAACATATCCATCAGATACTAATATACAAAAATTTACATAAGTTTTGTTTTCCTAAGTTGTACAAATAATTTACACATAATTTACAAACCCAAATAAAATACATACCAAAAGAAAAAGAAAGCATGAAAAGTTTATATTTACAACCCAGCAAAAGAAAGCATGAAAAGTTTATATTTACAACCCAGCATCAGAAAGGATAACAAACCCAAGTGCACGTCATACATTTTTAGTCACTTGGAGAAACATTCCTGGATGATTCCTCCAATGACATAAATGCATGACGCCTCCCAGAGGACCTATGAGCAGGAACTCTGGGTGCTCTGTGGACCGAAATATAGTTAGGGGTCCGAACAGCAGGTGTTCTAGCAGAAGACACAACACTAAACTCATAGGGAGTCCGAAATAGACCGTTCAGTGACGGCGAACTCCTAATGGTAGTTCTAATCGAACATAGAAATCGATACAAAAACCGGAACGGATCTGACTCGGTCGCAAAGACATAGTAATAATCCCGTATAAGCGACAACATTACGTTCACCATAGATGCGCCAACCTGTCCGCTCCTCCGTGGAATTCCAAACCGATAAAACCCAAAAATCCGGTGTCGACATCTCACCCTATCGTACTAACACTAGAGATGATCTAAGGCTTCTGGTCTTGATGAAAATCGTGGATCGTGGTTCTTCCTCCGCTATGTACTCACCGCCCAACTCGGTTCTTCAACCCCTTCTTCATAGTCTAAATATATATATATATATACATACAACAAACAAAACAAACAATATATACAACAAATAGAGAGGTAAGACAACTTAAAATAACCAATAAATATCACATATGGAATAATAATACAACATTAACATAAATAAAATCCATAATGTACATAAATCCCATAATAATTCAAAATACTCATCACATAATATAATGAATTTAAAATGAATATGACAAAGTATAAAGTGACTCATTCCTACTCCATGGAGCTACAACACATACTCGGATATCGAGAGAATGAGATGAGACTTCTATTAATCTTTTACCTAATCCAATTTATTACCTTGTCAATACTTTGTGTCTATAGCTTTGGCTACCCCGACCAACTATTACCTTGTCAAAACTTTGTGTCTATAGTGATCGTTGTGATTGCTATTGCTTGTCAATACTTTGTGTCTATAGCCCACGAAAATAAATATAACAATAGTGGCATAGCACACAACCTGCATTAACACATCAATCAATTGTGTACTACAAAAATACCGATAGTCCTCTCAAAACTTGATTAAGGTTAGTGCTCGTCGAGAACATAAGTGTGTCATCACGCACCGGAATGAGCTACCTCCCGTCCACATATGGAATAGTGCACACTATGAACTCCAAGTTCATATCAGAAAATGAACACACTATGCCTATCACATCGACAACACGATGTTATTCATCTCGTCAATCAAATCACCAAATTTCGAATTTGGCATGACTCAATGCATGAACAGATGCGTAATTACCAAAATACCCTCAGGTTTCAATTATTTATATAAGTACCATAAATTTCCGAATTATTTACAGAAATACCATTAAATCTTCATTATTTACAAAACGCCCTTAACTTCTATTATTTACAAAAATGCCATCAAACTTTGAATAAGTTCAAAAATACACTTCAAACTTTAATTATTTATGAAAATACCCTCCAACTTAATTTATTTACAAAAATTCCCTCAATGGCAAAATAATCACGTAATTGTCCTCTATGACAAAAATAATTACGAAAATGCCCTCCATGGCAAAAATCTTCAAATACAGTACGCTCCCACTTGGCGCACTTGTACAGTCCACACATCCGGGTCCACCACTTTGGCCCGACAGGAAACTCGCTGTTTTCATCAATCGCGTAGAAATTTTATTTCGTTTTCAAAAATCTTGCCGTTTTCACAATGTACATCACATTTTCAAATCGCGTAAATACATTTTGCTGTTTTCTCAATCGCGTAAATTTTTAAATCATGTTCTCGTCAGATTTACTCATATAAATACTTCTAAACTATAAAAAAATAATTATTAAATCATCTGAGACCATTTAAAATATTTTTCCTAATTACGGTAAAATATTTTATATTATTATGTATTCTTTATAAATATTAACAATACTCAAATTAGTTTCTAAATATACTTAGTATTCATTAACAACATTGTAAAATACTTTGATTCTTCCCATTCAAGTAATGTGAGAACCTAGGGTTTGCACTCTTTGGAATGCTCATGCATTTCTAACACTAATCTAACACATACAATGTAAAACATATACAATGTATAATACATACAATACATCAAAGCTTAAACAATTAATAAAAGCTATAAAAATCAACACATAAAGGAATCCTTATGGATTTTACAAATTCAATCAAACCTTAATTTCTTAATAACTCTTTAATTTAATTAAATTTTGGTCTTCCTCTTACCTAAAATGATGAAAATTTCTTCTTTTCCTCTCCCTTGTGATTTCGGTTTTGCCTCCTTAGAGTCCTAGGAAAATAAATAAAATTTTATAAAGGCTATTACTAGAAAAAGGAACAATACCATGGTTCAATCATGGCTTAGAGGTTTAGAAATAAAAATAAAATTGAAAAACAAAGGGTTTTACCTTTGAAGATGGATTCTCAAAGGTGGTCTTCAAGCTTGAAAATGGAAGAAATAGAAGAAGCTTCCAACTAGAGATAGTCTTATAGTAAGGTTTTGAAGTAGAAAAGTAAGAAAAAGAAAATTTTGGGTGAAAGGATGATATACTTTGGAGCTTGACCGAATGGGTTTTTTTTTTGAGCTCTAATGGTGGACGGTGAAACAAAGAGAAAAGGAAGGGAATTATTTGGTTAAATGTTGGAGTGTTAGCCGTAGAAGTGAGTAGGAAAAAGTCTAAATGCATGTGTTAAAATTCAAGAATGAATCTAGGTCATCTAATGGTTCAAAGGCTAGGATTTGGTCTTACAAGATAAGCTTGTTTCCTATTGGTTGATGGGTGATGAATCATGGCATGAATAAGCATTCATCTAGAGCTTTCTCGGTGGCTCTTATAGCTTGGCCGAATTCCCCATTTAAAAAGCCAATTAAATTTGTTTCTTCCAACTAATTAGTTATATATTTAAATGTAGGTTTAGTTACATATTAAATTAATTAGTTACTTCAAGTTACATTAGGTTAACTTAATTAGTTTAGGATTCTAGTTAGTTAGGCCTAACTAGATTACTATCTAGTTATCACTATTTAGTTACACTAAGGTTGTAGTAATTAATTTAGTTAGATTCTAAGGTAACTATACTAACTAAATTAAATATTCTAGTTCTAATCTAACTAGCTTAGCCATTTTTGTTGACTTAGCTTTATTAATTTGACTTCTAGGTGTCTTGTTCCTATTGGTCCAAAATTCCTAATTTCCTTATTGTTTACTTTATTTATACGTGGGTCCCACACATACAGTATCGGGTCCACTTTGTCAAGTTTTATCCTGAGTAATAAAATAATACGAAAATTATTTTATCGCATGATTAAATTCTAAAAATTAAAATATTGAAGCATAATTGAGTTTACTAAACTCCTATACGCTCTAAAAAAATAAAACAAAAATAACATTTTATGAGACAACATAAAAAGTACATTGGGGACATAATTGTCATTTACCCTAAAGTCGAATTTTTAGGGTGTTACAACTCTCCCAACAAACAAAAATTTCGTCCTCGAAATTTGTCATACCTAAAATAATTGAGGATACTGTTCCCTCATTTTATCTTCCAATTCCCATGTAGCATCTCCAGTCACATCGTTCCATATAACTTTGACTAACTCAATCATCTTCCCTCGAAGCTGCTTCACTTTTCTGTCTTCAATCCTTACAGGGAATGTTTCGTACGTCAAATTTTCCTTTAACTGTATTTCATCAGGTTGTATCACATGTGTCGGATCTGGAATATATTTCTTTAATTGGGACACATGAAACACATTATGCAGATTAGACAAAAACGGCGGTAAGGCAACTTGATAAGCGACAGGACCTATCCTACGGATAATCTGATAAGGTCCAATAAACTTAGGTGTAAGCTTCTTGGATTTGATAACTCTTCCAATACCAGTCGTAGGAGTCACCCTCAAAAATACATGCTCGCCTTCTTCAAATTCCAATGGTCGCCTTCTTTTATCTGCATAACTCTTTTGCCTACTCTGTGTAGTTCGCATCTTCTCTTGAATCATTTTTACTTTCTCTGTAGTCTGTTGTACTAATTCTGGCCCAATAGTCATACTTTCACCATCTTGATACCAACACAAAGGTGTTCGGCATCGTCGTCCATACAATGCTTCATAGGGTGCCATCCCTATACTTGCGTGAAAACTATTATTGTAGGTGAATTCTATCAAAGATAAAAATTCATCCCAACTCCCTTGTTGCTCCAACACACAAGCACGCAACAAATCTTCCAAAGATTGTATAGTTCTTTAATCGACCATCGATCTGTGGATGATAAGAGCTTAAATGTAGCTTAGTTCCCATTGCTTCTACGTAGATTTGGCCAAAACCTTGATGTAAACCTTGGATCTCTATCAGAAATTATGGAAATAGGTACCCCATGCAATCTAACAATCTCATTGATATAGATTTGGGCTAATCTTTCCAACGAATACTTAATATTAATAGGCAGGAAATGAGCTGACTTTGTGAGCCTATCAACAATAACCCATATTGAGTCATATCCTTTTCTCGTTCTTGGCAACCCAGTAACAAAATCCATAGAAATACTGTCCCATTTCCATTCTAGAATAGAAAGTGGTTGTAACATTCCAGCTGGCCTCTGATGTTCCACTTTCGCTTTCTGACAAACCAAACAAGATGCCACACGTTCTGCTACGTCTCTTTTCATCCTTGGCCACCAAAACAATTTCTTCAAATCTTGATACATCTTGGTCATTCCTGGATGCAAACTTAAATTACTAGTATGGGCTTCATCCAATATTGCCGTCTTTAATTCAGCATTGTCGGGTATACAAACTCTTCCTTGAAATCTTAAAATTCCATCTGATCCCTCTTCCACTGTTGCCTTGTGACCTTGCTTTAACAGTTCTCTCTCATTCTGCAAAAACGCATCCTCCTCCTGTTTATCTCGAATTATATTAAGCAAGTCATTTAAAATTACCATTCTACCCACACAAATCTTCCCAGGCACTAATTCCATCGATACTTCTAAATTTCTGAACTCATTGAGTAATTCCTCTTCCTTTATCATCATAGTAGAAACATTAAGTACTTTTCTACTCAGGGCATCTGCTACCACATTAGTTTTTCCTGGATGATATTGGAGTTGAAAATCATAATCCTTGAGAAATTCCAACCATCGCCTCTGCCTCATATTCAATTCTTTCTGATCAAACAAGTATTTCAAACTCTTATGATCACTAAAGACATTGAACATAGCCCCATACAGATAATGCCTCTATATCTTTAATGCAAACACCACCGCTGCTAATTCCAAATCATGAGTTGGGTAATTTCTCTCATGAACCTTTAATTGCCTCGAAGCATACGCCACCACATTCCGATCTTGCATTAGCACGCATCCTAACCCTTGGTATGAAGCGTCACAATACACCTCAAAAGATCTATTAGAATCTGGTAAGATCAACACTGGTGAGGTTGTTAGCTTTCTCTTCAACTCTTGAAAACTGGATTCACGTTCATCCGTCCATTCAAAAGCTTGATTCTTCCTGGTAAGTTGTGTAAGTGGTCCAGCAATTTTTGAAAAACCTTTTATGAATCTTCGATAGTACCCGGCCAATCCAACAAAACTTCGAACTTCTGTCACTGTTTTAGGTCTCTCCCATTGCAGAATAGTTTCTATCTTGGATGGATCCACTGCAATACCCTCCTTAGAAATTACGTGACCTAAAAATTGCACTTTTTCCAACCAAAATTCACATTTAGCCAACTTTGCATACAAGTGCTTGTCCTTCAAAACATGAAGAACTATTGAGATGTTCGGATGCTCTTCTTTAGACCGAGAATAGATTAAAATGTCATCTATAAAGACAACGACAAATCTATCGAGATACGGGCGAAAAATTATATTCATATAATCCATGAATATAGCAGAGCATTAGTCACTCCAAAAGGCATAACCCGATATTCATAATGTCCATATCGAGTTCGGAAGGCTTTTAGGTACATCTTCCATCTTAACACGAATCGATGGTAAACGATCTCGAGATCTATTTTAGAAAAATAAGCTTCCCTTCAACTGATCCATCAAATCATCAATCCGTGGGAGTGGATATTTATTCTTTATAGTGACCTTATTCAACCGACGATAATCCACACGAGTCGAGAAGTTCCATCCTTCTTCTTGACTAGAAGCACTGGTGCTCCCTATGGTGAAACACTTGGTCGCACAAATTGCTTTTCCAATAATTCTTCTAATTGCTTTTTCAACTCTATCAATTCAGCTGGTGACATTCGATATGGTGCAATCGAAATAGGACCTTCACGGTACCAAATCGATAGCAAATTCGATTTCTCAACGCGGCAAACCGGGTACATCATCCGGAAAGACTTAGGAAATTCATTAACGAGAGAATTGCACATATATCTTTCTCATTCTCAACTTTTAGAGAAGATAGTAATACAAATCCACGAGCTCCATTTTCAAAGAATGACTTAGCTGTGAGTCAAAAATCCGAGTTCTCTTCCTTTGGAAAAACTATAGCTTTACGGTCTATCGGGATATGGTTAGAAGACAACCAATCCATTCCTAATATCACATCTATCCCCACTAGAGGTAAACAAATCAAGTTGACTATAAACATACGGTCCTTCACAACAACAGGACAATCCAAACATATTTTGGATGTGATCACAGGCTTAGTAGTTGGTGTAGAAACAACTAATGGAAAATTCAAAGAAGATACAGGCAGTTTCAACTTCTTAACACAACTATAGGCAATAAAAGAATGCGTTGCACCTAAATCATACAAGACAGTCAAAAGCTTACCTCCTATGATTCCTTCCCCTTGAATAAGATTGTCAGATTGAGAAACTTCAGTTCCTGTCATAGTATAGACTCGTCCTCCAGATCTTGGCTGATTTGCCCGAACAGTCTTCAATGAGGTTTCTTTTCCAAGTGAGGACAATCCTTAGAGAAAAGACAATTAAAACAAATTGTTCCTTTAATTGGACAATCTGAAGAAACATGGCCTTTCTTCCCACACTTAAAACGAAGTTGGTACAAACGCCGCTTTCGACTAGGAATAGTACTAGCGAGCTTCCTCCAACCGGTGGTTGTTGATATTGGTTTCCTGTGGTCTCGAGTATGGCTTACGCTGGGCCGATTGTTATGACTGCTACCTCCTCTCGAAACCTCATTGGTCCAAAATTACGAGTTTTGGGATCCTTTAACGATTCCAATTCCTCAATTGTGCACATGTATCTACCAGAGCATGGAATTGAGTCATTCTCAAAGGCAATACTCCTTGTCTTAACTCCACTCGTAGTCCTGCTTCAAACTTCCTACATCGCCATTCATCATTTGGCCTGGTTTAAGCATAATCTGAGAATTGAGACAAACTCTCAAATTTAGATGCATACTCGGGAACTGTCATATTTCCTTGACGTAGACCAAGAAATTCTCTTTCCTTAGCATATCGAGCACTGGTAGGAAAATACTTGTCCATAAACCTAGTAGAAAACACTTCCCAAGTTATTGCAATGCCTTGACTTGCAACTCTAGGGTTCCTCTCCACCAACTTTCTCCATCTCCTCTTAACATATAAGTAGCATACGTTACCTTTTTGTCATCTGGGCATCCCATCCCTTCAAATATCTTCTCCAGATCCTGTATCCATAAATTTGCTTTCTCAGGATTAAGCTCGCCTCTAAACTGTGGCGGGTTACTACGCCTAAATTCAGATAAATTTAGGGCATCCGATAGCTTCTTCTTTGTTGAGTGCTTCTCTCGGAGTGAATCATTGCCTCGCCATCCATTTGCATAGCTACTATAGGATCCACTTCTCTAGGAATATCCGCATGTCTTCCTCTTCTTCCAGACATTTTCTTTCTTTAATCACATAAAACATAAAAGTTAGATTCTTCCTTTCGGAAATAAATCACAGAGAATTCACACAATACAAGCACAAACAGACCAAACCACAGCTCCTAAAGATTCTAACTTGGGCTCTAGGTTAGAGATTGTACGAATAAGGCAAACCTACCCACAAACCCAAAAGACTCTAACTTGGGCTCTGATACCAACTAATGTAACACTCTTGTGGGGGTGTCACATTTTTTTATTAAAATAAAATAACGATTAACGAGAATAATTAAACTATAAGGTTTTGATATAAATAAGTAATAAAACCTGCACTTACTCTGTTTCGAAAACATAAAAGTTATATCCTCAAGATATTTCACCCTAAAAAAAAATTATTCTTATACACACATACATAGATAATATCAAAGACACCCTGTACAATATACATTATATCCATAAACATATCCATCAGATACTAATATACAAAAATTTACATAAGTTTTGTTTTCCTAAGTTGTACAAATAATTTACACATAATTTACAAACCCAAATAAAATACATACCAAAAGAAAAAGAAAGCATGAAAAGTTTATATTTACAACCCAGCAAAAGAAAGCATGAAAAGTTTATATTTACAACCCAGCATCAGAAAGGATAACAAACCCAAGTGCACGTCATACATTTTTAGTCACTTGGAGAAACATTCCTGGATGATTCCTCCAATGACATAAATGCATGACGCCTCCCAGAGGACCTATGAGCAGGAACTCTGGGTGCTCTGTGGACCGGAATATAGTTAGGGGTCCGAACAGCAGGTGTTCTAGCAGAAGACACAACACTAAACTCATAGGGAGTCCGAAATAGACCGTTCCAGTGACGGCGAACTCCTAATGGTAGTTCTAACTGAACATAGAAATCTGATACAAAAACGGACAGATACAGACTCTGGTCGCAAAGACATAGTAATAATCCCTGTATAAGCGACAACATTACGTTCACCATAGATGCGCCAACTGTCCGCTCCTCCGTGGAATTCCAAACTGATAAAACCCAAAAATCCGGGTGTCGACATCTCACCCTATCAGTACTAACACTAGAGATGATCTAAGGCTTTGGTCTTGATGAAAATCTGTGGATCTTGGTTCTTCCTCTGCTATGTACTCACTGCCCAACTCTGGTTCTTCAACCCCTTCTTCATAGTCTAAATATATATATATATATACATACAACAAACAAAACAAACAATATATACAACAAATAGAGAGGTAAGACAACTTAAAATAACCAATAAATATCACATATGGAATAATAATACAACATTAACATAAATAAAATCCATAATGTACATAAATCCCATAATGAGTTCAAAATACTCATCACACAATATAATGAATTTAAAATGAATATGACAAAGTATAAAGTGACTCATTCCTACTCCATGGAGCTACAACACATACTCAGATATCGAGAGAATGAGATGAGACTTCTATTAGTCTTGCCTTGACCAATCCAACTATTATCTTGTCAATACTTTGTGTCTATAGCTTTGGATACCAGACCGATTGACTATTACCTTGTCAAAACTTTGTGTCTATAGGCGATCGTTGTGATTGCTATTGCCTTGTCAATACTTTGTGTCTATAGCCCACGAAAATAAATATAACAATAGTGGCATAGCACACAACCTGCACATACAGATCAATCAATTGTGTACTACAAAATCGATAGTCCTCTCAAAACTTGATTAAGGTTAGTGCTCGTCGAGAACATAAGTGTGTCATCACGCACCACGGCCCGAGGAAGGAGCTACCTCCGTCCACATATGGAATAGTGCACACTATGAACTCCAAGTTCATATCAGAAAATGAACACACTATGCCTATCACATCGACAACACGATGTTATTCATCTCGTCAATCAAATCACCAAATTTCGAATTTGGCATGACTCAATGCATGAACAGATGCGTAATTACCAAAATACCCTCAGGTTTCAATTATTTATATAAGTGCCATAAATTTCTGGGAAATACCATTAAATCTTCATTATTTACAAAACGCCCTTAACTTCTATTATTTACAAAAATGCCATCAAACTTTGAATAAGTTCAAAAATACACTTCAAACTTTAATTATTTACAAAAATACCCTCCAACTTAATTTATTTACAAAAATTCCCTCAATGGCAAAATAATCACGTAATTGTCCTCTATGACAAAAATAATTATGAAAATGCCCTCCATGGCAAAAATCTTCAAATACAGTACGCTCCCACTTGGCGACTTGTGCAGTCCACACATCCGGGTCCACCACTTTGTCGATAGGAAACTCATTGTTTTCATCAATCGCGTAGAAATTTTATTTCGTTTTCAAAAATCTTGCCGTTTTCACAATGTACATCACATTTTCAAATCGCGTAAATACATTTTTTGTTTTCTCAATCGTGTAAATTTTTAAATCATTTTCTCGTCAGTTACTCATATAAATACTTCTAAACTATAAAAAATAATTATTAAATCATCTGAGACCATTTAAAATATTTTTCCTAATTACGGTAAAATATTTTATATTATTATGTATTCTTTATAAATATTAACAATACTCAAATTAGTTTCTAAATATACTTAGTATTCATTAACAACATTGTAAAATACTTTGATTCTTCCCATTCAAGAATGTGACCGAACCTAGGGTTTGCACTCTTTGGAATGCTCATGCATTTCTAACACTAATCTAACACATACAATGTAAAACATATACAATGTATACAATACATACAATACATCAAAGCTTAAACAATTAATAAAAGCTATAAAAATCAACACATAAAGGAATCCTTATGGATTTTACAAATTCAATCAAACCTTAATTTCTTAATAACTCTTTAATTTAATTAAATTTTGGTCTTCCTCTTACCTAAAATGATGAAAATTTCTTCTTTTCCTCTCCCTTGTGATTTCGGTTTTGCCTCCTTAGAGTCCTAGGAAAATAAATAAAATTTTATAAAGGCTATTACTAGAAAAAGGAACAATACCATGGTTCAATCATGGCTTAGAGGTTTAGAAATAAAAATAAAATTGAAAAACAAAAGGGTTTTACCTTTGAAGATGGATTCTCAAAGGTGGTCTTCAAGCTTGAAAATGGAAGAAATAGAAGAAGCTTCCAACTAGAGATAGTCTTATAGTAAGGTTTTGAAGTAGAAAAGTAAGAAAAAGAAAATTTTGGGTGAAAGGATGATATACTTTGGAGCTTGACCGAATGGGTTTCTTTTTTTTTTGAGCTCTAATGGTGGACGGTGAAACAAAGAGAAAAGGAAGGGAATTATTTGGTTAAATGTTGGAGTGTTAGCCGTAGAAGTGAGTAGGAAAAAGTCTAAATGCATGTGTTAAAATTCAAGAATGAATCTAGGCCATCTAATGGTTCAAAGGCTAGGATTTGGTCTTACAAGATAAGCTTGTTTCCTATTGGTTGATGGGTGATGAATCATGGCATGAATAAGCATTCATCTAGAGCTTTCTCGGTGGCTCTTATAGCTTGGCCGAATTCCCCATTTAAAAAGCCAATTAAATTTGTTTCTTTCAACTAATTAGTTATATATTTAAATGTAGGTTTAGTTACATATTAAATTAATTAGTTACTTCAAGTTACATTAGGTTAACTTAATTAGTTTAGGATTCTAGTTAGTTAGGCCTAACTAGATTACTATCTAGTTATCACTATTTAGTTACACTAAGGTTGTAGTAATTAATTTAGTTAGATTCTAAGGTAACTATACTAACTAAATTAAATATTCTAGTTCTAATCTAACTAGCTTAGCCATTTTTGTTGACTTAGCTTTATTAATTTGACTTCTAGGTGTCTTGTTCCTATTGGTCCAAAATTCCTAATTTCCTTATTGTTTACTTTATTTATACGTGGGTCCCACACATACTGATATCGGGTCCATTGTCAAGTTTTATACTGAGTAATAAAATAATACTAAAAATTATTTTATCGCACAGTTAAATTCTAAAAATTAAAATATTCAGAACAGTGTCTTTCAGAATTGAGTTTACTAAACTCCTTCTGCTCTAAAAAAAATAAAACAAAAATAACATTTTATACAGACAAGCATAAAACAGTACATTGGGGACATAATTGTCATTTACCCTAAAGTCAGAATTTTTAGGGTGTTACACGGAGTCTTGTACTCTGAGATTGAATCAACTCTAATAGATTTTGAGCCTCGGCTACCGCTTCCTACTACTTAGTAGCCCTTTGATTTTGTTGTACAATCATGTCAGCCATCTTTTGCATTGCTATCGCAGCTATCTTTTGCATTGCTATCACAGCTGCAGCCATATCATCATTGTCACATCTCGCATCTACCTTCGTTTGTTTACCACGAGCCACATGCGTATGTCTACCACGAACCATTTCTTTTTTTTAATGTCAAACTAACCATAATGCAACAAAAACTAAATGTAACCATTTCAAACAAGGTTGTCTTCTTTCAGATACCAAACAATATATCTTTGTGTTCAGTGTCAGAGAAACACATAGAACAAACAAGACAAACCTACCCATAAACCCAAAAGACTCGAACTTGGGCTCTGATATTAACTAATGTAACACCCTTCTTAGGTCATTACATTTTAGACTAACTCCTTTCAATTCTTTACCCAAGTTGTAAAGTATTTAATATTATCTTAATACAAGTTTCAAAATTCCTTTTTCGTGCATAACGTAAACTTACCAAATTTTAGAAAACACAAGACATAAGAACTTAATAATATACATCTCTCGTACATAACATAGATTAACAATAACTTAATTACATAAAACTTACGTACTCCAAATAATATATAATTACCATATAAAAACTGAACCTAACTCAAGTCCAAACACTTGAAGAGTAGGGCCTTAGACCCAATCTTCCTCCAGATCCTCCTCAAGATCCTTAACAGATAAACTCCCCAGACGGGGCATGTTACTATGGACAGGAGTCCGAGCAGTCGAAACATCAGAGTCCTCACTATGAGTGTCATAAAGATCACTCCACATATCTCTAATAGGCATAGAGAACTCCAAATGCACACAAGCATCAAGAGAGAGAACAGTAATCTCATGATAAGTCTGAGTCAAAGTCACTGATGTGGAAATAAGCTTGCCCCAAATAGTTTAATATGTTAAGTTTTGATGATGACAAATACAAGACAAAAAGAATGATGTTTATGCTTGATAGATGTGCTTTATAGATGACAAATGCATCACAAAAGAATATTGATCATGTTACATAGATATGCTTAATGAGATATATTGTATCATGCATGATTGTGTACTTTATCTAGTTATATTTCACTTAATAATCATGCAATGAGATATACGTAACATTCTTCATATAATATATTTAATAATGCTTTATATGAGTCTTAATGAATTAATATTGGTTTTGATTCTATTTAAATGAAAATGTGCAAAATATTCTTTGTTGCATCCTACATAGAGCATATCTAGTAGTAATTGATAAATATCTTATTTGGATGTATCTATAAAAGTCTTATATGCATGTTAGACTAGTTAGAGTTATATATTTTTGAATCATGCATATGAAGATATTGAATTATGATTTTGGACTAACTATGTTTGTTTAAGTGAGCAATACTTTGTAGGATAGTCCAAGTATCAAGAACGAGCATTGCAACAAGAAAGTAAAAAGGTCACAACTATGCTCAGCTTAATAAGGATGAGAATGAAAAGATGCTCCAAGCATTTACAAGTTTTGAAGAGAATATTTTCTTTGGAAGCTTGGATTACATCAATAATTGATGGTAGGAAAAGATCAAGTCCAACATCTTCAAGAATAGTTTATAGGACTTAGATCTTGAGTAAAAGTAAATGAGAATCACACTAAGTTCAAATATGTTTTAAACATCTTTATAAGTGTTTCTAAAATGCTTGAATACCCAACAAAATTTTTTTGGAAGGCTAGCCTTGGTGGTATTTCAAATCTGTGAGAATTAGTCAAGTTTGTGTTTTGTAAAACTGACATTTAGTTACTCTTTTGATCATAACTTTCAAACTACTTCGAGTTTTGTTGTGAAACTTCTTTCATATGAAAATAAACTCAAATATCTTTTCGATGAGTGGTCATTTGTTTAAAACAGATAAGAAATGAAGAAGTTATGACTATTTAAAGTTAGTTTTCAAAAATAGTCAAGTTTAAGTTTTGTAAAACTGACCTTTAGTTACTAATTTGATTATATCTTTCAAAATACTTTGCGTTTTGTTCTAAAACTTCTTTCATATGAAAATAGACTTAAAGATATTTCCAATGAGTGGTCATTCGCTTTAATCAGATAAGAAATGAAGAAGTTATGACCTTTTAAAGTTAGTTTTTAAAACCAGAAATGTTGTAATCGATTACACAAGTCATGTAATCGATTACAACGTTGACAGAAGCCGTGTAATCTATTACAGGAAGTGTGTAATCGATTACAAAGTGTCCAAAAAGCTTGTAATCGATTACACCAAGCTTGTAATTGATTACCAAGTGCCTAGAAACATTTCTAACGGCTATAAATGGCTAGTTTTCATAAAAAAAAAATCATTATTAAACACTACCAATAGCTATTTTATCATTTGGGCTCTATAAATAAGTGTAGATTGAAGCATTTACACTAAAAGAAACTCTTGAACACTTGATTTTATCCTTGAATCATCAAAATCATATTTTGAGTTTTAAAGTGTGAATCCTTTATACCCATTGAGCTTCAACTTGTATTATTCACTCTTGAGAGAGTTTTCTTATTATCCATACTTTGTTCCTCAAGTTGTATATCTACTCTTGTGAGAGTTTCTATTCTTTCTATTCACCTTGAAATTATTGTAAGAGGGTGAGGTATCCCTCAAGAGAGAAAAGGGTGAGGTATCCCTTGTAGTGAAACTCAAACACAAAGGGTGAGGTATCCCAAAGGTGTTGTGAGTGCTCTTGATTGTAAAGGTCATCAAGCACCTGTGAAGCTTGAAGAATTAGAGCCTCTAGCGCAAGGGTGAGGTATCCCAAGGTGTGAAGAGTGCTCTTGCATGTACAAAGGTTTTCCTAGCACCCATGAAGTCTAGGAGATAGTGAAGAAAATCTCAAGTTAAGCTTGGGGACTGGACGTAGGCCACAAGAGGTTGGTGGTTGAATCAGGATAAATCTTAGTGTTTGCTCTTCTTAACTCTATCTCTTTATATTTGTACTTTAATTATATATGCTTGAGTTGATCTTGATATCTAGTTTATTTGCTTGATTTGTCCTTTAACCCAAGTTGTATTTGAGTAATCCTTAATAGTTGTGCCTTTGCTACACATGTTCCACTGCATTTATTAATTGAATGATTTAAAATGCGTAATTTGTCAAAGTTGCATTAAAACTTGTCATCACCTAATTCACCCCCCTCTTGAGTAATTGTTGTCATGGCTAACGAGTTGTATCAGAGCTTCGTGCTTTGGTAAAAGCTTAACCACTTGGAGTTAAAGATCCTTATTTGTTGGCAACTGTTCTGAATCAGATTCAGAGGAGTCCTTGAGATAGGCACGTTACGGTGGTTTCTCCTTTGAGCAGCAGCTGAGCGTGTAGCACAGGGGGGTGGGTACCTGCAAAGGGACTCCAACGCTCAAGTCAGGCAGTGCACAAGAAGGTTTAAGAGACTGGATTCAGAGTCACCTTACTAAGATGACTTAGCCTTGTATTTATAGAGCGTATACAGAATCCTAATGGGATTCTTACTGAATGCAGGTAATTTAGGATTAGTATCCTGATAATGATCACCTTTCCATTAATATAGGATACATCCCTATAAATTCAGGATTAATATAAGGAAAGTATCTAGCCATCAAGGATATCTATAAATCCGATAATATCGTAAGTTGATGATCGACAGTTGTGGATATTTAGGGATTGATCCTGTATGAATCTATCAGCCGCGATGTCGTATTCCAACGCCACTTTAGGATCATAATCCGTGGTCCAGAATACGTCGTGAGTCTTCCTCTACGCCAGCTAGGAGAGTCCGGTAGTGTGCATGCCGGGTTGATCCTATGGAGCGGGATCCCGGATCACGGTCCAGAACAGTTGCCCCTAGCTTGGCTCTTGGATGAGACAGACCAGAGTCAAGTTTAGAACGGATCAACCATCAGATGGCTAATATGGTAATTCGACAGATAGGTGTTAAACCCCAGGTTATTACCGACATTCTTGACCTATTCAGTTATAAGCAAAGATCACTGCCCCTAAGTATGAGTACTGGAGACATATTCGACGTAAATCCCGAACGCGATCTCTGGTGGTAACAATCTGCGATTCTTTGGGAAATTGATACTTGGACTTTATTTGGAAGTAATGATTCTTTAAAGAAAAGTTAGTTTCACACGAATTTTTTTAACTACTCCCTATCTTTGTGACCAACCAGAGATCAAAAGCATTTATTTTGGCTGACTTCATGGGATCAGGTCACCTTTTACGGGACCAATCAGAATCCCTCATGCATGCTATAAGTAGAGAATACTTCTCCGTGAGTTTGCATTCCCTCCTTTTTCATTGTCGAACAGAGATGATTTCTCCCAGGGGAATGAGTGTAGTTCTTTCTTCATTTCCCTCTTTTATGAAGAGAGCTTCATCATCTGCAGAGATTATACTTTTATTTTTTTCAAAGTTTTTGAAGAGGTTTGATCTTCCCCGAGCGTTTTTTCTTTTCGACGGGGGCCTTTCTTTCTTGGCGTAAAACTGGGTTGCTATGCATTTAGGGAGGCGGGAGCCTTTCTCTCCTGGCGTACGCGGCGGTGTCTGATCCAACGTGTTGCCAGGATGAGACAATGCCTTCGTCTACAACTACATGGGGACCCAACGAAGCACACTGTTCCTCTCTCCATCTTCTTGGCGGGCTACTTGAAAGCACCTGGTCGGTCTTCTTCGTAGTAACGGCTGGATATGCAAGGATGCCAGGACAAAAGAAGCGAGGACCCTCTTGGATCAACCTGGGGTGGTCTGCTTTCTTTGACTTACTTTCAAGGAAGCAGCGGGTATCCGCTTCTGCCGTTATCCGTCGAGAAGGTGGGAGAAGAATGAGTGAGCGGAGGATTTCTACTCCGGAGTGGCTTCACTCTGTTCCGGGGTGGAAAGGCCGCTGTAGCTGCTCCGTGACTTGAGGCAACTTGAAATGGTTGACACTGGCAGAGGATTCTTCAGCTAGAGAGGTCGTACCCTTTCCAACGAGCGAAAGAAGATCTCAGTCTTTAGTTGCACCGCGGAGAAGCAGTGCAAGGAACTTTGGCATTTTCTCCAGGATTATGATCCCGGTTTTCCAATGTTCTGCAAAGCCAACCCACTTTTTCAAGAGACCAAGGTTTGGAGATGTGGATGGGGTATGATCCAGGTAGCCAGAGATGTTTGCCCTCTTTCCCAGGATATCTTTATACATTCCATGTCTCAATATTTTCTTTTTCCTCTTTTTCGGTTGGATGACGATGTATAGAATGAAGATGATTCAATAGACTTTACCTTCTCTGTATTTGTCCTGCACTTTCATTATATATATGTTTTTCCACCGAGGTAACGCTGCCGGGATGAGTCCAATGCTTATCCCGGTATAACCAAGTAAAGACATTACTGGGATAGGTCCAATGCCAACCTGACATAATCGCTACCACAAATGCACCTCGGCATTAGCACGTTGTCCGTGATGTTCATAGTTAGTTAGAGCTGGAATCCGTGGTACAAATCCGGGTTCTCATCCAACATTCGTACGACGCCTTGGATCACTGTGTAACCATCCTTTCAACTGCTATTACAGCTGTGTGGGCCACGTGTTACGATTTCATCGGAGGGACGTGCCTAGAGCTCCGCAAGCCATGATGAGCACCTTTTGAACTTGCGTCGGAGAGGACAGAAATGTCCCTTAACCGTTCAACCCTTTATAAATAAGAGTCAAAGGTTCGTCTTCCTCACTTTACCATTTTTCGCCTCCTTTACTATAAACACCGTGCGTCGAAAGCTTTGGCTTCTTTTTGGGTGCTTTCCACTCGCGGCTTCTCCATTGTTCAAGTATTCTGCCTTTACATAGTAAGTAGCTTTCTTTCAACCTTCTTGTTATTTGCGCTTTCAATATGTTACTTACTTTTTAAAGAGTAGAGTAGCTTCGCATTTCTGGTTTTGCTTTCCTTCAGATAGAGCTTAGTGATTTAGGTAGAATTCATCGCCTCCCTGAAACACCAGGATAAAACTCGGTTTGTAATTTTCTTTATCCCTTAACTGTTTATTTGCTTTATTTTTTGAATGTATGAATTAATCAATATGTTAGGGATGCTTACATGATTTAATTAGTTTATGATCTTGTTCATATCTAAAATCAACCTTTTTGTTAATATTTCTTTATAAATTTCAAGTCTTGATAGAAATACATCTTGCAAAAACACATTTTGGTTTGTTGGTTGACAAAATCTTTTTCATAGTCAAGGAAAAGAATCAATTTTTGCAAAAAAAGAAAAAGTTTCAAAAAGTTATTATACTCAACTCAACCCCCCCTTCTTGAGTATTAAGAAGCCATAACCAATAGTCGGGGGATCTTACTAAACCCGAAACCGAAGACAGTTTTCAAAGTTTTCTTTGTCTGAGATTTTGTTTGGAAAATTAAAATTTGGGTACGTTCTATTATCCATTGGACAATAGATACTGGTTTTTTTGTTAATTGTAACTTTTATTCATTGGATAATAGCTTTTTGTAAAGATCTAGTAGATGGTT
Organism: Ormosia semicastrata; assembly: GCA_029884595.1. Classification (NCBI taxonomy): domain Eukaryota; kingdom Viridiplantae; phylum Streptophyta; class Magnoliopsida; order Fabales; family Fabaceae; genus Ormosia; species Ormosia semicastrata. The sequence continues at coordinate 80,463,424 of JAQQTO010000060.1, forward strand.
CTAGATATAAGCCTAGTCACCTTTTTCTAGAGGTTTCTCTTTATGAGATCACCCTTAGGACCCACACCTTTATGTCTCATCAAATATGGACCAATAAAAAACTAGCTTCCTAAAGAAGCTTTGAGTAAGCTTGTTGGAGAAGCTTGTCTCCCTCTCTCCTTAGGAAGTCCATGGCCAAGCCCACTCAAGGAAGGTTCAAGGACTTTATTTTTCACTTATTCACTTCTCTTAGTTTCACTTTCATCTTTCTACTAACAACCAAAAGTAAAATTGTCTCTTCTTTCTCTCTTTGAAGCTCACAGCCACACCCCCAAAACCCACTCTCCAATCTTCTTTAATTCTAACCATCCACATTTTTTGAATCCAAACCCCATTCTTAGACACTTTGGTGTTGTGATCTTGACCTTGTTCATCTATTTTCAAGTGCTTCTTCAAATTACGGTTTGAAAGTTTTTAAAGTGAAATTCCTCCATCTTCATTCTTCATTTCATTTTACTTTCTAAGACCATGATTTTGATCCATAGTCATTCTATTTCAAGCCTTAGATGTTGACTCTTTTGCATGTTGTTTTCATTTTTCAAGAGCCTCTTGGAAGATAAATTTTGATTCAAGAAGGCACCCAAGAAGTGGTTGGTCATCATCTAAGGTAAGAGGGAGATTACTCCCATCAACCTTTCATGGTGGTGAGAAATGAATTGATGTATTGAAAATGAAGAATCCATGTGAAGGTTGTTCACTTGATTGTATTGACTTTTGGTGATTTTATAATTATTTGCCCTATATGATTTTATGGCTTAATGTTGTGCATAATCTTGGTTGAATAGAAAATTTTGATGATTGAAATATGTTGTTTACTTGGAATCATGTTGTTGAAGATGAGAATTTTGAGGTCCAAAGACCTTAGGGCTCATGGCCAAGTGACCCTAAATATGGTATCCAAGATAAAAATTTTGTGTTGATTTGGAACTTAGATGCTTAGGTGAAAAAGGAATTAGATTAAGGATTTATAAAAAAAAATGAAAGAGTGATAAAACAAGATTTGGTCATTTAATTAGAGAAGGATTTTAGCCTTGAGTGAAAAAGTAAGCTTCAGAGAGAGATAATGAAAACGTAAGGTACTTTTAGGGTTTAGGGAAAGGAAAAGAATTTATGAAATTAAGATAATGTGGTTTCCTTTTTTTCGTTCTTCGTGAAAAATATTAGGAGGTATTACCTAGAGGAGCCTAGCTAGAAGAGTATTGGAACTAAAGTTAATTTCTATACTAAGCCTTGAAAGTTTCAAAAAAAAATTAAGCTTAAAAGTGAAATAAAAGTTTTACATGTTAGAAAAAAAATGTGATAATGTTTCATGTAATTTAAAAATGATGATTCCTGAATTTGCGCGATAAAGATACCTTGTGACTGAAAATAACAGCAGTGTGTTGTCGGGCTCTCTAACGGGACCCAGAGATGTTGATGACTAGTTTGGCTCGTGAGTAGCTTATGTTTATGGAAAATTATAATATTAATATGTGTGTATGCATTGAGTCATTGATCATGCATTATACTGACGGTGTCGGTTAAGGCTTTTTGCCTAGGAGTTAAATTACACCTTAGTGCGGGTGCGAATTGTGTAGTGTGGTTCACTTGTTGAACTTAGAGGCGTTGGGGCACGGGTATCCCACAGTGGCCAGGTGGTAGCTCTATTGGGCCGTGGTGACTGAGCAACGCACCGACGATCTCGACCAGGCACTATTCTATTCACGATCTGGTGTAGACTGTCTTGTATAAGCCATGATGCACAAATTAAGAAACTATAGCGCTTGACTTGAGGCTGACGAGATACAGACATGTCTTCTAGATCATTCTCTCTAAAATTGTGCTTATCTCCATGGAGTAGGAATTGGTCCATTGTACATATGCATAGTCTGTCTACATATCATCGTGATATTTTATATCTATTAAATTATCTGATACTCAATGCAATAACTGTAATTATTGTTCTTTATTGTTTCTATGCTGCCATGTTGGTATTGATGTAGGGAATCTCACCTCTCTGTTAAATTATCTGATACTCGATGCAATAACTGCAATTATCTGATATTGTTTTGTTTTCTATGATGGCGACTAGAAGAAAGTTTGTTGGTTTTGCTAGAGTTCAGTTCCATGGAGGTACGGATGCTTGGCGTATCGACTGGGAACGAGTTAGATATGTAGGAGATGTGACCCTGTCTGTTCGTAGGACCCGCGATAGGGATCCTTTTTTTCTCTTGACGTCTCGGTACGTCTGGAGTTCGTTATGCCGATCAGGGAGTTTTGGGATGATTTGCATTACACCCCGAGGAAGGATCAAGACTCTATGGTGTCATCTGCTAGGACACTTGTCCGTGAGATCTTGCCCCGACTGAGGGATATGTTTGGTGAGGAGTCCGAGGAGGAGGATCCGATGGAGGATCTAGAGGAGGATCTAATAGAGGATCCAGTGGGAGACCCTACTCCTTAGGCATCTAGACTTGGGCTAGTTTATGTTTTGTCAAATAGTTGTATATGTCTTTTAAGTACAGACCTTGTGTATTTTGGGTGGACTGTGATCCATGCCACTTATGTATATCTATTCTTTTTGATGTGTATTATTCAGTAATTACATTCTGTGTTGTTTATGTTTTGTTTAAGTTTATGCCTTTGAAAAAGAAAATTTGAAATTCGTGTTTTTCAAGATTAAACCTCTACCACGTTTTGTTAAGTTTTGATGTTTTAGTGTGTAAATATGGTACCCTAAGGAGGGTGTTACAGTTTTCAAAATACTACGTATTAATTTAGGTACAAAATAATATCAAAAATTATTTGAGTGACCAAATTGTTGGTGTATGCCCTAGAGGCCAATGCATTTTCTGTAATTACATACATTCTATTATGCTATTTTTATATATGAGGCATTTCATTTATTGTGTTCTTTTTGATAAACATAATAAAGTCCTTAGAATAGTAAGTTTGATGCCATAGGACATCAAGTGGATGACTTGATCGTGAGATCCTTTTGGTTACAACACTATTCTTAAATGTCCTTAGTCAAGTATTATTATTAACTAAGACAACAATAATACATTGAGACTAGTATGTGCATAGACTAATGACCATATCTCACGGGTCATGGATATGAGATATCAAGTCTTCACATGGGTACATATTAGAGTACTGATGTACTGGACTGACCCACCATGAGAACGCTACATGGATCGTTATGTGAGTGTCATAAGCGATTCTCATAGTGACAATGGTATTTGTGGTCCTTTGACCTGAAATCACTACGATTCCTACATGAGGAGTTGTGTGTTTTAATGCCATCAAACGTCATATGTAACAAGGTGATTATAAAGTTGGTTATTGGATATACCGCGAATCATGCAGAGGGATGTGAGTGACCTAGATGGGATTTGTCACTCCTACATAACAGGAGCGATATCTTTGGGCCCCCTGATTGAGTGAGACTGTGAAATGCATGGCCATGCTCAAATGAGTCAATATGAGATATTGATCTCATTTGTTGTTACAAAGTCTACTCGAATATCAGGAAACGAATGATTGAACTATACAAGGGTGACGCATTCCATGCCTTGTGTTCAATCTAAATATCTTGACAAAGGGACTAAACGACACGGAAACATTGGTCACAGAAAGGTTATGTCAAATTACTGATATTCTTATTACTTGGGTAGCAACGATGTGTTGCTAGATACCGCTCACTGCTTGTAATATTAAAATGAGATTTTAATATTACTGCCACCGTAATAAGAACCTGCAGGGTCACACACATAGAGTAGACTAAAATTGGAGCAATGGATCCAAGTTGGACTCGGATTCAAATATGGGCCAGACTAATAACAGATGGGTCTAGGGTTGCACTGACTTACCTTCTCTTGCTCACACTCACTTAAGGCAGTCACTATTATAAATAGTACTGCTAAGGGGGCTGCTACGATACACAATTTAGAACCCTAGCCGCACCTACAGAAAAGTGAGTGAGAGAGTGACAGGTTTATTCTCTTCTCTACGCAGCTAGCACTGTGTGAGAGACGTGAGACTTCTCTCTGTGGACATTGGACGTTCGTGAGTCTGTTCGTGTGGATACCGCAGAGACATCGTTTCTATCACGGTGTTGGTGATTCACGCTTCAAGAGGTAAATCATTTAAAAACTCAGATTATGGCTTTTTCGCATGGATCCTCGGTGGGAATCCCTGTTTTTCGCTGCGTGATGTATCCGCAAAAATTCCTAACAGTGGTATCAGAGCGTCTTGCGAAACCATGATTCGGTTTTCTATTTTCATTTACATGAGATAACATGTTTTCTATTCTTGTTTTTGACAAAAGATATGATCTTTAATATGTTATTTCTGAAAACCATATAAAACCCTTTGCGAAAACATATTCTATTTTTTATGTTGTATGTAAAACCGTGATGTTGTTTTCAAAACTTCATGAAGATGTTCATATGTTTTGTGACCGGGCAGCGGGACCCCCGTGCTACCTCTGCATAGGGTATTTTTTGAAAACGCGATATTTTATATCCTTTTATGACTCGTAAAAAATAATAATGTATTATTGTTATGAGTTTATATGTTTTTGTGATGCATGGTGCATGGTTATGGCCTTAGTCCTCTTTTTATGCCTTTTGGTTTTAATAAATATGACCTGCGTGTCGTGCCTTTCTCTCTACATTCTGATTGTACATTCTCTTCTCACCTAACTCCCCTCGAATGTAAAAGAAGTTTCTATATAATGTAATTATGATGTGGAGGCAAGAAGACGGCATCAAGTGAGGACGTTGATGGGAGATGCTTGGTGAAGCTGGCTTCTTTAATACTACTCTCTTAGGGGCCATAACCATGTCACTTTTATTATATGCTTTTATGTATGAGATGCATGGATAATGTTTATGGTATGATAAACAATTTAATAAATGGTGAGATCTAATAATAATAATAATAAAAATTCCCTCAAAGCAAATATTAAGTCATTTTGTGATGCCTTCCAATATGTGGCACTCGTCAAGACTAGTATCGATCAATTGCAGGTCTGCCAAAGCAGGATGCCTTTATCTATATTAGTAAGAGGCGATGGGATAAAGGTAATATCCAACTGTTAACCATTGGGTCTGACTTAACTATGCCATTTCAATAAGATTGAAAGCTTAGAGGCATGAAGTTGGGCTTTGGTCCATTAGATGGACTTGAATAAGTGTTATTCACCCAACTATCCAAGAGTTACATGTGATGTAATTGGAAAGTGTTTCCTACCTAAATAACTGAATTTTGGGTGATCATCCAAAGCTGACTCAAAACTAGGTGAAATATAGATCTTGGCCCACAAGGAAATCTTACGATAGGATTTTTCAAGTCAATGCTGAGGGTCATTGACTTGAATAAAATAGTGGGAGGCATATTTAATTAAAAGACCTCATTAAATATGTTTATGGCATGATACTTATATTTTGCATATTTCTGTTAATAGATTACCATGGTAACAAACACATCGGGTACTTTATCATTGCGATCTGTCCTTGAGAAGGACAAGTTGTCTGAAACGAATTTTCTAGACTGTATGAAATTTGAGGATTGTCCTCAAGCAAGAGAAAAAGTTGTATGTTTTGGAATGCCTATTCTGAGCCACTGTGCTAATGCCCCTAGAACTGAAAGAGATGCTTATAAGAAGCATCAAGATGATGCCTTGGACATTGGATGTCTAATGCTGGCCACCATGAACTCTGAGCTCCAAATGGAACATGAGAACATGGATGCATACGATATGATCGTACACCTTAAGAAGCTCTATCAAGAGCAGGCCAGGCATGAGAGATTCAAGGTCTCTAAAGCACTATTTCAGTGCAAGCTGGTAGAAGGAAGCCCTGTTGGTGCTCATGTACTCAAGATGATTGGGTACATTAAAAACCTAGAGAGGCTCGATTTTTCTTTGGGCCAAGAGTTGGTCACTGACTTAATCCTGCAATTGTTACCGAAAAGGTTTAGTCAATTTGTCATGAACTACAACATGAATGAGATTGACAAATCACTACTAGAGCTGCTAGTCATGTTGAGAACTGCTGAGCAGAACATTAACAAAGGCAAAGGGAAGGCCATAATGATGGTCCAAAAGAATAAGGGCAAGAAACAGCAGAAAAAGCCCAAGGACAACTGGAAGGGCAAGGGCAAGGATAAGTCCAAACCCAGCACTTCTGGTTTGAAACCAGTGGGTGGGGTGGCTAAGAAAGGTGCATGCTTCCATTGTGGTCAGACCAGACATTGGAAGAGGAACTGTGCCAAGTTCCCGGAGGAGCTCAAAAAGAAGAAGGGAAGTGAGACTTCCACTTCATGTATTTTTGTTATTAAAGTCAATTTATCTACTTTTGCATCATGGGTATTAGATACTGGATGTGGATCTCACATTTGTGTAAATGTGCAGGATCTAAAGAGCAGTAGACCATTGACGAAGGGCGAAGTCGACCTACGAGTGGGAAATGGAGCAAAGGTTGCTGCATTAGCTATAGGGACTTATTTATTATCTTTGCCCACTGGGCTTGTAATAGAGTTAGAGAACTGCTATTTTGTGCCTGCTATTAGTAGGAATATCATTTCTGTTTCTTGTTTGGACAAGAAAGGTTTTTCTTTTATTATAAAGGACAAGTGTTGTTCTATTTATATGAATGATATTTTTTATGGTAGTGCACAATTGAGTAATGGACTTTATGTACTTGATCTCAAAACGCCCGTCTATAACATAAATACAAAGAGGTTTAAATCAAACGATCTAAACCTAACTTTTCTCTGGCATTGTTGTTTGGGCCACATAAATGAGAAACGTATCTCCAAACTCCATAAAGATGGATTCTTGGACTCGTTTGATTTCGAATCATATGAGACATGTGAATCTTATTTATTAGGGAAGATGACAAAGGCCCCATTCACTGGACAAGGTGAAAGGGCTAGTGATCTTTTAGGCTTTATACATAGTGATGTATGTGGGCCACTAAACACACTCGCTAGAGGCGATTTTTAATACTTTATTACATTTACTGATGATTTTAGTAGATATGGATTTGTATATCTTATGAAGCACAAATCAGAATCCTTTGAAAAGTTCAAAAAGTTCAAGAATGAAGTACAAAACCAACTTGGCAAGAGTATTAAAATCCTTCGATCAGATCGAGGAGGAGAATACTTAAGCCAATCGTTTGATGATCATCTGAAAGAGTGTGGGATAATATCTCAACTCACTCCACCAGGAACACCACAATGGAATGGTGTCTCTGAAAGGAGGAACCGGACCTTGTTGGACATGGTCCAATCCATGATGAGTCATGCAAACCTTCCAGGCCCCTTCTGGGGACATGCTCTATTAACAGTAGCTTTCACAGTTAACCGTGTTCTATCTAAGATGGTTCAAAAGACATCATATGAGATATGGATTGGGAGACGGCCCAGTATGTCTTTCTTGAAGATTTGGGGCTGCGAAGCTTATGTGAAATGTCAAGTTTCTGATAAGCTTGGACCTAAATCAGATAAATACTTCTTTGTGGGGTATCCAAAGGAAACCAAGGGATACTTTTTCTATAATCCTACCGAGGGCAAAGTGTTTGTCGCACGGACAATTGTGTTTCTAGAAAGGGAGTTTATCTCCAAAGGAACCAGTGGGAGAAAAGTAGAACTTGAAGAAATTCAAGTTTCACAAAGCAGCAATGAACCAATGGTGGAAATAGAGCAGCCTCCACAAAATGTTGTGGAACGAAGAACATGCTCTGGTAGCATAAGACCTGCGTAGGTCTAACAAGATACGTCATCAACCAGAGAGATATGGATTTCTCATGACCCAACAAGGTGACGTATTGCTCATGGATCAAGATGAGCCTATGACTTACCAGGAAGCCATTATTGGCCCAGAGTCTGAGAAATGGCTTAAGGCCATGGGATCTGAAATGGATTTTATGTATGCCAACTAGGTATGGACCTTGGTTAACCCACCTGAAGGGGTAAAACCCATTGGGTGCAAGTGGATTTTCAAGAAGAAAACCGACATAGATGGTAATGTGCATACCTTTAAAGGGCGATTGGTGGCTAAAGGTTTCAAACAAATTCATGGTGTAGACTATGACGAAACTTTTTCCCCAGTTGCGATGCTTAAATCCGTTCGGATCTTGCTTGTTGTTGCAGCATACCATGATTATGAAATCTGGCAAATGGATGTCAAAACTGCTTTCCTTAATGGAAATCTTCTCAAAGATGTGTACATGACACAACCTGAGGGTTTTGCCACTCTAGAGGATGCTAGAAAAGTATGCAAGTTGCAACGATCTATTTATGGATTGAAGCAAGCTTCCAGAAGCTGGAATCTTCGTTTTGATGATATAATAAAACAGTTTGGTTTCATCAAGAATGAAGAAGAATCTTGTGTCTACAAGAAGGTTAGTGGGAGCACTATTATTTTTCTGGTATTATATGTAGATGATATACTAGTTATTGGAAATGACATCCCTACCCTACAGTCCGTAAAGACTTGGTTAAGGAACTGCTTCTCTCTGAAGGACTTGGGCGAAGCCACTTATGTATTAGGTATCAGGATCTATAGAGATAGATTACTGAGACTGCTTGGCCTAAGTCAGAGTACATACATAGACAAAGTGTTAAGACAATTTAACATGCATGAATCTAAGAAAGGACTCTTGCCTATATAACGTGATGTAAGCCTATCTAAGGCTCAATCCCCTTCCACCCAGGATGAAAGGGATCGCATGAGCAAGATTCCATATACATCTGCAATTGGATCTATCATGTATGCCATGTTATGTACTCGACCAGACATCTCGTATACTTTAAGCATGGCGAGTAAGTACTAGTCTAATCCCGGTGAGAGTCACTAGACTGCTATCAAGAACATCCTTAAGTTCTTAAGAAGGACTAAGGATTCGTTCTTGGTATATGGAGGTGAGGAAGAGCTAGTTGAAAAAGGTTACACTGATGCTAGCTTCCAAACCGATAAGGACGACTCTAGATCGCAATCGGGTTATGTTTTTTGCCTAAATGGTGGGGCTATGAGCTGGAAGAGTTCAAAGCAGGAGACAGTCACCGATTCTACCACAGAGGCTGAGTATATTGCTGCCTTCAATGCAGCAAAGGAGGCCGTTTGGATCAGGAAGTTCATTACTAAACTTGGCACTATTCCTACCATTGTGGACCCAGTGGACCTCTATTATGATAATAATGGAGCCATTGCATAAGCTAAGGAGCCTAGATCTCACTAGCGATCCAAACATATACTTAGGCGCTTCCATCTCATTCGAGAGATCATCGATAGAGGAGATGTGAAGATATGCAGAGAACCAACAGATGATAACATTGCTGATCCACTAACAAAGCCTCTTGCACAGCAGAAGCATGAGGGTCACACTAGGTCTTTAGGCATTAGATATATGCCTGATTGGCTCTAGTGCAAGTGGGAAATTGTTGGTGTATGCCCTAGAAGCCAATGCATTTTCTGTAATTACATACATTCTATTATGCTATTTTTATATATGAGGCATTTCATTTATTGTGTTCTTTTTTTATAAACATAATAAAGTCCTTAGAATAGTAAGTTTGATGCCATAGGACATCAAGTGGATGACTTGATCGTGAGATCCTTTTGGTTACAACACTATTCTTAAATGTCCCTAGTCAAGTATTATTGTTAATTAGGACAACAATAATACATTGAGACTAGTATGTGCATAGACTGATGACCATATCTCACGGGTCATGGATATGAGATATCAAGTCTTCACATGGGTACATATTAGAGTAATGATGTCTTGGGTGACCCACCATGAGAACGCTACATGGATCATTACGTGAGTGTCATAAGCGATTCTCATAGTGACAATGGTGTTTGTGGTCCTTTGACCTGAAATCACTACGATTCCTACATGAGGAGTTGTTTGTTTTAATGCCATCAACGTCATCTGTAACAAGGTGATTATAAAGTTAGTAATTGGACATACCACGAATCATGCAGAGGGATGTGAGTGACCTAGATAGGATTTGTCACTCCTATATAACAGGTGCGATATCTTCGGGCCCCCTGATTGAGTGAGACTGCAAAATGCATGGCCATGTTCAAATGAGTCAATATGAGATATTGATCTCATTTATTGTTACAAAGTCTACTCGAATATCAGGAAACGAATGATTGGATTATACAAGGGTGACTTATTCCATGCCTTGTGTTCAATCAAGATATCTTGACAAAGGGACTAAACGACATAGAAACATTGGTCATGGAAAGGTTATGTCAAATTACTGACATTCTTATTACATGGGTAGCAGCGATGTGTTGCTAGATACCGCTCACTGATTGTAATATTAAAATGGGATTTTAATATTACTGTCAACGTAATAAGAACCTGCAGGGTCACACACATAGAGCAGACTAAAATTGGAGCAATGGATCAAAGTTGGACTCGGATTCAAATATGGGCCAGACTCATAACAGATGGGTCTAGGGTTGCCAGCTTACCTTGTTGCTGCTCACACTCACTTAAGGCAGTCACTATTATAAATAGTACTGCTAAGGGGGCTGCTATGATACATAATTCAGAACCCTAGCCGCACCTACAGAAAAGTGAGTGAGAGAGCGACAGGTTTATTCTCTTCTCTACGCAGCTAGCACTGTGTGAGAGACGTGAGGCTTCTCTTTGCGGACGTTGGACGTTTGTGAGTCTGTTCGTGTGGATACCGCAGAGACATCGTTTCTATCACGATGTTGGTGATTCACGCTTCAAGAGGTAAATCATTTAAAAAATCGGATTATGACTTTTTCACATGGATCCTCAGTGGGAATCCCTATTTTCCGCTGCGTGATGTATCCGCAAAAATTCCCAACACAAATAACATCAACTTTGAGAGTGCACAATGTATATCATTCCTAGCAGGTTGACAATAATACACAAAAATTTCTAGAGGCAAAAGAGGAGAGTACCATATATTTTTAACAATTTTAATTTCTAGAAATTTTGGAATAAATAATAAATAAATATGAAAAAATAAATAAAATTCACCAAAATACAAATTAGGGCGTGTAACACCTTAACTCTAGATACTATAGTATATCTGTAATATGTAGAAGGAAATAGATTTAAGCGAGTTACTTCTATTTGATAAACAATAAACAAAATCCATAATAACATACATATCATTATAGAGAGCCTTTATGGAATAAGTTACATATTTATACAATATTAGCATCAAAAGAGCAAATTGTAATATATAACATCTTTGTACATCACAAAATAAATATAATCAATACAATCTTTTCCTCTAAAAGAAAATAAATTATTTAGTCTATTTGTCTCTTCTTCTTTCCCTTAGAAGGGTCTCGACCTAGATTTACATAGAAACACAATGGGGTGAGAATTCATAATCCTCAGTAATAGTATTCCATAACCAATCATTTATAACATTATAAACACAATCTTAACACATAAGAAGTAATATATGTTTTAAAAGCTCTTCCAAGACTCATCTTTAGTAACTAAAGGAGCCAAGTAAACATTCATTGTCCAATAAGGAAACCAAGCTTATGTTAACTATCATGGCTCAACAAGGAACCAAGCTAACTTAACTATCATGGCTCAACTAGGAACTAAGCCACTTTTCTTCCATAGTTCATCAAAAGAACTAAGCTCACTTAACTAGTATCTAAGTCATGCAATTGGCAAGTAACTATTACCAAGCAAACTCAATGTACTGATATTAATTATGTGTTGCAAACCCAAGTGCAGGTTGTCTCAAGTAATAAATTCTCGGGAGTCTGAGGTCGATCCATAGGGAATTGATGAAGAAAATTCTTTGAGGTAAGGAAAAAATTTGTCACAACAATAAAGGTGATAAAAATTGTTCACAAATGAAAAGGATTTGCTTGGGCTAGGAGATCCACTATTGGTAAGTAAATTAAGGACAAGATTAATTCTTTTTAAAATACAATTAGAATCCACGCATAATGAAGGTTCTAATTAGAAAATATAGCATTCAAAGTTTATTTAAGATTATATATATAATTATAGTATGGTTCCATTAATTATCTACTAACGCCAACACTTGTAAATGAGTTCAAGCATTCATTATGTCAATCTCTTGTCTACAATAAATTAAGATCTCCACTTTACAAGGAGGGTTTCTAAATTTATTGAAAATAAAATACAACACATATAATGATCACTTGATAATATATCATTTAAGCACAAGAAAGAGATTAATCTAATCTTATTTCATTACCAAAAGCTTCACCCTTTCACCCAAGCAAAATGAGAATTAGTAACTCATGAACAAGAGAAAAGAAAGAGAGAAAAAGAAGAAGATGAACATAATTTCTTTTTAGAACGAAAGAAAACTACAATAAGAGAAATAAATGATACAATAACTTGATCTTGATCTCTTTACCAAGATTCCTGTAATGAGCAATGTAACATCCCGAAAATTTATTATTTTGTTAAAAACGATCATTTTATAATATTTGTAATTTTTAAGAATTTTTGTGGAATTTTCTGGAGATGATGAATATTTTAATATATTCTTCGTTTTATGTGTGTGCTGAGTGGAGCCGGGAGAATAGAATATTTTCCCTAAAGCTGGTAAATCTTGGACTGTCAACGTGTCAACGGGGGATCTTACTAAACCCGAGTCCGGGCACAGTTTACGAGGTCTACATTTTTGAGGTTTTATCTGCTAGTGTAATAAATCATCTGTCAGAGGTATTTAATCAAGGAGACAAGCTTACTATGCACTTCATAGAGAAGCGTGCGAAGCTTCTCAAGGAAGCTTCTTTGAATCATTTATTATTATTATTTCTCTCTCCTCCTATTTTTGTGCTGCACATTTGAATTAAGGGGCTTAATTCATTCTGCACTCCACACATTTCCTCCTCTCATGTACGTAGCACTCATCTTTCTCTCTTTCCATTTCTCCTTCCAAAGAGTGACACCATCCACCCACCTTCATATTTTCATCCTCCAATACCATCACACTCCAAAGCCACCATTTCGTGTTTGGAGAAGTACCACACGAGGGAATCATCTTCAAGGTCCTACGTCTTCTTCATCTTTTTTTTTCCTCCACGGTTGAAGCTTAAAGGTTGGAACTTTAAGGTAAAGTCCTTAGCTTTTTCCTCATCTCTCCTCATTTTCGTAACCCACTTGTCATTTTGATGACCATGGGTATCCATTTCAACACTTGATTCGATTTTGGTGAGCTTGAATATTCAAGGATCTCTCGGGAGCCGAAAATACAATTTCGACCAAAAGGAGCACCTTCTTTGTGCTTCTCTAAGGTAAGAGGAAGACACTCCTCCTCAACCTCTCTTAGCATTTAGGAACGTCTGTGATTTTGTTGAGGGTCTTTCTGCTTTTGTATGTTGTTTGTATGGTATATGTGTTATTTGATTGTTTGAGTTTTGAATGTACATATATATAAATGATAAGCTGGATGTATTGGAATGTGTAATATTGAAGGGAATGAGTTCCGAGTGATTTTCGGATAGTTACGGTGTTGAGCCCAGGATTTGGAAACTTAATGTGGAAAAACTAGTAATAGTAAGAAATTTGGCCAAACTCGTCGAATATAATGCCTTGATCTTTTGGTGATATGTCAAAATCCGTCGAATGAAGATTTCGACCATTTTCGTCGAATGATAAAATCGTCGAGTAAGGACCCATGGCCAAACCGTCGAACATGATCACCTAATCTCTTAGTAAAATGTTAAATTCCGTCGAGTAAGGACCCATGGCCAAACACTGTCGAACGTGATAACCTAACCACTTAATAAAATGTTAAAATCCGTCGAGTAAGGACCCATGGCCAAACCTGTCGAACATGATAACCTAAAACCTGTCGAACATGATCACCTAATCTCTTAGTAAAATGTTGAAATCCGTCGAGTTTAGACTCCTGACCCTTTCCGTCGAATGTCAAACTCGTCGAATTTAGATTTCTGACCAGCAAACACTAAGTGAAAATCCGTCGAGATTAGATCTTCGACCACTAAACACAATGTCAATATCCGTCGAGTATGAACCTCGATCATGCCCGTCGAGATTGATCTTCCGACCAAAAACCCGTCGAATAGAGTCTCGGACACTTACAAGAAAATGACCCAAAGTCAATAATCGTCGAATTTGAGAGACAATGCCTGTCGAGTAGATGAATTTCTCCCGACCGTCGAAGTTAGAGATTTCGACCAGTGTTCGTCGGTTCGACACTTGGGAGATTCTCTCCAACGTCGACACCTATACCCGTCGAATTGAGGTTGTTGCTGACCATCTGGAGGGTTCGACAGTTTTGATCTTCGCCCGACAGAACCCCATCCGACAGAAAATGATTTCTTCGCCCGACAGAACCCCATCCGACAGAAAATGATTTCTTCGCCCGACAGAACCCCATCCGACAGAAAATGATTTCTTCGTCCGACAGAACCCCCATCCGACAGAAAATGATTTCTTGCCTATCCTACTATAAAATGTGTTTCCCATTCTTTCCTCCTCCTGTTACATTATTCTTCGTCGAATGGCAACTTCAATCATTCATAAAACGTAGTCTCTGTCGAATTCAAATGTATACCTATCACCCAACACCTAGTAATTGAAATCTGTGATTCAATTTGTGATTCCGACCGTGTAGTTTCTTGGACCCAAAACCTTGGGACTAATAGAGGAATATTGATCATAAATAAATGGGATGACTAGAAATTACTTAGGGATGCATAAACAGGGAAGAACATGAGTGTGAGATTATGAGATCTTAGAATAACCTTCTAAGGGCATATGAATAAATTACCTAAGAGGAATTAAGTTAACTAAGAGAATTCCTTTAGAGACAAACCCTGTAAGTAAAGCTAAACCTAAGCAAGAACTCATAATACGTTTTAAAAAGGGTATTGATCTATTTAATGACAATATTATGCTATTGTGGGTCCATGTGAGAGACCATTGACTGTATTAATTCTTACTTTGGCAAATTGTGATATATGATGGAATAGTATGTGATAAGGATCATACATGATTATGCATAGAGTCCGTATGCATTGTGATTTGTCCGTTGGACTGTCGTAAGGCCTAGTTGCCTAGGAGTTGAACACACCTTAGTGCGGGTGCGAATAGACAAGTGGGGTCTGTAGTTGGCCTTGAGGGCGTTGGGGCGCGGGTGTTTCACAAAGGGCGGTGGTAGCCCCTCCGGACCGTGAGACAAACCGATGCAAACGCACCGACGATCTGGACCGGCCACGATCCTATATCGAGATCTTGTGAGAATGTTCTTTGTATAAAGCCTTGTTGCGCAAAATGAGTGATTATTTTCGGAAAGCACTTGTTTTTATGGTGACGAGATACTGGCATGTCTCCCGATCATTCTCTCCGAGTATTTTGTGTCTAGCTCCATGGAGTAGGATCTTGGTTATTGAGGGCTCATGTGTATAGAGTCCGTGCATTATTTGCATTTATCATTATTATGTTCGGCATTGATATATTGTTGATATACCTATGACCGCCTGAAGGTATCGCTTGATTCATAACTGCTCTTGAATGTCTATTACTATTACTGTTGTTGTAAATGCTATGTGGGCGCTTTGCGCCGTTTGGTTTCTTGATGCTATAATTGGTAATGATGGAAGGATGTCTTACCTCTTTTCCTTCCTGTCTCTCCATTTCTGTTTATCTGTACATTGCGTCTCATCGAAGACAACCGTGAGGAATCGGAAGCTCCCAACTTCCCTGGTTTTTGGCCTTACCTTGACTGAGCGACCACAGAAGACCATGGAGCCCCGTACGCACAGATTTTTGGGAGATGTACGTCTGACTTTCTTAGGAGGGCGAGTCTTTGGTATATCAACTACGATTCGAACATTTGTGTCTACACGGAGATGTCTCGATATCACTAGCCTGGAGACACCACGAACCACCTGTCTTCACCTGCTGTATCAGCCTACGTTTGGAGTTTCAGCTACCAATCCGTGAGATGTGGGGCGATCGTTACTTCACTCCGAGAGAGGACTCTTTTCGTTCTACAGCTCGGGCCCCGTCCCGTGTCTCTGCTATTCCTATGGTGATTTCTTCTGATGATGAGGAAGATCCCGAGGAAGTCCCTGAGGACGACCCCGAAGAGGACCCTGAAGAGGATCCTGACACGATTCCTCCTCACTTGAGGGATTGATGTTACTCGTAGCTACTGAAGGCTACCAAGTATTTTATTTTGGGGGCCCGATGTTTTGTTTGTAGTGGGTGTAAATTCGATATCGTGGGGATGTGTATGTAATACTTTGGGGCGGTATAGTTTTGCTTTTGATGTACAGGCTTGTAACCAAATGTTTTGGTAAACTTATATATATATATATATATGATGATGCGAGATATTAATTCCTATGCATGTTTTACTTCTGTTTGATCTTTTATTTCCTTTGATGTCTCGTCAACATGGTTACTAATGATAATTAAAATATATATATATATATATATACATATATAGAACATAACCGCCAATTAAAATACCCAACTATAATCTAGTGAATATACGCGTCTTATTAAAATGGACCGGGTCTTAACTCACCTAACTTTATTTCCGCATTGTAATCGACCATGTGACGTTCCCTTGGAAGAGGGGCGTTACATTTTTGGTATCAGAGCCCCGGTTTATGTTTCTTTGGGTTTTGTGGTTGAGTCTGTCTTGTTTGTGCTGTGTGTTCTCTGAATGGTATTCGTAAAGGAGTAGTGTTTGGTATTCTTAGTGAATGCAACCGACTTTTCTGTGTTTTCGGATAATCGAATACGAGAAAGTGAGATGGCACGAAGGGAAGACATGGCAAAGCGGCTATTACGGCGATGCAAAGGATGGCCGAGGTCATCGCACAACAACCGAGCAAGCCGCACGACGACAGAAGAGAGAGTTACGCAACAACAAGAGCGAGTGCTCAACGGTTAGAGGCTACTGGCGATGCTCGAATTTAGCAGAATTTCGACGCCATAATCCTCCTCAATTTAAAGGAGAATTTGATCCAGGACAAAGCTAGTCCGTGGATCAAGGAGTTGGAGAAGGTATTTCGAGGAATGAATTGCGGCGAGGGTAAGAAGGTGGATTATGCTACTTTTATCTTTGGTAGGCAACGCCGAGAGCGGTGGAACGGAGTGCGGAGGATGCTAGAAGCTGCGAACCGAGATATTACTTGGGAGTTGTTCAAAGAAAAGTTCTTGGACATGTATTTTCCTGCGAGTGCAAGGCATGCGAAGGAGTCGGAATTCCTCAACCTGCGATAGGGGAATATGACTGTTAGCGAGTACGCAGCGAGATTCGAAAACTTGTCCCAGTTTTCGACCTACTTTCAGAACCAACCAGATGAGGCTTGGAAGTGCCGAAGATTCACGGAAGGATTGAGGTACGAACTGAGGAAAGCTGTGATCACCTTGAGGATCAATGAATTCTCACAACTGCTGGATACTTGCTGTGATGTAGAGGCTCTGGAGCAATCTAGAGATATGAGGAATAGAAACTTTGGGCCTGCGAGATTCCAGAGAGGCGGCAACAACAGTGCTAACCGCTTCCAGAAGAAGCCATACTCTCGACCAATGGGAAGTCACCAACAAGCCATGGGTGGAAGTTCAAGCGGAGGTTCTAGTGGGAACCGGACTGGCCAAAACTTGGCATATCCCTCCAAATGCCGGAAGTGTGGAAAAGATCATCTGACAAGGGATTGTCCTATAAAAGGGATTATCTGTTTTCGATGTGGGAAACCTGGACACATCTACAGAGATTGCAATCAAGCGAAGGTCGAACCTTCAATGAATGCTGCGAAAGCCAAGAAACCGCAAGCTGGAGGACGAGTTTACACTATGAGCGGAGTGAAGCCTCCGAATCCGAAGATTTGATACTGAGGAGAAGGCATCATAGAAGGTAATCTTTTAAGCTGCATCTTGTATGACTCTGGGGCAACCCATTCTTTTATATCGTATTTGTGTGCAAAAACCGAGTCTACTGTGTCGTCCTTACCTTTTGACTTAATCTGTTTCTACCCCCACCGATAAACCAAGTAGTTACTACCAAAGTTTGTCTAAACTGTCCATTGATTGTTGAAGGTCGATCCTTTTTGGTCGATCCGATTTGTTTACCTCTTTCCCAATTAGATATTATCCTAGGGATGGTGGTTGTCTTCTAACCATGTTCGTTAGGACATTCCCGAGAAAGACCATAGTTTTTCCCATAAATGAGAATTCTAGATTTTTGACGGCCAACCGAGTTCAAGCTCTCTTGAAAGAAGGAGCTCACGGATACATGCTACTTGTCTTCTTTGAAAATCGAGAACGAGGTTGATATGGACACAATTCCGGTGGTGAATGAGTTTCCGAAGTCTTTCCGAGAGTGTGCTGGTTTACCACCGGCTCGAGAGATAGAGTTTGCTATCGACTTAGTACGGGAGCTGGTCCGTGTCTATAACACCGTCTTAGGATGGCACCAACGAGTTAGCCGAGCTAAAGAAACAGACTAGAAGAGCTTTTGGAAAAGCAATTTGTCGGGCCAAGTGTGTCACCATGGGGAGCACCAGTCTTTGTTAGTTCGCAAGAAGGATGGCACCTCAAGGTTATGTGTGGACTATCGACAGCTGAACAAAGTGACGATTAAGAACAAATATCCACTCCCGAGGATTGACAACTTGATGGACCAACTGAAGGGAGCGGCAGTGTTTTCCAAGATTGATCTGCGATCTGGGTATCATCGATACGAGTGAAACAGAGGATGTGCCCAAGGCGCTTTTCGCACCCGATACGGTCACTACGAGTATTTGGTGATGCCGTTTGGTGTGACGAATGCGCCGGCCTATCTTCATGGACTACATGAACCGAATCTTTCGACCTTACTTGGATAAGTTCGTTGTGGTCTTCATTGATGACATTCTGGTATACTCTCAAAATCGGGAGGACCATCTTTGAACACCTCGGTATAGTTCTTCGATTCGAAGGAGAAGGAATTGTATGCCAAAGCATGTCAAAATGTGAGTTTTGGTGGAAGAAATCAAGTTTCTAGGTCACGTGATCTCAAAGAGTGGGATTCTTTGTGGATCCATCAAAAGTGGAGGCAAGTACTACGATGGGAAAGGCCGAAGTCGCAACGAGAGATTGAAGCTTTGTGGGTTTGGCGGGATATTACCGGAGGTTCATTGAGGGATTCTCCAAGATTGCTTTGGACCACTTACGCAACTCACAAGGAAAAACCAAACTTTTGAGTGGACCGACAAATTATGTGAGCAAAGTTTCCAAGAGTTGAAGAATCGACTGACTACCTCACCGGTGTTAGTTCTACCGATCCGAATGAGCAGTTTGAAGTATCTTGTGACGCTTCATACCAAGGGCTAGGATCTGTACTTATGCAACATGGAAGAGTGGTGGCTTATGCTTCAAGACAGTTGCGAGTGCACGAGAAGAATTATCCGACGCACGACCTGGAGCTAGCGGCTGTAGTTTTTGCTCTGAAAATATGGAGGCATTTTCTCTACGGGGCAACGTTTAACATTTTCAGTGATCACAAGAGTCTGAAGTATTTGTATGATCAGAAGGAGTTGAACATGAGGCAACGAAGGTGGTTAGAATTCCTGAAGGATTACGATTTCCAACTTCTGTATCATCCTGGCAAGGCAAATGTTGTGGCAGACGCTCTAAGTAGAAAGATGATCAGTGTCTCTGCCCTGATGATCAAGGAAAAGGATCTAATAGAGCAATTCAGAGATGTATGGTCTTTTGTGAAGTTAGAACCTGGAAAGATTTGCATGAATATGGTTACCATCTCGAGCGAGTTGATGGACAGACATAAGAAAAGAGTAGAAGAAGGACAAATTCTTGCAAGAAGTGAGGGAACGAGATGAAGCAAGGAAATGAAACAGAGTTTACGAGAGGAACGGATGGAATTTTGAGATTCCAGGGGAGAGTTTGTGTCCCTCGGAATCAAGAACTTAGAGAATACATCATTAATCATGCTCACACAAGCCAACCGAGTATGCACCGGGCATGACGAAGATGTATCAAGACTTGAAGAAGTTGTTCGGTGGCACGGAATGAAGAGTGACGTTACTAGACGTGTATCTACTTGTCCTGGTTTGTCAAAAAGCTAAAGTGGAACATCAAAGACCAGCAGGATTCTTTGCAACCGTTATCTATTCCGGAATGGAAGTGGGACAGTATTGCCATGGACTTTGTAGTCGGATTACCAAGGACAAGAAAAGGTCATGATTCGATTTGGGTAATTGTGGACCGACTCACGAAATCGCACATTTTCTTCCGATCGACATCAAGTACAAGCTAGAGAGATTGACTCAGATCTATATTGGAGAGATTGTCAGACTGCACGGTGTGCCTACAAGTATTGTTTCGGATAGAGATCCGAGGTTTACTTCAAATTTCTGGAAGAGTTTGCAAGAAGCATTGGGGACAAAATTACAACTTAGTTCTGCTTATCATCCATGAGACCGACGGTCAGTCGGAGAGAACAATCAATCCTTGGAAGATTTGCTTAGAGCTTGCACCATAGAGCAAACTGGGAGTTGGGATGACATTCTACCCTTGATAGAATTCACCTACAACAACAGTTATCATTCGAGCATAGGGATGGCACCCTATGAAGCTCTGTATGGACGACGATGTCGAACACCTATGTGTTGGTACCAAGACGGCGAGCGCCTTACTATTGGACCCGAGATTATACAACAGACAACTGAGAAGGTTAAAATGATTCAGGAAAAGATGAGGACGGCTCAGAGTCGACAAAGGAGTTATGCAGACCGAAGGAGAAAACCTCTTGAGTTTAAGGAGGGTGAGCATGTATTCCTGAAAGTCACACCTATTTGGGTGGTAGGGCTTTAAAATCTAGAAAACTCACTCCTAAATTCCTTGGACAATACCAAATCATTGCTCGTGTAGGTCCCTGTAGCATACCAAATATCCTTACCTCCTTTTCTTTCAAACATTCATAATGTTTTCCATGTGTCACAACTTCGGAAATACCTTCCCGACCCAAGTCATATCATAGCACCAGATACAAGTACAACTAAAGAAAACTTAACTTATGAGACGTCTCCTATAAGAATCGAGGATAGCAGGATAAAGCAATTAAGAGGCAAGGAGATCGCATTGGTGAAAGTGATCTGGAACGAGGTGATTTGGAGATGCAACCTGGGAGTTGGAAGACAAGATGAGAGAAGCAATACCCACTGACTATTCTAAGGTATGCAAATTTCGAGGACGAAATTTCTTTTTAGAAGGGGAGTGTTGTAACATCCCGAAAATTTATTATTTTGTTAAAAACGATCATTTTATAATATTTGTAATTTTTAAGAATTTTTGTGGAATTTTCGGAGATGATGAATATTTTAATATATTCTTCGTTTTATGTGTGTCTTGAGTGGAGTAGGAGAATAGAATATTATCCCTAAAGGTCAAGTAAATCTTGGACTGTCAACGTGTCAACGGGGATCTTACTAAACCCGAGTCCAGCACGTTTACGAGGTCTACATTTTTGAGGTTTTATCTGCTAGTGTAATAAATCATCTGTCAGAGGTATTTAATCAAGGAGACAAGCTTACTATGCACTTCGTAGAGAAGCGTGCGAAGCTTCTCAAGGAAGCTTCTTTGAATCATTTTTTATTATTATTTCTCTCTCCTCCTATTTTTTGTCTTTGCACATTTGAATTAAGGGGCTTAATTCATTCTGCACTCCACACATTTCCTCCTCCTGTACGTAGCACTCATCTTTCTCTCTTTCCATTTCTCCTTCCAGCAGCACCATCCACCCACCTTCATATTTTCATCCTCCAATACCATCACACTCCAGCACCATTTCGTGTTTGGAGAAGTACCACACCTGAGGGAATCATCTTCAAGGTCCTACGTCTTCTTCATCTTTTTTTTTTCCTCCACGGTTGAAGCTTAAAGGTTGGAACTTTAAGGTAAAGTCCTTAGCTTTTTCCTCATCTCTCCTCATTTTCGTAACCCAATGTCATTTTGATGACCATGGGTATCCATTTCAACACTTGATTCTGATTTTGGTGAGCTTGAATATTCAAGGATCTCTGGGAGCTGAAAATACAATTTCTGACCAAAAGGAGCAGCCTTCTTTGTGCTTCTCTAAGGTAAGAGGAAGACACTCCTCCTCAACCTCTCTTAGCATTTAGGAACGTCTGTGATTTTGTTGAGGGTCTTTCTGCTTTTGTATGTTGTTTGTATGGTATATGTGTTATTTGATTGTTTGAGTTTTGAATGTACATATATATAAATGATAAGCTGGATGTATTGGAATGTGTAATATTGAAGGGAATGAGTTCGAGTGATTTTCGGATAGTTACGGTGTTGAGCCCGGATTTGGAAACTTAATGTGGAAAAACTAGTAATAGTAAGAAATTTGGCCAAACTCGTCGAATATAATGCCTTGATCTTTTGGTGATATGTCAAAATCCGTCGAATGAAGATTTCTGACCATTTTCGTCGAATGATAAAATCCGTCGAGTAAGGACCCATGGCCAAACTGTCGAACATGATCACCTAATCTCTTAGTAAAATGTTAATTTCGTCGAGTAAGGACCCATGGCCAAACCTGTCGAACGTGATAACCTAACCACTTAATAAAATGTTAAAATCCGTCGAGTAAGGACCCATGGCCAAACCTGTCGAACATGATAACCTAAAACCTGTCGAACATGATCACCTAATCTCTTAGTAAAATGTTGAAATCCGTCGAGTTTAGACTCCTGACCCTTTCCGTCGAATGTCAAACTCGTCAATTTAGATTTCGACAATGACAAACACTAAGTGAAAATCCGTCGAGATTAGATCTTCGACCACTAAACATAATGTCAATATCCGTCGAGTATGAACCTCGATCATGCCCGTCGAGATTGATCTTCCGACCAAAAACCCGTCGAATAGAGTCCCTGGACACTTACAAGAAAATGACCCAAAGTCAATAATCGTCGAATTTGAGAGACAATGCCTGTCGAGTAGATGAATTTCTCCCGACCGTCGAAGTTAGAGATTTCGACCAGTGTTCGTCGGTTCGACACTTGGGAGATTCTCTCCAACATCGACACCTATACCCGTCGAATTAAGGTTGTTGCTGACCATCTGGAGGGTTCGACAGTTTTGATCTTCGTCCGACAGAACCCCATCCGACAGAAAATGATTTCTTCGCCCGACAGAACCCCATCCGACAGAAAATGATTTCTTCGCCCGACAGAACCCCATCCGACAGAAAATGATTTCTTCGTCCGACAGAACCCCATCCGACAGAAAATGATTTCTTGCCTATCCTACTATAAAATGTGTTTCCCATTCTTTCCTCCTCCTGTTACATTATTCTTCGTCGAATGGCAACTTCAATCATTCATAAAACGTAGTCTCTGTCGAATTCAAATGTATACCTATCACCCAACACCTAGTAATTGAAATGTGATTCAATTTGTGATTCCGACCGTGTAGTTTCTTGGACCCAAAACCTTGGGACTAATAGAGGAATATTGATCATAAATAAATGGGATGACTAGAAATTACTTAGGGATGCATAAACAGGGAAGAACATGAGTGTGAGATTATGAGATCTTAGAATAACCTTCTAAGGGCATATGAATAAATTACCTAAGAGGAATTAAGTTAACTAAGAGAATTCCTTTAGAGACAAACCCTGTAAGTAAAGCTAAACCTAAGCAAGAACTCATAATACGTTTTAAAAAGGGTATTGATCTATTTAATGACAATATTATGCTATTGTGGGTCCATGTGAGAGACCATTGACTGTATTAATTCTTACTTTGGCAAATTGTGATATATGATGGAATAGTATGTGATAAGGATCATACATGATTATGCATAGAGTCTGTATGCATTGTGATTTGTCCGTTGGACTGTCGTAAGGCCTAGTTGCCTAGGAGTTGAACACACCTTAGTGCGGGTGCGAATAGACAAGTGGGGTCCTGTAGTTGGCCTTGAGGGCGTTGGGGCGCGGGTGTTTCACAAAGGGTAGTGGTAGCCCCTCTGGACCGTGAGACAAACCGATGCAAACGCACCAACGATCCTGACTGGCCACAGTCCTATATCGAGATCTTGTGAGAATCTTTCTTTGTATAAAGCCTTGTTGCGCAAAATGACTGATTATTTTCTCGGAAAGCACTTGTTTTTATGGTGACGAGATCCGACATGTCTCCCTGATCATTCTCTCGAGTATTTTGTGTCTAGCTCCATGGAGTAGGATCTTGGTTATTGAGGGCTCATGTGTATAGAGTCCGTGCATTATTTGCATTTATCATTATTATGGTGCGGCATTGATATATTGTTGATATACCTATGATTTGCACTGGAACTATCTGCTTGATTCATAAGCGCTCTTGAATGTCTATTACTATTCTTGTTGTTGTAAATGCTATGTGGGCGCTTTGCTTGTGGTTTGGTTTCTTGATGCTATAATTGGTAATGATGGAAGGATGTCTTACCTCTTTTCCTTCTGTCTCTCCATTTCGTTTATACGTACATTGCGTCTCATCGAAGACAACCGTGAGGAATCGGAAGCTCCCAACTTCCCCGGTTTTTGGCCTTACCTTGACCGAGCGACCACGAAGACCATGGAGCCCGTACGCACGTGATTTTTGGGAGATGTACGTCGACTTTCTTAGGAGGGCCGCAGTCTTTGGTATATCAACTACGGTTCGAACGCCGTGTCTACACGGGAGATGTCTCGATATCACTAGCCTGGAGACGCCACGAACCACTGTCTTCACCTGTTGTGTATCGCCTACGTTTGGAGTTTCGGCTACCAATCGTGAGATGTGGGGCGATCGTTACTTCACTCCAGAGAGAGGACTCTTTTCGTTCTATTGCTCGGGCCCCGTCCCGTGTCTCTGCTATTCCTATGGTGATTTCTTCGATGATGAGGAAGATCCCGAGGAAGATCCCGAGGAAGTCCCACGAGGACGACCCCGAAGAGGACCCACGAAGAGGATCGACACGATTCCTCCTCACTTGAGGGATTGATGTTACTCGTAGCTCTTGAAGGCTACCAAGATTTTATTTTGGGGGCCCGATGTTTTGTTTGTAGTGGGTAAATTCGATACCGTGGGGATGTGTATGTAATACTTTGGGGCAGGTATAGTTTTGCTTTTTGATGTACCAGGCTTGTAACCAAATGTTTTGGTAAACTTATATATATATATATATATGATGATGCAGATATTAATTCCTATGCATGTTTTACTTCTGTTTGATCTTTTATTTCCTTTGATGTCTCGTCAACATGGTTACTAATGATAATTAAAAAAAAAAAAATATATATATATATATATATACATATATAGAACATAACCGCCAATTAAAATACCCAACTATAATCTAGTGAATATACGCGTCTTATCAAAATGGACCGGGTCTTAACTCACCTAACTTTATTTCCGCATTGTAATCGACCATGTGACGTTCCCTTGGAAGAGGGGCGTTACAAGCAACTAATGCAACTTTTTATAGAGCATGAAAAGTATAAAATGACAATAGACTTATTTAATGAGTGGTTGGATGAGCGGGTGGATAAGTGAAAAATGACAATAGTTGTCTAACGAGTAGGTGAATGAGTGGAAAATGACAATAGAGTTATTTAATGAGTGGGTGGATGATGGGTGGATGAGTGGAAAATTATTGTCATGCTTGTCTCCCCACTTGCACCAACCAATTCAGCTATCTTCATATGACTATAACTCTATCATAACATCATCATTTTGAAAAGTGGTCTTCATTAAAGTTGATGGGTTTTATCTTAGTTTTCTAATTCCACTAGTTTCATCCCAATCTAACTCTTACAGCCCAACTTATGTCTCAATATTTGCACATTATTCAGGTTCCAACAATAGCACCTATGTTCTAACTTTCAAACCCAATATGACCCACTAGACATCCGATTACGCTCTTGTGTTCTTCATGAAAGTTGTAGATTTAGGTCTTATATTTCATTTGGGCTTATTTTGGTGTCAATTGAACTCCTATAGCTCAATAAATGGGCTGATGAGTGCGCAGAGGTCAAGCTATCAAGATCAGCTTTCTGGCTCTTATTTCCACTTCAATTTAAATTATCCAAATGTGTGATTCAGCTCTTGAGGTCTCATGAAACTTGTAGAGAATTGTCTTAACTTTCCTATAAGACCAAAATCACATCAATCAAATATTTGAAACTCAGATTATAGCTAATTTACTGAACATTGCTAAATAAATAAATTAAGGTCAATTCATGCGATAATTCCTTCAATGATCCAATTAGGCCCAACATCATAAAATGTTACAAAAATAACTTAATTAAGCCTAATTGGATCTTAGAAAACCCAGTGAGAGGATTATTAAATGAATAAAATATATTGCTATCAAATTCCCCCACACTTAGCTTTTGCACTCCCAGGCAAAACACATAAGACCAAAATTAGGGAATAAGAAAGAACAACACAAACTCAAAAGTTAAAAACTCTAAAAGAATCAATTTCCAATGATATTAAAAAATGCAAAAGTTTATAAGTAAGAAGAGCAACCAATGATTCAAGGGATCAAAACATTTATGAAGTAACGTTTCTTCACATTTCAAACCAACATGCAAGGAAACTTCAATTGAAAAGCATGAGTCAAGAATGATAAATTTTCACAAGATTCACTCTCAATCCCTCATGCGTTTGAAAGGTAGGTATTTCACTCAATTAAACCCATGAAAAATTGCACTACCATAAGTTTGCTCATCTTCTACTTCTCCACTACTCAAAACACATGTGCGCACAAATCAAGAGGACTTTATTCAAAGTTGTAATGGGGTCAAGGTAAAGGACGGGATAATATGGATACGACAAGTTAAATACTAAAGAGAATAAAAGGGCATTAGGGTTGAGTTCAAATAACAAACATGAAAAGTTCATCCTAACTAAACATAATACAAATTCCCTTTACATATTCTTTTCCATTCCATTTTTGCCTTGTTGGCCTTTCTTTACGCACC
Source organism: Ormosia semicastrata (assembly GCA_029884595.1). Lineage (NCBI taxonomy): Eukaryota > Viridiplantae > Streptophyta > Magnoliopsida > Fabales > Fabaceae > Ormosia > Ormosia semicastrata. Next base: position 80,490,451 of record JAQQTO010000060.1, read on the forward strand.
TTTTTTATAAATATATTCATTATTTTTTTTAATTGGCCACATGCTGCTTCTACAAACTATGTACCCTTCCCAAAACTTGACCCACAAAATACACAAATATTTGTAAATTGATGAACAAAAGCTCTCTCCATTTCTATACTTACCCTCCCTTTAAATGATTATTAGTTGGATGAAAATAAAGAAAATAGAACGTTTAAATAGGAAAAAGAATGGAACATGTAATGATAGCACCTATATGGGTAGGTTGGTTGTTGTCAAAAAAGTTTGAAATTAAAAAACATCAATTTTTTTATTATTTTTTTATTATTTGGAAAGATAAAACGAGAGCTGGAACTAGTCCAAAACTGAAGGCTAGGCTCTCACGCCCGTTTATTCAACAAAGATGGTATATCTTTAGACTGCGTGTTATCAGTGCAGTAGTGGATATCTTTGAATTACGTGTAACCAGTGCAATAAACACACCATTTAAAGTGGGAGATCCTGTTACCAAGTGGCCTCAATACTCAAGAGGGGGGTGAATTGAGTATGAAAACTAAGTTCGCAAATCTTTCGCAAATCGTTTGATAAACAATTTTTGTTGAAGCTAATTGATGATTAGAGATGATTGAATATAAAAGATAAACACTTTCACTTATAAATGCAATAGCCAAAGGTACCAATATTCAAGCAAATCAATAAAACAGTACTTAATGTAAAGAGAAGGGTTTAGAGAAAACAAACACAATGATTTATCCTGGTTCGATCACCAATCCACTTGTGATCTATGTCCACTCCCCAAGCAACAACTTGAGATTTTTCACTATATCTTCAAGCTTCAATGGGTGCTTGACAACCACTACAACCTTGAGCACTCAACACTTTGGGATACCTCACCCTTGGAGCTTGAGTCTCTTCAACTAAGGGATACCTCACCCTTTACACTTTTGGAGGGATGCCTCACCCTCTTTACAAAGCAATAATGATAGATTGAATGAAGCTCTCAATAGAGCAGATGATTACAAATTGAAGCTCTAATATGCTCTCAAAGATTTTTCATGTTTTTAACAGAAAATAGAGCAAGAAATGGATTTGAGGATTGATTCACGTTTAGAAGTATTGATGATCAGTTTTTGGTTCAAGGTCAATCTCAAATAAAGACCCAACTTTGGTATTTATAAGTTTCTCAATTAATAGAGCCGTTGGGGTGGTTTGGGCATGCATTTAATGCATTTAATATAGTCGTTGGACGTTGTCAGGGTTCGTGTAATCGATTACACAACTTATGTAATTGATTACATTGTTGTTCCAACGTGTTCTTGGCTTTCTGGGCTTTGTGTAATCGATTACATTATTGGTGTAATCGATTACATGGCTTCTGACTTTGCTTGTAATCGATTATAATATCCATGTAATCGATTACATGACTTCTGACTTGCTGTGTAATCGATTACAATATCCATGTAATCGATTACATGACTCTTTGAACGTGTTCTTGCCTTTCTGGGCTTAATGTAATCGATTACATATTTTGTGTAATCGATTACATGGCCTCTGACTTTCTTATAATCGATTACATTGCTCATGTAATCGATTATATGACTTTTGTTTGCTGTGTAATCGATTACAAACATCATGTAATCGATTACATTGGCCTTTGAACACATTTTTCAAGTCCAATAAAGCTTGTAAGTCATTTTTAACACCTTGAGACAATTGTTTAAACATAAATCCTTTTAAGAGTGTTAGATTTAAGATTGAAACTCAAGTTTTCTTGAAAGCCATGTTTAACTTTGAAATTTCCCATTTATTTTGAAATAATATATTGAAAAACCATTTGAGAAATCTTGAGAGCATTTAACATACATGTTCTAAGTCTTATAACTACATAAACTTGTTGACTTCTTTCTTTGATCTTGATTTTTCCTTTTGCGCTTGATCTTCTCTTTTGCACTTGATCTTCATTTTGGCCTTTGTTATCATTAAAAACCATTTGAGATGCTTTAGGGACATAAGCATTCACAGATCCTATCAACGTACCATAAACAGTGGTCCAGGATTACCACAGTGGTGGTCTTCAGAAGTCTAAGACTTGGAGGGCCTGCGCTTTCGACGCGGTCAACTAACAAAAGTTAACAAATCTGCAAATGGAGTGTATAGGATCACAGTACATCTTATCTTCTGCACGCTGAGAGCCAAAGCAAACAAATGCCTGGATCAAGCTTCAAATGCCTTGTAACATTCTCGACTTACACAAATCTAATAACATTCTAGTCCAACACGGGATACTTCTTTCTGTCCATCAATCTCACAGTGCCTGAATGGTAAACATTGGGTTGTGAGATATGGCTCTCCACAAAGCATGGCACACGAACCTTATTAAGGATCGGCATACAAAGGTCCAACCCAAGTCAATGATGGGTCTAACCATAAGGTTAGGGGCTCCACACTTGATTAAGAGCATGGTACTTTTTCGATCACCTTTTTTTTTAAGATGAACAAGATAATGTTGCTGTGATTGTGGCTCACATCTTCCACTAGTTTTATATCCAGTAATGACTTAAACGTCTTCTATGAGTTAAGGATAAGCTTCCCATCCAATTTTCTTATAAATTGTCAAACAGGGTCTTTTTGAGTCAGATTCCCAAGACTGTAACGCTTATGTTCATCCCTAGAGAGATTCTACAAATTAAGAAGTTCACGATGCACTCCACAAGAATGCGTCTCAAGAGTTAATAAGATATCATCTAATGACTCCTTACTCAGTCCATTCTTAATAAAGTATATTTTGTTTTCTCAGTTTGTGGAAACCATCCCCAAAGAACAACATTCTTGTTACCATTCCATTGTGTACATTTGTGATAAACTAGTAATCTTTTTGCTCTTCTCGTTTTAGAATATGAACTTTTACTGAATCCTGGCATATATGAGCTAAATGAATTTGAAAATTTACTTGCTAAACGGACCTTTGCTTCTATTATCCAATGTATATCTTCTGGGATGCCCTTGTACATTAACATTCTCAATCTTTCACACCTAGCTTTGTAGATTTTTATTAGAGCATTTTGAGGAAGAAAAGGAAAATATTTTCTTAAAATCGAGAGAATGACATCCATTTTAAAGGAGAAGGAATCAGTTATTATGGGAAATTGAAAAATAAACTGACTTGAGAGTCACGGAGATGCAAAAAGAAAGCAACAAAATTAAAATAAAGAAATGCAAAGAAAGCAACAAAATTAAAATAAATTTTTCTCATAACAAGGATAAGAAAGGGAGATGGATTCTAGCTCAACAACTTGGGTTTCCAGAAATGGTTTGAGTTTTTGTCCATTGACCTTAAACACATTACCACTCCTAGGGTTCTCAATATCTATGGCCCCATAAGGATACATATGTTTGACAACAAAAAGGGCTACCCCACCTAGATCTTAATTTTCTAGGGAATATGTGAACATGAGAATTATAAAGCAGAACTTTTTGACCAATTTTAAAAGATTTCCTCAAAATTGATTTGTCGTGAAAAGCTTTTCCCCTAGATTTATAAATTTTTGAGTTTTCATATGCATCATTTCTCAATTCCTCAAGTTCATTTAATTACCATTTGTGTACTTTGCAAGCATCATCAAGGTTTAGGTTGAAAGTTTTAATGGCCCAAAATACTCTATGCTCTAGTTCTACAGGCAAGTGAGATGGATTCTAGCTCAACAACTTGGGTTTCCAGAAATGGTTTGAGTCTTTGTCCATTGACCTTAAACACATTACCACTCTTAGGATTCTCAATGTCTATGGCCCCATGAGGATACACATATTTGACAACAAAAGGGCCACTCCACCTAGATCTCAATTTTCTAGGGAATATCTGAAGACGAGAATTATAAAGCAGAACTTTTTGACCAATTTCAAAAGATTTCCTCAAAATTGATTTACCATGAAAAGATTTTGCTCTAGTTTTATAAATTTTTGAGTTTTCATATGCATCATTTCTCAATTCGTCAAGTTCATTTAATTGTAATTTGCGTACTTTGCAAGCATCATCAAGGTTTAGGTTGAAAGTTTTAATGGCCCAAAATGCTTTATGCTCCATTTCTACAGACAAGTGACAAGGTTTTCCATAGACTAACCAATAGGGTGATATGCCTAAAGATGTTTTGAAAGCAGTACGGTAAGCCTAAAGTGCATCGTTTAGTCTTAAAGACCAATCTTTACGATTTGGGTTAACCATTTTTTCCAAAATTTGTTTAATCTCCTTGTTTGCTAATTCTACTTGTCCACTTGTTTGAGGGTGATAAGGGGTGGCAATTTTGTGGGTAATGTCATATTTTTTCATTAATGATTCAAATGGTTTATTGTAAAAAATGTGCTCCCCTATCACTGATGATAGCTTAAGGGATTCCAAATCGACTCAAGACATTTTCTTTTAAAAATTTAAGAACAGTTTTATGATCATTGTGTCGACATGGAATCCCATCAATCCATTTTGAGATATAATCAACTACAATCAAAATATACACAAATCCAAATGATGATGGAAATGGACCCATGAAATCAATTCCCCAACAATTAATAATTTCAATAACAAGGATAGGGTTCAGAGGCATCATATTTCATTTTGAAATGGAACCTAATTTCTAACAATTTTCACAACTTTTGCAAAATGTATAACTATCCTTAAATAAGTTAGGCCGATAAAATCCACACTGTAAGATTTTCACAGCTATTTTATTTGAAGAAAAGTGACCTCCACATGCTTCTGGGTGACAATTTAATAAGACTACCTACCTCACTGTCAGGCACACATCTCTGAATGATTTGATCAGGAAAATACTTGAACAAATATGGGTCATCCCAATAAATTTTTTCACCTCAGTAAGAAATTTCCTTCTGTCTTGGTGTGTCCATTGAGGCGGCATCTTTTCTGTTACAAGAAAATTGACTATGTTAGCAAATCAAGGCATGAGATTGACAAAAAATAAAAATTCATCAGTAAAAGAATCATTGATAGGTGTGATATCAAAAGGTGAGCCTGTTGTAAGTATGGACAAATGATCTGCAATAACATTTTCAACTCATTTCTTATCTTTTTATTATGATGTTGAATTCTTGAAGCAACAATATCCACCATATCAACCTAGGTTTGACATCTTGCTTAGACATTAAATATCTAACAGCGGCATGATCGATGAAAATAACTATAGAAGTACTAATTAAATAAGCTCAAAATTTGTCCAATTTAAAAATTATAACAAGTAGTTCTTTCTCAGTAGTGGTGTAATTCATTTGTGCACTATTTAAATTTCGACTTGCATAATAAATTACATGAGACTTACCTTCCTTTCTTTAGCCTAAAACAATGCCAACAATAAAATCACTAGTATCACACATCAACTTAAAAGGCAAAGACCAGTCGGGGGTTTGTATGATAAGAGCAGATGTCAGAAGAGTAATTAATTTTTCAAAAGATTTCTGGTATTCTTGAGTCTAATTAAATGGTGCATCTTTTATTAGAATATTACATAATGGTTTAGATATGGCACTAAAGTCCTTAATGAATCTTCTGTAAAATCCTGCATGTCCTAAAAATGAATAAACTTCCCTGACTATTTTTGATGAAGGCAAATGGGCAATTAATTCAACTTTGGCGTCATCAACTTCAATTCTTTTAGAAGATATTACATGACCTAACACTATTCCTGAGGTAACCATGTAATGACATTTTTCTCAGTTTAACACAAGTCAATTTTCTTCGCATATTTTAAGAACTTTTTTCAAAATTATTAAGACAAATTTCAAATGAATTTCCATAAACTGTCAAGTCATCCATGAAAACCTCTAAATAATGCTCAACCATGTCACTAAAAATACTTAGCATGCATCTTTGGAATGTTGCCGAAGCATTATAAAGGCCAAAAGGCATTCTTCTGTATGCAAAAGTACCAAAGGGATATGTAAAAGTGATCTTTTCTTGATCCTCTAATGCAATGGATATTTGATAATAGCCTGAATAACCATCAAGAAAACAGTAGTAGGGATGTCCTGCTACCCTTTCTAGAATTTGATCAAGAAATGACAAGGGAAAATGATCTTTCCTAGTGGCAATATTTAATTTTCTAAAATCGATACACATACACCAACTGGATGAGACTCACATAGGTATTAATTCACCTTTTTTATTTTCAACCATTGTTATTCTATATTTCTTAGGCAAAACTTGTGTAGGGCTTACCCAATGCCTATCAAAAATAGGGTAGATAATTCTAACATCAAGTAATTTGAGAACTTCAACTCTAACTACCTCTTTCATGTATGGATTTAATCTTCTAAGGTTGTTGAGATATTTAAGCATTATCTTTTAAATGTATTTTATGTGTACAAATTAATGAATTAATGCCTTTTATGCCCTTTAATGTCCATCCAATTGCACTTTTATGCCTTTTAAGTACTTCTATTAATATACCTCCTTGTTCTCTAGTAAGGGTCGAGGAAATTACCACTGGAAAACTTTGTTCTTCTCCCAAAAATATGTACTTCAACCTAGCAGATAATGGCTTTAGTTTTAGTGTGGGTACTTCTTCATAGGTATTATCATTCATGGGATTTAGCTCTTTGAATCTCGACTTCCATCCTTTGTATTCCATTACTTGTGTACAATCAAGAAAAGAGCATATTTCAGAAACATCATCGTCTAATTGCATACTTGAGTCAAATGAATTGATTAAACAAATTTCTAATGGGTAAGAAGAACTCCTAGTTTGAAGATGATCATCTATAATGGCCTCAATCCTTTTAACTTCCTCCTTTTCATCATGGACTTTCTATGGTTGCTTGCACATGTTGAAAACATTAAGCTCCAGTGTCATATTTCTAAATGTTAGCTTCATCACTCCATTTCTGCAATTTATCAAAGCATTAGATGTTGCTAAAAAAAGGTGACCTAAAATAACAGGAATTGACTTGCAACTATTCACCATAGGTTCAGTTTTCAAGACAATAAAATCCATAGGATATATGAATTTATCAACTTGTACTAACACATCTTTCACTATTCCTTTTGGAATTTTAATTGATCTATTAGCAAGTAAAAGAGTTATAGAAGTTGATTTTAACTTACTAAGGTTAAGTTGCTGATAAACTGAATATGGAAGCAAATTAATACTAGCACCAAGATCAAGTAAAGCTTGTTCAATTTTATGTTCTCCAATAATGCATGAAACTGTAGGACAACCAGAGTCTTTATATTTCAACGCATTATTGTTCTAAAGAATGGAGCTTACCTGGTCAGCCAAAAAGGCTTTCTTTTTCACATTTAGTTTCCTTTTAACATTGTATAAGTCCTTCAAAAATTTGGCATAAGAGGGAATCTGTTTGATAACATCTAACAGGGGAATATTGACCTTCACTTGTTTAAAAATGTCAAAAATTTTAGCATTGTGGTTTAATTTCCTTCAATTATTTAATGCTTGAGGAAATAAGGGTGGAGGCGAGAGTTTGATCTCCTTTTGGTCAGGTGGCTTATCAACCTCTTCCTTATCTTGAGGGATTGATTCATCATTTCTCTCACAAGGTTTAGGAATTTATTTTTCAACAACCTTTCCATTCCTAAGAGTTATCACTGACTTAACTTGATCTATTTGTTAGTTTGTTTAACTACCCTAATTTAGACTGTACTGACCCTTGGGATTCAATTGAGGTTGAGAAGGAAATTTTCCTTTCATGTGAATGGTAAGTGTAGAAGAAAGTTTAGCAAGAGTGTTTTTTATGTCATCATGGCTTGAGTATTTTGATTATTAATGGCCTCTTGTTTTTCTATGAATGCATGCAATGTTCCTTTACGGTTTTTCCTATATGTTGGGACATAGGGTGTATATCCTTGAGAATTTTGAGAGTCCTATTGTGCTTGAGGAGGCGATGGCTGCATAAATTGTGCATGATTATCATTCCTCTAACTGAAGTTCGGGTGATTTCTCCATCTTGGATTGTATGAATTTGAAAAAAAAGAGGTAAATGACTTTTTAAAATTATTCATTGCATTTACTTGCTCATGCATAACTTCTTTAAAAACATCAATTTTTGGACATTCATTTGTTGAGTGTCCTAAGTCATCACAAATGCCACAAATTTCTTCATTTTGTATAGATTTGACTTCTTTCACTTTTCCTAATTCCATGACTTCAATCTTTCTAGCCAAACTGGTGAACCTAGCATTTAGATATTCTTCTTGACTAAGGTGATATTTTCCTTTACTAGCACTTGCAAGGTTAGATCTAATTGAATTTTCAGATTGATTAGTATCATGCCAAAATTGAGAATTCTCAGCCAAATGGTCTAAATATTCTAAAGCTTCTTCAGGTTCTTTATCAAAAAACTCACCATTGCACTTTGTTTCCAAAAATTGTTTAGTTTCAGGTGTTAACCCTTCATAAAAGAAGCTTATAGTGCATCATTTTTCAAAACCATGATGTGGGTAAGAATTTAACAAATCTTTAAAACGTTCCACACATTAAAAATATGCTTCATTTGAATTTTGGGAAAAATTTTGGATTTGTCTTTTCAAAACATTGGTTTTATGTGTTGGAAAAATTTTCTTTAAGAATTTACTTTGCATTTCTTACCATGTGCCAATTGATCTTGGTTTCAAAGCATTAAGCTAAGTTTTTACTTTATCTTTCAAAGAAAAAGAAAACAATTTAAGCTTAACAATCTCTGTAGTGCAATTTTGATCATTGAAAGTGATACTTACTTTCTCAAATTCTTTTAGATGTAAATATGAGCTTTCATATTCTAAACCATGGAAATTATGAAGTAATGAAATCATACCCGGCTTAAATCTAAAATTGTTAGCATTGAATGGAAAGATAAAACATGATGGACTAGAATTTTGAGGTGGTTGCAAATATTCATACATGGTTCGCAATAGTTGATTTTTCATGTTCATCATGTGCACTTTCATTTTTAGTCATTGTGTCAATTATGTGTGATTGTGATTCAAACAGATCAATATATAAAGTACCAGGATTAGTTTTAACCAAACAACCAGAATTTGAATCATGAACCAATTAAGCATAAATAAGTAACTTAAAATAGAAAAGAAAATTAACAAGTAGGTGGTATAAACCAGCCATCAAATAGTAACAAGTAGGTGGTATAAACCATCCATAAAATATGATACAATTTGAAAATCAAAAGAGTAGGGAAGGAATATACCAGATAACAAGTTTACATAGAGAGAAAATCTCAATAAATTTATTCTTCAAATCAAGTCATCGGCAATGGCGCCAAAAACTTCATGCGAATTATGTGTTGTAAACCCAATGCAGGTTATCTCAAGTAATAAATTCTCAAGAGTCCGAACTAATGTAACACCCTCCTTAGGGCATTACATTTCAGACTAACTCCTTTCAATTATTTACCCAAGTTGTAAAGTATTTAATATTATCTTAATACGAGTTTCAAAATTCCTTTTTCGCGGATAACATAAACTTACCGAATTTTAGAAAACACAAGACACAAGAACTGAATAATATACATCTCTCATGCATAACATAGATTAATAACAACTTAATTACATAAAACTTACGTACTCCAAATAATATATAATTACCATATAAAAACTGAACCTAGCCCAAGTCCAAACACTTGAAGAGTAGGGTCCTGCTCCTGATCTTCCTCTAGATCCTCCTCGGGATCTTTAACAGACAAACTCCCCAGACGGGGCATGTTACTATGGACAGAAGTCCGAGCAGTCGAAACATCAGAGTCCTCACTATGAGTTTCATAAAGATCACTCCACATATCTCTAATAAGCATAGAAAACTCCAAATGCACACGAGCACCAAGAGAGAGAATAGTAATCCCATGATAAGTCTAACTCAAAGTCACCGACACATCCCCAAAATAAACAACACGCTCAACATCAGTATCATAGCACCAGGCATCAGTGCCTCCACGAAACTGCACTCTCACGTAACTAAGAAAACCAGGTCTTGATGTTATCTCAGTACACAGATAAAATCAACACAATAGAAATGAGGTGTTCTTGCCTTTTTCTCTTCATAATCTTTATCACATATACGTACCAACAAAATAACACAACAAAGAGGTGAGATCCCTTACATTAATACCATCATGGCAGCATAGAAATAATAATGACAATAATGTCATTCACATACAGCAATATTACAGAATAACAGGTATAATCATGTTATCAACTAAGAGATAATTTATCAATATATATATTTCACGATATATAAAAACTAACCATACCGCAAAATAAACATACTAACTATGCCACAACAATATGTACACTTACTATGCACATGCACAATGTGTATACTAACCATCCTTATGCACAATGCACCTATTTCCTACTCCATGGAGCTAAACACAAACTCAGAGATGAACGTTCCAGAAGATCTGCCATCCTCAATCATAGTCTACGCCAGATCATGAAAAGAATAGTGTTTGTCGGGTCCTTGTCAGTGCGTTGCAATGGTTCTTCACAGCCAGAGGTATATAATGTGATAACAGATCACTAAGTGAATCACCTCGCCCTGACACCCCCTGAGATCCATCATAGATCACACTATCCAAATTCTCGTTCACTCTTACGCACAAAAGCCACAACAGCCACCGACTGTATAATGCTCAAATGCATGATCCATGAAATCAAACCACCATTGGACTGTTTCCAATGATATTAAAGCAACTGCCCATACAATTGTCTAATACCATTAGTATCAATGATATTATATAACTGCCCATACAATTACATAATACCACTGATCCACTCATGTCCAATACATCCAAAACTTGTTGTTCCTCTCAATCGCGCAGCGTTTTTATGACGTTTTCACAAACGCGAAAAACTTCTATTATGTTTCCAAATCGCGTAATGATTTTTCAACATTTTCTCAATCGCGTAAAGATTTTAAAATGTTTTCTTAATCGCGTGACTAAAAATCATTATTTTTAAATCACATAAGAGTTTTTCTGCTTATTTTCAATCGTGTAAAACATTTTAATCATATTCTAAACTTAAATTAAAACTTTTCTCATTTAATATCAAAATTGGGCTTTAATTCCAATATTTCCTTAATAAATCACCTTTAAATAATATTTCTAACATTTTCTCACTAAACCTCCACCAAATAATATTTCCTAACGTTTTCCACAAAAACTTATATCATGTAAATTAATTTAAGATGTCTCAGAATTTTTGTTCATTACTCTAAATAAAACTTTATTAAATAAAATATTTTAAACACCAAACTATCCTTAGAAATTATTTTCTTGCTAAAACTCTTTTGAATAATAATTTATATTTTTCCAAAACGTACATTATTCTCAAAATGTATATTATTTTAATTTTAATTCAAATCCTTTTCCATTTAATTTATAAAAAAATCCATTTAACTAAAATACTTGAAATCCCAAAATTACTCCTTAGTCCTAAATTCACTATAATAGCCGAAAATCACTTCTTAATTAGTGATAAAAATATTTTCATTTCCATTTTAAATTTTTAATTCCTTAATCAAATTAATTATCAATAAACAACTAAATTCACAATTAAAAAAATCATTTTCATCATTCCAACTAAAAACTCTATTAAACAAAATGCTTCAAATTTTAGATTATCTTTCTAACTTATTTCTATAATTGAAGCCAAAAATCGATTCCTTTATGAATAATAAAGTTTGTTCATCAACTTTTTAACTTGCAAAATCCTTAAACCTTATTTAGTCCCTTAATCATCTAGGTTAAGTCATTTTTGCATAAAATTACCCATTTATGGGCAAAGTGGCTGTGAGCCTCTTAGTCTTTGGAACCAAAAATTCTTTTCCTCTCAATGACAATTTATATCATACAACATGCATAAAACATTATAATCCTACTATATCAAATTCATGCATAATATCAAAGCAATAAAATCACACAAAGCATATAAACACAAACCACAAAATTATACAAACATGGTGAATAAATCCTCACATGGATTCATCACCCTCATACAAATTCGTCCCTCACTACCATAAGTGGTTGATGAGGTTAATCTCCCTCTTACCTTAGGTGTAGCTTCCTAAGCTCCTTGTATAGCTCTTTGCATCAACTTTCTCCACCAAGTAACTCATGAAAATCAAAGTAAACATACAAAAATTAATATCCAAGGCTTGATTAAGATGACCATAGATCAAATATGGTCTTAGAATTTCAAGAATCAAATAAGAAATGAAAAACCATGATCATCACCTTAGAACCCTAGAACTTGAATCCTAAAATCAAGCTTGAAGATGATGGAATCAAGTCTTGATCACAACATGAAAGATGTTTAGAATGATGTTTACGATCAAGAAGTATGGATGGTTTGAATTATGAGTGATTGGAAAGTGATTTTAGGCACCAAGGGCATGAGCTAGAGGAGAGAAAAATGAGAGAAAAAGTGTTGAGATTTTTTGAGAGAAAAATGATAGTTTTCTTGAATGAAATGGAAAATGAAGATTTAGCCAATTTGAGAGGTACTTGGCCGTGAGAAAGGAGAAAGAAAGTGGAAGAGAGAATTTTTATGTTCAAGTTTGAATGAAAAGATGAAGGCTTTAGGAAATGTGATAGAAAAATCAATTTTAGCCACTTTGAAAGCTTCATGGCCATGAGCTTCATCCAAATGAGGGAATTAAATCCTTCTCCTACAAGTTGCTTCCTAAACCATTGATTTGATTAATGGTGGATATCCAAGACTTCTACATTAAGCTTACTCTCACAACCGTTGATGAGATCAATGGTGATAATCCAAAGCTTCTTCATTTAGTTTGCTCCTCACATCCATTGATTAGATCAATGATAGATATGTAAAGCTTCTCCTTCAAGTCTTGTCATCCAATGGTTCAAACCAAAGTCCATGCCCTCTTTGTTGACTAATTTCAAGATATTTTCCAAAAAATATTTTTCAAAAGATATTTTCTAAAAGATATTTTTCAAAAGATATGTTTCAAAAGATATTTTCAGAAACTATTACCCAAAGAATAATAGCTACTGGTAGTCATTGTTCAATGAATAATAACATTACACAGTAAATAAAGGCATTACCCAATAGATAACAAAAAAACTCAGATACAGAAAATTTTCGTCAACTATTTTCGGTTCGGGTTTAGTAAGTTCTCTCGGCCTCGCATTAACAGTCTAAAACTTTCTGATCCAGGAAAATATTTTATTTTTCTAGGCCCGTCTCAAACATACATACAGCTCAAAATAATATTAAAATAATCAAAAACTCAAAAAATTTCACAAAAATTCACAAAAATCATAAAAATTATAAAACTCATATATATTTAGAAAAAAAATAAACTTTGAGCATACAACTCAAAATAATATTAAAATAATTAAAATAATTAAAAATTCCCATAAACTCACAAAAATTCACAAAAATTATTAAAACATATTTATATCGAGAAAATGAAAAATCGGGGCTGTTACAACTTTCTCCCTCTAAAAAAAATTTCGTCTTCGAAATTTTTCTTACATTTAAAACAAAAGAAGATATTGCTCCTTTATCTTGTCTTCAAGGTCCCACGTAGCACCTCCAGTTACATTGTTTCAGATCACCTTTCTGCTTCTCTCGAATTTCTTCCATCAAACTTATTCGAAACAGTACTTGTATTAAAACAAAATTTTCCCTGGTATCAAATCCACAGACAACCGCATATCCCTGAATTATTTTATCAATTCACTCTCCTTGATCATCATAGCAGATATACTAAGTACTTTTCTACTCAAGGCCTCCACCATGATATTCGCCTTTCCAGAATGACAAAGAAGTTGAAAATCGTAGTCTTTCAAAAATTCTAACATCATCTCTGCCTCATATTTGACTCCTTTTGATCGAATAGGTACTTCAGGCTCTTGTGATTACTATAAATATTGTAGGTTGCTCCATCAAGAAAATGTCTCTAAATCTTAATGCAAACACCATTGCTGCCAATTGCAAAACGTGAATCGGATAATTCTTCTCATGCACTTTCAACTGTCTCGAAGCATAAGCCACAACCTTTCTATTTTGCATCAACACACAACCTAATCCCAAAAGTTGAACTTCCTTTAACCAGAATTCACACTTGGATAGCTTCGCGTATAACTTATTCTTTTTCTTCCGAATTTGAAAATCCGTATTGAGATGTTCAACATGTTCCTCCGGACTTCGAGAATAGATCAAGATGTCATCAATAAGGACAACGAAAAATCTGTCTAAATAGGAATGAAAGATCCTATTCATGTAATTCATGAACATCGTAGAAGCATTCGTTACCCCAAACGGTATTACTAAATACTCGTAGTGCCCATAATACGTCTGAAAAATTGTCTTGGAAACATCTTCTACTTTCACGCGAATCTGATGATAACTTGAACGCAAATTGATCTTAGAGAAAACAGTGGCTCCCTTCATTTGGTCTTCTAGTTCCCATGTTGTATCTCCTATCACATCGTTCCAAATTACTTTCACCAAGGTAAGTTGTTTCACTCGCTTATCCTTAATCTGAATAGAAATGTCTTCTAGATCAAGTTCTCTTTTTAATCGTACTGTATTTGGTGCTATGACATAGGTTGAATCAGGAATATATTTTCTCAATTGAGATATATGGAAGACACTATGAAAGTTAGAAAGAAAAGTGATAAGACTATTCGGTAGATTACCGGACCTATCCAACAAAGAATTTGATAAGGTCCAATAAATTTAGAAGTGAACTTTCTAAATTCAAATCCAAAAATCTCAGTCTCAGGGAATACTAAAGTTTTATTGAAACAATATAACAGGATATGGTTAGAAAGTAACCAATTCATCCCTAAGATTTTGTCTATTTGTAAAAGAAGTAGACAAATCGGATCAACAAAAAAGTTCCAATCTTAAATAATTATAGGATAGTTTTAAATAGGCTTGAGTAGTAATAACAAGTTTAGCAGTAGAAGTAGCAATATTCAAGTCAAAAGGAAATGAAAACACAGATAAACCCAAATGGTTCACACAGTCACAGGCAATAAAAGAATGAATTGGCCCCCGAGTTATACAACACAGTTAAAGGATTACTCTCTATGGCACAATCTCCCTCAATAAGATCTTCAGATTGGGAGGCTTCTGCTCCACTTAACGTATAGACTCTTCCTCCAGCTTGAGATCTTGTCGCACATACATTTCTCATGGAAGGTTCCATTTTTGATTTAGTACAATCTATAGCAACATGTTCAGGCTTCCCGCACTTGAAACAAATTATTTCCTTACTATTACATTCCTTCGTCAAATGGCTATTTCCATACTTCTTACAATATGGTAAAAACTTCACGGTCTGCCTAGAACTATTGCCACTAGTATTTCTCCATTTGTTTGTTGTTGTTGTTGATTCCCCGATGATCGTAAGTACGATTTCCCCTGGGATCGATTGACCTTACATTTCCTCCCCTTTTAGAACCTAGTTGGTCCAAAGTTACGGAGTCTTGTACTCTAAGATTGACTCAACTCTAATAGATTTTGAGCCTCGGCTACCGCTTCCTACTACTTAGTAGCCCTTTGATTTTGTTGTACAATCATGTCAGCCATCTTTTGCATTGCTATTGCAGCTATCTTTTGCATTGCTATCACAGCTGCAGCCATATCATCATTGTCACATCTCGCATCTACCTTCGTTTGTTTACCACGAGCCACATGTGTATGTCTACCACGAACCATTTCTTTTCTTCAATGTCAAACTAACCATAATGCAACAAAAACTAAATGTAACCATTTCAAACAAGGTTGTCTTCTTTCGGAAACCAAACAATATATCTTTGTGTTCAATGTCAAAGAAACACACAGAACAAACAAGACAAACCTACCCACAAACCCGAAAGACTCGAACTTGGGCTCTGATATTAACTAATGTAACACCCTCCTTAGGTCATTACATTTTAGACCAACTCCTTTCAATTCTTTACCCAAGTTGTAAAGTATTTAATATTATCTTAATACAAGTTTCAAAATTCCTTTTTCGTGCATAACATAAACTTACCAAATTTTAGAAAACACAAGACACAAGAACTGAATAATATACATCTCTCGTACATAACATAGATTAACAACAACTTAATTACATAAAACATACGTACTCCAAATAATATATAATTACCATATAAAACCTGAACCTGTCTCAAGTCCAAACACTTGAAGAGTAGGGTCTTGGACCCGATCTTCCTCCAGATCCTCCTCGGGATCCTTAACAGACAAACTCCCCAGACGGGGCATGTTACTATGGACAGGAGTCCGAGCAGTCGAAACATCAGAGTCCTCAATATGAGTGTCATAAAGATCACTCCACATATCTCTAATAGGCATAGAGAACTCCAAATACACACAAGCATCAAGAGAGAGAATAGTAATCCCATGATAAGTCTGACTCAAAGTCACTGATGTGGAAATAAGCTTGCCCCAAATAGTATAATATGTTAAGTTTTGATGATGACAAATACAAGACAAAAAGAATGATGCTTATGCTTGATAGATGTGCTTTATAGATGACAAATGCATCACAAAAGAATATTGATCATGTTACATAGATATGCTTAATGAGATATATTGTATCATGCATGATTGTGTACTTTATCTAGTTATATTTCACTTACTAATCATGCAATGAGATATACGTAACATTCTTCATATAATATATTTAATAATGCTTTACATGAGTCTTAATGAATTAATATTGATTTTGATTCTATTTAAATGAAAATGTGTAAAATATTCTTTGTTGCATCCTACATAGAGCATATCTAGTAATAATTGATAAATATCTTATTTGGATGTATCTATGAAAGTCTTATATGCATGTTAGACTAGCTAGAGTTATATATTTTTGAATCATGCATATGAAGATATTGAATTATGATTTTGGACTAACTATGTTTGTTTAAGTGAGCAATACTTTGTAGGATAGTCTAAGTATCAAGAATGAGCATTGCAACAAGAAAGTAAAAAGATCACAACTATGCTCAGCTTAATAAGGATGAGAATGAAAAGATGCTCCAAGCATTTACAAGTTTTGAAGAGAATATTTTCTTTGGAAGCTTGGATTACATCAATAATTGATGGTAGGAAAAGATCAAGTCCAACATCTTCAAGAATAGTTTATAGGACTTAGATCTTGAGTAAAAGTAAATGAGAATCACACTAAGTTCAAATATGTTTTAAACATCTTTATAAGTGTTTCTAAAATGCTTGAATACCCAACAAAATTTTTTTGGAAGGCTAGCCTTGGTGGTATTTCAAATCTGTGAGAATTAGTCAAGTTTGTGTTTTGTAAAACTGACATTTAGTTACTCTTTTGATCATAACTTTCAAACTACTTTGAGTTTTGTTGTGAAACTTCTTTCATATGAAAATAAACTCAAATATATTTTCGATGAGTGGTCATTTGTTTAAAACAGATAAGAAATGAAGAAGTTATGACCATTTAAAGTTAGTTTTCAAAAATAGTCAAGTTTGAGTTTTACAAAACTGACCTTTAGTTACTAATTTGATTATATCTGTCAAAATACTTTGCGTTTTGTTCTAAAACTTCTTTCATATGAAAATAGACTTAAAGATATTTCCAATGAGTGGTCATTCGCTTTAATCGGATAAGAAATGAAGAAGTTATGACCTTTTAAAGTCAGTTTTCAAAACCAGAAATGTTGTAATCGATTACACAAGTCATGTAATCGATTACAACGTTGACAGAAGCCGTGTAATCGATTACAGGAAGTGTGTAATCGATTACAAAGTGTCCAAAAAGCTTGTAATCGATTACACCAAGCTTGTAATCGATTACCAAGTGCCTAGAAACATTTCTAACGGCTATAAATGGCTAGTTTTCATAAAAAAAATCATTATTAAACACTACCAACAGCTATTTTATCATTTGGGCTCTATAAATAAGTGTAGATTGAAGCATTTACACTAAAAGAAACTCTTGAACACTTGATTTTATCCTTGAATCATCAAAATCATATTTTGAGCTTTAAAGTGTGAATCCTTTATACCCATTGAGCTTCAACTTGTATTATCCACTCTTGAGAGAGTTTTCTTATTATCCATACTTTGTTCCTCAAGTTGTATATCTACTCTTGTGAGAGTTTCTATTCTTTCTATTCACCTTGAAATCATTGTAAGAAGGTGAGGTATCCCTCAAGAAAGAAAAGGGTGAGGTATCCCTTGTAGTGAGACTCAAACACAAAGAGTGAGGTATCCTAAAGGTGTTGTGAGTTCTCTTGATTGTAAAGGTCATCAAGCACCTATGAAGCTTGAAGAATTGGAGCCTCTAGCGCAAGGGTGAG
Source organism: Ormosia semicastrata (assembly GCA_029884595.1). Classification (NCBI taxonomy): domain Eukaryota; kingdom Viridiplantae; phylum Streptophyta; class Magnoliopsida; order Fabales; family Fabaceae; genus Ormosia; species Ormosia semicastrata. The sequence continues at coordinate 80,508,754 of JAQQTO010000060.1, forward strand.
GTATCCCAAGGTATGAAGAGTGCTCATGCATGTACAAAGGTTTTCCTAGCACCCGTGAAGTCTAGGAGATAGTGAAGAAAATCTCAAGTTAAGCTTGGGGACTGGACGTAGGCCACAAGAGGTTGGTGGTTGAACCAGGATAAATCTTAGTGTTTGCTCTTCTTAACTCTATCTCTTTATATTTTTCCTTTAATTATATATGCTTGAGTTGATCTTGATATCTAGTTTATTTGCTTGATTTATCCTTTAACCCAAGTTGTATTTGAGTAATCCTTAATAGTTGTGCCTTTGCTACGCATGTTCCGCTGCATTTATTAATTGAGTAATTTAAAATGCGTAATTTGTCAAAGTTGCATTAAAACTTGTCATCACCCAATTCACCCCCCTTTTGAGTAATTGTTTTCATAGCTAACGAGTTTTATCAGAGCTTCGTGCTCTGGTAAAAGCTTAACCGCTTGGAGTTAAAGATCCTTATTTGTTGGCAACTGTTCTGAATCGGATTCAGAGGAGTCCCTGAGATAGGCACGTTACGGTGGTTCCTCCTTTGAGCAGCAGCTGAGCGTGTAGCACAGGGGGGTGGGTGCCTGCAAAGGGACTCCAACGCTCAAGTCAAGCAGTGCACAAGAAGGTTTAAGAGACTGGATTCAGAGTCACATTACTAAGATGACTTAGCCTTGTATTTATAGAGCGTATACAGAATCCTAATGGGATTCTTATTGAATGCAGGTAATTTAGGATTAGTGTCCTGATGATGATCACCTTTCCATTATTATAGGATACATCCTTATAAATTTAGGATTAATATAAGGAAAGTATCTAGCCATCAAGGATATCTATAAATCCTATAATATCGTAAGTTGATGATCGACAGTTGCGGATATTTAGGGATTGATCCTGTATGAATCTATTAGCTGCGATGTCGTATTCCAACGCCACTTTAGGACTGTAATCCGTGGTCCAGAATACGTCGTGAGTCTTCCTCTACGCCAGCTAGGAGAGTCTGGTAGTGTGCATGCCAGGTTGATCCCATGGAGCGGGATCCCGGATCACGGTCCAGAACAGTTGCCCCTAGCTTGGCTCTTGGATGAGATAGACCAGAGTCAAGTTTAGAACGGATCAACCATCAGATGGCTAATATGGTAATTCGACAGATAGGTGTTAAACCCCAGGTTATTACCGACGTTCTAGACCTATTCAGTTATAAGCAAAGATCACTGCCCCTAAGTATGAGTATCGGAGACATATTCGACGTAAATCTCGAACGCGATCTCTGGTGGTAACAATCTGCGATTCTCTAGGAAATTGATACTTGGACTTTATTGGGAAGTAATGATTCTTTAAAGAAAAGTCAGTTTCACACGGATTTTTTTAACTGCTCCCTATCTTTGTGACCAACCAGAGATCAAAAGCATTTATTTTGGCTGACTTCATGGGATAAGGTCACCTTTTACAGGACCAATCAGAATCCCTCATGCATGCTATAAGTAGAGAATACTTCTCTGTGAGTTTCCATTCCCTCCTTTTTCATTGTCGAACAGAGATGATTTCTCCCAGAGGAATGAGTGTAGTTCTTTCTTCATTTCCCTCTTTTATGAAGAGAGCTTCATCATCTGCAGAGATTATACTTTTATTTTTTCCAAAGTTTTTGAAGAAGTTTGATCTTCCCTGAGCGTTTTTTCTTTTCGACCGGGGCCTTTCTTTCTTGGCGTAAAACTGGGTTGCTATGCATTTAGGGAGGCGGGAGCCTTTCTCCCCTGGCGTACGCGGCGGTGTCTGATCCAACGTGTTACTAGGATGAGACAATGCCTTCGTCTACTACTGCATGGGGACCCGACGAAGCACATTGTTCCTCTCTCCATCTTCTTGGCGGGCTACTTGAAAGCACCTGGTCGGTCTTCTTCGTAGTAACGACTGGATATGCAAGGATGCCAAGACAAAGGAAGCGAGGACCCTCTTGGAGCAACCTGGGGTGGTCTGCTTTCTTTGACTTACTTTCAAGGAAGCAACGGGTATCCGCTTCTGCTGTTATCCATCGAGAAGGTGGGAGAAGAACGAATGAATGAAGGATTTCTACTCCGGAGTGGCTTCACTCTGTTCCGGGGTGGAAAGGCCGCTGTAGCTGCTCCGTGACTTGAGACAACTTGGAATGGTTGACACCGGCGGAGGATTCTTCAGCTAGAGAGGTCGTACCCCTTCCAACGAGCGAAAGAAGATCTCGGTCTTTAGTTGCACCGCGGAGAAGTAGTGCAAGGAACTTTGGCATTTTCTCCAGGATTATGATCCCGGTTTGCCAATGTTCTGCAAAGCCAACCCACTTTTTCAAGAGACCGAGGTTTGGAGATGTGGATGGGGTATGATCCAGGCAGCCAGAGATGTTTGCCCCCTTTCCCGGGATATCTTTATACATTCCATGTCTCAATATTTTCTTTTTCCTCTTTTTCGGTTGTATGACGATGTATGGAATGAAGATGATTCAATAGACTTTACCTTCTCTGTATTTGTCCTGCACTTTCATTATATATATGTTTTTCCACCGAGGTAACGCTGCCGGGATGAGTCCAACGCTTATCCCGGTATAACCAAGTAAAGACATTGCCGGGATAGGTCCAATGCCAACCCGGCATAATCGCCACCACAAATGCACCTCGGCGTTAGCACGTTGTCCGTGATGTTCATAGTTAGTTGGAGCTGGAATCCGCGGTACAAACTCGGGTTCTCATCCAACGTTCGTACGACGCCTTGGATCACTGTGTAACCGTCCTTTCAACTGCTATTACAGCTGTGTGGGCCACATGTTACGATTTCATCGGAGGGACGTGCCTAGAGCTCCGCAAGCCATGATGAGCACCTTTTGAACTTACGTCAGAGAGGACAGAAATGTCCCTTAACCGTTCAACCCTTTATAAATAAGAGTCAAAGGTTCGTCTTCCTCACTTTACCATTTTTGGCCTCCTTTACTATAAACACCGTGCGTCGAAAGCTTTGGCTTCTTTTTGGGTACTTTCCACTCGCGGCTTCTCCATTGTTCAAGTATTCTGCCTTTACATAGTAAGTAGCTTTCTTTCAACCTTCTTGTTATTTGCACTTTCAATATGTTACTTACTTTTTAAAGAGTAGAGTAGCTTCGCATTTCTGGTTTTGCTTTCCTTCAGATAGAGCTTAGTGATTTAGGTAGAATTCATCGCCTCCCTGAAACACCATCTTCGCTGCACTATGCGCGGTGGAGGAGTTCCCCTGAATGTTTTGTTTCTGGTGGGACAGGAGGTCGGTAGGGGAGGTTTGGATTACTTCGCTCTCCCTGTGTATGAATCTATGAAACTATTGATTCTGACAGTTGCTTACTGACTTCTTTGGATGTTCTCAGGATTTTCATGGCCAAAGGAAAAAATGCTAGAGTCCAGCCCCCACTTCACGACGTCCGTGATCCGGCAGAGGACGAGCTGGTTCGAGTTCGGCGGGGTCCCAGGCTGGTGTGCCCTTGGGTGGTGGACGACGTATGGGATCGTCAGTCCAAGTTTTCGAGTGAAGCCATACTCCGAGAATCCTTATTTACCTTGGAGTTAACTGTGAACAAAGCTCGAGATGACGAATTTGAAGTTGTCTGCCCAAACTGGAGTGAGAGAGTGTGCTCCTGTCGAGAAGAGGATTCATACTTCATGTTCCTGTATGAGCCACTTTTTCTCAAGTTGGGGCTTAGGATGCCATTTTCTGAATTCCAAATGGCTGTTCTCCATACTCTCCAAGTGGCCCCTTCACAGATCCATCCTAACAGTTGGGGCTACATCATATCGTTTGAGAGGTTTTGTCAGTTGATGAGCCTTAAGTGCTCAGCGAATACCTTTTTTTATTTTTATACAAGAATAAACACCCAGGGGACGGTAAGGCAAACGAGTTGGCTTGTCATCCGATCCCGGCTTGGTCGTAAGTCCTTTGACGTTTTCGAAGAAAGCTTCAAAGGTTTTAAGACTGTGTGTTTCAAGGTAAAAGCCAAGGAGGGATGTCAACCATTCTTCCTCAAGCCGGACGGGGAGCCAGAATTTCCTCTTTACTGGACACAGAGGTGCTGGGACGTGCCCATCGACTTGATTGAAAAAGAGGAGGAAGATCTCGACCCCGAGGAGCTTAGGACCGCGAGGTTCATAACCCGATATGCTGAGAAGCATGGGAACATCAATATTAGAGATGTTCTTTATATCCCTGGTGATGATCTTCTTTACGCTTTATTAGGTAGGAATTAGGGCATTTTTACCCCTACTATCCCTAGGTGTTTGCTCTGTCTTCATATATCAATGCTTCGTGATGTGCTGACTATATTTGTTTCTGTTTCTTTTTAGTTAGCAACATGACTTCTGGGTCTTCCATGGTTACCCTGTAATCTTTAAGGAACTGGAGGAAGGGGAAGAAGACTGCGACTTCCTCCTCCATAGCCATTCCGGACTCCTCCGACCGGGGTGTTGTCATCGGAGAGCAAGATCAGCCAGGATCCCCTACCCACAATTTTAAAGGGAGAAAAAGGCAAGCTATCAAAGAGCCTTCTGAGCAAAATGGAAGGTCGTCAAAGGGCGGAGAAAGGGAAAGAGCAGACTTCTTACCAATCATCACGGGGCTCTCTGATCCCGGCCCCTTCATATCTAGGTGATTTTTGGGTGGCGAAGTGAGGCAGCATATTGCCGAGCAAGGTCTGGCCCAAACCTTAGCCGCACTTCAGAGGCAAGCTCTCTGGGCAGTGGTCGAGATCCGTTTCATCGAGGAGACTATCGAGAACGCTGATTGACAGGCGTCGGAAGAACTGAAGACTTTGAAAAAAGAAAAGGAAGAAATCAACCAGAAGTTGACCGCATCTTTAAAAGCCGATAAGGATAGTAGGGTGAGGGCCGTCAAACTGGAAAAGAGGGTCATTGAACTGGAGAAGGCGTTGGCGGACTCTGAGGCTGCCAGGAAGACCGAGAAGCTTGAAGCCGACAAAAGCATTGGCGCACTAAGGGCCGAGGTGACAGAGCTCGAAAAGGATGTGGAGGAGTTAGACGGAGTAGCTGGAAAGGTCGGGGGAGAGCAATTCCAAAATGTTGTGGCGCAAATCCAGCATTTCAATCCCGGGGTCGACCTTAACTTAGAGGGTGTTACCCCAGATAAAATCTTTCATAACGGCCAACTTCTAGCTGTTGTGGAGTTAGCCGCGAAAGCTCCTGGTGGCAACCCGGAGGTTATTCAAATCCCGGAAGGGGAAGAGGCCGACGTTTAAGCTCTTCTTGCTTTTTCCTATTTTCTGCCCTCTGCGTGGGGTTTTTGTTGCTTGTATGGATAATTGCCCCGCGTTTGGGGTTTTATAATTAATTACTTTGTTTAACCATTCATTCTTGTTTTTCATGGTCTGACTTGGGTCCAACGCCCATTTTCATAGTCATTGTAATAGACTTAGAAAACTGTTCATCATAGAAAACCATGGTCCGGGATCCTTCACTCATACCGTTGAGTGAATGACATTCCAATTGACTTAGGTAGAAATAACACCTTAGTCTGTAATCTAATGCTTATAATAATCAAACGTCAAGAAATTTTAGACTTAGGCAAAGTAAAACCTTAATCCATATTCCAGTGCTTGCTATGGGAAGCGTTTGGAATTGCAGACATAGGTAAGAGTAACGCCTGGCTTAGGGCATTTTACGCAAAAACCTTTTTACCTAAGGCATCAACATTATTTAACCTTGCCCGGGGTAGGTACCCCAATAATCATATAGATTTTGGGACCCCTTTTTGGCTTAGGTATAAAGAAGGAGTGTGTACATATGATTCGTACTGTCTCTTATCAATTTGAGATTTTAGCAGTTAGAGTAACACGTTCGACCAACCTTGATACCTGAATAACTATTTTATTGATGATATTGGGAGGACGAAAGTCCGTACATAGCATATTTATTCAAAACAAGAACGGATCAAAGATAATTCTACTAGAGGGTTAAGCCACTACGGGCATTTAGCTATAGTATTTTCTTAGTTTATCCGCATTCCAGTAATTCTTGACCGGGGTTCCGGATAACGTTTCCAGGGTGTAGGCTCCCTTACCCGTACTGGTGACGACACGGTAGGGGCCTTCCCAATTAGGGGCTAGTTTCCTGTGGAGGCATTTTTCCCTCCTATGTCGGCTCTCCTGAGCACTAGATCGTCGGGCTAGAATTTCATTGGGACCACTTTCTTGTTGTACCTGGCCGCTGTCTTCTGCTTGAGGGCGGCATCCCATATGTGAGCTACGTTTCTTCTTTCTTCGAGCAAGTCCAGGTCCTCTTTGATTAGACCAGGGTTGCTGGGCTCCCCTATCTCCACCGGGATCATGGCCTCGTAGCCATAGGTCAACTTGAAAGGGATCTCTCCCGTCGTGGAATGGGGAGTGGTCCGGTATGCCCAGAGAACATGGTCAAGTTGCTCGACCCATTTCCTTTTGGCTTCATCTAACCTCCTTGTTAAGCCTCTCACGATGATTCTGTTGGCGGCCTCGGCTTGTCCATTTGTCCTGGGGTTCTCGACGGAGCTGCAGTGGTGCTTTATTTTCAATCTGGCTAGTAGCTCTTCAAAAGCTTTATCTTTGAACTGGGTAACATTATCTGTAATATGATAGATTCTGGTATGCCGAACCTGGTGATAATATGACACCAAGTAAATTTCTAAATTCGCGCCGAGGTGATGGTGATCAGGGGTTCGGCTTCGATCCACTTAGTAAAATAGTCTACTGCTACCACCAAGTATTTAAACTGCCCTAGGGCCTGGGGGAACGGCCCCAAAATGTCCATACCCCATCTGTAAAAGGGCCAAGGGACCGACATCGTGAATAGCTCTTCAGAAGGGGCTTGAAAGTGATCTGCATGGCACTGACACTTATCGCAAATTTGAACATGTGCTTGAGAGTCGGCTTCCATTGTCGGCCAATAGAATCCTGTCCTTAATACTTTTTGGGCTAAGGCTTTGCCTCCTAGGTAATGACCACAGCTTCCTTCATGAACTTCAGCTAGGGCGTACTCTGCTTCCTTTGGGGTTAAGCATTTTAGAAGGGGCGAGGAAAAATCACGTCGGTAGAGGCGGCCATTGTAAATGATGTATCTGACCGCGATCTTTATTAACCTGGAAGCTTCTTTCGGGTCCGACGGTAAGTTTCTATACTGCAAATAGCCCAGTATAGGGGTGATCCAAGATGGCTGATGGTCCTCCACTTGGGATACACTATGATCCATGATGGAGGGTTGGGAGAGAGTTTCTTGGATTACCGACCGATTGTTGCCGGGGCTCTTTGTGCTGGCCAGTTTAGACAGAAGGTCTGCTCTAGAGTTCTGTTCTCTTGGGATGTGCTCAATCTTGACCTCTTCAAAACCTTTCAAAAGTTCCTGGACCTTGTTCAAGTATTTCTATAGGAGGGGTTCTTTAGCTTGATAGTCACCTCGGATTTGGGAGGTTACTAGCTGGGAATCACCGCAAAGCGTGATCCGCGTTGCCTCCAGATCCTTTGCTATTAGCAAACCGGTGATGCAGACCTCATACTCGGCCTGATTATTTGAGGTTGAGAATTCAAACTTTAGGGAGTGCTCCAAGGTCAAACCCTCAAAATTTTTGACAATCACTCCGACCCCGCTTCCTTTGGGGTTCGACGATCCGTCATTAAAAATGGTCCAGAAGGCTTTCTTGGGGTCACCGTTGTCTATTGTGAGTTCCGCTAGGAAGTCGAACAACGCTTGGGCTTTTATTGCAAGTCGTGGTTCGTATGTGATTCTAAACTCTGAGAGTTCAATCGACCATGCAATCATTCGACTGTCTAAATCTAGTTTGTGTAGCACCTGTCGGATAGGTTGGTCTGTTCTTACCACCACTGGGTGGCATTGGAAGTATTGTCAAAGTCTTCTTGCAGTGATAATGAGCGCAAAGGCAACTTTCTCAACCTTTTGGTATCGAAGCTCGGGGCCCTGGAGAACCTTGCTTACGAAGTAGACAGGCTTCTGTCCTTCGTCAGTTTCCTGGATCAAGACTGAGCTTACGGCCTTGTTGTGGATGGATAGATACAAGTAGAGTGTCTCTCCGGTGTTCAGCTTCGTCAAGATAGGAGGGGAGGACAAGAGGTTCTTTAATGATGTGAAGGCGTCCTCGCACTCTTGAGTCCATTCAAAACTTTTTCCCTTCTTGAGCAATTTGAACAAGGGGAGAGACTTGTGAGCGGCTTTAGCTAAGAATCTTGTGAGGGTTGCTATGCGCCCCGTAAGCTGTTGTACTTCTTTGACGTTCCGGGGACTTCTCATGTTGAGGACCGCTTGACATTTATCTAGATTGGCTTCGATTCCTCTATGAGTTAGCATGAACCCCAAAAATTTACCAGCTTGGACCCCGAAAGCGCACTTCTCCGGGTTCAACCTCATATTGTACTTTCAGAGTTGTGCAAATACTTCATCGAGGTCCACCGTGTGTAATCCGTTATGTGGGGTCTTTACTATCATGTCATCTATATAGACTTCTAGCATCTTCCCTACTTGGTTTTCAAAAACCTTGTTCATCATCCTCTAGTAAGTGGCTCCTGCATTCTTTAGGCCGAAAGGCATGACCTTGTAGCAGTAGCTCGCCCTGTCGGTAATGAAAGCGGTTTTATCCTCATCCCCAGCGTACATGGGAATCTGGTTGTACCCAGAATATACGTCCATGAACGAAAGCCATCTGAACCCCGAGGAGCCATCCACTAATTTGTCCACGTTGGGGAGTGGGTATGGGTCCTTGGGACAGGCTTTATTCAGGTCGGTATAGTCTATGCACATCCTCCATTTTTCGTTGGACTTTTTCACCAGAACCACGTTGGAAAGCCACGTGGTATAGGAAATTTCTCTGATGAAGTTGCCATTTAGTAGTTCTTTAACTTGGTCTTCAACGACTTGCTGCCTCTCGGGTCTGACATTCCTCTTCTTTTATGTGACCGGCCTGGTACCCTCTTTAATTGACAATCGGTGGCAAATAAAGCTAGGGTCGAGTCTGGGCATGTCAGAGGAAGTCCAAGCGAAGAGGTCCTTGTTTCTCAACAGGAGTTCTGACAGTTGTTGTTTTTTTTTTCACCCAGACGAGCTTCGATCTTGGTGACCTGTTCTGAGTTGGTCCCAAGCTGAAGAGACTCCAAGTCACCTTCGGGCTGCGGGCGAGTACCCCGAATTTCTTCTCTGACGTCCAATTCTGTCATTAGAATGTTAACTTGGTCGATAGCCAGGGTGGATACGACGGGGCTCGACCTCCGGGGCACTTTACAAATCTTCAAGCTCTCATTATAGCATTTTCTGGCTGTAATTTGGTCGCCTTTTACAGTGATGACGTCATTGTTCTTATTGAGGAACTTCATCACGAGGTGGGTGGTAGATACCACCGCTCCAAGGGCGTTGAGAGAAAGGCGGCCCAGGATAATGTTATAAGCCAAGGGGCAGTCCACAACCAAGAACTTTACCTTGATAGTCCTGAATAGTGTAGATGATCCAAGGGTCAGGTGGGTTTCGTAATATCCGACCGGGGTGATCTTCTCACCAGTGAAACCCGTTAATTCTCCAACATGGGGAGTCAAGTCGGATTCCGGGAGTTCCAACTTTTGATAAAGATCTAGGAACATAATGTCGGCTGAACTCCCTTGATCGACGAAAATTCGGCGGACTTCATCATTGGAAATCACCCCGGAGATGACGAGTGGGTCATCGTGATCCGGGATTATTTCGTCGTAGTCTTCGTCTGAGAAGGTGATGAGAGGCGCCTTTCTATTCTCTGCTTGTGTTCTTAGTTCTGAGTGGACCATGCTAAAAACTGCCATTCTAAGGGCTTTCTTTCAAGCTCCATTGGAGGATCCCCCTCCGGCAAAGCCACCGGCAATGGTATGGATCGTCCTATTGGGCTCAGCGCGGTGGTTGTCGTTATCAACGGGGGAAGTGTTGTAACGCCCCTCTTCCAAGGGAAACGCCACATGGTCGATTACAATGCGGAAATAAAATTAGGTGAGTTGAGACCCGGTTCGTTTTAAAAAGACGCGTATATTCACTAGGTTATAGTTGGGTATTTTAATTAGCGGTTATGTTATATATATATATACTTTTTTTTTTAAATTAGTAACCATGTTGACGAGACATCAATGGAAATAAAAGATCAAACAGAAGTAAAACATGCATAGGAATTAACATCTGCATCATCATATATATATATATAAGTTTATCAAAACATTTAGTTACAAGCCTGGTGCATCAAAAGCAAAGCTATACCTGCCCCCAAAGTATTACATACATATCCCCACGGTATCAGAATTTACAGCCCACTACAAACAAAACATCGGGCCCCCAAAATAAAATACTGGTAGCCTTCAGTAGCTACGAGTAACATCAATCCCTCAAGTGAGGAGGAATCGTGTCAGGATCCTCTTCAGGGTCCTCTTCGGGGTCGTCCTCAGGGACTTCCTCGGGATCTTCCTCAGGATCTTCCTCATCATCAGAGGAAATCACCATAGGAATAGCAGAGACACGGGACGGGGCCCGAGCTGTAGAACGAAAAGAGTCCTCTCTCGGAGTGAAGTAACGATCGCCCCACATCTCACGTATCGGTAGCTGAAACTCCAAACGTAGGCTAATACAGCAGGTGAAGACAGGTGGTTCGTGGCGTCTCCAGGCTAGTGATATCGAGACATCTCCCGTGTAGACACAGCGTTCAGAACTGTAGTTGATATACCAGCACTCTGGCCCTCCTAAGAAAGTCAGACGTACATCTCCCAAAAATCTGTGCGTACGGGGCTCCATAGTCTTCTGTAGTCGCTCAGTCAAGATAAGGCCAAAAACCAGGGAAGTTGGGAGCTTCCGGTTCCTCACGCGATTGTCTTCGATGAGACGCAATGTACAGATAAACAGAAATGGAGAGACAGGAAGGAAAAGAGGTAAGACATCCTTCCGTCATTACCAATTATAGCATCAAGAAACCAAACGGCGCAAAGCGCCCACATAGCATTTACAACAACAGTAATAGTAATAGACATTCAAGAGCAGTTATGATCAAGCAAACAGTTCCAGGCAGTCATAGGTATATCAACAATATATCAATGCCAAACCATAATAATGATAAATGCAAATAATGCACGGACTCTATACACATGAGCCCTCAATAATCAAGATCCTACTCCATGGAGCTAGACACAAAACACTCGGAGAGAATGATCAGGGAGACATGCCAGTATCTCGTCAGCCATAAAAACAAGTGCTTTCCAGAAAATAATCAGTCATTTTGCGCAACAAGGCTTTATACAGCAGCATTCTCACAAGATCTCGATATAGGACTGTGGCCAGTCAGGATCGTTGGTGCGTTTGCATCGGTTTGTCTCACGGTCCAGAGGGGCTACCACTGCCCTTTGTGAAACACCCGCGCCCCAACGCCTCAAGGCCAACTACAGGACCCCACTTGTCTATTCGCACCCGCACTAAGGTGTGTTCAACTCCTAGGCAACTAGGCCTTACAACAGTCCAACGGACAAATCACAATGCATACAGACTCTATGCATAATCATGTATGATCATTATCACATACTATTCCATCATATGTCACAATTTGCCAAAGTAAGAATTAATACAGTCAATGGTCTCTCACATGGACCCACAATAGCATAATATTGTCATTAAATAGATCAATACCTTTTCAAAACGTATTATGAATTCTTGCTTAGGTTTAGCTTTACTTACAGGGTTTGTCTCTAAAGGAATTCTCTTAGTTAACTTAAATCCTCTTAGGTAATTTATTCATATGCCCTTAGAAGGTTATTCTAAGATCTCAAAATCTCACACTCTCATGTTCTTCCCTGTTTATGCATCCCTAAGTAATTTCTAGTCATCCCATTTATTTATGATCAATATTCCTCTATTAGTCCCAAGGTTTTGGGTCTAGGAAAATACACGGTCGAAATCACAAACGTGAGTTCTGATTCCAATTACTAGGTGTTGGGTGATAGGTATACGTTTGAATTCGACAGAGACTACGTTTTATGAATAATTGAAGTTGCCATTCGACGAAGGATAATGTAACAGGAGGAGGAAAGAATGGGGAAAACATTTTATAATAGGATTGGTAAGAAATCATTTTCTGTCGGATGGGGGTTCTGTCGGACGAAGATCAAAATTGTCGAACCCTCCAGATGGTCAGCAAAAGCCTCAATTCGACGGGTATAGGTGTCGACGTTGGAGAAAATCTCCCAAGTGTCGAACCGACGAACAATGGTCGAAATCTCCAATTTCGGCTGGCGGAGAAATTCATCTACTCGACAGGCATTGTCTCTCAAATTCGACGATTATTGACTTTGGGGCATTTTCTTGTAAGTGTCCAGGGACTCTATTCGACGGGTTTTGGTCGGAAGATCAATCTCGACGGGCATGATCGGGGTTCTTACTCGACGGATTTTGACATTGTGTCTAGTGGCCAAAGATCTAAACTCGACGGATTTTCACTTTGTGTTTGGTGGTCAGAAATCTAAACTCGACGGGTTTTGACATTCGACGGAAATGGTCAGAAGTCTAAACTCGACGGATTTCAACATTTTACTAAGTGATTAGGTTATCACATTCGACAGGTTTGGCTATGGGTCCTTACTCGACGGATTTTAACATTTTATTAAGTGATTAGGTTATCACGTTCGACAGGTTTGGCCATGGGTCCTTACTCGACGGATTTTAACATTTTATTAAGTGATTAGGTTATCACGTTCGACAGGTTTGGCCATGGGTCCTTACTCGACGGATTTTAACATTTTATTAAGTGATTAGGGTATCACGTTCGACAGGTTTGGCCATGAGTCCTTACTCGACGGATTTTAACATTTTATTAAGTGATTAGGTTATCACGTTCGACAGGTTTGGCCATGAGTCCTTACTCGACGGATTCTATCATTCGACGAAAATGGTCAGAAATCTTCATTCGACGGATTTTGACATATCACCAAAAGATCAAGGTATTATATTCGACGAGTTTGGCCAAATTTCATACTATTACTAGTTTCCACATTAAGTTTCCAAATTCTGGGCTCAACACCGTAACTATCCGAAAATCACTCGGAACTCATTCCCTTCAATATTACACATTCCAATACATCCAGTTATATTTATATATATGTACATTCAAAACTCAAACAATCAAATAGCACATATACCATACAAACAACATACAAAAGCAGAGAAAGACCCTCAACACAATCACAGACGTTCCTAAATGCTAAGAGAGGTTGAGGAGGAGTGTCTTCCTCTTACCTTAGAGAAGCACAAAGAAAGGTGCTCCTTTTGGTCGAAATTATATTTTCGGCTCCCAAGAGATCCTTGAATATTCAAGCTCACCAAAATCAGAATCAAGTGTTGAAATGGATACCCATGGTCATCAAAATGACAGTGGGTTACGAAAATGAGGAGAGATGAGGAAAAAGCTAAGGACTTTACCTTAAAGTTCCAACCTTTAAGCTTCAACCGTGGAGGAAAAAGAAGATGAAGAAAACGTAGAACTTTGAAGATGATTCCCTCAGGTATGGTGTTTCTCCAAACACGAAATGGTGCTAGGAGTGTGACGGTATTGGAGGATGAAAATATGAAGGTGGGTGGATGGTGCTGCTGTAAGGAGAAATGGAAAGAGAGAAAGATGAGTGCTACGTACAGGAGGAGGAAAATGTGTGGATTGAAGAATGAATTAAGTCCCTTAATTCAAATGTGCAGCACAAAAATGGGAGGAGAGAGAAATAATAAAAAAAATGATTCAAAGAAGCTTCCTTGAGAAGCTTCGCACGCTTCTCTACGAAGTGCATAGTAAGCTTGTCTCCTTGATTAAATGCCTCTGACAGATGATTTATTACACTAGCAGATAAAACCTCAAAAATGTAGACCTCAGAAACGTGTGGGACTCGGGTTTAGTAAGATCCCCGTTGACACGTTGACGGTCCAAGGTTTACTACTTTAGGGAAAATATTCTATTCTCCTAGGCTCCACTCAGGACACACACATAAAACGAAGAATATATTAAAATATTCATCATCTCCAGAAAATTCCACAAAAATTCTTAAAAATTGCAAATATTATAAAATGATCGTTTTTAACAAAATAATGAATTTTTGGGATGTTACAACACTCCCCTTCTAAAAAGAAATTTCGTCCTCGAAATTTGCATACCTTAGAATAAGCTGTGGGTATTGCTCTCTCTCATCTTGTCTTCTAACTCCCGGAGTTGCATCTCCAGTCACCTCGTTCCAAATCACTTTCACCAATGCGATCTCCTTGCCTCTTAATTGCTTTATCCTGCTATCCTCGATTCTTATAGGAGACGTCTCATAAGTTAAGTTTTCTTTTAGTTGTCTTGTATACGGTGCTATGATATGACTTGGGTCGGGAAGGTATTTCGAAGTTGTGACACATGGAAAACATTATGAATATTTGAAAGAAAAGGAGGTAAGGATATTTGGTATGCTACGGGACCTACACGAGCAATGATTTGGTATGGTCCAAGGAATTTAGGAGTGAGTTTTCTAGATTTTAAAGCGGCCCACCCCAGTTGTAGGTGTGACTTTCGGGAATACATGCTCACCTTCCTCAAACTCAAGAGGTTTTCTCCTTCGGTCCGCATAACTCCTTTGTCGACTCGAGCCGTCCTCATCTTTTCCGAATCATTTTAACCTTCTCGGTTTGTCCGTTGTATAATCTCGGGTCCAATAGTAAGGCGCTCGCCGTCTTGGTACCAACACATAGGTGTTCGACATCGTCATCCATACGAGCTTCATAGGGTGCCATCCCACATGCTCGAATGATAATTGTTGTTGTAGGTGAATTCTATCAAGGGTAGAATGTCATCCCAACTCCCGATTTGCTCTATGGTGCAAGCTCTAAGCAAATCTTCCAAAGATTGGATTGTTCTCTCCGAGTCGACCGTCGGTCTGCGGATGATGATAAGCGAGAACTAAGTTGTAATTTTGTCCCCAATGCTTCTTGCAAACTCTCCCGAGAAATTTGAAGTAAACCTCGGATCTCTATCGAAACAATACTTGTAGGCACACCGTGCGATCTAACAATCTCTCCAATATAGATCTGAGTCAATCTCTCTAGCTTGTACTTGATGTCGATCGGAAGAAAATGTGCTTGATTTCGTGAGTCGGTCCTGATTACCCAAATCGAATCATGACCTTTTCTTGTCCTTGGTAATCCGACTACAAAGTCCATTGCAATCTTGTCCCACTTCCATTCTCGGAATAGATAACGGTTGCAGCAATCCCGCTGGTCTCGATGTTCCACTTTAGCTTTTTGACAAACCGGACAAGTAGATACACGTCTAGTAACGTCACTCTTCATTCCGTGCCACCGAATAACTTCTTCAAGTCTTGATACATCTTCGTCATGCCGGGTGCATACTCGGTTGGCTTGTGTGAGCATGATTAATGATGTATTCTCTAAGTTCTTGATTCCGAGGGACACAAACTCTCCCATGGAATCTCAAAATTCCATCCGTTCCCTCTACGCAAACTCTGTTTCATTTCCTTGCTTCATCTGTTCCCTCACTTCTTGCAAGAATTTGTCCTTCTTTCGCTCTTTTCTTATCTTTGTCCATCAACTCGCTTGAGATGGTAACCATATTCATGCAAATCTTTCCAGGTTCTAACTTCACAAAAGACCATACATCTCGAATTGCTCTATTAGATCCTTTTCCTTGATCATCGGGCAAAGACACGATCATCTTCCTACTTAGAGCGTCGCCACAACATTTGCCTTGCCAGGATGATACAGAAGTTGGAAATCGTAATCCTTCAGAATTCTAACCACCTCCGTTGCCTCATGTTCAACTCCTTCTGATCATACAAATACTTCAGACTCTTGTGATCACTGAAAATGTCGAACGTTGCTCCGTAGAGAAAATGCCTCCATATTTTCGGAGAGCAAAAACTACAGCCGCTAGCTCCGGTGTCGTGCGTCGGATAATTCTTCTCGTGCACTCGCAAGCGCCTTGAAGCATAAGCCACCACTCTTCCATGTTGCATAAGTACGGATCCTAGCCCTTGGTATGAAGCGTCACAGTACACTTCAAACTGTTCATTCGGATCGGGTAGCACTAACACCGGTGAGGTAGTCAGTCGATTCTTCAACTCTTGGAAACTTCGCTCACAGTTGTCGGTCCACTCAAAAGTTTGGTTTTTCCTTGTGAGTTGTGTAAGTGGTCCAAGCAATCTTGGAGAATCCCTCAATGAACCTCCGGTAATATCCCGCTAAACCCACGAAGCTTGAATCTCGTTCCGACTTCGGCCTTTCCCATCGCAAGATCTTGCCTCCACTTTCGATGGATCCACAAAGCAATCCCACTCTTTGAGATCACGTGACCTAGAAACTTGACTTCTTCCAACCAAAACTCACATTTTGTGAGTTTGGCATACAATTCCTTCTCCTTGAGAATCGAAGAACTATCCGAGGTGTTCAGCATGGTCCTCCCGATTTTGGGAGTATACCAGAATGTCATCAATGAAAACCACAACGAACTTATCCAAGTAAGGTCGAAAGATTCGGTTCATGTAGTCCATGAAGATAGCTGGTGCATTCGTCACACCAAATGGCATCACCAAATACTCGTAGTGACCGTATCGGGTGCGAAAAGCAGTCTTGGGCACATCCTCTGTCTTCACTCGTATCTGATGATACCCAGATCGCAGATCAATCTTGGAAAACACTGCCACTCCCTTCAGTTGGTCCATCAAGTCGTCAATCCTTGGGAGTGGATATTTGTTCTTAATCGTCACTTTGTTCGGTGCCGATAGTCCACACATAACCTTGAGGTGCCATCCTTCTTGCGAACTAACAAAGACCTTTGGTGCTCCCCATGGTGACACACTTGGCCGACAAATTGCTTTTCCAAAAGCTCTTCTAGCTGTTTCTTTAGCTCGGCTAACTCTGTTGGTGCCATCCGTGACGGTGTTATAGACACGGGACCAGCTCCCGTACTAAGTCGATAGCAAACTCTATCTCTCGAGCCGGTGGTAAACCGGGCACACTCTCGGGAAAGACTTCGGAAACTCATTCACCACCGGAATTGTGTCCACATCAACCTCGTTCTCGATTTTCAAAGAAGACAAGTAGCATGTATCCGTGAGCTCCTTCTTTCAAGAGAGCTTGAACTCGGTTGGCCGTCGACGAAATCTAGAATTCTCATTTATGGGAAAAACTATGGTCTTTCTCGGGAACAGTCTAACGAACATGGTTAGAAGACAACCATCCATCCCTAGGATAATATCTAATTGGGAAAGAGGTAAACAAATCAGATCGACCAAAAAGGATCGACCTTCAACAATCAATGGACAGTTTAGACAAACTTTGGTAGTAACTACCGGTTTATCAGTGGGGGTAGAAACGGTTAAGTCAAAAGGTAAGGACGACACAGGTAGACTCAGTTTTTGCACACAGTCATACGATATAAAAGAATGGGTTGCCCCAGAGTCATACAGTATAGTTAAAAGATTACCTTCTATGATGCCTTCTCCCTGTATCAAATCTTCGGATTCGGAGGCTTCAGCTCCGCTCATAGTGTAAACTCGTCCTCCAGCTTGCGGTTTCTTGGCTTTCGCAACATTCATTGAAGGTTCGACCTTCGCTTGATTGCAGTCTCTGTAGATGTGTCCAGGTTTCCCACATCGAAAACAGATAATCCCTTTGATAGGACAATCCCTTGTCGATGATCTTTTCCACACTTCAGGCATTTGGAGGGGTATGCCAAGTTTTGGCCGGTCCGGTTCCCACTAGAACCTCCACTTGAACTTCCACCCATAGCTTGTTGGTGACTTCCCATTGGTCGAGTATGGCTTCTTCCGGGAAGCGGTTAGCACTTGTTATTGCCGCTCTCTCCGGAATCTCGCAGCCCAAAGTTTCTATTCCTCATATCTCTAGATTGCTCCGAGCCTCTACATCACAAAGAAGTATCCAGCGAGTTGTTAGAATTCATTGATCCTCAAGGTGATTACAAACTTTCCTCGGTTCGTACCTCAATCCTTCCGTGAATCTTCGGCACTTCCAAGCCTCATCTGGTTGGTTCGAAAGTAGGTCGAAAACCGTGACAAGTTTTCGAATCTCGCGCGTACTCGCTAATGGTCATATTCCCCTCGTCGCAGGTTGAGGAATTCGACTCCTTCGCATGCCTTGCACTAGCAGAAAAATACTTGTCCAAGAACTTTTCTTTGAACAACTCCCAAGTAACCTCTCGGTTCGCAGCTTCTAGCATCCTCCGCACTCCGTTCCACCAGTTCTCAGCGTTGCCTACCAGCATAAAAGTAGCATAATCCACCTTCTTACCCTCGGCGCAATTCATTCCTCGAAATACCTTCTCCAACTCCTTGATCCACAGACTAGCTTTGTCAGGATCAATTTCTCCTTTAAATTGAGGAGGATTATGGCGTCGAAACTCGCTAAATTTCGAGCATCAGTAGCCTCTAAGTGTTGAGCACTCGCTCTTGTTGTTGCGTAACTCTCTCTTCTTTGTCGTGCGGCTTGCTCAGTTTGTTGTGCGATGACCTCAGCCATCCTTTGCATCGCTGTAATAGCTGCTGCCATGTCTTCCCTTCGTGCCATCTCACTTTCTCAGATTCAGATTATCTGAAAACACAGAAAAGTCAGTTGCATTCACTAAGAATACCAAACACTACTCCTTTACGAATACCATTCAGAGAACACACAGCACAAACAAGACAGACTCAACCACAAGACCCAAAGAAACATAAACCGGGGCTCTGATACCAAAAATGTAACGCCCCTCCCAAGGGAAACGCCACATGGTCGATTACAATGCGGAAATAAAATTAGGTGAGTTGAGACCCGGTTCGTTTTAATAAGACGCATATATTCACTAGGTTATAGTTGGGTATTTTAATTAGCGGTTATGTTATTATATATATATATACTTTTTTTTTTAAATTAGTAACCATGTTGACGAGACATCAATGGAAATAAAAGATCAAACAAGTAAAACATGCATAGGAATTAACATCTCGTATCATCATATATATATATATAAGTTTATCAAAACATTTAGTTACAAGCTTTGGTACATCAAAAGCAAAGCTATACCCGCCCCAAAGTATTACATACACATCCCCACGGTATCGAATTTACCCACTACAAACAAAACATCGGGCCCCCAAAATAAAATCTTGGTAGCCTTCGGTAGCTACGAATAACATCAATCCCTCAAGTGAGGAGGAATCGTGTCGGGATCCTCTTCGTGGTCCTCTTCGGGGTCGTCCTCGGGGACTTCCTCGGGATCTTCCTCGGGATCTTCCTCATCATCGAGGAAATCACCATAGGAATAGCAGAGACACGGGACGGGGCCCGAGTCGTAGAACGAAAAGAGTCCTCTCTCGGAGTGAAGTAACGATCGCCCCACATCTCACGTATCGGTAGCCTGAAACTCCAAACGTAGGCTAATACGGCGGTGAAGACGGGTGGTTCATGGCGTCTCCAGGCTAGTGATATCGAGACATCTCCCGTGTAGACACGGTGTTCGAACTATAGTTGATATACCAAAGACTCGGCCCTCCTAAGAAAGTCGGACGTACATCTCCCAAAAATCACGTGCGTACGGGGCTCCATAGTCTTCGTGGTCGCTCACCAAGATAAGGCCAAAACCGGGGAAGTTGGGAGCTTCCGGTTCCTCACGGTTGTCTTCGATGAGACGCAATGTACGAGATAAACAGAAATGGAGAGAGGGAAGGAAAAGAGGTAAGACATCCTTCCGTCATTACCAATTATAGCATCAAGAAACCAAACGGCGCAAAGCGCCCACATAGCATTTACAACAACAGTAATAGTAATAGACATTCAAGAGCAGTTATGATCAAGCAAACAGTTCCAGGCAGTCATAGGTATATCAACAATATATCAATGCCAAACCATAATAATGATAAATGCAAATAATGCACGGACTCTATACACACGAGCCCTCAATAATCAAGATCCTACTCCATGGAGCTAGACACAAAACACTCGGAGAGAATGATCAGGGAGACATGCCAGTATCTCGTCAGCCATAAAAACAAGTGCTTTCCAGAAAATAATCAGTCATTTTGCGCAACAAGGCTTTATACAGCAGCATTCTCACAAGATCTCGATATAGGACTGTGGCCAGTCAGGATCGTTGGTGCGTTTGCATCGGTTTGTCTCACGGTCCAGAGGGGCTACCACTGCCCTTTGTGAAACACCCGCGCCCAACGCCTCAAGGCCAACTACAGGACCCCACTTGTCTATTCGCACCGCACTAAGGTGTGTTCAACTCCTAGGCAACTAGGCCTTACGACAGTCCAACGGACAAATCACAATGCATACAGACTCTATGCATAATCATGTATGATCATTATCACATACTATTCCATCATATGTCACAATTTGCCAAAGTAAGAATTAATACAGTCAATGGTCTCTCACATGGACCCACAATAGCATAATATTGTCATTAAATAGATCAATACCTTTTCAAAACGTATTATGAATTCTTGCTTAGGTTTAGCTTTACTTACAGGGTTTGTCTCTAAAGGAATTCTCTTAGTTAACTTAAATCCTCTTAGGTAATTTATTCATATGCCCTTAGAAGGTTATTCTAAGATCTCAAAATCTCACACTCTCATGTTCTTCCCTGTTTATGCATCCCTAAGTAATTTCTAGTCATCCCATTTATTTATGATCAATATTCCTCTATTAGTCCCAAGGTTTTGGGTATAGGAAAATACACGGTCGAAATCACAAACTGAGTTACAGATTCCAATTACTAGGTGTTGGGTGATAGGTATACGTTTGAATTCGACAGAGACTACGTTTTATGAATAATTGAAGTTGCCATTCGACGAAGGATAATGTAACAGGAGGAGGAAAGAATGAGGAAAACATTTTATAATAGGATTGGTAAGAAATCATTTTCTGTCGGATGGGGGTTCTGTCGGACGAAGATCAAAATTGTCGAACCCTCCAGATGGTCAGCAAAAGCCTCAATTCGATGGGTATAGGTGTCGACGTTGGAGAAAATCTCCCAAGTGTCGAACCGACGAACACTGGTCGAAATTTCCAATTTCGATGGGTCTGGAGAAATTCATCTACTCAACAGGCATTGTCTCTCAAATTCGACGATTATTGACTTTGGGGCATTTTCTTGTAAGTGTCCAGGGACTCTATTCGACGGGTTTTGGTCGGAAGATCAATCTCGACGGGCATGATCGGGGTTCTTACTCGACGGATTTTGACATTGTGTCTAGTGGCCAAAGATCTAAACTCGACGGATTTTCACTTTGTGTTTGGTGGTCGAAATCTAAACTCGACGGGTTTTGACATTCGACGGAAATGGTCGAAGTCTAAACTCGACAGATTTCAACATTTTACTAAGTGATTAGGTTATCACATTCGATTGAGTTTGGCTATGGGTCCTTACTCGACGGATTTTAACATTTTATTAAGTGATTAGGTTATCACGTTCGACAGGTTTGGCCATGGGTCCTTACTCGACGGATTTTAACATTTTATTAAGTGATTAGGTTATCACGTTCGACAGGTTTGGCCATGGGTCCTTACTCGAGGATTTTAACATTTTATTAAGTGATTAGGGTATCACGTTCGACGAGGTTTGGCCATGAGTCCTTACTCGACGGATTTTAACATTTTATTAAGTGATTAGGTTATCACGTTCGACAGGGTTTGGCCATGAGTCCTAACTCGACGGATTCTATCATTCGACGAAAATGGTCGAAATCTTCATTCGACGGATTTTGACATATCACCAAAAGATCAAGGTATTATATTCGACGAGTTTGGCCAAATTTCATACTATTACTAGTTTCCACATTAAGTTTCCAAATTCTGGGCTCAACACCGTAACTATCCGAAAATCACTCGGAACTCATTCCCTTCAATATTACACATTCCAATACATCCAGTTATATTTATATATATGTACATTCAAAACTCAAACAATCAAATAGCACATATACCATACAAACAACATACAAAAGCAGAAAGACCCTCAACACAATCACAGACGTTCCTAAATGCTAAGAGAGGTTGAGGAGGAGTGTCTTCCTCTTACCTTAGAGAAGCACAAAGAAAGGCTGCTCCTTTTGGTCAGAAATTATATTTTCAGCTCCCAAGAGATCCTTGAATATTCAAGCTCACCAAAATCAGAATCAAGTGTTGAAATGGATACCCATGGTCATCAAAATGACAGTGGGTTACGAAAATGAGGAGAGATGAGGAAAAAGCTAAGGACTTTACCTTAAAGTTCCAACCTTTAAGCTTCAACCGTGGAGGAAAAAGAAGATGAAGAAAACGTAGAACTTTGAAGATGATTCCCTCAGGTATGGTGTTTCTCCAAACACGAAATGGTGCTAGGAGTGTGACGGTATTGGAGGATGAAAATATGAAGGTGGGTGGATGGTGCTGCTGTAAGGAGAAATGGAAAGAGAGAAAGATGAGTGCTACGTACAGGAGGAGGAAAATGTGTGGATTGAAGAATGAATTAAGTCCCTTAATTCAAATGTGCAGCACAAAAATGGGAGGAGAGAGAAATAATAAAAAAATGATTCAAAGAAGCTTCCTTGAGAAGCTTCGCACGCTTCTCTACGAAGTGCATAGTAAGCTTGTCTCCTTGATTAAATGCCTCTGACAGATGATTTATTACACTAGCAGATAAAACCTCAAAAATGTAGACCTCGTAAACTGTGCCCGGACTCGGGTTTAGTAAGATCCCCCGTTGACACGTTGACAGTCCAAGGTTTACCAGCTTCAGGGAAAATATTCTATTCTCCCGGCTCCACTCAGCACACACATAAAATGAAGAATATATTAAAATATTCATCATCTCCAGAAAATTCCACAAAAATTCTTAAAAATTGCAAATATTATAAAATGATCGTTTTTAACAAAATAATGAATTTTCGGGATGTTACAAGTGTTCCTGGGCCGACCCTGTCGATCGCTGTTATCTCGTCGAGGCGGAGTCCGGGATCTTCTCCTAGGACTTATTGTCCTTCTTCTACGCGGAGGGGACGAACTTCGACGCGGGGTACGTCTGCTGTCTCTGCGTCTATTGTCCCCTTCATTGTTTTGTACACGAAGGATATACTGCTGCAAGCATCTGACCTTGATCAAAAATTCAATGGCATCGCGCAACTGATAGCAATCTTTTGTATCGTGACCGTAGGCCTTATGCCATGTGCAATGTTTGGAGTGATCCTTCTGCTTGTGTTTCTTGATAGGGGGCAGTCTCCGGACATTCTGAAACTCTGTGTTCATCGCTTCCCTCAAGATTGTTTCCCGAGGCGTGTTCAAAGGAGTGTAGTCAGAATAATTTCTCCGTGGAGGGCTACCCTTTGGGGGTCGTGACCTTGAGGAATTGTTGTTGGGCTTTTGATGAGAAAGCTCACCTTTGTCCCATCTCTTGTGGTCTTCTGTTGCCTCCACTAAGTAGACGTACTTCTCGGATCGTTTCTAGAAGTCGGTCAGATTGTCCGGTTTCTTATTTTCCAGGGACTTGAAGAATTCAGAGCCTATCCGGAGACCGCTCCTGGCGTAATGCAAAGCTATTCTATCTTCAAAATTTTTAACATTGGTGCAGGCAGCCATAAAGCGCCTAACGTAATCCCGGAGGCTCTCATCCTTTCCCTGGCGGACCTTAGCCAGGGATTCGATGGATTTGGGTTATTTCTTGCTCATGGTGTATTGTAGCAAAAAACGCTGTTTGAGGTCCGACCAATCCACGATGGTCCCCCGTGGTTAGCTGGTAAACCATTTGAGGGCCCCTTTTTTTAGGGAAAGAGGGAAAGCTCGGCACAACAACTCCATATATCCGCTATAGAAATATAGGGACTGCTCGTAGGCATTTATGTGTTCTTGGGAGTCCGTGGTTCCATCGTAAATTTCCAGGTTTGGAGGAAACTTGAAATTCCTCAGAACCCGGAACTCCATGAGTTGGTCAGAGAAAGGTTGTTCTATAGTTCCGTGATTCCAGTTATTGTCCCCTATATTGGGAATTCCCTCATCATCGTGGGCCCTCCTTTTGTTATTTTCTATGTCGGTCCGTCTATCACGTCGGCGCAGCTTTGGTTGGTTTTCATGCATGGCACGCTGCATGTCTTCTAGCCTCCTGAATTGGTCGTTGAGCAAGTCTATATGTTGCTGCAACATATCTTAAAATTGGCATTGGGAACCCCGAGATTGATGTGTGCGTTCAGAGCGGGATGCACGGTCATCGAACTCGTTGTTCGGGATTTCCAAACGTTGGTGTACCGGAATCCTGTGCTCTTGAAGGCTCTGATCACCTCTCTGGGCTAGGAACTCAAGTCTTTCCCTGACAGAAATCCGGCGTGATGGGTTAGGAGACTCCTCAAAAAAGAAGGTGGAGTGCCCATCGCGTCGGCTTCTTCATCTGGGTGCCTGATTTCTCACAGCAGAGGTTTGAGCCACAAGTGGAGGCAGTGGTGGTGGTGGACATTGCATGTCAAGATCTTGTCTCTGGTTGACAGAGGTTTGAGCAGCGTCTCTTCTCGAGTTTTGCCTCGTATTCACCATGATTGGGTGGGATTAGAATTTTATGGTTTCCCACAATCGGCGCCAATGTTCTGAATTGGATTCAGAGGAGTACCTGAGATAGGCACGTTACGGTGGTTCCTCCTTTGAGCAGCAGCTGAGCGTGTAGCACAGGGGGGTGGGTACCTGCAAAGGGACTCCAATACTCAAGTCAGGCAGTGCACAAGAAGGTTTAATAGACTGGATTCAGAGTCACCTTACTAAGATGACTTAGTCTTGTATTTATAGAGCGTATACAGAATCCTAATGGGATTCTTATTGAATGTAAGTAATTTAGGATTAGTATCCTGATGATGATCACCTTTCCATTATTATAGGATACATCCCTATAAATCCAGGATTAATATAAGGAAAGTATCTAGCCATCAAGGATATCTATAAATCCTATAATATCGTAAGTTGATGATCGACAGTTGCGGATATTTAGGGATTGATCCTGTATGAATCTATCAGCCGCAATGTCATATTCCAACGCCACTTTAGGACCGTAATCCATGGTCTGGAATACGTCGTGAGTCTTCCTCTACGCCAGCTAGGAGAGTCCGGTAGTGTGCATGCTGGGTTGATCCCATGGAGCGGGATCCCGGATCACGGTCCAGAACAGCAACCATTAAAAGCTTTTCAAAATGAATGGTTTTGAAATTGATAAACCACCATTCTTTGATGTGTGAATTTTGTTTATTGGAAAGCTAGAATGAAAATTTATATGCAATCTATTGATCTTGATTTATGGGATATTGTACTTGATGGATTTACATACAAACAAAAACTAAGTTGGAATGCTTATGACAAGAAATGCTTTTCTTTTAACATTGGAGCTATGAAAATTTTGAGAAGTGGTTTAAATGATGATGCTTATACTAAAATTAAGAATTGCTTTAGTGCTAAAGATATATGGGATGCTCTTGATTCTATCTATCTTTCTAATGATGATCTTGTGTATAAAGTTATATATAGAGAGCAAGAAGAGCAAAAGTCATTGAAGGAAGCTTGTCATGGAAAATGTCCTCAAGAAGATGCTCTTGAATCTTGGATGGACAACAATGAGGAAGATGGTGATTCAATTAAAAAGGACTTTGAGGTAAATAATGCTAAACTAGATTATAGTCCTTCCTATAATGAGCTAAAATATGCATATGATGACTTATATAATGGTTTGTTGAATTTAGAAAAGAAAAACTCATCTTGTTTGGAAAATATTTCCTCCATTGAAAATGAAATTGAAATCTTAAAAAATGAATATATTTTTCTTGATGAGGAAATGCCTTTGAAATGTGAAACCTTAACTTCTTATGAAAAGTGCATTGATTTAGAAAACCAAGTTGAGGACTTATCTTCTAAATTTGCCAAAGCCAATGATTCAAATTGCTTACATTCTATGCTTGTTAATGAGAATAAAATTAATGTTATTCCACATGAAAGTTCAAGCAAGGCTTAAAACAAAAATAGTTTAGAATATAAAAACAACAAAAGGCTTAATTTTTCCAAAAATAATCTTCAAAGGACCAAGTCATCATTGAATTCAATTGTTTGTAATTTTTGTGGTCATCTAGAATATATTTCTCATTTATGCAATTATAGAAGAAATTCTTATATGAGAAATAATATGGTATGGGTTCCTAAATATCTTAAATGCCCTAGTACTAACATTCAAGGACCCAAGATGAAGTGGGTACCAAAATGTCCTCCTAGTGTTTCAATTATGCAGAAAATTTCTCAAAAGGATAGACAAATTGGTCAAGTGAAAAAGGAATCATCAAGTGGAATGCTTCCAAAGCCCATTGGTAAAAGTTTTAGTCAAAGAAAGAAGATGGCTTTAACCAAAGTTTCTCAAGTACAAAATGTGAAACTTGCAAAGTTCAAAACACCAAAAGAGAAGCAATGGGTAAGGAAAAGAGTTTCCTTGATTACCAAGGCTAAGGTATCAAATGTTTTAACCTCTTATGCACATTCACTTAAAGAGACAATGAATATAAGGTATATTTCATGTAGGCCTTATGTATAGGATAGAATCATGTGTACTTGGTAAAATTTGAATATTATGTTTAGCACATGATTTGTAACATAAGGTTCTAAAATGCCTAGGTATGCTTGCATGATATTTGAAATTACCTTAAGACATTTTGAAATCAATTTGAATGCTTTGAGATTAGCCCTTTACTGTCAAAAGTGTAAAAAAATTGAATTTTAGTAAACTGGTAATCGATTACAAGACCTTTGTAATCGATTACAAAGGTTCTGTCAAGGGTAGTAATCGATTACACTAACCCTATAATCGATTACAAGGTTCCCAGAAAGTTAGTAATCTATTACACCAAACATGTAATCAATTACATGAATTCCAGAGGACTGGTAATTGATTACACACACATTATAATTGATTACATAAGCTTTAAAAATGAATTTCAGTGCTCAAAAAGCCATATTTCTTCTGTTACTCATCTTTTGTCTTGGTATGTGCTTAATGATCAATGAAATAAAATATTTTTTGCCCTTGTGAACTCATTTGTTGTTTTTAATGCTTATTTGCTCATGAGTTTGGTATAATGACTAACCTCTATGGATACAAAATTGGTGGTAACCAAAGAAAGTTCTTTGAATTGTGTTGTAGGGTGACTATTAACTCAAGCATACATTGAAGTAAAATACAACTACGGCACTTGAGGTTGGAAAATTTTGAAATGGTCTAAGTTCTCCAAGAGTAATGAAACATAAAAGGATGGCATGAAGAACCACAACATTCTCAAGGAGCCTTGATGCATATAAGTTGGAATTACCTACAAAAACTCAAAGAGTACACTTTTGGTGACATCAATCTCTTATCCTCATCTATGCTTTAAATTGAATATCATGTGATATTTGGAGAAGTACAGAGTTGTTTTTACATGCCTTACATGATCATTGTTTGCCCTAAAACGCTTATATATGTTTTGATGATGATCATATCTTTCTTGACAAACTTGAATCTTGCTTTGAAAATGCTTAAACTATGCTTTTGGATTCAAGTGCATATGTTCTTCCTTTATTCTTGTAAGAGCTAACATTGCATGGTTGATAATGTGGTATATGTTTTACATTGTATATCAACCTAAATTATACTTGTAAATAAGTTTAAATGATATTTGATGCTAACCCATGTTTTAGAGAATTTTTGAAATATAGTCATCAAATACTAAAATGTCAAGGACATGTCGATAAATGAGAAATGTTGAAGGAAGAGGAACATGAGGAGACTTTCTTCAAGTGCAATGGAATGAAATACTCAATGGAAGAAAGTACAAACTCAAAGGACTTATAAATGAAGAACATTCTAATGAAGCATCACTTTCTTAATAAGTATCTCTATCCCTAAGTTATTATGGTATCTCATATATTATGTGTTGTATGATACTTGTTAATAATTTGATCTTAAATTATTAGATGCTTTCCTTACTTGAGAAGTATATTTCATTGGCAAAGTGCTTAATTGGATATTAACTTGCTAATTTTGTCATTGCATATAGGGTGGATGATATTAGTTATATACATGCTTTGATCCCTATAGCATATTTTATCATGGTGAATGTTTGATATCTATAATTCTCTTGATCTATGGTCTCTTAGTGGTGTAACACTTATGAGAATCATGCACTTGTTTCAAAAAGAGTTTATGGTTTGTCTAAAAAGTTTTCTTTTTAAAGCAAAATCTCTTATCATATTTGAAAGAAGCTTTTAAAGTTCCATATCCTTGAGAATCATTTGAACTTGTTTTAAGACCTTGAAAGTATTATCATCTTCTAATTATCTTGAAAATTTGGAAATCATTGGCAATATGCTTACATGGTCTTGGCATACATATTTCCCATTATCTATTTTATGTTCCAAAATTAAGGGGGAGCTCATCTTCTTTTCTTATAACTCCTTATAATTATTTGTTGAGTTGTAATAATTGTTTATCTTTTTCATCTTACATATCGTATATCCTTGTTGACTAAATATGTGCATGTCTATGTTGAACTATTATGTTTCATATCTTAACAATATGCATATTTTGAGGGGGAGCCTAGCACTTAAATTGTTGTTTATAACTCTTGACTTACATCCTTACTTGATATGAAGTATTTTATTGTTAATGCTATGAATATGTCAATAAAGATCATCTTTTATTCTCTTTCCCTCTATCAATGAAATAAGGTAAACATTCTTACACTTCATATCTTTTGATTCTTTCATTTAGGAACGCTTGATATGTGGCAAATTGTATGATCTTTCATTTGAAAACCTTAATTACAGGATCTTACGTGAATATTTTGTAATTCCTAACAAGTGATATCAAGTATTTAAAAGCCATTCCACATTAAAATTAAGACATACTAACTGTTATTTATCATGTGGTATGCAAGATATTATATGCTAGACATAATTTCCTAAACTTGTTGCTATCATGTGCTAAATGTTGATGTACCAAAATATGACAAATTTTACATAAATAATCTTTTATATCTTGAAAGCATGCTTGTTTTATCTCTCTATTCTTGTATCTTGTGTAGAATCAAATAAGGAGAGATAATTATGATTTGAATAACTTGAAGAAGTTTTTAGTTTTGATGATCCTACTTTTTTTGACAACATGAGTTTTATCTATAAAGGGAGTGAAAATATTATCTTTCCTTCCTAATCCTTTTTGTTGATGTCAAATAAGGGGAGAGAAAATAGGAAAGAAAAAATATGTTCTTATGCTTAATTGTTTGATATGCTTATATGAATATCCATTATTCTACATTGTTTAACATATTTTTCTTTGGTGATTTGTCATCATCAAAAAGGGGGAGGTTGTGGAAATAAGCTTGCCCCAAATAGTTTAATATGTCAAGTTTTGATGATGACAAATACAAGACAAAAAGAATGATACTTATGCTTGATAGATGTGCTTTATAGATGACAAATGCATCACAAAAGAATATTGATCATGTTAGGTAGATATGCTTAATGAGATATATTGTATTATCATGCATGATTGTGTAATTTATCTAGTTATATTTCACTTAATAATCATGCAATGAGATATATGTAATATTCTTCATATAATATATTCAATAATGCTTTATATGAGTCTTAATGAATTAATATTGGTTTTGATTCTATTAAAATAAAAATGTGCAAAATATTCTTTGTTGCATCCTACATAAAACATATCTAGTAGTAATTGATAAATATCCTATTTGGATGTATCTATGAAAGTCTTATATGCATGTTAGACTAGCTAGAGTTATATATTTTTGAATCATGCATATGAAGATATTGAATTATGATTTTGGACTAACTATGTTTGTTTAAGTGAGCAATACTTTGTAGGATAGTCCAAATACCAAGAACGAGCATTGCAACAAGAAAGTAAAAAGATCACAACTATGCTCAACTTAATAAAGATGAGAATGAAAAGGTGTTCCAAGTATTTACAAGTTTTGAAGAGAATATTTTCTTTGGAAGCTTGGATTACATCAAGAATTGATGGTAGCAAAAGATCAAGTCCAACATATTCAAGAATAGTTTATAGGACTTAGATCTTATGTAACAGTAAATGAAAATCATACTAAACTCAAATAGGTTTTAAACATCTTTACAAGTGTTTCTAAAATGCTTGAATGCCCAATAAAATGTTTTTGGAAAGCTAGCCTTGGTGGTATTTCAAATCTATGAAAATTAGTCAAGTTTGTGTTTTGTAAAACTGACATTTAGTTACTCTTTTGATCATAACTTTCAAACTACTTTGAGTTTTGTTGTGAAACTTCTTTCATATGAAAATAGACTCAAATATATTTCCGATGAGTAGTCATTTGTTTTAAATGGATAAGAAATGAAGAAGTTATGACCATTTAAAGTTAGTTTTCAAAAATAGACAAGTTTGAGTTTTGTAAAACTGACCTTTAGTTACTATTTTGATCATATCTTTCAAAATACTTTGTGTTTTATTCTAAATCTTCTTTCATATGAAAATAGACTCAAAGATATTTTCAATGAGTGGTCATTCGCTTTAATCAGATAAGAAATGAAGAAGTTATGACCTTTTAAAGTCAGTTTTCAAAATCAGAAATGCTGTAGTCGATTACACAAGTCATGTAATCGATTACAACATTGACAGAAGCCGTGTAATCGATTACACGAAGTGTGTAATCAATTACAAAGTGCCCAGAAAGCTTGTAATCGATTACACCAAGCTTGTAATCGATTACCAAGTGCCCAGAAATGTTTCTAATAGCTATAAACGGCTAGTTTTCATAAAAAATCATTATTAAACACTACCAACAACTATTTTATCATTTGGGCTCTATAAATAAGTGTAGATTGAAGCATTTACACTAAAAGAAACTCTTGAACACTTGATTTTATCCTTGAATCATCAAAATCATATTTTGAGCTTTAAAGTGTGAATCCTTTATACCCATTGAGCTTCAACTTGTATTATCCATACTTTGTTCCTCAAGTTGTATATCTATTCTTGTGAGAGTTTCTATTCATTCTATTCACCTTGAAATCATTGTAAGAGGGTGAGGTATCTCTCAAGAGAGAAAAGGGTGAGGTATCCCTTATAGTGAGACTCAAACACAAAGGGTGAGGTATCTCAAAGGTGTTGTGAGTGCTCTTGATTGTAAAGGTCATCAAGCACCTATGAAGCTTGAAGAATTGGAGGCTCTAGCACAAGGGTGAGGTATCCCAAGGTGTGAGGAGTGCTCTTGCATGTACAAAGGTTTTCCTAGCACCCGTGAAGTCTAGGAGATAGTGAAGAAAATCTCAAGTTAAGCTTTGGGACTGGACGTAGGCCACAAGAGGTTGGTGGCTGAACTAGGATAAATCTTAGTGTTTGCTCTTCTTGACTCTATCTCTTTATATTTGTACTTTAATTATATACGCTTGAGTTGATCTTGATATCTAGTTTATTTACTTGATTTATCCTTTAACCCAAGTTGTATTTGAGTAATCCTTAATAGTTGTGCCTTTGCTATGCATGTTCCACTGCATTTATTAATTGAGTGATTTAAAATGCGTAAATTGTCAAAGTTGCATTAAAACTTATCATCACCTAATTCACCCCCCTTCTTGGGTAATGGTTGTCATGGCTAACAACCGACACATCCCCAAAATAAACAACACGTTCAACATCAGTATCATAGCGCCAGGCATCAGTGCCTCCTTGAAATTGCACTCTCACGTAACCAAGAAAACTAGGTCTAGACGCCATCTCAATACACAGATAAAATCAACACAATAGAAAGGAGGTGTTCCTGCCTCTTGCTCTTCACAATCTTTATCACACATACGTATAAACAAAATAATACAACAAAGAGGTGAGATCCCCAACATCCATACCATCATGGCAACATAGAAACAATAATGACAATAATGTCATTCACATACGGCAATATTATAGAATAATAGGTATAATCATGTTATCAACTAACAAATAATTTATCAATATATATATTTCACAATATATAAAAACTAACCATACCGCAAAATAAACATACTAACTATGCCACAACAATATGTACACTTACTATGCACATGCACAATGTGTATATTAACCATCCTTATGCATAATGCACCTATTTCCTACTCCATGGAGCTAAACACAAACTCAGAGATGAATGTTCCAGAAGATCTGCCACCCTCAATGACAGTCTAATCATGTTATCAACTAACAGATAATTTATCAATATATATATTTCACGATATATAAAAACTAACCATACCGCAAAATAAACATACTAACTATGCCACAACAATATGTACATTTACTATGCGCATGCACAATGTGTATACTAACCATCCTTATGCACAATGCACTCATTTCCTACTCCGTGGAGCTAAACACAAACTCAGAGATGAACGTTCCTAAAGATCTGCCACCCTCAATGACAGTCTACGCCGAACCACAAAAAGAATAGTGTTTGTCGGGTTCTTGTCAGTGCGTTGCAATCGGTTCTTCATAACTAGAGGTATATAATGTGATAACAGATCACTAAGTGAATCACCTTATCCTGACACCCCCTGAGATCCATCATAGATCACACTATCCAAATTCTCGTTCATTCCTAAGCACAAAAGCCACAACAGCCACCGACTATATAATGCTCAAATGCATGATCTATGTATTCAAACCACCGTTGAACTGTTCCCAATGATATTAAAGCAACTGCCCATACAATTGTCTAACACCATTAATATCAATGATATTATATAACCGCCCATACAATTACATAATACCATTGATCCACTCGGGTCCAATACATCCAAAACTTGTTGTTCCTCTCAATCGCATAGCATTTTTATCGCGTTTTCACAATCACGAAAAACTTTTGTTACGTTTTCAAATCGCGTAATGATTTTTCAACGTTTTCTCAATCACGTAAAGATTTTAAAATGTTTTCTTAATCACGTGACTAAAAATAACCATTTTTAAATCGCGTAAGAGTTTTTCTGCATATTTTCAATCGCGTAAAACATTTTAATCACATTCTAAACTTAAATTAAAACTTTTCTCATTTCATATCAAAATTGGGCTTTAATTCCAATATTTTCTTAATAAATCACTTTTAAATAATATTTCTAACATTTTTTCACTAAACCTCGACCAAATAATATTTCCTAACGTTTTCTACAAAAACTTATATCATTTAAATTAATTCAAGATGTCTTAGAATTTTTGTTCATTACTCTAAATAAAAATTTATTAAATAAAATATTTTAAACTTCAAACTATCCTTAGAAATTATTTTCTTGCTAAAACTCTTTTGAATAATAATTTCTAATATTTTTCCAAAACTTACATTATTCTCAAAATCTATATTATTTTAATTTTAAATCAAATCCTTTTCCATTTAATTTATAAAAAAATCCATTTAACCAAAATACTTGAAATCCCAAAATCATTCCTTAGTCCTAAATTCACTATAATAGCCGAAAATCACTTTTTAATTAGTGATAAAAATATTTTCATTTCCATTTTAAATTTTGTAATTTCTTAATCAAATTAATTGTCAATAAACAACTAAATTCACAATTAAAAAAATCATTTTCATCATTCTAACTAAAAAATATATTAAACAAAATGCTTCAAATTTCAAATCATCTTTCTAACTTATTTCTATAATTGAAGCCGAAAATTGATTCCTTTATAAATAATAAAGTTTTTTCATCAACTTTTTAACTTGCAAAATATTTAAACCTTATTTAATCCCTTAATCATCTAGGTTAAGTCATTTTTGCATAAAATTACCCATTTATGGGCAAAGAGGCCGTGAGCCTCTTGGTCTTTGGAACCAAAAATTCTTTTCCTCTCAATGACAATTTATATCATACAACATGCATAAAACATCATAATCCTACTATATCAAATTCATGCATAATATCAAAGCAATAAAATCACACAAAGCATATAAACACAAACCATAAAATTATACAAACATGGTGAATAAATCTTCCCATGGATTCATCACATTCATACAAATTCGTCCCTCACTACCATAAGTGGTTGATGAGGTTAATCTCCCTCTTACCTTAGGTGTAGCTTCCTAAGCTCCTTGTATAGCTCTTTGCATCAATTTTCTCCACCAAGTAACTCTTGAAAATCAAAGTAAACATACAAAAATTAATATCCAATGCTTGATTAAGATGACCATCGATCAAATATTATATTAGAATTTCAATAACCAAATAAGAAATGAAAAACCATGATCATCACCTTAGAACCCCAGAACTTGAATCCAAAAATCAAGCTTGAAGATGATGGAATCAAGCCTTGATCACAACATGAAAGATGCTTAGAATGATGTTTAGGATCAAGAAGTATGATTGGTTTGAATTATGAGTGATTGAAAGTGATTTTAGACACCAAGGCCGTGAGCTAGAAGAGAGAAAAATAAGAGAAAAAGTGTTAAGGTTTTTTGAGAGAAAGATGATAGCTTTCTTGAATGAAATGGAAAATGAAGACTTAGCCAATTTGAGAGGTACTTGGCTGTGAGAAAGGAGAAAAAAAGTGGAAGAGAGAATTTTTGTGTTCAAGCTTGAATGAAAAGATGAAGGCTTTAGGAAATGTGATAGAAAAATCAATTTTAGCCACTTTGAAAGCTTCATGGTCGTGAGCTTCATCCAAAAGAGAGAATTAAATCCTTCTCCTACAAGTTGCTTCCTAAACCATTGATTTGATCAATGGTGGATATCCAAGACTTCTACATTAAGCTTACTCTCACAACCGTTGATGAGATCAATGGTGATCATCCAAAGCTTCTTCAGTAAGTTTGCTCCTCACATCCGTTGATTAGATCAATGATAGATATGTAAAGCTTTTCCTCCAAGTCTTGCCATCTAATGGTTCAAACAAAAGTCCATGCCCTCTTTGTTGACTAATCTTAAGATATTTTTCAAAAAATATTTTCTAAAAGATATTTTTCAAAAGATATTTTTTGAAACTATTACCCAAAGAATAATAGCTACTGCTAGTCATTGTTCAATGGATAATAACATTACATAATAAATAAAGGCATTACCCAATAAATAACAAAAAAACTCAGATACATAAAATTTTCATCAACTGTTTTTGGTTTCGGGTTTAGTAAGTTCCCCCGGTCCTGCATTAACAGTCCGAAACTTTTCGATCCAGGAAAATTTTTTTTTTCGGGCCCACCTTAAACACACATATAGCTCAAAATAATATTAAAATAATCAAAAACTCAGAAAATTTCACAAAAATTCACAAAAATCATAAAAATTATAAAACTCATATATATTTAGAAAAAAAAAATAAACTTTGAGCTTACAGCTCAAAATAATATTAAAATAATCAAAATAATCAAAAATTCCCAAAAACTCACAAAAATTCACAAAATTATTAAAACGTATTTATATCAAGAAAATGAAAAATCGGGGTGTTATAGAGGTCGATTCACAAGGAATTGATGAAGAAAATTCTTTAAGGTAAGGAAAAGATTTGTCACAATAATAAAGATGATAAAAATTATTCACAAATGAAAAGGATTTGCTTGGGCTAGGAGATCTACTCTTGGTAAGTAAATTAAGGACAAGATTAATTCTTTTTATAACTCAATTAGAATCCACACATAATGGATGTTCTAATAAGAAAATATAGCATTTAAAGTTCATTTAAGATTATATACGTAATTATATTATGGTTCCATTAATTATCTACTAATGCCAACACTTGTAAATGGGTTCAAGCCTTCATTGTGTCAATCTCTTGTCTACAACAAATCAAGATCTCCACTTTACAAGAAGGGTTTGTAAATTGATTGGAAACAAAATACAACACATATAATGATCACCTGATAATATATCATTGAAGTACAAGAAAGAGATTAATCTAACCTTATTTCATAACCAAAAGCTTCACCTTTTCACCCAAGCAAAATGAGAATTAGTAACTCATGAACAAAAGAAAAGAAAGAGAGAAAAAGAAGAAGATGAACATAATTTATTTTTAGAACAAAAGAAAACTATAATAAGAGAAATAAATGATACAATAACTTGATCTTGATCTCTTCACCAAGATTCCTGTAATGAGCAACTAATGCAGCTTTTTATAGAGCATGAAAAGTATAAAATGACAATAGACTTGTTTAATAAGTGGTTGGATGAGTGGGTGGATAAGTGAAAAATGACAATAGTTGTCTAACGAGTAGGTGAATGAGTGGAAAATGACAATGGAGTTGTTTAATGAGCGGGTGGATGATGGGTGGATAAGTGAAAAATTATTGTCATGCTTGTCTCCCCACTTGCACCAACCAATTCAACTGTCTTCACATGACTATAACTGATACGGTATTAAAAGTTAAGTTATAAACCCAAGTGCAGGTTATCTCAAGTAATAAATTCTCAGTGAATCCGAGGTTGAACCACAGAGACTTGATGAAGAAAAATTAATTAAGGTAAAGTAAATATTTTGTCACAACAAATAAAAAAGATTTACTTGGGTTAGGAGATCCACTCTTGATAAATAAAACAAGAACAAGATTAATCCTTTCTATAACTCAATTAGAATCCACACATAACGGAGGTTCCAATCGAAACATACATCATTCAAAGTTCATTAAAAATTATATACGTAATTGTATTATGATTCCTTTAATCATCTATTAACACCGCCACTCATAAATGGGATCAAGCATTCATTATGCCAAAATCTTGTCTACAACAAATCAAGATCTCCACTTTACAAGGAGAATTTCTAACACTAACACTTGTAAATGAGTTCAAGCATTCATTATGTCAATCTCTTGTCTACAACAAATCAAGAACTCCACTTTACAAGGAGGGTTTCTAAATTGATTGGAAACAAAATACAATACGTATAATGACTGCTTGAAAAATAAATCATTTAAGCACAAGAAAGGAATAAGTCTAACCTTACTTTATTACCAAGAGCTTCACCTTTTCACCCAAGTAAAATGAAACTTAGTTACTCATAGATAAGAAGAAAGAAAGAGAGAAAAAGAAGAAGAAGAAGAACATAATTTCAATTTAGAACAAAGGAAAACTATAACAACATAATAGCATGATCTTGGCCTCTAGGACCAAGACCCCTAAATGAGCAGCCAATGGTGCCTTTTATAGAGGATTAAGGATACAAAAAGACAAGGGGGCTGATTAGTGAGTGGGTGGATGAGTGAAAAATGCCAAATGACTTTTGATGAGTGAAAAATTATGGAGATTCTTTATCTCTCAAAATCATTTAGCTCTGAAGTCATTCAATTTGTCTTTGTCTCACAAAGTGGTCTTCACGAACGTTGTAGGCCTGGATCTTAGCTTTCAAATTCTGTTAGTTTCAGTCCAAAAGCATTCCTACAACTCAAGATATGGTCTGATTACTGTATACTGCTTAGGCCCAGTGACAGCTC
Organism: Ormosia semicastrata; assembly: GCA_029884595.1. Lineage (NCBI taxonomy): Eukaryota > Viridiplantae > Streptophyta > Magnoliopsida > Fabales > Fabaceae > Ormosia > Ormosia semicastrata. The sequence goes on from JAQQTO010000060.1 coordinate 80,546,222, forward strand.
CTCTGTTCTACTTTCCAAGCCCAATATGACCTATTATACCTCAGATTCTGGAAAGGTGTTCAACATAAAAGTTGTAGATTTTGGTCCTAACTATCAACCATCAAAATATCAGCCCATTTGACATCTTATAGCCCGTGCTATATCATGAACAGTACGCATAGGTCAAACTGTCAAGATCAGTGTCCTAGTTCTTTCTTCAACTCTAATTTGAGTTATCCAACTGTGTAATTGGGCCTTTGAGGTCTTCATAAAAGTTGTATGGAATTGTCTTAACTTTCCTACAAAACTAAAATCACATAAATCAGATATTTACAACTCAAGTTATAGTCATTTTACTGAACACTACCAAAAAGATAAATTGAGGCTAATTCATGTAATAATTCTTTCAATGATCCAATAAGGTCCAATATCATAAAATGTGTCAAAATCAACTAAATTAAGCTTAATTGAACCTTAAGAAACCTAGTGAGAGGTTTATAAAATGTATAAAATATAGTGTTATCAAATTCCCCCACACTTAACTTTTGCACTCCTAGGCAAAACACAAGAAACAAAAACTAGAGAACAAAGAAAAACGACACAGACTCAAAAACTAAAAACTCTAAAGGATTTAATGACTCAAGAAGAGCAACTAGACAATCAAGGGATCAAAACAGTCATGAGATAACATTTCTTCGCATCTCAAACCAATAAGCAAGGAAACTTTAGTTGAAAATAATGAATTAAGAATGATATATCCTCACAGAATTCACTCTCAATCGCTCAAGTGTTTAAAAAGGTTAGTATTTCACTCTATTCAACTCATGAATAATTGCACTACCATAATCTTGCATATATTCTACTTTTTCACTACTCAAAAACAACATATATACACAAATCAAGAGGGCTTTATTCAAGGTTGTAATGGGGCTATGGTAAAGGAGAGAGGTAATATGGATATGACAAGTTAAATACCAAAGAAAATAGAAGAGCATTATGATACAGTTAAAGTGGAAAAGATGTTTGAGAACATTTAGTTTAAATTTCCCAAGGGTTTCTTAGTTCCTTTTCTATTTGCTTCCTTCTCATAAAGGATAATGACCAATATTTGATTAATGTTTTGTTGAAGATCAATGCCAAATTGGTAAGTTGAATTCATTGTTAGGCCTGAACATTCTTCTTCTCTTCCTGTTGTTTCCAAGCATCCACTCTAATTCTAGGTATGAATATGTCACAAGGTGCATTCTTTGATTGTAGTTGTGGTCAGCTCTTTTTTTTCTTCCTTTTTTTTCTTTTTTTTTTATTTATTTTTATGAACATTTGCACACACACCCCCACACTTATTAAAAAGACTCAACTAATAACAAAGTCAATGCTCTCTTATTCCCTAAGGTTAGGTAAGAATATGGTTTTTTTAAGGCACGTTATGAGTTAGAAACAAGGAATGGTCAAATAAGCTCAAAGGGGGTATACAAGGGAAAATATGCAAGGTTGACTATTTGGTCAAAGTAGTTAATTCAAGAAATTTGCCTCAATCATGTTTATGTATGCATGTGAAAATGTAGCTTCAAAAAGAATCAAAGCAAGTTTTAGAGTAACAATTCCATGAAAAAAAATCACACAAGAAAGAAGAGAATGGTGTAGATGTTCAATCCATTCATCAATAGGCTCAAAATGTCACAAGGCATATATCCATCATTCTCAGTCAAAAAAAATTCAACATCCATAACCAAGCATGTGATGTTTAAGAAAGAAGACAATTTACTCAATCATGCAAATTTTCCTGAATCCATTTGTTACTTCCACACAAACTCGTTATCTATCCCAATCTAGATGCGTCTCAACCTCCACAGTAAAATTTAATCCTTACTCTGCCATCCTTAATTGATTTAGCTGTTAGTAAACACGATAAACATATTAATAAACACACTTCCTAAAAAAAATTTTCAAGCATTTTTTTACACAATTATTCACACAACTATACACAATTATTCACACAACTATTGACACAAATATCCTTCTCCTCAACCAGATCACAACATTGTCTTCAATGTTAAAACATAAAAGGGTAAAGGATAGAAGAAAATACCTATTATTGCAATTATTGAAAAGAGAAAGCTCACACAAATTTAAACAGAAACAAAGTACTATAAATAAAACCAAAGCTTGTAATTATTTAAATAGTTAGAGTGTCTTGGCTGGCTTTCTTTTCATTCTGCTTCCCTTACCGCTTCCTTCTGACTAATTTATCTGAGCTGTTACTGGATCAGGTTCATAAACAAAAGCTTTTAATTTATCAATCAACTCATCAACAGTGGAAGCAAAAACAAGGACTCGTCTTGCCGAAGGTGTGATGAAGTTCTGTTCCACAGCATGGTCAAGAAAATATAACAAAAGATTAAAGAAATTATTAACATTCAACTAACTTATGGGTTTTTAGTGGATGTTTAGATAAGCCCAAGAGACAATTTGAAAAATTTCTTCCAAAGTACCAAAATCACCCAGTAAGGCTATGAATGCATTAGAGTTTACAAGCATTGTCCTCATTCGTTCATCCATAGATGATACTTGAAACTCTTCCCCAATTGTTTTTCCAGTGATATTCTGTCGAGCTAAAGGTCTAGGAATGATACCTAAAACCTGACTGTCTCTTAAATGTGCAACAAGTGATACAACCTTAATTAACCTAATGCTACCTTCCCCATATACTAAATGAATTTTCCTTACAGCAAGTGTTTAACCAAGAGTGATTGCTGCGTCTACATACTCTAAACCCTTCCCATAAGTTGACCCACAAAATACATAGATATTGGTAAGTCTACTAACAAAAGAAGAAGCACCCTCCATTTCAATACTCACACTCTCTTTGAAAGATTATGAGTTGTAGGAAAGTGAAGAAAATGGAGTGTTTAAATAGGGAAGAGAATAGAAAAAGTAATAATAGCTCCTATATGGGTAGGTTGGCTATTGTCAGAAAAGTTTGAATTTAAGAAACTTTTTTTTATTTTTTATTTTTTTTTGTTTTTGCTTTTGTTTTTGCTTTTTTTTTTAAACAGATCAATACATAAAGTACCATGATTAATTTTAACCAAATGATCAGAATTTAAATCATAATACCAATTAAGCATAAATAAGTAACTTAAAATAGAAAAGAAAATATACAAGAAGGCGGTATAAACCTTCCATTAGAATAATGAACAAGTAGGCGGTAAAACTGACCATTTAAATATTAACAATTAAACATAAATAAATGACTTAAAATAGAAAAGAATATAAACAAGGAAGTGGTATAAACCACCACCAAATAAATATTAACAAAGTAAATAAATATTAAGAAGATAAATAAATATTAACAAAGGCGTGGTATAAATAAACCAAAAAATAAAATAAAATAAAGAAAATAAAGTACAAAAAGTAAATTAAAAAAATAAATAAATAAAAGGAAGAGTTTCCCCACTAAGTTAGTATGTACAGAAAATAAAAGGGAGAGTTACCCCCACTAAGTTAATATGTACAAAGAAAATAAAAGGGAGAGGTTCCCCCACTAAGTTAGTATATACAGAAAATAAAAGAGAGAGTTTCCCCCACTGTTAATATGTACAAGAAAATAAAAGGGAGAGATTTCTCCACTAAGTTAGTACGTTAGTATATATACAAAATATTTACACCAAAAATTTGTTCTTCAAATCAAGTCCCCGGCAACGGCGCCAAAAACTTGATGCAGTATTAAAAGTTAAGTTGCAAACCCAAGTGCAGGTTATCTCAAGTAATAAAATCTTGCTGAATCCGAGGTCGAACCATAGAGACTTGATGAAGAAAAATTAATTACGGTAAAGTAAATATTTTGTCACAACAAATAAAAAAGATTTACTTAGGTTAGGAGATCCACTCTTGATAAATAAAATAAGAATAAGATTAATTCTTTTTATAACTCAATTAGAATCCACACATAACGGATGATCTAATCAGAAAATACATCGTTCAAAGTTCATTAAAAATTATATACGTAATTATATTATGATTCCTTTAATCATCTATTAACACCACCACTCATAAATGGGATCAAGCATTCATTGTGCCAAAATCTTGTCTACAACAAATCAAGATCTCCATTTTACAAGGAGAATTTCTAACACCAACACTTGTAAATGGGTTTAAGCATTCATTATGTTAATCTCTTGTCTACAACAAATCAAGAACTCCATTTTACAAGGAAGGTTTCTAAATTGATTGGAAACAAAATACAATATGTATAATGACTGCTTGAAAAATAAATCATTTAAGCACAAGAAATGAATAAGTCTAACCTTACTTTATTACCAAGAGCTTCACCCTTTCACTCAAGTAAAATGAAACTTAGTTACTCATAGACAAGAAGAAAGAAAGAGAGAAGAAGAATAAGAAAAACATAACTTCAATTTAGAACAAAGGAAAATTGTAACAACATAATAGCATGATCTTGGCCTCTAGGACCAAGACCCCTAAATGAGCAGCCAATGGTGCCTTTTATAGAGGATTAGGGATACAAAATGACAAGGGGGCTAATTAGTGAGTGAGTGGATGAGTGGAAAATAAGTGAAAAATGTCAAATGACTTTTGATGAGTGAAAAATTATGGAGATTCTTTGTCTCCCGAAATAATTTAACTCTGAAGTCATTGCATTTGTCTTTGGCTCACAAAGTGGTCTTCATGAAAGTTGTAGGCCTGGATCTTAGCTTTCAAATGCCGTTAGTTTCAGTCTAAAAGCTTCTTACAACTCAAGATATGGTTTGATTACTGTATACTACTCAGGCCTAGTGACAACTCCTCTGTTCTAACTTACAAGCCCAATATGACCCATTATACCTCAGATTCTGGAAAAGTGTTAAACATAAAAGTTGTAGATTTGGGTCTTAACTATCAACCATCAATATCAGCCCATTTGACATCTTATAGCCCGCGCTATATCATGAACAGTGTGCATAGGACAAGTTATCAGGATCAGTACCCTAGTTCTTACTTCAACTCCAATTTGAGTTATCCAACTGTGTGATTGAGCCTTTGAGGTCTTTATGAAAGTGGTAGGGAATTGTCTTAAATTTCCTATAAGAGTAAAATCACATCAATCAGATATTTACAACTCAAGTTATAGTCATTTTACTGAACACTGCCAAAAAGATAAATTAAGGCTAATTCATGTAATAATTCTTTCAATGATCCAATAAGGTTCAGTATCATAAAATGTGTCAAAACTAACTAAATTAAGCTTAATTGAACCTTAAGAAACCTAGTGAGAGGTTTGTAAAATGTATAAAATATAGTGTTATCAATAACTCTATCATAACATAATCATTTTGAAAAGTGGTCTTCAAAAAAGTTGAAGGGTTTTGTCTTCGATTTCCAATGCCTCCAGTTTCATCCCAATCCAACTCCTACAACCCAACTTATGACCTAATCTTTGTACATTATTTAGGTTCCAGTAACAGCACCTATATTCTGACTTCCAAATCTAATCTGACCCACTAGACATCCGATTAAGCTCTTGTGCTCTTCATGAAAGTTGTACATTTGGGTCTTAGATTTCATTTGGACTTATTTTGGTGTCAATTAAATCCTATAGCTCAGGAAATGGGCTGATGAGTGCGCAGAGGTCAAGTTGTCAAGATCAACATTCTGGCTCTTGCTTCCACTTCAATTTAAATTATCCAAACATGTGATTCAACTATTGAGGTCTTCATGAAACTTGTAGAGAATTGTCTTAACTTTCCTATAAGCCCAGAATCCCATCAATCAAATATTTAAAATTTAGATTATAGCCAATTTATTGAATATTGCCAAATAGACAAAGTAAGGCTAATTCATGCAATAATTCCTTTAATGATCCAATTAGGCCTAATATCATAAAATGTGACAAAACTAACTTAATTAAGCCTAATTAGACCTTAGGAAGCCCAGTGAGAGGATTATTAAATGAATAAAGTATATTGCTATCATATACTTATATCTAGTACACCACATCATAAGAGATATCAAGTGCAACATCATTGCTGTTCAATGATTAGCAACTTACCTATGTCAATCCACTACCATTGGATGTACAAAGGCCTATTCTTTTACACATGTGCTAGGTAGATATTTCCTTCATGAAATATCCCTATTAGTGTATTAAATCACACTAAAAAACATGTTTAAAAGATTCTAACATAAAGAACTCCATTTTCTAAAAAAAAACACATGGATCAATTTGTTCTTTGGCGCCTAGGCGCCCACTTTCCCAGCACTTAGGCGCCTGATGATAGTAAACCTCCCCAGTTTCATATGTCATTGGGCACTTAGGCACCCAATTTTGGAGCGCTTAATAGCTCAGCTCCAGAACCCTCTGGTCTTGCACGCTTAGGCGATCACTCTTTAGGCGCTTGAGCACCCATCACATTTCTGCTTTCTGGGCTTAGGCGCCCAACACCAAACTCACCAGCTCTGATCTATTGAGTTTTTAACCAATCCTTGACTCTCAAACACAAGTCTTGGATGGTTTTCAACCTCAACAAGGCCTCTAAACATACTATAACCCTCATGCATAATTTCAACTCATATAAGCAGGAATCTATGAACAAAAGCCACAATCTCAAATACTCATTTCTCAAATTCTATCTCAAGGAGTTTCATGGATATTCGTAAAATCAAAACCATCAACCATACATGCATCAACACAAGTTGAAACATAAAATAGGTTTCCAACAAGGTCATCTAAACCAAACCATGGAAAAATCCCTAAAAACCCATTTTCTAACTCAAGCATGAAACTCACAAGCATGAAGAGAAAATAGCAAGGAATGGAAGTTGAAAACAATCACCCCTACCTCAAGTCTCTAAGGATGATACTTGATCTTAGTCTTCTTGCCTTTGCGTGGTTCCTCCTTCTCTTCCTTCTTCCTTTTCTCTTTCTCTTCTTTCCTTTTTCTTTTCTATACTCTTTCTCTGTTACCCAGCATGAGAAATGAGAGAAATGGAAGAGAGAAGTAAAAAATAAAGGTTGAAAGTGAAGGATGGTGGAGAGATAAGGATGGACTAGATATTTAAATAGAAACTTTATATCTCTTAGGAATATTTTAATCTTATCAAATCAAGTTTCCTAACCTCCATAGATGTTATAAAAAATTATAGGATTCATGTAAATCATATTCTTATCATTGCTTTATTGTTCACACACCTAAAATTGTCACTTAAGTTCTATTATTTTTCCTTAAGTTACAGTAAACCTAAGAGAATAAACTAATAAGCTTATAGGTATCTACTTTAATCTGTTCTTTTTTTCAAAAAATTCTCCATTCTTTACTTGATATCTTCACAAATTCTCATAATTTTTCAAGATATCTACCTATTTATTTTGGTCTTTAAACACTCACTCAGTGTTACTAAAGATACTAAACTGCCTCAGTTAATTTTCCAAAATTAACCACATCATTTTCTATTTATTTGTGACCTAAAAATAAATCCTTCATATTTATTTCCTTCATCTAAGCAGTTTATACTACTTTTTGGGCTCTTAACAGTTATTTCTCAATTCAGTGTTATAGAAAAATAGTCTTACTATCTTAAAAAGTTACCAAAGTCAACAAGTAACTCATACAAGAGTTACTGAACTCCTATAATCTTGATTAAGACTAACTAGTTAGAGAGGATGTTACAAGACGCGTGGAGAACAGCCCAAAAAATAGAATTGAAAAAGTATGCTTAGAATTGATTCACGCACCTACACGCATTCAGAGCGCGCATGGTGCAACACCCTAACTCTAGATAACATAGTACATTCATAATATACACAAGTAAACAGAGTTAAAGGAGTTACTTCTATCTGATAAACAATAAACATAATCCTTAATAACACTCATGTCATTATAGGGAGTCTTAAAAGAATAAAGATACATGTTTATACAATATTAGCCTCAAAAGGGCAAATTGTAATACATAACATCTTTGTACATCACAAACCCAATAGAAACATATTACAAGCTTTGCCAAAAAGAAACTAGCTATCTAGCCCATTAATTTCTCCTCTTTCTCTTAGAAGGGTCTTGACTTAGATTTACATAGCAACATAAATGGGGTAAGTATTCGCAATCCTCAGTAAAGTATTCCAAAACCATTCATTATAACATTATAAACAAATCTTAACAAATAAAGAGTAAGATATGTTTTAAAAGCTCTTCCATGACCCATCTTTAGTAACTAAAGAAGCCAAGCTATGTCAACATTCATGGATCAATAAAAGAACTAAGCTAAACTCATTTTTATGGCCCATCAAAGGAAACCAAGCTGATAGACTTTTATGGTCCAATAAGGAAACCAAACTAATTTCATTTCTATGGCTCATTAAAGAACCAAGCTCATTTAATTACCATGACTCATTAAAGAACTAAGCTCATTTCATTACCATGGCTCAACAAGGAACCAAGCTATTATTCTTCCATAGTTTATCAAAAGAAACTAAGCTCATGTTATACATAATTCATCATAAGAAAATGCCTGGGAGTTACTGCCCACTTTTCCAGCGCTTAGGCGCTCCATGACAGAAAGTCTCCCTTGTTCTATCTGTCTAAGCTCCCAGAATATGAGCGCTTAATCATTCGACTCCAGAGCTCTCTGGACTTGCGTGCTTAGGAGCCCACTTTTTGAGTGCTTAGGCGCTCAGCACTAGAACTACTCATTCTGCTTTCTGGCCTTCAGCGCTTGGGTGCTAACCTCTTGGCCGCTTAGGCGCTCAAGCACCAAAAACTCTTTTCCTGTTTCATTGAATTTCTAATCAAACTTATACCTTCAATCTTAGGTTCTAAAGGGTTTTCATACACAAAGATGGTTTCTAATCATGTAGAAACCCTCATGCAAACTCTCAACTCATCAAATCATGAATTCAAGTTCAAGCTTACATCACTAAATTACCCATTTCTCAACTCTTAGCTCAAGCATACAAATAAGTGTTTCTAAACACATAAATAATAACCTTGCATAGGTTAAACTAAAAGCAAACCAAACTCAACCATTGAAGGCACTAACCAGGCTAGAAAACAACATGAGTCTCTCAAACCCACTTTTCATCTAACAACATACACCATGTAAAAAGATGGAGATAGGGAGAGATAATCATGTAAGGTTCAAGCACCTCTACCTCAAGTAGTCTAGATGTTCTTCAAACCTTTGATTTGCCTTTGGTCCTCCTCTTTCCTTCCTCTTCTCCCTCCTGCTTCCTCTCCACTTCTTTTGTTTTCTTTTCTTTCCTCTCCTTTTTTGTCTATTTTTTTTGCTAGTTGCATGTGAAAATGAGAGAGCGAGAGTGAGGAAAGTCAAAGAAAGTGGCTAAGAGAGAAAGAGAGACGGTGGAAGCCAAAGGAAATTAGGTGGGAACTTAAGATATTTAGCTGAAACTTTATATGTGTTAAGAACACTTTGATTTTACAAAATCAAGTTTCCTAACTTCCATAAACATTATAGAAAATTCAAGGATTCATCTCAACCCTAGTTCCATCATTTCCATAAATTTCTATATATCAATCAAGTCAATCTGGTATTAAAACACTCACTCAATGTACTCAAAAATACTAAACCAACTTTGTTTATCCTCAAACTTTAACTACATCACATTTCATACATTTGTGACCTAGAAATAAATTCTCCATATTTATTTCCTTTAACTAAGCAATTTATGTCATTATTTGAGTCATTTTAAGCTACTTTTCACATTCAGTTTTGCAGTAAAGTGCTTATTCTAACTCAGAATGACACAAAATTAAACAGACATGCCATACAAGTATTATGATACATCTGTAACCATATACAAGTCTAACATATTAAAAAGAGGATGTTACACGTGGGAAAAGGAAGACCATTGCATCTTCCTTACCTGTTTTCCTAGTAACGGGTCACGCGACCCATTTTACACGATAATAGGTCGCGGTGATTTTTCTTTTGATTCCTCACCAAAATCCACGATCTTGGTGTCTATGGATTCAGAAAAATGGGCTCTACACTTCCCCTAAACTTATTTTCAGAAAGAAAAAGCACAAAATGTTTGGGTTTTGAATGGCAACAAAAGGCTCGTCGTGGGTTACTTTTAGAAATTCTGAGTTATTTTCTCAACCTTTGGTATGATTTTTATGTCTTTAGAATAAAAAATATGTGATTTACAATAACCTTAAATCAATTTCTTGAATTTATAATCCAAAAAAGAAACGAATCATAAAATTTAAATGTTTTAAGGTTCTACGTGTTTGAGTAAAATTCTATGTGAATTCACAACATTATAATGCAATATACATGTTTTTAGACTTAGGATAACCCGATCTACAAAAGCCCTTACCCAATTTTCAAAATTAATCATTAAAAAAATTCGAATTGCATATCATATTCGTTAGGATTTTGAGTTTCTTCAATTTTAAAACTCATATGATTTTTTTTAGGTAAACCATAAAATTGATAGCAATAATTAAGATTAAAACCTCATTGATACCAATTGCTCAATTCTGAATCTATTAATCCCAAAATCAAGAGGTTCCTCAATCCAAATATCCTCATTCCCAAGCTTTGCATGGTAGGCTAAAGCACCTACCACCTTGTTGCATTTCCTGGGGATGGAATTAAGAGAAAAAAAATCAGGAAGCATACAATAAAATATCTCTGAGGATTGAGCTATTGTGAGACAGGTCTTCACAACCCTCTAACATGCTGTCATATACATTCCTAGCATCACCCTCCATCACTACTTGGTAGAACCCCATATCCCATGCAAAAGAAAAACCTTCCTTCGCCGCTAGCAGCTCACCATGATGAGGAACAGAGCAGCCATGGATCACCTGCGATCTGCCTGCTAAGAATTGGCCAAGATGATCCTGCACAACTATGCCAATTCCCAGCGTATTTGTTTCCACTGAGATGGCAGCGTCAACATTGATTTTATAGAGAGATTTTGGGGGTCTACTCTGTGCTACCTGGTCCCTGGTTATCTGCATAGAGTGGCTATTTGCTTGAGTATTGTCTCTATATGACTACAGATTCAAAAGAGCATTCAGGCCTACATCATTAGAAGGCTTTATAGCTTGCTACTACTAGGCTGTGCAACGCATGAGCCATACTTGGTACCATCGACTGCCAAAACTTGCAGCTTGGATTTGATAAGGTCAATGATTCCAGAGATTCTGTTTAACTAAGAATCTGAGCCCTCATCTTTGAATGAAATAGAACTGTCCGCTGTAAAAGTTGATACGAAAATGTGGTGACACATAAAGCTAACTATTATAAAAACTTATACATAACACACAAATTGTATATGTTAATTATTTATCTAACAACCACATTTTTTGGCATGTTTCTCACTAACCACGGACTAGCAGTAAACAAAGAATAAGTAAATAGCATGTTTAAACCTATATGTCATACTGAAGTTTCAAGCTTTGTGAACTGTAACTACGTTAAATTTTTTTGCCTTTCACTTTTGTGATACTCTAGTTGTAGTAAATTTAATTGCATTTGAGGCACATTTTTTTTATAATATTATAATAATAATTTGTAAACTATGCAAAGCTAGAGATTGATTAAAAATAATTAATATTAGGTTTAAAAGTTCTAAATTAATTAGTTAAAATTATATAATATTTAAGGAAAACATTTAGAGAATAGACTATAAATAGGACTATAATATCTTCACATATTAATAAAAACAAAAATTATACAATTGTTTAACTAGAAATTTTGTCAATAGGAATTTTGACAATAATGATTTTTGTTACTACTCTAGGAAGGGAATCTGTAATGCGCTCAATAGTGAAGAAATCATAATAATAAACAAATTAACGTGCAATGTGAAATAAAAGAAGAAAGCAATAAAAATGCAGAAAGAGCATAAGATTGAGATAGATTGTAATAAAGAGCGAAATAAAGATAAATGTGAATGAATCAAATGACTAAGAAGAATTCGATGAAGAAAGTAGAAATTGAGTATAATGAAATAACTTTATTGAATGTAAAGGTACATGAAATAAGAAAGGTGGAAACTGTACTTGACTAATCTCTTTTGGTCCAAGAATGTCAGAGTGACTTGTAGGACTTTGTGAGAGATGTATGCAGGTGTTTTCTAACCATCTTAATACCTTCACCTTCTTAGGTATTTATTGACAAAGGAAATAACCATAAAATTCACAAGATCTTGACAAGTGCTCTTGTCTAAATAACCTTTTAATTCTAACATTGACCCTTGTCTTGGTATTAAAAATAACTGCACAACTTCTAATAACTTCTTTGCCCAAATTCAAAACATATTTGAATTTAAATATCCTCTCACTTGAGCCTACTAGAGATTGAACCATTCTTTTGAATCATCTTGAATTCTTCTAAGTGTCATTGAGTCTTCAATCTTCAATCTTCTTCTTTTAAAAGCACATTCCAACTCGATCCAATCTCGATCGAAATCTTAACCTTTTCTTTATTGTTGGTTCAACAATCGATGACATGCTTTGTCTTCAAATAAAAAAAAAATTGATTGGTTGCTTGTCTCAAGTTGAATCGCTCAATGAAATGTTGCATCGACATATCATCAAGCAATTGAATGAAGGTTCAATTGAAAAGATTATTTTTGTCCTTAACAGATGTTCCCCAATGTTTATCCATTTGATGGATTGGAAAGAGGTAAATATTTTTGTTCTAACAACATGTAATATCCTCCCTTCCTGCCTGCTTGTTTGAGCTGCTTGGCAGCTGCTTTTGTGTTTCTGCATATCTGTTTGCCATATATGTGCAAGTAGGTAGATAACTTAGCGAACAAGTTATCTCATAGGAATAATTATAATAATTATTTAAAATATGAGATAATTACTAATAAATATTAATTTATCTCAAATAATTTTAAAAAGGGTTATTTATGATTGTTAAGGCATAAGTTATTTTTTTTAATTATAAATTAAGTTAACTAGATATTAATTAGTAAATTAACTAATTAATTAAGAAGATAATTAAATTAATTAATTAATATATTTTATGATATTAACTATGAGTTTATTAATATAATTATGTAAATTAGAGTTTAAATTAAATTATAATTATTATATTAATAAAGGTTAAAATTTGACAAGTTATATTAAAATAAGCAAGTAATGATTAGTACTAAACCAATAGAATTTCATGCATGAAAAGTGATAATTTATTAATATTAGATAAAATAATGGGTTTTTAAGACACGTAAACAAAATTTTAGCAGTTAGGGTTAGTGCATGGAGGTCCTAGGCTCTACATGGCATTGTTAATTAGTGGTTCCCAATGCAACCTAGAAAACTTATGAGCTCTAACTTAGGAAGCCTACGGGTAGTCGCACTCTACCCAAGACTCGTTTTCGGACTCGAAACAACCCGAAAGGCTCTTGAATGAGCCTTGCTTCAATAACTTAGTGGCTAAACTATAAAAGGAACCTGCCAAGTTGCCAAGGTAGGAGACGCGTGATCTCCAGCCCTCTAATCTGCTTTCCAACCATAGTATTGGTTTAAAAACCAACACCTCTCACTTGTCTCCATTTTCCACCATCCTCCTTGAGCCTAGAGAGAGAGAGAGGAGCTTTAGAGAGAGAAAGAGCCACCACCAATTGCTGCGCATTGCATGCATGATCAGCCACTAGAGAAGGAGTTGCCTTGCCATCCTTCATCACTCCCCCAAGCCACTTCATTGGATTCTTCCCCTCCCTCTCACCCGCGCGCGAGCTTCACCAGAGAAAAGGTAAGGGTTTTCCTAGTCATCCTCTTCTTTTTTCTTCAATTGATTATTGATTCTTGATACCTAGACTTGGATTGAGGATTATTGAATCCTGTTTAATAGAAGTTGGAGGCCATCACGGCCATGGAGGGTGGTGGAGCCATGATGGTGGCTCTAGGTATGATAGAAGGAGTTGGATGCTATTCTGGTGGTGATATAAAGTTGGAATCTACCATCTTTTGGTGGTAGTGAAGAAGGTTGGTGGTCGTGGTCATGATAGTTATAACGCCTTACTACTAACACTAATAGTGTATCCGAAATTGCACTATAGTAATTAGTAGTAAGCACATTACTTAAAATTAACAATAAATATTTCAAAATATACTTTACTGTAATATACAAAAATATGAGCCTGGAAGGGAGCAGTATTATACATACACTGAAAAGGATGTTTATACAATGTATATCATAATACAAATATACATTAAATGCTTCCAAGGCAATATCCATACATTCTTTATACAAGAATTTAAATATAAAATAAACTTCATCTTCTGTTGTGACCGTAGTGCTGCAAGATCCGATCTTGAAATTATCATGGAATATAATATAGAAATGGGTGACAATACTAATTCTCAACAGTTCTATTATGAAAAAGGTGTCATCACAATAATTTCAATTGTTTCAAGAAAAAATACATTTCTTTGAAATTCAATTTGAATATATATATATATATATATATATATATATATATATATATATATAGTTAAAAGGGTGGCAAAAGTGCCAAATTTGGTCCATTCTCTTCCTGAAATAGAATTCCATTTAATAGTAGTTTTTAAAAATATTCCTTATCAAATAATACAGATTTCAATCACAAATAATTTCAGGAAATGTCTCCAAATACAAATACTATGATATCAAATTCATTCAATAATTCATATACTCATTTAAGTCATAATATGACATAAAAATCCAATTCTATCATTCACATACATATTCAAGTCATAATATAACATACAAATTCAATTCCATCTCAGTGCTTATTCAAATACTCACTTATCCCACAAAACCCATATCTCAAGCATCACAAAAGATGGGAGCCACCTCATATAGCTCGAGTTTTATATACTCGTGGTAGGGAGTGAATCAGGACCTCACACTACCACTAGTATCCTATGAGAAAATTAATACGTAAGGATTATACTGATACTATGAGGAATTTATTCAAGAATACAAGATCCCCCTTCCTCACAAGAGGTCATCTCCATGATTCTAATGGAATTTTGAATACTCTGCCCTCATACAGGATCATCTCCACAATCCACCATACTTGTGAATCACAATTCACATAAAAACAAAGAATACTGAGTGGGAAAGCATGGACTAATTACCATCCCATTCAAGGATAATTGTTCAATTCTCATTCTCAATGCAAATACAAATTCATTGAGCACTAATTATTCAAGCATTCATTCAATACATCATACTGGCTCAACCTTAAAATCAAAGGGATCATATTCTCATATTCACAACATACAATTCCAATTCATAAATCCAAGATACACTATTGTATTCAAAGCACATTCTCAAATTCACCATTCATGTTACAGTGTTGCATTCAAAGCACTTTCTCAAATTCCAAATTTTTATGCCAGCTCAACTTTATCAGTATAAAAGAGCAATGCCAATCCAAATTCAAGCTCAACTTGAGTATTCAAGGAGCAATATCATTTCAAATTCAAGCTCAACTTGATAAATCAAGGAGCAATAAATTTTCTAATACATATCAAGTATCCAATACCATTCCAATTGAATACACAATTCAAATACTTTACTTAATAAGACACATTTAACCATGAGTATTATGCTAATTCCAAAACTAACATTTCCAATCAACTAAAGTTTTAATACATAGCAAACTCAAATTATGATAGTGTCATAGTAGTCTTCAACCTTAAGTTTTATTCACATTTTTAAGTCATAATTCCATGCACAAAGATGTCAAAAATTCTGGTCACCCAAGGCAGCACTCTGTCGTGACCTTCATACACCACACAAGCCACAATTTTTATATATAAACACATCAAATTTTGGCCATTAATGGGCAGCCTTCAGCCATAAATATTCAACATCATTTTAGCTACAATTTCATGCTTACAAATGATAATAATTTTAGTCACAAATAAGGCCTACACAATTGTGACCATTCAACTTCAAAATTCAATCATTTTCTATTCAATACAACATCATAATTCAACACAAGCATTAATAGAAATAGATGATCAAATTACAGAATTCAAACAACTGAAATCTCATCATGGCTGTGAAAGCTAGGGCACAAAGCAACAATCAAATTCACAAATTTCTCAATCAACAATTCATCAAGAGAAAGGACTAATTGATAGTAGGAAACTAAGCATAAAAATAACAAAAATTTCCCTCTTTTTAATTTGGTCTAGCCGTGACCCTCATGGACCTTGAAACCAAAATTTTAAATTCCAATACCTTAGAAAAAGAAGAATAAGTTAAGAGCAAGGATCCCCTACCTTGTCTTCTTGCTTCTCTAGCTTAGTTCCTTGATTTTCCTTTACTTTCTTTCTCCTTTTCCCTTGTTGTTTCACCTCTGTTCTACTGCTGTTTTTGACTTATTTATGGGCTATTTAGCTGTGAGAAACAAAGGTAAAAGAGGAAGAAAAAACAAGGTTGGGTGTAGATGAGGATGAGTAGAAGAAAAATTGAAAATGAAAGCTTGAAAGTGGGTAGTCATGGGAAAGCTTTTCTCCCCTGTTTTCAGTTCAGTTTTGACACAGGGAGAGGAGAGAATGAGACGAAGAAATATCTAGAGAGGTTAGACGACCAAATTTCATCCTGGGACTTTTGTATCTATTACGTACACTTTAATCTTCCAAAATTGAGTTTTCAAGTGTCCATACGTATTATGAAAAATTTTAGGACTCATTTTAGTCCTCAGATCTATTTTTCC
The DNA here is from genome assembly GCA_029884595.1 of Ormosia semicastrata. NCBI lineage: Eukaryota > Viridiplantae > Streptophyta > Magnoliopsida > Fabales > Fabaceae > Ormosia > Ormosia semicastrata. The sequence continues at coordinate 80,562,894 of JAQQTO010000060.1, forward strand.
ATAATTTTCAATACACTGCTATTTATCAGGTAAGCTGCACTACTTTTCTCAAATTAAATTGAACCTGTAAAATAAATAAATATGCCTGTCTTAAATTATTTTTCATACCAAAATATTCTCCATATTCTACTTATCATCTCTATGAAATTTTATAATTTTCTAAGCTGTTTAACTGTTTCGGCTATTTCTCAGCAGCATCCTTAAAAATACCAAACTTGCTTTGTTGCTTTTTCAAAATTTTTCACAACTCTTATCAATGGTTCTTAGTTAGGAAATGAATTTTCCATATTTATTTCCATCATATCAACCAATTCTGCAGATACCTTAATTATTCTCTTGTATTTAGTGTTGTAAAATTACGCTCAAACTAGTTTAGAAAATTATCCGGATTAACAGATAATTCTTACCAGTATTACTGAGCTGCTATAACTCAGATTAGGGCTATTAGGTTAGGGAGGATGTTACAGCAGCCCCCACCTCAAGGTAGCTTTGGGTGAACTTGGGTGGTTCTATGGGTGATGATGGTGGGGAGATTGGTTGTGGAGGCTGGGTTGTTATATGGGTGGTAACCGCCACCCTTGAGTGGCGGTATTGGAGGAGATGTGGTGGTGGCGGCAACGGTGACCATCACTGTAACACCCTTTCTGGGGATGTCACATTTATGATGCAGAAAAATAAAAATAAATAAAATCCTTACCCAAGTTGCAAAAACATTTTGATACTTAAATAATATTTGTGGTATATATATATATTTTTCCTTTTATAATTATAACATTAAATAAAATAACACGGATCACAAAATATAACAAACATAAACTCACCATAATATACATGTGATTCTTGTCTAAAGTATACAATTAATTTACAACTATTAATATTTAATAGAAAATGATAAAAGACAGTATATTACTCAAACATAACACCTAAGATATGAGCCCTCGTCATAAGACAAATTCCTTAGTTAGGAATGTCTTGACCGATAGAAATTCGACCCAAAAGTGTATCGAAGTTCTCTCTAGGAGTATAGTGAAACTCGTCCCACAACTCCCTAATAGGTACAATGATCTCTACGAAAGCAACTGTATAACGTGTAGTAATGAACCCCTGTCGAGTCCTACTTACTGATAAGGTCACGTTACTCAATGTGTCCTGTGTCCCAGTGGACATACCAAGCCTCTGTGCCTTCGAGAAACTGAAGTCTAAAGAAACCTAATTGATCTCGCCTTGCCGCCATTCTAGTCTTCGATGATATAAACATAAAGTAGAAAACAAAACAGAACATTACAATAAAGAGGTGAGACAATCAACATCATTACCCGCATGGCAATTAAGAAAATGACAATACAAACAGGTATTATAATGGCAAGCAGATATTATAATAACACATGCTATTACATCATGTACAGTATAGCAATTTAATACATCATACATAATATAACAAAATAATATATATATATTAAATATCATATACCATCATATCATACAATATATATTAAAGCAATACATCATACAGTTTATCACAGAATATGATAAACAGTAAAGTGCAGAGAATGCATGAACAGTAAAATGCAAATAATGCATGAACATAATAAACATTTAAAATGTAGATGATGAATGATACACACACTGACTCGTTACTACTCCATGGAGCTAAACACGGATATCTGAGAGAATGATCTGAATAGAAACTAATAATACTTTATGGCTGCCCAACCAAACTATTGCACTGTCCAATCTTTGTGTCTATAGCCCACAGTCCAAAACATCGTGTAGCAGTACACAGTCCAAACATCGTGTACCACAGGCATAGTACTTAGTAGTCTCCTCAAGATCCCGATTAAGAATAGTGCTTGTCAAGATCATTAGTGTGTTGCCCGTTACCACGGCCTAGAGGTGCTACCACTGTCCACATATGGGATCCTCCGCACACTGATGCCTCCAAGTTCATAAATGAACCACACTATGCTTATGACACCAAACACGGTGTAATTCGCCTCGTCAATTAATCACCAATTATAACCCAAATTGGCGCAACACTCTAAACATGATCTAAAATTACAAAAATACCCTTATTATCCAAGTTTTACCATAATTATAAAAAATTACAAAAATGCCCTTAGTCACAAAATAACAAAGTATAGTACGTCCCACCTGACAGTACTACACCACAACATGTCTAGGTCCACCACTTTGGCCCGACAGCAAAACTCACAGTATCTTTCAATCGCGTAGAAATTTTATCGCATTTTCACAATTTCATCATTTTCACAAACGTTTTTAAATCGCATAAATACATTTTGTCATTTTTAAACATCACAAAATCTTTTTAAATCATTTTCTCAATCGCGTAGGATTTTAAATTCATTTTCTTAACCAAATAGCTTATAATCATCATTTTTGATATGTGTAAAACTATATCTAGTACTTTTAAAATACGTAGAGTATTTTCCTTGTGTTCTAAATATAGTATGGAATCTTTTGATTTTATACGTTTGATTTTAATAAATTTTGGCAGCATTTTGCCTATAAAATCAGTATAAGGTATTTTTAATGTTTTTCCTCTAAATATAGTTTATTTTATTTTTACCCAATAGTTTCACTTTGAAACTTACTAACGCGCTTCAAAATTTATAAAATGAGCTCTACGTTAGTATTTTTCAAGCGTCTGATCTAATTCTTACTTAAACTAATTTCTGCTAAGTTAAAATTCTAGAACTGAATTTATTCCTTTTATTTTCTCAATGATTCATTGGAATCAATTTATTTTGTAAATCCATTACCTAACCTATCTTAGAAAATAAAATGGTATGTTGGCCAAATTAAAAATAAAATGGCATTTGATTATACACTAAATGGCATGTTGGCCATAATTAACTTAAATCATTATTAAATCCATTATTACACTTAGATCCTTTAAATCAGTGATTTAAAAAAATTACTGAGAACATTTTGGTTCTCTATTTGGTGTAAGGCCGTGAGCCTCAAATGTGTTCTTTGGAACACTCATGCAATTCGTTACATGTTATTCACATCCTACTTTAATAATTACATAAATTTAAACACATGCAATTATATAATCACATACAATATACATACAATTTATTTAAAGCCATAAACATGCATAACAAAAATAATGAAAGCTATAATCATGCATAGCAAAATATATCACAAATAAGAAAGCATTTAAACAATCACAAAAATAATAAAACCATAAACAATTACACAAATCGAATCCTTATGGATTCTTCATACACAATCAATCCATTTTCTCATCACCACTTAGGGTTGATGAGATTAAATCTCCCTCTTACCTCTTGTAGACTATTTAATCGGTTAGTTCTCCTCCTTTCCTCTAAATTTCGTACAAGCTCCAAAATAATTCCTAAAATTCTTAAACAATTAGTAAAAACACATACAAGGTACAAAATGGAAAAACCATGGAACAATCATGGTTAGAAAAATTAAAAATCCAATATTGAACCATAGAAACAAAACTTACCCTTAAGTAAGTAAGCAAAAGGTTGGATTTTGGACAAGAAAGAGTAGGAATTTGGGAAAACTTTGTGAATGAAAAGTGTTTAGAATAGGATTTGGGTTCAAGAAAAGCTAAGAGATAAAATTATAGAGGTTTGGTGGTGTAGGGTGAGGGCTTGACCGAATAGAGAGAAGAAAATGAAAGGAAAAGTATGCACGGGTTCTTGGTATTTTTGGAGAGAAGATGAATAGCTTAAACTAAGATAAATGTGAAAATAAAAGTGAAGAGAGAAAATGAGAGGGCTGCTGCCGTGAGGTGCTCTTGTGAGTGAGGTTGAGTGTTTGATTTGGCTTAGTAAATATCCAATTAATTGCATATAATGGTGCACATAGTTTATGACAACTTTGGAGAGTTCAAGAAGCTAGTAGAACCAAGCCACCAAGCCCCCTTTGGCTGCTGCCCAAACCGTGTAGATCTTCATCCATTTAGGGAATTAATTGCTTTCCAATTACCTCTAATTATATGCTAATAAATTAGACAATTAGTTAGGTTAATTATCCTATTAAAACTAAATCAATATTCTAATCATATAATCAATTAGTTTAATATATATTAGCATATATTATAATCTTTAATAAATATTAGGACATCTAATTAGTATTTAGATTATAATAAATTAAGAATTAAACTAGTACACTTAGTTAGCTAATTAAGTAATTAGATTAGTCAAATTAAGCTTAATTAGCTACTAATCAAAGTCAAGCCTATAATTTCTGACTTAATCCTAACCCTTGATTCATCTTTAATTCCTAGCCATAGATTAGATCTAAGGTAGATATGAATTAGTCATAAATCTTGAATTCTAATCTCACCATTGATTTGATCAACGGTTGAAATCAAAGGCTTCCTAACTAAGTCTTCATCCAACGGTCCACACGAAAGTCTTTGCTTCCTTCGTTGACCAATTCCTATTGGTTTAGAAAGTCAAGCCTACCTTTGTTGACTTGCTCTCATTGGTTAGAAATTGTCCAGTCAGCACAGTTGACTATTTTTCCTAAACGTGGGTCCCACAAGATTTTTAAAGATCTGTGGTCAAACCGAAGCATATTTTTACTATTTTTGAGACAGTAGGTACTGTATTATAAAATAATATTATAAAAATATAAAATTATTTTATTGCACGATTAAATCAGAAAAATTACGAGATTAATATATATATCAATCAATTGGGTTTAGTAAGATCCCCCACTCCAATTAATTAAAATAAGATTTATCCTTTAAAAATTATTATTTCCCTAGGTCGAGCAAATCACATACAATGATCAAGTACACTCACTAACAATAGCAGTCAAATTTAATTTACTGCTCACAGAATTCACAAAACAGTACATTTTGGGACTATATTGTAATTATCCCAAAAGTTGGGGTGTTACAACTCTCCCCTACTAATAAGAATTTCGTCCCCGAAATTCATCATACATCAAAACAATTGAGAGCATTGCTCCCTCATCCTATATTCTAACCCCCATGTAGCTCCACCACTATATCGTTCTAAACTAGTTTAACTAATGCGAACTCCCTTCTTCGAAGTTGCTTTATTCTTCGATCTTCAATCTTGGCTGAAAACGTCTCATAGGCTAGATTCTCCTTCAGTTGTACAGTGTCTGATTTCGATGATGTGAGTCGGATTAGAAATATATTTTTGTAGTTGTGATACGTAAAATACATCACGAAGATTCGATAAGAGTGGTGATAGTGAAATCTGATAAACTATCGGATCTATCGATAAAATATCTAATACGGCCCGATAAACTTCAGAGTGAGTTTTCCTCGACTTAATCACTCGTCTAACTTCAGTCATAGGTATCACATGTAGAAATTCATGATCACCTTCTTCGGATTCAAGCGGTCTGGGTCTTTTATCAACATAATTCTTTTGTCGCATCCGAGTTGTCTTCATATTGTCTTGGATCATCTTCACTTTCTCAGTTTTCCGCTACACAAAGTCGGGTCCTATAATATTACTTTCACCAATGTAATACCAACGTAATGGCGTTCTACAGTGTCTCCCTTACAATGCCTCGCAGGGTATCATTCTTATGCTCGAACGAAACTATTATTGTATATGAACTCTATCAATACTAGAAATTCATCTCAACAAGTCTTTTGAAAATTCTAACTATTCGTCTCTTCCTTGTATCCAAGTCCTTCTTGATTGAACAGGTACTTCAAGCTTTTGAAATTATTGTGAACTTTATAGGAAAGAAAACGTCTTCAGATTTTCCTTGCAACACAACTATCGCGTATCCTAAAATATAAATCAGATAATTCTTCTCACGCACATTCCACTGTCTTGAAGTATACGCCACGACCTTTCAATTTGATCTTAATACTCAATCCAAATCCATGAGTTGAACTCCTTCTAACGAATTTACGTTTGACTAATTTCACGCATAACTCATTCTTCTTCTTCAAAATTAAAGAACTGCATTGAGATCTTCAGCATGTTCCTTTGAATCTCAAGAATAGGTCAAAATATTGCCAATAATGACAAATCTGCCTAGATGAGAAAGAAAGATCCTATTTATATAGTTCGTGAATATTACCAAAAACATTCTTCACCCCGAAAAGTAGTACTAAATATTCATAGTAGTACTGAGTATTCATAGTGCTTGCAACGCATCTGAAAAATTGTCTTGGAACATTTTCTACCTTTACACAAATCTGATAACAACCAGCACACAAGTCGATCTTGGAACGAACAACAATTTCCTTCATCAAGAGAATTTGTTCGATTTGCTCTTAACAAAAAATGTCTCATAGATCAAGTTTTCTTCTAATTGTACTGTATTTGGTACTATAACATAAGTTGGATCAAGAATAATCCTCCTTAATGGAAATACATGAAAGATACTATGAAGGTTATAAGGAAAAGTAATAAGACTATTCAATAGGTTACTAGATTAGTCCAACAAAGAATTTGAGATGGTCTAATAGATTTCAAAATGAATATAGTCCAATAATTTTAAAAATGAACTTTCTGGATTCAAATCCAAAAATCTCAGGTCAAAGAAATATTAAATTGCATTCCAACAATCTAGTAGGATATAGTTGGAAAATAACCAATCCATTTAAAAAGTCAGGCTCACAAATAGATGTGATTTTGGATAAACAAATCAAATCAACAGAAAAGATTTGATATTCGATGAATATAGAGTAGAGTTAGAAAACTTGAGTATAAACAACAAGTTTAATCAAGAAGAGTAGAAATACTCAGATCATGCTATAACAAAGACACAGATAGATGAAATTGATTTACTCAGTCTATTTGAGAAAGAAATAGACGAACCAGATCAATAAAAAAAATTTCAAACTATAATAATAATTGGGTAGTTTTAAACAGGTTCAAATAGTAATAGCAAGTTTAGGAGTTGAAGTAACTTTATGAAAATGAGTAGAACACAGATAACTCCAAAAGATTTGCATAATCACAGATCACAAAAGAATGGGTTACCTTGCGACTTATACGACACAGTTTTAAGATTACTCTCTATGACACGACTTTCTTGCTTCTTAAGTTTTTGTATTTGAATGTTCTTATTACACTCTTTGCACCAACTCTTTCTTCCTTTTAAGATTTTGAAGCATGTGTATTACTAACGGAAGTTTCCATTTTCAGCTAATCACACTTTTTGAATAAGTGTTCAGGCTTTCCACACTTTAAGTACTTCGTTGGTGATGCCACAGTCTGACCAAAATTGTTGCCACTCGTACTTCTTCTCTTTATTCGTTGTTGCTTCCCCGATAATTGTACATACGACTTTCGCTGAAAACGATTAACCTTACGCTTCCTTCTACTTTGAATTATCAAAGATTCTAAGTTACAGCTCCTCGCATCCGATGGCTGCTCCAAACCTAATGAGTTATGAAGTTCGGTTATCAGTTCCTGCTGCTAAGCGATCATTTGTCTCTTTTGTACTACTACTTCAATCGCCTTGTGCATCACGCTTCTAGCTATAGCTATACGATCTTCATCACGTTTCGCGTCCACATGCTCATGTTCGTAATGTTCTATTATCTTTCTTCAAAGATAAACAGAATCAACACACAACAAACTAAACGTAGCGATTTCGCACAAAATCGTTTCTCTGGGTTCAATATCAGAGATTCACACAGCACAAACAAGACAAACCTACCCACAAACCCAAAAGACTCTAACTTGGGCTCTGATACCAACTAATGTAACACCCTTTCTGGGGATGTTACATTTATGATGCAAAAAAATAAAAATAAATAAAATTCTTACCCAAGTTGTAAAAACATTTTGATACTTAAATAATATTTGTGGTATATATATATATATTTTTCCTTTTATAATTATAACATTAAATAAAATAACACGGATCACAAAATATAACAAACATAAACTCACCATAATATACATGTGATTCTTGTCTAAAGTATACAATTAATTTACAACTATTAATATTTAATAAAAAATGGTAAAAAAACAGTATATTACTCAAACATAACACCTAAGATATGAGCCCTTGTCATAAGACAAATTCCTTAGTTAGGAATGTCTTGACCGATAGAAATTCGACCCAAAAGTGTATCGAAGTTCTCTCTAGGAGTATAGTGAAACTCGTCCTACAACTCCCTAATAGGTAAAATGATCTCTACGAAAGCAACTGTATAACGTGTAGTAACGAACCCCTGTTGAGTCCTACTTACTGATAAGGTCACGTTACCACTGTACTCTATGTGTCCTGTGTCCCAGTGGACATACCAAGCCCCTGCACCTTCGAGAAACTGAAGTCTAAAGAAACCTAATTGATCTCGCCTTGCCGCCATTCTAGTCTTTGATGATATAAACATAAAGTAGAAAACAAAACAGAACAATACAATAAAGAGGTGAGACAACCAACATGATTACCCGCATGGCAATTAAGAAAATGACAATACAAGCAGGTATTATAATGGCAAGCAGATATTATAATAACATATGCTATTACATCATATACAGTATAGCAATTTAATACATCATACATAATATAACAAAACAATATATATATATTAAATAACATATATCATCATATCATACAATATATATTAAAGTAATACATCATACAGTTTATCACAGAATATGATAAACAGTAAAGTGCAGAGAATGCATGAACAGTAAAATGCAAATAATGCATGAACATAATAAACATTTAAAATGCAGATGATGAATGATACACACACTGACTCGTTCCTACTCCATGGAGCTAAATACGGATATCTGAGAGAATGATCTGAATAGAAACTAATAGTACTTTATGGCTGCCCAACCAAACTATTGCACTGTCCAATCTTTGTGTCTAAGCCCACAGTCCAAAACATCGTGTAGCAGTACACAGTCCAAACATCGTGTACCACAGGCATAGTACTTAGTAGTCTCCTCAATATCCCGATTAAGAATAGTGCTTGTCAAGATCATTAGTGTGTTGCCCGTTACCACGGCCCAGAGGTGCTACCACTGTCCACATATGGGATCCTCCGCACACTGATGCCTCCAAGTTCATAAATGAACCACACTATGCTTATCACACCAAACACGGTGTAATTCGCCTCGTCAATCAATCACCAATTATAACCCAAATTAGCACAACACTCTAAACATGATCTAAAATTACAAAAATACCCTTATTATCCAAGTTTTACCATAATTACAAAAAATTACAAAAATACCCTTAGTCACAAAATAACAAAGTATAGTACGTCTCACCTGACAGTACTACACCACAACATGTCTAGGTCCACCACTTTGGCCCGACAGCAAAACTCACAGTATCTTTCAATCGCGTAGAAATTTTATCGCATTTTCACAATCTCATCATTTTCACAAACGTTTTTAAATTGCGTAAATACATTTTGTCATTTTTAAACATCACAAAATCTTTTTAAATCATTTTCTCAATCGCGTAGGATTTTAAATTCATTTTCTTAACCAAATAGCTTATAATCATCATTTTTGATATGTGTAAAACTATATCTAGTACTTTTAAAATACGTAGAGTATTTTCCTTGTGTTCTAAATATAGTATGGAATCTTTTGATTTTATAAGTTTGATTTTAATAAATTTTGGTAGCATTTTGCCTATAAAATCAGTATAAGGTATTTCTAATGTTTTTCCTCTAAATATAGCTTATTTTATTTTTACGCAATAGTTTTACTTTGAAACTTACTAACGCGCTTCAAAATTTATAAAATGAGCTCTACGTTAGTATTTTTCAAGCGTTTGATCTAATTCTTACTTAAACTAATTTCTGCTAAGTTAAAATTCTAGAACTGAATTTATTCCTTTTATTTTCTCAATGATTCATTGGAATCAATTTATTTTGTAAATCCATTACCTAACCTATCTTAGAAAATAAAATGATATGTTGGCCAAATTAAAAATAAAATGGCATTTGATTATACACTAAATGGCATGTTGGCCATAATTAACTTAAATCATTATTAAATCCATTATTGCACTTAGATCCTTTAAATCAGTGATTAAAAAAATTGTTGAGAACATTTTGGTTCTCTATTTGGTGTAAGGCCGTGAGCCTCAAATGTGTTCTTTGGAACACTCATGCAATTTGTTACATGTTATTCACATCCTACTTTAATAATTACATAAATTTAAACACATGCAATTATATAATCACATACAATATACATACAATTTATTTAAAGCCATAAACATGCATAGCAAAAATAATGAAAGCTATAATCATGCATAGCAAAATATATCACAAATAAGAAAGCATTTAAACAATCACAAAAATAATAAAACCATAAACAATTACACAAATCGAATCCTTATGGATTCTTCATACACAATGAATCCATTTTCTCATCACCACTTAGGGTTGATGAGATTAAATCTCCCTCTTACCTCTTGCAGACTATTTAATCGGTTAGTTCTCCTCCTTTCCTCTAAATTTCGTACAAGCTCCAAAACAATTCCTAAAATTCTTAAACAATTAGTAAAAACACATACAAGGTACAAAATGGAAAAACCATGGAACAATCATGGTTAGAAAAATTAAAAATCCAATATTGAACCATAGAAACAAAACTTACCCTTAAGTAAGTAAGCAAAAGGTTGGATTTTGGACAATATAGAGTAGGAATTTGGGAAAACTTTGTGAATGAAAAGTGTTTAGAATAGGATTTGGGTTCTAGAAAAGCTAAGAGATAAAATTATAGAGGTTTGGTGGTGTGGGGTGAGGGCTTGACCGAATAGAGAGAAGAAAATGAAAGGAAAAGTATGCATGGGTTCTTGGTATTTTTGGAGAGAAGATGAATAGCTTAAACTAAGATAAGTGTGAAAATAAAAGTGAAGAGAGAAAATGAGAGGGCTGCTGCCGTGAGGTGCTCTTGTGAGTGAGGTTGAGTGTTTGATTTGGCTTAGTAAATATCCAATTAATTGCACAAAATGGTGCACATGGTTTATGACAACTTTGGAGAGTTCAAGAAGCTAGTAGAACCAAGCCACCAAGCCCCCTTTGGCTGCTGCCCAAACCGTGTCATCCATTTAGGGAATTAATTGCTTTCCAATTACCTCTAATTATATGCTAATAAATTAGACAATTAGTTAGGTTAATTATCCTATTAAAACTAAATCAATATTCTAATCACATAATCAATTAGTTTAATATATATTAGCATATATTATAATCTTTAATAAATATTAGGACATCTAATTAGTATTTAGATTATAATAAATTAAGAATTAAACTAGTTCACTTAGTTAGCTAATTAAGTAATTAGATTAGTCAAATTAAGCTTAATTAGCTACTAATCAAAGTCAAGCCTACAATTTTTGACTTAATCCTAACCCTTGATTCATCTTTAATTCCTAGCCATAGATTAGATCTAAGGTAGATATGAATTAGTCATAAATCTTGAATTCTAATCTCACCATTGATTTGATCAACGGTTGAAATCAAAGGCTTCCTAACTAAGTCTTCATCCAACGGTCCACACGAAAGTCTTTGCTTCCTTCGTTGACCAATTCCTATTGGTTTAGAAAGTCAAGCCTACCTTTGTTGACTTGCTCTCATTAGTTAGAAATTGTCCAGTCAGCACAGTTGACTATTTTTTCTAAACGTGGGGCCCACAGTACTTTTAAAGATCTGTGGTCAAACCGAAGCAGATTTTTACTGTTTTCGAGACAGTAGGTACTGTATTATAAAATAATATTATAAAAGTGTAAAATTATTTTATTGCACAGTTAAATCTGAAAAATTACGAGATTAATATATATATCAATCAGAATTGGGTTTAGTAAGATCCCCCAGCTCCAATTAATTAAAATAAGATTTATCCGGCTAGAAAATTATTATTTCCCTAGGTCGAAGCAAATCACATACAACAGTCAAGTACACTCACGGAACAATCAAATTTAATTTACTGCTCACAGAATTCACAAAACAGTACATTTCGGGACTATATTGTAATTATCCCAAAAGTTGGGGTGTTACAACCACCCTTGAAGGAAGAAGATGAACCTTAATGATTAGGGTGTTGTGTTACTATTTTGAGGGCTATAATCCGCCACCTATAGTGGTTAGATTTTGGTCATGGAGTGGTGATGGTGGTCACCAAGGGCCACCACTTGAACCACCACCTTTGGAGCTTCTAACTTGGGGCTTTTGGAGGAGATTGGGTCATAATGGAGGTCACCATCGTGGGTGGCCTTCCATGGTGGTCTTGTAACGTCCTAATTCGAGTTACAACAATATATTTGAAATATACACAGTAAACAAGATTAGACTCGTTACTTACTAACTTTTAAACATTATAAAAGCTTTGAAACATCCATATGTATCAAAAATATAAATTTGCATGAAGTCAAAAATAGAGCCTCAAAGAGAACAATTCGAACTAAACATTAATATCATATAACTGAGTTTTGATTCTGTATAGTACATACAACAAGCAAAGGGGTGAGAATTCAAAAATTCTTAATAGCATAACACAGACAATGATAATCTCAATACAATTTCATAATAAATACATATATAATATTTCAAATAGAACTATGTATGGATGCTCATCGAAATGATAAATGTTAATGATGATGAAATGTATTATAATGAGGCCTATACAATGTCATGAATCTCACAAAATGTTTTTCTTACGCCTTTGACCTAGTTGAGGATTTTTCTTACTCCTTTGATCTCGCCGAGGGTTTTTCTTACTCCTCTACCGATCTCGTAAAGGGCTTTTTTTGCTTCTTTGACCTGGGTTGAGTGTTGACCACTCTAAACCATGCAATGATATTTATGATATGTTAATACAAATTCTGAACTTAGTTATTCGAGTAGCATCTCCAGCCTTTTTGAATGGCACTAAAAACACCACTTTGGGTTTTACTTATAAAATATCTTACTTGTCTTTTTCGATCATAATCGAAAATATGCCTCACTTTGCATATTCGATCATAATCGAACACATGCTAGTCAAATAACTCTCAAGTCTAGTCGATTATCCTTGAAATTATGCTAGTAGAATAGCTATCTATTCATTACATCTCTTTTGAACATAATTCGATAACTTGCCAGTTGAATAACTATTGTAGTATATTTGATTAGCTTCCAACTTTTTCTAATTGAGTAGCTTTCTTAATCTACTCAGTTAGCCTAACTTACCATTATGCAATAGTCTTGCCTGCTTCGATTAATCAAAATTAAGCCTCTCCTTGCCTGTCTCGGCTAATCGAAAACATGCTAGTCGAATAACTCTTAGTATATTCGACTAACCTAAAAAATCATGTCAATCGAATAACTCTCTAAGTCTATTCGATTAACCTCAAACTTACCATTCTGAAATGGCCTATAAGAATAGCTCTCTTAATCTATTCGATCATCATTGAAAGTATATCATTCTGATTTGCTGTCCAAATATCTAACATAATATTTCGATTAATATTGAAATAACATTAAATCGGGTAGCACACTTAGTCTACCAGATTAGTACTAGTATGTCTTTTTGAATTGTGCTGACTGAATAGATCTCCTAGTCTATTTCGATTAGCCTTCGAATCATACCATTTGAATTGCTCGCTTAACTCATTTTATCTTTGAAATCATGCAAATTCAAATAGCTAACATCAAAAGTCTAGAACAATTTGTAACATTCTATTCAAATTACAATTCTGGCCTTATTGAAAGATTATTGCAAAGAGATTCCTTGCCTGTCTCGACTAATCGAAAACATGCTAGTTGAATAACTCTCAGTATATTCGACTAACCTCAAAAATCATGTCAATCGAATAACTCTCTAAGTCTATTCGATTAACCTCAAACTTACCATTCTGAAATGGTCTATAAGAATAGCTCTCTTAGTCTATTCGATCATCATTGAAAGTATATCATTCTGATTTGCTGTCCAAATATCTAACATAATATTTCGATTAATATCGAAATAACATTAAATCGGGTAGCACACTTAGTCTACCAGATTAGTACTAGTATGTCTTTTTGAATTGTGCTGACTGAATAGATCTCCTAGTCTATTTCGATTAGCCTTCGAATCATACCATTTGAATTGCTCGCTTAACTCATTTTATCTTTGAAATCATGCAAATTCAAATAGCTAACATCAAAAGTCTAGAACAATTTGTAACATTATATTCAAATTGCAATTTTGGCCTTATTGAAAGATTACTACAAAGAGACACTGATAAGCAAATTCTTAGTCCTTTCATAAGATAAAAACTTGTTTTCTTGACTAAAAACTTGTTAGCCCATTTGCTTACCATAAGTGCATGGGTCATTCAAGTAATATAGAGTAAGAGATCATTCCCACGAGGATGAAATTGGCTTTCTAATACTAAATATCAACCAATAGCTTAGCTATTTCTATTCAAGAACATATAAAATAGAGGAAAGTGCAGTAAAACTAATCTAAAGACATAAAGACGATAAATGAAAGTAAAGATAATCGTTTAGAGATTTAGGAAATCCTTTTTCACCACATACTTCAATTAATGATATGCAATTCTTATAAGCAACAATAATAAATAGTTAAGTTAGTTTGAAAATCTCATTTAGTTAAAAGCTTATGTCTAGGGCAATCAACCATAGTTTCATTTACCTAACTCACTATGTTTCTATGAGAACTAGTGCAAACTCCACTCATGAATGATCTATTCTCAAACACCCACTATGCATGACTAAAATGTATATTTCTATCCAATTAGCGAATCAACTTGTAACACCCCAATTTTTTGGGATAATTATAATATAGTCCTAAATGTACTATTTTGTAATTTCTGTGAGTAATAAATTGAAATTGATTGTTTCGTGAGTATATTTGACTGTTGTATGTGATTTGCTCCGAGCCAGGAAAATAATAATTTTCTGGCTGAAAAAATCTTATTTTAATTAATTGGAGCTGGGGGATCTTACTAAACCCAATTCTGATTGATATATATATTAATCTTTTAATTTTTAGGATTTAGAAAAGTAGTCAACGATTCTGACTGGACAAATTTCTAAGCCAATAGGAGCAAGTCAACAAAGGTGGCTTAAAAAATTCTAACCAATAGGAATAGGTCAAAGAAAGAAGCATGGACTTTAATATGGATCGTTGGATGAAAACTTAGTTAGGAAGCCTTTGATCATAACCGTTGATCAAATCAATGGTGAGATAAGAATTCAAGTTTTATCACTAAGCAATATCCACCTTAGATCAAATCAAAGGCTAGGAATTAAAGTTGAATTCAATGGTTAAGATTAAGTCAAACATAGTGGCTTGACTTTGCTTAGTAGCTAATTAAACCTAATTTGGTTAATCTAATCACCAAATTAACAAACTAAGTAAGCTAACCTAGTCATTGATTAGTTATAATCTAATTATTAATTAGATATCCTAATATTGTTTAGAGGCTATGATATATGCTAATATATATTAAACTAATTAATTATATAATTAGAATGTTAATTAAATATTATTAGGAGACTTAACCTAATTAATTACCTATTTAATTAGCATGGAATTAGTCTTTAATTGAAACAAATTAAGCCCCCTAAACCCCAAGGAGTCCTACGGCCAAAGGAGGCTAGATGGCCAAGTTCTCACAAGTTCTACGTGATTCTTGAACCATCCAAGTGACATAAGCCATGTGCTTACTTAGTGTGAACACAAATGGATATTTACTATCCAAATTAAACACTCAACCTCACCCACAATACCCACACGGAAGCCCCCTCCCAATACACTCTCAAATTTCATTTTTACACTTATCCAAATCTAAGCTTTCATATTCTCTCAAATTTCCAAGAAACTCAAGAACACATTTCTCTTCCCTTTTCTTTCCAATTTTCGGCCCAACACCCAAACACCACCATTAACCTTCTATAATTTTACCTCTTCACTTTTCCTAAACCAAAATTATATTCTAAACACTTTTCCTTCACAAGGTTTTGTCAAAAACATACTCTATCTAGTTCAAAATCAAAGCTTTTGTTCATTGCCCTAAGGGTAAGTTTTGATTTTATGGTTTAAAATTTGATTTGTGATTTTCTAAACCATGTTTGTTCTAGGGTTTTCCATTATGAAGCCTTGTATGTATTTTTACTAATTATTTAAGAATTATTAAGATTTTGTGTTGGTTTTCAAGAAAGCAAGGAGAAGGAGGAGACTAAGAGACCTTTGTCTTCAAGAGGTAAGAGGGAGATTTAATCTCATTAACCTTGTATGGTGATGAGAAAATGGAATTGTATGTGTGTGAAGAATCCATAAGGATTCATTTGTGTGGTTGTTTATTGTTTTTCTTATTTGTGTGGTTGTTTAAATGCTTTCCTATTTGTGATTTATTTTATTTGCTATGCATGTCTATAGCTTTAAAATATATTGTATGTATATTGTATGTGTTTATAGTTGTATGTGTTGATAATTATATGACTATTAAAGTAGGATGTGAATAACATGTAATGATTTGTATGAGTGTTCCAAAGAACATACTGAGGCTCACGGCCTTACCATTAAACAGAGAACCAAAATGTTCTCAACCATTTTCTAAATCAATGATTTAAAGAATCTAGGTAAAATAATAAATTTAAGAATGATTTAGGTGAATTATGGCCAACATGCCATTCAACGTATAATTGAATGCATTTTATTTTCTAAGATAGGTTAGGTAATTAATTTACAAAAGAATTTGATTCCAATGAATCTTTGAGAAAATAAAAGGAATGAACTTAGTTCTATAATTCTAAATTAGCAGAATTTATTTTAAGTCAGAATTAAAGCAAATGCTTGAAAAATACTAACGTAGAGCTCACTCTATAAGTTTTGAAGCGCGTTAGAAAGTTTCAAGATGTAAATGATGGGTAAGGTTAAAATTGACAGTAATTAGAGGAAAATGTTAAAAATATCATATATTGATTTTATAGCAAAATGCTGTCAAAATTTACTAAAATCAGACGAATAAACTGAAAAGATTCCATAATATATTTATAACATAAAGAAATTACCTTTTGAGGTGCACTTGGGCAATACTATGTTTTAGTACTATGTTATCTTTTTACTGCTTCGTTAAATATTTGTAGTTGTAAATTATTTGTGTATTTAAGACAAAAATCATATGTATATTATAGTGTGGTTATGTTTGTTATATTTTGTGTTTCGTGTTATTTTATTTAAAGTTATAAGTATAAAAGGAAAAAAAAATTTACCACAAATATTATTTAAGTATCAAACGTTTTACAACTTGGGTAAGAATTTTATTTTATTTTATTTTATTGCATCATAAATGTGACATCCCCACAAGGGTGTTACACAACTTATCCAAGCTAATTGAATGAAATCAAACATACATCAACTATACATTAGATCTAAAATCCAAATTCCTATGTCTAAGTTCATCAGATTTTAATAAATCAATCAAAAGCTGATCAAACAATAAAAAACATTAAGCTCCATATGATTAAACAGAACTAAATATCAATATATACTCAAACTACTACATAAACATCAATATTCATACAAGGATCCAAAGTAATCCCTAAATATAGCTTAGCTAATCATTGAACACGAAAATATACATCAAAAACAGTGTTCAAGAGATAAGGAAGAGAAGGGAAAGCATAGGGAGAAGGGAGGAAGTTCATGGATATCATCTTTGAAGCTTGAATCTCCTTCCATGAAGAAGATGGCCTCCAACCTTAGCTCCCCTAGCCTCCTCAGGCTCCAAAATGTGAATTCCAGCTGCAACTTCTCTAAAACCTAAAAAGCTCTCAGTAAAAAATTTGATAAAATAGTATTTATAGGCGCAGAAAAATAGGGGACACCGCGACATTAAAACATCACGCCACAGTGCGCTCAATTTAGGTCACCAATGCCACAGCTTACGCTCTAGCCTCGGGTCTTTGTACTGATGCAGGGGATGCACCATGCCGCGGCATTGACTTGACTGCACCGCGACATTGTCTACTGAGATGCAACTTTGGCTTTCTCTTCCACTTGTTAATCCAATTCTCCACATTTCAGCTTTGTTTGGAGCTCTTCCTAAAATAGAGAAATTAACAAATCAATATCAATTACAATCCACTTAATCACTCAAATAATACACATAATTTGCTCAATATCATAGTGGAAGGTATTAGAATTGAATATTACAAATATAAGCATAAAACCTTCCAAACATGCATAATAACAAAGGCTTAAGCAATCAATAAAGCACAACTATGGGGCACAAATAACTACATTTCATGGAGTTATCACACCCCCAAACTTAGATTTTTGGTAGTCCTTGAGCAAAACAAAGTATGACTAAGTAAATAAGCTTGACAATTCATTCTCAAATATCATTCAGCATTTATTAAAATTTTAATTTTCTGTTTTAAATCACAGCTAGTGAATAATGATTGTATCAGTCCTTAAAAAGTGCAAATGCCTCAAAATCAACTCCACACATATACAATCCTTCACATGCTAAAAATTCAGCTATATTTCATGCAATTCACATTTTTCCACAAACATGCAAGATAAACTTATCCTAATCAAGTCATACTCATCTGGATAAGTTTATAAACCTACATGCATATAAATCATAAAATCCATAAAGTTGTAAATCAACTCTCTCTCCACAAATGTAAATCACACAAGATTAATGATCAAAAGGGACTTAATCAGCTTGTAATGTCAGGCCAAAGGTAATGGGTAAAAGAAAAATAGGGAAATGATACAACACAAACACTGAGAAACATAACATGTTATTTCAAGTCATGAGCCACTAATTGATTTTAGAAGGATATTCAATAGTGTAAATAAAAAAAAACTCGCAAAACCATTTTGATGCTTTTTGTACTTTTCTTTCCTTAAGCTTTTCTTTTCTTCTTTTTCTATTTTTTTATTTTTTTATTTTTTTTATTTTACAAAGCAATGCTCTTTTTTTTTTAACTGCATCTGATTCCTTCAGGCTCATTTTGTATTGAATCATTAATACCCCTAATCACAAGACTCATTTCAAGAAATAACATATTATGTACTCAACAAACAATGATGGTAGGAAGAAAATGCAATGCTTTCACATGCATTAGAATGGTTAATAGGTTAATGAACACAATGGTGGTAGAAAAACAAATAAGGGCAAACAATTATAAGGTTTCAAAAGAGGACCTGTGATAAAATCATTTAGGTAAGCTTGAAAGGCTCAATCGGTCCAAACAATGTCCTAATCATTTCCTCAATCATGCACAACCTAGGATTTCACCTCAAGAAAGTCGACAAATAATTTCTAGAATAATCAAAATCTCTACATGTACATCCATAAACATTCTCTAGACATGCACTCTTATCATTTTCAAAGTTACACTTGCATCTAAATGAAATGTAAATCATAGATAAAAAATAACTAAACTGTTTCACATACTTCAAGATCACATAAGGTTTCACTGAAAAGGGAGCAAATAGCAACCTTTCACATCAATGGCCAACCATAATAACACCATCATTTTTGCAACATATCATGCATTCAAATAAATCTAACTTTTTCATCAAGCATGCATAACATCATTTGCATAATGTTAAAAATTAAAATTTCTTTCTCAAACCCATTAGTAATAGCCAAAGAAATAAAAAAAATTATGAAAACATGGTGGCTATCGTAACTGCATCTAAAAAAAATATCATCACATGCATTCAAATAGTTCATTATAATCAAAGCACATAATGATACTCTCCCAAACCAAAGTGAAACAGTGTACTCACTGTCCATGGTGTCTAAGGTACCTGAGCCCATCAACATCCTGAAATGTAAGAGCTGAGTATACTACAAATATTTAAAAACACTTAAAATAAACTAACAATGTACAATATATACACTACAGGTGGCACACCACAGCACACAGCATCCATGCCGCGGCATTTGATCAAAATGGGTGCTTTCAGCAACCCCTAAATCAAGTCTCTCTTTTTTTTAAACAAGTTTTAAAAGGCATGCCACGACATTGAACTTGACACGCCGCAGCACTAAGATCTCTGGATTTTGGCTTGATACGCACAAAATAATGGTCACACCATGATGTTGAACACACTCACGCCGTGGCATGAGAGGTCAGCCTGCAGAATTCTGCAGCAATTTTAGTTTTGTTGCAAAATTTTCTCAAAAGGGATCCTCAACACCTATGAAACTTATCCAAATAGCTAAAACATAATATAGACTACTAAAATGTAATAAAATAACAAAATCAACATATTAACATATATATGGCTTAAAACACATTAAAAACATAAAAACTAACAAAACTACAAAATCAAACATACTAACTACAAAAATCACACATACCTACTTATGTAAGACTCAAAATAAGAGAAAAGCATAAAAGCTTAACTAAAGATACAAACTAAACCTACTAACATATATAAGACTTAAAACTCAGGAAAAACATAAAAACTAACAAAAACATAAAAAACCTGGGTTCCCACCCAAAAAGGGTATGAGTTATAGTCCTGACAAGACTTTGTCATTAGGCAAACCGCCACACTACACTCCAGTGTGTATCTTCTTAGATTATTGTCGATTTGATCATAAAATGGATGGATCGGATGGTAGGCCTTCTTTCGCCTAATTAGAGGTCTCTATTTAGGGGTCATGAACTCCCTTAAAGGCCTCGAGTGACTATACTCATCCGCCATTTATTGTACCTAAAATACAAAGAATGAAAACTTAAATGGAAAAGAACTATACAGCTGGAATTAGAACTAACTAAACTCATTGTTGATATTAGTAATACAGAAATATACCAACATCCTTGGCAACGGTGCCAAAAACTTGATAAGCAAATTCTTGGGCCTTTCATAAGATAAAAACTTATTTTCTTGACCAAAAACTTGTTAGCCCATTTGCTTACCGCAAGTGCACGAGTCATTCAAGTAATATAGATACAGAGTAAGAGATCGTTCCCACGAGGATGAAATTGGCTTTCTATTACTAAATATCAACCAATAGTTTAGCTATTTCTATTCAAGAACATATAAAATAGAGGAAAGTACAATAAAACTAATCTAAAGACATAAAGATGATAAATGAAAGTAAAGATAATGATTTAAAGATTTAGGAAATCCTTTTTCACCTCATACTTCAATTAATGATATGCAATTCTTATAAGCAACATTAATGAATAGTTAAGTTAGCTTGAGAATCTACTTTAGTTAAAAGCCTATGTCTAGGTCAATCAACCATAGTTTCATTTACCTAACTCACTATGTTTCCATGAGAACTAGTGCAAACTCCACTCATGAACGATCTATTCTCAAACACCCATTATGCATAGCTAAAAGGTATATTTCTATCCAGTTAGCAAATTAACTTATCCAAGCCAATTGAATGAAATCGAATATGCATCAACCATATATTAGATCTAAAATCTAAATTCCTATGTCTAGGTTCATCAGATTTCAACAAATTAATCAAAAGTTGATTAAACAATTAAAAGCATTAAGCTCCATATGATTAAGTAGAACCAAACATCAATATATACTCAAAGTACTACATGAACATCAATATTCATACAAAGATCTAAAGTAATCCCTAAATACAGATCAGCTAATCATTGAACATGAAAAT
Organism: Ormosia semicastrata; assembly: GCA_029884595.1. Taxonomy (NCBI): domain Eukaryota; kingdom Viridiplantae; phylum Streptophyta; class Magnoliopsida; order Fabales; family Fabaceae; genus Ormosia; species Ormosia semicastrata. The sequence goes on from JAQQTO010000060.1 coordinate 80,584,485, forward strand.
ATACATCAAAAATAGTGTTCAAGAGATAAGGAAGAGATGGGAAAGCATAGGGAGAAGGGAAGAAGTTCATGGATATCATCTTTGAAGCTTGAATTTCCTTCCATGAAGAAGATGGCCTCCAATCTTGGCTCCCCTAGCCTTCTCAGCCTCCAAAATGTGAATTCCAACCGAAGCTTCTCTAAAACCTAAAAAGCTCTCAGCAAAAATCTGATAAAAGAGTATTTATAGGCACAGAAAAACAGGGGATGCCACGACATTAAACACATCACACCGTGACGTGCTCAATTTAGGTCACCAATACCACAGCGTACGCTCCTTTTGCGTCGTGGTGCTCTAGCCTCAGGTCTCTGTACTAATGCAGGGGATGCACCACGCCGCAGCATTGTCATGACTGTACCGCGGCGTTGTCTATTGAGATGCAAATTTGGCTTTCTCTTCCACTTGTTGATCCAATTCTCTAGATTTCATCTTTGTTTAGAGCTCTTCCTAAAATAGAGAAATTACCAAATCAATATTAATTACAAATCCACTTAATCACTCAAATAATACACACAATTTGCTCAATATCATAGTGGAAAGTACCATAATTGAATATGACAAATCTAAGCATAAAACCTTCCAAACATGCATGATAACAAGGACTTAAGCAATCAATAAAGCATAACTATGGGGCACAAATAACTACATTTCATGGAGTTATTAGACACACTATTCAAATAGCCCCTTAGCTTATTTGAATAGAACACTACAGAAAGACATTCTAAAACTTCAGAATCATAATTTTCTTATTCATTTCATCTTAATATCAAACCTCATACCACAAAATATTACCTTAATCACATATATTATATAACTGTATTCACACACATACATATCCACATTTATGAATGCTCGAATCTCATTAAATAAACATCTCAATACACTGAATCAAGTATCATCGAATAAACAACTTAGTCCAATACACAGAGCCATGACTTTCTCGAGTTTCATGGCAAACTCGATGTTGTCCATTCCTTACTAGTTCTCAACCAGCAGGAAAAGATACAACATAGCAAGCAAACACAAACACCCCCTACCTCAGTTTCCTATGGGTTGAAGTTCGATCCTTCTTTCTGGTTTTTCCTTCTTCGATTCTACTTAGCTGGTACTTCCTTCTTCCAACTACTCTTTCTTTCTCTCTCTCCCTGTTTCACGTTCTCTGTTTCTCTCTTTTCTTATCTCTTCTTCTATTTTTCTTATTTTTTTCTATCTCTATTTTCCTTTTTCTCTTTTCTACTGTTACAGCGATGTGAAATGAGAGAAAATGATAGATATTTATGCCTTAAGGGTCAAAGACGATGGAAAGAAAGAATCAGATAAGATCAATTGACTTTGGGGTAACTTTGAATATTTCACACTTCCTAAAGGCATTTTATGTAATACCCTTAATGACATGTTAGACTTGTATATGTGTACAAAACATAGCATATGACTTGCTTAATATGCCTATTTAATTTTGTGACAAACAGAGTTAGTTTAAGCACTTTGTTGCAACTCCAAAGGTGAAAAGTAGCTTAAAATGACTCAGATAATAGCATAAATTATTTAGATGAGGGAAATAAATATGGATAATTTATTTTTAAGTCACAAATGTATGAAACAAGATGTAGTTAAAGTTTTTAAGAAAATTGACTTAGTTTGGTATTTTTAGGCATACTAGTTGTGCATTTTATGTCGGTTTGGCTAGCAACAAATATGAAAAAATAAGATAATGGTGAAACAACACTTTTAATGAACCTTAGTATTTATTTCAAATTTGTTGGAAGCTTGAAATCTTGATTTAGCTAAATCTAAGTGTTTTTAGCAGATTAAGATTTATCAGGTATGGTCTTAAGGGCCTTAAGAGTCTTTTGGAAGCCTCTTTTTAAACCCTCTTTCACAGTTCTTTGCTGCACATTTCAGAAATAGAAAAAGTGCAAGAGCAAAGGAAAGAAGAGGAAAGGAAGAAGAAGGAAGAGGAAGAGAAGAAGAGGAAAGCCAAAGGAAAGTCTAAAGGGTGATCAATCCAAGCTTGAATCTACACCTCAGCAACAAAAGGTATGGGATTTAGAGTTCTTGCACTTCTATTCTTCATTTTTCCATGGATGCACTTTTGGTGCATAATAGGTCAAAATAAGCTCTAGAGGTGTTTGATGTGTTTTAATTGCTTGGATGTGTTTCAGTGGGTGTTTATGACTTGTTCATAGCTTAAGTTTGAGTTAGAAACTTAGAACATCTCATTTAGACCATTGATGCCCAAAAGATAGGAAAGGTCATAGCATGAGTTTTTGATGCAAGAATCCAATTTAGTGGTTTAAATTGGTGATTGATGATTCCTATGTGTTAATGAACTAATTAGGGAGTTTCTGCTATGCACGCTGTAGCGTGAGGAGGCCATGCCGAGGCGTGAGGTTGGTTCTGCTACTGTAACACCCCAAATTTTGGCTATGTTATAGTAATAGCTAATTTGTAATAATTTGTGTTTTTTGTGTTACAGAAAAATATTTTGATCATTTTGAGACTATTTTTGATCGTTGTGTGAGATTTGCTCAAAGTCAGGAAAATAATAATTTTTGGGTCGGGGAAAATCTTATTTAATTTATTTGGAGACGGGGGATCTTACTAAACCCGAATCTGAGAAACACAAAAAAAAATCTTTTAATTTTTAGAATTTATTTGTGAAATAAAAATATTTCACTGAAAATATTTACTATTTTATTTATAGCAGCTTTCGCTATAAATTATTAGACCCAATATATTTTAATTGATAGAAAATGTACTTAGATTATTTTCTGTAACCTAATTATTTATGAACCAATAGAAATAAGTCAAAAATGATGGTTGGACTTTTCTAACCAATAAGAAAAGGTCTAAGTTGAAATATTTGACAAGTTACAAAGTAACTAAATAAACCTAATTTAGTTATCTAAATTGCCTAATTAAGGAACTAAATGAACTAACCTAGTTACTAATTAGTTAGGATCTAGTTACTAAATAAATATCCTAATTTCATCTAGAAGCCATGACTAGACATGACATAGGCAATGACCTATTTAACTAGTTAGCTATGTAACTAGATAGTTAATCAAGTAACTAGAAAACCTAATCTAGTTAGTGGTTATTTGATTAAAGTGTAACTAGAACTAAAATAGAAACAAACTAAGTTAGCCTTTCCTAGAGGGCCACACGGCCAAGAGGCTTCTCAAGCCTTCTTGAATGGTCTTTTATGACCATTGCATGACACTTTGATGACCAAGCCATGTGCCTTTGCATGTGAACACAAAGTGTGATATTTTATTTCAAGTTTATCTCCTAATTTTTCCTACACTACTCACACGATTGTACCCTTTCTCTTCACTCTCAATTTTCATTTTCTCTCACCTAAAAGCTAAGCCTTCATCTTTTCTCTCCAAATTATCAAGAACACCAAGAACTTTCCTTTCTTCTTTTCTTTCTTGGAGGATTCGGCCATACCACCCAAATCCTACTTTCAATCTCCTATAATTTTTCTTCTCTACATTTCCTAAACCTAAACCATCTTCTAAACACTTTTCATTTAGAAAGTTTTGTCAAAAACCTACTCCAAGTATCTCAAATTTCAAGTTTCAGCATACTTCCCTAAAGGTAAACTTTTGATTTTATGGTTCTAATTTAAGTTTTTGATTTTCTAGACTATGATTGTTCCATGGTTCTTTGTTATTAAGCCTTGATTATGACTTTGGTAATTGTTTAAGAATTTTTAGGGTTTTTGTTTGGTTCACACGAAAATCAAGAGGAGGAGGGAACTTGAAGATTCTTGTCTTCCTTAAGGTAAGAGGAAGATTTACCTCACCAACTAAGTGTTGGTGGTGAGGAGATGGTTTTGTGTGGTGAAAAACCCATAAGGGTTTATTCACTTGTTGTTTGATGCTTCTTTGTTTGTGATTGTGGTGTTTATGATTGCATGTGTGATGGTATGACTATAACTTTGAATATGCTTGTATGTATAATTTTGGAAGCATGCAAATGTATATGTAATCTAGGATGTGAACAACATGTTGGAAAGATTACATGAGAGCTCCAAAGAGCTCAGAGGCACATGGCCTCACTAGGTTCAAGAGGACCAACAGTTCTAAAATGATGATTTCAAATTGAGGATTAAAGGTTCCATTACACTAAAATTAGTTAAGATGTTTTACAAGGATTTAGAGTGTTATAAAATGAATTACAATGAGTTTTGAAGCAAGAATGAAAATTTGCCCAACATGCCATTTTTCATAATGTAGAACTAAATTATTTTATTAAGTGTAGATTTAAAGGTTTAATTGAGAAGGAAAGCATTTTGAAAGAGTTTGGATTTAGTAGCAAGCAAAATACTTTTTAGAAAACAAAATGATGTAATAAAATAATTAGGTTATGAAATAAAAATAGATGCTAATACTTGAAGTTTTCTAACGTATAGCTCACCCTATAGATTTGGAAGCGCGTTAGGAAAATTTGAGCTGTAATATCCGACGTTAAGCAAAGAATTACCATTTTCTAGGAAACAGTAGAAATACTGACTTTTAGAGGGGCTATATTGTAATTATTATTTTTAGAGGGGCTATATTGTAATTATTTTCTAAAGAGGGGTTACATTGCAAATATTTTCTAAAAGAGGGATTATCTTGTAAACATTATTTTATGAGGGACTATTATGAAATTAATATTTAAATGAGGATTATAACGTAAATATTATTTTATAGAGGGACTATTATGCAAATTTTGAAAATAAAGACAATTTTTAGTATTAAATGAGAAAAATTGTATTTTTGATTTAAAACGTGTGAGAAATATTTTACGCAATTGAGATGACGTTGAGAAATCAATACGCGATTTGAAAATGCAATAGAATTGTTGCGCGATTGAGAAAATGCGAAAATATGATTACGCGATGAAAATACAGTAAAGATACTGTTAGGTCAATGTGTAAACCCATGAGATAATGAATTTGAACTGTGAATGGTGCATTGTACATGCATTGAAAAGGTCCAATGGACTATATGAGGCTAATTGCCTAGGAGAGAATACACCTCTTGAGTGGGTGCAATATGCATAATGTAAGTCACTCGTTGACTTTGGGGGCATTGGGGTGCGGGTTGCCTACAATGGGCAGTTGGTAGCTCTTCTGTACCGTGGGTTTGACCTATGCAACACACTGATGATCCTGACTGACATACTATTCTTAATCAAGATCTGATAAAGATTGTCGTGTATATACTAGATGTGCAAATTATAGCACTTGGTTTGAGGCATGTTGGTATAGACAGATCTTTTCAATCACTCTCTCTGACCTGAGTTTTAGCTCCATGGAGCAAGAAAATTGAGTCTATATGCACATGCATAATTATTGATTATTTATATCAGTGTGATATTTGACCTGTTGAATGATTGAGAAATGTTGAGGGCATTATCATAATTATTATTTATTTCATATATTGTGATGATAAATAATGTGGATGACATGATTGTAATTATGGTAGGATGTATCTATATGATACATTGTATGTGTTTATCTCCATGCTACCATGCTGGTATTGGCGTAGGTGATCTCACCTCTTTGTATGCCTATTTTGTACTGTATTTATATCTGTAAAGACGTTGAGCAAGGACTTGAACAAGAAGGTGAAGAAGAGTAGATTCCTACGGAGGAAGCTGAATTATGAGAAGATGGCGATGCCTAGTTTCCTAGGGTATATGAGGTTGCAGTTTCGTGGAGGACCGGAAGCGTGACACGTGGACTTAGATAAAGCGTGTATTTATTATATAGGAGCCTTAAATATTATCCTAAGCAGGCTTTATCATGGGAACCTTTATTTTAGTGTAAATATTAATGTACACTTAGAGTTTCCGTTGTGCATTAGGCAGTACTGGGGAGCTTACTACCGTACTCCTAGTGCGATTAGTATTGTGTCGTCTGCGCGGACACCTGTCCGTAGGACTTTGCGTTAGTTTGGATTCCTACTTGCTGAGGAATCTGAGGAGGACCCGTCTGAGGGTTCTGCTGTTTAGTAATACTTGGGCAGTATGTTAGTTTAATATAATGTTTAAATACTTTAAGAACTTGGTCTGTAAATATTTAAGTATGACAGTACTAAGACTTGTGTATATATGATAGAAATTATTTGTGATGATGTTGTAATGTTTTTATTTTCCACTAAGTTTATCTTATTGATATAAAGAAATTTTACAACTCGTATTTGCACTATGAAGCATTATTATCTAAAAGGGGTAATTTAGTAATTAAGTAACATAAATGTGATACCCTACGGTGGGTGTTACATTAGTTGGTATCAGAGCCCAAGTTAGAGTCTTTTTGGGTTTGTGGTTAGGTCTGTCTTGTTTAAGTTGTGTGATTCACTGTGTTTGTTTTCTGAAAGAAAACAATATTGTTGGAAGATTGACTTTAACTCTTCCTTGTGTTGTTCAGCTTGATTTGAGGAAATGTAATGGCTGGACGAGGAAGAGGACGCATGAATACTAGAACAGGATTTGGAGATGTTGGCGATGATAACCAAAACATGGCTGCAGCTGTAGCAGCAATGCAGCGGATGGCTGAAGTTGTTGTTCAACAAAACCAAAGAGCAACTGAGGATGCTCACAGTTTGTCAGAATTTTGTAGAAACAATCCACTGAAGTTTTATGGAGAATTTGACCCAGAGAAAGCTGATCTGTGGATCAAAGAACTAGAAAAGATATTTGAAGGTATGGGTTGTACTGATGAGCGGAAGCTTACTTTTGCAACATTTGTGTTAGTAGGAGATGGAGAAGCTTGATGGGCAGGAGCACCGAGATTGATTCAAGCCGAGGGGAGAGTTGTGATATGGCAGCTCTTTAAGCAGAAATTTCTGGGAAAGTATTTTCTAGCTAGTGTTCGTCATGCTAAGGAGATGGAATTCCTTAGTTTGAGGCAATGGGTGATGTCCGTAAGTGAATATGCTACAAAATTTGAAAGCTTGTCTAAGTTTTTGAGGTATTTTTTAGATGCACCCGGATGAGGAATGGAAGTGCAGGAAATTTGAAGAGGGGCTAAGACTTAACATTAAGCGAGCTATGGCAACCATGGATATTGACCAGTTTCTAGCATTGTTGGACAAGTGTCGAAAGGTTGAAGAAATTGATCAACAACGTGAGGCAAGGAATAGGAACTTTGGACCTACACGGGTCCAAAGAGGAAAGGGTGGCGGTGGCAACCGTTATCAGTAGAAACCATATACCAAACCAGTAAGAGGTCAGAATCGACAATAATCTTTTGGAGGAAGTTCTAGTGGCAGTAGGGTGAGTCAAGCTGGAACTTCTACACTTAAATGCTTCAAGTGTGGGAAGAATCATCTCACCAAAGATTGTCAACATAAAGGGGTGATCTATTATAGATGTGGAAAGCCTGGACATTTTTCTAGAGAGTGAGATCAGCTAAAGGCGGAACCATCGGTGGGAAGTGTTCATACTGCGAGGCCACAGGCGGCTGGTCGTGTATATACCATGAGCGGGGAAGAAGCTGCGAATCTAAGGACTTGATTATGGAGGAGTGTGCTATCGAAGGTAATCCTTTAACAGTGTTATATGATTTGGGAGTAACACATTCTTTCATTGCATGTGATTGTGTGGAGCGTTTGGGATTGATTGTGACTACATTGCCTTATGATTTGAGTGTTGCTACTCCTACTGATAAGCCTATGATAACTACAAAAGTATGTTTGAATTGCCCTGTATGTGTTAGGGATAAATCTTTTATGTGGACTTGATTTGTTTGCCTCTTTCCAAGATTAATGTAATCTTAGGAATGGATTGGTTGTCTTCTAATCATATCTTGATAGACTGTTCCAGTAAGATGTTAGTTTTTCCTAAGGTTAAGGATTCTAGATTCCTAACGGTTACTCAAGTTGAAGCTTATTTGAAGGAAGGAGATCAGGGGTACTTGTTGATGTCATCTTTGGAGGCTCACTGTGAAGATGTTTTGAAGGATATTTTCATAGTTAATGAATTTCCTGAGGTATTTCTTGAAGATATACTTGGACTACCACCGGAAAGAGAAATTGAGTTTTCTATTGATTTAGTACCTGGAGCTAGACCTATGGCGCCTTACAGAATGTCGCCAGTAGAGTTGGCAAAGCTTAAGAGACAACTGGAGGATTTGTTGGAAAAGTAATTTGTGAGACCAAGTGTATCACCATGGGGAGCTCCAGTATTGTTGGTAAAGAAGAAGGATAGGACTTCTCATCTATGTGTAGACTACCGATAATTGAACAAGATTACGATTAAGAATAAATATCTGCTTCCAAGAATCGATGATCTGATGGACCAATTGCGAACAACCGTAATATTTTCCAAAATTAACTTACGTTCTGGATATCACCAGATACGTGTGAAAGCAGAGGATATTCCCAAAACTGCGTTTCAGACACGTTATGGGCATTATGAATATCAAGTGATGCCGTTTGGTGTGACTAATGCACTTGCCATATTTATGAACTTTATGAACAGGATTTTCTATTCATACTTGGATAAGTTTATTGTTGTCTTTATTGATGACATTTTGATTTATTCTCTAACTCAGGAGGAACACGCTGGGCATCTCAGAGTGATTCTCCAGATTCTGAAGGAGAATAAGTTGTATGCCAAGTTTGTCCAAATGTGAATTTTGGTTAAGCGAAGTTCAATTTTTGGGATACGTTATATCGGAAGAAGGAATTGAAGTTGATGCTTCAAAAGTGGAAACAATTATGGAATGGGAAAGGCCGAAGACTGTATCAGAGATCCATAGTTTTATTGGATTAGCCGGTTACTATCGAAGATTTATTGAGGGGTTTTCGAAGATAGCAGGACCTCTTACCTAACTTACACGAAAGAACCAACCGTTTGTATGGACTGATGCATGCGAAGAAAGTTTCCAAGAGTTAAAAAGGCAACTGACTACTTCACCGGTTTTGATTCTACCTAATCCGAATGAATCTTTCGAGGTATATTGTGATGCTTCGTACCAAGGATTGGGTTGTATACTTATGCAGAACCGTAAGGTTGTAGCATATGCGTTGAGGCAGTTGAAAGTGCATGAGAGGAATTATCCGACTCATGATTTGGAGTTGGCAGCTGTAGTGTTTGCGTTGAAAGTGTGGAGACATTTTCTTTATGGGGCAACGTTCACTATTTTTAGTGATCATAAAAGTTTGAAGTATCTGTTTGACTAAAAAGAGTTGAATATGAGACAAAGGCGTTGGCTAGAGTTTTGAAGGACTATGACTTTCAGTTACAGTATCATCCCAGAAATGCGAATATTGTAGCGGATGCTTTAAGTAGGAAAACGCTTAATGCTTCTGTTATGATGATTAAGGAGAAGGAACTGATAGAAGAATTTCGGGATATGCGTCTATCTGTGAAATTGACACCGGGGAAGATGTGTTTAAACATGATCACCATTTCAAATGATTTAATGGATAGAATACGAATAGGACAAAACAATGATCAGTATTTGCAAGAAGCAAAGGAAACAAGGAGTCAAGGAGCAGTATTAGAATGAACTTGATAATGAATTTGAACTGTGAATGGTGTATTGTAAATGCATTGAAAAGGTCCAATGGACTGTATGAGGCTAATTGCCTAGGAGAGAATACACCTCTTGAGTGGGTGCGATATGCATAGTATAAGTTACTCGTTGACTTTGGGGGCATTGGGGTGTGGGTTGCCTATAATGGGAAGTTGGTAGCTCTTCTGTACCGTGGGTTTGACCTATGCAACACACTGATGATCCTGACCGAGACACTATTCTTAATCAAGATCTAATAAAGACTGTCGTGTATATGCTAGATGTGCAAATTATAGCACTTGGTCTGAGCATGTTGGTACAGATAGATTTTTTCAATCACTCTCTCCGACCTGAGTTTTAGCTCCATGGAGTAGGAAAATTGAGTCTATGTGCATATGCATAATTATTAATTATTTATATCAGTGTGATATTTGAACTGTTGAATGATTGAGAAATGTTGAGGGCATTATCATAATTATTATTTATTTCATATATTGTGATGATAAATAATGTGGATGACATGATTGTAATTATGGTAGGATGTATCTGTATGATATATTGTATGTGTTTATCTCCATGCTACTATGCTGGTATTGGCGTAGGTGATCTCACCTCTTTGTAAGCCTATTTTGTACAGTATTTATATCTGTAAAGACGTTGAGCAAGGACTTGAACAAGAAGGTGAAGAAGACCAGATTCTTGTGGAGGAAGCCGAATTATGAAAAGATAGCGATGCCTAGTTTCCTAGGGTATATGAGGTTGCAGTTTCGTGGAGGACCGGAAGCGTGGCACTTGGACTTAGATAGAGCCTGTATTTACTATATAAGAGACTTAAATATTATCCTAAGTAGGCTTTATCATGGGAACCCTTATTTAGTGTAAATATTAATGTACACTTAGAGTTTCCGTTGTCCATTAGGCAGTACTGAGGAGCTTACTACCATACTCCTAGTGCGATTAGTATCATATCGTCTGCGTGGACACCTGTCCGTAGGACTCCGCGTCAGTTTGGATTCCTACCTACTGAGGAATCTAAGGAGGACCCATCTGAGGGTTCTATTGTTTAGTAATACTTGGGCAGTATGTTAGTTTAATATAATGTTTAAATACTTTAGGAACTTGGTCTGTAAATATTTAAGTATGACAGTACTAAGACTTGTATATATATGATGTAAATTATTTGTGATGATGTTGTAATGTTTTTATTTTTCGCTAAGTTTATCTTATTGATATAAAGAAATTTTATAACTCGTATTTGCACTACGAAGCATTATTATCTAAAATGGGTAATTTGGTAATTAAGTAACATAAATGTGATATCCTACGGTGGGTGTTACAGCTACGAGCACCGCAACGTGGGGAAGCTAACACCAAGGTGTGAGGTGCATTAGCATAGGACCTGAGAGCAGTGCATTGCAGTGTGTCAAACATTGTGCCACAGCGTGAGCCCTTGAACCTCTAAAAATGTCATTTTTGATGTTTTGAAGTTCTTAACTAGATGAAATCATTTGTATATATTTCCTAAAGTGTGTTAAGACACAAATATGTATAATTTCAAGGGAGGAATTATTACCTAGCATGTATGATTAGTTTAAACCTTTGAATGGTTTGCCTTAGGTAAACATCTAGCACCTTAGGCCACTTTTGTGGTAATGTATATCACTTAAAAGTAATGAGTGATGATGTGGTATTTTACATGCATGTATGAAGGATGTTCTGGTAGTATTGATATTTTTTAGTATCCTTTGATGTTGTGCACCATCATTTAGGCCAAGGGAGACAAGTAGAGAGTCTAGAAGGTTCTTTTAAGCAAGGATTCAACTCGAACTTCTCAATAATGCCGGGGTATGTGTAATGTGAAAATGAGCTTTCCCTCTATTTACCACAAGATAATGCACTAAGCCAGTAATCCTAGTTGAACATCTTAGTTCTAAGTTGGACTAAGTATGTATGATAGAATGTATGTTAACTTGGTATCTTTATTTACTAAAGTATAACCTTATAGATGCTTTAAACATATCTTATTTAGCATGTGTTAAGATTATGTTTAATATGTTATGTGTGATTGGTTTTGGTTTACTCATACTAAGAATTATTGATTCTCACCCCGTTGTATTGCCATGTAATTCCAGGCGAAAGTTCTTCCAAGAATAAGAAGAAAAAGAAAGCTAAAGATTAGAATAGCTCTAGTCTTAGTAGTTACGTTATAACTGTTGTATCTTTTATTACTTCTTTTATAATGTAAAGAATGACGTAATACTTCAAGCCTTTGCTAAGGCTAATGTTGTATATGTATTTATGAATTATTGCTATGAGTTTTATGTTTTCTGCATTTCATATGGCTCTCTATAATGTTTCCAATGAACATTATGGATATATGATCAGGTTATTATGTATGTAGTGACATTGTAATGTTGTATATCTCTTTAAATGTTATTTATATTAAGATATTAGTATTAGGACGTTACATTTTAGTCCTCCAGATTATACAAAAATGGCCAGCTCATACTAATACTAATATTTGTAACACCCACCTTAGGATGCCACATTTATGTTACAAAATTTCCAGATTACCCTTTTATAGATAACGTACTTTATAGGAGAAAAATATGAGTTGCAAAATTTCTTAATTACAAGAAAATAAACTCAGCAGAAAATAAAACATCACAGCATCATTACAAATAATTTACATCATTTATACATATCCAAGTCTCTTGTTATACATATACAAGCCTTTAACACTATCATACTGTAAATATTACAAACTAGTCACTCCAAAAATTATAAACACTATTTACATTGACATCTTTGCCCAAGTACTACTAGGCAGCTGAGCCCTCAGAAGTAGCCGGACCCTCAGATGGGTCCTCCTCAGATTCCCCGGGTGGGGGAATTCCAACTCTACGTAAAGTCCGGGGAGGAAATGTCCGAGCGGACGATACAACACTACTCTCTCTAGGGGTGCGATAGTACGCTCCCCAGTGCTGCCTAATGGATATAGGGAACTCTAATTGTACATAAATAGTAACAGAAAAGTAAGGGTTCCCTGACTGTAGCCTACTCAGTCTAATATTTACATCTCCTAAATAATATATACTCCCTCTCTCAAGATCTTCAGTCCATGCCTCGTCCCCTCCAATAAATGTCAGTCTCATGTAACCCAGGAAGCTAGGGATCTCCACCGCCATCAGAACTCGAAGTTCTCAACAGAATCTAGACCTTTCTCTGCTTCTCGCTCTACGTCTGGCTCAGTGTCTTAATAATACATAAACATGATACAACATATACATAAAAGAGGTGAGATCACCTATGCCAATACCAGTATGGTAGCAATGAAGATAAACACATCCAAAATATCATACAGATGTCATACTATAATTACAGTTATGCCATTAACCTTATATATCATCATTACACAATAAATAAAAGAAGAATTACGATTATGCTACTTTCGATACTCAAGTATTCAATATATTAATTACCACAAGCAAGAATTATACATGAGTAAGAGTTACAATAATATCTTATCTATGAATGCAAAGGTAAATGCAACGTACACTGACTCAATATCCTACTCCATGGAGCTACAACTCAAGTCAGAGAGAGTGACTGAAAAGATCTGTCGGCACCAACATGCTTCGGACCACGTGCTCAATTTCTCGCACATCTAGCATATGCTCGACGGTCAGTATCAAATCATGATTAGGGATAGTGTCTCGGTCCGGATCATTGGTGTGTTGCATCGGTCTAACCCACGGTGCATGAAGAGCTACCAACCTGTCCATTGCGTGCAACTCGCACCCCAATGCCCCCAAGGTCAACAAGTGACCTACACTACGCTTATCGCACCCACTCAAGAGATGTAATCTCTCCTAGGCAACTTGCCTTACACAGTCCTTTGGACTTTTCCAATGCATGTACTATGCACCATTCACAATTTCTATTAATATCACATGTACAAGGTTCATATAATAATTTAACAGCAGTAATACTGTAATTTAATCACGTAGTCATATTCTCGTATATTTTCATTCGCGACTCAATTTTGTCGCCTTTTCGAATCACGTAGTGATTTTTCAACATTTTTCAATTGCGTGATTATTTTTCATACGTTTTGAATCAGAATTACTATTTTATTCAATTTAATATTAAAATTTACTGTATTTCTCATATATTTGCAAAATAGTCCCTTAAAATACATAAATTACATTTTTGTCCCTCAAAACAAATTAATTATATTTTCGTTCTTCAAAACACATAAATTACATTGTTGTCCCTCAAAACAGAGTATTTTCACTATAGTCCCTCAAAACTTTATATTTACATAATGACCCCATATTTCCATAATATTTCCAATTAAATCCCTTTCTCATAAAATTTACAGAAATTTACAGTATAAATTCCACTTACATACAGTATAAGTTTCTCTACAGTATATATTCTACATGCATACATATTATCAGTTCCTAAGCATTACAGCATACAGGCAAGCATCGAAAATAATTTTATACCTCACAGATACTACACTTACAAACATAGAAACACAAGTAGACATATCCCAAATACAGTCCAAACATAGAAACACAAGCAAGCACATCTCAATACAGTCCAATCAATACAGTTCAAGAACCTCAAACAATAGGTGAATAAATCCTTAAGGATTTTTCACCGAATAAACCATCCTCATACTACCAGAACATGGGTGGTAAGGTTGAGTCTCCCTCTTACCTCTTGAAGACAAGCTTTGTAAGCTTTCCTCCCTTGCCTTGAAACTTTGTTAATCTCCTAACAAGCCCTAGAATTTTCAAGAAAAATTAGTGAAGGACTATACAAGAATCAAGGTTGAAAACCATGGAAAAATCATGGTTAATAAAATTAAAATCAAACTTGGAATTCTTAAATCAAAGCTTACCTTTTTAAGAAAAGGTTGAAGAAGCTTAGGTTGATGAAGCTTTGAATAAGGTAGGATAGGTTTTGTGACAATCCTTGTGAAGGAGAAATGATTAGAGTAGAGTTTAAGTTAAAACAAACCAAGAGATGAGTGTTTAGAAGGATGGATGGTGTGATTTGGAAGTGGTGACCGATTGGAAGAAGAAAGGAAAATGAGAGAAAGAGGCGTGAGTTTTCCTTGAAACTTTGAGAGAATTAGCTTATGTTTTGATAAGTAAAAAGTGAAGGGTGAGAATGTGGGAAGGTGGCGCTAAGCCGTGTGATAACACGTGAAATGTGGATGATTTTACTTGAGTGATTATCTAAATTCTGAATACATGAAGACAGCTGCCAACCGTGGATGAATTTGTGACATTTGGAGAGATTCATTTGCATGGTTATCCACTCCATCCAGCTGCTACATGTGCTGCTGCCGTGTTGTGTCTTTGTGAATGACGTGAATGAACATTTTGCTTGAGCAAGTAGCCATGCATTAATTGCACAAGGACACTCACTTCTCATTGGTCACAAGCTTGACTTTGCATGGCATTCGAACATTCAAATATTACTTGAAATCTTCAAATTCTGCTGGACGTGTCGCTGCTGCTGGACGTCTATTTTCTCGCCACCTTCTTGGGCCGTTTGTTCTTTGCTCTAATTTATTCTTTGGACCATCCAAAATTTGCTGCTGTTGGGCCTCCAATTTTGCTGCTCCAAATCTCTATTTGGACCGTGGAGCTAGGTAAGTATTAAACCCTTTAATTGGTTGCTAATTTCAAGCTTAATTCTGCTGCTCCAATTCAGCTGGACCGTGGAGCTTAGGTGCTGCTGGGCTACCCAATTTTTGCTGCTGGTCCATGATGGTTTAGGTGAGTTTAAGTCCTTAATTCATCATTAGTTCAAGCCTAGTTACTAGTTAATTGGTTAGCTAATTAATTGGATTTAATCTCCTAACCATTCTTACTTAATCCTTCAAGTACATAACTAATTTAGTTTAACATATTTAACTTGTATCTAATACATATTTAACATGCATCATCACTTCTAATTAGAATTAGAATATTAAATTAAGGATTAAGTTATAACTAATCCCTAATCAAGTTAGTTTACTTAATTTCCTAATTAGGTAATTAGGACAACTAAATTAAGGTTAATTAACTTCCTAAGCAAAAGTCAAGCAATTAATGTTGACTCAATCTTATCCATTAATCTTATCTATGGTGAATATTACTTGATAGTTTTTGGTAGGATTTGTTTTACACCATTGATTGAATCAATGATGAAGATCAAAGCTCCTAAGTCAAGCTTCAAATCTAATGGTCCACAAGGAAGTCTAAACTTCTTTCCTTGACCAATTATCATTGGTTAGAAAAGTCCAACCATTTGTTTTGACTACATCCTATTGACTCACTTTAATTTTAATTACAAGAAATATTCTAAACACATTTTCTATTAATTAAAACTTATCGGGTCCAACGTTCATAGCAACGACTGCTATAAATATATCCACAGATATTTATCAGTACAATATTTTTGTTTTTTTTATAGATAGATTCTTAAAATTAAAAGATTCTTTTCTGAGTCACTCAGATTCGGGTTTAGTAAGATCCCCCGTCTCCAAATGAGGCAGATCAAAATTTTCCCGGCCTGAAAATTATTATTTTCCTGGCCAAGAGCAAATCACACAAAACGATCAATTATGATCTCAGAACAGTCAAATTATTTTTATACCACACAGAAAATACAAAACAGTGTAATTATGCTATTACCATTCATATAGTCAGAATTTGGGGTGTTACAACTCTCCCCCTCTAAAATAAAGTTTCGTCCTCAAAACTTGACATACACTTAACACAAAAACGGATACTGCTCTCTAATCTTTTCTTCCAACTCCCATGTGGCTTCACCACTTACATCATTCCAAACTACTTTAACTAAAGCAATGTCCTTTCCTCGAAGCTGCTTTATCCTTCGGTCTTCAATCTTGACTGGAACTGTATCATAGGTCAAGTTCTCCTTTAGTTGTACAGTGTCTGGTTCGATAATGTGAGTCGGATCTGGAATATATTTCCGTAATTGTGACACGTGAAATACATTATGAAGATTTGATAAAAACGGTGGCAGTGCAACTTGATAAGCTACCGGACCTATCCGACGAAGTATCTGATACGGTCCGATAAACTTGGGAGTAAGCTTCCTCGACTTGATTACTCGTCCAACTCCAGTCATAGGCGTCACACGTAAAAATACATGATCACCTTCTTCGAATTCCAGTGGTCTTCGCCTTTTATCTGCATAGCTCTTTTGCCGCGTCTGAGCTGTTCTCATCTTGTCTTGAATCATCTTTATCTTCTCGGTTGTCTATTGCACAATTTCAGGTCCTATCACAGTACTTTCTCCGTCCTGGTACCAACACAATGGTGTCCTACATCTTCTCCCATATAAGGCTTGATAGGGTGTCATCCCTATACTCGAATGGAAACTATTGTTGTAGGTGAATTCTATCAACGGCAGAAATTCATCCCAACAACCAGTTTGCTCTAGAACGCAAGCCCTCAACAAGTCCTCCAACGACTGAATTGTTCTTTTTGACTGACCATCAGTTTGTGGATGGTAAGCAGAACTCAAATGTAGATTGGTTCCCATGGCTTCTTGTAGACTAGTCCAAAATCTTGATGTGAATCGTGAATTTCGATTAGAAATTATACTGGATGGTACACCATGAAGTCTAACAATTTCATTGATGTATATCTGAGCTAACTTCTCCATTGAGTACTTAATATTAATCGGTAAAAAGTGCGCCGACTTTGTAAGCCGATCAATAATTACCCATATAGAGTCGTGACCCTTCCGAGTTCTTGGTAGCCCCGTGACGAGATCCATTGCTATGTCATCCCATTTCCATTCAGGAATAGGCAAAAGTTGCAACATTCCTGATGGCCGTTGATGTTCTACCTTGGCCTTCTGACAAGTCAAACAGGATGATACATATTCTGCGACATCCCTCTTCATTCCTTGCCACCAATATAGCTGCTTCAAATCTTGGTACATCTTCGTGGCTCCTGGATGTATACTCAACTTACTTCTATGAGCTTCATTCAAAATCGATCTCCTAAGTTCTGGATCATTTGGCACGCAAACTCTCCCTTTGAACTTCAAAATTCCATCAACACCTTCGCTGAATTCTAATTCTGCTCCTTGACTTCTTGCTTCCTTTGCTTCTTGCAGATATTGATCACTATTCTGTCCTTCTCGTATTTTATCCATCAGATCATTCGAAATGGTAATCATATTCAAACACATCTTCCCCGGTGTCAACTTCACAGATAATCGCATATCCCGAAATTCTTTTATCAACTCCTTCTCCTTCATCATCATAACAGAAGCATTAAGCGATTTTCTACTCAAAGCATCCGCTACGACATTCGCTTTTCCAGGATGATATTGTAACTAAAAGTCATAATCTTTCAGAAACTCAAGCCAACGCCTTTGTCTCATGTTCAACTCTTTCTGGTCGAACAGATACTTCAAACTTTTATGATCACTAAACACAGTGAACATTGCCCCATAGAGAAAATGTCTCCATACCTTCAACGCAAACACCACTGCTGCTAGCTCCAAGTCATGAGTCGGATAATTCCTCTCATGCACTTTCAACTGCCTCGACGCATATGCCACAACCTTACGGTTCTGCATAAGTACACAACCCAATCCTTGATAAGAAGCATCACAGTACACCACGAAAGGTTCATTCGGATTAGGTAGAATCAAAACTGGTGAAGTAGTCAGTCATCGTTTTAACTCCTGAAAACTTTTCTCGCATGCATCAGTCCACACGAACGGTTGATTCTTTCGTGTAAGTTGGGTAAGAGGTCCTACAATCTTTAAAAATCCTTCTATGAATCGTCGATAGTAACCGGCTAATCCGATGAAACTACGGATCTCTGATACAGTCTTCGGTCTTTCCCATTCAACAATTGTCTCCACCTTCAAAGCATCAACTTCAATTCCATCTGCCGATATGACATGCCCTAAGAATTGTACTTCACTCAACCAAAATTCACACTTGGACAACTTGGCATATAGTTTATTTTCCTTTAAAATCTGGAGAATCACTCTGAGGTGTTCAGCATGTTCCTCCTGACTTCGAGAATAAATCAAGATGTCATCAATAAAGACAACAATAAATTTATCCAAGTATGAACGGAAAAGTCTGTTCATGAAGTCCATAAATATTGCAGGTGCATTAGTCACACCAAAAGGCATCACTTGGTACTCATAATGCCCGTATCGAGTTCGGAACGCAGTCTTCGGGATATCCTCCACCTTTACACGTATCTGGTGATAACCAGAACGTAAATCAATCTTAGAAAATATGGTGGCTCCTCGCAATTGATCCAGCAGATCATCAATCCTCGGTAGGGGATACTTATTCTTGATTGTAATCTTGTTCAGTTGTCGATAATCCACACATAGCCGAGAAGTCCCATCCTTCTTCTTTACCAACAACACTGGAGCTCCCCAAGGTGATACACTTGGTCTCACAAATTGCTTTTCCAACAAATCTTCCAATTGCTTCTTCAATTCGGCCAACTCTACTGGTGACATTCTATAAGGTGCCATAGATATAGGTCCAGCTCCAGGTACCAAATCAATAGAGAATTCAATCTCCCTTTCTGGTGGTAATCCCGGTATATCTTCAGGAAACACTTCAGGAAATTCATTCACTACAAAGATATCCTTCAGAACATCTTCACAGTGAACCTCCAAGGAAGATATCAATAAGTATCCTAGGTCTCCTTCCTTTAAACAAGCTTCCACTTGAGTAGCCGTTAAGAATTTAGAATCCTTGACCTCAGGGAAAACTAATGTCTTACTCGAACAGTCAATCAGAATATGGTTAGAGGATAACCAATCCATTCCTAAGATTACATTAATCTTAGAAAGAGGCAAACAGATCAAATCCACATGAAAGATTCTATCCCTAACACAAACAGGGCAATTCAAGCATACTTTTGTAGTTATCACAGGTTTATCAGTAGGAGTAACCACAGTCAAATCATATGGCAATGTAGTCACAGTCAATCCTAAACGCTCCACACAATCACATGCAATGAAAGAATGTGTTGCTCCCGAATCATATAACACTGTTAAAGGGTTACCTTTAATGGAACACTCCTCCATTATCAAATCCTCAGATTTAGCAGCTTCCTCCCCGCTCATCGTATATACTCGACCACCCGCCTGTGGCCTTGCAGTACGAACATTGCTCACTAATGGCTCTGCCTTCAACTGATCACAATCTCGAGAAAAATGTCCAGGCTTCCCACATCTATAACAGATCACCCCCTTATGCTGACAATCTCTAGTAAGATGTCCTTTCCCATACTTAAAACATTTAAGTGTAAAAGTTCCAGTTGAAGCTGTCTTACTACCACTTGAACTTCCCCCAACTGACTGTTGTCGATTCTGACTTACTGCTGGTTTAATGTAGAGCTTTTGTTGATAACGGTTGCCACCGCTACCCCTTCCTCGTTGGAACCGTGCTGGTCCAAAGTTCTTAGTCCTTGCCGCCCGTTGGTTATCGATCTCCTCAATCTTGCGGCACTTGTCCAATAACACTGGAAATTGATCAATATCCACCATCACTAAAGCTCTCTTGATGTCAAGTCTCAACCCCTCTTCGAATTTCCTACACTTCCATTCCTCATCTGGATGCATCTGAAAGTACCTCGAAAACTTAGATAAGCTTTCGAACCTTGCTGTGTACTCGCTCACGAGTCATTGCTCCTTGCCTCGAGACTAAGAAACTCCATCTCCTTAGCATGTTGTACACTCTTTGGAAAATATTTTGCCAAAAACTTCGTCTAAAGAGTTGCCATGTTACAATTCTTCCTTCAGCTTCAATTAATCTTCGGGCTCCTGCCCACCAGGCCTCTCCATCACCAACTAGCACAAACGTCGCGAAAGTAAGTTTTTGCTCATCAGTACAACCCATACCATCAAATATCTTCTCTAATTCCTTAATCCACAAATCAGCCTTCTCTGGATCAAACTCTCCATGAAACTTAGGCGGATTATTCCTTCGAAATTCTGACAAGCTATGAGCATCATCAGTTGCTCTCTGATTCTGCTGTACAATAACTTCAGCAATCCTTTGTATTGCTGCTATAGTTGCAGCCATATTCTGATTTTCATTGTCGGCGTTCTCGTATTCTGCTCTAGTATTAACACGCCCTCTTCCTCGTCCAGCCATTTCGTCTTTCTCAAGTCAACTGGACAACACAAATAATAGTTGAAATCAATCTTCTAGTAATATGATTTCCTTTCCGACAAACAATCACAGAGAAACACGCAACTTAAACAAGACAGACCTAACCACAAACCCAAAAGACTCTAACTTGGGTTCTGATACCAACTAATGTAACACCCACCTTAGGATGCCACATTTATGTTACAAAATTTCCAGATTACCCTTTTATAGATAACGTACTTTATAGGAGAAAAATACGAGTTGCAAACTTTCTTAATTACAAGAAAATAAAACATCACAGCATCATTACAAATAATTTACATCATTTATACATATCCAAGTCTCTTGTTATACATATACAAGCCTTTAACACTATCATACTGTAAATATTACAAACTAGTCACTCTAAAAATTATAAACACTATTTACATTGACATCTTTGCCCAAGTACTACTAGGCAGCTGAGCCCTCAGAAGTAGCTGGACCCTCAGATGGGTCCTCCTCAGATTCCCCGGGTGGGGAAATTCCAACTCTACGTAAAGTCCGGGGAGGAAATGTCCGAGCGGACGATACAACACTACTCTCTCTAGGGGTGCGATAGTACGCTCCCCAGTGCTGCCTAATGGATATAGGGAACTCTAATTGTACATAAATAGTAACAGAAAAGTAAGGGTTCCCTGACTGTAACCTACTCAGTCTAATATTTACATCTCCTAAATAATATATACTCTCTCTCTCAAGATCTTCAGTCCATGCCTCGTCCCCTCCAATAAATGTCAGTCTCATGTAACCCAGGAAGCTAGGGATCTCCACCGCCATCAGAACTCGAAGTTCTCAACAGAATCTAGACCTTTCTCTGCTTCTCGCTCTACGTCTGGCTCAGTGTCTTAATAATACATAAACATGATACAACATATACATACAAGAGGTGAGATCACCTATGCCAATACCAGTATGGTAGCAATGAAGATAAACACATCCAAAATATCATACAGATGTCATACTATAATTACAGTTATGCCATTAACCTTATATATCATCATTACACAATAAATAAAAGAAGAATTACGATTATGCTACTTTCGATACTCAAGTATTCAATATATTAATTACCACAAGCAAGAATTATACATGAGTAAGAGTTACAATAATATCTTATCTATGAATGCAAAGGTAAATGCAATGTACACTGACTCAATATCCTACTCCATGGAGCTACAACTCAAGTCGGAGAGAGTGACTGAAAAGATCTGTCGGCACCAACATGCTTCAGACCACGTGCTCAATTTCTGCACATCTAGCATATGCTCGACAGTCTGTATCAAATCATGATTAGGGATAGTGTCTCGGTCCGGATCATTGGTGTGTTGCATCGGTCTAACCCATGGTACAGAAGAGCTACCAACTGTCCATTGCAGGCAACCCGCACCCCAATGCCCCCAAGGTCAACAAGTGACCTACACTACGCTTATCGCACCCACTCAGGAGATGTAATCTCTCCTAGGCAACTTGCCTTACACAGTCCTTTGGACTTTTCCAATGCATGTACTATGCACCATTCACAATTTCTATTAATATCACATGTACAAGGTTCATATAATAATTTAACAGCAATAATACTGTAATTTAATCACGTAGTCATATTCTTGTATATTTTCATTCGCGACTCAATTCTGTCGCCTTTTCGAATCACGTAGTGATTTTTCAATGTTTTTCAATCGCGTGATTATTTTTCATACGTTTTGAATTAGAATTACTGTTTTATTCAATTTAATATTAAAATTTACTGTATTTCTCATATATTTGCAAAATAGTCCCTTAAAATACATAAATTACATTTTTGTCCCTCAAAACAAATTAATTATATTTTCGTTCTTCAAAACACATAAATTACATTGTTGTCCCTCAAAACAGAGTATTTTCACTATATTCCCTCAAAACTTTATATTTACATAATGACCCCATATTTCCAATTAAATCCCTTTCTCATAAAATTTACAAAAATTTACAGTATAAATTCCACTTACATACAGTATAAGTTTCTCTACAGTATATATTCTACATGCATACATATTATCAGTTCCTAAGCATTACAGCATACAGGCAAGCATCAAAAATAATTTTATACCTCACAGATACTACACTTACAAACATAGAAACACAAGTAGACATATCCCAAATACAGTCCAAACATAGAAACACAAGCAAGCACATCTCAATACAGTCCAATCAATACAGTCCAATCAATACAGTCTAATCAATACAGTCCAAGAACCTCAAACAATAGGTGAATAAATCCTTAAGGATTTTTCACCGAATAAACCATCCTCATACTACCAAAACATGGGTGGTAAGGTTGAGTCTCCCTCTTACCTCTTGAAGACAAGCTTTGTAAGCTTTCCTCCCTTGCTTTGAAACTTTGTTAATCTCCTAACAAGCCCTAGAATTTTCATGAAAAATTAGTGAAGGACTATACAAGAATCAAGGTTGAAAACCATGGAAAAATCATGGTTAATAAAATTAAAATCAAACTTGGAATTCTTAAATCAAAGCTTACCTTTTTAAGAAAAGGTTGAAGAAGCTTAGGTTGATGAAGCTTTGAATAAGGTAGGATAGGTTTTGTGACAATCCTTGTGAAGGAGAAATGATTAGAGTAGAGTTTAAGTTAAAACAAACCAAGAGATGAGTGTTTAGAAGGATGGATGGTGTGATTTGGAGGTGGTGACCGATTGGAAGAAGAAAGGAAAATGAGAGAAAGAGGCGTGAGTTTTCCTTGAAACTTTGAGAGAATTAGCTTATGTTTTGATAAGTAAAAAGTGAAGGGTGAGAATGTGGGAAGGCTGCTGCCAAGCCGTGTGATAACACGTGAAATGTGGATGATTTTACTTGAGTGATTATCTAAATTCTGAATACATGAAGACAGCTGCCAACCGTGGATGAATTTGTGACATTTGGAGAGATTCATTTGCATGGTTATCCACTCCATCCAGCTGCTACATGTGCTGTTGCCGTGTTGTGTCTTTGTGAATGACGTGAATGAACATTTTGCTTGAGCAAGTAGCCATGCATTAATTGCACAAGGACACTCACTTCTCATTGGTCACAAGCTTGACTTTGCATGGCATTCGAACATTCAAATATTACTTGAAATCTTCAAATTCTGTTGGACGTGTCATTGCTGCTTTGGACGTCTATTTTCTGCCACTGCTGGGCCGTTTGTTGCTGCTCTAATTTAGCTGCTGGACCGTCCAAAATTTGCTGCTGTTGGGCCTCCAATTTTGCTGCTCCAAATCTCTGCTGGACCGTGGAGCTAGGTAAGTATTAAACCCTTTAATTGGTTGCTAATTTCAAGCTCAATTCTGCTGCTCCAATTCAGCTGGACCGTGGAGCTTAGGTGCTGCTGGGCTGCCCAATTTTTGCTGCTGGTCCATGATGGTTTAGGTGAGTTTAAGTCCTTAATTCATCATTAGTTCAAGCCTAGTTACTAGTTAATTGGTTAGCTAATTAATTGGATTTAATCTCCTAACCATTCTTACTTAATCCTTCAAGTACATAACTAATTTAGTTTAACATATTTAACTTGTATCTAATACATATTTAACATGCATCATCACTTCTAATTAGAATTAGAATATTAAATTAAGGATTAAGTTATAACTAATCCCTAACCAAGTTAGTTTACTTAATTTCCTAATTAGGTAATTTGGACAACTAAATTAAGGTTAATTAACTTCCTAAGCAAAAGTCAAGCAATTAATGTTGACTCAATCTTATCCATTAATCTTATCTATGGTGAATATTACTTGATAGTTTTTGGTAGGATTTGTTTTACACCATTGATTGAATCAATGATGAAGATCAAAGCTCCTAAGTCAAGCTTCAAATCTAATGGTCCACAAGGAAGTCTAAACTTCTTTCCTTGACCAATTCTCATTGGTTAGAAAAGTCCAACAATTTGTTTTGACTACATCCTATTGGCTCACTTTAATTTTAATTACAAGAAATATTCTAAACACATTTTCTATTAATTAAAACTTATCGGGTCCAACGTTCATTGCAACGACTGCTATAAATATATCCACAGATATTTATCAGTACAATATTTTTGTTTTTTTTTATAGATAGATTCTTAAAATTAAAAGATTCTTTTCTGAGTCACTTAGATTCGGGTTTAGTAAGATCCCCCGTCTCCAAATGAGGCAGATCAGAATTTCCCCGGCCTGAAAATTATTATTTTCCTGGCCAGGAGCAAATCACACAAAACGATCAATTATGATCTCAGAACAGTCAAATTATTTTTATACCACACAGAAAATACAAAACAGTGTAATTCTGCTATTACTATTCATATGGTCAGAATTTGGGGTGTTACAATATTACTATAAATCTATAACCTTATACTAATATTAATATATTAAGGAGGATGTTACAGGTCCAAGGTGGTTTTGACCCCAAAGGACCACCACTTGATAATGATAATGAAGCTGGGTCAAGGCCAAGCTCAGGTGGCCTCTGTCTTTGGATTGGCCATGAGTTAAGGTGGCCCTAGCTACACTCGAAAGTCAGGGTTGGCCACAACCCAAGAATGAGTTAGTTAAGGCCATTAAAGATCAATATGTTGGTTGTTACAGTTAAAGGAGACTTAACGAGTCTGAAGCTGATGCAAATTGAGTATTAAGTTAATCCCTGAGCTCCTATCCTCATAGGGAAATTAAATGATGTAAGACAATGCTTGTATGAATGCATAAGGGTTATGTGTGATGTGTTACTTGAATGGCAAATGATCTTAAATGAGGCTTGAATATGTGCCTAGGATTGTATTTTGGTATTATTAACGACTTGTTATGATAATGCATGTCATGTACTGGTTGTTATCCTAATATTATGACATGAGAATGGTGATAATGTAATGTAAGGCTCATAGTAGCTATATGTACATAAATGTGATATGTGATGCATTATAGAAAGACTCATTTAGAAAGAGTAAGCATTTGTAAATGATGGATAAGTGCATCTTATGGAACTTCCTCCCTAACCTATTAGCCTTAATGATTGTTAAAGAAGCTCATTAACATTTGAGTTAGTTACCTGTTAATTCTAGTATTTTTCTGAGCTAGTTTAGGTATAATGTTATAACACAACATGTGTAGAATCGCTTTTATTATCTTAGATATTGGCACAAACTACTAGATGATGGAAATAAATATGAAAAATTTATTTTTAGGTCACAAAGAATTAGAATGAATTATGGTAAATTTTGGAGAATTAAATAAATTAGTTTGATATTTTTGATAAATAGAATGAGTGTTTAAAGAGCAAAATTAAATAGGAGAGTAGCTTGAAAAATTATGAAACTTTATGGAGATGTTAAACAGAGGATGGAGATTATTTGGGGGAATGATTACAGAAAGAGCTTAATGAAGAGTAATTGAGCTTAATGGCGATTATACCTGTAAGCCTATTAGCTTAACTCCTCAGGTTTAACTTAACTCAAGGAAGAGTAATAAAGCTTAATGACTATCAATGGTGTGTATACATAATTATTAAAAGATGAGTATAAAAACTAAATGAAGCTCTAGAATTTTCTATGACACCTAAGGAAGTGAAAAAACTCATCAATGAAAGATCAAAGTACCCCTAAGAGATAAAATTCCTTCCACTTAGCCATGGTAGCTCATTACTTTTTGTTCTTATCCCCTCATGTTTCTCCACCGTCTCACTCACACCCCACTTTTCACTTTTCTTTTCTCTTCACTATCACACACATAGAGTAATAGAAGAAAAGAGACAAGAGAGAAAGAAGAAAGAAAAGAGAGAAAATAAAGAAAACTCTATAGTCACCATGATTGTCATCTTTCAAATTTTTCATAAAGATTTTTTAGCCTCATCTTCCAAAGTTCTCATCAAGTATATCTCAAGTTCCATCTTCCAACTTTGATAGATTCAAAGGAGCCTAGGTAGAGGTTATTGTCCTTATCTCTATACTTTTCTTTACTTAGGAATTTAGTTTGAAGCTTGATTGTGTAATGAAAGATGGATAATATGTTGATGTTTTGAGAATAAGTTTTGGGAATTTTGGAAAGATTGAGTATGGTTAATTGATTCTTGTCCTAAAATTAGGTGTTTAATGAAATTTGTGATATTACTTTACTTAGAACTCACTCTGGTTTTGGATTAGTAGTAAGGTAATCGATTACCAACTTACTAGAATTGTGGTAATCGATTACCAGCTATGGTAATCGATTACCAAGCCTCTAGAGTAAGAAAATATCATGTGATAATCGATTACCAAGTATAGTAATCGATTACCAAGTCTTTGTAAAGAGAAAATAAGATCTTTACTTTGTGAAACCTTCTAAGCTATATGGGTAGTTAGTATTTCAACTTGTCTTATGTATTATGTGAACTTTATGAGATCATGTTAATGTACATTGATATACTTATGAAATGATGATATTGTGCACTTGATGCACTAGTGAAATGATGATATTGTACACTTGCTATGTTTAGGAGGTGTACAAGAAAATAAATTGCTCCTCTAGAATATTAAAGTTGAGTTAGTATTGAATAATGTATTGAGAATTGCTCCTTTAAATTGTTAAAGTTGAGCTAGTATTGAATTAACATGTATAGTGCTCAAAGCTAAAAGACATTGGACATGATCCTCAAATAGGGGTGATCCTTAGTTGCTATTCCCTTAATATGAGTAACCCATTGATCGTGCTGGCCAGTATTAAATTTTGGAAATGATCCTCATAAGGGGGGTGATCTTAAATTCTTAATTATGAATTCTAGAGATGATCCTCGATGAAGAAGGTGATCCTAAATTCTTAGATGTAATTCCTCATTAGTTTCCTTATTAGTTATTGTCAGGGTTACCGATAGTATGAGAATACAACATTCCCTCCCTACTTAGTGGTATAAAAGAACCCTTCCTTCTAGGGTAGTATGAGGAAGCCCTACCTATTTGAGGTATAAGGATATGGGTTCTGGGAATATTCTTTGAAAGATGATAATGAAATGAGCACTAAAGAAAGACTCATACATGTTTGAAAATGATGGTGATCCTAAATCTGGTGGTAGGAAATGACGATGATCCTATATATATATATATATATATATATATATATATATCCTTTGGGAATGATAGTGATCCTCTGGATATTTGGCTAGAGTTATCTAAAATAGTGTTGTATAATGGTAGACTGCTATGCATAGGCTGAGTGAACTAGTCTGATAATCAGACTATCACTGAGTGTTAGGCTGTGTGAGGATACAACATTTTCTCTCTACTTATTTATCTATAAGGATATAAGTCTTGGGAATATGTTTAGAAAGATGATAAAGTAATGAGTACTAAAGAAAGATTTATACATGTTTGAGCATTTCCACATCATCGTGAAGATGTTATTTATATAGATCATATATTTGATAATGAATGTTTACATTACAAGAGAATATAAATATTCTAGTGATAGTGAGTTATGACTCATACTTGATATATTCTTCATGAAATTTATGATTTATTGATGATGTATTGAAACTAATTATATTAGTTGAATAGGTGATATTGATCAACAATAAAAATTGAATTTCTACCTTGAGAAGAGAAATGAACTACTTTTGGCCTTAGCCACCTTTCTATATGATATTTATAGTATTGATTTGATTCCTTAAAGTAGTTGGAGTTATTATAATGACATTTTATATTTTAGATCTACTAAGAATTTCTAGAAAAACTCTCATCCCACAAATCTTTTCTTTCCACGATAATTCCAGCACGAGATCCACCTATGGAGTAGAAGAGAAGAGGCTGAAGTAGTATAGGATTATTTATTATTTTGACCATTGCCTTGTGCTCGCAATTATGCAATGGATTGTTTATAGTTTATTTGTACATATGCCTATAAAGGCTAAGTTTGTATCACTTAAACATTAATGTTCTAGATTGTATGGACTATTAATGTCAGTATGGATTAGACTATTCAGTTGTATATTCATATCTTGAGATATTATTATCCCTCATAGGGCTCAAATTAGCAATAAAATTAGTATAATTAATCATCAAGAAATAATAATAGTTTAGTCGTGACGTGCCTAATTCTAAGTACTTTTGTGTAATCCGGATATACTAGGGGTATTAGTTTTGAGGCATTACATCTTACTAAGAGAGTAAGGTCCTTATCAATAAGGTGTAAGGATAGAATTCACCTTACTTGGATGGGTGCTGTGTAGCACGTACAACTATTGAGAGTAGGCTAGTTCATGTCTGACAAATAGAATATCTTGTAGAAGGAGGGTTATTCCCCCTTGTGAGGTGGGTCGTTCCCCCTCAAAGGATAATGGTTTCCTCAATAGGACAAAGGTTGCCTCATACGGGGAATTGCTAAAAAAAATGATGTCTAATAGCCAAAACACAAGCATTGCATTCATATTGCATTGAGATAGTTTTATAAATGATATATTTTTTATTTTATGATTATATGAAGAAAACTGGCATAAAATGAACTCCGCCTCTGCATAATAACTTTATAATATTTTTTAACTTATATCTATTATCTATTTTTTAATCTGAGGCTATTGGATTTATTTTGATGTCATTTTCATATAGATTTACTAAGAATTCCTGAAATTCTCACCTCTCTATGTTTCTCCATGATATATCCTGAGAGTGAAGATGCCTTTATTTAGTGTCTATTTTGAGTTCGTTGATGGGGAGTGGGTGTATTTTGCTGACACCAACACCTACTCATTTCTAGGGATCATCTGAGTGCATACTATGTATACTCCTAGTGTGCCAAGGGATGGAGTTGGTTTCGGTTTCCTAATATAGGACCAAACTGGAGTAGGGTAGAGATAGACATCTTGATCTTTTTTTGTTTGTATATACATCTATGCTTAAATGTTATATCTGGATATAGATGTTTAACTTCCTAGTTTTATATCACTTTTTGTTTATTTGACCTTTTACTTTTGGATGACTGTATGTATGGGAAAATGGATGCCCTTTATGTTTATCTTGACTGGTTGTACTTAAACTGATAAAATAATGACTAGTGGAAGGTCCAAAGGACCAGTATCTTGACTTATGTACACTTTTGATAGTAGAACTTAGTAGATTATGCATGAAAAGAGTTAGAGTTTTTCCAGTTAGAACTCACTCTAATATGTTAGATATGCTCAATGGAACTGATTTCCATTGCACGTTGATTTAATGCTTTCGGCCTACCTCACCTTAGGAGCTAAATAATTTAATTTAAGATTAAAATAAAGTTAAGAACTAGGCATGGTGACGAGCTATTTATAAGGGGAACAAATAAATCTAAAATACAAGTTGGTTCAATTATACTAGAAACTTAACCAAACTAGTAATAGGTTATAGTGACAAACACATGATGATTTCCTATCTGGTTCACCTATTTGAGCAAAAGGTGGACTGTATAGGATAGGGGGCATCATAGTAAATGGTATCAGAGTAGTTCATCTTGAATAACCTTGGGGAATAGGCTAACTATGCTAGACTTAGTGTAAGTTCCCTTGTTTGTTAGTTATGCAGTTAGGATTTCTTGTCTGAGGATAAGTTTTCTATGTAGTTTAGTAATGCATACCTGCCTAAGGTGTGATTGTTAGAAGTTCCTATCACATTCTTTATATGATATTGAGACTACTTAACTTAATATTTATTGTTCTAAGTGTATTGGAACCTATGGCATCCACTTGGAGAACTTGTGCTAATGATGACATGGCAGAGTTCATGGGAACTTTCAAGGAGATGGCAACAACCGTCAGAGATTAAAGTCAAACTACTAGCAAAATGCTTGACTAAATAAGAACTAACTATGCAAGACCCTTGAACCCTAGAGGTCATGCAGATCTTGCTAACTAGGTACCTGTTAGAAACCCAAATTTCTAAGGTATGACTGAATTCAAAAAGGCTAGACCTCCAACCTTTAGAGGAGAATACAACCATGCAATAACAGAGGGTTAGTTGAAGGAGTTAGAGAAGATCTTCACTGTTATGAACTGTATGGACGATCAAAAGGTGACCTTTGCTTCTTACATGTTGGTTGGAGAAGCAGAATGTTAGTGGAATTGTGCTAAGAGGCTGCAAGAATATAAGTTACCTGGGCTGTATTTAAGACCACTTTCTTAGTGAAGCACTTTCCTAGTAACCTGCAAGAGGCCAAGGAACTTGAGTTCTAAAGTTTGAATAGGGTAATATGATGGTGAGCTAATATGTGGCAAAGTTTGAGGAGTTGTCAAAGTTTTTCTCTTACTTCTAGCATAAGCTTGACCAAAATTGGAAATGTGTGAAGTTCCAAGCAGGACTGAGAGAGGACATACTTAGAGTAATGGGTCCTTTAGAAATCAAATATTTTCCAACTCTAGTGAACAAATACAGTATCATAAAGAGTTATGACCTGCAAAGGTTAGTGAGAGAAGGAGGACAGGCTCCCAGAAGAAAAGCAAGTTTGATGATAGGAATAGGAAAGGTCATTTAAGACCCAAACTTAATCAAAACAAGGGCAAGCAAGCACAAAATGGGCCAGTATGCACTAATTGTGGAAGGAACCATGGGACCAGGCCATACCTTATAAGAAAAAGTGTGTGTTATGGATGCTCGAACACATATACTGGGATTGTACCCAGAAAGATGGAGTGAATCCTAACCCAGTCCTTAAACAAAGGGAAGAGTGTTCACTCTAAGCATAGAAGAGGCAGCTCAGTCTCCTAATCTAATACATGGTAAGTGCTTACTGGGTAATGATTTCTTAACTATATTGTTCTATTCAAGAGCCTATCACTCCTTTATTTCTATTGATTGTGTGAAGAAATTGGACTTTCTTGTATAAAAAATTCCATATGATTTATCTGTGTCTACACCAACAGAAAAGCTAGTAATAACCTCACATACTTGTCTGAATTGCCTTATATAGATAGACAATAGATCTTTTGTTATTAACCTTATTTGTTTACTTTTGACTAGAATTTATATTAGTTTTGGGAATGGATTGGTTATCTACTAACCATGTTGTGCTTAACTATTTAGATAAATCTTTTATCTTCTTATCAATGAATCACAATGCTTTAAAATCTTCTAAGTCTTTATTTCTAAATGCCTCCCAGATCAATCGTAGTCTGTTAGAAGGATCTAAATGTTATGTTCTCTTATTTTCTTTAGAATATGAGACTGAGCAAGAATTAGATAACATACTAGTGTCAAGGGAATACCTAGAGGTTTTCCCTAAGGATGCGAATAGTTTACCTCCTGAGAGAGAGATTGAGTTTACTATAGAGTTGGTGCTAGGAACAAGACCAATCTCTGTGGCACCCTACACAATGTCTCCCTTAGAACTTAGTGAACTCAAGAAGTATATTGAAGAGTTACTAGACAAGTAATTCATCAAATCTAGTGTGTCACCCTGGGGAGCACTTGTGCTCCTAGTGAAGAAGAAGGATGGAAGTATGAGACTCTGTATTGATTATAGACAACTCAACAAGGTAACTTGTAATGTCCTAATACTAATATCACAGTATATTCAGAATATATGTGTATAAATAGAGCTAGGTATGTCACTTCTAACTTATAAATATCATACTACTTACTAAATAATCATACATATTATTAAATAGATCCTTAAGGGAGAAAAGTAATATTTACATGAAATTTATACATTTGGAAATACAAACAAAGCCTCAAAGGGCATAAGTACAAAACATGTCACTTATACATTCCAATGTAAATACTAAACATACAAAGCATTGGACAAAAGAGTAAATAAATCTACTCTAGGGCATCAACTTCTTTTCTTCTCTTTGGAAGAATCTTGGCCTGGATTTATCATTGAAATAAACAAAGGGGTGAGAATTCACAAATTCTCAATAGTATATTACATCTAATGACATTATAATAACTCTAGCTGCTTCAGGGAAAAATAAATCTTTTAACAACTAGAAAGGTGGCCAAAGTCAAAATTATTTCTTTCTCTTCCCAAAGTAGAAGATATAATTATAACTATGGTTCGATTATCACATAATTAACCATTTATAATAAAATCATCTTAACATTCATAGATCATTTGAATTTCAAGTATATGAGTCTTTACTCACTACCATTCAAATATTTATATTCACTCATTATGTAAATATTTCTAACTCATTCCATGATCTATACATAGCTTACATCTCATATAAAGACTTGTATTAATGCATATGAAATGTCAAATGTCAATGTTTATTAAATGTAGTATGTCAATGTTTATGAAATGTAATATGTCAATGATTATGAGATGTCAAATGCTAATGCTTATGAAATGTCATGATTCTTGGTAAAGTATTTTTCTCACTCCTTCGCCCTTGACAGAGTGCTTTTCTCACTCCCTTGTCTTACTTTGGAAGATTGTGCATATATCACATTAATTCATACGAGTTTAACTTTAATGATGTAAAGGAATAACTCATAATGAGTATACCATATTAGCTCAACTTTAACAAATAAAGGAGAAATTCATGTTTGTAATACACTTTATGAATATAACAAACATACAACTCATATTCATCTCATTATGCCTTTAATTAGTGCTCAATGTTCCATTGCTCAAGTGAACTCAGAGCACAATTTCATCTCCCACAAGTATACTAAATGTACTCCGTAGACATCATTACATGATCCTACAATTACATAAATCTTCTAATGAACTGGCATACACAATTACCACTTCACAAGTTTAACGAGTGTAAAAAGTCATTATCCTTCATAGATATACTAGATGAGTATTAACATCATAAGATATTCCAATACATAACATAAATATGTGTTACATTTAGTCCCATAAGTAGAAAAACTCTATTTTCTCAAAGCAGGGGACTGACAATCGATTACCACAAGCAAAAATCTCAAAACAAAGGCTTGGTAATCGATTACCCACTCCTGGTAATTGATTACTTGCTAAAAATTGAGAAATTAATGGCTTGGTAATTGATTACCAATTCGTGATAATCGATTACTGCATGAAATTTTCATTTTCCATAACATTGGTAATTGATTACCCTCTTGTGGTAATCAATTACCACTTGAAATCCTCACTTCAAAGAAGTTTGGTAATTGATTACTCACTCTGGTAAACGATTACCAGCTGTAGTAAACTAGAAAAATAGGGTTTTTCAAGCTGAAACACCCAAAACCAAACATTTTAACACCCAAGTTCAGAACTTCTCATCATAAGAATACTCAAACAAATTCAAGAAAGGCTTAACAACAATAACTAATCATCAAAGCCATATTATCAATCCATGTTTACAAAGTTTCCATGTTATTCATAATCTGCACTCTACAAACTCTTCATACATATAATTTCTAAACTTCAACAATCACAATTCTCATACCAAGTTCATCAAAACAGATTATTGGAAACAAAAGAGAAAAGAGTGAAGTAAAGAAATCACATAACCTCTACCTCAACTCTCTTGGATGATGCTTAAGTTTTTGTCTTCCTTAGTTCTTCCTTCATTTTCCTTCTTCCTCTCCTACTTCTTTCTCTTCTTTCATTCCTTTCCTTTTCTCTTCTTTCTTTGCTACTTAAAAACCGTATGACAAGAGAGAAAATGAGAAAAGAAAGTCAAAGATGAAGATAAAAATAGGGAGGGCGGTGGAGAGAAAAGAAAAGGAGGATAAGCTCATTTGACTTGAAAACTTTCAAGAACTTTTGTATTTGTTAAAGATATTTTGATCTTCCATTGATGAGTTTTCTACTTTCCATAAGTGTTAGAAAAAATTTTAGGACTGCTTCCAATTACCAAATGCTTCATTTAATGATTATCCTTATACACCGTTAATAACCACTAAGTTATATTTTACTTCCGGTGTAGGTAAAAATATTAAACTAGTTTAGTTGATTCTCAAAATTTTTAACACATCTCATTCTAAGTATTTATAACCTAGAAATAAAATCTCCATATTTTATTTTATCATCTAAGCAAATTATGCTAAGTTCTGAGCTATTATGAGCTATTTTTCACATTTAATGATATAGCAACATCTACAATCTAACTCAGAAAGTCATCAGAATTAACAGGTAACTCATACATATACTACTGAATGTCTATAACCATGATTAAGACTAATAGGTTAGGGAGAGTGTTACATAACCATTAAGAACAAGTACCCCCTCCCTAGGATAGATGATCTAATGAATCAATTAAGAGGAGTTATAATCTTCTCAAAGATATATCTGAGGTCAGGATACCATCAGATTAGGGTAAGGAATGAAGATATTGCTAAGATAGCTTTAAGAACCAGATATGAGCATTATGAGTACCTTATGATGCCCTTTGGCCTTACTAATGCTCTTGTAGTGTTCACGGACTACATAAACAGGATCTTTAGGCCATACCTTGTCCAATTTGTAGTTGTTTTCATATATGACATCCTCATCCATTCCAAGACAGCGAAAGAACATGAGCAACATCTCAAGATGGTGTTGTAAATCTTGAAAGAGAGACATTTGTTTGCTAAACTATCAAAGTGTGAGTTTTGGATGTGAGAAGTTAAGTTTTTAGGCCATGTAGTATCCCGAGGAAGAATATCTATAGATCCCAACAAGATAAAGGCAGTAGTATAATAGGTTAGACTAAATACAATTTTTGAAATCTAGAGTTTCTTAGGACTTTCCGAATATTAAGGAGGTTCATCAAAGGTTTCTCTCAGTTGGCCTTGCCACTAACTAGACTTACTCATAAGGGAAGTCCTTTTGATTGGACATGTGAAGCTAGTTTCCAGAAACTAAAACATAAGTTAACTACCACTCTAGTGTTAGTAATCCCTAATCCATAAGATCACTTTGAGGTATATTGTGATGCTTCAAAGAAAGGCCAAGGTTATGTACTGATGCAAAACAGAGGTGTAGTTGCTTATGCCTCTAGACAGTTGAGACCACATAAGGAGAATTATCCTACTAATGACCTATAATTAGTTGTTATGGCTTTTGCCTTAAGGATATGGAGGCACTACCTTTATGGAGTTCAATTTAAAGTCTTTAGTGATCAGAAAAGCCAAAGGTATCTGTTTGACCAGAAAAAGTTAAACTTGAGACAGAGGAGATGGATGGAGTTTTAAAAGACTATGACTTCAAGTTAAAGTATCTTCTAGGTAAAGTCAATGTAGTGGTTGACGCACTCAGTAAAAAATCTCTACATGTATCCCATATGATGATGCAAGAGATGAATCTCCTAGAAAGTTTTAGAAACCTGAATCTATCAGTGACTGTGTTACCACATAGTATTTGTGTCAACAATTTGAAGATAGAATGTGATCTTAGGACTCAAATCAGAGTAGCCCAAGAGAAAGACCAAGCTTTACTGTCTTTAAAAGAACAAATGTTGTAAGGAAGGAAGAAGGACTTTAGTGACTAATGGAACTATTCTATTCCAAGGTAGAGTTTGTGTCTCATAGGAACAAACTTAAGAACCAAGATATTAGAAAAGGCCCATAAGAGCAGTTATACCATTCATCCTAGTGCAACTAAGATATGCCAAGATCTTAAGACCATGTTTTGGTGGACAGAAATGAAGGCAAACATTGCCCAATATGTGGCAAAGTGTCTAGTGTGCTAAAGAGTTAAGATACAATATCAGACACCATAAAGACTTTTGAAACCATTAGAAATCCTTGAATGGAAATGAGATAGAATATATGTGGATTTTGTCATGAGTTTTCCTAGAACACAATCTGGATATGTCTCCATATGGGTCATTGTGGATAGACTAACTATGTCTGTAACATCCTGAAAATTATTTATTTCATTTAAATAATCATTTTATAATATTTATGATTTTTAGGAATTTTTGTGGATTTTTCTGGAAACGATGAATATTTTAATATATTCTTCATTTTGCGTGTGCTATGGCCGGAGCCGGGAAAATAGAATATTTTCCCTAAGGCTGGTAAACCTTGAACTGTCAACGTGTCGACGGGGGATCTTACTAAACCCGGGGCTAAGCACAGTTTGCGAGATTTGCATTTTTCAAGATTTTATCTGATAAATAAAATCACTGTGTCATAAAATCATCTGATGAATAATAAAATATTATTTTCATCAACTGTAACTTTCATTCACTGAGAAAATAATTCTAACAGTGTAATTAAATCATTTGTCAAATGTACTTAATTGAGGAGATAAGTTTACTATGCACTTTATCGAGAAGCGCACGAAACTTCTCAAGGAAGCATCAAGGAAACTCCTAGGAAGCTTCCTCCCAGCCACTATTCACTCTCTCTCCTCCCATTTTTGTGCAGCACGTCTGACTATAGGGGGAGCATATTTCACTTTTTCTCACATTTTCCCTCCTCCCAATACGTAGCTCACTATTCACTCATCTTTCTCTCTTCTCTTTCACCCCACAGCAGCAACACCATCCACCCACACCTCCATTTTGTTCTTCAAACCGTCACAATCCTAGCACCATTTCGTGTTTGGAGGACCACCATCATTGAGGAAATCATCTTCAAAGTTCTGCCATTTTCTCCATCTCCATTCTCTTACGTCTTTGAAGCTTAAAGGTTGGAGCTTTAAGGTAAAGCTCTTAGCTTTTTTTTCCTCTCTTCTCATTTTCGTAACCCACTGTCATTTTGATGACCATGGGTATCCATTTCAATATTTGGTTCTGATTCGGCAAGTTTGAATATTTAAGGATTTCCTGGAAGCTGAAAACGAAATCCTGACCAAAAAGGAGCCACCTTTCTTTGTGATTCTCCAAGGTAAGAGGAAGACACTCCTTCTCAACCTCTTTTAGCATTTAGGGATGTTGTTTGTGATTGGTACTGAGAGTCATCTTTGTTTACATGCTGTTGGTGATGTATATATGCTATTTGATTATTTGTGTGTTTTGATATATATCTGGATGTATTGGAACGTGTAATATGGAAGGGAATGACTTCCGATTGGTTCTTGGATGGTCACGGTGTTGAGCCCAGAAATTTGGAAATTTCATGTGAAAACTAGTAACAGTATGAACTCCTAGCCAAACCCGTCGAATATGATATCCTAATCAATTAATGAAATGTTAAAATTCGTCAAGTATGAACTCCTGGCCAAACCCGTCGAATTTGATGTCTTGATCACTTAGTAAAGTTAAAATCCGTCGAGTATGAACTCCTGGCCAAACCCGTTGAATTTGATATCTTGATCACTTAGTAAAATGTTAAAATCTGTCGAGTATGAACTCCTGGCCAAACCCGTCGAATATGATATCCTAATCATTTAGTGAAATATTAAAATCCATCGAGTATGAATGCCAAATCCGTCGAGTAGAGTTCTGACCACTTTGGAGAAATTTTCCCAAAATCCGTCAAGTAGAGTTCTGAACCTTCAGTAGGGAAACTTCTCCAATGTGAATATCCGTCGAGTTAGGATGCCAATATCCGTCGAGCAGAGTTTCTGACATTTAGTAGAGAAATGTCCCCAATGTGCAAATCCGTCGAGTAGAGTTTCTGACCATTTAGGAGAGAAACTTCTCCACTGCCAAATCCGTCGAGTTAGAGTGACAAACCTGTCGAGCAGAGTTTCTGACCACTTAGGAGAGATACTTCTCCAAAGCCAAATCCGTCGAGTTTGAATGTCTACATTCTTCGAGTGACATATCCGTCGAGTAGACTTTCTGTCCGCTTAACAAGCTTTCCCCAAAGTCAATATTTGTCGAGGTTGAATGTCAACATTCGTTGAGTGACATATCCATCGAGTAAATTTTCTGTCCATTTAACAGAAACTTCCCAATGTCAATATTCGTCGAGTTTGAGTGTCAATATCCATCGAGGGACATACCCGTCGAATTTGATCTTCTGATCGTTTAGTAGAGGAACTTCTCCAGATCCTTCGAATTTGAGTTTTGACCATGGTGTTTTCGTCGGTTCGACAGTTTTTTATCTCCGTTCGACAGAACCTCCATTCCACAGAAATTGATTTTTAGCCAATCTTGTTATAAAATGTTCACCCCTCTTTCATCCTTCTGTCATGTTATTTTTCGTCGAATGGTAGCCTCAATTTTCCACTAAATGCATTGTCTCCGTCAAATTCACAAGTATGGTTTATCACCCAATACCTAGCAATTAAATCTGTGACTTTGTTGGTGATTTTGACTGTGTATCTTCCTGGACTCAAAACCCTTGGACTAATAAAAGCATATTAATCATAAATAATTGGATGACTAGAAATTAATCAGTGATTCATAAACAGGGAAGAACATGAGTATGGGTGAGCTTGTGAGGCACATAATGAATTTAAATGGTTGACTTCTATCATGACTATGAATGGAAATTGTGGTTATCCTTAAAATGTACTATTGGCTTGTTGTGGATCCGTGAACGGGATCAATTCTTGTTGATTAAATGATATGACATGCATTTGAAGCATGATGGACCTAGTTAGTCATGAAGAGTATGATTGTGTCATGCATTGAACAAAAAGAAAGAGATTGTCCGTTGGACTTGGTTAAGGCCGGTAGCCTAGGAGTTGAACTTACACCTTTGTGCGGGTGCGAATAGACAAGTGTAGGTTACTTGTTGACCTTGGGAGCGTCAGGGTGCAGGTACCTCGCGATGGGCAGTTGGTAGCTCTCTGTCCGTGGGGCAGACCAATGCAAACACACTGACGATCCGGACCGAGATGCTGTCCTATATCGTGATCTGTGTAGAATGTCTTGTAAAATGCCATGATGTACACAATGATAATTTGAGAATTTTAGCACTTGAGGGCCTGGGCAGCCAAGAATACAGACATACCTCCTGATCGTTCTCTCCGACTGTTTTGTGTCTAGCTCCATGGAGTAGGATTTTGACTATTGAGGGCACATGTGCATAGTGAGTCCATGAATTATCTGGCATACATTGTCATTATAATTGGAATTGCTGTCTTACTGTTGTATATATATAACTGCTTGGAACTGCTTATTTGTTTACTTCTGCTATTCAATGCCTATGCTTATTATTTTGAAATGTTATTTGGGCGCTTTGCGCCATTTGGTTTCTTGATGCTATGACTGGTAATGATGGTAGGATGTCTTACCTCTTTCTTGTACTTTTCTTATTCTATGTAAATCTTTGGTTAAAGACTGCAAGTGGGAACGAGGTTGGATTCCTATGGATTTTCTTGGTTTGACCCACTGTATCCGGTGATGTCGTCGCGAAGAGAGTTTTATTAGTTCGTTCGAACTATGTTCACTGGTGGTGCCAAGACCTGGCGAGTCGACTGGACCGACAAGCGTATGCGACCTGCTGGGGATCTGACCTTGACCATGAAGAGGACTGCGGTTGAAGATCATATTCTGTATTTTTCACTACACCGGTGAGCCCAGAATTGCCTCACGCATTCGGGATTCGATGGAGTGCCCAACTCCTTAGTTGTAGATAGGGTGTGGGTAGTTGATATTTTATTTTGCATTACCTATATGAAAATGTATTTTGGGTATGTGTATGTTTTAAGGTGATTATCCAGACTTAAAGGTTGTAAATTGAGTACATTCTATAATTCATATTTTAATTGGTTGTATATGTAACTATTTATTCGTGGCTCCTATTTTTCTCATATGAGAAATATTTTAATTTATTTGTAAAGTTTGTTATTTGACAATGTTAGCACGCCGAAATTTAGTGACCGTGACATAATGACGATTGTGCCGTGGTTATTAAATCTAGGGGTGTTGCATTAAGGTGGTATCAGAGCTCAGTTCATCCTGTTGAGCTGGGTTATGGACTGACTATGCTTAGACATGTTAGAAGTTTTGTATGTTGTGTACTTCCTTGTCTCTTAATTGAGATGTTGGGAAATGAAGGCATGGCTTGCCATAGGTTGAGTGTTGGTAGCTACTGTTGCACAGTTACATGATATTGAGTATTGGCCCACTCAATGTGTAATGTTCTGTGTCTACAGGAAATTATGGCTTCACTTAGGCATATTAAGGTAATAGGAATTCCTTTAGAAAGAAGCTCAGCTGGTATGATTGAACTTGCTTAGAATTTGTTTGCATTTATACCCTTGTTGTGTTACCTCTAGAATTGTTTGAGCCTATGGGTTAGAAAAAGGGTAATAAAATAAGACTTACAAGGTTAGTGGACTGAGGTGTCCAAGAGGTTTTCGAAAATCGATTCTCTTTGGAAAGGAGTATCTGGCATAAGTTTGGTTCGAGGAGCTGCATAGGAGTCAAAGACTTACTGGAGATCGCACCGCGGAAGGCAGAATGAAAGAGCTCAAGTTATAGTTTTTTGAGTTTGTCTTGATTGGGTTACGTGACTTTTGTGCTTGGTTTCCAAAAAGAGACAATATTGTTTGGAATGAATGCTTTTGATTTTCCCTTATTATTTGACTTGTTTGTTCTTGAAGGAAGACAATGACTCGAGGTAAATATAAGCACGTGAACGCAGGGAGTGACAATGATGACACGACTGCGGCAACCGAAGAAATACAAAGAATGGTTAATGTAACTGCACGCCAAGATCAGAGAGCTGCACAACAGCAGGAATTGGAAGTTGAGGTTCAAAATTTGAAGGAAGAAAGTCGATTTTAGGGTAACTCTGGATTATTGAAGTTCCACAGGAGGAACCGTGGGAAGGCCAATCAGTTTAAGTAGAAACCATATGCACTACGACCAAGGGAGCAACAACGACATCAAACGCATCACGGTGGTGCAAGTGGTAGTAAATCCGATCCAATTGTGGTACCGTTATCAATGTGTAAGAAGTGCGGAAAGGACCACTTCACGAGGGACTGTAAGATCGAAGGAAGAATTTGTTTCAAGTGTGGAAAGCAAGGACATGTGTGGAGGGATTGTGCTTTACATGAGACAAAGCCTCCACATGCAATCAAAAGGGTAATCTGCTTCAAGTGTGGAAAGGATCATTTAACTAAGGATTGTACGATCGAAAGGATAATTTGTTTCAAATGCAGAGAGCTAGGACATGTGGCTAAGAACTGTACTACGTAAAGGACGAAGCCTTTTGTTGGTAATACACGCACTTCACAATCTCACGAAGAAAGGAGAGTAAATTTCTCTAGTGGAGTAGAAACATCCAAGACTGAAGACCTGAACGAGGGAGCTTGTACTACGATGGATGACCCTGTGATTGTACTGTATAATTCTGGGGGTAACCCATTTCTTTATGATGTATGAATATATGAATCTAGTAGGGATGTTCATACCTTCGTTATCTTTTGATTAAGTTATTTCTATTTTGGCTGCTAAGAACTTGTTGATGGTAGCCAAGTTGTTTAAATTGACCTATGACCTGTTAAAGACTAAATCCTTCTGTTGATCTGATTTGTTCACTTCTTTTGCAAACTAGATGTGATGTTAACGATGGGATTGGTTATCTTCCAGCCATATTCTGTC
Source organism: Ormosia semicastrata (assembly GCA_029884595.1). Classification (NCBI taxonomy): domain Eukaryota; kingdom Viridiplantae; phylum Streptophyta; class Magnoliopsida; order Fabales; family Fabaceae; genus Ormosia; species Ormosia semicastrata. The sequence goes on from JAQQTO010000060.1 coordinate 80,626,604, forward strand.
GAAAATGCTTTAAGGAAATTCTAAGAGTTTATTTTTGGAATTGAGTTGTCTGTATATTTACTTCCTTTCGACTCGAATGATACTATTCTCGTTTACTCTCATTACAACAAGTCTGTTTAAAACTACCCTATTATTGTTAGAAAGTGGAACCCCTTTTCCAATTCAATCATCTACTTTCTTCATGAATCAGCTCGATCTCAGTAAGAAATTGATCGTTTACTAAATGGGTCTCGTCATTCGATTTCAACGGAAACTTAGTGCTTCTTGAGACAGAAGTTTCCTAGATGTGAATCAATGAAACTCACTCCTAAGTTTTATTGGACCATATCATACTCTTCGTTAGGCAGGTCCAGTGGTAAATCAAGCGACTTCCCTATTTTTCTTTCTAACCTTTATAACGTTTCTAGTATACTTCGATTGAGTAAATGTGTTCCCGAATCTGAACTATAACAATGTGCTAAGTCTAACATGGTTAAATGAGAACTTACCCTATGAGACATCTGTTCGAATCAAGGAAAGATGATTTGGCAAATCAATTGAAGGACGCCGCTATTTTCTCCAAGATCATTTTGGGTTCTCAACTATCATTAAGATCATTTGAGAAAAGGGTATATTTCCAAGGCAACTTTCTCTGATGCGTAGTGAACACCACGGGTATTTCATAATGTCGTTCCATGTAATGAACGCTTCGGTATTACTCATCGATTACACAAACAAGACCTTTCTTCCCTATTGAGACAGAATTGTCGTGTTGTTCTTCAATTTCAGAAGAAGAATAAGGAGTTACGCTAGAAGCTGTTCAAGTACGAATTTCGGTTTGAGGCAGTTTAACTTTTGAGTCAAGTGATCTTTAGAAGAAGGAACTATTGGAGATCAGTCGCAAGTTGGAGCAATTCTTCAATGAGACAGGTCAAAGACTATGTTGCAAATTCATAAGTTTAAAGGATCAGCTGAATAGTACGGGGGACTCACTGCAGAATTCTTCAAAATGGCAATACTTCTCGTCTAACTCATGCATTGGAGTCAAGTTTGTAGGATTGGTACATATAAGGAAAGATTTTCAAGGGTTGAAGAGACACTTGACTACCTTGCCAACAATGATTCTGTCCAATCCCAATGAACTTTTTGAGATGCCTAGTGATGCTTCGCATTGGAAGTTTAGAACATGTGCTTGATCAGAATAGAAGGAATGGTAACGTACGCTTTAAGACCATCAAGAATACATGAGAAGGATTACCTTACACCAACTCAGAGTTAGCTTTGTAGTTGCATTGAAGATCTGGAAGCATTTTCTACAAGGAGAAATTCTCAATGCCTATAGTAATCTTAGGAGCCAAAGGTATTTTGTCCTATTGGAATAAGTTGGATATGAGACAGAGACGATGATTAGAAGTTCCAAAAGATTTTGATTTTTTCATTTTGGTATAGTCCCAGAGGAGGCGAATGTCGTAGCGGATGCCTTAAGAAGAAGATAAGCTTAGTTGTCTACTACCATAAGCAAGGAGAATAAGCTCGATAGGGCCACCCAGTGATGAACAGTTGTTTGGAGAGTTGGCTGTTGGATGGCTGAAGACTCAAAGGGCATAGAATCTTTTATTAATCGGCCTATGACGTCAACACATTTTTGCTTGATTATATAAGATGCTAAGTGGAAGGAAGCAACCTTATTGCTGGTGATTTGGATTGATGCAGCTGAAGATGTAATACGAGAACTAGGAGACAAAATGAAAGAAACACAATCGCGTTTGTCCTAAGATATGATGAATTTCGAGGACGAAATTCCTTTTTAGAAGGGGAATGTTGTAACATCCCGAAAATTATTTATTTCATTTTAAATAATCATTTTATAATATTTATGATTTTTAGGAATTTTTGTGGATTTTTCTAGAAATAATGAATATTTTAATATATTTTTCGTTTTGCGTGTGCTCTGGGCGGAGCCGGGAAAATAGAATATTTTCCCTGAGACTGGTAAACCTTGAACTGTCAACGTGTCGACGGGGGATCTTACTAAACCCGGGGCCGAGCACAATTTGCGAGGTTTGCATTTTTTAAGATTTTATCTAATAAATAAAATCACTGTGTCATAAAATCATCTGATGAATAATAAAATATTATTTTCATCAACTGTAACTTTCATTCACTAAGAAAATAATTCTAATAGTGTAATTAAATCATCTGTCAAATGTACTTAATTGAGGAGATAAGTTTACTATGCACTTTATCGAGAAGCGCACGAAGCTTCTCAAGGAAGCTTCAAGGAAACTTCTAGGAAGCTTCCTTCCCAGCCACTATTCACTCTCTCTCTCCTCCCATTTTTGTGCAGCACGTCTGACTATAGGGGGAGCATATTTCACTTTTTCTCACATTTTCCCTCCTCCCAATACGCAGCTCACTATTCACTCATCTTTCTCTCTTCTCTTTCACCCCACAGCAGCAACACCATCCACCCACACCTCCATTTTGTTCTTCAAACCGTCACAATCCTAGCACCATTTCGTGTTTGGAGGACCACCATCATTGAGGAAATCATCTTCAAAGTTCTGCCATTTTCTCCATCTCCATTCTCTTACGTCTTTGAAGCTTAAAGGTTGGAGCTTTAAGGTAAAGCTCTTAGCTGTTTCTTCCTCTCTTCTCATTTTCGTAACCCACTGTCATTTTGATGACCATGGTATCCATTTCAATATTTGGTTCTGATTTGGTAAGTTTGAATATTTAAGGATCTCCTGGAAACTAAAAATGAAATCCTGACCAAAAAGGAGCCACCTTTCTTTGTGATTCTCCAAGGTAAGAGGAAGACACTCCTCCTCAACCTCTTTTAGCATTTAGGGACGTTGTTTGTGATTGGTACTGAGAGTCATCTTCGTTTACATGCTGTTGGTGATGTATATATGCTATTTGATTGTTTATGTGTTTTGATATATATCTGGATGTATTGGAACGTGTAATATGGAAGGGAATGACTTCCGATTGGTTCTCGGATGGTCATGGTGTTGAGCCCATAAATTTGGAAATTTCATGTGAAAACTAGTAACAGTATGAACTCCTGGTCAAACCCGTCGAATATGATATCCTAATCATCTAATGAAATGTTAAAATCCGTCGAGTATGAACTCCTGGCCAAACCCGTCGAATTTGATGTCTTGATCACTTAGTAAAGTTAAAATCCGCCGAGTATGAACTCCTGGCCAAACCCGTCGAATTTGATGTCTTGATCACTTAGTAAAGTTAAAATCCGTCGAGTATGAACTCCTGGACAAACCCGTTGAATTTGATATCTTGATCACTTAGTAAAATGTTAAAATCCGTCAAGTATGAACTCCTGGCCAAACCCATCGAATATGATATCCTAATCATTTAGTGAAATGTTAAAATCCGTCGAGTATGAATGCCAAATCCGTCGAGTAGAGTTCTGACAACTTTGGAGAAATTTCTCCAAAATCCGTCGAGTAGAGTTCTGAACCTTCAGTAGGGAAACTTCTCCAATGTGAATATCCGTCGAGTTAGGATGCCAATATCCGTCGAGCAGAGTTTCTGACATTTAGTAGAGAAACGTCCCCAATGTGCAAATCCGTCGAGTAGAGTTTCTGACCATTTAGTAGAGAAACTTCTCCACTGCGAAATCCGTCGAGTTAGAGTGACAAACCCGTCGAGCAGAGTTTCTGACCACTTAGGAGAGAAACTTCTCCAAAGCCAAATTTGTCGACTTTGGATGTCTACATTCGTCGAGTGACATATCCGTCGAGTAGACTTTCTGTCCGCTTAACAAGCTTTCCCCAAAGTCAATTTTTGTCGAGGTTGAATGTTAACATTCATCGAGTGACATATCCATCGAGTAGATTTTCTGTCCGTTTAATAGAAACTTCCCAATGTCAATATTCGTCGAGTTTGAGTGTCAATATCCGTCGAGGGACATACCCGTCGAATTTGATCTTCTGACCGTTTAGTAGAGGAACTTCTCCAGATCCTTCGAATTTGAGTTTTGACCATGGTGTTTTCGTCGGTTCGACAGTTTTTTATCTCCGTTCGACAGAACCTCCATCTGACAGAAATTGATTTTTAGCCAATCTTGTTATAAAATGTTCTCCCCTCTTTCATCCTTCTGTCATGTTATTTTTCATCGAATGGCAGGCTCAATTTTTCACTAAATGCATTGTCTCCGTCGAATTCACAAGTATGGTTTATCACCCAATACCTAGCAATTAAATCTGTGACTTTGTTGGTGATTTTGACCGTGTATCTTCCTGGACTCAAAACCCTTGGACTAATAAAAGCATATTAATCATAAATAATTGGATGACTAGAAATTAATCAGTGATTCATAAACAGGGAAGAACATAAGTATGGGTGAGCTTGTGAGGCACATAATGAATTTAAATGGTTGACTTCTATCATGACTATGAATGGAAATTGTGGTTATCCTTAAAATGTACTATTGGCTTGTTGTGGATCCGTGAACGGGATCAATTCTTGTTGATTAAATGATATGACATGCATTTGAAGCATGATGGACCTAGTTGGTCATGAAGAGTATGATTGTGTCATGCATTGAACAAAAAGAAAGAGATTGTCCGTTGGACTTGGTTAAGGCCGATAGCCTAGGAGTTGAACTTACACCTTTGTGCAGGTGCGAATAGACAAGTGTAGGTTACTTGTTGACCTTGGGGGTGTCAGGGTGCGGGTACCTCGCGATGGGCAGTTGGTAGCTCTCTGTCCGTGGGGCAGACCGATGCAAACACACTGATGATCCGGACCGAGACGCTATCCTATATAGTGATTTGTGTAGATTGTCTTGTAAAATGTCATGATGTACACAATGATAATTTGATAATTTTAGCACTTGAGGGCCTGGGCAGCCAAGAATACAGACATACCTCCTGATCGTTCTCTTCGACTGTTTTGTGTCTAGCTCCATGGAGTAGGATTTTGACTATTGAGGGCACATGTGCATAGTGAGTCCATGAATTATCTGGCATATATTGTCATTATAATTGGAATTCTTTGTCTTCTTGTTGTATATATATAAGCGCTTGGAGGCGCTTATTTGTTTATACGCTATTCAATGCCTATGCTTATTATTTTGAAATGCTATGTGGGCGCTTTGCGCCGTTTGGTTTCTTGATGCTATGACTGGTAATTATGGTAGGATGTCTTACCTCTTTCTTGTACTTTTCTTGCTCTATGTAAATCTTTGGTTAAATCTTTGCTCTATGTCTTACCCGTTGCGTGGTGTGTGATATTCGAAAGTGCGATATTCAAATCTTTGTTTTATAATTCACAAAATAATAATGTGTTATTTATTTGTGTTTATGTATTCTTAGAGATGCATGGTGCATGGTTATGGCCTTAGTCTTTATTTTATGCTATTTTGGTTATTTTAAATACGACCTGCGTGTCGTGCCTTTCTCTCTACATTCTGATTGTACATTCTCTTCTCATCTAACTTCCCTCGAATGTAAAAGAGGTTTCTATAATGTAATCATCATGTGGAGACAAGGAGATGGCATCAAGTGAGGACGTTGGTGGGAGACGCTTGGTGAAGCGGCTTTTTAAAGCTAATCTCTTAGAGGCCATAACCATGTCACATTTATTATTTGCTTTATATGTATGAGATGCATGGATGATGTTTATGGTATGTTAAACAAGTTTAATAAATGGTGAGATCTAATAATAAAATTCCCTCAAAGAAAATATTAAGTCATTATGTGATGCCTTCCAATGCATGGCACTCATCAAGACTAATATCGATTAAGTGTAGTCCGCCAAAGCAGAGTGCCTTTATCTATATTAGTAAGATGCGATGGGATAAGAGTAATATCCAAATGCCAACCATTGGGTCGACTTAACTAGGCCATTTCAATAGGATTGAAGGCTTAGAGGCATGAAGTTGGGCTTTAGTCCATTAGATGGATTAGAATAAGTGTTATTCACCCAACTATCCAAGAGTTGCATGTGATGTAATTGGAAAGAGTTTCCTACCTAAATAACCAAATTTTGGGCGATCAGCCAAAGCTGACTCAAAGTTAGGTAAAATATGGATCTTGGCCTACTAGGAAATCTTTCGATGGGATTTTTCGAGTCAATGCTGAGGGTCATTGACTTGAATAAAATAGTGGGAGACATATTTAATTAAAAGACCTCATTAAATATGTTTATGGCATGATACTTATATTTTTTGCATGTTTCTGTTAATAGATAACCATGGCAACAAACACATCGGGTACTTTATCATTGCGATCCGTCCTTGAGAAGGACAAGTTATCGGAACAAATTTTCTAGACTGTACAGAATTTGAGGATTGTCCTCAAGCAAGAGAAAAATGTATGTTTTGGAAATGACCTATTCTGAGCCACTGGCCGCTAATGCCCCTAGAATGAAAGAGATGCTTATAAGAAGCATCAAGATGATGCCTTGGACATTGGATGTTTAATGCTGGCCACCATGAACTCGAGCTCCAAAAGCAACATGAGAACATGGATGCATATGATATGATCGTACACCTTAAGAAGCTCTATCAAGAAGCGAGCCGAGCATGAGAGATTCGAGGTCTCTAAAGCACTTGTTTCGGTGTCGGTAGAAGGAAGCCCTGTTGGTGCTCATGTACTCAAGATGATTGGGTACATTGAAAACCTAGAGAGACCTGGTTTTCCTTTGGGCCAAGAGTTGGCCATCGACTTAGTCCCTGCAATCGTTCTTAGGAAAGTTTCATCAATTTATCATGAACTACAACATGAATGAGATTGACAAATCACTACCAGAGTCAAGTAGGCATGTTGAGAAGCTGCCGAGCGAGAACATCAACAAAGGTAAAGGGAAGGCCATAATGATGGTCCAAAAGAATAAGGGCAAGAAACAAAGCAGAGAAAAAGCCCAAGGACAAGCTGGAAGGGCAAGGGCAAGGACAAGTCCAAGCCTAGCACTTCTAGCTTGAAACCGATGGGTGGAGTGGCTAAGGAAGGTACATGCTTCCAAGGACATTGGAAGAGGAAGCGTGCCAAGTTCCTGGAGGAGCTCAAAAAGAAGAAGGGAAGTGAGACTTCCACTTCGGGTATTTTTGTTATTGAAGTCAATTTATCTACTTACGCATCATGGGTATTAGATCTTGGATGTGGATCTCACATTTGTGTAAATGTGCGAGGATCTAAAGAGCAGGAGACCATTGACGAAGGGTGAAGTCGACCTACGAGTTGGAAATGGAGCAAAAGTTGCTGCATTAGCTGTAGGGACTTATTTATTATCTCGCCCACTTGGGCTTGTAATAGAGTTAGAGAACCGCTATTTTGTGCACTCGCTATTAGTAGGAATATCATTTGTTTCTTGTTTGGACAAGAAAGGTTTTCTTTATAATAAAGGACAAGTGTTGTTCTATTTATATGAATGATATTTTTATGGTAGTGCACAATTGAGTAATGGACTTTATGTACTTGATCTCGAAACGCCCATTTATAACATAAATACAAAGAGGTTTAAATCAAACGATCTGAACCCAACTTTTCTCTCGGCATTGTCGTTTGGGCCACATAAATGAGAAACGCATCTCCAAACTCCATAAAGATGGATTCTTGGACTCATTTGATTTCGAATCATATGAGATATGTGAATCTTGTTTATTAGGGAAGATGACAAAGGCCCCATTCATAGGACAAGGTGAAAGGGCTAGTGATCTTTTAGGCCTTATACATAGTGATGTATGTGGGCCACTAAACTGATCGCTAGAGGTGGTTTTCAATACTTCATTACATTTACTGATGATTTCAGTAGATATGAATTTGTATATCTTATGAAGCACAAATCAGAATCCTTTGAAAAGTTCAAAGAGTTCAAGAATGAAGTACAAAACCAACTTGGCAAAAGAATTAAAATCCTTCGATCAGATCGAGGAGGTGAATACTTAAGCCAATAGTTTGATAGTAACTATTGGGAGAAAAGTAGAACTTGAAGAAGTTCAAGTTTCACAAAGCAGCAATGAACCAATGGTGAAAATAGAGCAGCCTCCACAAAATGTTGTGGAACAGCAACCTGCTCTAGTAGCACAAGACCTGCGTAGGTCTAACAGGATATGTCATCAACCAGAGAGATATGGATTTCTCATGACCCAACAAGGTGACGTATTGCTCATGGATCAAGATGAGCCTGTGACTTACCAGGAAGCCATTATTGGCCCGAGAGACCGAGAAATGGCTTGAGGCCATGAGATCGAAATGGATTCCATGTATGCCAACCGACAGGTATGGACCTTGGTTGACCCACCTGAAGGGGTAAAACCCATTGGGTGCAAGTGGGTTTTCAAGAAGAAAACCGACATGGATGGTAATGTGCATACCTTTAAGGCGCGATTGGTGGCTAAAGGTTTCAAACAAATTCATGGTGTAGACTATGATGAAACTTTTTCCCCAGTTGCGATGCTTAAATCCGTTCGAATCTTTCTTGTCATTGCAGAAGATACCATGATTATGAAATCGGCAAATGGATGTCAAAAGTGCTTTCCTTAATGGAAATCTTTCGAAGATGTGTACATGACACAACCTGAGGGTTTTGCCACTCCAGAGGATGCTAGAAAAGTATGCAAGTTGCAACGATCTATTTATGGATTAAAGCAAGCTTCCAGAAGCTGGAATCTTCGTTTTGATGATACAATCAAACAGTTTGGTTTCATCAAGAATGAAGAAGAATCTTGTGTCTACAAGAAGGTTAGTGGGAGCACAGTTGTCTTTCTAGTATTGTATGTAGATGACATACTACTAATTGGAAATGACATCCCTACCCTACAGTCTGTAAAGACTTGGTTAGGGAAGTGCTTTTCTATGAAGGACTTGGGCGAAGCCACCTATGTAGTAGGTATCAGGATCTATAGAGATAGATCACTGAGACTGCTTGGCCAAAGTCAGAGTATATACATAGACAAAGTGTTAAGACAATTTAACATGCATGAATCCAAGAAAGGACTCTTGCCTATGTCACATGGTGTAAGCTTATCTAAGGCTCAATCCCCTTCCACCCAGGATGAGAGGGATCGCATGAGCAAGATTCCATATGCATCTGCAATTGGATCTATCATGTATGCCATATTATGTACTCGACAGACATCTCGTATGCTTTGAGCATGACGAGTAGGTACCGATCGATCCGGTGAAAGTCACGGCTGCTATCAAGAACATCCTTAAGTACTTAAGAAGGACTAAGGATTCGTTCTTGGTATATGGAGGTGAGGAAGAGCTAGTTGTAAAGGTTACACCGATGCTAGCTTCCAGACCGATAAGGACGACTCAGATCGCAATCGGGTTATGTTTTTGCCTAAATGGTGGGGCCGTGAGTGGAAGAGTTCAAAGCAGGAGACGATCGCCGATTCTACCACGAGGTCGAGTATATTGTTGCCTCCAATGCAAAGAAAGGAGGCCGTTTGGATCGGGAAGTTCATTCCTGAACTTGGCACTATTCCTAGTATTGTGGACCTAGTGGACCTCTATTGTGATAATAATGGAGCCATTGCACAAGCTAAGGAGCCTAGATCTCACCGATCCAAACATATACTTAGGCGCTTCCATCTCATTCGAGAGATCATCGATAGAGGAGATGTGAAGATATGCAGAGTACCAACAGATGATAACATTCTTGATCCACCGACGAAGCCTCTTGCACAAATGAAGCATGAGGGTCACACTAGGTCTTTAGGCATTAGATATATGCCACGATTGGCTCTAGTGCAAGTGGGAGATTGTTGGTGTATGCCCTAGTGGCCAATACATTTTGTTTGTATTGACATACATTATATTATGCTATTTTATATATGAGGCATTTCATTTATTGTGTTCTTTTTGATAAACATAATAAAGTCCTTAGAATAGTAAGTTTGATGCCATAGGACATCAAGTGGATGACTTGATCGTGAGATCCTTTTGGTTACAACACTATTCTTAAATGTCCCTAGTCAAGTATTATTGTTAATTAGGACAACAATAATGCATTGAGACTAATATGTGCGTAGTCGATGACCACATCTCACGGGTCATGGATATGAGATATCAAGTCTACACATGGATACATATTAGAGTAATGATGTATTGGACAGACCCGCCATGAGAACGCTACGTGGATCGTTACGTGAGTGTCATAAGCGATTCTCATAGTGATAATGGTGTATGTGGTTCTTTGACCTGAAATCACTACGATTCCTACATGAGGAGTTGTGTGTTTTAAATGCCATCAAACGTCATCTGTAACAAGATGATTATAAAGTTGGTTATTAGACATATTGCGATGCATGTGGAGGAATGTGAGTGACCTAGATGGGATTTGTCCCTCCTACATAACAGGAGTGATATCTTCGGGCCCCTGATTGAGTGAGACTATGAAATGCATGGCCATGCTCAAATGAGTCAATATGAGATATTGATCTCATTTATTATTACTATGTCTACTCGGGAATCAGGAAATTGAAGATTGAATTAAACAAGGGTGACACGTTCCATGCCTTGTGTTCAACGGATATCTGGACAAAGGGACTAAACTACACGAAACATTGATCACGGATAGGTTATGTCAAATCAACGACATTCTCATTACTTGGGTAGCAGTGATGTATTGCTAGATACCAGCTCATTTTTGTAATATTAAAATGAGATTTTAATATTACTACCAATGTCATGAGAACTCTGAGAGGTCGCACACTTAAAAGACTAAATTGGAGCAATAAGGATCCAAGTTGGACTCGGATTCAATTGTGGGCCTAACTCATGAGATGGGTTTTAGGGTTGCATGCTTACCTTACCTTGTTCACTGCTCACACTCACTTAAGGCAGCCACTATTATAAATAGTCTTGTTAAAGGGGCTACTATAGACGTTACATCACAACCCTAGCCGCACCTAAGAAAGTGAGTGAGAGACGGTGAAAGGTTCTTCTCTTCTATTCGCACTAGCACCGCGAAAGCAGAGGCGTGACTCCTTTTGCAAGTATATTCGTGTGGATACCGCAGAAACATCGTCACTATTACGGTGTTGGTGATTCACCTCGCTTGTGTTTATCACGCTTCAAGAGGTAAATTTTAAAAACTCGGATTATGGACTTTTTCGCATGGATCCTGTGTGGGAATCCTATTATTCCGCTGCGAGATATTTTGATCCGCAATTCCCAACACCGGTGATGTCGTAGCAAAGAGAGTTTTATTGGTTCGTTCGAACTATGTTCACTGGTGGTGCCAAGACCTGGCGAGTCGACTGGACCGACAAGCGTATGCGACCTGCTGGGGATCTAACCTTGACCATGAAGAGGACTGTGGTTGAAAATCATATTCTGTATTTTTCACTACACCGGTGAGCCCAGAATTACCTCACGCATTCGGGATTCGATGGAGTGCCCAACTCCTTAGTTGTAGATAGGGTGTGGGTAGTTGATATTTTATTTTGCATTACCTACATAAAAATGTATTTTGGGTATGTGTATATTTTAAGGTGATTATCCAGGCTTAAAGGTTGTAAATTGAGTACATTCTATAATTCATATTTTAATTGGTTGTATATGTAACTATTCATTCGTGGCTCCTATTTTCCTCATATGAGAAATGTTTTAATTTATTTGTAAAGTTTGTTATTTGACAATGTTAGCACGCCGAAATTTAATGACCGTGACATAATGACGATTGTGCCGTGGTTATTAAATCTAGGGGTGTTGCAACGTCTGCCCCCATTTCTTACCTGTCAGAGCCAATACTCCAATGGACAAGTTGGCTTAGTTGTATATTTAAGAGATTGTAAGATTACATGGTGTATACCTTCCAATATCTTGGGGAGCTTTATAGAAATCTTTTGGGACTAGGTTGTACCTTAGTACAACTTATCACCCACAGATGGATAGTCAAACTGAAAGGACCATACAAACTCTAGAAGATATGCTTAGAGCATGTGCCATAGATCAACATGGTAGTTGGAATAGGTATATGTTATTGGCAAAGTTTACCTATAACAATAGTTACCACGCAAGCATAGGAATGCCACCTATGAAGCTCTTTATGGAAGAAAGTGTAGATTGCCCCTTTGTTGGCTTGAAGTCAGAGAGAAAACCATATTGGGACCAGATTTGGAACAGAAAACCATTAAGTAGATCAAATTGATTAGAAATTAGTTAGAAATTGCTTAGTCTAGGAAAAAGAGTTTTGATGATAAGAGAAGAAAACCCTTAGGATTTGAAAAAGGAGAACATGTATTTTTTAGAATCACTCCTAACACTAGAATTGGTAAGGTCTTAAAGCCTAGAAAATTAAGTCCTTGATTCTTAGTTCCATTTTAAATTCTTAAAAGAATTGGACTTGTAGCCTATCAAATAACACTTCTCTCGAGTTTGTCAAATCTCCATAATATTTTTCATGTGTCACAACTCAAAAAATAAAATCGTGATCCTTTACACATAATAGAAAATGAACCAATACATGTAAGAGATGATTTAACATATAAGATTAAACCTGTACAGATCGTCGACAGAAGAGTTAAGGAACTTAGAGGAAGATACATTCCTCTAGTCAAGGTAATTTGGGAAGGAATGAACTCTAAAGGAGCTACCTGGGAACTAGAAGATAATATGAAATAAGACTATCTGAAATAGTTTAACCGGTAACAAATTTTGAGGGCAAAATTTTAATAGAGATGGGAGAATTGTAACATCCTCCCTTCTTCCTTGCTGTATAAGCTACTTGGCGGTTGGTTTTGTGTTTCTACATGTTTGTTTGCCTTATATGTGCATGTAGGCAGATATCTTAGTGAACAAGTTATCTCATAGGAATAATTATAATAATTATTTAAAATATGAGATAATTACTAATAAATATGAATTTAGCTAAAATAATTTTAAATAGGGTTATTTATAATTATTAAGACAAATTATATTTTTATGAATATTATAGGTATTAATTAATTATAAATTAAGTTAATTAGATATTAATTTATAAATTAACCGATTAATTAAGAAGATAATTAACTTAATTAATTAATATATTTTATGATTTTAAATATGAGTTTATTAACATAGTTTCGTTAATTGGAAGTTAAACTAGAATGTAATAATATTAATAAAGGTTAAAATTTGATAAATTATATTAAAATAATTAAGAAATGATTAGTACTAAACCAATAGAAAATTATGTATGAAAAGTGAGAGCACTAAACTATATTCTTATTGGTTTAGATAATTTTAGAGCTATAATTAGTGCTTTTAATTTTAATCAATATTATAATTTATTAATATTGCATAAAATAATAGGTATTTAAGGCATGTAAATGAAATTTTAACAATTAAGGTTAGTGCATGGCGGTTCTAGGCTCTGCATGGGACTGTTAGAGGTTTCTAATGCAACCCAAGAAATTTACAAGTTCTAAATTAGGAATTTTGGGGTAGTTACACTCTATCTAGGACCTATTATCAAACTTGGAACAACACGAAAGGCTCTTGAATGAGTCCTACTTTGATAACTTAGGGGCTAACCTATCGAAGTAGCCTGCCATAGCTGCCAAGGCAGGAGACACGCAGTCTCCAAGCCTCCAAATTGCTTTCTAGCCAATGCATTGGTTTACAGACCAACACCTCTCACATCTTTCCATTTGCACAGTCCTCCTTGAGCCTAGAGAGAAAGAAAGAGAAGGAGACTTTACCCAAGTTATAAAGTAATTAATATTATAAAATACGAGCCTTAGAATTTCTTTTTCTGAAATAATATAAACTTGCTAAAATAGAGAAACATAATACATAAGAACTAAATAATAGACCTTTCATAAAAACAAAGTTTACTACATCCATGAGTACATTGTACTTACATTCCAAAGACATAAAACATCTAACCTAACCAACTTAGACTGACTCGAGTTCACAACACCTAAAGAGAAGAGTCCTCCTCAGAAAGCAAATTCCCTAGCTAGGAATGCCTCAACGGATAGAAATCCGAACAGAGGATATCTCAGAATCTCCCCTAGGAGTATAGTGAAGATCACTCCATGACTCCCTGATAGACATAACAAACTCTATATATACAACCATAAAAGAAAATGTAGTAACCCCATGGCTGGTCCTACTTACAGATAGAATGATGTCATCATAATACTCTCTATGCTCTGTGTCCCAATGGACACGCCAAGCGTCAGCGCCTTCGAGAAATTGTAGTCTAACGAAACCTTGAAGATTCTGCCTCACCGCCATCACTATCCTCTTGAAAACATAACATATATAACAGAGCAGACAGCACAAGACAACAAAGAGGTGAGATCCCCTACATCAATACCAGCATGGCAACAAGAAACAGTAATAACAATATTGTCATTTATATATAGCAAGATCAAAGAACAGTAGATATAATCATGCTATTACAGGAATATCACAGAACAACAGACATAATCATATTATCAACTAATAGATAATTAAATAATGTATATCACAATACATGAATATTGACCATGCCATAACAAGTAAGTATACTGACCGTACCACCACATTATGTATACTGACCATGCCACGACAATATGTATATTGTCTATGCATATGCACAATGGACTGACACCTACTCCATAGAGTTCAAACCAAACGTCGGAGAGAATGATCGGGAGAGTCACTGTCTGTATATCGTTAGCCTCAAATCATGTGCTTCTCAATATAATCAATATGCGCAACTTGGCTATACAAGACACTCTCAACCGGATCGTGACTAGGATAGTGCCTAGTCAAGATCGTCGAAGCGTTGCTTCAGCTTTACCACGGCCCAGTGGAGCTACCAATTGTCCACATGTGGGATACCTGCACCTCGACGCCTCCAAGTTCAACCACAAGTGAACTACACTACGTAATTCGTACCCGCACAAAGGTGTAATTCATCTCCAAGGCATTCAGCCTTTCAACAAGTCATTCTGACTTTCACAATGCATGATCTCATGACAATGATAAACAATATTTATAAACAACCAAAGTTCCACCAAGAGGAGCCATAATAGGGCTTAAGTCAATCACTGACATTCTCTGTTCCAGTACGTCGGCCCAATTAGCAAAATGCTAATATATTCATTCACAACGTATGTCAATTGCGCAAATTCAAGAATCATCAATTTCAAATCACATGAAGCATTCTCACAAATTTCTATAACATGTAGAACCACTATTTCACCTTTGACCTTTCATTGTAACACTCTCAAGAATAAAAGTAGAAAGTAACTCTAACCACCAAACTCTTCTAACTAAGTTCCTCGAGTGACCTTTTCTTATATTTTTCACGAAAACCTAAAAGAAACCACATCGTCTTAACCTCACAATTCTTTTCCTTTTCCTCAAAAGTATTTCAAGTTTTCACTATTTCTCTCTCATGCTTGTTTTTCCTCTCAAGGTAGAAATCCCTTTCTTATTAAATGACCACAACTTGTTGTATCACTCCTTCATTATTATAGATGCTTAATCCATTTCCTTTTCACCTAAGCATCTAAGTTCCAAATCAACACAAAGTTTGTCTTGGATACCCTTTTTAAAATCACTTGGCTGTGAGCCTAAAGTCTTTGGACCTCAAAATTTTTATCTTAACATCAAGATTTCAACCAAAACTCTATCAAATAAAATACTTCAAATTTCAGATCATATTCCTATCTTATTTCTATAATTGAAGCCAAAATCGATTTCCTTTAATCCTAATTTAGTTCCCAAATCAACTAAATAATATTTTCTAACATTCTTTCCAAGACTTCAATTATTCTAATTTTAAATAAAATCATTTCCATTCTACTTATCAAAAATCATCTTAACTAAAATACTCTAAGTCCCCAAATTACTTCTCAATTCCATTATCAAATATCATAGCCAAAAACCAATTCTTTTCAATGGTAAAAACTTTGTCTCTCTCCTCTTTCAACTTGTAAACTCATAAATCATATTCTTGCTTCCTAATCATCTAAGTCCTTAATCAATGAATTATTTTTCTCACGGATACCTCCTCCTATGCCAAAAACCGTGAGCCTCAATAGATCATTGGAACCAAAAATCATTCTTTTACAACATAATCATAGCATGCAACATACTTTAATCATCACAATTCTACTACATTAAGTTCACGCTTACTATCAAACCATATCATCACATATAACCATTAAGCCACTATAGCTATTTCATATATACAATCAACATCATATAGTTGTACAAAATCAAACAAGCATAAAGCAATAATCACACAATCGAGTGAATAAATCCTCACATGGATTTTTCACTCACAAACACAAAATTTGTTCCTCACTACCTTAACATGGTTGATGAGGTTAATCTCCCTCTTACCTTAGGAGATATCCAACCACTTCTTGAAGGACTTTTTGAAGCAACCCTCCACTTCCAAGAGCCTCTTGAAAATCGAAAATGACATAGCCAAGAATCAACATTTTTGACTTGGAAAAGAATGACTATGGATAAAAATCAAGGTCTTGGAAGGAAGAAAAGAAAGAAGAATGAAAAAGGAGAAGTCTTTACCTTAGAAGTCTCCAAACCCTCACTTGAAGAAATGCCTGAAAAGTGATGAACAAGTCAAGATCTCTACACCAAATGGTCTTAGGAAAAGATGTAGATTCAAGAATGTAGATGAGTGAGATCAAAGAAAATGAGATGGTGGGCTTTTGGGTGGTGGCCATGAGGTAGGGAGAGAAAATGGAAGAAGAGAATGAGAGAAAAATGAGAGAAGAGAAAAGTGAGAGAAAAGGTAGAAACTTTTTGAAATGAAAAGTAAGATGAAGCTTTTGTGAAAAGATGACAAAGTGGTCATCTTTTCCTTCCTCCAAACCATGTGGCTATCCCAAGGAGAGAGAAAAGAGGCTTCTCTAACAAGCTTTGATGAAGCTTCTTTAGGAAGCTTGGTTTCACCTTTTAGAAGAGTCAACAAGTGATGTCATCTAAGTGATGTCACATGGATGATGTCACATAAAGAGAACACTCTAGAAAAGGTGACTAGCACTTTACTAAAAGCTATTATCCAATGGGTAAAAGTCACAGTTAATAAAGTCGGTATCTATTGTCCAATGGACAATAGAGCGTACCCAAATTTTATCTGTCAGATAAAATCTCAAAAAATAAAAATTTTGTAAACTGTGTGCAGCCTCGGGTTTAGTAAGATCCCCCGATATACTTCCACAGTCCAAAGCTTTTCGGTCTCGAAAAAATATTTTATTCTTCTGGCCTTGCTTAATGTGCACGTAAATTGAGAAATATAATAAAATAATCAAAGTCATCCATTTAATTCAAAAAAATTTACAAAAATCACAAAAATTACAAAAACACATATAATAGATAAGGAAAGAAATTTTGGGACGTTACAACTCTCCCTTTCTAAAAAGAATTTCGTCCTCAAAAGTCATCGTACCTTAGAACAAATGCGGATATTGCTCTTTCATTTTGTCTTCTAGCTCCCGTGTCGCATCTCCAATGGCATCAATTCGGATTATCGGCACTAAGGCCATTTCTTTCCATTGAGTACCTTATGTTAATGGACAAGAAGCGCGTTGACTTCGTAGGTCGACCAACAACTACCCATGTAGAATCCTACCCCTTTCGAGTCCTTGGCAATCCAATAACAAAATCCATAGCAATGTTGTACCATTTCTATTCAGGAATAGCCAAAGGTTGTAACATTTCATATTGTCTTTGATGTTCAACCTTTGCTTCCAAACTAACCAAACGAGATGATACATACTCAGCTACGTCTCTCTCTTCATTCCTTGCCACTAATACAATCGCTTCAGATCATGATACATTTTGGTCGCTAATGGTTGCATACTCAACTTACTCCTACGAGCTTCATTAAGAATTAGTCTTCTAAATTCCGGATCACTAGGTACACGAATCCTATTTCCAAATCTTAGAATTCCATCAAATCTTTCCTTAAACACTATTTCAGCACCTTGCTTTACTAGCTCTCTCTCGTTCTACAAATATTGATCACCTTCTTATTTCTCACGAATTCCTTCCATCAGACTACCCGAAATAGTAATCTCGTTCAAGCAAGTTCTCCTCGGTGTCAAATCTGTAATACCCTAGAAAATCATGTTAGGCTTGTATATGGTTACAGAAGTAGCCTAATACTTACTTAACATGTTTGTGAAGTTTTGTGACTTTCTGAGCACGTTTAGACACTTTGCTGTAACGCTAAGTGAGGAATATAGCTGTTATTTGCTCTGAAAGTGGCTTAAACTGCTTAGTTAGTGGAAATAACTGTGGAGAGTTTGTTTCCAAGTCACAAATGTGGAAACTGTACTACAATTAAAGTTTAAGAATTTTCGGAGTTAGTTTGGCATTTTTGAGCATACTGGTAGTGTGTTTTAGTGCCGGATTGACCCCTAGCTGATATGGAAATATCAGTTTTTAGTGAAACAATTTTTAATGAATCTCGAATTTATTTTGAATCTGTTGGAAGTTACAGAATTAGATTTGGAGAAGTTTGAGTGTTCTTAGCGGAGCGGGTTTTAGTACCCAATCAAGAGAATTCAAAAGGAATTTCTCTTCTTGAAATATCCCACGGTGGGGATATTTGAGGGGTAAGCGAGCGAGAAAAATGGAGAGGCTGAAAACGTGAGAAAGAAGAAGAGAAAAGAAAGAAAAGAGAGAAGGAGAAGAAGGAAGAGGAGGATCCAAGTGAAGGTCTTGCTTCATCTTCATCTTCAAGCCTTGAGGTAGGGGTTCTTGCTCTCATCTCCCAACTTCCATCTTTGCTTCTATGATTGTTATGCTTGGGGTATGTATAAAATAGGTGAAAATGAGGATTTGTGGGTTCTTGAGGGTTTGAGTTGATTGAACACCTTGGAAACTTGGATTAGAACTTGTAAAGAGTTAAATGAAGCTTGGTGGTGAATTGATTCTTAAGAATATTTATGTAATGTTTTGTGGTGGAAAGTGAGAAATAGGTATTTGGGAGAAGGGTTTTGACTCTTGATGAATAATTGTCATATGAAAGGTTAATGAGAGATTAATGAGTTGAGTTTAGTGTTTAATGATTCTAATAAGTTTAGAGACCATTATTGGAGTTAGAAAACACTTAGAATCCATGTTTGTATGGTTGGAAACAGATTTGGGGCCATTGGAACAGTGGTTCGTGTTCTGCAGAATTTTCTGCAGAAGGGTCATGCCTAGGCGCAACCTGGCCACGCCTAGGCGTGGACTGATCAGTTTTTCAGTCCAGCGAGACAGAGACTGCCACGCCTAGGCGTGGTAAAACCAAGCCTAGGCGTGATACAGGATAGTAACCTGACAGCTTATGGTATTTGTAGCATAACTTAAGTTGTGGTTATCGGAATGACCTGGTTCTTATTGCATTTGAATGATGAGACATAAGGCTATCTACCTATAAAATATCAGAATTTTATCAGTTAGGATGGATTTTTGGTGAATTAATGAAAAACATCCTTTTTAGGGTGCCTAGAGCAGATTTCATCAAAATTTCTATTTTGATGTTTTGAGGTTCCTAATTGCTAGGATACTTTGTTTATGCCTAGTAGAGTATGTTGAAACTCTAATAGGAGTAATTGATGAAGCGTGAATGTATTAAGTCAAGTTGACTTGAAATGCTAATTACGGGAGGTAATTAGACGTGGCTATATATATATACATATAATTTGTATTGTGATGGATCGAGGAATTGAGTTTCCTAAGTGTGGGAACTATTTGTGTATGCTCTTTTAAGAGTGATAAGGTACTTTTAAAAGTAGTTGATGATTTGTTTATGAAATGAAATTGGAATGCATATAAATCAATTGCGAAAACTAGTTATGGGAAGTAATTAGTAATTGCATTGCATGAGATGTTCGTGAAACCTATTGAGGTTTTTAATGCTAATTATGAGAAGTTAATTAGACATGATGATATACTTAATAGTATGAAATGCCTTTTTGAAATGTGTAAGCCCGGTGAAAGTGAGTGTTCTATATCAGGTAAGGCACATGGTAACCTTCCTAATATAGTGAAATTCTTAAGGATGGACTTCCTTATTCATTAACGATAACCGTGTAGTTGATGGGACTTCACTATTCGAGGGGGATGGATTTCCTCTGGGATAATGATGTTTGCTGGATGGGAATTCCAGTGCTTGTTCAAGGTTATGGATGAAACTATGGACTTCCATTACTTTGTTCATGTTTCATGCATTCATGACATTACCATAGGATTAGAGGTCTTGGATGTGGTATCATGCATTATTCACCTCCATACTTAGAAAATTGCATAGACATAATCATTAGTCATAATTAAGCATAACATTGCAATTGTATGGGTGATTGCGTGTTGTTGAGATGAGGTGTTGTAGCTTCCATGATTGAAGTGTCAACTTGATAATTGTGATATTATCTGATTGTACATATATGTGTATATGCTGGTATTAGAATGCTTCTACTGAGATATGTTTTCTCACCCCGATTGTGTTGCCATGTAAATCCAGGTGCAAGTTCTTCGAAAGGGAAGAAGAAAGTGTATGAGGATTAGCCTAGCTTAGATACTATTTTGAGCTGAGCATATGTAAATGTTGTATATTTGCTTAGTTGTTTCAGGTTATGTATAACAGTATGCCCTTGAGGCCATGATGTATATATATAACTTTTGTTATTATGGCTCTCCATATTTACTCATTATGTATGAATGATATGAGTTAAACGTTGATGTATGTTAGTAGTAGCAGGACCAATATTGGGTTATTCATTTATATGACGATATACTTGGGTAGCAAATATTGGGTTGTTACATTTCAAAAAGGCATTTCATACCATTAAGTATATCATCATGTCTAATTAACTTCTCATAATTAGCATTAAAAACCTCAATAGGTTTCACGAACATCTCATGCAATGCAATTACTAATTACTTCCCATAACTAGTTTTCGCAATTGATTTATATGCATTCCAATTTCATTTCATAAACAAATCATCAACTACTTTTAAAAGTACCTTATCACTCTTAAAAGAGCATACATAAATAGTTCCCACACTTAGGGAAACTCAATTCCTCGATCCATCACAATACAAATTATATGTATATATATATAGCCACGTCTAATTACCTCCCGTAATTAGCATTTCAAGTCAACTTGACTTAATACATTCACGCTTCATCAATTACTCCTATTAGAGTTTCAACATACTCTACTAGGCATAAACAAAGTATCCTAGCAATTTGGAACCTCAAAACATTAAAATAGAAATTTTGATGAAATCTGCTCTAGGCACCCTAAAAAGGATGTTTTTCATTAATTCACCAAAAATCCATCCTAACTGATAAAATTCTGATATTTTATAGGTAGATAGCCTTATGTCTCATCATTCAAATGCAACAAGAACCAGGTCATTCTGATAACCACAACTTAAGTATGCTACAAATACCATAAGCTGTCAGGTTACTATCCTGTATCACGCCTAGGCTTGGTTTTACCACGCCTAGGCGTGGCAGTCTCTGTCTCATTGGGTGAAAAGCGATCGATCCACGCCTAGCCTTGGCAAACAGGTTGCGCCTAGGCATGACCCTTCTGCAGAAAATTCTGCAGAACATGAACCACTGTTCCAATGGCCCCAAATCTGTTTCTAACCATACAAACGTGGATTCTAAGTGTTTTCTACCTCCAATAATTGGTCTCTAAACTTATTAGAATCATTAAACACTAAACTCAACTCATTAATCTCTCATTAACCTTTCATATGACAATTATTCATCAAGAGTCAAAACCCTTCTCCCAAATACCTATTTCTCACTTTCCACCACAAAACATTACATAAATATTCTTCAGAATCAATTCAGCCACCAAGCTTCATTTAACTCTTTACAAGTTCTAATCCAAGTTTCCAAGGTGTTCAATCAACTCAAACCCTCAAGAACCCACAAATCCTCATTTTCACCTATTTCATACATACCCCAAGCATAACAATCATAGAAGCAAAGATGGGAGTTGGGAGATGAGAGCAAGAACCCCCTACCTCAAGGCTTGAAGATGAAGATGAAGCAAGACCTTCACTTGGATCCTCCTCTTCCTTCTTCTCCTTCTCTCTTTTCTTTCTTTTTCTTCTTCTTTCTCACGTTTTCAGCCTCTCTATTTTTCGCTCAGTTCTTACCCCTCAAATATCCCCACCGTGGGATATTTCAAGAAGAGAAATTCCTTTTGAATTCTCTTGATTGGGTACTAAAACCCGCTCTGCTAAGAACACTCAAACTTCTCCAAATCTAAATCTGTAACTTCCAACAGATTCAAAATAAATTCGAGATTCATTAAAATTCTGTTTCACCAAAAGCGATATTTCATATCAACTAGGGTCAATCCAAGCACTAAAATATACTACCAAGTATGCTCAAAAATGCCAAACTAACTCGAAAATTCTTAAACTTTAATCGTAGTACAGTTTCCACATTTGTGACTTGGAAACAAACTCTCCACAGTTATTTCCACTAACTAAGCAAAGTGTAAGCCACTTCCAGAGCAAATAATGACTATATTCCTCACTTAGCGTTACAAAGAAAGTGCCTAAACGTGCTCGAAAGTCACAAAACTTCACAAACATGTTAAGTAAGTATTAGGCTACCTCTGTAACCATATACAAGCCTAACATGATTTTCTAGGGTATTACATTCTCCCCACCTTTTTAGAATTTTGTCCCCAAAATTGGTTTACCTTGTGTACCAAATTCTAACAACCAATATACAACAACAGATATAATCCAATTTTAAGAAAACCAAGATAATAAGCAAAATTACCAAATTTTCTAAAACCAGGAGATGGTGATGTCTCCTCGCCTCGTACAACATAGACTCTACCCCTAGCGATAGGTCCATCTTCAGTCTTGTTCTCTTGCCCTTGAGAACAACTCCTAGCATAGTGTCCCTTCTCTCCACACTTATAACAAGTTATTTGGTTCCCCCAACATACCCTGTTTCCATGATACCTACTGCACTTATTGCAAGTTTCTTGCCGATCTTCTTTCTGAACTTTATGGTCTTTTTCTTGTGGATGACTGGATTTAGGATTACCTTTCCCATTTCCACCATCCACGTGGGAGCCGGAATAGGGACTCTGATAATGAAGGTACAGAGATGGTTGCAGCTATGATGGCAATGGCCAATGCCATGAGGCAGCAGACTGAACAAGCAGCGGCAACTACTTGAGTTTTAGAGAGGTTGGTACCTCAGCAACAAGTACCCCCACCGGTACCACCACTAGTACAAGAAGTACCAGTCGGGAGAAATCAGAACTTTCTCGACATTGCGGAATTCAGAAATATGAATCCTCCGATATACAGGGGTGATTGTGATCCGATTAAAGCGGAAGAGTGGTTTATTATCAGAGTCCCTATTCCGGCTCCCACGTGGATGGTGGAAATGGGAAAGGTAATCCTAAATCCAGTCACCC
This sequence comes from Ormosia semicastrata, assembly GCA_029884595.1. Taxonomy (NCBI): domain Eukaryota; kingdom Viridiplantae; phylum Streptophyta; class Magnoliopsida; order Fabales; family Fabaceae; genus Ormosia; species Ormosia semicastrata. The sequence continues at coordinate 80,649,969 of JAQQTO010000060.1, forward strand.
ACAAGAAAAAGACCATAAAGTTCAAAAAGAAGATCGACAAGAAACTTGCAATAAGTGTGGTAGGTATCACAGAAACAGGGTATGTTGGGGGAACCAAATAACTTGTTATAAGTATGGAGAGAAGGGACACTATGCTAGGAGTTGTTCTCAGGGGCAAGAGAAAAAGACTAAAGATGGACCTATCGCTGGGGGTAGAGTTTATGTTGTACGAGGCGAGGAGACATCACCATCTCCTGGTTTTAGAAAATTTGGTAATTTTGCTTATTATCTTGGTTTTGTTAAAATTGGATTATATCTGTTGTTGTATATTGGTTGTTAGAACTTGATACACAAGGTAAACCAATTTTGGGGACAAAATTCTAAAAAGGTGGGGAGAATGTAATACCCTAGAAAATCATGTTAGGCTTGTATATGGTTACAGAGGTAGCCTAATACTTACTTAACATGTTTGTGAAGTTTTGTGACTTTCTGAGCACGTTTAGGCACTTTGCTGTAACGCTAAGTGAGGAATATAGCTGTTATTTGCTCTGGAAGTGGCTTAAACTGCTTAGTTAGTGGAAATAACTGTGGAGAGTTTGTTTCCAAGTCACAAATGTGGAAACTGTACTACAGTTAAAGTTTAAGAATTTTCGGAGTTAGTTTGGCATTTTTGAGCATACTGGTAGTGTGTTTTAGTGCCGGATTGACCCCTAGCTGATATGGAAATATCAGTTTTTGGTGAAACAGAATTTTTAATGAATCTCAGAATTTATTTTGAATCTGTTGGAAGTTACAGAATTAGATTTGGAGAAGTTTGAGTGTTCTTAGCAGAGCGGGGTTTTAGTACCCAATCAAGAGAATTCAAAAGGAATTTCTCTTCTTGAAATATCCCACGGTGGGGATATTTGAGGGGTAAGAACTGAGCAGAAAAATAGAGAGGCTGAAAATGTGAGAAAGAAGAAGAGAAAAGAAAGAAAAGAGAGAAGGAGAAGAAGGAAGAGGAGGATCCAAGTGAAGGTCTTGCTTCATCTTCATCTTCAAGCCTTGAGGTAGGGGGTTCTTGCTCTCATCTCCCAACTTCCATCTTTGCTTCTATGATTGTTATGCTTGGGGTATGTATAAAATAGGTGAAAATGAGGATTTGTGGGTTCTTGAGGGTTTGAGTTGATTGAACACCTTGGAAACTTGGATTAGAACTTGTAAAGAGTTAAATGAAGCTTGGTGGCTGAATTGATTCTTAAGAATATTTATGTAATGTTTTGTGGTGGAAAGTGAGAAATAGGTATTTGGGAGAAGGGTTTTGACTCTTGATGAATAATTGTCATATGAAAGGTTAATGAGAGATTAATGAGTTGAGTTTAGTGTTTAATGATTCAAATAAGTTTAGAGACCATTATTGGAGTTAGAAAACACTTAGAATCCATGTTTGTATGGTTGGAAACAGATTTGGGGCCATTGGAACAGTGGTTCGTGTTCTGCAGAATTTTCTACAGAAGGGTCACGCCTAGGCGCAACCTGGCCAAGCCTAGGCGTGGACTGATCAGTTTTTCAGTCCAGCGAGACAGAGACTGCCACGCCTAGGCGTGATACAAGACAGTAACCTGACAGCTTGTGGTATTTGTAACATAACTTAAGTTGTGGTTATCGGAATGACCTGGTTCTTGTTAAATTTGAAAGATAAGACATAAGGCTATCTACTTGTAAAATTTCATAATTTTATTAGTTAAGATGGATTTTTGGTGAATTTATGAAAAACATCCTTTTTAGGATGCCTAGAGCAGATTTCATCAGAATTTCTATTTTGATGTTTTGAAGTTCCTAATTGCTAGGATACTTTGTTTATGCCTAGTAGAGTATGTTAAAACTATAATAGGAGTAATTGATAAAGTGTGAATGTATTATGTCAAGTTGACTTGAAATGCTAATTACGGGAGGTAATTAGACGTGGCTACAATATACATATAATTTGTATTGTGATGGATCGAGGAATTGAGTTTCCCTAAGTGTGGAAATTATTTATGTATGCTCTTTTAAGAGTGATAAGATACTTTTAAAAGTATTTGATGATTTGTTTATGAAATGAAATTGGAATGCCTATAAATCAATTGCGAAAACTAGTTATGGGAAGTAATTAGTAATTGTATTGCATGAGATGTTCGTGAAACCTATTGAGGTTTTTAATGCTAATTATGAGAAGTTAATTAGACATGATGATATGCTTAGTGGTATGATTTGCCTTTTTGAAAGGTGTAAGCCCCGTGAAAGTGGGTGTTCTATATCAGGTAAGGCACATTGTATCCTTCCTAATATAGTGAAGTATTGAGGATGAATTTCCTTGTTCGTTATCAATAACCTTGTAGTTGATGAGACTTCACTACTTGGGGGGAAATGAGATGTCCTCTGGGATAATAAGGTATGCTGGATGAGACTTCCAGTGCTTGTTCGAGGTTATAGATGAAACTATGGACTTCTATTGCTTTGTTCAAGTTTCATGCATTCATGACATTACCATGGGATTGGAGGTCCTGGATGTGGTATCATGCATTATTCACCTTCATACTTAGGAAATTGCATAGACATAATCATTAGTCATAATTAAGCATAACATGGCGATTGTATGGGCAATTGCTATCATGACATTTTCCTGCATTGCAATTGTATGGGCGATTGCATGTTGTTGAGATGAGGAGTTGTTGCTTCCATGATTGAAGTGTCAACTTGATAATTGTGATATTATCTAATTGTACATATATGTATATATGCTGGTATTGGAATACTTCTACTGAGATATGTTTTCTCACCCTGATTGTGTTGCCATGTAAATCCAGGTGCAAGTTCTTCGAAAGGGAAGAAGAAGGTGTATGAGGATTAGCATAGCTTAGATGCTATTTTGAGCTGAGCATATGTAAATGTTTTATATTTGCTTAGTTCTTTCAGGTTATGTATAAGAGTATACCCTTGAAGTAGTGATGTATATATATAACTTTTGCTATCGTGGCTTTCCATATTTACTCATTATGTATGAATGATATGGGTTAAACGTTGATGTATGTTAGTAATAGCAGGGTCAATATTGGGTTATTCATTTATATGACGATATATTTGGGTAGCAAATATTGGGCTGTTACATTTTATATCCTTCCTAGTATAGTGAAGTATTGAGGATGAATTTCCTTGTTCGTTATCAATAACCTTGTAGTTGATGAGACTTCACTACTTGGGGGGAAATGAGATGTCCTCTGGGATAATAAGGTATGTTGGATGAGACTTCCAGTGCTTGTTCGAGGTTATAGATGAAACTATGGACTTCTATTGCTTTGTTCAAGTTTCATGCATTCATGACATTACCATGGGATTGGAGGTCCTGGATGTGGTATCATTCATTATTCACCTTCATACTTAGGAAATTGCATAGACATAATCATTAGTCATAATTAAGCATAACATGGCGATTGTATGGGCAATTGCTATCATGACATTTTCCCGCATTGCAATTGTATGGGCGATTGCATGTTGTTGAGATGAGGAGTTGTTGCTTCCATGATTGAAGTGTCAACTTGATAATTGTGATATTATCTAATTGTACATATATGTGTATATGCTGGTATTGGAATACTTCTACTGAGATGTGTTTTCTCACCCCGATTGTATTGCCATGTAAATCCAGGTGCGAGCTCTTCTAAAGGGAAGAAGAAAATGTATGAAGACTAGCATAGTATAGATGCTATTTTGAGCTGAGCATATGTAAATGTTTTATTTTTGCCTAGTTGTTTCAGGTTATGTATAACAGTATGCCCTTGAGGCTGAGATGTATATATATAACTTTTGCTATCGTGGCTCTCCATATTTACTCTTTATGTATGAATGATATAGGTTAAACGTTGATGTATGTTAGTAGTAGCAGGGTCAATATTGGGTTATTCATTTATATGACGATATATTTGAGTAGCAAATATTGGGCTGTTACAAAATCTACAGACAACCGCATATCCCTGAATTGCTGTATCATTTCATTCTCCTTGATCATTATAGCAGGCAAACTACGTACTTTTCTTACTTAAGGCATCCATTACAATATTCACCTTTTTCGGGATGATACAACAATTGAAAATCATAATTTCTTAAAAAATCTAATTATCGTCTCTGCTTCATATTCAACTCATTCTGATCGAATAGGTACTTCAGATTCTTTTGATCGCTACAGACATTGAAAGTTACTCTATAAAGAAAAAGCCCCCACCTTCGCTGGATCCACCTCAATCTCTTCCTTTTAGATTACGCATCCCAAAAGTTGAGCTTCCTTTACCCAGAGTTCGCACTTGGACAACTTCGTGTATAACTTCTTCTTCTTATTCAGAATTTGAAGAACCATATTGAGATGTTTAGCATGTTTCTCCGGACTTCGAGAATAGATCAGAATGTTGTTAATAAAGACAATGACAAATCTGTCTAAATAGGGAAGAAAGATCCTATTCATGTAATCCACAAATATTACTGGAGCATTCATTACCTTGAACGACATTACTAAATGCTCATAGTGCCCACAACATGTCCGAAAAGTTATCTTGGGAACATCTTCTACAATCAAGTAAATCTGATGATAACCAGTACACAAATTAATTGTAGAGAAAGTAGCGGTTCCCTTTAGTTGATCCATCAAATTATCTATCCTCGATCTTAATAGGAAGTGTTTCATAAGTCAAGTCCTTTTCTAATTGTACTGTATTCGGTACTATGACATGGTTTGGATCAGGAATATATTTTCTCAATTGAGATACATGGAAGACATTATGAAGGTTAGAAAGAAAAGGGAGTAAAGTCATTCGGTATACCATCGGACCTATCCGACAAGGAATTCGATATAGTCCAATAAATTTAGGAGTGAGCTTTCTAGATTCAAATCTAGAAATCTCTGTCTTAGGAAACACTAAAGTTCTTATTAGAACAGAATAATAAGATATGGTCAGAAAATAATCAATCCATTCCTGAGATCATGTCTATTTATGAAAGAAGTAGACAAATCAAATCAATAGAAAGGTTCCAATTTCTAACGGTAAAGGATAGTTTAAGCAAACTTGTGAAATAATAACAGGTTTAGCAAAGGGAAATAGTAATGTTTAGGCCAAAAGGAAATAGATACACAGACAACCTAAATTGGTTCATATAGTCATAGGTGGCAAAAGAATGGGTTGTTGCTAAGTCAAATAGTACAGTTAAAAGCCTATTTCCCATGATACAATCTTACTGGTTAGATCTTCAGATTGAGAGGCTTCTACTTCGCTCATCGGGTAGACTTCCCTTCTTGCTTGAGGTATTATCACTTGTACATTGCTAACGGAAAGCACCTTCTTCGACTGGGTACATCTTCTGGGAATGTGTTTGGGCTTCCCATACTTGAAACAGATCATTTCCTTGCTCGTACACTCCTTCGTCAAATGGCCATTTCCATACTTCTTACAATATAGTAAAAACTTCACAGTCCAACAGAAATTACTGCCACTAGTACTTCCTTCATTAGTTCGTTGTTGTTGTTGATTCCCTGATGATCGTAAATATGATTTCTGCCGGTATTGTTTGACTTTTCATCTCCTCCCTTTTTGGAACCTAGATGGTTCAAAGTTACGAAGTCTTGTATCCCGATACTGATTTAACTCTGACAAATTCTGAGCCTCAACTGTCGCTTCTTGTTGTTGAATGATCCCCTAATTCTATTGTACTATTGTATCGGCCATTCCTTGCATTGTTGTAGCAGCTGCAGCCACAATCTCGCTGTCTTGTTCAGGATTCACACGCACACTTCTACCACCACGAGCCATCATGTTCCTTTAAAGTCAAACTAACAATACACAATGAAAGTCTGGTGAATTCATTTCAAACAATTTGTCTCCTTTTGAAAACCAAACAATACATCTTTATGTTCGATTTTAGAGAAACACAACACAAACAAAACAAGCCTCCCCACAAATCCAAAAGACTTGAACTTGGGCTCTACTCACACTAGAAGTACCACTCCAAAGGGTGTAGGTACAAATAATTCTACACAAGTTCAGTCATCTAACTGGACTCTTAATAGAAGAACTCCAATTCTCCTAGTTCGCCTAGTTGGAGTCATAGTCTCCTATCCACACAGATCATTACATATTGAGTGGGCAAATCCCCAATATCATGTAATTGTGTAACAGTAACTACTAATATCCAACCTAAAGTAACTTGTGCAATCCTCTTTCAACATCTCAAACAAGAGATAAGGAAATGCACAACACACATAGAAATTTTCTACATGTCTAAGCATAGTCAGTCCATACCTCAGTTCAACAGGATGAACTGCTCTGACACCACCTAATGTAACACCCCCTCAGAAGGGCATTACATTTTAGACCAACTTCTTTTAAGAAAGACTTTACCCAAGTTATAAAGTAATTAATATTATAAAATACGAGCCTCAAAATTTCTTTTTTTGACATAACATAAACTTGCTAAAATAGAGAAACACAATACATAAGAACTGAATAATAGACCTTTCATAAAAACAAAGTTTACTACATCCATGAGTACGTTGTACTTACATTCCAAAAACGTAAAACATCTAACCTAACCAACTTAGACTGGCCCAAATTCACAACACCTAAAGAGAAGAGTCCTCCTTAGAAAGCAGATTCCCTAGCCGGGAATGCCTCAGCAGATAGAAATCTGAGTAGAGGATATCTTGGAGTCTCCCCTAGGAGTATAGTGAAGATCACTCCACGACTCCAGATAGGCATAACAAACTCTACATATACAATCATAAAAGAAAATGTAGTAACCACATGGCGGGTCCTACTTACGAATAGAGTGATGTCACTGCAATACTCTCTATGCTCTGTATCCCAATGGACATGCCAAGCGTCAGCGCCTTCGAGAAACTGTAGTCTAACAAAACCTTGAAGATTCTGCCTCGCCGCCATCACTATCCTCTTGAAAACATAACATATATAACAGAGCAGACAACACAAGACAACAAAGAGGTGAGATCCCCTACATTAATACCAGCATGGCAGCAAGAAACAGTAATAACAATAATGTCATTCACATACAACAAGATCAAAGAACAGCAGATATAATCATGTTATTACAGGAATATCACAGAACAACAGACATAATCATATTATCAACTGATAGATAATTCAATAATTAATATCATAATACATGAATACTGACTATGCCATAACAAGTAAGTATACTGACTATACCACCACATTATGCATATTGACCATGCCACAATAATATGTATACTGACTATGCATATGCACAATGCACTGACACTTACTCCATGGAGTTCAAACCAAACGTCAGAGAGAATGATCGGGAGAGTCACTGTTTGTATATCGTTAGCCTCAAATTATATGCTTCTCAATAAAATCAATATGCGCAACCTAGCTATACAAGACACTCTCAACCGGATCGTGAATAGGATAGTGCCTGGTCGAGATCATCCGAGCATCACTTCAACTTTACCACGGCCCAGTGGAGCTACCAACAGTCCACATGTGGGATACCTGCACCTTGACGCCTCCAAGTTCAACCATAAGTGAACTACACTACGCAATTCGCACCTGTACAAAGGTGTAATTCATCTCCTTGGCATCTACCTTTTCAATAAGTCATTCTGACTTTCACAATGCATAATCTCATGACAATGATAAACAATATTTATAAACAACCAAAGTTCCACCAAGAGGAGCCCCAACAGGGCTTAAGTCAATCACTGACATTCTCGGGTCCAGTACGTTAGCCCAATTAGCACAATGCTAATATATTCATTCACAAGGTATCTCAGTTGCGCAAATTCAAGAATCATCAATTTCAAATCACATGAAGCATTCTCACAAATTTCTATAACATGTAGAACCCTTATTTCACCTTTGAGCTTTCATTGTAACACTCTCAAGAATAAAAGTAAAAATTAACTCTAACCACCAAACTCTTCTAACTAAGTTCCTCGAGTGACCTTTTCTCATATTTTTCACGAAAACCTAAAAGAAACCACATCGTCTTAACCTCACAATTCTTTTCCTTTTCCCCTAAAGTCTTTCAAGTTTTCACTATTTCTCTCTCACGCTTGTTTTTCCTCACAAGGCAGAAATCCCTTTCTTATTAAATGACCACAACTTGTTGTTTCACTCCTTCATTATTATAGATGCTTAATCCATTTCCTTTTTTACCTAAGCATCTAAGTTCTAATTCAATACAAAGTTTGTCTTGGATACCCTTTTTAAAACCACTTGACCGTGAGCCTAAAGTCTTTGGACCTCAAAATTTTCATCTTCAACATCAAGATTTCAACCAAAAATCTGTCAAATAAAATACTTCAAATTTCATATCATCTTCCTATCTTATTTCTATAATTGAAGCCAAAATCAATTTCCTTTAATCCTAATTTAGTTCCCAAATCAACTAAATAATATTTTCTAACATTCTTTCCAAAACTTCCATTATTCTAATTCTAAATAAAATCTTTTCCATTCAACTTATAAAAAATCATCTTAACTAAAATACTCTAAGTCCCCAAATTACTTCTCAAGTCCATTATCAAATATCATAGCCAAAAACCAATTCTTTTCAATGGTAAAAACTTTGTCTCTCTCCTTTTTCAACTTGTAAACTCATAAATCATATTCTTGCTTCCTAATCATCTAAGTCCTTAATCAATGAATTATTTTTCTCACGGATACCTCCTCTTATGCCAAAAACCATGAGCTTCAACAGATCATTGGAACCAAAAATCATTCTTTTACAACATAATCATAGCATGCAACATACTTTAATCATCACAATTCTACTACATTAAGTTCACGCATACTATCAAATCATATCATCACATACCATTAAGCCACCATATCTATCTCATATATACAATCAACATCATATAATTGTACAAAATCAAACAAGCATAAAGCAATAATCACACAATCGAGTGAATAAATCCTCACATGGATTTTTCACTCACAAACACAAAATTCATTCCTCTCCACCTTAACATGATTGATGAGGTTAATCTCCCTCTTACCTTAGGAGATATCCAACCACTTCTTGAAGGACTTTTTGAAGCAACCCTCCACTTCCAAGAGCCTCTTGAAAATCGAAAATGACATAGCCAAGAATCAACATTTTTGACTTAGAAAAGAATAACTATGGATAAAAATAATGGTCTTGAAAGGAAGAAAAGAAAGAAGAATGAAAAAGGAGAAGTCTTTACCTTAGAAGTCTCCAAACCCTAACTTGAAGAAATGCTTGAAAAGTGATGAACAAGTCAAGATCTCAACACCAAATGGTCTTAGGAAAAGATGTAGATTCAAGAATATAGATGAGTGAGATCAAAGAAAATGAGATGGTGGGTTTTTGGGTTGTGGCAGTGAGGTAGGAAGAGAAAGTGGAAGAAGAGAATGAGAGAAAAATGAGAGAAGAGAAAAGTGAGAGAAAATGTAGAAACTTTTTGAAATGAAAAGTAAGATGAAGCTTTTGTGAAAAGATGGCAAAGTGGCCATCTTTTCCTTCCCTCCAAACTGTGTGGCTATCCCAAGGAGAGAGAAAAGAGGCTTCTTCAACAAGCTTTGATGAAGCTTGTTTAGAAAGCTTGGTTTCACCTTTTAGAAGAGTCAAAAAGTGATGTCAACTAAGTGATGTCACATGGATGATGTCACATAAAGAGAACACTCTAGAAAAGATGACTAGCACTTTACTAAAAGCTATTACCCAATGGGTAAAAGTCACAGTTAATAAAGTCGGTATCTCTTGTCCAATGGACAATAAAGCATACCCAAATTTTATCTATCAAATAAAATCTTGAAAAATAAAAAACTTTATAAACTGTGTTCGGCCTCGAGTTTAGTAAGATCCCCCAGTATGCTTCCACAATCCAAAAATATTTTATTCTTCTGGCCCCGCTTAATGTGCATGTAAATAAAAAAATATAATAAAATAATCAAAGTCACCCAATTAATTCACAAAAATTTACAAAAATCACAAAAATAACAAAAACACATATAACAGATAAGGAAAGAAATTTTGGGGCGTTACACCAATAGTTCCCCAAACCACTTCATCAGATTCTTCTCGTCCCTCTTCTTCCTTTTTCTTCTATTAATTATTGATTCTTGATGTCTAGAATTGGATTAAGGATTATTGAATCTTGTTCACTGGAAGATGGAGGTCATAGATGGCCTAGAAAGGCCATGGATGATCATAGCTTGGTTCATGGTTGTCGGCCATAGAGGGTGGTGGTTCTATGGGTCATGATGGTGACCCTAGGAAGTGGATGAAGAGTGGTTATGGTGGCTGGGATGTTATATGGGTGGTAACCACCACCCTTTAGTGTTGGTGATGAAAGAGATGTGGTGGTGGCTGCCACCCTTGAATGAAGAAGATGAACCTTAATGATTAGGATGTTGTGTCACTGTTTTGAGGGTTGTAATCTGCCACCTATGGTGGCCGAATTTTGGTCATGGAATGGTTGTGGTGGACCTTGGGGGCCACCATTTGAACCACCATCTTTGGAGCTTCCAACTTGGGGCTTTTGTAATAATTTTCGTCACGATGCAGGTCACCACCGTGGCTGGCCGTCCATGGTGGTCCAAGGTGGTTTTGACCCCTAAGGACCACCACTTGATGATGACAAGGAAGTTAGGTCAATACCGGGCCCAAGTGGCCTCTGGGTTTGTTCTGGCCTTAGGCCAGGCTGACCCTAGTTACACTCGATAGCCAGGGTTGGCCACACCCTAGGATAAGTTAGTTAAGAGCATTAAAGGTCAATGGGTTGATTATTATAGTGAAAAAAAGACTTAACAAGTCTCAGGTTGATACAAATTGAGTATTGAATTAATCCCTAAGGCCCTATCCTCATAGGGAAATTAAATGATGTAAGATAATGCTTCTATGAATGCATAAGGGTTATGTATGATATGTTACTTGAATGGCAAATTATCTTAAATGAGGCTTGAATATGTTCTTGGGATTGTGGTTTGGTATTGGTAACTACTATTGTAATACTCTCCCTAATCTAATAGCTATAATTTTTTATAGAGAAGTTCAATAACACTTGTGTGAGTTACCTGATAATTTTGGTGATTTTTTGGTTAGTTTAAGCATGATGCTACAACACAAAATGTGAAAAATAACTCATATTAACCCAGAACTTGGCATAAATGGGTTAGATGATTGAAGTAAATATGAAAAATTTATTTCTAAGTCACAAATAATTAGAATGAGTTGTGGTAAATTTGGGAGAATTAAGTAAGCTAGTTTGGTATTTTTAATAATACAGGATAAATGTTTAAAAGCTAAATTAAATAGGAAAGTAGCTCAGAAAATTATGAGATTTTGTGAAGATATTAAATAAAGGATGAAAAATATTTTGGAAATGAGTACAGGTTAAGGCAGATACCTGTAAACTTATTAACTTAATTCCTTAGGTTTAACTTAAGTTAAGGAAGAGTAATAGAGCTTAAGTGACAATTTATGGTGTATGAAAAATTATTGAATAATAAGTATAAGGACTAAATGAAGTCCTAAAATTTTCTATAACACTTATGAAAGTTAGAGAATTCATTAATGGAATATCAAAGTATCCCTAAGAGATACAAAACTTCTATATAGCTACAAAAGTCAAATGATCTTATCTTATTTCCCTCTTTTGCCGTCTTTGACTTCCAACTTTTTCTTTCTCAATTTTCTCCATTCTCACACGTAACTTCTAGTAGCAGAAAGATAAGGAAGAAAGAAAAAAATGAAAAAGGAAGGAGAGGAAGAATGAAGAAGAAGAAAAAAGGAAGACTAAGAAAGAACAAGCCAAGAGATAGAATACCACCTACATAGGAGTAGAGGTAGGGGCTGTTGTATATTTTTACTATGCTTTAACCATTTTGTTTCTTAAACTCTTGTGTAACGCCCCTTTTTGGAAGGGGATGTCACATCATTATTTACGATGCAGAAAACTAAAGAATAATTAAGACTCGGTTCATTATGTTACAGATAACTTACTTAGTCGTGATCGTATAATTAAATTAGTGAATTTTTTTTCTCTTTCTTATTATAAATAATAAAATATAGTGACGAGACGTAGTTACAACAAAGGGTAAAATAAAAGTAAACCATACATTCCGACAACATATATATATATATAATCATATCAAACTTATTTAGTTACAACACCTGATATACAAAAAGCAAAACTATGCATGCCCCAAAAATTATACATGTACAGCCCACCAAAAAGATAAAACATCAGGCCCCCAAAAGAAAGACAGATAGTCATCAGTAGCCATCGACAGTATCAGCTCCTAAGAGGAAAGAGAAGGAACCATGTCAAGATCCTCCTCAGGGTCTTCCTCGTTAGAGGAAGCCCTCATCGGAGCCATCGAATTACAGGCGGGGGCTCGGGCAGTAGAGAGGAATGAATCCTCCTGTGGAGAGTAATAACGTTCACCCTACATATCCTTAATGGGCAAATAAAATTCTAAATGCAAATGAAAACTACAGGTAAAGATAGGCGGATCATATCGCCCCCAAGCTATCAACATTGTCACGTCTCCCAGATAAACACAGTGGTCCGAAGTCAGGTTGATATGCCAACAGTTCGGACCTCTGAGGAAAGCCAGTCGCACATATCTCAAAAAGCCTTGCGGATGGGTCGTTATGATCAAAACAGGTACTAATCAAATTCAGGCCAAAAACTGGGGAACTCGTGTACATCACCTTCTTCTCCACTGTCTTCAGAGAAACATATACATATATACACAGAGGTAGTAGAAATACAGAAAAGAGGTGAGACATCCTACCTTCAGTACCAATTATGGTAGTAAAGAAACAAAATGGCGTAGGACGCCCACATAGCAGTACAAGAGTAATAAACAGTAATCAAGAGGCAAATATTAAACAACTGAACAATTCTAGGCAGTTATGCATCAATAAGGTAACAATTCCAATTATCATATCAAATGCCAGACAATATATTGACTCATTATGCACATGCATACGTTATCAAAATCCTACTCCATGGAGCTAGACACAAACATTCGGAGAGAAAGATCAAGAGACATGTCTGTAACTCGGCTGCTGCGGCCAAAGTGCTATAATTCATCAATTTATCCACGTGCACATCAAGGCATTGTACAAGACATTCTTCACTATATCGCGATATAGGACAATGTCTCTGTCCGAATCGTCGGTGCGTTTGCATCGGTCTGCCCCACGGACAAAAGAGCTACCAACTGTCCATTGCGAGGTACCCACACCCCGACGCCCCCAAGGTCAACATTATGACCTACACTAGTCTACTCGCACTCGCACTAAGGTGTGTTCAATCTCCTAGGCAACATGGCCTTAACAACAGCCCATCAGACTTTCACACAACATCTTTTAGATTCAATATCTAACATATTTATCCAGTGAAAAGACTAAAGTCTTTTCAGGTTAGCTTCCCCAACATACTTTTTAGTTAATTAGACTTTTTAGATAGAAAACCAAATAATTCAAAATTTTGAATTTACACGTGTGTAAATCCCATGTTCCCTTCAATTTCCACTTTATTGGGAAGCACAACCTATGATTGTATTTCTTAAACTGCAACCATTTTATTTTAAAGGCATCTAGGGAGCTTCAACGCTCTTTTATTATAAAGAGGCCTTTTAATGCTTTTGAAGAACATTTTATCTTCTTCAAGCTTTTCCTCTTTAGCCTCCATTTTCTCGCTTTTAAGCTTCCTGCAATGTCAAGCTCTCTAAATCTAGTTTGTGCCCCACCTGATTGTGGTGGAATTCTTTATGCCACTAATCCTTTGGTGGACAATTTTGAGCTTTGGAAATCATAGGTATTGATACATTTTTCCATTACAAATTCTAGACATACTTTCTTAGGTCCCATTCTTCCTTTGGAAGAACTTGAATCCATTTCTCATTCCTTCCCTTGTCTAAAGGATGAAGAAATTCTTGTTTCCAAGGACACTATCCCTATTGATTTCTTTAGCTACATCCACAAAATCTTTAGAAGTTCTCCCCTATTTCCAAAAACCAATTATCTAAATTAGTTGAATAGGGTCAAAAGCCAAAAGGTAAATTTATGGAAACGAATTGGCATTTTGGACTTTATTCAACTAAGTCGTTATCCCATCAATTTAGTCCTTCGATGCTTTTTTGTTCTTTTTTTTTCTAGAACAAAACTACTAACATTTTTTATATTCTTTATGATATGAATGGTCCTTCCATTTTTGAACTTATTGTTATAGCATGTTTGAAACCAACTAGGAAAATCATTACTCAAATCTTGAAACCCAAAAATATTTTGGAATTAGACTTAGGCAAATTGATCCATGTCATAAAGATTTGACAAAGTTTTACATTGACTGTCGACTACCTAACACAAAGAACCATCACAAAGACATTGAGAATGTGTCATATGAAGAGCATATCGCTTTCCTACTTTATTGGCTTAGAGCTTATGTCTTTTGCTCGAAATCTCTTCAAGTTCCAAAATCTCTTCTTCCCCTTGCCATGTTACTTCATGAAGGAAATAAACTATGTTTGAGCAAACTGATCCTTGCTCAAATCTATGAGTAAGTTGTTAATACACTTCGATCTAGAGAAAAAAGACTAACCAATTTAGGTGGTCCTTTTTCACTTCTCTAACTTTGGTTGAATGTCATTTTTGAGCCTCACCTTTCTAATAGTTCCCTAAAAGACATTTCAAGGGGTATCAAAGGTTATCAACTCACCTTTCTTAACTATCTGACTCGAAAAGGACAGTCCTCTTTAGATGAGTTCAAATATTTCTTTTCCACAAAGTCAAATACCAAGCTGACAATATTAATCTTTCTCTTTTTACTAATTGAAAGCATGGACCATAATGGTTCACTCGAGCTTTCTATACTGATAGCCTTGGAGCACAATAAAAAAACCATGATCTATAGGGAAATTTTCTTTGCTGTCAACTACTAATTTCAAGCCTTCTTGGTCTTAATGACATTGGTATAGTTGCATACCTACCAAATACTTTATCTTGCCAATTTGGCTTTTCCCAAGCTCTCCCAGCACCCATTTCGATGAACAAAGAATATTAACTTTGTGATAATGATATGACTTCAATAAAACATCTTAAGGGTTATCTTGACATGAATGAAAAACGCAAAGAAGATCTTAATGCTTTCGATTGCAAACCCAATTTCATTTTTACCATCAAATTCATAGATTGGTGGAGCAAATATTATTCCAAGCATCATGTTCATTTGGAGACTTGCTTTCAATGTATGACTCACTTGAATCCTTCTATATAGATTGATGATTCAAAGAATAAAACCAAAGGTATGCATCTTCAAGAAATTTAAAAGTTAGAAAAATATTTTAAAGTCAAATGGGACCATCGAAATGTGAGGGCGGTAGTTTGAGAGGCTGAACAAGTCATTAGGCTCGAGAAAGCTGAACATTATAACAAATGTCATACTAAGTTTATTGGTGCTCTAATTTTGAACCCATTAGAAAAACCTGAGGACTTCAATAAATCTTTTGCAAAATATCCTCCACTTCCTAATGTTTCTTTTGGTATGGCTAACTGGTTTCTGGATCCAGCTGGTGGAGCCTTATGAGTTTATTATGAAACTAAGAAAAAACAAGTTAATTTTGCAAAGCATTATTTGCATAACTATCAAATTTCTTAGACGGTAACACTTGAGTAAATGTTTTCCTCCTTATGGTAATCTTCCCTTCAATCTCTTAACATTCAATTTTAACATTTAGTTAACATATTTATTTTCTCGTACCTTCAAAGGGTATCAAAGTGATGGATGATCCCAAGGTCATAGAAGAAGATTGATCTAATGGTGAAGGCCAATCTCAACCAAAGAAAAAGAAATCAATAGTTGCTGCCACGAAATCTAAGGTCAAGAGTCAAAAGGCTATGTAGTCGGCTACTGTAACACAAAAAGAAACACCTTCGTTTGCTAAAGCTCAAGAGGCAACTGCAAAAGAAACTTAATAGATTGTAAAAATAGCCAAGGTATTGAGTTTCACTAGATTTTAAGAAACAAATAATTTTTTTTGCTTTTGTCTTTTAACTCTAACACCTTTGTTTAGACTACTTCTTCGAGCATTGTAAAGGTTCCTGAATCCAAGCCTTGGCTAATTAAGTTTATTGGCAAAAAGAAAAGGATAGACAATTCAACCACTCTCTATGTCGAAACTGTTGATTCTTCAAAAGAACAATATGAAGAGATACTTGCCTCAAATGTTGAAAAATCTACTAGCTCAGCAACGGAGGACTCCAGCTTAGAGAAAAGTCAGCCTATGGTATGGTTCTGCTGTACTCCTTGTCATAATATCATGTTATCTGTAAAATTTCTATTTTCTTTGTATTTTAATAGGATATCAAGAAAGAGCCTTTGGAAATGGATATTGAATATTCTCCTACACCAGTATCAAGAAAAACAAGGATTCCTTTTCCACATTCAACCTCACCTTTTTGATCAAAAGGGAGCTTGTTCATTCTTCACTGTCTCACTTTTGCCCAGAAGTAGGAGAAACTCAACCTTCAACAACTCAATTGGAGCAAGCCTCAAGCATTCCTTCTTCCAATCAACCAAACAATAATAAAATAGCCAAAGAGGTGGTGGTTGAAGCATCAAAGAGAGTTGTCCAAGAGAATATAACAATGTCAATTCCTAGCGGGTCAAGTTTCTAAGAGATGGCTGATTTTGCCTTTCTCCTCGATAAGGACCTTGCCAAGTTTTTGGAAAACATTTTGACATGGCAACTCACTATTTATTTGAAATCTCACCAATCTATAGCCCAATTTGAAACAGAAATCCAGAGCTCATTTACTTCCATTTTGTTAGAAGATTTGGAAAACATTTGGATACCAAGCTCGAGCATCTAATGTCCAATGAGGATTTGAAGCAAAAAATGGTTTCTCTTCTTAAGCAACGAGGCCAGAATGACCACCAACTTACTTTAGATATCAAAGAAACTTTTCATAAGGCTCGAGGATTGTTTAAAGACCTACTAGCTAACTTTCCTAGTTTTTAGCAAACTATTAAAGACTATAAGCAACTTCTCAAGTCAAAGGCTCAACTCATGGAGAATTTAGGTCAAGCCAAAGAAAGTCAAACTCACCTTAATAGCACCATGACTAGTGCCCAAGCTTGATGGGAACATATCTCCAAGCAAATTGAGGATCTCCCTCCTTGCAGCCATCTTAGTCTTCACAGATATAATCAT
The DNA here is from genome assembly GCA_029884595.1 of Ormosia semicastrata. Taxonomy (NCBI): domain Eukaryota; kingdom Viridiplantae; phylum Streptophyta; class Magnoliopsida; order Fabales; family Fabaceae; genus Ormosia; species Ormosia semicastrata. The sequence continues at coordinate 80,667,185 of JAQQTO010000060.1, forward strand.
AAAATAGAAACAGACAGAACAATACAGTAAAGAGGTGAGGTCCCCTACATCAATACCAGTCTAGCAGTATAGAAAATGACAGTAGACATATAGATATAATAATTAACATAATGTACCATATTATCATTTTACAGTAAATCATAATGGCATTTTACGAATAAATTAACATACCACAGATAAAATATCAAATAAACATAATCATCATTCTAAGATGTTGACCAATGATGCATATGCACAGAGACTCAGTCCTACTCCATGGAGCTACTACACAATGTCGGAGAGAAGATCCAGAAGATATGTCTGTCACTCGGCTGCCGTGGCCAAAAGTACTATAATTTATCAATTTATCAAAGTGTACATTAGGCATTGGACAAGACATTCTACATTAGATCGTGATTAGCGATAGTGTCTTGGTCTGGATCGTCGATGTGTTTGCATCGGTCTGATCCACGGCACAGGGGCGCTAATAACTGGCCATTGTGGAAAACCTGCACCCCGACGCCCTCAAGGTCTATACTTGACCTACACTATGACCAATGCACCCGCACTTAGGTGTAAATCAATCTCCTAGGCACGTGGCCTTAATCAATAAGTGAATACGCTTTTCTATGCATGATATATGATCCAAATACACATACTGTCATTAATCACACAGTATTTCATAGCCACACACCGTCACTTGGCAGTACCATTATTCAACATTATCGAGCCCACCATGATAACCCAACAGCAAACTGCTGTTTACACTTAATCGCGTTGCGATATTATCGCATTTTCACAATTGCGTAACACTTCTGTTACATTTTCAAATCGTGTAAAGATTTTTCAACGTTTTCTTAATCGCGTAAAGATTTTAAAACGTTTTCTCAATCGCGTAGCCTAAAATTACAGTTTTTGAGTCACGTAAAGATTTTTCAATGTATTTTCAATTGCGTAAAATATTTCTAACATATTTTAAGTCCAAAATAATATTTTTCTTATTTAATACCAAAAATTGACTTTATTTTCATTATTTGCAAAATAATCCTTCTGTAAAATAATATTTACATAATATTCCCTCATTAAATAATATTTCCAAAATAGTCTTTCTTTAAATAATATTTGCAATATAGCCCATTTTTAAAGAATATTTTCAAAATAGTCCCTCTTTAAATAATATTTTCAATATAGTCCCTCTAAAAATTAGTATTTCTACTATTTCTTAGAAAATTGTGTTTCTTTAATTTACTTGGGATATTACAGCTCAAAATTTCTTAACGCACTTCAAAGCCCATAGGGTGAGCTATACGTCAGTAAATTTTAAGTATTCACTTTTATTTCACTACATAGCTTAATTAAGCTAATTTTAATTCTAAAATATCATTTTAAATTCATAAACTTATAAAATTGAGTTCTTACTATTTAAACACCAAAGTTTACACTTAGTAAAATAATTTTGGATCTTGATCATCAAAAATTGGCATGTTGGCAGAATTCATATAGTGTTTCAAAATTCATATATAAATCATTTTTTAACACTTTAATCCTTATAAACTCACTTAATTAAATTTCTTGTCACAAAATCCTTTAATCCTCAATTAGGAAAATAATTTAGGACTATTGGTCCCCTTTTTTGGTGATGAGGCCGTGTGCCTCTAGGCTTTTTGGGGCCTTCATATAATTTTCCTCATCATGTTATTCACATCCAAATTACTCATAAATTTGCATGCTTTATAATTCACACATACAAGCATATTATCAAAGCCATAATCATACCAACACATATGCAAGCATAATTTCAAAACTATAAACATAACAAGCACAAACAAAGAGAGCTAAAACAAGCAAGTGAATAAATCCTTATGGATTTTTCACCACAAACAAGCCATTTCCTCACCACCAACACTTGGTTGATGAGGTTAATCTCCCTCTTACCTCAATGAAGACAATAAACTTCAAGCTTCTTCTCCTCTTGATTTCATGTGGCCCAAAGAAAACCCTAATCAATCTTAAACAATTCTAAAAGTCATAATCAAAGCTTGAAAACAACAAACCATGGATCAATCATGATCTAGAAAATTAGAAATCCTACTTCGGATCAAAGAATCAAGAAATTACTTTAGAAGTAGGAAACTAAAGCTTGAATTTTGAAGCACTTAGAGAAGGATTTAGATAAAACTCTCTAAAAAAAAGTGTTTAGGATGATGTTTGGGTTTAGAAAGTATGGTTAGATAAAATTATAGAAGTGTAGAAGTGGGGTTGAGGTGTAGGGGCCGTGAGGTTCAAAGTGGGAAGAAAGAAAATGTGTTCTTGATAAGTAAGAGAAAATGATGAAGAGTTTAGCTTCACAAAGTGAGAGAAAATGAAAATAAAGTGATCAACTTGAAAGTGAATGGCTATGGGCTTTAGTGTGTAGGAAAATATCAAGATTCAATCATTGTAATAAAATGTCATATGCATTCACATGGCATAGGTCATTTAGGAGTTATAAATTGGTCATAAAAGACCATTCAAGAATATGGTGGAAGGCCTTATGGTCGTGTGGTGCATGGAGATAGAAGAGTGAGATATTTTTGTATTGATATTTCATGTAAATATTTTAGGAGACATGGATATTTACTACAAGTGATAGGCATGAAAGTTAAGCCTTCGAACCCTTCCATTTTGTACCTTGGCCGTAGCTTCCTCCAAACAAAAAGAGTAGTCAAAATTTTCACCTTCTAACTTGTTCATCCAATGGTGTAGCACCAAAAAGGTCAAAGCCACTATTATTGACTATTTCTTGGTTACTTTATTAATTAATAGAAAGGTGATAGAAATGAATTAAGTGTAGATCTTTTGTCTCCAAAGAAGCTTGACCGTGGGATTCAAGCATTCAAGGAGTCCAAAGCTTGTTTAGCAAACTTGTCACCTTTTGGTCCATAGCAAGTCAAGCCATTTTCCTTGACTAATTCTAATTGGTTAAGTGGTTAACAAGACTTGCTTCTTATTGGTTAGGTGGCTAACAAGACTTGCTTCCTATTGGTTGCCACTATTATGGACTTTTCAACAAGTATGCTTGATTCTAATTGGTTGATCACTAATGCTAAGTAATGATGGGTCATCATTACTCTTAAGATATTTAGCTTAGATATTTTCTGCTTAGATATTTCCATTCAGATATTTTTCAAAAGATATTTTCTAGCAAATATTACCCAATGGACAATAGCTACTGCTATTATTACACAATGGGTAATAGAAAACTCAAATACAAAAAATCTTCGTCAACTGTTCTCAGTTTCAGGTTTAGTAAGATCCCCTGATCTCGCCTTGATAGTCCAAAACTTTCTGGTCTAGGAAAATTTTTTATTTTTTTAGGTCCGCATCCAGTACACAAACAGCTTAAAATAATATTAAAATAATCACAGACTCAGAAAATTTCACAAAAATTCTCAAAAATCATAAAATTTATATAACTCATATATTTTTGAAAAAAACTAAATTTAGGCATACGGTTCAAAAATAATATTAAAATAATCAAAATAATATTAAAATATTCAAAATAATTAAAAATTCCCAAAAATTCACAAAAACTCATAAATATTATAAAACTCATTTATTTCAAGAAAAATGAAAAATCGGGGTGTTACAACTCATTTATTACTCCTTTATCTTGTCTTTGAACTTTCACATAGCATTTTCCAGCTATGTTGTTTCAGATGATTCTCTTACTTTTCTTGGATTTCCTCCATCTGATTATTCGAACAAGCAATCGTAATCAAACAAATTCACAGACAATCACATATTCTTGAATTGATTTATCCATTCGCTCTCCTTAACCATCGTAGCAGATACACTTAGTACATTTTCTACATAAGATATTCGCCACGACATTCACCTTTCTGGAATGACATTGAAGTTGAAATTCGTAGTCTTTCAAAAATTCTAATTATCGTCTCTTCTTCATCTTCAACACCTTTTGACGAAACAGATACTCTAGCTCTTACGATCGCTATAAACATCGTAGGTTGATTCATAAGAAAAACGTCTCCAGATTTTTGACACAAAAAAAAACTATAGCAAATTCCAAAATGTGAATTGAATAATTCTTCTCATGCACGTTCCACTACCTTGAAACATACGTCACTACCGTTTCTTCAATCAAAATTCGCACTTGAACAACTTCGCGTATAACTTCTTCCCCTTCTTCAGAAATTGAAGAACCACACCGAGAAGTTCAGTATTTTCCTTTGGACTTCGAGAATAGATCAGAATATCGCCAATAAGGACAATGACAAATCTGTCTTGAAACATCTTCCACTTTCACGCGAATTTGATGATAGTCAGAACGTAATTCGATCTTGAAGAAAATAGTGACTTCCGTCATTTGGTCTTCTAGTTCCCATGTTGTATCTCCCGCCTTATTGTTCTAGATTTTCTTCATCAAGGTAAGTTGCTTCACTTGCCTATCTTTAATCTTAACAGAAAATGTCTCATAGATCAAGTTATCTTCTAATTGTACTGTATCTGATACTATGACATAGGTTGAATCAAGAATATAGTTTTAATTGAGATACATGGAAGACACTATGAAGGTTAGAAAGAAAAGTAGAAAAGTGATAAGGCTATTCAGTAGGTTACCAGATTTATCCAACAAAGAATTTTAGATGGTCTAATAGATTTCAAAATGAACATGGTCTAATAAATTTAGAAATAAACTTTATGGATTCAATTTCTGGATTCAAATCCAAAAATCTCAGTTCAAGGAAACACTAAAGTTTCATTGAAACAATCTAGTAGGATATGGTTGGAAAATAACCAATCCATTTATAAAGTCAAGCTCTCAAATAGATGTGATTTTAGATAAGCAAATCAAATCAACAGAAAAGATTTGATCTTTAATAGATATAAGGAAAATTTAGAAAACTTGAGTATAAACAACAAGTTTAAAAAGAAAAGTAGAAATACTCAGATCAAAAGATAACAAAGACATGGATAACTCAAATCGATTTACTTAGTCTATTTATGAAAGAAATAGACAAACCAAATCAACCTAAAAGTTCCAATCGAAAATAGTGATAGGATAAGTTTAAACAGGCTCGAATAGTAGCAACTAGTTCAGAAGTTGAAGTAACACCATAAAAGGAAACAAAACACAGATAACCCCAAAAGGTTCACATAGTCACAATGTCATAGACCATAAGAGAATGGGTCACCTTGCGAGTCATACAGCACAGTTTTAAGATTACTCTTTATGGTACAACTTCCTTGTTTCTTAAGTCTTTATATTTGAACGTTCCCATTCCACTCCTTGTATTGACTCCTTCTTCAACTTGAGATTTTGAAACAAGTGCATTACTAACAGAAGGCTCTGTCTCCAGTTATGTACAATTTTTAGAAATTTGTCCGGGCTTCCCTGCATCTGAAACAAATAATTCCTTTGATTGTACACTTCTTCGTTAAGTGGTCTTTTCCACACTTGTAGCATTTTGGCGACGATGCCACAGTCTGACCAAAATGATTGTTACTAGTACTTCCTTCATTTTGTTGTTGCTTCCTCGGTGATCGTGTATACGGCTTTTGCTGAAAACAATTACCTTACGTTTCCTTCCTTTTTGGAACCTAGTTGGTCTAAAGTTATAGGGTCTTGTACTTTGAGATTGATTCAACTCTAGCAAGTTCTGAAGTTCGATTATCAGTTTCAGCTGCTGAATGATCTTTTGACTCTGTTGTACCGCTACTTTAGTCATCCTCTGCATTACACTCCTAGCTGTGACCATACGTTCATTTTCAAGTCTCGTGTCCACATGCTTACGTCTACCGCGAGCCATTTCCTTTTCTTCAAAAACAGACAAATCAAAACACTAAAAAACTAAATGTAAACATTTCAAACAACATCGTCTCCTTTCGAAAACCAAACAATATCTCTGTGTTCGGTGTCAGAGATTCACACAGCACAAACAAGACAAACCTACTCACAAACCCAAAAGACTCTAACTTGGGCTCTGATACCAACTAATGTAACACCCTCTTCGAAGGGTATCACATTTCAAACCAATTTCTTATAATTAATTACCCAAGTTGTAAAATATTTAATATCATTTAAATACGGGTTTCAAAATTTTTTTTTCGCGGATAACAGAAACTTTACTGAATTAGAAAAACACAAAGTATAAGAACTAAATAAAATACATCTCTTGCCTATAACATAGATTCATAACATCTTCATTACATAAAACTTATACTCTAAGCAATATTTAATTACCACATAAAAACTTGACCTGGCCCAAGCCAAAACACCTGGAGAGTAATGTTCTGAACCTGATCCTCTCCCGGATCCTCTAAAAGCACATTCTCTGGTTGGGAAGTGTCTCTTTGGACAGGAGTCCGAGCAGTTGACTCCGCAGAGTCTTCACTAGGCAAACGGTGAGCAATGTCCTGTAGTTCTACAATAGGCATGGAAAACTCTACATGTACACAAGCAGCATTATATGTAATAGTAGGATTTCCATGGTAGGTATCACTCTGGGATAAAGTTACCTCTTCTATATAACTAAAACGTTGAGTATCTGAGTCGACATACAAGGCATCAATGCTATCGTGAAACTGTGCTTGCATATAGTCAGATAAATCCCTTCTTGCAGCCATCTTAGTCTTCACAGATATAATCATAAAATAGAATTATACAGAACAATACAGCAAAGAGGTGAAATCTCCTACATCAATATTAGTCTGGCAGTATAGAAAATGATAGCAGACATACAGATATAATAATTAACATAATGTACCATATTATCATTTTACAGTAAATCATACTGGCATTTTACGAATAAATTAACATACCACAGATAAAATATCAAATAAACACAATCATCATTCTAAGATGTTGACCAATGATGCATATGCACAGAGACTCAGTCCTACTCCATGGAGCTACTACACAATGTTGGAGAGAAGATCCAGAAGATATGTCTGTCACTCGGCTGCTGTGGCCAAAAGTGCTATAATTTATCAATTTATCAAAGTGTACATCAAGCATTGGACAAGACATTCTACATTAGATCGTGATTAGTGATAGTGTCTTGGTCCGGATCGTTGGTGTGTTTGCATCAGTCTGACCCACGGCACAGGGGCACTAATAACTGGCCATTGTGAAAAACTCGCACCCCGGCGCTGCCTACACTTGACCTACACTACAACCATCACACCCGCACTTAGGTGTAAATCAATCTCCTAGGCACATAGCCTTAATCAATAAGTGAACACGCTTTTCTATGCATGATGTATAATCCAAATACATATACTGTCATTAATCACACAGTATTTCATAGCCACACGCCGTCACTTGGTAGTACCATTATTCAATATTATCTGGCCCACCTTGATAACCCGACAGCAAACTGCTATTTACGCTCAATCGCGTAGCGATATTATCACATTTTCACAATCGCGTAACACTTCTGTTATGTTTTCAAATCGCATAAAGATTTTTCAACGTTTTCTCAATCGTGTAAAGATTTTAAAACATTTTCTCAATCACGTAGCCTAAAATTATGGTTTTTGAGTCACGTAAAGATTTTTCAACGTATTTTCAATTGCGTAAAATATTTCTAACATATTTTATGTCCAAAATAAGATTTTTCTTATTTAATACCAAAAATTGACTTTATTTTCATTATTTGCATAATAATCCTTTTGTAAAATAATATTTACATAATAGTCCCTCATTAAATAATATTTCCAAAATAGGATTTCTTTAAATAATATTTGTAATATAGCCCATTTTTAAAGAATATTTTCAATATAGTCCCCCTTTAAATAATATTTTCAATATAGTCCCTCTAAAAATTAGTATTTCTACTGTTTTCTAGAAAATTGTATTTCTTTAATTTACTTGGGATATTACAACTCAAAATTTCCTAACGCGCTTCAAAATCCATCAAGTGAGCTATACGTCAGTAAATTTCAAGTATTCACTTTTATTTCACTACATAGCTTCATTAAGCCAATTTTAATTCTAAAATATCATTTTAAATTCATAAACTTACCAAATTGAGTTCTTACTATTTAAACACCAAAGTTTACACTTAGTAAAATAATTTGGATCTTGATCATCAAAAATTGGCATGTTGGCCGAATTCATATAGTGTTTCAAAATTCATATATAAATAATTTTCTAACACTTTAATCCATATAAACTCACTTAATTAAATTTCTTATCACAAAATCCTTTAATCCTCAATTAAGAAAATAATTTAGGACTCTTAGTCCCCTTTTTTGGGGATGAGGCCGTCTGCCTCTAGGCTCTTTGTGGCCTTCATATAATTTTCCTCATCATGTTATTCACATCCTAAATTACCCATAAATTTGCATGCTTTATAATTCACACATACAAGCATATTATCAAAGCTATAATCGTACTAACACATATGCAAGCATAATTTCAAAACTATAAGCATAACAAGCACAAACAAAGAGAGCTTAAACAAGCAAGTGAATAAATCTTTATGGATTTTTCACCACAAACAAACCATTCCTTTACCACCAACACTTGGTTGATGAGGTTAATCTCCCTTTTACCTCAATGAAGGCAACAAACTTCAAGCTTCTTCTCCTGTTGATTTCGTGTGGCCCAAAGAAAACCCTAATCAATCTTAAACAATTCTAAAAGTCATAATCAAAGCTTGAAAACAACATACCATGGATCAATCATGGTCTAGAAAATTAGAAATCCTACTTAGGATCAAAGAATCAAGAAATTACCTTAGAAGTAGGAAACTGTTGGGGTCAAAACGTGTTTGCCCATTTGCTAACCGCAAGTGCACGGGTCGCACAAGTAATACAGTTACAGAGTAAGAGATCGTTCCCACTAGGATAAGTTTATTTCCAATGCTAAGTATGCATCGATAGCTTACCTAATTCTATTCAAGAACATAAAAATGGATAAAAGTAAAGAAGGTAAAGACATAAAGCAATAAGGATAAACGGTTAGAGTTTAGGGAAATCCTTCTTCACCCTTTACATCAACTAACAACAAGCAATCCTCCTCATAAATATGAATGCAATGATTATGTTAGCTTGAGAATCTACATTAGCTAAACGCCTATGTCTAGGTCATCTAACCATGGTGTCATTTGCCCAACTCTCTAAGTGTCCTTGAGAGCTAACACAAAATCCACTCTTTAAGGCCTATTCTCAAACACATGCTATGCATGGCTAAGAGGTATATGTTTATCCCATTAGCGAATCAACTCATCCCACCATTGGAATAGAATCGAACATGTATCAACCATACATACGATCTCAAACCCAAATCCCTATGTCTAGGTTCATTAGATTTTAACAAATCACTCAAATGTTGGCCAAACACTCAAGAGCATTAAGATCAACATGATTGAACAAAAGCAAAGATCCACACAAACTCAGAGAAGAACAAATCATTAATATTAATAAAAGGATCCAAAGTCATCCCTAAATAAAGCTTAGCTATACAATGAACATGAGAACAAATTACAAAATACATGCTCAAGAAATGAGGAAGAGAAAAGAGAAAAAAGAGAAGGAGAAAGCTTATGGATTTCGCCATTGAAGCTCGGATCCTTCTCCAAGAGAAAGAGGGCTCCATCCTTAGCTCTCCAAGCTCCATCTCCACCTCCAATGGAAAGCCCAGCCGCAGCCTCTAACCCTAAACTACCTAAAAACTAAAACCTAAAAGAGAGAAACTGAGAGAGCGAGAAAGGGTGCGTGAAAAATAGAATAAATAGGCTCAGCTCGCCGACGCGCGCCGCGGCGTGGAGACTCCCACGCCTCGGCGTGGAGCTGTCTATCCTGTCAATATATGGCTGGCTGAGCCCATCACGCCGCGGCGTGAACATTTCCACGCCACGGCGTGGAACTCTGGAATGCTTCCTTGGCTTATTTCCTCCAATGCTAGGCCTTGGCTTGCATCAATTTGTCTCTTTTGAGCCCTTCCTACATTAGAGAAAGTACCAAATTAAATATAATTGCAAATCTACTTAATCAATTAACAAATATGCATAAATTGCTCAAAAACATAAAGGAAGGTATCCAAATGACATTTCACAAATATAAGCATAAAACCTTCCAAATATGCATAAGAACAAGGACTAAGCATGCCGTGAAGCACAATTATGGGGCATAAATAACTACATTTCATGGAGTTATCACACCCCCAAACTTAAGATGTTGCTAGTCCTCGAGCAACACAAAGTATGACTAAGAAAACTCACTTTGACAATTCATGCTCATATGCATTCGACAATGATAAATTCAATTTTCTTTTAACCATAACTAGTGCACAATGATTATAATGGCCCTCAAAGAATGCGCATGCCTCACAGTTAAGCTCAACACATACACAATCCTTAACATGCCATCAATCAAGCTTCCAATCATGCACATGACATCTCTCACAAACATGCAAGCTCAACTTATCTTTTTCAAATCATGCTTATTCGGATAAGTTTATGACCCTACCCATGGATACAAATCAAGATTCCACAAAATTGTAGCACAACTCTCTCTCCACTAATGTAAATCACACATGATTGAGGATCAAGAGGGACTTTAATAGCTTATAATGTAAGGCCAAGGTGATGGGGTGAAGAACAAAGGGGAATGGAAAATATACAAACATTGAGAAACATAATATGATATTTCAAGACTTGAGTCACTACAACAAGGGTATACAAAATGAAACAAATAACACTATTCAGAACCACTCGATGCTTTTTTTTTCATTTATCCTTTCTTTCTTTCATTTGTTTTTTTTTCTTTTCTTTTTCTCTTTTTGTATTTTCTTTTTCTTTAACAAAAATAACTTTTTGTGCAACAAACGGTTCCTTCCAGCCACTTTTGTATTGAACAACATAAATACCCTAAACCTTGGACTCAAGTGAAGAAATAACATATCATGCACTCAACAAACATAAAGGGAAGGAAAAGATTGCAATGCTTTCGCATGCATTAGAATGGTTACAAGGTAGGAAATATGAGGGTGAAATAAGAACATAGAAGGCCAAACATTTAGAAAGCTTCAAAAGAGGACCTATGGATATAATCATGTAAGGGTAAGCTTAAAGGCTCAACCGGTCCAAACAATGCCCTAATCACTTCTTCAATCATGTGCAATCTAGGATTTCGCCTCAAGAGAGTTGCAAAACAATTTCAAGGATAGTAGAAATCATCCACATGCACAATCCATAAACATTCTCTAAACAAGCACTCAAATCTTTCCAAAGTTAAACAAGCATCTAAGTGAGAAACACATCATGCATAAAAACAAACAAGATTGCTTAAGCATGCATCAAGATTGTAAATGGTTTCATAAAAGAATCAAGGACAATTGCAAGCATTTATATCATTGGCCAACCATCACACACTAGCAAATGGCAACAAATCATGCATTCAAAAGATTTATCATTTTTCATTCAAGCATGCATAACATCGTGTAGAGAATGTTGAAAATTGAAACTTTTATCAATAGCCCACCAATAATAGCCAAAACAGGATATAATCATGAAAGCACGATGACTATCACTAGCACATACTTGAAGTATCAAAACATATGTAAACATTAAGCGTTAAGGGTGAAAATATGCAATAATACTCCCCCAAACCAAAGTGAATGTGTGTTCTTGGTGTTCATGGTCTATAGGGTACTTGAGCAAGTCAAAACAGCATCCAAACTAGAACTGAGCATTATTAAATAAAGAAAACAGAGAAAAACAACAGAAAAGTGCAAAAACAGGGGCCACGCCGAGGCGTGAACATTTCCACGCCGAGGCGTGGAGCTCTCTGGTGCGTTCTTGCTCAGGCAGAGTCTGGCACGCCGCGGCGTGCACATTCTCACGCCGTGGCGTGGGAGGTCATTCTGCAGAATTCTGCAGCAAACTTGTCTCCGCTGACATCGGTGCTCCATTTTGGCCCCTAGCACCTCCAAAACATGTCTAAAAACTTAAAACACAGAATGTACAACAAAAACTTAACAAAAACACAAAATCAAACTATAACTACTTATCTAAACAAACCAAAAACAAAAGCATAAAAACATGAATTAAAACTATTTACAACAACAAAACATAAAAACTTGAATTAGAACTAAGCAAACTCATTGTCAATATTAGCAATACAAAAATAATGCCTTATCCCAGCAACGGCGCCAAAAACTTGTTGGTGTCAAACGTGTTTGCCCATTTGCTAACCGCAAGTGCAGGTCGCACAAGTAATGATTCAGAGTAAGAGATCGTTCCCACGAGGATAAGTTTATTTCCAATGCTAAGTATTAACCGATAGCTTACCTAATTCTATTCAAGAACATAAAAATGGATAAAAGTAAAGAAGGTAAAGACATAAAGCAATAAGGATAAACGGTTAGAGTTTAGGGAAATCCTTCTTTACCCTTTACATCAACTAACAACAAGCAATCCTCCTCATAAATATGAATGCAATGATTATGTTAGCTTGAGAATCTACATTAGCTAAACGCCTATGTCTAGGTCATCTAACCATGGTGTCATTTGCCCAACTCTCTAAGTGTCCTTGAGAGCTAACACAAAATCCACTCTTTAAGGCCTATTCTCAAACATATGCTATGCATGGCTAAGAGGTATATGTTTATCCCATTAGCGAATCAACTCATCCCACCATTGGAATAGAATCGAACATGCATCAACCATACATACGATCTCAAACCCAAATCCCTATGTCTAGGTTCATTAGATTTTAACAAATCACTCAAATGTTGGCCAAACACTCAAGAGCATTAAGATCAACATGATTGAACAAAAGCAAAGATCCACACAAACTCAGAGAAGAACAAATCATTAATATTAATAAAAGGATCCAAAGTCATCCCTAAATAAAGCTTAGCTATATAATGAACATGAGAACAAATTACAAAATACATGCTCAGGAAATGAGGAAGAGAAAAGAGAAAAGAGAGAAGGAGAAAGCTTATGGATTTCGCCATTGAAGCTCGGATCCTCCTTCAAGAGAAAGAGGGCTCCATCCTTAGCTCTCCAAGCTCCATCTCCACCTCCAATGGAGAGCCCAGCCGCAGCCTCTAACCCTAAACTACCTAAAAACTAAAACCTAAAAGAGAGAAACTGAGAGAACGAGAAAGGGTGCGTGAAAAATAGAATAAATAGGCTCAGCTCGTCGACGCGCGCCGCGGCGTGGAGACTCCCACGCCTCGGCGTGGAGCTGTCTGTCCTGTCAATATATGGCTGGCTGAGCCCATCACGCCGCGGCGTGAACATTTCCACGCAGCGGCGTGGAACTCTGGAATGCTTCCTTGGCTTATTTCCTCCAATGCTAGGCCTTGGCTTGCATCAATTTGTCTCTTTTGAGCCCTTCCTACATTAGAGAAAGTACCAAATTAAATATAATTACAAATCTACTTAATCAATCAACAAATATGCATAAATTGCTCAAAAACATAAAGGAAGGTATCCAAATGACATTTCACAAATATAAGCATAAAACCTTCCAAATATGCATAAGAACAAGGACTAAGCATGCCGTGAAGCACAATTATGGGGCATAAATAACTATATTTCATGGAGTTATCAGAAACTAAAGCTTGATTTTTGAAGCACTTAGAGAAGGATTTAGATAAAACTCTCTAAAAGAAAAGTGTTTAGCATGATGTTTAGGTTTAGAAAGTAAGGTTAGATAAAATTATAGAAGTGTATAAGTGGGGTTGAGGTGTAGGGGCCATGAGGTTCAAAATGGGAAAAAAGAAAATGTGTTCTTGATAAGTAAGAGAAAATGATGAAGAGTTTAGCTTCACAAAGTGAGAGAAAATGAAAATAAAATAATCAACTTCAAAGTGAATGGTCGTGGGCTTTAGAGTGTAGGAAAATATCAAGATTCAATCATTGTAATAAAATGTCATATGCATTCACAAGGCATAGGTCATTTAGGAGTCATCAATTGGTCATAAAAGACCATTCAAGAATATGGTGGAAGGCCTTACGGCCGTGTGGTGCCTGGAGAGAGAATAGTGAGATATTTTTGTATTGATATTTCATGTAAATATTTTAGGAGACATGGATATTTACTACAAGTGATAGGCATGAAAATTAAGCCTTTGAACCCTTCCATTTTGTACCTTGGCCGTAGCTTCCTCCAAACAAAAAGAGTAGTCAAAGTTTTCACCTTCTAACTTGTTCATCCAATGGTGTAGTACCAAAAAGGTCAAAGCCACTATTATTGACTATTTCTTGGTTACTTTATTAATTAATAGAAAGGTGATAGAAATGAATTAAGTGTAGATCTTTTGTCTCCAAAGAAGCTTGACCGTGGGATTCAAGCATTCAAGGAGTCCAAAGCTTGTTTAGCAAGCTTGTCTCCTATTGGTCCATAGCAAGTCAAGCCATTTTCCTTGACTAATTCTAATTGGTTAAGTGGTTAACAATACTTGCTTCTTATTGGTTAGGTGGCTAACAAGACTTGCTTCTTATTGGTTGCCACTATTATGGACTTTTCAACAAGTAGGCTTGATTCTAATTGGTTGATCACTAATGCTAAGTAATGATGGGTCATCATTACTCTTAAGATATTCAGCTTAGATATTTTCTGCTTAGATATTTCCATTCAGATATTTTTCAAAAGATATTTTCTAGCAAATATTACCTAATGGACAATAACTACTGCTATTATTATACAATGGGTAATAGAAAACTCAGTTATGGAAAATATTCGTCAACTATTCCCAGTTTCGGGTTTGGTAATCTCCCCTGATCCCGCCTTGACAGTCTGAAACTTTCTGGTCCAGTAAAAATTTTTATATTTTCGGGCTCGCATCAAGCACACATACAACTTAACATAATATTAAAATAATCACAGACTTAGAAAATTTTATAAAAATTCTCAAAAATCATAAAAATTATAAAACTCATATATTTTAGAAAAAACTAAATTCAGGCATACGGTTAAAAAATAATATTAAAATAATCAAAATAATTAAAAGTTTCTAAAAATTCACAAAAACTCATAAATATTATAAAACTCATTTATTTCAAGAAAAATAAAAATCGTGGTGTTACAATTGCTCCCAATATGCCATGGAAAGTCAAATGGCATTGATCGCTATTGTAACTTCAAAGCTTGCCTTCTAATATGCTGAATCATTGAGGGAAAATGGTGGAAGATACTTACTTTGGCTAACTTTATTTTGCTTCGAGTAATGCTAGGAAATAGGCCCTGTTAGGATTCCTTTTTTTTTTTCATATTGTAAGAATCAAAGTATTTTTTATTATATTTATATCAAACTTCATTTGAAGTCTAATTTTCACTTTAAAAATTCGATATGAATTTCATGAATTGTTGGTCTATAAGCTTTTAGATATTTCTTGTTTATCGAAGGTATCTCTATTTTGGAATTCACATTAATTAAAGCATAATCATTTCCAAAAAAAAATTGATTCAATATTGTCCATCCCAATTCAGTGACCATTTTCTATAAGTTCTTAACCTTTTACTAATTGGTCAAATTACCTTCCAAACCAAATCCTCAAGTTTAAATGCTTGAGACCTAATTCGACGATTGTAACATCTAGCGATCCTTTCTGTTTGTCGAATTAAATTCGCCATTGCAACCAATCACTCCTAATCCAGACTGTTAAGTTCATCAAACATCAAATTCCAAAAATATTCACTAGGTAACTCAATTACCATATTGTTGAATTCAAAAAGTAATATGGCTGCAATAGCCAAGTACTTAACTAAGTTTTCTTTAATACATCTGTACTGTCGAGTGAGTTGTTTGATCACTAATTCTGAATCTCCCATTATTTTGACATTCTTTACCTTAAGTGAAAATAAAGTTTCTAAACTGGCTATTAGAACTTCATACTCAACCTCATTGTTTGAATATTTATATTTTAATTCAAACATAAACTTAGTTGACGAACTAATTGGGGAAATGATTAAAATCCCTAGTCTAACGCCTCCACTGTGTCTTGTTTAATAGAAATACAATTTCTAAGGCTTTAAACTAATGAATTAATTACTTATTTTTCAATCTCTACATAGGGATGATCAGTCAAGAAATCAATCAAAACTTGTTTATTCACAACCTTTAGAGGCGTATATTGTTAAGAGAATTTAGTTAAAGTAAGAGCCCATTTACTTATTTGACCATGCAAAATAGGTTTGTATAACATATACTTTATTATATCTGTTTTGGAAAGAACAAATACATGATAAGGCTTCATATAATACTTTAACTTAGTACATGAGAAATATAATGCTAAATATAATTTTTCTATAACACTATATCTAGCTTCAACATCATTAAGAACTCAACTTAGATAATAAATAGCTCTTTCGACTCCATTCGTATCTTCTTAGGCTAGCATGCTCCCAATTGCCTCATTTGATGCTGAAATATACAATTTTAAAGGACGCCCTAGAATTGGAGGGGTCATTATTGGTGGGTTGGTCAGGCACTCTTTGATTTTGTCAAAGATCACTTGCTGTTCTTCTCTCCAAATAAGTTCTCTTCTTATTTAAGTCTTACCAACGGAGAAAATATCATGGTTTTTCTTGACAAGTTTGAAATGAACCTCTGAAGGAAATTTATCTTGCCCAATAATGATTGAAGTTGCCTTTGATTCGAAGGAGGAGGTGCCTCCAAAATTGTTTTCGCCTTATTCTTATCAACTTCAACACTTTTCTTTTGGACTAAGAATCCAAGTAAATTGCTTGCAGAGACACCAAGTGAACATTTAATAGAATTCATTTTCAATTCATGTTTCCTCTTTCTTTTGAATGACTGCTTACATTAGTCAGGTTCTCTTGTTTAGACTTTGACTTTACTACTACATCATCAATATAAACTTCCACAAACTTACCAATCAAGTCATGAAAAATAGTATTCATAGCCTTTTTATAAATAGCTCTAGAAGAATTTTTCAAACTAAAAGGCATTACTACCCATTCATACATACCAATTGATCCTGGGCATCAAAATGTTGTTTTCAAGATGTCCTCCTCTACAATATAATTTTGATTATATCATGAATAACCATCCATGAAATATAGAATTTCATGACTAAAGGTTGGATCTACCAACATATTAGCAATTGACATTGGATATTCATCTTTTGGTGTAGCAGTATTTTAATCTTGAAAATCAATACAAACTCTTAACTTACCATTATTTTTCATAATAAGAACAACATTATAAATCTACTCAACAACGTTGTGCTTCAAATGAATTTGGCTTTTAATAGCCTTTTAATTTCTTCTTTGATTTTCAAAATCGCATCATGAGCAAATCTCCTTGGAACTTGCTTAATTAGGCTTTATCCTACTTTGATTGGCAATCAATGCTCTACCAACTATTGACTCAAATCGAACATTTCATCATAATCCTAGATAAAGCAATCTTTGAACTCTTTGAGCAACCTGATCAAACCCAATCTAAATTCGTCTGATAATAAACTAATTATATAAGTTGGACATTTATTTACTCCCAAAATTTATCTCTTCCAAAGGGTCTTGTACTTCTACCTTTCTAATTCCATCAGATAAAGGTGATTTTTTGAAACCCAGCGTAGAGTCATCATAAATGTAGTCTATATTTGCACCTTCAGTAGTGCAAACACTTCTGTCAGCCATGTAGGTTGATAGTCTAGCCAGTTGGCCCTCAAGACTCATTCAAGTCTATTGATTCTAGCTTATTTGAATCAGCCCTGGGTACTAAGTAAAACCTATTTGTGTCCAAAAAACACATTTTGATGACACTATTATCGAATGCCCTTTTGTCCCAAATATTAAGAGGTTTCACCCATGGATAGCACATCTTGAAATCAATATGATAATTTTGCAAGTAAGATAAATATTCATTTGCTTCGATTATCTCCAACTCATTGTCTTCATTCCACAAGAACATCTTCTGGTGAACGGTCGATGGCACAACTCCTACTCTATGAATCCACTCTCAACTTAGCAACAAATTATAACTCGCTTTAGATGGCAGTTCAATGAAGAAGGTTGGATGAGTTACTATTCCTACTCGAATATGCATCATCACCACCCCTTCTGAAGTCAAGGACTTGTAATTGAAATTTGTAAATACCATATTATGGTTCATTAAATTTGCTTCTATCTTACCAAATTTCATTAACACACTATTGGGCATCAGATTAATGGCTACACCTCCATCAGTTAACACTCTATTTACTGGTTTTCCATCTACAACAACCTTGATGTATATTGGTCGAAGATGATCTTTCATCTCTTGAGAAGGCATATCATTTAGTAGCTTGTGTAACATCCTCCCAAACCTAATAGCCCTAATCAAGGTTATAGAAGCTCAGTAATACTAGTAAGAGTTATCTGTTAATTCGGGTAATTTTTTAAACTAATTTGAGTGTAATTTTGTAACACTGAATATAAGAGGATAATTAAAGTATCTGCAAAAATAGTTGATATGATAGAAATAAACATGAAAAGTTTGTTTCCTACTTAAGAACCATTGATAAGAGTTGCAGTAAATTTTGGATAATCAACTGAGCTAGTTTGGTATTTTTAAGGATACCGAAGAAAGATTAATGGAATAGTTATGGAACAGCTAAATAACTCAGAAAATTATGAAATTTCATAGAGATGACAAGTAAGATATAGAAAATAATTTTGTATAAAATACCAATTAAGATAAGTATCAGTAAGCTTATTACTTAATACCTCGATTTAATTTAACTTGAAACAGAATAATGAAACTTAATTGATAAATAGCAGTATACAGAAAGTTATGAAAAAATGGATCCAATGACTAATTTGAGTTCTAAAATTTTCCCTAACACTTATGGCAACTTGAAAATTATTTTTGAAAGATTAAAGTGTGCTTAACAGATACAAAAGTTTTAGCATAAAGATTTTAGCCATTCTTTGACTAAAACCACTGTCAGCTTCTTTCTATAAAATGGTTGAACTTTCTTCATACTTCTATCCATCTTCCATGCTTCATATTCTATATTTTATCTTCCATCTTCACCAATAACCAACCTTACTTTTTCTTAATCTTTCCTTCATCATTTTTCATGGTTGAACAACACCATATAGGGCAGAAAACAGAGGTCAGGACAACAAGCAAGATGGGAGAAAAGAAGGAAAGAAAAAAAAGGAAAAGTGAAGACCAAACTTAGTAAACGAAGGGAGCCAAGGTAAGGGTTACTTACCTTATTTTTAACTTTCTTCTTCTATGTTTTTCTTTGAAATAACTTCTATTTTTGCCCATGAAACTCACAATTCAAAACAGAAAATTTATGGGTGATTATTGATTCAATTTGTTCTTCCTTTTTCTATTCATTTTTGAATGGAATTTGCAATGTTTTATAATCAAAATTTTGTGATCTTGGACCTTGTTAGCCATGACCAAAATAGGGCCAAGGAGGAAATGGATGCTTAATCTATTATTTTATCTTGTTTCTTTGATTTTGAGGTCTTTGTGATGTGATTGAACATGTGAGAATTGAAGATCATAACTTTATGGCCAAACCCTATTCTATGTTAACTCACGGCCAACCCATAGAAAAATAAGGGGAATTCTTTGTTAAATTGTGTTTTAGCTCTTACCTTTATCTTGTTTTTATTTTTATGGATTCTGAATTTAATTTAGTGACTTTGGAGCTTATGGAGCTCATGGCCAAGGCTAGGTTAAATAGAGAGATTTTATGTTTGAAATTATTTTTTTTCTCCTACTGACTCTTGTCTTGAAAACTATGTTATTGGTTATGGCAAGAAAGATGAAATTTTGAGTTGTTTTTGAATGAATATGAAGTTGCTTATGGACAAGATAGTCACGGCCATGAGAGGAATTTTGTTAAAATTGGTCATTTCCCATGCTTTTACATTCATTTGTTAATTAAGTTGATTAAGGAAATAATGAGTAGTTGAAGGGTTTGTAAAGATAGTCTTAATGAGATTTTTGGCCGTGACACACTATGATCATTTGTGGTTGATATAGTGACACATTTTTTATCACTTGTGTTTGATATTAATTAATTGAAGTGTTATGAGTTTATGATGAATTCTTAGCATTTGAAATCTTGGATTGACTATATAGATCTTAAATTGGCCTTGTAGGCAAAATAGTACTCAAGGGGATATGGTAATTTCCTTGTTATATTTAGTACTTGAATTGTGTGGAAATAAGTTTGCCCCAATGGTTTAATATTTTAATTTTTTTATGATGACAAATACAAGACAAAAAGAATGATGCTTATGCTATATAGATGTACTTAATAGATTATAGTGGATCATGCATGATCATGTAATCCATCTTGTTATATTTCATATGAGAATTATGCATACTCTTTATAGCATCTTTTATAGGAAATATCTAATGATATGTTACATGAGTGGTATTAAATTAATATTAGATTTGACTCTACATAAATGAAAATATGTAAAGTGTTCTTTGTTGATCCTATATAGAACATATTTATTAATAATTGATAAATGACTTATTTGGATATGTCTAGGAAAGTCTTATATGCATATTAGACTAACTAGAGTTATACATTTATGAATCATACATATAAATATATTGAATTATGAGTTTGGAATAACTATGTTTTAAGTGAGCAATACTTTGAAAGATAGTCCGAGTACCAAGAGTGAGCATTGCAACAAGAAAGTAAAAGATGTCAATTATGCTAAACTCAAGGAGAATGTGAATGTCTATTTCATGAAGGTTTTGATAATAACAAAGCCAAGTCAAAGACCAAGTCCAAAGGAAGTACAATTGGTATAGTTAATAGGACTTAGAGTCTTTTATGTGAGAAGCTCTCAATATATCTCAAAATGTTTTATGAGATTTTTTAAAGAACTTATGTTTTTTAAATCTTTAAAAATTGTTTTTATATGTTAAAATGCCCAACAAACATGTTTTGAAAAGCTAGTCATGGTGGTAGTTAAAAACTATGAAAAATAGTCAAGTTTGAGTTTTGAAAAACTGACCTTTGCTTACTCTTTTGATTATAACTTTCACAATACTTTGATTTTTGTTTTTAAACTTCTTTCATATGAAAATAAACTCAAAGATCTTTCCAATGAGTGGTCATTTGTTTTAAATGGATAAGAAATGAAGAAGTTATGGCTATTTAAAGTCAGTTTTTGAAAACAGAATGCCGTAATAGATTACCACTCTGGCAGAGGCTCTATAATGGATTACATGAGTGTTGTAATCGATTACATCCTGCCTACAAAGCCCAGAATGTTTTCTAAGAGCCATGTAATCAATTACAAGTGCATATATTTGCTCGAATACTTTCTGTGTGAGTTGTTCATTTACAAGTGCATTTTTCTATCTTCTATATTCATTCACTTCGATCGATAAATAGCTTCAAAGAAAATTACTTTTCAAGTATTTGATAAACGTTTTCAAGGAGTTTCTATCTCTTTTACATGTGTACTTTAATTTTATATGCTTGAGTTGAATTTGATATCTAGTTTATTTGTTTGATTTATCCCATAACTCAAGTTGTATTTGAGTAATCCACAATAGTTGTATCTTTGTTAGACTTATTCTGCTGCATGTGTTGATTGAAAAGATCAAAATGCATAATTTCTTAATGTTATTTTAAAAACTTGTGATCACCCAATTCACCCCCTTATTGGGTGATGGTTGTCATGGTTAACAAGTGGTATCAGAGCTTCATGCTCTGTTGAAAGCTTAACCGCTTAGAGTTAAAGATCCTTGTTAGTTGGCAACCATTGAAAACTTTTGAAAATGAAAGGTTTTGAAATTGATAAACCTCTATTCTTTGATGGTGTGCATTTTGTTTATTGGAAAAGTTAGAATGAAATTTTATAAGCAATCTATTGATCTTGATTTGTGGGATGTTGTGCTTGATGAATTTACTTGCAATTCAAAACAAACTTGGAATGCTTATGACAAGAAATGTTTTTCTTTGAACATTAGAGCAATGCAAATCTTGAGAAGTAGTTTGAATGATGATGTTTATGCTAAAATTAAAAATTATTCTAGTGCCAAAAAAATTTTGGACACCCTTGATGCTCTTTATATTTGCTAACAATGATTTTGTGTATAAAGTTGTATATAGAAAGCAAGAAGAGCAAAAGTCATTGAAGGAAGCTTGTCATGAAAAATATCTTCAAAAAAATGATCAAACTATTGAAGGGAGTCAAATGCCTCTTAGTGATGATAGTGCTCAATTTGAAGAAGAGACAAAGCAAAACAAAATTGATGAGGAAGAAGGTGATTCCCTTAAAGAGCCAAGTATGCTAGAAATTGAGACTACTTCCTATATGGCTAAAAAGGACTTTGAGGTAAATGAAGCTAAACTAGATTGTATTCCTTCTTATTACGAGCTACAATGTGCATTTGATGACTTGTATGATGGTTTGTTGAATTTAGAAAAGAAAAACTTATCTTGTTTGGAAAATATTTCCTCAATTGAAAATAAAATTGAGACTTTGAAAAATGAATGTGCTTTTCTTGATGAGGAAATGCATTTGAATTGTGAAACCTCAACTTCCTATGAAAAGTGCACTGATTTAGAAAATCAAGTTGAGGACTTATATTCTGAATTTTCTAAAGCTAATGATTCTAATTGCTTACATTCCATGCTTGTTAGTGAGAATAAAATTAATACTATTCCACATAAAAATTCAAGCAAGGCTTATGACAAAAATAGTTTAGAATATAAAAATAACAAAAGGCTTAAGTTTTTCAAAATTGATATTCAAAGGAAAGTCATTATTAAATTCAATTGTTTACAATTTTTGTGGTCATCTAGGACATATTTCTCATTTATGTAATTATAGAAGAAATCCTTATAAGAGAAATAATATGGTATGAGTTCCTAAAGATCTTAAAGGCTATAGTGCTAATATTCAAGGACCCAAGATGAAGTGGGTACTAAAATATCTTCCTAGTGTTTCAATTATGCAGAAAAATTTCTCAAAAGGATGGACAAATTGGTCAAGTGAAGAAGGAATCATCAAGGGGAATGTTTTCAGTGCCTAATGGTAGAAGTTTTGGTCAAAGAAGGAAGATGGTTTCAACCAAAGCTTCTCAAGTACAGAATGTAGAACTTGTAAAGTTCAAGATTCCAAAAGAGAAGCAATGGGTAAGGAAAAGTGTTCCCTTAATTACCAATGCCAAGGTATCAAACGCTTTTACCTCTTATGCACATTCACTTGTAAAGTCAATGAATTTGAGGTATATTCCTTGTAAGCCTTAAGTAATTGATAGAATCATGTGCATTTGGTAAAATTTGAGTATTATGTTGAGCACATGATTATGTTCATTCTTATTGTACCATAGCTCATTAATTTGTTATATATCTTAGTACATAAGGTTCTACAATGCCTAGGTATGCTTGCTATGTTTCGATTTGTCTATATATCATTAAAGTAAGCATGCTATTGGCTATGTGCTTAATAGTAATTGATTATTTAATTTGTTGTACTCAATTTATATACTATGAAAAAATTAAACTTTATGAGAGCATAATGGATTAATAATCAATGACTAACCTCTATGGATCCAAAATTAGTGGATACCAAAGAAAGTATTATGAATTGTGTTGTATGATGACTATTAGCTCAAGCATGCATTGAAGTAAAATACAACTATGCTACTTGAGATTCAAAATATTTGAAATGATCCAAGTTCTCCAAGAGTGATGAAAACATAAAAAGAATGACATGAAGAACCACAACATTCTCAAGGAGCCTTGAGGCATGAAAGTTGGAGTCACCTACAAAAATTCAAAGAGTACACTTTTGGTGATATCAATCTCGTATCCTTATTTATGTTTTAAATTGAATATTATGTGATATTTGGAGAGTTAGAGACTTGTTTTATGCCTTAACATGCCTTACGTTGTGCTTCTCTAGTATTATGTCGTGAAAGTGTCTTTACATATGCTAACATGCTAGATAAGTACACACCTTTTTTGGGAATAACATGTTTTATGGTAATATCCTTGTTCTTGAGCTTGTGACCAATTCTCTTTGTTCAAATATAAAAATTCACATGCTCATATGTAGTTCTAATCTTTTTCTCTTTGATGCTTAATTGTCTTATATACTTACTTGGAGATTGAAACGTTAAAAGTTATATGATTTCTTATTTAAAATTGCTTGATATGTTCATATCTAGAAAACAAGAAGTAAATGATTCATCTTGTGCCTTGAACTTGTCTTTGAACTTTAATGTAAGAAACTTGAATCATGCGTGCATAATAGATTCTCTTACTTGATATAACATGCCTTACATGATTATTGTTTGCCCCAAAACACTTAGAAATGTTTTGATGATGATCAAGTTTTTCTTGATAGCTTGAATCTTACTTTGAAAATGCTTAAACTATGCTTTTGGATTCAAGTGCATATATCCTTCTTTTGTTCTCATTAGAGCTAACATTGCATGGATGATAATGTGATACATGTTTTACATTATATACCAACCTAAATTATGCTTGTAAATGAACTTAAATGACATTTGATGATAGCTTATGGTTTAGAGAACTTCTGAAGTTAGCTTTGCAAGTCTCTCAATGTGTTTCAAATATAGCCATAAGATTTTTACATGCAAGTATATGTGGATAAATGACAATAGTTGAATGGAGTTCAAATGAAAAGGAAGATAAAGAAGACTTTCTTCTAGTGCAATAGAATAGAGTATTGAAAGGAAGAAAGCTCAAAATTAAAGGACCAATAAATAAAGAGCACCATTCTCTATTTAACTCAATAAGTATCTCTATCCCTAAACTATTGTGGTATTTTATATACTATGGATTGTATGATACTTGTTGATAAATTGATCTTAAATATTAGATGCTTTCCTTACATGAGAAGTACGCTTAGCATTGACAAAGTATCTAATTGGATATTAACTTGCTAATTTTGTCATTGCATGTAGGGTGGATGATATTAGTTCTATACATGCTTTGATCACTATAGCATATTTCATTAAAGTAAATGTTTGATATCTATGATTCTCTTGATCTATGGTTTCTTAGTGGTATAACACCTATGAAAATCATGCTCTTATTTTAAAAGGAGTTTTTGGTTTGATTAAAAAGTTTTTTAAAGCAAAATATCTTATCATATTTGAAAGAAGCTTTTAAAGTTCTATATCCTTGAGAATCATTTGAACTTGTCTTAAGACCTTGAAAGCATTTTCACCTCCTAATTGTCTTAAAAATTTGGAAATCGTTGAATATGTGCTATAAATGTAGTACTCTTTTCATTTGTTTTGAAAAGTTTTATTAAATCTTGAGAGAAAGTTTAAGAAAGTTTCCAAATTAATTTTTTTTTGAAATATTCTATAGAGCTCATCTTATTTCTTCAAAAGATAAGTCTTGTTCTTCTGAGTGTTTTATTTTCTCAAGGCTCTTGATCAATGAGAAAGAGATGAGATATACTTTTAATTTTTCTTTTAACTTGGCTTTGATCACTCTCAAGGAATATGTGTTTTTAATATAAAACCTCTCAACTAGTCTAAATTGCTTTTGAAAATGTAATGTATTCTTATGAAATTCTTTTTGAAAGAGGGAGAAGTCTTAAAATGGTTTTTGATTGATGGATCAAGAATAAGTATCTTTTGCCTTACTTTACTTTATAGTAATGTTCTTACATGGTCTTGGCATACATACTTCTCTTTATCCATCCTGTGCTTCAATAAGGGGGAGCCTAACTCTTAAGTTATTTATATCTCTTGACTTACATCCTTATTTGATTACACAAAGTGTTTTAATACCATATGCTAAATGTTGATGTACCAAAATCTGACAAGCATTGCATGAATAATCTTTTATATCTTGAAAGCTTGCTTGTTTCATCTCTCTATTCTTAAATCATATGTAGAATCAAATAGAGGGAGATAGATATGTTTTTGAATAACTTGAAGAAGTTTTTGGTTTTGATGATCCTACTATTTTTGGCAACATGAGTTTTATCTATAGGAGAGAGACAATATTGTCTTTCTTTCCTACACTTTTTTTGTTGATGTTAAAAAAGGGGAATGAGAATTACATAGAATAATATCTTCTTGTACTTATTATTTATACTTATATTGCTCAACATATTTTTCTTTGGTGATTTGTCATTCAAAAGGAGAAGAATGTGGAAATAAGTTTGCCCCAATGATTTAATATGTTAATTTTTTATGATGACAAATACAATAAAAAAAGAATGATGCTTATGCTACATAGATGTACTTAATAGATTATATTGGACCATGCATGATCATGTACTCCATCTTGTTATATTTCATATGAGAATCATGCATACTCTTTATAGCATCTTTTATAGGATATATCTAATAATATGTTACATGAGTGATATTAAATTAATATTAGATTTGGCTCTACTTAAATAAAAATGTGTAAAATGTTCTTTGTTGATCCTATATAGAGCATATTTATTAATAATTGATAAATATCTTATTTGAATATGTCTATGAAAGTCTTATATGCATATTAGACTAACTAGAGTTTGGACTAACTATGTTTTAAGTGAGCAATACTTTGAAGGATAGTCCGAGTACCAAGAGTGAGAATTGCAATAAGAAAGTAAAAAATCTTAATTATGCTCAACTCAAGCAGAATATGAATGCCTATTTCATGAAGGTTTTGATAACAACAAAGCCAAGTCGAAGACCAAGTTCAAAGGAAGTACAATTAGTATAACTAATAGGACTTAGAGTCTTTTATGTGAGAAGCTCTCAATATATTTCAAAATGTTTTATGATGTTTTTGAAAGAACTCAAATATATTTTTTAAATCTTTACAAATTATTTTTACATGTTAAAATGTCCAACAAACATGTTTTGAAAAGCTAGTCATGGTGGTAGTTAAAAACTATGAAAAATAGTCAAGTTTGAGTTTTGAAAAATTGACCTTTGCTTACTCTTTTGATCAAAACTTTCAAAATACTTTGATTTTTATTGCAAAACTTGTTTCATATGAAAATAAACTCAATCTTTCCAATGAATGGTCATTTGCTTTAAATGGATAAGAATGAAGAAGTTATGACCATTTAAAGTCAGTTTTCGAAACCAGAGTGTCGTAATCGATTACATAATCGATTACCACTCTAGCAGAGGCTCTGTAATCGATTACATGAATGTTATAATTGATTACATCTTACCTAGAAAGCCCAGAATGTGTTCTAAGAGCCATGTAATCGATTACAACATCCATGTAATCGATTACAACAAGTCTGAAAGTCCATAATGGCTATTTTCTACACATTTAATGTGTTATTAATTACCCCCCAACGGCTCTTTTTATCAAAACACTATAAATAGATGTTCTTGGGTCATCTTTTACATATAAAAAACATTAAAAAACATCATTCTATTGGGTTTAATATGAGTTTCATCTTTTTCCTCCATATGCTCTATTTTTGAGAGATTTTGAGATATTCTTGAAAGAGCTTCATAAGACTTCAATTTGTAATACATACTCTTGAGAGAGTTTCTTTCTTCTTCTACTCTTTGATTCTTTGTAAAGATGGTGAGGTATCCCTCAAGGAATTGTAAAGAGGGTGAGACATCCCTCAAGGAATTGTAAGGGTGAGGTATCCTTGAAAGTTAAGGCTTAAGCACAAGGGTGAGGTATCCCAAGGTGTGAAGAGTGCTCTACTTTGTAAATGTTTTGAGCACTTATTCAAGTTTGAAGTGATAGTGGAAAATCTCGAGTGGTTTACTTAAGGATTGGACTAGGCCACAAGTGGTTGGTGGCTGAACTAAGGTAAATCATTGTGTTTGCTTCTCTAAACTCAAACTCCTTTATATTTGTGTTTTAATTTCATATATTTGCTCGAATACTTTTTGCAAGGGTTGTTCATTTACAAGTGCATTTTTCTATCTTCTATATTCATTCACTTCGATCGATAAATAACTTCAAAGAAAATTACTTTTCAAGTATTTGATAAATATTTTCAAAGAGTTTCTATCTCTTTTACATTTGTATTTTAATTTTATATGCTTGAGTTGAATTTGATATCTAGTTTATTTGCTTGATTTATTTGATAACCCAAGTTGTATTTAAGTAATCAATAATAGTTGTATCTTTGTTAGACTTATTCCGCTACATGTGTTGATTGAAAAGATCAAAATGCATAATTTCTTAATGTTGTTTTAAAAACTTGTGATCACCCAATTCACCCCCCTCTTGGGTGATGGTTGTCATGGCTAACAAATTGTGCTTGAATTATTATTTGTATAAAAATTTCTTGGAATAAATGTTATTATGATATTGTTGCTTATTAGAGAATACATTACTCCTTGATTAGTCAAGTTGAGCTATTTGATGTGAATATGAGAATTTGCTCCCTTGATTTTAAATTTTGAGCTAGAATGTGATATTAGATAGTTGGTGCTAATAGAAATTGGATTTTAATTATATTTGATTTGAGTATGAGAATATGAAAATTTGTATTTTATCATAGTATATTTTTCCCAATGTATGAGTATCCTCTTGTATTTGAGTTGTTTGGGCATGAGTGAATTCTGGAGTTGATCCTCTTTGAGGGAAGGGTATCTAGAATTCCATTAGAATTATGGAGATGAACCTCCGTGAGGAAGGGGATCCTATATTCTTAAATTCCTTGCAAGTTTCCTCACTTTCTCGAGTTTTCGTCATGTATATAAGAGTATTTGGAATAGCTCTGTGTGACATAGATGGTAGTGTCATAAATAGGTTAGAGTGCACTAACCTGAAAGTAGGCTATTGCCAATTTGAACAGGATACTCGGAATAGTTCTATGTGACATAGATGATAGTGTCATAAATAAGTTGGGATGAACTAACCTGAAAGCAAACTCTTACTAAGTAAGAACCTAGGTTATGTGAGGTGACCTAGTTCTATGGGAATAAGCATGTGGGTAAATGAGCACTAAGGCTATGTTTGGGAGTGAAAATTAGAAGGGAAAGGGAAGGAAGGGAGGGGTTTACCCTTGTTTGGGAGTTTTGGAAATAAGAGGGAAGGGAAATGAAGGTTTTCAGATGCCCTCAAAAACCCTCCCAATTCAGTTCCCCCAAATTAGGGGGTTTTTGTACAAAATTATTCATTTATCATTTATCCCAACCATTCATCCTCGAAGCCTTATCTCCCTGCAGCCAATCATACCATGCCATCTTGCCGCTCTGGTTCTTCATTTCCATCCTCTTTGCCATCTCTGCGTCCAGGTAGACGCCGTCGTCCTTCTCGGTGACGTTCAGCTTGGGAACCCCGAACGACCCCAGGTAGAACTCCGGCAAGGAAGGGTCGTTTTCCATGGCTTCTCTGCGGTGCTCACGCAGCAACAAGTTGCTTCCATAAGCCAGCACCCCTCCGTGCTCACCGTCTTCGAGGACCGTCGCCGCCACCTCCACACCACTCGCTCCCCTCAGTTCCTTGGCCTTCGCAACCAGCGAGGTCTCTGGTCCAAACTCAGATCTGGTTTCGGACAGGTCGCGCACAGTGGGGGAGCTCCGACTTGAGGGGCTTCCGCGCAACTGGAGATGATGGTGGCTGGTCGGTTGGGCTTGGATGTTAATGGTGGGTTATGGTTGAAGGTGAAGGGTAACAAGATGGTGACTATTTTTTTTTGTGGTAAAAAAAAAATTGAAAAGCAGGTCTTGTGTGATGAAGACAAAGATGGTAGCAGAGAGCAGGAATTGGCCAAAGTGGTAAAAAAAATTAATCATGTTAATTTTTGAATAAAGGGTAAAAATAATAAAAAATATATTTAAATCCTCCATTTCCTTTCCCTCGTATATTTCACACTTCCAAACAAAGGCATGATAAACCTCTCATTTTCCTTCCCTTCCTTCCCCTTTAAACTCTTCCCCTTCCTTTCCCTCCAAACTCCCAAACACAGCCTAAGTTATAAAAGTGTATTTGTTATCTTATATGACTTCAAAAAGAGTTTATATGTGGAATTGAATTTCAACTTGAGTTTACATATTGTGATGTATTTGTTTTGTGATCTTTTGATAACAAGAGTTTTCTTAAATTTAAAAGTTAATAATTGGAATTCTATTTTTGGAAGAAGAAAGACTGGATTTGGCTTTTGCCACCTTCCTACTTTATAAAACGAGTTTTGAAATTATTTTTCACTGAAGTAGCTGGAAGTATTTTGATGACACCTTTTTTATTAAAACTACTGAGAATTCTTAGAATTCTCGCCCTATTATATTATTTCCATGATATTTCCAGGAGAAGTGACAGGAGCTAGAAGATGATGCACAGATACATAGTTTAATGAGAGATATTCATTTTGGAATCATTTGTATTTTGGGATGTATTTATGAGAATTTAGAAGTATTAAATGTAGATTGTATAGTTACATGTATAAGTTTTGTACCTAAATCTGTACACTTGTATGATGATATGTACAATATATGTATGATATCTCAACCACTACAGGCTTATATTTTTATATATCTCTTGAATGTATTTTCAAATTTATTATACTTTATATGAGTGACATGCGTAATTTTTGTTACTAATGCGTAATTTTAGATATGTTATTAGTAATAGAGTTAAGGATGTTATAACTTGCACCATATTTTCCTCTACAAAGATCCAGCCTTCATTAACATCTTCAATCTCATTCAGGTAATCACCAGTGTTGAATCTCTAGCACAAGTAAGTTTTTGGGTCAAATTAGTTTTAGAATTAAAGAATTTAGGTAGAAATTAGATAAGTTTTAATTGTTTAAGAGTATTATAGGTTTTTGGTGTTCATTGGCTAATGGAATGCAAAATTTTGATTGAAACAGGTTGGTTTTAATTTTGAAGAAAGAAAAAGATTTCCTTTATGCATGGCATCGCGAGGCGAGGAACATCCATCGCTAGGCGAGCTGCTAAATGAAAGGATCTTCGAAGCTACTGTGGGCCTTGCCTTATATGCGGGCCATTGCAAGGCGACGACCGTTACTTAGCCAATTTTAAATATCTGATGAAACATTTTTTACGGGACTTCTTTCTTCTTTTGTTCCTTTTCTGGATTCCAAAATTTTGGGGTTTTTACCCAGAGCTCTACTGGGGTTTCATCTTCTTCCACCTTTATTGATGATTCAAGCTTGGGAACAAGACTTTGAAGAATCAATGGCTTCTTCTTCTTCCATTTGTTTGATTTTTCTCATCTCTTCTTCTTCCATCATGAGTAGCTAAATATTTTTAGGTTAGGGTCAGATGAACATTGTAGATACTCTTATGTGATTTGCTTGATACTCTCTTACAAGTTAATTTCATGTATATGAACACTCTACTCCTTGCTTAATTCTAATCAATATTTGATCATTATTGGTTTGAATGTGGGCAATTTTTTCTAATTAGAAAATTAGTTTTAATGCTGGAACTGAGTTGGGTTGGCATGATTATAATTGAATATAGGAACATATCATTGTAATTATGTGCTCCATGTAATCACTGTCATTAATGCTTAATTTGAATCAACAATTACTTAAGGAATTGGGAGTTGTGATTTGGGTTAAAAGGGATTTTGAATCAAGGGATTGATCTTAGCTTAATTCTGTTGATTGGAACTTCAAATACATGATTATTACTTGTTTTAAGAGTTAATCAGTAGCGTAAGAGGGTAAACAATGGGATTCGACCCCAAGCTACTTTTCTTGATTAATCTTCTTCTCCTTAAAAAACAAAAAATATTATTTAATTTATCAATTGCTCTATTTTTAATTCATTTCTTTTATACTTGTTTAAAACCAATACAATTCAAAGTTACAAAAATCATATTCTCAGTTCAAGTAGAAACAACCTTTTCTTTTGTGTTGATAAAACGATTACAATCCTTGTGGAGACAATATTTCTTTTCTCATCATTATTTTACTTGTAGCGATTCGGTGCACTTGCCGAAATTGTCTCAACAAGTTTTTGGCGCCGTTGTCGGGGATTGTTGATTTGATTATCAATAAGGCAAAGGAGTTACTACTTTGGACAATTGTTTTATTTTTTGTTTTGTTTGTTTACAATTTAACTGCATTAATTTCATTCATTTTTAAATATCATTGACTTGCTACTTGCAATTCTCTTATTTTTTGTTTATGCGAGGGAAAAAGGCAGTTGAATTATTGTTTGATCTTGAGATTGTGAAGACAGAAAAAGGAAATAGGAAGAAAGCTAAGAAAGCAAGGCAGCAGAAAATAACTTAAGAAAAATAGGAATCTACTTTTTCTTCTCATATTCTCACAGCAAAAGTAATGATTGCACAACCACCACCTCGGTGAACTTTGGGAGATTTTGGCCGGAGGAACAACCGTCAGAGGTTGGCTATTATTATCAGCTAGTGGAGGCAAATGCATTTGAGATTAGAACTTCTCTATTGAATGTTCTCAAGTAGAATCAGTTTTCTAGAGCGGATAGTGAAGATCCTAACCAACACTTGGTGAATTTCTTTGAAATTTGTGGTACATTGAAGCTGGATAGTGTTTCTGAAGAAGCTAAGAGGATAAGATTGTTCCCTTTTACTTTGGGAGATAGGGCAAGGGATTGGTTGTAATCATTTCCTCAAGGGAGTATTACTACTTGGAATGATTTGGAGCAAAAATTTATGGATCGGTTCTTTCCTAACTCCAAGTTCATCAAGAGAAGGGCTGAAATCACTAGTTTTGAGCAAAAAGATGGAGAAAACCTCTATGAAGCATGGGAGTGATTCAAAGGGCTTTTGAAGAGGTGTCCTAACCATGGCTATGATAATTTGACATAAATGCAAACATTTTGCCATGGGTTGAGATCAAATACAAAGATGATGTTAGATGCTTCTGTAGGGGGTACAATGAATAACAAGACGGCTGAAGAAACAAGAGAATTAGTGGAAGCAATGGCTTCAAATGAGTATCTTATTCATCATGATAGAGGAGTGCAAGCAAAGAAGGGTGTTTTAGAGCTACATGCACATAATGCTCTATTAGCCCAAAACAAATTAGTTTCTCAACAATTGGAGGTTCTCACTAAACAACTTCAAGCCTTACAAGCAGGTTCTTCTCAATCTCATCATTCCAAGGCTATAATGCAATGTATGAGGTGTGATTTTTATGGGGGGGACATGAGAATGGTGCTTGTGAAGCTCAAAGTGATCCAAATGAGCAAGCCAATTATATGGGCAATTTTCAAGGGCAAAGATGGAATCCTTATTCCAACACCTATAATCCAAGGTGGAGGAATCATCCTAACTTTTCTTGGAAGCAAAATGAAGCTCATCAATCAAGAAAACCTCCTCAACCACAGCCACCTAAAGAGAAGCCTACCGCTCTAGAAGAAGCATTAACTCAATTCATGAATATGACTCAAACTAATTTCCAAAATCATGAGGCTTATTTCAAGAATCAAGAAGCATCCATCAAGAACCTTGAAAACCTAATCGGATAGCTCTCCAAGCAACTTGTTGAACAATCTAGGGGACAATTTTCTAAAAATACAGTGGATAATCCCAAGAATGAGTCTTGCAAAGCCATAATTTTGAGGAGTGGAAAGATGGTCACACTATCCGTGGTGGAGCCAGTAGTTTCAGGATTTGCTGAAACAAATGAGAAGGAGATGTTAGATGAAGAGCCAAATAAAAAGAGTGACATTGTGAATCTAGAAGAAAATGAAAAAGAAGAAAAGAGAATGAAGGTTGAAAATCAGAAAAAAAAGGAGGATAAAAAGAGTTCTAACTTAGTAGATGGAGACTCATTCTTGAGGAGAACAAAGCGTCAGATTTTGCAAGAAAGTGATAAGCCTGAAGTGATCCCACTATATGTGAAGTTACTATATCCTCACTTGAGTAAGAAAAAGGAGAAAAAAGAGTAGTTTGTAAAGTTTTTGGATATTTTTAAATGCCTCCAAATCAACATTTATTTTGTGGAAGCATTAGAGCAAATGCCTACATATGCTAAATTCATGAAGGAGTTGTTGACTAAGAAGAGAAAGTTCAAGGATGATGAAATGGTGACATTAACAGAAGAGTGCAGTGCAATACTTCAAAGGAAGTTTCCCCCAAAATTGAAAGATCCGGGGAGTTTTACAATTCCATGCACTATTGACAAAATAACCACTAGTAAAGCTCTCTGTGACTTGGCAGCAAGCACAAATTTGATGACATTGTCTATGCTTAAGAAGCTTGGGGGAGGTGAGGTCAAGCAAACAAGAATGGCCTTGCAACTTGCGGATAAGTCAATTAAACACCTGTATGGAGTCATAGAGGATGTATTAGTGAGGGTTGACAAATTTATATTTCTAGCTGATTTTGTCATGTTGGACATGGAGGAGGACACAGAGGTACCTCTAATTCTAGGAAGACCATTTTTAGCTACCGGGAGAGCCCTCTTTGATGTCCAGCAAAGGTAGTTAATGTTGCGAGCGAAGGATAAGAAAGTTACCATTAATGTTTTTGAGGTGATGCAACACCCGGATGATAAAGAAACTTCTTATTGGGTGGATTTGATTGATACTACTGTTGAGGAATCTTTTCAGCAAAATAATCCAACTGCACCTCTTGAAAGAGTAATTTTGAATTCATTTAAAAAACATGGAGAGGTGGATGATGAAGTCATTAGGGAGTGTTTGCGATATCTAGAAGCACATCAAACAGAAAACGTTGTTAGCAAGATGAAAGAAGAGCTGAGTAATAGCAAAGTGGAGGAAAAGGAAAAATTAGAGTTAAAACCCTTGCCATCCCACTTGAAATATGCCTTTCTTGGCAATCAAGATGTGATCCAGTGATAATCAGTAGTCTTTTATCAAAACCTGAAGAAGAGAAGCTTGTAAAGGTCCTTCGAGAACATCAAACTGCAATTGGATGGACTTTCTCTAACTTAAAAAGGATTGGTCCAGCTTTTTGTATGCACAACATCAAACTTGAGGAGGAATTCAAACTAGTGGTCTAGCCATAGAGAAGATTAAATCCACAATGAAAGAAGTAGTGAGAAAAGAGGTGCTGAAACTACTTGAAGCCAAAATGATTTACCCTATTTCGGATAGTGCTTGGGTGAGTTCGGTTCAGGTTGTTCCTAAAAAGGGAGGTATGACTGTGGTGAGGAATGAGAAGAATGAGTTAATTCCCACTAGAACAGTTACTGGTTGGCGTATATGTATCGTGTAACACCCCAAATTTTAGACTATGTTACAGAATTGACAGAATTACACTGTTTTGTGTTTTCTATGCAATATAAAAATAATTTGATTATTCCGATACTATTTTTGATTGTTTTTGTGTGATTTGCTCCGGGTTAAGAAAATAATAATTTTTGGGCCAGAGAAATTCTTATTTTAATTATTCCGAGCTGGGGGATCTTACTAAACCCAATTTCGATTGATATATATATATATTAATCTTTTAGTTTTTAGGATTTAACTGTACAATAAAATAATTTTATATTATTATAATATTATTTTATGTGACAGTACCTACTATCTTAAAAACAGTAGAAATCTGCTTCAAAATGATCATGGACCCGAAAAAGTCCGTGGGACCCGCGTTTAGAGTAGCAGTCAACGATTCTGACTGGACCAAATTCTAAACCAATAGGAACAAGTCAAAATAGGTGGCTTGAAAATTCTAACCAATAAGAATTAGTCAATTAAAGAAGCATAGACTTCATTAAGGACCATTGGATAAAAAGCATGATTTAGATACTTTTGATTATAACCGTTGATCCGATCAATGGTGTAAAATGAATCCTGATAAAACCACTAAGTAATATCCACCGTAGATGAGATCAATGGATAGGAAACAAAGTTAAATTCAATGGCTTAGATGAAGTCAAATATAGTGGCTTGAATTTACTTAGTAACTAATTAAACCTAATTAAGTCATCTTAATGGCCTAATTAACAAGCTAAGTAAACTAACCTAATTATCAATTAGTTATAATCTAATTCCTAATTAGATATCCTAATTTTAATTAGAGGTTATGATATATGTAATTATATGTTTAATTAATTAGTCATGTAATTAGATAATTAATTAAGAATGGTTAGGAAACTAAACCTAATTAATTAGTTAGTTAATTAGCATGCAATTAGGTGTTAATTGAAAACAAATTAAGTCTCTAATCCTAATAGAGCCACATGGTCATGCAGCTTGGAAATCTTCTCCAAGGTTCTAGAATTATCTAGCATGGCAATTTAATAATTGAAAGATGACCAAGCCATGTGCTTCAAGTGTGAACACAAAATAGGATGTTTATTTCAAGTAAATCTCTTCAATCTCTCCAAGACTCACACGGTAGCCCACTCCCCTTTCCTATCAATATTCATTTATTAACTCTCACTAAAAGCTTGCATCATTTCTCTCCGAAAAATTCCAAGAACATCAAGCACCATTTTCCTTCCATTTTCCTCTCTAGAATTCGGCCCCAACACCCAAGTTCACTACCAATCTCCTATAATTTTTACTCTCATCATTTCCTAAACCTAAACTACCTTCTAAACACTTTCCATTTAGGAAATTTTCTCAAAATCCCACTCCAAGTGCTTCAAAATCCAACTTCTATCTTACTTCCTTAGAGTTAAATTTGTGATTCTTTGGTTTTAATTCAAGTTTGTGATTTTCTAAACCATATTTGTTCCATGGTTTATCATTAGTAAGCTTTGTATGTGATTTTACTAATTGTTTTAGAATTATTAGGAATTGTTTGTGGCTTGTATGAAATCACGGAGAAGGAGAGGAGCTTGAAAGACTTGTCTTCAAGAGGTAAGAGGGAGATTTTATCTCACCAACCAAGTTTTGGTGGTGTGGGGATGGTTTTGTTTGGTGAAAAACCCATAAGGGTTTATTTACCTATTGTTTGATGTTCTTTGATTGTGTTTGTGATGTGTATGATTTTGTTTCTATGCTTGCATGTGTGATAATATGCTTAAAGCTTTGATATTATGTGTGTATGTATAATTATGAAAGCATGAGAAAGTATGTGTAAAGTAAGATGTGAACAACATGATTAAATGATTGTATGAATACTCCAAAGAGCAATGAGGCTCACGGCCATACTAGGGATTAGAGGACCAAAGTCCTGAAAATGAGGGATTCAAATGAGAATAAAGGATTTAAATGAAAAAGAAATGAATTTGAACAAGTTTGAATGTAGTAAGCAAAATGGTTTTGGGAAAATAATCTGATATAATTAAATAAATAGGGTTTAAAATGAAATGAGTGTCAATACTTGAATTTTACTGACGTATGGCTCACCCTACGGGTTTAGAGGTGCGTCTGTAAAATTTGAGCTGTAATATGTGAAGTAAATGAAAGAAATAACATTTTTGGGGAAACAATGCAAATACCAATTTTTAGAGGGGTAATATTATAATTTTCATTTTTAAAAGGGGGCATATTGTAATTATGATTTTTAGAGGGGCAATATTATAATTTTTATTTTTAATGGGGCCATATTATAATTATTGATTTTAGAGGGGCTATATTGTAAATATTATATAAAAAGAGGATTATCTCATAAAATATTATTTTATAAGGAACTATTATGAAATTGTTATTTGAAAAAGGACTAAAATGTAAATATAAATTTTATGAGGACTATTTCATAAATATGAATTTTATGAGGGACTAATTCGTAAATATGAATTTTATGAGGGACTATTTCGTAAATATAAATTTTATGAGGGACTGTCGTGAAAATATTATTTAAATGAGGATTATAATGCAAATATTATGTTTTGAGGGGTTATTATGCAAATATGAAAAATAAAGTTAAATTTTGGTGTTAAATGAGAAAAATAGTATTTTTGATTTAAAATGTGTGAAAAATATTTTACGCGATTGAGAAAATGCGAATATATGGTTTCGCGATGAAATTACAATAATGATACTGTTGAGCCAATATGAAGACCCCGAATATGAGATAAAGGAATTGAATTGAGAATGTGATATAATGAAATGGAACTGTGAATGGTGCATAGTACATGCATTGGAAAGGTCCGATGGACTGAATAAGGCCAGTTGCCTAGGAGAGAATACACCTCCTGAGTGGGTGCGATATGCGTAGTGTAGGTCACTCGTTGACCCTGGGGGCATTGGGGTGCAGGTTGCCTACAATGGGCAGTTGGTAGCTCTTCTGTACCATGGGTTAGACTGACGTAACACACCAATGATCCAGACCGAGACACTATCCTTAATCAAGATTTGATAAAGACTGTCGTGCATATGCTAGATGTGCAAAAATTGAACACGTGGTCTGAGGCATGTTGGTGCAGATAGATCTTTTCGATCACTCTCTTCGACCTGAGTTTTAGCTCCATGGAGTGGGAAATTGAGTCTAGGTGCATATGCATAATTATTGAGGGTATTATCGTAATTATGGTTTATGATAATTGAAATGTTGAGTGTTTAAATATTGGTAATGGCATGATTGTAATTATTGCTTATTGCATGAGTTATGATGATAAATGATGTTGGTGGCATAATTGTAATTATGTATGATGTGCTGATATGAGATATTGTATGTGTTTATCTTCATTGCTACCATACTGGTATTGGCGTAGGTGATCTCACCTCTTTGTATGTCTATCCTATATTGTATTTATAATTTAAAAGACGTTGAGCAAGAAGTTGACCGAGAAGGTAGAGATGAGCAGATTTCCGTAGAGGAAGCTGAGTTCTGAGACGAGGAGATGCCTTGTTTCCTTGGGTACATAAGATTGACGTTTCGTGGAGAATTGGAGGCGTGGCACGTTGACCTGGAAAGAGAGTGTATTTATTACATAGGGGACTCAAACATTATTTTAAATAGGCTACATCTTGGACACCTTTATTTTATATTAGTGTGAACATTAATGTACACCTAGAGTTCCCATTGTCTATTAGACAATACTGGGAAGTATACTATCGTACTCCTATTACGATTAGTATAGTGTCGCATGCTCGGACACCTGGCCGTAGGACTTCGTGTCAGTCTGGATTCCTATCTTCTGAGGAATCTAAGGAGGACCCGTCTGAGGGTTCTACTGTGTAGTAATACTTGGGCAGTGTATTAGTTTAAATTAAAGCTTAAATATTTTGAGAGTCTAGTTTATAAATATTAAAATATGATAGTACTAAAGACTGGTATATGTATATAAAGTGTGAATTATTTATGATATGATAATGTTGTAATGTTTTTATTTTTCGCTAAGTTTATCTTATTATTATTAAGAAAATTTACAACTCGTATTTCCATCACAAAGCACAATTTTCAAATAAAGGGGTAATTTGGTAATTAAGTAACATGAAGTATGACGTCCTAAGGAGGGTGTTACATATCGACTACCAGAAGCTCAACCAAGCTACCCGGAAGGATCTTTTTCCCTTCCCATTCATGCACTAGATGCTTGAGAGATTATCCAGACAAGCCTATTATTGTTTCCTTGATGGCTATTCCGGTTATAATCAAATTACAATCAATCCAGAAGACCAAGAAAAGATAGCATTTACCTATCCCTATGGAGTTTTTGCATATAGACGGATGCCTTTCGGTCTTTGCAATGCTCCCGCTACTTTTCAAAGGTGTATGCTTTCTATCTTTACTGAGATGATTGAAAAATATATAGAGGTCTTTATGAATGATTTCTCTATTTTTGGTACTTCATTTGATCATTGTTTGTCTAACTCACTAATGTTCTAAAGAGATGCATAGAAACCAATTTAGTCTTAAATTGGGAGAAATGTCATTTCATGGTGTAGGAAGGCATTGTACTGGGCCACAAAATTTCAGCTAGTGGTATGGAAGTAGATAAAGCTAAGATTAAAGTGATAAAGAAACTACCTCCACCATTGAATGTGAAGGGCGTGAGAAGTTTTCTATGCCATGTTGGCTTTTACAGAAGATTCATCAAAGATTTTTCAAAAATTACAAAGCCATTGTGTAATCTACTCTTTAAGGATTCTTCTTTTGATTTTAATAATGATTGTTTGCATGCCTTTAATCTTTTGAAGAAAAAATTGATTTCTGCCCTTATTATTGTAGTCCTAAATTGGGAATTACCATTTGAACTTATGTGTGATGCAAGTGACTATGCAGTAGAAGCTGTATTGGGGCAAAGAATGGATAAAATTTTCCATGCAATTTACTATGCAAGCAAGGTCCTTAATAAGAATCAAATTGATTATGTCACAACTGAAAAGGAATTGTTTGCCATAGTATTTGCCTTAGAGAAATTTCGTTCCTACTTGATTGGATCTAAGATTACTGTGTTCACTGATCATGTAGCAATTAAATATTTGCTAACTAAGGGAGAATCAATTAAATTTTGTTCCTATTTAATTGTTGGGGCATTGACTTCATGGGGCCATTTCCTTCTTCCTACTCAAATCAATACTCATGGGGCCACTCCTGTAAATGATGCTCAAACAGTGGTTAAGTTTATCAAAAAGAACATCTTTTCTAGATTTGGAGTTCCGAGGGTGTTGATAAGTGATGGGGGAACTCATTTCTGCAATAACCAACTGCAAAAATGTTCTCTCCAAGTATGATGTTCAACACAAAGTGGCCACCCCCTACCACCTTCAATGTAATGGCTAAGTGGAGGTATCAAATAGAAAGATCAAAATAATTCTGGAGAAGACAGTTGGTAATTCAAGGAATGATTGGGTAAATAAATTGGATGATGCTTTATGGGCATATAGGACAGCCTACAAAACACCTTTAGGCTTGTCACCATATCAGCTGGTTTATGGTAAGTCTTGCCATTTACCAGAAGAACTTGAGCACAAGACATATTGGGCCTTGAAATTCTTAAATTTTGATCCTACCTTGAGTGGAGAAAAGAGAGTTAATCAGTTGCATGAACTTGATGAATTGCGTGTATATGGGGATATACAAGCAAAAGATGAAGGTCTACCATGACAAGTACATTTCACAGAGAAAATTTTATCCAAGACAACAAGTGTTATTGTTTAATTCAAGGTTGAAGTTGTTTCTAGGAAAATTGAAGTCTAAATGGTCCGAACCATTCATTGTCAAAGAAGTGACACCTTATGGAGCAATAAAAGTGGAGGATCCAGCTTCAAAAAGGACTTTCAAAGTCAATGGCCAGAGGCTGAAACCTTATCTTGGTGGGGTGGTAGAAAGAGCAAAAGTTGCTCTTCTTTTATATGAGCCATAAAAATCATAAGGCGTCAAGCTAAAGACGTTAAACTAGCGCTTCTTGGGAGGCAACCCAAGCAATGCTTCTTTCTTAATCATTTTGAATTCATTTTGAGTAGAAATTTTCTTTGTTTTGTTTTCATAAGAATAAAATGCTAGTTGTGATCTGATTTGGTACTTGCTACTACAGGGATAATGTTGTAATTATGTTGTTTTTAAGCAAGGAATGAAGTGTTGGGAGCTAGAGTTGAAATATGGAGAAGTCAAGCTCCTCGCCAGGCGAATGTGCTTTATTGCCTAGCGAAATCAGTATTTCAGTCTCCATCGCCTAATGGGAGTTCACCATCGCGAGGTAAATTTTAAACCAATTGCCTCTGACTTTCATCGCGAGGTGAGAAGGAACATCTCGCCAAGAGAGAGACTGATTTAAAAAGTCCAGAATTGAATTAGGGTTCATCGCCTCGCGAGAATTCATCATCGCGAGGTGAGAATACAACATTCCCTCCCTACTTAGTGGTATAAAAGAACCCTTCCTTCTAGGGTAGTATGAGAAAGCCCTACCTATTTGAGGTATAAGGATATGGGTTCTGGGAATATTCTTTGAAAGATGATAATGAAATGAGCACAAAAGAAAGACTCATACATGTTTGAAAATGATGGTGATCCTAAATCTGGTGGTAGGAAATGACGATGATCCTATATATATATATATATCCTTTGGGAATGATAGTGATCCTCTGGATATTTGGCTAGAGTTATCTAAAATAGTGTTGTATAATGGTAGACTGCTATGCATAGGCTGAGTGAACTAGTCTGATAATCAGACTATCACTGAGTGTTAGGCTGTGTGAGGATACAACATTTTGTCTCTACTTATTTATCTATAAGGATATAAGTCTTGGGAATATGTTTAGAAAGATGATAAAGTAATGAGTACTAAATAAAGATTTATACATGTTTGAGCATTTCCATATCATCGTGAAGATGTTATTTATATAGATCATACATTTGATAATGAATGTTTACATTACAAGAGAATATAAATATTCTAGTGATAGTGAGTTATGACTCATACTTGATATATTCTTCATGAAATCTATGATTTATTGATGATGTATTGAAACTAATTATATTAGTTGAATAGGTGATATTGATCAACAATAAAAATTGAATTTCTACCTTGAGAAGAGAAATGAACTACTTTTGGCCTTAGCCACCTTTCTATATGATATTTATAGTATTGATTTGATTCCCTAAAGTAGTTGGAGTTATTATAATGACATTTTATATTTTAGATCTACTAAGAATTTCTAGAAAAACTCTCATCCCACAAATCTTTTCTTTCCACGATAATTCCAGCACGAGATCCACCTATGGAGTAAAAGAGAAGAGGCTGAAGTAGTATAGGATTATTTATTATTTTGACCATTGCCTTGTGCTCGCAATTATGCAATGGATTGTTTATAGTTTATTTGTACATATGCCTATAAAGGCTAAGTTTGTATCACTTAAACATTAATGTTCTAGATTGTATGGACTATTAATGTCAGTATGGATTAGACTATTCAGTTGTATATTCATATCTTGAGATATTATTATCCCTCATAGGGCTCAAATTAGAAATAAAATTAATATAATTAATCATCAAGAAATGATAATAGTTTAGTCGTGACGTGCCTAATTCTAAGTACTTTTGTGTAATCCGGATATACTAGGGGTATTAGTTTTGAGGCATTACATCTTACTAAGATAGTAAGATCCTTATCAATAAGGTGTAAAGATAGAATTCACCTTACTTGGATGGGTGCTGTGTAGCACGTACAACTATTGAGAGTAGGCTAGTTCATGTCTGACAAATAGAATATCTTGTAGAAGGAGGGTTATTCTCCCTTGTGAGGTGGGTCGTTCCCCCTCAAAGGATAATGGTTTCCTCAATAGGACAAAGGTTGCCTCATACGGGGAATTGCTAAAAAAAAAAAGATGTCTAATAGCCAAAACACAAGCATTGCATTCATATTGCATTGAGATAGTTTTATAAATGATATATTTTTTATTTTATGATTATATGAAGAAAACTGGCATAAAATGAACTCCGCCTCTGCATAATAACTTTATAATATTTTTTAACTTATATCTATTATCTATTTTTTAATCTGAGGCTATTGGATTTATTTTGATGTCATTTTCATATAGATTTACTAAGAATTCCTAAAATTCTCACCTCTCTATGTTTCTCCATGATATATCCTGAGAGTGAAGATGCCTTTATTTAGTGTCTATTTTGAGTTCGTTGATGGGGAGTGGGTGTATTTTGCTGACACCAACACCTACTCATTTCTAGGGATCATCTGAGTGCATACTATGTATACTCTTAGTGTGCCAAGGGATGGAGTTGGTTTTGGTTTCCTAATATAGGACCAAACTGGAGTAGGGTAGAGATAGACATCTTGATCTTTTTTTGTTTGTATATACATCTATGCTTAAATGTTATATCTGGATATAGATGTTTAACTTCCTAGTTTTATATCACTTTTTGTTTATTTGACCTTTTACTTTTGGATGACTGTATGTATGGGAAAACGAATGCCCTTTATGTTTATCTTGACTGGTTGTACTTAAACAGATAAAATAATGACTAGTGGAAGGTCCAAAGGGCCAATATCTTGACTTATGTACACTTTTGATAGTAGAACTTAGAAGATTATGCATGAAAAGAGTTAGAGTTTTTCCAGTTAGAACTCACTCTAATATGTTAGATATGCTCAATGGAACTGATTTCCATTGCACGTTGATTTAATGCTTTCGGCCTACCTCACCTTAGGAGCTAAATAATTTAATTTAAGATTAAAATAAAGTTAAGAACTAGGCATGGTGACGAGCTATTTATAAGGGAAACAAAT
Organism: Ormosia semicastrata; assembly: GCA_029884595.1. Lineage (NCBI taxonomy): Eukaryota > Viridiplantae > Streptophyta > Magnoliopsida > Fabales > Fabaceae > Ormosia > Ormosia semicastrata. The sequence goes on from JAQQTO010000060.1 coordinate 80,711,118, forward strand.
AAATCTAAAATACAAGTTGGTTCAATTATACTAGAAACTTAACCAAACTAGTAATAGGTTATAGTGACAAACACATGATGATTTCCTATCTGGTTCACCTATTTGAGCAAAAGGTGGACTGTATAGGATAGGGGGCATCATAGTAAGTGGTATCAGAGTAGTTCATCTTGAACAACCTTGGGGAATAGGCTAACTATGCTAGACTTAGTGTAAGTTCCCTTGTTTGTTAGTTATGCAGTTAGGATTTCTTGTCTGAGGATAAGTTTTCTATGTAGTTTAGTAATGCATACCTGCCTAAGGTGTGATTGTTAGAAGTTCCTATCACATTCTTTATATGATATTGAGACTAATCAACTTAATATTTATTGTTCTAAGTGTATTGGAACCTATGGCATCCACTTGGAGAACTTGTGCTAATGATGACATGGCAGAGTTCATGGGAACTTTCAGGGAGATGGCAACAACCATCAGAGAACAAAGTCAAACTACTAACAAAATGCTTGACTAAATAAGAACTAACTATGCAAGACCCTTGAACCCTAGAGGTCATGCAGATCTTGCTAACCAGGTACCTGTTAGAAACCCAAATTTCTAAGGTATGACTGAATTCAAAAAGGCTAGACCTCCAACCTTTAGAGGAGAATGCAACCATGCAATAACAGAGGGTTAGTTGAAGGAGTTAGAGAAGATCTTCACTGTTATGAACTGTATGGACGATCAAAAGGTGACCTTTGCTTCTTACATGTTGGTTGGAGAAGCAGAATGTTAGTGGAATGGTGCTAAGAGGCTGCAAGAACCCAAGTTACCTAGGCTGTATTTAAGACCACTTTCTTAGTGAAGTACTTTCCTAGTAACCTGCAAGAGGCCAAGGAACTTGAGTTCTAAAGTTTGAATAGGGTAATATGATGGTGAGCTAATATGTGGCAAAGTTTGAGGAGTTGTCAAAGTTTTTCTCTTACTTCCAGCATAAGCTTGACCAAAATTGGAAATGTGTGAAGTTCCAAGTAGGACTGAGAGAGGACATACTTAGAGTAATGGGTCCTTTAGAAATCAAATATTTTCCAACTCTAGTGAACAAATACAGTATCATAAAAAGTTATGACCTGCAAAGGTTAGTGAGAGAAGGAGGACAGGCTCCCAGAAGAAAAGCAAGTTTGATGATAGGAATAGGAAAGGTCATTTAAGACCCAAACTTAATCAAAACAAGGGCAAGCAAGCACAAAATGGGCCAGTATGCACTAATTGTGGAAGGAACCACGGGACCAGGCCATACCTTATAAGAAAAAGTGTGTGTTATGGATGCAAACAACTCGAACACATATACTGGGATTGTACCCAGAAAGATGGAGTGAAGCCTAACCCAGTCCTCAGACAAAGGGAAGAGTGTTCACTCTAAGCATAGAAGAGGCAGCTCAGTCTCCTAATCTAATACATGGTAAGTGCTTACTAGGTAATGATTTCTTAACTATATTGTTTTATTCAAGAGCCTATCACTCCTTTATTTCTGTTGATTGTGTGAAGAAATTGGACTTTCTTGTATAAAAAATTCCATATGATTTATCTGTGTCTACACCAACAGAAAAGCCAGTAATAACCTCACATACTTGTCTGAATTGCCTTATATAGATAGACAATAGATCTTATGTTATTAACCTTATTTGTTTACTTTTGACTAGAATTTATATTAGTTTTGGGAATGGATTGGTTATCTACTAACCATGTTGTGCTTAACTATGTAGATAAATCTTTTATCTTCTTATCAATGAATCACAATGCTTTAAAATCTTCTAAGTCTTTATTTCTAAATGCCTCCCAAATCAATCATAGTCTGTTAGAAGGATCTAAATGTTATGTTCTCTTATTTTCTTTAGAATATGAGACTGAGCAAGAATTAGATACTAGTGTCAAGGGAATACCTAGAGGTTTTCCCTAAGTATGCGAATAGTTTACCTCCTGAGAGAGAGATTGAGTTTACTATAGAGTTGGTGCTAGGAACAAGACCAATCTCTGTGGCACCCTACACAATGCTCCCTTGGAACTTAGTGAACTCAAGAAGTAGATTGAAGAGTTACTAGACAAGTAATTCATCAAATCTAGTGTGTCACCCTGGGGAGCACTTGTGCTCCTAGTGAAGAAGAAGGATGGAAGTATGAGACTCTGTATTGATTATAGACAACTCAACAAGGTAACCTGTAATGTCCTAATACTAATATCACAGTATATTCAGAATATATGTGTATAAATAGAGCTAGGTATGTCACTTCTAACTTATAAATATCATACTACTTACTAAATAACCATACATATTATTAAATAGATCCTTAAGGGAGAAAAGTAATATTTACATGAAATTTATACATTTGGAAATACAAACTAAGCCTCAAAGGGCATAAGTACAAAACATGTCACTTATACATTCCAATGTAAATACTAAACATACAAAGCATTGGACAAAAGAGTAAATAAATCTACTCTAGGGCATCAACTTCTTTTCTTCTCTTTGGAAGAATATTGGCCTGGATTTATCATTGAAATAAACAAAGGGGTGAGAATTCACAAATTCTCAATAGTATATTACATCTAATGACATTATAATAACTCTAGCTGCTTCAGGGAAAAATAAATCTTTTAACAACTAGAAAGGTGGCCAAAGTCAAAATTGTTTCTTTCTCTTCCCAAAGTAGAAGATATAATTATAACTATGGTTCGATTATCACATAATTAACCATTTATAATAAAATCATCTTAACATTCATAGATCATTTGAATTTCAAGTATATGAGTCTTTACTCACTACCATTCAAATATTTATATTCACTCATTATATAAATATTTCTAACTCATTCCATGATCTATACATAGCTTACATCTCATATAAAGACTTGTATTAATGCATATGAAATGTCAAATGTCAATGTTTATTAAATGTAGTATGTCAATGTTTATGAAATGTAATATGTCAATGATTATGAGATGTTAAATGCTAATGCTTATGAAATGTCATGATTCTTAGTAAAGTATTTTTCTCACTCCTTCGCCCTTGACAGAGTGCTTTTCTCACTCCCTTATCTTACTTTGGAAGATTATGCATATATCACATTAATTCATACGAGTTTAACTTTAATGATGTAAAGGAATAACTCATAATGAGTATACCATATTAGCTCAACTTTAACAAATAAAGGAGAAATTCATGTTTGTAATACACTTTATGAATATAACAAACATACAACTCATATTCATCTCATTATGCCTTTAATTAGTGCTCAATGTTCCATTGCTCAAGTGAACTCAGAGCACAATTTCATCTCCCACAAGTATACTAAATGTACTCCGTAGACATCATTACATGATCCTACAATTACATAAATCTTCTAATGAACTGGCATACACAATTACCACTTCACAAGTTTAACGAGTGTACAAAGTCATTATCCTTCATAGATATACTAGATGAGTATTAACATCATAAGATATTCCAATACATAACATAAATATGTGTTACATTTAGTCCCACAAGTAGAAAAACTCTATTTTCTCAAAGTAGGGGACTGACAATCGATTACCACAAGCAAAAATCTCAAAACAAAGGCTTGGTAATTGATTAACCACTCCTGGTAATTGATTACCAGCTAAAAATTGAGAAATTAATGGCTTGGTAATTAATTACCAACTCGTGATAATCGATTACTGCATGAAATTTTCATTTTCTATAACATTGGTAATTAATTACCCTCTTGTGGTAATCAATTACCACTTGAAATCCTCACTTTAAAAAAGTTTGGTAATTGATTACTCACTCTGGTAAACGATTACCAGCTGTAGTAAACTAGAAAAATAGGGTTTTTCAAGCTGAAACACCCAAAACCAAACATTTTAACACCCAAGTTCAGAACTTCTCATCATAAGAATACTCAAACCAATTCAAGAAAGGCTTAACAACAATAACCAATCATCAAAGCCATATTATCAATCCATGTTTACAAAGTTTCCATGTTATTCATAATCTGCACTCTACAAACTCTTCATACACATAATTTCTAAACTTCAATAATCACAATTCTCATACCAAGTTCATCAAAACAGATTATTGGAAACAAAAGAGAAGAGAGTGAAGTAAAGAAATCACATAACCTCTACCTCAACTCTCTTGGATGGTGCTTAAGTTTTTGTCTTCCTTAGTTCTTCCTTCATTTTCCTTCTTCCTCTCCTACTTCTTTCTCTTCTTTCATTCCTTTCCTTTTCTCTTCTTTCTTTGCTACTTCAAAACCGTATGACAAGAGAGAAAATGAGAAAAGAAAGTCAAAGATTTGGGGAGGGCGGTGGAGAGAAAAGAAAAGGAGGATAAGCTCATTTGACTTGAAAACTTTCAAGAACTTTTGTATTTGTTAAAAATATTTTGATCTTCCATTGATGAGTTTTCTACTTTCCATAAGTGTTAGAAAAAATTTTAGGACTGCTTCCAATTACCAAATGCTTCATTTAATGATTATCCTTATGCACCGTTAATAACCACTAAGTTATATTTTACTTCCGGTGTAGGTAAAAATATTAAACTAGTTTAGTTGATTCTCAAAATTTTAACACATCTCATTCTAAGTATTTATAACCTAGAAATAAAATCTCCATATTTTCTTTTATCATCTAAGCAAATTTTGCTAAGTTCTGAGCTATTATGAGCTATTTTTCATATTCAATGATATAGCAGCATCTACAATCTAACTTAGAAAGTCATCAGAATTAACAGGTAACTCATATATATACTACTGAATGTCTATAACCATGATTAAGACTAATAGGTTAGGAAGGGTGTTACATAACCATTAAGAACAAGTACCCCCTCCTTAGGATAGATGATCTAATGAATCAATTAAGAGGAGTTACAATCTTCTCAAAGATATATCTGAGGTCAGGATACCATCAGATTAGGGTAAGGAATGAAGATATTGCTAAGATAGCTTTCAGAACTAGATATGAGCATTATGAGTACCTTATGATGCCCTTTGGCCTTGCTAATGCTCTTGTAGTGTTCACGGACTACATAAACAGGATCTTTAGGCCATACCTTGTCCAGTTTGTAGTTGTTTTCATATATGACATCCTCATCCATTCCAAGACAGCGAAAGAACATAAGCAACATCTCAAGATGGTGTTGCAAATCTTGAAAGAGAGACATTTGTTTGCTAAACTATCAAAGTGTGAGTTTTGGATGTGAGAAGTTAAGTTCTTGGGCCATGTAGTATCCCGAGGAAGAATATCTATAGATCCCAACAAGATAAAGGCAGTAGTATAATAGGTTAGACTAAATACAATTTTTGAAATCTAGAGTTTCTTAGGACTTTTTGAATATTAAGGAGGTTCATCAAAGGTTTCTCTCAGTTGGCCTTGCCACTAACTAGACTTACTCATAAGGGAAGTCCTTTTGATTGGACATGTGAAGCTAGTTTCTAGAAACTAAAACATAAGTTAACTACCACTCTAGTGTTAGTAATCCCTAATCCATAAGATCACTTTGAGGTATATTGTGATGCTTCAAAGAAAGGCCAAGGTTGTGTACTGATGCAAAACAGAGGTGTAGTTGCTTATGCCTCTAGACAGTTGAGACCACATAAGGAGAATTATCCTACTAATGACCTATAATTAGTTGTTATGGCTTTTGCCTTAAGGATATGGAGGCACTACCTTTATGGAGTTCAATTTAAAGTCTTTAGTGATCAGAAATGCCAAAGGTATCTGTTTGACCAGAAAAAGTTGAACTTGAGACAGAGGAGATGGATGGAGTTTTTAAAAGACTATGACTTCAAGTTAAAGTATCTTCTAGGTAAAGTCAATGTAGTGGTTGACGCACTCAGTAAAAAATCTCTACATGTATCCCATATGATGATGTAAGAGATGAATCTCCTAGAAAGTTTTAGAAACCTGAATCTATCAGTGATTGTGTTACCACATAGTATTTGTGTCAACAATTTGAAGATAGAATGTGATCTTAGGACTCAAATCAGAGTAGCCCAAGAGAAAGACCAAGCTTTACTGTCTTTAAAAGAACAAATGTTGTAAGGAAGGAAGAAGGACTTTAGTGACTAATGGAACTATTCTATTCCAAGGTAGAGTTTGTGTCTCATAGGAACAAACTTAAGAACCAAGATATTAGAAGAGGCCCATAAGAGCAGTTATACCATTCATCCTAGTGCAACTAAGATATGCCAAGATCTTAAGACCATGTTTTGGTGGACAGGAATGAAGGCAAACATTGCCCAATATGTGGCAAAGTGTCTAGTGTGCTAAAGAGTTAAGATACAATATCAGACACCATAAAGACTTTTGAAACCGTTAGAAATCCTTGAATGGAAATGAGATAGAATATATGTGGATTTTGTCATGAGTTTTCCTAGAACACAATCTGGATATGTCTCCATATGGGTCATTGTGGATAGACTGACTACGTCTGCCCCCATTTCTTACCTGTCAGAGCCAATACTCCAATGGACAAGTTGGCTTAGTTGTATATTTAAGAGATTGTAAGATTACATGGTGTATACCTTCCAATATCTTGGGGAGCTTTATAGAAATCTTTTGGGACTAGGTTGTACCTTAGTACAACTTATCACCCACAGATGGATAGTCAAACTGAAAGGACCATACAAACTCTAGAAGATATGCTTAGAGCATGTGCCATAGATCAACAAGGTAGTTGGAATAGGTATATGTTATTGGCAAAGTTTGCCTATAACAATAGTTACCACGCAAGCATAGGAATGCCACCTATGAAGCTCTTTATGGAAGAAAGTGTAGATTGCCCCTTTGTTGGCTTGAAGTTAGAGAGAAAACCATATTGGGACTAGATTTGGAACAGAAAACCATTAAGCAGATCAAATTGATTAGAAATTAGTTAGAAATTGCTTAGTCTAGGAAAAAGAGTTTTGATGATAAGAGAAGAAAACCCTTAGGATTTGAAAAAGGAGAACATGTATTTTTTAGAATCACTCCTAACACTAGAATTGGTAAGGTCTTAAAGCCTAGAAAATTAAGTCCTTGATTCTTAGGTCCATTTTAAATTCTTAAAAGAATTGGACTTGTAGCCTATCAAATAACACTTCTCTCGAGTTTGTCAAATCTCCATAATGTTTTCCATGTGTCACAACTCAGAAAATAAAATCGTGATCCTTTACACATAATAGAAAATGAACCAATACATGTAAGAGATGATTTAACATATAAGATTAAACCTGTACAGATCATCGACAGAAGAGTTAAGGAACTTAGAGGAAGATACATTCCTCTAGTCAAGGTAATTTGGGAAGGAATGAACTCTAAAGGAGCTACCTGGGAACTAGAAGATAATATGAAATAAGACTATCTGAAATAGTTTAACCGGTAACAAATTTTGAGGGCAAAATTTTAATAGAGATGGGAGAATTGTAACATCCTCCCTTCTTCCTTGCTGTATGAGCTACTTGGCGGCTGGTTTTGTGTTTCTACATGTTTGTTTGCCTTATATGTGCATGTAGGCAGATATCTTAGTGAATAAGTTATCTCATAGGAATAATTATAATAATTATTTAAAATATGAGATAATTACTAATAAATATGAATTTAGCTAAAATAATTTTAAATAGGGTTATTTATAATTATTAAGACAAATTATATTTTTATGAATATTATAGGTATTAATTAATTATAAATTAAGTTAATTAGATATTAATTTATAAATTAACTGATTAATTAAGAAGATAATTAACTTAATTAATTAATATATTTTATGATTTTAAATATGAGTTTATTAACATAGTTTCGTTAATTGGAAGTTAAACTAGAATGTAATAATATTAATAAAGGTTAAAATTTGATAAATTATATTAAAATAATTAAGAAATGATTAGTACTAAACCAATAGAAAATTATGTATGAAAAGTGAGAGCACTAAACTATATTCTTATTGGTTTAGATAATTTTAGAGCTATAATTAGTGCTTTTAATTTTAATCAATATTATAATTTATTAATATTGCATAAAATAATAGGTATTTAAGGCATGTAAATGAAATTTTAACAATTAAGGTTAGTGCATGGCGGTTCTAGGCTCTGCATGGGACTGTTAGAGGTTTCTAATGCAACCCAAGAAACTTACAAGTTCTAAATTAGGAATTTTGGGGTAGTTACACTCTATCTAGGACCTATTATCAAACTTGGAACAACTCGAAAGGCTCTTGAATGAGTCCTACTTTGATAACTTAGGGGCTAACCTATCGAAGTAGCCTGCCATATCTGCCAAGGCAGGAGACACACAGTCTCCAAGCCTCCAAATTGCTTTCTAGCCATGGCATTGGTTTACAGACCAACACCTCTCACATCTTTCCATTTGCACAGTCCTCCTTGAGCCTAGAGAGAAAGAAAGAGAAGGAGACACCACCAGCTGCAGCTGCCATTGCATTCATGATGAGCCACACTGGGTGAAGGAGATGCCTCGCCATCCTCCAATTGTAACACCCCCTCAGAAGGGCATTACATTTCAGACTAACTTCTTTTAAGAAAGACTTTACCCAAGTTATAAAGTAATTAATATTATAAAATACGAGCCTTAGAATTTCTTTTTCTGAAATAATATAAACTTGCTAAAATAGAGAAACATAATACATAAGAACTAAATAATAGACCTTTCATAAAAACAAAGTTTACTACATCCATGAGTACATTGTACTTACATTCCAAAAACATAAAACATCTAACCTAACCAACTTAGACTGACCCAAGTTCATAACACCTAAAGAGAAGAGTCCTCCTCAGAAAGCAAATTCCCTAGCTAGGAATTCCTCAACGGATAGAAATCCGAGCAGAGGATATCTCAGAATCTCCCCTAGGAGTATAGTGAAGATCACTCCATGACTCCCTGATAGGCATAACAAACTCTACATATACAACCATAAAAGAAAATGTAGTAACCCCATGGCTGGTCCTACTTACGGATAGAATGATGTCATCACAATACTCTCTATGCTCTGTGTCCCAATGGACACGCCAAGCGTCAGCGCCTTCGAGAAATTGTAGTCTAACAAAACCTTGAAGATTCTGCCTCACCGCCACCACTGTCCTCTTGAAAACATAACATATATAACAAAGCAGACAGCACAAGACAACTAAGAGGTGAGATCCCCTACATCAATACCAGCATGGCAACAAGAAATAGTAATAACAATATTGCCATTCATATATAGCAAGATCAAAGAACAGTAGATATAATCATGTTATTACAGGAATATCACAGAACAACAGACATAATCATATTATCAACTGATAGATAATTAAATAATGTATATCACAATACATGAATATTGACCATGCCATAACAAGTAAGTATACTGACTGTACCACCACATTATGTATACTGACCATGCCACGACAATATGTATATTGTCTATGCATATGCACAATGCACTGACACCTACTCCATAGAGTTCAAACCAAACGTCGGAGAGAATGATTGGGAGAGTCACTGTCTGTATATCGTTAGCCTCAAATCATGTGCTTCTCAATATAATCAATATGCGCAACTTGGCTATACAAGACACTCTCAACCGGATCGTGAATAGGATAGTGCCTAGTCAAGATCGTCGAAGCGTTGCTTCAGCTTTACCACGGCCCAGTGGAGCTACCAATTGTCCACATGTGGGATACCTGCACCTCGACGCCTCCAAGTTCAACCACAAGTGAACTACACTACGTAATTCGTACCCGCGCAAAGGTGTAATTCATCTCCAAGGCATTCAGCCTTTCAACAAGTCATTATAACTTTCACAATGCATGATCTCATGACAATGATAAACAATATTTATAAACAACCAAAGTTCCACCAAGAGGAGCCATAATAGGGCTTAAGTCAATCACTGATATTCTCTGTTCCAGTACGTAGGCCCAATTAGCATAATACTAATATATTCATTCACAATGTATGTCAATTGTGCAAATTCAAGAATCATCAATTTCAAATCACATGAAGCATTCTCACAAATTTCTATAACATGTAGAACCATTATTTCACCTTTGACCTTTCATTCTAACACTCTCAAGAATAAAAGTAGAAAGTAACTCTAACCACCAAACTCTTCTAACTAAGTTCCTCGAGTGACCTTTTCTTATATTTTTCACGAAAACCTAAAAGAAACCACATCGTCTTAACCTCACAATTCTTTTCCTTTTCCTCAAAAGTTTTTCAAGTTTTCACTATTTCTCTCTCACGCTTGTTTTTCCTCTCAAGGTAGAAATCCCTTTCTTATTAAATGACCACAACTTGTTGTATCACTCCTTCATTATTATAGATGCTTAATCCATTTCCTTTTTCACCTAAGCATCTAAGTTCCAAATCAACACAAAGTTTGTCTTGGATACCCTTTTTAAAATCACTTGGCCGTGAGCCTAAAGTCTTTGTACCTCAAAATTTTTATCTTAACATCAAGATTTCAACCAAAACTCTATCAAATAAAATACTTCAAATTTCAGATCATATTCCTATCTTATTTCTATAATTGAAGCCAAAATCGATTTCCTTTAATCCTAATTTAGTTCCCAAATCAACTAAATAATATTTTCTAACATTCTTTCCAAGACTTCAATTATTCTAATTCTAAATAAAATCATTTCCATTCTACTTATCAAAAATCATCTTAACTAAAATACTCTAAGTCCCCAAATTACTTCTCAATTCCATTATCAAATATCATAGCCAAAAACCAATTCTTTTCAATGGTAAAAACTTTGTCTCTCTCCTCTTTTAACTTGTAAACTCATAAATCATATTCTTGCTTCCTAATCATCTAAGTCCTTAATCAATGAATTATTTTTCTCACGGATACCTCCTCCTATGCCAAAAACCGTGAGCTTCAACAGATCATTGGAACCAAAAATCATTCTTTTACAACATAATCATAGCATGCAACATACTTTAATCATCACAATTCTACTACATTAAGTTCACGCATACTATCAAACCATATCGTCACATATAACCATTAAGCCACTATAGCTATTTCATATATACAATCAACATCATATAATTGTACAAAATCAAACAAGCATAAAGCAATAATCACACAATCGAGTGAATAAATCCTCACATGGATTTTTCACTCACAAACACAAAATTTGTTCCTCACTACCTTAACATGGTTGATGAGGTTAATCTCCCTCTTACCTTAGGAGATATCCAACCACTTCTTGAAGGACTTTTTGAAGCAACCCTCCACTTCCAAGAGCCTCTTGAAAACCGAAAATGACATAGCCAAGAATCAACATTTTTGACTTGGAAAAGAATGACTATGGATAAAAATCAAGGTCTTGGAAGGAAGAAAAGAAAGAAGAATGAAAAAGGAGAAGTCTTTACCTTAGAAGTCTCCAAACCCTCGCTTGAAGAAATGCCTGAAAAGTGATTAACAAGTCAAGATCTCTATGCCAAATGGTCTTAGGAAAAGATGTAGATTCAAGAATGTAGATGAGTGAGATCAAAGAAAATGAGATGGTGGGTTTTTGGGTGGTGGCCATGAGGTAGGGAGAGAAAATGGAAGAAGAGAATGAGATAAAAATGAGAGAAGAGAAAAGTGAGAGAAAAGGTAGAAACTTTTTGAAATGAAAAGTAAGATGAAACTTTTGTGAAAAGATGACAAAGTGGTCATCATTTTTCCTCCAAACCGTGTGGCTATCCCAAGGAGAGAGCAAAGAGGCTTCTCTAACAAGCATTGATGAAGCTTCTTTAGGAAGCTTGGTTTCACCTTTTAGAAGAGTCAACAAGTGATGTCATCTAAGTGATGTCACATGGATGATGTCACATAAAGAGAACACTCTAGAAAAGGTGACTAGCACTTTACTAAAAGCTATTATCCAATGGGTAAAATTCAGAGTTAATAAAGTCGGTATCTATTGTCCAATGGACAATAGAGCGTACCCAAATTTTATCTGTCAGATAAAATCTCAAAAAATGAAAATTTTGTAAACTGTGTGCAGCCTCGGGTTTAGTAAGATCCCCCGATACTTCCACAGTCCAAAGCTTTCTGGTCTCAAAAAAATATTTTATTCTTCCGACCTCGCTTAATGTGCACGTAAATTGAGAAATATAATAAAATAATCAAAGTCATCCATTTAATTCAAAAAAATTTACAAAAATCACAAAAATTACAAAAACACATATAACAGATAAGGAAAGAAATTTTGGGACGTTACAACTCTCCCTTTCTAAAAAGAATTTCGTCCTCAAAATTCATCGTACCTTAGAACAAATGCGGATATTGCTCTTTCATTTTGTCTTCTAGCTCCCATGTTGCATCTCCAGTGGCATCAATTCAGATTACCGGCACTAAGGCCATTTCTTTCCATTGAGTATATTATGTTAATGAACAAGAAGCGCGTTGACTTCGTAGGTCGACCAACAACTACCCATGTAGAATCCTACCCCTTTCGAGTCCTTGGCAATCCAATAACAAAATCCATAGCAATGATGTACCATTTCTATTCAGGAATAGCCAAAGGTTGTAACATTTCATATTGTCTTTGATGTTCAACCTTTGCTTCCAAACTAACCAAACGAGATGATACATACTCAGCTACGTCTCTCTCTTCATTCCTTGCCACTAATACAATCGCTTCAGATCATGATACATTTTGGTCGCTAATGGTTGCATACTCAACTTACTCCTACGAGCTTCATCAAGAATTAGTCTTCTAAATTCCAGATCACTAGGTACACGAATCCTATTTCCAAATCTTAGAATTCCATCAAATCCTTCCTTAAACACTATTTCAACACCTTGCTTTACTAGCTCTCTCTCATTCTACAAATATTGATCACCTTCCTATTTCTCTCGAATTCCTTCCATCAGACTACCCGAAATAGTAATCTCATTCAAGCAAGTTCTCCTCGGTGTCAAATCTACAGACAACCGCATATCCCTGAATTGCTTTATCATTTCATTCTCATTGATCATTATAGCAGGTAAACTACATACTTTTCCTACTTAAGGCATCCGCTACGATATTTGCCTTTTTCGGGATGATACAACAATTGAAAATCATAATTTCTTAAAAAATCTAATTATCATCTCTGCTTCATATTCAACTCATTCTGATCGAATAGGTACTTCAGATTCTTTTGATCGCTGCAGACATTGAAAGTTACTCCATAAAGAAAAAGCCCCCACCTTCACTGGATCCACCTCAATCTCTTCCTTTGAGATTACGCGTCCCAAAAGTTGAGCTTCCTTTACCCAGAGTTCGCACTTGGACAACTTCGTGTATAACTTCTTCTTCTTCTTCAGAATTTGAAGAACCATATTGAGATGTTTAGCATGTTTCTCCGGACTTCAAGAATAGATCAGAATGTTGTTAATAAAGATAATGACAAATCTGTCTAAATAGGGAAGAAAGATCCTATTCATGTAATCCACAAATATTGCTGGAGCATTCATTACCTTGAACGACATTACTAAATGCTCGTAGTACCCACAACACGTCTGAAAAGTTATCTTGGGAACATCTTCTATAATCAAGTAAATCTGATGATAACCAGTACACAAATTGATTGTGGAGAAAGTAGCGGTTCCCTTCAGTTGATCTATCAAATTATCTATCCTCGATCTTAATAGGAAGTGTTTCATAAGTCAAGTCCTTTTCTAATTGTACTGTATTCGGTACTATGACATGGTTTGGATCAGGAATATATTTTCTCAATTGAGATACATGGAAGACATTATGAAGGTTAGAAAGAAAAGGGAGTAAAGTCATTCGGTATACCATCGGACCTATCCGACAAGGAATTCGATGTAGTCCAATAAATTTAGGAGTGAGCTTTCTAGATTCAAATCTAGAAATCTCTGTCTTAGGAACACTAAAGTTCTTATTGGAACAGAATAATAAGATATGGTTAGAAAATAATCAATCCATTCCTGAGAGCATGTCTATTTATAAAAGAAGTAGACAAATCAAATCAATAGAAAGGTTCCAATTTCTAACGGTAAAGGATAGTTTAAGCAAACTTGTGAAATAATAACAGGTTTAGCAAAGGGAAATACTAATGTTCAGGCCAAAAGGAAATAGATACACAGACAACCCAAATTGGTTCATATAGTCATAGGTGGCAAAAGAATGGGTTGTTGCTAAGTCAAATAGTACAGTTAAAAGCTTATTTCCCATGATACAATCTTACTGGTTAGATCTTCAGATTGAGAGGCTTCTACTTCGCTCATCGGGTAGACTTCCCTTCTTGCTTGAGGTCTTATCACATGTACATTGCTAACGGAAAGCACCTTCTTCGATTGGGTACATCTTCTGGGAATGTGTTTGGGCTTCATGTACTTGAAACAGATCATTTCCTTGCTTGTACACTCCTTCGTCAAATGGCCATTTCCACACTTTTTAAAATACAGTAAAAACTTCACAGTCCAACAGAAACTACTGCCACTAGTACTTCCTTCATTAGTTCATTGTTGTTGTTGATTCCCTGATGATCGTAAATATGATTTCTGCCGGTATTGTTTGACTTTTCATCTCCTCCCTCTTTGGAACCTAGATGGTCCAAAGTTATGAAGTCTTGTATCCTGATACTGATTTAACTCTGACAAATTCTGAGCCTCAACTGTCGCTTCTTGCTGTTGAATAATCCCCTAATTCTGTTGTACTATTGTATCGGCCATTCCTTGCATTGTTGTAGCAGCTGCAGCCACAATCTCGCTGTCTTGTTTAGGATTCACACGCACACCTCTACCACCATGAGCCATCATGTTCCTTTAAAGTCAAACTAACAATACACAATGAAAGTCTGGTGAATTCATTTCAAACAATTTGTCTCCTTTTGAAAACCAAACAATACATCTCTATGTTCGATTTTAGAGAAACACAACACAAACAAAACAAGCCTCCCCACAAACCCAAAAGACTTGAACTTGGGCTCTACTCACACTAGAAGTACCACTCCAAAGGGTGTAGGTACAAATAATTCTACACAAGTTCAGTCATCTAACTGGACTCTTAATAGAAGAACTCTAATTCTCCTAGTTCGCCTAGTTGGAGTCATAGTCTCCTATCCACATAGATCATTACATATTGAGTAGGCAAATCCTCAATATCATGTAATTGTGTAACAGTAACTACTAACATCCAACCTAAAGTAACTTGTGCAATCCTCTTTCAACATCTCAAACAATAGATAAGGAAATGCACAACACACATAGAAATTTTCTACATGTCTAAGCATAGTCAGTCCATACCTCGGCTCAACAGGATGAACTGCTCTGATACCACCTAATGTAACACCCCCTTAGAAGGGCATTACATTTCAGACTAACTTCTTTTAAGAAAGACTTTACCCAAGTTATAAAGTAATTAATATTATAAAATACGAGCCTCAGAATTTCTTTTTTTGAAATAACATAAACTTGCTAAAATAGAGAAACACAATACATAAGAACTGAATAATAGACTTTTCATAAAAACATAATTTACTACATCCATGAGTACATTGTACTTACATTCCAAAAATATAAAACTTCTAATATAACCAACTTAGACTGGCCTAAGTTCACAACACTTAAAGAGAAGAGTCCTCCGCAGAAAGCAGATTCCCTAGTCGGGAATGTCTCAGCGGATAGAAATTTGAGCAGAAGATATCTTAGAATCTCCCCTAGGAGTATAGTGAAGATCACTCCACGACTCCAGATAGGCATAACAAACTCTACATATACAACCATAAAAGAAAATGTAGTAACCACATGGCGGGTCCTACTTACGAATAGAGTGATGTCACTGCAATACTCTCTATGCTCTGTGTCCCAATGGACATGCCAAGCGTCAGCGCCTTCAAGAAACTGTAGTCTAACAAAACCTTGAAGATTCTGCCTCGCCGCCATCACTATCCCCTTGAAAACATAACATATATAACAGAGCAGACAACACAAGACAACAAAGAGGTGAGATCCCTCACAATAATACCAGCATGGCAGCAAGAAATAGTAATAACAATAATGTCATTCATATACAACAAGATCAAAGAACAGCAGACATAATCATGTTATTACAGGAATATCACAGAACAACAGACATAATCATATTATCAACTGATAGATAATTCAATAATGTATATCACAATACATGAATACTGACCATGCCATAACAAGTAAGTATACTGACTATACCACCATATTATGCATACTGACCATGCCACAATAATATGTATACTGACTATGCATATGCACAATGCACTTACACTTACTCCATGGAGTTCAAACCAAATGTCGGAGAGAATGATCGGGAGAGTCACTGTTTGTATATCGTTAGCCTCAAATTATATGCTTCTCAATAAAATCAATATGCGCAACCTAGCTATACAAGACACTCTCAACCGGATAATGAATAGGATAGTGCCTGGTCGAGATCATCGGAGCATCACTTCAACTTTACCACGGCCCAGTGGAGCTGCCAACAGTCCACATGTGGGATACCTGCACCTTGACGCCTCCAAGTTCAACCATAAGTGAACTACACTATGCAATTCGCACCTATACAAAGGTGTAATTCATCTCCTAGGCATCTAGCTTTTCAGCAAGTCATTCTGACTTTCACAATGCATAATCTCATGATAATGATAAACAATATTTATAAACAACCAAAGTTCCACCAAGAGGAGCCCCAACAGGGCTTAAGTCAATCACTAACATTCTCGGGTCCAGTACGTTAGCCTAATTAGCACAATGCTAATATATTCATTCACAAGGTATCTCAGTTGCGCAAATTCAAGAATCATCAATTTCAAATCACATAAAGCATTCTCACAAATTTCTATAACATGCAGAACCCTTATTTCACCTTTGAGCTTTCATTGTAACACTCTCAAGAATAAAAGTAAAAGTTAACTCTAACCACCAAACTATTCTAACTAAGTTCCTCGAGTGACCTTTTCTCATATTTTTCACGAAAACCTAAAAGAAACCACATCGTCTTAACCTCACAATTCTTTTCCTTTTCCCCTAAAGTCTTTCAAGTTTTCACTATTTCTCTCTCACGCTTGTTTTTCCTTACAAGGCAGAAATCCCTTTCTTATTAAATGACCACAACTTGTTGTTTCACTCCTTCATTATTATAGATGCTTAATCCATTTCCTTTTTTACCTAAGCATCTAAGTTCTAATTCAACACAAAGTTTGTCTTGGATACCCTTTTTAAAACCACTTGACCGTGAGCCTAAAGTCTTTGGACCGCAAAATTTTCATCTTCAACATCAAGATTTCAACCAAAAATCTGTCAAATAAAATACTTCGAATTTCATATCATCTTCCTATCTTATTTCTATAATTGAAGCCAAAATCAATTTCCTTTAATCCTAATTTAGTTCCCAAATCAACTAAATATTATTTTCTAACATTCTTTCCAAAACTTCCATTATTCTAATTCTAAATAAAATCTTTTCCATTCAACTTATAAAAAATCATCTTAACTAAAATACTCTAAGTCCCCAAATTACTTCTCAAGTCCATTATCAAATATCATAGCCAAAAACCAATTCTTTTCAATGGAAAAAACTTTGTCTCTCTCCTTTTTCAACTTGTAAACTCATAAATCATATTCTTGCTTCCTAATCATCTAAGTCCTTAATCAATGAATTATTTTTCTCACGGATACCTCCTCTTATGCCAAAAACCATGAGCTTCAACAGATCACTGGAACCAAAAATCATTCTTTTACAACATAATCATAGCATGCAACATACTTTAATCATCACAATTCTACTACATTAAGTTCACGCATACTATCAAATCATATAATCACATAAAACCATTAAGCCACCATAGCTATTTCATATATACAATCAACATCATATAATTGTACAAAATCAAACAAGCATAAAGCAATAATCACACAATCGAGTGAATAAATCCTCACATGGATTTTTCACTCACAAACACAAAATTCATTCCTCTCCACCTTAACATGATTGATGAGGTTAATCTCCCTCTTACCTTAGGAGATATCCAACCACTTCTTGAAGGACTTTTTGAAGCAACCCTCCACTTCCAAGAGCCTCTTGAAAATCGAAAATGACATAGCCAAGAATCAACATTTTTGACCTAGAAAAGAATAGCTATGGATAAAAATCATGGTCTTGAAAGGAAGAAAAGAAAGAAGAATGAAAAAGGAGAAGTCTTTACCTTAGAAGTCTCCAAACCCTAACTTGAAGAAATGCTTGAAAAGTGATGAACAAGTCAAGATCTCCACACCAAATGGTCTTAGGAAAAGATGTAGATTCAAGAATATAGATGAGTGAGATCAAAGAAAATGAGATGGTGGGTTTTTGGGTTGTGGCAGTGAGGTAGGGAGAGAAAGTGGAAGAAGAGAATGAGAGAAAAATGAGAGAAGAGAAAAGTGAGAGAAAATGTAGAAACTTTTTGAAATGAAAAGTACGATGAAGCTTTTGTGAAAAGATGGCAAAGTGGCCATCTTTTCCTTCCCTCCAAACTGTGTGGCTATCCCAAGGAGAGAGAAAAGAGGCTTCTTCAACAAGCTTTGATGAAGCTTGTTTAGGAAGCTTGGTTTCACCTTTTAGAAGAGTCAACAAGTGATGTCAACTAAGTGATGTCACATGGATGATGTCACATAAAGAGAACACTCTAGAAAAGATGACTAGCACTTTACTAAAAGCTATTATCCAATGGGTAAAAGTCACAGTTAATAAAGTCGGTATCTATTGTCCAATGGACAGTAAAGCATACCCAAATTTTATCTATCAAATAAAATCTTGAAAAATAAAAAACTTTATAAACTGTGTCCGGCCTCGAGTTTAGTAAGATCCCCTAGTATGCTTCCATAGTCCAAAAATATTTTATTCTTCTGGCCCCGCTTAATGTGCACGTAAATAAAAAAATATAATAAAATAATCAAAGTCACCCAATTAATTCCCAAAAATTTACAAAAATCACAAAAATTACAAAAACACATATAACAGATAAGGAAAGAAATTTTGGGGCGTTACACCAATAGTTCCCCAGGCCACTTCATCAGATTCTTCTCGTCCCTCTTCTTCCTTTTTCTTCTATTGATTATTGATTCTTGATGTCTAGAATTGGATTGAGGATTGTTTAATCTTGTTCACTGGAAGATGGAGGTCATAGATGGCCTAAAAAGGCCATGGATGATCATAGCTTGGTTCATGGTTGTTGGCCATAGAGGGTGGTGGTTCTATGGGTCATGATGGTGACCCTAGGAAGTGGATGAAGAGTGGTTATGGTGGCTGGGATGTTATATGGGTGGTAACCACCACCCTTTAGTGTTGGTGATGAAAGAGATGTGGTGGTGGCTGCCACCCTTGAATGAAGAAGATGAACCTTAATGATTAGGATGTTGTGTCACTATTTTGAGGGTTGTAATCTACCACCTATGGTGGCCGAATTTTGGTCGTGGAATGGTTGTGGTGGACCTTGGGGGCCACCATTTGAACCACCATCTTTGGAGCTTCCAACTTAGGGCTTTTGTAATAAATTTTGTCACAATGCAGGTCACCACCGTGGCTGGCCGTCCATGGTGGTCCAAGGTGGTTTTGACCCCTAAGGACCACCATTTGATGATGACAAGGACGTTAGGTCAATACCGGGCCCAAGTGGCCTCTGGGTTTGTTCTGGCCTTGGGCCAGGCTGACCCTAGTTGCACTCGATAGCCAGGGTTGGCCACACCCTAGGATAAGTTAGTTAAGAGCATTAAAGGTCAATGGGTTGATTATTATTGTGAAAAAAAGACTTAACAAGTCTCAGGTTGATGCAAATTGAGTATTGAATTAATCCCTAAGGCCCTATCCTCGTAGGGAAATTAAATGATGTAAGATAATGCTTCTATGAATGCATAAGGGTTATGTATGATATGTTACTTGAATGGTAAATTATCTTAAATGAGGCTTGAATATGTTCTTGGGATTGTGGTTTGGTATTGGTAACTACTATTGTAATACTTTCCCTAATCTAATAGCTATAATTTTTTATAGAGAAGTTCAATAACACTTGTGTGAGTTGCCTGATAATTTTGGTGATTTTTTGATTAGTTTAAGCATGATGCTACAACACAAAATGTGAAAAATAACTCATATTAACCCAGAACTTGGCATAAATGGGTTAGATGATTGAAGTAAATATGAAAAATTTATTTCTAAGTCACAGATAATTAGAATGAGTTGTGGTAAATTTGGGAGAATTAAGTGAGCTAGTTTGGTATTTTTAATAATACAGGATAAATGTTTAAAAGCTAAATTAAATAGGAAAGTAGCTCAGAAAATTATGAGATTTTGTGAAGATATCAAATAAAGGATGAAAAATATTTTGGAAATGAGTACAGGTTAAGGCAGATACCTGTAAGCCTATTAACTTAATTCCTTAGGTTTAACTTAACTTATGGAAGAGTAATAGAGCTTAAGTGACAGTTTATGGTGTATGAAAAATTATTGAATAATAAGTATAAGGACTAAATGAAGTCCTAAAATTTTCTATAACACTTATGAAAGTTAGAGAATTCATTAATGGAATATCAAAGTATCCCTAAGAGATACAAAACTTTCATATAGCTACAAAAGTCAAATGATCTTATCTTATTTCCCTCTTTCGCCGTCTTTGACTTCCAACTCTTTCTTTCTCAATTTTCTCCATTCTCACACGTAACTTCTAGTAGCAGAAAGATAAGGAAGAAAGAAAAGAACGAAAAAGGAAGGAGAGGAAGAAAGAAGAAGAAGAAAAAAAGAAGACTAAGAAAGAACAAGCCAAGAGATAGAATACCACCTACATAGAAGTAGAGGTAGGGGTTGTTGTATATTTTTACCATGCTTTATCCATTTTATTTCTTAAACTCTTGTGTAACGCCCCTTTTTGGGAGGGGATGTCACATCATTATTTACGATGCAGAAAACTAAAGAATAATTAAGACTCGGTTCATTATGTTACAGATAACTTACTTAGTCGTGATCGTATAATTAAATTAGCGAACTCTTTTTTTTCTCTTTCTTATTATAAATAATAAAATATAGTGACGAGACGTAGTTACAACAAAGGGTAAAATAAAAGTAAACCATACATTCCAACAACATATATATATAATCATATCAAACTTGTTTAGTTACAACACCTGATATACAAAAAGTAAAACTATGCATGCCCCAAAAATTATACATGTACAGCCCACCAAAAAGATAAAACATCAGGCCCCCAAAAGAAAGACAGATAGCCATCAGTAGCCATCGACAGTATCAGCCCCTAAGAGGAAAGAGAAGGAACCATGTCAAGATCCTCCTCAGGGTCTTCCTCATCAGAGGAAACCCTCATCGGAGCCACCGAATTGCAGGCGGGGGCTCGGGAAGTAGAGAGGAATGAATCCTCCTGTGGAGAGTAATAACGTTCACCCTACATATCCTTAATGGGCAAATAAAATTCTAAATGCAAACGAAAACTACAGGTAAAGATAAGCGGATCATATCGCCCCAAAGCTAACAACATTGTCACGTCTCCCAGATAAACACAGTGGTCCGAAGTCAGGTTGATATGCCAACAGTTCGGACCTCTGAGGAAAGCCAGGTGCACATATCTCAAAAAGCCTTGCGGATGGGTCGTTATGATCAAAACAGGTACTAATCAAATTCAGGCCAAAAACTGGGGAACTCGTGTACGTCACCTTCTTCACCACTGTCTTCAAAGAAACATATACATATATACACAGAGGTAGTAGAAATACAGAAAAGAGGTGAGACATCCTACCTTCAGTACCAATTATGGTAGTAAAGAAACAAAATGGCGTAGGACGCCCACATAGCATTACAAGAGTAATAAACAGTAATCAAGAGGCAAATATTAAACAACTGAACAATTCTAGGCAGTTATGCATCAATAAGGTAACAATTCCAATTATCATATTAAATGCCAGACAATATATTGACTCATTATGCACATGCATACGTTATCAAAATCCTACTCCATGGAGCTAGACACAAACATTCGGAGAGAAAGATCAAGAGACATGTCTGTAACTCGGTTGCCGCGGCCAAAGTGCTATAATTCATCAATTTATCCAGCGCACATCAAGGCATTGTACAAGACATTCTTCACTATATCGCAATATAGGACAATGTCTCTATCCGAATCGTCGGTGCGTTTGCATCGGTCTGCCCCACGGACAAAAGAGCTACCAACTGTCCATTGCGAGGTACCCACACCTCGACGCCCCCAAGGTCAACATTATGACCTACACTGGTCTACTCGCACTCGCACTAAGGTGTGTTCAATCTCCTAGGCAACATGGCCTTAACAACAGTCCATCAGACTTTCACACAACATCTTGTAGATTCAATATCTAATATACTTATCCAGTGAAAAGACTAAAGTCTTTTCAGGTTAGCTTCCCCAACATACTTTTTAGTTAATTAGACTTTTTAGATGGAAAACCAAATAATTCAAAATTTTGAATTTACACGTGTGTAAATCCCATGTTCCCTTCAATTTTCACTTTATTGGGAAGCACAACCTATGATTGTATTTCTTAAACTGCAACCATTTTATTTTAAAGGCATCTAGGGACCTTCAACGCTCTTTTATTATAAAGAGGCCTTTTAATGCTTTTGAAGAACATTTTATCTTCTTCAACCTTTTCCTCTTTAGCCTCCATTTTCTCGCTTTTAAGCTTCTTGCAATGTCAAGCTCTCTAAATCTAGTTTGTGCCCCACCTGATTGTGGTGGAATTCTTTATGCCACTAATCCTTTGGTGGACAATTTTGAGCTTTGGAAATCATAGGTATTAATACATTTTTCCATTACAAATTCTAGCATACTATCTTTGGTCCTATTCTTCCTTTGGAAGAACTTGAATCCATTTCTCATTCCTTCCCTTGTCTAAAGGATGAAGAAATTCTTGTATCCAAGGACACTATCCCTATTGATTTCTTTAGCTACATCCACAAAATCTTTAGAAGTTCTCCCCTATTTCCAAAAACCAATTATCTAAATTAGTTGAATAGGGTAAAAAGCCAAAAGGTAAATTTATGGAAACGAATTGGCATTTTGGACTTTATTCAACTAAGTCGTTATCCCATCAATTTAGTCCTTCGATGCTTTTTTGTTCTTTTTTTTTCTAGAACAAAACTACTAACATTTTTTATATTCCTTATGATATGAATGGTCCTTCCATTTTTGAACTTATTGTTATAGCATGTTTGAAACCAACTAGGAAAATCATTACTCAAATCTTGAAACCCAAAAATATTTTGGAATTAGACTTAGGCAAATTGATCCATGTCATAAAGATTTGACAAAGTTTACATTGACTTTCGACTACCTAACACAAAGAACCATCACAAAGACACTGAGAATGTGTCATATGAAGAGCATATCGCTTTCCTACTTTATTGGCTTAGAGCTTATGTCTTTTGCTCGAAATCTCTTCAAGTTCCAA
Organism: Ormosia semicastrata; assembly: GCA_029884595.1. NCBI lineage: Eukaryota > Viridiplantae > Streptophyta > Magnoliopsida > Fabales > Fabaceae > Ormosia > Ormosia semicastrata. The sequence goes on from JAQQTO010000060.1 coordinate 80,734,558, forward strand.
AATCTCTTCTTCCCCTTGCCATGTTACTTCATGAAGGAAATAAACTATGTTTGAGCAAACTGATCCTTGCTCAAATCTATGAGTAAGTTGTTAATACACTTCGATTTAGAGAAAAAAGACTAACCAATTTAGGTGGTCCTTTTTCACTTCTCTAACTTTGGTTGAATGTCATTTTTGAGCCTCACCTTTCTAATAGTTCCCTTAAAGACATTTCAAGGGGTATCAAAGGTTATCAACTCACCTTTCTTAACTATCTGAGTTGAAAAGGACAGTTCTCTTTAGATGAGTTCAAACATTTCTTTTCCACAAAGTCAAACACCAAGCTGACAATATTAATCTTTCTCTTTTTACTAATTGAAAGCATGGACCATAATGGTTCACTCGAGCTTTCTATACTGATAGCCTTGGAGAACAATAAAAAAACCTTGATCTATAGGGAAATTTTCTTTGCTGTCAACTACTAATTTCAAGCCTTCTTGGTCTTAATGACATTGGTATAGTTGTATACCTACCAAATACTTTATCTTGCCAATTTGGCTTTTCCCAAGCTCTCCCAGCACCCATTTCGATGAACAAAGAATATTAACTTTGTGATAATGATATGACTTCAATAAAAAATCTTAAGGGTTATCTTGACATGAATGAAAAATGCAAAGAAGATCTTAATGCTTTCGATTGCAAACCCAATTTCATTTTTACGATCAAATTCATAGATTGGTGGAGCAAATATTATTCCAAGCATCATGTTCATTTGGAGACTTGCTTTCAATGTATGACTCACTTGAATCCTTCTATGTAGATTGATGATTCAAAGAATAAAACCAAAGGTATGCATCTTCAAGAAATTTAAAAGTTAGAAAAATATTTTAAAGTCAAATGGGACCATCGAAATGTGAGGGCGGTAGTTCGAGAGGCTGAACAAGTCATTAGGCTCGAGAAAGCTGAACATTATAAAAAATGTCATACTAAGTTTATTGGTGCTCTAATTTTGAACCCATTAGAAAAACCTGAGGACTTCAATAAATCTTTTGCAAAATATCCTCCACTTCCTAATGTTTCTTTTGGTATGGCTAACTGGTTTCTGGATCCAGCTGGTGGAGCCTTATGAGTTTATTATGAAACTAAGAAAAAACAAGTTAATTTTGCAAAGCATTATTTGCATAACTATCAAAATTTCTTATATGGTAACACTTGAGTAAATGTTTTCCTCCTTATGGTAATCTTCCCTTCAATCTCTTAACATTCAATTTTAACATTTAGTTAACATATTTATTTTCTCGTACCTTCAAAGGGTATCAAAGTGATGGATGATCCCAAGGTCATACAAGAAGCTTGATCTAATGGTGAAGGCCAATCTCAACCAAAGAAAAAGAAATCAATAGTTGCTGCCACGAAATCTAAGGTCAAGAGTCAAAAGGCTATGTATTCGGCTACTGTAACACAAAAAGAAACAGCTTCGTTTGCTAAAGCTCAAGAGGCAATTGCAAAAGAAACTTAATAGATTGTAAAAATAGCCAAGGTATTGAGTTTCACTAGATTTTGAGAAACAAATAAATTTTTTTGCTTTTGTCTTTTAACTCTAACACCTTTGTTTAGACTACTTCTTCGAGCATTGTAAAGGTTCCTGAATCCAAGCCTTGGCTAATTAAGTTTATTGGCAAAAAGAAAAGGATAGACAATTCAACCACTCTCTATGTCGAAACTGTTGATTCTTCAAAAGAACAATATGAAGAGATACTTGCCTTAGATGTTGAAAAATCTACTAGCTCAGCAAAGGAGGACTCCAGCTTAGAGAAAAGTCAGCCTATGGTATGGTTCTGCTGTACTCCTTGTCATAATATCATGTTATCTGTAAAATTTCTATTTTCTTTGTATTTTAATATGATATCAAGAAAGAGCCTTTGGAAGTGGATATTGAATATTCTCCTACACCAGTATCAAGAAAAACAAGGATTCCTTTTCCATATTCAACCTCACCATTTTGATCAAAAGGGAGCTTGTTCATTCTTCACTGTCTCACTTTTGCCCAAAAGTAGGAGAAACTCAACCTTCAACAACTCAATTGGAGCAAGCCTCAAGCATTCCTTCTTCCAATCAACCAAACAATAATAAAGTAGCCAAAGAGGTGGTAGTTGAAGCATCAAAGAGAGTTGTCCAAGAGAACATAACAATGTCAATTCCTAGCGGGTCAAGTTTCTAAGAGATGGCTGATTTTGCCTTTCTCCTCGATAAGGACCTTGCCAAGTTTTTGGAAAACATTTTGACATGGAAACTCACTATTTATTTGAAATCTCACCAATCTATAGCCCAATTTGAAACAGAATTCCAGAGCTCATTTACTTCCATTTTGTTAGAAGATTTGGAAAACATTTGGATACCAAGCTCGAGCATCTAATGTCCAATGAGGATTTGAAGCAAAAAATGGTTTCTCTTCTTAAGCAACAAGGCCAGAATGACCACCAACTTACTTTAGATATCAAAGAAACTTTGCATAAGGCTCGAGGATTGTTTAAAGACCTACTAGCTAACTTTCCTAGTTTTTAGCAAACTATTAAAGACTATAAGCAACTTCTCAAGTTAAAGGCTCAACTCATGGAGAATTTAGGTCAAGCCAAAGAAAGTCAAACTCGCCTTAATAGCACCATGACTAGTGCCCAAGCATGATGGGAACATATCTCCAAGCAAATTGAGGATCTCCCTCATTGCAGCCATCTTAGTCTTCACAGATATAATCATAAAATAGAAACAGACAGAACAATACAGTAAAGATGTGAGATCCCCTACATCAATACCAGTCTAGCAGTATAGAAAATGACAGTAGACATACAGATATAATAATTAACATAATGTACCATATTATCATTTTACAGTAAATCATAATGTCATAGACCATAAGAGAATGGGTTACCTTGCAAGTCATACAGCACAGTTTTAAGATTACTCTCTATGGTACAGCTTCCTTGTTTCTTAAGTCTTTATATTTGAACGTTCCCATTCCACTCCTTGTATTGACTCATTCTTCAACTTGAGATTTTGAAACAAGTGCATTACTAACAGAAGGCACTATCTCCAGTTATGTACAATTTTTAAAAATTTGTCCGGGCTTCCCTGCATCTGAAACAAATAATTCCTTTGATTGTACACTTCTTCGTTAAGTGGTCTTTTCCACACTTGTAGCATTTTGGCGACGATGGCACAGTCTGACCAAAATGATTGTTACTAGTACTTCCTCCATTTTGTTGTTGCTTCCTCGGTGATCGTGTATACGGCTTTTGCTGAAAACAATTACCTTACGTTTCCTTCCTTTTTGGAACCTAGTTGGTCTAAAGTTATGGGGTCTTGTACTTTGAGATTGATTCAACTCTAGCAAGTTCTGAAGTTCGATTATCAGTTTCAGCTGCTGAATGATCTTCTGACTCTGTTGTAACGCTACTTTAGTCATCCTCTGCATTACACTCCTAGCTGCGACCATACGTTCATTTTCAAGTCTCGTGTCCACATGCTTACGTCTACCGCGAGCCATTTCCTTTTCTTCAAAAATAGACAAATCAAAACACTAAGAAACTAAATGTAAACATTTCAAACAACATCGTCTCCTTTCGAAAACCAAACAATATCTCTGTGTTCGGTGTCGAGTATACAAGACAAACCTACCCACAAACCCAAAAGACTCTAACTTGGGCTCGATACCAACTAATGTAACACCCCTTCAAGGGTAAACAATTACCTTACGTTTCCTTAAATATTTTGGAACCTAGTTGGTCTAAAGTTATGGGGTCTTGTACTTTGAGATTGATTCAACTCTAGCATAAAACTTATACTCTAAGCAATATTTAATTACTACATAAAAAAGTTCGAGAGTATCGCACATTCTCTGGTTGGGAAGTGTCTCTTTGGACAGACGAATTGACCGTAGAGTCTTGAATGATCTTCGAGTTCGACTGCATTGTAACGCTACTTTAGTCATCCTAATAGTAGGCATTACACTCCTAGTTACCTCTTGCGACCATACGTTCATTTTCAAGTCTCGTGTCCACATGCTTACGTCTACCTGCGAGCCATTTCCTTTTCTTCAAATATATTATCATTCGTTACAAGAAATAGACAAATCAAATCAAAACACTAAGAAACTAAATGTAAACATTTCAAACAACATCGTCTTGGCATTTTTTAAATTAAAAACCAAACAATATCATTCTACGTGTTGGTGTCGAGAGATTCACCATGGAGCTACAAACAAGACAAACCTACCCACAAACCCAAAAGACTCTAACTTGGGCTCTGATACCAACTAATGTAACACCCCCTTCGAAGGGTATCATATTTCAAACCAATTTCTTATAATTAATTACCCAAGTTGTAAAATATTTAATATCATTTAAATACAGGTTTCAAAATTTCTTTTTTGTGGATAACAGAAACTTTACTAAATTAGAAAAACACAAAGTGTAAGAACTAAATAAAATACATCTCTTGCATATAACATAGATTCATAACGTCTTCATTACATAAAACTTATACTCTAAGCAATATTTAATTACTACATAAAAACTTGACCTAGCCCAAGCCAAAACACCCGGAGTAATCGGTAGCCTTCGGTAGCTACGAGTAACATGTTCCTCTTCGGGGTCCTCTTCGGGGGTCGAACCTAATCCTCATAGGAATAGCCACGGGACGGGGATCCTCTAAAGGCACATTTCTCCAAACGGTTGGGAAGTGTTCGTCTCTTGTGTAGAAGTCGAACTATAGTTGATATCCGAGCCCTCCTTGACTCGTGCGTAGAGTCTTCACTAGGCAAACGGTGAGCAATGTCCCGTAGTTCTACAATCGGCATGGAAAACTCTACATGTATACAAGCAGCATTATATGTAATAGTAGGATTTCCATGGTAGGTATCACTCTAGGATAGAGTTACCTCTTCTATATAACTAAACGAGAATGATCGGGGAGACATGCCGTATCTCGTCACCATAAAAACAAGTGCTTTCGAGAAAATAATCACATACAAGGCATCAATGTTATCATGGATCGTCGGTGCGTTTGCTTGCATATAGTCAACTACAGGGATAAATCCCTCCTTGCATGCATACAGACTCTATGCATAATCATGATCCTTATCACATATGATCCATCTTAGTCTTCACAAAGATATAATCATCACATGGAAAATAGCATAATAATTAAATAGATCAATACCCTTTTTAAAACGTATTATGAGTTCTTGCTTAGGTTTAAAGAGGTGAGATCCCCTACATCAATATTAGTCTTAGAAGGTTATAGAAAATCACACTCAAAGAGTTTACATACTAAGTAATTTCTATATAATAATTAACATAATGTACCATATTATCATTTTATTCGACGAAGAATCATACGGGAGGCATTTACGAATAAATTAACATACCACGAAGATAAAATATCAAATAAACACAATCATCATTCTAAGATGTTGACCAATGATGCATATGCACATGTCGGAAGGAGCAGATCGAAGTTCATACTCGAGATATGACATAGTGGTCGAAGATCTAAACTCGACGGATTTTCACTTAGTGTTTCTTCGTCGAAATCTAAATTCGACGAAGTGCTATAATTTATCAATTTATCAAAGTGTACATTAGGTTATTGGACAAAATATTCTACATTAGATCGTGATTAGTGATGGGTGTAAGAGATTAGGTGATCATGTTCGACAGGTTTCATGGGTCCTTACTCGACGGATCGTCGAAATCTTCATTGACGGATTTTGTTCACCAAAAGATCAGGCATTATATTCGACGAGTTTGGCCAAATTTCTTACTATTACTAGTTTTTCCACATTAAGTTTCCAAATCTGGGCGCTAAAAACTGGAACTCGGCCATTGTGAAAAACTCATTTATATATATGTACATTCAAAACTCAAACAATCAAGTAAGGTCTACACTTGACCTACACTACAACCATCACACCCGTGAAACTTAGGTGTAAATCAATCTCCTAGGCACATAGCTTAATCAATAAGTGAACACTTTTTTTATGCGTAGGATGATATGATCCAAATACATATATTGGAGGATGAAAATATGAAGGTGGGTCATTAATCACAAGATGAGTTCACGGGAGGAGGAAAAGCCGAGAATGAATTAAGCCCCTTAATTCGCACAAAAATAGGAGGAGAGTCAATTATTAGTACCATTATTCAATATTATCTCCTTGCCCACCATGATAACCCGACGAAGCGTACTGGGACTCGGGTTTAGTAAAGACACGTTGCTAGGTTTACGTTTTAGGGAAAATATTCTAATCGCGTAGCGAAGAATATATTAAAATATTCATCATTATCACATTTTCACAATAAAATGCGTTTTTAACAAAATAATAAATTTTCGGGATGTTACACTTCGCGTAGCGTATTATCACATTTTCAAATCGCATAAAGATTTTTCAACGTTTTCTCAATCGTGTAAAGATTTTAAAACGTTTTCTCAATCACGTAGCCTAAAATTATGGTTTTTGAGTCACGTAAAGATTTTTCAACATATTTTCAATCGCGTAAAATATTTCTAACATATTTTATGTCCAAAATAAGATTTTTCTTATTTAATACCAAAAATTGACTTTATTTTCATTGTTTGCATAATAATCCTTTTGTAAAATAATATTTACATAATAGTCCCTCATTAAATAATATTTCTAAAATAGGTTTTCTTTAAATAATATTTGTAATATAGCCCATTTTTAAAGAATATTTTCAATATAGTCCCCTTTAAATAATATTTTCAATATAGTCCCTCTAAAAATTAGTATTTCTACTATTTTTTAGAAAATTGTATTTCTTTAATTTACTTGGGATATTACAGCTCAAAATTTCCTAACACGCTTCAAAACCCATCAGGTGAGCTATACGTCAGTAAATTTCAAGTATTCACTTTTATTTTACTACATAGCTTCATTAAGCCAATTTTAATTCTAAAATATCATTTTAAATTCATAAACTTACCAAATTGAGTTCTTACTATTTAAACACCAAAGTTCACACTTAGTAAAATAATTTGGATCTTGATCATCAAAAATTGGCATGTTGGCCGAATTCATATAGTGTTTCAAAATTCATATATAAATCATTTTCTAACACTTTAATCCATATAAACTCACTTAATTAAATTTCTTGTCACAAAATCCTTTAATCCTCAATTAAGAAAATAATTTAGGACTCTTAGTCCCATTTTTTGGTGATGAGGCCGTCTGCCTCTAGGCTCTTTGTGGCCTTCATATAATTTTCCTCATCATGTTATTCACATCCTAAATTACCCATAAATTTGCATGCTTTATAATTCACACATACAAGCATATTATTAAAGCTATAATCGTACTAACACATATGCAAGCATAATTTCAAAACTACAAACATAACAAGCACAAACAAAGAGAGCTTAAACAAGCAAGTGAATAAATCCTTATGGATTTTTCACCACAAACAAACCATTCCCTTACCACCAACACTTGGTTGATGAGGTTAATTTCCCTTTTACCTCAATGAAGACAACAAACTTCAAGCTTCTTCTCCTCTTGATTTCGTGTGGCCCAAAGAAAACTCTAATCAATCTTAAACAATTCTAAAAGTCATAATCAAAGCTTGAAAACAACATACCATGGATCAATCATGGTCTAGAAAATTAGAAATCCTACTTAGGATCAAAGAATCAAGAAATTACCTTAGAAGTAGGAAACTAAAGCTTGATTTTTGAAGCACTTAGAGAAGGATTTAGATAAAACTCTCTAAAAGAAAAGTGTTTAGGATGATGTTTGGGTTTAGAAAGTAAGGTTAGATAAAATTATAGAAGTGTAGAAGTGGGGTTGAGGTGTAGGGGCCATGAGGTTCAAAATGGGAAGAAAGAAAATGTGTTCTTGATAAGTAAGAGAAAATGATGAAGAGTTTAGCTTCACAAAGTGAGAGAAAATGAAAATAAAATAATCAACTTCAAAGTGAATGGTCATGGGCTTTAGAGTGTAGGAAAATATCAAGATTCAATCATTGTAATAAAATATCATATGCATTCACATGGCATAGGTCATTTAGGAGTCATCAATTGGTCATAAAAGAACATTCAAGAATATGGTGGAAGGCCTTATGGCCGTGTGGTGCCTGGAGAGAGAATAGTGAGATATTTTTGTATTGATATGTCATGTAAATATTTTAGGAGACATGGATATTTACTACAAGTGATAGGTATGAAAATTAAGCCTTTGAACCCTTCCATTTTGTACCTTGGCCGTAGCTTCCTCCAAACAAAAAGAGTAGTCAAAGTTTTCACCTTCTAACTTGTTCATCCAATGGTGTAGCACCAAAAAGGTCAAAGCCACTATTATTGACTATTTCTTGGTTACTTTATTAATTAATAGAAAGGTGATATAAATGAATTAAGTGTAGATCTTTTGTCTCCAAAGAAGCTTGACCGTGGGATTCAAGCATTCAAGGAGTTCAAAGCTTGTTTAGCAAGCTTGTCTCCTATTGGTCCATAGCAAGTCAAGCCATTTTCCTTGACTAATTCTGATTAGTTAAGTGGTTAACAATACTTGCTTCTTATTGGTTAGGTGGCTAACAAGACTTGCTTCCTATTGGTTGCCACTATTATGGACTTTTCAACAAGTAGGTTTGATTCTAATTGGTTGATCACTAATGCTAAGTAATGATGGGTCATCATTACTCTTAAGATATTCAGCTTAGATATTTTCTGCTTAGATATTTCCATTCAGATATTTTTCAAAAGATATTTTCTAGCAAATATTACCTAATGGACAATAACTACTGCTATTATTATACAATGGGTAATAGAAAACTCAGTTACAGAAAATATTCGTCAACTATTCCCAATTTCAGGTTTAGTAATCTCCCCCGATCTCGTCTTGACAGTCTGAAACTTTCTAGTCCATTAAAATTTTTTATATTTTCGGGCCCGCATCAAGCACACATACAACTTAACATAATATTAAAATAATCACAGACTCAGAAAATTTCTTAAAAAATCTCAAAAATCATAAAAATTATAAAACTCATATATTTTTAGAAAAAACTAAATTCAGGTATACGGTTCAAAAATAATATTAAAATAATCAAAATAATTAAAAATTTCTAAAAATTCACAAAAACTCATAAATATTATAAAACTCATTTATTTCAAGAAAAATAAAAAATTGTGGTGTTACAATTGCTCCCAATATGCCATGGAAAGTCAAATGGCATTGATCGCTATTGTAACTTCAAAGCTTGCCTTCTAATATGCTGAATCATTGAGGGAAAATGGTGGGAGATACTTACTTTGGCTAACTTTATTTTGCTTTGAGTAATGCTAGGAAATAGGCCCTGTTAGGATTCCTTTTTTCTTTCATTTTCTAAGAATCAAAGTATTTTTTATTATATTTATATCAAACTTCATTTGAAGTCCAATTTTCACTTTAAAAATTTGATATGAATTTCATGAATTGTTGGTCTATAAGCTTTTAGATATTTCTTGTTTATCGAAGGTATCTCTATTTTGGAATTCACATTAATTAAAGCATAATCATTTCCAAAAAAAAAAATTGATTCAATATACTAATGTAACACCCACCTTAGGATGCCACATTTATGTTCATAATTACCAAATTAACATTATATAGATAACGTACATTGTAGGAAAAATACGAATCTCAAAATTTCTTAATAACAAGAAAATAAACTTTGCAGAAAATAAAACATCACAGCATCATTACAAATAATTTACATCATTTATACATATCCAAGTCTCTTATTATACATATATAAATCTTTAACACTCTCATACTAGAAATATTACAAACTGGTCACTCCAAAAAGTTTAAACACTATTTACATTGACATCTTTGCCCAAGTACAACTAGGCAGCTGAGCCCTCAGAAGTAGCCGGATCCTCAGATGGGTCCTCCTCAGATTCCCCGGGTAGGGGAATTCCAACTCTACGTAAAGTCCGGGGAGGAAATGTCCGAGCGGACGATACAACACTACTCTCTCTACGGTGCGATAGTACGCTCCCAGTCTTGCGATAGATATAGGAAACTCTAACCGTACATAAATAGTAACGAGAAAAGTAAGGGTTCCCCGACCGTAGTCTACTCAGTCTAATATTTACATCTCCTAAATAGTATATACTTTCTCTCTCAAGATCTTCAGTCCATGCTTCGTCCCCTCCGATAAATGTCAGTCTCATGTAACTCAGGAAGCTAGGAATCTCCACTGCCATCAAAACTCAAAATTCTCAACGGAATCTGGACCTTTTTCTGCTTCTCGCTTTACGTCTGGCTCAGTGTCTTAACAACACATAAACATAATACAACATATACATACAAGAGGTGAGATCACCTATGCCAATACCAGTATGGTAGCAATGAAGATAAACACATCCAAAATATCATACAGATGTCATACTATAATTACAGTTATGCCATTAACCTTATATATATCATTATACAATAAATAAAAGAAGAATTACGATTATGCTACTTTCAATACTCAAGTATTCAATATATTAATTACCACAAGCAAGAATTATACATGAGTAAGAGTTACAATGATATATCATCTGGAATGCAAATATGAATGCAATGTACACTGACTCAATATCCTACTCCATGGAGCTACAACTCAAGTCGGAGAGAATGACTGAAAAGATCTGTCGGCACCAACGTGCTTCAGACCACGTGCTCATTTTCTGCACATCTAGCACATGCACGACAGTCTTTAATAAATCATGATTAGGGATAGTGTCTCGGTCCGGATCATTGGTGTGTTGCATCGGTCTAACCCACGGTACAGAAGAGCTACCAACTGTCCATTGTAGGCAACCCGCACCCCAATGCCCCCAAGGTCAACAAGTGACCTACACTACGCTTATCGCACCCACTCAGGAGGTGTAATCTCTCCTAGGCAACTTGCCTTACACAGTCCTTTGGACTTTTCCCATGCATGTACTATGCACCATTCACAATTTCTATTAATATCACATGTACGAGGTTCATATAATAATTTAACAGCAGTAATACTGTAATTTAATCACGTAGTCATATTCTCGTATATTTTCATTCGCGACTCAATTCTGTCGCCTTTTCGAATCATGTAGTGATTTTTTAACGTTTTTCAATCGCGTGATTATTTTTCATACGTTTTGAATCAGAATTACTGTTTTATTCAATTTAATATTAAAATTTACTGTATTTCTCATATATTTGCAAAATAGTCCCTTAAAATACATAAATTACATTTTTGTCCCTCAAAACAAATTAATTATATTTTCTTTCTTCAAAACACATGAATTACATTGTTGTCCTTCAAAACAGAGTATTTTGACTATAGTCCCTCAAAACTTTATATTTACATAATGACCCCATATTTCCATAATATTTCCAATTAAATCCCTTTCTCATAAAATTTACAGAAATTTATAGTATAAATTCCACTTACATACAGTATAAGTTTCTCTACAGTATATATTCTACATGCATATATATTATCAGTTCCTAAGCATTACAGCATACAGGCAAGCATCGAAAATAATTTTATACCTCACAGATACTACACTTACAAACATAGAAACACGAGTAGACATATCCCAAATACAATCCAAACATAGAAACACAATCAAGCACATCTCAATACCGTCCAATCAATACAGTCCAATCAATATAGTCCAAGAACCTCAAACAATAGGTGAATAAATCCTTAAGGATTTTTCACCGAATAAACCATCCTTATACTACCAAAACATGGGTGGTAAGGTTGAGTCTCCCTCTTACCTCTTGAAGACAAGCTTTGTAAGCTTTCCTCCCTTGCCTTGAAACTTTGTTAATCTTCTAACAAGCCCTAAAATTTTCAAGAAAAATTAGTGAAGGACTATACAAGAATCAAGGTTGAAAACCATGGAAAAATCATGGTTAACAAAATTAAAAAAATCAACTTTGAATCATTAACTCAAAGCTTACCTCTTTAGGAAGAAAATTGAAGAAGCTTAGGACCTTGTGAAGAAGAAATGTTTAGAACATGGCTTGAGTCAAAAACAAACTAAGAGATGAGTGTTTAAAAGGATGGATGGTGTGATTTCAAGATGGTGACCGATTGGAAGGAGAAGATGGAAGAGAGAAGCGTGAGTTTTCTTTGGTGTTTTGGAGAGAAATGGACTTATATTTGAGAAGAAAAAAAAATGAAGATGAAGACGTGAATAAGCTGCTGCCAAATCGGGTATTACTTGTGATATTTGGATGATTTTACTTGAATAATATCCAAATTCTGAATGTATGAAGACAGCTGCCAACCGTGGATAGTTTGTGACATTTGACTGTGTGAATGACTTGAGTAATTATTCAAATCTTGAGTGTATAAAACAGCTGCCAGCCGTGTGATATTGTGAGGTTAAAATAAAGAATTTTATGGCATAATTATCCACTCCAACTAGCTGCTGCCATGAGTGAAATTGTGAGGATAAATAAAGAGATTTGAGTGATTAAATGTCCAATCCTTCTAGCTGCTACCATGAGCTTTTGCCGTGTGATTGGTGAAGAGAAAATGGAGAGAATTACTTGGATAATTCTCCCATTTACAGCTGCTGTCGTGCTGTGTTCTTGGTGATAGACGTGAGTGACATTTGCTTGAGCAAATAGCCATGCATTAATTGCACAAAGATACTCTCTTCTCATTGGTTGCTCACTTGACTTTGCATGGTATTTGAACCTTCAAATATTACTTGAAATCTTCACAAATCTGCTGGACGGTTCTTCTTCTTTGTTGGACGTTTACTTACGCTCATCTTTGGGCCATTTTTGTCTTCTTTGTTAGGCCATCCATTCTATTGCTCCAATTTCTATTTGGACCGTGAGCTTAGGTGCTGCTGTTGGGCCTCCAAATTTGCTGCTGGTCCATGGTAATTTAGGTGAGTTTAATTCCTTAATTCCTCATTAGTTCAAGCCTAATTACTAGTTAGTTGATTAGCTATTTGATTGGATTTAATCTCCTAACCATCTTTACTTAATTCTTCAACTACATAAGTAATTTAGCTTAACATATTTAGCATGCATCTAATACATATTTAACATGCATCATCACCTCTAACTAGAACTAGGATATTAAATTAAAGATTAAGTTATAACTAATCCTTAGTTAAATTAGTTTACTTAATTTCTTAATTAGGTAATTAGGATAACTAAATTAAAGTTAATTAGTTTCCTAAATAAAAGTCAAGCAATTTATGTTGACTCAATCTTATCCATTACTCTAATCTATGGTGGATATTACTTGATAGTTTTGGTAGGCTTGGTTTTACACCATTGATTGGATCAATGGTGAAGATCAAAGCTCCTAAGTCAAGCTTCAAATCTAATGATCCACAAGGAAGTCTAAACTTATTTCCTTGACCAATTTTCATTGGTTAGAAAAGTCTAACCAATTGTTTTGACTATATCCTATTGGTTCACTTTAATTTTACTTACAAGAAATGTTCTAAACACTTTTTCTTATTAATTAAAACTTATTGGGTCCAACATTCACAGCAACGACTGCTATAAATCTAATCACGAATATTTATCAGTACAATATTATTTTGTTTTATAGATAGATTCTAAAAATTTAAAAGATTCTTTTCTGAGTCACTCAGATTCGGGTTTAGTAAGATCCACCATCTCCAAATGAGGCAGATCAGAATTTCCCCGGCTTGAAAATTATTATTTTCCCTAGCCAGGAGCAAATCACACAAAATGATCAAGTATGATCTCAGAACAGTCAAATTATTTTTATACCACACATAAAATACAAAATAGTGCAATTCTGCTATTACTATTCATATAGTCAGAATTTGGGGTGTTACAACTCTCCCCCTCTAAAATAAAGTTTCGTCCTCGAAACTTGACATATACTTAATACAAAAACGGATACTGCTCCCTAATATTTTCTTCCAACTCCCATGTGGCTTCACCACTTACGTCGTTCCAAACTACTTTAACTAATGCAATGTCCTTTCCTCGAAGCTGCTTTATCCTTCGGTCTTCCATCTTGACTGGAACTGTTTCATAGGTCAAGTTCTCTTTTAGTTGTACAGTGTCTGGTTCGATAATGTGAGTCGGATCTGGAATATATTTCCGTAATTGTGATACATGAAACACATTATGAAGATTTGATAAAAATGGTGGCAGCGCGACTTGATAAGCTACCGGACCTACCCGACGAAGTATCTGATACGGTCCGATAAACTTAGGAGTAAGCTTCCTCGACTTGATGACTCGTCCAACTCCAGTCATAGGCGTCACATGTAAAAATACATGGTCACCTTCTTCGAATTCCAGTGGTCTTCGCCTTTTATCTGCATAGCTCTTTTGCCGCGTCTGGGCTGTTCTCATCTTATCTTGGATCATCTTTACCTTTTCAGTTGTTTGTTGCACAAATTCGGGTCCTATCACCGTACTTTCACCATCCTGGTACCAACACAATGGTGTCCTACATCTTCTTCCATATAAAGCTTCATAGGGTGTCATCCCTATACTCGAATGGAAACTATTGTTATAGGTGAACTCTATCAATGGCAGAAATTCATCCCAACAACCAGTTTGCTCTAGAACACAAGCCCTCAACAAGTCCTCCAACGACTGAATTGTTCTTTCTGACTGACCATCAGTTTGTGGATGGTAAGCAGAACTCAAATGTAGATTCGTCCCCATCGCTTCTTGTAGACTAGTCCAAAATCTTGATGTGAATCACGGATCTCGATCAGAAATTATACTGGATGGTACACCATGAAGTCTAACAATTTCATTGATGTATATCTGAGCCAACTTCTCCATTGAGTACTTAATATTAATCGGTAAAAAGTGCGCCGAATTTTTAAGCCGATCAATAATTACCCATATAGAGTCGTGACCCTTCCGAGTTCTTGGTAGCCCTGTGACGAGATCCATTGCTATGTCATCCCATTTCCATTCAGGAATAGGCAAAGGTTGCAACATTCCTGATGGCCGTTGATGTTCTACCTTGGCCTTCTGACAAGTCAAACAGGATGATACATATTCTGCGACATCCCTCTTCATTCCTTGCCACCAATACAGCTTCTTCAAATCTTGGTACATCTTCGTGGCTCCTGGATGCATACTCAACTTACTTCTATGAGTTTCATTCAAAATCGATCTCCTAAGTTCCGGATCGTTTGGTACACAAACTCTCCTCTGAACTTCAAAATTCCATCAACACCTTCATTTGAATTCTAATTCTGCTCCTTGACTTCTTGCTTCCTTTGCTTCTTGCAGATATTGATCACTATTCTGTCCTTCTCGTATTTTATCCATCAGATCATTCGAAATGGTGATCATATTCAAACACATCTTCCCCGGTGTCAACTTCACAGATAATCGCATATCCCGAAATTCTTCTATCAACTCCTTCTCCTTCATCAACATAATAGAAGCATTAAGCGATTTTCTACTCAAAGCATCCGCTACGACGTTCGCCTTTCCAGGATGATATTGTAACTGAAAGTCATAATCTTTCAGAAACTCGAGCCAACGCCTCTGTCTCATGTTCAACTCTTTCTGGTCGAACAGATACTTCAAACTTTTATGGTCACTAAATACAGTGAACATTGCCCTATAGAGAAAATGTCTCCATACCTTCAACGCAAACACCACTGCTGCTAGCTCCAAGTCATGAGTCGGATAATTCCTCTCATGCACTTTCAACTGCCTCGACGCATATGCCACAACCTTACGGTTCTGCATAAGTACACAACCCAATCCTTGATAAGAAGCATCACAGTACACCTCGAAAGGTTCTTTCGAATCAGGTAGAATCAAAACTGGTGAAGTAGTCAGTCGTCGTTTCAACTCCTGAAAACTTTGCTCGCATGCATCAGTCCACACGAACGGTTGATTCTTTTGTGTAAGTTGGGTAAGAGGTCCTGCAATCTTTGAAAATCCTTCTATGAATCATCGATAGTAACCGGCTAATCCGATGAAACTACGGATCTCCGATACAGTCTTCGGTCTTTCCCACTCAACAACTGTCTCTACCTTCGAAGCATCAACTTCAATTCCATCTGTCGATATGACATGCCCCAAGAATAGTACTTCACTCAACCAAAATTCACACTTGGACTACTTGGCATATAGTTTATTTTCCTTCAAAATCTGGAGAACCACTCTGAGGTGTTCAGCATGTTCCTCTTGACTTCGAGAATAAATCAAGATGTCATCAATAAAGACAACAATAAACTTATCCAAATATGAACGAAAAAGTCTGTTCATGAAGTCCATAAATATTGCAGGTGCATTAGTCACACCAAAAGGCATCACTTAGTACTCATAATGCCCGTATCGAGTTTAGAACGCAGTCTTCGGGATATCCTCCACCTTTACACGTATCTGGTGATAACCAGAACGTAAATTAATCTTGGAAAATATGGTGGCTCCTCGCAATTGATCCAGCAGATCATCAATCCTGGGTAGGGGATACTTATTCTTGATTGTAATTTTGTTCAGCTGTCGATAGTCCACACATAGCCGAGAAGTCCCATCCTTCTTCTTTACCAACAACACTAGAGCTCCCCAAGGTGATACACTTGGTCTCACAAATTGCTTTTCCAACAAATCTTCCAATTGCTTCTTCAGTTCGGCCAACTCTACTGGTGACATTCTATAAGGTGCCATAGATATAGGTCCAGCTCCAGGTACCAAATCAATAGAGAATTCAATCTCCCTTTCCGGCGGTAATCCCGGTATATCTTCAGGAAACACTTCGGGAAATTCATTCACTACAAAGATATCCTTCAGAACATCTTCATAGTGAACCTCCAAGGAAGATATCAATAAGTACCCTAGATCTCCTTCCTTTAAACAGGTTTCCACTTGAGTAGCCGTTAAGAATTTAGAATCCTTAACCTCAGGGAAAACTAACGTCTTACTCGAACAGTCAATCAGGATATGGTTAGAAGATAACCAATCCATTCCTAAGATTACATTAATCTTAGAAAGAGGCAAACAAATCAAATCCACATGAAAGATTCTATCCCTAACACAAACAGGGCAATTCAAGCATACTTTTGTAGTTATCACAGGTTTATCAGTAGGAGTAACCACAGTCAAATCATATGGCAATGTAGTCACAGTCAATCCCAAACGCTCCACACAATCACATGCAATAAAAGAATGTGTTGCTCCCGAATCATATAACACTGTTAAAGGGTTACCTTTAATGGCACACTCCTCCATTATCAAATCCTCAGATTTAGCGGCTTCCTCCCCGCTCATAGTATATACTCGACCACCCGCCTGTGGCCTTGCAGTATGAACATTGCCCACTGATGGTTCTGCCTTCAATTGATCACAATCTCTGGAAAAATATCCAGGTTTCCCACATCTATAACAGATCACCCCCTTATGCTGACAGTCTCTAGTAAGATGTCCTTTCCCACACTTAAAACATTTAAGTGCAGAAGTTCCAGTTGAAGCTGTCTTACTACCACTTGAACTTCCCCCAATTGATTGTTGTCGATTCTGACTTGTTGCTGGTTTAGTGTAGGGCTTTTGTTGATAACGGTTGCCACCGCTACCTCTTCCTCGTTGGAACCGTGCTGGTCCAAAGTTCTTAGTCCTTGCCGCCCGTTGGTTATCGATCTCCTCAATCTTGCGGCACTTGTCCAATAACACTGGAAACTGATCAATATCCACCGTCGCTAACGCTCTCTTGATGTCAAGCCTCAACCCCTCTTCGAATTTCCTACACTTCCATTCCTCATCTGGATGCATCTGAAAGTACCTCAAAAACTTAGACAAGCTTTCGAATCTTGCTGCGTACTCGCTCACAGTCATTGCTCCTTGTCTCAGACTAAGGAACTCCATCTCCTTAGCATGTCGCACATTCATCTGGAAAATATTTTGCCAAAACTTCTGTCTAAAGAGTTGCCATGTTACAACTCTTCCTTCAGCTTCAATTAATCTTCGAGCTCCTGCCCACCAGGCCTCTCCATCACCAACTAGCACAAACGTCGCAAAAGTAAGTTTTTGCTCATCAGTACATCCCATACCATTAAATATCTTCTCTAATTCCTTAATCCACAGATCAGCCTTCTCTGGATCAAACTCTCCATGAAATTTAGGCGGATTATTTCTTCGAAATTCTGACAAGTTATGAGCATCGTCAGTGGCTCTCTGATTCTGCTGTACAACAACTTCAACAATCCTTTGTATTGCTGCTATAGCTGCAACCATATTCTGATTGTCATTGCCGGCATTCTCACCTTCTGCTCTAGTATTAACACGCCCTCTTCCTCGTCCAGCCATTTCGTCTTTCTCAAATCAACTGGACAACACAAATAGTAGTTGAAATTAATCTTCTAGTAATATGATTTCCTTTCCAACAAACAAACACAGAGAAACACGCAACTTAAACAAGACAGACCTAACCACAAACCCAAAAGACTCTAACTTGGGCTCTGATACCAACTAATGTAACACCCACCTTAGGATGCCACATTTATGTTCATAATTACCAAATTAACCTTATATAGATAACGTACATTGTAGGAAAAATACGAATCTCAAAATTTCTTAATAACAAGAAAATAAACTTAGCAGAAAATAAAACATCACAGCATCATTACAAATAATTTACATCATTTATACATATCCAAGTCTCTTATTATACATATATAAATCTTTAACACTCTCATACTAGAAATATTACAAACTGGTCACTCCAAAAAGTTTAAACACTATTTATATTGACATCTTTGCCCAAGTACAACTAGGCAGCTGAGCCCTCAGAAGTAGCCGGACCCTCAGATGGGTCCTCCTCAGATTCCCCGGGTGGGGGAATTCCAACTCTACGTAAAGTCCGGGGAGGAAATGTTCGAGCAGACGATACAACACTACTCTCTCTACGGGTGCGATAGTACGCTCCCCAGTGTTGCCTGACAGATATAGGAAACTCTAACTATACATAAATAGTAACAGAAAAGTAAGAGTTCCCTGACTGTAGTCTACTCAGTCTAATATTTACATCTCCTAAATAGTATATACTTTCTCTCTCAAGATCTTCATTCCATGCTTTGTCCCCTCCGATAAATGTCAGTCTCATGTAACCCAGGAAGCTAGGAATCTCCACCGCCATCAAAACTCAAAATTCTCAATGGAATCTGGACCTTTTTCTGCTTCTCGCTCTACGTCCGGCTCAGTGTCTTAACAACACATAAACATAATACAACATATACATACAAGAGGTGAGATCACCTATGCCAATACCAGTATGGTAGCAATGAAGATAAACACATCCAAAATATCATACGAGATGTCATACTATAATTACGAGTTATGCCATTAACCTTATATATATCATTGTACAATAAATAAAAAGAAGAATTACGATTATGCTACTTTCAATACTCAAGTATTCAATATATTAATTACCACAAGCAAGAATTATACATGAGTAAGAGTTACAATGATATATCATCTGGAATGCAAATATGAATGCAATGTACTGACTCAATATCCTACTCCATGGAGCTACAACTCAAGTCGGAGAGAATGACTGAAAAGATCTGTCGGCACCAACGTGCTTCAGACCACGTGCTCATTTTCTGCACATCTAGCACATGCACGACAGTCTTTAATAAATCATGATTAGGGATAGTGTCTCGGTCCGGATCATTGGTGTGTTGCATCGGTCTAACCCACGGTACAGAAGAGCTACCAACTGTCCATTGTAGGCAACCCGCACCCCAATGCCCCCAAGGTCAACAAGTGACCTACACTACGCTTATCGCACCCACTCAGAAGGTGTAATCTCTCCTAGGCAACTTGCCTTACACAGTCCTTTGGACTTTTCCCATGCATGTACTATACACCATTCACAATTTCTATTAATATCACATGTACGAGGTTCATATAATAATTTAACAATAGTAATACTGTAATTTAATCACGTAGTCATATTCTCGTATATTTTCATTCGCGACTCAATTCTGTCACCTTTTCGAATCACGTAGTGATTTTTCAACGTTTTTCAATCGCGTGATTATTTTTCATAAGTTTTGAATCAGAATTACTGTTTTATTCAATTTAATATTAAAATTTACTGTATTTCTCATATATTTGCATAATAGTCCCTTAAAATACATAAATTACATTTTTGTCCCTCAAAACAAATTAATTATATTTTCTTTCTTCAAAACACATGAATTACATTGTTGTCCTTCAAAACAGAGTATTTTCACTATAGTCCCTCAAAATTTTATATTTACATAATGACCCCATATTTCCATAATATTTCCAATTAAATCCCTTTCTCATAAAATTTACAGAATTTTACAGTATAAATTCCACTTACATACAGTATAAGTTTCTCTACAGTATATATTCTACATGCATACATATTATCAGTTCCTAAGCATTACAGCATACAGGCAAGCATCGAAAATAATTTTATACCTCACAGATACTACACTTACAAACATAGAAACACCAGTAGACATATCCCAAATACAATCCAAACATAGAAACACAATCAAGCACATCTCAATACCATCCAATCAATACAGTCCAATCAATACAGTCCAAGAACCTTAAACAATAGGTGAATAAATCCTTAAGGATTTTTCACCGAATAAACCATCCTCATACTACCAAAACATGGGTGGTAAGGTTGAGTCTCCCTCTTACCTCTTGAAGACAAGCTTTGTAAGCTTTCCTCCCTTGCCTTGAAACTTTGTTAATCTTCTAACAAGCCCTAAAATTTTCAAGAAAAATTAGTGAAGGACTATACAAGAATCAAGGTTGAAAACCATGGAAAAATCATGGTTAACAAAATAAAAAAAATCAACTTTGAATCATTAACTCAAAGCTTAACTCTTTAGGAAGAAAATTGAAGAAGCTTAGGACCTTGTGAAAAAGAAATGTTTAGAACATGGCTTGAGTCAAAAACAAACTAAGAGATGAGTGTTTAAAAGGATGGATGGTGTGATTTCAAGATGGTGACCGATTGGAAGGAAAAGATGGAAGAGAGAAGCGTGAGTTTTCTTTGGTGTTTTGGAGAGAAATGGACTTATATTTGAGAAGTAAAAAAAATAAAGATGAAGACGTGAATAAGCTGCTGCCAAACCGGGTATTACTTGTGATATTTGGATGATTTTACTTGAATAATATCCAAATTCTGAATGTATGAAGACAGCTGCCAACCGTGGATAGTTTGTGACATTTGACCGTGTGAATGACTTGAGTAATTATTCAAATCTTGAGTGTATAAAATAGCTACCAGCCATGTGATATTGTGAGGTGAAAATAAAGAATTTTATGGCATAATTATCCACTCCAACTAGTTGCTGCCGTGAGTGAAATTGTGAGGATAAATAAAGAGATTTGAGTGATTAAATGTCCAATCCTTCCAGCTGCTACCATGAGCTTTTGCCGTGTGATTGGTGAAGAGAAAATGGAGAGAATTACTTGGATAATTCTCCCATTTACAGCTGCTGTCGTGCTGTGTTCTTGGTGATAGACGTGAGTGACATTTGCTTGAGCAAATAGCTATGCATTAATTGTACAAAGATACTCTCTTCTCATTGGTTGCTCACTTGACTTTGCATGGTATTTGAACCTTCAAATATTACTTGAAATCTTCACAAATCTTTGGACGGTTGTTTTCGCCGTTGTTGGACGTTTACTGCTCTTCTTTGGGCCATTTTGTCTTCTTTGTTAGGCCATCCATTCTCTTTGCTCCAATTTCGCCGGACCGTGAGCTTAGGTCTTCTATTGTTGGGCCTCCAAATTTGCTGCTGGTCCATGGTAATTTAGGTGAGTTTAAGTCCTTAATTCCTCATTAGTTCAAGCCTAATTACTAGTTAGTTGATTATCTATTTGATTGGATTTAATCTCCTAACCATCTTTACTTAATTCTTCAAGTACATAACTAATTTAGCTTAACATATTTAGCATGCATCTAATACATATTTAACATGCATCATCACCTCTAACTAGAACTAGGATATTAAATTAAAGATTAAGTTATAACTAATCCTTAGTTAAATTAGTTTACTTAATTTCTTAATTAGGTAATTAGGATAACTAAATTAAAGTTAATTAGTTTCCTAAATAAAAGTCAAGCAATTTATGTTGACTCAATCTTATCCATTACTCTAATCTATGGTGGATATTACTTGATAGTTTTGGTAGGCTTGGTTTTACACCATTGATTGGATCAATGGTGAAGATCAAAGCTCCTAAGTCAAGCTTCAAATCTAATGATCCACAAGGAAGTCTAAACTTCTTTCCTTGACCAATTTTCATTGGTTAGAAAAGTCTAACCAATTGTTTTGACTATATCCTATTGGTTCACTTTAATTTTACTTACAAGAAATGTTCTAAACACTTTTTCTTATTAATTAAAACTTATTGGGTCCAACATTCACAGCGACGGCTGCTATAAATCTAATCACGAATATTTATCAGTACAATATTATTTTGTTTTATAGATAGATTCTAAAAATTTAAAAGATTCTTTTCTGAGTCACTCAGATTCGGGTTTAGTAAGATCCCTTGTCTCCAAATGAGGCAGATCAGAATTTCCCCGGCCTGAAAATTATTATTTTCCCTAGCGAGGAGCAAATCACACAAAATGATCAAGTATGATCTCAGAATAGTCAAATTATTTTTATACCACACAGAAAATACAAAATAGTGCAATTCTGCTATTACTATTCATATAGTCAGAATTTGGGGTGTTACATTGTCCATCCCAATTCAGTGACCATTTTCTATAAGTTCTTAACCTTTTACTAATTGGTCAAATTACCTTCCAAACCAAATCCTCAAGTTTAAATGCTTGAAACCTAATTCGACAATTGTAACATCTAGCGATCCTTTCTGTTTGTCGAATTAAATTCGCCAATGCAACCAATCACTCCTAATCCAGACTGTTAAGTTCATTAAACATCAAATTCCAAAATTCTTCACTTGGTAACTCAATTACCATATTGTTGAATTCAAAAAGTAATATGGCTGTAATAGCCAAGTACTTAACTAAGTTTTCTTTAATACATCTGTACTCTCGAGTGAGTTGTTTGATCACTAATTCTGAATCTCCCATTATTTTGACATTCTTTACCTTAAGTGAAAATAAAGTTTCTAAACTGGCTATTAGAACTTCATACTCAACCTCATTGTTTGAATATTTATATTTTAATTCAAACATAAACTTAGTTGACGAACTAATTGGGGAAATGATTAAAATCCCTAGTCTAACGCCTCCACTGTGTCTTGTTTAATAGAAATACAATTTCTAAGGCTTTAAACTAATGAATTAATTACTTATTTTTCAATCTCTACATAGGGAATCAAAACTTGTTTATTCACAACCTTTAGAGACGTATATTGTTAAGAGAATTTAGTTAAAGTAAGAGCCCATTTACTTATTTGACCATGCAAAATAGGTTTGGATAACATATACTTTATTATATCTATTTTGGAAAGAACAAATACATGATAAGGCTTTATATAATACTTTAACTTAGTACATGAGAAATATAATGCTAAATATAATTTTTCTATAACACTATATCTAGCTTCAACATCATTAAGAACTCAACTTAGATAATAAATAGCTCTTTCGACTCCATTCGTATCTTCTTAGGCTAGCATGCTCCCAATTGCCTCATTCGATGCTGAAATATACAATTTTAAAGGATGCCCTAGAATTGGAGGGGTCATTATTGGTGGGTTGGTCAGGCACTCTTTGATTTTGTCAAAGATCGCTTGCTGTTCATATCTCCAAATAAGTTCCTCTTCTTATATAAGTCTTACCAACAGAGAAAATATCATGGTTTTTCCTGACAAGTTTGAAATGAACCTCTGAAGGAAATTTATCTTGCCCAATAATGATTGAAGTTGCCTTTGATTCGAAGGAGGAGGTGCCTCCAAAATTGTTTTCGCCTTATTCTTATCAACTTCAACACTTTTCTTTTGGACTAAGAATCCAAGTAAATTGCTTGCAGAGACACCAAGTGAACATTTAATAGAATTCATTTTCAATTCATGTTTCCTCTTTCTTTTGAATGACTGCTTACATTAGTCAGGTTCTCTTATTTAGACTTTGACTTTACTACTACATCATCAATATAAACTTCCACAAACTTACCAATCAAGTCATGAAAAATAGTATTCATAGCCTTTTTATAAATAGCTCTAGAAGAATTTTTCAAACCAAAAGGCATTACTACCCATTCATACATACCAATTGATCCTGGGCATCAAAATGTTGTTTTCAAGATGTCCTCCTCTACAATATAATTTTGATTATATCATGAATAACCATCCATGAAATATAGAATTTCATGACCAAAGGTTGGATCTACCAACATATTAGCAATTGACATTGGATATTCTTCTTTTGGTGTAGCAGTATTTTAATCTTGAAAATCAATACAAACTCTTAACTTACCATTATTTTTCATAATAAGAACAACATTATAAATCTAATCAACAACGTTGTGCTTCAAATGAATTTGGCTTTTAATAGCCTTTTAATTTCTTCTTTGATTTTCAAAATTGCATCATGAGCAAATCTCCTTGGAACTTGCTTAATTAGTCTTTATCCTACTTTGATTGGCAATCAATGCTCTACCAACTATTGACTCAAATCGAACATTTCATCATAATCCTAGATAAAGCAATCTTTGAACTCTTTGAGCAACCTGATCAAACCCAATCTAAATTCGTCTGATAATAAACTAATTATATAAGTTAGACATTTATTTACTCCCAAAATTTATCTCTTCCAAAGGATCTTGTACTTCTACCTTTCTAATTCCATCAGATAAAGGTGATTTTTTGAAACCCAGCGTAGAGTCATCATAAATGTAGTCTATATTTGCACCTTCAGTAGTGCAAACACTTCTGTCAGCCATGTAGGTTGATAGTCTAGCCAGTTGGCCCTCAAAACTCATTCAAGTCTATTGATTCTAGCTTATTTGAATCAGCCTTAGGTACTAAGTAAAACCCATTTGTGTCCAAAAAACACATTTTGATGACACTATTATTGAATGCCCTTTTGTCCCAAATATTAAGAGGTTTCACCCATGGATAGCACATCTTGAAATCAATATGATAATTTTGCAAGTAAGATAAACATTCATTTGCTTCGATTATCTCCAACTCATTGTCTTCATTCCACAAGAACATCTTCTGGTGAACGATCGATGGCACAACTCCTACTCTATGAATCCACTCTCAACTTAGCAACAAATTATAACTCGCTTTAAATGGCAGTTCAATGAAGAAGGTTGGATGAGTTACTATTCCTACTCGAATATGCATCATCACCACCCCTTCTGAAGTCAAGGACTTGTAATTGAAATTTGTAAATACCATATTATGGTTCATTAAATTTGCTTCTATCTTACCAAATTTCATTAACACACTCTTGGGCATCAGATTAATGGCTACACCTTCATCAGTTAACACTCTATTTACTAGTTTTCCATCTACAACAACCTTGATGTATATTGGTCGAAGATGATCTTTCATCTCTTGAGAAGGCATATCATTTAGTAGCTTGTGTAACATCCTCCCAAACCTAATAGCCCTAATCAAGGTTATAGAAGCTCAGTAATACTAGTAAGAGTTATCTGTTAATTCGAGTAATTTTTTAAACTAATTTGAGTGTAATTTTGTAACACTGAATATAAGAGGATAATTAAAGTATCTGCAAAAATAGTTGATATGATGGAAATAAATATGAAAAATTTGTTTCCTAGCTAAGAACCATTGATAAGAGTTGCAGTAAATTTTGAATAATCAACTGAGCTAGTTTGGTATTTTTAAGGATACCGAAGAAAGATTAATGGAATGGTTATGGAACAGCTAAATAACTCAGAAAATTATGAAATTTCATAGAGATGACAAGTAAGATATAGAAAATAATTTTGTATAAAATACCAATTAAGATAAGTATCAGTAAGCTTATTACTTAATACCTCGATTTAATTTAACTTGAAACAGAATAATGAAACTTAATTGATAAATAGCAGTATACAGAAAGTTATGAAAAAATGGATTCAATGACTAATTTGAGTTCTAAAATTTTCCCTAACACTTATGGCAACTTGAAAATTGTTTTTGAAAGATTAAAGTGTGCTTAACAGATACAAAAGTTTTAGCATAAAGATTTTAGCCATTCTTTGACTAAAACCACTGTCAGCTTCTTTCTATAAAATAGTCGAACTTTCTTCATACTTCTATCCATCTTCCATGCTTCATATTCTATATTTTATCTTCCATCTTCACCAATAACTAACCTTACTTTTTCTTAATCTTTCCTTCATCATTTTTCATGGTTGACCAACACCATATAGGGCAGAAAACAGAGGTCAGGACAACAAGCAAGAAGGGAGAAAAGAAGGAAAGAAAAAGAAGGAAAAGTGAAGACCAAACTTAGCAAACGAATGGAGCCAAGGTAAGGGTTACTTACCTTATTTTTAACTTTCTTCTTCTATGTTTTTCTTTGAAATAACTTCTATTTTTGCCCATGAAACTCACAATTCAAAACAGAAAATTTATGGGTGATTATTGATTCAATTTGTTCTTCCTTTTTCTATTCATTTTTGAATGGAATTTGCAATGTTGTATAATCAAAATTTTGTGATCTTGGACCTTGTTAGCCACGACCAAAATAGGGCCAAGGAGGAAATGGATGCTTAATCTATTATTTTATCTTGTTTCTTTGATTTTGAGGTCTTTGTGATGTGATTGAACATGTGAGAATTGAAGATCATAACTTTATGGCCAAACCCTATTCTATGTTGACTCACGGCCAGCCCATAGAAAAATAAGGGGAATTCTTTGTTAAATTGTGTTTTAGCTCTTACCTTTATCTTGTTTTTATTTTTATGGATTTTGAATTTAATTTAGTGACTTTGGAGCTTATGGAGCTCATGGCCAAGGCTAGGTTAAATAGAGAGATTTTATGTTTGAAATTTTTTTTTTCTCCTACTGACTCTTGTCTTGAAAACTATGTTATTGGTTATGGCAAGAAAGATGAAATTTTGAGTTGTTTTTGAATGAATATGAAGTTGATTATGGACAAGATAGTCACGGCCATGAGAGGAATTTTGTTAAAATTGGTTATTTCCATGCTTTTACATTCATTTGTTAATTAAGTTGATTAAGGAAATAATGAGTAGTTGAAGGGTTTGTAAAGATAGTCTTAATGAGATTTTTGGCCGTGACACACTATGATCATTTGTGGTTGATATAGTGACACATTTTTTATCACTTGTGTTTGATATTAATTAATTGAAGTGTTATGAGTTTATGATGAATTCTTAGCATTTGAAATCTTGGATTGACTATATAGGTCTTAAATTGGCCTTGTAGGCCAAATAGTACTCAAGGGGATATGGTAATTTCCTTGTTATATTTAGTACTTGAATTGTGTGGAAATAAGTTTGCCCCAATGGTTTAATATTTTAATTTTTTATGATGACAAATACAAGACAAAAAGAATGATGCTTATGCTATATAGATGTACTTAATAGATTATAGTGGATCATGCATGATCATGTAATCCATCTTGTTATATTTCATATGAGAATTTTGCATACTTTTTATAGCATCTTTTATAGGAAATATCTAATGATATGTTACATGAATGGTATTAAATTAATATTAGATTTGACTCTACATAAATGAAAATATGTAAAGTGTTCTTTGTTGATCCTATATAGAACATATTTATTAATAATTGATAAATGACTTATTTGGATATGTCTAGGAAAGTCTTATATGCATATTAGACTAACTAGAGTTATACATTTATGAATCATACATATAAATATATTGAATTATGAGTTTGGAATAACTATGTTTTAAGTGAACAATACTTTGAAAGATAGTCCGAGTACCAAGAGTGAGCATTGCAACAAGAAAGTAAAAGATCTCAATTATGCTCAACTCAAGGAGAATGTGAATGTCTATTTCATGAAGGTTTTGATAACAACAAAGTCAAGTCAAAGACCAAGTCCAAAGGAAGTACAATTGGTATAGTTAATAGGACTTAGAGTCTTTTATGTGAGAAGTTCTCAATATATCTCAAAATGTTTTATGAGATTTTTTAAAGAACTTATGTTTTTTAAATCTTTAAAAATTGTTTTTACATGTTAAAATGCCCAACAAACATGTTTTGAAAAGCTAGTCATGGTGGTAGTTAAAAACTATGAAAAATAGTCAAGTTTGCGTTTTGAAAAACTGACCTTTGCTTACTCTTTTGATTATAACTTTCACAATACTTTGATTTTTGTTTTTAAACTTCTTTCATATGAAAATAAACTCAAAGATCTTTCCAATGAGTGGTCATTTGTTTTAAATGGATAAGAAATGAAGAAGTTATGATTATTTAAAGTCAGTTTTTGAAAACAGAATGCCGTAATAGATTACCACTCTAGCAGAGGCTCTATAATCGATTACATGAGTGTTGTAATCGATTACATCCTGCCTACAAAGCCCAGAATGTTTTCTAAGAGCCATGTAATCAATTACAAGTGCATATATTTGCTCGAATACTTTCTGTGTGAGTTGTTCATTTACAAGTGCATTTTTCTATCTTCTATATTCATTCACTTCGATCGATAAATAGCTTCAAAGAAAATTACTTTTCAAGTATTTGATAAACGTTTTCAAGGAGTTTCTATCTCTTTTACATGTGTACTTTAATTTTATATGCTTGAGTTGAATTTGATATCTAGTTTATTTGTTTGATTTATCCCATAACCCAAGTTGTATTTGAGTAATCCACAATAGTTGTATCTTTGTTAGACTTATTCTGCTGCATGTGTTGATTGAAAAGATCAAAATGCATAATTTCTTAATGTTATTTTAAAAACTTGTGATCACCCAATTCACCCCCTTATTGGGTGATGGTTGTCATGGTTAACAAGTGGTATCAGAGCTTCATGCTCTGTTGAAAGCTTAACCGCTTAGAGTTAAAGATCCTTGTTAGTTGGCAACCATTGAAAACTTTTGAAAATGAAAGGTTTTGAAATTGATAAACCTCTATTCTTTGATGGTGTGCATTTTGTTTATTGGAAAAGTTAGAATGAAATTTTATAAGCAATCTATTGATCTTGATTTGTGGGATGTTATGCTTGATGAATTTACTTGCAATTCAAAACAAACTTGGAATGCTTATGACAAGAAATGTTTTTCTTTGAACATTAGAGCAATGCAAATCTTGAGAAGTAGTTTGAATGATGATGTTTATGCTAAAATTAAAAATTATTCTAGTGCCAAAAAAATTTTGGACACCCTTGATGCTCTTTATATTTGCTAACAATGATTTTGTGTATAAAGTTGTATATAGAAAGCAAGAAGAGCAAAAGTCATTGAAGGAAGCTTGTCATGAAAAACATCTTCAAAAAAATGATCAAACTATTGAAGGGAGTCAAATGCCTCTTAGTGATGATAGTGCTCAATTTGAAGAAGAGACAAAGCAAAACAAAATTGATGAGGAAGAAGGTGATTCCCTTAAAGAGCCAAATATGTTAGAAATTGAGACTACTTCCTATATGGCTAAAAAGGACTTTGAGGTAAATGAAGCTAAACTAGATTATATTCCTTCTTATTACGAGCTACAATGTGCATATGATGAATTGTATGATGGTTTGTTGAATTTAAAAAAGAAAAACTTATCTTGTTTGGAAAATATTTCCTCAATTGAAAATAAAATTGAGACTTTGAAAAATAAATGTGTTTTTCTTAATGAGGAAATGCATTTGAATTGTGAAACCTCAACTTCCTATGAAAAGTGCACTGATTTAGAAAATCAAGTTGAGGACTTATATTCTGAATTTTCTAAAGCTAATGATTCTAATTGCTTACATTCCATGCTTGTTAATGAGAATAAAATTAATACTATTCCACATAAAAATTCAAGCAAGGCTTATGACAAAAATAGTTTAGAATATAAAAATAACAAAAGGCTTAAGTTTTTCAAAATTGATATTCAAAGGAAAGTCATTATTAAATTCAATTGTTTACAATTTTTGTGGTCATCTAGGACATATTTCTCATTTATGTAATTATAGAAGAAATCCTTATAAGAGAAATAATATGGTATGGGTTCCTAAAGATCTTAAAGGCCATAGTGCTAACATTCAAGGACCCAAGATGAAGTGGGTACCAAAATATCTTCCTAGTGTTTCAATTATGCAGAAAAATTTCTCAAAAGGATGGACAAATTGGTCAAGTGAAGAAGGAATCATCAAGAGGAATGTTTCCAGTGCCTAATGGTAGAAGTTTTGGTCAAAGAAGGAAGATGGCTTCAACTAAAGCTTCTCAAGTACAAAATGTAGAACTTGTAAAGTTCAAGATTCCAAAAGAGAAGCAATGGGTAAGGAAAAGTGTTCCCTTAATTACCAATGCCAAGGTATCAAACGCTTTTACCTCTTATGCATATTCACTTGTAAAGTCAATGAATTTGAGGTATATTCCTTGTAAGCCTTAAGTGATTGATAGAATCGTGTGTATTTGTTGAGCACATGATTATGTTCATTCTTATTGTACCATAGCTCATTAATATGTTATATATCTTGGTACATAAGGTTCTACAATGCCTAGGTATGCTTGCCATGTTTCGATTTGTCTATATATCATTAAAGTAAGCATGCTATTGGCTATGTGCTTAATAGCAATTGATTATTTAATTTGTTGTACTCAATTTACATACTATAAAAAAATTAAACTTTATGAGAGCATAATGGATTAATAATCAATGACTAACCTCTATGGATCCAAAATTAGTGGATACCAAAGAAAGTATTATGAATTGTGTTGTATGATGACTATTAGCTCAAGTATGCATTGAAGTAAAATACAACTACGCTACTTGAGATTCAAAATATTTGAAATGATCTAAGTTCTCCAAGAGTGATGAAAACATAAAAAGAATGACATGGAGAACCATAACATTCTCAAGGAGCCTTGAGGCATGGAAGTTGGAGTCACCTATAAAAATCCAAAGAGTACACTTTTGGTGATATCAATCTCGTATCCTTATTTATGTTTTAAATTGAATATTATGTGATATTTGGAGAGTTAGAGACTTGTTTTATGCCTTAACATGCCTTACGTTGTGCTTCTCTAGTATTATGTCATGAAAGTGTCTTTACATATACTAATATGTTAGATAAGTACACACCTTTTTTGGGAATAACATGTTTTATGGTAATATCCTTGTTCTTGAGCTTGTGACCAATTCTCTTTGTTCAAATATAAAAATTCACATGCTCATATGTAGTTCTAATCTTTTTCTCTTTGATTCTTAATTGTCTTATATACTTACTTGGAGATTGAAACGTTAAAAGTTATATGATTTCTTATTTAAAATTGCTTGATATGTTCATATCTAAAAAACAATAAGTAAATGATTCATCTTGTGCCTTGAACTTGTCTTTGAACTTTAATGTAAGAAACTTGAATCATGCGTGCATAATAGATTTTCTTACTTGACATAAAATGCCTTACATGATCATTGTTTGCCCCAAAACACTTAGAAATGTTTTGATGATGATCAAGTTTTTCTTGATAGCTTGAATCTTGCTTTGAAAATGCTTAAACTATGCTTTTGGATTCAAGTGCATATATCTTTCTTTTGTTCTCATTAGAGCTAACATTGCATGGATGATAATGTGATACATGTTTTACATTATATACCAACCTAAATTATGTCTGTAAATGAACTTAAATGACATTTGATGATAACTTATGGTTTAGAGAACTTCTGAAGTTAGCTTTACAAGTCTCTCAATGTGTTTCAAATATAGCCATAAGATTTTTACATGCAAGTATATGTGGATAAATGACAATAGTTGAATGGAGTTCAAATGAAAAGGAAGATAAAGAGGACTTTCTTCTAGTGCAATAGAATAGAGTATTGAAAGGAAGAAAGCTCAAAATTAAAGGACCAATGAATAAAGAGTACCACTCTCTATTTAACTCAATAAGTATCTCTATCCCTAAGCTATTGTGGTATTTTATATACTATGGATTGTATGATACTTGTTGATAAATTGATCTTAAATATTAGATGCTTTCCTTACATGAGAAGTACGCTTAGCATTGACAAAGTGTCTAATTAGATATTAACTTGCTAATTTTGTCATTGTATGTAGGGTGGATGATATTAGTTCTATACATACTTTGATCCCTATAGCATATTTCATTAAAGTAAATGTTTGATATTTATGATTCTCTTGATCTATGATTTCTTAGTGGTATAACACCTATGAAAATCATGCTCTTGTTTTAAAAGGAGTTTTTAGTTTGATTAAAAAGTTTTTTAAAGCAAAATATCTTATCATATTTGAAAGAAGCTTTTAAAGTTCTATATCCTTGAGAATCATTTGAACTTGTCTTAAGACCTTGAAAGCATTTTCACCTCCTAATTGTCTTAAAAATTTGGAAATCGTTGAATATGTGGTATAAATGTAGTACTCTTTTCATTTGTTTTGAAAAGTTTTATTAAATTTTGAGAGAAAGTTTAAGAAAGTTTCCAAATTAATTTTTTTTTTGAAATGTTCTATAGAGCTCATCTTATTTCTTCAAAAGATAAGTCTTGTTCTTCTGAGTGTTTTATTTTCTCAAGGCTCTTGATCAATGAGAAAGAGAGGAGATATACTTTTAATTTTTCTTTTAACTTGGCTTTGATCACTCTCAAGGAATATGTGTTTTTAATATAAAACCTCTCAACTAGTCTAAATTGCTTTTGAAAATGTAATGTGTTCTTATGAAATTCTTTTTGAAAGAGGGAGAAGTCTTAAAATGGTTTTTGATTGATGGATCAAGAATAAGTATCTTTTGCCTTACTTTACTTTATAGTAATGTTCTTACATGGTCTTGGCATACATACCTCTCTTTATCCATCCTGTGCTTCAATAAGGGGGAGCCTAACTCTTAAGTTATTTATATCTCTTAGCTTACATCCTTATTTGATTACACAAAGTGTTTTAATACCATATGCTAAATGTTGATGTACCAAAATCTGACAAGCATTGCATGAATAATCTTTTATATCTTGAAAGCTTGCTTGTTTCATCTCTCTATTCTTAAACCATATGTAGAATCAAATAGAGGGAGATAGATATGTTTTTGAATAACTTGAAGAAGTTTTTGGTTTTGATGATCCTACTATTTTTGGCAACATGAGTTTTATCTATAGGAGAGAGACAATATTGTCTTTCTTTCCTACACTTTTTTTGTTGATGTTAAAAAAGGGGAATGAGAATTACATAGAACAATATGTTCTTGTACTTATTGTTTGATATACTTATATTGCTCAACATATTTTTCTTTGGTGATTTGTCATTCAAAAGGAGAAGAATATGGAAATAAGTTTGCCCCAATGGTTTAATATGTTAATTTTTTATGATGACAAATACAATAAAAAAAGAATGATGCTTATGCTACATAGATGTACTTAATAGATTATATTGGACCATGCATGATCATGTACTCCATCTTGTTATATTTCATATGAGAATCATGCATACTCTTTATAGCATCTTTTATAGGATATATCTAATAATATGTTACATGAGTGATATTAAATTAATATTAGATTTGGCTCTACTTAAATAAAAATGTGTAAAATGTTCTTTGTTGATCCTATATAGAGCATATTTATTAATAATTGATAAATATCTTATTTGAATATGTCTATGAAAGTCTTATATGCATATTAGACTAACTAGAGTTTGGACTAACTATGTTTTAAGTGAGCAATACTTTGAAGGATAATCCGAGTACCAAGAGTGAGAATTGCAATAAGAAAGTAAAAAATCTTAATTATGCTCAACTCAAGCAGAATGTGAATGTCTATTTCATGAAGGTTTTGATAACAACAAAGCCAAGTCGAAGACCAAGTCCAAAGGAAGTACAATTAGTATAGCTAATAGGACTTAGAGTCTTTTATGTGAGAAGCTCTCAATATATCTCAAAATGTTTTATGATGTTTTTGAAAGAACTCAAATATATTTTTTAAATCTTTACAAATTATTTTTACATGTTAAAATGTCCAACAAACATGTTTTGAAAAGCTAGTCATGATGGTAGTTAAAAACTATGAAAAATTGTAAAGTTTGAGTTTTGAAAAACTGACATTTGCTTACTCTTTTGATCAAAACTTTCAAAATACTTTGATTTTTATTGCAAAACTTGTTTCATATGAAAATAAACTCAATCTTTCCAATGAATGGTCATTTGCTTTAAATGGATAAGAAATGAAGAAGTTATGACTATTTAAAGTCAGTTTTCGAAACCAGAGTGTCGTAATCGATTACGTAATCGATTACCACTCTAGCAGAGGCTCTGTAATCGATTACATGAATGTTATAATTGATTACATCTTACCTAGAAAGCCCAGAATGTATTCTAAGAGCCATGTAATACAACAAGTCTGAAAGTCCATAATGGCTATTTTCTACACATTTAATGTGTTATTAATTACCCCCCAACGGCTCTTTTTATCAAAACACTATAAATAGATGTTCTTGGGTCATCTTTTACATATAAAAAACATTGAAAAACATCATTCTATTGGGTTTAATGAGTTTCATCTTTTTCCTCCATATGCTCTATTTTTGAGAGATTTTGAGATATTCTTGAAAGAGCTTCATAAGACTTCAATTTGTAATACATACTCTTGAGAGAGTTTCTTTCTTCTTCTACTCTTTGATTCTTTGTAAAGATGGTGAGGTATCCCTCAAGGAATTGTAAAGAGGGTGAGGCATCCCTCAAGGAATTGTAAGGGTGAGGTATCCTTGAAAGTTAAGGCTCAAGCACAAGGGTGAGGTATCCCAAGGTGTGAAGAGTGCTCTACTTTGTAAATGTTTTGAGCACTTATTCAAGTTTGAAGTGATAGTGGAAAATCTCGAGTGGTTTACTTAAGGATTGGACTAGGCCACAAGTGGTTGGTGGCTGAACCAAGGTAAATCATTGTGTTTGCTTCTCTAAACTCAAACTCCTTTATATTTGTGTTTTAATTTCATATATTTGCTCGAATACTTTCTGCATGGGTTGTTCATTTACAAGTGTGTTTTTCTATCTTCTATATTCATTCACTTCGATCGATAAATAACTTCAAAGAAAATTGCTTTTCAAGTATTTGATAAATGTTTTCAAAGAGTTTCTATCTCCTTTACATTTGTATTTTAATTTTATATGCTTGAGTTGAATTTGATATCTAGTTTATTTGCTTGATTTATTTGATAACCCAAGTTGTATTTAAGTAATCAATAATAGTTGTATCTTTGTTAGACTTATTCCGCTACATGTGTTAATTGAAAAGATCAAAATGCATAATTTCTTAATGTTGTTTTAAAAACTTGTGATCACCCAATTCACCCCCCTCTAGGGTGATGGTTGTCATGGCTAACAAATTGTGCTTGAATTATTGTTTGTATAAAAATTTCTTGGAGTAAATGTTATTATGATATTGTTGCTTATTAGAGAATACATTACTCCTTGATTAGTCAAGTTGAGCTATTTGATGTGAATATGAGAATTTGCTCCCTTGATTTTAAATTTTGAGCTAGAATGTGATATTAGATAGTCGGTGCTAATAGAAATTGGATTTTAATTATATTTGATTTGAGTATGAGAATATGAAAATTTGTATTTTATCATAGTATGTTTTTCCCAATGTATGAGTATCCTCTTGTATTTGAGTTGTTTGGGCATGAGTGAATTCTGGAGTTGATCCTCTTTGAGGGAAGGGTATCTAGAATTCCATTAGAATTATGGAGATGAACCTCCGTGAGGAAGGGGATCCTATATTCTTAAATTCCTTGCAAGTTTCCTCACTTTCCTGAGTTTTCGTCATGTATATAAGAGTATTTGGAATAGCTCTGTGTGACATAGATGGTAGTGTCATAAATAGGTTAGAGTGCACTAACCTAAAAGTAGGCTATTGCCAATTTGAACAGGATACTCGGAATAGTTCTGTGTAACATAGATGATAGTGTCATAAATAAGTTGGGATGAACCAACCTGAAAACAGACTCTTACTAAGTAAGAACCTAGGTTATGTGAGGTGACCTAGTTCTATGGGAATAAGCATGTGGGTAAATGAGCACTAAGTTATAAAAGTGTATTTGTTATCTTATATGACTTCAAAAAGAGTTTATATGTGGAATTGAATTTCAACTTGAGTTTGCATATTGTGATGTATTTGTTTTGTGATCTTTTGATAACAAGAGTTTTCTTAAATTTAAAAGTTAATAATTGGAATTCTATTTTTGGAAGAAGAAAGACTGGATTTGGCTTTTGCCACCTTCCTACTTTATAAAACGAGTTTTGAAATTATTTTTCACTGAAGTAGCTGAAAGTATTGTGATGACACCTTTTTTATTAAAACTACTGAGAATTCTTAGAATTCTCGCCCTATTGTATTATTTCCATGATATTTCCAAGAGAAGTGATAGGAGCTAGAAGATGATGCACAGATACATAGTTTAATGAGAGATATTCATTTTGGAATCATTTGTATTTTGGGATGTATTTATGAGAATTTAGAAGTATTAAATGTAGATTGTATAGTTACATGTATAAGTTTTGTACCTAAATCTATACACTTGTATGATGATATGTACAATATATGTATGATATCTCAACCACTACAGGCTTATATTTTTATATATCTCTTAAATGTATTTTTAAATTTATTATACTTTATATGAGTGACATGCATAATTTTTGTTACTAATGCGTAATTTTAGATATGTTATTAGTAATAGAGTTAAGGATGTTATAACTTGCACCATATTTTCCTCTACAAAGATCCAGCCTTCATTAACATCTTCAATCTCATTCAGGTAATCACCAGTGTTGAATCTCTAGCACAAGTAAGTTTTTGGGTCAAATTAGTTTTAGAATTAAAGAATTTAGGTAGAAATTAGATAAGTTTTAATTGTTTAAGAGTATTATAGATTTTTTCTAACGCCCCTTTTCCTGTAGGGAACGCCACATTGTCAAATAAAATGAAATGCGGAAATTAAATAATTAATCACTTAAGACCCGGTTTAAATAATTAAAGGTTGAATTACCTAATACTTTAATATGTAAAAATAGCAGTATATTTTTTTTTTATAATAATGATGACGATGCGGAATGTTAATTACCATAAAATAAAGCAATAAATGAAATTTCACCTGAATAACATACATACATATACTTAAATATAACGGTGTTTTAGTTACAAGCCTGGAATCAATCCAAAAAGCAAAACTATACCTGCCTATGGATTTACATATCAACACTACTCCAGAATAACAAAATATACAACCCATAAGACAAAAATACCATCAGGCCCCCAAAATAAAAGACTGGCAGCCATCAGTAGCTACCAGTGGTGTCAATCCCTCATGTGAGGAGGAATCGTGTCAGGATCCTCTTCAGGGTCCTCTTCGGGGTCGTCCTCAGGGACTTCCTCGGGATCTTCCTCAGGATCTTCCTCATCATCAGAGGAAATCACCATAGGAATAGCAGAGACACGGGACGGGGCCCGAGCTGTAGAATCAAATGAGTCTTCACGCGGGTTGTGGAAATGAGAACCCCACATCTCGCGAATGGGTAGATAGAACTCCAGACGTAGTAGAATATGGCAGGTGAGAACCGGCATCTCGTGTCGCCTCCAGGCTAGAGCAATAGACACGTCGCCGAGGTACACATGCGATCGGAGCGAGGTTGATGTGCCGGCATTCGGCCCTCCCAAAAGGTCGGGACGCACGTCGCCCAAGTCCGTGCATGCGCGCCTCCATCTCCAAGCAAATGCTAGTTGAGGTACGGCCACCCGCTCGAAGGTTCGTAGCAGCCGACCTCCTTGCCGTCGTCTTCGACAAATATAAAGTATATACAAATAATGCACAATAGCAATACTGAGAAAAGAGGTAAGATATCCTACCATCAATACCAATATAGCAACCTGAGAGCGAAGCGGTGCATAGCACCCACGTAGCATGTAAAGGCAATAAATAAATTTCTAAACAGATATCCGATCAGGAGTCATCAACGGGGACAATAAATAAGTCCTAATATCCGACGAGTCAAATCCAGTGAGTTAAATCCAAGAGTCCATAATAATAAGAGTAGTCAACCATTCATATTATACAAAACAGCATCAATAAATAAATGTATAATAATGTGATGCATATGCATGGGCCCAATACCCTACTCCATGGAGATGAATCCAAAGTACATCCGACTCAATCGTCAACCAGGATGTTTTCATAGTATATCCGACTCAATCGTCAACCAGATATTTCCATAGTATATCGACTTATCATCAACCAGATATTTCCATAGTACATCCGACTCAATCGATCGTCGACGGATATTTCCATAGTATAATTCAACGGCCCAATGTCACCATAACAATGCGTATTTAAATGCATATGGGTTCAATGCATGACTAAATCATGCTTCTCATATCAACTAGGTCAATCCTGCTTCAAATGCATGTCATAACATTTAGCAACAAGGTTTAATCCCATCCACGGATCCACATCAAGCCAATAACACATTTCAAGGATAATCACAATATCATTCATTAATACGTATGATTCACAATTTCATACAATTCCATAATATGCCGCAATTGGCCAATATAAGCATCAATGTACAAATGGTCACTCACATGGACCCATATCATCGAGAATACAAGGATCAAGTCAATTGATCGTCATTAGGTTCATTATGAATCCTAACTTAGTATTTGTTTCCGTTTTCAAGGTTCATGTTCAAAATCAATTCTTAAAATCAATTTAACATTCCAAGGCCATTCAATTTCCCAAAACTTGTAATTTATTTAAGCTCTTAGGCCTCACACTCTCATGTTCTTCACTCATTTAGAATTACCTTAAATTTTATGATGCTTTCACTCTTAGTCCTTTAAGATTTATGAAGTCTTGATTTTATTAAATCCTTCCAACTCATTAATTATCCATTTCATTAAATAGGTTCCTAATTTCTTAATTCCTTATGATTCCAATTTATCAAAATCCAATACTTACACTCAAAAATACCTTAGAGGTTGTGGCCTCACAATGGCTCAAATCTCAAATCCATTCAAGTCATCAACTACATGTCATTCCTCTAATTTATTTAAGTTATTCACTTGTTAAATTAACTCACCAAGAACCCTAATTTCTTGACTTAACTTTAAATTGAAACTGGGAATATACTACATGGGGGAAAATTCTAAAATTTTTATCACATGAAGCCTCACGTCTTAGATTTCAAATGGCACCGGTTTCATGTCCATACGACATCGGATCAAGAAATTATGCAATCATGTTTACTGACTGCCAGAATACATTTTTCGGCAGAATCTGTCGTGGGTTCAAACAGAAACTGGTATTGATTGGCTTGCTCAAGAATTCTGAAATTTTTACTACATGAAGCCTTACGTCTTAGCTTTCAAATGGCTCTAGAATCAGGTCATTCCGATATCGGTAGCTCGAGTTATGCAGCAAACATCACTGACTGCTCACTGGATTCTGCTGAATCCGAAAATGGTTCTTTTGAAACAATTCTCAATTTCAATCACTCAAGATCATTTTCTATGTGATTTTAAGTTCTTAACTAGTTCATTAACACTTAGAAAACATTAATCACTAACTTAAACCTCTTGATTTGAATCAAACCCAAAAATCACTCTCTTAGTTGTTCATGACCTAGGTTCAAACTCAAGAACCAACTAGTTCTAAAACCGTGGCACTCACTAAGGTCCAACAACCAGAATTTTGTCCACTTGGATCAACCTTAACTACTTGATTTAATTAGCCTTGCATTGATCAAAATTTAAGCATCATTTCCCTTCATTTTCCAGCCCAAAACAGCCCCAAAACCGTGACGCATTCAGGGGTCCAGCAGCCAGAATTTTTCTCCACTTAAATCAACATTAAACACTTGATTAAATTAAGCATGCATTGACCAAAAATTAAGCATCATTCACCATGCAATTTCCAAGCAAAAACAGCCCCAA
The DNA here is from genome assembly GCA_029884595.1 of Ormosia semicastrata. Lineage (NCBI taxonomy): Eukaryota > Viridiplantae > Streptophyta > Magnoliopsida > Fabales > Fabaceae > Ormosia > Ormosia semicastrata. The sequence continues at coordinate 80,774,601 of JAQQTO010000060.1, forward strand.
AACCGTGGCCTTCTCATAGTGTCCAGCAACCAGAAAATTCAGCAATCAAACATGGATTCTAATCACAAACATACATGATTAAACAACCATTCAATCCATTTCTCAAAGCTAAACTAAGATAGCAATCAAGTAGGCAAATTTACAAGCATATTCAAGAATAACCACTATGTGGTTTTTCTTCCAAAAATTAAATACAAGGTCCCTAGTTGCTAAAGAGGTTGAGGGGGATTAATCTTCCTCTTACCAAGAAGAAGAACCAAGAACACTCCAAGAACCCCTTTGATTTTTCGGATTTTTGGCTCCAAAAACCCTAGAAAATGCAACGTGAATTAGAACAAGGAAATGGTGTGAAAATGAAGAAGAGAATAGCCATAAAATCAAGGTGAAAATGAAAAACGAAAATGGAATTAAATTCTGAGAATTTTCAGCCATGGAAGCTCACCTTCAAGGCTTGAAAAGAGGTTGAAGATGGAAGCTTTCTTGAAAACTCCAAGCACAAAAGATGATGAGAAGGAGTAGGAGATTAAGAAAGTATGATCAAGTATTGTTTTTGTGATGGTTGGGGAATTGGGAGAGTGGGAAATTTCTTGCCGTGAGTGAGTGGGAGAGAAAAGAAAGAAATGTTGAAGAAGGAAATGGAAGAGGAGAACGTAAAAGTGAAGAAGGAAATAAGCTTTTGGGTGATAAATGCTATAATGCAATATTTGGTTAGTTAAAACCAATCCTTCCCCCTTTTCCAAACAGCGCTGACGTGAAAGAGGAGAGAGAGAGTGATCAGAATTTTGGCTTCCAAAGGAAGCCAATTGGTTGGTCAAAGCTTGTCATGGAAGCTTAGAATAAAATACTATTAAATTTGAATTAAAGTGAATGGATTGGACATAAAATAGATTGCATTAGGATAATGTGATAGGATTTCTAATGCATGTTATTATCCAATGGATAATAGTTACGATCGATGTAAGTCGGTATTAATTTATCGACGGATGAAATTTACAGTATTAATTTAATTTATCTGTCAAGGTTTCTCGAAAATGGTGCGAACCTCGAAGCGTGTCAAGTCTCGGGTTTAGTAAGATCCCCCGTCGACTTATCCATAGTCCAAGATTCACAGAGAAAATGTCGCATTATCTCGATTCACAGCGCAATAAGCACGCAAAACGAGGAATATAGTAAAATATTCGACGTTTAGAAAAATTCCCATAAAATTCTCAAAAATCACAAATATTAGGAGATGACTATTGGTGATGGAATAATCAATTTTCGGAGTGTTACACTGATCTCGAGAAATTCTCGGCCAGTGTGCACACAAAACGAGGAATATATTAAAATATTCGACGTTTCCGTAAAATTCCAGAAAAATTCCTAAAAATCAAGAATATTATAAAATGACATTTTATAAATGAATGAACAGTTTTCGGGATGTTACATTTTTGGTGTTCATTGGCTAATGGAATGCAAAATTTTGATTGAAACAGGTTGGTTTTAATTTTGAAGAAAGAAAAAGATTTCCTTTATGCATGCCATCGCGAGGCGAGGAACATCCATCGCTAGGCGAGCTGCTAAATGAAAGGATCTTCGAAGCTACTGTGGGCCTTGCCTTATATGCGGGCCATTGCAAGGCGACGGCCGTTACTCAGCCAATTTTAAATATCTGATGAAACATTTTTTACGGGACTTCTTTCTTCTTTTGTTCCTTTTTTGGATTCCAAAATTTTGGGGGTTTTACCCAGAGCTCTGCTGGGGTTTCATCTTCTTCCACCTCTATTGATGATTCAAGCTTGGGAACAAGACTTTGAAGAATCAATGGCTTCTTCTTCTTCCATTTGTTTGATTTTTCTCATCTCTTCTTCTTCCATCATGAGTAGCTAAATATTTTTAGGCTAGGGTCAGATGAACATTGTAGATACTCTTATGTGATTTGCTTGATACTCTCTTACAAGTTAATTTCATGTATATGAACACTCTACTCCTTGCTTAATGCTAATCAATATTTGATCATTATTGGTTTGAATGTGGGTAATTTTTTCTAATTGGAAAATTAGTTTTAATGCTGGAACTGAGTTGGGTTGGCATGATTATAATTGAATATAGGAACATATCATTGTAATTATGTGCTCCATGTAATCACTGTCATTAATGCTTAATTTGAATCAACAATTACTTAAGGAATTGGGAGTTATGATTTGGGTTAAAAGAGGTTTTGAATCAAGGGATTGATCTTAGCTTAATTCTGTTGATTGGAACTTCAAATACATGATTATTACTTGTTTTAAGAGTTAATCAGTAGCGTAAGAGGGTAAACAATGGGATTCGACCCCAAGCTACTTTTCTTGATTAATCTTCTTCTCCTTAAAAAACAAAAAATATTATTTAATTTATCAATTGCTCTATTTTTAATTCATTTCTTTTATACTTGTTTAAAACTAATACAATTGAAAGTTACAAAAATCATATTCTCAGTTCAAGTAGAAACAACCTTTTCTTTTGTGTTGATAAAACGATTACAATCCTTGTGGAGACAATATTTCTTTTCTCATCATTATTTTACTTGTAGCGATTCGGTGCACTTGCCGAAATTGTCTCAACAAGTTTTTGGCGCCGTTATCGAGGATTGTTGATTTGATTATCAGTAAGGCAAAGGAGTTACTACTTTGGACAATTGTTTTATTTTTTGTTTTGTTTGTTTACAATTTAACTGCATTAATTTCATTCATTTTTAAATATCATTGACTTGCTACTTGCAATTCTCTTATTTTCTGTTTATGCGAGGGAAAAAGGCAGTTGAATTATTGTTTGATCTTGAGATTGTGAAGACAGAAAAAGCAAATAGGAAGAAAGCTAAGAAAGCAAGGCAGTAGAAAATAACTTAAGAAAAATAGGAATCTACTTTTTCTTCTTATATTCTCACAGCAGAAGTAATGGCTGCACAACCACCACCTCGGCGAACTTTGGGAGATTTTGGCCAGAGGAACAACCGTCAGAGGTTAGCTATTATTATCAGCTAGTGGAGGTAAATGCATTTGAGATTAGAACTTCTCTATTGAATGTTCTCAAGTAGAATCAGTTTTCTAGAGCGGATAGTGAAGATCCTAACCAACACTTGGTGAATTTCTTTGAAATTTGTGGTACATTGAAGCTGGATGGTGTTTTTGAAGAAGCTAAGAGGATAAGATTGTTCCTTTTTACTTTGAGAGATAGGGCAAGGGATTGGTTGTAATCATTTCCTCAAGGGAGTATTACTACTTGGAATGATTTAGAGCATAAATTTATGGATCGGTTCTTTCCTAACTCCAAGTTCATCAAGAGAAGGGCTGAAATCACTAGTTTTGAGCAAAAAGATAGAGAAAACCTCTATGAAGCATGGGAGCGATTCAAAGGGCTTTTGAAGAGGTGTCCTGACCATGGCTATGACAATTTGACATAAATGCAAACATTTTGCCATGGGTTGAGACCAAATACAAAGATGATGTTAGATGCTTCTGTAGGGGGTACAATGAATAACAAGACGGCTGAAGAAACAAGAGAATTAGTGGAAGCAATGGCTTCAAATGAGTATCTTATTCATCATGATAGAGGAGTGCAAGCAAAGAAGGGTGTTTTAGAGCTACATGCACATAATGCTCTATTAGCCCAAAACAAATTAGTTTCTCAACAATTGGAGGTTCTCACTAAACAACTTCAAGCCTTACAAGCAGGTTCTTCTCAATCTCATCATTCCAAGGCTATAATGCAATGTATGAGGTGTGATTTTTATGGGGGAGGACATGAGAATGGTGCTTGTGAAGCTCAAAGTGATCCAAATGAGCAAGCCAATTATATGGGCAATTTTCAGGGGCAAAGAGGGAATCCTTATTCCAACACCTATAATCCAAGGTGGAGGAATCATCCTAACTTTTCTTGGAAGCAAACTAAAGCTCATCAATCAAGTAAACCTCCTCAACCACAGCCACCTAAAGAGAAGCCTACCGCTCTAGAAGAAGCGTTAACTCAATTCATGAATATGACTCAAACTAATTTCCAAAATCATGAGGCTTATTTCAAGAATCAAGAAGCATCCATCAAGAACCTTGAAAACCAAATCGGATAGCTCTCCAAGCAACTTGCTGAACAATCTAGGGGACAATTTTCTAAAATTACAGTGGATAATCCCAAGAATGAGTCTTGCAAAGCCATAATTTTGAGGAGTGGAAAGATGGTCACACTATCCGTGGTGGAGCCAGTAGTTTCAGGATCTGCTGAAACAAATGAGATGGAGATGTTAGATGAAGAGCCAAATAAAAAGAGTGACATTGTGAATCTAGAAGAAAATGAAAAAGAAGAAAAGAGAATGAAGGTTGAAAATCAGAAAAAAAAGGAGGATAAAAAGAGTTCTAACTTAGTAGATGGAGACTCCTTCTTGAGGAGAACAAAGCGTCAGATTTTGCAAGAAGGGGAAAAGCCTGAAGTGATCCCACTATATGTGAAGTTACCATATCCTCACTTGAGTAAGAAAAAGGAGAAAAAGGAGCAGTTTGTAAAGATTTTGGATATTTTTAAATGCCTCCAAATCAACATTTATTTTGTGGAAGCATTAGAGCAAATGCCTACATATGCTAAATTCATGAAGGAGTTGTTGACTAAGAAGAGAAAGTTCAAGGATGATGAAATGGTGACATTAACAGAAGAGTGCAGTGCAATACTTCAAAGGAAGTTTCCCCTAAAATTGAAAGATCTGGGGAGTTTTACAATTCCATGCACTATTGACAACATGACCATTAGTAAAGCTCTCTGTGACTTGGGAGCAAGTACAAATTTGATGCCATTGTCTATGCTTAAGAAGCTTGGGGGAGGTGAGGTCAAGCAAACAAGAATGGCCTTGCAATTTGCGGATAAGTCAATTAAACACCTGTATGGAGTCATAGAGGATGTACTAGTGAGGGTTGACAAATTTATATTTCTAGCTGATTTTGTCATGTTGGACATGGAGGAGGACACAGAGGTACCTCTGATTCTAGGAAGACCATTTTTAGCTACTGGGAGAGCTCTCTTTGATGTCCAGCAAGGGCAGTTAATGTTGCGAGTGAAGGATAAGAAAGTTACCATTAATGTTTTTGAGGTGATGCAACACCCGGATGATAAAGAAACTTCTTATTGGGTGGATTTGATTGATACTACTGTTGAGGAATCTTTTCAGCAAAATACTCCAACTGCACCTCTTGAAAGAGTGATTGTGAATTCATTTAAAAAACATGGAGAGGTGGATGATGAAGTCATTGGGGAGTGTTTGCGATATCTAGAAGCACATCAAACAGAAACGTTGTTAGCAAGATGAAAGAAGAGCTGAGTAATAACAAAGTGGAGGAAAAGGAAAAATTAGAGTTGAAACCTTTGCCATCCCACTTGAAATATGCCTTTCTTGGCAATCAAGATGTGATCCAGTGATAATCAGTAGTCTTTTATCAAAACCTGAAGAAGAGAAGCTTGTAAAGGTCCTTCGAGAACATCAAATTGCAATTGGATGGACTTTCTCTAACTTAAAAAGGATTGGTCCAGCTTTTTGTATGCACAACATCAAACTTGAGGAGGAATTCAAACTAGTGGTCTAGCCATAGAGAAGATTAAATCCCACAATGAAAGAAGTAGTGGGAAAAGAGGTGCTGAAACTACTTGAAGCCAGAATGATTTACCCTATTTCGGATAGTGCTTGGGTGAGTTCGGTTCAGGTTGTTCCTAAAAAGGGAGGTATGACTGTGGTGAGGAATGAGAAGAATGAGTTAATTCCCACTAGAACAGTTACTGGTTGGCGTATGTGTATCGTGTAACACTCGAAATTTTAGACTATGTTACAGAATTGACAGAATTACACTGTTTTGTGTTTTCTGTGCAATATAAAAATAATTTGATTATTCCGATACTGTTTTTGATTATTTTTGTGTGATTTGCTCCGGGTCAAGAAAATAATAATTTTTGGGCCAGAGAAATTCTTATTTTAATTATTCGGAGCTGGGGGATCTTACTAAACCTAATTTCGATTGATATATATATATTAATCTTTTAGTTTTTAGGATTTAACTGTGCAATAAAATAATTTTATATTATTATAATATTATTTTATGTGATAGTACTTACTGTCTTAAAAATAGTAGAAATCTGCTTCAAAATGATCATGGACCCGATAAAGTCCGTGGGTCCCGCGTTTAGAGTAGCAGTCAACGATTCTGACTGGACCAAATTCTAAACCAATAGGAACAAGTCAAAATAGGTGGCTTGAAAATTCTAACCAATAAGAATTGGTCAATTAAAGAAGCATAGACTTCATTAAGGACCATTGGATAAAAAGCATGATTTAGATACTTTTGATCATAACCGTTGATCCGATCAATGGTGTAAAATGAATCCTGATAAAACCACTAAGTAATATCCACCGTAGATGAGATCAATGGATAGGAAACAAAGTTGAATTCAATGGCTTAGATGAAGTCAAATATAGTGGCTTGAATTTACTTAGTAACTAATTAAACCGAATTAAGTCATCTTAATGGCCTAATTAACAAGCTAAGTAAACTAACCTAATTATCAATTAATTATAATCTAATTCCTAATTAGATATCCTAATTTTAATTAGAGGTTATGATATATGTAATTATATGTTTAATTAATTAGTCATGTAATTAGATAATTAATTAAGAATGGTTAGGAAACTAAACCTAATTAATTAGCTAGTTAATTAGCATGCAATTAGGTGTTAATTGAAAACAAATTAAGTCTCTAATCCTAATAGAGCCACATGGTCATGCAGCTTGGAAATCTTCTCCAAGGTTCTTGAATTATCTAGCATGGCAATTTAATAATTGAAAGATGACCAAGCCATGTGCTTCAAGTGTGAACACAAAATAGGATATTTATTTCAAGTAAATCTCTTCAATCTCTCCAAGACTCACACGGCAGCCCATTCCCCTTTCCTATCAATATTCATTTATTTTCTCTCACTAAAAGCTTGCATCATTTCTCTCCGAAAAATTCCAAGAACATCAAGCACCATTTTCCTTCCATTTTCCTCTCTAGAATTCGGCCCCAACACCCAAGTTCACTACCAATCTCCTATAATTTTTACTCTCATCATTTCCTAAACCTAAACTACTTTCTAAACACTTTCCATTTAGGAAATTTTCTCAAAATCCCACTCCAAGTGCTTCAAAATTCCACTCCAAGTGCTTCAAAATCCAACTTCTATCTTACTTCCTTAGAGGTAAATTTGTGATTCTTTGGTTTTAATTCAAGTTTGTGATTTTCTAAACCATATTTGTTCCATGGTTTATCATTAGTAAGCTTTGTATGTGATTTTACTAATTATTTTAGAATTATTAGGAATTGTTTGTGGCTTGTATGAAATCACGGAGAAGGAGAGGAGCTTGAAAGACTTGTCTTCAAGAGGTAAGAGGGAGATTTTACCTCACCAACCAAGTTTTGGTGGTGTGGGGATGGTTTTGTTTGGTGAAAAACCCATAAGGGTTTATTTACCTATTGTTTGATGTTCTTTGATTGTGTTTGTGATGTGTATGATTTTGTTTCTATGCTTGCATGTGTGATAATATGCTTAAAGCTTTGATATTATGTGTGTATGTATAATTATGAAAGCATGAGAAAGTATGTGTAAAGTAAGATGTGAACAACATGATTAAATGATTGTATGAATGCTCCAAAGAGCAATGAGGCTCATGACCATACTAGGGATTAGAGGACCAAAGTCCACGAAAATGAGGATTCAAATGAGAATAAAGGATTTAAATGAAAAAGAAATGAATTTGAACAAGTTTAAATGTAGTAAGCAAAATGGTTTTGGGAAAATAATCGATATAATTAAATAAATAGGGTTTAAAATGAAATGAGTGTCAATACTTGAATTTCTTGACGTATGGCTCACCCTATGGGTTTAGAGGTCGATTGTAAAATTTGAGTGTAATATGTGAAGTAAATGAAAGAAATAACATTTTTGGGGAAACAATGCAAATATCGATTTTTAGAGGGGTAATATTATAATTTTCATTTTTAAAAGGGGCATATTGTAATTATGATTTTTAGAGGGCAATATTATAATTTTTATTTTTAATGGGGCCATATTGCAATTATTGATTTTAGAGGGCTATATTGCAAATATTATATAAAAGAGGATTATCTCATAAAATATTATTTTATAAGGAACTATTATGAAATTATTATTTGAAAAAGGACTAAAATATAAATATAAATTTTATGAGGGACTATTTCATAAATATGAATTTTATGAGGGACTAATTCGTAAATATGAATTTTATGAGGGACTATTTCGTAAATATGAATTTTATGAGGGACTGTTGTGAAAATATTATTTAAATGAGGATTATAATGAAAATATTATGTTTTGAGGGGTTATTATACAAATCTGAAAAATAAAGTCAAATTTTGGTGTTAAATGAGAAAAATAGTATTTTTGATTTAAAAATATGTGAAAAATATTTTACGCGATTGAAAAAATGTGAAAATATGGTTTCGCGATGAAATTATAATAATGATACTGTTGAGCCAATATGAGGACCCCAAATATGAGATACAGGAATTGAATTGAGAATATGATATAATGAATTGGAACTGTAAATGGTGCATAGTACATGCATTAGAAAGGTCCGATGGACTGAATAAGGCTAGTTGCCTAGGAGAGAATACACCTCCTGAGTGGGTGTGATATGCGTAGTGTAGGTCACTCGTTGACCCTAGGGGCATTGGGGTGCGGGTTGCCTACAATGGGCTGTTGGTAGCTCTTCTGTACCGTGGGTTAGACCAACGTAACTCACCAATGATCCAGACCGAGACACTATCCTTAATCAAGATTTGATAAAGACTGTCGTGCATATGCTAGATGTGCAAAAATTGAACACGTGGTCTGAGGCATGTTGGTGCAGACAGATCTTTTCGATAACTCTCTTCGACCTGAGTTTTAGCTCCATGGAGTAGGAAATTGAGTCTAGGTGCATATGCATAATTATTGAGGGTATTATCGTAATTATGGTTTATGATATTTGAAATGTTGAGTGTTTAAATATTGGTAATGGCATGATTGTAATTATTGCTTATTGCATGAGTTATGATAATAAATGATGTTGGTGGCATAATTGTAATTATGTATGATGTGCTGGTATGAGATATTGTATGTGTTTATCTTCATTGCTACCATACTGGTATTGGCGTAGGTGATCTCACCTCTTTGTATGTCTATCCTATATTGTATTTATAATTTAAAAGACGTTGAGCAAGAAGTTGACCGAGAAGGTAGAGATGAGCAGATTTCGTAGAGGAAGCTGAGTTCTGAGACGAGGAGATGCCTTGTTTCCTTGGGTACATAAGATTGATGTTTCGTGGAGAATTGGAGGCGTGGCACGTTGACCTGGAAAGAGAGTGTATTTATTACATAGGGGACTCAAACATTATTTTAAATAGGCTACATCTTGGACACCTTTATTTTATATTAGTGTGAACATTAATGTACACCTAGAGTTCCCATTGTCTATTAGACAATACTGGGAAGTATACTATCGTACTCCTATTACGATTAGTATAGTGTCGTATGCTCGGACACCTGGCCGTAGGACTTCGTGTCAGTCTGGATTCCTATCTTCTGAGGAATCTAAGGAGGACCCGTCTGAGGGTTCTACTGTGTAGTAATACTTGGGCAGTGTATTAGTTTAAATTAAAGCTTAAATATTTTGAGAGTCTAGTTTATAAATATTAAAATATGATAGTACGAAAGACTGGTATATGTATATAAGGTGTGAATTATTTGTGATATGATAATGTTGTAATGTTTTTATTTTTCGCTAAGCTTATCTTATTATTATTAAGAAAATTTACAACTCGTATTTCCATCACAAAGCACAATTTTCAAATAAAGGGGTAATTTAGTAATTAAGTAACATGAAGTGTGACGTCCTAAGGAGGGTGTTACATATCGACTACCAGAAGCTCAACCAAGCTACCCAGAAGGATCTTTTTCCCCTCCCATTCATGCACTAGATGCTTGAGAGATTATCCAGACAAGCCTATTATTATTTCCATGATGGCTATTCCGGTTACAATCAAATTACAATCAATCCAGAAGACCAAGAAAAGATAGCATTTACCTATCCCTATGGAGTTTTTGCATATAGACGGATGCCTTTCGGTCTTTGCAATGCTCCCGCTACTTTTCAAAGGTGTATGCTTTCTATCTTTACTGAGATGATTGAAAAATATATAGAGGTCTTTATGAATGATTTCTCTATTTTTGGTACTTCATTTGATCATTGTTTGTCTAACCTCACTAATGTTCTAAAGAGATGCATGGAAACCAATTTAGTGTTAAATTAGGAGAAATGTCATTTCATGGTGTAGGAAGGCATTGTACTGGGCCACAAAATTTCAGCTAGTGGTATGGAAGTAGATAAAGCTAAGATTAAAGTGATAGAGAAACTACCTCCACCATTGAATGTGAAGGGCGTGAGAAGTTTTCTAGGTCATGCTGGCTTTTACAGAAGATTCATCAAAGATTTTTCAAAAATTACAAAGCCATTGTGTAATCTACTCTTTAAGGATTCTTCTTTTGATTTTAATAATGATTGTTTGCATGCCTTTAATCTTTTGAAGAAAAAATTGATTTCTACCCTTATTATTGTAGTCCCAAATTGGGAATTACCATTTGACCTTATGTGTGATGCAAGTGACTATGCAGTATAAGCTGTATTGGGGCAAAGAATGGATAAAATTTTTCATGCAATTTACTATGCAAGCAAGGTCCTTAATAAGAATCAAATTCATTATGTCACAACTGAAAAGGAATTGTTTGCCATAGTATTTGCCTTAGAGAAATTTCGTTCCTACTTGATTGGATCTAAGATTACTGTGTTCACTGATCATGTAGCAATTAAATATTTGCTAACTAAGGGAGAATCAATTAAATTTTGTTCCTATTTAATTGTTGGGGCATTGACTTCATGGGGCCATTTCCTTCTTCCTACTCAAATCAATACTCATGGGGCCACTCCTGTAAATGATGCTCAAACAGTGGTTAAGTTTATCAAAAAGAACATCTTTTCTAGATTTGGAGTTCCGAGGGTGTTGATAAGTGATGGGGGAACTCATTTCTGCAATAACCAACTGCAAAAATGTTCTCTCCAAGTATGATGTTCAACACAAAGTGGCCACTCCCTACCACCTTCAATGTAATGGCTAAGTGGAGGTATCAAATAGAAAGATCAAAATAATTCTGGAGAAGACAGTTGGTAATTCAAGGAAGGATTGGGTAAATAAATTGGATGATGCTTTATGGGCATATAGGACGGCCTACAAAACACCTTTAGGCTTGTCACCATATCAGCTAGTTTATGGTAAGTCTTGCCATTTACCAGTAGAACTTGAGCACAAGACATATTGGGCCTTGAAATTCTTAAATTTTGATCCTACCTTGAGTGGAGAAAAGAGAGTTAATCAGCTGCATGAACTTGATGAATTGCGTGTGCACGCATATGAGAATATGGGGATATACAAGCAAAAGATGAAGGTATACCATGACAAGTACATTTCACAGAGAAAATTTTATCCAGGACAACAAGTGTTATTGTTTAATTCAAGGCTGAAGTTGTTTCTAGGAAAATTGAAGTCTAAATGGTCCGAACCATTCATTGTCAAAGAAGTGACACCTTATGGAGCAATAGAAGTGAAGGATCCAGCTTCAAAAAGGACTTTCAAAGTCAATGGCCAGAGGCTGAAACCTTATCTTGGTGGGGTGGTAGAAAGAGCAAAAGTTGCTCTTCTTTTATATGAGCCATAAAAATCATAAGGCGTCAAGCTAAAGACGTTAAACTAGCACTTCTTGGGAGGCAACCCAAGCAATTCTTCTTTCTTAATCATTTTGAATTCATTTTGAGTAGAAATTTTCTTTGTTTTGTTTTTGTAAGAATAAAATGCTAGTTGTGATCTGATTTGGTACTTGCTACTACAGGGATAATGTTGCAATTATGTTGTTTTTAAGCAAGGAATGAAGTGTTAGGAGCTGAGTTGAAATATGGAGAAGTCAAGCTCCTCGCCAGGCGAATGTGCTTTATCGCCTAGCGAAATCAGTATTTCAGTCTCCATCGCCTAATGGGAGTTCACCATCGCGAGGCAAATTTTAAACCAATTGCCTCTGACTTTCATCGCGAGGTGAGAAGGAACATCTCGCCAAGAGAGAGACTGATTTAAAAAGTCCAGAATTGAATTAGGGTTCATCGCCTCGCGAGAATTCATCATCGCGAGGTGAATTTACAATAAGAACACCTCTAACTTCAATCGCGAGGCATTGCTGAAGCCATCGAGAGGCGATATATGAAGTGTAAATTTAAAGTTTTTTTCCCAGTGCCCATCGCCTCGAGGTAGTTTACCATTGCGTGGCGAATTTCTACCCAAATGCTACTGACTTATATCACGAGGCGATTATGAAGTCTTCGCGAGGTGAGATGGAACGTGTAAATTCAGGTTTCTTTTCCAGTACCCATCGCCTCGCAAGATTTATTCATCGCAAGGCAAATTTCTAGCAAGAACTTACTGACTTTCATCGCGAGGCGATGGATAGCACTCGCCAAGCGACAGCTCGTGAACCATCTTTATTCTTGCCCAAAATGTGCAGTCGCGGTGCGACAGGGTGTTATCGTCAGGCGATGGGTCGCATCCTATAAATAGCTGGCCCATTTGAAGTGTTCTCCCACGCACACATTCAAAAAGCTTTGCTAGGGTTTTTCACTCAATCCCTCACCTAATCTCCATTCTTCCATTTCTTTCACTCTAACCCCCTCTTTGCACTCAATTTATCTGCAATCCATTCTCAGGAACATGGCATCAAAACAGGGAAAACAGAAAAAGTGAAAGCAAGCTGTGGAGGAAGAACCTGCGTTTACAGAGTATCTATATTATTCTTTTGAACACCAAGAAAGATTCAAGTCCATCATTAGTAAGAAGAAGGTCATTGCTGACAGAACTTTTGATTTTCTCAATGAGACCATACTAGAGATCCAATCTGAGATTACCCGGAGGAAATGGGCAATCATGAAAGGTGAATCAATCAATGTGGGAGAGATCATTGCTAAGGAGATGCTCCATATTGCTAATGATGATACTAGCACATTAGCTTACCCATCCCCATTTGCTTATTATGTGCTAAAGAGGGTGTCACTTCTTCGGATACTGACACTATTGGGAAACCCAAAGCACCAATTACAACGCAGTGGATCAGGAAGCAACCATCTGGGCCACTTGATGCTGCACCTGCACCAGAGTTACTAGCAGAGGAGCTTGAGGTACCTAAGTTAGTTCCTAAACCACCGTCTTTGGCTACTATGTAGCATCAGCTTGCTGCTATTCAGGAGACATAGACTCTTCATAGTCAGCACATTCAGTCTATGGGCAGGTTGCACGCCCTGTGTTTCTAGTCCATCCATAACATAGAGCTGATGATGCGATCCCGGGCTCCAGAGTGGGGATTTGATTTATCTTTGCTGACTGATATCTCTCATGACCCTTCCACAAAGCAGTACTTTCAGAGTATGCTGCATCCGTCCATGGAGCATAGCTAGGATGCTGGAGGATCTGGAGTAGCTATAGCTGATATTGGGGAGGAGATGGTAGAAGAACCTATCCAGGCGGATCAATTTACTGATGATGAGGAGCATTTAGAGGATGATGTAGAGAGAGCTAAGGAGCACCAAGATGATCAGGATGTTGCTGAGGATGAGGAGAGCTCAGAGGATGGTGCTGTAGAGCATAATGATGGGGTTTAGATGATGAGTCAACCGAGGGCGCTTAGTTTTTATTTTGCTATTCTTTTGCCCAGTTGAACTCTTTTGTTAATTTTCATTATTAAGGTTTTGCTTCCTGCATTTTGGATATTTGCAGTCACATTGTTTTGGATTTTTGCACCTTGGTTATTTCATTGCTCATTTTGGTTGGTTATTATGCATGTGTTGTAGTAATGATAGCTCATCATCATCTCCACAAGTTCATATTCCGCATCTCTTTGCTCATCAAGCGATATCCAAATTGAGAAGTTTCTCTAATCCCAACTCTTATTAGAATTGATTTACAAATCTTGTTTGGGGGGTTATTAACTTGTGTGGGTAGAATCACTTGTTAAGACAATGATTGCCAATTCTCTTAAATGTTGTGTCTGCATTGAACTCATTCCCTACTTAAATTTCAAATCTTGAACACAATTGTGAACTTGACACTTAGTTTTGCATGAGTTGTATAATTAAGGGACTAAAATTTTGCTTAAGTGTGTACCTTTTCAACAGCTCACTGTAACTTTATTCAAAGTGAAATTGATTGTGACATGTCTTTCCTCACTTTCACACACACTTGTGAGTACTTGGGCCTAAACACTTTCTTTTCTTTCACAAGTGCTTCCATTACATGTGGCATTCTTCAGAACATTATTTAGTTCTTAGTTGTTTTTGCTTGCTTGTTCAGACACACTGAGGCACTCTTCTTGTTCTTAACTAGGGACTAAATAAACCACCTGAATAGTTTTATCCTTTGCTACCCCTCTTGAACCTTTAGCTTTTTCTTTGATCTTAACCCTCAGTACAAGCCAATAACTGGAAAACCATTGTCCCTACTTACTTGGAGTTAGGTATGGGTCACTTCATGGCATGTCTTGGCAAATTCCTAAGTTTGGGGTTGCGTGAGGGCAAGCAATGTTTTAAGTTTAAGGTAGTTGTGGACTTTTCCTTGTCCAATTTTTTTTTTGGTTTAAAAAATATATATATAAAAAATAAAAAAATAAAAATATAAAAAAAATATAAAAAAATATAAAAATATAAAAATGTATATATTGATTTGAACAAAAAAAGAAAAAAGAAAAAATATTGTATTTCATTCTGTTTCTTATTTCATTTGTTTTGAAGAATTGTTTTAGGGAATTTTGTACTGAATAAATTGAAGGATGGCTTATGAGTGTCAAGAAATGGTTTGTGTCTAATTCTAAGTACAAAAAGCCTCTTATCCAAATGATTTCTTACCTTTACCTAAACCCCATTACAACCTAAAAAGACCTCTTTTAGTGTGTGTGTGCATTGCATTGCATTTACTTCTCTAGAACTTTGTCAAGCTTATGGCAGGGTGCTGCTTATGATGTGAATTGAGTGTAAATAACACCTCTAGACACTTGAGTTAATTGAAACACCTATTCTGGAGAGGAGTAGTGAGGATTGAGATGTTGTTCTTGGTGGATCCATGGTTCTGGTTACATAAAGCTATGATGATTAGGAAACACAAATGCAAAAGAGGAGGTGAATTGATTGTGCAATGATTGATGAAATTTTGGTGGATTGTTCAATTTTGTGACTCCGTTTGAATGGTTTGTTTGAAAAATGAATCAAAATTTGATTTTATTCTCTGACCCTTGTTTGAAATTGGTTTTTTGCTTGAGGACAAGCAAAACTCTAAGTTTGGAGTTGTGTTGAATCTCTAGCATAAGTAAGTTTTTAGTTCAAATTAGTTTTAGAATTAAAGAATTCAGGTAGAAATTAGATAAGTTTTAATTGTTTAAGAGTATTATAGGTTTTTGGTGTTCATTGGCTAATGGAATGCAAAATTTTGATTGAAATAGGTTGGTTTTAATTTTGTAGAAAAAGAAAGATTTCCTTCATACGTGCCATCGCGAGGCGAGCTGCTGAATGAAAGGATCTTCGAAGTTGCTGTGGGCTTTGCCTCATACGCGGGCCATTGCGAGGCGATGGCTGTTACTTAGCCAATTTTAAGTATCTGATGAAACATTTTTTACGAGACTTCTTTCTTTTTTTGTTCCTTTTCTGGATTCCAAAATTTTAGGGTTTTTACCTAGAGCTCTGCTAAGGTTTCATCTTCTTCCACCTCCATTGATGATTCAAGCTTGGGAACAAGACTTTGAAGAATCAATGGCTTCTTCTTCTTCCATTTGTTTGATTTTTCTCATCTCTTCTTCTTCCATCATGAGTAGCTAAATCTTTTTAGGCTAGGGTCAAATGAATATTGTAGATACTCTTACACTGCTTGATACTCTCTTACAAGTTAATTTCATGTATCTGAACACTCTACTCCTTGCTTAATGCTAATTAATATTTGATCACTATTGGTTTGAATGTGGGCAATTTTTTCTAATTGGAAAATTAGTTTTAATGCTGGAACTGAGTTGGGTTGGCATGATTATAATTGAATATAGGAATATATCATTGTAATTATGTGTTCTATGTAATCACTGCCATTAATGCTTAATTTGAATCAACAATTACTTAAGGAATTGGGAGTTGTGATTTAGGTTAAAAGGGATTTTGAATCAAGGGATTGATCTTAGCTTAATTCTATTGATTGGAACTTCAAATGCGTGATTATTACTTGTTTTGAGAGTTAATCAGTAGCGTAAGAGGGTAAACAATGGGATTCGACCTCTAGCTACTTTTCTTGATTAATCTTCTTCTCCTTAAAAAACCAAAAATATTCTTTAATTTGTCAATTGCTCTGTTTTTAATTCATTCCTTTATACTTGTTTAAAACTAATACAATTCAAAGTTACCAAAATCATATTCTCAGTTCAAGTAGAAACAACTTTTTCTTTTGTGTTGATAAAATGATTACAATCCCTGTGGAGACGATATTTCTTTTCTCAGCATTATATTACTTGTAGCAATTCGGTGCACTTGTCGAAATTGTCTCAACAACCAACCAATCCTTCCCTCTTAGAAACCATAGCAAATTCAGCATGCAAGATTGATACAACATTAACGAGGAAGTCACTGAAAATAACTTTGAGATCATCATCAAATCCAGAATCAAAGTTGTTAGTAACCATGTCTTCTTCCATTAGTGAAACTTGTCTCTTCTTTTTTCCTTTAAAGTTGCTTGGGCTACTTTCACCACATACGCATAGCGTCAAATGTTGGCCTACAAAGGTCTTTGCTACTGTCAAAACCTTTGTGCTATCATCCATTAAGCTTTTTCCATAAAAGGGCTCCTTACTAGATTCGACGGTTGCCCAATCTCACCTTTTTGCCAAGTATTAGGCTTCTGGTTATCCCAAGACATTGGATATTGGACCCCTATGTAAACTTTATTCTAGTTTGGCTTGTAGTATAGAGGAGGCCTTTGAGACTTCTGACTACTTTGCAACCACTTATTATTGACCACATTAGCAGGTGGATCCCTTATCTTCCCTTTCCTAAAGCTATCAAGAGAATCGACCATTACCACAAACTTCTAGTTCACTGGTTGATTCTGTATCTCAATTTTCTCAGTTCCTACAAAAAGAATTTTTATCACCTTATTTTTCCCTTTGGAGAGTTCATATGATTTAGTCACGAACTTATCAAATAATACACTACACCATGGGCAAAGAGAAATGTCTTTATCCTCTTTTTTCTTTCTTAGCAAGAAATCCACCAAAGACTCACAAGCTTTTGGATAAATCTCTTTCTTATTTGCCTTATACATATCTTGATCGACTTATGTATCAATATTTTGTTCAATGCCCCTAGTAACATTGACTATATTAACCTCTAAGAAATCGACAGGTTATGTAGCTAGTTTTAACTTCGAAGGGTTCTATGTCGACATTTCTTTCTTTTTGATTTTTTTTTCAAATTTTAATCTTTCTTCTTTGATTCCTTTTTGAATTAAACCCCTGAAACATATACAATTGTTAGTCGAATGACCATATTTATGGTGGTACTTATAGTACTTTTGACCTTTAATTTAATACTCGTTGGTGATTGAAATTGCTTCTAGTATGTTTGACACGCTAATTATACAAAAGATTCATGTTGTACTAAGTTAATTTTCTCGACAAAATAAGTAAAGAATGATGAGATGCAACAAAATCGAGCTCAAAATGCTCAAGTAGAGCACATTTTTACACCATTATTTATGGCATGACTATATGGCAAAACCCTACACAAAAGATGCTACAATAGAAGCTATAGGACTAGAAAACATATATAACTATCATCAATGATACAAACACTTTAAATGCATTAAATGGCTAGTTTCTCAAACATCATTATAAAAGGAAGTTGGCAAGTAACATTTCTCGACTTTTGCGAGCTATAGTGATCTATCTCATAGTTTCCTGAAGTACTTCTCAACCATTATGAAGTCATCCCCTTTCTCTCTATTATCATTCTTTGTAAACTTCAATGTAGAGAGTTAAGCTCTGTATGCATTGTGAGTAATCCATTTTGTGAGTGATTTTTAAGAGTAAACGCAAACTATATGCTTCTATACTATTGTATCTTTGACCCGGTAGAGGTTTATGAGTTTTTTTGTTTAGCCTGAAGAGGCTATGTCTAAAAATACTACTTGTAATGTATCTTGGAGAGGCTAGGGTTAAAGAAAGAATACTCAAAGACATAAAAATCTTAGTAGTTTGCTTAGGATGGAACATAAGCATGAGGTTTGGCCATACCAAAATAAATTATGTGTGCAACTCTTTTCTTACCCTTCTCCTTTCATTTTGAGCACTTTAAATAATCTTTGTAACTCTACTACTTAGTTAGTTGCAAAGAGAAAGTTCATGAAAACCTTCTTTTTGATAACGATTTTTTGATTAAGAGTTTTTCAAACAATTTTGAGAAAAGCATTTTGGGAAAACATTTGTCTTCTAAACTAGGATTTATAATAATACCACTCTATTCTAACCACTCTAGTATCCAAGTGAGTAAACTTGAAAATGTTTGTTTAAATTTGTTAGAAGGTTTATAGAAAGTCTAAAGTACAATTCAACCATCTTCTTATGTGTTTGCTACCTTTACTTGGTATTAGTGCTTAGCCCTTAGTTGAGAACCTAACAAGCATGGAGGAAAGATCTAGATGGTATGATAAGAAATCAAGGCAAAGTTTCATTTGTTGTTAAAGGATCCATGGTCAACAAACCACCTACATTCTTTGGTGAAGATTATCACTATTAGAAAGACAATGTGTTTGTCAATCGAATTTGCTCATATAGATATGTGAGAGATTATTGTGGGTAGTCCCTTTACTCCTATAACTATGTATGATAATGGAAGAATTGAACCTAAGCCAAGGGATCAATGGATTGAAACTAAAAGAATCAAGTATTAACTAAACTCCAAGGCAAAGTTCTACCTCACTTTCGCAAATAAAGTATATGGTTGTACTACTGCTAAAGAAATATAGGCTACTTTTGCCATCGCTCATGAGGGAACATGTCAAGTTAAAGAATCCAAGATCATCATGCTAATTCGTCAATAGGAACTATTCAAAATTCATGAACATGAAACCATTGATGAGATGTTTGCAAGATTGCAAACTATCATGAATGGATTATAATCTCTTGGAAGAACTTAGTTAGCTAGGATCATGTCAGAACGATTATGAAAAGACAATGAAAAATTTGGATCTGAAGTAACAACTTTATGTAATACCCTTAAATGACATGTTAGACTTGTGTATGTGTTCAAAATGCAGCATATGACTTACTTAACATGCTTGTTTAATTTTGTGACAAGCTGAGTTAATTTAGGTACTTTGTTGCAACTTAGAGTGTGAAAAGTAGCTTAAAATGACTCAGAAATTTCTTAGATGAGAGAAATAAATATGGATAATTTACTTTTAGGTCATAAATGTATGAAACAAGATACAGTTAAAGTTTCAAGGTAAATTGAATTAGTTTCGTATTTATAGGCATACTGGTTGTGCATTTAAAGCCGGATTGACTAGTAACAGATATGGAAATATCAGATAATGGTGAAATAACTTTTTATATGAATCCTAGTATTTATTTTAAAGTTGTTGGAAGTTGAAAATCTTGAATTAGTTAAATCTAAGTATTTTTAGTAGATCAAGATTTATCAGTTATTGCTTAAGAGTCTTTTTCTTTCTTTTTATAAGCCTTATTCACGGCTCTTTATTGCAAAAGGAGAGGCAGAAATCGTGAGAGAAGAAAGGAAAGAAGAGGAAGCAAAGACCAAGGAAGAGGAAGAGAGAAAGAGGAAAGACAAAGGCAAAGTCAAGGTTTGAGATCCAACCAAGCTTGAATCTTCTTCACAACTGCCAAAGGTAGGGGTCCTATGCTCATCTTTGTAACACCCCAAAATTTGCTATTTTACAATAATGTTTGAATTGTACTGTTTTGTGTTTTCTGTGAGCTGTAAATTTATTTTGACTGTTCTGTGATTTTTTTTGATCTTTGTGTGAGATTTACTCCGAGTTAGGAAAATAATAACTTTTGGGCATGGAAAAATCTTTATTGATTTATTCGGAGCCGGGGGATTTTACTTAACCCGAATCCAAGAGACACTTTAATCGATCTTTTAATTTTTAGAATTTATCTGTGAAATATAAATATTTCACGTTTTATTATCTGTCGGATAATATCCACTGTTTTGGAAACAATAGCTTCTGCTCATTGAGTAATAGACCCAGTATCTTTTATCCGTCGAAAAATAAACTATGACTATTTCTAAATGAACCAATAAGAAATGGTCAACATTAATGGCTTGACTTTTTCTTAACCAATAGGAATTAGTCAACAAAAGTGGTTGGACTAGTTACTAAGTAACTAAATAAACTAACTAAGTTACCTTAAAAGCCTAACTAGTAAATAGATGGAACTAACTTAGTTACTAAATACTTAGGAACCCTAGTTATAAAATAGATCTAGAATCATCTAGAAGGAATGACCAATGCATGATCTATGCAATGACTTAATCATGTAACTAAATAGTTAGTTATGTAACTAAATAACCTAACTAAGTTAGCATAAGTGAACTAACTACCTAATCTAGGTGTAACTAGAAACTAGTTGAAATCAAACTAAGTTAGTCACTCATTTGAGCCACATGGCCACTTAGTGTACTAGGATGTAACTATCTCCATGAAGGCACCTATGGTGCTTAGAAGGTCAAAATGAGTTCTAGAGGTGTTTGATGTGTTTGACTTGCATGTTTGTGTTTCTTTGGTTATTTGTGACTTGTTCATAGTATAAGTTGAATTTAGAAGCTTAGGACATCTCATTTAGGCTCTTGATTCATAAAAGATGAGTTTTAGGTCAAGTATGGGGGTTTTGATTCATAATTCAAATTAAAAGGTTTACGTTGGTGATTGATGATTCCTAAATGTTTAAGAACTGATTAGGGACTTAAGATTACCTAGAAACTAGTTTGGAATGACTAAAATCTATAAAAAGAACCAATGGAACAGTACCAAGGTTTTGCAGAATTTGGATTCTGCTATGCATGCCGTGATGTAAGGATGTCATGTCGCAACATGAGGTTGAATTTGCTGTACTTCATGGCGCAGCGCATAAAGCTCGGTTTTTCAGTTTTTAGCAGGCAAAAAGCAGGGCACCGCGGCGTGCCCTTCCTTGTGCCATGGCATGAGGCCTAGAATGGCTAAAAATGTTATTTTTGATATTTTGAAGTTCTTGGTTAGTTAGGATCATATATACATGTTTCCTAAGGTGTGTTAAGGCACAAATAAAGATATTTTCAAGATGGAAATTATCACCTAGCATAGATGAGAAAGTTTAAACCTTTGAGCATTCAAGAGTTATGATTTGCTTTAGGTAAGTATGTAGCACCTTAGGCCATTTTTGTGGTAAAGTATACCACTTGAGAGTAATGAGTGATGAGTTGGTGTTTAGATATATGTATGATAGGAATGATTGGTAGTATTAATTTTTGTGAGTATCATTTGATGTTGTACACCATCATTAAGGCCAAAGGAGATAAGTGGGGAGTCCATAAGGTTCTTTTGAACAAGGATTTAGCTCGAACTTCTCAGTGTGCCAGGGTACGTGTGATCTGAGGATAAGCTTTCTTTCTATTTACCATAAGATAGTACACTAAACCAGTATTCCTAAGCTTAATATCTTGGTTCTAAGTTGGACTAAGCATGTATGTATGAAATGTATGTTAACTTGGTTTATCTAGATGCTAAAGTTAGACCTTGTAGATGCTTTAAACATATCTTATTTAGCTTATGTTAAGATTATGTTTATTATGTTATGTATGCTGGTTTTGGTTTACTCATACTGAGAAATGTTGTTTCTCACCCCACTATGTTACAATGTAATTACAGGTGAAAGTTTTTCTAAGCACAAGAAGAAAAAGGAAGCTAAAGACTAGAGTAGCTTTATAGTTTATATTACAACTGTTGTATTTATTAGTACTTCTTTTGTAATGTACAGAATTATGTAATACTTCAAGCCTTTACTAAGGCTAATGTTGTATATGTATATGCATTTTACTATGATGTTTATGTTTTCTGCATTTCATATAACTCTCTATAATGTTTCCAATGAACATTATGGATATATGTATCAGATTAATAGGTATGTAGTGACGTAGTAATGCTAAGTATCTCTTTGTGTATTATACATATTGTGATATTAGTATTAGGACGTTACACTTTACAAAATCATGTTGTTTAAAAATATGATAATATGACATCAAGTTGTTCAAAATCTTAGAATATGGAATCATGCTATTCAAAAACCTGAATAGCATAGAGTTGCCCAATAATATGACCTGATAATAGCATCAAGTTGTTCAAAAAATCAGAATATTCAAGTCAAGCTTTTCAAAAACCTGATAATAGACATAGAGTTGTTCAAAAAATTAGAATATGAAAGTCAAGCTTTTCAAAAACCTAATAATCTAAGGAGATCAACATGTCTAAAGAATGAAAGACTTTCTTGCAAAACTACAGATTTGAATTATTCTTCATGCTAAATGTTGAATTTCAAAATTCACTTTTTCAATGGTCTCACACAAATCTAAAATTTTAATTGATGGTGAAAGATTATATAAAATTCAAAATCCAATAGAAACCCAAACAAAAAGGCCTTTCCCATAATTTTTCAAAAGTGCTCACTAGTGAGTTGCAGCACTTGTTTATTTGGTCAAGGGCAAACAATGTGGTTTGAAAGCTAGTATGGAATCTTTTTAGAAGGTAAACAATAGAGATTAAACATTTTAAAACAAGCACCCAAGTATGCAAGTACCAGCCTAAGAAACTTCCAACTCCCTTGAATATGAGAACTTCCAATTTTAGCCCCCCCAAGTTACAAAAGCAGCATCCTCAATGGTTGCTTTGAGCTTTTAGTGAATTAACTAAACATCACGTCCAGCAAGAAGGTAATTCAAGTATCTCATCCTGTTTTATCATTTTTTTTCTCTTTCTTTCTTTTCCTTCTCTTTTTTTTCAATCAATTTTTTCTTTCTCTTTTTTTTTTTGGGAGCAATGAACTAAATGTTCAGACAATTAGAACACTTTCTCTCATAATTAAAGTTCTTGAAAATAGAAATAATCACTCAAGGATCATAATATACTTTACAAATCTCTTAATGTGGCTAGGGTTAAGGGTTATCTGTAACATCCCGAAAATTGCTTATTTCATTATAAATAATTATTTTATAATATTTGTGATTTTTGGTGATTTTTGTGAAATTTTCTGGAAACGTTGAATATTTTAATATATTTCTCATTTTGCGTATGCACTGAGCGGAGCCGGGATAACGAAATGTTCTCCCTGAGGCTGGTAAACCTTGAACTGTCAATGCGTCGACGGGGGATCTTACTAAACCCGAGGCCAGGCACAGTTTGCAAGGTTTACATTTTTCAAGGTTTTATTTGCTAGATAAAATCGCGGTATCATAAAATTATCGGATGAATAATAAAATATTATTTTCATCACTTGTAATTTTATTCACTGAGAAAATAATTCTACAGTGTAATTGATCATCTATCAGATGTATTTAATTTGGAGACTAGCTTACCATACACTTTATCGAGAAGCGCGCGAAGCTTCTCAAGGAAGCTTCTTCCAACTATTATTTTATTATTTCTCTCTCCTCCTATTTTGTGCAGCACGTTTGAATTAAGGGGTCTAATTCATTTCTCTCCCATTCTCCTCATTCACGCTGGTCACTCTCCCTCACGCAGATCACTATTCACTCATCTTTCTCTCTTCTCTTTCACCCCACAGCAGCAACACCATCCACCCACACCTCCGTTTTGTTCTTCCAAAACCGTCACACTCCCAGCACCATTTCGTGTTTGGAGAACCACCATATCTGAGGAAAACATCTCCAAGGTCCTACATTTTCTTCATCTTCTTTTCTCCACGGTTGAAGCTTAAAGGTTGGAACTTTAAGGTAAAGTCCTTAGCTTTTTCCTCATCTCTCCTCATTTTCGTAACCCACTGTCATTTTGATGACCATGGGTATCCATTTCAACACTTGATTCTGATTTTGGTGAGCTTGAATGTTCAAGGATCTCTTGGGAGCTGAAAACATAATTTCTGACCAAAAAGGAGCAGCCTTTCTTTGTGCTTCTCCAAGGTAAGAGGAAGACACTCCTCCTCAACCTATTTTAGCATTTAGGAACGTCTGTGATTGGTGTTGAGGGTCATTCTACTTTTGTATGTTGTTTTGTATTGCATCTGTGCTATTTGATTGGTTGAGTTTTGAATATATATATATATCTGGATGTATTGGAACGTGGAATATGGAAGGGAATGAGTCCCGATTGGTTCTCGGATAGTTACGGTGTAGGCCAAGAAATTTGGAAACTTAATGAGAAAACTGGTAATAGTGTGAAATCTGGCCAAAATACGTCGAATGTGAAAACCTGTCGAATTTGATATCTTGATCACTCAGTAAAATGTTAAAATCCGTCGAGTATGAACTTCTGGCCAAACTTGTCGAATTTGATATCTTGATCACTTAGTAAAATGTTAAAATCCGTCGAGTATGAACGGCCAAACTCGTCGAATTTGATATCTTGATCACTCGGTAAAATGTTAAAATCGTCGAGTATGAACTTCTAGCCAAATCGAATTTGATATCTTGATCACTCAGTAAAATGTTAAAATCCGTCGAGTATGAACTTCTGGCCAAACCTGTCGAATTTGATATCTTGATCACTCAGTAAAATGTTAAAATCCGTCGAGTTTAGATCTTTGACCACTAAACACATTGTCAAAATCCGTCGAGTATGAACCCCGATCATGCCCGTCGAGATTGATCTTCCGACCAAAACCCGTCGAATAGAGTCCCTGGACACTTAGGAGAAACTGCCCCAAAGTCAATAATCGTCGAGTTTGAGAGACAATGCCTGTCGAGTAGATGAATTTCTCCAGACCCGTCGAAATTAGAGATTTCGACCAGTATTTCGTCGGTTCGACACTTGGGAGATTTTCTCCAATGTCGACACCTATACCCGTCGAATTGAGGCTTTTGCTGACCCTCAGGAGGGTTCGACAGTTTTGATCTTCGTTCGACAGAACTCCCGTTCGACAGAAAATGATCTGTTGCCAATTTTGTTATAAAATGTCCCTCATTTATTTTCATCCTGCTACCATGTTGTTTTTGTCGAATGGCAGCCTCAGTTTTTCACTAAATATATGTCTCCGTCGAACTTACAAGTGCTGTTTATCACCCAACATCTAATAATTAAATTTGTGAATCTATTGGTGATTCCGACCGTGTATCTTCCTGGACTCAAAACCTTTGGACTAATAAAAGATATATTAATTATAAAGAATTGGATGACCAGAAATTAATTAGGATTTATAAACAGGGAAGAACATGAGTATAGGTGACCAGGTGAGGCACATAATGAATCTAATGATTGATTTCTAATATGACTATGAATGAGATTGTGATTATCCTTAAAATGCGCTATTGATTTTACGTGGATCCGTGAATGGGATCGAGACTTCATTGTTAAATGATATGATATGCATTTGAAATAGGATTGGCCTAGTTTGGTATGAGAAGCATGATTGAGTCATGCATTGAACCCATATGCATTTAAATGTGCATTATCATTGTGACATTGGGTCGATGAAATGTACTTTGAGAAACATCGGTTGACGATTGAGTCGGATGTACTTTGAGAAACATCTGGTTGACGATCGAGTCGGATGTACTTTGGATTGAAACATGTGGCGTCCCGGGGCCGATGAGGCGGGGATCGCCGGTGCAATGAGGCACGGTGTGGCATGCTTTAGGTGAAGGGTCTTGAATGAACCGAATCTTAGGAATGAGAAGGATTAGGATGTAGGTATGGGATTAGTCGAGGATGGCTTAAAGGAATTGATTTGGTGTAACCATATCAACAAGTGCAAGTCGGGAGCCTAGAACATAAGAACTCCATGGTTAGCGTGCTTAACCTAGAGCAATTATGAGATGGGTGCGGGAAGTTTCCTAGGATGCGTGTGAGTGATCGTTAGACCCGTGTTGGTTTGTGGAGACTTATAATTGGAAGGGTCGTTACAAAGTAGGATCTTGATTATCGAGGGCACATGTGCATAGTGAGTCCATGAATTATCTAGCATACATTGTTATTATAATTGGAACTGTTGTACTTCTGATATATCTATATGTATATTTGCACTGGGCTGTTTAGTTGATCATAATTGCTATGGAATGTTTATTACCATTATTGTCATAAATGCTATGTGGGCGCCTTGCGCCATTTGGTTTCTCGATGCTATAATTGGTAATGATGGTAGGATGTCTTACCTCTTTCTTGTACTTTCTTGCTCTATGTCAATTTTTGATTAAAGACCGTAAGTGGGAACGAGGTTGGATTCTTTTGGATTTTCTTGGTTTGACCCATGTATATCGGTGATGTCGTCGCAAAGGGAGTTCTATTGGGTTCGTTCGAATTGTGTTCACTTGTGGTGTTAACGCGCGGTGAGTCGATTGGACCGACAAGACGTATTTAACATGCTGAGGATCTGACTTTGACCATGAAGAGGACTGCGATTGAAGACCTTATCTTGTATTTCTCACTACACTGGTGAGCCCGGAATTGCCTCACGCATTCGGGATACGATGGAGTGCCCAACTCCTTAGTCGTAGATATATTATGGGTAGTTTATATTTTATTTTGCATTACCTATATAAAGTGTATTTTGAGCACATGTATGCTTTAAGGCAATTATCCAGACTTAAATGTTGTAAATTGAGTACATATTATAATTCATAATTTAATTGGTTGTATATGTAACTACTCATTCGTGGCTCCTATTTTCCTCATATGAGAAATGTTTGATATTTATGGTAAATATTGTTGTTTGACAATGTTAGCATGCCGACATTTAGTGACCGTGACATAATGACGATTGTGCATTGGTTATTAAATCGAGGGGTGTTGCATTATCAAAGAAAGGAAACAAAAGGCCCAAACAAGTCTTTAAGGGTTAATCAAGATAAAGAATCTTTAACAACTTCACAATAGGCGTTATCAATTGTATTTTTACCTTCCAAAACAACGGTCCTTCTTTCATTTTGGACCCAAAATCTTTCTTTTATTTTTCTCCTTTTTGTTTAACATTTTTTTTTGCTTCTTCTTTTTCAAACATTTCATTTTTAATGATCCTTACCAACTGTCACAAATTGACAAATACCAACCTTTATTTTGTGTTAGCCTTGAGTGTTGGAGCGATCCTTGTTTGAGGTCCAACTGAATAAAGAATTTCAAGCTCAAAGACTTTTTGTTCAATTGCTTCTTCTTCTTTCTCTATGAAGCAACAAAGATACAAGATACTTGATTACATGAACATCCACTCAATGGAAACAATATACCAAAGTACGAAGCAAGAGTACAAAGGTATAATGAACACAGAGCCTTAAACTTCCTTCCAACACTTCCTTCATCTTTGTTTTCGACCCACAACTTCTTAGAATTATAATTCTCATGCAGATCTTGGGGAAAAAGATAGGATAAATGTAAAACAAATGTATCATCTAAAGGGATATAGACAATGGAGTAATTCTTAGGATTTTTTTTATGTAAAGGAAGAAATGGAATAAACAAACAATATATGTCTCGAGAAGCTTATTGAAGAGGTCAACAAGAATGAATCTGGACTAGAAACAAACTTGTGCCATGAGCCAATAGTGAAATCTAAAATTTTTAAAGCAAATAGTGCTCAGAAATCTTTTCTCAAAATCTAGATTTTTCAAGACTTTTCTCTATTTCTTTTTTTTTCTTTATGGACAATGGATTGCAGGTAATAATATGAAAATAAAAATCAAAATGAGATTTTTTTTTAATTTTCAATTTATGAAAAGAATGGAATGATGCAAAAATGCAAAAAAAAAAATCTTAAAAAAAAGGCACGCTATAGAAATTACAAATGGAAATTGATATTTTTTTCAAAAAAATGAATGCAAGTACTAATGAAAATTCAAAATGGGGAGTTTTTTTATTTATGAAAAAAATGAAAAGATGTAAGAATATAAACTTCTTTGTTTTTTCAAAAAGAAAAAGACACACTACGGGACTTATGAATGCAAAAAAAAATTTCAAAAAATCACACAAGCAATGAAAGGAAATAAATACAAGTTCAAATTGGAAATAAAGCAATTATTTTAAGAGAAGTTAAACTTATTTACATAAAAGATTAAATTTTTATATTTTTTACCAAAGGAGGGAATAAAAAAAGGAAGAGACAAAAGATAACCTGAGCCCCCAAGTTCCCTAATTAAAGCCTATCCTAGGGCTGGAAAAGCTTGTTTCTAGAAATCACATCTTATGTTTCTACCTATTTGGATGACCTCTAAGGTCAATTTATCAATGCAAGATGTAACATCCTCCCTGACCTAACAAATCCTAAGTAGTGTTATGGAAGCTCAATATTATAAGTATAAGCTGAATAATAATTTTGGAAATCTTCTGAATAGAATTGAGCGCAATTTTATAACACAGAAAGTGAATAATAGCTCATATTTTGAGGTAAATAGCTAAAATGAAAGTAAGAAATATGGGAAAATGTATTCCCAGGATGAAGATTATTGGTATGAGTTGCAGTAAATTTTGGAGGACCAAATTAGTTTGATATTTTTAATAATACTGAGAAAGTGTTTATAGATTAAATAAAATAGCTAGACAACTTGAAAAATTACGAAACTGCTTGGAAATGATAAGTGGAATATAGAGAATATTTTGA
Source organism: Ormosia semicastrata (assembly GCA_029884595.1). Lineage (NCBI taxonomy): Eukaryota > Viridiplantae > Streptophyta > Magnoliopsida > Fabales > Fabaceae > Ormosia > Ormosia semicastrata. The sequence continues at coordinate 80,803,576 of JAQQTO010000060.1, forward strand.
TATGAAAAATAAGATAAGGCAGGTATGTTTGCTTACTATACAAGTTCGATTTAATTTAAGAGAAATAGTGCAGTTTACTCAGTAAATAACAATGTCTGAAAAATTATGGAAGTTTGGATATAAGAATTTAGTTGAGACCAGTGAATTTTGTAAACACTTATGGAAGTTGGAAAAGTGGTTTTGAAATATTAAAGTGTTCCTAAGAGATACTAAAGTATTATAGGTGTTCTGAAGTGGATTCAGAGGGTACCTGAAATAGGCACGTACAGGGTGGTTTCCTCCTTGAGCAGCAGTAGCTGAGCGTATTGAACAGGGGGATGGGTACCTACAAAGGGACTCCAACGCTCAAGTCAGGTAGTGCACAAGTAGGATTATGTAATTGGATGATAGATTACCTTATTAAGATGACTTAGCCTTGTATTTATAGAGCGTATGTGGAATCCTAATAGGATCCTTATTGGATGCAGGTAATTTGGGATTTGTATCCTGATAAAGATCACATTCCCATTATTATCGGGTAAATCCTTGTAAATCTGAGATTATAATACAGGAAGTACTTAGCCATCTAGGGTAATTATGAGTCCTATAATATCGTAAGTTGATGATTTGTGGTTATGGATATTTAGGGATTTATCCTCTGCATGAATCTGTTGGGAATTGCAGATACATCACACAGCGGAAAAACAAGATTCCCATCGAGGATCCATGTGAAAAGCCATAATCTGAGTTTTTAAATTATTTACCTCTTGAAGCGTGATCAAAAGGAAGGACGTGAATCACCAACACTGTAATAGAAATGATGTCTCTGTGGTATCCACACAAACAGACTCACGAACGTCCAACGTCCGCAAAGAGGAGCCTCATATCTCTCACACAGTGCTAGCTGCGAAGAAAAGAGAAGAAACCTATCGCTCTCTCACTCACTTTTCTGTAGGTGCGGCTAGGGTTCTGAATTATATATCTTAACAGCCCCTTAGCAGTACTATTTATAATAGTGACTGCCTTAAGTGAGTGTAAGCAGTAGCAAGGTAAGCTGTGCAACCCTAGACCCATCTGTTATGAGTCTAGCCTATATTTGAATCTAAGTCCAACTTGGATCCATTGCTCCAATTTTAGTCTGCTTTATGTGTGTGACCCTGCAGGTTCTTATTACGTTGGCAGTAATATTAAAATCCCATTTTAATATTACAAGCAGTGAGCGGTATCTAGTAACACATCGCTGCTACCCAAGTAATAAGAATGTCAGCGATTTGACATAACCTTTCCATGACCAATGTTTTCGTGTCGTTTAGTCCCTTTGTCAATATATCTAGATTGAACACAAGACATGAAATGCGTCACCCTTGTATAGTCCAATCTTTCGTTTCCTGATACTCGAGTAGACTTTATAACAATAAATGAAATCAATATCTCATATTGACTCATTTGAGCATGGCCATGCATTTCGCAGTCTCACTCAATCAGGGGGCCCGAAGATATCGCTCCTATTATGTAGGAGTGACAAATCCCATCTAGGTCACTCACATCCCTCTGCATGATTCGCGGTATGTCCAATAACCAACTTTACAATCACCTTGTTACAGATGACGTTTGATGGCATTAAAACACATAACTCCTCATGTAGGAATCGTAGTGAGTTTAGGTCAAAAGACCACAGACACCATTGTCACTATGAGAATCACTTATGACACTCACGTAATGATCCATGTAATGTTCTCATGATGGGTCAGTCTAGTACATTATTACTCTGATATGTACCCATGTGAAGACTTGATATCTCATATATGACTCGTGAGATGTGGTCATCAATCTATGCATATATTAGTCTCAATGTATTATTGTTGTCCTAATTAACAATAATACTTGACTAGGGACATTTAAGAATAGTGTTGTAACCAAAAGAATCTCACAATCAAGTCACCCACTTGATGTCCTATGGCATCAAACTTACTATTCTAAGGACTTTATTATGTTTATAAAAAAGAACACAATAAATGAAATGCCTCATATATAAAATAACATAATAGAATGTATGTAAGTACAGAAAATGTATTGGCCTCTAGGGCATACACCAAAAGAATCTATTAATCATGATATTATGGCCCAATACCACTTGACATGCTAGATTCTAATGTCCGGACTGCCTTATGAGTCTTCTGTTATGCCAGCCTGTGAGGAGTCCGGCTGTGTGCATGTCGGGTTGATCCCATTGAGCGGGATCCTGGGTCACGGTCCAGAACAGTTGCCCCCAGCTTGGCACTTGGATGGGACAGACGAGGGTCAAGTTTCGAATGGATTAACCATCATATAGCCGATATGGTAGTCCGGTGAATAGATGTCGGATTCCGGATGATTATCGGTGTCCATGACCTATTCTGATATGTTTTTTTTTTAAAAATCATTGCCCCAAAGTAAGAGTACTAGGGATTCTTCTAGATATCTTTAGTGCAGATTTTGAATACAATCTCTAAATTGGCAAGTGGTAACAGTCTGAGATTCTTTGGGAAACTGATACTTTTGACTTTATTGGGAATTAATGATCCTTTGAAGAGAATATCAGTTTCATACAGATTTTCTCAACTGCCCCCTTTCTTTGTGACTAATCAAAAACTTGAAGCATTTATTTTAGTTGATTTCACGAGGTCAGATCACCTTTTATGGGACCAATCAGAATGCTTCATGGGCCCTATAAGTGGAGAGTGCTCCTTTAGGAGCTAGCATTCCCTTCCTTTGCACTTCTCTTGTTTTACATTTTCATGTAAAAATAGTTTCTTTTGAGAGAATGAGAGTAGTTTTTCCTTCATTTTCCATATTTGTGAAGAGAACTTCATCTTCTATAGAGATTATACTCTTATTTTTTCCAAAGTTCTTGAAGGTGTTTGATTTTCTTCAGACATTTTCTTCTTTTGATAGGAGCCTTTCTTTCTTGGCGTAAAACTGGGTTGCTATGCATTTAGGCAGGCAGGAGCCTTTCTATCCCGGTGTACATATGAGTGTCTAACCCAGCTTATTAGCATGGAATGATGCGTCCATGATCCAATGCATAGCAAACCTACAAAATGCTCTGACCGACCCTTTTACCCATCTCCAAGGGATTCCTAGTGCTTGACCGCCTCTACCATCATTTGTTAAGAAGGTAGGGAGAATAAGTTGGCAAAGTAATTCTATTTTGGAGTGCCTTCAGTCTGTTCCAGGGTGGAGAGACTATTGGAGCAGCTCCACAATTTGAGGTAACTTGGGATGATTAAGGCTGGTGGAATGACCTTCTGCATGAAAGGTCGTGCCCCGTCCAACAAAGGAGAGAGTGTCCCGATCTTCATTATCACTGTGGAGGAGGCAATGCAGAAGACCTGGCATCGGTCCTGGAGTCGTGACTCTAGTTTTCCAATGTTCTTCAAAGCCAATCCACTTTATCAAGAGGTTGGGTTTGGAAATGTGGATGTGACATGATCCGGGATGCTGGAGATGTATGCTCCTTCCTCTGGGATCTTCAGTTGCTGCTCTTTCCTTATACATTCCACGTCTTAATATTTTCTTTTCCCTCTTTTCCAGATGTATGACGATGTATGGAATGAAAATGAATTAATAAAGATTTTATATTCTAAATTTGTCCTGTATTTTCCTGTTCTTCTGCTGAGATAACACCACCGGGAAAAAATCCAACGCTTATTCTGGTATAACACCATGATGGTACTGTCGGGGTAAGTCAAACGCTTACTCTGGCATAATACCTTAATAACTCCGTCTCGGCACTTGTTTTGAAGATCAAGACGGTAAGGCTTGTTATTTTTTGGTAAAAATAAGCATATTCTATCTTTTACCGTAATCCGCACTATTAACCAAATGGGTACCATGATTTTGAGCCGGGGTCCATCGAAAGAGTCCGGGCATCTATATGACATTTTGAATTACTGCACAACTGTCTTTTTAACTGTTATTACAGCTGTATGGGCCACGTGGCGCGAGTTTATCAGAGGGACGTGCCTAGAGCTTTGCGCACCATGATGGACACCTTTCGAATTCACAATTGAGAAGACAAAAATGTCCCCTAACCGTTCAGCCCTTATAAATAAGAGTTAAGGGTTCATCGTCCTCACCTTACTGTTCTTGACTTACTTCACTGAGAATTCTGTGTGACAAAAGCTTGGTATTTTAGGCGCCTTTCAACCATTTCCAATTTCCTCATCATTCAAGTGCTTTTTATCTTTGCACAGTAAGTAACTCTCTTTCAATTCTGCTGTCATTTTCATTTTTAAAATGTGTATTGTTGCTGAAAAGTAGAGTAGGAGTGTATTTCAGTCCTCTTTGCTTTTTGCGAAATAGGTTTAGAGACTTCTAAGCTTTTCATAAACTTTATTGCCTCCTTGGAACACCGTCTCTACCGCGCCAAGCATGGCGGAGGAGTCCCCCTAGAAATTTGAACTCTGGTGGGAACGGAGGTCGGTAAGGGGGTTTGAATTATTTCGTTCTCCCCTTTCTATATCTGAATCCATGGCGTTACTGATTCTGACAATTACTTACCAACTTCTTTGGGTGTTCTCAGGATTTCCATGGCCAGAGGAAAAAAGGTTAGGGTCCAAACACCGCTCCACAAGTCCGCGAACCGGCTGAGGATGACTTGATTCGAATCCAGTGAGGTCCCGGACTGGTATGCCCTTGGGTAGTGGACGATGTATGGAATCATCAATCTAAGTTTACAAATAAAACCATACTCTGAGAATCCTTATTCGGCTTGGAGTTAACCGTAAACAAGGCACGGGATGAAGAATTCCAAATCGTTTGTCCGAACTAGAATGAGAGGGTGTGTTCCTACCGGGAAGCTGGTTCACACTTCATGTTCCTGTATGAGCCCCTTTTCCTTAAGCTGGGGCTTCGATTGCTGTTCTATGACTTCCAAATCACCATTCTCCAGGCTCTACATATGGCCCCATCCCAGATCCATCCTAATGGTTGGGGTTACATTATCTCCTTCGAGAGGTTTTGTCGATTAATGAACCTTAAATACTCCGTCAATACTTTCTTTTAATGTTATACTTGAATAAACACCCAAGGGACAGTAAAGTAAAGTAAACAAGTTAGCTTGTCATCCGATCTAGACTTGGCTGCAAATCCTTTGATGTTTTTTAAGAGAGCTTTAAAGGATTTAAGACTGTATTTTTCAAAATTAAGGTCGCGGAGGGATTTCATCCATTCTTCCTCAAACCCGATGGGGAACCTCAATTTCCTCTTTACTGGACACAAGATCGTTGGGGTATCCCCATTAGTCTTATTGATAAAAAAGAAGGGGACCTCGACCCTAAGGAGCTTAGGTTGGTCAAGTTCATAACCCAGTATGCTGAGCGGCATGGGAATATCAATATCAGGGATGTTCTTTGTGTTCCTGGTGATGAACTTCTCTTTGCTTTATAAGGTAGGAATTAGGGTGTTATTGCCCGTAGTGACCTTAGGTTTTTGCACTTTATCTTTATGCATCCTTGTTGTTTTGTCATGCTGACTGTATTCTTATTTTTTATTTTGTTTCAGTAAGCAACAAAATCTTATTGACCACGTGGTCCTGGGTTCAATTCCCACAAACGGCGCCATGACTTCTGGATCTTCTATGGTTGCCCTACAAGCTGCAAGATCTCAAAGAAAGGGGGCAAAATTTGTAGGTTCTTCTTCCACTGCTGCCTTGGCATCATCGAGTTGGGGTATTGTTATTGGGGAGAACATTGATTAGCCGAATTCCCCCACCCGAAATCTTCAAGGGAGAAAGAGGTAAGCTATCGAAAGCTCTCTTGACTGAGATGGGAGGTCGTTGGAGGGCAGTGATAGAGAAATGGAGGACTCTTTGCCAATCATTATAGGGCGTTCTAATATCAACCCCTTCATTGCTGGATGACTTTTGAGCGGCGAGGTTGGGCAGCATATTGCTGAGTAAGGTTTGACCCAAACCTTGGCTAGAATTCAAAATCAAGCTCTCTGGGCAGCTGTCGAGATCCGTATAATCGAAGAGACTATTGAGGATTCTGATAAGAGGGCATCGGAAGAGCTAAAGGCCTTGAAGAAGGCAAAAGAAGAAGTTGGCCAGAAACTGAACATGGCCCTTAAATTGAACGAGGATGCTCGGGTAAGGATCGTTAAGATGGAGAAGGCGTTGGCCGACTCGGAGTTCACCAAGAAGGCCAAGAAGCTCGAGGCCGACAAGACCATTGGCGCCTAGGAGACCAAGATAGTTCAGCTTGAGAAGAAAGTGGAGGAGATGGACATGATTTCTGGAAAGATCGGGGGAGAGCAGTCCTAGAATGTCGTGGCTCAAATCGAACACTTCAATCCTGGGGTTGCTCTTGTCTTGGATGACATTACCTTAGATAAAATCTTCCATAACGGCTAACTCGCCTTTGCGAGGGATTTCATCCCGAGTGCTCCTGCTGCTAGCTTGGATGTTGCTCAGAACCCGGAGGGAGAAAAGACCGGAGTTTGAGTTTTTTTCCCCTTTTTCCTATTTTTTGCCCCCTGCGTGGGGTTTTACTTTTTGTAAGGATAATTGCCCCATGACTGGGGTTTTATATTTAATTACTTTGTTTCATTATATGTTTGTATGTTTGTTTTTCCATTGTTCGACTTGGGTCCAACGCCCATTTTCATAGCCATTTAATGGACTTAGAAAAAACTTTTCAGCATAGGAAGACCATAGTCCGGGATCCTACACTCATATCATTGAGTGAATGGCATTCCACTTAACTTAGGTAAAAATAATGCCTTAGTCCATATTCTAACGTTTATAACAATAAAACGTTTTGAAACATTAGACTTAGGCAAAATGATACCTTAATCCATACTCCACTGCTCATCATGGGAAACATTTGGAATCTCAGACATAGGTAAGAATAATACCTTGGTTCAGGGTATATTATGCAAAAACCTTTTTACCTTGGGCATATATATTACTTGACCTTACCCGGGGTACCCTATTAATCATTTAGATTTTTGGGATCCCTTCCTAGCTTAGGTATAAAAAAGGAGCGTGTACATATAATCGTACTGCCTCCTAATTAGTTGACCTTTTAACAGTCAGTGTCACGTATTGAGGGTGGGCATCAACCCTATAACTTATCACCATGGTTTGGGATGTTATACTTCTTAACATGAGCTTTTTCAGTTCTTTTGGATAGAATTTGATATCTGAATAACTCTATTTTATTGATAATATTGGGGGAGATAGTAGTCCATACAGAGCATATTATATCAAACATAATTCTACTAAAGGGCTAGGCCGTTGCGGGCATCTAGCTATAGTATTTTCTTAGTTTATCCGCATTCCAATAATTCTTGAACGGGGTGCTAGATAACGTTTTTAAGGTGTTAGCTCCCTTGCCCGTACTGACAATGATACGATAGAGGCCTTCCCAGTTAGGGGTTAATTTCCCTTAGGAGGCATTTTTCCCTCCTATATCGGCTCTCCTGAGTACTAGGTCTCCTGGTTGGAATTTTCTTGGGACCACTTTCTTGTTGTTTAAGGAATTTTCTTCTTGAAGTGGATTCAGAGGCTACCTGAAATAGGTATGTACACGGTGGTTTCCTCTTTGAGCAGCAGTAGCTGAGCGTATTGAACAGGGGGTGGGTACCTGCAAAGGGACTCCAACGCTCAAGTCAGGTAGTGCACAAGTAGGATTATGTAATTGAATGATAGATTACCTTATGAAGATGACTTAGCCTTGTATTTATAGAGCGTATGTAGAATCCTAATAGGATCCTTATTGGATGTAGGTAATTTGGGATTTGTATCCTGATAAAGATCATCTTCCCATTATTATCGGATAAATCCTCGTAAATATGAGATTATGATATAGGAAGTACTTAGCCATCTAGGGTAATTATGAGTCCTATAATATCGTAAGTTGATGATTGGCGGTTACAGATATTTAAGAATTTATCCTCTGCATGAATCTATCAATCATGATATTATGGCCCAATACCACTTGACGTGCTAGATTCTAATATCCGGATTGCCTTATGAGTCTTCTGTTATGCCAGCTTGTGAGAAGTCTGGCTGTGTGCATGCCGGGTTGATCCCATGGAGCGGGATCCCAGGTCACGATCCAGAACAGGTTAGATATTTCTAACCCCTCCACTGTCTTTCTTTTTTTTCTTTGTTATTAAGCCATTTTGGCTTTCTTTTCTTCCATTTATTTTGTTTCATTTCCCACGGCTCCAACAGTAACCAACCGAGAGAAAATAAGAGAAAAGAAAAGGGAGAGAAGAGAGAAATAGGAAACAAAGGAAGAGGGGAAGAAAAACCAAGATAGAGAGAAAAAAGGAAGTCAAGAAAAGAAGGGGAAAGCAAGAAGGAAAAAGGGAAGGAACAAGCTTCAAGAAGCTAAGGAGGGGAGGTAGGGGAAATATTGTCTTCTTCTATCTTCTTTTGTTCTCATTTTCTTGTTGAGTAAGAGATTAGAAATGGATTGAATGGTTTTCATGGTTTTGTGTTTGGAAGTGAGCTTGATTTTAGATATATGGTTTGATGATTTTGGTTTGTTGATTTAATATGTTTGTGGATTTGGGATTGTTTAAGAATGTTTTAATGATATAGAAATTTGTTATGAGATTAGTAATAGATTAGAATCAAAGCTTGGAAGATTTGGATTTTGGTTGGAAGATGGAAGAACAGAGCATCAGAATTCGGGGTACGGGTGCCTAGGCATTGGTTGTTGAGCGCCCAACGCCCAACAGGTCTCAGCGTGCTTCTACCCATATAGCGCTTAAGCGCCCATTATGGGGTGCCTGAGTGCGTGACCAATGCTTAGGCGCTGGAGTGCTAGCCGCGAAACAGAACAAGGCTTCTTTGTGGTGCCTGGGCGCCCAGTGCCCAGCGCCTATTGGGCAAAGAGTGAATTTCTGATTATTTTCTTTAAAAGGCATGATTCTTAATACAAAGTAATGATAATCTAAGATATGTTAGATGAGAAAAGTGTAATTTATGTTATATAAAGTATGAATATGCATGAGTTTAATATAAAATTCTAAGAATTGTGAAGTGATTATATATAGATTATGGATGGGATAAGAAATGGATAGTATTTGGAGGCATGTATAAGGTGAGTAATGATATGAAGCATTATGTTATAATTGTGTATCTTGTATGAAAAAGAATGGTATGTGCACAAGAAAGAATTAAATGAATTACTTAACAAATCAATATAGGTGAATGGAGATTAGGTGAGATACTCTCTCTTTATTAGAATTTGAAATGATTGGATGATTTTACACGTAATGTAATGCATGTACCTTGTATGGAATGTTTGATATTCATTATTGAGAAGCATATTGATATATGCAAGTTAATGAGTATTGTTGACAAGCATAATGTTGGGAAGCAAAATAAAGAAAGGATAAGAATAGACGAGGTTAAGTGAGTCACTCCCTCTCTACAATCATATAATATAATGTATGAATAGAAAGTTTGATGATTAAGGTTTTGCGTCCCTAATATGCAAGGAAAAGTAAGATTTTGTGAAAAAAATGAATGAAGGAATGATTTTCAAACATTTTTGCATGTTTTGTTTTTCAAACTTTTTACTTGCTATTTCCATGTATGAATGGCCCTATGGCTTGAGCAAAAGGGCTCCTAGTGCCAAGGTGATGCGTATTATGTGTTAATCCTACTATTGCGGGATGATATAACAAATTATAACCAGTATGGTATTAAGGGTTAATCCTACTATTATGGGAGAAGATAACCACACATACAAGATAGTGCAAGGAGGATGAGGAACAATAGGACGTCCTACTCCTTTCTACCTAAGATATACAGGGAACAAAAGAGCATCTGGGAATAAATGTTTTCCTAGAAATGTGCAAGTAATATATGTTTTCTAAAACAAAATCTTTTGAAAACATTGTATAGCATATTGTAGGGAATTCATTAGGCATGGGCATTCATTAGGAAACCATACATCATAAAGCATTGCATAAAAATGACAATTATATGGGCAATTGTCCTATTTTTTGAATTAAATTAATAAGGACCAAGGTGGAGGCCAAACTCGAAAGTATCTAGAAGGAATGAAGTATGAATAATGATTATGCAAACGAAATATAAATGAGTGATGAACAAGATATAACAAAGAATGAAAGAATGAAATATGAATATAGATGAATATTTTATATGATTAGATATGGTATTTGGTTTGATTATGTAAATGATTTCATTTGGCTACATATGATATATTTGATTGTACAAGGATTTAAAAAAAAAGGTTAATAATTGAACCTCTATTTCGGGAAGAGAGAGTACCAGATTTGACAGTTTGCCACCTCTCTAACTTATACAAATATATTTCTGTTAAGTTTTAAACAAAGAATGTGTTTTTCCCCGAAACAGTTGGAAATACTATGATGTCACATTTTTATAAAATTACTGAGAATTCTTTGAAATTCTCTTCCCGCACCTTTGGTATTTTCGTATTATTTCCAAGTACACTGAAGGCATCAGTGAGCAGAAGAGAAGATTCGAGTCGCAAAGAAAATGCTTGGTTGAAGATACTAGAAAAGTTTTGTATAGAACTTATATAGGTATTGCCATGGAGGCATATATTGATGTATTTGTATATAGATTCTTTTGATATATGTATATTGTAATACCTGCAACAGGGTCATATTTTTAAATATATTATATTTATTTTCATAAAATTGTTATTAGTTTTAAAGTGAAATCACTAATACTAATTACTGAGACATGATCCTAGGCATGTCATCAGTACAAGTATTAGGTTGTTACATAAGAGAATTTAGCATGGTTCTAGAACCCTAATGAAATGGTTCCTAGACTTCCCCTATCCCAAAGATAAGGATCCAACCCCATGAGCCTAGCCACAACAACAAATAAGTCACAATATGGCAGTACATGACACTGGTAATAGTTTGAGTGGGACAATTAGTGACTATTAGTGAAGCAAAAGCCTTACAATAACAATGCTAAAACTCTTTTTGGTCTTCTAGCTTACCTAGGCTCAAGCATAGAGCCTAAAATGTGTGTGAGATTAGTGTGTGCTAAGAATCTAGCAATCCTACCTATCCAACTATAAAACAAAGCAAAGAAACATAATACAAAAAAAATCATCTATCCTATGGCTCAAAAATATACATCAACAAATTATATAAAATTAGCACTAAATAGTAACAACAACATCAATCACAAAGTACAAACAAATGGGGTAGAAGAAATATGTAAAAGTTATAAAATTATCATAACTATATTAGGCTAGATTCTCTAAGCATCCCTAGTGGAAATGTCATCTGTCACGACTGGGTTTGGAAGACTAGTGTGCGCAAACCCTATTAGGTTCGGGAGCTAGTTATGTATAACGAATGGTGGAAATTTAATCGCACAACACCTTTATATATCCATACTTAGACGATTACCCTAAGAGTATGTTTGGAATGTAAAAAAATGAGAAATAATTTGATTTATAAATTAAATTTAATTAAATTTTGTGTTTAAAATGTTAAAAAATAAGAAATGATTTGATTTCTAAAATTCCATGGATTTCATTCCTTTTATTTTAGAAATCCCATCAAATTTGATAGGATTTATTATGATTTGATTTGATTTGAAATGAATAGACTATTTTACTCTTAATAACTACCTCTAACCACATCTCATAAGGGTTAAAATATAAAATAATAAAATCAAATCAAATCAATTTTCATTTTAATGAATTCCAAATACAAAATTTGATTTCTAAATCAATTCAAATCCTATTTTTTTTAAGTTCTAAACATAAAATTTGATTTCTAAATCAAATCAAATTAATTCAAATTAACTCAAATCAAATCAATTCTCATTTTTATTCATTCCAAACACATTCTAAAGTAAATGGTGTGAATTAAATAACATAAAAAAATTAATCTACACCAGGAAAATAACAAATAATCACTAATAACAAATAAATAAAATACAATATATACAAAGAAAATAAAAAGAGAATTAAAATAAAAAATCTAAAATTAAAAATCAATGATTATTTTAATATTTTTCAAGCAAAGTAAAATAAAGCGAGGAATTAAGATATATTCACAAGAACAAATAACGAACGTAAACATCAAAAAGACTAATTTACAACAATTTATAATTTTGTAATAAAACAAAAAGAAGTCAAAGATTAAAAAATATTTACAAGTAAAATGGGAACTGTAACACCCTACTTAGGGCACCACACTTGATGTTACTTAATTACTAAATTACCCCTTCATTAGAAATCGCGCTTGTAATATAAATACGAGTTATAAAATTTCTTAATGATAATAAGATAAACTTAGCAGAAAATAAAAATATGACAACATTGTCACAAATAATTTACATCATATACATACATACAAGCCTTTAGTACTGTCGTCCTTAGATATTTTACAAACTAGACTTCCAAAATATTTAAACTTTAATTTAAAACTAACATATTGCCCAAGTCCTACTAGACAGTAGAACCCTTAGACGGGTCCTCCTCAGATTCCTCAGCATATAGGAATCCATCATGAGGTGCAGTTCTACGGACAGGTGTCCGAGCAGACGACACAATACTAATCGCACTGGGAGTACGATAGTAAGCTCCCCAATACTGCCTAATGGATATTGGGAACTCTAGTTGTATAAAAAGATTAACAGAAAAGTAAAGGTATCCTAAATGTTGCCTACTCAATCTAATATTTAGGTCTCCCATATAGTAAATACTCTCTCTCTCTAAATCAACAGTCCATGCCTCATCTCCTCCAATGAATGTCAGCTTCAGGTAGCCAAGGAAACTAGGCATCTCCATCTCTTCAAAACTCAACGTCCTCAGCAGGAATCTGCTCCTCCTCAGCTTCTCGCTCCACTTCTTGCTCAACGTCTTAACAAATATAAATATAATACAGAACATGCATACAAAGAGGTGAGATCACCTACGCCAATACCAGTATGGTGGCAATGAAGATAAACACATACAATATCTCATACAACTATCATACCATAATTACAGTTATATTACTAACATCATTATCATTACACAAAACATGCAATATACAATAATTACAGTCATGCCATTACCAATAATCAAATATCCAATAAATCAATTATCATAAACATAATTACGATAATACCCTCAATAGCTACATGTATGCACACAGACTCAATTTCCTACTCCATGGAGTTACAACTCAGGTCGGAGAGAGTGATCGAAAAGATTTATCGGTACCAACATGCCTCGGACCACGTGCTCAGTCTTGCACATCCAGCATATACACGATAATCTTTATCAGATCTTGATTAAGGATAATGTCTCAGTTAGGATCATTGGTGTGTTGCGTCGGTCTAACCTAAGGCACAGAAGAGCTACCAACTGCCCATTGTAGGCAACCCGCACCCCAATGCCCCCAAGGTCAATTAGTGACTTACACAATGCAGATCACACTCATTCAAGAGGTGTAGTCTCTCCTAGGTAACTAGCCTCATATAGTCCATCAGACCCTTCCAATGCATGTACTATGCATTATTCACATTTCCAATTCATATCACATATTCGAGGACCACACAATAATCTAACAGTATTATTACTGTATTTTAATCGGGTATTCATATTTTCGTATTTTCTCAATCGCGACTCAATTCTATCGCCTCTTCAAAATCGCGTAGTCATTTTCCAACATTTTCCAATCACGTAAATATTTTTCATACGTTTTAAATCCGAAAATACTATTTTTATCATTTAACAGTAAAAAATCACTTTATTTTTCATATTTACATAATAGTCCCTCAAAAATTAATATTTACGAAATAGTCCCTCAAAAATTAATATTTATGATATTTCCTCACAAATTAATATTTACGAAATAATCCTTCAAAAATTAATATTTATAATATGACCCCTCTAAAAATAATATTTACAATATGACCCCTCTAAAAGTAAGTATTTATACTATGGCCCCTCATTTACATAATATTTACAATTTCATCCCTATTTTATAAAAATTTGCAATATAACCCCTCTAAAATCAGTAAATGTATTGTTTCCCAAAAATTGTTATTTCTTTTCTTTATTTCATATAAAAATCATTTTTACTTTGCCATACTCAATTTTTTTCCAAATTCATTTAGGTCTCTCAGTTCTCATTTTAATTCATCAGTGTAAGGACCTTGGTCTTCTTTTCCATGGTATGGCCGTGAGCCTCAATGCTCTTTGGAGCACTCATACAATCGATTCATCATGTTGTTCACGTCCTAAATTACACATACATTCTCATGCTTTCATAATTATACATACACACATATTATCAAAGCTTTAAGCATTTTATCACACATGCAAGCATAGAAACAAAATCATACACAACACAAACACAATCAAAGGACATCAAACAATAGGTGAATAAACCCTTATGGGTTTTTCACCAAACAAAACCATCCCCACACCACCAAAACTTGGTTGATGAGGTTAAATCTCCCTCTTACCTCTTGAAGACAAGCTTTTCAAGCTCCTCTCCTTCTCCTTGTTTTCGTGTGAACCATAATCAATTCTTAACAATTCTAAAACAATTAGTAAAATCACAAACAAAGCTCAATAATGAAAAACCATGGAACAAACATGGTTTAAAAAATCATAAACATTAATTTAAACCATAAAAACCAAAGTTTACCTCTGGGGAAGTAAGGTAGAAGTTGGATTTTGAAGTACTTAGAGTGGGATTTTGGAAAAACTTTCTAAATGGAAAGTGTTTAGAATGTTGTCTAACTTTAGGAAATGATGAGAGTGAAAATTATAGGTGAGTGATAGTGTATTTAGGTGTAGAGGCTGAACCTATTGAAAGAAAAGGAAGGAAATGGTGCTTTGGTGTTCTTGAAATTTTGAGAGGAAAAGATGAAAGCTTTTGATGTGAGAGAAAATGAAATTGTGAGAGTGAAAATAGAAGGGCTGCTGCCGTGAGAGTGTAGGGAATTTTAAGAGATTTGCATGAAGAAAATATCCCATTTTAGGTGCACATGCAATTGCACATGGCATATGTCATCAACTTGACTTGCAAGGCTATTTGGATTGTTCAAGAATCATGGAGAAGCCTCCTCCAAGCTGCTACATGACTGTGTGGCCTTAATGGGCTTAGGGTCTTAGTTTGATTTCAATTAAAGTCCACTTGCATGCTAATTAATTAGGTAATTAGTTAGGTTAAGTTTCCTAATCAATCTTAATTAAGATTCTAACTATATAACTAATTAATTAAACATATTATCACATATATTATAACCTCTAATTAAAATTAGGATATCTAATTAAGAATTAAATTATAACAAATTAATAGTTAATTTAGTTTACTTAGCTTGTTAATTAGGCCATTAGATTAACCAAATTAGGTTTAATCAGTTACTAATCAAAGTCAAGCCACTATTGTTGACTTCATCTTAGCCATTGAAAATCAACTTGGTTTCCTATCCATTGATCTCATATACGGTGGATATTACTTAGTGGTTTTATCAGGATTCGTTTTACACCATTGATCGGATCAACGGTTATGATCAAAAGCATCTAAATCATGCTTTTCATCCAAGGGTCTATATTGAAGTCTATGCTTCTTTATTTGACTTCTTCCTATTGGTTTAAAATAGTCAAGCCACCTATTTTGACTGATTCTTATTAGTTAATTTTGTCGGTCAGAATCGTTATTTGTTACACACTAAACGCGGGCCCCACAGACTTTTTGGGTCCATGTTAAGTAGATTTTTACTATTTTTAAGATAGTAGGTACTGTCACATAAAATAATATTATAATAATATAAAATTATTTCATTACACAGTTAAATCCTAAAAATTAAAAAATTAATATATATATCAATCAGAATTGGGTTTAGTAAGATCCCCCAACTCCAATTAATTAAAATAAGATTTTTCCGGTCAAGAAAATTATTATTTTCTTGACTCCAAGCAAATCACACAAAATGATCAAAAATGATCTCAGAACAGTCAAATTATTTTTATAACACACAGAAAATATAAAACATTGTAATTCTGCTATTACTATTAACATAGTCAGAATTTGGGGTGTTATAAGAACAAGATAACAAATAAAATTAAAGGTGAATTAAAGACAAAATTGTAAAATTTATAGTTTAGAATAAAATAAAAAGAAGTCCAAAATTTAAAAAAAAAGATTTACAAGTAAAATAGGAAAAGATAACAAATAAAAATAAAGATGAATCAAAGACCAAAATTACAAAAATTTTGATTTTGGCTTGACTTTCGATCTACGTATCCCTTAAGTTTAATGAGGAGTTCAAAGCAAACATAATTTTTTAGAAAATAAGTGCGGGTTGATTAATTTTTATTTATGAAAAAACTATTCAAGAAGAAAAAAGAAAAGAAACAAATATTTAACAATTGGTTGCTTTTTAAAAACAAACAACATGCCAACAAACAACACAAAATAAACACAATCAATCAAAAGAGTAAACAAGCACAAACCAAATGAGCAATCAAAGAAACAAAATCATCCAAGAGCTCAAATCTTTTATCTTATTTTTTTTATTTTTTATTGTTGATATTTTATCTTCTTTTCTATTTCTTTTTTTTTACCAACCCACTATCAAAAACAAGAAAAAGGCCCTACTAATTTTATAAAAGTAAAACTAATTTAAGACATAAAGACATTGAACATAACCTAAAGAACTAAGAAATAGACTAAGATAACAAATAAAAAAGCTAAATGAACATCACAAGTATATTTAAAAAAAGTAAAGAAAAGAAAAGGAATAAGGAAACCTACCTCCAAGGCACGTAGAGACACTATGCTTGAAAGGTTTTCTGCAAAGGGTCTCATGTGCTTAGCCCACAGAAAAAAAAATCTTACTAAAGTCCTCAGGCTCTATACTTAGTATTAAGCCCGAGTGTAAAATTTTCTTAATGGCTCAAACACTTGAAGATTAACTCTTTATATAGGAGGAGGGGAGGGAGAAGGAGCATAATTTCTTCGATGTGGGGCTTGGTTATATAACGAATTTAGACACCTTCTTAAGTAAGGGAACTTTGGGCTAAATAGGAAAATGGGCTAGGTTGAATTTTGTCCTAAGAGTTAGACCAGAACAATTTTGTTTTTTATTATTCTCAAATATTTTTAGGCTCGATCAAAATTTGATGGTGACAATTACTTAGAGGTCTCGCTAGTTCATCTTTAAAACATTGGTTTTTGTATTCCAACCATAAAGAATTATCATGGAGGATAATTTAAAAATCATGTTTTAAAAACATTCTATGATTAGAATTTTATTTCTCATAATTTCTCTGATTCAACAATACCTCAACAGAATGGTGTTGTGGAATGGAATAATAAAATATTACAAGAAATGAAAAGAATACTTCTCTGTAGGAGAACTTTTCTAAAATAGTTTTTAGTTGAAATAGACAATATTTCTTGTTACATTCTAAATAGAATTATGATAAGGCCGATATTGAAGAAAACCTCATGAATTGTGGATGGGTATACAATTCAACATATCTTATTTTCATCCTTTTAGCTATGAATGCTTTCTTTTGAATAACAATGATCAAGTTGACAAATCTGATTGTAAAATTGGTAAAGGTATCTTTATTGGTTACTTTACTATTTCAAAAGCTTATAGAGTATATAATAGTAAAACTAAAACTATTATTATTGAGGAATCAATGCATGTGACATATAATGAGACTAACCCTAGAGTTGAGCAAAGAAAGATTACAAATTTAGAAGAAGGATTTGAAGATCTAAATCAAAATCAAAATCAAAATACACTCTGAAATAATTTCAAACAATAAAAATAATAATTTCAGAATTGTTATAAAAACACCAGTAATATTCTAATGACTCTTCTTAGAATGTTCTTAGTTTTCCAGAGACTGAAGACAAGAATCCTCATCCCCAACAAATCTCATAACTAGGAAACCTCTCAAGGAGTGAGAACATGCTCAACATTCAAACTTTTGAATAACATAGCTTTAGTTTTTGAGATTGAGCCAAAGAGCATTGAGGAAACACTTGAAGATGAAGCATGGATTCTAGCTATGCTAGAAGAACTTAATTCGTTCACAAGAAATGAAACCTCGAACCTAATATCGTTTCCTAAGAATCGCTCCGTCATCAGTGCATGATGGGTTCTTAGAAATATGCTAGAAGAATCTGATAAAGTAGTAAGAAAAAAATTTAAGGCTAGTTGCTCAAGGTTACAGCCAATATGAAAGTATAGATTATGACAAAATTGATGCTCCTATTTCTAAACTTGGAGCAATAAGATTACTTCTTGCCTATGTTGCACATAAAGGTTTTTAACTATTTCAAATGGATATTAAAAGCACATTCTTAAATGGATTTATTGATTAAGTGTATGTCAAAAAGCCTCCAAGGTTTGATGAGAAATATCTTGAACATGTGTTTAAACTCTTTAAATCTCTTTACAGATTAAAATAAGTTCCTAGAACTTGGTATGAAAGGTCAACCACCTTTTTGATTGAAAATGGTTTTACTTAAAGCAAAACTGACACCACTCTATGCACAAGAACTCAAAAGTATTTCTATTAATAAAGATCGATGTTGACGATATTATTTTGAATTTTTTTTAAAGGAAAATCGTGACACTAGCGCTACTAAATGTTTATTACCATTATGCTATCATAAATGTTATGTAGGGGTAGCCTTAACTTGTATTTTATTCTTGATTATATATCAAAGATTAAATGTCTTGACCTCTGACATGTTAATGCATAGGAATTTATGGAAATCAAAATAGTGTGTCTTGAGGCTTGAGAAAGTTGCTCAGAATGTTAAGATAAAATAAAATTGTAGGCATCAAATCCCTTTTGTGTTTAATATTGCCTATTTTGTTTTGATGATAACTAACTATATTGAAAATTGTATATACCTTTTCTTAATGCATTTGAATAGATTAACATATTTTGTGTGAAATGTCTTTGTTGATTCACTATGTATAGAACCTAATTTGACATATAAGGACACTTTTGGTTGACTGGAGAGACTTAAGAAGGTCATTTGTCAACTTGACAAAGTTCAAAGAATTTTCAAGAACCATATGAGAAAGTTCTTGGTGAGCATGAAAACATTCACTCTAAGAAGGTCCAGAGAAGGTTTTGAGAAAGTTGAATAAAAGAACATAAAAGTGAATGCCTCTCACAGAATAGGTTTCTAGATGAAGTTATACTCCAAAAAGCAATTCCAACCACCTGTTTCAACAATGAAAATAATGAAGTGGTGCTATCTATGAAGATGGGAAAATTGAAGTGCAAGTTAGTTAAGAAGGTTGGATGAAAAGACTAGTGATGAGAAAGTTTAGGATGAACTTTCTCATTGACTGATGCTTAAAAGTAAACATGCTGACTTATCCAAAAAGACAAGTATAATGTATACCTACCAAAGAAAGGATAGTTACCGTTGGAGAAAATCAACAGCTATATTTTCTAATTCTATAAAACGATTCAAGTATGAAGATTTGAAGGTTATGAACTTTAAACCCCAATACAATAGTTGTAACACGAACTAAACCTTCTCGCCTCTGCCTACTAGTTTGAATCTTAGATAAATATGTAGTAGATGTGCTTTCAGCTTTGTAAATTAGTGTTTTTCCACTCCTTAAATGTTTTCGAGACCTACCCAATAGCTAAATACACTTATCATTCTGTATTGATTCTTGAGTGCGTGAAAGTGTGCTTGTAGGTTGTGAAAGTCACTTGGATTTCATGGTGTTATCCTAAAGTGGTTATGGTGCAAAGAATAATTGTATTATTTCTAGAGAAGTTGGATTGCCAAAGAATACTCAACATAGTGAAAAATCTTGGCAAAAGCTAGGTACTAGATGTAGCCTACATGGATTTGTGGTGAACCAGTATAAATTATGGTGTGCAGTTGTTCTTTCCCTTTGTCTTTGTTAATCTGGAACTAAGAACTCAGTTTTTAGAACTTTTAGTACTGTTCTTACAAAGACTTTAATTGAATCAACTCAAGAAACAAATATTATTTAAGTTCAGCTTGAAGAAAAGAGTGTAGAGTTTGTTGTTTTGAAATTTTCTTATTTAGAAAAGTTCATAAGCAACTTCAGAAAGAGACTTTTAAAGTAAATCTTTATTAAAATAACCGTTTTCAACTTGCAGATCATTTCTTGATCTAAGTTTTCTTGTACAAAAGGTTACTAAGTTAATTGAAGGAAAATAAACTTTTTAAGCATTTAACAGTTGTGAGAAAGTTCTTTTAACTCAACTCTTTAAACATTCATAGAACTTTCTCATCAATATATGTTCCTAATATATAAACCTTCTTACTAATTATTTGTTTGAGATTTGAACCTTCTCACTCCAAGTCTGAAAAACTTGAGAAAGCTGTGAGAAGGTTGATAGTTTAGGAAAAAGAGAACATAATTCAACTCCCTTTTTTTGTTACTGCCAACTTTAGTTAGTATCAGAGCTCAGTCTCTAGGTTCAGTGTAACATTCTCCCTTTAGTTGGAAACCTCTTGGTGGATTGACTGTGTATCAAAGTGAATTTATTTATCCTCATTTTTTATGTCCAATTGATGTTTGGATGTCTTCAGTATTGTTCACTTGATGTGAGCTAGTGGAATACGATAAACTTTTCTTGCATTTGAATAATCTTCGAGAAGGGAAATCTGAGAAGGGAGATTTGGGAAAGGAGAGGGAATAATCTCTGAGGAAGTAAAATAGGCTATGAATTCCGAGTAGGGAATAAGCTCCGGGAAATGAGACAGGTTTTATACTCTGAGTAAAGGAATAATCTTCGAGAAGAGAGATAAGCTTAGTTTCTGGATATGGAATAGTTAGGTTAAATTTTTTTAGTATAGTGTAACTTAAGACAAACTCTGAGAGTGGAGGTGAAATTAAAAGAGGAAATATCATATGAAACAATCCTCAAGAAGTGAAGATTGGAATCGTTTATAGCTTTATACATGAATTGTTTCTGTATGCAATTACAAGTATAATTTATAATATTTGATAACAAAATGTTTTGTGAATCTATTAATACTTGGTATTCTGTTTCGAGAAGAGGAAGGACTAGATTTGACTTTTGCCACCTTCCTACTTTATAAAAATAATTTTTGAAATGATTTTTCCCTGAAGCAGCTTGAGGTATTATGATGACACGTATTTTTAATAGTACTACTGACAAATTCTTAGAATTCTCACCCCTATTTTTCTTATATTCCCATAATATTTCTAAGAAAAGTACAAGGAGTAGCAGGTGAACATAAAGGCAGAGAATTATGCAGGTTGCTTTAGTTTTAGTAATCTTAGTATTTTGAATGTATTTATTAGAACTTAGAGACATGATTATGTAATTTGTTCACTGTTATGTATATTTATATAATGACTTGTACATTATGTATATAAATTCAACCACAACTGGATCATATTTTGTATATCTCTTATATTTATTTCTAAATCTATTAAATTAGTTATAGTAACATGCTTAATTCTAATTACTAATGCGTAGTTCTGGATATGCTATAGTCATGTTATTAAGGATGTTACATTGAGCACACCAAACAATGTGAGAGGAAAAAAGATCTTGAAGGAAGGATAGCGAGTCAACAAGGAGGTGGCACCTATCTACTTAAAGGTTCCTCAACCAATAGACCACCAGCTTTTGATGGAAGAAACTACTTTTACTAAAAGGATAGGATGAAGTTGTTCATTGAGTCTCAACATGTAGACCTATGGGGAACCATTGAAAATGGTCCTTACATTCAAGTAATCGAACTTGATGTTGGAAGAGAAGTGGAGAAGCCAATAGAAAACTATACAAAAGAAGAGAAAAATAAATATATTCTAAACTCAAAGGCAAAGTTCTATCTCTTACCTATGCCTTGAGCAAAAGCAAGTATGATAAGATTGCTAGTTATCAAATAACAAAGAAGATATAGGATACTCTTGTCATAGCTCATGAAGGAACCAACGAAGTCAAGAATGCAAAGACCAGTATGCTGGTTCATCAGTATGAACTGTTCAAGATGAAAAAGCACGAGACCACTGATGAGATGTTGATTAGATTTGTAACATCCCGAAAATTTCTTATTTCATTATAAATAATCATTTTATAATATTTGTGATTTTTGGTGATTTTTGTGAAATTTTCTGGAAACGTTGAATATTTTAATATATTCCTCATTTTGCGTATGCATTGAGCGGAGCCGGGATAACGAAATGTTCTCCCTGAGGCTGGTAAACCTTGAACTGTCAATGCGTCAACGGGGGATCTTACTAAACCCGAGGCCAGGCACAGTTTGCGAGGTTTACATTTTTCAAGGTTTTATCTGCTAGATAAAATCGCAGTATCATAAAATTATTGGATGAATAATAAAATATTATTTTCATCACTTGTAATTTTATTCACTGAGAAAATAATTCTACAGTATAATTGATCATCTATCAAATGTATTTAATTTGGAGACTAGCTTACCATACACTTTATCGAGAAGCGCGCGAAGCTTCTCAAGGAAGCTTCTTCCAACTGTTATTTTATTATTTCTCTCCTCCTATTTGTGGTTAAAGATGTTTGAATTAAGGGGTCTAATTCATTTCTCTCCCATTCTCCTCATTGGTTTGGTCACTCTCATTCCTCATGCAGATCACTATTCACTCATCTTTTCTCTTTTCTTTCACCCCACAGCAGCAACACCATCCACCCACACCTCCGCTTTGTTCTTCCAAAACCGTCACACTCCCAGCACCATTTCGTGTTTGGAGAACCACCATATCTGAGGAAAACATCTCCAAGGTCCTACATTCTCTTCATCTTCATCTTCTCCACTGTTGAAGTTTAAAGGTTAGAACTTTAAGGTAAAGCTCTTAGCTTTTTCATCATCTCTTCTCATTTTCGTAACCCACTGTCATTTCGATGACCATGGGTATCTATTTCAACACTTGATTCGATTTTGGTAAGTTTGAATGTTCAAGGATCTCTATATTTTATTTTGCAACCTATAAACGTGATTTCTGACCAAAAAGGAGCAGCCTTTCTTTGTGCTTCTCCAAGGTAAGAGGAAGACACTCCTCCTCAACCTATTTTAGCATTTAGGAACGTCTGTGATTGGTGTTGAGGGTCATTCTACTTTTGTATGTTGTTTTGTATTGCATTTGTGCTATTTGATTGTTTGAGTTTTGAAATATATATATATATACGGATGTATTGGAACGTGGAATAAGGAAGGGAATGAGTCCCACGGTTCTCGGATAGTTACGGTGTAGGCCAAGAAATTTGGAAACTTAATGAGAAAAGCGGTAATAGTGTGAAATCTGGCCAAAATACGTCGAATGTGAAAACCTATCAATTTGATACCTAATTACTTAGTAGAATGTTAAAATCCGTCGAGTATGAACTTCGGCCAAAACTGTCGAATTTGATATCCTAATTACTTAGTAGAATGTTAAAATCCGAGTATGAAATTGGCCAAAAGGTATCGAATTTGATATCCTAATTACTTAGTAAAATGTTAAAATCCGTCAGTATGAACTTCGGCCAAACTTGTAAAATTTGATATCCTAATTACTTAGTAGAATGTTAAAATCCGTCGAGTATGAATGAGCCAAAACTGTCTAATTTGATATCTTGATCACTTAGTAAAATGTTAAAATCCGTCGAGTTTAGAAGACCATTTCGTCGAATGTCAATACCCGTCGAGTTTAGATTTCGACCACCAAACACCATGTGAAAATCCGTCGAGTTTAATTGGATCTTTGACCACTAAACACAATGTCAAAATCCGTCGAGTATGAATGACCATGTCGTCGAGATTGATCTTAGACCAAAACCCAAAGTAGAGTCCCTAGACACTTAGGATCCTCGTCCCAAAGTCAATAATCGTCGAGTTTGAGAGACAACCTGTCGAGTAGATGAATTTCTTCAGACCCATCAAAATTAGAGATTTCGACGAGTGTTTCGTCGGTTCGGCGAGCTTTGGGAGATTTTTCTAATGTCGACACCCATACCCGTCGAATTGAGGCTTTGGCGACCTTCATGGAGGGTTCGACAGGTTCGTCCTTCGTTCGAAGAACTCCCTAATTCGACAGAAAATGATCTGTTGCCAATTTTGTTATAAAATGTCCCTAATTTATTTTCATCCTGCTACCATGTTGTTTTCGTCGAATGGCGGCCTCGGTTTTTCACTAAATATATGTCTCCGTCGAACTTACAAGTCTTTGTTTATCACCCAACACTAATAATTAAATTTGTGAATCTATTGGTGATTCCGGCCGTGTATCTTCCTGGACTCAAAACCTTTGGACTAATAAAAGATATATTAATTATAAAGAATTGGATGACCGAAATTAATTAGGATTCATAGACAGGGAAGAACATGAGTATAGGTGTGAGGCACATAATGAATCTAATGATTGATTTCTAATATGACTATGAATGAGATTGTGATTATCCTTAAAATGCGCTATTGATTTTACGTGGATCCGTGAATGGGAAGACTTCATTGTTAAATGATATGATATGCATTTGAAATAGGATTGGCCTAGTTTGGTATGAGAAGCATGATTGAGTCATGCATTGAACCCATATGCATTTAAATGTGCATTATCATTGTGACATTGGGTCGACGAAATGTACTTTGAGAAACATCTGGTTGACGATTGAGTCGGATGTACTTTGAGAAACATCGGTTGATGATTGAGTCGGATGTACTTTGAGAAACATCCAGTTGCACGATCGAGTCGGATGTACTTTGGATTTATTAAAGATCATGAAGTAGGATCTTGATTATCGAGGGCACATGTGCATAGTGAGTCCATGAATTATCGGCATACATTGTTATTATAATTGGGCTTGTTGTATTTTTGATATATCTATATATATATATGGTACTGGAAGCTGTTTGGTTGATTAGGCTGCTACTAAATGTTTATTACCATTATTGCTATCATAATGCTATGTAGGCACTTTATTTGGTTTCTTGATGCTATATTTGGTAATGATGGTAGGATGTCTTACCTCTTTCTTGTACTTTTCTTGCTCTATGTTAATTTTTGGTTAAAGACTATAAGTGGGAACGAAGTTGGATTCCTTTGGATTTTATTGGTTTGACCTAATTCGGTGACGTCGCGAAGGAGCTCTTTTTGGGGTTTGTTCGAATTGTGAGACTTCGATACCAAGAAGAAGTCACGGACCGACAAGCGTATGTGACATCTTTGGGGATCGACTTTGACCATGAAGAGAATTTGCGATTGAAGACCTTATCTTGTATTTCTCACTACCAGGTGAGCGGAATGGCCTCACGCATTCGGGATGCGATGGAGTGCCCAACTCCTTAGTCATAGATATATTATGGGTAGTTTACATTTTATTTTGCATTACATATATAAAGTGTATTTTGGGTATATGTATGTTTTAAGATGATTATACTTACATGTAATTCGAGCACATATTATAATTCATAATTTAGCGGTTGTATATGTAACTACTCATTCGTGGCTCCTATTTTCCTCATATGAGAAATGTTTAATATTTATGGTAAATTTGTTGTTCAACAATGTTAGCAAAAGACATTTAGTAGTGACATAATGACGATTGTGCATTGGTTATTAAATCGAGGGGTGTTACATTAAGGTGGTATCGAGCTCGACTTCATCCTGTTGAGACAAGTATAATGACTATGCTTAGACATGATAGAAGTTTTTGTATGTTATGTACTTCCTTGTCTATCTTGATTGAGATGTTGGGAAAGGAAGGCATAGCTTGCCATAGTAGTGTTGGAAGATGTTAAAGGTTATGACGTTAAACTTGCCCAATACAATGTGTAATGTTCTATGTCTAAAACTATGACTTCACCTAGGCGTATTAAGGCAATAAGAATCTTAGATAAATATGTAGTAGTATGTGCTTTGAACTTGCTTAGGATTTGTTTGCATTTATACCCTTGTTAAATGTTACCTCTAGAATTGTTTGAGCCTATGGGTTAGCTAAAAAGGGTAGTAAAATAAGACTTGATTAAGATTAGTGAAAGTGTGTCCAAGAGGTTTTGAAAATCGATTCTCTTTGGAAAGGAGTTATCGGCAGTAAGTTTGGTTCGAGGATTATTTCTAGAGAGTCAAAGACTTGCCAAAGAATACTCAAGGCATAATGAAAGAGCTCAAGTTATAGTCTTTTGAGTTTGTCTTGATTGGGTTATGTGACTTTTGTGCTTGGTTTGAATTCAAAAAGAGACAATATTGTTTGGAATGAATGCTTTTGATTTTCCCTTATTATTTGACTTGTTTGTTCTTGAAGGAAACAATGACTCGAGGTAAATATTTTGAACCTGGGAGTTCTTGACAATGATGACATTGAATCAACTCAAAGAAATACAAAGAATGGTTAATATAACTACACGCCACGATCTTGAAGAAAAGAGGAATTGGAAGTTGAGGTTCGAAATTTGAAGGAAGAAAGTCGACTTTGGAGTAACTAGATTAAAGTTCAAAGGAGGAACCGTGGGAAAAGACTTTTAAAGTAAATCGTATATACTACGATAAGGGGACAACTTGCGACAACCAATCTTGAAGGAGTTTTCGAGTGGTAATAAGTCCAATACTCGTGGTACCATTATCAATGTGAAGTGCGGAAAGGACCACTTCATGAGCAATTTGTAAGATCGAAGGAAGAATTTGTTTCAAGTGCGAAAGCAAGGACATGTGTGGAGGGAGTGCTTTACATGAGACAAAACCTCCATATGCGATCAAAAGGGCAACTTTTCAAATGCGGAAAGGACCATTTAACCAAGGATTGTACGAACGGTGGGATAATTTGTTTCAAATTGAGCTAGGACATATGGCTCCAAAGCGAAAACTTGAGACGAAGCCTTTTGTTGGTGATGCAAGCACTTCACAATCTTACGAAGAAAGGAGAGTAAATTTCTCTAGTGGAGTAGAAACATCCAAGACTCGAAGTTGAATGAGGGAGCTTGTACTACGATGGATGACCCCCGTGATTACACTATATAGTTGGAAACCTTGTTTCTTTATGATGTATGAATGTAGGAATCAAAGAGGGATATTCATACCTTCGTTATTTTTGTCCTAAGTTATTCCTATTTTGGCTACTAAGAACTTGATGGTAGCCAAGTTGTTTAAATTATCCTGACACTGTTAAAGACTAAATCTTTTGGTGCTGATTCGTTTACTTAATTTTGCAAATTAGATGTAATGTTAACAAAAGGGATTGGTTATCTTTCAACCATATCCTGTTGAAATATTCCAATGAAATTCTAAGAGTTCGTTTATGGAATTGAGTTGTTTGTGTATTTACTTCCTTTCGACTCGAATGAAATGTTCTCGTTTGTAAGACTACTCTCATTACAATAGTGCATTTAAAACGATCCTATTGTTGTTAGAAATTGAAACCCTTTTTACCAATTCAATCACCTACTTTCTTCATGAATAGGCTTAATTCGGGAAGGATTGATTGTTTTTAGTATAGTTATTCAATTTCAATGGAAACTAAGTGTTTCTTGAGGAGAAATTTCCTAGATGTGAATCAATGAAACTCACTCCTACGTTTTATTAGACTATATCATACTCTTCGTTAGGTGGGCCCAAAGTGGTAAATCAAGTAACTTCCCTATTTTTCTTTCTAGCCTTCAACGTTTCTAGTATATGATTGAGTAAATGTGTTGATAACATAACAATGTTCTAAGCGTAGCACGATAAAGTGAGAACTTACCCTATGAGACATTTGTTCGAATCAAGGAAGACGATTTGGCAAATCAATTGAAGATTTGCTACTTTCTCCAAGATCATTTTGGGTTCTCAACTATCATTAAGATCATTTGAGAGAAGGGAATATTTCCAAGGTAACTTTTCTCGAGGTCGTAGTGAATACCACGTATTTCGTAATGTCGTTCCAAGTAATGAACACTTCTTAGTAACCATCGACTACACAAACAAGACCTTTCTTCCCTATTGAGACATAATTGTATGTTGTTCTTCAAAAGAAGAAGAACGAGGAGTTACGCTAGAACATCAAGTGTGAATTATTGAGGTTGCTTTAACTTTTGAGTCTTAGTGATCTTTAAAAGAATGAACTATTGAAGATAGAGTCATGATTATGAGCAATTTCTTCAATGGGATGTACCAAAGATATAATGATTTGTAACTTTAAAGGATATGAATAGTACGGGGGACTCACTACGAATTTTGTATGGTTTTGTATGGATTGATTATCGAGGGGAATTTTCAAAGATTGAAGAACACTCGATTTCTTAATTAAAGATGATTAGCTGGACCCCAATGAACTTTTGAGATACCTAGTGATGCTTTGCATTGAAAGTTTAGAACGTGCGCTTGATCGAATAGAAGGAATGGTAATGTACGCTTAGCGACAATCAAGAATACATGAGAAGGATTAGGTTACACCAACTCAATAGAATTAGCCTGTAGTTGCATTGAAGGTCTAGAGGCATTTTCTACAAGGAGAAATTCTCAATGCCTATAGTAATCTTAAGAGCCAAAGGTATTTTGGTTTATTAGAATGAGTTGAAAAATGGTAAACGATGATTAGAAGTTTCAAAAGATTTTGATTTTTGTTTTGGTATAATATCGAGAAGAGGTGAATGTCGTAGAGGACGCCTAGGAAGAAAATACATTTAGTTGTCTACTACGGTGAGTAAGAAGAGTAAGTTCGATAGAGACAAAAGAAGAGAAAAACAAATATATGTACAATTGTTTTGGGAGTTGGCAAGTATGATTGGATGGTTGAAGACTCAAAGAGCGTAAAATTTTGTTGATCGGCCTATAGACGTCAACGCATTTTTGCTCGTTAATATAAGATGCTCGGGGAAGGAAGCAACCTTATTGCCTGTGATTTGGATTGATGCAAGCGAAGATACAACACGAGAACTAAGAGACGAAATGAAAGAAACACATTCGCGTTTATTCTAAGATATGATGAATTTCGAGGATGAAATTCCTTTTAGAAGAGGAGTGTTGTAACATCCCAAAAATTGCTTATTTCATTATAAATAATCATTTTATAATATTTGTGATTTTTGGTGATTTTTGTGAAATTTTCTGGAAATGTTGAATATTTTAATATATTCCTCGTTTTACGTATGCATTGAGCGGAGCCGGGATAACGAAATGTTCTCCCTGAGGCTGGTAAACCTTGAACTGTCAATGCGTCGACGGGGGATCTTACTAAACTCGAGGCCAGGCACAGTTTGTGAGGTTTGCATTTTTCAAGGTTTTATCTGCTAGATAAAATCGCGATATCATAAAATTATCGGATGAATAATAAAATATTATTTTCATCACTTGTAATTTTATTCACTGAGAAAATAATTCTACAGTGTAATTGATCATCTATCAAATGTATTTAATTTGGAGACTAGCTTACCATACACTTTATCGAGGAGCGCGCGAAGCTTCTCAAGGAAGCTTCTTCCAACTGTTATTTTATTATTTCTCTCTCCTCCTATTTTGTGCAGCACGTTTAAATTAAGGGGTCTAATTCATTTCTCTCCCATTCTCCTCATTCACGCTGGTCACTCTCCTTCACGCAGATCACTATTCACTCATCTTTCTCTATTTTCTTTCACCCCACAGCAACAACACCATCCACCCACACCTCCGCTTTGTTCTTCCAAAACCGTCACACTCCCAGCACCATTTCGTGTTTGGAGAACCACCATATCTGAGGAAAACATCTCCAAGGTCCTACATTTTCTTCATCTTCATCTTCTCCACTGTTGAAGTTTAAAGGTTAGAACTTTAAGGTAAAACTCTTAGCTTTTTCATCATCTCTTCTCATTTTCGTAACCCACTGTCATTTCGATGACCATGGGTATCTATTTCAACACTTGATTCTGATTTTGGTAAGTTTGAATGTTCAAGGATCTCCTGGAAACTGAAAACGTGATTTCTGACCAAAAAGGAGCAGCCTTTCTTTGTGCTTCTCCAAGGTAAGAGGAAGACACTCCTCCTCAACCTATTTTAGCATTTAGGAACGTCTGTGATTGGTGTTGAGGGTCATTCTACTTTTGTATGTTGTTTTGTATTGCATCTGTGCTATTTGATTGTTTGAGTTTTGAATATATATATATATCTGGATGTATTGGAACGTGGAATAAGGAAGGGAATGAGTCATTTGGTTCTCGGATAGTTACGGTGTAGGCCAAGAAATTTGGAAACTTAATGAGAAAGCGGTAATAGTGTGAAATCTGGCCAAAATACGTCGAATGTGAAAACTTGTCGAATTTGATATCCTAATTACTTAGTAAAATGTTAAAATCCGTCGAGTATGAACTTCGGGCCAAACTTGTCGAATTTGATATCCTAATTACTTAGTAGAATGTTAAAATCCGTCGAGTATGAACTTCGGCCAAATCGAATTTGATATCCTAATTACTTAGTAGAATGTTAAAATCCGTCGAGTATGAACTTCGGCCAAACACTGTCGAATTTGATATCCTAATTACTTAGTAAAATGTTAAAATCGTCGAGTATGAACTTCGGCCAAACACTGTCGAATTTGATATCCTAATTACTTAGTAGAATGTTAAAATCCGTCGAGTATGAACTTACGGCCAAACACTCGTCGAATTTGATATCTTGATCACTTAGTAAAATGTTAAAATCCGTCGAGTTTAGACTTCGACCATTTCCGTCGAATGTCAATACCCGTCGAGTTTAGATTTCTGACCACCAAACACCATGTGAAAATCCGTCGAGTTTGGATCTTTGACCACTAAACACAATGTCAAAATCCGTCGAGTATGAACCCCGACCATGTCCGTCGAGATTGATCTTCCGACCAAAACCCGTCGAGTAGAGTCCCTAGACACTTAGGAGAAACTGTCCCAAAGTCAATAATCGTCGAGTTTGAGAGACAATGCCTGTCGAGTAGATGAATTTCTTCAGACCCATCAAAATTAGAGATTTCGACGAGTGTTTCGTCGGTTCGACGCTTGGGAGATTTTCTCTAATGTCGACACCCATACCCGTCGAATTGAGGCTTTGGCTGACCTTCTGGAGGGTTCGACAGTTCTGTCCTTCGTTCGACAGAACTCCCGTTCGACAGAAAATGATCTGTTGCCAATTTTGTTATAAAATGTCCCTAATTTATTTTCATCCTGCTACCATGTTGTTTTCGTCGAATGGCAGCCTCAGTTTTTCACTAAATATATGTCTCCATCGAACTTACAAGTGCTGTTTATCACCCAACATCTAATAATTAAATTTGTGAATCTATTGGTGATTCCGACCGTGTATCTTCCTGGACTCAAAACCTTTGGACTAATAAAAGATATATTAATTATAAAGAATTGGATGACCAGAAATTAATTAGGATTCATAAACAGGGAAGAACATGAGTATAGGTGACCGGGTGAGGCACATAATGAATCTAATGATTGATTTCTAATATGACTATGAATGAGATTGTGATTATCCTTAAAATGCGCTATTGATTTTACGTGGATCCGTGAATGGGATCAGACTTCATTGTTAAATGATATGATATGCATTTGAAATAGGATTGGCCTAGTTTGGTATGAGAAGCATGATTGAGTCATGCATTGAACCCATATGCATTTAAATGTGCATTATCATTGTGACATTGGGTCGACGAAATGTACTTTGAGAAACATCGGTTGACGATTGAGTCGGATGTACTTTGAGAAACATCGGTTGATGATTGAGTCGGATGTACTTTGAGAAACATCGGTTGACGATCGAGTCGGATGTACTTTGGATTTATTCCATGAAGTAGGATCTTGATTATCGAGGGCACATGTGCATAGTGAGTCCATGAATTATCGGCATACATTGTTATTATAATTAAGCTGTTGTATTTTTGATATATCTATATATATATATTTGTACTGGAACTGTTTGGTTGATTATAGCTTGCTACTAAATGTTTATTACCATTATTGCTATCATAAATGCTATGTAGGCACTTTGCGCCGTTTGGTTTCTTGATGCTATGACTGGTAATAATGGTAGGATGTCTTACCTCTTTCTTGTACTTTTCTTGCTCTATGTTAATTTTTGGTTAAAGACTATAAGTGGGAAGAAGTTGGATTCCTTTGGATTTTATTGGTTTGACCTACTGCATTCAGTGATGCCGTCGCGAAGGGAGCTCTTTTTGGGGTTTGTTCGAATTGTGTTCGCTTCGATACCAAGACCAGTAAAGTCGACTGGACCGACAAGCGTATGTGACATGCTGGGGATCTGACTTTGACCATGAAGAGGACTGCAATTGAAGACCTTATCTTGTATTTCTCACTACACCGGTGAGCCCGGAATGGCCTCACGCATTCGGGATGTGATGGAGTGTCCAACTCCTTAGTCGTAGATATATTATGGGTAGTTTACATTTTATTTTGCATTACATATATAAAGTGTATTTTGGGTATATGTATGTTTTAAGATGATTATCCGGTCTTACATCTTTGTAATTCGAGCACATATTATAATTCATAATTTAACTGGTTGTATATGTAACTACTCATTCGTGGCTCCTATTTTCCTCATATGAGAAATGTTTAATATTTATGGTAAATTTGTTGTTCGACAATGTTAGCACGCCGATATTTAGTGACCGTGACATAATGACGATTGTGCATTGGTTATTAAATCGAGGGGTGTTACAAGATTCATAGTCATTGTGAATGATTTGAAGTCCCATGGGAAGACATACACCAATAAGGAGCATGTAAGAAAGTTGTTGAGAAGCTTACCCAATGTATAGAGACCAAAGGTGCCGGCTATTCAAGAATCCAAGGATCTATCATCTTTGAGATTAGAAAAACTTCTAGGCTCCTTGAAAGTGCTTGAGCAGGAACTAGCTGAGATGGATGAGGATGTCCCTAAGAAAGGAAAATCTATTGCTCATAAATCCACTTAGAAAGCTCAGAAGCAACCTTCTCACCAATCTTCTCACAACTCTCTTAGCTCAAAAGCTGACTCTAATGAGAATAGTGATGAAGACTATGATGATGCATCTGATGAAGATGAGCTTTCCTTTATTTTTAGAAAGACTCGAAGAATATGGAAGAGGAGAAAAAGGAAAGGAAAGAGATTCTAGCCTAAGAAGGAGTTTCAGGAGAGACTCAAGTAACATTAACAAAGGATAGCTGACAAAGGATAGCTGACATGTTATGAATGCAGAAAACCATGCCACATCAAGTTTGAATGTCCACTATTGAAGAAGTCTTAAAAGAAGTTCTCCAAGAAGAAAGGAATGATGCCAACAGGTGAGGATCTAGACGATGATTCATTAAGTGATGAAGAGTATGAAGAAGTTGTAAACCACTACCTAATTGCCAAAGATCACAAAAGTGATGATGAGGTATCAGTTGTTGAACTTTCTCACCCTTCTTATGATGAACTTGTATTTGCATTAAAATCTTTTATTTGATTTTGACATTTTGGCTCATAAATGTATAGTTTTGAAAACAAAGTTGTTTGAATTGAAAAAGGGAAATGATTCTTTAAAAACTGGAAATGCATCTTGAAGTGAGAGAGTTGATTCCTTAGTAAAAAAGAATATTGAGTTGACTACCTTAATAAAGCAAAAAGGTGTTGAATCTTCTCACCAACTCTCTCAACAACCATCTTATAGGTTAAATGAGAATAAGGTGTTGAAAAAGAAGGTGGAAGACTTGACAAATAACCTAGTTAAGTTTGTTAATGGTACTAAGAACCTTGAAAGGCTTCTAGGAAGTCAACAATGCACCTTTTACAAGGATGGTTTAGGGTACAAAAGATCATTAAAACAGAAATAGTATAAGAGTTTCTTTGTGCATGAAAAGAGGCTTGAGATGATGTGTTTATATTGTAATAGATTTGGCCATAAAGCCTTAGACTGTTACCTTAAAAACAAATCTCCAAAGGCTTAGCCCTCTGACATTAAAGGACCCAAGAAAGTTTGGGTATCTAAATCTATGATTGCTTCTCATACAGATATGTTTGGTAACCAAAAGAAAGAAGCATATTTGGTACCTAGACAGTGGCTGGTCAAGACATATGGTAGGGGCAAGAACAAGTTCCTGTCACTCAAACACAAAATCAAAGGAATAGGTAAAGTTGGAGAGAAGAATTCTACTATTGTTGATAATGAGTATTATGTGAAAGGGTTGAAGCATAACCTTCTTAGCATAAGTTGTGTTTGAACCAACAAAGTGCATTGTGAGAGAATTTAACAATGGCAAAGTCCTCTTTTTTGGAAATAGAGATAAGAATATCTATAGCATTAAGCTAGAGGATCTAAGTGATCAAAATGTTGAATGTTTTATTTCTTTAAATGATGAGAATTGGTTGTGGCATAAGAAAGTTGGACATATTAACATGAAAAATATTTTGAAACTGCTAAAACATGACTTTGTCAAAAGCTTGCCAAAGATCAAGTTTGATAAAGATATGGTATATAAAACATCCCAAAGAGGCAAGCAAACAAACTCAAATCTTCAACCTCAGAATGTTGTCACAACTCACAAACATTTAGAACTCTTACATATTGATCTCTTTGGTCCTACTAAGACTACTAGCTTAGGTGGAAAGATGTATGACTTTGTGATAGTTGATGATTTCTCTGGATATACATGAGTCATATTCCTAAAACACAAGGATGATTCTTTTGAGGCCTTTAAAACCTGTTGCAAACAAGTTCAAAATGAAAAATGCTATTGTATAACCATAAAAAGTGATCATAGAGGAGAATTTGAAAATGCCGAGTATAAAAGTTTTTGTGAAGAAAATGAAATAGTCCATAGTTTCTCCTATCCCAGAACTCGAAAACATAATGGAGTTATGGAAAGGAAAATAGAACATTGCAAGAAATGACTAGAAATTTTTTATGTGACATAAAACTTCCAAACCATTTTTGGGCTAAGGTAGTCAGCACCTCATGCTATATTTTAAACAGAGTTTCAATAAGGCCAATCATAAAGAAGACCCATTATGAATTGTGGAAAGGAAGAAAACCCAACACATTATATTTTCATACAAAGCATATAGGAAAGCTTGATAAAATATATAATCTGATAAAAATAACTTTGGAGAAAAGCATGCATGTTGTTTTTAATAAAACTAACTCTCTCAATGAGAATGATAAGTATGCATATCTGGATGAGGAAATGGAAAAACTTTCTCTGAATAAGAAAGGTAAGACAAATTATAAGAAGACAAAGGGGAAATATCAAAACAATCAGAAAGATCAGTCTGAGAAAGTTGAATCAATAGATGAGAGAGTTAGGTCAAAAGTTGAGAAACCTCATGAAGCTTCTCACAAACCTTCTCACCAATCCTCTCATCAATTTTCTCAATTTCCTAGAGAATGGAAACAACTCTCTTCTCACCTAAAGGAGCTAATTATTGGAGAGACATTAGGAGGAGTAAAGACTCTATCATTATTCAAAAGACCTGAACACAACAACCACTTTGCACTACTCTCTTAAATTGAACCAAACAGCATTGATGAAGCACTACAAAAAGAATCTTGGATAGAGGCAATACAAGATGAACTTTATCAGTTTGAGAGGAACAAAGTTTGGACACTTGTGCCTACACCAAAGGATCATTCTCTTATTGACACAAGATGGGTTTTCAAGAATAAGCTGAATGAAAATAGAAATGTGGTAAGGAACAAAGAAAGGTTAGTAGCTCAAGGATATAATCAACAAAAAGGTATTGACTATAACAAAACTTTTGCCCCTATAGCTAGATTGGAAGCAATTAGAATATTCCTTACCTATGTTGTATTTAAAGGTATTAAATTATTTCAAATGGATGTTAAAAATGTATTCTTAAATGACTTTATAAATGAGGAATTCTATGTCCACCCACCACATGGGATTGAGGATGATGAACATCCAAATTATGTGTTTAAGCTCTCCAATGCCCTTTATGGTTTAAAGCAAGCTCCAAGAGCTTAACATGAGAGGCTAAACAATTTTCTATTGAATAATGGTTTTACACATTGTATGATGAATCATCAACATCTCATATTTTTATGGTTCAATTCCTTGATTTTTCATGTTCTTTTTTATATTTTTGATTGAACTTTGTTTGTGAGTTTTATTATATTTTTAGTATTGTTTAATTGTATTTTTATTATGTGTTTTATGTGTTTTTGTTAGATAATTGCACATGGAGAAGACTGGACGTTCAAAGAAGCAAGGAAAAGAGGATTTTTTTTATCAGCATCCCGCGCTTGAGCACTGGAGTGGAGCGCTTGAGTGCCCAAAGTGTATGCAACAGCGGTGATTCAGTGACCCAACGCCTGAGCACTGGGGAGGAGTGCCTGAGCATGCAGGAAGTAACAGCGCGTGTCCCTGCTTTAGTGGCTCAGTGCCTGAGCGCTAAGGAGTTAGCTCCTAGGCACTGGTTGAGTAACATGCCACGTTCTTTTCCATAAATAGGGGAGTTGCACCACAATTCAACAGACATTTTACACTTTGCACATCATGCAAAAAATTCCTAATCCTGAGAGAGTAGTTTTGTGGCAGCAGACTTTGGAGGATGACTTCGAAGGGAGGATTCAATTCTTGAAGGCTAGAAGATCATAATCACTGCAAAAAGAGTTTTGATTTTTCTTTCCCTCTAGTTTTCCCCTTTCTTTGGGTTTTCTTTCCATGGGTTTGTATCTTGATATGAGTTTGTTTGTATTGAACATGAGTAGCTAAACCCATAGTTAGGACTATGGGAGATTTTGTTTTCCTAATTATTTGGATTTGATTTCTAATTTGATTAAGGTAATTTCGTTTAGGGTCTATCATATTGCTTGCATTCTTGTCATAACTTGATCACTTTTGAAATGTGTTAATTCATTGTTTGATCAGTGACCATTCGCATTCAATGAGTGGATCTATATGGTAAGCCTAGGATTAGATTAGTGAATGACCAAACATCAATTTATCCTACCAATAAAATTGACAGGTATATTAGTTCATCTTTTGAATTGAGGCTTAATGCATTCCTAATTAATTCAACTAAATGACCAAATAGGTGATTTAATTTAGGAATAGAATATTGTTTCATCCATTACCATTAGGATTCAATAGCAAATAAAAAAATATTGGCAAAAGAATTATCTTATATCATAAATGAAAGAAAATCTGAATAATTGGATTCAAGTGAACCTTGTGCCCTAGTCTCTCTCTCATTGATTATCTATTCTTTGTTTGATTGTTCATTATTTTTCTTTATTTATTTTTTGATTTTATCTTGAATTTCTTCATATAGTTTTGATTGTCTAGATAACAAAGAGTTTTACGAATCTAGTAATTACTAATTATTCCTCGTGGGATCGATAACTGGGACTCAAGTCCTATATTACTTGGCGATAGAGTGCACTCACTCTTACTGTATTTTACGTGTATCAAGTTTTTGACAATGTTATCGGGGAATAAGTTTGGTAATATTAGAAGCGAAAAGCTCTTGTTAATTTAGACGCATTTTTTATTTTATTTATTATTATATTTTTATTTTTACTTTTAATTTATTTGTTACTTTATCTCTCTGCTTATATTTCTTGTTTATGCGTACTCAATCTCAGTTTCTTGATTTGACATTTGATCTAAAAATTGAGAAAACAGCTCGCAGGTTAAGGAAGCAATCTCATATGGAAGCTATGACTGAAGAAGCTTCAAGAAAGATGGAGAAACCAATAGTTGAGGGGAATTGTGAAGCGCGAGCTACCCTAGTGGAGCGGACAATGCTTGAATATTCCATGCCCACGGCTGAAGGTAATGGAGGGAGTATTATAAGACCAGCTGTGGTGGCTAATAATTTTGAAATCAAACCGACATTAATTTCCGTGATTCAGATATCTATTCAATTTGGTGGATTTCCTTCGGATGATCCAAATAAGCATTTGGCTAGGTTCTTGCAATTATGTGATACTATCAAGTACAATGGGGTGACAGATAATACAAATCGATTGCCATTCTTTCCTTTCTCTCTTAGGGACAGAGCGAGTCAATGGTTAACGTCACTACTAAGGGGTTCCATCACTACATGGGATCAATTGACACAATAATTTATGACTAAGTATTTTCCTCCCTCTAAATTTGCTAAGTTAAGGAATGTCATATCTTCTTTTGTGTAGTTTGACATGGACACTCTCTATGAAGCTTGGGAATGTTTTCAAGAGTTGTTGAGGAGATGTCCACATCATGAATTTCCCGTATGGTAACAGGTACAGACTATTTACAATGGTTTTTCGCCTGCCAACCATTCACTCATTGATATCACTGCGGGAGGTACAATTTGGAGGAAAACACCTACTGAAAGCCAAGCACTAATTGAAGAAATGGCGCTGAACAGTTATCAATGGAAAAATGAGCGCTAGGTTCCTAAGAAACAAGTTGGTGTGCATGCTGTTAACTCCTCTACTGCCATTTTGAGCCAATTAGAAGCATTGACAAAGAAGGTGGAGAGTTTGATGATAGAAAATAGTGCAGCCCCATCAATCATATGTGAAGCATATGGCAGACAGTGTCATATGAGTTCAAACTGTCAAGTTAGTAGTCTTTTTACCCCCGAGCCTGAAGAAGTAAATTTTGTTGATAATTCCAACCAGCAACAGTACAATCCATATTCAAATACGTATAATCCCGGTTGGAGGGACCATCCTAATTTCAAATGAGGAAATCAACAAGGAAATCAGCAGAATCAACAGAAAGCTCAACAACCTCCTCCGGGTTTCCAAGCTCTTGAAGAGAGACAAATTTTTGAAAACTTTGTGATGAAGTACATGCAGAATTCAGAGGCCAAAATGAAGAACATGGAGACTCAGATTATCCAGTTGGCTACATTGATGACAGCGAGGGCACTAGGGTCATTGTCTAGTACTATTGAGACTAATCCAAAGGAACAGGTCAATGCGATTACCATGAGAAGTGGTAAGATTTTGGAAGGACAGATGAATGAAGCACCTAGCTTGTCAGGAATTGAGAACAAGAAAAATGATGTTCTTACTGAAGATGTCTCAATTCAAGATGACAATAAAGAAAGAGAGGTTGAGAACGAATAACCAAAGTGGCGAAGAGCGAAGAAGGATCGTGAGCATAACATAGTATCTGAACCATCACTATATGCCAAGATCTTATTCCCTCAGAGGTTCAAGAACACTAAGCCCGATAAAGAATTTGCTAAATTTTTGGAGATGTTCAAGAAGTTATAAATTAACATTCCATTTCTTGAAAGAAATACTTACAAAGAAACGCAAGCTTGAGGACTTTGAGATGATATGTTTAAAAGAGGAGTGCTCCGCCATACTCCTGAAGAAGTTACCTCCAAAATTAAAAGATCCAGGGAGTTTTACTATTCCTTACTCTATTGGTAATTCTTATTTTGAGAAAGCATTATGTGATTTAGGTGCTAGTATTAATTTGATGTCTTTCTCTATTTTTAAGAAATTGGGAATGCAAGAACCAAAGCCCACTAATATTTCATTAAAATTGGCTACTAAATCCATCACTTGCTCTTGCGGTGTGGTGGAGGATGTTATAGTGAATGTGGACAAATTCATTTTCCCAATTGATTTTGTGGTGCTGGATGTGGATGAGGATGACGCCTCTATTCCTATAATTCTTAGAAAATTATTTTTGGCAACTTCAGGAGCAGTGATTGATGTACCTCAGGATGAGCCTATCTTGAGAGTGGATGGAGATTATGTGACCAATAATGTCTTTAAGGAGGCTAAGTCTTCCCCAATGTCAAATCTCCATGCCCCTATCAATATTGTTCAAGCTAAGAAGCAGGAAGTCTTAGCTATCAAAGACCATCCACCATCATACAATTTGGATGTTGACCTTCCTAAAACTCAAGTTGTTGAACTATAGAAAGGTCCTCCTATGATCCATGCTCCATTAATAATTGGTTATTCAGCTATTAATCGATTGAACCCACCATGGCCTAGCGGAGCCAAGGCGCAATTGGGACAACCAAACTTTTATCAAGTTCAAAATACTGTTGGAAGCATTCCCAGTGCCACTGACGAAGGATGGAGACACTATTTTGAAATGAAGAAGGCATCATCCTATTTCTCTTGCTTTAAGCCACCTTAATTTATCTAAAAAGGCAACGTTGAGCTAATGACGTTGAACAAGCACTTCACAAGAGGCAACCTGTGTTTCTTTTTTATTTATCTTATTTAAATTGTTTTTGTTGTTTTTGTTGTTTTTGTTTTTCTTTTAGATGCTACTCATTTGTTTTGGGATTTTTCAGATTTTGTTGCGGTGCTGACTCTTGTGCTTCTTCTCTGCTTGACATTGTATCACTTTTCATTAGGTTGTGTTGCTCTTTTCTTTACTCATCTATTTCTTTTTCTTCCACATTGAGGATAATATTTATCTTAAGTGTGGGGGGTACTCTTATTAAAAAAAATTGCACAACTGATGAACGCTTGAGTATTGCTTGTAATTAAGTTGGAATTGTGTGTTGATGTCTTGATTTATTATGAACTAATAGAGATATGTTTTAAAAGGGGATTCCATTACTCATGAGCTAATTTTGTGTGAAGCAATCTTTTTCAATGAAGCAAAGTGAAATTTAGCATCTTAGTTGGAAATTAGCCATGTCTGCTTGCATTTACTCTCTATCAACTTAGCTAGAAAGTGAGTTTTGAACTTTAATGATTG
This sequence comes from Ormosia semicastrata, assembly GCA_029884595.1. Classification (NCBI taxonomy): domain Eukaryota; kingdom Viridiplantae; phylum Streptophyta; class Magnoliopsida; order Fabales; family Fabaceae; genus Ormosia; species Ormosia semicastrata. The sequence goes on from JAQQTO010000060.1 coordinate 80,844,190, forward strand.
GATTTTTCTGAAATAAAATCTTATTTTTCTTCTGGAGTGAGATTTCTCTTGATTGATGTGCGCTAAAACTTGTTTTGATATCGTATTGAGACTTTAATGATTCACATATAGACTTGAACATGATTAAGGCAATTAAGCTTAATTCTTTCTTAACTTTCAGAGTTGCATTAATAAAATAACCCCTTAGTTGCCCTATTCAAGCCTAAAATTAATTTCTTTGAATACTCAATTGAATAATTAGGTTGAATTCTTCAGAGTAACTAATGTGTTAATTGAAAGGTCTTGAAAGGTTGCTTTTGTCTTCACGGGTTGAAAGAAAAAAAAGAAAAAAATGGAAAAAGAAAAAAAAAGAAAAAGTTTGTTAGTGAAGAATAATGAGAATATTGGGTTGAAAGTAAGAATTTGTTATATCTTTGTGCATTATGCTCTATTCATCATCTTTTCAGCTTGATTCTACTTTGTATTAATTTATCCATGAGTATTCTTTATCCTTTTTTTATCTTTTTCCTACCTTTCATTATATTTTTGGCCCCATTATAACCAAAGGAAGTCCTTTTGATTCTTGTGCTGTATGTGAACTTGAAAGTGAAGATGAGATTGATAAGCAAGCCTATGGCATTGTATTTTTTAAGAGAAATTTGAGTGATCTCTTTGTCCTTAAACATTTCAACAATGGAAAGATGAGTGATCTCAGATGTTTGGTGAAGAGAAAAGTTGCAAGCTAGACTTAAGCCTCTAATTATTTTAAGTGCTAAATGATCTTGCTTAACTGGATTTGATTGCTGAACTTGAATTTTTTTTTAAATTCTAGAATTTCCCTTGATTCATGTTTCTTGATGTTGAGTTTGATCTTGTTATTGATTCCTATTCTTTGCTTGAGGACAAGCAAAGCTCAAGTGTGGGGGAGTTAATGAACCATCAATATCTCATATTTTTATGGTTCAATTCCTTAGTTGCTCATGTTCTTTTTATATCTTTTATTGAACCTTATTCATAAGTTTTGTTATATTTTTATTATTATTTAATTATGTTTTTTATTATGTGTTTTATGTGTTTTTGTCATATAATTGCACATGGAGAATATTAGACGTTCAAAGAAGCAAAGAAAAGAGGACTTTTTCATCAGTGTCTAGCACTCAAGTGGAACATTTGAGCGCCTAAAGTGTATGTAGCAGTGGTGATTCAGTGACCCAACGCTGGGGGAGGCATCTGAGCACGCAGGAAGTAATAGTGTGCATCCCTACTTTAGTGGCTCAGCGTATGAGCGCTAGGAAGTCAGGGCCTAGGTGCTGGTTGTGTAACAGACCATGTTCTTTTCCATATATAGGGGAGTTGCGCCACAATTCAATAGACTTTTTACACTTTGCACATCACGCAGAAAATCTCTAATCCTGATAGAGTAGTTTCGCGGAAACAGACTTTGGAGGACGATTTTGAAGGGAGGATTCGATTCTCGAAGGCTAGAAGATTATAATACTGTAAAAAGGGTTTTGATTTCTGTTTTCCTCTAGTTTTTCCCTTTCTTTGGGTTTTCTTTCCATGGGTTTGTATCTTGATATGAGTTTGTTTGTATTGAACATGAGTAGCTAAACCCATAGCGGGATCTTGTTTTCCTAATTATTTGGGTTTGATTTCTAATTTGATTAAGGTAATTTCTTTTAGGATTTTTCATATTACTTGCATTCTTGTCATTACTTGATCACTTTTGACATGTGTTAATTCATTGTTTAATCGGTGACCATCCGCATTCAATGAGTGGATCTATATGGTAAGCCTAAGATTAGATTAGTGAATAATCAAACATCAATTTATCCTACTAATAGAATTGATAGGTATGTTAGTTCATCTCTTGAATTGAGACTTAATGCATTCCTAATTAATTCAATTAAATGACCAAATAGGTGATTTAGGAATAGGATATTGTTTCATTCAGACCATTGGGATTCAATAGCAAATAAGAGAATATTAGCAAAAGAATTACTTTACATCATAAATGAAAGAAAATCTGAATAATTGGATTCAAGTAAACCTTATGCCCTAGTCTCTCTATCATTGATTATCTATTCTTTGTTTGATTGTTCATTATTTTTCTTTATTTATTTTCTGATTTTATCTTGAATTTCTTCATACAGTTTTGATTGTCTGGATAGCAAAGAGTTTTACGAATCTAGTAATTACCATTTATTCCTCGTGGGATCAAGAATTAGGACTCAAGTCCTATATTACTTGGTGATAGAGTGCACTTGCTCTTAGTATATTTTACGCGTATCATGGTAAAGTAGACATAACCTTATTTGTAATTGGCTATTGCCTATTAAAGAGTTGTTTTGATGATAACAAAGTTAAGCCAAAGACTAAGCCTAATTGAAGATTAAATGGTATAGCTTATAGGATATAGGATCTTTATGTAAGAAGCCTTCTGGATATCTCAAATATTTTATAATGTGTTTGAAAAAGCTCTAAACTTGTTTTTCAAAGAACCCAAATAGCACCTATGGTTTCAAGGCTTTCTCCTATGTACAGATAGAAGTTTTATAAGAAAAGAGCTTAAATATGTCTTTAAATTTTTTCAAATGGTTCTTACATGCTAAAATGCCCAACAGACATATTTTGAAAAGCTAGTCATTGTGGTAGTTCAAAATTATGAAAAACAGTCAAGTTTGAGTTTTGAAAAACTAACAGTTGATTGCTATTTTGATCATAACTTTCAAAATACTTTGATTTTTATTCTGAAACTTATTTCATATAAATATAGACTCAAATATCTTTCAATGGGTGTCATTTGCTTTAAATGGATGAGAAATGAAGAAGTTATGACCATTAGAATTCAAATTTCAAAACTAGAGTGACTTATTCGATTAAGCATGTATTTATTCAAATAAAAACACCCTGGAAAACATTTCAGAACATGTTTTTTAAAGATTTATTCAAATAACTAAAGAGTTATTTGAATAACAAGTTACAGAAAACACTTCCTGGTGTGCTATAAGTGGATTTATTCGAATAAGACTATGTTTATTGAAATAAACACGAGCAGAAATCACGTAACGATTATTTTCTTGAGCTTTTATTGAATGAAATTAATACCCAATGGCTCTTTTTCTTAGAACTCTATAAATACAAGGTTTTGGCACATCTTTTACATACACCCAATAGTCTGAAAAAGTTTTCTCATGCTTTAATTTGTGAATCATTCTTTCCAATTTCTTGTGCTCTATTTTTGCCAAATTTTGAGATATCCTAAAAGAGCTTCATAGTACTTCATTTTGTATCATTTACTCTTGTGAGAGTTTTTCTTTTCTTTTATGCTTTGATTCATTGTAAAGAGGGTGAGGTATCCATAAAAGAAATTGTAAGGGTGAGGTATCCCTGGTTGTTGAGGCTCAAGTACAAAGGGTGAGGCATCCCAGAGGTGTGTTGAGTACTCTTGGTTGTAAAGATTTTCAGGCACCCGTTCAAGCTTGAAGGTTTAGTGAAAAATCTCAGGTGATTTACTTGAGGACAGGACGTAGGTCACGATTGGTTGGTGGCTGTGTAACACCCTTAATTTTATTTTTTTCTAAATATATATGAGTTTTATAATTTTTATGATTTTTGTGAATTTTTGTGGATTTTCTAAATTTTTGATTATTTTAATATTATTTTGGGCTTTATGTGGGCCCGGGACAGGCCCAGAAAAATAAAAAAATTTCAGAGCCGAAAAGTTTTGAATTGTTGATGCGAGGTTGGGGGAACTTACTAAACTCGAAATTGGGAACAGTTGACGAAAATTTTAATTATTTGAGTTTTATTATTCATTGGGTAAAGCTATTATCCATTGTGTAATGTTATTATTCATTGAATAATAATTAGAAGTAACTATTATCCATTGGGTAATAGTATCTGAAAATATCTGTTGGAAAATATCTGTTAGAAAATATCTTGGTTGGTCATGGAAGGTGGCTAAGACAACTTTATAAACAACCAATAGGAAGCAAGCTTAGTGTGGAAGCTTTGCATATCCATCATTGATCAAATCAATGGTTGTGGGAGCAAGCTTAATGTTGAAGCCTTGGATGTCCACCATTGATTAAATCAATGGTTATGATAGCTTGTAGTAAAACAAATATCTCATTCTCTCTCTTCATGGTGGCTCACGGCCATATGGCTTTAGTGTGACTAAAATTCATTTTTCTTTTACATGCAAAAAGCTATCAACTTTTTTCTCAAAATCTAAACATATTTTCTCTCCTCTAGCTCACGATTTCCTTCACCCAAAATACATTCCAATCACTCATAAATCAAACAAATCATACAACATAGTCCTAAACCTCATTCCAAACAACTTTGAAGTTGTGATCAAGCCTTGATTCCATCATCTTCAAGCTTGATTTTAAGATTCAAGTTCTAGAGTTTCAAGGTAGAAGTCCTGTTCTTATTGGATTTTTGAAAATCCTAAGACCATGTTTGATCCATGGTTGTTTTATTTTAAACTTTGAATGTTAATATATTGTATTTGCTTTGATTTCTGAGAGCTTTTGGTGGAGGAAGTTGAAGCAAAAGATCAAACAAAGAGCTTTGGAAGCTACATACAAGGTAAGAGGGAGATTAACCTCATCAACTATTTGTGGTGGTGAGGGACACGAAATTTGATGTGCTTGTGTGATTGTAATTATTTATCTTATGTGATTTATTGCTTTGATATTATGCATGAACTTGTTAAAGTAGGATTTGTGATGTTCGAACATGTTGTATGTTATGATTTAAGCCTGAAAGGAAAGAAATTTTGGCTCCAATGGCCAAGTGAGGCTCACGGCCTCCAAGCCTTCCAAGGGGGTTTCTATTTCAAAAATGTTTTATTAAATGGTAATTTAGAGGATTAGTGATAATAAACCTAATTAAGAATTTATAAAATAAAAATAGAAATGAATATATTTTATCACATAGTGGATTTAGGACAAAAATATAATTTTGAGACTTTAAAATAATTTATTTATGATGATATAAATAAATTAAATGGAAAAGGATTTTATTTAAAATTTAAAATAATATGGATTTTTTTAGAAAAATAGTAGAAATATTATTTAAAGGGAATTTAATAGGAAATAATGGAAATAAAGTCTAATTTTTATATTAAATAAGAAAAGTTTTAATTTGAATTTAGAATATTGAGAAAATATTTTACGCAATTGAAAATACGTAGAAAAACTTCTACGTGATTTAAAAATGATAATTTTTAGCCACACGATTAAGAAAACATTTTAAAATCCCTACGCGATTGAGAAAATGTTGAAAAATTGTTACGCGATTTGAAAATGTAACAGAAATTTTCTGTGATTGTGAAAATGTAATAAAAACGCTACGCGATTGAGAGGAACAACAAGTTTTGTTGTCGGGCCGATATACTGGACCCGGATATATCACTATGCATTTGTGGCCGATAATGGCCTATAATGTGCATTAAATCATTAGACATGCATTTGTCAAACAGACGGTGTCTGTTACGACTATTGTTGCCTAGGAGTTGAATTACACCTAAGTGCGGGTGCGAATTGCGTAGTGTTGTTCACTTGTTGAACTAGAAGGCATAGGACCATAGGGATTCCATAAATGGATAGTAGGTAGCTCCACTGGGCCGTTGTAACTAAGCAATGCTCTGATGATCTTGACTAAACACTATTATATTCATGATTTGGCGTAGAATGTCTTGTATAATCCCTAATGTGCACTTTGAGAAATTATAGCACTTGGTCTAAGGCGGCCGATATACCAACATATCTTCTGGATCATTCTCTCCGAAATTGAGTTTAGCTCTATGGAGTAGGAAATTGGTTCACCATACATGTGCATAGTCAGTCATTATTTTACTGTGATATATATATGCATGTGTTGTATTTATTATTTGCTATTTGATATAATGATCATATGAGGCTATGTATGTATTTGTTAAATGTTGTGCATGAATAGTATATTATTTTACTGTCTTTTACTACCATTATGGTATTGATATAGGGGATCTTACCTCTTTACTATGTTATTCTGTTTATTTGCATGATTGTTTTAAAGGGTGAAGAAGAAGAGAACGATTCGCTTCATTTCTGTTTGGGTTAGTTTGTCTGTTATTGTTATGGCGTCGAGGGATTTTCTAGGATATGTGAAGATTCTGTTTAGAGGTGGTATGAATGCCTGACGCTATGATGTTGACAAGGACCACTTAGTATATATTGGAGTAGTATCTGTGACTATTAGTAGGACTTTCCATGAGGATCCTATGTTTACTTTTAGCGCTTTTATGCATTTACGTTTTACTATGCCCATAGAGTTTTTGTGGAGTACTCGTCGTGCTACTCCTACGGAGGATTCAGTTGTTTCTTCTGTGTGGACTCCTGTCCGTAGCCCTGTGACCCATCAGGGGCTATTATCTTCTGAGGAGTCGGAGGAAGATTCGGAGGAGGATCCGGATGAGCACCTTTCTGACTAGATGTGCATACTAGGTTAGTTTATATTTGGGCTGTAGTACCTGTATAGTCTTTTTTAGAACAAAACTGGATGTTTTAAAGTTTTAGATCTTGGTATGTATGTAATGTAAATTATTTTAATTTGGTATATTTTGTAATTTATTTAATTGTCAGTTTTAATTATCTGCAAAGATAAATTATTTGAAAAACATATAATTAATATTAATAAATAATTTTTATAACCTGGTAAAATTTGGTAAGTGAAAATTCGTAAATGTGATGCCCTAAAGGGGGTGTTATATTAGTTGGTATCAGAGCCTAAGTTTGAGTCTTTTGGGTTTGTAGGTAGGTCTGTCTTGTTTGTGTTGTGTGATTCTCTGTGTTTGGTTTTTGCAAGGAGACAACATTGTTTGAAATGATTTTCAAATGATTTTATTTAACTATGATTTTGTATTGTTTAGTTTAACTTCGAAGGAGAACGATGGTGCGTGGAAGAGGTTCAAGCGTGGATTCTGGACGCGAAAATGAGAGTATGGTTGCAGCTACAGAAGCTATGCAAAGGATGGCAGATGTCATCGTGCAGCAGAATCAAAGAGCTGCCCAACAACATGCCGAGAATGCCGAAGCTCAGAATTTATCAGAGTTTCGTTGTAACAACCCTCCACAATTTAAAGGAGAGTTTGATCTTGAGAAGGCGAATCTCTGGATTAAAGAGTTGGAGAAGATTTTTCGAAGAATGGGTTATGCTGACGAGAGGAAGGTGACATACGCTACTTTCATGCTCGTGGGAGACGGAGAGGATTGGTGGACTGGAACACAATAACTGTTAGAAGCTGAAGGAAGAGTGATTACATGGGGACTCTTCAAAAACAAGTTTCTGGAAAAGTATTTTCCAGCAAGTGTAAGGCATGCTAAGGAGACAGAATTTCTTAGTCTACGCCAAGGGGGAATGACAGTCGGAGAGTATGCCGTAAAGTTCGAGAGCTTGTCTAAGTTCTCGAGGTACTTCCAACTTCAGCCTGATGAAGAGTGGAAGTGCAGAAAGTTTGAAGATGGTTTGAGGCAGGATTTGAAGCGTGTAGTGCTGTCTCTGGGGATTGACCAGTTCCCAGTTTTGGTTTACAAGTGTCGTAGGATAGAGGAGATTGATCAGTCTCACAACACTAGAAATCGTAACTTTTGACCTACACGGTTCCAAAGAGGAGGAAATAACAACAGCCGATTCTAGTGAAAGTCGTACTCACAGCCAACGGGGAGTCAGTTTCAACAAAGGTCTTATGGAGGAAGTTCAAACAACAACAAATTCGGTCAGACAGTGGCGTCCACATCAAAATGCTTTAAATGTGGGAAGGACCATTTGACAAAAGACTGTACAATCAAAGGCATCATCTATTTCCAATGTGAGAAATCAGGGCATTTTTCAAAGGACTGTGATAAACCTAAGATGGAGTCCTCAGTCGGTAATGTTCGTGCTGCCAAGCCACAGGTAGGAGGATGAGTGTACACTATGAGTGGGGAGGAAGCCTCACAATCGGAGGATCTAATTACGGGGGAATGTGCCATAGAAGGTAATTCTTTAACTGTACTGTATGATTCTGGAGCGATGCATTCTTTTATTACATATGACTGTGTGGATCATTTAGGATTATCTGTGTCGTTATTGCCTTTTGATTTAGTTGTTTCTACCCCTACTGATAAGCCTGTTGTCACTACAAAAGTTTGTTTAAACTGTCCAGTTTGTGTTGAATATCGAATCTTTTCTATTGATTTGATTTGTTTGCCTCTGTTCGAAATAAACATAATCCTAGGAATGGATTGGTTATCTTCTAACTATATCCTATTAGATTGTGCCAATAAGACTTTAATCTTTCCTAAACCTGAGAATTCTGGATTTTTAACGGTGAACCAAGTCGAAGCTTACTTGAGGGAAAGAGCTCGAGGATACATGTTGTTATCTTCCTTAGAGGTCAAAAATGAAGAAGATATGAATGCTATTCCGATAGAAAATGAGTTTCCAAAGGTTTTTCCTGATGACATTCTTAGACTACCACTGGATAGAGAGATAGAGTTCTCTATTGATCTTGTACCAGGCGCTGGTCCTATTTCGATGGCACCATACCGAATGTCACTAGTAGAGTTGGTTGAACTCAAGAAGCAATTGGAGGAACTGTTGGGGAAACAGTTTGTGAGACCTAGTGTGTCTCCATGGGGAGCTCTAGTACTGTTGGTGAAAAAAAAAGATAGAACTTCACGGTTGTGCGTAGATTACCGTCAGTTGAATAAGCTCACAATTAAGAATAAGTATCCACTTCCAAGGATAGGCGACTTGATGGATCAAATGAAAGGAGCTATTGTTTTCTCAAAGATCGATTTGCGTTTTGGTTATCATCAGATTCGCGTGAAGGTTGAGGATGTTCCAAAGACAGCTTTTTGGATGCGTTATGGGCACTACGAGTATCAAGTAATGCCATTTGAGGTAACGAATGCTCTTGCAATATTCATGGATTACATGAATAGGATCTTTCATCCCTATTTAGACAGATTTGTCGTTGTCTTTATTGATGACATTCTGACCTATTCTCAAAGTTAGGAGGAACATGCTGAACATCTTAGTGTGGTTCTTCAGATTTTGAAGGAAAAGAAGCTATACGTGAAGTTGTCCAAATGTGAATTCTGGTTGAATGAAGTTCAATTTTTGGGGCATGTGATCTCAAAGGATGAAATATAGTGGATCTAGCAAAAATGGAGTCAGTTCTTCAGTGGGAAAGGCCGAAGACTATGACGGAGATTCGTAGTTTTGTTAGTTTGGCCGGGTATTATCAAAGGTTTATTGAATGGTTTTCAAAGATAGCAAGACCTCTCACCCAACTCACACGGAAGAATCAAACTTTTACATGGACGGATGCATGTGAGAAGAGTTTCCAAGTATTGAAGAGGCGTTTGACTACCACACCGGTGTTGATACTGCCTGATCCCAATGAACCGTTTGAAGTGTATTATGATGCTTCATATTTGGGTCTAGGTTGTGTGTTGATGCAGAATAGAAACGTCGTGGCGTATGCTTCAAGGTAGTTAAAAGTGCATGAGAAGAATTATCCGACTCATGATTTAGAATAGGCAACAGTGGTGTTTGCATTGAAGATATGGAGGCATTTTCTTTATGGGGCAACCTTCAATGTTTAAAGTGACCACAAAAGTCTAAAGTATTTGTTCGAACAAAAGGAGTTGAATATGAGGCAACAAAGATGGTTAGAATTTTTGAAGGACTACAATTTTCAACTTCAATATCACCTTGAAAAAGCGAACATCGTAGCGGATGCTTTGAGCATAAAAGTACTTAGTGTATCTGCTATGATGATTAAAGAGAATGAATTGATAAAGCAATTTAGGGATATGCGGTTGTCGGTGGATTTCACACCAGGAAGGATTTGTTTGAATATGATGACCATTTCAAGTAACCCGATGGAGGAAATTAGAGAGGAGCAGAAAGGTGATGGATTTTTACAAAATGAAAGAGAGCTTGTAGAGCAAGGTGCGGAGACATCGTTTAACGATGGACTTGATGGGATTCTAAGATTTGGAGATAGAATTTGTGTGCCAAGCAATTCAGAACTGAGAAGATTAATTCTCGATGAAGCCCATAGAAGCAAGTTGAGTATGCACCCTGGAGCGACCAAGATATATCAAGATCTAAAGAGATTGTATTGGTGGCAAGGGATGAAGAGAGATGTTAGAGAATATGTATCGTCTTGTTTGACTTGTCAGAAAGCAAAGGTTGAGCATCAAAGACCATTTGGAATGTTGCAACCTTTGGCTATTCCCGAATGGAAATGGGATAGCATCACTATGAATTTTGTTATCGGATTCCCCAAGACTCGAAAGGGTTATGACTCTATTTGGGTAGTGGTTGATCGACTTACAAAGTCAGCACATTTCTTGCCTATTAATATAAGATATTCAATGGAAAGGTTGGCTCAAGTGTACATTGGCGAGATCGTTAGACTTCATGGCGTACCCTCCAGCATTATTTCTGATAGAGATCCGAGGTTCACGTTAAGGTTTTGGCAAAGTCTACAAGAAGTAATGGGGACTAAACTTCATTTAAGTTCTGCATATCATCTATAAACAGATGGCCAGTTAGAAAGGACGATTCAGTCAATGGAAGATCTGTTACAGGCTTGTGTTCTAGAGCAGATTGGAAGTTAGGATGAATTCTTGCCTCTGATAGAATTCACTTACAACAACAGTTATCACTCAAGCAAAGGGATGGCACCCTATGAGGCATTGTATGGGTGACGATGTCGAACTCCTTTGTGTTGGTTTTAAGATGGGGAGAATCTTGCTTTAGGACCTGAACTTGTGCAACAGACAACAGATAAGGTGAAGGTAATTCAGGAGAAAATGCATACGACTCAGAGTCGACAGAAAAGTTATGCTGATAAGAGAAGGAGACCACTTGAATTTGAGGAAGGCGAACATGTATTTTTAAGAGTTACACCCACGACCAGGGTCAGACGAGTTATAAAATCCACAAAGCTCACTCCTAAATTTATCGGACCATATCAAATTCTTCGTCGGATAAGTCCGGTGGCATATCAGATAGCCTTACTGCCTTTTCTTTCAAACATCCATAATGTCTTTCATGTGTCTCAATTAAGAAAATATATTCCTGATCCCACTCATGTTGAAATTCCCGATATGGTACAATTAAAAGATAACTTAACTTATGAGACGTTTCCTATAACGATTGAAGACAAAATAGTGAAGCAACTCAAAGGGAAAGAAATTGCCTTGGTAAAGGTGATCTAGAATGACGTGACCGGAGATGCGACATGGGAGCTAGAAGACAAGATGAAGGAGCAATATCCTCATTTGTTTTAAACGTAAGAGAAATTTTGAGGATGAAATTTTTATTAGAGGGGGAGAGTTGTAACACCCCGAATTTCATTTTTTCAAAATATATATGAATTTTATATTTTTTTGTTTTTTGTGAATTTTTGTAGTTTTTTTGAATTTTTAATTATTTTAATATTATTTTGGGCTTTATGTGGGCTTGGGGCAGTTCAAAAAATAAAAAAATTTTAGGCCTGAAAAGTTTCGGACTATTGATGCGGGCCGAGAGAACTTACTAAACCCGAAACCAGGAACAGTTGACGTAAATTTTGTTTATCTGAGTTTTATTATTCATTGGGTAAAGCTATTATCCATTGTGTAATGTTTTTATTCATTGGATAATAACTAGAAGTAGCTATTATCCATTGGGTAATAATATCTAAAAATATCTATTAGAAAATATCTGTTGAAAAATATCTTTTGAAAAATATCTTGGTTGGTCATGGAAGGTGGCTATGACACCATTATAAACAACCAATAGGAAGCAAGCTTAGTGTGGAAGCTTTGCATATCCATCATTAATCAAATCAATGGTTGTGGGAGCAAGCTTCATGTTGAAGCCTTGGATGTCCACCATTGATTAAATCAATGGTTGTGATAGCTTGTAGTAAAACAAATATCTCTTTCTCTCTCTTCATGGAGGCTCACGGCCATATGGCTTTAGTGTGACTAAAATTCATTTTTCTTTTACATGCAAAAAGCTATCAACTTTTCTCTCAAAATCTGAACATATTTTCTCTTACTTTCTTTCATTTTCTCTCCTCTAGCTCACAGTTTCCTTCACCCAAAATACATTCCAGTCACTCATAAATCAAACAAATCATACCACTTAGTCCTAAACCTCATTCCAAACAACTTTGAAGTTGTGATCAAGCCTTGATTCCATCATCTTCAAGCTTAATTTTAAGATTCAAGTTCTAGAGTTTCAAGGTAGAAGTCTTGAGACTTGAGTTCTTATTGGATTTTTGAAAATCCTAAGACCATGTTTGATCCATGGTTGTTTTATTTTAAACTTAGAATGTTAATATATTGTATTTGCTTTGATTTCTAAGAGCTTTTGGTGGAGGAAGTTGAAGCAAAAGATCAAACAAAGAGCTTTGGAAGCTACATACAAGGTAAGAGGGAGATTAACCTCATCAACCATTTGTGGTGGTGAGGGACACAAAATTTGATGTGCTTGTGTGATTGTAATTATTTATCATATGTGATTTATTGCTTTGATATTATGCATGAACTTGTTAAAGTAGGATTTATGATGTTCGAACATGTCTTATGTTATGATTTAAGCTTGAAAGGAAAGAAATTTTGGCTCTAATAGCCAAGTGAGGCTCACGGCCTCCAAGCCTTTCAAGGGGGTTTCTATTTCAAAAATGTTTTATTAAATGGTAATCTAGAGGATTCGTAATAATAAACCTAATTAAGGATTTATAAAATAAAAATAGAAATGAATATATTTTATCACTAATTAAGAAATTGATTTTCGGCCACATAGTGGATTTAGGACAAAAATATAATTTTGAGACATTAAAATAATTTATTTATGATGATATAAATAAATTAAATGGAAAAGGATTTTATTTAAAATTTAAAATAATATGAATTTTTAGAAAATAGTAGAAATATTATTTAAAGGGAATTTAATAGGGAAATAATGGAAATAAAGTCTAATTTTTATATTAAATAAGAAAAGTTTTAATTTGAGCTTAGAATATTGAAAAAATCTTTTACACGATTGAAAATACGTAGAAAAACTTCTACACGATTTAAAAATGATAATTTTTAGCTACGTGATTAAGAAAAAGTTTTAAAATCCCTACGCGATTGAGAAAACATTGAAAAACTGTTATGCGATTTGAAAATGTAACAGAAGTTTTTCGCGATTGTGAAAATGCGATAAAAACGCTACGCGATTGAGAGGAACATCAAGTTTTACTGTCTGGCCGATATACTGGACCCGGATATATCGCTGTGTTTGTGGCCGATAGCGGCCTATAATGTGCATTAAGTCATTGGACGTGCATTTGTCAAACAGACAGTGTCTGTTAAGGATATTGTTGCCTAGGAGTTGAATTACACCTAAGTGTGGGTGTGAATTGCGTAGTGTTATTTACTTGTTGAACTAGAAGGCGTAGGAGCATAGGGATTCCATGAATGGATAGTAGGTAGCTCCACTGGGCCGTGGTAACTGAGCAATGCTTCGACGATCTTGACTAAACATTATTCTATTCATGATTTGGTGTAGAATGTCGTGTATAATGCCTGATATGCACTTTGAGAAATTATTGCACTTAGTCTGAGGCGGCCGATATACCGACATATCTTCTGGATCATTCTCTCCGAAATTGAGTTTAGCTCCATCGAGTAGGAAATTGGTTCATCATACATGTGCATAGTCAATCATTATTTTATTGTGATATATATATATATATATATATATACATGTGTTGTATTTATTATTTGCTATTTGATATAATGATCATATGAGGCTATGTATGTATTTGTTAAATGCTGTGTATGAATAGTATATTATTTTACTGTCTTTTACTGCTATGACGGTATTGATGTAGGGGATCTCAGCTCTTTACTATGTTATTCTGTTTATTTGTATGATTGTTTTAGAGGGTGAAGAAGAAGAGAACGATTCACCTCATTTCTGTCTGGGTTAGTTTGTCTGTTGTTGTTATGGCATCGAGGGATTTTTTGGGATATGTGAAGGTTCTGTTTAGAGGTGGTACGAACGCTTGGCGCTATGATGTTGACGAGGATCGTGTAGTATATATTGGAGTAGTATCTGTGACTGTTAGTAGGACTTTCCATGGGGATCCTATGTTTACTTTTAGCACTTTTATGCATTTATGTTTTACTATGCCTATAGAGTTTTTGTGGAGTACTCGTTGTGCTACTCCTACGGAGGATTCAGTTGTTTCTTCCGTGCGGACTCCTGTCCATAGTCCTACGACCCATCAGGGGCTATTGTCTTCTGAGGAGTCGAAGGAAGATCCAGAGGAGGATTTGGATGAGCACCCTTCTGACTAGATGTGGGTACTAGGTTAGTTTATATTTGGGCTGTAGTACCTGTATAGTCTTTTTGAGAACAAAACTAGATGTTTTAAAGTTTTAGATCTTGGTATGTATGTAATGTAAATTATTTTAATTTGTTATATTTTGTAATTTATTTAATTGTCAATTTTAATTATCTGCAAAGAAAAATTATTTGAAAAACTTATAGTTAATATTAATAAATAATTTTTATAACCTGGTAAAATTTGGTAAGTGAAAATTCGTAAATATGATATCCTAAAGGGGGTGTTACAGGATGAACCAAGATTAATACTGTGTTTGCTTCTCTCAACTCTATCTCCTTTTATATTTGTGCTTTAATTATATATGCTTGTGTTGAATTTGATGTCTAGTTTATTTGCTTTATTTATCCCATAACCTAAGTTATTTTTGGGTAATCTACAATAATTGCATTTTTGTTAAACTTATTATACTGCATGTGTTGATTGAAAATATCAAAATGCATAATTTCTTAATGGTGTTTTAAAAATCTGTATTCACTCAATTCATCCCCCTATTAGGTGATGATAGCTATGGCTAAAATTATTTAGAAAACATTTGAAGAATGAATTATTAATTTTCCAAATATATGTTGATGACACTGTTTTTAGGTCTACTAATGAGAGCTTAAGCAAAAACTTTTCTAATCTAATGAAAAGTGAATTTAAAATGTGATAGGAGAACAGAAATTTTTCCTTGGCCTACAAATCAAGCAAGACAATTCTGTAATTTTCATCTACCAAGAGAAATACACTAAGGACTTGCTGAGAAAGTTCAAAAGTAGAACGTGCCAAGCCATTGGAGACTCCAATGCATCTTTTTGCTGTTATTGAAAATTATGAACATGGTAAAATAGTAAGTGATAAACTTTATAGAGGTATGATTGGATCCTTACTGTATTTAATAGCTAGCAAACTTGATATTGTATTTAGTGTCGGATTATGTGGAAAATTCTAAGCATGTCCTAAAAAATCTCATCTCAACGTTGTGAAGAGAATCTTAGATACCTACTTGGAACATCTAACTATGGTTTGTGGTATAAGAAAGGCTCTAGCTTCGATCTAGAAGGGTATTGTGATGCAGATTCTGCTAGAGATAAAGTTAAGAGGAAAAGCACAAGTGGTGCATGTCACTTCCTTGGGAATGCCTTGATAACACGGTCAAGTAAGAAGTAAAGCTCAATTACCCTCTCAATAGAAGAAGCTGAATATATGTCAACCTTTAGCTATTACTCACAAATCTTATGGATCAAACATCAATTAGAGGAATATTGCATAAGGTATGATCATATCTCTATCCTATGTGATAATACATGTGCTATTAACCTGTCTAAGAATTCCAATACAGCATTCAAGATCAAAATATATTGAGATCAAACATCACTTTATTCGTGATCATGTTCAACAAAGTGATTTTGAACTAAAATTTGTTGATACTGACCACCAATGGGTTGATATCTTTACTAAATCCTTTAATGAAGACATATTTTGTTTTATAAGAGAAAGTCTCAAGATGATGGCTCTTAATTTATTGATCCTGATTTTTGTATTTTAATGTATGTAAAATTAAATGTTTTAGGATGAATAAAATGTGTTTGATTGCCTGAGAATGTATGAATATATTTGAGAAAGTATGCTGAGAAATAGAGATCATGTTAAGCAATATGAGAAAGTTGGTCATCAGTAAGTGAGAAAGTTATGAAAGAGTTCATGAGAAAATTCGTAAGTTCATAAGGTAAACCTTCTCACCCTAACCTTCTCATGTTCATATGACACTCAATTGTCAAAAGACAGTTATTACCCAATGACTAGCTTTTATTGGAACATTCACTCTCTTCTTGAATTCATATTTACTAAGCTCCAAAGGTAAAAAATGGACAACAATGTTCAAATTTTCACTCTATAAATCTCTTTCTTCACTCATCCATCCATTGTATCAAAAGCACTCTTTCTCTCTATATATCTTTGTCTCTCTCTCTCACTCACTCATTCATAACTTTTCTTTACATACTCTGAACTTCCATTCCCTCTCAACCAAAATCCTCTTTTTGATGGTCAATCCCATTTTGAATATAAGAGTTAAACATGCAACACAAAGAATGAAGTCTATTCCCTCAAATCCTCCTCCTGAAAGCTCTAGTGAATAAGAGTTTTCAAACCCTCTTTCTCCAAGCCCTCATGAACCCTTGACTCAACTTGGATCTTCTTAACCATAAGCGAAAGAAAATGCTCCTCCTATAAAGCAAAGAAGGTCCATGAGAGTGATGTTTAGGGCAGTCAAGTCTATTACACTTGAGAAGAAGGCAAGAATTGAGGAAACTGATAACTTGGAAGAAGAAGAAGAAAAATCACAAGATGTTGATCAACTAGAACCTTCTCATTCTGAAATGAAGCCTGTATATGCCAAATAAGACAAACAAAAGTTTGATGAATAATTTAAATTCAAAAAGGTAGTGCCTAGAAAAAGCATGTCATTCTAAGAGATGGTCAAAGAAGGAAGAGACTTCAGGACTCATATGCAGATCTTGGAATGGGGAAACTTTTTGTCCATATTTGAGAAAGTTTACCCAACCTTATGTCAAAAAATTTAGGTTGGAGCAACTGTGGTAAAAGATTCCCCATCAATCTCCTCTAACCTTTAAATAGTCCAAATCACCCTGGATATGGACTCTCTTGTTGAGATTACTAGGGTGCTAAAGAAGGATCTGATGGCATATGACTAAGGTGGTTGGCATGTTAGCTATGGACAATGGGAGGATGTTGTAGATACCCTCTTTATGGATGTTGAAGAATCAAAGCTCACCAATAGATTGAATTCAATAGCCAAATTCCTCCATTATTTGTCATGTCATTTTTTCATACCAATAATTGGAAGCATTGACAAGATCCATGATGCTGACATGGTGGTAATGTACCACATCAAAAAGAGGAAGCCATTAAACTTACACTACATCATCCTAAAGTACATGGTCTCTACTATAGAGAACATTAAGATGAGTGTAAGTCTACCATATGGCATGTTGCTTACCAAAATCTTTAAGCACTTTGGAGTTAATCTCTCAAGGGAGAAAGCTAAGCAAGAAGGTCCAGTCTTCTCAAGGGAAAATCTGAAATAATGCACCTTTGGGAAAGGAAACTTGAGGATAAAGGCTCAGAATTGAGAAGTAAGATGAGGCACGATTGCCCATATAGCCCAAAAAGTCCAGAAGTAGAATATAAGAAAGTAGAAGAATAGGAAAGAAACCAGCTTACAAAACAAGTTGTCACTAAGCTAGTGCAACTTGAGAAAGAAACTAAAAAGGATGACGTAGCGAAGACTAAGAAAATGAAGAAGAAGAAAATAAAAGAAGAGAAAAGACAGAGAGGAGCAAGAAAGAAAATAGAAAGAGGAAGAAGAAAAAAAGAAGAAAAGAAAAGAAAAGGAAGAAAAGAGGGAAAAGAAGAAAGAAAGGAAAGTTAAGAAGGTTACTGATGAACCTTTCCACCCTGAATAAGATGAACCTTCTCACCATAAAGACGAACCTTCTCAGGGTTTGTAAGAAACCTCTTAGAAATATGAAAAGGAGCCACCTGTGGAGGATGCACCTAAACAAGATGTATACTTGTTTGTAAAAGATGCCTCTGCCCCTCTGTTTGATCAAAAAGGTGAAGTTAGTGAGAAACTAGCAACAGATCCTGCCATGGCCTATTCATCAGTATATCTAAGAGTTACAATTGATAGTCTTCTCACCCAACTCTCTAGAGAAGGCAACTTGAACTTGGAAGGCCTATTAATCTCTCCAAGAGCTAAGGAGGCTCATAAAGAAAAATAAGAGAAGGAAACATAATGACAAGGAAGAGAAGAACAAGAAGCAAAAGATAAACCTTTCAAAGAAGCATATGAAGTAACTGAGAAGCTTGATGATGAACCTTCTCATCATACTAAGAGGATTCCAACTCCTGAATCCTCTCAACTTGAAAAAGCTAATGAAGCAACTTCATATCTTGAGAAGAAGAAGAAGAAGAAGAAGAAGAAGAAGAAGAAGAAGAAGAAGAAGAAGATCTTGGCTTAAGAACCATAATGGAAGGGAGTGAGATGCACCATTGTTCAACACAAGCAGAACTTACACCTTCCAAACTTGTTGTGAAGAGGATATATAGATATGCAAAAGTTGAGTTGAAGAAACCAAAAGCTGAAAACAAAAAGTTAAGGAGAAGGTTGAGAAAGTTGAATGTTGGGTAGAAGAACATTCAACCTTGCAATACATTCAACCTTGCATGCTTTCTTGAACAGATTCCTCATGCTTGAAATGTGGCTGGTGAGTAAAATGGAGGATGAGGTGAATCATGAAACCACTCAAAGGGAGCATTATCCATATCCAACTCAGCACCCAATACCTAACTTTTTTTCATCTTCATCATCATCTGCTACCTCAACTCCAAGTGAAGCTCAACAATCCTAGGCTCAATGATGTCTGAATTATCTTTGCCCTTATCATTTATGATACTTTTTGAATGATGCCAAAAGGGGGAGATAAGAAAATGAAAATTTTATTTAGAAAATGAAATTTTATTCATAGAAGCTTCTCATGGTTAAGTGCTCTAACCCTTCCTTAAGTTTCAAATAGAAATGGTAAACCCCTTCAACCTCTATAAGCTCACGTAAAATTTTCAAATTGTTTACTATCATCAAAAAATAGGAGAATGTAAGCTCCAAAACTCTTTTGTGTTTAATATTGCCTATTTTGTTTTGATGATAACTAACTATGTTAAAAATTGTATATAATTGCTCTTAATGCATTTGAATATATTAACACATTTTTCTGTTAAGTGTCTTTGTTGATTAACTATATGCTGAACCTAATTCAATATAGAATGACATTTTTTGTTGATTGAAGAGACTTAAGAAGGTTGTTTGTCAACTTGAGAAGGTTCAAAGAATTTCCAAGAACCACATGACAAGGTTCCTGAGATGAGCATAAAAATGTTCACTTTGAGAAGGTCTTGAGAAAGTTTTGAAAAAGTTGAATAGAAAACCAGAAAAGTGAAGACCTCTCACAGAACAAGTTTCAAGATGAAGTTATACTCCAAAGAGCAGTTTCAACCGCCTATTTCAACAAAGAAAATCATCAAGTGCTGTTATCTATCAAGATGGGAATATTGAAGCATATCAGGCTACGGGAAAGTTAGTTAAGAAAGTTGTATGAGAAGACTAGCGATGAGCAAGTTTAGGATGAACTTTCTCATTGACTGACGCTTAAAAGTAAACATGTTGACTCATCTTAAAAAGACTAGTATAATGGATACCTACCAAAGAAAGGATAGTTATCATTACAGAACATCAACAACTATATTTTCAAAATCTATAAAAGGATTCAAGCTTGAAGATTTGAAGGTTATGAACTTTGAATGTCAATACAGTAGTTGCAACACGAATTGAGCCTTTTCATCTATGCTTACTAGTTTGAATCTTTGATAAATTTGTAGCAGGTGTGTTTTCAGTTCTACAAATCAATGTTTATTCACCCCTTGAGTGTTTTCGAGAGCTACACAACATCTAAAAACACCTATCATTTTGTATTGATTTTTAAGTCTGTGAAAGTGAGCTTGTAGGTTGTACAAGCACTTGGATTTCATGGTGTTAGACTGATGAGGCTATGGTACACGAAATACTTATATTACAGCCTGGAGAGGTTGGGTTTTCGAATAAAACTCAACATAGTAAAAAACTTTGGTGAAAGCTAGGTACTAGACGTAGGCCACGTGGATTTGGGGTGAACCAATATAAATTCTGGTGTGCAGATGTTCTCTCCCTTTATCTTTGTTAATTTGACACTAAGAACTTAGTTTTCAAAAATTTTAATAGTTGTTCTTACAAAGACTTTAACTAAATCAACTCTAAATAGATTTTATCCAAGTTCAATTTGAAGAAAAGAGTTTAGAGTTAGTTGTTTTGAAATCTTCTTATTTAATAAAGTTCAAAAGCAACTTCAAAAAAAGACTTTCAAAGTAAATCTTTAGTAAAATCTCTCTTTCCGACTTATAGATGATTTCTAGATCTAAGTTTGCTTATACAAAAGATGACTAAGTTAATTGAAGGATAAGAAACTTTTCTAAGCATTTAACAATTGTGAGAAAGCTCTTTTAACTCAATTCTTTTTTAAATTTTCTCATAATTTTCTCATCAATATATGTTCCTAATATATGAACCTTCTTACTAATCATCTACTTGAACCTTTTCCCTCCAAGTCTAAAAAACTTGAGAAAGTTTGGACAAAGTTGACAATTTCAAGAGAAAGAGAATACAATTCAACCCCCTTCTTGTGTTACTACTATGCTAAAAAATTATTAATGATAGATGAAAAGTTACAATGATAATGTTACCCTTACCATTCAAGACAATGTGCATTACTCCCCCACCCTCTTAATTACCCAATGAATACTTTCTTTAACCCAATAGTTATTTTTCCCTTCCTTTTAACCGTGCATTATTTAGGCTATTTCTACTATTCACTCTCTAAGAATTTCTCTCAACTTCCTTCCGTACCAAATAACTTACTCAAGTCACTTCCATACGTTTACTCTTTCTCTCTCACCTCAAAACCTCCTCTCTACATTCATTTCGAGCACAAACGAGAAATAGATAAGACTAGAACTTCCTCTAAGAGAGCTCTAAAGAAATACCCAATAAGGAGACAAACTCAAAGCTCATCAAGATAGGTGTCCATGAAAAGCAAGAGTTGAAAAGAAACCACACCACAGAAAAAGAGCTATTGAGTCTGTAACCCCTAAGTTGCAACCAAAGAAATAATTGAAGAAGGAGAAACACTTCTCCATTAGGTCAAAAGATGACATTCCATCTCAATCTCTTTTCTCCAACAAAGAGATTGAGCGAAAGTTTGTCACTCAGTTTTAATCCAAGAAGATCATAAGCGAAAGGAGAATATCTCTTGATGAAATTGCTAAGAAGGGAATGGATGTCGGAAAGGAGATTAGAAAGAAAAATGGAAGATCTTTTTCAACCTTTCTAAAAAAGTTTATCTAAATTTGGTAAATGCTTTCTTTGTAGCAGAACAAGAATCATATGATCCTCTAAAGCTTGTAAGCAATCTATATGGCGAAGATGTTATCATCACCAAGGTTTTAAATCTCGGAATAAGATGACTGTAGTGACTGCGACAAAACATACCCAGTGGCCACTATTTTCGCTTTAGCTCGTGACACAGCTGAGTCTGAAAATCACGCTCGATGGTCATAATGGAACGGTGTTGCGGCCGCAAGGGATGAGACGTAATGGCATTTCAGCTGCAATACTCTTCCGTTCATATTTTCTCACTTCCAAAACCATTTCCTTCATTTTTTCTTAATATAAAAAGCCAAAAACATACACCAAATCAACCCTAATGAGATCCTAACCTTTTGAGAGACTCAGAGACCCATCTTGTCACTCAGATCTATTGAAGGAGCTCCTGCCACCGCATCTTGGGTCAATCTGGACCTCTGTTTCGCGATCTTCGGTTCAGGTTGGTCTCAATCCATGGTGGAGGCGTGGATCCGTGGTGCAGCAGCTCATCCCTCAACCTTAGGTAACCCATCAAATCCATGGTTGATTTACGTCCATGTAGACTCTTAGAGATGATTTGTGCAACACCCCGAAAACTGTTTGTTTCATCATATATATTCATTTTATAATATTTACGATTTTTGAGAATTTTTCTAGAATTATTTGAATTGTTTGATTATTTTAATATATTTCTCAATTTGCGTGCACATTAAGCGGGACCGAGAAAATGAAATATTTCCCCGAGGCCGAAAAACCTTAGACTGTGAAAACGATAACGAGGGATCTTACTAAACTTGAGGCCGGACACAATTTTTGAAATTTTTATTTTTTGAGAGTTTATCTGACAGATAAAATTTGGGTACACTCTATTGTCCATTGGATAATGGATACTAGCTTTGTTAACTGCGACTATTATCTGTTGGATAATAGCTTGTAATAAAAATTTAGTAGATTATTTCTATCTAGTCACTTTTATGATATCATCTAAGTGACATCATTACATGATATCACGATTTGACTTTTTGGGAAAACGCAAGAAGCTTCTTGAAGAAGCTTTAGGAGAAACTTGTAAAGGAAGTTTGGCTCCTTTCTCCCATGGGGACACGGTTTTGGAGGAGTGGAAAAGATGACAAGATTGTCATCTTTTCACAAGCCATCACCTTTCACATTTTCACAAAACTATCACTTTCTCTCTCCACTTAAAAGTTTTCTATAACTTTCTCTCATTTTCTCTCTTCTTCCTCCTCTCCAACCACACAACCACACCTCTTCCTCCACCCTCCATGTTTGCTAAATTTCAAGCAATCATATTACTTGAAACTACATATTGTTTGAAGATATTTTCTTGTTGAAACTACCCCTAAAGCTCTCATCTCCATTTTCTCTCCTTCACCTCACGGCCACTACCCCAAATACCACCATCTCACCTTCAAAAAAATTCTAACAACCATATTCCTTGAATCAACATCCTTTCCTAAGACCATTTGGATGAAGATTTTGGCTTGTTCAAGTGATTTTACAATCTAAGATTTGAAAGCTTCTAAGGTAAAGTTTTCCTCTTTCCTAAGCTGTCCTTATTTGTTTGTGAATGACTATCTATCAAATATTTTATTCCACCTTTTCTCCCAACGCTCATGGCCAAGACTACTTTGAAGGATCAAAGAATTGATTTTTTATACTATCACCTAGTTCATTCCCATTTTTCTACCAAGAATTAAGAAAACAAAGTATAAAACTTTCTTCTTTTCTCTTGGAGAGCCTCACAGCCACACCCTCAACCCATTCTCTTAATCTTCTTTAATTTTATCCATCCACATCTCTTGAATTAAAACCCCATACTAAGACATTTTGTTATTGTGGGTTCTTTCAAAATCATCTTATTTCCAAACCCTAAATGTTGATGTTTGTGTGTTGTTTTGTTTTAAGGATCT
Organism: Ormosia semicastrata; assembly: GCA_029884595.1. NCBI lineage: Eukaryota > Viridiplantae > Streptophyta > Magnoliopsida > Fabales > Fabaceae > Ormosia > Ormosia semicastrata. The sequence continues at coordinate 80,867,552 of JAQQTO010000060.1, forward strand.
CCTTAGAAGGAGAAGCTTTTCAAGAGGACTCACAAGGAGCTAGGGAGCTACACTTGAGGTAAGAGGGAGATTAACCTCATCAACCACTCATGGTGGTGAGGAACGAATGGTTGTGTTGGGAGTAGAGAGTCCACGTGAGGATTCATCTACTTGATTGTGTGACTTTTAAATTTATGTTTGCTTGATATTGTAAGATTGTATGATGTGTGGTATGCAAGAGATGATTTTGATGGCTTAATGAATATATGTGATGATGTGATTTTGGTAGTAAGCATGAACTTAATTAATTGTGATGATTAAAGTATACGACATGCCATGATGTTGTTGTAAAAGAATTAATTTTTGCTCCCCTTGATCTCTTGAGGCTCACGGCCTTCTTGGCCTAGGAATAGGTATCCATGAGACAAATGTTTACTGATTAAGGACTTAGATGATTAGGTGACAAGGATAATGATTCATGAGGGTACAAGTTGAAAGAGGAAAGAAACAAGTTTTTACCATTGAAAAGAATTGATTCTGGAAAAGATGTTTGATAATTTGATGAAAAAGTGAATTTGGAGACTTAACATAGTTAATAATAGAATAGAAGAGTAATTAGGATGGAAAGGATTTCATTTAGAAGTTGGACAATGAAATTTTCAGAAAGAGTACTAGAAGATATTGCTTAGATGATTTAGGAGACTAATTAGGATCAAAGGATCGATAAGTCATGAGAGAAGATAACCCCAATGTTATGATTTGAGGGATAATGAAATTTAAATATATTACTAGGAATAGTCTTGAGAATAGTTTGGAATAATAATAATAATGGTTTGTTAGTGGGGATCTAGTTGGTTTAGATAATAATAACGATTTATTAGTGGTGAATCTACTTGGTTTGGAATAAGGATAACGATATATTGGTGGTGAATCTAATTTGTTTGATGATAAAGAAATAAAGATTTAGAATATAAGAATGGAAAAAAGGTTTTATTAAATTAAAAGCAATATAATTTTTGGAAAGAATATTAGTAAATGAAAATTTGAGGAATTTTGGCAATGAAAACTTGTGGTATTTTAGGGTTTAGGGAAAGGAAAAGAATTTGTGAGCTCAATGTGATAAATGACAATTTTTTGGATTATGCAACAAAGATATCTTGTGTTTGAAAGTAACAGTGAGGTTACTGGGAGACATGAACGATGCTTCTCTGAATTTTGTAAAAAAGATATCTTGTGTTTGAAAGTAATAGTGAGGTTACTGTGGGACATGAATGATGATTTTCTGCATGATGTGATAAAGATATCTTATGACTGAAAGTAACAGTAAAGTTACTACTGGGCCGACGTACTAGACCCGAGTGGATTGTGGAACCGAAGTACTGGACCCGGATGGATCATTGGTATTATATAATTGTATGGGCGGTTATATAATATCATTGATACTAATGGTATTGGACAATTGTATGGGCAGTTGCTTTACTACCATTAGGGAATGGTACAACGGCGGTTTGATTTCATCATTCATGCATTGGACATTATACAGTCGGCTTTTGTGCCTAGGAGTGAACGAGAACTTATAGGATAAGTGTAATCCATGATGGATCTCAGGGGGCGTCAGGGCGAGGTGTTCCACTTAGTGACCTGTTGTCACATTGTATACCCATGGCTGTGGATACTGTTACAACGCACGACGAGAACCCGATAAGCACTATCCTTTTCATGGTCCGGTGTAGACTATCTTTTGAGGGGGGACAGGTCTTCTGGAGCGTTCATATCTAAATTGTTAGCTCCACAGAGTAGGAACTTGTTGCATTGTGCATAAGGATGGTCAGTATACACATCGTGCATATGCATAGTCAGTGTACATCTTGTTGTGGTATAGTCAGTGTTTACATATTTCAATGTACCTTACTGAATCATATATTAGTTGATAACATGACTACACCTATTGATCTATCTTATTCATGTACTGCTATAATTATACCTGTTATTTCTTGATATCGTTGTATGTGAAAGACATTATTGTCTTTCATTGTATTCCTTGCTGCCATGATGGTATTGATGTAGGGGATCTCACCTCTTTTATTGTATTATTCTATCTGTTTCTATATTATACTTATGATAAAAAAGTCTGTGATGACGGTAAGGCAAGATCTGCGAGGTTTCACCCAACTGCAGTTCCACGGGGCATCAGAGCGTGGAGTGTTTAGTGGTCCACAAGACACATTCGGTATGACAGAGATGTCACTTTGCTTTGGAGTAGGACTCGGCATGAGGCAGCTACATCTACTATAGATGTAGTTGTTCACTTGGAATGTTACATGCCCCTTGGGGAGCTTTGGGATGATTGGGAAGCTTCCTCTAGGGAGGACTCTGTGGAATCGACTGCTCAGACTCCCGTCCGTAATGGCATGCCCCGACTGGGGGCTTTGTCTGCTGGGGATCCCGAGGGGATCTAGATGAAGATCAAGTGCAGGACCCTGTTTTTTAGGTGTGTGGATTTGGACAAGGCTCAATCTTCATTTGGTAATTATATGTATATATTTACTTCTTGGAACGCTTAAGTTTTATGCTTTTGGAACATGATGTAATGTAATTATAGATGTAACAAACTTTGTTTTATGAAAAGTCTATTTTATGGTTCTTATGTTTTGTGCTTTTAAAATTTGACCAGTTTATGTTATCTACAAATAGAAGCTTTTGAAACTCATATCTTATACTATTAACTTTTATAACTTGAGTAAAGGATTTTAAAGGGAGTCGGTTTTAAAAGTAATGCCTCCCAAAAGGGGGTGTTACATTAGGTGGTATCAGAGCAGTTCATCCTGTTGACTCGGGGTATAGACTGACTGTGCTTAGGCAGGTAGAAATTCCTGTGTGTGTGTATAGTGCATTTCCTTGTCTCTTGTTTGAGATGTTAAAAGAGGATTGCATAATTTGCTTTAGGTTGGATGTCAGTAGTTACTATTACACGGTTACATGATATTGAGGACTGGCTAACTAGGAGAATAAGGGTTCTTCTAGTGAGAGTCCAGTCGGATGACTGAACTCGTGTAGAATTTTTGTACCTACACCTTTTGGAGTGGTACCTCTAGTGTGAGTGAAGTCCAAGTCTGAATATTTTGGGTTTATGAGTATGTTTGCCTTGTTTGTGCTATGTGTTTCTCTGAAACTGAACACAAAGATGTATTGCTTGGTCTTCGAAGGGAGATAATTTTGTTTGAAATGGTTACTCCTTGTTTCCATTGTGTTTTGACTTATCTATTTTTGAAGAAAAGGCAATGGCTCGCGGTAGATGTACGCGTGGGAATGTGGAGCGCGACAATGAAGGGATGACTGCGACTGTGGAATCAATGCAAGGACTGGCTGGCATGACAGTACAATAAAAGTATAAGGTTGCTCAGCATCAGGAATTGATGGTCGAGGTTTAAATTTTGTTAGAGTTGAATTAGTTTCAGGACATGGGACCCCATAACATCGAACCATATTAGTTCCGAAAGAGGAAAAATCGTAAGGTTAAGCGATTTCGGCAGAAATCGTATTTACGGCCACCGAGGAATCAATATCAACAACAAATGGTTGGAGGAAGTACTAGTCACAGCAGATTCGGTCAGACCATAAAATTTTTACCACGTTGTAAGAAGTGTGGAAGGAATCACTTAACGAGGAATTGTGCGATCAAGGAAATGATTTATTTCAATTGCGGAAAGCCAGGACACGTGTTTAGGAATTGTCCTTCACAAAGGACTAAGCCTTCTATTAGCAATAAGCATGCGACAAGATCTCAAGTCGAAGGAGGAATCAGTACATTGAGTGGAGCAGAAGCCTCCCAATCTGAAGGTTTAATCAAGGATGATGGTACCATAGGAAGTAAGCCTTAAATTGTATTATTTGACTAAGGAACAACCTTTTCTTTTGTTGCCTTTGACTCTGTGAACCATTTGGGTTTGTTTGTGTTGACATTTCCCTTTTGACTTGAATATCACTCTTACCCTTTGCTAAGCTTGCTATTACTACTCAAGCCTGTTTAAATTGCCCTATTATTATTGGAAATTGAAACCTTCTTGCCAGTTTGATTTGTTTATCTCTTTTACAAAAGACATGATCTCAGGAATGGATTAGTTATTTTAATCACATCTTGTTATTTTGTTTCAATAAGAATTTATCGTTCCTTGAGGTTGAGATTTCTGAATTTGAACCTAGAAAGCTTATTCTTGAATTCATCGGACCATATCAAATTCTGTTGAATAGGTCTGATGGCATACCAAATAGCTTTACTATTTTTCTTTCTAACCTCCATAATGTTTTCAATATATTTCAATTGAGAAAATATGTGATGATCTAAACCATATCATTGTGCTGAATACAGTACAATTAGAGAAGGACTTGACCTATGAGACACTTCCTATTAAGATTAAGAATAGATGATCTAATAGACCAACTGAAGGGAGTCGTTGTTTTCTTCAAGATCAATTTGTGTTCTGGTTACCCTCAGATCCGCGTAAAAATAGAAGATGTTCCCGGAACAACTTTTCTAACACGTCATGAGCGCTACGAGTATTTAGTAATGTCATTTGAAGTAACAAATGCTCCAGCAATATTTGTGGATCACGTGAATAGGATCTTTCTTTCTTACTTAGACGGTTTGTCATTGTCCTTATTGACGATGTTTTGACCAATTCTCAAAGCTCAGAAGAACATGCTGAACCTCTCAGTGTGGTTCTTCAGATCCTGAAGAAGAAGGAGTCATATGTCAAGTTATCAAAATGTGAATTTTGGTTAGAGGAGGTTAAATTCTTGGGGCATATGATTTCAAGAGAATGAATTGTTGTGGATCCGACGAAAGTTGAAGCAGTTCTCCAATGGGACAGACCGAAGATCGTAACAGAGATTCATAGCTATGTGGGATTAATTGGTTAGTATCAAAAATTTCACCGCAGAATTTTCCAAGATGGCAGGACTTCTTATCCAGCTCACGCGAAAGAGTCAAGCTTTTGTATGGACTGATGCATGTGAGGGAATTTCTCAACAATGGAAGGAGAACTCGACTATTTTGCCAGTGATAATTCTGCTCAATCCCAACGAACCTTTTGAGACGTTTTGTGATGTTCCGCGATAGAGTTTAGAACGTGTGCTTGTTCGGAATAGAAGGAGTAGTAGCGTATGCTTCAAGACAACTGAGAGTACATGAAAAGAACTACCCTACACAAACTTGGTGTTAGCTTTTGTGGTTGCATTGAAGATCTGGAGACATGTTCTACAAGGAGTAATATCCGCATGTGTTCTAAGGTATAACAAATTTCAAGGATGAAATTTCTTTTTAGAAGCGGAGAGTTGTAACACCCCGAAAACTATTCGTTTCATGATATATATTCATTTTATAATATTTACGATTTTTGTGAATTTTTCTAGAATTATTTGAATTGTTTGATTATTTTAATATATTTTTCAATTTACGTGTGCATTAAACGGGGCCTGGAAAACAAAATATTTTCCGAGGCCGAAAAACCTTGGACTGTGGAAACGGTAATGGGGGATCTTACTAAACCCGAGGCCAAACACAGTTTTTGAAGTTTTGTTTTTCGAGATTTTATCTGACAGATAAAATTTGGGTACACTCTATTGTCCATTGGACAATGGATACCAGCTTTGATAATTGTGACTATTATCCGCCGAATAATAGCTTGTAATAAAAATTTAATAGATTATTTCTATCTAATCACTTTTATGATATCATCTAAGTGACATCATTACATGACATCACGATTTGACTTTTTAGGAAAACGTGAGAAGCTTCTTGAAGAAGCTTTAGGAGAAACTTACAAAGGAAGTTTGGCTCCTTTCTCCCATGGGGGCACGATTTTGGAGGAGTGGAAAAGATGACAAGGTTGTCATTTTTTCACAAGCCATCACCTTTCACATTTTCACAAAAACTATCACTTTCTCTCTCCACTCAAAAGTTTTCTCTAACTTTCTCTCATTTCCTCTCTTCTTCCTCCTCTCCAACCACACGGCCACACCTCTTCCTCCACCCTACATGTTTGCTAAATTTCAAGCAATCACATTGCTTGAAACTACATATAGTTTGAATATATTTTGTTGTTGAACTACCCCAATAGCTCTCATCTCCATTTTCTCTCCTTCACCTCATGGCCACCACCCCAAATACCATCATTTCATCTTCAAAAAAATTCTAACAACCACATTCCTTGAATCAACATCCTTTCCTAAGACAATTTGGATGAAGATTTTGGCTTATTCAAGTGATTTTACAATCTAAGATTTGAAAGCTTCTAAGGTAAAGTTTTCCTCTTTCCTAAGCTTTCCTTATTTGTTTGTGAATGACTATCTATCAAATATTTTATTCCACCTTTTCTCCCAAGGCTCACGGCCAAGACTACTTTGAAGGATCAAAGAATTAATTTTTTATACTATCACCTAGTTCATTCCCATTTTTCTACAAAGAATCAAGAAAACAAAGTATAAAATTTCTTCTTTTCTCTTAGAGAGCCTCACAGCCATACCCTTAACCCACTCTCTTAATCTTCTTTAATTTTATGCATCCACATCTCTTGAATTAAAACCCCATACTAAGACATTTTGTTGTTGTGGGTTCTTTCAAAATAATCTTATTTCCAAACCCTAAATGTTGATGTTTGTGTGCTGTTTTGTTTTAAGGATCTCCTTGGAAGGAGAAGCTTTTCAAGAGGACTCACAAGGAGCTAGGGAGCTACACTTGAAGTAAGAAGGAGATTACCCTCATCAACCACTCATGGTAGTGAGGAACGAATGGTTGTGTTGGGAGTGAAGAGTCCACGTGAGGATTCATCCACTCAATTATGTGACTTTTAAAGTTATGTTTGTTTGATATTGTATGATTATATGATGTGTGGTATGCAAGAGATGATTTTGATGGCTTAATGAATATATGTGATGATGTGATTTTGGTAGTAAGCATGAACTTAATTAATTGTGATGATTAAAGTATACGACATGCCATGATTTTGTTGTAAAAGAATTGATTTTTGGTCCCCTTGATCTCTTGAGGCTCACGGCTTTCTTGGCCTAGGAAGAGGTATCCATGAGAAAAATGTTTACTAATTAAGGACTTAGATGACTAGGTGACAAGGATAATGATTCATGAGGGTACAAGTTGAAAGAGGAAAGAAACAAGTTTTTACCATTGAAAAGAATTGATTCTGGCAAAGATGTTTGATAATTTGATGAAAGAGTGAATTTGGAGACTTGACATAGTTGATAATAGAATAGAAGAGTAATTAGGATGGAAAGGATTTCATTTAGAAGTTGAACAATGAAATTTTTAGAAAAAGTACTAGAAGATGTTGCTTAGATGATTTGGGAGACTAATTAGGATCAAAGGATCGATAAGTAAGGAGAGAAGATAACCCCAATGTTATGATTTGAGGGATAATGACATTTAAATATATTACTAGGAGTAGTCTTGAGAATAGTTTGGAATAATAATAATAATGATTTGTTAGTGAGGATCTAGTTGGTTGAGATTATAATAATGATTTATTAGTGGTGAATCTACTTGGTTTGGAATAAGGATAATGATTTATTGGTGGTGAATCTAATTAGTTTGATGATAAAGAAATAAAGATTTAGAAGATAAGAATAGAAAAAGGTTTTATTAAATTAAAAGCAATATAATTTTTGGAAAGAATATTAGTAAATGATAATTTGAGGAATTTTGGCAATGAAAACTTGAGGTATTTTAGGGTTTAGGGAAAGGAAAAGAATTTGTGAGCTCAAGGTGATAAATGATAATTTTCTGGATTATGCAACAAAGATATCTTGTGTTTGAAAGTAACAGTGAGGTTACTGTGAGACATGAATGATGCTTCTCTGAATTTTGTAATAAAGATATCTTGTGTTTGAAAGTAACAGTGAGGTTACTATGGGACATGAATGATGATTTTTTACATGATGTGATAAAGATATCTTATGACTGAAAGTAACAGTAAAGTTACTACCGGGTTGACGTACTGGATCCGAGGGAATGTGGAACCGAAGTACTGGACCTGGATGGATCATTGATATTATGTAATTGTATGGGCAGTTATATAATATAATTGATACTAATGGTATTGGACAATTGTATGGGTGGTTGCTTTACTACCATTAGGGAATGGTACAATGGTGGTTTGATTTCATCGTTCATGTAACGCCCCTTTTTAGGAGGGAACGTCACATTGTCAATTACAATGCGGAAATAAAATTATATAAGTTAAGACCAGGTTATTATTATTGTAATACAAATTTACTTGATTATAGTTATGTAATTAAATTGGTGAATTTTTTTTTTTACAATGACAATAATTAATAACCACAGTGACGAAACATAAATGGAAATAGAGAGTAAACAGAAGTAAAGCATACACTGGAATTAACTTTGCATATTCATATATATATATATATTTGTCAAACTGTTTGGTTACAAAGCCTGGTATACCAAAAAGCAAAACTATACCTGTCCCAAAGGATTATACATACACATCCCCATGGTATCAGAAATATACAGCCCACTACAAAAGACATCAGGCCCCCAAAATAAAAACTCTAGCAGCCATCAGTGGCTACCAGCAATATCAATCCCTCAGATGAAGAGGAATCGTGTCAGGATCCTCTTCAGGTTCCTCCACGAGGTCATCCTCAGGGACCTCCTCGGGGTCTTCCTCATCAGAGGAAACCTCCATAGGAGCCACAGAGCTACGGGACGGGGCCCGAGCTGTGGAATCAAAAGAGTCCTCCTGCGGGGTGTAGTAGCGGTCACGCCACATCTCCCGTATGGGTAGATAAAACTCCAGACGCAGGCTGATGTAGCAGGTAAAGGTCGGCGGCTCATGACGCCTCCAGGCCAAAGCAATCGACACGTCTCCCAGGTAGACGCAGCGCTCGGAGTTAAAGTTGATGTGCCAGCATTCCGGCCCTCCAAGGAAAGTCAGGCGCACATCGCCTAGAAATTCGCACATGCGTGCCTCCATGATTCACAGTAGATGCTAGTCGCAAGCAGGCCAGAAGCCGGGGAAATCGGGAGCTTCAACCTCTTTGCTGTCGTCTTCGATGTAACACAACATATAGATGGGAAATAATAGAAAGACAGGGAAGAGGTAAGACATCCTACCATCATTACCAATTATAGCAACAAGAAACAAAATGGCGCAAAGCGTCCACATAGCATTTTTGACAACAATAATGATAATAAACATTAAGTAGCAGTAATAATCAACCAAGCAGTTCCAGGTAGTTATATATATCAGTAATACAACAGTTCCAATTATAATAATAATAAATGCCAGATAATTCATGGACCCACTATGCACATGCATACAAAGTCAAAATCCTACTCCATGGAGCTAGACACAAACAGCTGGAGAGAAAGATCAGGAGACACGTCTGCAGCTCGGCTGCTGCGACCAAAGTGCTATAACTCAACAGTTTATCCACGTGCACATCATGGCATTGTACAGATAGTCTACGCTAGATCACGATATAGGACAGTGCCTAGTCAGGATCGTTGGTGCGTTTGCATCGGTCTGCCCCACGGACAAAAGAGCTACCAACTGTCCATTGCGGGGTATTCGCACCCTAACGCCCCCATGGTCAACAATAGACCTACACTAGTCTACTCGCACCCACACAAAGGTGTGTTCAACGCCTAGGCAACTCGGCCTTAACACGGTCCAAACGGACATTTATGATGCATACAGACTCCATGCATAATCGGGTATTATCATCATCACATACTCTTTCACAATACGCCACAATTGGCCAAAGTAAGCATCAACACGAATATTGGTCGCACACATGGACCCAAAATATCATAATATTGAAATTAAATAAATTAATACATTTTTAAGGTTTGTTATGAATTCTTACTTAAAATTAGTCTTTCTTTCAAGGTTCATCTCTAATTGAATTCTCATAATTAATTAAATTTTCTAATGTAATTTATTCTCATACACTTAGGAGGTTATTCTAAGATCTCAAAGTCTCACACTCTCTTGTTCTTGCCCTAATTAAAATTTTCCTAAGTCTTATGAAAATTTCATTCTTGGTTCTTTAAAATTTATAAATCTCAAAGTACAATTAAATTTTCCAATTTACTAATCCTTGCATCCTATTACCATTAATTTAATCACTAGGTGTTAGGTGATAAATTTTAATTTTGGATTCGACGGAGAAAATCCCTCTAGTGTACAAATGTGAGGCTACCCTTTGACTAAAAATAATATGACAGAATGATGAAAGATGTCAGCCATAATGTGATTTGGTGACGAAAATGGCTAAGTTACAATTTGACAGAATCAATGTTGATAGAAAAACATTATTTGACAAGAATGGCTAAAAGTCAAGTTCTGTCAAATGAAGATTCTGTCGAATGAAGATCAATTCTATCGAATGATGCATAAAGCTGTCAAATATGCTAGAAGGTCAGTTCTGTCGAATGATGTATAAAGCTGTCGAATATACTAGAAGGTCAGTTCTGTCGAATGATGTATAAAGCTGTCGAATATGTTAGAAGGTCAGTTCTGTCGAATGATGTATAAAGCTGTCGAATATACTAGAAGATCAGCAGAAATCCTAATTCGACGGATGGGTGTTGACGTTGGAGAAATCTTCTAAGTGTTGAACCGACGAAAGTACTAAATGGTCAGAAATTCTAATTCGATGGATATTGACATTGGAGAAGTTTCTCTTGTGTTGAACCGACGAAAGTGCTAAATGGTTAGAAGTTGGTTTTGTCAAAAGTTAGGCAAGGTACTAGTGTCAAATATGTGACATACAACTGCCGTATACGTGTCTAATTTTTAGGAGTAAGTTATTTTCATAGTTTACCTATAAATATTAGGATTCACGATGTACAAAGGGTTGGATACTTGATTGAAATCCTAAACATCTCACTCAAGTAGATACACGGATACATATCAAATTTTTCTCTTCATTAATTACATAATGTACACTTGATTAATTATGAATTCCAATTGTTACAATTGTTCACAAAGAACCCCAAATTTTGGGCCTCAAAACCGTGGCCACCCAAGGGAAAATCCAACATCAATTTCTTCCATTTCATGCATTCTAATCCAATCCAATATATCAATATACACAAACAAACAATCTAATAGCATAAACTCATTATAAACAACATACAAACATACTAATCATGCAAATAAAGAATAACCCTCGATAGGGTTTTCTCACAATCAATCACAAACAAGGTTTCTAAATGCTAATAGAGGTTGAGGAGGAGTGTCTTCCTCTTACCTAAGTGAAGAACAAACAAAGAACTCCCTTGAAGCCCTTTGGATTTTCGGATTTGGTTCCTCCAAGAACCCTAAAATTTCAAACTCATTAAAATAGCACCATTGCTTGAAAAATAAAGCATGGGTGGTCACAAGGAAGACCATAGAAACGAAAATAAGGAAAGGGAAGTGAAGAATCAATAACTTACCCAAAGAACCCTAAGCTTGAAGCTTGAAGAAAATGGTGAAAATGATGGATTTTCAAAGAACCACCAACTAGAAAAGTGTTTAGGAGAGGGAGAGGATTAAGAAAATGGGGTTAGATGAAAATTTTGTGATGGATGAGGGCATTATGGAGTGGTGGCCGTGAGCCTTGGTGTAACACCCTCCTGAGGGCATCACATTTCTAACTCCTGACTCATAATCTGAAAAAGAAGTTCGCACAAAGTTTGAGTTATAAAAGATGGGTTTCAAAATTTCTTTTTTATTGAAACGTGAATTTACTAAAAATATTAGGTAATATTGAAAATCATATTTTAACTATTCATTATGCAATATTAACACCAATTAATATCACAATTTAAAGAGAAATATAAAATTAACAGACTTATTTTTTTTTTGAAACAGTAGCAAACTCCATGACGGGTCCTACTTAATAGCACGGTACAACACTAACATTAAATTTTAACATACTCATTCCTTCTCTTGTATCAACTTGATGCATCAGAACTTTACTCCTTGTCTACCCGGCACATCTTCGAACTTGAGACAGCCATTTTTCAATGTTTCCATTAATCTCTGAGTATCTACTACTCGTTATGTCTAAGACAACTCGATCCTTCTATTATTTGATTTTAACAGTACAGACACAGCAAAACAATATAACAAAGAGGTGAGATCACCTACACCAATACCAACATGACAGCACAGAGATAACACAAACAGCAATATTATACAGATATATCATACCACAATTATGATCATGCCATCAACATTAATCAACTATCATCATCCAATCATTTATCAATTCAATCATCATCTAAGTATTCAAAACAATTGTCATAACCAATAACCAATATTCCTCAATTAATATATCACACATGATATAAATGCTCAGATTTATGCATATGCACAAAGACTCATTTTATCAAAAATAACTCCATAGAGGTTTTCACAATTTCGAGAAGAATGCTCTGGTTAATTGTCAGTCTTAACCCAAAGACAATCTCCCAGTTGTTGAAAAGAATCGTGTTCTTGTCGGGTATCGTCAATGCGTTGCAACAGACTGCATCGCCAAGTGGCATGTGGTACTCGCCAATTGTCACCTGTGGTCGACCACCACCGCTACTGACGCCCCCAATATCTATCATAGACCTCACTATCAATTCTCATTCCCTCTTCAACCACAAGGGTCATAATAGCTATTAGCTATATTTTATACAATGCACGAATATATCAGTGCAAGTCCAACCCCAAAGGGCCAAATCTTTTCAATTTCATTTGTTTAATGTAATCATATGCTTCAATGCATATTTTATACAATGCACGAATATATCAGTGCAAGTCCAACCCCAAAGGGCCAAATCTTTTCAATTTCATTTGTTCAATGTAATAATATGCTTCAATGCATATCTTTTTCAATGCACGTATAATGCATCAAATCCAATCACAAACATATCTTTCCAATGCATGTATAATGCACCAAATGCCAATCACAGGCAAAACATGTCATTTTCTCACACAGCATCCATATACTGGTTCTACAATATTTATACTATATTTTCAACAGGAAAATCATATTATCACAATTTCATAGTTATAAAATTCTTTCGTCGTATTTTCACAAAATTGCGCAATATTTCCATTTCATTTTCACAATTCCAAAATGTTTCTGTTACATTTTCACAATTCCAAAATGTTTCTGTTATATTTTCACAATACCATAACACTTCTTTTACGTTTTTAAAATTTTGTAACATTTCTGTTATATTTTCAAAATACTGCAACACTTCTATTGCACTTTTAAATCACATATTTAATTTTTCAATGTTTTTCTCAATCACATAAAAATATACGTTTCTCAAATTGCGTAACGATTTTCCACCATTTTCAAAATTGCATAACTTAAAAATTATTCTTTTAAGTTGCATAAATCATTTTCCATCATTCTCAAAATATTTAAAATACTTTCCAAATCACATAAGATTTTCTGTCATTTTCACAATTACGTAAAAGTATTCTATCATTATTTAATCACGTAGTGATTTTTTAATAATATTTTCAATAGTGTAAAATATTTAAACGCTTTCCAAATCGGGTAGAAATAATTTAACATTTTTCAAATTGCATAGAAATATTTTGCTGTAATTCAAATCATTTTTAAGATATGTAAAATATTTTTCAACATTTTACAATTACGTAAAATATTCCTCAATATTCCAAACATTATTTTGGACTTAAATAAATCAATCTTAATTCAAGAAATCCTTTTTTAAAAATATAATTCACAAAATCACTTTTCCATTGATATAAATCATTGTTTCAAAACTTAGCATTTTCTAACGTACTTCAAAACTCAAAAATAAGTTATACGTTAGTAAATTTTCAAAATACCATTATATTCTCCATTTTTTCCAAATCATTTCCAAATCAACCTTCCTCAAAATAATATAACTTTGTACTTCATTTAATATATTTTCTTATTCAAGAAAATCTTTTTTCATAGTATATTTCACAAATTCACAATTCCATTGAATTAAATCAATGTTTCTAACTTTAAAAATTACTAATGCTTTTCAAAATCCAACGGGATTTTAATAAATTCTTTTTAAAACAAATTGAGGCTCACTTGCAACCTCTCTTTTCCATTTACATAAAAATTCATTTCTCAAGTGCTAAAATACTCTGATTTCCATTTCAATTTCCTTGTATTAAATTAATTATATTTCCACTTGAAAAATTACTTTGTTTCATCAAAATTAATGCATTACAAGCCTTCAAAAACGTGGACATGACTATTGAAAATTATCAAAACATTTTTCTTTCTAAATTGATATGGTTTTACACAAATAAAATCATTAAAATTTTATTTTCAAAACTGAAGTACCGATGGTTATAAAAACCAAATCCATTTGTTCAAATTCATTTTTACTTTCTTTGCAAATCCTTAAAATCAACGTTTGCCCGTTTCATTCAAAACTCATGTTTAGAAAAATACTCAAGAACTTTGTACACAAAATAAATAAATAAAAATTCTTCAAAAACCATGTTCTTGTTCTCTTGAAAAACAAACCCTTTGTTTATTTTTTATACTCTTCAAATCATCCATTTTCATCCTTCATGAAATTATTAATTTATGAACACCTATTTAGAGGTCTCTTGGCTAAAATTCACTAAGTTCTAGGGACCAAAAATTAATTCCCTTATTATTGAAAAATTTCAACATGAACTCTAATTTTTGGGAGCTCAAAACCGTAGCCTCCCCCTTGGCCTTTGGAGCCAAAAATCAATTTCCTTTTCATCACCACATCATGACATACACATATATATATTTCATCATAAATACTATAAGCATGCCATATACTTATCATGCATAATATAAGCATATCACCAAAGCCATAAAATCATACAAAGCATATCAAGCATAAGCAAATAAATCAAAGCTCATAAATACACATAAATTATTACATGACCATGGATTGGAATCCTCACATGGATTCACCATCCATCAAATATAAGATCATCTCTCACCACCATAATTGGTTGGTGAGATAGATCTCTTGAAGATCCTCAAAAACTCCTTGTTTTGCTTCTTTTTCCAAGTCCTTCACCACCAAGGGCTTCTCAAATACAAAACAAAATATATAGAAATTAGTATACTAAGCTTGATTAAGAGGAACCATGGATCAAACATAGTTTAGATCATGAAAAAGAAGAGAAGAAATGAATTCTTTTTATACTTCACCTCAAAAACCCAATAACTTTGATCTTGAAGAAAGTCCATGAAGATGAATGATTTAGAGAAAATCTCCAACATGAAAGTTGCTTAGAATATCATGTAGATTCAAGATCTATGGTTGGATTAAATTAAACAAACCATGGAACAAACATGGTTTAGAAAATCATAAACATGAATTTAAACAATAGAAATCAAAGTTTACCTCCAAGGAAGTAAGGTAAAAGTGGGATTTTGAAGCACTTAGAGTGGGATTTTGGGAAAACTTTCTAAATGAAAAGTGTTTAGAATGGTGTTTAGCTTTAGGAAATGATGAGAGTGAAAATTATAGGTGAGTGAGGGTGCTCAAGGGTGCTAGGGCAGAACCATATGATGTGAAAATGGAAGGAAAATATGCTTTGGTGTTCTTGAAATTTAGAGAGAAAATGGCTAAGTCTTTAGGTGAGAGAAAAGCAAATATTGAGAGTAATATTGAGTGGTGCATCCGTGAGGTGAATTGTGTAAGAAATAATAGGAGATATACTTGAAATAAAAGATCATAATTGTGTTCACATTTGAAGCACATGGCTTGGTCACCTTTTGACCACCTAATGTTCATGCAAGATTATTCAAGAACCTTGGAGAAGCTCTCCAAGCTGCATAACCGTGTGACTCTTCATGGAATTAGGGACTTAATTGTTTTCAATTAAAGGTTAATTGTATGTTAATTAAATAGCTAACTAATTAGGTTTAGTTTCCTAACCAATCTTAATTAATTATTCAATTACATAACTAATTAATTAGACATATAATTGTATATATTATATCCTCTAATTAAAATTAGGATATTTAATTAAGAATTAAATTATAACAATTTAACATTTAATTTAGTTTACTTAGCTTGTTAATTAGGCCATTAGATTAACCAAATTAGGATTAATTAGTGACTAATCAAATTAAAGCTACTATTGTTGATTTCATCTTTTTCTTTGGCCTAAAAAGGCTACTCAAAATTGTCTCCTCCTTCCTATCCATTCTCCAATACCGTCCCCCCTCTTCCTAATGCATTCATGAAGTTGTCATCATTATTAGTCACCATCTAAAGCATTTCTAGCCATTGATTAATTCAATGGTTAGGATTTAGGTAGACTTTGGATTTAGAAGACTTAATCTAGGCCATTAGATCTTTTTCTTTTAAATTCTAACCATTAGATATGTCTCCAAAAATGAAGGGTCAAGATTACTCCTTCTTACTTTTAATCCAAGGGTCATAATTAGTCTTGACTACTTTTTAAGACCAAATCTCCACCCTTGATTAATTCTTCATCCAATGGTCATAAATGGTCTTTTTCACTTTTTAAGACTAAATCTCCACCCTTGATTTAATCTAAATCCAATGGTTATAAATGGTCCTTGTTACTTTACAAGACCAATTCTACACCGTTGATTAAATCTACAGTTGATATTGAAGTCTTTCTTATTAAGCTTGTCTAGATTAAATCTCTACCATTGATTAGATCAATGGTTAACATCCAATGTTTCTTTATTTATTTCTCAACCGTTGATTAAATCAAGATCAAGTCTCCACCGTTAATTAAATAAATGGTGGATATCCAAACCACTAATATTGACTTAAGCAATATAATTTCTATTTTTATCTACTAAAAACCTCACGAAAGAATATATTTACTGTATTTTTATCGCCCGATAATTAAATACAGTACCAAACACAATACAAGAAAATTTCTAAAACTGTTTCCGGATTCAAGTTTAGTAAGATCCCCTGTCTCCGTCTAAACAGTACAAATTTTTTTATGCGTAGAAAAATTTTCACTTTGCGGGACCCACCTGGGCCCACCTAGGACCACCTGAGCCTACATACAGTCAAAAAAATTCATAATCATTCACAAAAATCACAAATATTAGAAAACACACAAATATCAAATCAGATCACGTAAAATAATTAAAACCTAATGGTAAAAATTAAATTACGTAAAGTTTTTTTCCTACAATAATTTTTATTTTCCTGACACGGAGTGAATCACTCAAAATGATCAAATACGCTGACAGAATAAACAAAATAATTTTACAACATCTAGAAATTACTAAACAGTAAAATTCTGTTAACTGTCAAAATTATTGTTTAAGAGATACGAAATTTGGGATGTTACAATACTCCCCCTCTTTATAGAAATTTCATCCTCGAAATTTCATGACCATGATTTCACACCCTTGGAATAAATAATGACATTATTCCTCATTTATCTTATTTTCCAATTCCCATGAAGCTTCATCTCTTACATCTTACTATACTATTCTAACCAGCAAAATCTTTTTGCTGATGTTCAACTTCTCCGAATCAAATATCTCAGACTCCTATAATTACTGAAGATGTTGAATGTTACTCCAGAAAGAAAGAATTTCCATATCTCTGATACCAACATAACGACAACCAATCTTCATTCATACCTAGAATAGTTTTTCTCAGATAACTTCTAACTAATGTAATGTATTACTTAAAATTTCCTTATTCTCATATCACTACATATTCCAGCTTTTGCTTTTAACAGGAAATGTCTCACTAATCAAATTCTCCTTTCCACAGCACGATACCAGATACTTTCGTAAATTTTTTTCTATGATTTTCCATTACCATCTTAAATTTTCCCATAGAAGAATTGTTCCAATCTTTTGAAGAATTCACCTCACTTCTGCTGCGTTACTCAGATATGTCAACACGGAAACAAATATAGAAATATCTTTTCTTGCGAGATATTCCTTCAATTGCAGGAGATGAAAGAAAACATCATGGAAGATAACAAAACGAATCGAACCTGTTATCGAACATATCCAGCAAAGAATTGGATGTAACCCGATTTTCAAAAATGAATTTTCTCTAGATTACTCACAGTCCGTTGAAATAATCTCATTGGATATGGTTGGAAAATAACCAATCCATTTTCAAAGATCACGTCTGTTTATGAAACAGACCAAACTAACACAAAAATTTTGAACAACAGATCAAACTAACACAAAGTTTTGATCTATAACAATAATTTGAATAACTTGAATAGCTCAATCATCTAAGAATAGAAATAGAAGTAAACAAATCAGAGGATAACGAATAACTCTAACATATAATTGATCTACTCAATCATATGTCATAAGCAATAGGTTATTCACAGAAATATTCAATATGGTTTATAGGATTAGCTCCAATGACGTAATCTCCATTGATTAAATCTTCCGCTCAGAACACTCCCGTTCTATTCAGAGTAATAACTTCCCTTACTATCTAAAATTTTTACTAATTAAAAACTCTATTTTCAAAGAGCATAATCTCTGGGAAAATGTGTCCAACTTTTCCACAATTTGTTTCCTTGACGTACATTCCTTCATTTAAGTACTTTCTTTCACATCCTTTACTGTTTTTGGTTTCCTCAATGGTTTTAAATACATCTTCCGTCGAAATCAATTACTTTCTCAATATCCTAAAAAAATACCAAGTTCCAAAATTACGAAATCTTATATTCCAAGATTGATTCTCTTCCATCAGATCCTAAACTTCAACTTCCAGTTTCCACTGAACAGTGGTCCTTTGTTCGTGCAATCGTCTTTCCACATTGCTCATGTTGCTCCGGTAGCTGCAACTGTATTACTAGTAACATGTTCCACTTCCACACAAGTATAACTGAGGCTTGTGGATCGAAATATAATGGATCTAATATCATTTATAAACAACATTATTTTCTTTCAGAAAACAAACACAGAGAACACAACACAAGCAAAATAGACCTAACCACAAACCCCAAAAGACTCAAACCGTGCTCTGATACTAACTAATGTAACACCCTCCTTAGGGCATCACATTTCTGACTCTTGACTCATAATCTGAAAAGAAGTTCGCACAAAGTTTGAGTTATAAAAGATGGGTTTCAAAATTTCTTCTTTACTAAAACGTGAATTTACTAAAAATATTAGGTAATATTGAAAATCATATTTCAACTATTCATTATGCAATATTGACACCAATTAATATCACAATTTAAAGAGAAATATAAATTTAACAGACTTATTTTTTTTTGAAACAGTAGCAAACCCCATGACAGGTCCTACTTAATAATACGGTACAACACTAACATTAAATTTTAACATACTCATTCCTTCTCTTGTATCAACTTGATGCATCAGAACTTTACTCCTTGTCTACCTAGCACATCTTCGAACTTGAGACAGCCACTTTTCAATGTTTCCATCAATCTCTAAGTATCTACTACTCGTTATGTCTAAGACAACTCGATCCTTCTATTATTTGATTTTAACAGTACAGACACAGCAAAATAATATAACAAAGAGGTGAGATCACCTACACCAATACTAATATGGCAGCACAGAGATAACACAAACAGCAATATTATACAGATATATCATACCACAATTATGATCATGCCATCAACATTAATCAACTATCATCATCTAATCATTTATCAATTCAATCATCATCTAAGTATTCAAAACAATTGTCATAACTAATAACCAATATTCCTCAATTAATATATCACACAGATATAAATGCTCAGATTTATGCATATGCACAAAGACTCATTTTATCAAAAATAACTCCATGGAGGTTTTCACAATTTCGAGAAGAATGCTCTGGTTAATTATCAGCCTTAGCCCAAAGACAATCTCCCAGTTGTTGAAAAGAATCGTGTTCTTGTCGGGTATCGTCAATGCGTTGCAACGGACTGCATCGCCAAGTGGCACAGGGTACTCACCAACTGTCCACTAGTCGATCGCCGCACCTTGACGCCCCCAAGATCCATCATAGACCTCACTATCAATTCTCATTCCCTCTTCAACCACAAGGGCCATAATAGCTATTAGCTATATTTTATACAATGCATAAATATATCAGTGCAAGTCCAACCCCAAAGGGCCAAATCTTTTCAATTTCATTTGTTCAATGTAATCTTATGCTTCAACGCATATTTTATACAATGCACGAATATATCAGTGCAAGTCCAACCCCAAAGGGCCAAATCTTTTCAATTTCATTTGTTCAATGTAATCATATGCTTCAATGCATATTTTTTTCAATGCACGTATAATGCACCAAATCCAATCATAAAAATATCTTTCCAATGCATGTATAATGCACCAAATGCCAATCACAAGCAAAACATGTCATTTTCTCACACAGCATCCATATACTAGTTCTACAGTATTTATACTGTATTTTCAACAGGAAAATCATATTATCACATTTTCATAGTTATAAAATTCTTTCGTCGTATTTTCACAAAATTGCGCAACATTTCCATTTCATTTTCACAATTCCAAAACATTTTTGTTACGTTTTCACAATTCCAAAACGTTTCTGTTATATTTTCACAATACCATAACACTTCTTTTACGTTTTTAAAATTTTGTAACATTTCTGTTATATTTTCAAAATACTGCAACACTTCTATTGCACTTTTAAATCACGTATTTAATTTTTTAATGTTTTTCTCAATCACATAAAAATATACGTTTCTCAAATTGCGTAATGATTTTCCACCATTTTCAAAATCGCATAACTTTAAAATCATTCTTTTAAGTTGCGTAAATCATTTTCCATCATTCTCAAAATATTTAAAACATTTTCCAAATCACATAAGATTTTCTATCATTTTCACAATTACGTAAAAATATTCTATCATTATTTAATCACGTAGTGATTTTTCAATAATATTTTCAATAGTGTAAAATATTTAAACGCTTTCCAAATCGCATAGAAATATTTTAACATTTTTCAAATTGCACAGAAATATTTTTCTTGTATTTCAAATTATTTTTAAGATACAGTAAAATATTTTTCAACACTTTACAATTACGTAAAATATTCCTCAATATTCCAAACATTATTTTGGACTTAAATAAATCAATCTTAATTCAAGAAATCCTTTTCAAAAATGTAATTCACAAAATCACCTTTCCATTGATATAAATCAATGTTTCAAAACTTAGAATTTTCTAACGTACTTCAAAACTCAAAAATAAGTTATACGTTAGTAAATTTTCAAAATACCATTATATTCTCATTTTTTCCAAATCATTTCCAAATCAACCTTCCTCAAAATAATATAACTTTCTACTTCATTTAATATATTTTCTTATTCAAGAAAATCCTTTTTCATAGTATATTTCACAAATTCACAATTCCATTGAATTAAATCAATGTTTCTAACTTTAAAAATTACTAATGTTTTCCAAAATCCAACGGGATTTTAATTAATTCTTTTTAAAACAAATTGAGGCTCACTTGCAACCTCTCTTTTTTATTTACATAAAAATTCATTTCTCAAGTGCTAAAATACTCTGATTTCCTTTTCAATTTTCTTGTATTAAATTAATTATATTTCCACTTGGGAAATCACTCTGTTTCATCAAAATCAATGCATTACAAGCCTTCGAAAACGTGGACATGACTATTGAAAATTATCAAAACATTTTTCCTTCTAAATTGATATGGTTTTACACAAACAAAACCATTAAAATTTTATTTTCAAAATCGAAGTGCCGATGGTTATAAAAACCAAACCCATTTGTTCAAATTCATTTTTACTTTCTTTGCAAATCTTTAAAATCAACGTTTTCCCGTTTCATTCAAAACTCATGTTTAGAAAAATACTCAAGATCTTTGTACACAAAATAAATAAATAAAAATTCTTCAAAAACCATGTTCTTGTTCTCTTGAAAAACAAACCCTTTGTTTATTTTTTATACTCTTCAAATCATCCATTTTCATCCTTCATGAAATTATTAATTTATGAACACCTATTTAGAGGTGTCTTGGCCGAAATTCACTAAGTTCTAGGGACCAAAAATTAATTCCCTTATTCTTGAAAAATTTCAACATGAACTCTAATTTTTGGGAGCTCAAAACCGTAGCCTCCCCCTTGGCCTTTGGAGCCAAAAATCAATTTCCTTTTTATCACCACATCATGACATACACATATATATATTTCATCATAAATACTATAAGCATGCCATATACTTATCATGCATAATATAAGCATATCACCAAAGCCATAAAATCATACAAAGCATATCAAGCATAAGCAAATAAATCAAAGCTCATAAACACACTTAAATTATTACATGACCATGGATTGGAATCCTCACATGGATTCACCATCCATCAAATATAAGACCATCTCTCACCACCATACTTGGTTGGTGAGATGGATCTCCCTCTTACCTCTTGAATATCCTCAAAAACTCCTTGTTTTGCTTCTTTTTCCAAGTCCTTCACCACCAAGAGCTTCTCAAATACAAAACAAAATATATAGAAATTAGTATACTAAGCTTGATTAAGAGGAACCATAGATCAAACATAGTTTAGATCATGAAAAAGAAGAGAAGAAATGAAGTCTTTTTATACTTCACCTCAAAAACCCAATAACTTTGATCTTGAAGAAAGTCCATGAAGATGAATGATTTAGAGAAAATCTCCAACATGAAAGTTGCTTAGAATATCATGTAGATTCAAGATCTATGGTTGGATTAAATTAAACAAACCATGGAACAAACATGGTTTAGAAAATCATAAACATGAATTTAAACCATAGAAATCAAAGTTTACCTCCAAGGAAGTATGGTAAAAGTGGGATTTTGAAGCACTTAGAGTGGAATTTTGGGAAAACTTTCTAAATGAAAAGTGTTTAGAATGGTGTTTAACTTTAGGAAATGATGAGAGTGAAAATTATAGGTGAGTGAGGGTGCTCAAGGGTGCTAGGGCAGAACCATATGATGTGAAAATGGAAGGAAAATATGCTTTGGTGTTCTTGAAATTTAGAGAGAAAATGGCTAAGTCTTTAGGTGAGAGAAAAGCAAATATTGAGAGTAATATTGAGTGGTGCAGCCGTGAGGTGAATTGTGTATGAAATAATAGAAGATATACTTGAAATAAAAGATCATAATTGTGTTCACATTTGAAGCACATGGCTTGGTCACCTTTTGACCACCTAATGTTCATGCAAGATTATTCAAGAACCTTGGAGAAGCTCTCCAAGCTGCATAACCGTGTGACTCTTCATGGAATTAGGGACTTAATTGTTTTCAATTAAAGGTTAATTGTATGTTAATTAAATAGCTAACTAATTAGGTTTAGTTTCCTAACCAATCTTAATTAATTATTCAATTACATAACTAATTAATTAGACATATAATTGTATATATTATATCCTCTAATTAAAATTAGGATATCTAATTAAGAATTAAATTATAACAATTTAACATTTAATTTAGTTTACTTAGCTTGTTAATTAGGCCATTAGATTAACCAAATTAGGATTAATTAGTGACTAATCAAATTAAAGCTACTATTGTTGACTTCATCTTTTTCTTTGGCCTAAAAAGGCTACTCAAAATTGTCTCCTCCATCCTATGCATTCTCCAATACCGTCCCCCCTCTTCCTAATGCATTCATGAAGTTGTCATCATTATTAGTCACCATCTAAAGCATTTCTAGCCATTGATTAATTCAATGGTTAGGATTTAGGTAGACTTTGGATTTAGAAGACTTAATCTAGGCCATTAGATCTTTTTCCTTTAAATTCTAACCATTAGATGTGTCTCCAAAAATGAAGGGTCAAGATTACTCCTTCTTACTTTTAATCCAAGGGTCATAATTAGTCTTTGCTACTTTTTAAGACCAAATCTCCACCCTTGATTAATTCTTCATCCAATGGTCATAAATGGTCTTTTTCACTTTTTAAGACTAAATCTCCACCCTTGATTTAATCTAAATCCAATGGTTATAAATGGTCCTTGTTACTTTACAAGACCAATTCTACACCGTTGATTAAATCCACAGTTGATATTGAAGTCTTTCTAATTAAGCTTGTCTAGATTAAATCTCTACCATTGATTAGATCAATGGTTAACATCCAATGTTTCTTTATTTATTATTTCTCAACCGTTGATTAAATCAAGATCAAGTCTTCACCGTTAATTAAATAAAAGGTGGATATCCAACCCACCAATGTTGACTTAAGCAATATAATTTCTATTTTTATCTACTAAAAACCTCACGAAAGAATATATTTACTGTATTTTTATCGCCTGATAATTAAATACAGTACCAAACACAATACAAGAAAATTTCTAAAACTGTTTTCGGATTCAGGTTTAGTAAGATCTCCTGTCTCCGTCTAAACAGTACAAATTTTTCTATGCGTAGAAAAATTTTCACTTTGCGAGACCCACCTAAGCCCACGTAAGGTCACCTAGGCCCACTAGGATACAGGCCCACATACAATCAAAAAATTCATAATCATCCACAAAAATCACAAATATTAGAAAACACACAAATATCAAATCAGATCACGTAAAATAATTAAAACCTAACTATAAAAATTAAATTATGTAAAGTTTTTCCCTGGCCGAAAAATTTTTATTTTGAATCATGAATCAAAACGATCAAATACACGATTGAGAATAAACAAAATAATTTTACAACATCTAAAAATTACTAAATAGTAAAATTCTGTTAACTGTCAAAATTACTATTTAAGAGATACGAAATTTGGGGTGTTACAATACTCCCCCTCTTTATAGAAATTTCGTCCTCGAAATTTCATGACCATGATTTCACACCCTCGGAATAAATAATGACATTATTCCTCATTTATCTTATTTTCCAATTCCCATGAAGCTTCCTCTCTTACATCTTACTATACTATTCTAACCAACAAAATCTTTTTGCTAATGTTCAACTTCTCCTAATCAAATATCTCAGACTCCTATAATTACTGAAGATGTTGAATGTTATTCCAGAAAGAAAGAATTTACATATCTCTGATACCAACATAACGACAACCAATCTTCATTCATGCCTAGAATAGTTTTTCTCAGATAACTTCTAACTAATGTAATGTATTACTTAAAATTTCCTTATTCTCATATCACTACATATTCCAGCTTTTGCTTTTAACAAGAAATGTCTCACTAATCGAATTCGCATTTCCATAGCATGATACCAGATACTTCCGTAAATATTTTTCTACGGTTTTTCATTACCGTCTTAAATTTTCCCATAGAAGAATTGTTCCAATCTTTTGAAGAATTCACCACGCTTCTGCTGGGTTACTCAGATACGTCAACACGGATACAAATATAGAAATATCCTTTCTTGCAAGATATTCCTTCAATTGCAGGAGATGAAAGAAAACATCATGGAAGATAACAAAACGAATCGAACTTGTTATCGAACATATCCAGTAAAGAATTGGATGTAACCCGATTTTCAAAAATAAATTTTCTCTGGATTACTCACAGTCCGTTGAAATAATCTCATTAGATATGGTTGGAAAATAACCAATCCATTTTCAAAGATCACGTCTGTTTATGAAATAGATCAAACTAACACAAAAATTTTGAACAACAGATCAAACTAACACAAAGTTTTGATCTATAATAACAATTTGAATAACTTGAATAGCTCGATCAGCTAAGAATAGAAATAGAAGTAAACAAATCAGAGGATAACGAATAACTCTAACATATAATTGATCTACTATATCATATGTCATAAGGAATAGGTTATTCACAGAAATATTCAGTATGGTTTATAGGCTGAGCTCCAATGACGCAATCTCCATTGATTAAATCTTCCGCTCAGAACACTCCCATTCCATTCAGAGTAACAACTTCCTTTACTATCTAAAATTTTTACTAATACAAAACTCTATTTTCAAAGAGCATAATCTCTGGGAAAATGTGTCCAACTTTTCCACAATTTGTTTCCTTGACGTACATTCCTTCATTTAAGTACTTTCTTTCACATCCTTTACTATTTTTGGTTTCCTCAATGGTTTTAAATACATCTTTCATCGAAATCAATTACTTTCTCAATATCCTAAAAAAATACCAAGTTCCAAAATTATGAAATCTTATATTCTAAGATTGATTCTCTTCCATCAGATCCTAAACTTCAACTTCCAGTTTCCACTGAACAGTGGTCCTTTGTTCGTGCAATCGTCTTTCCACATTGCTGCTGTTGCTCCCGTAGCTGCAACTGTATTACTAGTAACATGTTCCACTTCCATACAAGTATAACTGAGGCTTGTGGATCGAAATACAATGGATCTAATATCCATTATAAACAACATTATTTTCTTTTAGAAAACAAACACAGAGAACACAACACAAGCAAAATAAACCAAACCACAAACCCCAAAAGACTCAAACCGTGCTCTAATACCAACTAATGTAACACCCTCCTTAGGGCATCACATTTCTGACTCCTGACTCATAATCTGAAAAGAAGTTCGCACAAAGTTTGAGTTATAAAAGATGGGTTTCAAAATTTCTTCTTTACTGAAACGTGAATTTACTAAAAATATTAGGTAATATTGAAAATCATATTTCAACTATTCATTATGCAATATTGACACCAATTAATATCACAATTTAAAGAGAAATATAAAATTAACAAACTTTTTTTTTTGAAACAATAGCAAACCCCATGACGGGTCCTACTTAATAGCACGGTACAACACTAACATTAAATTTTAACTTACTCATTCCTTCTCTTGTATCAACTTGATGCATCAGAACTTTACTCCTTGTCTACCCGGCACATCTTCGAACTTGAGATAGCCACTTTTCAATGTTTCCATCAATCTCTGAGTATCTACTACTCGTTATGTCTAAGACAACTCGATCCTTCTATTATTTGATTTTAACAGTACAGACACAGCAAAACAATATAACAAAGAGGTGAGATCACCTACACCAATTCCAACATGGCAGCACAGAGATAACACAAATGCAATAATATATACAGATATATCATACCACAATTATGATCATGCCATCAACATTAATCAACTATCATCATCCAATCATTTATCAATTCAATCATCATCCAAGTATTCAAAACAATTGTCATAACCAATATTCCTCAATTAATATATCACACAGATATAAATGCTCAGATTTATGCATATGCACAAAGACTCATTTTATCAAAAATAACTCCATGGAGGTTTTCACAATTTCGAGAAGAATGCTCTGGTTAATTGTCAGTCTTAGCCCAAAGATAATCTCCCAATTGTTGAAAAGAATCGTGTTCTTGTCGGGTATCGTCAATGCGTTGCAACTGACTGCATCGCCAAGTGGCACAGGGTGCTCGCCAACTGTCCACTGGTCGACCGCCACCCCTCGACGCCCCCAAGATCCATCATAGACCTCACTTTCAATTCTCATTCCCTCTTCAACCACAAGGGCCATAATAGCTATTAGCTATATTTTATACAATGCACGAATATATCAGTGCAAGTCCAACCCCAAAGGGCCAAATCTTTTCAATTTCATTTGTTCAATGTAATCATATGCTTCAACTTATATTTTATACAATGCACGAATGTATCAGTGCAAGTCCAACCCCAAAGGGCCAAATCTTTTCAATTTCATTTGTTCAATGTAATCATATGCTTCAATGCATATTTTTTTTAATGCACGTATAATGCACCAAATCTAATCAAAAACATATCTTTCCAATGCATGTATAATGCACCAAATGCCAATCACAAGCAAAACATGTCATTTTCTCACACAGCATCCATAAACTGGTTCTACAGTATTTATATTGTATTTTCAACAGGAAAATCATATTATCACATTTTCATAGTTATAAAATTCTTTCCTCGTATTTTCACAAAATTGCGCAACATTTTCATTTCATTTTCACAATTCCAAAATGTTTTTGTTACGTTTTCACAATTCCAAAACATTTCTGTTATATTTTCACAATACCGTAACACTTCTTTTACGTTTTTAAAATTTCGTAACATTTCTGTTATATTTTCAAAATACTGCAACACTTCTATTACACTTTTAAATCACGTATTTAATTTTTCAATGTTTTTCTCAATCACATAAAAATATACGTTTCTCAAATTGCGTAACGATTTTCTACTATTTTCAAAATTGCATAACTTAAAAATCATTCTTTTAAGTTGCGTAAATCATTTTTCATCATTCTCAAAATATTTAAAACACTTTCCAAATCACATAAGATTTTCTGTCATTTTCACAATTACGTAAAAATATTCTATCATTATTTAATCACGTAGTGATTTTTTAATAATATTTTCAATAGTGTAAAATATTTAAACGCTTTCCAAATCGCGTAGAAATATTTTAACATTTTTCAAATTGTGTAAAAATATTTTACTGTATTTCAAATCATTTTTAAGATACATAAAATATTTTTTAACATTTTACAATTACGTAAAATATTCCTCAATATTTCAAACATTATTTTGGATCTAAATAAATCAATCTTAATTCAAGAAATCATTTTCAAAAATATAATTCACAAAATCACTTTTCCATTGATATAAATCAATGTTTCAAAACTTAGCATTTTCTAACGTACTTCAAAACTTAAAAATAAGTTATACGTTAGTAAATTTTTAAAATACCATTATATTCTCCATTTTTTCCAAATCATTTCCAAATCAACCTTCCTCAAAATAATATAACTTTCTACTTCATTTAATATATTTTCTTATTCAAGAAAATCCTTTTTCATAGTATATTTCACAAATTCACAATTCCATTGAATTAAATCAATGTTTCTAACTTTAAAAATTACTAATGCTTTCCAAAATCCAACGAGATTTTAATTAATTCTTTTTAAAATAAATTGAGGTTCACTTGCAACCTCTCTTTTCCATTTACATAAAAATTTATTTCTCAAGTGCTAAAATACTCTGATTCCCTTTTCAATTTTCTTGTATTAAATTAATTATATTTCCACTTGGAAAATCACTTTGTTACATCAAAATCAATGCATTACAAGCCTTCGAAAATGTGGACATGACTATTGAAAATTATCAAAACATTTTTCCTTCTAAATTGATATGGTTTTACACAAACAAAACCATTAAAATTTTATTTTCAAAACCGAAGTGATGATGGTTATAAAAACCAAACCCATTTGTTCAAATTCATTTTTACTTTCTTTGCAAATCCTTAAAATCAACGTTTGCCCGTTTCATTCAAAACTCATGTTTAGAAAAATACTCAAGATCTTTGTACACAAAATAAATAAATAAAAATTCTTCAAAAACCATGTTCTTGTTCTCTTGAAAAACAAACCCTTTGTTTATTTTTTATACTCTTCAAATCATCCATTTTTATCCTTCATGAAATTATTAATTTATGAACACCTATTTAGAGGTGTCTTGGCCGAAATTCACTACGTTCTAGGGACCAAAAATTAATTCTCTTATTCTTGAAAATTTTCAACATGAACTCTAATTTTTGGGAGCTCAAAACCGTAGCCTCCACCTTGGCCTTTGGAGCCAAAAATCAATTTCCTTTTCAACACCACATCATGACATACACATATATATATTTCATCATAAATACTATAAGCATGCCATATACTTATCATGCATAATATAAGCATATCACCAAAGCCATAAAATCATACAAAGCATATCAAGCATAAGCAAATAAATCAAAGCTCATAAACACACATAAATTATTACATGACCATGGATTGGAATCCTCACATGGATTCACCATCCATCAAATATAATACCATCTCTCACCACCATACTTGGTTGGTGAGATGGATCTCCCTCTTACCTCTTGAAGATCCTCAAAAACTCCTTGTTTTGCTTCTTTTTCCAATTCCTTCACCACCAAGGGCTTCTCAAATATAAAACAAAATATATAGAAATTAGTATACTAAGTTTGATTAAGAGGAACCATGGATCAAACATAGTTTAGATCATGAAAAATAAGAGAAGAAATGAAGTCTTTTTATACTTCACCTCAAAAACCCAATAACTTTGATCTTGAAGAAAGTCCATGAAGATGAATGATTTAGAGAAAATCTCCAACATGAAAGTTGCTTAGAATATCATGTAGATTCAAGATCTATGGTTGGATTAAATTAAATAAACCATGGAACAAACATGGTTTAGAAAATCATAAACATGAATTTAAACCATAGAAATCAAAGTTTACCTCCAAGGAAGTAAGGTAAAAGTGGGATTTTGAAGCACTTAGAGTGGGATTTTGGAAAAACTTTCTAAATGAAAAGTGTTTAGAATGGTGTTTAGCTTTAGGATATGATGAGAGTGAAAATTATAGGTGAGTGAGGGTGCTCAAGGGTGCTAGGGCAGAACCATATGATGTGAAAATGGAAGGAAAATATGCTTTGGTGTTCTTGAAATTTAGAGAGAAAATGGCTAAGTCTTTAGGTGAGAGAAAAGCAAATATTGAGAGTAATATTGAGTGGTGCAGCCGTGAGGTGAATTGTGTAAGAAATAATAGGAGATATACTTGAAATAAAAGATCATAATTGTGTTCACATTTGAAGCACATGGCTTGGTCACCTTTTGACCACCTAATGTTCATGCAAGATTATTCAAGAACCTTGGAGAAGCTCTCCAAGATGCATAACCGTGTGACTCTTCATGGAATTAGGGACTTAATTATTTTCAATTAAAGGTTAATTGTATGTTAATTAAATAGCTAACTAATTAGGTTTAGTTTCCTAACCAATCTTAATTAATTATTTAATTACATAACTAATTAATTAGACATATAATTGTATATATTATATCCTCTAATTAAAATTAAGATATCTAATTAAGAATTAAATTATAAAAATTTAACATTTAATTTAGTTTACTTAGCTTGTTAATTAGGCTATTAGATTAACCAAATTAGGATTAATTAGTGACTAATCAAATTAAAGCTACTATTGTTGACTTCATCTTTTTCTTTGGCCTAAAAAGGCTACTCAAAATTGTCTCCTCCATCCTATGCATTCTCCAAAACTGTCCCCCCTCTTCCTAATGCATTCATGTAGTTGTCATCATTATTAGTCACCATCTAAAGCATTTCTAGCCATTGATTAATTCAATGGTTTGGATTTAAATAGACTTTGGATTTAGAAGACTTAATCTAGGCCATTAGATCTTTTTCCTTTAAATTCTAACTATTAGATGTGTCTCCAAAAATGAAGGGTCAAGATTACTCCTTCTTACTTTTAATCCAAGGGTCATAATTAGTCTTTGCTACTTTTTAAGACCAAATCTCCACCCTTGATTAATTCTTCATCCAATGGTCATAAATGGTCTTTTTCACTTTTTAAGACTAAATCTGTACCCTTGATTTAATCTAAATTCAATGGTTATAAATGGTCATTGTTACTTTACAAGACCAATTCTACACCGTTGATTAAATCTACGGTTGATGTTGAAGCCTTTCTTATTAAGCTTGTCTAGATTAAATCTCTACCATTGATTAGATCAATGGTTAACATCTAATGTTTCTTTATTTATTTCTCAACTGTTGATTAAATCAAGATCAAGTCTCCACCGTTAATTAAATAAATGGTGGATATCCAAACCACCAATGTTGACTTAAGCAATATAATTTCTATTTTTATCTACTAAAAACCTCACGAAAGAATATATTTACTGTATTTTTATCGCCCGATAATTAAATACAGTACTAAACACAATACAAGAAAATTTCTAAAACTATTTCCGGATTCAGGTTTAGTAAGATCCCCTGTCTCCGTCTAAACAGTACAAATTTTTCTATGCATAGAAAAATTTTCACTTTGCGAGACCCACCTAGGCCCACGTAAGGTCACCTGGGCCCACATACAGTCAAAAAAATTCATAATCATCCACAAAAATCACAAATATTAGAAAACACACAAATATCAAATCAGATCACGTAAAATAATTAAAACCTAACGGTAAAATTTAAATTACATAAAGTTTTCCTCGGCCCAAAAATTTTTTATTTTCCTGACACAGAGTGAATCACTCAAAACGATCAAATACGCTGACAGAATAAACAAAATAATTTTACAGCATCTAGAAATTACTAAACAGTAAAATTTTGTTAACTGTCAAAATTACTATTTAAGAGATACGAAATTTAGGGTGTTACACTTGGTAGGGAGAAGGAGGAGAAAAAACTTGAAAAAGATGAAGGTAGAGAGAGAAAGTGCATAGGAAATAAAGGTGGTAGCTTTTGGGTGTTTGAATTTGGTGTAGTATAATTCATTAAGTGAAAAGTACAAATTTCCCCCCATTTGGGTGCTGCTGCCGTGACCATGGAGAGAGGAGAGAGGGAATGATTAGCTTCCTTTGGAAGCTTGGAGTGTGACGCCCCTTTCCTGGAGGGAACGTCACATTGTCAAATAAAATAAAATGCAGAAATTAAATAATTAATCACTTAAGACCCGGTTCAATTAATTGAAAGTTAAATTACCTAATGCCTTAATATGTAAAAATAGCAGTATATTTTTTTTTTGTTTTCTGTTATAATAACGATGTCAATGCAGAATGTCAATTTCTGTAAAATAAAACAGTAAACGAAATTTCACCTGAATAACATACATACATATACTTAAATATAACGGTGTTTTAGTTACAAGCCTGAAATCAATCCAAAAAGCAAAACTATACCTGCCTATGGATTTACATATCAACACTACTCCTGAATAACAAAATATACAACCCATAAGATAGAAATAACATCAGGCCCCCAAAATAAAAGACTAGCAGCCATCAGTAGCTACCAGTGATGTCAATCCCTCAAATGGGGAGGAACCGTAGCAAGATCCTCTACAGGATCCTCCTCGGGATCATATTCTGGGATTTCCTCAGGATCTTCCTCCTCAGAGGAAACTTCCATCGAAACCACAGAAGCACGGGACGGGGCCCGAGCAGTAGAATCAAATGAGTCTTCACGCGGGTTGTGGAAACGAGAACCCCACATCTCGCGAATGGGTAGATAGAACTCCAGACGTAGTCGAATATGGCAGGTGAGAACCGGCATCTCGTGTCGCCTCCATCTCCAAGCAAATGCTAGTCGAGGTACGGCCACCCGCTCGAAGGTTCAGTAGCACCGACCTCCTTGCCGTCGTCTTCGACAAATATAAGGTATATACAAATAGTGCACAATAGCAATACAGAAAAGAGGTAAGATATCCTACCATCAATACCAATACAGCAACCAAGAACCGAACGGCGCATAGCGCCCACGTAGCATGTAAAGGCAATAAATAAATTTCTAAACAGATAACCAGTCAGGCAGTCATCGACAGGGAATATGAATAAGTCATAATATCCAGACAGTTAAATCCAGGCAGTTAATTCCAGACAGTTAAATCCAGGCAGTCCATAATAATAAGAGCAGTCAACCATTCATAGTATACAAAACAGCATCAATAAATAAATGTATGATAATGTGATGCATATGCATGGACGCCCAATATCCTACTCCATGGAGCTAGACACAAAATAGTCGGAGAGAAAGATCAGGAGACGTGTACTGTATCTCGGCTGCCGAGGCCTTGTGCTATATAAACTTATATATATTTTCCACGTGCACATCATGGCATTGTATGACAGACGTCCGCGCTCGATCGCGATATAGGACAGTTGTCTCGGTCCGGATCGTCGGTGCGTTTGCATCGGTCTACCCCACAGTGCGTAAGAGCTACCAACCACCTATTGCGAGGAACCCGCACCCCGACGCCCCAAGGTCATTAAAGACCTACACTAGTCTATTCGCACCCGCACAAAAGGTGTGTTCAATCTCCTAGGCAACTTGGCCTTACAACAAGTCCATAGGACATTTCAATGCATAAAATATTATGCGTCATGATGATAATTCAAAATATGATAATCGTCACACAATATGCCATAATTGGCCAAGAGAGTACAAATATGCAAATTAGCATTCAAGAGAACCCATCATCGAATAGCATCAATTTAAAGTCAAGAAGCACATTTTAGGTTCATTATGGATTTCCCAAACTCTCCAAGTTTCACACTCTCTTGTTTTTTTTTTTTTCTTCTAGTAACCTCAAGTCTTATAATAATTATCTCATTGGCTCATTAAGATTTATGAAACCCTTAATTTCTTGTACTCTTTAAATACTTGTAATTCAAGTTATGTGTTATGGAATTTTAGCCCAAATCTTACCTAGAGGCCGTGGCCTTCCCAAGGTCTCAATTAAGTCATATTCACATGATTAGTCCCATTTAAGTGTTACTTGATCCAATTTATTTGATCACCATGATTACCTTCCAATTCTTGCTTATTTCCTAAGTCTTAACCATAATTCATTATAAGGATCAATGTTACAAATTATCTTATATTAATCTTTACTTAATTTCTTGATTAACTCAAGTCTTAGTATCTCACAATTTTAGTCATCATTCCCCTCATTCAAGCCCTCATAACCGTGACACTCAAGGGGTTACTAGATTACTATTTTCTTTTCATTATTTTGATCTTCCTTTACTCAACATACCTAGCATTATTCTTGACATAAATTCCATCCAAGTTCAGCCCACAAAACAGCCCCAAGAACCATGGGACTTCTAGCCAAAATTTTCAGATTTTAGTCTACTTAACTTACCCTTAATTCCTTGTCTTAATTAAGCATTACATTGATCAAAAATTTAACATAATTTCCCCACACTTTCCAGCCCAAAAACCGTGGCACACTTGGAATCATACAACCAGAATTTTATTCCACTTAAACCAACATTAACCACTTGATTTAGTGAGTCTTACATTGCTCAAAAATTAAGCACCAAACCCATACATTTTCCAAGCCAAAACAGCCCAAAACCGTGGCCTTCTCATGATGTCCAGCAACCAGAAAATTCAGCAAGCCAACATGGATTCCAAACACAAGCATACATGACTAAACAACCATTTAATCCATTTCTCAAAGCTAAACTAAGATAGCAATCAAGTGAGCAAATTTACAAGCACATTCAAGAATAACCACTATGTGGTTTCTCTTCCAAAAATCAAATACAAGGTCCCTAGTTGCTAAAGAGGTTGAGGGGGATTAATCTTCCTCTTACCAAGAAGAAGAACCAAGAACACTTCCAAGAACACTTGATTTTCGGATTTTGGAGCTTGGAAAACCCTAGAAAATGCAATATGAGTTAGAACAAGGTAATGGTGTGAAAATGAAGAAGAGGATAGCCATTAAATCAAGGTGAAACCAGAAAACGAAAATGGAGTCCAAATCTGAAATTTTTCCAGCCATGGAAGCTCACCTTCAAAGCTTGAAAAGAGGTTGAAGATGGAAGCTTTCCTTGAAACTTCAAGCACAAATGTTGAAGAGAATGAGTAGGAGATTAAGAAAGTATGATCAAGTATTGTTTTTGTGATGGTTGGGGGAATGGGAAAGTGGGCTGCCGTGAGGTGAGTGGGAGAGAAAGAAAGAAATGTTGAAGAAGACAATAGAAGAGGAAGAACGTAAATGAAGAAGGAAAAGTGTGTTTTGGTGAAATGATGTAATTGTAATATTTGGTTTATTGAAACCAATTAATTCCCCTTTTCCAAACAGCAGCAGACGTGAGAGAGAGAGAGTGAGTGTGGTCAGAATTTTGGCTTCCAAAGGAAGCTAATTGGTTGAGTCAAAGCTTGGGTCAAAGCTTGTCATGGAAGCTTAGAATAAAATACTATTAAATTTGAATTAAAGTGATTTAATTTGACACAATGTGAATTACATTAAAATAATGTGATAGTATTTTTTTATTACACACTATTATCCAATAGATAATAGTTACAGTTGACAGAAATCAAAATTTAATTAATCTGACAGATGAATTTTTCACTGTATTGATTTATTTTATCTGTTAAGATTTCTCGAAAAATGGTGTGAACCTCAGAATCTGTGTCAAGTCTCGGGTTTAGTAAGATCCCCGTCGACTTATCCATAGTCCAAGATTCACAGAGAAAATGTCGCATTTTCTCGATTCGCATGCATGATACGCACGCAAAACGAAGAATATAGTAAAATATTTGACGTTTTTGTAAAATTCCAGAAAAATTCCCATAAATCAAAAATATTAGAAAATGACTATTGGTGATGAAATAATCAATTTCCGGAGTGTTACACTGGTCTCAGAAATTCTCAGCCCAGAGTGCACGTAAAACGAGAAATATATTAAAATATTCAACGTTTCCGTAAAATTCTAGAAAAATTCCTAAAAATCAAGAATATTATAAAATGACATTTTATAAATGAATGAACAGTTTTCGGGATGTTACATGGAGGAAATTTCCAAGAAGCTTCCTTGAGAAACTTTGCACAATTCTCAATAAAGTGCATAGTAAGCTTGTCTCCTTAATTAAATACATCTGACAGATGATTAATTACACTCTTAGAATTATTTTCCCAGGGAATAAAAGTTACAGTTAATGAAAATAATATTTTATTATTCATCAGATGATTTTATGATACAGTAATTTTATTTATCAGATAAAATCTCAGAAAATGTAAACCTCGCAAATTATGCCCGACCTCGGGTTTAGTAAGATCCCTCGTCGACACGTTGACAGTTCAAGGTTTACCAGCCTCGGAAAATATTTTGTTATCCTGGCTCCGCTCAGCGCACACGCAAAATGAGGAATATACTATAATATTTGACATTTTCAGAAAAATTCACAAAAATTCTTAAAAATCAAAAATATGAAAAAATGACTATTCATCACAAAACAAACAATTTTTTGGAGCGTTTGACTGACTCTGCTTAGTGTGTACGTAAAATGAGAAATATATTAAAATATTCAATATTTTTGAAAAATTTCACAAAAATTTTCAAAATTTATAAATATTATAAAATGATGGTAAATGGTAAAATAAACAATTTTTAGGGTGTTACAGTTAATGCATTGGACATTATACAGTCGACTTTTGTGCCTAAGAGTGAATGAGAACTTACAGGATAAGTGTGATCCATGATGGATCTCAAGGGGCATCAGGGCGAGGTGTTCCACTTAGTGACCTGTTGTCACATTGTATACCCCTGGCCGTGGATACTGTTGCAACGCACGACGAGGACCCGACAAGCACTATCCTTTTCGTGTTCTGGTGTAGACTATCTTTTGAGGGGGGACAGGTCTTTTGGAACGTTCATCTCTGAATTGTTAGCTCCATGGAGTAGGACCTTGTTGCATTGAGCATAAGGATAGTCAACATACACATCGTGCATATGCATAGTCAGTGTACATCTTATTGTGGTATAATCGATGTTTACGTATTTCGATGTACCTGGCTGAATCATATATTAGTTGATAACATGACTACACCTGTTGATCTGTCTTATTCCTGTACTGCTATGATTATACTTTTTATTTCTTGATATCGTTGTATGTGAAAGGCATTATTGTCTTTCATTGTGTTTCTTGCTGCCATGATGGTATTGATGTAGGGGATCTTACCTCTTCTATTGTATTATTCTATCTGTTTCTATATTATACTTATGATAAAAAAGACTGTGATGTCTGCAAGGCAAGATCCACGAGGTTTCACCCGACTACAGTTCCATGGGGGCATCGGAGTGTGGAGTTTTCAGTGGGACACGGGACGTATTCGGTATGACGATGTCACTTTGCTTTGGAGTAGGACTTGGCATAAGGCAGCTACGTGTACTATGGATGCAGTTGTTCACTTGGAATGTTACATACCCCTTGGGGAGCTTTGGGATGATTGGGGAGCTTCCTCTAGGGAGGACTCTGTGTAGTTGATTGCTCAAACTCTCGTCCATAATGGCATGCCACAACTGGGGGCTTTGTCTGTTGGGGATCCCGAAGGGGATCTAGATGAAGATTGAGTGCAAGACCCTGTTCTTCAGGTGTTTGGATTTGGATAAGGCTCAATCTTTATTTGGTAATTATATGTATATATTTACTTCTTGGAATGCTTAAGTTTTATGCTTTTGGAACATAATGTAATGTAATTATGGGTGTAACAAACTTCATTTTATGAAAAGTCTATTTTATGGTTCTTATGTTTTTTGTTTCTAAAATTTGACCAGTTTATGTTATCTAAAAATAAAAGCTTTTGAAAATCATATCTTATACTATTAACTTTTATAACTTGAGCAAAGGATTTTAAAAGGAGTCGGTTTTAAAAGTAATGCCTCCCGAAAGGGGGTGTTACAATTTGTGTGGGGTATAGTCGTGGGTGTTGCTGTGGGTGGGCCATGGGGGGTGTTGGGTTGCTGTGGGTGTTGTTGTGCGAACGGGAAAAGGAAGGTCGTGGTGGCCTGTGAGTGTCGACGAAACAGAGGTGAAGGAGTGAGGGACGGGAATGGGAATGGGGAGAAATGGGGGGGGAGGGAGGGAGGGAGAAATTGAGAAACAAAGGAGGTAGGTGAGAAAGTGAAATTGAGGGAGCAAGAAATGGGGGGAAATTGGTGGGGGTAGGGGGAGGGAGAAATTGAGAAATAGAGGATGTAGGTGGGAAAGTAAACCGATGGGGGGAAATGGGGAAAAAATGGGCGGGGGGGGGGAATGGAAAAAAATTTGGTTAGGGAGAGGGAAATTTGGGATTGTCAAAAGAAATTTAGAGATTTAAAATAAGAAATTGATATCATTGATATTTAAAAAAAAATTACAAACATATATCTATTTATATGTAGGTTGGTTAAACAATGCCACTAACAGAAGAATTTCTATCAACTAAAGCAGAAGGTGCTCCAAGTGAAGATATTGGTTAGCACTTTGTAAGACTTGTACCTGGTAAAACTAGAAATAATATGCAATACAAATTCTGTGGTAGAGTGTTAATGGGTGGAGCTACTCAGTTGAAAGAACATCTTGCACACATGCAAGGAGAAGTCAAGGATTGTGCTAGGGTCTCAACTTTTGTCAAAGAAAATTTGATGAAGCTTTTGTTGGATAATAAAGCAAAGAAAATAGACTTTAGAAAGAGAAAAGAAGAACTTGTGGCACGTTTAATAGGAGATGAAGATGATGATATTGAAGGTTTTCTTGATAAAGATAGAGTTATAAGGCAAGCTACTGAAGAAAGCATTGTATAACAGAGACAATAGGAAGACATGCAAAGATTTAGACAACAAACTGGAAGATTGGATTCTATATATGAATGTGGAGGCATCTCTCATGCTGGTGGCAGTAGCGAAGCTTCTCGTCAACATCAACCAAGCGATCTTGAACGCAAATTGAGGTCAGTGGATGTTGATTTGGCTAGAAGTAAAAGTATGAAACAGACCAAAATTAATACAAATATGATGAAAACACTAAGAAATAAGTTAGCAGCAGTAGTCTCTAAATTGATAATATATGAACATCTTCCTATGAACTCATGCAATTCTTCATGGCTACA
This sequence comes from Ormosia semicastrata, assembly GCA_029884595.1. Lineage (NCBI taxonomy): Eukaryota > Viridiplantae > Streptophyta > Magnoliopsida > Fabales > Fabaceae > Ormosia > Ormosia semicastrata. Next base: position 80,906,940 of record JAQQTO010000060.1, read on the forward strand.
CATTTTACTCACTGAATCTACAGAGTTAGGACCAGAAGTTAAATTCCCTACTTTTTATTATGAAGTTTCAGAGGTATACTTAGAAAAAGAATATTAGTCTATCAAATAGTATATAAATGACGAACTTACACCAGCATAGAAGGAAAGGAGGGTGACAATAATGTGTGATGGGTAGACAAATAGCATAAATCACATGCACATTATGAATTAGTGTATTGCAGGAATGGAACAATGTTCTTAAAATATATTGATGCTTCTAATGTTCCCACTAGAAATACTAATTATTACTTTAAGCTTCTTGATAAAGTTTTGGAAGAAGTCAGAGAAGATAATGTTGTCCAGGTGGTCAAATATCATGAGAAGGCACTAAAAGCTACTAGTTTAAAATTGATGGAGCAAAGACTGCATCTTTATTGGTCTACGTGTGTAGCTCATTGCTTGGATTTATGCTTGGAAGATATTGAAAAAAAATCTAATGTTCAAAAAATACTAGATGATGCAAAGAAAATGACTTTGTTTATCTACAACCACGTTTGGATAGTAAATCTTATGAAGCAGTATACAGGTGGTACAGAAATTATTCATCCAGAAATCACTCGTTTTGTAACACAGTTTTTGTAGGTTGAATCAATTGTAAAGCAAAATTACATGCTTTGAGGAATATGTTTGAGTCTGAGGAATTCAGAAAATCTAAGTGGAGAAAGGAGAAATCAGGACCTGCATATGAAGCTAAAAAAATTGTTTTGAGCAAAGATTTTTGGAGTAAGGCCAGTGATATTATAAAGGTATTTGAGCCAATTGTCAAGGTTTTGAAATTGGTGGATGGTGATGACAAACCAACAATGGGCTTTGTTTATGAAGCAATTGATAAAGCAAAGCAATCCATTCAAAAAAATTGTCGTTACTACACTCAATATAATGATATCATTGAAAAAAGATGGTTCTTCATGCATTCTAACTTGCATGCTGCAGGTGTATCAATATATTTAATTTAATTTTTTTTCAAAGACTTATATTTGATTTTGATATGCTAATTATTATTATTTTATTCATAAGGTTATTTTTTCAATCCTCAATTTTAATTTGGAGTTGAACATGGAAGAGATGTGTTAGCCATGGCAACCATTACCCAAGAGGGGGGGTGAATTGGGTGATGACAAGTTTTAATGCAACTTTGACAAATTACGCATTTTAAATCACTCAATTAATAAATGCAGTGGAACATGCATAGCAAAGGCACAACTATTAAGGATTACTCAAATACAACTTGGGTTAAAGGATAAATCAAGCAAATAAACTAGATATCAAGATCAACTCAAGCATATATAGTTAAAGCACAAATATAAAGAGATAGAGTTGAGAAGAGCAAACACTGAAATTTATCTTGGTTCAGCCACCAACCACTTGTGGCCTACGTCCAGTCCCCAAGCTTAACTTGAGATTTTCTTCACTATCTCCTAGACTTCACGAGTGCTAGGAAAACCTTTGTACATGCAAGAGCACTCCTCACACCTTGGGATACCTCACCCTTGTGCTAGAGCCTCCAATTCTTCAAGCTTCACAGGTGCTTGATGACCTTTACAATCAAGAGCACTCACAACATCTTTGGGATACCTCACCCTTTGTGTTTGAGTCTCATTACAAGGGATACCTCACCCTCTTACAATGATTTCAAGATGAAGAGAAAAAATAGAAACTCTCACAAGAGTAGATATACAACTTGATGAACAAAATATGGATTATAAGAAAACTCTCTCAAGAGTGGATAATACAAGTTGAAGCTCAATGGGTATAAAAGATTCACACTTTAAAGCTCAAAATATAATTTTGATGATTCAAGGATCAAACCAAGTGTTTAAGAGTTTCTCCAAGTATAAATGCTTCAATCTACACTTATTTATAGAGCCCAAGTGATAAAATAGCCATTGGTAGTGTTTTATAATGATTTTCTATGAAAACTAGCCGTTTATAGCCGTTAGAAACGTTCCTGGGCACTTGGTAATCGATTACAAGCTTCATGTAATTGATTACAAGCTTTCTGAGTACTTTGTAATCGATTACACACTTCCTGTAATCGATTACACAGCTTCTGTCAACGTTGTAATCGATTACATGACTTGTGCAATCGATTACAGCATTTCTGGTTTTGAAAACTGACTTTAAAAGGTCATAACTTCTTCATTTCTTATCCGATTAAAGTGAATGACCACTCATTGGAAAGATATTTGAGTCTATTTTTATATGAAAGAATTTTCAGAACAAAAATCAAATTATTTTGAAAGATATGATCAAATTAGTAACTAAAGGTCAGTTTTACAAAACTCAAACTTTAATTGGTCATAACTTTTTCGTTTCCTATCCATTTAAAGCAAATGACCACTAATTGGAAAGATATTTGAGTCTATTTTCATATGAAATAAGTTTCAAACTAAAACTCAAAGTATTTTAAAAGTTATGATCAAAAGAGTAACCATATGTCAGTTTTACAAAACACAAACTTGACTATTTTTCAAAGGTTTGAACTACCACCAAGACTAACTTTCCAAAAAGTAGTTTGTTGGGCATTTAAACATTTTAGAAATACTTGTAAAGATGTTTAAAACTTATTTGAGCTTAGTGTGATTCTCATTTACCTTTACATAAGATCTAAGTCCTATAAGCTATTCTTGAAGATGTTGGATTTGATCTTTTGCTACCATCAATTCTTGATGTAATTCAAGCTTCCAAAGAAAATCTTCTCTTCAAAACTTGTAAATGCTTGGAACACCTTTTCATTCTCATACTTCTTGAGTTGAGCATAGTTGTGATCTTTTTACTTTCTTATTGCAATGCTCGTTCTTGGTACTTGGATTATCCTACAAAGTATTGTTCACTTAAACAAACATAGTTAGTCCAAAATCATAGCTCAATATTTTCATATGCATTATTCATAAATATATAACTCTAGTTAGTCTAACATGCATATAAGACTTTCATAGACACATTCAAATAAGATATTTATCAATTACTACTAGATATGCTCTATGTAGGATGCAACAAAGAATATTTTACACATTTTCATTTAAGTAGAATCAAATCCAATATTAATTCATTAAGACTCATATAAAGCATTATTGGATATATTATATGAAGAATGTTACATATATCTCATTGCATGATTATTAAGTGAAATATAACTAGATAAAATACATAATCATGCATGATACACTATATCTCATTAAGCACATCTATGTAACATGATCAACATTCTTTTGTGATGCATTTGTCATTTATTAAGCGCAATTATAAAGCACAAGCATCATTCTCTTTGTCTTGTATTTGTCATCATCAAAACTTAACATATTAAACCATTGGGGCAAACCTATTTCCACAATCTCCCCCTTTTTGATGATGACAAATCACCAAAGAAAAATATGTTGAGCAATATAGAAGAATAGATATTCATGTAAGCATATCAAGCAATAAGCACAAGAACATATTTTACTTTCCAATTTTCACTCCCCCTATTTGACATCAACAAAAAGGCTTAGGAAGAAAATATAATATTTTCTCCCTTATAGATAAAACTCATGTTGTCAAAAGGAGTAGGATTTTCTCAATGAAAGAATCAAAAGACATGAAGTTTAAGAATGTTTGCCTTCTTTCATTGATAGAGGGAAAGAGAATAAAACATGATCTTTGTTGACATGTTGATAGCATTAACAATAAAACACTTTATGTCAAACATGGATGTAAGCCAAGAGATATAAGCAACAATTTATGAGCTAGGCTCTCCCTCAAAATATGCATGTTATAAAAATATAAAACATAATAGTTTAACATAGTCATGCATATATTTTTAGTTAATAAGGACATGGAAGAAAGATATATAAGATAAGTAAGATAAGCTCCCCCTTATTGAAGCACAAGATAGATAAAGGAAAATATGCAAGTCAAGACCATGTAAGCACATTACCATCAAAGGTCATATTCTTAAACCATTAATCAAAAATCATTTTAAAAACTTTTCCCCCTTTCAAAAAATTTTTTATAATAACACATTACATTTCCAAAAGCATTTTAGAAGGGTAGAAGGGTTTTATATTGAAACCACATATTCCTTGAGAGTGATCAAATCTAAGTCAAAGGAACATTTGAAAGTACATCTCCTTTTTTTCCTCATTAAACAAGAGCCTTGAAAAGATAAAACACTTTTGAAGAATACGGCTTATCTTTTGAAGTATTAATATGGTCTCTATAGAACATTTCAAAATATTTATTTGGAAACTTTCTTAAATATTCTCTCAAGATTTAATAAAACATTTCAAAGCAATGAAGAGAGTACTACATTTATAACACAAATCGAATGATTTCCAAATTTTTAAGACAATTAGGAGGTGAAAATATTTTCAAGGTCTTAAGACAAGTTCAAATGATTCTTAAGGATATGGAACTTTAAAAGCTTCTTTCAAATATGATAAGAAATTTTGCTGTAAAAAGAAAACTTTTTAGTCAAGCCATAAACTCTTTTCATAACAAGAGCATGATTCTCTTAGATGTTATACCACTAAGAAACCATAGATCAAGAGAATCATAGATATCAAACATTCATCATGATGAAATATGCTATAGGGATCAAAGCATGTATAGAACTAACATCATTCACCCTATATGCAATGACAAAATTAGCAAGTTAATATCCAATTAGGAACTTTGTCAATACTAAGCATACTTCTCATGTAAAGAAAGCATCTAATCATTTAAGATCAAATTATCAACAAGTATCATATAATCCATAACACATAGAATACTGCAATAACTTAGGGATAGAAATACTTATTGAGAGAGTGATACTTCTTTAGAATATTCTTCATTTATTGGACCTTTGAGTTTGGGCTTTCTTTTATTGAGTATTCTATTCCATTGCTCTTGAAGAAAGTCTTCTCATGTCCTTCTTCATTCAACTCTTCTCATTTATCCACATATGCTTGATACTTTAATATTTGATGGCTATACTTGAAGTACATAGAGATACTTGCAAAGCTAACTTTAAAAATTCTCTAAAACATAAGTTAGCATCAAATATCATTTAATCTCATTTACAAGCATAATTTAGGTTGAAATATGTATCACATTATCAACCATGCAAAGTTAGTTTTAATGAGAACAAAAGAATGATATATGCACTTGAATCCAAAAGTATAGTTTAAGCATTTTCAAAGCAAGATTCAAGTTTATCAAGAAACACATAATCAACATCAAAACTTATATAAGCATTTTGGGGCAAACAATGATCATGTAAGGCATGTAATATCAAGTAAGGAATTCTAATATGCACACATGCCAATCAAGAACAAAAAGTCCCTTATTGTAATGAAATAATTGAAAAACCATGGAGCTATAACTTTTGAACATTTATGATTCATTTCAAGATATACTTCATTGTAAAAACCATTAAAGCTCAAAGGCAAGTTCAAGGCACAAAAATGAATCATTTACTTCTTGTTTTCAGGATATGAACATATCAAACAATTTCAAACAAGAAGACATATAACTTTTAATAATTCAAACTCCAAGTAAGTATATAGGAAAAATAAGCATCAAGGAGAAAGGATTAAAATTACTCATGAGCATATGAATTTTCATATTTGAGCAAAGAGAAATGGTCACAAGCTCAAGAATAAAGATATTATCATAGCATGTCATTCCAAGCAAAATGTGTGTATATCTAGCATGTTATCATATATAAGAACATTTTTAAAACATAATGCTAGAAAAACACAACTTAAGACATGATAAGGCATAAAAACAAATCTCTACTTATCCAAATATCACATGATATTCAATTTAAAGTATAAGTAAGGATAAGAGATTGATATCACCAAAAGTGTACTCTTTGAGTTCTTTGAGTTTTTGTAGGTGACTCCAACTTCTATGCCTCAAGGCTCATTGAGAATGTTGTGGTTCTCCATGTCTTTCTTTTTATGTTTTTCACCACTTTTGGAGAACTTGGACCATTTTAAGTTTTTTTAACCTCAAGTAGCATGGTTGTATTTCACTTCATTTGCATGTTTGAGCTAATGGTCACCCTACAACACAATTCAAAGTAATTTCTTTGGTATCCACCAACTTTGGATCCATAGGGGTTAGTCATTAATTATTAATCCATTATGCTCTCATAAAAAAATAATTTTTTCATAGTATGTAAATTAAGCACAACAAATTAAATAATTAATTACCATTAAGCACATAACCAAAAGCATGCTTACTTTCATGATATATAGACAATTCAAATCATAGCAAGCATACCTAGGCATTGTAGAATCTCATGTACCAATATATATAACAAATTAATGAGCTATGGTACAACAAGAATTAATATAATCATGTGTTAAACAAAATATTCATATTTTACCAAGTGCATATGATTCTATCATTTACCTAGGGCCTACAAGGAATATACCTCATATTCATTATCTTTTTAAGTGAATGTGCATAAGAGGTTAAAACATTTGATACCTTAGCCTTGGTAATCAAGGAAACTATTTTCCTTACCCATTGCTTTTCTTTTAGTGTTTTGAACTTTGCAAGTTCCACATTTTCTACTTAAGAAGTTTTGGTTGAAGTCATCTTTCTTCTTTGGTCAAAACTTCTACCAATGGGCTTTGGAAGCATTCCCCTTGATGATTCCTTTTTCACTTGACCAATTTGTCCATCTTTTTGAGAAGTTTTCTGCATAATTAAAACACTAGGAGGACATTTTGGTACCCACTTCATCTTGGGTCCTTCAATGTTAGTACTAGGGCATTTAAGGTCTTTAGGAACCCATACCATACTATTTCTCATATAAACATTTCTTCTATAATTGCATAAATGAGAAATATGTCCTAGATGACCACAAAAATTACAAACAATTGATTTTAATGATGGCTTGGTCCTTTGAAGATCATTTTTAGAAAACTTAAGTCTTTTGTTATTTTTATATTCAAAACTATTTTTGTCATAAGCCTTGCTTGAACTTTTATGTGGAATAATATTAATTTTATTCTCATTAACAAGCATAGAATGTAAGCAATTAGAATTATTTGCTTTGGCAAGTTTGGAATATATGTCCTCAACTTGATTGTCTAAATTAATGCGCTTTTCACAAGAAGTTGAGGTTTCACATTTCAAAGGCATTTCCTCATCAAGAAAAGCATAATCATTTTTCAAAATCTCAATTTCATTTTCAATGGAGGAAATGTTTTCCAAACAAGATAAATTTTAATTTTCTAAATTTAACAAACTATCATATAATTCATCATATGCATATTGTATCTCATCATAGGAAGGACCATAATCAATAGGCATTATTTACCTCAAGGTTCTTTGGAGTCAAGTGAGAGGTTGTCACAATTTCTTGCACTAATGACTCTTCAAGGGAATCACCATCTTCCTCATTGTTGTGCATCAAAGCTTCAAGAGTATATACCAATTGGTTTTGCTTTGCCACCTCTTTAAATTGAGCATCATTTTGAGGATATTTTTCACAACAAGATTCCTTCAATGATTTTTGCTCTTCTTGCTCTCTATGTACAACTTTATATAAAAAAATCATTGTTAGCAAGATAGATATCATCAAGAGTATCCCATATATCTTTAGCACTAGAGTAACTCTTAATTTTAGCATAAGCATCATCATTTAAACCACTTCTCAATATTTGCATTGCTCTAATGTTTAATGAAAAACATTTCTTATCATAGTCATTCCAAGTTTGTTTTGATTTGTATGTAAATCCATCAAGCATAATATCCCACAAATCAATATCAATAGATTGCATATAAATTTTCATTCTAGCTTTCCAATAAACCAAATTCACACTATCAAAGAATGATGGTTTATTAATTTCAAAACCTTCCATTTTGAAAAGCTTGTAATGGTTGCCAAACAAACAAGGATCTTTAACTCCAAGCTGTTAAGCTTTTAGCAGAGCACGAAGCTCTGATACCACTTGTTAGTCATGGCAACCATTACCCAAGAGGGGGGTGAATTGGGTGATGACAAGTTTTAATGCAACTTTGACAAATTACGCATTTTAAATCACTCAATTAATAAATGCAGCGGAACATGCATAGCAAAGGCACAAATATTAAGGATTACTCAAATACAACTTAGGTTAAAGGATAAATCAAGCAAATAAACTAGATATCAAGATCAACTCAAGCATATATAGTTAAAGCACAAATATAAAGAGATAGAGTTGAGAAGAGCAAACACTGAAATTTATCCTAGTTTAGCCACCAACCACTTGTGGCCTACGTCCAGTCCCCAAATTTAACTTGAGATTTTCTTAACGATCTCCTAGACTTCACGAGTGCTAGGAAAACATTTGTACATGCAAGAGCACTCCTCACACCTTGGGATACCTCACCCTTGTGCTAGAGCCTCCAATTCTTCAAGCTTCACAGGTGCTTGATGACCTTTACAATCAAGAGTACTCACAACACCTTTGGGATACCTCACCCTTTGTGTTTGAGTCTCACTACAAGGGATACCTCACCATTTTCTCTCTTGAGGGATACCTCACCCTCTTACAATGATTTCAAGATGAAGAGAAAAATAGAAACTCTCACAAGAGTAGATATTCAACTTGATGAACAAAGTATGGATTATAAGAAAACTCTCTCAAGAGTGGATAATACAAGTTGAAGCTCAATGGGTATAAAAGATTCACACTTTAAAGCTCAATATAATTTTGATGATTCAAGGATCAAACCAAGTGTTCAAGAGTTTCTCCAAGTGTAAATGCTTCAATCTACACTTATTTATAGAGCCCAAGTGAGAAAATAGCCATTGGTAGTGTTTTATAATGATTTTCTATGAAAACTAACCGTTTATAGCCGTTAGAAACGTTCCTAGGCACTTGGTAATCGATTACAAGCTTCATGTAATTGATTACAAGCTTTCTGGGCACTTTGTAATCGATTACACACTTCCTGTAATCGATTACACAGCTTCTGTCAACGTTGTAATCGATTACATGACTTGTGTAATCGATTACAGCATTTCTGATTTTCAAAAACCGACTTTAAAAGGTCATAACTTCTTCATTTCTTATCCGATTAAAGTGAATGACTACTCATTGGAAAGATATTTGAGTTTATTTTCATATGAAAGAAGTTTCAGAATAAAAATCAAATTATTTTGAAAGATATGATCAAATTAGTAACTAAAGATTAATTTTGCAAAACAAAACTTTAATTGGTCATAACTTTTTCGTTTCCTATCCATTTAAAGCAAATGACCACTCATTGGAAAGATATTTGAGTCTATTTTCATATGAAATAAGTTTCAAACTAAAACTCAAAGCATTTTAAAAGTTATGATCAAAAGAGTAACCATATGTCAGTTTTACAAAACACAAACTTGACTATTTTTCAAAGGTTTGAACTACCACCAAGACTAACTTTCCAAAAAGTAGTTTATTGGGCATTTTAAACATTTTAGAAACACTTGTAAAGATGTTTAAAACTTATTTGAGCTTAGTGAGATTCTCATTTACCTTTACATAAGATCTAAGTCCTATAAGCTATTCTTGAAGATGTTGGATTTGATCTTTTGCTACCATCAATTCTTGATGTAATTCAAGCTTCCAAAAAAAATCTTCTCTTCAAAACTTGCAAATGCTTGGAACACCTTTTCATTCTCATACTTCTTGAGTTGAACATAGTTGTGATCTTTTTACTTTCTTATTGCAATGCTCGTTCTTGGTACTTGGACTATCCTACAAAGTATTGTTCACTTAAACAAACATAGTTAATCCAAAATCATAACTCAATATCTTCATATGCATGATTCATAAATATATAACTCTAGTTAGTCTAACATGCATATAAGACTTTCATAGACACATTCAAATAAGATATTTATCAATTACTACTAGATATGCTCTATGTAGGATGCAACAAAGAATATTTTACACATTTTCATTTAAGTAGAATCAAATCTAATATTTATTCATTAAGACTCATATAAAGCATTATTGGATATATTATATGAAGAATGTTACATATATCTCATTGCATGATTATTAAGTGAAATATAACTAGATAAAATACATAATCATGCATGATACAATATATCTCATTAAGCACATCTATGTAACATGATCAACATTCTTTTGTGATGCCTTTATCATTTATTAAGCACAACTATAAAGCATAAACATCATTCTTTTTGTCTTGTATTTGTCATCATCAAAACTTAACATATTAAATCATTGGGGCAAACCTATTTCCACAAGATGTAGCAAAGAAAACCTTGGATGGAACTACAAAAGTAATAAGCAAATTGGAGGCGAACATTGATAATCAAATCAAAGTTATCAATCAGGTAAATTAATGTACATTTAAGATTTTGGAATATATCATAATTGGTCATCTAAGAACCAAATTGTGATACGTTAATGTTTAGAAACTTATGGTTTTTGAAGACTTATATGGATAATTAGTGCTTGTAGTTGTTACTTTTTTTAGATAAGAAAAAGACATTTGGTACAACACAAGCTCAAAGGGCTTGGTCACAAATGAATCTCAGTAAGATTTTGTAGTTTTTGGTGTTTGATGTGTAAGTGCAAGATGTTTTTTACATTTTATTTTTTTAATTAATATACATAATAATGGACAATCATCTATTTAATTAGTTGAATGGTGGATGGTATATGAATCTTGTACTCCTGAACTTCAACGCATAGCTATAAAAGTTCTCAGCCAAACAACTTCAGCTTCTAATTGTGAGAGAAATTGGAGTACATTTAACTATATGTTCATACAAAGACGAGAAATAGATTGAAGTACCAGAAACTACAGAAACTTGTCTTTACATTTTACAACATGAAGTTGAGAAAGAGAGACTCTATGAGGAGAAGTCAAGAAGCGATTGATGCTAGCTTCAATCATATTAATATTGATTATATATTTCAGGATGAAGATCCTTTATCTCCCCGGCTTGAGGAGAGCGAGGGACCATTATTGGATGGGATCCAAAACTCAGAATGGCTCCCTATTGATTCTGATCATGATGGTGAAGGAATAACTGGTGGGGATGATTCAAATTCAAGTGAAACACCTAGTCAAGGTCATGATAGTGGATTAAGTCCACCAAGTAATAACACTGGTAGTTGTGGTAATACCGAACAAAGTCAAGGAGGAGGTGAAGGGTCGTATCATTCTTTTCAAGAAGAGTCATACTTCAAACGTGATCAAAATCTCATGATTGACATGACAAATTATAGGATGGAGACAGATGTAGATCCTTTTGATGATGTAATCGGTGGTAGTAGTAGAGATGGATCCCAACCTAGGAAAAATATAAGGCGTGAAATGCTATGTTGGATGATTCTTCCTCATCTAGTGTATCACAATCCTTTGGTGATTTTGGTATTGGTGCATCATTTGAAGGCAACGAAGGCAACTATCCACCATATTTTCAACATCCTTCTTACATGTCTCATGGCTACTATCCACCTATGCCAGCCCCACCATATTATCAACCTTCCATTACCAAGAGCCTTATCAGTATTCATCATCAAACGTTTCCTATGATCAACAACAACAAATGGAACCACCAAGAAATTCAGGATTTTTTAATTATGTCTTTGGTGGAGCAAGATATAATGATAACCAAAGTGAAAGTGGAGATTATGATCCAACACGTCATTCTATCATGTGGTGAAGTAATCACTCATGCATGAACTTTGTTTAATATATTAGTAGCTAATAAGTTGTTTATGTTGAGGTTGAGGTAATCACTCATGTATGAACTTTGTTAAATATATGAGTAGTTATTGATTTATTTATGTTGAAGTAATCACTTATTTATGAACTTTGTTAAATATATGAGTAGCTACTAATTTATTTATGTTTTAATATTAGTCAATTAATTTATTACTTTTAGATATCTCTTATTAATGAAAAAAAATATAAATTATTAGTTATGATATATTGTACAATAAAATAGATAATTAAATCTAATTTATGTCAAGTTGTGAAGAATTCATACCGCAACGATCGCAATCTACATCGCAACACCCGCAACGCCCACAATCGAAAAAACCGCAATGCGACCTCGACCGTGACTAAGATTTAAAACCTTTGATCATCACAATTGACATTATAGAGGGTAATTGGTTTCAACGTGAGAGGATTGAGAGTCTACAATGAAGCAAATCAGATGAAGGATTATGACATTATAGAAAGCTGACACTAAAAGTTGGGACATCCATATTGCTGAATACACGCTCTAGCACCAGGCCACCATTGTATGTTGTGATAAGACCAGGCATCTTATACATATATTATATTACGTGTTCATATTAAGAAAATAATTTTTATTATTTAATCTTTTTAATTTAATATTTCCTTATTAAAATGTTACTTATCAACACTTTTTATATTAATAAAATAAATCTTTTTATTTATATAAAAGTAAAAGATTTTAAAATGTTAAATTCTTGCAATTTATATGCGTATGAAATTAAATTAAAGAAAAATATGATTATTGTTATTGTAGTTGTTGTTGTTATACTTCGGTTCAACTATGGTTTAATCATTCTTGAACCATTAAACCATGAATCAGGCATTTTACCAGTTCAATGATTGTTTCAATTTTCATAATTTTGCTGCCAGTACGTGCTGGAAGCTTTGAGCGAGTTTGAAACATAGATGTAAATGCCTTGTACAACTTACTGTCTAGGAGTAGGAAGAGGAACAATATTTCATACTTGATACTTCAACACAAGATCGCTGCCATTATTGCTCCGAAAATGATTGCTTGCATTATCCCACAAAGAAAAAAGTAAGAAAAATGCTAAAATATTTTAGAAAAAAAAGGAAAGAAAATAAAGAAGCTCCAAAGCCTTCAAAGAAGAAAAAGACGTCTAAAGATGTTTGTTACCCTAAGACTCAGAAAAACGAGAAAAAAGGAAAAGCGATTGTTATTGAAGGATCTGACCCTTTTGAAGTAATTGCCAAAGAACGTGCTGACATCAATGCAGAAGAAGAAATTTTAGTCTCACAGAGTGATGAATCTCCTGCTAAGAGTCCTACTGATGAATTCGAACTCACTCTCATCAACATTCGTGAAGATGAAGTACAGGAAAAGAGAAAAAAAAAAACAAGATGCTGCAGAGACTCGGTAAGCTATTGATGAGGAAGCCTTTAATGAAGAAGGCGATGAAAAAATATCTGAAGAAAATAAAGATGATTTTGATAAAGAACAAGAATCAGAACCAAATCCAAAAGCTGAGATATAAGTTGAACAAATCTTAGCTGCAACAACCAATAAGGACCTCCAAGATTAGTAAGGGGCTTGTTGTCTGATCGAAGCAGGTTAATTGCTTCTGTCATCAAAGCATCCAGTTGGGCAAGAACTAGTTTGTTCAAGCAACATGGTGAGCCCTCATGGAGAAGAATGGCTAAAAGAAGAAGAGATTTTGGAATTTGGAGAGATTTGGTGCAAAAAACAAAGGCATTAAGCCAAAACATCAAGAAAGCCACATGCTCTTCATCAAAAACTTCATCAGTTTCAAGAAAGCTCTTCTCGAAGAAGGCAGCGTAGGTCAACTTCGAGAAGTTGGGTTTGACTGTTGTTGTAGGGCTCATGGTGCTAGTAATTACCCTGCTAAAAGGCTTAAGGCCTGTAATGGCAGTTATGTTAAAGAGGGTAGGGGTTAGCATCCCATAAAGGACATGGAATGAGTTAGTAGACCTTTCCAAAAAAAATAAGGAACTAATCAGCATAGGGGCATTATATTCCAAACGCTCCCTACTCAACTGGATGAAATCGAAAATGTCAGCCGCTTTCCAGGCAGCTTGTTTAGCGCTTTCAACTCAATTTAACCATCTGAGATACAAAGATCTGGTGTGAGAGCTAGTAGGTGGTGAGTTTCGAAAGATATTTGGGAAATAGTTGAAGAAATCAGTTTTCAAGGAAGGCTGAAAAGTTAAGATTGACTCTTATCCAACGCAAGGGAAGAAAGACTGGATGGACTCATATTGCTCTAGAGAAAGGGTAGGTCCTAGAAATGCTAATCTTTTTTGGCCTATACTGAAGGAAATCATTACCTGAGTCTTCTAGAGTTTAGAATTATCAGTTAAAGGGTCTGGAGCGTAGGAGATTCCATCCTTCTTTAGTGGAGTGGCTATTGTGGCAACGTTGGGTAGCTATATGATTTCTTCTGTCTTAGAGTTCGAGAGAGAAGCTTGAGCAAAGGGTGTTTTCGAAGAAGATGAGGTCATTGCTCTATGAATATTTCAGGGAGTATGGAGTTTTCAGAAGGAGAGAAGCCAAAAAGCTTGTAAGAGGGCTTTTGAGATTCAATAATGGCAGAAAGGTTATGCAGAGAAGATTCAGAGGGAACGCAGGTAGAGAAGGAAAAGTGTAGACCTTTTAACCTCTTTAAATACGAATTTTCAAAAAGAAACTGAAAAGAGAGGAAAGAGGAGAACGTGCGTACGCCCCATTAAATGCTAACGTGATGAGGGTACGGCTGAAGCCGTGTTACCCATTAAAAGCCATCATTGACTTTCTACTTCCCCAAAAGTGGAGGCAGTTGGTTAATGGGAGAGTCACCACATAGTACTTGAATAGTCTAATGGAAGTTTAAGACAAAATTATAGATTTTGCCATCTGACCTTTCGTTTACTTGTATTATTCAAAACTGACAAGATGGGTTAAAAAAATTTTTCAAAGTCAGTTATAATTGAAAAGGAATGCCTAGGAACAATAAAATATTTATCTCAAATACTTCGAGAATAAATATTGAGGGGCATCTATTGGTATAAAAATAACACATTTTCGATTGAAGAGATTTCGATATAGTCAAAATCTGATTTTGTGACTACATGATTCTTATTAGAATCAAAGGTAATGAAGTCATCATGATGACCTTGTTCTATTTGGGAGGTGCCAAACTAGTGGTTTCGATTAGTTCCATTGAAAAATGGTAATTCGAGTCAAAGTGGAGAATTGTGAAACTAAAGTATTAGTTTCGATTACATGCCAGAATAGGTACCTTCGATTTCGTAAAATATTGGTATTGTGATTTCAATTCTATATCGAAATCAAGATTCGAATGATAGTTATATTTCGCAAATTCTTGAAGAAAGAAGAATGGAAGATCTCGACCAAATGACCAGCAAATGATGTAAGATTCAAGTTTGAATTCAAAAGGAGGATTTTTGAATTTGAATTAGAAGTTGGTAACAGTTGCAAATGTTAGATCAAGATAATACAAAGATTGAACAGTTACTTGTAGTATGAGGATCGCTGACAAGGATTTAGTGGTTACTAAACAATGATTACCAATCTTTTAAATAGTTATCTTTGTTGTAGACACATGTCAAGATCTTGTAAAAATGATATTTACTTAAGAATATAAATACCAAGAGGATGAAAACATTTAGGAGTTAAAAATTCAATACTTGCAAACACTTGTTAATTAAGCGCTCTCATGTCCTTGACTTCTCGAGCAAAACAGTGCAAACCTAGTTCAGTATGTTTCCATCCACTTTCATTTCTGTACAATTTACAAATTCAATACAAGTTTAATTTCAGTCCATTTACGATTCAGTCACTTTACTTTCTTACAATTTACATACTTGCACATTTACTTTTCTTTATATTTACTTTGAACTGCTTTACTTTATAATGTTTATTTTATGCAATTTACTATTTTTGTCATGTTTACTTCAAATACACTTTAATTTCTGTTATGTACTTTTAACTTCTTTTCATTTTGCATCTATCTGTTTTATTTCTCGAAAACAAAGTCTTTCTTATTTTACAAACTTATTTTCACTAAGTATTACGCATAAACATTCAATTTTAAATTTGCATAACAATCTTGAATTCGAAATCATCATTTGCATTCCTTTAAGATATTAACTTAGAGAAGAATCTCAAGAGAAAGCGATTTCCTTCCTCGAATTGAAATCGAGAATCAAACTCTTTTCATAGACAAATGATTTACCATAATTAATTATTTATAATCGAAATATTTTGGTAAACAATTAGAAAATAAATTCCATGGTTAAATTTAGACACTACCAAAATTAAAGCAATTTGTCATGGTTTAAGGTTGTTTAGCTGCGATTTTGAACTGCTGTTTAAGGGGTCACTAAACGATAGCCATGGTTTTTAACCAACCGCTGGTCCGACCACGGCTAAACCCGTGTTTAGCCACTGTTATATGAGATTGTTTGACCGTAGTTATAACCACAGGTAGACACCACTGAAAAACACCACAATTTGTCATTTAGCCGCTGTGGAGCTGCACCAACCAGGCGAAATGCCTTTTTCTAGAAAGATTTTTGCACTTTCCTAAAACAAATATTTTTGTTTCTCTAGAAAGAAAAGGAAAATAGACAAAAAACAAAAAAAAACAAAAAAAACCTATATATTACTTTGATGCATTACCGAACTCAAGTATTTTTTACGTTTGTAGACTGTAATTCATGAAATGAAGTCCATTTAAACCGAATTGTTGGATATACAAGGCAGTATACAATAGTATAAAAAAGCTCTTATGTGTTAAAAGACTTTACCTTACTGGCAAGAGAACCTTTAGTTCCATTGACGTTGTCCACAATTTCATATTAGCCATCACTAGAGAACTTGAGACAAGAGGTGGTGTTGTGGACCGTGATCACTTCATTCAATGCTAATTCCATGGGAGAAAATGGCAATGGAAGATGGATGAAGGCTTTTGGATCAGAGACCAAATAATAATGAAGAAGAGAAATGACGAAATGCTTTGTGGGGATCGATCTGCTTTAGCTTCTTGACAGTTTATGGATGTTTGTCAAATTGGTCAAGAATACAACAGCGAGATCTTGCAGGGAGACTAATCACTTAAGATTTACAAAATTCCACCTGAAAAGACGTAATTTGAAATCCCTCCTTCTAAGCTACGAAATACTCTCTAAAACTTCTCTATAACTCTCAAAATCCCCTAAATTTTTATCCAGACACCACATTTCTTGCAAAAAGATTTTAAATAGACGCTTAAAATGAAGCACACGCTGGAAATATTGTATCTAAACACAGCCTAAAGGATTTTATTTTTCTTTTTCTTTCATTCACATTGTAATCACCTTCTAGTGATCAAGAAAAAGAAAGTATATACAATAATTGTAAAGTTAAAGTCACTGATTATGATGTGTATATACAGCTCGAAATGGTGCAGAAGTTACTTGGAAGTCCAGTTAGTGGGAGTGCGCACCCTCGAATAGTTCTTGCCATTTCTCAGCTTCATTTCCGGGACCTTCCCCCTATAATATATGCATTTTAGCATAAATAATATGTATAAATCAAATAAGGAATATATATAAACAAATCTTTTGAATATTTCTTAGTATTTGATTTAAAATAAATATGAAGTAGAAACTTATCATAACAGATAATTAAGAATTTTACATTATTCGATCTCATGAACATTAGAGTAGTAAAATGTATAGCTTAAAACTTAAAAAGTACAAGCTAACAATCGGTCCTCTCCAATACTTTTGGAGAAGTGATAGTGTTTTTTAATTTTAAGCAAGTAAAAGTAAAAAGATTAAAATCTACCTTTGTTGTGTTTATTGAAAATTATTACACAGTTGGTCCCAAGCTTGGGTAAAAGATGAGGGTTGTGCTAGACAGTCGATAGTTAATGTAAAACCTTGTCGAATCTATGACATAAATAGACACTATGATTGTGTTAATGCTCGGTTGGTACCCATAACTAATGCACTATATGGCTTGAGTACAGTGTTGAGGCAAGAGCTGCTGCAACGACGCCCAAATGTAGTGAAAAATAAGCAAAACTTCCACATCTTCATGGACAAGTGTGGGTAAAGATGCTAGTTCATGTGAGTAGGATTTGTTTTGGAACTTGAAATATTGACAGTTATTGACAAATCTATGGAAATGGTTAACACCATGAGTAGAAGGAAGATTAATTTCATGTGCCTTCAGGAAACTAAGTGAGTTGGATAAAAGGTTAGGAAATTAGACACTTCAGGTTTTAAACTTTGATACATTGGCAAAATAAGATTAAAAAATGGGATAGGCATAATAGTGGATACAAATTGGAAGAATAATGTTGTGGATGTTAGAAAGGTCATGGCATTAAAATTTGTAGTGGAACAAGATACTTTCAATGTTATTAGTGCATATGTACCCCAAATAGTGTTAGAAGAGCAACAAAAGATAAAGTTTTGGGAGGATTTAGGAGGTTTAGTTCAGGTAATACCGCAAGGAGAAAAGATTTTCCCAAAAGGGTGTTAGAAAGAAGGGAGCCCAAAACACTAAGGAGATTTGCTTTAAATGGACTTAAAGAAAAATCACAATAGCTGGCTAACATCACGTCTTAACCAAAAACCTTAAGGCATTAAGTTCATGGGTCCATCTAATTATAAAGTCATCACTTTGTCCATTCCTTAACAACGTGCGACTTCTTTTACCCACATATGCACTTGGAACTCACTTAAATTCCCAACAATCTCCCCCTCAAGTGTGAGTTCTAGTATATATGTGAATTAAAGAAGTCTCATATTGTAAAGGAATAGACAGTGAGGATTTTATAAAGTGGAAGGACCCATGAACTTAATTTCTTGAGGATTTGTGTTGAGACATGGTGTTGCCCCACTGTTGTGTTTCTCCTTTAAGCTATTTGAAACTGATCTCCCCAGTGTTTTGGCTCCTCTGTTTCTAACAAGTGGTATCAAAGCAACGGTTCGATTAGGGCGAGTAGTTTATCATGAATGTTGGTGTTCTCATGGTTGGTGCCGCCATTGGAGAAAAAGAGTCAACTTTGATAAGACCGTTGATTTGTTACTCCACTCGCGGGAGTGTGTCCTTTGTGTGTGGTGTCCTTATATGTGGACTCATTTGACGGGGAGATTGTTTGGAATTCAAGTGTGAGTTCCAATGTATATGTGAGTTAAAGAAGTCTCACATTGTCAAGGAAAGGACAAAGTGAGGACTTCATAGAGTGCAAGGACCCATAAATCTATTGTCTTAAAGTTTTGGACTAAAACGTGGTGTAAGCCGACAATTGTGGTTCCTCTATAAGTTCATTCGAAGAAGATCTACCGGTGTTTAGGGCTCCACTCTTTCTAACAAGTAGTATTAGAGCCAATGGTTTGGCTAGGGAGAATATTTTGGCAACGGTTGTTGGTGTTCTCATAGTTGATGCCACCATTGAAGAAAAGACCAACTTTGGTAAGACTAATGACCTATCACTCCACTCAAGAGGGAGTGTTCTTCCTGTGGTGATCTTGTGTGTAGACTCAATCTTGAGAGGGAGATTGTTGAGAATTCAAGTGTGATTTCCAAGTGTATACGTGGGTAAAAGAAGTCTTGTATTGTAAAGAAAAGGACAGAGTGAGGACTTTATAACTGGTTAGACCCATGATTGTCGAACGCACTATTATCGTTCCTCTTTCTATCCAGTGGTAGTAGATCTCTCCTGTATTTTTGGCTCTCCTCTTTCTAACAAGTGGTATTAGAGTCGATGGTACAACTAAGGTGAGTACTTTATCACGGTTGTTGGTATTCTTATGATTGGTGCTACCATTGGAGAAAAATAGCCAACTTTGGAAAGATTGTTGACCCATTACTCCGCTTGAGGGAGAGTATCATGTGTGTGGTGTCCTTGTGTGTGGACTCACATTTGAGGAAGTGATTGTTGGGAATTCAAGTGTGTGTATCTGAGTTAAAGAAGTCATACATTATAAAGAAATGGACAAAGTGAAGACTTTATAAAGTGGACGGACCTATAAACTTAATGCATTAAGATTTTGGGTTAAGATGTGGTGTTGGTTCACTGTTGTGTTTCCTCTTTAAGTCCATTCAAAGCAGATCTCCTCAGTGTTTTGGCTCCTTTCTTTCTAACAAGTGGTATTAAAGCACTTAGAACTCAACCCAATACCACAGTGGGAATCTAAATGGACATGTTGGCTCCACTTGAGTTCCTAATAGAGGGGATCTAAAGGGACATGTTAGGAGGGAATCTAGGGATTGACGAATTGCATGGGGAGTATGGTTTTGGCAAATCTAATGCCAAAGGTAAAGTTATTCTAGATTTTTCATTAGCTTCTGATTTCACAATAACAAACACTTGTTTTAAGAAGCGGGAAGAACATTTTATTACGTGCAAAAGTGGGGTTTCTTACTCACAAATCGATTTCTTTTTAGTAAGGAAAACATATAGGAAGCTATATATGTATTGCAAAGTCATATCTCAGGAGAGCATAGAGCTTTGGTTCTGGATAAACATGTTAAGATAAAGGTTAGGAGAAATTGCCAAGGCAAAAGTCCAAGAATCAAATAGTGGTAGCTAAAGGAAGGAAAACAAATGATTTTTAAGAGGAATATTTTAAAAGAAGATATTTGAAAGGCATAAGAGAGTGCAAATGATATGTGGGAAAAGATGTTTGTGGGATACAAAAGGTCGCAAAGGACACACTCGATGAATCAAGAGTCAATGGACCTAAGGGTAAAGAATCTTGATGGTGAGATGCAGGTGTTTAAGAGAATGTTAGAGTTAAATGAGAATGCTATAAAGCATGGCATTTGTGTAAGAATGATGAAAACTGGGAAAAATATAAGGTAGCAAAGGATACTAATAAGGCGGTCAACGAGATGAAAGCTAAAGCTTTTGAGGGGCTATACCAATCTTTAGGCTCCACGGATGGGGAAAGACATATTTATAGGATTGGTAAAGACAAATAGAAGAAAAAAAGAGACTTAGATCAAGTGAAATGCATTAAAGATGATAGGGCAAAGTGTAGGTTACGAAACAAGATATATATCAAGGAAAGATGGAATGATTATTTTCACAAGTTATTTAATAAAAGACATGCAACATTAATGAACTCATATTTTAAACACTAGAGAGAAAGACCAAAATTAATACCTTTTATTAGATAATTTAAGGTAAAAGAAGCATTAATAAGGATGGACAATGGTAAAGCCATTGGATAAGATAATATGCCTATTGAAGTTTGGAATTGTTTAGGAGAGAAAGGTATAACCTAGCTCACGAAGTTGTTTAATGATATAATGAGGTCAAAGAAAATAACAGATGAATGGAAGAGAAGCACTTTGATTCCTATTTATAAGAATAAGGGAGATATACAAAATTGTGCTAACTAAAAAGGGATTAAGCTCATGAACCATACTATAAAACTATGGGAAATGGTAATTGAACGAAGATTAAGACGAGACTCAAATTTTAAAGAATCAATTCTGTTTTATGCCAGGCATGTCGACCATGGAAGTAATATACCTTTTAAGATGATTGATGGAAATTGTTGAAAACTATGTAAATAGTGTCTAGATTCGTTATATAGGCTAATTAAATCATAACCAAATCATGTAATTATGGTAATTAGGATCTTTTATAATCTTTGTATTTATTACAATAACCCCATATAATTCAATCTTCGTTGTATAATTCAGACACACAGTTTTCTTCATACATCTCTCTTTTCTCTCTTTCAACATGGTATCTAAAACCTAAAGAGATGCAACCCTAGAACCATGCACGTCTGATGAACCCACTGCTCTCCGATGAAAATTTTTTCTGGCTAACCATGTTTCCACTCCGGTTTGCCGATAAACGCCATCTTCCCATCGCTGCCACCATCCGCCAAAGTTGTCCACCGTTGTTTTTTCCAACTGGCGACCTCACTAGTCGCACCGCCGGCTTGAGTTCGGCCAACACCCAAAGGCGCAGCAGCAGCGGCCATCCAATGCGCTCCCATGCAAAGCCTCTTCTCTCTGCGCACAGCCCATGCTCCACCCCTTCCTCCGACTCGTCCGGCCACCTCTCCGACAGTCGCCAATCTCGTTCAACTCGCCCCGGCCTCCTCTACACGGATCTGAGCTCACCTCCATCAACCGACCTCTATGTGGCCTTGTGCACTTCTGCAGAGCCATTCAGGTACTTGTGGTTTCAGTTTTTGCCCTCTTGTGTTCTGACCCATGGCTAGTTCTACCTCCTTAGCTGGCTCTAAAGACCTCTCGAAGGCTAAGCCTGCCCCAGCCTCCTCTACACGGATCTGAGCTCACCTCCATCAACCGACCTCTATGTGGCCTTGTGCACTTCTGCAGAGCCATTCAGGTACTTGTGGTTTCAGTTTTTGCCCTCTTGTGTTCTGACCCATGGCTAGTTCTACCTCCTTAGCTGGCTCTAAAGACCTCTCGAAGGCTAAGCCTGCCCCAGCCTCCTCTACACGAATCTGAGCTCACCTCCATCAATCGACCTCTATGTGGCCTTGTACACTTGTGCAGAGCCATTCAGGTACTTGTGGTTTTAGATTTTGCCCTCTTGTGTTCTGACCCAATGCTAGTTCTACCTCCTTAGTTGGCTCTAAAGACCTCTCGAAGGCTAAGCCTCCTATTTTCACTAGTTACGTCAATGCCCCTCTCTCCGCTGACAAATTGGATGACAGTAACTGTGATACTTGGGCTTCAAACATCAAACTGTGGCCCAACGGCCAAGGCTATTGTTGAAAGAGAGAAAAAAGTGAGAGACATATGAGAAAACCGTGTGTTTCAACTACACAACGGAGGCTGAATATATACTCAATAAGTAATAAATAATTACACAATTTATATGATTCGAAACTAACAATTGTACAACTAATTACACCTAATTACATACAGTTTCCAACACTCCCCCTCAAGCTGAAGCATATAAGTCATATGCACCAAGCTTGTTACAAATATAGTTTACTCGAGGACCTCTCAAAGACTTGGTGAAAACATCTGCCAGTTGATCATTTGAATTGACAAAGCTAGTGGTGATGTCTCTAGACAAGATCTTCTCTCTAATAAAGTGACAATCTATCTCAATGTGTTTGATCCTCTTATGAAACACTGGATTGGAAGCGATATGCAGTGCAGCTTGATTATCACAAATAAGAGTCATTTGCATAATGTTTTCAAACTGAAGCTCTTTAAGAAGCTGTTTTAACCAAATGAGCTCACAAGTGGCTGAGGCCATGACTCGATATTCTGCTTCGGCACTTGATCTTGCAACCACATTTTGTTTCTTACTCTTCCAGGATATCAGATTACCCCCAATGGATACACAATAACCAGAAGTAGATCTCCTATCAGTAAAAGAACCTGCCTAATCAGCATCTAAGTATCCAACAATCTGAGTGTGTCCTTTGTCTTCATAGACAAGGTCTTTTCCTGGAGCTCCCTTAATATATCTAAGAATACGAGTCACTGCATCCCAATGTCCTTCCCAAGGTGAGTTTAGAAATTGGCTTACTACACTCACCACAAAGGATATATCTGGACGGGTAACAGTAAGATAGTTAAGTTTTCCAACCAATCGTCTATATCTTCCTAGGTCTGAAAGTGGCTCCCCCTGATCCAGTAAAAGTTTAGCATTGGGATCCATAGGAGTGTCAAGTGACTTTGCACTCAATAGTCCTGTTTCTTCAAGAATATCCATAACATACTTCCTTTGTGAGATAATTATGTCATCCTTGGACTGTGCCACTTCAATTCTCAAGAAATAACGAAGTTTGCCAAGATCTTTGGTCTGAAAATGATGACAGAGATGCTGCTTTATCTGAGTTATACCTTGGTGATCGCTGCCTATGATAACAATGTCATCCACATACATAATCAAATAGATACAACATCGAATTGTATGGCGATAGAAGACAGAGTGGTCAGCCTCACTGCGAGTTATACCAAACTGCTGAACAACAGTACTGAATCTCCCAAACCAAGCCCGAGGAGATTGTTTAAGACCATACAAAGACTTGTGTAGACAACAAACGAGGCCAGAAGACTCTCCCTGAGCAACAAACCCTGGAGGTTGCTCCATTTAGACTTCTTCTTCCAGATCACTATGGAGAAAAGCATTCTTGATATCCAGTTGATGAAGGGCCCAGTGGCGAATAGCGGACATAGATAGAAAAAGCCAAACAGAAACCATCTTTGTCACTGGTGAGAAAGTATCCCCATAATCCAAACCAAATATCTGGGTATACCCTTTTGCCACCAGACGAGACTTTAGGCGATCAAGAGTACCATCAAGGCCAACCTTGACTGTAAAAATCCACCTGCAACCTACAACAGACTTCTCAGGAGGAAGAGGAGTAAGTTCCCAAATACCACTGCTCTGAAGTGCACACATTTCATCAATCATTTCCTGTCGCCACCCAGGATGGGATAAAGCTTCACCTAGAGATTTAGGAATAAACACAGAAGACAAGGTGGAAAGACAAGCATAATGTAATGAAGAGAGACGACGGTAACTTAGAGTAACATAGTGAGGAGAAGGGTTACGAGTGGATCGTATACCTTTTCGAAGAGCAAGGGAAGGTCAGGTGCGGGAGGCAGTGCTGGAGCTGGTAAAGGAGGTGGAGCCGGAAGAGAGTCCACAGGGGCCTCAGTAACCTCTACAACCGCTGATGGTGGTGGTGGTGGTGGCTGTGGCCGGCGATGATAGACCTGGATGGGGCGAGTAGTAGGAACCAAGGTACCAACAGGAGAAGGTGATGATGGAGCAGGGTCAACTGGGACAAGAGGAGGAAAAGTAGGGAGGACCTCAGTAATGGGTGTAAGTGGCAGGTCAGGAGACTCAAAGAAAGGAACAAACTCGAAGAATGTGACATCGGTAGAGACTAGATAACGCTTAAGAATGGGTGAAAAACACTAATAACCTTTTGAGACCGATGGTAACAGAGAAAAACACATTTTACGGAGCGAGCAGACAGTTTGTTAAGACCGGGAGTGACATCATGGACAAAACATGTCGACCCGAAGACATGAGGTGGAAGAGAATAGAGGGGTTGGTGAGGGAACAAAACAGAATGAGGTACCCGGTTATCAAGCACAGAAAAGGGCATAAGATTAATCAAATAGCAGGCAGTGAGAACCGCATCGTCCCAAAAACGGAAGGGAACATGACCATGATGCAAAAGGGTCCGAATGGTTTCAATAAGATGTTTACTTTTTGCGCTTAGCAACCCCATTTTGTTGTGGTGTATAGGCACAAGATGTTTAGTGAAGAATTCCGTTAGATGCCATAAAAGTTTGAAAATTATGAGATAAAAATTCACGAGCATTGTCACTACGCAAAATACGAATTGGAACACCAAACTGAGTTTTTATTTCATGATAAAAGGTCTGAAAAATTGAAAACAACTCTGATCTATTTTTCATTAAAAATAACCAAGTATACCGAGAATAGTCATCAATAAAAGTAACAAAGTATTTAAACCCAAAACTAGACTCAACACGGCTAGGACCCCAAATATCAGAATGCACTAAAGCAAAAGGAGACGCAGCTCGACGACACACCCTATCAGGAAACAGACTACTGGTATGTTTCCCAAGTTGACACGACTCACAAGGTAAACTAGATAACTTAGAAAAGTTTGGCACCATTTGCTGTAGTTTGGCAAGGCTAGGATGACCTAACTTAGCATGGATGGTGAGAGGAGAATCTGTAATAGAGCACACACGAGAGGTGGCAGAGAGCTACTAAAGGCCATTAGACTCACATCCGACGCCAATCATCCATCCCGTATTCCGGTCCTGCAAAATGACAGAGTCTTTAGTGAAACTAATGCGACAATCTAAAGAACGTGTCAAACGACTAATGGACAGTAAATTAAAAGGACATCCAGGGACATAAAGAACATAATCAATAGACAGAGAAGGGAGGGGATGGACAGTTCTAATCTCTTGGGGCTGTGTTTGGGAACCATTTGCTAAAGTAATCATAGGTAAATAGTCAGAGTTAGAAAGTTTGGAGAAAAGACGCTTATTACCAGATATATGGTCAGATGCACCAGAGTCAAGGACCCAAGGACCTAAGGAAGGTGATTGAGAGAGACAAGCAAATGCATTACCAGTGTGCTCAACAGATGCAGTAGAGTTAGAAGCCTGTTGTTGCTCAAACCATTTCAGAAAATCTGCATTGGTAGCCGGAGATGGGGTTATGGTGCAGAAGGCTCAGGTAAATCAGGTACAGCAACCTGGGCAACATTGGCAGCCCGTGGAGGACGGCCATGTTTAGTCCAACATCTATCCTCTGTATGACCCAACCTGTTATAGAATGTACACTTCGGACGAGGCCTACCCGAGGCACCAGTGTGAGAACGACCACGATTGGCACCTTGGGAGACGAGGGCAAAAGTATCAACCGGAGCCAAGGCTAGGACAAAATCAGAGGGGTGCTTAGCCGGGACCCGGAGCAAAGTAGACCAAGCAGAGGACAGAGTAGGGATAGTAGGCGAACCCAAAATCTGATCACGGTTGGCAGAATATTCCGGAGGCAAACCATACAAGGCCATGAACATGAAGATTGTGCTCGAGTTCTTTTGCTGGGGTAGCAGCAGGAGATAGCAACTCATTGAAATCATGGAGAGCAACATGAACCTTTCCCAAGTAAGCAGACATAGGGTCATCAAACTGTCGAGGAGTAATAACACTCATGAGATTGTGACAAACCCCATATAGCCTCTGAGTGTCGTTACTGTAAAGAACGTTGGCCTGCTCCCAAACAGAAGCACAAGTGGTCTGAGCACGGAATATTTGCTTGAGGGACGAGTGAATGGTGGACTTGATGACAACGCACAACTGTTTATCAATCTTGTTCCACCTGGGTTGTTCTTCCGCAGACACAGGCAAGGTCCGTGGTGAGGTGGTCTTCATATCCTTGACCCTCAAGCCACAACTTGACATCTGAGGCCCAAGTATCATAGTTGCTGTCATCTAATTTATCAGCGGAGAGAGGAGCATTGAGGTAACTCGTGAACACAAGAGGCTCAGCCTTTGGGTTGTCTTTAGAACCATCTAGGGAGGTAGAACTAGCCATGGGTCAGACTACAAAGTGTTAAAAAGTGGAACCACAAGGTACCTGGGAGTCCAAACGCAAGTGAACAAGGGGACAGACATGTCTGATGGAGGATCCGAGGGTAGATCAGCGAAGAGGAGACGGAGACGAGTCAGGTGAGAGGAGAGGCGGTCAGAGAGGCGGTCGGACGCGCCGTCACGCGCCTGAAAAAGGGGCCGCGCGGTGGCTGTTTGGCTGCGGCGATGGGTGGCGCGTGGGGGCCCGTCTCGGCGGCGTTGGGGCTAGGCTTCTGGGGGTCGACCGATCAACGGGAGACGATCTCGGTGGTGTGGTCGCCGGCCAGAAAGGAGATGGCGGACGGCGGCGGACGGCGGTGGCCGACGGAGACAGCGGCGGAGAAAGGAGATAAAAGGCCGGAAAGACGTCACGACAAGGGAGAAAGGCCGGCAAACCGAAATGGAAGCACGGTTGGCGGGAAAAAATTCCAATGGAGAGCAATGGGCTCACCGGGTGTGCACGGTTCTAGGATTGCCTCTCTTTAGGCTTTTGATACCATGTTGAAAGAGAGAAAAAAGTGAGAGACATATGAGAAAACCGTGTGTTTCAACTACACAACGGAGGCTAAATATATACTCAATAAGTAATAAATAATTACACAATTTACATGATGTGGGACTAACAATTGTACAACTAATTACACCTAATTACATACAGTTTCCAATAGCTATGAAGAGCACCTCACCACGAAGCTTGAGTTTGTGCCCAAAGCTAACAAATCAAGGTGGAAAAAGATTGATGCCTAGTTATGCAGTGTCATCAAATTTACTATTCATCCGTCCCTCAAGCAGATCTTCCGCACTCATATTACCTGTGAGTCTGTTTGGAAGCAGGCTAAGGTTCTTTCCACCAATGACACTCAACGGCTATATGGGATGTGTCATAACTGTTAGTAGGACATGTGGAAACCCTAATTAAGGTTATTGCAATTTCAGCTCAGGCCCATTAAGCCTTGCGACAGTTTTCTAATCGATTTTGTGTGTTGTGCAATGCGGCATACAATTGTCATATTTAATGTATTTATTGTACATAATTAGCTTTCCTAAAATAGAGTGTACATCTTAGGGAATGAGAGTAAATCTCGTTTGTAAATGGGAAAAATTCCCCTGAATTGTTTCTGTATAGTTTCTATATATATATATGAAATAATAGAAGACATGAAAATCAATTTTCAAACAAAATTGACATGGTAGCAGAGCCTTCTTCTTACCTTAGGCAATCTCATTTTTTTTCTTTCTCTGCCCAAGGGGCTCTTGGATCTCTAGTCTTTTCTAGCCTCAGAATTCTGTTTTTCGTGTTTGGCATCTAGTTTTGGAATATTTTTTTCCAGATCACGTATTCTAGTTTCACCTGAGAGGGTTACGATTTTTTTTTTTTTTGCATTCTTTTGGTTTTCTGAATCACTTTGGCGATAGAAAACTTCTTTGTTCAATTCAATGGGAAGAACTATTCAACTTGGGAGTTTTAGTTCAAGATGTTCCTCAAAGGCAAAGGGATATGGGGTCATATTGATGGCTCTTCTACTGCACCAAATGACACAACCGAGCTTGCTACATTGGAGACAAAGGACGCTTAGATTATTTCCTAGATTCTGGGATCCATTGAGCCACACATGGTCAACAATTTGCGCTCCTTTACGACAACTAAGGAGATATGGGACTACTTGAAACGTATCTAAAACCAAGATAACAATGCAAAGCACTTTCAGTTGGACTTGGACATTGCCAACTACAGCTGGGGTAATCTCTCGATTCAAGAATACTGTTCTAGTTTCCTCAACTTGTGGATCGAGCATTCGACTATTATACATGCTATAGTTCCAAAAGAAGTGTTGTTTGCCTTTCAGGAAGTTCATAACGCCAATCAACAGGTTCAATTTCTCATGAAACTCAGACGAGAATTTGAGGTTACGCAGGCTGCTCTGTTAAATAGAGACTCGGCTCCCTCCTTGGATGCATGTGTTGGAGAGTTACTTTGGGAGGAGCAGCAGTTATTCACTCAAGGAGCTATGGCGCAAGACAAATTTCCTTCGGAGGCTGTCACCGTTGCTTACGCTGTTCAAGGTAAGGGAAAAAGAAGGCATATAAAGCAGGTTCAGTGCTATTCGCTATTCCTGCAAGGAATTTGGGCATATTGGTCGAAACTGTAGCCGAAAATTTTGCAACTATTGTAAACAGTGTGGTCATAGTATTAAGGAATGTCCTACAAGACCAAAGAACCGTCCAACCAATGCCTTCCACGCAGCAGTTCATCCCTCTTCTTGTACAGAACCAGCAGGTTAGCCTACCATAACAGCACTTCCCGCAGTCTCTAATCATGCTGTCCTAACTCCAGAGATGGTGCAACAGATGATAATTTCAACATTCTCTGCCTTGGGCATTCAAGGTAAGCCCAAGCATACTCTTCAACCTTGGTTTGTTGACTCTGGGGCTTCGAATCATATGTCTGGTACTTCTGACTCTTTGCACAATATTCGATCCTATTATGGTACACAACATATTCAAATTGCGAATGGTAGTACTCTTCCTATTGCTGCTGTTGGGGATATTGATTCATCTTTTTGTAATGTGTTTTTGTCTCTTAGACTTTCTTCTCGTTTACTTTCGGTTGGTCAATTGGTAGATAACACTTGTGAAATGCATTTCTCTCGTGGTGATTGTCTTATGCAGGATCAGGCGTCGGGGAAAGTGATTGTGAAAGGGCCTAAAGTGGGCAGATTGTTTCCTATACACTTTACTATTCCTCGTCTTTTCTCTTTAACTTGTACCACTGTAACAAATCAAAGTGAGGTCTGGCATAAATGTTTGGGCCACCCTAACTCACTTGTTTTGTCTCATTTATTGAAACATGGCTTCTTGGGCAATAAAAAACAGTCTTCTTCTTTATCTTTTGACTGTTCTATGTGTAAGCTTGCTAAAAGTAAGACTCTACCATTCTCTTTTGCTGGTCATCGTGCAGACAAATGTTTTGATCTTATTCATAATCTTATTCATAGTGATGCTTGGGGTGTTTCTCTTGTCATATCTCATGCAAACTATAAATATTTCGTGACATTTATTGATGATTACAGTCGGTTTACTTGGATTTATTTTCTTCGCTCCAAAGCCGAGGTCTTTTCGGTGTTTCAAACCTTCTTAGCTTATGTTTGTTATGAGGCAATGGAAGAGAATGAGTTGAAGTCATGAGGCATAATCTGCCCAGGCACCCGTATATATATTTACATAGAGGAGACAATATAGGAGTGATTGAGGTAAATTACATCTAATAAGGAAACAAAATATTCTATCTTAATAACTAAATATTCTGTCCTAATTAACACCAAGATATTATCCGTAACACTCTCCCACAAGATGGAGCATAAATGTCAATCATGCCCATCTTTGTTACAAATCTGAATGACCTTATTCCTAGGCAGAGCTTTGGTGAACACATCAGCTAATTGTTCTCCAGTTCGAACATGCCTTAAAGAAATTAACTTTTGCTAAAGTTTTTCTCGAACAAAGTGACAATGAACCTCTATATGTTTGGTGCACTCATGGAAGACTGGGTTATTAGCAATGTGTATTGCTGCTTGGTTATTACACCATAGCTGCATACGGCACGGGCTAGTCATGCCAATTTCTCCTAGAAGATGATAAACCCATGTAAGTTCACATGTAACTTGTGCCATTGCTCTGTACTCAGACTCAGCACTAGATCGAGCCACCACACCTTGTTTCTTACTTTTCCATGCAATCAGATTTCTACCAACAAAGACACAGTACCCAGTAGTAGATTTCCTATCATCTGGAGAGCCTGCCCAATCAGCATCTAAAAAAGCTTCCACCCTACAATGCCCATGATTTTGGTACCGAATCCCACGCCCAGGTGAACCCTTAAGATACTTCAAGAGGTGAATAACAACATCTCAATGAGCACTTCTAGGTGAAGACATAAACTGGCTAATAATACTGACAGAGAATGCAATATCTGGCCTTGTCACTATAAGATAATTGAGTTTCCCAACAATTCTCCTATATCTCTCAGGCTCTGTTAATAATTCTCCATCATCTGCAGTTAACTTTATGTTTGGCATTAGTGGAGTGTCACACGGCTTTGCTGGCAATAACCCAGTTTCTTCTAACAAGTCAAGAACATATTTTCTCTAAGATAGAAAGATCCCCTTGTTGCTTCTCAGGACTTCAATCCCAAGGAAGTACTTAAGAGCACCTAAGTCTTTTGTTCGGAATTGACTCTGAAAGAAGTTCTTGAGTGCAGTAATTCCCACATCATCATTACCAGTAATGACAATATCGTCAACATAGACTACTACAAGGATGCATCCAGAATTAGCTTGTCTGAAAAATACAGAATGATCATATGCACTCCTTTGTAACCAAAATTTGATGACCACTTCACTAAATCTCCCAAACCAAGCTCTCGGGGATTGTTTCAGCCCATATAAGGATTTACACAGCCTACATACTGTACCTGACTCCCCCTGAGCAACAAACCCAAATGGTTGCTCCATATACACCTCCTCTTGAAGATCACCATGCAAGAACTCATTCTTAACATCATATTGCTTAAGATGCCAACCATTAGAAGCAGCCAAACAAATAAACCACCATACAGATGCGAGTTTAGCAACAGGAGAGAAGGTTTCTAAGTAATCCATACCATAGATTTGGGCATAGCCCTTAGCAACCAATTGTGCTTTTAATCGAGCAATGGAACCATCTGGATGCATTTTGACAACAAACACCCACTTACAACCAATGGCTTTCTTTTCCGGAGGCAAGGAAACCAAGTCCCATGTGTGATTATGCTCAAGAGCACGCATATCCTCTTCCATGGTAGCACGCCAACCAGAATGAGAGCACGCTTCAGCAATAGTTTTAGGCATAGCAACACTATCTAAAGAGGTAACAAAGCATTTGGAAGAAGAAGACAAGGCAATATACTGGACAAAAGAAGATATGGGGTAATGACAAGACCGTTTACCTTTCCAAAGAGCAATGGGAAGATCAAGGTCAGACGAGGAAGGTGTTGGATCTTGAGCCGAAGAACCCATAGGCAGAGGTGGCAAATCAAGGGCAGTGGGAGCAACCAAGGAAGGAGATCGCGGCCACCTAGTAAACACCTTTGTGATAGGTGACCGGGCACGCACCTGTGGGATGGCAAAAGCAATAGTATAGACAAAAAAAACATCATCATAATCAATGACAAAGGGAACTAAAGAAGTAACGAATGAAGATGTAGAAGGACCAATACTAAAGAAGGGCGTGGATTCAAAGAAGGTAACATCAGCAGACACTAAGCATCGTCCGAGGTCAGGAGAGAAGCAACGGTATCCCTTTTGGGATCGAGAGTAACCAAGAAAGATGCATTCCAGGGATTTAGGATCAAGTTTAGAGATCTAAGGACGAATATCTTGAACAAAACAAGTGCAACCAAATATGCGAGGGGGTAAAGGGAACAAGGAACAAGAAGGTAATAAGGTAGAGTAAGGGATCTTACCATGCAAAACAGCCGAGGACATACGATTAATTCGATGACATGCCGTAGCAACAGTATCTGCCCAAAATACCTTAGGAACTTGCATATGGAACAAAAGTGCTCTAGCTGTTTCTAAGAGATGTCTATTTTTTCGTTCGGCAACCCCATTCTGTTGAGGGGTGGAAACACAAGATGATTAGTGAATGATGCCATGTTGGGACAAGAAGGAAGTGAAAGAAGCAGAGAAGTATTCTTTAGCATTGTCGCTTCTTAAAACACGAATGAAAGAATTAAATTGTGTTTTAATTTCAGCACAAAAACCAAAAAAAATTGAAAACAACTCAGACCGATGTTTCATGAAAAATAACCAAGTAACTCTTGAAAAGTCATCAACAAAAGTCACAAAATAACGAAAACCAAATTTGAAAATAATAAGACAAGGACCCCAAATATCTGAATGTACAATATCAAATGGG
This sequence comes from Ormosia semicastrata, assembly GCA_029884595.1. NCBI lineage: Eukaryota > Viridiplantae > Streptophyta > Magnoliopsida > Fabales > Fabaceae > Ormosia > Ormosia semicastrata. Next base: position 80,939,788 of record JAQQTO010000060.1, read on the forward strand.
GACACATCCCGCTTATTTTCTCTAAGGAAATAGGAGGTCCTACGATGCTTAGCTAATTGACAAGACTCACAATCTAAGGTAGATATAGACTTCAAACTGGGACAAAGAATGTTCAGAGCCGGAAGGGAAGGATGACCAAAGCGACAATGAAGTTGATGAAAAGACGACCACTAGTGCATGCAATAGGATGTGGCACATCATCAATAGGAGTATCTAGCACGTACAAGCCACCAGATTCACGACCACTGCCCATAATCTTCTTCATACCAAGATCCTGAAAAAACACAATGACCAGGAAAGAAATAAACACCACAATTAAGAGGTTTCATAATTTGACTAACAGAAAGAAAATTAAAGGGAAATTTGGGCAGACAAAGAACTGAAGTAAGAGGCAAAGAACCAGTGGGCTGGGCAGTACCACGGCCTGTAATATAAGATGTGGAACCATCGACTAGAGTAACATGAGAGAAAGTGGAGGAGGGAATGAAGGTAGATAAGATACTTGTGTTGCCGGTCATATGATCTGTGGCCCCGGAGTCAATGACCCAGCCACGAGGGGTAGTGGAAAGGCAAACGGTGAGGTTACTAGCATATAGAGACTCAATATAGGACCACAACTCTTTTACCGTACTACAGTGCCCAACCAAATCCTGGATATGGTATTCCATGGAGTTTAGAATCTGATTCAGGAGTCTGTCATCATCCTTCATCCACTTGTCTCTGGCACCAGCCTCCTGCGGCAGGTCAGCAATGAGGTGACTGCCCAGGTCATTACATGAGAGGTGTCGCTGAACAAAGCCATTCCATAACACATAGTTGGTGTCAATGAGTTTCCGATTAGTAATTCTAGAGTTAGCGGAGAAGACCTCAGCGACAATCTTCTTTTCATCTGCCATCTTGTGACATAATCAACCAAAGAACCAACGGTGCACCATCGTGCCCAGAACAGAGGAGGAAACAGAACGGATAAAACAATAGCAAGAAGACGCAACACCCAGAGGTCAAGAATAGCACCATCATGAAGACGCGGCACCCAGAGGTCAAAAATAGCACCATCGTGTCCAGAACAGAAGAGCAACAACAAAAACGAAAATAGCACCCAGAGACCGATTCTGACACGGAGACAGCACCTAGGTAGCGCAGCGCTCTGCAACCACAAGACTCCTAGGCTCGCTCGTACACCAACAATGATCCCGCCTGGATCACTTGGACATTAACCCGCAGCCAAATAGCAAGGTTGCGCACTGGAGAGGAAGAAGAAAGAGGGAAAGGGCGGGGAAAAAAAGTAGCCGATTAGTGGATTGGAAAAAATATGAGGGAGAAGAGAGGGACAAAAAAAAATGGGTTTAAGAATCCTTCAGTAACCCAAGCTCTTCGATACCATGTTATGAGGTAATGGAAGAGAATGAGCTGAAGCCATGAGGCACATAATTTGCCCAGGCACCCGTATATATATATATTTACATAGAGGAGACAATACAAGAGTGATTGAGGTAAATTACATCTAATAAGGAAACGAAATATTCTATCTTAATAACTAAATATTATGTCCTAATTAACACCAAGATATTATCCATAACAATGTTGAAAATCAATTTTCTACTAGTATTAAGATTTTACGCTCTGGCTCTGGCGGAGAATATATGTCCAATGAATTTCAGGCATTCTTACAACGTTAAGGTATTATTTCGTAGCATTCTTGTTCATATATGCCTCAGCAGAATGGTGTTGCTGAGCGTAAAAATCGTCACATGTTGGATGTCCCTCGTACCTTGCTTCTTGAATCCTCTATTCCCCTTTGTTTTCGAGTTGAGGCTTTGTCCACTGCTGTCTACCTGATTAATCATCTTCCTTCTCAGGTTTTAGACTTTGATTCACCTTTCTCTCGTCTCTATAACATGCCTCCTAGTTATCATAGTTGAAAAGAGACTAAAGACTTAGAGAATTAGAAGGGAAAATATTTGAATTGCTTGAGTGATAAGCACTCAACAAGTATGATACATATATACTGTGAAATAAATAAAACTTTACATTTTCAAGAACATTATTCCCTATGTACATGAATCACTTTTCCTATGTACATGAATCTAATGAATCATCATTAACTACTTCTATTTCCTATAACATTATTTCCAACAATCATAATCTTCATAATTTTGGCTGTGTCTATTTTGTTCACTTACCGCCTAATGAGCGTCACAAACTTGGTGCTCAAGCGGTTCAATGTGTGTTTATGGGTTACAATACCACTCAAAAAGGCTTCGTGTGTTATGATGCTACTGCTAATCATCTTCGTATCTCTCGAAATGTGATTTTCTTTGAGAATCACTACTTCTTTCCATCTAATGTGGTCTCCTCTACTGCTCTTGTTATGCTTCCTAACTTTGGTGATGTCCCTTGTTCTACTGAGCATTTCAAACCAAGTGTTGTGTATACGAGACAGCCTCCTTTACCCCCTCCTGATGTGGACCCGCCACCTGAACCTATACCTTCGGCACCTCGAAGATCTGCTCATGTCTCTCATCCACCAGATAGGCATGGGTTCCCACACACTTCTCTTAATGTGACCGTATCTGGCATTTTTGTTCCTACTTGTTATTCTCAGGCAATTAAGCATGCATGTTGGGAACACGCCATGCAAACTGAGGTACAAGCTCTTTAGCAGAATCATACTTGGGAAATTGTTCCATGCCCTCTTGGTATTAAACCCATTGGCTGTAAGTGGGTGTATTTTGTGAAGCTTAATTCCAATTGTTCTCTCGACCACTATAAGGCTTGGTTGGTTGCTCTTGGCAACAGGTAGGAATATAGGGTGGATTATGATGAGACGTTTGCTCTAGTGGCTAAGATGACTACTGTGCGGACCATTCTTGCTATTGCTACTTCCAAGGGATGGTCCCTCCACCAAATGGACATTAAGAATGTGTTCCTGCACGGCGATCTTTAGGAAGAAATTTTTATGACTCCTCCTCCAAGCTTATTTTCTTCCTCCTCTGGTGTGTGCAAGCTGAAACGTTCTATTTACGGCTTGAAATAGGCTCCTTGGGCATGGTTCGAGAAATTTTATTCTACTTTACTTGGTTTTTCTTTCACCCAGAGCCAATATAATTCTTCTTTGTTCCTTCACAAAATAGCGTGTGGTATTGTTTTTCTTCTAGCTTATGTTGATGATATTGTCATCACTGGCACCGATATTATCTTAATACAACAGCTTAAACAGCAGCTCCAAGCTTCGTTTCATATGAAGGATATTGGTTTCCTCCACTATTTTTTGGGTCTTGAGGTGCATTCGGACCCGAAGGGTATTTTCTTACATCAGCAAAAATATACACAGGACTTGATCTCTTTAGCTGGCCTTCAATCTACTTCTCCTGTTGACCCCCCTCTAGAGGTCAATGTGAAATATCGTCATGAGGAGGGTGATCCAATCTTTTTGTATCGTCAATTGGTCGGGAGCCTTAATTATTTGACCATTACACGTCTTGACATTTCTTTTGCTATCCAACAAGTTAGTCAATTTATGCACACCCCTCAACATCTCCATTTGGCTGTTGTTCGTCGTATCATTCGCTATTTGAAGGGTACTTCTAGTCGTGGATTATTTTTTTCCTATCGGATCATCCCTTCAATTGATTGGTTATAGTGATGTTGATAGGGCTAGCTTCCCGGACACTCGGTGTTCTGTTACAGGTTGGTGTATGTTTATTGGCCCTGCACTCATTTCTTGGAAAATAAGAAACAATCCCAGGTATCCAAGTCTTCCACCAAGTGTGAATATCGTGCTATGTCTACTGCTTGTTCTGAGATTATTTTTGCGGTTTATTGGCTGAGCTTGGATTTCCTCAATCCGATCCTACGCCTCTATGCAGATAATACTATTGCTATTCAGATTGCTGCTAATCCGATTTTTCATGAGCACACCAAGTATATTAAGGTGGCCTATCATTCTATTCGTGAAGCTTTTGACAATCATGTTATCTCACTTCTGCACACTACCTCAAATCTTCAACTTGCTGATGTCCTTACCAAGGCAATACCTCAACCTCATCATCAGTTTCTCATCGGCAAATTGATGCTTCTTGATCAGCTACATCAATTTGAGAGGGTGTTAGTAGGACATGCAGAAACCCTAATTAGGGTTACTGCAACTTCAGCCCAGACTCATTAAGCCTTGCGATAGTTTTCTAATAGGTTTTGTGTGTTGTGCAGTGCAGCAGACAATTGTCATATTTAATGTATTTATTGTACATAATTAGATTTCCTAAAATAGAGTGTACAACTTGGGGAATGAGAGTAAATCTCATTTGTAAATGGTAAAAATTCCACTGAATTGTTTCTGTACAATTTCTATATATATGAAATAATAGAAGACGTGAAAATCAATTTTCAGACAAAATTGATAATAACCTCATGAGTGTTGTTGCTCCTTGGAAGTTTAATGGTCCTATGTCGGCCTATTTGGGGAAGTTCCACAGTGCTCTCCATGATTTCAATGAGCTGCTACCCCCTGTTGATACCTCAGCGAAGGAACTCGAGCAACGCAGTACCTTCTTCATGCTTATGGCCTTGTATGGTTTGCTTCTAGAATATTCTACCAACCGTGATCATATTTTGGGTTCTCCCACTATCCTTACTTTGAGCATGGCTTAGTCCACTTTGCTCTGGGTCCCGACCAAGCAGCCCTCTAATTCTGTCGTTGCTCCAGCTTCGGTTGATACCTCTGTCCTGGTCTCCTAGAGCAACAATCGTGGTCATCCTTGTTTTGGCAACTCGGGTAGACCTTATCCAAAATGTGGTCATTTCAACAAGCTAGGTCATACCATTGACAGGTGTTGGATTTTACATGGTCGTCCTCCATAGGCTACCAATGTTGCACAAACTGCTGCCCCGAATCCACCTGAGCCATCTGCCCAACCAACCGCATCTCCCGTTGCCTATGCTGATTTTCTGAAGTGGGTTGAGCAACATCAGGCCTCTAGTTCCACTACATCTATTGAGCACACTAGTAATGCATTTGCTTATCTCTCTCAGTCACTATCCTTGGGTCCTTGGGTCCTTGATTCTGGTGCCTCTGATCACATCTCAGGTAATAAGCACCTTTTCTCCAAAATTTCTAATTTTGGTTATTTACCTATAATCACTTTAGCAAATGGTTCCCAAACACGGTTGCAAGGAATTGGCACTTTCCATCCCCTCCCTTCCGTGTCTGTTGATTTCGTGCTTTATGCTCTTTGGAGTCCTTTTAATTTACTGTTCATTAGTCGTTTGACCCGTTCTTTAGATTGTAACATTACATTCACTAAAGACTTTATCATTTTGCAAGACCAGAGCTCAGGACGGATGATTGGTGCCGAATGTGAGTCCAATGACCTCTACCAGCTCTCTGCCACCTCTCGTGTTTGCTCTATCACGGATTCCCCTCTCACCATCCATGCTCAATTGGGTCATCTGAGCCTTTCCAAACTACAGGGAATTGTATTGAGTTTATCTAAGTTATCTAGTTTACCTTGTGAGTCGTGTCAACTTGGGAAACACACCCGTAGTCGGTTTCCCGATAAAGTTTGTCGTCAAGCTACGTTTCCCTTTACTTTAGTTCATTTTAATGTTTTGGGTCCTAGTCGTATCGAGTCTACTTTAGGTTCCAAATATTTTGTTACTTTCATCCATGATTATTCTCGGTGTACTTGGTTATTTTAAATGCAAAACAGGTCTGAGTTGTTTTCTATGTTTCAGAAATTTTATAATGAAATAAATTCTCAATTTGGTGTTCCAATTTGTACTTTGCATAATGACAATACCCGTGAATTTTTATCTCAGCCTTTTCAACATTTTATGGCATCTAATGGCATTCTTTACCAAACATATTGTGCCAATACCCCTCAACAAAATAGGGTTGCTAAGCGCAAAAATAGACACCTAATTGAAACAACGCAAACAATCTTGCTCCATGGTCGCCTCTCTTTCTGTTTTTGGGGTGATGCAGTTCTTACTACCTGTTACTTGATTAACCGTATGCCCTCTTCTGTGCTTGATAATCAGGTATCCCACTCTGTGTTGTTTCCTCATCAGCCCCTCCATTCTCTTCCGCCTCGTGTTTTCGAGTTGACATGTTTTGTTCATAATCTCACTCCCGATCTTAACAAACTTTTTGCCTACTCCATCAAATGTGTTTCTCTCTGTTACAATTGGTCTCAAAAGGGTTATCATTATTTTTCACCTACTCTCCACCGTTACTTGGTCTCTACCGATGTAACATTCTTCAAGTTTGTTCCCTTCTTTGACTCATCTAGTTTGTCTCCTGAACCCATTACTGAGGTCTTCCCAGTTCCTCCTCTTCTTATCTCAGTTGAATCAGATACCCCTCAGCCACCTCCTGTTGGACGACCCCAACCAATCATACGCCCCTTTCAAGTCTATCATCGTTGGCCCCAGCCACCTCTGATAATCACATATTTTATACATTAATAAACCCTTACTTTTAGTCATTTACACTCTCCATGTACTTAATTGATTAAACATGGTCATGTTTTGTAAGTTTGAGCTCAAATTGGGCTTAATTTTTTTTCCAACATCATTGAGGTTTGACATTGTTTCTGTCTTTCGGCCATATCTTGAGTTCTAGATGTCTAAAAATTATGTATCTTACCTTGTAGGAAAGATGAGAGAGAGCTCTACAACTTTCATGAGAGCTCCAGGACAGAATCGGACATCTAGTGGAGCTAATTGGGCCTGGAAGTCAGAACACGAGTTTAGAGACCCTTTGAGAATGTTTTGTCCATAACTTGAGTTGTAGACCTCTACATGACATTGGGTTTGGGCCCAATTACTTATAATGGACCCAGCTTTGTAACTAATGGGGTTCTAATGATGTGAGGCCAAAATAGGAGTTAGATTATAGCTGTAGAAGCAGAAAACCGAGATCAGTTTTTAATTCTACACTTCTCACCTTTTCTCTCTAGATCTAAATTTTTCTCTCCTCTTCTTCCTTCTTCCTCAAGCTCCTTCATGGTGATGGTTATGGAGAGCGAAACTTCTGTAATCAATTCAAAGATTCTTGAAGAAATTGTGGTTTGGATTCTTGAGATCTTGGTTCTGTTTTTATATTCGAATTGCATTTGGATTCTTCTTCCTCTTCTTCTTCTTCTTCTTGATCTTGAATGCATGAATGGTGATTCTGTTTATGTTTGATCTGAATGGATCTTGATTTAAGATTGAGAATTGTGATGGGATTTAGGTTGATTGATCTGAATTAATCACGGAATTACAGAGATCAGGTTACTGATTTGTGCCTAGGTTAATTGAATTCGGAGATCAAATTAACATAGATTCCAACACGAATTGTGCGATTGCAAATTTGTGTGTCAATTGTTAATTGAATTCTAGATGATTGTCTAGTATGAATTCTGGATTTGATGCAAAGATTTCGATTGAATCCAAATTAACTATTCAAATGCACTTCAAATGTTTGTTGAAAGATCTATGATAGAATCAATCCAATTTCGGATAGGTTTCTGAATTTATTGCTCTTTTAATTGAATTTCTCACTTTAATTCTGTTATTTATATATTTTGAATTCTTAAATCCCTTCCCCCAATTTTGTCTTGATTTGATCAAATTGCATTTACTATCCTTGAGAGACGATCTAGTGTTGTTTCCTATGCTACAAACCATAAGTATAACTCGGTTACAATTTTGACTGAGTTCGGCGCTCGTCAACCTCCACTGCCACTACCTCCACCAGAAGTTGCAGAGATCATTGCGGACTCTCCTCCGAAACCAACTCCTTTTTCTACTCCGGCACTGCCTCCTGAGCTTGACCTTCCCATTGCTCTCTGAAAAGGAATACAGTCTACTCGTAACCCTTCTCTTCATTATTTTACTTTGAGTTATAATCGCCTATCTTCTTCGCATTATGCATGTCTTTCTTCCTTGTCTTCTGTGTCTATTCCTAAATCTTCAGGTGACTCCTTATCCCATCCTGGGTGGAGACAAGCTATGATTGATGAAATGTGTGCCCTTCAAAACAGTGGTACTTGGGAACTTGTTCCTCTTCCTCCAAAAAAGTCTATTGTAGGCTGTCGATAGATCTATACGGGCAAGGTTGGCCTAGATGGCAAGCTTGATCACCTCAAGGCACGTCTGGTGGCAAAAGGGTATACATAGATTTTTTGCTTGGATTATTGTGGCACTTTCTCGCCGGTGGCAAAGATGGCTTCTGTTCGATTCTTTCTATCTGTGGTCGCTATTCGCCATTGGCCCCTTTATCTGCTGGACATCAAGAATGCTTTTCTCCATGGTGATCTAGAAGAAGAGGTTTATATGAAGCAACCACCAGGGTTTGTTGCTCAAAGGGGTATTCTGGCCTCGTTTGTTGTCTTCACAAGTCCTTGTATGGTCTCAAACAATCTCCTCAGACTTGGTTTGGTTGATTCAGTACTCTAGTTCAGCAATTTGGTATGATTCAGAGTGAGGTTGACCACTCTATCTTCTATCGCCATACAACCCGACGTTGCATCTATTTGATTGTGTATGTGAACGACATTTTTATCACTGACAGCGATCACTAGGGCATAACTCAAATAAAACGACACCTCTGTCATCACTTTCAGACCAAATATCTTGGCAAACTTTGTTATTTCTTGGGAATCGAAGTGGCACAATCCAAGGATGGTATAGTTATCTCACAAAAGAAGTATGTTATGGATATCCTTGAGGAAACAGGTTTGTTGAATGCAAAACCTATTGACATTCTTATGGATCCTAACATTAGGCTCCTACTGGATCAGGGGGAGCCACTTTCAGACTCAAGAAGATATAGAAGATTGGTTGGAAAATTAAACTACCTCACTATTACCCGTCCAGATATCTCTTTTGCAGTGAGTGTGGTAAGTCAGTTTCTAAACTCACCTTGTGAAGGACATTGGGATGGAGTCATTCGTATCTTGAAGCATATTAAAGGAGCTCCATGAAAAGACCTCATCTAAGAAGATAAAGGTCATACTCAGATTGTTGGATATTCAGATGCTGATTGGGCAAGCTCTCCTACTGATAGAAGATCCACTTCTGGGTATTGTGTATTCATCGGGGGTAATCTGATATCCTGGAAGATTAAGAAACAAAATGTGACCGCAAGATCAAGTGCAGAAGCAAAATATCGAGCAATGGCTTTAGCCACTTGTGAACTCATGTGGTTTAAACAACTGCTTAAGGAGCTTCGATTTGGTGATATTATGCAAATGACGCTCATTTGTGATAACCAAACTGCATTGCATATCTCCTCCAATCCAGTGTTTCATGAGAGGACCAAACACAAAGAGATAGATTGTCACTTTATTAGAGAGAATATCCTATCTAGAGACTGGTAAACTTGCGGATGTTTCCACTAAGTCTTTGAGGTCCTCGGATAAGCTATATTTGTAACAAGCTTGTTGCATATGACTTATATGCTCCAGCTTGATGGGGAGTGTTGAAAATTACGTACATAGTGTCTAGATTCGTTGTATAGACTAACTAAATCATAACCAAATCATGTAATTATGGTAATTAGGATCTTTTATAATCTTTGTATTTATTATAATAACTCTATAATTCAACCTCTGTTGTGTAATTCAGACACAGTTTTCTTTATATGTCTCTCTTTTCTCTCTTTCAACAGAAGCAAAAAGATCTACATATAGTTTTCATTGATTTGGAAAAGACCTACGATAGGGTGCCAAGAGAGATCTTGTGAAAGGCTCTGAAGAATAAAAGAGTTCATATTGTTTATATCGAGTGATCAAATATATGTATGACAAGGTTAAATTTGTGTGTGAATGCATGGTGTGGTCACTGGGGATTTTCTTATAACTACAAGATTATACCAAGGGTAAACTTTGAACCCTTCTCTTTTTACCTTGATTTTGGATGTGCTTACTAGGTATATCCAAGAGCCAATGCCACACTGCATGTTTTTTGCAGATGATATAGTCCTAATGGGAGAGTCGATAGAGGGAATAAATAGTAAACTACAGTTGTGGATAAAAGCTTTAAAAGCACATGGCTTCCAGTTAAGTAGAAATAAAACGAAGTATATGAAATGTAAGTTCAGTAAGATGTGAGTCAACATTAGCTTAGAGATGAAAATAAGAGATCATATCATATTACAAGTCACATGATTTAGGCATCTTGGATCATATAAAATGATAGAGAAATAGAAGGTGATGTAATCATAGTATTCAAGCCGAGTGGATGAAAATGCTTCAGGTGTTATTCGTGATTAAGAGGTGCCTCTCAAACTTAAAGGTAAATTTTACCACACAACTATAAGACTCACGATGCTCTATGGTGCTAAATGTTAGGCGGTAAAGAGCAAACAAGAGCATAAGCTCAATGCAATAGAGATGAGGATGTTGCACTAGATGAGTGCACATATAAGACAAGACCAGTAATTAATGCATGAGAGAAAAAGTAGGAATAGTACCTATCGAGGAAAAAATGGTAGAATCTCGCCTAAGATGTTTTGACCATGTGAGAAGAAGAGCAATAAAACCCTAGTAAGAAGAGTGGATCCGATGGAGCATAGCCTAATAGTTAGAGGTAGAGGGAGACCAAGAAGAACTATTGGTGATACCATGAAAAAGAATTTTGCTCAAACCATGTGAAAAGAAGATTAATAAAAGCCCCATTAAGAAGAGGGGATCAAATAAAGTATAGCCCAATAGTTAGAAGTAAATGGAAACCAAAAAAAAATCTAGATGAAACCATGAAAAAGAATTTTACTCTAAATAGCCTTTTTGAAGACTTGGTTTATGACAAAACACAATGACATCGTTTGATTCATATAACCAATCCCACTTATTGGGAAAAGGTTTTTGTTGTTGTTGTTGTTGTTGCAAAAGTAAAAAGACTAAACCCTTGTTTTGGTCCTTGACATTTGCTTTCATTCTTGCTTTAATCCTTGGCATTTCATTTTTCTTACTTTAGTCCCTAACATTTATGAACTCACTTTAATTAGTCCTTCAGCCTATATACCCATAATCTAATAAAAGGAAATGCTGATGTATAACCATTAGAGATGATATGACATCGTTATCTGCCAACGTGCTAGTTTGATAGAAGATGACTGGATGATGAATACATAAAAAAATGTCATTGTTTCATTTTTCACTTGCCATTTGAAACATTGGATGAGTATTTTTTTTTTTCCCTTTTAAACGACAAATGAAAAATAAAATGACGTAACTTTAGATGTATTCGTTCAATCATCTTTTATCAATTTGACACATTGGAAAATAATGGTGTCACATAATTTCTAATGGTAACACATCAACATTTTCGTTTATTGGATAATGGATATTACAGGCAGAGGGATTAAGTTAAATGAATTTATAAATGTCAGGGACTAAAGTGTGAAAAATGAAATGCCAGGGACTAAAATGAGCATGATAACAAATGTCAGGGACCAAAATAGGGTTTTAGTCTAAAAAGATTAAATGAAGCATGATAAAATATTTATGCATCCAGGATAATAAATAAATATAAAAATTGGACAAAAAAATTCTTATTACATGACATTGAATACCATCTGGTCAAACTAAAATGCACTACTTATGCATCTTAATGGTCATTCAATTACGACTTTATATATCATATCATAAATATGTTCCATAATGTTGTAATTAAAACCCATTTTATAAATAACTATTGGACATATAAATTACAATATGTTTGATTTAGTGCTAAAATTTTTGAAAAATGGGGTATTGCCACCAGAAGAAAATATTTCTTTTGGGTGACACATTTTGCATTGCTAACATCTCTCTAAATGGTTTGATGAAGGTAGGAGGGCTGAAATCCATAAAGTAGGAAAGTCGAGGCATCAAACTATCAGTTCTTTTCAGTTATCTACGTAAGACATAACATTCAAAAACATGGAGGAGATTCTATCATGTGATTTTGATCTCATACACATAACACATCTATGTATCATTGTATATACTTAATACCAAAATTACCACTGAAAGTTTACCTTAACAGAGTTAATTTCATACACTTGGTTTTCAGTGACTTCTAGATCTAGTGCTTGTACACAAGCTTCAGCAACGACAATTCTGCTGGCCTCTCCCACCAGTTTATCTCCTGAAAGCCAGTTGCCAAATTTCTAAAACTTCAAATAAAAATACTAGCAAAAGCATAAATGAATCGTACATAATTACCACTATGCTAAGGAAAGAGACAAATATGGTGAATTAACTTTCTAAATCAATCTCACATGTCAGCGCATGACAAAAACATCCAAGAGAAAACCCTACTCACCTAAGCATTCTAAGCATAGGCTTAACAATTTGTTTCAAATCATGGTGCTGACCTTTTTCTCCCCATAATTATCACCAGCTACTTCCTTTGTTTCATACAATGGCTTTTCTCCCTCCTCTCAGTGACACATTGCTTTCGTAAACTCTGTTGTAGTTCTAAAGTTTGTCTGAGAGGCTCTTGCACATGATGTGTGGCAGAAGGCTATGCAGGAGAACACGATGGCTCTTGATAGAAATAAGGCCTGGCGTCTTAGTTTCATTACATGAAGACATACATTCCAAAGGTTGTAAGTGACTAGGTGGGTCACCGCAGTCAAATATGAGTTGCAATATTGATGACTTAGACTGGTTGCCAAGTGCAATTATGCTCAGAACTATTGTGCTAAATGCTTTGATACCATGTTCATAGGGTAAGAGAGAGGAGAGTTTGTGAAGCTGTAACTCCAACACACGTGTGCAAGGGTTACAGAATTATGATAAACTGACCAACATAACCTCATTGTAATACTACAAGAAATTCTTAGGTAGGCAGGGTCTACCACATCATCTCTTATGCATTCAAATCATTATTTGACATTTGTAAAGGCATTTTTGAAGATAGGTCCATTTTTAACATGGTCCTCACAACTTTATACATGTCAAATAATGATTTGAGTGCATATGATAGATCGTGCCTACCTAAGAATTATTGCTAATACTACTAACAGTAAGGATCTAAGCCTACTGACACTACTCCTATGGATTCTAACACCAAATCTCAGCAATTCAATTAGACTTGGGGCAGTAAAGGTGGGTTGGTTGGTTAGTTAAACAGCCAAACTGTTACAACAGCAAAAACACTACAAATCTTTTATGCCACCAGTGTTGGGAACCCATTCTTTAGACTCACTTTGCAGCAGTCACCATTCTTAATAGATACCTTAACAGTGTATCTGTTAAGGACAGTTGTACCAAGACCCTCATACACTTGTACATATAGCTAAGTGTATTCAACTGCAGATCAGGCTCCCTCTTCATTTAAATAAAATAGTATAGGGCTATGAACCACCCCACTAGTAAGCTTGTCTAGATCATCCATATGATGAAGAAATTGGGTTTTGAATAAACAGAGCCTACGGATTTTGTTTCATGACAATGACATTGCAGATCACATTTTATCTAATCCCATTTTCATGAAAGAAGGTAGCATATAAAGATTGATTACCAATTTGTAAGAGATAAGCTTCTACAGAACATATCAGAGTCATGCAAGTCAATATAGAAAATCAGCTTGCAGGTTTGTTCATTAAGGCCTTAAGTGGTATACTGGTCCATTTCATCATTAACATGCTAGAAGCATGTGACGTGTACACCCCAGCATAAGGAGGAGTGTTTTGGACCTAGGAAAAGGGTAATACCAATTTTGAGTCTGCACAATAATTATATAAACAATGAGGCTTTGTTATTTACATGCCCTCTCTCTCTCTCTCTCTCTCTCATGTGATTTAGGATCAGTAGGTCCTGATCCCTTTTATCCTAATATTGCCTTTCTTATGCAAGACCTCTGAATTCTGCAATGAAATGTAATGAATTTCAATATGATTTTCACTATTTTATGTCCTGTCAAAACCATTCAACCCAGTACCTACCAATTGATTTGTTCAATATGCACCCAAATAAAAATGTTAGCTTTGTTAGCAAGCGTGATTGATTTTAGGATTGATTGTTAGGTTAGCATGATATATTTGATTGTTACCATGATTGATTTGATTGATTTTGTACATAATTGTATTTTTTATTTTTTTTTTTATGTATAGAAACCCTATTGTATAAATATAAGCTAATCCTCCTGTATTCAACTATTTCAGAAATACAGAAGTGAACTTAGAGGAAAGAGAAAGGAGAGAATAGAGAAAACCATTGAGAGAAAAGTTGTGACCTTTTGGTCATCCTGCTAATTTTATTATATGTGTAAAAGAACAACTAGTACAAAGGAATAATAAAGTAAAAAGACCAAAGGTAAAAACCTATTTATCTAACACTCTCCCTCAAGCTGGAGCATATATATCATATGATCCAAACTTGTTACATATATAACTAATTCGGGGTCTTCTAAGAGATTTTGTGAGAAGGTCTACAAACTGATCATTTGAGTTGACAAAGGTTGTGATAATATCACCCGAAAGAATCTTCTCTCTTATAAAATGACAATCAATCTCAATATGCTTAGTTCTTTCATGAAAGACTGGGTTAGAGGCAATATGTAAAGCGGCCTGGTTATCACAGACAAGGGTCATCTGTCCAACATCTCCAAACTGAAGTTCTTTGAGTAACTGTTTTAACCAGACAAGCTCACATGTTGCCGCAGCCATAGCTCTATACTCAGCTTCAACACTAGATCTAGCAACCACACTTTGCTTCTTACTTTTCCAAGAAATCAAGTTATCTCCAATAAGTACGCAATAGCCTCAAGTGGAACGTCTATTAGAAGGTGAACCTGCCCAGTCAGCATCAGAATAACCAACCACTTGAGTGTGTCCCTTATCCTCATAGAGGAGTCCTCTTCCTGGTGCTCCTTTAATATATCTTAAAATCCGAACCACAGCATCCCAATGGCTGTCACATGGAAAGTTCAAAAACTGACTAACAACACTCACAGGAAAAGAGATATCAGGTCGAGTCACTGTGAGATAATTCAGTTTCCCAACAAGTCTCCGATATCTGCCTGGATCAACTAAGGGCTCCCCCTGATTTGGTTGGAGTTTGACATTAGGATCCATTGGGGTATCAATAGGCTTAGCATTTAGCATGCCAATTTCCTCAAGTATGTCCAAAGTATACTTTCGATGTGAGATAGAAGTACCATCCTTAGACTAAGCAACTTCAATTCCCAGGAAATACCGAAGTTTGCCCAAGTCTTTTGTCTGAAAATGATTGAAGAGGAATTGTTTAAGCCGTTGAATACCATAATGATCACTACCTGTGATAACGATGTCATCAACATATACAACTAGATAAATACATCCTTGAGAAGAATGGTGGTAGAACACTGAATGATCTGCTTCACTGCAAGCCATACCAAATTGTTGCACCATAGTACTGAAGCGACCAAACCAGGCTCGTGGAGATTGTTTGAGGCCATAGAGAGATCTTCGTAAACGACACACATGTCCAAAACACTCCCCCTAAGCAACAAAGCCTGGCAGTTGCTCCATATAGACTTCTTCCTATAGCTCACCATAAAGAAAGGTATTTTTAATATCTAGTTGGTGAAGGGGCTAATGACAGATGGCAGCCATGGATAAAAAAAGACGAACAGATGCTACATTGGCAACAGGAGAGAATGTATCACCATAGTCAAGACCAAAAATCTGATTATAGCCTTTAGCAACCAATCGTGCTTTAAGGCGATCAATGTGACCATCTGGACCTACTTTAACAGTGTAAATCCACCTACATCCAACAGCAGATTTGCCTTTTGGAAGGGGGACCAAATCCCAAGTTCCACTGGTATGAAGGGCTGACATCTCCTCAATCATAGCTTGTCCCCATCTTGGATGAGAAAAAGCTTCACCTGTATTCTTAGGGAGAGGCATAGAATCCAAGGAGGATACAAAGGCATAATGGAGTGAAGATAAACGATGGTAGCTCAAGCCAGCATAAATAGGAAAAGGGTTACGGGAAGAACGAATACCTTTACGCATAGCAATAGGAAGATCAGACTCACTTGGAAGGTCCGGAGCAGTGGGAGATAATGTTGGAGTAGGATGTAAGTCATCAGTTGTCGCTTCAATCGTCTCAGGAGCATCAATAGTGGTTTGTCCAGAAGGTTGGACCTTCCGTGGATGGCGATGGTAAGTCAATAATGGTGGTGGTGAAGGAGGTGTCAGGTCTATATGGTAATTTGGATCAACTTCAGACTTAAGAGGGGTAACGAGAGTAGGAATAGGGAGTACCTCATAAATAAGTGGTTTTTTAGAGGAGATTGAGTGGAAAAAGAGGATTGACTCAAAGAAAGTAAAATCAGCAGAAATTACATATCTCTTGAGGTCAAGAAAAAAGCATCTATACCCCTTTTGTGATCGAGGATATCCAAGGAAGACACACTTAAGTGATCGAGGAGAGAGTTTATCTTTTCCTGGTGTGAGGTTATGAACAAAACATGTAGACCCGAAGACTCGAAGAGGTAATGGATAAAGAGGTTGTGTAGGAAAAATAATGGAGTGAGGAATTTTGTTTTGGAGAACCGATGATGGCATCCGGTTGATGAGCTAGCATGCAGTGAGAACTGCATCACCCCAAAAATGAGATAGTGCTTTAGCATGAATAAGTAGTGTACGGGCTGTCTCAATTAGGTGTCAATTTTTTCTTTCAGCAACCCCATTTTGTTGAGGGGTGTGTGCACAAGAGGATTGGTGAACAATCCCCTGAGAAGCCATAAAGGAGTGGAACTGTGTAGAAAAATACTCACGGGCATTGTCACTTCTTAAGGTGCGAATGGTAATTCCAAATTGAGTTTGGATTTCATAACAAAAACTCTGGAAAAATAGAGAACAATTCTGATATATTTTTCATTAAGTATAACCAAGTACACCTTGAATAGTCATCCACAAAAGTTACAAAGTATTGATATCCTAATGTTGAGTTAACACGATAAGGTCCCCATACATCAGTGTGAATTATAGCAAAAAGAGATTCAGCTCAGTTACAGACTCGACTAGGAAAGGAACTATGAATGTGTTTGCCCAATTGACAAGATTCACACTCCAAAAAAAGACAACTTTGACAAATTAGGAACCATCATATGAAGTTTTGAGATATTAGGGTGTCCAAGACGAGCATGAATAACATTGGGCGACTCTGTGGCTGCAAAAACATTGGAGGTTGTCGAGAGGCGGTAGAGGCCCTATGACTCACGCCCTGCGCCAATCATCTTCCTTAAGCTCCAGTCTTGCACAAGAACAGAGTCTTTAGTGAAGGTGATTAAGCAATCAAGGGTGTGAGTTAAACGGCTAATTGAGATCAAATTATAAGGACAACCAGGAACATAAAGAACATAGTCAATAGATAATGAAGGCAAAAGATTAGCCTTCCCAATTGCTTTAGCTCGAGTTTGAGAACCATCGGCTAAGGTAACAGTGGGAAGGTGTGTTGGATAAGAAATGGCAGAAAGCAAATGTTTGCTTCCAGAGATATGATCTGGGGCACCAGAATCTAATACCCAAGGTCCAAGGGATTGTGATTGGGAGATGCAAGCAATGGGGTTACCAATGTGTGCAATCGAGGTCACAGATGTAGAGGGCTGTCTAGCTTCAAACCACTTTAGAAAATCTTCATAATCAGATTGGATGGTTGAGTTGTTGACCGGTGACTTGAACCTTCTGAAGTATCAGGAATGACGGTCTGAGCAGCATTAGCAATTAGAGGTGGTCTCCCATGCAAGCTCCAACAACGGTCCATAGTGTGACCAATCCGCTTGCAATGATCACACTTTGGACTAGTGCGATTGCCTATACGTCCTCCTCCTCGATTTCTACCACCGCATCCCCGATTATCCAATTGGGAGACAAGAGCTGAAGTTTCAGAAATTGTAGGAGCTGAAACTTCAGCAGAAGGCTGTGATGTGGAGGGTCCCACAACCCTGAGAAGGCTAGAAAAAGCTTGTGAAAGAGTAGGAACAACAGTGCTTCCTAAAATTTGATCCCGGGTTGAAGAGTATTCTAATGGCAAACCATAAAGTACTAGGAGCATGAAGAAGGTGCTTCTTTGTTCATACTCTTTTTCTGGAGAATTTGTTGGAGGTAACAACTCGTTCAAGTCTAAAAGAGCATCTTGAATTCTTCCCAAATAGGTTGACATACGTCCTTCAAGTTTGCGGGGAGCTATAAGAGATATAAGATTAGAACAAAAAGCATACATATGTTGTATGTCATTGGTGTACAGTTCCTTTGCTTGCCTCCATACTGTATAGCATGAGATGTAAGGGCGGAAGATTTGTTTCAATGACGAGTGAATGGTTTGCTTCATCAAGCTACATAATTGGTGTCCCATTGCTTCGGATAAGGCTCGTTGGTTGGAAAGGCCTTTTGAGGAGGAGGAAATCCGTAGGGCTGTTTTTAGTTTGGGGAAAGGCAAAGCGCCTGGTCCTGATGGTTTTTCTTTTGATTTCTTTCAAAATTGCTGGGATATTGTCAAGCCTGACCTCCTTAGGGTGTTTTCTGAATTCTTCCTTAATGGTAAAATTGGAGTTTGCATGAACTCAACTTTCATCTCTCTTGTTCCCAAGAAGGATAGGTCGATTAAAGTAAAGGACTTTCGACCCATCAGTTTAGTATCTAGTGTTTATAAGATCATAACCAAAGTTCTTGCTTCCAAGTTGAGTGAGGTCCTTTCTGATACCATCTCTAAGAACCAAAGTGCTTTTATTCCGAGTAGGCAAATTCTTGATGCAACTCTCATTGCTAATGAGGTGGTGGATGATGTTAGATCCAAGAGAAAACATGGTCTTGTTTTTAAATTAGATTTTGAGAAAGCTTATGCTCATGTTAGTTGGGGTTTTTTGGACAAAGTCTTGGATAGGAAAGGATTTGGGGTAAGATGGAGAAATTGGATTTCGAGGTGCTTATCCTCTTCCACCTTTGTAGTCATAGTGAACGGGGAACCTAAATCTTGGTTTAAGGGTCAAAGGGGAGTAAGACAAGGAGATCCTTTATCTCCGTTTCTTTTTACCATTGTGGTCGATGTGCTTAGCCGTTTAGTGTCTAGAGTTGTAAATAATGGGTTGGTTAAGGGGCTAACTATTGGTTCAGAGGAGGTTTCTGATGAACCGTCAACATGTCATATTTTTACGGTTCAATTCCTTAGTTTTTCATATTCTTTTTATTTATTTTTAATGAATTTTGTTTGTTAGTTTTGTTATATTTTTAATATTGTTTAATTGTGTTTTTATTGAGTGTTTTGTGTATTTTTGTCAAGTAATTTTTCATGGAGAAAAATGGATGTTCAAAGGAGCAAGAAAAGAAGAAATTAGTAACAGAGTCCAGCGCTTGAGCGCTAGTGTTGGGGCGCCTGAGCGCCCAGAGCGTATGCAGCAACGGTGATGAAGTGTTTCAGCGCTTGAGCGCTAAGAGGGAGCTCCTGAGTGCGCAAGAGGTTGCAGCGCGCATATTGACTTAAGTGTCTGAGCGCTTGAGCGCTCAGAACTGAGCGCCTAGGCGCTGGTGACGTAACAGAACACATAATTTTTATTAAATAAGAAAAGTTACGCCGTAGACAAGACATTGAGCACATTACACAGGAAATTCCTAATCCTGAGAGAGTTGTTTTGCGGTGGCAGACCTTAGAGGACGGCTTAAAGGAGGAATTGATTCTTGAAGGCTTAGAGATCATTATCTCCATTAAAAGGGGTTTTGATTTCTCTTTCTTTTTAGTTTCTCTTTTTCTTTGGGTTTTCTATCTATGGGTTTGTATTCTGATATGGGTTTGTTTTTATTGAACATGAGTAACTAAACCCATAACTAGGGCTATGGGGGATCTTGTTTTCCTTATTATTTGGATTTGATTTCTAATTTAATTATAGTAATTTCTTTTTGGGTTTATCATATTGCTTGTATTCTTGTCAGAATTTGATCACTTTTGGCATGTGTTAATTCATTGTTTGACCGGTGACCATCCGCATTCAATGAGTGGATCTATATGGTAAGCCTAGGAATAGATTGGTGAATGACTAAACATCGATTTATCCTACCAATAGAATTGACAGTATGTTAGTTCATCTCTTGAATTGAAGCTTAATACATTCTTGATTAATTCAACTACATGACCAAATAGGTGAATTAAATTAGGAATAGAATATTGTTTCATCCATGACCATTGGGATTCAATAGCAAATAAGAGAATATTGGCAAAAGAATTACCTTAATCATAATTGAAAGAAAATTCTGAATAATTAGATTCAAGTGAACCTTGCGCCCTAGTCTCTCTTTCATTGATTATCTTTTCTTTGTTTAATTGTTCATTACTTTTCTTAATTTGTTTATTTTGATTTTTACTTGAATTTCTTCATACACTTTCGATTGTCTGAATAACAAAGAGTTTAACGAATCTAGTAATTACCAATTATTCCTCGCGGGATCGATAACTGGGACTCAAGTCCTATATTACTTGGCGATCGAGTGCACTTGCTCTTAGTGTATTTTACGCGTACCAGTTTCAGTCTCTCATCTTCAGTTTGTCGATGACACAGTATTCTTCTTGGAACCTAATGTTTATTCTTTTGTTAATACTTTGACTATTTTGAGGTTCTTTGAGGTCATTTTGGGTCTTAAGATTAATTTGACAAAAAGTGGTTTGGCAGGTGTGAATGTGGACAATCAGATTTTGTTCGCTTTTGCTACTTTAGCAAGTTGTCAAATTCTTCAGTGGCCTCTCACTTACCTTGGGATTCCTTTAGGAGGCAATCCTTGTGCTGTTTCCTTTTGGGACCCAGTGGTTTGTAAGATCTCTAAGCGGTTAGATTGTTGGAAGAGTGCCTTTTCTCTTTGGGTGATCGAATCACTCTAATTCAGTCTTGTTTGTCTAGTATCCCTCTTTACTTTCTCTCCCTTTTTTGTATTCCTGTGGCTGTGGCTCAGAAATTAGAGAGTTATGAGGGATTTCCTCTGGTCGGGGGCAGGAGATTCTGGTAGAGATCACCTTGTTAGCTGGGAGGTTGGTTGTAGACCTAAGAAGGAGGGAGGGTTGGATCTCGGTAATTTGGTGTCCAAGAATAAGGCATTGCCAACTAAGTGGCTTTGGCGTTTTCCTCTACAGCCTTCTTCTTTATGGCATCATGTTAAGTAAGTATGTTTGCATCCGAATGGGTGGGACACCAATTCTGCAAGTAGAGTTTCTCATGCTAGTCCTTGGAAATTTATCTCTTAGGGTCTTCCTTCCTTTAATTCTCTCTTGTCCTTGCATTTAGGTGATGGCTCTCGTATTAATTTTTGGGAAGATATTTAGGTTGGTAATGCCCTCTTTCTGAGGCTTTTCCAAGGCTATTTCGCCTATCTTCTTTACATAATGCCCCTATTTGCCAATTTTTTTCTCATGATAACTTCTCTTGGAACTTCCATTTTTTTAGAAACTTGCATGATAGAGAGGTTATTAAGTTAGAGTCTCTCCTGATTTTAATTGATTCTATTCATCTTTCTTCTGTACCTGATTCAAGAATTTGGACCCTTGAATCATCAGGAGTTTTCTCTTGTAAATTTTATTTTCAGTTCTTGACTCAATCTCATAACAGGGATAGATTTCTCTTGGATAAACCCATCTGGAAATCCAAAGTTCCCTCAAAGGTCAAAGCTTTTGTCTGGACTGCTGTTCTTAACAGGATTAACACTAATGACATGCTTCAGAAACAGAGGCCTCTCACTACTTTGTCTCCAAATATGTGTATTATGTGTGGTTCTGATTTGGAATCTGGGACTCATCTCTTTTTGCATTGTTCTGCGGCTAATTATCTTTGGAATAAACTATTTGGTATCTTTGGAGAGTCTTGGGTTTGCCCGATGGATTTGCATCTTTTTCTCCTTACCAAGTTCAGAGGTTTTAGTGCTCGTAAAGATGCAAAGATCTTATGGCAGTGCTCAGTTTATGTTGTTCTTTGGTGTATTTGGTTGGAAAGGAATGCTAGAATCTTCAAGGACTCTTTTTTGACTCTAGACTTCATTTGGGATAGGGTTACTCTTTTGCCATCCCTTTAGTATTCTGCTCATGGTCTTTTTAGTGATGTTTCTTTGGTAGACATGCAAAGGAATTGGCATGCCTTGTTGCATGATTTTCCCACATAGGTTTTAGTTGTTTCTTTTTGTTTTTTTTTGTGAGGATTCCTTATCCTCTTTCTTTGTACTCTCTTCTTCTCATCTAATAATATTTCATTTTTATCAAATAAAATAAAATGCTAAAAACATGAAAACATGGGAACAAGGCTACCGTCCACAAAGGTTACCGTCCAACACTCCCCCTCAAGCTGGTGAATATGCATTCTCCATTCCCAGCTAGGATACAATCGTCTGAAATGCTGGACTACTTAACCCCTTTGTAAGCACATCAGCAAGTTAACCCTGTGTAGACACATAGGGTGTACAGATTAAACCACTCTCTAGTTTTTCTTTGATAAAATGTCTGTCAACCTCAATATGCTTTGTTCGATCATGTTATACTGGATTATGAGCTATACTGATTGCAGACTTGTCATCACAATAAAGTCTCATCAGACCATCCCACTTGATCTTCAGATCTTCAAGAATAATCTTCAGCCATAGTAGTTCACACACACCTTGAGTCATAGCTCTGAATTTTGCCTCCGCACTAGATCATGCTACCACATTCTGTTTTTTACTTCTCCAGGTCACCAGATTTCCACCAAGAAAAGTGCAATATCCTTTAGTTGATCTTCTGTCCACTAGTGATCCAGCATAATCCGCATTAGTGTATGCCTCAAGTACCACACCTGCATTTCTCTTAAATAAAATGCATTTTCCTAGTGTTCCCTTAAGGTACTGTAATACTTGATATGCTGCTTGCAAATGAGATTCTTTTGAACTATGTATGAATTGGCTAATCACACTTACTGCATATGCTATATCCGGCTGTGTGAGGGATAGATAAATAAGTCTTCCCACCAGATGCTGGTACATTTCTCTGTCAACTGCAGCATCTTTCTCTGCTTGTCCAAGTTTCATATTGGGATCTATAGGAGTACTTGCCGGTTAGCATGTTGTATGACTTATCTCTTTTAGGAGATCTATAACATACTTTTGTTGGGAGATGAATATACCTTTCGTAGAATGAGTATTTTAACCTTCCTAAAGCGTTAATTTCTAGTTCCTTGGCTAAGCACTGACTCGGAATATGTTTCTCCTTAGCATCATCACCTGTTACTATTATGTCATCAACATACACCAAGAGAACTGTGAGTTCTCCTGAAGGAGAGTGTTTAACACACAGTGTGTGATCCCTTTGGTTTTGTTTATACCCCATAGCTAACATAATTCTAACAAACCTTCCAAACCACGCTCGTGGTGATTGCATGAGGTCATATAAGGCCTTTTTTAACTTACACACAGTATTAGCATGCAAATTCCTCCCATATCCTGGTGGGACCTCCATGTAGACTTCTTCTTCGAGATCTCCATGTAAAAAAGCATTCTTGACATCAAATTGTTGTAAATTTTAACCATAATTAGCTACCAATGCCAATAATACCCGAACTGTGTTCATCTTTGCAACTAGTGCAAAAGTTTCATAGTAATCAATTCCATAAGTTTAGATATACCCTTTGGAAACTAATTGTGCCTTATACCTTTCTATGGATCCATTTGCTCTATATTTCACAACATACACCCATTTACAGCCCATAATTTTCTTTCTTGCTGGTAACTGCACTAGCTCCCAAGTTTTATTCTTTTCCAATGCCTCCATCTCCTCATTCATGGCTTGTTTCCATTTTCCATTGGACAAGGCCTCGGGTAGGGTGGTAGGGATGGCAATGATATTTAGGCTAATAAGGAAGGCTTTATGGGATGGTGAAATATTTTCAAAGGACAAGAAGTGTGTATTAGATGTGATGAATGCTTAAGGAAAACACTCCTTAGCAGCTGTATATTTATATTAAATTCAATGTACACTTAAAAAGGAAACAAAGCAATCAGCCCCTAATTACAAAACCTAATCCTAATTATATACAATCTCTAATTATATACAATCCCTGATTTATAGGGATACATAATCTCAACACTCCCCCTCAAGCTGGAGCATATAAATCATATGCACCAAGCTTGTTACAAATATACTGAATTCGAGGACCACAGAAAGACTTTGTGAAGATGTCAGCCAGTTGATCACTTGAGTTAACAAATTCAGTGATAATCTCCTTGGAAAGCACCTTCTCTCGAACAAAGTGACAATCAATTTCTATATGGTTTGTTCTCTCATGAAAAACTGGATTTGATGCTATGTGTAAAGCAGCTTGACTATCACAATATAACTTCATCTGTTCAATACTCCCAAACTTCAATTCTTGAAGCAATTGTTTTACCCAAATTAGCTCACAAGTAGCTATTGCCATAGATCGATATTCAGCCTCTACACTAGATCGAGCAACAACATTCTGCTTCTTACTCTTCCAAGACACTAAATTACCACCAACAAATACACAATACCCTGAAATAGATCGCCGATCAATAGGTGAACCAGCCCAGTCTGCATCAGAGTATCCTACAATTTGAGTGTTCCCTTTATCTTTGTTGATATTGTTTGATTACATTCTGATATAGTTTTGATATAGTTAAATATTGATTGATATAGTTGTTAATAGTCAATCCCTAAAATCAAGGGATTTTGTATTCAATTGTTGTAACTTACCATTCTTTAAATAGAGGAGGCTGAGAACGTTATTCTCAAGCCATTCAGCTATCATAACTTGGTATCAAGAGCTAGGGTTCGATCCGGTCAAGAACCGCTCTCCGGCCACTGTCTCCGGCCACCGTCACCGGCCACCGTCATCGGCCACCGTCTCTGATCACCAAAGTAAGGTGACCGGACAACTCAGAAAGCGCCGGCGATCCGTTTCCGAGAAGTCCCACCTCCGTTCTCCGCTTCACGAGCCGTCACGAGCCGTCACGCGCCGCCACCGTTCGCGGGTCTCCGATCGCGTGAGCTCCACGCGCCGCCTTCCAGGCGCCGTTTCGTCCGCGCGTCTTCTCCGTCGTGCTCGCCAGCGTCCTCTGGCTTGCTTTTGACTATCAAAGTCCAGTTTCAAGCACTTTCATTTTTCTCCTTCTCACCATGTCCGATTCAACCACCGGCTCTTCCAAAGGTTCTTACGTCAATTCTGGTGCTGGTTTTGGGTCTACAGGGAAGGGTCTCATCTCTTTTGCCTTCTCTGGAAGTCCCATGATTACATCGGAAAAACTCAATGGTAAGAATTTTATGGATTGGTATAATGCAGTTGAAGTTTGGTTTTTAGGTCAAGGACTTTATGAACATCTCACCAAGAAGGAAGTAGAGATTGATGAGAAGATTCGTGATGAATGGAAAAGGGCCGATTATCAGTTGGTTTCTCTTTTATGACAGTCTATTGATCCGAAGTTGATGGTACACTTTCGCCCATACAAAACTTGTTATGAAATATGGAAGAAAGCTCAAAATGTCTATTCCAATGATCTACAACGTCTCTATGCTTCTGTCCACAATTTGGCCACTCTTCAGATGACAGATCATGATCTTCCCTCTTATCTGAACAAGGCACAGTCTGTCATTGATGACATTAAACGCATTATAACCGGTGATGATCTTACGAAGGTACTAGCAAAACTTGATAATATGTATATGGTTTTTGTTCTTCACGGTTTACATAAGGACTTTGAATCTGTCCGGAATCAAGCTCTAACTAATTCTAGCATCCCCACGGTGGAGGAGCTCATTGATCGTCTTCTGCGAGTTCCGTCACCAGTGGAGACATTTGAATTGGCTCCCGACAGCTTCAGAGTCCTCGGCCTTTGTCTCTAATTCGGCAAACCGTGGAGGACGAGGCCGTGGGCGTGGTGGAAGAAGTGGTCGTGGTAGAGGTGATCGTCCTCAGTGCTCTTATTGCAAGCGCGTGGGTCATACCCAAGACAAGTGTTATTCTCTTCATGGTTTCCCAGAAAAGTCAGCTAATGTGACGCAGTCTGCTGATCAGAAAGTCGAGGTTGTGTATGATACTCAGACAGGTCACAATCAGAACAAATTTTCAATTGATGAATATAAGGAGTACCTTCAGCTTAAGGCAGCCCAACAAGCCTCATCTTCAGCAACTATAGCGCATTCTGGTAATTCTACGGTTTGTTTCTCTCATTCATCTCCTGTTGGTTCCTGGATTTTGGATTCTGGTGCTTCTGATCATATTGCTGGTAACTCTTCTCTCTTTTCTACTTTATCCTCTACTAAAACACCACATCACATCACCCTTGCTAATGGCTCTAAAACTCAAGCCACTGGTATTGGTCATGCTTCACCTCTTCCCTCTCTGTCTTTAAATTCAGTCTTATTTGTACCTGGATGTCCTTTTAATTTAATTTCTATTAGTCAACTTACTCGATCTCTCAATTGTTCCATAACCTTCACTTCTACTTCCTTTTCTATCCGGGGACCGGAGTACGTGGAAGACGATTGGAGCAAGATCGAGTCACGCGGTCTCTACTACTTACAACCTCCATCCTCCACCATATGTGCTGCCACAGAGTCGCCTAGTCTTCTTCATCGTCGTTTTGGTCATCCGAGTTTGAATAAATTAAAGAAAATGGTCCCTCATCTCTCTAATTTACCGGCTTTGGAGTGTGAGGCATGTCAGCTTGGAAAACATGTTCGGGCATCCTTTCCAAGCAAGGTTACAGGTCGTGCTGAGTCTCCTTTTAGTCTTGTTCATTCTGATGTTTGGGGTCCTAGTCGTACTTCTTCTTTCTTAGGATATAGATATTTTGTTACTTTCATCAATGATTTCTCTCGTTGTACCTGGTTATTTTTAATGAAAGAACGTTCTGAGTTATTCACCATTTTTCAAAATTTTTGTGCTGAAATATATAATCAATTTGGACAAACTATTCATATCTTACGCAGTGATAATGCCAAAGAATATTTTTCTGCCCCTTTTAATTCTTTCATGGCATCGCACGGTATAGTTCATCAATCGAGTTGTCCTCACACACCTCAACAAAATGGTGTGGCTGAGCGCAAACATCGCCATATCGTTGAAACGGCTCATACTCTCACGTTACATTCTAATGTTCCTGTGAAATTTTGGAGTGATGCTGTTCTCACTGCAGGTTATTTAATAAATCAGATGCCTTCTTCTGTTCTCAATAACCAGGTTCCTCACTCTATTCTATATCCTCAAGCACCCCTTTATATTGTCCCCCCTCGTGTTTTTGGTTCCACCTATTTTGTCCACAATGTTGCTCCAGGTCTCGACAAACTTGCCGCCCACGCCATTAAGTGTATCTTTCTTGGTTATTCTCGGGTTCAAAAGGGGTACAGATGTTATTCTCCATCAACAAATCGCTCTTATATCTCTGCAGATGTTACCTTTTTCGAGGATACACCTTTCTTTGCCTCACCAGTCTTGTCGGAGTCTGTTTCTCAAGTCTTGCCTATTCCTGTCTTCGATTCTCTCGTTTTAAGTCCACCTGTCTCACATATACAAGAAGCTGCCCCTGTTGCTCCTAAGTACCCCATGGAGTCATTTCGTCTCACTTATCACTGTCGTCCTCATCCTACTACTCCGGAAGCTGCACCTGTTATGGACACCAGTGACTCCCCTCCTGCGATTCCGGTCCAACCTGAGCCTACCACTGACCTTCCCATTGCACTTCGCAAAGGTAATCGTTCTTCTTGCAATCCTCATCCTATTTATAATTTTCTAAGTTATCATCGTTTATCTTCCAACCATTATGCCTTTGTATCTGCTTTGTCGTCCATTTCTATTCCTCAAACTGTTCAGGAAGCACTATCCCATCCAGGATGGCGACAGGCTATGATTGATGGGATGACAGCATTAGAATCTAACCACACTTGGGCTCTTGTTCCTTCTCCTCCAGGGAAGTCTACTATTGGTTGTCGTTGGGTTTTTAGTGTTAAAGTTGGTCCTGATGGAACTGTGGATCGCTTGAAGGCTCGTCTTGTGGCTAAAGGATATACTCAGATTTATGGTCTTCACTATGGTGATACATTCTCTCCTGTTGCTAAAATGGCATCTGTTCGTTTCTTTTTATCCATGGCTGCTATCTCTTGCTGGCCTTTATATCAGCTGGATATTAAAAATGCTTTTTTACATGGTGATTGGAGGAGGAGATTTATATGGAGCAACCACCTGGGTTTATTGCTCAAGGGGAGTCAGGTCTTGTTTGCCAACTTCGGAAGTCATTGTATGGGTTGAAACAGTCACCTCGCGCTTGGTTTGGGAGGTTTAGTAAGGTCATACAGCAGTTTGGCATGATTCGTAGTGAGGTTGATCACTTTGTGTTCTATAGACATTCACCGTGTAATAAAGTCATTTATCTTGTGGTCTATGTGGATGATATTGTAATTACAGGTGATGATCATGAAGGGATCACTAGACTAAAGCAACATCTATTTCAGCATTTCCAAACCAAAGATTTGGGCAGGTTGCGATACTTCCTTGGTATTGAGGTTGCTCAATCAAAAACAGGCATTTCCATTTGTCAAAGGAAGTATGCACTTGATATTTTGGAAGAGACTGGGATGCTAAATTGTAAGCCGGTGGATACTCCTATGGATCCGAATGTTAAGCTCATGTCAAATCAGGAGGAGCCGTATTCAGATCCAGGTAGATATCGAAGGTTGGTGGGAAAGTTGAATTATCTCACTATGACCAGACCAGATATAGCCTTTGCTGTTAGTGTTGTGAGTCAATTTCTTAACTCTCCTTGTGACAGTCATTGGGATGCAGTGACTCGCATTTTAAGGTATATTAAGGGATCTCCTGGAAAAGGGCTAATATATGAGAACAGAGGTAACACAGACATTGTTGCCTATACAGATGCAAACTGGGCAGGATCTCCAAGTGATAGGAGGTCAACTTCTGGGTATTGTGTTTTTATTGGAGGTAATCTCATCTCTTGGAAGAGTAAGAAGCAGAGTGTTGTTGCAAGATCAAGTGCAGAAGCAGAATATAGGGCTATGGCTCTTACAACATGTGAACTTATATGGTTAAAACATCTACTTCAAGAGTTAAAGTTTTGCAAAATAGGTTCTATGCAACTGATTTGTGATAATCAAGCAGCCATACACATTGCTTCTAATCCTGTCTTTCATGAACAAACGAAGCATATAGAGATCGATTGTCATTTCATTCGAGACAAGATTCTTTCAAAGGAGATCAGTACTTCCTTTATCAATTCTAATGATTAACTTGCAGATGTTTTCACCAAGTCTCTACGGGGCTCACGAATAACTTACATATGTAACAAGCTGGGTGCTTATGACATCTATGCACCAGCTTGAGGGGGAGTGTTGATATTGTTTGATTACATTCTGATATAGTTTTGATATAGTTAGATATTGATTGATATAGTTGTTAATAGTCAATCCCTAAAATCAAGGGATTTTGTATTCAATTGTTGTAACTTACCATTCTTTAAATAGAGGAGGCTGAGAACGTTATTCTCAAGCCATTCAGTTATCATAACTATCTTCATACAACAACCCTTGACCTGGGGCCAACTTAATATACCTCAAAATTCGCACAACAGCATCCCAATGACAATTATGTGGAGACTGCATAAATTGACTTACCACACTTACCGGAAAAGAAATATCAAGTCTGGTAATAGTGAGATAGTTCAGCTTTCCTACAAGCCTTCGGTATCTACCAGGGTCTGGATAAGGTTCTCCTTGGTTTGGTAATAGTTTGCTGTTAGGGTCCATAGGACTATCAATAGGCTTACAATTCAGCATACCAGTTTCTTCCAATACATTTAAAGCATACTTCCTTTGTGAGACAGCGATACCACTCCCAGACTGAGCCACCTCAATACCAAGGAAGTATTTGAGTTTACCCAAGTCCTTGGTCTAAAAGTGACTACACAGATGTTCCTTCAACTGAGATATCTTCTCATTATCATTGCCGGTAATAACTATATCACCCACATAAACAACCAAATAAATACATCGGCCAGGTGAAGAGTATTGATAAAAGACCGAATGATCAGCTTCACTTCGTGTCATACCAAACTTCTGAACAACAGTACTGAACTTCCCGAACCATGCTCGTGGAGACTGTTTTAGCCCATAGAGAGATCGTCGTAATTTGCACACTAATCCTGACTCCCCCTGAGCAACAAAACCAGGTGATTGCTCCATATAGATTTCTTCTTCAAGGTCACCATGAAGAAAGGCATTTTTAATGTCCAACTGATATAATAGCCAACGATCGATAGCTGCTATGGCTAGAAATAGGCGAACAGAGGCAATTTTAGCAACCAGAGAGAAGGTATCACTGTAATCAAGATCATATATCTGAGTATAGCCCTTGGCAACAAGCCGGGCTTTAAGACGATCAATGTTACCATCCGCCCCAACTTTGACAGCATACACCCATCGATAGCCAACAACAGTTTTCCCAGGAGGGAGAGGGACCAAGTCCCACGTACCATTGTGCTCAAGGGCAAGCATCTCATCAAGCATGGCTTGCCTCCAACCTGGATGACCGAGTGCCTCACTGGTAGTTTTAGGAATTGAAACAGAGGACAAAGAAGACACAAAGGCATAATATGATGGAGATAAACGATGAAAGCTCAAGAAATTATAGATTGGATGAGGATTTCGAATAGATCTAGTACCTTTGCGAAGTGCAATAGGAAGGTCAGTGACTGACTCAGAGAGGTCCGTAGCAGGTAGAGGCATTGGAGTAGGACATGATTCACAAGTAGGTACGGCTATCTCGAGTGCAGGAATGGTATCCCGTGGTCGACGCTAATAGGTAATGAAGGGACGCTGAGGTAGATCAGGGCAAAGTGCCTCAGACAAAGCTGCTGGAGATTCTGGAGTATCTGCTGATGGTTCCTGCAAAGGAGACAAAGGTGGACCAAAATAGGGAACAGGTAAAACCTCAGAGACCACATTCGGTTCAACTGAAGAGGTAAAATATAGTGTTTCTTCAAAAAAGGTAACATCAGCAGACATATACCAACGATAAGTGACAGGAGAATAACAACGATATCCTTTTTGTAACCTGGAATACCCAAGAAAGACACATTTAATAGCACGAGCAGATAGTTTATCTTGACCAGGGGAAAGATCATGAACAAACCAAGTACATCCAAAGACACGGGGAAGAACATGATATAAGGGGCCCTTGGGAAAAAGGATGGAATAAGGAATCTGGTTCTGTAGGACAGATGATGGCATACGATTGATCAAATAACATGCAGTTAAAACAGCATCACCCCAAAATTGTAAAGGCATATTGGCATGTAATAACAGAGTTCGAGTAGTTTCAATAAGATGACGATTTTTTCTTTCTGCTACTCCATTTTGTTAGGATGTATGAGGACATGTTAATTGATGTAAGATACCATGAGATGACATAAAAGATGAAAAAACAGTTGAAAAGTATTCCTTTGCATTGTCACTTTGGAGTATCTTAATCGATTTGCCAAATTGAGTGTGAATTTCAGTACAGGAGGATTTAAATATAGAAAATAACTCAAAACGATCTTTCATTAAGAACAACCAAGTACAACGAGAGAAGTCATCAATGAAAGTCACAAAATACCTAAAACCTGAAGAGGTAGACACACGACTTGGACCCCACACATCAGAATGAATAAGAGAAAAAATAGACTTAACTTGACTTTGGACCTGACTTGGAAAAGAAGCTCGAACATGCTTCCCAAATTGACATGACTCACAATTTAAAGACTCTAACTTTGTAAGACTAGGAACCATCTTCTGAAGTTTTGACAGACTGGGATGACCGAGGCGTTGGTGGAGAAGACTTGGAGACTCAGCCACAGCGCAAACCACAGGTGGAGATGACTCGAGATAGTGAAGACCATGTGCTTCATGCCCTACGCTAATCGTCTGTCCCGTACCACGGTCCTGGATAACAAAGGAAGTAGAATCAAAGGTTACTGAACAGTTAAGAGAACGGATAAGTTGACTAAGAGAAATTAAATTAAAAGGACATCCAGGCATGAACAAGACGGATTTTAAAGACACAGATGCAGTAGGTGAAACACAACCAATACCTTTGGCAGTGACCCTTGAGCCATCTGCCAAGGTGACAAAGTGTGGAAAATTAGGTGTAGAGAGAGAAGTAAAAAGGGATCGATTACCAGCTACATGATCGGAAGCACCCAAATCAATTATCCAAGGACTTGGAGTATTACCGGTTTTAGAAAGTGTAATAGGCTAGATAAAAATTCAGATGAGAGATATAAACTATAAGATTACAAGTCAAAGAGCATTGAGTATGCAAGCGGAAGTGGTCACCATGGCCGATGTGGTAGTGGAGGACCGGATTTAGGGAAAGAGTTTGCTTGGCTGCCTTCAACATCGTAGATACTCCTCATGTCATGATCGGACCGCTTAAGAGAGGAACTCGGTTTTAGAAAGTGTAATAGGCTATTTTCCAGATAAAAATTCAGACTTCTTCTCTTCTTCATGACCCGAGTCAGACTAAGTGACATTTATAGTTTTCTCAGGGAAACCATAAATAGAATAGCATGTGTCCTGAGTATGGCCTATCCTTTTACAGTAAGAGCATTGAGGACAACTTCCACGACCGCCTCTACCCCCACGACTCACACGTCCACCTCGAGACCCTGAAGTGGTCACCATGGCTGATGCTTCGGTTATATTTGAGCAGGAGCCAGAGACTGATTTAGGGGAAAGAACTCTCAGAAGACAAGTGATCAAGTTCTCTATTGTGGGAACTTCTTGGCCAGTTAAAATCTGGTCGCGGACATGCTCAAAATCTGGGTGCATGGCACGTAAAACCAACACAACATACAGGTTATCCAGCTTGTTCAACAAACTCTTATGATCATCAGCCTGCAAAAACATTTTCAACTCCTCTCTTGCACTGCTGCACTGAGTGACAAAAGTCGTCATGTCATGATCGGAATGGTTTTGGCTTAAGAGAGGCCAACATGAGAAGGATTTTTGAGAAGTCAAGTCACAGTCTTCCTGTATATCATTAGCAAACACATTACGAGCCTTATTCCAGAAAGTAAAACAAGTTTTAAAAGTTCTGAAATTAGCCAAAATAGTAGGCTCCACAGATTGCCATAATAAAGCACACAATTGATAATCAAATTTCTCCCACTGACTCCTATGTTCTGGGGGAAATATCAGAGGCTGATTTCTCCAAATGATCAACAAGACCCTGACCTAAAAACCAAAGTTCCACAGAAGCTGACCAAGCCAAATAATTCTTACCATTTAGCTTTTCCAACGTGATTGTGGGTGAACCGGAAAAAACATATGTAATAAGAACATTACCAGAGGAGCCTTTTGTACCCGAAGGAGACTGTGAATGAATTGGGGCAGGTATTTCAGATTCAGACGTAGCGGAAGACATTTTACCAGGAACAGGAGCACGAAACAGGGTTGGGAATTGCATGATTCGGTGATGCGAGCACTCAACGACAACCAATCCGAATGTTTAGCGTCGGCGACCGAGCGACAACCACCCAACTTAACTTCAATTCTTGAAGTTGTTTAATGATAATGACTCACGTGTGGGGTAGCTCTATATTCAAGCACGACAATAAACATTTTGCTTCTTAGGTGACCGTGCCGTCGGTGACGTGATCCGGCCACCGAAGGGCTTCGGCCTTGTAATGTAGGAGATTCGGATATCTTTCAGGATCGAATAAGGCTCCCCCCAGTTGGGTAGCAATTTCGGTGGCGCGTGGCTCACACGCGCCGATAAAGGGAGAGGCGTGTGGCGGCGTGTGGGCAAGCTTCCGATGACGCGCTTGAAGGAGGTGGCAACAAATAGTCGGTCGACCTTTCGACCCTACCGTGTCTTCACATGCTCGAGAGTCCGGCCCCAACTTTTATAGCATATATGACGGTGTCTTTCCTGAGGAGGAAGGGAAAGTGACATGCTCTAAAGCACTGACTGGATGTGTGGCGTGACTCACCGAGACTAAGATGATAACTTAAGAAGTTATGGGTGATTAGGGTTTGACAGCCAAAAGATCAACCCGCTCTTGATACCATATTAGATGTGATGAATGCTTAAGGAAAACACTCCTTAGCAGCTATATATTTATATTAAATTCAATGTACACTTAAAAAGGAAACAATGCAATCAGCCCCTAATTACAAAACCTAATCCTAATTATATACAATCTCTAATTATATACAATCCCTGATTTATAGGGATACATAATCTCAACAGTGTGAAAGAGGGTATAGTGGCCTTTTTGTGCACTCTCTGGTTCCTTTTCTGATGGCTATAGAAAGATTTTGGTCACTACTATTCATATGAAATTCAGTTTCATCTTGCAATAAAGGGTTAGATACTATTACCTCATTCAAAGACTCCAAGTTGGACTCTTGGGTAATAATGTCCGAAGCCTGCCAAGTTCGTTGAGGGGTATGAGGACAAGAGGATTGATGGAGAATGCCCTGTGAGAGAACGCCATCTTCCTTCTTGTGAACACCTTGCCTTTGCCATACCTTACATTCTCAAGAGCAGACTCAGCTACTAGGTCAGGAATGGTTTTGGACACAGGTTCAACAGTAATTTCAGGAGGATTAGGGACAACAAAAGGGTCATGAGAAGGATTATCAAGAAGATCATGAGAAGGACCATTAGACATAGGAAGTAAGGACAAGTCATGCAGGAAATCTTCCTTATCTTCCCTCATTGACTTCTCCCCTTGAAGATAAGGATGAGAAAAATAAGGCTCTTCTTCACTGAAGGTGACATCCGTGGAGACGTAGAATTTTTTGGATGGAGGGTGATAACACTTGTACCCTTTCTGGGTCAAAGAATAGCCCAAAAAGATACATTTTAGAGTCCTCAAATCAAGTTTTCCCCTGTTTGGACTGTAAACATGGACAAAAGATACACATCCAAAAATTTTTGGGACAAGATTATTGGAAGTGTGCAGATCAGGATAGAAAGTAGAGAGCACATCCATAGGACTCTTGAATCCCAGAACTTTAGTAGGCAAGCGATTGATAAGATGAGTAGCTGTCAGAACAACTTTCCCCTAAAATGACTTAGAGACATTTCTCTGAAACAATAAGGCTCGAGTTTTTTCAAGAAGATGATTGTTTTTTCACTCTGCTAACCCATTTTATTGTGGGGTATGAACACAGGATGATTCATGGATTATTCTTTCTTTCTGAAAAAAATGCATGAGTCTAAATAAAATAGTCCTTAGCACTATCGAACCTGAATCGCTTAATATGCACCCCAAATTGATTTTTAATCATGGAACAAAAATTTCGGAGAACAGTACTAATATCAGACTTGTGTTTGAGCAAAAAAATCCAGGTAACACAAGTACAATCATCAATAAAGGACAAACCATCTTTGCCCCGGAGACACTAGGAATGGAAGAAAGACCCCAAACATCACTGTGAATAAGAGAAAAAGGAACAGAACTTCTTGTATTACTAATTGGAGAATTGACACGTTTTTGTTTTGCAAGTTCACATACTTCACAATGAAATTGTTCAACATCAAGACCTTTAAACAAAGAAGGAAAAAGACTCTTAACAATAAAAAAGAATGGATGGTCTAATCTACGGTGAACAAGCCAATTTTTTTCTTTTTTGGTTGAAAGAAGTTCTGAGGTAAAAGAATATGGGTGTCCAAGTCCGCTCTTGGTCCTGTTTACTTGACAAGGTACTTCTTTCCCGAATCAGCACGTCCAATCATCTTTCCCGAATTCTTGTCTTGAAAAACACAATGATCATTGTAAAAAATCACTTTGCAAGATAAATCTTTAATTAATTTCTGACCAAAAATCAAATTTGTGGACAGTTTAGGGACATGAAGGATATTTTTTAATGTCACAAGGGGGCTTAGTTGGACATCTCCTACACCAGCTACAATGGTCAAGGAACCATCAGCTGTGGATATTTTCTTACTGCTTGAGCATGGAGAATAGGTAGAAAATATAGTCAGGTTGTTGGTCATATGGTCTGTGGCTCCTAAATCCATAATCCAGGAGTTGGTAAAAATTGTACCCGAGACATTAAATCCAACGAAAAAAGGTAACTTACTTGAATAAGTCAAAGAACAAGTACCTGAGAGCTTTTCAAGATTGTGTAGAGAGACATTTGAAACCTCACCTTCGGTTGGCATCGTGAGAGACAAAACAAAACCGCCAGAGTAATACAATCAAGGCAAAACCGTAAAAGACGTCGGAGAAGGTGAACCCACTATCCAAACAGCTTTGGACTGGAGTTCCGACCACTGAAACAGAAGCAGCGGTCGCCAGCAAGTTGAACGGAACTAATGGCGTCGCTCTCCAGAGACCGGAAGGTGGCACGTGATTCCCACGCGCCGAGAGCTGCAGACTTGCGTGACGGTGCGTGGTAGGGTTTTCGGCGGCGGCGCTCAGGGGAATGACCAGTCGGATGTCTCTAAGACACCTTGTGGCCTTACTTTGACGGACGATCGGCTGTGAAGGCCGGTTGGCAATGAAGGCCAGTTGTGATGCAGGAACTGTTTGGGTTTCTGGATGTTTAAGGGCAATGAAGGCCAAAAAAGAATGTTCAACGAAAAAAGGGCAACGAAGGCCAAAAAATAGAGATTGGGCAATGAAGGCCAAAAACAGAGATTGGTTGGCAATGAAGGCTAACCAGGAAAAAAAGGGCTCAGCGAAAAACAGAGACAGTCCCAAATCGAAACTGCTCTGATACCATCTAAGAATTTGAATAACTATATATTATTTTCATTAATCAAAATGTTTACAATGGAGGTAATATATAGAGGCAGTTGTACATTAAACTAGCAACAATAAAATGCTAAAAACAATGTCTACACTAAAAACATGAAAACGTGGGAACAACGAGGCCACCTCCACAGAGGCTACCGTCCAACAAAAACCACTGTCAATTTTTAGTTGTGACAAGAAATTCTTTCTTTTGTTTTTGAAACAAGCTACATTTCTAGCAAATCACATTGTTTTGCTAGACTATATTCACACATACAGCTTATACAACTTGGTAATCTGCTCAGGTGAAAAATGTTTACCAAATGAACAACAAAAAGAAAAGAATGCTTGTGGTGTGCCATAGCTATAATAATGAGCAT
The DNA here is from genome assembly GCA_029884595.1 of Ormosia semicastrata. NCBI lineage: Eukaryota > Viridiplantae > Streptophyta > Magnoliopsida > Fabales > Fabaceae > Ormosia > Ormosia semicastrata. Next base: position 80,976,889 of record JAQQTO010000060.1, read on the forward strand.
TATTCATATACCTTGACCTATAAGGACTGCTCGTCGTTGTCCAGCTGTTGCTTTGAGCAAAGTATTTAGATCATAAGATGTGTATGGTCCATCTGTCAACCTTCCAGGTCTAAAATGAATTTAAATATGCCATATGAGGAAACTTTGAGAGTTTAAGATACACATAATCCAAGTTAAAAGTCCCCCACCTCTTTGTTTATCAAGTATCAACATCAGGTATAAAACATGCAAAATTTTCATCTTACCTGATTATGGTAAATGGAAGGCCAGAACTCTGAAGAAAATCCTCCCCCATCTTCTTATACTTCAGCACACCAAATAGGTTCATAATGCTACATGACAAAAGAACATTAACAAGTCCATGAGACAAAATTTGGAGAAGTCTTTTTATCAAACATAATTAACACGATTTATGTCATGGAATAATTTATATCATACTTCACATGGAATCTATTGCTATTTCTGATGCAAACCAGAACCGAAATGCTAAATGAAACAGTAATGAATAGACAAAAATTGGGAAAATTGTATGATATTATTGGAATTAGAAAAGGTTTACAGAGGATGAAGATATCCTTCTGCCACAGAGCTAGGCTCCTACAGAGAGCTAGTGCTCTCCATTCACAACTGTCATAATGATTCCAAAAAGATGCCCCCCTCAACAAACTAAGCATTACTTAATAACAGAAAATCCCTTTCCACGGTTACTACCCTCCTTTTTCCTTTTCTCTCTCTGCCAACTCAACATTCTCTCTTGTCCCTCTTATTCCTTCTAGTATAAACCTTCCAAATCTTGGGCCCATGTGATAAATGATGAACCAGCTGCTCATCAAGGCCCAATGATTCATTTCAGGCTCTAACATTGCCGCCCTCTTCAATTCCAGCCTTGTCCTCAAGGCTGAATTTCGGAAACTGACTTTGGATGGTGAACTCATCTTCCCATGTGGCTTCCTCAGCCGGTTTCCCTTTCCACTGTATCAGCAGTTGAGGAATTGTGTCTCCTCCCTTACATGCTGTTCTAGCCGCCAACACGGCTGCAGGTTCTAATTCATCAGAATTGTCACCTTCCATGCCCTGCAGAAGAGCTTCCTCTACCTTGTAATTTCCAATAGCCTTCTTGAGTAAAGATACATGAAAGACAGGATGTATCCTTGAAGTATCCGGCAATTGGAGCTTATAAGCCACTACTCCCATGCGTTCCAGAACCTTAAAAGGACCATAATACCTTGCTGATAGCTTGGTATTAATTCTGGAGTTGAGCAAAGTGACATTTTTTTCTGGTTTGCTACTAGCTCATGCTGCTATAACACCTTCAAAACCTCATTTAAGTGACCCAAATGCGTCTTCCAGTCTGGGCTGCACACAAGGATATCATCAAAAATCACTAACACAAACCTCCTCAACATTGCCCGAAAGACTTCATTCATTAAAGATTGAAAAGTAAAGGGAGAATTCATCAACCCAAAGGGCATTACTAGATACTCGTAATGTCCCTCATGAGTTCTAAATGTCGTTTTGTGCACATCTTCACTCCTTACCCTTACTTGGTGATACCCAGATTTGAGATCCAATTTGGAAAAGAATTTAGCACCATGTAACTCATCCAAAAGCTCATCTATGACTGGAATAGGAAATTTGTCTGGGACGGTTACCTTATTCAGGGCCCGGTAGTCTACACACATCCTCCAAGTCTCATCCTTCTTCTTCACCAAGATGACCGAGCTGGAAAAAGCACTCTGGTTGTGTCATATGATTCCTGAATTCAGCATTTCCCGCACCTGCTTCTCTATTTCATTTTTGTGATGATGGGGATAACAGTAGGGTCTCACATTTACGGGTCCTTGTCCCTCTAAGAGAATGATAGCATGCTCATTTTCTCTCCTGGGTGGTAACCCCTTTGGTTCCTTAAAAACTTCCGAATATTGCCCCAACAGTTTCTACAATTCCTCCTGCTGCCTTGAATCAAGGTCCCCTGTTTTGTCCCTCATCTCGGCCTGTCTTGTTAGCTGCATTTCAGCTGAGAGAAATATTCCCCCAACCATCCGTCCTAGCCTCCTAAAAAACCCCTGCAATGCTGTTTGGGAAACTTGTATGCTGCCTTCTACCTTCAATTCCACCCATTTCCCCTTTAGCTGAAATTTCAGGGTTTATCTCCCCCAATCTACCAACATCTCCCCTAACGTAGTCAGCCAAGCAATTCCCAGAACCACATCAATACCCTCCAAGTCGAAAAGGAAAGTATCTACTGTTACAATGATATCTCCCAATTCGATCTCAACTCCTTTACAAGTGCCTCTAGCTACTGCTCGATGGCCATCTCCCAATTTGATCCTCAAGTCCTTTGTTTCTTCTATTTTCCACCCCATAGTTGTTACCAGCTTCTTGGAAATGAAGTTATGGGTGGCCCCACTATCTACTAGGATGAGGACAGACACCCCATTAACCTTCCCTTTTATTTTCACAGTTTGAGGTCTCCATCCTTTCTCTATAGACAAATTTCCCAGGCACATCACACTACACTCCCCATCCACCTCTTCTTCCTCTTCCACCTCTACGGCCAGGATATTCCCCTCTTCTTCTCCTTCCTCTGCATCATCAAGAACCATGATCCGTAGTTGCTTATCCGGACACTGATGAAGAGGATGAAATGGGCCTCCACACTTATAACAAAGGCCTTTTTGTTTCCTCTCTATAAGCTCCTGGTACGTTAAGTGTGTCACCCCTCTGTCCCTTAGACCCAATCTTTTTCTATCAGTATTGGATCCCTGCCCAGCTCGCGGCTCAAATTGATTTTCCCTAGCCATGTTCCCTGCTCCACTGATGGACTCCTTCCCTCCTTTAACTACGACCCATTCAGATCCTGGGTTCCGACCCACATGGTTTGGGCTGGACCGGTAACCCGACCCAGACCCACCTTTGGCCCCCATGACCTTCGAGAAACCCGAACCTCCACCTTTCCCCTGTATCTCTCTCTCGACGGCTCTGGTAACGTTCATTAAGCGAGAACGTGAAAGAGGCCCGAGAGCGATGAAGCTCTGAACTCGACCCCGAATTCCATCCCGCAGACCGTGTAGGAAATACCCAACGTACAGATCGTCCGGTAACCGTCTCACCTGCGCTGTAAGTCATTCGAAGTTTTGGATATACTCCTCAACGGGACCCCATTGTCAAAGAGACGACAATTGTTCAAACACATCGCCTTCACCCCTTCTGCCGTATCGCTCCAAGAGTTCAACCTTCAGTTGCTCCCATGTTAATTCTGTTTCCTCGTTGAGCAAGGAATTAATGAAATGGATGGTGGGTCCTTCCATGTACAGCTGCGCTAGGTTCACACGCACCTCCGAGCTTGTCTCTTGTACTCGAAAGTATATCTCCGCCCTGGTAATCCACCCTGCTGGATCCTCCCCGTCGAACATCGGCAGCTCCACCTTCTTCACCAATTGGTAGAACTCCTCTAGCACCTCTCCTTGTAACTTCTTCAGACCCGACGTCTCTAAGTTTTTCTTAGACTCCTTTTCCGAATTCTTGGGCCCTAATTTTGGTGAAATCTTCTGAGAATTCTCATCGCCACTCTCCTCCTCTTCTTCTACCCGCACCCTCTTGTCGAGGCATTTAGCTATCATAGCTATCAGAGCCTCTTGGTTTTCCTCCGTTTTGGTTTGCATCACTGCTAACGCCGTTTTGATGCTACCCAACTCGTTCTCCAGAGCCGCTACCTTCGCTTCCATTCCTCCTCCTTTGTCAGTCTTTTTCTTTGGTGGCATCCACCTCCTCGTCTCCTTACAGCGCTGGTCTCCTCACATAGAAACTCTCCTCACGTATCCGGCAGGTCGGACCAGTTTGATGCAAACCAGAACCGAAATGCTAAATGAAACAGTAATGAATAGACAAAAATTGGGAAAACTATATGATATTACTGGAATTAGAAAAGGTTTACAGAGGATGAAGATATCCTTCTGCCACAAAGCTAGGCTCCTACAGAGAGCTAGTGCTCTCCATTCACAACTGTCATAATGATTCCAAAAAGATGCCCCCCTCAACAAACTAAGCATTACTTAATAACAGAAAATCCCTTTCCACGGTTACTACCCTCCTTTTTCCTTTTCTCTCTCTGCCAGCTCAACATTCTCTCTTGTCCCTCTTATTCCTTCTAGTATAAACCTTCCAAATCTTGGGCCCATGTGATAAATGATGAACCAGCTGCTCATCAAGGCCCAATGATTCATTTCGGGCTCTAACAATTTCCTTGTAACTTAGTGGCATAGTACAGAAATCACACACTTATGCACATGATACCTAGTCCGCATTTTTCTAAGCACATTGCTTTTGAATAATTAATAGCTTACAATTTGTACTGCATTCAAAAACCATAATCTAGCAAATTTTCTATCACGATCTATAAAAATTTTGAATGTTGAATAGTTGTTCGCACGTCTTGCAGCAACCCAGCAGTACACTCCCCCCTCCCTATAGGTGTAATTGTGCTAAGGATGCAGAACGCAGTTCTCTTGTGGGTACAACGCAGTGCTCACCTAAGGTTAGAAGTTCGGAAAGGTGCAGAATTCAATTTTAGCTAATTTAAGAACCCCTCCGATGCTTCCCCCTCCCCCTCCTATGGGCCATCAGTGTAACTTCTCGCAGGAAAACTAATCTAATTCCTAATTATCATAAATAACATAAGTTAGACACTATTTTGATTAAGTAGGTCTGGAGAACAGTAGCAACTATGTTTCAACTCTTAAATCAAGAATAGCCAACAGAAAACCAGTAATTTGAATTCAAACAACAATATAAATATCAGTTACTTTCAAGTTTTAGTTTATTCTTCTTTTGGTGCAATACTTGAAACAAAAAATCTCTATAACCCATCATGGTTAGGTTAAACTAATGTTTTAAACTAATTTCGCATTAGAACTTAAGAAGGGCCTTAATCTGAATTACCAGACAAAGAAATTCTGCTTTCTTGCATGCCAATTGATGATATCACATAAGTCATAGACAACTTTGTCAAATAAGAACTAGTTATTAGGTATGCTTACCTCCATGGCAATTCATTGAACTTAGTCACACCTATTGATGACACAAGAACAACTCTCTTCACTGAGGAAGGCAATGCAGATACTAGATTCTTCACTCCCACCCAATCTTCAAATAAATACTTACAATCAAAATCAAAATATTGAAAAGTGCTTGAAAAGTTCATGAATTCTATCCTGTATGCAACTTTGAATAAAAGGCATTACTGTTATGCTTAAATTTTCCACACTCGAATCTTCACCTAACTAATTTTCCATTTCAATTTACTTATGACATGAAATGCTGCAATATCTGCATAACATGATTCTTACCAACTCTTTCTGGTGTATTATCATCATCCCACCGCTTTGAAGGAAAAGCTGTCGTTCCTGTGCAGCAAATCACATGTGTGACTCCCTATAAAGCAAGTAAACAAAAGCAAAGAAGAAAAAGAAATGCAAAAAAAATATTACCACACATTTCCTTTGGTGAATGAAATTACTCATCAAAAGTGAAAATAATTCAGATGAATCAAGCATTATTAAGTATAGGTAAAGAACTCTGAAGAGCTGACCTCAAATATGGATGGATCCAAATCGTCCTGGTTCCTTGTGTCTCCTTTATATACCTGTCATGTTTAAAAGTTCTATATAACTAGAAAATATTGAGAATGAATGAAATCAAATTTGAGCCACAAAGCTAATTATTCTTCGGAAGAACTACAAAAGCAATTAAATTTGCCCTTTGACTGCTCATTAAGAGTAGATGATATACCTGCAATTTCTCCTTATCTTGTTTACCAAAGAGTGCCGTGGCTTTCTCAGGATCCCTAAGTATCAAGCGTAACTTAACATTCCGCTGAAGCATTGATGCTACTACCAGCTGCCCTGAATAGTAAGTAAGGCAACTGCTTCACAAACTTCCCTAATCAAGCTATGGCATGAATTATGTATTGAACCAGGCATTTCCACATTTTCAGTTCCAATCTGAATGCATAAAATAACATTACAAAGAGGATACAGATCCCAAAGGCATACAAATGCACACGGATGGAAGGATATACCAATAACAGAAATTACTACTATACTCATGTTTAGAATCTTAATAAGTTGTCAAATATTTTTTATTTGCTAGCTATATTTAGTAAACTTCCAAAATTTTATTGTGAAAATCAGCAACCGATACATATTTGATACCTCATACCATTATCAAATATTTATAATTATAAGGATTACTCCAATACCAATCTTGGTTTTATGTCTGAGAGGTCAACCATCGAAGCAATCTATCTTCTACGAAGATTGATGGAGAGGTATCGAAGGAAACAAAAAGACCTACACACGGTTTTCAATGATCTGGAAAAAGCCTACGATAGGGTACCGAGAGAGGTCTTGTGCAAGGCTCTGGAGAAGAAAGGAGTTCGTATCGCTTATATTCGAGCAATCAAAGATATGTATGATGGGGCTAAAACTAGTGTGAGAACACAGGATAGAGTCACAGAAGATTTTCCTATAACTATAAGACTGCACTAAGGGTCAACTTTGAGTCCATATCTTTTTACCTTGGTCTTGGATGTGCTTACTGTGCATATCCAAAAGTCGGTGCCACAATGCATGCTTTTTTGCAGATGACATAGCCTTAGTTAGAGAGTCGAGAGAGGAAACAAATGGGAAGCTAAAGCTATGGAGATGAGTTTTGGAAGAACATGACTTCCGTCTAAGTAAGAGTAAGACGGAGTATATGGAATGTAAGTTTAGTAAGAAGCTTGTTAATACTAGCTTAGTGGTGAAAATTAGAGACCATACTATACCACAAGTCACACAGTTTAGGTATCTTGGATCTATCATACAAAATGACGTAGAGGTAGAGGGAGATGTAAACTATAGGATTCAAGCTGGATGGATGAAATGGAGAAGTGTTTCAAGTTGTCTTTCAAACGTAAGGGTAAATTTTACCACACAGCTGTAAGACCCGCAATGCTGTATGGTACTGAATGTTGGGTGATAAAAAGCCAGCTAGAGCATAAGATCAGTGTCGCTGAGATGAGGATGTTGCACTGGATGTGTGACCATACAAGACAAGATAAGATTAGGAATGAATGCATTAGAAAGAAAGTAGGGGTAGCACCTATTGTGAAAAAGATGAGAGAATCTCGTCTTAGGTGATTTAGACATGTAAGGAGAAGACCCTTAGAAACCCTTGTAAGAAGAGTATACCAGGTGGAGCATAACTCAATAGCTAGAGGTAGAGGGAGACCAAGAAAAACTATAAGTGAAACAATTAAAAAATATTTAGATTTGAATGACATTTCTGAAAACTTAGTTTATAATAGGGTACAATGACATCGTTTGATCTATGTAGCCGACCCCACCTAATGAGAAAATACTTGGTTATTGTTGTTGTTGGTAACATGATTAATTGTCAAATATTTATTAATTGATAGCCTTACTTATAGTTATATTATTTGCACACCAAAAATTTCACACCATTGTTACACCAGTTAATGATGTGTCAAAAATTTGTTAACAACATGGATTAGTTAATAAGTTTCCAGCATGTCACCAACAACATGTTTTCAATGAGTTGGTGAAAAGTTGAAAACTCATTAACTAATCCATACAAGTTGTGAACCTATTTTTAACATATCGTTAAGCAGTGTGACACCAACAATGGTATGAAACTTTTGGTGTGCAAGAATTTTTTTTCTCTTTTACTTAGTAGACTCAAAACATTTATTGTAAGAAACATTAACTACTAAATGTTTGACAAATCATTATGCTACTCCTGATATTTTTTAGTTGTTAGTTATGTTTAGATTTTAGTGGACTCCCAAATATTTATTATAAAAATCAACGACCAAAAATATTTGATAACTGATAATACTAATACTAATATAAAATAAATATGGGAACAGCAGCAACAAGAGAGAAAAGAAGATAAATAATTGTTTACCAACACCTCCCGAGGCACCAACAACAAGGACCAGTTTGGAGGATGATGGGGTGCTTTGGCTATTCTTGTTCAACTCCGAACTTTGGGTTTCAATCAGTTCCTCGCTGAGAGCATTTGCATAAACACACTTAGAATTAGAACTCCATCTCGAAGCTGAAGAATAAGAAGACACGGGGATTCTGTTACGGAGTTTAGCGAAAACTTGACGCTGAGAAAGACACTGAACTTGGGCGAAAGCCAAAGGGAGTGTAGCACTAGTATAAGCCATGAAACAAAGGCAGAGACAAATCAGGTTCCTCTGCAGCGGACCAACTGCAATTAGTCACCAGAAGTTTCTTTTTCTTATTTTTTTTCTCATTAATAAATGGTGATCTCAGAAGTCTACTTTGTTTTGTTTTGTGCTTTGTTTGTCTGTTCCCATCAAATTTTTTCGTGGCTTTTTTACAAATGTAAAGCACTTTATTTTTATATTTTCTATATTGTCACAGTTCTAACTTTATTTTTTAAAATGTGCTTTTTTTTAACTGTTGAAAAGTTGATTTGGACTAAATTAATTTTCTAATATAAACTTTTATTTTTTTTCTAAACATTGAAATGTCGATTTTTTGAAAATTGACTTCTTAATATGATGTTATATTTTTTTTTCAAACATAGTTAGAAAGTTGGTTTTTTCCGTATCAACTTCTCAACTATGTTTTTTCTTTTAAACTTATAGAAAGATTTATGTTTAGATTTTTTTAATTTAATTTTCCTTTTTTATACTTTTCAAACATAGTTAACCCCAATACTTATTAAGAAAATCATTTTAATATGCAATTTATTTATACATTTTTATATTTTTACACTTCATATTAAAATAAATAAATTGCATGGTGAGAAGGCTCAAGCAATTCCTACTGCATGCTATTGTCCTCAATATCTGGCGTCGGTTTGACCATCATCCAATAGGCTTCACGTCACCTGCTCGGTCTAAGCAATCAAATTCTCGCATAACATTTGCAGAATTTAAAATATCAAGAAATAGCATACTCTTGAGGTCCTTTAAATCTTGTTGTCTACCAAGTCATGTATTCTATGCTTGACAACAGTTGACCCTTAGTACTCTGACCTTGCAAGACTCTCTCTCGGCTACACCTTCATAATGGCAGCCACTGTACATGCCTTTCAGACCAATCAATGTAATGATTACAAGGTGTAACACCATCCTTAGGACGTCACACTTCGTGTTACTCAATTATCAAATTACCTTTTCATTGAAAAATCATGCTTGTAATATAAATACGAGTTATAAAATTTCTTGATGATAGTAAGATAAACTTAGCGAAAAATAAAAACATTACAACAACATTGTCACAAATTATTTACATCGTATATACACAAATCATAGTATTGTCATATTTTAATATTTATAAACTAGACTCTCAAAATATTTAAACTTTAATTTAAACTAACATACTGTCCAAGTATTTCTACACAGCAGAACCTTCAGATGGATCCTCCTCGGACTCTTCAGAAGATGGAAGTCCGACTTGACGCGAAGTCCTACGGACAGGTATCCGCGCAGACAACACTATACTAGTCGCACTCGGAGTACGATAGTATACTTCCCAATACTGTCTAATTGACAATGGGAACTTTAAATATTAATGTTCACACTAATGTCCAAGATGTAGTCTACTCAATCTCATATACACAAGGAGACGAGACTTCTCCATCACTTCAAAACTCAGCATCCTCTACCGGAATCTGCTCTCCCTCAGCTTCTTGCTCAAGTTCTCGCTCAACGTCTTTAAAATTACAAATACAATATAGAATAGACATACAAAGAGGTGAGATCACCTACGCCAATACCAGTATGGTAGCAATGAAGATAAACACATACAAATTCTCATGCCAACACTTCATACATAATTACAATTATGTCGCTGATATCATTTATCTAACACATATCATATCTCATATCAACACATCATACAGAATTACACTTATGCCAACAATATCATTTATCCTCATAATTCATACAATAAGCCATAATTACGATCATGTCCTTATCAACATTCAATTGTTCAATAATTTAATTATCATAAACAATAATTACGATAATACTCTCAGTATCTCTGCATATGCACCTAGACTCAATTTCCTACTCCATGGAGCTACAACTCAGATCGAAAAGAGTGATCGTAAAGATCTGTCTGCACTACATGCCTCGGACCACGTGCTCAATTTTTGCACATCTAGCATATGCACCAGTCTTTATCAAATCTTGATTACGGATAGTGTCTCGGTCCGGATCATTGGTGTGTTATATCGGTCTAACCCACGTACAGAAGAGCTACCAACTGCACATTGTAGGCAACCCGCACCCCAATGCCCCCAAGGTCAACGAAAGACCTACACTACGCATATCGCACCCACTCAGGAGGTGTATTCTCTCCTTCCTAGGCAAATAGCCTTATCCAGTCCATCGGACCTTTTCAATGCATATACAAATGCACCATTCTCAGTTCAATTCATTCTATCATATTCTCAATTAAATTTTCTTTATCTCAAGTTCGAGGTCCTCATATTGGCCCAACAGTGTCATTACTGTAATTTCATTGCGAAACCATATTTTTTGCATTTTTTCAATTGCGCAACAGTTCTGTCGCATTTTCAAATCATGTATCAATTTTTCATCGTTTCTCAATCGTGTAAAATATTTTTCACACGTTTTAAATCAAAAATACTATTTTCCTCATTTAACACCAAAATTCAACTTCATTTTTCATATTTGCATAATAACCCCTCGAAACATAATATTTGATTTATAATCCTCATTTAAATAATATTTTCACAACGGTCCTTCATAAACTTCACATTTACGAAATAGTCCCTCGTAAAATTTATATTTATGAAATTGTCCCTCATAAAATTCATATTTACAAAATAGTCTCTCATAAACAAAATATTTACGTTTTAGGCCCTCAAAAATTGTTATTTATAATATGGCCCTATTAAAAATGAAAATTACTATTTTGCCCCTCTAAAAATCATAATTACAATATTGCCCCTTTAAAAATCATAATTACAGTATGGCCCCTTTTAAAAATAAAAATTACTATTTTACCCCTCTAAAAATCATATTGATAATAATTCATTTTCCCAAAAATCATTTTATTTTGCTATACTCAAATCTGTCCCAAATTCATTTAAATCTCTCAGTTCTCATTTTAATTCATCAGTTTAATAATATCTGATTATTTTCCCACAACCTTCAAACTTGTTCAAATTCATTCCTTTTTCATTTACATCCTTAATTTTCAATTGAATCTCTCTTTTTCAAGACTTTGGTCCTTTCTAGCCTAGTATGGCCATAAGCCTCAAGCTCTTTGGAGCTCTCATAAAATCGGTTCATCATATTATTCACATCTTACTTTACTCATACATTTTCATGCACACAATTTCATACATACAAACATATATCAAAGCAATAGACATAATACTACACATGCAAGCATAAAAACACAATCATACACAACACAAACACAATCAAATAGCATCAAACAATTGGTGAAGAACCCTTATGGATTTTTCCACCGTACAAAACTATCCCCACACCACCAAAACATGGTTGGTGAGGTAAAATCTCCCTTTTACCTCTTGAAGACAATTAATCGGTTAGTTTCCTCCTTTCCTTCAAATTCGTACAACCTCCCAAACAAATCCCTAAAATTCTTAAACAATTAGTAAAAACACATACAAGGTTCAATATTGAAAAATCATGGAACAATCATGGTTAGAAAAATTAGAAATCAAATTTTGAACCATAAAATCAAGACTTACCCTTAGAAAAGTAAGCAAAAGGTGTGATTTTGGACAAGATATAGTAGTTTTTTGGAAAAACTTTGTGAATGAAAAGTGTTTAGAATAGGATTTGGGTTTAAGAAAAGCCAAAAGATAAAATTATAGAAGTTGGTTGGTGTGGGTTTGAGGTCTTGGCCAAATAGAGAGAAAGAAATGGAAGGAAAAATAGCTTGGGTTCTTGGTATTTTGGAGAGAAAATGGAAGCTTGATTTGTGATAATTGTAAAAGTAATATTGAATGTGCAGAAATGAGGGGCTGCCGTGAGTGTGTAGTGGTGAGGTTGAGTGTTTGAATTTGCTAGGTAAATATCCAATTGAATGCACATGGTAGTGCACATGGTTTATGACAATTTGGAGACTTCAAGAACCTAGTAGAACTTAGCCACCAAGCCCCCCTTGGCTGCTACCCAAACCGTGTGGCCCTCCATCATTTTAGTGACTTAATTGTTTCCAAATTACTCCTAATTACATACTAACTAATTAGGGAATTAGTTAGGTTAAATATCCTAACCAATTTTAATTAACATACTAATCATATAACTAATTAATTTAATATATATTAACATATATTATAACCTTTAATTAATATTAGGATATCTAATTAGTATTTAGATTATAATTAATTAATAACTAAGCTAGTTCACTTAGTTTGTTAATTAAGTAATTAGATTAGTCAAATTAAGCTTAATTAGCTACTAACCAAATTCAAGCCTACTATTTTTGACTTAATTCTAACCATTGGTTCATCTTTAATTCCTAGCCATAGATCACATCTAAGGTAGATACCAATTGGTCATAAAACTATCATTCTAATCTCACCATTGATTAGATCAACAGCTAAGGTTAAAGCTTCTAAAGTAAGCTTTACAATCCAATGGTTCACAAAGAAGTCAATGCTTCTTTTGTTGACTCATTCTAATTGGTTTAGAAAGTCAAGCCTACTTTTGTTGACTTGCTTTCATTGGCTAAAATTTGTCCAGTCAGCACACTTGACTGTTTTTCCTAAACGTGGGCCCCATGAACTTTTTCGGGTCCACAAATAAATTTTTTACTATTTTTGAGACAGTAGGTACTGTTGAATAAAATAATATTATAATAATATAAAATTATTTTATTACACAGTTAAATCCTAAAAATTATAAGACTAATATATATATCAATCAGAATTGGGTTTAGTAAGATCTCCCAGCTCCAATTAATTAAAATAAGAATTTTTTCGGCCCGAAAATTATTATTTTCCTAACCCGGAGCAAATCACACAAAACAATCAAAAACAGTATCGGAATAATCAAATTATTTTTATATTGCACAAAAAACACAAAACAGTGTAATTCTGTCAGTTCTATAACATAGTCTAAAATTTAGGGTGTTACACCACGCATGTCAACTTCGTGCATGTCGTCAAGATTAGCTGGATCTTGCAAAGCATGTTGCTACAACCCAAACTGTCGACTAACCCTATTTATTTGATGACACTCGATAACTGAGAAACATATTAATACGGTGCAAGCATTCCACATATTTGCATCTCGGTAGACATCAGCAGGTAAGCAAGCTTGAATATCTAAGGCGATGTATATCCATACAAACTACTAAAAAAATACATTATGAATACATGGCAAACCAAATGCAATTAAATAGACGTTGTAATCATCACAACTATTACTTGGTCTAATGCCATGCAATCTAAATGTGCTCTATATCCTCCCAGGTCTCTGTGACGAGTGCCAATATAAGCCAAATTACCCCCACTCCATCTGTTACAAGTAGAGCCGTCAAAATGGGTCAAGTCCGATGGGTCAGCCCGAATAGCCCGACAAAATAAACGGGTTGGGCTAGCAAAATGCCAACCCGAAATTAAAAATAGCCTGAATGGGCCGGCCCAAATGGGCCAGCCAGCAATGGGTTAGGCCAGCCCGGCCCGTTTACATTGAAAAGAGGCGGGCTGGGCTGATAAAATGCCACCCTGAAACTTACATGGCCCGATGTGGCCTAGGCAAAAAATGGCCCGGACCGAATGGGCCGGGTCGGCCCGTTTTGACAGCTCTAGTTATAAGGTAATTAAGTACAGATTAATTTAAATTGAATAATTACATGCGATGGAGTCATAAATATATTAACTAATTTACCTTTGTGCAAGTAGGTATGCTGGACGGTTTACCCATTATGAAATGAAAGATAGCCAATACCACATTTAAGATTGTAGAAGCCATAAGCACCCACTTATAGCTTTACCATCATGATTTGAAGCGCAGCTCAATTCTCTATACAATGTTGTAATTGGCATTGACTAAAGCAATGGTTTTGATGATAACAAACAAGAAAGGAATGGAAGTGCAAAGATAAAGTCCCAAGACTCTTCAAGCTTAGCTTATAGGACTTAGATCTTGTGTAAAGGTAAAAAGGAATCACACTAAGCTCAAACAAGTTTTAAACATATTTATAAGTGTTTCTAAAATGTTTAAATGCCCAACAAACTATTTTGGAAAGCTAGTTATGGTAATAGTTCAAAACTATGAAAAATAGTCAAGTTTGTGTTTTACAAAACTGACCTTTGGTTACACTTTTGATCATAACTTTCAAACTACTTTGAGTTTTATTTTGAAACTTATTTCATATGAAAATAGACTAAAATATCTTTCCAATGTTAAACGAATAGGAAATGAAAAAGTTATGACTAATTAAAATTTGAGTTTTGAAAATCTGACCTTTGGTTACTATTTTGATCATATCTTTCAAACTACTTTAAGTTTTGTTTTGAAACCTCTTTCATATGAAAATAAACTCAAAGATCTTTCCAATGAGTGGTCATTCGCTTTAATCGGATAAGAAATGAAGAAGTTATGACCTTTTAAAGTCAGTTCTCAAAACCAGAAATGGTGTAATCGATTACACAAGTCATGTAATCGATTACAACGTTGACAGAAGCCGTGTAATCGATTACACAAAGTATGTAATCGATTACAAAGTGCTCAAAAGTTTGTAATCAATTACATGAAGCTTGTAATCGATTACCAAGTGCCCAGGAACGTTTCTAACAGCTATAAACGGCTAGTTTTTATAGAAAATCATTTCTAAAACCCTCCAACGGCTCTAAAATTCATTGGGCTATAAATACAAGTGTTTGGGCATCAAAAATAAGTTGGAGAACATTCTGAAAATTACCCTTAAGCATTGAAAATGAAATTCATCATCTTTTTCTCCAAATCTTTGTTTTGAGCTAAGTGTGTAAATCATTTATACCATAAGTTTCAAGTTGTATTATCTACTCTTCAAGAGAGTTTCTCTCTTCCACACTTTGTGTAATCTATAAAGAGAGGGTGAGGTATCCCTCTAGAGTAAAGGGTGAGGTATCCCTAGAGAGTGAGGCATCTCTCAAAGTTAGTAAAGGGTGAGGTATCCCTTGAAGGTGAGGCATCCCTCAAAAGTTGTAAAGGGTAAGGTATCCCTATTTGAGGCTCAAGCACAAGGGTGAGGTATCCTAAGGTGTGTTGAGTGCTCTCAATTGTAAATGTTATCAAGCACCTGTTGAAGCTTGAAGATAGTGGAAAATCTCTAGCGGTTGCTTGAGGACTGGACGTAGATCACAAGTGGATTGGTGATCGAACTAGGATAAACTATTGTGTTTGATCTTCTAAACTCTATCTCTTTACATTTGCACCTTAATTATATATGCTTGAGTTGAACTTGATATTTAGCTTATTTGCTTGATTTATCCTATATCTCAAGTTGTAGTTGAGTAATCTATAATAGTTGTATATTTATTGTGCATATTCCGCTGCATTTATTTATTGAGTGATTTAAAATGCATAATTTGTCAAAGTTGCATTAAAACAAGTCATCACCCAATTCACCCTCCCTCTTGGGTAATGGTTGCCATGGCTAACAAGTGGTATTAGAGCTTCGTGCTCTGGTAAAAACTTAACTGCTTAGAGTTCAAGATCCTTGTTTGTTTGGCAACCATTAAAAGCTTTTCAAAATGAATGGTTTTGAAATTAATAAATCATCATTCTTTGATGGTGCAAATTTCGTTTATTGGAAAGTTAGAATAGAAATTTATATACAATCTATTTATATTGATTTGTGGGATATTGTGCTTGATGGATTTACTTGTAAATCAAAACAACCTTGGAATGACTATGATAAGAAATGCTTTTCATTGAACATTAGAGCAATGCAAATATTGAGAAGTGGTTTAAATGATGATACTTATGCTAAAATTAAGAATTGCTCTAGTGCTAAAGATATATGGGATGCTCTTGATTCTATCTATCTTGCTAATAATAATTTTGTGCATAAAGTTGTATATAGAGAGCAAGAGGAGGAAAAGTCATTGAAGGAATCTTGTTGTGCAAAATATTCTCAAAATGATGCTCAATTTGAAGAGGTGGCAAAGCAAGACAATAATGAGGAAGATGATGATTTCTTTAAAGAGCCAAGTATGCTAGGATTAGAGACTACTTCATATATGGCTAAAAGGGACTTTGAGGTAAATAATGCTAAACTAGATTATAATCCTTCCTATGATGAGCTACAATGTGCATATGATGAATTATATGATGGTTTGTTGAATTTAGAATATAAAAATTTATCTTATTTGAAAAACATTTCCTCCATTGAAAATAAAATTGAGATTTTGAAAAATGATTATGCTTTTCTTGATGAGAAAATGTCTTTGAAATGTGAAACCTCAACTTCTTGTAAAAAATGCATTAATTTAGAAAATCAAGTTGAGAACTTATCTTTTAAATTTGCCAAGGCTAATGATTTTAATTCCTTACATTCTATGCTTGTTAATGAGAATAAAATTAATGTTATTCCACATGAAAATTCAAGCAAAACTTATGGCAAAAATAGTTTAGAATGTAATAACAACCAAAGGCTCAAGTTTTTCAAAAATGATCTTCAAATGACTAAGCCATCATTGAATTCACTTGTTTATAATTTTTGTGGTTATCTAGGACATATTTCTCATTTATGCAATTATAGAAGAAATTCTTATATGAGAAATAATATGGTATGGGTTCCTAAAGACCTTAAATGTCCTAGTACTAACATTCAAGGACCCAAGATGAAGTGAGTACCAAAAAGTCCTCCTAGTGTTTCAATTATGCAGAAAACTTCTCAAAAGGATGGACTAATTGGTCAAAGGAAAGAGGAATCATCAAGAGGAATACTTCCAAAGCCCATTGGTAGAAGTTTTGATCAAAGAAGGAATATGACTTCAACCAAAGCTTCTCAAGTACAAAATGTGGAACTTGAAAAGTTCAAAACACTAAAAGAGAAGCAATGGGTAAGGAAAAGAGTTTCCTTGATCAACAAGGCTAAGGTATCAAAAGTTTTTACCTCTCATGAACATTCACTTGTAAAGTCAATAAATTTGAGGTATATTCCTTGTAGGCCTTAAGTGATTAATAGAATCATGTGCTCTTGGTAAAATCTAAATATTTTGATTAGCACATGATTATGTTTATTCTTATTGTAACATAAGCTTCTACAATGCCTAGGTATGTTTGCATGATGTTTGAAATTGCCTTGAGACATTTTGGAACTAATTTGAAGGTTTTGAGATTGATCAATTACTATTTGAAATGCAAAAATTGAATTTAGCAAGCTTGTAATCGATTACAAGACCTTTGTAATCGATTACAGAGGCTCTACCAAGCGTTCCAAGCAAAGTCAGAGAGCATGTAATCGATTACACATACTATGTAATCAATTACAATGTTTCCAGAACTCATGTAATCGATTACACCAACGCTGTAATCGATTACAAGGTTCCCAGAATGTTGGTAATCGATTACACAAAATATGTAATCGATTACAAGGATTTCAGAGGGCTGGTAATCGATTACACACCCATGGTAATCGATTACACAGGCTTTAAAAATGGTTTTAAGTGCTGGAATGACCATTATCACTTAAAATTGTCTGTATATCATGAAAGCATGCATATTATTAGCTATGTGCTTAATGATAATTGATTGTTTACATTTGTTGTGCTCAAATTACATATTATGGAAAATTTGATATTTATGATAGCATAATGGATTAATGATCAATGACTAACCCCTATAGATCCAAAATTGGTGGATACCAAAGAAAATGCTTTGAATTATATTGTAGGGTGACTATTAGCTCAAGCATGCAAGTGAAGTGAAAATCTTTAGTTTCAAAAACTTGAAATGGTCCAAGTTTTCTAAGAGTCATGAAGACTTGAAACTTGGAAGTTGGAATCACTTACAAAAACTCAAAGAGCACACTTTTGGTGATATCAATTTCTTATTCTTATTTATGTTTTAATTTGAATATCATGTTATATTTGAAAAAGTCATATTTTTTTTTCAATAATGCCATTAATTTTGCTGCATTACATTTTTGCTGCATAATCTAACTTTTACTGCATTATTTTGAAATGGATTTTTTAATGGATATTCTGGTTATATAATGCTGATTTGGTTGAATTCTTTATTGAATATTCATTATTTAACAATGGTTTTGCTCTATCACTTCTCTCTTTGTCAAAATCTATATCTTGTATATCTTTTTGATCATGACAAAATGGGGAAAAGTTTATGAGTCTTTGAGAAAAGGTAAATAACAAGGTACAAATTCAATGATCTTGGAATTCCAAAATTAAGGGGGAGCTGTGCAATCTCTGATCTAATCACCTCTTGAAAAATAGAGGGGGAGTAAGTCTCTAATACACCTTTTGTGAATTCTAATTTATTTGAACTAACTCTTTTCTCAAATGAATGTTTGTCATCATCAAAAAGGGAGAGAATGTAATTGGCATTGACTAAAGCAATGGTTTTGATGATAACAAACAAGAAAGGAATGGAAGTGCAAAGATAAAGTCCCAAGACTCTTCAAGCTTAGCTTATAGGACTTAGATCTTGTGTAAAGGTAAAAAAGAATCACACTAAGCTCAAACAAGTTTTAAACATATTTATAAGTGTTTCTAAAATGTTTAAATGCCCAACAAACTATTTTGGAAAGCTAGTTATGGTAATAGTTCAAAACTATGAAAAATAGTCAAGTTTGTGTTTTACAAAATTGATCTTTGGTTACACTTTTGATCATAACTTTCAAACTACTTTGAGTTTTATTTTGAAACTTATTTCATATGAAAATAGACTCAAATATCTTTCCAATGAGTGGTCATTTGCTTTAAACGAATAGGAAATGAAAAAGTTATGACTAATTAAAATTTGAGTTTTGAAAATCTGACCTTTGGTTACTATTTTAATCATATCTTTCAAACTACTTTAAGTTTTGTTCTAAAACCTCTTTCATATGAAAATATACTCAAAGATCTTTCCAATGAGTGGTCATTCGCTTTAATCGGATAAGAAATGAAGAAGTTATGACCTTTTAAAGTCAGTTCTCAAAACCAGAAATGGTGTAATCGATTACACAAGTCATGTAATCAATTACAACGTTGACAGAAGCCGTGTAATCGATTACACAAAGTATATAATCGATTACAAAGTGCCTAGAAAGCTTGTAATCGATTACATGAAGCTTATAATCGATTACCAAGTGCCCAGGAATGTTTCTAACGGCTATAAACGGCTAGTTTTCATAGAAAATCATTTCTAAAACCCTCCAACGGCTCTAAAATTCATTGAGCTATAAATACAAGTGTTTGGGCATCAAAAATAAGTTGGAGAACATTCTGAAAATTACCTTTGAGTATTGAAAACGAAATTCATCATCTTTTTCTCCAAATATTTGTTTTGAGCTAAGTGTGTAAATCCTTTATACCCATAAGTTTCAAGTTGTATTATCTACTCTTCAAGAGAGTTTCTATCTTCCACACTTTGTGTAATCTATAAAGAGAGGGTGAGGTATCCCTCTAGAGTAAAGGGTGAGGTATCCCTAGAGAGTGAGGCATCTCTCAAAGTTAGTAAAGGGTGAGGTATCCCTTGAGGGTGAGGCATCTCTCAAAAGTTGTAAAGGGTGAGGTATCCCTATTTGAGGCTCAAGCACAAGGGTGAGGTATCCCAAGGTGTGTTGAGTGCTCTCAATTGTAAAGGTTATCAAGCACCTATTGAAGCTTGAAGATAGTGGAAAATCTTTAGCGGTTGCTTGAGGACTGGACGTAGATCACAAGTGGATTGGTAATCGAACCAGTATAAATTATTGTGTTTGATCTTCTAAACTCTATCTCTTTACATTTGCACCTTAATTATATATGCTTGAGTTGAACTTGATATTTAGCTTATTTGCTTGATTTATCCTATATCTCAAGTTATAGTTGAGTAATCTATAATAGTTGTACATTTATTGTGCATATTCCGCTGCATTTATTTATTGAGTGATTTAAAATGCATAATTTGTCAAAGTTGCATTAAAACAAGTCATCACCCAATTCACCCCCCTCTTGGGTAATGGTTGCCATGGCTAACAAATGTGGCCAAACACATTGATGCCCAACTGTATTGTCTAGTGCGCTGAAGATCTTCCAGTAGGGACAGATACATTAGATGAATCCAACTACTTGATTTATCGAGCATCAATATTACTCCTATTAGTTGTAAAATATATGCTCTGCAGAAGCATTGCATCTGCTCGCCATTCGCTTTTTCTAGAAAAGCATTAAATGTTTATTGTAACCATTTTAGTTTAACAATTGAACATTTCATTTGACCTTAAAGGGGGGCACCCAACAAATCCTGACAGATTTCGTCCTAATATAAATTTTGAAACCTATCACTAGACTTCCATTCACTCGAACTCCTAGATGGAGTGCAACATCTTCCATGGTAATTGTGCATTCACCACAAGGAAGATGAAGCATATGTTTTTCGAGTCTTCACCATTCTGTCAAAGTAGTTACCGGAGCTGGGTCTACCACAAAACATCCAATTTGTGAAGCATGATAAAACCCAGATTGTTTCAAGAGTGATACAATAGCCTTCTGTGGTTCTTTTACTGTATGTAGGTGGACACATCTCAAATTTGATGTTGGATTCTGTTTATAATAACTATATTAATTAGTACACGCAATTAAAATAGTTAACATAATTATATAAAAAATATATTTATCGATGGTCAAGGAATGAGGTTCTATGAGTGTCTTGTAATCTTAGCAGTACTGGTGAAGACTCCTCCATAAAGATTAAGAAAGAGAATGCAAAATTTACAAAACAAATAAGAAGAAATGCATATTTCAAAGAATACAAAGAGAATGGGTCTTTTAAATATTAAAAGATTCTTCAGAAGATGGAGAGCAACGAGAAAAAGAAAGGAGGAAGTCTTCCTTATATAGATGTTCCCTTGTATAACCATGCTCATAAATCATTTGAAGTTTCAATGTTCTTTCTAACAAATTCCTTCTCTGCCTGACCCATCAACTCTGCTCTGAAAGGATTCCACTCCTTACTGCATGCTTCAAAACCCACTCATTTTGAAGGAATCTTGCAACATTACTATGCATTGATTCATTGTAAGTGTCGCAATCATCCCGAAGGGAGTTGGCGAAATTAAGAAGTTTCGGAAGTCGTCAACAATTACTTTTTCCATTTTAGAGATGGAAAGGTATAATTAAAAATCTTGAAAGAGGTCTATATTTCAAAGTTAGAGTTCGAGGATTGATTACGGGTAAGAAATGTATTAGTACCCTGTATAATCTGTTCCAAGAATAGTTACCTATTTAATCTAAGTTATATGCTAAATTAATCGAATTAGTCATATTTTATTTTTATTTGAAAATATACTTTTTTATTTTATTTTTACATGTCCCATTTTGTTGGCATATTATCAAAAATGATAAATGACTAAGACAATGAATGGGTAGCTAAATAGCCATTTTTCTGTGGAGCAAATTAAAAACCCACAATATGTAGTATGAAAGTGGTAAATCAAAGTTTCATTTTTTGAAGGAAAATATTTTTTTAAAAATAAATGGTCAAGTAAAATTATATTTCAAAAAAAATAAGATTTTAGTTCAAGAAAATATGTTTAAGTTAAGAAAATATTTTTCCTAAAATAAATGACCAAAAATATTTCATTCAAATTTAAGAAAAAAAATTTGAGTATAATGAGATTTTTTGTAGTGACTTCCAAAATGATTTTTATTAAAAAAAAAATTAACTCACCAAAATCAAAAAGTTGGGGATGCATGAATTTGCTCACATTTATTTTAAATTTTATGAAAAAAAATTGGTCTAAATGTGGAAATTAGATCTCGTCAGCACTTTTGGAAAAATCTAATGGAATGCCCTCAAGAGTATTGAGTAGAGTTTTGTTGACCGCACTTTGATCCTCACTCAATTTTTCCATCATCAGCTGAGTTTTAAGGTTTGTGTTAGTCTTGCAATTATATTTTTATTGGAAAAAATTAATGATCGGAATAAGATTTTTATTGGAAATCATCTAAGACCCTACTAGTGCTTTTGACAAAACCTAAGGAATACTCCTCACATTCAAAAAAATCAAAACTTTTCCGTCACTTCGACTAATTTTGGGTATTTCCCTCATTGAATCTTAAACTATTTTCAAATAAAATTAATAAAGAATAAACCTTCACTTTAATCCCTAAAATTATATACACTGGTCATATTAGTCTTTGAATTTTTAAAACTGACAACTTAATCCCTGAAATCTCAAAACATGAGTCATGTTAGTCCCTACGTCCTTTCCCGTCAATTAAACTTGACGGACACGCACACATGGCATGTTAAGTGCCATGTTGGACGCTGAAGTGGTTCCTACCTCCCCCAAAATGATGCAATTTCCCTTTAGCACCAAAATCCAAAGCTCCCAAGAATGAAATGATGCCGTATTGGAGGTGGAGGGAAATTTTTCAAATTCCCTCCAATTGCAACGACATATGGTTGAGTAAAACCCTAAGTTCCTAATTCGTATTCTAATCCCAAAATCCCAAAATTCCACTAGATTTCTCTCCACAATCAACCTGGTTTTGCTCTCAAGGCTCTTCACCAACGTTGAATTCGTCATCTTCCTCATGGGATTCGAGCTGCAGAAAGGTATATTCCCTAAACTCCAAATATTCCTTATATTGAGTGGTTATTGTGGTCCCTGTTTTCCCTTTTTGGTGTTGTGGTCCTACTTGTACTCAATTTTTGTTGCAATGTGGTCCCCTTGTGTCGTCCTACTTGTAGAGAGACTTGTAAATGGTTGCGGTGTGTCAGGCGGTGTACGATGCTCTTGTATTGGAGGTGGAAGGTGTCCTGAGTTGAATGTCATCCTCTTGTCTTCCATACCATGTGGTCCCTTACTTGTCTTCCATTGTTTGCTACGTGTGGTTCCCTTGTGTGTGGTCTTGCCTTGCATGTTTTTGAACTTTTACATTTAACCACACAACACACAATGTAGTTCCCTTGCATTGCATGTTTTTGAACTTTTACATTTACCACAAAGACATATACGTTTATATATATATATATATACGTATATATATATATATATATATATATATATATATATATATATATATATATATATATATATATATATATATATATATATATATATGTTGTTGTGTTTTGTTGTGTATATCTATTTAGATGGTTAGACTTGTATTCCATCATGGTGGTTCTGTTGTTCAAGAAATTGAAGGTAAAGTTTCTTATCATGGGGGTGGAGAAGAGTGGTGGCCTCAAGCTGATGAGGATATGTTAGATGTCTTTAGTGTAATAAATTTTTCTAAACAGATTGGTTATCATAAGGTGGAGAATTGTTATTAGTTGATGCCTAGTAAAGAACTAGAAAATAGTTTAATGGATATGAAGACAGATTCTGATCTTCTACAGATGGTTGAGGCTTCAAGGATGAATAATGGGGTTGTTCACTTGTACTATGAACACCCCATAATTGTTGACCCTAAAATTGTGTCATTCCCTGGTGAGGAGCCACCAAATGATGGCAATGAGACCCAGCCCGAGACACATTCTAGAGGAAGTCCAACCCCAACCAGCAAGTGACCCTCAACAAGAACAACATGCAATTGAAGATGTAGTTGATGACACTCCTAGTTCAAGTCCCTCTAGTGATGATTATGAAAGTGCAGAGGACAGCCCCTATAGGCCTCCTCTTGTTGCTACTGAAGAGGATGAGGATGAGCCTATTGCTAGTCTTTTGAAGAAGAAGAATAAAAGGGTTGAAAGCCTTGCTACAAAGAAGACCAATGTTGATAAAAGCACTGCACCAAAGAGATCTAGGAAGAAAATTGCACCTGTCCCTAATGATGAAGAAAGTGACTTTGATAATGATGCACCTTCTGGTATAATGCCATTACTTGCACTTTTTTACTTTACCAACTATAAGGTAATATATTTTATAGATACTAATAGTTCCCTTAATAGAGAGCTAATGATCCAAGCCATTTACTACCTCATAATATTTTTGTTTTCAAGTTTTCAAGTTAATGATCCATTCATCAAGTTTACTTTGGGTATGATGCATTTACAGATTATGATAAAGCAATCGACTCTGATGCACCTGTGGGGAGGGGTTTAGGACACAAGCAAAGCTATGGACCAAATATTGGGGTCACTGAAGAAGCGTGTGAAGATTCTTATTACAGTTGGAAGTCTTAATACATGAAAACTTCAATTACTTCTAATGATGAGGGAACTACTCGAGAAGTGTACCCTCAATTCAATGAAGGTGCTGGATTTGGACATGTTAGGTTGGAGCTTAGAATGGAGTTTGTGACTTTAGAGGCATTCAAGCAGGGGGTTAAGGACTACACAATTAAGCTGCGTAGAGAGATCAAGTGGGTGAAGAATGATAAGGTGAGGGTTAGAGCCAACTATAAGAATGACAGCTGCATATGGGTTATCTATTGTGCATGGAGTAATGTCACCAATAGTTTCCAGATCAAGATTTTCAATGATGAGTACAACTACAGTAGGGGGTTCAAGAATTCTCAAGCTAGCAGGAAGTGGGTTGTTGGGAAGTTGGTTAGAAAACTTAGAAAGCAGCCAACTCTGACCCATAGGGAAGCCTTTGATTACATGAAAGTCAAGTGTAAAGTACATATGAATGATACCAAAATATACAAAGCTTTGAAGGAGGCAAGGAAAGTTGTGGAAGGCTATAAGATTATTCTACAGAGCTGTTGAGGAGCAACCCTAGTTCTGCTGTGAAGTTGGGTGTCATTGAAATTCCTAATTCCCCACCACAATTTGAAAAGTTCTATGTTTGCTTGGAAGATTGCAAACTACGTTTTAAGGCTAGCTGTAGGCCCTTAATTGGCTTGGATGGAGCTTTTATGAAAGGCTATTTTGGTGGCTATATTTTGTCAACTGTTAGACAAGATGCCAACAATGACATTTTTGTCATTGCCTATGCCATCATGGATGTGGAGAACAAAGCCAATTGGAAGTGGTTTCTGACACTTTTGCATGAAGACTTGGGGGACTACAGAGAACATGGTTGGAACTTCATTTTAGACATGCAGAAGGTAACCTTAGGGACTAATATGAATTAGTTGTCTATATGTTAGGGACTAATATGAATTAGTTGTGTATGTGTCAGGGACTAATATGAATTAGTTGTCTATGTGTTACGGACTAATATAAAGTATTTTATTTTTAGGACCTGATACCAGCAATGCAAGAGGTGATACCTGGAGTGCCTCACAGGTTCTATGTTTGGCATCTGTGGAGGAATTTCACCAAGATGTAGAAAGACAAGGAGTTAAAGGGCATGATATGGGAGTGTGCACGGTCAACCACTACGAGTGAGTTTAATACAAACATGGAGAATGTGAAAAGGGTGAATGAGAAAGTATGGGAGTATCTGGACAAGTGGCCTAAGGAAGCATGGACAATGGCTTACTTCTCTGAAAATCCTAAATTTGACAAGATCTGCAACAATGCATGTAAAGTTTTCAATGAAAAGATTGTGAAGATAAGGGGCAAGCCAATCTTAACCATGGCAGAGGAGATAAGGTGCTATATAATGAAGACCATCGCTGCAAATAAGCTAAACTTGGCAAGATATAAAGGGACCTTAGCTCCTCTACAACAAAGTAGGTTGGACAAGGAGAAAAAGAAAAGTAACAAATGGACTCTTGTTTGGATTGGTGACTAGGAGTACCATAGATTTGAGGTGCAAGGCTACCCGGGCAATGTGGATGTTGATTTAAACAAACACACGTGCACCTGTAGGTTCTGGCAACTCACGAGTATTAATCACATTATTGTTATGCTTGGCTACCAATGGCTGCTTATCATGCAACATATGACCATTTTGTCAAACCATTGAGAGGCCAAAGGTATTGGGAGCACACACCACACCCTAAGCCTGTTCCACCACCAATAAAGAGGCCTATTGGAAGGCCAAAAAAATAGAGAAAAAAAGATGGAAAAGAGGAAGATGTTAACTAGAACCCACACAAATTAAAGCGAGTATACCCTAAATTCACTTGCTATAGGTGTGGTGGTTCAGGGCATAACAGAAAAGAATGCAAAGCCCAAGGAGTTCCTAAACCCAAAAAGCAAAAAAAAAGTAACAAATGCTTCTGGGGCTGGTCTAAGTATTGAGGCTGGGGCTGGGGCTGGGGTTGGGGCAAGTAATGAGCATGGGCCAACCACTAAGGCTGAGGAGATATATCTAACACAATCTCATCTCGAGCAATGTTCTCAGCCACAGTACTCTCGAGATGCAACCCCTAATATGGAGGTACAATAATTGTCATAGAATTATGCCATGCTTTTGGATGTTTTGGTGTAAAAATTGATATACCTAATTTCTTTGGTTTTATGCATGTAGGAAGCATCATTTACAGCTCCAAATGTGACTCCCACAAATCAAGCTCTAAGTGTCACTTTTATTCCAGCAACTCAATCTCCAATTTGTCAAAGTTCTCCTCAACCTCCCCATCTTGTGTGTTGCTATTCCTTTAATTCATTTGAATAACTACTGTTGATTCACTTGTATTTTGTTTGACTCATGTGCTTGTTTTTTCCTGCAGGGAATCAAGTACAAACTCCCTATCAAACCATCTAGTTTAAGACCACTGTATCCACCTGCCACTACATCAGTAGCAGTTGTTCCACCAGTTGTCCCACCACCTATTCCAACATACTCTGCCACTGCAAGTGCTAAAATTAGACCTTGTCCAACACCTATTAGCACAAAAACACTGGCAGCAACAAGTGAGGGTATAACAACAAGGTTCATGAGGTTCATACCAACTCCTAGGTGGAGAGGTGCTCCACTAAAGAAGATGAATTGAAGATTTGTCCCTGTTGGATGATGTATAGGGCTTATAATGTAAATGATGATAGAATTTGGTCCTTCATTTTGAAATATGCTTATAAAGTATTGTTCTTGGCAATGTTGGTGGTCATTTTGTAAAGGACTGCCATTTTGTAAAGGACTTATAATGTAATTGGGAATATTTTTTTGTAAATGATAAATATAGAAGTTTTACACCAATGGATGTGTTTTGGATGTGTTTACAGTATTGTTCGTTAGTGCATAAATGTTTCCATTTATCTTACTGGACCCTTACTAATCATTGTAATGCACAGACATTTATGCTTTTGACATAGGGATTTATCTAACTATACCTTAACTGGTTTAGTGTCTCAGTTTTTGGAGAAATTGAGATCCCTTAAATATTTGTAAATCTAGCTAGTTTTATTTGCCTTGAAATTAACAGGAATCATGGAAAAGAAAGTCAATTTGTGAGTATGAACCATATCATCAGTTTTAACTCTATTGGTTGTTTTCATTATCTTTTGCAAACTTAGAAGAAATAAACAACCAGGTATTCCTCACATCATCCAAATCACAGATGCAAGTTATCCAAATCACAGGTTCTGGAGGTGGTTGACTCTAGAATCACAAGTTATCCACACATCATAGCAATCATCACCAGTTTCAGTGTATAAATCACATTCTTTTGGTAATTTTTTTGGTTCAGAAATGATTGGACAATTTAGGTGGCTCTGATGCATATGAGGAAACAGAAATGGGGGATGAAGAACAAGATGAAAAGAAAACTGGTTTCTCAAGAATGGAAGGGTGTTTGTGTACTGAATTGCAAAATGAGTTCCATTTCTTGCAGATATGCTCAAGCCTGGAATTTTCCTGTTGAACTACTATTGTATATGCTAATGCTTGATAGTAAGTTCTCAACTAGGCTTCTAGTTTGTAAACACCCTTGTAATGCTATTTCTCTCTGTTTGTCAGACAAGGGCCATGCAATTATAATGTTTAGCAATTACAAATGAATTTAGAAGATAAATTCCTTGCTAAAGGTAAAGTTCTAAGCTTCTTCTTGAGTCTGCTCTTTCAAAAGTTAAAGTTACAACAATTTGTTTTCAATTTGGAATTTTGATTACAGAAGTAGAATAGAATAAGTATATCCAATAAAATAAGAATTCACGTAGACATTTTGGGACTCTGGAAGGGAGGAAACAATAAAATAACTTAGAATTGATAAAAGAAAAATAAAAAGAAACAGATACAAAATAATATGACCGAGTTCAATAACTAGAACATTGAAAACAGAACAAAACAAAAAAGCTGCTACTCTTAAGGGTAAGGAGGGACTCATGCTAAAACTACAGACACAGAAGGCTTAATTTAGGCAAAGCATGTTTATTGGTTTTACTCATATAATTGTAGCTAAACAAGTGTATAAAACTCTTAGACAATACTAGTTTTTGGATTAGACTTTGGACTTGGCCACCAAGTATATCAACTCCTAATCATCTTTACCACCATCAATTTCAAAATACAAAGCCTTTCAATTGCTCTACATGACAATGAGCATCTCCATTTCCTCAGACATAGTCAGCAGAGATGATCAAAATATGGAATAACTCCAAATAAGAATAAGATGCTAGGCAATTTGATCTCTCACTTAAACCTCTCACCCACTTTACAAATCTAACACTAAGAATTTAGACAGTAACGAAGAAAAATACATATAAAAGAAAAGAAGGGGGAAATGAAGATTTTTCTTACTTTGTCTTACAATATGTAGCTGATAACCTTGAGCAACTTTAAAGAGGTGAGTGAAACAAGGCAAGACATTAGACAACAGCATATTAGTGTTGGCAGGTTTCAAATTATTATACTTTTTACTTTATAGCCTCATGATTTGTTGCCTTTGAACATTATGTGGGTGCTTTATCATTTATGTGAAAATTTTTGTAAATTCATTTACATGACATTTATTTGGCCCATGTGATGAATATATCATAATTATGAGCTACAATGGAGTATTGCAATAAGCTTTAACAACTCAATTTTCATTCATTTCATTATATCACAAAGGCCAAATGACCAATTACACAATATCGCAGTTACCTAATTCCCCAAACTAATAATACAACATCACCATTACACATTCCAAATCCAATTACCTAGTTCCTTAAACAAACCAAGCCCCACATTATGATAAAAACTAACATCATAATACATTGGCCAATTACACAACATCTTAACATCCTAACTTTAGCTTCCAAGCTTCCAATCTTCCAAGCAACATTCAATCTCCATTCTTGATTCTCACTTGAAGTAGCCCTACTACCAAGTTCAGTTGCAGCTTCAGTGATAGTTTCAGTAGCAGGTGCAGTGGCAGTCCCAATTTCATTATCTTTTGCCCCATTATGAACCCAGCAAAAATAGTTACAATGGTCACCATTCTGCAAACCATCACATACACAACATAGTTCACATTGCAAATAAAAAACAAAAACAACAGTGCCCATCCTAACAGCTCTAGTTCACTCAAACTCTTACCTTTGCCTTGTACTTAGGGTAGCCATAGAATGGTCTACTAGGATTGGCTGGTTTTGGATCTTCTTACCACCATTATCATACCACAAAGACAAACTCTACTAGTTCCTCCCTTGTAACGAGATGAATTGGGTATGGAACCTGCATTCCTACTCCAACTTCCTTCAGTGTTTGATGATGCGAATTGGGATGGGTTTCCACCACCCATCACCTCCCAGCCTTGCTAACCTGAGTTATGAATTTGGAGTTGTTCTTTCTAGGTTTGTAGATGGAAATTGGGTGTCCTAAGTTACTGTAATGGAATTCAATTGGGGTTGGGGGGAAGACGATTTAGGGCCAATGCGGCATCGTTTCATTCTTAGGAGCTTTGGATTTTGGTGCTGAAGCGAAACTGCATCATTTTGGGGGAGGTAGGAACCACGTCAGCATCCAACATGGCACTTAACGTGCCACATGTGTGTGTCCGTCAAGTTTAACTAACGGGAAAGGACGCAGGGACTAACGTGACTCACGTTTTGAGGTTTCAGGGACTAAGTTGTCAGTTTTAAAAATTCAGAGATTAATAGGACCGGTGTATATAATTTCAGGGACTAAAGTGAGTGCTTAATTAATTAATAACACAACATCTAATAAAATAATGATAAAAGAAAGAAAAGATAATATAAACAAATAACCAAAGGTTTGTCACATGGTAATTGAATTCCATAAGGCCTCACTTACATCTATCACGAACATAAAAAATCAGATCCATTATCATGATTCAATTCAATGACATATACATTAAAGAATCAAACAAACATGAAAGGATCAAAATTCATAATTGCCACACAACATGAATCTGAGCACTATGTTGTATTTTACCAATGAAACTTGAGAGTTGAATATAAGAGTACTCTTTGACCTTCATTGTTTGATGGAATGAAAACCCACCCAAAAATTCATGCCTTTAGAGATCCAATCTATTTTACAAAGAAACGAATAAGAGCAGTTCAGGTGAACAACCAGAAACAAGCGTGAAAAAACTAGCTAGAAAATAGGGAGCACAAAACAATGGTAAAGAAGGGAAACTAATAAGGTTGCATACCTACGAAAAAGGCAGGGAACGCAAAGGATATAAGGATGAATTCTTTGGCCTTCCTAGACAATGCTCCTTCAAGCCAACAATACTTCCAGACTTCTTGCCTATGGCTATCTAATTCTCACCAACTCTATCTTTTACTATGAAAACTTGTGTTGTGTGCTCACAAAAGCTATGTTGTTTTTTTTTAAAGAAAAGTGTTATGTTTTGAAAAGAAAGGTATGTTTAAGTGTGCTTTCTTATTTATAAGTCAAGTGGTGCCTCAATTATTTGGTGAAAAAGAAGTAATTGAGCCAAATTTTTTTTTCTATTTTCTCCTCATTTTATTGCTTGTGACTCAAAGGGCAATCTTAGGTGATTTGGAATTTGATTTAGTGATGTTAAAAATCTCAACATATATCTCTTTATTTTCTATTTGGGTTTAGAATTAAAACTCTTTCCTTATTCACTGAGTAGAGACTTTATCCTAATTAAATCAAGAATAAATCAATCATTTAAAGACATGATATTAATAAAAATTTAGCACATATTTAGTCTGAAAATTACTAACTATTCTTGTTAATCTTTTTAATTGCTAAAATACCAAATTAAATAATTTAATTAATGTTGAGATTTTTATCTTCAAATTTCGTTCAAAATCCCATAAAAAATCAAGCTCAAATATTGTATTTATTATTTTTTATGCAAATTTATTTAATTTCTACATATTTCCTTTTTTTCAGCATTTGTCTTGAACTCCTCTTTCTCTCTCTTTTTTTTTTAAAATTTTTTGTCTAACTCATTGGGCTTAAACTTGACTAACCCAAAAATAATAGTACAAGGTCCAAAAATCACCTAGACAAATTTGAGTATCAACAATTGCCACCTTCATTTTTCATTTAGCATAAATGGAAAGCAAAAGAGTTGATTTAAATTTGTTCATGAGATTTTGAAAGCAAGGAAAATGAATTGAAATGGCACAAAAACCAAAAAAACAAGATAAAATAAGTGTGGAACCCAGGAAAGCTAAAAGAAGTAGGCACTGAACCCTTAGGAAACTAAAAGAATGTGAGTTTGTACTTCGAAAAATTAAAAGTGAGCGGGTTTGTACCCTAGAAAACTAAAAGTGAGTGGGTGTGTATAATGAAAAACTAAAAGCGACATAGTGTCTATCCTTAAAAAATTAACAACAAGCGGATTTGTACCTTGGAAAACTAAAAAGCAAGCGGGTGTGTACCCTAGAAAAATAAAAGCAAGTGGGTGTATACCCTGAAAAACTGAAAACAAGCGAGCAGGTGTGTACCCTAGAAAAATAAAAGCAAATGGGTGTGTACTCTGGAAAATTAAAAACGAGCGGGATTGTACCTTGGAAAACTAAAAAGCAAGCGAGTATGTACATTGAAAAATTAAAAGCAAGTAGGTATATACCCTGAAAAAATAAAAGCAAGCGGGTGTGTATCCTGAAAAATTAAAAGCAAATGGGTGTATACCTCGAAAAATTAAAAGCAAGCGAGTGTGTGCCTTGAAAAAACTAAAAAGCGAGTGAGTATATACCCTGAAAAATTAAAAGCAAGCGGGTGTGTACCCGGGAAAAACTAAAAGTGAGTGGGTGTATACCCTGAAAAATTAAAACAAGTGGGTGTGTACCCTAGAAAATTAAAAGCAAGTGGTGTGTACCTTGGAAAACTAAAAGTGAGCGGGTGTATACCTTAGAAAAACTAAAAAATGAGCAGGTGTATACTTTGGAAAATTAAAAACAAGTAGGTATGTACCCAAAAACTTAATGGCAACGGGTATAGGAATTGGAAAGTAAAGACAATGGGTTGGAGACTTGGAAACTAAAGACAATGGATATGGGGACCTAAAAATGAAAGAAAATGAGTACGAGGACCCAAAAACTTAAAGGTAATGGGTACAGGGACCCAAAAAGTAAAGACAATGGGTATAGGGACTCAAAAAGTAAAAGCCATAGGTACGGGGACCTAAGAAAATTAAACAACAATGGGTATAGGGACCTAAGGAATAAAATAGACGATGGGTATGGGGATCCATGGAAATAAAAAGGACAATCGGTTCAGAGACCTGAAGAATATAAAGATGATGGGTATGAAGACCTAGGAAAATTAAAAGGTGATGGGTACAGGGACCCAAGGAATATAAATGTTTGAAGACAAGCAATGCTTCAACCTTAAGAAAAGATCATGTTAGACTTCTATAGATTTTGATTTGGAAAATCTAATGTTGTGAAGAATGCATTGATGTACCATAAGATGCATGCTCTAAGTGCATGATCAATCTTTGCTAAAAATTTTCATGAAGTTCTTTTTTGAGCCACCCTTAATTATGCATCTCTCAAGCGGATTCAAGGACAAATAAGAGCGAAACTTGTTGATTAGCTATATGTTTCTATTGCTCAACCCTGGCATATATGTGCCTTGGAATTTTGAAGTGCATAGTCCTTTTGATGGTTATTTTTTTAACAAAGTGACTTGGCTACCCTCTTCATCAAGAAATCAAATGCTTCCCTTGATCTTTCGAGATCATCAAAGTAATTCTCAATATACTATAAAGTGTTTGATACATGTTTCACATTTCAGTATGTATAACCATGAAAAATGCATGTCAATAGATTGCAAAATGAGATTATATAGGAACAATTTATGGGAAATGGAAAGGTTAGGTGGAGAATGTGATTGGAATTCTCCCTTTGAAAATGAATGGTTTACAAGAAAAGATGAAGATGTGATTAATTTGTGGAAAATAGATGGTTTCCAAGAAAAGATAGGAACAATGTATAGGAAACTAAAAGGTTGGAGAATGTGATAGGAGTTCCCCCTTTGAAAATGAAGGGTTTATAAGAAAATATGAAGATTAATTCTTTAATCCTCCAGCATACTCTCTAGAATGAGCAATGTTAGTCACCCTTTTGTCCCATTTTGAACATACCATAATCTGCCTGAATAAATTTGAATTGCCCCTATTTGAGGCATGCGAGTGCATCACTCCTCTTCTTTGTATAAAATTTGACACAAGAATTTGATTTGCCCCTGTTTGATGTCCAGGGCATGTTATTTCTCATAATTATTTTCCTTCAATCAAATTTGCCCTAATTTTGAAGTCTAGGAACACCATTAGTCCTCACAATTGGATAATTGAACTTGATCTACCCCATTTGATGCCTAAGAACACCATTATCTTTTAAGAATTCTTTGGCCTTCCTAAACAATGATCCTTTAAGCAAACAATACTTCTAGACTTCTTGCCTTGTGTTCTCTAATGCTCACTAACTCTATCTTTTGCTCTGAAAACTTGTGTTATGTGCTCACAAAAGCTGTGTTGTTTTTTGAAATGAAAAGTGTTATGCTTTGAAAAGAAAAGTGTGTCCAAGTGCCTTTGGTGCTTTCTTATTTATAAGCCAAGTGGTGCCTCAATTAGTCAGTGAAAAAGAATTGATTTAGCCACCAAATCTTTCCAAATTTTCTCTCATTTATTGCTTGCAAATCAAAGAGCAATCTCATATGATTTGGAATTTGATTTAGTGAAGCTAAAAATCTCAACATGTATCTCCTTATTTTCTATTTGGGTTTAGAATTAAAAATCTTTCCTTATTCACTAATTGGAGACTTTTTCTAATTAAATCAAGAATAAAGCAATGATTTAAAAGATGTGATATTGCTAAAACTTTAGCACGTATCTAGTCTAAAAATTGCTGACCATTCTTGTTAACCTTTTTAATTGAGAAAATTTCAAATTGAATATTTTAATTAATATTGAGATTTAATTGTGATTTTTATCTTCAAATTTCTTTTAATATCCTATCAAAAATCAAGCTCAAAAATTTCATTTATTATTTTATTTTTATGAAAATTAATTTAATTTCCACATCTTTCCATTTTTCAATATTGGTCTTGGACTCCTCTTTCTCTCTTTGTTTTGTTTACTTTTTTTTTGACCCATTAGACTTAGACTTGACTAACTCAAAAATAATAGTATAAGGTCCAAAAATCACTTGAACAAATTTGGGTATCTATAGTATGCATGTATTTTTTTTTTAAAAAAAAACATAAGTCGAAAGTAGGTTTGGCTCAAACCAACTTCCAACTTATTTCTTTTTTTTTTTTAAATAGGGTGAGAAGTCGATTTGGCTCAAACCAACTTCCCACTTGTATTTTTTTCTACAATTTACTTTTTTTTTATGCAACTAAATGCAACATGGATGCAAGAATCGTTTCAGGCATGCGTATACGTACTCATGCAGGTAATCGTTTCAGGTAATGCATGAACACAATAATCTTTCAGCTACCTTGAATGTTATTTTGTTGGCATGTATGGATCCCTCTATTTAATCCTTCAAGCACCCACCTGTGATTTGCTTCAAGTCTTGTCATCCACCTACTCTTATTGGTCTCGTTTGCACGTCATTGCCTTGTCCTCATTATTCTTGTAATTTGCTTCATCTCCCCTTCATGTTGGTCCCATTTGCAGGTCATTGCCTTGTCTTCATTGCTGCATTGAAATTTGCTTCATCTACCCATCATGTTGGTCCCATTTGCAAGTGAGTTCCATGTCTCATCCTTCTTGTTGTTGGTTTCTATGGTCTATTTTGGTTATAATGGAGATATCAGGACATGATTGAAATCACCAAAATATAGGTGTTAGATTATAAGTGAGTGGGGTTTAATTTTACGTATAAATTTAAATCTAGCTAATGCTTTTGGGTTTTAGTCATGGAAAAATTATTATGTAGTATGCCTTCACTATATTTTCTTCTTGAAGTAGGTATCAATAAAAGTGAGGATTGAAAGTAAGTATTAATAAAAATTATTATGTAATATGCCTTCATTGTATTTGCTTCATATCGAAATTTATATGCTTTAAACAATCAAAACTAAAAAATCATCGCTTTGGTGCTATTTGTTTGTCCTCATGCTCCTGAAGGATTGTTGTTAGGATTGGTTCAATTGCTTGTCCTCACTTTGGTACGTGCTCTTTTTCAAAATCTGCATTCTATTAACTTTTTAGTGTAGATTATTTATATATCACTTAAATGTTATAATTGATTTAGTAATTTAATTATGTTATAATTTATTAGGTAATAGGACCTGATAATAATTAATAATATCATAAAAATAGAGTGTAAACAGTCCTTATGTTTTAATGGTTCTAAAATATATATATATATTGATTTCACTAAAACTAGTTCTAAATATATATACCGATTTTATATTTATAATTAATTGAAACATTATATTAGATTCTAATAACTTAATTAAACATATTTTTACAGTAACTGATATTATTCATAGCTTTAGTGAACTCGGTAAACTTAAGAATCTTAACATGTGAGTAGGTGAAATTTTGACCTTTTGAACTGATATTATTCACATAGAATATGTTGGCGATTTTAGTGAACATGAAGATGGGGCTTGGGACTCAATAATGACAGTAATGATTCTAATAGAGATATTGCTAAAGACCCTCCATCGACTATTGGCGGCAACAATTCTCTTCATGCTAATGAGCCCCCATCCTATATACGTACACTCAATTTGGAGGTAATGTATGAGCCATCATCTCCAGAACATGCTTATACATTAAGCAACCCTATCAGTTGGGGTGCATCTGTTGGAGATTTGTCCATTGGGATATAGTTTCAAACTAAAGAAGTCATGATGTCTGCAATCAAGCATTACCATATACATAATTCAGTAGATTACAAAGTTATAGTATGCTGCCAAGTGTACAACGAATGCACAAGGGTCAAATTGGAGCATAAGGGAAACATATTTGAAGAAAAGGAAAATATGGGAAATTAGGAAACTAAATGGTCCTCATACATGCTCATTGGCAATGATTTTTCAAGATCATCGAAAATTAGATTCAAACATGATTTGTAATTGTATTTTACCCTTAGTTCAAGCAAATTCATCCATTTTCGGTTTCAATTTTGTTGGCTCATATACGAAGTAGTTATAAATACATAACCTCCTATCAGAAAGCTTAGATAGCGAAACAGAAGG
This sequence comes from Ormosia semicastrata, assembly GCA_029884595.1. Taxonomy (NCBI): domain Eukaryota; kingdom Viridiplantae; phylum Streptophyta; class Magnoliopsida; order Fabales; family Fabaceae; genus Ormosia; species Ormosia semicastrata. The sequence continues at coordinate 81,013,512 of JAQQTO010000060.1, forward strand.
CAATTGTTTGGGTGTTTAGTGATTGAGAGCATCATAAAATGATCTACCTAGATAGTTGCTAATAATGCATTAGTTCGTTCCTGGCACAATTGTGGACCTGCAAACTTTGCCTGCATATGATGGTTCTCAAATGGTCAAGGGTAAAAGAATATTTCATTGACTATTTTGGACACTCAAATAGTGCAATAACGGATTTCAATTTTGCAAATTGCTTGTTCAGGTTAACAGCACGTGGTTGTATGGAAAATATAAATGAACAATGTTGTTAGCTATTGTGCAAGATGGTAATAGCAACAAACTACCAATTTCTTTTGCTATTGTGGAGGATAAGACGACAAAGGGTTGGTCATTTTTCTCTCTAATTTACAAAGACATGTCACACCACTAATTGGGATATGCTTTATTTTTTATTAACACGACTCCATAAAAAGTGTGGTCAGATGTCATGGTAGTGGATTACAACCTCCACAAGCATATCATGCATATTGCATTCAACATATTGCACAAAACTTTATGAAGAAGTTTAATAACAAGGACATGCCTAAACAAGTTGTTAACATGGGTATATATTATATTCGTGGTTTTTCTATTTATTGTTTCCTTTCTTGTATAATTTGAATTATGTTAATACATATTTATATTTTGATAGGATACGCCTTGACGCAGCACCAATTTAATTAGTTTTATTAGAATCTCCATCAACAAAATCGAGAAGTCATAGATTGGCTTGACAAAATTCCCAAAGAAAAGTGGGCTCAGGCTTTTGATGAAGGATGACGTTATGGTTATATGACAACTAACCAAGCTGAATGCATTAATTCAGTATTGAAAGGTGTCGTAACTGGGATCATGACAGGACAACCAAAAAATAGGCATTTGAAAATAATGGAGTCGCCGTCAATGTTTATTTAAATTGAGAAAATATTAAAAAAAACTCTTTAATTAGGAAAACTAGTCTTTTGGAAAATGAGTTTGGATTCGGGAGTCGATTACAAGTAGGAAATGTATTAGCACCCTACACTGCCCGTTCTAAGAACGGCACCTTTAGTTAATTGTGTAAATTTTAATAATTTCAAATATATTTATTTTATCTCCCTTTTAAAAAAAAACATTGTTACTATTAATAAAAGAAAAAGAAACAACCTAATTATGAAAATTAATTTTGGCTTGACAAAATAAAGATTCTGCTCCTACGTATCCCCGGGTGCAATGAGGAATTCAAAGCCATGTCATTCTTTAAAAAAATGATTGTGGGTTGGTTGTTTTTAATTTTGAAAAGATTTTTGTTTCGAAAATTCATTTGATCTTTAAAAAAAAATTTCCACCCATTGACCAAGGAATGGTCCGATTAAAAAAATAATTTCATTTGGTTTCTTGTTCTTAGAAAACAATTTCATTTTTGTTAATTAAACAAGGAGTTAGCCCAAATTAAACATAGAACAAATGGTCCAAATAAAACCAATAGCCCAAATGAAAACTGGTTCAGCATCCACCCATTGGCCAAATAAACAAGTAAAATTAAAGGGGGCACAAATAAGAGCATCAAAATGGTTGGGGTTTAAGGGTGCAAACTAATCAGCAATGGCAGAGATGAAGGTCAACGGTGCTTGGGTCAAGGTTGGCTCGTAGTGACTCCGACGGAGTGGTTCGATTTGGCATAGTGGGTCACTAGTTCTGGTGGGCGCAATTGACAGCGCGGTGGATATGGACAGACCTATGACATGGTGGTCCTGGGCTCGCGGTGGAGGACGACGGTCCTACGACGAGGTGGTCCTAGGATCGTGGTGGAGGATGGCAGACTTACGACGAGGAGGTGTTGAGCTTGTGGTGGAGGACAACGACAAGGTTTTGATCAGTAGAGTGAGTTTGTGTATGACAATAGAGCGCGATGGTTGCGTTTTGGTGTTTGGTGTCAGTAATGGAGTCGGTTGTGTGGCTAACGATGGTGAAGGTGGGTTTTGTATGGTGGCTTCAGATTTGGGTGATGGTTTTGTTTGGGTACATAGGTTAATGTTGGTGTTAATTTTCTAGGTTTGGATGGGTGAGGATTTTTTTATTCTACGAGAGGCTTGATCGGTGGGTTCTATGGGTTTCTTTGGGGTTGCAATGGTTGTTTAATTATTTGTTTGGGTTTGGGGTGTGCGTTGGCGGCTTGGACGACAGTGGAAGGGTTCAGCTTGTGGAGGCCAAACAAGATGGCATAGGGTTGAGATGGTGGGGTTGTTTGAGTGCGTTCATTGTGCTTCCATCGCACTTTCTTGGGGGTATTTAAAGGCTCAAATATGTGTCCCCATCGAGTTCAAATCTTCCCAAATCTTGTTCCAAAGCCCTTTGATTTGTTGGTGATTGGAAACAAATTAGAGAAGAATCTTGTTAGATGAAATCCAAAATGGAAACTTACCAAAACCTGAAGGAGGATGCGTCCCTGATATGCGAAATGGAAGTGTGACGCGCGATTAGTGTCCCTAGGCTACTAACGGCTAGAGCAAGACAACAAGGGTTTGGGATGAGGAGGAGGAAGATATGGATCCTGGTTTATCCATATTTGATGGGTCACAATTTGGTTTGGGCTCAAGATAGGTAGCTTGAGAAAAATGGGTTAAGCTTATGCATACAAGAAAGTTGGGTCATCTTATTTTTTTCAATTTTCCCTTTTCTTCTTTTTCTTTTATTTTTATTTTTCATATTATTTATTTATTTATTTTTATTTATTTTATTGTTATTTTATTTGAATTAAAAGGTTTTAATGACCTAAACAAAATTAAGTATTCATACCTTGATTAAGCAACAAAAATAAAAATTTCATGGACAAAATTGGGTATCAACAACTGCCCTATTTGTTTTACATTTAAACGAAATAGAAAGCAAAGGAATTGATTCAATTTTGTCTATGAAAATTTTCCCTTCTTCCCTTTTTTTTTGTATAGAATGTGCAGATCGATGTAAAACGCAACGAGCATTAAAACAAGGTAAAAACATAGGGTATGAGGACCTCAAAAGGTAAAGGTAACGGGTATATATGGACCTAGAGACTTAAAGGAATTAGGTACGTGGACTCAGAAACTTAAAGACAATGGGTACAAGGACCCAAAAACTAGAGGTTGTGGGTGCGGGGACCTGGAAAACTAAAGGTAATGGGTACGGAGACTCATTGAAGCTTAATAGAAAGGTAAAAAGCTTATTGAGTCGAGTACTCATTGAAGCTTAACAAAAGGGTAAGAAAACTTACAGAATACGGTATTCGCCGAAGCTTGACAAGAACAAGGTCAGAAGCTTGTTGAGTCAGGTATCTGCCAAAGCTTAATAGAAAACTTAAAGCAGAAATGTAAAATCTTGTGAAGTTGGGTATCTACTAAAGCTTGCACTACAGAAAAACATGTAAAATACGGTAATTATTTTGCATATTATGGCTGGCACACAAATTCTTCCTTTAAACTTCAGAATTCCATCAGCACATTCGCTAAATTCCAATAGTGCTCATTGACTCCTTGCTTCCTTTGCTTCTTGCAAATACTGATCACTGTTTTGTCCTATTCGTATTCTATCCATTAAATCATTTGAAATGGTGATCATGTTTAAACACATCTTCCCCGGTGTCAATTTCAAAGATAGACGCATATCCCGAAATTCTTCTATCAGTTCCTTCTCCTTAATCATCATAATAGAAGCATTAAGCGTTTTCCTACTTAAAGCATCCGCTACAACATTCGCCTTTCCGGGATGATACTGTAACCAAAAGTCATAGTCCTTCAGAAACTCTAGCCAACGCCTTTGTCTCATGTTCAACTCTTTTTGGTCAAATAGATACTTCAAACTTTTATGATCACTAAAGACAGTGAACGTTGCTCCATAAAGAAAATGTCTCCATACTTTCAATGCAAACACTATAGCTGCCAACTCCAAATCATGAGTCGGATAATTCCTCTTATGCACTTTCAACTGCCTTGACTCATATGCTACAACCTTACGGTTCTGCATAAGTACACAACCCAATCCTTGGTACGAAGCATCACAATACACTTCGAAAGGTTCGTTTGGATCAGGTAGAATCAAAATCGGTGAAGTAGTCAGTCGTCTTTTCAACTCCTGAAAACTTTCTTCGCATGCATTAGTCTATACAAACAGTTGATTCTTTCGTGTAAGTTGGGTAAGAGGTCCTGCTATCTTCGAAAATCCCTCAATAAACCGTCGATAGTAACCGGCTAATCCGATAAAACTATGGATCTCCGATACAGTCTTCTGCCTTTCCCATTCCATAATTGTTTCCACCTTTGAAGCATCAACTTCAATTCTTTCTTCCGATATGACGTGTCCCAAAAATTGAACTTCACTTAACCAAAAGTCACATTTGGACAACTTGACATACAACTTATTCTCCTTCAAAATCTGGAGAACCACTCTGAGATGCTCAGCATGTTCCTCTTGACTTCGAGAATAAATCAAAATGTCATCAATAAAGACAACAATAAACTTATCCAAGTATGAACGGAAAATCCTGTTCATAAAGTCCATGAATATAGCAGGTGCATTAGTCACCCCAAACGACATAACTTGATATTCGTAATGCCCATAACGTGTCTGAAATGCAGTTTTGGGAATATCCTCTGCTTTCACATGTATCTGGTGATAACTAGAACGTAAGTCAATTTTGGAAAATATTGTGGCTCCTCGCAATTGGTCCATCAAATCATCGATTCTTGGAAGTGGATATTTATTCTTAATCGTAATCTTGTTCAATTGTCGGTAGTCTACACATAGATGAGAAGTCCCATCCTTCTTCTTTACCAACAATACTGGAGCTCCCCATGGTGATACACTTGGTCTCACAAATTGCTTTTCCAATAAATCCTCCAGTTGTTTCTTCTGCTCTGCCAACTCTACTAGCGACATCCTGTAAGGCGCCATAGATATAGGTCCAGCTCCAAGTACTACATCAATAGAAAACTCAATTTCTCTTTCCGGTGGTAGTCCAGGTATATCTTCAGGAAATACCTCAGGAAATTCATTAACTATGAAAATATCCTTCAAAACGTCTTCACACTGAACCTCCAAAGAAAACATCAACAAGTACCCCAGATCTCCTTCCTTCAAATAAGCTTCTACTTGAGTAGCCGTTAAGAATCTAGAATCCTTAACCTCAGGAAAAACTAACGTCTTACTGGAACAGTCTATCAGGATATGATTAGAAGACAACCAATTCATTTCTAAGATTACATTAATCTTGGAAAGAGGCAAACAAATCAAGTCCACATAAAAGATTCTATCCTTAACGCATACAGGGCAATTCAAACATACTTTTGTAGTTGTAACGCCCCTTTTTGGAAGGGAACGTCACATTGTCAATTACAATGCGAAAGATAAAATTTATAAGTTAAGACCCGGTTCTTTTTAATATAATTAAATTTATCTGGTTAAGCTGTATAAATAAAATAGTGACTATTTTTTTTTGTTACCATAATAATAATAATTAGTAAACCATAGCGACCGAACGTAAATGGCATAAAGAGCAAGACAAAAGTAAAGCACACATTTGATCAACATTGCATATTCATATATATATATATATATATATATATATATATATATATATATATATATATATATTTATTTATTTATATCAAATCTGTTTGATTACAAAGCCCGATATACCAAAAACCAAACTATACCTGCCCAAAGGATCATACATGTACATCCCCAAGATATCAAAAATATACAGCCCACTACAATAAGACATTAGGCCCCCAAAATAAAACACTGGTAGCCCTCAGTAGCTACCAGTAATATCAGTCCCTCAGATGAGGAGGAATCGTATCAGGATCCTCTTCAGGATCCTCCTTGGGAACCTCCTTGGGGTCTTCCTCATCCGAGGAAACCCACATAGGAGACACAAAGCCATGGGCCGGAGCCGAGTAGTGGAATCAAAAGAGTCCTCCTGCGGGGTGTAGTAGCGGTCACCCCATATCTCCCGGATGGGCAGATAAAACTCTAAACACAGGCTGATGCAGCAGGTAAAGATTAGTGGCTCATGACGCCTCCAAGCTAAATAGATCAACACGTCTCCTAGGTAGACACAGCGGTCGAAATTCAGGTCGATGTGCCAGCAGTCCAGCCCTCCAAGGAAGGTCAGACACACATCACCTAGAAATCCGTGCATGCGTGCCTCCATGCTCCATAGTAGATGCTAATCGTAATCAGGCCAGAAGCCGAGGAAATCGGGAGCTTCAACCTCCTTGCCGTTGTCTTCGATGGGACATAATATACAGATAGAAAATAACAGGAAGTACAGGAAAGAGGTAAGACATCCTACCATCATTACCAGTTATAGCAGCAAGAAACAAAATGGCGTCAGGCGCCCACATAGCATTTCAACAGTAATAGTAATAATAAGCATTTAATGACAATAATAACAACCAAACAGTTCTAGGCAGTATATATATATATCAGCAATACAACAATTCCATTTATAAAAATAAACGGATGCCAGATAATACATGGACTCACTATGCACATGCATACAAAGTCAAAATCCTACTCCATGGAGTTAGACACAAATGGTCGGAGAGAAAGATCAGGAGACTCATCTGCAACTCGGCTGCCGCAGCCAAAGTGCTATAACTCATCAGTTTATCCACGTGCACATCAAGGCATTGTACAGACAGTCTACGCTAGATCACGATATAGGACAGTGCCCAGTCAGGATCGTCGGTGCGTTTGCATCGGTTTGTCCCACGGATAGAAGAGCTACCAACTGTTCATTGTGGGGTACCCGCACCCCGATGCCCCTATGGTCAACAATATGACCTACACTAGTCTACTCGCACCTGCACTAAGGTGTGTTCAATCTCCTAGGCAACTTGGCCTTAACAACAGTCCAATGGACATTCACAGTGCAAGACAACTCTATGCATAAACATGTATGTTCATCATTGCATACTTTTCCACAACATGCCACAATTGGCCAAACTAAGTATCAACACATCATTGGTCACTCACATGGACCCACAATACCATAATATTGGAATTAAATGAATTAATACATTTTTATGGTTTATTATGAATTCTTACTTAGATTTAGCCTTTCTTACAAAGTTCGTTTCTAGAGAAATTCTCTTAATTAATTAAATTCTCTAAGGTAATTTATTCTCATACACTTAGAAAGTTATTCTAAGGATCTCAAAGTCTCACACTCTCTTGTTCTTTCCCTAATTAAAATTACCCTAAGTCTTATGAAAAGTTTCATTCTTGGTTCTTTAAAATTTATGAACCTCCAAGTATATCCCAGTATTCCAATTTTGCTAATTTCCATCCTATTACCAATAATTTAATCACTTGATTATCTAAGTCCCAAGGTTACCAAGATTGCATAATCAAGCCCTAAATGGCCCTAGAGGCCGTGGCCTCCATAAGGGATTAAGTTCCGAAATTTTTCATTCCATTAATTACATAATGTACATCTGATTAATCATGATTCCCACTTGTTACAATTGTTTACAAAGAACCCCAATTTTGGGCCCCCAAAATCGTGGCCATCCAAGAGAGAATCCAACATCATTTTCTTCCATTTCATGCTTTCTAATCCATTCCAATATATCAATATACACAAACAATCAATCCAATAGCATAAACAAATTGTAAACAACATGTAAACATACTAATCATGCAAATAAGGAATAACCCTCAATAGGGTTTTTTCACAATCAACCACAAACAAGGTTTCTTAGTGCTAATAGAGGTTGAGGATGAGTGTCTTCCTCTTACCTAAGAGAAGAAAACAAGAGAAGCCCCCTAGAGTCTCCTTGCAATTTTCAGATTGGACACCACCAAGAACCCTAGAATTTCAAACCCATCAAAACAACACCAATGCTTGAAAAATAAAGCATGGATGGTCACCAAGAAGACCATAGAAACGAAAATGAGAAAAAGGGAGTGAAGAATCAAGAAGCTTACCCAAAAACCCTAAGCTTGAAGCTTGAAGAAAATGGTGAAAATGGAAGCTTTTCAAGGAACCACTAATTAGAGAAGTGTTTAGGAGGTGGAGAGGATTAAGAAAATGGGGTTGGATGAAATTTTTGTGATGGATGGGTGATGGAAAGCTGCTGGCCTTGAGCTCCTTAAGAGAAGGAGGAGAGAAAAAATTTCAAGGGAAGAAGAAGGTAGAGAGAGAAAGTGCATAGGAAATAAAGGTAGTAGCTTTTGGGTGTTTGAAATTGATGTAGTATAATTAATTGTGTGAAAAACACAAATTTCCCCCAAAATGGGTACTGCTGCCGTGAGCTAGGGAGAGAGGAGAGAGAGTGCATGGCTTCCTTGGGAAGCTTGGAGGAAATTTCTTAGAAGCTTCCTTGAGAAGTTTTGCACATTTCTCAATAAAGTGCAAAGTAAGCTTGTCTCCTTAATTAAATACACTTGAACAAATGATTAATTACACTGTTAGAATTATTTTCTCAGTGAATAAAAGTTACAGTTGATGAAAATAATATTTTATTATTCATCGAATAATTTTATGATACAGTGATTTTATTTATCAGATAAAACCTTGAAAAACACAAACATCGCAAATTGTGCCCGACCTCGAGTTTAGTAAGATCTCCCATTGACACATTGACAGTTCAAGGTTTATCAACCTCAGGGAAAACATTTCATTATCCGGGCTCCGCTCAGCGTGTACGCAAAACGAGGAATATACTAAAATATTCGACGTTTTCAGAAAAATCCACAAAAATTTCTAAAAATCACAAATATTAGAAAATAGATATTTGTCATGAAATAAACAATTTTTCGGGGCGTTTGACTGACTCTGCTCAGTGCACACGTAAAATAAGAAATATATTAAAATATTTGGCATTTCTAAAAAATTCCAGAAAAATCTCCAAAAATCACGAATATTGGGAAATGACTATTCATGATGAAACAAGTCATTTCCGAGGTGTTACGCTGAATCTGCTCAGTATGCATGCAAAATTAGAAATATATTAAAATATTTGACGTTTCCGAAAAAATTCACAGAAATTCCCAAAAATTATGAATGTTATAAGATGATAATTAACGATAAAATAAACAATTTTTTGGGGTGTTACAGTAGTTATCACAGGCTTATCAATAGGAGTAACAACACTCAAATCATAAGGCAATGTAGTCACAGTCAATCCCAAACGCTCCACACAATCACATGCAATGAAAGAATGTGTTGCTCCTGAATCATATAATACTGTTAAAGGATTACCTTCGATAGTACACTCCTCCATAATCAACTCCTCAGATTTCGCGGCTTCTTCCCCGCTCATAGTATACACACGACCACTCGCTTGTGGCCTCACTGTACGAACACTTCCCACTGATGGTTCAACCTTCAATTGATCACATTCTCTGGAAAAATGTCCAGGCTTTCCACATCTATAACAAATCACCCCTTTATGTTGACAATCCTTGGTGAGATGATTTTTCCCACACTTGAAGCATTTAAGTGTAGAAGTTCCAGCTTGACTCGCCCTACTGCCACTAGAACTTCCTCCAAAAGATTGTTGTCGATTCTGACCTCCTGCTGGTTTGGTATATGGTTTCTGCCGATAATGGTTGCCACCGCTACCCTTTCCTCTTTGGAACCGTGTAGGTCCAAAGTTCCTATCCCTCGCCTCACGTTGTTGATCAATTTCTTCAACCTTTCGACACTTGTCCAACAATGCTGGAAACTGGTCAATATCCATGGTTGCCATAGCTCGCTTAATGTCAAGTCTCAGCCCTTCTTCAAATTTCCTGCACTTCCATTCCTCATCTGGGTGCATTTGAAAATACCTTGAAAATTTAGGCAAGCTTTCAAATTTTGCAGCATATTCACTTACGGACATCACCCCTTGCCTCAAACTAAGGAATTCCATCTCCTTAGCATGACGAACACTAGCTAGAAAATACTTTCCCAGAAATTTCTGCTTAAAGAGCTGCCACGTTACAACTCTCCCCTCAGCTTGAATCAATCTCCGTGCTCCTGCCTACTAAGCTTCTCCATCTCCTACTAACACAAATGTTGCGAATTCTCCATCTCATCAGTATAACCCATACCTTCAAATATCTTTTCTAGTTCTTTGATCCACAGATCAGCTTTCTCTGGGTCGAATTCTCCATGAAACTTCAGTGGATTGTTTCTACGAAATTCTGACAAACTGTGAGCATCCTCAGTTGCTCTTTGGTTTTGCTGAACAACAACTTCAACCATCCACTGCATTGCTGCTACAGCTACAGCCATGTTTTGGTTATGGTCGCCAACATCTCCAAATCCTGTTCTAGTATTCACGCATCCTCTTCCCCTTCCAGCCATTATGTTTCCTCAAATCAAGCTAAACAACACAAGGAAGAGTTAAAGTCAATCTTCAAACAATATTATTTTCTTTCAGAAAACAAACACAGAGAATCACACAACTTAAACAAGACAGACCTAACCACAAACCCAAAAAGACTCTAACTTGGGCTCTGATACCAACTAATGTAACACCCACCGTAGGGTATCACATTTATGTTACTTAATTACCAAATTACCCCTTTTGATAAAATATACTTTATAATGTAATTTGGTAATTAAGTATATTACAACATCATCACAAATAATTTACATCATATATATACACAATCTTAGTACAGTCATACTTTAATATTTACAGACTAAGTTCTTAAAGTAGTTGATCATTATTCAAAACTAACACACTGCCCAAGTACTACTAAACAGCAGAACCCTCAGAAGGGTCCCCCTCAGATTCCTCAGCAGGTAGGAATCCAATTTGACGCGAAGTCCTATGGACAAGTGTCCGAGCAGACGACACGATACTAATCGCACTAGGAGTACGGTAGTAATCTCCCCAGTACTGCCTAATGGATAATGGAAACTCTAAGTGTACATTAATATTTACACTAAAATAAGGGTTCTCATGATAAAGTCTACTTAAGATAATGTTCATATCTCCTGTATAATAAATACACGCTCTGTCCAGATCAATATGCCACGCTTCCGATCCTTCACGAAATTGCAACCTCATATATCTTAGGAAACTGGGCATCTCCATTTTCTCAGAACTCAGCTTCCTCCACAGGAATCTGCTCCTCTTCACCTTCTTGTGCAAGTCCTTGCTCAACATCTTTACAAATATAAATACAGTACAAAAATAGGCATACAAAGAGATGAGATCACCTACGCCAATACCAGTATGGTAGCATGGAGATAAACACATACAATAAATCATACAGATACATGATACCATAATTATAATCATGTCATCAACATTATCCAACCATTCAATAGTTCAAACATCACACAGATATCAATTATCAATAATTTCGCATGTGCATACAGACTCAATTTTCCTACTCCATGGAGCTAAAACTCAGGTTTGAGAGAGTGATTGAAAAGATCTGTCTGTACCAACATGCCTCAAATCAAGTGCTATAATTTGCACATCTAGCATATACACGACAGTCTTTATCAGATCTTGATTAAGAATAGTGTCTCGGCGGTCAGGATTATCGGTGTGTTGCATCTTTCAAACCCACGGTACAGAAGAGCTATCAACTGCCCATTGTAGGCAATCCGCAATCCAATGCCCCCAAAATCAGCAAGTGACTTACACTACGCATATCGCACTCACTCAAGAGGTGTATTCTCTTCCAGGCAATTAGCCTTAATCAGTCCATTGGACCTTTCAAATACATGTACAATGCAACATTCTCAATTCAAATTCATTATTTCATATTCAGGGTTCACATATTGGTTCAATAGTATCTGTACTGTATTTTCATCGCGTAATCATATTTTTGTATTTTCTTATTTGCGTAACTTTTCTGTCGCAGTTTCAAATCGCGTATTGATTTTTCAATATTTTCTCAATCGCGTAAAATATTTCTAACACATTTTAAATAAAAAATACGATTCTTCTCATTTAATACCAAAAATTGACTTTATTTTCAATATTTACATAATAGTCCTTCTATAACATGATATTTATATTATAGTCCTTGTTCAAATAATATTTTCATAATAGTCCCTCATAAAATAATATTTACAAGATAGTCTCTCTTTTAGAAAATATTTACAATATAGCCCCTCTAAAAATAATAATGATAATATAACTCCTCTAAAAATTAGTATTTCTACTATTTCCCAGAAAATGATAATTCTTTGCTTTACTTAAGATATTACAGCTCAAACTTTCCTAACGCGCTTCTAAACCTATAGGGTGAGCTATACGTTAGAAAACTTCAAGTATTGACATCTATTTACATAACTTAATTATTTAATTTCATCCTTTTGTTTTCTAAAAAGCATTTTGCTTATTATTAATCCAAACTCTTTCCAAAATGTTTTCCTTCTCTATTAAACCTTTAAATCTACACTTAATAAAATAATTTAGTTCCACATTATGAAAAATGACATGTTGGCCAAATTTTCATTCTTGCTTCAAAACTCATTGTAATTCATTTTCTAACACTCTAAATCCTTGTAAAACATCTTAATTAATTTTAGTGTCATGGAACCTTTAATCTTCAATTTAAAATCATCATTTTAGAACTCTTGGTCCTCTTGAACCTAGTGAGGCCGTGTGCCTCTAAGCTCTTTGGAGCTCTCATGTAATCTTTCCAACATGTTGTTCACATCCTAGATTATACATACATTTGCATGCTTCCAAAATTATACATACAAGCATATTCAAAGCTATAGTCATACCATCACACATGCAATCATAAATACAAAATCATAAACACCACAATCACAAACAAAGAAGCATCAAACAACAAGTGAATAAACCCTTATAGGTTTTTCACCACACAAAACCATCTCTTCACCACCAACACTTAGTTGGTGAGGTAAATCTTCCTCTTACCTTAAGGAAGACAAGAATCTTCAAGTTCCCTCATCCTCTTGATTTTCGTGTGAACCAAACAAAAACCCTAAAAATTCTTAAACAATTACCAAAGTTATAATCAAGGCTTAATAACAAAGAACCATGGAACAATCATAGTCTAGAAAATCAAAAACTCAACTTAGAACCATAAAATCAAAAGTTTACCTTTAGGGAAGTAAGCTAAAGCTTGAATTTAGAGATATGTGGAGTAGGTTTTTGACAAAACTTTCTAAAAGAAAAGTGTTTAGAATATGGTTTAGGTTTAGGAAATGTAGAGAAGAAAAATTATAGGAGATTGGAAGTAGGATTTTGGTGGTATGGCCGAATCCTCCAAGGAAGAAAAAGAAAGGGAAAAGTTCTTGGTGTTCTTGATAATTTGGAGAGAAAAGATGAAGGCTTAGCTTTTAGGTGAGAGAAAATGAAAATTAAGAGTGAAGAGAAAGGGTGCATCCGTGTGACTAGTATAGGAAAAATTAGGAGATAAACTTGAAATAAAATATCACACTTTGTGTTCACATGCAAAGGCACATGGCTTGGTCATCAAAGTGTCATGCAATGGCCATAAAAGACCATTCAAGAAGGCTTGAGAAGCTTCTTGGCCGTGTGGCCCTCTAGGAAAGGCTAACTTAGTTTGTTTCTATTTTAATTCTAGTTAACTTTAATCAAATAACCACTAACTAGATTAGGTTTTCTAGTTACTTGATTAACTATCTAGTTACATAGCTAACTAGTTAAATAGGTCATTGCTTATGTCATGATTAGTCATGGCTTCTAGATGAAATTAGGATATTTAGTTAGTAACTAGATCCTAACTAATTAGTAACTAGGTTAGTTCATTTAGTTCCTTAATTAGGCAATTAGATAACTAAATTAGGTTTATTTAGTTACTTTGTAACTAGTCAAATATTTCAACTTAGACATTTTCTTATTGGTTAGAAAAGTCCAACCATCATTTTTGACTTGTTTCTATTGGTTCATAAATAATTAGGTTATAGAAAATATTCTAAGTACATTTTCTGTTAATTAAAATATATCAAGTCCAATAATTTATAGCAGAAGCTGCTATAAATAAAACAACAGATATTTTCAGTGAAATATTTTTATTTCACCGATAAATTCTAAAAATTAAAAGATTCTTTTTTGTGTCTCGCAGATTCGGGTTTAGTAAGATCCTCCATCTTCGAATAAATCAAATAAGATTTTCTCCGACCCACAAATTATAATTTTCCTGACTCAGAGCAAATCTCACACAACAATCAAAAACTGTCTTAGAATGATCCAAATATTTTTCTGTAACACAGAAAACACAAAACATTACAATTTAGCTATTACTGTAACATAGCCAAAATTTGGGGTGTTATATTGTTCCTATGGTATATTGAGGTTGAGATACTCCCTCTTTACTTGGGACATGATTGTGAGATGATGGTTATTTGAATGATCTTATTATTTTGTGATTTATTAATATGGTGATTGATAAGTGATGAAAGATATTTAATATTTGAGATGTGATAAACAATAGATGATAATATATGCTTGATATATGATGCATGATGATGAAAGATGAGAAATGATGAATAATGATAAATTATTTGATTTTACAAATGATTTTGATAAAGGATATAAATTGAAATTCTGTTTCAGAAAGTGAAAGGACTCGACTTGGCTTTTGTCACCTTTCTACTTTATAATAGAATTGTGATCTTTTTAAAATAATTTTCCTCGAAATAGCTGGAGGTATTATGATAACACAATTTTTAATAGAACTACTTAGAATTCTTAGAATTCTCACCCCTGTTTTTATTGTATTTCCACAATATTTCCAGGAATGAAGTTCGTGGCATCTAGAAGATGAAGATTATTAAGCATGTGATAGAATGATTTATTTTATAAAAGAATTTTGTATTTGAATTTTTATAGTAAGGTCTTGGAGGCATTTTATGTAATTATTGTACGCTTTTGCGAAGTGACAATTTCATTATATGTATATTATTTCACCCACAACAGGCTCATATTTTCGTATATGTAATAGATATTCTTTTTGTAAAAATTGTTATTAGTGTAGAAGTAACAATCAATCCTAATTACTGATGCGTAATTCTGGATATATCATTAGTACTAGTATTGAGATGTTACAAGAGGCTTCAACTCTAATTTAGGTGGCTGCACTATGGAGGGAGGCAATATGGTGGTGGGAACTACTTCAGTAGACTGAATTTCTACACAACCAGCTACTGCTGCATAATTTACATAGTCAGATTCATCATTTTCCAAATATGTAGAAATTTCAGAACACACATCACACTTGACAGCACCATCACAATCAACACATGAACATACTAATTCAGAATCATCAAAACCATCTAGATCAGGGAATTCAACATATAACTCATCATAATTGTCCTTAACCAATTCATTAAGCAAGTTTATATGAAAAATAAAATGCTCTTTCATGGGATGCTTCATTGCATCAAAGATGTTGAAATGCATTATTATATCTCCAATCTGCAAGGAAAGAGTTCCAGCATGCACATCTATTTTCATCCTTGCAGTATTGAGGAATGGCCTCCCTAAAATGATTAGAGCCTTGTTGGATGATGACTTCCCCTCCATATCCAGAGTGTATAAGTCAGCAGGAAAAATCAACTTATCCACTCTCACCAAAACATCCACTACAAGAAATTAAGGAAACAGCGAGGGAAATTTCCCTCGCTAATCCCTCTCTAATCCCTCGCTAATATTATCAGCGAGGGATTAGAGAGGGATTAGCGAGGGAAATTTTCCTCGCTTTTTTTCATCGCTAATTAGCGAGGGAAAGTATTCCCTCTCTAATCCATCTCTAGAAAATTTATTTCCCTCCCTAATTCCTCTCTAATCCCTCGCTAAAATTCCCTCGCAAAATGGCGATGGAATTTCCCTCGATATTCCTTTGCTAAATTATTTACTAATTTTGTCAATTTCCCTCGCTATTCCCTCGCTATTAATTCCGTCTCTATTCCCTCGCTAATCCCTCTCTAAATTCCCTCGCTAATCCCTCGCTAATCAGTCGCTAATGGCTTGTAGTATTCAGTCGCTATTTCCTTGCTAATTTCTCGCTAAATTTTCCCACGCCATTTCCTCGCTATTCCCTCGCTAAACCCTCGCTATTCCCTTGCTAATATTTTACTCGCTAAACCCTCGCTAATCCCTCTCTATTTACAGTGTGAGTTTTCTGTCGCTAATCCCTCGCTAATGACCTAATTTTTTTTAATAACCTATTTATATATATAACTTTCCCTAAAACCTGCATATCAAACCATAATCTAGCAAACAGAAATCTAGCAAACAACAATCCAATAATTATTAAATGCTAGAACAAAAAACTTATACAAAATAATCCAATAATATAGTTAAAAGTTATTATATAAATAATCAATCAATATAGTTGAAAGTTATACAAATGTAACAATAAGAATAAAAAATGGTAATCAGTCTAAATTATCTTCGTCTTCGTCTTCATCTTCGTCTTCCTCACGACCCTCTCTGCCTAAATCTTGCGATGGTGGTTATGGAGCAACATTTGTTGATCCGATCGTAGATAGAAACGATTGGAAGGGCGCCAACATAGGGACAAGTTGACTCTGGACAAACGAAGCCATCGCTGGAGCCACTGCTGTGTTTACAGCTTCAGATATGTCTTGCGTCAACGGTGTAGAGTGGGAAGGACCCACAACCGAGGAGGATGAAGCTGGTCTGGTGTTGTTATCAATGTGCAAGCTGTTACCTATGCCATGCACACGTCCCTTCTTGTTGGGACCTGCCGCATCCAACCAGACCTCTGGGTCAACCATAGGGTGAGAGGAAGAGTTTTCTCCATATTTTTGTGTCATTGCGGTGTCATATGACTCCTAAAAATAACAAAACAAGAAAAATATTAACAAAAAAATGAACAATCTAAAATATATATGACTGTTGAATACGAACAAGACACTTACAATAAAATTCCTCGAACGCTCAGAAACATAGCTTCCGTCTTTCTTCTTATGAACTTTTGCATACAAATCTCTGTAAGAAACTGAATGCTTTAACTCTGCCTCCTGTAATCGCATATGGAAGAATATTATATAATAAAAACATATCCAAAGTAAGGTAATCCCTCTAAAATACTATGTCATACTCAAGATAGGCAAATAACTCAAGTAATTACAACATGTTCATACACAGATGCTTATCATTAAAACTTTAAATGAGGAAGTTATATTACCATCTTACTCTTGTGTTGACCAAAGCTTATCGACCCGCCTGTATGCTTCAAGGCATCAGGCATGGCTGCCCTGTTCCTCCGGGCAGCTGCAGACCTCGTCATCCATTTATCTGTCAGCCAAATGTCGACCAGGCCATCCCATACTTCCGTCCTCATTCCTCTGGGCCCATGGCCCTTAATATCAGCCAAGTTATTTGAATTTGCCCGCTCAAAGGCCTTATCTCGTGCTTTGTTCAAATGGTCTGGATAACGGTCCAAGATAGTCCGTTCCCAGACAGTTCTCACCATGCTGCGATCAGCATCAGATGTGAACCGATGCTTAGCCTACACAAATGATAAGTATGTATATTTATTTTTCAATAAATGTATAATATATAATTCTATAGAAACACAATTACTTACTATAAAGTCAGTAAATAGTATTTCCTTCATCTCAGCTGGATAACCTCGCCACGTACTAGCCGGAACAGGCATCCGTGTCATGACATTGTACATAATGTCACGTGTCACCCTCGACAGTAGAAACCTCCTCCTGTAAGTACAATAAGATAATGTTAGTTATCTGAAAGTAAATACATGTAATAAAAGATAATATATAACTAGTACTTACGGTTCAGGGACAGGCGCCACATATATAAGTTCTCTTCTATCTGTTTCTACATTGGATTCTCCACATGAAGGCACCATATTCGGGCCGCTAGTGGGTGGGTCAGCAGGGGGTGGCATAGAAATCATTGGGTCGTAAGGGGTGGGACGAAGCGATGCGCCTCCAATGGTCAATGGACTAGATTTGGTAGCCTGCACTAGTCGATGGGCCAGTAGCTAAAGTTGCACCTAATATAATTATATATAAAAAAAACACGTATATATTACATTTATATAAACCACGAGTTAATAATAATTAAAAAGATTATCCTACAGGTATACTTGAGAGAAGTGAGAATCTTTGTCTTGGTGGAGAATCATAGGTAGATGCACCATTACGGCCTCTCCCACGATGCGTCCAAGACCTCTACCTCGAATGGTCATGATGGATATCTGCATAAAGAAACATAATGAAACATGACGAGTTAAGAAACTATATGTCAATAAAAACCTCAAAATATAATAATGATATTCCAGTGTAAATACCATTAACAAAAATTATTGAACAAGCTTCAATTTTAACCACTTGAGTCTGAAGCAACAGATTCCTCATCTTCATTTGAGAATTCATTAATTTCATTATTTTCATTGTCATCAATGAACTCATCATCAACCAGATCGTCCATTGGATAATGTATATCACGTATGTTAACTTCTTCCATTTGGGCATGTGCATCAAACAAGGAGACTGTTTCATCATCTATCACATGATTGTGTGTTCCAATGGATCCATCATCTTGGTAATAATCAGTGGCAATTAAGTCATTCAATTCATCACCTTCCTCATTCAATGTCTCAGCCACAAAGAGTTTTGCTTTGACCTTGTATGCTGCCCACCATTCACCACTAACTCTATTCCCGCTTTGTGGGTATCTTGTATAGTACACTTGTTGTGCTTGTTCGGCTAAGACGAATGGCTCATTTGAGTAAAGTCTTGATTTATGCTTTATATCAACCAAACCATATCTCTCATCAACATTGACTCCATTTATCGGGTCAAACCAATGACATTGTAAAAGAAATACTTTGTTCTGATTTCCTACATATGAAAGTTCCAATATATCTTCAATGATGCCATAATAGTCAAAGTCATTCTCACCATATATACTACCTCTAACACATACGCCACTATTCATGGTAGCTTTATTTTATCCGTACACCTTGGTATGAAATCTGTACCCATTAACTATTAAGCCACAGTAAGAAGTCACGGACTTGGATGGACCGTAACTTATCCCTCGTATCATTTGATCCTCAACTTGGCCTATATTAACCTGTATCATTACATAGATGGTAGATAGTTGTAACATCTAGCATAATGCACATTGACTTTAATATGATAGATCACTATTATGGATAAAAGGACTCACTAGATGTTTTAGCCACCTACTGAAGTCCTTATCCCGAGCTTCCAATATTTGATCATCAGTTATATTGGGATCTGTATCCCTTAACGAATCCTCGAATTGTCTAATGAATACAATAATTAATATTTAGCATAAATTTAACACATTATAACAAATTCATTAGATAGAGAGTAAACTTACTGGAGATAAGGTTCTACTTCTCCACAATTTACAAGCACATATGTCTCAGCAATCTGAAGTTCCACATCCGTCAAGAATCTATTTCGACCTCTCCCGATAGGACGACATGGATGCTTAAAAATAGACAATCGTTCATTAATTGTTTCTTCCCCACCGTCGTCATTCCGAGGAACTTGAGTGCGCCTGGTCTGTAGGTGGGGATCGAAATACATGGAAGCAAAATTGGAAATTTCTTCTAAAATATACGCTTCACAAATAGATCATTCAACTTTCGCCTTATTTCAGACCTTTCTTTTCAAGTACAGCATACACCTCTCAAAGGAGTACATCCACCTGTAATGCACTGGTCCTCCAACCTTAGCTTCATAAGGGAGATGCACGACTAGATGTTCCATCACGTCAAAGAATGCTGGAGGGAAAATCTTCTCTAACTTGCAAATTGTTTCAATGATAGAAAGCTCTGCATTCTCCATGGTGGAAGCATGAATTTCAATTGCACAAACTTCTTTAAAGAACAAGCTTAGTTCTGTTAACGGTCCCCATATAGGCTTTGGCAAGATATCACGAAATGCCAGAGGAATTAACCTTTGCATAAAAACATGACAATCGTGACTTTTCATTCCATATATCTTCCCGCCGTCTATATTGATGCAACGTGCGATATTCGACGCATACCCATCGGGAAATTTCAACTGTTTTATCCACTCACACACCATCCTTCTTTTATTGGCATCCAAGACATACGTCGCCTTTGGTTTTTTACACTTGCCATTGTCAACTATTAGCTCCAAGGTAGGACGTTTGCATATTATCTTCAAATCTTCTCTTGCATTTGCATTGTCTTTTGTCTTGCCCTTTATGTCCATGACAGTGTTAAAGATATTATCAAACACGTTCTTCTCAACATGCATAACATCTAAATATGTCGTATTAGATTAGTCGACCAATAAGACAATTCCCAGAATATGCTCTTCTTCACCCAATTGTGGTGTATACCAAAGCCATCTTGTTTTTGTTTACCTGAATTCAAGCCGAAAATAATTTCCTTAAGTTGAGTCACTCTATTCAAGACATCTGTCCCACTCATCCGTTGCGGTGGATTCAATTTTTCCACTGTTGATCTCTTAAAAGAGTTTCGATTACGGCGAAATGGATGATCAAAGGGCAAAAATTGGCGATGACAATCAAACCAACAACATTTCCTACCGTGCTTCAACACAAATGACTTACTGTGATTCATACAAAGCGGACAAGAAAGTTTTCCATGAGTGCTCCACCCAGACAGCATTCCATAGGCTGGAAAGTCACTTATTGTCCACAACAAAGCCGCTTTCATATCGAAATTTTGCTTCTTCTAAGCATCATAAGTTTGCACCCCATCATCCCACAATATCTTCAGATCGTCAATTAGGGATCTAAGATAGACATCTAAACTTTTACCAGGTGACTTTGGTCCAGGAATTACTAGAGTGAGGAATATGTATTCCCTTGTCATACACATACTTGGAGGTAGATTGTACGGTGTGACAAAAACAGGCCAACATGAATATGGTGTGGCTGAACCACTGAATGGATTAAAACCGTCGTACACGATGTGCCAAGCCTAACATTTCGAGCATCTAGGGCAAATGTAGGATGGGTAGCGTCAAATCGTTTCCAAGCCTAAGCATCAGCTGGATGCCTGATCACTGATTCATCTTGACGCACTCCATCTGCATGCCAAGTCATATACTGTGCAATGTTTTTGGACATAAACAGACGTTGGAGTCTTGGCATAATGGGAAAATATCACAACACTGAGTGCGGCACATCCTTCTCATTCGATGAACGTCCGGCCTTCGGTTTGAATCGTGGGTGTCCACATACTAAGCAAACTGAGTAGAGTCTTTTGTCACTGTATTCTTTGTAATACAACATACACTGATTAAGACACGCATCAATCTTCTCATATCCTGATCCCAGCTCACGAACCATTCTCTTCGATTTGTAGAAGTTTTCGGGTAACTTTTCAGGCTCTGGAAGCATGCTCTTAATTATGACAATCATTCTATCATAACAACTCTCACTCATGTTAAACTCCGACTTCAAGTTCAAAAGTTGAGTTACAGCTGACAATTTCGTGTGCTTATGGCAACCATCCCATAAAGGTTCATCGGCGTCTCTTAGCAAGTCATAAAACTTCGGTGACGCATTTGGATCCTCTTCTAAATCTTGAGCCTCTGGATTTAATCTATCACCTGCGGCATCCATAACCATATCCACGTATGGATTCCTAGGCTCCACTTCATCATCATGGACAATGGATGTTGAGCCGCTATCTCCCCATATGTCCTCACCATGAATGGTCCAATTTACATAACCGTCCACAAATCCGTACTTATACAGATGTTGTTCTACCCCAAATACCTCCCTCCAAGCACGATTCTTACATCTAGCACATGGACAAAGGATGCGATTTAATGCATCACTAACTGTCAGATCTCCTTGAGCAACCCTAATGAAATCATTAACTCCATCCTTGAATTCTTCACTTACATAGCCGGTAGGATCATTTCTTCGTAACATCCAACTTCGCTCGGGTCTCATGATTGCTGAAATTGGTTTAGCACATTAATAGAAATCCTTATATCAACCGATCCTTCTTAACATGGTATGGCCCTATCCCATTCGGTAAGAAACTTTTTCAACACTTGGTTAATAGTTATTCCTTAAATCTCATATTTTATACTTGACAAAATTTCGGCAGCATTTCCCATTGGTCTCCAAGTGCATGACTATAACGCAGTGAGATCTACCACATTTAAGTATACACCCAGAGAACAAAAGGAAATGTAGTAGACCGAAATTTCAACAAGTATAAGAAATGAGATTTAAATAATAACTATTAACTAAGTGAAGGAAAAATTTCTTACCAAATTGTCCCACTTGGACAATTCAAGATTCAATACAACGAGCAGTACGAACAATAAGTATGTGTGCTCATTCATATTGAATCTCAAACGGGAAACTAAGGTTTTGCTCAAATCTTCACTCGAATAAGAAAATAAAACTTTAAGCATATGTTAAAGCACAATCAAAAGTTAAATCAGACCAATATTCTTAACACATAATTCGTTAGAAATTCATAACTTTTATTTTTAACATCCAAGATTTGACGTCATATTTAGATAGTCCTAAATGTACCTCATAGGAGAGAAAAGCATAAATAAAATCTAAGTTTTCACTGGCCACAATGATTGCTGCTATGCTATGCGACCGACATAGACAACATTGATGAATATGTTAGGAACACTACTGCTAGAGCTTTCAGTGTTGTTGCCTCTGCTCCTTGGTATACCTGCACTCTTACCCTTCTTGAAGGTTGTTTGTAAGAGTAAGAAATCATGGCAAGCTCGGCACACTGGAATTAAGATTGTGCAACAGATTGAGAAGGTGAAGCAGTGTGTAAAGAATTGGAAGCCCTATACACAAGTTGCTATACTAAGGAAGTCATGATCATTCTGATTCGTGAATTTCAGTCCCCTGATGAAGAAATAAACCATGTTGTTCTGAATGTGGTGAAGCAGTGTGTAACACCCTCAGTATCATGTTAGGCTTGTAAGCAGGTTACAAAGGTATTCTAATACTTGATTAAATGAATCCTAGTATTTATTTTATAGTTGTTGGGAAGTTGAAAAACTTGAATTAGTATAATTCAAGTGTGATGTTGCATATAAAAGTTCTAACACTGGAACTTAAGTTCTGATTTTTCCCTTAACCCACGACCCCCAGCAAAAAATAAAAAAAAGAATAAAACAGAATGGAAACAGAGAAATGAAGGGGAGAAAGAGAGAAAGGAGAAGAAATGAAGGGAAGAGGAAAAGAAGAAGAGCAAGGCTCAAAGGTTGGTCATCACCTAAAGGTAGGAGATTTCTATTCTTTTTCTCTCTTTGTTCTTTTGAATGGGGGTTAGAGATTTGGAATGAAAAACTGGATTTGGAGAGCAAAATCCTAGCTCTTAGCTTGATTATTGCTTCGAAGAATTAAGTTAGGATAATTTTAGTCTAATAAGTATTAGATAATCATTTATAGCTCAAACCAACCATTTTGGTTCATGATAGAGAATCTTAGAAATGGATTGGAGAAAAATGAGAATTAGGTTGTGATTGATTGACTTTGATCATAATCTAAGTTTAATGAGTTAGATACTAGTTAGAATCCAGGATTTGAGGATAAGAACTTGGTTAGAAACCAAGATTATGCAATACCCGAATTTGTAGAATCAGGACAGCACCCGAACAGCCTGTGATGTTTGTCGCATAACTTGAGCTACAGACATCGGAATGACATGAATTTTATGTCATTTTAAAGCTAAGACATAGGGCTACGTGTGGTTAAAATTTCAGCATTTTACACAAAGCCAAACAGTACCAGTTTCGGTATGAATCCAACGCAGATTCTGCAGAAAATGCATTCTGGCAGCCAGTAAACCAGATTGCATAACTTCCTGCTCCGGTGTCCGTTTCCCATGAAACCAGAGGCATTTTAAAGGTAACATGTAAGGCTTCTTGCCTGCAAAATTTCATAATTTTCCTGGGTGTATTTTGTTCCTAGTTTCAATTTAAAGTAAGGGCAGAAATGGGTAAACCAGTGGATTCCCTATTTGTGCTTCTGTACAATGTCACATAACTTTAGATACGCTTATCCAAATGAGGTGAGGTTTATAGCATTTGAAAGATATAAGAGAGATCTATCTTCCCATAAAATTTCAGGATTTTATGAGTTAAGATGCATATTTGGCGCAATCTTGAAAATCAGCCTTTTTAGGCAAAATTTGGAGGTATTTTGGGATAGTTTGAATCCTAGAAATACTAGTAACTTCTTTAATAGTTAAAGCTGAGTTAGATAGGCAAGTTTTGTGGTAAATACTTTACTCTCTCAATAAGTTGAGCTGAAATGGGGTAGTAGTAAGAGTGAATTGGTTCCCTCAAGCAAGTGAGGTTGAGCCTAGTGAGTTGGTTCTCTCAAGTAAGTGATGTTGAGCCTAGTGAGTTGGTTCTCTCTAGTAAGTGAGGTTGAGCCTATTGAGTTAGTTCCCTTAAGCAAGTGAGGCCGAACTAGAGTTGGTTCCCTACAGGTCGAATCTAAAGTTAGGCATCTTTAGAAAACAGATTATTAATTAGGGACTTTAATTGATTACTGAAGAAGTCTAATCGGTTAGAGAGATAATTATGCTTAGAGGTGAAAAACCTTTGGGGAGGTTTGGGAATGTGATTTTTAGTTGTTGTATGCAACATTATGCAGAAAACCAGTGATTATGACTCCCTTAAAACCAGAAAAATGAGCTATCCTGACAGCTGATAATGTTTGTCGCATAACTTGAGCTACAGACATCGGAATGACATGAATTTTGGCTCAATTTTAAAGCTAAGACATAGGACTACGTGGGGTAAAAATTTCAGAATTTTACACAAAGCCAAACAGTACCAGTTTTGGTTTGAATCCAATGCAGATTCTGTAGAAAATGCATTCTGGAAGTCAGTAAACCAGATTGCATAACTTCCTGCTCTAGTGTCCATTTCCCATTAAACCAGAAGCATTTTAAAGCTAACATGTAAGGCTTCTTGCCTACAAAATTTCATAATTTTCTTGGGTGTATTTTGTTCCCAGTTTCGGTTTAAAGTCAGGGCAAAAATGAGTAAACCAGTGAATTCCCTATTTTTGCTTCTGTACAATGTCGCATAACTTTAGATACGCTTATCCAAATGAGGTGAGGTTTGCGGCATTGGAAAGATGTAAGAGAGATCTATCTTCCCATCAAATTACAGAATTTTATGAGTTAAGATGCATATTTGGCGCAATCTTGAAAATCAGCCTTTTTAGGCAAGTTTTGGAGGTATTTTGGGCTGGTTTGAATCCTACAAATACTAGTAACTCCTTTAATAGTTAAAGTTGAGTTAGATAGACAAGTTTTGTGGTAAATACTTTACTCTCTCCATAAGTTTTACAAGACATTCTCATTATGTCATGTAAGTGACATATAATCCTAAAGACACAAATACCTTCACAGTGCATCTCTTGATTGCAACATAAAGGTATACATGTGTTTTTATAATTAACTTATGAAGCAATGCAATGAATAAGGATGAAACTAACCTTGACTTAAGAAGACTCCAGATGAATCAAGACTCAGGAACAAATGTTGCACTTGCAACAAAAATGCCTTTACCAAGCTTAGATAGCAGAAAGAACAAGAAAGGCAACAAGAACCTGCACCCATAGCATACAATCAAATAACATTTTACATATCCACATCTTTCAAATTAGGTTCAAAGTTATGATCTAAATACGAGCATTTCAGTAAGGAACTCAAATCTAAACATAAATAAGAGAAACAAAATCATAGCATTAAGCCCCTTTGCCTGCACAGTAACTCTGTCTGAGTGGCTCAAGGAACTACGAACATATTAAGATTATCTATGAGATTTACTAGGTGTACTAGATGCACATCTTGATTAATTCATGTATAAGAGTTTACTAAAAATAATGCGTATTCATTTTGTCAATCATGATTTGTTATATCTGATTTCATATTTAAAATAAAGTATTAAATCATGCAATTTTGAAACTCTTGAAATAAAATGAAAAGGGCTAATGATATGAATGTGCAAAAGAAGGCAAGAGAAACTCAATAAGGCCAACAAAGTTGATAGTTAATGGTAACATAAAATCTAATAATTAACATTCATAATCTTTTCCAAAAAACATCACCAAAGAAGATCCAATACAAATAACTTAGCACACATTATATATATTCTAACACTTCAACAATTTTATGAAGTGAATGGTTATTATTATTATTTATCAGTATGAATTGAATTATTTTAGCATAGAGGTAAAAGCATTTACTTATAACAATATTTAAGTATACATAGTTACATGACCACTAGTAACTATAATGCAATTTTTAATTTTTAATTAACTTTAAAGTTTGAGCATTAAAACAACAACTTTTTGGGGTATCTTTTTTCCCTTTTTTTTAAAATAAAATTTGATTAAATAATATCAATATCTAAGCATCCCTTGTAAATATACCTTATTACAATATCTAATGCATGTCGTCACTACGATTTTCTTTTTTACCTTTTGTAATGCATGTCGTGAAAGTAAATATACTTAAAACAATGAAGCAAAATGTAAACTTATGTAACAGAACCACATCAACAGAAAAGCATTCATGAATCTATTAAACACTATAACTAGTAGCAATTACAAGCTTGTCCTAATAAGGATATACTATTACTATAAAATTAAAATCCAAATCTTCCAAAGAACCATCAGTCTTGGCTTCCATTTTTCACATTCATATTGGAACTTGGTGGCTAAGTACATAGTTTTACCTTTTGGAAGAGAGCATTTTCCTCCCTCTGTAAATATGTATTTTGATTTAGTATATTATTATACTTTCAGGCTTTCTCTTTCTACTTTCTGTAAACATTCTCTTTGCTTGGTCCATGTGAATGGTTATTGCAAAATGGCACCAATAAAGAAATAGGAAGAGGAAGATGCATCATTAGTAGTATATTAATATACATAAACCCAAACCCAATTATATATTAAAAATTCTTTTGGAGGAAAAGTATTTAAAAGAACAAAGCACAAGACTGTACATAAAAATATTAGAAAATATTAAAGGAGGGGTCGAATAGAAGAGTTGATATTGATAGATGAAAATAACAAAACAAAGAGAAATACATTTGTTGCTGAAATACGGTTCAGGAAGAGCTTTCATGGTAGAGAAAAGGGTCTAGACTAGAGAGCAATTTTTTTAAAAAAAGTTTGACTTTTAAGCTGCTATTTTCCAGTGATAGGAATCATGTGGACATCTATGTCAGTCCAAGACTGCCCAAAACAAAACTGATAATCCATTTCAACCCCCCAATTAAACCATTACCATATTTTGGAGTAGATATATTATTATATATGTCTTGTGGGCTATAGGTTTTTACCACCACTAGGCTAGTTACACTAGCAATGGACTGTAATAATTTGTTTATTCAATTGTTCAAAATTCTATTTTGAAATTATTATAATGTCAAATTATACTTTTCAACATCTTATCAAAGCCATTTTCAAGTGAACAAAAGTGTGACTTGTATTGGAACTAATTTATCTCAACCATCTATATTCAACATTAACTAATTTATCTCAACCACAACCCACGTTTTCTTTCCTCCATCTTCCTCTCCCCATTATAAGCCAACTCTACACTCTAGTTTCAGTCTCACCTGCCAACACAACACATTACGCACACACACAGCAACACTAACACCACATACGAGAGACTAAAACTTGTAACAATGAGTTATGTCTGCTGGAATTTATAAAATAATTTGCACCCAATTAAAGATGAAGCAAAGATACTGTAGTAAAGTGTAGAGTACAAAAAACAATATATCCGAAATTAATATTGTATTCAGTTACTTGTATAGCACTCCGTAAATTAGCAAGGAATCCTTCCTATATCTTCAAATCCTACCTAAGGTAAAAAATAAAAAGATCAAAGTTATTGGCTCAACTAGGAAAGTGGCTGTACACCATTAGTATTATACAAGAAGAGATAAAATTAAGCCAAACCACCAATATGTTATGCATTACTCGGATAAACAAAACATAGTAGATATAGACATGCTTCATGCAAGCACAAGAAAAGTCAGCAGCATAGAAGCAGTTGTGTAGATTCTTAAACAGACAATTGGGTAATTAAGAGTTAAGACAAAAGCTATCTCGTTTTGAACTGAAAGAGTTCAGGAAAGTTTGTTGGGAATACTCAACATCATAACATAATCAAGGAACCCTGAGATTTTCGTTTCAACTCTGGTACCATTTTCACAATGTCAGGAATGAAATCATTTTAAAAGTTCAATGAAAGGAAGTAACAATGTATTGCCTTAAATTATATAGAGAACAAATCAGAGGTTTTGTAAACACTAAGAAACACGTTAGAAAATTTTTAAAAAAATTTGAGAGAGGAAAGGTCTCAATACAGAGTAGGAAAACCCAAATGCAAATATCATAAAATAGATTATTTAGAGGTAAGGCCGAATGTTAAGTAACAAATCAGTTTTCTATACAAAGACATCTAATGCAGAGGAGGAAAATAAGAATTTCCATTCCGTGGTGAGCAAAATATGGAAACTGAAATGAACATAGCATAGCATAGTACAATACCAAAAGTTGAAGTATCTGAGAACAATTTTAGGCATGAACATCAAGTTTCCAACTCTTATTCTTTGACACATTTTCCTCAGCTACTAGATAGTGTTTGTGGTACTAAATAGTATAATCTAAATCCTAAACTTGGTGCTTGGGATGCAAAGCAAAATCCACATTTGAACCGACCCAAAACAAACATGTAGTGTCAATTTCATTACGAACAACCTGGGGAACCCATAAACACTGCATCTGGTGAACAGGAAGAGAAGCAACAACTGATTTTGCAAGACAAATTCTCCCAGCCTTGTTAAGTAACTTACCCATCAACTCCAATATGCGAATTGATGTACAAATTACAGAGAGAAGAAGAAGAAAAGGGAGAGCAGAGCATACCTGAGACTGCGGTTGCGCACGAGGTGCGACTGAGAGGGAGAGCAAGCACACGAGGGGGTTGGGTCAAGAAGGAGGCAACGAGAGTGAGAGGGAGAGCGCAAGTAAGAGGGAATATGAAAGTGAGAGGGCTCTGCGATGTGGGGGTTTTGCTGCACAGAGAGGGAGAGGGCTAGAGACTGAGAGGGAGAGGGAGAGCACGAGAGAGAGTGAGAGGGAAAAAGAAAGTGAGGGTCAGAGAGGGAGCGGGAATAAGTAAAAATTTAGCGAGGGTAACTTATCCTCGCAATTCTCTCGCTAATTTTAGCGAGGGAAAATATCCCTCGCAATTCCCTCACTAATTTAACTAAGTTTTAACTATGCTTTTAGCGAGGGAAATTATCCCTCACAATTCCCTCGCTAATTTTAGCGATAAAAAATTTCCCTCTCTATTCCGTCGCTAATTTTAACGAGGGAAAATATTCCTCGCCATTCCCTCGCTATTAACTGCCTAATTTCCCCTCAGAATTATTTTTTCAATTTCAGCGAGGGCTAAAATATCCCTCTCTAATCCCTCGTAATTCCCTCGCTAATTAGCGAGGGATTAGCGACGTAAATTTTTCATCGCAGAATTCCCTCACTAAAACGCGAATTTCTTGTAGTGATCCTCTATCAAGCTTGCTGGGTATGCATTTCTCCTATTTGCCAGCTAAATCATAACACCAGTTAGTCACAAAGTTCCAAGTCCAAGAGAATTGAAAACAAACATAGGCATCACATTAATTGAAGCTCTAAGATCCAACATTGCATTCTCAAACTTGTAATTGCCTATAATGCATGGAATTGTAAATGTGCTTGGATCCTTGCATTTTTGTGGAATTGGCTCAATGAGGGATGAAATATTCTGCCCCATACTGACTTTTTAATTGCCCTTCAATCTCCTCTTGTGCATGCACAACTCCTTCAGAAACTTGGCATACTTCAGAATTTGCTTAATTGCATCTAGCAGTGGAAAGTTCACTTCCACTTTTCTAAAAGTCTCTAGAAGTTCTTTATCTTTCTTTGCCTTATCCATTTTCTTGGACTAGAGTGCTCTCTGTGGAAATGGAAGAGGCACTACATGTGACTGGCATGTATCTCATAAAGAATGTGTTTTGTTGATAACAAACTTAAATATGTTGCAAGATCAAGTCCAAGAGTCTCAAGACCATCAAGTATAGCTTTTAGGACTTCAATCATTTTGTAAAGGTATACATAAAGATTCACAAATAGCTCAATCTTACATTTCAAAATAGCACACAAGTTTTCAAGGCTTCAATATGGTTTTTAACTTCCAAAGAATCAACCATCTCGTGTCCATAAGCCAACAAGATCATATGGAATCAAGAGCAACATTTAAAAAGGCATAAAACATATTTTTCGCATGTATTATTCAAATAAGGAGTTTCTTATTAGAATAACACAAGTCAGGGATTCCAAATAATCTTTCAGGAAAAGATTTATTCGAATAAGCCCTGTGCCATTCGAATAAATGGTTCAAAAAATGTTTTGGCATGAATAAGTTATTCGAATAATAAAGTGTTATTCGAATAACACATTTTCAGGAAGTCATTTTATTAAATGGTTATTCGAATAACAGAGTTTTTATTCGAATAACAAGCCTTTCAGCAAAACCATGTTTAAATGGTTATTCGAATAACAATGTTGTTATTCGAATAACGAGAAATCAGAAAATCAATTATTCGAATGAGTTATTCGAATAACATGAATGTTATTCGAATAACATGTTTTCCGAGAAGCCATATATTTAAGTGGTTATTCGAATAACCAAGATGTTATTCGAATAACACATTACAGAGGAAAACACGCTTATGCTATTTAAAGCCTTATTCGAATAAGAATTCTCTTATTCGAATAAGAGAGCTTTCCAGAAACAGAAATTAACGGATAGTTATGTATCATTAAATGCTCCAACCACCTCCCAACGGCTCTAAACTTCAATGACTTATAAATAGAAGTTGTTGGGCATTTATGGGGGTTAGACAATCAATCTGAAAACCTTGGTTGAGCATTAAAAATGAGTTTTCATCTTTTCCTCCGTTAATACTCTGTTTCTGATCGTAAACCGTGAATCATATGCCCATTGAATTTTCAGTTGTATTATTTGCTCTTTGAAGAGAGTTTCTACCTATTCAATCTTTGTATAATCTCTAGAGAGGGTGAGACATCCCTCCAAACTGTAAAAGGGTAAGGTATCCCTTGGAAAATAGAGGCTCAAGCATAAGGGTGAGGTATCCCAAAGTGTTGAGTGCTCAAGGTTGTAGTGGTTGTCAAGCACCCATTGAAGCTTGGAGATATAGTGGAAAATCTCAAGTTGTTGCTTGGGGACTGGACGTAGATCACAAGTGGATTGGTGATCGAACCAGGATAAACCATTGTGTTTGTTTTCTCTAAACTCTTCTCTTTATTCTGTGCACTGTTTTATTGAATTGCTTAAATATTATCTCCTTTGGCTATCACATTTATAGGTAAAAGTGTATATCTCATCTATCCTTCTATCTCTAATCATTCAATAGCTTCAACGAAAATTGGTTATCAAACGATTTGTGAAAGATTTGCGAACTTGTTTTACTTACTCAATTCACCCCCCTCTTGAGTATTGAGGCCACTTGGTAACAAGTGGTATCAGAGCTAGACTCTTGTATAAAGAGCTTAGCAGCTTCAAGAGAAGTAATGGCTTCAAATGGTTTTTCAAATGAAGGTTCTTCTATAAATAGATCTCCTTATTTCAATAGGGATGGTTATGCCTATTGGAAAGGAATGATGAAAATTTTCATTGAAGCTATTGACTTAGATGTGTGGGACGCCGTTGAAAATGGTGCTTTTGTCCCAACACAAACTAAAGATGGTGTGAAAATTAATACACCTAGAAATGAATGAACCGATGATGATAAAAAGAAAGTTCAATACAATTTGAGAGTCAAGAACATCATCACCACATCCTTGGGGTATGATGAATTCTTTAGGGTGTCAAATTGCAAAACCACAAAAGAAATGTGGGATACTCTACAAGTAACTCATGAAGGTACTAGTAAGGTAAAACGATCTCAAATAAACACTCTTACTCATGAATACGAATTGTTTAGAATGAACCAAGGTGAGAGTATTCAAGATATGCAAAAGAGATTTACTCACATTGTTAATCATCTTATCTCATTGGGAAAGACATTTCCTAATGAGGATCTTATTAACAAAGTCTTGAGATGTCTAAGTAAGAATTGGCAACCCAAAGTAACAGCTATTGCGGAATCAAGAGATTTATCAACAATGTCTCTAGCCAACCTATTTGGAAAGCTTCAAGAACACGAGCTGGAACTAAATAGGCTAAATTAAAGTGAAGAGCATGATAAAAAGAAGAAGGGAATTGCACTCAAAGCCATCTCTTCCATAATTGAAGATGATGATGAAGATGGTGAAAAGGATGCTGAAAATATTGAGCTAAGTGAGGAGAATCTTAGTCTCCTTGTGAGAAAGTTTGGAACATTCCTAAAGAAAAAGGGATTTCAAAGAAGACCACTATTTCCTCAAAAGAAAGCATATCACAAAGAAGAAGGATCCTCTACTCCTCTTAAATGCTACGAATGCGGAAAACCGGGACACATGAAAATGGAGTGTCCTATATATCTCAAGAAGACGGAGAAGTTTGAGAAAAGGCCCTCCAAGGAAAAGAAAGGAAGAAGAGCATATATAGCTTGAGAGGACAATGACTTAAGCTCTTCTGACGATTCGGAGAATGAAGAAGCCCATCTTTGTCTCATGGCTCAAGGAGAGGAAAGTGGAGAAAGTGACACCGAGGTAACCTCTTCTAACTTAGAATCTCCACCCTCTTATGATGAATTGCAAGATGCCTTTCAAGAATTGTATGATGAATCCTTGAGGCTCACAAAAATGCTTTTGTCTTCTAATAAAATAATCTCCTTATTAGCAAACAAAGTTTCTATTTTAACCAAGGAGATAAATGAGCTCAAAATTAAAAATGAGACCTTAGGACTCATTGATGCTAATTCATTATGCATGATGTGTTCCTCACATGATAATACATCCACATCATTACCTTGTTCATCATGCAAAGCGTTTGAAAAAGAAATTGAAGATTTGAATAACACTCTTGCAAAATTTACTTTTGGAAGAGACAACTTAAATGTGTTGTTAGGGAGACAAAAATGTGTTTTTCAAAAAGTCGGTTTGGGATTTAATCCAAACAACCATAAAAAATCTTATAAGAACTTCTTTGTTTCCTCAAAAACTTCAAGTAGTCCCTTTGTCAAATGTTTTCATTGTGGTAAGAAAGGGCATAGTGCATCTACTTGTAATGTTAGAAAGAACATAAACACCAAGGTTGGAATCAAAAGGGTTTGGGTTCCTAAACGCACCATATCTAATTCTAACACACAAGGACCCAAAACAATTTAGGTACCAAAGGTTAAAATTTGAATGTGTGTTGTAGGTTATCTTGAAGACCAAGAGCTCAAGTTGGTATCTTGATAGTGGTTGCTCCAAGCACATGACCGGTGATGGCTCCAAGTTCTCATCCCTTACCCACAAGAAACATGGTCATGTCACATATGATGATAACAATAAAGGGAAGATTCTTGGAATTGGCAAAGTCGGTAAGATCCTTTCATCATCTATTGATAATGTTTTGCTTCTTGAAGGACTTAAACATAATTTGCTTAGTATTAGTCAATTATATGATAAAGGTAATAGAGTTATATTTGATTCCTCTTGTTGCATAATTGAGGGAAAGGATGATAAGTAAGTTAAGTTTGTTGGTCATACGGTCAACAATATATATATGATTAGTCTCGATGATATCTCCTCAAATGATGCTAAATGCTTTATGAATAAAGAAAATGATTCATGGTTATGGCATAGAAGAATTGCTCACATTTACATGGATCACTTAAACAAATTGGTTTCTAAAAAACTAGTAATTGGTCTTCCAAAGCTCAAATTTGAAAAAGATAAACTTTGTGATGCATGTCAAAAGGGAAAACAAGTAAAGGTCTCTTTTAAAGCTAAAAACATAGTTTCAACTTCTAGACCTTTACAACTTTTGCACATGGATCTTTTTGGTCCCTCTAGAACTATGAGCTTTAGTTGGAATTACTATGTATTAGTGATTGTGGATGGTTTTTCTAGGTTTACATGGACATTATTCTTGGCCCACAAAAATGATACTTTTCAATCATTTAAAAAGTTTGCCAAAGTTATCCAAAATGAAAAAGGTTTTTGTATTGCATCCATAAGAAGTGACCATGGTGGTGAGTTTGAAAATCATGAATTTGAAACCTTTTGTGATGAACATGGTATTGAGCATAATTTTTCTGCCCTTAGAACACTACAACAAAATGGTGTTGTAGAAAGGAAAAATCGATCTTTAGAAGAAATGACAAGAACTATGCTCAATGAGGCCAACTTTCTTAAGTACTTTTGGGCGGATGCGGTTAACACCGCTTGTTATGTTATGAATAGAGCCCTAATAAGGCCAATTTTAAAGAAAACCCTATATGAATTGTACAAAGGAAGGAAGCCAAATGGGTCACATTTTCATGTCTTTGGATGTAAATGCTTTGTTTTGAATAATAGAAAGGATAACTTGGGGAAGTTTGATGCAAAATCTGATGAGGGAATATTCATTGGCTATTCTATACATAGTAAGGCCTTTAGAGTCTATAATAAACGAACTATGACCATAGAAGAGTCCTTACATGTTGCATTTGATGAAACTAACCCAAATGAGCCGAGAAAGGATTTTGTTGATGATGTTGTAGAAATCTTGGCAAAAACGCACTTGAAAAATCAAGAGAATAGTCCAAGAAGCAAGAAGAGAGACTCATTGATCACTCATGGCAAAAAGATTCAGAAATCTTGGACCTACCCAAGGAATGAAAGACTTTAAGATACCATCCTCTCGACAAGGTGATTGGTGATGTATTAAAAGGGGTAATCACTCGAAACTCACTTAGAAATGCATGTAATCACCTAGCCTTTGTCTCTCAAGTTGAACCTAAAGACATAAATGAGGCCATTAATGATGAGCATTGGATCTTGGCCATGCAAGAAGAACTAAACCAATTTGAGAGAAATCAAGTTTGGGAATTAGTTCCAAGGCCCAATGATCATCCTATAATTGGCACCAAATGAGTCTTTAGGAA
This sequence comes from Ormosia semicastrata, assembly GCA_029884595.1. NCBI lineage: Eukaryota > Viridiplantae > Streptophyta > Magnoliopsida > Fabales > Fabaceae > Ormosia > Ormosia semicastrata. Next base: position 81,048,613 of record JAQQTO010000060.1, read on the forward strand.
CAAACTTGATGAAACGGGCTTAATAATAAGAAATAAAGCTAGGCTTGTAGCTAAGGGATATAATCAAGAAGAAGGCATAGACTATGAAGAAACTTATGCTCCCGTAGCTAGGTTAGAGGCCATTAGAATGTTACTTGCATATGCTTGTATCATGGATTTCAAACTCTATCAAATGGATGTCAAAAGTGCCTTTTTAAATGGTTTTATACGAGAAGAGGTGTATGTAGAACAACCTCCTGGTTTTGAGGATTTTGAAATGCCCAACCATGTTTTTAAACTGAAAAAGGTTTTGTATGGCTTGAAACAAGCTCCTAGAGCTTGGTATAAAAGGTTGAACAAATTCCTTTTAGAAAAAAAAATTTCTAGAGGCAAAGTTGACACTACCCTTTTCATAAAACATAAAATGCATGACATACTTCTAGTTCAAATCTATGTTGATGACATTATATTTGGAGCTACTAACAACTCTCTTTGTAAAGAACTTTCAAATATTATGCAAAGTGAGTTTGAAATGTCTATGATGGGTGAGCTCAACTTCTTCCTTGGTCTCTAAATCAAGCAAACAAGAGAAGGAACGTTCATAAGCCAATCCAAGTATTACAAGGAGCTGCTCAAGAAGTTTGGAATGGACAATGCCAAGCATATGGCTACTCCTATGGGCACTTCTTGCTATTTGGACAAGGATGAAGGAGGTAAATCAGTAGAAATTACGAAATATAGAGGTATGATTGGCTCACTCTTTTATCTCACTGTAAGTAGGCCTGACATAATGTTTAGTGTATGCATGTGTGCTAGATATCAAGCTAATACTAAAGAATCACACCTAAGTGCTGTTAAGAGAATAATGAAATATCTAATAGGCACATCACAAATGGGTTTGTGGTACCCTAAGGGTGCCTCATGTAGCCTTATTAGGTATTCCGATTCTGATTTTGCTGGATGCAAAATGGATAGAAAGAGTACTAGTGGGACATGCCACTTGCTTGGAAGCTCACTAGTTTCTTGGCATAGCAAAAAGCAGAATAGTGTGGCATTGTCTACACGGTTGAAATTTGAATATATTGTACTGGGAGTTGTTGTTCTCAAATCCTTTGGATGAAACAGCAACTCTTGGACTATGGTCTTGAGCTTGATCACATCCCCATAAGATGTGATAATACTAGTGCAATAAATCTGTCCAAAAATCCCATTTTGCATTCTAGGACTAAACATATTGAAATAAGACATCATTTCATTAGAGACCATGTTCAAAAGGGTGATTGTATGCTTGAATTTGTTGAAACCACTAAGCAACTAGCTGATATTTTCACTAAACCTTTAGCAAAAGAAGCATTTTTCTATATAAGAAATGAACTTGGTATTTTGGATCAATCTTGCATAAATTGACTTTTTACTGCATAATCCTAAAAATCAAATCATGTTGCTTTCTGCATAATCATGCCATTTTGCTGCATAATTTCTGAGCTATTAATCATATTTGAATCCAATACTAACTTGAGCGTCAGAGATTTCCCCTAAGTTGCTTTGCAAGTGCTCCCTTATGTTCAAGATTCCCAAGCAACTCAACAACCTCACAATTTCACTAAAAAGGGTGAAATTCTTGGTAAAAATAGTATTCTTGCAAAATTGAGTAATTTGAAACATAATATGATTAGATTATATGCTTGTATAATGATTTGAATTGATTTAAGATGTTCTGGAACTGATTTGAATGATTTAAGGTTGATTATATGTTGTTTGGAATTAAACTGGCATGTCTCTGAACCTAATAAATGATAGCAAAATTGATCCTCAACAAATTGATGCATAAAATTGTCTTTCATCCTATGCCCTATTCGAATAAGAAGCCCTTTATTCGAATAAAACCTGCCAGCAAAGCCCAGTAATTTTTCTAACAAGCTTATATTATTCGAATAAGGATTCCCTTATTCGAATAACACCTTACAGAATGTGTTATCATAACGTAATTTCAACTGGTTATTCGAATAAAGCATGTCAGTGGTAACAACCATTTTTATGTTATTCGAATAACAAAGTATGTTATTCGAATAACAAATGACAGAATTCCCTAAACTCATAAGCTACTACGCTGTTATTCGAATAACAATATTGTTATGCGAATAATGCTTGGCAGTGAGCCAAGACGCTTCAGGAACCACTTTATTATTCAAATAACACCACTGTTATTCGAATAACACGGGAATTATAAAAGGAGTTCACGAGCCTCCTCTGTCATTTCATATGCTTTTTCCCCCTTCTCTGCTTTCTCTTCTTCGTGTCCACCAATCTCCTCCTTCTCTCCATAACCCACCAAAATTCCACCATGGCCTTCTCTTCCAAACGCCCACGTAGCAAAACCGCACCCACCAACAACCCCATTGATCTTCGAAGACTTTCGTCCAATAATGACGATCTCAAACGCTTCAGGGAAGAATTCTGGACCAGAGACATCATTCAACCCAAATACATGGATCGTCAGTTCTTTGAGGACGATGGAGGATTTGATTTCCTTGATGATCTCTCCCATCAGGGCGTGCTCGATCTCTGCAGCTACAAGGACTCCATTTTCCCAGATTTGGTGAAAATATTTTACTGCAACCTGAAGATGGACGGTCCTAATCTCATCTCTAAAGTAAAGGACTAGGAAATAGTTATCACTCCAGCTGATTGGATGCTGTTCTTCAAATTAGACGCCACGAGTGTTGCAGTGGAGCCAGATAGCAGGCCCTACGTGAAGGCATACAGAAGAAAAGAAGCTGTGTCACTGCTGGTGAAGCCTGGAACAGTTGGGTCCAAGGTTGGTCTGAAGAGTGGGATGCTGAAAAGTCAAGAAAGGCTGCTTCACTACTCATATGCGCACATTCTCGCTCCTCGTGGAGGTAACTACGCTTATCTGACTGAAGATGACATTTTTCTTCTCTGACCTGCCATATGCTCTCATTATCTCAGCCTTTCTTAAGAAATACTCCCTGCTCAGACAGACTGAACGGACAATGACTGAACCATTTCAACATCTTTGGGGAATTTACTCTGAAGAAAATGAAGATGGTTCCGGACAAAAGCAGACGAAGACATTGCAGATGCCCCTATTCCTGCTGATGAGCCTGTTCCTGCTGATTAGCCTACTGAAGCCCCTGCTCCTGCTCCAGTAACCCTGGAAGGCATTATGACCACTCTGCTCAACAATCGTGCTTACATGGAACACATCTTTTCTATTCTCTTCGACAGAATAGAAGGTGTTGAATGCGAGATTGCTGCCCTGCGAGTCGCACCTCCTGCCCCTGCACCAGACTCACCTCCTCCTCCACCAGACACTTATTTTTGATCATAGGAATTTAGTTTTTAGATCTTTTTTTTTTGTTTTTGATGTATATTTGGCTGCCTATATCTGCACTTGTTTATCCTTGGCCATGCTTGCAATAATTGAATAAAGTATAATTTAGCTTCCTTGCTGACTTCGCACTCTCTGAGCCTGTTCTTACCTTACATCTCTTACAAAGTGTTCGTTTAATTCTTTGTTAAATACTATAAAAGCATGTTTGTGATTACTGGGTATATGCATGTCTTGCCCCATCTTTTTTATCATGACAAAAGGGGGAGAAGAACAAGAACAAGCTAAAAGTTAACTCTGTTAATTTGCACTTAAAGATAAAGATAATCACTTCTGACAATTTTTGGTTTTGGAGATTGTGTTGAGAAAAGACAAATCTGAAAGACAAATCTGAAAAGGATCAAGAGTCTCCAAAAGAAAGGGGGAGTTGCGCTTGTCTCTGATAATTTATGCTCCTCTTACAAACTAAAGGGGGAGTAAGTCTCCTTGATTAAATCCTGTGATTTCCAATTTACAAATGCACTAACTCTTTTCTCAATGGTTGTTTGTCATCATCAAAAAGGGGGAGAATGTGACTGACATGTATCTCATAAAGAATGTGTTTTAAAGATAACAAACTTAAAGATGTTGCAAGATCAAGTCCAAGAGTCTCAAGACCATCAAGTATAGGTTTTAGGACTTCAATCATTTTGTAAAGGTATATATAAAGATTCACAAATAGCTCAATCTTATATTTCGAAATAGCACACAAGTTTTCAAGGCTTTAATATGGTTTTTAACTTCCAAAGAATCAACCATCTCGTGTCCATTAGCCAACAAGATCATATGGAATCAAGAGCAACATTTAAAAAGGCATAAAACATGTTTTTCGCATGTATTATTCAAATAATGAGTTTCTTATTCGAATAACACAAGTCAGGGATTCCAAATAATCTTTTAGGAAAAGATTTATTCGAATAAGCCCTGTGCTATTCGAATAAATAGTTCAAAAAACGTTTTGGCACGAATAAGTTATTCGAATAACAAAGTGTTATTCGAATAACACATTTCCAGGAAGTCATTTTATTAAATGGTTATTCGAATAACAGAGTTGTTATTCGAATAACAAGCCTTTCAGCAAAACCATGTTTAAATGGTTATTCGAATAACAATGTTGTTATTCGAATAACGAGAACTCAGAAAATCAATTATTCGAATGAGTTATTTGAATAACATGAATGTTATTCGAATAACATGTTTTCCCAGAAGCCATATATTTAAGTGGTTATTCGAATAACCAAGATGTTATTCGAATAACACATTACAGAGGAAAACACGCTTATGCTATTTAAAGCCTTATTCGAATAAGAATTCTCTTATTCGAATAAGAGAGCTTTCCAGAAACAGAAATTAACGGATAGTTATATATCATTAAATGCTCCAACCACCTCCCAACGGCTCTAAACTTCAATGACTTATAAATAGAAGTTGTTGGGCATTTATGGGGGTTAGACTATCAATCTGAAAAACCTTGGTTGAGCATTAAAAATGAGTTTCCATCTTTTCCTCCGTTAATACTCTGTTTCTGATCGTAAACTGTGAATCATATGCCCATTGAATTTTTAGTTGTATTATTTGCTCTTTGAAGAGAGTTTCTACTTATTCAATCTTTGTATAATCTCTAGAGAGGGTGAGACATCTCTCCAAACTGTAAAAGGGTAAGGTATCCCTTGGAAAATAGAGGCTCAAGCATAAGGGTGAGGTATCCCAAAGTGTTGAGTGCTCAAGGTTGTAGTGGTTGTCAAGCACCCATTGAAGCCTGAAGATATAGTGGAAAATCTCAAGTTGTTGCTTGGGGACTGGACGTAGATCACAAGTGGATTGGTGATCGAACCAGGATAAACCATTGTGTTTGTTTTCTCTAAATCCTTCTCTTTATTCTGTGCACTATTTTATTGAATTGCTTGAATATTGTCTCCTTTGGCTATCACATTTATAAGTAAAAATGTATATCTCATCTATCCTTCTATCTCTAATCATTCAATAGCTTCAACGAAAATTTGTTATCAAACGATTTGCGAAAGATTTGCGAACTTGTTTTACTTACTCAATTCACTCCCCTCTTGAGTATTGAGGCCACTTGGTAACACTACATGATCAGATTTCTTCTTTCTCATTCCAACTTCTGATTTCTAGTCCACCTTAGCTTCAGGTTCTGTAGAATCTAATTTTTCTGTAGGATCAATTTTCTTTACTGACTGTTGCTTGCTTGCTGGTTAAGGGTCTTCTACCATCTTCTTACTTCTCAATATAATAGCACTGAAATTTCCCTTTGGGTTTGGAATTGTCTGGTAGGGAAGTTGGTCAGAGCCTTGTGCCTCCAATTAACTTAATGAAGAAGCCAACTATCCAATCCGAGTTTCCAAATTCTGAATGGTGGCTTCTGTTCTCTACTAGAATTGGATGTTATTGGTAGCTATTTGTTTGACTAGGTCCTCCAATGTAGGCTCGGATTGAGTAGCACCTTGTTGTTGCATAGGTGACTACAGTATATGTTGTCTACGAGGTTGCTGGATATAACATCACGAATTTAATAACCGTAGTATAACCTGTGTTATACCATAGTCATTAGATTCAGGCTTACTACTTTCTACAACTATGCAATATCCAAAATATCAGTTATGTATATACAAAAAGTATGAGCCACAAATTAATATATTTATTACATAACATCAGTATTTTGTATAAATACAACACGTACATAATTTCAAAAGAAACTACCAAGCTATACTAAGCTAAACTCTCCAAGCTCCTGTCTATACTTCACTTTCCATAAATCTTCTTCCTTGGAATCATCATGGAAACACTCACATAGGGTGAGAATCACAAATTCTTAGTAGTCAAATCCCTAAAACATGTCATCACAATCATTCTAACTATTTCGGGGAAAAACACAATTCTAAACCCAAGTCTTATACACATTAAAGCTAGAAAGGTGGAAAAAGCCAAAATCATATCCTTTCTCTTTCCGAAATAGATTCTCATTTTATAAGTTTGTATAAAAATCTCATTTTTATCACAAACAGTCTTCAAGCAATCACCACAATCACAAAAATAACATCTCCATCCCAGAGATACAAAAATAACATCTCCACCTCAGAGATACAAAAACAACATCTCCATCTCAGAGATACGCAACTGCCCCTACAATTGCAATGTCATGAATTCATGTTATGGTGGCAACCACTGATACAATTGTCATGCTATGCTAAATTATGTCTAATGTTTATGCATATGCAAGTCCTAAGAGTGAATGAAATTTAAGAATGTCATGAGTTCTCAGACGTATTGAGGGTATAACCCGCCTTAGCTACTCTAGGATATGTTATAATATGTCATGAGCTTTCAAGTGTAGTGAGAATATTACTCACCTCCACTACTCATCAAAACGTAGAGAGGATATTACCCACCTCAACTACTCAGCAAACATGGAGAGGATATTACCCACCTCAAATACGTTCTACAATCATATCATGCAAAACAATTATTAATTACCTATAATAATTTGTTAGCTATGGCAACCATCACCTAAGAGGGAGGTGAATTAGGTGATTACAAATTTTTAAAACACCATTAAGAAATTAATTTTTTTTATATACTCAATCAACACATGCAACAAAATAAATCTAAGAATGATACATTTATTGTAGATTACTCAAATGCAACTTGGGTTATAGGATCAATCAAGCAAATAAGCTAGATATCAAGTTCTTAAAATCAAAACATAAAGATGACACGATGTAACACCCTCCTTAGGGTATTACATTTCAAACTAAAATATTCTAAAAATGAAAACCCAAGTCATAATTAATTTATTTAAATAGTATACGAGTTGTAAAATTCTTTTTTTGCAGATAACATAAAATTAACAGAATATTAAAACCATGAAATATAGTACTGAATAATATACATCTTATGTACATAACATCGATTAGTAACAACTTAAATACATAAAACTTACGTACTCCAAATAATATGTATACCAACCATATCAAAACTAAACCTAGTCCAAGTCCAAACACTTGAAGAGAAGGGTCCTTCACCTGATCCTCCTCCGGATCCTCTTCGGAATCCTTAACGGACAAATTCCCCAGTTGGGACATGTCACTACGGATAGAAGTCTGAGCGGTCGACACTTCAGAATCTTCCCTAGGAGTGTTATGAAAATCACCGCATAACTCTCCAATAAGCATAGAGAACTCAAAATGCACATAAGCATCAAAAGAGGAAATAGTGACCCCATGATAGGTCCTACTCCAAAACAAGGTAACATCTCCAACATACTGAATGCGCCCCGTGTCCCAATGGACGCGCCACGCTTCGATGTCCCCATGAAACTGCATCCTAACGAAACCCTGAAGATTCTGCCTCGCCGCCATCACAGTCTTCTTAAAACATAAATACAGAATAGAACAAGCAAATAGAACAATAATATAAAGAGGTGAGATCCCCTACATCAATACCAACATGGCAGCATAGAAACAATAATGACAATAATGCCATTCACATACAGTAATATCACAGAACAGCAAGTATAATCATGTTATCAACTAATAGATTATTCAACAATGTATATCATAATATATGAATACTGACCATACCACAAAAATAAACATACTGACTATACCACAACAATATGTATATTGACCATGCCTATGCACAATGAATTTACCCCTACTCCATAGAGCTAACACAGCATCAGAGAGAATGATCCAGAAGATATGTCTGTATCTCGTCAGCCTTAAATCAAGTGCTATAATATTTTCAATATGCGCATCATGGCTTATACAAGACATTCTATGCCAGATCGTGAATAGAATAGTGTCTCATCGAGATCGCCGATACGTTTGCATTGGTTGCCATGGCACAATAGTGCTACTAAATGCCACATATGGAATTCCATGCTCTGACACCTCCAAGATCATTCGTAGACCCTCACTACATAATTCACACTCGCACTAAGGTGTAAATCATCTTCTAGGCATACAACTTTCACAATGTATGATCAAATGCCATCAATAATTCAACAATTATTAACAACATCATCTTTTTACAAAAATAAGCCATCATTGGCTAAACCGTCCACTAACGTTCCCGGGTCCAGTACGTCGACCCTAACAACACTTTGCAGTTTTTCTCAATCACGAAGTACCTATATCGTGTTTTCAAAACTTCGTAAAACTTTTGTTACGTTTTCAAATTGCATAACATTTTTTCAAGGTTTTCTCAATTGCGTAAAGATTTTAAAACGTTTTCTTAATCGCGTAGCTAAAAATCATCATTTTTAAATTGTGAAAAGATTTTTCTACATATTTTCAATCGCTTAAAACGTTTTATTGATATTCTAAACTCAATTTAAAACTTTTCTCATTTAATATAAAATTTGGACTTTAATTCTAACATTTTATTACTAAATCTCCTCTAATTAATATTTCCTAATATTTTTCACAAAACTTATATTATTTTAATTAAATTAAGATATGTCAAAAGTCCTTCTCCATTACTCTTATTAAATAAGATACTTTAATTTCAAGACATCATTCTAACTTTATTTCCATACTTAAGGCCGAAAATAACTCTTTGTTCATTACTCCAAATAAAAAGTTTCTTAAATAAAATATTTTAAATTCCAAACCATCCTTAAAAATTATTTCCATTGACATAGTCGAAAATCATTACTTCTTAAATTATAAAATTGTATTCATCTTCTTTTTACTTGTAAATCCTTTAATCCAAATTTAGTCCCCTAATCCTCTAAGTAATATTTTCTAACATTCTTTCCAAAACTTTCATTATAAAAATCTTTTCCATTTACCTTACTAAAAATCCTCTTAAGTAAAATACTTTAAGTTTCACTTTACTTCTCAATCCTATTTTCAACATCATAGCTGAAAATCACTTTTTATTCAATGATAAAATTTATTCATTTCATTCTTATCTCATAAATGCTTAATTAAATTTCTTACCACTAAATCATCTAGATTAACAATTAATAAATCATTTTTGCATTGAATTACCCTTTTGAGAATATGATGGCCATGAGCCACAACGGTCATTGGAACCAAATTTTTTTTCCTTTCTTACACAATTTATAGCATACCACATACTTTAATCATCACAATCCTAATATATTAAGTTCATGCATAATATGAAAGCCATAAAAAAATCACCTAAAGCATATAAATATAAATCACACAATCATACAAACATGGTGAATAAATCCTCACATGGACTTATCTCCTACAACCAAAACTTCGTTCCTCACCACCATAATTGGCTGATGAGGTTAATGTCACTCTTACCTTAGATGATGCTCAAAGATCTCCTTAGTTGCCTCCTTAGAGAACTCCTACCACTAAAAGATCCTTAAAAACAAATCAAACACACAAATATTAAGATCTAAGGCTAGTGATAAGATAACCATGGATCAAAATCATGGTTTAGATCTTTGAAATGAATTTAGAAGTGAAGATCAAGAACTTCACATAAAACCCTTAAACTTGAACTTGAAGAAAAAGGTTGAAGATGGATGAATTAGAAGATGGTCACAACACAAAAGTGTCTTAGAATGGTGTATAGGTTCAAGATATGAGGTTAACTTGAATTATGGAAGATTGGATGATGGGTTTTGGGGGCTTGGCCATGGCCTTAGAGAGAAAATGTGAGAGAGTTTTGTGTTCTTTGTTCCATGAAAAGATGATAAGTGAATAATGAAGAAGCAAAACTAAATTTTGGCTCTCCAAAACTCTATGGCCGTGGGACTCAAAGGAAGAGAAAATGAGATAGTGTTTTATGATAGCTCTTAGATATTTGTTTTCTTGAAAGCTAAACAAGACAGACATAGAGGAAGGAGTGATCAAACTGATCACTTAAGCTTCTCAAAATCGTGGATCACATCAAGGGTGGAGATTAAAACTTCTCCTCCAAGCTTGCCATCCATTGGTGCATCACAATGAGTCATATAATGAGTCATAGGGTGAGTCATAATAGTGAGTCATATGATGAGTCATGAGAAAGAAAAATGAAATTCATGACTAGGCTCATGACTAAGCACCTACAAGATATTTTCCGGTAGCTATTACCCAATGGACAAAGGCTCCTGCTAGAAGACTAGTATTTATTATCCAATGGATAATAACATTATCCAATGAATAATAGAACAGAGTAAAATCTTAGAAAAAGAAATTTTTTGAAAATTGTTTCCAATTTCGGGTTTAGTGAGCTCCCCCGGCCCCGCATTAACAGTCCAAAATTTTCTAGTCCAAATTTTTTTTATTTTTTCGGGCCCACTTCAAACACACATATAATCTAAAATAATAATAAAATAATCAAAATAAATTAAAATTTCATAAAAAATCCCATAAATCATAAAAATCATGAAAATCAAGAAAAATAAAAATTCGATGTTACCAAGTGACCTCAATACTCAAGAGGGGGGTGAATTGAGTAAGTAAAACAAGTTCGCAAATCTTTCGCAAATCGTTTGATAACTAATTTTCGTTGAAGCTATTGAATGATTAGAGATAATTGGATGAATAAGATAAACACTTTTACTTATAAAAGTGATAGCCTAAGGAGACAATATCCAAGCAATTCAATAAAACAGTACATAAAGTAAAGAGAAGGGTTTAGAGAAAACAAACACAGTCGTTTATCCTGGTTCGATCACCAAACCACTTGTGATCTACGTCCAGTCCGCAAGCAATAACTTGAGATTTTTCACTATATCTTCAAGCTTCAATGGGTGCTTGACAACCACTACAACCTTGAGCACTCAACACTTTGGGATACCTCACCCTAATGCTTGAGCCTCTGTTTTCCAAAGGATACCTCACCCTTTTACAGTTTGGAGGGATGCCTCACCCTCTCTATAGAATTTACAAAGATTGAATAGATAGAAACTCTCTTGAAAGAGCAGATAATACAACTGGAAATTCAATGGGTATAAGATTCATGGTTTACGCTCAAAAATAGAGTATTAATGGAGGAAAGGTTGAAGACTTGTTTTTAATGCTCAACCAAGGTTTTTCAGATTAATTGTCTAACCCCCATAAATGCCCAACAACTTTTATTTATAAGTCATTGAAGATTAGAGCCGTTGGGAGGTGGTTGGAGCATTAAATGTTATGTAACTATCTGTTAATTTCTGTTTCTGGAAACCTCTCTTATTCGAATAAGAGATTTCTTATTCGAATAACGCTTGAAATAGCTTCAGTGTGTTTTCCTCTGTAATGAGTTATTCGAATAACACCTTGGTTATTCGAATAACCAATTAAATGTTTGGCTTCTGAGAAAACATATTATTCGAATAACGTCCTAGTTATTCGAATAACCAATTAAATGTTTGACTTCTGGGAAAACATGTTATTCTAATAACATTCATGTTATTCGAATAACTCATTCGAATAAAAGAGCTTCTGAGTTCTCGTTATCCGAATAACAACATTGTTATTCGAATAACCAATTAAACATGGTTTTATTTAAAACGCTTGTTATTCGAATAATAACTCTGTTATTCGAATAACCGATTAATAAATTGACTTCCTGGAAATGTGTTATTCGAATAACACTTTGTTATTCGAATAACTTATTCGTGCCAAAACATTTTTGAATCATTTATTCGAATAATGCATGGCTTATTCGAATAAATCCTTTCCTGAATGATTTATTTGGAACCTCTGACTTGTGTTATTCGAATAAGCAACCCTTTATTCGAATAATACATATGAAAAACATGTTTTGAGCGTTTTTAAATGTTGCTCTTGATTCCATATGATCTTGTAGGTTTATGGACACGAAATGGTTGATTCTTTGGAAGTTAAAAACCATATTGAAGCCTTGAAAACTTGTGTGCTATTTCGAAACGCAAGATTAAGCTATTTGTGAATCTTTATATACCTTTACAAAATGATTGATGTCCTAAAAGCTATACTTGATGGTCTTGATACTCTTGGACTTGATCTTGCAACATCTTTAAGCTTGTTATCATCAAAACACATTCTTTATCAGATACATGCCAGTCACATTCAAGGTGTTTCAACACTCCTCCACTAAAAAGCATTTCGTCCCCGAAATTACCTTACCTTAGAACAACTGCAGATATTGCTCCTTCCTTCTATCTTCTAGTTCCCATGTTGCATCTCCTGTCACATCGTTCCAGATTACCTTTACTAAGGCAATTCCCTTTCTTTTGAGTTATTTCACTCGTCTATCTTTAATCTTAACAGGAAGTGTCTCATAGATCAAGTTCTCTTTTTTAATTGTATTGTATCTGGTACTATAATCAGGAATATATTTTCTCCTTTGAGATATATGGAAGGCACTATGAAGGTTAGAAAGAAAAAGTGGCAAAGTTGTTTGGTAAACTATCGGACCTATCCGACAAAGAATTTGATATGGTCTAATGAATTTAGAAATGAGCTTTCTGAATTCAAATCCAGAAATCTCAGTCTTAGGGAACACTAAAGTTTTATTGGAATAGTATAACAAAATATGGTTAGTAGATAACCAATCCATTCCTGAGATCATGTCTATTTATGAAAGAAGTGGACAAATCAAATTCATAGAAAAGTTCTGATTTCTAACAGTAATAGGACAATTTAAACATGCTTGAGTAGTAATAGCAAGTTTAGCAGTGGAAGTAGAAATAATCAAGTCAAATGGTAATGAAGGCATAAATAATTCTAATTTATTTCCACAGTCATATACAATAAAAGAATGGATTGCCCCCTGAGTTATACAGTACAGTTAAAGGATTACTCCCTATGGCACAATCTCCCTTGATTAGACCTTCAGATTGGAAGGCTTTTCCTCCACTCAACGTATAGACTCCTCCTCCCGCTTAAGGTCTCGAAGCACGTACGTTACTCGCAGAAGGTTCCATCTTTAATTTAGTACAGTCTCTAGAAAAGTGTCTGAGTTTCCCGCACTTGAAATAGATTACTTCCTTGTTCGTACACTCCTTTATTAAGTGATTTCTTCCACACTTCTTACAATGTGGTAAAGATGTCACGGTCTGACCGAATCTGCTGCCACTAGTACTTCCTCTATTTGTTCATTGTTGTTGTTGATTCCCTGATGGTCATAAATACAATTTCTGCTAGAATCGATTGACTTTACATTTCCTCCCCCTTTGAAACCTAGATGGTCTAAAGTTACGGAGTCTCATATACCGAGATTGATTCAACTCTAATAGATTCTGAGCCTCGACTGTCGCTTCCTGCTGCTGAATAGTCTTTAGAATTTGTTGTACTATAACATTTGCCATTCTTTGCATTGCTATCGTAGCTGTAACCATACTATCGTTGTCATGTCCCATGTCTATTTGTGCACCTCAACCATGATCCATTACTTTTCTTCGACGTCAAAACAGAACACAACAGAAATTAAGTAAGCAAAATTGTCTTCTTTCAGAAACCAAACACAGAGAAACACACAGCACAAACAAGACAAGCCTACCCCCAAACCCAAAAGACTCGAACTTGGGCTCTGATACTAACTAATGTAACACCCTCCTTAGGGTATTACATTTCGGACTAAAACATACTAAAACTGAAAACCCAAGTCATAATTAATTTATTTAAATAGTATATGAGTTGTAAAATTCATTTTTCGCAGATAGCATAAAATTAATAGAATATTAAAACCACGAAACACAGTACTGAATAATATACATCTCATGTACATAACATAGATTAGTAACAACTTAAATACATAAAGCTTACGTACTCCAAGTAATATGTATAACTACCATATCAAAACTAAACCTAACCCAAGTCCAAACACTTGAAGAGAAGGGTCCTATACCCGATCCTCCTCTGGATCTTATTTGGAATCCCTAACGGACAAATTTCCCAATCGGGGCATGTCACTATAGACGGAAGTCCGAGCGGTCGACACCTTGGAATCTTCCCTAGGAGTGTTATGAAGATCACCCCACAACTCTCTAATAGGCATAGAGAACTCCAAATGCACATAAGCATCAAAAGAGAAAATAGTGACCCCATGATAGGTCCTACTCCAAAACAAGGTAACATCTCCAACATACTGAATGCCCCCCATGTCCCAATGGATGCGCCACGCTATGGTGTCCCCATGAAACTGCATGCTAACAAAATCCTGAAGATTCTACCTCACCGCCATCATAGTCTTCTTAAAACATAAATATAGAGTAGAACAAACAAATAGAACAATAATACAAAGAGGTGAGATCCCCTACATTAATGCCAGCATGGCAACATAGAAATAATAATGACAATAATGCCATTCACATATAGCAATATCATAGAACAATAGGTATAATCATGTTATCAACTAATAGATAATTCAACAATGTATATCATAATATACGAATACTGACCATACCACAAAAATAAGCATACTGACTATACCACAACAATATGTATATTGACCATGCCTATGCACAATGAATTTACCCCTACTCCATGGAGCTAACACAACATCGGTGAGAATGATCCAAAAGATATGTCTATATCTCGACAGCCTCAAATCAAGTGCTATAATATTTTTAATATACGTATCATGGCTTATACAAGATATTCTACACCAGATCATGAATAGAATAGTGTCTCGTCGAGATTATCGGTACGTTTGCATCGGTTGTCATGGCACAGTAGTGCTACTAATTGGTCACAAGTGGAATTCTGCAGCCCGATGCCTCCAAGATCATTCATAGACCCTCACTACACAATTCGCACCTGCACTAAGGTGTAATTCATCTCCTAGGCATACAACTTTCACAATGCATGATCAAATGACATCAATAATTAAACAATTATTAACAACATGATCTTTTTACAAAAACAAGCCACCATTGGCTAAACCGTCCACTGACGTTCCCGGGTCCAGAACATCGGCCCTGACAGCACTTTGCTATTTTTCTCAATCACGAAGTACCTTTTTTACGTTTGCACAATTTCGTAAAACTTTTGTTATGTTTTCAAATCGTGTAACATTTTTCCAACATTTTCTCAATCGTGTAAAGATTTTAAAACTTTTTCTTAATCGCATAGTTAAAAATCATCATTTTTAAATCATGAAAATGTTTTTCTACATATTTTCAATCGCATAAAATGTTTTATTGATATTCAAAACTCAATTTAAAACTTTTCTCATTTAATATAAAATTTGGACTTTAATGCCAACATTTTCTTACAAAACCTCCTCTAATTAATATTTCCTAATATTTTTCACAAAACTTATATTATTTTAATTAAATCAAGATATGTCGAAAGTCCTTCTCCATTACTCTTATTAAATAAAATAATTTAATTTCAAAACATCATTCTAACTTTATTTTCATACTTAAGGCCGAAAATCACTTTGTTCATTACTCAAAATAAAATTTTTCTTAAATAAAATATTTTAAATTCCAAACCATCATTAAAAATTATTTCCATTGACATAGTGAAAATCATTACTTCTTAAATTATAAAATTGTATTCATCTTCTTTTTACTTGTAAATCCTTAATCCTAATTTAGTCCCCTAATCGTCTAAGTTTTCTAACATTCTTTCCAAAACTTTCATTATAAAAATCTTTTCCATTTACCTTACTAAAAATCCTCTTAAGTAAAATACTTTAAGTTTCACTTTACTTCTCAATCCTATTTTTCAACATCATAGCCGAAAATCACTTTTTATTCAATGATAAACTTTATTCATTTCGTTCTTATCTCATAAATCCTTAATTAAATTTCTTACCACTAAATCATCTAGGTTAACAATTAATAAATCATTTTTGCATTGAATTACCCTTTTGAGGATATGATGGCCGTGAGCCACAATGGTCATTGGAACCAAAATTGCTTTCCTTTCTAACACAATTTATAGCATACCACATACTTTAATCATCACAATCCTAATATATCAAGTTCATGCATAATATGAAAGCCACAAAAAAATCACCTAAAGCATATAAATATAAATCATGTGAATGCTCATGTCTTGAAGCATATCAAATGAGTTTTTTGATGATAACAAAGACAAAAAGAGAAGAACAAGACCAAAAGAAAAGACCAAGATCAAAAAAAGGAAACCAAGAGGTATATAGATATAAGTCTTAGAAATTAAATGTAAAATGCTCTCAAGGTATCTCAATGATCATCAAATGGTTTTTCAAATGTTCCTTTTAAATTAACTAACAATTCAAATATCATTTTTTTTGAAAGATATGTTGATTTCAATCTTGGATTTCATAACTTAAATGTAAATCTTGTTTAAATCCAAGATCAAGATGAAAAGATTGACCATGCACTTAATTAGAGTTGAAAATGTGTTCAAAGGTCTTGGTAATCGATTACACATGTGTTGTAATCGATTACAAGCTAAATAGAGGCCTTGTAATCGATTACATTGAGCATGTAATCGATTACAAGTATGGCGGAAGCCTTATAATCGATTACACAAGGCTGGTAATCGATTACAAGTCAGACAGAGGTCGTGTATTCGATTACACAAGGCTGGTAATCGATTACATCCTGCCCAGAAAGCCAAGAACACATTCAAACAGCCTGGTAATCGATTACCACTATGGTGTAATCGATTACCACTATCTTGACAATGCCCAACGACTATATTAGGTGCATTAAATGCTTGGCTTTAATGTCCCCAACGACTCTTTTAATGAAAAACTAATTATATACTTGAGTTGGGGGTCCATTAATGGTTAATCTTGAACCTTGAAACATCTTTCTAACATCATACATGAAAATCAATCTCTGAATTCTTTCTTGCTCTGTTTTTTATTCAAATCCTTGGGATATTCTAAAAGAGCATTCTAGAGTTTCAATTTGTATCATTTACTCTAGTGAGAGTTTTATTCTATCAATCTTGATTATTGTAAAGAAGAGGGTGAGACATCCCTCTAATTTGTAAAGGGTGAGGCATCCCTTGTTTGAACAGGCTCAAGCTACAAAAGGTGAGTTATCCCAATGTGGTGTTGAGTGTTCTAAATTGTAAAGGTTATAATCACCTGATTCATGCTTGGAATTTAGTGGAACATCTCAGGTGATTGCTTGAGGATTGGACATAAGCCACAAGTGGATTGGTGGCTGAATTAGGATAAACTTGGTGTTTGTTCTTCTAAACTCAACTCTTTAATATTGTGCACTATTTTATTAAGTTTGCTAGAATTCTATCTTGCTTGGTTGTAGTATTTGTAAGTGAAAGTATTCATCTCATCTATCTATTCATCTTTATTAATTAAATAGCTTCAACAAAAATAAGAATTCAAGTGTTTTGTGAAAGATTTGTGAACTTATTTTATATACTAATAATTATGATTTTTAACATATTAATTATCCACACAATTACCTTATTAATGATGTCCATATTGTAATTAAGTGATCTTAGCACTCATTTAGATCATTGGGTTGAATTGGGCTTTAAAGCAAAATTTTCGGATTTTAATGCATATTGACAGTGGTTCAGTAATTTTACCATCACTTGAGTTGTAGATCTCTGATTTTGATGTTCTTTATATGCTAAGAAAGATGAGAAAAATATCTACAAGTTTTGTAGAATGTAAAATTGGAAGATTCGGATGTTTACGTGGTCAAATACAGCCTTGAAGTTGGACCAGTGGTACTATTACGAATTCTGGACATACCTTCACTATTTTGGGCATATCTCATTCATTTCAAGCCCAAATTAAGCATGTGAGCACTCCTTGGAAAGCTTACTTCAAAGGCTATCTGATGGACTTGATTTGAATTAGAGATTGTGATAGAAATCCAAAAGATGGAAACATGAAAAAAGTGGAAGAATCATTGGAAGGTGGGAGACACACTTTGATAATGGAGGAATAATTAACAAAAGTGGGTAAACCACTTTTGACTCTTAGTAGATGATTAAGAGGAGAGCAATCATATTTGTGATAAAATAATGCAGAGCTTCTACGTAGAGGTTATTGTAGTTTTAGTTTTTGGATTTTGAGACTTCTCCTCTTCTCTTCCTCTCCTCCTCTCTCTTTGTTATTGTTATTTTTTGTATGGTTCTTGAAGGTTCTCCAATGGTGATGGCTATGGAGAGCTAAACTTCTTTAATCAATTCAAGAGATTGACATTCTTGATGATTAATCTTGAGATCTTGTTTTAATTGCTATACATTCATCTATTAATCAAGTTTCTCTTTCTCTTCTTCGCTTGTTTAAATTCTGATTTAATGCTTAATTTGATTAGGATTTACATATGTTAATTGCATAATTATCATGTGCCAAGATATGAATCCAGAGGTTAAATAATGCATCAAAGGTGTTCGATAAAATATTTAGCTTGGTTAGATCTTAGTTTTTAAGTTAATTTGAGTTTTGAATGGATGCTTAATTTATCTAACCTTAATTAATTGAATTCTAGAAGCGTTTCTAGTAGAAGATCCATGGATCATTGAGAGGCGTCTTGATGTGATCTAAGACCAAGGATTTGGTTGATAGTTAAACGGATTTATAAAGATCAAGGATGGATTAAAATCAAGGTTGGTTAATTCTCTTAGATTGGTTGTTTTCTTAATTTTGTTTACTCATTTTAATTACTCTTTGTTATTCAATCTTGCAAAACTCTCCCCCTGTTTATTAACCTCTTAATCTGACTTCATAATTAGAGTGATCTATGGGCTCGACCCGGTGTTACCTTATGCTACAAGTAATTTTGGTAATCGGTTATAAATTGATTTAAATTTGGTAATCTCGACAGTTATCAAATTTTTGGCGCCGTTGCTGGGGATCATTTTGATTTTGTTCAATCTTATTAAGAGTATATTTAACTACTAATCCCTCACTAACCTTTGTGTTGCTGTGTTTTGGTGATTTTTAGGAGAAAACGGGTGATTACGGTCACTTTGTAGAATTTCGTATTGACAAAAAATGTGCCCAGAATGCACTGAAACTTGGTCAGTTGAAGGAAAATGGCTTAATAAACAAGACTCATAGTAAAATGTGAGGTCACCCCTGGTTTTCCTAAAATCCATCATTTAGACTAGTTTTTTAATTTTTTAATATTTTTTATTACATTTTTTAGTTTCATTTTTGTATAGTTTTCATGCTGTACAAGTCTCATAATTTTTAAAAATCATTGCATAGGTCAATTAGATTTATTTTGGTATATTTTTAGTGTTATCTAGTGTATTTTACTTGTTTACTGATTTTGTGTTTTGATTTGTGCATGACTAGGTCTAATCCTGATATCTTGCTTGAATTTGATCCTGAGATTGATAGAACATTGCATAGGTTGATTAGAACTCATAGGCTAAGTGAAAGAATTGGTTCTGAATTTAGTTGTGACATTGAATCTGAGGGTGCACTTGAGATCTTAAGTGATTCTAAAATCATGGCTGATAACAGGCAAAATAGGACCCTTAAAGAACTTGCTGCTCCTGATGTAACTTACCAGTCTTTGTGCATTCAATATCCTGATCTTGATGCTGACTTTGAGTTAAAATCTGGATTGATATACTTGTTGCCCAAGTTTCATGGTCTTACAGGTGAGGATCCCCATAAGCACTTAAAGGAGTTCTATGTGGTCTGTTCAACCATGAAGCCGCATGGAATCTCTGAGGAGCATATCAAGTTGAGGGCATTCCCTTTCTCTCTTGCTGATGTAGCCAAGGATACGCTGTTCTACATTTCACTAGGTTCTGTCACGAGTTGGGATGATATAAAGAAGTTATTCTTGGAGAGGTTCTTCCCTGCATCCAGAGCAGCTGCCATTAGAAAAGACATTTGTGGCATAAGGCAAATGACTGGTGAGACCTTGCATGAATATTGGGAGAGATTCAAGAAGCTGTGTTCGAGCTGTCCCCACCATCAAATTAGTATCAGCTCTTAATTCAATATTTCTATGAGGGCTTGCTGCCAATGGATAGAAGTATGGTGGATGCCACATCTGGAGGTGCCTTGGTGGATAAAACCCCTACTACAGTAAGAGATTTAATAGCAAATATGGCAGCCAATGCTCAACAATTTGGTACAAGAATCCTTACCTCCACCAGAGGAGTCAATAAGGTTCAATTGTCTCAAGTCGACCAACAGAGAATGGAACACAGACTTGATGAATTGACTTCTTTGGTGAGGCAATTAGCAGTGGGACAACATGTACCAGTTTCTGTACAAGAGCTTGCAAGGGTGTGTGGCATTTTTTCTTGTTCATCTCATCCTACTGATGCATGCCCCACACTTTAGGATGATGGTTCTATTTTTCCAGAGCAATCAGTTGCAGCAGCTGGCATTTTTCCTGGTAGACCTCAATATCAGCAGTCCCAACAGCTAAGATATGATCCATTTTCTAATACTTATAACCCTGGCTGGAGGGACCATCCTAACTTGAGATATGGGAATTCTGGTCAGCAACAACAACCCCAATAGCAGTAGCAATTTAGATACCAAGCTGTAGGTCCTAGCAACAATAACCACCCTAGCAACAAATACCAACCACCTGCATTCAGATAACAACAAACTGTGCAGCCACCTATGCAGCAGCCCCTCATGTTGCCAAGTCCATCAACCACTCCATCCGAGCCATCATTGGAAGATTTAATGAAACAAATGGCCACAAATAATATTCAATTCCAGCAGAATGTCAATGCCACCATTCAAAACCTGCAAACTCAGATTGGGCAGCTAGCCACCACTGTGAGTGAGCTGAAATGTCAAGGGTCGAGCCAATTGCCTTCACAAATAGTCAGTAACCCAAGAGGCAATGTAAGTGCCATTACCTTGAGAAGTGGCAAAGAAATTGATAGTCCTAATTTGCCACAACTAGAGCTCCCATTGCAACAACTAGATACTGAATCAGTCCAAAAGAAATGTGTAGAGAATTCAAACCTGGCCATTCCACTACCCTTCCCATATAGAGTGACATAGTCCAAGCAGATAGTGCAGACAGAAATGGAAAAGGAAGTCATGGAGACATTCAGGAAGGTGGAAATCAATATTCCCCTCCTAGATGCAATCAAGCAAATTCCCAAGTATGCCAAATTTCTGAAGGAGTTGTGTATTCACAAGAGAAGACTTAAGGGTACTGAGAAGGTCAGTACGGGTAGAAATATTTTTGCGATGATTCAGCCAAGCATGCCAAAGAAATGCAAAGATCCTGGAACTTTCACAATCCCTTGCACTATAGGCAATTCCAGATTTGACCATGCAATGCTAGATTTAGGTGCTTCTATCAATGTCATACCTATGTCAGTGTATAAGTCTTTGAACATTGGCACCTTACAACCCACTGGCATAGTGATTCAGTTAGTAAACAGAACCACTGCTCATTCTACAGGAGTGCTGGAAGATGTGTTAGTGCGGGTGAATGAGCTGATTTTCCCAGCGGACTTCTACATTCTGGACATGGAAGATGAGTCTTCAACAAATCATGCTCCATTGATTCTAGGAAGACCATTCCTTAAGACAACCAAGACCAAGAGAGATGTGCATGCTGGCACCCTTTCTATGAAATTTGGTGAAGATGTGGTACAGTTTAACATTTTTGATGCCATGAGACATCCCCTTGAGGAGCGTTCAGTTTTTCATGTTGATGTGATTGAAATGTTGGTTGATGATACTTATACTGATATGAGTGCTGAATTCCCTGATATTACTGACTTTCTGGATTCTGTCACTTGTGATATATGTGTTAGCTATGATACTGAACCATGTGCTGCATGTGCTGAGATTTATGCGGTTATGAGTGATGATGCAACTACTTATTTGACTGATGCAGCATATGAAAATGTGAGTCAAAATTATATCGAATTTAATGCTGTTGAGTTGGTTGTTTCAAATAGCTTGCAGCCTTCCATTGTGCATCCCCATCCTTAGAGCTAAAGACTTTGCCAGACCACCTTAAATATGCATATTTGGAAGATGGTGAGAAGCTGCCAGTGATTATCGCTAAGAATCGGCAACCTGAACAAGAAGAAAAATTGTTGCAGGTTTTGAGGTAGCATAAGCGGGCCATCGGATGGACACTTGTAGACATTCCTGGTATTAGTCCTTCCACATGTATGCATAGGACTTTATTGGAGGAAGGTACCAAGCTAGTGAGGCAGCCCCAAAGGAGACTAAACCCCCTGCTGTAACACCCCAAAATTTCCTATCCTATAAATAGTAATTTTGACAGCTAACAGAATTTTACTGTTTAGTAATTTCTGGATACTGTAAAATTATTTTGTTTATTCCGTCAGCGTATTTGATCGTTTTGAGTGATTTACTCTGTGTCAGGAAAATAATAATTTTCAGGCCGGGAAAAATCTTTCTGTATTTATTTCTCTTGACTGTTAATTATTTTTAACAATCTAACTTGATTTTCATATATTTTCTAATTTTTGTAATTTTATGTGTGATTTTGAATTTTTTTCTATTTATGGGCCCCACGATGTGTTTGTGGGCCTAGGTGACCATACGTGGGCTCAGGTGGGTCCCACAAAGTGAAAAATTTTTTTACACATAGAAAAATTTGTACTGTTTAGACGGAGACAGGGGATCTTACTAAACTTGAATTCGGAAACAGTTTTAGAAAATTTGTTTTGTACTATATTTATTTATCGGAAGATAAAAATACAGTAAATATATTCTTTCGTGGAATTTTTAGTAGATAAAAATAGAAATTATATTGCTTAAGTCAACATTGATGGTTTGGATATCCACTATTGATTCAATTAATGGTTAAGAAATAAATTTAATAAAGAAACATAAGATAATCATCATTGATTTAATCAATGATGTGAAAATAAACTTAGTTAGGCAAGCTTTAATATCAACCGTAGATTTAATCAACGGTGTAAAATTAATTATATAAAGTGACCATTTACAACCATTGAATTTAGAGTTGATCAAGGGTGGAGATTTGGTCTTAAAAAGTGACAAAGATCATTTATGACCATTGGATGAAGAATTAATCAAGGGTGGAGATTTGGTCTTAAAAAGTAGCAAAGACTAATTATGACCCTTGGATTAAAAGTAAGAAGAAGTAATCTTGACCCTTTATTTTGGAGACACATCTAATGACTAGAATTTAAAGGAGAAGGATCCAATGGCTTATATTAAGTCTTCTAAATTAAAAGTCTACCTAAATCCTAACCATTGAATTAATCAATGGCTAGGAATGCTTCAAATAATTGTATAAAAAAAAAGATGACAACTTCATGCATTATGAAAGGGGGGATGGTTTTGGAGTGCTTGGAAAAGGAGGAGACAATTTTTTTTAGTAGCCTTTTTAGGCTAAAGAAAAGATGAAGTCAACAATGATTTGATTAGTAACTAATTAAGTCTAATTTGATTAATCTAATGGCCTAATTAACAAGTTAAGTAAACTAAATTAAATATTAAAATGTTATAATCTAATTCTTAATTAGATATCCTAATTTTAATTAGAGATTATAATATGTGAAATAATATGTTAATTAATTAGTTTAGTTAGAATGTTAGTTAAGATTGGTTAGGAAATTTAACTTAACTAATTACCTAATTAATTAGCATGCAATTAGGTGAAAATTGAGAACAATTAATTCCCTAAAATACTCAAGGAGCCACACGGTTTTCATGCAGCTTGGGGAGACTTTTACATGGTTCTTGAACCACCAATAATAGCCATGCAAACTAAATTAATGACCATTATTGTTTGTCATGGTCAATATGACCATTATTGTTTTGTTTGCTTCCTTTGAATTACATGATGAAGGGGGGGAACGGTTGGAGAAGCAAGAAAGAAGAAGAGACATGTTGAGACATGTTGGAGTAGCCTTTTTAGGCCAAAGAAAAAGCTTGAAGACATTAATTAGATGTCTTGACCAATTATTGGTCATTTTCCTAAAGCAAAATTATTTTCTTCTTTCTCTCCATGCAATGCTACGGCTGCCCACTTCAATTCAGCCATTTGATTTCATTTGTATCACATTTTATAACACTTAACTCATTCTCTCTCTTCTCTCTCTTCCAATTTGTTAAGAACACCAAGAACAACACCATTTTCTTTCCTTCCTTGAGCATTCGGTCACCACCCATGGAACCACTTCCAATCTTCCATAATTTTATCTAGCTACATATCTTGAATCCTCTCATCAATTCAAAACACTTTCATGTTGGAGACTTTCTCTAAATCATTCATCTTCATCACTCAACCAAGTTAAGAACACAAAACAACCATTTTCCTTTATTTTCTCACCAAATGGTTCGGCCATGACCACCAAAAGCACCACCCATCACTTTTAATTTCATCCAACCATAGATCTTGAATCTACATGATATTCTAAGCAACTTTCATGTTGGAGACTTTCTCTAAATCATTCATCTTCATGGACTTTCTTCAAGAACAAAGTTATAGGGTTTTTGAGGTGAAGTATAAGAAGACTTCATTTTTTCTCTTCTTTTTCATGATCTAAACCATGTTTGATCCATGGTTCCTCTTAATCAGGCTTAGTATACTAATTTTTATGTATTTTGTTTTGAATTTGAGAAGCCCTTGGTGTTGAAGGACTTGGAAAGAGAAGCAAAATCAAGAAGCTTTGAGGATCTTCAAGAGGTAAGAAGGAGATCCATCTCACCAACCAATTATGGTGGTGGGAGATGGTCTTATATTTGATGAATTGTGAATTCATGTGAGAATTCCAATCCATGGTCATGTAATAATTAATTGTGTGTTTATGAGCTTTACTTTATTTTCTTGTGCCTTGATTATTTTATCTATGCTTAATATGCTTTGCATGATTTTATGGCTTTGATAGTATACTTATAATATGCATGACGAGTATATGGCATGTTTGAGATATTTATGATGAAATATATATATGTATGCCATGATGTGTGGATGAAAAGAAAATTGATCTTGGTTCCAATGGCCAAGAAAGAGCTACGGTTTTGATGCCCTTGATGAGGGTCAATGTTGAAATTTTTTCAAGAACAAGGAAATTAAATTTTGATCCCTAGAACAATGAGAATTTCGGCCAAGACACCTCAAAATAGGTGTTTACAAATTAATATGTTTATGGAAGAATAAAATTGGATTGATTTGAGGAGTATGGAAAATGAACTAAAGGTTTGTTTTTTTTTAAGAAAACATGAACACAAATTTTAGAATGAAATTTTATTGATTTATTTTGTGTAGAAACAAGAATGGAATTTATTTAAGTTAGAAGAAAAATATTTCATGGTTCCAATGACCATCTATAAGGTTTTGATAATTTAGAAAAATGTTTTGATGCTATGAAATACAAGAATTTTCAAATAAGAATTTTTGAAAAGGGAATTAAGTGTTATAAATTAAGTGAAGTGGAATTTTCATAAATAAAAGAAAAAGAAGATTGAAAGTATTGAACTTCAAATTAATTTTAAAAAAATCAATTTTTAGAAGTGATTTAGAAATATAAAAGAAAATGTTTGTAACTTAAATTTACTCACGAAGAATTTATTTGGATTTTGGAAAACGTTAGGAAATTTAAAGTTAAGAAATAATAATTAAAACAACTCAATATGATTTTGTAGGACTAGATCAATAAAAAGTGATTTTGAGAAAATATATATTAAGGAAAAGATTTTTGACTAAGAATGAAAAAGAATTTGCAAAGAAAGTGAAAATGAATTTGAACAAATGGGTTTGTTATATGACCAATCGGTACTTTGGTTTTGAAAATAAAACTTTAATGGTTTTGTTTGTGTAAAATCATATCAATTTAAAAGGAAAAATGTTTTGATAATTTTTCAAATAGTAATGCCTAGATTTTGATGAAACAAAGTAATTTTTCAAGTGGAAATATAATTGATTTAATACAAGAAATTTGAAAAGGGAATCAGAGTATTTTACTCACTTGAAAAATTAAGTTTTGTAAACGAAAATGTTTTCAAACTTCAATTTATTTTGAAGTAGGTTAATTTGGAAATGATTTAGGGAAAAATGGAGAATATAATGATATTTTGAGAATTTACTCAAGTATAACTTATTTTCATGTTTTGAAGTACGTTTGGAAATTTTAAGATTTGAAACATTGATTTATATCAATGGAAAAGTAATTTTGTGGATTATATTTGAAAAAGATTTCTTTAAAGAAACATGGAAAAAGATTTTCTTGAGTAAGAAAATGTGAAAAATGAAGTACAAAGTCATAATATTTTGAGAAAGGATGAAATGGAATTTTTGAAGGTTAAGAAATATTTTTCATAATAGAATTGTGGTGAAAATTTATTTATGTATCTTAAAAACGATTTAGAATATAGTAAAATATTCTATGCGATTTAAAATATGTTAAAATATTTCTACGTGATTTGAATTACGTTTAAATATTTTACGTGAGTTTAAATATTTGACGTACTATTGAAAACTCACTATGTGATTTAAAAGTAATAGAATATTTTTACGGTATTGTGAAAATATAACAGAAACGTTTCAGAATTTTGAAAATGTAACAGAAGTGTTACGATATTTTGAAAACGTAACAGAAATATTTTGGAATTATGAAAACATAATGAAAATGATGCGCAATCTTGTGAAAATACGGCGAAAGTGTTTTATAACTATGAAAACATAATAACATAATTTTGTGTTAAAAATACAGTATAATTACTGTTTAACCAGTGTATGGACACTGTATGAGAGAGTGACGTGTTTTGCCTATGATTGGTATTTGGTGCATTTTATATGCATTGGAAAGAGATGCCTGTATTTGGATTTGGTGCATTATACATGCATTGAAAAGATTTGGCCCGTTGGGGTTGGACTATACCTTGATATACTGCATTGTACAAATGAAATTGAAAAGATTTGGCCGTTGGGTTGGACTTGCACTGATAAATTTGTGCATTGTATAAAAGATAGCTAATAGCTATTATGACCCTTGTGGTTGAAGAGGGAATGAGAATTGATAGTGAGGTCTATGATGGATCTTGGGGGCGTCGAGGCGCGGCAGTCGACCAGTGGACAGCTGGCGAGTATCCTGTACCACTTGGCGATGCAGTCCATTGCAATGCATTGATGATACCCGACAAGAACACGATTCTTTTCAACGACTGGGAGATTGTCTTTGGGCTAAGGCTGACAATTAACCAGAGCATTCTTCTCGAAATTGTGAAAACCTCCATGGAGTCATTTTTGATAAAATGAGTCTTTGTACATATGCATAAATCTGAGCATTTATATATCGTGTGATATATTAATTGGGAATATTGATTATTGGTTATGACAATTGTTTTGAGTACTTGGATGATGATTGAACCTGATAAATGATTAGATGATGATAGTTGATTAATGCCGATAGCATGATTATGGTATGATCTATCTGTATGATATAGCTATTTGTGTTATCTCCGTGCTTGCCATGTTGGTATTGGTGTAGGTGATCTCACCTCTTTGTTATATTGTTTTATGGTGTCTGTACTGTTAAAATCAAATAATAGAAGGATCAAGTTGTCTTAGACATAACGGGCGATGGATACTCTGAGATTGGTGATAACAATAAGGAGTGGACATTCAGGACTCGAAGGTGTGCAGTGTTGACAAAGGAACAGATGTCTGATGCATCAAGATGGATAGAAAAAGGAATAAGTATGTTAAAGTTTTCCGTTAGTGTTGTACCGTGCTATTAAGTAGGACCCGTCATGGGGTTTGCTACTGTAAAAAAAAAATAAGTCTGTTAATTTTATATTTCTCTTTAAATTGTGATATTAATTGGTGTCAATATTGCATAATGAATAGTTAAAATATGATTTTTAATATTACCTAATATTTTCAGTAAATTTACGTTTCAGTAAAGAAGAAATTTTGAAACCCATCTTTTATAACTCAAACTTTGTGCGAACTTATTTTCAGATTATGAGTCGGGAGTCAGAAATGTGATGCCCTAGCTAGGGTGTTACATTAGTTGGTATCAGAGCTAGGGTGTTACATTAGTTGGTATCAGAGCACGATTTGAGTCTTTTGGGGTTTGTGATTAGGTCTATTTTGCTTGTGTTGTGTTCTCTGTGTTTGTTTTCCAAAAGGAAATAATGTTATTTATAATGAATATTAGATCCATTATATTTCGATCCGCACGCCTTAGTTATACTTGTGTGGAAGTGGAACATGTTACTAGTAATGCAATTGCAGCTATGAGGGCAACGGGAGCAATGTGGAAAGACGACTGCACGAACAAAGGACCGCTGTTCAGTGGAAACTGGAAGTTGAAGTTTAGAATCTGACAGAAGAGAATCAGTCTTGGAATATAAGATTTCGTAATTTTGGAACCTGATATTTTTTTAGGATATTGAGAAAGTAATTGATTTCGATAGAAGATGTATTTACAACCATTGAGGAAACCAAAAATAGTAAAGGATGTGAAAGAAGGTACTTAATGAAGGAATGTACGTCAAGAAAACAATTTACGAAAAAGTTGGACACATTTTCAAAGAGTATAATCTCTAATGTGTTCTTTGAAAATAGAGTTTTTTATTAGTAAAAATTTTACATAGTAAGGGAAGTTGTTACTCTGAATGGAACGGGAGTGTTCTGAGCGGAAGATTTAATCAATGGAGATTGTGTCATTAGAGCTAATCCTATAAACCATCTTGAATATTTCGTGAATAACCTATTCCTTATGACATATGATTGAGTAGATCAATTATATGTTAGAGTTATTCATTATCCTCGATTTGTTTACTGTTTCTATTCTTAGCTAATCGAGCTATTCAAGTTGTTGTTATAGATCAAATCTTTGTATTAGTTTGATCTGTTGTTCAAAATTTTGTGTTAGTTTGATCTGTTTCATAAACAGAGGCGTGGTCTTTGAAAATGGATTGGTTATTTTCCAACCATATCAATGAGATTATTTCAACAAGCGTGAGTAATCCAGAGAAACTTCATTTTTGAAAATCGGGTTACATCCAATTCTTTCTTTGGATATGTTCGATAATGAGGTTCGATTCGTTTTGTTATCTTCTATGATGTTTTCTTTCATCTCCTGCAATTGAAGGAATATCTTGCAAGAAAGGATATTTTTATATTTGTATCCATGTTAACGTACCTGAGTAACGCAGCAGAAGCGTGGTGAATTCTTCCAAAGATTGGAACAATTCTTCTATGGGAAAATTTAAGACAGTAATGGAAAATCGTAGAAATTTTTTTTTTTTTTATGAAAGTATCCGGTATAGTGCTGTGGAAAGGAGAACTCGGTTAGTGAGACATTTCTTGTTAAAAGCAAAAATCTAGAATATGTGGTGATACGAAGATAAGGAAATTTTAAGTAATACATTACATTAGCTGAACATTACATTACATTAGTTGGAAGTTATCTGAGAAAAACTATTCTAGGCATGAATGAAGATCGGTTGTTGTTATGTTGGTATTAGAGATATGGAGATTCTTTCTTTCTAGAGTAACATTCAACATCTTCAGTAATTATAGGAGTCTGAGATATCTATTTGATCAGAAGAAGTTGAACATCAGCAAAGAGATTTTGTTGGTTAGAATAGTATAGCAAGATGTAAGAGAGGAAGCTTCATGAGAATTGGAAAATAAGATGAAAGCACCATATCCGTATTTATTCTGAGGGTGTGAAATCATGTTTCTCAAATTTCGAGGATGAAATTTCTTTTAGAGGGGAGAATTGTAACACCCCAAAATTTCCTATCCTATAAACAATAATTTTGATGACAATGTAATTTTCTTGTTTAGTAATTTCTGGATACTGTAAAATTATTTTGTTTATTCCATCAGCGTATTTGATCATTTTGAGTGATTTACTCCGTGTTAGGAAAATAATAATTTTTGGGCCGAGGAAAATCTTTTTGTATTTATTTCTCTTGACTTTTAATTATTTTTAACAATCTGACTTGATTTTCATACATTTTCTAATTTTTGTGATTTTATGTGTGATTTTGAATTTTTTCTATTTGTGGGCCCCACGAGGTGTTTGTGGGCCCAGGTGACCATAAGTGGGCTCAGGTGGGTCCCACAAAGTGAAAAAATTTTCTACGCATAGAAAAATTTGTACTGTTTAGACGGAGATAGGGGATCTTACTAAACCTGAATCCGGAAACAGTTTTAGAAAATTTATTTTGTACTGTATTTATTTATCGGAAGATAAAAATACAGTAAATATATTCTTTCATGAGATTTTTAGTAGATAAAAGTAGAAATTATATTGCTTAAGTCAACATTGGTGGTTTGAATATCCACTATTGATTCAATTAACGGTTAAGAAATAAATTTAATAAAGAAACATAAGATAATCATCATTGATTTAATCAATGGTGTGAAAATAAACTTAGTTAGGCAAGCTTCAATATCAACCGTAGATTTAATCAACAGTATAAAATTAATTATATAAAGTGACCATTTACAACCATTGGATTTATAGTTAATCAAGGGTGGAGATTTGGTCTTAAAAAGTGACAAAGACCATTTATGACCATTGGATGAAGAATTAATCAAAGGTGGAGATTTGGTCTTAAAAAGTAGCAAAGACTAATTATGACCCTTGGATTAAAAGTAAGAAGAATTAATCTTGACCCTTTATTTTGGAGACACATCTAATGGCTAGAATTTAAAGGAGAAGGATCCAATGGCTTAGATTAAGTCTTCTAAATTAAAAGTCTACCTAAATCCTAACCATTGAATTAATCAATGGCTAGGAATGCTTCAAATAATTGTATAAAAAAAAAAAGATGACAACTTCATGCATTATGGAAGTGGGGGACGGTTTTGGAGTGCTTGGACAAGGAGGAGACAATTTTTTTAGTAGCCTTTTTAGGCTAAAGAAAAGATGAAGTCAACAATGATTTGATTAGTAACTAATTAAGCCTAATTTGATTAATCTAATGGCCTAATTAACAAGTTAAGTAAACTAAATTAAATATTAAATTATTATAATCTAATTCTTAATTAGATATCCTAATTTTAATTAGAGATTATAATATGTGAAATAATATGTTAATTAATTAGTTATATAGTTAGAATGTTAGTTAAGATTGGTTAGGAAATTTAACCTAACTAATTACCTAATTAATTAGCATGCAATTAGGTGAAAATTGAGAACAATTAATTCCCTAAAATACTCAAGGAGCCACACGATTTTCATGCAGCTTGGGGAGACTTTTACATATTTCTTGAACCACCAATAATAGTCATGCAAACTAAATTAATGACCATTATTGTTTGTCATGGTCAATATGACCATTATTGTTTTGTTTGCTTCCTTTGAATTGCATGATGAAGGGGGGGAACAGTTGGAGAAGCAAGAAAGAAGAAGAGACATGTTGAGACATGTTGCAGTAGCCTTTTTAGGCCAAAGAAAAAGCTTGAAGATATTAATTAGACGTCTTGACCAATTATTGGTCATTTTCCTAAAGCAAAATTATTTTCTTCTTTCTCTCCATGCAATGCTATGGCTGCCCACTTCAATTCAGCCATTTGATTTCATTTGTATCACATTTTATAACACTTAACTCATCCTCTCTCTTCTCTCTCTTCCAATTTGTCAAGAACACCAAGAACAACACCATTTTCTTTCCTTCCTTGAGCATTCGGTCACCACCCATGGAACCACTTTCAATCTTTCATAATTTTATCTAGCTACATATCTTGAATCCTCTCATCAATTCAAAACACTTTCATGTTGGAGACTTTCTCTAAATCATTCATCTTCATCACTCAACCAAGCCAAGAACACAAAACAATTATTTTCCTTCATTTTCTCACCAAATGGTTCGGCCATGACCACCAAAAGCACCACCCATCACTTTTAATTTCATCCAACCATAGATCTTGAATCTACATGATATTCTAAGCAACTTTCATGTTGGAGACTTTCTCTAAATCATTCATCTTCATGGACTTTCTTCAAGAACAAAGTTATGGGGTTTTTGAGGTGAAGTATAAGAAGACTTCATTTCTTCTCTTCTTTTTCATGATCTAAACCATGTTTGATCCATGGTTCCTCTTAATCAAGCTTAGTATACTAATTTCTATGTATTTTGTTTTGAATTTGAGAAGCCCTTGGTGTTGAAGGACTTGGAAAGAGAAGCAAAATCAAGAAGCTTTGAGGATCTTCAAGAGGTAAAAAGGAGATCCATCTCACAAACCAATTATGGTGGTGGGAGATGGTCTTATATTTGATGAATTGTGAATTCATGTGAGAATTTCAATCCATGGTCATGTAATAATTAATTGTGTGTTTATGAGCTTTGCTTTATTTTCTTGTGCCTTGATTATTTTGTCTATGCTTAATATGCTTTGCATGATTTTATGGCTTTGATAGTATACTTATAATATGTATGATGAGTATATGGCATGTTTGTGATATTTATGATGAAATATATATATGTATGCCATGATGTGTGGATGAAATGAAAATTGATCTTGGTTCCAATGGCCAAGGAAGAGCTACGGTTTTGATGCCCTTGATGAGGGTCAATGTTGAAATTTTTTCAAGAACAAGGAAATTAAATTTTGATCCCTAGAACAATGAGAATTTCGACGAAGATACCTCAAAATAGGTGTTTACAAATTAATATGTTTATGGAAGAATAAAATTGGATTGATTTGAGGAGTATGGAAAATGAACTAAAGGTTTATTTTTTTTAAGAAAACATGAACACAAATTTTAGAATAAAATTTTATTGATTTATTTTGTGTAGAAACAAGAATGGAATTTATTTAAGTTAGAAGAAAAATATTTCATGGTTCCAATGACCATCTGTAAGGTTTTGATAATTTAGAAAAATGTTTTGATGCTATGAAATACAAGAATTTTCAAATAAGGATTTTTGAAAAGGGAATTAAGTGTTATAAATTAAGTGAAGTGGAATTTTCATAAATAAAAAAAAAAGAAGATTGAAAGTATTGAACTTCAAATTAATTTAAAAAGAATCAATTTTTAGAAGTGATTTAGAAATATAAAAGAAAATGTTTGTAACTTAAATTTACTCACGAAGAATTTATTTGGGTTTTGGAAAACGTTAGGAAATTTAAAGTTAAGAAACAATAATTAAAACAACTCAATATGATTTTGTAGGACTAGATCAATAAAAAGTGATTTTGAGAAAATATATATTAATGAAAAGATTTTTGACTAAGAATGAAAAAAGATTTGCAAAGAAAGTGAAAATGACATTGAACAAATGGGTTTGTTATATGACCAATCAGTACTTTGGTTTTGAAAATAAAACTTTAATGGTTTTGTTTGTGTAAAACCATATCAATTTAAAAGAAAAAATGTTTTGATAATTTTTCAAATAGTAATGCCTAGATTTTGATGAAACAAAGTAATTTTTCAAGTGGAAATATAATTGATTTAATACAAGAAATTTGAAAAGGGAATCATAGTATTTTACTCACTTGAAAAATTAAGTTTTGTAAACGAAAATGTTTTCAAACTTCAATTTATTTTGAAGTAGGTTAATTTGGAAATGATTTGGGGAAAAATGGAGAATATAATGGTATTTTGAGAATTTACTCAAGTATAACTTATTTTCAAGTTTTGAAGTACATTTGGAAATTTCAAGATTTGAAACATTGATTTATATCAATGGAAAAATAATTTTGTGGATTATATTTGAAAAAGAATTTCTTGAGTAAAGAAACGTGGAAAAAGATTTTATTGAGTAAGAAAATGTGAAAAATGAAGTACAAAGTCATAATATTTTGAGAAAGGATGAAATGAAATTTTTGAAGGTTAAGAAATATTTTTCATAATAGAATTGTGGTGAAAAATGATTTATGTATCTTAAAAACAATTTAGAATATAGTAAAATATTCCTATGCGATTTAAAATATGTTAAAATATTTCTACATTGATTTGAATTACGTTTAAATATTTTACGTGAGTTTAAATATTTGACATATCTTGTTGAAAAATCACTATGTGATTTAAAAGTAATAGAATATTTTTACGGTATTGTGAAAATATAACAGAAACGTTTCAGAATTTTGAAAACGTAACAGAAACATTTTGGAATTGTGAAAATATAATGAAAATGTTGCGCAATCTTGTGAAAATACGGCGAAAGTGTTTTATAACTATGAAAACATGATAATATGATTTTGTGTTGAAAATACAAGTATAATTATCTTGTTTAACGGTGTATGGACACTGTATGAGAGTGACGTGTTTTGCCTATGATTGGTATTTGGTGCATTTTATATGCATTGGAAAGAGATGCCCGTATTTGGATTTGGTGCATTATACATGCATTGAAAAGATTTGGCCCGTTGGGGTTGGACTTGCACTGATATACTCGTGCATTGTACAAATGAAATTGAAAAGATTTGGCCGTTGGGGTTGGACTTGCACTGATAAATTCGTGCATTGTATAAAAGATAGCTAATAGCTATTATGGCCCTTGTGGTTGAAGAGGGAATGAGAATTGATAGTGAGGTCTATGATGGATCTTGGGGGCATCGAGGCGCGGCGGTCGACCGTGGGACGGTGGCGAGTACCCTGTGCCACTTGGCGATGCAGTCCGTTGCAACGCATTGATGATACCCGACAGGAACACGATTCTTTTCAACGACTAGGAGATTGTCTTTGGGCTAAGGCTGACAATTAACCAGAGCATTCTTCTCGAAATTGTGAAAACCTCCATGGAGTCATTTTTGATAAAATGAGTCTTTGTACATATGCATAAATCTGAGCATTTATATCTGTGTGATATATTAATTGGGGAATATTGGTTATTGGTTATAACAATTGTTTTGAGTACTTGGATGATGATTGAACTGATAAATGATTAGATGATGATAGTTGATTAATACTGATAGCATGATTATGGTATGATCTATCTGTATGATATAGCTATTTGTGTTATCTCTGTGCTGCCATGTTGGTATTGGTGTAGGTGATCTTACCTCTTTGTTATATTGTTTTGTTGTGTCTGTACTGTTAAAATCAAATAATAGAAGGATCGAGTTGTCTTAGACATAACGGGCGATGGATACTCTGAGATTGGTGATAACAATAAGGAGTGGACATTCAGGACTCGAAGGTGTGCAGTGTTGACAAAGGAACAGATGTCTGATGCATCAAGATGGACAGAAAAAGGAATAAGTATGTTAAAGTTTTCCGTTAGTGTTGTACCGTGCTATTAAGTAGGACCCGTCATGGGGTTTGCTACTGTCAAAAAAAAAATATAAGTCTGTTAATTTTATATTTCTCTTTAAATTGTTATATTAATTGGTGTCAATATTGCATAATAAATAGTTAAAATATGATTTTCATTATTACCTAATATTTTCAGTAAATTCACGTTTCAGTAAAGAAGAAATTTTGAAACCCATCTTTTATAACTCAAACTTTGTGCGAACTTATTTTCAGATTATGAGTCGGGAGTCAGAAATGTGATGCCCTAGCTAGGGTGTTACATTAGTTGGTATCAGAGCTAAGGTGTTACATTAGTTGGTATCAGAGCTAGGGTGTTACAGTTGTAGGCTGACATTATTTATCCTATATACGACAGTAAATGGGTGAGCCCAGTGCAAGTGGTTCCAAAGAAATCTAGAGTCACAGTAGTTACAAATCAGAATAATGAGCTCCTACCCACAAGATTCCAGAACAGTTGGCGGGTGTGCATTGATTATAGGCGGCTTAACCAGGCCACTAGGAAAGATCATTTTCTATTGCCTTTCATTGATCAGATGTTGGAGAGACTGGCTGGCAAGTCGCATTACTGTTTCTTAGATGGATATTCGGGCTATTTTCAGATTCATATAGCCCCAGAAGACCAAGAGAAGACTACTTTCACCTGCCCATTTGGAACATTTGCATACAGGAGAATGCCCTTCGGTTTGTGCAACGCTCCAAGAACCTTTCAAAGGTGTATGGTCAGCATCTTCTTTGAATTTTTAGAGAGTTGTATGGATGTGTTTATGGATGATTTTACTGTCTATGGCTCTTCCTTTGATGAATGTTTGGATAGTTTGGCTCGAGTTTTGCATAGGTGCATTGAAACTAACCTTGTCCTGAATTTTGAGAAATGTCATTTCATGGTAGAACAGGGTATAGTTTTAGGGTATGTAGTATCTAGCAAGGGTGTTGAGATAGATCCTGCAAAAATAGATGTCATTTCATGCCTATCTTACCCCACATGTGTGCGGGAGGTTCGTTCTTTCCTTGGTCATGCAGGTTTCTATCAGCGGTTCATAAAGGATTTTAGCAAAATTGCCTTTCCACTGTCCAACTTGCTGCAAAAGGATGTAGAGTTTCACTTTGACCATAAATGCAAGGATGCCTTCAATCTCTTGAAGCGAGCATTGACCAGTACACCTATCATCCAGCCACCAGATTGGACACTCCCATTTGAACTCATGTGTGATGTAACACCCTCCTTGGGGCATCACATTTCCGATTCTCGACTCATAAACTGAAAAGAAGTTTGCACAAAGTTTGAGTTATAAAAGATGGGTTTCAAAATTTCTTCTTTACTAAAACGAAAATTTACTAAAAATATTAGGTAATATTAAAAATCATATTTCAACTATTTATTATCCAATATTGACACCAATTAATATCACAATTTAAAGAGAAATATAAAATTGACAGATTTTTTTTTTTGACAGTAGCAAACCCCATGACGGGTCCTACTTAATATCACGGTATAATACTAACATTAAATCTTAACATACTCGTTCCTTCTCTTGTATCAACTTGATGCATCAGAACTTTACTCATTGTCTACCCGGCACATCTTCGAACTTGAGACAGCCACTTTTCAATGTTTCCATCAATCTCTGAGTATCTACCACCCGTTATGTCTAAGACAGCTCATTCCTTCTACTGTATAATTTTAACAATATAGACAAAGCAAAACAATATAACAAAGAGGTGAGATCACCTACACCAATACCAACATGGCAACACAGAGATAACACAAACAGCAATATCATACAGATAGATCATACCACAATTATGATCATGCCATCAACATTAATCAACTATCATCATCCAATCATTTATCAATTCAATTATCATAAACAATAATTATGATAATGCCCTCAGCATTATCATCATCATCATCTTCCAAGTATTCAAAACAATTGTCATAACTAATATTTCTCAATTAATATATCACACAAATATAAATGTTCAGATTATGCATGTACACAAGACTCGATTTCCTACTCCATGGAGCTAAAACTCAAGTCGGAGAAATGATCGAAAAGATCTGTCAAAACAACATGCCTCAGACCACATGCTATAATTCTCATTTTGATTTTTGCACATCTAGCATATACACGACAGTCTTTATCAGATCTTGATTAAGAATAGTGTCTCGGTCAGGATCATCGGTGTATCGCGTCGGTCTAACCCACGGTTACAGTAGAGCCACTCACTGCCCACTGTAGGCAACCCGCACCCCGATTCCCCCAAGGTCAACGAGTGACCTATACTACGCATATTGCACCCACTCAAGAGGTGTACGTTTCTCCTAGGCAATTAGCCTTATCCAGTCCATCGGACCATTCTAATGCATGTATAATGCACCAAAAACCAAAACATAGATAGAATATCAATCACAGGTTTAACTCATAATTTTTCAAAATATATTTTATACAATGCACTAATATCTTAGTGCAAGTCCAACCACAAGGGCCATATTTTTCAATTTCATTTGTTCAATTTATATCATATGCTTCAACGCATATTTTTCCAATGCGTAAAGTGCCCCAAATACCAAATACAGGCATCTCTTTCCAATGCATATAAAATACATCAAAAGCCAATCGTAGGCAAATTCATCATTTTCTCACACAGTGTTCATATACTGTTTTGGCAGTAATTATCATGTTATCATGTTTTTATAGTCATAAAACACTTCTGCCGTATTTTCACAATCGCCTAACAATTCTGTTACGTTTTTACAATTTAAAAACATTTTTGTTATATTTTCACAATACCATAACACTTCTTTTACATTTTCACAATACCGTAAAAATATTCTATCATTATTTAATCATGTAGTAATTTTTTAATAATATTTTCAATAGTGTAAAATATTTAAACGCTTTTCAAATCGCATAGAAATATTTTAACATTTTTCAAATCGCGTAGAAATACATTAACAATTTTCAAATCTCGTAGAAATACGTTAACAAATTTCAAATCTCGTAGAAATATTTTACTGTATTTCAAATCATTTTTAAGATACGTAAAATATTTTTTAATATTTTACAATTACGTAAAATATTCCTCAATATTCCAAACATTATTTTAGACTTAAATAAATCAATCTTAGGTTCAACACATTCTTCAAATTGCGTAGCTTAAAAATAACATTTTTAAGATACGTAAAACATTTTTCATCACAATTTCATTACAGAAAATATTTCTTAACCTTCGAAAATTCCTTTTTAACTTTTCTCAAAATAATATAACTTTGTATTTTATTTTTCATATTTTCCTTATTCAAGAAAATCTTTTTCCACATTTCTTAATTCAAGAATTCCTTTTCTAAAATATAATTCACAAAATCACTGTTCCATTGATATAAATCAATGTTTCAAAACTTAACATTTTCTAACGTACTTCAAAACTCAAAAATAAGTTATACGTTAGTAGATTTTCATAATACCACTATATTCTTCATTTTTCCCAAATCATTTCCAAACACAACCTTCTTCAAAATAAATTGAAGTTCGAAAATATTTTCGTTTACAAAAACTTAATTTCTCAAATGATTAAAATGCTCTGATTCCCTTTTCAAATACCTTGTATTAAATTAATTATATTTTCACTTGAAAAATTACTTTGTTTCATCAAAATCAATGCATTACAAGCCTTCGAAAATGTGGACATGACTATTGAAAATTATCAAAATATTTTTCCTTCTAAATTGATATGATTTTACACAAACAAAACCATTAAAATTTTATTTTCAAAACCGAAGGACTTATGGTTATAAAATCAAACCTATTTATTCAAATTCATTTTTATTTTCTTTGCAAATCCTTTTTCACTTTCTTTGCAAATCCTTTTTCACTTTCTTTGCTAATTCTTAAAATCATCATTACTATTTTCATTTAAATCTCATGTTTTGTAAAACACTTAGAAACTTTTTACACATAATAAATCAATAAAAATTCCTCAAAAACCATGTTCTTGTACTCTTTGAAAAATAAATTCTTTGTTTATTTTTCTTGTTTTTCTAAATATCCATTTTCATCATTCATGAAAATATTCATTTATGAACACCTATCTTGAGGTGTCTTAACCGATATTCACCATGTTTCTAGGGACCAAAAATTAATTCTTTTGTTCTTGAAAAATTTTAATATGAACCCTAATCAAGGGCATCAAAACCGTAGTCCTTCCTTGGCCATTGGAACCAAAAATTAATTTTCTTTTCATCACCAAATCATGGCATACACATACATACACATCATATATATATATCAAAAGCATGCCATATTATCATCATGCATAGTATAAGCATACCATCAAAATCATAAACTCATACAAAGCATATTAAGCATAGGAAATTAATCAAAGCTCATAAACACATATAAATTATTACATGACCATGGATATGAATCCTCACATGGATTCACCATCCATCAAATATAAGACCATCTCTCACCACCATGCTTGGTTGGTGAGATGGATCCCCCTCTTACCTCTTGAAGGACCTCAAAAGCTTCTTGATTTGCTTCTTTTTCCAAGTCCTTCACCACTAAGGGCTTATCAAATACAAAACAAAATATATAGAAATTAGTATACTAAGCTTGATTAAGAGGAACCATGGATCAAACATGATTTAGATCATGAAAAAGAAGAGAAGAAATGAAGTCTTCTTATACTTCACCTCAAAAACCCAATAACTTTGATCTTGAAGAAAGTCCATGAAGATGAATGATTTAGAGAAAATCTCCAACATGAAAGTTGCTTAGAATATCATGTAGATTCAAGATCTATGGTTGGATAAAATTAAACAAACTTGAAGGGTGATTTTAGGATGGTTGACCGAATTCCTCACAAGAAGGAAAATATAAGCTTTTTGATCTTTAACTTGAAGAACAAGGTTGTAGATGATAGAATTTTGAGAAGTTCCTAACAATTCTAAAATAATTAGTAAAATCACAAACAAAGCTCAATAATAACAAACCATGGAACAATCATGGCTGAGAAAATTATAAACATGAATTTAAACCATAGAAATCAAAGTTTACCTCTAAGGAAGTAAGGTAAAAGTGGGATTTTGAAGCACTTAGAGTGGAATTTTGGGAAAACTTTCTAAATGAAAAGTGTTTAGAATATTGTTTAGCTTTAGGAAATGATGAGAGTGAAAATTATAGGTGAATGATGGTGTATTTGGGTGTAGAGACCGAACCAATGGAGAGAAAATGGAAGGAAAAATGGTTGCTTGGTTATTGGAATTTTTTAGAGAAAAGATGAAAGCTTTTTGGGTGAGAGAGAAAATGAGATTTGTGAGATTGAATTATGGAAGGTTGCTGCCGTGGGAGTCTTGGAGAGATTAAGTGATATACTTGACTCAAAATATCACCAATTGGATGCACATGAAGTAGCACATGGCATAGGTCATCAATTTGACTTGCATGGCTATTATGGATGGTTCAAGATTCATGTAGAAGCCTCCTAAGCTGCTGCCAAAACCGTGGGACACTTTGGGGTTTTAGGGAATTAATTGTTTTCAATTTACACCTAATTGTATGCTAATTAATTAGGTAATTAGTTAGGTTAACTTTTCTAATCAATCTTAATTAACATTCTAACTATATAACTAATTAATTAAACATATTATTTCATATATTATAATCTCTAATTAAAATTAGGATATCTAATTAAGAATTAAATTATAACCAATTAATAATTAAATTAGTTTACTTAGCTTGTTAATTAGGCAATTAAATTAACCAAATTAGGTTTAATTAGTTACTAATCAATAATGACTAAGACAACATATAATTAATGTCTTGAAACTTGGCTAAGCTATTAAGCCACCAAAACCGTGCCCCCCTCCAAGCATTCTCCTAAGGAAGCAAACAAAGTAATAATGGTCAAGAATGATGTAATATTGACCATGACAAGTAATAATGGTCATCAAATCACCTTTAGCTCCAAAATACTACAAGAACCGTCCCCTCCTTGCTTTATGCATGCAATAATATTGTCATCTTTATTAGTCACCATCTAGAGCATTTCTAGCCATTGATTAATTCAATGGTTAGGATTTAGGTAGACTTTTGATTTAGAAGACTTAATCTAGGCCATTAGATCTTTTTCCTTTAAATTCTAACCATTAGATGTGTCTCCAAAATAAAGGGTCAAGATTGCTCCTTCAAACTTTAAATCCAAGGGTCATAATTAGTCTTTGTCACTTTTAAGACTAAATCTTCACCATTGATTAAATCTTCATCCAATGGTCATAAATGGTCTTTTTCACTTTTTAAGACTAAATCTCCACCCTTGATTTAATCTAAATCCAATGATCATTAATGATTCATCTCCACCATTGATTAAATCTACATCCAAGGGTTGATAATGGTCATAGTCATTTATAAGACTAAATCTCTACCCTTGATTTAATTTCTATCCAACGGTTATAATTGATCCTATTCACTTTTAATATCAAATCTCCACCATTGATTAAATCAAGATCAAGTCTCCATCGTTAATTAAATCAATGGTGGATATCCAAACCACTAATGTTGACTTAAGCAATATAATTTCTATTTTTTATCTGTTAAAACCCCACGAAAGAATATATTTACTGTATTTTTATCG
Organism: Ormosia semicastrata; assembly: GCA_029884595.1. NCBI lineage: Eukaryota > Viridiplantae > Streptophyta > Magnoliopsida > Fabales > Fabaceae > Ormosia > Ormosia semicastrata. The sequence goes on from JAQQTO010000060.1 coordinate 81,090,682, forward strand.
CCCGATAATTAAATACAGTGCCAAACACAATACAAGAAAATTTCTAAAACTGTTTCCGGATTCAAGTTTAGTAAGATCCCCTGTCTCCGTCTAAACAGTACAAATTTTTCTATACGTAGAAAAATTTTCACTTTGCGGGACTCACCTAGGCCCACGTAAGGCCACCTGGGCCCACCTAGGACCACTTGGGCCCACATATAGTCAAAAAAAATCATAATCATCCACAAAATCACAAATATTAGAAAACGTATGAAAATCAAGTCAGATTGTTAAAAATAATTAACAATCAAGAGAAATAAATACAGAAACATTTTTCCCGGCCCGAAAATTATTATTTTCCTGACACGGAGTAAATCACTCAAAACGATCAAATATGCTGACAGAATAAACAAAATAATTTTACAGTATCCAAAAATTACTAAACAGTAAAATTCTGTTAACTGTCAAAATTACTGTTTAAGAGATACGAAATTTGGGGTGCTACATGTGATGCCTCTAATTATGCATTGAGAGCTGTCCTTGCACAGAGAGTCGACAAAGTACCTCATGTCATTTCTTATGCTTCGAGGACTTTAGATGCTGCACAAGCCAACTACACTATAATGAAAAGGAACTTTTAACAATTATTTTTGCTTTAGATAAATTTTGATCATATTTACTTGGTTCTAGAGTGGTTGTATTTTCAGATCATGCAGCTTTGAAGTTTCTCCTGAAAAAGCCCGATGCTAAGCCTCGGTTGATTAGGTGGATGTTGCTCTTACAGGAGTTTGATATTGATATCAGAGATAAGAGTGGAGCAGAGAACCTGGTGGCAGATCACTTGAGTCAAATTGAGAGAGAGGCAGATTCTTCTCCTATCCATGATGCCTTCCCTGATGAGAAACTTTTCAAGATGCAAGGTAACATCCCTTGGTTTGCAGATTTGGTTAATTTCTTGGTTGCTAGAGCATTACTTGCACATTTCACTAAGGCATAGATTGATAAATTGAAAAGTGAGTCAAAATATTATGTGTGGGATGACCCTTATTTATGGAGATTTTGTAGTGACCAAGTCATTAGGAGATGCATTCCTGATCATGAGTTTGATTCTGTTCTTAGCTTTTGTCATGCATTTGCCTGTGGTGGACATTTTGGACCTACTCGTACAACTAAGAAAGTTTTGGACTCTGGATTATATTGGCCCACTCTATTTCATGATGCATATTTGTTTTGTAAATCTTGTGAGCAATGCCAGAGAACAAGGAATATTTCTCGTAGGAATGAGATGCCCTAACAACCTTTGTTGTTCTGTGAGATATTTGATGTTTGGGGTATTGATTTTATGGGTCCTTTTCCTGTGTCATTTGGTTTTGTTTACATTCTGCTTGTTATGGATTATGTATCTAAATGGGTGGAGGCAAAAGCCACTCGGACTGATGATTCCAAAGTTATTGTGGATTTTGTTAGATCACATATTTTCTGCAGGTTTGGAGTCCCGAAAGCCATCATTAGTGATCAGGGTTCGCACTTCTGTAATCGGAGCATGGAAGCCTTGATGAAAAAGTATGGAGTCTTGCACAAAGTTTCTACACCTTACCATCCCCAGACTAATGGGCAAGCCGAGGTTTCCAACAAAAAGATCAAGCAAATACTTCAGAAAATAGTTCAACCTAACAGGAAGGACTGGAGCAAAAGGCTTGAGGATGCTTTATGGGCTTACAGGACCACCTATAAGACTCCGATTGGGATGTCTCCTTATCAGATTGTTTTTGGCAAAGCATGCCACTTGCTGGTGGAAATTGAGCATCACGCATTTTGGGCAGTAAAGAGGTGTAACTTGGACCTAAATCAAGCAGGCATGGAGCGAAAGCTACAGTTGCAGGAATTGGAGGAGATCTGCTTGGAGGCTTATGAGAGTTCCAAACTTTATAAAGAGAAGACCAAAGCCTTCCATGATAAGAGGATCATGAGAAAAACATTTGAGATTGGTCAAAAAGTTCTCCTCTATAACTCCCGCCTCAAGCTCATACCCGAGAAGCTCAGATCTAGGTGGCTTGGTCCATTTATTATTACTAAGATTTTTCCTTATGTTGTTGTGCAGGTTACAAGTGAGAATACTACCAAAGCTTTCACAGTCAATGGAGATCGCCTCAAACCATTTTATGAGGGAGCTCAAGAGGACATTTTGGAGGAGGTCCACTTACAAGAAGTCGTCTACCCCACTTGATAAGGATGTTTCTTTCCTTTCCTCTCTTTTATTTTACTTGTCCTTCATTAATTGATGATTTTGATGGAATGTTATTTTTCTTGTGAGCTTTACATTGCGGACAATGTATAATTTAAGTGTGGGGGAGGAATTTTAGCATTCTATTTTTGTTTTTGTTTTCAATTTTAATGTTTCTGCTATTTTTACTATTTTGATATTTCAACCCTGTTGTTTATTTTTCTGTTACTATTTCTGTTATTATTTTGGTTTTGTTTTCTATGTTTGTTTATTGCAAAAAAAAAAAAACAAAGATGCAAACAAAAATTAAAAAAAAAAAGAAAAAAAAAGAAAAAAACAAAAACAATGCTTTGAAAGAAAAATGTGTTTTTGAATGGATTTTAAGCTGTGTTAAAGTGATGAGTAGAAATAAATCAAGTAAAAGGTTCATGATTTGAATTGGTGGATTGAGTTTGATAGATGCACACCTTGTGAGTTTTTGAGCATATTGGTGGATTTTAACATCCATTCTCCTCTTTCTTGTGTGATTTTCATTCATGTGAATTGATCACTCTAGAACTTGCTTTAATTCTTTTTGAGACTATATTTTCACTTGCATGCATAAACATGATTGAGGCATTCTTTCTTTTATTAGCTACTTTATCCAAATAGCTAACCCTGTATTATTTCCTTTGTTTAAGCCCCTTGAGCCTACTTGCCTATTCTTTGTTTTAGCTCAGTATATACCTTATGTGAAAAATCATGTTTTACCTTACCTTAGGGGATGGAAGAGCATTGGTTCATTTTCATTAGAGGAGCTCTTTGGCTTGTGAATAATTAACAGTTCAAGTGTGGGCGTTGTGCAATATTGATTAGTGTGTGTGTGCAATATTCAAAGTGTTTGAAGAAAAAAATATTTAAAAAAATAAAGAAAGATAAAAGGAAAAAAAATTGCAAGAGAGGTTGAATTTTTCAAAAAGAAAAAAGAAAAAAATAAGAGAAGGAAAGTGAAAGAAATATGTAAAGAGAATGTGTATTATTTGGAGTTAGAGGATAAAAATTCATGTTTGTTACTTGTCATTTGAGTTCTTTCCCAATGCTCTTTTATTCTCTTGGGTGTTTAACTTGTCATATCCATATTGTTTCCTTTCCTTACCTTGACCCCATTTCAACCTTGAATAAAGTCCTCTTAATTTTTATGTGCATGTGTTTTGAGTAGTGGAGAAGTAGAAAATAAACAAGCTTATGGTAGTGCAATTTTCATGGATTGAATTGAGTGAAATACTTATCCCGTAAACACTTGAGGGATTGAGAGTGTATCTTGTGAGAATCTATCATTCTTGATTCATTCTTTTCAAATTGATAATACCTTGCTTGTTCCCTTAAATCTTTAGTTGTTTTTCTTACTTATAACTTTTACATTCTTGAATGTCATTTGAAATTGAGTCTTTTAGAGTTTTTACCTTTTGAGTTTGTTTTGTTTTGTTTTTCTTTGTTCCCTAATTTTAGTTTTTTCTATTTTGTCCGAGGACGTGCAAAAGAGTAAGTGTGGGGGTATTTGATAATTATGATTTTTAACATATTAATTATCTACATAATTACCTTATTAATGATGTCCAGATTGTAATTAAGTGATCTTAGCACTCATTTAGATCATTGGGTTGAATTGGGCTTTAAAGCAAAATTTTTAGATTTTAATGCATATTGATAGTGGTTTAGTATTTTGACCATAACTTGAGTTGTAGATCTCTAATTTTGATGTTCTTTATATGCTAGGAAAGATGAAAAAAAGATCTACAAGTTTTGTGAAATGTCAAATTGGAAGATTCAGATGTTTACGTGGTCAAATATAGTCTTGAAGTTGGACCAGCGGTACTGTTACGAATTCTGGATACACCTTCACTATTTTGGGCATATCTCACTCATTTCAAGCCCAAATTAAGCATGTGAGTACTCTTTGGAAAGCTTACTTCAAAGGCTATCTGATGGACTTGATTTGAATTAGAGATTGTGACAGAAATCCAAAATATGGAAACGTGAAAAAAGTAGAAGAATCATTGGAAGGTGGGAGACACACTTTCATAATGAGAAAATAATTCATTGGAAGGTGGGAGACACACTTTGATAATGGAGGAATAATTAACAAAAGTGGGTGAACCACTTTTAACTCTTAGTGGATGATTAAGAGGAGAGCAATCAAATTGTGATAAAATAATGGAGAGCTTCTACGTAGGGGTTATTGTAGTTTTAGTTTTTGGATTTTGAGACTTCTCCTCTCTCTTCCTCTCATCCTCTCTCTTTGTTATTGTTATTTTTTGTATGGTTCTTGAAGGTTCTCCAATGGTGATGGCTATAGAGAGCTAAACTTCTTTAATCAATCCAAGAGATTGACATTCTTGATGATTAATCTTGAGATCTTGTTTTAATTGCTATACATTCATCTATTAATCAAGTTTCTCTTTCTCTTCTTCTTTTGTTTAAATTTTGATTTAATGCTTAATTTGATTGGGATTTGCATATGTTAATTGCATAATTATCATGTGCCAAGAGATGAATTCAGAGGTTAAATAATGCATTAAAGGTGTTTGATGAAATATTTAGCTTGGTTGGATCTTAGTTTTTAAGTTAATTTGGGTTTTGGATGGATGCTTAATTTGTCTAACCTTAATTAATTGAATTCTAGAAGCGTTTCTAGTAGAAGATCCATGGATCATTGAGAGGCGTCTTGATGTGATTTAAGACCAAGGATTTGGTTGATAGTTGAATGGATTTATAAAGATCAAGGATGGATTAAAATCAAGATTGGTTAATTCTCTTGGATTGGTTGTTTTTCTTAATTTTGTTTACTCATTTTAATTGCTCTTTGTTATTCAATCTTGCAAAACTCTTCCCCCCTGTTTATTAACCTCTTAATCTAACTTCATAATTAGAGCGATCTACGGGCTCGACTCGGTGTTACCTTATGCTACAAGTAATTTTGGTAAATCGGTTATAAATTGATTTAAATTTGGTAATCTCGACAGTTATCATATACTCAATTCATGCCTCTCTTGAGTATTGAGGCCACTTGGTAACAAGTGGTATCAGAGTTAGACTATTGTGTAAAGAGCTAGACTCTTGTGTAAAGAGCTTAGCAGCTTCAAGTGAAGAAATGACTTCAAATGATTTTTCTAATAAAAGTTCTTCTATAAATAGACCTCCATTTTTCAATGGGGATGGTTATGCATATTGAAAAGAAATAATAAATATTTTTATTGAAGCTATTGATTTAGATGTGTGGGACGCCGTTGAAAATGGTGCTTTTGTTCACACACCTACTATAAATGGTGTAAGAACCAATACACCAGGAAATGAATGGACCGATGAGGACAAAAAGATGGTTCAATACAACTTGAGAACCAAGAATATCATTACCACATCCTTGGGATATGATGAATTCTTTAGGGTGTCAAATTGTAAGACCGCACAAGAAATGTGGGATACCCTACAAGTAACTCATAAGGGCACAAGTGAGGTAAAAAGATCAAGAATAAACACTCTCACTCATGAATATGAATTGTTTAGAATGAACTAAGGAGAGAGTATTCAAGAAATGCAAAAGAGATTTACACATATCATTAATCATCTTGCTTCATTAGGAAAGTGTAACGTCCCGGGATTTCCTGCAGGATTGACGAGTGTCTGGGAAGTGATCGCCGGTGCAATGAAGCACGGATAAGGAGCGGCTTCTGGTAGGCTTCTAGGCGAAGGGTCTCATGAATGAACTGAATACGCATCAGAATGAGAGAGATTCAGAGACTGTGCAGATATGGAATTACATAGTTGAAGATGACTTAAAGGAATTGATTTGGCGTAACCATATCAACAAGTTGTAACTTTTTTTTTGGGAGCGTAGAACATAAGAACTCCATGGTTAAGCGTGCTTGACCTGGAGCAATTGTGGGATGGGTGACCTCTTGGGAAGTTTCCTAGGATGAGTGTGAGTGAGGACAAAGCACGCTGAAAAGACCCGTGTTAATTTATGGAGACACTCTTCAATCCTGTAGGCAGTCCAAGGGTGTTACAGAAAGACTTTTCCTAATGAAGATCTTATTAACAAAATCTTGAGATGTTTGAGTAGGAATTGGCAACCAAAGGTGACGACTATTGCAGAATCAAGGAATCTATCAACCATAACGCTAGCCACCTTATTTGGGAAGCTTCAAGAACATAAGTTGGAGCTAAATAGGCTCAATCAAAATGAAGAGCATCATGATAAGAAGAAAAAGGGGATTGCACTCAAATTCACCACTTCTACAATTGAATATGATGATGAAGATGGTGAAGAAAATGCAGAAAATCTTAAGCTAAGTGAGGAGAATCTTAGTCTCCTTGTGAGGAAGTTTGGAAGATTCTTAAAGAAGAAGGGATTCTAAAGAAAGCCACCCTTCCTTCAAAAGAAAGCCTACCACAAAGGAGAAGGATCCTCAACATCTCCAAAATGTTATGAATGTGGAAAACCAGGGCACATGAAAATGGAGTGTCTCATGTATCATAAGAAGACGGAGAAGTTTGAGAAAAGACCGTCCAAAGAAAAGAAAGGAAGGAGAACATATATAGCATGGGAGGACTGTGACATGAGTTCTTCGGATAACTCAGAGAATGAAGAAGCTCATCTTTGCCTCATGGCTCAAGGAGAAGAAAATGAAGATAGTGACACCAAGGTAGCATCCTCTAACTTAGATTCTTCACCTTCTTATAATGAATTACAAGATGCTTTTCAAGAATTGCATGATGAATCTATGAGGCTCACAAAAATGATTTTATCTTCAAATAAAATAATCTCCTTATTGGTAAACAAAGTTTTTATTTTAAACAAAGAGATTAATGAGCTTAAGATTGAAAATGAAACCGTAGGACTTATTGATGCTAACTAATTGTGCATGACTTGCTCCTCACATGATAACACATCCATACCCTTACCTTGCTCATCATGCAAAGTATTTGAAAAAGAAATTGAAGATTTAAACAACACTTTTACAAAATTTACCTTTGGAAGAGACAACTTGAATGTGTTGTTAGGGAAATAAAAATATGTTTTCCAAAAAGCCAGTTTGGGGTATAATCCCAATAATCACAAAAAATCTTACAAAAATTTCTTTGTTTCCACAAATGATTCAAGTAGTCCCTTTATCAAATGCTTTCATTGTAGGAGGAAAGGGCATAGTGCATGTTAGAAAGAACATTAATACCAAGATTGGAACTAAAAAGGTTTGGGTTCCTAAGGGCATCTTGCCTAACTCTAACACACAAGGACCCAAGATAATTTGGGTACCAAAGGTTAAAATTTGAATGTGTGTTGTAGGTGTGCTTGAATACTAAAAATTAAAGTTGGTATCTTGATAGTGGTTGCTCTAAGCACATGACCGATGATGGCTCCAAGTTTTCCTTTCTTATCCCCAAGAAGAGTGGTCATGTGACATATGGTGACAACAACAAAAGGAAAGATCCTTGGAGTTGGTAAAGTTTGTAAGAACCCTTTTTCATCTATTGATAATGTTTTGCTTGTTGAAGGACTCAAATATAACTTGCTTAGCATTAGTCAACTATGTGATAAGGGAAATAGAGTAATATTTGACTCTAATTGTTACATAATTGAGAGTAAAGATTATAAGCATGTTAAGTTTGTTAGTCAAAGGGTCAATAATATATATATGATTAGCCTTGATGATATGTCCTCAAATGATGCTAAATGCTTTATGAGTAAAGAAAATGATTCATAGTTATGGCATAGAAGAATTGTTCACATTCTCATGGATCACTTAAACAAATTGGTTTCTAAAGAACTAGTAATTGGTCTTCCAAAGATCAAATTTGAAAAAGACAAACTCTGTGATGCTTGTCAAAAGGAAAAACAAGTAAATGTCTCTTTTAAAGCTAAAAATGTGATTTCAACTTCTAGACCTTTACAACTTTTGTACATGGATCTTTTTGGTCCCTCTAGAACTATGAGCTTTGGTAGAAATTACTATGCATTAGTGATTGTGGATGATTTCTCTAGGTTTACATGGACATTGTTCTTGTCTCACAAAAATGATGCTTTTCAATCATTCAAAAAACTTGTCAAAGTTATTCAAAATGAAAAAAGTTTTTGTATCGCATCCATAAGAAGTGATCATGGTGGCGAATTTGAAAACCATGAATTTGAAACCTTTTGTGATGAACATGGCGTTGAGCATAATTTTTCTGTCCCTAAAACACCACAACAAAATGGTGTTGTAGAAATGAAAAATTGATCTTTAGAGGAAATGGCAAGAACTATGCTCAATAAGACCAACCTTCCTAAGTACTTTTGGGCAGATGCGGTTAACACTGCTTGTTATGTTATGAATAGAGCCCTAATAAGGCCAATTTTAAAGAAAACCCCATATGATTTGTACAAGAGAAGGAAGCCAAATGTTTCACATTTTCATGTCTTTGGATGTAAATGCTTTGTTTTGAATAATGGAAAGGATAACTTGGGAAAGTTTAATGCAAAATCTGATGAAGGAATTTTTATTGGATATTTTATACATAGTAAGGCCTTTAGAGTTTATAATAAATGAACTATGACCATATAAGAGTCTATACATGTTGTTTTTGATGAAACTAACCCAAATGAGCTGAGAAAGGAGTTTGTTGATGATGTTGTAGAAATTTTGGCAAGAACACACTTGGAAAATCAAGAAAAAAAGTCCAAGAAGTAAGAAGAGAGACACCTTGATCACTCATGGCAAGAGGATTAAGAAATATTGGATCTACCCAAAGAATGGAGGACATCAAGATATCATCCTCTCGACAAAGTAATAAGTGATGTATCAAAAGGGATAATCACTCGAAACTCTCTTAGAAATGCATGTAATCATATGGTTTTTGTGTCTCAAGTTGAACCTAAAGACATAAATGAGGCAATAAATGATGATCATTGGATCTTGGCCATGCAAGATGAACTAAACCAATTTGAAAGAAATCAAGTTTGGGAATTAGTTCCAAGGCCCAATGAACATCCAATTATTGGCACCAAATGGGTCTTTAGGAAGAAACTTGATGAAACGGGCTTAATAATAAGAAACAAAGCTAGGCTTGTAGCTAAAGGATATAATCAAGAAGAAGGAATAGATTATAAAGAAACTTATACTCCCGTAGCTAGATTAGAGGCCATAAGAATGCTACTTGCATGCATGCATCATGGATTTCAAAATTTTTCAAATGGATGTTAAAAGTGCCTTTTTAAATGGTCTTATACAAGACGAAGTGTATGTGGAACAACCTCCTAGTTTTGAAAACTTTGAACTGCCCAACCATGTTTTTAAATTGAAAATGGCCTTGTATGGCCTAAAACAAGCTCTTAGAGCTTAGTATGAAAGGTTGAGTAAGTTCCTTTTAAAAAATGGCTTTTCTAGAAGAAAAGTTGACACTACTCTTTTCATCAAACATAAAAAGCATGACATTATTCTTGTTCAAATATATGTTAATGATATTATATTTAGTGTCACTAATAACTCTCTTTGTAAAGAATTTACTAATATTATGCAAAGTGAGTTTAAGATGTCTATGATGGGTGAGCTTAACTTCTTCCTTGGTCTCCAAATAAAGCAAACAAAGGATGAGACTTTCATAAGTCAATCAAAATATTTTAAGGAGTTGCTCAAGAAGTTTGGAATGGAGAGTGCCAAGCAAATGACTACACCAATGGGCACTTCTTGTCACTTGGACAATGATGAATGTGGTAAACTTGTAGAAATTACAAAATATAGAGGTATGATAGGCTCACTACTTTATCTTATAACAAGTAGGCCAGATATTATGTTTAATGTGTGCATGTGTGTTAGATTTCAAGCAAATCCTAAAGAATCACACCTAAGTGCTGTTAAAAGAATAATGAAATATCTAATAGGCACTTCACAAATGGGATTATGGTACCCTAAAGGTGCTTCTTATAGCTTAATTGGGTATTGCGATTCTGATTTTGTCAGATGCAAAATGGATAGGAAGAGCACTAGTGGGACATGCCACTTGCTTGGAAGCTCACTAGTTTCTTGGCATAACAAGAAACAAAATAGTGTGGCATTATCTACAGTTAAAGCTGAATATGTTGCAGCTGGAAGTTGTTATACTCAAATCCTTTGGATAAAGCAATAACTTCTAGACTATGGTCTTGAGCTGAATCACATTCCTATAAAGTGTGATAACACAAGTGCAATTAATTTATCCAAAAATCCCATTTTGTACGCTAGAACAAAAGATATTGAAATAAGGCAACATTTCATTAGGGATCATATACAAAAAGGTGATTGCATTCTTGAATTTGTAGAAACTACTAAGCAACTAGCTGACATTTTCACTAAGCCATTAGCAAAAGAAGCATTCTTTTATATAAGAAATGAACTTGGCATATTAGATCAATCTTGTATAAGTTGAAAACCTACACAAATTCATCCTACTGTATCATATATTACCTTTGCTGCATAATTTGAATTTTTACTGCATAATATGCATTTTTTTTGCTACATAATAATGATGTTTTAATGCTAAATGCTCTTATTCTTTAATCTTTCCTAAATTCCAATACTGACTTGAGCATTGGAGGTTTCTCCAAAGTTGTTTTGCAGGTACTCCATCATGACAAAGTCCACCAAGAAGCTCATTCTAACAAAATAGCTTAAATTCTTGGCAAATGTGGTAATTTTGCATAAACATGTATTTTGGATTAAGAACTAATAAATTTGTATGCCTACATGATGTTTGAAATTGGTTTGAGACTCTTTGGATATATTTTGAATGCTTTAGGATTAGCCCTTTATTGTTTAAAATGCAAAAAACTGAGTTTTTGTAAGTTGGTAATCGATTACAATGGTTCTATCTTAGTTAATAATCAATTACACTAACCCTATAATTGATTACAAGGATTTCCAAAAAGCTGGTAATCGATTACACAAACATTGTAATCGATTACATACATTTCAGAGGGCTAGTAATCGATTACACAAACATTGTAATCGATTATATGAATTCTAGAAGAGTGGTAATCAATTACACAAACATTGTAATCGATTACACAGCAGGTTTAAAAGGTTTTTCAGCGCGGGATAACCATTTTCACTTGAAACCTTTCATTTTCTCTCCTTTGCTCCACGACTTCTCTTTCTCTTCTCACCCCCAAATCTTCATTTTCTCTCCCTATTTCTTGGCCAAAACACCCCATTTCACCTCCATACTCCTTGGATTACACCTCCCTTTCATAACTCCCAATCAATTTCGCCAATAAACCTCTCCATTTTCATCCCCATCTCTCTCCACGCACTCTCTCTTCATCTAAGCCCTAACTCACATTTTTCATAAATCTTCCATACTTCTCCATCACTAAACACCACGTGGATCCATCAATGGCTGAATCTTCCCAACGCTCCAAACGCCCAAGAACAGGGGTCACGATTAGAGAGTCTTCTAGAGCTCCTTCACATGATGTCTCTGGGCTGGACCTCACACACCATTTCTCCACCACCAAAAACGAGGAGTTATTCAGAAAGAACTTCCAATTGAGGAAGCTCATATCTCCAAGGTATCTCCCTCAATCCTTCGGTTCAAGTGAACTTTTAGAGTGCTTCCGATTAATAGAAAGGTTAGGTCTGCTTGGCTTCTTTAGCATCCAAAAGGACATCTACCTAAACTTAGTTAGAGTATTTTATACAAACTTGAGTTATGAAAATGGATGTCTGATTTCTGAAGTTAAGAAAAAGCAAATTAAGGTCACGAGGGAAGCTTAGTGTAGGCTAACTTAGCTTGAGTATCATGGAACAAAATTCTATGGGAATGAGGATATATGGGGAGATGATTTTGAGTACAATGCTGCATTAACCTCTCTATTAAGGTCTGTATATAATATTCCTACGGACAGGAAGAGGGTAATGGCCACTGGCCTAATTATGGAAAATAGAGTGCTTCACTATCTGGTAGCTAGAGGATTAATTCCTCGGGGAAGAAATTACTCCCAGGTACTTAGAGATGATGTGATAGTTTTGTGGGCTATGACTACAGGAAAGTAAATCAACTGGCCCTATTACATCATTCAGCACATGTTGGATATAAGGAAGAGGAAGAGCTCTGCTCTTCCTTATGCTATGCTAGTTACAGCCATATTGCAGCACTGTAATATTTCCTTGTCTGAGGAATCAAAAGACACGAGCTCCAAGGGACCTCAATCTATTGGCCTACACACACTACACAAGCTCAAGCTGTACAAGGTCGATGATAGATGGCACTACATTACTCACGGGAGCTATGGTCATATCCCTTATGATCCTGAGAAAGAAGATGAAGATAGAGATTTGCAGCCTCCTCCTCCTCCTACAGCCACCATGGAGCTTTTGCTACAAGAGATTCGTAGCTTAAAAATGGGCATAGATTGTATTGAATAAAAAGTGGATCACTTAGAGTTAAGAATGGATCACTCAGATCAGGAGTTAGCTTCTATTCGATCCTTATTGGAAAGCTCAAGATATATCCCGAGGGAAGTAGCTCCTGCTCCTCCTGCACCTTTTGCTTCTCCTATTCATTATGCCCCTTTTGCCCTTCCTGCTCCTCTATCCTTTGATGGACCTTTTGGAGCTCCTTCGGATGACGATGATGAGATTCTAGGCTCTGCGGATGATCTTGACACCGACGACGATAATGTGGATGATGTGGTCGATGATGAAGATAGTGACAGCGAGGTGACTATATGACTATTTTGTCCAGTCGTTATCTTCTTTTGATATATGTTTTTTTTCTTGTACGAAACTTTGGATAACTATTAATCAAAACTTGATATGTCTTTCATCATATGAAATGTTTATGGGCTGGAATATTTATATTTATTATCCATCTTTATATCTGACATTATTTCATTTGGTATTGTCACTGTGATTGGATATTGGCTGGGCTGGATCTTTTTGATTTGATCTTTTTAGCTGAATGCTCATGTCTTCTTTTTTATAATGCCAACAGGGGAGAAATTATTAGGAGAGTGAAATATTGCATGTGTACGGGGGAGTTTTCGTGCTTTCACAAATTCTCACATATTACATATCATACATACATTACGGGGGAGAGTCGCGCTTAATTCTCTGATAATCTTTATATGCAAATATTTCTCATTTTGTTGGATGTTCAGTTTGTCATCATCAAAAAGGGGGAGAATGTGAATGCTCATGTCTTGAAGCATATCAAATGGGTTTTTTGATGATAACAAAGACAAAAAGAGAAGATTAAGACCAAAAGAAAAGACCAAGATCAAAAGAAGGAAACCAAGAGGTATATAGATATAAGTCTTAGAAATTAAATGTAAAATGCTCTCAAGGTATCTCAATGATCATCAAATGGTTTTTCAAATGTTCATTTTAAATTAACTAACAATTCAAAGATCATTTTTTTTTGAAAGATATGTTGATTTCAATCTTGGATTTCATAACTTAAACATAAATCGTGTTTAAATCCAAGCTTAATATGAAAGGATTGTTCAATTCACTTAATTACAGTTGAAAAATGTGTTCATAGGTCTTGGTAATCGATTACACATGTGTTGTAATCGATTACAAGCTAAACAGAGGCCTTGTAATCGATTCCATTGAGCATGTAATCGATTACAAGCATGGCAGAAGCCTTATAATCAATTACACAAGGCTGGTAATCGATTACAAGTTAGACAGAGGTCATGTAATCGATTACACAAGGCTAGTAATCGATTATATCCTGCTCAGAAAGTCAAGAACACGTTCAAACAGCCTGGTAATCGATTACCACTAGCCTGACAATGCCCAATGACTATATTAGGTACATAAAATGCTTGGCTTTAATGTCCTCAATGGCTCTTTTAATGAAAAACTGATTATATACTTGAGTTGGGGGCTCATTAATGGTTAATCTTGAACCTTAAAACATCTTTCTAACATCATACACGAAAATCAATCCCTGAATTCTTTCTTGCTCTATTTTTTATACAAATCCTTGAGATATTCTAAAAGAGCATTCTAGAGCTTCAATTTGTATCATTTACTCTAGTGAGAGTTTCATTCTATTAATCTTGATCATTACAAAAGAAGAGGGTGAGACATCCCTCCAATTTGTAAAGAGTGAGGCATCCCTTGTTTGAAGAGGCTCAAGCTACAAAGGGTGAGTTATCCTAAGGTGGTGTTGAGTGCTCCAAATTGTAAAGATTACAAGCACCTGATTCAAGCTTGGAATTTAGTAGAACATCTCAAGTGATTGCTTGAGGACTGGACATAAGCCACAAGTGGATTGGTGGCTAAATTAGGATAAAGCTTGGTGTTTGTTCTTCTAAACTCAACTCTTTAATATTGTGCACTGTTTTATTGAGTTTGCTAGAATTCTATCTTGCTTGGTTGTAGTATTTGTAAGTGAAAGTGTTCATCTCATCTATTCATTCATCTCTATTAATTAAATAGCTTCAACAAAAATAAGAATCCAAGTGTTTTGCGAAAGATTTGTGAACTTATTTTATATACTTAATTCACCCTCTCATGAGTATTGAAGCCACTTAGTAACAAATCTCACAATTATACAAACATGGTGAATAAATCCTCACATGGACTTATCACCTACAACCAAAACTTCATTCCTCGCCACCATAATTGGCTAATGAGGTTAATCTCCCTCTTACCTTAGATGATGCTCAAAGATTTCCTTAGTTGCCTCCTTAGAGAACTCCTACTACCAAAAGCTCCTTAAAAACAAATCAAACACACAAATATTAAGATCTAAGTCTAGTGATAAGATAACCATGGATCAAAATCATGGTTTAGAACTCTGAAATGAATTTAGAAGTGAAGATCAAGAACTTCACCTAAAAACCCTTAAACTTGAACTTGAAGAAAAATGTTGAAGATGGATGAATTAGAAGATGGTCATAACATAAAAGTGTCTTAGAATGGTATATAGGTTCAAGATATGAGCTTAACTTGAATTATGGAAGATTGAATGATGGGTTTTGGGGGCTTAGCCGTGGGCTTAGAGAGAAAATGTGAGAGAGTTTTGTGTTCTTTATTCCATGAAAAGATGATAAGTGAATAATGAAGAAGCAAGACCAATTTTTGGCTCTCCAAAACTCTATGGCCATGGGACTCAAAGGAAGAGAAAATGAGAGAGTGTTTTGTGATAGCTCTTAGATATTTGTTTTCTTGAAAGCTAAACAAGATAGACATTAAGGGTGGAGATTAAAACTTCTCATCCAAGCTTGCCATCCATTGGTGCATCACAATGAGTCATAGGGTGAGTCACAATAGTGAGTCATATGATGAGTCATTTGATGAGTCATGAGAAAGAAAAATGAAACTCATGACTAGGCTCATGACTAAGCACCTACAAGATATTTTCTGGTAGCTATTACCTAATGGACAAAGGCTATTGCTAGAAGACTAGTATTTATTGTCCAATGGATAATAGAACAGAGTAAAATCTTAGAAAATGAAAAATTTTGAAAACTGTTTGCAGTTTCGGGTTTAATAAGCTTCCCCAGCCCTGCATTAATAGTCCAAAATTTTCTGGTCCAAAAACTTTTTATTTTTCTGAGCCTACCTTAAACATACATACAGTCCAAAATAATAATAAAATAATTAAAAATTCATAAAAAATCCCATAAATCATAAAAATCACGAAAATCATGAAAAATAAAAATTTGGGGTGTTACACACGATATGCAATAAATAAATATGTTGCACCAAATATTGAAAATAAAAGAGTGTAGGGAAGAGAGAATCAAACTCAAGAATTTTTCCTGGTTCAGTCACCAACCACTTGTGGCCTACATCCAATCTCCAAGCTTAATTTGAGATTTTGTTCACTATCTCCTAGAATTCACGAGTGCTAGGAAAACTTTTGTACAATCAAGAGCACTCCTCACACCTTGGGATACCTCATCCTTGTGCTAGAGCCTCCAACTCTTTAAGCCTCACAGGTACTTGAAAAACCTTTACGTTCAAGATCACTCACAACACGTTTGGGATGCCTCACCCTTTGTGTTTGAGGCTCACTTTAAGGGATACCTCACCCTTTTCTCTCTTGAGGGATATCTCACCCTCTTACAATGATATTAAGATGAAGAGAAAGATTAGAAACTCTTACAAGAGTAGGTATACAACTTGAAAAACAAAGGAATAGAAGCATTTTACAATAAAAGAGCTCAAAATATGATTTTGATTATTCAAGGATCAAATCAAGTGTTCAAGGGTTATAAAAGCTTCAAAAAACACTTATATGTAGAGCCTAAGTGATAAAATAGCCGTTGGTAGTGTTTAGAAATGATTTCTTATGAAAAATAGCTGTTTATAGCCGTTGGGAACATTTCAGACTCGTGGTAATCGATTACATAGATGTTGTAATCAATTACATAGCTCTTAGAACACATTCTGGGTAGGACGTAATTGATTACAAGGTTCATGTAATCAATTACATAGCATCTATTTCGTTAAAAACACGTTTATAGCATTTTGATGCTTGGAAATCGACTTTAAACACCCATAACTTCTTCATTTCTTATCCGTTTTAAGAAAATGACTACTCATCAGAAAGATATTTGAGTCTATTTTCAAATGAAAAAGTTTCAGAATAAAAATCAAAGTATTTTGAAAGTTATGATCAAAATAGTAACCAAAGGTCAATTTTTCAAAACTCAAACTTGACTATTTTTCTTTTTAGTTTTGAACTACCACCATAACTAGCTTTTTAAAACTTGTTTAATGGGCATTTTAGATGTAAAAACCATTTGTAAAGATTTTAAAATATATTTGAGCTCTTTTCATGTAAAACCTATATTTTTACATAGGAGAAAGCCTAAAAGAAAAATATACCAATTTTAGTTCTTAGGCTTCTTGATGTAATCCAAGCTTCCAAAAATTTCTTTTCTTCAAATCTTGAAAATACTTAGAACATCTTATCATTTTCATTCTTCTTGAGTTTAGCATAATTGTGATCTTTTGATTTCTTATTGGAATACTCACTCTTGGTACTTGGACTATCCTACAAAGCATTGCTCACTTAAATAAACATAGTTAGTTTAAATTCATAATTCAGTATCTTATATGCATAATTCATAAATGTATAACTCTAGTTTGTCTAACATGCATATAAGAATTTCATAGGCATATCCAAATAAGAAATTTATAAATTACTAATAGATATGCTCTATGTAGGATGCAACAAAGAACACTTTGCATATTTTCATTTAAATAGAGTCAAATCCAATATTAATTTAATACAACTTATATGACACATTATCACATATATTCTATAAAAGATGCTACAAAGAATATGCATGATTCTTATATGAAATATAACAAGATGGAGTACATGATCATGCATGATCTAATATAATCTATTAAGCACATCTATGTAGCATGAATATCATTCTTTCTATCTTGTATTTGTTATCATCAAAACTTAACATATTAAACCATTAGGGCAAACTTATTTCCACATAATTAGTACCACAATTGATTTACATGCATTCCAAAATTCACTTCATCAAATACTCCTATTAGAGTCTTATTACTCATTAAGAAGCATAAAAGAAGGAACTACACAAGTTGGGAACTTCACATTCACCAAACAAAAATATTCTCAAATCTGGAACGGGTGCTCAGGCACTCCACACCCAACACCCAGGCGCTGGCATGGCAGAGGCATTCCCTTGCCTTCCCCTGCGAATGGCGCTTAGGCGCTCACCATGCGCTCAAGCGCCCACTGAAGGGTGCTCAGGCGCTAACTACACAGCAACACACACAAACTTGTTGGGTAGTGGCTGTTCAAGCGCTCCACTCCTAGCGCTCAAGGGCTAGTTGCCCAGAAACATTTTCTGCAAAATTCTACAGAACTGCCACTATTTCATTAAGGAACAGTGGGCTTCCAATCACTCAAACTCCAATTTTAAATGATTTCTAACACCTCACAAGGTTCATTAATACATTGCAAGTCTCATACAATTTTTAAATCACTTCCAATTACATCAATGAATCCATCATCCACCTAAAAACCTAAAACCCCCTTCTTGACTCAAATGAGGTTCTAAGTGTTTAAGTGATGAAAAATTCATCACCAAGCATGTACCAAACCAACATTAAGCGATAATCAAGTTCCACAACATGATTCAAGCCAAAAATACCAAAAATAACCCTTCAAACCTCTTTCCCTCACAAAGACATCACATGAACAAGATAGAGGAAATGGAATAAAGAGTCAAAAATAAAGTCCCCTTACCTCAAGGTCTTGAAGATGACACTTGATTCCTCTTCCTTGGTGGTTGATCCTCTTCTTTGGTATTCTTTCATTCCCCTTTCTCTTTTCTTTCTTCTGTTTTCTATTTCTTTTGCTGGCCTGCCATGGGATATTTAACAAGAGAAGTCAAATTTGGCTTCTCTTAGATGGGTACTAAAACTCCCGATCTGCTAAGAACACTTAGATTTCACCAAATTAAGTTTCCTAACCTCCAACAAGTTTAAAATAAATCCTAAGATTCATAAAAAATCTTGTTTCACCATTTTCATATTTGCTGGTAGTCAATCCGACATTAAAACACATATCTAATATGTTTAAAAATGCCAAACCAACTCTAATTAACCTCAAATTTTAACTACACCATCTTCTACATATTTGTGACCTAGAAACAAATTCTTCACATTTATTTTTACTAACTAAGCAGTTTGAGCTAATTTCGGAGCTAATAACAACTATATTTCACACATAGTGTTATAGCACTATGACTAGACGTACTCAGAAGATCACAAAACTTAATAGGCATGACAAACAAGTATTAAGCTACCTCCATAACTATATACAAGTCTATTATATTTTCATAGGTGTTACACTGGAATTGCTACCTACTTAGTCCAGAATTTTGTTGAAACTGGTATGGCTTAACTAGGAATGGGTATGGCTGCTGTGGTGCTGCTACACATTTCCATGTCTAAAATTTGGATGATCCCTCCAGCCAAAATTGTAACTGTCGGAGTAGGGATCATATTTGGGCTGCTAGTACTGAGGTTTACCAGGGAAAATGCCTATTGTAGCAGCATAAGCCTGGGGTGCAGAATTGTGTTCTTAGAGTGTGGGGCACGCATTTATAGGATGGGTTAAACAAGCACAAATTTCACACAATTTAGTAGGCCCTTGCATAGGTATTTGCTACCCCATTACCAGTTGCTTCACCAAGGAAGTCAACTCATCAAGTCTATTCTCCATCCTTTACTGGTCAGCATGAGACATATAAACTTCATTCACTCCCCTGGTGGGAGTAATCATTCTAGTACCAAATTGCTAGGAGTTAACAGCCATGTTTGCAATCAAATCTCTAGCAGCAGCTATGGTTTTGTCAACTAATGCGCCTCCACTAACAACATCAATCATACTTTTGTCCATAAGGAACAATCCTGCATAGAAATACTGAATCAATAGCTGGTCACTAATCTGACGGTGTGGCCAGCTTGCACATATTTTCTTAAACCTCTCCTAATACTTATGCAAAGTCTTTCCAAAATTTTACCTTATCTCACATATATATTTTCTGATGGCAGTAGCTCTGGATGCAGGGAAAAACTTCTCTAGGAACAACCTCTTCTTGTCATTCCAACTTGTCAGAGAACTAGGTGGAAGATAATATAGCCAATCCTTGGCTGCTTCAGCAAGGGAGAAAGGGAAGGCTAACAACTTGATGTGCTCCTCAAGAATGCCTTGTGATTTCATGGTGAAACATACCATATGAAACTCCTTCAAATGCTTGTGAGGATCTTCACCTGCAAGACTGTAACACCCATGAAAACATGTTAGACTTGTATATGGTTACAGAGGTAGTCTAGTACTTACTTAACATGCTTGTGCAATTTTATGGCTTTCTAAGCAAGTTTAGTCACTTTGTTGAGCACTATGTGTGAAAAATAGCTATTATTAGCCCCGAAATTAGCATAAACTGCTCAGTTAGTAGAAATAAATATGGAGAATTTTTTTCTAGGTCACAAATGGATGGAAAATGTTGTAGTTAAAATTTGAGGTTAATCGGAGTTTGTTTAGTATTTTTAAACATACTGAGTTTGTGTTTTAATGCCGGATTGACTAGTCAAGGATATGAAAAAATATGGTAATGGTGAAACAAGATTTTTGATGAGTCTTAGGATTTATTTTAAACTTGTTGGAAGTTAGGAAACTAGATTTGGAAAAATCTATGTGTTCTTAATAGACATAAAGTTTCTGCAAAATCTTTTACTTGGCCTTAAGCTTTCCATAGCTACAATAGCCTCTTTCTTTGACTTTCTTGGTTTATTCTTTGATATTTCTCACCCACTCTCTCTTTTCTCTCATGGCTAAAATCTGCAGTAGCTGCGAAGGGAGAAAACAAAGAAGAAAAAGAAGAGGAAAATGAGGAGATGGAAGAGGAAAGAAAGAGGAAGGAAAAAAGAGAAAGCTAGAGCTTGATCTTCATCTTGTCTACAAGAGGTAGGGGTGTTTGATACCTAGTCCCTTCATTTTCTACTCCCTTCTTCATGAATGATGCAAGTAGGTTTGGATAGAAAAATGGGTTCTCTGTTTGGTTTTCTATGGTTTAGGTTGGATGAACTAGTTAGAAGTCTAGTTTGTGATTCACTTGAGCTAGTATAGGCATGGTGGATAGTTTGAATCCTAGGAATGTCCGTAATACTCCTTGCGATGGAGGTTGAGAAATGGATATTTGAGTTGAGGTTCTTGGTCTTAAATCCATACTATATGAGATAGGAATTATTTGTGGGTTGCTATGTGATTAGGAACCTTAGTTGTGGTTTAAAATCAATTAGAATCCATGTTTGAGATTTGAGATATGATTTAAGGATGAATGGAACATTAACCCGGCTGGTTGCTACCTAGAAAATGCATTTCTGGTGTGTGTTATTCGAATAAACTAGGGTGTTATTCGAATAACACAATCCAGGAAGCTACAGAATTATGTAGACTCATGGGTGTTATTCGAATAACCCCTGTGTTATTCAAATAACTCGAAATAGAAAATATAGAACAAGTGATTTTAGAGGTGCTATTTGAATAACCTCAGGGGTTATTCGAATAAACCCTCCCAAAAAATAGAATTTGAGAGTTCTATAGAGGTTCAAATGATGGTTTTCCAAAGGCTTTCATTAGGGAGAGTGATTTAACCTAGGAGTTGATCCTTTGTGCATTAGTTATTTGTGAAAGTAGCTTGTTATGCACTTGTTAAAATGCTCATGTTACTTGAGAAGTGACTAAGTAATGCTCCTTTATTGTAAAGTTAAGTTAATTTGGTAAGTATACCATATAATACTCCCTTGTGTATTAAAGTTGAGTTATGGGAAGTGCTAGAAGCATGGAAATGCTCCTTTGTGAGATAAAGTGAGCTAAGAGTACATGTTTGTTAAACTTTATTAGTTCACTTGGTTAGTGTGGACCTTATGATGTTGTTTTTAGTGAAACCTTTTATATCCAAGTGTTGTGGAATGCTATAGGGTAGTGTCTAGAACCTTGAGCAACTTGAGGTTGTGGTTGATATCACTTATGAAGTGATGATTGGATGTGCTAGATATAATTAAGTTGAGATTGTTTAGCAAGCGTTGCCTATCTTTATGCATGAGTTGCTCCCTTTTGGTGAAGGATGAGCTAAGGTGTGTAAATGATGAACGTTCTCTTGTTCACTGAGGTTGAACCATGAGAATATGCTAGAGACATGGGTTAGTTCCTTTGTGAGATAAAGTTGAGCCAAGTGTGCATGTTTTCTAGTCTTAACTCTTATACTTGGTTAGAGTGAACCTTGTGAAGGGTTTGCGTTATATAAAATAACCTTGCATATTTTATTTTCAAACTTATTATTTGTTAATTCCTACGTATTGTAACCTTATATGATGTGCACAACCATTTGGCTAGAGAATAAGGTGTTTAATCTTACTTCTCATAGTGGACAATGCTATTATGGTTAAGGTTTCAGGTATGGGGGTGGTAATAGTACTCTTACGATTGTGAGGGGAAGGTATTCACTTATTACCAAGTAGTGTATAAACTCTTAGGCCTATCCTGCTTAGTATATACAAGGGAACAAGGTTCCTAGGAATGAACAAGTAGCATGTGTTTTTCGAAAACTAAAACCTGTACTAGCATTGCATAATCATACTATGGGTACATTTCCATGACATAAACATACATCATAACCAGTATTGCATCTATTTTACAATTTTTTGGGCAGTTGTTTGATATCATTATTCATTATAAATGTGAGTTCGGTTATTGTTTGCCTTGTGAATGTTACATAGAGAGTATGTATATATTCTAGTAGTGTTGAGCAGTGGCTCATTTATCTATTATAAGATTAACTTGATGTATTTAGTTTGTTTACTCATTTTGAATGAATAAACACTAGTTTTGGAATACTTATACTGAGAACCTGTTTGTGTTTTCATGTAAATCTAGATCAAGACCCTACTAAGGGAAAAAAGAAGAAGCAGAAGAACTAGTATAGTTTATTTTGTTTCTTTTGAGTATAAGCTTGTATTTATTTTACATTGCTTTAAGGTTGTATAGAGTTATGCATTACAATATGCCTTTGTGAGGCTAATGATATGTGTATATAACTTTTTGTTGTTTAGGCTTTCTCTATTTATTTGTGTGAATGAATGATATGAGTTTAGTGTGTTGTTTTAGATTAGAAGTAACTTAGCCAGTGCTGGACATCCTTGTATATGTCAGATATATTGGGATACCAATATTGGGATGTTACAAAGACCATTGAACTTTGTAAGCAAGTGTATTAATCTAGATTTGAGCTCAAAATCAGCATTTAAATTTGCATACTAAATGCATAAAGGCTGATAATTGACATTAGGGGCAGCTAGTTCTTTAAGGGTTCTATTATGTACATTATCACCCATGTTTGCATTATTTCTATTTTCAGTTCCAGTTTCAGTTTCAGTATCTGTGTTATCATCCATGGTTGTATGATTGCTTATAGTCTCATGTTCAGTTTCAGTTTTAATTTCAACTTCAATATTGCCTTCAATCTCAAAAACTATTCTCTCACTAATCCTATGAGCCCTATCAAGTGCTTGTAAAGGTCCCTCAATGTTAGGATCAAGGTTCAGCAAATGACCACTTAAAGGCCTAGACATACAACATGCAAAAGTAGGTAGAAACATAAGCAACACAAGTCATGCACAAAGGAAAATACTACACTAAACGGTTACCAAAATGACTATAGTTACCCTATCTACACATTTTTAAAAATTATGAGACTTGTATAGGGTGACAACTACTCAAAAAAGGAACCCAAAAATGAAATAAAAATTTTCAAAAAAAATGAAAAAGTGATCTTAAAGATGGAATTACGCCAAGATAGGGTGGTGCTCACGATAAGCATGAGCCTTGCAGAGGACCCCATTTTCCTTTAACCTACCAAATTTTAGTTCATTTTGAGCACAAAATTATATACAAAAATTACCAAAATACCATTAGATGAAGGTTTTTGGTGAGAACCACTAGAAACAAGCAAAACATGGGTTAGTGATAGGTTTAGTAGTTCAATATACACATAATATGAATGATTTGACTTATAATGATCCCCGAAAATGGCGCCAAAATTTGATAGCTATCGAGGCTATCAAATTAGATGATGTTTGTTAACCGATTCACCAAAAACTTGTAGTATGCGGTGTAACTGGGTCGAGCCTTAGATCACTCTAATTAATCAATTATATTAAGGGGTTAACAGGGGGTTTGGTTTGCAAGAGTAATTCAAAGACAGTAAGTAAAAGATAATAATTAAAAAGTAGTAATTAAAAGATAGTAATTAAAATACTTTAAAATATTATAAATAGAATGAGGAAAAGTAACCAATCCAAGGGAATCAACAATTCTTGAGTTTAATCCATCTTTGACCACTATGGACTCATTCACATGCTAACCAGATTCTTGGTATGCTCTACTAGATAAGCATCTAGCATTCAGTTAGTCAATGTTAGATGAAGTTAGCATCCATCCAACCCTAAATCAACCTAAAACTCAGGATATAATCAAGTTAGGCAATTCATCAAACACCTTTAATGCATTGCCCAATCTCATGTGAAATCCTCATCCAAGAATGAATTCTCTACTAGGTAAGCACCTAGGATTTGATCAATCAACGAAAAATAGATTAAGCATCCATTTAACCCTAAATAAACCTCAGTCCAAAATTCATGCTAGTTGGACGATACATCAAACACCTTTGAGGCATTATCTAGTTTTTGAAAACACGTTATATTTAAGAAACTATCAAATGAACATCAAAACTGAGTTAAGCACTCAATCAAGATGCAACATAATCAAGAGAAGGATGAGAGAAATTTGATTAACAACCAGAATGTAAACATTCATTACAAGGTCTCAAAATTAAACATCAAGAATGTTTCAATCCCTACAATTGATTACAAAATTATAAAAGAGCAAAAAATGTAAAAGAGAAGTAAGAAGAGAGGAGAAGGGAGAGGAAGTGCAAGCAAGAGTGGCTAGGAGAAAATTAGGGTTGCATTTTGTGGTTGCTGTTAATGCTTAAATAACTATATCTAAAATTAAAAATCTAAGCTTTTCCTCAGCTTAGGGTTAATTCTCTTCCTCTTAGCTTTAATTGGACACCTAATTTGCATAATTTAGGCATAAGATGAGAGAGTTATGCCCAAAATATTCTTAAGAACTCTCTGAACTTGTCATCCAACTTCAAAAGGTAGAAACACCATCAAAACATCACAATTTTGATAAGTGGCTTTATAAGAATTGAAGATCTATGTCTAAGATTTCAAATAGCACTAGTTTCAGCTTCAAATGACATCTACAACCAGAATTATAGCCAAATCTTTGCACATCATCTAGGTTCCAATTATAGCATCTCTATTCTGACTTCATGACCCAATCTGACCTACTAGACATCTAATTGAACCATTGATCTCTATATCAAAGTTGTAGATATCTCTCTCATCTTTCCTACAAGATAAAATTCATAATTTTTAGATGCCTAGAACTCAAGTTATGCCCAAAATATAGAAATAGTGTAAAATTCTCAATAATGTTAAAATATACAATTAAGCTCAATTTGAGCCCAAACTTATAAAATGTGACCAAAACCAATCAATTAAGCATATAAGTGGTGTAAGAGACTAAATATGATGGTTAACTAATATATAAAAATTGTGTTTATCAGAACCCTAAATTCCATAAGTTGAACAGAGAAGGGTTGCTCCTGGTTGTCAAGGTCTGGGTTGTTATTAACAACATTGAACATTTCGATGTTAGCCGCGGTATTCCCCTCTGATTATTAGCTGCATTTTGCCTTTTGTCATCACATTGTGTTCCATATTGGCCTTTATGTATGGATCGCTCTATATTTTCCAATCTACAATGTTACTTTTCCAGTAGTGCCGTTTGTCATTGCATCAAGTCCAGGTGAGGGTTTCTGGACGCATTGGACTGAATTGTGCCCTCTAGACGAGATATGCGATCCCCAGCATTGTTGTTCCTAAGTCCCAGGTGCTAGTGCACTGGGATTCTGGACCCATGAATGTTAGAGTTATAACACCCTCTTTTGGGTGTCATATTTTTGACTAACTCCTTTAAATCCATTTACTCAAGTTATGAAATATTTGATGTTATAAAGTATAAGTCCCAAAATGTAAGTTTCTTTTTCGTAGATAACATATATGACATATTAAAGTACGGGTTCCAAAATTCCTTTTTATAGAAGTGTAAACTTTGAAGTAAGGTAACATCATATGATATAATTACTTAATATTACACACCAAAAAGATTATATACATATCAGTGGCATGGATTACAATCCATCCAAAATATACAAGTTAAATATACAAGCCTATAGCCGAAAGACATATAGTGCCCATTGATTCCAAATATACACTGGCCCAAGTCTAGACATCTAGGGAGCAGGATCTTCCCCTGGACCCTCCGTAGGATCCTCCTCGGGGTCCTCCTCCTCCTTAGACCCTAAGTCAGCAAAGTTCCTCAACTGGGGCAACAACTCACGAGCTGGTGTCCTAGCCGAGGACACCACAGGGTCCGGATCCTCCCTAGAGGTGTAATGTAAGTCACCCATAGCTCCCTAATCGACATGAAGAACTCTAAATATACAGCAATTGTAAGAGAAAAGAAAGGGACATCATTACGGGTCCTACGGATGGTTAAAGTTACATCCCCTACATATCTAATGCGTTCGTTATCCCAATCAATGCACCAAGCACTCGCACCATCATGAAATTGGATTCGAATATAACCAAAAAGATCTCTTCTAGCAACCATCCCAAAATACAACAACAGACAACAACCCTTCCTCTCAGTCTTTATCCATAAGAACATATGAACAGAGACAGACATAATAATAATACAAAGAGGTGAGACTTTCTATATCATTACCAACATGGCAGCTAGAGACAGCAAATAACGGTAAAGTCACAGAATACAATCATAGCAATTTACAGTTAAGTTAATTTTCCCAACAGATATCTCAAAAATACATATCACAGGTAAATCCACAGTATATTAACAGATGATTTTACTATGTAGGTTTATCATAATGAAATGCTAAATGGTATGTGTATGCACAATGGATAGACACCTACTCCATGGAACTAAAACCAACATCGGAGACAATGATCGGGAGAACCACTGTCTATATATCGTTAGCCTCAACATGTGCTTTTCAATATAATCAATATACACAAAATGGCTATACAAGACACTCTCAATCTGATTGTGAATAGGATAGTGCCTGGTTGAGATCGTTAGTGTGTTGCACAGTCACCACGGCCCAGTGGAGCTACCAACAGTCCACTTGTGGGATACCCGCGCCCCGACGCCTCCAAGTTCAACAAGTGAACTACACTACACAATTCGCACCCGCACGAAGGTGTAATTCATCTCCTAGGCATTCCACCTGACAAATAGTCATTCGACTTTTACAATGTATGATCATATGACAATGAATTTAGGTATTTTGCCTTAACAATAAGTCATTCCAACTTTTACAATATATGATCATATGTCAAATAAACATTTAATCTCAATAAGGAAACCATAACAGGATTCAGTTTATTAGCTCAACTGCATAATAACCTTATGTCCAAATCATAAGGCATTTCAAACACAAGATTCTCAGAAATCATCCTTCATGAAGGTTAAAAGAAATTATAAGGTATTGATTTTACATTTCACTTCTCTTTTCTCATGAGTCTTAATGGCACTCTACTTAATTATGAACTCTCTTCCTCACCTATTTTTCTCTCTTAAGGCCGAATTCTTCTCCAACAAAGTGTCTAAATTTTATCTTACCACTCACTCACCATTAACATTCCTCAATTTAGTTCCTTTCTCTTCTTAATACTTAGGTTCAATTCAACATAACATTTTTATCTTGGATACCCCATTTGGACCTCATGGCCGTGGGCTTCCTAGAACACTAGGGCTTCAAATGTTTCAACTTTCACAAGTAATCTCAAGCAAATAAATCATATCAACCATCACAAATCTCACCAAGGTCACACATATCACTAAATCACAAGAATCACATAAGGGAAGATTCACACAAAGCACCAAAAATCAACTCAATAAAGTGAGTGATCCTCACATGGATCCCTCACTTTCCACACATAAATTTCATCCCTCACCACCATGAATGGGTGATGAGAAAAATCTCCTTCTTACCTTAGGAGATATCCAACAACTTGTGTAGAACTTTTGAAGCAACACTTCCCCCTTTAAGAACCCCCTTGAAAACCGAAAATGCCATAGTAAAAGTTATCATTTTTAGACTTGAAAAGAATAGTTAAGAATAAAGATCAAAGCTTTGAAGGGAAGAAAAAATGAATGATGAAAAAAGAAAGGAAACTTTACCTTAAGAATCACAACTCTAACTTGAAGGAAAGCTTGAAGAATGATGAACAACTAAGATCTTCACTCTTGATGATCTTAGAAAGAGGTGCAGATTCAAGATTGTGGATGAGTGGAATCAAAGAAACAAAATGGTGGTTCCTTAGGGTGGTGGCCGTGTGGTGATAGGAGAGAAAATGGAAGAAAATGAGAAAAGATAAGAGAAAATGTTTTTGGGGGAGGAGAGATAAGTTGATAGGAAAGTTTGATAGAGAAAAGTGATTGAAAATTTGTCCAATCATCTCCTCTTTCTCTCTTTGGCCATGTGCCCTCCTAGGGAAAGGGGAAATGAAGCTTCTCTTGGAAGCTTCTCTAAAGCTTGCTTGAGAAGCTTCTCACGCTTCCCAAAAAGGTTAATCAATGATGTGACGTGATGATATCACTTAGATGGTGTCATAAAAATGACTAGATAAAAATAATCTACTAGATTTCTACTATAATTATTATCCAATGGATAAAAGTCACTGTCAATAAATCTAGTATCTATTATCCGATGGTTAATAGAGTATACCCATATTTTTATCTATCAGATAAAATCTCAAAAAACAAAACCTCGTAAACTGTGTCCGACTTCGGGTTTAGTAAGATCCCACTGCCCCAGTTTAATAGTCCAAAGTTTTTCGGCCTCGGAGGAATATTTTATTTCTTCGGCCCTGCTTAATGCATACGTAAATCGAGAAATATAATAAAATAATCAAACAATTCAAATAATTCCAAAAAAATTCACAAAAATCATAAATATTATAAAATGAATAAATATCACGAAATAATAAATTTTCGGGGTGTTATAACTCTCCCCCTCTAAAAAGAATTTTGTCCCCGAAATTTATCGTACCTTAAAATAAATGCGAATATTGCTCTCTCATCTTGTCCTCTAACTCCCAAGTTACATCTCCGGTCATATCATTCCAGATTACTTTGACTAATAAAATTTCTTTGTCCCTGAGTTGCTTCACCCTCCTATCCTCAATTTCAATAGGAAGTATTTCGTAGGTCAAGTTCTCCTTTAGTTGTACTATATTTGGCTCTATGACATGGGTTGGATCAGGAATATACTTTCGTAATTGTGACAGGTGGAAGACATCATTAAGATTAGAAATAAAAGGTGGTAAAGCTATTTGGTAGGCTACTAGACCTATCCGATGAAGAATTTGGTAGGGTCCAATGAATTTTGGAGTGAGCTTTTTAGATTTAAGAACCCTTCCAACACTAATCGTAGGTGTGACCCTAAAAAACACATGCTCTCCTTCCTCGAATTCGAGAGGTCATCGTCTCTTGTCAGTATAGCTTTTCTATTGGCTTTGAGTTGCTCTCATTATTTCCTAAATCATCTTAACCTTTTCAGTTGTTTGTTGTACTAGATCAGGTCCTACCCCAAAACTTTCACCATCTTGATACCAACATAATGGTGTTCTACACCATCGTCCATATAATGCCTCATAAGGTGCCATTCCGATGCTTGCATGGAAACTGTTATTATAGGTGAACTCTATCAAAGGCAAGAATTCATCGCAACTCCCAGTCTGCTCCAAAACATAAGCCCTTAACAAATCCTCTAATGATTGGATTGTTCTCTCTGACTGACTGTCCGTCTGCGGGTGATAGGTAGAACTCAAATGAAGCTTCATTCCCATGGCTTTTTGCAGACTCTGCCAAAATCTTGATGTGAACCTAGGCTTTCTATCAGAAATAATACTCAAAGGCACACCATGTAGTCTTACAATCTCATCAATGTACACTTGAGTCAACTTCTCCATGAAATACTTCATATTGATTAGAAAGAAGTGTGCTGACTTCGTTAGCCGATCAACAATTACCCATATTGAGTCATGCCCTTTTTTAGTCCTTGGTAGTCCGTTCACAAAGTCCATCACAATGCTATCCCATTTCCATTCAGGAATGGTCAAGGGTTGCAGCATTCCAGAAGGTCTTTGGTGTTCCACTTTTGCTTTTTGGAAAACTAAGCATGATGAGACATACTCGGTAACATCCCTCTTCATCCCGTGCCACCAATACAATCATTTCAGGTCTTGGTACATTTTGGTAGTCCCAAGATGCATACTTAGTTTGCTCTTGTAGGCTTACTCAAGAATCACCTTCCTAAGTTTGGGATCGTCCGATACACAGACTCTGCTTCCGAATCTTAAGACTCCATCTAATCCATCCAAAAATTCAGATATAGCGCCTCTTTTTACTAGCTCCTTCTCCTCTCCTAAATATAGGTCACTTCCTTGTTTCTCTCTAATCTCTTCCATTAATCCGCTAGAAATGGTGATTATACTTAAACATATCCTTCCCTGAGTCAGTTCCACGGACAACTACATATCTCTAAACTGTTCAATTAATTCTCTTTCCTTGAGCATCATAGCAGAATCACTAAGCGTCTTTCTACTCAAAGCATCTGCTACGACGTTCGCCTTCTCGGGATGATACTGTAGTTAAAAATCATAGTCTTTTAGGAACTCCAACCATCATCTTTGTCTCATATTCAGCTCTTTCTGATCAAACAAGTATTTCAGGATTTTATGATTACTGCAAACGTTGAACGTTGCCCCATACAGAAAATGCCTCCAAATTTTTAATGCGAACAACTGCGGCTAACTCTATGTCATGTGTAGGATAGTTCTTCTCATGGATTCTTAATTGTCTTGAAGCATATGCCACCACTCTCCTATTCTGCATGAGAATGCATCCTAAACCTTGATACGAAGCATCACAGTATACCTCAAAAGGTTCGTTGGGATCTGGTAGAATCAACACTGGCGAATTAGTTAATCGTCTCTTCAATTCTTGGAAGCTCTCCTCACATACATCTGTCCATGCAAAAAGTTGATTCTTCCTCGTAAGCTGAGTGAGAGGTTTTGCTATCTTAGAGAACCCTTCAATAAACCTTCGATAATAACTGGCCAATCCGAGAAAACTACGAATCTCTGTCACCGTTTTTGGTCTCTCCCACTGAACAACTGCTTCAACTTTTGACGCATCTACTTCAATTCCTTCTTCTGAAATTATTTGTCCCAAAAACTGGACTTCACTCAACCAGAACTCACATTTGGACAGCTTTGCATATAGCTTATTTTTCCTCAAAATCTGAAGAACCATTTTGAGATGTTCAGCATGTTCCTCCTGACTTTAAGAGTAGACCAAAATGTCATCTATAAAGATAACAACGAATCTATCCAAGTAGGGGCAAAAAATTCTGTTCATGAAGTCCATGAATACAACAGGAGCTTTGGTTACTCCAAATGGCATCACAAGGTACTCGTAATGTCTATAGCGGGTCTGAAAGGCCATCTTAGGAATATCTTCTACTTTCATATGGATCTGATGGTAGCCAGAACGCAGATCAATCTTGGAGAAAATAGTAGCTCCCTTCAGCTAGTCCATTAGGTCATCTATCCTTGGAAGTGGGTACTTATTCTTGATTGTAACCTTGTTCAGATGGCGATAGTCCATACATAATCAAGAAGTCCCATCCTTCTTCTTGGCCAACAGCATTGGAGCTCCCCACGGTGAAACGCTAGGTCTCACAAACTTCTTCTCTAACAGATCCTCCAACTATTTCTTGAGCTCGCTAATTTTGATGGCGACATTCGATATGGTGCCATGGATATAGGACCCGATCCTAGCACAAGATTGATAGAGAATTCTATCTCCCTTTTCGGTGGTAATCCAAGTATATCATTAAAAAAGACTTCAAGAAATTCATTTGCCACATGAATAGTATCTACACTGGTCTCGCCCTTGATTTCTAAGGAAGATAGAAGTATGTATCCTTGAGCTCCTTCTCTCAAGAGAATCTCAACTTAGTTAGCAGTTACAAATCTAGAATCAGGAAATATTAAGGTTTTACTAGAATAGTCCAACAGGATATGGTTACAAGATAATCAATCCATTCCTAGAATGACATCTATTTAGGAAAAGGGTAAACCGATCAAATTGACTGAAAAGACTCAACCTTTACAGAAATAGGACAATTCAAACAAACTTGAGTAGTAATAACGGGTTTAGCAGTAGGGGTAGAAATACTCAAATCAAAAGGTAAGGAAGACACAAGCAATCCTAATCGGTGTACACAATCATAGGCAATAAAAGAATGAGTCGCCCCAGAGTCATACAGCAAAGTTGAAAGATTACCTCCTATTTCACAATCACCCTGAATCAGATCTTCGGATTGAGAGGCCTCCGCTCCACTTATGGTATAAACTCTACCTCCTTCCTGGGGTCTTGCAGCTCACATATTACTAACAGAGGGCTCCGCCTTGGGTTGATTGTAATCTTTGGAAATATGTTTGGGCTTCCCACATCTAAAGCAAATGATCCCTCTAATTATGCAGTCCTTCATCCAGTGGTCCCTTCCACACTTTAGACATTTTGGTGTAGACGTCCTAGCCGTACTAAATTTGTGGCCACTAGAACCTTCTCCATGGGGTTGTTGCTGAGCTTGACTTCTTGATGGCCTTAAATATGACTTTTGCTGAAAATGACTGCCACCGCTACTCCTCCCCCTGTGGAACCGAGAGGGTCCAAAGTTACGATTTCTTGTGTCCCGAGATGGTTCCAACTCCTCGAGTCTGCAACACATGTCCATCAAGGCTAAGAACTGATTCATTCTCATCGGCAACACTCCCTTCTTCAATTCAACTCTAAGGCCCTCTTCAAACTTATGAAATTTCCACGCTTCATGAGGCTGGAGTTGTAAATACCACGAGAACTTTGACAAGCTCTCAAATTTAGCAGCATACTCATTTACTGACATATTTCCTTGCCTTAGGCCTAGGAACTCCATCTCTTTGGAGTGTCTAGCACTGGCTGGAAAGTACTTCTCTAGGAACTTGGCCTTGAAGGCTTCCTAAGTGATTATGATTCCCTCATCTACCATGAGTGGTCGAGCTCCCTTCCACCAGTCTTCGGCATCTCCCATGAGCATGAAGGTAGCATAAGTTACCTTTTGACCATCAGTGCATCCCATTCCTTCGAATATCTTCTCCAAAACTTGAATCTAAATACTCGCCTTCTCCGGGTCAAACTCTCCTCTGAATTACGGTGGATTGTTACGACGAAACTCTGATAAACTTTGAGTCTCAGCAGCAGCTTCCTACTGTTAGGCAGCTCTTTGTTTTTGTTGCATTATAACCTCTGCCATTCTCTGCATTGCCTCTGCCTGCAGCCATACTATCGCTATCTCTATCAGGGTTCACACGTGTAGCTCCGCCTCGTGCCATTTTGTTCCTTCGAAGTCACACTAAACAATATACAATGAAATTCAGATGAGGTCTTTTCACACAATTTTATCTCATTTCAGAAACTAAACAATACATCTCTGTGTTCAGTCTTAGAGAAAACACACAGTACAAATAAAACAAACTTACCCACAAATTCAAAAGACTCAAACTTGGGCTCTGATACTAACTAATGTAACACCCTCTTTTGGGTGTCACATTTTCGACCATGTAACACCCCTCGATCTAGTAACCACGGCACAATCGTTATTATACCACGGTCACTAAATTTTTGGCATGCTACAACTCGAATAACAATTTTCCAAAATTTAAACCATTATGCTTATAAAGAAAATATGAGCCATGAATGAATAGTTACACGTACTGTCATAAAAAAATATAATTATAATTCAACGAGACATTCTCAAGATACAACATATAAGACTGGGTAATTACCTTAAAACATACATATACTCAAAAGAACCCTTATACCAGAAATGCAAAAGAAACACAACTACCCATAACGACACCACGACTAAGGAGTTAGGTACTCCATCGGATCCACCTCGATATCCTCTCTCGACTCATCTGAAGACACTAGGATAGGACAGAGTGCGGTCTTACGGACAGGTGCCCTAGTAGCTGATGCCATAGAATCCTCATCCTCTCTAGGGGTGTGAAGCGGATCCCCCCAAAGCTCCTAAATAGGCAAGGCAAACTCCAGATGCACTGATGTAATGAGAGTCGAAATAGGATCTCCATCGTGGATCCTCTTCACGGTCAAAATCAGATCCCCAATATACTGTATACGCTCACCGGCTCAGTCGACTCGCTAAGCATTGGCACCCCTAGTGAACTTAATCTTGACGAAACCAATAGAACGCCTTCTTGTTGCCCTCACCGAACGCAGAAGATCAAACCAAGTCAAATCTAAGAGAATCAACCTCATCCTCTTTACCGTCTTTAACCAAAAATCACATAGAACAAGAATACTGCAAGCAAGAGGTGAGATATCCTACATCATTACCAACATGGCAGCAAAGGAAACATAATACGAATGATAGAGTCATTCCATACATACAGATATTGCAGATATATTCAAGTTATCAATTTCACATATATATATATATATACATATATATATAATCAGAAAAGCATATCCCATAATAATATAAATATTAACAACACTATAACAACAAATATCCACCATAGATATATAAACAATAAATTATGTCACCACAATATGTATGTTGATCATGCCATGACAATTATGTGAACTGACCATGCATATGCACAATGCGTATGCTGACCATCCTCATGTACAATGTACTCATTTCCTACTCCATGGAGCTAGACTCAATTTTCAGAGATGAACGTCCCAGAAGATCAGTCCCCCCTCAATAGACAGTCTACGCCAGGCCATGAAAAGCAATAGTGGATTGTCAGGCTGCCAGTACGTTGCAACAATGTTCACGGCCAAGGGTATACAATGTCATAGCATAATCACAAGTGAATCATCGCACCCTGACGTCCCATAGGTCTATTCAAAGCCCCACTATCCTGTAAGTTATCGTTCACTCCTAGGCATAAAACGCCATAATTGTATAATGCACAAATACATATTCAATGGGATCAACTCTCCATTGTACCATTCCCAATGGTATTAAAGCAATCATCCATACAATTGTTTCAATACCATTTGCATCAATGATATTATATAACCATCCATACTACTACATAGTACCACCGGTATTTGGGTTTCCTCTGATAGCCAGTCCTTTCTGACTAAATCGTCTACCTGCTGTTTCTGGTTATAAGAGCAAACCACATCTGACTAAATTGTCCATCTGATGTTTTTGGGGCCAGCATTTCGGTTCCAAAAGCACAATGCCAAATGCATAATATCATAGAGGATTTCAATCATGCATTTCATAACCATAAGCCAAAAGAATCATCAACAAATTTGGGCCCACTTATGGGCCTGATAACAAAGTTGTCATTCATAATTAATTTTGGACATATCATTATCTCATAAGGTTTTATCATTGTTCTTCTCATTATCCTTAATAAACTTCACCTAAAATAAGTATTTTATATTTCTCAAATCTTCTTTTACACTACTAATCCTTGTTTCTCTAATTCAATTAGTCATTCTCTTCACTCTTAATAAAGCTTATTAATTTAGATGTCTTATGATTCTCAAAGTCTCATTTTCACTCATTTTTCTTTAGAGGTCAAGATCTACTCATAGTTTTATGGTAAAATTTCATTTCCTTTCTCTTTCCTTCTTATGAATCCCTAATTAATTTATAATTATCCAATTATCTAAGTTTCACTTCAATTTAGCATTTCTTATAAAATCCTCACCTAGAAGAATTCTCTTGATTTTGTTAAGTTTCTTACTTTAAATTTATGCATACTCACTTAGAAAATTATTCTAAGGTTCTCCAAGTCTCACACACTCTTGTCCTTCCTTTAATTAAAATTATTCTAAGTTTTAGGACAAAATCTCATTCTTGGTTCCTTTCATTTTATGAATCCTTAATTAATTCCTAATTATCCAATTAACTTGGTTTTCATCTTAACACAACATTTTTGCCTTTAAATCCCTAAGAGGCCATGAGCCTCCACAAAGAGGGCAAGAGCCCTTGTTTTCCATACATAGCTTCAATCCATTCAAATAATATAGGATCCATCACATTTTACATTAGAAATTAGCAAAATCATACAAAATCAAACAACCACAATCTCAAACATCAAGAATCACACAACAAAGTGAGCAACCCTAACTTGAATTTTCTCACTATCAACACAAAATCATTGTCCTTGACCACCAATATAGGTTGAAGAAGGTTATCTCTCTCTTATCTAAGAGAAAACAAGCAAAGAAACTCCCTTGAAGCTCCTTGAAAAATTCGGCCTCCACCCTCAAGAAAACCCTAAGGACATCAAACTCATAAGAATCACAACCAAAGCTTGAAAAAGGCATCCATGATCACCAAAGTGATCATGGATCATGAAAATGAGATGGAAAGATGAGAAAGCTATGAACTTTTACCTCAAAGTCTCCAACTTTAGGGCTTGATTGGAGGAAAACAAAAATGGTGGATTTTAGTGGTGGTCACAAAAGAGAAAAGTTTAATGGTGATGAGAAGGTTTAAGAAAGGTGATTAGTTGAAGTAAACAAAAGAAAAATGGAGGGGTGATGGTGGTGTGTGGCCAGCGGTTTTGGAGAGAAAATGAGAAGAGAAAAGTTGAGTTTTTTGTAGGAGATTTTAACAAGAAGAGAAAAACTTCAATGGAGAGATGGATTCAAGCAAATTGGTTACTTGAAATCAAGCAATAATGGGGGGAGAAGGAAGTGGTGCTGCTGTGGGAAGAAGAAGAGAAAAGGAGGAGAAAACTTAAGAGAAAAAGAGAGAAGAGAGATGGTAGAGAGAGAAAGTGATAGTAAAGTTGAAATGAAAAGAATAAATTTGTTTTAAGTGAAAATTGAAACTTTTTGGGTGGCATTTTGGCATGCATGGCTATGTGCTTCACCACAAGGAGACGGGGGGGGGGGGAATTGGCTTCCTTATCAAGCCAGTAGGAAGTTGCTAAGAAGCTTCCTCCTTCTTCACCTTTTTGAAAAGTCAACTTGATGTGACATAAGGTAGATTTCTAGATAAGGTGATAAGAATTTTTTTACTATAAGTTATTACCCAATAGACAAATATTATAGTTCACAAAGCCAGTAGACGGATAATAGGGCGTACTGGAAAATTTCTATTTAACAGAACATATCGCGATTTTATTTATCAGATAAAATCTCAAAAAATGTAAACCTCATAAACTATGCCCGGCCTTGGGTTTAGTAAGATCCCTCGTCGACGTTTTCACAGTTCAAGGTTTACTTCCGCTCAGCGGG
Organism: Ormosia semicastrata; assembly: GCA_029884595.1. Taxonomy (NCBI): domain Eukaryota; kingdom Viridiplantae; phylum Streptophyta; class Magnoliopsida; order Fabales; family Fabaceae; genus Ormosia; species Ormosia semicastrata. Next base: position 81,127,952 of record JAQQTO010000060.1, read on the forward strand.
CATGCAAATTGAGAAATATATTAAAATAATCAACATTTTCAGAAAAATCCAGAAAAATTCTCAAAAATCACAAATATTAGAAAATGACTATTTGTCACAAAACAAACAATTTCTGGGGTGTTACACTAACTCTGCTAAGTGTGCACGTAAAATGAGAAATATATTAAAAAAATCCAAAAAAAATCTCAAAAATCATAAATATTATAAAATGACTACTTATGATGAAATGAATAATTTTTGGGGTGTTACAACTCTCCCCTTCTAAAAAGAAATTTCGTCCTCGAAATTTTCATACCTTAGAATACATACAGATATTATTCCTTGTAGAATGTTTCCAAATCTTTAACGCAGTCCCAATGGCTAACTTTGAGCTTTTGTGTAGAGTAACTCTTCTCATGTGCTTTCAGTTGTCTTGAAGCATACATTACTACTCCTTTTATCCGCACAAGCTTACGTTCCAAATTCTAACGCGAAGCATCAATAGGTATCTCAAAAGGTTCATTGAGATTAGGCAAAATCATCGCTGGTGAAGTAGTTGAGTGTTTCTTCAACCTTTGAAAATTTTCTCCGTATGCATCGGTCCATACAAAACTTGACCCTCTCGTATGAGTTAGATGAGAAGTCTTGCCACATTGGAAAATTCTGCAACGAGTCTCCCGTATTAACGAACTAATCCTATATGGCTACGAATCTCCGTTATGGTCGTCAATCTTCTCATTGAAGAACTGCTTCGACTTTCGATGGATCTATAGCAACTCCTTCCTTTGAGATTATGTGACCTGAAAGTTGAATTGCCTCTAACCAGAATTCGCACTTGGACAACATCGCACATATCTTCTTCTCTTTCTTCAGGATTTGAAGAATCACAATGAGAGGTTTAGTACGTTCCTCCGAACGTTAAGAATAGGTCATAATGTCACCATCAAAGACAACGACAAATCTGTTTTCAATAGGGAAGAATATCCTATTCATGAAATCAATGAATGCTACCGAAGTGTTTGTTGCACGGAACGACGCTACTAAACACTTGTAGTGCCCATAACGTGTCCAAAAAGTTATCTTGAAAACATTCTCTTACCTTCAAATGAACTTGATGATAGTCCAGAACACAAGTTGATATTGGAGAAAACAGCGGCTTCCTTCGGTTGATCTATTAAACCATCTATCCTTGACCTTAACAGGAAATGTCTCATGGGGCAAGTTCGTACCTAATTGTGCTGTATTCGGTGTTATTTTATGGTTTGAATTTAGGAACACATTTCCTCAATCGAAACACACTAGAAACATTATAAAGGTTAGAAGGAAAAGATAGTGAAGTCACTTAGCATACTACCGGACTCTTCCGACGAAGAATTTGAGATGGTTTAATAAAATTTAGGACTGAGCTTCATGGATCTAAATCTAGAAATCTCTGTCTCAAGAAACACTAAAGTTTGATTGGAACAATTTAACAGGATATGATTGGAAAATAACCAATCCCTTTTCAAGATCACATTAAATTTACGAAGAAGGTAAACAAATCCAATCAACAGAAAAGATTCAGTCCTTAACAGGTCATAGGATAATTTAAACGAATTGGCTATCATCAATAGGTTCTTAGTAGCCGAAGTAGAAATAACTTAGTCAAAAGATGATGACAATACAAATGACCCTAATGGACTCATACAGTCATATGTCATAAAGGAATGGGTTACCCCCCCCAGAATTTTACAGTAAATCACAGGGTCATCTATTGTAGTACAATCTCCCTCGTTTAGATCTTCAATTTGAGAGACTTTCACTCCACTTGAGGAATTAACTCTTCCTTTTTCGTGAGATTTTGAAGCACATATATTTCTAACGGAAGACTTCGTCCTATGCAAAGTACAATTTCTAGCCACATGTCCTGACTTTCTGCACTTGAAGTAGATTATTCCCTCGATCGTACAATGCCTTGTTAAGTGGCCCCTTCCGCACTTCTTACATTTTGGTAAAGATACCACGATCAAATTGGATTGATTACCACTTGCACTTCCTTCATTCATTTGTTGCTGCTGTCGCTCCTTCGGTCATCGCGAATACGGTTTTCGCTTAAACTGGTTAACCTTTCTATTATTCCTTCTTTGGAACTTAGGCAATCCAGAGTTTCCCCAAAATTGACTTTCTTCTAACTAATTCTGAACCTCGACTTCCAATTCTTGCTACTGTGCGGCCCTCTGATCCTGGTGTGTTGTTACATCAACCATCCTTTGCATTACTTTAGCTGCCACAATCATATCATCATCGTCACTCCCCGCATTCACACGCTTACGTCTACCCCGAGCCATTGCCTCCCTTCAAGGACAAACGAATCGAAGCATAAGGAAAAACAAAGGCAATCAATTCAAACATTATTGTCTCCTTTTGGAAACCAAACACAAAGAGTCACACAACACAGCAAGACAAACCTAACCACCAAACCCAAAAGACTCTAACCTGAGCTCCTTCATTCTGCCTTCTGTGGTGCGATCTCCTGTAAGTCTTTAACTCCCATGCAGCTCCTTGAACCAAACTTATGCCAGATACTCTTTTCCCAAGAAAATTAGTTTTCCAAAACCTCTTGGATGCCTCAGTTCACAAACCTTAGAAGTCCTATTTAACTACCCTTTTTCTAACCCCTTGGCTCAAACAATTCTAGAGGTAACACAACAAGAGTGTAAATGCAAACAAATCCTAAGCAAGTTTAGTCATACCAGTTGAGCTTCTTACTAAAAGAACTCCTGTTCCCTTAATACGCCTAGGTGAAGTCATAGTTTCCTGTCTACATAGAACATTACACATTGAGTAGGCCAATACTCAATATCATGTAACTATGCAACAGTAGCTACCAACATTCAACCTATGGCAAGCCATGCCTTCCTTTCCCAAACATCTCAATCAAGAGACAAAGAAGTGCACAACATACAAATAAACTTCTAACATGTCTAAGCATAGTCAATCCATACCTTGGCTCAACAGGATGAACTGCTCTGATACCACTTAATGTAACACCCCTCGATCTAGTAACCATGGCACAATCGTCATTATACCACGATCACTAAATTTTTGGCGTGCTACAACTCGAATAACAATTTTCCAAAATTTAAACCATTATGCTTATAAAGAAAATATGAGCCACGAATGAATAGTTACACGTACTGTCATAAAAAAATATAATTATAATTCAATGAGACATTCTCAAGATATAGCATATAAGAATGGGTAATTACCTTAAAACATACATACACTCAAAAGAACCCTTATACAGGAAATGAAAAAGAAACACAACTACCCATAACGACACCATGATTAAGGAGTTGGGCACTCCATCGGATCCACCTTGAGATCCTCTCCTGGCTTATCTGAAGACACTAGGACAGGACAGAGTGCGGTCACACGGACAGGTGCCCTAGCAGCTTATGCCATAGAATCCTCGTCCTCTCTAGGGGTGTGAAGCGGATCCCCCAAAAGCTCCCAAATGGGCAAGGCAAACTCCAGATGCACTGATGTAGTGAGAGTCAAAATAGGATCTCCATTGCGGATCCTCCTCACTGTCAAAATCAGATCCCCAACATACCATATACGCTCGCCGGCTCAGTCGACTCGCCAAGCATTGGCACCCCCGGTGAACTCAATCCTGACGAAACTAATAGAACCCCTTCTTGTTGCCCTCACCGAACGCAGGAGATCAAACCAAGTCAAATCTAAGAGAATCAACCTCGTCCCATTTACCGTCTTTAACCAAAAATCACATAGAATAAGAATAGTGCAAGCAAGAGGTGAGATATCCTACATCATTACCAATATGGCAGTGAAGGAAAAATAATACAAATGACGAAGTCATTCCATACATACAAATATTGCAGATATATTCAAGTTATCAATTTCACATATATATATATATCATCAGAAAAGCATATCCCACAAAAATATAAATATTTACAGCACTATAACAACAGATATCCACCATAGATATATAAACAATAAATTATGTCACCACAATATGTATATTGACCATGCTATGACAATTATGTGAACTGACCATGTATATGCACAATGCGTATGTTGACCATCCTCATATACAATGTACTCATTTCCTACTCCATGGAGCTAGACTCAATTTTCAGAGATGAATGTCCCAGAAGATCTGTCCCCCCTCAATAGAAAGTCTACGCCGGGCCATGAAAAGCAATAGTGGATTGTCAGGCTGCCAGTGCGTTGCAACAGTGTTCACGGCCAGGGGTATACAATGTCATAGCATAATCACAAGTGAATCACCGCGCCCTGACGTCCCCATAGGTCTATTCAAAGCCCTACTATCCTGTAAGTTCTCATTCACTCCTAGGCATAAAATTCCATAATTATATAATGCACAAATGCATATTCAACGGGATCAACCCTCCGTTGTACCATTCCCAATGGTTTTAAAGCAACCGTTCATACAATTGTTTCAATACCATTTGTATCAATGATATTATATAATCATCTATACTACTACATAGTACCACCAATATTTGGGTTTCCTCTGATAACCAGTCCTTTCTGACTAAATTGTCTACCTAATGTTTCTGGTTATAAGAGCAAATCACATCTGACTAAATCATCCATCTGATATTTCTAGGTCTGGTATTTCAGTTCCAAAAGCACAATGCCAAATGTATGCTATCATAGAGGATTTCAATCGTGCATTTCATAACCATAAGCCAAAACAATCGTCAACAGATTTGGGTCCCACTCATGGGCCTGATAACAAAGTTGTCATTCATAATTAATTTTGGACATACCATTATCTCATAAGGTTTTATCATTGTTCTTCTCATTATCCTTAATAAAATTCATCTAAAATAAGTATTTTATATTTCTCAAATTTTCTCTTACACTCCTAATCCTTGTTTTTCTAATTCAATTAATCCTTCTCTTCACTGTTAATAAAGCTTATTTAATTAGATGTCTTATGATTCTCAAAGTCTCATTTTCACTCATTTTTCTTTAGAGGTCAAGATCTACTCATAGTTTTATGGTAAAATTTCATTTCCTTTCTCTTTCCATCTTATGAATCCCTAATTAATTTATAATTATCCAATTATCTAAGTTTCACTTCAATTTAGCATTTCTTATAAAATCCTCCCCTAGAGGAATTCTCTTGATTTTGTTAAGTTCCCTACTTTAAATTTATGCATACTCAGAAAATTATTCTAAGGTTCTCCAAGTCTCACACACTCTTGTCGTTCCTTTAATTAAAATTATTCTAAGTTTTAGGATAAAAAATCTCATTCTTAGTTCCTTCCATTTTATGAATCCTTAATTAATTCCTAATTATCCAATTAACTAGGTTTCCATCTTGACACAACATTTTTGCCTTCAAATCCCTAAGAGGCCGTGAGCCTCCACAAAGAGGGTAAGAGCCCTTGTTTTCCATACATAGCTTCAATCCATTCTAATAATATAGGATCCATCACATTTTACATTAGAAATTAGTAAAATCATACAAAATCAAACAACCACAATCTCAAACATCAAGAATCACACAACAAAGTGAGCAATCCTAACTTGGATTTTATCACTATCAACACAAAATCATTGTCCCTCACCACCAATATAGGTTGAAGAAGATTATCTCCCTCTCACCTAAGAGAAAACAAGCAAAGAAACTCCCTTGAAGCTCCTTGTAAAATTCGGCCTCCACCCTCAAGAAAATCCTAAGGACATCAAACTCACAAGAATCACAACCAAAGCTTGAAAAAGGCATGCATGATCACCAAAGTGATCATAGATCACGAAAATGAGATGGAAAGATGAGAAAGCTATGAACTTTTGCCTCAAAGTCTCCAACTTTAGGGCTTGATTAGAGGAAAACGAAAATGGTGGATTTTGGTGGTGGTCACAAAAGAGAAAAGGTTAATGGTAGTGAGAAGGTTTAAAAAAGGTGATTAGTTAGAGCAAACAAAAGAAAAATGGAGGAGTGATGGTGGTGTGTGGCAACGGTTTTGGAGAGAAAAGGAGAAGAGAAAAGTTGAGTTTTTTGTAGGATATTTTAACAAGAAAAGAAAAGCTTTAATGGAGAGATGGATTCAAGCAAAGTGGTTGCTTGAAATCAAGCAATAATGGGGGGAGAAGGAAGTGGTGCTGCCATGGGAAGAAGAAGAGAGAAGGAGGAGAAAACTAGAGAGAAAAAGAGAGAAGAGAGATGGTAGAGAGAGAAAGTGATAGTAAAGTTGAAATGAAAAGAAGAAATTTGTCTTAAGTGAAAATTGAAACTTTTTGGGTGACATTTTTGGCATGCATGGTCGTGTGCTTCACCACAAGGAGGGGGGATTGGCTTCCCTAACAAGCCAATAGGAAGTTGCTAGGAACTTCCTTCTTCTTCACCTTTTTGAAAAGTCAACTTGATGTGACATAAAGTAGATTTCTAGATAAGGTGATAAGATTTTTTTTACTACAAGCTATTACTCAATGGACAATTGTTATAGTTCACAAAGCCATTATTTATTATCCGATGGATAATAGGGCGTACTGCAAAATTTCTATTTAACAGAACGTACTACGATTTTATTTATCAAATAAAATCTCAAAATATAAACCTCGTAAATTGTGTCCGGCCTTGGGTTTAGTAAGATCTCCCATCGACGTTTCCATAGTTCAAGGTTTACCAGCCTCGAGAAAAATATTCCATTTTCCCAGCTCCGCTCAATGTGTACGCAAATCAAAAAATATATTAAAATAATCAACATTTTTAGAAAAATTCAGAAAAATTCTCAAAAATCACAAATATTAGAAAATGACTATTATTATGAAATAAATAATTTTTGGGGTGTTACACTGACTCTGCTCAGTGTGCTCGTAAAATAAGAAATATATTAAAATATTCGATGTTTCTGAAAAAATTCAAAAAAATTCTCAAAAATTATAAATATTATAAAATGACTACTTATGATAAAATGAATAATTTTCAAGGTGTTACAAGTATGTGTGTCCCGGCGCTGACGAGGGCAGAAAGTGATCGCCGGCGTAATGAAGCACAGACAAGGAGCGGCTTCTGGCAGGCTTCTAGGTGAAGGGTCGCTTGAATGAACTGAATATGCACCGGAATGAGAGACATTCAGAGACTGTGCAGGTATGGAACTGCATAGTTGAGGATGGCTTAAACGAATTGATTCGGTGTAGCCATATCAACAAGTTGTAACTTCTTTTCGGGAGCCTAGAACATAAGAACTCCGTGGTTAAGCGTGCTTTACCTGGAGCAATTGTGGGATAGGTAATCTCTTGGGAAGTTTCCTAGGATGCGTGCTAGTGAGGACAAAAGCACGCTGAAAAGACCCGTGTTAGTTTGTGGAGACACTTGTCAATCCTACAGGCAGTCCCGGGATGTTACAAATGGTATCAGAGATGGGACCTCTTCTAGTACGGTGTGGTTCGGGGAAGAACCAAGCGGAAGTTGGTGGGCATCTGTGTCCCGGGGCCGACGAGGGTGGGAAGTGATCGCCGGTGCAATGAAGCATGGACAAAGAGCAGCTTCTAGGTGAAGGGTCGCATGAATAAACTGAATACGCATCGGAATGAGAGGGATTCAGAGACTGTGTAGGTATAGGACTGCATAGTTGAGGATGGCTTAAACGAATTGATTTGGTGTAGCCATATCAACAAGTTACAACTTCTTTTCGAGAGCCTAGAACATAAAAACTCCATGGTTAAGCGTGCTTGACCTGGAGCAATTGTGGGATGGGTGACCTCTTGGGAAATTTCCTAGGATGCGTGTGAGTGAGGACAAAAGCACGCTGAAAAGACCCGTATTGGTTTGTGGAGACACTCGTCAATCCTACAAGCAGTCCTGGGACGTTATAGACTAACTCCTTTAAATTCCTTTACTCAAGTTATGAAATATTTTATGTTATAAAGTATAAGTCCCAAAATATAGGTTTCTTTTTTGCGGATAACATATATGACATATTAAAGTATGGGCTCCAAAATTCCTTTTTATAGAAGCATAAACTTTGAAGTAAGGTAACAACACATAATATAACTACTTAATATTACACACCAAAAAGATTATATACATATTAGTGGCATGGATTACAATCCACCTAAAATATACAAGTTATATATACAAGTTTATAGCCGAAAGACATATAGTGTCCACTGACTCCAAAATATACACTGGCCCAAGTCTAGACATCTAGGGAGCAGGATCTTCCCCTGGACCCTCCGTAGGATCCTCATGGGAAGTTTCCTAGGATGCGTGTGAGTGAGGACAAAAACACGCTGAAAAGACCCGTGTTGGTTTGTGGAGACACTCGTCAATCCTGTAGGCAGTCCCGGGACGTTACAGGCTAACTCCTTTAAATCCCTTTACTTAAGTTATGAAATATTTGATGTTATAAAGTATAAGTCCCAAAATATAGGTTTCTTTTTCGTGGAGAACATATATGACATATTAAAGTACGGGTTCCAAAATTCCTTTTTATAGAAGCATAAACTTTGAAGTGAGGTAACAACACATGATATAAGTACTTAATATTACACACCAAAAAGATTATATACATATCAGTGGAATGGATTACAATCCACCCAAAATATACAAGTTATATATACAAGTTTATAGCTGAAAGACATATAGTGCCCACTGACTCCAAAATATACATTGGCCCAAGTCTAGACATCTAGGGAGCAGGATCTTCCCCTGGACCCTCCATAGGATCCTCCTCGGGGTCTTCCTCGGGGTCTTCCTCCTCCTCAGACCCTAACTCATCAAAGTTCCTCAACTGATGCAACAGCTCACGGGTTGGTGTCCTAGCCGAGGACACCACAAGGTCCGGATCCTCCCTAGGGGTGTAATATAAGTCACCCCACAGCTCCCTAATCGGCATGAAGAACTCTAAATATATAGTAATAGTAAGAGAAAAGTAAGGGACATCATTACGAGTCCTACGGATGGTTAAAGTTACATCCCCTACATATCTAATGTGTTCGTTATCCCAATTAATGCGCTAGGCGCTCGCACCAACATGAAACTGGATTCAAACATAAAAAAAAAGATCTCTTCTAGCAGCCATCCCAAAATACAACATCAGACAGCAACTCTTCCTCTCAGTCTTTATCCACTGGAACATATGAACAAAGACAGACAGAATAACAATATAAAGAAGTGAGACTTTCTACGTCATTACTAACATGGCAGCTAGAGACAGCAAACAACGGTAAGGTCACAGAATATAATCATAGTAATTTACAGTTAAGTTAATTTTCCCAACAGATATCTCAAAAATACATTTCACAGGTAAATCCACAGCATATTAACAGACGATTTCACGATGTAGGTTCATCATAATGAAATGCTAAATGGTATGTGTATGCACAATGGACAGACACCTAATCCATGGAGCTAAAACCAACATCGGAGAGAATGATCGAAAGAACCACTGTCTGTATATCGTTAGCCTCAACATGTGCTTTTCAATATAATCAATATGGGCAAAATGGCTATACAAGACACTCTCAACCGGATTGTGAATAGGATTGTGCCTGGTCGAGATCGTCGATGCGTTGCACAGTCACCATGGCCCAGTGGAGCTACCAACTGTCCACTTATGGGATACCCGCGCCCCGACGCCTCCAAGTTCAACAAGTGAACTACACTACACAATTTGCACCCACACGAAGGTCTAATTCATCTCCTAGGCATTCTGCCTGATAACAAGTCATTTCGACTTTTACAATCTATGATCATATGACAATGAATTTAGGCATTCCGCCTTAATAATAAGTCATTCCGACTTTTACAATGTATGATCATATGTCAAATAAACATTTAATCTCATCAAAGAAACCATAAAAGGATTCAGTTCATTAGCTCAACCGCATAATAACATTATGTCCAAATCATAAGGCATTTCAAACACAAGATTCTCATAAATCATCCTTCATGAAGGTTAAAAGAAATTATAAGATATTGATTTTATATTTCACTTCTCTTTTCTCATGAGTCCTAGTGGCACTTTACTTGATTATGAACTCTCTTCCTCACCTATTTTTCTCTCTTAAGGCCGAACTCTTCTCCAATAAAGTGTCTAAATTTTATCTTACCACTCACTCACCATTAAAATTCCTTAATTTAGTTCCTTTCTCTTCCTAATACTTAGGTTCAATTCAACATAACATTTTTATCTTGGATACCCCATTTGGACCTCATGGCCGTGGGCTTCCTAGAACACTAGGGCTTCAAATGTTTCAACTTTCACAAGTAATCTCAAACAAATAAATCATATCAACCATAACAAATCTCACCAAGGTCACACATAGCACTAAATCACAAGAATCACATAAGGGAAGATTTGCACAAAGCACCAAAAATCAACTCAATAAAGTGAGTGATCCTCACATGGATCCCTCACTTTCCACACATAAATTTTGCCCCTCACCACCATGAATCGGTGATGAGAAAAATCTCCCTCTTACCTTAGGAGATATCCAACAACTTGTGTAGAACTTTTGAAGCAACACTTCCTCCTTCAAGAACCCCCTTGAAAACCGAAAATGCCATAGTAAAAGTCATCATTTTTAGACTTGAAAAGAATAGTTAAGAATAAAGATCAAAGCATTGAAAGGAAGAAAAGATGAATGATGAAAAAAAAGAGGAAACTTTACCTTAGGAATCATAACTCTAACTTGAAGGAAAGCTTGAAGAATGATGAAAAACTAAGATCTTCACTCTTGATGATCTTAGAAAGAGGTGTAGATTCAAGATTGTGGATGAGTGGAATCAAAGAAACAAAATGATGGTTCCTTAGGGTGGTGGTCGTGTGGTGATAGGAGAGAAAATGGAAGAAGATGAGAAAAGGTGAGAGAAAACGTTTTTGGGTGAGGAGAGATAAGTTGATAGGAAAGTTTGATAGAGAAAAGTGATTGAAAACTTGTCCAATCATCTCCTCCTTCTCTCTTTGGCCGTGTGCCCTCCTAGCGAAAGGGGAAATGAAGCTTCTCTTGGAAGCTTCTCCAAAGCTTGCTTGAGAAGCTTCTCACGCTTCCCAAAAAGGTCAATCAACGATGTGACGTGATGATATCACTTAAATGGTGTTATAAAAATGACTAGATAAAAATAATCTACTAGATTTCTACTAACTATTATCCAATGGATAAAAGTCACTATCAATAAATTTGGTATCTATTATTCGATGGTTAATAGAGTGTACCCAAATTTTTATCTATCAGATAAAATCTTGAAAAACAAAAACCTCGTAAATTGTATCTGGCTTTGGGTTTAGTAAGATCCCCCGGTCCCGGTTTAACAGTCCAAAGTTTTCTAGTCTCGGAGGAATATTTTATTTCTCCGACCACGCTTAATGTGTACGTAAATTGAGAAATATAATAAAATAATCAAATAATTCAAATAATTTTAGAAAAATTCACAAAAATCATAAATATTATAAAAAGAATAAATATCACGAAATAATAAATTTTTGGGCTATTACAATAGTTGGCTCCTTGCACGAGGGTTCCAAGTCTTTCCCTCACGGGGACCCTGTACGATGGTTGTGGGCTCTAGTCAAAAAGTCAAAAAGTGAAGTATCATGCCCATCGCGCAGAGGTTCAGCGTTGGGTTCTTGGTTCATCACAACAGAGGTTTCCATAACTTGTGGTGGAATAGGGTGGGAAGGATGGTGCACCACCAATCCTCGCCTTCGGCCTGCGGAGGTTTGCACAACCTCTCCTCTCCTTGAGTTCTATCTCGTGTTCACCAGGGTTGAGTGGGAATAGAAGTTTATGGTTTCCCACAGATGATGTAACACTCTCTCTAACCCAATAGTTCTAATCAGGGCTATAGAAGCTCAATAATACTGGTATAGCTCACCTGTTAATTCTGGTAACTATCTAGATTAGTTTGAGCATAAATTTATAACACTGAATGTGAGAAATAGCTTATATAAACTTGGATTTTGTTTAAAAAGCTGAGGAAATCGAAATAAATATGTAAGATTTATTTCTAAGTTAATTAGAATGAATATCTAAAAGCTTCTTAATTCAATTCCATAGGTGTAATTTAACCCAGGAAAGAATAATGAAGCTTAGAGATTGATAATGTAGTATAAGGAAAATGGTTGAATGATAAAATGGAGAAAAGAATGAAATCCCATAATTTTCTACAATACCTATAAAGGTCAGAAAATTCAATGTTGAAAGATTAAAGAGTTCTTAATAGATATAAAGTTTCCAGTTGGATTTCATTTTAAACTCTCTTTATCTTTCTCCGCCTTATTACTTTGTCAATCTTATTGCTTTTGTTGACTTTGATGTCACTCTGCTTCTCTTATTATTTCTATTCTATTGTCCTCACGTTGCCAGCAGAAGAGAGAAAAGAAAATATAAGTACGAAGAATAAAAAAAAGGAGAAAGAAGCAAGAAGGAGCAGAGAAGAAAGACAAGAATGGGAAGAAAAAAGTATCTATAAGCTAGGTAGGGGCTATTTTTCTTAAAACTCTTCCTACCTTAACTTGATTTCTTAGAGTTTTGAATGAAAACTTTGGTTGGATGATGAGTTTTGAACTATGAAGTTTATGAATATGAAATGGTTTTCTAATATTATGTTCATGAGTCAAAGTTTACCTCTTGAACTTGAAACTATAAGGATTGGAGATTATGAAAGAGGTAAATAAATGAGTTGAGGACGACCCATGTTTCCTATGTCATTTTGTGATGGATTTGATTCAATACTTGTGAAGTTTTTGGTTGTTTCTGATATATACGAGATGGTTTTGGGGTGTGTTCATTTAACACTATGTTTTTCTGTTGAAAACATAACAGATTATGGACAAGGCATAATCGTTTATTTGCATGAAACAGAACTTCCAAAGCCTTCAATAATCGATTAAGGCTGGGCCTAATCGATTATTGAAACATAACAGAGAGTCATGTTAAGCAATAACTAGTTAGAGCTAAGGCCTAACTGATTATTCCCTTGTGACAGAATGACACAACAAGCTAATAATCGATTACCCAAGAATGGTAATCGATTATTGGTCATTAACAGAATGCTATGGGAAGTCTATAACCGATTAGCCAATGATGGTAACTGATTATGGAACATAAAAACTAATTTGTTAGCCAGTGATAATCGATTAGCACTAGGTGCTAATCGATTATTCTATTTAAAAATATGAAATAGAGAATTGTTACATAATCAATAGATCTCAAGAGCGCTTTGAAGTTATCAAAGCTTAATTATATAATGCATTATACTATGATATAGGATGATATGATGGAATATCTTATTGCATGTATGATGAGACATTGATGCATTATGCTATAATATGAGATGATATGATGAAATATCCTATTGCATGCATGATGAAATTGATGGTTGAGATGAATCACCTAGAAATAATATTTGAATTTTTAGGGTAACCCATTATCTAGGAAACTATCCTCATAACTAGGGTAAAACTTGGATAATGGTGGTCAAGGATGAATATTCCCTTACCACCAAAATAATTGCAATTGAGGATGTACACCCCTCCCTCTTTACCTGAGTTCTCCTTAGATGAAAAGTAGCTGACGATGGACATTCCCTCTCTACTTGAGGTGATCCTAGATTAAAGATAGTGTGAGGAAGGATGATACCCTCCCTATCAAAGTAGTTAAGGATGGACACTCCCTCTCTACTCACAACTTTAAAATGAGGATGGACATTCCCTCATTAGTTATGGCTAGCTGGGTTACTCGGAGTAGTACTGTGTAACAAGATGAGACTGTTACAAATAGGTTGTTGTGCACCAACTTGAAAGTAGACTACTTCCAAGTAAATGGTATGATGAGGATGGACACTCCCTCCGTACCATTTTAATAAATGATGAATGATGATTATTAATGAATGATAAATATGAGATTAGCTTAATATAAGAGCTTATCATGGATTGAATTCTTGATATGATATTGAGATTATGATGAGATTTGATGACTTATTTGATTATACAAATGATTTTGATGAATGATATAAAATGGACTTCAGTTTCAGGAAGAGAAAAGACTTGATTTGGCTTTGCTGCCTTTCTATTGAATACATTTTAATGATTTGAAATGATTTTCCCCCGAAACAACTAGAATTATTATACTGACATGTTTTTGTAATTTTACTACTAAGAATTGTGAGATTCTCACCCCTTTGCTTGAATTTTCGTAATGATTCTAGGATGATGTTTTGCTTCTTTTTGTTTTAGTATTTGTACATGGTTGTATACCATTTTGTGCCTTAATGGAAAATGATGTAGTTATCATACCTTAATGTACAAATTTGTATAGAACATAGTTCTAAAGATATGTATTATATACTTCTGTTTTAGGTTCCTATTTTGTATATTATAAATGTACATCTTCATAAAATTTGATATTGATCTAAGTGATGTGCTCTAATATGATTACTAATGCATAATTACAAATATATTGTTAGTTTTAGTATTAGGACGTTACATTTTGATATTAGAGCAATTCATCCTATTGGGCCTGTTTATGGAATATCTATGCTTTTAGCATGAATGTTATGCATTTTCTTATCTTGATACTAAGATGTATAGATAGAATTGCATGACAACCTAGAGTATGAACATTAATGGTTACTGTTGCACTGTTAGATGAATATTGAGCCTGATTAACTCAATATGTAATGTTTTGTGTGTACAGGAGACTATGGCAACATCCAGGCGTATGCATGGAGATAGAACGTCCACTAATGATAACACAGAAGATATGATGGAAATGTTTAAAGAAGTGATAGCTGCTATAAGAGAACAAAGAGAGATGGTGGCATCCATGAGAGAACAAATGACAGTCACAAATAGAGTGCTGGAGAGAATGGGTAATAACCCACATCCGCAACAAGAGAATAAAGCAGCAGTAGTAACATCCTAATTCTAGTATCTCAATATATATAACATACAAAGAGATATCTAGCATTACAATGTCTCTACTTACGTACTAATTTGATACATATATCCATAATGTTCATTGAAAACATTATAGAGAGCCATATGAAATGCAGAAAACATAAACACCATAGTAAATGCATATACATATACAACATTAGCTTTAGCAAAGGCTTGAAGTATTATATAGTCTTTACATTACAAAATAAGTACTAAAAGATACAACAATCGTAACATAAACTATAAAGCTAATCTACTCTTTAGCTTCCTTTTTCTTTTTACTCTTTGAAGAACTTTCACGTGGAATTACATGATAATACAACGGGGTGAGAAATAACACTTCTCAGTATGAGTAATCAAAACTAGTCATACATAACATATTAACATAGTCTTAACAAATAAGAATATGACAAGTTAAATTCTTTATAAGGTCTAACTTTAATAACTAGATAAACCAAGTCAAACAAACATACATTCATTCTTACATACTTAGCTCATCTAAGATCTAGGCATGTTTACAAGGAATGCTGACTTCTCATGTTTACCCCATTGTAGATAGGAAAACTAAAACTTTCACACTACATGCAATTCAAGCACTTAGTTAGGAATACTTGTCCCCTTAGGAACTTTTGACTCCCTTCCTTTTGGCCAAATGAACTTTCGTCATATAAAGTCACATTTACAGGTAGACAATGCCAACTTATCCTAGTTTTCTTATATTTAACACCTTTCATCATCACATCTATAGTGAAGCTAAGTAACAGCAAGTTACCAAAGGTGATAGACACTTATCTATAGCAAACCATTACTCTTGGTTGTTGGTGTATGCCCTAGAGGCCAATACATTTTCTGTATTTACATACATTCTATTATGCTATTTTTATATGTGAGGCATTTCATTTATTGTGTTCTTTTTTGATAAACATAATAAAGTCCTTAGAATAGTAAGTTTGATGCCATAGGACATCAAGTGGATGACTTGATCGTGAGATCCTTTTGGTTACAACACTATTCTTAAATGTCCCTAGTCAAGTATTATTGTTAATTAGGAAAACAATAATACATTGAGACTAGTATGTGCATAGACTGATGACCATATCTCACGGGTCATGGATATGAGATATCAAGTCTTCATATGGGTACATATTAGAGTAATGATGAACTAGACTGACCCACCATGAGAACGCTGCATGGATCGTTACGTGAGTGTCATAAGCGATTCTCATAGTGACAATGGTGTTTGTGGTCCTTTGACCTGAAATCACTACGATTCCTACATGAGGAGTTGTGTGTTTTAATGCCATCAAACGTCATCTGTAACAAGGTGATTATAAAGTTAGTTATTGGACATACTGCGAATCATGCAGAGGGATGTGAGTGACCTAGATGAGATTTGTCACTCCTACATAACAGGAGCGATATCTTCGGGCCCCCTGATTGAGTGAGACTGCGAAATGCATGGCCATGCTCAAATGAGTTAATATGAGATATTGATCACATTTGTTGTTACAAAGTCTACTCGAGTATCAGGAAACCAATGATTGGACTATACAAGGGTGACGCATTCCATGCCTTGTGTTCAATCTAGATATCTTGACAAAGGGACTAAACGACATGGAAGCATTGGTCACGGAAAGGTTATGTCAAATCACTGACATTCTTATTACTTAGGTAGCAGCGATGTGTTACTAGATACCGCTCACTGCTTGTAATATTAAAATGAGATTTTAATATTACTGCCAACGTAATAAGAACCTGCAGGGTCACACACATAGAGCACACTAAAATTGGAGCAATGGATCTAAGTTGGACTCGGATTCAAATATGGGCCAGACTCATAACAGATGGGTCTAGGTTGCACTGACTTACCTTCTTCTTGCTCACACTCACTTAAGGCAGTCACTATTATAAATAGTACTGCTAAGGGGCTGCTAAGATAGATAATTTTGAACCCTAGCCGCACCTACAGAAAAGTGAGTGAGAGAGCGACAGGTTTCTTCTCTCCTCTTCGCAGCTAGCACTGTGTGAGAGACGTGAGGCTCCTCTTTGTGGACGTTGGACGTTCATGAGTCTGTTCGTGTGGATACCGTAGAGACATCGTTTCTATTACGGTGTTGGTGATTCACGCTTCAAGAGTTAAATCTTTTAAAAACTCGGATTATGGTTTTTTCGCATGGATCCTCGGTGGGAATCCTTGTTTTTCGCTGCGTGATGTATCCGCAAAATTCCCAACATTGGTTGCTTTAAAGATCACATATAACTTATACATACCAAAAGATCATTCTCTTATTGATTTACCTCTAGTAGTATACTAAACATATCTTAAGACCATCCATTATTCTTAGATGACCAAAGGCTTAGACTTTCTCATTTATGCTAGGTGATAATTTTTCTCTTGGAAATTTCCTTTTTTATGCCTTAACACACCTTAGGAAATATATACTAATGATTCCATATAGCCAATAACTTAAAAACATAAAAGATGACATTTTTCGAGTTCTAGGGCCTCATGCCGAGGCACATCTTGGGCACACCGCAGTGCAAGCAGCAAAAACCATCCTCACGGTGCGGTGTAACCCCTCACGCCGTGGCGCGCATAGTAGAAACTAGGTTCTGCAGAACCGTGGTACTGTTCCATCGGTTCTTTTCATGGATTTTGGAAATTCCAATTCAGTTTCTAAGTGATTCTAAGTCCCTAATCAATTCTTAAACACATAGGAATCATCAATCACCAACTTAAACCTCTTAATTTTGATTATGAATCAAAACCCCCATACTTGACCTAAAACTCATCTTTTGGTGGATGCATGCTCTAAATGAAATGTTCTAAGCTTCTGTATTCAACTTATGCTATGAACAAGTCATAAATGTCCAAAGAAACAGATTCATGCAAGCTAAACACATTAAATACCTCTAGAATTCAATTTTACCTATTAAGCACCATATGTAACACCCTGAAAATTCTGACTTTAGGGTAAATGACAATTATGTCCCCAATGTACTGCTTTATGCTTGTCTGTATAAAATGTTATTTTTGTTTTATTTTTTTAGAGCAGAAGGAGTTTAGTAAACTCAATTCTGAAAGACACTGTTCTGAATATTTTAATTTTTAGAATTTAACTGTGCGATAAAATAATTTTCAGTATTATTTTATTACTCAGTATAAAACTTGACAGTGGACCCGAGCATCAGTATGTGTGGGACCCAAGTATAGATAAAGTAAACAATAAGGAAATTAGGAATTTTGGACCAATAGGAACAAGACACCTAGAAGTCAAATTAATAAAGCTAAGTCAACAAAAATGGCTAAGCTAGTTAGATTAGAACTAGAATATTTAATTTAGTTAGTATAGTTACCTTAGGATCTAACTAAATTAATTACTACAACCTTAGTGTAACTAAATAGTGATAACTAGATAGTAATCTAGTTAGGCCTAACTAACTAGAATCCTAAACTAATTTAATTTAATATGTAACTAAACCTACATTTAAATATATAACTAATTAATTGGAAGAAACAAATTTAGATGGCTTTTTGCATGGAGAATTCGGCCAAGTGAGGAGAGCCACCGAGAAAGCTCTAGATGAATGTTTATTCATGCCATGATTCATCACCCATCAACCAATAGGAAACAAGCTTATCTTGTAAGACCAAATCCTAGCATTTGAACCATTGGATGGCCTAGATTCATTCTTGAATTTTAACACATACATTTAGACTTTTTCCTACTCACTTCTACGGCCAACACTTCAAGTAAATGCCTAAGTAATTCCTTCACCTTCTCCTTCATTTTCACCGTCCACCATTGGAGACCCAAAGAGGCTATTCGGTCAAGCTTCATTCTCCATCATCCTTCCACTCAAAATTTCTCTTTTCTTATTTTTCTACTCCTAAACATCACTACAAGACCATCTCTAGTTGGAAGCTTCTTCTATTTCTTCCATTTTCAAGCTTGAAGACCACCTTTGAGAATCCATCTTCAAAGGTAAAACCCTTTTGTTTTTCAATTTTATTTTCATTTCTAAGCTTCTAAGCCATGATTGAACCATGGTATTGTTCCTTTTTCTAGTAATAGCCTTTATAAAATTTTATTTATTTTCCTAGGACTCTAAGGAGGCAAAACCGAAATCACAAGGGAGAGGAAAAGAAGAAATTTTCATCATTTTAGGTAAGAGGAAGACCAAAATTTAATTAAATTAAAGAGTTATTAAGAAATTAAGGTTTGCTTGAATTTGTAAAATCCATAAGGATTCCTTTATGTGTTAATTTTTATAGCTTTTATTAATTGTTTAAGCTTTGATGTATTGTATATATTATACATTGTATATGTTTTACATTGTATGTGTTAGACTAGTGTTAGAAATGCATGAGCATTCCAAAGAGTGCAAACCCTAGGTTCGGTCACATTACTGAATGGAAAGAATCAAAGTATTTTACAATGTTGTTAATGAATACAAAGTATATTTAGAAACTAATTTGAGTATTGTTAATATTTATAAAGAATACATAATAATATAAAATATTTTACCGTAATTAGGAAAAATATTTTAAATGGTCTTAAATGATTTAATAATTATTTTTATAGTTTAGAAGTATTTATGTGAGTAACTGACGAGAACATGATTTAAAAACTTACACGATTGAGAAAACAAAGTACCCAAAATGTATTTACGCGATTTGAAAATGTGATGTACATTGTGAAAACGGCAAGATTTTTGAAAACGAAATAAAATTTCTACGCGATTGATGATAACAAATAGTTTTGCTTCGGGCCAAAGTGGTGGACCGGATGTGTGGATCTGCATACAAGTGCGCCAAGGGAGCGCATCAGATTTGGAGATTTTTTGCCATGGAGGGCATTTTCGTAATTATTTTTGTCATAGAGGACAATTACGTGATTATTTTGCCATTGAGGGCATTTTTGTAAATAAATTAAGTTGGAGGGTATTTTCGTAAATAATTAAAGTTTGAAGTGTATTTTTGAAATTATTCAATTTGATGGCATTTTTGTAAATAATAGAAGTTAAGGGCGTTTTTGTAAATAATGAAGATTTAATGGTATTTCGTGAATAATTTAAATTTATGGCACTTATATAAATAATTGAAACCCGAGGGTATTTTGGTAATTACGCATCCTGTTCATGCATTGAGTCATGCCAAATTCGAAATTTGGTGATTTGATTGACGAGATGAATAACATCGTGTTGTCGATGTGATAAGCATAGTGTGTTCATTTTTCGATATGAACTTGGAGTTCATAGTGTGCACTATTCCATACGTGACAGTGAGGTAGCTCCTTCTGGGCCGTGGACGTGATGACACACTTATGTTCTCGACAAGCACTAACCTTAATCAAGTTTTGAGAGGACTATCTGACTGCCTGTAGTACACAATTAATTGACTGTGTGTCTGGGTTGTGTATTATGCCATTATGTTTATTTTTCGTGGGCTATAGACACAAAGTATTGACAGTGCAATAGCAATCACAACGATCGCCTATAGACACAAAGTTTTGACAAGTAGTGCAATACTGGTTTGGGTAGCCAAAGCTATAGACACAAAGGGTGGACAAGGTAATATTTGGATTGGTCAAGGCAAGATTAATAGAAGTCTCATCTCATTCTCTCTGATATCTGAGTATGTGTTGTAGCTCCATGGAGTAGAAATGAGTCATTTTATACTTTGTCATATTCATTTTAAATTCATTATATTGTGTGATGAATATTTTGAACTGCTATGAGATTTATGTACATTATGGATTTTATTTATGTTAATGTTGTATTATTATTTCATATGTGATATTTATTGGTTATTTTAAGTTGTCTTACCTCTCTATTTGTTGTATATATTGTTTGCTTTGTTTGTTGTGTGTATATATATATATATTTAGACTATGAAGAAGGGTTGAAGAACCGAGTTGGGCGTTGAGTACCTAGCAGAGGAAGAACCACGATCTACGTGATTTTAAAGTCCAAGACCCGAAGTCTTAGATCATCTCTAGTGTTAGTACCGATAGGGTGAGATGTCGACACCGGATTTTTGGGTTTTATCGCTTGGAGTTCCACTGAGGAGCGGACATTGGCGCATCTATGGAGAACGTAATGTGGTTGCTTATACAGGATTATTACTATGTCTTTGCGACCGAGTCAGTCAGATTCCGTCCCGCTTTTGTATCGATTTCTATGTTCGTTAGAGCTACCATTAGGAGTCCGTCACTGGAACGGTCTATTTCGGACTCCCTATGAGTTTAGTGTTGTGTGTCTTCGCTAGAACACCACTGCTCGACCCCTAACTATATTCCTGGTCCACAGCAGCACCCGAGTTCTGCTCATAGGTCCTCGGGAGGCGTCATCGCGTTTATGTCATTGGAGGAATCATCCAGGAATGTTTCTCCAAGTGACTAAAATGTATGACGTGCACTTGGGTTTGTTATCTTCTGATACTGGGTTGTAAATATAAACTTTTATGCTTTCTTTTTCTTTTGGTATGTATTTTTATTTGGGTTTGTAAATTATGTGTAAATTATTTGTACAACTTAGGAGAACAAAACTTATGTAAATTTTTGTATATTAGTATCTGATGGATATGTTTATGGATATAATGTATATTGTACAGGGGTGTGCTGATATTATCTATGTATGTGTGTATAAGAATAAATTTTTTTTTTTTAAGGTGAAAATCTGGAGGATATAACTTTTATGTTTTCGAAACAAAGTAAGTGCACAGGTTTTATTACTTATCTATATCAAAACCTTATAATTTGATTATTCTCGTTAATTGTTATTTTATTTTAATAATAAAGGTGACACTCCCACAAGAGTGTTACATTAGTTGGTATCGAGCCCTTGAGTCTTTTGGGTTTGTGGGTAGGTTTGCCTTATTAAATCTTGTGTGAATCTCCACCTAGAGCCTAAGTTAGAATCTTTAGGAGTTGTGGTTTGGTCCGTTTGTGCTTGTATTGTGTGAATTCTCTCGAGATTTATTTCCGAAAGGAAGAATCTAACTTTTATGTTTTATGTGATTAAAGAAAGAAAATGTCCGGAAGAAGAGGAAGACATGCGGATATTCCTAGAGAAGTGGATCCTATAGTAGCGGGCAGAGGCTATGCAAACGGATGGCGTAGCAATGATTCAACAGAATCCTGTAGAGCACTCAACAACAAGAAGCTATCGCAGATGCTCTAAATTTATCCGAATTTAGGCGTAGTAACCCGCCACGCTTTAGAGGTAGCTTAATCCCGAGAAAGCAAATTTATGGATACAGGATCCTGGAGAAGATATTTGAAGGAATGGGATGCCCAGATGACAAAAAGGTAACGTATGCTACTTATATGCTAAGAGGAGATGGAGAAAGTTGGTGGAGAGGAACCGCCGGTTGTTGCAAGTCAAGGCATTGCAACAACTTGGGAAGTGTTTTCTACTAGGTTTATGGACAAGTATTTTCCTACCGTTGCTCGATATGCTAAGGAAAGAGAATTTCTTGGTCTACGTCAAGGAAATATGACAGTTCGAGTATGCATCAAAATTTGAGAGTTTGTCTCAATTCTCGATTATGCTCAAAAAAGCCAAACGATGAGTGGCGATGTAGGAAGTTTGAAGCGGATTGCGAGTGGAGTTAAGACAAGGAGTATTGCCTTTGAGAATGACTCAATTCCATGCTCGGTAGATACATGTGCACAATTGGAGGAATTGGAATCGTTAAAGGATCCCAAAACTCGTAATTTTGGACCAATGAGGTTTTAGAGGAGGTAGCAAAGCCATAACAATGTTCCAACAGAAGCCATACTCGAGACCACAGGGAAACCAATATCAACGACCACCGGTTGGAGGAAGCTCGCTAGTACTATTCCTAGTCGAAAGCGGCGTTTGTACCAACCTCGTTTTTAAGTGTGGGAAGAAAGGCCATGTTTCTTCGATTGTCCAATTAAAGGAACAATTTGTTTTAATTGTTTAACCCTGGACATTTTCTAAGGATTGTCCTCGCTTGGAAAAGAAAACCGTATTGAAGACTTCGGGCAAATCCCAAGATCCGGAGGACGAAGTCTATACTATGACAGGAACAAGTTTCTCAATCTGACAATCTTATTCAAGGGGAAGGAATCATAGGAGGTAAGCTTTTGACTGTCTTGTATGATTCAGGCGCAACACATTCTTTTATTGCCTATAGTTGTGTTAAGAAGTTGAAACTGCCTGTATCTTCTTTGAATTTTCCGTTGGTTGTTTCTACACCAACTACTAAGCCTGTGGTCACATCCAAAATATGTTTGGATTGTCCTGTTGTTGTGAAGGACCGTATGTTTATAGTCAACTTGATTTGTTTACCTCTAGTGGGGATAGATGTGATATTAGGAATGGATTGGTTGTCTTCTAACCATATCCCGATAGATCTGTGCAACTAAAGCTATAGTTTTTCCAAAGGAAGAGAACTCGGATTTTTGATGCCGTTAAAGCTAAGTCATTGCCGAGAAATGGAGCTCGTGGATTTGTATTCGTCTTCTCTAAAAGTTGAGAATGAGAAAGCTATATGTACAATTCCCGTCGTTAATGAATTTCCTAAGTCTTTCGGATGACTCGGTTTGCCGCCGAGAGAGAAATCGAATTTGCTATCGATTTGGTACCATGAACAGTCCTATCTCGATTGCACCGTATCGAATGTCACCAAATTTAATTGATAGAGTTGAAAAGCAATTAGAAGAATTATTGGAAAAGCGCGTTTGTGCGACCAAGTGTGTCACCACTGGGAGCCCCAAGTGCTTCTAGTCAAGAAGAAGGATGGAACTTCTCGACTGTGTGGACTATCGTCATTGAATAAGGTCACTATAAAGAATAAATATCCACTCCCACCTAATTGATGATTTGATGGACCAATGAAGGAGCGTAAGTATTTTCTAAAATAGATCCGAGATCGTGTTACCATCGATCCGTGTTAAGATGGAGGATGTACCTAAAATGCCTTCCGAACTCGTTATGGGCATTATGAATATCGTGTTATGCCTTTTGGAGTGACTAATGCTCCGCTATGTTCATGGATTATATGAATAGAATTTTTCGCCCGTATCTCGATAAATTTGTCGTTGTCTTTATAGATGACATTTTAATCTATTCTCGGTCTAAAGGAGAGCATGCCGAACATCTCGGTATAGTTCTTCAGGTTTTGAAGGACAAGCTTGTATGCAAAGTTGGCTAAATGTGAATTTTGGTTGGAAAAAGTGCAATTTTTAGGTCACGTAATTTCTAAGGAAGGAACATAAAGGATCCATCCAAGATAGAAACTATTCTCGCAATGGGAGAGACCTAAAACAAAGGATGTAAGTTCAAGTTTTGTTGGATTGGCCTGGTATTATCGAAGATTCATAGAAGGCTTTTCCAAGATTGTTGGACCACTTACACAACTTACCAGGAAGAATCAAGCTTTCGAATGGACGGATGAACGTGAAGCCTTTTCAAGAGTTGAAGAAAAAGCTAACAACCTCACCAAAGTTGTTGATCTTACCGATTCTAGTAGATCTTTGATGTGTATCGTGACGCTTCATACCAAGGTTAGGATGCGTGCTAATGCAAGATCGGAATGTGGTGGCGTATGCTTCGAGGCAATTGAAAGTTCATGAGAGAAATTATCCAACTCATGATTTGGAATTAGCAAAATGGTGGTGTTTGCATTAAAGATATGGAGGCATTATTTGTATTGGGCTATATTCAATGTCTTTAGTGATCATAAGAGTTTAAAATACTTGTTTGATCAGAAAGAATTGAATATGAGGCAGAGGCGATGGTTGGAATTTCTCAAAGATTATGATTTTCAACTCCAATATCATCCAGGAAAAGCTAATGTGGTAGCAGATGCCCTGAGTAGAAAAGTACTTAGTGTTTCTACAATGATGATAAAGGAAGAGGAGTTACTCAATGAGTTCAGAAATTTAGAAGTATCTATGGAATTAGTGTCTGGGAAGATTTGTGGGTAGAATGGTAATTTTAAATGACTTGCTTAATATAATTCGAGATAAACAGTGAGGAGGATGCGTTTTTGCAGAATGAGAGAGAACTCGTTAAAAGCAAGGTCACAAGGCAACAAAGTGGAAGAGGATCGATGGAATTTTAAGATTTCAAGGAAGAGTTTGTATACCCGACAATGTGAATTAAAGACGGCAATATTGGATGAAGCCCATACTAGTAATTTAAGTTTGCATCCAGAATGACCAAGATGTATCAAGATTTGAAGAAATTGTTTTGGTGGCCAAGGATGAAAAGAGACGTAGCGGAACGTGTGGCGTCTTGTTTAATTTGTCGAAAGTGGAACATCGAGGCCACCGGAATGTTGCAACCGCTTTCTATTCCATAATGGAAATGGGACAGATTTCTATGGATTTTGTTACTGGGTTGCCAAGAACGAGAAAAGGTCATGACTCAATATGGGTTATTGTTGATAGGCTCACAAAGTCAGCTCATTTCTTGCCTATTAATATTAAGTATTCGTTAGAAAGATTAGCCCATATCTATATCAATGAGATTGTTAGATTGCATGGGGTACCTATTTCCATAATTTCTGATAGAGATCCAAGGTTTACATCAAGGTTTTGGCCAAATCTACGTGAAAGCAATGGGAACTAAGCTACATTTAAGCTCGCTTATCATCCACAAACCGATGGTCGACCGAAAGAACTATACAATCTTTGGAAGATTTGTTGCGTGCGGCTTGTGTGTTGGAGCAACAAGGAGTTGGGATGAATTTTTATCTTTGATAGAATTCACCTACAATAATAGTTTTCACGCAAGTATGGGATGGCACCCTATGAAGCATTGTATGGACGACGATGCCGAACACCTTTGTGTTGGTATCAAGATGGTGAAAGTATGACTATTGGGCCTTAATTAGTACAAAATGTATCACGAGAAAGTAAAAATGATTCAAGAGAATATGCGAACTACACAGTAGGCAAAAGAGTTATGCAGATAAAAGAAGGCGACCATTGGAATTTGAAGAAGGCGAGCATGTATTTTTGAGGGTGACTCCACGACGGTATTGGAAGAGTTATTAAATCCAAGAAGCTTACACCTAAGTTTATTGGACCTTATCGCATTATCCGTAGGATAGGTCCCTGCCGCTATCAAGTTGCCTTACCGCCGCTTTTTGTCTAATCTCGCATAATGTATTTCATGTGTCCCAATTAAAGAAATATATTCCAGATCCGACACATGTGATACAACCCGATGAAGCATGTTGAAGGAAAATTTGACGTACGAAACATTCCCCGTAAGGATTGAAGACAAAAGTGAAGCTCTTCGAGGGAAGATGATTGAGTTAGTCAAAGTTATATGGAACGATGTGACTGGAGATGCTACATGGGAATTGGAAGATAAAATGAGGAACAAGATCCTCAATTATTTTAGGTATGACAAATTTCGAGGACTAAATTTTTGTTTGTTGGGAGAGTTGTAACACCCCGAAAATTTCGACTTTAGGGTAAATGACAATTATGTCCCCAATGTACCGCTTTATGCTTGTCTCGTATAAAATGTTATTTTTGTTTTATTTTTTTAGATGAAGGAGTTTAGTAAACTCAATTTCGAAAGACACTGCTCGAATATTTTAATTTTAGAATTTAATCAAGGATAAAATAATTTTCAAGATTATTTTATTACTCAAGATAAAACTTGACAAAGGGACCCGACATCAGTATGTGGGACCCACGTATAGATAAAGTAAACAATAAGGAAATTAGGAATTTTGGACCAATAGGAACAAGACACCTAGAAGTCAAATTAATAAAGCTAAGTCAACAAAAATGGCTAAGCTAGTTAGATTAGAACTAGAATATTTAATTTAGTTAGTATAGTTACCTTAGATCTAACTAAATTAATTACTACAACCTTAGTGTAACTAAATAGTGATAACTAGATAGTAATCTAGTTAGGCCTAACTAACTAGAATCCTAAACTAATTTAATTTAATATGTAACTAAACCTACATTTAAATATATAACTAATTAATTGGAAGAAACAAATTTAGATGGCTTTTTGCATGGAGAATTCGCCAAGTGAGGAGAGCCACCGAGAAAGCTCTAGATGAATGCTTATTCATGCCATGATTCATCACCCATCAACCAATAGGAAACAAGCTTATCTTGTAAGACCAAATCCTAGCCTTTGAACCATTGGATGGCCTAGATTCATTCTTGAATTTTAACACATGCATTTAGACTTTTTCCTACTCACTTCTACGGCCAACACTTCAAGTAAATGCCTAATTAATTCCTTCACCTTCTCCTTCATTTTCACCGTCCACCATTGGAGACCCAAAGAGGCTATTCGGTCAAGCTTCATTCTCCATCATCCTTCCACTCAAAATTTCTCTTTCTTATTTTTCTACTCCTAAACATCACTACAAGACCATCTCTAGTTGGAAGCTTCTTCTATTTCTTCCATTTTCAAGCTTGAAGACCACCTTTGAGAATCCATCTTCAAAGGTAAAACCTTTTTGTTTTTCAATTTTATTTTCATTTCTAAGCTTCTAAGCCATGATGAACCATGGTATTGTTCTTTTTCTAGTAATAGCCTTTATAAAATTTTATTTATTTTCCTAGGACTCTAAGGAGGCAAACCGAAATCACAAGGGAGAGGAAAAGAAGAAATTTTCATCATTTTAGGTAAGAGGAAGACCAAAATTTAATTAAATTAAAGAGTTATTAAGAAATTAAGGTTTGCTTGAATTTGTAAAATCCATAAGGATTCCTTTATGTGTTAATTTTTATAGCTTTTATTAATTGTTTAAGCTTTGATGTATTGTATATATTATACATTGTATATGTTTTACATTGTATGTGTTAGACTAGTGTTAGAAATGCATGAGCATTCCAAAGAGTGCAAACCCTAGGTTCTACACATTATCGAATGGAAAGAATCAAAGTATTTTACAATGTTGTTAATGAATACAAAGTATATTTAGAAACTAATTTGAGTATTGTTAATATTTATAAAGAATACATAATAATATAAAATATTTTACCGTAATTAGGAAAAATATTTTAAATGGTCTTAAATGATTTAATAATTATTTTTATAGTTTAGAAGTATTTATGTGAGTAAATCGACGAGAACATGATTTAAAAACTTACACGATTGAGAAAACAAAGAAATGTATTTACGCTGATTTGAAAATGTGATGTACATTGTGAAAACGGCAAGATTTTTGAAAACGAAATAAAATTTCTACGCGATTGATGATAATAATGAAGTTTTCTGTCGGCCAAAGTGGTGGACCTTGATGTGTAACAAGTGCGCCAATGGGAGCGTATTGTATTTGGAGATTTTTGCCATGGAGGGCATTTTCGTAATTATTTTTGTCATAGAGGACAATTACGTGATTATTTTGCCATTGAGGGCATTTTTGTAAATAAATTAAGTTGGAGGGTATTTTCGTAAATAATTAAAGTTTGAAGTGTATTTTTGAAATTATTCAAAGTTTGATGGCATTTTTGTAAATAATAGAAGTTAAGGGCGTTTTTGTAAATAATGAAGATTTAATGGTATTTCGTAAATAATTTCGTAAATTTATGGCACTTATATAAATAATTGAAACCCGAGGGTATTTTGTAATTACGCATCCTGTTCATGCATTGAGTCATGCCAAATTCAAATTTGGTGATTTGATTGACGAGATGAATAACATCGTGTTGTCGATGTGATAGGCATAGTGTTCATTTTCCGATATGAACTGGAGTTCATAGTGTGCACTATTCCATATACGGACAGGAGGTATTTTCCGCCGTGGCAGATGATGACACACTTATGTTTTGACAAGCACTAACCTTAATCAAGTTTTGAGAGACTATCGATCTCGTAACACAATTAATTGACGTGTGTGTCCGGGTTGTGTATTATGCCATTATGTTTATTTTTCGTGGGCATATAGACACAAAGTATCGACAAGGCAATAGCAACACAACGATCACTATAGACACAAAGTTTTGACAAAGGTAATACTGGTTTCAGGGTAGCCAAAGCTATAGACAAAAGGGTGGACAATGGGTATAGCAATCCGGATTTCCGGGCAAGATTAATAGAAGTCTCATCTCATCTCTCTCGATATCCGAGTATGTGTTGTAGCTCCATGGAGTAGTCATTTTATACTTTGTCATATTCATTTTAAATTCATTATATTGTGGATGAATATTTTGAACCTGCTATGAGATTTATGTACATTATGGATTTTATTTATGTTAATGTTGTATTATTATTTCATATGTGATATTTATTGGTTATTTTAAGTTGTCTTACCTCTCTATTTGTTGTATATATTGTTTGCTTTGTTTGTCAGTGTGTATATATATATATATTTAGACTATGAAGAAGGGGTTGAAGAACCAGAGTTGGGCAAAGAGTACCTAGCAGAGGAAGAACCACGATCTACGTATTTTAAATCAAGACCCAAGTCTTAGATCATCTCTAGTGTTAGTACCGATAGGGTGAGATGTCGACACCCGGATTTTTGGGTTTTATCGGGTTTTGGAGTTCCACTGAGGAGCGGGATAATACTGGCGATCTATGGAGAACGTAATGTGGTTGCTTATACAGGATTATTACTATGTCTTTGCGACTGCAGTCCAGATCGTCCCGGGCTTTTGTATCGATTTCTATGTTCGGGCTAGAGCTACCATCGTGAGTCCGCCGTCACCGGAACGGTCTATTTCGGACTCCCTATGAGTTTAGTGTTGTGTCTTCTCGCTAGAACACCCGCCGCCTCGGACCCCTAACTATATTCCTGGCCCGAGCAGAGCCCCAGAGTTCCCGCTCATAGGTCCTCTCGGGAGGCGTCATGCGTTTATGTCATTGGAGGAATCATCCAGAATGTTTCTCCAAGTGACTAAAATGTATGACGTGCACTGGGTTTCTTATCTTCTCGATACCGGTTGTAAATATAAACTTTTATGCTTTCTTTTTCTTTTGGTATGTATTTTTATTTGGGTTTGTAAATTATGTGTAAATTATTTGTACAACTTAGAGAACAAAACTTATGTAAATTTTTGTATATTAGTATCTGATGGATATGTTTATGGATATAATGTATATTGTACAAGGGTGTTTGATATTATCTATGTATGTGTGTATAAGAATAAATTTTTTTTTAAGGTGAAAATCTAGAGGATATAACTTTTATGTTTTCGAAACAAAGTAAGTGCACAGGTTTTATTACTTATCTATATCAAAACCTTATAATTTGATTATTCTCGTTAATTGTTATTTTATTTTAATAATAAAGGTGACACTCCCACAAGAGTGTTACACCATAGGTGCATCAATGGTGAAAAGAGTTAAAAAAGATGAATATGGACACAAAACCCCTACCTTTAGCAGCTGGATGAAGCTTTAAGCTTGGTTGATTCCTCAAACCTTGGCTTTGCCCTTAGCTTTCCACTTTTTCTCCTCCTCTTCTTTGTTCTTTGCTTCCTCTTCTTTCCTTTCTCCTCTCACGGTTTCTCTTTTTGTTTTGATGTAGAAAATGGCCGTGAGTGAGGACTTATAAAGAGAGAACAAAAGACTCATATTGCCCTTGGGCCAAAACTGATAAATCCTGATTTGCTAAAAACACTTAGATTTGACTAATTCAAGATTTCAAACTTCTAAAAACTTTAAAATAAATACTAGGATTCATATAAAAAGTTGTTTCGTCATTATCTAGTATTTCCATATCTGCTGCTAGTCAATCCGGCTATAAATAGACAACCAGTATGCCTAAAGAAATGCCAAACTAACTTAGTTTAACTTGAAACTTTAACTGTATATTGTTTCAAACATTTGTGACCTAGAAATAAATTATCCATATTTATTTCCCTCATCTAAGTAATTTATACTTTTGTCTGAGTCATTTTAAGCTATTTTTCACATTCTAGGTTGCAGCAAAGTACCTAAATAACTCAGTTTGTCACAAAATTAAACATGCATGTTAAGCAAGTCATATGCTACCTTTTGAACACATACTCAAGTCTAACATGTCATTTAGGGTATTACATTTCTCCCCTTATTTTTAAAATTTTGACCCCAAAATTGCTTACTTAAAAGGAACAACTCCAGGTAGTCTTGTTGCAAGTGTGACTCTAACTCCTAAGTAGCCACCTCGGTGCCATTTCCACCCCACAAAACCTTCATCAGAGGAATATACTTACCTCTAAGCTCTTTGACCTCTCTGTCCATGATACATACCAGATGTACATCATAAGACAAATCATCTTTTAACTATATAGATTCATGTTCTATGATATGCAAAGGATATGGATTATACTCTCTCAACTGAGATACATGAAAAATATTATGAAGGTTTGACAAACAGGGAGGAAGGGCTATTTGGTGAGCTACGGGTCTAACTTTTGGTAGGAACCAAGAAAATGGGGATTTAACTTTTGGGTTTTTAATGCTCTACTAATCCCTGTTGTAGAAGTAACTCTTAAGAATACATGATCTCCCTCATCAAACTCAAGAGGTCCCCTTCTCTTGTCAACATAACTCTTTTTTGAGCAGTAACTAACCTATCCTTTATCATCTTGATTTGCTCTGTGATCTGCTGGACCAACTCTGGACCTAAAATGGTTCTCTCAACTACTTCATACCAATATAGAGGTGATCTACACTTCCTTCTATACAAAGCCTCATAAGGTGCCATACCTATGCTAGAATTGTAGCTATTGTTATAGGAAAAATCTACAAAAGGTAAGAACTTGTCCCAACTACCCTATTGTTCTAAAACACATACTCTAAGCATATCCTCAAGGGTTTGGATAGTCCTCTCTGTTTGCCCATCTGTCTGCGGGTGATAACCTATACTAAGGCTTAACTTAGTCTTGGAAACCTCTTGCAAGGCTCCCCAGAATCTAGATGTGAATCTAGGATCCCTATCTGAAACTATGCTTACGAGGACTCCATGCAACCTAACTATCTCCTTTAGATATAGCTGAGCTAATTTCTCTAGAGGATAACTAGCTCTTATTGGCAAAAAATGGGCAGATTTGGTTAATCTAACCAATATGACCCTAACTGCATTAAAACCTTGCTGAGTTCTAGGTAGACCTATTACAAAGTCCATAGAAATCTTAAACTATTTCCACTTTGGGACTCCCAAAGACTGTAATGGTCCTGTTAACTTTTGGTGTTCAATCTTCATTTTTTGACAAACTAAACACCTTGCGACATATTCTGCTATGTCCCTTTTCATTCTAAACTACCAAAACATTCTGCTTAGATCTTGATACATCTTAGTGATTCCAGGATGGATGGTATACTTACTACTGTGAGCTTCTTCTAGAATCCTCTCTTTGAACTTTGACTCTCTTGGAACACAAAGTTTGTCTCTAAACTTTATCATTTCATCATTAGTCATATCAAAATCCTCTAGGGTTCCTAAAAAGATTTTCTCACTGATGTCCCTTAGAGTTTTATCCTCCTTTTGAGCTTCTAAAATCTGAGTTCTTAAGTCATTTACTATGTCCACTCTACTCACAAAGAGACTCTGTGGCATCATAGTCACCGCTAGACTCAAATATCTGAAACTCTTGAGAAGTTCACTCTCTTAGACCATCATTCAGGACACATATAGGGATTTCTTACTTAGTGCTTTAGCCACTACATTGGCTTTACCCGGATGATACTTTAACTCAAAGTTATAATCCTTTAAGAATTCCATCCATCTTCTCTGCCTCATGTTTAGCTCATTCTAATCAAACAAGTACTTTAAAATTTTATAATCACTGAATACCTCAAACTTGACTCCATAAAGATAATGCCTCCAAATCTTTAAGGCAAACACTACAGCTGCTAACTCCAAATCATGCATAGGGTAGTTCTCCTTATAAAGCCTTAACTGCTTTAATGCATAAGCAACTACTTTCTTATTCTGCATCAGAACACACCCTAGTCCCATCTTTGAAGGGTCACAAAAGACCTCAAAATTCTCGTGGGGATCCGGAATCACCAACACTAGCGTAGTAGTCAACCTCTTTTTTAACTCTTGGAAACTATTCTCACAATCTTGAGTCCACTCAAAATTACTACCCTTTTTGGTCAACCTAGTCAAAGGTAATGCTAACTGAGAAAAACTCTTAATGAACTTTCTATAGTACCCAGCCAGGCCTATAAAGCTCCTGATCTCGGTCACAATGGTGAGTCTTTCCCGCTGTAACACTGCTTCAACTTTGCTAGGGTCCACTACAATTCCTCCTTTAGAAATAACATTGCCCAAAAACTAAACTTCCATTAGCCTAAACTCACACTTGGACAATTTGGCAAACAGTTTCTTTTCTTTAAGGATGTCCAAAACAATCCTTATATGCTGCTTATGTTCTTCCCTCGTCTTTGAATACATAAGGATGTCATCAATAAACACTATCATAAACTTGTCTAGGTAAGGTCTAAAAACTATGTTCATGTAATCCATAAACACTACTGGAGCATTCATCAACCCAAAGGACATCATAAGATACTCATAATGCCCATACCTAATTCTGAAAGCGGTCCTAGGGATATCTCTCCCCTAACTTTGATATGATGATACCCAGATCTTAGATCAATCTTGGAAAACACTGAAGCTCCTCTTAATTGATCCATCAGATCATCTATTACAGGCAATGGATACTTGTTCTTGATGGTTACCTTGTTCAATACTTATAGTCAACACATAGCCTCATGGTACCATCTTTCTTCTTCACTAGCAACACTGGTGCTCCCCACGGAGAAACACTAGGCCTAATGAATTGCTTATCCAATAACTCCTCTAATTGTTTCTTGAGTTCTGCTAACTCTAGAGGTGTCATTCTATAAGGTGTTATAGATATAGGTCTTGTACTCGACACTAAATCTATAGCAAACTTTATTTCTCATTCCGGTGGTAACTCTACTACGTCACTTGGAAACACCTCAGGGTATTCCCTCACCATAGGTATATTATCTAGGCTCTACTTAACCTCTACATCTAATGAGAAAAGAAAAACATATCCTAGAGCTCCTTCTATAAAACACTGATTGACTTGATTAGCATTGGGATAGGCAGACTCGTAAAAAATAACTTTAGTAGGATTATCAGATAGAAAAACTAGGGTCTTATCTAAACAGTTCAAAACCATATGATTGGACGACAACCAATCCATACCAAGGATGACATCTATGTCCATAAGGGGCAAACAGATAAGGTTTACAAAGAAAACTCTATCCTCGATTCTTATACAACAGTCAAGACATATTCTCGAAGTTATGACTGGCTTACCAGTGGGTGTGGAAACAGATAAGTCATATCGTAACTCTGATATAGGCAAATCCAACATCCTTACACAATCATAAGAAACAAAGGAGTGGGATGCTCCTGAATCATACATGTCATTTAAAAGGTGATTACGAATTATGCCTTTAGCTTGGATGAGGTTGGAAGACTGGGCCACCTCTGTTCCGCATAGACTGTAAACTCGTCCCTTAGCTAGCAGCTTTGGGGTAGGTGCATCTTCCTTGTTCTGAGGACAAAGCTTGGAGAAATGCCCCGGCTGCCCACATGTGTAACATATAGACTGGCCTACCAAGCACTTGCCTCCATGTCATTTCTTACACTTAGGGCACCTTAAAGACTTAGAGCCTGTCTTGTCTTTTCCTTTGGGGTTGCTTACTTTAGAAGCACCTTGCTTATTCTTATCATCCTCTCGCTTTCTCTTTGGGATGTCTTGTACCCTTTCCTTTGATGGAGGACTATGAGCAGTAGACTCCACAATTCTACATTTGTTGACCAAGGTAGGAAAGTCCCAAATCTCCATAGGTCTCACCATACTCTTGATCTAACTTCTCAAGCCCGTTTAAAATTTCAAACATCGCCATTTCTCATCCGGATGGTAACAAAAATGCGAAGAGAATTTCAACAACTCATCAAACTTGGCCACATAATGGCCTACTGACATGCTTCCTTGTTTTAACTGCATAAACTCCACTTCTTTATCATCATACCGAGTTTGCGGGAAAAAATTCTCTAGAAAAGCTATCCTGAAAACTTCCCATGACATCGGGGTTTCTGCGGTTTCAAGTACCCTCTTGGTACCTTTCCACTAAAGCTACGCCTCATCCTTTAACATATATGAGGCGAAGGTCACTTTTTGCTCCTTTGAGCAAACCATTGCATCGAAGATCTTTTCCATCTCACTAAGCCATTCCTCAACCTTTGCCGGGTTGTACTCACCTCTGTACGGTGGATGGTTCATCTGACGAAAAGTTATCAAGTCTAGGAAATTCTGATTCCTTCCTACTTGCTGTACATCTTGCACTAGGTGCTCAGGTGGTGGAGGTTACTGAGGTGGATTTGCTTCCATCCTTTCAAGCACCCTTGTCATAATGTTGGCCATAGCCATAAAAGCTTCGGCCATATCTGGACCTTGTGGGGTCGAGTTCTCTACTTCTCTTATTCACCTTTTTGGTGCCATAATTTCCTATATACATAGAAACAATATATATTGAGTTGCAGTCTTAATACCATCTAACCGTGCAACAGCAGCTAATAACAAACCAATCTAAGACAAATCATGCAATTCCATAATCACATCTAACATATGAAAAAAAAAAGCACAATTTCTAAGAAGGAACTCCTAACATGCCTAAGCATAGTCAGTCCATATCCCGGCTCAATAGGATGAACTACTCTGATACCATAATGTAACATCCTAATACTAGTATCTCAATATATATAGCATATAAGGACATATCTAGCATTACAACGTCATTACTTACGTACTAATCTGATACATATATCCATAATGTTCATCGAAAACATTATAGAAAGCCATATTAAATGCGAAAAACATAAACATCATAGTAAATGCATATACATATAAAACATTAGCCTTAGAAAAGACTTGAAGTATTACATAGTCTTTACATTATAAAAGAAGTACTAAAAGATACAACAATCGTAACATAAACTATAAAGCTAATATTCTCTTTAGTTTTCTTTTTCTTCTTACTTTTTGAAGAACTTTCACCTAGAATTACATAATAACACAACGAGGTGAGAAACAATATTTTTCAGTATGAGTAATCAAAACTAGTCATACGTAACATATTAACATAGTCTTAACAAATAAGAATGAGACAAGTTACATTTTTTACAAGGTCTAACTAAGTTAAACATATATACATTCATTCTTACATACTTAACTCATCTAAGATCTAGGCATGTTTTACAAGGAATGCTGACTTCTCATGTTTACCCCATTGTAGATAGGAAAACTGAAATTTCCACACTATATGCAACTCTAGCACTTGGTTAAGAATACTTGTCCCCTCAGGAACTTCTGACTCCTTTCCTTCTGGCCAAATGACCTTTCGTCATATAAAGTCACATTTACAGGTAGAAAATGCCAACTTATCCTAGTTTTCTTATATCGAACACCCTTCATCATCATATCTATAGTGAAGCTAAGTAACAATAAGTTACCATAGGTGATAGACACTTATCTATAGCAAACCATTACTCTTGGTTGCTTTAAAGATCATATATAACTTATACATACCAAAGGATTATCCTCTTATTGATTTACCTCTAGTAGTATACTAAACATATCCTAAGACCATCCATTGTTCTTAGATGACCAAACGCTTAGAATTTCTTATCTATGCTAGGTGATGATTTTTCTCTTGAAAATATCCCTATTTGTGCCTGAACACACTTTAAGAAACATATACTAATGATTCCATATAGCCAAGAACTTGAAAACATAAAAAATTACATTTTTCGAGTTCTAGGGCCTCACGCCACAACACATCTTGGGCACGCTGCGACGCCACACACCTCACGCCGTGGTGCATGCATCAAAAACCAACCTCATGCTGCGACATAACCCCTCATGCCGTAGCACGCATAGCGAAAACCAGATTCTGTAGAATTCTGCAAAACTGTGGTACTGTTCCATCAATTCTTTTCATGGATTTTGGCCATTCCAATTCAGTTTCCAAGTGATTCTAAGTCCCTAATCAGTTCTTAAACACATAGAAATCATCAATCACCAACTTAAACCTCTTAATTTGGATTATGAATCAAAACCCCCATACTTGACCTAAAACTCATCTTTTGGTGGATCCATGGTCTAAATGAAATGTTCTAAGCTTCTATCTTTAACTTATGCTATGAACAAGTCATAAATGTCTAAAGAAACATATTCATGTAAGCAAAAACATCAAACACCTCTAGAACTCAAGTTTACCTATTAAGCACCCTAGGTGCATCAGCTGTGAAAAGAGTGAAAAGAGACGAATATGGACACAATACCCTTACCTTTGGTAGCTGGATGAAACTTCAAGTTTGGTTGATTCCTCAAACCTTGACTTTACTCTAATCTTTCCTCTTTTTCTCCTCCTCTTCCTTGGTCTTTGATTCGTTTTCTTTCCTTTCTCCTCTCACAGTTTCTGTTTCTGTTTTGATGCAGAAATTGGCCGTGAGTAAGGACTTATAAAAAGAGAACAAAAGACTTATATGACTCTTAGGCTAAAACTGATAAATCCCGATCTACTAAAAATATTTAGATTTAGCTAATTCAATATTTTCAACTTCCAACAACTTTAAAATATATACTAGGATTTTATATAAAAGGTTGTTTCATCATTATTTGGTATTTCTATATCTGCTGCTAGTCAATACAACTATAAATAGATAACTAGTATGCCTAAAAAAATGCCAAACTAGCTTAGTTTACCTTGAAACTTTAACTATATCTTGTTTCATACATTTGTGACCTTGAAATAAATTATCCATATTTATTTCCCTCATCTAAGCAATTTATGCTTTTATTTGAGTCATTTTAATCTATTTTTCACATTCTGGGTTGCAACAGTGTACCTAAATTAACTCAGTTTGTCACAAAACTAAACATGTATGTTAAGTAAGTCATATGCTACCTTTTAAAAACATACACAAGTTTAACATGTCATTTAGGGTATTGCAACGATTGTGAGAAATCAGGGTTTTAATGACCTTTTTGAGTTCAAAAAGACCAACCCTCCATTATTTGAAGGAGAGTATGACCCATCTAAAGCGGGATAATGGTTAAGGGAGTTGGAGAAGATTTTTGTAGTGATAAGGTGTATGGATGACCAAAAGATGCCATTTGCTTCCTTTATGTTGAAAGGGGAAGCTGAGTATTGGTGGAATGACTGTTGAAGGATGAGGGA
Organism: Ormosia semicastrata; assembly: GCA_029884595.1. Lineage (NCBI taxonomy): Eukaryota > Viridiplantae > Streptophyta > Magnoliopsida > Fabales > Fabaceae > Ormosia > Ormosia semicastrata. Next base: position 81,166,036 of record JAQQTO010000060.1, read on the forward strand.
AGCAGTTAGGACTCAAATAACCTGGGAGGTATTTAAGATGACCTTCTTGGATAAGTATTTCTAAGGAATTTGCAAGAAGAAAGAGTTAGAAGTTTTAAAGTTGGAGCAAGGAAACATGACAGTGGGGCAATATATGGCGAGATTTGAGGAACTGTCAAAGTTTTCTTCTTACTTTTGGTATAATCCAAATGAGAACTGGAAGTGCATAAAGATTGAGTTTACACTAAGGGATGAAATAAGGAAGATGGTAAGGCCCTTTGAGATCAGAGACTTTCACACACTGGTGAATAAATGTAGAATAATATAGTCAGATAGCTTAAGGCCACCACAGTCAAAGCCACAATAGGAGCAAAAGCCTCAGGGCTTTCAAAAAAGAAAGAAGGCAAATGATAACTTTAAGAAGAAGTTTTCAAAGTCCAAGAATTAACGAGATAAAGGGAAACAACTCAAAATATAAGATAGAGGACCACAATGTTAAATGTGAGAGGTATCATGGTGATAGAGCTTGTATGATTGATCAGATGGAGTGCTTTAATGGTGGCAAAAAGGGACACTATGCCAGGAACTGTCCCTAGTGGCAAGAAACAATAACTCCCAAACTCTTGACTAAAGGAAGGGTTTTCACTTTCAGCGGCAAGGAAGCAGCTCAATCCCTCGATCTGATACAGGGTAAGTGTATTGTTAAAAATACACTTTTAATTGTATTATATGATTCAGGAGCATCTCACTTTTTCATTTCTTATGACTGTGTGAGGATGTTGGATTTGCCTATTTCAGACCTTCCTTATGACTTGATAGCTTCCATTCCCACGAGAAAACTTGTAATAACTTCCAAAATATGTCTAAATTGTGGTGTGATGATTGAAAATAGAAAAATCCTTGTAAATCTTATATGTTTATCTCTTGTTGATATAGACATCATTTTGGGCATGGACTGGCTATTAGCAAATCATATTGTTTTGAACTGTTCAGATAAAACATTAGTGTTTATGTTTGACTTTCCTTCTACAAACACCTCTTTTGAATCAATGTACCTAAGTGCCAGCCAAGTTATCAACCACCTCGTAGAAGGAGCTCAAGGCTGTGTTCTCCTCTTTTACCTCTTGAACTTGAAACTATAAGGATTGGAGATTATGAAAAGGGTAAATAAATGAGTTGAGGACCACCTATGTTTGCTATGTCATTTTGCGATGGATTTGATTCAATACTTGTGAAGTTTTTGGTTGTTTATGATATATATGAGATGGTTTTAGGATGTTTTCATTTAACACTTTGTTTTTCTATTGAAAAATCTCCAAATAATTGATTATGGACAAGGCATAATTGGTTATCTGCATGAAACAGAACTTCCAAAGCCTTCAATAATCGGTTGAGGCAGGGCCTAACCAATTATTGAAACATAACAGAGAGTCACGCTAGGCAATAACCAGTTAGAGTTAAGGCCCAACCGATTATTCACTTGTGACAAAATGACACAACAAGCCAATAACCGATTACCCAAGAGTGGTAATCGATTATTGGTCATTAAAAGAATGTTATAGGAAGTCCATAACTGGTTAGCCAATGAAGGTAACCGATTATAGAATATAAAAATTGATTTGTTAGCTAGTGATAATCAATTAGCACTGATGCTAACTGATTATTCTGTTTAAAAATATGAAATAGAGAATTGTTGCAAAATCAATAAATCTCAAGAGCACTTTGAAGTTATGAAAGCTTAATTATGAAATGCATTATACTATGATATGAGATGATATAATGGAATATCTTATTGCATGTATGATGAAACATTGATGCATTATGCTACGGTATGAGATGATACGATGAAATATCCTATTGCATGCATCATGAGATTGATGGTTGAGATAAATCACCAAGAAATAATATTTGATTTTTTTAGGGTAACCCATTATCTAGGAAAGTATTGTAACACCCACCTTAGGGTATCACATTTCAAACCAACTTCTTATAAAATCCTTTACCCAAGTTATAAAATATTTAATATTATTAAAATACAGGTTTCAAAATTTCTTTTCGCGAATAACATAAACTTTACTGAATTAGAAAAAACACAAGATATAAAGATTGGATTAAATACATCTCCCGTATATAACATAGATTCGTAACATCTTCATTACATAAAACTCACGTATTCCAAATAAAATATAATTACCATATAAAAACTCGACGTAGACCAAGTTCACAACACCTAAAGACATAAGTCCTTCTCAGAAGACAAATTCCATAGCCGGGAATGTCTTGACGGATAGAAATCTGAGCAAGTGATATCTCGGAGTCCTCCCTAGGAGTATAGTGAAGATCATTCCACAACTCTCTGATAGGTAAAACAAACTCTACATATGCAACTGTAAAAGAAGTAATGACCCCATGGTGGGTCCTACATGCAGATAGAGTAATGACACCACAATACTCTATATACTATGAGTCCCAATGGACACGCCAAGCAGCAGTGCCTTCAAGAAACTGTAGTCTAAAGAAACCTAGCTGATCCCTCCTTGCCGCCATAGTAGTCTTCACAGATGTAGGCATACAATAGAAACAGACAGAACAATACAGCAAAGAAGTGAGATCCCCTACATCGCATACCAATATGGCAGCAAAGAAACGATACGAACAACAATGTCGTTCTATACATATAATCCATAGATTAATATAAAATCAGCAGATATATTCATGACATTTAATAGATAAATAATCCAACAAACTTGCAACACAATATCAAGCATAATGATAATATCACAATAATATAAATGCTGACTATGCATATGCACGATGTGTATGCTGGCCATCCTTATGCACAATGCTATCAGTTCCTACTCCATGGATTTATACTCAAATTCAGATATGAACGTTCCAGAAGATTTGTCCCCCCTAAAAGACAGTCTACGCCGGATCATGAAAAGAAATAGTGGTTGTCGGGTTGCCAGTGTGTTGCAGTCGGTTTATCACGGCCAGGGGTATATATATATATAATGTGAGATCATCATCACAAAGTGAATCACCGCGCCCTGACATCCCCCAAGATTTGGTCCAGATCCACTATCCTGTGAGTTCCCGTTCACTCTTTAGGCACAAAATGCACAACAGTCACTGACTGTATAATGCTCAAATGCATATTCAATGAAATCAAACCACCTTTGTACCGTACCCAATGATATTAAAGAAATTGCCCATACAACTGTCTAACACCATTAGTATCAATGATATTATATAACCGCCCATACAACTACATAATACCAAAGATCCACACAAGTCCAAAACTTCGGTCCCATAAGCACAATGCTAAACAAAACTACTTAGGTACAGTATGTCAGCTCTACAGCACAACTCATTGTTCCTCTCAATCGCGTAGCAATATTATCGCATTTTCACATTTGCGTAATACTTTTATTATGTTTTCAAATTGCGTAAAGATTTTAAAACATTTTCTCAATTGCGTTGTTAAAAATCACTATTTTTAAATCGTGTAAGAATTTTTTTGCGTATTTTCAATCGCGTAAAACATTTTGATTATATTTTAAGCTTAGATTAAAACTTTTCTCATTTAATATCAAAATTGGGCTTTAATTCTATTATTTCCTTAATAACACACCTTTAAATAGTATTTCTAACATTTTCCCACTAAACCTCCATTAATTAATATTTCCAAATGTTTTCCACAAAAAACTTATATTATTTAAATTAATTCAAGATACCTTAAAAAAATTTATTCATTACTCTCAATAAAACTTTAAATAAAATATTGTAAGTTCCAAACCATCCTTAAAGATTATTTTCTTACTAAAACTTCTCTAAATAATATTTTCTAATATTTTCTTCACAAAACTGTATTTCTTTGATTAACTTGGAATATTACAGCTCAAAATTTTTTAACGCGCTTCAAAACCCATAGGGTGAGCTATACGTCAGTAAATTTCAAGTTTTAACTTTTATCTTACTTAATAGCTTAATTACACTAATTTAATTCTAAAAAATTAGTTTATTTCCTTTTTAGGCCTAAAAACCTATCAAATAAATTTCCTATTAATCAAATACCTAAGTCTACACTTAGTAAAATAATTTCGATTCTAGGACATTGAAAATTGGCATGTCGACTGAATTTCATTATATGTTTCATAACTCATAATTAATTATTTTCTAACACCTTATTCTTTACAAAAATCTTTAATCCAATTTCTCATCATAAAATCATTTAATTCATGATTAGGAAAATAATTTAAAACATTTTGCTCCTTGGTGGTGGTTGAGGCCATGAGCCTCTAGGGTTCTTTGGAACCATCATACAATTTCACATCATGTGAATCACTTCCTACTTTACACAAGAATCAACATGCTTTCATAATCACATATTCAAGCTTATCATTAAAACAATAAAATCATATTAAGCATCTAATCCCAATTCAATCAAAATCATACCATCTCACATATATAAATCACGTATAATTATCAGAGCAATAAAAATCACATATAATCCAATAAACATAAACCTATAACCACACAATCGAGTGAATAAATTCTCACATGGATTTTCTACTCACAAACACAAACAATCCATTCATTCACCACCATATATGGCCGATGAGGTTAATCTCCCTCTTACCTGGTGTGTAGCTTCCCAAGCTCCTTGTTTAATCCTCTTTGTATCAAACTTTCACCACCAAGTAAATCTTAGAATCAAAACAAACACATAAAAATTAGTATCTAAGGCTTGATTAGGATGACCATAGATCTTTACCTCGAAGTAAGAAATCAAGTTTCAAGATCTTTACCTTGAAACCCTAGAACTTAAATCCAAGAATCAAATTTGAAGATGATGGAATTTGATCTTGATCATAACATAAAAGTTGCTTAGAATGAAGTTTAGGATCAAGAGGTATGGTTGGTTTAAATTAAACAAACTTGGAAGGTGATTTTAGGGTGGTTGGCCGTGAGCTATACAAGAGAAAAGTAAGAGCTTTTGTGTTCTTTGCCTGATGGAAGAATGAAGATGAATGAATCTAGAGAAGTTCACAACATGAAGTTGCTTGGATTGATGAGAGGATTCAAGATATGATGTTAGATGAAATTATGGAAGATTGGCGGTAGGTGATAGGTGTAGTGGCTGAATCCCTAAAGAAAGAAAAAAGTTTGGAGTTCTTTGGTTGTTCTTGGAATTCTTGGAAGTGAGAGAAAAGATGATAGAGGTTTATGGTCACAAAGTGTTAGAAATGAAGTGGAATGTCCCATTTCTCCAAGGCTTGGCCATGTAGTTGGATGAGTAGGAAAACTAAGGCTTGTTTAGCAAGATAAAAATCTATCACATGGCTTCACATGGCCTCACATGGCATAGGTCATTAAGTGGTCACCTATTGGTCATAAGTTAGATAAATATATTGTTCATGAGCATCCTAGAAACTATTAGGTAGTTGTGGAGCTCAATGAGAAGGCTAACCAAGTTTTGATTCCATTAGTTTCTTAATTACACTTAAACTAACTTAATTAGATCATCTAGTTACATGATTAAGTCATGCATTGGTCACACTAGAGTCATGCATTCTAGAAAATTCTAGATCCTACTTGTAATATGGATTCTAAGTATTAGCAAACTTAGTTTGTTCCATTTAATTACTACTTAGGCTTTTTAGAGTAACTAAGTTAGATTATCTAGTTTCTTGCTAACTAGTCAAACCATTTTGTTGACTTCATCTCCTAACCATTGATTTAATCTAAGGTAGATATCCTAAGCTTCCTTATCAAGTTTGCTCTCACACCATTGATTAGATCAATGGTGATCATCCAAGGCTTCTTCATCAAGTTTGCCATTCAACGATTCACAACAAAGCCCATGCCACTAAACTTGACCAATTTCTATTGGTTAGTCATTAATCTATGTAGTGATGGTTCATTATTACACTTAAGATATTTAACTTAGATATTTTCATTCAGATATTTTTCAAAAGATATTTTCATCTAGGTTTTTTTACTGAGATATTTTTCGTTAGATATTTATTCGTAGATATTTTACTAGGTGGGTCATTGTTTCTACAAGTTTCTAGAGAAAGAATAATAAGATAAACTTGAAAGAGTAAGTAGCCAATTTGAATTTGTCTTCTAGCTTGAGTACTCAATTTGAATTTCTCCTCTTCAACTTGAGTATCCATTTTGACTTCTTCCTACTTGCCATTGGTCCATCACTTAAGTCATCGCCATCAAGATATTTTCTCGAAGATATTACCCAATGGATAATAGCTACTACTATTATTACTCAATGGATAATAAAAAACTCAGATAAAGAAAATTTCCATCAACTGTTCCCGGTTTCGGGTTTAGTAAGATCCCCCGATTCTACCTTGGCAGTCCGAAACTTTCTGGTTCAGGAAAATTTTTTATTTTTCTAGGGACTGCCTCAAACACACATGTAGCTCAAAATAATATTAAAATAATTAAAAACTCGAGAAAAATCTATAAAAATTCACAAAAATCATAAAAATTATGAAACTTATATATTTTAGAAAAAATGAAATTCGGGCATATAGTTCAAAAATAATATTAAAATAATCAAAATAATATTAAAATAATCAAAAAAATAATTAAAAATTCCTAAAAATTCACAAAAACTCATAAATATTATAAGATGTATTTATATCAAGAAAAATGAAAAATCGGGGTGTTACAACTCTTCCCCTCTAAAAAGAATTTCGTCCTCGAAAATTCTCTTACATTTTTAAAACAATAGAGAATATTACGTCTTTATCTTGCCTTCGAGCTTCCACGTAGCATTTCCAGTTACGTCATTTCCAGATCACCTTTCTACTTTTCTCAAATTTCCCCCATCATATTATTCGAATAGTAACGATATTCAAACAAATCCTCCCTAAGCGTCAAATCCACAGATAACTGCATATTCCTAAGTTGCTCTACCAATTCCCTCTCCTTAACTATTATAGCAGATACACGAAGTACATTTTCTACTTAAGGTATCACCCACGACATTCGCCTTTCCGAAATGATACTAAAGTTAAAAATCGTAGCCTTTTAAAAAAATTCTAACTATCGTCTCTGCCTCTTATTCAACTCCCTTTGATCGAACAGGTACTCCAGTGCTAGTGATTGCTGTAGACATTGTAGGTTGATCCATAAAGAAAACATCTCCAGATTTTCAACGCAAAAAAGACTATCATAAATTCCAAAATGTGAATCGGATAATTTTTCTCATGCACGTTCCACTGCCTTGAAGTATACATCATAATCTTTCTATTTTGCATCAACACGCGACCTCAATCCAAAAGTTAAACTTCCTTTACCAGAATTTGCACTTGGACAGCTTCACATATAACTTCTTCTCCTTCTTCAGAATTTGAAAAATTGCATTGAGATGTTCAGCATGTTCCTTCGGACTTCGAGAATAGATTAAAATATCGCCAATAAGGACAACGACAATCTATCTAAATAGGGATGAAAGATCCTATTCATATAATTTGTGAATATCACAAAAACATTCGTTACCCCGAACGGAATTACTAAATACTCGTAGTGCCTATAATGCGCCCGAAAAACTATCTTGGAACATCTTCTACTTTCACGCGAATCTGATGATAACCAACACGTAAATCGATCTTGAAGAAAACAGCAATGCCCTTCATTTGATCTTCTAGTTCCCATGTTGTATCTCCCATCACATCGTTTCAGATTATCTTGACCAAGGTAATTTCTCTAAGTTGTTTCACCTGCTTATCCTTTATCTTAACAGAAAATGTCTCATAGATCAAGTTCTCTTTTTAATTGTATTATACCTGGTGCTATGTCATGGGTTGAATTAGGAATATATTTTCTCAGTTGAAATACATGGAAGACACTGTGAAGGTTAGAAAGAAAAGTGATAAGGCTATTTGGTAGATTACCGGATCTATCCAACAAAGAATTTGATATGGTTCAATGAATTTAGAAATGAACTTTCTGGATTCAAATCCAAAAATCTCAATCTAGGGAAACACTAAAATTTTACTAAAACAATATAACAATATAAAAGGATATGGTTGGAAGATAACCAATCCTTTCATAAATCCATGAACTCAAATAGATGTGATTTTAGATAAGCAAATCAAATCAATAGAAGAGATTTGATCTTTAATAGATATAGGGTAGAGTTAGAAAACTTGAGTATAAACAACAAGTTTAACAAGAAGAGTAGAAATATGTAGATCAAATAATAACAAAGACACGGATAACTCAAATCAATTTACTTAGTCTATTTGTGAAAGAAGTAGACAAACCAAATCAATAAAAAGTTCTAATCTTGAAGAATAATAGGATAGTTTTAAACATGGTTTGAGTAGTAATAGCAAGTTTAGAAGTTGAAGTAGCACTATTCGAGTCAAAAGAAAACAAAAACATAGATAACCCAAATAGTTCACATAGTCACAGACCATAAAAGAATGGGTTACCTTGCGAGTTATATAGTACAGTTTTAGGATTACTCTCTATGGCACAACTTCCTTATTTCTTAAGTCTTTATATTTGAACGCTTTCATTCCATTATTTGTATTGACTCTTTCTCCTACTTGAGATCTCGAAACACATGCATTACTAATGGAAGGTTCCGTCTTTGGTTGTGTACAACCACTAGCAATATGTTCGGGCTTCCCGCATCTGAAACAAATAACTTCTTTGATCGTACATTCTTTTGTCAAATGAGCTTTTCCACACTTCCTACATTTTGATGCTGATGCTACAGTCTGACCAAATCCGTTGCCACTAGTACTTCCTCCATTTGTTCGTTATTGCTTCCCCAGTGGTCGTATATACGGCTTTTGCTGAAATCGATTGATCTTACACTTCCTTCCTTTTTGGATCCTAGTTGGTCCAAAGTTACAGCTTCTCACATCCTGACACTGCTCCAACTCTAACAAGTTTTGAAGTTTGGTTATCAATTCCTGCTGCTGAGCGGCCTTCTGACTCTGTTGTACTACTACGTCAGCCATCCTTTGCATTACACTTCTAGCTACGACTATACGATCATCGTCAAGTCTCACGTCCACATGCTTACGTCTACCGCGGTCCATTATCTTTCTTCAAAGACAATTAAATCAAAACACAATGAAATCAAAAGTAACAATTTCAAACAACGTTGTCTCCTTGCGGAAACCAAACAATATATCTCTGTGTTTGGTGTCAGAGAAACACACAGCACGAACAAGACAAACTTACCCACAAACCCAAAAGACTCTAACTTGGGCTCTGATACCAACTAATGTAACACCCACCTTAGGGTATCACATTTCAAACCAACTTCTTATAAAATCCTTTACCCAAGTATAAAATATTTAATATTATTAAAATACTGGTTTCAAAATTTCTTTTCGCGGATAACATAAACTTTACTGAATTAGAAAAAACACAAGATATAAAGACTGGATTAAATACATCTTCCGTATATAACATAGATTCGTAACATCTTCATTACATAAAACTCACATATTCCAAATAAAATATAATTACCATATAAAAACTCGACGTAGACCAAGTTCACAACACCTAAAGACATAAGTCCTTCTCAGAAGACAAATTCCCTAGCCGGGAATGTCTTGACGGATAGAAATTTGAGCAAGTGATATCTCAGAGTCCTCCCTAGGAGTATGGTGAAGATCATTCCACAATTCTCTGATAGGTAAAATAAACTCTACATATGCAACCGTAAAAGAAGAAGTAATGACCCCATGGCGGGTCCTACTTGTGGATAGAGTAATGTCACCACAATACTCTATATACTATGAGTCCCAATGGACACGCCAAGCAGCAACGCCTTTAAGAAATTGTAGTATAAAGAAACCTAGTTGATCCCTCCTTGACGCCATAGTAGTCTTCACAGATGTAGGCATACAATAGAAACAGATAGAACAATACAGCAAAGAGGTGAGATCCCTTACATCGCATACCAATATGGCAGCAAAGAAACGATACGAACAGCAATGTCGTTCCATATATACAATCCATAGATTAATATAAAATCAGCAGATATATTCATGACATTTAATAGAAAAATAATCTAATAAACTTGCAACACAATATCAAGCATAATAATAATATCACAATAATACTATATCACAACAATATAAATGCTGACTATGCGTATGCACGATGTGTATGCTAGTCATCCTTATGCACAATGCAATCAATTCCTACTCCATGGAGTTAGTGTTGGGAATTGCGGATCAAAATATCTCGCAACGGAATAATAGGATTCCCACACAGGATCCATGCGAAAAGTCCATAATCCGAGTTTTTTAAAATTTACCTCTTGAAGCGTGATAAACACAAGCGAGGTGAATCACCAACACCGTAATAGCGATGATGTTTCTGCGGTATCCACACGAACAGACTTGCAAAAGGAGTCACGCCTCTGTTTCGCGGTGCTAGCTGCGAATAGAAGAGAAGAACCTTTCACTATCTCTCACTCACTTTCTTAGGTGCGGCTAGGGTTGTGATGTAACCTCTATAGCAGCCCCCTTAACAGTACTATTTATAATAGTGGTGCCTTAAGTGAGTGTGAGCGTGATGTAAGCAAGTAAGTTGTGCAACCCTAAAACCCATCTGTCATGAGTTAGGCCCACAATTGAATCCGAGTCCAACTTGGATCCTTATTGCTCCAATTTAGTCTGTTCTAAGTGTGCGACCCTGCAGGTTCTCATGACGTTAGTAGTAATATTAAAATCTCATTTTAATATTACAAACAATGAGCTGTATCTAGCAACACATCACTTTGCTACCCAAGTAATGAGAATGTCGGTGATTTGACATAACCTATCCATGATCAATGTTTCCGTGTAGTTTAGTCCCTTTGTCCAAATATCCAGATTGAACACAAGGCATGGAACATGTCACCCCTTGTTTAATTCAATCTTCGGTTTCGATTCCCGAGTAGACATAGTAATAACAAATGAGATCAATATCTCATATTGACTCATTTGAGCATGGCCATGCATTTTATAGTCTCACTCAATCGGGGGCCCGAAGATATCACTCTGTTATGTAGGAGGGACAAATCCCATCTAGGTCACTCACATTCCTCCACATGCATCGCAATATGTCTAATAACCAACTTTATAATCATCTTGTTACAGATGACGTTTGATGGCATTTAAAACACACAACTCCTCATGTAGGAATCGTAGTGATTTCGGTCAAAGAACCACATACACCATTATCACTATGAGAATCGCTTATGACACTCACGTAACGATCCACGTAGCGTTCTCATGGCGGGTCCGTCCAATACATCATTACTCTAATATGTATCCATGTGTAGACTTGATATCTCATATCCATGACCCGTGAGATGTGGTCATCGGCCTACGCACATACTAGTCTCAATGCATTATTGTTGTCCTAATTAACAATAATACTTGACTAGGGACATTTAAGAATAGTGTTGTAACCAAAAGGATCTCACGATCAAGTCATCCCTTGATGTCCTATGGCATCAAACTTACTATTCTAAGGACTTTATTATGTTTATCAAAAAGAACACAATAAATGAAATGCCTCATATATAAAATAGCATAATAGAATATATGTATATACATAAAATGTATTAGCCTCTAGGGCATACACCAACAGTTAGACTCTAATTCAGAGATGAACGTTCCAGAAGATCTGTCTCCCTAAAAGACAATCTAAGCTGGATCATGAAAAGAAATAGTGGTTGTTGGGCTGCCAGTGCGTTGCAGTTGGTTTATCACGGCCAGAGGTATATATATAATGTGAGATCATCATCACAAAATGAATCACCGCGCCCTAACATCCCCTAAGATCTGGTCTAGATCCACTATCCTGTGAGTTCCCATTCACTCTTTAGGCATAAAACGCCACAACAGTCACCGACTGTATAATGCTCAAATGCATATTCAATGAAATCAAACCACCGTTGTACCATTCCCAATGATATTAAAGCAACTGCCTATACAATTGTCCAATACCATTAGTATCAATGATATTATATAACCGCCTATACAACTACATAATACCAAAGATCCCCACGGTCCAGAACTTCGGTCCCTCAAGCACAATGCTAAACCACAACTACTTAGGTGCAGTATGTCGGCTCTATAGCACAACTCGTTGTTCCTCTCAATCGCGTAGCAATATTATCGCATTTTCACATTCACGTAACACTTTTATTACGTTTTCAAATTGTGTATTAATTTCTCAACATTTTCTCAATCATGTAAAGATTTTAAAATGTTTTCTCAATCGCATAGTTAAAAATCACTGTCTTTAAATCGCATAAGAGTTTTCTGCGTATTTTCAATTGCGTAAAACATTTTAATCATATTCTAAGCTTAAATTAAAACTTTTCTCATTTAATATCAAAATTGGACTTTAATTCTATTATTTCCTTAATACAACACCTTTAAATAGCATTTCTAACATTTTCTCACTAAACCTCCATTAATTAATATTTCCAAACATTTTTCACAAAAAACTTATATTATTTAAATTAATTCAAGATACCTTAAAAATATTTATTCATTACTCTCAATAAAACTTTGAATAAAATACTGTAAGTTCTAAACCATCCTTAAAGATTATTTCCTTACTAAAACTTCTCTAAATAATATTTTCTAATATTTTCTTCACAAAACTGTATTTCTTTTATTAACTTGGAATATTACAGCTCAAAATTTCCTAACGCGCTTCAAAACCCAAAGGGTGAGCTATATGTCAGTAAATTTTAAGTTTTAACTTTTATCTTACTTACTAGCTTAATGACACTAATTTAATTCTAAAAAATTAGTTTATTTCCTTTTTAGGCCTAAAAACCTATCAAATAAATTTCTTATTAATCAAATACCTAAGTCTACACTTAGTAAAATAATTTTGATTCTAGGACATTGAAAATTGGCATGTTGGCCGAATTTCATTATCTGTTTCATAACTCATAATTAATTATTTTCTAACACCGTATTCTTTATAAAAATCTTTAATCCAATTTCTCATCATAAAATCATTTAATTCATGATTAGGAAAATAATTTAAAACATTTTGCTCCTTGGTGGTGGTTGAGGCGGTGAGCCTCTAGGATTCTTTGGAACCATCATACAATTTCCCATCATGTAAATCATATCCTACTTTACACAAGAATCAATATGCTTTCATAATCACATATTCAAGCTTATCATTAAAGTAATAAAATCATATTAAGCATCTAATCACAATTCAATCAAAATCATACCATCTCACATATATAAATCACGCATAATTATTAGAGCAATAAAAATCACATATAATCCAATAAACATAAACTAATAACCACACAATCGAGTGAATAAATCCTCATATGGATTTTCCACTCACAAACACAAACAATCCATTCCTTCACCACCACATATGGCCGATGAGGTTAATCTCCCTCTTACTTGGTGTGTAGCTTCCCAAGCTCCTTGTTTAATCCTCTTTGTATTAAACTTTCACCACCAAGTAAATCTTAGAATCAAAACAAACACATAAAAATTAGTATCTAAGGCTTGATTAAGATGAGCATAGATCAAGCATGGTCTTAGGATTCCAAGAACCAAGTAAGAAATCAAGTTTCAAGATCTTTACCTTGAAACCCTAGAACTTAAATCCAAAGAATCAAACTTGAAGATGATGGAATTTGATCTTGATCGTAACATGAAAGTTGCTTAGAATGAAGTTTAGGATCAAGAGGTATGGTTGGTTTAAATTAAACAAACTTGGAAGGTGGTTTTAGGGTGGTTGGCCGTGAGCTATACAAGAAGAGAAAAGTAAGAGCTTTTGTGTTCTTTGCTTGCTGGAAGAATAAAGATGAATGAATCTTGAGAAGTTCACAACATGAAAGTTGCTTGGATTGATGAGAGGATTCAAGATATGATGTTAGATGAAATTATGGAAGATTGGAGGTAGATGATGGGTGTAGTGGCCGAATCTCCCAAGAAAGAAAAAAGTATGGAGTTCTTTGGTTGTTCTTGGAATTCTTGGAAGTGAGAGAAAAGATGATAGAGGTTTATGGTCACAAAGTGTTAGAAATGAAGTGGAATGTCCCATTTCTCCAAGGCTTGGCTGTGTAGTTGGATGAGTAGGAAAACTAAGGCTTGTTTCGCAAGATAAAAATCTATCACATGGCTTCACATGGCCTCACATGGCATAGGTCATCAAGTGGTCACCTATTGGTCATAAATTAGATAAATATCTTGTTCATGAACATCCTAGAAACTACTAGGTAGCCGTGGAGCTCAATGAGAAGGCTAACTAAGTTTTGATTTTATTAGTTTCTTAGTTATACTTAAACTAACTTAATTAGGTCATCTAGTTACATGATTAAGTTATGCATTAGTCACACTAGAGTCATGCATTCTAGAAAATTCTAGATCCTACTTGTAACTATGGATTCTAAGTATTAGCAAACTTAGTTTGTTCCATTTAATTACTACTTAGGCTTTTTAGAGTAGCTAAGTTAGATTATCTAGTTTCTTGCTAACTAGTCAAACCATTTTTGTTGTCTTCATCTCCTAACCATTGATTTAATCTAAGGTAGATATCCTAAACTTTCTTATCAAGTTTGCTCTCACACCATTGATTAGATCAATGGTGATCATCCAAGGCTTCTTCATCAAGTTTGCCATCCAATGATTCACAACAAAGTCCATGCCATTAAACTTGACCAATTTCTATTGGTTAGTCATTAATCTATGTAATGATAGTTCATTATTACACTTAAGATATTTAACTTAGGTATTTTCATTCAGATATTTTTCAAAAGATATTTTCATCTAGATATTTTTCTGAGATATTTTACTAAGATATTTTCTGTTAGATATTTATCCGTAGATATTTTACTAGGTGAGTCATTGTTTCTACAAGTTTCTAGAGAAAGAATAATAAGATAAACTTGAAAGAGTAAGTAGCTAATTTGAATTTGTCTTCTAGCTTGAGTACTCAATTTGAATTTCTCCTCTTCAACTTGAGTATCCATTTTGACTTCTTCCTACTTGTCATTGGTCCATCACTTTGAGTCATAGCCATTAAGATATTTTCTCGAAGATATTACCCAATGGACAATAGCTACTGCTATTATTACTCAATGGATAATAAAAAACTCAGATAAAAAAAATTTTTATCAACTGTTCCCAGTTTCGGGTTTAGTAAGATCCCCTGATCCTGCCTTGACAGTCCAAAATTTTCTGGTCCAGGAAAAAATTTTATTTTTCCGGGCTTGCCTCAAACATACGTACAACTCAAAATAATATTAAAATAATAAAAAACTCAGAAAAATCTATAAAAATTTACAAAAATCATAAAAATTATGAAACTTATATATTTTCAGGGAAAATGAAATTCATGCATACTGAGTTCAAAAATAATATTAAAATAATTAAAATAATATTAAAATAATCAAAATAATTAAAATTTTCTAAAAATTCACGAAAACTCATAAATATTATAAAACGTATTTATATTAAAAAAAATGAAAAATCGAGGTGTTACAAATATCCTCATAACTAGGGTAAAATTTAGATAATGGTGGTCAAGGATGAACATTCCTTTACCACCAGAGTAATTGAGGCTAAGGATGGGCACCCCTCCTTATTTACTTAAGTTCTCCCTAGATGAAAAGTAGTTAATGATGGACATTCCCTTTCTACTTGAGGTGATCCTAGATTAAAAATGTGTGAGGAAGGATGATACCCTCCCTATGAAAGTAGTTGAGGATGGATACTCCCTCATTAGTTATGACTACCTAGGTTACTCGGAGTATTAGTGTGTAACAAGATGAGATTGTTACAAATAGGGTTTTGTGCACCAACCTAAAAGCAAACTACTACCAAGTAAACGGTATAATAAGGATGGACACTCCCTCTATGCCATTTTAATAAATGATGAATGATGCTTATTGATGAATGACGAATATGATATTAGCTTAATATAAGAGCTTATCATGGATTGAATTGTTGATATGATATTGAGATTATAATGAGATCTGATAAGTTATTTGATTATACAAATGATTTTGATAAAATGATATAAAATGAACTTCTGGTTTGGAAAGAGAAATGACTTGATTTAGTTTTGCCACCTTTCTATTGAATACATTTTAATGATTTGAAATGATTTTTTCCCGAAACAGTTGGAATTATTACAATGATGTGATTTTGTAATTTTATTACTGAGAATTGTGAGATTCTCACCCCTTTGGTTGAATTTCCATAATGATTCTAGGATGTCCACGTGCAGACAATAGAAAAGAAGAAGGACCTGATCTTAGAGATGTTTTGCTTCTTTTTGTTTTAGTATTTGTAGATGGTTGTATACCATTTTGTGCCTTAATGACAAATGATATAGTTATCGTACCTTAATGTGTAATACCCTTAATAACATGTTAGACTTGCATATTGATACAAGGGTAGCATATAACTTGCTTAGCCTACCTATTAAGTTTTGTGACAAACTGAGTTCATTTAGACACTTAGTTGCAACACAAAAGTTGAAAAGTAGCTTAAAATGACTCAAAAAAGGCATAAATTGCTTAGATGAGAGAAATATATATGAATAATTTATTTCCAGGTCTCAAATATATGAAAGAAGGTGTAGTTAAAGTTTCAAGATAATTAGAGTTAGTTTAGTATTTTTAAGTATACTGGTTATGTGTCTTAATACCGGATTGTCTTGCAGCAGATATGGAAAATCATGAAAATGGTGAAACAATAATTTAGATGAATCTTATGATTTATTCTAAAGTTGTTGGATGTTAGGAAACTTGATTTGGTAACTCTTATTCTTCTCTCTCTCTCGTTAAAAGTAGCACAAGCTGCTGGGCAAAGAAAGAAAAATAGAAGAAAAGAACCAAAGGAGAGAAAGAGAAGGGAAAATAGAAGAAAAGAAGCAAGGGAAGATCAAAGATCAAAGCTCAAGCTTGTTGGTGGATCATCCATACAAGAGGTAGGGGATTAGTGTTCTTCCTAGCTTCTTTTATCTATTTTCATCATTGATGCATACTTAATGCATAATAGGTTAAATTGGGTTTTAGAGGTGTTTGAAGTGTTTTCTTGCTTGAATGTGTTTCAATCGTTGTTTATGACTTGTTCATAGCATGATTTTGAGTTAAAAACTTAGAACTTCTCATTTGGACCTTTGATGCACAAAGTGGGGAAATAGGTTTTTGATGAGTGATTTTGGTTCATGAATCCAAAGTTAGTGGTTTGAGTTAGTGATTAATGATTCCTATGTATTAGTGAACTAGTTAGGGACCTAAAATCACCTAGAAACTATTTTGGAACGACCAAATATCATGAAAAGTTCCAATGGAACAGTGCACGAATTCTGCATAATCCAATTTTTGCAATTGGTGCCGCGACGTGGGAAGGTCACGCTGAGGCGTGAGGAACCAGAGGGCTGTGCGTCGTGGCGTGCCAAGTGTTGCACCGAGGCGTGAGCTCCAAAATTTCTCAAAAATGTGATTCTTGATGTATTGATATTTCCTACTAGTTGGAATCATTTATATATGTTTTCTAATGTGTGTTAAGACACAAATAGAGATATTTCAAGAGGAAAATTATCACCTAGCAAATATGAGAAAGTTTAAACCTTTGAGTATCCAAGAGTAATTGTTTGCCTTAGGTAAACATCTAGCACCTTAGGCTACTTAATGTTGCATTTGAAATCACATAGGAGGTGATGATGATAGGGTATACTAGATACAAGTAAACTGAGTTCAATTAGCAATAGTTACTTGCCTTAGTACATAAGTGCTCCTAAGAGTAAAAGAGTGATTTTGAAATGCAAAAATGAACTTGGTATGAAGTTATGGTGGTGTTTATGTATGAAGTAAACATAGCATTACAACTTTCACACACTTGCAATTCATTTAGTATGTAAGTGAAAAGTATGAACCTTAACACATCCAAGAATAATGGATTGACATAGGTTATGTTTAATATACTACTAGAGGTAATTCGATAAGGGAATGATCCTTTGGTATGTATGTTATATGTATGAACCTTAGAGCAACTGAGAGTAGAGGTTTGCCAAAGGTAAGTGTCTAGCACCTTAAACAAGTTAGTTTTATATGAATATCACGAGTGATGATGTAATGTTTAGATGCATATATGTAGGATGATCTAGTAGTATTAGTTTTTGTGAGTATCCTTTGATGATGTGCACAATCATTTAGGCCAAGGGAGATAATTAGGGAGTCCAAAAGGTTCTTTTAAGCAAGGATTCAGCCCTAACTTCTAGATAACGCCAAGGCCAAGGGAGACAAGTGGGAAATCCAAAAGGTTCTCTTGAGTCTGGATTCAACCCAAAATTCTCGACAGTGCTAGGGTACGTGTAATGTGAGGATGAACTTTCCCTCTATTTACCACAAGATAATACACCAAACCAGCACTCCTAGTTAAACATCTTAGTTCTTAAGTGAGCTAAGTATGTATGTATGGATGTATGATTAACTTGGTATCTTTAGCCACTAAAGTATAACCTTGTAAAGCTTAAACATATCTTGTTTAGAATGTGTTAAGATTATGTTTATTATGCTATGTATGACTTGTTTTAGTTTACTCATACTGAGAATTGTTGATTTTCACCCAGTTGCGTTGCCATGTAATTCCACGTGAAGGTTCTTCAAAGAAAAAGAAGAAAAAGGAAGCTAAAGAATTAGACTAGTTCTAGTTTTATAACTTATGTTACAAGCTTATGTATACACTTTATATTTGCTTTGTAATGTTTTAAAGAGCTATGTATTGCAATATGCCCTACTGTGGTTTGAGTTGTATATATAAATATATATGAATTTATGTTCTTTTTGCATTCTCTTAAGGCTCTCTATAACGATTTGACT
Organism: Ormosia semicastrata; assembly: GCA_029884595.1. NCBI lineage: Eukaryota > Viridiplantae > Streptophyta > Magnoliopsida > Fabales > Fabaceae > Ormosia > Ormosia semicastrata. The sequence goes on from JAQQTO010000060.1 coordinate 81,184,889, forward strand.
GTGATTATGGATATATTATTAGCTAGTTATGCAGTAAGTGACGCAGCTAGTACTATTTATCTTGGTATAATCCAGATATATCCAGATATCTATATTAATGTGTTACATGATGTACAACTTTGTATAGAACATAGTTCTAAAGATATGTATTATGTACTTTTGCTTCAAGCTCCTATTTTGTATATTATAAATGTACATCTTCATAAAATTTGATATTGATCTAAGTGACATGCTCTAATATAATTAATAATGCATAAATTTGGATATGTCATTAATTTTAGTATTAGGACATTACAGACAGTGCTAATGTTCACTAGTGGATACTGAGGTATACTTGGATAGGCACGTTCTAGTGGTTTCCTCCTAGCGTAGCAGTAGCAAAGCATGTTGGAACGGGGGGGTTGGTACCTGCAAAGGGACTCCAATGCTTAAGTTAGGCTATGCTCAAGATGGATTTATGCTATAAGTAATAAGTTACCTGTAGAAGATGAATAAGCCTAGTATTAATAGTGTGATTAGGGTTTTGTCTCCCTTAATTATAGCTGGAAATCCCTCTAAGTTTAGAACACTGATACTGCAGTTATGAGCAATTTAAGGTGGTTATGGGTGCTATAATTTCGTAAGGTCGTGATTGGCAATTATGAATATTTTAGGAGTTATCTATTGCGTAAATCTCGTGATCTTGATGTAGTTGCCCAATGCCGCGGTCTGAAGCATGTGGTATTGAGGTCTTGACAATGTATCACTGATGCTTAGTTGGAATGTCTGTGGCGAAACTGATAGTACGCATGCCAGATTTATCCACTAGACGTGGTCCGGATCATGGTCCAGAACACTTAGGACATATTGTCAAGGAAGGCTTTGAAGGTTGATAAAAAAAATTACTACCATTACTGATTAGCCTCCTCCACAGAATATTAAGCAACTTCGAGTTTTCTTAGTATCACAGATTACTACCGCAGGTTCATTCAGTCCTATGTGCTGATTGCAGCCCCATCAACTACTTTATTGAAGAATGAGGCTTACAATTGGAGCTTAGAGGCCCAATAGGTGTTTGATTGCCTGAAATAGTGCATGACATAGGCTCCAATCCTCTTTTCACCAAATTTCAATATTGAATTTATTATGGAATCTAATGCTTCATCTTCAGGAGTTAGTACAGTTCTATCGTAGGAAGGACATCCCGTTGCTTATTTTAGCAAAAAAAAAAAACTGAGTCCTAGATTAGTAGCGACATTTTCTTATGTACAGGAGCTCTATGACATCACTCAGGGAGTGAGCAAATGGTGCCACTACTTGTTAGGCAGAAGATTTCTTTCTATAAATAATCATAGGAGCCTCAAAGAAGACAAACAGGCATTCCTTACAAGTTTTCATACAATACATTATCAACCGTTGCAGCAACTGTGGCAAGAGAATTTGGAGAATGAAGAGATCCAAGCATTGTTAAAAGACTTGCTTACTAATCCTCTACTTGAATATGAACTTAAAAATGGCATTCTACTTTATCAAAGGAAAGTAAAGACTCCTTCTATGTCACCATTAAGAGAAGTGTTACCTACAGAGGTGCATAATACCCATCTAGGAGGCCATCATGGTGTTTAGAAAAACCTAAGAGGCGAGATCAAGTAAACACATCTGATCCCGACTCTGTACAAAAGGAAAAGTAATTTTACAAACCTTTCCACAATTATGTTGTAAACGCTTCCTTCTTCCAATTGTGTCTGCAGAAGCTTTCAATGGCAATATGGATGTTCCTTTTGATACCAAGTGGCTTCAAACTCAAGAAGGGGGTGAAATGAGTTTATAAAATATTTTTGCAAACTTTTCACAAATACTTGTATATCAATTTTCATTTAAGCTATTGATTGATTAAGGTAAATGGATAGATGATATTGAATACTTTACTCACAAATAAATAAGCCAAGATAAAGAGTATTTAAGCAAGCATATGAAAGTAAAGAACTAAAGTAAATGAGATAGAATTGAGAAGAGCAAATACAAGATTTATCTTGGCTCAACCACCCTTTATGACTTACGTCCAGTCCTAAAGTAAACTGTAACATTCCAAATACTAATACTAATGACATATCTAGATTATGCATTAGTAATTAGATTTGGCACATCACTTTTAAATATCATCATTCTTTATAGAAAACAAATTAAAGATATACAAAAATATGAGTTTGTCTCGGAAATAACATTATACATATATCTAGAAATGAAGTTTGTACAAACTGCACATTAGAATATTTTACATAAATATCTTTCCATCAAGGCACAAAATCTATGCAACTAAGTATAACCAATAATACAAAAAGAAATAAAATATTTCTACATCCAAGTCTTTCATCTCACTTATCTACAAGTGTCCTTCCTAGAATAATTATGAAAATTCAACAAATGGGCACAATGACGTCATTTGATCCATGTAGCCGACTCCACCTAGTGAGAAAAGCTTTGGTTGTTGTTGTTGTTATTGTTGGGGTGAGAGTCTTAAATTCTCAATAGTTTATTTTAAAAACCATGTCATCATAATAAATTTAGTTGTTTCGAAGAAAAATGAAGTGAATATTATTAATTCATTTCATAGAAATGTGGCTTTTGCCAAAACAGTTTCCTTTCTCTTCTCGAAACAGAGGTTCAATTTATGTCCTTTGTAACACCCTCCTTAGGGTGCCACATTTACACTCTAAAACATAAAAAAACTTAACAAAACGTGGTAAAGGTTTAATCTTGAAAAAGACGAATTTCAAGTTTTCTTTCTCAAATGCATAAACTTAAACAAAACATAAGCAACATAGAAAGTAATTACTAGATAATGCACACCAAAAAGAATATATACATAAGTGGCATGGATCACAGTCCACCCAAAATACATAAGGTTTGTACTCAAAAGACATATACAACTATTTAACAAAACATAAACTAGCCCAAGTTTATATGCCTAGGGAGTAGGGTCCCCCACTAGATCCTCCATTGGATCCTCCATTAGGTCCTCCTCCTCGAACTCCTCACCAAATAGATCCCTCAGCTGGGGCAAGAGCTCGGATGACACCATAGAGTCCAGATCCTCCCTCGGGGTATAATGCAATTCACCCCATAACTCCCTGATTGCATAATGAACTCCAGATGTACCGAGATGTCAAGAGAAAAGAAAGGATCCCCATCGCGAGTCCTACGAACAGACTGGGTCACATCTCCTACATATTTAACTCGCTCAGTATCCCAGTCGATACGCCAAGCATCCGTACCTCCATGGAACTGAACTCTAACAAAACCAACAAACTTCCTTCTAGTCGCCATCACAAAAAACAAAACAGCAGGAAAACTGTAATCTTCTTTGTCTTCCTTTCAGTCTTTATCAATGTATACACATAAAACAGAATAACATAACAGAGAAGTGAGATTCCCTACATCAATACCAACATGGCAGCATAGAAACAGTAAAGAACAATAATTGCTGCAATTATGGCATCAAGTATCAGATAATTTAGCAGATATAAAATATCACGATGATATGTAGACAGACTATGCATATGTACAATGGACCAATTCCTACTCCATGGAGCTAAACACAATTTCAGAGAGAATGATCTAGAAGACATGTCTGTATCTCGTCAGCCTCAAGTCAAGTGCTATAGTTTCTCAATTTGCGCATTATGGCTTATACAAGACAGTTTACACCAGATCGTGAATAGAATAGTGCCTGGTCGAGATTGCCGGTACGTTGCTCAGTCACCACGGCCTAGTGGAGCTACCAACTGGACACTTGTGGGATACCCGTGCCCCGACGCCTCCAAGTTCAACAAGTGAACTACACTACGCAATTCGCACCCTTACTAAGGTGTAATTCAACTCCTAGGCAAAAAGTCTCAACCGACACCGCTGGTATAATGCATGAACAATGACTCAATGTATACACATATATTAATATTATGATTTTCCATAAACGTAAGCTACTCACGAGCCAAACCAGTCATTAGCATCTCTGGGTCCTGTTCGAGAGCCCGACAGCACACTGCTATTATTTTCAGTCATAAGGTATCTTTATCGCGCAAATTCAAGAACCATCATTTTTAAATTACATAAAATATTATCACAAATTTTCTAACATGTAAAACTTTTATTTCACTTTTTAGCTTAATTTCTGAAACTTTCAAAGATTAATATAGAAATTAACTTTAATTACAAAACTTTTCTAGCTAGGCTCCTCTAGGTAATACTTCCTAATATTTTTTTTTTCATGAAGAACACAAAAAGGAAATCACATTGTCTTAATCTCATAAATTCTTTTCCTTTCCCTAAGCCCTAAAAGTACCTTAAGTTTTCATTATCTCTCTCTCAAGCTTATTTCTCCACTCACAGGCTGAAATCCCTCTCTTATTAAATGGCCAAAATTTTGTTTTATCACTCCTTCATTTTTATAAATCTTTATTCCAATTCCTTTTTCACCTAAACATCTAAGTTCCAAATCAACACAAAAATTTGTCTTGGATACTCCTTTTAAAGCCATTTAGCTGAGAGCCCTATGGTCTTTACTCTTTGGGCTTCTCAATTTTCATGCTCATCAACAAGATTCCAAGCATACAACATATTTTAATCACCAAAGATTCTAGTCAACTAAGGTTATGCATAACATTAAGCTATAAAATCATACAAGGCAAATCATCAATAAACCACCAAAATCCATACAACTAAGTGAACAATCCTCACATGGATTCTTCATCTTCAATACATCAATTTATTTCTCATCACCATGAAAGGTTGATGAGAGTAATCTCCCTCTTACCTTAGATGATGACCAACCACTTCTTGGGTGTCTTCTTGAATCAAACTTTCTCTTCCAAGAGGCTCTTGAAAAACGAAAACAATATGCAAAAGAGATCAACATCTAAGGCTTGGAATAAAATGACCATGGATCAAAATCATGGTCTTATAAGGTAAAATGAAAAGAAAGATGAAGGTGGAGGAATTTCACCTTAAAAGCTTTCAAACCCTAACTTGAATAAGCAATTGAAAATGGATGAACAAGATCAAGATCACAACATCAAAGTGTCTTAGAATGAGGTTTTGATTCAAGAAATATGGATGGTTAAAATTAAAGAAGAGTGGAGGGTGGTTTTTGGTGGTGTGGTCGTGAGCTTGGTGGAGAGAAAATGAGAGGAAAAAGTAAGAGTGAAAAGTATATAGCTTTTTGGGTTGATGAAGATGAATGAAAAAATGATAAAATAAGTTAAATGAAAGCTTACTCTAGAAGCCTTTGGCTCCCCCTTGGCCGTGCACTTATCCTTGGGAGGGTGTCCAAAGCTTCTCCAACAAGCTTCCAGTAACACCCTAAATTTTGGTTATTTTACAGTAATGACTAAATTGTGTTGTTTTGTGTTTTCTGAGTTACAAAAAATTATTTTGACTGTTTTGAGGCTATTTTTGATCGTTGTGTGAGATTTACTCCGAGTCAAGAAAATAATCATATTGGGGTCGGGGAAAATCTTTATTGATTTATTCAGAGACGGGGGATCTTACTAAACCCGAATCTGAGAGACACGAAATCTAATCTTTTAATTTTTAAAATTTATCTGTGAAATAAAAATATTTCAAGGGAAAATATCTGCTATTTTATGAACAACAGTTTCTGTTACCAAGTAATGGACCAGGTATATTTTATTTGTTAGAAAATAGATTAAGAATAATTTTTATAACTTATTTTAAAATGAACTAATAGAAATGAGTCAACATTAGTGGTTAGACATTTTCTAGACCAATAGAAAATGGTCAATATAAATGGTTGGATTAGTTGCTAAGTAACTAGGATAACTAACTAAGTTACTCTAAATAGTTTAATTTGTAACTAAATAACCTAACCTAATTAGCTTGCTATCTAATTAAGATATAACTAAAACCTAATTGAAGTCAAACCTAGTTACTAATTTTTCCTAGAGCCACACGGCCATGAAGGCCTTTCCACTATGTACTAGGTTCATCTAAATGACCACTTGATCGCTATTGTGTGACCTAAGCCATGTGTGCACCATGTGAGACCATGTGAGTGAATTTCTATCACATTAAGTTGCTATCCATGCAATCATATGGCTGCACACTTCAATATAGCTATCCAATTTCATTTTTCACTTCACTTTGTGGCAAGCTTTCATCTTACTCTCTCAAATATTCAATAACACTCAAGAACACCCAACTACTTTTCTTTCTTTTTTCTTATTGAACCCCACGGCCAACTTCTCCAAACCCTACCTCTCCACTTCTAAAATTTCATCTCTTCCTACTTTCTAAAGCTAAACCTCATTCTAAACACTTTTTCTTTTATTAAGTTTTATCAAAATCCTACTCTAAGTGCATCAAAAACCAAGCTTTAGCTTACTACTCCAAAGGTGATCTTTTGATTCTTTGATCCTAAGTTGGATTTGTGAATTTCTAGACCATGATTGATCCATGGTTCTTTGTTCTTAAGCTTTGTTTATGACTTTAGAATTTGTTTAAGATTTTTAGGTGGCTTTGTTTGAAGCTCAGGAAATTCAAGAGCAAGGAGGATTTGAAGCTTTTGTCTCCCTTGAGGTAAGAGGGAGATTAACCTCATCAACTATGTGTTAGTGGTGAGGAAATGGGTTGTTTGTGGTGAAAATCCATAAGAATTTATTCACTTAATCTTCTATGCTTTCTTTGTTTATGTTAGTTAAGCTTTTGGGTTTGAAAATATGATTGCATATGTATTTGTATGCTTATAGCTTTGATAATATGCTTGTATGTGGGATTTAGAAAGCATGCAAATTTATGTGTAATATAATATGTGAATCACATGAAGGATTTATTGTATGAAGGTCCCAAAGGACCTATGAGGCACACGGCCTCCACACTTCAAAAGGAACCTAGGGTTCTAAATTATTTTCCTAACCAAGGAGTAAATGATTTTATGACAGGAAAAATAAATTAAGTGTTTTTGTAAGGAATAAATGCTAAAAAGAACTAAATGATGGGTTATGAAACCCTAAATGATTTTCGGCCAACAAGTCATTTTTCATAACTTAGATCCAAAATTATTTTACTAAGTGTAGATTTAGGTGTTTAAATGAGAAAGAAATTATTTTGGTAGGTTTTGAACCTAAAATCAAAGCAATATACTTTTTAGAATAAAAATTGACATAATTAAATAATTAAGTTATGAAATAAAAATAAATGTCAATACTTGAAATTTTCTAATGTATAGCTCACCCTATGGGTTTCGAAGTGCGTTAGGAAAATTTGAGCTATAATATCTTAAGTAAATTAAAGAAACACAATTTTCTGGGAAACAGTAGAAATACTGATTTTTAGAGGGATTATATTGTAAATATTATTTAAAGAGGGACTATTTTGCAAATATTATTTTAGACTGTACTATTATGAAAATATTATTTAAATAAGGATTATTATGTTAATATTATTTAATGAGGGACTATTATGCAAATAATGGAAATAAAATCAAATTTTTGAGAAAAACAATATTTTTGGTTTAAATATGTTAAAAACATAGGAAATATGTTTCGCGATTTCAAAAATGCGATCATAGCGCCACACGATTGAGTGTAAACAGCAGTTTACTGTCAGGCAGTTGTGGTGGGCCTGGTTGTGTTGAATATTTATACTGCCAAGATATGGTGAGATATGAAATATTGTGAAAATAATAATTGTATGTGTGTTTGAATCATACATCATGCATAGAAAAGCATGTTCACTTATTTGAGTAAGGTTGTATGCCTAGGAAATGAATTACACCTAAGTGCGGGTGCGAGTAGACAAGTGTAGGTCACTTGTTGACCTTGGGGGTATCGGGGTGTGGGTACCTCGCAATGGACAGTTGGTAGCTCTTTTGTTTGTGGGGCAGACCGATCCAAACGCACCGATGATTCGGACCGAGACACTGTCCTATATCGTGATCTGGTGTAGAATGTCTTGTCCAAAGCCTGATGTGCACTTTTAACAAAATTGATATATTATAGCACTTTTGTCCACGGCAGCCTAGTGACAGACATGTCTTCTGGATCTTCTCTTCGAAATTATGTTTAGCTCCATGGAGTAGGAATTGGTTTGTGTGCATATGTATAGTGGGACAGCATAATAACATGAAATTTATAATTATCTGATTCATGATTACTTGATTTATTATCCATGATATGATAACATGATTTATTGTGTTGATATTATACTTTGTTTATTTGCTGTCGTTTCCTTTACTGCCATACTAGTATTGATGTAGGATCTCACCTCGTTGTTATGTTATATCTGTTTCATTGTATATGCTTACTGAAGACCGAGAGAAGGAGGAGGCAAGGGACCCTGTTTATCTTCAGTAGCAGTTTTCTTTATTTGTTAGTATGGCAACAAGACGATAAGTCTTAGGTTTTGTTAGCGTTCAGTTCCACGACGGAGCTGACGCCTGGAGATTTGACTATAACAATGAGAGGTTTTATTTACACCGGGGACTTGACTATGAGCTTGAGTGGAACCCTGGATGGGATTTCCATGTTAACTCAACATGCAACTGTGTGTTTGGAGTTCATGATTCCTATTCGTGAAATCTGGGGTGGAGTTGTGTCTGTCTATACACCCTAAGAGAATTCTGTAGTATCGTCAGCAAGAACCCCTATGAGGCGTCTGTATCCGTCTTGGTTCTTCGATGATAATGTAGAGGAGGAGGAGGATCCTTCTGAGGAACCAAATCCTTAGGTTTGTTTACAGAGTACCGCTTAATAGTTAGGTTTATATTTTACTTTTGAACCAGGGTTGAAATTATGTAAATTATTCAGACAATGTTTGTAACATAATGTATAAATATATTTTGGTGTGTTTATTACAAGTCTTACTAATGTTTTAATTTAGTTTACTTATTTTATTTTATTCCGTAAGCGAAATTTTAAAATTGACATTTTTACAAGATTAATTCTTTTACAACTTAGGTAAGTTCTATTAGGATTAGTCTTAAATGTGATACCCTACAGTGGGTGTTACATTAGTTGGTATCAGAGCCCCAGTTAGAGTCTTTTGGGTTTTTGTGGTTAGGTCTGTTTTAGCTTGTGTTGTGTGATTCTCTGCATTTGATTTTCAAAAGATGACATCTAACTTTCGTTGGACCTTGTTTAATTGTTTGTGAAGAAAACTATGTCTCGTGGTAGAGGTGTACGTGCAAATGTGGAACGTGACAATGACCCGATGACCGCTGCTGTTGAAGCAATGCAGCAAATGGCCGAAGTAATGCCATAACAAAATCAACAAGCTGTGCAACAGCAAGAAGCTAATGCAGAAGTTCAGCATTTGTCAGAATTTCATCGGAACAATCCGCCACATTTTAGAGGATAGTTTGACCCTGAGAAAGCAGATTTATGAGTCCAAGAACTGGAGAAGACCTTTGAAGCGATAGGATGTGCAGATGATCATAGAGTGACGTATACTACGTTCATGCTAATGGGTGATGGCGCGAATTGGTGGAAAGCAACTCGAAGGATGTTAATTTCTGGGAAGTATGAGACACACTAAAGAGATAAAATTTCTGGGTTTACGTTAAGGTGGAATGACTATCAGTGAATATGCTGCGAAGTTTGAGAGCTTGTCTAAGTTCTCAAGGTATCTCCAAATTCAGCCAGACGAGGTTTAGAAGTGTCACAAATTCAAAGAAGGTTTGAGAATCGAGCTAAAGAGAGGAGTGATATCAATGCCTGCGAATCAATTTTCAACACTGATGGACATGCGTTGTAGGCTAGAAGGGTTGGAGCCAGCACGTGATAACAGGAATCGTAACTTTGGACCGACTAGGTTCCAAAGAGGAGGCAACAATAACAACAATCGGTTTCAATGAAAACCATATTTTCGACCCTCAGGAAGTCAGCAGCAACAACAACATCAGTAACCTCGTGGAGGCGGTTCAAGTGGAAATCAGTTCAATCAGATTGTAGCACCGCCAATAAAATGCCTGAAGTGCGGGATGGGTCATATGACGAGAGATTGTTCGATTAGAGGTATAATTTGTTTCAAATGCGGAAAGCCTGGTCATGTCTCTAAAGATTGTGATCAAGCGAAGATGGAGCCTTCGGTGAGCAATGTTCGTGCTGTGAAGCCGCAAGCTGGAGGAAGAGTTTATACAATGAGTGGAGCTAAGGCCTCCCAGTTTGAGAATCTTGTTCAGGGAGAATGTGTAATCTCAGGTAATCTTTTAACTATACTATATGATTCGGGTGCAACTCATTCATTTATTGCATATGACTGTGTGGATCATTTGGGATTGCTTGTGTCTTCTTTAAACTTCCAATTGATTGTTTCCACTCCTACTGCCAAACCAGTTAGAACTACAAAAATATGCCTGAATTGTTCTATTACTATCAAAAATCGAGTCTTTTCTGTTAATTTGTTTTGTTTACCTCTTGTTGATATTGATATAATCTTAGGAATGGATTGGTTATCTTCTAACCATATCCTATTAGATTGTTCTAAAAAGACCTTAGTATTTCCTGATGAGATTTTTGGATTTGTAACTGCCAAACAAGTCAAATCTTTATTGAAGGATGGAGCTCAAGGATACATGCTACTATCTTCTTTAGAAGTTAAGAGTGAGAATGATGTGAACATTATTTCTGTTGTGAACGAGTTTCCTAAGGTTTTCCCTGATGACGTACCTGGATTACCACCAGAAAGAAAGATAGAGTTTTCTATCGATCTTGCACCCGGAGCAGGTCCCATATCAATTGCACCATACCGTATGTCACCATCGGAGTTAGTAGAGTTGAAAAAGTAGTTGGAAGAGTTATTGGAAAAATAGTTTGTGAGACTTAGTGTTTCACCCTGGGGAGCTCCAGTGTTGCTAGTCAAGAAGAAGGATGGAACTTCTCATTTATGTGTCGATTATCGCCAGCTGAACAAAGTCATAATAAAGAATAAATATCCACTTCCGAGAATTGATGATTTGATGGACCAACTGAAGGGAGCAGCTGTTTTCTCAAAGATAGATTTATGATCAGGATATCACCAGATTCGCGTTAAGGTAGAGGATATACCTAAAACAGCTTTTCAGATGCGTTATAGTCATTATGAGTATCTCGTAATGTCGTTCGGTGTGACGAATGCTTCTGCTATATTCATGGATTACATGAATAGGATCTTTCATCCATACCTAGACCGATTTGTCATTATTTTTATCAATGACATTCTGATCTACTCTCAAAATCAGGAAGAGCATGCTGAAAATATCAATATAGTTCTTCAGATTTTGAAAGAAAAGAAACTGTACTCAAAATTGTCAAAATGCGAATTTTGGTTAGATGAAGTTCAGTTTTCTGGGTCATGTAATTTCTAACGATGGAATTGCAATGGATCCAGCCATGGTGGAGACGATTCTTCAATGGGAAAGACTAAAGACTGTGACAGAAATCCAGAGTTTTGTTGGACTAGCCAAATATTATCAAAGGTTTATTGAAGGTTTTTCTAAGATTGTCGGACCTCTTACGCAACTTACAAGGAAGAACCAAGTTTTTGATTGGATGGATAAGTGTGAAGAGAGTTTCTAAGAGTTGAAGAAGAAGTTGACTACTGCACCAGTGTTGATTCTACCAGATCCCAATGAATCTTTTGAGGTGTATTGTGATGCTTCTTATCAAGGCTAGGATGCGTGCTGATACAGAATAGAAACATTATAGCGTATGCTTCAAGACAATTGAAGGTTCATGAAAGAAATTATCCAACACATGATTTGGAATTGGCCACAGTTGTTTTTGCACTGAAGATTTGGAGGCACTTTTTGTATGGAGCTACGTTTAATGTCTTCAGTGACCACAAAAGTTTAAAGTACTTGTTTGATCAAAAAGAATTGAACATGAGGTAGAGAAGATGGTTGGAATTCTTAAAGGATTATGATTTTCAACTCTAGTATCACCTTGGAAAAGCAAACGTCGTAGCAGATGCTTTGAGTCAGAAGATGCTCAGTGTTTCTACTATGATGATCAAAGAAGAAAGATTGATTGAACAATTTAGAGATATGTGGTTGTCAGTGGAATTGTCACCTGGAAGGATGCGTCTGAATACGGTCACTATTCTGAATGATCTATTGGAAGAAATTCGAGAGAAACAGGAGGATGGCCAGTTTTTGCAGAATGAGAGAGAATTTTTGAAGTAAGGCCATAAGGCAACTGTTGAGGAAGGATCTGATGGGGTCTTAAGGTTTAAGGGCATAATTTGTATACCTGATGATCCCGATCTTAAGAAAGCAATTCTTTGTGAAGCTCATACTAGCAGATTGAGTATATATCCTGGGATGACCAAGATGTATCAAGATCTAAAACGTTTGTTTTGGTGGCTTGGAATGAAGAGAGATGTTGCTGAGTACGTGGCATCTTGTTTAGTATGCCAAAAAGCAAAGGTTGAGCATCAAAGACCGGCAGGCATGTTACAACCCCTCACTATTCCCGAATGGAAATGGGATAGTATTGTAATGGATTTTGTTACTAGTTTGCCAAAGACTAGGAAATGTTATGATTCTATTTGGGTCATTGTTGATCGGCTTACGAAGTCTGCTCACTTCTTTTTAATCAATATTAAGTATCCAATGGAGAAGTTGACCCAGTTGTACATTGGTGAAATAGTTAGATTTCACGGTGTACCTACTAGTATCATATTCGATAGATATCTGAGGTTTACATTAAGGTTTTGGAAAAGCTTACATGAAGCAATGTGGACTAAACTACGTTTGAGTTCAGCTTACCATCCACAGACAGATAGGCAAACGGAGAGGACTATACAATCTCTAGAGAATCTGCTGAGGGCTTGTGTATTAGAACAACGAGGGAGTTGGGATAAATTCTTACCTTTGGTAGAATTTACCTATAATAACAGTTTTCACTCAAGCATAGGGATGGCACCCTATGAGGCTCTTTATGGAAGACGATGCCGAACACCTTTGTGTTGGTATCAAGATAGGGAAAGCATGACTATCGGACCCGAAATGGTGCAGCAAACAACAGAGAAGGTAAAGATGATTCAAGAGAAAATGCAGGCAACTCAGAGCAGGCAGAAAAGTTATGCTGATAAACGAAGAAGACCTCTTGAATTTGAGGAAGGTGAGTATGTGTTTTTGTGAGTAACACCTACGACTAGTGTTGGCAGGGTTATAAAATCCAGAAAACTCACTCCTAATTTCATTGGACCTTATCAAATTCTTCGTCGGATTGGTCCAGTCGCATACCAAATAGCTTTACCACCTTTTCTTTCAAACCTTCATAATGTTTTCCATGTATCCCAATTAAGAAAGTATATCCCCGATCATTCACATGTTATACAGCCCGGTGAAGTACAATTGAAAGAAAATTTGACATATGAGGCACTTCCTGTTAAGATCGAAGACAGGAGAGTGAAGCAATTAAAAGGCAAAGCAATTCCGTTGGTGAAAGTGATCTGGAATGAGACAACCGCAGATGCTACTTGGGAAATAGAGGAGAAAATTAAGGAACAGTATCCTTAGTTGTTTTAATGTATGGTGAATTTCGGGGACGAAATTCTTTTTAGACGGGGAAAGTTATAACACCCCAAATTTTGGTTATTTTACAGTAATGACTAAATTGTACTGTTTTGTGTTTTCTGTGTTATAGAAAATTATTTTGACTATTCTGAAGCTGTTTTTGATCGTTGTGTGAGATTTGCTCTGAGTCAGGAAAATAATCATTTTCGGGCCGGGGAAAATCTTTATTGATTTATTCGGAGACGGGAGATCTTACTAAACCCGAATCTAAGAGACACGAAATCTAATATTTTAATTTTTAAAATTTATCTGTGAAATAAAAATATTTCACAAGAAAATATTTATTGTTTTATGAACAGCAGTTTCTGTTACCAAGTAATGGACCCGATATATTTTATTTGTTAGAAAATAGATTAAGAATAATTTTTATAACTTATTTTAAAATGAACCAATAGAAATGAGTCAACATTAGTGGTTAGACATTTTCTAGACCAATAGAAAATGGTCAATATAAATGGTTGGACTAGTTGCTAAGTAACTAGGATAACTAACTAAGTTACTCTAAATAGTTTAATTTGTAATTAAATAACCTAGCCTAATTAGCTTGCTATCTAATTAAGATGTAACTAAAACCTAATTGAAGTCAAACCTAGTTACTAATTTTTCCTAGAGCCACATGGCCATGAAGGCCTTTCCACCATGTTTTAGGTTTATCTAAATGACCACTTGATGACTATTGTGTGACCTAAGCCATGTGTGCACCATATGAGACCATGTGAGTGAATTTCTATCACATTAAGTTGCTATCCATGTAATCATACGACTGCACACTTCAATATAGCTATCCAATTTCATTTTTCACTTCACTTTGTGACAAACCTTCATCTTTCTTTCTCAAATATTCAAGAACACTCAAGAACATCCGACTACTTTTCTTTCATTTTTCTTGATGAACCCCACGGCCAACTACTCCAAACCCTACCTCTCCACTTCTAAAATTTCATCTCTTCCTACTTTCTAAAGCTAAACCTCATTCTAAACACTTTTCTTTTAGTAAGTTTTATCAAAATCCTACTCTAAGTGCATCAAAAACCAAGCTTTAGCTTACTACTCCAAAGGTAATCTTTTGATTCTTTGATCCTAAGATGGATTTGTGAATTTCTAGACCATGATTGATCCATGGTTCTTTGTTCTTAAGCTTTGTTTATGACTTTAGAATTTATTTAAGATTTTTAGGGGGTTTACTTTGAAGCTCACGAATTCAAGAGGAAGGAGGACTTGAAGCTTTTGTCTCCCTTGAGGTAAGAGGGAGATTAACCTCATCAACTATGTGTTGGTGGTGAGGAAATGGGTTATTTGCGGTGAAAAATCCATAAGGATTTATTCACTTAATCTTCTATGCTTTCTTTGTTTGTGTTAGTTAAGCTTTTGGCTTTGAAAATAAGATTGCATGTGTATTTGTATGCTTATAGCTTTGATAATATGCTTGTATGTGGGATTTAGAAAGCATGCAAATTTATGTGTAATATAAGATGTGAATCACATGAAGGATTTGTTGTATGAAGGTCCCAAAGGACCTATGAGGCACACGGCCTCCACACTTCAAAAGGAACCTAGGGTTCTAAATTATTTTCCTAACCAAGGAGTAAATGATTTTATGACAGGAAAAATAAATTAAGTGTTTTTTCAAGAATAAATACTAAAACGAACTAAATGATGGGTTATGAAACCCTAAATGGTTTTCGGCCAACAAGCCATTTTTCATAACTTAGATCCAAAATTATTTTACTAAGTGTAAATTTAGGTGTTTAAATGAGAAGGAAATTATTTTGGTAGGTTTTGAACCTAAAATCAAAGCAATATACTTTTTAGAATAAAAATTGACATAATTAAATAATTAAGTTTTGAAATAAAAATAAATGTCAATACTTAAAATTTTCTAACGTATAGCTCATCCTATGGGTTTTGAAGCGCATTAGGAAAATTTGAGCTGTAATATCTTAAGTAAATTAAAGAAACACAATTTTTTGAGAAACAGTAGAAATACTGATTTTTAGAGGGACTATATTGCAAATATTATCTAAAGAGGGACTATTTTGTAAATATTATTTTAGACGGTACTATTATAAAAATATTATTTAAATAAGGATTATTATGTAAATATAATTTAATGAGGGACTATTATGCAAATAATGGAAATAAAATCAAATTTTTTAGAAAAACAATATTTTTGGTTTAAATATGTTAAAAACATAGGAAATATGTTTCGCGATTTCAAAAATGCGATAATAGCGCTACGCAATTGAGTGTAAACAGCAGTTTGCTGTCAGGCAGTTGTGGTGGGCCCAATTGTGTTGAATATTTATACCGCCAAGATATGGTGAGATTATATGAAATATTGTGAAAATAATAATTGTATGTGTGTTTGAATCATACATCATGCATAAAAAAGCGTGTTCGCTTATTTGAGTAAGGTTGTATGCCTAGGAGATGAATTACACCTAAGTGCAGGTGCGAGTAGACAAGTGTAGGTCACTTGTTGACATTGGGGGCATCGGGGTGCGGGTACCTCACAATGGACAGTTGGTAGCTCTTCTGTCTATGAGGCAGACCGATGCAAACGCACCGATGATCCGGACTGAGACACTGTCCTATATCGTGATCTAGTGTAGAATGTCTTGTCTAATGCCTGATGTACACTTTTGACAAAATTGATATATTATAGCACTTTTGGCCATGGCAGCCTAGTGACAGACATGTCTTCTGGATCTTCTCTCCAAAATTGTGTTTAGCTCCATGGAGTAGGAATTGGTTTGTGTGCATATGTATAGTGGGTCAGCATAATAACATGAAATTTATAATTATTTGATTCATGATTACTTGATTTATTATCCGTGATATGATAACATGATTTATTGTCTTGATATTATACTTTGTTTATTTGCTGTCATTTCCTTTACTGCTATACTAGTATTAATGTAGGGGATTTCACCTCGTTATTATGTTATATCTATTTCATTGTATATGTTTACTGAAGACCAAGATAACGAGGAGGCAAAGAGGAGAGATGCATTGAGGATAAGGATTCCATAACATTATACGTATCACATACATACCAGAAACCTTCACAAAAACATACATCTTGATACAAAACGGTTTTCACAGAACTTATGAACATCTTCATGGTTTTTGAAAACAACATCACAGTTTTGCATACAAGAACATGAACAACAAAAGGGTTTCATTCGTTTTCTGAAATAACATATTAAAGATCATATCTTTTATCAAAACAAGAACAACAAACACGTTATCTTAAGCAAAAAAAAATAGAAAATCGAATCATGATTTTGCAAGACGCTTTGATACCACTGTTGGGAATTACAGATACATCACGCAATGAAAAAATAGGATTCCCACCAAGGATCCATGCGAAAAGCCATAATCCGACTTTTAAAATATTTACCTCTTGAAGCGTGATGAAAAGGAAGTGACGTGAATCACCAACACCGTAATGGCAACGATGTCTCTGCGGTATCCACACGAACAGACTCACAAACGTCCAACGTCCGCAAAGAGGAGCCTCATGTCTCTCACACAATGCCAGCTGCGAAGAGAAGAGAAGAAACCTGTCGCTCACTCACTCACTTTTTCTATAGGTGCGGCTAGGATTCTGTAATATATGTATGTCTTAGCAGCCCCTTAGCAGTACTATTTATAATAATGATTGCCTTAAGTGAGTGTGAGCAGCAGCAAGGTAAGCTGTGCAACCCTAGACTCATTTGTTATGAGTCTGACTATAATTGAATCCGAGTCCAACTTGAATTTATTGCTCCAATATTAGTCTGCTCTATGTGTGTGACCCTGCAGGTTCTCATTATGTTGGCAGTAATATTAAAATCTCATTTTAATATTACAAGTAGTGAGTGATATCTAGCAACACATCGCTGCTACCTAAGTAATAAGAATGTTAGTGATTTGACATAACCTTTCTGTGACTAATGTTTTCGTGTTGTTTAGTCCATTTGTCAAGATATCTAGATTGAACACAAGGCATGGAATGCGTCACCCTTGTATAGTCCAATCATTCGTTTCTTGATACTTGAGTAGACTTTGTAACAACAAATGAAATCAATCTCATATTGACTCATTTGAGCATGACCATGCATTTCGCAGTCTCACTCAATCAAGGGCCCCGAAGATATTGCTTCTGTTATGTAGGAGTGACAAATCCCATCTTGGTCACTCACATCCCTCTGCATGATTCACAGTATGTCTAATAACCAACTTTATAATCACCTTGTTACAGATGACGTTTGATGGTATTAAAAACACACAACTCCTCATGTAGGAATCGTAGTGATTTCAGGTCAAAGGACCATAGACACCATTGTCACTATGAGAATCACTTATGACACTCACGTAACGATCCATGTAGTGTTCTCATGGCGGGTCAGTCCAGTACATCATTATTCTAATATGTACCCATGTGAAGACTTGATATCTCATATCCATGACTCGTGAGATGTGGTCATTAGTCTATACACATACTAGTCTCAATGCATTATTGTTGTCCTAGTTAACAATAATACTTGACTACGGACATTTAAGAATAGTGTTCTAATTTTATCCAATAGGATCTCATGATCAAGTCAACCACTTGATGTCCTATGACATCAACCTTACTATTCTAAGGACTTTATTATGTTTATTAAAAAAAATACACAATAAATGAATTACCTCATATATTAAAATTATCAAAATAGAATGTATGTAAATACAGACAAATGTGTCAACCTCTAAGGCATACACCAACAATGTTCTCCTCATTGAACTCCAGAGGCCTTCTGCTCTTATCCGCATAACTTTTCTGCCTACTCTGGGCTGCTAACATCCTATCCCTGATCACTTTAATCTGCTCTAAAGTTTGCTGAACCAACTCAGGTCCTAGGATAATTTGTTCCCCAGTCTCAAACTAGCATAATGGTGACCTACATTTCCTGCCATACAAGGCCTCATAGGGCGCCATTCCTATACTGGAGTGATAACTGTTATTGTAGGAAAAATCGATCAAAGGTAAGAACCTATCCCAACTACCTTTATAGTCGAGCACGTAGGCTCTCAACATATCCTCCAAGGTTTGGATGGTCCTCTCAGATTGGCCATCGGTTTGAGGATGGTAGGCCGTACTGAAATTCAATTTGGTTCCATAAGCTTTATGAAGAGCTCCCAAAAATCTAGAGGTGAACCTAGGTTCCCTATCAGATATGATGTTGGTGGGAATTCCACGGAGTCTCACAATTTCTTGAAGATACAACTGAGCCAACTTATCCAACTACCACTTTGCTTTTATGGCTAGGAAGTGAGCAGATTTGGTTAACCTGTCCACTATAACCTATATGGCATCAAGGCCTGACTGAGTCCTTGGTAACCCCATCACAAAGTCCATAGAAATACTTTTCCATTTCCACTCAAGAACTTCTAGGGGTTGTAGTGATCCAGAGGGTTTCTGATGCTCAATATTCACTCTTTGGTAAACCAAGCATTTGGACATAAACAAAGCTATGTCAACTTTATGTGGGGCCACCAAAACAACTTTTTAAGGTCTTGGTACATCTTTGTTGTACCCCGAGTGGATGGTGAACTGGCTCCTATGGGCTTCCTCAAGAATCTTTTCTTTTATTTCGGACTCTCTAGGGACACATAATCTATTACTAAACATAATGGTTCCGTCATCCGTCATCCGCCCTCTTAAACTCCTTTCTTTTTCCCAGAAGGGTTTGTGCATCAATCTCTTGTAGGGTCTCATCTTCTTCTTGGGCACCCTTGATTTGAGCTCTCAAATCATTGCTGATCTCCAACCTGTTCAAAGAGAAACCATATGGTAACATAGTTACTGCTAAACTTAAGTTCCTAAAACTCTCCAAGAGTGTCATCTCTTGTACCATCATATGAGACACATGCAAAGATTTTCTACTCAAGGCATCGGCCACCACATTGGCCTTACCAGGGTGGTATTTTAAATCAAAGTCATAATCCTTCGAAAATTCCATCCATCATCTTTGCCTCATATTCAATTCCTTTTGGTCAAACAGGTACTTCAAGCTTTTATGGTCACTAAAGACCTCAGATTTAACCCCATACAAATAGTGCCTCCAAATCTTCAAAGCAAAAACCATTGCCGGTAGCTCTAGGTTGTGGGTCGGGTAATTTTCCTCATGGGAGCGTAGTTTCCAAGAGGCATAAGCAACTACCCTCCCATCCTGCATCAACACATACCTCAACCCCCTCCTAGAGGTATTACATTATACTTCAAAATTCCCTTGAGGATCTGGGATCACAAGCACGGGTGTGGTGGTCAACTTCTTTTTTTAGCTCTTGAAAATTGTCCTCACATTCTTATGTCCAAACAAAAGCATTGCCTTTTCTAGTCAGCCTAGTCAAAGGTAAGGCTATGCTAGAAAATCCTTCTATGAATCTCCGGTAATACCCAGCCAAACCTAAGAAGCTCCTAATTTCTGTGATGGTGGTAGGTCTCTCCCATTTAAGAACTACTTCTATCTTGCTGGGATCTACGGATATCCCCTCTCCAGATATAACATGCCCTAAAAATTGTACTTGATCCAACCAAAACTCACACTTCGATAACTTGGCATACAATTGCTTTTCTCTCAGAATTCCCAGAACTATCCTAATATGATCTTCATGTTCTTCTATTGTCTTTGAGTAGATGAGAATGTCATCTATAAAAACAACTACAAACTGATCAAGGTAGGGTCTAAAAATTATGTTCATATAATCCATGAAGATAGCTGGTGCATTGGTCAGACCAAAGGACATGACTAGGTACTCATAATGCCTATATCTAGTCTTAAAAGTAGTTTTAGGTATGTCCTCCTCACGAACCCTAATCTGATGGTACCTCGATCTCAAATTAATCTTTGAAAACACACTTGCACCCCTCAACTAGTCCATCAAATCATCTATTCTTGGCAATGGGTATCTATTTTTTATTGTTGCCTTATTCAGCTGCCTATAATCCATACAAAGCCTCATACTACCATCTTTCTTTTTCACTAAGAGCATAGGCGCTCCCCATGGTGAAACACTCGGTCGTATGAACTTTTTATCTAACAACTCTTCGATTTGCTTTTTAAGCTCAGCAAGTTCTAAAGGGGACATCCTATAGGGTGCTATGGAGATAGGACCCGTTCCTGACACTAGATCTATGGCAAACCAATTTCCCTCATAGGCGGTAACTCATTCACTTCCTCAGGGAACACCTTTGGGTACTCATTCACTACAGGAACACTCTCCAAATTTTGGTTCCTTTTAGAACTCAGTGAAAACAGGAGAACATAACCCTGAGCCCCTTCTACCAGGTGGTTGGTGACTTGGCTGGAATTTAAGAACATAGACTCAGAAAAAATGTGTAAGGAAGAGGTATCAGGTAGAAAAACTAAAGTTTTATCTGAACAATTTAAGACAACATGATTTTCTAACAACTAATCCATACCCAAAATCAAATCCACGTCTACAAGTGGTAAACAAATCAAATTATCAAGAAAGTCCTTATTCTCAATGGTTACACAACAGTTTAGGCAAATCTATGAAGTTATTACGGGTTTTCCTGTAGGGGTGGAAACTGATAAATCAAAGGTTAACTTCGAAATAGGCAAATCCAAATTCCTCACACAGTCATATGAAATGAAAGAATGAGATGCTCCAGAGTCCTACAATACAGTTAAAAGTGTATCCTTAATCATGCACTTACCTTGTATTAGATCTGAGGAGTGAACAACTTCTTGGCCATTTAGAGTGAATACTCTTCCTGTGGTTTAATGTCTGGGATTTCCTGTTCTTTGCTGCTACCATTGAGGATAACTTTTGGACAAGTGTCCTTTCTTGACACAATTAAAGCAAGTCATTTGATCAAGCCAACATGGATTGTTACCATGAAATTTCCCGCATTTTTTATATGTTGACCTCTTGTCATCAATTCTCAATTGCTTTCCTTCCTCTTGTTGACCCTTAGGCCACGGTGTCCTTTTCTCAAAAGTCTCTTTAACCCTCTTTCTCTTAAGAAAGCCATGTGGTTTTTGCTCTTGCTCTGAATCTATCTCTAAAGATTTAACAATGCGACATTTGTTCACCAAAGCATGGAAATTACAAATTCCAAGGGCTTAATTGCCTTCTTGAGACTTTCCTTTAGATTGGCTTCAAACTTAATGCACTTCTATTTCTCATCAGGGTTGTTCTTAAAATGAGAAGAAAACTTGGCCAATTCTTCAAACTTGGATAAGTATTGGCTTATGGTCAAACTCCTTTGCTTGAGTTCCAGGAACTCAACTTCCTTCTCCTCTTGTACACTTAGTGGAAAATATTTGTCAAGGAAAGTGGTCTTAAACACCTCCCAAGTAACG
Source organism: Ormosia semicastrata (assembly GCA_029884595.1). NCBI lineage: Eukaryota > Viridiplantae > Streptophyta > Magnoliopsida > Fabales > Fabaceae > Ormosia > Ormosia semicastrata. Next base: position 81,206,801 of record JAQQTO010000060.1, read on the forward strand.
TCAGTTCCTGCGGCTTCAAGGAGCCTTCTTACTTCAATCCACCAAAGCTCCGCCTCTCCCTTCTTCATAAAAGAGGCATAAGAGATCCTCTGTACATCATTACAAGCCAACACGGCAAAGATTTTCTCTAGCTCTCGAAGCCACTCATCCGCCTTGGCCGGATCATACTCTCCATAGAAAGAAGGAGGGTTGCACTTCTGATACTCTGAAAGGTCATTCCTTACTATAGTTGCTTCATCTCCCTATGGTGGTTATGGATTATTTACCACTCTTTCTTGTCTTATATCTCATATTGCGACAATCATCTCATGAAACATTTTCATCATATTCGCATATTGTTGTTGGCGGAGAGGATACCTCTTAGATGCCATAATATCCTACATATACCGAACATTACATATTGAGTTGATCAGGCCCAATACTCATGTACAGTACTACAGGAAATAACAACATTCACACAAAGTTGTCATACTAAAAGCATAGCTAGTCCATACCCCAGCTCAATAAGATGAACTGCTTTGATATCATAATGTAATGTCTCAAATACTATTACTAATACTGTACCCGGTTTATGTATCAGTAATTAGTAGTTAGTACATTACTTACGAATATCACAATTTTACAAATAAACAGTTTATGTAATCATCAAAATATGAGCCATTCGCGAAGCATAATAAACATACATAGGCAAGAGAAAAGTTATACAAAATGTACGACATAGAGATCAGTATACATATATTGCCACATGGCACCAAAAACCAAATTAAAAGTACTACAAAGATCTAGACTGTTGTCTTCCAGCAAAAACTCCATCCTGCTCCATGGCTTGATCCCTATTTGGAATTATCATGGAAAGGCATAGAAAATAGAGGATGATAATTAAGAAATTCTCAGTAGTTTAACTCAAAAATTATGTCATCACAATAATTCTAGTCATTCCGGGGAAAAACTTGTTATATAAACCATTTTTATATTTAGAAAGATGGCAAAATGCCAAAACAAGTCATTTCTCTTCCCGAAATAGACATCCCATTTTCCATTATTACGAAAAATATTTAATCATTCAAGTTATAAATCATTTTATGATTAAAGTCTCATGACAATTCATAAGTCATAATTGAATTCATGAAAACTCATGGTGGAAACAAATGATATTATCCAATATCAATACATACCAAAAATTCTCATTTCACATGATTCAATCAATGCTAGCATTTAAAACCATTTACTTGGTAGTAGTCTGCTCTTAAGTTAGTGTACTTCAACCTCTTTGTGACTCACTTCATCACATAGAACTACTCCAGGTAACTGGACCCATGTCTAATTCAATCTAGGAGAGAGGATGCTTACTAACCCTAAATCAATCCACATGAATAGACCACGACCTCATGTCGCTTGGGATGCTAGGATTTGCCGCCCTAGTTGTCCCGGGTTTAGGATCACCCCAAGTGGGAGGAAAACATCCATTCTTAACCACTAATGAATAGGGAAGCTCGGGTAAAGGGAAAGAACACATCTTAACCCCAATTACTTTGGTATAAAGAGATTCTTTATTCTCTTTTTACCATTAGCCAAGCATTGCCCAAGTGCAAGGTAATCCAAAGCCACACTCAGCCCAGTTCCACAAAGGGATACCCATGAGAAAAACCAATTTTTCATTTCTACAATGCCCTTTGATCAACATCTCAACAATTATGCAACACATGCATTTACAAGGTTTCCCTTCATAGGCATTTCATCTCATCAAGGTAAGTCATCCTTTTCATACATTTCATATGCTTTTCTTTTGCTTTAAACACTTGCACATAGCATTGGAAATCAATTCATCAATTTAAAAACATCACAAAACATTTCTGTTTCTAGCAGCAGAGCACGAAGTTTGACCTTTGTACAGTAAAACAAGCATAACTTGAGCTATAGAGGTCGAAACGAGGTGATTTTAGTGGCATTGGAAAGCTAAGAGAAAGAGCTACAACTTTCATGAGAACATAAAAGTTGATTCTCATTACAGAATGAGACACGGCCTATATTATAAGGCACATGGTGGGCCATGTTCTTCTCTGCCTGTGAAATGCCAAGGAAACAGGCTATCAGACCAAGACACGGGGGGCATATCTGAGGACATGGCTCGTGTCTGCATCTCAGTTGTAGCCATCCGAGGCATAAATCACTTAGCCCAAAAATACCTCCAAGAATCACTAACAAACCAATAAATAACAGCTCAAAAACATCAAAATAACATCATTCAGGTGCTCGTATATCATCCAATGCATCAAAACAAAGTGGGTTTCATAGTCATTTTGAAAAACTCAAAGAGTTTCAAGAACACTATTAAAGGTTGAACCTTGAGCATGTATTCAAAGCATAAAATCATATATTTTACTCAAGAATCCAAAAATCTCAATAAAGTTTATCAAAACTCCATTTTTCAAGAATGTGAAAAATGAACAAAGTGGGTAAAGCTTTAGAAATCCCCCTACCTAAAGATGAAATCACCTTCCTCTTGCCTTTCCTAGCCTTTCCTTCTTGATTCTTGCTTGAATCGTTGATTCCCCCTTGCTAGCACCTTCTTGAAGTCACAAGAATGAGAGTGAGAGCAAGAGAAATGAGAGAGAGTGTGTGAAAGAGGAGAGGACGTGAATGAAGAGAGAAAAAAGAGAGAAAAGATGATAAAGTGTTTGTGGTTAGGAAAAATAGGATGAATAGTAAAAGTTACTTTTAACTAATAACACTTTATCTGCTATAAATACTTTAAAACCCCCTTTAATGAATTCTTTTACCTTCACATGCGTTATTGAGAATTCTAAAATTCCACTTACTATTGAACTCTATTTTTCCAAAAATATTTTGTACACCTAACTCAGTGTCACTAAAAATACCATATTGATCCAATTTAACTTCTAAAATTTTTTGTTGCTTGTTACACCCCAAAAGGACAAGGAAATAAATTTCTCATATTTATTTCCATTTTCTTGCTATTTTAGCTATTTTATGGGCTTTTATGAATAAATCCAAATAATTATCAAAATTTACTAGGAAATTTGTAATAGTCTCATTGAGCTACTATAATCTTAATTATGACTTATGTTTGGCAGAATATTACACTTAATTGTCTTATATACTTACTTGGAGATTGAAAAGTTAAAAAGTTATATGTCTTCTTGTTTGAAATTGCTTGATATGTTCATATCTTGAAAACAAGAAGTAAATAATTCATTTTGTGTCTTAAACTTGTCTTGAAACTTCAATGGTTTTGACAATGAAGTATATCTTGAAATGAATCATAAATGATTTCAAAAGTTATAGTTCCATGATTTTTTAATTCTTGCATTACAATAAGAGACTTTTTGTTCTTGATTGGCAAGTGTGCATACTAGAATTCCTTACTTGATATTACATGTCATACATGATCATTGTTTGCCCTAAAATGCTTATATATGTTTTGATGATGATCAAGTTTTTCTTGATAAACTTGAATCTTTCCGTAAAAATGATTAAACTATGCTTTTGGATTCAAGTGCATATATCCTTCTTTTGTTCTTGTTAGAGCTAACATTGCATGGTTGATAATGTGATACATGTTTTACATTATATATATCAACCTAAATTATGCTTGTAAATGGGCTTAAATGATATTTGATGATAGCTTATGATTTAGAGAAGTTTTGAAGTTAGTTTTGCAAGTGTTTCTATGTGTTTCAAATATAGCCATAAAATATTGCAATGTCAAGCATAAATGGATAAAGAGAAGAGTTGAATGAAGAAATACACGAGGAGACTTTCTTCAAGTGCAATGTAACAGAATACACAATAGAAGAAAGCTCAAACTCAAAGGACCAATAAATGAAGAACATTCTAAAGAAGCATCACTCACTCAGTAAGTATATCTATCCTTAAGCTATTGTGATATTCTATATGCTATGGATTGTATGATACTTTTTAATAAATTGATCTTAAATGATTAAATGCTTTCCTTGCATAAGAACATATCTTGTTTAGCATGTGTTAGGATTATGTTTATTATGTTATGTATGACTGGTTTTGGAATTGTTGATTCTCACCCAGCCGTGTTACCATGTAATTCCACCTGAAGGTTCTTCAAAGAAAAAAAAGAAAAAGGAAGCTAAAGAATTAGACTAGTTCTAGTTATATTACTTATGTTATAAGCTTATGTATATAGTTTATATTTGTTTTGTAATGTTTTAAAGAGCTATGTATTGCAATATGCCCTACTGTGGTAAGAGTTGTATATATAAATATATATGAATTTATGTTTTTTTCGCATTCTCTCAAGGCTCTCTATAATGATTTGACTGTGATTATGGATATATTATTAGCTAGTTATGTAGTAAGTGACACAGCTAGTGCTGTTTATCTTGGTATAATCTAGATATATCTAGATATCTGTATTAATGTGTTACATGATGTACAACTTTGTATAGAACATAATTCTAAAGATATGTATAATGTACTTCTGCTTCAAGCTCTTATTTTGTATATTATAAATATACATCTTCCTAAAATTTGATATTGATCTAAGTGACGTGCTTTAATATGATTAATAATGCATAATTCTGGATATGTCATTAATTTTAGTATTAGGACATTACAGGCAGCGCCAATGTTCAATAGTGGATACTAAGGTGTACTTGGATAGGCATATTCTAGTGGTTTCCTCATAGCGTAGCAGCAGCAAAGCATGTTGGAACGAGGGGGTTGGTACCTGTAAAGGGACTCCAATGCGCAAGTCAGGCTATGCTCAAGATGGGTTTTTGCTATAAGCAATACGTTACCTGTAGAAGATGAATAAGCCTAGTATTAATAGAGTGTGATTAGGGTTTTGTCTCCCTTAATGATAGCTAGAAATCCCTCTAAGTTTAGAACACTGATACTACGATTATGAGCAATTTGAGGTGGTTATGGGTGCTATAATTTCGTAAGGTCGTGATTGGCAATTATGAATATTTTGGGAGTTATCCATTGCGTAAATCTCGTGATCTTGATGTAGTTGGCCAATGCTACAGTCCGAATTACGTGGTACCGAGGTCTTGACAATGTGTCACTGATGCTTAGCTGGGATGTCCGTGGCGAAACTGATAGTACGCATGCCAGATTGATCCACTAGACATGGTACGGATCATGGTCAGAACATTTGGGACATATTGTCAAGGATGGCTTTGAAGGTTGATTAAAAAAATTGCTGCCATGACTGATTGGCCTCCTCCATAGAATATTAAGCAACTTCGAGTTTTCTTAGTATCACAGATTACTACCGCAAGTTCATTCAGTCCTATGTGCTGATTGCAACCCCATCAACTACATTATTGTAGAATGAGGCTTACAATTGGAGCTTAGAGGCCCAATAGGCATTTAATTGCCTGAAATAGAGCATGATATAGGCTTCAATCTTCTCTTTACCAAATTTCAATGTGGAATTTATTATGGAATCTAATGCTTCATCTTCAGGAATTAGTACAGTTCTGTCGTTGGAAGGACATCCCATTGCTTATTTTAGAAAAAAAAGCTGAGTCCTAGATTAGCAGCGGCATCTTCTTATATACAGGAGCTCTATGACATCACTCAAGGAGTGAGCAAATGGTGCCACTACTTGTTAGGCAGAAGATTTATTTCTATAAATAATCATAGGAGCCTCAAAGAACTAATGAACCAAGTTATTCAGACACTTGCACAGCACCACTATCTTAGTAAGTTACTGGGATTTGACTATGTGATTGTGTACAAGCCTGGCAAGGTTAATACAGTGGCGGATGCATTTTCCAAGAAAAAGGACAAATAGACATTCCTTACAAGTTTTCGTACAATACACTATCAACCATTACAGCAACTGTGGCAAGAGAATTTGGAGAATGAAGAGCTCTAAGCATTATAGAAAGACTTGCTTACTAATCCTCTACTTGGATATGAACTAAAAAATGACATTCTACTTTATCAAAGGAAAGTAAAGACTCCTTTTATGTCACCATTAAGAGAAGTGTTAACTGTAGAGGTGCATAATACCCATCTAGGAGGCCATTATGGTGTTCAAAAAAACCTAAGAGGCGAGATCAGGTAAACACATCTGATCCCGACTCTGTACAAAAGGAAAAGCAATTTTACAAACCTTTCCAGAATTATGTTGCAAAAGCTTCCTTCTTCCAATTGTGTCTGCGGAAGCTTTCAATGGGCAATATGGATGTTCCTTCTATTACCAAGTGGCATCAAACTCATGAACGAGGTGAATTGAGTTTATAAATTATTTTTGTAAACTTTTCACAAATACTTGTATATCAATTTTCATTGAAACTATTGATTGATTGAGGTAAATGGATAAATGAGATTGAATACTTTAGTCACAAAATAAGCCAAGATGAAGAGTATACAAGCAAGCATATGAAAGTAAAGAACAAAAGTAAATGAGCTTGTCTCGGAAATAACATTATGCATATATATAGAAATGGAGTTTATACAAACTGCACATTAGAATATTTTACATAAATATCTTTCCATCAAGGCACAAAATCTATGCAACTAAGAATAACCAATAATACAAAAAGAAATAGAACATTTTTTTATCCAAGTTCATCTCACTTATCTACAAGTGTCCTTCTTCGAATCATTATGCAAATTCAACAAATGGGTACAATAGCGTCATTTGATCCATGTAGCCGACCCCACCTAGTGGGAAAAGCTTTAATTGTTGTTGTTGTTGTTGGGGTGAAAGTTTTACAATTCTTAATAGTTTATTTTAAAAACCATGTCATCATAATAATTCTAGTTGTTTTGAGGAAAAATTAAGTGAATATTATTAATTCATTTCATAGAAATGTGGATTACCAAAGTAATTTCCTTTCTCTTCTCAAAACAGAGGTTCAATTTATGTCCTTTACCAAAATCATTTGTAAATTTAAATAATTCATTGAATCTCGTCATTTATAAGAAATAATCATTTATCATATATCATCATTAAACATATCTCATCATTCATCATACATCATCATTTATCATATCTCTTCATCAATCATATGTTAAAAGGATATGGAGGAAATGTCTATCCTCACAATACCTTACACTTGGTAGTAGTCTGCTTTCAAGTTAGTGTACTTCAACCTATTTGTAACAGTCTTATCTTGTTACACAGAACTACTCTGAGTAACCCAAACCATCTCTAGTGAGGGAATGTCCATCCTCAACTACTCTGATAGGGAGGGTATCATCCTTTCTCACATTGTAACATCCTAATAACAGATACCTTAATATATAGCATTAGGCATGTCACTTCTAAACCAAAAACATCAATGTAGAGTCATAATAACGATACATGTTATTATAAAGAGTCACAAAGGAAGAAAAGATTATATATATTCAACCTCAGCCTCAACAGGGCATATTGTAATACATAAACTTTATACAAACTCAAAGTAAATATAAATATATATAAGCTTTGTTCAAAGCAAATAAACTACACTAGATCTTCTGCTTCTTTATCATCTTTTCCTTCAAAGGGTCTTAACCTGGATTTACATGGAAACACAACGGGTTGAGAATTCACAAATTCTCAATAAAAGTATTCCAAAACCAACATTTATACATTCACATTGAATAAATGAACTCAGTTAAGTCAGATTATGTTTGCAACAAGCATATGAGCCACTACTCATTACCACAAAGGAACATTCATGTACTTACCTTATGTGATATTCCCAAGCAAATCATAATTCCAAAGATAAGACAAATCACCTATACAATTATCACCGAAAGGCATACGCAAATGGATATATATACAATATGCTCATGCTTATGGAATGTTTTTGAAATGCAATATGATTGTGTATGTGTAGATTTGTGTGTATGTCATTTTTCCTTGGCAAAGTGTTTATCTCACTCCTTTGCTTGGCATAAGACTTAACTCATCCTATTGCCCTTGGTAATAAGCTTTTCTCACTTTACTACCCTTGCTAGAGAGCTTAACTCACTGTTACCACCTTTTACATGAGTGCTTTTCTGACTCCTCGTATTCTTTGTGTGGAAATAGATTTGCCCCAATGATTTAATATGTTAAGTTTTGATGATGACAAATACAAGACAAAAAGAATGATGCTTATGCTTTATAGTTGTACTTAATAAATGACAAATGTATCACAAAAGAATATTGACCATGTTACATAAATGTGTTTAATGAGATATATGTAACATTCATCATATAATATATCCAATAATATTTTATATGAGTTATAAATGAATTAATATTGGATATGTCTATGAAAGTCTTGTATGCATGTTAGACTAACTAGAGTTATACATTTATGAATCATGCATATGAAGATATTGAGTTATGAATTTGGACTAACTATGTTTGGTTAAGTGAGTAATACTTTGTAGGATAGTCCAAGTACCAAGAGTAAGCATTGCAACAAAAAAGCAAAAGATCACAACTATGCTCAACTCAAGGAGAATGAAAATGAAAAGATGTTCCAAGCATTTGCAAGTTTTGAAGAGAAGATTTTCTTTGGAAGCTTGGATTACATCAAGAAGTGATGGTGGCAAAAGATCTAGTCCAACATCTTCAAGAATAGCTTATAGGACTTAGATCTTGTGTAAAGGTAAAAAGGAATCACATTAAGCTCAAAAAGTTTTTAAACATATTTATAAGTGTTTCTAAAATGTTTATATGCCCAACAAACTATTTTGGAAAGCTAGTTATGGTAATATTTCAAATCTATAAAAAATAGCCAAGTTTGTGTTTTGCAAAACTGACATATAGTTACTCTTTTGATCATAACTTTTAAAATACTTTGAGTTTTACTTTGAAATATATCTCATTTGAAAATAGACTCAAAGATCTTTCCAATGACTGGTCATTTGCTTTAAACGGATAAGAAACAAAAAAGTTATGACTAATTTAAGTTTGAGTTTTGAAAATATGACCTTTGGTTACTATTTTGATCATATCTTTCAAAATACTTTGCGTTTTGTTCTGAAACGTCTTTCATATGAAAGTAGACTCAAAGAGCTTTCCAATGAATGGTCATTTGCTTTAATTGGATAAGAAATGAAGAAGTTATGACCTTTTAAAGTCAGTTTTGAAAACCAGAAATGGTGTAATCGATTACACAAGTCATGTAATCGATTACAACGTTGACAGAAGCCGTGTAATCGATTACAGAGTATGTAATCGATTACAAAGTTCCCAGAAAGCTTGTAATCGATTACATGAAGCTTGTAATCGATTACAAAGTGCCCTGGAACGTTTCTAACGGCTATAAACGGCCAGTTTTCATAGAAAATCATTTCTAAACACCTCCAACGGCTCTAAAACTCATTGGACTATAAATAAAAGTGTTTGGGCATCAAAAACAAGTTGGAGAACATTCTGAAAACTACCCTTGAGCATTGAAAATGAAATTCATCATCTTTTTCTCTAAATTTTTTGTTTTGAGCTAAGTGTGTAAATCCTTTATACCCATTGAGCTTCAACTTGTATTATCCACTCTTGAGAGAGTTTTCTATCATCTATACTTTATTTTTCAAGTTGTATATCTACTCTTCAAGAGAGTTTATATTCTTTCTATTCACCTTGAAATCATTGTAAGAGGGTGAGGTATCCCTCAAAAGAGAAAAGGGTGAGGTATCCCTTGTAGTGAGACTCAATCATAAAGGGTGAGGTATCCCAAAGGTGTTGTGAGTGCTCTTCATTGTAAAGGTCATCAAGCACCTGTGAAGCTTGAAGAATTGGAGGCTCTAGCACAAGGGTGAGGTATCCCAAGGTGTGAGGAGTGCTCTTGTATGTACAAAGATTTTTCTAGCACCCATAAAGTCTAGGAGATAGTGAAGAAAATCTCAAGTTAAGCTTAAGGACTGGATGTAGGCCACAAGTGGTTGGTGGCTGAACCAGGATAAATTCTTGAGTTTGATTCTCTCTTCCCTACACTCTTTAAATTCAGTATTTGGTAGAATATATTTATTTATTGCATATGTTGATGTTTTGATTGTTACAACTTGATATCTAGCTTATTCACTTAGTTCATCATATATCCCAAGTTGTATTTGAGTAATCCTCAATAGTTGTACATTTATTAGACTTATTCCGCTACATTTATTAATTGAGTTATTCAAAATGCATAATTTGTCAAAGTTGCATCAAAACTAGTCATCACCCAATTCACCCCCCTCTTGGGTAATTGTTGCCATGGCTAACAAGTGGTATCAGAGCTTCGTGCTCTGGTAAAAGCTTAACAGCTTGGAGTTAAAGATCTTTGTTTGTTTGGCAACCATTAAAAGCTTTTCAAAATGAATGGTTTTGAAATTGATAAACCACCATTCTTTGATGGTTTGAATTTCGTTTATTGGAAAGCTAGAATGGAAATTTATATGCAATCTATTGATATTGATTTTGGGATATTATGCTTGATGGATTTACTTGCAAATCAAAACAAACTTGGAATGACTATGATAAGAAATGCTTTTCATTGAATATTAGAGCAATGCAAATATTGAGAAGTAGTTTAAATCATGATGCTTATGCTAAAATTAAGAGTTGCTCTAGTGCTAAAGATATATGGGATACTCTTGTTTCCATCTATCTTGCTAATAATAATTTTGTGCATAAAGTTGTATATAGAGAGCAAGAAGAGGAAAAGTCATTGAAAGAATATTGTTGTGCAAAATATTCTCAAAGTGATGCTCAATTTGAAGAGGTGGCAAAGCAAGACAATAATGAGGAAGATGATGATTTTCTTAAAGAGCCAAGTATGCTAAGAATGGAGACTACTTCATATATGGCTAAAAAGGACTTTGAGATAAATAATGCTAAACCATATTATAGTCCTTTTTATGATAAGCTACAATGTGCATATGATGAATTATATGATGATTTACTGAATTTAGAAAATAAAAATTTATCTTGTTTGGAAAACATTTCCTTTATTGAAAATGAAATTGAGATTTTAAAAAATGATTATGCTTTTCTTGATGAGGAAATGCCTTTAAAATGTGAAACCTCAACTTCTTGTGAAAAATGCATTAATTTAGAAAATCAAGTTGAGAACTTATATTGTGAATTTGTCAAAACTAATGATTCTAATTGCTTACAATCCATGATTATTAATAAGAATGAAATTGATATTATTTCACATGGAAATTCAAGCAAGGCTTATGGCAAAAATAGTTTAGAATGTAATAACAACCAAAGGCTCAAGTTTTTCAAAAATGATCTTCAAAGGACCAAGCCATCATTGAATTCACTTGTTTGCAACTTTTGTGGTCATCTGGGACATATTTCTCATTTATGCAATTATAGAAGAAATTCTTATATGAGAAATAATATGAAATGGGTTCCTAAAGATCTTAAATGCTCTAGTACTAATATTCAAGGACCCAAGATGAAGTGGGTACCAAAAAGTCCTCCTAGTGTTTCAATTATGCAAAAAACTTCTCAAAAGGATGGACAAATTGGTCAAGTTAAGAAGGAATCATCAAGGGAAATGCTTCCAAAGCCCATTGAAAGAAGTTTTGATCAAAGAAGGAAGATGGCTTCAACCAAAGCTTCTCAAGCACAAAATGTGGAACTTGCAAAGTTTAAAACACCAAAAGAGAAGCAATGGGTAAGGAAAAGAGTTTCCTTGATTAGCAAGGCCAAGGTATCAAATGTTTCTACCTCTTATGCACATTCACTTGTAAAGTCAATGAATTTGAGGTATATTCCTTATAGGCCTTAGGTAAAGGATAGAACCATGTGTGCTTAGTAAAATTTGAATATTATATATAGCACATGATTATATTATTGTTACACCCTTTACTCACTACCTTGCATATCTCGTGATAATATGCTAGATAAGTTCACTTCTTGTTTGAAGAAGCACATTTGATAAAAATATCTTAGAAATTGGCATATTGGATAAATCATAACTCTTACTGCATAAAGTTACAATTCTCTGCATAATTTATAGTTTTTGCATAAACATGAGTTTTGGATCAAGAACTGGTCAGTTTTTATGCTTACATGATGTTTGGAATTGTTTTGAAAAGTTTTGGAATTAATTTGAAAGCTTTGAGTTCGGACCCTTACTGTTTGAAATGCAAAAACTGAATTCAGCAAGCTTGTAATCGATTACAAGACCTCTGTAATCAATTACAGAGGCTCTGCCAAGCGTTCTAAGCAAAGTCAGAGAGTGTGTAATCGATTACACATACTATGTAATCGACACAACGTCTCAGAACTCGTGTAATCGATTACACCAAACATGTAATCGATTACATGGATTCAGTATCGGGTAATCGATTACACACATATTGTAATCGATTACACAGGCTTTAAAAATGGTTTTCAATGCTAAAATGATCATTTTTACTTAAGATTGTCTGTATATCATGAATGTATGCATATTATTAGCTATGAGCTTAATGGTAATTGATTGTTTAATTTATTGTGCTCAATTTACATACTATAAAAAAAAATTTATGACAGTATAATGGATTAATAATCAATGACTAACCCCTATGGATCCAAAATTGGTGGATACCAAAGAAATTTCTTTGAATTATGTTGTAGGGTGACCATTAGCTCAAGCATGCAAATGAAGTGAAAAATAACCGTGCTACTTGAGGTTGGAAAAACTTAAAATGGTCCAAGTTCTCCAAAAGTGATGAAAAACATAAAAAGAAAGACATGGAGAACCACAATATTCTCAAGGGGCCTTGAGGCATAGAAGTTGGAGTCACCTACAAAAACTCAAAGAGTATACTTTTGGTGATATCAATCTTTTATCCTTACTTATGCTTTAATTTGAATATCATGTGATATTTGGATAAGTAGATATTTGTTTTATGCCTTAAATTGTGTTTTTCTAGCATTATGTTTTAAAAGTGTCTTTACATATGCTAACATGCTAGATATGCACACAACTTGCTTGGAATGACATATTATGGTAATATCTTTATTCTTGAGCTTGTGACCATTTCTCTTTATTCAAATATGAAAATTTCACATGCTCATAAGTAGTTCTAATCCTTTCTCTTTGATGCTTAATTGTCTTATATATTTATTTAGAGATTGGAAAATAAAATGTCATATGTCTTTTGTTTGAAATTGCTTGACATGTTCATATCTTGAAAACAAGAAGTAAATGATTCATTTTGTGTCTTGAACTTGTATTTGAACTTCAATGGTTTTTACAATGAAGTATATCTTGAAATGAATCATAAATATTCAAAAGTTATAGTTCCATGATTTTTCAATTCTTTCACTACAATAAGAGATTTCTTGTTGTTGATTGGCATGTGTACATACTAAAATTCCTTACTTGATATTACATGCCTTACATGATCATTGTTTGCCCCAAAATGTTTATATAAGTTTTGATGTTGATCATGTATTTCTTGATAAACTTGAATCTTGCCTTGAAAATGCTCAAACTATGCTTTTGGATTCAAGTGCATATATCATTCTTTTGTTCTCTTTAGAGCTAACAATTCATGGTTGATAATGTGGTACATGTTTTATATTTTATATCAACCTAAATTATGATTGTAAATAAGTTTAAATGATATTTGATGCTAACCTTTTTTTTTTTGAGAACTTTTGAAATATAGTCATCAAATATTGAAATGTCAAGCATATGTGGATAAATGAGAAATGTTGAAGGAAGAGGAACATGAGGAGACTTTCTTCAAGTGCAATGGAATGAAATACTCAATGGAAGAAAGTACAAGGACCTATAAATGAAGAACATTCTAAAGGAGCATCACTTTCTATCTAACCCAATAAGTATCTTTATCTCTAAACTATTGTGGTATTCTATATGCTATGGATTATATGATACTTGTTGATAAATTAATCTTAAAAGATTATATGCTTTCCTTACATGAGAAGTATACTTAGCATTGACAAAGTACCTAATTGTACATTAAATTGCTAGTTTTGTCATTGCATATAGGGTAAATGATATTAGTTCTATATATGTTTTAATCTCTATAGTATATTTCATCAAGGTCAATGTTTGATATATATATGATTCTCTTGATCTATGGTTCTTAGTGGTATAAACTTATGAGAATCATGCTCTTGTTTTGAAAAGAATTTCTAGTTTGATTAATATTCCTTTTAAAAAGAAGCTTTTCAAGTTCCATATCTTGAGAATCTTTTGAACTTGTCTTAAGATTTAAAAAGTATTATCATCTCCTAATTGTCTTGAAAATTTAGAAATCATTCAATTTGTGCTATAAATGTAGTACTCTCTACATTGCTTTGAAATGTCTATTAAATTTTGAGAGAGTATTTAAGAAAGTTTTCTAAATAAATTTTTTGAAATGATCTATAGAGATCAATCTTCATACTTCAAAAGATAAGCCTTGTTTAAAAAAATATATATATATTTTATCTTTTCAAGGCTATTGTTTAATGTGAAAAAGAGGATATGTACTTTCAAATACTCTTTTGACTTAGATTTGATCACTCTCAAGGAATATGTGATTTCAATATAAATCTCTTCTACCCTTCTAAAATGCTTTTGAAAATGTAATGTGTTATTATAAAATTCTTTTTGAAAGGGGGAGAAATTTTTTAAAATGATTTTGTTTGAGGGATTAAGAATATGTATCTATGCCTTGCTTTTCTTTATAGTAATGTGCTTATATGATCTTGGCATGCATATTTCCCTTTATCTATCTTGTGCTTCAATAAGGGGGAACTTATCTTACATATCATTCTTCCATATCCTTGTTGACTAAGAACATATGCATAACTATGTTAAACCATTATATTTGATATTTTGATAACATGCATATTGTGAGGGGGAGCCTAACTATTAGATTATTGCTTATATCTCTTGGCTTACATCCTTACTTGACATGAAGTGTTTTATTGTTAATACTATCAACATGTCAACAAAGATCATCGTTCATTCTCTTTTCCTATATCAATGAAAGAAGGTAAACATTCTTAAACTTCATATCTTTTGATTCTTTCATTGAGAAATGCTTGATATGTGACAAGTTGTATGATCTTTTATTTGAAAACCTTAATTCCATGATCTTACATGAATATTTTGTTTCCCCTATCAAGTGATATCAAGTGGTACTTATTTATGATGTGGTATGCAAGATATTATATGTTAGACATAATTTCTTAAGCTTATTGCTATCATATGCTAAATGTTGAAGTACTAAAATATGACAAGTATTGCATGAATAATCTTTTATATCTTGAAAGCATACTTATTTCATCTCTCCTTTCTCGAATTAGGTATATAATTAAATAAGGAGAGATAGTGATGAGTTGCATAACTTGAAGAAGTTTATGGTTTTGATGATCCTACTCTTTTTGATAACATGGTTCTTATCTTTAGGGGGAGAGAAAAATATTATCTTTCCTTCCTAAGCCTTTTTGTTGATGTCAAATAGGGGGAGAGAAAATTGAAAAGAAAAATATGTGCTTGTGCTTAATTGTTTGATATGCTTACATGAATATCTATCCTTATATATTACTAAACATATTTTTTCTTTGGTGATTTGTCATCATCAAAAAGGGGGAGATTGTGGAAATAGGTTTGCCCCAATGATTTAATATGTTAAGTTTTGATGATGACAAATACAAGACAAAAAGAATGATGCTTATGCTTTATAGTTGTACTTAATAAATGACAAATGTATCACAAAAGAATATTGACCATGTTACATAAATGTGTTTAATGAGATATATGTAACATTCATCATATAATATATCCAATAATATTTTATATGAGTTATAAATGAATTAATATTGGATATGTCTATGAAAGTCTTGTATGCATGTTAGACTAACTAGAGTTATACATTTATGAATCATGCATATGAAGATATTGAGTTATGAATTTGGACTAACTATGTTTGGTTAAGTGAGTAATACTTTGTAGGATAGTCCAAGTACCAAGAGTAAGCATTGCAACAAGAAAGCAAAAGATCACAACTATGCTCAACTCAAGGAGAATGAAAATGAAAAGATGTTCCACGCATTTGCAAGTTTTGAAGAGAAGATTTTCTTTGGAAGCTTGGATTACATCAAAAAGTGATGGTGGCAAAAGATCTAGTCCAACATCTTCAAGAATAGCTTATAGGACTTAGATCTTGTGTAAAGGTAAAAAGGAATCACATTAAGCTCAAAAAAGTTTTTAAACATATTTATAAGTGTTTCTAAAATGTTTATATGCCCAACAAACTATTTTGGAAAGCTAGTTATGGTAATATTTCAAATCTATAAAAAATAGCCAAGTTTGTGTTTTGCAAAACTGATATATAGTTACTCTTTTGATCATAACTTTTAAAATACTTTGATTTTTACTTTGAAATGTATCTCATTTGAAAATAGACTCAAAGATCTTTTCAATGACTGGTCATTTGCTTTAAACGGATAAGAAACAAAAAAGTTATGACTAATTTAAGTTTGAGTTTTGAAAATCTGACCTTTGGTTACTATTTTGATCATATCTTTCAAAATACTTTGAGTTTTGTTCTAAAACTTCTTTCATATGAAAGTAGACTCAAAGAGCTTTCCAATTAATGGTCATTTGCTTTAATTGGATAAGAAATGAAGAAGTTATGACCTTTTAAAGTCAGTTTTGAAAACCAGAAATGGTGTAATCGATTACACAAGTCATGTAATCGATTACAACGTTGACAGAAGCCGTGTAATCGATTACACAGTATGTAATCGATTACAAAGTGCCAGAAAGCTTGTAATCGATTACATGAAGCTTGTAATCGATTACAAAGTGCCTGAACGTTTCTAACGGCTATAAACGGCCAGTTTTCATAGAAAATCATTTCTAAACACCTCCAACGGCTCTAAAACTCATTGGACTATAAATAAAAGTGTTTGGGCATCAAAAACAAGTTGGAGAACATTCTGAAAACTACCCTTGAGCATTGAAAACGAAATTCATCATCTTTTTCTCTAAATTTTTTGTTTTGAGCTAAGTGTGTAAATCCTTTATACCCATTGAGCTTCAACTTGTATTATCCACTCATGAGAGAGTTTTCTATCATCTATACTTTATTTTTCAAGTTGTATATCTACTCTTCAAGAGAGTTTATATTCTTTCTATTCACCTTGAAATCATTGTAAGAGGGTGAGGTATCCCTCAAAAGAGAAAAGGGTGAGGTATCCCTTGTAGTGAGACTCAATCACAAAGGGTGAGGTATCCCAAAGGTGTTGTGAGTGCTCTTTGTAAAGGTCATTAAGCACCTGTGAAGCTTGAAGAATTGGAGGCTCTAGCACAAGGGTGAGGTATCCCAAGGTGTGAGGAGTGCTCTTGTATGTACAAAGATTTTTCTAGCACCCGTAAAGTCTAGGAGATAGTGAAGAAAATCTCAAGTTAAGCTTAAGGACTGGATGTAGGCCACAAGTGGTTGGTGGTGAACCAGGATAAATTCTTGAGTTTGATTCTCTCTTCCCTACACTCTTTAAATTCAGTATTTGGTAGAATATATTTATTTATTGCATATGTTGATGTTTTGATTGTTACAACTTGATATCTAGCTTATTCACTTAGTTCATCATATATCCCAAGTTGTATTTGAGTAATCCTCAATAGTTGTACATTTATTAGACTTATTCCGCTACATTTATTAATTGAGTTATTCAAAATGCATAATTTGTCAAAGTTGCATTAAAACTAGTCATCACCCAATTCACCCCCCTCTTGGGTAATGGTTGCCATGGCTAACACTTTGACAAAGAGGTTAACTCACTACTTTGTCCTAGGTAGAGTATTTGTCTCACTCCTCTACCACCTTTGTCAAAAGTCGGCCTCACTTCCTTACCCTAAGTAGAGAGCATTTCCCTCTATTCAACTGACTTTGGAAAAGTGTTTTACTCACATCTTACCCTCACAAGGTGCTTTTCTTGCTCCCTTATCTCACAACTCCATCCTCAGCAAAGAGCTTTACTCACTCTTTTACAAGGTCAAGGGGTTTATCTCACACCCTTAATTAGGATAATTGTGCTATGGTTCAACTTTAACAAGTAAAGGAACCTACTAACACTCCATTTCAACCTAACTTAATTAGATAATAGAGCAGTTTTCTAAAACTTGCATATTTCACTCAACTTTAAATACAATAGAGTAAATCATGCATCTACGATAAGTATAACTTTCTTTTCAAACTTTGTATCTAAAATACCTTATTTTCACACCACAAATGGTATTCTAAGCCACACTAAGGTGATTAAGGTCCTAAATACCTCTTTTAGGCAATTCCTATATTATAGAATGCTTAAAGATATGAACTTCGACACATATGCTAGGTGGTTATTACTTCTGTGAAATACCCCTAATAGTGTCTTAACACACATTAGGAAGCATGTATGGAGGATCCCAACAAGTAGGGAAAACCATTTCATCATGAAAAACATCTTGACAAATCATGGTCTGGGTGCCTAAGTGCCACTCACCCACGTCTAGGCGCAGGCATGGCAAGGACAATGCCCTATTTTTCTTGTTGCTGGTGCCCAACTCCTGGTTCGCAGCCTCAACCAGAAATGGTTCTGGACAATGGGCGCTTAGGTGCCCAACTCTAGCACCTAAACTCTAGTACACCAGAAACCAGTTTTCTATTCCATTAATTCTCAACCTAGTTTCCAACCCTTAAAACATGGGTTCCAAGTGGTTTTCCAACCCAAACATGATCTCTTAACATGTTATAATCCTCATGCATAAGCTCAACTCATCTAGCATGAATTTATGATCAAAATTCAAGTCATCAAATACCCATTTCTCAACTTCTAACTCAAAGTGTTTCATAGATATTGCTAGGAATTCAAACTATCAACTATGCATAGAATAACTCAATACAAGTCCTATATGAAGTTCCTAATGAGTTCATCTAACTCAAACCCTTGAGAAATCCCTAGAAACCCATTTTTTATCCTAAGCAAGCATAACTCGTTCATAAAAGGATATAGGAAAAGAAGAAACTAGGCAATCAAACACCCCCACCTCAACTCCATGAAGATGTAGCCAAGTTTTCCTTTTTTGCTCTTACTTCCCTACTTCTGTTGCTTCCAGATCCATTTTCTTTCTTTTCTCTTCTTTCTCCTTCATTTCTTTTCTTCTTATCTTTCCTTCTCTTTCTATGTTTTTTGTTGTCCTTCAAGAGAGAGAGTGAGAGGAATAAGCAAATAAAGTCAAAGAAAGAAGGATAGGAATGATGACTCAAAAGCAAAATAAGATATTTTGCTAAAACACTATATCTCTTAGGAATATTTTAATCTCATAGAATTAAGTTTCCTAACTTCTATAGGTATTATAATAAATCCTAAGATTTATCTCAACCCTAGTTTTTCCAATACCATGAATTGTCATATATCTGCTAAGTTAATTCAATATTAAAACACTCATTTAGTATACTCAAAAGTACCAAACTAACTCAGTTTATCCTCAAACTTTAACTACATCATAAACTACTTATTTATGACCTAGAAATAAATTCTCCACATTTATCTCCATCACCTTAAGTAGTCTATGCTACATTCTGGACTATTAATAGTTATTCTTCACACTAAGTGTTATAGTAAAATAGTCCAACTAACTTAAAAAGGTCATCTAAGTTAACAAATAACTCCTACACGAGTTACTAAACTTCTACAACCCTGATTAAGTCCAACTGGTTAGAGAGGATGTTACACACACTATCAATGATCTAGGATCACCTCAAGTATAGAGGGAATGTCCATCCTCAACCTCAATTACTTTGGTAGAGAGGGAATGTCGCATCCTCTCATACCATTGTCCAAGTATTACCCTAGATACGAGGATAATTTCCTATATAATGGGTAACCCCTGAAAATCAAATATTATCTTTACATTAAACATCGTGATCATTAAATTCATCATGCATGCAACAAGATACTTCATTATATTATTTTTCGTATAAGCTAGATGCACAAAATCAATGTTCATCATGCACTATGTGCAAACCATTCTTATTTCATAGTCTCATGGAATGTCTAATGAAGTCATTTTTCATGCATATTTCAATCATGTAAATTATGTCATTAGATTCCTTGTTTATAGTTTAACTCAAGTTAAACAACTTCAATTATAACTCCATTAAGTCAAGAACCCAATTTGAATACAAAGGAAAAGTAAAGAAGTTTCTGTCCTTGGGCGATTAAGCACCCAGAACTTGACCACTTAGTCGCTCGATACTGTGAGATTCTACAGATAACCGATTAAGCGATTAAAAGTTGGGCACTTAGGCAACCAAATAGAACTGCTTTCTATCACTAATCGACTAAGCGGTTAGATTCTGGGAGACTAAGCACCCAGTAGCAGAATGCCCAAAATAGTTTTCTTCATATTGGAAACCAATTCCTATCATCTTTACTCCAATCTAAAGGATGTTTCCACATAAAAACATGTTCCCAAAACATGTATAATCTATGTATAAATTTTTGAACATCACCAAAACCCATCTTTGAAATCACAAATACAAGAGAATTCAAGCTTGTTTATGAATTCAAAATGCATTACCATGCATATACCAATTCTAAAATATCAAATTATTAATTACAAACTAAGTCTTCATACAAGTTTCAAGCTAGAAAATAGATGAAATCAAGAACTACTAACTTAAGTTTATGGAATCTCAAACCAACTATGAATCCAACACCATATTTGAAATCAAATAAGCAATATGGGATTTTTGTAACATCCTCATTTTAGCATGTTAGGCTAGTTTATGGCTACAAAGGTAGCATAACACTTGCTTGACATGTCCGCTTATTTTTGTGACCAACTGAGTCAATTTAGGCACTTTATTGCAGTGCAAAATACGAAAAATAGCTTAAAATGACTAAGAAAGTGGCATAAATTACCCAATTAAGTGAAATAAATAAAAGAATTTATTTCTAGATCACAAATAAGTGGAAGAGGATGTAGTAAATTTTTTAGAGCAAACTGAGTTGATTTGGTATTTTTAAGCATACTGCGAGTGAGCTTTAATGCCAGATTAACGAGCAGCAGATATGGATTTTTGAGAAAATAGTGAAACAATTTTTTAGATGAATCCTAGATTTATTTGAAAGTTGTTGGAAGTTGAGAAACTTGGTTTAGCAAAATCTAAGTGTTCTTAACATATATGGAATCTCCAGTATGGGGTTTAAGAGGCTTGACCTTTTCTCTTATTCTCTTTTTCTCTCACATTTCTTGTTATCAGAAATAGAGAAAAGAAACAAAAGAAAAGAATAGAAAATGAAGAGAAGACAAAGGAGAAAGAGGAGAAGGAGAAAAAGGAAGAGAAAGAATAGAAGATTAAGGGCAATCCAAGATTTGAGGTTCATCATTCAAGAACTTGAGGTAGGGGAGCTTCTTTCTCATCTTTTCCTTTGTTTCATTTTGTATGAGACTGTGTTGTATGAGAAGAAAGAAATGGATTTGAGAGGCAAATTTGTTTTCTTTGCTTGATTCCTGATTTCAAGGATTGAGTTTGAGTTTAGTTTTGGTTTCCTAGAACCTATAGTGTTTCATTAAGATAAAAGTTAAGAAAAAGGGCTTTTAGCTTGGAACTTGAGTTTTGATCCATGGTTGGTTAGATCAAGAGATATTTTTGCAATTAATAAGGTGATTTGAGACTTTTAGTGATGTTGAAAATCACCTAGAAATTATTTTTGAAGGAGAAATCTGGGTTGGAAACCAATAATCATGCAGAACACATTCTACAGAATTCAATCTGATCCATAGGCACTCAAGAACCATCAATGGGGTGCCTAGGCACCCAATGAGCTAAGAGAAATTACTAGGCACTACCCAGTCAGCACGCAGGCACTGAAGAATGGGCACCTAAGCGCCCAAAGATTAGTAAAACCCAAAACAGGGGAAGCATCCTGACAGCCTATGGTTTTAGATGCATAACTTGAGATGTGGTTTTCAGAATAACCCACTTCTTATTGCATTTGAAAGCCAAGATACAAGGCTTCATTACAAAAAAAATTTAGATTTTTACTACAACCTAGTTAGGCCTAGTTTAGGTTTGAACTTGGGTCAGATTCTACAGAAACAAGCAGATTGACACCCATTAAACTAGATTGCATAACTTCGTGCTTCCAGGTTATTTTTGCATGAGACTTATTACATTTTGAGGCTAACATGTAAGGCTATGAGTAGTAAAAATTTCAAGAATTTATCACTCTTTATGCATTCCCAGCTTCTATTTAAAGTAAGGTCAGAATCTAGTAAGTTAGCCAATTGCCCTATTTCAATTGCTACATTTTGTGGCATATCTTTAGCTATACTAAGTCAAATGAAGTGAGACTTTTTCATTTGAAAGATATGAGATAAGGCTATTTGACTATAAAATTTCAAAATTTTAGAAGTTAGGATGTACATTTGGTGCATTATTGAAAATCAGTCATTTTGGGTAAGAATTGAGGTATTTTGAGATGGCTCCTTTATGCAATAAGGTTGAACCCTTGTAAATTGGCTCCCTTATGCAATGAGGTTGAACCCTAGTAAATTAGCGTCCTTATGCAATAAGGTTGAACCCTCGTAAATTAGTTCCTTTATTAAATAAAGTTGAACCCTAGTATACAACTGAAATTGATATTCTACAATTGGGTTATCATTTGTTAAAATATCAATAGTGAATCTATGAGTTATATTCTACAACTCTTGTAATTTAGTTACTTTGAGTTATGCTATGTTGTATATGTTACACTTGCCTTTGAGGTCTTTGGATGTAAATATGTATAACTTTCTTTTAACATGGCTCTCCATATTTATTTGTATAAATGATATGGGACTAGTTTATTAGATAAGTTAGTAGTAATACTACTAATACTGTTTATATATATATATATGTATCGAGATAATCGTATTAGGGTGTTACATTATGATATCAGAGCAGTTCATCCTATTCAGTCGGGGCATGGACTGACTAGGCTTAGGCAAGATTAGAGTTTTTTGTATAGTGTTGTGCATTTCTTGTCTCTTTAATGAGATGTTTGCATGACTTATCTCTTGTTGAATTTTATTAGTTACTGTTGCACTAATACATTGTATTGAGGCTAATCAACTCAATATTTAATGTTGTGTGTGTACAGCTATGACTTCACTAAGGCACACTAGAGGAAATAGGAATTCTTCTAGTGAGGGACCGAGTATGGCCGAGGCTGTTATGGCTATGGCTAAGGCAATGCAAGAGCAAATGATTGTTATAAATCAAAGGTTGGAGAGGTTGCAAGCTAATCAATCTCAACAACCGGAGCCTCCACCAGTACCACCTCCAGTGCATGAGGTACAGATGGGGAGGAATCAAAATTTCTAGGATTTAGCAGAGTTTAGAAGAATGAACCCTCCATCGTTTAAAGGAGAGTATAATCCGATGAAAGATGAGGAATGGTTGACTGAAATAAAGAAGATTTTTGAAGCCATGCAATGTTCTGATGAACAAAAAGTGTCCTTTGCTGCTTTCATGTTTAGTGGGGAAGTAGAGCATTGGTGGAAGAATGCTAGAAGGTTGTTAGAAGCTGTAGCGATATAGATTACTTGGTAAGTGTTTAGAAACACTTTCTTGGAGAAGTACTACCCAAAGTCGGTACGAGAGGAAAAAGAAGTTGAGTTTTTAAAGCTTAAGCAAGGAAGCATGACCGTGGGTATGAGGCGATGTTTGATGAGCTGTTAAAGTTTTCACCTCAATATAGGCTTAACCTGTATAAGAACTCCATGTGTGTTAAGTTCAAATCTGGATTGAGAGAAGATATCAAAAGGATGGTCCAACTATTGAAGATTAAAGATTTTTCTTCGCTAGTGAATAAGTGTAGAATAGTGGAAATGGGTTGTCTCCAATTCCAACTAGAGCAGAAAATAGAAGATTCCCTTAAGCGGAAGAAGATGGATGAGAAAAAGAGTACTTGTAAATCAAGTTACCCATAAAATAAGGGTAAATAGGTTAAAAGAGGAATGAGAGGACCTAAATGTCCTAAGTGTGAAAGGTTCCATGGGAACAAACCCTATTTGGCAGGGCGATTAGTTTTCTATACGTGTGGTCAACTAGGACATATATCTAAGGAGTGGCCACAGAAGCAGAAACTAGTATTCACCTCAAGATCGCAAGCTCCTAGAAGAGTGTATACTCTGAGCGGTAATAAGGTGACTCAGTCTACGTATCTGATCCAAGGTAAATGCATATTTCATAATCACCAGTTAACTATTTTATATGATTCAGGAGCAACACACTCCTTTGTTTCTTATGATTGTGTGAAGATGCTGAATTTACTTACGACAAACCTCCTATATGACTTAGTTGTTTCTACTCCCACCAGCAAATCTGTGACAACTTCTAAAGTTTGCTTAGATTGCTGTATTAAGATAGAGGATAGGATTTTCTTTGTAAATCTTATATGCTTAACCCTTGTAGGTATTGGCATCATTCTTGGCATGAATTGGTTGTCCTCCAACCTTGTGGTTTTACATTGGGTAGATAAAACTCTTGCCTTTATATTAGATATATCTACCAAAGTTACCCCTTCTAAGTCAGTATTTCTCAATGCAAACTAAGTGCATCACTGTATAGAGGAGGAAACTCAATGGTATGTTCTCCTTTTTTCTCTAACCACAGAGGTTGAGCAAAGTTTGGAAAATATATCAATATTAAGAGAGCATCCGGAAGTGTTCCCAAAGGATATAGTTGAGCTGCCACCCATAAGAGAGATAGAGTTTATTGTAGATTTAGTACTGAGAATGGGACCTATTTCTATAGCACCCTATAGAATGAGACCTCCAGAACTAGCTGAACTTAAGAAATAGATAGAGGAATTATTAGAGAAATAATTCATATGACCTAGTATTTCTCTTTGGGGAGCACGTGTACTGTTAGTGAAGAAGAAAGATGGTACCATAAGGCTTTGTGTAGATTACAGGCAGTTAAACAACCAGGTAACCATAAAAAATAAGTATCCATTGCCTAGGATAGGTGATCCAATGGATCAATTGAGAAGAGCGCCAGTGTTCTCAAGAATTGACCTAAGATTAGGATATCATCAAATAAGGGTAAGGGAAGAGGATATCCTTAAGACTGCTTTTAGAACTAAGTATGGGCATTATGAATATCTCATGGTGTCCTTTGGATTAACAAATGCACCAGTGGTATTCATGGATTACATGAATAGGATTTTTAGACCCTACCTAGGCAAGTTTGTAGTAGTATTCATAGATGATTTCCTAGTCTATTCTAAGACAATAGAAAAGCATAAGATACATCTTCGAGCAGTTTGAGAGACCCTCGAGGAAAAAAAGTTGTATACCAAACTTTCAAAGTGTGAATTTTGGCTATCAGATGTTCAGTTTCTAGGGCATGTGATTTCTAAATAAGGAATTTCAGTAGACCTTAATAAAGTGGAAGTAGTGTTGCAGTGGGAAAGACCTACCATTGTGACTAAGATAAGAAGTTTCATAGGCCTAACTAAGTATTATAGAAGATTCATTAGTGGATTTTCCCAAATAGCACTACCCTTGACTAGATTAACTAGGAAATGTAGTACTATGGACTTAAAAGTGTAAAGATAGTTTCCAAGAGCTTAAGAGAAGGTTGACAACTATACCAGTTTTGGTAATTTCGAATCCTCAGGAGCATTTTGAAGTGTTTTGTGATGCTTCAAGAATGGGTATAGGGTGTGCTCTCATGCAGCATAGGCGAGTAGTTGCTTATGCATCGAGACAGTTGAGGCCTCATGAGGAGAACTATCCTGCCCATGATCTAGAATTGGCCGTAGTAGTGTTTGCCTTGAAAACTTGGAGACAATATCTTTATGGAGTTCAATTTGAGGTGTTTAGCGACCATAAGAGTTTAAAATATTTGTTTGATCAAAAGGAACTAAACATGAGACAAAGGAGATGGATGGAGTTCCTAAAGAATTATGAATTTAAGCTTAGATATCACTCGGGTAAAGCCAATGTAGTGGCTGATGCACTGAGTAAGAAATCCCTATATGTGTTCTGATGATGGTCCAAGAGAGTCGGCTTCTTGAGAAATTTAGGAATTTGAGCCTTAGGGTAACCGTGACACCACAAAGTCTGTTAATGAGTAGGGTGGACATAGTTAGTGATCTGAGAGCTCAAATTCTAGAAGCTCAAAGTGAGGATAAAACCCTAAATATTATAAGAGAGCAAATCTTTTTAGGAGATCAAACCGAGTTTGATATAGCGGATGATGGAATGATTAAGTTTAGAGATAGACTTTACATTCCAAGATATTTGAAAATCAAAGAGAAAATCCTAAAGGAGGCTCATAGGAGTCAATACACCATCCATCTAGGAGCCACTAAAATGTATCAAGATACAGTTGTTTTGGTGGCTGGGAATGAAGAAAGAGATAGCAGAGTCTGTGTCTAGGTGCTTGGTGTGTCAAAAAGTTTAGATAGAGCACAAAAAACCCTCAGGACCACTCCAATCTTTAGAATTTCTGAAATGGAAATGAGATCATATCATAATGGATTTTGTGACAGGTCTACTTAGAACTCAGTCAGGTAATGATGCAATCTGGGTCATAGCGGATAGACTAACCAAGTCTGTCCACTTCTTGCCAATTAGAGCTAACTACTCCTTAGATAAACTAGCTCAGTTGTATTTACAGGAAATAGTTAGATTTCATGGTATTCCCCTTAGCATAGTTTCAGATAGAGATCCCAGATTTACATCTAGATTTTGGGGAGCTTTGCAGAAGGCCTACGAGACTAAGCTCAATTTTAGTATAACATACCATCCACAGACAGATGGGCAATCAGAGAGGATTATCCAAACTCTATAAGATATGCTTAGAGCATATGTGTTAGATCAACGAAGTAGTTAGGATAAACTCTTGCCCTTAGTGGAATTTGCCTACAACAATAGTTACTATACCAGCATTGGAATGACACCTTATAAAGCCCTTTATGTAGGAAATATAGGTCACCATTATATTGGTATGAAGTTGGAGAAAGAGCTATTCTAGGACCTAAGATAGTGCAGCAAACCTCAGATCAAATAAGAAAGATTAGGGATAAAATGACTATAGCTCAAAGTAGGCAAAAGAGTTATGCTGGCAAAAGGAGGAGACCTCTAATGTTCGAAGAAGGAGAACATGTTTTCTTGAAAGTCACTCCTACAACGGGAATTAGTAGAGCATTGAGAACATGGAAGTTAAACCCTAATTTCATTGGTCCCTACCAAATTCTCAAAAGAGTCAGACCTGTAGCCTACCAGATAGCCCTTCCTCCTAGTTTGTCAAACCTTCACGATGTTTTTCATGTATCTCAACTCAAAAAGTACAATCTGGACCCTTCACACATCATAAGGAATGAATCTATACCGTTAAGAGATGATTTATCTTATGCAGTGAAACCGGTGAGGATTATAGACAGAGGAGTCAAGGAGCTCAGAGGTAAGCATATTCCTCTAGTGAAGGTACTTTGGGGGTGACGTAGGCACAAAAGAGGCTACATAGGAGCTAGAGTCCTGAATGCAGCAAGATTATCCAGAGTTGTTCTTATGAGATAAGTAATTTTGAGGGACAAAATTTTAAAAAGGAAGGGAGAAATTATCAAAATGCATAATTTCTCAAAGTTGCTTTGAAAATTTGTAATCACTCAATTCACCTCCTCTTGGGTGATGGTTGCCATGAATAACAAGTGGTATCAGAGCTTTGTGCTATGTTGAAAACTTAACTGCTTAGAGTTAAAGATCCTTGTTTGTTGGTAACCAATGAAAGCTTTTGAAAATAGAAGGTTTTGAAATTGATAAACCATCATTCTTTGATGGTGTGCATTTTGTTTATTGGAAAGCTAGAATGGAATTTTATATGCAATTTATTGATATTGATTTGTGGGATGTTATGCTTGATGAATTTACTTGCAATTCAAAACAAACTTGGAATGCTTATGACAAGAAATATTTTTCTTTGAACATTAAAGCAATGCAAATCTTGAGAAGTAGTTTGAATGATGATGCTTATACTAAAATTAAAAATTGTTCTAGTGCCAAAGAAATTTTGGACACCCTTGATGCTCTTTATATTGCTAACAATGATTTAGTGTATAAATTTGTATATAGAAAGCAAGAAGAGCAAAAATCTTTGAAGGAAGCTTGTCATGAAAAATATTCTCAAAAAGATGTTCAAACTATTGCAGGGAGCCAAATGCCTCTTGGTGATGATAGTGCTCAATTTGAAGAAGATACAAAGAAAAATAAAATAAATGAGGAAGAAGGCGATTTTCTTAAAGAGTCAAGTATATTAGAAATTGAGACTACTTCCTATATGGCTAAAAAGGACTTCGAGGTAAATGACGTTAAACTTAATTATACTCCTTCTTATTATGAGCTATAATGTACATATAATGAATTGTATGATGGTTTGTTGAATTTAGAAAAGAAAAACTTATCTTGTTTGTAAAACATTCCTCAATTGAAAATGAAATTGAGACTTTGACAAATAAATATGTTTTTCTTGATAAGGAAATGTATTTGAATTGTGAAACCTCAACTTCCTGTGAAAAGTGCATTGATTTAGAAAATCAACTTGAGGACCCAAGATAAAGTGGATACCAAAATGTCATCCCAGTGTTTCAATTATGCAAAAAATTTCTTAAAATGATAGACTAATTAGTCAAAAGAAAGAGAAATCATCAAGGAGAATGCTTCTAAAGCCCAATAGTAGAAGTTTTGGTCAAAGAAGGAAGATGGTTTCAACTAAAACTTCTCAAGTATAAAATGTAGAACTTGTAAAGTTCAAGACTCCAAAAAAGAAGCAATGGGTAAGGAAAAAAGTTTTTTTGATTATCAAAGCCAAGGTATCAAAAGCTTTTACCTTTTATGCACAATAAATTTGAGGTATATTCCTTGTAGGCCATAAGTTATTAATAGAATCATATGTACTTACTAAAATTTGAATATTATGTTTAGCACATGATTATGTTTATTCTTATTGTACCATAGCTCATTAATTTGTTATATATCTTGGTACATAAGGTTCTACAATACCTAGGTATGCTTGCTATGTTTTGAATTGTCTATATATCATGAAAGTAAGCATATTATTGGCTATGTGCTTAATGGTAATTGATTTTTTAACTTGTGCTCATTTTACATACTATTAAAAAATTGATCTTTATGAGAGTATAATGGATTAATAATCAATGACTAACCTCTATGGATCCAAAATTGGTGGATACCATAGAAAGTACTTTGAATTTGTTGTAGAGTAACTATTAGCTCAAGCATGCATTGAAGTGAAATACAACTATACTACTTGAGGTTGGGAAGATTTGAAATGGTCCAAGTTCTCCAAGAGTGATGAAAACATAAAAAGAATAGAATGAAAAACCACAACATTCTCAAGGAGCCTTGAGGCATCGAAGTTGGAGTCACCTACAAAAAGTCAAAGATTACACTTTTGATGATATCAATATCTTATCCTTATTTATGCTTTAAGTCAAATATCATGTGATATTTGGAGAAGTAGAGAGTTGTGTTATGTCTTAAGTTGTGCTTTTCTAGCATTGTGTCTTGAAAGTGTCTTTACATATGCTAACATGCTAGATATGTACATACGTTATTTGAAATGACATGTTTTATAGTAATATCTTTATTCTTGAGCTTATAACCAATTCTCTTTGTTCAAATATAGAAATTCACATGCTCATAAGTAGTTCTAATCATTTCTCTTTGATGCTTAATTGTCTTATATATTTACTTGGAGATTGAAAAGTTAAAAGTTATATGTCTTCTTGTTTGAAATTGCTTGATATATTCATATCTTGAAAACAAGAAGTAAATGATTCATTTTATGTCTTAAACTTGTCTTTAAACTTCAATGGTTTTTACAATGAAGTATATCTTCAAATGAATCATAAATGGTTTCAAAAGTTATAATTCCATGATTTTCTAATTCTTGCATTACAAAAAGAGACTTTTTGTTCTTCATTGGCAAGTGTGCATACTAGAATTCCTTACTTGATATTATATATCGTACATGATCATTGTTTGCCCCAAAATACTTATATATGTTTTGATGATGATCAAGTTTTTCTTGATAAACTTAAATCTTTCCTTGAAAATGATTAAACTATGATTTTGGATTCAAGTGCATATGTCCTTCTTTTGTTCTTGTTAGAGGTAACATTGAATGATTGATAATGTGATACATGTTTTACATTATATATATTAACCTAAATTATGTTTGTAAATGGGCTTAAATGATATTTGATGATAGCTTATGATTTAGAGAAGTTTTGAAGTTAGCTTTGCAAATGTTTCTATGTGTTTCAAATATAGCTATAAAATATTACAATGTCAAGCATAAATGGATAAAAGAAGAGTTGAATGAAGAAAGACACGAGGAGACTTTCTTCAAGTGCAATGTAACAGAATACACAATAGAAGAAAGCTCAAACTCAAAAGACCAATAAATGAATAACAATCTAAAGAAGCATCACTCACTCAATAAGTAATTCTATCTCTAAGCTATTGTGATATTCTATATGCTATAAATTGTATGATACTTTTTAATAAATTGATCTTAAATGATTAAATGCTTTCCTTGCATAAGAATGTATCCTGTTTAGCATGTGTTAAGATTATGTTTATTATGTTATGTATGACTAGTTTTGGTTTACTCATACTGAGAATTGTTGATTCTCACCCAGCCGTGTTTCCAAGTAATTCCATCTGAAGGTTCTTCAAAGAAAAAAAAAGAAAAAGGAAGCTAAAGAATTAGACTAGTTCTAGTTTTATTACTTATGTTACAAGCTTATGTATATAGTTTATATTAGCTTTGTAATGTTTTAAAGAGCTATGTATTGCAATATGCCCTACTGTGGTTAGAGTTGTATATATAAATATATATGAATTTATGTTTTTTTCGCATTCTCTCAAGGCTCTCTATAATGATTTAACTGTGATTATGGATATATTATTAGCTAGTTATGCAATAAGTGACACAGCTGGTACTATTTATCTTGGTATAATCCAGATATATCCAGATATCTGTATTAATGTGTTACATGATGTACAACTTTGTATAGAACATAGTTCTAAAGATATGTATTATGTACTTCTGCTTCATGTAACACCCTAAAAATTTTAACTTTAGGGTAAATGACAATTATGTCCCCAATGTACTATTTTATGCTTGTCTGTATAAAATGTTATTTTTGTTTTATTGTCTGTGTCTTTATTTAACTGAAATGTTCTATGTATTACTTTGAGTAAGGAAAATGTGAATTTTTCGGTTAGAAGAATTTTGTTTTGGTCTTTTAGAGCGTGAAGGAGTTTGGTAAACTCAATTCGAAAGACATTATCGTTATGAATATTTTAATTTTTAGAATTTAAGCGTGCGATAAAATAATTTTCAGTATTATTTTATTACTCAGTATAAATTTTGACAGTGGACCCGATACTGTGTTTGCGGGACCCAAGTACAAGTAAAGTAACCAATGGATAGATTAGAAACTTAGACCAATAAAAACAAGACACCTAGAAGTCAAACTAATCAAGACAAGTCAACAAAAGTGACTAAGCTAGTTAGATTGGAACTAGAACATTTAATTTAGTTAGTCTAGTTACCTTGAAATTTAACTAAGTTAATTACTACAACCTTGTAAATAACTAAATGATAATAACTAGTTTAGTAATCTAGTTATGCCTAATTAACTAGAAACTTTAAACTAATTAGTTACCATAATGTAACTAGAAGGTAACTAATTAGTTAATGGAGTAACCAAGCCTTCACCTAAGCAAGTAACTAGCTAGTTGAAGAAAGCAAACCAAGTTGGCCATCTAGTTAGGGAATTCGGCCAAAGCAAGGAAAAACCACCCAAGAAAATTCTAGACCAAGCCTAGTCATGCCATGACTCATTACCATTCAACCAATAGGAAACAAGCTTCTTTTACAAGACTTAATCATAGCCATTGAACCATTGGATGGCCTAGATTTGTTCTTGAATTTTAACACATGCATTAAGACCATTTTCTATTCACTTCTACGGCCAACAATTCAAGTAATTATCCAGCTAATTCCTTTATTCTCTCCTTCGTTTTCACCGTCCACCATTGGAGACCCAAAGAGACTATTCGGTCAAAGCTTCATTCTCTATCATCCTTTCACTCAAAATTTCTCTTTTCTTATTTTTCTACTCCTAAACATCACTATAAGACTATCTCTAGTTGAAAGCTTCTTCTATTTCTTCCATTTTCAAGCTTGAAGATCACTTTGGAGATTCTTCTTCAAAGGTAAAATCTCTTGTTTTTCAATTCTATTTTCATTTCTAAGCTTCCAAGCCATGATTGAACCATGTTATGGTTCTATTTTCTAATATTAACCTTTAGAAAATTTTGTTCATTTTTCCTAGATTCTAAGGAGAAGAACCGAAACCACAAGGAAGAGAAAGAGAAGAGATTTTCTTCATTTAGGGTAAGAGGAAGACAAAAATTTAATTAAATTAAAGTGGTATTGAGAAATTAAGGTTTGATTATATTTGTAAAATCCATAAGGATTCTTCTATGTGTTGATTTTTATAGCTTTTTATTTACTTGTTTAAGCTTTGATGCATTGTATATGTTATACATTGTATGTGTTAGATTAATGTTAGAAATGCATGAGCATTCCAAAGAATGCAAAAACCCTAGGTTCGGTCACATTATTGAATGGGAGGAATTAAAATGCGTTTTACAATGTTGATTAATGAATACCAAATGAATTTTTAAGCCAATTTAAGTGTTGTTAATATTTATAAAGAAAACATAGTAATTTATAATATTTTACAAAGAATTGGAAAAAAATATTTTAGTGGTCTTAAATAATTTAATAATTATTTTTTTATATAGTTAAGAAATATTTATTTGAGTAAATGAGACGAGAAAATGATTTAAAAAGCTTACGCGATTGAGAAAATAGCAAAATATATTTATGCGATTTGATGTGATGTATATTGTGAAAACGGTAAGATTTTGAAAATAAAATAAAATTTCTACGCGATTGATGAAAACAACGAATTTTTCTGTCGGGCCAAAGTGGTGGACCCGGATGTGTGGACTGTATGAGTGCGCCAAGTGGGAGCGTACTGTATTTGGAGATTTTTGCCACTGAGGGCATTTATATAATTATTTTAGCCATTGAGGGCGTTTTTGAAAATATTTGAAATTTGAGGGCATTTTTGTAATTATTCAAAGTCTAATGGCATTTTTGTAAATAATAGAGATTTGATAGTATTTTTGTAAATAATTGAAAATTGATGGCACTTATATAAATAATTGAAACTTGAGGATATTTTGGTAATTATGCATTTGTTCATGCACTGAGTCATGCCAAATTTAAAATTGGTGATTTGATTGACGAGATGAATAACATCGTGTTGTCGATGTGATAGGCTTAGTGTGTTCACTTTCTGATATGGACTTGGAGTTCATAGTGTGCACTATTCCATATGTGGACAGGAGGTAGCTCCTTCTGGGCCGTGGTGCGTGATAACACACTTATGTTCTCGACGAGCACTATCCTTAATCAAGTTTTGAGAGGACTAACTGAATGCCTGTAGTACACAATTAATTGACTGTGTGTCTGGGTTGTGTACTATGCCATTATATTTATTTTTAGTGGGCTATAGACACAAAGTATTGACAGTGCAATAGCAATCACAACGATCAGTTATAGACACAAAGTGTCTTGACGGAAAGGCAATAGTGGTCGGGATAGCCAAGCTATAGACACAAAAGTCTTTGACAAGTATAATATTGGTCGGGGTAGTCAAGCTATAGACACAAAGGGTGGACAGTGCAATAGCTGGCTGGGCAGTATTATTAGAACTTTCAGATCATTCTCTCTGATATCTGAATATGTGTTGTAGCTCCATGGAGTAGGAATGAGTCATTTTACACTTTGACATATTCATTTTAAATTCATTATATTGTGTGGTGAGTATTTTGAACTGTTATGGGATTTATGTACATTATGGATTTTATTTATGTTAATGTTGTATTATTATTTCATATGTGACATTTATTGGTTATTTCGAGTTGTCTTACCTCTCTATTTGTGGTATATATTGTTTGTTTTGTTTGTTGTATATATATATATATATATAGATTATGAAGAAGGGGTCGAAGAAACAGTGTTGGGCAGTGAATACATAGCAGAGGAAGAACCACGATCCACAGATTTTCAGTTCAAAGACCGGAGCCTTAGATCATCCCTAGTGTTAGTATTGATAGGGTGAGATGTCGACACCCGGATTTTTGGGTTTTATCAGTTTGGAATTCCACGGAGGAGCTGACAGTTGGCGCATCTATGGAGAACGTAACGTTGTTGCTTATACAGGAGTAATTACTTTGTCTTTGCGACCAGAGTCTATTTCTGCCCCAGTTTTTGTAGCAGATTTATATGTTCAGTTGGAACTACCATTGGGGATTCGCCGTCACTGGAACGGTCTTTTTCGGGTTCCCAATGAGTATAGTTTTGTGTCTTCTGCTCGGACACCTTCTGTTAGGACCCCTAATTATATTCCGATCCACAGAGCATCCAGAGTTCCTGCTCATAGGTCCTCTGGGAGGCGTCATGTATTTATGTCATTGGAGGAATCATCCAGGAATGTTTCTCCAAGTGACTAAAAATGTATGACGTGCACTTGGGTTTGTTATCCTTTTTGATCTTTGGGTTGTAAATATAAACCTTTTATGCTTTCTTTTCTTTTGGTATGCGTTTTTTATTTGGGTTGTAAATTATGTGTAAATTATTTGTACAACTTATGAAAACAAAATTTATGTAAATTTTGTATATTAGTATCGATGGATATGTATATGAATGGATATGTTTATGGATATAATGTATATTGTACAGGGGTGTGCCGATATTATCTATGTATGTGTGTATGAATATTTTTTTTTATAGGTGTAATATCTTGAGGATACAACTTTCATGTTTTCAAACAAAGTACGTATACGAGTTTTATTATTTAAGTTTTCTCGTTATCGTTGTTTTATTTTAATTTTAAATGTGACACCCCCATAAAGGTGTTACATTAGTTGGTATCAGAGCCCAAGTTAGAGTCTTTTGGCTTTGTGGGTAGGTTTGCCTTAATTGTACTATGTGAATCTCTGATCCAGAGCCCAAGTTAGGGTTTTTAGAGGTTATGGATGGGTTTGTTTGTGCTTGTGTTGTGTGAATTCTCTGTGATTTATTTTCGAAAGGAAAAATCTAACTTTTATGTTTCATGCGATTAAAGAAAGAAGATGTCTGGAAGAAAAGGAAGACATGCGGATATTCCTAGAGAAGTGGATCCTATAGTAGCGGCTGCAGAGGCTATGCAGCGGATGGCGGAAGCAATGATTCAGCAGAACCAGAGAGCAGCTCAACAGCAAGAAGCTACTGCAGATGCCCTAAATTTATCTGAATTTAGGCGTAGTAACCCGCCACAGTTTAGAGGCGAGCTCAATCCGGAGAAAGCAAGTTTATGGATTCAGGAGCTAGAGAAGATATTTGAAGGGATGGGATGCCCAGATGACAAAAAGGTAACGTATGCTACTTATATGTTAAGAGGAGATGGAGAAAATTGGTGGAAAGGAACCCGTCGGTTGTTGCAAGCTGAAGGCACTGTAATAACTTGGGAAGTGTTTTCTACTAGGTTTATGGACAAGTATTTTCCTATCAGTGCTCGATATGCCAAGGAAAGAGAATTTCTTGGTCTACGTCAAGGAAATATGACAGTTCCCGAGTATGCATCTAAATTTGAGAGTTTGTCTCAATTCTCAGATTATGCTCAAACCAGGCCAAATGATGAGTGGCGATGTAGGAAGTTTGAAGCAGGACTACGAGTGGAGTTAAGACAAGGAGTACTGCCTTTGAGAATGACTCAATTCCATGCTTTAGTAGATACATGTGCGCAATTGGAGGAATTGGAATCGTTAAAGGATCCCAAGACTCGTAATTTTGGACCAATGAGGTTTCGAGGGGAGGTAGCACCATAATAATCGGTTCCAACAGAAGCCATACTCGAGACCACAGGGAAACCAATTACAACGACCACTGTTGGAGGAAGCTCGCTAGTACTACTCCTAGTCGAAAGTGGCGTTTGTACCAACTGTTTTAAGTGTGGGAAGAAAGGCCATGTTTCTTGATTGTCCAATTAAAGGAACAATTTGTTTTAATTGTCGGCAACCTGGACATTTTTCTAAGGATTGTCCTCGTTGGAAAAGAAACCGCCTTGAAGACATTCGGGCAAGTCAGCCAAGATCCGGAGGACGAGTCTATACTATGACAGGAACTGAAGTTCCTCAGTCTGACAATCTTATTCAAGGGGGAGGAACCATAGGAGGTAAGCCTTTGACTATCTTGTATGATTCAGGTGCAACGCATTCTTTTATTGCCTATAGTTGTGTTAAGAAGTTGAAACTGCCTGTGTCTTCTTTGAATTTTCCATTAGTTGTTTCTACACCAACTACTAAGCCTGTGGTCACATCCAAAATATGTTTGGATTGTCCTGTTGTTGTGAAGGACCGTATGTTCATAGTCAACTTGATTTGTTTACCTCTAGTGGAGATAGATGTGATATTAGGAATGGATTGGTTGTCTTCTAACTATATTCTGATAGACTGTGCAACTAAAGCCATAGTTTTTCCAAAGGAAGAGAACTCTGGATTTTTGACTGCTGTTAAAGCTAAGTCATTGCTGAGAAATGGAGCGCAGGGATTTGTATTATTATCTTCTCTAAAAGTTGAGGATGAGAAAGATATACGTGCAATTCCTGTTGTTAATGAATTTCTGGAAGTCTTTCCAGATGATGTACCTGGTTTGCCGCCAGAAAGAGAAATCGAATTTGCTATCGATTTGGTACCAGGAACAGGTCCTATTTCGATTGCACCGTATCGAATGTCACCAGCTGAATTGATGGAGTTGAAAAAGCAATTGGAAGAGTTGTTGGAAAAGCAGTTTGTGCGACCAAGTGTTTCACCATGGGGAGCACCAGTGCTTCTAGTCAAGAAGAAGGATGGAACTTCTCGACTCTGTGTGGACTATCGTCAGTTGAATAAGGTTACCATAAAGAATAAATATCCACTCCCACGGATTGATGATTTGATGGACCAGTTGAAGGGAGCAGAAGTATTTTCTAAAATAGATCTGAGATCAGGTTACCATCAGATCCGTGTTAAGATGGAGGATGTACCTAAAACAGCCTTCCGAACTCGTTATGGGCATTATGAATATCAGGTTATGCCTTTTGGAGTGACAAATGCTCCTGCTATATTCATGGATTATATGAATAGGATTTTTCGCCCGTACCTTGATAGATTTGTTGTTGTCTTTATAGATGACATTCTAATCTATTCTCGGTCTAAAGAAGAGCATGCCGAACATCTCGGTATAGTTCTTTAGGTTTTGAAGGATAAGCAGTTTTATGCAAAGTTGGCTAAATGTGAATTTTGGTTGGAAGAAGTGCAATTTCTAGGTCACGTAATTTCTAAGGAGGGTATTGCAGTGGATCCATCCAAGATAGAAACTATTCTCGCAATGGGAGAGACCTAAAACAGTGACAGAAGTTGAAGTTTTGTTGGATTGGCCGGGTATTATCGGAGGTTCATAGAGGGTTTTTCCAAGATCGCTGGACCACTTACACAACTTACCAGGAAGAATCAAGCTTTTAAATGGACGGATGAACGTGAATCCAGTTTTCAAGAGCTGAAGAGAAAGCTAACAACCGCACCAGTGTTGATCTTACCAGATTCTAATAGATCTTTTGATGTGTACTGTGACGCTTCATACCAAGGGTTAGGATGCGTGCTAATGCAAGATCGGAATGTGGTGGCGTATGCTTCGAGGCAATTAAAAGTTCATGAGAGAAATTACCCAACTCATGATTTGGAATTAGCAGCGGTGGTGTTTGCATTAAAGATATGGAGGCATTATTTGTATGGGGCCATGTTCAATGTCTTTAGTGATCACAAAAGTTTGAAATACTTGTTTGATCAGAAAGAATTGAATATGAGACAAAGACGATGGCTTGAGTTTCTCAAAGATTATGATTTTCAACTCCAATATCATCCAGGAAAAGCTAATGTGGTAGTAGATGCCCTGAGTAGAAAAGTACTTAGTGTTTCTACAATGATGATAAAGGAAGAGGAATTACTCAACGAGTTCAGAAATTTAGAAGTGTCAATGGAATTAGTGCCGGGAAGATTTGTGTAGGCGAGAATGGTAATCTTAAATGACTTGCTTAATATAATTCGAGATAAACAAGAGGAGGATGCGTTTTGCAGAATGAAAGAAGCTGTTAAAGCAAGGTCACAAGGCAACAAAGTGGAAGAGGGATCGATAGAATTTTAAGATTTCAAGGAAGAGTTTGTATACCCGACAATCTTTGAACTAAAGACGGCAATATTGGATGAAGCTCATACTAGTAATCTAAGTTTGCATCCAGGAATGACCAAGATGTATCAAGATTTGAAGAAATTATTTTGGTGGCCAAGGATGAAAAGAGACGTAGCGGAACGTGTGGCGTCTTGTTTGGTTTGTCAGAAAGCGAAAGTAGAACATCAGAGGCCAGCTGGAATGTTACAACCGCTCTCTATTCCGAATGGAAGTGGGATAGTATCTCTATGGATTTTGTTACTGGACTACCAAGAACGAGAAAATGTCATGACTCAATCTGGGTTATTGTTGATAGGCTCACGAAGTCAGCTCATTTCTTGCCTGTTAATATTAAGTATTCGTTGGAAAGATTAGCCCAAATTTATATCAATGAGATTGTTAGATTACATGGGGTACCTATTTTCATAATTTCTGATAGAGATCCAAGTTTTACATCAAGGTTTTGGCCAAATCTACAAAAAGCAATGGGAACTAAGCTACATTTGAGCTCTGCTTATCATCCACGATCGATGGCGATCGAAAGAACTATACAATCTTTGGAAGATCTCGTTACGTGCTTGTGTCTTTGGAGCAACAAGGGAGTTGGGATGAATTTTTATCTTTGATAGAATTCACTTACAACAATAGTTTTCATGCAAGTATAGGGATGGCACCCTATGAAGCATTGTATGGACGACGATGCCGAACACCTTTGTGTTAGTATCAAGACGGTGAAAGTATGACTATTGGGCCAGAATTGGTACAGCAAACTACAGAGAAAGTAAAAATGATTCAAGAGAAAATGCGAACTACCCAGAGTAGGCAAAAGAGTTATGCAGATAAAAGAAAGCGACCGTTGGAATTTGAAGAAGGTAAGCATGTATTTTTGAGGGTGACTCCTACGACTGGTATTGGAAGAGTTATCAAATCTAAGAAGCTTACACCTAAGTTTATTGGACCTTATCAGATTATCCGTAGGATAGGTCCTGTCGCTTATCAAGTAGCCTTACCACCGTTTTTGTCTAATCTGCATAATGTGTTTCATGTGTTCGAATTAAAGAAATATATTCCAGATCTGACACATGTGATACAACCTGATGAAGTACAGTTGAAGGAAAATATGACGTACGAGACATTCCCTGTAAGGATTGAAGATAGAAAAGTGAAGCAGCTCCGAGGAAAGATGATTGAGTTGGTCAAAGTTATATGGAACGATGTGACCGGAGATGCTACATGGGAATTGGAGGATAAGATGAGGGAACAATATCCTCAATTGTTTTAAGGTATAACAAATTTCGAGGACGAAATTTTTGTTTGTTGGGGAGAGTTGTAACACCCTAAAAATTCTGACTTTAGGTAAATGACAATTATGTCCCCAATGTACTGTTTTATGCTTGTCTGTATAAAATGTTATTTTAGTTTTATTGTCTGTGTCTTTATTTAATGAAATGTTCTATGTATTACTTGAGTAAGGAAAATGTGAATTTTTCTCGGTTAGAAGA
This sequence comes from Ormosia semicastrata, assembly GCA_029884595.1. Taxonomy (NCBI): domain Eukaryota; kingdom Viridiplantae; phylum Streptophyta; class Magnoliopsida; order Fabales; family Fabaceae; genus Ormosia; species Ormosia semicastrata. Next base: position 81,246,640 of record JAQQTO010000060.1, read on the forward strand.
ATTTTGTTTTGGTCTTTTAGAGCGAAGGAGTTTAGTAAACTCAATTCGAAAGACAATCATTATGAATATTTTAATTTTTAGAATTTAAGCATGCGATAAAATAATTTTTAGTATTATTTTATTACTCAAGTATAAATTTTGACAAATGGACCCGACATCTTTGTGTTTGCGGGACCCACGTACAAGTAAAGTAACCAATGGATAGATTAGAAACTTGGACCAATAAAAACAAGACACCTAGAAGTCAAACTAATCAAGACAAGTCAACAAAAGTGACTAAGCTAGTTAGATTGGAACTAGAACATTTAATTTAGTTAGTCTAGTTACCTTGAAATTTAACTAAGTTAATTACTACAACCTTGTAAATAACTAAATGATAATAACTAGTTTAGTAATCTAGTTATGCCTAATTAACTAGAAACTTTAAACTAACTAAGTTACCATAATGTAACTAGAAGGTAACTAATTAGTTAATGGAGTAACCAAGCCTTCACCTAAGCAAGTAACTAGCTAGTTGAAGAAAGCAAACCAAGTTGGCCATCTAGTTAGGGAATTCGCCAAAGCAAGGAAAAACCACCCAAGAAAATTCTAGACCAAGCCTAGTCATGCCATGACTCATTACCATTCAACCAATAGGAAACAAGCTTCTTTTACAAGACTTAATCATAGCCATTGAACCATTGGATGGCCTAGATTTGTTCTTGAATTTTAACACATGCATTAAGACCATTTTCTATTCACTTCTACGCCAACACTTCAAGTAATTATCCAACTAATTCCTTCATTCTCTCCTTCGTTTTCACCGTCCACCATTGGAGACCCAAAGAGACTATTCGGTCAAAGCTTCATTCTCTATCATCCTTTCACTCAAAATTTCTCTTTTCTTATTTTTCTACTCCTAAACATCACTATAAGACTATCTCTAGTTGAAAGCTTCTTCTATTTCTTCCATTTTCAAGCTTGAAGATCACTTTGGAGATTCTTCTTCAAAGGTAAAATCTCTTGTTTTTCAATTCTATTTTCATTTCTAAGCTTCCAAGCCATGATTGAACCATGGTATGGTTCTATTTTCTAATATTAACCTTTAGAAAATTTTGTTCATTTTTCCTAGATTCTAAGGAGAAGAACCGAAACCACAAGGAAAAGAAAGAGAAGAGATTTTCTTCATTTAGGGTAAGAGGAAGACAAAAATTTAATTAAATTAAAGTGGTATTGAGAAATTAGGGTTTGATTATATTTGTAAAATCCATAAGGATTCTTCTATGTGTTGATTTTTATAGCTTTTTATTTACTTTTTAAGCTTTGATGCATTGTATATGTTATACATTGTATGTGTTAGATTAATGTTAGAAATGCATGAGCATTCCAAAGAATGCAAAAACCCTAGGTTCGGTCACATTATTGAATGGGAGGAATTAAAATGTTTTACAATGTTGATTAATGAATACCAAATGAATTTTTGAAGCCAATTTAAGTGTTGTTAATATTTACAAAGAAAACATAGTAATTTATAATATTTTAAGAATTGGAAAAAAAAATATTTTAGTGGTCTTAAATAATTTAATAATTATTTTTTTTATATAGTTAAGAAATATTTATTTGAGTAAATGAGACGAGAAAATGATTTAAAAAGCTTACGCGATTGAGAAAATAGCAAAATATATTTATGCGATTTGGAAATGTGATGTATATTGTGAAAACGGTAAGATTTTGAAAATAAAATAAAATTTCTACGCGATTGATGAAAACAATGAATTTTTCTGTCGGGCCAAAGTGGTGGACCCGGATGTGTGGACTGTATGAGTGCGCCAAGTGGGAGCGTACTGTATTTGGAGATTTTTGCCACTGAGGGCATTTATGTAATTATTTTAGCCATTGAGGGCGTTTTTGAAAATATTTGAAATTTGAGGGCATTTTTGTAATTATTCAAAGTCTAATGGCATTTTTGTAAATAATGGAGATTTGATAGTATTTTTGTAAATAATTGAAAATTGATGGCACTTATATAAATAATTGAAAACCTGAGGATATTTTGGTAATTATGCATTTGTTCATGCACTGAGTCATGCCAAATTTAAAATTGGTGATTTGATTGACGAGATGAATAACATCGTGTTGTCGATGTGATAGGCTTAGTGTGTTCACTTTCTGATATGGACTTGGAGTTCATAGTGTGCACTATTCCATATGTGGACAGGAGGTAGCTCCTTCTGGGCCGTGGTGCGTGATAACACACTTATGTTCTCGACGAGCACTATCCTTAATCAAGTTTTGAGAGGACTAACTGACTGCCTGTAGTACACAATTAATTGACTGTGTGTCTGGGTTGTGTACTATGCCATTATATTTATTTTTCGTGGGCTATAGACACAAAGTATTGACAGTGCAATAGCAATCACAACGATCAGTTATAGACACAAAGTGCTGACAGTGCAATAGCTGGTCGGGATAGCCAAGCTATAGACACAAAGTGCTGACAGTGCAATAGCTGGTCGGGGTAGTCAAGCTATAGACACAAAGGGTGGATAGTGCAATAGCTGGCTGGGCAGTATTATTAGAACTTTCAGATCATTCTCTCTGATATCTGAATATGTGTTGTAGCTCCATGGAGTAGGAATGAGTCATTTTACACTTTGACATATTCATTTTAAATTCATTATATTGTGTGGTGAGTATTTTGAACTGTTATGGGATTTATGTACATTATGGATTTTATTTATGTTAATGTTGTATTATTATTTCATATGTGACATTTATTGGTTATTTCGAGTTGTCTTACCTCTCTATTTGTGGTATATATTATTTGTTTTGTTTATTGTATATATATATATATATATATATAGATTATGAAGAAGGATCGAAGAAACAAGTGTTGGGCGGTGAATACATAGCAGAGGAAGAACCACGATCCACAGATTTTCAAATTCAAAGACCTGAGCCTTAGATCATCCCTAGTGTTAGTATTGATAGGGTGAGATGTCGACACCCGGATTTTTGGGTTTTATCGCTTGGAATTCCACGGAGGAGCCGACAGGTTGGCGCATCTATGGAGAACGTAACGTTGTTGCTTATACGGGAGTAATTACTTTGTCTTTGCGACCGAGTCTATTTCGCCCCAGTTTTTTTGTAGCAGATTTATATGTTCATTGGAACTACCATTGGGGATTCGCCGTCACCGGAACGGTCTTTTCGGGTTCCCAATGAGTATAGTTTTGTGTCTTCTTTCGGACACCTTCGTTAGGACCCCTAATTATATTTCGGTCCACAGAGCATCAGAGTTCCTCGCTCATAGGTCCTCCGGGAGGTGTCATGTATTTATGTCATTGGAGGAATCATCCAGAATGTTTCTCCAAGTGACTAAAAATGTATGACGTGCACTTGGGTTTGTTATCCTTTCTGATGCTCGGTTGTAAATATAAACCTTTTATGCTTTCTTTTCTTTTGGTATGCGTTTTTATTTGGGTTGTAAATTATGTGTAAATTATTTGTACAACTTATGAAAACAAAACTTATGTAAATTTTTGTATATTAGTATCTGATGGATATGTATATGAATGGATATGTTTATGGATATAATGTATATTGTACAGGGGTGTGCCGATATTATCTATGTATGTGTGTATGAATATTTTTTTTATAGGTGTAATATCTTGAGGATACAACTTTCATGTTTTCAAACAAAGTACGTATACGAGTTTTATTATTTAAGTTTTCTCGTTATCGTTGTTTTATTTTAATTTTAAATGTGACACCCCCATAAAGGTGTTACACTTCAAGCTCCTATTTTGTATTATAAATTTACATCTTCATAAAATTTGATATTGATCTAAGTGACATGTTCTAATATGATTAATAATCCATAATTTTGGATATGTCATTAATTTTAGTATTAGGACATTACAGACAACGTCAATGTTCAATAGTGGATTCTGAGGTGTACTTGGATAGGCACGTTCTAGTTGTTTCCTCCTTGCGCAGCAGCAGCAAAGCATGTTGGAACGGGGGGGTTGGTAGTTGTAAAAGGACTCTAATGCTTAAGTCAGGCTATGCTCAAGATGGGATTATGCTATAAGCAATAACTTACCTGTAGAAGATGAATAAGCCTATCATTAATAGAGTGTGATTAGGGTTTTGTCTCCCATAATTATAGCAGGAAATCCCTATAAGTTTAGAACACTTATACTACAGTTATAAGCAGTTTGAGGCGATTATGGGTGCTATAATTTTGTACGGTCGTAATTGGCAATTATGAATATTTTAGGAGTTATTCGTTGCGTAAATCTCATGATCATGATGTAGTTGCCCAATGCCGCGGTCCGAAGTATGTGGTACCGAGGTCTTGACAATGTGTCACTGATGCTTAGCTGGGATGTCCGGTAGTATGCGTGCCAGATTGATCCACTAGACATGGTCTGGATCACAGTCTAGAACACTTAGGACATATTGTCAAGGAAAGCTTTGAAGGTTGATAAAAAAAATTGCTGCCATGACTGATTGACCCCCTCCACAGAATATTAAGCAACTTCAAGTTTTCTTAGTATCACAGATTACTATCGCAGGTTCATTCAGTCCTATATGCTGATTGCAGCCCCATCAACTACTTTATTAGAGAATGAGGCTTACAATTGGAGCTCAGAGGTCCAATAGGTGTTTGATTGCCTAAAATAGTGCATGATATAGGCTCCAATCCTCTCTTTACCAAATTTCAACATGGAATTTTCTAATGCTTCATCTTCAGGAGTTGGTACAGTTCTGTCGTAGGTAGGACATCCCATTGCTTTTTTTAGCAAAAAAAAACTGAGTCCTAGATTAGCAACGACATCTTCTTATGTACAAGAGCTCTATGACATCACTCAGGGAGTGAGCAAATGGTGCCACTACTTGTTAGGCAGAAGATTTCTTTCTATAAATAATCATAGGAGCCTCAAAGAACTAATGAACCAAGTTATTCAGACACTTGCACAGCACCACTATCTTAGTAAGTTACTGGGATTTAACTATGTGATTGTGTACAGGCCTGGCAAGGTTAATATAGTGGCGAATGCACTTTCCAAGAAAAAGGACAAACAGGCATTCCTTACAAGTTTTTATACAATACACTATCAACCGTTATAGCAACTGTGGCAAGAGAATTTGGAGAATGAAGAGCTCCAAGCATTGTTGAAAGACTTGCTTACTAATCCTCTACTTGAATATGAACTTAAAAATGGCATTCTACTTTATCAAAGGAAAGTGAAGACTCCTTCTATGTCACCATTAAGAGAAGTGTTAACTACAGAAGTGCATAATACCCATCTAAAATGCCATCATGGTGTTCAGAAAAACCTAAGAGGCGAGATCAGGTAAACACATCTGATCCTAACTCTGTACAAAAGGAAAAGCAATTTTACAAACCTTTTCACAATTATGTTGCAAAAGCTTCCTTCTTCCAATTGTGTCTGCAGAAGATTTCAATGGGCAATATGGATGTTCCTTCTGTCACAAAGTAGCTTAAAACTCAAGAAGGGAGTGAATTGAGTTTATAAAATATTTTCGCAAAATTTTCACAGATACTTGTATATCAATTTTCATTGAAGCTATTGATTGATTAAGGTAAATGGATAAATGAAATTGAATACTTTACTCACAAATCAATAAGCCAAGATGAAGAGTATTCAAACAAGCATATGAAAGTAAAGAACTAAAGTAAATAAGATACAGTTGAGAAGAGCAAACACGAGATTTATCCTGGCTCAACCACCCATTATGATGTACGTCTATTCCTCAAGTAAACTGTAACATCCAAATACTAATACTAATGACATATCTAGAGCATGCATTAGTAATTAGATTTGGCACTTCACTTTTAAATATCATCATTCTTTATAGAAAACAAATTAAAGATATATAAAAATATGAGCTTGGCTCGGAAATAACATTATACATATATCTAGAAATGGAGTTTATACAAACTGTGCATTAGAATATCTTACATAAATATCTTTCCATCAAGGCACAAAATCTATGAGACTAAGTATAACCAATAATACAAAAAGAAATATAATATTTCTTCATCCAAGTCTTTCATCTCACTTATCTGCAAGTGTCCTTCTTGGAATCATTATGAAAATTCAACAAATGGGCACAATGACGTCGTTTGATCCATGTAACTGACCCCATCTAGTACGAAAATGCTTGGTTGTTATTGTTGTTGTTGTTGTTGTTGGGGTGAGAATCTTACAATTCTCAAAAGTTTATTTTAAAAACCATGTCATCATAATTATTCTAGTTGTTTCGGGGGAAAATCAAGTGAATATTATTAATTCATTTCATAGAAAGGTGGCTATTGCCAAAATAGTTTCCTTTCTCTTCTCGAAACAGAAGTTCAATTTATATCCTTTATCAAAATTATTTATAAATTTAAATAATTCATTGAATCTCATCATTTATCAGAAATAATCATTTATAATATATCATCATTCAACATATCTAATCATTCATCATATATCATCATTTATCATATCTCTTCATTCATCATATGTTAAAAGGGTATGGAGGGAATGTCCATCCTCATAATACCTTACACTTGGTAGTAGTTTGCTTTCAAGTTAGTGCACTTCAACCTATTTGTAATAGTCTTATATTGTTACACGGAACTACTTCGAGTAACCCAAACCATCTCTAGTGAGGGAATGTCCATCCTCAACTACTCTGATAGGGAGGGTATCATCCTTCCTCACATTGTAACATCCTAATACCAGATACCTTAATATATAGCATTAGACATGTCACTTCTAAACCAAAAACATCAATGTAGATTCATAATAATGATACATGTTATTATAAAGAGTCACGAAGGAAGAAAAGATTATATATATTCAACCTCAGCCTCAACAGGGCATATTGTGATACATAAACTTTATACAAACTCAAAGTAAATATAAATATATACAAGCTTTGTTCAAAGCAAATAAATTACACTAGTTCTTTTGCTTCTTCGTCATCTTTTTCTTTGAAGGGTCTTGACCTGGATTTACTTGGAAACACAATGGGTTGAGACTTCACAAATTCTCAATAAAAGTATTCCAAAACCAATATTTATACATTCACAATGATTAAATGAACTCAGTTAAGTCAAATTATGTTTGTAACAAGCATATGAGCCACTACTCATTACCACAAAGGAACATTCATGTACTTACCTTATGTGATATTCCCAAGCAAACCATAATCCCAATGATAAGACAATCGCCTATACAATTATCACCGAAAGGCATATGCAAATGGATATACATGCAATATGCTCATGCTTATACAATGTTTGAGAATAATGTTTTTGAAATGCAATGTGATTGTGTATGTGTACATTTATGTGTGTGTCATTTTTCCTTGGCAAAGTGTTTATCTCACTCCTTTGCTTGGCATAGGACTTAACTCATCCTATTGGCCTTGGTAATAAGCTTTTCTCACTTTACTACCCTTGGTAGAGAGCTTAACTCACTGTTACTACCTTTTACATGAGTGCTTTTCTCACTCCTCATGTTCCTTGACAAAAAGCTTAACTCACTACTTTGTCCTAGGTAAAGTATTTGTCTCACTCCTCTACCATCTTTGGAAAAAGTCGGCCTCACTTTCTTGCCCTAAGTAAAGAGCTTCTCCCTCTACTCAACTGACTTTGGAAAAGTGTTTTACTCACATCTTTACCCTCACAAGGTGTTTTTCTTGCTCCTTTGTCTCATAACTCCATCTTTAGCAAAGAGCTTTACTCACTCTTTTGCAAGGTCAAAGGGTTTTATCTCACACCCTTAGTTAGGATAATTGTGCTATGATTCAACTTTAATAAGTAAAGTGTAACACCCCTCGATTTAATAACCATGGCACAATCGTCATTATGTCACGGTCACCAAATTTCAGTGTGCTACAATTGTCAAATAACAAAATTTTCAAAACAAATTAATCATTTCGCATATGAGGAAAATAGGAGCCACGAATGAATAGTTACATATACAACCAGTTAAAAATATGAATTATAAGATATACTGAAATTACAGCATTCAAGACTGGATAATCACCTTAAAACATATATATACCCAAAATACACTTTATATAGGTAAAGCAAATAAAATATAAACTACCCATAACATATCCATGACTAAGGAGTTAGGCACTCCATCGAATCCCGAATGCGTAAGGCAACTCCGGGCTCACCGGTATAGTGAGAAATACAGAATAAGGTCTTCAATCGTAGTCTTCTTCATGGTCAAGGTCAGATCCCCAACATATCGCATACGCTTGTCGATCCAATTGACTCGCCAAGTCTTGGCACCACCAGTGAACACAATTCGAACGAACCCATTAGAACCCCCTTCGAGACGACATCACCGGATGCAGTGGGTCAAACCAAGAAAGTCCAAAGGAATCCAACCTTGTTCCTACTTACAGTCTTTAACCAATAATTGACATAGAACAAGAAAAGTACAAGAAAGAGGTAAGACATCCTACTATCATTACCAATTATAGCAACAAGGAACCAAACAGCGCAAAGCGTCCACATAGCATTTTTGACAGCAATAATGATAATAAACATTAAGTAGCAGTAATAATCAACCAAGGAGTTCCAGGCAGTTATATATATATCAGTGATACCACAGTTTCAATTATAATAATAATAAATACCAGATAATTCATAGACCCACTATGCAAATGCGTACAAAGTCAAAATCCTACTCCATGGAGCTAGACACAAACGATCGGAGAGAAAGATCAGGAGACACGTCTGCAACTTGGCTGCCGAGGCCAAAGTGCTATAATTCATCAATTTATCCATGTACACATCATGGCATTGTACAGACAGTCTATGCTAGATCACGATATAGGACTGTGTCCAGTCAGGATCGTCAGTGCATTTGCTTCGGTTTGCCCCATGGACAAAAGAGCTACCAACTGTCCATTGCGAGGTCCCTGCACCCTGACGCCCCCTGGTCAACAATATGACCTTCACTTGTCTATTCGCACCCACACAAACGTGTGTTCAACTCCTAGGCAACTCGGCCTTAACATAGTCCAACGGACATTCACAATGCATACAGACTCTATGCATAATCATGTATGATCATTATTACATACTATTCAACAATATGCCATAATTGGCCAAAGCAAGAATCAACACAACCATTGGTCACTCACATAGATCCACAATATCATAATATTATAATTAAATGAATTAATGCATTCTCAAGGTGTATTATGAATTCTTGCTTAGGTTTAGCTTTTCTTATAAAGTTTGTATCTAAAGGAATCATCTTAATTAATTAAATTCTCTTAGGTAATTTATTCACATACACTTAGAAGGTTATTCTAAGATCTCAAAGTCTCACACTCTCTTGTTCTTACCCTAATTAAAATTATCCTAAGTCTTATGAAAATTCCATTCTCGGTTCTTTAAAATTTATGAATCTCAAAGTATAATTTAATTTGTCGATTTGCTAATTATTGCATCCTATTACCCTTAATTTAATCACTAGGTGTTAGGTGATAAATTTTAATTTTGAATTCGACGGAGAAAATGTCTCTAGTGTACAATTGTGAGGCTACCTTTCGACGAAAAATAACATGACAGAATGATGAAAGATGGGAGAACATTATTTCACAAGAATAGTTAAAAGTCAAGTTCTGTCGAATGAAGATCAAAAACTGTCGAATATACTAGAAGGTCAACAGAAATCCTAATTCGACGGATGGGTGTTGACGTTGGAGAAATCTTCCAAGTGTTGAACCAACGAAAGTACTATATGGTCAGAAATTCTAATTCGACGGATATTGACATTGGAGAAGTTTCTCGACTGAATGGTCAGAAATTCTAACTCAACGGACATTGACATTCTAACTCGACGGATATTGACATCCTAACTCGACGGATATTGACATTGTACTAAATGGTTAGAAGATCAAATTCGACGGATATTGACATTATACTAAATGGTCAGAAGATCAAATTTGATGGATATCGACATTGTACTAAATGGTCAGAAGATCAAATTCGATGGATATTGACATTGTACTAAATGGTCAGAAAATCAAATTTGACGGATATGGTCAGAAGATCAAATTCGACGGATATTGACATTGTACTAAATGGTCAGAAGTTTGAATTGTTACAATTGTTCACAAAGAATCCCCAAATTTTGGGCCTCAAAACCTTGGCCATCCGAGAACCAATCCAACATCATTTTCTTCCATGTCATACATTCCAATCCATTCAGATACATCAATATATACAAACAAATAATCTAATAGCATAAACACATCATAAACAACATGCAAACAAAGGATAACCCTCAATAGGGTTTTCTCACAATCAACCACAGACAAGGTTTCTAAATGCTAATAGAGGTTGAGGAGGAGTGTCTTCCTCTTACCTGAGAGAAGCACAAAGAAATGATGCTCACTTTTGCTTAGAAATTTCATTCTTCACCACCACTAAAACCTAGGGTGTTCAAATCCACAAAACCAAGATCAAAGAGGGGAAATGGTAGCTATAGTCACCAAGGTGATCATGGAACACAAAAATAAGGAGAAAAAGAGAAGTAAATTGAGAGCTTTTACCTTAAAGCTCCAAGCTTTGATGTTGCTATGGAACACGAAAATGAAGAATCCAGGAGGAGTCCCACAAAAGGAAAGCTTGAAGATGGAGGGGGGAAACAATGGTCTCTATTGAGTTGAGCAAAGGAAGCTTGAAATCAACAATGGTGGTTGTAGGTGTGTACAGCCGTGTGAAGAAGGGAGAAAGAGGGGTGAGCTACGTATGGGAGGAGAGGAAATGAGAGAATGAAAATGTAATATCCCTCTTAGCCAACCGTGCAGCCCCAAAAAGGGAGGAGAGAGAAAAGTGCTTGGAGGAAGCTTCCTAGAAGTTTCCTTGTAGCTTTCTTGAGAAGCTTTGCACAATTCTCAATAAAGTGCATAGTCAGCTTATCTTCTTAATTAAATATATCTGATAGATGATTAATTACACTGTTAGAATTATCTTCTCAGTAAATAAAAGTTACTGTTGTTGAAAATAATATTTTATTATTCATCAGATGATTTTATGATACAGTGATTTTATTTATCAGACAAAAACTTGAAAAATGTAAACCTCGCAAACTGTGCCCGGCCTCGGATTTAGTAAGATCGCCCATCGACACGTTGACAGTCCAAGGTTTACCAGCCTCAGGAAAAATATTTTATTATCCCGGTTCCACTCAGCGCGCACATAAAACGAGAAATATACTATAATATTTGATATTCTCAGAAAAATCCACAAAAATTCCTAAAAATCATAAATATCATAAAATGATTATTTATAATGAAATAATTAATTTTTGGGATGTTAAAATTTATGATGAAATAATTAATTTTTGGGATGTTACAACTTTCCCCTTCTAAAAAAGAATTTCGTCCTCAAAATTCATCATATCTTAGAATAAACGCGACTATGTTCCCTTCATCTTGTCTTCTAGTTCTTGGGTTGTATCTTCAGCTGCATTAATCTAAATCACCGGCACTGAGGTTTCTTCCTTCCACTAAGTATCTTATATTAACAGGCAAAAACGTGTTGATGTCATAGGTCGATCAATAAAAGATTCTACGCCCTTTGAGTGTTTAGCCATCCAACAGCCAACTCTCCAAACAACTGTACATCACTAAATGGCTCTATCGAACTTATTTTCCTTGCTTACTGTAGTAGACAACTAAGCTTATTTTCTTCTTAAGGCATCCGCTACGACATTCGCCTCTTCTGGGATTATACTAAAACGAAAAAAATCAAAATCTTTCGGAACTTCTAATCATCGTCTCTGCCTCATATTCAACTCATTACAATAGACCAAAATACCTTTGGCTCTTAAGATTACCATAGGCATTGAGAATTTCTCCTTGTAGAAAATGCTTCTAGATTTTCAATGCAACTACAAAGCTAACTCCGAGTTAGTGTAAGGTAAGCCTTCTCATGTATTCTTGATTGTCTCTAAGCGTATGTTACCATTCCTTCTATTCTGATCAAGCACACATTCTAAACTTCCAATGCAAAGCATCACTAGGCATCCCAAAAAGGTTCGTTAGGATTGGACGGAATCATCGTCGGTAAGGTAGTCGAGTGTCTCTTCAATCCTTGAAAATTTTTCCTTATATGCACCAATCCTACAAACTTGACTCTCATGCATGAATTTGACAATAAATCTTGCCACTTTGGAGAATTCTGTGACGAGTCTCCCATATTACCCAGCTAATCCTATAAAGTTACAAATCTCCGTTGCGGTCGTCGGTCTTTCTCATTAAAGAAACGCTTCAAGTTTTGATGGGTTCACAGTAATTCCTTCCCTTGAGATCGCGTAACCCAAAGGTTGAATTGCCTCTAACTAGAATTTGTACTTAGACATTTTTGCGCATAACTTCTTCTTCTTCAGGATTTTAAGAATCACTCCGAGAGATTCGGTACGTTCCTCCAAAGGTTAAGAATAGATCAAAATGTCACTAACAAGGACAACGACAAATCTGTTTTCAATAAAAGAGAGAGACTATATTCAAGTAATCGACGAATATTACCGAAGCATTCATTACTCAAAACAACATTACAAAATACCCATAGTGCCCATGACACGTCAGAAAAGTTATTTTGGAAAAATCTCCTACCTTTGAGCGAACTCGATGATAGTCCAGAACAAAAGCTGATCTTGGAGAAAACAGTGGCGTTCTTCAATTGATTTGTCAAACCGTCTTTCCTTGATTCAAACAAAATGTCTCATAGGGTAAGTTCTCACCTAATTGTACTACGCTTGGTGCATTGTTATAGTTCAGATTTGGGAACACATTTACTCAATCAAAGTACACTAGAAACGTTATCAAAGTTAGAAAGAAAAACGAGGAAGTCACTTGATTTACCACTGGACCTGTCCAGCCAAGAATATGATATGGTCCAATAAAACTTAGGAGTGAGTTTTATGGATTCACATTTAGGAAATTTCTATCTCAAGAAACACTAAGTTTTCATTGAAACTGAATGACGAAACGTGGTTAGAAAACAACCAATCCCCTTTTTGAGATTAAGCCTATTCATGAAGTAGATAATTGAATTGGTAAAAGGGTTCCAATTTCTAACAACAATAGGATAGTTTTAAGTAAACTTTTTGTAATGAGAGCAGGCTTACAAACGAGAATAGTATCATTCGGGTCGAAAGGAAGTAAATACACAGACAATCCAATTCCAGAAACGTACTCTTAGAATTTCATTAGAACATTTCAATAGGATATGGTTGGAAGATAACCAATCCCTTCATTAACATTACATCTAATTTGTAAAAGAAGTAAACAAATTAGATCACCAGAAAGGTTCAGTCTTTAACAAGTCATAGGATAATTTAAATGACTTGGCTACCATCAATAGGTTCTTAGTAGCAGAAGTAGAAATAACTTAGTCAAAAGATGACAATGATTCAAATGACCTTAATAGGCTCATACAGTCATACGTCATAAAGAAACGAGTTACCCCCAGAATTATACAGTAAAATCACAGGGTCATCAATTGCAGTACAAGCTCCCTCGTTCAGGTCTTCAATCTTGGATGTTTCCACTCCACTTGAGAATTTAACTCGTCCTTCTCCGTGAGATCTTGAAGTACATACATCTCCAACGAAAGGCTTCATCCTTTACGAAGTACAGTTCTTAGCCATATGTCCTAGCTCTCTGCATTTGAAACAGGTTACTCCTTCAATCTTACAGTCCCTTATTAAGTAGTTTTTTTCGCACTTGAGGCAGATTACCCTCTTGATTGCATATGGAGGCTTCGTCCGTTGCAAAGCACAATCCCTTGACACATGTCCTTGCTTTCCGCACTTGAAACAAATCATTCCTTCGATCGTACAATGCCTTGTTAAGTGGCCCTTGCCACACTCTTATATTTTGGTAAGGATGCCATGATTGGATTGGGCTTACTACCATTCGCACCTCCTCCGTGCGTTCGTTGTCGTTGTTGCTCCCTTTGTCGTAGAGTATACGGTTTCTGCTTAAACCGATTAGCCTTCCTATGGTTCCTCCTTTGGAACTTCGGTAAACCAGAGTTACCCCAAAGTCGACTTTCTTCCTTCAAATTCTGAATCTCAACTTCCAATTCCTGCTATTGTGCAGCACTCTGTTTCGGTTGTATTGTTATGCCAACCATTCTTTGCATTACTTTGGCTACCGCAGTCGTACCATCATTGTCACTTCCTGCGTTCATGCACTTACGTCTACTTCGAGTCATTGTCTTCTTTCAAGGACAAACAAATCAAACCATAAGGAAAATCAAAAGCATCCATTCCAAACAATATTGTCTCCTCTCGGAAACCAAACACAAAAAGTCACACAACCCAACAAGACAAACCCAAAAGACTCTAGCTTAAGCTCCTTTACTCTGCCTTCCACGGTGATATCTCCAGTAAGTCTTTGACTCCTATGTAGCTCCTCGAACCAAGCTTACGCCAGATACTCTTTTCCAAAGAGAATTGGTTTTTGAAAACCTCTTGGACACCTCGGTCCACAAACCTCGCGAGTCTTATTTAACTACCTCTTTTCTAACCCAATGGCTCAAACAATTCTAGAGGTAACATAGCAAGGGTATAAATGCAAACAGATCCTAAGTAAGTTCAATCATACCAGCTGAGCTTCTTTCTAAAGAACTCCTATTACCTTAATACGCCTGGTGAAGTCATAGTTTCCTGTAGACACAGAACATTACCTATTGAGTGGGCCAGTACTCAATATCATGTAACTGTGTAACAGTAGCTACCAAACTCAACCTATGGCAAGTCATGCCTTCCTTTCCCAACATCTCAATCAAGAGACAAGGAAGTACAAAACATACAAATAAACTTCTAATATGTCTAAGCATAGTCAGGCCATACCCCGGCTCAACAAGATGAACTGAGCTTTGATACCACCTTAATGTAACACCCCTCGATTTAATAACCACGGCACAATCGTCATTATGTCACGTTTACTAAATTTCGGCGTGCTACAATTGTCAAATAACAAATTTTTCAAAACAAATTAATCATTTCGTATATGAGGAAAATAGGAGCCATGAATGAATAGTTACATATACAACCAGTTAAAAATATGAATTATAAGATATACTCAAATTACAGCATTCAAGACTGGATAATCACCTTAAAACATATATATACCCAAAATACACTTTATACAGGTAATGCAAAATAAAAAATAAACTACCCATAACATATCCACGACTAAGGAGTTGGGCACTCCATCAAATCCCGAATGCGTAAGGCAACTCCGGGCTCACCAGTGTAGTGAGAAATATAGAATAAGGACTTCAATCACAGTCCTCTTCATGGTCAAGGTCAGATCTCCAACATATCGCATACGCTTGTCGATCTAGTCGACTCGCCAAGTCTTGGCACCACCAGTGAACACAGTTCGAACGAACCCATTAGAAGCCCCTTCGAGACGACATCACCAAATACAGTGGGTCAAACCAAGAAAGTCCAAAAGAATCCAACCTCATTCCTACCTACAGTCTTTAACCAATAGTTGACATAGAATAAGAAAAGTATAAGAAAGAGGTAAGACATCCTACCATCATTACCAATTATAGCAACAAGGAACCAAACGGCGCAAAGCGCCCACATAGCATTTTTTATAGCAATAATGATAATAAACATTAAGTAGCAGTAATAATCAACCAAGGAGTTCCAGGCAGTTATATATATATATCAGTGATACCACAGTTCCAATTATAATAATCATAAATGCCAGATAATTCATGGACCCACTATGCACATGCGTACAAAGTCAAAATCCTACTCCATGGAGCTAGACACAAACAGTCAGAGAGAAAGATCAGGAGACACGTCTACAACTTGGCTGCCGAAGCCAAAGTGCTATAATTCATCAATTTATCCACGTGCACATCATGGCATTGTACAAACAGTCGATGCTAGATCACGATATAGGACTGTGTCCAGTTAGGATCGTCAGTGTGTTTGCTTCGGTTTGCCCCACGGACAGAAGAGCTACCAACTGTCCATTGCTAGGTCCCCGCACCCTGACGCCCCCCTGGTCAACAATATGACCTTCATTTGTCTATTCGCACCCACACAAAGGTGTGTTCAACTCCTAGGCAACTCGGCCTTAACATAGTCCAACGGACATTCACAATGCATACAGACTCTATGCATAATCATGTATGATCATTATTA
This sequence comes from Ormosia semicastrata, assembly GCA_029884595.1. Classification (NCBI taxonomy): domain Eukaryota; kingdom Viridiplantae; phylum Streptophyta; class Magnoliopsida; order Fabales; family Fabaceae; genus Ormosia; species Ormosia semicastrata. The sequence continues at coordinate 81,262,854 of JAQQTO010000060.1, forward strand.
CATACTATTCCACAATATGCCACAATTGGCCAAAGCAAGAATCAACACAACCATTGGTCACTCACATGGACCCACAATATCATAATTTTAGAATTAAATGAATTAATGCATTTTCAAGGTGTATTATGAATTCTTGCATAGGTTTAGCTTTTCTTACAAAGTTTGTATCTAAAGGAATTCTCTTAATCAATTAAATTCTCTTAGGTAATTTATTCATATACACTTAGAAGGTTATTCTAAGATCTAGTGTCACACTCTCTTGCTCTTACCCTAATTAAAATTATCCTAAGTTTTATGAAAATTCCATTTTCGATTCTTTAAAATTTATGAATCTCAAAGTATAATTAAATTTTTCAATTTGCTAATTCTTGCATCCTATTACCCTTAATTTAATCACTAGGTGTTAGGTGATAAATTTTAATTTTGAATTCGACGGAGAAAATGTCTCTAGTGTACAATTGTGAGGCTACCTTTCGATGAAAAATAACATGACAGAATGATGAAAGATGGGAGAACATTATTTCAAAAAAATGGCTAAAAGTCAAGTTCTGTCGAATGAAGATTCTGTCGAATGAAGATAAAAAACTATCGAATATACTAGAAGGTCAGCAGAAATCCTAATTTGATGGACGGGTATTAACGTTTGAGAAATCTTCTAAGTGTTGAACCAACGAAAGTACTATATGGTTAGAAATTCTAATTCGACAGATATTGACATTGGAGAAGTTTCTCGACTGAATGGTCAGAAATTCTAACTCGATGGACATTGACATTCTAACTCGATGGATATTGACATCCTAACTCGACGGATATTGACATTGTACTAAATAGTCAGAAGATCAAATTCGATGGATATTGACATTGTACTAAATGGTCAGAAGATCAAATTCGACGGATATTGACATTGTACTAAATGGTCAGAAGATCAAATTTGACAGATATTGACCTTGTACTAAATGGTCAGAAGATCAAATTCGACGGATATGGTCTGAAGATCAAATACAACGGATATGGTCAGAAGATCAAATTCGACGGATATCGACATTGTACTAAATGGTCAGAAGATCAAATTCAACGGATATGGTCAGAAGATCAAATTCAACAGATATTGACATTGTACTAAATGGTCAGAAGTTTGAATTGTTACAATTGTTCACAAAGAATCCCCAAATTTTGCACCTCAAAACCGTGGCCATCCGAGAACCAATCCGACATCATTTTCTTCCATGTCATACATTCCAGTCCATTCAGATACATCAATATACACAAACAAATAATCTAATAGCATAAACACATCATAAACAGCATGCAAACAAAGGATAACCCTCAATAGGGTTTTCTCACAATCAACCACAGACAAGGTTTCTAAATGCTAATAAAGGTTGAGGAGGAGTATCTTCCTCTTACCTGAGAGAAGCACAAAGAAAGGATGCTCCTTTTTGCTTAGAAATCTCGTTCTTCACCACCACCATAACCTAGGGTGTTCAAATCCACAAAACCAAGATCAAAGAGGGGAAATGGTAGCCATAGTCACCAAGGTGACCCTGGAACACAAAAATGAGGAGAAGAGGAGAAGAAAGTTGAGAGCTTTTACCTTAAAGCTCCAAGCTTTGATGTTGGTTGTGGAACACGAAAATGAAGAAGCCAGGAGGAGTCCCACAAAAGGAAAGCTTGAAGATGGAGAGGGGAAACAATGGTCTCTATTGGGTTAAGCAAAGGAAGCTTGAAATCAACAATGGTGGTTGTGGGTATATACAGTCGTGTGAAGAAGAGAGAAAGAGGGGTGAGCTACGTATGGGAGGAGAGGAAATGAGAGAATGAAAATATAATATCTCTCTTAGCCAACCATGCAGCACCAAAAAGGGAGGAGAGAGAAAAGTGGTTGGAGGAAGCTTCCTACAAGTTTCCTTGAAGCTTCCTTGAGAAGCTTTGCACAATTCTCAATAAAGTGCATAGTCAGCTTGTTTCCTTAATTAAATATATCTGACAGATGATTAATTACACTGTTAGAATTATTTTCTCAGTGAATAAAAGTTACTGTTGATGAAAATAATATTTTATTATTCATCAGATGATTTTATGATACAGTGATTTTATTTATCATATAAAATCTCAAAAAATACAAACCTCGCAAACTGTGCCCGACCTTGAGTTTAGTAAGATCCTCCATCGACACGTTGACAGTCCAAGGTTTACCAACCTCAGGGAAAACATTTCGTTATCCCGGCTCCGCTCAGCGCGTGCGTAAAACGAGGAATATACTATAATATTTGACATTTTCAGAAAAATCTACAAAAATTCCTAAAAATCATAAATATTATGAAATAATTATTTATAATGAAATAATTAATTTTTGGGATGTTAAAATTTATGATGAAATAATTAATTTTCAGGATGTTACATAAAGGAACCGTCACTTTACTAACACTCCATTTCAACCCAATTTAATGAGATAATAGAACATTTTTTCTAAAACTTGCATATTTCACTCAACTTTAACTACAGGATAGTAAATCATGCATCTATGATAAATATAACTTTGTTATCAAACTTTGTATCTAAAATATCTTATTTTCACACCACAAAAGGTATTGTAAGCCACACTAAGGTGATTAAGGTCCTAAATACCTCTTTTAGGCAATTCCTATCTGATGGAATGCATAAAGACTTGAACTTTGACATATATGCCAGGTGGTTATTTCTTCTGTGAAATACCCCTAATAGTGTCTTAACACACATTAGGAAGCATATATAGAGGATCCCAATAAGTAGGGAACACCATTTCATCAAGAAAAACATCTTGAGAAATCCTGGTCTAGGTGCCTAAGTGCCACTCACCCACATCTAGGCGCAGGCATGGAAAGGACAATGCCCTATTTTCCTTGTTGCTGGCACCCAACTCCTGTTGCCTAGGCGACCTGCTCGCAGCCTCAAGTAGAAATGGTTCTAGACAATGGGCGCTTAGGTGCCCAACTCTAGCACCAAAACACTAGTACACCAGAAACCAGTTTTCTATTCCATTGATTCTCAACCTAATTTCCAACCCTTAAAACATGGGTTCTAAGTGGTTTTCCAATCCAAACATGATCTCTTAACATGTTATAATCCTCATACATAAGCTCAACTCATCTAGCATGGATTTATGATCAAAATTCAAGTCATCAAATACCCATTTCTCAACTTTTAACTCAAAGGGTTTCATGGATATTTCTAAGAATTTGAAACTACCAACTATGTATAGAATAACTCAATACAAGTCCTATCTGAAGTTCCTAATGAGTTCATCTAACTCAAACCCTTGAGAAATCCCTAGAAACCCATTTTCTATCCTAAGTAAGCATAACTCATGCATCAAAGGATATAGGAAAAGAAGAAACTAAGCAGTCAAACACCCCTACCTCAACTCCATGAAGATGTAGCCAAGCTTTCCTTTTTTGTTGTTCCTTCCCTTCTTCTATTGCTTCTAGATCCCTTTACTTTCTTTTCTATTCTTTCTCCTTCATTTTTTTCTTCTTATCTTTCCTTCTATGTTTTCTGGTGTCCTTCACGAGAGAGAATGAGAGGAATAAGCAAAGAAAGTCAAAGAAAGAAAGATAGCAATGATGACTAAAAAGCAAAATGAGATATTTTGCTAAAACATTATATCTCTTAGGAATACTTTAATTTCATATAATTAAGTTTCCTAACCTCCATAGAATTATAATAAATCCTAGGATTCATCTCAACCCTAGTTTTATTAATACCATAAATTTTCATATATCTGCTAAGTTAATTTAGTATTAAAACACTCATTCAGTATACTAAAAAATACCAAACTAATTCAGTTTATGCTCAAACTTTAACTACATCACAAACTACTTATTGGTGACCTAGAAATAAATTCTCCACATTTATCTCCATCACCATAAGTAGTCTACGCTACATTCTGGACTATTAACAGCTATTCTTCACACTAAGTGTTATAGTAAAATAGTCCAACTAACTTAAAAAGGTCATCTAAGTTAACAAATAACTCCTACATGAGTTACTAAATTTCTACAACCATGATTAAGTCTAACTGGTTAGAGAGGTTGTTACACACACTATCAATGATCTAGGATCACCTCAAGTGAAGAGGGAATGTCCATCCTTAACCTCAATTACTTTGGTATAGAGGGAATGTCGCATCCTCTCATACCATTGTCCAAGTATTACCCTAGATACGAAGATAATTTCCTATATAATGGGTAACCCTTGAAAATCAAATATTATCTCTACATTAAACATCTTAATCATCAAATTCATCATGCATGCAACAAGATACTTCATTATATCATTTTTCATATAAGCTAGATGCACAAAATCAATGTTCATCATGCACTATGTGCAAACCATTCTTATTTCATAGTCTCATTGAATGTCTAATGAAGTCATTTTTCATGCATACTTCAATCATGTAAATTATGTCATTAGATTCCTTATTTAAACAACTTCAATTATAACTCCATTAAGTCAAGAACCCAATTTGAATACAAAGGAAAAGTAGAGAAGTTTCTGTCCTTGGGCAATTAAGCACCCAGAACTTAAGCGCTTAGTCACTCGATACTATGAGATTCTACAAATAACCAATTAAGTGATAAAAAGCGCCCAAACAAAACTGCTTTCTGTCACTAACTGACTAAGCAGTCAGATTCTAGGCGACTAAGCACCCAGTAGCAGAATGCCCAAAATAGTTTTCTTCATATTGGAAAACAATTCCTATCATCTTTACTCCGATCTAAAGGATGTTTCCACATAAAAACATGTTCCCAAAATATGTATAATCTATGTATAAATTTCTGAACATCACCAAAACCCATCTTTGAAATCACAAATACAAGAGAATTCTGGCTTTTTTATGAATTCAAAATGCATTGCTATCCATATACCAATTCTAAAATATCAAATTGTCAACTACTAACTAAGTCTTCATACAAGTTTCAAGCTAGAAAATAGAAGAAATCAAGAACTACTAACTCAAGTTTATGGAATCTCAAACCAACTATGAATCCAACACTATATTTGAAATCAAATAAGCAACATGTGATTTTTGTAACATCCTCCTTTTAGCATGTTAGGTTAGTATATGGATACAAATGTAGCATAACACTTGCTTGACATGTTTGCTTATTTTTGTGACCAACTAAGTTAATTTAGGCACTTTATTGTAGTGCAAAATGTGAAAAGTAGCTTAAAATGACTCAGAAAGTGGCATAAATTGCCCAATTAAGTGAAAAAAAAATAGAATTTATTTCTAGGTCACAAATAAGTGGAAGAGGATGTAGTAGATTTTTTAGAGCAAACTGAATTGATTTGGTATTTTTAAGCATATTGCGAGTGTGCTTTAATACCGGATTGACCAGCAGCAGATATGGATTTTTGAGAAAATTGTGAAACAATTTTTTAGATGAATCCTAGGATTTATTTGAAAGTTGTTGGCAGTTGAGAAACTTGGTTTAGCAAAATTTAAGTGTTCTTAATAGATATGGAATCTCTACAGGGGTTTAAGTGGCTTGACCTTATCTCTTATTCTCTTTTTCTCTCACGTTTCTTGTTATCAGAAAAGGAGACAAGAAATGAAAGAAAAGAGTAGAAAAAAAGGGAAGTCAAAGGAGAAAGAGGAGAAGGAGAAAAAGGAAGAGGAAGAAGAGAAGATTAAGGGCAATCCAAGATTTGAGGTTCATCATTCAAGAACTTTAGGTAGGGGAGCTTCTTTCTCATCTTTTCCTTTGTTTCATTTTGTATGAGACTATGTTGTATGAGAAGAAAGAAATGGATTTGAGAGGAATTTTTTTTTCTTTGCTTGATTCCTAATTTCAAGGATTGAGTTTGAGTTTAGTTTTGGTTATCTAGAACCCATAGTTTTTGATTGAGACGAAAGTTAAGAAAAAAGGGTTTTAGCTTGGAACTTGAGTTTTGATCCATGGTTGGTTGGATCAAGAGATATTTTGAGGTTAATAAGGTGATTGAGACTTTTAGTGATGTTGAAAATCACCTAGAAATTGTTTTTAAGGGAGAGATCTTGGTTAGAAACCAAGAATTATGCAGAACACATTCTGCAAAATTTAGTCTGATCCACGGGCGCTCAGGAACCATCAATGGGGTGCCTAGGCACCCAGTAACCCAAGAGAAATTACTAGGTGCTATCCAGTGAGCACCCAGGTGCTGAAGAACGGGCGCCCAAAGATCAACAAAACCCAAAACATGGGAAGCATCTTGACAACCTATGGTTTTAGATGCATAACTTGAGATGTGGTCATCAGAATGACCCGCTTCTTATTGCATTTGAAAGCTAAGATACAAGGCTTCATTTGGAAAAAAATTCAAATTTTTTGTACAAACCAGTTAGGCCTAATATAGGTTTGAACTTGGGTCAAATTTTGCAGAAACAAGCAGACTGACACCTGTTAAACTAGATTGTATAACTTCGTGCTCCCAGGTTGTTTCTGCATGAGACTTATTGCATTTTGAAGCTAACATGTAAGACTTATTGCATATTGGGTAGTGAGGCCATGAGCTAGAAGGAGAGGAAATGAGAGAAAATGGTGTTTAGCTTTGTGTAGAAAGATGATAACTTTCAATTATGATATTTTGTCTTCTAAAGCCCTTATGGCCGTGAGCTTCATGGAGAGTGAGAGAGATATTTTAGTTTACTACAACCCCTCACAACCATTGATTCAATCAAGGGTAGATATGCAAAGCTTCTCCTCCAAGCTTGTTTCTTATTAGTTGTTCATAAAGTTGTCATAACCATCATCTTTGACCAACCAAGATATTTTCTAGATATTTTTAGAACTATTACCCAATGGACAAAGGCTACAGCTAATTATTGTCCAATGGATAATAACATTACACAATGGATAATAGATTTGAACCAAAACTCAGATATAGAAAATTTTCGTCAACTATTCCCGATTTCGGGTTTAGTAAGTTCTCCGGCCCCGCATTAACAGTCTGAAACTTTCTGGTCCAGAAAAAAATTTTATTTTTTTGGGCCTGCCTCAAACACACATATAGCCTAAAATAATATTAAAATAATCAAAATAACTTAAAAATTCACAAAAATTCACAAAAATTATAAAACTCACATATATCAAGAAACATGAAAAATCGGGGTGTTACATGAAGATGCTGAATTTACTTATGACAGACCTCCCATATTACCTAGTTGTTTCCACTTCCACTAGCAAATATGTTACAACTTCTAAAGTTTGCTTAGATTATTGTATTAAGATAAAGGATAGGATTTTCTTTGTAAAACTTATTTGTTTACCTCTTGTAGATATTGGCATCATTCTTGGCATGAATTGGTTGTCCTCTAACCACGTGGTTTTAAATTGTGTAGATAAAACCATTGCCTTTATGTCAGTTATATCTTCCAAAGTTACCCCTTCTGAGTCAGTGTTTCTCAATGCAAACTAAGTGCATCACTGTATAGAGGAAGGAGCTCAAGGGTATGTTCTCCTTTTTCCTCTAACCACAGAGGTTGAGCAAAGTTTGGAAAATATATCAATATTAAGAGAGCATCCGGAAGTGTTCCTAAAGGATATAGTTGAGTTACCACCCATAAAAGAGATAAAGTTTATTGCAGAAGTAGTACCGAGAATGGGACCTATTTCTATAGCATCCTATAAAATGATACCTCTAGAACTAGCTGAACTTAAGAAACAGATAGAGGAATTGTTAGAGAAACAATTCATATGACCTAGTGTTTCTCCTTGGGGAGCACCTGTGCTGTTTGTGAAGAAGAAAGATGGTACCATAAGACTTTGTGTAGATTACAGGCAGTTAAACAACAAGGTAACCATAAAAAATAAGTATCCATTGCCTAGGATAGATGATCTAATGGATCCATTGAGAAGAGCGTTAGTGTTCGCAAGAATTGACTTAAGATCAGAATATCATCAAATAAAGGTAAGGGAAAAGGATATCCTTAAGATTGCTTTTAGAACTAGGTATGGGCATTATGAATATCTCATGATGTCCTTTGGATTAACAAATGCACCAGTGGTATTCATGGATTACATGAATAAGATTTTTAGACCCTACCTAGATAAGTTTGTAGTAGTGTTCATAGATGATTTCCTAGTCTATTCTAAGACAATGAAGAGCATAAGATGCATCTCCGAGCAGTTTGAGAGACCCTCAAGGAAAAAAAGTTGTATGCCAAACTTTTAAAGTGTGAATTTTGGCTATCATAAGTTTAGTTTCTAGGGTATGTGATTTCTAAATAAGGAATTTCAGTAGACCTTAATAAAGTGGAAGTAGTGTTGCAGTAGGAGAGACCCACCACTGTGACTGAGATAAGAAGTCTCATAGGCCTAGCTAGGTACTATAAGAGATTCAATAGTGGATTTTTCCAAATAGCACTACGCTTGAGTAGATTAACTAGGAAAGGCAGTACTTGTATGGACTTAAAAGTGTGAAGATTGTTTCCAAGAGCTTAAGAGAAGGTTGACAACTACACCAGTTTTGGTAATTCTGGATCCTCAAGAGCGTTTTGAAGTGTTTTATGACGCTTCAAGAATGGGTTTAGGGTGTGTTCTCATGCAGTATAGGTGAGTAGTTTCTTATGCATCGAGACAGTTAAGGCCTCATGAGGAGAACTATCCTACCAACGATCTGGAATTGGCCGCAGTAGTGTTTGCCTTGAAAACTTGGAGACATTATCTTTATGGAGTTCAATTTGAGGTGTTTAGCGACCATAAGAGTTTAAAATATTTGTTTGATCAAAAGGAACTAAACAAGAGACAAAGGAGATGAATGGAATTCATAAAGAATTATGACTTTGAGCTTAGATATCACTCGGGTAAGGCCAATGTAGTGGCCGATGCACTGAGTAGGAAATCCCTACACGTGTTCGGATGATGGTCCAAGAGAGTCAGCTTCTTAAGAAATTTTGGCATTTGAGCCTTAGGGTAGCTTTGACACCACAAAGTCTCTTAATGAGTAGGGAGGACATAGTTAGTGATCTGAGAGCTCAGATTCTAGAAGCTCAAAGTGAGGATGAAATCCTAAATATGATAATAGAGCAAATCTTTTTAGCAGAAAGTAGTTGGATCAACGAAGTAGTTGGGATAAACTCTTGCCCTTAGTGGAATTTGCCTACAACAATAATTACCATACTAGCATTGGAATGGCACCTTATAAAGCATGTGTGTTAGATCAATGAAGTAGTTGGGATAAACTTTTGCCCTTAGTGGAATTTGCCTACAACAATAGTTACCATACCAGCATTGGAATGACACCTTATGAAGCCCTTTGTGGTAGGAAATATAGGTCACCATTATGTTGGTATGAAGTTGGAGAAAGAGCTATTCTAGGACCTGAGATAGTGCAGCAAACCTCAGATTAAATAAGAAAGATCAGGGATAGAATGGCTATATCTCAAAGTAGGTAAAAGAGTTATGCTGATAGAAAGAAGAGACCTCTAATGTTCGAAGAAGGAGAACATGTTTTCTTGAGAGTCACTCCCACAACGGGAATTAGTAGAGTATTGAGAACATGGAAGTTAAACCATCGTTTCATTGGTCCCTACCAAATTCTCAAAAGAGTCAGACCTGTAGCCTACCAGATAGCCCTTCCTCCTAGTTTGTCAAACCTTCACAATGTTTTTCATGTATCTCAACTCAGAAAGTACAATCCAGACCCTTCACACATCATAAGAGAAGAATCTATATAATTAAGAGATGATTTATCTTATCCAGTGAAACTGGTGAGGATTATAGACAGAGGAGTCAAGGAGCTCATAGGTAAGCAAATTCCTCTAGTGAAGGTACTTTGGGGTGAAGTAGGCACAAAAGAGGCTACATGGGAGCTAGAGTCCTGAATGCAGCAAGATTATCCAAAGTTGTTCTTATGAGATAAGTAATTTTGAAGGACAAAATTTTAAAAAGGAGGAGAGAAATGTAACATCCTTCTTTTAGCATGTTAGGCTAGTTTATGGCTACATAGGTAGCATAACACTTTCTTGACGTGTCTGCTTATTTTCATGACAAACTAAGTCAATTTAGGCTCTTTGTTGCAACGTAGAATGCGAAAACTAGCTTAAAATAACTCAGAAAGTGGCATAAATTTCCTAGTTAAGTTAAATAAATAAAAAGAAAAGAATTTATTTCTAGGTCACAAATAAGTGAAAAAGGATGTAGTATATTTTTGAGAGCAAACTGAGTTGATTTTGTATTTTTAAGCATACTGCGAGAGTGCTTTAATGCCGAATTAACCAGCAGCAGATATGGATATTTGAGAAAATGGTGAAATAATTTTTTAGATGAATCCTAGGATTTATTTGAAAGTTTTTGGAAGATGAGAAACTTGGTTTAGTAAAATATAAGTGTTCTTAACAGATATGGAATCTTCAATACGGGGTTTAAGTTGCTTAACCTTATCTCTTATTCTTTTTTTCTCTCATGTTTCTTGTTATCAGAAGCAGAGACAAGAAATGAAAGAGAATAACAGAAAATGAAGGGAAGGCAAAGGAAAAAATGGAGAAAGAGAAAAGGGAAGAGCAAGAAGCGAAGATTAAAGGCAATCCAAGATTTGAGGTTCATCATTCAAGAACTTAAGGTAGGGAGCTTCTTTCTCATCTTTTCCTTTGTTTCATTTTGCATGACACTAAGTTGTATGAGAAGAAAGCAATGGATTTGAGAGGCAAATTTGTATTCTCTGATTGATTCCTAGTTTCTAGGATTGAGTTTGATTTTAGTTTTGGTTTCCTAGAACCCATAATTTTTTATTGAGATAACAGTTAAGAAAAAGGAGTTTTAGCTTGGAACTTGAGTTTTGATCCATGGTTGGTTGGATTAAGAGATAATTTGAGGTTAATATGGTGATTTGAGACTTTTAGTGATGTTGAAAATCACCTAGAAATTTTTTTTGAGGGAGAAATCTTAGTTGGAAACAAAGAATTATGCAGAACACATTCTGTAGAATTCAGTCTGATCCACGGGCGCTTAGGCGCCATCACTAGGGTGCCTAGGCGCCCAGTGAGCGCCCAGGCACTAAATAATAGGCGCTTAGGCATCCAAAGATCAGGAGAAGCATCCTGAGAGCCTGTGGCTTTAGATGCATAACTTAATATATAAGGCTTCATGTGGTAAAAATTTTATATTTTTATTATAGCCCAGTTAGGCCTAGTTTAGGTTTGAACTTGGGTCAGATTCTGTAGAAACAAGCGGACTGACACCCATTAAACCAAATTGCTTAACTTCCTGCTTCTAGATTGTTTTTGCATGAGACCAGTGGCATTTTTAAAGCTAACATATAAGGCTATATAAAATTTCAAGAATTTATCACTCTTTATGCATTCCTAGATTCTATTTAAAGTAAGGTTAGAATCTAGTAAGTTAGCCAATTGCCCTATTTCAACAGCTACATTTTGTGGCATTTCTTTAGCTATACTAAGTCAAATAAAGTGAGGCTTCTTTCATTTTAAAGACATGAGATAAGCCTAATTGACTATAAAATTTTAGAATTTTAGATTTTAGGATGTACATTTAGTGCATTCTTGAAAATCAGTCTTTTTGGGCAAGAATTGAGGAATTTTGAGATGGTCCCTTATGCAATAAGGTTGAACCCTAGTAAATTAGTTCCCTTATACGATGAGGTTGAACCCTAGTAAATTGGCTCCCTTATGCAATAAGGTTGAACCCTAGTAAATTAGCTTCTTTATTAAATAAAGTTGAACCAGAGTATACAAGTGAAATTGGTATTCTACAATTAAGCTATCATTTGTGAAATATCAATAGTGAATCTATGAGTTACAATTTATAGTTGTATATTTCTTATACTTGAGTTAATGTCATGAGATGTATGTTATTACTGAGAATATTATGTTCTCACCCCATTTTATGTTTCATGAATAGTAGGACAAGACTCAACCGAGGAAATAGAAAAATAAAGGGAAAAAGAAGAAAAAGTCTCAAGAATAAATAGTTTTAGTTTTGTATTTTTTATAACAACTCTTGTAATTTAGTTTCTTTGAGTTGTGCTATGTTGTATATATTACATTTGCCTTTGAGGTCTTTGGATACAAATATGTATAACTTTCTTTTAACGTGGCTCTCTATATTTATTTTGTATAAATGATATGCGACTAGTTTATTAGATAAGTTAGTAGTAACACAACTAATCTTGTTTATCTTTATATATATATATATATATATATATATATATATATATATATATATCAAGATAATTGTATTAGGGTATTACAATTTCAATCATGCAATTTCTCATAATAAGAGCTTCATTCAACTTTTAGATTATCAAAAGAAAAAGATATAGAGAAGAAGTAGTGAACAACAAACCCCTACCTTACTTCCTTTAGCTTGTTGAGGCTTGCTTCCCTTTCTTTTCTTTCTTTCCTTCTTTTTTTTGTTCCTCCTTCTTCCTTTGTTGTAAGTAGCTTCCTTTCTCTTCGATTTTTCTCTCTTTTCTCCTTTTCTTTTTCTCTCTTTTGTTGTTGTTGAAAACTATGAGAAATGAAGACAAAAGTAGGAGAAGAAAAGTTATAATTAGATAAAGATGAAGAGAGAAAGAGAGAGGTGGTGGAAGGTGAGGATGGATAATGATGGAATTGTTCTAAAACTTCTGTATCTCTTAGGAATACTTTAATGTTTCAAAGCTAAGTTTTCTAGCTTCCATAAATGTTATAAAAATTTTTAGGACTTCACTTAGCCTTATATCAATAGTTCCATAATTTTTCATATAGTCTATTTATCAGTTAAACTTCATTACTCTTACTTAGGTTAAGTTAAACCTAAGAATTAAGAAAATAAGCTTATTGATATTCACTTTAACTAGTATTTCTTGCCAAAAATATTCTTCATCCTTTACTTGATATCTCCACATAATTTCATGGTTATCTGAGCTACTTAACTATTCAATTTGGCCTTTTAGCACACATTCTGTGTCATTAAAAATGCCAAACCAATTTTTTTTATCCTAAAAAATTTTTTATAGCTCATTTCAATCATTTGTGACCTAGAAATAAAATTTTCACATTTATTTATGTCATTTCAACAATTATGCTAGAATTTGAACTTCTTGAACTATGATTAAAACTAATCGGTTATGGAGGATGTTACTTGAGATTTTCCACCATCACTTCAAGCTTGAACAGGTGCTTAAAATCTTTACAACCAAGAGCACTCAACACACCTCTGGGATGCCTCACCCTTCGTGCTTGAGCCTCAAAATAGGAATACCTCACCTTCTTTGCAATCAAGGGATACCTCATCCTTTACTTTATCAAGGGAGACCTCACCTTTTTTATAGGAAATCAAAGAAAGATTGAATGATAAACTCTCTAAACAGTAGATTACATAAGTTGAAGCTCTATGGGGAGAAGGATAAACACACTTTTTAGCTCATAAATCAGAGTATGATTTTCAAGGCTATTTAACCTGTATTGAATACTCAACAAGATGTTTTAGATTGATTTTAACTCTTCTTTAATGTCCAATGACTTGTATTTATAGCCCAATGGTGACACTTTTCGTGCAAGTATACACATTGCTCAAGTAATAAAATGAAGAGTATGAGTTGATCCCACGAGGACTAGAACTAAATTTCCAACTAAGTATTAGTATAGAATGCCTTACTAATATACAAACAAAAAATAAATTGATGTGTAAAGAATAAAAACTTAGGGTAACCTAACTTGAAACAAAATTAAGCACGTAATAAAATTGACTAAATATCAAACTCCCACAATGGTTAAAAACTAGGATTGTAATCCTTCTTGATATTTCACTTGGTTTAAATCATACCCATTAGCCCACTCAATGTTACTCGAAGAATTAATCTAGAACTCTACTGTAAACATACCCCTTTCCCGATGGCGATATGTCTTTTCCCTCTTCATCAACACATAATATCCCTATTAGCATCAATTAACAAAGAACCATTATATCGAATAAGTTCTATGCAAGATTACACATGGTCCTAAGCATATCCCTATGTCTTAGAACAAAACCCCCAAGTTCAACCCTAGAGTTGGAAGTTCAAGTATCACCCATTCTAGTTCTAGGTTCAATTTCCCTTTCCCAAGTTCAAATCAAATCCAAATATCTACCAATTGGTGGCCAATCAATCAATAGCATGAAGCATAAGAATGGATAAAAACTTCTCATAACATTGAAATAGGTAAACAAACATTTAATAATCCAAGTTACATATCAATAGGAGTTACAATCCTAAAAACAAATTTAGCTCATGTTCAACATTTGGGGACAATCAATTAATCCAAATATAACATCCATCAAAGCCAAAACACAGAGAATGAGAAAACCCTAAGAGAAACCTAAGAGAAATATGAATAAGATGAAGAATAAGCTAGCTCCAATGGTGGAATGCAAGCAAATCTTCAAGAATCTCCTTGTTGCCTAAACTTCAAATCAAGTTTTCCTAGGTTTCTCCAAGTGCTTGACGGCTGCCCAGGCTCAAAGAATGTCCAGAGAGTGTTGAGGAATGAATTCCCCCCAAAATGTATGCTCTAACTCATTAAAAACTCTCTTTTTGGAGCCAAAACGACATAGCAGAATTTTAACAGGATGTCGAGGCCTCTTGGAAGGATGCCTCGGCCTCCTGCCTAGAATTTTAACAGGATGTCGTGACCTCTTAGAAGGATGCCTTGGCCTCCTGCGAGGATGCTTTCCAAACTGATATACTATGTCGTGGCATAGTTTGGGAGGCCAAGGCATAGTTTTTGGCTTCCATTCAAACATTGTTTCCTTCATCAAAATGCAACCAATACTTAATTTCTTAGGTCCCTTATCTTGTTCCCTCAATTCAATGATCCTTCTTAAGCTTTCACACTCTTCCTTTTTCCAATTATCTCATTCAAAGCTTTATCTCTATTCTTTTAATTCTTCATGAACCATGAAATTCAACCACCTATCAAGCATGAAAATCAAGTGAGTACTCATTCCAAAAACTTTTCATTAAAACTTGTTAATATGGATCAAAAGAGTGCTCAATAGGTTCTAACTCCACTACAGCTTCTACAATCAACTTCAAGCTCAATATATCAAGAAACTACGAGGAAACTAACACAAATTAACACAAATGGTGATCATTTAACTATACTTTTGTAGAGTTATCACACCCCAAACTTAAAATTTTGCTAGTCCTCGAGCAAAACAATAAAAATCTTAACACTTTCACTTTAGCATTATATGATAAAAATAATCTTACAAGTTATGAAAAATAATTACCAAATAAACCCTCAAAACATTATCTCCATACTTGGCATCTCAATCATCCCAAGAATCATACTCAACCATTTTCACTTATCAAACAACATTAATGGTTAAATTGAGTTTCTTATGTGTGTGTGTGCGGTCCAATCACCAAGCCTCAATAATCATCTGGATGAGATTATGCAAGTGAGATCCTAGAATGATGAAGCTTAGAAAATCATACTTCCACCTTCTCACCACTAATGTAGGATGAACATGGCATGTAGATCAAAAGGTCTTAATGAGCTTGTAATGATAGGCCGAGGTGGGGGGTATGAACAAAGGATAGGATAAACCAAAAACCTTGGACAATGATCAAATGCACCTCTAAATTACTCAATAGATGCTAACACAAGTGCCACACTATGTGTATTCCATGCCTTTTAATCCTTTTCAACAGATTTGTTCAAACTTTTCAAATGATTTTCCTTTCATAATTACTTTCTTTTTCTTTTTCATGCCATTTTTTTTAGATAATAAGAACCACAATTGCATATACATTTCAATTCAACGCTTCACACATTTTATCTTGTAGAGACACATATCAACTTGGCCAATAATCACACAAGTATTTAGAAATGCAACCAACCACTAACCAAAGCACAAGGTGTGATATTAAATGCATGGCTTAAAGGTTTTGGTAATCATGGGTTCATAGGACAAAATCATAAGGCTTAAACATCACTAGGCTTAAACAAGGTGTTATGAATACATTTATGTCAAGGATAAGCTTGAAAGGCTCAAACGATCCAAACATGGCCTAAATCATCTCTACACACCAAGTCTAACCTAGGATTTCGCCTTGAGAGGACTTGATAATCAATCCTAAATCCCAAAACCTAGGAGATTCACATTACATAATCCTTCTCTAAATGATCAAGCAGAAGTTAAGCAAAAGGACCATGTACGACAAGATAAACTACTCAACTTAACCATCAACTTACTCAACAAGATCAACACATTTCAAACAACACTTAGGATTCAAAAGAGTTAAGCATGTCAACAATTCAATCTTATCATGGGGTTGGCAAACCATTCAAACACAACATTGCAAGTTTAATCCAAGGTTTTTCTATACAGAATCACACTTCCCTTCAAACAACCAAAACACCCCCAAACTTAAAAGTTCACAATGTTCCTAATGTGACACAACTTCAAATAGTAACAACAAGAAGACACAACATTAATACTACAAATTAAAAGATAACCTAAGCATCAACAACCAACTACAAGTAAAGAAAAGAAAAGAAAACTCCCTTAATTGGTGACGACGCACTAGTCAGAGTGCATGTGATCTTCCATGTCCTCATCCGTATCTGGCTCGGGTGGAGGCATTGAAGGATAGTGCTCTATGTCCATGTTCATCTGAATAGCCATTGCTCGCATCATCTCGGATAACACATTTTCCTAAGTCTCTAGGCGAGCAAAATGGTGACATTATTGGCACTCCATCCTTTCTTGGTGCTCCTCCAAACGAGTCAATCGTTGAGCAACAGTTAACTTGTAACACCCCAGAAATTCATTATTTTCTATTCTATATGCTTTTTATAATTTTTGTGATTTTAGTGAATTTTTGAAAATTATTTGGGTGACTTTGATTATTTTATTATATTTCTCGATTTGCATGAGCGTTAAGCGGGACTGGAAGAATAAAAATATTTTTTCGAGGCTGGAAAGCTTTGGACTGTGGAAGCGTACCGAGGGATCTTACTAAACCCGAGGTCGGACATAGTTTACGAAGTTTTTATTTTTCAAGATTTTATCTGACGGATAGAATTTGGGTAGGTTCTATTATCTATTAGACAATAGATACCAGTATTGTTAACTGTGATTTTTATCCATTGCATAAATGCTTATAATAAAAATCTAGTAAATCATTTCTATCTAGTCACTTTTATGACATCAACCAAGTGACATCACCCAATGACATCACATTTGACTTTTTGGACAAAGGGAGAAGCTTCTTGAGGAAGCTTTGGGAGAAGCTTGCAAGAGAAGCTTGGCTCCTTCTCCCAAAGAGTGTTGCACGGCCAAGAGAGAAAGGAGAGACTTCTTGGATAAGTTTCCACTTCAATTTTCAATTCATAACTTTTCTATCACTTTCTCTCTCATCACCAAAAAGCTATACACTTTCTTCTCTCATTTTCTCTTGTCTTTTCTTCACTCATTTTCTCTCCCTACCTCATGGTCACCACCCAAAAATCCACTATCTCTTTTTCTTTAACTCTAATCAATCACATTCTTGAATCCATATCTCTTCCTAAGACCATTTGGTGTGAAGATCTTGACTTTATCCATCCTTCATCAAGTGTTTCTTCAAGATTTTCTCCAACTCTCAAGTTCAAGGATTTTAAGGTAAAGTTCTTATCCCTACTAAGCTTTTCTTATCTTGTTTGTAAATAACCATCTATCAAACACTCTCTTCCATTTCTTTCTCCTAAATCTCACGGCCATAGGTCCTTGGAGGACCAAAGATTTGATTTTTTTGCTATCGCTTAGTTCATTTCTATCTTTCTATTAAGAATCAAGAAGCCAAAATACAAAACTCTCTTCTTTTTCTTGGAAAGCCTCACGGACACACCCCTCAACCCACTCTTTTAATCTTTTTTAA
This sequence comes from Ormosia semicastrata, assembly GCA_029884595.1. NCBI lineage: Eukaryota > Viridiplantae > Streptophyta > Magnoliopsida > Fabales > Fabaceae > Ormosia > Ormosia semicastrata. The sequence continues at coordinate 81,280,725 of JAQQTO010000060.1, forward strand.
TTTCATCTATCCACATTTCTTGAATCAAAACTCCATCCTAAAACACTTTGTTGTTGTGGGTTTCTTCTAAATCATCTTGTTTCTAAACCCTAAATGTTGATGCTTGTGTGTTGTGATATATTAAGGATCTTCTTAAAAGGAGAAGCTTTTCAAGAGGACCTACAAGGAGATAGCAAGCTACATCTTAGGTAAGAGGGAGATTAACCTCATCAACCATGTTATGGTGGTGAGGAACGAATTTTGTGTTTGTGAGTGGAAAATCCATATGAGGATTTATTCACTCGATTGTGTGATTATTGCTTTATGCTTGTTTGATTTTGTATAATTATATGATGTTGATTGTATGTATGAAATAGCTATGGTGGCTTAATGGTTATATGTGATGATATGGTTTTGATAATATGCATGAACTTAATGTAGTAGAATTATGATGATTAAAGTATGTTGCAAGCTATGATTATGTTGTAAAAGAATGATTTTTGGTTCCAAGGATCTCTTAAGGCTCACGGCCTTTTGGCCTAGGAGGAGGTATCCATGAGAAAAATATTTGTATTGGTTAAGAACCTAGATGATTAGGAAGCAAGAATATGATTTATGAGTTTACAAGTTGAAAGAGGAGAGAGACAAAGTTTTTACCATTGAAAAGAATTAGTTTTTGGCTATGATATTTGATAATGGGATTGAGAAGTATTTGGGAACTTAGAGTATTTTTAGTTAAGATGATTTTTGATAATCTGAATGGAAATGATTTTATTTAGAATTATAATAATGGAAGTTTTGGAAAGAATGTTAGAAAATATTATTTAGTTCATTTGGAAACTAAATTAGGATTAAAGGAAATTGATTTTGGCTTCAATTATAGAGATAAGATGGGAAGATTATTTGAAATTTGAAGTATTTTATTTGATAGAGTTTTGGTTGAAATCTTGATGTTGAAGATGAAACTTTTGAGGTCCAAAGACTTTAGGCTCACAGCCAAGTGGTTTTAAAAGGATATCTAAGACAAACTTTGTGTTGATTTGGAACTTATATGCTTAGGTGAAAAAGGAAAGGGATTAAGGATCTATAATAATGAAGGAGTGATACAACAAGTTGTGGTCATTTAATAAGAAAGAGATTTCTACCTTGAGAGGAAAAACAAGCGTGAAAGAGAAATAGTGAAAACTTGAAAGACATTAGGGGAAAAGGAAAAGAATTGTGAGGTTAAGACGATGTGGTTTCTTTTAGGTTTTACGTGAAAAATATGAGGAACGGTCACTCGAGGAACTTAGTTAGAGGAGTTTGGTGATTAGAAGTAATTTATACTTTTATTCTTGAAAGTGTCACAATGAGAGCCTAAAAGTGAAATAATGGTCTTACATGTTAAAAAAATTAGTGAGAATACTTCATGCGATTTGAAAATGATGATCCCTGAATTTGCACAATGGGTGTGCTTTGTGGCTTAATATAATAGCCTTGTGCTGTCGGGCTGACGTACTAGACCCGAAAATATTAGTGGATGGCTTAAACTAGTGGTGGTTTATTTTTCATGGAATGATGCTATAAATGAATGTTGATTTCTTATGTCATCCCATCATGCATTGTGAAAGTAAAAGTCTTGATGACTTATTGTTAAGGCTGTATGCTTAAGAGATTGAATTACACCTTTGTGCGGGTGCGAATAGCGTAGTGTAGTTCACTTGTGATTGAACTTGGAGGCGTCGGGGTGTAGGTATCCCACATGTGGACAGTTAGTAGCTCCACTAGACCGTGGTAAAGCTGAAGCGACGCTCCGATGATCTCGATCAGGCATTATCCTATTCACGATCCAGTTGAGAGTGTCTTGTATAGCCAGGTTACACATATTGATTATATTGAGAAGCACATGATTTAAGGCTAACGATATACAGACAGTGACTCTCCCTAACATTCTCTCCGAAATTTATTTTTAGCTCCATGGAGTGGGTTGTCAGTGCATTGTGCATATGCATAGTCTGTGTACATCATGTCGTGGCATAATCGGTGTACATATTGTGGTAGCATAGCCAATATACTTATTGTTGTGGTATGGTCAGTATTCATGTATATTGAGGTACATTATTAAATTATCTATCAGTTGAAGACATTGTTATACTTGTTGTTCTGTGATATTCCTGTATTAACATGATTATATCTGTTGTTCTTTGATATTACTGTTTATGGATGACAATATTATTATTCTTCTTGTTTCTTGTTGCCATGATGGTATTGATGTAGGGGTTCACACCTCTTTATTATATTGTGCTATTTGTTTTATCTATTTCTGTCTTGTGCTTATGCCTGGGAAGACTGCGATGGCGGCAAGATAAGATCTACGAGGTTTTGTTAGGCTACAGTTTCATGGGGGCATCGAAGCATGGAATGTTCGTTGGGACACGGGGCACATTCAGTATGTCGGTGATATAACCTTATTTTGGAGTATGACCCGGTGTGAGGCTACTACGTTTACTATGGACGCAGCTATTTTCTTGGAATTAGATTTGCCTTTTTGGGAGATATAGGGTGATCGTGGAACCATCCTTGGGGAGGACTCCGTAGAGTCGACTGCTCAGACTCCCGTCTATAGTGACATGCCCCGATTAAGAGTTTTGTCTGCTAGGGATTCCGAATAAGGATCTGGAGGAAGATCGTGTGCAGGACCCAACTCTTCAAGTGTTTGGGCTTGGACTAGGCTCAGTTTTCATATGGTAGTTATGTATTTATTTTTTGGAGTACGTAAGTTTTTATGCTTTTGAAACATAATTATAATGTACTCGTGGATGTTGTAAACCTTGTTTTATGAAAAGTCTTTTAGTCGGTTCTCATAACTTGAGTTTCTCTATTTCGGTAAGTTTATGTTATTCATTTAAAAAGAGATTTTGAAACTCGTATTTTATAATATCAATTATTTCATGTTTTAATACTTTTGAAAAGAGTTAGTCTGAAATGTGATGCCCTTCGGAGGGGGTGTTACATTAGGTGGTATCAGGGCAGTTCATCCTGTTGAGTTGGGGTATGGACTGACTATGCTTAGGCTTGTAGAAATGCCTATGTGTGTTGTGCAATTCCTTGTCTCTTGTTTGAGATGTTAAAAAAAGATTGCCTAAGTTGCTTTAGGTTGAATGTTAGAAGTTACTGTTACACGGTTACATGATATTGAGGATTGACTAACTCAATATGTAATGTTCAGTGTGGACAGGAAACTATGACTTCAACTAGGTGAACTAGGAGAATAGGGGTTATTCTAGTAAGAGTCCAGTTGGATGACTGAACCCGTGTAGAATTGTTTGTACCTACACCCTTTGGAGTGGTACCTCTAGTGTGAGTAAAGCCCAACTCTGAGTCTTTTGGGTTTGTGGGTAGGTTTGCCTTGTTTGTACTGTGTGTTTCTCTGAATCTAAACACATAGATATATTGCTTGGTTTCTGAAAGGAGATAATATTGTTTGAAAAAGTTACTTCTTGTTCCCATTGTGTTTTGATTTGTCTATTTTCAAAGAAAACGCAATGGCTCATAGTAGATGTATGCGTGTGAATGCGGAACGCGATAACAATAGGGTGGCTACGACTGCAGAAGTAATGCAAAGGATGGTTGGCGTAATAGTACGATAGAATTAGAAGGCCACTCAGTAGTAGGAATTGATAGTCGAGGCTCAAATTTTGTTAGAGTTGAATCAATCTCAAGATATGGGACCCCATAACATTGGACCATATTGGTTCTGAAAAAAGGATAAATCGTAAGGTCAAGCGATTCCAGCAGAAATCATATTCGCGACCACCAGGAAACCAACAATAAACGACAACCATATGGAGGTAGTGTTAGTAGACCCAGTCAGCCCGTGGCACTTTTACCGATATGTACGAAGTGTGCAAAAAGTCATACAACAAGGAATTCTACAATCAAGGGAAAAGTTTGTTTTAAGTGCGAAAAGCCAAGACATGTGTTTAGGAATTGTACTTCACAAAAGACGAAGCCTTCCGTTAGTGATGTACGTGCTTTAAAATCTCATGTAGAAAGGAGAGTCAATTCCCCAAGTGGAATAAAAGCATCCTAGACTGAAGACCTAAACAAAGGAGACTGTACCACAGGAGGTGATCCTTTGACTATACTGTAAAATTCTAGGGGTAACCCATTTCTTTATGGCATATGACTGTATGGATCAATTAGAGTTATCTGTGTCTTTGTTATCTTTTAACCAAGTTATTTCTACTCCTATTCCAAAAACTTGTTGTTAGTAACCAAGTTGCTTAAATTATCCTATGCCTGTTAAAGACTAAATCTTTTTTGTTGATTTGATTTGTTTACCTCTTTCACAAACTAGACGTGATCTTGAAAATAGATTGGTTATCTTCCAATCATATCTTGTTAAATTATTCCAATAAAATTTTAGAGGTTCATTTCTAAAATCGGGCCATATCAAATTCTTTGTTGGTTATGTCTGGTGGTGCATGAAATCCGCAAGTGTACGGTTTCGTCGTCAAGTAATAAAAAGATCGAATCCACAGGGACTGTGTCTATGAATACCAATTAATTAATTAATTCAATTAAGTTAAACAAAAGAGAATATGATTGTTGATAAAGAAGAACGTAGTAACAAAACAATTAAATAAAATCAAGAAAACATAATTCAAAACAAAAATAGCAAGTAATCAAGAATAGTATTCAGATTCAAGAAAGCTTCCAAGATTGGGGTACCACAATGATACAAGATAAATCCTAATTGACAACCCTTTTATTAAATCTGAAATTCAATTGAAGGTGAATTACCCTAAATTAGTCAATGTTCTTTCTCAAGATACAAGATCCGTGCCCAATTAAACCAATTCCTACTCTCGTGGTAATTGAATTTAAATTGAACCCATTACGCTTTGTGGTAATTCATTGAATCCTCGAATGGGTAAAACTACTCTCGTGATTTAGACCTTAAGTTCAATTCTTATGGTTCCAACACTTAGGTTCACCTCTCAGTACGTCCCTAAATGCCTATGAGATGCAAATAAGTGGCCAACAAATTCACTTGAATAAGAGCAATAAGAATTGAATCAATGAACAATCAAGATCAATAAAAGGGGAAACAATGTCGATTAATCATTATCAATGTATCAAAGGGCATTGCCCAATCCTAGAAACAAAAGAAACTACTCAGACATAGAGAAAAAGAAATCAGAAAACATGTTCATCAACATCCAAACCCGTAATCCAAGAGAGAAGAGGGAAGAAAGATGAAGAACCCCAAGCCTCCAATGTGCCTCCTCCCAAAACCAAAATTAGAACCCCATCATTGTATTCAGAACATCTATTTATAACCTAGGGTTTTAATTGGCTAAAAAGCTCCCAAAAGAAATAAAAATAAAAACTTAAAAACTGCTGCGCACTGCGATCCACGGCCGTGGATCTTGCTGTCAGAATTCTATGGCCATGGATCATTCCACGGCCAGGCCGTGGAACTCCCTGGAATCTCTCTTTTCCTCCTTTAAGTTGCTGCTCGATCTATGGCCGTGGTTTAATCCACGGGCAGGCCGTGGATCCCTCTGGAATGGTCTTTTCGCACCTTTTTGCTATCCATTAAGCTCCAACTTCAAACATGCAAGCATTCCATTCAATCCAAGGCCAATTCAACATTAATCCTGCACAAGAACACCAAAAACACTGCAGTTATTCGAACTAAGGGAAAAACAAACTAAAAGAGAAACTAAAATGCCTAAGAATGCATGCAAAACAAGAACAAAACATGATGTTGTTTCACACACATCAAATCCCCCCAAGCTTAAGACTTTGCTTGTCCCCAAGCAATAACGAATGTCAAACCAAGATATGGGATTAGGAGACAATAATGAATGAGGAACCCGAGAAAACGATATCCAAGCAATAGGCTAAGGCAAACCAAGAATCTGAGAGGTAATCAAAGTCAAGTCTAATTAGAGGCTAAGTTCTCAGAAATCATGCATCCTCACTGATTGAATTAAGTTCACTCCACTAACCACTCTCAAAGTGTTTAAGGGTGAAATCTATACGCTCAAAATCCCTCAAAGAAAATGCACTTTCATATGCTTGATAAGAAACCAAATTTCCACTAATAATCAGCATGCATGCAAGAATCAAAAGGTCTTTCAAGGGTTGTAATGGGACCATGGGAATGATGATAGGTAAGGTAGAAAAAGGAAGGTATGACAAGGGCTAACCAAATTTTCAATAAGCACCAGAAATACAATAGAACATAAATGGAGCAAAGGTAATTCATTTTTGTTTTCAATAAAAAACATAACTCCACAATTCCAAATATTTTTTTTTCTTTACTTTTCTTTCCTTTCTTTCTTTTAATCCTTTTCAACCTTTTATCTCATGATTTTCTCTTTTTTTTTCACTTGAGAAAGGGAAAGGTCAAAAACATATGATTCCCAACATAACTTCACAACTTTCAAACCCAATTCGCTCCATTTAATATTCTAAATGATAACCAATAATGTTTCAGCATAGGTATCAAGAAAACAAGTATGCAATAGGCTCAAAATGGGCAACTAGAGGATGAAAGTGTAACAATTTTAGAAGGCTAGAAAAATACCTAAAATGCCTTAATCACATTCAAGCATGCAACCAAAAATTTCGCTTAAAAAAGGTTTCAAATCAAGTTCTAGAGCATAAGATCAAAGAGGAATATCACTCAACACAAAGAATGGGAACAAAAATCATATAGTGCATACATCCCATATAGGCTCAAAACTCACATTTAGAGGTTTAAAAATTCAATGAGAAGCATAAATTCAGAGAACATATGCTAATTATCAACTATCAAAAGATCACATCTACTATCAATTAAAACAATGCCTATAGCCTATCACAAGAATCAACAAATTGGGTTCCAAATCAATACCATCTCAAAATCCTCAAAAGAGAGGGGCACAAGTTCAACCAAAAAGTCGAGAGATATGATGATATGAAAATGCAATGCAAAACAATATATGAAAATGCATGAAACTAATGAAAATGAAAATATAAAAATACAAAAATACCCCCCAAGCTTAGAACTTACATTGTCCCCAATGTAAAAATCTAAAACAAGAGAAGGGATAAAAGAAAAGAACTCATTGCGGTGTGGAAAAACTTCTAGTGTTCAATCCATGGGCTGGGTGTGGAACTTTCTGACTTCACACTTCACTCTTTTTCTAAATTTAGCTTCAAAAGGGGTCAAACCTAGACAAAATCCATAAGATAAAGATCAAACCAACAAAATAACACACAAAATCAAAAGAAAAAGAAGAAATTAAAAGGAAAAACAAAAACAAAGAAACTTGGGTTGCCTCCCAAGAAGCGCTTGTTTAAAGTCATTAGCTCGACTCTGGTCTGGTTTTTGTGCTCAGGTGATGTCAATGGAGTAGTGCTCAGTCCCCACTCCTTCAAAGTGTTTCACTCTCTGGCTATTTATCATCAAAGGCTTATGACCTTCTTTCTGCACCTCAAGCACACCGTAGGATAAAACTCGAACAATCTCATATGGTCCTGACCATTTCGACCATAACTTACTAGGACAGAAACGTAGAAGCGAGTTATTAACAAGAACTCTATCCCTGAGTTTAAATTCACGCTTCTCGACACACTTATCACTCTGCTTCTTAGGTCCTTCCTTGCAGGGCATAGCATCAATCACTGATTCCTGTATACTTGAAAGCACAACACTATCCACAACTTTAGTAGCATCAATGCGATTACATAAATTTAAGGAATTAGAATTATTTTCAGATTTAAAAACATCAAAAACTACTTCCTCATCATTCAATCGCAAAGTCAATTTTCCTTCATGGACATCAATGATAGCCCTTCCAGTGGCAAGGAATGGACACCCAAGTATGATCGGCATTGTAGCATCAGCTTCCATGTCAAGCACAACAAAATCCACTGGCATATAAAACTTACCAACCTTAATGGGAACATCCTCCAAGATGCCTATGAGGTACTTGACAGACCGATCCGCCAATTGAAGTGAGATAGTTGTGGGTTTCAGCTCACCCACTTCTAACTTCTTACACACAGAAAGGGGCATAAGACTAACACTAGCCCCCAAGTCACACAGAGCTTTATCAAAATTCGTGTTGCCAATCAAACAGGGAATAGAGAAGCTACCTGGATCTTTTAGCTTAGGAGGCAATTTATTCTGAATTAAGGCACTACACTCCTCAATTAAAGCTACTGTCTCAAATTCCTCAAGCTTCCTCTTATTAGACAAAATGTCCTTAAGAAACTTAGCATAGGTAGGTATTTGTTTCAATGCCTCAGTGAAGGGTACATTAATGTACAATTTCTTTAGGACCTCTAGGAACTTCCCAAACTGTTTATCTAACTTCACCTTAGCCAATCTTTGAGGGAAGGGAACCGGGGGTTGGTAAGGTTCAGGGGGTACATACTTAGACACTTTCTCACTAGTTTCCTCCTCCTCTAAGGGTTATGTCTTGGTATCTTTTTCCTTATTCCCCTCATCTTTGTCACACTTCCCTTTACCCTTAGGATCCTCTAACTTCTTTCCACTCCTCAAACTCACAACCTTACAATGTTCATTGCCTGGGTTTATTTCTGGTTGACCAGGAAACTTACCTTGTTGCATATATGAAGTGCTTGCTTGTTGGGCAATCTGGGTTTCCAACATCTTATTATGAATGGCCAAATTGTCAACCTTAGCTGACAACTCTCTAATGGCCTCAGTCACAACTTGCCCATGGTGCCTAAACTCCTCATTCTGCTTAGACTGGCTCTCAACAAAATTCTTAAGAAGAGACTCAAGTCTAGATTTTTGTACCTGTTGAAATCCAGAAGAGGGTTGAGCACTACCTTGCCCAGCTTGATATTGACTATTCCGGTAAGAGAAGTTAGGATGTGACCTCCAACCAGGGTTGTAAGTTTGGGAATACGGATCATTTCTCCCCTTTTGGTTGAAGTCATGAAAATTGTGGCATGATTCCACTTGCTCCACTGGTGCACCATGTGAGGAACCCATTCTAACTTGGCATTCAGCACCAATATATCCCTGTGCTCCACAAATCTCACAAAAATTGTTAGAGGCACCTATGACATTAACATGAGCTTTCTCAAGCATGTCAAAACATTTATTCAAAGAATCAAACTTTGACATAATTAAATCAACACCATCTACCTCAAACTTACCTCTCGAGAGCTTTCTCGGGTTGTGGCCTCTTTCATTAGCCCATTGGTGATGATTTGAAGCTACACTCTCAATTATCCCATAAGCTTCTGTGAGTCTTCTATTCATCAAAGCTCCACCACTGTGAGTCAAGAGACACCTTGAAGAATATTCCAAACCATTGTAGAAGGTGTGGTGTAACACCCTCCCTAGGGCGTCACATTTTAAAATAAAAACTTAAACCAATTATAATTATTTTATAAAAGCTTGAGTTTCAAAATACAAATTTTAAAATTTCTATTTCAGAAATATAAACTTACCAAAAATTAAGAGTAACAATGAAATTAGATTGAACTGATTAACATACATATGCCATATACATCACAAAATAATCAACAATAAATTAAAACATGAAAATTACAGACTCAGAGAAACAAATAGTAAACCCAAAGAAAGTTACTACTAATAGCACCACAGTAATAACACTAACGAGGAAGAATAAAACTCAACTAAAAAAAAAATTCCATTTCTTCACCAACTCGTATCATGTTGAAACTTGGAAGATTACTTCTGTATTGCCGTCACCATCTTGAGAATATTGTCTCCAATAAGCCTCAAAATACGCACTACTACACGAATTTAAACAATACAAACCAAACAAAACAATACAATAAAGAGGTGAGATCCCCTTTCACCTTTACCAAGAAGAGTAGCAAAGAATGATACGAATGACTAGATCATTCCATACACACAAATCAATACATGAATTTAGTCATATTATCAATTTACAATTAATTCTAATAAGCATATATTGTAATCGAATAAACCACAATAACATTACCAGGATAGATATAACAATTCACACTATATAAAATGCCATAACCATAAATCATAATAATATAGAATAAAGATTAAATGCAATATCAGCGTATAATATCCCAAATAAAAGATCATAAGTAAACGATCACAGATAAAAGATAATAATGTACTACATATAAACATATGCAATGTGACACAATCCTACTCCATGGAGCTACAATACACACAACGATATCAGAGAGAATGAGTTGAGACTTCTATTAGTACTGCCTGACCAATCCAAGCTATTGCACTGTCAAAACTTTGTGTCTATAGCTTTGGCTACCCCGACCAAACTATTGCATTGTCAAAACTTTGTGTCTATAGCTGACCGTTGTGATTGCTATTGCACTATCAATACTTTGTGTCTATAGCCCACGAAAAATAAACATAATGGCATAGCATACAACCGACACACAGTCAATTAATTGTATACTACAAAGGCGGTCGATAGTCCTCTCAAAACTTGATTAAGGATAGTGCTTGTCGAGAACATAAGTGTGTTGTCACGCACCACTACCAGAAAGAGCTACCTACGTCCACATATGGAATAGTGCACACTATGAACTCCAAGTCCATATCAGAACCGAACACACTATGCCTATCACATCGACAACACGATGTTATTCATCTCGTCAATCAAATCACCAATTCGTAAATTGGCACGACTCGAGGTGCATGAACAAAGCAATAATTACCAAAATATCCTCGGGTTTCAATTATTTATATAAGTGTCATCAATTTCCAATTATTTACAAAAATACCATCAAATCTCCATCATTTACAAAAACGCCACTAAACTTCCATTATATACAAAAATGTCATCAAACTTTTCATTATTTACAAAAATGCCATCAAACTTTAAATAATCACAAAAACGCCCTCAATAGCGAAAATAATTACGTAAATGCCCTCAATGGCATAAATCTCAAAATACAAGACGCTCCCACTTGGCGCACTATCTTTTTCATAAAACCAAATCACAATACGCACCCACTTGGCACAACATAACTTCTCATATATCTGGGTTCACCACATTGGCCCAATAGTAAAATTTGCTGTTTTTGTCAATCGCGTAGAAATTTTATTTTATTTTCAAAATCTTGTCGTTTTCACAATATATATCACATTTCCAATCGCATAAATATAATTTGCTGTTTCCTCAATCGCGTAATAATTTTATATCATTTTCTCAATCGCATAAGCTTTTTAAATCATTTTCTTTTCCATTTTCCTCAAATAAACAGTTTTTGACTAATAAACAAAATTATTAAGCAATTTAAAACCATTTAAAATATTTTTCAAGCTACTGTAAAATATTTCAAATTAATGTATAATCTTTGTAAATACTAACAATACTTAAATTAGTTTCTAAAATTCAATTCGACCATTTCATTTTTAATAATCAAAACATTTTGATAAAATTTCCTTTAACATGCTTACTTACCTTAGATTATTTAGAATCTAATTTTTCTCACTTTTGGCATGTTGGCCGAAATCTCATAGTATAAATAAAATTCCAAAAATTCATTTCTTTGTTCTAATTCACTTGAATTCACTTGATATTCATTAAAAACATTGTAAATCACCTTAATTCCTTCCATTCAATGGTATGACCGAACCTAGGGTTTTGCATTCTTTGGAATGCTCATGCATTTCTAACATTATAATAACACATACAATACATATGCCACATATTTCAACACTATAGGCATGCAAAATATTCTAAAGCTATAATCATGCATATAAAAATAAATAAATCACCAACCGAAAAATACTTAAATAATCAAATAATTAACACAAGCCACAACAATTCAAACTACCACAATTAACAAACCGAATCCTCATGGATTCTTCATACACAGAACAAAAACATTCCTCACCACCAACACATGGTTGATGAGGGTAATCTCCCTCTTACCTCTTGAAGCAAAATAACCAGGTTAGTCTCCTCCTTCTCCTTGAAATTTCGGGTAGCCTCCAAACAAAATCCTAACAATTTAAAACAATTAGTAAAAACTCATACAAGGTTTAATATGGAAAAACCATGGAACAATCATGGTTAGAAAAATTAGAAATCTAATTTTGAACCATAAAATCAAGACTTACCCTTAAGTAAGTAAGCAAAAACTTGAATTTTGGACAAGATAGAGTAGGATTTTGGAAAAACTTTGTGAAGAGAAAGTGTTTAGAATAGGATTTGGGTTTAGGAAATATGGTTAGATAAAATTATAGATGCTTGGTGTTGTGGGTAGTGTATAGGCCGAATAGGGTGAGAGAGAAAATGGAAGAGAAGTGTTCTTGGTTCTTGGTGTTTTAGAGAGAGAAAATGGATAATTTTTCTAAGATATGTGTGAAATAAAAGTGAAGAGTGATAGAGAGAGAGCACGTGCGTGGGGTTGGAGAAGAAAAAGAGAAAGAATATTTGAGAGCTTTGGAGAATAGATGAAGACTTTGATTAAATGAAATAAGTCTCCTCCAAATGCATGGCCGTGAATCACTTTGAGAGAAAGAATGAATTATGTTTGATTTTGTTTCCTCCAAATGCATGGCCGTGGAAGCACATGCAAAAAGGCCACCAATTTTGACTCTCCAAGACTCCATCTAAGCCTTAGAATCCACCAAGGGTCAAGATTAAATCTTAATCACTAAGCTTGTTTCCTATTGGCTACTCCAAGCCTTGTCACATGTTCTTGAATATTCCATTTTGCCTCCAATATTGCAGCTGCCCAACCGTGTAAATTATGGGAAGAAAAAGAAGAAAATTGCTTGGATAATTACCCAAAATTGAGTGCATAAGTACAGCTGCCATGCGTGAGTAATTGTGGTGATAAAATAAGGATTTTATGGCATATCTATCCTCTCCAACCAGCTGCCCATGTGTCTGCTGCCATGTGAGACTTTTTGGTGGTTTTAAGTCATTAAAAACACATGCAATTTATCCTAGCCATCCATCCCTTCAATGGTTGGGATCATAGCTAGTTGGTGTGCTTAGGAAGCTTTGTAAAGCTTATCCTACAAGCCTCTAAAGGCTGCTGCCCAACGTATCCTCCAAGTCCAAATTCAAGAGTTTAATTTGTTTATTTACATGTTAATTAATTAGGAAGTCTATTTGACTAAATATCCTAATTAAATCCTAATTAACATTTTAATCCTATGACTAATATATCTAACATATACTAACATATATCATAACCTTTAATTAATTTTAGAATTTTCAATTAATATTTTAGATTATACTTAGTTAAGAATTAAACTAGTCTACTTAATTATTTAACTAATTACATAACTAATTAATTAGACACATAATTACATATTTTATAATCTCTAAACAATATTAGCACATCTAATTAATATTTAGATTATAATTATTTTATAACTAAACTAGTTTAATTAGTTTGCAAATTAAGTAATTAATCTAGTCAAACTAAGCTTAATTAATTACTAATCCTAAAGTCAAACCTACAACTTTTGACTTAATCCTAGCCATTGATTCATCTTTAAATCCTATCCATTGATCAAATCCATGGTCATCTTCAAAGCTTATCCATCAAGATTCAATCCTAGCCATTCATCAAATCTATGGTCATCATTCAAGCTTATCCACCAAAATTCAATCCTAGTCATTCATCAAATCTATGGTCATCATTCAAGCTTATCCACCAAGATTCAATCTAATGGTCCAAAATGGTCAAGCCACTTTTGTTGACTTCTCTTTATTAGTTTGACTTCTAGGTGTCTTATTTCTATTGGTCCAAGTTTCTTGTTTCTATTGGTTACTTTATTTATACGTGGGTCCCACACACAAGTGATCAGTCCATTGTCAAAATTTATCTTGAGTAATAAAATAATACTAAAATTATTTTATCACACAAGTTAAATTCTAAAAATTACTGAAACTAATTTATATATCAATCAATTGGGTTTAGTAAGATCCCCCAACTCTAATTAATTAAAATAATATTTTTTCGAACAGAAAAATTATTATTTTCCTGTCCCGGAGCAAATCTCACAAAAAGTCCAAATAAAATCACAGACAGTAATATCAAACACTGTATCATGTAGAAAAACCAAAAATAGTACATTCGGGATGAAATGGTCATTTTTCCATTTTTTCCCATCACGAAGCAAAACACTCAAAACGGTCAAATAAAATAACAGACAGTATTATATGTCTGTATTTCATACAGAAAAAATAAGAAACAGTAAAATAAGGATACATCGGTCTTTTACCCAAAAATTGGGGTGTTACATGGACGATCAACCACTTCTCTAACCCGTGGTGTGGGCAGGCTTCCAGCAAAGCCTTATATCTATCGCAAGCTTCTGACAATGACTCACCATCTTTCTGAACAAAGCTTGTGATTTGTGTCCTTAAGTGAGCAGTCTTGGAAGGTGGAAAGAATTTATCCAAAAAGGCTTGCTCCAATTGGTCCCAAGTAGTTATCGTCTCAGCAGGAACAGACTTCAGCCAAGCTCTAGATCTATCTCTCAACGATAGAGGAAGCAGGCGGAGACGAATAGCATCAATTGAGGCGCCTTCAATCTTGAGGGTCTCACATAACTCCAAGAACATATCCACATGATCATTAGGATCCTCTGACGGCAATCCTCCACATTGGTTCTGCCTTATCATAGACAGTAAGGCAGGAGGTATGGTGAAGTGCCTAGCTTTAATATCTGGCCTAGCAATTCCAGATCACAAACCCCGAGCATTAGGGGCTGCATACTCTTTTAATGGTTTATTATCTTCAGCTGCTACCATGACAAGTGTTGGTTCAGATATTTCTCTTACTCTTTGCCTTTGTTGTCTTCTCCTTCTAAGTAAAGTTCTTTCAATTTCAGGATCTGCTACGATAAGAGTCCCAGAACGTCTAGTACTTTGCATAAACAAGAGAAATTACCAGCAGAGAGTCAAAGAGAAATAAAGAACGTAAGAACCAAATAAAAGAAAAAAGGTTTAAAATAATTAAATTAAAAATTAAATTAATATTCAAGAAAAACACAGTCCCTGGCAACGGAGCCAAAAACTTGGTGCGTGAAATCCGCAAGTGTACGGTTTCGTCATCAAGTAATAAAAAGATCGAATCCACAAGGACTGTGTCTATGAATAGCAATTAATTAATTAATTCAATTAAGTTAAACAAAAGGGAATATGATTATTGATAAAGAAGAATGTAGTAACAAAATAATTAAATAAAATCAAGAAAACAGAATTCAGAACAAAAATAGCAAGTAATCAAGAATGGTATTCAGATTCAAGAAAGCTTCCAAGATTGGGGTACCACAATGATACAAGACAAATCCTAATTGACAACCCTTT
This sequence comes from Ormosia semicastrata, assembly GCA_029884595.1. Lineage (NCBI taxonomy): Eukaryota > Viridiplantae > Streptophyta > Magnoliopsida > Fabales > Fabaceae > Ormosia > Ormosia semicastrata. The sequence continues at coordinate 81,296,033 of JAQQTO010000060.1, forward strand.
TATTAAATCTGAAATTCAATTGAAGGTGAATTACCCTAAATTAGTTAATGTTCTTTCTCAAGATACAAGATCCGTGCCCAATTAAACCAATTTCTACTCTCGTGGTAATTGAATTTAAATTGAACCCATTACGCTTTGTGATAATTCATTGAATCCTCGAAAGGTTAAAACTACTCTCGTGATTTAGACCTTAAGTTCAATTCTTATGGTTCTAACACTTAGGTTCACCTCTCAGTACGTCCCTAAATGCCTATGAGATGCAAATAAGTGGCTAGCAAATTCACATGAATAAGAGCAATAAGAATTGAATCAATGAACAATCAAGATCAATAAAAGGGAAAACAACGTCAATTAATCATTATCAATGTATCAAAGGGTATTGCCCAATCCTAGAAACAAAAGAAACTACTCAGACATAGAGAAGAAGAAATCAGAAAACATGTTCATCGACATCCAAACTCGTAATCCAAGAGAGAAGAGGGAAGAAAGATCAAGAACCCCAAGCCTCCAATGTGCCTCCTCCCAAAACCAAAATTAGAACCCCATCATTGTATTCAGAACATCTATTTATAACCTAGGATTTTAATTGGTTAAAAAGCTCCCAAAAGAAATAAAAATAAAAACTTAAAAACTGCTGCGCACTGCGATCCACGACCGTGGATCTTGCTGTCAGAATTCCATGGCCATGGATCATTCCATGGCCAGGCCGTGGATCATTCCTTGACCGTGGATCATTCCACGGCCAGGCCGTGGAACTCCCTAGAATCTCTCTTTTCCTCCTTCAAGTTGCTGCTCGATCTATGGCCGTGGTTTAATCCACGGGCAGGTCGTGGATCCCTCTGGAATGGTCTTTTCGCACCTTTTTGCTATCCATTAAGCTCCAACTTCAAACATGCAAGCATTCCATTCAATCCAAGGCCAATTCAACATTAATCCTGCACAAGAACACCAAAAACACCGCAGTTATCCGAGCTAAGGGAAAAACAAACTAAAAGGGAAACTAAAATGCCTAAGAATGCATGCAAAACAAGAACAAAACATGATGTTGTTTCATACACATCATCTGGTAACCCATCTGATAGTTTTGCTACCCTTTTCTTCCTGACCTTCATAATGTTTTTCCTGCACTGCAATTGCAAGAAAGAATATTCCTGGTTAAAATCATGTCATAGTATCACATACAGTACTGTTGAAAGAGAACTTGACTGGCAAGACACTTTATGTTAAGAACAAGGACAGGAGAGTGAAGCGATACGAAGGAAAGGAAATTATAAGCAATCTGGAAGGGATTGGTTATGTTTTAATCATATCCTATTAGATCGTTCCAACTAAACGTTAGTGTTTCCTAAGACTAAGATTTTTGGATTTTACGGCCAACCAAGATTGAAGCTTTATTAAGGGAAGGAGCTCAAGGATGCATGTTATTATCTTCTTTGGAGGTCAAGAGTAAGAAGAAGTTGTATGCTAAGTTATCAAAGTACAAATTTTGGTTAGAGGAAGTTAAATTATTGGGTCATGTGATCTCAAAGGAAGGGATTGCTGTTGATTTGTCGAAAGTTGAAGCAGTTCTTCAATGGGAAAGACTGAAGACCATAATGGAGATTCGTAGCTTTGTGGGATTAGCTAGTTATTATCAGAGATTCATTGAAGGATTTTCCAAGATAGTAGGACTTTTTATCCAGCTCACACGAAAAAGTCAAGCTTTTGTATGAACTGATGCATGTGCAGAAAACTTTCAAGGGTTGAAGAGACACTCGACTACTTCACCAATGTTGATTCTACTCAATCCCAACGAACCTTTCAAGGTGTCTCGTGATGCTCCACATTAGGGTTTAGAACGGTTGCTTGTGCAAAATAGAATGGTAGTAGCGTATGCTTCAAGGCAATTGAAAGTACATGAGAAGAACTACCCTACACAAACTCGGGGTTAGTTGTTATGGTTGCATTGAAGATCTAGGGACATTTTCTACATGGAGCAATATTCAACGTCTACAGTGAGCATTAAAGTCTGAAATATCTATTTACTTAGAGAGAGCTAAATATGAGGCATTATATGGACAAGGAATTATAACACCTTTGTGTTGGCACTAAGATAGGGAAAGTTTTGCGTTAGGCCCCGAGCCTGTACAACAAACAATGGATAAAAATTAAGATGACTCAAGACAAGATGTGAATAACTCGGAGAAAGAGAAATTGCATCGATAAAGGGAATTTGGAATGATGTAATTGTAGACGCAACGTGGGAGTTAGAAGTCATAATGGAGGAGCAATATCCGCATGTGTTCAAAGGTATAACAAATTTTGAGAACGAAATTTCTTTTAGAAGAGGAGAGTTGTAACACCTCAGAAATTCCTTATTTTCTGTTCTATATACTTTTTATAATATTTATGATTTTCGTGAATTTTTGTGAATTATTTAAGTGACTTTGATTATTTTATTGTAATCCTCGATTTGCATAAGCATTAAGCGGGACCGGAAGAATAAAATATTTTTCTGAGGTCGGAAAGCTTTAGACTGTGGAAGCATACCAGGGGATCTTACTAAACCCGAGGTCGGACACAGTTTACGAAGTTTTTGTTTTTCGAGATTTTATCTGAAGGATAGAATTTGGGTATGTTCTATTATCCATTAGACAATAGATACTAGCATTGTTAACTATGATTTTTATCCATTGGATAATAGCTTGTAATAAAAATCTAGTAGACCATTTCTATCTAGTCACTTTTATGACATCACCCAATGACATCACATTTGACTTTTTGGATAAAGGGAGAAGCTTCTTGAGGAAGCTTCTTGAGAAGCTTGCAAGAGAAGCTTGGTTCCTTCTCCCAAAGAGTGTTGCACGGCCAAGAGAGAGAGGAGAGACTTCTTGGATAAGTTTCCACTTCAATTTTCAATTCATAACTTTTCTATCACTTTATCTCATATCACCAAAAAGCTATACACTTTATTCTCTCATTTTCTCTTATCTTTTCTTCTCTTATTTTCTCTCCCTACCTCATGGCCACCACTCAAAAATCCACTATCTTTTCTTATTTAATTCTAATCAATCAAACTCTTGAATCCATATCTCCTCCTAAGACCATTTGGTATGAAGATCTTGACTTTATCCACCCCTCATCAAGTGTTTTTCAAGATTTTCTCCAACTTTCAAGTTCAAGGATTTTAAGGTAAAGTTCTTATCCCTCCTAACCTTTTCTTTTCTTGTTTGTGAATAACCATCTATCAAACACTCTCTTCCATTTCTTTCTCCCAAAGCTCACGGCCATAGGTCCTTGAAGGATTAAAGATTTGATTTTTTTTGCTATCACCTAATTCATTTCTATCTTTCTATTAAGAATCAAGAAGCCAAAATACAAAACTCTCTTCTTTTTCTTGGAAAGCCTCACGGCCACACCCCTCAACCCACTCTTTTAATTTTCTTTAATTTCATCTACCCACATTTCTTGAATCAAAACCCCATCCTAAGACACTTTGTTATTGTGGGTTTCTTCTAAATCATCTTGTTTCTAAGCCCTATATGTTGATACTTGTGTGTTGTTTTGTTTTAAGGAACTTCTTAAAAGGAGAAGCTTTTCAAGAGGACCTACAAGGAGCTAGGAAGCTACATCTTAGGTAAGAGGGAGATTAACCTCATCAACCATGTTATGGCGGTGAGGACCAAATTTTGTGTTTGTGAGTAAAAAATCCATGGGAGAATTTATTCACTCGATTGTGTGATTATTGCTTTATGCTTTGTTTGATATTGTATAATTATATGATGTTGATTGTATGTATGAAATAGCTATGGTGGCTTAATGGTTATATGTGATGATATGGTTTTGATAGTATGCATGAACTTAATGTAGTAGAATTGTGATGATTAAAGTATGTTGCATACTATGATTATGTTGTAAAGGAATGATTTTTGGTTCCAAGGATCTCTTGAGGCTTACGGCCTTTTGGCCTAGGAGGAGGTATCCATGAGAAAAATATTTGTATTGGTTAAGAACCTGGATGATTAGGAAGCAAGAATATGATTTATGAGTTTCCAAGTTAAAAGAGGAAAAAGACAAAGTTTTTACCGTTGAAAAGAATTAGTTTTTGGCTATGATATTTGATAATGGAATTGAGAAGTAATTTGGGGACAGTGAGTATTTTTAGTTAAGATGATTTTTGATAAGCTGAATGGAATGGATTTTATTTAGAATTAGAATAATGGAAGTTTTGGAAAGAATGTTAGAAAAAATTATTTAGTTCATTTGGGAACTAAATTAGGATTAAAGGAAATTGATTTTGGGTTCAATTATAGAAATAAGATGGGAAGATGATTTGAAATTTGAAGTATTTTATTTGATGGAGTTTTGGTTGAAATCTTGATGTTGAAGATGAAAATTTTGAGGTCCAAAGACTTTAGGCTCACAACCAAGTGATTTTAAGAAGGGTATCCAAGATAAACTTTGTGTTGATTTGGAACTTAGATGCTTAGGTGAAAAAGGAAAGGGATTAAGGATCTATAATAATGAAGGAGTGATACAATAAGTTGTGGTAATTTAATAAGAAATGGATTTCTGCCTTAAGGGGAAAAACAAGCGTGAGAGAGAAATAGTGAAAACTTGAAAGACTTTAGGGGGTAAAGAAAAGAATTGTGAGGTTAAGACGATGTGGTTTCTTTTAGGTTTTACGTGAAAAATATAAGGAAAAGTCACTCGAGGAGCTTAGTTAGAAGAGTTTGGTGATTAGAAGTAATTTCTACTTTTATTCTTGAAAGTGTCACAATGAGAGCCTAAAAGTGAAATAATGGTCTTACATGTTAAAGAAATTGGTGAGAATGCTTCATGTGATTTCAAAATAATGATCCCTGAATTTTCACAATGGAAGTGCTTGGTGGCTAAATATAATAACCTTGTGCTGTCAGGCTGACGTACTGGACCTGAAAATATCAATGGATGTCTTAACCCAATGGTGGTTTTTTTTTCATGGAATGATGCTGTTAATGAGTGTTGATTTCTCAAGTCATCCCATCATGCATTGTGAAAGTAAAAGTCTTGATGACTTGTTGTTAAGGCTGTATGCCTAGGAAATTGAATTACACCTTTGTGCGGGTGTGAATAGCGTAGTGTAGTTCACTTGGGGTTGAACTTGGAGGCATCGAGGTGTAGGTATCCCACATATGGGCAGTTGGTAGCTCCACTGGACTGTGGTAAAGCTGAAGCGACGCTCCGATGATCTCTACCAGGCACTATTCTATTCAAGATCCGGTTGAGAGTGTCTTGTATAGCCAGGTTGCGCATATTGATTATATTAAGAGGCACATAATTTGAGGCTAACGATATATAGACAGTAACTCTCCCGATCATTCTCTTTGACGTTTGGTTTTAGCTCCATGGAGTGGGTTGTGAGTGCATTGTGCATATGCATAGTCAGTGTACATCGTGTCGTGGCAAAGTCGGTGTGCATATTGTGGTAGCATAGCCAATATACTTATTTTTGTGGTATGGTTAGTATTCACGTATATTGAGGTACATTGTTAAATTATCTATCGGTTAACGATATGATTATACCTGTTGTTCTGTGATATTCCTATATTAACATGATTATATCTGCTGTTCTTTGATATTGCTATTTATGAATGATATTATTTTTATTCTTCTTGTTTCTTGCTGCCATGCTATTATTGATGTAAGGGATCTCACCTCTTTATTATATTGTTCTATTTGTTCTGTCTGTTTTTAACTAGTGCTTATACCTAGGAAGACTACGATGGCAGCAAGGCAAGATCTATGAGGTTTTGTTAGGCTACAGTTTCATGGGGGCATTGAAGCATGGAATGTTCGTTGGGACACGGGGCATATTCAGTATGTCGGTGATATCACCTTATTTTGGAGTATGACCTGGTGTGAGGCTGCTACATTTACTGTGAACACAGCTATTTTCTTGGAATTTGATTTGCCTTTTGGGAAGATATGGGGTCATCGTGGAACCATCCCTGGGGAGGACTCTATAGAGTCGACTGCTCGGACTCCCGTCTGTAGTGACATGCCCTGACTGGGGGTTTTGTCTGCTAGGGATCCTTAATGGGGATCTGGAGGAAGATCGGGTGCAGGACCCAACTCTTCAAGTGTTTGGGCTTGGACTAGGGTCGGTTTTCATATGGCAGTTATGTATTTATTTTTGGAGTACATAAGTTTTTATGCTTTTGAAACATAATTATAATGTACTCATAGAAGTAGTAAACCTTGTTTTATGAAAAGTCTTTTATTCAATTCTCATGACTTGAGTTTCTCTATTTCGATAAGTTTATGTTCTTCATTTAAAAAGAGATTTTGAAACTCGTATTTTATAATGTCAATTATTTCAAAGTGTGAGTAAAGTTTTAATTCTTTTAAAAAGGAGTTAGTATGAAATGTGATGCCCTTCGAAGGTGGGGTTGCATTAGGTGGTATTAGAGCAGTTCATCTTGTTGAGTTGGGGTATGGACTGACTATGTTTAGGCTTGTAGAAATGCCTATGTGTGTTGTGCAATTCCTTGTCTCTTGCTTGAGATATTAAAAGAGGATTGCCTAAGTTGCTTTAGGTTGAATGTTAGAAGTTATTGTTACATGGTTACATGATATTGAGGATTGGCCAACTCAATATGTAATGTTCTGTGTGGACAGGAAACTATGACTTCAACTGAATGAACTAGGAGAATAGGGGTTCTTCTAGTAATAGTCCAGTTGGATGACTGAACTTGTGTAGAATATTTTGTACCTACACCCTTTGGAGTGGTGCCTCTAGTGTGAGTAGAGCCCAAGTCTGAGTCTTTTGGGTTTGTGGGTAGGTTTACCTTGTTTGTACTGTGTCTTTCTCTGAAACTAAACACAGAGTTGTATTACTTGGTTTCCGAAAGGAGACAATATTGGTTGAAAAAGTTACTTCTTGTTCCCATTGTGTTTTGATTTGTCTGTTTTCGAAGAAAAGACGATGGCTCGCAGTAGACGTATGTGTGTGAATGTGGAATGCGATAACAATAGGGTGGCTACGATTGCAGAAGGAATGCAAAGGATGGCTAGCGTACTAGTACGATAGAATCAGAAGGCCGCTCAACAGCAGGAATTGATAGCTGAGGCTCAGATTTTGTTAGAGTTGAATCAATCTCAAGATATGGGACCCCATAATGTTAGACCATATTGGTTCTAAAAAAAAGAGAAATCGTAAGGTCAAGCGATTCTAGTAGAAATCGAATTCGCAACCACCAGGAAATCAATAACAAACAACAACCATATGGAGGTAGTGTTAGTAGACCCAGTCAGCCCGTGGCACTTTTACCGATATGTAAGAAGTGTGCAAAAAGTCATGCAATAAGGAATTGTACGATCAAGGGAAAAGTTTGTTTCAAGTGCAGAAAGCCAGGACACGTATTTAGGAATTGTACTTCAAAAAAGATTAAGCCTTCCATTAGTGATGTACGTGCTTCAAAATCTCACATAGAAAGGAGAGTTAATTCCCTAAGTGGAGTAAAAGCGTCCTAGCTTGAAGACCTAAACAAGGGAGACTGTACCGCAGGAGGTGATCCTTTGACTATACTGTATAATTCTGAGGGTAACCCGTTTCTTTATGGCATATGACTGTATGGATCAATTAGAGTTATCTGTGTCTTCGTTATCTTTTAACCATGTTATTTCTACTCCTATTCCAAAAACCTGTTGTTGGTAACCAAGTTGCTTAAATTATCCTATGCCTGTTAAAGACTGAATTTTTTCTGTTGATTTGATTTATTTACTTCTTTCACAAACTAGACATGATCATGAAAATGGATTGGTTATCTTCCAACCATATCCTGTTAAAATGTTCCAATAAAATTTTAGAAGCTCATATCTAAAATAGGGCCATATCAAATTCTTTGTTGGATATGTCTGATAACCCATCAGATAGTTTTGCTACCCTTGTCTTCTTGACCTTCATAATGTTTTTCATGCACTGCAACTGCAAGAAAGAATATTCCTGGTCCAAATCATGTCATAGTATCAAATATAGTACTGTTGAAAGAGAACTTGATTAGCAAGACACTTTATGTTAAGAACAAGGGCAAGAGAGTGAAGCGATACGAAGGAAAGGAAATTACAAGCAATCTGGAAGGGATTGGTTATTTTTTAATCATATCCTATTAGATCATTCTAACTAAACCTTAGTGTTTCCTAAGACTAAGATTTCTGGATTTTACGGCCAACCAAGATTGAAGCTTTATTGAGGGAAGAAGCTCAAGGATGCATGTTATTATCTTCTTTGGAGGTCAAGAGGAAGAAGAAGTTGTATGCTAAGTTATCAAAGTATGAATTTTGGTTAGAGGAGGTTAAATTCTTGGGTCATATGATCTCAAAGGTAGGGATTGCTGTGGATTCGTCGAAAGTTGAAGCAGTTCATCAATGGGAAAGACCGAAGACCATAATGGAGATTCGTAGCTTTGTGGGATTAGTTGGTTATTATCAGAGATTCATCAAAGGATTTTCCAAGATAGTAGGACCTCTTATCCAGTTCACACGAAAGAGTCAAGCTTTTGTATGAACTGATGCATGCGAGAAAAACTTTCAAGGGTTGAAGAGACACTCGACTACTTCGCCAGTGTTGATTCTACCTAATCCCAATGAACCTTTCGAGGTGTCTCGTGATGCTCCACATTAGGGTTTAGAATGGGTGCTTGTGCGAAATAGAAGGGGTAGTAGCGTATGCTTCAAGGCGATTGAAAGTACATAAGAAGAACTACCCTACACAAAATCGGGGTTAGGTGTTATAGTTATATTAAAGAGCTGGAGATATTTTCTACATGGAGCAATATTCAACGTCTACAGTGAGCATTAAAGTTTGAAATATTTGTTTACTCAGAAAGAGTTAAATATGAGGCATTATATGAACGACGAATTATAATACCTTTGTGTTGGCACCAAGATAGGGAAAGTTTTGTGCCAAGACCCAAGCTTGTACAACAAATAACGGATAAAAATTAAAATGACTTAGGACAAGATGTGAACAATTCAGAGGAAGAGAAATTGCATCAGTAAAGGGAATTTGGAAAAATGTAATTGCAGACGCAACGTGGGAGCTAGAAGACATAATGAAGGAGCAATGTCCGCATGTTCTAAGGTATAACTAATTTTGAGGATGAAATTTTTTTTAGAAGAGGAGAGTTGTAACACCCCGAAAATTCCTTCTTTTTTGTTCTATATGCTTTTTATAATATTTATGATTTTCGTGAATTTTTTTGAATTATTTGGGTGACTTTAATTATTTTATTGTATTCCTCGATTTACATATGCATTAAGCGGGACCAAAAGAATAAAATATTTTTCGAGGCTGGAAAGCTTTGGACTGTGGAAACGTACTAGGGGATCTTACTAAACCCGAGGTCGGACATAGTTTACGAAGTTTTCATTTTTTGAAATTTTATCTAAAAGATAAAATTTGGGTACGTTCTATTATCTAATGGTCAATAGATACCAACATTGTTAATTGTGATTTTTATCCATTGGATAATAGCTTGTAATAAAAATCTAGTAGACCATTTCTATCTAGTCACTTTTATGACATCAACCAAGTGAAATCACCCAATGACATCACATTTGACTTGTTGGATAAAGGGAGAAGCTTCTTGAGGAAGCTTTAGGAGAAGCTTGGCTCCTTCTTCCAAAGAGTGTTGCTCGGCCAAGAGAAAGGGGAGAGACTTCTTGGATAAGTTTCCACTTCAATTTTCAATTCATAACTTTTCTATCACTTTCCCTCTCATCACCAAAAAGCTATACACTTTCTTCTCTCATTTTCTCTTATTTTTTCTTCTCTCATTTTCTCTCCTTACCTCACGACCACCACCCAAAAATCCACTATCTCTTCTTTAATTCTAATCAATCACACTCTTGAATCTATATCCCTTCCTAAGACCATTTGGTGTGAAGATCTTGACTTTATCCACCCCTCATCTAGTGTTTCTTCAAGATTTTCTCCAACTCTCAAGTTCAAGGATTTTAAGGTAAAGTTCTTATCCCTCCTAACCTTTTCTTGTCTTGTTTGAGAATAACCATCTATCAAACACTCTCTTCCATTTCTTTCTCCCAAAGCTCACGGCCATAGGTCCTTGGAGGATCAAAGATTTGATTTTTTTGCTATCACTTAGTTTATTTCTATCTTTCTATCAAGAATCAAGAAGTCAAAATACAAAACTCTCTTCTTTTTCTTGGAAAGCCTCACGGCCACACCCCTTAACCCACTCTGTTAATCTTCTTTAATTTCATCTATCCATATTTCTTGAATCAAAACCCCATCCTAAGACACTTTGTTGTTGTGGGTTTCTTCTAAATCATCTTGTTTCCAAGCCCTAAATGTTGATACTTGTGTGTTGTTTTGTTTTAATGATCTTCTTAAAAGGAGAAGCTTTTCAAGAGGACCTACAAGGAGCTAGGAAGCTACATATTAGGTAAAAGGGAGATTAACCTCATCAACCATGTTATGGTGGTGAGGAACGAATTTTGTGTTTGTGAGTGAAAAATCCATGTGAGGATTTATTCACTCGATTGTGTGATTATTGGTTTATGCTTGTTTGATTTTGTATAATTATATGATGTTGATTGTATATATGAAATAGCTATGGTGGCTTAATGGTTATATGTGATGATATGATTTTGATAGTATGCATGAACTTAATGTAATAGAATTGTGATGATTAAGGTATGTTACATACTATGATTATGTTGTAAAGGAATTATTTTTGGTTCCAAGGATCTCTTGCGGCTCACGGCCTTTTGGCCTAGGAGGAGGTATCCATGAGAAAAATGTTTGTATTGGTTAAGAACTTATGTAACACCCTAACTTTTGGGATAATTATAATATTGTCTTGAAATATACTATTTTGTGAATTCTATGAGTAGTAAATTAAATTTGATTGTTTCGTGAGTGTATTTAATTATTGTATGTGATTTGCTCCAAGCCAGGGAAATAATAATTTTCTGGCCGAAAAAATCTTATCTTAATTAATTGGAGCTGGGAGATCTTACTAAACCTAATTCTGATTGATATATATATTAATCTCATAATTTTTAGGATTTAACAGTGTAATAAAATAATATTATATTATTATAATATTATTTTATATTACAATACCTACTATCTCAAAAATAGTAGAAATCTGCTTCAAAATGACCACGGATCTTTAAAAGTCTGTGGGACCCAAGTTTAGGAAAAGCAGCCAACGATTCTGACTGGACAAATTCTAAACCAATGGGAGTGAGTCAATGAAAGTGGCTTGACTATTTTGAACTAATAGGAATAGGTCAACAAAAGGAGCATGGACTTTAATATGGACCGTTGGATGTAGACTTAGTTTGGAAGCCTTTAACCTTAACCATTGATCAAATCAATGGTGTGGATGTGAACTTGATTAGCAAGCATTGAATGTAGGCCATAGATCTAATCTAGGGCTAGGAATTAAAGTTGAAATCAATGGTTAGAATTAAGTCAAACATAGTGGCTTGAGTTTGATTAGTAGTTAATTAAACCTAATTTGGTTAATCTAATTACCTAATTAGCAAACTAAGTAAACTAACTTAGTTATTAATTAGTTATAATCTAAATACTAATTAGATATCCTAATATTGTTTAAAGGTTATAATATATGCTAATATATGTTAAACTAATTAGTTATATCATTAGAATGTTAATTAAGTATTAATAGGATATTTAACCTAATTAATTGTCTACTTAATTAGCATTTAATTAGCTTGTAATTAAAACTAATCCAAGCCCCTAAACCCAAAGAACCCCATGGCCAAGGAGGCTAGGTGGTCAAGTTCTACATGGTTCTTGAACTATCCATGACATAAGCCATGTGCTTGTTTAATGTGAATACATTTAAATATTTACCTATTCAAGTTAAACACTCAACCTCACCCACACTCACCTCACGATAGCCCCTCCCTTTTGTCACTCAATATTTACTTTTTACACTTATCATAATCAAGCTTTCTATTTTCTCTCAAAACACCAAAAAATCCAAGCAAACTTTCTCTCTCATTTTCTTGCTAGAATTCGGCCAAGCACCCAAACCCTACCACCAATCTTCTACAATTTTACCTCTTAGCTTTTCTTAAACCAAAATCCTATTCTAAACGCTTTTCCTTCACAAGGTTTTGCCAAAAACTTACTCTATCTAGTTTAAAATCCAACCTTTTGTTCACTTTCAAAAGGGTAAGTTTTGATTTTTTGGTTCAAAGTTTGATTTTTAATTTTCCTAACCATGATTGCTCCATGGTTTTTCAATATTGATCATTGTATGTGTTTTTACTAATTGTTTAAGAATTTTAGGGATTTGTTTAGAGGATATACGAAATTTTAAAGAGAAGGAGGAGACTAACCGATTATTGTCTTCAAGAGGTAAGAGGGAGATTTAATCTCATCAACCTAAGTGGTGATGGGAAAATGGATTTGATCGTGTATAAAGAATCCATAAGGATTCATTTGTGTGGTTGTTTTATTGTTTTTATTATTTGTGTGATTGTTTAAATGCTTTCCTATTTGTGATTTATTTTTTTTGCTATGCATGTTTATAGCTTTAAAATATATTGTATGTATATTGTATGTGTTTATAGTTATATGTGTTTATAATTGTGTAATTATTAAAGTAGGATGTGAATAACATGTAACGATTTGCATGAGTGTTCCAAAGAACATATTGAGGCTCATGACCTTATCATGAAACAGAGAGCCAAAATGTTCTCAACCATTTTCTAAATCAATGATTTAAAGAATCTAGGTAAAATAATAAGTTTAAGAATGATTTTGATTAATTATGGCCAACAAGCCATTTAATGTATAATTGAATGCCATTTTATTTTCGAAGATAGGTTAGGTAATGGATTTACAAAATAAATTGAATCCAATGAATCTTTGTGAAAACAAAAGGAATAAATTTGGTTCTAGAAACCTAACTTAGCAGAATTTATTTTAAAGTAAGAACTAAAACAAACACTTGAAGAATACTAACGTAGAGCTCACTCAATAAGTTTTGAAGCGCGTTAGCATGTTTCAAAGTGTAACTGATGGGTAGAATTAAAATAAACAGAATTTAGAGGAAAATGTTAAAAATACCTTATACTGATTTTATAGGCAAAATGCTACCGAAATTTACTAAAATCAGACGAATAAAATGCAAAGATTCCATACTATATTTATAACACAAGGAAAATACTCTACGTAATTTTAAATGTACTAGATGTAGTCTACACATATTTAAAATGATGATTTTAAGCTATTCGGTTAAGAAAACAAATTTAAAATCTTACGCGATTGTGAAAATGATTTAAAAACATTACGTGATGTTCAAAAACGTCAAAATATCTTTTACGCGATTTAAAAACATTTGTGAAAATGATGAGATTATGAAAACGCGATAAAATTTCTACGCGATTAAACGATATAGTGAGTTTTACTATCGGGCCAAAGTGGTGGACCCGGACATGTTGTGAGATAGTACTGTCAGGTGGGACAGGCTATATTTTGAGTGTTTGGTGACTAAGGGTGTTTCCATAATTATGTTAAAATATTGATATTAAGGGCATTTTTATAATTTTAGATCATGCTTATAGTGTTGTGCCAATTGGGTTGATAATTGGTGATTGATTGACGAGACGAATTACACAGTGGTTTGGTGTGATAGGCGTAGTGTGGTTCATTATATGAACTTGGAGGCATTAGTGTGCGGAGAATTCCACATGGGGACAGTGGGTTGCTCCTCTGGGTCGTGGTAACAGGCAACACACTAATGATCTTGACGAGCACTATTCTTAATCGAGATCTTGAGGGAACTACTAAGTACTATGCCTATAGTGCATGATGTTGGACTGTGTGCTACTACACGATGTTTGGACTGTGGGCTATAGACACGACGTTAGACAGTGCAATAGTTTAGTTGGCCAGCCATAAAGTATTATTAGTTTCTATTTAGATCATTCTCTCAGATATCCGTGTTTAGCTCCATGGAGTAGGAAAGAGTCAGTGTGTGTTCATGCATTATCTGCATTTTACTGTTTACCATAATCTGTGATAAAAAGTATGATCTATTGCTTTGAGATATTATGCATGATATAAATATATGTGTTATTTTAATATGCATTGTATTGTCATGTGTTGTATTGTCGTTTTCTTTATTGCCATGCGGGTAATGGTGTAGATTGTCTCACCTTTCTATATGTTTTCTCGATATTACTATATTATTTCCGTAAAGAGTTTAAGGAAGAGGAGGAATAGCCTCTTGAGATACAGTATCCCGACGAGCACCAGCCGGGCGAGCTGTATGAGGACGGTGAACCGATAGACCACCCTTATCATCAAGACTAATCTTGAGATCATGGCGTTGCCAGGGTTTTTCGGGTTTGTGAGACTTGAGTTTCACGGAGGTTCTGAGGCCTAGCGTATGCGAGTGGATAGAGGAACAGTTGTCTACGTGGGACGTTTGACTGTGTCCCTATGTAGAGAGTATGATGGAGATGTCATATTTACTACTATGTTATATTTACATCTAGAGTTGCCACTGCCTCTTAGGTGTTACTGGCACGGAATATTCCATGCGCCTAGCGAGCTCAGTAGTGAGTCAACAGCCCGGACTCGTGTCCGTAGAGCTGTAGGATCTCCAAGATGTCAACTTTTCGATGATCTTTCTGAGGATAATCCATCGTAGGGTTAGAAATCTTTCGAGATGCACTTGGGCAATACTATGTTTTAGTTTTATGTTGTCTTTTTACTGCTTTGTTAAATAATTGTAGTTATAAATTATGTGTGTACTACAGAAAAATCATATGTATATTATGGTGTGACTATGTTTTGTCATATTTCGTGTTTCATGTTATTTTATTTAATGTTATAAGTATAAAGGAAAAAAATTTACCACAAATATTATTTAAGTAACAAATGTTTTACAACTTGGGTAAGAGTTTTATTTTATTTTATTGCATTCATAAATATGACATCCCCACAAGGGTGTTACATTAGTTGGTATCAGAGCCCAAGTTAGAGTCTTTTGGGGTTGTGGTTAGGTTTATTTTTGCTTGTGTTGTGTGATTCTTTGTGATTTGTTTCCAAAAGGTTACATCTGACATTGTTTTGTCTTGTTGAAGAAAGAGGATGTCTAGAGGAAGACGAACGCGTGCGAATGTGGAACAAGATGTGGATCCAATGATTGCAGCTGTTAAAGCTATGCAGCGAATGGCGGAAGTGATTACCCAGCAAAATCAACGAGCAGCTCAACAACAAGATGCAACTGCTGATGCTCTGAATTTGTCTGATTTTGGCGCAACAACCCGCCACAGTTTAGAGGTGAGTTTGACCCCGAGAAGGCGAGTTTTTGGATTCAAGACTTGGAAAGAGTTTTTGAAGGAATGGGGTGCGCAGAGAATAGGAAGGTAACATATGCTGCTTTTATGTTGAGAAGAGATGCTGAGAATTGGTGGAGAAATACCCGCCAATTATTGCAAGCTGAAGGGACTGAGAACACTTGGGAAGTGTTCAGTGAAGTGTTTCTGGAGAAGTACTTTCCTAGTGCTACCCGACATGCCAAGGATATGGAATTTCTTGGTTTACGTCAGGGGAATATGACTGTTGGAGAGTATGCTTCTAAATTTGAGAACTTGTCGCAGTTCTCAAGGTATTTCCAAATCCGACCAGATGAGGTGTGGAAGTGCCAAAAGTTTGAAGATGGATTAAGGGTAGAATTGAGGCGAGCAGTGCTACCTATGAGAATGAGAAAGTTTCCTGTTTTGGTGGATACTTGTCGACGACTCGAGGAGTTGGAGCCGTCCCGAGATCCGAGAAATTGTAACTTTGGACCGACTAGGTTCCAAAGGGGAGGTAGTAGTAGTAATAACCGATTTCAACGTAAACCTTATGCAAGACCATCGGGAAGTCAGCCTCAATGTCCGTCTATTGGGGGAAGTTCTAGCGGTAACCGAGCTGGTCAGAATGTGGCGTTTACGCTGACATGTTTTAAATATGGGAAGAGTGATCATATATCTACAGATTGTCCGATCAGAGGAACGATCTGTTTCAACTGCAGAAAACCTGGACATGTTTCTAGGGATTGTACTCAGCCGAAAAGGAAGCCTGCTGTGAGAAATGTTCGTGCTACTCAGCCGCGATCTGGAGGGTGAGTGTATACAATGACTGGAGCTGAAGCTTCTCAATCTGAAGATCTTATTCAAGGAGAAGGTGTCATTGAAGGTAATCACCTGACTTTTCTATATGATTCGGGTGCAACACACTCATTTATTGTATATGATTGTGTGGAACGATTGAAATTGCCTGTGTCTTCTCTGAGTTTTCAATTGATTGTTTCTATAACAACTGCCAAGCCTGTTGTTACATCCAAAATATGTATGAACTGTCCTATTGTTATAAAGGATCGTATGTTTTCGATCAATTTAATTTGTTTACCTCTTGTTGAGATAGACATAATACTAGGAATGGATTGGTTATCTTCTAACCATATCCTTATAGATTGTGCAAGAAAAATCATAGTTTTTCCTATGGAAGAAAGTTCTGGATTCTTGACTGCTGTTAAAGTCAAGTCGTTGTTGAGGGATGGAGCTCAAGGTTTTATGTTGCTGTCTTCTTTATAAGTCAAAAGCGAGAAGGATGTGAGCACTATTCCTATCGTCAATGAGTTTCCAGAGATTTTTCCTGATGATGTACCCAGTTTACCACCGAAAAGGGAGATCGAGTTCTCTATTGACTTAGTGCCGGGAGCAGGTCCTCTTTCGATTACACCATACCGAATGTTGCCTGCAGAGTTGGCAGAGTTGAAGAAGCAATTGAAGGAACTGTTGGAGAAACAGTTTGTGCGACCTAGTGTTTCACCATGGGGAGCACCAGTGCTACTAGTCAAAAAGAAGGATGGAACTTCACGTCTTTGTGTTGATTATCGTCAGCTGAACAAGGTTACTATAAAGAATAAGTATCCACTACTGAGAATTGATGACTTGATGGATCAGTTGAAGGGAGCCGCTGTATTCTCTAAGATAGATTTGCGATCAGGTTATCATCAGATTCGTGTCAAGGTTGATGATGTACCTAAAACAGCTTTCCGAACTCGTTATGGACATTATAAGTATCAAGTGATGCCGTTCGGAGTGACGAATGCTCTTGCAATATTCATGGACTATATGAATAGGATTTTTCATCCGTACCTAGACAAATTTGTCGTTGTCTTTATCAATGACATTCTGATCTACTCTCAAAGTCAAGAAGAGCATGCTGAACATCTCAGTATAGTTCTCTATATTTTGAAAGAGAAGAAGCTGTATGCGAAGTTGGAAAAGTGCGAGTTTTTATTAGAAGAAGTTCAATTTCTAGGTCATGTAATTTCCAAGGAAGGTATTGCGGTAGACCCATCAAAGGTGGAGATTGTTTTGCAGTGGGAAAGGCCTAAGACAGTGACTGAGGTTCAAAGTGCAACACCCCTCGATTTAATAACCAATGCACAATCGTCATTACGTCGTGGTCACTAAATTTCGGGGTGCTAACATTGTCAAATAACAAACTTTACAAAAATATTAATTATTTCACATATGAGAAAAATAGGAGCCACGAATGAGTAGTTGCTTATATAACCAGTTAAATTATGAATTATAATATGTACTTGAATTACAGCATGTAATACTGGATAATCATCTTAAAACATACATATATCCAAAATACACTTTATATAGGTAATGCAAAATAAAATATAAACTACCCATAATATATTTACGACTAAGGAGTTGGGCACTCCATCAAATCCCGAATGCGTGAGGCAACTCCGGCTCACAGGAGTAGTGAGAAATATAGGATAAGGTCTTCAATCGCAGTCCTCTTCATGGTCAATGTAAGATCCTCAAGCATGTTAAATACGTCTTGTCGGTCCAATCGACTCACGCGCGTTAACACCACAAGTGAACACAATTCGAACGAACCCAATAGAACTCCCTTTGCGACGACATCACCGGATACAAAGTGGGTCAAACCAAGAAAATCCAAAAGAATCCAACCTCGTTCCCACTTACGTCTTTAATCAAAAATTGACATAGAGCAAGAAAAGTACAAGAAAGAGGTAAGACATCCTACCATCATTACCAATTATAGCATCGAGAAACCAAATGGCGCAAAGCGCCCACATAGCATTTATGACAGCAATAATGGTAATAAACATTCCATAGCAATTATGATCAACTAAACAGTTCCAGGCAGTCATATACATATAGATATATCAGAAGTACAACAGTTCCAATTATAATAACGATGTATGCCAGATAATTCATGGACCCACTATGCATATGCATACAAAATCAAAATCCTACTCCATGGAGCTAGACATAAACGGTCGGAGAGAAAGATCAGGCGACATGTCTGCAACTAGGCTGCCGAGGCCAAAGTGCTATAATTCTGAATTTACCCACGTGCACATCATGGCATTATACAGACAGTCTGCTCTAGATCGCGATATAGGACAGTGTCTCGGTCCGGATCGTCAGTGTGTTTGCATCGGTCTGCCCCACGGACAGAGAGCTACCAACTGCCCATTGCGAGGTACCCGCACCCTGACGCCCCCAAGGTCAACCGATGACCTACACTTGTCTATTCGCA
Organism: Ormosia semicastrata; assembly: GCA_029884595.1. Classification (NCBI taxonomy): domain Eukaryota; kingdom Viridiplantae; phylum Streptophyta; class Magnoliopsida; order Fabales; family Fabaceae; genus Ormosia; species Ormosia semicastrata. Next base: position 81,314,649 of record JAQQTO010000060.1, read on the forward strand.
CCCGCACTAAGGTGTGTTCAACTCCTAGGCAACTAGGCCTTACGACAGTCCAATGGACATTCACAATGCATACAGACTCTATGCATAATCATGTATGGTCATTATTACATACTATTCCATCATATGTCACAATTTGCCCAAGTAAGAATTAACCCAATCAATGGTCACCCACATGGACCCACAATAGCATGATATTGTTGTTAAATAAATTAATACATTTTAAAGCATATTATGGATTCTTACTTAGGTTTAGCTTTACTTACAGAGTTTGTCTCTAAAGGAATTCTCTTAGTTAACTTAAATCCTCTTAGGTAATTTATTCATATGCCCTTAGAAGGTTATTCTAAGATCTCAAAATCTCACACTCTCATGTTCTTCCCTGTTTATGCATCCCTAAGTAATTTCTAGTCATCCCATTTATTTATAATCAATATGCCTCTATTAGTCCCAAGGTTTTGGGTCCAGGAAAATACACGGTCGGAATCACAAACCGAGTCTGATTTCAATTACTAGGTGTTGGACGATAGGTATACTTTTGAATTCGATGAAGACAATACGTTTTATGAATAATTGAAGCTGCCATTCGACGAAGAATAATGTAACAGGAGGAGGAAAGAATGGGGGAAAACATTTTATAATAGGATTGGCAAGAAATCAATTTATGTCGGATGGGGTTCTGTCGAACGAAGATCAAAACTGTCGAACCCTCCTGAGGGTCAGCAAAAGCCTCAATTCGACGGGTATAGGTGTCGACGTTGGAGAAAATCTCCCAAGTGTCGAACCGACGAAACATTGGTCAAAATCTCTAATTTCGACGAGTCTGGAGAAATTCATCTACTCGACATGCATTGTCTCTCAAACTCGACGATTATTGACTTTGGGGCAGTTTCTCCTAAGTGTCCAGGGACTCTATTCGACGGGTTTTGGTCGGAAGATCAATCTCGACGGGCATGATCGGGGTTCATACTCGACGGATTTTGACAATGTGTTTAGTGGTCAAAGATCTAAACTCGACGGATTTTCACATTGTGTTTAGTGGTCAGAAATGTAAACTCGACGAGTTTTGACATTCGACGGAAATGGTCAGAAGTCTAAACTCGACGAATTTTAACATTTTAATAAGTAATTAGGATATCAAATTCGACAGGTTTGGCCAGAAGTCCATACTCGACGGATTTTAACATTTTACTAAGTAATTAGATTATCAAATTCGACAGGTTTGGCCAGAAGTCCATACTCGACGGATTTTAACATTCTACTAAGTAATTAGGTTATCAAATTCGACAGGTTTGGCCAGAAGTTCATACTCGACGGATTTTAACATTTAACCAAGTAATTAGGATATCAAATTACGAGTTTGGCGAAGTTCATACTCGAATGATTTTAACATTTAACTAAGTAATTAGGATATCAAATTCTACTGGTTTGACGGAAGTTCATTGGATTTTAACATTTAACTAAGTAATTAGGATATCAAATTCGACAGTTTGGCGAAGTTCATACATTTGATTTTAACATTTAACTAAGTAATTAGGATATCAAATTCGACATGTGTTTGGCAGAAGTTCATACTCGACTTGATTTTAACATTTGACTAAGTAATTAGGATATCAAATTTGACAGGTTTTCACATTCGACGTATTTTGGCCAGATTTCACACTATTACCAGTTTTCTCATTAAGTTTCCAAATTTCTTGGCTTACACCGTAACTATCCGAGAACCAATCGGGACTCATTCCCTTCCTTATTCCACGTTCCAATACATCCATATATATATATATATATATTCAAAACTCAAACAATCAAATAGCACAGATGCAATACAAAACAACATACAAAAGTAGAATGACCCTCAACACCAATCACAGACGTTCCTAAATGCTAAAATAGGTTGAGGAGGAGTGTCTTCCTCTTACCTTGGAGAAGCACAAAGAAAAACTGCTCCTTTTTGGTCGGAAATCACGTTTTCAGTTTCAGAGATCCTTAAAGTTCCAACCTTTAAGCTTCAACAGTGGAGAAGATGAAGATGAAGAAAATGTAGGACCTTGGAGATGTTTTCCTCAGATATGGTGGTTCTCCAAACACGAAATGGTGCTGGGAGTGTGACGGTTTTGGAAGAACAAAACGGAGGTGTGGGTGGATGGTGTTGTCTTTGTGGGGTGAAAGAGAATAGAGAAAGATGAGTGAATAGTGATCTGCGTGAGGGAGAGTGACCAGCATGAATGAGGAGAATGGGAGAGAAATGAATTAGACCCCTTAATTCAAACGTGCTGCACAAAATAGGAGGAGAGAGAAATAATAAAATAATAGTTGGAAGAAGCTTCCTTGAGAAGCTTCGCGCGCTCCTCGATAAAGTGTATGGTAAGCTAGTCTCCAAATTAAATACATCTGATAGATGATCAATTATACTGTAGAATTATTTTCTCAGTGAATAAAATTACAAGTGATGAAAATAATATTTTATTATTCATCCGATAATTTTATGATACCGCGATTTTATCTAGCAGATAAAACCTTGAAAAATGCAAACCTCGCAAACTGTGCCTGGCCTCGGGTTTAGTAAGATCCCCCATCGACGCATTGACAGTTCAAGGTTTACCAGCCTCAGGGAGGACATTTCGTTATCCCGGCTCCGCTCAATGCATACGCAAAACGAGGAATATATTAAAATATTCAACATTTTCAGAAAATTTCACAAAAATCACCAAAAATCACAAATATTATAAAATGATTATTTATAATGAAATAAGCAATTTTCGGGATGTTACACAAAGTTTTGTTGGATCAGCCAGATATTACCGAAGGTTTATTGAAGGTTTTTCCAAGATAGCTGGACCACTTACATAACTCACGAGGAAGAGCCAAGCTTTTGATTAGACGGAGGAACGTGAAGCAAGTTTCCAAGAGTTGAAGAAGAGATTAACGACTGCACTAGTGTTAATTTTGCCGGATCCTAACAAATCTTTTGAGGTGTATTGTGACGCTTCTTACCAAGGGTTAGGATGTGTGTTGATGCAGAATCGGAATGTGGTAGCTTATGCTTTAAGACAGTTGAAGGTTCATAAGAGGAACTACCCAATGCACGATTTGGAGCTAGCCGTAGTTGTCTTTGCGTTAAAAGTGTGGAGGCATTTTATGTATGGAGCTATGTTCAATGTCTTTAGCGATCACAAGAGCTTAAAATACTTGTTTGATAAAAAAGAATTGAATATGAGACAGAGGCGATGGTTAGAATTTTTGAAGGACTATGATTTTCAGCTTCAATACCATCCAGGAAAAACGAATGTGGTGGCATATGCTTTGAGCAAGAAGGTGGTCAGTGTTTCTACCATGATGATAAAGGAGGAGAAGTTGATTAATCAATTCAAAGATCTTTGGTTGTCAGTGGAATTGGTACTCAGAAAGATTCATTTAAGTAAAGTTGTAGTTTTGAATGACTTGTTGGAAGTAATCCGAGAAAAATAAGATGAGGATTTGTTTTTACAAAATGAAAAGGAATTGTTGAAGCAAGGTCATAAAGCGACGATGGAGGAAGGATCTGATGGAATCTTGAGATTTGAAGGACGAGTTTGTATACCTGATGATCCCGAACTCAAGAAAGCAATTTTGGATGAAGCTCATACTAGTAATTTGTGTATGCATCCGGGGATGACAAAGATGTATCAAGACTTGAAGCGGATGTTTTGGTGGCCAAGAATGAAGAGAGATGTAGCGGAACGTGTGACATCTTATCTTGTTAGTCAGAAGGCAAAAGTGGAACATCAACGACCTGCTGGTATGTTACAACCTTTAACTATTCCAGAGTGGAAGTGGGATAGTATCTCGATGGATTTTGTTGCTGGATTTCCGAGAACGAGGAAGGGTCATGATTCTATATGGGTTATAGTTCATAGGCTTACGAAGTCAGCGCATTTCTTGTCCATCAATATTAAGTATTCGTTGGAACGCTTAACCCAGATATACATTGACAAAGTTGTTAGACTACATGGTGTACCTGCAAGTATAGTTTCTGATAGAGATCCGAGGTTTACGTCAAGACTATGGCAAAGTTTACAAGAAGCCATGGGAACTAAACTGCGATTGAGTTCTGCATATCATCCGCAGACTGATGGTCAGACAGAGAGAACAATTCAGTCGTTGGAGGATTTGTTGGGTGCTTGTGTGTTAGAACAACAAAGGAGTTAGGATGAATTTCTGTCTTTGATAGAATTCACCTACAATAATAGTTTTCACTCGAGCATAGGGATGGCACCCTATGAAGCCCTTTATGGACGACGATGCTGAACACCTTTGTGTTGGTATCAGGATGGAGAAAGTATGACTATTGGACCTGATCTTGTGCAACAGACTAAGGAAAAGGTGAAGATGATACAAGAGAAAATGCGAATGACTCAGAGCCGACAGAAAAGTTATGCTGATAAACGGAGACGACCTCTGGAATTTGAAGAAGGTGATCATGTATTCTTACGAGTTACACCTACGACTGGTGTCGGAAGAGTTATCAAGTCTAGAAAGCTTACACCTAAATTCATAGGGCTTTTTCAAATTATTCGTCGGATTGGTCCTGTAGCTTACTAAATAGCTTTACCGCCTTTTCTATCCAATCTACATAATGTATTCCATGTGTCTCAGCTGAGGAAATAGATTCCCGATCCAACTCATGTTATACAGCCGGATGAAGTGCAGCTGAAGGATAATTTGACGTATGAAACACTTCTTGTTAAGATCGAAGACAGGAGAGTGAAACAACTTCGAGGGAAGATGATTGAGCTGGTGAAGGTGATATGGAATGATGTAATGGGAGATGCTACATGGGAACTAGAAGATAGGATGAGGGAGCAATACCCTCATTTGTTTTGATGTATGATGAATTTTGGGGACGGAATTCTTTTTAGTAGGGGAGAGTTGTAACACCCCAACTTTTGGGATAATTACAATATTATCCTGAAATGTACTGTTTTGTGAATTCTGTGAGTAGTAAATTAAATTTGACTGTTTCGTGAATGTATTTGATTGTTGTATGTGATTTGCTCCGAGTCAGGGAAATAATAATTTTCTGGCCAGAAAAATCTTATTTTAATTAATTGGAGCTGGGAGATCTTACTAAACCTAATTTTGATTGATATATATATTAATCTCGTAATTTTTAGGATTTAACTGTGTAATAAAATAATTTTATATTATTATAATATTATTTTATATTACAGTACCTATTGTCTCAAAAATAGTAGAAATCTGCTTCAAAATGACCACAGATCTTTAAAAGTCTGTGGGACCTGCGTTTAGGAAAAGCAGTCAACGATTCTGACTGGACAAATTCTAAACCAATGGGAGCGAGTCAACGAAAGTAGCTTGACTATTTTGAACCAATAGGAATAGGTCAACAAAAGGAGCATGGACTTTAATATGGACCATTGGATGGAGACTTAGTTAGGAAGCCTTTAACCTTAACCGTTGATCAAATCAATGGTGTGGATGTGAACTTGATTAGCAAGCATTGAATGTAGGCCATAGATCTAATCTAGGGCTAGGAATTAAAGTTGAAATCAATGGTTAGAATTAAGTCAAACATAGTGGCTTGAATTTGATTAGTAGTTAATTAAACCTAATTTGGTTAATCTAATTACCTAATTAGCAAACTAAGTAAACTAACTTAGTTATTAATTAGTTATAATCTAAATACTAATTAGATATCCTAATATTGTTTAAAGGTTATAATATATGCTAATATATGTTAAACTAATTAGTTAAGTCATTAGAATGTTAATTAAGTATTAATAGGATATTTAACCTAATTAATTGTCTACTTAATTAGCATGTAATTTGCTTGTAATTAAAACTAATCCAAGCCCCTAAATCCAAAGAACCCCACGGCTAGGTGGTCAAGTTCTATATGGTTCTTGAACTATCCATGACATAAGCCATGTGCTTGTTTAACGTGAACACATTTAGATATTTACCTATTCAAGTTAAACACTCAACCTCACCCACACTCACCTCACGGCAGCCCCTCCCTTTTGTCACTCAATATTTACTTTTTACACTTATCATAATCAAGCTTTCTATTTTCTCTCAAAATACCAAAAAACCCAAGCAAACTTTCTCTCCCATTTTCTTGCTAGAATTCGGCCAAGCACCCAAACCTTACCACCAATCTTCTATAATTTTACCTCTTAGCTTTTCTTAAACCAAAATTCTATTCTAAACATTTTTCCTTCACAAGGTTTTGCCAAAAACCTACTCTATCTAGTTCAAAATCCAACTTTTTGTTCACTTTCAAAAGGGTAAGTTTTGATTTTTTGGTTCAAAGTTTGATTTTTAATTTTCTTAACCATGATTGTTCCATGGTTTTTCAATATTGATCATTGTATGTGTTTTTACTAATTGTTTAAGAATTTTAGGAATTTGTTTAGAGGATATACGAAATTTTAAAGAGAAGGAGGAGACTAACCGATTATTGTCTTCAAGAGGTAAGAGGGAGATTTAATCTTATCAACCCTAAGTGGTGATGGGAAAATGGATTTGATCGTGTATAAAGAATCCACAAGGATTCATTTGTGTGGTTGTTTTATTGTTTTTATTATTTGTGTGATTGTTTAAATGCTTTCCTATTTGTGATTTATTTTTTTTGCTATGCAGGTTTATAGCTTCAAAATATATTGTATGTATATTGTATGTGTTTATAGTTGTATGTGTTTATAATTGTGTAATTATTAAAGTAGGATACGAATAACATGTAACGATTTGCATGAGTGTTCCAAAGAACACATTGAGGCTCATGGCCTTATCATGAAACAGAGAGCCAAAATGTTCTCAACCATTTTCTAAATCAATGATTTAAAGAATCTAGGTAAAATAATAAGTTTAAGAATGATTTTGATTAATTATGGCCAACATGCCATTTAATGTATAATTGAATGCCATTTTATTTTCTAAGATAGGTTAGGTAATAGATTTACAAAATAAACTGATTCCAATGAATCTTTGTGAAAACAAAAGGAATAAATTTGGTTCTAGAAACCTAACTTAGCAGAATTTATTTTAAAGTAAGAACTAAAACAAACGCTTGAAGAATACTAACTTAAAGCTCACTCAATAAGTTTTGAAGCACGTTAGCATGTTTCAAAGTGTAACTGATGGGTAGAATTAAAATAAACAGAATTTAGAGGAAAATGTTAAAAATACCTTATACTGATTTTATAGGCAAAATGCAGCCAAAATTTACTAAAATCGGACGAATAAAATGAAAAGATTTCATACTATATTTATAACACAAGAAAAATACTCTACGTAATTTTGAATGTACTAGATATAGTCTACACATATTTAAAATGATGATTTTAAGCTATTCAGTTAAGAAAACGAATTTAAAATCTTACGCGATTGAGAAAATGATTTAAAACATTACGCGATGTTCAAAAATGTCAAAATATCTTTTACGCGATTTAAAAACATTTGTGAAAACGATGAGATTATGAAAACGCGATAAAATTTCTACGCGATTAAACGATACAGTGAGTTTTACTATCAGGCCAAAGTGGTGGATCCGGACATATTGTGAGATAGTACTATCAGGTGGAACAGGCTATATTTTGAGTGTTTTGTGACTAAGGGAATTTTTGTAATTATGGTAAAATATTGATATTAAGGGTATTTTTGTAATTTTAGATCATGCTTATAGTGTTGTGCCAATTGGGTTGATAATTGGTGATTGATTGATAAGACGAATTATACTGTGTTTTGGTGTGATAGGCGTAGTGTGGTTCATTATATGAACTTGGAGGCATTAGTGTACGAAGAATTTCGTGTTATTAGTTTCTATTCAGATCATTCTCTCAGATATCCGTGTTTAGCTCCATGGAGTAGAAACGAATCAGTGTGTGTTCATGCATTATCTGCATTTTACTGTTTACCATAATCTGTGATAAAAAGTATGATCTATTGCTTTGAGATATTATGCATGATATAAATATATGTGTTATTTTAATATGCATTGTATTGTCATGTGTTGTATTGTCGTTTTCTTTATTGCCATGCGGGTAATGGTGTAGATTGTCTCACCTCTCTATATGTTTTCTCGATATTACTATATTATTTTCGTAAAGAGTTTGAGGAAGAAGAGGAACAGCCTCTTGAGATACAGTATCCCGACGAGCACCAGCCGGGCGAGCTGTACGAGGACGGTGAACCGATAGACCACCCTTATCATCAAGACTGATCTTGAGATCATGGCGTTGCCAGGATTTTTTGGGTTTGTGAGACTTGAGTTTCACGGAGGTTCTGAGGCCTAGCGTATGCGAGTGGATAGAGGAACGGTTGTCTACGTGGGACGTTTGATTGTGTCCCTATGTAGAGAGTATGATGGAGATGTCATATTTACTACTATGTTATATTTACATCTAGAGTTACCACTGACTCTTAGGCGTTACTGGCAAGGAATATTCCATGCGCCTAGCGAGCTCAGTAGTGAGTCAACAGCTCGGACTCGTGTCCGTGGAGCTGTAGGATCTCCAAGATGTCAACTTTTCGATGATCTTTCTGAGGATGATCCATCGGAGGGTTAGAAATCTTTCGAGATGCACTTCGGCAATACTATGTTTTAGTTTTATGTTGTCTTTTTACTACTTTGTTAAATACTTGTAGTTGTAAATTATATGTGTACTACAGAAAAATCATATGTATATTATGGTGTGACTATGTTTTGTTATACTTCGTGTTTCGTGTTATTTTATTTAATACTATAAGTATAGAAGAAAAAAATTTACCACAAATATTATTTAAGTAACAAATGTTTTACAACTTGGGTAAGAGTTATATTTTATTTTATTGCTTTCATAAATGTGACATTCCCACAAGGGTGTTACAACCTAGATGATTAGGAAGCAAGAATATGATTTATGAGTTTACAAGTTGAAAGAGGAGAGAGACAAAGTTTTTACCGTTGAAAAGAATTGGTTTTTGGCTATGATATTTGATAATGGAATTGAGAAGTAATTTGGGGACTTAGAGTATTTTTAGTTAAGATGATTTTTGATAATCTAAATGGAAATGATTTTATTTAGAATTAGAATAATGGAAGTTTTGGAAAGAATGTTAGAAAATATTATTTAGTTGATTTGGGAACTAAATTAGGATTAAAGAAAATTAATTTTGGCTTCAATTATAGAAATAAGATGGGAAGATGATCTGAAATTTAAAGTATTTTATTTGATAGAGTTTTGGTTGAAGTCTTGATGTTGAAGATGAAAATTTTGACGTCCAAAGACTTTAGGCTCACGGCCAAGTGATTTTAAAAAGGGTATCCAAGACAAACTTTGTGTTGATTTGGAACTTAGATGCTTAGGTGAAAAAGGAAAGGGATTAAGGATCTATAATAATGAAGGAGTGATACAACAAGTTGTAGTCATTTAATAAGAAAGGGATTTCTGCCTTGAGAGGAAAAATAAGCGTGAGAGAGAAATAGTGAAAACTTGAAAGACTTTAGGGGAAAAGGAAAAGAATTGTGAGGTTAAGACGATGTGGTTTCTTTTAGGTTTTATGTGAAAAATATGAGGAAAGGTCACTCAAGGAACTTAGTTAGAAGATTTTGGTGATTAGAAGTAATTTATACTTTTATTCTTGAAAGTGTCACAATCAGAGCCTAAAAGTGAAATAATGGTCTTACATGTTAAAGAAATCGGTTAGAATGCTTCATGTGATTTGAAAATGATGATCCTTGAATTTGCACAATGGAAGTGCTTTGTGGCTAAATATAATAGCCTTGTACTGTCGGGCCGATGTACTGGACCTAGAAATATTAGTGGATGGCTTAACCCAGTGGTGGTTTGTTTTTCATGAAATGATGCTGTTAATGAGTGTTGATTTCTCGTGTCATCCCATCATGCATTGTGAAAGTAAAAGTCTTGATGACTTGTTGTTAAGGCTGTATGCCTAGGAGATTGAATTACACCTTTGTGTGGGTACAAATAGCATAGTGTAGTTCACTTGTGGTTGAACTTGGAGGCGTCGGGGTGTAAGTATCCCATATGTGGACAGTTGGTAGCTCCACTAGGTCGTGGTAAAGCTGAAGCGACGCTCCGACGATCTCGACTAGGCACTATCCTATTCACAATCCAGTTGAGAGTGTCTTGTATAGCCAGGTTGTGCATATTGATTATATTGAGAAGCACATGATTTGAGGTGAACGATATACAGACAGTGACTCTCCCGATCATTCTCTCCGACGTTTGGTTTTAGCTCCATGGAGTCGGTTGTCAGTGCATTATGCATATGCATAGTCAGTGTACGTCGAGTCATGGCATAGTCGGTGTGCATATTGTGGTAGCATAGTCAGTATACTTATTGTTGTGGTATAGTCAGTATTCATGTATATTGAGGTACATTGTTAAATTATGTATCAGTTAATGACATGATTATACTATTATTTTGTGATATTCCTGTATTAACATGATTAAATCTGCTATTCTTTGATATTGCTATTTATGAATGACATTATTGTTATTCTTCTTGTTTCTTGCTGCCATGCTGGTATTGATGTAGGGGATCTCACCTCTTTATTATATTGTTCCATTTGTTCTGTCTGTTTCTGTCTTGTGCTTATGCCTGGGAAGACTGCGTTGGCGGCAAGGCAAGATCTACGAGGTTTTGTTAGGATACAGTTTCATGGGGCCATCGAAGCATGGAATGTTCGTTGGGACACAGGCCGCTTTCAGTATATCGGTGATATCACCTTATTTTGGAGTATGACCCGGTCTGAGGCTGCTACATTTACTGTGGACGCAACTATTTTCTTGAATTTGATTTGGCTTTTGGGGAGATATGGGTGATCGTGGAACCATCCCTAAGGAGGACTCTATAGAGTTGACTGCTCGGACTCCTGTCCATAGTGACATGCCCTGAATGGGGGGTTTTGTCTGCTAGGGATCCTGAATGGGGATCTGGAGGAAGATCGGGTGTAGGACCCAACTCTTCAAGTGTTTGGGCTTGGACTAGGCTCAGTTTTCATATTGTAGTTATGTATTTATTTTTGGAGTACATAAGTTTTTATGCTTTTGAAACATAATTATAATGTACTCATGGATGTAGTAAACCTTATTTTATGAAAAGCCTTTTATTCAATTCTCATAACTTGAGTTTCTCTATTTCTGTAAGTTTATGTTATTCATTTAAAAAGAGATTTTGAAACTCGTATTTTATAATGTCAATTATTTCATAGTTTGAGTAAAGTTTTAATTCTTTTGAAAAGGAGTTAGTTTGAAATGTGATGCCCTTCGGAGGAGGTGTTACACAACTTTGTCTGAGGTGGTGGAGGTGGAAGAGGAGGCTGACATGAACTAGCACCTTCTGTAGAATGGGTCTTCATGAGGCGGAGGCACAAGCCATTGTTCATTGAGCTTTAAGGTATAATCTTTCTTCATCCCTATCCCATGTAACTCCGGCTTGCTCACACAAAGAAGTAATGAGAGCAGAGAACCAAATGCTGTGATGGGTAGAAGTAGCAATCTGGAATATGGCATTATGAATGACTTTACCCACATCCATGGTGTATCCATTTAAAATGGTGTGGATCATGATGGCTCTCTCCCTTGTTACATGATTCCTATGTGTGGTGGGGGCTAATCTTGTAGAAACAAAGTATAGCCACACGTTAGCATATGGCAATAAGGAATTCTTTGGAATGTTGAAAATCTTATCATGATTCACACTCCATTCAGTACCAAGATGAGCAATGAGTGTCAACATCTCAATCAAATCAAGTTCTCTAGCTTTAAATGCACTATAATCATCATTTGGAATGTAAGGCAAACCATATACAGTGTTGATAACTTTACTAGAGAATGAAACCTTTTTACCTCGGATGAAGACTTTGTCATTCTCATGCTCTGGAGCATTTGTATAGAACTCTCGTACGACCGACATGATAGCTAAGTGGGGGTGCGAGCAAAACTGCACCCAACTTTGTGACATGATGGTCGTGTGTAGTTGGAGGTTCCTATCTGGAGTTACTTGAAGCTTCCTCTCTGGGATTATGGACTTGTGCTTGGCATTGTTGTTGAACCTTCTCCAAGCATCTTTTGAAACAAACTTAGTTTCATCATAAGCATTGGTGCTACTTGAGGCACCCTTAGGAGCCATGGACTTCCTCTTTGGAGCCATGAGAAATCAAACACGAATAAATAAGGCTCCTTCCCACTTAGAATCAAATGGGGTTATGGTGAATGTAGAAGAAATTTGAGAGTGACTGGAGAAACAGTGCGTATTGGCCAGAAAAGTGAGGGGTGGGTGGCGAAGAAAATCACCACGGTGGTGAAATAGGTAGATGAGGTAAAAATGGAGGTGGGTGTATGGAAAAATCCCAAAAACAAAGCTTAGAGGTGGTAGGATGCTAGAAAAATGAACGAAAATGGCAAAAAGAAATGGTCAGAAAATCGAAGCTCCTTGCTGGAAAAAATGGAGGATGAAAATGGGGGGAAAATGAGATGGTGTGTTAATGAGAGCAAAGTGAGGACAAAAAGAAGAAGAAGTGCTTACTGGAGTGATTGAATGGAAGTAAGATTGACAATGGAGAGGATGATGGGCAACAATGGAGGAAAAAAATGGAAGGTGAGAATGGGTGTGGGTGGGAGAGAAGCTGCATTCTATTGCACAAAATGTTAGGGCTTGAGCCCCTTTTTCTTCTTTCTGTTTTATTTTTTTGTAAGTATGTCGCGGCCTTGGGTAAGGGTGCTGCGACCTCCAACGTCTTGGAAAATTCTCCCTGACAGACTATGTCGCAGCCTTGGATATTGGTGTCGCGGCCTCATGCGTCTTAAAGAATTACTCCCTGATAAGGTGTGCCGCAGCCTTGAGAGGATGCCATGGCCTCCTGGGTGCAATTTCATCAAATTGATGCCTTCTACATGCTCTTTCATCCAACCAAATGGCACTTAATCCATTTTCACTTAGATTACTTGGGAATTAGTTTGTGTGTTGCTCAAAAGCACTTGAAGGAACACCTATAACATCAACAACAAAAGACTTAGACTCTAAACACAAAAATTATCAATCAACAAGTATCAAACTAAGAATCAAAAGTGAAAAGGGTTAAGAGCTTGGGTTGCCTCCCAAGTAGTGCTTGATTTATAGTCATCGACTTGACTTTGATGCCCTCCTCAGTTGAGATTGATACAGGTTATTGTGGATATGCTTCGATCAAAGTCACTTCCCTAATATTTCTTTAATCTCTGGCCATTAACCAAGAATACTATCCCTTCCTTCAAATCCTTGCCTTCAACTGCACCATTTGCTAGCACTTTTGTTATTAATAATGGTCCGGACCACCTTGATTTAAGTTTCCCAGTAAAGAGCAGCAACCGGGAATTAAATAGGAGCACATATTGGCCCGGTTCAAAATTTCGCTCTAAGATCTTCTTGTCATGCCACTCTTTTATCTTTTCTTTATAAATCTTGGCATTTTCACAGGCTTCTCTTCTAAATTCATCCAAACCATCAAGCTCAAATAGTCTTTGCTCCCCTATAGCCTTCATATCAAAATTAAGATTTTTGATTGCCCAATAAGCTTTTTGTTCAAGTTCCACAGGAAGATGGCAAGCTTTTCCAAACACCAGCTTATATGGAGAAGTACCAATAGATGTTTTGAAAGCGGTCCTATAAGCCTAAATAGCGTCATCCAATCTCTTGGACCAATCTTTCTTGCTTGTATATACTGTCTTCTCTAATATCCGCTTGATCTCTCGGTTAGACACCTCAGCTTGTCCATTAGTTTATGGATGGTAGGCAGTAGCAATTCTATGCTTGATGTCATATTTTGCAAGAAGAGATTCCAGGTACGTATTGAAAAAGTGTGATCCTTCATCACTTATGATTGCCCCCGGAGTTCCAAAAAGTGTGAAAATATTTTTCTTCAAGAAATTTATCACTACTTTGGAATCAATGGAAGGCAATGCAATCACTTTAACCCACTTAGACACATAATCTATAGCAACCAAGATGTATTGATTTCCATAAGATGGAATAAACAGACCCATGAAATCAATCCCCCATACATCAAACAATTAAACCTCAAGAATAGCTTGTAATGGCATCTCATGTCTCTTGGAAATATTGCCCACTCTTTGACATTTATCTCAACTCATAACAAATCTATGGGCATCTTTAAATAGAGAAGGCCAGTAGAAGCCACATTGAAGTACCTTGGCAGCTGTTCTTTCACTTGCATGGTGCCTTCCATAGGGAGAAGAGTGACAATGATAAAGAATATTAGAAATTTCTTTTTCAAGTACACACCTTCTCAACATTTGATCCACACACTTCTTGAACAAATGAGGCTCATCCCAATAGTAAAAGCGCACTTCATGTAAAAACCTCTTCCTTTGTTGTGAAGATAGATCCGGAAGGAATACACCACTGACTAGATAATTCACAAAGTCTACATACCATGGATATTTCACCTCCTTAACCACCAAGAGTTGCTCATTAGGAAAAGTCTCATTAATCAACACCTCATCAGAAACAACATGCTATAGCCTAGATAAATGATCAGTAACTTGATTCTCTGTCCCTTTTCTATCTCAAATCTCCAAGTCAAATTCTTATAATAGAAGGATCCACTTAATCAACCTTAGTTTGGAGTCTTTCTTACTAATCAAATATCTAATAGCTGAGTGATCAGTGTAGACAATTACCTTCGCTCTAACTAGGTATGACCGAAACTTATCAAAAGCAAACACCACAACAAGTAACTCTTTCTCCGCAATGGTGTAGTTGATTTGAGCATCAATGAGGGTCTTACTTGCATAATAAATAGAGTGAAAAATCTTCCCTTTCCCTTGGCCAAAGACGGCTCCAACAACATAATTACTTGCATCACACATGAGCTCAAAAGGAAGAGCCCAATCCGGTGCAATGATGACAGGGACAGTAATCAACCTCATCTTCAACTCCTTAAAGGATTTAAGACACTCATCATCAAATCAAAAATGTATGTCCTCCAACAAATTGCATAGCGGTTTGGAGATTTTAGAGAAATCCTTGATGAAGCATCGATAGAAGCTCGTATGACCAAGAAAACTCCTAATTGCCTTAACTGAAGAAGGGGGAGGTAATTTGTCAATCATGTCAATTTTGACTTTGTCCACCTCAATACCTTTATTTGACACCTTGTGGCCAAGAACAATACCCTATTGTACCATGAAATGACTCTTCTCCCAATTAAGCACTAAATGGGTTTCTTCACATCTTTTCAACACCTTGGCCAAGTTCAACAAGCATTCATCAAAAGAATCACCAAAAATGAAAAAATCATCCATGAAAATTTCTAAGAACTTCTCCACCATATTAGAAAATATAGCCATCATACACCTTTGAAAGGTGGCAGGAGCATTACACAAACTAAATGGCATTCTCCGAAAAGCAAACGTACCATATAGGCAAGTGAAGGTAGTTTTCTCTTGATCTTCTGGGGCTATAGCAATTTGGTTGTAGCCCGAATAACCATCTAAGAAACATTAAAATTCCTTCCCCGCCAATTTGTCAAGCATTTGATCAATGAAAGAAAGCAGAAAATGATCCTTCCTTGTGGCCTTGTTTAGCTTTCAGTAGTCCATACATACTCTCCATCTGGTGATTTCTCTTGTTGGAATTAATTCATTGTTGTTATTCACAACCACAGTCATTCCACCTTTCTTCGGCACACATTGGACCGGACTT
The DNA here is from genome assembly GCA_029884595.1 of Ormosia semicastrata. Classification (NCBI taxonomy): domain Eukaryota; kingdom Viridiplantae; phylum Streptophyta; class Magnoliopsida; order Fabales; family Fabaceae; genus Ormosia; species Ormosia semicastrata. The sequence goes on from JAQQTO010000060.1 coordinate 81,330,357, forward strand.
ACCCAAGAACTATCAAAAATAGGGAAAATGATGCCAGCATCCAATCACTTGATGATCTCTTTCTTCACCACATCTTTCATGATAAGGTTTAGCCGACGTTGATGCTCAATTGAAGGTTTACATCCATCTTCTATAAATATTTTATGCATACAAAATGATGGACTAATCCCTCTCAAATCCGCAATTGACCAACCCAAAGCCTTTTTATGGGCTCTCAAAATTATAAGAAGTTTCTCAACTTGCAAGTTTAATAATGAAGAAGAAACCACAACTGGTAAAGTAGAGTTCTCACCAATGAACAAGTATCTCAAATGTGAAGGCAATGGCTTGAGCTCCAATATCGGAGGTTGTTCAATAGAAAGTTTTGGAACCTCCTTTGAACTAGATGCTAGATCAAGAGTTTCAAATTGATGACCAAATCTAGATAACTTGGGAAAAGAATCAAACCACTTCACAATCTCAAGCACTTCTTCACAACTTTCCATAGAAGCCAACACACATAACGAAGCATCCAAAGGATTAACTTGAGAAGCAGCAAAAGCATCTTCAACAATATCATCAAGCACTCTTATTCATCTACATTCTTCATTATTCAGAGGGTGTTAAATTGCCTTGTAAATATTAAAAGTTACTTCTTGATCTTGGACCCTCATAGTAAGCTCTCCTTTTTGCACATATATTAAAGTCCTTCCAGTTGTGAGAAAAGGTCTCCCAAGGATGATTGGCACCTCGCGGTCCTCTTCCATATCCAACACAATGAAGTCCGAGGGGAATATGAATTTATTAACTTTTACAAGCAAATCCTCTATAATTCCCCTAGGAAAAGCATATGATCTATCCGCCAATTGGAGAGTGACCGATGTAGGCTTAGCTTCTCCCAATCCCAAATTTTGAAAAAATAGACAATGGCATCAAATTAATACTTGCACCCGAGTCACATAATGCCTTACCAAAGAAATGGCTCCCAATGGTGCACGGGATAGTGAAGCTTCCAGGGTCCTTTAGCTTAGGAGGTAGCTTATTTTGAAGGACAGTACTACATTCCTCTGTTAATGCAACCATCTCAAACTCACCCAACCTTCTTTTCTTGGATAGGATGTCCTTCATAAATTTCACATAACTTGGCATTTACTCTAATGCTTCCGCAAATGGTATATTGATATGAAGTTTCTTGAACACTTCTAAGAATTTCTTGAATTGAGACTCATCCTTATACTTTTGCAACCTTTGAGGAAACGGAGGAGGTTGGGGTGTAGATTGAACTTCTTTTTGAACTTGCTTTTCTTTCTCCTATTCCTTTTGAGGCTCCTTTTGAAAGGAGGGTACATTTTCTGGATTAGCAACCACTATCTTACCACTTCTAAGAGTGATTGCACTACAATTCTCCCTATTCTCTTGTTTCAAATTAGGCTCTGTGTTACCACGAAGATTTTCAGGTGGGCAGTTGTTTATAGCTGTCGCCAATTAGCTAACTTGATTCTCCAAATTTCGAAGAGAGGCCGCTTGGCTTTGGATCATCGCATCATTCTTAGCCATATATTGCATGAACATATCTTCTAAAGATGACCTATTCTCTTGTTAAGGAGCATTGTTTATCTGATTAAAACCCGAAGGAGGCTCTTGAGCTCTTGATGAAGAAGCATTCTAATTCTGACTCTCGGCAAAATTAAGGTGATTCCGCCATCTTGGGTTATAAATGTTGGAATATGGACTATTTTTCGGTTGATTAAAGCGTCCAACAAAATTTACAGCCTCAGAATTCATATTACACTGCTCAGAAGAATGTGCATCTCCACAAAAATGGCATGTAACAAAGGGACTCTGCTGAGATTTAACACCCAAACCATCAAACTTCTATGAAAGTGCAGAAATCTGAGCACTTAAAGCCGTGAGAGCATTAACCTCAAAGACTCCAGCAGTTTTTCTTAAACCCTGTCTCTCTGAAGGCCACTGAATATTGTTGGATGCCATCATATCCAATAGATTAAATGCTTCATCCTCAGATTTACTATAAGTGCCCTACCTGCTGCTGCATCAATCGTAGTTCTCAACGGCCCATTCAAAGCAGTATAGAATGTATGCACCTAAAGCCACTTATTAATACCATGATGAGGGCATTTGCGAAGAAGATCTTTATATCATTCCCAAGCTTCATAAAGTGACTCAAATTTATACTGAGAAAAAGAAAAAATCTCCTTCCTAATTTGAGCTGTCTTGGACAGGGGAAAGAACCTCTCCAAGAACTTGTGAACTAATTTATCCCAAGTAGTAATAGACCCATCAGTTAAAGAATGAAGCCAACTCTTGGCTTTGTCACGCAATGAGAAGGGAAATAACCTCAACCGAATAGCATCTTCAGAAATTCCATTGTGCTTGAAAGTATCACAAATTTCAAGAAAATTCCTGACATGATCGGTCGGATCCTTGTTAGGAAAGCTGCAAAATTGAACAGATGTCTGGATCATTTGAATAATGGCTGGCTTGATTTCAAAGTTGTTAGCCTGAATAGCTAGCCTCCGAATGCTAGAGTTAAGATCTTGAACTTGAGGGATAGCATAATCCCTCAAGGATTTTGCACTTCCTTTTTCCGTAATTGGTGATGGATTTCCCGCTGCCTCTTGTCGTTTTCTTCTAATTTTTCTAAGAGTTCTCTCTATTTCTGGATCAAAATCAACAATTTCAAGCCTTCGGGTGCGTCGCATGCAACAATGAAGAGTACCTGAAAAATAGAAGAGTTCCAATAAAATAATTAAGCAAAATGGGATATTAAAAACCTTAAAGAAAAGTAACAAGTCTGAATTATTAGCAAAGTGATTCAAGGGCTAATATTAGTAAGCAAAATTAGCAATTAGTCCCCGGTAACGGCGCCAAAAACTTGATGACACTTTTCGTGCGAGTATACACGTCGCTCAAGTGATAAAGTGAACAGTATGAGTTGATCCCACGAGGACAAGAACTAAATTTCCAACTAAGTATTAGTATAGAAGGCCTTACTAATATCCAAACAACAATAAATTGATGTGTAAAGAATAAAAACTTAGGGTAACCTAACTTGAAACAAAATTATGCACGTAATAAAATTGACTAAATATCAAATTCCCATAATGGTTAAAAACTAGGATTGTAACCCTTCTTGATATTTCACTTAGTTTAAATCATACCCATTTGCCCACTCAATGTTACTCAAAGAATTAATCTAGAACTCTAATGTAAACATACCCCTCTCCCGATGGTGATATGTCCTTTCCCTCTTAATCAACACATAATATCCCGATTAGCATCAATTAACAAAGAAGCATTATATCGAACAAGTTCTATGCAAGATTACACATGGTCCTAAGCATATCCCTATGTCTTAGAATAAAACCCCCAAGTTCAACCCTAGAGTTGGAAGTTCAAGTGTCACCCATTCGGGTTCTAGGTTCAATTTCCCTTTCCCAAGTTCAAATCAAATCCAAATATCTACCAACTAGTGGCTAATCAATTAATAGCATGAAGCATAAGAATGGATAAAAACTTCTCATAACATTGAAATGGGTAAACAAACATTTAATAATCCAAGCTACATATCAATAGGAGTTTAGAAACAAATTTAGCTCATGTTCAACATTTGAGGACAATTAATCAATCCAAATATAACATGCATCAAAGCCAAAACACAGAGAATGAAAAAACCCTAAGAGAAACCCAAGAGAAATGATGAAGAAGATGAAGAATAAGCTAGCTCCAATGGTGGAATGCAAGCAAATCTTCAAGAATCTCCTTGTTGCCCAAACTCCAAATCAAGTTTTCCTAGGTTTCTCCAAGTGCTCCACGGCTGCCCAGCCTCAAAGAATGTCCAAAGAATGTTGAGGAATGAATCCCCCCAGAAATGTATGCCCTAGCTCATTAAAAACCTTTTTTTTGGAGCCAAAACAACATAGCAGAATTTTAACAGGATGTCGCCGCCTCCTGGAAGGATACCTCGGCCTCCTGCCCAGAATTTTAATAGGATGCTGCGGCCTCTTGGAAGGATACCTAGGCCTCCTGCGAGGATGCTTCCCAAACTGACATATTATGTCGTGGCATAGTTTGGGAGGCCAAGGCATAGTTTGTGGCTTCCATTCAAACATTGTTTTCTTTATCAAAATGCAACCAATACTTGATTTCTTAGGTCCCTTATCTTATTCCCTCAATTCAATGATCCTTCTTGAGCTTTCACACTCTTCCTTTTCTCAATTCTTCATGAACCATAGAATTCAACCATCTATCAAGCATGAAAATCAAGTGAGTACTCATTCTAAAAACATTTCATTAAAACTTGTTAATATGGATCAAAAGAGTGCTCAATAGGTTCCAACTCCACTATAACTCCTACAATCAACTTCAAGCTCAATATGTCATGAAAATACGAGGAAACTAACACAAATGAACACAAATGGTGATCATTTAACTCTACTTTTGTAGAGTTATCACCCAATGCATTAAAGATATGTTGGGAGTGGTTGGAGCATTAAATGCAAACAAACTAGTCATTAATTTATGTTTCTGGAAACCAATCTATTCGAAAAGACAAAGCATCTATTCGAATAGATGCATTTTTAGCATAGCAAGGAGTGGTTTCGGGATGATCCTATTTGAATAGGCCTATGCTCTATTTGAGTAGAGCCTTTTAAAAACAAAGGCACTCAACCATTTTAAAACCTCTATTTGAATAGATGCCCATTTCTATTCGAATAGAACTTGATGGAATGCAAATCTTGATATTCTGACTTTTGCTATTCGAATAGGGAAACCCTCTATTCGAATAGACCTATTTGAAAAACACTTTAAATAACTTTGAAACTTTGCCAAATGTTTCCAAAAGATCCAACAAGGTTTTAGACACTTAAACGCCTTTTCTTAAGAAACCAAAACTCATTTTAAAACTTTGAAACCATGTGTGCTATTTGGTTTCTTGAAAAATAAGTTTAAAGCTTAAGTGTAAACCGTTTTACCTTTAGAAAATGATCTAAGTCCTAAAACTATTCTTGAAAGGTCTTGGACTTGATCTTGCCATCATCTTCATGTTTGTTATCATTAAAACAAACTTCAATGGCAAATGGCCAATTACACCTTCCATCCATCGAATTCATATCAAAGGAGCATTTATGCTTCAAATTAAGGTTAAATTCCAAGCTTTCAATCACTAGTGAGATGCCAATATGCTAGTCCAACAAAATAGTTGGGTTTTGATTATACAAATTGAATTAGGGGATGACAAGTGATTATTTCTTTGGGTATAGATGCCACATAATATTTTTAAAGTGTCAAGTAAACATTCAAATTGATAAGGGATTAAATCAAGACCAATGTTGATTAATAAGGAACTAAATTACTAATATTAATCTATAAATGACTAAATAGATAAAGAGATAATTAATAAGGGATTAAAATAGGGTTTTTCTCTAATATTTTTGTATTTGCATAATTTTCTTTGTAATATATATTGTAAACTATTACTTAATTTTACTCTTTGTACTTCTAAAATTTTATGACTTAATTATGTATAAAGTCCAAAATTTATACATTTAATCTAAATAGCAAGTCAACTCAATCTTAGTCTTGTCATCAGTCATTCCATAATTGGTTTGGGCCAAAATTTTAAAAAATTGCCCAATCAACATATCAAATTGGATTTGAATCAAATTAAACTTGTCAATAAATATCGCTAATGTGCACTATATAAACCTATTATCACTTCAGAATTTATGTGTTTAAAGTCAAAATAATATATGAAAAAGGAAAACACTGAGTACAAAAAAAGGAAAACCCGCCAATCATGCAGCCTTGCATGAACCTAACAAACCACCCAACAACACTTTTAATTATGGACCATGATCTAGACCACGTCTAGTGGATCAACCCAGCACGTGTACTACCGGTGTCTGCCATGGACATCTAAGCTAAGCACTAGTGACACATTGTCAAGACCTCGGTACCACGTACTTCAGACAATGGTATTGGGCAACTGCATCATGATCACGAGATTTGCGCCATGGATACATCCTAAAATATCTTTAACTGCCAATCACGATTTTAGGTAATTATAGTGCCCATAACTGCCTCAAATTGTTCATAACTGCAGTGTTTGTGTTTTGAACTTATAAGGATTTCATACTATAATTAAGGGAGACAAAACCCTAATTGCACTCTATAAATATTAGGCTTATTCACCTTCTAAGGCAACTTATTACTTACAGCATAAACCCTTCTTGTGCACAGCCTAACTTTAGTGTTGGAGTTCCTTTGCAGGTACCAACCCCCCGGTTGTTAATAACAACCTGACCTCGACGATCAAGAGCAACCCTTCTCTACTCAGCTTATGGAGTTTAAGGTTCCAAGAAACTACAAGTTTCCTACTAATGTGGAGCTCTATGATGGGACCACGGGCCCTCAAAAGCACGTAGACGTTTACGTCCAGTCTATGCGCTTCCATGAAGGATCCTCACAATTATTATGTCATGCCTTCCACTTTTCCCTAAAGAGGGGAGCCCTCAGATGGTTTGTGACCTTGCCATGGGGATCCGTCACTAACTGGCCGGACCATAAACAGCATTTTTTGCTCCACTATACCACTAGCAAGGAGCAGCCCAAGTCCATTAAATCTATTTATGAAATTCACTAAGGGTGCAACGAGTCCCTTCCCAAGTACCTTAAGAGGTTCAATATAACTTGTCTCAATGTGGAGAATCTCGATGACAAGATTACTCTCCACTACGCCAGAAGCAGCCTCTGGACCGATTCCCAGTTTTTGTATCTCTGGCAAAGAAAAAGCCAGAAAATATGGAAGAATTTTTGACAATGGTCCCTGAAATACATAAACCTTAAGGTGGTTACTAAGGCCAAGGAGAGCCTAGAGAAGGGTGAGCCCTCTCACCAGAAAGGCAATAAAAAACCCCTCACAACCTCGAAACTCCTCTAAGGATGATCCACCCATACTCCAGCTATATTCCTCTGAATACTCCACATGCAACTATTTTTAGGGAAGTGTTGCAAATAGAATTTTGGGGTATCAAGAGGCCACCCTCACTGAAGAAACATACGTAGAAGGATCGTACCAAACATTGTTCGTGGCACAAGAGCTACGACCATGAAACTGAAGATTGTTTCTAACTCTGCGATGCTATCGAATCACTAATTAGGGCAAGATGGCTAGATCAATATATTAGCCATGTCCAAAATGATAAATGCCATAGAGGATTGAGAGAAAGAAGACACAACCCTCAGCGGAGCCCCTCTCCACACCGAAAAAGAAGAACCCAGAGTCCTAAGAGAATATCCTAGAGTCCACCTCGCTGTGAGACTGATAATCAGCAAGATTGGAACCAAGATGCTCCTTCTAATGACAACGATGACAACCATGCCCAGCCCAACCGAAGCATCAATAGTATTGTAGGTGGGTTTACCAGTAGAGGGTCATCTAATGGTGCTTGAAAGAAAGCGCTCAAGATGGCAGTGTTGAACATCTCCCACTACACACCTAAGTCACGAGTCGGAGATTGGAAGGCACCCCCATCACCTTTTCAAACGATGACTATAGCGAAATTATCCCAAATCATGATGATTCGCTAGTTATCTCGGGAATAATTTCTAATGCCGAGGTCCGGCGCATCTTCGCGGACCAAGGGAGTTCAGCAGATATTGTGTTTATGGACTTGTACGAAACATTGGAAGTTTTGCGATCGGAGCTGACTCCCTATGACAACGAGCTTACCGGGTTCAGTAAAGAAAATATTACTCTGGCAGGATATTTTGAGACACATCTGACCCTGGGGAGCACAAAACTTTTTAGGACTGCTAAGGTCAGGTTTCTGGTTGTGAACTGCCCCTCAACATATAAGATCATACTGGGTCATCCTGCTCTGAATGCCCTTGGCACCATGGTATCTGATGCCCGTAAAATACACTAAGAGCAAGTGCACTCTATCGCCAAGTAATATAGGACTTGAGTCCCAGTTATCGATCCCACGAGGAATAATTAGTAATTACTAGATTCGCAAAACCCTTTATTATCTAGACAATTAAAAGTATATGAATAAATTTAAAATAAAATCAAAATAACAAGTAAAGAAAAGCAATGAGCAATCAAACAAAGAATATATAATCAATGAGAAAGAGACTAGGGTGCAAGGTTCACTTGAATCCAATTATTCAGATTTTCTTCCATTTATGATGTAAGGTAATTCTTTTGCCAATATTCTCTTACCTGTTATTGAATCCCAATGGTCATGGATGAAACAATATTCTATTCCTAAATTAAATCACCTATTTGGTCATTTAGTTGAATTAATTAGGAATGCATTAAGCTTCAATTCAAGAGATGAATTAATATACTTGTCAATTCCATTGGTAAGAAAAATTGATGTTTAGTCATTCACCAATCTAATCCTAGGCTTACCATATAAATCCATTCGTTGAATGCGGATAGTCACCAGTCAAACAATGAATTAACACATGTCAAAAGTGATCAGGTTATGACAAGAATGCAAGCAATATGATAAACCCTAAAGAAATTACCTTAACCAAATTAGAAATCAAACCCAAATAATTAGGAAAACAAGATCCCCCATAGCCCTAGTTATGAGTTTAGCTATTCATGTTTAATACAAACAAACCCATATCAAGATACAAACCCATGGGAAGAAAGCCCAAAGAAAAGGGAAACTAGAAAGAAAGAGTAATTAAAAACCCCTTTAATGGATATTATGATCTTCAAGCCTTCAAGATTCCTCCTTTGAAACCATCCTCCAAGGTCTACTACTGCGAAGCAACTCTCTCAGGATTAGGGATTTTTTGTGTAATGTGCTCAATGTGTTGAATTTGGCGTAACTTTCCCATTTTATTGAAATTCACGTCTGCTGTCACGCTCTCAGCGCCTAGGCGCCCAGTTCTGAGCGCTCAAGCACTCAGTCACTCTAGTCAATACGCGCGCTGCTACACGTTCCGTGCTCAAGCGCTCCTCACCCAGCGCTCAGGCGCCCCAACACCAATGCTCAAGCGCTGGACCCTGTTACTAAATTCTTCTTTTTCTTGCTCCTTTGTACATTCAATCTTCTCTCTGTACAATTTCCTGACAAGAACACACAAAACACTTAATAAAAACATAATTAAACAATACTAAAAATATAACAAAATTAAAAAATAAAATTCATTAAAAATAAATAAAAGAAATATGAAAAACTAAGGAATTGAACCGCAAAAATAGGACATGTTGACGGTTCATCAACTCCCCCACACTTGAGCTTTGCTTGTCCTTAAGCAAAGAATAGGAATCAACAACAAAATCAAACTCAACATCAAGAAACATGAATCAAAGGGAAATTCCACAATTACAAGAAATTCAAGTTCAGCAATCAAATCTAATCAAATAAGATCATTTAACACTTAAACAATTAGAGGCTTGAGTCTAGCCTGCAACTGTTCTTTTCACCAAACATCTGAGATCACTCATCTTTCCATCGCTCAAGTGTTTAAAAGACAAAGAGATCATTTAAATTTCTCTTGAAAAAAATGCAATACCATAGGCTTGCTTATCAATCTCATCTCCACTTCTAAGTTCACATATAACACAAGAATCAAAAGGACTTTCCTTTGGTTGTAACGGAGATAAGGGTAAAATGGAAGGTAGGAAGAAGGGATAAAATAGGGTAAAGAATGCTCATGAATAAATCAATACAAAGCAAAATTAGGCTGAAAAGATAACAGATAGAGCATGATGCACAAGAATATAACAACTTCTCACTTTCAACCCAATATTTTCATTATTCTTCACAAACAATTCTTTTCTTTTCTTTCTTTTTCATTTTTTTCCTTTTTTTTCAAAATTTTTACTTTCAAACTTTTTCTTTCATTTTTTTTAACCCTTGAAGACAACAACTTTTATGACTTCTCAAACAATACATCAATTGCTCCAAAGAATTCAACCTGATTATTCAATTGGGTATTAAAAGAAATCAATTTCAGACTCAAATGGGGCAACTAAGGGGTTATTTAATCAATACAACTCTGGAAGTCAAGAAAGAATTAAGCCTAATTGCCTCAATCATATTCAAGTATGCATGTGAATCATTAAAGCCTCAACAAGATATCAAAGCAAGTTCTAGCACACATAAATCAAGAGAAAAACTCACTCTAGAAGAAAAATCCAATCATTAAGGCTTAAAACTCATTTTCTGGTTAGAGTTAATAAAGAGAACAAAAACAAGCAGACATGGCTAATTTTAAATAAGATGCTAAAATTCACTTTTCTTCATTGGAAAAGATTGCTTCACTCATTATCAGCTCATGATCAATGGAATTCCTTTTAACAACATATCTATATCAGTTCAGAATAAATCAAGACATCAACATACAATTCCAGCTTAATTACCAACAATACTCAAGTGCTCATAATTTTTTTTTTGCACAAAAATTATAAAAGTACCCCCCTACACTTATGAATAAACATTGTCCTCAATGTGGAAGAAAAAGAAATAAAAGGGGTAAAGAAAAGAAAAACACAACTTAATGAACAATGACACAATGCCAGGCAAAGGAGAAGCACAAGAGTCAGCGTAGCAACAGAATCTGAAAAATAAAATCCCAAACCACATGAGTAGCATCTAAAACAAAAATAACAAAAATAACAAAAATAACTAAAATAAAATAAAGAAAAAAGAAACACAGGTTGCCTCCTGTGAAGCGCTTGTTTAACGTTATTAGCTCGACGTTGCCTTTTCAGATACATCAAGGTGGCTTAAAGCAAGAGAAATAAGAGGACGTCTTCTTCTTTTCAAAATAGTTCTTCCTCCCTTCGACAATGGCCTTGGGAATGCTTCCATTAGCACTCTGACTTTGACAAGAGCTGGGCTATCCTAATTGCTCCTTGACTCAACTAAGCCATGGTAATCACACTCGATCAACAGATGAAGAACCAATTTGTGAAGGAACATGAAACATAGGATGACCTTTATCTATTTTAGTACCTTGACTTTCCAGAAGATCAACATCAACATTGTATGATGGCGGGGGGTCCTTGATAGCTAAGGGTTCTTGCTTCTTAGCTTGAACAAAATTGATAGGGGCATGGAGATTTGACATTGGGAAAGATTTAGCCTCCCTAAATACATTAAAGATAACATGATCTCCATCCACTCTTAAGATGAGCTCACCCCGAGGTACATCAATCACAGCTCTAGAAGTGGTCAAAAATGGTCTTCCAAGAATATGAGGAATATCAGCATCCTCATCCATATCCAGCACCACAAAATCAATTAGAAAAATGAATCTGTCCACCTTCACCAAAACATCCTCCACCACCCCACGTGGGTAAGTGATGGATCTATCATCCAACTATAGTGAAATGTTGGTGGACTTCGGTTCCCGCATTCCCAATTTCTTAAACATAAAGAAAGGCATCAAATTAATACTAGCACCCAAATCACATAATGCCTTATCAAAATAAGAGTTACCAATAGTACAAGGAATAGTAAAACTCTTTGGATCTTTCAATTTTGGGGGTAACTTTTTTAAAAGAATGGCAAAACACTCCTCAGTAAGACATACAATCTCAAATTCCTTAAGCTTGCATTTCTTTGTAAGTATTTCCTTCAAAAACTTTACATACTTGGGCATTTGAGAGATGACTTCAATGAATGGAATATTAATTTGTAATTTCTTGAATATCTCTAAGAATTTGACAAATTGTTGATCTGATTGATTGTTCTTGAGCCTCTGAGGGATATGGGATCTTGGCATATGGGATGGTTCATAAACTATGCTCTGCTCACGATCCTTCTTCGTTCTCTGCCACTTTGGTGCTTTTTTCTCAACCTCTCTTTCTTGATTGACATCTTCAGCAAGGACATCATTCCTCTTTGTCTCAATTCTTGATGAACTAGGTGCTTTAGTTGCCTTCTCATCTTCACGCACTGACTGAACAAGAGAATCTCTAAGCTCTAGCATTTGCTTCTTTTGAGAGGACTCCTCAAGTTCCTTACCACTTCTAAGAAAAATTGCATGGGCCTATTCCCTCAGATTAGTCTCGGTAATGCTAGGTAATGTCCATGGTGCCCTCGCTGTCATCAATGTAGTCAATTGACTAATCTGAGTCTCCATATTCTTCATTCTGACATCAGAATTATGCATGTACTTCATTACCAGATCTTCAAAACTTGGCTTCTCTGTAGGTGCTTGGAAACCTGGAGGTGGTGGTGGAGCTCTCTGCTGATTTTGCTGATAACCCTGTGGATTTTCCCATTTGAAGTTCAGGTGGTCCCTCCAACCGGGATTGTACGTATTTGAATACGGATTGTACTGTTGCCGGTTGGCATTACCAACAAAATTTACTCCTTCAGGATTGGGGGCAAATAGACTACCAACTTGACAATTTGCACTCGTATGACCCTATCCTCCACATGCTTCACAGATGATAAGTGGGGCTGCATTATTTGTCACCATCAAAGTCTCCACCTTCTTCGTCAAAGCTTTCAATTGACTCATAATGGCAGTAGAGGAATCAACAGAATGTACACCTGCTTGTTTCTTAGGAGCCTGGCGCTCATTCTGCCACTGATAACTGTTCAGCGTCATTTCTTCAATCAAAGTTTGGCTCTCAGTAGGTGTTTTCCTCCATATAGTACCTCCTGCAGCAGCATCAATGATTGAACGGTTTACAGGCGACAAACCATTGTAAAAAGTCTGAACCTGTTGCCATACGGGAAATCCATGATGTGGACACCTCCTCAACAACTCCTAAAAGCGCTCCCAAGCTTCATAAAGAGTGTCCATTTCAAACTGCACAGAAGAAGATATATGATTCCTTAACTTAGCAGATTTAGAAGGAGGAAAATACTTAGCCAGAAACTGTTGTGTCAACTGATCCCATGTAGTGATGGAACCCCTCGGTAGTGATGTTAACCATTGGCTTGCTCTGTCCCTAAGAGAGAAAGGAAAGAGTCGCAATCTAATTGCATCATCTGTCACTTCATTGTACTTGATAGTATCACATAACTGCAAGAATCTGGCCAAATGCTGATTAGGATCATCTGAAGGCAATCCACCAAACTGAACTGAATTCTGAATCATAGAGATCAATATTGGTTTTATCTCAAAATTATTAGCTGCCACAACTGGTCTTATAATACTTCCTCAATACCCTTCATTAGTGGGCATAGAGTACTCAAACATGGTCCGCTCTGCTAGGATAGCTCTTTCTTCATGGTTGGCCTCAACAATTTATTACCTCTCCATCCTGTTTATGTCTTATGTTACAGTTGCAATAAAAGTCTACTTTTTTAACCTGTGAGCTGTTTTCTCAATTTCTAGATCAAAAGCCAAATCAGGACACTAAGATCGAGTGAGCATAAACAAAAATAGAAGAGAAAAATTAAATAAAAATAAATAAATAAAAATAAAATAAAAAATTAAAATTAAAATAAGATATAAATAAAAAAATGAAAAATTAATTAAAAATAAAATAAAATAAAATAAACTAAGAAATAAAAACTTACTTTAGAAGAAAAATCCAAGAAGAAAAATACACTAAGAGTAAGTGCACTCTATCGCCAAGTAATATAGGACTTGAGTCCCAGTTATCGATCCCACAAGGAATAATTAGTAATTACTAGATTCGCTAAACCCTTTGTTATCAATACAATTAAAAGTATATGAATAAATTTAAAATAAAATCAAAATAACAAGTAAAGAAAAGCAATGAGCAATTAAACAAAGAATAGATAATCAATGAGAAAGAGATTAGGGCGCAAGGTTCACTTAAATCAAATTATTCAAATTTTCTTCCATTTATGATGTAAGGTAATTCTTTTGCTAATTTTCTCTTACCTGTTATTGAATCCCAATGGTCATGAATGAAACAATATTCTATTCCTAAATTAAATCACCTCTTTGGTCATTTAGTTGAATTAATTAGGAATACATTAACCTTCAATTCAAGAGATAAATTAACATACTTGTCAATTATTGGTAGAAAAAATTGATGTTTAGTCATTCACCAATCTAATCCTAGGCTTACCATATAGATCCACTCATTGAATACGGATGGTCACCGGTCAAACAATGAATTAACACATGCCAAAAGTGATCAGGTTATGACAAGAATGTAAGCAATATGATAAACCCTAAAGAAATTACCTTAATCAAATTAGAAATCAAACTCAAATAATTAGGAAAATAAGATCCCCCATAGCCCTAGCTATGGGTTTAGCTATTCATGTTCAATACAAACAAACTCATATCAAGATACAAACCCATGAGAAGAAAACCCAAAGAAATGGGAAACTAGAAAGAAAGAGAAATAAAAAACCCCTTCAATGGAGATTATGATTTTCAAGCCTTCAAGAATCCTCCTTTGAAGCCGCCCTCCAAGGTCTACTACCGCGAAATAACTCTCTCAGGATTAGGGATTTTCTGTGTAATGTTCTCAATGTGTTGAATTTGGTGTAACTTTCCCATTATATTGAAATTCACGTCTGCTGTCACGCTCTCAGCGCCTAGGTGCCCAGTTCTGAGTGCTCAAGTGCTCAATCACTTTAGTCAATACGCGCGGTGCTACACGTTGCACGCTCAAGTGCTCCTCACCCAACGCTCAGGCGTTGGGACACTAAATCACCACTGCTGCATACGCTCTGGGCGCTCAGGCGCCCAAACACCAACACTCAAGCGCTGGACCTTGTTACTAAATTCTTCTTTTTCTTGCTCCTTTGCACATTCAATCTTCTCCCCATACAATTGCCTGACAAGAACACATAAAATACTTAATAAAAACACAATTAAACAATACTAAAAATATAACAAAACTAACAAACAAAATTCATTAAAAATAAATAAAAAGAATATGAAAAACTAAGGAATTGAACTATAAAAATAGGACATGTTGACGGTTCATCAGTAGCCCCTACTCATTTAGCCATGAAACTCCTTAGCAAGAATAATGAGGTTGTCACGGTCAAAGGGGATTAAATCATTATGTGTAAATGCTACAATGAGAGCCTCAAGATCGGCCAAACAACCAAGAAAGCAAAAACTGGAACACCTAGCCTAGTTCTAGACTAAGTCAATATCCTCATGATTGAGCTAGATGTTTATGAAGAAATTTAGATACTAAGCCCCAATCGAAAGGAGAACTACTACCCTTCCAACTTGGTGTCAAGCCAGATCAAGTCACCAAGATTAGAGTAAATTTGGAAGAAAAATAGAGGTTCCAATTGATTGAGTTCTTGCAAAAAAAACAAGGACCTTTCGCTTAGACGTCCTCCAACATGCCTGGGCTTGACCTTATCTTCATTTGCCATCGCCTATCCATAAAGAAAGATGCTAAGCCGGTCTCCCAGAAAAAGAGAAAAGTTTACCCAAAATGTTAGCATGTCATTGAAGAACAGGTTAAGGAGCTTCTCAGTGTCAGCTTCATCAAGGAAGTAGCCTACACAACTTGGCTACTAACATTGTCCTAGTGAAGAAGTCCAACAGGAAGTGGAGGATGTGCGTGAACTACACAGGTCTGCCTTAAAGATCCGTGCTTGCTTCCCAACATGGATAAACTAGTTGACAACTCTTCCAGATTTTTTTTGTTGTCATTCATTAATGCATACTCCCGGTACAATAAGATCCTAATATACCTTAGAGATGAGGAAAAAATCATTTTCATCACTTAAAGGGCAAGCTACTTCTATAGGGTTATGCCCTTCGGTTTGAAAAATTAAAGAGCCATGTAACATCTTCCCTGCCTAATAGCTCTAATAAGAGTTATAGAAGCTCAGTAATATTGGTAAGAATTATCTGTTAATTCGGATAATTTTCTGAACTAGTTTAAGTGTAATTCTATAATACTGAGTACAAGAGAATAATTAAGGTATTTGTATAATCAGCTAATATGATGAAAATAAATATCAAAAATTTATTTCCTAGCTAAGAATAATTAATAAGAGTTGTAGAAAATTTTAGAGGAGTAACAGAGCTAGTTTGGTATTTTTAAGGATACTGCTGAGAACTAGCCAGGACAACGAAGAAGCTCAGAAAATTATGAAATTTCATGAAGATGACAAGTAAAATATGGAGAATATTTTGGTATAAATATTAACCAAGACAAGTATAAGTAAGTATATTACTTAATCCCTTGGTTTAATTTAACTTGGGACCGAGTAATAAAGTTTAACTAATAAATAACAGTATATGAAAAATTATGGAAAAGTGGATCTGAGGATTAAGTCCTAAAATTTTCTATAAGACTAATGGTAACTTTAAAACTTAATTTTAGAAGATAAAAATATGCTTATCAGATAAAAAAGTTACAGGATATAAAGTGGTCATAAAGACATAAACTTTAGTAAAAAACTTAGCTGTCCAACTACTAGAATTCTCCATTCCTTTCCTTCATTTCTTTTCATCTCATTCTCTCTTCTCTCTGCGTTAGAAAATTGACTGAAACAGGGGGAGAAAAACTCTTCCATGGCTACCACTTTAAGCTTTCATTTTCCATTCTTTCTTCCACTCATCGTCACCTACACCTAACCTTATTCTTTCTTCCTCTTTTACCATTGTTTCTTACAGATGAATAGCCCCAAATTAAGGTAAACACAGCAGCTGAATAGTGTTGAACTAGTAAGGAAAAAGGAGGAGAAAGTGAAAGAAAATACAAGGAAAATCAAGGGAACAAAGCTATGAAGTGAGGTACGGGTTCTTTTCCATTCTTTCACTCTTCCTTCTTTGATGTTTTAAGCTAGAAAATCTGGTCCTTGTTGTCTAAAAGGTTACGGCTACATCATGGCGAAAAGGAATGGATTTCCTTGTAATTGGTGGTTTAAATTATTGCTTGTATCTAATCATTTCTTTGATGAATTATGGAATGAACAACAAGATAAATTGGTTGTGTTCTTGTTTTTGTGACTCACGAACATAGCAATTTTTTTTGCTTTTAAAATTGTCTTTCATCTCTTATTGGATATTATATTAGTTTTGTGATTGTTTTAATGGATTTCATGGTCAAATTTGGCTTGGTTGATGGTCACGGTTATAAGCCCTGTTTTGGGGCAGAATATGTGTTTTATTGATTGGAATTATGGTTGAATTGTGATGAAAAATTAAGGCAGAATGCTGGCCTATTTATGTTTGAATTTTGGTTGTATTTATGTTTAAATTTGTAGTTTGAATGGTGATTAATATTGAAATACAGAATGCTGCCCAGATTTGATTAAAATTGTATTGTTGTATTGATGAGAAAATTATTGAATTATGAAGCTGAATGGTCATGGCTGTGTATGCCTTGTTGGTGACTAGAACTCTTATTATTTGAAAACATGGAATTGTGATTAAAATGGTGTTGAATATCTATGGCAGAAGACCACCCATTGATGACCAAACTTTTGACATCTTTGTGCATGAAAGTAAGGTCAAAATGTATATATGAACCTAAGGTTGAAAGCTACTATGACACTATTATAATTTGAGTTTGCAATGCATTGAAACTCTGTTAATTAAAAATGTTAATTTTAGAATGAGCATAATGCTCACGGATAAAGGTGACTTATTAAGGAAAGTATTTGTATTGTGTATTGTACTGAAAGGTACTGAATGGTATTGGATACTTGAGATGTATTGTAGTAACTTAATTTGAATGGAATTGATCTTGTGAATTAAGCATTTTGTATTGAATGAATAATGGACTTGAGAATGTGCTCTGATTGCACCGTCGTGTATTGGAATTATGAAATTGAGATATATATTGAGAAAGTTAGAATAAGCTCCCTTTGATGCAAAGGTTGAGCTAGAATGATATATTGAATGGATTTATGAATAATCAGTGCTCAAATAATCAAAATTTGAATTTGAATTAAGAATGAGAATTAGGCAATTATCCTTGAATGGGGAGGTAATTGTCCATGCTTTCCCACTCAGTATCCTTTAGTATATGAAACATTGGCTCACTTAGCATAGTGGATTCAGAGATGATCCTGTATGAGGGCAGGGTATTCGAGAATCCATTTGAACCATGGAGATGACCTCTCATAAGGAATGGGGATCCTGTGTTCTAGTATAAATTCCTCACAGTATTAGTATTAGTATCAGTATTAGTATTAGTATCAGTATTAGTATCAGTATATTCCTCACGTATTAATTCCCTCATAGGATACTAGTGGTAGCGTGAGGCATTGAATCACTCCCTACCATGAGTATATAGAACTCAAGCTATATGAGGTGGCTCCCACCCTTATAGTGCATGAGATGTGGGTTGTGTGAGATAGTGAGTAATTGGAATGAGCACTGAGATTTGAATTGTATCTGCATGTCAGGATATGACTTGAATGTGTATCTAAATACTTGAATGAGATTGATGCTACAGAATTGGTATTTGAAGTCAATTTCTGGAACTATTCATGATTCAAATTTGTATTGGATTTGAAAATGAATATTTGTATGCTTGTTAGCAAATTTGTACTAAATGGATTTAATGGTAGTTATGCTTGGTATAATTTCAAGTATTATATATGTTTGGAATTTGTATTGATGATAAAGGATATTTTTGAAAACGATTAAATAGAATTATGTTTCGGGAAGAGAAGGGACCAGATTTTGCTTTTTGCCACCCTTCTAACTATAATAATATGTATATATATTCAAAAAAGAATTTCAAAGAAATATATTTTTCTCCGAAATAGCTGAAATTATTGTGATGACACATTTTCAAAATAAAACTACTGAGAATTAGTATTCTCATCCCATTATATGTATATATTCCATGATAATTCCAAGTTCAGCATCGACAGCACAATGACATGGATAGAAGAAGTTATTTATTTTTGGACTTAGTATTTTGTATAAAGAAATGTATGAACAATGCCTTGGAGTCAGTTGATGTATATTTTTGTACTATAAAGTACTCTTTGTATAGACATCCTTCAGTATATGTATGTTATCTCACCCGTACAGGCTCATATTCTCGTATATTTAAGAAAAGTATATTCAAATTTTTGTAGAAAAATTTTAAGTGATGTGCTTACTATTATTACTCTGGTGTAAATCCAGATACACTAATAGTAATAATAGTAAGGCCATTACATTTTGGTATCAGAGCAGTTTATCCTGTTGAGCTAGGGTATGGACTAGCTATGCTTTGTTATGCATTTGTCTTGTCTTTAATGATGAGATGCATAGGTAGAATTGCATAACAGCCTTAGGTTGTATGTTATGGTTAACTGTCACACTGTTACATAATATTGAGTATGTCCAACTCACTATATAATGTGCGGTGTGCGCATGTGATTATAACATCGACTAGGCGAACCCAAAATGGTAGAACCACCACTGGCAATATTGTGCCAGACATGTTAGAGACTTTTAAAAGTATAGCTGACGCTGTGAGAAAACAGGCAATTATGACTATTAAAAAGTTAGAGAAGATAATTGTAGCGATGTGATGCACGGGAGATCAAAAAGCATTAATTGTTGTTTAAATGTTAAAAGAAGAAGTTGAACATTGGTGGGCTAGTCCCAGAAATTAAAGCTAAGTGTTCGGATTGAGATAACATGGCTTGGACTAATATTCTCCAAAGAAGTTGCAAGAAGAGAAAGAGTCGACATTCCTAGAACTTAAGCAATAAGGTATAACCTTGAAGTTTGTTTTGATGGTTGAAAATGGGTTTTGAGGGATGTATGATGTTTCTTAAGTGTGGAATCTGTTTTCAATGGTTAAAATGGAGGTTTAAGACCTATTTTATGTAAGATTATGAGTTATGATCCTAGGGAGGTTCATAGGAACCTCTGAGGATGAATTTGAGAAAAGGGTTTTAGGTTGAAGGAGGATGCTTTAAGCTACGCATACACGAGCTAAAATAGATGTTTAAGGTTTATGACATGATTAAAGATCATAGATAAGGTTGGAAAACATATAGGAATGGATTTGGAAGTGTTAGAAATTAGTTGGAAAACCAATTATGTAGAAACAGTTTCTACCCCAAAGATTATGTAGAACACGTTTTTGCATAATTCCCTAACAACCTGTGATGTTTGTTGCATAACTTAAGTTAAAAACATCGAAATGACTTGCTTCTTATTGCATTTGAAAGTTAAGACATAAGGCTTCATGTAGTAAAAATTTCATATTTTTGGACTAACCCAAATGGTACCAGTTTCTTTTTGAATCCAACACAGATTCTATAGAAATAAACATTCTGGCACCCAGTAAACCAGATCATATAACTTCCTGCTCCAAAGTTGCAATTGCATGAGACCAGTGACATTTTAAAGATAACATGCAAGGCTATAAGATATAAAAAATTTAGAATTTTTGCAATTAGAATGTACATTTGGTGCATTCTTGAAAATCATCTTTTTTTTAGGCTACTAAAACATAAAATACCAAGATATGTAAGAATCTTTGATGCATCCCCTAGTCGGGAATGCCTTAGAAAAGTATTTAAAACTATGAGTAACATAGAATTGAATAAAGTGTCACATAAGATGTGATGATTGGGTGTGTGAGACCCACTATTCTAAGTTTGAATGGCATGAGTTTCCTACCTTTATGGATAAGTTACTTCTTTAAGTTGAGTAGAACTAAAGGTGCAAGTATGCGATTTTATTCTCTTCATAATCAAGGTAAAGTTAAAAAGGTAAACAAAGAAATACAAGGTGACAAAAAAAATTACAGAATGAGTATAGGTAACCTATTATTTAGGATTATCCTCATGACTTGTGTGAGACTTGAGGAATGGTGGTTAAGGATGGTATTTCCATTATCACCAGAGTTATTGAGGTTGAGGATAGTATTTCCCTCCCTCTTTACCTGAGTCTTTTCTATAAGTGAAAGGTAGTCAAGGATGAGTATTCCTTCTTCTATTGAAGGTGATCTTAGATTGAGTATAAAATAAGGAAAGGATCCTCACTCTGGTTAGAATGGAAAGTTAAGGATGGTATTTCCATTCCTTCTAGAGTAGTGGAGGATTGAGGATGGATGATGCCCTCTCCCTCTTCACTCAAGTTCCTTATAGTTAGTAGAGGTTATTCTGGTATGTATGGTATTGCAAAGATGGTATTTCCTTCACTTACCAAGCATATATATGAGAATGAAATGATGGTGAGAGGATAGTATTTTCCTCCTTATCATAGTATGTGAGGATGGTATTTCCCTCACACCCATAACCTTGAAATGAGGATGGTATTTCCCTTATAGGTTGTGGTTTGGGTTACCCTGAATATAGAAAAGCTCCATGTTACATACCTAGTAGTGTCAAAAATAGGTTAAAGTACATCAACATGAAAATAGAATATTACCAAGAGAATATGAATGAGAATAGAATGGTATTGTGAGTGTGAACATTTCCTCCATACCTTCTGAATAAAAAAAAATTATCAAAGAAAAAGATATGATGAATATGAAGAAATGAAACATGGTTAAAGATGAGACATTTGATTTATAATGTAAGAGATATAAAGAGAATGATGTGGAATTAAGGAACTTAAAGAAGAATGAAGTAATGTGTTGAATTTAGGATTGATGAGGTATAAAAAGATATTATGGAAAATGAATGAAATGATGGATATAAGGTATGATGAAATATATATAATTTGAGAAGAAGGGTGAAAGATGATGATGAAGAGTATCCTACCACGATCAAAATTAATAGCAGTGCTTTATGCATTGAATATTTAGAGACATTATCTGTAAGATGTTAAGTTTAAGGTCTTTAGTGACCATAAAAGTTTAAAATATTTGTTTGATCAAAAGGAATTGAATATGAGGTAAAGAAAATGGATAGAGTTTTTGAGAGATTACGATTGTGAATTGAGATGTCATCTGGATAAGGCCAATGTAGTGGTCAATACACTAAGCAGAAAACTTCTGCAAGTATTCTATATGATGATGTAAGAAATGGAATGATTAGAAAGTTATAGAAACTTGAGTTTGACAATGACTATGTTACCCCATAGTCTCGGTTTGAATAGATTGGGGATTCAAAATAATTGAGAACTCAAATCAAAGTTGCACAAGAAAAAGCCCATAAAAGCAAGTATACCATCTATTTCGGAGTGACACAGATGTATCATGACCTCAAAAAGATGTTTTGGTGATTAAGTATGAAAAAAAAGGAAATAACAGATTATATGTCTAAATGTCTTATATATCTACAAGATTAAGGTAGAGCATCAAGGGCCTTCTGGCCCTTGGTAACTCTCAGAACTACTAGAATGGAAATGGAAACATACTTTTATAAATTCAGTAACAGGATTGCAAAGTTTAGAAGAACTTGAATAAAGCAGTGAAACAGCTTAGAAGGAAATAAATTCCTTTAGTGAAGGTATCATGAAAAGGTAGTGATTCAGAAGAAGCCAAGTGGAAGCTTAAGATTAATATGATGAGAAGTTATTTAGAACTTTTATATAAGGCAAGTAAATTTTGAGGACAAAATTTATACAAGGGGAGAAGAATTGTAACATCCTTCCTACCTAATAGCTCTAATAAGAGTTATAGAAGCTCAGTAATACTGGTAAGAATTATCTGTTTATTCGGATAATTTTTTGAACTAGTTTGAGTGTAATTCTATAATACTGAGTACAAGAGAATAATTAAGGAATATGCATAATTGGCTAATATGATGAAAATAAATATGAAAAATTTATTTTCTAACTAAAATAATTAATAACAGTTGTAGAAAATTTTAGAGAAGCAACAGAATTAGTTTGGTATTTTTAAGGATACTTCTGAGAAATAGCCAGGACAGCGAAGAAGCTCAAAAAATTATGAAATTTCATGAAGATGACAAGTAAAATATGGAGAATATTTTGGTATAAATATTAACCAAGACAAGTATAAGTAAGTATATTACTTAATCTCTCGGTTTAATTTAACTTGGGACCGAGTAATAAAGCTTAACTGATAAATAACGGTATATAAAAAATTATGAAAAAGTGGATCTGAGGATTAAGTTGAGTCTTAAAATTTTCTATAAGACTTAAGGTAACTTTAAAACTTAATTTTAGAAGATTAAAATATGCTTATCAGATAAAAAAGTTATAGGATATAAAGTGGTCATAAACTTTAGTCAAAAACTTAGCCGTCCAACTACTAGAATTCTCCACTCCTTTCCTTTATTTCTTTTCATGTCATTCTCTCTTCTCTCAGCGTTAGAAAACTAACCGAAACAAGGGGAGAAAAACTCTTCCATGGCTACCACTTTAAGCTTTCATTTTCCGTTCTTTCTTCCACTCATCCTTACTTACATCGAACCTTATTCTTTCTTCCTCTTTTATTGTTGTTTCTTACGGATGAACAGTCCCAAATTAAGGCAAAAATAGCATCTGAATAGTGTTGAACCAGTAAGGAAAAAGGAGGAGAAAGTGAAGGAAAAAGTAAGGAAAATCAAGGGAACAAAGCTAGGAAGTGAGGTAGGGTTCTTTGCCATTCTTTCACTCTTCCTTCTTTGATGTTTTAAGCTGGAAAATCTGGTCCTTGTTGTCTAGAAGGCTACGACCACATTATGGCAAAAAGGAATGGATTTCCTTGTAATTAGTGGTTTAAATTATTGCTTGTATCTAATCATTTCTTTGATTAATTATGGAATGAACAACTTGATAAATTGGTTGTGTTCTTGTTTTTGTGACTCACGAACATAGCAATTTCTTTGCTTTTAAAATTATGTTTCATCTCTTATTGGATATTATATTAATTTTGGATTGTTTTAATGGATTTCATGGTCAAATTTGGCTTGGTTGATGGTCACGATTATAAGCCCTGTTTTGGGGCAGAATATGTGGTGTTTTATTGATTGGAATTGTGGTTGAATTGTGATGAAAAATTAAGGTGTTTTATTGATTGGAATTGTGGTTGAATTGTGATGAAAAATTAAGGCAGAATGCTGGCCTATTTATGGTTGAATTTTGGTTGTATTTATGCTTAAATTTGAAGTTTGAATGGTGATTAATATTTAAATACAGAATGCTGCCCAGATTTGATTAAAATTGTATTGTTGTATTGATGAGAAAATTGTTGAATTATGAAGCTGAATAGTCATGGCTGTGTATGCCTTGTTGGTGACTAGAACTCTTATTATTTGAAAACATGGAATTGTGATTAAAATGGTGTTGAATATCTATGGCAGAAGACTGCCCATTGATGACCAAACTTTCGACATCTTTGTGCATGAAAGTATAGTCAAAATGTATATATGAACCTAAGGTTGAAATCTACTATGACATTATTATAATTTGAGTTTGCAATGCATTGAAACTCTATTGATTAAAAAAGTTAATTTTAGAATGAGCATAGTGCTCACGGATAAAGGTGACTTATTAAGGAAAGTATTTGTATTGTGTATTGTACTTAAAAGGTATTGAATGATATTGGATACTTGAGATGTAATGTGTAACACCTCGATTTTCCTTTGTTTTTGGTTTATTTGTGATGTGAGATTTTATGATTTTTGTGGATTTTTATGAATTATTTGATTTATTTTGATTATTTTAATTTTTTTTTTGGAAAATTTTGGACTGTTGAGATGGGGCTGGGGGATCTTACTAAACCCGAAACCAGAGATAGTTATCGAAGTTTTCATTGTCTGAGATTTTATCTAACCAATAAAATTTAGGTACGCTCTATTACTCATTAGACAATCAATATCGGCTTTGTTAATTGTAACCTTTGTTCACTGGATAATAGGTTTCAGTAAAAATCTAGTACATTGTTTATATCTAGTCATCCATGTGACATCATCCATGTGATATCATTCTTTGACTTTTTGGACCAAGGAGGAAGCTTCCTAATGAAACTTTGGGAGAAGCTTTGGAGCCTCTCCCTAAGTGTAGTGCACGGCCATGAAGGGAGAAAAGGGGCTTCTAGAGCAAGCTTCCATCTAATTCTCATTTTCATCACTTTCTATTCATTCTCATCAACCAAAAGCTACACATTTTCTTTTCTCATTTTCTTCTCTCATTTTCTCTCCTCAAGGCTCACGGCCACACCCCTCCACCCACCCTCCAATTTTCTTTAATTTCAACCATTCACATTTCTTGAATCTAAATCTCTTTCTAAGACACTTTGGTGTGGAGATCTTGACTTTGTTCATCCTTTTCAAGTGTTTCTTAAAGTTAGGGCTTGGAAGCTTCTAAGGTAAAATTCCACCATCTTCTTTCTTCTTTTCATTCTTTCCTTCTTCCTTCTTCTCATTCTTTTTTTCCTTCTAAGACCATGACTTTGATCCATGGTCATTCTATTACAAGCCCTTGATGTTGACCTTTTGTATGTATTTTCATAAGAGGCTCTTGGAAGAGAAAGTTTGTTTCAAGAAGATTTTCAGGAGTTGGTTAGACATCCCCTAAGGTAGGAGGGAGATTACTCTCATCAACCTTTCATGGTGGTGAGGGACGTTTTGTTATATTGAAAGTGAAGATTCCATGTGTGGGTTGTTCACTTGTTTGTGTTGACTTTTGGTGATTTTGAAATTTTTGCCTTATATGATTTTATGATTTGGTATGGTGCATGA
Source organism: Ormosia semicastrata (assembly GCA_029884595.1). Classification (NCBI taxonomy): domain Eukaryota; kingdom Viridiplantae; phylum Streptophyta; class Magnoliopsida; order Fabales; family Fabaceae; genus Ormosia; species Ormosia semicastrata. The sequence goes on from JAQQTO010000060.1 coordinate 81,355,847, forward strand.
TCTTGGTAGAATGAAAAACTTTGATGATTGATATATATTATTTGATTGGACTCTCATTGTGGATGATGAAAATTTTGAGACCCAAAGCCCTTAGTGCTCATAGCCAAGAGAACTTAGAGAAGGTATCCAAGTCCAAATTTTTGTGTTGAGTTGGAACTTAGATGCTTAGGTGAAGAAAGGATATGCTTAAGGATTTATGAGAACGAAAGAGTGAATGCTATTCCTGTGGTTAATGAGTTTCTTGAAGTCTTTTCTAATGATGTACCTAGTTTACCACTGAAAAGAGAGGTAGAATTTTCTATCGATCTTTTGCAAGGATCTGGTCCTATATCCATGGCACCATATCGGATGTCGCCATCAGAGTTAGTCGAGCTAAAGAAGCAGTTGGAGGAACTGTTGGAAAAGAAGTTCGTGAGACCTAGTGTTTCACCATGGGGAGCTCCAGTGCTGTTGGTCAAGAAGGATGGGACTTCTCGGTTATGTGTGGACTACCGTCAGTTAAACAAGATTACAATTAAGAACAAATACTCACTTCCAAGGATAGATGATTTGATGGATCAGCTGAGTGGAGTCACTATTTTCTCTAAGATTGATCTACGTTCTAGCTATCATCAGATTCGTGTGAAAGTAGATGATGTTCCTAAGACGGCCTTTCGGACGAGTTATGGGCATTATAAGGACCTTGTAATGCCGTTTGGAGTAACAAATGCTCCTGCTGTATTCATGGATTACATGAATTGGATCTTTCATCCTTATCTGGATAGATTTGTTGTTGTCTTTATTAATGACATTTTAATCTATTCACGAAGTCAGGAGGAACATACCGAACATCTCAGGGTGGTACTTCAAATCCTAAAGGAGAAGTTATATGCTAAGCTATCTAAATGTGAGTACTGGTTAGAGGAGGTTAAATTTCTGGGTCATGTGATTTCAAAGGAAGGGATTGTAGTAGATCCATTGAAAGTGGAGGTAGTTCTCCAATGGGAAAGACCAAAGACAGTGACAGAAATTTGTAGCTTTGTGGGATTAGCCAGTTATTATCGAAGATTTATCAAAGGATTCTCTAAGATAGCAGGGGTCATGTGATTTCAAAAGAAGGGATTGCAGTAGATCCATTGAAAGTGGAGGTAGTTCTCCAATGGGAATGACCAAAGACAGTGACAGAAATTCGTAGCTTTGTGGGATTGGCCGGTTATTATCGAAGATTTATCAAAGGATTCTCCAAGATAATAGGACCTCTCACTCATCTTACAAGAAAGAATCAAGTTTTCATATGGACTGATGCATGTGAAGGGAGTTTTCGAGAGTTGAAGAGACGGTTGACTACTTTGCCAGTATTGATCCTACCCAATCCTGGTGAACCTTTTGAGGTGTATTGCGATGCTTCATATCAGTGTTTAGGATGCGTCCTTATGCAGAATAGAAGAGTGGTGGTGTATGCTTCAAGGCAATTGAGAGTACATGAGAAGAACTATCCCACGCATGACTTGGAGTTAGCTGCTGTTGTGTTTGTGTTGAAAATCTGGAGGCATTTTCTTTATGGGGCAATCTTTAACATCTACAGTGACCACAAGAGCCTGAAATACCCGTTCAATCAGAAGGAGTTGAATATGAGGCAAAGGCGATGGTTAGAGTTTTTGAAAGACTATGACTTCCAACTTCAATATCATCCTGGAAAGGCAAACGTCGTAGCGGATGCTTTGAGTAAGAAGATGCTTAGGGTTTCTGCTATGATACTTATGGAAATTGAGTTGATAGAATAGTTTTGGGACATGCGGTTGTCTATGGAGTTGACACCGTGGAGGATGTGCTTAAGTATGATTACTATTTCAAGTGGACTATTGGAAGAAATCAGAGAGAAGCAGAGAAATGACCTATACTTACAAGATGAGAAGGAGCTAGCAAAGCGAGATGCTGTATTTGAATTCATGGAAGGACCAGATGGAATCCTAAGATTCAGAGATAGAGTTTGTGTACTGAGTGATTCTGAGCTTAGGAAGATGATTCTTGATGAAGGCCACAAGAGCAAGTTGAGCATGCACCCCAGAACTACTAAGATGTACCAAGATTTGAAACGATTATATTGGTGGCAAGGAATGAAGAAGGATGTTTCCAAGTATGTATCATCTTGTTTAGTTTGCCAAAAAGCTAAAGTGGAACACCAAAAACCATCTGGAGTGCTGCAACCTTTGATTATTCCAGAATGGAAATGGGATAGCGTTGCAATAGATTTTGTGAGTGGATTACCAAGGACTATAAAGGGATATGATTTGATATGGGTAATTGTTGATCGACTTACGAAGTCAGTGCACTTCTTGCCAATTAATATAAGGTATTCGATAGAGAGATTGGCTCAAGTATATGTTGATGAGATCATTAGACTACATGGTGTGCCTTTGAGTATTATTTCTGATAGAGACCCGAGGTTTACATTAAGATTTTGGCATAGTTTGCAAAGAGCCATAGGAACGAAGCTTTATCTAACTTCTACATATCACCCACAAATGGATGCTCAGTCAGAGAGAACAATCCAGTCATTGGAAGATATGTTAAGAGTTTATGTCTTGGAACAGATTGGGAGTTGGGATGAATTCTTGCCTTTGATAGAGTTCACCTATAATAATAGTTTCCACGCAAGTATCGGGATGGCACCCTATGAGGCGTTGTATGGACAACAGTGTAGAACACCCCTATGTTGGTACCAAGATGGTGAAAGTTTCATGGTAGGACCTGACCTTGTGCAACAAATGACTGAAAAGATTAAGATGATTTAGGAAAGAATGAGAGCAACTAAGAGCCAACAGAAAAGCTACGCTGACGAAAGACAGCGACCTCTTGAATTTAAGGAAGGTGAGCATGTGTTTTTGAGAGTTACACCTACAACTAGTGTCGGAAGGGTTATTAAGTCTAGAAAACTCACTCCAAAATTTATCGGATAGTATCAAATTCTTCGTCGGATAGGTCCGGTAACCTATCAAATAGCTTTACCACCTTTTCTTTTCAACCTTCATAATGTCTTCCATATGTCACAATTACGGAAGTATATTCCTGATCCAGGCCATGTCATAGAGCCAGATAGAGTACAACTAAAAGAGAATTTGACCTATGAAACACTTCCTGTCAAGATTGAGGATAGGAGAGTGAAGCAACTCAGAGGCAAGGACATTGCATTTGTAAAAGTGATTAGGAACGATGTAACCGGAGATGCAACATAGGATCTAGAAGACAAAATGAAAGAACAATATTCACATTTGTTCTAAGGTATGATGAATTTCGAGGACGAATTTCTTTTTAGAAGGGGAAAGTTGTAACACCCCGATTTTCCTTTGTTTTCGGTTTATCTGTGATGTTGTGAGTTTTTTGTGATTTTTGTGGATTTTTATGAATTATTTGATTTATTTTGATTATTTTAAATATTTTTTTGGAAAATTTTGGACTGTTGAGATGGGACCGGGGGATCTTACTAAACCCAAAACTGGAGAAAATTATCGAAGTTTTCATTGTCTGAGATTTTATCTGACTGATAAAATTTGGGTACGCTCTATTACCCATTGGACAATAAATACCAACTTTGTTAACTGTAACCTTTGTCCACTAGATAATAGCTTTTAGTAAAAATTTAGTAGATTGTTTATATCTAGTCATTCATATGACATCATCCATATGACATCATTCTTTGAATTTTGGACTATGGAGAAAGCTTCCTAAGCAAGCTTTGGGAGAAGCTTGTTGGAGAAGCTTTGGAGCCTCTCCTTAGGTGTAGTGCACAGCCATGAAGGGAGAAAAGGGGCTTCTAGAGCAAGCTTCCATCTGACTCTCATTTTCATCACTTTCTATTCATTCTCATCAACCAAAAGCTACACATTTTCTTCTCTCATTTTCTCTCCTCAAGGCTCACAACCACACCCCTCCACCCACCCTCCAATCTTCTTTAATTTCAACCATTCACATTTCTTGAATCTAAATCTCTTTCTAAGACACTTTGGTATGGAGATTTTGACTTTGTTCATCTTTTTCAAGTGTTTCTTAAAGTTAGGGCTTGGAAGCTTCAAAGATAAAATTCCTCCATCTTCTTTTTTCTTTTCATTCTTTGCTTCTTCCTTCTTCTTATTCTTTTCTTCCTTCTAAGACTATGACTTTGATCCATGGTCATTCTATTACAAGCCCTTGATGTTAAACTTTTGTATGTATTTTTCATTTTCAATAGGCTCTTGGAAGAGAAAGTTTGTTTCAAGAAGATTTTCAAGAGTTGGTTGGACATCCCCTAAGGTAGGAGGGAGATTACTCTCATCAACCTTTAATGGTGGTGAGGGACGTTTTGTTATATTGAAAGTGAAGAATCCATGTGTGGGCTGTTCACTTGTTTGTGTTGACTTTTTGTGATTTTGAAATTTTTGCCTTATATGATTTTATGGTTTGGTATGGTGCATGATCTTGGTAGAATGAAAAACTTTGATGATTGATATATATTATTTGATTGGAATCTCATTGTGGATGATGAAAATTTTGAGACCCAAAGCCCTTAGTGCTCACGGCTAAGAGACCTTAGAGAAGGTATCCAAGTCCAAATTTTTGTGTTGAGTTGGAACTTAGATGCTTAGGTGAAGAAAGGATATGCTTAAGGATTTGTGAGAATGAATGAGCGATATAATAAAACTTAGTCATTTTAATAAAGAGGGATTTCGGCTTTGAGTGGAAAAAAACAAGCTTAAAAGAGAAATAATGGAGACTTAAGGCACTTTTAAAGCTTAGGGAAAAAGGAAAAGAATTTGTGAGGTTAAGACAATGTGATTTATTTTTAGGTTCTTATGAAAACTACGAGGAAGTATTACTAGAAGAACTTAGCTAGAAGAGTTTGGTGAATAAAGTTAATTTCTACAGTTATCCTTGAAAGTATATAATAATAATAATAATAATAATAATAATAATAATAATAATAATAATAATAATAAAGCCTAAAAGTGGAATAATAGTTCTACATAATAGAGAAGTTTGTGAGAATGTTCCATGTAAATTGAAAATGATGATTCCTGAATTTGCACAATGGAAGTGCGTTGTGACTAAATATAATAGCATTGTGCTGTCGGTCCGACGTACTGGACCTAGAGATGTCAGTGGTTGGCTTAAGCCCTGTTGTGGCTCCTTTTGGCAGAATTTGTGCTGTTAATGAATATTGTTTTATCTTTGTCATATGATCATGCATTGTGAAAGTCAGAATGACTTGTTAAGGCTGTACGCCTAAGAGATGAATTACACCTTTGTGTGGGTGTGAATTTTGTTGGGAAGGTCTATGAATGACCTAGGAGGCGTCGAGGCACAGGTATCCCACAAGTGGACAATTGGTAGCTCCACTGGACCGTGGTGACTGTGCAATGCACCGACGATCTCGACGAAACCCTATTCCTATTCCCGATTCAATTGAGAGTGTCTTGTATAAACGATGTTGCGCATATTGATTATATTGGAAAAACATATGATTTGAGATTAACGATATACAGACATGACTCCTCGATCATTCTCTGACGTTTGGTTTAACTCCATGCAATAGGTGTCAGTCCATTATGCATTCACATAGTCATCGAACATTTTATATGATACATTTATACTGTGGAATTATCTACTGCTATGCTATGGAATTATTTGTTGATATATTACTGTAATACCTACTGAGAAATTTAATGACTGTAGTTGTTATTTCTGTACTCTGTGACCTTGCTGATATTGTTGTCTCTTACTGCCATGCTGGTATTGATGTAGGGAATCTCACCTCTTTGTCTTGTTATTCTGTCTGTTTCTATTTTATGTGCTCCTGTTGATAAAGACTATGAGGAAGAAGAAGAAAATCTACAGTTTCCTATTGTTTTGTTGCTGGATGGCTGCTAGAAGGGATTTTGTTGGTTTTGAGAGAGTTCAATTCTACGAAGGTGCGGACGCATGGCACATCGATTGGGACATTGAATGTATTAGATATGTAGGAGATGTAACTTTATCTGTTTGTAGGACCCGCGATGGGGAACCATTCTTTTTTCTTAGTGTTTCTGTGCGTCTAGAGTTCTTTATGCCTATCAGGGAGCTATAGGGTGATTTGTATTGCACTCCTAGGGAGGACCCGGACCCTGTGGTTTCATCTGCTAGGACACCCATCCGCGAGCTCTTACCCCAATTGAGGGATCTGTCCGAGGAGGAGGACCTGACGGAGGATCCAACAGAGGATCCAGTGGAGGACCCTACTCCTAGGCGTTTAGACTTGGGCTATTCTATGCTTTGTTAAATAGTTGTATATGTATCTTGAGTACAAACTTGATGTTTTTTTTGGGTGGACTATGATCCATGCCACTGATGTATATTCTTTTTGGTGTGTAATATTTCGTAAGTTATATCCTGTGTTGTTCATGTTTCGTTTAAATTTATGCTTTTGAAAATGTAAATTTGAAACTAGTATTTTCCACGATTAAACCTTCCTCACGTTTTGTTAAGTTATTGATGTTTTTAAAAAGTAAATATGGCACCCTAAGGAGGGTGTTACATATTGTAATAACTTAATTTGAATGGAATTGATCTTGTGAATTAAGCATTTTGTATTGAATGAATAATGGACTTAAGAATGTGCTCTGATTGCACCATCGTGTATTGGAATTATGCAATTGAGATATATATTGAGAAAGTTAGAATAAGCTCCCTTTGATGCAAAGGTTAAGCTAGAATGATATATTGAATGGATGTATGAATAATCAGTGCTCAAAGAATTAGAATTAGAATTTGAATTAAGAATGAGAATTGGGCAATTATCCTTGAATGGGGAGGTAATTGTCCATGCTTTCCTACTCAGTATCCTTTAGTATATAAACCATTGGTTCACTTAGTATAGTGGATTCAGAGATGATCCTGTATGAGGGCAGGGTATTCGAGATTCTATTTGAACCATAGGGATGACCTCTCGTGAGGAAGAGGGATCCTATGTTCTAGTATAAATTCCTCACAGTATTAGTATTGGTATCAGTATTAGTATCAGTATATTCCTCATGTATTAATTCCCTGATAGGATACTAGTGGTAGTATGAGGCCCTGAATCACTCCCTACGATGAGTATATAGAACCCGAGCTATGTGAGGTGGCTCTCACCCTTGTGGTGCATGAGATATGGGTTCTGTGGTATAGTGAGTAATTAGAATAAGCACTGAGATTTGAATTGTATCTACATGTCAAGATATGACTTGAATGTGTATCCAAATACTTGAATGAGATTGATACTATAGAATTGGTATTTGAAGACAATTTCTGGAACTATTCATGATTCAAATTTGTATTGGATTTAAAAATGAGTATTTGTACGCTTGTTAGGATATTTGTACTAAATGGATTTAATGGTATTTATGCTTGGTATAATTTCAAGTATTATATATGTTTGGAATTTATGTTGATGATAAAGGATATTTTTGAAAACTATTAAATACAATTATGTTTCAGGAAGAGAAAGGACCAGATTTGGCCTTTTGCCACCCTTCTAACTATAATATGTATATCTATTCAAAAATGAATTTCAAAGAAATATATTTTTTCCCGAAATAGCTAGAATTATTGTGATGACATACTACTGAGAATTAGTATTCTCACCCCATTATATGTATATATTCCATGATAATTCCAGGTTCAGCATCGGCAGCACAATGACATGGACAGAAGAAGTTATTTATTTTTGGACTTAGTATTTTGTATAAAGAAATGTATGAACAATACCTTGGAGGCAGTTGATGTATATTTTTATACTATAAAGTACTCTTTGTATAGACATCCTTTAGTATATGTATGTTGTCTCACCCTTACAGGCTCATATTCTTGTATATTTAAGAAAAATATATTCAAATTTTTGTAGTAAAATTTTAAGTGATGTGCTTACTATTTTTACTCTGATGTAAATCCAGATACACTAATAGTAATAGTAGCAAGGGAGTTACAAGCCACCTATCAGAGAATGATGAATAATGTTTTTGAAGGCTAAGTGGGGAAGATGCTAGAAGTATACATCGATGATATGATAATTAAGACTCCCCATGTCAGATCGCACATCTTAGACCTCTAGGAAGTGTTTGCACCACTTTGAAAGCATAACATGAGGCTCAACCTAGAGAAATGTGCCTTCAGAGTCTAGGCCGGTAAATTCTTGGGCTTCATGCTGACTCACCACGGGATAGAAGCGATTTCAGATAAGTGCCAAGTGGTGCTCAACATGTGCAGCCCATAGAGTGTCAAGGAAGTACAGCATTTGACAGGCCTGATTACGGCCCTCACAGTTTCCTTGCTAAAGCTGCTCATAAAATTCTTCCCCTTTTCAAATTGCTTAAGAAGGGGAAAGGTTTTGAGTGGACTCCGAAGTATTAGGATGCCTTTACATCCTTGAAGAACCTTTTGTCCTCTACTCCTATTCTGACAAGATCAAAACCTGATGAGACATTGTATGTGCACCTCTCTATCCATGAAGAGGTCGTGAGTTCTGTGTTGATCCAGGAAACGGCAGAAGGGCACAAATTAGTCTAATTTGTGATCAAGGTATTACAAGGCCCTGAGCTCTGCTATAAAAAAATGGAGAAGGTTGCCTTCGTACTCATCCATATGACCAGAAGACTCAGACAGTACTTTCAGTGCCATCCTATGGTGGTGAGGACAAACTGACCTATCTGTCAGATACTACATAAGCCAGACCTATCAAGAAGAATGATTGCCTGATTCATCGAGATTTCTAAGTTTAGAATCATGTATGAGCCACGACTAGTAATAAAGGCTCAAGCACTTTTTGATAGAACTTACATTGGACCCAGGTGACCCCAAGAGAATTTCTTTGACCATATTTGTCGATGGCTCCTCGAACCCCAAGGGAAGTAGTGTCAGAGTGATTTTGGAAAATTCTAAAGGAGTAACAGTGGAAAATTCCTTGAAGTTTAAGTTCCCCACTTTGAACAATCAAGCAGAGTACGAAGCATGCATCGCCGGACTGGTAATGGCCAAAGACTTAAGAGCGACAAAGATCATATATGGAGTGACTCTCAGCTTGTCTTCAGAAGTACTTAGCCAAAGTTTAAGGGCTCCCCTAACGTTTCCAAGATGTTAAGATAGAGCACATTTCCACGGAGCAGAACTCTAAGGCATACCTCTTGTCTAAACTAACCATCACTAAGAACCCAGGAAACAACCACTCTGTGATCCAAGAGACCCTCTCTCAACCTTCCATTACGAATGCATCCATTTTCCATGTGGAAGGAGAAGAGTGTACTTGGATCACCCTAATCATGGAGTATCTATAGTCCAAAGACAGGCCCAACAATCCAAACGAAGGCCCCAAATTAATCAAAACTGTAGTCAAGTATACCATCTACGATGGGCAGTTATACTGATATGGGTTCTCCTCACCTCTCCTTAAATGCCTCATGCCAAAAGAAGCAAAATAAGTACTGGCCAAGGTCCACAATAGGAGTTGTGGACACCACTTAGAGGGCAAAGCCTTAGCTCTAAAAGCACTTAGGGTAGGATACTATTGGCCAATGATGGAAGCTGACTCCCTCGCATATGTTTGAGTCTATGATAAATGCCAGTGCAACTCAGACCATTATCAGACTCCCCCAGAGGAACTATCCACAATGTATGTACCCTGACCATTCTACAAATAAGGTATTAAATACCCTAACTCTGGATGTTATAGTATATCCATAATATACACAAGTAAACAGAGTTAAGCAAGTTACTTCTATATGATAATCAATAAACATAATCCATAATAGCATACATGTCATTATAGAGAGCCTTTATGGAATAAAGATATGTAATTATACAATATTAGCCTCAAAAGGGCAATTTGTAATACATAACATCTTTATACACCACAAAGCAAATATAAACATAATATAAGGTTTTCCAAAAAGAATCTAGCTATCTAGTCCATTTGTCTCTTCTTCATTCCCTTAGAAGGATCTTGACCTGGATTTACATGGAAACATAACAGGGCGAGAATTCACAATTCCCTATAATAGTATTCCAAAACCAATCATTTATAACATTATAAACACAATCTTAACAAATAAGAAGTAAAATATGTTTTAAAAGCTCTTCCATGACTCATCTTTAGTAACTAAAGGAGTCAAGCTGAGTAAACATTCATGGATCAATAAAAAACCAAGCTAAACTCATTTTCTTGGCCCATTAAAGGAAACCAAGCTAATAGACTACCATGGTCCAATAAGGAAACCAAGCTAATAAACTACCATAGTCTAATAAGGAAACCAAGCTATTAAACTTCTATGGCTCATTAAAGAACCAAGCCCATTTCATTTCCATGACTCATTAAAGAACCAAGCTTATTTAACTACCATGGCTCAACAAGGAACCAAGCTAACTTAACTATCATGGCTTAACTAGGAACCAAGCTATTATTCTTCCATAGTTTATCAAAAGAAACTACGCTCATGCTATCCATAGTTCATTAGAAGAAATTAACCTTATGCTATCCGTAGTTCATCAAATTAAAAATCTAGAGAAATTCTGGAGTTGGCGCCTCTTTAGGCGTGAACATGGCGGGGCATCATGTAACACCCCAAATTTTAGACTATGTTACAGAACTGACAAAATTACACTGTTTTGTGTTTTCTGTGCATTATAAAAATAATTTGACTATTTAGATACTATTTTTGATTGTTTTGTGTGATTTGCTCCGAGTCAAGAAAATAATAATTTTTTGGCCAAAAAAATTTTATTTTAATTATTCAAGATTGGGGGATCTTACTAAACCCAATTCTGAGTGATATATATATTAATCTTTTAATTTTTAGGATTTAACTGTGTAATAAAATAATTTTATATTATTATAATATTATTTTATTTGACAGTACCTACTGTCTCAAAAATAGTAGAAATCTACTACAAAATGACCATGAACCTTGAAAAGTCTGTGGGACCCACGTTTAGAGTAGCAGTCAATGATTCTGAATGGACTAAATTTTGAGCTAATAGGAATCAGTCAACGAAAGTGGCTTGAAAATTCTAAACCAATAGGAAATGGTCAAATAAAGTGGTAAAGACTTCTTTGTGGACCATTAGATGTAAAGCTTGATTTAGAAGCTTTGATCATAACCATTGATTAAATAAATGGTGTGAGAACAATCCTAATTAAATCATTAAGTGATATCCACCTTAGATTAAATCAATGGATAGGAAACAAAGTTAAATTCAATAGTTAGGATTGAGTCAAATATAATGGCTTGATTAATTAACTAAGTAAACCTAATTAAGTTATTTTAATTGCCTAATTAGGAAAACTAAGTGAACTAACTTAATTACTAATCAAATATCCTAATTTTATGTAGAAGCTATGACATATGCAATTACATATTTAATTAATTAGTTATGTAATTAGAATGTTAATTAAGTATAATTAGAAAACTTAACCTAATTCATTAGCTAATTAATTAGCATGTAATTAATCTTTAATGGAAGTCAAACAAAGTCCCTAAATCCCTAGGTGCCACACGGCCAAGAGGGCCAATTCACCATGTTCTCCTTTGTTCTTGAACCATCCAAGTGACCATTGCATGACCAAGTGTGAAATAGGCCATGTGCACTTAAAATTGTGATATTTTGGTTCAAGTAAATCTCTTAATCTCTCCTACAAGCCACTCACGGCAGCACCCTCCATATTTCACTCTCAATATTTACTTTTTCATTTACCTAAAGACTTAACTTCATTTTCTCTCAAAATCCCAAGAACACCAAGCATCTTTTCTTTTCCATTTTCTCTCTAGTTTTCGGCCCAAGCACCCAACACCACCACCTATCTTCTATAATTTTATCTCTTAGCTTTTCCTAAACCTAAATTATCTCCTAAACACTTTTCATTTAGAAGATTTTGTGAAAATCTTACTCCTTCTACTTTAAAATCCAAGCTTTTGTTTACTTCCCTAAAGGTAAACTTTGGTTTTTATGGTTTGAAATTTAGTTTGTGATTTTCTAAACCATGTTTGTTCCATGGTTTTCCATTATAAAGCCTTGTATGTGATTTTGCTAATTATTTAAGAATTTTAGGGATTTATTTAGAGAGCTACACGAAAATCCAAGGAAAGGAGGAGACTAGGAGATCTTTGTCTTCAAAAAGTACGAGAGAGATTTAATCTCATCAACCTTGTGTGGTGATGAGAAAATGGATTGTTTGTGTGTGAAGAATCCATGAGGATTCATTTATGCGATTGTTTAATGCTTTCCTAATTTGTGATTGATTTTATTTGCAAGCATGTTTATAGTTTTAAAATATATTACATGTGTTTATAGATATATGATTATTAATGTAGGATGTGAATAATATGTAAGGATTGCATGAGTGTTCCAAAGAACACAATAGAGGCTCACGGCTTCTCCAAGAAAAAGAGAACCAAAATGTTCTCAACCATTTTCTAAAACAATGATAAATGAATTTAGGTGAAACAATGAGACTTGGCCAACATGCCATTTAATATACAATTAAATTCTTAAGTTATTTTCTAAGGTAGGTTAAGTAACTAATCTACAAAAGAATTTGATTCTAATGAATCTTTGAGAAATAAAATGAATAAAGTTAGTTTTAGAATTTTAGGTTAGAAGGATTTGTGATAACTAAGAAATAAAGGAACACTTGAAAAATACTAACGTAGAGCTGACTCTCTGAGTTTTGATGCGCGTTAGCAAGTTTTCAAGGTGTAACTGTTGGGTAAGGTTAAAATGAACAATATTTAGAGAAAAACATCAAAAATACCATATACTGATTTTCTAGGCAAAATGCTGCCGAAATTTACTAAAATCAGAAAAATAAATTGAAAAGATTCCATATATATTTATAACATAAGAAAAATATTCTACGTAGTTTAAAAGTACTAGATAAAGTCTATGCATTGTTAAAATAAAGACTTTAAGCTATATGGTTAAGAAAATGATTTAAAAATCTTACGTGATTGAGAAAATGATTTAAAAACATTACGCGATGTTCAAAAATGTCAAAATATATTTATGCGATTTAAAAACGTTTGTAAAAGGGACGCAATTGTGAAAATGCGATAAAATTTCTATGCGACTAAATGGAACAGTGAGTTTTACTATCGGGCCAAAGTGGTAGACCCGGACATGTTATGAGATAGTACTGTCAAGTGGAGACATATTATATTGTGGTATATTGAGACTGAGGGTATTTTCATAAATATGGTAATATGTTGAGACCAAGGGTATTTTTGTAATTATTCTTAATCATGCATTGAGAGTTGTGTCAATTTGGTTGATAATTAGCGATTGGTTAACGAGACGAATTACACTGTGTTGTGGGTGTGATAGGCGTAGTGTGGTTCATTGTATGAACTTGGAAGCATTAGTGTGCGGAGAATTCCACATATAGACAGTGGGTTGCTCCTCTAGGCTGTGGTAACGGGCAACACACTAATGATCTCGACAAGCACTATTCTTAATCGAGATCTTGTGGAGACTATTTAGTACAATGCCTGTAGTGCACGATGTATTGTACTGTGTACTGCTACACGATGTTTTGGACTGTGGACTATAGACACGACGTTGGATAGTGTAATAGTTTGGTTGGGCAGCCTGAGGTACTATTAGTTGTTTTCGAATCATTCTCTCAGATATCTGTGTTTAGCTCCATGGAGTAGGAACGAGTCAGTGTGTGTTATCATTCATTATCTGCATTTTAATGTTTACTATAATCTGTGATAGAATGTATGATGTGTTAATTTGATATACTATATGTGATATGATGGTATGTAATTATTGTGATATTCGTTTGTATTATCATTTTCTTTATTGCCATACTGGTAATGATGTAGATTGTCTCACCTCTTTACTATATTATTCTGTCTGTTTCTATTTTATGTTTATATCTTCGAAGACTACAATGGCGGCAAGGAGAGGTCAATTAGGTTTCTTTAGACTATAGTTTCTCGAAGGCGCTGAGGCTTGGTATGTCCATTGGGACATAGGACACATAGAATATAGTGGTGACATTACTTTATCAGTAAGTAGGACTCGACATGGGATCGTTGCTTCATTTTGTACGGTTGCTTTCGTAGAGGTTATTTTACCTATTAGGGAGTTGTGGAATGAATTTCACCACACTCCTAGAGAGAACTTCGATATATTTTTAGGTCGAATTGCTATCGGTCAAGACATTCCCAACTAGGGAATTTGTCTTCTGACAAGGGCTCATGTATTAGGCTTTATGTTTTAGTATTATACTAACTTTTTACTACTTTATTAAATATTCGTTGTTGTAAATTATTTGTATACTTAAGACAAAAATCATATGTATATTATGGAGTGTGATTAAGTTTCATCTGATTTTGTGTTCTGTGTTATTTTATTTAACGTTATCAAGTATAAAAAGAAAAAATTTTATAACTCATATTATTTATGTACTAAATATTTTACAACTTGGGTAAGAATTTTATTTGATTTTATTTTCTTGCATTAAAAATGTGACATCCCTACAAGGGTGTTACACATTACCTTATTTTCCTCAGCCTCTGGAGCTTAGGCACCCAACACTAGCGCCTAGGCATCATGCTCTCAACCTCATACAGAATTGGTTTTGGACAGTGGGCGCCTGGGTGCCAGTGCACCAGAAAACTAGATTCATGTTCCATTGATTCTTATATTTTTATCTAGTTCTCAAATCATGAGTTCTAAGTGATTTCCAAAAACAAATATGGTCTCTATTCATATAGCAACCCTCATGCAAACTCCCAACTCATCTAGCGTGGATTTATGATCAAAATCAAGACCTTCCATACCCATTTTACAACTTCTAACTCAAGGTGTTTCGTGGATAATTCCCAATATCAAAACTACCAACCATGCATAGATTAACTCAAGTTAAATCACAAAATAGGTTTCCAACAAGTTCATCCAACCCAAACCATGGAGAAACCATACAAATCCCATTTTCAAACCAAATATGAATATCACAATCATGAAGATAGAACAGCAAGAGGTAGAGTTGAGAACAAGCACCCCTACCTCACTTGTATGGTTGATGATCGTCATGCTCTAGCTTCCCCTTTGTGTTCCTCCCATTTTCCTCTTCTTCCTCCTTCGTTTCTTCTCTTATTTTCTTTCCTTCCCTTTCTCTATTTTTCTGTTGTCTTCAATGTGAGAAAATGAGAGAAATAGGAAAGAAATTCAAAGATGAAGGCTTTGAGAGAGAGAAAGAGAGGCAGTTGAGAAGTAAAAGAAAGATAGGATCAACTTAGATATTTTGCTGGAACTTTATATCTCTTAGGAATACTTTGATCTTACTAATCCAAGTTTTCTAACTTCCTTAAGTGTTGTGAAAAATCTTAGGATTTATCTTAATCCTATTCTCAACATTTTCATAATCTTTCATACAACTAAAATTGTAACGTCCCGAGACTACCTGCAGGATCGATGAGTGTCCCCACAAACCAATATGGGTATTTTCAGCCTGCTTTGTCCTCACTTACATGCATCCTAGGAAACTTCCTAGGAGGTCACCCATCCCACAAGTGCTCCAAGTTAAGCACACTTAACTATGGAGTACCTATGTTTTTAGCTCCCGAAAAGAAGATGCATCTTGTTGATATGGGTGGTGCTAATCAATTCCTTTAAGCCATCCTCAACTATGCAGTCCCATACCTGCACAATCTTTGGATCCCTCTCATTTCGGTGTGTATTTAGTTCATTCATGTGTCCCTCCACCTAGAAGACTGCCAGGAGCCGCTCAATGTCCGTGCTTCATCTTTTGCACCGGTGACCACTCCCCGCCCTCGTCGGCCCCGGGTGTTACATGCCCACTTGCTTTCGCATGGTTCTTCATCGAACCACACCATACTAGAAGAGGTCCCTCTCTAATACCATTTGTAACGTCCCGAGACTGCCTGCAGGATCGATGAGTGTCCCCACAAACCAACACGGGTCTTTTTAGCGTGCTTTGTCCTCACTCACACGCATCCTAAGAAACTTCCAAAAAGGTCACTCATCCCACAAGTGCTCCAAGTCAAGCACACTTAACGATGGAGTACTTATGTTCTTGGCTCCTGAAAAGAAGATGCATCTTGTTGATATGGGTGGTGCTAATCAATTCCTTTAAGTCATCCTCAACTATGCAGTCCCATACCTGCACAGTCTCTAGATCCCTCTCATTCCGAAGTGTATTCAGTTCATTCATGTGTCTGTCCACCTAGAAGCCTGTCAGGTGCTGCTCCTTATCCATGCTTCATCTTTTGCACCGGTGACCACTCCCCGCCCTCGTCGACCCCGAGTGTCACAAAAACTATCACTAAAGTTCTATTACTCTTCCTTAAGTTACATTAAACCTAAGGAAATAAGCTAATGAGCTTACAGGTATCTATCTTAACCTGTTCTTATTACTAAAAAATTCTTCATTCTTCATTTGATATATTCTCAAATTCTCACAATTTTCTAAGATATCTGCCTGTTGAGAATTGCAGATACATCACGCAATGAAAAAACAAAAATCCCACCAAGGATCCAAGCGAAAAGAGGACCATAATTTGTGTTTTTTTTTTAGTTTACCTCTTTAAGCGAGATGGAAAAACGATCAAGCAAATCATAAGCACCGTAACAATAATGATGCCTCTACATTTTCCACACAAACAGACTTGCAAAACATCCAACGCCCGCAGTCTTGGAGTTTGATCTCTCTGCCATAGTGCTAGCTGCAAAGAAAAGGGAAACTTGTCGCTCTCTCACTCAATGTTACTGTCAAGTGTGGCTAGGGTTTTTCATGCATGCCTTGATAGCCACTTAACAGTGCTATTTATAGTAGCTACTGCCTTATGCGAGTGAGAGCAGCATCAAGGTAAGCTGTGCAACACAAGACTCATCTGTTATAAGTCTGGTCCACGATTGAATCCTAGTCCAACTTGGATCTTTATTGCTCTCACTAAGTCTGTTCTAAGTGTGCGACCCTATAGGTTCTCATGACATTGGTAGCAATATTAAAATCTCATTTTAATATTACAAGTAGTGAGCGATATCTAGAACACATTGCTACTACCCAAGTAATAAGAATGTCAGTGATTTGACATAACATTTTTGTGATCAATGTTACCGTGTAGTTTAGTCCCTTTGTCTAGATATATATATTGAACACAAGGCATGGAATGTGTCACCCTTGTATAGTTCAATCTTTTATTTCCTGATACTCGAGTAGACGTAGTAATAACAAATGAGATCAATATCTCATATTGACTCATTTAAGCATGGTTATCCATTTCATAGTCTCACTCAATCAAGGGGCCCGAAGACATTACTCCTGTTATGTAAGAGGGACAAATCTCATCTAGGTCACTCACATCCCTCTGCATGATTCACAGTATGTCCAATAACTAATTTATAATCACCTTGTTGCAGATGACGTTTGATGACATTAAAACATACAACTCCTCAAGTAGGAATCGTAGTAATTTCAGGTCAAGGGACCATATACACTATTATCATTATGAGAATCGCTTATGACACTCACGTAATGATCTACTCAACGTTCTCATGGCAGGTCAGTCCAATACATCATTACTCTAATATATACCAATGTGAAGACTTGATATCTCATATCCATGACCCGTGAGATGTGGCCATCAGTCTATGCACATACTAGTCTCAATGCATTATTGTCATCCTGATTAACAATAATACTTGACTAGGGACATCTAAGAATAGTATTCTGTTTCTATCTAATATGATCTCATGATCAAGTCATCCACTTGATGTCCTATGGCATAAAACTTACTATTTTAAGGACTTTATTATGTATATCATAAATAACATAATAAATGAAATGCCTCATATATTAAATGAATAGCATAATACAATGTAAACGAGTACAATCAAAATAAATTGGCCTCTAGGGCATACACCAACATTGCCTATTTAATCTGGTCTTTAAACACACACTTAATGTTACTAAAAATACTAAATTGACTCAGTTAATTCTCCAAAATTAACCACATCACATTCTTTTTATTTTTGACCTAAAAATAACTTCTGCTTATTCATTTCCCTTATCTAAGCAGTTTATGCTACTTTTTAAACTATTAACAGCTATTTTTCATACTCAGTGTTATAGCAAAATAACCCAACTAAAAAAGGTTACCAAAGTTGACAAATAACTTCTACACGAGTTACTAAAATAACCATAATTAAGACTAATGTGGAAATAAGTTTGCCCCAATGATTTATTATGTTAAGTTTTGATGATGACAAATACAAGATAAAAAAAAATGATGCTTATGCTGCACAGATGTACTTAATAGATTATACAGGATCATGCATGATCATGTACTCCATCTTGTTATATTTCATATGAGAATTATGTATACTCTTTATAGCATCTTTTATAGGATATATTCAATAACATGTTCCATAAGTGGTATTAAATTAATATTAGATTTGACTCTACTTAAATGAAAATATGCAAAGTGTTCTTTGTTGCATCTTATATAGAGTATATTTATTAGTAGTTGATAAATTTCTTATTTGGATATGTCTATGAAAGTCTTATATACATATTAGACTAACTAGAGTTATACATTTATGAATCATGCATATAAATATATTGAATTATGATTTTGGACTAACTATGTTTTAAGTGAGCAATACTTTGAAGAATAGTCCGAGTACCAAGAGTGAGCATTGCAATAAGAAAGTAAAAAATCTTAATTATGCTCAACTCAAGGAGAATGTGAATGCCTATTTCATGAAGGTTTTGATAACAACAAAGCTAAGTCGAAGACCAAGTCCAAAGGAAGCACAATTGGTATAGTTAATAGGCCTTAGAGTCTTTTATGTGAGAAGCTCTCAATATATCTCAAAATATTTTATAATATTTTTGAAAGAACTCAAATATATATTTCTTTAAATCATTACAAATGGTTTATACATGTTAAACTGCCCAAAAAAATAAGTTTTGGAAACTTAGTCATGGTGGTAGTTAAAAACTATAAAAAATAGTCAAGTTTGAGTTTTAAAAAATTGACCTTTGCTTAATCTTTTGATCATAACTTAAATACTTTGCTTTTTGTTGTGAGACCTATTTCATATGAAAATAGACTCAAATTTCTTTCCAATGAGTGGTCATTTGCTTTAAATGGATAAGAAATGAAGAAGTTATGACCATTTAAATTCAATTTTTGAAACCAGAGTGTTGTAATCGATTACGTAATTGATTACCACTCTAGCAGAGGCTCTGTAATCGATTACATGAATGTTGTAATTGATTACATCCTACCCAGAAAGCCCATAACATATTCTAAGAGCCATGTAATTGATTACAATGAGTCTGAAAGTCCGTAATGGCTATTTTCTATGCATTTGATGTGATATTAATTACCCCCCAATGGCTCTTTTTATTTGAACACTATAAATAGATGTTCTTGGGTCATCTTTTATGTACAACCAACATTGAAAAACATCTTTCTATTAGGTTTAATCTGAGTTTCATCTTTATCCCCTATATGCTCTGTTTTTGAGAAATTTTGAGATATCCTTGAAAGAGCTTTATAGGGCTTCAATTTGTGATACACACTCTTGAGAGATTTTTTTCTTCTTCTATTCTTTGATTCTTTGTAACGAAGGTGAAGTATCCCTCAGAGAAATTGTAATGGTGAGGTATCCTTGAAAGTTGAGGCTCAAGCACATGGGTGAGGTATCCCAAGATGTGAGGAGCACTCTAGTCTATAACAGTAGCAAGCACTTGTTCAAGCTTCCATTGATGGTGAAAAATCTCGGGTCGTTACTTGAGGACTGGACGTAAGCCACAAGTGGTTAGTGGATGAACTAGGATAAATCATTATGTTTGTTTCTCTAAAGTCAAACTCCTTTATATTTGTGTTTTAATTTCATATATTTGCTCGACTACTTTCTGTGTGAGTTGTTCATCTACAATTGTATCTTTTTATCTTCTCTATTCATTCATTTCAATTGATAAATAGCTTCAAAGAAAATTTCTTTTCAAGTGTTTGATAAAAGTTTTCAAGGAGTTTCTATTTCCTTTACATTTGTACTTTAATTATGTATGCTCGAGTTGAATTTGATATCTAATTTATTTGTTTGATTTATCCCATAACCCAAATTATATTTAAGTAATCTATAATAGTTGTATCTTTGTTAGACTTATTCCACTACATGTGCTGATTGAAATGATCAAAATACATAATTTCTCAAAGTTGCTTTGAAAATTTGTAATCACCCAATTCACCCCTCTTCTTGGGTGATGGTTGCCATGACTAACAAGTGGTATTAGAACTTTGTGCTCTGTTGAAAACTTAACTGCTTAGAGTCAAAGATCCTTATTTGTTGGCAACCATTGAAAGCTTTTGAAAATAGAAAGGTTTTGAAATTGATAAACCATTATTCTTTGATGATGTGCATTTTGTTAATTGGAAAGCTAGAATGAAATTTTATATGCAATTTATAGATCTTGATTTGTGGGATGTTGTGCTTAATGAATTTACTTACAATTCAAAACAAACTTGGAATGCTTATGACAAGAAATATTTTTCCTTGAACATTAAAGCAATGCAAATCTTAAGAAGTAGTTTGAATGATGATGCCTATGCTAAAATTAAAAATTGTTCTAGTGCCAAAGAAATTTTGGACACCCTTGATGCTATTTATATTGCTAACAATGATTTTGTGCATAAAGTTGTATATAGAAAGCAAGAAGAGCAAAAGTCTTTGAAAGAATCTTGTCATGAAAAACATTCTCAAAAAGATGCTCAAACTATTGAAGGGAGCCAAATGCCTCTTCGTGATAATTATAACATCCCAAAAATTACTTATTTCTTGATAAGTATTCATTTTATAATATTTATGATTTTTAGAAATTTTTCTGAAATTTTCTAAATTGTTTGATTATTTTAATATTTTTTTCAATTTGTGTGCACACTGAGCGAGGCTGGGAAAATGAAATGTTTTCCCCGTGGCTGAAAAACTTTGAACTATAGAAACGTCGACGGGGGATCTTACTAAACCCGAGACTGGACAAAGTTTACGAGGTTTTCATTTATCGAGATTTTATCTGATCAATAAAATCACAGTATATTTTATTATATGTGGGATAATAAAATATTATTTCTACTAACTATAAAAATTATCCACTGGATAATAACTTTAGCAGATTATTTCTATCTGATCATTTTTATGATAGCATCTAAGTGATATCATTACCCTTCACTTTATCAAGAAGCGTGCGAAGCTTCTCAAGGAAGCTTCAAGGAAACTTCAAGGAAGTTTCCTACCAAGCTTTTCAAAGAAGCTTTATAATCTCTCTCCTTTCCTTTGAATTCCATGGTTGGAGAGAAGAAAAGATGACAATATTGTCATCTTTTCACTAAAAGCCATCACTCCACTTTTCATCACAAAACCCATTTCACCTTTCTCTCTCTATTTCTCTCTTCTCCCTCATGTGTTCTCTCCTCTTCTTCCTCTCCACTCCACGGTAGCCACACCAAGGGGAGGCCATCTTCACTAGATTATTAAACTAACCTTATTTCTTACTTCCTCTCATAATCCTAAGACTCTTCTCTTTGGGGGTCATTCCCTAAATCCATCTTCATCTTCTTCCACCATTGAAGCTCAAAGCTTGAAGCTTTTGAGGTAATGTTCTTGATCTTCACTTTCTCTCCTCATTTTCATGATCCTTGGCCACCATTGTGATCAAGGACTCCCTTTTCAAGCTTTGATTTTGAATTTCTTGGGTTTCACCATCTTAGGGTTTTCTTGGAGGCCTTGGAAGAAAATCCCAAGAAGAGCACCAAAAAGGTTCCTTTTCTTGTCTTCTCTTGAGGTAAGAGGGAGATAATCCTCTTCACCCAATCTTAGTGGTGAGAAAATGTCTTTGGTGTTGATGGTGAGGAATCCATTGTGGGTTTCTCACTTTGTTGTGATTTTTAATAATGTTATGATTTGATTGTGTGGTATGATTTTCTATACTTATTATTGAGTATTTTGATGATTAGTATATGTCTAAATGTTCAAATATGTATATGGATTGGTACCCATTCAATTTGGAAGCTTGGAGAAATTCATTTTCATGGGTTCTGGTGTAAATTCACGGGCTGTATGGATTTACACAGCCCAGGCCGTGTTCCTCATTGGAAACACAGCTAAAAAACGCAAGACAGAGTGTTACACGGCATAGGCCATGTAATATTACATGGCTATGTAATCGGGCACCTCTATTTTTACACGATTTTTGGTTTTTCAAGAGAAGTACACAACCTAGGCCATGTAATTTGACACGGCCGTGTACTCCAGGCCGTGTACTTTGGCACGGTCGTGTACTTTGGGAAATGAGAAATGTTTGGTTTTTCTAGTCCCTTAGAGGCTCACAGTCTCATTGGGCACTCATTGTGAGGCTTTATAACAAGCTAGAACTTAGCTAACTAAATGAATAGGCACTTAAGTAAGAATTCATAATGTGGAAAGGATAATGAACACAACCTTATTATACAACTTAGAGTGAGGTTTGGATAATGAAAGAACATGAGTGTGAGGAGGGTTGTGAGGAACTTAAAGTAATTATTCTAAGAGAGTTTAACGCAAGAACATAATGGAATTGAGGCATAACTTTTATAGCAACTTTGAATAGTAAGTGTTCATATTTGAGGTTTTAATATTGACTTGATGTGGGTCCGTGTTTGGGATCAAAGATTTATGATGAATGATTGGGATCGATATGGCATGTGAATTTGGTTAAGTTAAGCTATCATTGCGAATATATGTATATATATATATATATATATATATATATATATATATATATATATATATGTATATGTATGCATTGAATCCATATGCATTGAGGCATGATTGATACAGTCTGACATGATGAGCATGATTGAAGCATGCATTGACATTGTGATTATGGAACCGAAGTATCGGACCAAGAAATATCATATGGACAATTTAGTCAGATGTGGTTCGCCTTTATAACTAGAAATGTCAGATAGATGAACGAGTCAGATGGGACTGGTTATCAAAGGAAACCCAGATAATAGTGGTACTATGTAGTCGTATGGACGGTTATATAATATCACTGATGAAAATGAAATTGAACAATTGTATGGATAGTTGCTTTAATACCATTGGGAATGTTACAACTGTGGTTGAACTATTGTTAAGGCCATGTTGCCTAGGAGTTGAATCACACCTTAGTGCAGGTGCGAATAGACTAGTGTAAGTCCTGCAGTTGACCTTGGGGGCATCGGGGCGCAGGCATCTCACAACGGGCAGTTGGTAGCCCCTCTGGACCATGGGACAAATCGTTGCAAATGCACTGATGATCCTGACGGAGACACTGTCCTATATCACGATCTTGTGGGAATGCCGCTGTATAAAGCCTTATTGCGCAAAATGATTGATTATTTTCTAGAAAGCACTTGATTTTAGGCTAATGAGGTACTGGCATGTCCCCCTGATCATTCTCTCCGATGTTTTTGTCTAGCTCCATGGAGTAGGAAATGAGTACATTGTACATGAGGATGGTCAGCATACGCATTGTGCATATGCATGGTCAGTTCACGTATTGTCATGGCATGGTCTACATACATATTATAGTGACTTAATTATTACTTATGTATATCTATAGTGAATATCTGTTGTTATTGTGCTGTTAATAGTTATATTATTGTGGGATATGCCTTTTTGATGATATATATATATATATGTGTGTAATTGATAACTTGAACATATTTGTAATATCTGTATGTATGGAATGACTTCGTCATTCGTGTTATGTTCCTTTGCTGTCATGTTGGTAATGATGTAAGATATCTCACCTCTTGCTTGCACTATTATTATTCTATGTGATTTTTGGGTTAAAGATGGTAAAGGGGACGAGGTTGACTCTCCTAGATTTTACTTAGTTTGATCTCCTGTGTTCGGTGAGGGCAATAAGAAGGGGCTCCATTGGTTTTGTCATGATTGAGTTCACCAGGGGGTGCCAATGCTTGGTGAGTCGACTGGGCCGACGAGCGTAAATGGTATTATTGAGGATCTGACCTTGACCATGAAGAGGACTGCGATTGAAGATCCTATCCTGATTTTCACTACCTCAGTGCATCCGGAGTTGCCTTACTCATTCGGGAGCTATGGAGTCTATGGCATCAGCTGCGAGGGCACCTGCCCGTGAGATTGTGACGCCCCTTTTTCCCAAGGGAACGTCTCACTTTCAATCACAATGCGGAAATAAAATTTATGTGAGTTAAGACGCTGTTCATTTTAATAATATATATATTTACTCGATTATAGTTGGGTAATTAAATTGGCGAGTATATATTTTTTTCTTTTTGTTACATTTACGTTAACGATAATCAATATCCACGGTGACGAAACATACATGGGAAATTAACATTTCATTTATATATATATATATATAATTATCAAACTGTTTAGTTACAAAGCCTGGCATATCAAAAAGTAAAACTATACCTGCCCCCAAAGGATTATACATACATATCCCTACGGTATCAGAATATACAGCCCACTACAGACAAAACATCAGGCCCCCAAAATAAAATACTGGTAGCCCTCAGTAGCTACAAGTAAAGTCAGTCCCTCAAGTGAGGAGGAATCGAGTCAGGATCCTCTTCAGGATCCTCTTCGGGGTCGTCCTCAGGAACTTCTTCGGGATCTTCCTCAGGATCTTCTTCGTCAGAGGAAATCACCATAGGAATCGCAGAGTCACGGGACGGGGCCCGAGCTGTGGAACGAAAAGAGTCTTCCCGCGGAGTGAAATAACGGTCACCCCACATCTCGTGTATCGGTAGTTGAAACTCCAAACGTAAACTAATACAGCAGGTGAAGACAGGCGGCTCGTGACGTCTCCAGGCTAGAGATAACGACACATCCCCCGTATAGACGCAACGCTCAGAACCATAGTTGATGTACCAGCACTCTGGCCCTCCCAAGAAAGTCAGGTGCACATCTTCCAAAAATCTTTGCGTGCGTGGCTCCATACTCTTCTGCAGTCGCTCAGTCGAGATGAGGCCAAAAACCAGGGAAGTCGGGAGCTTCCAGTTCCTTGCAGTTGTCTTCTATGGGACGCAGTATATGGGCAAAACATAAATGGAGAGACAGAGAAGAGGTAAGACATCCTACCATCATTACCAATCATAGCATCGAGAAACCAAATGGCGCAAAGCGCCCATATAGCATTTATGACAGCAATAATGGTAGTAAACATTCAATAGTAATTATGATCAACCAAACAATTCCAGGCAGTCATGTACATATAGATATATCAGAGGTACAACAGTTCCAATTATAATAGTAATATATGCCAGATAATTCATGGACTCACTATGCACACGTGCTCTCAATAACCAAAATCCTACTCCATGGAGCTAGACACAAAATAGTCGGAGAGAACGATCAGGAGGTATGTCTGTATTCTTGGCTGCCCAGGCCCTCAAGTGTTAAAATTCTCAAATTATCATTGTGTACATCATGGCATTTTATAAGACATTCTACACAGATCTCGACATAGGATAGCGTCTCGGTCCGGATCGTCAGTGTCTTTGCATCGGTCTGCCCCACAGACAGAGAGCTACCAACTGCCCATTGTGAGGTACCTGCACCCTAACGTCCCCAAGGTCAACAAGTAACCTACACTTGTCTATTCGCACCCGCACAAAGGTGTAAGTTCAACTCCTAGGCTACTGGCCTTAACCAAGTCCAACGGACAATCTCTTTCTTTTTTTTTTGTTCAATGCATGACACAATCATACTCTTCATGACCAACTAGGTCCATCATGCTTCAAATGCATGTCATATTATTTTACAACAAGAATTGATCCCATTCACGGATCCACAACAAACCAATAGTACATTTTAAGGATAACCACAATTTCCATTCATAGTCATGATAAAAGTCAACCATTAAATTCATTATGTGCCTCACAAGCTCACCCATACTCATGTTCTTCCCTGTTTATGAATCCCTACTTAATCTCTAGTCATCTAATCATTTATGATTTATGTGGTTTTATTAATCCAAGGGTTTTGAATCCAGGAAGATACATGGCCAGAATCACCAACAACGTCACAGAATTAATTGCTAGGTATTGGGTGATAAACCATAATTGTGAATTCGACGGAGACAATGCATTTAGTGGAAAATTGAGGCTGCCATTCGACAAAAACTAACATGGCAGAAGGATGAAAAATGGGAGAACATTTTATAACAAGATTGGATAAAAATCAATTTCTGTCGGATGGGGGTTCTGTCGAACAGAGATCAAAACTGTCAAATTTTTCCAGAAGGTCAGCAGAAGTCCTATTTCGACGGATGTGGGTGTCGACGTTGGAGAAATCTCCCAAGTGTCGAACCGACGAAAAACACTATGGTCAGAACTCTAATTCGACGGATCTTGACATTCTACTCGACGAATATTAACTTTAGGAAGCTTCTAATAAATGGACAGAAGATCTACTCGACAGGTATGTCTCTCGATGGGTATTAGCATTCTAACTCGACGGATGTGGTCATTCAAATTCGACGAATTTTGCATTGGAGGAGTTTCTCTCCTAAGTGGTCAGGAGTTCATACTCGATGGATTTTGATATTGCACTAAATGACCAGGAATCAAATTCGACGGGCATGGCCAGGGGTTCATACTTGACGGATTTTAACTTTACTAAGTGATCAAGACATCAAATTCGATGGGTTTGGCCAGGAGTTCATACTCGACGGATTTTAACTTTACTAAGTGATCAAGACATCAAATTCGACGGGTTTGGCCAGGAGTTCATACTCAACGGATTTTAACTTTACTAAGTGATCAAGACATCAAATTCGACGGGTTTGGCCAGGAGTTCATACTCGACGGATTTTAACATTTCATTAGATGATTAGGATATCATACTCGACGGGTTTGGCCAGGAGTTCATACTGTTACTAGTTTTCACATGAAATTTTCAAATTTATGGGCTCAACACCGTGACCATCCGAGAACCAATTGGAAGTCATTCTCTTCCATATTACACGTTCCAATACATCCAGATATATATCAAAACACACAAACAATCAAATAGCATATATACATCACCAACAACATGTAAACAAAGATAACTCTCAGTACCAATCACAAACAATGTCCCTAAATTCTAAAAGAGGTTGAGGAGGAGTGTCTTCCTCTTACCTTAGAGAAGCATAAAGAAAGGTGGCTCCTTTTTGGTCAGGATTTCATTTTTAGCTTCCAGGAAATCCTTAAACATTTAAACTTGCAAGAATCAGAATCCTAATATTGAAATGGATACCCATTGTCATCAAAATGACAGTGGGTTACGAAAAAAAGAAGAAGAGAGGAGAAAAAGCTAAGAGCTTTACCTTAAAGCTCCAACCTTTAAGCTTCAAAGACGTAAGAGAATGGAGATGGAGAAAATGGCAGAACTTTGAAGATGATTTCCTCAATGATGGTGGTCCTCCAAACACAAAATGGTGCTAAGATTGTGACGGTTTGAAGAACAAAATGGAGGTGTGGGTGGATGGTGTTGCTGCTGTGGGGTGAAAGAGAAGAGAGAAAGATGAGTGAATAGTGAGCTGCGTACAGGGAGGAGAGGAAATGTGAGAAAAGGAAAATGAATTAGACCCCTTAATTCAAACGTGCTGCACAAATTGGGAGGAGAGAGAAATGATAAAAATAATGGTTAGAGGAAGCTTCCTTGAGAAGTTTGCGCGCTCCTCGATAAAGCACATAGTAAGCTTGTCTCCAAATTAAATACATCGACAGATGATTAATTACACTTTGTAGAATTATTTTCTCAGTGAATAAAATTTACAATTGATGAAAATAATATTTTATTATTCATCAGATAATTTTATGATACCGTAATTTTATTTAATGAGATAAAATCTTGAAAAATACAAATCTCTCAAGCGTGCTGAGGCCTCGGGTTTAGTAAGATCCCCCGTTGACACGTTGATAGTTCAAAGTTCACCAGCCTCAGGGAAAATATTCTAGTTTCCCCGGCTCCGCTTAGTGTACACGTAAAACAAAGAATATATTAAAATATTCATCATTTCCAGAAAAATTCACAAAAATCTCTAAAAATCATAAATATTATAAAATGATCGTTTATAATGAAATAAAGAATTTTCGGGATGTTACAGAGATCGCACACTGTTCTGCTTTTGTGTCCTCAGATGAACCGGGGAAAGGATCCCGAGGTGGATCCGATGGAGTGCTCAACTCCTTGTCGTGGCGTTATTGTGCGTAGTTTATATTTTCTTTTGCATTACTTGTATAAGGGTTATTATGAGTATATGTATATTTTAAGGTGATTATCCAGTCTTACATGCTGTATATTTGAGTATATTTTGTTAAATCATGTTTTATTATGGTAGTATGTGTAACTATTCATTCGTGGCTCATATTTTCTTTATATGCACAATGATTCGGATTTGGAAAACTTGTTGTTTGAGTTGTAGCACGCCAAAATTTAGTGACCATGGTATAATGATGATTGTGATATGGTTATTAAATCAAGGGGTGTTACAATAATGGTGCTCAATTTGAAGAAGACTCAAAGAAAAACAAAATTGATGAGGAAGAAGGTGATTTCCTTAAAGAGCCAAGTATGCTAGAAATTGAAACTATTTTCTATATGGCTAAAAAGGACTTTGAGGTAAATGATGCTAAACTTAATTATACTCCTTCTTATTATGAGCTATAATGTACATATGATGAATTGTATGATGGTTTGTTGAATTTAGAAAAAAAAACTTATCTTGTTTAGAAAATATTTCCTCTATTGAAAATGAAATTGAGACTTTGAAAAATGAATATGTTTTTTCTTGATGAGAAAATGCATTTGAATTGTGAAACCTCAACTTCCTGTGAAAAGTGCATTGATTTAGAAAATCAAGTTGAAGACTTATATTCTGTATTTGCCAAAGCTAATGATTCTAATTACTTATATTCCATGCTTGTTAATGAGAATAAAATTAATGTTATTCCACATGAAAATTCAAGTAAGACTTATAGCAAAAATAGTTTAAAATATAGAAATAACAAAAGGCTTAAGTTTTCCATAAATGATCTTCAAAGGACCAAACTATTATTAAATTCAATTGTTTACAATTTTTGTGGTCATCTAGAACATATTTCTCATTTATGCAATTATAGAAGGAATTCTTATATGAGAAATAGTATGGTATGGGTTCCTAAAGATCTTAAAGGGCCCAGTACTAACATTCAAGGACCCAAGATGAAGTGAATACCAAAATGTCCTCCCAATGTTTCAATTATGCAGAAAATTTCTCAAAATGATGGACTAATTGGTCAAAAGAAAGAGGAATCATTAAGAAGAATGCTTCCAAAGCCTAATAGTAGAAGTTTTGGTCAAAGACGGAAGATGGCTTCAACTAAAGCTTCTCAAGTACAAAATATAGAACTTGTAAAGTTCAAGACTCCAAAAGAGATTCAATGGGTAAGGAAAAGAGTTTTCTTGATTATCAAGGCAAGGTATCAAAAGCTTTTACCTCTTATGCACAATGAATTTGAGGTATATTCCTTGTAGGCTATAAGTGATTGATAGAATCATGTGTACTAAGTAAAATTTGAATATTATGTTTAACACATGATTATATTCATTCTTATTGCACCATAACTCATTAATTTATTATATATCTTGGTACATAAGGTTCTACAACGCCTAGGTATGCTTGCTATGTTTCGAATTATCTATATATCATGAAAGTAAGCATGCTATTGGCTATATGCTTAATGGTAATTGATTATTTAACTTGTGCTCAATTTACATACTATGAAAATATTGATCTTTATGAAAGCATAATGGATTAATAATCAATGACTAACCTCTATGGATCCAAAATTAGTGGATACCATAGAAAGTACTTTGAATTGTGTTGTAGAGTGACTTTTAGCTCAGGCATGCATTGAAGTGAAATACAACTATACTACTTGAGGTTGGGAAAATTTGAAATAGTCCAAGTTCTCCAAGAGTGATGAAAATATAAAAAGAATGGAATGAAGAACCACAACATTCTCAAGGAGCCTTGAGGCATGGAAGTTGGAGTCACCTACAAAAACTCAAAGAGTACACTTTTTGTGATATCAATCTCTTATCCTTATTTATGCTTTAAGTCGAATATCATGTGATATTTGGAGAAGTAGAGAGTTGTGTTATGCTTTAACATGCCTTAAGTTGTGCTTTTCCAGCATTGTGTCTTGAAAGTATCTTTACATATGCTAACATGCTAGATATGTACATACTTTGTTTGGAATAACATGTTTTATGGTAATATCTTTATTCTTGAGCTTATGACCAATTCTCTTTGTTCAAATATAGAAATTCACATGCTCATAAGTAGTTCTAATCCTTTCTCTTTGATGCTTAATTGTCTTATATACTTACTTGGAGATTGAAAAGGTAAAAGTTATATGTCTTCTTATTTGAAATTGCTTGATATGTTCATATCTTGAAAACAAAAAGTAAATGATTCATTTTGTGTCTTAAACTTGTCTTTAAACTTTAATGGCTTTTATAACGAAGTATATCTTGAAATGAATCATAAATGATTTCAAAAGTTATAGTTCCATGATTTTTCAATTCTTGCATTACAATAAGAGACTTTTTGTTCTTGATTGGCAAGTGTGCATACTAGAGTTCCTTACTTGATATTACATGTCATGCATGATCATTGTTTCCCCCAAAATGCTTATATATGTTTTGATGATGATCAAGTTTTTCTTGATAAACTTGAATCTTTCCTTGAAAATGATTAAACTATGCTTTTGGATTCAAGTGCATATGTCCTTCTTTTGTTCTTGTTAGAGCTAACATTGCATGATTGATAATGTGATACATGTTTTACATTATATATATCAACCTAAGTTATGCTTGTAAATGGGCTTAGATGATATTTGATAATAGCTTATGATTTAGAGAAGTTTTGAAGTTAGCATTGCAAGTGTTTCTATGTGTTTCAAATATAGCCATAAAATATTGCAATGTCAAGCATAAATGGATAAAGAGAAGAGTTGAATGAAGAAAAACATGAGGAGACTTTCTTCAAGTGTAATGGAATAAAATACACAATAGAAGAAAACTCAAACTCAAAGGACTAATAAATGAAGAATATTCTTAAGAAGCATCACTCACTCAATAAGTATCTCTATCCCTAAACTATTGTGATATTCTATATGCTATGGATTGTATGATACTTTTTAATAAATTGATCTTAAATGATTAAATGCTTTCCTTACATAAGAAGTATGCTTAGCATTGAAAAAGTGCCTAATTGGATATTAACTTGCTAATTTTTGTCATTGCATATAGGGTGGATGATATTAGTTCTATACATGCTTTGATCCTTATAGCATATTTCATCAAGTGAATGTTTTATATCTATGATTCTCTTGAACTATGGTTTCTTAGTGGTATAACAACTATGAGAATCATGCTCTTGTTTTGAAAAAAGTTTCAGGTTTGATTAAAAAGTTTTTAAAAGCAAAATCTCTTATTATATTTGAAAGAAGCTTTTCAAGTTCCATATCCTTAAGAATCATTTGAACTTGTCTTAAGACCTTGAAAGTTTTTTTTTTTCACCTCCTATTTGTCTTGAAAATTTAGAAATTTTTGGATATGTGCTATAAATGTAGTACTCTCTTCATTTGCTTTGAAAAGTTTTATTAAATCTTGACAGAATGTTTAAGAAAGCTTCCAAATAAATTTTTTGAAATATTCTATAAAGCCTATCTTGTTTCTTCAAAAGATAAGCCTTATTCTTCGGACTATTTTATTTTCTCAAGGCTCTTGTTCAATGAAAAAGATGGGAGATGTACTTTCAATTTTTCTTTTAACTTGGCTTTGATCACTCTCAAGGAATATGTGTTTTTAATATAAAACCTCTCAACCATTCTAAAATGCTTTTGAAAATGTAGTATGTTCTTATGAAATTCTTTTTGAAAGGGGGAGAAGTCTTAAAATGATTTTTGATTGATGGATCAAGAATAAGTATCTTTTGCCTTGCTTTACTTTATGATAATGTTCTTAGATGGTCTTGGCATACATATTTCTCTTTATCGATCTTGTGTTTCAATGAGAGGGAACCTAGCTCTTAAGTTATTTATATCTCTTGGTTTACATCTTTGTTTGATTACATAAAGTGTTTTAATACTATCATATGCTAAATGTTGATGTACCAAAATATGACAAGCATTACTTGAATAATCTTTTATATCTTAAAAGGATGCTTGTTTCATCTTTCTATTTTTTAATCATATGTAGAATAAAATAGGGGGAGATATATATGTTTTTGAATAACTTGAAGAAGTTCTTGATTTTGATGATCCTACTCTTTTAGGTAACATTAGTTTATCAATAGAGGGAGAGATAATATTATCTTTCTTTCCTACACCTTTTTATTGATGTCAAATGTAACACCCTTTCTGGGGATGTCACATTTATGATGCAGAAAAATAAAAATAAATAAAATCCTTACCCAAGTTGTAAAACACTTGATACTTGAATAATATTTGTGGTATATTTTTTTTTTCTTTTTATAATTATAACATTTAAATAAAATAACATGGAACATAAAATAGAACAAACATAAACTCATCATAATATACATGTGATTCTTGTCTGAAGTATAAAATTAATTTACAACTATTAATATTTAATAGAAACAATAAAAGACAGTATACTACTCAAACATAACACCTAAGATATGAGCCCTCGTCATAAGACAAATTCCTTAGTTAGGAATGTCTTGACCGATAGAAATTCAACCCAAAAGTGTATCGAAGTTTTCTCTAGGGGTATAGTGAAACTCATCCCACAACTCCCTAATAGGTAAAATAACCTGTACGAACGTAGCCATATAACGTGTAGTAACAAACCCATGTCGAGTCCTACTTACTGATAAAGTAACATCACCACTGTACTCTATGTGTCCTGTGTCCCAGTGGACATACCAAGCCTCAGCGCCTTCGAGAAACTGAAGTCTAAAGAAACCTCATTGATCTCGCCTTGCCGCCATTCTAGTCTTCGATGATATAAACATAAAGTAGAAAACAAAACAGAACAATACAATAAAGAGGTGAGACAATCAACATCATTACCCGCATGGCAATTAAGAAAATGACAATACAAACAGGCATTTACAATGGCAAGCAGATATTACAATAACACATGCTATTACATCATATACAGTATAGCAATTTAATACATCATACATAATATAACAAAGCAATATATATATATTAAATAACATATATCATCATATCATACAATATATACTAAAGCAATACATCATACAGTTTATCACAGAATATGGTAAACAGTAAAGTGCAGAGAATGCATGAACAGTAAAATGCAAATAATGCATGAACATAATAAACATTTAAAATGCAGATGATGAATGATACACACACTGACTCGTTCCTACTCCATGGAGCTAAACACGGATATCTGAGAGAATGATCCGAATAGAAACTAATAATACTTTATGGCTGCCCAACCAAACTATTGCACTGTCAAATCTTTGTGTCTATAGCCCACAGTCCAAAACATCGTGTAGTAGTACACAGTCCAACATCGTGTACCACAGGCATAGTACTTAATAGTCCCCTCAAGATCTCGACTAAGAATAGTGCTTGTCAAGATCATTAGTGTGTTGCCCGTTACCACGGCCCAGAGGTGCTACCACTGTCCACATATGGGATCCTCCGCACACTAATGCCTCCAAGTTCATAAATGAACCACACTATGCTTATCACACCAAACACGGTGTAATTCGCCTCGTCAATCAATCACCAATTATAACCCAAATTGGCACAACACTCTAAGTATGATCTAAAATGATAAAAATACTCTTATTATCCAAATTTTACCATAATTACAAAAAATTACCAAAATACCCTTAGTCACAAAATAACAAAGTATAGTACGTCCCACCTGACAGTACTACACTACAATATGTCTGGGTCCACCACTTTGGCCCGACAGCAAAACTCACAGTATTGTTCAATCGCGTAGGGATTTTATTGCGTTTTCACAATCTCATCGTTTTCACAAACATTTTTAAATCGCGTAAAGATATTTTGACGTTTTTAAACATCGTAAAATCTTTTTAAATCATTTTCTCAATCGCATAGGATTTTTAATTCATTTTCTTAACCGAATAGCTTATAATTATTATTTTCAATATGTGTAAAACTATATCTAGTATATTTAAAATACGTAGAGTTTTTTTCTTGTATTCTAAATATAGTATGGAATCTTTTTATTTTATGCGTCTGATTTTAATAAATTTTGGCAGCATTTTGCCTATAAAATCAGTATAAGGTATTTTTAACGTTTTCCTCTAAATATAGTTTATTTTATTTTTTTACCCAATAATTTTACTTTGAAACTTACTAACGCGCTTCAAAATTTATGGAATGAGCTCTACGTTAGTATTTTTCAAGCGTCTAATTTAATTCTTATTTAAACTAATTTCTGCTAAGTTAAAATTCTAGAACTGAATTTATTCCTTTTATTTTTCTCAATGAATCATTGGAATCCATTTATGTTGTAAATCACTTACCTAACCTATCTTAGCAAATAAAATGGCATGTTGGCCAAATCAAAAATAAAATGGTATTTGATTATACACTAAATGGCATATTGGCCACAATTAACTTAAATCAACTTTAATTTGATTATTTTACCTAGATTCCTTAAATCAGTAATTTAGAAAATTACTGAGAACATTTTGGTTCTCTATTTGGTGTAAGGCCGTGAGCCTCATAGTGTGTTCTTTGGAACACTCATGCAAATCGTACATGTTATTCACATCCTATTTTAATAATTATACAATTATATACAATTATAAACACATGCAATTATATAATCACATATAATATACATACAATATATTTTAAAGCCATAAACATGCATAGCCAAAATAATGAAAGTTATAATCATGCATAGCAAAATAAATCACAAATAGGAAAGCATTTAAACAATTACACAAATAAATAATAAATACAATAAACAACCACACAAATGAATCCTTATGGATTCCATACACAAACAAATCCATTTTCCCATCACCACTTAGGGTTGATGAGATTAAATCTCCCTCTTACCTCTTGAAGACAATTAATCGGTTAGTTTTCTTCTTTCTTGAAATTTCGTGCAATCTCCCAAATAAATCCCTAAAATTCTTAAACAATTAGTAAAAACACATACAAGGTACAATATTGGAAAATCATGGAACAATCATGGTTATAAAAATTAGAAATCAAATTTTGAACCAAAGAAACAAAACTTACCCTTAAGAAAGTAAGCAAAAGGTTGGATTTTGGACAAGATAGAATAGGAATTTGGAAAAACTTTGTGAATGAAAAGTGTTTAGAATAGGATTTGGGTTTAGGAAATATGATGAGATAAAATTATAGAGGTTTGGTTGTGTGGGGTGAGGGCTTGGCCGAATCTATGGAGAGAAAGTGGAAGAGAAAGTGTGCATGGGTTCTTGGTATTTTT
Organism: Ormosia semicastrata; assembly: GCA_029884595.1. Lineage (NCBI taxonomy): Eukaryota > Viridiplantae > Streptophyta > Magnoliopsida > Fabales > Fabaceae > Ormosia > Ormosia semicastrata. Next base: position 81,391,397 of record JAQQTO010000060.1, read on the forward strand.
GGAGAGAAAATGAATAGCTTAGATTTAGGATAAGTGTGAAATAAAAGTGAAGAGGGAAATAGAAGGGGCTGCTGCCTTGAGTGGCTTTTTGGGTGAGGTTGAGTGTTGGATTTTGCTAGTTAAATATCCAATTGAATGCACATGATAGTGCACATGGTTTATGACAATTTGGAGGGTTCAAGAAGCTAGTAGAACCAAGCCATCCAAGCCTCCAAAGGCTGCTGCCCAATTGTGTAACTCCTTGGCATTTTAAGGGTTTAATTGTTTCCCATTTACTCCTAATTACATGCTAATTAATTAGGTAATTAATTAGGTTAATTATCCTATTAAAACTAAATCAACATTCTAATCATATAATCAATTAGTTTAATATATATTAACATATATTATAACCTTTAATCAATATTAGTATATCTACTTAATATTTAGATTATAATTAATTAAGAATTAAACTAGTTCACTTAGTTTGCTAATTAAGTAATTAGTTTAGTCAAATTAAGCTTAATTAGCTACTAACCAAATTCAAGCCTACTATTTTTGACTTAATTCTAACCATTGATTTCATCTTTAATTCCTAGCCATAGATTAGATCTAAGGTAGATATTAATTAGTCATAAATCTTGAATTCTAATATCACCATTGATTTGATCAACGGTTGAAATCAAAGGCTTCCTAACTAAGTCTTCATCCAACGGTCCAAATCAAAGTCCATGCTCTTTTTGTTGACCTTTTTCTATTGGTTTGAAAAGTCAAGCCACTTTCGTTGACTTGCTCTCATTGGCAAGAATTTGTCCGTCAAACTGATCATGATTGCTTTTCCTAAACGCGGGTCCCACAATACTTTTAAAGATCTGTGGTCAAACCGAAGTAGATTTTTACTGTTTTTGAGACAGTAGGTACTGTAATATAAAATAATATTATAAAAATATAAAATTATTTTATTGCACAGTTAAATCTGAAAAATTATAAGATTAATATATATATCAATCAGAATTGGGTTTAGTAAGATCCCCCAGCTCCAATTAATTAAAATAAGATTTTTTCGGCCAGAAAATTATTATTTCCCTGGCTCGGAGCAAAACACACATAACAGTCAAGTACACTCACAGAACAGTCAAATTTAATTTACTGCTCACAGAATTCACAAAATAGTACATTTCGGGACTATATTGTAATTATCCCAAAAGTTGGGGTGTTACATCAAATAGGAGGAGTGAGAATTAGAAAGAAAAATATGTTCTTGTGCTTATTGTTTGATATGCTTATATTGCTCAACATATTTTTCTTTGGTGATTTGTCATCATCAAAAAGGGGGAGATTGTGGAAATAAGTTTGCTTCAATGGTTTAATATGTTAAGTTTTGATGATAACAAATACAAGACAAAAAGAATGATGCTTTTGCTACATAGATGCACTTAATAGATTATATTGGATCATGCATGATCATGTACTCCATCTTGTTATATTTCATATAAGAATCATGCATACTCTTTATAGCATCTTTTATAAGATATATTCAATAATATGTTATATGAGTGATATTAAATTAATATTATATTTGACTCTAATTAAATGAAAAAATGCAAAGTGTTCTTTGTTGCATCCTAAATAGAGCATATTTATTAGTAATTAATAAATGTCTTATTTGGATATGTTTGTGAAAGTTTTATATGCATATTAGACTAAGTAGAGTTATACATTTATGAATTATGTATATAAATATATTGAATTATGATTTTGGACTAACTTTATTTTAAGTGAGCAATACTTTGAAGGATAGTCTGAGTACCAAGAGTGAGCATTACAACAAGAAAGTAAGAGATCTCAATTATGCTTAACTCAAGGAGAATATGAATGCCTATTTCATGAAGGTTTTGATAACAACAAAGCCAAGTTGAAGACCAAGTATAAAGGAAGTACAATTGGTATAGTTAATAGGACTTAGAGTCTTTTATATGAGAAGCTCTCAATATATCTCAAAATATTTTATAATGTTTTTGAAAGAACTAAAATATATTTTTTTTAATCTTTACAAATATTTTTTACATGTTAAAATGCCCAACAAACATGTTTTGAAAAGCTAGTCATGGTGGTAGTTAAAAACTATAAAAAATAGTCAAGTTTGAGTTTTGAAAAAATAACATTTGCTTACTTTTTTTTATCATAATTTTCAAAATACTTTGATTTTTGCTGTGAAACTATTTCATATGGAAATAGACAGATATTTCCAATGAGTGGTCATTTGCTTTAAATAGATAAGAAATGAAGAAGTTATGATAATTTAAAGTCAGTTTTCAAAATCAGAGTGTCGTAATCGATTACATGAATGTTGTAATCAATTACATTCTACACAAAAAGCCCAGAACGTGTTCTAAGAGCCATGTAATCGATTACAATGAGTCTGAAAGTCCGTAATGGCTATTTTCTAAGCATTTAATGTGATATTAATTACCCCCGAACGACTCTTTTTATCAGAACACTATAAATAGATGTTCTTGGGTCATCTTTTACATACACCCAACATTGAAAAACATCTTTCTATTGAAAAATTTTGAGATATCCATGGATGACCTTCATAAGGCTTCAATTTGAAATACACACTCTTAAGAGAGTTTCTTTCTTCTTCTATTCTTTGATTCTTTGTAACGAGGGTGAGGTATCCCTTAGAGAAATTGTAACGAGGGTGAGGTATCCCTCAGAAAAATTATAAGGGTGAGGTAGCCCTGAAAGTTGAGGCTCAAGCACAAGGGTGAGGTATCCCAAGATGTGAGGAGCGCTCTAGTCTGTAACGGTAGCAAGCACCTATTCAAGCTTGCATTGATAGTGAAAAATTTTGGGTGGTAACTTGAGGACTAGATGTAGGCCACAAGTGGTTGGTGGCTGAACCAGGTTAAATCATTGTGTTTGCTTCTCTAAACTCAAACTCCTTTATACTTGTGTTTTAATTTCATATATTTTCTCGACTATTTTCTGTGTTGGTTGTTCATTTACAAGTGCATCTTTCTATCTTCTCTATTCATTCACTTCAATTGATAAATAGCTTCAAATAAAATTGCTTTTCAAGTGTTTGATAAAAGTTTTCAAAGAGTTTCTATCTCATTTTCATTTGTACTTTAATTATATATGCTTAAGTTGAATTTGATATATAGTTTATTTGCTTGATTTATCCCATAACCCAAATTATATTTAAGTATTCTACAATAGTCGTATCTTTGTTAGACTTATTCTGCTGCATGTATTGATTGAAATTATCAAAATACGTAATTTCTCAAAGTTACTTTGAAAATTTGTAATCACCCAATTCACCCCCCTCTTGGGTGATGGTTGCCATGACTAACAACTAATTGGTTAAAGAGGATGTTATAGGGTATGGATATCTTGGGCCCGTTCCCTTAAGCACTTGGACAACTGAAGTCTTGGTGGTGGTCATCAGCTACTTTACCAAATGGATCGAGGCAGAGCCCCTAGTCACGATCACCTCTGCTTAATTCCAAAAGTTTACTTGGTGTCACATCATCATTAAGTTTGGGGTTTTAGAGTCCATTATGACTGACAACGGGACCCAATTCAAAGATAAGGATTTTGAAGAGCTGCTTGCTGGGTTAAAAATCAAACACCATTGCAGTTCTATTGAGAATCCTAATACGAATGGACAAGCTAAAGCTGCCAACCAGGTTATTAACCAAGGAATTAAAAGGAGGTTGGACGAAACTAAGGGAAACTAGGCAGAAAAACTAGACTATGTCCTCTGGGCCTACCGGACTACGCCTCACTCTATAACAGGTGAAACCCCCTTTAAACTCACTTATGGGTGTGAGGCTATGATCCCGGTGGAGATAGGGGAACTTAACTGGTGTCTACAATAGTTTTTGCCCGACACAACCCTGGACTAATTAGAGAAGACTTGGATCTTCTGGAAAAAAGAAGGTGCGTCACTCATATACGCAATGCTGCCATCAAACAGAATATGGCGGCTTGTTATAACTTGAAGGTTATCTAGAGAAAATTCTGGCCAAGAGACTTAGTACTCCGGAGAGCGAACATTGGTGGTAGGAATGCCTCCCAAGGGAAGTTAGGCCCAAATTAGGAAGGCCCCTACTATAACATCCCAACTCCAATTATGGTATTATATTAGACAAATACACTAGTAAATAGAGTTAAGCACATTACTTCTAACTTATACATATAATACTAGATTCATAATAGCCATGTTTGTTATTATAAAGATGCAAAAGGTAAAGAAAAGATCTTATATATACAATATTAGCCTCAAAGGGCATAGTGTAATACATAAACCTTATACAAACCAAAGCAAATATAATGATATACAAGATTTACTCAAAAATAGATAAAAACTATTATTCTATCCGCTTCTTCTTCTTCCCCTTGGAAGAGTCTCTACTTGGATTTAACACGGAAACAACAGACGGGGTAAGAATTCATAAATTCTCAATAATAAAAACACAAATTTGACATCATGTTAACTCCAGCTGCTTCGGGGAAAAACTAGTTATAAAATTCAACTTATACTTTAGAAAGGTGGCAAAAGCCAAAAACTATTCCTTTCTCTTCTCGAGACAAAACATTCAATTCTTACGTAATTAAACATTCACTAATAACTAAACTGAACAACAAAGGATTAAGATTGCAATAGGTAAATAAGCTACTACTCACTACTACTGGAACATTAACATACTCTCTCTATGCAACATTCATAAAGCAATCCATAATCCTTAAACATAACTAATAATGATAAACAAGTGCTCATACAATTGTGAGATATCATTATTCCTTAGCAAAAGGTTTTTCTCACTCCTTTGCATTGCAAAGAGTCCTACTCACTCTATTGCCTCTGGTAGAGAGCTTTTCTCGCTTCTTTACTACCTTTGGTAGAGTGTTTTTCTCACCCATCTACCATGACAAGGTATTTTTCTCACTCCCTTGTCTCACAGATCCATCCTTAACAAAGTGCTTTTCTCACTCCTTTATCTTAGGATAAATTGTGCTATGGCTTAACTTTAACTAATAAAGGTGCCATTCTTATCAAACAAGCTATTTCAATTCAACTTTTTCACATAAAAGAGCAATTCATGTTTCTAGGTTACTCTCACAGCTCAACTTTAGCAAATAAGGGAACAATAACCATTGGATGTACAAATGTCTATTCTTTTACATATATGCTAGGTAGATATTTTCTTCATAAAATATCCCTAATAGCGTCTTAAATTACACTAAAAAACATGCATAAAAGACCCCAACACTTAAGGAACTCTAATTCCTCAACATAACAAGCTTAGGAGGTTCTGTATATGGGCACTTAGGAGCTCACTTTCTTAACATTTAGGCACTCCATGACAGCAAACCTCCTCTATTTCATTTGTCATTGGGTGCTTAGGCACCTAGCTTCTGAGCGATCAAGCACTCAGCGCTAGAGCTTTCTAGTTTTACGAGCTTAGGCGCTCAACTCTTGGGCGCTTGAGCGCCCATCACGATTCTGCTTTCTGGCCTTGGGCGCTTAGGTGCTCCCTTCTTAACACCCAGCACCAAAGTCAGATGCTTTGTTCTACTAAGTTTCTAACCAATTCTTGACCCACAAGCGCAAGTCTTAGATAGTTTTCAACCTTATACATGGCTTCTAAACATGTTAAACTCTCATACATATTATCAAATCACTTAACTAGTGACACAAGAACATGTATGCTAAACCTTCATCCTAAAACCCATTTTTCTCAAAGACATGTTAATGGAGTTTTATGGATACTCTTATACTTTAAGCCATAACCATACATGTATTAACTCAATACAAATCACATCACAAGTTCCTAATGAGTTTATCCAACTCAAACCCTTGAGAAACACTTAAAAACCCATTTTCTAACCAATCAAGCATGCTCCATGTATCAAGAAAATGTAGAAAAGGATTGAATTAGAAAATCTAACACCCCTACCTCAAGTGGTGTAACTAATGTTCAAGTTTTCCTCTTCTCTTACTGTTGTTCTAGAATGTGACATGAGAGAAATAAGGAAAAAGAAAGTCAAAGATAAAGATGGAAAGACGAAGGACGGTGGAGAAATAAGGTTGGACTAGATATTTAGTTAGAAACTTTATATCTTTTAAGAATACTTTGATATTACCAATCCAAGATTCCTATCTTCCATAGGTGTTATGAAAAATATCAGGATTCATCTCAATCTTATTTCCATCATTTCATAATCTTTCATACATCTAAAACTATCACTAAAGTTCTATTACTCTTTCTTAAGTTACATTAAACCTAAGGAAATAAGCTAATGAGCTTATAGGTATCTACTTTAACCTGTTCTCATTACTAGAAAGTTTTCTATTCTTTACTAGATATATTCTCAAATTCTCATAATTTTTCAAGATATCTGCCTATTTAATCTGGTCTTTAAATACTCACTAAGTGTTACTAAAAATACTTAACTATCTCAGTTAATTATCCAAAATTAACCACATTATATTCTATTTATTTGTGACCTAGAAATAAATTCTCCATATTTATTTCCCTCATTCTAGCAATTTATGCTACTCTTTGGGCTATTAACAACTACTTTCCATACACAGTGATTAGCAAAATAACCCAACTAACATAAAAAGGTTACCTAAGTTAACTGGTAACTCTTACAAGAGTTACTGAACTTCTAACCATGATTAAGACTAAATGGTTAAAGAGGATGTTACATTTCTCCCTTCTATTTTAAAAATTTTGTCCTTAAAATTTAGTCTCTTACTACTAAAAGTTCTGAAGTCTCTATAAAATATCACACTCGAAGGAATTTCATATTCTTTGGTGGTATCTAACTATCATTTCCCAATGAGTTCCCATCTATTAGTACACACAAAAGGATACTTTGTAAAAGATCAGAAGATTGAGCCTTCTCTGATCCGCTTAGAGTCTACACCCTTTCTATAGCCTAAGGTCTAGGGTCGGGTATAACTCCTTGTCTCTGAGGACACCTTCTAGCAAAATGTCCCAATTGACCACTCACAAAACACACCACACAAGAGTTGTCACCATGTGGCCTACCACACTTAGGGCATTCTGGCTCCATGATTTTTGTTCGATCTTGCTTATCTTCATCTTGTGAATAGCTGGATGTAGAAACACCTATCTCATACCCTTCACCCACCCCTTTCCTCTATTGAAAGTCTTGTGATCTTTGCTCCTCTTGAGACTTACTATCATGACCCTCCACAATTCTTCATTTGTTTATCAAGGTCGGAAATTCCTGAATCTCAAAAGGTTCTAATTGCTTTCTTAATGTCATCTCTTAATCCAGATTCAAACTTCATAATGTAACATCCTAACTCCAATTATGATATTATATTAGACAAATACATGAGTAAATAGAGTTAAGTGCATTACTTCTAACTTATACATATAATACTAGATTCATAATAACCATGTTTGTTATTATAAAGAGTCAAGAGGGAAAGAAAGGATCTTATATATATATAACATTAGCCTCAAAGGGCATAGTGTAATACATAAACCTTATACAAACCAAAGCAAATATAATAATATACAAGCTTTCCTAAAAAATAAATAAAATCTATCTATTGTATCTGCTTCTTCTTCTTCCGTTTAGAAGAGTCTCTACTTGGATTTAACACAGAAACAATAGAAGGGGTGAGAATTCACAAATTCTCAACAATAAAAACATAAATATGTCACTATGTTAACTCTAGCTACAACTAGTTATAAAACTCAACTTATACTTTAGAAAGGTGGCAAAAGCCAAAAACTATTCCTTTCTCTTCCTGAGGTAGAACGTTCAATTCTTACATAACTAAAATTCACTAATAATTAAACTGAACAACAAAGGATTAAGATTGCAACAGGTAAATGAGCTACTACTCACTACCACTGTAACATTAACATACTCTCTCTATGCAACATTTACAAAGCAATCTATAATCCTTAAACATAACTAATATTGATAAACAACTACCTATATAGTTGTGAGATATCATTATTCCTTAGTAAAGGGTTTTTCTCACTCCTTTGCATTGCAAAGAGTCTTACTCACTCTATTGCCTCTGGTAGATAGCTTTTCTCGCCTCTCCACTACCTTTGGTAGAGTTTTTTTCTCACCCCCTCTACCATGGCAAGGTGCTTTTCTCACTCCCTTGTCTTGTAACCTCCTAATACTAATATCTCGATATAAATAACATTTAAAGAGATAAACATCATTATAATGTCACTACATACCAAGTTAACATACAGTCTATCATATATACTTAGTTCAACCTAGAACCAAGATGTTCAACTAGGATTACTAGCTTAATGCATTATCTTATGGTAAATAGAGAGAAATCTCATCCTCACATTACACATATCTTGGCACTATCGAGAAGCTAGGGTTGAATCCTTATTCAAAAGAACCTTATGGGCTCCCCAATTACCTCCCTTGGCCTAAATGATGGTGCACAACATCAAAGGATGCTCAAAAAGACTAATACTATCAGAACATCCTTCATACATACATCTAAAACACCACACCATTACTCATTACTCTTAAGTGATATACATTACCACAAAAGTGGTCTAAGGTACTAGATGTTTACCTAAAGCAAACCATTACTCTTGAATTCTCAAAGGTTTAAACTTTCTTATACATGCTAGGTAACAATTCCTCCCTTGAAATTATACATATTAGTGTCTTAACACACTTTAGGAAACATATACAAATGGTTTCATTTAGAAAAGAAAGTCAAAACATCAAAAATGACATTTTTAGAGGTTCAGGGGCTCACACAGTGGCACGACGTTGGCACGCCACGGTGCCCTGCCCTTGGGTTCTATACTGATGTACATCACACCTTGGCGTGACCTTCTCCACGCTGTGGCACACGTATCATATTCAACCTCACGCCTCGGTGTGGCCTCCTCATGCTGTGGCACGCTTAGTAGAAATTGGATTCTGTAGAATTTTATAGAATTATGTACTGTTCCATTTGATTTCTTCATGAGATTTGGCCTTTCGAAAATAGTTTCTAAGTGATTCTAAGTCCATAATCAGTTCATTAACACATAGAAATTATCAATCACTAACTTAAACCACTAAATTTGGATTCAAGCACCAAATCACACATACTTTGACCTAAACCCCTCTTTTGGGAATCAATGGTCTAAATGAGATGTTCTAAGTTTCTAACTCATACTTAAGCTATGAATAAGTCATAAACACCCATTGAAACACATCCAAGCAATTAAAACACATCAAACACCTCTAATACTCATTTTGGCCTACTATGCACCAAAGGTTCATTCATGGTGAAAATAAAGAAAAGAAGTGCAAGAACTCTAAATCCCCTACCTTTGGCAGCTGAGATGGAGATTCAAGCTTTGAAAGATCTCAAACTTTAGCCTTCCCTTTAGCTTTCCTCTTTTTCTCCTCCTCTTCCTTTATCTTTCCTTCCTTCTCTTTCCTTTCTTCTCTCACAGTTTCAATTTCTATTTATGGAGCAAAGAACTGTGAATGAGGAAATGTAAAGGATCATTTAACTTATAAGGCCTTCAAGGTCATACACTGATAAATCTCGATCTGCTAAAAATAATCAGATTTAGCTAAATCAAAATTTTTAACTTGCAACAACTTTGAACTAAATACTAAGATTCATTAAAATTGTTGTTTCATCATTATCTTATTTTCCATATCTACTGCTAGTCAATCCAGTATAAAATGTATAACCAGTATGCCAAAAAATATCAAACTAACTCAGTTTTCCTTGAAACTTTACCTACATCTTGTTTCATATATTTGTGACCCATAAATAAATTATCCACATTTATTTCCCTTATCTAAGAAATTTATGCTATTATTTGAGTCATTTTAAGCTACTTTTCACCTTCGGAGTTGCAACAAAGTACTTAAATTAACTTTGTTTGTCACAAAATTAAACATACATGTTAAGCAAGTCATATGCTACCTTTGTACACATACACAAGTCTAACATGTCATTAAGGGTATTACATGTCTCACAGATCCATCCTTAACAAAGTGTTTTTGTCGCTTCTTTGTCTTAGGATAAATAGTGATATAGCTCAACTTTAACTAATAAAGGTGTCATTCTTATCAAACATGCTATTCTAGCTCAACTTTATCACATAAAGGAGCAATTCATGTTTCTAGGTTACCCTCACAGCTCAACCTTAGCAAATAAGGGAACAACTACCATTGGATGTACAAATGTCTATTGTTTTACACATGTGCTAGGTAGATATTTCCTTCATAAAATATCCCTAATAGTTGATGCGCGTAAAATACACTAAGAGTAAGTGCACTCTATCGCCAAGTAATATAGGACTTGAGTCCCAATTATCGATCCCACGAGGAATAAGTGGTAATTACTAGATTCGTAAAACCCTTTGTTATCTAGAAAATAAAAAATGTATGAAGAAATTCAAAATAAAATCAGAAAAAAAATAAAGAAAAATAATGAACAATCAAGCAAAGAATAGATAATAAATGAGAAAGAGACTAGGGCGCAAGGTTCACATGAATCAAATTATTCAGATTTTCTTTCATTTATGATATAAGGTAATTATTTTGTCAATATTCTCTTACTTGCTATTGAATCTCAATGGTTATGGATGAAATAATATTTTATTTTGTTAAATTAAATCACATATTTGGTCATTTAGTTGAATTAATTAGGAATACATTAAGCTTCAATTCAAGAGATGAATTAACATGCCTGTCAATTCCATTGGTAGAAAAAATTGATGTTTAGTCATTCACCAATCTAATCCTAGGCTTACCATATAGATCGACTCATTGAATGTGGATGGCCACCGGTCAAACAATGAATTAACACATGCCAAAAGTAATCAAGTTATGACAAGAATGCAAGCAATATGATAGACCCTAAAAGAAATTACCTTAATCAAATTAGAAATCAAACCCAAATAATTAGGAAAACAAGATCCCCTATAGCCCTAGCTATGGGTTTAGCTACTCATGTTCAATACAAACAAACCTATATCAAAATACAAACTCATGGAAAAAAACTCAAAGAAAGGGGCAAACTAGAGGGAAAGAGAAATCAAAACCCTTTTTTCAATGATTATGATCTTCAAGCCTTCAAGAATTGAATCCTTCCTTCAAAGCCGTCCTCCAAGGTCTACCACCACGAAACTGCTCTCTCATAATTAGGGATTTTCTACGTTATTGTGAACTAAAGAGAGCTCATTTGCTAAACTTGTTTTCCCCCTTTTATTGAAAAGCTGATAGCTTTCTATATCTGACTTGCATAATTTTTTTCACCCTTCAGATGACTAAATTTTCCCTCGATCTCAATAGAGAAGTTTTAGAATTTTATGTTATCTTTTCAATGCCGTAAAACAGTGCATCAATTTGATCTATATAGCGCAAGATATGATTCAATTAATGAGGAATGATCAACATAATGCGGGAGTCCGAATTTTGCTCTAAATCAAATCTCTTTGAGAATCCTTATCCAATCACCAATCTAAGATTTTGTATCCAATTAGAATTCTAATAGCATCTAAGAATAAGATAAGAATCTTTCAAATATTTATCTTCAAGAATTTTTGATTTTTACACAAAATCTGATGATTTATCCTGAAAATTCAAATATGACTAGGTGAAAAGATAATTATTTAAAAATAAATTAAAAATAAAAATAAAAAAAACTAAATAAAAATCAATTAAAAGTCCTAAAAAAATTCAAAAGATGAATGTATTTAACACTCATCAATAGTGTCTTAACTCATACTAAAAAACATGCATAAAAGACCCTAACATGTAAGGAACTCCAATTCCTCAACATAACAAGCCTAGGACGTTATGTATATGGGCACTTAAGAGCTCACTTTCTCAGTGCTTAGGTGCTCCATGACAACAAACCTCCTCTATTTCATCTGTCATTGGGTGCTTAGGCACCCAACTTCTGAGCGACTAAGCACTTAGTGATATGTCCCGGGACTGCCTACAGGATTGACGAGTGTCTCCACAAACCAACACAGGTCTTTTCAGCGTGCTTTTGTCCTCACTCACATGCATCCTAGGAAACTTCCTAGGAGGTCACCCATCCCATAATTGCTCCAAGTCAAGCACGCTTAACCATGGAGTTCTTATGTTCTAGGCTCCCAAAAAGAAGATGCATCTTGTTTATATGGATGGTGCTAATTAATTCATTTAAGCCATCCTCAACTATGCAGTCCCATACCTACACAGTCTTGTGCGTATTCAGTTCATTCATGCGACCCTCCGCCGAGAAGCAAAATTCACGTATTCTAAATAAAAATATAATTACCATATAAAAACTCGACCTGGCCCAAGTTCACAACACCTAAAGACATAAGTCCTTCTCAGAAGACAAATTCCCTAACTGGGAATGTCTCGACGGATAGAAATCTGACCCAAAGATATATCGAAGTTCTCTCTAGGAGTATAGTGAAATTCATTCCACAACTCCCTGATAGGTAAAATAACCTCTACATAAGCAACCGTATAAAATGAAGTAATAACCCTATGGCGAGTCCTACTTACTGATAAAGTAATGTCACCATAATATTTTATATGCTCTGAGTCCCAATGAACACACCAAGCCTCAGCGCCTTTAAGAAACTGTAGTCTAAAGAAACTTAGTTGATCCCTCATTACCGCCATAGTAGTCTTCATAGATGTAAACAGAAAATAGAAATAGACAGAACAATACAGCAAAGAGGTGAGATCCCCTACATCGTATACCAATATGGCAGCAAAAAAATGATACGAACAATGATGTCGTTCCATACATACAATCCATAGATTAATATAAAACTAGCAGATATATTCATAACATATAATAGATAAACAATCTAATAAACTTGCAACACAATATCATGTATAATGATAATACCACAATCATAATAAATCACAACAATACTATATCACGACAGTATGAAATGTTGACTATGCATATGCATGATGTGTATACTGACCATTCTTATGCACAATGCAACCATTTCCTACTCCATGGAGCTAGATTCAAATTCAGAGATGAACGTTCCAGAAAATCTGTCCTCCCTCAATAGACAGTCTAATGCTAGATAATGAAAAGAAATAGTGGTTGTCGGGCTACTAGTGCGTTGCAGTCGATTTATCACAGCCAGGGGTATATATATATTGTGATATTATAATCATAAAGTGAATCACTGCGCCCTGACATCCCCCAAGATCTGGTCCAGATCCACTATCCTACGAATTCTCGTTCACTCTTTAGGCATAAAACGCCACAACAGTATCATGCTCAAATGAAATCAATCCACCGTTGTACTGTTCCCAATGATATTAAAGCAACTGCCCATACAATTGTCCAATACCATTAGTATCAATGATATTATGTAACGGCCCATACAACTACATAATACCAATGATTCATTCGGGTCCAGAACTTCAGTTCCACAAGCACAATGCTAAAACCATAAACCACTTGAGTACAGTATGTCGGCCCTACAGCAAAACTCGATGTTCCTCTTAATCGCGTAGCAAAATTTTATCACTTTTCACAATCGCGTAGCACTTTAGTTACGTTTTCAAATTGCGTAATAATTTTTCAACGTTTTCTCAATCGCGTAGCTAAAAATCACTATTTTTAAATCGCATAAGAGGTTTTTACGTATTTTCAATTGCGTAAAATATTTCTAACATATTTTAAGCTTAAATTAAAACTTTTCTCATTTAATATCAAAATTGGACTTTAATCCCAATATTTCCTTAATAAATCACCTTTAAATAATACTTTCTAATATTTTCTTCACAGAACTATATTTCTTTGATTAACTTAGAATATTACAGCTCAAAATTTCCTAACGCGCTTCAAAACCCAAAGGGTGAGCTACATGTCAGTAAATTTTAAGTTTTAACTTTTATCTTACTTAATAACTTATTTACACTAATTTAATTCTAAAAATTAGTTTACTTTCTTTCTAGGTCTAAAAACCTATCAAATTGTTTTCCTATCAATCAAATACCTAAGTTTACACTTAGTAAAATAATTTTGGATCTAATACATTGAAAATGGCATGTTGGCCAAAATTTCACTATAGGTTTCTCAAATCACATTTAATTATTTTTTATCACTTTATTCTTTACAAAAACTCTTAATCCAATTTCTTATCATTAAATCATTTTATTCATATTTAGGAAAATAATTTAGAACACTTGGCTCCCTTGGTGATGTTGAGGCCGTGAGCCATGAATTGGTCATTAGAACCAAAATTCTTTCCTCTCTCATGTGATTTATAGTATCCAACATATATCAATCATCAAAACTATAACATAAACATTTCATACATACTATCAAAATCACATATTATCACATATATCCAAAAATCAACCATAACAATTCTATGCATATAATATCACATCATATAAAAATGCATAATCAAGCAAGCATAAACCAACAACCACACAATCGAGTGAATAAATCCTCACATGGATTTTCCACTCACAAACACAAACAATCCATTCCTTCACCACCACATATGGCCGATGAGGTTAATCTCCCTCTAACTTGGTGTGTAGCTTCCTAAGCTCCTTGTAAAACTCTCTTTGAATCAATCCTTCACCACCAAGTCGATCTTAGAATTAAAACAAACACATAAAAATTAGTATCTAAGGCTTGATTAAGATGACCATAGATCAAACATGGTCGTAGAATTCCAAGAATCAAGTAATAAATCAAGTTTCAAGATCTTTACCTTGAAACCCTAGAACTTAAATCTAAGAATCAAGCTTGAAGATGACTGATTTAGACTAAAATCTCAACACCAAAGAGTTTTAGAATGATGTTTAGGATCAAGAAGTGAGGTTGGATTGAATGAAAAGTGGTTGAATGTTGGTGGAGTGGCATAGCCGTGAGCTTCCTTGGAAGAACAAGGTATGAACTTTTGATTTTCAATTTGAAGAGCAAGATTGAAAATGGATGATCTAGGCTAAGATCTCAACTACAAAGTATCTTAGAATTGTGTCTAGGTTTAGAAAATAGGGTTGGATAGAATTATGGAAGCTTGGAGGTAGGGATTAGGGGTGGAGGCCGAAACCCTCAAAGAAGAAGAAGGAATGAAGTTCTTGGTGTTCTTAGAAGAGACAGAAAAAGATGAAAGGCATTTGTTATCACAAAGTGTTAGAAATGAAATGAAAATAGCCAAGCTCCAAGGGTATGGCCGTGTAGTAGCTTTGGATAGGAAAATATGGTTTGTTTTGCAAGATAGAAAACTATCACATCGTCTCACATGGCATAGGTCATGAAGTGATCACCTATTGGTCATAAAAGATCATTCAAGAACATGCTAGAATGGCCTAGTAACTGTGTGGCTCAATGGAATGCTAACTTAGTTTTGATTTCAATTAGTTTCTTGTTACATCTAGTTTAGGTAGTTAGTTCAATTAAGCTAACTTAGTTAGGTTATTTAGTTACATAACTAACTATCTAGTTACTAGATTATATCATGCATTGATCATCCTTCTAGAAAAATCCTAGATATTTTCTAGTAACCATAGACTCCAAGTATTAGTTAACTTAGTTTGTTCCACTTAGTTACTAATTAGACTATTAGGGTAACTTAGTTAGTTTATCTAGTCAGTTAGTAACTAGTCTAACCATTTTTGTTGACTTTATCTCCTAACCATTGATTTAATCTAAGGTAGATATCCTAAGCTTCCTTATCAAGTTTGCTCTCACACCATTGATTAGATCAATGGTGATCATCCAAGGCTTCTTCATCAAGTTTTCCATCCAACAGTTTAAAACAAATTCCATACCACTAAGTTTGACTAATTTCTATTAGTTAGTCATAAAGGTAGGTAATGATGGTTCATAATTATACTTAAGATATTTAACTTAGATATTTTCTGTTTAGATACTTTCACTTAGATATTTTACTAAGATATTTTATTGAGATATTTACGGAGATATTTTTTGTTAAATATTTTATTCTTAGACATTTATCCGTAGATATTTTACTAGGTGAGTCATTGTTTCTACAAGTTTCTAGAGAAAGAATAATAAGATAAGCTTGAAAGAGTAAGTAGCCAATTTGAATTTCTCCTCTCAACTTGAGTATCCAATTTGCCTTCTTCTTGCTTGCCATTGGTTCATCACTTTGAGTCATCGTCATCAAGATATTTTTCCAGAAAATATTACCTAATGGACAATAGCTACTACTATTATTACTCAATGGATAATAGAAAACTCAGATAAAGAAAATCTTCATCAACTGTTCCTGGTTTCGGGTTTAGTAGGATCCCCCGATCCCGCCTTGACAGTCCGAAACTTTCTGGTCCAGAAAATTTTTTTATTTTTTCCAGGCCTGCCTCAAACACACATATAACTAAAAATAATATTAAAATAATCAAAAATCAGAAAATTCCATAAAAATTCCCAAAAAATATAAAACTCATATATTTTTAAAAAAAATGAAATTCAGATTATACAATTCAAAAATAATATTAAAATAATCAAAATACTTAAAAATTCTTAGAAATTCACAAAAATTTATAAATATTATAAAACGTATTTATATTAAGAAAAACAAAAAATCGGGGTGTTACAACTCTCCCCCTCTAAAAAGAATTTCGTCCTCAAAATTTCTCTTACATTTAAAACAAAAAAGAATATTACTCTTTTATCTTGTCTTCAAGCTCCCCCGTAGCATCTCTAGTTACGTCGTTTCCAGATCACCTTTCTGCTTCCCTCGAATCTTCTCCATCAAACTATTCGAAACAATAATCATGTTCCAACAAATTCTCCTTAACCATCATAGCAGATCTATTAAGTACATTTTCTACTTAAGGCATCAGCCACGACATTCGCCTTTCCGGGATAATACTGAAGTTGAAAATCATAGTTTTTCAAAAATTCTAACTATCGTTTCCGCCTCTTATCCAACTTTTTTTGAACGAACTGGTACTCCAAGCTCTTGTAATCACTGTAGACATCGTAGGTTGATCCATAAAGAAAATATCTCCAGATTTTCCATGCAAATACGACTATCGCAAATTCCAAAACGTGAATTGGATAATTCTTCTCATGCACGTTCCACTGCCTTGCAGCATTACGCCACAACCTCTCTATTTGATATCAACACATAACCTAAAACCAAAAGTTGAACTTCTAACCAGGATTCGTACTTGGACAGCTTTGCATATAACTTCTTCTCTGTCAGAAGTTGAAGAACCGCACTGAGATGTTCAACATGTTCCTTTGGATTTCGAGAATAGATCAGAATGTTGTTAATAAAGACAATGACAAATATGTCTAAATAGGGACAAAAAATTCTATTCATATAATTTATAAATATCGCAGAAGCATTCGTTACTCAGAACGATATTACTAAATACTCGTAGTACCTATAACGCATCTAAACAAAACTATCTTGGAACATCTTCTACTTTCACGTGAATCTAATTATAATCAGCACATAAATTGATCCTGGAGAAAATAGCGACGCTCTTCATTTGATCTTCTAGTTCCCATGTTGTATCTCCCATCACATCATTTCAGATTATCTTCACCAAGTAATTTCTATGAATTGTTTCACTCGTCTATTCTTAATCTTAACAGAAAATGTCTTGTAGATTTAGTTTCTTTTTTTTAATTGTACTGTACCTGGTGCTATGTTATGGATTGAATCAGGAATATATTTTCTTAGTTGAAATACATGGAAGACACTGTGAAAGTTAGAAAGAAAAGTGATAAGGCTATTTGGTAGATTACCGGATCTATCCAACAAAGAATTTGATATGGTTCAATGAATTTAGAAATGAACTTTTTGGATTCAAATCCAAAAATTTCAGTCTAGGGAAACACTAAAATTTTACTAAAATAATATAACAATATAACAGGATATGGTTGGAAGATAACCAATCCTTTCACAAATCCATGAACTCAAATAGATGTGATTTTAGACAATCACATCAAATCAACAGAAAAGATTTGATCTTTAACAGAAACAAGGTAAATTTAGAAAACTTGAGTATAAACAACAAGTTTAACAAGAAAAGTAGAAATACTCTGATCAAACGATAACAAAGACACGGATAACTCAAATCAATGTACTTAGTCTATTTGTGAAAGAATTAGACAAACCAAATCAACAAAAAGTTCTAATGTCTAAGAATAATAGGATAGTTTTAAAATAGGCTTGAGTAGTAATAGCAAGTTTAGAAGTTGAAGTAGCACTATTCAAGTCAAAAGAAAACAAAAAACATAGATAACCCAAATAGTTCACACAGTCATAGACAACAAAAGAATAGGTTACCTTGCAAGTTATACAGTACAATTTTAGGATTACTCTCTATGGCATAGCTTCCTTATTTCTTAAGTCTTTATATTTGAATGCTTTCATTCCACTCTTTGTATTGACTCTTTCTTCTACTTGAGATCTTGTCGCACGTGCATCACTAACGGAAGGTTCCATCTTTGATTTAGTACAGTCTCTAGGAAAGTGTCCAGGCTTCCAGCACTTGACACAAATAATTCCTTTGATCATACATTCCTTTATCGAATGAGCCTTTCCACACTTGAAGCATTTTGGCCACGATGCCACGATCTGACCAAATCCGTTGCCACTAGTACTTCCTCCATTTGTTCGTTGTTGCATCCCTAGCGGTCGTATATACGACTTTTGCTGAAATTGATTGACCTTACATTTCCTTGCCTTTTGGATTATCGAGGATTCAAAGTTATAGCTTCTTGCATCGTGAGACTGCTCCAACTCTAATAAACCTTGAAGTTCAGTTATTAGTTCTTGTTGCTAAACGATCTTCTGACTCTGTTGTACCACTATGTCATTCAACCTCTGCATTACACTTCTAGTTACGACCATACGATCATCGTCACGTCTCGCATCCATATGCTTACATCTACTTTGATCCATTGTCTTTCTTCAAAGACAAACAAATCAAAACACAATGATGTGTTTGGACATATACCTTTGAAGACTTGTTTTGATGATAACAAACGTGAAGACAAAATAGACCAAGTCCAAGTTTATATATGATTAGCTTTAGGACTTAGGATCTGTTGTATGGAGCTCACTTTGATATCTCTCTGTTTTCAAAAGAAAAGATAAAACTTGTTTTAAAAGAAACTTAGTGTCTTTGAAAACACCTTTTCCAAAATGGTTTTGCATTGATTTATTCAAATAGAGCTTAGTCTATTCGAATAAACACTTTTACGAGGTTCTATTTTTTAAAGATGCTATTCGAATAGCAAGATAATTATTCGAATAACTGAGGATTTCAGAACTGTGTTTTTAAGTGAATTATTCGAATAACTCAAACGTTATTCAAATAAACCTTTTCTATCTGAACAGGTTTTTTAAATGTGTTATTCGAATAAAATAGAGGTTATTCGAATAACCCATATCAGATGGCCTTTTACGATGGTTTCAGGAACAGTGTTATTCAAATAGAATGTTAAGCTATTCGAATAAACACGATGATCACGAACTCTGATATGGAAACAAGCAGGTTTTTAATTCGGTTAAATTGCTTTTAATGCTACCTAACGGCTATTTCATCTGATTTTCTCTATAAATAGGAACCTTGGGTCACGAATTAAATTGCCCAATACTCTGAATAATTTTCTGCTTGTTCTAATCTGTGAAGATTATTTTCTATGCTCTTTTTGATTAAAAACTTTGAGATATTTATGTGAGAGCTCCATTAGCACTTCAATTTGTATTACCTACTCTAAGTGAGAGTTTCTCTTCATCTACTTTCTGCTATTCTGTATCGAGGGTGAGGTATCCCTCAAGGTTTGTATAAGGGTGAGGTATCCCTGCAGGCTGAGGCTTTAGCACAAGGGTAGAGTTTCCCTGTGTGTGAAAAGTGCTCTTTTGTGTAACGGTAGCAAGCACCTATTGAAGCTTGTATACTTAGTGAAAAATCTCGGCTTTCGAGGACTGGACGTAGACCACAAATGGGTTAGTGGTCAAACCAGGATAAATACTGTGCCTGCTTCTCTCTTCTTAATCTCTTTATTTTATGCAATTTTAATTTACTGCATATTTATTTTCACTATTTTTATTGTTTCTTTTCTTCTTCTCGTTCCTTCTGTGCATTTATTTATTAAGTTTTTAATATTTGTTTTTGATAAAAAAGAGGTTTTAAGAAAAAAGTTTTATACTCAATTCACCCCCCCTCTTGAGTACTGGAAGCCACTTGGTAACAAATGAGACCAAACGTAACCATTTCAAACAACATTGTCTCATTTCGGAAACCAAACAATATATCTCTATGTTCGGTGTCAAAGAAACACACAGCACAAATAAAATAAATCTATCCACAAACCCAAAAGACTCTAACTTGGGCTCTGATACCAACTAATGTAACACCTACCTTAGGGTATCACATTTCAAACCAACTTCTTATAAAATCTTTTACCCAAGTTATAAAATTATTAATATTATTAAAATATAGGTTTCAAAATTTCTTTTCGTGGATAACATAAACTTTACTGAATTAGAAAAACACAAGATATAAAGACTGGATTAAATACATCTCTCGTATATAACATAGATTCGTAACATCTTCATTACATAAAACTCACGTATTCTAAATAAAATATAATTACCATATAAAAACTCGACCTGGCCTAAGTTCACAGCACCTAAAGACATAAGTCCTTCTCAGAAGAAAAATTCCCTAACTGGGAATGTCTCGATGGATAGAAATCCGACCCAAAGATATATCGAAGTTCTCTCTAGAAGTATAGTGAAATTCATTCCACAACTCCCTGATAAGTAAAATAACCTCTACATAAGCAATCATATAAAATGAAGTAATGACCGCATGGCGAGTCCTACTTATTGATAAAGTAATGTCACCACAATATTCTATATGCTCTGAGTCCCAATGAACATGCCAAGCCTCAGTGCCTTCAAGAAACTAATCCCTCCTTGCTGCAATAGTAGTCTTCACAGATGTAAACATAAAATAGAAACAGACAGAACAATATAGCAAAGAGGTGAGATCTGCTACATCACATACTAATATGGCAGCAAAGAAATGATATGAACAACGATGTCGTTCCATACACGCAATCCATAGATTAATATAAAACCAGCAGATATATTCATAACATATAATAGATAAACAATCCAATAAACTTGCAACAAAATATCAGGCATAATGATAATACCACAATCATATTATATCACAATAATACTATATCATGGCAGTATGAAATGCTGACTATGCATATGCATGATGTGTATGCTGACCATTCTTATGCACAATGCAACCAGTTCCTACTCCATGGAGCTAGATTCAAATTCAGATATGAGCGTTCCAAAAGATCTGTCCCCCCTCAATAGACAGTCTAATGCCGAATAATGAAAAGAAATAGTGGTTGTTGGGCTGCTAGTGCATTGCAGTCGGTTTATCACGGCCAGGGGTATATATATATTGTGATAACATAATCATAAAGTGAATCACCGCGCCCTGACTTCGCCCAAGATCTGGTCCAGATCCACTATCCTACGAATTCCCGTTCACTCTTTAGGCATAAAATGCCACAACAATATGATGCTCAAATGAAATCAAACTACCGTTGTACTGTTCCTAATGAAATTAAAGCAATTGTCCATTACCATTAGTATCAATGATATTATTTAACCACCCATACAACTACAAAATACTAATGATCCACTCAAATCCAGAACTTCAATTCCACAAGCACAATGCTAAAACCATAAACCACACGGGTACAGTATGTCGGCCCTACAGCACTACTCGCTGTTCCTCTTAATCACGTAGCGATATTATCGCATTTTCACAATCGCATAACACTTTAGTTACATTTTCAAATTGCGTAATAATTTTTCAACGTTTTCTCAATGGTGTAGCTAAAAATCACTATTTTTAAATCGTGTAAGAGTTTTTCTACGTATTTTCAATCGCGTAAAATATTTCTAACATATTTTAAGCTTAAATTAAAACTTTTCTCATTTAATATTAAAATTGGACTTTAATCTCAATATTTCCTTAATAAATCACATTTAAATAATATTTTCTAATATTTTCTTTCAGAACTGTATTTCTTCTATTAACTTGGAATATTACAACTCAATTTCCTAACACGCTTTAAAACCCAAAGGGTGAGCTATACGTCAGTAAATTTCAAGTTTTAACTTATATCTTACTTAATAACTTATTTACACTAATTTAATTCTAAAAATTAGTTTACTTTCTTTCTAGGTCTGAAAACCTATCAAATTATTTTCCTATCAATCAAATACCTAAGTTTGCACTTAGTAAAATAATTTTGGATCTAAGACATTGAAAATGGCATGTTGGCTGAAATTTCACTCTAGGTTTCTCAAATCACATTTAATTATTTTCTATCACTTTATTCTTTACAAAAACTCTTAATCCAATTTCTGATCATTAAATCATTTAATTCATATTTAGGAAAATAATTTAGAACACTTGGCTCCCTTGGTGATGTTGAGGCCGTCAGCCATCAATTGGTCATTGGAACCAAAATTCTTTCCTCTATCATGTGATTTATAATATGCAACATATATCAATCATCAAAACTATACCATAAACATTTCATACATACTATCAAAATCACATATTATCACATATACCTAAAAATCAACCATAACAATTTCATACATAATATCACATCATATAAAAATGCATAATTAAGCAAGCATAAACCAATAATCACACAATCGAGCGAATAAATTCTCACATGGATTTTTCACTCACAAATACAAACAATCCATTCCTTCACCACCACATATGGCCGATGAGGTTAATCTCCCTCTTACTTGGTGTGTAGCTTCCTAAGCTCCTTGTAAAACTCTCTTTGTATCAATCCTTCACCACCAAGTTGATCTTAGAATTAAAACAAACACATAAAAATTAGTATCTAAGGCCTAATTAAGATGACCATAGATCAAACATGGTCTTAGGATTCCAAGAATCAAGTAATAAATCAAGTTTCAAGATCTTTAGCTTGAAACCCTAGAACTTAAATCCAAGAATCAAGCTTGAAGATGATTGATTTAGACTAAAGTCTCAACACCAAAGAGTTTTAGAATGATGTTTAGGATCAAGAAGTGAGGTTGGATTGAATCAAAAGTGGTTGAAAGTTGGTGGAGTAGCATAGCCGTGAGCTTCCTTGGAAGAACAAGGTGTGAACTTTTGATTTTCAATTTGAAGAACAAGATTGAAGATAGATGATCTAGGCTAAGATCTCAACTACAAAGTATCTTAGAATTGTTTCTAGGTTTAAAAAATAGGATTGGATAGAATTATGGAAGCTTGGAGGTAGGGATTAGGGGTGGAGGCCGAAACCCTCAAAGAAGAAGAAGGAATGAAGTTCTTGGTGTTCTTAGAAGAGACAGAAAAAGATGAAAGGCTTTTGTTATCACAAAGTGTTAGAAATGAAATGAAAATAGCCAAGCTCCAAGGGTATGGTTGTGTAGTAGCTTTGGATAGGAAACTATGGTTTGTTTTGCAAGATAGAAAACTATCACATCATCTCACATGGTATAGGTCATGAAGTGGTCACTTATTGGTCATAAAAGATCATTCAAGAACATGCTAGAATGGCCTAGTAACCGTGTGGCTTAATGGAAGGCTAACTTAGTTTTGATTTCAATTAGTTTCTAGTTACATCTAGTTTAGGTAGTTAGTTCAATTAAGCTAACTTAATTAGGTTATTTAGTTACATAACTAACTATCTAGTTACTAGATTATATCATGCATTAATCATCCTTCTAGAAAAATCCTAGATATTTTCTTGTAACCATAGACTCCAAGTATTAGTTAACTTAGTTTGTTCCACTTAGTTACTAATTAGGCTATTAGGGTAACTTAGTTAGTTTATCTAGTCACTTAGTAACTAGTCTAACCATTTTTGTTGACTTCATCTCCTAACCATTTATTTAATCTAAGGTAGATATCCTAAGCTTCCTTGTCAAGTTTGCTCTCACACCATTGATTAGATCAATGATGATCATCCAAGGCTTCTTCATCAAGTTTTCCATCCATCGGTTTAAAACAAAGTCCATGCCACTAAGTTTGACTAATTTCTATTAGTTAGTCATAAAGTTAGGTAATGATGGTTCATAATTACACTTAAGATATTTAACTTAGATATTTTCTGTTTAGATACTTTCACTTAGATATTTTATGTAGATATTTACGGAGATATTTTCTGTTAGATATTTTATTCTTAGATATTTATCCGTAGATATTTTACTAGGTGAGTCATTGTTTCTACAAGTTTCTAGAGAAAGAATAATAAGATAAGCTTAAAAGAGTAAGTAGCCAATTTGAATTTCTCCTCTTCAACTTGAGTATCCAATTTGCCTTATTCCTGCTTGCGATTGGTTCATCACTTTGAGTCATCGCCATCAATATATTTTTCTAGAAAATATTACCCAATGGACAATAGCTATTGCTATTATTACTCAATGGATAATAGAAAAATCAGATAAAGAAAATCTCCATTAACTGTTCCCGGTTTCGGGTTTAGTAAGATCTCTCGATCCCACCTTGACAGTCCGAAACTTTCTGGTCCAAGAAAAATTTTTATTTTTCCGGGCCCGCCTCAAACACACATATAGCTCAAAATAATATTAAACTAATCAAAAACTCAGAAAATTCCATAAAATTTCTCAAAAATCATAAAAATTATAAAACTCATATATTTTTAAAAAAATGAAATTCAGGCATACAATTTAAAAATGATATTAAAATAATTAAAATACTTAAAATTTCCCAGAAATTCACAAACATTTACAAATATTATAAAACGTATTTATATCAAGAAAAATGAAAAATCGAGGTGCTTGAGCGCCCATCACGTTTCTACTTTCTGGCCTTGGTCATTTAGGCGCTCCCTTCGTGAGCCCGTAGACGCCCAACACCAAACTCAGATGCTCTGTTCTACTGAGTTTCTAACCAATCAAGCATACTCAATGTATGAAGAAAGTGTAGAAAAGGATTGAACTAGAAAATCAAACTGTAACATCCTCATTTTCAACATGTTAGACTTGTATAATGTTGCAGTGGTAGCTTAGTACTTGTTTAACATGTCCGCTAAATTTTGTGATATTTTGAGTTAATTTAGGCACTTTGCCATAACACAGAATATGCAAAAAAGCTATTTTAACTCAGGAAAATAGTATAAGTACTAAATTAACGGAAATAAATATGTAAACTTTATTTCTAGGTCACAAATGTGTAAAAGAGAATGTAGTTAAATCTTAAGGAAAAACGGAGTTAGTTTGGTATTTTTAAGGATATTGTAGGAATGTTTTAATACCGGATTGAGGAGTAGCAGATATGGAAATTATAGAAATTGTGAAACAAAAATTAGGATTAATCTTAGGATTAATTTTAATACTTTTGGAGGTTAGGAAACTTGATTTAGTAAAATCAAAGTGTTCCTAACACATGCGAAGTTTCAGTGAAAGGACTAAAATGCCCTTAATGTATCCTTTTAAAGTGAGATTATATCTCACTTTTCTCTCTTTCTGACGTGTCTTCTACCTGGAGAACGGAGGGAGAAAAACAGAGAAAGAAAAGGGGGAGATGTTATGGATTTTCCAAAAGCGTACAGATCGTACAATTAGTATATAAAGATCATTCATGCAAGGATCGATTGATTACTAACTCTTACGGCTATTTTGATTGTTTAAGTGAATAAAATCGATAGAGAAGGTTCAATTAAAATTAATACGAAAAGCAAAGCAATAAAGTAAACAATTGAAACTAGAAAATATGAGATTTAACAAGGATTTAAAGCTCTAAGATTTGGAATCCACTACACTATCCCCTATGATAAATTGTAATCCTATCTTTGTTAATGTTCAATTATGTTCTTTCAGGTGATTTGTCCTAAATTATTTGAAGCCCAATTTCGTGGTAGTAAAAACGTGCTAAAACTTCATTATCCCCATTCTCATGGCAATTAATCCAAGTTCCAACCCATTAAGATCATGACAATTGTTTACCCCTCGAAGGATTTAAGCCTATGTCTAGGTCTCAATTCTTAAGTTCAATTCTTGGATTATCAAGCAATTAGATTTCATCTTTCGATCCTTCACCTAAAGCCTAAAATCATGTAAATATGGCGCGCAATATATCACAAGCATTAAGCATACCAAGAATGAATCAAGAATAATAATTTCATTAACAAAGAATCAAATTAACAATTCATAATAGGGAAATAGAGAATTTCATCCTAATCCTAGAAAAGGGGCTTAGTTGCTAATGGCCATCGTAACACAAACAAGAACAAGGATTAAAGAAATAACCATCATTCATAAACAAAAAGAAAAGATAGGAAGATAAAGATGGAGATCGAGAAAAGAACTTCAATGGTTGATCTTCAAACAGTCTTGCTCTTGCCTTCAAAGCCTTTGCCTTTGAATCCTTGCACTTCTCCACTCAAAACCTGTTGTCGCACATGTCTCTAGTCAAAAGTCCCCCTTTAGGTTGGTGTTTTTGCCCAATTTATAAGTATTTAGGGGCAAAATTTCCCTTTTTTTCACATCAGAGGGACTCATATGACTGTGTCTCCCTTCGACACAGCCGTGTCTTGTGAAATTTGCATTTCAGGATTTTAAGTGAGACACGGCCGTGTGTCATTGAGACACGCCCATTTCTCATACTCAGAAGCTTTATTGAGATAAGACAAGGTCGTGTCTGGTACCAAAATTGTGTAATTTCAGTGTTGGGGGGGACACGGCCATGTGACCAAGAGACATGGTCGTGTCTCCTAGTCAGAAGCTTTCTTCAATTTAGACGGGGTCGTGTCTAACTCCGAAATCATTTCTCAGTTGACATAGGACCCTGTCTAAGCCAAAATTTCCCTCTTTTGTCCTGAAAATAAGATATCTTCGCTTGCATTCACTTCAAATGTGTTAAATCTCTCTTATTCTACACAAACAAAGATAATTGATAAGAATCCATTCAAAATTCATCAATAATCACAATCAAATCATCAAAATTCATCCATTTAAGGGCTATAAAATACAGGCTTATCAAATTCTCCCACACTTGAACATTGCTTATCCTCAAGCAAAGATATGAATCAAAATCAAGATTAAACTGAACATCAAGAAACAAGAGTCAAGGGAAAATTCCACAGTTTTAAAAATTTAATGAATGCTCAGCAATCAAATCCAATCAAACAAGAAAGTCCAGCACTTAATACAATTAGAAGCTCTTGAGTCTAGCTTGTACCTCTTCTCTCTACCAAACAATTGAGGTCACTCTTCTTTCCATCTCTTAAGTGTTTAAGGGCAAAGAGATCAGTCAAATTTCTCTTAACAAATGCATGACCATAAGCTTGACTAACAATCTCATCTCCACTTTCAAGTTCACATACATAACAAGAATCAAAAGGACTTCTATTGGTTGTAATGAGGCCAAGGGTACAGTTAATGGCAGGAAGAAGATGAATTAAGGTAAAGAATGTTTAAGAATAAAGCTATACCAAGCAGAATCACATTGAAAAGATGATTAATAGAGCAAAATGCACAAGGTAATTCTCACTTTCAACCAAATTATTCAAACAATTCTTCACCAACAAACCTTTTTATTTTTTTTAACCATTGAGGATGAAAATAATCTTTTTATGACTTCTCAATTACCACATTAGTTGCTCAAAAGAAATTCAACCTGATTAATCAATAAGGTATCCCAGAAAAAATCAATTTTATGCTCAAATGGGACAACTAAGGGATTATTTATCAATGCAACTCTGGAAGTCATGAAAGAATTAAGTCTAGGTGCCTCAATCATGATCAAGTATGTATGTGAATCAATAAAATCTCAAAGGATATCAAATCAAGTTCTAACATACATAAATCAAGAAAAAATCCACTCCAGAAGAAAAATAAGATTTTGAGTATGAAAAATCCAATCATGAACCTGACTCAAAACTCACTTTCTGGCTTAAGTTAGTAAAAAGAGTAAATTGCAAGAAGACATGGCTAATTTCCCAAATAAAATGCTAGATTTTTCAATATTCAATTGAAAAAGAAATTGCCTTACACAAAAATTCAGTTCATTAGCTGTGGACTCCCTTTCAAACATGTTTCAATCAACTCAGAAATAATCAAGACAATAATACTAAAGATCAAGCTCGATTTAATGCAATAGTCAAGTGTCATTTAATATGCAATTTCATCAATTAAGTACATCAAAATTTAAATGCACTCCCCCACACTTGAAATTTATATTGTCCTCAATGTAAAAAGTAAAGCAAAAAGAAAAGCAATATGAAATACTGAAACTTCCCTGAAAAGAACATATTGACATCATGCAGGGGGTGGGGTGGTGGATCCTGAGGGAAGCGAGAGGCCAGGAGTGCGAAGAGCTGGTCGGAATGGGAAGTGACATGATCCCAAAAATTAGCCTACTGAGCTACCATAAGGCTTATATCATCGTGGATACGCTGTTGAAAGGTAGCCTAACTAGTCTCCATACGAGTAAGGCGGTCACTCAGGTCAGCTAAGATATGAGGAGGCAACTGTGGAGCGTCAGCCGCAGTAGCAAGAGGAGCATCAGCAAGAGCAGGATCAGCATTAGCAACATCATCATTCGATGGTGGAGAAGGTGCATCTGGAACATGTTCATCGCGAGTGCCCAGTGGCCAGGAGCAACCTTATATACAAGGCGGAGGCGAATCAGCATAGCTTAATCCATTGGCTCCATCGGTTTGGCAAGATGGATACTAGGATGAAGGGCCTCAAGGTTTCGGGCTAGGTTCGTAATGTAGGAGCCCACTGGAATGTACATTGATTTGGCCCTTCCCTTGGCCTTATCGATCTTCAAAACATACTGAAGGAACTAATAACCAATGTTGTAGTGGTGGCCATGCACTAAACACCACAAGTAGAAGAGGTCATTCTTTGTGACAAACCTAGTGCTGCGTAACTAGCTTGAGATGCTTTAGGAAATGAAACAGTGGATCCATCTCAAAGCGGGTTGTGAATGGAAAAAGATTTAGAGATACTGGGGTTGTAAGGGTTGGCCACTTGATGGATTAAAATCCAGAACACGCTATCAACAAAAGTGTGTGGATAGTCCAGATAGGCGTTCAGGTAAGCAGGGGCCTGAATGGACACCGTGGTCTCGAAGCCCATAGTAACATTGAACTCGTTCAGTGATATGGCAAAGTGACGCCGGTTGAGTTAGAACTCAATGGTACCCAGCTGGTCGATCATCTAACACTCACAGAAGACTGAGAGTGTAGAGAGGAACTCGATGATGGGCTCTAGATATGCATCACAATAGATGGAGGTGAGCAATTCCTACCCAACCGGAGCCAAATGAGCGTGGATGATCTCCTGAACACCAAACTCCACCATCGTAGCATCATCCAGATATTTGTTAGCGATGATGGTGTACTAGAGGAACTGCTCATACTTCTGGTGGTATGCTCGAGAGTCAAATTGGAGGATGCAATCAACCTCCGCCGCTGAGTAAGATGGAATGGAGCTGCCACCAGTTTTCTAGCATTTTGGGGCCATGGTACCTGAAAAATAAGAAGGAGAATATCAGCAATCAAATCAGAATATGAGAAATAGAGCAGGCAAACACCAAAAGCATGCAACTAGAGATAATGACGAGGTAAACAGGAACCAAAATAGCACAAAATATTCAGATTAGAAAAATACCAGCATGTACAAAACTAAGCAAAAATTTGGGCAGCATGACCACAACAGACGGAGAACAACCAACAGAGCAGACAAGTATACAAACAATATAAACAGCAAGCAGTAGGAGCAACAATCAGAATAACCAGACAGGCATGGACAAGGCTACAACAAAGTGAAAACAACTAGCATGCAAGAGGAACAGTGACATGCAGAATGATGGGCAAACTAAAATGCACTAAGCCACAGTAAAATCAACCATAGAGCAATTGGAAAGGTAAATTAGAACCATGCAGCAAGCAAACTGTGGCGTCCTGAGGCCGACGAGGGCGGGGAGTGATCGCCAGTGCAATGAAGCACGGACAAAGAGCGGCTCCTGGCAGGCTTCTAGGCGGAGGGTCTGCATGAATGAATTGAATACGCACCGAAATGAGAGGGATTCAGAGACTGTGCAGGTATGGGACTGCATAGTTGAGGATGGCTTAAAGGAATTGATTTGGTGTAGCCATATCAACAAGTTGCAACTTCTTTTCGGGAGCCTAGAACATAAGAACTCCATGGTTAAGCATGCTTGACCTAGAGCAATTGTAGGATGGGTGATCTCCTGGGAAGTTTCCTAGGATGCGTGTGAGTGAGGACAAAGCACGCTGAAAAGACCCGTGTTAGTTTGTGGAGACACTCATCAATCCTGCAGGCAGTCCCGGGTCGTTACTTTAATGGTATCAGAGACAGGACCTCTCCCAGTACAGTGTGGTTCAGGGACAAACTAAGTGGAAGTTGTTGGGCATGTGGCGTCCCAGGGCCAACGAAAGCGGGGAGTGATCGTCGGTGCAATGAAGCACGGACAAAGAGCGGCTCCAGGCAGGCCTCTAGGTGGAGGGTCTGCATGAATGAACTGAATACACACCGAAATGAGAGGGATTCAGAGACTGTGCAGGTATGAGACTTCATAGTTGAGGATGGCTTAAAGAAATTGATTTGGTATAGCCATATCAACAAGTTGTAACTTTTTTTCGGGAGCCTAGAACATAAGAACTCCATGGTTAAGCGTGCTTGACCTGGGACTGCATAGTTGAGGATGGCTTAAAGGAATTGATTTGGTGTAGCCATATCAACAAGTTGCAACTTCTTTTCGAGAGCCTAGAACATAAGAACTCCATGGTTAAGCGTGCTTGACCTGGAGCAATTGTGGGATGGGTGACCTCCTAGGAAGTTTCCTAGGATGCGTGTGAGTGAGGACAAAGCACGCTGAAAAGACCCGTGTTGGTTTGTGGAGACACTTATCAATCCTGCAGGAAGTCTTGGGTTGTTACACAAATAGTAGCATAAATTCAAAATAAAATCCTAACTAGAAAAAAAAAAAAGTAGAAAATGGCAAAAAATAGATTAAAGAAATTAAAATAATGGAACCTAAAATAAAATAAAATAAAATTCCAACTAAAAAAATGATAGAAGCGAGAAATAAAAATGAAAATAAAAATAAAAGAAAATTAAAAAGAGAACCTAGCAGAGGAAAGAGTGGGTTGAAGAACGAAAAAGATAATGGGATAGGATGGTGGAGGAGATTGTGGAGATGAAGTTGGGGAATGGGTACGGTGGTGGGACAATGGAGATTTGAAGGGAGAGAAAAGGAGTTTTGGGAGAGAAGGAGAGGAGGGGTTTTCTAGAAGGGGATGAAAGGAGGGTATTTGTTTGTTTTTAAAAATTTTAAAATTTTTTTTCAATTTTTTTTAAAGAGGAACACGGCCGTTCTCTGCCCAGAAATCCAACAGAAACGTTGGGATGGTTAGACACGGCTGTGTCTGACTCCCTCAAAGCTTTTGTGATAGTCACACGGCCGTGTGTCATTGAGACATGGTCATGTCTCCTACCAGAGTTCAAATAGAAGCATTCTGGAAGTTAGACACGGCTGTGTCTAACTCTTGAATCACTTCTGGAAGTGGAAAAATGAAGTAATGACAAAAAAAACTAAGTGTAAAGACTAAGAATGCAAAAAGGAACTAAAAGGAAAGCATGAAAGGGGATAGAAACACAGGTTGCCTCTTGTGAAGCGATAATTTAAGGTCCTTAGCTTGACCCCTCATATAATTTAAGCTGGAGGGGAAGGATCAGAAAGGGGTTAAGTGACTCCCTTCTCGATAAGATTCCCAATGAAGTAAGGCTTCAATCGTTGACCATTTACTTTGAAAGCTCCACTAACCTCACTCCAAACTTCAACGGCTCTATAAGGAAACATTTTAAGGACCTTGAAAGGGCCTGACCACCTAGATTTCAATTTCCCAGGAAAAAGCTTCAAGTTTGAGTTGAATAAGAGGATCAACTCTCCTTTATGGAACTCTAAATGTAAGATATGCTTGTTATGCTAACACTTGGTCCTATCCTTGTAAATCTGAGCACTCTTGTAAGCATCAAAGCGTAATTCATCTAACTCATTAATTTGTAGAAGGTGTTGAGCTCCAACGTCCTTTATATCAAAATTCAACATCTGAATTGCCTAAAAAGCCTTGTGTTTGAGCTCAACTGGCAAGTGACAGGACTTACCATAGACTATTCGCAACGGTGTGGTTTCAATTGGAGCCTTGAAAGCTGTTCGGTAAGCCCATAAAGCATCATCAAGCTTCAAAGACCAATCCTTACGAGACTTACTTATCATCTTTTCAAGAATCTGCTTGATTTCCCGATTAGAGATCTCTACTTAGCCATTTGTTTGAGGATGATAGGGTGCAGCAATGTGATGAGTCACCCCATATTTCTTCAACAAGCCTTTAAATTGATGGTTGCAAAAGTGTGAACCGTTGTCACTGATGATGGCTCGTGGTGTACCAAACCGTGAAAATATATTTCGTTTAAGGAACTTCACTATAACCTTTGTGTCATTTGTTGGTGAAGCAATGGCTTCAACCCACTTCAACACATAATCCACTCCAACCAAGATGAACCTGTAACCAAATGAAACGGGGAAAGGTCCCATGAAGTAAATGCCCCAAACATCAAAAAGCTCGACCTCTAAAATGTTGTTTAAGGGCATTTCATTCCTTCTCGAGATATTCTCTGTCCTTTGACAATGATCACAAGCAAGCACAAAGTTCTAGGCATTATGAAACAGAGTAGGCCAATAGAAACCACATTAAAGTACCTTGGCCACTGTCTTAGAAGAACTGAAATAGCCTCCATATGGGGAGGAATGGCAATGGCAAAGGACGCTTGCAATTTCATCTTCAGGAAGACATCGTCGAATGATACCATTTGCAATCTTTTGTAAAGCAAAGGCTCTTCCCAAAAGTAATACTTCACATCAGAGAGGAATTTCTTCTTCTTTTGATATAAAACATTGAATGGTGTAACTCCACACGCTAAGTAATTGACGAAGTTAGCATACCAATGCGTCACCATTATGGAGAAGAGTTGCTCATCTGGAAGGCTATCATCAATAGGTAGCTCAATACGCTCTGTTTCCTTCTCTTGTGGAATTCGAGAGAGATGGTCGGTAACAAAATTCTTAGCTCCTTTCTTGTCTCGAATCTCTAAGTTGAATTCTTGCAACAAAAACACCCATCGGATCAACCTAGGCTTCACATCCTTCTTGCTCAAAAGATATTTGAGAGCAGCATAGTCAGTGTAGGCTATCACTTTCGAGCTAACTAGGTAAGACCGAAACTTCTCAAAGGCAAACACTATCGCCAATATTTCTTTCTCGGTTGTAGCATAATTCAGTTGTGCATCATCCAGGGTCTTGCTAGCATAATAGATGACATGGAGCTTGTTATCCGTCCTTTGCCCCAACACGGCTCTAATTGTAAAATCACTTGCGTCGCACATCAACTCGAATGGAAATTCCTAATCCGGTGATTGCATAATGGGAGCAGAGATTAATGCCTCCTTCAACCTACAAAAAGAATTTATGCAAGATTAGTCAAATACAAAAGGCACATCTTTATTAAGCAAATTGGACAAAGGTTTTGCAAGTTTAGAGAAATCCTTTATAAACCCCCGGTAGAATCCGACATGACGCAAAAAGTTCCTGATAGCTTTGACTGAGTTTGGTGGTGGTAGCCTCTCAGTCACCTCGATCTTTGCTTTATCCACCTCAATGCCCTCTCTGACACCAAGTGTCCTAATACAATGCCTTCATGCACCATAAAATGACATTTCTCCCAATTCAAAACAAGATTAGCCGCCTCACATCTTTGCAAAACTTGAGACAAGTTAGTCAAACAATTATCAAAAGTAGTGCCATAAACGGAGAAATCATCCATGAATACTTCCATTATATTTTTAATAAAATCAGAGAAAATTGTCACCATGCAACGTTGGAAAGTAGTAGGTGCATTACAAAGTCCAAAAGGCATATGTCTATAAGCATAAGTACAATAAGGACAAGTAAAGATGGTTTTATCCTAGTCATTAGGGTGAATAGGAATTTGAAAGAAACTAGAATAACCATCCAAATAGTAAAAGAAAGAGTGTCTAACTAACTTGTCAAGTATTTGATTAATAAAGAGGAGAGGGAAATGGTCTTTCTGGGTCGCACTATTCAACTTCCTATAATCAATACATATCCTCCAACCCGTGACTGTCCTAGTAGGAATTAATTAATTTTTTGCATTCTTAATCACAGTCATACCACCCTTTTTAGGAACAACATGCACTGGACTCACCCATGGACTATCCGAGATCGGGTAAATAATCTCAGTATCTAAAAGTTTGAAAACCTCTTTTTTAACAACTTCTTGCATATTTTGGTTGAGTCTTCTTTAACATTCTACAGAAGGTTTACAACCATCTTCCATTAAGATACGATGCATGGAAATAGAAGGACTAATTCCTTTGATATCATCAATGGTGATCCTATTACCCTTCTATGCACCCTAAGTTCATTCAACAATTTATCAACCTCATCATCACTAAGATTTTCATTTATAATGATAGGATATGTAGAATTAGGACCAAGAAATGCATACCTTAGCATGGGTGGATGAGGTTTAAGCTCTACCTTTAGGGCCTCCTTGTCTTTAAGTGAAGGATCTTCAGTGAAGATGCCCTTGAGCTCTTTGAACTTACTGTTCTGAGAAGGGTAAACGGTTGGGCATGCATCCAAAATTTGAGCGTAGGTTCCTACCACTTCATCTTCATTGTTTGAGTCACCATTATGCACCAAGCATTTTTCCAAAAGGTCTTGTGGGTGACTTTTAGTGTACATCTCTCTAGTCAACTTTTCTTCCACATCAACCCTCAAAAAAGAATCAACATCGGCTGGTTGCTTTGAGGCTTGAAACAAATTAAATTCGGCAACTTCTTCACCAACCTTGAGGGTTGTTTTTTCATGCTTTACATCAAACACGACTCCAGCAGTGGCTAAGAATGGCTTCCCTAAAATAATGGGGAATTGAGTATCGACTTCCATCTCAAGTACAACAAAGTCGACTAGTATGTAAAACTTCCCCACCTTCATTGGCACATTCTCTAATATACCAATGGGATGCTTTATTAACCTATTAAAAAGAGATGGTGGTAGGTTTGAGCTCCCTAATATCAAAGTTTCTTGCAAAGAGAAAGGGGCATCAAGCTTACACTAGCCCTAAGATCACACAAAGCCTTATTAATAAGCATGCTTCCAATTGAGCATGGAATTGAGAAGCTACCTGGATCTTTAAGCTTAGGAGGAAGCTTGTTTTGGATAATAGCACTGCATTCTTCTGTCAAAGCAACGGTCTCATAGTCTTCAAGCTTTCTCTTGTTTGAGAGAATCTTTTTCAAAAACTTAGCATAAGAGGGCATTTGGGAGAGAGCTTCCATAAAAGGAACATTGATGTAAAGCTTCTTTACCACCTCCAAAAATCTTCCAAATTGTTGATCAAGGTTTGCCTTTTGAAATCTTTGAGGGAATGGCAAAGGGGGAACATATGCTTTTGGAGGAACATACTTTTTTATGCTTCCTTCTTCTCCTACCTTGTCCTCGCTCTTCTCTTGCTTCTCTTCCTTCTCATTGGTGGCCTTAGCTTCAATCTTTTCTTCTCTTGTGGGGCCTTCAAGTTGCTTACCACTTCTCAATGAAATGGCTTGAACATGTTCCCTTGGGTTAGTCTCCAGTTAACTTAGGATTCACCCTTGAACCACGTTGAACAAGCTTGCTTGTTAGGCTATTTGAGTTTCAAGCATCTTAGAATGAGTGGCTATTTGATCAAGACGATTATAAATTTGCTTGATTGATTCCCTGTGTTGTTGGACTTGAGCTTGAAAAGCTTGATTTTGCTCTTTTTGTGTAACTATAAAAGTTTCCATAAGAGCTTCTAAATTAGACTTTGCACCTAAAAAGATTGCTAGTTTTGTTGGAAACCAGGTGGTGGTCTATTGTTGGATGGAGCCCCTCTACTTTGCTGGTTACCATAGGAGAAATTTGGGTGGTTTCTCCATCTTGGATTATACGTGTTGGAGAAAGGGTTACTTGAGCCTTGAAATTACTATTTTGCACATAACTCGGTTGCTCCAAAGATGGGTCTTGATAATATGTCTCCAGTGAATTGCATTCTAAAGTCAAATGCCCTCCTCCACATGTGTCACAAGTTATCATAAGGGTAGCGATGACGTTGACATTTAGCTTCTCAAGTGACTTGGTCAAAGCATCAAATTTGGCATTCAGCATAGTAATGGCATCAAGCTCTATCAATTCGGCTTGCTTCTTCGAAGAGGATCTATCACTTGGCCGCAAATAAATATTTGAAGTCACTTCATTGATCAAACCCCTTGCCTCTGTTGGAGTCTTGGCCATCAAAGCACCGTCAGCTGCGGCATCAAGAGCTGCCTTTGTAGAGAATGACAACCAAGCATAGAATGTTTGGATGACAACAAAATCCTATAGGCCATGATGTGGACACTGACGAATAAGATCATTATACGTTTCCCATGCTTCATAAAGAGATTCATCTTCCTTTTGAGAGAAAGTAGTGATGTCTTGGCAGAGCTTAATTGTCTTTCCAATCAAGTAATATTTGTCCAAGAAGGCCTGCTTCATTAAGTTCCAAGTGGTGAGTGAATTAAGGGCCTCTGAGTGAATCCACCTCTTAGTTTTCCCCCTAAAAGAAAAGGGAAGAAGTCTAATCCGTATAGCATCTGTTCAGACCCCATTAATCTTTATAGTGTCACACAACTCCAAGAACTTATCCAAATGCTGATTTGGGTCTTCAGTTGGTGACCCGCTGAATTGCAATTGTTGGACCATCTAGATCAATGATGTCTTGATCTCGAAGTTGTTGGCTTCTATCCGTGGTCTAACAATGGAAGACTGATGAGCATTAGCATTTGGAGTTCCATAATCCCTCAACCTTCGCTTTGCATTGGCGACTTGGTTAATGTTGTCCGCTATGTTGTCTTCCTCAAATCCTTGTGTTCTTCTTTCTCTTCTAATATTACGAAGCATCCTCTCGATCTCAAAATCAACGGGAATAATAAGATCTCCTTGACTCCTCGTTCTATGCATAAGAAAGAAACAACACCTGAAAGTTCAAAGAAAAATAAAAGAAATTTAAAATAAAATAAGATAAAAAAATAGCAATAAAATAAAATAAAAATTACTTTAATCAACTAAATTGTCGCTCGTGTTAATATCAACACGATCCCCGACAACGGTACCAAAAACTTTTTATGGATTTTTCGCAAGCGCACGGATTGTACAAGTAGTAAATAAAGATCGTTCTTATGAGGATCGATTAATTACTAATTTTTACAGCTATTTTGATTGTTTAAGCGAATAAAATCGATAGAAAATGTTCAATTAAAATTAATACGAAAAGCAAAGAAATAAAGTAAACAATTGAAACTAGAAAAGATAAGATTTAACAAGGATTTAAAGCTCTAGGATTTGAAATTCACTACACTACCCCCTACGATAAATTGTAATCTTATCTTTGTTAATTTTCAATTATGTTCTTGAAGACGATTTGTCCTAAATTATTTAAAGCCCAATTTTGTGGCACTAAAAACTTGCTAAAATTTCACTAACCCCATTCTCATGACAATTAATCAAAGTTCCAACCCATTAAGATTCATGAAAATCGTTTACCCCGCGAAAGATTTAAGCCTATGTCTAGGTTTCAATCCCTAAGTTCAATTCTTCGATTATCAAGCAATTAGATTTCATCTTTCGATCCTTCACCTAAAGCCTAAAATCATGTAAATATGCACGCAACATATCATAAGCATTAAGCATACCAAGAATGAATCAAGAACAATAATTTTATTAACAAAGAATCAAATTAACAATTCATAATAGGGAAATAGAGAGTTGCATCCTAATCCTAGAAAAGGGATTTACCCGCTAATGGCCATCGTAACACAAACAAGAACAAGGATTAAAGAAACAACCATGATTGATAAACAAAAAGAAAAGATGGGAAGTTAGAGATGGAGAAAAGAACTTCAATGGTTGATCTTCAAAGAGTCTTGCTCTTGCCATCAAAGCCTTCACCTTTGAATCCTTGCATTTCTCCTATCAAAACCTGTCGTCACACAAGTCTCTAGCCAAACGTCCCCCTTTAGTTTGGTGTTTTTGCCTAATTTATAATGATTTGGGGGCAAAATGTCCCTTCTTTTCACTTCAGAGGGACTCACACGGTCGTGTCTCCCTTCGACATGGTCTTGTCTTGTGAAATATGCATTTCAAGATTTTAAGCGAGACATGGTTGTGTGTCATTGAGACATGGCCGTGTCTCATACTCAGAAGCTTTATTGAGATAAGACAGGGTCATGTCAGGTACCAGAATTGCGTAATTTCAGTGTTGGGGGGGACACGGCTGTGTGTCCAAGAGACACAGTCGTGTTTCCTAGTCAAAAGCTTTCTTCAAGTTAGACGGGGCGTGTCTAACTCCTAAATCACTTTTGAGTTGACAGAGGGCCCTGTCTAAGCCAAAATTGCCTTCTTTTGGTCTAAAAATGAGATATCTTCAGTTGCTTTCACTTCAAATGTGTTAAATCTCTCTTATTCTGCACAAACAAAGATAATTGATAAGAATCCATCCAAAATTCATCAATAATCACAATCAAATCATCATAATTCATCCATTTAAGGGCTATAAAATACAGGCTTATCCAGAGAGGAAGAAGGAGAAAATGGAGGATAAAGAAAAAGAATCAAGAACCAAATTGAAGATTTGAGGTAGGAGATTAGTTTTCATATCTTTATCTTTGTTTTATCCTTTCCTACTATACATTTCTCTTCCTTTTGAGCTTGTTTAAGGTTTGTTTTGATTACGAATGATGCTTGGAACATGAATATGTTCTTGATTTTCCTTAGTTTTGAGTGATTGAAAAATGAGTTTTTCCTCTTGATTGTGATTGTTGTTTGATCCGAGATTGAGGAATTAGAAGTATGTGTAGAAGTTATTGAATGATAGTGTTGCTAGAAATTGGTTGGAAACATGGTGCCAGCATTTGGGCGCTTAGGTGCCCAACCACCAGAGAAGAATTTTATGGGCGCCCATTGTTGATCGCTTGAGCATCCACTGGGCAGAGAGTGAATTTTTTACTCTTTTCTCTGAAAATATGATCTTTAATACAAGATAATGCTAATCTAAGATATATTAGATGAAGATAAGCTTAAATAATGTTATGTAAAGTGTGATTATGCATGAGTTTACTATGATTTCTAAGAGTTGGGAAGTGATTATGTATAGAGTATGTAAGAAAAAGGATTGGATAGTATTTTGATGCATTTAGATGTTGAGTAATGGTATATTGTTTGATGAAAGGAATTATGCTATAATTTGAAAATGGATGTTAAATGAAGTTAATAGGTTATAAAGTAATGTACATACTTTTGTATGGAATGAATGACAAATGTGATTGATGTAGAGAAGCATATTGAGATATGCACATTAATGAATGAGTTTGACAAGCATAATATTGGGAAGCAAAGTAAAGGAAAGATAAGGTTAGATTGAGGTTGAATGAGTTATTCCCTCTCTACAACGTATAAGTAAGAATGAAAAGTTTCATAGAAAAGGTTTTGCTTCCCTATTATGCAAAGAGAACTTGATTATGTGAAAAGTATATGAAGTAAAGGTTTTACACAAAGAAATGTAATATGGAATGTGTAACATCCCAAAAAAAATACCAAAAATAAAGAACACAGAAAATATAAAATATAAAACAACTCATTATTCAAAAATAAAAATTTATAGTCATTCGAATAAATGAGCAGCAGAGCACATATACACATGAACCAGAAGGAATTATTCAAATAGAGGTCATGTTATTCGAATAGAGGGTTAATAAATAAGGCTAACATATGACACTTTATTCGAATAACAATATTGTTATTCGAATAAAGCAACTAAAATATCAGAAAATGAAGAATCAGCACGATGAAGTTGGAGAGGGAACTCTAATTTTCATTTGGTTTCTTTTTCTTATGATTAACCAAACCAATTAGTTCAAGTAGAACTAGATTAATGAAATGAAATAATGAAGAGAAGCTGATGAAGCAAGAGGAATAAAATCATCAAGGAACAAGTGGCAGCTGAGGACTTTTGGAAGACTTTGAATGTTGAAGTAATGATTAGGAATAACAAGTGCAAGAAAATAATTGGAACAGGAGGCAAACAATGGAACTATATGCACTCATACGCAAACAAGTGTTACACCCATTTAATAAAGAAGAGTTAAGCTTGCCCAAGTATGATTGTTGGATATAGATGGCAAACCATGAACAAGTTTACGTATGAAAACTTGATAAAAATCATAATCAAAGAATGATTACGGGAAGAAGGAATAAACCTCGTTTTGCTAGGTAACCACATGATGTCATCTCTTACCTCATTCTCTTACGTTAAGCTACCAGGGAAGGGCTCTATAAATAGTCTTGTAGCTTCACCATCTCGACACAACACATCCAGATCAAGCTAAAAATCAGCCTCTGTTCTTCCACCATCTTCAACTTCACCACCCTCAACTACACAACCACCAAGCCAAACTTTGATAATTAGGTAGAAAATGTCAAAACCATTCTTTACTCTTTATTTCTATTACCCATACCTCCTAGTGTAACACCCATCATAAGGTATCACATTTATGTTACTTAATTACTAACTTATCCCTTCTTAATATATATTTTGCTTTGTAATGTAAATACGAGTTGTAAAATTTCTTAATAATAATAAGATAAACTTAGCGAAAAATAAAAACATATAACATCATCACAAATAATTTACATCATTTACACCATCTTAGTACTGTAATACTTAAATATATACAGACCAGGTTCTCAAAATATTTAAACATTACTTAAAACTAATATATTGCCCAAGTACTACTAAACAGCAAAACCCTCAGATGGGTCCTCCTCAGATTCCTCAGCAGGTAGGAATCTGAACTGGCGCGAAGTCCTACGGATAGGTGTCCATGCAGACAACATGATACTAATCGCACTAGGAGTGCGGTAGTAAGCTCCCCAGTACTGCCTAATAGACAATGGAAACTCTAAGTGCACATTAATATTTACACTAAAATAAGGATGTCCATGATAAAGCCTACTTAAGACAATATTTAAGTCTCCTATGTAATAAATACACGCTCTATCTAAATCAACGTGTCACGCCTCCGATCTTCCATGAAACATCAATCTCATATATCCCAAGAAACTGGGCATCTCCATTTTCTCATAATTCAGCTTCCTCCAAAGGAATCTGCTCCTCCTCTCTTTCTTGCTCAAGTCCTTGCTGAACGTCTTTACAAACATAAATACAGTACAAAATAGGAATGCAAAAAGGTGAGATCACCTACGCCAATACCAGTATGGTAGCATGGAGATAAACACATACAAGATATCATACAGATACATCATACCTAATCACAATTATGCCATCAACGTATCATCACAATATATGTAATAAATAATAATTACGATCATGCCCTTAATATTTCCAAATATTCAATAGTTCAAATATCACATCAGTATCAATACTCAATAATTATGCATGCACACTTAAACTCAATTTCCTACTCCATGGAGCTAAAACTCAGATCGGAGAGAGTGATCGAAAAGATCTGTCTATACCGACATGTCTCAGACCACGTGCTATCATTTGCACATCTAGCATATACACGACAGTCTTTATCAGATCTTGATTAAGAATAGTGTCTCGGTCAGGATCATCGGTGTGTTGCGTCGGTCAAACCTACTATCCAGAAGAGCTACCAATTGCCCACTGTAGGCAATCCGCACCCCGACGCCCCTAAAAGGCAACAAGTGACTTACACTACGCATATCGCACCCACTCAAGAGGTGTATTCTCTCCTAGGCAATTAGCCTCATACAGTCCATCAAACTTTTCCAATCCAAGTACAATGCACCATTCACAGTTCAATTTCATCGTCTCATATTCAAGTTTCACACATTGATTCGACAGTATCTTTACTGTATCTTCATCGCGAAATCATATTTTTGAGTTTTCTTAATTGCACAACATTTTTGTTGCATTTTCAAATCGTGTATTGATTTTTCAACGTTTTCTCAATCGCGTAAAATATTTCTAACATTTTTTAAATCAAAATATGATTTTTCTCATTTAATACCAAAAATTGACCTAACTTTTGATATTTGCATAATAGTCCCTCTATAACATAATATTTACGTTATAGTCCTTGTTTAAATAATATTTCTATAATAGTCCCTCATAAAATAATATTTATAAGATAGTCCATCTTTTATAAAATATTTATAATATAACCCCTCTAAAAATAATAATTGCAATATAACCCCTCTAAAAATAATAATTACAATATAGCTCCTCTAAAAATCAGTATTTCTACTATTTTTCAAAAAATGGTAATTCTTTCCTTTGCTTAAAATAATACAGTTCAAATTTTTTTAACGCGCTTTCAAACCCATAGTGTGAGCTATACGTTAGGAAACTTCAAGTATTGACATCTATTTCATAACCTAAGTATTTAATTACATCATTTTGTTTCCCAAAAAGTATTTTGCTTGCTACTAGATCCAAACTCTTTCAAAATGCTTTCTTTCTCAATTAAACCTTTAAATCTACACTTGATAATATAATTTGGTTTTACATTATGAAAAATGGCATGTTGGCAAAAATTTTCATTCTTGCTTCAAAACTCATTGTAATTCATTTTTCTAACACTTTAAATCCTTGTAAAACACCTTAATTCATTTTAGTGTCATGGAACCTTTAATCCTCAATTTAAAATCATCATTTTTGGACTCTTGGTCCTCTTTAAACTAGTGAGGTCGTGTGCCTCTAAGCTCTTTGGAGCTCTCATGTAATCTTTCCATCATGTTGTTCACATCCTAATTTACACATACATTTTCATGCTTTCAAAATTACACATACAAGCATTTTATCAAAACTATAACCATACTATCACACATGCAATCACAAACACAAAATCATAAACAACACAATCACAATCAAAGAAGCATTAAACAACAAGTGAATAAACCCATATGGGTTTTTCACCATACACAACCATCTCCTCACCACCAACACTTGGATGGTGAGGTTAAATCTCCCTCTTACCTTAAGGAAGACCAAATCCTCAAGTTCCCTCCTTCTCTTGATTTCGTGTGAACCCAATTAAAATCCCTAAAAATTCTTAAACAATTACCAAAGTCATACTCAAGGCTTAATAACAAAGAACCATGGAACAATTATGGTATAGAAAATCAAAAACTTAATTTAAATCCATAAAATCAAAAGTTTACCTTTAGGGAAGTAAACCAAAGTTTGGATTTTGAAGCACGAGGAGTAGGATTTTGACAAAACCTTCTAAATGAAAAGTGTTTAGAATAGGGTTTAGGTTTAGAAAGTGTAGAGAAGTAAAATTATAAAAGATTGGAAGTGGTATTTAGGTAGCTT
The DNA here is from genome assembly GCA_029884595.1 of Ormosia semicastrata. Taxonomy (NCBI): domain Eukaryota; kingdom Viridiplantae; phylum Streptophyta; class Magnoliopsida; order Fabales; family Fabaceae; genus Ormosia; species Ormosia semicastrata. Next base: position 81,434,943 of record JAQQTO010000060.1, read on the forward strand.
GGCCGAAACTCAAAGAGGAAAAAAAGAAAGGAAAAGTGTTCTTGTGTTCTTGGGATTTTTGAGAGAAAATGAAGGCTTAGCTTTTAGGTGAGAGAAAAGATGAAAATGGATAGTAACAAGTGAGTGTGTGTAGCCGTGAGGTAGTGCAGGAAAATAGGAGACCAATTATGATATCAAAATATCACATTTGTGTTCACATGGAAGATCACATGGCCTATGTCATCTCATGGTCACCAAAGTGTCATATAGATGAACCTAGGACATTATAGAACATGGTAGAAATGGCCCTCTTGGCCGTGGAACTCTAGGGGAATTAGTGATTAGGTTTGACTTCAATTAAAGCTTAATTACTTGCTAATTAGATGACAAATTAATTAGGTTAGGTTACTTAGTTACAATTTAGACTATTTAAAGTAACTTAGTTAATTATCCTAGTTAATTAACAATTAGTCCAACCACTTTTATTGACCATTTTCTATTGGTCTAGAAAAAGTCTAACCACTTTTATTGACCCAATCCTATTGGTTCATTTTAAATTAGGTTATAGAAAATATTCTAAATCCATTTTTGTTAAATAAATTATATCGAGTTAAATAAATTATAGCAGAAGCTGCTATAAATAAAATAGCAAATATTTTTCATGAAATATTTTTATTTCACAGATAAATTCTAAAAATTAAAAGATTCTTTTTTGTATCTCTCAGATTCGGGTTTAGTAAGATCCCTCGTCTCCGAATAAATCAAATAAGATTTTTCCCGGCTCAAAAATTATTATTTTCCTGACCTGAAGCAAATCACACAAAACAACCAAAAGCAATCTCGGAATAGTCAAATTCATTTTATAACACACAGAAAATGCAAAACAGTGAAATTCTGTTATTACTATTAACACATTCAGAATTTGAGATGTTACAACTCTCCCCCTCTAAAAGAAGTTTCGTCTTCGAAACTTGATCTCACCCTCTCAAAATAAAAATGGATATTGCCCTTTTATCTTATTTTCTAATTTTCATGTAGCTTCACCGCTTACATCGTTCCAAACTACTTTAACCAATTTGACTTCTTTACCTCGAAGTTGCTTTGTCCTTCGATCTTCAATCTTGATTAGAAATGTTTCATAGGTTAAGTTTTCCTTCAGTTGTACAGTGTCTGGTTCGATGACATGAGTAGGATCAGAAATATATTTCCGTAGTTGTGATACGTGAAATACATTGTGAAGATTGGATAGTAGAGGTGGTAACGCAATCTGATAAGCTACCAGACCTACCCGACGAAGTATCTGATACGGCCCGATAAACTTTGGAGTGAGCTTCCTTGACTTAATCACTCGTCCAACTCCAGTCATAGGTATCACATGTAGAAACACATGGTCACCTTCTTCAAACTCAAGCGGTCTTTGTCTTTTATCAGCATAACTCTTTTGTCGAGTCTGAGTCATCCTCATCTTGTCTTGAATCATCTTCACTTTCTCAGTTGTCGGTTGTACAAACTCTGGCCCTACTACAGCACTTTCACCATCATGATACCAACATAATGGCATTCTACATCGTCTCCCATACAATGCCTCATAGGGTGCCATCCCTATGCTCAAATGAAAATAATTATTGTATGTGAACTCTATCAATGGTAAAAATTCATCCCAACCACCAGTTTGCTCTAGAACACAAGCTCTCAACAAATCCTCTAATGATTGAATCGTCCTTTCTAACTGACCATCTGTTTGTGAATGGTAATCAGAACTTAGACGTAGCTTTGTTCCCATCGCTTCTTGCAAACTACTCCAAAACCTCGATGTGAATCGCAGATCTTGATCAGAAATAATACTGGATGGTACACCATGAAGTCTAACAATTTCATTGATGTACACTTGAGCTAACTTTTCCATTGAGTACTTAGTATTAATCGGTAAAAATTGCGACTTTGTAGGCCGATCAACAATTACCCAGATAGAATTGTGACCTTTCCGAGTCCTTGGTAGTCCTGTTACGAAATCCATCGCTATATCATCCCATTTCTATTCAGGAATAGGCAAAGGTTGCAACATTCCCGATGGTCTTTGATGTTCCACCTTGGCCTTCTGACAAATCAAACAAGATGATACATATTCAGCGACATCCCTCTTCATTCCTTGCCACCAATATAACTTTTTCAAATCCTGATACATCTTCATGGTTCTTGGATGCATACTCAATTTACTCCTATGAGTTTCATCCAAAATCAATCTCCTAAGTTCCAGATCGTTTGGTACACAAACTCTCCTTTTAAACTTCAGAATTTCATCAGTACCTTCATTAAATTCCAATTTTGCTCCTTGACTCCTTGCTTCCTTTGCTTCTTGCAAATACTGATCACTGTTTTATCCTACTCGTATTCTATCCATTAAGTCATTTGAAATAGTGATCATGTTCAAACACATCTTCCCTAGTGTTAACTTCACAGATAATGGCATATCCTGAAATTCATCTATCAGTTCCTTCTCCTTAATCATCATAATAGAAGCGCTAAACACTTTCCTACTTAAAGCATCTGCTACAACATTCGCCTTTCCGGGATGATACTGTAACTGAATGTCATAATCCTTCAGAAACTCTAGCCAAAGCCTTTGTCTCATGTTTAACTTTTTTTGGTCAAACAGATACTTCAAACTTTTATGATCACTAAAGATAGTGAACGTTGCTCCATATAGAAAATGTCTCCATACTTTCAATGCAAACACTACAGCTGCTAACTCCAGATCATGAGTTGAAGTACACAACGCAATCCTTAGTACGAAGCATCACAATATACCTCGAAAGGTTCATTCGGATCAGGTAGAATCAAAACCGGTGAAGTAGTCAATCATCTTTTCAACTCCTGAAAACTTTCTTCGCATACATCAGTCCATACAAACGATTGATTCTTTCATGTAAGTTGGGTAAGAAGTCCTGCTATCTTCGAAAATCCCTCAATACATCATCGATAATAATCGGCTAATCCGATAAAACTACAAATTTTTTATACAGTCTTCAGTCTTTCCCACTCGACAACTGTCTCCACTTTCGAAGCATCAACTTCAATTCCTTCCTCCGATATGATGTGTCCCAAAAATTGAACTTTGCTTAACCAAAATTCACATTTAGACAACTTGGCATATAACTTATTCTCCTTCAAAATCTGGAGAACCACTCTGAGATGCTCAGCATGTTCCTCCTAACTTCGAGAATAGATCAAAACGTCATTAATAAAGACAACAATAAACTTATCCAAGTATGAACGGAAAATCCGGTTTATAAAGTCCATGAATATGGTAGGTGCATTAGTCACACCAAACGACATCACTTGATATTCGTAATGCCCATATCGTGTCCGAAACGCAGTTTTTGGAATATCCTCCACTTTCACACGTATCTGGTGATAACCAGAACGTAAGTCAATCTTGGAAAATATTGCAGCTCCTTGCAATTGGTCCATCAGATCATCGATTCTTGGTAACAAATATTTATTCTTAATCGTAATCTTATTCAGCTGTCGGTAGTCTACACATAGACTAGAAGTCTCATCCTTCTTCTTTACAAACAATACTGGAGCTCCCCATGGTGATACACTTGGTCTCACAAATTACTTCTCCAATAAATCCTCTAGCTGTTTCTTAAGCTCTGCCAACTCCACTGGCGACATCGTGTAAGGTGCCATAGATATAGGTCCAGCTCCAGATACCAAATCAATAGAGAACTCGATTTCACTTTTCGGCGGTAGTCCAAGTATATCTTCAGGAAATACCTCAGGAAATTCATTAACTACGAAAATATCCTTCAAGACATCTTCACACTGAACCTCCAAAGAAGACATCAACAACTACCCCTGATCTCCTTCCTTCAAACAAGCTTCTACTTGAGTAGCCATTAGGAATGTAGAATCCTTAACCTCAGGAAAAACTAACATCTTACTGGAACAGTCTATCAGGATATGGTTAGAAGACAACCAATCTATTCCTAAGATTACATTAATCTTGGAAAGAGGCAAACAAATCAAATCCACATAAAAGATTCTATCCCTAACACATACAGGGTAATTCAAACATACTTTTGTAGTTATCACAAGCTTATCAGTAGGAGTAACAACACTTAAATCGTAAGGCAGTGTGGTCACAGTCAATCCCAAATGCTCCACACAATCATATGCAATGAAAGAATGTATTGCTCCCGAATCATATAACACTGTTAAAGGATTACCTTCGATGGCACACTCCTCTATAATCAAGTCCTCCGATTTAACGGCTTCTTCCCTGCTCATGTATACACACGACCACCCGCCTGTGGCCTCGCCGTATGAACACTTCCCACTGATGGTTCCGCCTTCAGTTGATCACATTCTCTGGAAAAATGTCCAGGTTTCCCACATCTATAACAGATCACCCCTTTATGTTAACAGTCTTTGGTGAGATGATTCTTCCCACACTTAAAACATTTAAGTGTAGAAGTCCCAGCTTGACTCGCCTTACTGCCACTAGAACTTCCTCCAAAAGATTGTTGTCGGTTCTGACCTCCTGCTGGTCTGGTATATGGTTTCTGCTGATAACGGTTGCCACTGCTACCCTTTCCTCTTTGGAACCGTGCAGGTCCAAAGTTTCTATTCCTTGCCTCACGTTGGTTATCAATCTCTTCAACCTTACGACACTTGTCCAATAATGCTGGAAACTGGTCAATATCCACGGTTGCTAAAGCTTGCTTAATATCAAGTCTCAACCCCTCTTCAAACTTTCTGCACTTCCATTCCTCATCCAGGTGCATCTGAAAATACCTCGAAAACTTAAACAAGCTTTCGAATTTTGCAGCATACTTACTTATGGACATCGCTCCTTGTCTCAAACTAAGGAATTCCATCTCCTTAGCATGACGAACACTGGCTGGAAAATACTTTCCCAAAAATTTCTGCTTAAAGAGCTGCCACATCACAACTCTCCCCTCAGCTTGAATCAATCTCCGGGCTCCTGCCCACCAAGCTTCTCCATCTCCCACTAGCACAAACGTTGCAAAAGTAAGCTTCTGCTCATCAGTACAACCTATACCTTCAAATATCTTTCCTAATTCTTTGATCCATAGATCATCTTTCTCTAGGTCAAATTCTCCATGAAACTTCGAGGGATTGTTCTTACGAAATTCCGACAAATTGTGAGAATCCTCAGTTGCTCTTTAGTTTTGCTGCACGATAACTTCAGCTATCTGTTGCATTGCTACTACAGCTGCAGCCATGTTTTGGTTATCATCGTCAAGATTTCCAAATCCTGTTCTTGTATTCACGCGTCCTCTTCCTCATCCAGCCATTACATTTTCTTAAATCAAGCTGAACAACACAAGGAAGAGTTAAAGTCAATCTTCAAACAATATTATTTTCTTTTAGAAAATAAACACAGAGAATCGCACAACTTAAACAAGATAGACCTAACCACAAACCCAAAAGACTCCAACTTGGGCTCTGATACCAGCTAATGTAACACCCATCGTAGGGTATTACATTTATATTACTTAATTACCAAATTACCCCTTCTCAATATATATTTTGCTTTGTAATGTAAATACGAGTTGTAAAATCTCTTAATAACAATAAGATAAACTTAGCAGAAAATAAAAACATTACAACATCATCATAAATAATTTACATCATATACACCATCTTAGTACTGTCATACTTAAATATATACAGCCCAGGTTCTCAAAATATTTAAACATTACTTAAAACTAACATACTGCCCAAGTACTACTAAACAGCAAAACCCTCAGATGGGTCCTCCTCAGATTCCTCAGTAGGTAGGAATCTGAACTGACGCGAAGTCCTACAAACAGGTGTCCGTGCAGACGACACGATACTAATCGCACTAGGAGTACGGTAGTAAGCTCCCCAGTTCTGCCTAATAGACAATGGAAACTCTAAGTGGACATTAATATTTACACTAAAATAAGGATGTCCATGATAAAGCCTACTTAAGACAATAATTAAGTCTCCTATGTAATAAATACATGCTCTATCTAAATCAACGTGCCACGCCTCCGATCTTCCACGAAACGTCAATCTCATATATCCTAAGAAACTGGGCATCTCCATTTTCTCATAATTCAGCTTCCTCCAAAGGAATCTGCTCCTCTCTTTCTTGCTGAACGTCTTTACAAACATAAATACAGTACAAAATAGGCATGCAAAAAGGTGAAATCACCTACGCCAATACCAGTATGGTAGCATGGAGATAAACACATACAAGATATCATACAGATACATCATACCATAATCACAATTATGCCATCAACGTATCATCACAATATATGTAATAAACAATAATTACGATCATGCCCTCAATATTTCCAAATATTCAATAGTTCAAATATCACATCAGTATCAATACTCAATAATTATGCATGCACACTTAAACTCAATTTCCTACTCTATAGAGCTAAAACTCAGTTTGGAGAGAGTGATCGAAAAGATCTATCTATACCAACATGCCTCAGACCATGTGCTATCATTTGCACATCTATCATATACATGACAGTCTTTATCAGATATTGATTAAGAATAGTGTCTCGGTTAGGATCATCGGTGTGTTGCATCGGTCAAACCTACGGTCCAAAAGAGCTACCAACTGCCCACTGTAGGCAACCTGCACCCCGACGCCCCCAAAAGGCAACAAGTGACTTACACTACGCATATCGCACTCACTCAAGAGGTGTATTCTCTCTTAGGCAATTAGCCTCATACAGTCCATCAGACCTTTCCAATGCATGTACAATGCACCATTCATAGTTCAATTTCATCGTCTCACATTCAGGTTTCACACATTGATTCGACAATATCTTTACTGTATCTTCATTGTGAAATCATATTTTCGCGTTTTCTCAATCGCGTAATAATTCTATCGCATTTTCAAATCGTGTATTGATTTTTTAACGTTTTCTCAATCGCGTAAAATATTTATAACATATTTTAAATCAAAATACGATTTTTCTCATTTAATACCAAAAATTGACCTAACTTTTGATATTTGCATAATAGTCCCTCTATAATATAATATTTACGTTATAATCATTGTTTAAATAATATTTTCATAATAGTCCCTCATAAAATAATATTTATAAGATAGTCCCTCTTTTATAAAATATTTATAATATAACTCCTCTAAAAATAATAATTATAATATAGCCTCTCTAAAAATAATAATTGCAATATAGCCCCTCTAAAAATCAGTATTTTTACTATTTCTCAAAAAATGGTAATTTTTTCCTTTGCTTAAAATAATACAACTCAAATTTTCCTAACGCGCTTCCAAATCCATAGGGTGAGCTATACGTTAGGAAACTTCAAGTATTGACATCTATTTCATAACCTATGTATTTAATTACATCATTTTGTTTCCCAAAAAGTATTTTGCATACTACTAGATCCAAACTCTTTCAAAATGCTTTCTTTCTCAATTAAACCTTTAAATCTACACTTGATAAAATAATTTAGTTCTACATTATGAAAAATGGCATGTTGGCCAAATTTTCATTCTTGCTTCAAAACTCATTGTAATTTATTTTTATAACACTTTAAATCCTTGTGTTCTGAAATGGATTCAGAGAGTACCTGAAGTAGGCACGTTACGGTGGTTTCCTCCTTGAGCAGCATCTGAGCGTATCGCACTGGGGGTGGGTACTTACAAAGGGACTCCAACGCTCAAGCCAGGCAGTGCACAAGTAGGCTTATGAGATTGGGTTAAAGGTTACCTTCTTAAGATGACTTAACCATGTATTTATAGAGCGTATACAGAATCCTAATGGGATCCTTACTAAATGCAGGTAATTTAGGATTAGTATCCTGATGAAGATCATCTTTCCATTATTATAGGATATATCCCTGTAAATCTGGGACTAAGATATGGAAAGTATCTAGCCATCAAAGATAACTATGAGTCCTATAATATCGTAAGTTGATGATTGGCAGTTACGGATATTTAGGGATTCATCCTTTGCATGAATTTATCAATCACGACGTCATATCCCAACACTGCTTGGGGGCCGTCATCCGTGGTCCGGAATACGTTGTGAGTCTTCCTCTACGCCAGCTAGGAGGAGTCCGGTAGTGTGCATGGCGGGTTGATCCCATGGAGTGGGATCCCGGATCACTGTCCAGAACACCTTGTAAAACACCTTAATTCATTTTAGTGTCATGGAACCTTTAATCCTCAATTTAAAATCATCATTTAGGACTCTTGGTCCTCTTTAAACTAGTGAGGTCGTGTGCCTCTAAGCTCTTTGGAGCTCTCATGTAATCTTTCCATCATGTCGTTCACATCCTAATTTACACATACATTTTCATGCTTCCAAAATTATATATACAAGCATTTTATCAAAACTATAACCATACTATCACACATGCAATCACAAACACAAAATCATAAACAACACAATCACAATCAAAGAAGCATTAAACAACAAGTGAATAACCCTTATGGGTTTTTCACCATACACAACCATCTCCTCACTATCAACACTTGGTTGGTGAGATTAAATCTCCCTCTTACCTTAAGGAAGACCAAATCCTCAAGTTCCCTCCTCCTCTTGATTTCGTGTGAACCCAATTAAAATCCCTAAAAATTCTTAAACAATGACCAAAGTCATACTCAAGGCTTCATAACAAAGAACCATGGAATAATCTTGGTATAGAAAATCAAAAACTTAATTTAAATCCATAAAATCAAAAGTTTACCTTTAGGGAAGTAAATCAAAGCTTGGATTTTGAAGCACTAGGAGTAGGATTTTGACAAAACCTTCTAAATGAAAAGTGTTTAGAATAGGGTTTAGGTTTAGAAAGTGCAGAGAAGTAAAATTAAAGAAGATTGGAAGTGGTATTTAGGTAGCTTGGCCGAAACTCAAAGAGGAAAAAAAGAAAGAAAAAGTGTTCATGTGTTCTTGGGATTTTTGAGAGAAAATGAAGGCTTGGATTTTAGGTGAGAGAAAAGATGAAAATGGATAGTAACAAGTGAGTGTGTACAGCCATGAGGTAGTGTAGGAAAATAGGAGACCAGTTATGATATCAAAATATCACATTTGTGTTCACATGGAAGATCACATGGCCTATGTCATCTCATGGTCACCAAAGTGTCATATAGATGAACCTAGAATATTATAGAACATGGTAGAAATGGCCCTCTTGGCCGTGGAACTCTAGGGGAATTAGTGACTAGGTTTGACTTCAATTAAAGCTTAATTACTTGCTAATTAGATGGCAAGTTAATTAGGTTAGGTTACTTAGTTACAATTTAGACTATTTAAAGTAATTTAGTTAATTATCCTATATAATTAACAATTAGTCCAACCACTTTTATTGATCATTTTCTATTGGTCTAGAAAAAGTCTAACCACTTTTATTGACCCAATCTTATTGGTTCATTTTAAATTAGGTTATAGAAAATATTCCAAATCCATTTCTGTTAAATAAATTATATCGAGTCAAATAAGTTATAGCAGAAGTTGCTATAAATAAAACCGCAGATATTTTTCGTGAAATATTTTTATTTCACAGATAAATTCTAAAAATTAAAAGATTCTTTTCTGTATCTCTCAAATTCGGGTCTAGTAAGATCCCCCGTCTTCGAATAAATCAAATAAGATTTTTCCCGGTGAAAATTATTATGTTCCTAACCTGAAGCAAATCACACAAAACAACCAAAAATAATCTCAGAACAGTCAAATTAATTTTATAACACACAGAAAATGTAAAACAGTAAAATTCTGTTATTACTGTTAACACAGTCAAAATTTGGGATGTTACACGTAGTCTATTCTTTTTCAATCATTCACGTTGCTCTATTTTGATAGTAATGTAACAGTGACATTTTGGTTTCTGCAAAATATGATTTTTGACCTCTTTATTCGAATAACACTGATATTATTCGAATAAAGTGACTTTACAGAAGTCTGGAAAGTGATTTTTGATCAGTTTATTCGAATAACACGTGTTATTTGAATAACACATGTTATTCAAATAACACTTGTGTTATTCGAATAAAGCCTGTTAAAACACTTCAAAAGCTATTTTTTAGAAGCTGTTATTCGAATAACACTTTTGTTATTCGAATAACAGTAAGATTATTATTCTGATAACACTTTGTTTTATTCTGATAACAATTTTGTTATTCTGATAACATTTTTTTTATTCTGATAATGACTTTGATATTCTAATAACTATTATGTTATTCTAATAACGATTTCGAAAGAAAAGCTTTAGAATTTAGATTTTAAATATAATTAATCTCTTATGAGCTATTTTTAACTCCTTTTATCAATCTTTCATTTAATTAATTTTATTATGAGTTATTTTATGCTATTCTTTATATTGGATATATTAATTATTGATTATTATAAATGCTCTTTATCAGTGTTCTTATTTTTATAATGATACCTATTTATTATTGATCTATAGAGAAAATATTTTTGAAATATCATCCCACAGATAAAAATGTATCAATGTGCAAAGAGATTATTATTGCAGTTGTGATAAGAGGATTAAGGGACGCTTTAATTAATTAGAGATTATTATTGTGACCATGATGAGAGGATTAAGGGATGTCTTAATCATTTTTAATGATTGTGGTCATGATGAGAGGATTGGGGGACGCCCTAATCGAATTATTGTGGTCATGATGAGAACATTAGGGGACGCCCTAATGAAGAGAAAAAGGCACATGTGATTAAGAGTATTGAAATGGGATGATAAAGAAATGATGAAAAGAAGAATTTTGAGAAATGTTGAGGAAAGATCAATCAACTACTTACTTTTACGAAGTTATGAATTATTTACTTTTTCAATACTAAGTTATTTTATCCTACATTAAATATGATATTTATATCTTTACTAGATTATTTTGAGACTTTCCATTTTTTTACACAGTTTTTTACTTTTATACTTCTGTTAGAAAATATTTACTCTTAACTTTTGCACTATTTATTACACATCTAATTTATTCCTCAAATATTTATTTATTTATTTATGGACTCTTATATATGGTTTTAGAAATAGAGATTGGTAAAGAGTGGTTGATAAATGTATACCTGTTTTTGCATTTTCCTACTAAGATTTTTATCTCACTCCTTTCGTGGTGTAACATTTTAGACAACTCCGGCAGTAAGAGTTTTAAATGATAGACATGTGCGACAAGTTTATATAAATTATCAAAGCTAGAAGGCTATACGTTCACTGTTATTTTGAAGATCCAAGAGTAGAAATAGTATTGTAGTTTATAAATTTTGTAAAATTGTAGCCCTATATCAAGGCTTTTATAAGCCTCATTTTTTATAAATAGATATTTAATTCAGAAAATATCTGTATATAAAATACTATTTAATAAAGAGTTCAATCCCTTAATGTAATATATTATAGTTTAGTAAAGTGGTAACGTCTAAATTATATATTTAAAATTAATTAAGGAGTAGGTCATTACAGAAAGTAATGGATAGATTAAATGGTTTTATGAATAACTATGCATATTTTGTTTTCAAACTTGTTGCTTTATATTTCCATGTATGAATGGCCATATGGCTTAAAAGTGCCAGGGTTCAGGGAACACATACCCCAAGCATGGTATTAAAAGTAGTAACAGGTAACCCCACTATTGTGGGGCGAAATAGACCACTCATGTCAGATAATGCAATACCTAGAGTGAGGTATAAAAAGTGGTAACAGGTAACCTCACTATTATGGGGCGAAATAGACCATTCATACTAGGTAGTGAAAGGAGGTATGGAACAAAAGGGCTTCCCACTCCTTCTTACCCAAGATATACAGGGAACAAAAGGGCATCCCAGAACAAAGGTTGTCTTGAAAATGTGCAAGTAACATGTGTTTTTCAAAAATAAAATCTTTTAAAAGCATTGCATAATCATACTTTAATGCTTCCATTAGGCATAATCATTCATCACCATGCATTGCATAAAATGATAATTGTATGGGCAATTGTCTTATTTTTAAAAATAAATTAATAAGGACCAAGGTTGATGCTTGACTTGAGAGTATACAGAAAGAATGATTTATGGTGATTATGTGGAGGTGTAATAATTGATATGAAGTATTACTATCCTATGTTTTATTAGGATAGACAAATATATATGAAGTAAATTATGTATATTTAGTGCTAATGTTTGAATTGATGATATTAAAGACTGAATTTGAAACTGTATGATTGTTTAGATTGTATAAATGATTTTTATAAAGGTTAATAATTGAACCTCTGTTTTGGGAAGAGAGAGGACCAGCTTGGGCCGTTGGCCACCTCTCTAACTTATGTATATAATTATGTTGAGTTTTAAGTAAAGGATGTGCTTTTTCCTAAAATAGTTGGATTTATTGTGATACCACTTTTTTAAAATGTACTACTTAGAATTTGTTAATTCTCACCCCAGTTTTCTATTTCCATGATAAATCCAAAGGAGGATCCAAGAAAGCATTGGATAAGAAGACAAAGCCTTAGCACAGCAGCTTATGTAACTATATTTGTTTTGTATTTAGATTAATGATTTTGCAATTAAATTATTATGATTAGCTCCGTGTAATAGTTTGTAATCTCAAACATATCAGATAGATGTTTAATAAAGAGCAAGTTTCCAAATGTGTAAAATGTCTTGCTCTCTTACTTTTTATTAAAGGCTCTATATATTTACTCATTAATAGTTATTATACAGGTTATGTGTTTACGTTTTATGCTTAAAAGTGGCATACTTAATTCTATTTACTTAGTGTACTTAAGGTATACTATAGTATCTAGAATTAGGGTGTTACATTTTTAGTATCAGAGTAGTTCTTCCTGTTGATCCGGGGAATGGACTGACAATGCTTTTAGGCATGTTTAGATGTTTTTGTTTGTGTCACACATTCTTTTATCTCAATGAGAGATATATGAATAGAATTACACGATAGCCTTAGGATTGGATGTTATTAATTACTGGCATACTGCTACATGATATTGAGTTTGGCCAAGTCAATATGTATTGTTCTGTGTGGATAGGAAATTATGACACCTCTTAGGAGAACATAGGAGAATAAAAAAAAATTTCAGTAAGGGCAATAATAATATGACTAAGATAGTTAGATTGATGGTAACGACAATGAGGGAATAGAGCACTGCCACTAGAGAACAGACAGAAGTTACTAATAGTACTATGTGGAAGAAGACTGAGGCTATCAATAGTATGATGAAGAAAAGGAGACCAAATCCACCAGTTGAGGAAGTAGTAATAGTAAGGAGTTAGCACTTCCATGAACTCACAGAAGTTAGAAAACTAAACCATATGTCATTCTGAGGTGAACCCCACTCAATAAAAGCTAAAGAGAGGCTAAGTGAAAAGGTGAAAATATATGAGGTAATGAATTGTCCAGACGAACAAAAGGTGTCATTTGATTCTTTTATGTTAAAGGGAGAAGTGGAGCATTAGTGGATGCGTTTGAGATGATTAATGGAAGTTGTCGATATATAAATGAATTTGAAGGTATTTAGATAAATCGTTTTGGAAAAATATTTCCTGAAGAATAAGCAAGGTGATAAGAAAGTGGAACTTTTTGAGTTGAAGTAAGGTAGTATGTCTATAAGGAAATACAAAGCAGAAGTTTGGTGAATAGTAATGAGTTTTACGATACTCGAAGTGAAATTATGATTTGGTGAATGATTTGGTGAAGTTGAGTTGTGGGATATGGAGTTCACTATATATGGTATTTGTATTATGTTTGAGAGAACTAAGATAGTGGCAACGGCTATGAGGGAACAGGTTGTTTTTGTTAGCAAGATTTTGTCAGGATGGAAGCCAAATCTACCTCTATAACAGGGATTAGGATTCTCATGTTTATCTGAAGCTTAGAGAGGCAAATTTGTTATCAATTAGAAAAGGATACCATCTAGTGGAAGTTAAGGAACAGTCAAGTGGAAAGAAGAACGAATCGGCAAATTGCTAAAAAGGAAAAAGGTTAGATGTTGTAGTTAGTAAGAGTGCCTCTTGGTCATAAATTCTATAAGGTAAAGAAAAGCAGACTTAAGTTGGAACATAGTTCCAAAAATGTATAAAAACATGGAAAACAATATGGAAGTAAGTTGAGTTCTATAGGTTAGTTAGTATGTTATACATGTAGTAAAGCTAGGATACTATTTAAAGGACTGTCCACAAAAACAGAGAGCAGTATGATCTTCCAATCTATTTTGGGATAAACATTTTTGAAGGTTATAACTTTTGAAGATTGAAATTGAGTTATGTTTTCTGATTATGTAATTGTAAGGATATGTTTATAATTGTGGAAATATTCATTAGAGTTTGATGTTGAGTTCCAATTCTTTTCTACATGAGATGCGGTGTCATTAGATACTGTAGACTTAAGAAATTAGTATAGAATTGAAAGAGCAGGAAAGTTGTCATTTTGAAGTTCCAGCTTGTTTTTCTATGGTATTCTTTTCGAATGAGATTAAGTGGTAACTTGAGTAGAATAGTATAGAAAGTCGTAAGTTTGACATATAAATTGGGTGAATTTACAAATTTTTAAAGATACATCAACTGTGAAAGGGAACAATAATTGTATCTTGAATGAGATTCTCATGAGTCATATCTATATCATTGTTATGTTTCTTTATGTGGGAACTTAAGGTTCAAAGGCCCTATTTTATATAACACATGGACACACATCTCTAGGTAATGACAATGTTTTGGTTGTTAAATTTACTGAGGAGAGGAATATAAGGAATTTTAGGACCAGTGTTCAAGAAGTTGATGCTCTCTATAGGAAGTTTGGAAAAGAAGAAGGATCCAATAATTTCCTTTTTGAAATGTTACTTTGTTACAATGAAATCATATTCTTCTGTAGATGAGAGGGCATGTTACATTTTGTCAAATAAGACAATGTTTGAAGCTAGATCTTTATTCATGCATGCTTATATGTTAGCTAGTGTGGACAAGTATATGGCTAGGGTTTCTCTCATTCTGTCAAGACCCTAACACTCAAAATTGACTTGGTAACTATAAAGGTTTAAACTATTGAAGATGTATATTGCTAGGATGAAAATTGCAACATTGTACATGATAAGGAGAAAACCATGTATTCACACGGATGGAATTGGGTTCATCTTAGAAGATTTGGCAATGACATGTTCTCGTAATGTGTCGGAAGGAAGGGACTCAAATAATAAATAAAAAAATCAAGGGAATTCCTAATCTGTTGAACTTGAAAGGCAATGAACAAAGTAGAGAATTGGTGGAAGAGTTTAATGAAATTATTGGAAGTTGTACGTACTTATGTAATGTGGGAGGTATTCAAGGAGATTTTTTTTTTAGACAAATGTTTACTAAGAAATATATAAAAAATGATAAAGAAGTGGAATATTTTTGGAGTCAAAACAAGGGAGCATGATCTTTGTATAATATGAAGTGGAGTGAAGTTTGGAGAACTCTTCATGTTTTCCTCTTACATTAGGTTCAGCCCAAACAAAAATTGAAAGTGTGTCAAGTTTGAATCTGGTTTGAAGGAAAACAAATTAAAAGACTGTCTAGGCCTATGGAGATAAGGGATTTTTCCCACTTTAGTCAAGAAGTGTAAAATTGTGAATACTGTTGAATCCAAGTTTCACATTGAGCAAATCATCGCGAATCTTCAAAAGAGAAAAAGGATAGACAATGAGGATAAGGAATGTGATTTTACACCCAGCGATTCACAACATAGAAATGAGCCAAAATCATATGGGAACTGTGGAGCCTGAATGTTCTAAATGTGGAAGAAAATAACATGGTGACAAACCTTGTTTGATATGTTATATATGTGATCAACTAGGGCACTATGTCATCAGGTGTCAATAGAAGCAGAAAATTATACTTGATCTTAGACTACAAGTTCTAGGAAAGGTATATACTTTAAGAAGGCAAGAAGAGGCTCAATCTTCCAACTCTTTACAAGGTAACTCTCATTAAAATGAAAGAATATGAACATCTAAGTTTGGTTAAAGGTTGGAATAATTAAGATGGATACAACAAAAGGTAACTGAAGTGGTTCTCCAAATTTTTAATATGGAAGACTAAATTTTGATGACAAAATTTTAAAAAGGAGGGGAGAAATGTAACACCCTCTTTTTCAACATATTAGACTTGTATAAAGTTACAGAGGTAGCTTAGTACTTATTTAACATGTTCGCTAAATTTTGTGGCATTTTGAGTTAATTTAGATACTTTGTCGTGACACAAAACATGCAAAATGGCTATTTTAACTCAGAAAAATAGTATAAATGCTAACTTAAAGGAAATAAATATGGAAACTTTATTTCTAAGTCACAAATGTGTAAAAGAGGATGTAGTTAAATTTTGAGGACAAACGGAGTCAATTCGATATTTTTAAGGATATTGTAGGAATGTTTTAATACCAGATTGAGGAGTAGCAAATATGGAAATAATGGAAATGGTTAAACAAAAATCAGGATTAATCTTAGGATTCATTTTAATACTTTTAGAGGTTAGGAAACTTGATTTAGTAAAATCAAAGTGTTCCTAACAAATGTGAAGTTTCAGTGAAAGGACTAAAATGCCCTTAATGTTTCCTTTTAAAGTGAGATTATATTTCACTTTTCTCTCTTCCTCACGCGTCTTCCAGCCGGAGAACGGAGGGAGAAAATAGAGAAAGAAAATAGGGAAAAGAGGAAGGAGAAAATGGAGGAGAACGAAAGGGAATCAAGAACCAAATTGAAGACTTGAGGTAGGGGATTGGTTTTCATATTTTTATCTTTGTTTTCTCCTTTCCTACTGCACATTTTTGAGCCAAACCAAAAATAGGTTTTGAGATTTAACCATAATTTCTGTGCTTGTTTCTCTTCCTTTTGAGCTTGTTTAAGGTTTGGTTTGATTATTGTGACACCGAGGCCGACGAGGGTGGGGAGTGGTCGCCGGTGCTAAAGATGAAGCACAGACAAGGAGCGGCTCCTAGCAGGCTTCTAGGCGGAGGGGCACATGAATGAACTGAATACACACCGGAATGAGAGGGATCCCGAGACTGTGCAGGTATGGGACTGCATAGTTGAGGATGGCTTAAAGGAATTGATTAGCACCACCCATATTAACAAGAAGCATATTCTTTTCGGGAACCAAGAACACAAGTACTCCATAGTTAAACATGCTTGACTTGGAGCACTTGTGGGATGGGTGACCTCTTGGGAAGTTTCCTAGGATGCGTGTGAGTGATGACCAAACACGCTGAAAAGACCTGTGTTGGTTTGTGGGGACACTCATCAATCCTGTAGGCAGTTTCGGGACGTTACAAATGGTATCAAAGCGCAACCTCTCCCAGTACGGTGTGGTTCGGGGACGAACCATGCGGAAGCTGGTGGGAATGTGACACCCGAGGCCGACGAGGGCGAGGAGTGGTCACTGGTGCTAAAGATGAAGCACGGACAAAGAGCGGCTCCTGGTAGGCTTCTAGGCGGAGGGACACATGAATGAACTGAATACACACCGAAATGAGAGGGATCCAGAGAATGTGCAAGTATGGAACTGCATAGTTGAGGATGGCTTCAAGGAATTGATTAGCCCACCCATATCAACAAGATGCATCTTCTTTTTGGGAACCAAGAACATAAGTACTCCATAGTTAAGCATGCTTGACTTGGAGCACTTATGGGATGGGTGAACTCTTGGGAAGTTTCCTAGGATGCGTGTGAGTGAGGACAAAACACGTTGAAAAGAACTGTGTTGGTTTGTGGGGACACTCATCAATCCTCCAAGTAGTTTCGAGACGTTACAAATGGTATCAGAGCGGAACTTCTCCCAGTATATGGTGATTCGAGGACGAACCATGCGGAAGCTGGTGGACATGTGACACCCGGGGCTGATGAGGGCGAGGGTGGGATGGGTGACAAGATGCATCTTCTTTTCGGGAGCCAAGAACACAAGTACTCCATAGTTAAACGTGCTTCACTTGGAGCACTTGTGGGATGGGTGACCTCCAGGGAAGTTTCCTAGGATGTGTATGAGTGAGGACAAAGCATGCTGAAAAGACCCGTGTTGGTTTGTGGGGACACTCATCAATCCTGCAGGCAGTTTCAGGACATTACAAATGGTATCAAAGCGCAACCTCTCCCAGTACGGTGTGGTTCAGGGACGAACCATGCGGAAGCTGGTGGGCATGTGACACCCGGGACCGACGAGGGCGGGGAGTGGTAACTGGTGCTAAAGATGAAGCACGGACAAGGAGCGGTTCCTAGTAGGCTTCTAGGCCGAGGGACACATGAATAAACTGAATATACACCGGAATGAGAGGGATCCAGAGAATGTGGAAGTATGGAACTGTATAGTTGAGGATAGCTTAAAAGAATTGATTAGCCCACCCATATCAACAAGATGCATCTTCTTTTCGGAAGTCAAGAACATAAGTACTCCATTGTTAAGCGTGCTTGACTTGGAGCACTTATGGGATTGGTGACCTCCTGGGAAGTTTCCTAGGATGCGTGTGAGTGAGGACAAAGCACGTTGAAAAGACCCGTGTTGGTTTGTGGGGACACTCATCAATCCTCTAGGCAGTTTCGAGACGTTACAAATGGTATCAGAGCGGAACCTCTCCCAATACAGTGTGATTCAGGGACGAACCATGCAGAAGCTGGTGGGCATGGGACACCCGGGGCCGACGAGGGCGAGGGTGGGATGGGTGACAAGATGCATCTTCTTTTCGGGAGCCAAGAACACAAGTACTCCATAGTAAAGCATGCTTGACTTGGAGCACTTGTGGGATGGGTGACCTCTTGAGAAGTTTCCTAGGATGCGTGTGAGTAAGGGCAAAGCACGCTGAAAAGACCCGTGTTAGTTTGTGGGGACACTCATCAATCCTGCAGGTAGTTTCGGGACGTTACAAATGGTATCAGAGCGCAACCTCTCCCAGTACGGTGTGGTTCGGGGACGAACCATGCTGAAGCTGGTGGGCATGTGACACCCGGGGCCGACGAGGATGGCAAGTGGTCACTGGTGCTAAAGATGAAGCACGGACAAAGAGCGGCTCCTGTAGCACCCTTGTGGGGACGTCACATTTTTAGTGCAAGAAAATAAAATCTTACCCAAGTTATAAAACATTTGGTACGTAAATAATATGAGTTGTAAAATTTTTCCTTTTATACTTGATAACATTAAATAAAATAACACTGAACACAGAATAAGACAAAACATAATCACACCATAATATACATATGATTTTGTCTAAAGTATACAAATAATTTACAACTACAAATATTTAACAAAATAGTAAAAAGTCAGCGTAATACTAAAACATAACATACCCAAGTGCACATCAAAGATTCCTAACCCTCAGAATGATCACTATCAGATAGATCATCGAATGGCAAATATCTTGGATGCCTCGTAGCTCTACGAACATGAGTCCGTGCTGTTGACTCGCTACTAAGCTCACTAGGCGCATGGAAAATCCATCCCCAATAACGCCTAAGAGTTAAAGGCAACTCAAGATGTAAATACAGAGCAGTAGTGAAAATAAGCTCCCCATCAAACTCTCTACGCAGAGACACAGTCAGACGTCCCACGTAGACTACCGATCCTCTATCCTCACGCAGTCGCCAAGCCTCAAAGCCTCCGTGAAAATCAAGTCTCACAAAACCAAAGAATCGAGGCAATATCATGATCCTAAGGTCAATCCAGATGGTAAGGGTGATCTAACGGCTCGCCGTCCTCGCACTGTTCACTCGGTTGGCACTCCTCCGGATACTGAATATCAAGGGGTTGTTCCTCTTCCTCTTCCTCAAACTCTTTACAGAATATAATAATAATGCAGAGAAATACGTATAACGAGGTGAGACAATCTACATCATTACCCGCATGGCAATAAAGAAAACGACAATACAAGCAAATATCATAATAATGCATACCATTACATCATATATAGTACCTCAAATTAACACATCATACATACTATCACAGGTTATAGTAAACATTTAAAATGCAAATCATAGATGCTAATGCATACCGACTCGTTCTTACTCCATGGAGCTAAACATAGACATTAGAGAAAATGATCTGAAAAGAACTATCAGTACCTCAGGCTGCCCAACCAAACTATTACACTGTCCGATGTCGTGTCTATAGCCCACAGTCCAAACATCGTGTAGTAGTACACAGTCCAAATACATCGTGCACTACAGGCATTGTACCAAATAGTCTCCACAAGATCTTGATTAAGAATAGTGCTTGTCGAGATCATTAGTGCGTTGCCCGTTACCACGGCCCAGAGGAGCTACCAACTGTCCACATGTGAAATTCTCCGCACACTAACGTCTCCAAGTTCAATTGATGAACCACACTACGCCTATCACACCCACAACACGGTGTAATTCATCTCGTCAATCAATTGCCAATTTTCAACCAAATTGACACAACTCTCAATGCATGATTAAGAATTATAATTATAAAAATACCTTTAGTCTCAATATATTATCATATTTATGAAAATACCCTTAGTCTCAATATTCTAAAATATAGTATGTCTCTACTTGACAATACTATCTCTCAACATGTCCGGGTCCACCACTTTGGCCCGACAGTAAAACTTACTGTTCCATTTAGTTGCGTAGAAATTTTATCGCATTTTCACAATCGCGTCACTTTTACAAATGTTCTCAAATCGTGTAAATATATTTTGACGTTTTTAAATACCGCATAAACTTTTTAAATCATTTTCTGAATCGCATAAGATTTTTAAATCATTTTCTTAACTATATAGCTTAAAATCTTTATTTTAAAAATGCATAAACTATATCTAGTACTTTTAAACTATGTAATATATTTTCCTTACGTTATAAACATACTATGGAACTTGCTCTTTTTATTTGTCTGATTTTAGTAAATTTTAGCAGTATTTTGCCTAGAAAAGCTATTAAATGATATTTTCTATGTTTTTCCTTAAATATTGCTCTCTTTAACCTTAACTATTATTTACACCTTGAAACTTGCTAACGCGCTTCAAAACTCAAAGAGTGAGCTCTACGTTAGTATTTTTCAAGTGTTTCTTTTATTTCTTACTTATAACTAATTCTTCTAATTTAGAATTCTAAAACTAAGTTAATTCATTTTATTTCCCAGAGACTCATTGAAATTAAATTCTTTTGTAGATTAGCTACTTGACCTACCTTAGAAAAATAATTTTGGAAATCAAATATACATTGAATGGCATGTTGGCCAAAATCAACATATCCTTCACAACTAATCATTAAATCATTTTTCTAACTTCTAAATCATTTCCAAACTCATTGTCTTACCTAAATTCATTAATCATTGTTTTAGAAAATAGTTGAGAACATTTTTGTTCTCTTTTTCTTGGAGAAGCCGTGAGCCTCTTTTGTGTTCTTTGGAACACTCATGCAATCCTTGCATGTTATTCACATCCTACCATAACATTCATAAAGCTATACACACATACAATATATTTTTAAAGCTATAGACATGCTTGCAAATACAATCAACCACAAATAGGAAAGCATTAAACAACCACATAAGTGAATCCTTATGGATTCTCCACACACACACAATCCATTTTCTCATCACCACACAAGATTGATGAGATTAAATCTCCCTCTTACTTCTTGAAGACAAGATCTTCAAGCTCTTTCCTCCTTCTCTTGATTTTTGTGTGGATTCAAAACAAATCCCTAAAATTCTTAAACAATTAGCAAAATCACAAACAAGGCTTAATATTGAAGAACCATAGAACAATCATGGTATAGAAAATCAAAAACTTAAATTAAAATCAAAGAATTAAGAGTTTACCTTTAGGGAAGTAAACAAAAGTTTGGATTTTGAAGTAGAAGGAGTAGGATTTTGACAAAACCTTCTAAATGAAAAGTGTTTAGGAGGTGGTTTAGGTTTAGGAAATGTAAAGAGAAAAATTTATAGAAGATGGGTGGTGATTCTAGGTGTTGGGGATGAAAACTTGAGGAGGAAAGGAAAGGAAAAATGTTTGGTGTTCTTGAGAGATTTGAGAGAAAATAAAGCTAAGCTCTTAGGTGAGAGAAAAAGTGAATAATGAGAGTAAAATTGGAGGGTGCAGCCGTGAGGTAGCTTGTAGGAGAGATTTAAGAGATTTACTTGAAGTAAAATATCCTATTGTGTTCACATTTACAAGGCACATGGCCTATGTCACCAATTGGTCATGCAATGGTCATGCAAGATGGTTCAAGAAGCTTGGAGAAGCCTCACAAGGCTCCTTGGCCATGTGGCCTCTAGGGAACTAGGGACTTTGTTTGACTTCAATTAAAGGTTAATTACATGCTAATTAGATATGTAGTTAATTAGGTTAGGTTTCCTAATTACACTTACTTAACTATCTAATTACATTACTAATTAATCTAAGAGGTCATTACATGTGTCATGCTTTGTCATGACTTCTAGATGAAATTAGGATACTTGATTAGTAACTAGATTACAACTAATTAGTAACTAGGTTAGTTCACTTAGTTTCTTTAATTAGACAATTAAGCTAACTAAATTAGGTTTATTTAGTTACTTAGTAGTTAGTCAAGCCATTATATTTGACTAAATCCTAGCCCTTGAAATTAACTTCACTTCCTATTCATTGATTTAATCTAAGGTGGATATCATTAGTTACTTTATCAAGATTGTTCTCACACCATTGATCTGATCAATGGTTATGATAAAGGCTTCTAAATCAAGTTGTTCATCCAATGGTCCACAATAAAGTCCATGCCACTTTATTTGACCAACTCTTATTAGTTTAGAACTTAGTCTAGTCAGAAACGTTGACTGCTTTTCTAAATGCGGGTCCCACAAACTTTTCTGGGTCCATGGTCATTTTGGAGCAGATTTCTACTGTTTTTGAGACAGTAGGTATTGTCAAATAAAATAATATTATAATACTATAAAATTATTTTATTACACAGTTAAATTCTAAAAATTAAAAGATTAATATACATATCACTCGAAATTTGATTTAGTAAGATCCCCAGCTCCTAATAATTAAAAGAAGATTTTTTCAGCTAGAAAATTATTATTTTCTTGGCTCGGAGCAAATCACACACAATAGTCAAATATACTCACGAAACAGCCAAATTCAATTTATAACTCACAGAAAATATAAAACAGTACATTTAGGACAATATTGTACTTAACCAAAAAGTTAGGGTGTTATAGCTCCTGGTAGGCTTCTAGGCGGAGTGACACATGAATGAACTGAATACACACCGGAATGAGAGGGATCCAGAGAATGTGCAAGTATGGAACTGTATAGCTGAGGATGGCTTAAAGAAATTGAATAGCCCACCCACATTAACAAGATGCATCTTCTTTTCGGGAGCCAAGAACATAAGTACTTCATAGTTAAGCGTGCTTGACTTGGAGCACTTATGGGATGGGTGACCTCTAGGGAAGTTTCCTAGGATGCGTGTGAGTGAGGACAAAGCACGTTGAAAAGAACTGTGCTGGTTTGTGGGGACACTCATCAATCCTCCAGGCAGTTTTGACATGTTACAAATGGTATCAGAGCGGAACCTCTCCCAGTACAGTGTCATTCGGGGACGAACCATGCAGAAGTTGGTGGGCATGTGACACCCAGGGCCGACGAAGGCGAGGGTGGGATGGGTGACAAGATGCATCTTCTTTTTGGGAGCCAAGAACACAAGTACTCCATAGTTAAGCGTGCTTGACTTAGAGCACTTCTGGGATGGGTGACCTCCTGGGAAGTTTCTTAGGATGCGTATGAGTGAGGATAAAGCCCGTTGAAAAGACCTGTGTTGGATTGTGGGGACACTCATCAATCTTGCAGGCAGTTTCAAGACGTTACAAATGGTATCAGAGTGCAACCTCTCCCAGTACGATGTGGTTCGGGGACGAACCATGTGGAAGCTAGTGGGCATGTGACACCCGTGGCTGACGAGGGCGGGGAGTGGTCACTGGTGCTAAAGATGAAGCACGGACAAGGAGCGGCTCCTGGTAGGCTTCTAGGCGGAGGGACATATGAATGAACTGAATACACACCGGAATGAGAGGGATCCAAAGAATGTGCAAGTATAAAACTGCATAGTTGAGGATGGCTTAAAGGAATTGATTAGCCCACCCATATCAACAAGATGTATCTTCTTTTCGGGAGCCAAGAACATAAATACTCCATAGTTAAGCATGCTTGACTTGGAGCACTTATGGGATGGGTGACTTCCTGGGAAGTTTCCTAGGATGTGTGTGAGTGAGGACAAAGCACATTGAAAAGAACCGTGTTGGTTTGTGGGGACACTCATCAATCCTCTAGGCAGTTTCGAGACGTTACAAATAGTATCTGAGCAGAACCTCTCCCAATACAGTGTGATTCGGGGATGAACCATGCGAAAGCTGGTGGGCATGTGACACCCGAGGCCGACGAAGGCGAAGAGTGGTCGTTGGTGCTAAAGATGAAGCGCGGACAAGGAGCGGCTCCTGGCAGGCTTCTAGGCAGAAGGACACATGAATGAACTGAATACACACCGGAATGAGAGGGATCCAAAGAATGTGCAAGTATGGAACTGCATAGTTGAGGATGGCTTAAAGGAATTGATTAGCCCACCCATATCAACAAGATGCATCTTCTTTTCAGGAGCCAAGAACATAAGTACTCCATAGTTAAGCGTGCTTGACTTGGAGCACTTATGGGATGGGTGACCTCCTGGGAAGTTTTCTCGGATGCGTGTGAGTGAGGACAAAGCACATTGAAAATAACCGTGTTGGTTTGTGGGGACACTCATCAATCCTCTAGGAAGTTTCGAGACGTTACAAATAGTATCCGAGCAGAACCTCTCCCAATACTGTATGATGCGGGGATGAACCATGCAGAAGCTGGTGGGCATGTGACACCCGAGGCCGACGAGGGCGAAGAGTGGTCGCTGGTGCTAAAGATGAAGCGCGGACAAGGAGCGGCTCCTGGCAGGCTTCTAGGCAAAGGGACACATGAATGAACTGAATACACACTGGAACGAGAGGAATCCAGAGACTGTGCAGGTATGGGACTGCATAATTGAGGATGACTTAAAAGAATTGATTAGCACCACCCATATCAATAAGATGCATCTTCTTTTCAGGAGCCAATAACATAAGAACTCCATAGTTAAGCGTGCTTGACGTGGAGCACTTATGGGATGGGTGACCTCTTGGGAAGTTTCCTAGGATTCGTGTGAGTGAGGACAAAGCATGCTGAAAAGACCCATGTTAGTTTGTGGGGACACTCATCAATCCTGCAGGCAGTCTCGTGACATTACAATTATGAATGATGCTTGGAACATTAATATGTTCTTGATTGTCATTGGTTTTGAGTGATTGAAAAATGAGTTTTTCCTCTTGATTTTGATTGTTGTATGATCTAAGATTGAGGAACTAGAAGTATGTTTAGAGGTTATTGAATAATTGTCTTGCTGGAAATTAGTTGGAAACATGATTAAAAGGGAAGAAAGTTGATTGGAAATGAAGAACAGCAGCCGAATGTGCTGCTGCTGGTCGGCGAGCACCTAGGCCCCAGCATTTGGGTGCTTAGGCGCCCAGCAACCAAAGAAGAATTTTCTGGGCACTGGCTAGGTGCCTATTGTTGAGCGCCTGAGCACCCACTGGGCAGAGAGTGAATTTTTTACTCTTTTCTCTTAAAATATGATCTTTGATACAAGATAATGCTAATCTAAGATATATTAGATGAAGATAAGCTTAAACATTGTTATGTAAAGTGTGATTATGCATGAATTTTCTAGGATTTCTAAGAGTTGGGAAGTGATTATGCATATAGTATGTATGTGAAAAGGATTGGATAGTATTTTGATGCATTTAGATGTTGAGTAATGGTATATTGTTTGATGAAAGGAATTATGCTATGATTTGAAAATGGATGTTGAATGAAGTTAATAGGTTATGAAGTAATGTATATACTTTTGTATGGAATGAATGATAAATGTGATTGATGTGGAGAAGCATATTGAGATATGCACATTAATGAATGAGTTTGACAAGCATAATATTAGGAAGCAAAGTAAAGGAAAGATAAGGGTAGATTAAGATTGAATGAGTTATTCCCTCTCTACAATGTATATGTAAGAACGAAAAGCTTCATAGAAAAGGTTTTGCTTCCCTATTATGCAAAGAGAACTCGATTATGTGAAACGTGTATGAAGTAAAAGTTTTACCCAAACAAATGTAATATGAAAAGTAACAGATTGATTAAATGATTTTATTAATAAGTATGCATGTTTTGTTTTCAAACTTGTTGCTTGCTATTTCCATGTATGAATGGCCCTATGGCTTGAAAGTGTCAAGATTTTGGGTACTCATACCCTGTGTGTGGTATTAAAAGTGGTAACAGGTAACCTCACTATTGTGGGGCAAAATAGACCACTCATGTTAGATAGTGTAGTACCCAGAGTGAGGTATAAAAAGTGGTAATAGGTAACCTCACTGTTGTGAGGTGAAATAGACCACTCATACTAGGTAGTGAAAGGAGGTAAGGAACAAAAAGGCTTCCCACTCCTTCCTACCCAAGATATACAGGGAACAAAAGGACGTCCCAAAACAAAGGTTGTCTTGAAAATATGCAAGTAACATGTGTTTTTCAAAAATAAAATCTTTTAAAAGCATTGCATAATCATACTTTAGTGCTTCCATTAGGCATAATCATTCATCACCATGTATTGCATAAAATGATAATCGTATAGGCGATTGTCTTATTTTTAGATATAAATTAATAAGGATCAAGGTTGATGTCTGACTTGAGAGTATACAGAAAGAATGATTTATGGTGATTATGTGGAGGTGTGATAATTGATATGAAGTATTACTATCCTATGTTTTATTAGGAAAGAGAAATACTTATGAAGTAAATTATGTATATTTAGTGCTAATATTTGAATTGAATTTGATTAAAGACTGAATTTGAAACTGTATGACTGTTTGCATTGTATAAATGATTTTTATAAAGGTTAATAATTGAACCTCTGTTTCGGGAAAAAAGAGGATCGCTTGGGTCGTTGGCCATCTCTCTAACTTATGTATATTGTAACACCCCGATTTTTTTTTTTGGATTATGTGTGATTTCTGCAATGTTTTGAATCTTTTTTTTGTGATTTTTGTGAATTATTTGACTTATTTTAATTATTTTAATATTATTTTCAAAAAAAAATTGAATTGTTAAAACGACGCTGAGGGATCTTACTAAACCTGAAATCGGAAACCGTTTTCGAAGTTTTCTTTGTCTAAGATTTTATCTAGCAAATAAAGTCTAGGTACGTTCTATTATCCATTGGACGATAAATACTGGTTTTGTTAGCTGTAACTTTTGTCTATTAGATAATAACTTTTAGTGAAGATATAGTAGATGGTTCTAGATATAAGCCTAGTCACCTTTTTCTAGAGATTTTTCTTGATGACATCACCCATGTGACCACACCTTTATGACATCACCATTTGATTTTTCTCTTTTAGACCAATAGGAAGGAAGCTTCCAAAGGAAGCTTTGAGGAAGCTTGTTGGAGAAGCTTTGGACACCCTCCCAAGGAGAGAAGTGCACGGCCATGGGGGAGCCAAAAGGCTTCTAGAGTAAGCTTTTATTTAACTCATTTTTATAATTTTCCATTCATCTTTCAACAACCAAAAAGCTACACATTTTTCTCTCTCACCTTTTCCTCTCATTTTCTCTCCACCAAGTTCACAGCCACACCACTAAAAGCACCCTCCACTCTACTTTAATTTCAACCATCCACATTTCCTAGATCCAAACCTCATTCTAAGACACTTTGGTGTTGTGATCTTGACATTGTTCATCCATTTTCAAGTGCTTCTCCAAGTTAGGGTTGGAAAGCTTTCAAGGTGAAATTCCTCCATCTTTCATCTTTCTTTTCATTTTTACTTTCTAAGACCATGATTTTGATCTATGGTCATTTTATTCGAAGCATTAGATGTTGATCTTTTTGTATGTGATTTCGTTTTCAAGAACCTCTTAGAAGAGAAAGTTTGATTCAAGAAGGCACCCAAGAAGTGATTGGTCATCATCTAAGGTAAAAGGGAGATTACTCTCATCAACCTTTCATGGTGGTGAGAAACGAATTGATGTATTGAAAATGAAGAATCCACGTGAAGGTTGTTCATTTGGTTGTATGAATTTTTGGTGGTTTAGTAATTATTTGCCCTGTATGATTTTATAGCTTAATGTTATGCATAACCTTGGTTGAGTAGAAAATTTTGGTGATTGAAATATGTTGTATGCTTGGAATTTTGTTGATGAGGATGAAAATTTAGAGGCCCAAAGACCTTAGGGCTCTCGGCCAAGTGGCTTTAAAAAGGGTATCCAAGATAAACTTTTGTGTTGATTTGGAACTTAGATGCTAAGGTGAAAAGGGAATTGGATTAATGATTTATAATAATGAAGGAGTGATAAAACAAAATTTGACCAATTAATAAGAGAGGGATTTCGGCCTTTGAGTGGAAAAAAAAAAGATTGAGAGAGGGATAATGGAAACTTAAGGTACTTTTAAGGTTTAGGGAAAGGAAAAGAATTTATGAGATTAAGACAATATAGTTTCCTTTTTATGTTCTTCATGAAAAATATTAAGAGGTATTACCTAGAGGATCCTAGCTAGAAGAGTATTAGAACTAAAGTTAATTTCTATATTAATTCTTGAAAGTTTCAAAAATTCAGCTTAAAAGTGAAATAAAAGTTTTACATGTCAGAAAAAATTATGAAAATGTTTTATGTAATTTGAGAACGGTGATTTCTGAATTATGTGATTAAGATGCTTGCGTTTGAAAATAACAGCATTGTGTTATCGGGCTCTCGAATGGGACCCGAAGATGTTAATGACTGGCTCGGCTCATGAGTAGCTCATGCTTATGGAAAATCATGATATTAATATGTGCACATGCATTGAGCCATTGATCATGCATTATACCAATGGTGTCAGTTGAGGCTTATTGCCTAGGAGTTGAATTACACCTTAGTGCGAGTGCGAATTGAGTAGTGTGGTTCACTTATTGAACTTAGAGGCGTCAAGGCGCGGGTATCCGGTAAGTGGCCAGTTGGTAGCTCCACTGGGTTGTGGTGATTGAGTAACACACCGATGATCTCAACCAGGCACTGTTCTATTCATGATCTAGTGTAGACTGTCTTGTATAAGCCATAATGAGCAAATTGAGAAACTATAGCACTTGACTTGAGGTTGACAAGATACAAACATATCTTCTAGATCATTCTCTCCGAAATTGTGTTTAGCTCTATGGAGTAGGAATTGGTCCATTGTATATATGCATAGTCTGTCTGCATATCATCGTGATATTTTATATCTGCTAAATTATCTGATACTCGATGCCATAACTGCAATTACTATTTTTTATTATTTCTATGTTGCTATGTTGGTATTGATGTAGGGAATCTCTCTTCTCTGTTATGTTATTCTGTTTTATGTGTACACGTTGATAAAGACTGAAAGAAAGATGGCGAAGATTGTAGCTTTCTTGTTGTTTTGTTTTCTGTGATGGCGACTAGAAGAGAGTTTGTTAGTTTTGTTAGAGTTTAGTTCCATGGAGGTACGAATGCTTGGCATATCAACTGGGATACTGAACGAGTTAGATATGTAGGAGATGTGACCCTGTCTGTTCGTAGGACCCACGATGGGGATCCTTTGTTATGCCAATCAAGGAGTTATGGGGTGATTTGCATTACACCCTGAGGGAGGATCAGGACTCTATGGTGTCATCTGCTAGGACACATGTCTGTGAGATCTTGCCCGGTTGAGGGATCTGTCTAGTGAGGAGTTCGAAGAGTAGGACCCGATGGAGGATCCAGAGGAGGATCTAGTTGAGGACCCTACTCCCTAGGCATATAGACTTGGGCTAGTTTTTGTTTTGTCAAATAGTTGCATATGTCTTTTGAGTACAAACCTTGTGTATTTTTGGATGGACTGTGATCCATGCCACTTATGTATATATGTTTTTTTTATTTGTATTATTCAGTAATTACATCCTGTGCTGTTTATGTTTTATTTAAGTTTATGCCTTTGAGAAAGAAAATTTGAAATCTGTATTTTTTTTCAAGATTAAACCTTTACTGCGTTTTGTTAAGTTTTTGATGTTTTAGTGTGTAAATGTGGTACCCTAAAGAAGGTGTTACATTAGTTGGTATCAGAGCCTAAGTTTGAGTCTTTTGGGGTTTGTGGTTAGGTCTGTCTTGCTTGTGTTGTGTGATTCTCTGTGTTTGGTTTTCGAAAGGAGAGAAAATTGTTTGAAATGATTTCACCTGACTTTCATTGTGTATTGTTTAGTCTGACTTCAAAGGAACATGATGGCTCGTGGTGAAGGTGTACGTATGAACCCTGGATGAGATAGCGAGAGTATGTTTGCAGCAGTTGAGGCGATGTAGAGGATGGCGGAGGTTATAGTGCAACAGAACCAAAGAACTTCCCAACAACAAGAAGCTATCACTAAAACTCAGAATCTGTCGGAGTTTCGCCATAACAATCCACCACAATTTAAAGGAGAATTCGATCCGGAGAAAGCAAACCTTTGGATCAAAGAGTTAGAGAAGATATTCAGAGGAATGGGAAGTATTGATGCTCAAAAGGTAACCTATTCTACCTTTATGCTTGTTAGAGAGGCTGAAGACTGGTGGGTAGGAGCCCAACGATTGATGGAAGCTAAGGGAACAGTGTTTACTTAGGAAGTCTTCAAGAACAAAGTCCTAGAGAAGTACTTTCTAGCCAGTGCGAGCCACGCGAAAGAAATGGAGTTTCTAGGCCTAAAACAAGGAAGCATGTCAATCAGTGAGTATGCTGCTAGGTTTGAAAGCTTGTCAAAGTTCTCAAGGTTTTTCCAGCTACATCCTGATGAGGAGTGGAAGTGTAGCTAGTTCGAAGAAGGATTGAGGCATGACTTGAAGAGAGCGGTATTGCCTTTGGGAATTAATCAGTTCCCTGCTCTTTTGGATAAGTGTCGCAGGATTGAGGAGTTAGATCAATCACAAGAAACAAGAAACCGTAACTTTGGACCCTCTCGGTTCCAAAGGGGGAGGAATGGCGATCACAATCATTTTCAGCAAAAGTCATATTCGAGGCCACCAGGGAATCAATCTCAGTAACAATCACATGGAGGAGGTTCTGGTAGCCACAAGTTTGGTCAGACCATGGCATCGTCGCCAAAATGCTTCAAGTATGGAAAGGACCACTTAACAAAGGACTGTATAATCAAGGGGATCATCTGTTTCAGATGCGAGAAGCCCGGACGCATCTCAAAGGATTGCAATCAACCCAAGGCGGAGTCCTCTGTTAGCAATGTATGTGCTGCAAGACCTCAGGCAGGAGGAAGGGTTTATACTATGAGTGGAGCGGAAGCCTCCCAATCCAAAGATCTGATTAAGGGAGATTGTGCCATAGGAGGTAATCTTTTAAATGTACTATATGACTCAGGGGTGACCCATTCTTCTATTGCCTATGATTGTATGCATCGATTAGGATTATCTATGTCTGCCTTACCTTTTGATTTAAATATTTCTACTCCCACTGCTAGAGTCGTTGTTACTACTCAAGTTTGTTTGAACTGTCTTATTTCTGTGGAAGGTCGAATCTTTTCGATCAATTTGATTTGTTTGCCTCTTTCTCAAATAGACGTTATTCTAGGAATGGATTAGTTATCTTCTAACCATATCCTATTAGACTGTTCCAATAAAACCTTATTATTTCCTAATTCTGAGATCTTTAGATTTATAACTGCTAACTAAATCAAAATTTTCTTGAGGGAAGGAGATCAATGATACATGCTTTTGTCTTCCTTAGAGGATAAGGGTGAGACCAATGTGAATGCTATTCCTATGGTCAATGAGTTTCCTGATGTCTTTTCTGATGATATACCTGGATTACCACCAAAAAGAGAGGTAGAATTTTCTATCGATCTTGTGCAAGGATCTGGTCCTATATCCATGGCACCATATTGGATGTCACCATCAGAGTTAGCCGAACTCAAGAAGCAGTTGGAGGATCTATTGGAGAAGAAGTTTGTGAGACCTAGTGTTTCATCGTGGGGGGGCCCAATGCTGTTGGTTAAGAAGAAGGATAGAACTTCTCGATTATATGTGGACTATCGTCTGTTAAACAAGATTACAATCAAGAATAAGTATCCACTTCCGAGGATAGATGATTAGATGGATCAGCTGAAGGGATCAGCTATTTTCTCTAAGATTGATCTACGTTCTGGCTATCATCAGATTTGTGTGAAAGTAGAGGATGTTCCTAAGACGACTTTTCGGATGCGTTATGGGCATTATGAGTATCTTGTGATGTCATTCAAAGTAATAAATGTTCCTACTGTATTCATGGATTACATGAATTGGATCTTTCGTCCTTATCTGGATAGATTTGTTATTGTCTTTATTGATGACATTTTGATATATTCTCGAAGTCAGGAGGAACATGTCGAACATCTCAGTGTGGTTCTTCAGATTTTGAAGGAGAAGAAATTATATGCTAAGCTGTCTAAATGTGAGTTCTGGTTAGAGGATATTCAGTTTATGGGTCATGTGATTTCAAAAGAAGGAATTGTAGTAGATTTATTGAAAGTAGAGGTAGTTCTTCAATGTGAAAGACCAAAGATTGTAATTGAAATTCACAGTTTTGTGGGATTAGCTGGCTATTATCTAAGGTTTATTGAAGGATTCTCAAAGATAGCAGGACCTCTCACGCAGCTTACAAGAAAGAATCAAGCTTTCGCATGGACAGATGCATGTGAAGAGAGTTTTCAAGAGTTGAAGAGACGGTTGACTACTCACCAATATTGATCATACCCGATCCCAATAAACCTTTTGAGGTGTATTGTGATGTTTGATAATCACATATTTGATACATTAATAAACTCTTATTTTTAGTCATTTACGCTCTTCATGTACTTAATTGATTGAGTTTGGTTATGTTTTGTAAGTTTGGACTCAGATTAGACTTAATTGAATTTTTTAGCATGATTTATGTCTTACACTATTTCTATATTTGGGCCATATCTTGGGTTGTAAGTAGTCTTTTGAGGTGATTATGGTGGCATTTGAAAGATAAGAGAGAGCTCTACAACTTTCATAAATATCTCAAAGGCCTAATCATACGTTTGGATAACTCAAATTGGAGTTGAAGCAAGAACTAGGGTGCTGATCCTAATAGCTTGACCTATGCATACTGTTCATGATATAACTCAGGCTATAAAATGTCAAATGGGCTGAAATTTTGATGGTTGATATTTAAGACTCAAATATACAACTTTTATGTTGATACTTTTCCAGAATCTGAGGTCTAATGGGTCATATTGGGCTTGGAAGTTAGAACAGAGGAGCTATTGTTGGGCCTGAGTAGTATACAATAATTAGACCATATCTTGAGTTGTAGGAATGCTTTTGGGCTTAAACGAATAGCATTTGAAAGCTAAGATCCACACCTACAACTTTCATGAAGATCACTTGGTGAAAAAATGACGAATGCAATGACTTTAAAGCTAAATGATTTCAGAGATAAAGAATCTCCATAATTTTTCACTCATCAAAAGTCATTTGGCATTTTTCACTCATTTTTCACTCATCCACTCACTCATGACTCAGCCCCCTTGTCATTTTGTATCCCTAATCCTCTATAAAAGGGAGCCTTAGCTGATCATTTAGAGGGCTTGGTGTTAGATACCAAATTCATGCTATTTTGTTGTTTGATTATCTTGTTGTAGTTTTCTTTTGTTCTAAATTGAAGTTATGTTCTTCTTCTTCTTCTTCTCTCTTCCTTTCTTCTTATCTATGAGTAACTAAGTTTTATTTTGCTTAGGTGAAAAAGTGAAGCTCTTGGTAATGAAATAAGGTTAGATGAATTTTTCTCTTGTGCTTAAATGATATATTTTCAAGTGATCATTATACATATTGTATTTTGTTTCTAATCAATTTAGAAACCCTCCTTGTAAAGTGGAGTTCTTGATTTGTTGTAGACAAGAGATTGACACAATGAATGCTTGAACCCATTTACAAGTGTTGGTGTTAGAAACTCTCCTTGTAAAGTGGAGATCTTGATTTGTTGTAGACAAGATTTTGGCACACTGAATGCTTGATCCTATTTATGAGTGGTGGTGTTAATAGATGATTAAAGGAATCATAATATAATTACGTATATAATTTTAATGAACTTTGAACGTTGTATTTTTTGATTGGAACCTCCGTTATGTGTGAATTTTAATTGAGTTATAAAAGAATTAATCTTGTCCTTAATTTATTTACCAAGAGTGGATCTCCTAACCCAAGCAATTCCTTTTTATTTGTGACCAAGTTTTATCACCTTTATTATTGTAACAAAATATTTTCCTTACGTCAAATAAATTTTTCTTCATCAATTCCCTGTGGATCGACCTCGGAGTCCTGAGAAATTTATTACTTGACATAACCTGCACTTAGGTGCGCAACTTTTAATCTGCATCAAGTTTTTGGTGCCGTTGCCGGGAACTTGATTTGAAGAACAAATTTATGATGTAAATATTTTGTATATATATTTTACTCTTTTATTTTTTTTTCTTTGTACTTACTAACGTACTAACTTAGTGGGAGAAACTCTCCCTTACCTCTCTATAATCTTTAATCATTAATGAAATAATCTTTCTTCTTCTCTTCTCTCTCGCCAGAGCAAAAAATTGGCTCTGCCGATTCTCTAGTTTTCATATTTTAAATTTACTTTCTACACTTTATTTTCTGCACTTTAATTTCTGTACTTTACTTTTTCGTATTTTATTTGTAACTTTCTAACTTATTAACCTACTAACCTTTTAATTTTCTTGCTTACTAACTTACTAACTATCTAACTTTTTACTTTATCAGCTATCTAACTTTTTACTTTACCTGCTTCTGACATTTTAATTTATTTGCTTATTAACTTTTTAATTTATCTACTTATTAACTTATTTGGTGGTTGGTTTATACCACATCTTTGTTAATATTTAATGGACGGTTTATATTGGTAGCTTGTACATTTTATTTTATATTTTAAGTTACTTATTTATGCTTAATTGGTATCGTGATTTAAATTTTGGTCGTTTGGTTAAAGTTAATCCTAGTACTTTACATGTTGATTTGTCTGAATCACAATCATACACATCAAACACAATGGCTGAAAATGAAAGTGTGCATGATGAACATGAAAATCAACCGTTGCGAACCATGTGTGAGTAGTTGCAACCATCTCGAAATTCTAATCCATTATGTTTTATCTTTCCACTCAATGCTAACAATTTTATATTCAAGCCAGGTATGATTTCTTTACTTCCCAATTTCCATGGTTTAGAATCTGAAAGCCCATACTTACATCAAAAAGAATTTGAGGAAGTATGTACCGCTTTTCATGATCAAACTTGCACTGAAGAGGTTGTTAAGCTTAAATTGTTTCCTTTTTCTTTGAAAGATAAAGCAAAAACTTGGCTTAACACTTTGAAACCAAGATTAATTGGCACATGGCAAGAAATGCAAGGTGAGTTTTTAAAGAAATTTTTTCCAACACATAAAACCAATGCTTTGAAAAGACAAATCCAAAATTTTTTCCAAAACTCAAATGAAGCATATTTTCAAAGTTGAGATCATTTTAAAGATTTGTTGAATTCTTGCCCACATCATGGTTTTGAAAAATGGCGCACTATAAGCTTCTTTTATGAATGGTTAACACCCGAAACTAAACAATTTGTGGAAACAATGTGCAATGGTGAATTTCTTGATAAAGAACTTGAAGAAGCTTTAGACTATTTAGATTATTTGGCTGAAAATTCTCAATCTTGGCATGGTACTAATCCTTCTGAAAATTCAATTAGATATAACCTTGCAAATGCTAGTAAACAAAAATATCATCTTAGTCAAGAAGAAGATCTAAATGCTAGGTTTGCTAGTTTGGCTAGAAAGGTTGAAGCCATGGAATCAAGGAAAGTAAAAGAAATTAAATCTGTGCAAAATGAAGAAATTTGTAGCATTTGTGATGAATTAGGACACTCAACAAATGAATGTCCAAAAATTTCTATTTCTAAAGAAGTTGTGCATGAGCAAGTAAATGCAATGAATAATTTTAAAAAGCCATTCACTTCTTCTTTTTCAAATACATATAATCCGGGATGGAGAAATCACCCGAACTTTAGTTGGAGGACCAACAATCAGGCACAATTCATGCAACCACCACCTCCTCAGGCACAACAGGACTCTCAAAATTCTCAAGGATATGCACCTTATGTACCAACATATAGGAAAAGCCTTGAAGGAACATTGTATGCATTCATGGAAAAGCAAGAGGCCATTAATAACCAAAACACTCAAGCTATGATTGACATAAAAGACACTCTTGCTAAACTTTATTCTGCACTTGCCATTCATAGGAAAGGAAAATTTCCCTCTCAACCTCAACCAAATCCCAAGAGTCAGTATAGCCTAAATGAAGGTAGTTCAGAAAGCCAACAAATAGATCAAGTCCAGTCAATGATAACTCTTAGGAGTGGAAAGGTTGTTGAAAAACAAATTCCTGACCCTTGTGAGAAAAATGATGAGTCAAGTCCCAAAGATGAGGAAGGAGTTGATAAGTCATCTAGCCAAAAGGAGACCAAACCCTCGCCTTCGCCCCCATATCCTCAAGCATTAAACAATTCAAGTAAAGTGAACCATAACAGTGATATTTTTGAAATCCTTAAACAAGTGAAAGTCAATATTCCTCTGTTAGATGCTATCAAACAGATTCCTTGTTATGCCAAATTTTTGAAAGACTTGTGCACTGTTAAAAGGAAACATAATGTGAAAAAAATGCATTTTTGACTGAATAGGTAAGTTCCATTATTTAGAACAATAATGCATTGAAATATAAAGACCCTGATTGTCCTACAGTTTCATGCATTATTGGTGAACATAAAATTGAACGGGCTTTACTTGATCTTGGTGCTAGTGTTAATTTGCTTCCATATTCAGTTTATCAGCAACTCAATCTTAGTGAGTTAAAACCAACTTCTGTAATTCTTCTACTTGCTGATAGATCAATTAAAATTCTAAAAGGAATAGTGGAAGATGTGTTAGTACAAGTTGATAAATTCATATATCCTGTAGATTTTATTATCTTGGAAACTGAACCTATGGAAAATAGTAGCAAATCAATTCCTATTATTTTAGGTCGCCCATTTTTAGCAATATCTAATGCTTTGATAAATTACAGAAATGGAGTGGTGAAACTAACATTTAGAAATATGACAATGGAGCTTAATGTTTTCAACATGTGTAAGCAACCGCAAGAAGTTTATGATGGAAAGGAAGAAATTGAAAGGATTGAGGTCATTATAGATGATCATCTTCAAATCAGGAGTTCTTCTGACCCATTAGAAATTTGTTTAATTAATTCATTTGATTCAGCTATACAATTAGATGATGATATTTCTGAAATATGCTCTTTACTTGACTGTACACAGGAAATGGAATACAAAGGATGGAACCCGAGATTCGAAGAGCTTAAACCCATGAATGACGATACCCATGAAGAAGTACCCATACTAGAACTAAAGTCATTACCTACTGGGTTGAAGTACACATTTTTGGGAGAAGAACAAAGCTTTCCAATGGTAATTTTCTCATTCCTAACCAAAGAGCAAGAAGGTATGTTGATAGAAATACTTAAAAGGCATAAAAGTGCAATTGGATGGACATTAAAGGATATAAAAGGTATTAATCCATTAATTTGTACACATAGAATACATTTAGAGGATAATACTAAAACATCTCAATAACCTCAAAGAAGATTAAATCCACACATGAAAGAGGTAGTTAGAGCTGAAGTTCTTAAATTACTTGATGTTGGAATTATCTATCCTATCTCTGATAGCCAGTGGGTAAACCCTACACAAGTTGTGCCTAAGAAATCTGGAATAACAGTGGTTGAAAATGAAAAGGTGAATTAATACCTACCCGAGTCTCATCTAGTTGGCGTATGTGCATTGATTTCAGAAAATTAAATGCAGCCACTAGGAAAGATCATTTTCCCTTGTCATTTCTTGATCAGATTCTAGAAAGAGTAGCAGGACATCTCTACTATTGTTTTCTTAATGGTTATTCAGGGTATAATCAAATATCAATTGCATTAGAGGATCAAGGAAAGACCACTTTTACGTGCCCCTTTGGCACTTTTGCATATAGAAGAATGCCTTTTGGTCTTTGTAATACTCCAGCAACTTTTCAAAGATGCATGCTAAGTATTTTCAGTGACATGATTGAGCATTATTTAGAGGTTTTCATAGATGATCTGACAGTTTTTAAAAATTCTTTTGAAAATTATCTTGATAATTTGGAAAAAGTTCTTAAAAGATGCGAAGAAAAAGGATTTGTGTTAAATTGGGGAAAATATCATTACATGGTTACCTCAGGAATAGTGTTAGGTCATGTGATATCTTCTAAGGGAATTGAAGTTGATAAGGCCAAAGTTAAATTAATTGCTCATTTGCCTTCCCCAAAAATAGTCAGAGAAGTTCGTTCCTTTTTAGGACATGCAGGATTTTACAGAAGATTCGTAAAGGACTTTAGTGCAATATCTAGACCATTATGTAATCTTCCAACAAAATATGCACCATTTGATTGGACCCAATATTTTTAGAAATCTTTTAAAAAATTAATCGATCTTTTGACTTCTGCTCCTATCATGCAATCTCCTAACTGGTCTTTGCCTTTTGAGTTGATATGTGATGCTAGTAATTTTGCTGTTGGTGTTGTTTTAGGATAGAGAAAGGAAGGTAAGCCTCATGTAATTTATTACGCAAGTCAAACTTTGAATAGTACACAAATGAATTACACCACTACTGAAAAAGAACTACTTACTGTAATTTTTGCATTGGACAAATTTTGAGCTTATTTAATTGGTTCTTTTACTATTATTTTCACTAATCATGCTGCTGTTAGATATTTAATGTCTAAGCAGGATGCCAAACCTAGGTTGATACGGTGGATCTTGTTGCTTCAAGAATTCAACATCACAATAAAAGATAAGAGAGGAGCTGAAAATGTTGTTGCAGATCATTTGTCCAGACTTACAACAGGCTCATCTTTTGATAGCACACCTATCCATGCCTTGGTTTGCTAACATTGTCAATTTTTTTGTAACAAGTAAGATGCCACCTCAATAGACACACCAAGACAGAAAAAGTTTTTGATTGAGGTGAAAATTTTCTATTGGGATGACTCATACTTGTTCAAATATTGTCCTGATCAAATCTTTCGGAGATGTGTACCCGACAGTGAGGTAAGTAGTGTCATTAAATTGCATCATTCAGAAGCATATGGAGGTCATTTTTCTTCAAAGAAAACAGCTGCAAAAATCTTGCAGTGTGGATTTTATTGACCCACATTATTTAAGGACAGCTATATTTTTTGCAAAAGTTGTGAAAGCTGTTAGAAATCGGGTTCCATTTCTAAAAGAGACATGATGCCTTTGAGCCCTATCATTGTCATTAAAATTTTTTATTATTGGGGAATTGATTTCATGGGTCCATTTTCATCATCATTTGAATTTGTGTATATTTTGGTTGTAGTTGATTATGTCTCAAAATAGATTGAGGCGATTCCATGTCGACACAATGATCACAAAACTGTTCTAAAATTTTTAAAAGAAAATGTTTTGAGTCGATTTGGAATCCCTCGAGCTATCATCAGTGATGGGGGAAACATTTTTGTACTAAATCATTTGAATCTTTAATGAAGAAATATGGCATCACACACAAAATTGCTACCCCTTATCACCCTCAAACAAGTGAACAAGTAGAATTAGCAAATAGGGAGATTAAACAAATTTTGGAAAAAACAGTTAACCCAAATCATAAAGATTAGTTTTTAAGATTAAATGATGTACTTTGGGCTTACCGTACTGCTTTCAAAACATCTTTAGGCATGTCATCCTATCGGTTAGTCTATGGAAAACCTTGTCACTTGCTTGTAGAATTGGAGCATAAAGCATTTTGGGCCATTAAAGCTTTCAACTCAAATCTTGATGATGCTTCCAAGTTACGCAAATTGCAATTGAATGAACTTGAGGAATTAAGAAATGATGCATATGAAAACTCAAAAATTTATAAAGTTAGAACAAAAGCTTTTCATGACAAATCAATTTTGAGAAAATCTTTTGAAATTGGTCAAAAAGTTCTGCTTTATAATTCTTGTCTTCACCTATTCCTTGGAAAATTGAGATCTAGGTGGATTGGTCCTTTTATTGTCAAACATGTGTATCCTCATGGGGCCATAGACATTGAGAACCTTAGGAATGGTAATGTATTTAAGGTCAATGGACAAAGACTCAAACCATTTCTAGAACATCAAGTTATTGAGGTAGAATCCATCTCCCTTTCTAATCCTTGTTATGAGTAGAATTTATTTTAATTTTGTTTTTTTCTTTTTGCAGTTCTTTGTGTTCCCGGTTAAGTGGCGGATAATGGTACTCCGTGACTCTCAAGTCGGTTTGTTTTTTAGTTTCCCATAATAACTGACTCCTTCTCCTTCAAACTAGATGTCATTCTCTCAAATCTAAGAAAACATTTCCCTTCTTTTCCTAAAAATGCTCTAACCAAAATCTACAAAGCTAGGTGTGAAAGACTGAGACTATTAATGTACAAGGACATCCTAGAAGATATACGCTGGATAATCGAAGCAAAGGTTCGTTTAGCTGGTGAATCTTCAGATTCATTTATCCCATATATGTCGGGTCTCGGTAAAAGTTCATTTTCAAAAAGGAGAAGCAAAAAAAATGCAAGTTTGTTACAAATGGGCACGATAGAATTGCAACACGCGATGTCGTTCTTTGGGAATGTTTTCACAAATCAAGAAGATAAAATTTACTTTATCAAGAATGGACTGAGTAAAGAGTCATTAGATGATATCTTATTGACTCTTGAGATGCATTTTTATGGAGTTGTGCATCGTGAACTTCTTAGTTTGTGGAATCTCTTCAAGGACGAGCAAAAGCGTTACAGTCTTGGGAATCTGACTCAAAAAGACCCTGTTTGCCAATTTATAAGAAAATTGGATGGGAAGCTTATTCTCGACTCATACAAGGCGTTTAAGTCGTTACTGAACGTAAAATCAAAGGAAGATTGAGCCACAATCACAACAATATGTATATATTGAGCCACAATCACAATAATATGTATATATTACCTTGTACATATTCAAAAAAAAAAAGAAGAAAAAAAGATAAAAATAGAAAAAAATGAAATAAAAAAGAATAAAAAAAGGGCAAAACTTCGGTTGTACTTGGTCTTTAATTAGATTAAGAGCCCCTGCCAACGGTAGCCCCGTCATTGACTCAGGTGGACCATCGCACGTCGGTCCGTAAATAAGGTTCATGTGCCATGCTCTATAGAGAGCCGTACTCCACAACCCAATGTTCACCATTCAGGCACTGTGGAGTTAATGGACAGGTAGAAGCATCCTACTTTGGTTATTAGTGAGAAGTAACCTGCGGCTGCCAAAGCGTATGAGGCATCTGAGCTTGATCCTCTCTTTTATTAGAAGGGGCTCTCAGCGCCCTGGGATGGAGTGTTCTGGATCTTGGACATTGCGGGTTTCAGATTTTAGCATCTTTGTTGATGTTACGAACTCAAGTGTGAGCTCTCCAGGTTCTAGACTCAAAATGGAAACCCACGATGGTTTCTTTATTATCTTTTCTTCAAATAAGCGAGAGGAAGAAGAATTCCAAGATTAGCTGAGTCGTCTTGGTATTACTGCACTCATGATGCGCAGTATAAAGATATGCCATGAAACCTGTACATAAAGGTATGTCATCATTTACTATTATTATCTTTGTATGATTTTGTTGTATTTTGGTTTTGGACAGACGATCCTTTGGATGAGATCCTTTAGGGGTTTCTAGACTTCTTTACCCTGATGGTTTTCTTGAAGTAAAAATAAAATAAAATAAAAAAATAAAAAAGAACTGTGTTTCTTAATTTCAAAGTTTTCTAACAACAGCCAACCTACCCATATAGGAGCTATTATTACTTTTTCTATTCTCTTCCCTCTTTAAACTCTATTTTCTTCACTTTCCTGCAACTCATAATCATTCAAAAAGGGTGTGAGTGTAGAAATAGAGGGAGCATCTTCTTCTGTTCGTAGATTTGTCAGTATCTGTGTATTTTGTGGAGCAAGTTATGGGAAGGGTTTAGAGTTTGTAAACGCAGCAAGCATTGTTAGTAGAACACTTACTGCGAGGAACATTCATGTAGTATATGGGGGGGTAGCATTAGGTTAATGGGGGCTATATCACTTTCTGCATTGGTAGGAGGTGGTCAAGTTTTAGGTGTCATTCCTGAACCTTTAACTCGAAGGAACATCATTGGAAAGACAATTGGGCTGGAACTTCAAGTATCATCTATGCCTGAACGAATGAAGGCAATGCTTGAAAACTCTGATGCATTCATAGCCTTACCTGATGGTTTTAGTACTTTGGAAGAAGTCTTTCAAATTGTCTCTTGGGCCCAACTGAACATCCACCATAAACCCATAGGTTTGTTGAATGTTAATAATTTCTTTGATAATTTGTTATCTTTTGTTGACCATGTTGTGGAACAGAAATTTGTCACACCTTCAGCAAGACGACTCTTTATCTTTGCTTTCAGTGTTGATGAGTTGATTGATAAATTAGAAGTTTTTGTTTATGAACCTGATCCAGTAATAGCTCAGATAGATTGGTCAGAAAGAAGCGATGAGGGAAGCAGTATGAAAAGCAAGTCATGCCAAACACTCCAACTATTTAAATAATTACAAGCTTTGGTTCTATTTGGGCGGAAGGATAGTTGTGCAAAAAAAACCAAAAAAAAAATTAGGAAGTGTGTGTATTAATATGTTTGTTGTGTTTATATGTTTGTTAGTAACTTACTAAACCAGTTAAGGATGGTAGAGTAAGGAGTAAATTTTACTCTTGAGACGCATCTTAGTTAGGGTAGATAACTAGTTTGTGTGGAAGTAGCAATTCAAATTCAGAAAAATTTGCATGATTGAGTTAATTGTCTTTTTTCTTAAAAATCACATGCTTGGTTATAGATGTTGAATTGGTGGACTGAGAATGATAGAATTATGCCTTGTGAGATTTTGAGCTTATTGATGAATGGATTGAACATTTGTACCATTATTTTCTTTCTTGTGTGAATTTCACTCATGGAATTGTTATTCTAGAACTTGTTTTGATTTTTTTTTAGACTACATTTTCATATGCATACATAAATATGATTGAGGCATTTTTCTTGAAATAGCTACTTTAATCAAATAGCCAGCCTTGCTTAGCAGCATATTGTCTCAATATGATATCAAACACTCTTATGACTTCTTGGAAATTCTCTGATTCCTAATATGATATCAAGCACTCTTATGATTTCTTGTAAATTCTCTGATTCCTGCCAACGTAAAGCATTGAAAATGGCCTATTTTCCCTTGCTTAACCCCTTTGAGCTTATTTGACCATTCTTTATTTCGAACTCATTATGTGTTTTAAATGAAAAATCATGTTCTTACTTAGCCTTGGGGAATAAGAGAACATTAGCTTTGTCATTAGATGAGTTCTTGAACAAGTGTGGGGGTGTGTGTGCAGAATGGTTAAAAAATGTATATATGATTTTTTTTTTGTAAAAAAAAATAAAAAAATCAAAAATCAAAAATAAAAAAAATGTAAAAAGAAAAAGAGGGTCAACAAGGCAATAAAGGAAAGGAAAAGAATATGTAAAGGGAATTTGTATTAGGTGGAGTTGGGATGAACTTTCATGCTTATTAATTAAACTCAGCTTTCATGCTCTTTTATTCTCTTTGGTATTTAACTTGTCATATCTATATTACCTTCTCCTTTACCTTGACCCCATTACAACCTTGATTAAAGTCCTCATGATTTGTGTGTGCATGTGTTCTGAGTAGTGGAGTAGAAGATAAGCAAGCTTATGGTAGTGCAATTTTCATGGGTTGAATTGAGTGAAATACCTACCTTTTAAACACTTGAGGGATTGAGAGTGAATCTTGTGAAGATCTATCATTCTTGACTCATGTTTTTCAATTGAAGTTTCTTTACTTGTTGGTTTGAGATGTGAAGAAACGTTACCTCATAAATGTTTTAATTACTTGAATGATTGGTTGCTCTTCATTCTTAAATATTATTAGAAATTGAGTTTTTTAGAGTGTTTAGCTTTTGAGTCTGTTTCGTTTTTTTTTAAGTTTTGGTCTTGTGTGTTTTGCCCAGGAGTGCAAAAAGCTAAGTGTGAGGGAATTTCATAATTACATATTTGATACATTAATAAACTCTCATTGTTAGTCATTTACACTCTCCATGTACTTAATTGATTGAGTTTGGTTATGTTTTGTAAGTTTGGACTCAACTTACACTATTTCTGTATTTGGGCCATATCTTGGGCTGTAGGTAGTCTTTTGAAGTGATTATGGTGGAATTTGAAAGATAAGAGAGAGCTCTACAACTTTCATGAATACCTCAATGGCCTAATCATACGTTTGGATAACTCAAATTGGAGTTGAAGCAAGAACTAGGGTGCTGATCCTGACAGCTTGCCCTATGCATACTATTCATGATATAGCTTGGGCTATAGGATGTCACATAGGCTGAAATTTTGATGATTGATAGTTAAGACCTAAATGTACAACTTTTATGTTAAACACTTTTCTAGAATCTGAGGTCTAATGGGTCATATTGGCCTTGGATGTCAAAACAGAGGAGCTATCACTGGACCTGAGTAGTATATAGTAATCAGACCATATCTTGAGTTGTAGAAATGCTTTTGGGCTCAAATTAATGGCATTTGAAAGCTAAGATCCAGGCCTACAACTTTCATGAAGACCACTTGGTGAAAAAATGATGAATACAATGACTTCAGAGCTAAATGCTTTTG
This sequence comes from Ormosia semicastrata, assembly GCA_029884595.1. NCBI lineage: Eukaryota > Viridiplantae > Streptophyta > Magnoliopsida > Fabales > Fabaceae > Ormosia > Ormosia semicastrata. Next base: position 81,479,828 of record JAQQTO010000060.1, read on the forward strand.
GAGACAAAGAATCTCCATAATTTTCCACTCATCAAAAGTCATTTGGCATGTTTCACTCATTTTCCACTCATCTACTCACTTATGACTCAGCCTCCTTGTCATTTTGTATCCCTAATCCTCTACAAAAGGGATCCTTAGCTGATCATTTAGAGGGCTTGGTGTTAGATACCAAATTCATGTTATTTTGTTGTTTGATTATCTTGTTGTAGTTTTTTTTTTTTCTAAATTGAAGTTATGTTCTTCTTCTTCTTCTTCTCTCTTCCTTTCTTCTTGTCTATGAGTAACTAAGTTTTATTTTGCTTAGGTGAAAGAGTAAAGCTCTTGGTAATGAAATAAGGTTAGATTAATTTCTCTCTTATGCTTAAATAATATATTTTCAAGTGGTCATTATACGTATTGTATTTTGTTTCCAATCAATTTAGAAACCCTCATTGTAAAGTAGAGTTCTTAATTTGTTGTAGATAAGAGATTGGCACAATGAATGCTTGAACCAATTTACAAGTGTTGGTGTTAGAAACTCTCCTTATAAAGTGGAAATCTTGATTTGTTGTAGATAAAATTTTGGTACAATGAATGCTTGATCTTATTTATCAGTGGTAGTGTTAATAGATGATTAAAAGAATCATAATATAATTATGTATATAATTTTTAATGAACTTTGAATGTTGTAGTTTCCGATTGGAACCTCCGTTATGTGTGGATTCTAATTGAGTTATAAAAGAATTAATATTGTCCTTAATTTATTTACCAAGAGTGGATCTCCTAACCCAAGCAATTCCTTTTTATTTGTGACCAAGTTTTATCACCTTTATTATTATAACAAAATATTTTCCTTACGTTAAATAAATTTTTCTTCATCAATTCCCTGTGAATCGACTTCAAACTCTTGAGAAATTTAATACTTTATAACCTGCACTTGGATTCGCAACTTTTAATCCGCATCAATACTTCATATCAGGGTTTAGAATGTGTCCTTATGCAAAATAGAAGAATGGCAGCGTATGCTTCAAGGCAATGGAGAGTACATGAGAAGAACTATCCTACGCATGACTTAGAGTTAGCTGCTGTTGTGTTTGCATTGAAGATCTGGAGGTATTTTCTTTATGGAGCAACATTTAACGTCTATAGTGATCACAAGAGTCTAAAATACCTGTTTGATTAGAAAGAGTTGAATATGAGGCAAAGGTGGTGGTTAGAGTTTTTGAAAGACTATGATTTCCAACTTCAATATCATCCCGGAAAGGCAAACATCATAGCAGATGCTTTGAGTAGGAAGATGCTTAGTGTTTCTGCTATGATGCTCAAAGAAAGTAAGTTAATAGAACAGTTTAGGGATATGCGATTGTCTGTGGAGTTGACATCGGGGAGAATGTGCTTAAATATAATCACTATTTCGAGTATATTAATGGAAGGAATCCGAGAGAAGTAGGGAAGTGACTCATACTTATAAATGAGAAGGAGCTGGTGAAGTAAGGTTTTGTATCTAAATTCACGAAAGGACCAGATGGGATCCTAAGATTCAGAGATAGAGTTTGTGTACTGAGTAATTCTGAGCTTAGGAAGATGATTCTTGGTGAAGCCCATATGAACAAGTAGGACCCGAACTTGTACAACAAATAATTGAAAAAGTTAAGATGACTTAGGAAAGAATGAGTAAGAAAAACTATGTTGACAAAAAATGCACCCAGTGTAACACCCCAATTCTTGGGTAAAAGACCGATGAACTACTAAGATGTATCAAGATTTGAGTGTTTTGTTTCGTGATGGGAAAAATGGAAAAAACGATTATATTGGTGGCAAGGAATGAAGAGGGATGTTGCCAAGTATATGTCGTCTTGTTTAGTTTGCCAAAAAGCCAAAGTGGAACACCAAAAGCCTTCTGGAATGCTACAACCTTTAACTATTCCAGAATGGAAATGGGATAGCATTGCAATGGATTTTGTGGGTGGACTACCAAAGACTAGAAAGGGGTATGATTCAATACGGGTAATTATTGATCGACTTACGAAGTCAACACACTTCTTGCCAATTAACATAAGGTATTCGATGGAGAGATTGACTCAAGTGTATATCGGTGAGATTGTTAGACTACATGGTGTGCCCTCGAGTATTGTTTCTGATAGAGACCCAAGGTTTACATCAAGATTTTGGCAGAGTTTGCAAAGAGCTATATGAACAAAGCTTCATCTAAGTTTTGCATATCACCCGCAAATAGATGGTCAGTCAAAAATGATAATCCAATTATTAGAAGATATGTTAAGAGCTTGTGTCTTGGAACAGACTGGGAGTTTGGATGAATTCTTGCCTTTGATAGAGTTCACCTATAATAATAGTTTCCATGCAAGCATTGGGATGGCACCCTATGAGGCATTGTATGGGCGATGGTGTACAACACCCTTGTGTTGGTACCAAGATGGCAAAAGTTTCGTGGTAGGACCCGAACTTGTACAACAAATAATTGAAAAAGTTAAGATGACTTAGGAAAGAATGAGGATAACTCGATTGGAAATGTGATATATATTGTGAAAACGACAAGATTTTGAAAATAAAATAAAATTTCTACGTGATTGACAAAAACTGACAAATTTTACTATTGGGCCAATGTGGTGAACCCGGATATATGAGAAGTTATGTTGCGCCAAGTGGGTGCGTATTGTGATTTGAACCTTGTATTTTGAGAAAAACTATGTTGACAAAAAATGACGACCTCTTGAATTTGAGGAAGGTGAGCATATGTTTTTGAGAGTTACACCTATGACTGGTGTCGGAAAGGTTATTAAATCCAGAAAACTCACTCCTAAATTCATCGAACCATATCAAATTCTTCGTCGGATAGGTCTGGTAGCCTACCAAATAGATTTAGCACCTTTTCTTTTCAACCTTCATAATGTCTTCCATGTGTCACAATTGTGAAAGTATATTCCTGATCCAGCCCATGTCATAGAACCAGATATAGTACAACTAAAAGAGAACTTGACCTATGAAACACTTCCTATTAAGATTGACGATAGGAGAGTGAAGCAACTCAGAGGCAAGGAAATTGCATTAGTAAAAGTGGTCTGAAATGATGTGACTGGAGATACAACATGGGAGGTAGAAGACAAAATGAAAAAGCAATATCTGCATTTGTTCTAAGGTATGATGAATTTCGAGGACGAAATTCTTTTTAGAATAGGAGAGTTGTAATGCCCCAATTTTCTTTTCTTTTATTTGGATTATCTGTGATTTCTGCGATGTTGTGAATTTTTTTTATGATTTTTGTGAATTATTTGACTTATTTTGATTATTTTAATATTATTTTTAAAAAATTTTGGACAATTGAAACTGGGCAGGGGGATTTTACTAAACCCGAAACCGGAGACAGTTTTCAAAGTTTTTTTTGTCTAAGATTTTATCTAGTAAATAAAATCTAGGTACGTTCTATTATCCATTGGACGATAAATACTGATTTTGTTAATTGTAACTTTTGTCCATTACATAATAGCTTTTAGTAAAGATCTAGTAGATGGTTCTAGATATAAGCATAGTCACCTTTTTCTAGAGGTTTCTCTTCATGACATCAGCTATGTAACCACACCTTTATGACATCACCATTTGACTTTTCTCTTTTAGACCAATAGAAAAGAAGCTTCCTAAGGAAGCTTTGAGGAAGCTTATTGGAGAAGCTTTGGACACCCTCCTAAGGAGAGAAGTGCACAGCTATGGGGGAGCCAAAAGACTTCTAGAGTAAGCTTTCATTTTTAACTCATTTTTATCATTTTCCATTCATCTTTCAACAACCAAAAAGTTACACACTTTTCTCTCTCACCTTTTCCTCTCATTTTCTCTCCACCAAGCTCACAGCCACACCACTAAAACCATCCTCTACTCTTCTTTAATTTCAACCATCCATATATCCTGAATCCAAACCTCATTCTAAGACACTTTGGTGTTGTGATCTTGACCTTGTTCATCCATTTTCAAGTACTTCTCCAAGTTAGGGTTGGAAAGCCTTCAAGGTGAAATTCCTCCATCTTCATCTTTCTTTTCATTTTTACTTTCTAAGACCCTGATTTTGATCCATGGTCATTCTATTCCAAGCCTTAGATGTTGATCTTTTTGTATGTGATTTCGTTTTCAAGAACCTCTTGGAAGAGAAAGTTTGATTCAAGAAGGCACCCAAGAAGTGGTTAGTCATCATCTAAGGTAAGAGGAAGATTACTCTTATCAACCTTTCATGGTAGTGAGAAACGAATTGATGTATTGAAAATGAAGAATCCACGTGAGGGTTGTTCACTTGGTTGTATGAATTTTTGGTGGTTTGTAATTATTTGCCCTGTATGATTTTATAGCTTAATGTTATGCATAACCTTGGTTGAGTAGGAAATTTTGGTGATTGAAATATATTGTATGCTTGGAATCTTGTTGATGAGGATGAAAATTTAGAGGCCTAAATACCTTAGGGCTCTCGGTCAAGCGGCTTTAAAAAGGGTATCCAAGACAAACTTTTGTGTTGACTTGGAACTCAGATGCTGAGGTGAAAAATGAATTAGATTAAGGATTTATAATAACGAAGGAGTGATAAAATAAAATTTAGCCATTTAATAAGAGAGGGATTTTGGCCTTTGAGTAGAAAAAAAAGCTTGAGAGAGAGATAATGAAAACTTAAGGTAATTTTAGGGTTTAGGGAAAGGAAAAGAATTTATGAGATTAAGACAATATGGTTTCCTTTTTATGTTCTTTGTGAAAAATATTAGGAGGTATTACCTAGAGGAGCCTAGCTAGAAAAGTATTGGAACTAAAGTTAATTTCTATATTAATCCTTGAAAGTTTCAAAAATTAAGCTTAAAAGTGAAATAAAAGTTTTACATGTCAGAAAAAATTGTGAAAATGTTTTATGTAATTTGAGAACGATGATTTCTGAATTATGTGATTAAGATGCTTGCGTTTGAAAATAACAGCATTATGTTATCGGGCTCTCGAATGGGACCCGAAAATGTAAATGACTGGCTCGGCTCATGAGTAGCTCATGTTTATGGAAAATCATGATATTAATATGTGCACATACATTGAGCCATTGATCATGCATTATACCAATGGTGTTGGTTGAGGCTTATTGCCTAGGAGTTGAATTACACCTTAGTGCGAGTGCGAATTGCATAGTGTGGTTCACTTATTGAACTTGGAGGCGTCAAGGCGCGGGTATCTGGTAAGTGGCCAGTTGGTAGCTCCACTGGGTTGTGGTGATTGAGCAACGCACCGATGATCTCAACCAGGCACTGTTCTATTCATGATCTAGTGTAGACTGTCTTGTATAAGCCATGATAAGCAAATTGAGAAACTATAGCACTTGACTTGAGGCTAACAAGATACAGACGTATCTTCTAGATCATTCTCTCTGAAATTGTGTTTAGCTCCATGGAGTAGGAATTGGTCCATTGTACATATGCATAGTTTGTCTGCATATCATCGTGATATTTTATATATGCTAAATTATCTGATGCTCGTTGCCATAATTGCAATTATTGTTCTTTATTGTTTCTATGCTGCCATGTTGGTATTGATGTAGAGAATCTTACCTCTCTGTTATGTTATTATGTTTTATGTGTACACGCTGATAAAGACTGAAAGAAAGACGACGAAGATTGCATCTTTCCTGTTGTTTTGTTTTCTATGATGGCGACTAGAAGAGAGTTTGTTGATTTTGTTAGAGTTTAGTTCCATGGAGGTACGGATGCTTGGCGTATCGATTGGGATACTGAACGAGTTAGATATGTAGAAGATGTGACCCTGTTTGTTCTTAGGACCCGCGATGGGGATCCTTTCTTTTTTCTTGATGTCTTAGTACGTCTGGAGTTCGTTATGCAGATCAGGGAGTTGTGGGGTGATTTGCATTACACCCCGAGGGAGGATCAGGACTCTATGGTGTCATCTGCTAGGACACCTGTCCGTGAGATCTTGCCCGGCTGAGGGATCTGTCTGGTGAGGAGTCTGAGGAGGAGGACCCGATGGAGGATCCAGAGGAGGATCCAATGGAGGACCCTACTCCCTAGGCATATAGACTTGTGCTAGTTTTTGTTTTGTCAAATAGTTGTATATGTCTTTTGAGTACAAACCTTGTGTATTTTTGGGTAGACTATGATCCATGCCACTTATGTATATATGTTCTTTTTTATGTGTATTATTCAGTAATTACATCCTGTGATGTTTATGTTTTGTTTAAGTTTATGCCTTTGAGAAAGAAAATTTGAAATCCGTATTTTTTTTTCAAGATTAAACCTTTACCGCGTTTTGTTAAGTTTTTGATGTTTTAGTATGTAAATGTAGTACCCTAAGGAGGGTGTTACACATATAATTATGTTGAGTATTTAAATAAAGTATGTGTTTTTCTCCAAAACAGTTGGATTTATTATGATGCCATATTTTTAAAATGTACTATTGAGAATTTGTTACTTTTCACCCCAGTTTTCTATTTCCATGATACATTCCGATGAGGATCCAAGCAAGCATTGGATAAGAAGACAAAGCTTTAGAACAGCAGCTTATGTAATTATATTTATTTTGCATTTAGATTAATGGTTCTATAATTAAATTATTATGATTAGCTTCGTGTAATAGTTTATAATCTTAGACATATCATATAGATGTTTAGTAAAGAGCAAGTTTTCAAATGTGTAAAATGTCTTGCTCTCTTACTTTTCATTAAAGGCTCTATATATTTATTTGTTAATAGTTATTATACAGGTTATGTGTTGACATTTTAAGCTTAAAAGTGGCATACTTAATTCTATTTACTTAGTGTACTTAAGGTATACTATAGTATCTAGAATTAGGGTGTTACACAAACACCCCTACCTCAAGTGGTGTAACTAATGCTCAAGCTTTCCTCTTATTCTTCCTTGATATCTCCTCTTCCTCTTTCTTCCTTTCTTTCTTCTCTTCTTCATTTTCCTTTTATTTTCTCTTCTTTTCCTGCTATTCTAGAATGTGGGATGAGAGAAATAAGGGAAAAGAAAGTCAAAGATAAAGATGAAAAGATGAGGGGTGGTGGAGAGATAAGGTTGGACTAGATATTTAGTTGGAAACTTTATATCTCTTAAGAATACTTTGATCTTACCAATCCAAAGATTCCTATCTTGCTAGGTGTTATGAAAAATCTTAGGATTCATCTCAATCTTATTTCCATCATTTCATAATCTTTCATACACCTAAAACTATCACTAAAGTTCTATTACTCTTTTTTAAGTTACATTAAACTTAAAGACATAAGCTAATGAGCTTAAAGGTATATACCTTAACCTATTCTCATTACTAGAAAGTTCTTAATTCTTTACTTGATGTCGTCTTAAATTCTCATTTCCAAGATATCTGCCTATTTAATCTGGTCTTTAAACATTCATTCAATGTTACTAAAAATAGTAAATTGTCTCAGTTAATTCTCCAAAAATAAGCACATTATATTCTATTTATTTGTGACCTAGAAATAAATTCTTCATATTTATTTCCCTAGTTCTAGCAGTTTATGCTACTCTTTGGGCTATTAACAGCTACTTTTCGCATACAGTGATTTAGGAAAATAACCTAATTAACTTAAAAGGGTTACCTAAGTTAATAGGTAACTCTTGCAAGAGGATGTTACACCTACCACATTATGATTAGTATTGGCAAGGGAGCTTGCACGTTGAAGACATTAACAAGCAAGCCAATAAAAATCTATTGGAATGCGAACAAACTTGAAAAGTACTATAGCTAAGTGCCTCTTGAGGCCTAGTCTCTTAGTTTACTTTATGTTTGATCTTCCTTAGTTTTTGTGGGTATACATTATATAGACTTCAATCCATTGCTCAGTCAATAAAATGAATTTATATATTTTTATACATTTAAGTCTCAAAAGAACCTCAAGCCATAATCTGTCTTGAGAATGTCTATTGAGCCCATTCCTCATAGGATCTGAGTTTTCTTTTAAAAATCTTAAGACCCTCAAGCCGGAAAATGCCTTGAGATTGTCCAAAGCCATTCCTTATGGGATTTGAGGTCCCTTAGATTCCAAGTTAAGAGGAATAACCCACAAAACCCATTTGTGTGTTTTGGTCGCGAGTTATGGGCACATACCCATATCCTCAACACTTGGTCATAACCATTTTGTGGTTGTGAAATTAATTGGCTACATGGATTACGACATTTGTCATCTGCCATCAGGTACCTACCGTGAATATCTTATATTAAACTGGTTCTGAAGTTAAAAATTATTAAGTGTTAGGAGATTTTCTGAACTAGACCATAAACACTAAAGAACTCGGTTATGGATCACTTTAAAATTTGCCTAAGTCCTAAGTGGAATACAGAGTGCTCAAATGTTTTGGGCGTTGGACCCCGGACCAAGGTTCTACTTGATTAAAATTCTCCTAAGTCCTTAAACAATTACCAAGCACACATTTATAATGGGCGTTGGACCCAGTTCGGGCCATGGAAAAGAAACAAGCATACAACGCTAAGTTATAAGTACAAAAGAAATGCATTTAATATACCTCGATGACCAGGACAATTGTCTTTACAAAAATAAAATGCCCTAGGTAGAGGCGAAGGAATGCAATAAATGAAAAGGAAAAAAGGAAAAGGCAAGTTAAGTTTCAGCTCCTCCTCCTTCCAGACTCTGCTTCACCTTCCGTTGGATCGGGCACACCAGTTGCAGGCTACCTGGTAGTGGGGATCCCAACAGTAGCTTGATTCGCCTCCCCCGCTATCACTAGGTGACTATCCTAGATTAGCATTTTAGGATTCAATCCTTCTAAGGCTAGGGTGACATCAGGATTGAAGCGTTGGACCTGGGCAACTGCATTATGGAACTGTTCATTACCAATGTTCGTGGAGATTGCCTCTAGCTTCGCATTGTCCTTTTCTAGTTGCACCAATCTGGCCTGGAGATCCTAAATCTGAACTCGGAGGTCGGTAATGGTCTTTTCAGAGTTGGCCCTCTCTTTCTTGAGCTTGGACTTGGAATCGACCAGCTTCTTTTTCAGGTCTTAGGCCTTTGATTCAACCTTTTCCTTCTTCTTTAAGGTCAATTCAAGCTTTTGAGCTCCGTCTTCCTCGACCTCCTTCAGCTGCTTGCCGACTTCTTCTTATATTCCACCAAGGTCTTCTCAAGACTATGGGCTTCAGCAGTGACCCAGAGTGCAAAGGTCTGGAACTTGATCAAAGTCTCGGGTGGATTCCTCTGGGTAATGTACTTAACAACCTCATCTCTCAAGAGTCGCTCATCAACGAACTCTTCGGGCTCCGTGTGCCCTGTAATCAAGGGCATTGGTTCTTCCCTTTCCTCTTCGTCTGCCTCCGTTGTTATCCTCTTCCCATGATCCTCGTCCTAGTGCCTTCAATAACCTATCTCCTCCTCCTATGAAGAGGTTGTGCAAGAGAATCTAGCTGATTAGAGCCACTTCAATAATAGGATCCCGGGCAATGGAAGTTGGAGCGATGGGTGCAGGAGCATTAGAAGGTCTGACCCCCTCTTTTCCTTGCCTTAAAAACATGAAGGGCGACAAGAGATGATCCAGATGCCATGCTTTCTGCAACAAAACATGAAAAGTAAACAAGTTTGAAACAACTGGAAAGAAAGATACTAATAGCAAGAGGTAAAGACGAACTACAGATTACGGCCTAATACCTACCCATTATAACCCCAAGAACTTCATCATCGGGGGTTTCCAAAAGATCCTTGTAAGGAATCAACCCAACTTCTCGAGCCCATATGTTCATGAACTCAATAGACTCGGTGTCATCCTGGTCAAGATCTTATTTCTCCTTCTCAATTAACCCAATAGGGGCGCTCCATGCCTAGATTGTCTAATAAGTGGAACATCGGTTCCCTGTTGGCATCCAGAAAGAACGGATGGGTGCTTGGAGCCGCCATTAGCTTGAAGAACTTTCCCTTAAAGCCTTTGAAGCTATCTTGGAAGACTCCGAACACCTTCCGTTCGGATTGAGACTAGATCGTGATCCAGTTCTTCTGCATTGCCCCTTCCCCTTGGAGACACCACCGAGTGAACAAGTAGAAAACTTTTTTTCGAGTATTATAGTCTGACTACTCAGCAAAATCTTTCAAAAGCAATAATATTTCCCCAGCTATTGGGGTGAAGTTGGGACGAAGCAGCATTAAGAGTACAAAGGAATGCTATTTGGAAATTGGTGAATGAAATCCAGAGTCCCAGTCGAACGAAGAGATCTTCATACATAAACATACAGTATGCGCCCACTTCTCGGCCTGAACACACTCTCTCGTTCTCCACTAGAGCCAAAACTTGATACTGGTGGTCCCCAACGCCATCTTCTATCATCTCCAGATACACCTTGAGATCCTTAATGTCCATTCTAGTATAAAAGTCAGACTTATTGTTCCAAACGTTGTCTCCTACCTAGGGGTATACGGTCTTCTTGGGAGTAAGTACCAAAAGTCCCTCAATAACCGGCCTCCTTTGCACCACTGCTCTTATACTTGCCATAGAACTCCTAGAAACACCCACAGGGGCTGGTAAGTTATTGTCAGAATCAAGAATATTAGCTTACAAATTTAGACATGGAGGAGGGCGAACCACGGAGGGAACCTTTAAAAGTCCTCATCCAGATCCGCCCTCCATCTCCAAAACTACGGCCTCCACACCCACAGAAGTCTAAGCCTCAGTTGGACACCTCCACTGCTCATAGCGCGGTAGAGAGGGTGCTCCATAGAGCGATGCCACTGAATGGACCTAGAAATGCAGGTATCCTTACTCTTTTTTACTAAGAAAATAGAGGGAATGCCTTAAGACAGAGAAGGCAGAAACCCTCTATCTCAAAACCACACTAAAAGCAACAAAAATAGAGGGTAGAAAGCAACATACCTTGAAGAAATAAAGGAAATAGATGATTGAAGGAAGTTTAGCCAAAGAGAAACTGTTGAAAATTGGTGAAAACTACTGTGAACTGTGCAAAACTGCACTTTTCTGCTGTTCACGACCACCGAAAATTGCCTTAGGTCATTGAAAAATTGTTAGAGAAATAGTAAAGTGTGTAAGAGGCGTCTTTAGCCCCTATTTATAGAGGCAAGACAATTGGGGGCAATTCTGTCCTAGCACTTCGGATTTCAAAAGCCCCTTATCATGGCGCGTAGAACCCTAACTACAACTATCTAGTCAGAGTGCGTTATGTAGACTTCATAGCTGTCACAGTAGTTGAAAGGACGGTTGCTCAGAAAACCAGAAGTCATGCAAGCCCTATTGTTGAGTATGGATTTTTTCTACAGGCCTCGGTTTAACACTAGAATGTCTGCCTCTGCTGTTTGACACGTGGGCGGTTACTAGACCATGATGTACACATGAATGTCAAGTGACGACCTTGATCAACGCCTCCAAATTAAAGCCCTTAACCCTTGGAGGGCAGCACGGACCATGGCTTCGTGTAAAGCGCAGATTTTGTCAACTGGGTGCATTGAGACTTACCTTGATACTTTGCTATATTAGCCAAGAATCAAGTTGGGGGCAATATGAGCATGACAAGGTTAAACAATGAGTGTTAGGCTCATCCTGATGAAAAAGCAGACAATGGAAAATAGAAGATACAAGATTCAAAAAAGGAATTTTATTATTCTCATTTCATACATCGTCAACTTTACAAAAAAGAGCACATAAACTACTATAAGTCAAGAATGCCCATTGGAGAGAGCCAAGAAGGAAGCCAGATAAAGACAGTGATGATGTTGATGACCACTAACCATGGCCACCCCTAAGGTTCTTCCAGAAACCAGTACCCATTTCTTCCTTATTGACTAACATAAGGAGAATGCTTCAGTCGAAGTTGCTCCAAGAGATTGTTACACCCTCCTGTATATCCAACTGCACTTATGAGTAAAACCAAGGCACTTGGCTAGTGGCTCCAAAATAGTCGAGAAAGTAGGAGGATATAGTGCGGAGCATCTCAATGCCTCATAGGAAATACAGTAGAAACGATGAATCCTCCCGACGTGCGCGCAAAGGTTGCACACCCCTGCGTACGCCTAGAAAGAAAGGTTTCTATTGCCCTGATGCATGTTGACTGACCTACGTAGGGCAGCTACTTGGTCCTCACAGAACCATTATGTCTGGTAAGAAAGGCCCCCATTAGAGGAATGTGTTGGGGAAAAGGAAACACCTTTAAGAATTTTGGAAAGAACAAGAAAAAGATCTCAGAAAGAAACATGGCTCTCCACAAATTACAACTCCACTGCAAGCATCCCTTATTTATAGAGGGAATAAAACATTCTGATTAGCTCCCGAGAAGGCTAACTAGCTGCACATTCGAGGCCATGTTTTAATGCCCTTTTCCTCGTGATTGGCCACAAAAGTAGCGAACAGTTGGGAAATAGCTTGAAACTGCTATCCTTTTTAAAAGGGTCTTTAATTTCCAATAAAGTCAAAGCGATGATTCCCAAGCAAAGTCAGACTACTACAAACTATAAGATAAAGATGCAAGAAAAGACAAGACAGACCCTGTGAACTACACATGGGGGCAACATATATCATACCTTGAATGGCGGAATAACGACGTAAGCAGAACAATTTGATTCGGATCCCGACCTTACAAGTTAACCCCAGAAGTATACTATGATGTATCATGAACGTCGATCCTTTGGAAGAAACATTGCAAGATCCGGTGTTTACACGGACTAGGATCCCTTTGTCTATCGCGTGCCTTGTGTTCCTATCAAACTCAGATACATTGACATTTAGCTATCCTATCTAAGTGCCAAGCTAGGGCCAACTATTCTGAACCATGATCCGAACCACGTCTAGTGAATCAACTCGGCATGTGTACTATCGGTATCCACCGTGGACATCTCAGCTAAGCACCAGTGACACATTGTCAAGACCTTGGTACCATGTACTCCGGACAGGAACATTGGGAAACTACATCATGATCACGAGATTTGCGCCACGGATAAATCTCAAAATATCTGTAACTGCCAATCATGATCTTACAAAATTATAACGTCCATAACTACCTCAAACTGCTCATAACTGTAGTATCAGTGTTTTGAACTTATAGGGATTTCCTACTACAATTAAGGGAGACAAAACTCTAATTACACTCTATAAATACTAGGCTTATTTACCTTCTACATATAACTTATTGCTTACAACATAAACCCTTTTTGTGCACAGCCTGATTTGAGAGTTGAAGTTTGTTTGTAGGTACCAACCCCCCTGATTCCAACACGTTTTGCTACTACTACATAAGAAAGAAACCACCATAACGTGCTTATCTAGGTACAGCTCAGTATCTACTATTGAACACATTTCATGCTTCACACTTGACATTATATTTATATCCCCTAACCCAAACTCTTGCTATGTTGTTTTTGCCACTCTCATTATCCCAAAACTTGTATCTGTAACCCACTGATACCTTGAATTGAAACAACAATGGAAGAGAATGAGGAAGTGGGCGAGGAGTATTTGTTCAAGATTATGCTCATTGGGGACTCTGCGGTGGGCAAGTCCAACTTGCTCTCTCGCTTTGCTCGCAACGAGTTCGACCATAACTCCAAGGCCACAATTGGGGTGGAGTTCCAAACCCAGGTTGTGGAAATTGATGGCAAAGAGGTTAAGGCACAGATCTGGGACACTGCTGGCCAAGAGCGTTTCAGAATTATCACTTCTACTTACTATAAAGGCACTGCTGGAGCACTTCTTGTTTATGATATCAACAAGCACGGACCTATGTGGATGGGTGTGGGGACACATGCCCCCATTGAGTTAAATATATATATATATATATATATATATTGAGTTAAATATATATATATATATCTTCTATCATTTGTGTTTTATAGTTTTTAGAGTTAAAGATATATATTTGCCTCCACCATCACCTATAACAAATAATTAATTTGATACTTTGATTACATACATATGTAGTCATACATATTTGATGATATTAATAATAAGAAAAATATATTTTATTCTCAAAATATGAAAATATAAAAAAATATTAATTAATTTTTAATTATATATATATATATAAACATTTAAAAAATTGTGTATATTACCTTTGATTTTGCCTCCACTATTCAAAATGTCTGGATCCTGTTGGTGTATGCCCTAGAGACTAATACATTTTCTGTATTTACATACATTCTATTATGCTATTTTATATATGAGGCATTTCATTTATTGTGTTCTTTTTGGTAAACATAATAAAGTCCTTAGAATAGTAAGTTTGATGCCATAGGACATTAAGTGGATGACTTGATCGTGAGATCCTTTTTGGTTACAACACTATTCTTAAATGTCCCTAGTCAAGTATTATTGTTAATTAGGACAACAATAATACATTGAGACTAGTATGTGTAGAGACTGATGACCGCATCTCACGGGTCATGGATATGAGATATCAAGTCTTCACATGGGTACATATTAGAGTTATGATGTACTAGACTGACCCATCATGAGAACGCTACATGGATCGTTACGTGAGTGTCATAAGCGATTCTCATAGTGACAATGGTGTTTATGGTCCTTTGACCTGAAATCACTACGATTCTTACATGAGGAGTTGTGTGTTTTAATGCCATCAAACGTCATCTGTAACAAGGTGATTATAAAGTTAGTTATTAGACATACCGCAAATCATGCAGAGGGATGTGAGTGATCTAGATGGAATTTGTCACTCCTACATAACAGGAGCGATATCTTCGGGCCCCCTGATTGAGTGAGACTGCGAAATGCATGGCCATGCTCAAATGAGTCAATATGAGATATTAATCTCATTTGTTATTACAAAGTCTACTCGAGTATCAGGAAACGAATGATTGGACTATACAAGGGTGACGAATTCCATGCCTTGTGTTCAATCTAGATATCTTGACAAAGGGACTAAACGACACGGAAACATTGGTCACGGAAAGGTTATGTCAAATCACTGACATTCTCATTACTTGGGTAGCAAAGTGATGTGTTGCTAGATACCGCTCATTGTTTGTAATATTAAAATGAGATTTTAATATTACTACCAACGTCATGAGAACTGCAGGTCGCACACTTAGAACAGACTAAATTGGAGCAATAAGGATCCAAGTTGGACTCGATTCAATTGTGGGCCTAACTCATGACAGATGGGTTTTAGGGTTGCACAGCTTACCTTGCTACTGCTCACACTCACTTAAGGCAGCCACTATTTTAAAAATACTGTTTAAGGGGCTGCGATAGATGTTACATCACAACCCTAGCCGCACCTAAGAAAGTGAGTGAGAAACAGTGAAAGGTTCTTCTCTTCTATTCGCAGCTAGCACCGCGAAACAGAGGCGTGACTCTTTTTGCAAGTCTGTTCGTGTGGATACCGCAGAAACATCGTTGCTATTACGGTGTTGGTGATTCACCTCGCTTGTGTTTTTCACGCTTCAAGAGGTAAATTTTAAAAACTCGGATTATGGACTTTTTCGCATGGATCCTGTGTGGGAATCCTATTATTCCGCTACGAGATATTTTGATCCGCAAGGAAGACCACCTTTGATAGCATCAACCGCTGGCTTCAAGGCTTAGTTGTGAGTCACACTCTTTTTGGGATTTTAAATTAGCATTTTCGTAGTTGGAAAAAATATACCTTATTCACTTGCAATTTAGTTATTAATTTAAATTTAAATTAATATATAGTTTAGTAATTTAAAGAAAAAATATGATCCTATACCTCTTTTAGAGGTGTAGGTACTGTACACATCATTTTTAAGAGTGTGTAATTGAAAGAAAGAAAGTGATAAGAAAAAATAAATATAATGAATGGTATTATATGAGGTGCAAAAAGGGAGTATATGTACTATTTGTGGTAAGAATATCAGAATTGTAATTTAAACTTTTTTCAGGTTACCGCTTTTTGCTATATCTGCTAAGGAGTAAGTTATTAAGTAAAATGAGTTTGAATAATTTAAGGATTGAATCATTCACGTAAACCAAAGAAACAAAATATCATTTTACTCTATCTTTTTGTTTCCTGTTCTGCTTTATTTGTGTTTTTTGCTTCCCATTGTTTTAAAAGGTAATGTGTATGGCGTTTTAGGCTTGCGTTGATGCATGCCCTTTTTTAACCTTTTTTTCTAACTATCAGTAATTGATTACACGTATATCGTACAGGTGTCTTCATGTGTCTGACACGGATACATGTCCAACACACAGGCACACCTAAAAAATGACGTGTCTGTACTTCATACGATATATATTATAAGAGCATCAAATTTTAACATATTTTTTAAATTCCTTAACTGTTAAGTTTTAATATATCTAGAACTAAATAACAAGCATGGCTGCTTGGGTATTCTGTTGGGGACTGTCAAAAAGAAGTAAAACAGATAAACTTCCTTCTAAAACGTGCATAGTTTACCTTTACCATATTATCAGTGATATGCCTTGAAGTTTCTTTTTGTCAGTGATCTGCTTATCATTTTTTCTTTTTCTGTGCTGAAGCTTTAATTATTGTATAAATGATCCTGCAGCTCATTGTGACACCACTGTGGCAAGAATGTTGGTCAGGAACAAGTGTGATTTGGAGAATATTAGAGAGGTGAGCACAGAGGAGGCCAAAAGCCTTGCAGAAGCAGAAGGCTTGTTCTTTATGGAGACATCTGCACTCGATTCTACCAATGTCCAAACAGCCTTTGAGATTGTTATTAGGGAAATCTACAACAATATCAGCTGTGAAGTTTTAAACTCTGAATCTTATAAGGTTGAATTGTCTCTGAATCGAGTAAGCCTGGTTAATGGGGCAGGATCAAAGCGAGATATTTCTTGTTGTGCTCGATGAACCTTGTCCTTTGACTTGTTTTTGATACTCCAGATCTTTCAAGCCCTGTTTCTTGTTCCTTTCTTCCTTTCTTTTGCTATTCTCAAAATTCTTATAAGTATCATTTCTTGACTCTACTTTTTTTTTCTAACTTTAATTTTTTTACGTTACTTTTCTCTTACATCAATTTTTACACTACTTTCTATACTATTAATCATATCACTTTTTCTTATTACTTTCTCTCACTTAATCACAACCATTGAAAAATGATATGAAAAGTGGAGTATATTAAAAAATGATCACTTTTTTTTTGTTATTTTCTCTCACTTAATTATAATCATTGAAAAATAATGTGAAAAGTGATATATATTAAAAAATGATGTAGGAACATCATTTTCCTTTTTTATTCCCTCCACCAATTTATGTTCACAGACCCTTTCCCCCACCCCTTACTAAAAGAAAAAAGAAAGGGAGAAAAAAGCTTCTGTGTGGTACCATGTCTAAACTGTAACACCCTAATATCGATAACTTAGTATACTATGCATATATCTAGATAAGCAGTATTAGTTATACTACTTCTAACTTAAACATTATTATAATCCATATCATTTAAACAAATAATAATGGAGAGCCTTACTGAAATTAAACGTTATATATACATCTTGCCTCGAAAGGGCTCATTGTATACATAAACTTTCATATAAACTAAAAGCAGAATAAATAAATACAAGTTTTACCACTAAGTATAAAAACTACCCTAGTCTTCATACTTTTTCTTCTTGCCTTTGGATGAACTTCCACTTAGATTTACATGACAACAAACGAGGTGAGAAATCATATTTTTCAGTATAAGTAACTAATACCAGCAATTTAATCATTCGCAATGAATAAACCATACTATTACATAAGAATATATACCTCAACTCTATGCAATGTTCAAAATGTAATCTATAACTTTAACTCGGACTAAAACAAAAAATGATGTCAAATAACTGCTCATACAATCATTTGAAACTATCAAGCAAAACAACTACCTATACAGCTGTTACCGAAGGCGGATGCAACACAAACACAATAGGAACACAAATTCCAATTAGAACAAGTATTAAATAATGCCATGATGAGATGATGTATGCTCAAAGAAAAGTGTATGCTAGTGTGAGTGCAGTGTGGTAAAACTTGGCTATTCTCTTGGGTAGGGAGGGAATCTGCTATAATAATGTGCAACCTCCTATAACCTACCAAGTAGGGTGGGAGTCTGGTATCATAACACATAATCCTATAGCCTACTAAGTAGTCTACCAAGTAGTCTACCATCAATTAGGTGGATATTGCCACCAAAAAACAGAGTTAATGCCTCCATTATCTGAACTCTAGGAATAGCAAGTCTGTGTGAATAGTGAGGTGTGTGTGTGAAAATGTGGAGTTATGCCTAACTGTAACATAACCACCAGATAACTCTATACTAAGTCTATCTTTTCATTACTAAATCTACCTCTTCTCGGTGAGACCATTTCATGCACTACGACATTTAACCACTGCCAACTAGGCTTAGTACACTTTCTGTCTTTGCAGTACTAACTCTTCTTCCTCTCTATAAGAGCTTTCATGCACTATGACACTTTACTCTTGCTAACTAAGCTCTGTGGCACTCTACTATTGCCAATCAAACTTAATTTACTTGTATCTAGCTTCTTAACTCTTTAATAACCTTTCTTGTGATATGTATACAACACTAGGTTACTTAAGAAACTAACTCTTGGTCTATGGCAATCCATGTCCAATGGATGCACAAGCTTTACTCACTTTCCCTTATATGCATTATTGTCTTTCTCTCTAGGAATTACCCTTACTAGTGTCTCAAGACTCTCTACTAGGCATAAAAAGGGAGTCCCAACAAGTAGGATAACCAAAAACATCAAAAATCACATTTTTGGTACCTGGGTGCTTGAGCGCCTCCTTCTTAAGCACTTGAACGCTCTATACGTGCCTGAGCGCTCCTAACCAAGCGCCTGAGCGCTTGCTGGGCAGAGCATAGCTCATTGCTCTGCTTACACGCATACTCTCTGATCCTTAAGCGCCTGAGTACTTTACATTGAGCGCTTGAGCGCTCCTCGCACAGCAATAAATCTGCAGAATCTTACAGATTGCTGCCATTGTTCCATTGGGACTTGGCAGTGATCCAAACTACCAAAAACTGCTTCTAGGTGATTTCTAATACCACTAATAGCCTCTAAAAATGTTGTAACACTTGTACAACCTATTGGTTCACTTAATCTTGTGTTAACGATCAAAATCACATACACACTTCCTATTAACCTATACTCCATTTAATCCTCTTTCTAACCTTGTCTAAGGCCAGAACTCACTAATCTTGATTCCAAATAGCAAAACTAACCAATTCCAACCATTAAAACTGAGATTCAAGCAAGAAAACATATTTTACTCTATAAAAACCTATTTTCTCCACATGAAAACCTAACCTCAACTATGAATTGGTTTAAGGGAAAAGATGAAATGGATGGTCAATAACCCCTACCTCTTGTAGACAACTTGGTCTTGAGGCCTTGCTCTTGTTCTTATTTCTTGAGGCCTTGCATCTTCCCTGTTGCTTTCCTTCTCCTCTTTCTCTTATTTCTTCCCTTGGTTTCCTTTTTCTCTCTTTCTCCCTTCTGTTCCTACTCTCTGCCGTGGGATGAAGAAGAGAAGTCCAAATTGACTTCTTAAGGATTACCATTAATGTGGTACTAATAATCCTGATCTACTATGAACACTTAGATTCCTCTGAATCCTATTTTCTAACTTCTAACAAGTCTAAAATAAATCGTAAGATTCATTGAAAATCTTGTTTCACCATTTCTCTATTTTCTCATATCTGCTGGGGGTCAATCCCGCACTAAAAGCACAACTAGTATGTCTAAAAATACCAAATTAACTTCTATTATCCTGAAACTTTAACTACATCATACTTAGCTCATTTGTGACCTAGAAACAAACTATCCACATATGTTTCCCTTAACTAAGCAATTTATGCTACTATCTAGTTCATTTTAGGCTACTTTTCACACTTGAGATTGCAACAAAGTGCCTAAACTAATCCAGTTTGTCACAAAACTTAATGTGAATGCTTATGTCTTGGATTATATCAAATAAGTTTTTTATGATAATAAAGCCAAAGATGAAGATCAAGATTAAAAGAGAAGACCAAGATCAAAAGATAAAGACCAAGATCAAAAGAGGTATATTAGATATAGGTATTAGAATATCAATGTAAAATGCCATTTAAGTATCTCAATGATTCTCAAATGGTTTTTCAAATATCATTTTCAAAATCAGCTTGTTAATTCAAAGTTAAACATGTTTTTCAAGAAATGTTGACTTTAATCTTGGATTCAATATTCATGAAGGCATTTATGTTTAATCCAATGATCTAAGTGTTAGAAATGGCTTACATACTCAATTGGACTTGAAAAATGTGTTCAAAGACCAAGGTAATCGATTACAAGATATTTGTAATCGATTACATAGCAAACAGAGACCTTGTAAATGATTACACCAAGCTGGTAATCGATTACAATGAGCCCAGAAAGGCAAGAACACGTTAAAGAAGCCCTGTAATTGATTACAGAGAAATGGTAATCGATTACAAGAAAGTCAGAGGCCTTGTAATCGATTACACCAAACTGGTAATCGATTACCAAGTGCCCAGAAAGCCAAGAACACGTTCAAACAGCCATGTAATCGATTACAGAGATTGTGTAATCGATTACCAATGGTCTGACAACAGCCAATGACTATTTTGTTGGCTTTTAATGTTGCCATAAATGCTACCCAATGGCTCCTTTCTTCCAACAACTTATAAATACTTGCCTTGGGGCTTCATTAATGGCTGACCTTCAATTCAGAACATCAATCTAACACTTATATACGATATTCAAATTCTGAAAATGTTTTTGTCCTGTTTTTGTGAGAAAACTTGAGATATTCAAAAGGGGCATTGCTAGAGCCTCAATTTGTATCAATCTACTCTTTGAGAGAGTTTCTATCATTCAAACACTTTGTTTATTCTGTAAAGAGGTGAGGTATCCCTCTAGTAAAAAAGGGTGAGGTATCCCTTGTTGAAGAAAAGCTAAGGTATCCTTCAAAGGTGTAAAGAGGGTGAGGTATCCCTCAAAGATTGTAAAGGGTGAGACATCCCTGTTTTGAGGCTCAAAGCACAAAGGTGAGGTATCCCAAGGTGTTGTTGAGTGTTTCAAATCTGTAAAGGTTTTCAAGCACTCGTTCAAGCTTGAAGTTTAGTGAAAAATCTCGAGTGGTTCGCTTGAGGACTGGATGTAGGTCACAAGGGGTGGTTGAACCAGGATAAATCATTGTGTTTGATTCTCTCAACCTATCTCTTTACATTTATGCATTTATTTTATATGTTTGCTTGAATGTTATTCATCTTGGCTTGTTTAATTTGTGAGTGAAGTATTCAATCTCATTTATCTATTCACTTCAATTATCCAATAGCTTCAACGAAAATTGATAAACAAACGTTTTACAAAAGATTTGAGAAAATATTTCATAAACTCAATTCACCCCCCTCTTGAGTTTGAGGCCACTTAGTAATAAGTGATATCAGAGCTAGGCTCTTGTGTAAAGGGCTTAGCAGCTTCAAGAGATAGTGATGGCCTCCTCAAATGATTTTTCAGAAAGTTTTTCTATTTATAGACCTCCCTTTTTCAATAGGGATGGGTATGCTTATTGGAAAGAATGAATGAAAATTTTTATTGAAGCTATTGATTTGGATGTGTGGGATGCTATTGAAAATGGTCCTTTTATCCCCACACAAGTTGTTAATGGTGTAAGAGTTAATACACCAAGAAGTGAATGGACCATTGATGATAAGAAAAAAGTCCAATATAATTTGAGTGCCAAAAACATCATTACCACATCCTTGGGGTATGATGAGTTCTTTAGAGTCTCAAATTGTAAATCTGCCCAAGAAATGTGAGACACTTTACAAGTAACTCATGAGGGTACTAGTGAAGTGAAAAGATTAAGGATTAATACTCTCACTCACGATTATAAGCTTTTTAGAATGAACCAAGATGAAAGCATTCAAGAAATACAAAAATGTTTTACACATATTGTAAATCATCTTACTTCATTGGGAAAGACTTTTCCTAATGAAGACCTTATTAACAAAGTGTTGAGATGTCTGAGCAGGCATTGGCAACCTAAAGTGACGGCTATTGCGGAGTCAAGAAATCTCTCAACCATGACCTTAGCCACATTTTTTGGCAAGCTCCAAGAACATGAATTGGAATTGAATAGACTCAACCAAAGTGAGGAGCTTGACAAGAAAAAGAAGGAAATAGCTTTCAAGGCCACTTCCTCCATAATTAATGATGATGATGATGAAGATGATGGAGATGGCTTGGAAATAGACGAGGAGAATCTTGTTCTACTAGTAAAGAAATTTGGAAGATTCTTCAAGAAGAATGGAGCTCATAGAAGACCTCCCTTTCCCCAAAAGAATGTCTATCACAAAGGAGAAGGAATCCCATCCACTCCTAAATGCTATGAATATAGAGAATTGGGTCACATGAAGATGGAGTGCCCAATCTATCAAAGTAAAGTGGAAAGAAAGAAGAGCCTACATAGCTTAGGATGACAATGACATGGATTCAACCGATAGCTCAGACAATGAGAAAGTCAATCTATGTTTCGTGGCTAGAGGAGAAGAGGAAGATGAAGATGACATAGAGGTAACATCCTCAAATTCTGAATCAAACTCTTTCCTTTCTTATGATAAATTTCAAGATGCATTTGAAGAATTACATAATGAATTGATAAGGCTTGCAGAACTTGTTTCATCATCTAAGAAAACAATTTCTTCTTTTGAAAACAAAATCTCTATTTTAAACAAGGAAATTGAGGAACTAAGAATAGAAAATGAAACTCTTGGACTTATTGATGCAAATTCTTCATGCATGACATGTTTATCACTTGATAATGCATCTATACCCTCATCTTGCTCATCATGTAAAGCATTTGAAATTGAGATTGAGGATTTGAAAAACACTCTTTTAAAATTTACCTTTGGAAGAGATAATTTGAACATATTGCTTGGGAATCAAATATGTGTTTTTCAAAAGGCTGATTTGGGATATAATCCCAATAACCAATAAAAGTTTCTCAAGAATTTCTTTGTTTCATCAAGTACATCAAGTAGTCCCTTTATTAAATGCTTTCATTGTGGTAGGAAAGGGCATAGTGCATTAACTTGCAATGTAAGGAAGAATATCAATAACAAGTTAGGAACTAAAATGATTTAGGTTCCCAAAGGCACTTTGCCAAAAATTAACACACAAGGACCCAATAAAATTTGGGTACCAAAAGACAAAAATTGAAGTGTGTTGTAGGTGTGCTTGAAGGCCAAGAGCTAACTTTGGAATCTTAAAAGTGGCTGCTTCAAGCATAAGACTAGAAAATACTTCAAGATGTCCTCCTTATCTCCTAGAAGCTTGAACTTGCATTCTTTGGTTAAGTGGAGACTTGCTCTATGCTTTACTAGTTTAACATCTTGAAAAATATTTTTACATATCTCGAATATGCTAAATGAATATGCTTTTTATGTGAAATGGCATGTATAATATCAATATCTTTGAACTTGTCATAATGGATCAATCATGCATCCAATTCTGTTGTACATTACATTAACTTACTGCATAATATGCTATTTTGATGCATAATATATTACTTTGTTGCATAATGTGATATCTTGATGCATAATATATTATTTTGCTACACAATTATGTGTTTTGGATCAAAGATTGGTTAGTTTTTATGTTTACATGTTGTTTCGATTTAATTTGGGATGTTTTGGAACTAATTTGAAGGCTTTAAGTTTGATCAATTACTATTTGAAATGCAAAAACTGATTTCAGCAAGCATGTAATCGATTACAGGATCCTTGTAATCGATTACAAAGGCTCTGTCAAGCATTCCAAGCCAAGTCAGAAAGCATGTAATCGATTACATAAACTTTGTAATCAATTACAAGGAAAACAGAACGCGTGTAATCGATTACAAAACCTTTTTTTTAATTTTACTTAATCTTGATGTTCTGTTCTTTCATTATGCTTTCCTTATGCTTAATCTTTATCTAACCCCATATTGCTCTTGTATATGACTCTGAATTCTATTGGCATAAATGATAAATTTTATCTAAGATTTTCTTCATATGCATTTGCTGTTGGTATCACATATTGATGTGCTAAACAATTTATACTCTGATATTGATCCTGCTGGGTTGAAATGATTATATCCAATCTGAATGCGTATGTCTTCTTTTTTATAATGCCAACGGAGGAGAGATTAGTGAAATATATTGCATGTGTACGGGGGAGTTTTGCGCTTTCACATATTCTATCTCATGCATACATTACGGGGGAGAGTTGTGCTTAAATATCTAATAATCAAATAAATGCAAATATTTTTCCTTCTGTTGAATGTTTAGTTTATCATCATAAAAAAGGAGGAGAATGTGAATGCTTATGTCTTGGAGCATATCAAATGGGTTTTTGATGATAACAAAGTCAAAGATCAAGATCAAGATCAAAAGAGAAGACCAAGATCAAAAGATAAAGACCAAGATCAAAAGAGGTATATTAGATATAGGTATTAGAATATCAATGTAAAATGCCATTTAAGTATCTCAATGATTCTCAAATGATTTTCCAAATATCGTTTTCAAAATCAGCTTATTAATTCAAAGTTAAACATGTTTTTCAAGAAATGTTAATTTTAATCTTGGATTCGATATTCATGATTGTGGATAAATAACCCTGTTATATTTTGATTAATGACTAAACTTAACATAATTATTACTTTAATTCACTAACTACTTGTCAAGCTTGACTTTTTCAATGAGATTTAATGGAGCAAGAAAAGTGGATGCAAAGGATCATGGAGCAAAGCATTTCAATGCGAGGATCATGAAAGAAAACTTGAAGAAGGAGCATCATGAAGAAGGAATTTAAGGAAGATCATTAGGAACCTTTTTGTAAAGAAAAGACTTAATATAATTATTTGATTGAGCTCTCTAAAATAAGTACAATAAGTAAAAATGGTTTTCAAAAGTAAAAATGGACTAACAATGAAAGAGGTTAATTAATAACTCTGTACATTTATGTGTACATCAATGTACTTTCAGTTAATTAACTAACTTTTAATGAAAATCTCAGTGTACATCTACGTATAAGTGTTATACATCTATGTATACATCGATTGATTCTGGACGTACTTGTTCAATATGCATTTTTGCATCTATACATAGATTGGTACATCGATGCATAAGCCAAAACAGAAGCAAGGAATTTTTAAAATAGCCATACAATCGATTAGGTAATCGATGTATAAACTTCTGGGCTGAAATTGCAAGTGTTTCTCAAGAACAACATCGATGTACTCATGGGTGTATCACTCAAGATCAAGAATATCCAAGAACACAATTGATTAGGCAATCGATGTACACATGTTGTAAGAGTGAAATTTTTGTTTAATACATCTGTGAACTAATCGATTGACTGGTAACAGAATCTATTTTATAAGTTTGTTTTGATCTTAACTAACTTGTAAAGTGTGTCCAATGAATCTATTTTGAAATATACCTATATAAGGACATTGGCAAACACTTTCACAACAACAACTCATTCAAAATTTGAGATCAAACACACAAATACAGATAGAGCTTTTCATTGAAAAATTGAGTATTTTTTTGTAGAGCTTCAATTTGTAATATCTGATTTCTTAGAATCTGATCTAATCTTTTCGTATTATAAAAAAGAGATAAGAGAGAAGGTTATCTCGCTAATTAAATTAAGAGTAGAAGGGACTCTTGGTACTATGCAAGAGTAGAAGGAACTCTTGTGGGAATTGCAATATTGCTTTGACTGAAAAAGCTGTCATTTGGGTAGAATGAACCAAGAAGTGAAGCTTGCGTAAAGAATCTTGTAAATTGATTTTTAATAGTGGACAAAACTCACAGTCATGTGGGGACTGGATGTAGGTTACCAGAGGAGGTAGCTAAACCAGGATAAATCTCAGTTTGTAATTTTCTTTATCCATTTACTCTTTATTTGCATTATTTTTTGAATGTATGAATTAAACAATATGTTAGGGATGCTTGCATGATTTGATTAGTTTATGATCTTGTTCATATCTGAAATCAATCTTATTTTTGATATTTCTTTATAAGTTTCAAGTCTTGATAGAAATACATACTGCAAAAACACATTTTGGTTTGTTGGTTGACAAAATCTTTTTTATAGTTATAGAAAAGAATTAGTTTTTGCAAAAAGGGAAAAAGTTTCAGAAACTTATAATACTCAATTTAACCTCTCCCTTCTTGAGTATTACGAAGCCACAACAAACAAGTGGTACCAGAGCTTTCATTCTTGTGTAAAGCTTAACAGCTTAAGAGGATGGCTTCAAATGACATCTTGGGAGAAGGGGCTTCCTTGGCAAGACCCCCTGCTTTCAATGGCACTGTCTATATGTATTGGAAAGAAAGGATGTTAATATTCCTTGAGGCTAGTGGTATTGATGTATTAGATGTTGTTGAGAATGATCTATACATTCCTCACACTCTTGATGCAAATGGCACCAAGAAAGAAAAACTTAGAAGTGAATGGGATGATGATGACAAAAAGAGAGTAGGTTATAATGCTAAAGCTAAGAATATTATAACTGCAGCCTTGAGTTATGATGAATTTTTCAGGATTTCAAATTGTAAGACAGCGAAGCAAATGTGGGATACACTGCAAATTACTCATGAATGAACCAGTGATGTAAAGAAAGTAAGAATGAACTCACTCATGCACGAGTATGAACTCTTTCACATGAAGAATGGTGAAGACATCAATGATAAGCAAAGAAGGTTCACTCACATAGTGAATCAGCTGAATGGACTTGGAAAGGGCATTTCAGATGAACAACAAATCAACAAGATTATGAGATATTTGACAAGAGAATGGCAACCAAAGATTACTGTTATAACTGAATCAAAGGACTTAGCAACCATGAATATTGCTACACTATTTAGAAAACTTAAAGAGCACGAGATGGACTTACATAGCTTGAATGACCATGAAGAGAATGAGAAAAAGAAAAGAGGCTTATTACTTAAAGCACATGTCTCCAAAGAAAATTTTAACAGTGATGAAGATGAAGAAGATGAAAAAGATGAAGAATCTGAAGAGGATATGGGACTGATAGTTAAAAAGTTCAAGAGATTCCTCAAAAAGAAGAAAACCTTCAACAAAAGGCCCTCAAACTTCTTTTCAAAGAAGAACACTTCAAAAGCTGATAGTTCAACATCAAATGTGAAGTGCTATGAATATGGCAAACCTGGACATTACAAGAATGAGTGTCCTAAACTTCAAAAGAAGGACAAGCATGATAATCATGAGTCCAAGGACAAGAAGAATAGAAAGCCAAGAAGAGCATGCATAGCCTGGGAGGAGAATGAAATGGATTCCTCTGAAGATTCTAAGGAAGAAGAGGCCAATCTTTGTCTCATGACTAATCATCAAAGTGATAATGAAGATGAGGTAAATGAAATCCCCCTACCTATGATGAACTACAAGATGTTTTTGATGAATTGCATAGTGAATATCTGAAAATTGCTAAGCAATTAATGTCATCTAGGAAAGTCATTGTTAAACAATGTAGTGATTATGCATCTCTTCAAATTAAAATTAAAGAATTAGAAGCTACGAACAATAAGCTAAGTGCATCTAGTTCTACATGTTCTAATTGCATTATTCTGGAAAAGGAAGTGAAAAAACTGAAAATCACTCTATCTAAATTTACAATGGGAAGAGATAATCTAAATGTCATATTAGGACAGCAAAAAGGCGTATATGACAAAGATGGAATAGGCTATAAACTAGCATTGCATGAAAAAGTTTTTAAGAAACTCTTTGTTGCACCTAAATCCTCTATTAGTCCTTTTGTTAAATGTTTCTATTGTGCAAGAAAAGGGCATACAACTTCTACATGCTATCTTAGAAATCCTTCAAGGATTAGTGTTAAACAAATTTGGGTTCCCAAGGGAACATATGTTATGACTAACACCAAAGGACCCAACAAAATTTGGGTGCCTAAGACAAATGCTTAGAATCTGTTTTGTAGGTGTGTTTGAGAGCCAAAAGTACAAATTAATATCTTGATAGTGGCTGCTCCAAACATATGACTGAAGATATCACAAGGTTCTCATCCTTCACTCCCAAACAAGGTGGAAGTGTCACCTATGGTGATAACAACAAAGGAAGGATCTTAGGAGTTGGAACAATTGGAAGAAGCACAACTACCAAGATAGAAGATGTACTATATGTGGAAGGGCTCAAGCACAATTTACTAAGCATTAGCCAACTATGTGATAAAGGTTATAAGGTATTTTTTAACTCTAGCAGTTGCATTATAGAAAACAAGTATGATAGTAATGCAAAGTTGATAGGTAATTGATTGAATAACATACATGATAAATTTAGAGAGTATTTCTGCTAGTGATGTATGTTGTTTAATATCTAAGGAAGAGGAGAATTGGCTATGGCATAGAAGAATAGGACATATTCATATGGATCATCTAAACAAACTCATTTCTAAAGAATTGATAATTGGACTTCCAAAAATCAAGTTGTCGAAAGATGGTTTATGTGATGCATACTAAAAGGGCAAGCAAACTAAAGTATCTTTTAAGGTTAAGAATATAGTTTCAACTGAAAGACCTTTACAACTACTGCATATGAACTTATTTGGACCCTTTAGGACCAAAAGTTTTGGAGAAAATTTGTATACATTAGTTATAGTTGATGATTACTCTAGATTTACATGGACCTCCTTCTTAGCACATAAGAATAAAGCTTTTACAGCTTTTAAGAAAATGGCTAAGTTAGTACAAAATGAAAAAGGCATGAAAATAACTTCAATAAGGAGTGATCCTGGTAGAGAATTTCAAAATGAAGAATTTGATAATTTCTGTGAAGAGTTGAGAATTCAACATAATTTCTCTACTCTAAGAACTCCACAACAAAATGGAGTTGTGGAAAGGAAAATAGATCTTTAGAAGAAATAGCAAGAACTATGTTGAATGACTCAAATATGCCAAAATATTTTTGGGCAAATGCTGTAAACACAGCTTGCTACTTAATGAATAGAGTCTTGATAAGACCAATTTTGAAAAAGACTCTATATGAACTCTATTGTGAAAATAAGTTTGCCTCAAATGGTTTAATATGTTAAGTTTTGATGATTATAAATACAAGATAAATAGAATGATGCTTATGCTTGATAGATGTGCTTAATATGATATATTGTATCATGCATGATATGTACATTATCTAGTTATATTTCACTTAATAATCATGCAATAAGATATATGTAACATTCATCATATAATATATCCAATAATATTTTATATGAGTTATAAATGAATTAATATTGGATTTGACCTTGCTTAAATGAAAATGTGCAATGTGTTCTGTTACATATATCTATTAATAATTGTTAAATGTCTTATTTGGATGTGTCTATGAAAGTTTTATATGCATGCTAAACTAACTAGAGTTATACAGTTATGAATCATGCATATGAAGATATTGAATTATGATTTTGGACTAACTATGGTTGTTTAAGTAAGCAATACTTTGTAGGATAGCCTAAGTACCAAACGTGAGCATTGCAATAAGAAAGCAAAAGATCTCAATTATGCTTAACACAAGGAGAATATGATTGGACATATGTCTTTGAAGAATGTTTTTAATAATAACAATAATGAAGACAAAATAAAGATGATGGGAAGACCAAGTCCAAGATCTTATAAGAATAGCTTTAGGACTTAGAGTCTCTTTGTTTGAAGATCTCTTTGGATATCTCCTAGTGCATCAAGATAAAACAAAAATGTTTCCTTAAACTTATACCAAAACTGTTTTGATCTTGAAAATAACTTAAAAATGTTTTGGTGTTTTTGATAAACTTTCTGGGATATTTTTCAAACATTTATAACTATTTTACAAACTGAGTTATGCGAATAACTCATTGGTTATTCGAATAAAGCTTTAAATTTGGCTGTTGCGTGACTCTATGTTTTAAAGTGTTATTCGAATAACACTCCTGTTATTCGAATAAGAGTTTTTTGAATGGTTTGTTTTCACATCAGCTATTCGAATAACTCATCAATTATTCAAATAGAACTGTTTCCCAGAAATCTGTTTTAACCAGTGTTATTCGAATAAACTTAGAGTTATTCGAATAACTAATTTTCTAAAGAAAGTTTTTGTGGTAGCATTATTCTAATAACACCTGTGTTATTCGAATAACCTTTTCGGGAACATTTTTAAAAGAATGTGTTATTCGAATAGCAGAAGGCTTATTCGAATAAACGCGGTAAACACAAATCCTGATATAGTATGTAACAGATACTTTTTTGATAATAATCACGGAATTAATTGCTACAATGGCTAATTTTCTATCTGACTCTATAAATAGAGACCGTGGGTCTCATCTGAAAAAGCCCAGCTATCTGTTTTAATTTACGCTTGCTTTGAAAATTTTGATTTATAATTTACGCCTATTTTTTGTGCTCTTTTTGCTAAAATTTTGAGATATCCTTTGAGAGCCTCTTAGCACTTCAATTTGTATTATTTGCTCTGAGTGAGAGTTTCTCTTCATCTGTATTTCTATTCTTCTGTATTGAGGGTGAGGTATCCTTCAAGGTTTGTATAAGGGTGAGGCATCCCTTCAAGGTTTGTATAAGGGTGAGGTATCCCTGCAGGCTGAGACTTTAGCACAAGGGTAGAGTTTCCCTATGTGTGAAAATTGCTCTTTTATGTAACGGTTGCAAGCACCTATTGAAGCTTGTATACATAGTAAACAATCTCGGATTATTTTTGAGGACTGGACGTAGACCACGAGTGGGTTAGTGGTCGAATTAGGATAAATATCGTGTCTGCTTCTCTCTTCTCAATCTCTTTATTTTACACAATTTTATATTATTACACATTTATTTATTTACTGTTCTTAAAGCTTTTATTCTTCATCTTGTAATTTTTTTTCTTTTATTTAATAGCTTAAATATTTGTGTTTATTTTAAGAGCATTTGTGAAAAGTTTTTATACCCAATTCACCCCCTCTTGAGTAATGGTTGCCATGACTAACATCTATAAAGGTAGAAAATCAAATGTTTCATATTTTCATGTCTTTGGTTGTAAGTGTTTTGTACAAAATAATGGAAAGGACAATCTAGGAAAGTTTGATCCTAAAGCTGATGAAGGAATCTTTCAAGGCTATTCATCATTTAGTAAAGCTTTTAGAATCTTCAATAAAAGAACACAAATAATTGAAGAATCTGTACATGTTACATTTGATGAAACTAACCCCAAAAGGTTAGGAAAGGAATTTGTCGATGATGTTGCAGAAACTTTAGAAGAGATTCAACTTGAGGGAAAACAAGACAATGCCAAAGTGGATGAAATAGTGGAAATTCCAGGAGAGGCTAAACATGAAAATCTACCTAAAGAATGGAAAACTGCAAGGAATCACCCTCTGGACAACATAATTAGTGAAATATCCAAAGGGGTAATCACTAGACATTCCTTAAGAAATGCATGCAATAATATGGCTTTTGAATCACAAGTTGAGCCTAAAACTATAGATGAAGCAATTAGTGATGAAAACTGGACTATGACAATGCAAGAAGAACTTAATCAGTTTGAAAGAAATAAAGTTTGGAAACTTGTTCCAAAACCCAAGAATAAAATAAATAATTGGTACAAAATGGGTGTTTAGGAATAAGCTTGATGAAAATGGTATTATAGTAAGGAATAAAGCTAGATTAGTAGCCAAAGGCTATAATCAAGAAGAAGGAATTGACTATGATGAGATATATGCACCAGTGGCTAGATTAGAAGCTATTAGAATGTTGTTAGCATATGCATGTATCATGGATTTTAAATTGTATCAAATGGATGTTAAGAGTGCATTCATAAATAGATATATACAAGAAATAAATGAATTTCCTAATCATGTGTATAAACTAACTAAAGCCTTGTATGGACTTAAACAAGCTCCAAGAGCTTGGTATGAAAGGCTAAGTAATTTCTTACTTCAAAAAGGATTTATAAGAGGAAAAGTTGACACAATACTATTTACTAAAAGAAAAGCACAAAACATACTACTTGTTCAAATTATGTTGATGATATTATATTTAGTTCTACTAATGAATCTTCGTGTAAGGAATTTGCCAAACTAATGCAAAACGAGTTTGAAATGTCTATGATGGGAGAGCTTACATTCTTCCTTGGACTACAAATCAAACAATGTGATGATGGGACTTTCATAAGCCAAACTAAGTACTGCAAAGTGTAACACCCTCCCTAGGGCGTCACATTTTAAAATAAAAACTTAAACCAATTATAATTATTTTATTAAAGCTTGAGTTTCAAAATACAAATTTTAAAATTTCTTTTTCGCAGAAATATAAACTTACCAAAAATTAAGAGTAACAATGAAATTAGATTGAACTAATTAACATACATATGCCATATACATCACAAAATAATCAACAATAAATTAAAACATGAAAATTACAGACTCAGAGAAACAGTAGTAAACCCAAAGAAAGTTACTACTAATAGCAAGTAATAACACTAACGAGGAAGAATAAAACTCAACTAAAAAAAAAATTCCATTTCTTCACCAACTGCATCATGTTGAAACTTGGAAGATTACTTCTTGTTTTGTCACCATCTTGAGAATATTGTCTCCAATAAGCCTCAAAATACGCTTCGCCTACTACACGAATTTAAACAATACAAACCAAACAAAATAATACAATAAAGAGGTGAGATCCCTTTCACCTTTACCGATCTGGTAGCAAAGAATGATACGAATGACTAGATCATTCCATACACTGATCAATACATGAATTTAGTCATATTATCGATTTACAATTAATTCTAATAAGTATATATTGTAATCGAATAAACCACAATAACATTACCAGGATAGATATAACAATTCACACTATATAAAATGCCATAACAATAAATCGTAATAATATAGAATAAAGATTAAATGCAATATCAACATATAATATCCCAAATAAAAGATCATAGGTAAACGATCACGGATAAAAGATAATAATGTACTACATATAAACATATGCAATGTGACACAATCCTACTCCATGGAGCTACAACACACACAACGATATCGAGAGAATGAGTTGAGACTTCTATTAATCTTACTTGACCAATCCAAATATTATTGCCTTTGTCAAAACTTTGTGTCTATAGCTTTGGCTACCCCGACCAGACTATTGCCTTTGTCAAAACTTTGTGTCTATAGTGACCAATGATTGCTATTGCACTTGTCAATACTTTGTGTCTATAGCCCACGAAAAATAAACATAATGGCATAGCATACAACCCAGACACACAGTCAATTAATTGTATACTACAGGCAGTCTGATAGTCCTCTCAAAACTTGATTAAGGATAGTGCTTGTCGAGAACATAAGTGTGTTGTCACGCACCACGGCCCAGAAGGAGCTACCTCCTGTCTACATATGGAATAATGCACACTATGAACTCCAAGTCCATATCGTGAGGCTGAATACACTATGCCTATCACATCGACAACACGATGTTATTCATCTCGTCAATCAAATCACCAATTCGTAAATTGGCACGACTCGGTGCATGAACAAAGTAATAATTACCAAAATATCCTCAGGTTTCAATTATTTATATAAGTGTCATCAATTTCCAATTATTTACAAAAATACCATCAAATCTCCATCATTTACAAAAATGCCACTAAACTTCCATTATATACAAAAATGCCATCAAACTTTTCATTATTTACAAAAATGCCATCAAACTTTAAATAATCACAAAAACACCCTCAGATTTCAAATAATATCAAAAACGCCCTCAATAGCGAAAATAATTACGTAAATGCCCTCAATGGCATAAATCTCAAAATACAAGACGCTCCCACTGCGACTATCTTTTTCATAAAACCAAATCACAATACGCACCCACTTGGCGCAACATAACTTCTCATATATCTGGGTTCACCACATTGGCCCAATAGTAAAATTTGCTGTTTTTGTCAATCGCGTAGAAATTTTATTTTATTTTCAAAATCTTGTCGTTTTCACAATATATATCACATTTCCAATCGCGTAAATATAATTTTGCTGTTTCCTCAATCGCGTAATAATTTTATATCATTTTCTCAATCGCATAAGCTTTTTAAATCATTTTCTTTTTCGTTTTCCTCAAATAAACAGTTTTTGACTAATAAACAAAATTATTAAGCAATTTAAAACCATTTAAAATATTTTTCAAGCTACTGTAAAATATTTCAAATTAATGTATAATCTTTGTAAATACTAACAATACTTAAATTAGTTTCTAAAATTCAATTCGACCATTTCATTTTTAATAATCAAAACATTTTGATAAAATTTCCTTTAACATGCTTACTTACCTTAGATTATTTAGAATCCATTTTTTCTCACTTTTTGGCATTGTTGGCCGAAATCTCATAGTATAAATAAAATTCCAAAAATTCATTTCTTTGTTCTAATTCACTTGAATTCACTTGATATTCATTAAAAACATTGTAAATCACCTTAATTCCTTCCATTCAATGGTATGACCGAACCTAGGGTTTTGCATTCTTTGGAATGCTCATGCATTTCTAACATTATAATAACACATACAATACATATGCCACATATTTCAACACTATAGGCATGCAAAATATTCTAAAGCTATAATCATGCATATAAAAATAAATAAATCACCAACCGAAAAACACTTAAATAATCAAATAATTAACACAAGCCACAACAATTCAAACCACCACAATTACACAAACCGAATCCTCATGGATTCTTCATACACAGACAAAAACATTCCTCACCACCAACACATGGTTGATGAGGGTAATCTCCTCTTACCTCTTGAAGCAAAATAACCAGGTTAATCTCCTCCTTCTCCTTGAAATTTCGGGTAGCCTCCAAACAAAATCCTAACAATTTAAAACAATTAGTAAAAACTCATACAAGGTTTAATATGGAAAAACCATGGAACAATCATGGTTAAAATTTTAAAAATCAAAATTTAAATTAAAGAATCCAAACTTACCCTTGAGGAAACAAGAAAAATGATGGATTTTGAACTAGATAGAATAGGATTTTGGCAAGATCTTGTGAAGAAAAAGTGTTTAAAATATGGTTTTGATTTAAGAAAGACAAAGAGGAAAAATTATGGAGGTTTGGTTATGTGGGTAAGAAGCTTGACCGAATAGAGAGAAGAAAATAGAAGAAGAAAGAAGCTTGGGGTTTTGGTGTTTTTGGAGAGAAAATGGAAGGTCTTCAACGTAGAGGAGAGTGAAAATAAAAGTGAAGAATGAATACCAAGGTCTCTGTAGTGAGGGAGTTTTGAGTGCAATTAAGTGATTAAATTCACATGGAAACTATCCTAACCATCCATCCATTCAATGGTTGGGATTACATCTAGTTGGTGTGCTTAGGAAGCTTTGTAAAGCTTATCCAATAAGCCTCCAAAGGTCTGCTGTCAACCGTGAATCACTTGAGAAAAAGTGAGAAATAATTATTGTTTTGCTTCTTTAAATGATAGCTAATTAGAAAAGTGACTAAATATATTTAAATAGGTAAATTAACTTTGATTTAAATGCATGGCGGAATGCATTTGTGAGAAAAGTAAATATAACATGAATTGGCTAATTATAGGATTCCTCCAAAAGTGAAATGCCGTGGAAGCACATGCAAAAAGGCCACCAATTTTGACTCTCCAAGACTCCATCTAAGCCTTAGAATCCACCAAGGGTCAAGATTAAATCTTAATCACTAAGCTTGTTTCCTATTGGCTACTCCAAGCCTTGTCACAAGTTCTTGAATATTCCATTTTGCCTCCAATATTGCAGCTGCCCAACCGTGTAAGTCTTCCTTCATTTAGGTATTAAATTGTTTTCCATTTATATCTAATTATATGCTAACAATTTAGGTAATTAATTAGATTAAATATCCTAATCAATTTTAATTAACATACTAATAATATAACTAATTAGTTTAACTTACTTTAACATATATTATATCCTTTAATTAATATTAGTATATCTAATTAACATTTAGATTATAATTAGTTAAGAATTAAACTAGTCTACTTAATTATTTATCTAATTACATAACTAATTAATTAGACACATAATTACATATTTTATAATCTCTAAACAATATTAGCACATCTAATTAATATTTAGATTATAATTATTTTATAACTAAACTAGTTTAATTAGTTTGCAAATTAAGTAATTAATCTAGTCAAACTAAGCTTAATTAATTACTAATCCTAAAGTCAAACCTACAACTTTTGACTTAATCCTAGCCATTGATTCATCTTTAAATCCTATCCATTGATCAAATCCATGGTCATCTTCAAAGCTTATCCATCAAGATTCAATCCTAGCCATTCATCAAATCTATGGTCATCATTCAAGCTTTCCACCAAGATTCAATCTAATGGTCCAAAATGGTCAAGCCACTTTTGTTGACTTCTCTTTATTAGTTTGACTTCTAGGTGTCTTATTTCTATTGGTTCAAGTTTTTGTTTCTATTGGTTACTTTATTTATACGTGGGTCCCACACACAAGATGCTCGGGTCACTTTGTCAAAATTTATATTGAGTAATAAAATAATACTAAAAATTATTTTATCGCACAGTTAAATTCTAAAAGTTACGAAACTAATTTATATATCAATCAGAATTGGGTTTAGTAAGATCCCCCAACTCTAATTAATTAAAATAATATTTTTCTGACCAGAAAAATTATTATTTTCCTGTCCCGGAGCAAATCTCACAAAAAGTCCAAATAAAATTACAGACAGTAATATCAAACACTGTATCATGTAGAAAAACCAAAAACAGTACATTCGGGATGAAATGGTCATTTTTCTATTTTTTCCCATCACGAAGCAAAACACTCAAAACAGTCAAATAAAATAATAGACAGTATTATATGTCTGTATTTCATACAGAAAAATAAGAAACAGTAAAATAAGGATACATCGATCTTTTACCTAAAAATTGGGGTGTTACACAAAGAACTATTGAAGAAGTTTGGAATGGAGAATGCAAAGGAAATGGCTACTCCAATGAGTACATCATGCTACTTGGACAAAGATGAGAAAGGTAAATCAGTAGATGTTTCCAAGTACAGAGGTATGATTGGTTTCTTACTCTATCTAACTGCAAGTAGACCTGATATAATGATCAGCGTTTGTATGTGTGCTAGATACCAATCTAATCCTAAGGAATCACACTTAACTACTTTAAAAAGAATCATGAAATACTTATTAGGAACTAAAGAAATGGGATTATGGTATGCTAAAGGATCAACATGTAACTTAGTAGGATATTCTGATTCTGACTTTGCTGGATGCAAGTTAGATAGGAAAAGTACTAGTGGAACTTGTCACCTTTTAGGAAACTCATTAGTTTCTTAGTTTAGTAAGAAACAAACAAGTGTGGCTTTATCAACTGCTGAAGCAGAATATGTTGCAGCAGGAAGTTGTTGTGCACAAATTCTTTAGATGAAATAACAACTTATTGGCTATAGTGTTCTCTTAGAGAAAGTTCCAATCAAATATGATAATACTAGTGCTATAAATCTCACTAAGAATCCTATAATGCATTCAAGAACCAAACACATTGAGATAAGACATCATTTCATAAGGGATCACATTCAAAGTGGAGATATAATCATTGAATATATTGATACATCTAAGCAATTAGCTGATATTTTCACTAAACCATTAGTTAAAGAAAGCTTTTTCTACATAAGAAGAGAATTATGAATAATTGATCCTACCTATGCTTGATGTTTTGAATGTTGAATGCATGATAATTTGATGTTTGATGTCTGTACATCGATTCAACAATCGATTATTTTGATCAAATAGGTACAGGATATCATATAAATCGATTAACACATCGATTAATCTACTGTGAAAACTTGAAAATTCCAATTTGATCTGCTATACATCGATTATCACATCGATTGAATCACTGATCTCAGATGCACTACTCACTGTAAGTGCCTATCCATCGATTGATACATCGATTATAAATAGATTAAAAGTCTGATCCTGTGTATACATCGATTGTAACATTAATTGAGTGATAGTTCTAAAATTTAGGACTCACTGACTTACCCTATACATCGATTTGTATATCGATTAGGTGTATGCTGCAATTGTTGAACTCTCTGACATTGCTTATACATCGATTCACACATTGATTGAGTACAAGTTTTCAAAACTTGGTACTCTCTGACTTCGCTTATACATTGATTAATACATCGATGTACCTGGTTTAAAATTCAAAATACTGATGCTAAGTACATTGATTAGCACGTGTGTGCAGGAGGAAAAATCCTTTAATACATCGATTGGGTAATGACTGGATACCTTGTTTTGATTATGCTGATATGAATGAATGAGTTTCTGATATCAATGAATGGTTGAATTTCTAGTATGTACCTTGTTTTACATGCTTTTATACTTTGAATCTCCTACACATGTTCTTTTTTATAATGACAAAGGGGGAGAATAATGGGTACCATACTAAATAAAACCATACTAAATAAAATAACTTGAACTAATGATCTAAAATAATGATGCAATGATCCTATATATACTCAAATGATAAGAACTGTCAATTAGACAGGGGGAGTAAATAGCAAACAACTGCTGCATTTTATTACTCTAATATTTCTAATTACTTCCTAAGATATATTGAATGTTAAATATGTTATATATGTAATATGTATGGTAAGTTTGTCATCAATCAAAAAGGGAGAGTTTGTGGATAAATGACCCTGGTATGTTTTGATTAATGACTAAACTTAACATTATTATTACTTTGATTCACTAACTACTTGTCAAGCTTGACTTTTTCAATGAGATTTAATGGAGCAAGAAAAGTGGATGCAAAGGATCATGGAGCAAAGCATTTCAATGCGAGGATCATGAAGGAAAAGTTGAAGAAGGAGCATCATGAAGAAGGAATTTAAGGAAGATCATTAGAAACCTTTTTGTAAAAAAAAAAAGACTTAGTATAATTATTTGATTAAGCTCTCTAAAATAAGCAAAATAAATAAAAATGGTTTTCAAAAGTAAAAATGTAATAAGAATGAAAGAGGTTAATTAATAAGTCTGTACATATATGTGTACATCAATGTACTTTCAGTTAATTAACTAACTTTTAATGAAAACCTTAGTGTACATCTATGTATAAGTGTTATACATCTATGTATACATCGATTGATTCTGGACGTACTTGGTCAGTATGCATTTTCGTATCTATACATCGATTTGTACATCGATGCATAAGCCAAAACAGAAGCAAGGACTTTTTAAAATAGCCATACAATCGATTAGGTAATCGATGTATAAACTTATGGGTAGAAATTGTTAATGTTTCTCAAGAACAACATCGATGTACTCATGGGTGTATCACTCAAGATCAAGAACATCCAAGAACACAATCGATTAGGCAATCGATGTACATACGTTGTAAGAGTGAAATTTTTGTTTAATACATCTGTGTACTAATCGATTGACTGGTAACAGAATCTGTTTTATAAGTTTGTTTTGATCTTAATTGACTTGTAAAGTGTGTCCAACAAATCTATTTTGAAATATACCTATATAAGGACATTGGCAAACACTTTCTCAATAATAACTCATTCAAAATTTGAGATCAAACACACAAATACAAAGAGAGCTTTTCATTGAAAAACTGAGTATTTTTCTATAGAGCTTCAATTTGTAATATCTAATTTCTTAGAATTTGATTCAATCTTTTTGTATTATAAAAGAGAGATAAGAGAGAAGGTTCTCTCACTTATTAAATCAAGAGTAGAAGGGACTCTTGGTGCTGTGCAAGAGTAGAAGGAACTCTTGTGGGAATTGCAAGATTGCTTTGACTGGAAAAGCTGTCATTTGGGTAGAAAGAACTAAGAAGTGAAGCTTGTGTAAAGAATCTTGTAAATTGATTTTTAATAGTGGACAAAACTCACAGTCATGTGGGGACTGGATGTAGGTTACCAG
Source organism: Ormosia semicastrata (assembly GCA_029884595.1). NCBI lineage: Eukaryota > Viridiplantae > Streptophyta > Magnoliopsida > Fabales > Fabaceae > Ormosia > Ormosia semicastrata. The sequence continues at coordinate 81,519,785 of JAQQTO010000060.1, forward strand.
ATGAGGTAGCTGAACCAGGATAAATCTCGGTTTGCAATTTTCTCTATCCCTTAACTCTTTATTTGCTTTGTTTTTTGAATGTATGAATTAAGCAACATGTTAGGGATGCTTGCATGATTTGATTAGTTTATGATCTTTTTCATATCTGAAATCAATCTTATTGTTGATATTTCTTTATAAGTTTCAAGTCTTGATAGAAATACATCTTGCAAAAACACATTTTGGTTTGTTGGTTGACAAAATCTTTTTCATAGTTATAGAAAAGAATCAATTTTTGCAAAAAAGGGAAAAGTTTCAGAAACTTATAATACTCAATTCAACCCCTCCTTCTTGAGTATTACAAAGCCACAACCAACAATGAAGGCATTTATGTTTAATCCAATGATCTAAGTGTTAGAAATGGCTTACATGCTCAATTGGACTTGAAAAATGTGCTCAAAAACCAAGGTAATCAATTACAAGATATTTGTAATTGATTACATAGCAAACAGAGACCTTATAATCAATTACACCAAGCTGGTAATTGACTACAATGAGCCCAGAAAGGCAAGAACACGTTCAAGAAGCACTATAATAAATTACAGAGAAATGGTATTCGATTACAAGAATGTCAGAGGCCTTGTAATCGATTACACCAAGCTGGTAATCAATTACCAAGTGCCCAGAAAGCCAATAACACGTTCAAACAACCATATAATCGATTACAGAGATTGTGTAATTGATTACCAGTGGTCTGATAGCAGCCAACGACTATTTTCTTGGCTTTTAATGTTGCCATAAATGCTACCCAACGGCTCCTTTCTTCCAACAACTTATAAATACTTGCCTTGGGGCTTCATTAATGGCTGACCTTCAATTCAAAACATCAATCTAACACTTATATATGAGATTCAAATTCTGAAAACGTTTTTTCTCTGTTTTTGTGAGAAAACTTGAGATATTCAAAAGGGGCATTGCTAGAGCCTCAATTTGTATCAATCTACTCTTTGAGAGAGTTTCTATCATTCAAACACTTTGTTTATTCTGTAAAGAGGGTGAGGTATCCCTCTAGTGAAAAAAGGTGAGGTATCCCTTGTTGAAAAGAAGGTGAGGTATCCTTCAAAGGTGTAAAGAGGGTGAGGTATCCCTCAAATGTTGTAAAAGGTGAGACATCCCTGTTTTGAGGCTCAAAGCACAAGGGTGAGGTATCCCAAGGTGTTGTTGAGTGCTCCAATCTATAAAGGTTTTCAAGCACTCATTCAAGCTTGAAGTTTAGCGAAAAATCTCGAGTGGTTCACTTGAGGACTAGATGTAGGTCACAAGAGGTGGCTGAATCAGGATAAATTCTTGTATTTGATTCTCTCAACCTCATCTCTTTACATTTGTGCATTTATTTTATATGCTTGCTTGAATGTTATTCATCTTGGCTTATTTAATTTGTGAGTGAAGTATTCAATTTGATTTATCTATTCACTTCAATTATCCAATAGCTTTAACAAAAATTAATAAACAAACGTTTTACGAAAGATTTGCGAAAATATTTCATAAACTCAATTCACCCCGTTCTTGAGTTTGAGGCCACTTGGTAACACTTAACTGACATACTAAACAAGTAATATATTACCTTTGTAACAAATTACAAGCCTAACATGTTTTTCTGAGATGTTACACAAACTATCATTTACTTATTGCTTCATGTTGGTGGTATTCTAGAGGTGGTATTTTAACTATATCACTCAATAAACTACTAGATATGGTAGGCTTATGCTACTACAAAATTATGCAAAAAATTAGTGTAGGAAGAAGAGTATTTGGACTGAACATTTCTTTGTTTGTGCTCACTTGATCGTTGCAGCACATACACATCAATTTATAGATTAGGAAATGATTCTTAGACTACATAAGTGACTCTTAGATAACTAAGAAGTAAGAGCTACATTTATCCACTCAAGTCATAATAATTAACATAATCCCCCTTAATGTGTTGTTCCTTGACTCACAAAGCTTCTTTAAGTTGCTGAAATCTTGTTCTTGGAAGTGCTTTAGTGAAAATATCAGTTAGTTGCTCTTGTGAATAGCAAAACTCTAGTTGCACCTTGCCTTCTTCAATTATTTCTCTAATGACATGATGCTTTATGTTGATGTGTCTGGTTAGACTATGATAAACTAGATTTTTTGCCATAACAGTGGTTGATTTGTTGTCATAATGAAGTTGAACAACTTTTTCTTACTTCTATCTAATATCTTCCATAATTCTTCTTAACTAAATTACTTTTTGTGTTGCCAAACCAGCTGCCAGATACTCCATTTCAGCTTATGATTGCACCATTATTTTTTACTTCTTTAAACACCTAGAAATCACACCAGACCCAAGAGAAAACATATAACCTGAAGTGTTCTTCATATCATTAATACTTCTAGCTCAATCACTATCACAAAAGTCTCTTAATTTCAATTCTGAATTTTTATCAAATTTGATCTCATACTCCTTGGTGCCAATGACATACCTTAGCATTCTTTTTGCTGCCCCAAGATGTAAATGACTTGGTTTACTCATGAATCTAGAAAGTAAACTAGTAGCAAATGCTAAATCAAGCCTTAAAGTTGTGAGATAAAAAAAACTTCCAATCAAGCTTCTATACACACTTGCATCTACCAATCTTTCACCATCTTCCTTTTAAAATTTTTCATTCACCACCAAAGGAGTATCAATAGGTTTGTAACCAAGCATGCCAAACTTCTTCAAAATATTTTCAACATATTTCTTTTGATAAATAAAAACTACGTATTCATCTTGATAAACCTCAATACTTGTATACACCAAATCATCAACATAAAGTGTAATAATGAGAATATCAGCTTTACCTTGATACTTGATATACAGAGTAGGCTCACTTTTGCTTCTTTGGAATCCTTGCTCAATGAAATAGCTATCAATCTTGTTGTACCATGATCTAGGAGCCTGTTTTAGCCCATAAAGAGCTTTCTTAAATCTATATATCTTCTCTTCTTAGCCTTTAATCACAAAGCCTTGAGGTTGGTGCACATAGACTTCTTCCTTTAATTATCCATTTAAAAATGCTAATTTCACATCAAGTTAGTACAAATTCCAACCTTTTTGAACACCCAATGCAATAATTTCTCTAATGGTGTCAAAATGAGCAATGCGAGCAAAAGTCTCATTGTAATCAATACGACGCTGTTGTGCATGGTATTTTCTCACTAATCTAGCCTTGGCTCTTTAGACTGAACTATCTAGATTGTGCTTTACATTATACACCTATTCCACGCCAATAGCTTCTGTCATTTGGCTTCTCAACCAGTTGCCATGTCTTGTTCTTTTCAATTATATCAATCTCTTCTTGTAGAGCCTTCTTCCAAGCATCTTCTTTGATTGCTTCTTGAAAATTTTATTGTTCCACCACAAAAGAATTGCACTTAACATAAATATCACTTGAACTCCTCATTTTTGTTGGAATAGGGCTTGGAGATGATGAGCTAGAGCTTGGTGTAGATGGAGCACCTGATGGGGATGGAGAACTTGGTGTAGAAGGGGATGGTTGCTCATTTTCAACTGCTGAACTTTACTGCAAAGTTGGTGGTAGGATTATTTTTTCCTCAACCTTCTCCTTTTGCCAATTCGAAGAAGCCTTCTCACCAAATACAACATCTCGGCTAATAATCACTTTCTTGGTCTTCAAGTTGTAAAATCCATAGCCCTTTGACATAGAACTATAGCCAATAAAAATACATTTTTTACTTGTTTCTTCAAGCTTTGTCCTCTTCTCTTTTGGAACTTGAGCATAGCAAACACACCCAATAACTTTCTAGTTCATTGAAGACTTTCTCCCACTCTAAGCTTCAAATGGAGTCATGTTCCATATAGTTCTTGTTGGACACCTATTTAGCAAATATACAACTTTATTAACAGCCCGGGCGAAAATGCTTTAGGAGTCTTTTTTTTAAATAACATTTATTTGGCCATCTCCATCACGGTTTGATTCTTCCTTTTGCATAAACCATTTTGTTGAGGTGTATAGCCAGCAGTCAATTGCCTGTCCACACCTTCATCTTCGCAAAATTTATCAAATTCATTGGAGATGTACTACTTCTCCCTATCACTTCTCAAAGTCTTTAGGAACTTGTCACTCCGTTTCTCAACAAGTGTTTTAAATTTCTTAAATATCACAAATACTTCAGAATTTTTTCTTATAAAATATGCCCATGTCATGCAGGTTAAAGTCATCAATAAATAAAATAAAATAATATTTTTAGCATAAGACAAGGTATTCATAGAACCACACATATCAATGTGTACCAATTCTAGCACTTCTTTAGCCCTCCATGCTCCTTCCTTAGGAAATGGTTAGTTGTGATGTTTGCCAAGCATACGACCTTCACACACACATACCAGATTTTTTTCAATTGTTGGCAGCTCATACACCATATTCTTTTAAGAAAGCAACTTGAGACTATTGTCGTTCTAGTGTCTAAGTCTCTTGTGCCACACACAAGAGTCATTTGCTTCTCTAGGTATCAAGTTAAAATTTTTCAAATAATTGAAGGAAAGTGAAAATTTCCTATTATTGTTCATTTTAACCACAACAACACGTTTACCTTTTGAGTCAAAAGTTTTGCACTCCCAATTCTCAAATCTGAGAGAATGGTCATGCTCCAAAAGCTGGCCAATACTCAACAAATTTTCATCTAATGTTGGCATATAAAGAGTATCATGAATGACCTTATTTCCTTGCTTTGTTGCAACTCTAATTCTGGCCTTGCCTTTAACTTCAACATATTTTTCATTGCCTAATTTAACTTTTGAGCTGAATGAAGAATCCATGTCAAAGAATGCTTCTTTATCTCCTATCATGTGGATGTTGTAGCCATTATCAAAGTACAACACATTTTTCTCCTGTTCAAAAGACTTTTGGCAAGCATAGAACAGATTCCTATCATCCTTTTCAGCTTCTGTAAATGCAACATGCTGCTGGTTGCCAGAATGACAATCCTTTTGCACATGGCCAAACCTCTTGCAAATGTAGCATTGAGGCTTACCTTTGTTCCAACAATCTTTCTTTTCATGGTTGTTCTTCTTACAAATTCTAAGCTATTAATTAGATCCTCCATCATTTCCTTGTCCACCAAAGTTGCCTCTACCTTTTCCACATGAGTTTCTTCCTCTTCCTCAACCTCTACCAAATCTACCACCTCTAGAAGTCTCCATTCTATTTTGGCTTGAAGGTTTATTCTCAACATTGTTGGGGTCAATGGTGAGCTTAGATTGAAACGTGCTCTCAACTGATTTTCAATGCAACGCAATAATCTTTGCTCATAGAATCTCAATAAACCTATCTATTCTAGACTGGGATTTTGGGTTATCAGTCAGGAGCAACCCGGCCCACCAGAATAACACCTAGATTTTACTATGTACTATCTTAATGAGTACATCTACCTATTTATCAGGAATAAATCTCTCAAGTATCATTGATAGATATAAAGCTAATTATCCCACATAAATAGGAAAATCAGTTAAAAGGGATCACGATCCCTGACGGATTCTAATCCTAAATAACTGTATTTAATATAAATTGCACTCATCCTAAAACGCTCTTATATATGTTATGCCAGGTCTTAAAGGTATGCATCTCCTCTAAGATACAGACTGCCTATTATGTGCACAGTCTAACTTGAGCGTCGGAGTGCCTTTTGCAGGTACCCATCCCCTCGCACCATAGTAGGAGCAGTTGTGCCATGGAGGAGTCTACCACATACGTGCCTATATCAGGTATCCCTTTGAATCCACTTCAGAACATTGGCACTGTCTGTAGGAACGATAAACTTTGATTCCCATCATTACCACTACTAGTCAGAAAAGCAAAGAGAAATACTAACACGTTAAACACCATTATGTCCCTCAACCTCTCCTTCTTCACGGGCCTAGAGACGTGGGAAAAACCACCCTCATACTCGAGCATTGGTTGGAATGAAGGCTCTCACATCACCGCTTCAGTTGACTTCTCAAAATTCGTAAAAGGTCACCACCTATCACATGGCGAGTCATTTCCATGGGCCTCACGGTCCAACTACCCGCCGTTTGCCCTCTCTGATTGCTGGAAAAGCCTTGAGCAAGGCCTAGAGTCCACGGCTAAGAAAGGTGTCTAAACAACCTCAACAAATGGCATGGTTTGACCGCTCCTCTGTAGCACATATTACAAATCGACGGCAGTGTGAGGCTATTTCAACCATAAACTCCTCTTCTTTGCAGTAGCCCGAGGCTCTATGGCAGTCACCGCGGCCTTAGTTATCGCGTTCGCCCCCGCTGAAGCCATGAAAAAAGCTGCCATGGTTTCCACCACCACGATCCACTCTCTAAATCCAGGCTTTCATGGTAGGGTCTGATAATGACAAGTTATGGTTGTGGGACCCTATTGCAACCATTGAACCTTAAAGCTCAAATTAGACCCACATAACTCAGATCTACGACCAAGTGCAACAACCACACAGGCGCGCTACCCGCCGCACTAATTCACTACTCAGATTTGCAGTGCAAAGGGTTCAGTGGAGCGCTGCCTCCGACAAAGAATTATGAGGGTGACGACGGCAACGCCATGAGTGTGGCGGCACAGGTTAGCCATGATGGTTTAGATCTGAGGTTATATTTTCAAGTTCGGTTATTGATGTCATGGCGAGTGAGAACTCAGAAGCAAACTGCGAATCATCTTTTGCTCATTAAGGACCATGTGAGCCTGTTAGGCTTAACCCCGCGGAGATATGGGTACCCCATCCTATTGATGCTTTGCTTGATATTTTGAGCAAACATAGGGATAAATACCATGGGTAGATGTTGTCAGACTGTCGAGAGCAGATAGCTAGGGCCCTGGTCGCTGATAAATTTGAGCATATGTTGTTGAAGAAAAGACACCATTTTGATCGACGGTATCAAATTATTGTCGCATTGAGTAGTCCTTCGACCTACATGGAAGATTCTGCAATGCAAGTAACAACAAATATGGTTGTATTGGAGCATATGTGTGATTTTTTCTTTTGCCATGCTGCACACCTTTCAGGGATTCCTTTTACAATGGTGAAAAGGATGCAGGCGAAAGGGATACGTGGTGTTGTTTCCTACAATACTATTCAAGGTGTTTTACTTCTAGAGTCATAGATGCCATGCACCAATATGATGAAATGCATGTGAAAGCATTCTCTCTTGACATGGAAAGCTCAATGCATGTAATGGCACCTGTAAATCAGTTTACCCTGTGTTTATGATGCTCATAGTGCAATCCCATACCTTTGCCTGTTTTCGTGCTCACATATACTTTTGCACTGTAACATACTGCTAATTCACTGGCCAGCGTTTGGTAAAGGATCCGTATTGAGTGCAGTTTTAAATGCCCGATATTTCATCTACTCAGGGGTCTAGTTGTGGCCACTTTCCTGTGGATGTGGTTTTTATTATACAATGAAGATCTATTAAAGCTCACAGAGTCATATTAAGTCCAAGGTCACCATTTTTCAAGAAAATGTTTGAGAGGTAGAGACTAATTGGAAAGAGTGCACTAAAGTTGTCAACCCAAAGTACTGGTGGGCCAGCACGTAATAATTGCTATCCTTGGTTTCTTTTGGAGGTTGAATAGGCCCGTTTGTTAATGCAGGATCATCCCACACAACAAACACAGATGACTTCCTCAGATATTTATTATTTTGGCTTGACATTATCTAAGCCAATATCTCGGCTACGACCTTGAGTTTACAAATTCTTTGCTTTGACATAACCCACAAGGTTACCACACCCTAACAAGGTCTGAGGAGCCAAGGTTCAAAGAGGATCAACTATACAAGATGGCTAAATAGGGGTAAGTAGCAATTCAAAGGTCTTAACCCATGCCCATGTGAGCTGCACCGTAGATGGCCAAACAAGGGAATCCACTTAACCACCCTCTAGGGGCAAGTAGCGCATTCAAGGGTCTTAACTTGTGCTCATGTGAGCTGCACCTTAGACGGCCAAATAGGGGAATCCACTTGACCACCCTTTGGGGGCAAGTAGCACATTCAAGGGTCTTGACTCGTGCCCGTGTGAGCCACACCTTAGATGGTCAAACAAGTAGCCACCAATGGGATCAGGGAGTGCCTTACGTTCCAGGTTAAGAAGGCAACCCACCAAACCCTTCTCAGCGGGTTGGTCGCAAGTCACAAAGCCTTGACACTTGGCTAAAACCATCACATGGTTATTGGCAACATGGACAGTGAAATCCATGCATAAGCCATTATGGTACCCACCAAGAATTGTCTTACGTTAAATAGGTTGTGCAGCAGAAAAATCCCAAATCTTGGAAAAATTCGTGCACTAAACCATAAATATAAAAGACCCCGCAAAGGACCACTTAAACCAAAGTCATGAGGGATCCTAAATACCAAAGCAAATGGTAATGAACCCCGAATAAGGTTTCTTTTATGCCTAAGTCCTAAGAGGGATCCTAAACGCCCAAATAGTTGGTGACGAACCCCAGACAAGGTTTCTTTTATGCCTAAGTCTTAAGATAGATCCTAAATGCCCAAATAGTTAGTGACAGGCCCCGTACAAGGTTTCTTTTATGCCTAAGTCCTAAGAAAGATCCTAAACGCCCAAATAGTTAGTGACAGACTCCGGACAAGGCTTTAATCATACCTTAAAGTCACGAGGGATCCTAAATACCCAAATAGTTGGTGATGGACCCCGGACAAGGTTTCGTCTATACCAAAGTCATGAGGGATCCTAAATACCAAAGTGATTGGTGATGGACCCCAGACAAGGTTTCCTCTCGATTAGAAATATTCCCAAGTCCATAAAATGGTTGGGAAAAGCAACACAATGGGTGTTAGACCCAGTAAGGACCATGGAAAAAGAAGTAAACAATGATATCAATTCTGGCTCATTCTGTGGAACCCGACCACTTATGGCCAACTGACGCATAGAACCTGGTTGGACTACGGCGCAAACACCTCTAGATTAGAGCTCATAACCCAATGAAGAAGCACGAATTGCGGCTTCAAGTAAAGCACGAATTCTATTTCCCGGGGGACATCGAGACTTCCTACTTCGCTATACTGACCAAACTCCGAGCTGGGGGCAATTGTTCTAGACCATGATCCGGAACCTTATCCCATGGGTCAACCCGACACACACCTGACCGGAGTCCGTCGTTGACACCCCAGCAAGAATTCACTCAACGTACGATCAAGATCCCCCGAACACATGGGGGCAATGTATGACACATCTCAGATGGCAGAATGGCAACGTAAGCAGAGCGATTCGACTCGGACCCCAGCCTTACACGTCAACCCCAAAGGAATACTATGATATATCACGGACCTCAGCCCTTTCGAAAATATTGTGAGATCCAACATTAAGTCTGACTTGAATCCTTTTGTTCACTACATGCCGTGTGCTCCTACTAAACATGGGTACCTTGACATTTAACTGTCTCATCTAAGAGCTAAGCTGGGGAAAACTATTCTGGACTAGGATTTCAGGTTATTAGTTAGTAGCAACCCGACCCACCAGAATAATACCCAGATATTACTACGTACTATCTTGATGAGTATATCTACCTATTTATTAGGAATAAATCTCTCAAGTATCCTTGATGGATATGAAAGCTAATTATATCTCACATAAATAAGAAAATTAGTTAAAAGGGATCACGACTCCAAACAGATTCTAATCCTAAATAACTGCATTTAATATAGATTGCACTCATCCTAAAATGCTCTTATATATGCTATGTCAAGTCTCAAAGGTATGCACCTCCTCTAAGATACAGACTTCCTACTATGTGTACAGTCTAACTTGAGCGTCGAAGTGCCTTTTACAGGTACCCACCCCTTACACCATCGCAGGAGCAGCTGTGCCACAGAGGAGTCCATCACATACGTTCCTATCTCAGGTACCCTCTGAATCCACTTCAGAATACCATCAACCCTTGAACCATCATGGTTGACAAGTCCTTAGTTTCTTCGATAACAACTACCATAGGATCAAATTTTTTAGTCAAACTAATCAGGATTTTATCAATGTGACTTCATTTGATTCATCAACTTATATAATTTATTATGATACTCATTCAAGCTTTCATTTTCTTTCATTCTTTCATTCTCAAAATCTCTCTTAAGAGATTGAAGTTAAATCGTTCTCACCTTTGAATCTCCTTCAAATTCTTGTTGTAAAGTCTCCCATGCTTCCTTGACTGTCTTTGCTCACTTAATCCTTGGGAATATGGCTAGTGAAACCCATCTTTGAATCATCCCAAGAACTCCAGCACTTGTGATTTTTTTCTTCTTCAATTCTTCATGTTGAGCAGCTGTAACTTCTATTGTAGTCACTGATTCTACATAACCCATTTTGCTTAACTCCAAGACATCCAAAGAAGTGAACAAAGTCTCCATTTTTACTGCCCAAAAATCATAATTTTCTCCTTCAAACAAAGGAACTTGGACATTATTGTAGATTGTGTTGTTGGTTGTTGATGAGATGCTTGTGGCAGCCGTAATTCTTCACCATCCTTCTTCTTCTACTCTTCTACTCTTCTATTCTTAACTTTTCTTTGTTGTAAGGATTTGCATCTTTTTTTTTTTGACATGAAGGATTTGCATCTTTGATACCACTCTATTGGTGGTATTCTAGACGTGATATTTTAACTATATTACTCAAGAAACTTTGAGATATGAGGGGCTTATGCTACTACAAAATTATGCAGAATTTATAGACTAGAAAATGACTCTTAGATTACACAAGTGACTCTTAGATAGATAGAAAAATAAGAGTTACATTCATCCACTCAAGTCACAATAATTAAACTTAACTCAACTTAACTCTAACATTAAACGATAATAAGTAACAACACATTATTCATTAATAATTCAAATAGATAGGTGTTCAGCTTTTAAAGATTATTCTTTCTTCATATTTGTTGAAAATTGTTACAATCCCTTGGTCAAGTGAATTGTGGCAATGTTTTTAAAATCAGACTGATCGTTGAACTGACAAAAAGAGAGATTTAAGGTTGAAGTTCAACCAAGGTTGAACTGAGTCCAATGTTTCATATATATTTTCATATACATATATATTATATAAATATATAACAATATATTGCAAAAACATTTTATACATGCATATGTTAATTATATAAATAACACCAAGAAAAAATATTGAAATATATTTTTAACATAAATAAATTGATTTATCACGTAAATAAGTTTTTTTAACTAAAAATATTATATTAATACTATCATAATTTTCTAACATATACTAGTACTATATTGAATTAGTAAAATATTGAATAAGTAAAAGGAAAGAAGTAAAACTTCTCATCCTATACTCGTCTCATGTTGAATAAGTAAAAGGGAAATAAATGAAGTTTCCCATTATAAATTGAAGTTTGGCTTTTGATGCTTGAGGTTGTGGTTTTTCCATGCTCTAAAGTGTTAATTTTGCATGTTGGAATTTAAGATACTTGTGTGTGACATAATTTTTCTCTATAAAAGGAGAATGGTTGTTCTTTTACACAGTTGGAAGTTGGAAGTTATAAAAACAATTTATGAGATATTACTCTCTTCCTTTTTCTTTTTCTTTTTTTCTCATGCTTTCTTCTAAGACTTTGACATAATTAATTATGTTAAGTATTTGAAGGCATTTTTTCCCTCTTTAGTTTCTCTAATTACACTAACTAAAGTATTTTGAGACTTAAGCTAGTTTATTACAACTTAAGGAACTAAAAATCCTAAAATAGCCAAGGAAAATTTATACTATCATTCCATAACTTGCACCCTAATCTTCCATTAAAACTTATAACTAAATATTTCTTTAAATATTTCTACTACGTATTATTATTTACCTCCAATTACTATAATTGTTGTATTATACTACTAGCTTGGTGTTTAACATTCCTATCCTTAATTTAGACTTAATTCATCTTTTATTTATCATGACTAATTTAGATTATAGTATTTATATTAAAATAAGGCAATTGAACATAATGAATTACCTTTGTCATAAATAAAAGGTTTATGTCATGATCATACTATTCCATGGTCTAATATCATATTATCTTTTATGAACTAATTATTTAGTGAACCTCTTTAAGATTTATTTTGTAATTAATCCCTCTTTTTCATTCTAAGATCCTTATTAAAAGGATTAATCCTAAGTTAATTCTCTAACTCTTCGTTATCTTTAATCTTTCTTTTATTCTCTAATATAATGGTCAATTTGAAAAGCGAAATAAGAATTGAAATATAAAATTTTAATTTTAATTTTAATTTTTTTAAAATTAGAATTGATTAAAAAATTATATTTTTAATATTAGAATTGAAAAGATTTAATTTAATTATTTTTTAATTTTATAAAATTAATTTATGAAATTATAATTTTAATTTTAAATATTATTTTAAAAATTAAAATTAAAATTAAGAGATTTAATTTTAATTTTAATTTTAATTTTATGCTCAATTCTAAAAATTAAAATAACACTAAAAAAATGTACTTTCAGTATTGGAGATTCTAAACTTACCTGTATAATATATTATTAGGATGTTACAGTACTTCTTTCCTTGAGCCTCGTGTCAGTGGCTGGTTTTGTGGGTGCCCTCGTTGTGTTTCAGTATTACAGATTCTAAACTTACCTGTATAATATATTATTAGGATGTTACAGTACTTCTTTCCTTGAGCCTCGTGTTAGTGGTTGGTTTTGTGGGTGCCCTCGTTGTGCCCTACTGGAATTGATAGATGAAGAAGATTCCTTTATCTTTAGACCTTACATCTCCAATTTTCCAGAAGATGTTGAGGGTCTTTTGAAGATTTACAATAAGGTTGACTTTTGTTCTCGCAATGATAAGTCTTCTCACTGGGAAGGCGTTTTTGATTTATGGGAGCTTTACTTGACTCCTCGTGTCAGGCTAGGGTTCATTTTTACAGACTCTGTTAGCGTGGCTGGAGGTGTGCTTTGACCCTTCTTTTATAGGCCTAATCGTCTTAATCACCACTTTGGTTGAGATCAATCGTCTTTGCCCATGTAGCAATTTGGTTTGATTATTAACTTTGGCATAATGAGAGTTGGTAATGCTATGAAAGCATTTCTTTTTCAGCCCCTATGTAGTCAATCTGTCATTGACCCCTATATGTTCATTCTTCCATCTCGCAAAGGTGGTGTTACTACAAGTTGGTTAGCCTACCATCTTATTTTAAAGACTTCCATCCAACGTTTTCTTCGTGAAGTGGCCTCTCAAAGTTGTTTTCCGTTTTAAGCTTTCCATTCTGTATTTTTTTTGTTCTTTTTTTTTTTCTCATGTTTTCAAGATGCCTTGACTTGTTACTCCCCCCTATTGTTTTTTATCCCGACAGGCGCTGTTTGAGCATCCTAAGAAGTAGAGGAAGTTATCTACTGCTCAGCAAGCTTTGGTCGGCAAACTAGAGAAGGCTACTCCTTCTTTGGAAGGCTAATCCTCTACTTATCGCGAGCCTTCGCTAATGAAGTTTATCCAAGGCGTACTTCTCAGTGTCTTTGGAAACCGACAACCAAGTTTGAATTCCCGCAAAACAACCAATTGATGTGGATGAAGTGGTTTTAGAGCGTTCTTCTAGAAGTACAAATTCTTCCCAAGATTGGGTTTTGCCTAGCCATGACATTGCTACCGCAAGCACAACTTAGGGGGGGCCTACGACTGCCACCGAACACACTTTGCCCTCGTCATTGCTTTTAGCTCCTCAATTTTCCAAGTGAGTTTCTGTTCTATTATTTGAAGAAGACTGTCTCCAACCAATCTAATCATCACTCTCCTATTGTTGTTATTGAACTTGACCAATGAATATATAAAGATTGTCATAAGGGACCCATATGGTATAACTAAACAGCATGTCATTAACGTCTTTCCATAACATAAAAGTGTTAAATTGTTTCTTCTAACAATCATTGTGCTCGTAGGCAAAATGGGCCGAGATTCAAATAACCTAATAAAATGAGTACATTGGGTCAAAACATTTGATGCAAATATAAATTTTGGCTTGACTTAATGCAAGCCCGTTTGCAGTGAGCGAAACCGGCTCACAAACCCGATATTTAATTTTAAATTAGGGTATTATTATGTAATTAACATGATATATAAATATTATATTCTTATTTTTTAATGTTAAATAATATTTGGCTTAATTATCTTTTTAATCCTTCAAATATATCTGTTTTTAATTTTGATCTCTCTAAAATTTTTGAACTCATTTTAATTTCTTTAAATTTGAGATAAGTAAAATTAATCCTTAAAAAAATACGACAGAAACTAATTGTACTTGTCTTAAAAATTAAAAGAACCAAAATGAACTAAAAAATTTTAGAAGAACTAAAATAAAAAATAACTATATTTATAAGGATTGAAAAAATTATTAAGCCTTAATATTTTTATCACAATTTTATTTGATGATTGACCAAATTTAAACTATGCAAAAGAAATTGTACCCCAAAAACTATGCAAAAAAATAAGTGTTGAAACATGAAAATAATTTTTTTTAAATATTAAAAACTAAAACAAAAAACAAAAAAATTATAATAGCTCGACTCAAACCACAGTCCACATAAAGCCGAATTAGGCCAATACTTTACTAACTCAACATTTTTTAACCTGTCTGGCTTGAATGTAGTTGGCTTCCCAAATTGACCGAGCGAGTCCGTTTTGATACCTCTAATCAATTGGAGCCAACAGTAAAGAAAATAATTCTTGTACTAGAAGCCTTCATAAGGACACTACTTGATACTATAGTTCTTGGTTTCAGATTACAAGATTGATTATGTTTGATTATTTAACCTTTTCTTTTACCATTTATCAAAAATCACCTAACTGATCTTTCCAATAACTTTTATGACCAAAGGCGGCAATATCTATTAGAATGCTTTTGTTAGAGTTTCATTTGAATTCATCCCTATTCCCTTTTAATTTCATTTCTATCAAGCCTGGCAATAGCTCAGACATGTATATAACTTTAAGGATCTATAATAATTGAATAAATAAAATAATTACTTGTAGCCAGTGTCACAAAAGCAATTAAATTTTGCCCTCGCATAAATTTCTTCAATCTTTAATCCACGAAAAGAATGAAATCCTGGTAACAAAAACATTTGAACACAGGGCAGACACAATCCAACTCCCATTGGGAAGGCACCAGCTCGATTTTAAGAGAGGAATTGGGTCCTCAGGGCTTCCTAAGGGCAGATGCTGCCCCCATTACAATGGCCAGGACAATGCCAAGACCAGCCCCAACAGATGCACCCACAGCAGCAGAATTCAACGAAGTTGCCTTAGCTCGAGCATCTCTACTTGCATCAGTTGACATTGCTTGTTCTCTTGCCAACTCCATCATTAGTCTATCTCTGGCAAGTTCCTGTGATAAAAGCATTAAAAAAGAAATTAAAATTGTTAGCGTGCATTATTATAAGAAATACATTTGAAATTGTTAAATGAAAAACCATCAACAGAAATTTAGCACCAAGACAAATTATCAATTGATATAGTGACAAAGTTTCACATGAAACAGAGAACCTTGAGGAGCATAAATAACTGAACTTATAACTCAATAGTTTTACTGGTTTAGCAACAAAAACAATGAAGCATTATCTGTCGGTGGGATCAGTCAGATACATAGACCAATCAAAGTCACTGAGCTCTATCAGAATCCAAATTTTCAAGAAAAGCGTATAGAATAAAGTTTTTTTAATAGTCTCCTAAGGTTTTACTGGTTGAACTTTTATTAAAACAAGCTAGATATGATTACTTTTGTTTTCACTTGTTAAGAGTTTTGTTATACTAGTAGCTCATTGATTTGGGCTTGTATACTTGACCTAGATTATTAGTATAAAGAGGTGTTAATGCTTTGTATATATCTGTTAACACATTTAGAATATAATTCAAAGCATCGTTTTTTTTAGATAAAAAATTATTCAAAGCATCTTTTCCTCCTTTTCTAACCCTATAATTTCAACAGTGTTCACTTTTTTTTTGGTGTAAACCCCCGGTATCCGGAAGCCGCATTGGGCCCCGACTAATCTGGAGTCGAGTTAGGTCAGACCACAAAGGTGTAAAGCTCTCCTAGCATTGATTTTTTCCATTTACAAGACTTGAATTCGAGATCTTACTTAAGGGGAACAAACGCTGAACCACTTAAACCAACCAAACGTGGGTCAACAGTGTTCACTTTAAAAACAGCAAGTATGCTGAATGGCGTGTCTAAACCAGATCACACAAAGGTATATTTAATTACAGACTTAATTACATGAGGAATTATAGGGCACTACTTAACTTCACATATGCACATTAATTACTAAGATATTCAAGCACTCGCCCTCAAGCTAACACCAAGCATGATGGGGGCAATGACCCCCAAAATTTTCAAAAAATAAAAATTCTTTAACTTGGCACCCGAAACAAAGTTTTTTTTTATCTTTGACCCGCCTAGGAGAACTCCTCTAGGTCTGTCCCTATTGTTACATATATAGTTGACTTGAGGACTTCAAAAGGACTAGGTAAAATATCTGCCAACTAGTCATTGGAATTTACAAATGCAAAAGTGATTTCTCCTAACTAAATTTTCTCCATTACAAAGTGACTATCAATCTCAAATCACTGGTCCTTTCATGGGAGATTGGATTCGAGTCTATACTTAGAGCTGCTTGATTTTCACATGAGCTCCATTTAGTTATGAAGCAAAGATGTTCAACTCCCCGAGCAATGCTCTTAACCATGACTTTACATGTAGCAGTTTCCATTGCTCAGTACTAAACTTCTGCACTTGATCTTGCAACTATAGTTTGCATCTTACTCTTCTAAGATATCAAGTTTCCTCCAAAGAGAATACAGTTTCTCAATGTAGAATGCCCATATGAGGGAGAGCTTGTGCATTCAGCATCTCTGTAACCAAAGATTTCCATATGTCCCTTATCTTCATGGAATAAGCCTTTTTCCTGGTGCTCCTTCTACGCATCAAAGTATTTAAACAACTGCATCACTATGAGATTCACATGCAGAATCATGGAATTGTCTTACCATAGAGCAAAGGAGATATTTGGTCTTGCTAATATGAGATAATTCAACTCTCCAACCAAATATTGACTCCTCCTTTTATAGTAGAATCTTGACATTGGGATCCACAGGTGTAATGATTGATTTGCACCCACACATGATAGTTTCTTGCAAAATGTCCAACACCCATTCCATTTCCCTTGGGAGATACAAATACTATGTCTATACTGTGTATCGAAGCTTGCCCAAGTCCTTGGAAGTGTTGATAGAAAGCAAATTTTCGGCTCCACTATGAGTCATGGCAAAGGCTTGAGCAACAATGCTACCAAGCTTGAGGAGAATTTTTTAAAACATAGAGATTTAGAATGTTTGGGCACCAATCCAAGCTCCCCGTGAGCAACCAAACCAAGTGGTTGTTCCCGTTAAGAGAGAGCAAGGATCATGGAAAAACCCAATAATGTTTGAATGATTGAGTCAGTGAATTACATTGTCCTCTAGTATTCTATTTATAATACTAAGGAATATGGTAGTACAAGATAGTACAATAGTAACTGTACATAAAATGAAATAAATAAGAATAAAACATATATCTCTACACTCTCCCTCAAGCTGGAGTATATAAGTCGTATGCACTAATCCAAGGTCCCTTGAGAGTCTTAGTGAATACATATGCTAATTGATCATTGGAATTGACAAAGCGAGTAGCAATACATCTAGACTAAATCTTTTCTTTTGATAAAGTGGCAACCCACTTCTATATGTTTGGTCCTCTCATGGAACACCGGATTTGAGGCAATGTGCAAACGCAGCTTGATTATCACATATTTGCTGCATTTGCTTAACATCTCCAAATCTCAATCCTTGGAGTAAATGTTTAAGCTATATAAGTTCACATGTTACCAATGTCATGGCTCGATACGCTGCTTCTGCACTGAACTAGCAACGGCATCTTGTTTCTTACTTTTCCAAGATACTAAATTGCCTCCAATCACTACGCAATAACCTGAGGTGGACCGCCTATCTGAGGGCGAACCAGTCCAATATGAATCTGAAAAACTAATGACCTAGAAATGACCCTTGTCTTCATATAGGTGTCCTTGGCCTAGTGCTCCTTTGATATACCTGAGTATTCGAATTGCAGCATCCCAATGGCTGTCACATGGAAATTGTAGGAATTGACTAACTACATTTACAACAAAGGAAATGTCTAGCTGAGTGATGATAAGGTAGTTCAGTTTTCAAACAAGTCTCTGATATCGTTCAGGATCCAATAAGGGCTCCCTCTGTCCTGGTAAAAGCTTGATGTTCAGATTCATAGGAGTGTCTACAGGTCAACAATCTAATAAACCAGTCTCCTCTAAGATATCAAGAGCATACTTCCTCTAAGAAATGGCAATACCAGTTGAAGACTGAGCTACCTCAATACCAAGAAAATATTTAAGGAGCCCCAAATCCTTTGTCTGGAAATGACAAAAAAGATGTTTCAATTGACAAATACCATCCTCATCATTGCCTATGATGACAATATCATCTACATATACCACTAAATAAATACTTTGACGTTGTGGAGAATGGCAATAAAAAATAGAATAATCTGCCTCACTGTGAATCATGCCAAACGACTAAACTACCATGCTAAATCGCCCAAAACATGCTTTTGGGGATTGCTTTAAACCATAACGTGATCGACATAATCGACATACTAGTCCAGACTCCCCCTGAGCAACAAAACCAGAATAATGCTCCATGTAGACTTCCTTAGCAAGCTCACCATGCAAAAAGGCATTCTTGATATCAAGCTAAAAGAGAGGCCAGTGACGCATGGCAGGCATGGAGAGAAGAGGACAAACAGAAACAATATTAGCAACAGGAGAGAAAGTATCACCGTAATCCAGATCATAGATTTGAGTGTAACCCTTGGCCACTAGGAAGGCCTTTGAGCAATCAATCTGCTCATCAGGACCTACTTTCACAGCATAAATTGAGCTTCGTTGGACAAGTCATGGTGAAGTGACTGGAGAAAGCGGTAGTCGGAAAGAGGATTGAATGCGTTCTTGCATGCAAAAGAGGAAAACTCGGCAAATTCCAGCAAATGGTGCGTGCTGGCGCATAAGAGGTTTGGTGGCGGTGCCATTCCAGTGACTAGCTGACGAGAAGGTGGCGAACACGATGGAGGGGTTGGTAGGAGGAAAAGCGAACCTCAAATGCGTAGATATGAGATGACAGCCACGGGAGGAGAGAGAAAATGAGTGAGGGTAGAAAAAAATTCAAAATATTAAGGCTTCTCTAACAAGGCTCATGATACCATGTCCCACTAATGTTTGAATGATTGAGTTAGTGAATTACATTGTCCTCTAGGATTCTATTTATAATACTAAGGAATATGGTAGTACAAGATAGTCCAACAGTAAATGTACATAAAAGGAAATAAATAAGAATAAAACATATATCTCTACGGTTCCATATAAACTTCCTCTTATAAATCACCACGTAAGAAGACATTCTTGATATCAAGGTGATGAAAAAGCTAATGTCAGAAAACAGCCAAGAAGAGAAAGTGATGAACAAACACAATCTTAGCAACTAGAGAAAAAGTATCATTGAAGTAAAGGCCAAAAATCTGGAGGTAGCCCTTGGCTACTAAACAAGCATTCAAATGATCGATGCAACCATTGCGACTGAATTTGACTATCAACACCCATCAATAACCAACTGCGGATTTACCGGCCAGTTTATAAATTAGGTCTTATATGCCATTAGAATGTAGGTAAACATCTCATCAGTCATCCATTGGTGCCCGCCTGGATGGGAGTGAGATTTACCTATCATTTTGGGAATGGAAACATAGGACAAACTTGAAGCAAAGGTAAAATGCTGTGCAAAAAGATGGTCATAACTGAGAAAAGCAAAAAGAGGATAATAGCTATTGAAGAATTGTCCAATGTGGGAACCAAGGCAAAGAAAACGACAAACGAAGGCGGTGAGCTCTGAAGCATGAGTACTCCTCCCAGGGAGGAGTACCGGTACCGGGTACGGGTACGTGCCGGGCACGCGTTGGGTACGTACCGGGTACGTACCCAATTCTTTTTTTTTTGAATTTAGAGCTTGCGTACGGCTCCGGTTCGGCTGGGTACGACTCCGGTGCAGCTTGGGTACGGCATCGCTTGCCGTTCTTCGCGGCATCTCCTGTTTTCCGGTCGTTTCCCTGCGTAGAGCCCTCCGACGAGGCTTTTTCGATGACACCCAGCCGTCACCACCTCCATTCGTTTGTTCCTAGCCACTGTTTGGCTCTGTAGCCGTCACTGCCATGGCTGCTGTTTTCCGGTCATTCCCTGCACAAAGCCCTCCGATGAAGCTTTTCCGATAACACTCAACCGTCACCACCTCCATTCGTTTGCTCCTAGCCACTGTTTGGCTCTGTATCCGTCACTGCCATGGCTACCAGTAGATGAAGTGTTGTATAGAAAGAAGGAAGAGGCAGAGGAAAACGAAAAGGGACAGAAAGAGGAAAACGAAAATGGAGAGAAAGAAGAAAACGAAAAGGTGGAGGAGGCCTGCAGAAAACGAAATGGGAGAGAGAATAAGAACCGACATTTGGTTTAAAAGAAAAATAAAAGTACAAATTTAAGAGTTGTTTACAGTTTGCATTTTTTTAATACCGAGGCACACACATAATTTACTTAAGTATATATAAAAATTGAATATTAGTTTTTTAAAATGAATTAATTTACTCATTTATTTAAATTTTATTAATAAATTACTTGACATTAATAATATATTTGACTTTAAAATATTAATATTATAATGTTTTATTATGTAAAAAATATAAAAAATATATTTTATATTGTTATTAATAATTGATCATGGAAAAAATAATTATAAATATGTAAATGAAATAGCTAAAAATAATTGTACCCTAATCTTATGTGATTATATTGTAAAGTAAAAAAGTAGAAGAAGGGAATATAAGTTTCTTTTTATGTTTTATATTAAAATTTATGTTTTAATTTTTATGTTATGTAATAATATTTTATTGTGTGAGATTTTAGTTATTATTATTATTATTATTATAGTTATTATATATATATATATATTATTATTATTATTATTATTATTATTATTATATATATATATGACGTACCCGTACCCTAATTTTTTAAAAATTTTCGTATCCCGTACCCGTATCCATACGGGGTACCGGTACCGTACCCATACCCGTGCAACGTAGGCAGTGAGTCATCAGGAACATCCTCAGAAACTAGGCTAGCACTAATGGGTGGTCAGGTTGCTGTTGAAATGTAATAAAAGAGGGAGGAGGACCATAGATAGGAACAGAACTAGGAGTGCTGGAATCAAACGAGGGATCATAAATAGGAATGTGGAGAATAGTGTCTACTTGAGAAAAATCTGAAGGTGAAGAAGACGGAATCAAATCTTATGTCCCCTATCCTAGTCCCCCAATTAAATATTAATAAATCAGTATAAATAACTGCCAACAATGAGAAAAGTTAATGCCAACTAAGAGAGAATTATTTTTTGCTGAGTTGTCAGTAATTAATTGGGAAGACAAGATTGAGGGGAAGAAAAGGGAATAGAAGATTTGAATCTGTAGAAGAGAAGGGATGCTGGAAGAAAAAAGCAAAAGCAACAGACTGAGAGAACAACCTAAATCAGGAGTAGCAACAGTATCGTTTCTGAAGATGAGAATGTGTATGGTATAGAGAATGTGTATGGTATAGACACTCGAAGGCTTTGGGAGAGAAATTGCCCTTACATGGAGTAAGAGTATGATCAAAACAGGTACAAGCAAAAATATGAGGACACGCATAATAGACAGGTGTAATAGGAAACATTATTGAGTGGGGAACTTGATCTTATAACATAGACGAGGGCATCTGGTTAATTGGATAGCAAGATGTAAGAAGAGAATCGCCTTAAAACCCGAAGAGAACACTCACGTAAGAGTGAAATCTAGGTTGTTTCAATTAATTGACGACTTTTTTGTTCAGTCACTCCATTTTATTGTTGGGTAAGAGGACATAAGGTTACTTGTTTTGCCATGAATTATTAAAAAAAGGTAGACAAATATTCACGTGCATTGTCAATGCAAAAAATACAACTGGTTGTACCAAATTGGGTATCCTAGAGTCACAAGCTGATCATGCTGGAAACAATGGAGTAGAGACATATATGTCGTTGATGTAGCAATATTTACCTCCTAACAGGTCTCAAAAGAATGTAACATATCCAC
Source organism: Ormosia semicastrata (assembly GCA_029884595.1). NCBI lineage: Eukaryota > Viridiplantae > Streptophyta > Magnoliopsida > Fabales > Fabaceae > Ormosia > Ormosia semicastrata. The sequence goes on from JAQQTO010000060.1 coordinate 81,542,058, forward strand.
TACCTCCAGATCAATGGACTGCTAGAGGATACTAAGAAGTGGTGCAACAACCTTCGTCTGGGTAGGTAGATCATCTAAAGGGACATACTTGAACTTTCGATAAGGTACTAACTGCCCCTGTTTGGCAAGCCACATCTTCACGGAAGTTGCCCAGGACAGTTAGGTGGCTGACCTGGTCAAACTTCTTGGTGGGACATGATGGAACATGCATTGTGGACAGGGTGAAGGAGCTTTTGGCAATAGATGCAGATGAAGAAGGCTCAGAAACACCAGAATCATCATAAAACATCTTCGAAATTCAAGATCTATTGACCAAAATATTGAGAAAAAAAAACACCTGAGGTATGTTCAGAAAAGTTGGGCAGGTGCTAAAATAGGCAGGGCAGGTCTGGAATCAAGAGAAAACAGCAGGAAAACATAGCAAAACGAGTTGATCCTTTTCCTCTCCTGTGAACAACTTCATCAGAAAAGCCATGGTCAGAGGGGGGTCTCCCGCCTCTTCACCCAGTGGGTGTAGTCCCTCTGTTCCCGAAAATACTCCAATGGCTTCTGACTCCAGCTTCTGATTCTGGTTTCAGTTCAGGTTCATCATCTTGGACAAACTCTGGCAGATGCGGACTGAACTCTGGCTAAACACGCTTGGTCAATGCCAACTAGAAAGTCAACCAAGTTGCATTTGGATTGCATAGATCCCACTATTGCCACCAGTTAAGAGCACGACCCCTCAGAGCCCTCACAGCCTCAGATAGCCTCTGTGCATCGGGTGTTCCCTTCGAGTCAAAGTACTGCACACGTTGATCAACCACGAATAAGCATTCTCTCCTTCAAATATTGTAAACCACCATTAGTTACCCATCACAGCAACCAGGTTGGGAGCACTGATACCAAATGATAGAAACTGGATCAGATTAAGTGAAAATGAGGTAACTATGCTGTATTATTCAACTGCAGACACGATATCAGTCACCGTAAGATGGATTTACAATGGAAAATGCAGAAATGATCTCAGAACAAGATACCCAGCACATTTGAGAGGCCCTGTACTCTCCCACTAACTTTTACACACTTTTTTTCCTCCCGTCTCTCTCCCTTCCTCCCCCTTTCCTTAAGTATCATTACAAGCCACAACAGAATTTCCCTCCCAATTCCCCTGACTGCCATGCTGGCAATTTGTTACATTAGTCATGCCTATTCTGTTATGCATTACAGACCCTAGGTATAAAAGTGCTTCCCCCCTTAGTCCTAGCTCTGCTTCTGCTACTGCACATGCATCCCTTTCAATGAACATGTGCACATTTCCGTAGATAAGTCAACCAGGTCTATTTCCTCTTGTAGTATTAATACTTGAATTGGTTCTCCATAGATATACTGGACATCAAGTTGGTCCTCCAAAGATTCTGAACATCAATTTGGTCCATCATAGTGTAAAATAATCTTCAATTTAAGGACCAAATTGATGTCCAAAGATGCATTGGAGGACAAAATTGATGTACATTTTAAACACTGAGGGACCAAATGTTGGTAGGACATGCGGAAACCCTAATTAGGGTTACTGCAACTTCAGCCCAGGCCCATTAAGCCTTGCAGCAGTTTTCTAATAGGTTTTGTGTACTGTGCATTGCGGTAGACAATTGTCATATTTAATGTATTTATTGTACATAATTAGCTTTCCTAAAATAGAGTATACAGCTTAGGGAATGAGAGCAAATCTCGTTTGTAAATGCAAAAGATTTCCTTGAATTGTTTCTGCATAGTTTCTATATATATGAAATAATAGAAGACATGAAGATCAATTTTCAGACAAATTGACATGGTATCAGAGCCTCCTCTCTTACCCTAGGAAGTCCCCTTTTTTTTTCTTTCTCAGCCCAAGGGGCTTTCGGATCTCTAGTCTTTTTTGGCTTCAGAGTTCTTGTTAGAAGATATTAGGGTTATTAGTCTTAGTGTTAGGGGGCTTGGGCTAGTACACCTAAGTATTAGTATAAATAAGAGTACTAGGTTATGGAATTGTATTATATCTCATTTCTATCAATAATATTCTTAGTCTACTATTGTTTAACAGTCTTTCTTTCTTTTCCTTTCCCTAACCCTAAACTTGTAATTCTTCAACAGTTTTGTTTGTCATGTTCGGCATCTGGTTCTGGAAATTTTTTTTCCAAATCACGTATTCTGGTTTTACCTCAGGTTACGAATTTTTTTTTGCATTCTTTTGGTTTTCCGAATCACTATGGCAACAGAAAACTTGTGTTCGATTCAGTGGGAAGAACTATTCAGCTTGGGAGGTTCAGTTCAAGATGTTTGTCAAAGGCAAAGGAATGTGTGGTCATATCGATGGCTCTTCCGCTACACCAAATGACACAACCGAGCTTGCTACATAGGAGACGAAGGGCACTCAGATTATTTCCTGGATTCTTGGATCAATAGAAATCAGTCTTCTTCTTTATCTTTTGACTGTTCTGTGTGTAAGCTTGTTAAAAGTAAGACTCTACCATTCTCTTCTACTGGTCATCGTGCAGACAAATGTTTTGATCTTATTCATAGTGATGTTTGGGGTGTTTCTTCTGTCATATCTCATGCAAACTACAAATATTTCATGACATTTATTGATGATTATAGTCGGTTTACTTGGATTTATTTTCTTCGTTCCAAAGCTGAGGTCTTTTCGGTGTTTTAGACCTTCTTAGCCTATGTTGAAAATCAATTTTCAACTGGTATTAAGATTTTACGTTTTGACTCTGGCAGAGAGTATATGTCTAATGAGTTTCAGGCATTCTTACAGTGTAAAGGTATTATTTCGCAGCGTGCTTGTTCATATACTCTTGCTATGCTTCCTAACTTTGGTGATGTCCCTCGTTCTATTGACAGTTTAAAACCAAGTGTTGTGTATATGAGACGTCAGCCTCCTTTACCCCCTCCCGATGTTGACCTGCCACCTAAACTTGTACCTCCGACACCTCGAAGATCTGCTCGTGTCTCTCATCCACCAGATAGGTATGGGTTCCCACACACTTCTCTTAATGTGACCTTATCTAGCATTTCTGTTCCTACTTGTTATTCTCAGGCAGTTAAGCATGCATGTTGGAAACAATCCATGCAAGCTGAGGTACAGGCTATTCAGGAGAATCATACTTAGGATATTGTTCCATGCCCTCCTGGTATTAAACCCATCGGCTGTAAGTGGGTGTATTCTGCGAAGCTTAATTCTAATGGTTCTCTCGACCGCTATAAGGCTTGGTTGGTTGCTCTTGGCAATAGGCAGGAATATGGGGTGGATTATAATGAGACATTTGCTCCAGGGGCTAAGATGACTACTGTGCGTACCATTGTTGCTATTGCTGCTTCCAAGGGATGGTCTCTCCACCAAATGGACGTTAAGAATGTGTTCCTACACGGCAATCTTAAGGAAGAAATTTTTATGACTCCTCCTCCAGGATTATTTTCTTCCTCCTCTGGTGTGTGCAAGCTGAAACGTTCTCTTTACGGCTTGAAACAGGCTCCTCGGGAATGGCTCGAGAAATTTCGTTCTACTTTATTTGGTTTTTCTTTCACCCAGAGCCAATATGATTCTTATTTGTTCCTTCATAAAACAACGTGTAATATTGTTCTTCTTGTTTATGTTGATGATATTGTCATCACTGGCACCAATATTGTCTTAATACAGCAGCTTAAACAGTAGCTCCAAGCTTTGTTTCATATGAAGGATATTGGTTCCCTCCACTATTTTTTGGGTCTTGAGGTGTATTCGGACCCGAAGGTTATTTTCTTGCATCAGCAAAAATATACATACGACTTGATCTCTTTAGCTGGCCTTCAATCTTCTTCTCCTGTTGACTTCCCTCTAGAGGTCAATGTGAAATATCGTCGTGAGGAGGGTGAGCCTCTTTCCAATCCTTTGCTTTATCATCAGTTGGTCGGGAGCCTTAATTATTTGACCATTACATGTCCTGACATTTCTTTTGCTATCCAGCAAGTCAGTCAGTTTATGCACACCCCTCGACATCTCCATTTGCCTGTTGTTCGTTGTATCATTCGTTATTTGAAGGGTACTTCTAGTCGTGGATTTTTTTTTTCCTGTCGGATCATCCCTTCAATTGATTGGTTACAGTGATGCTGATTAGGCTGGCAGCCCAAACACTCACCACTCTGTTACAGGTTGGTGTATGTTTCTTGGCCCTGCACTCATTTCTTGGAAAAGTAAGAAACAAGCTCGGGTATCCAAGTCTTCCACCAAGTCTAAATATCTGATAGAAACTGGTAAACGAATTTAGATTTTCTGAATATTCTCTGTTATATTGCTTGGTTCTCTGTGGGAAACGTTCCCAAATCAGAGAGAATGTTACAAAGAAGTATGAGAAAGAGAGGGAGATGATAGGGGAAAGAAGAAGAGAATGTCCTGCCAAGAGTCTGAGAGCTTGGCCTCTCCCAATCCAGTCCCAACTGAAATCCTCGATTTTCCCTCCCATCCCTCTATTTATTTCCTGTTTCTGTAACTTCCATCCAGCCTATCGACAAGTCGGGTTGTTACGGTTGTTACTAATGACAACCGATCCATAGCCTAAAGTCGGCCCAATTGATTTGGTGGCGTCTAGTCTTCCTATGTAGGTTGAACGGATAGGTGGTCTAACAATACCCCCCAAAAGATTCACCTTGTCCTCAAGGTGAAATGAAGGAAACTGAGTTGAGATCACCTCAAAAGGCTCCCAAGTGGCTTCAAAATCCGGAAGACCATGCCATTGAATGAGGACTTCAAGCACCAGAAGGTCCAGTCTGGTTGAAGAACAAGACGGCGAGAGTCACCGGAGTTCCCAATCCTGACAAACATTTTAGGCGAGAGGCCGAGGAGTAATCAAGCGAAAGGGCCTTCTTCAAAAGAGAGACATGGAAAACAGGATGGATACGGCTATCAGGAGGTAAATCCAATTGATAAGCAACCTGTCCCACCTTCTTAGTTATCTGATAAGGGCCATAAAAACGGGGACTCAACTTCTCATTCCTCTTCTTGGCCAACGATCTCAAACGATAAGGCTGTAGTTTGAGATAAACCCAATCCCCTATCTCATAACTGCGATGCTTGATTGGCATAAAATTGCATCTGAGCTTGAGCCTTCAACAAGTTAGAATGGAGATCATGAAGAAGCTGATCTCGCTCCTCGGTGAGTCGGGTGACTTCAGCTACAGCAGAAGGAATAGTGGTCCCTTTCAACAACAAGGGAGGGTCCCTGCCATAAAGGGCCTTAAAGGGAGTTAACTTAGTGGAGCTGTTGTAATTGGTATTGAACCAGAATTCAGCCCAACCAAGCCAACGAGGCCACTGTTTTGGTTTAGAGCCCGTCAAACAACGCAAATAAGTCTCAAGACATCTATTGACCACCTCCGTCTGGCCATCTGTTTGAGGATGATAGGCAGAGCTGAACTTTAAACGAGTTCCAGCCAGCCTAAACAACTCGATCCAGAAGTGGCTGAGGAAAATCTTATCCCGATCAGAGACAATAGTAGAAGGAAAGCCATGCAACCTAACAACCTCTTGAGTGAAGACTTCAGCAACTTCCTTAGCAGTAAAAGGATGACTGAGAGCTAGGAAATGGGCATATTTAGTGAACCGATCTACTACCACCAATATAGCATTCTTCCCTTGCACCTTGGGAAGACCTTCTATGAAATCCATAGAAATATCGGACCAAACCTGAGTAGGAACCGGAAGAGGTTGGAGCAGTCCAGCAGGGGATAAAGCTTGATACTTATTTAACTGACAAACATCACAAGTGGCCACAAAGTGTTGAATATCTCTGCGCATACCTTCCCAATAAACCAAAGCAGAAATGCGCTTAAAGGTTCGAAAAAAACCAGAATGGCCACCTAAGGAAGAATTGTGAAATTCCTGTAAAAGTAAGGGAATCTGAGAAGAACTTTTAGACAACACCAACTTCCCCTTATAAAACAACTTCTGATCACGAAACTGAAAATCTGGATGAGAAACAGGATCAGTAATAAGATCCTGTATAACCTGCTTCCATTTATCATCCATTAAAACCTCCTCACCCCAAGTCTCCAAATCAGGAAATTGAACCACAGAAAGGGCTGCATAAAGCATTCTTCTGGATAAGGCATCAGCAGCTCCATTGTCTACCCCCGGACGGTATTGGATTTCGAAATCCAGCCCCATTAACTTTGAAGTCCATTTAAACTGATCCTCCCCAAGCACCCTCTAGGGGTTAAAAATTTCAGGCTCTTTTGATCCGTGACGATCACAAAATGCCGCCCCAGTAAATAGTGTTTCCAACACGAATGCACCAAGACAATAGCCATAAGCTCCTCTCATAAACGCGGACCTCTCGTTGATTCCGCTCGAGATAAAGTATGGCTGATGAAAGCTACTGGTCTTCCTCCGCAACAAGACAGCTCCTAAGCCTTTATTGGAAGCATCGGTTTCAATCACAAAAGGCTTGGAAAAGTCTGGAACTGTCAAGATAGGTAAATCTGCCATAGCCTTCTTCAATTCCTCAAATGCTAATTGAGTAGCCGAATCCCAATGGAAATTATCCTTCTTCAACAGTTGAGTTAAAGGACGTGCTACTTTCCCATAATTCCTCACAAAACGTCTATAATATCCTGTCAAACCCAAGAAACCTCTCAAAGCTTTAATATCTTTAGGGATGGGCCACGTTAACATCACTTCTAGCTTCTTCGGATCAGCAGCAACCCCTGCCCCTGAGATTATATGGCCTAAATACTCCAATTGTCCTTGTCCAAAACTACATTTCTTCAGATTAGCAAACAAATGGTGTTCCTTTAGTAAGGACAAAACTGATTGCAAATGGAATTTATGGTCCTCCCTGGTCTTGCTATAAATCAGAATATCATCAAAAAATACAAGGACAAACTTCCTCAAATAAGGTTTAAGAACTTCATTCATGAGAGCTTGAAATGTTGAAGGAGCATTGGTAAGTCCAAAGGGCATGACCACAAACTCATAATGTCCCTCATGTGTTCTAAAAGCAGTTTTTGGTATATCTTCCTCCCTCATCCTAATTTGATGATACCCGGACCTAAGATCCAACTTCGAAAATATGACAGCTCCTCCTAACTCATCCAATAATTCATCAATGATAGGAATAGGGAATTTATCCGGAATAGTAATCTTATTAAGAGCCCTATAGTCCACACAAAACCGCCATCCCCCATCCTTCTTTTTTACCAAGATAATTGGACTTGAATAAGGACTCACACTAGGTCTAATTATTCCAGAATTAAGCATATCATCCACTAATTTTTCAATCTCATTCTTTTGATAATGTGGATACCTGTAAGGCCGCAAATTAGGAATGTTGGCTCCTTCTTTTAACAGGATTGCATGATCTTGTCTCCGAGAAGGTGGCAACTCTTGAGGTTCCTGAAAAACCTCTTCATACCCCTGTAAAACGGATGTAATCCAAGAGGGAAGCTTCTCCTCCAATTCCAATTCTGATTGTAATCCACAGCACTGCAACCAATATCCTTGTCCCTCATCTTGTAAGGCTTTGAGGACTGTTCTAAATGAGGCAGAAGATCTTGCTAACGCCGGTTCCCCTCTTAATACTTTAGTACCCCCGGTATAGGTACCTTTAGTGTCAATTCCTTGAAATTAGCCTGGATCTCACCCAGACTAGCTAACCATTCCATGCCCAAAACAACATCCACACCTCCTAAGTCAAAGATGAAGAAATCTTGCTGGATTTCCAGCCCTTGTACTTGAAGTGTCAGCCGAGTACATACCCCTTCACACGGAATTTTTCTGCCATCTCCCACTTCTACTGTATATGGAAGAGTTTTATCTACTCTCAATCCACAATTTTGAACTAGAAGTGAAGAAATAAAGTTGTGAGATGCACCACAATCCACAAGTACCACTACTTGTCTTTCAGCTAGGGTTCCCCACAACTTGATAGACTTCTTAGAAGTAAGACCTGTAATACTATACATGGATAATTGCAGAGTCTTGAGTTCCCTTTCTAAATCCTCACTTTCTGTTTCTTCCTGGACACCCTCATTGCTTAGTTCCTCCTCTAAGATCAACACTTGTAACTGCTTGTTGTTGCATATATGTCCTGACTGAATTTTTCATCACACCTGAAACACAATCCCTTCCTAGATCTTTCTTGCATTTCAGCATCTGTCAACCTTCTAAATCCTCTTCCTCTCCAGGAATTTGCAGCTTTTGAACTATTGACTTCACTACCCGTACTTCCCATCCCAGTTACTGATTGTTGCGGATTTCTACTCCCTGATTCCCAACTAACAGTTAGGTGGTGTTATAGCTGCGATTCACCCCTCCCATTCTACTCGGGTTCGAAATTCCTTTACTCAACAACATGTTCTTCTCATCAATCAATTGTGCACAGTCCATCACATCGTTAACTTCTCTAATGGATGAAGTTTCAATTCAGCTTTAATTACATCTTTCAATCCATTTAGAAACATTCCTTTTAAGTATTCCGGTTCAGTACATCTCGGGGTCCTGCATAGAGCTCAAATTGCTCTCGATATTCTTCCACCGTTCCACTCTGTTTCAGACTCATTAATAGCTCGTATGGATTACGCTTCATCGTAGGTGAAAACGCGTCTAATTACGCTTCTTTGAATTCCTTCCAGGTAGGATCCTTTGATGAAATTTCCCACCACTGATACCAGGGTAAGTGCCTTTCCTTCCATAGCCACCATTACTGCTTGCAATTTCTCCAAATCATTCATCTCCTTAAGTTCAAAATACCGTTCAACACGATTTGTCCATCCATATGCATCTTCACCATCAAAAACCGGTACCTCGAGTTTCCTCCATCGTTCCTCTCGGCTTCGTACCTCAGATCGATTACCGTTCCCACTGCCTTCCCCTGTTCGACTTCCGCCATTGTTGAGATCTGGATCTTCACGATGCACGTTCAGACCTCTGATGGTCTCTACCAGCTCGCTCAGCTGCCTCCGAGTTTCGAATCGCTCTACTCGTTCTTCCTCCAGATTTCGCTCAAGATTCTGACGCATCTCGAGCAAGCTTTCAAATCCTCGCTCCAAGGCCTCGATTCTGGCTTCCATACCTCGCGTCGCTACCATGAACTCTCCAAGATCTTGAGAGCTTTGATACCAGTTGATAGAAACTGGTAAACGAATTTAGATTTTCTGAATATTCTCTGTTATATTGCTTGGTTCTCTGTGGGAAACGTTCCCAAATCAGAGAGAATGTTACAAAGAAGTATGAGAAAGAGAGGGAGATGATAGGGGAAGAAAGAAGAGAATGTCCTGCCAAGAGTCTGAGAGCTTGGCCTCTCCCAATCCAGTCCCAACTGAAATCCTCCGATTTTCCCTCCCATCCCTCTATTTATTTCCTGTTTCCTGTAACTTCCATCCAGCTATCTGACAAGCTGGTTGTTACGGTTGTTACTAATGACAACTGATCCATAGCCTAAAGCTGGCCCAATTGATTTGGGCTGGCGTCTAGTCTTCCTACTGTAGGTTGAACGGATAGGTGGTCTAACAATATCATGCTATGTCTACTGCTTGTTCTGAGATTATTTGGCTTCGCAGTTTATTGGCTGAGCTTGGATTTCCCCAATCCGATCCCACGCCTCTCTATGCAGATAATACTAGTTCTATTCAGATTGCTGCTAATCCGGTTTTTCATGAGCGCACCAAGCATATTGAGGTGGACTGTCATTCTATTCGGGAAGCTTTTGACAATCATGTTATCTCGCTTCTGCACATAACCTCAAATCTTCAACTTGCTGATTTCTTTACCAAGGCAATACCGAGACTCGACCTTGTCATCAGTTTCTCATCGGCAAATTGATGCTTCTTGATCAGCCGCATCAATTTGAGGGGGGATGTTAGTAGGACACGCGGAAACCCTAATTAGGGTTACTGCAACTTCAGCCTAGGCCCATTAAGCCTTGCGGCATTTTTGCGGCATTTTTCTAATAGATTGTGTGTTGTGTAGTGCGGCAGAGAATTGTCATATTTAATGTATTTATTGTACATAATTAGCTTTCCTAAAATAGTGTACAACTTAGGGAATGAGAGCAAATCTCGTTTGTAAATGGGAAAAATTCCCTTGAATTTTTTCTGTACAGTTTCTATATATATGAAATAATAGAAGACATGAAGATCAATTTTTAGACAAATTGATGTCCAAAATCTTTAGAGGACCAACTTGATGTGCCATGCATCTTTGGAGGACTAAATTGAGTATTTACTCTAATATGATAGCACCAATATTTGACACCTCTTACACACCTAAAGTTGCTAGTAATATATGCTAACTATGTAGGTAACTCAAAAAAAAAACCACATAGGTCGTAAAGTTAATAGGTAAATCATCATAAACCACATCATGGTTTAATACTTGTTAACAAGATGTCAAGATGAGAGAAAAAAGATAGGGAAAGGTTGAGCAGAAGTTAAGGGGGCACATAAACAGGAATTCACTATAAAGGCCCTAAATAATTGAGATATACATCACTGACCTTATATCCCTATTTATACTAATACTACAACTACACAAAGGCACAAATACCTTGGGTGCACCCAACCTAAGTAATTATTTACTTAGTTCATAAGACTTTTCCAATTACTTATTACAATATTATATATTTATATTCCTTATTTTTTTCATGAGAACTATATTATATTATATTCCTTAACAATAGGTAACATCATGGTTTATTTGCATGTGTTAATGACCAACTCTCTATAAAGTTCAAGCTTTTAGGTCAAGGCTCATGAATGGATATATATCAAACATGCCCCCTCGGGCAAGAAACCTTTGGGCTTGAAGCATGTACAATGCATACGCCTACTTACCTTGTACTAAAATTCAACTTAATTATAAAGAATGAAGGCAGCAAGGATCGAACTTCTGACCACCTGATCATAGAGGCTTTGATACCATATGTTAATGACCTAGTATCCCAAAAGCTTAAGCTCTTAGGTGAAGGCTCATGAAAAGTTATATATGTAACAGCATGTAACACACTGTTCCATGATGATAACTTTTACATCAAAATCCACAATTATAGGTTAGAAGTATAACAATAACAACAACAACCAAACCTTTTTTCCACTAGGTGGGGTCAGCTACATGGATCAAACGACGTCATTGCGCCCTATCATAAACCAAGTCTTCAGAAATGTCATTCAAATCTAAATATTTTTTAATCGTTTCACCTATAGTCTTTTTTTGTCTTCCTCTACTTCTATCTATTGAGCTATTCTCCACCTGATCTACTCTTCTTACAAGGGCTTCTAAGGGTCTTCTCCTTACATGTCCAAACCACCTAAGGCGAGATTCTCCCATCTTTTTCATAATAGGTGCTACCCCTACTTTCTCTCTAATGCATTCATTTCTAATCCTATCTTGTCTTGTATGGCCACACATCCAGTGCAACATCCTCATCTCCGCGATACTGATCTTATGCTCTTATTGGCTTTTTACCGCCCAACATTCAGTATCATACAACAACGCGGACCTTATAGCTGTGTGATAAAATTTACCCTTAAGCTTGAGAGACACTTTTCTATCACAAATAACTCTTGAAACACTCCTCCATTTCATCCATCCAGCTTGAATCCTATGGTTTACATCTCCCTCTATCTCTCCGTCATTTTGTATGATAGATCCAAGATACCTAAACTGTGTGACTTGTGGTATGGAATGATCTCCAATTTTCACCGCTAAGCTAGCATCAACACGCCTCTTACTGAACTTACATTCCATATACTCCGTCTTACTCTTGCTTAGACGAAAGTCATATTCTTCCAAAGCTCGTCTCCATAGCTCTAGCTTCCCATTTGTTTCCTCTCTCGACTCCTCCAACTAAGACTATATCATCTGCAAAAAGCATGCATTGTGGCACCGGCTCTTGGATATGCGCAGTAAGCACATCCAAGACCAAGGTAAAAATATATGGAGTCAAAGTTGACCCTTGGTGCAGTCCTATAGTTATAGGGAAATCTTCTGTGACCCCACTTTGTGTTCTCACACTAGTTTCAACCTCATCATACATATCTTGGATTGCTCAAATATAGGCGATACGAACTCCTTTCTTCTCCAAAACCTTCCACAATACCTCTCTCGGTACCCTATCGTAAGCTTTTTCCAGATCAATGAAAATCATGTGTAGGTCTTTTGGCTTCCTCCAATACCTCTCCATTAATCTTCGTAGAAGATAGATTGCTTCCATGGTTGACCTCCCAGGCATAAAACCAAATTGATTCTCTGAAATATGAGTCTCTTGTCTTAATCTCCGTTCAATTACTCTTTCCTATAACTTCACGATATGACTCATGAACTTAATTCCTCTGTAATTTGCACAATTTTGTATATCTCCCTTATTCTTATAAATAGGGATTAAAGTGCTTCTCCTCCATTCATTTGGCATTTTCTTAAACCTCATTATCTTGTTAAACAACTTTGTGAGCCAACTTATACCTTTCTCTCCTAGGCATTTCCATACCTCAATAGGTTTATTATCTGGTCCGACCGCTTTTCCATTACCCATCCTCTTCAATGCTTCTTTTACCTCAAACTCCCGAATTCTACGATAAAAAGTTTTATTTTGGTCCTCCTCTCTAGTGTTTAGAATGTCCGAGTCCCCTAATGTCCCATGTTTCTCGTTAAATAAAGGTACTAGTAGAATACACCAAGAAATAGAGGTACTAGTAGAATTACTCAATCAAAAATAATAAAGAAGTCTGATACCATGAAATTCTCCCACCTGAAATGAAGACTCCTCATGAGTGCGAAGTACACGGTGGATTTGTTGACAAAGAGAGTTGACACCTTCTACTGGAAGAACAATCTCTTTTTTCTGGAAAGGCCTCCTAACGAAGTTAATAGGAGCAAATATAAGCTTTTGAGCACTCATCCTTCTATTAGAATCTGCATTGGTCGCATCCCATGACAGAGTAGCCCCAGCAAAACCAGGCATAACATATAGACAGGAATTTATAACTTCAGTTGAGCTAGGAGATGCTTGGTAAGCTTTCAAGACAGCATCAATTGCTGCCTTTTGGTAATGTGCACTAACTGCAAATTTATTTGTTATTGCAAGAACCCAAGGAATTCCAAGAGATTTAGCTTCATCCAAGAAAAGTGATAGGACTGGCCTTTGTTGAGAACCATTTGAATTACTATATCGAGGTATGCTATGAGATAGGTTATGAACAAGAACAATCAAATCTGTCTTCCTACTAAGATCTCGGATTCCAAGCCATAGTTCATCCCTGAAGCGAGAGGTTTCCATGTTCAGTTCCTGTAAAACAATTAAAAGAAAAAAAACAGCAAATGAATATCACTAAATATAATTAAAAAATTCATATGCACAAACTGAATTTATTTGCAACCTAGCTCACTACCTAAGAGAAAACTATACATGTCCTCAGCCAAGCTCTTACAACCAACCATAAATACATACATCAAATCAGATGTACCCCGGCATCTGTTTTTCTTAACTACAGTACTAGACACCACCTAGTTGTAAGAATATTTTTCTTTAGAATTCAATTAATAAGTATCTATATGCAGCACAAGTATTAAGAAATTAAGAACACTAATAACAGTGAGTTTTGACATCATATCCAGTCTTTTGACTGAAATTGGTAATCACTATTCATACAAAAGTACAATGCATGCAAATACATTGATAACACTATAACCCCCCTGAATAAAACATGTTTGAAAAGTGTTTCAACTTTTCGCCATCTGTAAAAAAAGGCAACAGAGCAATGTCATATCAATTAAAGTAGGATGAAATAGAATGGACAATTATGACTATAGAAAGAAGGAATGTTGGAATGTATGAATATTATTCCTTGAATCAATTGTGTACAGAGAAGGTTACAATATATAGGCTAATGCCATTGATTGCTATCCTAAAAATAAGGGAGAAAAATCAGCCCTAATAAAAATAAGAATAAAATCATATGTGTACATATCTGATATTAATGCTGATATATTACAACGCTCCCCCTCAAGCTGGTGAGTGAATATCTATCATTCCCAGCTTGCAAGTAAGACCTTGAAATCGCTTTGTGGGAAGCCTCTTGGTGAAAACATTTGCTAATTGGTGCTCTGAAGGGACGTACACTATAGTTATAAGGCCATCATCTAATTTTTCCTTGATAAAATGACGATCAATCTCTATATGCTTTGTCCGATCATGTTGAATCGGGTTGTAAGCAATGCTAATTGCAGACTTATTATCACATAGTAACCTCATAGGAGCTTCATACTTTATTGTCAGATCATCGAGTATGATTCTCATTCATAACAGTTCACAAATTCCTTGTGCCATAGCTCAAAATTCAGCCTCTGCACTTGACCTTGCAACCACATTCTGTTTCTTACTTCTCCAAGTCACCAAGTTTCCTCCTAAAAACATGCAGTAACCTGAGGTAGACCGCCTGTCTACAACTGACCCGGCATAATCTGCATCTGTATGGGTTTCAATGGTCAATTTTTGTTCTCTCCGAAATAGAAGTCCTCTTCCCGGGCTTGTCTTCAAATACTAGAGAATTCTATTCACAGCTAGCATATGTCTCTCACGAGGATCATGCATGAACTGGCTAACCACACTGACAGCATAGGCTATGTCTGGTCCGGTGTGAGACAAATATATCAGTTTTCCTTGAATCATATATTGCATATTATCAAGTTTTGCTTGTACCTTCGTAAGATCATCACCTGTTATAATGCATTTAATGTTATAGAAAGAAGGAATGTTGGAATGAATGAATATTATTCCTTGAATCATTGTGTACAAAGGTTACAATATATATAGGCTAATGCTATTGATTGCTATCCTAAAAATAAGGGAGAAAAATCAGCCCTAATAAAAGTAAGAATAAAAAACGTATCTGTACATATATGATATTAATGTGATATTAATGCTGATATATATTACAACACTCCCCCTCAAGCTGGTGAGTGAATATCAATAATTCCCAGCTTGCAAGTAAGACCTTGAAATCGCTCTGTGGGAAGCCCCTTGGTGAAAACATCTGCCAATTGGTGCTCTGAAGGGACATATTCTGTAGTTATAAGGCCATCATCTAAATTTTCCTTGATAAAATGGCGATCAATCTCTATATGCTTTGTCCGATCATGTTGAACCGGGTTGTGAGCAATGCTAATTGCCGACTTATTATCACACAGTAACCTCATAGGAGCTTCATACTTTATTTTGAGATCATCGAGTATAATTCTCATCCATAACAATTCACAAATTCCTTGTGCCATAGCTCGAAATTCAGCCTCTGCACTTGACCTTGCAACCACATTCTGTTTCTTACTTCTCTAAGTCACCAAGTTTCCTCCTAAAAACATGCAGTAACCTGAGGTAGACCGCCTGTCTACAACTGACCCGACATAATCTGCATCTGTATGGGTTTCAATGGTCAATTTTTGTTATCTCCGAAATAGAAGTCCTCTTCCCGGGCTTGTCTTCAAATACTAGAGAATTCTATTCACAGCTAGCATATGTCTCTCACGAGGATCATGCATGAACTGGCTAACCACACTGACAGCATAGGCTATGTCTGGTCTGGTGTGAGACAAATATATCAGTTTTCCCACAAGTCTCTGATATTGTGCCTTATCCACCCTTGGGCTCTTCTCATTGTTTCCAATCCTGTGATTTTGTTCAATAGGTGCCCCTGTGGTTTTGCAACCTAGCTTACCTGTTTCCTTCAGAAGATCCAAGACATATTTCCTTTGGGAAAGAAAGATGCTTTGTTTGGAATAGGCAACCTCTATCCCAAGGACGTACCTCAGCTTCCCCAAGTCTTTCATTTCAAACTGTGCAGCTAGTTTTTCTTTTAGGACCTGTTTCTCAACCTCATCATCACCAGCAATGATCATGTCATCAACATAAACCAGAAGAAGTGTAAGCTTGCCTTCTTCGGAATGTTTTATAAAGAGGGTATGATCTCCCTGACTCTGCCTATAACCTAAGGACATCATAGCATTGGTGAACCTCCCAAACCAAGCACGAGGAGACTGCTTGAGTCCATATAAGGCCTTCTTAACTTGCACACCATATTCCCTCCACCGGTAGGTTCATATCCTGGGGGGATGTCCATATATACTTCCTCTTCCAAATTCCCATGGAGAAAAGCATTTTTATCATCAAATTGGTGCAAGTCCCATCCAAAGTGTGCTGCCATGGAGAGAATGATCCTGACTGTGTTCATCTTTGCTACTGGGGCAAATGTTTCCTCATAATCAATCTCATATGTCTGAGTGTACCCTTTTGCAACCAGCCTTACTTTGTACTGGTCTAGAGTACCATCAGACCGATATTTCACCGTGTAAATTCATCTGCACCCAACTATCCTTTTGTCCTTCAGCTTCTCAACAATTTCCCAGGTCTCATTCTTGTTCAAAACACTCATTTCTTCATGCATGGCTTGAACCCAATTCTTATCCATTAATGCTTCTTGTACTGAAGTGGGGACTCTGGTAGAATCAATTACTGAAATAAAATTCCGATGCTGTACTGATAGGTTTTGAGTGGACACAAACTGAGATATAAGGTATTTTGGACAAGTTCTTCTGGCTTTTCTTAAGGCTATTGGCAAGTCATCAGGGTTAGGTTCACAAATATCATGTAAAGGACTATTCAAAGGCTCAGAATCAGGAATGCTTACCTCTGGTTCGGGCGACTGAAGCTGCTGTTGGACCAAGTTGGGTTTTTTCGATAATACACCTGCTTGTATCGATCTATAGGAACAGATACTGATTCTTTAGTTGTCTCTGAAGTACCAGAAGATGATGCCACATCCTTTATCAGAGGAGGGATAGATGACTCAATAGATTCAGCCAGAAGAGGAACAAAAGATGACTCAAGAGACTCAGCTTCTTGACCACTCTCCCCCCGAAGTTGAGGACGAAGGTGAAAAGACTCGGATTCAGGAAAAGTGACATCCATGGAGACATAGACACGACGACTTTGAGGATGATAACATTTGTACCTCTTTTTGTCTGGTGCATACCCTATGAAGATACATTTGACAGCCCTAGGATCCAACTTACCACGATATTGACTATGGACATGAACAATGGCAACACAACCAAAGACACGACACAGAAAATTCTGCATGGTAGGAACGGAAGAGAAGAAGGAAGTCATGAGTTGCACAGGACTAAGACCATCCAAGACACGGGAGGGCAATCTATTCATCAAGTATGCGGCAGTTAAGATAGCTTCCCCCCAATAAGACTTAAGGACAAACATTTGGAGTAGAAGTGCTCGTGCAATTTCTAGGAGATGACGGTTCTTCCTTTTTGCAACCCCATTTTGTTGGGGGGTATCAACACAAGTTAACTCATGTAAGACACCATGTTCTTTATGGAATTTTGTGAAATGTTAATTCACATATTCCCTGCAATTATCAGATCGTAACCTTTTTATAGATTTTCCAAACTAGGTTTGAACCATGCGATAGAAATTCAAGAATAATTGAAACACTTCAGATTTATCTTTCATAAGAAATATCCATGTGACCCTAGTGCAGTCATCAATAAAAGAAACAAACCATTTTGCACCAGATATATTAGAATTAGAGGAAGGTCCCCACACATCAGAATGAATAAGATCAAAAGGTTCAATACTTTTATTATTACTTGGAGAAAAAGTTGTGCGATGGTATTTCGCAAACTGACAAACATCACAAAGAAAAGACTCAACAGACTCATTTTTAAACAATTGTGGAAATAACGACCTAAGAAGACTGAAAGGAGGATGACTAAGGCGTTTGTGGTGAAGCCATATCTGAGATGCAGCGGAATCTGAACTTGTCTCATGACTGGATGTGGACACCGTCTGACTGGTACTACCATGAGTCTGATGTAGAACATATAACCCTCCTTGTTTTTTAGCAACCTCAATCGTCCTCCCCGTGGTAAGATCCTGAAACACACAATGAGAGGGAAAGAAGGTCACTGTACAGTTTAAATCTCTGGTAAGCTTATGCATAGAAATAAGGTTATTTGATAAATGAGGGACATGAAGCACATTATGTAAAGGAAAGGAAGGCTGAAGTGAAATAGTACCACATCCTGAAACAGGGACATGGGATCCACTAGCAACCGTGATGTGATGCTTACCAGATAATGTAGAGTAAGTGGAAAAATATGAGGGATGAGGGATCATATGATCAGTAATACCAGAGTCAATAATCAAGAGATCCTCAGATACAGTACTAGAAACATTAAAGGATAATGAACTTAAATTCTTACCAGTCAAGGTTAGAGAACAAGTGCCAGAAGGCTTACTCATAGAATCCAAGAGAGTGCGCAAACGATCCATCTCAGCTTTACTAAACACCGGAATTGCCTCCCCAGATGGTGGTGCAGATACCTCTTCACCCTCAATAACCAAGTCGGACACTGTTTGATTAACTTGTCTTTGTTAACTGCCTTTAAAACCCCCAGAGCGTCCAAGAACCTTGTCTCTGCCATGGAGTTTAAAACAAGTGTCCTTAGTGTGACCAGACTTCTTGCAATAAGTACACCAGCGCTCGTCACGTTTGGCAGACGACTTCTAAGAGGATGATCCAGGCTTTTCAGATGATAACCCACCAATAGGACCTTTGCTGGTGGCCAAAGCAAAACCATCACTTGAATTATCATTATTCAACATGACAGCCCGACGACTCTCTTCCCCTCTAACTGTGTAGAACACCTCGGAGAGAGAAAGAAGCTTGTCCTTACCTAAAATCTGAACCCGAATAGGATCATACTTAGAATTCAACCCAGAGAGAACCTTAAAGACCTATCCACGCTCAATATACATGGTTAAAGTAGCAGAATCTTCAGTGCATTTCATCTTTAAATCCTAGTCTTGATCCAGCTCAATCCATAAACCATTCAAAGTACCATAATAATCAGTGACAGAAAGAGATCCTTGCTTGGTATTAAAAATTGTATTTTCTAATTCATAACACGCAGCAATATCTTGTATCATAGAATAGGTTTGACTCAAATTATCCCAAATTTCACGTGCAGAAGTAAAAAACATACAATTCTTACTGATATCTGGTGTCATAGAGTTCCATAGCCAAGTCATAATCAAATAATCTTCATCATCCCAAATTCCAAACTGTGGGTCATCTGCCTTTGGAGGATCCCCGACAATGTGTGACAACTTCCGACGACTCTTGAGAGTGGTGCGAATAACCTGGGCCCATTGGAGATAGTTCTTACCATTGAGGTGATAAGAAGAGTGTAAAACTGGAAGATCATTTGGATTCAGTGCTGCAACGGCAACCGGAGGCATTGCAATGACAACCAGAGGCGGCGTAGTGATGGTGGAGGACTAGGTGTCTACTGTAGACATTCTGGTTGGACCCCAAAACAGTCAGAAATGAACGAAGAGGAGCCGAACGGAGGGGGTCGCGCGGAGAACGGTGGTATGGAGGGCGGCGCATGGCTCTCACGCGCGGACAGTGCGGCGGCGCGTGGGCTGCGCGTGGTGGCACGTGGGTGGTTGGTTTGGGGTGGGCTTTTCGGATGTGGCAGAAAAAACGCCGACAAGCAGTCCAGCGAGGGCGGTGAGACAAAAATCGGCGACGGCGGGTGGCGGGTGGTGGTTTTAGGTCTCAGGCAGCAATAAGGCTGCAATAAGAGACAGCAATAAGGCTGCTCAGCGAAAGGAAAAACAAAGGCAAGCCCTAAGAACGACCTAGGCTGCTAATACCATATAGAAAGAAGGAATGTTGGAATGTATGAATATTATTCCTTAAATCAATTGTGCACAGAGAAGGTTACAATATATAGACTAATGCCATTGATTGCTATCCTAAAAATAAGGGAGAAAAATCAGCCCTAATAAAAACAAGAATAAAATCATGTCTGTACATATCTGATATTAATGCTGATATATTACAACAATGGCCAAACATCCAACTCCAACCATCAACATCATAGTCAGAAAACAAATTTTGATTTAAACCAGTACTAGCAACAGACATTCTACAGGCTAACAATTGGTTTGACCCATAAAGCAGGCAATTGAGACTTGAAAGGGGAAGAACATGTTGGATTTTTTTCCATGTAATACAAACATTTTGAAAAGAACCAAGTGAATAAAGAAGAGGCCACTTTGAAAGGGAAAGCAAGAAGAAATAGGGAAAAAAAGGACTGAAAGGAAAATGGAAAACCTGCATATTTACTCCGGCAGAGTCACAATAACACAAACCATCAGCAATACCTTCTTGCACATCAACCTCTGAAACCACATCCTCATTGGTGGCAATATTTGGTTTACATTTATTCAAGATTGCCTTTAAAAGAGTAGTTTTACCAGCACCCTGTACGTTAGCCAACTCATGTAAGTCATAAGATGAATAATAAGAACTATATACACTATGACGCCAGAGCAAAATTTGTCTACAACATACCTGCAGCCCAACTAATCGTACCCTACGAGCTCTGACATGAACCTCTTTGGAAACAGATGTAAAATCACTGGTGCAGAATATTAAAAAGTTATTTAAACTTTCCGGACGGATGAACTTATCCTTGTCAATAGGTGCTGAACTACTAGCAGTCTCTGAATCAACAGAAGTAAAAGCAGGCATCAATGAGTCTAACACAGTTTGATGCTTTGGAGGCCTTCTTAGCGGAGCACCAACTAATATTCTCATCTTCTGTAACTCGGGCTGGATTCCATAATTTGAAGAATAATTTGGTGCAGAAGGAAAGGACTCAACTGTGGTTGAACACCTAATTAAGATATAAATACACATCACATACCTCAAGGTGCATTTAAGTTGTTTTCTAGGAAATATAAGCAATGAGAAACAGCTACTGTAAATGATAGGCAGCAAGTTATATACTTTAATTACTAAGTTGCAGGGCAGTTATCTGAGCACAGCACGGATATCAACTCCACACCATCCTATGTCACTAATCAAGGAATCCAGATTATAAATATTAAATTAGATTCTATTTTGCAGATCAAATGGGAAAAATAAGTGCATGTTTGGTAGAGCTTCTGCTTAGCTTTTTTTGGGAAAAAAGCTGTTGTAACAGTGTTTAATCATGTTTGGTAAAATTAGCTTCAGCTTTTACACGAAATTTAATGTAAAATAAAAGTTTTTTAAAGCTGATTTTTATAATGCTGAAGTTTGAAGCTTATGATTTTAGCTTATAGATTATTTCTTACATTTTGATATGTAAATACCATTTTATCCTCAATCAAATAATTTTTTTAATCATTCTATACCTATTTTAATAATTTAATGCATAAAAGCGATTCTTTTTTATATCATCCAAACGAATCAGATTAACTTAAAATCGCTTTACAGCTAATGCATCCAAACATAAAAATAAATCAATCATAATCGATTAATAAGCATAATCAAATTTTTACAGCTATCCCAAACACACCCTAAGCACCATGCACAAGTTCATTCGGGAAGTGTATTGTTCGACAAAAGACACAGATCAGCAAAACTCTTCTATTACTATAAAAACTAGCTTGTTGATGGATTTGGAAACCACCTCTACTCAAGCATCCATAATCTGTTACAGTTACATGTAACTAAAGCTTTTGCATGAACCAATGGACTAGAGAGGGAATGAGGATGGAAAATTGTGTCTGGTAAAATTTAGTAATGCAGTGGAGTACGTTGGAGGGGACTGGAACACCGTCCAACCCACTGAATTACAACCCCCAGGGTTTGGAATGGTTAGAGAATTTTAGCAATTTAAAATATGTTAACGACTCTTCTACCCTTTGTGATATTTATTAAATCATATTACATTGATAAGGAGTATTTGAAATTTCAACTATCAACTTCCACTCCACTCTTTTACGAATCACTTAATCCCATACCCTCAGAAACTTCACATAGCCTAAATGAAAGAGATATTTGACAAATTTTTCCCTGTAATCTTATTGCCCAAGCAATTAACAGTTGCAGTTGGACAAGAAAAGACTGCTTCTCTGAACACAAATTAATCATCTCAAAGAAAAAGATTAAGCGTGTTGAATATCATAGTGTATCTTGTCATATCAGCTGTAATTAGAATATAGGAAGTAGAATATTTAGTTACCGTAAATAGAGATATTAATCCAAATCTTAGGGATTTGGTTTAGGATTAAGTGTATATCTTGTAATTATAAATATACAATACTCAAGAGGGTTTTCTCTCAAGCAATTCTGTCACAATAGTCTCTCCTCTAATTTCAAGTTGGATTCAGAGCGGGTTTTGACCCGGTTCTGTTTGTACATTGTCTTTTCGGCTGAAAAACAGCCGCACAACAATCTCAGTCACTATCTCGAGTTCGACCCACGTCAAACCAACCTCAGATCTGTATTCAGAGAGGGCCAGCCGTCTAGACCTTGAAGCGCCGTCACCGTCCGCCGTCCACCGTCCAACGCGCTGCCACACATAGCAAACACCACTGGCGCGTGTAAGCCACACACCACCTTTTCAAAGTCCATTTGACACGCCACCACCGCCGTTTTGTTCGCCGACATCCTCTGGTCCTATTTCAAGGGTCAAACAGCCGTTTCAAGGACTGTTCAGATAGTGGGTACTTTTCACTCATCATCTCTATTGTTTCAGGTTCGATTTTTGCCCAGATTTTATGTCCTCTCTCTTTTGAATCATGTCTTCCGGCACAGATTCTTCCTCTACTAACATGGGTTCCCACAATGACAATTTTGAACCTGTGAAGAAGAGTCTTATCTCCTTTGCTTTTTCAGGCACTCCCACAATTACGTCTGAGAAACTAAATAGTAATAATTATTTGGATCGGTATACTACTATTGATGTATGGTTTTTAGGTTAGGGGCTCTCAGACTCTAAAGCATGGGTACTCCTCCCAGGGAGGAGTACCGGTATTGAGTATGTACTGGGCACATACCCAAATTTTTTTTTTGAATTTAGAGCTTGGGTACAGCTCCAGTGCGGCTAAGTAAGGCTCTGGTGCGGCGTGGGTATGGCTCCACCAACTTTCTCCCAAAAGACGATCGTTTCACTTCAACAAAATGAGTATTTTGTTTCACGAAGTCTTCATGGTTGCCCCCTAACCCATTCGACCACTCTCCTCTCTGCTTCTATCCTGAGCAGCGCTCCAAGGACCTAGCTCCGGCGACTGCAGCTCCAACGACCAACGACCTCGCGTGCTAAGCTCCGACGACCTACGACGTGGGCTGGACGTTTTCAATCCGTTCTCTAGACAATGAGTTGTGCTATGATATTATTCAAGATGTTTTCACAAGGATCTGCTAGTGCTGGTGGTGCTGCATCTGGCAGTCGGTTTGCCTCTGGTAGTGGGACAGCCTCTTCTGCTTCTTTGACTAGCAAATACGCAACTAGAATAGCTAAAAATGGTTGTCCCCTTTGGGCTTATGTAACTATATTGCAAAGTAAAAAAGTAGGAGGAGGGAATGCAAGCTGGAAATGCAATTTTTGTAATGGAACTTATAAGGAATCTTATTTTAGAGTGAGGTCTCATCTATTGAGGGAAAAAAGACATGGGATTAGTATATGTAATGTTGTGCTAAATGAATGCCTTCAAGAAATGAAGCAATAAGAAAGAGCGGCTACTGAGAATGCAAAGCCAGTGCAAGTTCGTTTACCCTCTGGCTCTAAAAGTTTGAACCCTCCTAGAGGTGATATGTCTTCTGATGGGAGCAAGAGAAGAAGAGGCAGTGAAAGTGCAATAGGAAGGGCATTTAATAATGAGGCAAGAGATCATTTGTCATGTGAAATACCGAGACTATTTTACTCTGCTGGTTTGTCATTCAGTGTGGCTAGAAATTCCTATTTTGTTAGCTCATTCACATATACTACAAACACTACCATCTTGGGTTTTCTTCCACCTAGCTACAATGCTACAAGAACTACAATGTTGCAAAGAGAAAAAGCCTACATATTGAGATTACTTCAACCCATCAAAGACACTTGGCCAGAAAAAGGTGTGAGTACAGTGACTGATGGTTGGACTGATGCACATAGAAGACCATTGATTAACTTCATGGCTGCATCGGATTCGGGACCGATGTTCTTGAAGGCGATTGATGGCTCAGGTGAGTTTAAGGACAAGCATTACATTGCTAATTTGATTTTGTCCACCGTTGATGAGGTTGGACCACAAAATGTGGTGCAAATCATTATTGATAGTGCACCTGTTAGCAATGCTGCTGGAGCAATTGTTGAATCAATTCATCCTCATATCTTTTGGTCACCATGTGTGGTGCATACCTTGAACCTTGCTTTAAAAAATATTTGTGCACCTAAAAATAAACCAAATAATGAGAGTGTCTATGCTGAGTATCATTGGATTACTGCCGATGATGATTATGCCTTTTTCATTAAGAAATTTATCATGAATCATTCCATGAGGCTAGCCATGTATTATCAATTTCTGCATCTGTAGCTACTTTCTATTGTTGAGACTAGATTTGCCTCCATCATTGTAATGCTTAAAAGGTTTAGAACTACTAAGCATGGTCTCCAATCTATGGTCATTAGTGAAGAATGGTCTCACTATAGAGAAGAAGACGTTCAAAAGGCTGCCTTTGTGAAAGAAACAATTTTGAATGACCTTTGGTGGGATAAAGTTGATTATATTCTAAGCTTTACAAAGCCCATCTATGAAATGCTTCATTCTTGTGACACTGATAAGCTAGACCTTCATTTGGTTTATGAGAAATGGGATTGTATGATTGAGCAAGTGAAACTAGTAATCTATCAACATTAGGAAAAGGAGTTGAATCAACATTCATCCTTCTCTGAAGTGGTGTATAACATCCTAATTTCTAGATGGAATAAAAGTTGTACACCACTTCACTGCTTGGCTCATTCACTTAATCCTAGGTAAATTTAATTAATTTCCAAGTTCCAATGTCTTTTACTTTTTCTCAGATGTACTTTGCTTTTTGTATTATAATAATCACAATTTATATTTTGTATAATAGGTATTATTGTAAACAATGGCTTGTGGAAGCTCCAAAACGAGTCCTCTCACATAAGGACAATGAGATTTGTATAAGGAGAAACAAATGCCTAAAGGATTACTTTCCGGATACTCAAGAAAGGCAAGAGGCCACTTCGGAGTTTGTTAAATTCTCAAATGGTGAAGAAGAGCTTGATCAATTTGATTGCTTGCAAGATAGGTGGAACTTGAAACCAAAGAAATGGTGGGTCATGTATGGAGCTTCAATCCCCAAACTTCAAACCATTGCCTTGAACCTCCTTTCACAACCTTCCTCTTCCTCTTGTTGTGAAAAGAATTGGAGCACATATTCCTTTATCCACTCCATGAAAAGGAATAGGCTAAATCCTAAGAGAGCTGAAGATTTAGTTTTTGTCCACACAAATCTTCATCGCCTCTTAAGGAAGAATAAGAACTATAATGAGGGTGATACTAAAATGTGGGACATTGGTGGAGATGAATGGGATCCATTTGAAGGGGTTGGGATTCTTGAAGTTGCTAGCCTCTCTCTTGACGAACCAGATTTGGAGGCTATTCTTTTCACCTATGATGGGCAAGGAAATGATGAAATTGAGACTGTTGGAGTTTGATTTTTATAATCATCTTTAGAAGTTGTCATGTTGAACAACTTAAGTATTATAATTTCTTATTGTGGAGGCTGTCTTGGTTGAACAATTTAAGTTCCTTTCTATGTTTTATGTTGAAATTTGTGTGTTTTAATTTTTATGTAATGTTGTCATATATATATGATGTACCCGTACCCTAGTATTTTGAAAATTTTCGTACCTCGCACCCGTATCCGTACCGGGTACTGGTACCGTACCCGTACCCGTCCATCGTAGCTCTCGGATCATTGAACCAAGAAGGCTGAAGAAATCAATGCTAGTATAAGGGAGGAATGGCAAAGAGCCGATTATCAATTGGTGTCCTTATTGTGGCAGACCATTGACCCCAAGTTTTTGGTGCACTATCACTCTTGTAAATCTTGCTATGTTGTACGGAAGAAAGCTCGAAGTGTCTATGCTAATTACAGCGTCTGTATGACTCAGTTCATAACTTGGCAACGCTCCAGATGACAGATCCTGACCTACCTTCGTATCTCAACAAAGAACAGACCACCATAGCACAAATCAAGTTGATCCTCACTACTGATAACCTTGACAAGATGTTGGATAAGCTTTGATAACATGTACATGGTCTTTGTTCTCCATGGTTTTCATAAGTGTTGTAATATATCAGCATTAATATCAGATAAGTACAGATACGTTTTTATTCTTGCTTTTATTAGGGCAGATTTTTCTCCCTTATTTTTAGGATAGCAATCAATAGCATTAGTCTATATATATTGTAACCTTCTCTGTACACATTAATTCAAGGAATAATATTCATACATTCCAACATTCCTTCTTTCTATATGGTATCAGCAGCCTAGGTCGTTCCTAGGGCTTGCCTTTGTTTTTCTTTTTGAGCAGCCTTATTGCAGCCTGCGTCTTCAAACCACCACCCGCCACCAGCAACCGCCCCTTTTTGCTCACCACCACCGCCGGACTGTTTGTCGACGTGTTTCCAGCCACCTCCGAAAAGCCCACCCCAAACCGACCAGCCACGCGCCGCCACGCTCAGACAACGCGCGGCCCTCCACACCGCCGTTCACCGCACGCCCACAGCCGTTCTGCTCGTCGGCTCCTCCCCGTTCCTTTCTGACTATTTTCAGGTCCAACCGGAATGTCTACAGTAGACACCCAGTCCTCCACCATCACTACGCCGCCTCCGGTTGTCGTTCCAACGCCTCCGGTTGCCGTTGCAGCACTGAATCCCCATGATCTTCCAGTTTTACACTCTTCTTATCACCTCAATGGTAAGAATTATCTCCAATGGGGCAGGTTATTCGCACCACTCTCAAGGGTCGTCGGAAGTTGTCGCACATTGTCGAGGATCCTCCGAAGGCCGATGACCCACAGTTTGGAATTTGGGATGATGAAGATTCTTTGATTATGACTTGGCTATGGAACTCTATGACACCTAATATCAGTAAGAATTGTATGTTTTTTACTTCTGCACGTGAAATTTGGGATAGTTTGAGTCAAACCTATTCTATGAAACAAGATATTGCAGCGTGTTATGAATTAGAAAACACAATTTTTAATACCAAGCATGGATCTCTTTCTATCACTGATTATTATGGCACTCTGAATGGTTTATGGATTGAGCTGGATCAAAACCAGGATTTAAAGATGAAATGCACTGAGGATTCTGCTACTTTAACCAAGTTTATTGAGCGTGGACGGGTCTTTAAGTTTCTCTCTGGGTTGAATTCTGAGTATGATCCTATTCGGGTTCAGATTTTAGGTAAGGACAAGCTTCCTTCTCTCTCCGAGGTGTTCTACACCGTTAGGGGGGAAGAGAGTCGTCGGGCGGTCATGTTGAATAATGGTAATTTAGGTAATGGTTCTGCTTTGGCCACTGGCAAAGGTCCTATTAGTGAGTTATCATCTGAAAGGCCTGGATCATCCTCTTGGAAGTCGTCCGCCAAACGTGACGAGCGCTGGTGTCCTTTTTGCAAGAAGTCTGGTCACACTAAGGACACTTGTTTTAAACTCCATGGCAGAGATAAGGTTCTCGGACGCTCTGGGGGTTTTAAAGGCAGTCAACAAAGGCAAGTTAATCAAACAGTGTCCGATTTGGTTATTGAGGGTGAAGAGGTCTCCGCACCACCATCTGGGGAGGCAATTCCGGCGCTTAGTAAAGCCGAGTTGGATCGTTTGCGCACTTTTTTGGATTCTATAAGTAAGCCTTCTGGCACTTGTTCTCAACCATGACTAGTAAGAATTTAAGTTCTTTTTCCTTTAATGTTTCTAGTACTGTATCTGAAGATCTCTGGATTATTGACTCTGGTGCTACTGATCATATGACCCCTCATCCCTCATATTTTTTCACTTACTCTAAATTATCTAGTAAGCATCACATCACGGTTGCAAGTGGATCCCATGTCCCTGTTTCAGGATGTGGTACTATTTCACTTCACCCTTCCCTTCCTTTACATAATGTGCTTCATGTCCCTCATTTGTCAAATAACCTTATTTCTATTCATAAGCTTACCACAGATTTAAACTATACAGTGACCTTCTTTCCCTCTCATTGTGTGTTTCAGGATCTTACCACGGGGAGGACGATTGGGGTTGCTAAGGAACAGGGAGGGTTATATGTTCTACATCAGTCTTTTGGTCGTACTAGTCCGACGACGTCCACATCCAATCATGCGACAAGTTCCGATTCCGCTACATCTCAGATATGGCTTCACCACAAACGCCTTGGTCATCCTCCTTTCAGTCTTCTTAGGTCTTTATTCCTGCAATTGTTTAAAAGTGAGTCTGTTGAGTCTTTTTTTTGTGATGTTTGTCAGTTTGCGAAACACCATCGCACAACTTTTTCTCCAAGTAATAATAAAAGTATTGAACCTTTTGATCTTATTCATTCTAATGTGTGGGGACCTTCCTCTAATTCTAATATATCTGGTGCAAAATGGTTTGTTTCATTTATTGATGACTGCACTAGGGTCACATGGATATTTCTTATGAAGGATAAACCTGAAGTGTTTCAAATATTCTTGAATTTCTATCGCATGGTTCAAACTAAGTTTCGAAAATCTATAAAACGGTTACGATCTGATAATGGCAAGGAATATATGAATCAACATTTCACAAAATTCCATAAAGAACATGGTGTGTTACATGAGTTAACTTGTGTTGATACCCCCCAACAAAATGGGGTTGCAGAAAGGAAGAACCGTCATCTCCTAGAAATTGCAAGAGCTCTTTTATTCCAAATGTTTGTCCCTAAGTCTTATTGGAGGGAAGCTGTCTTAACTGCCGCATACTTGATAAACAGATTGCCCTCCCGTGTCTTGGATGGTCTTGGTCCTGTGCAACTCATGACTTCCTTCTTCCCTTCCGTTCCAACCATGCAGAATCTCCTGTGTCGTGTCTTTGGCTGTGTTGCCTTTGTTCATGTCCATAGTCAATATCGTGGTAAGTTGGATCCTAAGGCTGTCAAATGTATCTTCATAGGGTATGCACCAGACAAAAAGAGGTACAAATGTTATCATCCTCAAAGTCGTCGTGTCTATGTCTCCATGGATGTCACTTTTCATGAATCCGAGTTTTTTCACCTTCGTCCTCAGCTTCAGGGGGAGAGTGGTCAAGAAGCTAAGTCTCTTGAGTCATCTTTTGTTGCTCTTCTGGCTGAATCTATTGAGTCATCTATCCCTCCTCTGATAAAGGATGTGGCATCATCTTCTGGTATTTCAGAGACAACTAAAGAATCAGTATCTGTTCCTATAGATCGATACAAGCAGGTGTATTATCGAAAAAAACCCAACCTAGTCCAACAGCAGCTTCAGTCGCCCGAACCAGAGGTAAGCATTCCTGATTCTGAGCCTTTGAATAGTTCTTTACATGATATTTTCTGAACCTAACCCTGATGACTTGCCAATAGCCTTAAGAAAAGCCAGAAGAACTTGTACAAAATACCCTATATCTCAGTTTGTGTCCACTAAAAACCTATCAGTCCAGCATCGGAGTTTTATTTCAGCAATTGATTCTACTAGAGTCCCCACTTCAGTACAAGCAGCATTAATGGATAAGAATTGGGTTCAAGCCATGCATGAAAAAATGAGTGCTTTAAATAAGAATGAGACCTGGGAAATTGTTGAGAAGCCGAAGGACAAAAGGATAGTTGGGTGCAGATGGATTTACACAGTGAAATATCGGTCTGATGGTACTCTAGACCGGTACAAAGCAAGGCTGGTTGCAAAAGGGTACACTCAGACATATGGGATTGATTATGAAGAAACATTTGCCCCGGTAGCAAAAATGAACACAGTAAGGATCATTCTCTCCTTGGCAGCACACTTTGGATGGGACTTGCACCAATTTGATGTTAAAAATGCTTTTCTCCATGGGAATTTGGAAGAAGAAGTATATATGGACATCCCACCAGGATATGGACCTACAGGTGGAGGGAATATGGTATGCAAGTTAAGGAAGGCCTTATATGGACTCAAGCAGTCTCCTCGTGCTTGGTTTGGGAGGTTCACCAATGCTATGGTGTCCTTAAGTTATAGGCAAAGCCAGGGAGATCATACCCTCTTTATAAAACATTCCAAAGAAGGCAAGCTTACACTTCTTCTGCTTTATGTTGATGACATGATCATTGCTGGTGATGATGAAGTTGAGAAACAGGTCCTAAAAGAAAAACTAGCTGCACAGTTTGAAATGAAGGACTTGGGGAAGCTAAAGTACTTTCTTGGGATAGAGGTTGCCTATTCCAAACAAGGCATCTTTATTTCCCAAAGGAAATATGTCCTGGATCTTCTTAAGGAAACAGGTAAGCTAGGTTGCAAAACCACAGGGGCACCTATTGAACAAAATCACAGGATTGGAAACAATGAGGAGAGCTCAAGGGTGGATAAGGCACAATATCAGAGACTTGTGAGAAAACTGATATACTTGTCTCACACCAGACCTAACATAACCTATGCCGTCAGTGTGGTTAGCCAATTCATGCATGATCCTCGTGAGAGACATATGCTAGCTGTGAATAGAATTCTCCAGTATTTGAAGACAAGCCCGGGAAGAGGACTTCTATTTCGGAAAGAACAAGCATTGACCATTGAAACCTATACAGATGCAGATTATACCGGGTCAGTTGTCGACAGGCGGTCTACCTCAGGTTACTGCATGTTTTTAGGAGGAAACTTGGTGACTTGGAGAAGTAAGAAACAGAATGTGGTTGCAAGGTCAAGTGCAGAGGCTGAATTTCGAGCTATGGCACAAGGAACTTGTGAACTGTTATGGATGAGAATCATACTCGATGATCTCAGAATAAAGTATGAAGCTCCTATGAGGTTACTGTGTGATAACAAGTCGACAATCAGCATTGCTCACAACCCGGTTCAACATGATCGGAGAAAGCATATAGAGATTGATCGTCATTTTATCAAGGAAAAATTAGATGATGGCCTTATAACTACAAAGTACGTCCCTTCAGAGCTCAATTAGCAGATGTTTTCACCAAGGGGCTTCCCACAGAGCGATTTCAAAGTCTTACTTGCAAGCTGGGAATGATTGATATTCACTCACCAGCTTGAGGGGGAGTGTTGTAATATATCAGCATTAATATCAGATATGTACAGATACGTTTTTATTCTTGCTTTTATTAGGGCTGATTTTTCTCCCTTATTTTTAGGATAGCAATCAATAGCATTAGTCTATATATATTGCAACCTTCTCTACACACATTGATTCAAGGAATAATATTCATACATTCCAACATTCCTTCTTTCTATAATAAGGATTTCGAATTTGTTCTGAACCAAGTCCTGACAAATCCAAATATCCCTTTAGCGGAGGATCTCATTGATCGTCTACTACGAGTTCCCCCATCGGAGGCATCAATTGGGATTGGTTCTCAAATAGGTTCAGAATCCTCAACTTTCGTCTCCAATACAACTAACCGTGGAGGCCGAGGCCGAGGCCGTGGTTGAGGTGGTAGAGGAGGTCGTGGCAATCGCCCTTATTGTTCTCATTGCAAACGCTCTGGACATACTTAGGATCAGTGTTATTTTCTACATGGTTTTCCAGAGAAGTCTGCAAATGTAACATAGTCTTAGGGACCAGATATTGAGAAAAAGAATGAGTCTAGAGGTGACAATCAGAATATTCTGTCAGATAATGAATATAAGGAATACCTATATTGGTAATTCTACGATTTTTCTCTCTCGTTCTTCATCTGTTGGATCTTGGATTTTGGATACTAGTGCTTCCGATCACATAGCTGATAATCGTTCCCTTTTCTCAAAATTATCCTGTCCTAAGACACCACATCACATTTCTCTTGCCAATGGCTCTAAAGCTAAGGCCACTGGCATTGGTCAAGCCACACCTCTCCCATCTTTATCCTTAAATTCTATTTTTTTTGTACCTGACTGTCCTTTTAATTTAATTTCTATTAATCAACTTAATCACACTCTTAACTATTCGATAACATTTACTGTTCAATCCTTTCTTATATAGCACCAGAGTACTAGGCAGACGATTGGAGCAGGATATGAATTGTGTGGACTCTATTATCTTCAACCCCATTCCTCTACCATATGTGCTGTCACAAAATCTTCTAGTCTATTTTGTTCCCTAATGATTCTCTTTATACTGTTCCCCCTCGAGTTTTTGGTTCTACTTGTTTTGTGCATGATCTTTCTCCAGGTCTCGATATATTGTCTGCTCATGCTATTAAGTGCATTTTCCTTGGCTACTCTCGGTTTCAAAAAGGGTATTAGTGTTATTATCCTTACACACATCACACTTACATCTCTGCCGATGTCACCTTCTTTGAGGAAACACCTTACTTCTCCTCACCAACTGAACCAACTTCTATCTCTCAGGTCTTACTAATTCCTCACCTTGATCCACCTGCCTCTATTCTTCCAGTCCCACAAGTGACGGTATCTTCCTCCCAACCAATGCGTCCCTCTCCATGCCTGCTTGTCATTTTTCAGCGTCGACCACGACCTGCGCTGCCAAAAGTTGGTGTTCCTCCAAAATCCGGTTATTCGACTCCTGCTCCATCATCTCCACCTACTCTGAGCCTACCCGAACCTTCCGTTGACCTACCAATTGCTCTTCATAAAGGTACACATTCTACCCTTAATCCTCATCCCATTTACAATTTCCTGAGTTATCATTGTTTGTATTCATCCAATTATGCCTTTGTATCTGCTTTGTCGTACATTTCTACTCCTAAAACTGTCCAAGAAGCACTTCGCCATCCAAGATGGCGACAGACTATGAATAATGAGATGGCGGCCTTGGATTCCAATCATACATGGACTCTTGTTCAATCCCCTCCTAGGAAATCTACAGTTGGTTATTGATGGGTATTTACAGTCAAGGTTGGCCCTGATGGACTGGTGGATCGGTTGAAAGCCCGTCTTGTGGCTAAAGGCTATATCAAGATCTTTGACCTTGATTATAGTGACACCTTCTCTCCTTTTGCTAAAACAGCGTCTATTCGTCTTTTCTTATCCATGGCAGGTATGCACCGCTGGCCATTGTATCAGTTAGACATTAAAAAAGTCTTTTTACATGGTGACTTAGAGGAGGAAGTTTACATGGAGCAACCGCCTGGGTTTGTTGCTCAGGGAGAGTCTGGTTTAGTTTGCCAATTACACAAGTGTTTATATGGTCTTAAACAATCTCCTCGAGTATGGTTTGGAAGATATAGCAAGGTCATACAACAATTTGGTATGATCTGTAATTCTTCTTCTAATTAGTGCATCTATCTCGTTGTCTATGTAGATGATATTATTATTACAGATAATGACCATGAAGGCATTAGAGGCCTAATACAGCATCTGTTTCTACACTTCCAAGCTGGTTGCGATATTTCCTTGGGATTGAAGTAGCTCAATCAAAAACAGGTGTCGCCATCTCCCAAAGAAAGTATGCCCTTGACATTTTGGAAGAGACTCGAATGTTAGATTGTAAACAAGTTGATACTCCTATGGATCCGAATGTGAAACTTCTACCAGATCAGGGGGAGCCTTATTCAGACCCAGGTAGATATCTGAGGTTAGTTGGGAAGTTAAATTATCTCACTATGACCAGACTAGACATATCCTTTGTTGTAAGTCAGTTTCTTAATTTTCCTTGCGATAGTCATTGGGATGTTGTGATTTGAATCTTGAGATATGTTAAGAGTTCTCCCGAAAAGGGGTTGATATATGAAAATAGGGGTCATACAAACATTGTTGCTTATACAGATGCTGATTGGGCAAGATCTCCCAGTGATAGGAGATCAACTTCAGGTTATTGTGTTCTTGTGGGTGGTAATCTTATCTCATGGAAAAGCAAAAAGCAGAATGTAGTAACAAGATCAAGTGCAGAAACAAAATATTGAGCTATGGCTCTTACTATGTGCAAACTTATACGGTTGAAACAACTATTCCAAGAGTTGAAATTTTGCAAAATAGGGTCCATGGAGCTCATTTGTGATAATCAAGCAGCCTTACACATCGCCTCCAATGCAGTCTTTCATGAGCGAACCAAACATATAGAGATCGACTGTCATTTCATTCGAGAAAAGGTTCTCTCCAAAGAAATTACTACCTCATTTGTGAACTCTAATGATCAACTAGTAGATATCTTCACTAAGTCTCTTTGGGGGTCCAAGGGTAACATACTATTGAAATATGTCCAAATTCATTTCTGTTGGATGGTGGCCTCTGTGGATGGTGGCCTCTTGGTCTTGTTCCCACGTTTTTCATGTTTTAATCTAGACATTGTTTTTAGTGTTTTATTATTGCTTATTTTCTAGGCTTGATTAACTTGTTTTCTAGGAACTAGTTTAATGTACAGCTCCTTATATATATTACCTCCTTTATAAACATTCTAATGAGGAAATAATACACAATTTTATTCTAATCAAAATTCAGTAATTTCTTTCTACATGGTATCATAGCACATCGGCTCTTTTTCTCCTTCTTCCGCTATGTGTTGGCCTTAATTGCCGAACTCACTCTGAAACAAACCGGCCTTCATTGCTGGATTTCAAGCTCTTCTATCCTACCTCTGACCGATCAAACCTAGAAGACACGCTACCACTTGATATCCCACCATGTCTGAAACCCAACTCAAACACTCACCTGTTTCAGGTCATGTCTTAATCCATTTTGATAATCTTAATCTCCAAATTTCTACTGAGAAATTCAATGGGAGAAATTTTATGGAATGGTCCCAATCTTTTAAGATTTTCTTAATGAGTAGAGGCATGTTTAAATATGTTAATGGGACTGTTAAGGAACCTTTGAAGGATGATAAGACTTATGAAACTTGGGAGATTGAAAATGCTACTGTCATGTCTTGGCTCCTCCACTCTATGCCTCAAGACATTAGCAGAACTTAACTCCTCCTTCCCACAGCCATGGATATATGGGAGGCAGTTCAAAAAACCGACTCCAAAAAGGGTTTTACATCTCAAATTTTTTAGAATAAGAGAGAAGTCCTCAAGACAAAGCAGGCATCTTCCACAGTTATGGAATATTACAACAAATTGAGTGGGTTGTTTGCTATAATGGATATGTATCAAAATGTGGAGATGGAGTCGGCTGCAGATACAAAAAAATTGCGAGACACGTGGGAGAAAGAGAGGGTTTTTCAATTCTGGCTTGGTCATAATTCTGAATTTGAACAAGTCTATGATCGTGTCTTGTGTAGAGAGCCATTCCTTGACCTAGCTGAAGCTTTCTCCCTTGCTCGAGGTGTTGAGAGTCAGAAAGAGCTCTTGTGGAACAAGGAATCAGTCAGGGAAAACTCAGTCTTATTAAGCACTAAATCTAGTGGTGAGAATAAGAAAGGAAATGACAAGAGGTGGTGAGACTATTGCAATAAACCACGTCACACTGGAGAAACTTGTTGGAGGCTGAATGGCAAGCCTGCAAGTCTGAAAAATAAGAAATCTAGTGGTATGCAAGCAGCAGGACAGAATCCAGGAGAATCAAGATTACCACCATTCTGCAAGGAACAACTAGAGCAACTGTATGGTCTCTTAAGTCCAAACTTAATCCCATCTCTTCCGCTACCTGTTCCATTGCACAAAAAGGTAATCCTATAGCTCTTACTTCTAAGTCCTCACATGATCTTTGGATAGTTGATTCTGGGGCTAGTGATCACATGACTAGCTAGTCAAATTTATTTATTTCATATACTCCTTGTTCGGGTAACCTTAAAGTTTGTATTGTAAATGGATTTTTGTCTGCTGTTGCAAGGAAAGGTTCTATTGTCATTTCTGAACATTTGACCCTGTATTCTATTTTACATGTTCCTAACCTATCTTGTAATCTCTTGTCCATTAGAAAACTCACTGCAGATTCTAATTGTACTACTATTTTTGGGTCATCCTTGTGTAAATTTCAGGATATGCACTCGAGCAAGATGATTGGCAGTGCTAGGGAGATGGATGGACTCTATTACCTTGAAGGCAGTGCACCCTTAGTTAGACAATCTACAATATCAGGCAGTCTTGTTTCCTTTTCTAAAAAAGATGAAGTTATGTTATGGCACTATAGACTAGGTCATCCAAATTTCATGTACTTGAGCAAATTGCTACCTGCTCTTTTTAAGAATCAAGATATCTCGACTTTTAATTGTGATATTTGTCAATTTGCTAAACGTCATTGTACTAATTTTTCTCCTCAACCCCACAAACAATCACACCCTTTTTCTGTCATCCATAGTGATATTTGGGGGGCATGTAGAGTAAGAAATATTAATGGAGCAAGGTGATTTCTTACCTTCATTGATGATCGTACACGTGTCTGTTGGGTGTACATCTTAAAGGACAAATCTGAAACCTCTATGGCATTTCAAAGATTCTACCATATGATTGAAACCCAATTTCACACCAAAATTCAGATTCTTAGAACTGACAATGGCAAAGAATATTTTCACACCACTCTTAGCCACTTTTTCATGAAAAAGGGTATTGTGCATCAAACGTCTTGTGTTGAAACACCTCAACAGAATATGCTGCAGAAAGAAAAAACAGACATCTTTTAGAGGTTGCTCGTGCTATCATGTTCACTACTAGGGTACCTAAACATTTTTGGGGAGAAGCTATTCATACCGCGTCCTACCTAATCAATAGAATGCCATCAAGAGTCTGCCAGTTTCAAACACCCTTGAAAACTCTGATAGAAATTTATCCTCATGCTCAATTTTTTAGTGACCTACCTCCTAAAGTGTTTGGTTGTGTGGTCTATACCCATATTAATAGCTCTCAAAGAGGAAAACTTGATCCTAGAGCTCGTAAATTTGTCTTTCTGGGGTATTCGCCTACATAAAAAGGTTACAAATGCTTTGACCCCATTAATAACAAAATGTATGTCAGTATGAATGTCACCTTTGAAAATCAGCTCTTTTCCCCCAAAACTTGACTTCAGGGGGAGACTCTTACAAATGAAGAAAATTTTTGGGAACCCAGTAATTCTGTGCCTAAGTCTGATACACCTTCCTTCTGTCTAAAATTTGTCTCCTTATATCAAAATTCTCAACCCCTAGAATCAGACTCATTACCTGAAAAATATTCTAATCTTCCTTCAAATATTGAACCTAAGTGCCAGAAATAATGGATTCCAATGCAGGGGGAGACATACAACCTGAAAAGAAAATAGAGCTGCATGTCTATACGAGGAGGCAAAACAAACAAGGTGTGGAGCACCAACCACCACCAAACTGTCAGGATTCAACTCCGAGTGTATTAGGTAATTCTGAATGTTCCTTACATCTTGAACCTTGTGAATCTCTTGATCTAGATCTGCCCATTGCTCTTAGGAAAGGTACTAGGTCATGCACTCTTCATCCTATATCCAACTTTTTCTCCTATCAAACTGCCACCCAACTTTAAAGCCTTTATTTCTAACCTGTCAAAAACAGAAATTCCTAACTCTATACAAGAAGCTCTTGCTGTTCCAAAGTGGAGAAATGCTGCCCTTGAAGAAATGAAGGCCTTAGTAAAAAATCAGACCTAGGAACTAATACCTCTGCCCAAAGGAAAGAGTCCACTTGGCTGTAAATGAGTATTTACAGTGAAATATAAGGTTGATGGCTCAATTGACATGTACAAAGTCAGGCTGGTTGCAAAAGGATATACCCAAACTCATGGGATAGATTATTAGAAGACATTTGCACCCATTGCCAAAATGAATAGTGTCAGGATTTTACTGTCTGTAATAGAACGAGCAGTTAACTTATCTTTCCCTGGTGTAAGATCATGAACAAAACAAGTACAACCAAATATGCATAGTGGAAGAGAGAAAATAGGCTCGTGAGGAAATAAAAACGAATAAGGGATTTGATTTTGCAAGACAGAGGAGGATATACGATTAATATAGCACGCAGTAAGGATAGCTTCACTCCAAAAACGAAGGGGAACATGGGTATGAATAAGCAGAGTGCGAGCGGTTTCTATAAGTGGCGGTGTTTGCGCTCAGCAACTTCATTTTGTTGTGGAATGTGTGGACAAGAAGACTGATGGAGAATATCCTGCGAAGCCAAAAAAGATGAAAAAGATGCAGAAAAATATTCACGACCATTATCACTACGCAAAATTTTAATAGTAGTATTGAAATGTGTACGATTTTCAGAACAAAAGGATTTTAATATAGAAAACAATTCAGATCTGTCTTTCATTAAATATAACCAAGTACAACGATAATAGTCATTAATAAAGGTAACAAAATAATGGAAACCCTGACAAGAGGGAACATAACTTGGACCCCAAACATCTAAACGAATAATGGCAAATGGAGATGCAGGTCTCTTATTGACACTATTAGAAAGAGAAGTGTGAATATGTTTTCCTAATTAACAAGACTCACACCTTAGGTTATTAAGACTCGATAGACTAGGAACCATAGTTTGGAGCTTGGATAGGTTGGAATGTCTCAAGCGACAATGAATCAATTTTGAAGACTCAACAACGGCAAAAGATACAGATGAACTTGGTATGGTTAGGCGGTACAATCCTTGAGATTCACATCCGGTACCAATCGTCTGTCCCGTTCCCCGATCCGGCACAATAACGGAATCAGCAAAAAAGGCAACAAAACAATTAAGGGAACGAGTAAGCTGGCTAACAAAAATTAAATTAAAGGGACAGTTAGGCATATGATAGGCCCATAGTAAAAGTTTACAGTAGAAAAGGAAGAAGGGTGAAAGAGCAAGGGAATAATGGGCTTCTAGTCAGCCGGGTGAAAGAGCAAGGGAATAATGGGCCTGCTAGTCAGCCCAATGATAGAGGAAAGGCAATAGAGGGAAACGAACTGAAGTTGTTAGAGGAGAGAGAAGCCAGTAACTAACAGGACAGGTGGCAGAGGGAGGTTGGAGGAGAAGATCCTAGAATATTGAGGGAAGGAGGACCGTGTAACTGTTGTATTGGGGGTGAAGGATCTTGGGAAGAGATTATTCGGTTATTTTGGGTTGGTTTGGGTGACTGAAACAGAGATTGTTCTCTGCACAGTCAGGTGTATCACTCTTTTCTTCCTATTCTTCTATTTCCTCCATCAGTAAGGAACTGTGCTCCATTTTTACTTTCAATTCAGTATTAATACATATCCAGCTTCTATCAGCATATTGAGAACAAATTTTAAAGGTAATGTGGGAAGAGGATTAGCTTGACCTATGCCTTTAACACAAATTTTAGAACCATCAGCCAAAGTAATGGATGGAAGAAAAGCAGGTTGTTCAAGTTTAGAAACGACAGAAGAAGTACCATAAATGTGATCAGAAGGAGCGTCAGAAGTCTCATCAGATTATACCACATTAGCGACCTTTGGAGGACGACCATAAAGCGCATAACACCAGTCTTGGGTATGGACTACTCGATGGCAATAGGTACAAGTGAGTCCTGAAGCACGATTACCACGACTGTTACCACGACCACGACCACGACTGCTTCCACGTCCACCTCGAGGGGAAACCTGGGAAGAGGATTGGGATGCTAATGCGGCATGATCAACATTGCTAGCTTCAAGTGAGGGGCCGGATTGCAGAAGTCGTGCAAAGAAATTTTCAATGGAGGGAATAGGTGTGGTGCCCAATAATTGTTGCCGAAGAGATTCAAGTTCTGTTAGAAGCCCCAACAGAGTAATTATCAAAAATAATTTTTGTTGTTGAGCACTATGAGCATTAGCATCAGTAGCATAGGGAAACAGGTTTGAATATTCCTCTATAACAGCTTCTACAGCTCCAACATACGATTCCATATCTGTACCCTCAAGCTTCAAACTATGCATCTTTTGGACAATGTTATACATCCTTGCAATATCATTTGAATACAAGGCTTTAGCACGATCCCATACCTTTATGCATGTCTTGTATGCCTGAAATATTGAGATTTTCTTTGGATCAATAGACTGCCACATCAGACTATATAATTGGGTATCAACTTTCTTCCAAGTTGCTGGATCAGCTGCTGGAATATCATCTTCTTTCATA
This sequence comes from Ormosia semicastrata, assembly GCA_029884595.1. Lineage (NCBI taxonomy): Eukaryota > Viridiplantae > Streptophyta > Magnoliopsida > Fabales > Fabaceae > Ormosia > Ormosia semicastrata. Next base: position 81,582,085 of record JAQQTO010000060.1, read on the forward strand.
GAGAGATGATCTTCATATCCTTGGCCTATAAACCAAAGTTCCACAAAATCAACCCATGCTAGATAATTCTTACCACCCGTCAACTTTTCAGTAGTTATAGTAGTACTTCCAGAAACAACAGAGGTCAGTACAGGTGATTTCTCACCATTGGAAGATGTTACCTCTAATTCTGACATGCTGGAACAGGAATAAAGAGTCTGGGTAGAGGTTTATAAAGGCAAAAAATAACTTGCAAAGGATGCTGAATAACAACAAAACAGCGGAAAGCAATAAACCACCACCAAAAAATACCAACAATCCAAATGGAGAGAGAACATGGCAAGATAAACCAGTGGCAAATCCAAGAACACAGCAGCAAAGGCGAAACAAAGGGCCAAATAGGGGATTTGCACAAGACAGAGGCCAAACAGGTGGTGGAAGAAGCCGGCGAGGACTGGGCTTTACCAGAAATGGCACGGCGAGTTGGCCAGTGAAGCAGCTGCTGGAAAGAGGGTCTCACGCGCTCCCACACGCAAAAAATTGAATCTGGGCAGATTCTGGTGACCGGCGCGTGGTGCCGCGTTGAAGCTCTGTCGGCAACCCAGTTTAGGTGGTAGGCCGAGCGGAAGGTGGTGAACACAGTGGTGTGGTCGGCTAGAGGAAAAACGTAGTGCAGAAGTCCAGATCGGAGAAGACAATCGTGGGAGGAGACAGAAAATGGACATGCGGCGAAAAAAAAAAAGTAAGAACTGACACGGCTGAAAGTGGTGCAATCGAAAGGAAGGAAAACCAGAGCCAGGTCAGAACCCGCTCTTATACCAACTTAAAAATAAGGAACAACTGATTATGGCTGAATTGCTTGAGTTGTTCCACTCAGCATATAGGTATTTATATACATGAGAAATTAAATATAAGTTCTATTTACAAGAAGAATAATTAAAGACTTAAACCATTCCCGATGACACTATTGTTTCCAAAAAAAAACTATCATATTTCCCATGTTAACTAATGTAATATTCAACAAGAATATAGGAAGTAGTAGATTTAGTTACCTTAAATAGAGATATCAATCCAAATCTTAGGGATTTAGTTTAGGATTAAGTGTATATCTTGTAATTATAAATATACAATGCTAAGAGGGTTTTCTCTGAAGCAACTTAGTCACAATAGTCTCTCCTCTAATTTCAAGTAAGCACATTTGAACAAGATGTGTAAATTTTCAATTCCCTGTATTAAGAAATTTAGGGCATAGTGACTTTCACAGAAGATTAAGTGCTCATAAAATCATTACTAAAATACACCGCTGCAAAAATGGAAAGCATTACATGTCTCAACAAATTTCAAATAATTCAGCATCAAAGCAAATTGTAACATAAAATTTTAGAACTTTCTCAAAAAATAAGATGCTTTCATGAATAAAACCTATAGGTTTTTGATAAGAGAATACTTTTATTCTCAGATACTTATATTGAATCGTAAACTGAATACATATAGACAAATTTAGTTGAGAAAAGATAACCAAAACTGTTATAAAAGGAATAAATAAAAACACAAAGATTTCCTATCTAAAATCTGATTAAATCATATTTTATTCTAACTACCTATCTAAATTTGAATGATTTAAATTTATTCTAACAGAATCTCCTAAGAAGCAAATCTGAATCAGATCATTAAGATCTTAACAGATTTGGTAACAAATCCTAATAATCAAATCTGAATAAGATCATTAAGATCTCAACATATTTGGTAACAAACTTCGACAAAACCAAATATATTAGAAATCACATGAACCATTAAGATGAAGTAACAAGACAGACATGGTGTTATTACATCCTGATATTTAGGTAGGATATTTAGGTACATTGTTTTGAAAAAGTAATGTTCGAGCTACCTCTAACAAGTATTTATTTTTCCTCTCGACCACCCTATTTTGTTGAGGAGTATTAGTACAAGAACTCTGATGAACAATTCTTGTTTCCATGAAAAAATTGCTCAAATGTTGGTTAAAGTATTCTTTTACCATTATCACTCCTGAAATTTTTAATTTTTCCTGAAATTGTGTTTCCAACATCTTAAAAAAAAATTTGAAAATTATTTCCATTTCAGATTTTTCCTTCATCAAGTATACCCAAGTCAGCCTAGTATGATCATCAATAAATGTGACAAACCAACGTTTACCTGAAGGTGTAGGATCACGACTAGGTCCCCAAACATCACTATGGATTATGGTAAACGGACTGGATGCTTTATAAGGTTGAGGGAAATAAGAAGTGCGATGATGTTTAGACAATTGACAAATGTCACAGGAAAAATGAGATGGATTTTTATTCTTGAAAAATTCAAGAAACAAGTGTTTTAAATGAAGAAAACTTGGGTGGCCTAACCTATAATGCCACAAAAATATTTCACTATCCCTAGAAATAGAAACAGAATTGAAACAGGTACATTGTTGAGATTGTCTACTCAAGTCAGGTTCATCTTCAAAGATAGAGTCCATCAATCTCCCTAACACTGCCAATCGTCCTCCCCGAATTCAATTCCTGAAATTTACAGCACGAGGAATAAAAAACAACACGACATTTAAGATCAACTGTTATTTTACTAATGGATAATAGATTGCATGACAAGTTAGGAACATGAAAAACATCATGAAGAATTAAGGAAGGAGAAAGAGGAACAGAGCCAATTCTGGCTATTGCAAAGAAAGAACCATCTACAATTTTGATTTTTCTATTGCTTGCACAAGGGCTATAAGATGAAAACAATTTGGAACAATCTGTCATATGATCAGTTGCTCCAGAATCAATGATCCATAGAGTTTTTGAATTCAGTTTTGTACTAAAAAGAGCAACAGTGAGATAGATACCTTTTTGTGCCAAAGAATAAGATTGATTAACAGACATATTAGGAGAAAACAATTTGTACGGGTGTTCTAATTGTTCTTTTGTAAATGGAGATGCCTTAGAATTAATTTGGGGCTCCTGAATGTCCTCAGAGATGGTCTGAAAAGCACGAGTCTCTCTATTGGATTTTTTCTTCCAGTTTGGTGGTTTGCTATGGAGTTTCCAACAAGTCTCCTTTATATGCCATGGTTTTCTGCAATGTTCACACCATGGTTTCTTTTTTTTCTCTGAATCCTCTCCTTTAATCACAAAAGCTGAACCTTCAATTTCTTGAATTTTGGGGATTTCAGGATTGTGCATCATAATCCTTCTCCTAGATTCTTCTCGTCTGATTTCTGAGAAAACTGCACGAATGGAGGGAAGAGGTTTTCGACCTAGAATTCGACCACGTACTTCATCCAAACTCTGATTCAAACCAGCAAGGAACATATAGACTCGATCATTGTCCTCCCTTTTTTTGAACTGAGCAGAGTCATTGGGGTTTTCTCAGTCATCATCATAGCATTGATCCAATTCGTGCCAAAGAGTCACCATCACATTGTAGTAATTGGTAACATCTTGATCACCTTGTTTGGATTGCCAGAGACGAGTCTTCAAGTCAAAAATTTGAGAGGAGTTCTCAAGGTCAGAATAACAATCACAGACAGCCTCCCATACACCCTTTGTCGTCGGTAGGAATAGATGAGGTATCCCAATTGCTGGCTCCATAGAATTAATCAGCCAAGCAATTATAAGAGAGTTCTCGGACCTCCATTTTTTCAGAGACGGATCACTTGGTCCAGGTTGTACCGTTTCTCCAGTCAGGTGCCCCAACTTCCCCTTACCATCCATTATCAATTTCACGGATTGAGCCCATTCAAGATAGTTTTTTCCGTTAAGTTTATGGATGGTAAGTTACAGGTTGGAGTTCTGATAAAGGGCATCAACGGATGATGACAACCCTGGTTGAACAGGAGTAAAGGGCATCAACGGATGATGACAACCCTGGTTGAACAGACGTGTTACTCCCTGATGAATCCGAGGAGGGCGTTGAAGGTGTTGCACCGGTCATCGCCGTTTTCACCATTGCGGAAGATGGTCCAGAGCAGGAGGCTCTGATACCATATAGGATTTTGATAAGAGAATACTTTTATTCTCAGATAATTTTATTGAATCGTAAACTGTTACATATAGACAGATTTGGTTGAGGAAAGATAACCAAATCTGTTATACAAGAAATAAAATAAAAACAGAAAGATTTCCTATCTAAAATCTGATTAAATCAGATTTTATTCTAACTACCTATCTAAATTTGAATGATTTAGATTTATTCTAAGAGAATCTCCTAATAAGCAAATCTGAATCAGATCATTAAGATCTTAACAGATTTGGTAACAAATCCTAATAATCAAATCTGAATCAGATCATTAAGATCTCAACAGATTTGGTAACAAACTTCGACAAAACCAAATATATTAGAAATCACATGAACCATTAAGATGAAGTAACAAGACAGACATGGTGTTATTACATCCTGATAAGATAATGAACCAAGATTTCAAAGATATATCACATTCAAATTTAACATGCAAATGAAAATCGCACAATGTATCAGTTCCTACATCAAACAGTAAATGTTTTGAAGATTCAGTTAAGAAGTGACTGGCAGTTCAAGTGCCAATCTGGGATAAAACATAAAATTTTTATTTAAACAGGTCATAGCATGTCAATTCTCTCATTTTTTAAACTTTAAAATAAAAAGAATGAGAACTAACTTAAAAACTGTAACTTGTAGGGGAAAAACAGAAGAGAATTCCCTAAAAGAAGGAAGTAGGTATAAGTGGTGGGCCTCTGTGATTTACTTAAAATGACAACTTTCACCACTCTTTTCAACTATAGTATTGGGCTTTAGAAAAGAAAAACATGGATACAAAATAGGGGAATCCCCTTTCTAAGGTAGAATAGAATCGCTGTCCAGGATGACACCTCTTGTTTATGTTTAGAATCCATAAATGAGTGCTAGTTAATGTACTCCTCTTGCTTCTCACACAGATCTGTTAGTGAAATACGAGAAATCCTGATATTTTCTAGTGATTTAACGTTCACTATCAAAATAACTTCACTGTGACCATTATTAACAACCAATTCCTGAGTCTGCCCTGGGCCTGCCCCTAATTCTAACCCCACAAATCTAAAAATGTTTAATTAGTCCACAAAAACTCAAGTAAAAGAAAAATAAGCTAATAAATGTTGATGTTTTACAGAGTAATGACAATACCAGTTACCATTCACTTGAGCATGCACAAGTGTACAGAGATGCAACCCAAAACCAGTAATATCAACTTTCAGAGGTTCTCCATTTTTTGCTCCAGGCCCACCATCCCATCCCAGAGGAACAATTGAAGTTGCAGTACGAATAACAGGAGATTCTACTATATGCCCAAGCTCCACAGTCCCTGCAGCTGCAAGGCCAAGCCATTGCTGTAGATGAGGAAACTGCTGCCATTGCTCAATCCCTAAGAAAGATGATGCATTATCACTCATATACAAGTCATAGATTCTGCAACCAAAAACAGGGAAAGAAAAGGATTATTTCTCTTTGAAACATCAAATAATTCAATTAATGACGTAGAAAAGCACTATCAGAAGCTTCAACAACCAATCCTTATCCCACTGGATGAGGATTCAAGGAGCTAGGACATATCCTCAAAAATCTATACAATAAGCAAGACCAATTAGTTTGGACGTGATTTGGTCTTGGGAAAATGTGAGCATACGATCATTTAAGTGAGTAATAATTTTGGAAACTATATAAGCATAACTTCTATTATACATAACATGATAAGTACATTACCTCTGAAATCGAGATCGATATGATTTCATTGAATGTGATTGAAATCTTTCCCTCAATTCAGCAATCACTGATCTGACCTGAAAATGTCTTTGCCAGAAGAAAGCAAACAAAATGAGAGAACTTACATTACTGTATTCATAAATATGATAAGGTTGGAAACTAAATTCTCAGCCCAAAGGGAGAGTGGAACTATATCAAAGATCGTTAAGCAATGAAAGGAAACTCATACCGATGTCAACTTTGAGTACTCTGCACCTGATAGTGACTCTACAGAGGAATTTCCCAATAAAAAAAGCTGTTTTACATGAAACACGTTCTGATGAGTTCAAAATTTGATATAAAAATAAAAAATAAATTGAACAAGATTGTAAATTTATTGAGGAAAAATAGCAGATTTCAGATCATTTTACTCCTTTGTCATTGATCCTATACATTAAAAAATGATTTTGCATTGGCAAATAACAAAAAATAAAGCCTTGCAGATATTGATTATAGAATCCAATGCCTTAATCATTCGTTTTATCACAAGCCACTTTAAATACTAAACCAACAAACCAGTGTCAAAAGGTGTTGTTAGTGGACATGGACACTGTTGTCCTTTCCTTGGGAATACATATGAGATAGACCACATGATATCACGTTTTATTTTTTTCTTTCCTATTATTAAGTTACTTCCCTTGTATTACTCATCTTTTCAATCGAATTTTATACGAAGAAAAGCTTGTATGATGATGTTGTCATTGCTGAAACAAGCATGATATGAATTAACATTGTGATTTTGCATTGATGTTGTCTTCTGCATAATAGGAGCTAGTAGCTACTATTGAGATGGAACAGCAATAGATTCAATAGCTTACTGCCAGTCATGCCAACATTAACTGCCATTGTAATTATGAATTTATGATTACTGGCTACAAAAAGTTGTATCCTACATAGGTGGTTCAGCAGTTTCACTTTGAAACAATGCTATGCAGATTGCTCAAATTAAGTTGTATAGAGTCAAATTACATATCATAGAACCAGGAAGTGCAGGTTTCACTTGCCGCCAGAAACAAGATAATCATATCCAATCTTTCATAGGAAGATGAAGAACAAATTGAAAAAGATGGTCATATCCCAAAAAGATAACTTCTATCGAAGATGCTAGAAACAAGATAATCATATCTCAAAAAGCAGATTAAAGATAGAAAAACAACTTTTCTGAATTAAAAATGATAACAAAAGAAATGTTTGAGCTATATGAAAGTATAATGATAGTATTTTTAATAAAAGAATACTTTATTTGCAAGAGAAGGTGTTCAAGTTGGAAGGATAAGACATCATCCATAAACAGTGAAAAGCAGAATGAATATCATGCAAAAGAATGCTATGCAGATTGCTCAAATTAAGTTGCATAGAGTATTTTTAATAAAAGAATACCATGTTTTAAAAAGATAACAGTATTTATAGTTGTCTTTAAAATTACCATGTTTTAACCAAGAAACAGTCACCTATGTGATCTTGTTATAAACTATGGCTGTTAGAATAAAACCCATGTTTCACATGTTACACACATGAAACATGTGTCATAGGACTTAGTGTCTTCATAGGACATAGGGCTTGTTTGAGAAAGCTGAAAATTATAATCGATTATAATCAATTATTGTTATAATCGATTATAATCGATTCATTTTTATGTTTGGATGCATTAGCTGTAAAGCGATTTTAAGTTAATATGATTCATTTGGATGATATAAAAAAGAATCGCTTTTATGCATTAAATTACTAAAATAGATATAAAATGATTAAAAAAATTATTTGATTGAGAGCAAAATAGTATTTATAAATCAAAATGTAATAAATAATCTATAAGCTAAAATCGTAAGCTCCAATCTTTAGCTTATGATTATTAGCTGAAAAAAAGCTTCTATTTTGCATTGAATTTCGTGTAAAAGCTTTTTTAGAAAATAATCTTTTTACCCAAACATAATAATTATTTCACAAAACAGCTTAATCCTCTAAAAACAGCTGTTTGGGAAAGAATTAATCTTTCCCAAACATGCTCATAGTGTTTGTACTTAATACATTCATGTATCATTCATGTACCACTATGTATATAAATACCAATTTATAGGTGTGTGGAGTGACACACAATTTCCTCAAATCATCTCTATATTCTATATGGTATCAGTAGTAGGTTAGATCCTCCCACCACTCAGCATCACCAGTAGTTTCTCATCCAACAAGCTACGCCTTCAGCAGCTGAGAGTTTTTCAGTGACGCCCACCACCGTCGACGACCCAGAACGGCCACAGAACCAGTTGATTGGCTCAACCGCCGCCGACCCCCCGCCACCCGCCACCGCATGCGCCCCCCACTCGCAACTCCCAGATTCTTCTCCTTTGCTCACGCGCCGGCGCATGTGAGCACGTGCCGCCTTCTCCGGCCACAATATTTCTCCAGCGGCACCGTCAGCCACCCCTTACCCATTTCCGACCTCACCTCCTTTCTCCCAACCTATACCAACCCGCAACCCCATCTCACCTCTCTGTTCTTTTTCTTTTGCACTGTTACGAGATTTTCTTTTCCCACCCTTTGCCCCAGCCATCTCAGTGCTTCTCCTAGCCTATTAAGTTTTTTTTTACCCTCACCAGCATGTCTACCTCATACTCACCTTCTGCCATTAGCTTCACTACTGTCCCATTGATCCCATGTGACAAATTGGTGGGGGCAGCCAATTACACATCTTGGGCTACTGCTATGGAGTTATGGTTTGAAGGTCAAGCCCATCATGACCACCTAGTCACACAAGCTAAGGACATTCTCGACAAGGACCAGGCCAAGTGGAAACAGATTGATGCTTCTCTTTGCAGTGTGTTGTGGTTCTCCATTGATGCCTGCTATGATGTGTGGGCCAAGGCTAAGAAATTGTACTCCAATGATGTCAACCGTCTCTATGACATTGTTTCTAACCTGATCGCCACTAAGAAACAAGACAAACTGTGTTTTTGGCCTTCTTTGCCCTTTTGCTTAACATTCTTCTTTGGCCTTCATTGCCACCTAAACCGAACCCGTGAACAGTACCCGTACCAGTACCGTCCACAGTACCCCTTCTGTTTTCCGTCCATTACTACCTAAACAGAACCTGTGAACAGTACCAAAACAGTATCAAAACAGTGCCCAAACAGTACCGTAACAGTACCCAAAACAGAAACTCATTTCTTTTTCCGTCCAAGGCTGTTTGGATAGTGGGCTCATTCGTTCACCTTCTCTGTTTGGCCAGAATTTACGTCTGTTACAGTTCTGTCCCTTTCGTAAGGTCTGTTTCTCTGCCTTGACTCTATTACTTGTCTCTTATGATGTCAACCAAAGGTGAGGTTTTAAATGTCTCTCTACACAGCCTTGAAAAGCTCTCAGGTATTTGTTCTTTGACTTATTCAGGTAAGTTACCTTTTTCCGTTGGATTCAATGTCTCGGTTACAATTTTTACCAAATCCTGGATTATGGATTCAGGAGCCACAGACCATATGACTAACAACTCCACTATATTTTCCACCTATTCTCCATGTCCAAGCAATAAGAAATATCTACAGCTGATGGTTCTTTGACCACTATAGTCGGTGTAGGAGATGTCCAACTAAGCCCCTTAGTAACCTTAAAAGATGTCCTTCACGTCCTTAAACTGTCTACAAATCTAATTTCTGTTCAGAAATTAATTAAAGATGTATCTTGCAAAGTGGTTTTTTACAATGATCATTGTGTTTTTCAGGACAAGGATTCGGGGAAGATGATTGGACGTGCTAGGGAGCAGGATGCCCTCTACCTCCTTCAAACACCTTGTCAGGTAAATAGGACCAAGAGCAGACTTGAACACCCATATTCTTTTACCACAGAACTTCTTTCAACCAAAAAAGACAAAATTTGGCTTGTTCAACGTAGATTAGGTCATCTATCCTTTTTTGTTGTTAAGAGTCTTTTTCCATCTTTGTTTAAAGGTCTTGATGTTGAACAATTTCATTGTAAAGTATGTGAACTTGCTAAACATAAGCGTGTCAATTTTTCAATTAGTAATACAAGAAGTTCTATTCCTTTTTCTCTTATTCACAGTGATGTTTGGGGTCCCTCTTCCATTCCTAGTATCTCAGGGGCAAGATGGTTTGTGTCTTTTATTGATGACTGTACAAGTGTTACTTGGATTTTCCTGCTCGAACACAAGTCTGATATTAGTACTGTTCTCCCAATTTTTGTTCCATGATTAAAAATCAATTTGGGATGGGTATTAAACGATTCAGGTCAGATAATGCTAAAGACTACTTTAATCAGACTCTTATGCATTTTTTCCAGAAAGAAGGAATAATTCATGAATCATCTTATCTCCATACCCCTCAATAAAATGGGTTAGCAGAGCGAAAAAATGGTCATCTTCTTGAAAAAACCCGAGCCCTATTGTTTCAGAGAAATGTCCGTAAGTCTTTCTGGGGGGAAGCTGTTCTGACAGCTACTCATCTTATAAATCGCTTGCCCACTAAAGTCCTTGGGTTCAAGAGTCCTATGGATGTCCTCTCCACCTTTTATCCTGATCTACAAACTTCCAATAATCTTGATCCTAAAATTTTTGGATGTGTCTCTTTTGTCCATGTTCACAATCCAAACAGAGGGAAACTTGACCTGAGGGCTCTAAAATGTATCTTTGTGAGCTATTCTTCAACTCAGAAAGGGTACAAGTGTTATCACCCTCCATCCAAAAAATTCTATGTCTCCAGAGATGTTACATTCAGTGAAGAAGAGCCTTATTTTTCCCATCCTCATCTTCAGGGGGAGAAGTCAATGAAGGAAGATAAGGAAGATTTCCTACTTGACTTGTCCTTACTTCCTGTGTCTAATGGTCCTTCTCATGACCTTCCTGTTGTCCCTAACACTCCTCCTGAAGTCACTCCTTTTGAACCTGTGTCCAAAACCATTCCTAACCCAATGGCTGAGTCTGCTCTTGAGAATGTAAGGTATGGCAAAGGCAAGGTGTTCACAAGAAGGAAGATGGTTGTTCCTGAACCTGTGCAGGCCTAAGAGTCCAACTCGGAGCCTTCGAATGAGGTAATAGTTTCTAACCCTTCATTGCAAGAAGAAACTGAATTTCATGTTGATAGTAGTGACCAAAATCTTCCTATAGCCATCAAGAAAGGAACTAGAGAGTGCACAAAACGGCCACTATATCCTCTTGCACACTTCTTGTCCTTTGAGAATTTCTCACCATCCCATAAAGCCTTCCTTATAAGCCTAAATACCATTGCCATCCCTACCACCCTACCCGAGGCCTTGTCCAATGAAAAATGGAAACAAGCCATGAATGAAGAGATGGAGGCATTGGAAAAGAATAAAACCTGGGAGCTAGTGCAGCTACCGGCAGGGAAGAAAATTGTGGGCTGTAAATGGGTGTACACTGTGAAATATAGAGCAGATGGATCCATAGAGAGGTATAAGGCACGATTAGTTGCCAAAGGGTATACCCAAACTTATGGAATTGATTACCAGGAGACTTTTGCACCAGTTGCAAAAATGAACACAGTTCGGGTATTATTGGCATTGGCAGCTAATTATGGTTGGGATTTACAACAGTTTGATGTCAAGAATGCTTTCTTACATGGAGATCTCGAAGAAGAAGTCTACATGGAGGTCCCACCAGGATATGGGAGGAATTTGCATGCTAATACTGTGTGTAAGTTAAAAAAGGCCTTATATGGCCTCAAGCAATCATCGCGAGCGTGGTTTGGAAGGTTTGCTAGAATCATGTTGGCTATAGGGTACAAACAAAGCCAAGGGGATCACACACTATTTGTTAAACACTCTACTTCAGGAGGAGTCACAGTTCTCTTAGTGTATGTTGATGACATAATAATAACAGGAGATGATGCTAAGGAGAAACATATTCTGAGTCAGTGCTTAGCCAAGGAACTGGAGATTAAAGCATTAGGAAGGTTAAAATACTTTCTTGGAATTGAGGTTGCTCATTCTAGGAAAGATATATTCATCTCCCAACAAAAGTATGTTATGGATCTCCTAAAAGAGACAAGTCATACAGCATGCAAACCGGCAAGTACTCCTATAGATCCCAATATGAAACTTGGACAGGCAAAGGAAGATGCTGCAGTTGATAGAGAAATGTATCAACGTCTGGTGGGAAGACTTATCTATTTATCCCACACCCGGCCCGATATAGCATATGCAGTAAGTGTGGTTAGTCAATTCATGCACAGTCCAAAAGAATCTCATTTGCGAGCAGCATATCGAGTATTACAGTACCTTAAGGGAACACCAGGAAAAGGCATATTATTTAAGAGAAATGCAGGTGTTGTACTTAAGGCATACATTGATGCGGATTATGCTAATGCAGATTATACTGGATCACCAGTAAACAGAAGATCAACAACAGGATATTGCACCTTTCTTGGTGGAAATCTGGTGACTTGTAGAAGTAAAAAACAGAATGTGGTAGCACGATCTAATGCGGAGGTAGAATTCAGAGCTATGGCTCAAAGTGTATGTGAACTACTATGGTTGAAGATTATTCTTGAAGATCTGAAGATCAAGTGGGATGGTCCGATGAGACTTTATTGTGATAACAAGTCTGCAATCAGCATAGCGCACAATATGGTACAACATGATCGAACAAAGCATATTGAGGTTGACAGACATTTTATCAAAGAAAAACTAGAGAGTAGTTCAATCTGTACACCCTATGTGTCTACACAAGGTCAGCTTGCTGATGTACTTACAAAAGGGTTGAGTAATCCAGCATTTCAGACGATTGTATCCAAGCTGGGAATGGAGAATGTATATTCACCAGCTGGAGGGGGAGTGTTGGACGGTGGACGGTGGACGGTGTGTTGGACGGTGGACAATGGACGGTGGCCCCGTTATTCCCACGTTTTCATGTTTTTAGTGTAGACATTGTTTTTAGTGTTGCTTATTCTCTAGGCTAGTTTAATGTACATCTTCCTCTATATATTACCTCAATTGTAAGCATTCTACTGAGAAATAATATACAGTGTCAAATTCTAATAAAAGATAACAGGGGATCAGAGCTAGTTAGGTAGTTATTCTGTTATTGGGTGCTTATTCTGTTACTAGTGGCAATTATTCTATTAGTTGGTTAATTAGTTGAGTCTATTAGTTATAAATAGAGAGGGGGGTCATATGGCAGAAGCAACTTGTTTCAGAGGGTAAGGAAGGTTAGGAGAGTGAGGACCTCTCGAATGTCCTAAGGCTGTGGCATTTCACAGTTTGGCTTGTGATTGCCATTTCTTGATAGTTTCTTGTAATTCTTTCTAATTCTTTCTCCCTCTGGTTGATACAGAGAGGAGAGTTTATCAATAAAGTTCTATCTTTTCTTCATATTTTTTGGTCTAGTTCTATCAACTAGTATCAGAACTCCCAAATCTTGGGAGTTTTTCATGGTTTCTACGAGAATGGAGGCTAGACTCGACGCTGAGGAGAGGAGCTTGGAGACGCCATGCAGAAAAGGAGTTGGTTCAGCGGGAATTGTTAGAAGCAAGAACCAACAAAACAGAGGAAATGGTTGAAGAAATTCTGAGGCTGGTGAAAGGTTTCCAGCGAGGAGACCCATCCTCTGGGAATCGGACGAACAGTTCTGAGCATGAAGAAGAAAGATTGGTTGGGGGTCCAACGGTTGAGGGACCCAGATTTGAGGAAGCAGAAAATCGATGGAGGAAACTCGATGTTCCTCTATTCTCAGGTGAAGATGCAAACGGGTGGGTGAATAGGATAGAGAGGTATTTTTAGGTGAAGGGGGTGACGGAGGAAGAACGGTTGCAAGTGGTGATGATGGCTATGGAGGGTCGTGAGCTGAGTTGGTTTCAGTGGTGGGAATCTTGTACACAAAATGCTTCTTGGGAGGTTTTCCGCACAGCTGTGATCAGAAGATTCCAGCCATCAATGGTGTAGAACACCCATGAGGTTCTTCTTGGGCTGAAACAAACTAGGTCTGTGGAGGAGTTTAGGGAAGCTTTTGAGTTGTACGCGGGCTCTTTGAGGAATACTAATCAAGAATACCTCTACGGTATCTTCTTGAATGGGTTGAGAGGAGAAATTAGGGCAGAATTGAAGCTGCATTCTGTGGGATCTCTATTGGAATTGATGGATTTGGCACAGTTGATCGATGAAAAGAATTGGACAATTCGCAGAGGAGGTATAGGAGAAAGTTCAAGACTAGAAGGGAACTTTAGAGGACTCCAATCAGCAAGAATAGCTTCAGTGGAACCGGGTCCAAGATCAAACTAAGGTCTGGTTTCTCATGGGACAGTAACCAGTGTTGGTTCCGTGTCCAACAGACCCAATCTGCCCACCAAAGCACCTAAGATCAGTACTGTTAGTAGGAGGGGGAGGAATTTTAGGCATTTATCTAAGGCTGAGTTGCAAGAAAAGACCAAGAAAGGGCTGTGTTTTCGCTGTGATGAGAAATACAGTCCAAAACACGTGTGCAAGAACAAACAGCTACATGTCATGATTATGGGAGAGGAGGCAGAGCAAGAGGTTCAGCAGGAAGAATTGGAAATTCAGAAGATATTGGAGATGGAGGACAAAGCACTACAGCTGTCAATTCATAGCATCATGGGCTTGACTTCAAAAAAATCCTTAAAGCTATGGGGAGAAGTGGAGGGTAAGAAAGTTATGATTTTGGTGGATTGTGGGGCCTCCCATAATTTCATTTTTGATAAAATAGTGCAGGAGCTACAGCTACCAGTAGTGGAGACTCCACCTTATTTTGTGGAGGTTGGTGATGGGCATAAGGTGAAGTGCAAGGGGGCTTGTCAAGGAGTGTTATTTCTTCCGACTTGGCTTAGGAGGTGCAGATGTGGTGCTAGACATAGAATGGTTAGAGGGATTGAGAGAAATAAGGGCAAATTTCAAGGACTATACCTTGAAAATTGAAGAAAAAGGGCGAACTTGGACAATTAAAGGGGAACCAGCTTTGTCCAAGACAGCTGCTTCTCTTAAATCAGTGTTGAAGGCATTACAGAATGAAGGGCAAGGATTTTACATTGAATATAAGACAATGACAGGTCTGTCCTTGCAGGAGGCATTGATTCCGGAAGGCATAACATCAGTTTTACAGAACTTTGAGGATCTATTCCAACAGCCACAGGGTTTACCTCCAGCTCATAGGCATGATCATGCCATCACCTTACGAGAAGGGGCCAATATTCCCAATTTACGCCCATACAGGTACCCTCACTATCAAAAAGCTGAAATTGAAAAGTTGGTAGATGAGATGTTAACTTCTGGAATTATAAGGCCAAGTATAAGCCCTTATTCTAGTCCTATTATTCTAGTGAAAAAGAAGGATGGAGGATGGCGTTTTTGTGTGGATTATAGGGCTCTCAAGAAAATCACAATGCCGGATAAATTTCCAATTCTAGTAATAGATGAATTGTTGGATGAATTGGGGCAGAGTTGTCATTTTTTCTAAATTGGACCTGAAATCCGGATACCATCAAATCAAAATGAAGGAGGAAGACATTCCTAAGACAGTTTTTCGTACCCATGAAGGACATTATGAATTTTTAGTCATGCCTTTTGGGCTGACTAATGCTCCTTCCACATTTCAAGCTCTGATGAATGAGATGTTGAGACCATTTTTAAGGAGGTTCGTGTTGGTTTTTTCTTTTTATGATATTTTGGTTTACAGCAAGGATGAGGAAGCCCACATTTCTCATTTGAGGATACTTCTACAGTTGTTAAGGGAATACCAATTGTGTGTCATAAAAAAGAAGAGTAGTTTTGGGTAGATGCAGATTGAGTACTTGAGGCATGTTATTTCTGGTCAGGGGGTTGCAGCAGATCCTAAAAAAATAGAGGCAATGCTACAATGGCAGATCCCTAGGGATGTGAAAGGACTGAGAGGTTTTTTTGGGATTAACAAGCTATTATAGGAAGTTTGTCAAAGGTTATGGACAGATTGCGAAACCTCTAACTGAGCTGCTGAAGAAGGACCGTTTTCAGTGGAGTAAGGAGGCGCAGGCAGCATTTGACACCTTGAGGGTGGCTATGACTACTATCCCTGTTTTGGTAATACCAGATTTTTCCAAACAATTTGTTCTGGAAACTGATGCCTCAAGTAATGGATTGGGGGATGTTTTACTATAAGGCGACAGACCTATAGCTTATTTCAGCCAAGGTTTGTCATAGAAAGCACAGCTAAAATCAATTTATGAAAGGGAGCTTATGGCAATTGTGTTGGCAGTCCAAAAATGGCGACATTACTTGTTGGGCAGACCATTTATCATCCATACTGATCAACACAGTCTGAAATTCCTTTCAAAACAGCGTTTAATGGGTGAAGAACAGTATAAATGGACTTCTAAGCTGCTGGGTTTTGACTGAGATCATGTATAAACCTGGTTGTTCTAATAAGGTGGCTGATGCTCTCAGCAGGAAGATGATGTTTGCGGCATTGTCTACGGTGCATTTTAATGACCTAGACACTTTGGATGAGGAGTTGCAGGCTGATAGTAGTCTAAAATCCATCATGCAAGATCTAATTTACAATTTAGGTTCTCACCCAGGGTATCAATTGATTGGGGGAAGACTATTATTTGAAGGGAGACTGGTTTTGCCTAAGCAATCCACCTGAATTCCTTTGATTTTGTCTGAGTTGGATAGCTCTTCTTTTGGAGGTCATTCGGGTTTTTTCAGGACATATAAGAGGATTGCTAGTTTAGTCTATTGGGAAGGGATGCGTGAGGATATTCAGAGATATGTTGCTGCTTGTGATGGGTGCCAGCGGAACAAATATCAAACATTGTCTCTGGGGGGTCTTTTACAACCATTACCTATTCCCACTCAGACTTAGGCTAATATTTCAATGGATTTCATTGGGGGACTTCCTAAAGCTCACAAAAAGGACACTATCATGGTGGTGGTTGATAGGCTCACTAAATATGCTCATTTTGTGGCTATTTCCCATCCTTTTTCTGCTAAGGAGGTGGCAGATTTATTCATTAAAGAGGTGGTGCGATTACATGGATTTCTAGTCTCTATTATTTCAGATAGGGAGGTGTTTCTTAGTCATTTTTAGACTAGGTTGTTCAAGCAAACTGGTACTCGTTTGAAATTTACTTCTGCATACCACCCACAAACCGATGGTCAAACGGAAGTAGTGAATCGTTGCTTGGAAAGTTACTTAAGATGTTTGACTAGAACTAAGCCTAAACAGTGACCTTGGTGGTTAAGTTGGGCTGAATATTGGTTTAATACCAACTTAACAGCTCTACTAAAACTACTCCTTTTAAAGCCCTTTACGGCAGGGACCCTCCACTGTTGTTTAGAGAAAATACTTTTCCATCTGCAGTGGAAGAAGTAAATTTGTTGACTAAAGAAAGAGATTTCATGTTGGAGGAATTGCGAGAGAATTTGCTGAAAGCGCAAAACAGAATGAAGATGTAGGCTGACAAACTTTAGAGAGAGGTGGTGTTTCAAGTGAGGGATTGGATTTATTTGAAGCTGCAGTCATACAGACTCAGATCTTTAGCTAAAAGGGTCAATGAGAAGTTCAATCCTAGATATTATGGACCCCACCAAATTATGGAAAAAATTGAAGAAGTGGCCTATCGGTTAGATCTTCCAATTGACAGCAAAATCCACCCTGTTTTCTGTGTTTCTCTTATGAAGAAAGCTGTTTCTGTACAGTAGACATCACAGCCATTGCCTCATATGTTGTCTGATGAGTTGGAGTTACAGGTGCAGCCAGAACAGGTTCTCCAAGTCAGAAGGACAGCTGTGGGTGTCCAGCAGTTTCTCATAAAGTGGTCTGGTCTCCCGGATTGTGAGAACTCATGGGTGTCCAGCAGTTTCTCATAAAGTGGTCAGGTCTCCCGGATTGTGAGAACTCGTGGAAATTGGTGACAACCATTCAAGAGCAATTTCCTCATTTTCACCTTGACGACAAGGTGGATGTCTTGGGGGGGAGTATTGTTAGCAAACCTGTAATTAGGAAGGTGTATACTAGGAGGAATAAAAAAGATAATAGGGGATCAGAGCTAGTTGGGTAGTTATTCTATTATTGGGTGCTTATTCTGTTACTAGTGGCAATTATTCTGTTGGTTGGTTAGTTAGTTGAGTCTGTTAGTTAAAAATAGAGAGGGGGGTCATATGGGAGAAGCAACTTGTTTCAGAGGGTAAGGAAGGTTAGGAGAGTAAGGACCTCTCGAATGTCCTAGGGCTTTGGTATTTCACAGTTTAGCTAGTGATTGCCATTTCTTGATAGTTTCTTGTAATTCTTTCTGATTCTTTCTCCCTTTGGTTGATACAGAGAGGAGAGTTTATCAATAAAGTTCTATCTTTTCTTCATATTTTCTGGTCCAGTTCTATCAGTGTCTTCACAGGACTTAGTGTTTGTACTTAATACATTCATGTATCATTCATGTACCATATAAATACCAGTTTATAGGTGTGTGGAGTGACACAATTTCCTCAAATCATCTCTATATTCTATAATGGCTTAACCTAATTATAATTTGGCTGGAAATCGAATAATTTTACAAATTAATTAATGGCCCAGAATTCACAAATAGGAAAATCTTAGTACAGGGACTCCAAGAATTCAGCAATTAACAATATTTCTTATTCCCATTACGTCAAATGTAAATCAGACACAGCAGCACTCCTTTCACGCTAGTTATGAAAATGATAAAACCCTAGAGGGCAAAATCACATGAATAAACAAGCCAAACACTACTAAAACCCAACACAAGAAGACGATGGATAATTTATAGGACAAATCAATCAGCCTCTTATGTGCAAGCACATTAGCATTAGCATGCCAAAGTAAAACACCAAGAAACTGTTAGAAATTCAAAAACTTTAGCATCTTTGGTGACTGCAAAATAAAACTGAAACGAATCATCAGTCCATAATATCTACCTGTCCAAATGGCACGTATGAAGGTAAATAAGGCACTGTGCGCCATTTTCCTTCATCTCCAGTCATGGTATTGCTCTTCGTATCTGTTTTCCCATCTGTTGTCACCTCCATGGCATGTTTGTCCTTGTCAGGAAAAGGCTTGAGTGATATGCCATCAGAACCCTCTTGTATTTCGAGCGACTGTGGTTCAATTACTTCCTCCTCAATCAAAGTACTGGCAAGAGAATCAGGCACTGAAGTTGTTTCAACAGAACTAATTCGTCTTTCTCGGTGTTTACTAAATTGTCTTCGTAATCCTTCCAAAGGAACTAGCCTTGAGAGTCTCCAGAAGGATCTCTGCACAGGACCTACCCCCAAAACCAACTGCTCTCCGTCATTCTCTTTTGGCTTCCCTACCCCTTGCTCATGTTTTGTCAATAATAAGCTGTTAGTTACATTTTCAGAAGGCATTGGCTGAGGCTGAGCATTATAATGGTGAAAATAAGCAGGAGATAAAATACGGGGAACCAAATCCTCCGGGATGCAGTAACTCTTGAAATAATGCTGCCAACCTTTTCTATTAACATAGCTGGAAAGAATAACAATAAAAGGAAAAGAACTAATAAATATTTTAATTTTTCATGTTTGAAAAAAGGACCTGCATTTAACCAATTTAGATTAGGAGAAAAGAAATAGAGGGAAAACCTACTCCTTCAAAGCAGCATTTCCAACAGGAGGTTGAGAAAATGTTATACATTTGATAGAGACCTTCTCATTTTCCTTTGATGGAGATGAAGCAGCAATTACTCTCAAAATGGCAAGAGTAGCTAATGCAGCTACCTGTTTAGTAGAATATGAGGAACTTAGTATATGCAAATTGTTCAAGTACATTTGCAATGTTTTGAAATCCAGATGGATGAATCAAACTCACTGCTCCACCAAGTGAATGGCCACATAAAACAAGCTTGCGTTTCTTCTTTTGAGCAAGCCTATACAATTCTAAAGCAGGTATTCCCTTAGCACGAGCCATGAAACCCTAAGAAGTTATAACAGGAAAATTATTAGAACCTAAAGTTGTATCATATTGTTGATTAAAATACCAAGAATATTGTTGAATTGGAGGGTTTTAGGTAGGAAAGGAGGAAAAAAGAGAATAGAGATTCAAAATCATATGAGATTGAAATTGATATGATGTGATGATAATATGATACAAAAGACAAACCCAATAGTTCAATTTATACTAATATAGACTCCTAATCTTACTTAAATAAGGAAACAAATCATGAAATAATGAATAGGAAATAACTCTATGAGATCATCTAAGATATTCTAAAATACAATAAAGATATTATGAGATATTTTTCAGATATTCTAACACTCCCCCTCAAGCTAAAGCTTACTAAGCTTTAAGCCTATTACAATTACAACTAAAAGAAAATAAACTAAAAACATAATGCACCAAATAGTGTGACAATGGCAGGCGACTGAATTTGGGATAAAGATGGGGCCAATGCATCTGGGACAAAGACGAGGCAAGCCAGAGCCAATGCATCTAGGACAAAGCTGAGCCAGTTTGAGTCATAACCAACATAAGTTACCATCGGAATTATCGTCGACGGGAAGAGAAATCATCACTAGCATGATTCATCTGTGGGAGAGGAGTTACCACCAGAATGATCGTCGGTGAAAAGAGAAGCCACTGGTATGATCCGTTCGTGGGAAAAGAACAGCATGACAAACATCATTACCGAAGTATAAATTAAGATGAATTTATTCTCATTCTCCCCCTCAATGTTATACTAGAATTGAAAAAGAGCCAAACAGTAGCCAAAACCACCAATAAACACGGCAAAACACACCAGATATAACCACCACAAAGAATGCCAATAAACAATGATCACACCAATTCAAAAACAACGATCTAAGCATCAAACACGACAAAACGCAGCCCAAAGATGTCAAACAGCCACGTGGAGGCTGCAGACAAAGGTGATGGGGGCTAGGCGTGTTTGGACATGATGTGGCGGACATGGACATGGTAGCCAAAGATCCCAAAGATCCGAAAAACGGGGAGAGAGAAAGTGACCATGGAAGAAAATTTATGTTTTTTTTTTATATATATGGAGTACAAAGAATATTTGAAAGGAGTTCCAACTTCCGAAATTTAGGATCTCCACAACAGAATCCTGAACAGGTCACGAAAGATGGTACCGCTCTAATACAATGTTGAATTGGAGAGTTTTAGGTAGGGAAGGAGGAAAGAGAGAATAGAAACTACAGATAATATGAGATTGAAATTGATTTGACGTGATAATAATTTGATACAAAAGACAAAACCCAATAGTCTTATTTACACTAATACTAGACTCCTAATCTTAATTAAATAAGGAAATAAATCATGAAATAATGAATAGGAAATAACTCCTATGAGATTATCTAAGATATTCTAAAATATTCTATAATAGAATAAAGATATTATGAAATATTTTTCAGATATTCTAACAAATATAAAGAATTGACCATTGAAAAATTAAGAAACATAAAAGAAAAGATATCCATGGTGATTAAACAACAAATATTAATTTACCATATAAAGCAGCAACAATTTATAAAGAAAAACTTTATATGGTTAAATTAATTTGTAGGTTCCTATCATGTTAGGAAATTTTCAAATAAGTCTCTATAGTTTAAAAGTTGTTATTGGGTCCTTGTAGTTTCAAAAAAAATAATAACAATCAGGTCCCTATAAGCTCAAACGGTGGGCGGGATTCAAGGACCCCATTAAAAAAATTTTTGAAACTAGAGACCCAATTACAACTTTTAAACTATAGGGCCCTATTTGAAAATTCACAAAAAGTATAAACTAAAAATTAATTTATCCCAAAAAAAAATTGCTGGAAAACAAGTTTATTTACCTTATGAGCAGCAGGTTTAGATCTACTCTTCAGTTGTTTAGACCTTGATTCTAGAGGGTTCCACATATATTCTTTTCCATTTTGGTTTTCACCCTTATCAGATTCAGTTGCTGCACATCCATCTGATTTCTCAACAGCATCCTCATGAAAGATTGCACCTTGAAGTATATTTGCATCAGCAATTACATCCCTTTCAGGAAAATAAAAAGGTAAAGAAAAATCATATTCTTGAAGTTGCAATGATTTAAAAGGCTTAAACAAAGAATCATCTGAAAAACTCACTTGTACTGCTTTGTTCCTATAAAGGAAGCAAATAAAGTGTCTCCTGCCTCTGCCAACAAATACCTGCAGCAACATAGTCAATCAAATAAGTATGATAGTATGATGAGTGTTATTTTTGGACATTAGTGATGGTTAACTTGTTTTAGCTATATGGAAAGATTTAGAGGAAAGCTAAGGAATTATTCAAGCTTCTTGACCTGTAGTTTATTGATTGAAATTGATGAAAAAGGTACACAAAGGTAATAAAGTCTACTCCTCTCACACTGGAAACCAGTAGCTATGTAAAAAGATTCTCCACGTCCTAGACCTGCCCTAGAGCCAGTCAATATTAATTTTGAGGCATTAATGTAAGGCTCTCTATAATAAGGGATATGTACTGAATTGGATGAATAAAAAAGAGAATCAAGAAAATAACTACTCTAACCTACCAATAACTACTAAACAGAAAACATAACAGCTTTGTAACAGAAATAACAGAAATAACTAACTGCTAACCTATTTGTTTACAAGTCCTTCGTAAAGAGTTCCCTTTTTCTATAATAGACCCTGAGATATGGGGTTGTATCATTTTTTGGATCATATCGATAGTGTTTTCTAACGGCTTTGGAAAACCGGTAGCTATGAAAAAGATTCTCCACGTCCTAGACCTTTAAGTTCCTATCAATACCTCCCTTTGGAAATAACGAGAAATAACCCTAAAACAACCTTGTCCATCTTTTCAAGGCTCTTTTGAAATCGGTCCCAAAACAACCTTGTCCACAAGGTTGAAATGAATTGATTACTGTCAAATCTTCCCATGTCGCTTCCTCTGCTGATTTGTCTTGCCATTGTACCAGCACTTGTTGTACTTGGGTACCCTGCTGCACAGTGCTCCGAGTTCCCAGAATGGCAGCTGGTTGATAAAGAGGAATTTCAGCTTGCAACTCAGTAGGTAGCTCAGGTGTTGCCTCTGTTTGCTGCCCCCCGGCCTTTTTTAATTGGGAGACATGAAAGACTGGGTGAATCCTTGAAGTAGGTGGAAGCTGCAATTTAAACGCGACTGCCCCAATTTGTTTGATGACTAAGTAAGGTCCATAATACCGTGCGGAGAGCTTTGGATGAATTTTAGTAGTAAGAGACCCTTGCCTATGGGGGCGAATCTTCAGATAAACCCAATCACCTTCTTGTAATTTGGATTCCTTTCGGTGTGCATTCGCATAGTGCGTCATGTGATCTTGAGCTCTTCTCAAATGGTACTTTAATTGGGATAATGCTTCATCTCTAGTGAGTAAATCGCTCGCCACAGCTTCCACTATAGTATCGCCTGGAAGGAACTTAGTCAATGATGGTGGGGGTCTACCATATACCACCTCAAAGGGAGTGCACTTTGCTGCCCCTTGGAAGCTAGTATTATACCAATACTCGGCCAAAGGAATGAACTCAGCCCACGTCTTGGGTTGTTCAGTACAAAAACAGCACAAGTATGTCTCAAGGGTTCGATTTAAAACCTCCATTTGGCCATCAGATTCAGGGTGGTAAGCAGTGCTCAATTTGAGAGTGGTTCCTTGTAGTTTAAAAAGTTCTTGCCAGAAGTTGCTAAGAAATGTAGGATCCCGATCACTGACTATGGAAATAGGTATACCATGTAGGCGTACAATCTCCCGAATGAAAATCTCAGCAATGGTTCGAGCAGAGTAAGGATGTTTGATTAATAGAAAGTGACCGTATTTACTTAAACGATCCACCACCACGAGAACTGCTTCATACCCTTTTGACTTTGGCAACCCAACTTCAATTTCTGACAGTTTCAGCAATGATCTAGGAGAAATTAAAGCTTTAGTCAAAATGGGGTCCCCTTTTATCAACACTGGTTTTCCATTCTATATGTATGACATTGTCAAGGTCTTCCAATTCACCTTCACGTCCCCAAGAGCCAACCATGCCACCCCCAAAATTAAGTCCACTCCTCCCAAGTCAAAGACATAAAAGTCGCCTTTGAGGATGCACTTGGGCAGTGTGACCTCCAAATTAGGACAAAATCCTTGGATTGGCTTGCGTTGACCATCACCTAGACAAACCCGATAGGATGTTGTGGGTTCCATAGGAATCTTCAAGCTTTGGACCAGTTTGGAAGAGACAAAATTGTGCCTTGCCCCACTATCTATTAGAATGAGAACCTGCTGTCCTTGTAAATGACCTTACAATTTCATGGTTTGTGGCTATGTCATTCCCCCTGCCAAAAACAAAGAAAGATCCATCCATTGACATTCAATTTCCTGATTTTCTAGGAGCACCGTGTCACCCATTGTTTCTTGGTTGAGAGCAGCGAGTTCCCCTGCTTCTGTGTCGGTCTCATCCTCTGCTAGAATCACCACACGCAGCGCCTTGTCTGGGCAGCGATGACCCGGCCCAAAAGCCAAATTGCAGTGAAAGCAGCGACCTTCTTCTCTTCGTTTGACATATTCTTGGTATGGCAGACTTCTGCTACTGCGGAATCGTGGGACTGGAGCAGAATTGTCCCCTGGTTTGTTCACCGATTGATTCGAGTTGGCCCTGCCATTCTGAAGGTTGCGGCCAAAAGAATTTGTTACTTGGCTGTTGCTGACTGCGGTGACTGTTGCCGTGTGCGCGACGATGCCGCTGCCTCCGGTGGGCCGGAAGCTGGAATTGGGATTCCGGTTTTTGGAACCGATTTGTGGCTTGATTTCTTTCATTGCGATCTCAATGTCACGAGCCAACTCCATGGCGCGCATTAGATCTGTAGGATCATGGGGTCGCCCTTGGTTCCTCACGTCCTGGCGCAGACCGGCCAAGAAGTATCCAAGAAGCTGCTCCTTTGGGGCTGTCGTGGCTTGTGCGACGAGCTGTTCAAATTCCCGAACATAATCACCCACTGTTCCGCTCTGTTTCAGCGCAGCGAGCAGTTCGTAGATGGACCCGCGCTTGGTGCCGCCGTATCTACGTAGCAAGGCTGCCGTAAAATCTGTCCAAGATGGGTTCTTGGTTTTTTGGCGCCAAAATTGGAACCAGTGAACCGAGTTCCCTTCCATGCTGATCAATGCAAGCCTCAATTTCTCCGATTGCTTCACTTTCTGCACCTCGAAGAATTTCTCGGCCCGTGCTATCCAGCCCATGGGATCGTTGCCTTCGAAGGTTGGTAATTCCACCTTTTTTACCCAAGAACGGGGCAGATCCTCTTCCTTGGTGTCGGACCCTTGTTTTTCATCCTCATCAGTGTCCTTCGCCATTGTTTTCTTGTTCTCGGAATGATCTTTCTTGTTCACCGATTCTTCCTCATCTGTTGGCACAGTGATTTTTGCTTTTAATTCCAGCAAAAGCTCTTTGATGGAATTCACATCATTCTGCAAGGCGTTCATCTTTGTTGTTTGATTAGTGGCAAAACGTTCCAAGGCTGCAACGCGATTATCCATGGGAAAGAGGGCAGTTCGGACCAATTGTTAGGACTTGGGGAAGACGATGGAAAGATTAGAGGAAAGGGAATTATTCGTCCCTGTAGTTTATTGATTGAAATTGAAAAAAGGTACACAAAGGAGTCTACTCCTCTCACACTGGAAAACCAGTAGCTATGAAAAAGATTCTCCACGTCCTAGACCTCCCCTAGAGAGTCTTATTTATAGGCTCTCTATAATAAGGGATACCACAGAAAAATAACTACTCTAACCTACCAATAACTACTAAACAGAAAACATTACAGCTTTGTAACAGAAATAACAGAAATAACTAACTGCTAACCTATTTGTTTACAACCTTCCCCTTTTTCCTATAATAGACCCTTAGGGTTCTATCTTTTTCTAACGGCTCTTTTAAGTTCCTATCAGATAGTCCATAACACTCAAACTCTACACTACATATTCTTCTTTAATATAAGAAGAAACATAGACAAAAAACTTGTAAGCACAATACTAGTTTGAGAGAAAACCCAACAACATAACTGGTTATCAATAAAGTAATTTGCATTTAGTTAAACATTCTTTTTCTCAACAATGTGAGCTCTTGAGGGATTCACATGCTAGATTGTGAAAGAAACTAATAAAACAAACTGAAACAACTACATTCAAAAACAAATATTAAAAATAAAGAACACCACCAATTAATATCAGAACTTTCAAATAACCTCTTCTTTTATCCCAGAAAAACAATTCAAATATATTTCTATCATGTTCAAGAAATCAAAGATGAACTTTAAAATGATAAGGATAAAAGCCTCCAGATATCAAATATTTAATGGCAGTTATGCAATTAATATAAGATTCGAAGAGAGTTCTGCTCAGAGGCAACAAAACCAAATAATTTGACAACTAAATTATATAAAGAATGGCAAACCTATGAGGAACATGATCTGATGAAGGTTGCACCCGCTCCAAAGCAACAACTTGTCCACCAAAATCAGCCTTAAATTTATTTACAGCTCGAATCATCTCAGCAGCAGGTCTCTATGACATAAGGAAGTCACAAATGTGAATAATATGTAGATTGTAGCTAACTAATAAATATCCAAGCAAGCATTGTACACATGAAAACTTATTAAAGTTCCAAACTATTATTTTTTATTTATGATATGTTATGATGGTTTTATGTGTTTGATGTTTTATAAGATTATGTTATGTTGGTTCCAAACTTATTTATGATGGTTCCAAACTATCATCGTTTATATATATATATATATGTTATGTTGTATCCTGCCATAATTGTACCCTAATATTTTAGGAAATGCCGTATTTGGTGTCATATCCAATATCCATGCCTGTAACAGTGCATCACATTACGTGACACTTTTTAATTATTAACAGTGTATAGAAGTTTATATATATAAATAAATTATGCTAAAAACAATTCCTTCTTTTGCTGGTTAATCATTAATCTAAAGATATATAACAAGAGCCCAAATCAAAACTCTTAGAATTTGAAGAATATGAACACTCTTTATTATTGCTCATCATCTACAGAATGTTTACAAATGAAGATTATATAGAAGCAGCTGCTATACATTAAAAACTAGTCTCTAGAAAATAAGCAACAAATTAATAGAACACTAAAAACAATATATACACTAAAAACCATGGGACCACCGTCCAACACTCCCCCTCAAGGTGGTAAATATGCATTCTCCATTCCCAGCTTGGATACAATCGTCTGAAATGTTGGACTATTCAGCCCTTTTGTAAGTACATCAGCAAGCTGACCTTGTGTAGATTCATAGGGTGTACAAATTAAACCACTCTCTAGTTTTTCTTTGATAAAATGTCTGTCAACCTCAATATACTTTGTTCGATCATATTGTACCGGATTATGAACTATACTGATCGTAGACTTGTTATCACAATAAAGTCTCATTGAACCATCCCACTTGATCTTCAGATCTTCAAGAATAATTTTTAACCAAAGTAGCTCACACACACCTTGAGCCATAGCTCTGAATTATGCCTCCGCACTAGATCGTGCTACCACATTCTGTTTTATACTTCTCCAAGACAACAAATTTCCACCAAGAAAAGTGCAATATCTTGTAGTTGATCTTCTGTCCACTGGTGATCCAGCATAATCTGCACCAGTGTATGCCTCGAGTACCACACCTCCATTTCTCTTAAATAAGATGTCTTTTCCTGGTGTTCCCTTAAAGTACTGTAATACTCGATATGCTGCTCGCAAATGAGATTCTTTTGGATTGTGCATGAATTGGCTAATCACACTAATTGCATATGCAATATCCGGCCATGTGTGGGATAGATAAATAAGTCTTCCCACCAAACGCTAATACATTTCTCTGACAACTACAGCATCTTCTTCTGCCTGTCCAAGTTTCATATTGGGATCTAAAGGAGTACTTGCCGGTTTGCATGCTATATGACCTGTTTCTTTTAGGAGATCCATAACATACTTTTGTTGAGAGATGAATATGCATTTCCTAGAATGAGCAACCTCAATTCCAAGAAAGTATTTTAACTTTCCTAATGCTTGAATTTCCAATTCCTTGGCTAAGCACTAACACAGAATATGTTTCTCCTTAGCATCATCTCCTGTTACTGTTATGTCATCAACATACACCAAGAGAGCTGTGACTCCCCTTGAAGGAGAGTGTTTAACAAATAGTGTGTAATCCCCTTGGCTTTGTTTGTAACCCATAGCCAACACAATTCTAGCGAACCTTCCAAATCATGCCCGCGGTGATTGCTTGAGGCCATATAAGGCCTTTTTCAACTTACACACAGTATTGGCATGCAAATTCCTTCCATATCCTGGTGGGACCTCCATGTAGACTTCTTCTTCGAGATCTCCATGTAAGAATGCATTCTTGACATCAAACTGCTGTAAATCCCAACCATAATTAGCTACCAATGCCAATAATACCTGAACTGTGTTCATCTTTGCAACTGGTGCAAAAGTCTCCTGGTAATCAATTCCATAAGTTTGGGTATACCCTTTGGCAACTAATCGTGCCTTATACCTCTATGGATCCATCTGCTCTATATTTCACAGTATCAACCCATTTACAGCCCACAATTTTCTTTCCTGTCGATAACTGCACTAGCTCCCAGGTTTTATTCTTTTCCAATGCCTCCATCTCCTCATTCATGGCTTATTTCCATTTTCCATTGGACAAGGCCTCGAGTAGGTTGGTAGGGATGGCAATGGTATCTAGGCTTATAAGGAAGGCTTTATGGGATAGTGAAAAATTCTCAAAGGACAAGAAGTGTGAAAGAGGGAATAGTGGCCTTTTTGTGCACTCTCTGGCTCCTTTTCTGATGGCTATAGGAAGAATTTAGTCACTACTATCCAAATGAAATTCAGTTTCATCATGCAATAATGGGTTAGATACTATTACCTCATTCGAAGGCTCCGAGTTGGACTCTTGGGCCTGCACAAGTTCAGGAACAGTCATCTTCCTTCTTGTGAACACCTTGCCTTTGTCATACCTTACATTCACAAAAGCAGACTCAGCCACTGGGTCAAGAATGGTTTTGGACACAGGTTCAGACACATATTCAACCGTGACTTCAGGAGGAGTATTAGGGACAACAGGAAGGTCATGAGAAAGACCATTAGACACAAGAAGTAAGGACAAGACAAGCAGGAAATCTTCCTTATCTTCCTTCATTGACTTCTCCCCCTGAAGATAAGGATGGGAAAAATAGGACTCTTCTTAGCTAAATGTAACATCCCTGGAGATGGAGAATTTTCTGGTTGGAGAATGATAACAGTTGTACCCTTTTGGGTCGAAGAATAGCCCACAAAGATACATTTTAGAGCCCTCGGATCAAGTTTCCCCCTGTTTGGACTGTGAAAATGGACAAAAGATACACATCCAAAAAGTTTAGGGACAAGATTATTAGAAGTGTGTAGATCAGGATAAAAAGTAGAGAGGACATCCACAGGACTCTTGAACCCCAAGACTTTAGTGGGCAAGCAATTTATAAGATGTGTAGCTGTCAGAACAACTTCCCCCCAGAATGACTTAGGGACATTTCTTTGAAACAATAGGACCCGGGTTTCTTCAAGAAGATGACCGTTTTTTCGCTCTGCTAACCCATTTTGTTATGGAGTATGGACACAGGATGATTCATGGATTATTCCTTCTTTCTGGAAAAAATGCATAAGAGTCTGATTAAAGTAGTCCTTAGCATTATCAGTCCTGAATCGTTTAACACCCACCCCAAATTGATTTTTAATCATGGAACAAAAATTGGGGACCCCAAACCATCTCGCCCCAAAGACAGCAGGAATGGAATAGGGACCCCAAACATCACCGTGAATAAGGGAAAAATGAATAGAACTCCTTGTATTATTAATTGGAAAATTGACACGTTTATGTTTGGCCATTTCACATACATCACAATGAAATTGTTCAACATCAAAACTTTTAAACAAAGAAGGAAAAAGACTCTTAACAATCAAAAAGGATGGATGACCCAATCTACGGTGAACAAGCCAAATTTTGTCTTTATTGGCAAAAAGAAGTTTTGAGGTAAAGGAATATGGGTGTCCAAATCTGCCCTTGGTCCTGTTTAGCTGACAAGGTGCTTCAAGGTGGTAGAGACCATCCTGCACCCTAGCACGTCCAATCATCTTCCCCGAATCCTTGTCCTGAAAAACAAGATCATTGTAAAAAACCACATTGCAAGACAAATCTTTAATTAATTTTTGGACAGAAACCAAGTTTGCGGACGATTTTGGGACATGAAGGACATTTTTTAAGGTCACTAGGAGGTTTAGTTGAACATTTCCTACACCGGCTACAGTGGTCAAGGAACCATCAGCTGTGGATATTTTTTTACTGCTTGAGCATGGAGCATAGGTGGAATGGTTATATGGTCTGTAGCTTAAGAATCCAAAATCCAGGAGTTAAAAATTGTACTCGAGACATTGAATCCAACAAAAAAATGTAACTTACCTGAATAAGTCAAAGAACAAGTACTTGAGGGCTTTTCAAGGCTGTGTAGAAGTGATCTCACCTGCTCAATTTCCTCTGAATTGAAACTGCTAGGCGCTAGTTGGCTTTCTGACACTGTCGCAGCATTGGCTTTCCCACTATTGCCTGATTGTTTCCCTTTCTACCCCCACTCTCAGCTTGGAGGTTGTCCATGAAGCTGCCAACAGCGTTCACGGGTATGTCGTGGCTTATTATAGTAAGTGCACCACAAGCAATCCCCGTTTTTTGACTGACTTGGTTTATCTCCTTCCAAGGAGAATGTTTTCTCCACCTTTGCTTTTAACTTGTTAAGAGTCACGAGCCACTATAGCCTAAGTTTCGCTGATTTTCGGTTCAAGAATCAGCTCTCTCCTACTTTCCTCACTTCAGATGATAGACACAACCTCATTAAAGGATGGAACTCTAGATTTGCCAAGAATCTGAATCCTCACCTGATCAAATTCTGGATTCAGCCCAACAAGGAAGTCATAAACGCAATCTTGCTCAATAAACTCCTTTAGCACTGCTGCATCCTCAGGACATTTAGTCTTGATCACTTTGTAATGGTCTAACTCCAGCCACAGAGATTTTAATTGATTGGCATATTCAGTGACAGTCTTGTCTCCCTGTTTCGCAGCCAATGTCTTCACCTTAACCTCGTAGACCTGAGCAGCATCCTTGACTTTGGAATAGGTTTGCTCAATCGCATCCCATATATCCTTCGCAGTGTTCAAAAACATGCAGGTATCACTAATATCCGAAGTTATTGAATTCCTCAACCAAGTCATAATCATCGAGTCTTCTTGATCCCATCTTAGGAATTATACTACATGCAGGTATCACTAGGAATTATACTACTGATCCCTTCTCTTTTCCCATATCTACGAGGCACAATATGAGAATTTTCTTTCCAATCATAGTTTGAACAAAAATTCAATTACTGGAGTTGTAGAAAGAAATTACTCAATTCTAAGTAGAAAAAAAACTATGTATTATTGCATCATCAGAATGTTTACAATGGAAGTAATATATATAGGGAGTTGTACGCTAAACTAGTCCCTAGAAAACAAGCTAATCAAGCTTAGAAAATAAGCAACAATAAAACACTAAAAACAATGTCCACACTAAAACATGAAAACGTGGGAAGAAGACCAAAAGGCCACCGTCCAACAGGAATGAATCTGGACATATTTCAACAAGGCCACCGTCCACAGAGGCTACCATCTAACATGAATGAATCTAGACATATTTCAACACTCCTCAAGCTGGATCATAGATATATAATAATCCCAGAGTTTTGAAGACTTTTGGTGAGTATGTCTGCCACTTGTTGTTTGATAAGAATAAAAGGAATACACGGAGTTCCTTCATCCAATTTTTCCTTGATAAAATGTCGATCAATCTCAACATGTTTAGTCCTATCATTTTGCACTGGATTATGCAAGATGCTACTTACTGCCTTGCTTTCAGAGTACAGCTTCATGGGTTGATTCCATCCAATTTTTAATTCATCGAGGAGTCTCTTTATCCATAGGAGTTCACATATTCCTTGTGCAATAGCCCTGAATTCAGCTTCAGCACTGCTTTTTCGGTGACCTTTATGGCCGGCGAACCCACCATCAGCATCACCTATCCCAGACCGGCCAGAACCCAGAAGCCTGCGTCCAGCAACCACGAGATGCGCCAACATGAGCCGTTGACAGCCCCTATGCACAGCTCTGCGAGCAGCTCCTTTGCTGGCGCGTGACGATGCATGAGCCACCCACACCGGCCGCCGTTTGTACCGCTATGGTCGCCCTTCTCTCTTCTATATAGATCTGCCCTCGCCTTTTGTGTTCGTGACCGTTTGTCGTGACCCCCTTTCGAATCAGTGCATTCAAATACTGTTTGGTTGTTGTTTCCTGATCCATGGCTAGTTCTACCTCCTCAAATAGCTTTAAGAACACCCCGAAGGCTGAGTATGCAGATTTTTTACAGTGGTTTGCACAACGTAAGTCCTCTAATTTCTCTGCTCCCACAGCTGCTGATCTGTCGATTATCTCTACATCTTAAGTGTCTTATGTTTGATCTAATTGGACTCCATATGTGCTTAATTGTTAGCATTTAGCTAAGTTTCTTGATGTTGATTATAATCTCTGAAGCATGGGTACTCCTCCCAGGGAGGAGTACGTGACGTGCACGTACTGTGCCGGTGCAAATGCAGCAGTGCGTGCACGGTACGTACTCCAAGTTTTTTTTTTTTTTTTCAATTTGACTTGGGTACGGCTCGGTTCGGTGGTACGGCTTAAGCTTGGGTACGGCATCGCTTTTGCATCTCCTGCTTTTCCGGTCGTTTCTGCGTAGAGCCCTCCGACGAGGCTTTTCCGATGACACCCGGTAGTCACCACCTCCATTCGTCCGCTCCTAGCCACCGTTTGGCTCTCGTAATTAAATCCCGCCATGGCCGCTGTTTTTCCGATCATTCCCCGCCCAAAGTCCTCCGATGAAGCTTTTCCGATGTAGTCACCACCTCCGTTCGTCTGTTCCTAGCCACCGTTTGGCTCTATCCGTCACGCCATCGCCGTAGTAGATGAAGTGTTGTATAGAAAGAAGGAAGAGGCGGAGGAAAACGAAAAGGAAGAGAAAGAGGAAAACGAAAAGGGAGGCTGCCAGAAAACGAAAATGGCGAGAAAGAAGAAAACGAAAAGGTGGAGGAGGCCCAGTAAAACGAAATAGAGAGAGAAAATAGGAAAGGACATTTGGTTTAACTCTATGTTTACATTTGCTATATATAAAAATTTAATATTAATTTTTTAAAATGAATTAATTTATTCATTTATTTAAATTTTACTAATAAATTATTTGACATTAATAAGATATTTGATTTTAAAATATAATATTATAATTTATAATGTTTTATTATGTAAAAAATATATTTTATATTGTTATTAATAATTGATCATGGAAAAAATAGTTATAAATATGTGAAATAGTTAAAAATAATTGTACCCTAAGCTTATGTGATTATATTGTAAAGTAAAAAAAATAGAAGAAGGGAATGTAAGTTTCTTTTTATGTTTTATGTTAAAATTAGTATGCTTTAATTTTTATGTTACGTAATAATATTTTATTGTGTGAGATTTTAGTTATTATTATTATTATTATTATTATTATTATATATATATATATATATGACGTACCGTACCTTAATTTTTTAAAAATTTCGTGCACCGTACGTGATCCGCACGGGGTACCAAGATCTGCACCGTGCATCTGCAACGTAGATTATAATTATAATTAGTGGACGGTGTGGACGGTGGAGTTCTATTTATTGTATCTATGTATTCATTGTACTTACACTTCTAGGAATTAGCATAAATAATTAATGTTCTAGCCAGTAGTCAAGTGTATATATTTTGTAGTCTCATATAGCAATATACAAAGAGAAATACATTTAGATTTGAATTTAACTTGGTACCAGAGAGTACGGTTCGTTCCTATTTTGTGTTCTTGGGTTTCAGCTGCTGTCAGCGCTGACCCATTGACTTCCAGTGCCCAAAGTGACACCGGGGTTCACCTCAGAAGCCGCTGACCGGCCGTCCGTCCGAGAGTCGCCGCAATATCAGCCGTCACGCGCTCTCACGCGCCATCTTCAGCATTTTCGTTTGCCGGCGCGTGTGATCCACGTGCCACCTTCCCGGCCGCCGTTGACGATGCCGCTTCCGCCGTTGTGTTCGCCGTCTCCTCCCAGTTCTGTTTTGCCCCTGTTTGGCCTCTGGGTCTGTCGTTGAATCCCCTGTTCACCGCTGGTTGGTTTCTGTTTCTACCCATTTGGTTTGGTCTCTAGTTTCTGGGTACTTTTCTGCCTTCTGAACTTCTTCTATGGCAGAATTTACTAAGAAGGGCCTCATCTCTTTTGCGTTTTTTGGGTCCCCGATGATTACTACCGAGAAGTTGAATGGTAAGAATTATTTGAATTGGCGTAATGCTGTTGAGATATGGTTTCTGAGTCAAGGATTGTCTGACCATCTCACTAAAAAGGTTACTGACATTGCTGAATCTGAGAAGGATGAATGGCAACGGGCAGATTATCAGCTTGTATCGTTGTTATGGCAGTCTATTGAACCTAGATTAATGGTGCATTTCCGTCCTTACAAGACATGTTGCGAAATTTGGAAGAAGGCTCAAACTGTTTATGCTAATGATATATAGCGGCTATATGAGACGATTCATAGTTTGGCGACAATGCAAATGACTGATCTTGACTTGCCCTCCTATCTGAATAAAGCACAATCCATTTGTGAAGAGATTAAATTGATGCTGGTTAATGATGATGCACAAAAGATGTCGGATAAGCTTCATAACATGCTCATGGTATTTGTTCTTCATGGCCTCCACAAAGACTTTGAACCTGTCCGGAATCAGACTCTGACAAATCCTAATATTCCTACGGTGGAGGAACTAATTGATCGTTTGCTTCGAGTTCCTTCTCCGACAACTTCCCTTGATTCTCAAACAGCATCCGAGTCTTCAGTTTTTGTCTCCAATTCCACTGACCGAGGAGGCCGAAGTCGTGGTCGTAGAGGTGGTGGTCGTGGAAGAGGTGATAGAGGTAATCTCCACTGTTCTTACTGTAAGCGGGATGGACACACTCAAGATTGATGCTATTCCCTACATGAATTTCCGAATAAAACTGCCAATGTAGCTCAGTCTCTTGAACCAGTTGTTGAGCACAAGATCGAGTCTGAGAAAGATCACCTACTTTCTGCCAATGAATATAAGGAGTATCTTCAGTTTAAAGCCACTCAGCAGGCTTCTTCTTCTTCGGCCACCGTTGCTCACATTGGTAATTCTACAGTTTGTCTCTCTCAATCTGCGTCTGTTGGATCCTGGATTTTAGACTCTAGTGCTTCTGATCACTTAGCTGGTAATCCTTCTCTTTTCTCTAAATTGTCATTCCCTAAAACATCTCACAATATTACTCTTGTCGATGGGTCTAAGGCACAGGCCGCTGGTATTGGTCAAGCTTCACCTCTTCCATCCTTACCTTTAAATTCAGTCTTGTTTGTACTTGGTTGTCCCTTTAATTTAATTTCAATCAGCCAAATTACTCTTACTTTAAATTGTTCCATAACCTTTACTTCTGATTCCTTTCTTATATAGGATCGGAGTATGGGACAAACGATTGGAGCTGGATCTAAATCATGAGGTCTCTACTACCTTCAACCTTCCTCTTCCACCATATGTGCTGTTTCTAAGTCTGCGGATCTTCTACATCGTCGTCATGGTCATCCAAGTTTAGACAAGTTAAAACAAATGGTCCCTTATCTTTCACATTTGAAGACCTCGAACTGTGAATCTTGTCAACTTGGAAAACATGTTAGGGTATCTTTTCCTAGTAGTGTCAATAGTCGAACTATGTCTCCTTTTGATCTCGTTCATTCTGATGTTTGGGGTCCCAGTCGTATTCCTTCTGTTTCTGGCTATAGGTATTATATTACTTTCATTGATGATTTTTCAAGATGTACTTGCCTATTTTTAATAAAAGATCGGTCTGAGTTATTTCATGTTTTTAAAATCTTTTGTTCCGAAATAAAGAATCAGTTTGGGAAAACAATTCATGTTTTGCGCAGCAATAATGCAAAAGAATATTTTTCTGCGTCTTTTAAATCCTTTTTGAGTTCTCATGGCATCATACATCAGTCCAGTTGTACTCACACACTACAACAAAATGGTGTGGCTGAACAAAAACATCGTCATCTTGTTGATACAGCTAGGACTCTCTTAATAAATGCTAATGCACCCTTGAAGTTTTCTGGTGATGCTGTTCTTACAGCTTGTTATCTGGTAAATCGAATGCCATCTTCTGTTTTGGGTAATAAAATTCCTCACTCTCTTTTATTTCCTACAGATCCTCTTTATGTTGTTCCTCCTCGTGTGTTTAGTTCCACTTATTTTGTTCATGATTTCTCTCCTAGCCGTGATAAAATACCCTTTTTTTTGTCACATCAGCTGCATCCAACTCTACTCCATCTCAGGTACTACCCATTCCTCTTTTTGCAACACTTGTCTCTAATCCTCAAGCTCCACAGTTACAGGATGACCGTCCGTTGCGTCGATTTGGTATTACTTATGAGCATCAGCATCCTGAAGTTCCCGAGCTCACACCTACTATTGATTCTCATGATTCAGCTCCCGCTCCAATCTGCTTCGGCGCTTAGTAAAGCCGAGTTGGATCGTTTGCGCACTCTCTTGGACTCTATGAGTAAGCCTTCTGGCACTTGTTCTCTAACCATGACTAGTAAGAATTTAAGCTCTTTTTCCTTTAATGTTTCTAGTACTGTATCTGAGGATCTCTGGATTATTGACTCTGGTGCTACTGATCATATGACCCCTCATCCCTCATATTTTTCCACTTACTCTAAATTATCTGGTAAGCATCACATCACGATTGCTAGTGGATCCCATGTCCCTGTTTTAGGATGTGGTACTATTTCACTTCACCCTTCCCTTCCTTTACATAATGTGCTTCATGTCCCTCATTTGTCTAATAACCTTATTTCTATTCATAAGCTTACCATGATTTAAAATGTACAGTGACCTTCTTTCCCTCTCATTGTGTGTTTCAGGATCTTACCACGAGGAGGACGATTGGGGTTGCTAAGGAACAGGGAGGGTTATATGTTCTATATCGGCCTCATGGTCGTACTAGTCCGATGATGTCCACATCCAATCATGCGACAAGTTCCGCTTCTGCTGCATCTCAGATATGGCTTCACCACAAATGCCTTGGTCATCCTCCTTTCAGTCTTCTTAGGTCTTTATTTCCGCAATTGTTTACCAATGAATCTGTTGAGTCTTTTCTTCGTGATGTTTGTCAGTTTGCGAAACACCATCGCACAACTTTTTCTCCAAATAATAATAAAAGTATTGAACCTTTTGATCTTATTCATTCTGATGTGTGGGGACCTTCCTCTAATTCTAATATATCTGGTGCAAAATGGTTTGTTTCATTTATTGATGACTGCACTAGGGTCACATGGATATTTCTTATGAAGGATAAATCTGAAGTATTTCAAATATTCTTGAATTTCTATCGCATGGTTCAAACCCAGTTTGGAAAATCTATAAAACGGTTACGATCTGATAATGGCAAGGAATATGTGAATCAACATTTCACAAAATTCCTTAAAGAACATGGTGTGTTACATGAGTTAACTTGTGTTGATACTCCCCAACAAAATGGGGTTGCAGAAAGAAAGAACCGTCATCTCCTAGAAATTGCAAGAGCTCTTTTATTCCAAATGTCTGTCCCTAAGTCTTATTGGGGGGAAGCTGTCTTAACTGCCGCATACTTGATAAACAGATTGCCCTCCCGTGTCTTGGATGGTCTTAGTCCTGTGCAAGTCATGACTTCCTTCTTCCTTTCCGTTCCTACCATGAAGAATCTCCTGTGTCGTGTCTTTGGCTGTGGTGCCTTTGTTCATATCCATAGTCAATATCGTGGTAAGTTGGATCTTAGGGCTGTCAAATGTATCTTCATAGGGTATGCACCAGACAAAAAGGGGTACAAATGTTATCATCCTCAAAGTCGTCATGTCTATGTCTCCATAGATGTCACTTTTCATGAGTTCAAGTCTTTTCAACTTCGTCCTCAGCTTCAGGGGGAGAGTGGTCAAGAAGCTGAGTCTCTTGAGTCATCTTTTGTTCCTCTTCTGGTTGAATCTACGGAGTCATCTATCCCTCCTCTAATAAAGGATGTGGCATCATCTTCTGGTACTTCAGAGAAGCCTAAAGATCGATACAAGCAGGTGTATTATCGGAAAAAACTCAACCTGGTCCAACAGCAGCTTCAGTCGCCCGAACCAGAGGTAAGCATTCCTGATTCTGCGCCTTTGAATAATTCTTTACATGATATTTGTGAACCTAACCCTGATGACTTGCCAATAGCCTTAAGAAAAGCCAGAAGAACTTGTGCAAAATACCCCATATCTCAGTATGTGTCCACTAAAAACCTATCAGTACAGCATCGGAGTTTTATTTCAACAATAGATTCTACCATAGTCCCTACTTCAGTACAAGAAGCATTAATGGATAAGAATTGGGTTCAAGCCATGCATGAAGAAATGAGTGCTTTAAACAAGAATGAGACATGGGAAATTGTTGAGAAGCCGAAGGACAAAAAGATAGTTGGGTGCAGATGGATTTACACAGTGAAATATCGGTCTGATGGTACTCTAGACAGGTACAAAGCAAGGCTAGTTGCAAAAGAGTATACTCAGACATATGGGATTGGTTATGAGGAAACATTTGCCCCAGTAGCAAAGATGAACACAGTCAGGATCATTCTCCCCTTGGCAGCACACTTTGGATGGGACTTGCACCAATTTAATGTTAAAAATGTTTTTCTCCATGGGAATTTGGAGGAGGAAGTATATATGGACATTCCACCAGGATATGGACCTACCAGTGGAGGAAATATGGTGTGCAAGTTAAGGAAGGCCTTATATGGACTCAAGCAGTCTCCTCGTACTTGGTTTGGGAGGTTCACTAATACTATGGTGTCCTTAGGTTATAGGCAGAGCTAGGGAGATCATACCCTCTTTATAAAACATTCCAAAGAAGGCAAGCTTACACTTCTTCTGGTTTATGTTGATGACATGATCATCGCTGGTGATGATGAGGTTGAGAAACAGGTCTTAAAAGAAAAATTAGCTGCACAGTTTGAAATGAAGGACTTGGGGAAGCTGAAGTACTTCATTGGGATAGAGGTTGCCTATTCCAAACAAGGCATCTTTATTTCCCAAAGAAAATATGTCCTGGATCTTCTGAAGGAAACAGGTAAGCTAGGTTGCAAAACCACAGGGGCGCCTATTGAACAAAATCACAGGATTGGAAACAATGAGGAGAGCCCAAGGGTGGATAAGACACAATATCGAGAGACTTGTGGGAAAAGTGATATATTTGTCTCACACCGACACGACATAGCCTATCTTTGTCAGTGTGGTTAGCCAGTTCATGCATGATCCTCGTGAGAGACATATGCTAGCTGTGAATAGAATTCTTCAGTATTTGAAGACAAACCCGGGAAGAGGACTTCTATTTCGGAAAGAACAAACATTGACCATTGAAACCTATACAGATGCAGATTATGCCGGGTCAGTTGTCGACAGGCGGTCTACCTCAGGTTACTGCATGTTTTTAGGAGGAAACTTGGTGATTTGGAGAAGTAAGAAACAGAATGTGGTTGCAAGGTCAAGTGCAGAGGCTGAATTTCGAGCTATGGCACAAGGAATTTGTGAACTGTTATGGATGAGAATCATACTCGATGATCTCAGGATAAAGTATGAAGCTCCTATGAGGTTACTTTGTGATAACAAGTTGGCAATCAACATTGCTCACAATCCGGTTCAACATGATCGGACAAAGCATATAGAGATTGATCGCCATTTTATCAAGGAAAAATTAGATGATGGCCTTATAACTACAGAGTACGTCCCTTCAGAGCACCAATTAGCAGATGTCTTCACCAAGGGGCTTCCCACAGAGCGATTTCAAAGTCTTACTTGCAAGCTGGGAATGATTGATATTCACTCACCAGCTTGAGGGGGAGTGTTGTAATATATTAACATTAATATCAGATATGTACAGATACGTTTCTTATTCTTGTTTTTATTAGGGCTGATTTTTCTCCCTTATTTTTAGGATAGCAATTAATAACTTTAGCCTATATATATTGTAACCTTCTCTGTACAGAAAGATTCAAGGAATAATATTCATACATTCCAACATTCCTTCTTCCTGTAATTTGCTTTCTCTGGCAGCCCT
Organism: Ormosia semicastrata; assembly: GCA_029884595.1. Lineage (NCBI taxonomy): Eukaryota > Viridiplantae > Streptophyta > Magnoliopsida > Fabales > Fabaceae > Ormosia > Ormosia semicastrata. Next base: position 81,622,105 of record JAQQTO010000060.1, read on the forward strand.
ACTATAACTTCAGAGAAACTTAATGGTAAGAACTTTATAGATTGGTATAACGCTGTTGAGGTGTGATTTTTAGGTCAAGGTCTCTATGAGCACCTCACCAAGAAGGAAGCAAACATTGCTGCCGATGTGCATGATGAATGGAAAAGGGCTGATTATCAGTTAGTGTCTTTACTATGGCAATCTATTGATCCAAAGTTATTGGTGCACTTCCGTTCTTACAAAACATGTCATGACATATGGAAGAAGGCTCGGAGTGTGTATTCTAATGATATACAACGCCTCTATGATTCTGTCCATAACTTGGCCACACTCCAGATGACAGACCATGACCTTCCTTCTTACCTAAACAGAGCACAGTCAGTCATTGAAGACATCAAACTCATCTTATCAGGCGATGATCTTACAAAGGTACTAGAAAAACTTGACAACATGTATATGGTCTTCGTTCTCCACGGTCTACATAAAATGAGCGTACTTCGAGAGCCGATCAATCACCACCAAAATAGTATCAAGCCCCTTGGACTTGGGGAGAGCAGTAATAAAATCCATGCTCACATCTTCCCAAATCTGCTCTGGTACATCCAGAGGTTGCAGTAACCCGGATGGGGATTGAGCTTGGTATTTTTGCCGTTGACAAATGTCACACTCCTTGACAAAATCTTGAACCCTCCTCTTCATGCTACACCAATATACATTTTCAGCCAATCTTCTATATGTTCTGTAGTAGCCCAAATGGCCACCTGTAGGTGTGCTATGGAACTCTTGTAATAAGATCGGGATCCAAGAAGAGTTCGCTGAAATGACCAATCTGCCATAATAGAAAAGAATGTCATGTTGTATAGAAAATCCAGGCCTCGATGTAGGGTCTTTATGCAAATCTGAAATCACTCCCTATAAATAAGAATCATGCTGAATTTCTTCTTGCACCTTACTTGAGTCCAACCATTCTGGTTTAGAAACCAGAACCTGTAATTCCACATCTTCATTACATCTAGACAAAGCATCTGCAGCTTTATTTTGAGGGCCAAGTTTATAAATCACCTCAAAGTCATACCCTAACAATTTGGTGAACCAACACTGCCGGTCAGAGGTAGATATTCTTTGCTCCAACAGTTGCTTCAAACTCCTTTGGTCAGACAATATCTTAAAATGCCTCCCCAAGAGGTATGGCCTCCAATGTTGAATGGACAAAGCCAATGCCATGAGCTCTTTGTGGTAGGCAGACTTTGCTAAATTGCCTTCAAAAAGAGATTTACTGAAATAGGCCATGGGCTGACCCTCTTGCATCAAAACAGCCCCCAAACCTCTTCCCGCTGCATCGCATTCTATCACAAACTCCTTAGTGAAATCTGGCAGCTTCAAAACTGGTGCCTCCGTCATCACCTTCTTTAGCTTCTCAAAAGCCTTTTGAGCTTGGTCTCCCTAATGAAATCCTCCCTTCCTTGTCAAATTTGTTAAGGGTTTGGCTATTTTGCCATAATCCTTAATAAACTTCCTATAATATCCGGTTAATCCTAAGAAACCCCTAACGCCTTTTACACCTTTAGGAACAGGCCACTTCAAGACACCCCTCACCTTCTCTGGATCCATAGCCACCCCATTCTCGGAAATCACATGACCCAAATTTTCTACTGCCCTCCTACCAAAATGACATTTCTTCCTTGTAATGAGATAAGAAGAATAGAAAATTGTACCCAATATGGGTTCAGGTTGTGTATTTATATATGTAAGATGGGCTAGCAATAAATGGGCTAGCAGTACATGGGCTAGCAATACAAAATAAAGCACATACAAAATATCTACTGTTAACACTCCCCCTCAAGTTGGATTATAGATGTTAATCATGCCTAACTTGTTACAAAGATAATTGATCCGATTCCCGTTAAGAGCCTTCGTGAGTATGTCTGCTATCTATTCACCAGTCCTGACATGCCCTGTAGATATGAGTCCTTGTTGGATCTTCTCTCGAATGAAATGGCAGTCAGCTTCTATGTGCTTTGTCCGTTCATGGAAAACTAGGTTCGAGGCAATGTGAAGGGCAGCCTGGTTGTCACACCATAGTCTCATAGGTAGAGAAACCTTGAACCCAATCTCATCAAGCAAATGATAGACCCATAGTAATTCACAAGAGGTTTGAGCCATTGCTCGATATTCGGACTCAGCACTTGATCTTGCTACTACATTTTGTTTCTTACTTTTCTAAGAGATCAGATTTCCTCCAAGGAACACACAATACCCAGAAGTTGATTTCCGATCTACAGGACACCCAGCCCAATCTGCAACCGAATAACCTTCTAACCTACAATGTCCATTGTCTCTATAAAGAATCCCACGACCCGGGGCTCCTTTCAAATATCTTAGTATATGTAGTACCGCATCCCAATGAGATTGTCGAGGAGATGACATGAATTGACTGACTACACTTACTGGGAAAGAGATATCTGGACGTGTCATAGTAAGGTAGTTAAGTTTGCCCACCAATTTCCTGTACCTCTCGGGATCTGATAGTAGTTCTCCATCATCAGCATTGAGTTTCACATTTGGAACCATCGGAGTATCACAAGGTTTGGTTCCCAACATGCCAACATCAGATAGTAAGTCAATGACATATTTCCGTTGAGAGGAAAATGCCCTTTTTGCTTCTACTTACCTCAATTCCAAGGAAATATTTTAGAGGACCAAGATCTTTTGTCTGAAATTTAATTTGAAGGAAACTCTTGAGTTTTGAGATGCCTAAGAAGTCACTGCCTGTTATCACTATATCGTCAACATACACAACCATGAGGATGCATCCTCCCTCAGACTTTTTGTAGAAGACCGAGTGGTCATAGCTACTCCTTTTCAAGCCGAAATTCACAACAATTTCACTCAATCTCCCAAACCAAGCCTGGGGGGATTGTTTCAACCCATACAAAGAGCGTCTCAGTCGACAAACTTGCCCAGACTCCCCCTGAGCAACAAAGCCAGGCAGTTACTCCATATAAACTTCCTCCTGTAAATCACCATGAAGAAAGGCGTTTTTAACATCAAGCTGGTGCAGAGGCCAGTGATGAGAGGTAGCTAACGAGATGAATATGCGAACAGAGGCCAATTTGGCCACAAGAGAAAAGGTCTCTGAGTAATCAACACCATAAGTCTGAGCATAACCCTTGGCCACCAGCCGAGCCTTTAAACGAGCAACGGTACCATCCGGATTGACTTTAACAGTGAACACCCACTTGCACCCAATGGCACGCTTACCAGAGGGAAGGGAAACGAGATCCCACGTCTGGTTATGTTCCAAAGCAAGCATTTCCTCCTCCATGGCATGGCGCCACCCATCATGAGCCAGAGCCTCAGCAATATTTTTAGGAACTGTGACAACATCGAGAGAGGCAACAAAAAATTGGGAGGAAGGGGAAAGATGGTCATAATGAATAAAGGATGCAATAGGATGTTAGTGACACAAGAACGTTTACCTTTACGAAGGGCAATGGGAAGGTCTAGAGTCGGATCCTGTGACGAAGAGGTGAATGGAGGTGATGTGTCTACTGAAAAGCAATGTACATCCACGGGTGCAGTACCGACAAAGAGAACACAAGTCCGGCGAGCGTACACCTGTTGGATGGGTGGCCAATGTGGAGGACAAGACGGAACGGGAACACCAGAGGAAGGATGTGACGCAGAATCATGAGACCGAAGGGTGTGATAAACGAGAATTTCTTCATCTTCCTCAATAACCGGAGGAGGAGGCTGAACAAAGAACGAAGTAGACTCAAAGAAGGTGACATCAGCGGACACAAGATACCGGCCCAAATCAGGAGAGAAGCATCTGTACCCTTTCTGATGGCGAGGGTAACCCAAAACGACACATTTAAGTGAGCGAGGATGCAACTTGGAAACTTGAGGCCGACTATCCTGCACAAAACATTGACAACCAAAAATACAAGGAGGTAGGGGAAACAAAGATTGAGAAGGAAAAAGTACAGAATGAGGAACTTGGCCCTGTAAGATAGAAGATGGCATCCGATTAATTAGAAAACAGGCAGTAGAAACGGTGTCAGCCCAAAAAACTTTAGGAACAAACATATGAAGCAACAATCATCGAGCAACTTCCAAAAGATTCCTATTTTTGCGTTTAGCAACTCCATTCTGCTGAGGAGTAACAACACATGAGGATTGGTGGACCATCCCATTTTGAATCATATAGGAAGTGAAGTCATTAGAGAAATATTCTTTAGCATTATCACTGCGAAGGACACGCACAGAGATACTAAATTGGGTTTTAATTTCAGAGCAGAAAGCGGTAAATATAGAAAATAATTCAGAACGAGATTTCATTAAATATAACCAAGTCATTCTTGAAAAGTCATCCACAAAAGTTACAAAATACCGAAAACCAGACTTAGAAGTAATTGGACATGGACCCCAAATATCAGAATAAACTAGCTCAAATGGGGACGCAGCCTGCTTATTGACCCGTGAGGGGTAAGGACTCCTATGGTGTTTAGCCAACTGACACGACTGACATTCTAAAATAGATAGACCACTCAAACTAGGACACAACTTTTTTAAGGACTGTAGAGACAGATGACCCAAACGACAGTGAAGTTGGAGAGGATCAGCCACACCCGAACAAGCAACAGGCACTGGTTCTTGATCTGGACAGCACTCAAGGATGTACAGGCCGTTCTGCTCACGACCCCTACCAATCACCCTCTTCGTCCCAAGTTCCTGAAAGACACAAGAATCAGCAAAGAAGTGAACACTACAATTAAGTGACCGAGTAATCTGACTAACAGAAAGTAAATTAAACGGAAATTGATTTAAACATAAAACTCGAGAAAGAGGGAGGGCAGAGGTGGGAGACGCAGTACCACTCCCAATGACAGGAGCAAGCGGGCCGTCGCTGAAGTAATACTAGGAAGATGAGGGGAGGGGGTAAAGGATGTAAGAGTACCTGTCTGGCCAGTCATGTGGTCGGAAGCCCCTGAATCAATGACCCAGTTGCGGGAAAGTGATGATAAGCATGCAGTAGGATTACCTGTATGAGCAACAGAGGCAACAGAAGGAGATGGTGGAACAGACCGAGAGGCTTGAAACTGAGTGTATTGAGCAAACTCGTCTATTGTCATCATTACAGGCCTGACTGATGGGTTGGTAGGAGGAATGCCTTCATCAGTAGCAATATGAGCAAAACGTTGTGGATGGGACTAATTTTTCTGGTGAAGTTTCCAACAGTTCCGCTTAATATGACCAGGTTCCTTACAATAACAACAAATAAGTGGTTCGCCAGGATCCCGTCCTCCACCATCACTACCACGTGGGTCTCCAGTGTCACGGCCACCACCTCGTCCACCACGAGAACCACTACGACCACCACGGGAACTGTCCCATCGAGAATTAGAACTCACCAAAGCAGAGGCCTCGCTCGAGGCTAAGGGATGAGACTTGGAAAGCTCACGAGCAACTCGGAGGAGGCGAGAGTATACATCCTTCAGGGTCAAACTACTAGAACCGGTCAAAATCTGAGATCGGGCCGCACCAAATTCACCATGCAGCCCTGACAAAAAACACATCACTGCCAACTGCTCTCGCTGAGCCTACATCTCCTGCACATCCGCAGTGATAGGTAACAATGTGTTCAATTCTTCAAATAGGCGTTTGAAGCCTGTATAATAGTCACTAAGAGATTCATCCTTCTGATTAGCGCGATACAGATCCTGTGTCTTCGTATATAAGAGAGACAAATCATCGGCACCTGAGAACAAAGAGTGAAGGTACTGCCATAATTCCTTGATAGTTGTGCAATGAGTGGTAATATCATCAACCCGAGGATCCAAGGTCCTCTGAATCAGTGAATATAAACGCATATCTTCCCGAATCCACATATCCTTAGTTTTTTCATCCTGCGGACTGTCTTGGGTGAGATGGTCTTCCTTCCTGTGACCTACCTTTCAAGTACATCAGAATTGCCTTCTTCCACTGAGAATAGTTAACACCATCACTATCAAGCTTTCGGTCAATAATTTTAATGTTGGAGGGAATGACCTCGGCCAGAACATTAGTGGAGGTAGTGTCGGAAGCTCCACTCTTGCTGCCCGTACCCACAATCTCAGAGTTTTCGTCACCCATACTCACAAACACAACAAATCAATCTAGAAGGAGGGAAAAGATCACTAACAACACGTCAAACGGGCTTGGAAGACCACAAACGACGCAAATCGCGCCAATCCGAACAGAACAGCCCAGAAAACGACCCAGAACAGCACGAAAACGCCGAAAGCACCACGCCGGAGACGTCACCGGACCTCCGCCCACCGGAAACGACCCCCAACCGTCGGTCGCACCTCTCTGTGGCGGGTGAACTCCACGCCAACCACCCACGAAGGCTGGGTGTTCTCCACGCACCGTTCTGGGCGATTTGCCCCACAAACAGCACCCAAACGGCGTCCCTTCTCCGTCACCCGCGAACCCACTGCCTCGCCGGCCCTCCCCCGGCGCCGGACGGCCTTGCACCGGCACTCCCTACCAGCTGGAGCGAGAAACTAAGCGGCAGCCACACTGGGGGCTGCCCTAGACCTGAAAACGTAACGCTCTGTTTTCCTTTTTTTTTTTGTGAAAGCTGAGAGAGAGGGGGAAAAAATGAAAATTAGAGCCTAGCTCTTGATACCATGTTAGATTCCAACTTAAAACCAATTGGCATTAAGAGGAGTGGCCCAACAGATATATAAACCTCACCCGAAAGATTGAGGCAGGCGATGTGGGACTCTTTAACACCCCCCTCCACAGATGCCTGACGGAATAGGCGAGCCTAGCGGAATAAGCGACACAGGAAGATGGGATCTTGGCTCTGATACCATGTAATGAGATAAGAAGAATAGAAAACTGTACCCAATATGGGTGCAGGTTGTGTATTTATATATGTAAGATGGGCTAGCAGTACATGGACTAGCAATACAAAATAAAGCACATACAAAATATCTACTCTTCACATTCCTATTTGCTACCAAACCATGTTCTTTTAGACAAGACAGCACATGCTCCAAATGTTGGATATGAGACTCCTAATCACTGTTGTACACCAATATATCATCAAAAAACACTAACACATACTTCCGCTGACAATGCCTAAACACATCATTCATTAAAGACTGAAAAGTTGCTGGTGCATTCATCAACCCAAAAGGCATCACAAGATATTCATAATGGCCATTATGTGTTCTAAAAGCTGTTTTAGGAATGTCTTCTTCTCTTACCCGGATTTGGTGGTACCCTGACTTCAAATCCAGCTTGGAGAAATAAGAGGCCCCATTCAATTCATCAAGCAGTTCCTCTATAACTGGTATAGGATACTTGTCAGGTATTGTCTCCTTATTGAGAGCCCTATAATCAACGCACATCCTCCAGGTATGGTCCTTCTTTCTTACCAAAATCACCAGGCTAGAATAGGCACTCGTGCTCAGCCTAATTACTCCAGACTTCAATAACTCGTCCACTTGCTTCTCTATCTCTTCTTTTGGATAGTGTGGATATCGGTAAGGCCTTACATTCACGGGTCCCGCATCCTGCCTCAAAAGAATCACATGCTCCTTGGTTCTCCTAGGGGGTAAGCCCTTAGGTTCTGAAAATACTTCCGAAAAAGTTTGCAAGATATGTTGCAGCCTTGCCTCCTGTTCACTCCTATCCATCACCTCCACACCCTTCAACCTTTTGTATATTACTAGGCCACATCAACCCATTTATTTCTTGCACCTCCTGATTTAGGAAACACAACAAACAACCAGGCACTCTCCCAGAATTGACCTCTCCCTTCAACTCTACCTTCCTCCCCTCATAATTAAATTCCATACTTTGTTTCTTCCAATCAGTGGTCACCTTCCCTAACGTAGCCAACCACTCCACCCCTAAAATTAAATCCACTTCCCCCACATCAAAAACATAAGAATCAATGATTATCTGTAACTCATCCAACTCCACCATTACCCCTTTACAACATCCCTGCACCTTTTTTCTGTTACCATCCCCCAATGTTATTGCTATATTTGTGGTCTGCCCATAATCCAACCCCAAAGAATCCACCACCCTCATCGAAATAAAATTATGCGAAGCTCCACTATCAATTAGGATTATCACAGGAACACCCTTAACCTTCCCTTTTATCTTCATGGTGCTGGGCTGAAAACCAGCCCTCTTTTGCACATTACAACTACTAAGGAGCAAACATGCGAGCTCATCTTGTTGCTGCTCCGCCATCTCTAAAGCCAACACTTCATGTTCTCCTCCTTCCAACTGCGCTCCTCATCCACTGATTAATTTCAATTGGCGTTTTGGGCATTGATGCATTGGATGGAAATTTTGACCACATTTAAAACACAACCCCTTTTGTTTCCTTTCCATTAACTCTCCATAAGATAAATGACGCACCCCACAGTCTCTTACACCTCCAAATCGCTTTTCTCCAACACTTGTGTTGCTCACACCAGGCCCTACAGTCTTCAATTCATCCCGATGGAATTCCCTCTTTTGCTGGCCACTTGAATTTCCTCCAGATTTTGACATCACAGAATGCTCTGTTCCCACACGTGAAAACAGAGTACGATTCTGACTCCCTTCAGTTCCCACCGAACCCCTTTTGTAGAAGGGCTTCAAGTGGGACTCCTCGCATAAATCTGCTTACCCCCACTCTTTCTCTCTCCCTAAAAAGGCTTACACACGTGCACAACTAACTCTCACTCCCCAATTCCCCTTTTTTGTCCTCCTACTCCTATTCTTTCTTATTTCTTCTGCTGTATGTCTTCCAAACCCACGGCCCATGACTGAGTTGGACTGGGCTATATAATTTGTGAGGCCTGACAAGGCGCTACTGGGATGAAACCAAAACAGGGATGGGGACTTGCATTTGTGAGAAGTGAGCATAGAAGGCTTTGAACTTACATTTGTGAGGACAGAAGGCTGAGAACTTGCATTTGTGAATACATAAGGCTGTGAAATCCCTCTCTGTGCTATGGATTTGTGCAAGGAAGAAGAAGAAGGTGAGTCTCTACGTTAGCTTTTGTGCGAAGAAGAAGAAAGTGGGTCTCAGTTGGTGGAAGAGGTTGGAGTCGGTAAGGGTAAAATAGAGATTTACTGAGTTTAAGAGAGGGTAAACTAGAGATTTGATATGTTAAAGAGAGGGCAAAATAGAGATTTGGTGAGTTGAAGAGAGGGCAAAATAGAAATTTGATAAGCTGAAGTGAGGGTAAAATTGTAAGATAAAAATCTCATTCAAAGAAAGCCAGTGGCTTCGATCTCTGAAGAATAGCGCCGCGACTAGCCACTATCGGCCGCTTTCTCTGCCGCAACTAGCACGATAGTAAAACACTCCGCCATGGAGCTCCTATAGTGGCCAGACGCCGCTCCTCCCCACACTGGTGCTATAGTGCAACGAAATGCCGCTATTAACTACTCTGCTATTTAGAAGAATGGAGGCAGCAAGATTGAACTCTTGACCACTTAGAGGCTTTGATACCATGTCAATGACCTATTATTCCAAAAGCTTAAGTTGTTAGGTGAAGGATCATTATCGGTTTTATATCTAACACTCTCCATACTTAATTTGGAACAGATCCATCGCTAATTCCCTTCACATTCCTTAATATGTTCCTTCCATTTTGACAAAACACAAAAAATACAGATGTGTAAATTGTAAAGTTCAACTGTTAAGGCCAATTCCAAAATACTCGTCTCACAGCTGTAAGTTGAGTTGAGCCAATTACCACCAAACCAATTAACTTACAACATGACAAGAATCAATGTTATTACATTTTATGTAATACTACATATGGGCACCAATGATGCAATTAAAAAAATTGATGTTCTGAAAATATTTAAGATAATAAATTCAATTTTTTTTAAAAGATGTTCACATTCAAGTAAATATGAAATTATTAAATTTAAGCACTCCACAATTCAATTTTTCTTTTTACTCAAATTGATAATCCCACATTGACATTATAATATATAGCTCCTTTTACAATCCCAATCTGGCAAAAATATGAAATTCATGAATAATGTTAAATTTGCATTACAAGACAGTCACTTATGACTGTCAAACTCACAGGGAAAAAGTGTTCTAACAAAAATATGCAGGCTTTTCCTCGCCTCTATAACTTTTCATCCTTAAATAATGCACCGATCCATCTTTTCTGCTCTTTTCAGGATGACTCTAATTCTTGGAAATGTTGTGGGATAGTATAAGGTTTTTGGCTTCTCTTTGGTGCTCGGCCCGTGGTCTTTGTAAGGGGGTTGCCATTTCAGATCTGCCTAGAGATTGGGCTGCCATTGTGCATTGTTTTTCTTGCGTTTTATTTGCTGGTTTCTTTGTAATTTTATCTTTTTATAGTCTTCTGGTGGAGGACATCTTATCCTCCTATTTTTGTAATCCTCTTCTTTCTTAATGAGTTTCTTTTTCTATCAAAAAGAAATGCAGAAGTTCCATGACCTTCAAAAGTCTGAAATACATTGTCATATCATAATCCCACTGCGAACTCCAATCTCACTCCCAGGAATCATAAAACAACTTCTAGTATTACACGATTATCTATGAAAACTACACCCTTCCTGTTTTTATCAAGTTATTATTCCTTTTCCAGGAGGAGACTGCAGTAGCAAACACCACAAACTGGCACCATGAGTACCCATCTAAAATCAACACCCTACCATTTCCACAACTCTCTCAATAGTTTTCAAAATAAATAAATAAATACCAAATTCATAATTGAGAAGTGCCAGACAGCCATAATTTTTAACAGGAGTTGGCATGTTTTTTTAACTCTTGAATAGATGAGTGGTCCGTACCTCATTATTTCATCTAACAACCACCTTTGAATTTAGCTGAATTCTATCAAATTTCTGGCTAATTTTTTCTTGCTGTGTAATATTACTCATTTATAATTTCCCTTATGTCACTTCTTTCCAACTGATGCACAACCTTCCATACATCAAAAAATTTGGTAAAAAACAAAAACAAACCACAATTTAAAATAAAAAAAAACAAATACCCAATTCACAATTTTCCATAAGGCACTAAAATTCTAACTGAACCACAAACTTTTATACCTCAATTCAACATAAACCAATTTTAATATTCTCTCACTGCGGAAGAATCATTTGAAGCAACGAAATACCTTGTAAACGCACTCGGAGAGAACCATGCAACAGAGAAGATCCTGCAAGTCGGAAACGGACTCGGCCTTGAGGGCTCGGCAGAGATCCTGGAGCTGCTTCCTTCGGCGCTCATACTCCTCCTGGATCCTCTTCTTCTGCTCCCGGTGGCTGGTCCATGGCCACTTCATGCGCCATTGTAGTGGGCCCCACGAGACCTTAAGGAGATTTGCACGCTGGTCCCTGATCCATGGCTCCACGCGGCTCTGGATGAAGTCCATAGCAACTCACCGATATGATTGGGGTTGGAATGCCCTAATTGGATTAACGGAAAATGCAAGTACAAGAAAAGAAAGAGAAAGAAAATCTTCTGTTTTTGTTTTGTTTTTTGGAGTGCCAAATGTGAGAAAGGGGATAATCTGTCGTTTGGTATAAGAAAGGGGATAATGTGCGTTTAGGAGAATATCCCAGTGGTTAAGAACGGAACTGTGGGGTAGAGTGGTTGTGTGGGGCACTCTCACTTTACATCTTCAAGTTTGTTTTGGCAATTGACTGATTTTTTTATTTTTTTATCTTTTTATCATTGGCCTGGAAATTATTATCATTTACATATATTAGTATTACATAGGATTTAATAGTAATGTATAGTATAAAAGTTTTTATATTATCAATTAATTATATATTGTGACATTATTAAAAATATTTAATTTTAATAATAACTACTTTAAAAGTCATATATATGATAATTTATGATTGATTGATAATGTAAAAAAATTATGATAATATATTAAAATTAAACTTCATTACATATTAGGGGTCTTTGTTTCTAAGTATATGACTATCTTATCAAGAATGACATTTCTAAAAATGTTATGATTAGAGATGTTATTCTTGAATTAATTCAAAAATATGTTTGCTTAATACTAGTGATTGGGTAATTAATATAATAAAATATATTAAAAATACATTTAAAATCTAATATGAACAAAATGGCATTCATTTGATGAATGAAAAAAGTGATTGGTATTATCTCAGAAAGAAATAGTATTAAATACGTTTTTAGTTCCTATAAATATTTTACTTTTTGGTTTTAGTCCCTACAATTTTTTTTTTATTTTAGTCCAAGTTTTCCTTAAATTGTTGGCTCCAGTCCCCACCATTAATGAAGATCTATTATGTGACAGTGGTCCACCTCCCACATGCCATGCGGCGCAATCATCCTATGTGGCATCTAATGCGGCTAGTGGGACCCATTTATGCTTAAAGTGGTGGCATGTGAGAAGCACAAGACCCCAATTTCATTTCCCTCCACTAAATATTATAGGGACCATAGATTCTCTCTCACCTCCCACATTCACTCCCATACTCATTGAGACAAAATCCCACCTTCACTCTAACGTTAGGGTTGATAACACACTGCACAGGGGCTCGCGTATCACATTCTCCACTGCAAGTGCGTGCGTGAAGGCTTAGACAGCATTTCGAGGTAAGTGTTGAAATCTTTATGTTGAAAAGGCTATTTTGCACATGATGGTTGTTGGGTCCGAATATTGATTTCATGTGGGGACCGAATGGGTTTAGGATTGTTTGTTTCCTCCACTACAATGCTTGTCATTTTGTGTTGTGTACTACTAATTTAGCAATTTTGTGTTAAGTTTCACTATTGTATTTCACTATATGGGGTCATTTGTGAATGAACCCCCACTCATTTATAAATGAGGAGAAATACATGCAATCCATAACTTAGATATTGATAAATAGTCATACTTTGAGGCTCTGGGACTAGTTAGAGACTTAGGATATTCTAGTAGTGTGAAACTATAGTGGATTGAGCCTGGAAAGAGATTTGAGGATGGGTTAAAACAAATTAGTTGGGGCAGCTATGCTTTAGAGGTGGCTAATTATGTTGAAAAGAATAAGGTGCATATTTATTTTGAACATATGGTTGTTACAAAGCTTGGTATTATTGAGGAATTGATGTTTGGGGCTAAGGCATAAGCTAGGGGTGTGGTCCAAGCTCAGTGCACTAATAATGTGGCCAAAGCTCAGTGTGTTGAGAATGTGGGCCTAATTAAGAATGCTAATAATATTATCCAAGTTAAGGGTGTTCAAGTTCAGGCATATGAGGTATAAGGAGGTGAAGGCCAAGATGGTGGGGACAATGATAGCAGTAATGAGTCTATGAAGGAGATAATGAGGAAGAAAGGAATTTAGGATTAGATGATAGATTTGAGATAGTAAATGATAGAAGAGTTGAGAAATGAAAGGGGGTTGCTGCGAATGAAGGACTTGGAATACTGCCCAAATGTGGTAGGTATATGGTGAAAACCAAAGCTGCATGTAGGGCTTGAGTGTCCCTAAAAAAGACTAAATAGAAAATAATTGCCACTCAAGGGAGGAAAAAAAGGGAGGAATTAAACCAACAGTTTGATGAGTGTGCTGGTGAAGCAAATGGTGAGGTTGTAGGTGAGGCTGAGGCTAATATGGAACATAGTCCTTATCAGGATGACCCTCTCGTGATTCTGATATGGAATACAATCCTGATGAGGCTGCTATAGGGTGTGAAGCTGAGACATTTATACCACCAAACAGTGATGATATGAATGAGATGGAGGATGAGTACATGAGTGAAGACTTGGACAGTGGTGATGAGGAGTTTGCTTCTGACTTGGAAGGAAAACCTAAGTATCGTATGTATAAAAAGGATTGCATGTCTAAGAAATTTCAATTTAAACTAGGCATGGAGTTTTCCTCATTGGCATTATTCAAGGAAGCTATAATAGAGCATTCATTGTTGAATGGAAAAGAAATCAAGTATGTAAAGAATGATGCTACTAGGTGTAGAGTCAAGTGCAAGGGCAAGTACAACTTTGAAGCATATGTTAGTAATGTAGGAAGGACTCACACATACAAATTAAAGACTCTGGTGGCCAAATATACTTGTGGTAGGGTGTTTAATAACAAAAATGTAAACTCCAAGTGGGCGGCTAATAATCATATATTTTATATATTAATAAACTCTCATTTTTAGTCATTTATACTCTCCATGTACTTAATTGATTGAACTTGATTATGTTTTGTAAGTTTGGGCTCAAATTGGACTTAATTGATCTTTTCCAACATTATTAAGATTTTACACTATTTCTATATTTTAGTCATATCTTGAGTTCTAGATGTTTAAAAATTATGTATCTTACCTTGTAGGAAAGATAAGAGAGAGTTCTACAACTTTCATGAAGAGCTCCAAAGCTAAATTGGACATCTAATGGAGTTAATTGGACCTAGAAGTCAGAACATGGGTTCTATCATTGGAACTCAAGCAGTGTGCACTAATTAGGGCATAACTTGGGCTTTAGATGTGATATGAGCCTAAAACTAATGGCATTTGAAAGTTAAGACATATATCTTCAATTCATATAAAGACCACTTTCCAAACTATGACTTTTCAATGGAGTTTTCAACCCTTGAAGTTAGCCAACGGAATCAAAGACCCTTTGAGAATGATTTGTCCATAACTTGAGTTGTAGACCTCTAATTAACATGGGGTTTAGTCCCAATGATTCTTAATGGACCCGAATTTGTAACTAATGGGTTTTAATCATGTGAAGCCAAATTAGGGGATAGTTATTAGGGTTAGAAGCATAAATCTGAGACTCAATTTTTATTCTACACTTTTCATTCTCTCTCTAGATCTAGATCTTTCTCTCTTCTCTTCCTTCTCTCTAGATTTTCTCTTCTTTTTCTGAGCTCTTCCCTCCCATTTATGGAGGGATAGGGCTTTTAATCAATCCAAGGAATTGAACATTCTTTATGCTTAATCTTGAGATTCTGTTTTAATTGTTTACATTCAATTGTTAATCTAGTTTCTCTCCTTCTTCTCTTTTTCAAATTCTGATTGGGTGCTTAATTTGATTTGGATTTGCATTTGATAATTGCGTAATTACCGTGTGTTAAGAGAGGATTTCAGAGGCTAAACAAGGCATTGAAGGTGTTTAATGAAATGTTTAGCTTAGTTGGATCTTGGTTTTTAAATAAATTCAGGTTTTGGATGGATGCTTAATTTGCCTAACATTAATTAATTAAACTCTGGATGTGTATCTAGTAGAAGATCCATGGATCATTTTGAGGCATCTTGATATGATCTAAGACTAAGGATTCGATTGATAATTGAATGGATCTTTAGTGATCAAGGATGGATTAAGATCAAGATTGGTTAATTCTCTTAGATTAGTTATTTTCCAAATTATGTTTACTCTTTTTAATTGCTTTCTGTTGTTTAATCTTACAAACTCTTTCCCCCCTATTTATCAACCTTTTAATCCAATTGTGTAATTAGAGCGATCTATGGGCTTGACCCAGTGTTACCATATACTGCAAGTAGTTTTAGTAATTCAGTTATAAATTAATTTAAATTTGGTAGACTCGGCAGTTATCAGTGGCCAAGGTTCTGGTTGACAAGTTTAGGAGCAATTCTAATGTTCGTTTAAAAGACATCATTGCTAAAATAAGGATAAGATATTCAACTAGTATTACCATATTAAGGGCATTTAAAGCAAAACAAATTGCCATGGATTTGGTAGAAGGAGATGCATGCAAGCAATATAGTTTGTTGTGGAGTTACAGTGCTGAGCGAAGAATGGCAAGTGCTAGGAATACATGCAAGAAATAATTGGAAAGGCCTAACCCTTCAGTGCAACTTATATTTGGTAGTTTCTACATGTGTTTGGATAGATGCAAAGAGGGATTTCTTACTGCATGTAGGCTATTCATTGGAGTAGATGGTTGTTATTTGAAAACTAAGTATGGTAGACAATTTCTTATAGTTGTGGGAAGGGATTCAAATGATTAATATTTCTCATTAGCCTTTGCTATTGATAACTCCATAAAATGTAGTTATTTGTGCCCTATCTCTGTTGGAAATTGCGGTTACATCACGCAATGAAAAAATTAGGATTCCCACCGAGGATCCATGCGAAAAGCCATAATCTGAGTTTTTAAAATTATTTACCTTTTGAAGCGTGATCAAAAGGAAGGACGTGAATCACTAACACCGTAATAAAAATGATGTCTCTGCGGTATCCACACCAACAGACTCACGAACGTCCAACGTTCGCAAAGAAGAGCCTCACGTCTCTCACACAGTGCTAGCTACGAAGAGAAAAGAAGAAACTTGTCACTCTCTCACTCACTTTTCTGTAGGTGCGGCTAGGGTTCTGTAATAGTGTGTCTTAGCGGTACTATTTATAATAGTGACTGCCTTAAGTGAGTGTGAGCAGCAGCAAGGTAAGCTGTGCAACCCTAGACCCATCTGTTTGAGTCTGGCCCATATTTGAATCCCAGTTCCACTTTGATTCCATTGCTCCAATTTTAGTCTGCTCTATGTGTGTGACCCTGCAGGTTCTTATTACGTTAACAGTAATATTAAAATCCTATTTTAATATTACAAGCAGTGAGCGGTATCTAGCAACACATCGCTGCTACCCAAGTAATAAGAATGTCAGTGATTTGATATAACCTTTCCGTGACCAATGTTTCCGTGTTGTTTAGTCCCTTTATCAAGATATCTAGATTGAACACAAGGCATGGAATGCGTCACCTTTGTATAGTCCAATCTTTCATTTTCTGATACTCGAGTAGACTTTGTAACAACAAATGAGATCAATATCTCATATTAACTCATTTGAGCATGGCCATGCATTTCGCAATCTCACTCAATCAGGGGGGCCCGAAGATATCGCTCCTGTTATGTAGGAGTGATAAATCTCATCTAAGTCACTCACATCCCTCTGCATGATTCGCGGTATGTATAATAATCAACTTTATAATCACCTTGTTACAGATGACGTTTGATGGCATTAAAACACACAACTCCTCATGTAGGAATCGTAGTGATTTCAGGTCAAAGGACCACAGACACCATTGTCACTATGAGAATCACTTATGATACTCATGTAACGATCCATGTAGTGTTCTCATGGTGGGTCAGTCCAGTACATCATTACTCTAATATGTACCAATGTGAAGACTTGATATCTCATATCCATGACCCGTGAGATGTGGTCATCAGTCTATGCACATACTAGTCTTAATGTATTATCGTTGTCCTAATTAACAATAATACTTGACTAGGGACATTTAAGAATAGTGTTGTAACCAAAAGGATCTCACGATCAAGTCATCCACTTGATGTCCTATGACATCAAACTTACTATTCTAAGGACTTTATTATGTTTATAAAAAAAGAACACAATAAATGAAATGCCTCGTATATTAAAATAAGCATAATAGAATGTATGTAAATACAAAAAAAGTATCAGACTCTAGGGCATACACTAACAATCTCTGTGTTAGAATGAATGCTTAGTCCTTGTTTATAATGCATATTTAGAAGGTTTTATGCTTATATTTGTCATATTCTAATTGTTTTGCTGCACAATTATGAGTTTTTGATCATAATCTATTTGGACTATATACTTAAATGATGTTTGGGATTATTTTGGAATGTTTTGAAACTAATTGAAGCCCTTCATCATATGCATTTGCTATTGGTATCACATATTGTTGTGCTAAATGATTTATTCTCTTATATTGATCCTGTTGGGCTGAAATAATTATATCAAATCTGAATGCTTATGTCTTCTTTTTTATAATGCCAAAGGGGGAGAGATTAGTGAAATATATTGTATGTGTATGGGGGAGCATGTGTACGGGGGAGTTTTGCACTTTCACATATTATATCTCATGCATACTTTACGGGGGAGTGTTGCACTCAATTATCTGATAATCAAATAAATGCATATATTTCTCATTTTGTTGAATGTTTAGTTTGTCATCATCAAAAAGGGGGAGAATGTGAATGCTTATATCCCTAAAGCATGTCTAATAGTTTTTGATGATAACAAAGCCAAAGATGAAGATCAAGATCAAAAGAGAAGACCAAGATCAAAAGAGGTATATTGGATATAGGTCTTAGAATATCAATGTAAAATGCCCTTTAAGTATCTCAATGATTCTCAAATGATTTTCTAAATATCTTTTCCAAAATAAGTGTGAAAATTCAAAGCTACACAAGTTTTTCAAGGAAACATTATTTTCAATCTTAGATTTAACACTCTTGAAAGGTTTTATGTTTAATCAAATGTCTTGAGGTGTTAGAAATGGCTTACAAGCTTAATTGAACTTGAAAAATGTGTTCAAAGGCCAAGGTAATTGATTACACATGTTTTGTAATCGATTACAAGCTAAACAGAGAGCTGGTAATCGATTACATGGTTCATGTAATCGATTACACGCAAGTCAGTGGCCGTGTAATCGATTACACCAGTAATGTAATCAATTACATTGAAGCCCAGAAAGGCAAGAACACGTTCAAGGAGTCATGTAATCGATTATTAGATTGTGTAATCGATTACAAGAAAGTCAGAAGCCATGTAATCGATTACATCAATAATGTAATCGATTACACAGAGCCCAGAAAGCCAAGAACACGTTCAAACATCCATGTAATCGATTACATGGGCTGTGTAATCGATTACACGCGGTCTGACAGACCCCAACGACTATTTTTACTGCATTAAAAGCTTGACTTTATCACCCCCAATGGCTCTTTTCTTTATACAACTTATCAATACTTGCCTTGGGTCTTCATTAAGGGTTGAACTTCATTTTAGAACATCAATCTAACACTCATATACGAGAATAAATCCTGAAAACGTTTTGTTCTATTTTTGTGATAAAACTTGAGATATTCAAAAGGGGCATTATTAGAGCTTCAATTTGTATCTATCTACTCTTTAAGAGAGTTTCTATCTTCTATACTTTGTGTAATTTGAAAAAGAGAAGGTGAGGTATCCCTCTAGAGTAAAGGGTGAGGTATCCCTTAGAGAGTGAGGTATCTCTCAAAGTTAGAAAAGGGTGAGGTATCCCTTGAGGGTGAGGCATCCCTCAAAAGGTTGTAAAGGGTGAAGCATCCCTGTTTTTGAGGCTCAAAGCACAAGGGTGAGGTATCCCAAGGTGTTGGTGAGTGCTCTATTGTGTAAAGGTTTTCAAGCACCCGTTCAAGCTTGAAGTTTAGTGGAAAATCTCGAGTGGTTCGCTTGAGGACTGGACGTAGGTCACAAGGGGTGGCTGAACCAGGATAAATCTTTGTGTTTGATTCTCTCAACCCTATCTCTTTACATTTGTGCATTTACTTTATATGCTTGCTTGAATATTATTCATCTTGGTTTATTTAATTTGTGAGTGAAGTATTCAATCTCATTTATTTATTCACTTCAATTATCCAATAGCTTCAACGAAAATTGTTTAACAAACGTTTTACGAAAGATTTTCGAAAATATTTCATAAACTCAATTCACCCCCTCTTGAGTTTGAGGCCACTTGGCTAACATTGAACACAGGTTTTGCATTAGGAACATGTACAACAATTTTAAGAAAAATTTTTGGGGAAGGACATTGATGACAGATTTGATGATGGGTATACCAAGGCCACCTATCTTAAGGCTTAGTAGGAGAAGATGGAACAGATAAAATATATTGATGAGAGATATTATGCTTGGCTTCTAGTTATCCCTAAAACTGCATGGTGTAAGCATGCACCCTAAATGTGATGTCCTAATGAATAACCTATTAGAGGCATTTAATAGCTAGCATAATCATGTTAGCTAGCGACAAGCCAATTATAACAATGTTTGAGTGGTTTAGGATATACCTGATGGGTAGTTTGTAACCCTTAAGGAGAAAGTATCCAAGTATCCTAGTGTTGTTATGCCTAAACTAAGAAGGAGACTTGATAAGGAGGTGGAACATAGTGGGAATTGGTTTGCTACTTGGTCAGAGGACCTGAAATTTAAGGTGTCACATAAGTTTTTCACTAAGGTTTATAGTGGACTAGAACAAGCAATCTTGTTCATGTAACTTTTGGGATTTGGTTGGGATCCCATGTAGACATGTTGTGACAGCAATTTGTTACATGGGTGATGACCCTGAGTCCTATGTCCATGTATGCTATAAAAAAGTTTTATATGAGCAGTGTTATACCCAAATAATTAGTCCCATCGATGGGCAAAATAAATGGCCTAGAACAGAACATGAGCTAATCTTGCCATCCCACTTTAAGAAAAGACCTGGCATATAGAAAAAATTGAGGAGAAGAGAGCCTGATGAAGACCTAAATCCAACCAAGTTAAGAAGAACTGCCACCACTAATAGATGTAGAAAATGTCATGAGTATGGGCACAATGGGAGGTCTTGCAAGAAAGAGGCTGTGGATCTAACATGGGAAGAAGTGAATGTCTTATATTTTCCTATGTTCATACTTATTACTTACTCATTTTAATGTTCTCATTTAACTTGCTTTGGTTGTAGACAATAGGTAGATATAGGAGAAAATGGCCTCTTATAATTAATAAGGGTTTAGGGAATGAGGAAGGAGGTGGAAATGCTACTGAAGCTGGCACAAATGCCACCACATAGGTAGGCACAAATACTGCAAAAGAGGGTGTAAGGGTGATTCAACAAAGGCATTTGCTACAGCTACTACAACTCAAGGGGTTGGAACTAGTCAAGTAATTGCACCACAATCTCAGAAGGTAAACCCTAACCTAACTCTACAACTGATTATTCAATCGTAATAGGTGACTAATGTAACATACTCCCTAACCTTTTCACCTTAAAGAATGTTATAGAAGCTCATTAATACTTGTGCTAATTACCTGTTAGTTTTGGTGATTTTCAGAACTAGTTTAGGTGTAATGCTATAACACAGGATGTGATAAATAGCTTATATTAGCTCAGAATTTAGCATAAATTGCTTAGACAATGAAAATAAATATGAAAAATTTGTTTCTAAATTACAAATAATTAGAATGAGTTGTAGTAAAATTTTTAGAATTAACTGCATTGGTTTGACATTTTTAATAACACAGGATAAATGTTTAAAAGCTAAATTAAAAAGGAAAATAACATTGAAAATCATGAAATTTTGTGGAGATGTTAAATAGAGGATAAAGATTATTTTGGAAATGATTATAGGTTAAGGCAGACACCTATACGCTTATAAGTTTAATTCCTTAGGTTTACTTTAACTTAAGGAAAGGTAATAGAACTTAGTAACTGTTAATGATGTATAAAAAATTATTAAATGATGAGAATAAGGAATGAATGAAGTCCTAGAATTTTCTATAATATATATAAAAATGTTAGAGAATGCATTAATGGAATATTAAAGTATCCCTAAGAGATACAATATTTTCACTTAACCATATAAGTCAAATGTCCTTATCTCTCCACTTTCTCCACCGCCCTTCTCTGTCTCAATCTTCTCACTTTTCATTTTCTTTTCATTCACATGGCTAACAGAAGATAAATAAGAGAAAAGGAAGAAAGAAAAGAAAGAATAGGAAAAAGGAAAAGAAAGAAAGGAAGAACAAGGAAGAACATCATCAAAAAGGAAAATAAAGAAGGAACAAAGAGGAGGAAAGGAATACCATCAACAAAGGAGATAAGGTAGGGGGTTTTTGTGCAACTCTACCTTCCTCCCTTTCTTTTCTAGCTTCTCAAACTTTGCATAAATGAGTTGATTGTTGATTTTCCTATGCCTTTTATGATGTATTGGTTATAAATACATGCATGAATTTGATAAGTTTGAGGCTATGTGATTATATATATTAATCCTTGAGAACTTGAGAATGATGATAGATGAAATACTATGGATTGATTCTTAGGATCATATCTTATGGAATATGGAATGAATATATATTTATATAATGATGTTTTGATGATATGTTGAAAGAATGATTAAAATAAATGGTAGTTATGGAGTTTTAAATCTGTTTCTAGTGTGAAAATGTACTGGATAATCAATTAGATCATCATGCTAATCGATTATCAACTTCCTGAAAAGACATAATCGCTGGTGATAATCGATTATACCAAAGTGCTAATCGATTATTAACTTCCAGAAATGTTATATTTTGAGTGATAATCAATTAGACCAAAGGTACTAATTGATTATCCACCTCTAGAATTATTAGATTTTAAGTGATAATCGATTAGACAAGAGGTGCTAATCAATTATCCACCTCCAAATGATCAGCTTATTAGACAATACCTTTCCATACTTGCAAACATGGAAAAGTATTCAAGCATCGGGCCTAAAGGATTCAACTTTTGGATTAAAAATCATGGCCTAAAGTTGGAGAGCATTAGTCGAAGGAATTGGAAGGATTTTGATGTTTTGATGTGTCAAAATGCCAAGTTTAAGGGGAAATTGAATTCTATTTGTTCTACCCTCATTAAAAATGAAGAGCTGAAGAAGACAGTTACTAAAGTGGAAGCTCATTTAGGACAAATGAGGGCTTTATAGAGATCGGTGACCAACCTGAATGAACAGATTGCCTCTTTATCTCTGCTTATTGAGAAGCTCCTAGGTGTTGAGAAAAAGGCTGAGCTTGCTGAGAAAGAAACACATGAACTTCGTGTGTAAAATGTCAACCTTATTACTAAGGTGCTAACTTTAAAGAAAAAAGGCGAATAAAGATGATGCTCTTTCAAAGACTTGGAGCGAGACCTATGGGAAGCTGAGCAAGCAACTGGGTGGTGATATGTGTTGTGGTTTCAAGAAAGCTATGTCTCAAGCTCCGTTTGTTTGCCCAACAGCTAATTTTGAGGCTTGTGGCCCTCTAAAGAGAATTGAGAATGGTGAGCTTGTTAGGCTAGTGCATGAATTGAGCAGTGAGTCTGATGGAGTCGAGGAGAATGAAGTCGAAGAGAATGTGGTATATGTTCATCAACCTGATCAACCTGCTGAGGATCAACCTAAGAACCAACCTTCTGACGTTTCTGCCTCCTAGACTTATGATGGAGCTGTTGAAGATTTAGTTCCTTAGTTAGCTATTTCTTTTGATGTTTCTTTGTTTGTTTTGTATATCTTGACTCTTTTTAAAGACTTACTTTTATTTGAGATATTTGTAAGAATTTATTTGAGATATTTGTAAGAACTTATTAGGCACCCCATCCTTCTAAACAATATAGCTTTTTTGTACTACTTTTTGTTATGAATTATCTATTGCCATCTAATTGCATATGAAAATGATTCTTACTCTCTTGCAACTAGCCAACTAATGTTAATGTTGACTTATTTTTCACAAATCGTCACCTTATATTACTTTACACTTCTTTGCCAAATATAGTATTTGTAGGATGAATTGACCTCAATCCTTAACATTGCCTTACATTTGGAAGGTAAGGGCATGTCGAAACCTTCTTTTGCGACTTTTGCTAAGTTATATTAGATCGTTGTTTCCTCGATTGGAGTCGTCATATGTGAATTATTACCATAGGACATGGAAAGTTACATAATGAAAAGGGAATTTTTACTCATTGTGGCTGATGTACCTCATTAAAACCTCTCGTAGGAAAAAACCCAATGGAAAAATATCCTAAGGGTAGGAAAAAGTGTACACCCTTGACACTTTACATCACAAGTATTTTAACTAAAATATCACCTCAAGATTGAGGGATTCCATGATCGGACTATTTTCTTTCTTAATAGCTCAGACAACTTATATGCTCCCTTGCCAAGATTCTTTAGTACTTTGTACGGTCCTTCCTAATTTGGAGTAAATTTTCCTTCATTCCTACTCTTTCCTCCAATGTCTTCTTTCCTCATCACAATATCTCCTTTTGAAAAAATTATTTTAAATATTTTGAAATTATATTTCCTAGTCATTCGCCCTTTAACTGCTGTTTGGAATATTTGGGATACCTTATGATCCTTTTCTAGCAATTCAAGGTTTTTTCTTCTAGTTTGATCATTCTAGTCTTCGTTGAATCGGACTCTCCTAGTGCTTATTTCTCCCTAACTCTATCGGTATCATAGCTTCAGCTCTATTCGTCATCTGATATGGTGTCTCATTTGTTAATGACTGTGGGGTTGTGTGATATGCCTATATAACGCTCGATAATTCCTCGACCCAAGCACCCTTTGCCTACTCTAACCCTTTCTTTAACCTCTTCAAGATAACTTTATTCGTTGACTTTGCTTGTCCATTTGCTTGTGGCCTGTGGGTGTTCAACTGAAACAATGCAGTATTTTATTCCCAACCTTTAGCAAAAAGCTCTAAACTTTTGATCAGTGAACTGTGTCTTATTGATCCTATTGTCAATCACTATAGCAAAAGGCAAGCCAAATCTGCATATGATCTTTTTCCATGTAAAGTCTTGAACCTTTTGAGCAGTTATTCTTGCAAGTGGCTCAACCTCAATCCATTTTGTAAAATAATCAACTACTACCAATAAGAATTTCACCTGTCCTAGTGCTAAAAGAAATGGACTAAGAATATCCATTCTCTATTTGCAAAAGGGCCATGTAGCCATCATAAAGTGCAATTTTTCGGCGGTGCTAGGTGTAGGTCAAAAAATCTTTGACATTTGTCACATTTTTTGACATATTGAATACAGTCTCTTCTTAACCTTGGCCAATAGTATCCTACCCTTATGACCTTTGCTACTAACACTCGTCCTCCCAAATGTTGTCCGCAAATGCCTTCATGAATTTCCCTTAACATAGACTTCTCTTGTTCTTGATCTAAACACTTTAGCAAAGGCATAGAAAAACCTCTTCTATATAGTTGATCATTTAGTATGACATAAAAATTTATCGTTCACCTTAGTTTGGCAGCTTCCTTTGGATTATCAGGAAAATTTCCTATTTGCAATGCATCAACTATAGGCTTCATCCAAGAATGTTCTCCTACCTCAATCATCATCACTTGTATTTCATCAATACTTGGTCCTTCCAAAGTTTCATGAATTACCATTCGGGAGTTTCTTGCGCCCTTTGTGCTGGCAAGTTTGGCTAAGAGGTTTACTTGGGCATACTAATTTCGATCAATGTGCTCTACTTGGAACATTTGAAAATTTTCAGCTAAACCCTTCACCTTCTCTAGATATTTGGTTAACTGAGGATCCTAAATTTGAAATTCTCTATTGGTCAAATTGGTGACCAATTGTGAATCACTCCGAGCTATTAACACTTGAGCCCCCATCTCTTTAGCTAGATTCATTCTGATAATTAGTGCTTCATAGGCTGGTTGATTATTACTTGCCCTAAAATTGAACCTTATAGACTATTCTACAACCAAGTCTTATGGTCCCTCTAATATTATACTTGCTCCACTACCTTTTATGTTTGACACTCCGTCTATATACAAAATCTACTGGCTAATCTCCTGTGAGCCTGATTGTTCCCTCCCCACAAAACTTAGTAACCAAATCAGCACCAAATCAGCGAGCACCTGAGATCGAATAGGTCCTCTTGGTTGATAGTGAATATCAAATTCTGATAATTCAACTGACTAAGAAATCATCCTTCCTACCAGCTTTGGTTTATTCAAAAGCTGTCTGATTGGTTGGTGTTGGGAAATTCATGAACAAAAGCATAGCGAAAAATGGATTCCCACCAAGGATCCATGCGAAAAGAAGAGCCATGAAACGTGATTTTTGAGTTTACCTTTTAAAGACAAACGAAAAATGATCAAACAAATCACAAGCATCGAAGTAACGACGACACCTCTATGTTGTCCACACGAATAGACTCACAAACGTCCAACGTCTGGGATTTTGGAGTCTCACATCTCCTACACAGTGCTAGTTGTGAAGAGAAAAGAAACCTATCACTCACTCACTCACTGTTTCTGCTAGGGTGCGGCTAGGGTTTGCAACTAATGTCCTTGATAGCCCCTTAGCAATACTATTTATAATAGTGATTGTCTTATGCGAGTGAGAGTAGTAGTAGGTTTAGCAGTGTAACCTTGGACTCATCTGTTATGAGTCTGGTCCAAGATAGAACCCTAGTCCAACTTGGATTCTAATTGCTCCAACTTAATATGTTCTAAGTGTGTGACCTTACAGGTTCTCATGACATTGACAGTAATATTAAAATCTCATTTTTAATATTATAAGCAGTGAGCGGTATCTAACAACACATCACTGCTATCCAAGTAATGAGAATGTCAGTGATTTAACATAACCTTTCTGTAACCAATGTTTTCGTATATTTTAGTCCCTTTGTCCAGATATCTAGATTGAACACAAGGTATAGAATGTGTCACTCTTGTATTGTTCAATATTCTATTTCCTGATACTCGAGTAGACTTAATAAAAACAAATGAGATTAATATCTCATATTGACTCATTTGAGCATGGTCATGCATTTCATAGTCTCACTCAATCCAGGGACCCGAAGATATTGCTCCTGTTATGTAAGAGGGACAAATCCCATCTAGGTCACTCATATCCCTCTGCATGATTCGCGGTATGTCTAATAATCAACTTTTTAATCACCTTATTACAGATGATGTTTGATGATATTAAAACATACAACTCCTCATGTAGGAATCGTAGTGATTTCAGGTCAAAGGACCACATATACCATTGTCATTTTGAGAATCGCTTATGATACTCACACAACGATCCACGTAGCGTTCTCATGGTGGGTCAGTCCAATAAATCATTACTCTAATATGTATCCATGTGAAAACTTGATATCTCATATCCATGACCTGTGAGACGTGGCCATCAGTCTATGCATATACTAGTCTCAATGCATTAACGTTGTCCTAACTAATAATAATACTTGACTAAGGACATTTAATAATAATGTTCTGATTCTAATAGGATCTCACGATCAAGTCATCCACTTGATGTCTTATGGCATTAAACTTACTATTCTAAAGACTTTATTATGTTTATGATAAACAGCACAATAAATGAAATGTCTCTTGTATTAAATAAATAGCATAATACAATGTATGTAAATACGGTCAAAATAAATTGGCCTCTAGGGCATACACCAACAGTTGGTTGGTTCGAACAATCACCTTATGACTTTGAAAATACGGTCTTAGTCATCTTACTGAGACAACTAAACATAGAGCAACCTTTTCAATCTTTTGATATCTTGTTTCCTATCCTTGTAAGACTCGACTCACAAAATAGATCGGTTTCTATTCTTTTCCTTCTTCTTTCACCAACAGTGAACTAATTACCTTAGAAGTTACTAAAAAGTACAAGAACAATTCATCTCCTAGGCTCGATTGAGTTAAGATCGATAGTGTTGACAATATAAGTTTTAACTATTGAAACACTTTCTTATACTCGTCATTTTAAGAAAATTCCTTGACTTTCCTCAACACTTGGAAGAAAGGAAATGCTTTATCTGCATATTTAGACAAGAAACGAGCCAACAAGGTGATCCTCCTAGTTAGGCTTTGAACCTCCTTCACACTTGTCGGGATCTTCATCTCCAAGATAGATTTGCACTTGTCAGGATTTGCCTCGATTCCTCTATTGGTTAACATAAAACCCAAGAATTTCTTGCTTGGACACCGAAAGCACATTTTTCAAGATTCAACTGCATATTTCACTTTCTCAATTGTGGAAAAACTTCATCTAAATCCTCATAATAATCCCCAATTTCTTTTGTTTTAACCACCATATCATCTACATATACTTTAATGTTCCTCCCGATTTGTTCCTTGAAAACCTTATCCATCAATCTTTGATAAGTTTCACCACCATTTTTCAAATTGAAGGACATCATTTTGTAATAATAATTTGTATTCTCAGTAATGAAAGTCATTTTGTCTTCATCATTTAGATGCAAGTGGATTTGATTGTAACCCAAATATGCATCCATGAAGCTTAGATATTTGTATACTAATGCTCCATCAACCAATCTGTCAATGCTCAAAAAAGGATATGCGTCTTTCGAATAGGCTTTGTTAAGATTAGTGAAATCAGTGCACATCCACCACTTTCCATTTGATTTCTTGACTATGACCATGTTCGACAACCAAATAGTATATTGAACCTCCCTGATGAATCTGGCCTTCAAAAGAATTTGTGTTCCCTCCCTTACCACCTTATGTCTTTCTGAGCTGATTTTCCTTTTCTTCTGAGAAACTGGTTTGACGTTTGGATTGACCGCAAGTTTATGCCATATTACTTCTAGATCAATTATGGGCATATTTGTTGAACTCTATGTGAACAAATCTGAATTTCTAACTAGCAAGTCTTTTAACTTCTGAGCCTCTTCCTCCAAGAGATTTTTCCCAATTCTAGTGAACTGTTGGTCGGTTTTCCCTACTTCCAGCTTACTACCTCTCCTTCTGGTTGAGGTCTTATCTGGGCGAAACTTTCTCTAGGGTCTAAGTGGCGTTGACTTTATGCTTTTTCTCCCCAAGGCTTTTCAATTTCTCCTTCTCTTTGATCCTCAAACATTCATTATAACATTCCCTTGCTTTAATTTGATCGGCATGTACGTACTCCCACTATACCATCCATTGTTGGAAATTTCATGGCCAAATATGGTGTTGAAACCATTGCTCCCAAAGCACTTAATGACAGTCTTCCCAAAATTGTATTGTACGGAGTATGATAATCCACCACCAAGAACTATATGTTAATAGTTCTAAAAGATAGCATTCTACCTGATACAATATTCTTGTTTCTGAGAGTTGTATTTAGCCAGAAGGTTTTACTTAACTTAATATATCAATTCATGTTTTCTCTTTCTCCTGAAAAGTCGAATAATCCTTCTGAGAATAGCTTAGCTTTTCTTAAGATAATCCCATCTTCTTGAAAATGTCATAATGCAGTATATCTACTGAGCTTCCTTGATCAATCAACACTCTTTTAACAACTAAGGTTCTTGTAACAATCAAAATCACCATTAGGTCATCCCAATTTCTGTCAACCCCTTGAAAATCTTCATCAGAGAGAGATATGATTGGGTCATTGTGGTTGGAAAAAGCCTCCAACATTGGTTCTACCACTATCATAACCGATCATGTTGCTCTCAAATGCTTCTTTCTTGCAGACTTTGTTGCTCCACCTCTCGCAAATCCTCCTGATATGGTATTAATTACTCCTTGAATTTGATTTGGATACATTGGTTGCTCTTCTATAACTGCTTTGCCTTTATTATCTCTCTTTTGATCTTCTTTCATATTCAAAACTCCTCTTTCATCAAAATTGTTATTTCTTCCTTGATCTTCATATCATGCTCTCTTCTTGAAAACATACTTTCCAAGGTGTCCTACTCTAATCAACTCTTCTATTTTGTCTCGTTAGATGTAACAATATCGGGTAGTATGTCCATAAGTTCACTGAAACTCACATCTTTTTGATTGATCTGCATCTGGATGAATATCTATCAGTGGCATTGGAAATTGAATTAGACTAGTACTATATACATCTTTCAATATTGCTTCACGCTCGGTGTTAAGAGGTGTGTATTCATCGTATCGTGGTTTTCTTGGATTTTTTACTAACAAATCTTAGTTCATTAGTTCTGGCCTTCTAAATTGATTTGTGCAACATCTTCCCTAATCTATTAGACTTAAGCATAACTATAGAAGTTCAGTAACTCTTGTATGAGTTATCTGTTAACTTTGGTAACTTTTTTAAGTTAGTTGAGCTATTTTGCTATAACACTACTGGTTAGTAAAAATTAGCTTATAATAGCTCAGAATCTAGCATAAACTACTTAGATGAAGGAAATAAATATGAAAAATTTATTTTTGGGTCACAAATAAATAGGATGTGATGTGGTTAATTTTAGAGAATTAACTAAGTTAGTTTAGTATTTTTAATAACACTGAGTAAATGTTTAAGAGCTCGATTAAATAGGCAGATATCTTGAAAAACTATGAGAATTTGTGAAGATATCAATTACAGAATGGAGAATTATTTGGTAATGAGTATAGGTTAAGGTAGATATCTGTAAGTCTATTAGCTTATTTCTTTAGGTTTAATTTAACTTGAGGAAGAGTAATAGAACTTAAATGACAGTTTTAGGTGTATGAAAAGTTGTGGAATGATGAGTCAAGGATTAAGATGAATCCTAGGATTTTCTATAACACCTTTGCAAGTTAGGAAACTTGGATTAGTAAGATCAAAGTATTCCTAAGAAATATAGTGTTTCTAGTTAAATATCTAAGTTCAACCTTATCTCTCCATTGTTTCCATCGCCCTCTTTGTTCTTCATCATCTTTGACTTTTCTTTCTTTCTCACCCACTCATTCTACGACTGCAACAAGAAAGGAAAAGAGAAAAGGGAAAGAAAGAAGAGAAGAGAAGAAGGAAAGGAAGAAGGAGGAAAATAAAGCATCAAGGAAGAATAAGAGGAAAGCTTGAGCATCAATCACACCACTCGAGGTAGGGATGTTTGTCCAAGCTCTACCCTTTTCTGTTTTCTACATCTTGTTGATGGTGCATGGTGTATATTTAACATGGTAGAAAATGAGTTTTGTGAGGTTTTTCTATGGTTTGAGATGGTGAACTTGATTAGAAGTTCGGAAAATGGTATGTAATGAGTTGAGACATGCATATTGGTGGTTTAGAACATGTAAGCATTCATATAACTCCATTATCTTGTGTTTGAGAAAATGGGTTTGGATGAGTTACACTTTATTCTTATTTCACTATGTTAGAGATTTGAGATTGTGCATGAGGGTTTTAAATTGTTTAGAGACCTTTTAGGAGGGTAAAATCCACTTAGGACCTGTGTTTGGGGGTCAAGGATTAGTTAAAAACTCAAAGGAGTTGAGTATGAGAAGTCTGGTGTTGAGAGCTTAATCGCCAAGAAATTGAGTGCTTAATCGCCCAAGCCTAGAGAGGAAAACGTGTTGGGCACTTAATCACCCAAAAAGTGGGTGCTTAATCACCCAAGACCAGAATGTCAAGGTGCTGAGCGATTAATCGCTTAGAATTGGGTGCTTAGTCGCCCAATGACAGAAAATATGGGTGAACTTTGTTGTCATGGGGCGCCTGATTGCTGAGAAAGTGAGAGATCAAGCACCCAAGGACAGATTGTTTCCTGCTTTTCTTTTAAGGAAATGGAGTTTCTTGCTTATTAGGATCTTTTATGCATGCCTTTTTAGTGTGAGTTAAGACATTATTAGGGATATTTCATGAAAGAAATAACCATCTAGGTTATGTGTAAAAGAATAAGCCTTAGAGCATCCAATGGTTGTGGATTGACATAGGTATGCTACTAATCATTGAATGATGTTGTATTTAATATCACTTGTGAGGTGATGCTATGGTGCACTAGATGCAAGTATACTGAGTTTGTTTGACAATAGTTACTTGTCATAGTGCATGAATTGCTCCTTTATGATGAAAGTAGAGCTAGAGATGCATGAATGATGTTTACTCCCTTGTTTACTAAGGTTGAGTTATGAGAAAATGCTAGAAACATGGATTTGCTTCTTTATGAGATAAAGTTGAGTCGAGAGTGCATGTTTGCTAGATTTTGTTCATTCACGGGGTTAGAGTGGACCTTGTGATGAGTTATTGTGGTGTATATGTGAGTTGAATATAACACTATATAGTTTCACACACACTTGCTATTCCTACGTATTGTAACCTTACATGGTCTGCGCAATTATTTGGCTGTGGGATTGTAGGTATGTCCAAGAATTCTTTGAATGAGGACTAGTCTTAGATTCTTAGAGTATGGAGGTTCTTAGGGCCAGGGTTACTAGTATTATGAGGTGGTATCAGTGCAATTACTATTATGAGAAAGAACAGTCTACTCATTACCAAGTAGTGTGAGGATGTCATTTGCCCTTTCTACCTAGAGAAATACAAGGAATTAGGTTCTTGGGAATAGTCAAGTTTCATGACATTGCACTAACACTATCATAACACTTTTCATAAACATTACCTTAGGGCATATCTTAGGCAAGAGCATGCACAAGCATTTACATTTTAATAACAATTGTATGGGCAGTTGTTTTATCTTTGTTAAGAATGGATTTGTTAGACAATGGAGTGAGAAAAACACATTATCATGATAGAGAAGTGAGAAAAGCTCTCTATCAAGGGCAAAAGAGTGAGAAAAACACTTTGCTAAGGAACTTTTTTCAATTGTATAGGCAATTGTTTATCATCGAAAAGAGTTTAATTATGGATATAGATGATGCATTGCTTTGTGAATGTTACATAGAGAGAGTATGTTAATATTCCACTGGTATTAAGTAGTGACTCATTTACTCGTTGGAATCATAATCTATTATTAATAAGTTTAATCATAATGAATGTTTAATTATGTAATAATTGAACGCTCTGCCTCGGGAAGAGAAAAGAACAATTTTGGATTTTGCCATATTTCTAGATGTTATTAAATGGTTTTTTTTCCTGAAGTAGCTGGAGTTATCATGATGCCATATATATAAATATATTATTGAGAATTGTGAATTCTCACCCTGTGTATTGTTTTCATGATAAATTCAGGTTGAGACTCTTCCAAGGGGAAGAAGAAGAAGCGAATAGAATAGATAATTTTTATTTTTTTCAAACTAAGCTTGTATTTTATTATATTTGCTTTGGTTTGTATAAAGATTTATGTATTACACTATGCCCTTTTGAGCCTGATGTTGTATATATGATCTTTTCTTTCCCCCTTGACTCTTTATAATAACATGTATGATTATTATGAATCTAGAATATTGTTTTTAAGTTAGAAGTGACGTGGTTAATGCTGGTTACCCTTGTATATTTTAGATATACTGAGGTATTGGTATTAGGACATTAGAATTTGCAAGTGTTGTTCTCCTAACTTGGTAGTCCCTTCTTTGTAACACCCCTTTTTAGGAGGGAACGTCACATTGTCAATTACAATGTGAAAATAAAATTATCTAAGTTAAGACCCAGTTCATTTTAATAGAATATATATTTACTTGATTATAGTCAAGTAATTAAATTGGCGAATATTTTTTTTTGTTATAATAGCAATAATTAATAACCACATTGACGAAACATAAATGGAAACAGAGAGTAAACAGAAGTAAGGCATACACTAGAATTAACTTTGCATATTCATATATATATATCTTTGTCAAACTATTTGATTACAAGCCTGGTATACCAAAAAGTAAAACTATACCTGCCCCCAAAAGATTATACATACACATCCCCACGGTATCAAAAATATACAGCCCACTACAGTCAAAACATCAGGCCCCAAAATAAAATACTGGTAGCCCTCAGTAGCTACTAGTAATATCAGTCCCTCAAAAGAGGAGGAATCGTGTCAGGATCCTCCGCGAGGTCGTCCTCAGGGACCTCCTCGGGGTCTTCCTCATCAGAGGAAACCACCATAGGAGCCACAGAGTTACGGGACGGGGCCTGAGCTGTGGAATCAAAAGAGTCCTCCCACGGGGTGTAGTAACGGTCAACCTACATCTCCCATATAGGAAAATGAAATTCCAGATGTAGGCTAATACAGCAGGTGAAAATCGGTGGCTCGTGACGCCTCCAGGCCAAAGCTAACGACATGTCACCCAAGTAGACGCAGCGCTCGGAGTTAAAGTTGATGTGCCAACACTCTGGCCCTCCTAAGAAGGTCAGACGCACATCTTCTAGAAATCTGGGCATGCATGCCTCCATGCTCTTCAGTGGTCGCTAATCGAGATCAAGCCAGAAGTTGGGGAAATCTGGGGCTTCCATTTCCTTGCAGTCGTCTTCGATGGGATGCAATATACAGACAAACAACAATGGAAAGACAGGAAAGAGGTAAGACATCCTACCATCATTAGCAATTATAGCAACAAGAAACAAAACGGCGCAAAACGCCCATATAGCATTTCCAAATAATAATCATAAGCATTAAATAGCAGAAACAAACAAATAAGCAGTTCCAGGAAGTCATATATGTAACAGTAAGACAACAATTCTAAGTTATAATAACGAATGAATGCCAGATAAAGCATGGACCCACTATGCTCATGCATACAAAGTCAAAATCCTACTCCATGGAGCTAGACACAAAACAATCGGAGAGAACGATCAGGAGGTATGTCTGTATTCTTAGCTGTCGAGGCCCTTAAGTGCTATAATTCTCAATTTATCAACGTGCACATCATGACATTTTACAAGACATTCTACACAGATCTCGATATAGGATAGTGTCTCGGTCCGGATCGTCGGTGCATTTGCATCGGTCTGCCCCACGAACAGAAGAGTTACCAATTGTCCATTGCAAGGTACCCACACCCCGACACCTCTAAGGTCAACGAGTGACCTACACTTGTCTATTCGCACCCGCACAAAGGTGTGATTCAACTCCTAGGCTAAAGGCCTTAACCAAGTCCAACAGACAATCACAATGCATACAGACTCTATGCATAAACATGTATGCTCATTATTACATACTATTCCACAATATGCCACAATTTGCCCAAGCAAGATTAACACAATCATTGGTCACTCAGATGGACCCACAATAACATAATATTGTTATTAAATAAACTAATACATTTTTAAAGTGTATTATAAATTCTTGCCTAGGTTTAGCTTTTCTTACCAAGTTTGTCTCTAAGGGAAATTCTCTTAATTAATTAAATTCTCATAGGTAATTTATTCATATATACTTAGAAGGTTATTCTAAGATCTCAAAATCTCACACTCTCTTGTTCTTACCCTAATTAAAATTATCCTAAGTCTTATGAAAATTTCATTCCAGGTTCTTTAAAATTTATGAATCTCAGTATAATTTAATTTTCCAAATTGCTAATTCTTGCATCCTATTTCCATTAATTTAATCACTAGGTGTTAGGTGATAAATTATACATTTGGATTCGACGGAGACAATGTATCTAGTGTAAAGTTAAGGCTACCTTTCGACGAAAAATAACATGGTAGAATGATGAAAGGTGTCAGTCATAAGGTGAGTTGGAGACGGAAATGGTTGGGGTACAATTTTGACAAGAATGGCCAAAAATCAATTTCTGTCGAATGAAGATAAAAAACTGTCAAATATACTAGAAGATTAGCAGAAATCCTAATTCGACGGATGGGTGTTGACGTTGGAGAAATCTTCCAAGTGTTGAACCGACGAAAACACAAAATGATCAGAAATTCTAATTTGACGGATATTGATATTGGAGATGTTTCTATTCAATGGTCAAAAATTTTAACTCGACGGATATTGGCATTCTAACTCGACGAATATTGACATCCTAACTCGACGGATATTGACACCCTAACTCGACGGATATTGATGTAACGCCCCTCCCAAGGGAACGCCACATGGT
Source organism: Ormosia semicastrata (assembly GCA_029884595.1). Taxonomy (NCBI): domain Eukaryota; kingdom Viridiplantae; phylum Streptophyta; class Magnoliopsida; order Fabales; family Fabaceae; genus Ormosia; species Ormosia semicastrata. The sequence goes on from JAQQTO010000060.1 coordinate 81,657,333, forward strand.
CGATTACAATGCGGAAATAAAATTAGGTGAGTTGAGACCCGGTTCGTTTTAATAAGACGCGTATATTCACTAGATTATAGTTGGGTATTTTAATTGGCGGTTATATTATATATATACTTTTTTTTTATAAAAATTAATTAATAACCATGTTGACGAGACATCAATGGGAATAAAAGATCAAACAGAAGTAAAACATACATAGGAATTAACATCTGGCTCATCATATATATGTATATATAAGTTATCAAAACATTTAGTTACAAGCCTGGTACATCAAAAAAAACAAAGCTATACCTGCCCCCAAAGTATTACATACACATCCCCACGGTATAATTTTGCCCACTACAAACAAAACATCGGGCCCCCAAAATAAAATGGTAGCCTTCAAGTAGCTACGAGTAACATCAATCCCTCAAGTGAGGAGGAATCGTGTCGGGATCCTCTTCGGGGTCCTCTTCGGGTCGTCCTCGTGGACTTCCTCGGGATCTTCCTCGGGATCTTCCTCATCATCGAGGAAATCACCATAGGAATAGCGAGAGACACGGGACGGGGCCCGCTGTAGAACGAAAAGAGTCCTCTCTCTCGGAGTGAAGTAACGATCGCCCCACATCTCGCGTATCGGTAGGGCCGAAACTCCAAACGTAGGCTAATACAACAGTGAAGATGAAGCGGTTCGTGGCGCCTCCGGCTAGTGATATCGAGACATCTCCGTGTAGATACAAAGCGTTCGTAACTATAGTTGATATACCAAACACTGCCCTCCTAAGAAAATCGGGACGTACATCTCCCAAAAATCTGTGCGCACGGGGCTCCATAGTCTTCTGTAGTCGCTCAGTCGATATAAGACCAAAAACCAGGGAAGTTGGGAGCTTCCGGTTCCTCACGGTTGTCTTCGATGAGACGCAATGTACAGATAAACAGGAATGGAGAGACAGGAAGGAAAAGAGGTAAGACATCCTTCCGTCATTACCAATTATAGCATCAAGAAACCAAACGGCACAAAGCGCCCACATAGCATTTACAACAACAGTAATAGTAATAGACATTCAAGAGCAGTTATGATCAAGCAAACAGTTCCAGGCAGTCATGGGTATATCAACAATATATCAATGCCAAACCATAATAATGATAATTGCAAATAATGCACGGACTCTATACACATGAGCCCTCAATAATCCAGATCCTACTCCATGGAGCTAGACACAAAACACTCGGAGAGAATGATCAGGGAGACATGCCAGTATCTCGTCAGCCATAAAAACAAGTGCTTTCCAGAAAATAATCAGTCATTTTGCGCAACAAGGCTTTATACAGCAGCATTCTCACAAGATCTCGATATAGGATTGTGGGCAGTCAGGATCGTCGGTGCGTTTGCATCGGTTTGTCTCACGGCCCGAGGGGCTACCACGCCCTTTGTGAGACACCCGCGCCCAACGCCCTCAAGGCCAACTATAGGACCCCACTTGTCTATTCGCACCCGCACTAAGGTGTGTTCAACTCCTAGCAACTAGGCCTTACGACACCAACGGACAATCACAATGCATACGAGACTCTATGCATAATCATGTATGATCATTATTACATACTATTCCATCATATGTCACAATTTGCCAAAGTAAGAATTAATGGTCAATGGTCTCCCACATGGACCCACAATAGCATAATATTGTCGTTAAATAAATTAATACCTTTTTAAAGCGTATTATGAATTCTTGCTTAGGTTTAGCTTTACTTACAGAGTTTGTCTCTAAAGGAATTCTCTTAGTTAACTTAAATCCTCTTAGGTAATTTATTCATATGCCCTTAGAAGGTTATTCTAAGATCTCAAAATCTCACACTCTCATGTTCTTCCTTGTTTATGCATCCCTAAGTAATTTCTAGTCATCCCATTTATTTATGATCAATATTCCTCTATTAGTCCCAAGGTTTTGGGTCCAAGAAAATACACATTCGAATCACAACCGAGTCACAGATTTCAATTACTAGGTGTTGGGTGATAGGTATACTTTTGAATTCGACAAGGACAATACGTTTGATGAATAATTGAATTCGCCATTCGACGAATAATAATGTAACAGGAGGAGGAAAGAATGGGAAAACATTTTATAATAGGATTGGCAAGAAATCATTTTTCATTCGGATGGGGGTTCACGGACGAGGATCAAACTGTCGAACCCTCCGGATGGTCAAGAAAAGCCTCAATTCGACGGGTATAGATGTCGACGTTGGAGAAAATCTCCCAAGTGTCGAACCGATTTAACACCGGTCGAAATCTATAATTTCGATTTGTCCGGAGAAATTCATCTACTCGATGTGCATTGTCTCTCAAATTCGACGATTATTAACTTTGGGGCAGTTTCTCCTAAGTGTCCAGGGACTCTATTCGACGGGTTTTGGTCGGAAGATCAATCTCGACGGGCATGATCAGGGTTCATACTCAACGGATTTTGACATTTTGTCTAGTGGCCAAAGATCTAAACTCGACGGATTTTCACTTTGTGTTTGGTGGTCAGAAATCTAAACTCGACGGGTTTTGACATTCGACGGAAATGGTCAGAAGCCTAAACTCGACGGGTTTTGACATTCGACGGAAATGGTCAGAAGTCTAAACTCGACGGATTTTAACATTTTACTAAGTGATCAAGATATCAAATTCGACAGAGAAGTCCATACTGACTTGATTTTAACATTTCACTAAGTAATTAGGATATCAAATTCGATGTGTTTGGCCATGAGTCCTTACTCGACGGGTTTTAACATTTCACTAAGTAATTAGGATATCAAATTCGATGTGTTTGGCCATGAGTCCTTACTCGACGGGTTTTAACATTTCACTAAGTAATTAGGATATCAAATTGACAGTTTGGCCGAAGTCCATACTCGACGGATTTTAACATTTTACTAATTAATTAGGATATCAAATTCGACAGTTTGGCCATCAAATCCTTACTCGACTGATTTTTAACATTTTACTAAGTGATTAGGTTATCACGTTCGACATGTGTTTGGCCATGAGTCCTTACTCGACGGATTTTAACATATCACCAAAAGATCAAAGTTATTGTATTCGACGAGTTTGGCCGATTTCATACTATTACTAATTTCCACATGAAGTTTCCAAATTCTGGGCTCAACATCGTAACTATCCGAGAACAAATTGGAACTCATTCCCTTCAATATTACACATTCCAATACATCCAGTTATATATATATACATATATACATTCAAAACTCAAACAATCAAATAGCACATATACAATACAAACAACATACAAAAGCAGAAAGACCCTCAACACAAATCACAGACGTTCCTAAATGCTAAGAGAGGTTGAGGAGGAGTGTCTTCCTCTTACCTTGGAGAAGCACAAAGAAAGGTTGCTCCTTTTTGGTCGAATTATGTTTTCAGCTCCCAAGAGATCCTTGAACATTCAAGCTCACCAAAATCGAATCAAGTGTTGAAATGGATACCCATGTCATCAAAATGATAGTGGGTTACGAAAATGAGGAGAGATGAGGAAAAAGCTAAGGACTTTACCTTAAAGTTCCAACCTTTAAACTTCAACCGTGGAGGAAAACGAAGATGAAGAAAATGTAGAACTTTGAAGATGATTCCTCGATATGGTGTTTCTCCAAACACGAAATGGTGCTTAAGGAGTGTGACGGTATTGGAGGATAAAAATATGAATGTGGGTGGATGGTGTCGTAAGGAGAAATGGAAAGAGAGAAAGATGAGTGAATAGTGAGTGCTACGTGCATGAGGAGGAAAATGTGTGGATGAAGAATGAATTAGATCCCTTAATTCAAATGTGCAAAGACAAAATGGGAGGAGAGAGAAATAATAAAAAAATGATTCAAAGAAGCTTCCTTGAGAAGCTTCGCATGCTTCTCTACGAAGTGCATAGTAAGCTTGTCTCCTTGATTAAATACCTCGATGAGATGATTTATTACACTAGCAGATAAAACCTCAAAAATGTAGACCTCAGAAGCGTGTGGGACTCGGGTTTAGTAAGATCCCCGTTGACACGTTGAATTCAAGGTTTACGGTTGGGCCGGGAAAATATTCTATTCTCCCGGCTCCACTCAGCACACACATAAAACGATGAATATTTTAAAATATTCATCATCTCTAGAAAATTCCACAAAAATTCATAAAAATTACAAATATTATAAAATGATCATTTTTAACAAAATAATGAATTTTCGGGATGTTACAACACTCCCTTCTAAAAAGAAATTTTCCCTCGAAATTTGCATACCTTAGAATAACTGTGGGTATTGCTTCTCTTATCTTGTCTTCCAACTCCCAGGTTGCATCTCCAAATCACCTCGTTCCAGATCACTTTCACCAATACGATCTCCTTGCCTCTTAATTGCTTTATCCTCGCTATCCTCGATTCTTATAGGAGACGTCTCATAAGTCAAGTTTTCTTTTAGTTGTACTCAGTATCCGGTGCTATGATATGACTTGGGTCAGGAAGGTATTTCCGAAGTTGTGACACATGGAAAACGTTATGAATGTTTGAAAGAAAAGGAGGTAAGGATATTTGGTATGCTACAGGACCTACGCGACCAATGATTTGGTATGGTCCAAGGAATTTAGGAGTGAGTTTTCTAGATTTTAAAGCCCTACCACCCCACTTGGGTCGTAGGTGTGACTTTCAGAATACATGCTCACCTTCCTCAAACTCAAGAGGTTTTCTCCTTCGGTCCGCATAACTCTTTTGTCGACTCGAGCCGTCCTCATCTTTTCCCGAATCATTTTAACCTTCTCGGTTTTCTCCGTTGTATAATCTCGGGTCCAATAGTAAGGCGCTCGCCGTCTTGGTACCAACACATAGGTGTTCGACATCGTCGTCCATACAGAGCTTCATAGGGTGCCATCCCTATGCTCGAATGATAACTCGTTGTTGTAGGTGAATTCTATCAAGGGTAGAATGTCATCCCAACTCCCGCTTGCTCTATGGTGCAAGCTCTAAGCAAATCTTCCAAAGATTGGATTGTTCTCTCCGATCGACCGTCGGTCCATGATGATAAGCGTAACTAAGTCGTAATTTTGTCCCCAATGCTTCTTGCAAACTCTCCCGTAAATTTGAAGTAAACCTCGGATCTCTATCCGAAACAATACTTGTAGGCACACCGTGCAGTACCGACAATCTCTCCAATATAAACCGAGTCAATCTCTAGCTTGTACTTGATGTCGATCGGAAGAAAATGTGCGATTTCGTGAGTCGGTCCACAATTACCCAAATCGAATCATGACCTTTTCTTGTCCTTGGTAATCCGACTACAAAGTCCATTGCACATCTTGTCCACTTCCATTCCGGGAATAGATAACGGTTGCAGAATCCCGCCGGTCTCTCGATGTTCCACTTTAGCTTTTTGACAAACCAGACAAGTAGATACACGTCAGTAACGTCACTCTTCATTCCGTGCCACCGAACAACTTCTTCAAGTCTTGATACATCTTCGTCATGCCCGGTGCATACTCAGTTGGCTTGTGTGAGAATGATTAATGATGTATTCTCTAAGTTCTTGATTTCGAGGGACACAAACTCTCCCATGGAATCTCAAAATTCCATCCGTTCCCTCTGTAAACTCTGTTTCATTTCCTTGCTTCATCTGTTCCTCACTTCTTGCAAGAATTTGTCCTTCTTTCGCTTCTTTTCTTATCTTTGTCCATCAACTCGCTCGAGATGGTAACCATATTCATGCAAATCTTTCCAGGTTCTAACTTCACAAAAGACCATACATCTCTCGAATTGCTCTATTAGATCCTTTTCCTTGATCATCGGGGCGAGAGACACGATCATCTTCCTACTTAGAGCGTCCGCCACAACATTTGCCTTGCAGGATGATACGAAGTTGGAAATCGTAATCCTTCAGAATTCTAACCACCTCCGTTGCCTCATGTTCAACTCCTTCGATCATACAAATACTTCGAGACTCTTGTGATCACCGAAAATGTCAAACGTTGCTCGTAGAGAAAATGCCTCCATATTTTCGTGAGCAAAAACTACGACCGCTAGCTCCGTGTCGTGCGTCGGATAATTCTTCTCGTGCACTCGCAAGCGCCTTGAAGCATAAGCCACCACTCTTCCATGTTGCATAAGTACAGATCCTAGCCCTTGGTATGAAGCGTCACAAGACACTTGGCTGTTCATTCGGATCGGGTAGCACTAACACCGGTGAGGTAGTCGGTCGATTCTTCAACTCTTGGAAACTTCGGCTCACACATGGTTTCGGCCCACTCAAAAGTTTGGTTTTTCCTTGTGAGTTGTGTAAGTGGTCCAAACAATCTTGGAGAATCCTCAATGAACCTCCGGTAATATCCCGCTAAACCCACGAAGCTTGAATCTCTACATTTCGACTTCACCTTTCCCATCGCAAGATCGCCTCCACTTTCGATGGATCCACAAAGAATCCCACTCTTTGAGATCACGTGACCTAGAAACTTGACTTCTTCCCGCCAAAACTCACATTTTGACAAGTTTGGCATACAATTCCTTCTCCTTCGAATCCGAAGAACTATACCGAGGTGTTCAACATGGTCCTCCCGATTTTGAGAGTATACCGAATGTCATCAATGAAGACCACAACGAATTTATCCAAGTAAGGTCGAAAGATTCGGTTCATACGATCCATGAAGATACCGGTGCATTCGTCACGCCAAACGGCATCACCAAATACTCGTAGTGACCGTATCGGGTGCGTGCGTCTTGGGCACATCCTCCGTCTTCACTTGTATCTCGATGATACCCGATCGCAGATCAATCTTGGAAAACACTGCCGCTCCCTTCAGTTGGTCCATCAAGTCGTCAATCCTTGGGAGTAGGTATTTGTTCTTAATCGTCACTTTGTTCAGCTGCCGATAGTCCACACATAACCTTGAGGGGCCATCCTTCTTGCGAACTAACAAAGACCGGTGCTCCCCATGGTGACACACTTGGCCCGACAAATTGCTTTTCCAAAAGCTCTTCTAGTTGTTTCTTTAGCTCGGCTAACTCGTTAGTGCCATCCTAAGCACGGTGTTATAGACACGGACCAGCCTCCCGTACTAAGTCGATAGCAAACTCTATCTCTCGAGCCTGGTAAACTGTGCACACTCTCGTGGAAAGACTTCGGGAAACTCATTCACCACCTGAATTGTGTCCACATCAACCTCGTTCTCGATTTTCAAAGAAGACAAGAGTAGCATGTATCCGTGAGCTCCTTCTTTCAAGAGAGCTTGAACTCGGTTGGCCGTCAAAAATCTAGAATTCTCATTTATGGGAAAAACTATGGTCTTTTCTCTCGGAATAGTCTAACGAACATGGTTAGAAGACAACCAAATCCATCCCTAGGATAATATCTAATTGGGAAAGAGGTAAACAAATCGATCGACCAAAAAGGATCGACCTTCAACAATCAATGGACGAGTTTAGACAAACTTTGGTAGTAACTACCGGTTTATCGATGGGGGTAGAAACAGTTAAGTCAAAAGGTAAGGACGACACAGTAGACTCGGTTTTTGCACACATCATACGATATAAAAGAATGGGTTCCCCAGAGTCATACAAGACGCTTAAAAGATTACCTTCTATGATGCCTTCTCCTCGTATCAAATCTTCGGATTCGGAGGCTTCGGCTCCGCTCATAGTGTAAACTCGTCCTCCGGCTTGCGATTTCTTGGCTTTCGCAACATTCATTGAAGGTTCAACCTTCGCTTGATTGCGATCTCGTAGATGTGTCCGTGTTTCCCACATCGAAAACAGATAATCCCTTTGATAGGACAATCCCTTGTCGATGATCTTTCCACACTTAGGCATTTGGAGGGGTATGCAAGTTTTGGCCGGTCCGGTTCCCACTAGAACCTCCACTTGAACTTCCACCCATGGCTTGTTGGTGACTTCCGTTGGTCGAGTATGGCTTTTCCGGAAGCGGTTAGCACTGTTATTGCCGCCTCTCTAGAATCTCGCAGCCCAAAGTTTCTATTCTTCATATCTCTAGATTGCTCCAGAGCCTCTACATCACAAGCAAGTATCCAAAAGCTTGTGAGAATTCATTGATCCTCAAAGTGATCACGGCCTTTCCTCGATTCGTACCTCAATCCTTCCGTGAATCTTCGGACTTCCAAGCCTCATCCGGTTGGTTCGAAAGTAGGTCAAAAAGCGTGACAAGTTTTCGAATCTCGCTGCGTACTCGCTAACGGTCATATTCCCCTGTCGCAGTTGAGGAATTCGACTCCTTCGCATGCCTTGCACTCGCAGGAAAATACTTGTCCAAGAACTTTTCTTTGAACAACTCCCAAGTAACCTCTCGGTTCGCAGCCTTCTAGCATCCTCCGCACTCCGCTCCACCGGTTCTCCGGCGTTGCTACCGGCTACCAAAGATAAAAGTAGCATAATCCACCTTCTTACCCTCGGCGCAATTCATTCCTCGAAATACCTTCTCCAACTCCTTGATCCACGAGACTAGCTTTGTCAGGATCAAATTCTCCTTTAAATTGAGGAGGATTATGGCGTCGAAACTCGCTAAATTTCGAGCATCGCAGTAGCCTCTAACCGTTGAGCGGCTCGCTCTTGTTGTTGCGTAACTCTCTCTTGCCGTTGTGCGGCTTGCTCGGCTTTGTTGTGCGATGACCTCGGCCATCCTTTGCATCATTGTAATAGCTGCCATGTCTTCCTTCGTGCCATCTCACTTTCTCAGATTCAGATTATCTGAAAACACAGAAAAGTCAGTTGCATTCACTAAGAATACCAAACACTACTCCTTTACGAATACCATTCAGAGAATACACAGCACAAACAAGACAGACTCAACCATAAGACCCAAAGAAACATAAACCGGGGCTCTGATACCAAAAATGTAACGCCCCTCCCAAGGGAACGCCACATGGTCGATTACAATGCGGAAATAAAATTAGGTGAGTTGAGACCCGGTTCGTTTTAATAAGACGCGTATATTCACTAGATTATAGTTGGGTATTTTAATTGGCGGTTATATTATATATATACTTTTTTTTATAAAAATTAATTAATAACCATGTTGACGAGACATCAATGGGAATAAAAGATCAAACAGAAGTAAAACATACATAGGAATTAACATCTGGCTCATCATATATATGTATATATAAGTTATCAAAACATTTAGTTACAAGCCTGGTACATCAAAAAAAACAAAGCTATACCTGCCCCCAAAGTATTGCATACACATCCCCACGGTATCAGAATTTACTGACCCACTACAAACAAAACACCGGCCCCCAAAATAAAATACTTGGTAGCCTTCGGTAGCTACGAGTAACATCAATCCCTCAAGTGAGGAGGAATCGTGTCGGGATCCTCTTCGTGGTCCTCTTCGGGTCGTCCTCGGGACTTCCTCGGGATCTTCCTCGGGATCTTCCTCATCATCGAGGAAATCACCATAGGAATAGCAGAGACACGGGACGGGGCCCGAGCCGTAGAACGAAAAGAGTCCTCTCTCGGGAGTGAAGTAACGATCGCCCCATATCTCGCGTATCGGTGGCCGAAACTCCAAACGTAGGCTAATACAAAGCAGTGAAGACAGGCGGTTTGTGGCGCCTCCAGGCTAGTGATATCGAGACATCTCCGTGTAGACACAGCGTTCGAACTATAGTTGATATACCAGCACTCTGGCCCTCCTAAGAAAATCAGACGTACATCTCCCAAAAATCTGTGCGCACGGGGCTCCATAGTCTTCTGTAGTCGCTCAGTCGATATAAGGCCAAAAACCAGGGAAGTTGGGAGCTTCCGGTTCCTCACGGTTGTCTTCGATGAGACGCAATGTACAGATAAACAGGAATGGAGAGACAGGAAGGAAAAGAGGTAAGACATCCTTCCGTCATTACCAATTATAGCATCAAGAAACCAAATGGCGCAAAGCGCCCACATAGCATTTACAACAACAGTAATAGTAATAGACATTCAAGAGCAAGATTATCAGCCTGTGCAGTCATGGGTATATCAACAATATATCAATGCCAAACCATAATAATGATAATTACAAATAATGCACGGACTCTATACACATGAGCCCTCAATAATCCAGATCCTACTCCATGGAGCTAGACACAAAACACTCGGAGAGAATGATCAGGGAGACATGCCAGTATCTCGTCAGCCATAAAAACAAGTGCTTTCCAGAAAATAATCAGTCATTTTGCGCAACAAGGCTTTATACAAGCAGATTCTCACAAGATCTCGATATAGGAGTGGCCGGTCGGGATCGTCGGTGCGTTTGCATCGGTTTGTCTCACGGTCCGAGAGGGGCTACCACCGCCATTTGTGAGACACCCGCGCCCAACGCCCTCAAGGCCAACTACGGGACCCCACTTGTCTATTCGCACCCGCACTAAGGTGTGTTCAACTCCTAGGCAACTAGGCCTTACGACAAATTCAACGGACAATCACAATGCATACAGACTCTATGCATAATCATGTATGATCATTATTACATACTATTCCATCATATGTCACAATTTGCCAAAGTAAGAATTAATACGGTCAATGGTCTCCCACATGGACCCACAATAGCATAATATTGTCGTTAAATAAATCAATACCTTTTAAAGCGTATTATGAATTCTTGCTTAGGTTTAGCTTTACTACGAGTTTGTCTCTAAAGGAATTCTCTTAGTTAACTTAAATCCTCTTAGGTAATTTATTCATATGCCCTTAGAAGGTTATTCTAAGATCTCAAAATCTCACACTCTCATGTTCTTCCCTCGTTTATGCATCCCTAAGTAATTTCTAGTCATCCCATTTATTTATGATCAATATTCCTCTATTAGTCCCAAGGTTTTGGGTCCAGGAAAATACACGGTCGGAATCACAAACTGAGTCACAGATTTCAATTACTACGTGTTGGGTGATAGGTATACTTTTGAATTCGACAAGGACAATACGTTTGATGAATAATTGAAGCTGCCATTCGACGAATAATAATGTAACAGGAGGAGGAAAGAATGGGGAAAACATTTTATAATAGGATTGGCAAGAAATCATTTTCTGTCGGATGGGGGTTCTGTCGAACGAGGATCAAAACTGTCGAACCCTCCAGATGGTCAGCAAAAGCCTCAATTCGACGGGTATAGATGTCGACGTTGGAGAAAATCTCCCAAATGTCGAATCGACGAACACTGGTCGAAATCTATAATTTCGACGGGTCTGGAGAAATTCATCTACTCGACAGGCATTGTCTCTCAAATTCGATGATTATTAACTTTGGGGCAGTTTCTCCTAAGTGTCCAGGGACTCTATTCGACGGGTTTTGGTCGGAAGATCAATCTCGACGGGCATGATCAGGGTTCATACTCGACGGATTTTGACATTTTGTCTAGTGGCCAAAGATCTAAACTCGACGGATTTTCACTTTGTGTTTGGTGGTCAGAAATCTAAACTCGACGGGTTTTGACATTCGACGGAAATGGTCAGAAGCCTAAACTCGACGGGTTTTGACATTCAACGGAAATGGTCAGAAGTCTAAACTCGACGGATTTTAACATTTTACTAAGTGATCAAGATATCAAATTCGACAGGTTTGGCCAGAAGTCCATACTCGACGGATTTTAACATTTCACTAAGTAATTAGGATATCAAATTCGACAGGTTTGGCCATGAGTCCTTACTCGACGGGTTTTAACATTTCACTAAGTAATTAGGATATCAAATTCGACGGGTTTGGCCATGAGTCCTTACTCGACGGGTTTTAACATTTCACTAAGTAATTAGGATATCACCGGAGTTTGTTTGGCCGAAGTCCATACTCGACGGATTTTAACATTTTACTAATTAATTAGGATATCAAATTCGACAGGTTTGGCCATCAGTCCTTACTCGACGGATTTTAACATTTTACTAAGTGATTAGGTTATCACGTTCGACAGGTTTGGCCATGAGTCCTTACTCGACGGATTTTAACATATCACCAAAAGATCAGGTTATTGTATTCGACGAGTTTGGCCAGATTTCATACTATTACTAATTTCCACATGAAGTTTCCAAATTCTGGGCTCAACATCGTAACTATCCGAGAACAAATTGGAACTCATTCCCTTCAATATTACACATTCCAATACATCCAGTTATATATATATACATATATACATTCAAAACTCAAACAATCAAATAGCACATATACAATACAAACAACATACAAAAGCGAAAGACCCTCAACACAAATCACAGACGTTCCTAAATGCTAAGAGAGGTTGAGGAGGAGTGTCTTCCTCTTACCTTGGAGAAGCACAAAGAAAGGTTTGCTCCTTTTTGGTCGAATTATGTTTTCAGCTCCCAAGAGATCCTTGAACATTCAAGCTCACCAAAATCAGAATCAAGTGTTGAAATGGATACCCATGTCATCAAAATGACAGTGGGTTACGAAAATGAGGAGAGATGAGGAAAAAGCTAAGGACTTTACCTTAAAGTTCCAACCTTTAAACTTCAACCGTGGAGGAAAACGAAGATGAAGAAAATGTAGAACTTTGAAGATGATTCCCTCAGATATGGTGTTTCTCCAAACACGAAATGGTGCTAGGAGTGTGACGGTATTGGAGGATAAAAATATGAATGTGGGTGGATGGTGCTGCTGTAAGGAGAAATGGAAAGAGAGAAAGATGAGTGAATAGTGAGTGCTACGTACAGGAGGAGGAAAATGTGTGGATGAAGAATGAATTAGATCCCTTAATTCAAATGTGCAGCACAAAATGGGAGGAGAGAGAAATAATAAAAATGATTCAAAGAAGCTTCCTTGAGAAGCTTCGCACGCTTCTCTACGAAGTGCATAGTAAGCTTGTCTCCTTGATTAAATACCTCGACGGATGATTTATTACACTAGAGATAAAACCTCAAAAATGTAGACCTCGTAAAGCGTGCCCTGACTCGGGTTTAGTAAGATCCCCGTTGACACGTTGACGGTCAAGGTTTACTTCAAACTTGGGGAAAATATTCTATTCTCAGGCTCCACTCAGCACACACATAAAACGAAGAATATATTAAAATATTCATCATCTCTAGAAAATTCCACAAAAATTCATAAAAATTACAAATATTATAAAATGATCGTTTTTAACAAAATAATGAATTTTCGGGATGTTACAATTGACATCGTGCTTGATGGTCAGAAGATCAAATTTGACGAAAATGGTCAGAAGATCAAATTCGACGGATATTGACATTGTACTAAATGGTCAAAAGTCTAAACTCGACGGATATTGACATTCTACTAAATGCCCAGAAGTTCAAATTGTTACAATTTTTCACAAAGAATCCCCAAATTTTTGGTCTCAAAACCATGGCCATCCGAGAACCAATCTGACATCATTTCCTTCCATGTTATACATTCCAATCCATTCAGATACATCAATATACACAAAAACAATCTAATAGAACAAACACATTCCAAACAACATGCAAACAAAGGATGACCCTCAGTAGGGTTCCCTCACTATCAATCATAGACAATATTTCTAAATGCTAATAGAGGTTGAGGAGGAGTGTCTTCCTCTTACCCTAGAGAAGCACAAAGAAAGGATGCTCCTTTTTGCTTAGAAACTTCATTCTTCACCACCACCAAAACCTTGGGTATTCAAATCCATAAAACCAAGGTCAAGGAAGGGAAATGGTAGCCATAGTCACCAAGGTGACCATGGAACACGAAAATGGGGAGAAAATAAGAAGAAAGTTGAGAGCTTTACCTTAAAGCTCCAAGCTTTGATGTTGGCTGTGGAGTACGAAAATGACAAAGCCAGGAGGAGTCCCACAAAAGGAAAGCTTGAAGATGGAGAGAATGGTGAACTCTTGAAGATGACTTCCTCAAAGATGGTGGTCCTCCAAACACAAAGTGGGTGTAAGGAGTGTGACAGCTTGAAGATAAAATGGAGGTGTGGGTAGTAAGGGTGTTGCTGCTGTGGAGTAAAAAGAGAAGGGAGAAAGAGAGCAGACGTGAGGGAGAGAAAATGAGAGAAGTGAAAATGTAATATGTCCCCTTAGTCAACCGTGCAGCACCAAAAAGGGAGGAGAGAGAAAAGTGGTTGGGAAGGAAGCTTCCTAGAAGCTTCCCTCAAAGCTTCCTTGAGAAGCTTCACGCGCTTCTCGATAAAATGTATAGTAAGCTTGTCTCCTTAATTAAATACATCCGATAGATGATTAATTACACTGTTAAAATTATTTTCTCAGTGAATGAAAGTTACAATTGATGAAAATAATATTTTATTATTCATCAGATGATTTCATGATACAGTGATTTTATTTATTAGATAAAATCTCGAAAAACGTAAACCTCACAAATTGTGCCTGACCTCGGGTTTAGTAAGATCCCCCGTCGATGCGTTGACAGTTCAAGGTTTACCAGCCTTAGGGAAAATATTCTATTTTCTCGGCTCTGCTCAGTACACACGTAAAACGAAGAATTATATTAAAATATTCATCATTTCCAGAAAAATTCACAAAAATTCCTAAAAATCAGAAATATTATAAAATGATTATCTATAATGAAATAAAGAATTTTCGGGATGTTACAACACTCCTCTTCTAAAAAGGAATTTCGTCCTCGAAATTTGCATACCTTAGAACAGTTGTGAGTGTTGCTCCTTTATCTTGTCTTCCAGTTCCCAGGTTGCATCTCCAGTGACCTCGTTCCAGATTACCTTCACCAATGCGATCTCCTTGCCTCTCAGTTGCTTTATCCTTCTATCCTCGATTCTTACAGGAGATGCCTCATAAGTTAAGTTCTCTTTTACTTGTACTGTGTCTAGTGCTATGACATGACTTGGGTCAGGAAGGTATTTTCGAAGTTGTGACATATGGAAAACATTATGAATGTTTGAAAGGAAAGGAGGTAAGGCTATTTGATAGGCTACAGGACCTACTCGGCGAATGATTTGGTACGATCCAAGGAATTTTGGAGTGAGTTTTCTAGATTTCAGGGCCTGGCCTACCCCAGTCATAGGTGTGACTTTCAGGAATACATGCTCGCCTTCCTCAAACTCAAGAGGCTTTCTCCTTTGGTCTGCATAACTCTTTTGCCGACTCTGAGCCGTCCTCATCTTTTCCTGAATCATCTTAACCATCTCAGTTATCTGTTGTATAATCTCTGGTCCAATGGTAAGGCACTCACCGTCTTGGTACCAACACAGAGGTGTTCGACACCGTCGTCCATACAGAGCTTCATAGGGTGCCATTCCTATGCTCGAATGATAACTGTTGTTGTAGGTGAATTCTATTAACGGTAGAACGTCATCCCAACTTCCCGTTTGCTCTATGGTACAAGCTCTAAGTAAATCTTCCAAAGATTGGATCGTCCTCTCTGATTGACCATCGGTCTGTGGGTGATAAGCAGAACTCAGACGTAACTTCGTCCCCAACGCTTCTTGCAAACTATTCTAGAAATTTGAAGTAAATCTCATATCTCTATCCGAAACAATACTTGTAGGCTCACCGTGCAGTCTAACAATTTCTCCAATATAGATCTGAGTTAATCTCTCCAGTTTGTATCTTATGTCGAGCAGGAGAAAATATGCTGATTTCGTGAGTCGGTCCACGATTACCCAAATCGAATCATGACCTTTTCTTGTTCTTGGCAATCCGACTACAAAATCCATTGCAATGCTGTCCCACTTCCATTCAGGAATAGACAGCAGTTGTAATAATCCCGCTGGCCTCTGATGTTCCACTTTAGCTTTTTGACAAACCAGATAAGTCAATACGTGTCTAGTGACGTCATTCTTCATTCTATGCCACCAGAACAACTTCTTCAAGTCTTGGTACATTTTTATTATGCCCGGATGCATACTCAGTTGGCTTGTGTGAGCATGGTTAATGATATATTCTCTAAGCTCTTGGTCACGGGGAATACAAACTCTTCCTTGGAATCTCAGAATTCCATCTGTTCCTTCCGCAAACGCTGTTTCATCGCCTTGCTCCACTTGCTCTCTCACTTCTTGTAAGAACTTGTCAACCTTCTGCTTTTCCCTTATGTCATCCATCAGCTCGCTTGAGATGGTAACCATATTCATGCAAATCTTCCCTGGTTTTAACTCCACAAAAGACCATATATCTCTGAACTGCTCTAGCATATCCTTTTCCTTGATCATCAGGGCAGAGACACTGATCATCTTCCTACTTAGGGCATCTGCCACAACATTTGCCTTGCCAGGGTGATATAGAAGTTGGAAATCATAATCCTTCAGGAACTCTAACCACCTTCGCTGCCTCATGTTCAATTCCTTCTGATCATACAGATACTTCAGACTCTTGTGATCACTGAAAATGTTGAACATCGCTCCGTAGAGAAAATGCCTCCATATCTTCAGAGCAAAAACTACAGCCGCTAACTCCAAGTCGTGCATTGGGTAGTTCTTCTCGTGCACTCGTAACTGCCTTGAAGCATAAGCCACTACTCTTCCATGTTGCATAAGTACAGATCTTAGTCCTTGGTGTGAAGCGTTGCAATACACCTCAAACTGCTTATTCAGATCGGGTAGCACTAACACTGGTAAGGTAGTTAGCCGATTCTTCAACTCTTGGAAACTCTGCTCACAGCTGTCGGTCCACTCAAAAGCTTGGTTCTTCCTTGTAAGTTGTGTAAGTGGTCCTGCAATCTTGGAGAATCCCTCAATGAACCTCCGGTATTATCCTGCTAAACCCACGAAGCTTCGGATCTCCGTCACTGACGTTGGCCTTTCCCACTGCAGCATTGCCTCCACCTTTGATGGATCCACTGCAATCCCATCCTTCGAGATCACGTGACCAAAAAATTTAACTTCTTCCAGCCAGAACTCACATTTCGACAGTTTGGCATACAGTTCCTTCTCTTTTAGAATCTGAAGAACTATAATGAGGTGTTCAGCATGGTCCTCCTAATTTTGAGAGTATACCAGAATGTCATCAATGAATACCACAACGAATCTGTCCAAGTAAGGACGAAAGATTTGATTCATGTAGTCCATAAAGATAGCTGGTGCATTCGTCACGCCAAACGGCATCACGAGATATTCGTAATGACCGTATCGGGTACGAAAAGCAGTCTTGGGTACATCCTCCGTCTTCACTCGTATCTGATGATACCCAGATCGCAGATCGATCTTTGAAAACACCGCTGCTACCTTCAGTTGGTCCATCAAGTCATCAATTCTTGGGAGTGGATACTTGTTCTTGATCGTTACTTTGTCCAACTGCCGATAGTCCACACATAATCTTGAAGTGCCATCCTTCTTGTGAACTAATAGTACTAGTGCTCCCCACGGTGATATACTTGGTCTGACAAATTGCTTTTCCAAAAGCTCTTCTAGCTGTTTCTTGAGCTCAGCTAACTCTGTCGTTGCCATCTTATAAGGTGCTATAGACACGGGACTAGCTCCCGGTACTAGGTCGATAGCAAATTCTATCTCTCGAGCCAGTGGTAAACCAGGTACATCCTCAGGAAAAACTTCAGAAAAGTTATTCACCACTGGAATTGTGTTCACATCAACCTCGCTCTCGACTTTCAAAGAAGACAGTAGCATGTATCCGTGAGCTCCTTCTTTCAAGAGAGCTTGAACTCGGTTGGCCGTCAAAAATCTAGAATTCTCCTCTTTGGGAAAAACTATGGTTTTTCTGGAACAGTCTAACAGAACATGGTTGGAAGACAACCAGTCCATCCCTAAGATAATATCTAGTTGGGAAAGGGGTAAACAGATCAGA
This sequence comes from Ormosia semicastrata, assembly GCA_029884595.1. Taxonomy (NCBI): domain Eukaryota; kingdom Viridiplantae; phylum Streptophyta; class Magnoliopsida; order Fabales; family Fabaceae; genus Ormosia; species Ormosia semicastrata. Next base: position 81,675,014 of record JAQQTO010000060.1, read on the forward strand.
TCGACCGAAAAGGTTCGACCTTCAACAACCAATGGACAGTTTAGACAGACTTTGGTAGTAACTACCGGTTTATCAGTAGAGGTAGAAACAGTTAAGTCAAAAGGTAAAGACGACACAGTACAGTTAAAAGATTACCTTCTAGGGTGCCTTCCCCTTGTATCAAATCTTCGGATTCGGAGGCTTCAGCTCCGCTCATGGTGTAAACTCACCCTCCAGCTTGTGGTTTATTGGCTCTCGCAGCATTAATGGAAGGTTCAGCCTTTGCCTGATTGCAATCTCGGGACATGTGGCCAGGTTTGCCACATCTGAAGCAGATGAATCCCTTTATGGTACAGTCCCTTGTGAGATGGTCTTTCCTATACTTTACACATTTGGAAGGATACGCCATGTTCTGGCCAGTCCGGTTCCCAGTAGAACCTCCACCAGAAACTCCACCTATGGTTTGTTGCTGATTTCCCGTTGGTCGGGAGTATGGCTTCTTCTAGAAGCGGTTAGCACTGTTACTGTCGCCTCTCTGGAACCTCGTAGGCCCAAAGTTTCTGTTCCTTGTATCTCTAGATTGCTCCAGAGCCTCTACATCACAGCATGTATCCAACAGTTCTGAGAATTCATTAATCTTTAGGGTGATCACAACCTTCTTCACCTCATACCTCAGTCATTCCGTGAATCTTCGGCATTTCCATGCTTCATTTGGTTAATTCTGAAAGTACGTCAAAAACTGTGACAAGTTTTTGAATCTGGCCGCATACTTACTAACTGTCATATTCCATTGTCGTAAGTTGAGAAATTCTGACTCCTTCGCATGTCTTGCGCTTGCAGAAAAATACTTATCTAGGAATTTCTCCTTGAATAAGTCCCAAGTAATCTCGCGATTTGCAACTTCTAACATTCTCTGCACTCTGTTCCACCAATTTTCGGCATTGCCCACCAGCATAAAAGTAGCATAGTTCACCTTCTTGTCCTCAGCGCAGTTCATACCTCGAAATACTTTTTCTAACTCCTTGATCCACAGACTAGCCTTGTCCGGATCAAATTCTCTTTTGAATTGAGGAGGGTTGTGGCGTCGAAACTCCGCCAAGTTCTGAGCATCTGCAGTACCCTCGAGCTGTTGAGTAACTCGTTCTTATTGTTGTGCAACTCTCTCTTGTTGCTGTGTAGCTTGCTCGGTTTGTTGTGCGATGGCCTCAGCCATCCTCTGCATCGCCGCTATAGCCACTGCCATGTCTTCCCGTCACGCCATCTTACTTTCTTAGATCGGATTAACTGAAAACACAGAAAAGTCAGTCGCATCCACTAGGAATACCAAACAATACACCTTTACGTTTACTATTCAGAGAATACACAGCACAAACAAGACAGACTCAATCACAAGACCCAAAGAAACATAAACCGAGGCTCTGATACCAACTTACATGTAACGCCCCTTTTTGGGAGGGAACGTCACATTGTCAATTACAATGCAGAAATAAAATTATCTAAGTTAAGACCCAGTTCCTTTTAATATAATATATATTTACTTGATTATAGTCATGTAATTAAATTAGTGAATATTTTTTTTGTTATAATAGCAATAATTAATAACCACATTAACAAAACATAAATGGAAATAGAGAGTAAACAGAAGTAAGGCATACACTAGAATTAACTTTGCATATTCATATATATATATATATATATATATATATATATATATATATATATATATATATATATATATATATTTGTCAAACTGTTTGATTACAAGCTTGGTATACCAAAAAGCAAAACTATACCTGCCCCCAAAGGATTATACATACACATCCCCACGATATCAGAAATATACAGCCCACTACAGTCAAAACATCAGGCTCCAAAATAAAATACTGGTAGCCCTCAGTAGCTATTAGTAATATCAGTCCCTCAAATGAGGAGGAATCGTGTCAGGATCCTCTTCAGGATCCTTCGCGAGGTCATCCTTAGGGACCACCTCGGGGTCCACCATAGGAGCCACAGAGTTACGGGACAGGGCCCGAGGTATAGAATCAAAAGAGTCCTCCCGCGGGGTGTAGTAGCGATCACCCCACATCTCCCGTATAGGAAAATGAAATTCCAGACGTAGGCTGATACAGCAGGTGAAAATCGGTGGCTCGTGATGCCTCCAGGCCAAAGCTAACGACACGTCACCCAAGTAGACGCAGCGCTCGGAGTTAAAGTTGATGTGCCAACACTCTGGCCCTCCTAAGAAGGTCAGACACATATCTCCCAGAAATCCACGCGTGCGTGCCTCCATGCTCTTCAGTAGTCGCTAATCGAGATCAGGCCAGAAGTCGGGGAAATCTGGGGCTTCTGTTTCCTTGCAGTCGTCTTTGATGGGACGCAATATATAGACAAACAATAATGGAAAGACAGGAAAGAGGTAAGACATCCTATCATCATTACCAATTATAGCAATAAGAAACAAAACGGCACAAAGCGCCCACATAGCATTTCCAAATAATAATTATAAGCATTAAATAGCAGAAACAAACAAATAAGCAGTTCTAGGCAGTCATATATGTAACAGTAAGACAATAATTCCAAGTTATAATAACGAATGAATTCCAGATAAAGCATGGACCCACTATGCTCATGCATACAAAGTCAAAATCTCACTCCATGGAGCTAGACACAAAACAGTCGGAGAGAACGATCAGGAGGTATGTCTGTATTCTTGGCTGTCGAGGCTCTCAAGTGCTATAATTCTCAATTTGTCAACGTGCACATCATGACATTTTACAAGACATTCTACACAGTTCTCGATATAGGACAATGTCTCGGTCCAGATCATCAGTGCGTTTGCATCGGTCTGCCCCATGGACAGAAGAGCTACCAACTATCCATTGCGAGGTACCCGCACCCCGATGCCCCCAAGGTCAACGAGTGACCTACACTTGTCTATTCGCACCCGCACAAAGGTGTGATTCAACTCCTAGGCTAAAGGCCTTAACCAAGTCCAACGGACAATCACAATGCATACAGACTCTATGCATAAACATGTATGATCATTATTACATACTATTCCACAATATGCCACAATTTGTCCAACCAAGAATTAACACACTCATTGGTCACTCATATGGACCCACAATAACATAATATTGTTATTAAATAAACTAATACATTTTTAAAGTGTAATATGAATTCTTGCCCAGGTTTAGCTTTTCTTACCAAGTTTGTCTTTAAGGGAAATTCTCTTAATTAATTAAATTCTCTTAGGTAATTTATTCATATATACGTAGAAGGTTATTCTAAGATCTCAAAATCTCACACTCTCTTGTTCTTACCCTAATTATAATTATCCTAAGTCTTATGAAAATTCTATTCTAGGTTCTTTAAAATTTATGAATCTCAGTATAATTTAAATTTCCAATTTGCTAATTCTTGCATCCTATTTCCATTAATTTAATCACTAGGTGTTAGGTGATAAATTATACTTTTGGATTCGACGGAGACAATGTATCTAGTGTAAAGTTGAGGCTACCTTTCGACAAAAAATAACATGACAAAATGATGAAAGGTGTCAGTCATAAGGTGAGTTAGAGACGGAAATGGTTGGGGTACAATTTTGACAAGAATGGTCAAAAATCAATTTCTGTCGAATGAAGATTCTGTCGAATGAAGATAAAAAACTATCGAATATACTAGAAGATTAGCAGAAATCCTAATTCGACAGATGGGTGTTGACGTTGGAGAAATCTTCCAAGTGTTGAACCGACGAAAACACAAAATGATCAGAAATTCTAATTCGACGGATATTAACATTGGAGATGTTTCTATTCAATGGTCAGAAATTTTAACTCGATGGATATTGGCATTCTAACTCGACGGATATTGACATCCTAACTCGACGGATATTGACACCCTAACTCGACGGATATTGACATTGTGCTTGATGGTCAGAAGATCAAATTTGATGAATATGGTCAGAAGATCAAATTCGAAGGATATTGACATTGTACTAAATGGTCAGAAGTCTAAACTCGATGGATATTGACATTGTACTAAATGGTCAGAAGTCTAAACTCGATGGATATTGATATCCTACTAAATGGTCAGAAGTTCAAATTGTTACAAATTTTCACAAAGAATCCCCAAATTTTTGGTCTCAAAACCGTGGCCATTCGAGAACCAATCTGACATTATTTCTTTGCATGTTATACATTCCAATCCATTCAGATACATCAATATACACAAAAATAATCTAATAGCACAAACATATTACAAACAACATGCAAACAAAGGATGACCCTCAGTAGGGTTCCCTCACTATCAATCATAGACAACGTTTCTAAATGCTAATAGAGGTTGAGGAGGAGTGTCTTCCTCTTACCTTAGAGAAGCACAAAGAAAGGATGCTCATTTTTGCTTAGAAACTTTGTTCTTCACCACCACCAAAACCTTGGGTGTTCAAATCCATAAAACCAAGGTCAAGGAAGGGAAATGGTAGCCATAGTCACCAAGGTGACCATGGAACACAAAAATGGGGAGAAAAGGAGAAGAAAGTTGAGAGCTTTACCTTAAAGCTCCAAGCTTTGATGTTGGCTGTGGAGTACGAAAATGACAAAGCCAGGAGGAGTCCCACAAAAGGAAAGCTTGAAGATGGAGAGAATGGTGAACTCTTGAAGATGACTTCCTCAAAGATGGTGGTCCTCCAAACACAAAGTGGGTGTAAGGAGTGTGACAGCTTGAAGATAAAATAGAGGTGTGGGTGGTAAGGGTGTTCTTCTTTGTGGAGTGAAAAGAGAAGGGAGAAAGAGAAGGGGACGTGAGGGATAGAAAATGAGAGAAGTGAAAATGTAATATGCCCCCTTAGTCAATCGTGCAGCACCAAAAAGGGAGGAGAGAGAAAAGTGGTTGGGAAGGAAGCTTCTTAGAAGCTTCCTTCAAAGCTTCCTTGAGAAGCTTCGTGCGCTTCTCGATAAAGTGCATAGTAAGCTTGTCTCCTTAATTAAATACATCCGACAGATGATTAATTACATTGTTAGAATTATTTTCTCAGTGAATAAAAGTTACAATTGATGAAAATAATATTTTATTATTCATCATATGATTTCATGATACGGTGATTTTATTTATCAGATAAAATCTTGAAAAATGCAAACCTCGCAAACTGTACCCGGCCTCGGGTTTAGTAAGATCCCCCGTCGACGCGTTGACAGTTCAAAGTTTACTAGCCTCAGGGAAAATATTCTATTTTCCCGGCTCCACTCAGTGCACATGCAAAACGAAGAATTATATTAAAATATTCATCATTTCCAAAAAAATTCATAAAAATTCCTAAAAATCATAAATATTATAAAATGATTATTTATAATGAAATAAAAAATTTTCGGGATGTTACATTCTTCCTCCATTTCCTTCAAAAGTTATTTGATCAGTGTATTGCACCTGGGATATCTCTCTTGACTCATTCTTGCTTTTTTGATTAACTTCATTTGATTGTTGAGCCTTTGCCCGAGTTCTATTAGCTTCTTCCATGTTGATGTATCCTTTTGATCTCTCGAGTAGTTCTTCCAAGATTTATGGATCTCTTTTAGCAAGTGAGTCTACAAAGGCACTAGGTTCTAATCATGCTATTATTGCGTGTAAAGCCACTACTGTAACATCCTTAATACTATTACTAATTACGTTTTCGGAATTACGTAATAGCAATTAGAATTAAGCATGTTATGTAAAACTAATATAATATCAGTAACTACTTTTAATTATTTTACAGAAAATATGAGCCTGTAACGGATAAGATAACGTACATGTACTATGATGCTTAATATACACAGTATATTACAGTATTTAATAATTACATAATATGTTTGAAAGTATTAATTATACATTACAAAATACAAATCAACATAAAAAACTAGTCTACGTCTTCGTCTTCTGTCTCCTTGCTGAAGCATGTGTCCTTATAAATATTACGAAAATACAAATAAAAAGGGGTAAGAATACTAGGAATTCTCAGTAGTATAATTAAAAATCCGTATCATCATAATACTTCCAACTGTTTCGGAGAAAAACACATTTAAAACTCATTTTATTAAGTAGGAAGGTGGCAAAAACTAAGTCAAGTCCTTTCTCTTCCCAAAATAGTATTCTAGTTATTAACAGTTTCCAAAACATTTATTATTAAACATGACAATTTATTTTCATAAGTAATTTTAGAAATAGTTTTTAAACAAGAACCAAGATCTCAAGTTCATGTAATGGTTCTTATATCATAATTAAGTCATAATATAACTATCAAATTCAAATTCAAATTCATCTCATCATTTAGGATGTTCTCATACACGAGTTTATACCAGGGTACTCTCCTACACGAGTTTATACCCATTGCTCCTTCATGGGCTTATATTAGGGTACTCTCCTACACAAGTTTATATCCATTGCTCTTTCACGAGATTATATAAAGGTACTATCCTACATGAGTTTATACCCATTGCTCCTTCACGAGCTTATATTAGGGTACTCTCCTACATGAGTTTATACTCATTGCTCATATACGAGCATATTTCTCATACACAATTCAAATTCAAGTACCATAAGCACTGTTTAATCAAACACAAGTATAAATCATATTCTAGCTTAACCTTAAAGAATCAAGGAAGCAAATTCTCATATACATATCAAATAGCTCAACTTTGCATTCAAAGGAGTAATACAAATTCAAATTAAAGCTCAACTTGATTAATCAAGGAGCAATATAATCTCTAGTACACAACAATTGTACAATATCATCTCATTCATCATATACCATATAAGCTTTCCAATTGTTCATTAATAATAAAATTTACCACAATGATCAATGTTATGATCAACATATAATCACATAATCTAATCCAAACTAAGTCACAAATTATGACATAAAAAAACATCACAAATTCTGCACTTGCCTTTGAACTCTATTGCTATTGACATTATTACACAATAATTCACTCATTTGGATTGTATGGAGACACAATATATACCATGCTCATAGTTTTAGCTAGTTAGTTATCTATTTGCTTTATTTTATGTGATCTGATTATCTTCTCTAGTTGAAACATGACAATCTAAACTAGGCAATATCCTATGTAGCTTTGCGTTGCTTTAAATCTAGATGAATTATATGGATTTATGGCATTGGAGTTGCTTTTGAGTTACTATGGTATTATCAAGATATTTCAATTAGCTAGCATGATATACTTGGTTATGTCATCAAGGACAATACTATATGGCGTCAATTACCTTATGTCATCAATTTACTATACATGCTTCACATGTTTTTTGTTGGATGGCACTTCTATCATTACTTTTGCGCTTCTTGGTTTAATTAAAAGAGGGGAAGCTTACTACATCGAGAAAGTTGGCATAAAAATTTATTACTGATGGTATTGGTGCTTTCTTTTGAAGGGAGTGATAACTTGTTCTAGGTGGAATCAATTCTCCTTGTTAGCACATGTTGGTCTATGGCTTCTTGGTTATACAAGCCTTTAGAGAGGTATCCAACATTCTACGTAGGCATCATTCTAACACAACTTCAAGTTCAACAATATGGCTAACTCGATTTCGATATACAAAACTTATTTATATCTATAAATTTACAAATTATTACAAATTATTTTAATTACATATTATTATCAAAATCACTTACATTCTAGCAAAACGCCAACATGTTAAGCTTTCAACACGAGACTTGCTCCCCACAACCTAGTGGGACAAGATGCTGCCTATTCAAGCGAAGAGGTGTTAAAACCTTGAGTTGTTGACTGACTGACTTGTTATCTCAAAAAAATTCCTGAGGCCCATCAGACCAGTGGTCTAGGTGACACTTGAAACATCACAAAGCCAAGTTCCCAAAATCCTTCAGCCTTCTTCGGCCTAAGTTGTCACTCGGAACAATAGGTCAGGTTCTCAAAACCCCTGAGCTTACCGAGCACTCCAAAAAATCATGTGCCCATGTTCTTTGGCCTAGGTCGTCACTCGAAACAATAGGATAGGTTTCTAAGACCCCTGATCTAGCCGAGCGCTCCAAAAAATCATGTGCCTATGTTCTTCGGCCCAAGTCATCACTCAGAATAACAGGTTAGGTTCCCAAAACCCTTGAGCCTGCCTAGCACTCCAAAAAATCTTGTACCCATGTTCTTTGGTGCATGTCATCAGTCGGGACAACAAGATAAGTTTCCAAAACCCTTGATCATGCCGAGCACTCCAAAAAATCTTGTTCCCATATTCTTCGGCCTAGGTCATCACTCAGAACAATAGGTTAAGTTCCCAAAGCCTCTGAGCCTATCGAGCACTCCAAAAAATCATATTCCCAAGTTCTTCGATCTAGGTCATCACTCATAACAAGAAGTCAGGTTCCTAAAACTCTTGAGCCTACCGAGCGCTCCAAAAAATCATGTGCCCATAATCTTCGACATATGTCGTCTATTGGATCAATCAAGTCAGAACTTCTCCACACCAAAGCTTTACCTTACCAAGTATCCTAAACCTTGCACCCCACCAACACAACGGGCCAGGTCTACTATCCTATTACATCTCCTACAATCAATGTATTTTAGTTTACAATGCTCATCAACATTTTACATTGTGAAATTTTACCTATTTTGAGTTATTAGCATTGATTAAATTTTACCTACATCTTTATTAGAATTGATTATGCTTATTTCTATGTTTTGATCATTATTTTTCCATATCAGTCACCAATAGGAAGGCAAGTACATTACAATGGCATATCATTAACTTTTATAACGTTCAAGCCTCTATTGCTACATGTGAAGTTCCACATTTTCGAAAACTGAGCTTTTGTTATTTTCAATCTATATATGTGGGTTTATCTGATCCACATTTGTTGGAATTGTTCTCTTATCTGGTGATCTCTTCTCTTATTGCTGGAGGAGAAATATCTTGATATAATTGATCTACATATTTAGTTGTTATGTTAGATCTACATCTGCATGTTTATTCTTATGTTGTTGAAGAAGAATAATAATGGCTCATTTGGTTATTTATGGTTTACATCTAGATATCAAATATCATCCACTCTTTTAGGGAATGTGTAACGTCCATACTATTATTACTAATAGTGTATCTAGAATTACACCATAGCAAAAAATGGTAATTATATCACTTAAAACTTACAACAAAAACTTCAAATATATTTTGCTATCATATATAAAAAATATGAGCCTGAAGGGTGTAATAATTTATATATACTGAAGGATGTTTATACAAGAGTATATCATAGTACAAAAATATACAATACATGTCTTCAAGGCATCATTCTTACATCCTTAGTACAAATATATAGAATTCAAAATCAAACTACATCTTCTGCTTCTACTGTTGTACTGCAAGATTCAACCATTAAATTATCATGGAATACCAAACAATAATGGGATGAGAATACTAATTCTTAGTAAATCTTATTATGAAAAAGGTGTCATCACAATAATTCTAGCTGTTTCAAGAAAAAATACATTTCTTTAAAATATTCAAAACCATTACATACATATATAGCTAGAAAGGTGGCAAAAATACCAAATTTGGTCCTTTCTCTTTCTGAAACAAAATTCCATTTAATAGTTTCCAAAAACATCCATTATCAATAATACGAATTGCAATTACAAATAATTTTATAAATTGCTTTCAAATATGAATACTATAATACCAAATTCATTCAAAGATTCAAATACATATTCAAGTCATAACATGACATACAAATTTAATTCAGATTTCAGTGCTCATTCAAATACTCGCTTATCCTACAGAACCCATATCTCAAGCATCACAAGGATGGAAGCCACCTCATTTAGCTCGGGTTTTATATACTCATGGTAGGGAGTGAATTAAGGCCTCACATTGCCACTATTATCCTATGAAGGAATTAATACGTGAGGATTATACTTATACAATTTGAAATTTATTCAAGAATACAGGATCTCCCTTCCTCACAAGAGGTCATTTTCATGATTCTAAAAGAATTTCGAATACCCTACCCTCATATAGGATTATCTCCAAAATCCACTATACTTGTGAATCGATAATTCACATAAACAAAAGGATACTAAGAGGGAAACATGAACTAATTACCTTCCTATTCAAGGATAATTGTCCAATTCTCATGAGCATTGATCATTCAAACACATATTCAATACAAATTCCAAATTCCAATTCTAGCTTAACTTAAGTACTCAAGGAGCAATACCATGTCAAATTCGAGCTCAATTTGACTAATCAAGGGGCAATATATTCTTAATTTTATATCAAGTATCCAATATCATTTCAATACCATTCCAATTCAATACACAATTCAAATATTTTCCTTAACATGACACACTTAGCCGTGAGCATCATGCTCATTCCAAAACTAACATTTTCAATCAACAACGCTTCAATGCATAGTAAACTCAAATTATGATAGTGTCATGGTAGCCTTCAACCTTATGTTTTATTCACATCTTAAGCCACAATTCCATGCACAAAGATGTCAAAATTCTGGTCTTAAAGAGCAGCAATTTGCCAAGACCTTTATCTATTCTCCAAGTCACAATATCATGCATAAGAAACACAAAATTTATAATCACCCATGGCAGCATTCTACCGTGACCTTCACACACCAATCAAGCCATAATTTTCATACATAAATACATCAAAATTTGGCCATCAATGGGCATCCTTCTGCCATGGATATTCAACACCATTTTAGTCATAATTTCATGCTTACAAATGATAAAAATTTTGGTCACAAACAAGGTATACACAACTGTGACCATGCAGCTTCAAAATTCAACCATTTCCTCATCAATACAACATCACAATTCAACACAACCATCAATAGAAATAGATGAACAAATAAAAGAATACAAACACCTTAAATCCCATTATGGCCGTGAGACCTAGGGTACAAAGCATTAATCAATTTCATAATCAATCTCACAAATTTCTCATTCAACAATAAAGATCAGAATTTTAAGTTCAAAAACCATAAAGAAAGAAGAGCAAATGAAGAGCAAGCATCCCCTACCTTTCCACCTTGCTACTCAAGCCTTAGTTCTTTGAATTATCTTCAATTTTTCTCCAATTTTTTTCTCTTTCCTTTCTATCCTTTTTCCTCTCTATTTTTCCATAGCTTTCTCCTTTCTCTTTCACACTTTTCTTCTTTTCAATTGTGGCTGCTAGAACCATGGAAAATGAAAGATAAAATGTGGGGAGGAAAGTCAACAAAATAGATGAAAATGAAAGAAAAAGAGAGAAATATGGTGGAGGTTGCTGCTGGTGGCGTGAAATGGGGGAGAAAATGGAGAGATTGAGACATAAGATTGAGAAAAAAATGAGTGAGAAAAGTGAAGAAAAATATGGAGAGAATGTGTGGCGGTGGGTGAGGAAAAAGTAAGTAAAAATTTCATGTTGAAACTTCTGTATCTCTTAAGAACACTTTAATATTTCAACACTAAGTTTTCAAGTATTCATAAGTCTTATAGAAAATCTTAGAACTTAACTTAGTTCTCGGATCCATTTTTTCACAAATTTCCATAAACTGCTTTTTACCAGTTAAGCTTTCATTACTCGGTCCCACATTAAATTAAACTGAAGGATTAAGTAAATATGCTTACTGACACTTATATTAGTTAATATTTTATACCAAATTATTCTCCATAACTTACTTATGATCTCCGTGAAATTTCATAATTTTTTGAGCTACTTAATTGCTTCGGCTATTTCTCAGCAGTATCCTTAAAAATACTAAACTTACTCTATTGATTCTCCAAAATTTTCTATAACTCTTATCAATGGTTCTTAGCTAGGAAATAAAATTTTTATGTTTATTTTCATCATATCAACTGTCTATGTAGATACTTTAATTATTCTCTTGTATTCAGTGTTATAGAATTACGCTCAAACTAGTTCAGAAAATTACCCGAATTAACAAATAACTATTACCAGTATTACTGAGTTTCTATAACCCTGATTAGGACCATTACGTTAGGGAGGATGTTGCAATTCTCCTCCCATTTTTATAAATTTTTTCCTCAAAATTTGTTTGTCTTATTCAAAAAGCTCCAGATAGATTTACATCATATTAAACTTAAGCTTCCACTTAGCTTCCTCTAAATCACTACCACCTCATAACACCTTCACTAAAGGAATTTATCTCCTTTTAAGCTCTTTTACTCCTCTATCCAAGATCTTCTGAACTTTGCAATCTTGTTACAAAATTCATAGAAATACTCTTTTATTTTCATTCTAAGATTTCTAAAGGTTGCAAGGGTCTAGAAGGTCTTTAATGCTCTATCTTGCCCTTTTAATATATTAGACATTACTTGGCCACCAAAACATATTTTCTTTAACTTCAGCTTTTCTTAGGACACAAAATATATCTCTTAATATAATTGTTCCATTTTCAACTTTTCCAAATCCCCATTTCTTTCCTAACATGATTTTTTCACCTACTTCTTTCAACTTATCATCTTCTTCTTGTACAGTCTTAAATATGAGTTTTTGACTCATTTTGAATCTCCAATCTATTCAAACAGAGACTACGTGGTAACATATTCATTGCCAAACTCAAGTTTCTAAAACTTTCTAATGATTCCATTTCTTGCATCATCATATGAGATATATGCAGAAGTTTTTTGCTTAGTGTGTCGGCCACTACATTGACTTTATCCAAATGACACCTCAATTCACAATCATGATTTTTCAAAAGCTCTACCCATCTCCTTTACCTCATATTTAATTATTTTTTATCAAACCAATATTTTAAAATTTTATGGTTACTAAATACCTCAAACTTAATACCTTATAGATAATGTCTCTAAGTCTTCAATGCATAAATCACTGCTACTAATTCTAGATCGTGGTAGGATAGTTTTCTTCATCATCTTTCACCATTCTTCACAAGTCATATATTTCATCATATCTTATATCCATTATATTTATTCATTTCTCATAATATATTTTTATATCTCATCAATCTCATATTCAACATATTACTACATTCTTCAAGTTCCATAATTCAACATAATACTGTTCATATCTCTTACATCATAAATCAAATGCTTCATCTTTAATCATATTTCATTCTTTCATTCTTTATGGTATCTTATTCCATTCATATCTCTTTATTATTTAAAGAGTATGAAGGGTATGTCCATCCTCCTTTGCCATTCAGTTGCATATTCATCATTATTTGAAATGGTATGGAGGAAATGTCTTTCCTTATAGTACAATTCACATTCACTTGGTAGTAGTATGCTTTCAAGTTAGTGCATTTCAACCTATTCATGACCATTCGCCAATCACACAGAACTATTCTGTATTCTAAGTAACCCAAACCACAACTTATGAGGAGTTGCGGGTATGAAGGAATGTTCATCATCATATACTATGATAGGGAGGGGATGTCCACCCTCACACTATCATCGTCCTAGGATCACCTCTATCAACTAGGAAGAACTTGAGTAAAGAGGAAGAGGGTATCATTCATCCTCAATCTCAACTATTCCAGAAAGGAGGGAATGTCTATCCTCACGCTTCCATTCTAACCTAGGATGAGGATCCTTTCCTTATAATGTCATCCATCCAGGATCACCTCTAGTAGAAGAGGGAATGTTCATGCTCGACTATTTCTCACCGAGAGAGAACTCAGGCAAAAAAGAAGGGAATATCCATCCTTAACCACCATTCTCCGAGTCTTACCAGATTCAAGGATAATCCTATACAATGGGCTACCCATGTCATTCATTCTATAATTATTTGTTTACCTTTTAATCAACAAGTTTATCATTCACACAATACATTACATATAAAGTCATTCAATCAATTCAGATTCTAAGTAGAGAGGGAGTAACTTACTCAACCTTATTCTACTTTTGTTCATTCATTGAACAAATCAATTACTTCTATCTATTGCACAACTCCATTCTTCCTCATTTTTCAACCATTCAATCATAGCATATTTCATCATTTGCATACCACAAATTACTATACATTTCATTTCACATCTATATTCAATACTTATTCATTGTACAATTTCAAATCCTCATCTAATATACCATAAAATAGCACTAAATTGTATTAGAAATCTTATATTCATATAATAACATAACATAAAAATCCTTCTGCCCCTTGGGCGCTTGGACACTGGCCACTCAATGTAACGTCTTAATACTGAAATCCCAATAAATGCAACATTTATAGTGATAAACAATATTACAACGTCACTACATATATTATAGTCTGATAATATATCCACAATGTACACTAGAGTCATTAAAAAGAGCCTTATATGCAACACCTAAGATAGCATGTTAGACTAGTTTATGGTTACAAAGGTAGCATAACACTTGCAAGACATGTCAGTGAAGTTTTGTGACAATCTAAGTTAGTTTAGGCACTTTGCTACAACACAAAATGTGGTAAATGACCTAAAATGACTCAGAAAATAACATAAACTGCTATTTGAAGGGAAACAGATGTGAATAATTTGTTTCTAAGTCACAAATGAGCTAAGTATGGTGTAGCTAAAGTTTCAAGATAATCAGAGTTAATTTGGTACTTTTAGGCATACTAGTTATGCATTTTAATACAAGATTGACCCCCAATAGATATGAAAAAATAGAGAAATGGTGAAACAAGATTTTTAATAAATCTTAAGATTTATTTTAAACTTGTTGGAAGCTGAAAAACTAGATTTAATAAAATCTAAGTGTTCATAACAGATCAAGAATTTTTGGTACAAGTTGGAGTTTATCCTTAAGTAACAAAGTCTTACTTTGCTTCTCATGGACAAAGGCAAAAAATAGAAAAGAAAAGAAAGAAAAGAGAAAAGAGGAAACTGAAGGAAGAAAGGAGAGAAAGAGGAGGAAAGCAAAGTGGAAAGATCCAAGAGCAAGAGCAAAACTTTAAGATCTTCATCCATACAAGAGGTAGGGGTTTTTATTCTTCATATTCTACCCTTTTGTTTTCTCTCCATGCTTTATGTTGCATGTTGAGTTTTAAGGTGGGTTTTCTAGGTTTTTCCACGGTTAAGTTGGAGAAACGTGTTGGGAATCCATTTTTGGGTTTAAGCTGGAGATAGTCTAGGCATGGGGATAGTTTGAACCTTAGGAATATCCATAGATTTCCTTGTAATTGAATTTGAGAAATGGGTGTTTATGGTTGTGGTATTTAGTCATAAATCCATGCTAGATGAATTAGATGTTTGTTTGAGGGTTACTAAATGATTAGGAACCTTAGTTGTGGTTAGAAATCACATAGAACCCATGAGTTGATGAATCAAACGAAGAAAGAGAAGTATTTTCTCTATTTTTCTGGTGTAGAACATACCAAATAATAGGTTAGTGAATAGTGATAACAAGTTATTGGTGTTAGGCAGAGAGTTGTGAGTTTTAGAATAACAGTTTATTGAATAGTAATAACCGGTTATCAAAAACCAATAACAGGTTATTTGGTTATGGCAGAAGACTTTAGTAAACGAATAACAGGTTTTTGAATAGTAATAACAAGTTATTGAATAGTAATAATAGGTCTTTGAGCTTGACTAGAACACATTTTTAGACGTGATAATAGGTTATTTCAAGGCATAACCAATTATTAGAGCCCCATAACCGATTATGGACTTCTTAGAAACAGAAAATAGGGCTCTGAACCGATTACCCAAGGGAGATAATCGGTTAGTAACCCTTGTACAACAAAGTTTTATATTCTTGGGGCTAAGATTGACCTTAGTTAGGCTATTTATTGGTTGTCAATGATCCAATTGAGTTGTTCTATGGAAGTTAAGAGCCCTAGATGTTCTAGTTTCTTTTTTATGAGTCAAAGTTGAAATAGTTGCCCTTTTGGGTAAAGTTGAGTTTGAGTGGTCAAGAGGACCTAGTAATTTTTGGCAAAGAAGTATACTAAGTTTAGTTTGGCAAAAGTTAAGTGCCATAGACCCTAGTTGGCAAAGGTGAATGCCATATTGCATGAAATGCACTCACAGAGAGGAGGTAGAGTTAGTAATGCAAAGGTAGGAGTGTACTAAGTCTAGTTGGCATTGGTTAAATGTCGTAGTGCATGAAAGCTCATATAAGATGAGAAGAGGTAGAGTTAGTAGTGTAGGATTGACTTAGTATAGTGTGATGTGGTGGTTATGTTAGAGTTATGACACAACTCCACTTTTTCAAACACACCTCACTTTTCACACATACTTGCTATTCCTAAAGATCAGTTAGTGGAGGCATCCACTTAGTTTTGGTGGTGATATCCACCCAAGTTAAGGTACATTACTTCTTCGGCTATGGGGTGGGATACAGGAGGATACGTGTTGTGGCAATAGACTTCGTTCCTACGTAGTAGGCTATAAGAGGTTACACGTCGTCATGATTGATTCCCTCCCTACCCAGGGGAATAGGCAAGTATCACGATACTACACCTACAATGTATACACTTTTCTTTGAGCATACATCGTCTAACCAATGCATTATTTAATGCTTGTTTTGAGTAGAATTTGTGTTCTTGTTGTGTATGTGTTGCTTTGTGCCTTCAGTGACAGCTGTATAGGTGGTTGTCTTGATGATTTCAAATGATTGTATGGGCAATTGTTTGGTATCATCATGGTTTTGGTTATTAGATTAGAAGTACAGATTGCTTAGGGACATTACACAAAAAGGAAGTTTGTGTTTGTTCCTCATGCTTTGACTATGAGTGTGTTTATTAGTTTAAGTTGGGTTTATCCATTGCAAATGTTTAGACTGTTAGTTTTGGTTACTTATACTTAGAAATGTGATTTCTCACCCCGTTTGTTGCTATGTAAATCCAGGAGGAAGCTCTTTGAAAGGCAAGAAGAAAAGTTTGAAGACTAGAATAGTAGTTGAAAAACTTTGTATTCATTTACTCTACTTTTAGTTTGGATAAAGTTTATGTATATAATGAGTCCTTTTGAGGCAAGACGTATGTATATAACTTTTAGTTTTCACAAGGCTCTCCATTATTATTTATTTAAATAATATGGATTAATATGATGTTTAAGTTAGTAGTAGCATAACTAATACTGCTTATCCAGGTATATGCATGACATACATGGTTATCGGTATTTGGTTGTTACATTATGGTATCAGAGCAGTTCATCCTGTTGAGCCGGGGTATGGATTGACTAGGCTTAGGAAAGTTTAGTGTTTTTCTGCTAGTTCTATGCATTTCTTGTCTCATATGTTAGATGTGATGATAGAATTGTAAGAGTTGCCTTAGGTTGGTTTGTTATTAGCTACTTTTGTACGATTACATGATATTGAGACTGCAACTCAATAGTTATTATTTTCATGTGTAGAAGAAACTATGACACCTCCTAAGCAAGCTCGGAAGAATAGGAGCTCATTTGGTGAGAGCCTTACTTTGGATGAAGCGTTAATGGCAATGACAATAGCTATAAGGGAGCAAGTTGCTGTTGTTAGCAAGATTCTTGAGAGGATAGAAGTGAATCCATCTCAACAGCTAGTTTCTCTGGTGGTAGCAGAGGACCAGTTAAGTGAAAGGGAGAAGAAATTGGTAAGTTCTTTGAAAAGGAAAAGGACAAGTATTGAAGCCAGTGAGAGTGTTTCTTGGTCTCAGTTTCTTCCAGATAGAGGAAAGCAGGTTCAAGTAGGAATGTGGAACCAAAAGTGCACGAAGTATGAAAGGTAGCATAGTAATGAGAAGTTCACCAGAGGTGAAAAAGGCGAGACAGATCAAGTGGAGTCAAAGAAGGGTCAATGCCCTAAGTGTGGAAGGTAGCATGGTGACAAACCTTGCTTAGTGGGGCAAGCTGTGTGTTACAAATGTGGGCAGCCAGGGCAATATTCTAAGGAATGTCCACAGAAGAAAGAAGTGCAATTAGATACCAAGTCCATAATTTTAGGGGGAGTTTTAGTCTTCACGACAAGGAGACAATGTGACCTACAGGTTCAGGAGAAGGTTAGTGCATGATTTTGTTTCTTTAAAGTTTGGTTGAGCTTGTTTTAAATGTGAGTTGCATGTGACTTCTTGCATGAGGTAAACCAAATTTTGGGGACAAAATTTAAAAAAAAAAGAGGGGAGGAATGTAACACCCTCGATAGTATGTTAGACTATTTTATGATTACAAAGGTAGCATAACACTTGTATGACATATAAGTGAAGTTTTGTGACAAACTAAGTTAGTTTAGGCACTTTGCTGCAACACAGAATGTGGTAAATAGCTTAAAATAACTCAGAAAATAGCATAAACTACTATTTGAAAGGAAACAGATATGGATAGTTTGTTTCTAGGTTACAAATGAGCTAAGTAAGGCGTAGCTAAAGTTTTAAGATAATTGGAGTTAATTTGGTATATTTAGGCATACTGGTTGTGTATTTTAATACCTGATTGACTCTCAGCAGATATGAAAAAATAGAGAACGGGTGAAACAAGATTTTTAATGAATCTTAAGATTTATTTTAAACTTGTTAGAAGTTGAAAAACTAGATTCAATGAAATTTAAGTGTTCATAGCATATCCAGAATTTTTGGTACAAGTTGGAGTTTATCCTTAAGTAGCAAAGTCTTACTATGCTGCTCACGGATAAAGACAGAAAATAAAAAAGAAAAGAAAGAAAAGAGAAAAGAGGAAACCGAAGGAAGAAATGAGAGAAAAAGAAGAGAAAGAAGAGGAAAACAAAGTGGAAAGATCCAAGAGCAAGAGCTAAGCTTTAAGATCTTCATCCATACAGAAGGTAGGGGTGTTTATTCTTCATTTTCTACCCTTTTGTTTTCTCTCCATGCTTTAGGTTGCATGTTGAGTTCTAAGGTGGGTTTTTCTAGGTTTTTCCAAGGTTAAGTTAGAGAAAAGTATTGGGAATCCATTTTTGGGCTTAAGTTGGAGATAGTCTAGGCATGGGGATAGTTTGAACCTTAGGAATATCCATAGATTTCCTTATAATTGAAGTTGAGAAATGTGTGTTTGTGCTTGTGGTTTTTAGTCATAAATCCATGCTAGATGAATTAGAAGTTTGTTTGAAGGTTACTAAATGATTAGGAACCTTAGTTGTGGTTAGAAATCACATAGAACCCATGAGTTGATGAATCAAACGAAGAAAGAGAAGTATTTTCTCTATTTTTCTAGTGTGGAACACACATAGGGTTATTAGTGTTAGGCAGATAATAATTTTTCTAGTGTGGAAAGTCAGTGAATAGTGATAATAGGTTATTAGTGTTAGGCAGAGAGTTAAGAGTTTTAGAATAACAGTTTATTGAATAGTAATAATTGATTATCAGAAACCAATAACAAGTTATTTGGTTATGGCATAAGGCTTTAGTAAATGAATAACAGGTTATTGAATAGTAATAACAGGTTATTGAGCTTGACCAGAACAAGTTTTTAGACGTGATAATAGGTTATTTCAAGGCATAATCAATTATTAGAGCCCCATAACTGATTATAAACTTCTTAGAAACAAAAATTAAGGGTCCTAACTGATTGCCCAAGGGAGATAACTCATGTAGTTAGGCTATATATTGGTTGTCAATGATCTAATTGAGTTGGCCTATGGAAGTTAAGAGCCCTAGATGTTCTAGTTTCTTCTTTATGAGTCAAAGTTGAACTAGTTGCCCTTTTGGGTAAAGTTGAGTTTAAGTGGTCAAGAGGACTTAGTAATTTTTGATGAAGAAGTATACTAAGTCTACTTTGGCTAAAGTATTAGAAGTTGGCAATGGTGAAATGCTCTCACAGAGAGGAGGTAGAGCCAATAATGCAAATGAGGAGCAAAGTTGTTGTTTGTTGTAGCATGAAAGATTCTTAAGAGAGAAGAGGTAGAGTTAGTAGCGCAAGATCCATGGTTATGTTAGAGTTGCTACATTTTCACACACACCTCACTTTTCACACATACTTGCTATTCCTAAGATGAAAAGGAGAACAAATCGATAAGTTCTAGGTTAAGGTAGAAAAGGACGAAGTGATATGAAGCGTGTTGTGGAGAGTGTTTCGTAGTGGCTATAAGAGGTTGCGTCTCGGTAGCAAATTTCTCCCTACCCGGGTAGGAATAGGCAAGTATCACGACACTGCACCTACACTGCATACACTTTTCTTTGAGCATACATCATCTCATCAACGCATTATTTAATACTTGTTTTGATTAGAATTTGTATTCTTGTTGTGTATGTGTTGCACTGTGCCTTCGGTGATAGCTGTATAGGCGATTCTCTTATTGATGATTTGAAATGATTGTATGGGCGGTTGTTTGATATCATCGTGGTTCTGGTTATTAGAGTAGAAGTATAGATTGCTTAGGGATGTTACACAGAGAGGAAGTTTGTGTTTTTTCTTGATGATTTGAGTATGAGTATGTTTATTAGTTTAAGTTAGATTTAGCAGGATCACTTGGTTTTAGTTTCTTATCGAGAAATGTCATTTTGCCATGTAAATTTAGGTGGAAACTCTTTGAAAGGCAAGAAGAAAAGTTTGAAGACTAGAATAGTAGTTGTAAAGCTTTGAATTTATTTACTCTGGTTTTAGTTTGGATAAAGTTTATGTATACAATGAGTCCTTTTGAGGCAAGATGTATGTATATAACTTTTAGTTTCCACAATGCTCTCCATTATTATATGTTTAAATGATATGGATTAGTATGATGTTTAAGTTAGTAGTAGTATAACTAATACTGCTTATCAAGGTATATGCATGATATACATGGTTATCGGTATTAGGGTGTTACATTATAGTATCAGAGCAGTTCATCCTGTTGAACTGGGGTATAGACTGACTAGGCTTAGGCAAGTTTATTATTTTTTAGCTAGTGCTATGCATTTCTTGTCTTATATGTTAGATGTAATGATAGAATTGTAAGAGTTGCCTTAGGTTGGTTTGTTATTAACTACTTTTGCACGGTTATATGATATTGAGATAGCAGCTCAGTAGTTATTGTTTCTGTGTGTACAAGAAACTATGACACCTCCTAAGCGAGCTTGGAAGAATAAGAGCTCATTTGTTGGGAGCCCTACTTTGGCTAAAGTATTAATGGCAATGGTAACAGCTATGAGGGAGCAAATTGTTGTTGTTAGCAGGATTCTTGAGAGGATAGAAGTTGATCCATCTCAACAGCCACCAGTTAAGTGAAAAGGAGAACAAATCGATAAGTTCTCTGAAAAGGAAAAGGACAAGTGTTGAAGCCAGTGAGAGTGTTTCTTGGTCTCAGTTTCTACCAGATAGAGGAAAGCAGGTTCAAGTGGGAACTTGGAACCAAAAGTGCACGAAGTATGGAAGGAAGCATAGTAATCAGAAGTTCACCAGGGGTGAAAAAGGCAAGATTTATCAAGTGGAGTCAAAGAAGGGTCAATGCCCTAAGTGTGGAAGGTAGCATGGTGACAAACCTTGCTTAATGGGGCAAGCAGTTTGTTACAAATGTGGGCAACTAGGGCATTATGCTAAGGAATGTCCGTAGAAGAAAGAAGTGTAGCTAGATACCAAGTCCACAGTTCTAGGGCGAGTTTTTGTCTTGCAAGGCAATGAGATAATGTGACTTACGCATTCAGGAGAAGGTTAGTGCATGATTTTGTTTCTTTAAAGTTTGCTTGAGCTTGTTTTAAATGTGAGTTGCATGTGACTTCTTGTATGAGGTAAACCAAAATTTTGGGGACAAATATTTTAAAAAAAGGAGGAGAAAAATGTAACACCCTCGATAGCACGTTAGACTAGATTATGGTTACAAAGGTAGCATAACACTTGTATGACATGTCAGTGAAGTTTTGTGATGAACTGAGTTTGTTTAGGCACTTTGCTGCAACACAGAATATGGTAAATACCCTAAAATGACTTAGAAAATAGCATAAACTGCTATTTGAAGGGAAACTGATGTGGATAATTTGTTTCTAGGTCACAAATGAGCTAAGTATGGTGTAGTTAAAGTTTTAAGATAATTAGAGTTAATTTTGTATTTTTAGGCATATTGGTTATGCATTTTAATACTGGATTGACCCCCAGAAGATATAAAAAAATAGAGAAATGATGAAATAAGATTTTTGACGAATCTTAGGATTTATTTTAAACTTGTTGATAGCTGAAAAACTGGATTCGGTGATGTCTACGTGTTCATAGCAAATCAAGAATTTTTGGTACAAGTTGGAGTTTATCCTTAGCTATCAAAATCTTACTTTTCTTCACATGGACAAGGCAGAAAATTGAAAAGAAAAGAAAGAATAGAGAAAAGAGGAAACCAAAGGAAGAAAGGAGAGAAAGAGAAGAGAAAGAGGAGGAAAGCAAAGGGAAAAGATCCAAGAGCTAGAGCAAAGCTTCAAGATCTTCATCCATACTAGAGGTAGGGGTGCTTGTTCTTCATCTTCTACCCTTTTGTTTTCTCTCCATGCTTTAGGTTGCATGTCGAGTTCTAAGGTGGGTTTTCTAGGTTTTTCCATGGTTAAGTTGGAGAAACGTGTTGGGAATCCATTTTTGGGTTTAAGTTAGAGATAGTCTAGGCATAGGGATAGTTTGAACCTTAGGAATATCTGTAGATTTCCTTGTAATTGAAGTTAAGAAGTAGTGTTTGTGGTTGTGATTTTTAGTCATAAATCCATGTTAGATGAATTAGAAGTTTGTTTGAGGGTTACTAAATGATTAGGAACTTTAGTTATGGTTATAAATCACATAGAGCCCATGAATTGATGAATCAAACAAAGAAAGAGAAGTCTTTTCTCTATTTTTCTGGTGTGGAATGCACTAAATAACAAGTTAGAGAATAGTGATAACAGGTTTTTGGTGTTAGGCAGAGAGTTAAGAGTTTTAGAATAACAGGTTATTAAATAGTAATAATTGATTATCAAAAACTAATAACAGGTTATTTGGTTGTGGCATAAGGCTTTAGTAAATGAATAACAGGTTATTGAATAGTAATAACAAGTTATTAAGCTTGTCCAGAAAACATTTTCAGACATGATAATAGGTTATTTCAAGGCATAACTGATTATTAGGGCTCCATAATCGATTATGGACTTCTTACAAACAGAAAATAGGGGTCCTAACCGAATACCCAAGGGAGATAACTAGTTAGCAACCCTTGTAAAACAAAGTTTTACACTCTTGGGGCTAAGATTGACCATAGTTAGGCTATGTATTAGTTGTCAATGATCTAATTGAGTTGGCCAATGGAAGTTAAGAGCCCTAGATGTTATAGTTTCTTCTTTATGAGTCAATTGAACTAGTTGCCCTTTTGGGTGAAGTTGAGTTTGAATAGTCAAGAGGACCTAGTAATTTTTTATAAAGAAGTATACTAAGTCTAGTTTAGCTAGAGTTGAGTGCCATAGACCCTAGTTGGTAAGGGTGAATGCCATAGTGCCTGAAATGCTCTCACAGAGAGGAGGTAGAGCTAGTAATGCAAAGGTAGGAGTGTACTAAATCTTGTTGGCATTGGTGAAATACAGTAGTGCTTGAAAGCTCATATAAGAGGAGAAGAGGTAGAGTTAGTAGTGTAGGATGGGCTTAGTATAGTGTTATGTGGTGGTTATATTAGAGTTAGGACATAACTCTGCATTTTCACACACACCTCCCTTTTCACACATACTTACTATTCCTAGAGATCAGTTAGTGGAGGCATCCACTCAGTTTTGGTAGTGATATCCACCCAAGTTAAGGTAGACTACTTCGTAGGCTACAAGGTAGGATATAGGAGGATATGTGTTATGGTAACAAACTTTGTTCCTACGTAGTAGTCTATAAGAGGTTACACGTCATCATGATTGATTCCCTCCCTACCCAGGGGAATAGGCAAGTATCAC
This sequence comes from Ormosia semicastrata, assembly GCA_029884595.1. NCBI lineage: Eukaryota > Viridiplantae > Streptophyta > Magnoliopsida > Fabales > Fabaceae > Ormosia > Ormosia semicastrata. The sequence goes on from JAQQTO010000060.1 coordinate 81,698,747, forward strand.
GATGTTATACCTATACTGCATACACTTTTCTTTGAGTATACATCATCTCACTAACACATTATTTAATACTTGTTTTGATTAGAATTTGTGTTCTTGTTGTGTATGTGTTATTGTTCACTCTTTTGCTTACCATAAGTGTACGAGTCGTACTTGTAGTATCGTTAAGAGTCAGATATCATTCTCACGAGGAATACGTACTTCTTATAAAAGCCAAATATTAACCAATAGTCTAATTTATCCTATCTAAGAACATCAAATCTATAAAAGAGTGTTTAAAAGAAATATAAAGACTAAAAAGCAATAAATTTAAGATAAATAGATAAATAGAGAATATTGGATCCTTTTTCACCTCATACTTCAATTAATGACATGTAATCCTTACAAGCAACATTAATGAATTGTTAAGTTAGCTTGAGAATATGATTTAGTTAAAAGCCTATGTCTAAGTCAATTAACTATAGTTTCATTTACCTAATTCACTATGTTTTCATAAGAAGTAGTGCAAACTCTACTCATTAAGATCTATTCTCAAACACCCGCTATACATGGCTAAAAGGTATATTTCTATCCAGTTAGAGAATTAATTTATCTAAGCCAATTGAATGAAATCGAACATGTATCAATCATACATTAGATCTAAAATCCAAATCCCTATGTCTAGGCTCATCAGATTTCAATAAATCACTCAAATGCTGATAAAAAATTAAGAGCATTAAGCACCGTATGATTGAACAAAACCAAATAATGTATATAAACTCAAAGTATTACATAATCAATCAATATCCATAGGAGAATCAAAAGAAAACTCTATACACAGCTTAGCTAGCCATGAAACATGAAAGTACAAACATATAAATCATGTTCATGAAGCACTAAAGATAGAAAGAAGAGAGGAAAAGGAGGAAGCTTATTAGATTTCATCTTCTAAGCTTGAATCACCCTCCATGTAGAGGATGCCTTCCAACCTTGACTTCTCTAGCTTTCTCTAGGTCTCAAAACCCTAAAACTAGCAGCTACTCTCAAAAAATGATAAAAGATCTCGTGCAAAACTGATACAACAATATTTATAGGCTGTAAAAATAGAGTCATGCTGCGACATTAAACACATCATGCCGTGACACGCGTACAATTAGGTCACAGACACTGTGGCGTGCAGTTCTTAGCGCTGCAGCGCTCTAGCCTCGGGTCTCTGTACTGAAGTAGGGGATGCACAACGCCGCGACATTAACATACCTGCGCCACGACATTGAATGCTGGTCTTCAATTTTGGCTTTCTCTTGGGCTTCCTGGTCCAATGCTTGTCTAAATTCTCTAAATTGGAGCCCTTTCCTGTAATAGAGAAATTACCACTTCAATAGTAAATGCAAATGTACTCAATTTATCAAAGATTTGGAAGTATTTGCTAAAAATCATAATGGAAGTCATCAAGATAAAATCAGATGAATATGATGCTAAAGTCTTCCATTCATACATACAAAAAAGGACTAAACAACCAAAATATTACAGATATGGGGCATAAATAACTACATTTTGTGGAGTTATCACACCCCCAAACCTAGATTTTGGCTAGTCCTTGAGCAAAACAAAGTACATTTATATAGATAAACATTAATAACCTGCATTCAGCCACATTCGACATTCCTCATTCACTTAAACTAACTAGTATATGATGATTGCATAAATCCTCAAAGAATACACATACCTCACAATTAGTTTCACACATATACAATCCTCATCATGCTAACATTCACAGCTTCATTTTATACAAGATATTTTTCCCAAAATCATGCAAACAAAACTTCTTCCATTCAATTCAGATTCACCTAAATGAGGTGATGAGCATGCATATGAATATAATTCACAGAATCCACAAAATTGTAATACAACTCTTTCTCTACTAATGTAAATCACACAAAATTGAGGATCAAAAGGGAATTTATTAGCTTGTAATGTAAGACCAAGGGTAATGGGCAACAGAATAAAAGGATAGGATTTAACACAAACATTAAGAAACATAAACATATTATTTCAAGTCTTGAGTCTCTAACTGATATTAGTAGGGTATTCAACAGTGAAAGCAGAAAACTTGCCAAAACTATTTTGATACGTTTCGTACTTTTCTTATTTTATGCTTTGCTTTTCCTTTTCTTTTTTCTTTTCTTTTCATTTTTTTTCTTTTTCTTTTCATTTTGAAAAACATTGTTTCTTTTCTTTGATTGCATCTAGTTCATTCAGGCTCATTTTGTATTGAATATTCATTAATACCCCTAATCACAAGACTCACTTCAAGAAATAACATAGTATGTACTCAATAAACAATGATGGTAGGAAGAAAATGCAATACTTTCACATGCATTAGAATGGTTAACAGGTTAACGAACACAATGGTTATGAAAAACATATAAAGTCAAACATATATAAAGCTTCAAAAAAGGACCTATGGGTATAATCATTTAGGTTAAGCTTGAAAAGGCTCAATCGGTCCAAACAATGCCCTAATCATTTTCTCAATAATGCATAACCCAGGATTTCGCCTCAAGAGAGTTAAAAAATAATTTCTAGGAGAATTGAATTTTCCACATGTATAATCCATAAACTTTCTCTAGACAAACATTCTTATCCTTTTCAAAGTTCAAGAAGCATGAAAGTGAGAAATGCATCATACATAAAAACAAACTAGAATACTTCAGCATACGCCAAAGATTGCATATGGATTCACAGATAAATGAAAGTCATTTTGCATGCATATCTATCATTGGACAATCATATACACTAGTTTTTGGCTACGTGGTGTTCTTCCAAATTTTTCAACATTACAATCACGTAACATCATGCTTTTAATCATTGCAACGCATGTTGTGAAAGGGAACGACAATTGTATCTTGAATGAGATTTTCAAAAACTTTTATCAAGATACTTGCTCCTATGGTTATTTACACTTACATATATACTACATAAATATGATACTAACATAAACGTGATACTAAAACACATGCATATTAACATAATAGTACAAAAATATAATAAAACTACCACATATAAAGTCAAAACATAAAGTCAAAGACACCCCCCAGACCAGAGGGAAACAGTGTCCTCACTGTACAATAAAAACATATATATATATCAAAAAGAAATACAACAAAAGAAAAGTGCGCTGAATGCCATAAGACTAGATGAATGGATCATCACTGTCTGGGGCCTCAGCATCGGTATCATCATCATCCTCTCCATCATCATCCTTTGCTTCATCACCAGCATCAGCATGAGCTTCTGAAGGTCCAGCCTGGGAGGGGTCCGCGACAGCAGTGGGCGGAAAGACAAGAATTAGGAAATCCTCCATCGGAAGTCCTAGGTGCTCTGCTATCCACCTCTGTGACTGAATAGTGTAAGATAGCATAGTTGTCATCTGTGTACTCTGGGTCTCTACATGGACTTGTTGGGCGTCCATCCTGGCAACTAATTTGCGTCAGCTGTAAATGCTGCCTAGGGCTCAGGTGCTGTGGCTACTGGGTCAGGTCCTACTGCTATAGGCTCTTTACGAGCTTGCCTCTAATGAGCTGGTGTTGGGGCTGCTGGTCTTCTTAACCTCACAATGAAATACTCATTGAGAGGTTGTTTTACGTCCGTATTCTCTTTATATAGACCAGTTTGTATGGCCTGCCTCCGGCACAGTGCATGAATGAGTGATGGAAAGGAAAGGCTCCTGGCCTTCCTCGCTACTCTAGTGATTTAGGCATGTATAATCTAAGCAACATCAATGGATCGATGTTCCAGGATAGCATATATCAGAATGGCTCGATCCCAGGTCACCTCGGACAAGTTGTTTGATGAGAGGATCCTAGTAGATATGGAATGGTACCAGGCCTTAGCCTCTGGCGTCAAACAAGCTCTAAAATAGTGTGGCGTGTTCATCTGGACTCATGGTCCACTACACCGGCTGAGCCTCCACAGTACAAATCCTGGCAGTGACCACATCAAGATCAATGCCCTCCTTAAGCTCCCAATGGCAAAACTCAGTATATTCACATACAAAAGGGGCAGGCTATAGTATCATCTCAACTCGAATGTCCTCCACAACATAAGAGACCTGGCGTCCCCTCACTATGACTGTAGTAGCACCTGGTGCGACAAAAGCTAAGTTCGCATAGAACTTGTGAACTAATGGCAGCACTGCCACCTCAGGGTGTTTAGTGAAATGGCCCATCCCAGCAAACAGATGGTCCTCTCGATGTCCTCATGGATGATTTTTGTAAAGAAAACCCGCGCTCAACAATTATTGGTTTAGTAACCAGTGTTGCATATTTCTGAGCGGCTGCAGCCAAGACAAATCTCCTCTGATCAAATGCTAGAGGAGGAGACGGTGCCCTATTACGCTGGCTGGTAGATCCTCTTTGGTGTTTATGTACCATTATACCTGAAAAAGAATTGCAAACTGTTAAAATTGAATAAGCAAAAGTGTATAGCATTTGTAAAACAGAGCAATTCTGGAAAATATGGGATTACACGCCGTGACATTCAATACCACGTCGCAGCATTCACAATGTTCAACACAATGCCGCGACATTCAAGCCAACGTCGTGACATTCAAGCCAATATCACGACATTCGACTTCAATGCCACGGCGCGCACAGCAAATTAATCTAGAAAATTCAGCAACAACAGATTTAATCCAAATTATCATGCATTCCAAGCACAAAATCTAACAAAGTCTAACAAAAACGTAAAAACAACTAACCTAGAAACAAACAAAATTCACAAAAATAACAAAAATACAAACAGAGAAAAGTAAACAATAAATAAACCGAGAAAATAAATAAATAAATATTCACAAAAAATGAAAATGAAGAAAAACACACCTCAATAAGTAGGAATGAGATTACGAGAGGGGGTGAGCAAGAAGGAAACAATGAAGTTTAGAGAGAAGGGAGAGAAAGAGAGAGACAGCAAGAAGGGAAATAAGGCAATGGGGAGGCCACACGAAACGTTGCGACACTTAACCCTAACTGCCCTACAATGCCGCGGTGCACATTAATTCCCACCGTTTTAAATTTTAAATAATTACTAATTCCTATTTTTTTTTTTACTTTTTACCTTTTTTTTAACGCACTCAATGTCGCGACATTAAGTTCTGGTGCGTCGCGGTGCCGTACTCACTGGAATTTGGCCCAAAGCAGCATAACGCCATAGCGTTATAAGACTAACATTGCGGTGTGAGGAGTCTGGCTGCAGAATTCTGCAGTAAATTCACTTGCATCAAATAAGACTAATTTACAGTCCCGACAGGACTTTATCTGCTGTTCCAAATGCATTTCTATAAGGGAGGAGGATCTTCCTCCTGATTTTCAAAATTAGCTTGACACATTTGGAATAGCAGGGCTTTAACCTCCATATTTGGAGCTTGGTCAGTAGGTGCATCAAATAAATTTACCACCATAGCTGCTTTGAGCTGGTCCAGCTCCAAATTTTCCATTTCACCATTAGAAATGACTTGACCTTCTACAGAAGCACAGGCTTCACTTACATCATTTTCCTTGGATGTCATCCCATCCACTATAATCATTAAAGCACAATCTTCTTGATCTTGAGGACCCTTTGTAGCATTAAAAATGTTGAAAATTACCTCTTGATCCTGAACCCTCATGGTGAGTTTACCATTCTCCATATCAATCAGAGCTCTTCCTATTGCTAGGAATGGCTGGCCAAAAATCAACGGGACTTAGCAATCCTCCTTCATGTCAAGTATGACAAAATCTGCAGGGAAGATAAACTTATCCAATTTAACCAGTACACCCTCAATAACCCCTTTTGGATAAGTAAGGGTTTGGTCCGCTAACTGTAATGTCACTGAAGTAGGCGTAACTTCCCCCAAACCTAATCATTGGTAAATGGAGTAGGGCATGAGATTAATACTGGCTCCTAAGTCACACAATGCTTAGCTAGTGAACTTCTCACTAATTGTGCAGGGGATGATGAAGGTTCTGGGATCTTTGAGCTTAGGAGGAAGTCTGTTAAGCAGAATTGCACTGCACTCTTCTGTCAGGGCAACAGTTTCAAATTCACCAAGTTTTCTCTTTTTTGATAGAATTTCCTTTATGAATTTTACATAGCTCAGTATTTGTTCTAAAGCTTCTGCAAATGGGATGTTGATGTGCAGCTTCTTGAACACTTCCAAGAATTTCTGGAATTGGTGCTCAAGCTTTTTGCTTACTTGTCTACTGGGGAAAGGTAGAGGGTGGATATAAGGCTTGAACTCCGTCTTCTTCTCCTCACCATTCCTCTTGGCAATATCCTGATTTTGCCTGACATCTTGGCTCACTGCCTCCTTTTCTTGGAAAACTTCAGTTTCCTCTTCAAGCAGCTTTGTTCTCAGATTCCTTTCAATATTCTTGCCACTTCTTATTGAGATGGCATAACAGTGCTCATTTGAGGCACCCTTCGGATTATTAACTGTGTCACTTGGGAGGGTGCCTGGAGGCCTATTGTTGATGGCATTAGCCAACTGTCCTACTTGAGTTTCCAATGCTCGCAAAGAAACAGATTGGCTTTGAAATATCATATCATGTTTTGCCAAATGAGCATCTGTCTTCATCATGTAAGAATTTGTCTTGACCATCAGCTGTGTAAACATATCTTCCAAAGAGGGTTTCCTATCTTGCATTTGTTGTCTTGATTGGGAAGGGAATCCAGAAAGATTATAGGGTCTGTCATTCACTGGAGCAGATGAGGAAACTCCTTGATTATCCCTCCAGGACAAGTTGGGATGGTTCTTCCATCCTAGGTTGTACTGGTTCGAGTATGGATTATTTTATTGTAGGCGATAGTTACCAACGTATTGTGCACCTTTTGAATTGGAAGGGCACCTATCGCTTGAATGAGTTTCTCCACACTTGTCACACAACACAAATGGGGTTTGTTGCTGACTGTTCCCCAAACGATCCAGTTAACTTGCTAATGCTACCACCTGAGCTGATAATGCTGCCATTGGATCAATATCATGCACTCCAGCCACATTTTTTGAAGTGTTTCTTTCAGAAAGCCATTGGTAGCTATTGGTTGCCAATTCTTCAAGCAATTGAAATGCATCATCAAATGACTTGCTCAATAAAGAGCCTCCAGCAGCTGCATATACTATAGGGCGATGATGTGGTAGCAAGCCCTTGTGAAATAAATAGACTTGGTGCCACGGTGGAATCTCGTGATGAGGGCACCTACAAAGCAAGTCCTTGTACCTCTCCCATGCTTCGTACAAGGACTCAGATTCAGATTAGGTGAATGATATGATGTAATATCATTCACCATTTCAATTGTCTTGGCCGGTGGAAAATACTTGTTTAGAAATTTACCACAGACATCGGTCCAAGTGCTGATGGATCTCATAGGTAGAGACTGTAACCAACTCTTGGCTCTATCTCTGAGAGAGAAGGGAAAAAGCCTCAAGCGAATAGCATCTTCAGAGACACCATTATATTTGAAGGTGTCACAGATCTCCAGAAAATTTGAGAGATGCGCATTCGGATCCTCTCTGGGCAAATCGCCAAACTGCACAGATGTTTATATCATTTGAATGATGGCTAGTTTGATTTCAAAATTGTTGGCATAGATGGGAGGTCATCTTATACTCGACTGTAAGTTCTCCATTTGAGGGGTTACAAACTCCCTCAAAGGCCTCGTATAGTTGTGATCTCCTGCCATCTTAGTACCTATGTCACAAAATAGTAAGAAAACTTAAATAAATATGTACAAAACAAAAACTTGAACTAGGATTAACTAAACTCATTGTTAATATTGGCTAAACAAAAATAAACCATTTTCCCAGCAACGGCGCCAAAAACTTGTTCAACTCTTAACGATACTACAAGTGCGATTCGTGCACTTATAATATTGTTAAGAGTCGGATATCGTTCCCACGAGGAATACGTACTTCTTATAAAAGCCAAATATTAACCAATAGTATAATTTATCCTATCCAAGAACATCAAATTTATAAAACAATGTTTAAAAGAAATATAAAGACTAAAATAATAAATCTAAGATAAATAAATAAATAAAGAATAGGGGATCCTTTTTCACCTCATACTTCAATTAATGACATGTAATCCTTACAAGCAACATCAATGAATTGTTAAGTTAGTTTGAGAATATGATTTAGTTAAAAGCCTATGTCTAGGTCAATTAACCATAGTTTCATTTACCTAATTCACTATGTTTTCATGAGAACTAGCGCAAACTCCACTTATTAAGATCTATTCTCAAACACCCACTATACATGGCTGAAAGGTATATTTCTAACTAGTTAGCAAATTAATTTATCCAAGCCAATTGAATGAAATCGAACATGTATCAATATACATTAGATCTAAAATCCAAATCCCTATGTCTAGGCTCATCAGATTTCAATAAATCACTCAAAAGTTGATCAAACAATCAAGAGCATTAAACACCATATGATTGAACAAAACCAAATATTGTATATAAACTCAAAGTATTACATAATCAATCAATATTCATAGGAGAATCAAAAGAAAACTCTATACACAGCTTAGCTAGCCATGAAACATGAAAGTACAAACATATAAATCATATTCATGAAGCAATAAAGATAGAAAGAAGAGAGGATTATATATGCTATTACTTGATGTTGTTATGTATGAAAGGCACTACTGTCTTTCATTGTGTTTCTTGCTGCCATGATGGTATTAATGTAGGGGATCTCACCTCTTCTATTATATTACTCTGTCTACTTCTGTTTTGTAATTACGATGGAAAAGTCTATGATGGTGGCAAGGCAAGACCCATGAGGTTTCACTAGATTACAGTTCCATGGAGGCATTGAAGCATGGAGTGTCCAGTGGGACATGGGACGCGTCCGGTATGACGAAAATGTCATTTTGAGTTAGAGTAGGACCCAGCATGATGTGGTTACCTTTACTATGGACGCCGATGTTCACTTGGAGTTCGACATGCCTCTTGGGCAGCTTTGGGATGATCAGAGAGCTTCCTATAGGGAAGGTTCTGTGGAGTCGATTACTCGTACTCCCGTCCGTAGTGACATGCCCCGACTGGGGGCTTTGTCTATTGGAGATCCCGATGGGGTTTTGGATGAAGATTGGGTGCAGGAGCCCATTCTTCAGGTGTTTAGACTTGGTCAAGGCTTGATTTTCATTTAGTAGTTATATGTATAGGTATATTTATTTTGGAGTACTTAAGTTTTATGCTTTTGGAACATGCAAATGATGTACTTAAAGATGTAGTAAACTTTGCTTTATGAAAAGTCTTTTTAGTCCCTATGACTTGAGTCTTTTATTTATTCTATTGTTCTTATGTTTTGTGTTTCCAAAATTTGACCATTTTATGTTGTCCACAAAAAGAAGCATTTTGAAACTCATATCTTATACTATTCACTTTTATAACTCGAGTAAAGAATTTTAAAAATGTAAGAGTCGGTATTAAATGTAATGCCACTTGTAAGGGGGTGTTACATTAGGTGGTATCAGAGCAGTTTATCCTGTTGAGCCGGGGTATGAACTGACTGTGCTTAGGCAGGTAGAAATTCCTATATGTATTATGCATTTCCTTATCTCTTGTTTGAGATGTTGAAAGAGGATTGCATGAGTTGCTCTAGGTTAGATGTTAGTAGTTACTGTTACATAGTCGCATGATGTTGAGGACTGACTAACTCAATATGTAATATTCTGTGTGAACAGGAAACTATGATTTCAACTAGGCAAACTAGGAGAAATTAGAGTTCTTCTAGTGAGAGTCCAGTTGGATGACTAAACTCGTGCTGAATTGTTTGTATCTACACCTTTGGAGTAGTACTTCTAGTGTGAGTAAAGTCCAAGTTTGAGTCTTTTGGGTTTATAAGAAGGTTGTCTTGTTGTGCTGTGTGTTTCTCTGAAGCTAAACTCAGAGATGTTTTGTTTGGTCTCTGAAAAGAGACAACATTGTTTGAAATGGTTACTTCCGATTTTCATTGTGTTTTGACTTGTTTATTTTTGAGGGAAAGGCAAATGGCTCGCGGTAGACGTATGTGTGGGAATATAGAATGTGACAACAAAGGAATGACTGTGAGTGTGGGAACAATGCAAAGAATGGCTAAAGCAACAGTACAACAGAATCAAAGGATCGTTCAGCAGCAAGAATTGATAGCTGAGGTTCAGATCTTGTTAGAGTCGAATAAATCTCAGGATGTTGAACCCCATAATGTTGGATCATATTGGTTCCAAAAAAGGAGAAATTGTAAAGTCAAGCGATTCCAACAGAAATCGTATTCGCGACCACCAAGAAATCAACAACAACAGCAATCGTATGGAAGTAGTGCTAGTAGTGATAGATCCGGTCAGCCCGTGGCACTTTTACTGACATGTAAGAAGTGTGCAAAGAGTCATATGACAAGGGATTGTACGATCAAGGGAAAAGTTTGTTTCAAGTGCGGAAAGCTAGGACATGTGGTTAGGGATTGTACTTCACAAAGGACGATGCCTTCCGTTAGTGATGTACGTGCTTCAAAATCTCGCGAAGAAGGGATAATCAATTTCCCAAGTGGAGTAAAAGCATCCCGGACTGAAGACCTAACGAGGGAGATTATACTATAAGAGATGATCCTTTGATTTTACTGTAAAGTTCTGGTTGTAACCTATTTCTTCATGGCATATGGCTGTAGGGATCAATTAGAATCGTATGTGTTTTTATTACCTTTTAACCAAGTTATTTCTACTCCTACTACAAAGACCTGTTGTTGATAGCTAAGTTGTTTAAATTATCCTATGACCTGTTAAAGATTGAATCTTTTCTGTTGATTTGATTTGTTTAGCTCTCTCACATATTTGATCTTAAAAAAAAGGGATTGATTATCTTTCCATATCCTGTTAAATTGTTCCAAAGAAATTTTAAGAGTTCATTTCTAGAATTGAGTTGTCTGTGTATTTGTTTCCTTTTGACTTGAATATTGTTATTCTCATTTCTAAGCCTATTATCATTACACAAGTTGTTTAGACTATCCTGTTATTGTTAGAAATTTGAAACCTTTCTGTTAATTAGATTGTTTACCTTTTTCATAAATAGACTTGATCTCAGAGAATGATTAATTATTTTCTGACCATATCTTATTATTCTCTTCTAGTAGAATTTTAGTATCTCTTGAGACAAAAATTTCTGGATTTGGATCCATGAAGCTCATTCCTAAATTTTGTTGGACTATATCAAATTCTTCGTCAGATGGGTCCGGTAGTATACCAAATAGCTTCACTACATTTTCTTCCAAACCTTCATAACGTATTCCCCTATATTTCGATTGAGAAATTATGTTTCTGATCCAAACCACATCATAACGCTGAATGCAGTACAATTGGATAAGAAGTTGCTCGGTGAGACACTTCCTGTTAAGATCGAGGTTAGGTGGTCTGATGGATCGACTGAAGGAAGTTGTTGTTTTCTCCAAGATCAGTTTGCATTTTAGTTATCATCAAATTCATTTGAAGGTGGAAGATGCTTCCAAAAATAACCTTTCTGATGCGTTATGGGCACTACAAGTATTTAGTAATATCGTTCCATGTAACGAACACTTCAGTAGTATTCATTGACTACATGAATAGGATCTTTCTTCCCTATTAAGATAGATTTGTCGTTGTCTTTGTTGACGATATTCTGATATATTCTTAAAGTTCGGAGGAACATGATGAACATCTCAGTGTGGTTCTTCAAATTTTGAAGAAGACGTTATGTGTGAAGTTGTCCAAATGCAAATTCCGGTAGAGGCAGTTCAACTTTTGGGTCACGTGATCTCAAAGGAAGGAATTGCTGTGGATCTGTCGAAAGTTGAAACAGTTCTTCAATGGGAAAGACCAAAGACTGTATCAGATATTCACCACAAGATTCTCCAAGAGGGCAAGACCTCTCATCCAGCTTACATGAAAGAGTCAAGCGCCTGCATGAACTGAGGCATGTAGGAAAATTTTCAAAAATTGAAGAGACATTCGACTACTTCGCCAATGTTGGTTCTACCTAATCCCAACAAACTTTTGAGACGTCTAGTGATATTCCATATTAGCGCTCGGGCATGTGCTTGTACGAACAAAAGTGATAGTAACATATGTTTCAAGACAACTGAGAGCACATGAGAAGAGTTACTCTACATAAACTCGAAGTTAGCCATTGTGGTTGCATTGAAGATCTGAAGACATTCTATAAGGAACAGTGTCCGCGTGTATTCTAAGGTGAAACAAATTTCGAGGACGTAACACCTCAAAAATTGCTTGTTTCCTGATAAATACTCATTTTATAATATTTGTGATTTTTGTGAATTTTTTTAGAATTGTTTGATTATTTTAATATATTTCTCGATTTGTGTGCACATTGAGCCGAGCCGGGAAAATGAAATATTTTCCCCAAGGTCGAAAAACCTTGGATTGTAGAAACAATGACGGTGGATCTTACTAAACCCGAGGCCGGACACAGTTTATAAAGTTTTCATTTTTTGAGATTTTATCTGATGGATAAAATTTAGATGCGCTCTATTATCCATCGAACAATAGATACCGATATTATTAACTGTAACTTTTATCCACTGGTTAATAACTTACAGTAAAAATCTCGTAGATTATTTCTATCTAGTCACTTTTATGATATCATCTAAGTGACATCTGTAACACCCCAAATTCTGGCTATATGAATAGTAATAGCAGAATTGCACTGTTTTGTATTTTCTGTGTGGTATAAAAATAATTTGACTGTTCTGAGATTATACTTGATCATTTTGTGTGATTTGCTCCTGGCTAGGAAAAATAATATTTTTTTGGTAGGAAATTTGATCGCCTCATTTGGAAACGGGGATCTTACTAAACCCGAATCTGAGTGACTCAGAAAAGAATCTTTTAAATTTTTAGAATCTATCTATAAAACAAAATAATATTGTACTGATAAATATTCGTGATTAGATTTATAGCAGTCGTTGCTATGAATGTTGGAACCGATAAGTTTTAATTAATAAGAAAAAGTGTTTAGAACATTTCTTGTAAGTAAAATTAAAGTGAACCAATAGGATATAGTCAAAACAATTGGTTAGACTTTTCTAACCAATGAGAATTAGTCAAGGAAAGAAGTTTAGACTTCCTTGTGGACCATTAGATTTGAAGCTTGACTTAGAAGCTTTGATCTTCACCATTGATTCAATCAATGGTGTAAAACAAATCCTATCAAAATTATCAAGTAATATTTACCATAGATAAGATTAATGGATAAGATTGAGTCAACATTAATTGTTTGACTTTTACTTAGGAAACTAATTAACCTTAATTTAGTTGTCCTAATTACCTAATTAAGAAATTAAGTATACTAACTTGATTAGGGAATTGTTATAACTTAATCCTTAATTTAATATTCTAATTCTAATTAGAAGTGATGATGCATGTTAAATATGTATTAGATGCATGCTAAATATGTTAAGTTAAATTAGTTATGTACTTGAAGGATTAAGTAAGAATGGTTAGGAAATTAAACTTAATTAATTAGCTAACCAATTAACTAGTAATTAGGCTTGAACTAATGATGAATTAAAGACTTAAACCCACCTAAACCATCATGGACAGCAGCAGAATTGGAGGCCCAATAGCAGCAGAATTGAGCTTGGAATTAACAACCAATTAAAGGGTTTAAACTCACCTAAAACCACCATGGACCAGCAGCAAAATTTGAGGCCCAACAGCAGCAGAATTTGGAGATGGTCCAGCTGAATTGGAGCAGCAGAAAACTTGGCCCAGCAGCACCAAGCTCCACGGTCCAGCAACAATTTGGAGCAGCAGAAACAGCAGCCACGTCCAGCAGAAATAGCAGCACGGTTCAGCACATTTGTGAAGCTTTTATGTGATATTTGAATATCACAATGTCATGCAAAGTCAAGTGAGCAACCAATGAGAAGAGAGAGTCCTTGTGCAATTAATGCATGGCTATTTGCTCAAGCAAATGTCACTCACGTCATTCACCAAGACACAACACGGCAGCAGCTGGATGGGGGGATAATTGCAAGTGAATTCCTTATTTTTTTTCACCACAATGACTCACGGCTGGCAGCTGTTTTATACACTCAAGATTTGAATAATTACTCAAGTCATTCACACGATCAAATGTCACAAACTATCCACGGTTGGCAGCTGTCTTCATACATTCAGAATTTGGATATTATTCAAGTAAAATCATCCAAATATCACAAGTAATACCCGGTTTGGCAGCAACTTATTCACGTCTTCATCTTCATTTTTTTTTACTTCTCAAATATAAGTCCATTTCTCTCCAAAACACCAAAGAAAACTCACGCTTCTCTCTTCCATCTTCTCCTTCCAATCGGTCACCATCTTGAAATCACACCATCCATCCTTTTAAACACTCATCTCTTAGTTTGTTTTTGACTCAAGCCATGTTCTAAACATTTCTTCTTCATAAGGTCCTAAGCTTCTTCAATCTTCTTCCTAAAGAGGTAAGCTTTGAGTTAATGATTCAAAGTTGATTTTTTTTATTTTGTTAACCATGATTTTTCCATGGTTTTCAACCTTGATTCTTGTATAGTCCTTCACTAATTTTTCTTGAAAATTTTAGGGCTTGTTAGAAGATTTACAAAGTTTCAAGGCAAGGGAGGAAAGCTTACAAAGCTTGTCTTCAAGAGGTAAGAGGGAGACTCAACCTTACCACCCATGTTCTGGTAGTATAAGGATGGTTTATTCGGTGAAAAATCCTTAAGGATTTAATCACCTATTGTTTGAGGCTCTTGGACTGTATTAATTGGACTGTATTGAGATGTGCCTGATTGTGTTTTGTGTGTTTTGGACTGTACTTGGGATGTACCTATTTGTGCTTCTATGAGATCTGATTTTATTTTGACTCTTGCCTGTATGCTGTAATGCTTAAGGAACTGATAATATGTATGTATGTAGAATATAAACTGTAGAGAAACTTATACTGTATGAACGTGGAATTTATACTGTAAATTTCTATAAATTTTATGAGAAAGGGATTTAATTGGAAATATTATGGAAATATGGGGTCATTATGGAAATACTCTGTTTTGAGGGACAAAAATATAATTTATGTGTTTTGAAGAACGAAAATATAATTAATTTGTTTTGAGGGACAAAAATGTAATTTATGTATTTTAAGGGACTATTTTGCAAATATATGAGAAATACAAGATAAATTTTAATATTAAATTGAATAAAACAAGTAATTCTAATTCAAAACGTATGAAAAATAATCACGCGATTGAAAAACGTTAAAAAATCACTACGTGATTCGAAAAAGGCGACATGCAATTGAGTCGCGAATGAAAATATATGAGAATATGACTACGTGATTAAATTACAGTATTACTGTTGTTAAATTATTATATGAACCTTGTATATGTGATATTAATAGAAAATTGTGAATAGTGCATAGTACATGCATTGGAAAAGTCCAAAGGACTGTGTATGGCAAGTTGCCTAGGAGAGATTACACCTCCTGAGTGGGTGCGATAAGCGTAGTGTAGGTCACTGATTGACCTTGGGGGCATTGGGGTGCGGGTTGCCTACAATGGACAGTTGGTAGCTCTTCTATACCGTGGGTTAGACCGATGCAACACACTAATGATCCGGACCGAGACACTATCCCTAATCATGATTTGTTAAAGACTGTCGTGCATGTGCTAGATGTGCAGAAAATGAGCACGTGGTTTGAAGCACGTTGGTGCCGACAGATCTTTTCAGTCATTCTCTCTGACTTGAGTTATAGCTCCATGGAGTAGGATATTGAGTCAGTGTACATTGCATTCATATTTGCATTCCAGATGATATATCATTGTAACTCTTACTCATGTATAATTCTTGCTTGTGGTAATTAATATATTGAATACTTGAGTATTGAAAGTAGCATAATCGTAATTCTTCTTTTATTTATTGTATAATGATATATATAAGGTTAATGGCATAACTGTAATTATAGTATGACATCTGTATAATATTTTGGATGTGTTTATCTTCATTGCTACCATACTGGTATTGGCATAGGTGATCTCACCTCTTGTATGTATATGTTGTATTATGTTTATGTGTTGTTAAGACACTGAGCCAGACGTAGAGCGAGAAGCAGAAAAAGGTCCAGATTCCGTTGAGAATTTTGAGTTTTGATGGCGGTGGAGATTCCTAGCTTCCTGGGTTACATGAGACTGACATTTATCGGAGGGGACGAAGCATGGACTGAAGATCTTGAGAGAGAAAGTATATACTATTTAGGAGATGTAAATATTAGACTGAGTAGACTACAGTCAGGGAACCCTTACTTTTCTGTTACTATTTATGTACAGTTAGAGTTTCCTATATCTATCAGGCAGCACTGGGGAGCGTACTATCGCACCCGTAGAGAGAGTAGTGTTGTATCGTCCGCTCGGACATTTCCTCCCCGGACTTTACGTCGGGTTGGAATTCCCCCACCCGGGGAATCAGAGGAGGATCCATCTGAGGATCCGGCTACTTCTGAGGGTTCAGCTACCTAGTTATACTTGGGCAAAGATGTCAATGTAAATAGTATTTAAACTTTTTGGAGTGACTAGTTGTAATATTTATAGTATGACAGTGTCAAAGATTTGTATGTGTATAACTAGAGAATTGGATATGTATAAATGATGTAAATTATTTGTAATGATGCTGTGATGTTTTATTTTCTGCTAAGTTTATTTTCTTGTTATTAAGAAATTTTGAATTTCGTATTTTTCCCTACAATGTACGTTATCTATATAAGGTTAAATTTGGTAATTATGTAACATAAATGTGGCATCCTAAGGTGGGTGTTACAACATCGTTACATCACCATATGACAACATGATTTGATATTTTCGATAAGCGTGCGAAGCTTCTCAAGGAAGCTTTAGGAGAAACTTATTATGGAAGTTTTGCTCCATTTTCCTAAAGAGGCACATGGTTTTAGGGAGGAAAAAAGATGACAAGATGTCATCTTTTCACAAGCCATCATCTATCACCTTTCACCCAAAAAGCTATCATCTTTTCAATTTCAAAATTTTCTATCACTTTCTCTCTCTACCCTAAAGTTTCTATCTCATTTTCTCTCTTCTTCCTCTCCTCTCCAAACCACATGGCCACACCTCTTCCTCCACCCTCCATGTTTGCTAAATTTCAAGCAATCATATTGCTTGAAACTACATGTTGCTTGAAGACATTTTCTTGTTGAAATAACTTCCTAAAGCTCTCATCTTCCATTTTCTCTCAACCTCATGGCTACCACCTTCATCCTCATCTTCCATTTTTGTTTCCTCTATTCAATCATGTTTCTTGGATCTACACACTTTATGGATGACTTTCTATGTTAAGATCACCATCAAGTTCTCTCATCCTCATCATTTTCTTTTAAATCTTGACTTGAAGATCTTAGGGTGAGATTCTTGATTTCTATTCTTCCTCTCTCATTTTCCTCCACACCTCATGACCAAGACTATTTTGAAGGATCAAAGAGTTGATTTTTATGCTATCACCTAGTTCATTTCCATTTTTCTACCGGTGAATGCTTATGTGCCAAAAGCATCTCAAATGGTTTTTGATGATAACAAAGGCAAAAGTGAAGATCAAGTGCAAAAGAAAAGATCAAGATCAAAGAAAGAAGTCAAGAAGTTTATTTAGTTATAAGACTTAGAACATTAATGTTAAATGCTCTCAAGATTTCTCAAATGGTTTTTCAATATATCATTTCAAAATAAGTGGGAAAATTCAAAGCTAAACATGTTTTTCAAGAAACTTGAGTTTCAATCTTAAATCTAACACTTATAAAAGGATTTATGTTTAATCAAGTGTCTTGAGGTGTTAGAAATGGCTTACAAGCTTTATTGGACTTGAAAAATATGTTCAAAGGCCAATGTAATCGATTACATGATGTTTGTAATCAATTACACAGCAAACAGAGGCCTTGTAATCGATTACATGATCTATGTAATCAATTACAAGCAAGTCAGAGGCCATGTAATCGATTACATCAAGTTGGTAATCGATTACAATGAGCCCAGAAAGGCAAGAACACGTTCAAAGAGTCATGTAATCGATTACATGGATATTGTAATCGATTACACAGCAAGACAGAAGTCATATAATCGATTACATGGATATTGTAATCGATTACAAGCAAGTCAGGAGCCATGTAATCGATTACACCAATAATGTAATCGATTACACAGAGCCCAGAAAGCCAAGAACACGTTGGAACAACAATGTAATTGATTGCATTTGTTGTGTAATCGATTACACGCATCCTGACAGTGTCCAACGGCTATATTAAATGTATTTAATGCTTGGCTAAAAGTCTCCAACGGCTCCATTTATTGAAAAACTTATAAATACCAATGTTGGGTCTTCATTAGAGGTTGACCTTGAACTAAAAACTGATTGCTAATACTTCAAAACGTGATTTAATCTTCAAATCCATTCTTGCTCTATTTTTTTGTGAAAAATGTGGGTTAATCTTTGAGAGCATATTAGAGCTTCAATTTGTAATCATCTACTCTTGTGAGAGTTTCATTCAATCAATCTATATTGCTTTGTAAAGAGGGTGAGATATCCCTCTAAAAGTGTAAAGGGTAAGGTATCCCTCAGTTGAAGAGGCTCAAGCTCCAAGGGTGAGCTATCCCAAAGTCTTGAGTGCTCAAAGTTGTAAAGGTTGTGAAGCACCTATTGAAGCTTGAAGAAATAGTGAAAAATTTCTAGCGAATGCTTGAGGACTGGACGTAGATCACAAGTGGATTGGTGATCGAACCAGGATAAATTATTGTGTTTATTTTCTCTAAACCATTCTCTTTACATTGAGCACTATTTTATTGAATTGCTTGAATATTGTTCCCTTTAGCTATTGCATTTATAAGTAAAAATGTTTATCTCATATATCCAATCATCTCTAATCATCAATTAGCTTCAACAAAAATTGTTTATCAAACGATTTGTGAAAGATTTGTGAACTTGTTTTACATACTTAATTCACCACCTCTTGAGTATCGAGGCCACTTGGTAACAAGTGGTATCAGAGCTAGACTCTTGTATAAAGAGCTTAGCAACTTCAAGAGAAGTGATGACTTCAAATGGTTTTTCAAATGAAGGTTCTTCTATAAATAGACCTCCTTATTTCAATAGGGATGGTTATGCTTATTGGAAAGAAAGGATGAAAATTTTCATTGAAGCTATTGACTTAGATGTGTGGGACGCCGGTGAAAATGGTACTTTTGTTCCCACACAAACTAAAGATGATGTGAAAATTAATACACTTAAAAATGAATAGACCGATGATGATAAAAAGAAGGTTCAATATAATTTTAGAGCCAAGAACATCATCACCACATCCTTGGGATATAATGAATTCTTTAGGGTGTCAAATTGCAAGACCGCAAAAGAAATGTGGGATACCCTACAAGTAACTCATGAAGGTACTAGTGAGGTAAATCGATCTTGAATAAATACTCTTACTCATGAATACAAATTGTTTAGAATGAACCAAGGTGAGAGTATTCAAGATATGTAAAAGAGATTTACTCATATTGTTAATCATCTTATCTCATTGGGAAAGACATTTCCTAATAAGGATCTTATTAACAAAGTCTTGAGATGTTTAAGCAGGAATTGGCAACCCAAAGTAACAGCTATTACGGAATCTAGAGATTTATCAATAATGTCTCTAGCCACCTTATTTGGGAAGCTTCAAGAACATGAGCTGGAACTAAATAGGCTCAATCAAAATGAAGAGCATGATAAAAAGAAGAAGGGAATTGCACTCAAAGCCACCTCTTTTATAATTGAAGATGATGATGAAGATAGTGAAGAGGATGCAGAAAACGTTGAGCTAAGTGAGGAGAATCTTAGTCTCCTTGTGAGAAAGTTTGGAAGATTCCTAAAGAAAAATAGATTTCAAAGAAGACCACCTTTTCCTCAAAAAAAAGTGTATCACAAAGGAGAAGGACCCTCCACTCCTCCAAAATGCTATGAATATAGAAAATCGAGGCATATGAAAATGAAGTGTCCTATGTATCTCAAGAAGACGGAGAAGTTTGAGAGAAGGCCTTCCAAAGAGAAGAAATGAAGGAAAGCATACATAGCATGGGAGGACAATGACTTAAGTTCTTCCGATAGTTCGGAGAATGAAGAAGCCCATCTTTATCTCATGGCTCAAGGAGAAGAAAGTGAAGAGAGCGACACCGAGGTAACTTCTTCTAACTTAGAATCTCAACCTTCTTATGATGAATTGCAAGATGCCTTTCAAGAATTGCATGATGAATCTTTGAGGCTCACAAAAATAGTTTTATCTTCTAACAAAACAATCTCCTTATTGGTAAACAAAGTCTCTATTTTAAAAGCAAGGAGATAAATGAGCTTAAGATTGAAAATGAGACCTTAGGACTCATTGATGCTAATTCATTATGCATGACTTGTTCCTCACATGATAATACATTCATATCATTACCTTATTCATCATGCAAAGCTTTTGAAAAAGAAATTGAAGATTTGAACAACACTCTTGCAAAATTCACTTTTGGAAGAGACAACTTGAATGTGCTGTTAGGGAAACAAAAATGTGTTTTTCAAAAAGCCGGTTTGGGATTTAATCCAAATAACCATCAAAAGTCTTTATTTGTTTCCTCAAAAACTTCAAGTAGCCCCTTTGTCAAATGTTTTCATTGTGGTAAGAAAGGGCATAGTGCATCCACTTGCAATGTTAGAAAGAATATAAACACCAAGGTTGGAATCAAAAAGATTTAGGTTCCTAAAGGTACAATGCCTAACTCTAGCACAGAAGGACCCAAAACAATTTGGGTACCAAAGGTTAAAATTTGAATGTGTGTTGTAGGTGTGCTTGAAGACTAAGAGCTCAAGTTAGTACCTTGATAGTGGTTGCTCCAAGCACATGACCAGTGATGGCTCCAAGTTCTCTTCCCTTACCCACAAGAAACATGGTCATGTCATATATGGTGATAACAACAAAGGGAAGATTCTTGGAATTGGCAAAGTTGGTAAGATCCCTTCATCATCTATTAATAATGTTTTGCTTATTGAAGGACTTAAACATAATTTGCTTAGCATTAGTCAATTATGTGATAAGGGCAATAGAGTTATATTTGATTCTTCTTGTTGCATAATTGAGGGAAAGGATGATAAGCAAGTTAAGTTTGTTGGTTATAGGGTCAATAATATATATATGATTAGTCTTGATGATATCTCCTCAAATGATGCTAAATGCTTTATGAGTAAAGAAAATGATTCATGGTTATGACATAGAAGAATTGCTCACATTCACATGGATCACTATCACTTAAACAAATTGGTTTCTAAAGAACTAGTGATTGGTCTTCCAAAGCTCAAATTTAAAAAAGATAAACTTTGTGATGCATGTCAAAAAGGAAAACAAGTAAAGGTCTCTTTTAAAGCTAAAAACATGGTTTCAACTTCTAGACCTTTACAACTTTTGCACATGGATCTTTTTGGTCCCTCTAGAACTATGAGCTTTGGTGGGAATTACTATGCATTGGTGATTGTGGATGATTTTTCTAAATTTATATGGACATTATTCTTAGCCCACAAAAATGATGCTTTTCAATCATTTAAAAAGCTTGCCAAAATTATCTAAAATGAAAAAGGTTTTTGTATTGCATTCATAAGAAGTGACCATGGTGGTGAATTTGAAAATCATGAATTTAAAACATTTTGTGATGAACATGGCATTGAGCATAATTTTTCTGCCCCTAGAACACCACAACAAAATGGTGTTGTAGAAAGGAAAAATCGATCTTTAGAGAAAATGGCAAGAACTATGCTTAATGAGGCCAACCTTCCTAAGTATTTTTGGGCGGATGCGATTAACACTGCTTGTTATGTTATGAATAGAGTCCTAATAAGGTCAATTTTAAAGAAAATCCCATATGAATTGTACAAAGGAAGGAAGCCAAATGTGTCACATTTTCATGTCTTTGGATGTAAATGTTTTGTCTTGAATAATGGAAAGGATAATTTGGGGAAGTTTGATGCAAAATCTGATGAGTGAATATTCATTGGCTATTCTATACATAGTAAGGCCTTTAGAGTCTATAATAAATGAACTATGACCATAGAAGAGTCTATACATGTTGCATTTGATGAAACTAACCCAAATGAGTCAAGAAAGGAGCTTGTTGATAATGTTACAAAAATCTTGGCAAAAACGCACTTGGAAAATCAAGAGAAAGAGTCCAAGAAGCAAGAAGAGAGACTCCTTGATCACTTATGGCAAAAAGATTCAGAAATCTTGGATCGACCTAAGGAATGGAGGACTTCAAGATATCACCCTCTCGATAAGGTGATAGGTGATGTATCAAAAGGGGTAATCACTCGAAACTCACTTAGAGATGCATGTAATCACTTAGCCTTTATATATCAAGTTGAACCTAAAGACATAAATGAGGCCATTAATGATGAGCATTGGATCTTGGCCATGCAAGAAGAACTAAACCAATTTGAGAGAAATCAAGTTTGGGAATTAGTTACAAGGCCCAATGATCATCCTATAATTAGCACCAAATGGGTCTTTAGGAACAAACTTGATGAAACGGGCCTAATAATAAGAAATAAAGCTAGGCTTGTAGCTAGGGTTATAATCAAGAAGAAGGCATAGATTATAAAGAAACTTATGCTCCCGTAGTTATATTAGAGGCCATTAGAATGCTACTTGCATATGCTTGCATCATGGATTTCAAACTCTATCAAATGGATGTCAAAAGTGCCTTTTTAAATGGTTTTATATAAGAAGAGGTGTATGTGGCACAACCTCCTGGTTTTGAGGATTTTGAAATGCCTAACCATGTTTTTGTTGGGAATTGCGGATCAAAATATCTCGCAGCGGAATAATAGGATTCCCACACAGGATCCATGCGAAAAGTCCATAATCTTGAGTATGATAAACAAAGCGAGGTGAATCACCAAACCGTAATAGTGACGATGTTTCGCGGTATTTAGCTGCGAATAAAAGAAGAACCTTTTAGGTGCGGCTAGGGTTGTGATGACCCCTTTGATACTATTTATAATAGTGGCATTTGCCTTAAGTGATAAAACAGCAAGGTAAGTGTGCAACCCTAAAACCCATCATGACATGAGTTAGGCCCACAATTAAATCCGAGTCCAACTTGGATCCTTATTGCTCCAATTTATCTGTTCTAAGTGTGCGACCCATGGGTTCTCATGACGTTGGTAGTAATATTAAAATCTCATTTTAATATTACAAACAATGAGCGATATCTAGCAACACATCTTTGCTACCCAAGTAATGAGAATGTCGGTGATTTGACATAACCTATCCGTGATCAATGTTTCCGTGTAGTTTAGTCCCTTTGTCAAGATATCTAGATTGAACACAAGGCATGGAATGCGTCACCCTTGTATAGTCCAATCATTTGTTTCCGATACTCAAGTAGACTTTGTAACAACAAATGAGATCAATATCTCATATTGACTCATTTGAGATGCCATGCATTCATCTCACTGGGGGGCGAAGATATCGCTCCTATTATGTAGGAGTGACAAATTCAATCTAGGTCACTCACATCCCTCTGCATGATTTGCGGTATGTCCAATAACCAACTTTATAATCACCTTGTTCAGATGACGTTTGATGGCATTAAAACACACAACTCCTCATGTAGGAATCGTAGTGATTTCGGGTCAAAGGACCACAAACACCATTATCACTATGAGAATCGCATGACACTCACGTAACGATCCATGTAGCGTTCTCATGGTGGGTCATCCAAGACATCATTACTCTAATATGTACCAATGTGAAGACTTGATATCTCATATCCATGACCCGTGAGATGCGGTCATCAGCCTCTACACATACTAGTCTCAATGTATTATTGTTGTCCTAATTAACAATAATACTTGACTAGGGACATTTAAGAATAGTGTTGTAACAAAAGGATCTCACGATCAAGTCATCCACTTGATGTCCTATGGCATCAAACTTACTATTCTAAGGACTTTATTATGTTTATCAAAAAGAACACAATAAATGAAATGCCTCATATATAAAATAGCATAATATAATGTATGTCAATACAAACAAAATGTATTGGCCACTAGGGCATACACCAACAGTTTTTAAACTGAAAAAGGCCTTGTATGGTTTGAAACAAGCTCCTAGAGCTTAGTATGAAAGGTTGAGCAAATTCCTTTTAGAAAAAGATTTTTCTAGAGACAAAGTTGATACTACCATTTTCATAAAACATAAAATGCATGACATACTTCTAGTTCAAATCTATGTTGATGATATTATATTTGGAGCTACTAACAACTCTCTTTGTAAAGAATTTTCAAATATTATGTAAAGTGAGTTTGAGATGTTCATGATGGGTGAGCTCAATTTCTTCCTTAGTCTCCAAATCAAGCAAACAAGAGAAGGAACTTTCATAAGCCAATCCAAGTATTGCAAGGAGCTGCTCAAGAAGTTTGGAATGGACAATGCCAAGCATATGACTACTCCTATGGGCACCTCTTGCTATTTGGACAAGGATGAAGGAGGTAAATCAGTAGAAATTACAAAATATAGAGGTATGATTGGCTCACTCCTTTATCTCACAGCAAGTAGGCCTGATATAATGTTTAGTGTATGCATGTGTGCTAGATATCAAGTTAATCCTAAAGAATCATACCTGAGTGCTGTTAAAAGAATAATGAAATATCTAATAGGCCATCACAAATGGGTTTGTGGTACCCTAAAGGTGCCTCATGTAGCCTTTTGGGGTATTCCGATTCTGATTTTGCTGGATGCAAAATGGATAGGAAGAGCACTAGTGGAACATGCCACTTGCTTAGAAGCTCACTAGTTTCTTGGCATAGCAAGAAACAAAATAGTGTGGCATTGTCTACAATTGAAGTTGAATATGTTGCAGCTAGGAGTTGTTGTGCTCAAGTTCTTTGGATGAAACAACAACTCTTGGACTATGGTCTTGAGCTTAATCACATCCCCATAAGATGTGATAATACTAGTGTAATTAATTTGTCCAAAAATGCCATTTTGCATTCTAGGACTAAACATATTGAAATAAGACATCATTTCATTAGAGACCATGTTCAAAAGGGTGATTGTATGCTTGAATTTGTAGAAACCTTTAAGCAACTAGCTGACATTTTCACTAAGCCCTTAGCAAAAAAAGCATTTTTCTATATAAGAAATGAACTTAGTATTTTGGATCAATCATGCATAAATTGACATTTTGCTGCATAATCCTAAAATCAAATCATGTTGCTTTCTGCATAAATTGCCATTTTGCTGCATAATTTTTGAATTTTTAATCATATTTGAACCCAATATTGACTTAAGCATCGGAGATTTCCCCTAAGTTGTTTTGTAGGTGCTCCCTCACATCAAAGACTCCCAAGCAACTCAATAACCTCATAATTTCACCAAAATGGTGTAATTCTTGGTAAAATTAGTATTTTTGCACAACTATGTGATTTGAATCATAATATGATTAGATTATATGCTTGCATGATGATTTAAATTGATTTAAGATGCTCTGGAACTGATTTGAATGGTTTAAAATTGATTCTATGATGTTTGGAATGCAAAATCTGAGTTAAAGTGTGCTAGTAATCGATTACAATGCCTTTGTAATCGATTACACAGGTTCTGTCAAGCATGTAATCAATTACACAACTTTTGTAATCAATTAGAATCAACTCAGAACTCAGGTAATCGATTACATCAACCATGTAATTGATTACAAGGTTCCCGAGAAGCATGGTAATCGATTACACCAAAAATGTAATCGATTACATGAGAACCAGAACGCTTGTAATTGATTACAAAACCAATGTAATCGATTACACAGGGTTTTTTAAAAGGTTTCTGACGCGCGCAGAGCTCATTTCTTAGAAACTCTTCAGCTACTTCATCTTCCTCCTCTGCTCCCACGCAACCTAAACCTCCCAATCTCTCTTTTCTCACTCAAATCCCCCTAAAATTCCTCCATTTCACCTCTTTCTAACTCGAAAAACTCCTCTCCACACAGTCCATCTCTCAAATCCCATCACAATCCCTCACCCAAATCTCCCCATCACCTCTCACGAACACTATCTCCCATTCTCTGCCCTAAACTCATCCCTCTCTCTTTCCTCACTCATCTCCAAACACTTTCCACTCAGCCCACTCTCTTCT
Organism: Ormosia semicastrata; assembly: GCA_029884595.1. Classification (NCBI taxonomy): domain Eukaryota; kingdom Viridiplantae; phylum Streptophyta; class Magnoliopsida; order Fabales; family Fabaceae; genus Ormosia; species Ormosia semicastrata. Next base: position 81,724,937 of record JAQQTO010000060.1, read on the forward strand.
TCCTCATCAAATGGCTGAATCCTCTCATTGTTCAAAGCGCCCAAGAACAGGGGTTGTCATTGGAGGGTCCTCAGGTGGAGCTCCACACAACATTTCTGGCCTGGACCTCACTCGCCACTTCTCCACCGTGAAGAAAGTGAAGTTGTTCCGGAAGAACTTTCAGCTACGCAAGATTATTTCCCCCAGGTATCTTCCCATCACCTTCTGTGAAAATGAACCTCTAGAGAGTTTTAGAACCATTGAAAACTTAGGATTGCTGGGTTTCCTTAGTATAGAGAAGGCTATCTATCTAAACCTAGTGAGAGTCTTTTATGCAAATATGAAATTTGAAGATGATTGCTTAATATTTGAGGTGAAAAAGCAACAAATCAAGATAACTATAGCTGAGTGGTATAGGCTGACCAATCTCACTCCTGATGGAGCAAACTTCTGTGGAAATGCCAATATCTGGGGTCATGAATTTAAGCATAAGGCTGTTCTTCTTTCACTGATTAAGACTGGTTACTATCCCCCCAGTGATCCCAAAAAGAGAATCGTGGCCACTGGCCTAACCATGGAGAATAGGGTTCTCCACTATCTTTTGGTTAGGGGGTTGATTCCCAGGGGAGGGAATTACTCCCAGGTTCTCAAGGATGATGTGGTGTCCCTATGGGCAATGACCACTGGGAGACCAATATACCGGGGTTTCTACATTATAGAGCACATATTGGATGTAAAGAAAAAGAAGAACTCTGCCATCCCATTTGCTATGCTAGTGACAGCCATCCTAGAGCATTGTCACATTTCCCTGGCTGAGGAGTCCAAGGACACCAGCTCAAAAGGACCACAATCCATTAGCTTGCATACCTTGAAGAAGCTTCAGCTCTACAAAGTCGATGATAGGTGGCATTACATTGCCCATGGCACCTTTGGACATATCCATCATGATCCGGATAGTGATGACGATGAAGAGGCTCAGCATCCTACTCCTGCTCCTGCTCCAGCTATAGCCACACTAGACCTTCTGCTCTAAGAGATGCGAAACCTGAGCGCTACTGTAGACACACGCATGGATCGCATTGAGCAGAAGATAGATCACCTTGAGCTGAGGATGGACTATTCAAATCAGGAGCTTGCCTCCATTCGATCCCTCCTGGTAAGACCTTATTCTTCTCCGAGTACTACTGCTACACCTCCCACATCCTCTGCCTTTCCTATTCCCCTGTCCTTTGCTGGTCCATCGGCGTCCTTATTGATAATGAGGAGCTCCTAGACTCTGAGGACGATCTTGATCCCGACGATGATAACGTTGATCTAGGAGACATTGCTGCGGATCCAGACAGTGACAGCGAGGCTACTGATAGTGATCATGGCCCATTGCCCTGATGTTTTTCATTGTTATTTGCTTATGACTACATTGTACATTTTCTTTTTGGCTCAGTTATATAACATTGGTATACATTTTTGGTGTTTTTGGTTATTGGTTATATTGGTTATGATAAGTTACATTGTACATGTTTTTGATGATATATGAACTTGCATCAGCTTTGATAATTTTTCTCTAAATGATTGGTTTTTGAACATTGGTTATATTGCTTTTCTCTTGATATGAATTTACTGGCTTCATTATATTCTCTTTGGATTTGTTGTTTTGGCGATTCTTGGGAAATCATGAAATACAACCGAAATGTTGTCCATTTTTTTTTAAATGCTTGTCTTTTTGATAATGCCAACGGGGGAGAGAATAGTAGTGAAAAATGAAATCTAATTAAGGTTGCATGTGTACAGGGGAGTTATTGAGCTATTGAGTTCTTAAGCTTTTTACATGAAAAATCTAACTCAATAACATGCATAAACTTCGGGGGAGAGTTACGCCTAAATCTCATATATATATACAAATGTAAAAACTCTTTCTTTTTCCTATGATCAGTTTGTCATCATCAAAAAGGGGGAGAATGTGAATGCTTATGTCCCTAAAGCATGTCAAATGATTTTTGATGATAACAAAGGCAAAAGTGAAGATCAAGTGCAAAAGTGAAGATCAAGTGCAAAAGAAAAGATCAAGATCAAAGAAAGAAGTCAAGAGGTTTATTTAATTATAAGACTTAGAACATTAATGTTAAATGCTCTCAAGATTTCTCAAATGGTTTTTCAATATATCATTTCAAAATAAGTGGAAAAATTCAAAGCTAAACATGTTTTTCAAGAAAATTGAGTTTCAATCTTAAATCTAACACTCATAAAAGGATTTATGTTTAATCAAATGTCTTGAGGTGTTAAAAATGGCTTACAAGCTTTATTGGACTTGAAAAATGTGTTCAAAGGCCAATGTAATCGATTACATGATATTTGTAATCAATTACACAGCAAATAGAGGCCTTGTAATCGATTACATGATCAATGTAATCGATTACAAGAAGTTGGTAATCGATTACAATAAGCCCAGAAAGGCAAGAACACGTTCAAAGAGTCATGTAATCGATTACACAGCAAGACAGAAGTCATGTAATCGATTACATGGATATTGTAATCAATTACAAGCAAGTAGAAGCCATGTAATCGATTACACCAATAATGTAATCGATTACACAGAGCCCAGAAAGCCAAGAACACATTGGAACAACAATATAATCGATTACATTTGTTGTGTAATCGATTACACGCATCCTGACAGTGTCCAACGGCTATATTAAATGCATTTAATGCTTGGCTAAAAGTTTCCAACTGCTCCATTTATTACAAAACTTATAAATACCAATGTTGAGTCTTCATTAGAGGTTGACTTTGAACTGATTGCCAATACTTCAAAATATGATTTAATCTTCAAATCCATTCTTGCTCTATTTTTTGTGAAAAACATGGGTTAATCTTTGAGAGCATATTAGAGCTTCAATTTGTAATCATCTACTCTTATGAGAGTTTCATTCAATCAATCTATATTGCTTTGTAAAGAGGGTGAGACATCCCTCTAAAAGTGTAAAGGGTGAGGTATCCCTTAGTTGAAGAGACTTAAGCTCCAAGGGTGAGGTATCCCAAAGTGTTGAGTGCTCAAAGTTGTAAAGGTTGTCAAGCACCTATTAAAGCTTGAAGAAATAATGGAAAATCTCTAACGGTTGCTTGAGGACTGGACGTAGATCACAAGTGGATTGGTGATCGAACTAGGATAAATCATTGTGTTTGTTTTCTCTAAAACCTTCTCTTTACATTGAGCACTGTTTTATTGAATTGCTTGAATATTGTTCCCTTTAGCTATTGCATTTATAAGTAAAAGTGTTTATCTCATATATCCAATCATCTCTAATCATCAATTAGCTTCAACGAAAATTGTTTATCAAACGATTTGTGAAAGATTTGTGAACTTGTTTTACATACTTAATTCACCCCCCTCTTGAGTATTGAGGCCACTTGGTAACACTACCAAGAACCAAGAAAACAAAGTATAAAAACTCCTTCCTTTTTCTCTTGGGATAGGTCACAGCCACCACCCCAAAGACCATCACAAAGTCTTCAATAATTCAAGATAATCTTAGATCTTGAGTCTCTACATCATTCTAAGACACTTTTGTGTGGAGATCAATTTCTAATTCATCCATCTTCATGCATTCCTTTAAGCTTTACTTTAAATCTCATGTTCAAGAATCTTAAGGTAAAGTTCTTGAATCTTTCTTCTTATTTCATTTTAAAGGATGTAAAGCCATACTTTGACCTATGGTAATCTTATTCAAGCCCTAGGTACTAATTCTTGTATGTTTTCATTGATTCTAGGAACCTCTTGGTGGAGAAAGTTCGCTACACAAGGATATATAAGGAGCTAGGAGGCTACACTTGAGGTAAGAGGGAAATTAACCTCATCAACCATGCTATGGTGGTGAGGAACGAATGAGTGTGTTGGGATTGGAGAGTCCACATGAGGATTCATCCACCTGAATGTGTGATTTTGTTTTATGCTTGTTTGATTTTGTATGACTATATGATGTTGTTGTATGCAAAGATAATTTTGATGACTTAATGATATTATGTGATCTTGATAGTGAGCATGAATTTAATTGATTGTGGTGATTAAAGTAAGTGGCATGCTATAATTGTGTTGAGAAAGAATGATTTATTTGACCTCCTTTGGCCCTTGAGACTCACGGCCACCTTAGCCCAAGAAGAGATATCTATAAGAACAATATTGGTTATCAATGGACTCAGATGATTAAGTGTTAAAGACATAATCTATGAAGTTACTAGTGATTAAAGGAAGAAACAAGTTTTACCATTGTAGGAAATGAGTGTGATATTTGATAATTAGAGGTAAGAGTGAATTGGAGACTTAACATACTTGATAATAAAATGAAAGAGAAATTAGGATGGAATGAAGTTTTAGAAAGAATGTTAGGATATACTGTTTAGGTGATTTGGGAGATAAATTAGGTATACGAGATTTATAAGTAATATTGAAAATAATTAGAATGTCTTGATTTGAGGAGTAATAACTCTTGAAGGTACCGATGGAAACAATTTTGGAGACAATTGGAATAATGGAAAATGGTTTTTTGGTGGTGGATCTAGATGACATGATAATCGAGAAATTTAATTAAGGACTTATAAAATAAGAATGGGGAGGAATGAATTTTTATCATTAAATAAAAGAGTGATTTTTGGTCTTGAGAGGAAATACAAGCTTGAGAAAGAAATAGAGAAGATTGAAAGACTTAGATGAAAAAGGAAATGAACGTTGATGTAAAGACATTGTGGTTTCTTTTTAGGTTTATAAATGATATGAGGAAAGGTTATTTAGAGGAACTTAGTTAGAAGAAGCTGGTAATTTGAATTAACTTCTATCTTATTCTTGGAAGTATGATAACTAAAGCCTAAAGGAGACCTAATATTTCTATATACTAAAGAAATTTGTGAAAATGCTCCACGTGAATTGTTAGTAGTGATTCTTGAATATGCACAACTGAAATCCTTTGTGATAGCATACATTTGACATTGTGCCTTGGGCCGACGCACTGGACCCAAGTTGAGACTGAAATCCTTTGTGATAGCATGCATTTGGCATTGTGCCTTGGGTTGACGTACTGGTCCCTAAGTTGATTATGGATTTTGCCTGGTGCTTTTGGGCTGGAGTGCTGGACCCGAGTGGATCATTAGTATTATGTAGTTGTATGAGTGGCTATATAATATCATTGATACTAATGGTATTGGACAATTATATGGGCGGTTGCTTTAATATTGTTGGGAATGGTACGACGGTGGTTTGATTCATTGAGCATGCACGTGAACATTAGACTGTTGGCTTTGAATGCCTTGGAGTAAGCGAGAATTGGATAAGTATGATCTCGGATGGATCTCAGGGGGCGTCAAGGCGAGGTGATCCACCTAGTGACCACTGTCACATTATATACCCCTAGTCGTGGACACTGTTGCAACACACGATGAGGACCCGACAAGCACTATCCTTTTCGTGATCTGGCATAAATTGTCTTTTGAGGGGGGACAGGTCTTCTGGATTGCTCATCTCTGAATGTTGACTCCATGGAGTAGGAACTGGTTGCATTGTGTATAGGGATGGTCAGCATATACATCGTGCATATGCGTAGTCAGCATATCTGTTATTGTGGCATAATCCATATATATATATATATATATATATATATATATATATATATTGATATACATTACTGAATTACTTATCAGTTAATAACATGATTATGTTGTTGCTCTATAATAATCTTATATTGACCTGATTATGTTGTTGTTCTATAACATTTCTGAATTAAGATGATTATATATGCTATTATGATGGTACCATGATGGTATTGATATAGGGGATCTCACCTCTTCTATTGTATTACTCTGTCTATTTCTATTTTGTAATTATGATGGAAAAGTCTATGATGGTGGCAAGGCAAGACCTGCAAGGTTTCACTAGACTACGGTTCCATAGAGGCATCGGAGCATGGAATGTCCAGTGGGACACGGGATGCGTCCGGTACGACAGAAATGTCACTTTGAGTTAGAGGAGGACCTGGCATAATGCGGTTACCTTTACTATGGATACCGATGTTCACTTAGAGTTCGACATGCTTCTTGGGGAGCTTTGGGATGATCGGAGAGCTTCCTATAGGGAGGGTTCTTTGGAGTTGACTGCTCGGACTCCCATCCGTAGTGACATGCCTCGACCGGGGGCTTTGTCTATTGGAGATCTCGATGGGGTTTTGGACGAACATCGGGTGCAGGAGCCCGTTCTTCAGGTGTTTGGACTTAGTCAAGGCTCAATTTTTATTTGGTAGTTATATGTATAGGTATGTTTATTTTGGAGTACTTAAGTTTTATGCTTTTGGAACATACAAATGATGTACTTAAAGATGTAGTAAACTTAGCTTTATGAAAAGTCTTTTTAGTTTGTATGACTTGAGTCTTTTATTTATTCTATGGTTCTTATGTTTTGTTTCCAAAATTTGACCATTTTATGTTGTCCATAAAAAGAAGCATTTTGAAACTCATATATTACACTATTCATTTTTATAACTCGAGTAAAGAATTTTAAAAATGTAAAAGTCAGTATTAAATGTAATGTCACCCGTAAGGGGGTGTTACAATAGGAACTTAACTTGGTTTTCCTTTTCTTATTTCTTTCCTTTCTCTTGGCTGAGAAGAGAAACAGAGAAGAAAGAAAACAAAGGAAGAGAAGAAAGAAAGGGGAAGAGAAGAAGGAGAAGGGAAAAAAGGAGAGGAAGATCAATATCAATGATCAAAGCTTGAAGATTGATCATCCAATCAAGAGGTATAGGGTTTCTATTCATCTTTCTCTTTAAGTTCATTTGGATTGAACCTAGGTGTTTGCATGAATGGAAATAGGGGTTTGAATAGTCACATCCATGTTTTTGGCTTGGTTCTTAATTCCAAGGACTATGTTAGGATAGTTTAAGCTTAATAAATGTAAGATGACCATTTATGGCTCAAGATTAATCATTAAAATCCATAGATTAAGATTTGGGCAATGGTTGGAGTTATGTGTTTTGGGACCTAAATATATGCCTAAGAGAATCCATAGGTTGTAAAAGAGTTACAATAAGTTTAGGGGCCTATATTGGTGCTAGATATCCAAGAGTAGTAGATTACCTTGGGAAGGTAACTAGATACTTAAGCAACAAATAGTTGTAAGTAAGAATGACTCTTGAATTAGATTCATTTGAGTGGAGATAAAATTGTGTATTTTTAGGTTCCTAAGTGAGGGAATGTTTATGTATTGAGTTCTCTAGGCAAGTGAGACCTCATGCATTGCTAAATGCACAAAAGGATGAGTAGATACTAGTAAGCATGTCATATCCATGGGAGTAGTTGGATATGCAAAGTTCTAGAGAAATGCTTATTTGTTTCCTTAAATAAGGTTGGAATAAGGCATTAGTTAAGATAGATTCTTTCACTAGGATGAGTTGGGTCTATAAGAACGTTAAGGTGGTGTTTATGTAAGAGGTAAACATAAGACTATGCTTTTCACACACTAGTTAGTTAATCTAGTATGTTTATGAAAGCTAAGAACCTTAGTGCAACCAAAGAATAGGGGTTTGCTATAGATAAGTTTCTAGCACTTATGGTAACTTATTGTTACTTAGCTTCACTATAGATATGATGATGAGGGGTGTTCGATATAAGTAAACTAGGATAAGTTAGCATTGTCTACCTTTTAATGTGACTTATATGACGTGAGATCATTTAGCCAAGATGGAAGGGAGTCAAGAAGTTCCTAAGGGGACAAGTATTCCTAACCAAGTGCTAGGGTTGCATATAGTGTGGAAATTCCAATTTTCCTATCTATAAAGAGGTAAATATGAGAACTCATAATTTCCTAGTAAAACATGCCTAGATCGTAGATGACCTAAGTATGTAAGAATGATTGCATGTATGTCTATGAAAATGGTTTAGTAGTATTGATCTTTGTGAGTATCCTTTGATGTCCATTCATGGAAGCCAAGAGAGATAGATGGGTGTCCGAAAGACTTTTTTGAGTAAGGACATAACCTTGATATCTCGATGGTGCCAAGGCCAAGGGAGATAAGTGGGGAGTCCGTAAGGTTCTTTTGAACAAGGATTTGGCCCGAACTTATCAACGTGTCAGGGTATGTGTAATGTGAGGATGAGTTTTCCCTTCATTTACCACATGATATTATACTGAACTAGTACCTAAAGAATATCTTTGTTTTCAAAATAAACCCCTGTATGTATTTCAAAACAAAACCTTGCACGAGCATATCTTTAAGATCTTTTCTAGGCATAATCATATTGCATATCATTCGCATAGCATTTACAGATAATTGTATAGGCATTGTCTGTTGCTGTTGGTATTTATAATTGCATGGGCAGTTATTTATATCTAACAGCATGTAAGCTATCAGTTTAGACCACACTACTAGGTAGCGTGCAGTTATAAGAATTAGGGAGAAAACTCCTATGTTTGTAGTTTTAGCAATTGTTATATTTATTTATATAATGTTATAGATAGTTGATATTAGAATTACTTTTACTAACAATTGTAATTCTCACCTCAGTTGTTCTTGCATGTAAATCTAGGTAAAGACCCTACTAAAGGAAAGAAGATGAAGCATGAAGACTAGTATAGTTTTTATATACTTTAGTAGACAAAGCTGATGTATAAAGTTTATATTTGATTTGTATGTTTTAAGTTGTATATATTATAATATGCCCTTTTATGGCAAGTGTTGTATATATATATATGTATAAGTTTAAGTTTTCTGTAATCTCTCAAGGCTTTCTATAATTACTCATTGTGATTATGGATATATGTATTAGTTAGTTATGTAGAAGTGACATTTCTAGTAAGGAATATCCTTGTGTACATGTTCTGCAGTGCACGCCGCGGCGTGGAGGAGTTTACGCCGCAGCATGAGGTTGAATGTTCATGCTCGTCGTGACGTGGGTACGCCGTGCCACGATGTGAGGTTAAGTTTCACAAGTGCGCCGTAGCGTGCCAGACGCCGTGCTGCGGTGTTCTGCTCTCGGACTGCTATAGACTGAGAACCTAAGAGATGGGCGCCGCGGCGTGCCCAAAGTTATGTCACGACGTGAGCACCAAGAATTCCAAAAATGTCATTCTTGATGTTTTGAAGTTTTGGATTAGATGGAATCATTCGTATATGCTTCCTAGAGTGTGTTAAGGCACAAATAGGGATTATTCAAGAGGATAATTGTCACTTAGTTAGTATAAGAAAGTATAATCCCTTGAGCATCCTAAAGTGAAGGATTGCCCTAGGTTAGGATATAGCACCTTAGGCAACCTAGTGTTACTTTAGATATCACTCAAGATGTGATGAGATGGTGCAATGAAGACAAGTATACTAAGATGAATTGTAGGGTTCACTCTAGTAAGGATAAGGAAGGTATGAGCCTTAGGATATCCAAGAGTAGTGGATTACCTTGGGAAGGTACCTAGACCCTTAAGCAATAAAGAGTTGTAAGTAAGAACCACTCTTGAATTAGATTCATTTGAGTGGAGATAAGATTATGTATTTTTAGGTTCCTAAGTAAGGGAATGTTTATGTATTGAGTTCTCAAGGCAAGTGAGACCTCATACATTGCTAAATACACAAAAGGATGAGTTGATACTAGTAAGCTTGTCATATCCATGAGAGTAGATAGATATGCAAAGTTCTAGAGAAATGCTCATTTGTTTCCTTAAACAAGGTTGGCATGAAGCATTAGCTAAGATAGACTCTTTCATTAGGATGAGTTGGATCTATAAGAACGTTAAGGTGGTGTTTATGTAAGAGGTAAACATAACACTACACTTTTCACATACTAGTTAGTTAATCTAGTATATATGTGAAAGCTAAGAACCTTAGTGCAACCAAAGAATAGGGGTTTGCTATAGATAAATGTCTAGCACCTATAGTAACTTATTGTTACTTAGCTTCACTATAGATGTGATGATGAGGGGTGTTTGATATAAGTAAACTAGGATAAGTTAGCATTGTCTACCTTTTAATGTGACTTATATGACGTGAGGTCATTTAGCCAAGAAGGAAGTGAGTCAAGAAGTTCCTAAGGGGACAAGTATTCCTAACTAAGTGCTAGGGTTGCATGTAGTGTGAAAATTCCACTTTTCCTATCTACAATGGGATAAATATAAGAAGTCAAAATTTCCTAGTAAAATATGCCTAGATCTTAGATGACCTAAGTATGTAAGAATGATTATATGTATATTTATGGAAATGGTCTAATAGTGTTGATCTTTATGAGTATCCTTTGATGTCCATTCATGGAGGCCAAGAGAGATAGATGGGTGTCCGAAAGACTCTTTTGAGTAAGGACATACTTAATATCTCGATACTGCCAAGGCCAAAGGAGATAAGTGGGGAGTCCGTAAGGTTCTTTTGAACAAGGATTCAACTAGAACTTCTCAATGTGGCAGGGTATGTGTAATTTGAGGATGAGCTTTCCCTCTATTTACCGCAGGATAATATACTGAACCAGTTCCTAAAGAATATGTTTGTTTTCAAAATAAACCCCTGCATGTATTTCAAAACAAAACATTGCACAAGCATATCTTTAGGATCTTTCCTAGGCATAATCATATTGCATATCATTCGCATTGCATTTACACATAGTTGTATAAGCATTGTCTGTTGCTGTTGGTATTTATAATTGTATGGGCAGTTGTTTATATTTAACTGGATGTAGGCTATTAGTTTAGACCACATTACTAGATAGCGTGCAGTTATGAGAATTAGGGAGAAAACTCCTATGTTTGTAGTTATAGCAATTGTTATATTTGTTTATATAATATTATAGGTAGCTAGTATTAGAATTACTTTTACTGAGAATTGTAATTCTCACCCCAGTTGTTCTTCCATGTAAATCTAGGAAAAGACCCTACTAAGAGAAAGAAGATGAAGCATAAAGACTAGTATAGTTTTTATATAGTTTTGTAGACAAAGCTGATATATAAAATTTATATTTTGTTGTTTTTTTGTATGCCATTTTTAAGTATATATATGTATATATAATATATATATATATATATATAATATATATATATATATATATATATATATGAGTTTAAGTTTTTCGCAATCTCTCAAGGCTTTCTTTAATTATTCATTGTGATTATGAATATATGTATTAGTTAGTTATGTAGAAGTGACGTTTCTAGTACTGAATATCCTTGTGTATCTATGATATACCTAGATATCTGTATTGGGATGTTACACAAAGAACTACAAAAAGAAAGCCACAAAATAGAAATAAATTCTTCTCATAACAAGGGTTAGAAAGGGAAATAGATTCTACCTCAACAACTTGGTTTTCCAAAAATAGTTTGAGTTTTTGTCCATTGACTTTAAACACATTACCATTCTTAGGGTTCTCAATGTCTTTGGCCCCATGAGGATACATATGTTTGACACCAAAAGGGCTACTCCACCTAGATCTCAATTTTTCAGGGAATATGTGAAGATGAGAATTATAAAGCAGAACTTTTTGACCAATTTCAAAAGATTTCCTCAAAATTGATTTGTCATGAAAAGCTTTTGCTCTAGCTTTATAAATCTTTGAGTTTTCATATGCTTTATTTTTCAATTCCTCAAGTTCATTTAATTACAATTTGCGTACTTTGCAAGTATCATCAAGATCTAGGTTGAAAGCTTTAATGGTCCAAAATGCTTTATGTTCAAGTTCTATAAGCAAGTGACAAGGTTTTCCATAGACTAACCAATAAGGTGACATGCCTAAAGATGTTTTGAAAGTAGTAATGTAAGCCCAAAGTGCATTATTTAATCTTAAAGACCAATCTTTACGATTTGGGTTAACTATTTTTTTCAAAATTTGTTTAATCTCCTTATTTGCTAATTCTACTTGTCCACTTGTTTGAGGGTGGTAAAGGGTAGCAATTTTGTGGGTAATGCCATATTTCTTCATTAAGGATTCAAATGGTTTATTTCAAAAATGTATTCCCTTATCACTGATGATAGCTCAAGAGATTCCAAATCGACTTAAGACATTTTCTTTTAAAAATTTAAGAACAGTTTTATGATCATTATGTTGACATAGAATCGCCTTAATCCATTTTGAGACATAATCAAGTACAACCAAAATATACACAAATCCAAATGATGATGGAAATGGACTCATGAAATCAATTCCCCAATAATAAAAAATTTTAATGACAATGATAGGGTTCAGAGGCATCATGTTTCGCTTAGAAATGGAACCCAATTTTTGACAATTTTCACAACTTTTGTAAAATGTATAGTTGTTCTTAAATAAAGTGGGCTAATAAAATTCATACTGCAAGATTTTTACAGCTGTTTTCTTTGAAGAAAAGCAACCTCTACATGCTTCTGAGTGACAAAATTTAATGATACTACCTACCTCACTATCGAGTACACATCTCCAAATGATTTGATCAGGATAATATTTAAACAAATATGGGTCATCCCAATAAATTTTTTTCACCTTAGTCAAAATCTTCCTTCTGTCTTGGTGCGTCCATTGAGGTAGCATATTTCCTATTACAAGAAAATTGACTATGTTAGCAAATCAAGATATGAAATTGATAGAAAATAAAAATTCATCGAAAAAAGAATCATTGATAGGTGTAATATCAAAAGGAGAGTCTGTTGTAAGTCTGGACAAATGATCTGCAACAATATTTTTGACTCATTTCTTATCTTTTATTGTGATCAAATTCTTGAGGCAACAAGATCCACCGTATCAACCTAGGTTTGGCATCCTGCTCAGACATTAAATATCTAACAACAGCACGATTGGTGAAAACAATAGTAGAAGAACTAATTAAATATACTCAAAATTTATCTAATGCATAAATTATAACAAGTAGTTCTTTCTCAGTAGTGGTGTAATTCATTTGTACACTATTTAAAGTTCGACTTGCGTAATAAATTACATGAGGCTTACCTTTCTTTATTTAGCCTAAAACAGCGCCAACAGCAAAATCACTAGTATAAGATCCCAAATACTAACACTAATGACGTATCTAGTTTACGCATCAATAATTAGAATTCGATACATTACTTATGAATATCCATAATTTTTTCAAATAAAAAGTTTAATAATATACAAAATACGAGCCTTTAGCGGAAGCTTACAATACATAGAATATGAAACAAATTTCTATACAAAGTATTCATCGCCGTACTTAATATACATATATCATCCTATTTACAAAATCTAGAACAACTAACAAGGATATCTCCTCGTGCCTAAGCTCCGTCTTGCTTCATCTTGCTTGCCCACCGTAGATCGTTCTTGGAATTATCATGAAAATCAAAGGTGTAGGGGGTGAGAATAAAAAAATTCTTAGTAGTTATAAAAATCATGTCATTACAATAATTTCAGCTGTTTCGGGGGAAAATCATTTCAAATCATTATTATATATTCCATAGGAAGGTGGCTAAAGCCAAATCGGGTCCTTCCTCTTCCTGAAATAGAGATTCATTTTATCATTATGAAAATCCTTCAGAATCATCAAATCACATCAAGTTTCATGTCTTGAAAATCATCAGTGATTTCAATAAATCTAATATTTGGAATTTATCATATCCAAAGTCGTTAAAATTCAAGTCATCAAATTAATATCGTATCGTCACATCTCATAATTTCAAATCATCAAGACATACCAAGAAATCTCATGTTTATTTTAAAACCAGTATTCATCATGTCTCATTCATGCTAGCATTGCAAAATCATTTACTTAGTAGTAGTCTGCTTTTAGGTTAGTGCACATCAACCTCTTCATAGTCGTATGTCGCCACACAGAACTACTCTGGGTAACTAGGTCCAATCTTCCCTTGTCTAGCTTAGAGGAAGTACGTTTCCTTAATATCAAAGCTAGGATTAGACTTCAATCCATCATGATAAGGAGAAGGTACATTATCTCACAATATCAATCATCGGGAGTAGAATGAGAGGTACGTTACTCAAACTATCCAGGATTTAGGATTACCCTAAGTAGTGAGGGAAACTCCCATCCTCAACCACTTGATGATTAGGGAAGCTTAGGCAAAGAGGAAGGTTCTTCCTTAACCTCAATTACTCTGGTATAGAGAAAATCACATATATTCTCTTACTATTGACCAAGTCTCACCCTAGTACAAGTACATCCAAAATCTAACTCGGCCTAGTTCCACAAAGTGGATACCCATGAAAATCTAATCATTTTATCCATTAAATCATCACATATGCAATATAGTGCATAATCCATTCATACTCATCATGGGTATTCAAATTCATTAATCAATCTCACTTGATGCAACAACATCATTAAAATCATTTCTCAAATCATCAATCTCATTTGATTCAATCATGTCATGAAATCATTTTCTTAAACTTGTTTGGATGCATAATCTTTTCACAATCTAGTGAATTCCAATCATTCAATTCAAGGTTTAAGGTTTGTATTTAGGTTACCTGGGGTTAAAGAACTCCATTTCCATCATTTTCAGACCAAAATCCTCAAATCAAGTGTCTAGTAATCTATTACATAGCCTTGGTAATCGATTACAAGCCTGGCAGAAGCCATGTAATCGATTACAACAGGATGTAATCGATTACAACAGGACGTAATCCATTACATTAGGATGTAATCCATTACATCTTGCCCAAAAGCCTTGTAATCGATTACATGTACCATGTAATCGATTACAAGCTATGAAGTTTGCAAAAAACAGAGCCTTTAAACCATCAGAACCCAAACCAAACCATTAAACATCAACAATAATATCAAATCATCACAAATATGCAACCAAATCACTCATAAAACATCAAATCTCAACATGGGTACAAACCCCATTTTCTAAATCTTAAAACTCATTAAGAATCAAGAATCAAACATAAAGCTTTAACTCACGTTCAAAATCCAAATGCATAAATCTTTCATTTCAATGTAAATTCTCAATAAATCTAATCAAGATTTCAGTTTTGGAAGGGAACAAAGATGAAGAGGAACGAGAGAAAACCCCCTACCTTAAGCTAGAAGATGATGAGCTCCAACCTTGCTTTGCTCTTCTTCTTTCCTTTCTATTTTCTCCTCTTTCTTCTCTTTGTTTCTACTTCTCCCCTATATGGTCTCCCTCTTCTCCTTTTCTTTCTCGTTTCTCTTCTCTCCATTTTGGCAACAAAAGTGCACAGGAGAGAGATGGGAGGAAGTGAGAAAAATCTCACTTTTAAAATATATGAATTAGGGGCATTTTGGTCTTTTGTCAAAACTTCATATTTGGTAAGAACACTTTGATTTTACTAAATCAAGTTTCTTAACCTCCAACAACATTAAAATAAATCTTAGAATTTACCTAAATTCTTGTTTCACCATTTTCAAAATTTCCCTATCTGCTTCACCTCAACCCAGTATTAAAACACTCCTACAATGTTATTAAAAATATCGAATTGGCTCCATTAGTTCTCAAAATTTAACCACATCCTCTTTCACATATTTATGACTCATTAATAAATTTTCCTTATTTGCTTCCTTTGATTTAGCATTTATGCTACTTTCCTGAGTTAAAATAGTCATTTTGCATGTTCTGTATTGCGACAAAGTGCCTAAATTAACTCAAAATGCCACGAAATTCGGCGGATATGTTAAACAAGTATTATGGTACCTCTATGACCATATATAAGTCTAACATACGAAAAAGAGGATGTTACAACTAGCATCACACATCAACTCAAAAAGCAAAGACCACTTAGGGGTTTGCATGATAGGAGCAGATGTCAGAAGACCAATTAATTTTTCAAAGGATTTTTGACATTGTTGAGTCCAATCAAATGGTGCATCTTTTATTAGAAGATCACATAATGGTGTAACATCCTCCTTAGGGCGCCACACTTTATGTTACTTAATTACCAAATTACCCTTCAATTAGAAATCGTGCTTGTATTATAAATACGAGTTATAAAATTTCTTGATGATAATAAGATATACTAAACAGAAAATAAAAACATAACAACATTGTCACAAATAATTTACATCATATATATACATACAAGCCTTTAGTACTGTCGTACTTAAATATTTTACAAACTAGACTTTCAAAATATTTAAACTTTAAACTTTAACTTAAACTATTATATTGCTCAAGTTCTACTAGACAGCAGAACCCTTAGACGGGTCCTCCTCAGATTCCTCAGCATACAGGAATCCATCATGAGGTGCAGTCCTACGGACAGGTGTCGGAGCAGACGACACAATACTAATCGCACTGGGAGTACAATGGTAAGCCCCCCAATACTGCCTAATGGATATTGGGAACTCTAGTTGTACATAAACATTGATAGAAAAGTAAGGGTGTCCTATATGTTGCCTACTCAATCTAATATTTAGGTCTCCCATATAGTATATACTCTCTCTCTCTAAATCTACAGTCCATGCCTCATCTCATCTAATAAATGTCAGCTTCAGGTAGCCAAGGAAACTAGGCATTTCCATCTCTTCAAAACTCGATGTCCTCAGGAGGAATCTACTCCTCCTCAACTTCTCGCTCTATCTCTTGCTCGACGTCTTAACAAATATAAATATAATACAGAACATACATACAAAGAAGTGAGATCACCTACGCCAATACCAGTATGGTAGCAATGAAGATAAACGCATACAATATCTTATACAACTATCATACCATAATTACAGTTATGCCATTAACATCATTATCATCACAAAACATGTAATACACAATAATTACAATCATGCCATTATCAATAATCAAATAATCAATAAATCAATTATCATGAACAGAATTTACGATAATACCCTCAAGTACTATATGTATGCACACAGACTCAATTTCCTACTCCATGGAGCTACAACTCAGGTCAGAGAGAGTGATCGAAAAGATTTGTCGGTACCAACATGCCTCGGACCACGTGCTCAATCTTGCACATCTAGCATATACGCGACAGTCTTTATCAGATCTTGATTAAGGATAGTGTCTCGGTTAGGATCATTGGTGTGTTGCGTCAGTCTAACCTACGGCACAGAAGAGCTACCAACTGCCCATTGTAGGCAACCCGCACCCCTATGCCCCCAAGGTCAACTAGTGACTTACACTACGTATATCACACCCACTCAAGAGGCGTAGTCTCTCCTAGGCAACTAGCCTCATACAGTCCATCGGGCCTTTCCAATGCATGTACTATGCACTATTCACATTTTCAATTTATATCACATATTCGGGGTCCGCACAATAATCTAACAGTATTATTACTGTATTTTAATCGCGTAGTCATATTTTTACATTTTCTCAATCGCGACTCAATTCTGCCACCTTTTCAAATCGCGTAGCGATTTTCTAACATTTTCCAATCGCGTAAATATTTTTCATACGTTTTAAATCAAAAATACTATTTTTCTCATTTTAATACTAAAATTAGCTTTATTTTCCATATTTGCACACTAGTCCCTCAAAAACTCATATTTATGAAATAGCCCCTCATAAAATTTATATTTATAAAATAGTCCCTCAAAAATTAATATTTACAAAATAGTCCTTCATAAAATTTATATTTATAAAATCGTCCCTCAAAAATTAATATTTATGAAACAGTCCCTCATAAAATTCATATTTACAAAATCATCCCTCTTTTATAAAATATTTGTAATTTGACCCCTTGAAAAATGATATTTACAATATAACCCCTCTAAAAATAAGTATTTATACAATGGCCCTTTATTTACATAATATTTACAATTTAGTCCCTCCTTTATAAAAAATTACGGTATAACCCCTTTAAAAATCAGTAATGGTATTGTTTCCCAAAATTTGTTATTTCTTTTATTTACTTCACATAAAAATCATTTTACTTTGCTATACTCAAATATTTTTTGAATTCATTTAAATCACTCAGTTCTCATTTTAATTCATCAGTTTGAGCACTTTGGTCCTCTTTTCCATAGTATGGCCGTGAGCCTCAGTACTCTTTGGAGTACTCATACAATCGATTCATCATGTTGTTCACATCCTAATTTACACATACATTCTCATGCTTTCATAATTATACATATACACATAATATCAAAGCTTTAAGTATTTTATCACACATGCAAGCATAGAAACACAATCAAACACAACACAAACACAATCAAAGCACATCAAATAATCGGTGAAGAACCCTTATGGATTTTTCACCGTACAAAACCATCCTCACACCACCAAAACTTGGTTGGTGAGGTTAAATCTCCCTCTTACCTCTTGAAGACAAGCTTTTCAAGCTCCTCTCCTTCTCCTTGTTTTCGTACAAGCCACAAACAATTCCTAACAATTCTAAATCAATTAGTAAAATCACAAACAAAGCTTAATAATAACAAACCATGGAACAAACATAGTTTAGAAAATCATAAACATGAATTTAAACCATAGAAATCCAAGTTTACCTCTAGGGAAGTAAGGTAAAAGTGGATTTTTGAAGCACTTAGGATGTGATTTTGGGAAAACTTTCTGAATGGAAAGTGTTTAGAATGTTGTTTAGCTTTAGGAAATGGTGAGAGTGAAAATTATAGGTGATGGATGGTGTTTGTAGGGTGCTTGGCCGAACCAATGGAGAAAAATGGAAGGAAAAATGGTGCTTAGGTTCTTGGGATTTTTGAGAGAAAGTGTTGTAAGCTTTTTGATGTGAGAGAAAATAAAATTTTTGAGAGTGAATTGGTGAGTGCTGCTGCCGTGGGATTGTAGAGAATTTTAGGAGATTAGCATGAAGAAAATATCCCATTTTGAGTGCACATGGAGTAGCACATGGCATAGGTCATCAATTTGACTTGCATGGCTATTATGAATGGTTCAAGAACCATGTAGATGCCTCCCCAAGGCTGCTGAAAACCGTGGGACACAAGGGCATTTAGGGACTCAATTTTCTTTTAATTCAAGCCTAATTACTTGCTAATCAATTCACTAGTTAATTAGGTTTAGTTTCCTAACCAATCTTAATTAACTTTCCAATTACATAATTGATTAATTAGACATATAATTATATATATTATATCCTCTAATAATAATTAGGATATTTAATTAGTAATTAGTTTATAACTAATTAATTATTAAGTTAGTTTACTTAGCTTGCTAATTAGGCCATTAGATTAACCAAATTAGGTTTAATTAATTACTAATCAAATTCAAGCCACTATTGTTAACTTCATCTTAGTCATTGAAAATCAACTTGGTTTCCTATCCATTGATCTCATCTACGGTGGATATTATTTAGTGGTTTTATCAGGATTCGTTTTACACCATTGATCGAATCAACGGTTATGATCAAAAACATCTAAATCATGCTTTTTATCCAAGGGTCCATATTGAAGTCTATGCTTCTATATTTGACTTCTTCCTATTGGTTTAAAAAGTCAAGCCACCTATTTTGACTGATTCTTATTGGTTCAGAATTCTGTCCAGTCAGAATCGTTGACTGCTGCACTAAACGTGGGCCCCACAAACTTTTTCGGGTCCACAAATAATTTTTCTATTGTTTTTGAGATAGTTGGTACTGTTGAATAAAATAATATTATAATAATATAAAATTATTTTATTACACAATTAAATCCTAAAAATTATAAGATTAATATATATATCAATCAGAATTGGGTTTAGTAAGATCCCCCAGCTTCAATTAATTAAATTAAGATTTTTTCGGTCAAGAAAATTATTATTTTCTCGACTCAAAGCAAATCACACAAAATGATCAAAAATGATCTCAGAACAAACAGATTATTTTTATAACACTCAGAAAATGTAAAACAGTGTAATTCTGCTATTACTATTAACGTAGTCAGAATTTGGAGTGTTACAAATTGTCGAGATATGGCACTAAAATCCTTAATGAATCTTCTGTAGAATCTTGTATTTCCTAAAAATGAACGAACTTCCTTGACTATTTTTAGTGAAAGCAAATGGACAATTAATTCAACTTTGGCATTATTAATTTCAATTCCTTTAAAAGATATCACATGACCTAACATTATTCCTGAAGTAACCATGTAATGACATTTTTCCTAGTTTAACACGAGTCCTTTTTCTTCACATCTTTTAAGAATGTTTTCCAAATTATCAAGACAAATTTCAAATGAATTTCCAAAAACTAGCAAGTTATCTATGAAAACCTCTAAATAATGCTCAACCATGTCACTAAAAATACTTAACATACATCTTTATTTGCTGGAGCATTACAAAGGCCAAAAGGCATTCTTCTGTATGCAAAAGTGCCAAAGCGACATGTAAAAATGGTTTTTTCTTGATCCTCTAATGCAATGAGTATTTGATAATAGCCCAAACACCTATCAAGAAAACAATAGTAGGGATGCCCTGCTACCCTTTCCAGAATTTGATCAAGAAATGACAAGGGGAAATGATCTTTCCTAGTGGCAGCATTTAATTTTCTAAAATCAATATACATACGCCAACTGGATGAGACTTGCGTAAGTATTAATTCACCTTGTTCATTTTCAACCACTGTCATTCCAGATTTCTTAGGCACAACTTGTGTAGGGCTTACCCATTGGCTATTAGAGATAGGGTAGATAATCCCAACATAAGTAATTTGAGAACTTTAGCTCTAACTACCTCTTTCATGTGTGGATTTAATCTTCTTTGAGGTTGTTGTGATGTTTTAGCATTATCCTCTAAATGTATTTTATGTGTACAAATTAATGGATTAATACCTTTTATGTCCTTTAATGTCTATCCAATTTCACTTTTATGCTTTTTAAGTACTTCTATTAACATACCTTCTTATTCTTTAGTAAGGGTCGAAGAAATTACCACTGGAAAACTTTGTTCTTCTTCCAAAAATATGTACTTCAACCCTGCAGGTTGACTTTAGTTCCAGCGTGGGTACTTCTTCATTGTATTATCATTCATGGGTTTTAGTTCTTCAAATATCAGCTTCCATCCTTTGTATTCTAATACCTATGTACAATCAAGCAAATAGCATATTTTAGAAATATCATCATCTAATTGCATACCTGAGTCAAATGAATTGATTAAACAAATTTCTAATGAGTTAGAAGAACTCCTTGTTTGAAGATGATCATCTATAATGCCCCAAATCTCGTTAACTTCCTCCTTTTCGTCATGGACTTCATGTGGTTGCTTGCACATGTTGAAAACATTAAGCTCTAGTGTTATATTTCCAAATGTTAGCTTCATCACCCCATTTCTGCAATTTATCAAAGTATTAGATATTGTTAAAAATGGGCGACCTAAAATAATATGAATTGACTTGTAACTATTAACTATAGATTCAGTTTCCAAGATAATAAAATCCACAAGATATATGAATTTATCAACTTGTACTAACACATTTTCTATTATTCCTTTTGGAATTTTAATTGATCTATCGACAAGTAGAAGAGTTACAGAAGTTAGTTTTAACTCACCCAAGTTGAGTTGCTGATAAACTAAATATGGAAGCAAATTAACACTAGCACCGAGATCAAGTAAAGTTTGTTCAATTTTATGTTCTCCAATAATGCATGAACACTGTAGGACAACCAAGGTCTTTATATTTCAAGGCATTATTATTTTGAAGAATGGAGCTTGCCTGTTCAGCCAAAAAGGCTTTCTTTTTCACATTTAGTTTCCTTTTAACAGTGCACAAGTCCTTCAAAAATTTGGCATAAGAGGGAACCTGTTTGATAGCATCTAATAGAGGAATATTGACATTCACTTGTTTAAAAATTTCAAAAATTTCAGTGTTGTGGTTCAATTTCCTTGAATTGTTTAATGCTTGAGGAAATGGGAGTGAAAGCAAGAGTTTAGTCTCCTTTTGGCCAGGTGGCTTATTAATCTCTTCCTTATCTTGGGGAATCGATTCATCATCTCTCTCACAAGGTTCAGGAATTTATTTTTTAATAACCTTTCCATTCCTAAGAGTTATTACTGAGTTGACTTGATCTAGTTGTTAGCTTTCTGAACTACCTTCATTTAGATTGTATTGACCCTTGGGATTCGGTTGAGGTTAAGAAGGAAATTTTCCTTTCTCATGAATGGTGAGTGCAAAAGTAAATTTAGCAAGAATGTCTTTTATGTCAATCATGACTTGAGTGTTTTGGTTATTAATGACTTCTTGCTTTTCCATGAATGCATGCATTGTTCCTTCAAGGTTTTTCCTGTATGGTGGGATATAAGGTGCATATCCTTGAGAATTTTGAGAGTTTAGTTGTGCCTGAGGATGTCGTGGTTGCATAAATTGGACTTGATTATTAGTCCTCCAACTGAAGTTCGGGTGATTTCTCCATCCCGAATTGTATGAATCTGAAAAAAAAAGAGGTGAATGGCTTTTTAAATTATTCATTACTTTCACTTGCTCATCCAAAACTTCTTTTAAAATAGGAATTTTTGGAAATTCATTTGTTGAGTGTCCTAAGTCAAATGCCACAAATTTCTTCATTTTGCATAGATTTGATTTGTTTTACTTTTCCTAATTCCATGGCTTCAATATTTCTAGCCAAACTAGCGAACATAACATTTAGATCTTCCTCTTAACTAAGGTGATATTTTCCTTTACTAGAACTTACAAGATTAGATCTAATTGAATTTTCAGAAGGATTAGTACCATGCCAAGATTGAGAATTATCATCTAAATGGTCTAAATATTCTAAAGCTTCTTCAGGTTCTTTATCAAGAAACTCTCCATTGCACATTGTTTCCATGAATTGTTTAGTTTCAAGTGTTAACCCTTCATAAAAAAAAAACTTATAGTGTGCCATTTTTCAAAACCATGATGTGGGTAAGAATTTAACAAATCTTTAAAACATTCTCAACTTTGAAAATATGCTTCATTTGAATTTTGGGCAAAATTTTGGATTTGTCTTTTCAAAGCATTGATTTTATGTGTTGGAAAAAATTTCTTTAAAAACTCACTTTGCATTTCTTATCATGTGCAATTTCTTCCATTTCTAAAATTGTTAGCATTAAGTGGAAAGATAAAACATGATGGACTAGAATTTCGAGATGATTGCAAATATTCACGCATGGTTCGCAATAGTTGATTTTCATGTTCATCATGTACACTTTCATTTTCAGCCATTGTATTTAATGTGCGTGATTGTGATTCAAACAAATTAATATATAAAGTATTAGGATTAGTTTTAACCAAACGACCATAATTTGAATCATGATACAAATTAAGCATAAATAAGTGACTTAAAATAGAAAAGATAATGTACAAGTAGGCGGTATAAACCAGCCATCAAATATTAATAAGTAGGCAGTAAAATCAGCCATTAAATATGATACAACTAGAAAATTAAAAGAGTAGGGAAAGAATATACCAGATAGAAAAGTTTACTTAAAGAAAGAAAACCTCAATAAATTTGTTCTTCAAATCAAGTCCCCAACAACGACGCCAAAAACTTGATGCGAATTGTATTGTTGTAAAACCATGTGTTGGTTGTCTTAAGTAATAAATTCTCGGGAGTCTGAGGTCAATCCATAGGGAATTGATGAAGAAAAATTTCTTTGAGGTAAGGAAAAGATTTGTCATAACAATAAAGGTGATAAAACTTGTTCACAATTAAAAAGGATTTGCTTGGGTTAGGAGATCCAATCTTGGTAAGTAAATTAAGGATAAGATTAATTCTTTTTATAACTCAATTAGAATCCACACATAATGGAGGTTCCAATCAGAAAATATAACATTCAAAATTCATTTAAGATTATATATGTAATTATATTATGATTCCTTTAATTATCTACTAACGCCAACACTTATAAATAGGTTCAAGCATTCATTGTGTCAATCTCTTGTCTACAACAAACCAAGATCTCCACTTTACTCGGAGGGTTAACAACGCAAGCACTTGAAAATGGGTTCAAGCATTCATTTTGTCAATCTCTTGTCTACAACAAATTAAGATCTCCACTTTACAATGAGGGTTTCTAAATTGATTGGAAACAAAATACAATACATATAATGATCACTTGATAATATATCATTCAAGTACAAGAAAGAAATTAATCTAACTTTATTTCATCATCAAGAGCTTTACCCTTTCACCCATACAAAATAAGAATTAGTTACTCATGAACAAGAAGAAAGAAAAGGAGAAGAAGAAGAAGAAGGATATAACTTCTATTTAGAACAAAAGAAAACTACAACAAGAGAAACAAATAATATAAGAACAAGATCTTGATCTCTAAACCAAGATGATGCTAATGAGCAACCAATGGTGCCTTTTATAGAGCATGAATGGTACAAAATGACAAGGAAGTTGTTTAATGAGCAAGTGGATGAGTGGGTGGATGAGTGAAACATGACAATAGAGTTGTGTAAAGAGTGAATGGATGAGTGGAAAATTATTGCCATGCTTGTCTCCCTACTCAACCAATTCAGCTGTTTTCACACAACTATAACTATATCATAACGTCACTTATTGCATAAGTAATATTCATAAAAGTTGAAGAGTTTTTTCTTAACTTTCCAATGCCACTAGTTTCAGCCCAATATGACCCCTAGAGCCCAAGATAGGGCCCAATCTATTCACAGTGTTTCGGTTCCAGCAACAGCACCTCTGTTTTGACTTTTAGGCCCAATATGACCTACTAGACATCCAATTAAGCTCTTGTGTTCTAAGTTATAGATTTGGGTCTTAGCTTTCATTTGGGCTTAATTTGGTGTCAATTGAACTCCTATAACTCAAGAAATGAGCTGATGAATGCGCATAGGTCAAACTGTTAGAATTAACACTCTAGTTATTGCTTTAACTCTAATTTAAATTATCCAAACGTATGATTAAGCTCTTGAGGTCTCATGAAAGTTGTAGAGAATTGTCTTAACTTTCTTGCAAGACTAGAATCACATCAATCAAATATTTGTAACTCAGATTATAGCCAATTTACTAAATGCTGCAAAATAGACAAATTAAGGTCAATTCATGCAATAATTCCTTCAACAATCCAATTAAGCTCAATATCATAAAATGTGACAAAACTAACTTAATTAAACCCAATTGAACCTTAAGAAGTGTAACACCCCTCGATTTAATAACTACGACACAATCGTCATTATGTCACAGTCACTAAATTTCGGCGTGCTATAATTGTCAAATAACAAATTTCCCAAAAATATTAAACATTTCACATATGAAGAAAATAGGAGCCACGAATGAGTAATTACATATACAATCAGTTAAAATATGAATTATAATATGCACTTAAATTACAACATGTAAGACTGGATAATCATCTTAAAACATACATATACCCCAAAATACACTTCACGCAGGTAATGCAAAATAAAATATAAACTACCCACACCATATCCACGATTAAGGAGTTAGGCACTCCATCGGATCCTGAGTGCGTGAGGCAACTCCGTACTCACCGGTGTAGTGAGAAATACAGAATAAGGTCTTCAATCACAATCCTCTTCATGGTCAAGGTCAGATCCCCAACATATCGCATACGCTTGTCGATCCAGTCGACTCGCCAAGTCTTAACACCACCAGTGAACACAGTTCGAACGAACCCAATAGAATTCCCTTCGCGATGACATCATCGGATACAGTGGGTCAAACTAAGAAAGTCCAAAAGAATCCAACCTCGTTCCCACTTACAGTCTTTAACCGAGAATTGACGTAGAACAAGAAAAGTACAAGAAAGAGGTAAGACATCCTACCATCATTACCAATTATAGCAACAAGAAACCAAATGGTGCAAAGCGCCCACATAGCATTTTTTACAGCAATAATGATAATAAACATTAAATAGCAGTTATAATCAACCAAACAGTTCAGCAGTTATATATATATATATATATATATATATATATATATATATATATATATATATATATATATATATATATATACAATAGTTCTAATTATAATGACAATAAATGCCAGATAATTCATGGACCCACTATGCACATGCACACAAAGTCAAAATCCTACTAAATGGAGCTAGACACAAAATAGTCGGAGAGAACGATCAGGAGCTATGCCTGTATTCTTGGCTGCCGAGGCCCTCAAGTGCTATAATTCTCAATTTATCCACGTGCACATCATGGCATTTTATAAGACATTCTACACATATCACGATATAGGACAGTGTCCAGTCAGGATCGTCAGTGCGTGTATATCGGTCTGCCCCACGGACAGAAGAGCTACCAACTGTCCATTGCGAGGTCCCCGTGCCCTGACGCCCCCTAGTCAATAATATGACCTTCACTTGTCTACTCGTACCCGCACATAGGTGTGATTCAACTTCTAGGCTAAAGGCCTTAACAAAATCCAACGAACATTCACAATGCATACAGACTCTATGCATAAACATGTATGATCATTATTACATACAATTTCACCACATGCCACAATTTTCCAAAGTAAGAATCAACATAATCATTGGTCACTCACATGGCCCCACAATAGTATTAGAATTAAATGAATTAATGCATTTTTAAGGTGTATTATGAATTCTTGCTTAGGTTTAGCTTTTCTTACAAAATTTATCTCTAAAGGAATTCTCGTAATTAATTAAATTCTCTTAGGTAATTTATTCATATACACTTAGAAGGTTATTCTAAGATCTCAAAGTCTCACACTCTCTTGTTCTTACCCTAATTAAAATTATCCTAAGTCTTATGAAAATTTCATTCTTGGTTCTTTAAAATTTGTGAATCTCAAAGTATAATTTAATTTTTCCAATTTGCTAATCTTTGCATCCTATTACCATTAATTTAATCACCAGGTGTTAGGTGATAAATTTTAAATTTTGGATTCGACGGAGACAACGGCTCTAGTGTATAAAGGTGAGGCTGCCTTTCGACGAAAAATAACATGACAGAATGATGAAATAAGGGAGAACATTATTTCACAAGAATGGCTAAAAGTCAAGTTCTGTCGAATGAAGATTCTGTCGAATGAAGATAAAAAACTGTCAAATATACTAGAAGATCAGCAGAAATCCTAGTTCGACGGATGGGTGTTAACGTTGGAGAAATCTTCCAAGTGTTGAACCGACGAAAGCACTAAATGGTCAGAACTTCTAATTCGATGGATATTGACATTGGAGAAGTTTCTCTACTAAGTGGTCAGAAATGCTAACTCAACTGATATTAACATTTTAACTCGACGGATATTAACATTGTACTAAATGGTCAGAAGATCAAATTCGATGGATATTGACATTGTGCTAAATGGTCAGAAGGTCAGAAGATCAAATTCGATGGATATTGACATTGCACTAAATGGTTAAAAGATCAAATTCGACGGATATGGTCAGAAGATCAAATTTGACGGATATTGACATTGCACTAAATGGTTAAAAGATCAAATTCGATGGATATGGTCAGAAGATCAAATTCGACAGATATTGACATTCTAACTCGACAGATATTAACATTGGAGAAATTTCTCTACTAAATGGTCAGAAATTCTAACTCGACGGATATTGACATTGGAGAAGTTTCTCTATTCAAGGGTCAGAAATTCTAACTCGATGGATATTGACACTAACTCGACGGATATTGACACACTAACTCGACGGATATTGACATTGTGCTAAATGGTCAGAAGATCAAATTCGACGGATATTGAAATTGTACTAAATAGTCAGAAGTCCAAACTCGACGGATATTGATATTGTACTAAATGGTCAGAAGTCTAAACTCGACGGACATTGGCATTCTACTAAATGGTCAGTAAGTTCAAATTGTTACAATTGTTCACAAAGAATCCCCAAATTTTGGGCTTAAAACCGTGGCCATCTGAGAACCAATCCGACATCATTTCCTTCCATGTTATACATTCCAATCCATTCAGATACATCAATATACCCAAACAAACAATCTAATAGCACAACATATAATAAACAGCATGCAAACGAAGGATAACCCTCAATAGGGTTTCCTCACAATCAATCACAGACAAGGTTTCTAAATGCTAATAGAGGTTGAGGAGGAGTGTCTTCCTCTTACCTGAGTGAAGAACAAAGAAAAAAAGCTCCTTTTTGCTTAGAAATTTCGTGCTTCACCATCGCAGAACCTTGGGTGTTCAAATCCATAAAAATCAAGATCAAAGAGGGGAAATGGTAGCCATAGTCACCAATGTGACCATAGGTCACGAAAATGGGAAGAAAAGGAGAAGAAAGTTGAGAGCTTTACCTTAAAGCTCCAAGCTTGAAGTTGGGCTGTGGAGGACGAAAATGGAGGAGTAAAGAGAACTCCCACAAAGAAGAAAGCTTGAAGGTGATGAGGGGAAACAATGGGTTAAGTTTGGCTTGAGCAAGGGAAGCTTGAAAATCATCAATGGTGTTTGTGGGTGTGTAGTCGTATGGAGAGAGAGGAAGAGAGTGAGAGGAAGAAAGAAAGAGCAGCGTGAATGAGAGAAAATGGGAGAATGAAAATGTAATATCCCTCTTAGCCAATCGTGCAGCACCAAAAAGGGAGGAGAGAGAAAAGTGGTTGGGAAGGAAGCTTCCTAGAAGTTTCCTTGAAGCTTCCTTGAGAAGCTTTGCACAATTCTCAATAAAATGCATAGTAAGCTTGTCTCCTCAATTAAATACATTTGACAGATAATTAATTACACTGTTAGAATTATTTTCTCAGTGAATAAAAGTTACAGTTGATGAAAATAATATTTTATTATTCATCAGATGATTTTATGATATAGTGATTCTATCCATCAGATAAAATCTCGTAAAATATAAACTGTGTTCGGCCTCGAATTTAGTAAGATCCCCCATCGACGTCTCCACAATTCAAAGTTTACCAGCCTCAGGAAAAATATTTCATTTTCCCCAGCTCTGCCTAGTGCACACGTAAAACGAAGGATATATTAAAATATTCAACATTTCTAGAAAATTCCACAAAAATTCCTAAAAATTATAAAATGATTATTTATAATGAAATAAATAATTTTCGAGATGTTACAATACTCCCCTTCTAAAAAAGAATTTCATCCTCGAAATTCATCATATCTTAGGACAAACGTGACTGTGTTTCTTTCATTTTATCTCCTAGTTCTCGTGTTGTATCTTCAACTGCATCAATCCAAATCACTGGCAATAAGGTTGCTTCCTTCCACTGAGTATCTTATATGAACGGGCAAAAATGTGTTGACGTCATAGGCCGATCAATAAAAGATTCTACGCTTCTTGAGTCTTTAGCCATCCAACAGCCACTCTCCAAACAACTGTACATCGTTGAGTGGCTCTATCGAACTTATTCTCCTTGCTCACCGTAGCAGACAAACTAAGCTTGTTTTTCTTCTGAAGGCATCCGCTACGACATTCGCCTCTTCTGGGATTACACTAAAACGAAAAAATTAAAACCTTTCGGAACTTCTAATCATCGTCTCTGCCTCATATTCAACTCATTCCAATAGACCAAAATACCTTTGGCTCTTAAGATTACCATAGGCATTGAGAATTTCTCCTTGTAGAAAATGTTTCTAGATCTTCAATGCAACTACAAAGCTAACTCTGAGTTAGTGTGAGGTAATTCTTCTCATGTATTCTCGATTGTCTCTACGTACGTTACTATTCCTTCTATTCTGATCAAGCACACGTTCTAAACTTCTAATGCGAAATATCACTAGGCATCCCAAAAAGGTTCGTTAGGATTTGGGCGGAATCATCGTCAGCAAGGTAGTCGAGTGTCTCTTCAATCCTTGTAAATCTTTCCTTATATGCACCTATCCTACAAACTTGACTCTCATGCATGAGTTAGATGAGAAATCTTGCCACTTTAGAGAATTTTGTGACGAGTCTCCCATATTAATCAGCTAATCCTATATAGCTACGAATCTCCGTTGCGGTCGTCGGTCTTTCTCATTAAAGAAATGCTTCGAGTTTCGATGGGTTCACAGTAATTCCTTCCCTTGAGATCGCGTAACCCAAAGGTTGAACTACCTCCAACTGGAATTCGTACTTAGACAACTTTACACATAACTTCTTCTTCTTCTTCAAGATTTTAAGAATCACTCCGAGAGATTCGGTACGTTCCTCCAAACATTAAGAATAGATTAGAATGTTGCCAACAAGGACAACAACAAATCTTTGAGTGAACTCTATGATAGTCCAGAATACAAGTTGATCTTGGAGAAAATGGTGGCGTTTTTCAATTGATTCGTCAACCCATCTTTTCCTTAATTCAAACAAGATGTCTTATAGGGTAAGTTCTCACCTAATTGTGTTACACTTGGCGCATTGCTATGGCTCAGATTCGGGAATACATCTACTTAATCGAAGTATACTAGAAGCGTTATAAAGGTTAGAAAGAAAAGTAGGGGAGTCATTTGATTTACCACTGGACCCGCCTAACGAAGAGTATGATATATGGTCCAATAAAACTTAGGAGTGAGTTCCATGGATTCACATCTAGGAAATTTCTGTCTTAAGAAACACCAAGTTTCCGTTGAAACCAAATGACGAGATCCGTTTAGAAAATGATCAATCTCCTTCTTGAGATCAAGCCTATTCATGAAGTAGATAAGTGAATTGGTAAAAGGGTTCCAATTTCTAACAATAATAAGATAGTTTTAAATAAACTTGTTGTAATGAGAGTAGGCTTACAAACGAGAATAGTATCATTCGAGTCGATGGGAAGTAAATACACAAACAACTCAATTCCAAAAATGAACTCTTAGAATTTCATTAGAACATTTCAACATAATATGGCTAGAAGATAACCAATCCCTTTTGTTAACATTACATCTAATTTGTAAAAGAAGTAAACAAATTAGATCACCAGAAAGATTCAGTCTTTAACAAGTCATAGGATAATTTAAACAACTTGGCTACCATCAACAAGTTCTTAGCAGCCAAAAGAGAAATAGCTTAGTCAAAAGATGTCAGAGGTACATACGACCCTAACATACTCATACGGTCATGCGTCATAAAGTAATGGGCTATCCCCAGAATTATACAATGGAATCATAGGGTTATCCACTGTAGCATAGTCCCTTTCTTCATTTCAGTCTTCAGTCTGGGTGGAGGAATTAACTTTTTCTTCTCAAACATCCCTAACGGAAGGCTTTGTCCTATGCAAGGTACAATTTCTCGCCACATGCCCTGACTTTCCGCACTTGAAACAAATTATTCCTTCAATCGTACAATCCTTTGTTAAATGGTCCTTTCCACACTTGAAGCAGATTACCCTTTTGATCGCATATGGAGGCTTTGTCTTATGTAAAGCACAATCTCTTGACACATATCCTGGTTTTCTGCACTTGAAACAAATTCTTCCTTCGATCTTACAGTCCCTCGTGAAGTGGTCCTTTCCGCACTTCTTACACCTTGATAACGGTACCACGGTTGGATTGGACTTACTACCACTCGCATTCCCTTTCAATGTTTGCTGTTGCTGTTGTCCCTTCAGTTGTCGCAAATACAATTTCTGCTTAAACTGATTGATCATCCTTTTGTTCCTCTTTTGGAACTTAGGTAGTTCAGAATTACCCAAAAACTGACTTTCTCCCAACAAATTCTGAACCTCGACTTCTAATTCCTGCTGTTGTGTGGTCCTCTGATTCGGTTGTACTATTACGCCAGCCATTCCCTGCATTGTTTCCATAGTCGCATCCACTCCTCTGTTGTTGGGCTCCACATTCCTACGCATACGTCTTCTGCGAGTCATTACCATTCTTCGAAAACAAACAATCAGGCACAATGGAGACAAGTAACCATTTCAAATAATAATGTCTCCTTTCGAAAAACTAAACACAAAGAGTCACACAACACACATAGGTGAAAATGCTGACAAATCCTAAACAAGTTCAGTCATACCAACTGAGCTTCTTACTAAAAGAACTTCTATTCACTTAATACGCCTAGGTGAAGTCATAGTTTCCCGTAGACACAGAACATTACACATTGAGTGGGCCAGTACTCAATATCATGTAACTGTGCAACAGTAGCTACCAACACTCAACCTATGGCAAGTCATACCTTCTTTTCCCAACATCTCAATCGAGAGACAAGGAAGTACACAACATACAAATAAACTTCTAACATGTCTAAGCATAGTCAGTCCATACCCCGGCTCAACAGGATGAACTGAGCTCTGATACCACCTTAATGTAACACCCCTCAATTTAATAACCACGGCACAATTGTCATTTTGTCACAGTCACTAAATTTTGGCGTGCTACAATTGTCAAATAACAAATTTCCCAAAAATATTAAACATTTCACATATGAAGAAAATAGGAGCCACGAATGAGTAGTTACATATATAACCAGTTAAAATATGAATTATAATATGTACTCAAATTACAGCATGTAAGACTGGATAATCATCTTAAAACATACATATACCCCAAAATACACTTCACGCAGGTAATGCAAAATAAAATATAAACTACCCACACCATATCCATGACTAAGGAGTTAGGCACTCCATCAGATCCCGAGTGCGTGAGGCAACTCTGGACTCACCGGTGTAGTGAGAAATACAGAATAAGGTCTTCAATCGCAGTCCTCTTCATGGTTAAGGTCAGATCCCCAACATATCGCATACGTTTATCGGTCCAGTTGACTCGCCAAGTCTTCACACCACCAGTGAACACAGTTCGAACGAACCCAATAGAACTCCCTTCGCGACGACATCACCGGATACAGTGGGTCAAACCAAGAAAGTCCAAAAGAATCCAACCTCGTTCCCACTTACAGTCTTTAATCGAGAATTGACGTAGAACAAGAAAAGTACAAGAAAGAGGTAAGACATCTTACCATCATTACTAATTATAGCAACAAGAAACCAAACGGCACAAAGTGCCCACATAGCATTTTTGACAGCAATAATGATAATAAACATTAAATAGCAGTTATGATCAACTAAACAGTTCCAGGCAATTATATATATATCAATAATACAACAGTTCCAATTATAATAACAATACATGCTAGATAATTCATGGACCCACTATGCATATGCATACAAAGTCAAAATCCTACTCCATGGAGCTAGACACAAAATAGTCGGAGAGAACGATCAGGAGGTATGGCTGTATTCTTGGCAGCCGAGGCCCTCAAGTGCTATAATTCTAAATTTATCAATGTGCACATCATGGCATTTTACAAGACATTCTACATAGATCACGATATAGGACAGTGTCCAGTCAGGATCGTCAGTGAGTGTGTATCGGTCTGCCCCACGGACAGAAGAGCTACAAATTGTTCATTGCGAGGTTCCCGCGCCCTGACGCCCCCCTGGTCAACAATATGACCTTCACTTGTCTACTCGCACCCGCACATAGGTGTGATTCAACTCCTAGGCTAAAGGCCTTAACAAAATCCAACGAACATTCACAATGCATACAGACTCTATGCATAAACATGTATGATCATTATTACATACAATTTCACCATATGCCACAATTTGCCAAAGCAAGAATCAACATAATCATTGGTCACTCACATAGACCCCACAATAGTATTACAATTAAATGAATTAATGCATTTTTGTAAGGTGTATTATGATTCTTGTTTAGGTTTAGCTTTTCTTACAAAGTTTGTCTCTAAAGGAATTCTCGTAATTAATTAAATTCTCTTAGGCAATTTATTTATATACACTTAGAAGGTTATTCTAAAATCTCAAAGTCTCACACTCTCTTGTTCTTACCCTAATTAAAATTATCCTAAGTCTGATGAAAATTCCATTCTTGGTTCTTTAAAATTTATGAATCTCAAAGTATAATTTAATTTTTCCAATTTGCTAATCTTTGCATCCTATTACCATTAATTTAATCACTAGGTGTTAGGTGATAAATTTTAAATTTTGGATTCGACGGAGACAATGGCTCTAGTGTACAAAGGTGAGGCTGCCTTTCGATGAAAAATAATATGACAGAATGATGAAAGAGGGGAGAACATTATTTCACAAGAATGGCTAAAAGTCAAGTTCTGTCGAATGAAGATTCTGTCGAATGAAGATCAAAAACTGCCGAATATACTAGAAGATCAGCAGAAATCCTAGTTTGACGGATGGGTGTTAACGTTGGAGAAATCTTCCAAGTGTTGAACCGACAAAAGCACTAAATGGTCAGAACTTCTAATTCAACGGATATTGACATTGGAGAAGTTTCTCTACTAAGTGGTTAGAAATGCTAACTCGACGGATATTGACATTGTACTAAATGGTCAGAAGATCAAATTCGACGGATAGTGACATTGTGCTAAATGGTCAGAAGATCAAATTCGAGGATATTGACATTGCACTAAATGGTTAAAAGATCAAATTGGACGGATATGTTCAGAAGATCAAATTCAATGGATATTGACGTTGCACTAAATGGTTAAAAGATTAAATTCGACGGATATGGTCAGAAGATCAAATTTGACGGATATTGACATTCTAACTCGACGGATATTAACATTGGAGAAGTTTCTCTACTAAATGGTCAGAAATTCTAACTCGACGGATATTGACATTGGAGAAGTTTCTCTATTCAAGGGTCAGAAAGTCTAACTCGAAGGATATTGACACTAACTCGATGGATATTGACACACTAACTCGACTGATATTGACATTGTGCTAAATGGTCAGAAGATCAAATTCGATGGATATTGACATTGTACTAAATAGTCAGAAGTCCAAACTCGATGGATATTGACATTGTACTAAATGATCAGAAGTCTAAACTCGACGAACATTGGCATTCTACTAAATGGTCAGTAAGTTCAAATTGTTACAATTGTTCACAAAGAATCCCCAAATTTTGGGCTCAAAACCGTGGCCATCCGAGAACCAATCCGACGTCATTTCTTTCCATGTTATACATTCCAATCCATTCAGATACATCAATATACCCAAACAAACAATCTAATAGCACAATACATAATAAACAGCATGCAAACAAAGGATAACCCTCAATAGGGTTTCCTCACAATCAATCACAAACAAGGTTTCTAAATGCCAATAGAGGTTGAGGAGGAGTGTCTTCCTCTTACCTAAGTGAAGAACAAAGAAAAACAAGCTCCTTTTTCCTTAGAAATTTCATGCTTCACCACCGCAGAACCTTGGGTGTTCAAATCCATAAAAATCAAGATCAAAAAGCGGAAATGGTAGTCATAGTCACCAATGTGACCATGGGTCACGAAAATGGGAAGAAAAGGAGAAGAAGGTTGAGAGCTTTACCTTAAAGCTCCAACCTTGAAGCTGGGCTGTGGAGGATGAAAATGGAGGAGCAAAGAGGACTCCTACAAAGAAGAAAGCTTGAAGGTGATGAGGGGAAACAATGGGTTAAGTTTGGCTTGAGCAAGGGAAGCTTGAAAATCATCAATGGTGTTTGTGGGTGTGTAGCCGTATGGAGAAGAGAGGAAGAGAGTGAGAAGAAGAGAGAAAGAGCAGCGTGATTGAGAGAAAATGGGAGAATGAAAATGTAATATCCCTCTTAGCCAACTGTGCAGCACCAAAAAGGGAGGAGAGAGAAAAGTGGTTGGGAAGGAAGCTTCCTAGAAGTTTCCTTGAAGCTTTCTTGAGAAGCTTTGCACAATTCTTAATAAAGTGCATAGTAAGCTTGTCTCCTCAATTAAATACATCTGACAAATGATTAATTACACTGTTAGAATTATTTTCTCAGTGAATAAAAGTTACAATTGATGAAAATAATATTTTATTATTCATCAAATGATTTTATGATATAGTGATTCTATCCATTAGATAAAATCTCGTAAAACATAAACCTCGTAAACTGTGTCTGACCTCGGGTTTAGTAAGATCTCCCGTCGACGTCTCCATAGTTCAAAGTTTACCAGCCTCAGGGAAAATATTTCATTTTCCCCAGCTCTGCCTAGTGCACAAGCAAAATGAAGAATATATTAAAATATTCAACGTTTCCAGAAAATTCCACAAAAATTCTAAAAATCATAAATATTATAAAATGATTATTTATAATGAAATAAATAATTTTTGGGATATTACAAGAAGCCCAGTGAGAGGATTATTAAATGAATAAAATATATTGCTATCAGTATGTTTATGAGTGTAAGGTTTGAGATTGCCTTAGTGAATGTTTTGCATAGAATAAGATAATGTAAATGTTCGAGTGGCGTGGAGTAAATACTCCATTGCTTATTGCTAGTCCTACATTTCAGAGTTAGTGAATTTATTTATAGAAAAAGGTTATACATATAGTACCTATAACAAGTTTATGAATGAACTTGTTATGATATGTTACAACTTTATAGATAGTTGTTCTTATCATATGAGTAAGGGACTTAGGCATATAGATTATGCGTTGTGTTTAGTGAATCTTTACATAATAATAGCATGTGGATGTTCTAGAGATATTGAATAGAGATTTGATATCTAGTAGCAACCATAATCTATTATGATAAGTTTGAGTATTAAAAGGTTAGTAGATGCAAGACAACTTTGATACGTTATACAGTTGTATGAGCGATTGTATAATGGTGATATAGTTTATACTGATATGTATACGGTTTACATTGTATAATGCCATGAAATTTATGAATATTATTGAGAATTGCATGTTCTCACCCTTTTCTGTATTTTCATGGTAATAGCAGGTCAAGGCCTTTAAAAGGGTAAGAAGATAAAGTAACAGAAGAGCTAATGTAGTTTAGTTTTATTTGTTTCTTTTATTGAAAAAAGTTGATGTATTTATTTATATTAGCTTTGAGAATTTTAAAGGTTGTATATATAACACTTTGCCTTCAGAGCTATTGTTGTATACATGTATAACTTTTTTATAGTGGCTCTCCATATTTAATTATTTAAATATATGGAATTAGGAAAATAGTAAGAATAGAAGTAACACGTTTAATGCTTTATGTTTATATATATAAGTTATATCAAAATAATTGTATTATGGTGTTACATTATGGTATCAAAGCAGTTCATCCTATTGAGTCGGCGTATGGAGTAGCTAGGCTTAGGCAAGTTTAGAGTTTCTCGCTAAGTGTTATGCCTTTCTTGTCTCATATGTGAGATGTGTTGATGGAATTGCATGACAAGCCTTAGGTTTAAATGTTAATGGTTACTGTCACACATGGTGTGTATAGGAAACTATTACTTCACCAAGGTGAACTAGGAGAAATAGGAATTCTTCTAGTGGGAGTTCAACCACTATGGTTGAAATGTTCATAGAGATGGCAATTACTTGAGAAAGCAGACTGTTGTCGTAAACAAAGTTTTAGAGGAGATGAAAGTAAGTTCATCTTAGCAGCTAGTACCACTAGTACAGTTAGTGTATGGAGTGGTGGTTGTAGAGAACTGAAAATATTCTAGATCTCTCAAAGTTTAGAAAGGCCAACCCTGCATCCTTTAAGGGAAAGTAAAACTCATTTGGAATAGGGAGATAACTTAAGAAAATGATAAAAGTCTTTTTAGTAGAGGTTTGTTTAGATGACCTAAGAGGTTTGGTTGTCTCCATTATGTTAGTGAGGGAGGCAGAGTTTCGGTGAGCAGGTGTGAAGGAGTTGTTAAGACTTTTGGCCCTTAGATTACTTGGGAAGTGTTTAAATTTTTTTATTATAGATAAATACTACCCTAAGAACCTACAGAATGCTAAGGATATAGGGTTTCCAAGACCTTAATAAGGTGGCATGTTCGTAAGCCAAAAAGTGGCTAAGTTGAATAAGTAAGAACCAAGTATAGAGTAAGACACATAATCAAACTTTAGTTCATAGAAATCTGAGTTAAGGGATAGTGGTGTTCGTTTTCTGTGTTCATCATTCTTTGTTTGTGGAAGCTGAGAAAGGATGAATAGTATCGACTTCTTCATGATACTTGAAGTAAAAATCATGATTAAGTAAAGCTAAGTTATGTTTCTAAATTTATATCTGAGTAGATAGAAGTGGAAACATTTATTAGAGTTGTTGATATAAGTTTGATAAGAAAGGTATACTTATCATAGAGGCATGATTTACTCTATTGTAGTTAGAGTTGAGTGAAATTTGCAAGTTTTAGAGAAATACTTTAGTGTCTCCTTAAGTTAAGATGAAATGGAGTATTAGTAAAGAAATGGTTCCTTTATTCGTTAAAGCTGAACCATAGCACAATTATCCTAACTAAGGGAGCGAGATAAGCCCCTTGACCTTGCAAAGTGTAACACCCTTGTGGGGATGTCACATTTTTAATGCAAGAAAATAAAATTTTACCCAAGTTATAAAACATTTGATACATAAATAATATGAGTTGTAAAATTTTTCCTTTTATACTTGATAACATTAAATAAAATAACATGAAACACAAAATAAGACAAAACATAATCACACACCATAATATACATATGATTTTGTCTTAAGTATACAAATAATTTACAACTACAAATATTTAACAAAACAGTAAAAAGTCTGCATAATACTAAAACATAACATGCTCAAGTGCACATCAAAGATTCCTAACCCTCCGAAGGATCACTCTCAGATAGATCATCGGATAACAGAAATCCCGGATGCCTCGCAGCTCTACGGACATGAGTCCGTGCTGTCGACTCACTACTAAGCTCACTAGGCGCATGAAAAATCCCTTCCCAATAATGCCGAAGAGTCAAAGGCAACTCAAAATATAAATACAGAGTAGTAGTAAAGATAAGCTCCCCGTCAAACTCTCTACGCAGAGACAGTTAGACGTCCCACGTAGACTACTGATCCTCTATCCTCACGCAGTCGCCAGGCCTCAGAGCCTCCGTGAAAATCAAGTCTCACAAAACCAAAGAATCCAGACAACGTCATGATCACAAGATCAATCCAAATGGTAGGGGTGATCTAATGGCTCGCCATCCTCGCACTGCTCGTTAGGCTGGCGCTCCTCTGGATACTGAATATCAAGAGGCTGTTCCTCTTCCTCTTCCTTAAACTCTTTACATAATATAATAATAATGCAGAGAAATACGTATAACAAGGTGAGACAATCTACATCATTACCCGCATGGTAATAAAGAAAACGACAATACAAGCGAATATCACAATAATGCATACCATTACATCATATATAGTACCTCAAATTAATACATCATACATGCTATCACAGGTTATAGTAAACTTTTAAAATGCAAATCATAGATGCTAATGCATACTGACTCATTCCTACTCCATGGAGCTAAACACAGACATTAGAGAGAATGATCCGAAAAGAACTATCAGTACCTCAGGCTGCCCAACCAAACTATTACACTGTCCGACGTCGTGTCTATAGCCCACAGTCCAAAACATCATGTAGTAGTACACAGTCCAAATACATCGTGCACTACAAGCATTATACCAAATAGTCTCCACAAGATCATGATTAAGTATAGTGCTTGTCAAGATCATTAGTGCGTTGCCCGTCACCACGGCCCAGAGGAGCTACCAACTGTCCGCATGTGGAATTCTCCGCACACTAATGCCTCCAAGTTCAATTAATGAACCACACTACGCCTATCACACCCACAACACAGTGTAATTCATCTTATCAATCAATCGTCAAATTTCAACCAAATTAACACAACTCTCAATGCATGATTAAGAATTACAAAAATACCCTTAGTCTCAATATATTGTCATATTTACAAAAATACCCTCAGTCTCAATATTCCAAAGTATAGTATGTCTCCACTTGACAGTACTATATCTCAACATGTCCGGGTCCACCACTTTGGCCCAACAGTAAAACTTATTGTTCTATTTAGTCACGTAGAAATTTTATCACATTTTAACAATCGCGTCACTTTTACAAACATTTTTAAATCGCATAAATATATTTTGACATTTTTGGATATCGGGTAATGTTTTTAAATCATTTTCTCAATCGCGTAAGATTTTTAAATCATTTTCTCAACCATATAGCTTAAAATCTTTATTTTAAAAATGCATAAACTATATCTAGTACTTTTAAACTACGTAGAATATTTTTCATACGTTATAAACATATTATGGAACCTTCTCTTTTATTTGTTCGATTTTAGTAAATTTTGGTAGCATTTTGCCTAGAAAATCTATTAAATGGTATTTTCTATGTTTTTCCTTAAATACTGTTCTCTTTAACCTTAACAATTTACACCTTGAAACTTACTAACGCGCTTCAAAACTCAAAGAGTGAGCTCTACGTTAGTATTTTTCAAGTGTTTTCTTTATTTCTTACTTATAACTAATTCCTCTAATTTAAAATTCTAAAACTAAGTTCATTTATTTTGCTTCCTAAAGACTCATTGAAGTTAAATTCTTTTGTAGATTAGCTACTTAACCTACCTTAGAAAATAATTTTTGGAAATCAAATATACATTGAATGGCATGTTGGCCAAAATCAACATATCCTTCACAAATAATTAGAAATCATTTCCTATCTTCTAAATTATTTTCAAATTTATTATTTTACCTAATTTCATTAAGTCATTGTATTAGAAAAGGGTTGAGAACATTTTGGTTCTCTTTTTCTTGGAGAAGCCGTGAGCCTCTTTATGTTCTTTGGAACACTCATGCAATCCTTGCATGTTATTCACATCCTACAATAATACTCATACATCTATGAACACATACCATATATTTTTAAAGCTATAAACATGCTCACAAATAAAATAAATCACAAATAGGAAAGCATTAAACAACCACATAAATGAATCCTTATGGATTCTTCACACACACATAATCCTTTTTCTCATCACCACATAGGGTTGATGAGATTAAATCTCACTCTTACCTCTTGAAGACAAGAATCCTCTAGTCTCTTCTTCCTCTTTGATTTTTCGTGTGGATTCAAAACAAATCCCTAAAATTCTTAAACAATTAGCAAAATCACAAACAAGGCTTAATATTGAATAACCATGGAACAATCATGGTATAGAAAATCAAAAACTTAAATTAAAATCAAAGAATCAAGAGTTTACCCTTAGGGAAGTGAACAAAAGTTTGGATTTTGAAGTAGAAGGAGTAGGATTTTGACAAAACCTTCTAAATGAAAAGTGTTTAGGAGGTGATTTAGGTTTAGAAAATATGAAGAGGAAAAATTATAGAAGATGGATAGTGAATTTGAGTGAGAGGGCCGAAACTTAGAGAGAAAATGGAAGGAAAAGTGTTTGGTGTTCTTGAGAGATTTGAGAGAAATAAACTAAGCATTTTAGGTGAGTGAAAAAGTGAATAATGAGAGTGTAATTGAGTGGCGCATCCGTGAGGTGAGTATAGGAGAGATTAAGAGATTTACTTTGATAGTAAATATCCTATTGTGTTCACATTTAGAAGGCACATAGCCTATGTCATTAATTGATCATGCAATGGTCACTTGGATGGACCTAGAACATAATAGAACTTGGTAGAAAATGGCCTCTTGGCCGTGGAACACAAGGGGGGTTAGGGACTTGGTTTGACTTCACTTAATGCTTAATTGCATGCTAATTAGATAGCTAGTTAATTAGGTTAGGTTTCCTAATTACACTTAATTAACATTCTAATTACATAGCTAATTAATTAACTAGGTCATTGCCTATGTCATGCTTAGTCATGGCTTCTAGATAGAATTTAGGGTATCTAATTAGTAACTAGATTAGAACTAATTAGTAATTAGGTTAGTTCACTTAGTTTTCTAATTAGGCAATTAAAATAACCAAATTAGGTTTAATTAGCTAATTAGTCAAGCCACTATTATTGACTAAATCTTGGCCATTGAAACTAACTTTATTTCCTAGCCATTGATTTAATCTAAGGTGGATATCACTTAGTGATTTTATTAAGATTGTTTTCACACCATTGATTTGATCAATGGTCATGATCAAAAACATCTTAATCAAGCTTTTCATCCACTGGTGCACAATAAAGTCTTTGCCACTTTATTTGACCAAACCTTATTGGTTTAGAATTTAGTCTATTCAGAAACGTTGACTGCTTTTCTAAACGTGGGTCCCACAGATTTTGCCGGGTCCATGGTCATTTTGGAGCAGATTTCTACTGTTTTTGAGACAGTAGGTACTGTCAAATAAAATAATATTATAATAATATAAAATTATTTTATTACGCTTAAATCCTAAAAATTAAAAGATTAATATACATATCACTCGAAATTGGGTTTAGTAAGATCCCT
Organism: Ormosia semicastrata; assembly: GCA_029884595.1. NCBI lineage: Eukaryota > Viridiplantae > Streptophyta > Magnoliopsida > Fabales > Fabaceae > Ormosia > Ormosia semicastrata. The sequence goes on from JAQQTO010000060.1 coordinate 81,766,880, forward strand.
GACTCAGAATAATTAAAATAAGATTTTTCTGGCCAGAAAATTATTATTTTCTTGGCTCAGAGCAAATCATACATAACAGTCAAATATACTCACGGAACAGTCAAATTCAATTTATAACTCACAGAAAATATAAAACAGTACATTTAGGATAACACTGTAATTAACCCAAAAGTTAGGGTGTTACACAAAGGAGTGAGAAAAACACTTTGCTAAAGATGGAATTGTGAGACAATGGAGCGAGAAAAGCACCTTGTGAGCGTAAAGATGTGAGTAAAACACTTTACTAATATGTAGATCGAGAAGCTCTCTACATAGGCAAGCGAGTGAGACCAAATATATTAAATCTTGCCAAGTGTGGTAAAGGAGTGAGATAAACACTCTACCTAGGACAAAGTAGTGAGTTAAGCTCTTTGTCAAGAAACATGAAGAGTGAGAAAAACACTCATATTAAAGGTAGTAAGAGTGAGTTAAGCTCCCTACCAAGCATCTCAAGTAAAAGGTATTAGAGTGAGTTAAACTCTCTACCTAGGCTAGTAAAGCGAGAAAAGCTTATACCAAGGGCAGAAGGATGAGTTAAGTCCTATGTCAGGCAAAGAAGTGAGATAAGCACTTTGTCGAGTAGTAAGGGTAGTTTTAAACTACAGTTTAGAATACCTTAAGTTCAATGTTTATCGAATAGACTCGGAGAGCTATTTGAATAGGCTATTTTAGAATGGTAAGTTAGGCTAACTAATTAGACACAGGGAACTATACGATTGGCAAGAGTTACAGGTTGGTCGAATATACTAAGAGAGTGATTCGATTAGCAAGTTTTCATTTATTATTCGAAGAAGGCCTAACGAGTAAATAGATATTCTATAGGTGTATGTTCGATAGGAATCGAATTGACTTGAGAGTAGTTCGACTAGCATAGTTTTCGTTAATCGAAACAAGAAAACAAAAGCTTGTTCTCGATTAATTGAAAAAGATAGAATGGTGCTTTTAGTGCCATTCAAAGAGAATTGTTCAGGGTCCTTACAACTAGCCTTAAATGGAACAAAAGTTACAAGGTTTTCACAAGAGGAAAATAGTGGATGATAGGTATAAGCGGAGTTCTTTTAAACCTAGTTATCCTTAAGATAAAGTTAAGTCAGTTTAAGAAGAAATGAAGGGACCAAAGTATGTTAGATATAGGAGTTAATATGGTGGCAGACCTAGTTTAGTAGGCCAGATAGTATGTTATACTTATGGCTGATCAGAACAGTTTTAAGTAAGTGTATACAGATGTAGGGAGCAGTGCCTAACCTCAAGTTAGAGTAAGAGTTTATACTCTGAATAGTAAGGAGGCGGCTCAGACTCGCGATCCTATACGAGGTAATGACATAGTTAAATATGATCTCTAAGTTGTATTGTATGATTCAGGAATATACCCATTCCTTGATTTCATATAAGTTAAAATAGAGATTAGATTTATCTATGTTCGAGTTTCCCCATGTTTCATCTTTATCTACACTAACAGTAAGGTTAGTCACAACTTCCTTAGTAAGTTTGGATTGTTGTGCAAGAATAGAAGGTAGGATTTCTTTGCGAATCTTATCAGTTTATCTCTTCTTGAGCCAAACATTAGACTAGGCATGGTGTTGGTTATTAGTAAACCACGTTGTTTAGGATTTATCAGATTGGACATTAAGGTTTATATCTGATGATTCTTCTATGCCTATTTTTGTAGAGTTTATGTTTGAGAATTAAACAAGTGAGCAACTTCTTAGGAAAAAAGGGATTTGAGGACATGTTCTTCTTTTCTCCTTGTATATTGAAGTTGAGCAAGTCTTAAGGAATGTATTTGTGATAAGAGGGCATCCAGAAGTATTTCCTAGGAAGATAACCAAGTTACCACCTAAGAGAGAAGCAGAACTCACTTTAGTTTTGGTGTAAGTTAAGTTAGTTTTTGGATTCAGTAAGTTATTCTTATCGAATGAGGACCTTTAAGGTTGAGTTAGATACAGATAAGGGAGGTGATAGTCTCCCAAGTATGATATCATATCTGATATGAGGTAAACAACTTTTGGGGACAAAATTTTAAAAAGGAAGGAAGAAATGTAACATCCTGAAAAGCATGTTAGACTTGTAAATGGGTACAAAGGTAGCATATTACTTATTTAACATGTTATTTAAGTTTTGTAATAAACTGAGTTCGTTTAGGCACTTTGTTGCAACCCTGAGTGTGAAAAGTAGCCTGAAATGACTTAATTAGTAGCATAAATTGTTAAGTTGAGGGAAATAAAGCTAGAGAGTTTGTTTCTAAGTCACAAATAGGTGGAAGAGGATGCAGTTAAAATTTGAGAGTAATTAGAGTTAGTTTGGTATTTTTAGGCATACTGGTTGTGCATTTAATGCTCGATTGATTAGTAGCAAATATGAAAAAATAGAGTTAAGGTGAAACAATAATTTAGATAAATCTTAGTATTTATTCTAAAGCTGTTGGAAGTTAGGAAACTTTTTTTAGCATAATTCATGTGTCCTTAGCAGATATAAAGTTCTAGTGTATAACTTAAGTGGCAAAGTAGGATTTTGCTTCCTTATTTCTTTCTATTTCCCACGGTTCTAGAACAAGGAAACAAAAAATAGAAACCAAAGAGAAAAGAAGGAGGAACCGAAGGAGAGAAAGAGAAGGGGAAAAGAAGGAAAAAGAGGAGATCTCAAGGAGCAAAGTTGGAGGTTGGAGTTCATCTTCGTGGCTTCAAGAGGTAGGGGTTTTCTATCCTTCAATCTCATCTTTTTCTTCATTGTTTTCATTGTTTGTAGTTAGGTCACAAAGAGGGAAAATAGGTTTGAGATGCCAAAAACATGTTCTCTTGTTAGTTCTTGCTTTCATTGATTATAATGAGTCAGTTTCTACATAATGGAAGCAAGATGCATGTTTTTGTTTGTGAAAAACATTAATTAGTCCCTAGAGTGGGAATTTAAGCAATAAACAAGTAAATATGTGATTTTGAGCATTGATCCAAGTTTAAGTGAGCCAATAGGTTGTAAAAGTGTTGGTAAAGCTAGAAATCACTTAGGATCTAGGTTCAAATGAATAGAAGTGATTTTAGGTCAATGGAACAGTGCACACGACTGATTTTCTGCAAAATTCTATAGAAAATGCCTTCACGTCGCGGCGTGAGTGATGCCACGCCAAGGCGTGACTTCCAGTGTGTGCACCGGAAAGCAACACGTCGTGGTATGACTGAGAATCATGCCGAGGCGTGTGAGACAGAGGACAACGCGCCGCGGTATGCCCACGCTATGCCGCAACGTGAGTTCCAGGAACTCTCAAAAATGTTATTTTTGATGAGTTGAGTTCTCTACTTGTTAGGATCCCTTTTATATGCCTTGTAAAGTGTGATAAGATACTAATGGGGGTATTTCTATGAGGGAAATATCATCTTGCATATATGGGAAAGTAAGAGACCTTAGTGCAATCAAGAGTAATGGATTGCCTTAGATAGGTATCTAGACACTTAGGCAACACAGAGTTGCATTTAGTATCACATACAAGGTGATGAGGATAGGGTACGCTAGATACAAGTAAGCTGAGTTTAGTTGGTAATAGTCACTTATCATAGTGCATTAGTTACTCCTAAGAGAATGGGTGGGATTTGTGATGCATGAATGGACTTAGTATTGACATAGTATAGAAGTTCCAATCTTTAAGCATTCTAATAGTTAGGAATTTCCTAAAGTTAGTATCTAGGACCTTGAGTACACTAGTGTGGCATAGTTTACCACCTGTGGTGTGAAAGTAAAGGTAAGCTAGTTTACTCTTTTGTTCCGTTGGTTTCCAAATCAACATCCAACCTTTCAAACATGGGTTCAAAGGGATTTCTAATCTCATAAAAGATCTTTATACTATCTGAAAACATTCTCAAACAAATCTCAAATTCATTACTATAATGAATCAACAACCAAAATCAATAACCCACTTATCCAAACTTAAATCCATTTCTAAACACAAAGTCATGAAAAACCACTCAAACCGTTTTCAAACTCATACATGCTATTCATAAGCATGAAGATGAGAATAACAAAAGATAGTAGTTGAAACAATCACCTATGCCTTCCTTCCTTGGCTTGTTGAGGGTTGTTTCCCCTTTTTCCTTTTCTAAAAACCTCATTGTCTAAACTCTTGTTGTAACCTTAAATTCTCCAATTCCACAATACTGCATTTGTTCACCACCATTAGAAAAATCTTCAATCTTCAAATACCTAACTACTTTTCTTATCTCATCTCTCAGTCCATCCTCAAATTTAACATATTTCCAATTCCCGTCTAGATTATATATGAAATATGAAGAAAATATAAACAGTTCCTCAAAATTCACTCTGTACTACTCCACGATCATATCTCCTTGCTTAAGTTCTAAGAATGCCGACTATTTCTCTTCTTGCAACTTCTTTTGAAAATACTGGTCCAAGCCATGTTATCTCAATCCAGGCACTTCCCTTTCAACTTCTGGCACTAGCCTACCAATACTCAACTTCTTCTTTTAACATTTAAACAACAAATGACACCTTTAGATCACCCGTGCATCTCATCACTGCAATTATCTTCTCTAACTTCCTTATCCATATCTCTGTTTTTACTGGATCCTACTATCCTTTAAAAGATGAGGAATTTGTCTTTCTAAACTCTGATAAATTATAAAAGTCTTAATTCTTCACTAATACTGCATTATTTCCTATCCCTTCTAATATCCTGGTATTCATAATTGCCTGTTCTCTCACAGCGTCAGCTATGTTTTTGAAGATCTCTGACATATCTTGCACACCATTGCCAATAGGGGCTCTACCACCTCGAGTTCGCCTGGTCGATGCTATAGTCTCTTGCACACACTGCACATTATATATTGAGTTAATCAGGCTCAATATTATGTAACAGTGTGATAGTTAACCATAACATACAAACACAAGGCTGTTATGCAATTCTACCTATGCATCTTATCATTAAGACAAGACAAATGATAACAAAAAATAGCTAGTCTATACCCCAGCTCAATAGGATGAACTGCTTTGATATCAAAATGTAACATCCTTACAATTATTACTAATAGTGTATCCGAAATTAAACCATAGCAAATAATAGTAAGTATATCACTTAAAACTTACAACAAAAATTTCAAATATATTTTGCTATCATATATAAAAAATATGAGCTTGAAGGGTGTAACAATTTATATATACTGAAGGATGTTTATACAATAGTACATCATAATACAAAAATATACAATACATGGCTTCAAGGCATCATTTATACATCTTTAGTACAAAAATATAGAATTCAAAATCAAACTACATCTTCTGCTTCTGCTGTTGTATTGCAAGATTCAAAACCAGAATTATCATAGAATACAAAACAACAATAGGGTTAGAATACTAATTCTTAGTAGATCTTATTATGAAAAAGTGTCATCATAATAATTCTAGCTATTTCGGGAAAAAATACATTTATTTGAAATATTCAAGACCATTATATACATATATAGTTAGAAAGGTGGCAAAAATACCAAATCTAGTCCTTTCTCTTCCCGAAACAGAATTCCATTTAATAGTTTCCAAAAGCATCCATTATCAATAATATGGATTGCAATCACAAATAATTTTAGAAATCACTTTCAAATATGGATACTATAATACCGAATTCTTTCAAAGATTCAAATATATATTCAAGTCATAACATGACATACAAATTTAATTTAGATTCCAGTGCTCATTCAAATACTCATTTACCTCACAGAACCCATATCTCAAGCATCACAAGGATGGGAGCCACCTTATATAGATCGAGTTCTATATACTCATGGTAGGGAGTGAATCAGAGCCTCACACTACCACTAGTATCTTATGAGGGAATTAATACGTGAGGATTATACTTATACAATGAGGAATTTATTCAAGAATACAGGATCTCCCTTCCTCACAAGAGGTCATTTCCATGATTCTAATAGAATTTCAAATACCCTACCCTCATAAAGGATCATCTCCAAAATCCACTATACTTGTGAATCAATAATTCACATAAACAAAAGGATACTGAGTGGGAAAGCATGGACTAATTACCTTCCCATTCAAGGATAATTGCTCAATTCTCATTCTCAATTCAAATTCAAATTCCATTCTCATGAGTACTGATCATTCAATCACACATTCAATATAAATTCCAAATTCCAAATTCTAATTCTAGCTCAACTTGAGTACTCAAGGAGCAATACCATTTCAAATTCAAGCTCAATTTAACTAATCAAAGAACAATATATTCTCAATTTCATATCAAGTATTCAATATCATTTCAATACCATTCCAATTCAATACACAATTCCAATACTTTCCTTAACAAGACACACTTAGCTATAAGCATCATGCTCATTCCAAAACTAACATTTTCAATCAACAAAGCTTCAATGCATAGTAAACTCAAATTATGATAGTGTCATGGTAGCCTTCAACCTTATGTTTTATTCACATTTTAAGCCATAATTCCATACAAAAAGATGTCAAAATTCTTGTCTTAAAGGCAAGCAATCTGCCAAGACCTTTATCTATTCTCCAAGTCACAATATCATGCATAAGAAACACAAAATTTCTAGTCACCTAAGGCAGCATTCTACCGTGACCTTCACACAACAATCAAGCCACAATTTTCATACATAAATACATCAAAACTTGGCCATCAATGGGCAGCTTTCTACCATGGATATTCAACACCATTTTAGTCATAATTTCATGCTTACAAATGATAAAAATTCTGGTCATAAACAAGGCATACAGAGCCATGACCATTCAGCTTCAAAATTCAACCGTTTCCCCATCAATACAACATCACAATTCAACACAACCATCAATAGAAATAGATGAACAAATAAAAGAATACAAACATATTAAATCCCATTATGGCTGTGAGACCTAGGGCACAAAGCATTAATCAATTTCACAATCAATCTCACAAATTTCTCATTCAACAATTCATCAAGAGAAAGAACTAGTTGATAGTAGGAAACTAAAGCATAAAAATAACAAAATATTCCTCTTTTTAACATGGTCTAACTGTGACCATTATGAACATAAAGACCATAATTTTAGGTTCAAAAACCATAAAGAAAGAAGAGCAAATGAAGAGTAAGCATCCCCTACCTTTCCTCCTTGCTACGCAAGCCTTAGTTCTTTGAATTCTCTTCAATTTTTCTCCAATTTTTTCTCCTTCCTTTCTCTCCTTTTTCCTCTCTGTTTTTCTATAGCTTTCTCCTTTCTCTTTCACACTTTTCTTCTTTTCAATTGTAGCTGCTAGAATCATGGAAAATGAAAGATCAAATGTGGGGAGGAAAGTCAACAAAATAGATGAAAATGAAAGAAAAAGGGATGAGGATGGTGGAGGTTATTGTTGGTGGAGAAAATAGAGAAATTGAGATTTGAGAATGAGAAAGAAATGAGTGAGAAAAGTGAAGAAAAATCTGGAGAGAATGTGTAGCGGTGGGTGAGGAAAAAGTAAGTAAAAATTTCATATTGAAACTTTTGTATCTCTTAAGAACACTTTAATCTTTCAACACTAAGTTTTAAAGCATCCATAAGTCTTATAGAAAATTTTAGGACTCAACTTAGTCCTCAGATCCATTTTTTCATAAATTTTCATACACTATTTTTTATCAATTAAGTTTCATTACTCTATTTGACGTTAAATTAAACTGAGGGATTAAGTAAATACGCTTATTGATACTTATATTAGTTGGTATTTTATACCAAATTATTCTCCATAACTTACTTATCATCTTCATAAAATTTCATAATTTACTAAGTTGCTTAACTATTCTAGCTATTTCTAAGTAGTATCCTTAAAAATACCAAACTTGCTCTGTTGATTCTCCAAAATTTTCTACAACTCTTATAAATGGTTCTTAGCTAGGAAATAAATTTTTCATATTTATTTCCATCATATAAACTGTTTATGCAAATACTTTAATTATTCTATTGTACTTAGTGTTATAGAGTTACGCTCAAACTAGTTCAGAAAATTACTCAAATTAACAGATAACTCTTACTAGTATTACTGAGCTTCATCTTGATTAGGACCATTAAGTTAGGGAGGATGTTACAAAAGGCTTACTTTAATACTTTACACTTCATCAGCTTCATCTTGAAGACTAAAGTCCTAATCACTAATTCGAGCATGAAGACTAAAGTCCTGATCTCTAACTCGGGAATGAATATCTAAGTCACGACCTCTAGCTTGGGCATGAAGACTAAGTCTCGATCCCTAGCTCGGGCATGAAGACTGAAGTCCTGACCTCTAGTTCGGGCATGAAGACTAAAGTCTTGACCTCTATCGGGCATGAAGATCAAAGTCTTGACTTCTAGCTCGAGTATGAAGACAAAATCCCGACCTTTAGCTCAGGCATGAAGACAAAGTCCCGACCTCTAACTTGGGAACTCATGTATACCTCGTACTATACAACAATGGGAATACATGTGTCTTTCATCTCTTTTGCATCCTACTGTGGACTTTTAGCATAGATTTGATTATTCTCTGGCTTATTGGAATTTACATGATTGAATGAAATTGATTGATTACGTGTAATATACATCAACAATGTGATGATCTTCTATCTCATGTTTTCAACCTTCTTAGTGGCACTTCTATTCTGCTTATGTTAGTTCTTTAAGATGACATGATTATTATTGCTCAGCTTTCCTATGGAGAATATATTTATAATGGCACTATATCAATTGTCATCAAGCTTTTAAGCAAACTCCTAGTGTAACACCCTCCTTAGGGCATCACATTTTCGACTCCCGACTCATAATCTGAAAAGAAGTTCGCACAAAGTTTGAGTTATAAAAGATGGGTTTCAAAATTTCTTTTTTATTGAAACGTAAATTTACTGAAAATATTAGGTAATATTAAAAATCATATTTCAACTATTCATTATGCAATATTGACACCAATTAATATCATAATTTAAAGAGAAATATAAAATTAACAGACTTATTTTTTTTAACAGTAGCAAACCCCATGACGGGTCCTACTTAATAGCACGGTACAACACTAACATTAAATCTTAACATACTCGTTCCTTCTCTTGTATTAACTTGATGCATCAGAACTTTACTCCTTGTCTACCCTAAGTACACATCTTCGAACTTGAGATAACCACTTTTCAATGTTTCCATCAATCTCTGAGTATCTACCACTCGTTATGTCTAAGACAACTCATTCCTTCTACTGTATAATTTTAACAATACAGACAAAGCAAAATAATATAACAAAGAGGTGAGATCACCTACACCAATACCAACATGGCAGCACAGAGATAATACAAACAGCAATATCATACAGATAGATCATACCATAATCATGCTATCAGCATTAATCAACTATCATCATCTAATCATTTATCAGTTCAATCATCATCCAAGAAGTCAAAACAATTGTCATAGCCAACATTCCTCAATTAATATATCATACAGATATAAATGCTCAGATTTATGCATATGCACAAAGACTCAATTTATCAAAAACAACTCCATGGAGGTTTTCACAATTTCGAGAAGAATGCTCTGGTTAATTGTCAGCCTTAACCCAAAGACAATCTCCCAGTCATTGAAAAGAATCGTGTTCTTGTCGGGTATCATCAATGCGTTGCAACGGACTGCATCGCCAAGTGGCATGGTGGTACTCTTAACCGCCCACTGGTCGACCGCTGGCGCCTCGACGCCCCAAGATCCATCATAGACTTCACTATCAATTCTCATTCCCTCTTCAACCACAAAGGCCATAATAGCTATTAGCTATATATTTTATACAATGCACGAATATATCAGTGCAAGTCCAACCCCAAAGGGCCAAATCTTTTCAATTTCATTTGTTCAATGTAATCATATGCTTCAATGCATATTTTTCCAATGCACGTATAATGCACCAAATCCAATCACAGACATATCTTTCCAATGCATGTATAATGCACCAAATGCCATCACAGGCAAAACATGTCATTTTCACAATCATGTAAAAATATTCTATCACTTTTAAATCACATAGTGATTTTTCAACAATAGTTCAAATTACGTAAAATATTTAAACGTAATTCAAATCACTTAAAATGTTTCAACGCATCTCCAATCGCGTAGTAATATTTTATCATATTTTAAATCGCATAAAAATATTTTACTGTATTTCCAAACACTTAGAAATATTTTACTGTATTTCAAACTACGTACTTTAAAAATTACGGTTTTAAGATACGTAAATAATTTTTTTCACCACAATTCCATTATAGAAAATATTTCTTATTTCTTCAAAAATTTCATTTCCACTTTTCTCAAAATAATATGACTTTATACTTTATTTAACACATTTTCGTTACTCAATAAAATCTTTTTTTTCACATTTCTTTACTCAAGAAATCATTTTCCAAAATATAATTCACAAAATCACTTTTCCATTAATATAAATCAACGTTTCAAAACTTAACATTTTCTAACGCACTTCAAAACTCGAAAATAAGTCATACGTTAGTAAATTTTCAAAATATCATTATATTCTCCATTTTTTCCAAATCATTTCTAAACACAACCTTCTTCAAAATAAATTGAAGTTCGAAAATATTTTCGTTTACAAAAACTTAATTTCTTAAGTGATTAAAATACTCTGATTCTCTTTTCAAAATCCTTGTATTAAATCAATTATATTTCTACTTGAAAAATTACTTTGTTTCATCAAAATCTAGGCATTATAAGCCTTCAAAAATGTGGACATGACTATTGAAAATTATCAAAATAATTTTCCTTCTTATTTAATATGGTTTTACACAAACAAAACTATTAAAATTTTATTTTCAAAACCAAAGTACTGATGGTTATAAAAACCAAACTCATTTGTTCAAATTCATTTTTACTTTCTTTGCAACTCTTTTTTCATAGTATATTCCACAAATTCACAATTCCATTGAATTAAATCAATGTTTCTAACTTTAAAAATATTATTTCAGACTTCTCTTATAATAATATAATTTCTTACTTTATTCCCTTCTTATTTTTAGTCAAAAATCTTTTCCTTAATATATTTTCTCAAAATCACTTTTTATTGATCTAGTCTTACAACATCACATTTAGTTGATTTAATTACTGTTTCTAACTTTAAATTTCCTAACGCTTTTTCAAAACCCAATAATAAATTCTACGTTAGTAAATTTAAGTTCTGACATTTTCTTTTATATTTCTAAATCACTTCTAAAAATTGATTCTCTTTAAAATAATTTGAAGTTCAACACTTTCAATCTTCTTTTTCTTTTATTTATGAAAATTTCACTTCACTTAATTGATAACACTTTAATTCCCTTTCCAAAATCCTTATTTGAAAATTCTTATATTTTATAACATCAAAACATTTTTCTAAATTATCAAAACCTTATAGATGGCCATTGAAACCATGAAATATTTTTTTCTTTCTAACTTAAATAAATTCCATTCTTGTTTCTACAAAAAAATAAATTCATGAAAACATAACTCAAAACCGTGTACATTCTTTTTGCAAAACAAACCCTTTTGTTTATTTTCTTTACTTCTCAAATCATTCAATTTTATCATTCATGAAAATATAATTTTGTGAATACCAAATTGGTTGGTGTCTTGGCCAAAAATTTGCTTAAGTTTAAGGACCAAAAATTAACTCCATTGTTCTTGAAAAATTTCAATAAAAACCCTAGTTTTGGAAGCTCAAAACCGTGACCTTCTCTATGGCCATTGGAGCCAAAATTTCTTGTTTTATCATACTTTCATCATAATATATTCAACATATCTTCATCATGCATATCATAAGCATACCATATAAGCAAATAAAAATCATACTAAGCATGCATACACAAGTAAATCATGCAAAGAATGTCAAGCATAGACAAAAATAATCAAAGCACATAACACACAAAAATTGTTACATGACCATGGATATGAATCCTCACATGGATTCACTATCCATCAAATATAAAACCATTTCTCACCACCATGCTTGGTTGGTGAGATGGATCTCCCTCCAACCTCTTGAAGATCCTCAAAAGCTTCTTGATTTGCTTCTTTTTCCAAGTCCTTCACCACCAAAGGCTTCTTAAATAAAAAATAAAATACACAGAAATTAGTATACTAAGCTTGATTAAGAGGAACCATGGATCAAAATATGGTTTGGGAGAATATAATGAAACCAATAGTGAAAATTTCACAAACTTCACCTTAGAATCCTAAATCTTAAGCTTGAAGAACAAGGATGAAGATGGATGAATTAAGCTTAGGTTTCTACTACAAGGTATCTTGGAATGATACAAGGATGTAAGGTATTAGGTTATTTGGAATTATAGAAGAGAGAAAGGTGAATTTCTGGATCTTGGCCGTGAGGTTGGGAAAGAAAGTGAGAAGAAAATTTTGAGAGTTTTTGCTTATTGATGCTTTAGGAAAAAGATGAAGACTTTTGAAACAAATGAACAAATCTCCTTTAGCTTTTTAAGAGTCTTGGCCATGGAGTTACTCTAGGAAAAAGGATGAGATATTTTTGTTTTGTTTCTTTGTTGATTGATAGAAACATAATAGAAATAAGTTAAGTGTAATATTTATATTTCACAAGCATGCATGACCCGTAGCTTGCATTGGAGAAAGGTGGAAAGTGAAGTTTGAAAAACATGATCATTAATGATCAATAGGAAAAATAATTAATGGTCTTGACACTTGGCTATTGCCTTCATCTTTTTCTTTGGCCTAAAAAGCCTATTCAAAATTGTCTCCTTAGATTGTCCTAGAAAAACTACTTGGCCGTGCACTCCCAAGAATTGTTGGGTGGTCATTTTTTTTACTTGCAAGCTTACCTTGCTTCCTATTGGTGACCACTTTCTTTGACTACTCCTAATTGGTTCATGACTTGACTTTGACTTCCTCCACACTTGTTTCTATTGGCTCATTTTAATTACTTATTTACACTTTAATTAAATGATTAATTCATCTAGTTTCTATTAAACTAGTTTAGTTAGGATTTCTAATTACTTTATAATTAATTTATTACATTATTATGTCATGGTATAGGTCATAATAATGTCATATTTCTAGATAATTAAATACTTATCTAGTAATTAGCTTCTAATTATTAAGCAATTTAAATTAGTTCACTTAGTTAATTAAGCTACTAGGATAATTAAGTTAAATTATTTAATTACTTAACTAATTAACCTAGCCACTTTTGTTGACTAAATCCTAACCATAAGATGCATCTCCAAAATAAAAGGTCAAGATTACTCCTTCTTACTTTTAATCCAAGGCTTATAATTAGTCATAACCTTTTTAGAAGACCAAATCTCCACCATTGATTAAATCCAAATCCAATGGTTATAAATGGTCTTTGGCACTTTTTAAGACTAAATCTCCACCCTTGATCAATTCTAAATCCAATGGTTGTAAATGGTCATAGCCACTTTATATAACCAATTTTACACCATTGATTAAATTTACGGTTGATATTGAAGCCTTCCTAACCAAGTTTATTCTCACACCATTGATTAAATCAATGGTGATTATCCAATGCTTCTTTATTAAGTTTGTTTCTTAACCGTTGATTAAATCAATGGTTAATCTTCAAACTAAGTATTCTCATCCAAGGGTACAAATCAAGTCAAGCCCTCTTTGTTGATTACGCAGTATAATTTTTATTATTTTTATCTACTATAACCCTACAAATAATATTTTTACTGTATTTTTATCACCTGATAAATAAATACAGTACAAAACACAGTAAAAGAAAATTATAAAACCTTTTTCCAGATTCAGGTTTAGTAAGATCCACTGTCTCCGTCTAAACACAAATTTTTCTATTCGTAGAAAAATTTTTCACTTTGTGTGACCCACCTGGGCCCACATATGGCCACCTGGGCCCACATACACCCCCTGGGCCCATAAACAGAAAAAAATTCATAATCATCCACAAAAATCACAAATATTAGAAAACACACAAATATCAAATCAGATCACGTAAAATAATTAAAACCTAACGGTAAAAATTAAATTATGTAAAGTTTTCTCCGGCCCAAAAATTTTTATATTTCTGACACGGAGTAAATCACTCAAAACGATCAAATACGCTGACGGAATAATCAAAATAATTTTACAGTATCCAGAAATTACTAAACAGTAAAATTCTGTTAACTTTCAAAATTACTGTTTAAGAGATAAAAAATTTTGGGGTGTTACATTACTCCCCATCTAAAAAGAAATTTCATCCTTGAAATTTAATAACTATGATTTCACACCCTCAGAATAAATATGAACATTACTCTTTTATCTTATTTTCCAATTCTCATGAAGCTTCCTCTCTTACATCTTACTATACTATTCTAACCAACAAAATCTCTTTGCTGATGTTCAACTTCTCCTGATCAAACAGATATCTCGGACTCTATAATTACTGAAGATGTTGAATGTTACTCCGAAAGAAAGAATTTCCATATCTCTCAATCCCAACATAACGACAACCAATCTTCATTCATGCCTAGAATAGTTTTTCTCAGATAACTTCCAACTAATGTAATGTATTACTTAAAATTTCTTTATCCTCGTATCACTACATATTCTAGATTTTTGCTTTTAACAGGAAATGTCTCACTAACCGAGTTCTCCTTTCCACAGCACTATACCAAATACTATGACATAGAGTTAAATAGGAATATCGTTTCTTATTCGTTCAATTGCAGGAGATGAAAGAAAATATCATGGAAGATTAACAAAATGAATCGAACCTGTTATCGAACATATCCAGCAAAGAATTGGATGTAACTCGATTTTCAAGAATAAATTTTCTTTGGATTACTCACACTCTGTTGAAATAATCTTATTGGATATGGTTGGAAAATAACTAATCCATTTCCAAAGATCACGTCTGTTTATGAAACAGATCAAACTAACACAAAGTTTTGATCTATAACAACAATTTGAATAACTTGAATAGCTCGATTAGCTAAGAATAGAAACAGAAGTAAATAAATCAGAGGATAACGAATATCTCTAACATATAATTGATCTACTCAATCATATGTTATATAGAATAGGTCACTCACAGAAATATTCAGTATGGTTTATAGGATTAGCTCCAATGACACAATCTCCATTGTTTAAATCTTCCGCTCAGAACACTCTCGTTCCATTCAGAGTAACAACTTCCCTTACTATCAAAAATTTTACTAATAGAAAACTCTGTTTTCAAATAGCATAATCTTTGGGAAAATGTGTCCAACTTTTTCGCAATTTGTTTCCTTGACGTACATTCCTTCATTTAAGTACTTTCTTTCACATCCTTTACTGTTTTTGGTTTTCTCAATGGTTATAAATACATCTTCCGTCGAAATCAATTACTTTCTCAATATTCTAAAAAAAAATACCAGGTTCCAAAATTACAAAATTTTATATTCCAAGACTGATTCTCTTCCATTAGATCCTAAACTTCAACTTCCAGTTTCCACTAAACAACGGTCCTTTATTCGTGTAGTCGTCTTTCCACATTGCTCCTGTTGCTCCCGTAGCTGCAACTGCATTACTAGTAACATGTTCCACTTCCACACAAGTATAACTATCCTGAGGCGTGCGAATTGAAATACAATGGATCTAATATCCATTATAAACAACATTATTTCCTTTCAAAAAACAAACACAGAGAATACAACACAAGCAAAATAGACCTAACCACAAACCCCAAAAGAGTCAAACCGTGCTCTGATACCAACTAATGTAACACCCTCCTTAGGGCATCACATTTTTGACTCCCGACTCATAATCTGAAAAGAAGCTCGCACAAAGTTTGAGTTATAAAAGATGGGTTTCAAAATTTTGTTTTACTAAAACGTAAATTTACTGAAAATATTAGGTAATATTGAAAATCATATTTCAACTATTCATTATGCAATACTGACACCAATTAATTTCATAATTTAAAGATAAATATAAAATTAACAGACTTATTTTTTTTTAACAGTAGCAAACCCCATGACGGGTCCTACTTAATAGCAAGGTACAACACTAACATTAAATCTTAACATACTCGTTCCTTCTCTTGTATTAACTTGATGCATCAGAACTTTACTCCTTGTCTACCCGGCACATCTTCAAACTTGAGACAGCCACTTTTCAATGTTTCCATCAATCTCTGAGTATCTACCACTCGTTATGTCTAAGACAACTCATTCCTTCTACTGTATAATTTTAACAATACAAAAAAAGCAAAACAATATAACAAAGAGGTGAGATCACTTACACCAATACCAACATGACAGCACAGAGATAACACAAACAGTAATATCATACAGATAGATCATACCATAATCATGCTATCAGCATTAATCAACTATCATCATCTAATCATTTATCAATTCAATCATCATCCAAGAAGTCAAAACAATTGTCATAGCCAACATTCCTCAATTAATATATCATACAGATATAAATGCTCAGATTTATGCATATGCACAAAGACTCAGTTTATCAAAAACAACTCCATGGAGGTTTTCACAATTTCGAGAAGAATGCTCTGGTTAATTGTCAGCCTTAACCCAAAGACAATCTCCCAGTCATTGAAAAGAATCGTGTTCTTATCGGGTATCGTCAATGCGTTGCAACAGACTACATCGCCAAGTGGCACAGGGTACACGCCAACTGTCCACTGGTCGACCGCCGTGCCTTGACGCCCTCAAGATCCATCATAGACCTCACTATCAATTCTTATTCCCTCTTCAACCACAAGGGTCATAATAGCTATTAGCTATATTTTATACAATGCACGAATATATCAGTGCAAGTCCAACCCCAAAGGGCCAAATATTTTCAATTTCATTTGTTCAATGTAATCATATGCTTCAACGCATATTTTTCCAATGCACGTATAATGCACCAAATCCAATCACAGACATATCTTTCCAATGCATGTATAATGCACCAAATGCCAATCATAGGCAAAACATGTCATTTTCACAATCATGTAAAAATATTCTATCACTTTTAAATCACATAGTGATTTTTCAACTGTAGTTCAAATTACATAAAATATTTAAACGTAATTCAAATCACTTAAAATGTTTCAACGCATCTCCAATCGTGTAGTAATATTTTATCATATTTTAAATTGCGTAAAAATATTTTACTATATTTCCAAACACTTAGAAATATTTTACTGTATTTTAAATCACGTACTTTAAAAAGTATGCTTTTAAGATACGTAAATTGTAACACCCCTTGATTTAATAACCAATGCACAATCGTCATTATGTCACGGTCACTAAATGTCGGCGTGCTAACATTGTCAAATAACAAATTTACCTTAAATATTAAACATTTCTCATATGAGGAAAATAAGAGCCACGAATGAGTAGTTACATATACAACCAGTTAAATTATGAATTATAATATGTACTCAATTTACAACATTTAAGTCTGGATAATTGCCTTGAAGCATACATGTACTCAAAAATACACTTTATATAGGTAATGCAAAATAAAATATAAACTACCCATAATATATCTACGACTAAGGAGTTGGGCACTCCATCGTATCCCGAATGCGTGAGGCAGTTTGGGTTCACCGGTGTAGTGAGAAATACAAGATAAGGTCTTCAATCACAGTCCTTTCATGGTCAAAGTCGGATCCCAAAGCATGTCACATACGCTTGTCGGTCCAGTCGACTCTACAGGTCTTGGTATCAAAGCGAACACAATTCGAACAAACCCCAAAAAGAGCTCCCTTTGCGACGGCATCATCCGAATGCATAGAGGTCAAACCAATAAAATCCAAAGGAATCCAACTTCGTTCCCACTTATAGTCTTTAACCAAAAATTAACATAGAGCAAGAAAAGTACAAGAAAGAGGTAAGACATCCTACCATCATTACCAGTCATAGCATCAAGAAACCAAACGGCGCAAGGCGCCCACATAGCATTTATGATAGCAATAATGGTAATAAACATTTAGTAGCAGTTATAATCAACCAGACAGTTTCAAGCAATCATATATATATATATGGATATATCAGGAATACAACAGTTCCAATTATAATAACAATGTATGCCAGATAATTCATGGACTCACTATGCACATGTGCCCTCAATAATCAAGATCCTACTCCATGGAGCTAGACACAAAACAGTCGGAGAGAATGATTCAGGGAGACATGCCAGTATCTCGTCAGCCATAAAAACAAGTGCTTTTCAGAAAATAATCAGTCATTTTGCGCAACAAGGCTTTATACAGCGGCATTCTCACAAGATCTCGATATAGGACTGTGGCCAGTTAGGATCGTCGGTGCGTGTGTATCGGTCTGTCTCCACGGTCCAGAGGAGCTACCACTACCCTCTGTGAGACGCCCGCGCCCGACGCCCTCAAGGTCATCTACAGGACCCCACGTATCTATTCGCACCCGCACTAAGGTGTGATTCAACTCCTAGGCAACTCGGCCTTAACAAAGTCCAACGGACATCCTCGTTTCTTTTGTGCAATGCATGACTCTATCATGCTTTCTCATGACAACTTGGTCAATCATGCCTCAAATGCATGTCATATGATTTATCCACAATGCATACGGACTCTATGCATAATCATGTATGATCATTATTATACTATACTCTTGGCCATTGCACTCCCAAGAAATTGTTGGAGTGGTTCCATCATGCATCACAATTTGCCCAAGTAAGAATTAACCCAATCAATGGTCACCCATATGGATCCACAATAGCATGATATTGTTGTTAAATAAATTAATACATTTTAAAGCGTATTATGAATTCTTACTTAGGTTTAGCTTTACTTACAGAGTTTATCTCTAAAGGAATTCTCTTAGTTAACTTAAAATCCTCTTAGGTAATTTATTCATATGCCCTTAGAAGGTTATTCTAAGATCTCAAGATCTCACACTCTCATGTTCTTCCCTGTTTATGCATCCCTAAGTAATTTCTAGTCATCCCATTTATTTATAATCAATATGCCTCTATTAGTCCCAAGGTTTTGGGTCCAGGAAAATAATCGGTCGGAATCACAAACTGAGTCAGATATTTCAATTACCAGGTGTTGGGTGATAGGTATACTTTTGAATTCGACAGAGACAATACGTTTCATGAATAATTGAAGCTGCCATTCGACGAAGAATAATGTAACAGGAGGAGGAAAGAATGGGGGAAACATTTTATAATAGGATTGGCAAGAAATCAATTTCTGTCGGATTGGATGGGGGTTCTGTCGAACAAAGATCGGGGATCGAATCCTCCGAGAAGGTCGACAAAAGCCTCAATTCGACGGGTATGGGTGTCGACATTGGAGAAAAATCTCCAAGCGTCGAACCGACGAAACACTGGTCGAAATCTCTAATTTCGACGGGTCTGGAGAAATTCATCTACTCGACAGGCATTGTCTCTCAAACTCGACGATTATTGACTTTGGGGCATTTTCTTGTAAGTGTCCAGGGACTCTATTCGACGGGTTTTGGTCGGAAGATCAATCCCGACGGGCATGATCGGGGTTCATACTCGACGAATTTTGACATTGTGTTTAGTGGTCAAAGATCTAAACTCGACGGATTTTGACATTCGACAGGTTTGGCCATAAGTCCTTACTCGACGGGTTTTAACATTTCACTAAGTAATTAGGATATCAAATTCGACAGGTTTGGCCATGAGTCCTTACTCGACGGATTTTAACATTTTACTAAGTGATTAGGTTATCACATTCGACAGGTTTCTGGGACAATAGGGAAGTTTCACTCATGCTGATCCGAAGGAATGCTAAGAGGGTCACAATTCCTAATTCGACGGATTTTGAATAATAGGGAAGATTCTCACTCATACTGATCCGACGGAAATGCTAAGAGTCATAAATTTAAAGTCCACGAATTGTGTTATTGGAGAAGTTTCATTCATGTTCGACCAAAGGTGGTGCCAAAGGGTCACAAGTTCTAATCCGACGAATTTTGAGTCATAAATAAGTTTTCTCGCATGTCAAACCGACGGAGGTGTTAAGGGGTCACTAGCTCGACAAATTTTGACATTGTAAAGGGCCCCATGTGTCTATTCGACGGAAGCATTAAAGGTTTAGAAGTTGGTTGTCAAAAGTTGGACAAGGTTCAGTGTCGAATAGTTGAATTCACGGCTTACAAAGATTGGATACCTAATTGATTTGAATTCCATTTATTATCCTAGTTCACCCAGAATCCAGATTCTGGGCCTCAAAACCATGGCCATCCCAGGGATGAATCCGACGTCATTTCCTTCCACTCTCATGCATTCGTCGAATATATATATATATATTGACATGCAAAATCATCCAAGTACCATGCTTTCCAATTTTCAGTCGAACATGTGAACATATTAACATGCAAAATTGTCAAACCAAAACATCATACATTCCACTCTGTCGAATATATTATCAAACTTAACAAATCATGCAAAAAGCGGCGTAAACAACTAAATGCAAAGACAAAGACACATAATCATAAAAACCAAGCAAGCAAAGGAGATCCTTAATGCTAGAAGAGGTTGAGGAGGAGTGTCTTCCTCTTACCTTGGAGAAGCACAAAGAAAGGCTGCTCCTTTTTGGTCGAAATCACGTTTTCAGTTTCGGAGATCCTTAAACATTCAAGCTCACCAAAATCAGAATCAAGTGTTGAAATGGATACCCATGGTCATCAAAATGACAGTGGGTTACGAAAATGAGAAGAGATGAGGAAAAAGCTAAGGACTTTACCTTAAAGTTCCAACCTTTAAGCTTCAACCGTGGAGGAAAATGAAGATGAAGAAAATGTAGAACTTTGAAGATGATTCCTTCTGATATGGTGTTTCTCCAAACACAAAATAGTGCTAGGAGTGTGACGGTTTTGAAATATAAAAATGTGAATGTGGGTGGATGGTGCTGCTGTAAGGAGAAATGGAAAGAGAGAAAGATGAGTGAATAGTGATCTGCTACGTACAGGAGGAGGAAAATGTGTGGATGAAAAATGAATTGGATCCCTTAATTCAAATGTGCAGCACAAAATAGGGGGAGAGAGAAATAATAAAATAATAGTTGGAAGAAGCTTCCTTGAGAAGCTTCGCACGCTCTCCTCGATAAAGTGTATGGTAAGCTAGTCTCCAAATTAAATACATCGATAGATGATCAATTACTGTGCAGAGAATTATTTTCTCGGTGAATAAAATTATAAGTGATGAAATAATATTTTATTATTCATCCGATAATTTTATGATACCGCGATTTTATCTAGCGAGATAAAACCTTGAAAAATGCAAACCTCGCATGAATCGTGCACGGCCTCGGGTTTAGTAAGATCCCCGTTGACACGTTGACGGTCCAAGGTTTACCAACCTCGGGAGAACATTTCGTTATCCCGGCTCTCATCAGTATACGCAAAACGAGGAATATATTAAAATATTCAACGTTTCGAGAAAATTTCACAAAAAATCACCAAAAATCACAAATATTATAAAATAATTATTTATAATGAAATAAGCAATTTTCGGAATGTTACATAAATAATCTTTTTTCACCACAATTCCATTACAGAAAATATTTCTCATTTCTTCAAAAATTCCATTTCCACTTTTCTCAAAATAATATGACTTTATACTTTATTTAACACATTTTCTTTACTCAATAAAATCTTTTTTTTTTCACATTTCTTTACTCAAGAAATCCTTTTCCAAAATATAATTCACAAAATCACTTTTCTATTGATATAAATCAACGTTTCAAAACTTAACATTTTCTAACGCACTTCAAAACT
Source organism: Ormosia semicastrata (assembly GCA_029884595.1). Taxonomy (NCBI): domain Eukaryota; kingdom Viridiplantae; phylum Streptophyta; class Magnoliopsida; order Fabales; family Fabaceae; genus Ormosia; species Ormosia semicastrata. Next base: position 81,788,662 of record JAQQTO010000060.1, read on the forward strand.
CGAAAATTAGTCATACGTTAGTAAATTTTCAAAATACCATTATATTCTCCATTTTTCCCAAATCATTTCCAAACACAACCTTCTTCAAAATAAATTGAAGTTCGAAAATATTTTCGTTTACAAAAACTTAATTTCTTAAGTGATTAAAATACTCTGATTTCCTTTTCAAATTCCTTGTATTAAATCAATTATATTTCCACTTGGAAATTACTTTGTTTCATCAAAATCTAGGCATTATAAGCCTTAAAAAACGTGGACATGACTATTGAAAATTAACAAAACATTTTTCCTTCTAAATTGATATGATTTTACACAAACAAAACCATTAAAATTTTATTTTCAAAACCGAAGTACCGATGATTATAAAAACCAAACTCATTTGTTCAAATTCATTTTTACTTTCTTTGCAAATCATTTTTCACAGTATATTCCACAAATTCACAATTCCATTGAATTAAATCAATGTTTCTAACTCTAAAAATATTACTTCAGACTTTTCTTATAATAATATAATTTCTTACTTTATTTCCTTCTTATTCTTAGTCAAAAATCTTTTCCTTAATATATTTCTCAAAATCACTTTTTATTGATCTACTCTTACAAAATAACATTTAGTTGATTTAATTCTGTTTCTAACTTTAAATTTTTTAACGTTTTCCAAAACCCAATAAATAAATTCTACGTTAGTAAATTTAAATTACAAACGTTTTCTTTTATATTTCTAAATCACTTCTAAAAATTGATTCTCTTTAAAATAATTTGAAGTTCAACATTTTCAATCTTCTTTTTCTTTTATTTATGAAAATTCCACTTCACTTAATTGATAACACTTTAATTCCCTTTCCAAAATCCTTATTTGAAAATTCTTATATTTTATAACATCAAAACATTTTTCTAAATTATCAAAACCTTATAGATGGCCATTGAAACCATGAAATATTTTTTTCTTTCTAACTTAAATAAATTCCATTCTTGTTTCTACAAAAAAATAAATTCATGAAAACATAACTCAAAATCGTGTGCATTCTTTTTGCAAAACAAACCCTTTTGTTTATTTTCTTTACTTCTCAAATCATTCAATTTTATCATTCATGAAAATATAATTTTGTGAACACCAAATTGGTTGGTGTCTTGGCCAAAAATTTGCTTAAGTTTAAGGACAAAAAATTAACTCCATTGTTCTTGAAAAATTTCAATAAAAACCCTAGTTTTGGAAGCTCAAAACCGTGACCTTCTCTATGGCCTTTGGAGCCAAAATTTCTTGTTTTATCATACTTTCATCATAATATATTCAATATATCTTCATCATACATATCATAAGCATACCATATAAGCAAATAAAAATCATACTAAGCATGCATACACAAGTAAATCATGTAAAGAATATCAAGCATAGACAAAAATAATCAAAGCACATAACACACAAAAATTATTACATGACCATGGATATGAATTCTCACATGGATTCACCATCCATCAAATATAAAATCATCTCTCACCACCATGCTTGGTTGGTGAGATGGATCTCCCTCTTACCTCTTGAAGATCCTCAAAAGCTTTTTGATTTGCTTCTTTTTCCAAGTCCTTCACCACCAAAGGCTTCTCAAATACAAAATAAAATATATAGAAATTAGTATACTAAGCTTGATTAAGAGGAACCATGGATCAAAATATGGTTTGGGAGAATATAATGAAACCAATAGTGAAAATTTCACAAACTTCACCTTAGAATTCTAGATCTTGAGCTTGAAGAACAAGGATGAAGATGGATGAATTAAGCTTAGGTTTCTACTACAAGGTATCTTGGAATGATACAAGGATGTAAGGCATTAGGTTGTTTGGAATTATAGAAGAGTGAAAGGTGAATTTGTGGATCTTGGCCGTGAGGTTGGGAAAGAAAGTGAGAAGAAAATTTTGAGAGTTTTTGCTTGTTGATGCTTTAGGAAAAAGATGAAGACTTTTGAAACAAATGAACAAATCTCCTTTAGCTTTTTAAGAGTCTTGGCCGTGGAGTTACTCTAGGAAAAAGGATGAGATATTTTTGTTTTGTTTCTTTGTTGATTGATAGAAACATAATAGAAATAAGTTAAGTGTAATATTTATATTTCACAAGCATGCATGACCGTAGCTTGCATTGGAGAAAGGTGGAAAGTGAAGTTTGAAAAACATGATCATTAATGATCAATAGGAAAAATAATTAATGGTCTTGACACTTGGCTATTGCCTTCATCTTTTTCTTTGGCCTAAAAAGCCTATTCAAAATTGTCTCCTTAGATTGTCCTTGAAAAACTACTTGGCCGTGCACTACCAAGAATTATTGGGTGGTCATTTTTTTTTACTTGCAAGCTTACCTTGCTTCCTATTGGTGGCCACTTTCTTTGACTACTCCTAATTGGTTCATGACTTGACTTTGACTTCCTCCACACTTGTTTCTATTGGCTCATTTTAATTACTTATTTACACTTTAATTAAATGATTAATTCATCTAGTTTCTATTAAACTAGTTTAGTTAGGATTTCTAATTACTTTATAATTAATTTATTACATTATTATGTCATGGTATAGGTCATAATAATGTCATATTTCTAGATAATTAAATACTTATCTAGTAATTAGCTTCTAATTATTAAGCAATTTAAATTAGTTCACTTAGTTAATTAAGCTACTAGGATAATTAAGTTAAATTATTTAATTACTTAACTAATTAACCTAGCCACTTTTGTTGACTAAATCCTAACCATAAGATGCATCTCCAAAATAAAAGGTCAAGATTACTCCTTCTTACTTTTAATCCAAGGCTTATAATTAATCATAGCCTTTTTAGAATACCAAATCTCCACCATTGATTAAATCCAAATCCAATGGTCATAAATGGTCTTTGTCACTTTTTAAGACTAAATCTCCACCCTTGATCAATTCTAAATCCAATGGTTGTAAATGGTCATAGCCACTTTATATAACTAATTTTACACCATTGATTAAATCTACGGTTGATATTGAAACCTTCCTATCCAATGCTTCTTTATTAAGTTTGTTTCTTAACCGTTGATTAAATCAATAGTTAATCTTCAAACTAAGTATTCTCATCCAAGGGTACAAATCAAGTCAAGCCCTCTTTGTTGACTACACAGTATAATTTTTATTATTTTTATCTGCTATAACCCTACAAATAATATTTTTACTATATTTTTATCACCTGATAAATAAATACAGTACAAAATACAGTAAAAGAAAATTATAAAAACTGTTTCCAGATTCAGATTTAGTAAGATCCCCTGTCTCCGTCTAAACAGTACAAATTTTTCTATCCATAGAAAATTTTTTCACTTTGTGTGACCCACCTGAGCCTACGTATGGCCACCTAGGCCCACATACACCCCCTGAGCCCACAAACAGAAAAAAATTCATAATCATCCACAAAAATCACAAATATTAGAAAACACACAAATATCAAATTAGATCATGTAAAATAATTAAAACCTAATGGTAAAATTAAATTACGTAAAGTTTTCCCCGGCCCGAAAATTTTTATTTTCCTGACACGGAGTACATCACCCAAAACGATCAAATACGCTGACGGAATAATCAAAATAATTTTACAGTATTCAGAAATTACTAAACAGTAAAATTCTGTTAACTGTTAAAATTACTGTTTAAGAGATAGAAAATTTTGGGGTGTTACACTTGGGATCACCATGCAAGGACTAATTTGAGGGAATCGGTATCTTAATATTTTTTCATTAATTTTTGCTACCTTAACTATGTGAGAAGATCGGCATACCACTATATGTATAAGGAATTTATAAATTGCTTTCACTCATCTACACCAAACTATTATCACTTTAATGTTGGCTACTTGTTATTACACTTTGCTACTCTTGGCATTTACATGTTATGGTTCTTCTTGACTGTGCTGCTCTATCATTATAATGGTTATTGTTATACTACTTTGGACATTTATTGGATCTTCATCATATGACTCGTATGGATATTTGACTTATACTTATTAATCAATGTTCTTTGTTGCCTCTGTTATAAGAGTAAGGCTTATGGTCGGCCATTCTTGAATATGTTATGGTCGGTCGTTTTGGAACATGATGTGCTCTTACCTTTATTTTTCTTGATATTTTTCTTGTTAGTAGCTATTTCTCTATGTTAGATAGGGACGTTCTTAACATAGTATGATGGATGAAGTATATTGCATATTAGATTGATTATATTATTGACAACTTTGGAATATATTAGGTTATCTCAATTACGCAAAACATGTTGGAATTGAATGAGTTACTCCCTGTTTATCTTCAAAATGTCATTAATGAATCAGAAGCAAATATTATTACTTCTACCAGTATACTCATACAATGTACAAGACCTTTTTTATTCATAGAAACCAACACGGATTATAATAGCTATTGTTATATTATTTTGGCTATTTCTTGGATTTTCTTCACATCTATTGGTTGACACCTTGACATTATTATATGGCATGTTCTTTCTCCCTGTATCTATTAGTTGTTGCAGTTTAAACATCTTAGAACCTGACACACCAAGCTTATCAACTTCCAAGCAATTTGTAGATCAAGGAGAATTGGATGACCACAACTTTTCATGCTCGATCACTCGGAGACTTCCGAGCTCTGAGCTGAAGGGCTGTGCACCGTACTGGGCCTCTTGAGACTAGATTAGGTCTCACACCCCTAGGGTCGACCCAACCCGTTATCTTAAACCCTCTTCACCCCCTATATAAAAGCATACACTATTGGTACCCTAGGTAGGTTCTTTTTCTCTGCCTTTATACTTTTCTCTCTTTTAGCTCTGAGACTGGCTTGAGTGTCGGAGCGTTTTTGCAAGTATCCCCACCCTCGCTTCTGACTAGTGCACCACCATCGCCGATGACCTCAGAGCTCTCCAACGACCTCAAGTTATCTCAAGACTACTCGCTCAGGTTGAGAATGGAACATGTCCCTAAACTATAACTATTATCCCAATAAACCCTTCCATCCAACTCAATTAAGTCACTAATAGAATAATGATGTGGCAAAATCTAAGCCTTTCATCTTTATGTGATCTAAATCGTCCATTTAATTATTCTTTAAATCCTGATTTTATTTATAATTTTTATTCCATACTAAATTAAAAAAATAATTTTAAAATCAAAACCAATTAATCTGGGTTATGGCTACTCAGATCCCAAACTGAAGCAAAATCCATATCTCTTTTTTTTTAAATTTTTTTCGAGAAACAGAAGAAAGATGAAGTTTTTGGGTTTTAGATTGATTCACACCTGAGTTGTGGATAATGAGAACAAAATGGAAGGAGAGGAAGTATATACTATATTACACAAAACTCAAACTATATTTTTTTCCCCTTTTCTGGGTTTATTTTGATGCGTGTATGTACGGTGTGGTGACCATGACCATTTCTTGGTGCTTTTGTCTCTTTCTAATAAGCTTTTTTTTTGTGATGAATGTACAAAAGATGGAAGGAGTAAACCTCTATTTTAATTCTTGAAATTTAAATATCAATCATATTAATTTTTAATTTTAGAAAATTATCATTTTAATACTTGAAATTATAATTCATTAACAATTTCAAATACTAATATAACTATTGTTTAGAATTTTAAGAACTAAAATGATAATTTTTTATAGTCAAGAACTAATACGATCCATGTTTACCATTTCAATGACTAAAATAATAGTTTACTTCAATATAGAGTTTAAGAATTGAGATCACCTCATCAGCTCACCTGGACCTGCTTTACGTTTTTCTTTCTTTATTTTTTTTAAAATTTAATTTAAAGAGCAAAAAGTGTATTTAAAAGAAAAAGAAATCTGTTTGGCTTGGGCCTTGGGGTCTGCATAATGGCAAGAAAATTGAGATGTGTGTTGTGTTGTTTTTGGCCCTGACTGCATATCCATTATCCAGGTAGGATTTTAAAATTAATCCACCCTTCGACTCTGACCCCAAAACCCTCCACTTTAGCAACAACAATACCATTGTAATTTGAATAATGCCCCTAAAATTTTGAACTTGGAGTTTGGTTATGATTTGAACCAAGCTGGTGCAATTTCTTCCCCAGTTGGTGCTATTAATATTGACCAGTTATTGTTTCTGGTGATGAGATTCTGGATATGGGTCAGAAGGAAGCTTACTGGACAACGGAGTTCATGGACTCGAATCAGATTGCAAGCAGTTATGTTGGTGGTGGGGAAATGGTGAATGGGAAAGAGGCAGAGCAAGTCAGCAGGAAGCATAAGTGAAGGAGGTTGTGATTGAAGCTCAAGAGGAGAAGAACAAGGTGCGAAAGCTATGGGAGGAGCTATCTCTTTATTTTTTTTAAAAGTAATTTTTATATTTTGTATGGAATAAAAATATAAATAAAATTAAGATTTATAAAAAAATTTGATCGACAATTTAAATCTTATACAGATAAAAGGTTTAAATTTAGCCACATCACTATTTTATTAGTAACATAACAGCATTTGAATGGAAGGATTTAATAGAATAATAATTATAATTAAAGAATTAATTAAAATATTTTAAAATTTGTGGTAATAATTTATAAAAAAAATTAAAATTTAAAAAATCTTTATATTCTTTTCCCAAATTTCTGTCTCTAAAGTTGTCTTCTATGTTTCTCCCGTTTTGAATTTTTTAGTCATCCCCAAAGGTAAACAACTATTTGAACCTAGCGACCTTTCGTCCTGTTCAATCTTAACGGTTGTCATGCCTCACTCAAAGGCTCGTATGGATATATATTTAAGAGTAATGATATATATATAAAAAAAGTACTTAACAAATTTTACACAATTTTATCATAATTATTTACTTTTCTCCTTTTTTTTCTCTCCCACTTTTTTCACTTCATCTATAACGTCTCGAAAATTTTTTATTTCGTGATAAACACTCATTTTATAATATTTGTAATTTTTGTGAATTTTTATGAATTTTTCTGAAAACGTTAAATATTTTAATATATTCTTCATTTGTCGCGACCGGGATCGCGGCGGGAAAACAGCAACTCGAATTGATTTTAGAAATATGAAAATGGAAAAATAGAGTCGCCACCAATTTTATTTGAATTTGGAAAAATTGGAAAACCTTTTATTTGGAAATGGTCTTTGGAACCAGATCGGATTCGGGAGTCGGTTATGCTTAGGGAAGGGTGGAAACTTAATCCCACTGCACCCCTAACGCACCCATCTTAAGACGGTACCTTAGATTAATTGTGCAAATTCTTAATAATCCTTTGAAATATTTATTTTACCCCTTTTTACAAAAGCATTATAACTATTTACAAAAGCGAAACCACAAAATTATGAAAATTTAATTTGGGCTTGACAGAAATGAAATTCGCTCCTACGTATCCCCTGGTGCAATGGGGAACTCAAAGTTACGTAGTTCTTTTAGAAAATGATTTGTGGGTTGATTAAGTATAAAAAGACTTTTTTTGTTTTGAAAAGGGATTTTATTTGAAAACAAATTCATTCTTGCACAGGGTTCAAGTTAGCACTAAGGCTACTCAATAAACCCTTATGATCCAAACGACATTGAAGATAACATTCGTTATTCAATCAACATCATCGGTCATCGCATTGATTAAAAGAAGATTTTTTTTTAGAGCATACACGAGGACAAACAAATAAACACAAATCCTCATGAGTTAAATAAATTAATAGGAAAGAAACAAAAACATCACAAAATTAAACAACTCAACATTTATTATTATTATTATTATTTTTATCCTTGTTTTTTATATTTTTTTCATTTTTTTTTTTTTTTTTTTTATCTTTTTTTCATTAACACAACACAAAACATACCATAAAATGAACATCAAACAAGAATTGATCCTAAATACACAAACAAATAAACTCAAATTATATTTTTTTTGTTTTATTTTTTATTCTTTTTTACTTTTCGATTATTCATTTTTTTTGTTTTTTTTTATTCTTTTTTTACATTTTTCCTTTTTTTATCTTGTTTTTATCTTTTCATTTTTATGTATTGAAAAAAAAGAAAAAGAAAAAAAAGAAAGAAAAAAAAAAAAAAAAAAATAAAGATACCACGTGAATGTGGTATTCAGTTCCAGACTTCTTTATAAACTTTTTTTACTTTTAATTATTTTTTATTCGAGAAAAAAAAAAGAAAAGAAAAGTTGGAGACAAAAACAAAAAAAAAATGGAGACAACACGTGAATTCGTCCCACTTGCTTTTCATCTTATATTTTTTTTTTTGTAAAAAAAAAATGAAATATGAACAAAAGTTGGAGACAACCACCTGAATTCCGTCCCACTTGCTTTTCATCTTATATTATTATATTTTTTTTTAAAAAAGAAAACGAAATATGAACAAAGAAAAGAAAGAGGCTTTAGCCTCTGAAAGAAACAAAAAGGAGATATAAACAAGGAAACGTGAAAGCGGTGTCTCGTCCCACTTGCTTTTCATCTTATTTTTTTTAATAAAAAACGAGATATAAACAAAGAAAAGAAAGAGGCTTTAGCCTCTGAAAGAAACAAAAAAAAAAAAACGGAAGAGGTCTTTGGCCTCTGATATAGGAGAATAGAGCAAAACGGAAGAGGCATGGTGGGATGGTTAACGACGGCTACTTCAAGATGGTAGCTAAAGGCTCGGTTTGCAATGGATGGGGGAGATCTGATGGCTCTGCAGACTCTGGGGCGTAGCAAGGAAAAGGTGGGGCTGCTTGTGATGTAGGATTGTGGCTCTATAAGTGCTGAATCGATTCTTGATGAATCCATGGGTGAAGGGTGAAGAGTGAATGTTGAAAGTGGGATGGTTTATGCGTGGTGGGTGGCCGTGTGATGGTGGTTTGTGTGGTGGTCACGGTGATGATGTGGGTGATGTTCTGTTTTCCTTTTTTTTTTTCTTTCCCCCCTTTTTTTATCTCAGCACATCTCTTTCCCTTTTAGATTGAAAATGTAAGCATGAAATTACAATGTGATAGTTGTGTGCATAGTTAAACACGGGTACAACTCAAACAAAATTTATCTTATATTGAAGCTAAAAGTAAAAGGAAACGAAATATTCTTACCTTCGAAGCTCAACAGGAAATAAGAAGAGTTTAGTTGTCTGTTTGTTTCAAAAATCTCTCCATCTTTCTATTAGGCCCTTTTTTCTTTCACCCACTCTTCAAATGTCCTCCTCAAAAATTTCAATAATTTTCTATTCCTCTCAAAAAAAAAATCTCTCCTTCTATATTTAGGTGCAAAATGATGGTGCAGAGTATGGTGCGTATTTGGTTTCGATTGGGTGAAGGGGTGGTTTCGGTTAGGTGTTTGGTGGAGAAGGGTGGGGTGTGTTTACAGTTGATGGTGATGGAGTGGATGAATATGGTGGTTAAAGGGAGAGCTTCTTTGTTTGTGGCTAATGGAGGAAGATGAGTTTTTTTTTTTTTGTTATAATGGTAGGATAGTAAAAAAAATGGAGCTTGATGGAGGTTTTGGTGAGTTAACGGTTATGGTGGTTGAAGGGAATGGGTTTTTTTTTTTTATGAAAGATGATGGTGAGTTTGTAGTTTGAGAGAATGGTGGAAGAAGTGATGGTTGTGTGTTTCGATTGGAAGGGATTTGGAAGAAATTGGGTTATGAAGTCGGAAGTGAAGGAGATGAAGGTGGCGGTGTAGTGGGGCTACGGTTTTTGTGGGTGAGGGTGGAAGATGGATGGCGGTGGCTACGTGAATGGGTTGTGATGTGTGGGATGGATTTTTGATTCAGATCCTCTTCAGATGGAAAGTTGAAGGTGAAAAATATCGAAGTTGAAGATGAGTGTGAGTGAAGAGGAATCCTCCCTTAGCCTTGATGCTGTAGTGTGCTTCTTATTCGTGAGAAAGAAGTGGGTGTGTGCCATGCGAAGTTGAGGTAGCTGCTGGTGTGTGTTACGTGAAAGAGTCGGTGTGGGAGTAGGTAACAAAGCGAGAAAAAGAAAAGAAAGAAAAATGGAGTTAGTGGGAACATGAGTGTGTGCAGGTAGTGAATGGGTTTCGTGAATGAGTGAAGTGGGTGCGGCCTTAGAAAGTGAGTGAGCAGGAAAAAATTTAAAAAAACATGTTGTGGGTGTGTCTTTGGAAAGTGAGTGGAGAGTGATGATGGAGTGGGTGAGTGTGTACGTGAGTGAAAAAAAAATGAGTGTGTGCGGTGAGGAAAATTAGTGAAATGTGAGTGAGGAACAATAGAAAGTGGAGACTTTTTTTTTTTTTTTTTATTTTTTTTTTTTTATTTTTATTTTTTATTTTTTTTTTTTTTATTGTAGTCCAGGTCAAAATTGGGTGTTCACTGATTGCCCTCTTTACTTGTTTCTTATTAGATAATAAGAAAATTGTGGTCTTCTTATTATCGTCGTAAGAAGCGAGTAAAGAAATGAACTCCAATTTTGTCCGAAAAAGTACAAGATGTAAAACAAATGCGAGAAATAACATGCAAAGCGTCAAAACGCTCAAGAATTAAAATTCATAGAGCTGACGCGCTCAATAGAATTTAAAATGCATGGAGCAGAGGCGCTCAAAGAATTTAATATGCATGGAGCCTATGCGCTCAAAAGAATTTAAAATGCATGGAGCCGATGCGCTCAACAGAAAGTAAAATGACAATGGGCAACTGCGGCCCGAAATTTAAATGGCAATGGCAATCATGACCCGAAATTTAAATGACAATGGGCAACTGCGGCCCGAAATTTAAATGGCAATGGGCAACTGCGGCCCGAAATTTAAATTGCAATGGGCAACTGCGGCCCGAAATTTAAATGGCAATGGGCAACTGCGGCCCGAAATTTAAATGGCAATGGGCAACTGCGGCCCGAAATTTAAATGGCAATGGGCAACTGCGGCCCGAAATTTAAATGACAATGGGCAACTGCGGCCCGAAATTTAAAAGGCAATGGAATAAGCATCTTGATCCAAAAAGATTTTTTCTTCTTTTTTCTCATTTTTCTCATTTTCCCTTTTTTTTTTTTTGTTTTTCCTTTGCTCTCTCTCTCTCTTTTCTTTCTCTCCTTTTTTTCTTTCTCTTTCCTTTTTTTTTTTTTTTTTCTTTCTCTTTCTTTTTTTTTATTTTTTTTGATTTTCTAAATTTTATTTGAAAAATATTTGAACCAAGGACGACTTTGGAAAGCTTTGACCAATCAAACCTTGTTCACATGCTTTGGTTCTTTCCTTCTTCTTCTCCTTTCTTTCTTTTTTTTCTTTCTTTTTCGCTCTCACTCTCCTTTTGAGAAATGAGATGAGCCATGGCTTGATGATTCCTTGAGAGAAAATTTTATCCCAGATTTCACTTTATCTCTCATCTAGTTGATTCCCGCGACTGTTGCTTGATAATTGGTCCATCTCTCATTTGCTACTTCCTTCAACACAGCTTCTCCTTAATCCTTCAAAAATTTTGCCCCAGTATGGTCAACTGAATACAAACAAAATTGCCCCTGTGTAGCTGATCAAACGCAATTCAAAATTGCCCCAGTTTGGTGCACCCTTCAAGGCATTTCAGGCCAACTTTCTCTGAGATTTTACTCGTTTATTTGCCCTAACTTTTGCTTAGACCGACCTTTCGGGTTTTCAGACTAACGGGCTCTTTTTCATTCTTTTCTTTTTGCTCTAACTTTTGCTTAGGCCGCCCTTTCGGGTTTTCAACCTAACGAGCTTTTTCTCCTTCTTCTTTTCTTTTTTTGCTTTTTTGCTCGAGTGCCTCCTTTTCCATCAAATGGGACTCTCCAAGATCTCTTCAATCTGAATTGCTCATCAGGAGATTACCATTAGATGGTCAAATCATAGTGTTGTACTCAATGTTCACCTTACCTGAAGCATTACGTAACTGACACTCATGAACTCAAAAAGTATAACAGAAAAGAAGCGAACCACTTCCAGATTGTTCTTGGAAGCTTGACTACGGAAAAAAGGGTATTATTTACAAAGGGTAAAGACACAAGAAGTAGAATAGCAAGAAAGAAAAAATTTTTTTACTCTTTTTTTTTTTACCCTAGTATGGAATGATTGATCTTGACTCGACAACTGGACACCATGACCATTTTTTTTATCAGGTATATACAAAAATCTGCCCTCATGTAGGGTATCAAAGGAATTTGGCTCAGAGTATGTCATTTGTGAACAAAATTTTGCCCCAGTGTAAGTCACGAAGCTACACCAAATTGGGGCAAATTGCACCAAGAGAAATTTGCCCCAGTTTAAGACTGAATAGGGCAGAAATTCGCCCTAGTGACCCAAAAGATTTGTCCCGATGTAGGTCAAATTGAACTAAGGAGAAACATGCCCCAATATGGGACCAGCTCAGACAGGGTAGCAACTTGCCCAGGTGTAAGTCTCTTTTTTTTTTCCTTTTTTATTTATTTATTTATTTATTTATTTTTTCAGAGCAATGAATTAGGTTCTTAAATGAGCATAACATTTTGTCTCAAAATTAAAGTTAGTGAAAATGACAACAATCCTTCAATGATCGAGAATGGACTTTTGAGGCTTGTAACGTGGCCAAGGTTAGGGGTTATGGAAGGAAAGATATAAGGCTCAAACAATTGTTTAAGGGTTTGAATGGGACCAAGGATCCTTGTTCAACGTTAAACTTTGTCAATTGCCTTTGTACTTTCAAGTACACTTTTCTCTTACTGCTCCTCATTTCTTCCCTTTTCTTTTCACTTTCTTTCATTCGCCCTTGTCATGACTTATTTCATGTCATCATTTTTTTTTTTTTTTTTTTTTTTCTTTATCCTTTTTTCTCATTACGCTTCAAAATAGCCACCATGACAATTAACCTTTACTTTGTGTCATCCCCTAGTGTAGGGGTGATCCTTGTCCGGGGTTTACTGAAGAAATTTTCAAGCTCAAAAGGACAACGAAAGATAATGAATTCTGATGAAGGATAGAGAAACATGGCCAATCTTCATTGCTCATTTTCAAAAACTTTAATTCAGAGACAAAAGGATGATACACACCGAGTGATTACTTCTTTGCTCCATTTTATTTTTTTGTTTTTCTTCTCTTTTTTTTTTATCTTTTGTTTTTTTGTTTTTTTTTTGTTTTTTTTTCAGGCAAAGGATACTTGTACACGTGAACTTTATTGACATCTATCAAAATGAGAATTACCAAAAATTTGAGTCCGATGGGCCTCCAAATACGAGGAAGACACTTTGAAGAAGTGAAAGAGAAGTAAATATCAAGAAAGACACTGAAAATGAAAGGAAACAAGATATTCATGCGAATTTATTACATCAATGCTTCAAGAAAGTTAACATAAGTTCATCATCACGATTTTTTTATGGCAACCACTTCAATCAAATCCTCAGATCTCCCATTGTTCGAGGTTTCAAATTCTTTGGAGGATGAGTGACTTCTTCGAGAGACGATTATCTTGACTGGTGCGGGAGTATTTCCTCGATGAGGAATGTGCTGCATCATTTTCCTTTCCCAGAGTTATGCTCCTCACCATTTCCTCCAACTCCACATTGACCTCTTCAGAGGAATCTACATCTTGCCCAGCTTGTATTACCCTTGAAGCGAGTAATTCTTGGCTTCGCATCTTAAAATCCCAACAACCATCGACACAACTTGATTCTTCATTCTGCTTCTCCTCTTCTTTCATAGTTGCAGCTGGTGTAGTGATACTACAACCTGCTTTCTTCAGCCCTTCGACTACTTCAGCCATTGGTGCATGCAAGCTTCTGACCTTTCCTATGGGTGATCCTTCCATCTCCCATGCATTTACCTCATCAAGAATTAGGTTGCTGACAACACTAGGCCTAGCTGTTTCTTGAATGTCAAACTTTCCATAAGCTATTAGCTTCCTTACTGCGATCTTGAAAGATTCACAATCTTCAATTGAGTGCCCTGGGATGTCCCTGTGGTATTTGCAAGTTAAACTCGGATTATACCATGTTGGGAATGGTGGCTCTAAAGGACGTACAGGATTTCCCGACATGAGGTGAGCATCGAATAACCTTTGGAATAAGTCTGCGTTTGACATGGGTAATCTTGGGAAAGGAGGTAGGTTTTGAGGATGGAAGCGACCTCGATTTCGGAAGTTTGGTTGAGGCTGTTGGAGGTTTGGGTGATTTTGTGGAGGCATGGTGGATATCGGATATGAGATGGGCGAGTTGGTACATATGGTGATGGTATGGGACCATTGTTGGTTTGGAATTGTGGAGTTGGGGTGCTATTTGTGGTTGGAACAAATTGGTGGGAGGGTAATAAGGAAATGTAGGAGTAGGTGTTTGGTATGGAAAGTAAAGGTTAGGGTTATATGGTGGTTGCTCCCCATGAATCCGACATTACCGTGGACCTCATTTCGAGTATCCTCTCGAAAAACGACACCCTTCTCCGATAGGAAGCACTAGCAGACACAGTGTTCGAGGTTCTTCCCTCAACAGGAATTTCAGTGGTGATCCCAGGGTTTGTCCTTATGGAAGTGATAGTTGGCAGGTGCGGATGCACCCTAGTCACTCCTGCACTTCCAATGGCCCCAATCAAGTTGATAGTCTCCCTCATGGCCAACAAGATTTCCTCCATTCTCCTCTGAGATTTTGCCATTTCAATAATCATCTCTTTCATCTCATCTACTTGCATACTCAGATTTCTTCTTTCATCTTCAGGGTTATCAAGCAGCCATTCTGATCCGAGATCTAGGCTTGTGAATATGGATTTGATTGGTCTCTTCCTTCCTAGGCTCTCTGGTTCAAACCAAATTGATTTATTAAAACAAAATAACAAAGAACGGGATGAAATGCATGAGATGCACAAAATGAATGAACTTTGAAAACTATTTTTCATTTTTTTCTTTTCTTTTTTTTTTTTATGTTATGTCATGAAAATGCAAGATGATTTATTAAAACAAAATAGCATTTAACAAAGAATAGGATGAAATGCATGAGATGCACAAAATGAATGAACTTTGAAAACACTTTTTCATTCATTTTTTTTATGTCATGAAAATGCAAGATGATAAAACAAAATAGCATTTAACAAACAATAGGATGAAATGCATGAGATGCACAAAATGAATGAACTTTGAAAACACATTTTTTTTTCTTTTTTTCCTTCTTGTTTTTTTTTTTTAAAGAAAAATGCAATGTCATGAAAATGCAAGATGCTTTTTTTCTTTTTGAATGCTAGGGATGCTATGAAGATGCATGATTTTTTTATTTTATGTCAAGGTTGTCGTGAAAATGCATGATGATTTTTTTTGAAATGCAATGCCATGAAAATGCAAGTTTTTTTTTTTTTTTTTTTTTTTTTGCTTTTGCTAGGGATGCTATGAAGATGCATGATTTTTTTTTTTATGCTAGGGATGCTATGAAGATGCATTTTTTTTTTAAGAAACATATTTTCTTTTTCTTTTTTTTTTGCTCGAGTCAAGATTTGACAACTGGACATCATTAATTATCAAACACCCCCACACTTACTCTTTTACACGTCCTCGGTGCAAAACAGAAAAACCAAAACTAGGGAACAAAGAAAAACAAAACAAACTCAAAAGGTAAAAACTCTAAAAGACTCAATTTCAAATGACATTCAAGAACGAAGAGCAATTAAAAATTTAAGTAATTAAAACATTCATGAGGTAACACATCTTCACATCTCAAATCAATAAGCAAGGATACTTCAATTGAAAAAAACATGAGTAAAGAATGATAGATCCTCACAGAATTTACTCTCAATCTCTCAAGTGTTTAAAAGGTAGGTATTTCACTCAATTCGACCCATGAAAATTGCACTACCATATGCTTGCTTATCTTCTACTTCTCCACTACTCAAAACACATGCACACACAAATCATGAGGACTTTATTCAAGGTTGTAGTGAGGTCAAGGTAAAGGTGGAAATAATATGGATATGTCAAGTTAAATACCAAAGAGAATAGAAGAGCATTATGATACAGTTATAGTGGAGAAGATGTTTGAGAACATTCAGTCTAACTTTCCCGAGATTTTCTTAGTTTTTTCTCATCATACGGGACAATGACCAATATCTAACTAATGTTTTGTTAAAGATCAATTGGTAGATTGAATTCCTTTAGGCTTGAACATTCTCCTTCTATTCCTGTTATTTCCAATCATCCACCCCCATTCTAGGTATGAATATATCACATGGTGCATTCTTTTGATTGTAGCAATAATCACTCTCTCTCTCTCTCTTTTTTTAGAAACATACTTTCTTTTTTTCTTTTTTTTCTTTTTTTTCTTTTTTATATAACCAATCTGCACATGCACCCCCACACTTGTTCAAGAACTCATCAAATAACAACGTCAATGCTCTCTTATTCCCTAAGGTTGGGTGAGAACATGGTTTTTCATTTAAGGCACGTAATAAGTTAGAAACAAAGAATGATTAAATAAGCTCAAAGGGGTTAAGCAAAGGAAAATATACAAGGTTGGCAAGAATCAGAAAATTTTCAAGAAGTCAAAAGAGTGCTTGATATCATATTGAAAACAAGGTTGGCTATTTGGTTAAGCTGGCTAAGAAAGAGGGCCTCAATCATGTTCATGCATGCAAGTGAAACGTAGCCTCAAAAAGAATCAAAGCAAGTTCTAGAGTGATCATTATCATGAGTGAAAATCACACAAGAAAGAAGAGAATGGCATAAATGTTGAATCCATCCATTAGGCTCAAGATCTCACAAGATATAGTTCTATCATTCTCAGTCCACCAATTCAACATCCATAACCAAACATATGATTTTTAAGAAAGAAGACAATTAACTCAATCATGCAAATTTCCTGAATTTCAATTGCTACTTCCACACAAACTAGTTATCTACCCCAACTAAAATGCGTCTCAAGAGTAAAATTTACTCCCTACTCGCCATCCTTAACTGGTTTAGAAAATTACTGACAAACACATCTTTTTTGTTTTTTTTTTGTTTGTTTTTTTTTTGTTTTTTGCATAACCATCCTTCCCCCAACCGATCATAACATTATCCTCAATATGATATAGAAAAGAGCAAAACAACGATAAGAAGTGAATCAACGCCAAGCGAGTAAAAGAAACACACAATGTACCGTCATCGACCACGATAAGAAGTGAATCAACGCCAAGCAAAAAAAACACACGATCAAGTAGCCGATCGACCCTTAAAAGAAATCAGATAATAAAACCTAAGTACTTCCACAATTTAATACTAATTAATTACTACCTAAAAACACTCCTTACTCTGCCACCAATTAAGATGCGTCTCAAGAGAAAAATTACTCCTTACTCTGCCATCCCTATTTTACTTTTGTTGTTAATTGATGACAAACACAACAAACATATTAACAAACACACTTTTTGAATTTTTTTGGTTTTTTGGTTTTTTTGTTTTTTTATTTTATATTTAGGCACACAACGATCCTTCCCCCCAACCAGATCATAACATTGTCCTCAATGTTAAAATATAGATGAGTAAAGGATAGAATATATTACCTGTTGCTGCAATTATTGAAAAGAAAAACCTCACACAAATTTAAACAAAAACAAAGTACAATAAATAAAACCAAAGCGGTAATTATTTAAATAGTTGGAGTGTCTTGGTGGCTTTCTTTTCATTTTGCTTTCCTCACCACTTCCTTCACCGCTTCTTTCGGACCAATCTATCAGTCATTCTTGGATCAGTTCATAAACAAATGCTTCTAATTTATCAATCAATTCATCAACAAAGTAGAAGCGAGAGATAAGGAGTTGTCTTCAAGGAGTGATAAATTTGTTCCACACTTTGTCAAGAAAAAATAACAAAAGGTCAAAGAAATTATTAACATTCAACAAACCTATGGGTTTATGGTGGATGTTCAATTAGCCCAAGAGACAACTTGAAAGAGTTCTTCCAAAGTACCAAAACCACAGGTAAGACAATGAATGCATCGAGTTGTCAAGCATCGCCTTCATTTGTTCATGCATAGAGGATACCTTAATTTCCGGTCAAGCTGTCTTTCCAACGATGTTCGTTCGAGTTAAAGGTCGGGAATGACACCTAAAACTTGACCACCTCTTACAAATGCGAGAAAGTGATACTGCCCCCCATCAACCCAATGCAACCTCCCCCATATACTACACGAATGTTCCTTGCAGCAAGTGTTCTACCAACAGTGCTTGCTGCGTTTACAAACTCTAAACCATTCCCATAACTTGTCCCACAAAATACACAGATGCTGACAAATCTACGAACAGAAGAAGAAGTTCCCTCCATTTTACACTCACACTCCCTTTGAATGATTTTAAGTTGAAGAAAGTGAAGGAAATGTAGTGTTTAAATAGGGAAGAGAATAGAAAAAGTAATGATAGCACCTATATGGGTAGGTTGGCTGTTGTCAGAAAAGTTTGAAATTAAGAATTTTTTTTTTTGTGTGACTTCAAGAAAACCATCAGGGTAAAAAAGTCTAGAAACCCCCGAAGGATCCCATCCAAAGGATCGTCATGTCCAAAATCAAAATTCAACAAAATCATACAAAGACAAAATAATAATAAATGATTTCATACCTTTATATACAGGTTTCATGGCAGATCTTTATCTTTGCGTGTCATGAGTGCGTAATACCAAGACAGCTCGGCCAATACTGGGCATTCTTCTCCCTCCGCTTGTGGGATATTTTGGATTGAGCTACGACGCCACTAATTAAAGTGCGTAAATCACGACTACCACCAACGACCACGGCCGGTGAGAGGTCGTTGAAGAGCCCATGGCATTAAATCACGGGATTCGGCTCGGAGGCATTGTCACGCGAGAATGCAAACACGGGACGCTTCTTTCTCGTCCATCAACAAGCGAGCCTTTGGTAAAAACACAGGAATGCTTGCGCGGCTCTCTACGAGCATGGCACACGAACCTTATTTACCGACCGGCGTGCGAAGGTCCACCCGAGTCAATAATGGGTCGCCACTCCACCGCGGGGGCTCCTAATCTAATTAAAGACCAAGTACAACCGAAGTTTCGCACTTTTTTTTTTTTCTTTTCATTTTTTTTTTTTTTTTTTTTTTGAAAGATAATATATACATCTTTGTTGTGATTGTGGCTCACATCTTCCTCTCGGTTTCACGTCCAGAAACGGCTTATACGCCTTCTATGAGTCGAGGATAAGCTTCCCATCCAATTTTCTTATAAATTGGCAAACAGGGTCTTTTTGAGTCAGATTCCCAAGACTATAACGCTCTTGCTCGTCTTTGAAGAGATTCCACAAACTAAGAAGTTCACGCTGCACAACTCCACAAGAATGCGTCTCAAGAGTCAATAAGATATTATCTAATGACTCCTTACTCAGTCCATTCTTAATGAAGAATATTTTATCTTCTCTATTTACAGAAACCATCCCCAAAGAGTGACATCGCTTGTTGCAATTCCATCGTGCACACTTGTAACAAACTTTCATTCTTTTTGCTCTTCTCCTTTTTGAAAATGAACTTTTTCCAAGACCGGGCTTGTATGGGAGAAATGAATCTGAAGATTCACCAGCTAAACGAACCTTTGCTTCGATTATCCAGCGTATATCTTCTGGGATGCCCTTATACATTAACAGTCTCAATCTTTCACATGAACTTTGTAGATTTTTCTCAAAGCATTTTGAGGAAGAGAAGGAAAATATTTGCTCAGGTTTGAAAGAATGACATCCATTTTGAAGGAGAAGAAGGGTTCAGTTATTTTGGGAAACTGAAAGACAAACCGACTCGAGAGTCACGGAGTACCGTTATCCGCCGTTTAACCGGGAACACAGAGAACTTAACAACTTGATTTTCTAGGAATGGCTGAGTCTTTGGTCATTAACTTTAAGCGCATTACCATTCCTAGGATTCTCAATATCTATGGCCCCACAAGATACGCGTGTTTGACAACAAAAGAACCGCGCCTCCTAGATCTCAATTTTCTAAGGAGTAGGTGCGGATGAGAATCTTAAAGCAAAACTTTATTGACCAATTTCCGCAACTTTTGCAAAAGGTGTAACAAACCTTGAATAAAGAAAGCCAATAAAATCCATACTGCAAGATTTTCGCAATTGTTGTCTCCACATGCTTCCGATAAAGTTTAATGGCACTACCTACCTCATTGTCGAGTTACACACACTGTCTTTTTTTTTCTTCTTTTTTTTTTCATAATGCGGATGGAGAAGGTTCATCACCTTCATTTCTCGCATTCTCTGGAAGTTCTTGAAAGCTGTTTGAGGCGGTGTCTTCTTTCCTTAGTCGTGCAATAGTTAGTTCGAACACGGTAACATGCATAAGATGAGATGAATGAAATGAAAACATTTTCTTTTCAAATGCATGGAATGAAATGCATGATTTATTTTTTTTTTTTTTTTTAGAATGCTAAAGATGCCATACATGAAAAAATTTTTTTTATGAAAATGCCTGATTTATTTTTATTATTATTATTATTTTTTTTAATGCTGAGGATGGCATGAAAATACATGATTTTTTTTTAAGAATGCTTGGAGTATCATGAAAATGCATGATATTTTTTTTGAATGCTAGGAATGCATGATTTTCTTTATGCAATGTTATGAAAATGCAAGTTTTTTTTTAATGCTAAGCATGTTTATGAAAATGCAAGTAATGAATAACTTCCTTTTTTATTCTTTTCTTTTTGATTTTTTTTTTGCAAGAATGAATGATATGAGAGAAGAAAAAAAGAAAAAGAAAGTACGCTCCCTTTTGTGCCCTAGCAGGTGGAACCTAATATTCGGAGATCAACACTATGCTCAATCTATCAGTCGGATTTTGGGGAGGTCTAAACTTCTAAAAAGTCATGGTTCCCAGATTGCCCTTATCTCGAAAGACAAAGACCCAAATCATGAATTAATCACAAGTAGGGATAAACCCTCTCAATATGATTAGTTCATGGTATTAGTAATAATCTGAGTGGTGTCTCAACAAATGTCAAGTGAGCATAAAGCCCCTCAATAACAAAAATCGAGACTCCTCCTATTCCTCGGCTTCGCACAGACTCGGGTATAGAGCCCAAAAAGTGTGTGAGGTAAGTAATGTGTTGATGTGTGTGAGGAGCATACAAATCTATACAAAAATTTAAAAAGAAACTATCCCCAACCTACAAAAACATATATACAATAGCCAGGCAGCAATCATCTATCCTAAAGTTTCAACAATTATTCACAATTAAGTACAAAACATATACAAGTATATCATGTCAAAACAAACACAGGAATAACGCTATCAAATATTTACATAGAACAAAATAAATAAAATTCATTTACAAACAAAAAGAGAACAAAAACAAGGATAAAAAGGGTAAAATAAATAAATGAAAATTATTAACAATTTGCACAACTAACAACGACAGAAGCTTGACTCTCCAAATATCCCCAGTGGAGTCGCCATCTGTCGCGACCGGGATCGCGGCGGGAAAACAGCAACTCGAATTGATTTTAGAAATATGAAAATGGAAAAATGGAGTCGCCACCAATTTTATTTGAATTTGGAAAAATTGGAAAACCTTTTATTTGGAAATGGTCTTTGGAACCAGATCGGATTCGGGAGTCGGTTATGCTTAGGGAAGGGTGGAAACTTAATCCCACTGCACCCCTAACGCACCCATCCTAAGACGGTACCTTAGATTAATTGTGCAAATTCTTAATAATCCTTTGAAATATTTATTTTACCCCTTTTTACAAAAGCATTATAACTATTTACAAAAGCGAAACCACAAAATTATGAAAATTTAATTTGGGCTTGAGAAATGAAATTCTGCTCCTACGTATCCCCTGGTGCAATGGGGAACTCAAACTTACGTAGTTCTTTAGAAAATGATTTGTGGGTTGATTAAGTATAAAAAGACTTTTTTGTTTTGAAAAGGGATTTTATTTAAAAACAAATTCAGTCTTACACGGGGTTCAAGTTAGCACTAGGCTACTCAATAAACCCTTATGATCCAAACGACATTGAAGATAACATTCGTTATTCAATCAACATCATCGGTCATCGCATTGATTAAAAAAGATTTTTTTTAGAGCATACACGAGGACAAACAAATAAACACAAATCCTCATGAGTTAAATAAATTAATAGGAAAGAAACAAAAACATCACAAAATTAAACAACTCAACATTTATTATTATTATTATTATTTTTATCCTTGTTTTTTATATTTTTTTCATTTTTTTTATTTTTTATTTTATCTTTTTTCATTAACACAACACAAAACATACCATAAAATGAACATCAAACAAGAATTGATCCTAAATACACAAACAAATAAACTCAAATTATATTTTTTTTGTTTTATTTTTTATTCTTTTTTACTTTCTGATTATTCATTTTTTTTTTTTTTTTTATTCTTTTTTTTTACATTTTTCCTTTTTTTATCTTGTTTTTATCTTTTCATTTTTATGTATTGAAAAAAAAAGAAAAAGAAAAAAGAAAGAAAGAAAGAAAAAAAAAAAATAAAGATACCACGTGAATGTGGTATTCGGTTCAGACTTCTTTGTAAACTTTTTTTACTTTTAATTATTTTTATTCGAGAAAAAAAAAAGAAAAGAAAAGTTGGAGACAAAAAAACAAAAGAAAAAATGGAGACAACACGTGAATTAGTCCCCACTTGCTTTTCATCTTATATTTTTTTATTATAAAAAAAAAATGAAATATGAACAAAAGTTGGAGACAACCACACGAATTAGTCCACTTACTTTTCATCTTATATTATTATTATTTTTTTTTTTTAAAAAAGAAAACAAAATATGAACAAAGAAAAGAAAGAGGCTTTAGCCTCTGAAAGAAACAAAAAGGAGATATAAACAAGGAAACGTGAAAGCGGTGTCTCGTCCCACTTGCTTTTCATCTTATTTTTTTTAATAAAAAACGAGATATAAACAAAGAAAAGAAAGAGGCTTTAGCCTCTGAAAGAAACAAAAAAAAACGGAAGAGGTCTTTGGCCTCTGATATAGGAGAATAGAGCAAAACGGAAGAGGCATGGTGGGATGGTTAACGACGGCTACTTCAAGATGGTAGCTAAAGGCTCTGGTTTGCAATGGATGGGGGAGATCTGATGGCTCTGCGGCTCTGGGGCGTAGCAAGGAAAAGGTGGGGCTGCTTGTGATGTAGGATTGTGGCTCTATAAGTGCTGAATCTGATTCTTGATGAATCCATGGGTGAAGGGTGAAGAGTGAATGTTGAAAGTGGGATGGTTTATGCGTGGTGGGTGGCCGTGTGATGGTGGTTTGTGTGGTGGTCACGGTGATGATGTGGGTGATGTTCTGTTTTCCTTTTTTTTTTTCTTTCCCCCCTTTTTTTTATCTCAGCACATCTCTTTCCCTTTTAGATTGAAAATGTAAGCATGAAATTACAATGTGATAGTTGTGTGCATAGTTAAACACGGGTACAACTCAAACAAAATTTATCTTATATTGAAGCTAAAAGTAAAAGGGAAACGAAATATTCTTACCTTAGCTCAACAGGAAATGAGAAGAGTTTAGTTGTCTGTTTGTTTCAAAAATCTCTCCATCTTTCTATTAGGCCCTTTTTTTCTTTCACCCACTCTTCAAATGTCCTCCTCAAAAATTTCAATAATTTTCTATTCCTCTCAAAAAAAAAATCTCTCCTTCTATATTTAGGTGCAAAATGATGGTGCAGAGTATGGTGCGTAAATTTGGTTTCGATTGGGTGAAGGGGTTCTGGTTTCGGTTAGGTGTTTGGTGGAGAAGGGTGGGGTGTGTTTACAGTTGATGGTGATGGAGTGGATGAATATGGTGGTTAAAGGGAGAGCTTCTTTGTTTGTGGCTAATGGAGGAAGATGTTTTTTTTTTTTGTTATAATGGTAGGATAGTAAAAAAAAATGGAGCTTGATGGAGGTTTTGGTGAGTTAACGGTTATGGTGGTTGAAGGGAATGAGTTTTTTTTTTTTTATGAAAGATGATGGTGAGTTTGTAGTTTGAGAGAATGGTGGAAGAAGTGATGGTTGTGTGTTTCGATTGGAAGGGATTTGGAAGAAATTGGGTTATGAAGTCGGAAGTGAAGGAGATGAAGGT
Organism: Ormosia semicastrata; assembly: GCA_029884595.1. Lineage (NCBI taxonomy): Eukaryota > Viridiplantae > Streptophyta > Magnoliopsida > Fabales > Fabaceae > Ormosia > Ormosia semicastrata. Next base: position 81,812,614 of record JAQQTO010000060.1, read on the forward strand.
GGCGGTGTAGTGGGGCTACGGTTTTTGTGGGTGAGGGTGGAAGATGGATGGCGGTGGCTACGTGAATGGGTTGTGATGTGTGGGATGGATTTTTTGATTCAGATCCTCTTCAGATGGAAAGTTGAAGGTGAAAAATATCGAAGTTGAAGATGAGTGTGAGTGAAGAGGAATCCTCCCTTAGCCTTGATGCTGTAGTGTGCTTCTTATTCGTGAGAAAGAAGTGGGTGTGTGCCATGCGAAGTTGAGGTAGCTTCTGGTGTGTGTTACGTGAAAGAGTCAGTGTGGGAGTAGGTAACAAAGCAGAAAAAGAAAAGAAAGAAAAATGGAGTTAGTGGGAACATGAGTGTGTGCAGGTAGTGAATGGGTTTCGTGAATGAGTGAAGTGGGTGCAGCGCCGAAAGTGAGTGAGTAGGAAAAAATTTAAAAAAACATGTTGTGGGTGTGTCTTTGGAAAGTGAGTGGAGAGTGATGATGGAGTGGGTGAGTGTGTACGTGAGTGAAGAAAAAAATGAGTGTGTGCAGGTGAGGAAAATTAGTGAAATGTGAGTGAGGAACAATAGAAAGTGGAGACTTTTTTTTTTTATTTTTTTTTATTTTTTTATTTTTATTTTTTATTTTTTTATTTTTTATTGTAGTCCAGGTCAAAATTGGGTGTTCACATCATTTTACGTGTACACTGAGCAGAATCGGTGTAACGCTCCGAAAATTATTTGTTTCATGACAAATAATTATTTTATAATATTTATGATTTTTATGAATTTTTTTGAATTTTTCAGGATTGTAGATTATTTTAATATATTTTTCGTTTTACATGCACACTAAGCGGAGCCGAGAAAATAAAATATTTTTCCTGAGATTGGTAAACCATGAACTGTGAAAATATCGACGGGGGATCTTACTAAATCCGAGACCGGGTATAGTTTACGAAGTTTACGATTTTTGAGATTTTATCTGATAAATAAAATCGCGGTATGTTCCGTTAAATCGAAATTTTGCAGTGCGCCCTATTATCCATCGGACAACAAATACTGGCCTTGTGAACTGTAACAATTGTCTATTGGGTAATAACTTGTAGTAAAAATCTTAATCATTTTATCATCTTATCATCTTATCTAAATGAAATTCACTTTATGTCTAATCATATCTACTTTTTAGAAATCCAACATGTGTAACCCTAATCTTTTTGGAGGCAATTCCCCCCCCATTTCTCTCTCCCTTCTCCACGGCAATGCATGCCAAATATCACCAAAAGTTTTTAATTTTCATTAAGTCAAATCTCTCCTTTTTCATTCTAATTTTACTATCACATTCTCTCTCTACTATTTCCCTTCTCTTTTCTTCTCTCATTTTCTTCTTTTCACATTTCTTTTCTCCTTTTCCTCTCCAAAGCGCCGGCCACACACCCACCACCACCACCTCTCCATTTTTGTTTGCTCCAACTAATTACATTTCTTAAATCCTCTCATCATCCTAAGGCTTTTCTCTTTAGTGATTATCTTAAAAAACTCAACTTTTCCTCTCTATTTTCTCTCCTCTTCCATGGCCAAAACGACCATTGTTGGCCATTCAAGCTTTTTCATTCAACCAATCTCATTTCCTACCATTTCTCATCACCTAGAACATTTTCTCTTTTGTGACCACCACCAAAATTCACCATTTTCGTTTTCCTCCATCAATCTCTAAAGTTGGAGACTTTGAGGTAAAAGTTCAGGGCTTTCTCATCTTTCCATCTCATTTTTGTGATCCATGATCACTTTAGTGATCATGGATGCCTTTTTCAAACTTTGATTGTGATTCTTGTGAGTTTGATGTCCTTAGGGTTTTCTTGAGGGTGGAGGCCGAATTTTGCAAGGAGCTTCAAGGGAGTTTCTTTGCTTGTTTTCTCTTAGGTAAGAGGGAGATATTCCACTTCAACCACTCATGGTGGTGGAGGACGAATTTGTGTGTTGAAATTGGAGGATCCATGTGTGGATTTATCCTCTTGATTGCTTAATTTTTTATGATTTATAATTATGTGCTTGTATGAAGTTGTTACTTGATGTTGTTATAGTATGTTTGCATGGATAAATTGTGATATTTTTTGTGCTTGAAATCATGTGTGAGAAATAAGGAATCTTTGCTTAAGTGGAAAATGGATTGATTGAGGAATTAAAATAATGGATTAAGAAGATGAATATTGGATTCCATGAACTTAAGGCTCACGGCCATTTAGGGTAACCAAGAGGAAATTTTGTATTAAAAAAAAGGAACTTTGAAATAATTAAGTGATTAGACATTCAATTAGGGATTCATAAGATGGAAAGAGAAAGAAAATGAAATTTTACCATAAAACTATGAGTAGATCTTGACCCTTAAAGAAAAATGAGTGTAAATGAGACTTTGAGAATCATAAGACATTTAATTAGATAAGCTTTATTAAGAATAAAGAGAAGAACTAATTGAATTAGAGAAACAAGGATTAGGAGTGTAAGGGAGGATTTGAGAAATATAAAATACTTATTTTAGTTGAATTTTATTAAGGACAAAGGGAAGAATAATGATAAAACCTTATGAGATAATGGTATGTCCAAAATTGATTATAAATGACAACTTTGTTATCGGGCCCATGAGTGGGACTCAAATCTGTTGATGACTATTTTGGCTTATGGTTATAAAATGCATGATTGAAATCCTCTGTGATAGCATGCAATTGGCATTGTGCTTTTGGAACCGAAATACCGGACCCAGAAACATCAGATGGGCGATTTGGTTAGATGTGGCTTGTTTTTATAACCAGAAATATCAGATAGACGAGCGAGTCAGATGGGACTGGTTATCAGAGGAAACCAAATAACAGTGGTATTATGTAGTCGTATGGACGATTATATAATATCACTGATGAAAATGGTATTGAATAATTGTACAGACGATTGCTTTAATACCATTGGGAATGGTACAACGGAGGGTTGATCCCATTGAATATACATTTGTGCATTATACAATTATGGTGTTTTATGCCTAGGAGTGAATGAGAACTTACAGGATAGTAGGGCCTTGAATAGACCTATGGGGACGTCAGGGCGCGGTGATTCACTTGTGATTATGCTATCACATTGTATACCCCTAGCTATGAACACTGTTGCAATGCACTGGCCGCCTGACAATCCACCATTGCTTTTCGTGGCCCGGCATAGACTGTCTATTGAGGGGGGATAAATCTTCTGGGACGTTTATCTTTGAAAATGAGTCTAGCTCCATGGAGTAGCAAATGAATACATCGTGCACAAAGATGGTTAGCATACATATGGTGCATATGCATAGTCATTATACATATTGTCATGGCATGGTCAATATACTTATTGTGGTGGCATAATTATGATTTATATATATATGGTGAATATCTGTTGTTATAGTGCTATTAATATTTATATTATTGTGGGATATGCTTCTGATGATATCTATGAAAATTGACAACTTGAATATATCTGCAATATCTGTATGTATGGAATGACTTCGTCATTCATATTATTTTCCTTCGCTGCCATGTTGGTAATGATGTAGGATATCTTACCTCTTTGTTGTATTGTCCCGTTTTATTTTGTGTTCGATAAAGGCTGTAAAGGGGACACAGTTGAATTGGCTGGTTCTGGTTGAGTTGACTTTCTAGTTCCTGTGATGGCGTTGAGACGAGATTTCCTTGGTTACGTGTAGGTGCAGCTTCATGGGGGCATTGATGTCTGGCGTGTCGATCGGGACACTGAACATTTCATTGTGTATAGGGGTAGTGGCTCTGTCCACAGGTAGTACCTATCTCGGGGTTACTACTTACCCTTTAGTACTTTGGTACATGTCTTTTGTTATTTGGGTATGTAAGTGCTACGTTTTTATGTTAATAGTATCCTGTGTTCGTTATATATATATACACATATTCAATATTTTTCATTCAGTGATTGTATTTTGGGAGCTATGTAATAAACATATTTCTTTTGTGGCTCATATTTTCTTTATTTGCACAATGATTAAATTTTGGAAACTTGTTATTTGAGTTGTAGCATGCCAAAAATTTAGTAACCGTGGTATAATGACGATTGTGCCGTGGTTATTAAATTGAGTGGTGTTACATTTGGTGGTATTAGAGCAGCTCATCCTGTTGAGCCGAGGTATGGACTGACTATGCTTAGACATGTTAGAAATTTCTTTGTATGTTGTGCACTTCCTTGTCTCTTGATTGAGGTGTTTGGGAAAGGAAGGCTTGGCTTGCCATAGGTTGAATGTTGGTAGCTACTGTTGCATAGTTACATGATATTGAGTATTGGCCACTCAATGTGTAACGTTCTGTGTGGACGAGAAACTATGACTTCACCTAAGCGAAAATTAGTTCTTTTAGTAAGAAGCTTAGCTAGTATGACTGAACTTATTTAGGATTTATTTGCATTTACACCATTGTTGTGTTACCTCTAGAATTGTTTGAGCCAATGAGTTAGAAAAAAGGGTAGTTAAATAGGACTTGCAATGGTCAGTGGACTGAGGCGTCCAAGAGGTTTTGGAGAACCAATTTTCTTGGGAAAATAATATCTGGCATAAGTGAGGTTCGAGGAGTTGCTTGGGAGTTAAGGACTTACAGGAAATCGCCCTATAGAAGGCAGAATGAGGGAGCTCAAGTTAGAGTCTTTTGGGTTTGTCTTGTGGTGTTGTGTGACTTTTTGTGTTTGGTTTCCGAAAGGAGACAACATTGTTTGAATCGATTGTTTTGATTTTCCTTATGTTTCGATTTGTTTGTCCTTGAAGAGGGGCAATGGCTCGGGGTAGACGTAAGCGTGTGAATGTGAGGAGTGACGATGATGATACGACTGTGGCAGTAGAAGTAATGCAAAGAATGACTGATATGACAACACACCAAGATCAGAGGGCCGCACAGCAGCAGGAATTGTAAGTCGAGGTTCAGAACTTATTGGAAGAAAGTCAATTTTGAAAAAACTCTAGACTGCCTAAGTTCCAAAGGAGAAATAATATGAAGGTTAATCAGTTTAAGCGGAAACCATATTCACGATGACCGAGGGAGCAACAGCAACAACAAACGCATGAAGGAGGTGCGAGTGGTAATAAATCTAGCCCGATCGTGGTATCTTTACCAAAATGTAAGAAGTGTGGAAAGACCCACTCAATGAGGGAGTGTAAGATCAAGCGGGTAATCTGCTTCAAGTGTGGAAAAGGCCACTTAACAAAGGACTATACAATCGAGGGAGTCATTTGTTTCAGATGCGGAAAGCCCAGACATGTATCTAGAGACTGTACTCAATCAAAGATAAAGCCTTCAGTTGGTGAGGTACGTGCTTCAAGACCTCAAGCAGGAGGAAGAGTTTATACCCTGAGTGGGGCAAAAGCATCCCAATTGAAGACCAAACTAAGGGAGATCGTGTCTCAAGGGGTGATCCTTTGGCTATGTTGTACAACTCAGGGGGTAACCCATTCCTTTATGACACATGAATGTATAAGTCCATTAGGGTCGTTTGTATCTTCATCATCTTTTGACTAAGTTATTTCTACTTCTGCTACTAAGAACCTATTGTTGATAGCCAAGCTGTTTAAATTATCCTATAACCTGTTAAAGACAGAATCTTTCCTATTGATCTGATTTGTTTACTTCTTTCACAAATTAAATGTAATATTGAAAATGGATTGGTTAATGTCCAACCCGATCTTGTTAAATTATTCCAATCAAACTTTAGTGTTTCCTGAGACAGAGATTTCTGGATTTGAATCCATGAAGCTCATTCCTAAATTTTATTGGACCATATCAAATCTTTCGTCGGATAGGTCTGACGGTATACCAAATAGCTTTATTATTATTCATTCTAACCTCCCTAATTGTAGTTCCGTGCAACAAACACTTCGGTAGCATTCACCGATTACGCAAATAGGATCTTTCTTCCCTATTGAGACAGATTTGTCGTTATCCTTGTTGACGACATTCTGATATATTCTTGAAGTCAGGAGGAACCTACTGAACATTTCAATGTGATTCTTCAAATCCTGAAAAAGAAGAAAAAGTTATGCATGAAGCTGTCTAAGTGCGAATTTTGAGTGGAGGAATGTTAAATTTTAGGTCATGTGATTTCAAAGGAAAGAAATTATTGTGGATCCGTCGAAAGCTGAAGCAGTTCTTCAATGGGAAAGACCGACGACCGTAATGGAGATTCGTAGCTCCATAGGATTAACCGGTTATTACTGATGATTCATCAAACAATTTTCCAAGATAGCAGGACCTCTCACTCAGCCTACGAGGAAGAATCAAGCTTTTCTCTAGACCAAGGCATGTGAAGAAAATTTTCAAGAATGGAAGAGACACCTGACTACTTAGCCAGAGTTGATTTTGCTGAATTCCAACCAGCCTTTTAAGACGACTCGCGATGTTTCACGTTGGAATTTAGAACGTATGCTCATACGGGATGGAAGGAGTAGTAGCGTATGATTCAAGACAACTGAAAGCACATGGGAAGAGTTACTCTACACAAAACTCAGAGTTAGCCTTTGTAATCGCGTTAAAGATCTGAAAACATTCTACAAGGAACAATATCCGCATGTATTTTAAGATAAACCAAATTTCGAGGATGAAATTTCTTTTCGAAGGGGAGAGTTGTAACGCCCTGAAAATTTTTTATTTCATGATAAACACTCATTTTATAATATTTGTAATTTTTGTAGATTTTTGTGAATTTTTTCAAAAATGTTGAATATTTTAATATATTCATCGTTTTGCATGCACATTGAGCAAAACCGGTGTATCGCTCCGAAAATTATTTGTTTCATGACAAATAGCCATTTTATAATATTTATGATTTTTTTGAATTTTCTGAATTTTTCCTGGACTGTTGATTATTTTAAAATTTTTTTCATTTTGTGTGCGCGCTGAGCGGAGCCAAGAAAATAAAATATTTTCTCCGAGGTTGATAAACCTTGAACTGTGGAAATGTCGACGGGGAATCTAACTAAACCTGAGGTCGGGCACAGTTTACGAGGTTTATATTTTTCAAGATTTTATCTAATAAATAAAATCGCGGTACGTTCCGTTAAATCAAAATTTTGCAGTGCACCCTATTATCCATCAGACAATAAATACTGGCCTTGTGAACTGTAACAATTATTCATTGAGTAATAGCTTGTAGTAGAAATCCTAATCATTTTATCATCTTATCAACTTATCTAAATAAAATCCACTTTATGTCTAATCATATCTACCTTTTGGAAAACTAACATGTGAAACCCTAATCTTTTTGGAGGTAATTCCCCCTATTTCTCTCTCCCTTCTCCACGACAATGCATGCCAAATATCACCAAAAGTTTTTAATTTTCATTAAGTCAAATCTCTCATTTTTCATTCTAATTTTACTGTCACATTCTCTCTCTACCATTTCCCTTCTCTCTTCTTCTCTCATTTTCTTCTCTTCACTTTTCTTTTCTCTTTTTCCTCTCCAAACCGCTGGCTACACACCCACCACCACCACCTCCATTTTTGTTTGCTCCAACTAATCACATTTATTAAATCCTCTCATTATTCTAAGGCTTTTCTCCTTGGTGATCATCTTCAAAAACTCAACTTTTCCTCTCTATTTTCTCTCTTCTTCCACGGCCAAAACCACCATTGTTGGCCATTCAAGCTTTTTCATTCAACCGATCTCATTTCCTACCATTTCTCATCACCTAGAACATTTTCTCTTTTGTGACCACCACCAAAATCCACCATTTTCATTTTCCTCTATCAAGCTCTAAAGTTGGAGACTTTGAGGTAAAAGTTCATGGCTTTCTCATCTTTCCATCTCATTTTCGTGATCCATGATCACTTTGGTGATCATGGATGCCTTTTTCAAGCTTTGATTGTGATTCTTGTGAGTTTGATGTCCTTAGGGTTTTCTTGAGGATGGAGGCCGAATTTTGCAAGGAGCTTCAAGGGAGTTTCTTTACTTGTTTTCTCTCAAGTAAGAGGAGATATTCCACTTCAACCACCTATGGTGGTGGAGGACGAATTTGTGTATTGAAATTGGAGGATCCATATGTGGATTTCTCCTCTTAATTGATTGATTTTTGATGTTTTGTAATTATGTGCTTGTATGAAGTTGTTACTTGATGTTGTTATCTTATGTTTGCATGGATAAATTGTGATATTTTGTGTGCTTGAAATCATGTATGAGAAATAAGGAATCTTTGCTTAAGTGGAAAATGGATTGATTGAGGAATTAAAACAATGGATTAAGAAGATGAATATTGGATTCCATGAACTTAAGGCTCACGACCATTTAGGGTAACCAAGAGGAAATTTTGTATTAAAAAAAAGGAACTTTGAAATAATTAAGTGATTAGACATTCAATTAGGGATTCATAAGATGGAAAGAGAAAGAAAATGAAATTTTACCATAAAACTGTGAGTGGATCTTGACCTTTAAAGAAAAATGAGTGTAAATGAGACTTTGAGAATCATAGGACATTTAATTAGATACACTTTATTAAGAATAAAGAGAAGAACTAATTGAATTAGGGAAACAAGGATTAGGAGTGTAAGGGAGGATTTGAGAAATATAAAATACTTATTTTAGTTGAATTTTATTAAGGACAAATGGAAGAACAATGATAAAACTTTATGAGATAATGGTATGTCCATAATTGATTATGAATGACAACTTTGTTATCAGGCCCATGAGTGGGACCCAAATCTATTGATGACTATTGTAACACCCTCCTTAGGGCGTCACACTTCGTGTTGCTCAATTACCAAATTACCCCTTCTTTGGAAAACGTGCTTATAAAATAAATACGAGTTGTAATAATTCCTTGATGATAGTAAGATAAACTTAGCAAAAAATAAAAACATAACAACATTGTCACAAAATTATTTACATCGTATATACACAAGTCATAGTATTGTTATATTTTAATATTACAAACTAGACTCTCAAAATATTTAAACTTTAATTTAAACTAACACACTGCCCAAGTATTACTACAAAGCAGAATCCTCAGACGGGTCCTCCTCAGACTCCTTAGAAGATAGAAGTCCGACTTGATGCGAATTCCTACGGACAGGTATCCGCGCAGACAACACTATACTAATCGCACTAGGAGTACGATAGTAAGTTCCCTAATGCTGTCTATGTGGTAAATACATTTTCCAACAAGAATGACGCACTACGCCTTCGGTCCTCATATACCCTCAGAAAACTCGGTATCTCCATCTCTTTAGAACTTTACTTCTTCTACAGAAATCTGCTCCTTCTCAGCTTCTTGCTCAATGTCTTTAAAATTATAAATATAATACATAATAGACATACAAAGGGGTGAGATCACCTACGCCAATACCAGTATGGTAGCAATGAAGATAAACACATACAAATTCTCATACCAACACATCATACATAATTACAATTATGTCACCAATATCATTCATCCTCATAATTCATACAATAACCATAATTACGATCATGTCCTTATCAATATTCAATTATTCAATAATTCCATTATCATAAATAATAATTACGATAATACCCTCAGTATCTATGCATATGCACCTAGACTCAATTTTCCTACTCCATGGAGCTACAACTCAGATCGGAGAAAGTGATCAAAAAGATCATATCGGTACAAAGGTGCCTCAGACCACGTGCTCAGTTTTGCACATCTAGCACATACTCGATAGTCTTTATCAGATCTTGATTACGGATAGTGTCTCGGTCCGGATCATTGGTGTGTTATATCAGTCTAACCCACGTACAGAAGAGCTACCAACTGCACATTGTAGGCAACCCGCACCCCAATGCCCCCAAGGTCAACGAAAGACCTACACTACGCATATCGCACCCACTCAGGAGGTGTATTTTCTCCTTCCTAGGCAAATAGCCTTATCCACTCATCGGACCTTTTCAATGCATATACAAATGCACCATTTGATTCATTTTCTTTATCTCATATTCTCAATTCATTTTCTTTATCTCATATTCGGGGTCCTCAAAATTGGCTCAACAGTATCATTACTGTATTTTCATCGCAAAATCATATTTTTCGTATTTTCTCAATCACGTATCAATTTTTCATCATTTCTCAATCGCGTAAAATATTTTTCACACGTTTTAAATCAAAAATACTGTTTTCCTCATTTAACACCAAAATTTAACTTCATTTTTCATATTTGCATAATAACCCCTCAAAACATAATATTGACATTTTAGTCTTCACTTAAATAATATTTTCACAACAGTCTTTCATAAAATTCACATTTATGAAATAATCCCTCGTAAAATTTATATTTACGAAATCGTCCCTCATAAAATTCATATTTACAAAATAATTCTTCATAAAATTCACAATTACAAAATAGTCCCTCCAAAACATAATATTTACGTTTTTAGTCCCTCAAAATTTGTTATTTACAATATGGCCCTATTAAAAATGAAAATTACTATTTTGCCCCTCTAAAAATCATAATTACAATATTGCCCCTCTAAAAATCACATTTATAATATGGTCCCTTTCAAAAATGAAAATTACAATATTGCCCCTCAAAATCATATTTATAATAATTTATTTTCCCAAAAATCATTTTACTTTGCTATACTCAAATTTGTCCTAAATTCATTTAAATCTCTCAGTTCTCATTTTAATTCATCAGTTTAATTATATCCGATTATTATTTTTTTCACAACTTTCAAACTTGTTCAAAATCATTTCTTTTTCATTTAAATCCTTCATTTTCAATTGAATCTCTCATTTTCAGGACTTTGGTCCTTTCTAGCCTAGTATGGCCGTAAGCCTCAAGCTCTTTGGAGCTCTCATAAAATCGGTTTATCATATTATTCACATCTTACTTTACTCATATATTTTCACGCACACAATTTCATACATACATACATATATCAAAACAACAATTTCATACATACATACAAACATATATCAAGACAATAAACATAATATCACACACAAATGCAAACACAACAACACAACCATACACCACAAACACAATCAAATAGCATCAAACAATCGGTGAAGAACCCTTATGGATTTTTCCACCGTACACAACCATCCCCACACCACCAAAACATGGTTGGTGAGGTTAAATCTCCCTCTTACCTCTTGAAGAACCTCCAAAGTTCCTTGTATGTCTCCTTCAAGTAAACTTCCTCCACCAAGAGCTTTTTGAAAAAGAGAGAAAACATGCAATATTAATACCTAAGGCTCTAAACTAAAATAATCATGGATTAAAATCATGATTAGAACTTTGAAATGAAGAGAAATATGAAGATTAAAGAATCCTACCTTCAAGGCTTCAAACTTGAGCTTTGAAGAACAAGATAAAAAAATAGATGATTTAGGCTTAGGTTTTAACTACAAAATGTCTTGAAATGAAGTAGGAAAGCAAGAAATAAGGTAGTTTAGAATTATAGAAGAGTGATTGATGGAAAGAGGGTGGAAGGCCGTGAGGTTGGAGAAGAAAAGAAGAAGGAAATTTGAGAGCTTTTGCTATTTGGAGAATTTTGGAGAAAGATGAAGACTTTGACTATGCATGGCCGTAAACCATTTTGAGAGAAAATAGAGTGAAGTCTTTGGGTGAGAGAAGGTGAATTTGTGAGGATGAAATGGAGAGGAGCTGCTACTGTTTTCTGTCGTAGAAGTCCAAGGCCAAATGAATGGATTTACTTGAACAAAAGTCTAATAATTCAAGTGCACATGGCTTGGTCATGTAGGGGTCCACATGGAGGGTTCAAGAACCTTGGAGAAAGCTCTCCAAGCTGCTGAAAACCGTGGCCAAATATATTTTAAATAGGTAAATTGGCTTTTATTCAAATGCATGGCCGTAAATGCATTTGAGAGAAAAATGAATATAAAATGAAATAGCTAATTGTAGGATTTCACCAAGGGTGAATTGCCGTAGAAGCTAAATGGAGAGCCACCAAAATTGACTAGTTTTAGGAAATTGAAATTAACTTTATTTCCTTTTTGAAAAGCATGACCGTAAAAGCACATGCAAAAAGCCACTAAAATTGACTTTGTCTTACTTGGTTAATTAATGAAAGATAGGAAAGAATTAAATTATAATATTTTGCCTTCCAAAATTTAGCTTGGCCGTAGAAATCAAATGAAAGGCCACCAATATTGACTATTCTTTATTTGTTCAATTTGGCTTTTTAAATGAATTTCCTAAAGCATTTCTACGTGAATTCACTTTGTGAATTGGCTATTTAGAGAATTTTACTCTTCTCCTTCACCGTAGCACACCAAAATTTCAAGAAGCCTATATTTGTTTGATAGCTTGTTTTCTATTGGTTCTTAAAAAGTCAAGCTACTATTCTTGACCAATTTCTATTGGTTAGATATTTATTAACTTGATTCCTATTGATTGCTATTTTTGTTGACCAATTTCTATTGGTGCACACTGTATATTTTATAGTATACTTTAACCAATATACAATAATTACTATTTATAAAGTCAGTATTTATCGTCTAATGGATAATAAAATATACATAGATTTTTATCTTAGACTAACAGTGTAGTAATTATTTTTGATCATTGATTGCTATTTTTGTTGACCAATTTCTATTGGTGCACACTGTATATTTTATAGTATACTTTAACCAATATACAATAATTACTATTTATAAAGTCAGTATTTATCGTCTAATGGATAATAAAATATACATAAATTTTTATCTTAGACTAACAGTGTAGTAATTATTTTTGATCATCATTTTTCTACTGATTGCCCTTGATGAGTCATAAAGCGAGTCATCAAAGAGAAATTTCTAGAACATGTGACTCACTACAATGAGTCAGTATGATGAGTCATCGTGGAACTTTCTAAAACGGGTGAGTCAGCATGGCGAGTCATCAGCTGAGTCACTGTGCTGAGTCATCAATGGTGAGTCACAGCGATGAGTCATCATGGTGAGTCATCAAGGAAGCTTCGGAACAGGTGAGTCACTATGGTGAGTCACGGAGCCGAGTCATCATCACGGAACCTTCGGAATCTGAATCACGAGTTGTCACGCCGCGTGTCGAGTTTCTATTGGCCCGTTGCGATGAGTCACAGCCACCAATTTTGACCAGCTCCTCATTGGTCCATGTGTACAGCATTGGATGACTAAATGTGAGTCCCGCAAGACATTTCTGAGTCTGCTGTCACTTATTTGTACTGACTAATAAAATAATATTATAATAATATAAAATTATTTTATTTGACATTAAATCCTAAAAATTAAAAGATTAACAACAAGATTATCATTTAATTGGGTTTAGTAAGATCTCCCGCCCGAATAATTAAAATAAGATTTCCCCGGTCCGAAAAATTATTATTTTCCTGTCCCGGAGCAAATCACACAAAAAGTCCAAATAAAATCACAGACAGAATATTGCCCACTGTATCACATAGAAAAATTGAAAACAGTACATTCGGGACGTAATGGTCATTTTTCCATTTTTTCCCCATCATGAAGCAAATCATTCAAAACACTCAAATAAAATTACAGACAGTATTATATATCTGTATTTCATACAGAAAAATTAAAATAGTAATTTGATAAAATTTTTATTTTACAGTCTCGAAGCAATTTATGCAAAACGACCAAATAAAATTTGAGCCTGTAAAATATATTTGTATTTCACACAGAAAAACAAGAAATAGTAAAATAGGGACACAATGGTCTTTTACCCAAAAGTTGGGGTGTTACAACTGTTTTGGCTTATGGTTATAAAATACACGATTGAAATCCTCTATGATAGCATGCATTTGACATTATGCTTTTGGAACCGAAATACCAGACCCAGAAACATTAGATGGATGATTTAGTCAGATGTGGTTTGCTTTTAAAACCAGAAACATTAGATAGACGAGCGAGTCAGATGGGACTGATTATCAGAGGAAACCTAGATAACAATGGTATTATGTAGTCGTATGGACGATCATATAATATCACTGATAAAAATGGTGTTGAACAATTGTACGGACGATTGCTTTAATACCATTGGGAATGGTACAATGGAGGGTTGATCCCGTTGAATATACATTTGTGCATTATACAATTATGGTGTTTTATGCCTAGGAGTGAATGAGAACTTACAGGATAGTGGGGCCTTGAATAGACCTATGGGGACGTCAGGACGCGGTGATTCACTTGTGATTATGCTATCACATTGTATACCCCTGGTCGTGAATACTATTGCAACGCACTGGCAGCCTGACAATCCACTATTACTTTTCGTGGCCCGGCGTAGACTGTCTATTTAGGGGGGACAGATCTTTTGGGACGTTCATCTTTGAAAACTCAGTCTAGCTCTATGGAGTAGGAAATGAGTACATCGTGCACAAAGATAGTCAACATACGCATGGTACATATGTATAGTTATTATACATATTGTCATGGCATGGTCAATATACTTTTTATGGTGACATAATTATGATTTATATATCTATGGTGGATATCTGTTGTTATAGTACTGTTAATATTTATATTATTGTGGGATATACTTCTGATGATATCTATGAAAATTGACAACTTAAATATATTTGCAATATCTGTATGTATGGAATGACTTCGTCATTCGTATTATTTTCCTTCGCTTCTGTGTTGGTAATGATGTAGGATATCTCACCTCTTTGTTGTATTGTCCCATTTTATTTTGTGTTCGATAAAGGCTGTAAATGGGACACGGTTGAATTGGCTGGTTCTAGTTGAGTTGACTTTCTAGTTCCTGTGATGGCATTGAGACGAGATTTCCTTGGTTATGTGCGGGTGTAGCTTCATGGGGGCATTGATGTCTGGGGTGTCAAACGGGACACCGAACGTTTCATTTTGTATAGGGGTAGTGGCTCTGTCCATAAGTAGTACCTATCCCGGGGTTACTTCTTACCCTTTAGTGCTTTGGAACATGTCTTTTGTTATTTGGGTATGTAAGTGCTACATTTTTATGTTAATAGTACCCTGTGTTCATTATATATATATATATATACACACACACATATTTAATGTTTTTCATTCAGTGATTGTATTTTGGGAGCTATGTAATAAACATATTTCATTCGTGGCTCATATTTTCTTTATTTGCACAATGATTAAATTTTGGAAACTAGTTATTTGAGTTGTAGCACACCAAAAATTTAGTGACCGTGGTATAATGACGATTGTACCATGGTTATTAAATCGAGGGGTGTTATATCATCCAATGGTTGATATGACTTTTGAGAGATATTTATATACAAAATGCTTTTGCAAACAACATTTCTCTATATATTTCCTTTTGGGTTAAACATTTTTCCATATTTAATTTTACTTAGCCAAGTGATAATCATGAATTCAAAATGATAAAGTGACTGATGCTTTCCAAAAATGAGAAAGCAGAGAACATATATAAAGGAAGTTCAAGCAAAGTAAGATGTAAATGTTTTGACTTTTAATTAAGGTTTGTCTATATGTTTGTTCTAGACCGTGATCTAGGACACTAGTCTCATGGGTCAACTCGACACGTATCTAGTCGGAGTCTGCTGCTAACAACCCAGTGGGAATTCACTCATGGCACACTATTGAGATCCCGACATAATACATATTGAACCACGACATTAGGTTGCAATAACATTATTACGAGATTGACACAGTGGATGAATCATACGGTTATCTGTAACTGTCAATCATGATCTTGCATAATAATAGCATCCATAACTGACCTTAACTGCTTAAAACTATAGTATCAACATTTTAGTTTTATATGGATCCTCAGCAACAATACGTGTTTCCCTATTCACCCTTTATAAATATCAGGCTCAATCGAAAAATGTTCATCCTACCACGTACAGTACCCACACCATTTTTAACACCCGGTACTGTTCATGGGACCCACCCATGAACAGTACCAAATCAGCTTCCTATTTTTTTTTTTTGGTATACGTCGTCCATTAACCAACTTCTCTACGTCGTTAACCACTTTTTTGTTCTTCGTTAACCAACTTTTTTCACGAACATAGAAACCGTGATAAAATCTTGTATCATTAACCAACTTCTGTACGTAATTAACCACTTTTTTGTTCTTCATTAACTAACTTTATTTCTATACTCGTGAAAAAAGTTAGTTAATGAAGAACAAAAAAGTGGTTAATTACATATAGAAGTTAGTTAATGACACAAGATTTTACCACGGTTTCTATGCTCGTGAAATAAGTTGGCTAACGAAGAACAAAAAATTGGTTAACGACGTAGAGAAGTTGGTTAATAGACATATACTAAAAAAAAAAAAAAGAGACGGAAAGCATGATTTGGTACTGTTCACGGGTGGGCCCCGTAAACAATACCCGGTGTTGAAACGGGTGTGGGTACTGTGCGCGGTAGGATTATCGGGGTTGGGCTCAATCACCTTCAACAGGTAACTATTGCTCTTTTACTTAAATCCTACTTGTGCACATTCTGACTTGAGCGTTGTAGTTCCTTTGCAGGTACCAACCACCCCTATTTCAACACACTCCATTGTTGCTCAAGGAGGAGAACACTCATTTGTGCCAACTCAGTTACGTCTGAGTATCTACTACTGAACATTGGCATAATCTGTGGGAATCTTTAAATTCCTATTCAAATCCAACCATGGTGAGCACAAGACAAAACTTAAAGAGAGGAGATGCTGCATGCACCCTGTAACGTCCTAATACCAATATCTCAATATATATAGCATATAAAGAGATACCTAGCATTACAATGTCACTACTCATATACTAATCTTATTCATATATCCATAATATTCATTGGAAACATTACAAAGAGCCTTATGAAATTCAGAAAATACAACATTTGTAACAAAATACATCCATATACATATACATCATTAGCCTCCCATGGGGCATGAAGTAATACATAACTATTTATTTTACAAAAGAAGTACAATAAGATATTACATTTGCATCATAATCTATAAGGCTAAACTACTCTTTAGTTTTCTTCTTCTTCTTATTCTTTGAAGAACCTTCACCTAGAATTACATGGTATACAACGGGGTGAGAAACAACATTTCTCATTATGAGTAAACCAAAACTAGCATACATAACATAATAAACATAATCTTAACACATGCTAAAAAGATATGTTCAAAGCATTTACAAGGTCTAACTCTATCATATAGATAAACCAAGTTAACATGCATACATTCATTCTTATATACTTAGTTCATTTTAGATCTAGGCATGTTTCACTAGGAGTGTTGACTTCTCATGTTTACCCCCTTGTAGATAGAAAAACTGAGATTTTCACACTACATGCAACCCTGGAACTTGGTTTGGAATACTTGTCCCCTTAGGAACTTCTTGACTCCCTCCTTTCTTAGCTAAATGACCTCATGCCATATAAGTCACATTAAAAGGTAGACAATGCCAACTTATCCTAGTTTACTTATATTTAACACCTCTCATCATCACATTTATAGTGAAGCTAAGTAACAATAAGTTACCATAGATGATAGACACTTATCTATAGTAAACCCTTACTTTTGGTTGCTTAAAGCTTATACATATCTTATACATACCAAAGGATCATCCTCTCATTGATTTACCTCTAGTAGTATCTTAATCATATCCTAAGACCACCCATTATTCTTAGATGACCAAAGGCTTATATTTCCTCTTCTATGCTAGGTAATAATTTCTATCTTGAAAATATCCTTATTTGTGCCTTAACACACTTTAGGAAACATATACAAATGATCCTATCAAACCAAGAACTTAAAAACATCAAAATGACATTTTTAGAGTTCCAGGGCATCGCACTGCGACACTAACTTGGGCATGTTGCGGCGCGCTAGCCTCGGGTCTCAATACTGAGTGTGGCAGCACTCTCATGTTGCGGCACGACGTTTTCACATCGCAGCATAAGCAGCACATTAAACCCCGCGCCGCGACATGGCGTACTCAAGCCGTAGCGTTCATAGCAGAAACTAGATTCTATAGAATTCTGCAGAACTGTGGTACTATTCTATTGGTTCTTTTCATAGACTTTGGCCATTCTAACTTAGTTTCTAAGTGATCCTAGGTCCCTAATCAGTTCTTTAACACATAAGAATCATTATTCACTAACTTAAACCACTCAAGTTGATTATGAACTAAAATCACACAAAAACTTTAACCTAAAGCCCCAAAAATGAGTATTAATGGTCCAAAAGAGATGTTCTATATTTCTAACCTCAACTTATACTATGAAAAAGTCATAAATGACGAAAAAAACTCAATCATGCAAGCAAAACACATCAAACACCTCTAGAGCTCATTTTGGCCTATTAAGTGTAATACCTTGAATCACATGTTAGACTGGTAAATGGTTGCAAAAGGTAGCATTTGACTTGTTTAACATGTTAGTGTAGTTTTGTGACAAACTAAGTTCGTTTAGGTACTTAGTTGCAACACAGAAGTTGATAAGTAGCTTAAAATGACTCAGATAAGGGCTTAGAAGGCTAAGTGAAGGGAAATAAACATAGAGAGTTTGTTTCTAAGTCACAAATAAGTGAAATAAGATGTAGTTAAAGTTTTAAGAGAATCTGAGTTGGTTTGGTATTTTTAGGTATATTGGTTATGCTTTTAATGCTGGATTGACTACCAGTAGATATGAAAAATCATGAAAATGGTAAAACAATAATTTAGATGAATCTTATGATTTATTTTAAAGTTGTTGGAAGCTGAAAAACTTGAATTAGCATAATTCGGGTGTTCTTAGTAGATATAAGTTCCAGCACAGGAACTTATGTTGTTTTCCTATTTATTTCCCATTCTCTCAATAGAAACAGAGAAGGAAGAAAATGAAGAGAAAAGAGAAAGGGGGAGAAAGGAAGAGGAAGAAGAAGAAGGAGGAAAGGAAGATCAAGGATTAAGTTCAAGCTTCAAGATCTTCATATTCTTCAAGAGGCAAGGGGTTTCTATTCATAATTCTTCTCTTTGATTCTTATGAATGAGGTTTGGGGTTTTGAATGGAAAATAGGGGTTTGGAGAGCCAAATCCATGTTCTTAACTTAGTTCTTGATTCCAAGGATTAGGTTAAGTTAGTTTGAGCTTAGTGAATGTAAGTTAGTCACTTATAGCTCAAGATCAACCATTAGGATCCATAGATTTAAGAATTGGACAATGGTTGGGGTTTTGTGGTTTTGGACCTAAATCTATGTCTAAGAGAATTTATAGGTTGTAATTGAGTTGCAATAAGTTTAGGGGTAAGGATAGGTGCTAGAAATCACCAAGAGACCAATTTAGATGATTGGAAGTAAGAATTGGACCTTGGATTCCCAAAAGAGGGGTTAGGTCATTATATGTGTGATTTTGATCCATAATCCAAATTAAGAGCTTTAAGTTAGTGATTGATGATTCTTATGTGTTTAAGAACTGATTGGAAACTTAGAATCACTTATAAACTTAGTTGGAATGGCCAAAATCTGAGAAAAGAACTAATAGAATAGTACCACATTCTGCAGAATTATGCAGAACCTGGATTCTTTTGTGAACACTGCGGCGTGAGATACGCCGTGCCACGGTGTGATGGTGAATGACTTAAATGTCGCGACGTGAGGAAGGTTACGCTGCAGCGTGAGTCCCGTTTTCACAGCACACGCCACGACCTGAGTAATGTCGTGCCATGATGTGAGTAAGGTCATGCCACGGCGTGAAGGAGATGTTGTATCAGTAGTAAAACCTGTGGCTTGGGCGCCACGACGTGCCCTGGTCAATGCCGCGGCGTGAGGCCCAGAATGGCTAAAAATGTCATTTATGATGTTTTGACGTTATGGACTAGATGGGATCATTAGTATATGTTCTTAAAGTGCTTGAGGACACAAATAGGGATAGTTCAAGAGAAGAATTATTACCTAGTAAGTAAAGAAAAAAAAACATAGGCCTTTGAGCAACCTAAACGAAAGATTGCCCTAAGTAAGGACATAGCACCTTAGGCAACCTAAAGTTGCATTAAATATCACTTAAGATGTGATGAGATGGTGCAATGGAGATGAGTATACTAGGATGGATTATAGGGTTCACTCTAGTATGTATAAGAAAGGTATGAACCTTAGGATATCCAAAAGTAGTGGATTACCTTGGGAAGATACCTAGAACCTTAAGCAACAAAGAGTTGAAAGTAAGAACCACTTTGAGTTAGATTCACTTGAGTGGAGGTAAGGTTGTGTATTTAGTTCCCAAGATGGAATGTTATGTACTAAGTCTCTAGTTAAACGAGACATTGTGCATTGTAGAATACACAATAGGATGAATGTTGACTTGTGAGTTTGTCATATTCATTAAGTATGCAAAGTTATAGTGAAATGTTCATTTATTTCCTTAAGCAAGGTTGAATAAGGCATTAGCTAAGATAGACTCTTTCACTAGGATGAGTTGAGTCTATGAGAATGTTAAGATGGTGTTTATGTAAGAGATAAACATTACAATACGCTTTTTATATATACTAGTTAGTTAATCTAGCTTGTATGTGAAAGTTATGAGAACCTTAGAGCAACCAAGAGTAATAGTTTGCCATAGGTGAGTATCTAACACCTCAGTAACATAGCGTTACACAGGATTCACTTAAGAGTTATGAGTGATGAGGTGATGTTTAGATATAAGTATGTATGTATGCAAATGAAAATGGTCTAGTAGTATTGATCTTAGTGAGTATCCTTTGACAGCATTCATGGAGGCCAAGGGAGATTGAAGGGTGTCTGATAGATTGTAACACTCCAGAATTTCTTTTTTTTTTTTCAGTTGTTTGTGATTTTTATGATTTTTTATGATTTTTGTGATTTTTGTGAATTATTTAATTTATTTTTGATTATTATATTATTATTTTTTAGACTTTTGTGAGTTTGAAGCGGAGCCAGAAAAATAAAATATTTTCAGGGTCAGAAAAATTGTGATTGTTAACTCGGGGCCGGGGGAGCTTACTAAACCCGAAATAGGGAACAAATTTCAGAATTTTTCTTTTTCTGAGATTTTATTTGACTGATGAAATCTAGGTACATTCTATTATCCATTGGACAATAAACACTGGTTTTTCTAGCAGTAACCTTTGTCCATTGGTTAATATCTATCGGTAAATATCTAATTAGATGACTAGTCATGAGCCTAGTCATAACCTTTCATCATTTCAACTCATGACTCACTTTATTGTGAGCCAATGGAAAACAAGCTTCTAAGGTAAGCTTGTAGGAAGTCAAGTATAGTGGCTATGACTCACAATGGTGCACCAATGGGAAGAAAGCTTCCAAGGCAAGCTTGAAGAGGCTTGGAGGAGAAGTTTGGTCATCTACACGCTTAGGAGTGCACGACCAAGGTGGTTTTTGACAAGCTTAGAAGATCAAATTGGTTACTTAATCTCATTTGAGATTATCTTGTTCTTTTTAGAAACAAAAACACAAAACTCTCTTATTTTCTCTCCTTAGCAATTTCGACCAACACCTTAAAATTACTCTTCAATCTTGATCAATCCAAACCAACCACATATCTTGAATCTAAACACCATTTGGAGACACTTTCACGTTGTGAACTTCTTCAAATTAATTCATCTTCAATCACTTTCTCAAAGCCTAAGTTTGAAGGTTTTTAGGTGAAGTTCTTGATCTTCACTTCTATTTTTTTTTCTCAAGTTCTAGACCATAAACTTGATTCATGGTCATCTTATTTCAAGCCTTAGACTTTAATAATTGTGTGTTTAAATTGTTTTAAGGATCTTTTTGGAGGTAGAAGTTATTTCAAGAAGATAACAAAGGAGTTTTTAATCATCACTTAAGGTAAGAGGGAGATTAACCTTATCAACCAACTTGGTGGTGAGAAACAAAATTTGTGGTTTGTTCGTGAAAAATCCATGTGAGGATTTACTCACTTGATTGTGTGAATTTAATGGTTTATGCTTGTTTGGCTAAATATGATTATATGATTTTTATAGTAAGCATGAAATTGCTATGGTAGAAATTGATGATTTGAAATGCTTTACATGCTTTGAATCATGTGTGAAAGGTAAAATTTTTGGTCCCAATGACCATATATAGCTCACGACCATTTAGTCCAACATGGGGTATCCAAGGCAAAATTATTTTATTAATTGAGAACTTAGAGGATTAGGTGATAAGAATGTGATTTAAGGATTTACAAGTTGAAAAAGGAGATAAACAAAATTTTATTATTTAAGAATAATTGATTTTCAGCCATGATAATGGAAATAAGTTTGAAAGATGGTTTGAAATTTAAAGTATTTTATTTAAGAGAGTTTTTAGTAAAAGTAATGAAAAAAGAATTTTGAAATGTTTTGATTAAATCAAAATAACGTAGATTTTGTGAAAAATGTTAGAAAATATCACTTAGAGGAGGTTTGGTAAGAAAATATTGGAATTAAGGTTCAAATTTTATATTAAACAAGGAAAGTCTCAAAATTAAGCTTAGAACATCAATAAAATGTTTTGCATGATTAAAAAGTATTGATAAAACCTTACGCGATTTAAAAATGTTGTTTTTGAGTTACACGATTAAGAAAATGTTTTAAAATTTTTGCGTGATTGAAAAATGGCGTAAAATGTTACGTGATTTAGAAACGTAATAAGAAGTGTTACGCGATTGTGATAATATGGTAAAAATACTTCGCGATTGAGAAAAATAGCAGATTACTATCGGGCCGACGTACTGGACTCGGAGACGTCAGTCGACGGTTTAGCCCAGTGGTGACTTGATTTTACGTGGAAGTCACGTAGTTATTAATTATTGATTCATGAAGTCATTCGATCATGCATTGTGAAAGTCGTAGTGACTTTGTTTGTTAAGGCTGTATGCCTAGGAAATTGAATTACACTTTAGTGCGAGTGTGAATTACGTAGTGAAGGTCAATAACTGATCTTGGGGGCGTCGGGGTGCAGAAATCCCACAAGTGACCAGTTAGTAGGTCTACGTACCGTGGTTACTAATGCAAACGTACCGACGATCTCGACAAGAAACTATTCCTATTCACGATCTGGTGTAGAATGTCTTGTATTAGCTATGATGTGTACACTGAAAAAGTTGAAGCACTTGAATTGAGGCTAACGATATGCAAACATGTCTCCCGATCATTCTCTTCGATTTTGGTTTTAGCTCCATGGAGTAGGGGTCGATCCATTGTACATATGCATAGTCAGTAGACATGTCGTTATGATATATATATATATATATATATATATATATTGTTGAATTATCTGTGGATAAATATCATGACTTTAATTATTAATTCTATAATTTTGTACTTTATGGCTTTATTGTTATTACTGTTTCTTTGCTGCCATACTAGTATGTGATGTAGGGGATCTCACCTCTTTATGGTATTGTTCTATCTACTCTATTTTATGTTTATGTTCTATGAAGACTATGATGGTGGCGAGGCGGGATCTTCTGGGTTTCGTTAGGGTGCAATTCTATGGAGGCATCGACGTATGGCGCGTCCATCTGGATACTGAGCGCATAGAGCATTATAGGGATGTTATCCTGTCTTTGAGTAAGACTCGCCATGGGGTTACTATTTCTTTTGATGCTACTGTTTATCTAGAGTTTTTTTTATGCCAGTAAGGGATTTATGGAATGATCTTCACTACACTCCTAGGAAGGATTCTGAGGTATCTTCTGCTCGAACTCCCATCCGTCGAGACATACCCCGACTAAGGAATTTGTCTGTTGAGGATTCTGAGGAGGATCCAGTGGAGGACCCTTCCCTCCAGGTGTTTGGACTTGGGCCAGATTAGGTTTTGTTATGGTAGTTGTAATTACACTTTTTGGTATGTAAATCTTATGTATTTATGTTGACAGTAAATTATGTTGTATATATATGAATGGTGTATTATTCAGTTCTCTCTGTCTTATGTTCTTTATATTATGTTAAGATTATGTTATACGCAAAAAGAAATTTTAAAACCCGTATATTAAAATAATAAATTATTTATGGCTTGGTTTTAACTTTAATATAGTTGGTTCGAAATGTAATTCCCAAAGGAGGGTGTTACATTAGTTGGTATCAGAGCTGGCTCAGTCCGTCGGGTTTGTGGTTAGGTCTGTCTTATTTGTGTTGTGTGTTTCTCCATGTTTTATTTTTCGAAAAGAGACAATATTGCTTGAAATGATTATATTTAGTTTTCATTGTATTCTGATTAGTCTAACATTGAAGAAAGGTAATAGCTCGTGGTAGAGGTGTGCATGTGGACACAGGACGTGACTATGATAATATGGATGCGGCTGCAGCAGCAATGTAGAGGATAGCTAATGTAATATTATAACAAAATCAAAGGGCTGCTCAGTAGCAGGAAATGACAGCTGAGGCTCAGAATCTGTCAAAGTTTCGCGGCAATAATCCACCACAGTTTAAAGGTGAATTTGATCCAGAGAAAGCTAACTTTTAGTTCAAGGAATTGGAGAAAATGTTTAGAGGAATGGGATGCATGGATGAAAGGAAGGTAACCTATGCTACTTTTATGCTCGTTGGAGACGGTGAGGACTGGTGGGCAGGAACTCAACGGTTGTTGGAAGCTGAAGGAAGATTTATCATGTGGGAAGTCTTTCAGAGCAAATTTCTGGAGAAGTATTTTCCAGCAAGCACGAGGTACACAAAGGAGATAGAGTTCCTTGGACTAAAGTAAGGGGAATGACTGTTAGTGAATATGCTGCTAGGTTTGAAAGCCTATCAAAATTCTCACGATACTTTCAACTCCAACCCGATGAGGAATGGAAGTGCCAGAAATTCGAAGAAGGTTTGAGGCATGATTTGAAGCGAGCAGTGCTACCTTTGGGGATAGAGCAATTCCCAGCTTTGTTGGACAAGTGTCACCGAATCAAAGAGTTGGATCAGTCTCGGGATATGAAACCCTATAACTTTGGACCATCTCAATTCCAAAGGGGGAGTAATAGTAATACCAACTGATTCCATTGGAAATCGTATTCACGGCCATCAGGGAATCAACAGCAACATTAAACATATGGAGGAAGTACTAGTGGCAGTAGATTTAGTCAGACCGTGACATCTTCACCGAAATGTATGAAATGTGGAAGAGATCACTTAAGAAAGGAATGTACGATCAAGGGAATAATCTGTTTCAAGTGCGGAAAGCTCGAACACATTTCTAGAGACTATACTCAACCAAAGATGGAGCCTTCCGTTAGTAATGTACGTGCTTCAAGGTCTCAAGCAAGAGGGAAAGTCTATACCATGAGTGGAGCAGAAGCCTTCTAATCTGAAGATCTAATCAAGGCAGAATATGCCATAGGAGGTAAGCCTTTAATTGTACTGTATGACTAGGGACGACCCATTCTTTTATTGCCTATGATTGTGTGAATCAATTAGGTTTATCTGTGTCTTCATTACCATTTGACTTGATTATTGCTACTCTCATTGCTAAACCTGTTTTTACTACTCAAGTCTGCTTAAACTGTCTTGTTACTGTTAGAGACTGAAACTTTTCTATTAATTTAATTTATGTACCTTTTTCACAAATAGACATGATTTTAGGAATGGATTAGTTATCTTCTAACCATATCCTATTACTATTTTCCTTGGAAGTCAAGGGTGAGACCAATGTGAATACTATTCCTATAATCAATGAGTTTCCCAAAGTTTTTCCTAATGATATACCCGGACTACCACCAGAACGAGAGATATAATTTTCTATCGATCTTGTACCAGGATCTAGTCCTACATCCATGGCACCATACCAGATGTTGCCATCAAAATTAGCTGAACTAAAGAAGCAGTTAGAGGAACTGTTGGGAAAGTAATTTGTGAGACCTAGTGTATCACCATGGGGAGCTCTAGTGTTGTTAGTTAAGAAAAAGGATGAAACTTCTCACTTATGTGTGGATTATCGCCAGTTGAACAAGATCACGATCAAGAACAAATATCCACTTCTAAGGATAGACGATTTGATGGATCAATTGAAGGGAGTCGCTGTTTCTCTAAGATTGATTTACATTCTGGTTATCACCAGATTCACATAAAAGTTGAGGATGTTCCCAAGACGGCGTTTCGAACATGTTATGAGCATTATGAGTATCTAGTGATGTCGTTTGGAGTGACGAACGCTCCTACAATATTCATGGATTACATGAATAGGATCTTTCATCCTTATCTTGACAGAGTTGTTGTTGTCTTTATTGACGACATTCTAAAATATTCTCGAAGTCAAGAGGAACACACTGAACATCTCATTGTGGTTCTCCAGATTTTGAAAGAGATGCAGTTGTACGCTAAGTTGTCAAAGTGCAAGTTTTGGTTGGAGAAAGTTCAATTTTTGGGTTACGTAATTTCAAAGGAAAGAATTGCGGTGGATTCATTGAAAGTTAAAATAGTTCTTTAATGGGAAAGACCGAAGACCACAACGAAGATCCGTAGTTTTGTGGGATTAGCCGGTTATTACCGAAGATTCATCGAGAAATTTTCCAAGATAGCATGACCTCTTACCCAACTCACACGAAAGAATCAAACTTTTGCATGGACTGATGCATGTGAGAAGAGTTTTCAAGAATTGAAAAGATGATTGACTACTTCACCAGTATTGATCCTACTTGATCCCAATGAACCTTTTGAGGTATATTGTGATGCTTCGCATTAGGGTTTAGGTTGTGTGCTTATGCAGAACAGAAAGGTAGTAGCATATGCTTCGAGACAATTGAAAATGCATGAGAGGAACTACCCTACTCATGATTTGGAGTTAGATGCTATTATGTTTGCATTGAAGATCTGGAGGCATTTTTTGTATGGAGCAATATTCAACGTCTTTAGCGATCATAAGAGTCTGAAGTACCTATTTGACCAGAAGGAGTTGAATATGAGGCAAAAAAGGTAGTTAGAATTTTTGAAAGATTATGATTTTTAACTTTAGTATCATCCTGGAAAAGTGAACGTCGTAGCAGATGCTTTGAGTAGAAAGATACTTAGTGTCTCTGCTATGATGATCAAGGAAAGAGAATTAATAGAACAATTCATGGATATGCGGTTGTCTATAGAATCAACACCGGGAAGACTTTGCTTGAACATGATTACTATTTTGAATGGATTCATGGAAGAAATTTGAGATAAACAAAGGAATGATCAATACTTGCAGGATGAGAGGGAGCTAGTGAAGCAAGGCGCTGTGTCAGAATTTGAGGAAGGACTAGATGGAATTCTAAGGTTTGGAAATAGAATTTGTATACCAAGTGATTTAGAGCTTAGAAGATTGATTCTCGACGAAGCCCACAAAAGCAAATTGAGCATGCATCTAGGAACAACCAAGATGTATCAGGATTTGAAGCAGTTATACTGGTGGCAAGGAATGAAGAGGGACGTATCCAAGTATGTAGCATCTTGTCTAGTTTGTCAGAAAGCTAAAGTTGAACATCAAAAACCTTCAGAAATGTTACAATCTCTGACTATTCCTGAATGGAAATGGGATGGCATTGTAATGGACTTTGTTGTTGGATTGCCAAAGAGTCGAAAAGGTTATGATTCCATATGGGTTATCGTTGATTGGCTTATGAAGTCAGCACACTTCTTACCCATTAACATAAGGTATTCAATGGAGAGATTGACCCAGGTGTATATTGGTCAAATTGTTAGACTTCATTGTGTACCCTCTAGTATTATTTCTGATCGAGACCCAAGATTTACATTAAGGTTTTGGCAGAGTCTACAAGAAGCAATGGGGACAAAACTTCTTTTAAGTTCTGCCTATCATCCGCAAACAGATGATCAATCAGAGACAACAATTCAATCGTTAGAAGATCTGCTAAGAGCTTGTGTTTTAGAACAATCTGGAAGTTGGGATGAATTCTTACCTCTGATAAAATTCACTTATAATAATAGTTTTCACTTAAGCATAGAGATGGCACCCTATGAGGCATTATATGGACGATGATGTAGAACACATTTGTGCTAGTATCAAGAAAGGGAAACCTTGCGTTAGGACCCGAACTTGTATAACAAACAAAGGAAAAAGTTAAGGTGAACCAGGAAAAAATATGGACAACTCAAAGTCAACAGAAGAGTTACGCTGACAAGAGAAGGAGACCTCTTGAGTTTGAGGAAGGGGAACATGTGTTTTTGAGAGTCGAACCCACGATTGGAGTCGGTCGGGTTATTAAATCCAGAAAGCTCACTCCCAAATTCATCGGACCATATCAAATTCTTCGTCGTATAGGTCCGGTAGCATATCAGATAGCTTTACCACCTTTTCTTTCCAAACTTCATAATGTCTTCCATGTATCGCAATTGCGAAAATATATTCCTGATCCAAACCATGTCATAGCACCAAATACAGTACAATTAAAAGAGAACTTGACCTATGAGACACTTCCTATTAAGATTGAAGATAGGAGAGTAAAATAACTTAGAGGAAAAGAAATTGCCTTAGTAAAAGTAATCTGGATTGATGTGACTAGAGATGCAACTTGGAAATTAGAAGACAGAATGAAAGAACAATATCCATATTTATTTTAAGGTATGATAATTTCGAGGATGAAATTCTTTTTAGAGGGGTAGAGTTGTAACACCCTAGAATTTCTTTTTTTTTTTCATTTGTTTGTGATTTTTATGATTTTTGTGAATTATTTAATTTATTTTGATTATTTTATTATTATTTTTTGGACTTTTGTGAGTTTGAAGCAGAGCCGAAAAAATAAAATATTTTGGGGCGAAAAAATTTTAACTGTTAACTCAGGGCCGGGAGAGCTTACTAAACCCAAGACCGAGAACAAATTTCAAAATTTTTCTTTTTCTGAGATTTTATCTGACTGATGAAACTTAGGTACATTCTATTATCCATTGGATAATAAACACTTGTTTTACTAGTAGTAACCTTTGTCCATTGGTTAATATCTATCGATAAATATCTAGTTAGATGACTAATCATGAGCCTAGTCATAACCTTTCATCATTTTCACTCATGACTCACTTTATTGTGAGCCAATGGAAAACAAGCTTCTAAGGTAAGCTTGTAGGAAGTCAAGTATAGTGGCTATGACTCACAATGGTGCACCAATGGGAAGAAAGCTTCCAAGGCAAGCTTGAAGAGGCTTGGAGGAGAAGTTTGGTCATCTACACCCTTAGGAGTGCACGGCCAAGGTGGTTTTGGACAAGCTTAGAAGATCAAATTAGTTACTTAATCTCATTTGAGTTTATCCTGTTCTTTTTAGAAACAAAAACACAAAACTCTGTTATTTTCTCTCCTTTGTAATTTTGGCCAACACCTTAAAATTACTCTTCAATCTTGATCAATCCAAACTAACCACATATCTTGAATCTAAACACCATTTGGAGACACTTTCATGTTGTGAACTTCTTCAAATTAATCCATCTTTAATCACTTTCTCAAAGCCTAAGTTTGAAGGTTTTTAGGTGAAGTGCTTGATCTTCACTTCTAATTTTTTTTTTCTCAAGTTCTAGACCATAAACTTTATTCATGGTCATCTTATTTCAAGCCTTAGATTTTAATAATTGTGTGTTTAAATTGTTTTAAGGATCTTTTTGGAGGTAGAAATTAATTCAAGAAAACAGCAAAGGAGTTTTTGATCATTACTTAAGGTAAGAGGGCGATTAACCTTATCAACCAACTTGGTGGTGAGAAACGAAATTTGTGGTTTGTTAGTGAAAAATCCATGTGAGGATTTATTTACTTGATTGTGTGAATTTAATGGTTTATGCTTGTTTGGTTATATGTAATTATATGATTTTTATAGTATGCATGAAATTGCTATGGTAGGAATTGCTGATTTAAAATGCTTTACATGCTTTGAATCATGTGTGAAAGGCAAAATTTTTGGTCCCAATGACCATATATGGCTCATGGCCATTTAGTCCAAGATGGGGTATCCAAGGAAAAATTATTTTATTAATAGAGAACTTAGAGGATTAGGTGATAAGAGTGTGATTTAAGGATTTACAAGTTGAAAAAGAAGATAAACAAAATTTTATTATTTAAGAATAATTGATTTTCGGCCATGATAATAGAAATAAGTTTGAAAGATGGTTTGAAATTTAAAGTATTTTATTTAAAAGAGTTTTTAGTAAAAGTAATGGAAATTTTTTTTTGAAATGTTTTGATTAAATCAAAATAACGTAGATTTTGTGAAAAACGTTAGAAAATATCACTTAGAAGAGGTTTGGTAAGAAAATATTGGAATTAAGGTTCAAATTTTATATTAAACAAGGAAAGCCTCAAAATTAAGCTTAGAACATCAATAAAATGTTTTACGCGATAAAAAAGTATTGATAAAACCTTACACAATTTAAAAATGTTGTTTTTGAGTTATGCAATTAAGAAAATGTTTAAAAATTTTACGCGATTGAAAAATAACGTAAAAATGTTACGTGATTTAGAAACATAACAAGAAATGTTTTGTGATTATGATAATACGGTAAAAATACTTCGCGATTGAGAAAAATAAAAAATTACTGTCAGGCCAACGTACTGGACCTGGAGACGTCAGTTGGAGATTTAGCCCTGTGGTTGCTTGATTTTACATGGAAGTCATGTAGTTATTAATTATTGATTCATGAAGTCGTTCGATCATGCATTGTGAAAGTCGTAGTGACTTTGTTTGTTAAGGCTGTATGCCTAGGAGATTGAATTATACCTTAGTGCGGGTGTGAATTGCGTAGTGAAGGTCAATAACTGATCTTGGGGGCATCGGGGCGTGAAAATCCCACAAGTGGCCAGTTAGTAGCTCTACTGTGTCATGGTTACTGATGCAAATGAACCGATGATCTCGACGAGACACTATTCTTATTCACGATCTGGTGTAGAATGTCTTTTATAAGCCATGATGTGTACGCTGAAAAAGTTGAAGCACTTGAATTGAGGCTAACGATATACAGATATGTCTCTCGATCATTCTCTCCGATTTTGGTGTTAGCTTCATGGAGTAGGGGTCAGTCCATTGTACATATGCATAGTCAGTAGACATGTTGTTATGATATATATATATATATATATTGTTGAATTATCTGTGGATAAATATCATGACTGTAATTGTTAATTCTATAATTCTGTACTAAATGGCTTTATTGTCATTACTGTTTCTTTGCTGCCATACTAGTATGTAATGTAGGGGATCTCACATCTTTATAATATTGCTCTGTCTATTCTGTAACACCCCAATTTTTGAGATAATTACAATATAGTCCCGAAATGTACTATTTTATGAATTCTGTGAGCAGTAAATTAAATTTGACTGTTTCGTGAGTGTACTTGACTGTTGTATGTGATTTGCTCCGACCTAGGGAAATAATAATTTTCTGGCCAGAAAAAATCTTATTTTAATTAATTAGAGCTGGGGGATCTTACTAAACCCAATTCTGATTGATATATATATTAATCTCGTAATTTTTCGGATTTAACTGTGTAATAAAATAATTTTATATTTTTATAATATTATTTTGTATTACAGTACCTACTGTCTCAAAAATAGTAAAAATTTGCTTTGATTTGACCACAGATCTTTAAAAGTACTGTGGGACCCGCGTTTAGGAAAAGCAGCCAACTGTGCTGACTGGACAAATTCTAGCCAATGAGAGCAAGTCAACAAAAGTGGTTTGACTTTCTAAACCAATGAGAATTGGTCAACGAAGGGAGCATAGACTTTCATTTGGACCGTTGGATGAAGACTTAGTTAGGAAGCCTTTAACCTAAGCCGTTGATCTAATCAATGGTGAGATTAAAATGTTAGTTTTATGATTAATTGATATCTACCTTAGATGTAATCTATGGCTAGGAATTAAAGATGAATCAATGGTTAGAATTAAGTCAAAAATTGTAGGCTTGAATTTGGTTAGTAGTTAATTAAGCTTAATTTGACTAATCTAATTACTTAATTAGTAAACTAAGTGAACTAGTTTAGTTCTTAATTAATTATAATCTAAATACTAATTAGATATCCTAATATTGATTAAAGGTTATAATATATGTTAATATATGTTAAATTAAGTAGTTATATTATTAGTATGTTAATTAAGATTGGTTAGGATAATTAACCTAACTAATTACCTAATTAATTAGCATGTAATTAGGTGTAATTGGAGAACAATTAAGACACTAAAAAGAGGAAGACCCACACGATTTTGGGCAGCAGCAAGGAGGCTTGAGTTGGCTTGGTTCTACATGGTTCTTGAACCATCTAATGACCTAAGCCATGTGCTTAACCAATGTGAACACTCTAGGATATTTTACCATGCAAATCCAATCACTCAAGCTCACCCAAAACCCACTCACAGCAGCAGCCCCTAATATTCACCTTTCACTTTTATTTTTCACACTTATCACATTTAGCTATCCATTTTCTCTCTCTAAGATACCAAAAACCCAAGCACACTTCTCTTTCATTTTTTTCTCTCCATGAATTCGGCCAACACCCAAACCCACACCATCAAGCATCTATAATTTCATCTCATCATATTTCCTAAACCCAAATCCTATTCTAAACACTTTTCCTTCACAAAGTTTTTCTAAAATCATACTCTATCTTGTCCAAAATCCAACCTTTTGCTTACTTACTTAAGGGTAAGTCTTGATTCTATGGTTCAAAATTGGATTTCTAATTTTTCTAACCATGATTGTTCTATGGTTTTTCAATATTGTACCTTGTATGTGTTTTTACTAATTGTTTAAGAATTTTAGGAATTGTTTGGGAGCTTGTACGAAAATTTGAAGGAAAGGAGCAGAATTAACCGATTAAATTGTCTTCAAGAGGTAAGAGGGAGATTTAATCTCATCAACCCTAAGTGGTGATGGGAAAATGGATTTGATTGTGTATGAAGAATCCATAAGGATTCGATTTGTGTGATTGTTTATGGTTTTTATTATTTTTGTGATTGTTTAAATGCTTTCCTAATTGTGATTTATTTTTGCTATGCATGATTATAGCTTTTATTATTTTTGCTATGCATGTTTATGGCTTTAAATAAATCATATATATTTTTGTATGTGATTATATATTTGCATGTGTTTATAGTTGTATATAATTGTATAATTATTAAAGTAGGATGTGAATAACATGTAACGATTTGCATGAGTGTTCCAAAGAACACATTGAGGCTCACGGCCTTCTCATGAAATTAGAAAACCAAAATGTTCTCCACAATTTTCTAAATCAATGATTTAATGAACCTAGGTAAAATAATGGATTTGAAAATGATTTAAGTTAATTGTGGCCAATATGCCATTTAGTGTATAATCAAATACCATTTTATTTTTGATTTGGCCAACATGCCATTTTATTTGCTAAGATAGGTTAGGTAAGTGATTTACAACATAAATGGATTCCAATGATTCATTGAGAAAAATAAAATGAATAAATTCAGTTCTAGAAATTTAACTTAGCAGAATTTAGTTTAAGTAAGAAATAAAACAGACGCTAGAAAAATACTAACGTAAAGCTCATTTTATAAATTTTGAAGCACGTTAGCAAGTTTCAAAGCATAATTATTGGGTAAAAATAAAATGAACTATATTTAGTGGAAAACGTTGAAAATACCTTATACTGATTTTATAGGCAAAATGCTGCCGAAATTTATTAAAATCAGACGCATAAAATGAAAAGATTCCATACTATATTTAGAACATAAGGAAAATACTCTATGTATTTTAAAAGTACTAGATATAGTTTTACACATAGCAGAAATGATGATTTTAAACTATTCGGTTAAGAAAATGAATTAAAAATCTTACGCGATTGAGAAAATGATTTAAAAACATTTTACAATGTTTAAAAATGTCAAAATATCTTTACGCGATTTAAAAACGTTTGTGAAAATGACGAGATTGTGAAAATGCGATAAAATTCCTACGCGACTGAACAATACTGTGAGTTTTGCTGTCGGGCCAAAGTGGTGGACCCAAACATATTGCAGCGTAGTACTGTCAGGTGGGACGTACTATACTTTGTTATTTTGTGACTAAGGGTATTTTTGTAATTTTTTGTAATTATGGTAAAATTTGGATAATAAGGGTATTTTTGTAATTTTAGATCATGCTTAGAGTGTTGTGCCAATTTGAGTTATAATTGGTGATTGATTGACGAGGCGAATTACACCGTGTTTTGGTGTGATAAGCGTAGTGTGGTTCATTTATGAACTTGGAGGGGTTAGTGTGCGGAGAATTCCACATGCGGACAGTGGGTTGCTCCTCTGGGCCGTGGTAACGGGCAACACACTAATGATCTTGATAAGCACTATTCTTAGTCGAGATCTTGAGGGGACTATTAAGTACTATGCCTGTGGTACACGATGTTGGAATGTGTACTACTACACGATGTTTTGGATTTGTGGGCTATAGACACAAAGATTGGACAAGGCAATAGTTTGGTTGGGCAACCATAAAGTATTATTAGTTTCTATTCGGATCATTCTCTCAGATATCCGTGTTTAGCTCCATGGAGTAGGAACAAGTCGATGTGTGTTCATGCATTACCTGCATTTTACTGCTTACCATAATCTGTGATAAATTGTATGATTTATTGCTTTATGCATGATATAATGGTGTGTGTTATTGTTATATATTGCTTGATATATTATGCATGATATATTGGTATGTACCGTTGTGATAACTATTTTGTATTGTCGTTTTCTTTATTGCCATGCGGGTAGTGATGTAGATTGTCTCACCTCTCTATATGTTTTCTCGAAATTATTATATTGTATTCGTAAAGAGTTAGAGGAAGAAGAGGATCAGCCTCTTGAGATACAAGATATCTGACGAGCAACATGTCGGGCGAAGTATACGAGGAGGAGGAGCCAGAGATCACACCGATCATCAAGGCGATCTTGAGATCATGGCATTGCTGTGGATTCTTCGGGTTCGTGAGACTGGAGTTTCATGGGGTTCCGAGGCATGGCGTATGCATGTGGACCGAAGGACAGTTGCTTATGTGGGACGTTTGACCGTGTCCCTATGTAGAGAGTATGACGGAGAGGTTATATTCACTACTGTATTATATTTACATTTAGAGTTACCTCTGACTCTTAGGCGTTACTGGAAGGGAATATTCCATGCGCCTAGTGAGCTCAGTAGTGAGTCAACAGCTCGGACTCGTGTCCGTAGTACTGTGAGATCTCCTAGATGTGAACTTTTTGATGGTTATTCTGGAGGTTCTGGAAGATGATCCATTGGAGGGTTAGATATCTATCGAGATGCACTTGGGTAATACTATGTTTTAGCTTTATGTCAACTCTTTACTGCTTTATTAAATACATGTAGTTGTAAATTATGTGTGTACTAAAAGAGGATCATATGTATATTATGGTGAGTTTATATTTGTTTAATTTTGTGTTCTATGTTATTTTATTTACAGTTATAACTATAAAAGAAAAAAAAATTTTTTTTACCACAAATATTAGGTAAGTATCAAATACAACTTGGGTAAGAGTTTTATTTTATTTTATTTCATTGCATTCATAAATGTGACATCCCCACAAAGGTGCTACATATTCTGTTTTATGTTTATGGTCTATGAAGACCGTGATGGCGGTGAGGCGGGATCTTTTTGGTTTTGTTAGGGTGCAGTTCCATAGAGGCACCGACGCATGGCACGTCCATCTGGATACTGAGCGCATAGAGTATTATGGGGATTTTACCCTGTCTTTGAGTAGGACCTTCCATGAGGTTACTACTTTTTTTATGCTACTATTTATCTGGAGTTTTTTTTATGCCTATAAGGGATTTATAGAGTGATCTTCAGTATACTCCTAGGGAAGATTCTGAGGTATCTTCTGCTCGGACTCCCGTTCGTCGAGACATACCCCGGCTGGGGAATTTGTCTGTTAAGGATTCTGAGGAGGATCCAGTGGAGGACCCTTCCCTCCAGGGGTTTGAACTTGGGCTAGATTAGGTTTTGTTATGGTAGTTGTAATAACACTTTTTGGTATGTAAGTCATATGTATTTATGTTGTCAGTAAATTATGTTGTATATATATGAAGGGTGTATTGTTCAGTTCTCTATGTCTTATGTTCTCTATATTTTGTTAAGTTTATGTTATCCGTAAAAAGAAATTTTAAAACCCGTATATTAAAATAATAAATTATTTATTACTTGGTTTTAACTTTAAAATAGTTAGTTTGAAATGTAATTCCTAAAGGAGGGTGTTACATAGACTCAATTGAGGACAAACATAACCTTGATATTTCGATAGTGCCAAGACCAAAGTAGATAAGTAGGGGTCCATAAGGTTCTTCAGAATCAGGATTTGGACTAAACATCTCAGCGTGCTAGGATATGTGTGAAGTGAGGAGATACCTCTCTCACCACGTGATAATATACTGAACCAGTTCCGAATGAACTTCTTTGTTTTCAATATAAAACTCTGCATGTATTTCAAAACAAAACATTGTACAAGTATATCTTTAGGATCTTCTTAGGCATAATCATATTGCATATCATCTACATTGTATTTACAGATAGTTGTATGGGCATTGTCTATTGCTGTTGGTATTTACAATTGTATAGGCAATTGTTTATATCTAATAGTATGTAGGCTGTCGGTTTAGATCACACTGCTAGGTAGTGTGCAGTTATGAGAAGTAGTGGAGGAAACTCCTATGTTTGTAGTTATAGCAATTGTTATATTTGTTATACAATGTTATAGTTAACTAGTATTGGAATTGCTTCTACTAAAAATTGTAATTCTCACCCCAGTTGTTCTTTCATGTAAATCAAGTTACAGAGGTACAGACCCTATTAAGGGAATGAAGGTAAAGTATGAAGACTAGTATAATTTTGTATGCTTTTATAGACAAAGCTTATGTATACACTTTACATTTGTTTTGTATGTTTTACAGTATGCCCTTTTGTGGCAAGTGTTGTATATGTATGTATGAGTTTAAGTATTCCACAATCTCTCAAGGCTTTCTATAATTACTCAATTGTGATTATGGATATATGTATTAGTAGTATGAAGAAGTGATGTCTCTAGTACTGTTTATCTTTATATATCTTTATATATCTTTATATATCTAGGATATATCCAGATATCTATATTTAGGATGTTACATTAAGCACCAAAAGTGCAACTATGGTGAAAGTGAGTGAAAAGAGATGAATATGAATATAAACCCCTACCTTTGGCAGTTGTGAAGAGATTCAAGCTTGGTTGGATCTCAAGCCTTGGCTTTTCCTTTGGCTTTCCTCTTTCTCTCTTCCTCCTCCTTGGTCTTTGCTTCCTCTTTCTCCCTTTCTCCTTGCAAAGTTTTTGTTTCTATTTTGTGAAGCAAAGAGGTCGTGAGTGAGGCTTATAAAGAGGGAACTAAAGACTTAAATGGCCTTTAGGCCAAAACTGATAAATCCCGATATGCTAAAAACACTCAAATTTAGATAAATTAAGATTTTCAACTTCCAACAACTTTAAAATAAATATTAAAATTCATACAAAAAGTCATTTCACCATTATCTGATATTTTCACATATGGTAATGGTCAATCTGACTATAAATAGACAACCAGTATGCTTAAAAATGCCAAACTGCCTCAGTTTACATGGAAACTTTAATTGTAACTTGTTTCATATATTTGTGACCTAGAAATAAATTATCCGTATTTATTTTCCTCGTCTAAGTAATTTTCGCTATTACCTAAGTCGTTTTAAACTACTTTTCACACTCTGGGTTACAACTAAGTACCTAAACTAACTCAGATTATCACAAAAATTAATATGCATGCTAAGCAAGTCATATGCTATATTTTGAACACATAAACAAGTCTAACATCATTTTAGGGTATTACATTTCTCCCCTCCTTTTTAAATTTTTGACCCCAAAATTGCTCACATGAAACGAATAAATCTGGGTAGTCTTGCTATAAGTGGGACTCTAACTCCCAAGTAACTTCCTCGATGTCATTGCCACCCAATAAAACCTTCACCAGAGGAATCTGCTTACCTCTAAACTCTTTGACCCCTCTGTTCACAATCCTTAGCAGATGTACATCATAATACAAATCATCCCTTAACTGTACAGATTCATATTCTATGATATAAAAAGGATCTGGGTTATACTTTCTCAACCGAGACACATGAAAAACATTATGAAGGTTAGACAAACTGGGAGGAAGGGTTATCTGGTAAGCTACGAGTCCAACTTTCTTTAAAATTTGGTAGGGACCAAGGAAATGAGGAATTAACTTTCGAGTTTTCAATGCTCTACCAAACCCTATTGTAAGAGTAACTCTTAAGAATACATGATCTCCCTCACTAAACTAAAGAGGTCTCATTCTCTTATCAGCATCGCTTTTTTTTTCTGACTCTGAGCTGTTACCAACCCATCCTTAATCATCTTGATCTACTCTGTGGTCTGCTGGACCAACTTTGGACCTAGGATGGTTATTTCACCTACTTCATACCAACATAGAGGCAATCTACACTTTCTTCCATACAAAGCCTCATAGGGTGCCATACATTTGTTGGAATGATAGCTATTGTTATAAGCAAACTCCGTTAATGATAAGAACTTGTCCCAACTACCTTGTTGTTCTAAAACACATGCTCTACGCATATCCTCAGGGGTTTGGATAGTCTTCTCTGTTTGCCCATCTATTTACGAGTGATAAGCTGTACTAAGGCTTAACTTAGTCCCAAAATCCCCTTGCAAGGCTCCCCAGAATCTAGATGTGAATCTAGGATCTCTATCTAAAACTATGCTTACGGGGGTCCCGTGCAACCTAACTATCTCTTTGAAACATAGCTGAGCTAATTTCTCTAGAGGATAGCTAGCTCTCATTGGCAGAAAGTAGGCAGATTTGGTTAATTTATCCACTATAACCCAAACTGCATCAAAACCTTGCTGAGTCTTGGGTAAACCAATTACAAAGTCCATAGAAATCTTCTCCTATTTCCACTCTGGAATCTTTAAAGACTATAATAGTTTTGCCGACTTCTGGTGTTCGATCTTCACCTTTTGACAAACTAAACACCTCGCGACATACTCTGCTATGTCTCTTTTCATTCCAGACCACTAAACCATTTTCCTTATATCTTGATACATCTTAGTAGTTCCGGGATGGATGGTATACTTACTGCTATGAGCTTTTTCTAGAATCCTTTCTTTGATCTTTGACTGTCTTGGAACACAAAGTCTGTCTCTAAACTTTATCATTCCATCATCAGCCATATCAATATCCTCGAGGGTTCCTAAAAAGATCTGCTCACTAATGTCTATTAAAGCTTCATCCTCCTTTTGAGCTTCTAAAATCTGAGTCCTTAAGTCATTTACTATGTCCACTATACTCACAAAGAGACTATGTGGCATCACAGTCACCGTTAGACTCAAATCTCTGAAACTCTTGAGAAGTTCACTCTCTTGGACCATCATTCGGGACACATGTAGTGATTTCCTACTTAGTGCATCAGCCACTACATTGGCCTTACCCAGATGATACTTTAACTCAAAGTCATAATCTTTTAAGAATTCCATCCGTCTTCTCTGCCTCATGTTCAACTCCTTCTGATCAAACAAGTATTTTAAACTTTTAGGATCACTGAAAACCTTAAACTAGACTCTGTAGAGATAATGCCTCCAAATCTTTAAGGCAAACACTATAACTACTAACTCCAAATCATGCATAGGGTATTTTTCCTCATGTGGCCTTAACTGCCTTGATGCATAGGCAACTACTCTCCTATTCTGTATCAAAACACACCCTAGTCTCATTTTTGAAATGTCACAAAAGACTTCAAAGTTCTCATGGGGATTCAGAATCACTAACACTGGCGTAATAGTCAACCTCTTTTTTAACTATTGGAAACTATTCTCACAGTCTTTAGTCCACTCAAAAGTACTACCCTTTCTAGTCAATCTAGTAAAAGGCGCAGCGCTAACTGAGAAAAGCCCTTAATGAACCTTCTATAGTACCTAGTTAGGCCTATAAAACTCCTGATCTCGGTCACAGTGGTGGGTCTATCCCACTGCAACACTGCTTCCACTTTGCTAAAGTCCACTGTAATTCTCCCTTTAAAATAAAATGGCCAAAAAATTGAATTTTCGTTAGCTAAAACTCACACTTGGACAATTTGGCAAACAATTTCTTTTCCTTTAGGATATCTAAAACTATCTTTATATGCTGCTCATGCTCTTCCCTTGTCTTTGAATAGATAAGGATGTCATTAATAAACACTACCACAAACTTGTCTAGGTAAAGTCTAAAAACTCTTTTCATGTAATCCATAAACACAGCTGGAGTATTTGTCAACCTAAAGGACATCACAAGATACTCATAATGCCCATACCTAGTCCTAAAAGTGGTCTTAGGGATATCCTCTCCCCTAACTTTGATTTGATGATAACCAGATCTCATATCAATCTTGGGAAATAATGAAGCATATTGTAATTGATCCATCATATCATCTATTCTAGGCAAGAAAAACTTGTTCTTGATGGTTACCTTCTTTAACTTCCTGTAGTTGACACATAACCTTATGGTACCATCTTTCTTTTTCACTAGTGACAGTGATGCTCCCCACGGATAAACACTAGGCTTATTGAATTGCTTGTCTAACAACTCCTCTAACTGTTTCTTGAGTTTTGCTAACTCTAGAGGTGCCATCCTATAGGGTGCTATAGATATAGGTCCTGTACCTGGCACTAAATCTATAGTAAACTCTATCTCTCGCTCCGGTGGTAACTCCTCTATGTCACTCAGAAACTCCTCAAGGTATTCCCTCACCACGAGTATACTATCTAGGCTCTACTCAACCTCTACATCTAATGAGAAAAGAAGAACATATCCTAGAGCTCCTTATACCAAACAGTGATTGACCTAATTAGCATTGAGATAGGCAGACTTGGAAGAAACAACTCTGGTAGGAACATCAGACAGAAAAACTAGGGTCTTATTTGAACAATTCAAAACCACATAATTGAATGATAACCAATCTCTACCAAGAATGACATCTATGTCCACAAGGGGTAAACAGATAATGTTTACAAGGAAAACTCTATCCTCAATTCTTATGCAACAGTCAAAACACACTTTCAAAGTTATGACTGGCTTACTGGAGGGTGAGGAAATAGAGTCATATAGTAACTCTGATATAGGCAAATCCAACATCCTTGCACAATCATAAGAAACAATGGAGTGGGATGCTCTTGAATCATACATAATATTTAAAAGATGATTACGAATTATGCCTTTACCTTGGATGAGGTCAAAAGATTGGGCCACCTCAGTTCTGCCTAGAGTGTAAACTCGTCCCTTAGCTAGTGGCTTTAGGGTAGGCGCATCTTCCTTGTTTTGAGGACAAGCTTTAAAGAAATGGCCTGGCTACCCATAAGTGTAACACACTGACTGGCCTGCTAAGCACTTGCCTCCATGCAATTTCTTACACTGAGGGCACCTTAAAAACTTAAGGCCCGTCGTGTCTTTTCCTTTAGGGTTACTTACCTTTGAAGCACTCTTCTTACTCTTGTCATCTTTACGCTTTCTCTTCGGGACGTCAAGTACCCTTTCCTCTGATGAAGGGCTATCAGCACTTGACTCCACAATCCTACACTTGTTGACCAAAACAGGAAATTCCCTAATCTCCATAGGCCTCACTATGCTTTTGATATCAATCCTTAATCCAGTTTCGAATTTCAAGCATCGCCATTTCTCGTCCAGATGATAACAAAAATGTGAAGAGAACTTCGATAACTCATCAAACTTGGCCACATACTAGCCTACTGACATGTTTCCTTGTTTTAACTACATGAACTCCACTTCCTTGGCATCATGTAGAATTTGTGGGAAAAACTTCTCTAGAAAATTTGTCTTGAAAACTTCCCATAATATCAAGTTTTCTGTGCATCAAAACCATACTGAGTATTGGGTAAACCCATTACAAAGTCCATAGAAATCTTCTCCTATTTCCACTATAGAATCCCTAAAGACTATAATGGTCCTGTCGGCTTTTGGTGTTTGATCTTCACTTTTTGACAAATCAAACACCTTACGACATACTCTGTGATAGCAATATATTTTATTCATTTTATAATCATTTCAATGGGCTTTTTAAGGTTCAATTAGGCTTAATTAAGTTAGTTTTTTTACATTTTATGATATTGAGCTTAATTAGATCATTGAAGGAATTATTGCTTGAATTAACTTTAATTACTATTTGGTAGCGTTCAGTAAATTGACTATAATTTGAGTTGTAAATATCTGGCTGATGTGATTCTGGTCTTGTAGAAAATCTAAGTCAATTCTCTACAACTTTCATGCAGACCTCAAGAGTCAAATCATACGTTTGGTTAATTTAAATTGGAGTTGAAGCAAGAACTAGAGTGCTAATCCTATCAGCTTGACCTCTGCACACTCATCAGCCTATTTCTTGAGCTATAGGAGTTAAATTGATACCAAACTAGTGGCATTAGAAATTTAAGACCCAAATCTACAACTTTCATGGAGAACACAAGAGTCATATCGGATGTATAGTAGGTCATATTGGGCCTATAATTCAGAACAGAGGTATTGTAGCTAGGCCTAAACAATGTTCAAAGATTGGGTCATATCTTGAGCTGTAAGAGGGATATTGGACTGAAACTAGTGGCATTGGAAAACTAAGACAAAAGCCTACAACTTTCATAAAGACCACTTTTCCATATTCTGACGGCTTCCATGAGTTCAGCACCCAATCATTTGGGAGACAACCATCTCAATAATTTTTCACTCATTCATAATTATCAAACAACTCCTTTGGCATTTTCAACTCATTATCAAACCACTCCATTGCCATTTTGTTTTCCTCAAGCTCTATAAAAGGGAGCTTTGGCTACATTTTAGGTATCTTGGCTTAGAGATCAAGATCAAGCTATTATGTTATTTGTTTCTCTTGTGGTAGTTTTCTTTTATTCTAAATAGAAGTTATGTTCATCTCCTTCTTCTTCTCTCTTTCTTTCTTCTTGTTCATGAGTAACTAATTTTCATTTTGCTTGGGTGAAAGGCTAAAGCTTTTGGTAATAAATTAGGGTTAGATTAATTTTTTTCTTGTGCTTGAATGATGTATTATCAAGTGGTTATTATATGTGTTGTATTTTGTTTCCAATCAATTTAGAAACCCTATTTGTAAAGTGAAGATCTTGATTCATTGTAGACAAGAGGTTAGCACAATGAATACTTGAGCCCATTTACAAGTGTTGGTATTAGTGAATAATTTAAAGAACCATAATATAATTACATATATAATCTTAATTGAACTTTGAATGTTGTATTTTGGAACCTCCGTTATGTGTGGATTTCAACTGAGTTATAAAAAATAATAATCTTGTCTTTAATTTATTACCAAGAGTGGATCTTCTACCCTAAGCAAATCTTTTTCATTTGTGAACAACTTTTATCACCTTTATTGTTGTGACAAATCTTTTCTTTATCTCAAAGAATTTTTCTTCATCAGTTCCTTGTGGATCGACCTCGGACTCCCAAGAATTTATTACTTGAAACAACCTATACTTGGGTTTGCATCTTATAATTTGCATCAAGTTTTTGGCGCCACTTGCCGAGGAATTGATTTGAAGAACAAATTTATTGAGGTTTTCATATATATATATATATATATATATATATATATATATATATATATATATATATATATATGTATTACTCTTTTAATTTTCTAACTTCCTAACTTTCTAACTTACTAACTTATTAACTTAATTATTAACTTACTAATTTACTAACTATGATATTTAATGGTAAGTTTATACTGCCTACTTGTATATTTTCTTTTCTATTTTAAGTTACTTATTTATGCTTAATTGGTATCATGATTCAAATTCTGGTTGTTTAGTTAAAATTAATCCTGGTACTTTATATATTAATTTGTTTGAATCACAATCACACACATTAAACACAATGGCTGAAAATAAAAGTGTACATAATGAATATGAAAATAAACCATTGCGAACCATGCATGAATATTTGCAACCATCTCGAAATTCTAGTTCATCATGTTTTGTCTTTCCACTCAATGCTAATAAATTTAGATTTAAGCTAGATATGATTTCATTACTTCTTAATTTCTATGGTTTAGAATCTGAGAGCCCATATCTACATATAAAATAATTTGAGGAAGTATGTATCGCTTTTAATGACCAAACTTGCATTGAAGAGATTGTCAACCTTAAATTGTTTCCTTTTTCTTTAAAAGATAAAGCAAAAACTTAACTTAATACTTTGAAACCAAGACCAATTGGCACATGGCAAGAAATGCAAGGTGAGTTTTTAAAGAAATGTTTTCCAACACATAAAACCAATGCTTTGAAAAAACAAATCCAAATTTTTTCCCAAAATTCAAATGAAACATATTTTCAAAGTTGGGAACGTTTTAAAGATTTGTTAAATTCTTCCCCATATCATGGTTTTGAAAAATGGCACACTATAAGCTTTTTTTATGAAGGGTTAACACCTGAAACCAAATAATTTGTGGAAACAATGTGCAATGGCGAGTTTCTTGATAAAGAACCTAAAGAAGCTTTAGAATATTTAGACAATTTGCCTGAAAATTCTCAATCTTGGCATGGTACTAATCCTTTTGAAGATTTAATTAGATATGACCTTGCAAATGCTAGTAAAAGAAAATATCATCTTAGTTAAGAAGAAGATCTAAATGCTAGGTTTGCCAGTTTGACTAGAAAAATTGAATCCATAGAATCAGGGAAAGTGAAAGAAATCAAATCTATGCAAAATGAAGAAATTTGTGATATTTGTGATGAATTAGGACACTCAACAAATGAATGTCCAAAAATTCCTATTTTTAAATAAGTTGTGCATGAGCAACTAAATGCAATGAACAATTTTAAAAAGCCATTCACCTCTTCTTTTTCCAATTCATACAATTCGGAATGGAGAAATTACCCAAACTTCAGTTGGAGGACTAATAATCAGGCACAATTTATGCAACCACCACCTCCTCAAGCGTAACTGGATTCAAAAATTCTCAAGGATATGCACCATACATCCCACCATATAGGAAAAACCTTGAAGGAACATTGCATGCATTCATGGAAAAGTAAGAGGCCATTAATAACCAAAACACTCAAGCCATGAGTG
The DNA here is from genome assembly GCA_029884595.1 of Ormosia semicastrata. NCBI lineage: Eukaryota > Viridiplantae > Streptophyta > Magnoliopsida > Fabales > Fabaceae > Ormosia > Ormosia semicastrata. The sequence continues at coordinate 81,857,609 of JAQQTO010000060.1, forward strand.
ACATCAAAGACACTCTTGCTAAATTTTCTTTTGCACTCACCAATCATGAGAAATGAAAATTTCCTTCCCAACCTCAATCGAATCCCAAGGGTCAGTACAACTTAAATGAGGGTAGTTCAGAAAGCTAACAAATTGATCAAGTCAAGTCAGTGATAACTCTTAGGAGTGAAAATGTTGTTCAAAAACAAATTCCTGAACCTTGTGAGAAAGATAATGAATCAATTCCCAAAGATAAGGAATGAGTTGATAAGCCATCTGGCCAAAAGGAGACCAAACTCTCACCTTCACCCCTATATCCTTAAGCATTAAACAATTCAAGTAAGTTGAACCATAACACTAAAATTTTTGAAATTTTTAAACAAGTGAAGGTCAATATTCCTCTGTTAGATGCTATCAAATAGGTTCCCTCTTATGCCAAATTTTTGAAGGACTTATGCATTGTTAAAAGCAAACTAAATGTGAAAAAGAATGCCTTTTTGGCTGAACATATAAGCTCCATTCTTCAGAACAATAATGCATTGAAATATAAAGACCCTGGTTGTCCTACAGTTTCATAAATTATCAGAGAACATAAAATTAAATGAGCTTTACTTGATCTTGGTGCTAGTGTTAATTTGCTTTCATATTCAGTTTATCAGCAACTCAACTTACGTGAGTTAAAACCGACTTTTGTAACTCTTCTACTTGCCGATAAATTAGTTAAAATTTCAAAATAAATAGTGGAAGATATGTTAGTATAAGTTGATAAATTCATATATGTTGTGGATTTTATTATCTTAGAAACTGAACCTATGGTTAATAGTTGCAAGTTAATTCTTATTATTTTAGGTTGCCCATTTTTAGCAACATCTACTACTTTGATAAATTGCAGAAATGGAGTGGTGAAGCTAACATTTGAAAATATGACATTGAAACTTAATGTTTATGTGCAAGCAACCACATGAAGTCTATAATGAAAATGAGGAAGTTGAAGGGATTGGGGCCAATATAGATGATTATCTTCAAACCAAGAGTTCTTTTGACCCATTAGAAATTTGTTTAATTAATTCATTTGATTCAGGTACGTAATTAGATGATAATATTTCTGAAGTATATTCTTTACTTGATTGTACACAGGTAATGGAATACAAAGGATGGAAGCTGAGGTTCGAAGAGTTAAAACCTATGAATGATAATACCCATGAAGAAGTACACAAACTGGAACTAAAGCCATTACCTATTAGGTTGAAGTATATATTTTTGGGAGAAGAACAAAGCTTTCCACTGGTAATTTCCTCATCCTTCACCAAAGAATAAGAAGGTATGTTGATAGAAGTACTTAAAAGGTATAAAAGTGCAATTGGATGGACATTAAAAGACATAAAAGACATTAATCCATTAATTTGTACACATAGAATACATTTAGAGAATAATGCTAAAATATCTCAACAACCTCAAAGAAGATTAAATCTACATATGAAAGAGGTAGTTAGAGCTAAAGTTCTCAAATTACTTGATGTTGAAATTATCTACCCTATCTCTGATAGCCAGTGGGTAAGCCCTACACAAGTTGTGCCTAAGAAATCTGAAATAACGGTGGTTGAAAATGAAAAAGGTGAATTAATACCTACGCGAGTCTTATCCAGTTGGCGTATGTGTACTGATTTTAGAAAATTAAATACAGTTACTAGGAAAGATCATTTCCCCTTGCCATTTCTTGATCAGATTCTGGAAAGAGTAGTAGGACATCCCTACTACTATTTTCTTGATGGTTATTCAAGGTATAATCAAATATCAATTGCATTAGAAGATCAAGAAAAGACCATTTTTACGTGCCCCTTTGGCACTTTTGCATATAGAAGAATGCCTTTTGGCCTTTGTAATGCTCCGGCAACTTTCCAAAGATGCATCCTAAGTATTTTTTAGTGACTTGATTGAGCATTATTTAGAGGTTTCCATGGATGACCTAACAGTTTTTAGAAATTCTTTTGAAAATTGTCTTAATAATTTGGAAAAAGTTCTTAAAAGATGCAAAGAAAAAGGAATTGTGTTAAATTGGGAAAAAAGTCATTACATGGTTACCTCAAGAATAGTGTTAGGTCATGTGATATCTTCTAAGGGAATTGAAGTTGATAAGACTAAAGTTGAATTAATTGTTCATTTGCCTTCCCCAAAAACAGTCAGAGAAGTTCATTCCTTTTTAGGACATGCAAGATTTTACAAAAGATTCATTAAAGACTTTAGTGTCATATCTAGACAAAAGATGCACCATTTGATTAGACTCAAGATTGTTAGAAATCTTTTAAAAAATTAATCGGTCTTCTGACATCTGCTCCTATCATGCAATCTCCTGACTGGTCATTACCTTTTGAGTTGATATGTGATGCTAGTAATTTTGCTGTTAGCGCTCTTTTAGGCCAGAGAAAGGAAGGTAAGCCTCATATAATTTATTACGCAAGTCAAACTTTGAATAGTGCATAAATGAATTACACCATTACTGAAAAAGAACTAATTGTTATAATTTTTTACATTGGACAAATTTTGAGCTTATTTAATTAGTTCTTCTATTGTTATTTTCTCCGATCATGCTACTATTAGATATTTAATGTCTAAGCAGGATGCCAAACCAAGGTTAATACGGTGGATCTTGTTGCTTCAAGAATTCAACATCACAATAAAAGACAAGAAAGGAGCTGAAAATGTTGTTGCATATTATTTGTCCAGATTACAATAGGCTCACCTTTTGATAACACATCTATCAATGATTCTTTTCCTAATGAATTTTTATTTTCTGTCAATTCCATGCCTTGGTTTGCTAACATAATCAATTTTCTTGTAACAGAAAAAATGCTACCTCAGTGGACACACCGAGATAGAAAGAAGTTTTTGACTGAGGTGAAAATTTTAATTGAGATGACCCATATTTGTTCAAATATTGTCCTGATCAAATCTTTCGGAGATGTGTACCCGACAGTGAGGTAGGTAGTGTCATTAAATTTTGTCACTCAGAAGCATGTGGAGGTTATTTTTCTTTAAAGAAAATAGCTACAAAAATCTTGCAGTGTGGATTTTATTGGCCCACTTTATTTAAGGACAGCTATACTTTTTGCAAAAGTTGTGAAAATTGTCAGAAATTGAGTTCCATTTCTAAACGAGACATGATGCCTCTGAACCCTATCATTGTCATTGAAATTTTTGATTGTTGGGGAATTGATTTCTTCGGTCCATTTCCATCATCATTTGGATTTGTGTATATTTTGGTTACAGTTGATTATGTCTCAAAATGAATTGAGGTGATTCTATGTCGACACAATGATCATACAACTGTTCCTAAATTTTTAAAAGAAAATGTTTTGAGTCAATTTGGAATCCCTCGAGCTATCATTAGTGATGGGGGAACACATTTTTACAAGAAACCATTTGAATCATTAATGAAGAAATATGGCATTACCCACACAATTGCCATCCCTTATCATCCTCAAACAAGTAGACAAGTAGAATTAGCAAATAGGGAGATTAAACAAATTTTAGAAAAATTGGTTAACCCAAATCATAAAGATTGGTCTTTAAGACTAAATAATGCACTTTGGGCTTACTGTACTTTTTTCAAAACATCTTTAGGCATGTCACCTTATCTATTAGTATATGAAAAATATTATCACTTGCTTGTAGAATTGGAGCATAAAGCATTTTGAGCCATTAAAACTTTCAACTTAAATCTTGATGATGCTTACAAATTACAATTAAATGAACTTGAGGAATTGAGAAATGATGCATATGAAAACTCAAAAAATTATAAAACTAGAACAGAAGCTTTTCATGACAAATCAATTTTGGGAAAATCTTTTGAAATTAGTTAAAAGTTCTGCTTTTTAATTCTCGTCTTCACCTATTCCCTGAAAAATTGAGATCTAGGTAGACTAGCCCTTTTATTACTAAACATGTGTATCCTCATGGGACCATAGACATTGAGAACCCTAGGAATGGTAATGTATTTAAGGTCAATGGACAAAGACTCAAACTATTTTTGAAAAACTAAGTTGTTGAGGTAGAATTCATCTCATTTTCTAATACATGTTATGAGAAGAATTTATTTTAATTTTGTTACTTTCTTTTTGCAGTTCTTTGTGACCCTGGTTAAGTGGTGGATAATGGTACTCCGTGACACTCAAGTCGGTTTGTTTTTCAGTTTTCCATAATAACTGATTCCTTCTCCTTTAAAATGGATGTCATTCTCTCTAATTTAAGAAAACATTTTCCTTCTCTTCCTCAAAATGCTCTAACGAAAATCTACAAAGTTAGGTGTGAAAGACTGAGACTATTAATGCATAAAGGCATCCCAGAAGATATACGCTGGATAATCGAACCAAAGGTTTGTTTAGCAGGTGAATCTTCAAATTCATTTGTCTCATACATGTCGAGTCTTAGTAAAAGTTCATATTCTAAAAGGAGAAGAGTGAAAAGAATGCAAGTTTGTCACAAATGTGCGCGATGAAATTGTAACATGCGATATCATTCTTCGACGAAGGTTTTCGTAAATCGAGAAGATAAAATATACTTTATTAAGAATTGAATGAGTAAGGAGTCATTAGATGATATCTTGTTGACTCTTGAGATGCATTCTTATGGAGTTGTGCATCGTGAACTTTTTAATTTGTGGAATCTCTTCAGGGACAAGCAAAAATGTTACAATCTTGGGAATTTGACTCAAAAAGACCCTATTTGTCAATTTATAAGAAAATTAGTTAAGAAGCTTATCCTCGACTCATAGAAGGCTTTTAAGTCGTTACTGGACATAAAATCAGAGGAAGATGTGAGCCATAATTACAATAACATGTATATATTATCTTGTTCATCTCTTAAAAAAAAGGACGATCGAAATAGTACTATGCTCTTAATTGAGTGTGGAGTCCCTTCCAGTGGCAGACCCGTCATTGACTTGGGTGGACCTTTGCATGCCGGTCCTTAAATAAGGTTCGCGTATCATGCTCTATAGAGTGCCACACTCCACAACCCAATGTTCACCATCTAGGCACTGTGGAGTTGGTGGACAGGTAGAAGTGTCCCACTCTGGTTATTAGTGAGAAGTAACCCGTGGCTCTCAAAGCATAAGAGGCATCTGGGCTTGATCCTATCTTTTATTAGATGGGTCTCTCAGCACCCTAGGATGGGACGTTCTAGATCTTAGACATTTTGGGCTTTAGATTTTAGTATCTTTGTTGATGTTATGAACCCAAGTGTGAGCGCTCCAGGTTCCAGACCCAGGATGGAAACCCTCAATGGTTTCTTTCTTTGCTTTCTTTGTCTTTTCTTCAAATAAACGGGCATAAGAGCTTAGCCTCCTGATGCGGATTAAAAGTTACAAACCCAAGTGTAGGTTGTCTCAAGTAATAAATTCTCGGGAGTCCAAGATCGATCTATAGGGTATTGATGAAGAAAAATTTGTTGAGGTAAGGAAAATATTTGTCACAAAAATAAAGATGATAAATAAAATTGTTCACAAGTAAAAAAGGAATTGCTTGGGCTAGGAGATCCACTCTTGGTAAATAAATTAAGGACAAGATTAATTCTTTTATAACTCAATTAGAATCCACACATAACGGAGATTCCAATCGGAAAATACAACATTCAAAGTTCTTTAAAAATTATATTAGTTATATTATGGTTCCTTTAATTATCCACTAACGCCAACACTTGTAAATGAGTTCAAGCATTTATTGTGCCAATCTCTTGTCTACAACAAATTAAGATCTCCACTTTACAAGGAGAGTTTCTAACACTAACACTTGTAAATGAGTTCAAGCATTCATTGTGTCAATATCTTGTCTACAACAAATCAAGAACTCCACCTTACAAGGAGGGTTTCTAAATTGATTAGAAACAAAATACAACAAATATAATGGCCACTTGATAATATATCATTTAAGCACAAGAAAGAGATTAATCTAACCTTATTTCATTACTAAGAGCTTCACCCTTTCACCTAAGCAAAATGAAACTTAGTTACTCATAGACAAGAAGAAAGTAAGAGAAAAAAAGAAGAAGAAGAACATAACTTCAATTTAGAACAAAAGAAAACTACAACAAGATAAACAAACAACACAATAGTATGATCTTGGCCTCTAAGACCAAGACCCCTAAAATGATCTGCCAATGGTGCCTTTTATAGAGAATTAGGGATATAAAATGACAAGGGGGCTAAGTCATGGGTGAATGGATGAGTGAAAAATGAGTGAAAAATGCCAAATGACTTTTGATGAGTGGAAAATTATGGAGATTCTTTGTCTCCGAAATAATTTAGCTCTGAAGTTATTGTATTCGTCATTTTTGAGAAATGTGGTCTTCATGAAAGTTTTAGGCCTGAATCTTAGCTTTCAAATGCCGTTAGTTTGGGTCACAAATCATTTTCTACAACTCAAACTATGGTCTGATTACTGTATACTCCTCTGGCCTAGCAACAGCTCCACTGTTCTGACTTCCAAGCCCAATATGACCCATTAGACCTCAGATTCTTGCAAAGTGTTCAACATGAAAGTTGTATATTTGAGTCTTAACTATCAACCATCAAAATTTTAACCCATTGGACATCCTATAGCTTGAGCTATGTTATGAACAGTATACATAGGTCAAGCTATCAGAATCAGCACCCTAGTTCTTGCTTCAACTCTAATTTGAGTTATCCAATCGTGTGATTAGGCCTTTGAGGTCTTCATGAAAGTTGTAGGGGATTATCTTAGATTTCCTGCAAGACCAGAATCACATCAACCAGATATTTACAACTCAAGTTATAGCCAGTTTACTGAACACTGTCAAAGAGATAAATTAAGGCTAATTCATGCAATAATTCCTTCAATGATCCAATTAAGTTCAATATCATAGAATGTGACAAAACCAACATAATTAAGCCTAATTGAACCTTAAGAAGCCCAATGAGAGGATTATAAAATGTATAAAATATATTATTATCAACGACCACCTACAGCCCAAGATATTGTCTAAATACAGAAATAATGTAAGACGTAAATCATGCTGAAAAATTCAATTAAGTCCAATTTGAGTCCAAACTTACAAAACATAACCAAAATCAATCAATTAAGTACATAGAGAGTGTAAATGACTGAAAATGAGGGTTTATTAATGTAAACAATATGTGATTATCAAATTCCCCCACACTCAACTTTTTGCACTCCTAGGCAAAACACATAAGACAAAAACTAGGGAACAAAAAAAAATGACGCAGACTAAAAAATTAAAAACTCTAAAAGATTCAATTTATAATAATAATAATGAAGAGCAACTAAAGATTCAAAGGATCAAAACATTCATAAGGTAATATTTCTTCGCATCTCAAATCAACAAGCAATGAAACTTCAGTTGAGAAAAATGAATCAGAAATGATAGATCCTCACAGAATTCACTCTCAATCTCTCAAGTGTTTAAAAGGTAAGTATTTCACTCTATTCAACCCATGAACAATTGCACTACCATAAGCTTGCTTATCTTTTACTTCTCCACTACTCAAAAACACATGCACACAAAAATCAAGAAGACTTTATTCAAGGTTGTAATGGGGCTATGGTAAAGGAGAGAGGTAATATGGATATGACAAGTTAAATACCAAACAGAATAGAAGAGCATTATGATACAGTTAGAGTGGAGAAGATGTTTGAGAACATTTAGTTTAAATTTTATAAGGGTTTCTTAGTTCCTTTTCTATTTGCTTCCTTCTCATAAAGGACAATGACCAATATTTGACTAATGTTTTGTTGAAGATCAATGCCAAATTGGTAGGTTGAATTCATTATTAAGCCTGAACATTCTCCTTCTCTTCTTGTTATTTTCAAGCATCCACTCTCATTTTAGGTATGAATATGTCACAAGGTGCATTCTTTGATTGCAGCAGTGGTCAGCTCTTTTTCTTTCTTTCTTTCTTTTTCTTTTTTTTAGGAACATTTTGCACACACATCCCCACACTTATTAAAAAACTCAACCAATAACAAAGCCAATATTCTCTTATTCCCTAAGGTTAGGTAAGAATATGATTTTTTTAAGGTACGTTATGAGCTAGAAATAAGGAATGGTCAAATAAGCTCAAAGGGGGTACACAAGGGAAAATATGCAAGGTTGGCTATTTGGTCAAAGTAGCTATTTTAAGAAAAATGCTTCAATCATGTTTATGTATGCATGTGAAAATGTAGCCTAAAAAAGAGTCAAAGCAAGTTCTAGAGTAACAATTCTATGAGTGAAAAAAATCATACAAGAAAGAAGAGAATAATACAGATGTTCAATCCATTCATCGATAGACTCAAAATCTCACAAGGCATATATCTATCATTCTCAGTCCACCAATTCAACATTCATAACCAAGCATGTGATGTTTAAGAAAGAAGACAATTTACTCAGTTATGCAAATTTTCCTGAATTTGAATTGCTACTTCCACACAACAATAGTTATCTACCCCAACTAAAATGCATCTCAAGAGTAAAATTACCTCTAGAGCAAAATTTACTCTTTACTCTACCATCCTTAATTGGTTTAGCTGCTAGTAAATTGTTGACAAACATATTAATAAACACACTTCCTAATTATTTTTTTTATTTTTATTTTTGGTTTTTTTAGTTTTTTTTACACATCTATTCACACGACTATCCTTCCCTCCAACTAGATCACAACATTGTCTTCAATGTCAAAATATAGATAGGTAAATGATAGAAGATATTACCTGTTGTTACAATTACTGAAAAGAGAAAGCTCACACAAAATTAAACAGAGACAAAGTACGATGACTAAAACCAAAGGTAAAGGAAAGTTATAGATGAAGTGTCAAATCACACTTTTATTCATTGCTACCTCCTTGGTTGCTTGCTTCTGACCAATCTATTTGAGCTAATGATGTAGTTGTGATTGTGGCTCATATTTTCCTCTGGTTATACGTCCAGTAATGGCTTAAATGCCTTCTATGAGTTGAGGATAAGCTTTCCATCTAATTTTCTTATAAATTAGAAAACAGGGTCTTTTTGAGTCAGATTCCCAAGACTGTAAAATACATTAAGGATGTAAACATATGAAATTAAAACACTAAGGATTTGACTTCACTTGATTCAATAATCTATCATAGACAATAGAGTAGCTTTGGGACCTTCATTCTAATTAATTTCTAATTATTCAATTGATGGGGAGAATCCAGTAATTAATTAAAACTCAATTCCTTAGTCTAAACCTTAACTCTTAAAGGCATGACCTTTACTCTATGGATTCTCATGGAAAATATCACAATTCTCCCACACAACCTATAACCTCCATTCCTAGATGATTATAAATCATGACACTTATTATTTATGGTCTAGGTCATATGCAAATCTTCTGATTCTACATATACCTCACTAGATCAATTTATGAGTGGCCAATTCATAAAAGCATTAAGAATCATAATAAGCACTCAAATTGAATAAAAAGGAAATTGATTAAAATTCCAATGTTAATACATGTCGATTGAATTAAGTTACGTCTTCACCCTAAAAATACACAAATTTAACTACACATGACAAAAGAGAAGAATAAATAGGAAGAATAAAATAAAAATATATACAGAACTCAACCTTCCATAAAAAAAATATTAACAAGTAGGCGGTAAACCTGCCATGGTAAAAAAAAATAATATTAACAAGTAGGCGGTATAAACCGGCCATGATAAAAATAATAATATTATTAACAAGTAGGCGATAAACCTGTCATTAAATATTAACAAGGGTATGATATAAACCACCCACTAAATAAATATTAACAAGGGTATGGTATAAACCAACCACCAAATAAGTTAGTAAGCAAATAACTTAAAAAGTTAGATAGTTAGTAATTAAGTTACTAAGTTAGTAAGTTAGTAAACAAAAATAAATGACAGAAAATAAATAACAAAAAATAAATGATGAGAAAATAAATTACAGAAAATAAATAACAAAAAATAAATGAGAAGATAAATACGAGAAAATAAAGTACAAAAAATAAAATACAAAAAATAAAATATAGAAAATAAAGTGCAGAAAGTAAATTTAAAACATGAAAACCGGAGAGATGCAGAGCCCCACCAGAGCGGCGAAGGAGGAAGAAGAGAAGAGTCAAGATTATTTCATTAATGATTGAAGATTACGAGAGGGAGAAAGGAGAGTACAAAAGAGTTTGTACGTTAGTATGTAAAAAAAAAATAAAAGAGTAGAAAAGAGAAAAAAATATATACAAAATATAGAAATGACCTCAATAAATTTATTCTTAAAATCAAGTCCCCAGCAACGGCGCCAAAAACTTGATGCGGAATTAAAAATTACAAACTCAAGTACAGGTTGTCTCAAGTAATAAATTCTTGGGAGTCTGAGGTCGATCTACAGGGAATTGATGAAGAAAAATTTGTTGAGGTAAGGAAAAGATTTGTCACAAAAATAAAGATGATAAATAAAATCGTTCACAAGTAAAAAGGAATTGCTTGGGCTAGGAGATCCACTCTTGGTAAATAAATTAAGGACAAAATTAATTCTTTTATAACTCAATCAGAATCCACATATAACGGAGGTTCCAATCAGAAAATACAATATTTAAAGTTCTTTAAAAATTATATTAGTTATATTATGGTTCCTTTAATTATCCACTAACGCCAACACTTGTAAATAAGTTCAAGCATTCATTGTGCCAATCTCTTGTCTACAACAAATCAAGATCTCCACTTTACAAGGAGAGTTTCTAACACCAACACTTATAAATAAGTTCAAGCATTCATTGTGCCAATCTCTTATCTACAATAAATCAAGAACTCCACTTTACAAAGAGGGTTTTTAAATTGATTAGAAACAAAATACAACAAATATAATGGCCACTTGATAATATATCATTTAAGCACAAGAAAGAGATTAATCTAACCTTATTTCATTACCAAGAGCTTCACCCTTTCACCTAAGCAAAATGAAACTTAGTTACTCATAGACAAGAAGAAAGTAAGAGAGAAAAAGAAGAAGAAGAACATAACTTCAATTTAGAATAAAAGAAAACTACAACAAGATAAACAAACAACACAATAGCATGATCTTGACCTCTAAGACCAAGACCCCCCAAATGATCTACCAATGGTGCCTTTTATAGAGGATTAGGGATACAAAATGGCAAGGGGGCTGAGTCATGGGTGAATGGATGAGTGGAAAATGAGTGGAAAATGCCAAATGACTTTTGATGAGTGAAAAATTATGGAGATTCTTTGTCTCCAAAATCATTTAGCTCTGAAGTCATTGCATTCGTCATTTTTGAGAAATGTGGTCTTCATGAAAGTTTTAGGCCTGGATCTTAGCTTTCAAATGTCGTTGTTTGGGTTATAAATCATTTTCTACAACTCAAGCTATGGTCTGATTATTGCATACTGCTCTGGCCCAGTGATAGCTCCACTGTTCTGACTTCCAAGCCCAATATGACCCATTAGACCTTAGATTCTTGCAAACTGTTCAACATGAAAGTTGTATATTTGAGTCTTAACTATCAATCATAAAAATTTCAGCCCATTGGACATCCTATAACTCGAGCTATGTTATGAAGAGTATACATAGGTCAAGTTGTCAGGATCAACAACCCAGTTCTTGCTTCAACTCCAATTTGAGTTATCCAATCATGTGATTAGGCCTTTGAAGTCTTCATGAAAGTTATAGGGAATTGTCTTAGCTTTCCTGCAAGACCTGAATCACATCAACCAGATATTTGTAACTCAAGTTATGACCAATTTATCGAACACTGTCAAAGAGATAAATTAAGGCTAATTCATGCAATAATTCCTTCAATGATCCAATTAAGTTCAATATCATAGAATGTGACAAAACCAACATAATTAAGCCTAATTGAACCTTAAGAAGCCCAATGAGAGGATTATAAAATGTATAAAATATATTGTTATCAATGACCACGTACAGCCCAAGATATGGTCCTGTTGGAAATTGCGGATACATCACGCAGCGAAAAAATAGGATTCCAACTAATGATCCATGCGAAAAGTCATAATCTGAGTTTTAAAATATTTACCTCTTGAAATGTGATCAAAAGGAAGTGACGTGAATCGCCAACACCGTAATAGCAATGATGTCTTTGCGGTATCTACACGAACAGACTCATGAACGTCCAACGTCCACAAAGAGGAGCCTCACGTCTCTCACACAGTGCTAGCTGCGAAGAGAAGAGAAGAAACCTGTCGCTCACTCACTCACTTGTTTGTAGGTGCGGCTAGGGTTATGTAATATGTGTCTTAGTAGCCCCTTAGCAGTACTATTTATAATAGTGACTGCCTTAAGTGAGTGTGAGCAGCAGCAAGGTAAGTTGTGCAACCCTAGACTCATCTGTTATGAGTCTGACCCATATTTGAATCCGAGTCCAACTTGGATTTATTACTCCAATTTTAGTCTACTTTATGTGTGTGACCCTACAGGTTCTTATTACGTTGGTAGTAATATTAAAATCTCATTTTAATATTACAAGCAGTGAGCGGTATCTAGCAACACATCGCTGCTACCCAAGTAATAAGAATGTCAATGATTTGACATAACCTTTCCGTGACCTAATGTTTCAGTGTCGTTTAGTCCCTTTGTCAAGATATCTAGATTGAACATAAGACATGGAATGCGTCACCCTTGTATAGTCCAATCCTTCGTTTCTTGATACTCGAGTAGACTTTGTAACAACAAATGAAATCAATATATCTTATTGACTCATTTGAGCATGGCCATGCATTTCGCAGTCTCACTCAATCAAGGGGGCCGAAGATAGCGCTCCTGTTATGTAGGAGTGACAAATCCCATCTAGGTCACTCACATCCCTCTGCATGATTCGCGGTATGTCCAATAACTAACTTTATAATCACCTTGTTACAGATGACGTTTGATGGTATTAAAACACACAACTCCTCATGTAGGAATCGTAGTGATTTCAGGTCAAAGGACCACAGACACCATTGTCACTATGAGAATTGCTTATGACACTCACGTAACAATCCATGTAGCATTCTCATGGCGGGTCAGTCTAGTACATCATTACTCTAATATGTACTCATGTGAAGACTTGATATCTCATATCCATGACCCGTGAGATGTGGCCATCAGTTTATGCACATACTAGTCTCAATGCATTATTGTTGTCCTAATTAACAATAATACTTGACTAAGGACATTTAAGAATAGTGTTATAACCAAAAGGATCTCACGATCAAGTCATCCACTTGATGTCCTATGGCATCAAACATATTATTCTAAGAACTTTATTATGTTTATTAAAAAGAACACAATAAATGAAATGCCCCATATATTAAAATAGCATAATAGAATGTATGTAAATATAGAAAATGTATCAGCCTCTAGGGCATACACTAACAATCTCCCACTTACACTAGAGCCAATCAGGCATATGTCTAATGCCTAAAGACCTAGTGTGATCCTCATGCTTCTGCTGTGCAAGAGGCTTCGTCAGTGGATCAGCAATGTTATCATCTGTTGGTACTCTGTATATCTTCACATCTTCTCTATTGATGATCTCTCGAATGAGATGGAATCACCTAAGTATATGTTTAGATCATTGGTGAGATCTAGGCTCCTTAGCTTGTGCAATAGCTCCATTATTATCACAATAGAGGTCCACTGGGTCCACAATGCTAGGAATAACACTAAGTTCAGCAATGAACTTCCTGATCCAAACGGCCTCCTTTGCTGCGTTGGAGGCAGTAATATACTCAGCCTCTGTGGTAGAATCGGTGACTATCTCCTATTTTGAACTCTTCCAGCTCACAGCCCCACCATTTAGGCAAAAAACATAACTCGATTGTGATATGGAGTTGTCCTTATCGGTTTGGAAGCTAGCATCAGTGTAACCCTTTACAACTAGCTCTTCCTCGGCTCCATATACTAAGAACGAATCCTTAGTCCTTCTCAAGTACTTAAGGATGTTCTTGATAGTAGTCCAGTGACTCTCACCGGGATTAGACTAGTACCTGCTCGTCATGCTTAAAGCATACGAGATGCCTGGTCGAGTACATAACATGGCATACATGATAGATCCAATTGTAGATGCATATGGAACCTTGCTCATGCGATCCCTCTCATCTTGGGTGGAAGGGGATTGAGCCTTAGATAGGCTTACACCATGTGACATAGGCAATAGTCCTTTCTTGGATTCATGCATGTTAAATTGTCTTAACACTTTGTCTATGTATGTACTCTAACTTAGGCTAAGCAATCTCAGTGATCTATCTCTATAGATCCTGATACCTAACACATAGATGGCTTTGCCCAAGTCTTTCATAGAGAAGCAGTTCCCTAACCAAGTCTTTATGGACTGTAGGGTAGGGATGTCATTTCTGATAAGTAGTATGCCATCTACATACAATACCAGAAAGACAATGGTGCTCCCACTAACCTTCTTGTAGACACAATATTCTTCTTCATTCTTGATGAAACCAAACTGTTTTATTGTATCATCAAAACGAAGATTCGAGCTTCTGGAAGCTTACTTCAATCTATAAATAGATCGTTGCAACTTGCACACTTTTTTAGCATCCTCTGGAGTGGCAAAACCCTCAGGTTGTGTCATGTACACATCCTCAAGAAGATTTCCATTAAGGAAAGCAGTTTTGACATCCATTTGCCAAATTTCATAATCATGGTATGCTGCAATAGCAAGCAAGATCCGAACGGATTTAAGCATCGCAACTGGGGAAAAAGTCTTATCATAGTCTACACCATGAATTTGTTTGAAACCTTTAGCCACTAATCGCGCCTTAAAGGTATGCACATTACCATCCGTGTCGGTTTTCTTCTTGAAAACCCACTTGCACCCAATGGGTTTTACCCCTTCAAGTGGGTCAACCAAGGTCCATACCTGGTTGGTATACATGGAATCCATTTCAGATCTCATAGCCTCAAGCCATTTCTTAGTAAGTTACAGGCTCATCTTGATCCATGAGCAACACGTCACCTTGCTGGGTAATAAGAAATCCATATCTCTATGGTTGATGACGTATCCTGTTAGACCTACGCAGGTCTTGTGCTACTAGAGCAGGTTGTTGCTCCACAATATTTTGCAGAGGCTGCTCTATTTCCACCATTGGTTCATTACTGCTTTGTGAAACTTGAACTTCTTCAAGTTCTGCGTTTCTCCCATTGGTTCCTTTGGAGATAAACTCCCTTTCTAGAAACACAGCTGTCCGTGCGACAAACACTTTGCCCTTAGTAAGATTATAGAAATAGTATCCCTTGATTTCATTGGGATAACCCACAAAAAAACATTTATCTGATTTGGGTCCAAGCTTATCGGAAACTTGACATTTCACATAAGCTTTACAGTCCCAAATCTTCATGAAAGAGATACTGGGCCTTCTCCCAGTCCATATCTCATATGGTGTCTTTTGAACCATTTTAGATGGAACACGGTTAAGTGTGAAAGTTACTGTTAACAGAGCATATCCCCAGAAGGATTTTGGAAGGTCTGCATGACTCATCATGGATCGGACCATGTCCAACAAGGTCCGGTTCCTCCTTTCAGAGACACTATTCCATTGTAGTGTTCCTGGTAGAGTGAGTTAAGATATTATCCCACACTCTTTCAGATGATCATCAAACTATTGGCTTAAGTATTCTCCTCCTCAATCTAATCGAAGGATTTTAATACTCTTGCCAAGTTGGTTTTGTACTTCATTCTTGAACTCTTTGAACTTTTCAAAGGATTCTAATTTGTGCTTCATAAGATATACAAATCCATATCTACTGAAATCATCAGTAAATATAATGAAGTATTGAAAACCGCCTCTAGCCAGTGTGTTTAGTGGCCCACATACATCACTATATATAAGACCTAAAAGATCACTAGCCCTTTCACATTATCCAGTGAATGAGGCCTTTGTCATCTTCCCCAATAAACAAGATTCACATATCTCATATGATTCAAAATCAAACGAGTCCAAGAATCCATCTTTATGGAGTTTAGAGATGCGGTTCTCATTTATGTGGCCCAAACGACAATGCTAGAGAAAAGTTGGATTCAGATCGTTTGATTTAAACCTCTTTGTATTTATGTTATAGACGGGAGTTTCGAGATCAAGGACATAAAGTCCATTACTCAATTGTACACTACCATAAAAAATATCATTCATATAAATGGAACAACATTTGTCCTTTGTAATAAAAGAAAAACTTTTCTTGTCCAAATAAGAAACAGAAATGATATTCCTGCTAATAGCAGGCACAAAATAGCAGTTCTTTAACTCTATTACAAGCCCAGTGGGCAAAGATAATAAATAAGTCCTTACAGCTAATACAGCAACCTTTGCTCCATTTCCCACTCGTAGGTCGACTTCACCCTTCATCAATGGTCTACTGCTCTTTAGATCCTACATATTTATACAAATGTGAGATCCACATCTAGTATCTAAAACCCATGATGCAGAAGTAGATAAATTGACTTCAATAACAAAAATACCTGAAGTGGAAGTCTCACTTCCCTTCTTCTTCTTGAGCTCCTCTAGGAACTTGGCACAATTCCTCTTCCAATATCTGGTCTGACCACAGTGGAAGTATGTACCTTCCTTAGCCACTCCACCCACTGGTTTCAAGCTAGAAGTGCTGGGCTTGGACTTATCCTTGCCCTTGCCCTTCCAGTTGTCCTTGGGCTTTTTCTACTGTTTCTTGCCCTTATTCTTTTAGACCATCATTATGGCCTTTCCCTTGCCTTTGTTTATGTTTTGGTCAGCAGTTCTCAATATGCCTAGCAACTCTGGTAGTGATTTGTCAATTTCATTCATGTTGTAGTTCATGACAAATTGACTAAAACTTTCTGGCAACGCTTGCAGGACTAAGTCAGTGGCCAACTCTTGGCCCAAAGGAAAACCAAGTCTCTCTAGGTTTTCAATGTACCCATTCATCTTGAGTACATGAACACCAACAGGGCTTCCTTCTACCAGCTTGCACTGAAATAGTGCTTTAGAGACCTCGTATCTTTCATGCCTGGCCTGCTCTTGATAGAGCTTCTTAAGGTGTACGATCATATAGTAGGCATCCATGTTCTCATATTGCTTTTGGAGCTCAGAGTTCATGGTGGCCAGCATAAATCAAATGTCCAAGGCATCATCTTGATGCTTCTTATAAGTATCCTTTTTAATTCTAGGGGCATTTGCAGTAGGTGGCTCAGGAATAGGTTGTTCTAGTGCATACAACTTTTTCTCTTGCTTAAGGACAATCCTCAAATTCCTGTACCAGTCTAGAAAATTCATTCCAGAGAACTTGTCCTTCTCAAGGATGGATCGCAGTGATAAGTTACTTGATGTGTTTGTTGCCATGGTAATCTATCAACAGAAATATGCAAAACATAAGTATTATGCCATAAATATATTTAATGAGGTCTTTTAATTAAATATGCCTCCCACTATTTTATTCAAGTCAATGACCCTTAGCATTGAATCAGAAAATCCCATCATAAGATTTCCTAGTGGGTCAAGATCCATATTTCACCTAGTTTTGAGTCAGCTTTGGCTGATCACCCAAAATTCAGTTATTTAGGTAGGAAACACTTTCCAATTACATCACATGTAACTCTTGGATAGTTGGGTGAATAACACTTATTCAAATCCATCTAATGAACTAAAGCCTAACTCCATGCCTCTAAGCCTTCAATCTTATTGAAATGGCCTAGTTAAGTCAGACCCAATGGTTGGCAGTTGGATATTACCATTATCCCATCGCGTTTTACTAATATAGATAAAGGCATCCTGCTTTGGCAGACCTGCACTTGATCGATACTAGTCTTGATGAGTACCACACATTGGAAGGCATCACATAATGATTTAACATTTGCTTTGAGGGAATTATTATTATTATTATTAGATCTCACCATTTATTAAACTATTTATCATATCATAAACATTATCCATGCATCTCATACATATAAAGCATATAATAAAAGTGACATGGTTATGGCCCCTTAAGAGAGTAGCATTAACTAAGCCAGCTTCACTAAGTGTCTCCCATCAACGTCCTCACTTGATGCTGTCTTCTTGTCTCCACATCATAATTACATTTTATAGAAACCTCTTTTACATTCAAAGGGAGTTAGGTGAGAAGAGAATGTACAATCAAAATGTAGAAAGAAAGGCATGACTCGTAGGTCGTATTTATGAAAACCAAAAAGCATAAAAGGAGGACTAAGGCCATAACCATGCACCATGCATCACAAAGAACATACAAACTCAAAACAATAATACATTATTATTTTTGTGAGTCATAAAATTGGATAGAAAATATCTCGCTTTCGAATAACACACTACGCAGAGGTAGCACGGGGTTCCCACTGCCCGGTCAACACTTGAACCCTAAACCCAAAAACACATGAACACTTCACGCGCCGCAAGGAACCCTTGTGCCGTTGTTCAACACTTGAACTGTGCCGCTTGTGCAGAAATAAGGATTCCATAATCCTTGCTGTCGTAAACCAAGAACAAGGTTTCCATAACGTTATGCGTATCACATACATACCAAAAAGCTTCGCAAAAATATACATCTTCATACAAAATGGTTTTCACAGAACATATGAACATCTTCATAGGTTTTTGAAAATAACATCACAGTTTTGCATACAACACATAAAACAGAATATGTTTTCGCAAAAGGGTTTCATTCGTTTTCTAAAATAACATATTAAAGATCATATCTTTTAAAAAATAAAAACAAGAACAGCAAACATGTTATCTTATGCAAAACAAAAACAGAAAACTGAATCATGGTTTTGCAAGACGCTCTGATACCACTGTTGGGAATTGCAGATACATCACGCAGTGGAAAAATAGGATTCCCACCAAGGATCCATGCGAAAAGCCATAATCCGAGTTTTAAAATATTTATCTCTTGAAGCGTGATCAAAAGGAAGTGATGTGAATCACCAATATCGTAATAGCAATGATGTCTCTGTGGTATCCACACGAATAGACTCACGAATGTCCAACGTCCACAAAGAGGAGCCTCACGTCTCTCACACAGTGCTAGTTGCGAAGAGAAGAGAAGAAACCTGTCACTCACTCATTTACTTTTCTGTAGGTACAACTAAAGTTATGTAATATGTGTGTCTTAGCAGTCCCTTAACAGTACTATTTATAATAGTGACTACCTTAAGTGAGTATGAGCAGTAATAAGGTAAACTATGCAATCCTAGACTCATCTGTTATAAGTCTGGCCCATATTTGAATCCGAGTCCAATTTGGATTTATTGCTCCAATTTTAGTCTGCTCTATGTGTTTGACCCTGCAAGTTCTCATTACGTTAGCAGTAATATTAAAATCCCATTTTAATATTACAAGCAGTGAGCGGTATCTAGCAACACATCGCTTCTACCCAAGGAATAAGAATGTCAGTGATTTGACATTACCTTTCCGTGACCAATGTTTCTGTGTCGTTTAGTCCCTTTGTCAAGATATCTAGATTGAACACATGACATGGAATGCGTCACCCTTGTATAGTCCAATCCTTCATTTCCTGATACTCGAGTAGACTTTGTAACAACAAATGAAATCAATATTTCATATTGACTCATTTGAGCATGGCCATGCATTTCACAGTCTCACTCAATAAGGGGCCCCGGAGATATCGCTCCTGTTATGTAGGAGTGACAAATTCCATCTAGGGCACTCACATCCCTCTGCATGATTCATGGTATATCCAATAACTAACTTTATAACCACCTTGTTACAGATGACGTTTGATGGTATTAAAACACACAACTCCTCATGTAGAAATCGTAGTGATTCAGGTCAAAGGACCACAGACACCATTGTCACTATGAGAATCGCGTATGACACTCATGTAACGATCCATGTAGCATTCTCATGGCGGATCAGTCCAGTATATCATTACTCTAATATGTACCCATGTGAAGACTTGATATCTCATATCCATGACCCGTGAGATGTGGTCATTAGTCTTTGCACATACTAGTCTCAATACATTATTATTGTCCTAATTAACAAAAATACTTGACTAGGGACATTTAAGAATAGTGTTATAACCAGAAGGATCTCACGATCAAGTCATCCACTTGATGTCCTATGGCATCAAACATACTATTCTAAGAACTTTATTATGTTTATTAGAAAGAACACAATAAATGAAACGCCTCATATATTAAAATAGCATAATAGAATGTATATAAATACAGAAAATGTATCAGCCTCTAGGGCATACACCAACAGGTCCAAATACAGAAACAGTGTAAGACGTAAATCATGCTGAAATATTTAATTAAGTCTAATTTGAGTCCAAACTTACAAAACATAACCAAAATTAATCAATTAAGTACATGAAGAGTGTAAATGACTAAAAATGAGGGTTCATTAATATATCAAATATATGATTATCACCTCCAGTTTTGGACTGGTTCTAGCTTTCGTTTTCTTTCAAAGCAATAAAAAAATAATAATAATAATTAAAAAAAAGTGTTTCTTAATTTCAAACTTTTCTAACAACAGCCAAGCTACCCATTTAGGTGTTATCATTACATTTTTCCATTCTCTTACCTATTTAAACACTCCATTTTCTTCACTTTCCTCTAACTCATAATCATTCAAAGGGAGTATGAGTGTAGAAATAGAAAGAGCTTCTGTTTGTAGATTTACCAATATCTGTGTATTTTGTAGGTCAAGTTATGAGAAGTGTTTAAAGTTTGTAAACACAGCAAGCACTATTGGTCAAACACTTGCTGCGAGGAACATTTGTGTAGTATATAAGGGAGGTAGCATTGGGTTAATAGGGGCTGTATCACTTTCTCCACATCTAAGAGAAGGTCAAGTTTTAGGTTGTTAGCCATGGAAACCATCACCCAAGAGGAGGGTGAATTGGGTGATTACAAATTTTTAAAACAACTTTGAGAAATTATGCATTTTGATAAATTCAATCAACACATGTAGCGGAATAAGTCTAACTATTATAGATTACTCAAAAAATAACTTGGGTCATGGGATAAATTAAGCAAATAAATTATATATCAAATTCAACTCAAGCATATATATAATTAAAATACAAGAAATAAAGGAGTTTGAGTTAAGAAGAGCAAACACAGAATTTATCCTGATTTAGCCACTAACCACTTGTGGCCTACGTCTAGTCCTCAAGTAAACCACCCAAGATTTTTCACTATCACTTCAAGCTTGAACAGGTGCTTGAAAACCTTTACAATTTAGAGCACTCTTCACACCTTGAGATACCTCACTGTTTGTGCTTGAGCCTCGACAGTCAGGGATACCTCACCCTTACAATTTCTTTAAAGGATGTCTCACCCTTTTTACAACAAATCAGAGTGTAATGAAAAGAGAAACTCTCACAAGAGTAGATGATACAATTTGAAGATCTATGAAGCTCTCTAATGATATCTCAAATTTTGGCAAAAAAGAGCACAAAAATTTGGTAAAATATGAATAAAAAATTAAAGCAAGAAAGAATTATTTCAGATAGTTGGGTGTGTTAAAAGATGACAAAAAAATGTACTTATAGATTTCTAAGAAAAATAGGCATTAGGTATCATTTGATATCACATTAAAAGCATAGAAAATAGCTGTTGTGTGTTTCTGCTCGTGTTTATTCGAATAACCTGTGTGTTATTCGAATAAATCCTTTCAAAAGTTACGTTCCTTAACACCTCTATTCGAATAAACCTTCAAAAACATGTTCTAGAACATTTTCTAGGTCGTGTTATTCGAATAACACATTTGTTATTCGAATAAGCCTTTAGAAACATGTTCTACAACGTTTTCTGGGGTGTGTTATTCGAATAACACATCCCTTATTCGAATAAATCACTTTGGTTTCGAAAACTGACTTTAAATGGTCATAACTTCTTCATTTCTCATCCGTTTAAAGTGAGTGACCACTCATTGGAAAGATCTTTGAGTCTATTTTCAAATGAAATAAGTTTTAGAACAAAAATCAAAGTATTTTGAAAGATATGATCAAAAGAGTAACCAAAGGTCAGTTTTTCAAAACTCAAACTTGGCTATTTTTTATAGATTTGAACTACCACCATAACTAACTTTTCAAAACTTGTTTGTTGGGTATTTTAGCATGTGAAAATCATTTTTAAAGATTTCAAAACATATTTGAGATATCTATAAGGCTTCTTACATAAAGACTCTAAGTCCTATAAGCTATACCATTTTTTTTTAAAGAAAGAAGATATGCTAAGGCATCAATGTATTGCTAGGCATCCGAACAAGGTTGGCACCCCATGCAACACCAATCATCTGCAGCATATCAACAATTTATTAAGAAAGAAATAAAGAATACACAAAAAAGGGTGGGGGGACATGAACCTTACCCAATTAGCAAAAAATAACAAAATTAAGAAAACCTATAGCTAGGCAAGCTATATCTATCATGAAAAAAGTCCACACTAATAAAACCAGGGATAGTGTTCCACCACTTTAACTTTTGAATTGACAAACCATGAGAAGCCAATTTGTCTGCACAACTATTCCATTCTCTGTATATATGAGAACAATAAAAATTCAAGTCTTTCTTCATCCTTAAGCAGTTATCCCACCTATTTCTAAGCCTCCAAGGAATCCTTACTAATCCTTTAAAAGCTTAAACCACTAGCATAGAGTCACACTCTAGCCATAAATTCCTCCAACCTTTCTCATGAGCTATTTCAATTGCATACATAGCTCCTTCTAGCTCAGCATGATAAGCATATGAACTACCAACATTAGTTGCAAAACAGCCGAGACTTGCTGCTCTAAAGTCCCTGAATATGCCTCCACAAGCTACAGTACCTGGGGTTCCTAAGGCTGCACCATCAGAGTTACACTTGACCCAATTACAGGAGGGAGGGTACCAATTCACTTCTATTATATCAGGGCCCTTCCTCAGATGACAAATGATTGAGAAAGCCTTTAAAATAGAAAATTCAACCATATCTGATTGCATACAACCTTTGCAAAGATTACCAGTAAGAGACACATTTGCCCTCACCATACTCTTTGCAGAGCTAAGAGAAATGACTTAGTTATCAAACTTAATTTTGTTTCTACAATTCCAGATAATCCAAACTAAGTTAACTACTGTAGAAGTAATTACCTCACGAATTTGAGAACTCCAGTTTCTATTATAAAGCTTCAGCAAGTCAATCATGGACCAACTGCTAACCTTGACCTGTAGAATTGAAAGCAACCAGTTCCAAATATTTGATGCAAAAGGGCATTCAAAGAACAAATGTGCAGTAGTTTCAGAATTGGCATAGCATAAGCTACATATAGAAACCAAAGTGTAGCCCCTTTTAACTAGTTGATCATTAGTAGGCATCTTGTCATTCAGAATCCTCCAGACCAAGAATGACTTTGAAGGGGGAATATTGCTACTCCACACTGAATTATGCCAATGCTTCTGTTGATCAGGTTTGTAAATGAAGGAGTATGATTCTTGCATAGACAAACAACCTGAATCATTATTCCATCTCCTCTGATCCGAGTCACCATCCATAGGAATCTGAATGTTCCTAAGCTCACAAGAAAGTGCCGCGCATTTGCTTAACAAAGAATTAGGGAAATGGAGCCTTCCGTTAACTATAAACTGACACAACTTGGCTTTAAGGTGCTGGCTGACAGAAACAGGAATGTCCAACTAGTCAACCAAAGGTTTTGTGAGCCATTGATCTTGCCAGAAGCTGATAGGTCCACCATCTCCTACCTGCCAGGAAGAGTTTTCAAGCACAAGGGGAATATAACTCTTCAAACCATGCCAAATAGCAGAAGAAATATGATAATTTCTTGGCCTATTATTAATGAAGGCTCTTGCTCTCAGAAGGCACGACCATTGGTTAGAAGAGGAAATCAATTCCTAAGCCAACTTTAACATAGAAGCTTGATTGATAGCTTTAGTTGATCTCAGACCAAGCCTTCCTTCTAAGAAAGGCTTACAAACGTGTTTCCAAGCCACAGTTACAATTTTTTTCTGATCCACACTTCTATACCATATAAAATTCCTTAGCCAATTGGCCACTATATTGATACATTCCACTGGCCATTTGTATATATGAAAACTGTATGTAAGCATACTTGTTACCAAGTGGCCTCAATACTCAAGAGGGGGGTGAATTGAGTATGAAAACTAAGTTCGCAAATCTTTCGCAAATCGTTTGATAAACAATTTTTGTTGAAGCTAATTGATGATTAGAGATGATTGGATATAAGAGATAAACATTTTCACTTATAAATGCAATAGCCAAAGGGACCAATATTCAAGGAATTCAATAAAACAGTACTCAACGTAAAGAGAAAGGTTTAGAGAAAACAAACACAATGATTTATCCTGGTTCGATCACCAATCTACTTGTGATCTACGTCCAGTCCTCAAGCAACCGCTAGAGATTTTCCACTATTTCTTCAAGCTTCAATAGATGCTTGATGACCTTTACAACCTTGAGCACTCAACACTTTGGGATACCTCACCCTTGGAGCTTGAGTCTCTTCAACTAAGGGATACCTCACCCTTTACACTTTTGGAGGGATGCCTCACCCTCTTTACAAAGCAATATAGATTGATTGAATGAAGCTCTCACTAGAGTAGATGATTACAAATTGAAGCTCTAATATGCTCTCAAAGATTATCCCACGTTTTTACAAAAAACAGAGCAAGAATGTATTTGAGGATTGAATCACGTTTGAAAGTATTGGTAATCAGTTTTTGGTTCAAGGTCAACCTCAAATGAAGACCCAACATTGGTATTTATAAGTTTCTCAAAAAATGGAGCCGTTGGAGGGTTTTAGCCATGCATTTAATATAGCCGTTGGACATTGTCAGGGTGCGTGTAATCGATTACACAACAAATGTAATCGATTACATTGTTGTTCCAACGTGTTCTTGGCTTTCTAGGCTCTGTGTAATCGATTACATTATTGGTGTAATCGATTACATGGCTTCTGACTTGCTTGTAATCGATTACAATATCCATGTAATCGATTACATGACTTCTGACTTGCTGTGTAATCGATTACAATATCCATGTAATCGATTACATGACTCTTTGAACGTATTCTTGCCTTTCTGGGCTTATTGTAATCGATTACATTACTTGTGTAATCGATTACATGGCCTCTGACTTGCTTGTAATCGATTACATTGCTCATGTAATCGATTACAAGGCCTCTGGTTGCTGTGTAATCGATTACAAACTCCATGTAATCGATTACATTGGCCTTTGAACACATTTTTCAAGTCCAACAAAGCATGTAAGTCATTTCTAACACCTCAAGACATTTGATTAAACATAAATCCTTTTAAGAGTGTTAGATTTAAGATTGAAACTCAAGTTTCTTGAAAAAAATGTTTAACTTTGAAATTTCCCACTTATTTTGAAATGATATATTGAAAAACCATTTGAGAAATCTTGAGAGCATTTAACATTAATGTTCTAAGTCTTATAACTAAATAAACCTCTTGACTTCTTTCTTTGATCTTGATTTTTCTTTTTGCGCTTGATCTTCACTTTTGCACTTGATCTTCACTCTTGCACATGATCTTCACTTTTACCTTTGTTATCATCAAAAACTATTTGACATGTTTTAGGGACATAAGCATTCACATTCTCCCCCTTTTTGATGATGACAAACCGATCATAAGAAAAAGAAAGAGTTTTTGCATTTGTATATAATAGACATTTAGGCGCAATGCTCCCCCGGAGTTTATGCATGATATTGAGTTAGATTTTGTATGTAAAAAGCTTAAGAGCTCAAAAGCTCAATAACTCCCCCGTACTCATGCAACCTTAATTAGATTTCATTTCATTTTTTCCTATTCTCTCCCCCGTTGGCATTATCAAAAAAGACATAAGCATTAAAAAATGGACAGCATGATAGTTATATTTCATGATTTCCCAAATTTTTCCAGAACAAGAAATCCAAAGAGACTAATTAGTCTAATCAATTTTTCAAAAAGCTAAACATTCAAAGAATAGAAGCAGAGCTGAAACAAGTTCATATATCATTAATCAGCATGTACAAAGTAACTTATCACAACCAGTATAGCCAATAACCAAAAACACCAGAAATGTATACCAATGTTATATAACTGATCCAAAACAACAAAAAAATACAATGTAGTCATCAGAAACATCAGGGCAATGGGCCATGATCACTATCAATAGCCTCGCTGTCACTGTCTGGATCTGCAGCAATGTCTCCTAGATCAACGTTATCATCGCCGGGCTCAAGATCATCCCCAGAGTCTAGAAGCTCCTCATTATCAGCAGGGACGCCGGATGGACCAAAGAAAGGGGAGGGAGGCGGAGAGGCAGAGGATGTGGGAGGTGCAGCAACAGCACTCGGAGGAATAGGAGGTCCACCCAGGAGGGATCGAATGGAGGCAAGCTCCTGATCTGAGTAGTCCATCCTCAGCTCAAGGTGATCTATCTTCTGCTCGATGTGATCCATGCGTGTGTCTACAGTAGCGCTCAGGTTGCGCATCTCTTGGAGCAAGAGGTCAAGTGTAGCTAGAGCAAGAGTAGGAGCAGGGGCAGGATGCTGAGCCTCTTCATCATCATCACTATCCGGATCATGATGGATATGACCAAAAGTGCCATGAGCAATGTAATGCCACCTATCATCCACTTTGTAGAGCTGGAGTTTCTTCAAGGTATGTAAGCCAATGGATTGTGGTCCTTTTGAGCTAGTGTCCTTAGACTCCTCAGCCAGGGAAATGCGACAGTACTCTAAGATGGTTGTTACCAGTATAGCAAATAGGAGAGCAGAGTTCTACTTTTTCTTTACATCCAACATATGCTCTATAATGTAGTAACCCCAGTTTATTGGCCGCCCTGTGGTCATTGCCCATGAGGACACCACATCATCCTTGAGAACCTGGGAGTAATTCCCTCCCCTGGGAATCAATCCTCTGACCAAAAGGTAGTGGAGAACCCTGTTCTCCATAGTTAGGCCAGTGGCCATGATTCTCTTTTTAGGATCACTGGGGGGGTAGTAACCAGTCCTAATCAATGAGAGAAGAGTAGCCTTATGCTCAAACTCATGCCCCCAGATATTTACATTCCCACAGAAGTTTGCTCCATCAGGAGTGAGCTTCATTAGCCTATACCACTCAGCCATAGTTATCCTTATTTGTTGCTTTTTCACTTCAGATATTAGGCAATTATCTTCAAATTTTAGATTTGCATAAAAGACTTGCACAAGGTTTGGGTAGATAGCCTTCTCTATACTCAGGAAACCCAGCAAGCCTAAATTTTGTATGGTTCTAAAGCTCTCCAAAGGTTCACTCTCACAGAAAGTGATGAAAAGATACTTGGGAGAAATGATCTTGGGTAGCTGAAAGTTCTTCCGGAACAACTCAGCTCTCTTCACTATGGAGAAGTGGCGCGTGAGGTCCAGGCCAGAGATGTTGCGTGAAGCTCCACCAGAGGACCATCCAATGGCAGCCCCTATTCTTGGGCGCTTTGAGCGATGAGAGGATTCAGCCATGTGATGAGAAGAAGTAGAGTGGGATGAGTGGCAAGTGTTTAGGGATGAGTGAGGAGAGAGAGGGGGACGAGGTTAGGGCAGAGGAGTGGGGATGGGGTTTGTGAGAGGTGATGGGGAGATTTGGGTGAGGGATGTGAATGGATTTGACAGATGGGCTATGGGGAAAGGAGTTTTTCGAGTTGAATGGAGGTGAAATGAAGGATTTTGAGGGAGGTTTAAGTGAAAAATGAGAGATTGGGAGGTTTGGGTTGCGTGGGAGCAGAGGAGGAAAACGAGGGAGATGAAAAGTTTCTGACAAATGAGCTCTGCACACGTCATAAACCTTTTAAAAAACCTTGTGTAATCGATTACATTGGGTTTGTAATCGATTACATGCATTCTGGTTGATATGTAATCGATTACATTTTTGGTGTAATCGATTACCACACTTCTGGGGAACCTTGTAATTGATTACATTTTTGGTGTAATCGATTACCTGAGTTCTAAGTTGATTGTAATCGATTACAAAAGTTGTGTAGTTGATTACATGCTTGACAGAACTTGTGTAATCGATTACAAAGGCATTGTAATTGATTACCAGCACACTTTAACTCAGATTTTACATTCCAATCAGCATAGAATCAATCTTAAACCATTCAAATCAATTCCAAAGCATCTTAGATCAATTCAAATCATCATGCAAACATATAATCTAGTCATATTATGATTCAAATCACATAATTGGTCAAGATTACTATTTTTACCAAGAATTTCACCCTTTTTGGTGAAATTTTAAGGTTGTTGAGTTGCTTGGGAGTCTTGGACATGAGGGAGCACCTGCAAAACAGTTTAGCAAAAATCTCCGACGCTCAAGTCAGTATTGAATTCAAATATGATGAAAAATTCAGAGATTATGCTGTAATGTGGCATAATTATGTAGAAAAACATAAGTTTTTGCATTAGTTTTAGGATTATGCAGCAAATAGTTAATTTATGCATGATTGATCCAATATACCGAGTTCATTTCTTATATAGAAAAATGCTTCTTTTGCTAGGGGTTTAGTAAAAATGTCAGCTAGTTGCTCAGTGGTTTCTGCAAATTCAAGCATACAATCACCCTTTTGAACATGGTCTCTAATGAAATGATGTCTTATTTCAATATGTTTAGTCCTAGAGTGCAAAATGGGATTTTTAGACAAATTGATTGCACTAGTATTATCACATCTTATGGGGATGTGATCAAGCTTAAGACCATAGTCCAAGAGTTGTTGTTTCATCTAAAGGATTTGAGAACAACAACTCCCAGCTACAACATATTCAGCTTCAACTGTAGACAATGCCACACTATTTTGCTTCTTGCTATGCCAAGAAACTAGTGAGCTTCTAAGCAAGTGGCATGTCCCACTAGTGCTCTTTCTATCCATTTTGCATCCAGTAAAATCAGAATCGGAATACCCAATAAGGCTACATGAGGCACCTTTAGGGTACCATAAACCCATTTGTGATGTGCCTATTAGATATTTCATTATTCTTTTAACAGCACTTAAGTGTGATTCTTTAGGATTAGCTTGATATCTAGCACACATGCATACACTAAATATTATATTAGGCCTACTTGCAGTGAGATAAAGGAGTGAGCCAATCATACCTCTATATTTCGTAATGTCTACTGATTTACCTCCTTTATCTTTGTCCAAATAGCAAGAGGTGCCCATAGGAGTAGCCATATGCTTGGCATTGTCCATTCTAAACTTCTTGAGCAGCTCCTTGCAATACTTGGATTGGCTTATGAACGTTCCTTCTCTTGTTTGCTTGATTTGGAAACCAAGGAAGAAGTTGAGCTCACCCATCATGGACATTTCAAACTCACTTTGCATAATATTTGAAAATTCTTTACAAAGAGAGTTGTTAGTAGCTCCAAATATAATGTCATCAACATAGATTTGAACTAGAAGTATGTCATGCATTTTATGTTTTATGAAAAGGGTAGTGTCAACTTTGCCTCTAGAAAAACCTTTTTCTAAAAGGAATTTGCTCAACCTTTCATACCAAGCTCTAGGAGCTTGTTTCAAACCATACAAGGCCTTTTTTAGTTTAAAAACATGGTTGGGTATTTCAAAATCCTCAAAACCAGGAGGTTGTTCTACATACACCTCTTCTTGTATAAAACCATTTAAAAAGACACATTTGACATCCATTTGATAGAGTTTGAAATCCATGATGCAAGCATATGCAAGTAACATTCTAATGGCCTCTAACCTAGCTACGGGAGCATAAGTTTCTTCATAGTCTATGCCTTCTTCTTGATTATATCCCTTAGCTACAAGCCTAGCTTTATTTCTTATTATTAAGCCCGTTTCATCAAGTTTGTTCCTAAAGACCCATTTGGTGCCAATTATAGGATGATCATTGGGCCTTGGAACTAATTCTCAAACTTGATTTCTCTCAAATTGGTTTAGTTCTTCTTGTATGGCCAAGATCCAATGCTCATCATTAATGGCCTCATTTATGTCTTTAGGTTCAACTTGAGAGACAAAGGCTAGGTGATTACATGCATCTCTAAGTGAGTTTCGAGTGATTACCCTTTTTGATACATCACCAATCACCTTGTCGAGAGGGTGATATCTTGAAGTCCTCCATTCCTTGGGTAGGTCCAAGATTTCTGAATCTTTTTGCCATGAGTGATCAAAGAGTCTCTCTTCTTGCTTCTTGGACTCTTTCTCTTGATTTTTCAAGTGTGTTTTTGCCAAGATTTCTGCAACATCATCAACAAGATCCTTTCTCGGCTCATTTGTGTTAGTTTCATCAAATGCAACATGTATGGACTCTTCTATGGTCATAGTTCGTTTATTATAGACTCTAAAGGCCTTATTATGTATAGAATAGCCAATGAATATTCCCTCATCAAATTTTGCATCAAACTTCCCCAAGTTATCCTTTCCATTATTCAAAACAAAGCATTTACATCCAAAGACATGAAAATGTGACACATTTGACTTCCTTCCTTTGTATAATTCATATGGGATTTTCTTTAAAATTGGCCTTATTAGGGCTCTATTCATAACATAACAAGCGGTGTTAACCGCATCCGCCCAAAAGTTCTTAGGAAGGTTGGCCTCATTGAGCATAGTTCTTGCTATTTACTCTAAAGATCGATTTTTCCTTTCTGTAACACCATTTTGTTGTGGTGTTCTAGGGGCAGAAAAATTATGCTCAATGCCATGTTCATCACAAAAAGTTTCAAATTCATGATTTTCAAATTCACCACCATGGTCACTTCTTATGAATGCAATACAAAAACCTTTTTCATTTTGGATAACTTTGGCAAGCTTTTTAAATGATTGAAAAGCATCATTTTTGTAGGCCAAGAATAATGTGCATGTAAACCTAGAAAAATCATCCACAATCACTAATACATAGTAATTCCCACCAAAGCTCATAGTTCTAGAGGGACCAAAAAGATCCATGTGCAAAAGTTGTAAAGGTCTAGAATTTGAAACCATGTTTTTAGCTTTAAAAGAGACCTTTACTTGTTTTCCCTTTTGACATGCATCACAAAGTTTGTCATTTTCAAATTTGAGCTTTGGAAGACCAATTACTAGTTCTTTAGAAACCAATTTGTTTAAGTGATCTATGTGAATGTGAGCAATTCTTCTATGCCATAACCATGAATCATTTTCTTTACTCATAAAGCATTTAGCATCATTTGAGGAGATACCATCGAGACTAATCATATATATATTATTGATTCTATGACCAACAAACTTAACTTACTTATCATCCTTTCCCTCAATTATGCAACAAGAAGAATCAAATATAACTCTATCGCCTTTATCACACAATTAACTAATGCTAAGCAAATTATGTTTAAGTCCTTCAATAAGCAAAACATTATCAATAGATGATAAAGGGATCTTACTAACTTTACCAATTCCAAGAATCTTCCCTTTGTTGTTATCACCATATGTGACATGACCATGTTTCTTGTGAGTAAGGGAGGAGAACTTGGAGCCATCACCGGTCATGTGCTTGGAGCAACCACTATCAAGATACCAACTTGAGCTCTTGGTCTTCAAGCACACCTACAACATACATTCAAGTTTTAACCTTTAGTACCCAAATTATCTTGGGTCCTTGTGGGTTAGAGTTAGGCATGGTGCCTTTAGGAACCCAAACTCTTTTTATTCCAACTTTAGTGTTTATGTTCTTTCTAACATTGCAAGTGGATGCACTATGCCCTTTCTTACCATAGTGAAAACATTTAACAAAGGGACTACTTGAAGTATTTGAGGAAACAAAGAAGTTCTTATAAGATTTTTGATGGTTGTTTGGATTAAATCCCAAACCGGCTTTTTGAAACACACATTTTTGTTTTCCTAACAACACATTCAAGTTGTCTCTTCCAAAAGTGAATTTTGCAAGAGTGTTGTTCAAGTCTTCAATTTCTTTTTCAAATACTTTGCATGATAAACAAGGTAATGATATGGATGTGTTATCATATGAGGAACAAGTCATGCATAGTGAATTAGCATCAATAAGTCCTAAGGTATCATTTTCAATCTTAAGCTCATTTATCTCCTTACTTAAGATAGAAACTTTGTTTACCAATAAGGAAATTGTTTTGTTAGAGGACAAAACCATTTTTGTGAGCCTTAAGGATTCATCATGCAATTCTTAAAAGGCATCTTGCAATTCATCATATGAAGGTAGAGATTCTGAGTTAGAAGAAGTTATGTCGGTGTCGCTCTCTTCACTTTCTTCTCCTTGAGCCATGAGACAAAGATGAGCTTCTTCATCCTCTGAATTGTCGGAGGAGCTTAAGTCATTGTCCTCCTAAGCTATGTATGCTCTCCTTCCTTTCTTTTCTTTGGAAGGTTTTTTCTCAAACTTCTCCGTCTTCTTGAGATATATAGGACACTCCATTTTCATGTGCCTCGGTTTTCCACATTCATAGCATTTTGGAGGAGTAAAGGATCTTTCTCCTTTGTGATACATTTTCTTTTAAGGAAAGGGTGGTCTTCCTTGAAATCCCTTTTTCTTTAGGAATCTTCCAAATTTTCTCACAAGGAGACTAAGATGCTCCTCACTTAGCTCAACACTTTCAGCATCCTCTTCACCATCTTCATCATCATCTTCAATTGTAGAGGAAATGGCTTTGAGTGCGTTTCCTTTCTTCTTTTTGTCATGCTCTTCATTTTGATTGAGCCTATTTAGTTCCAACTCATGTTCTTGAGGCTTTCCGAATAAGGTGGCTAGAGACATTATTGATAAATCTCTTGATTCCGCAATCACCGTTACTTTGGGTTGCCAATTCTTGCTTAGACATCTCAAGACTTTGTTAATAAGATCCTCATTAGGAAATGTCTTTCCCAATGAGATAAGATGATTGACAATATGAGTAAACCTCTTTTGCATATCTTGAATACTCTCACCTTGGTTCATTCTAAATAATTCGTATTCATAAGTAAGAGTGTTTATTCGAGATCGTTTTACCTCACTAGTACCTTCATGAGTTACTTGTAGGGTATCCCACATTTCTTTTGCGGTCTTATAATTTGACACCCTAAAGAATTCATCATACCCCAAGGATGTGGTGATGATGTTCTTGGCTCTCAAATTGTATTGAACCTTCCTTTTATCATCATTGGTCCATTCATTTCTAGGTGTATTGATTTTCACACCATCTTTAGTTTGTGTTGGAATAAAAGCACCATTTTCAACGGTGTCCCACACATCTAAATCAATAGCTTCTAAATCAATAGCTTCAATAAAAATTTTCATCCTTTCTTTCTAATAGGCATAACCATCCCCATTGAAATAAGGAGGTCTGTTTATAGAAGAACCTTCATTTGAAAAATCATTTGAAGCCATCACTTCTCTTAAAGCTGCTAAGCTCTTTATACAAGAGTCTAGCTCTGATACCACTTGTTACCAAGTGGCCTCAATACTCAAGAGGGGGGTGAATTGAGTATGAAAACTAAGTTCACAAATCTTTCACAAATCGTTTAATAAATAATTTTCATTGAAGCTAATTAATGATTAGAGATTATTGGATATAAGAGATAAACACTTTCACTTATAAATGCAATAGCCAAAGGGACCAATATTCAAGCAATTCAATAAAATAGTACTCAATGTAAAGAGACGGGTTTAGAGAAAACAAACACAATGATTTATCCTGGTTCGATCACCAATCCACTTGTGATCTACGTCCAGTCCTCAAGCAACCGCTAGAGATTTTCTACTATTTCTTCAAGCTTCAATAGGTGCTTGATGACCTTTACAACCTTGAGCACTCAACACTTTGGGATACCTCACCCTTGGAGCTTGAGTCTCTTCAACTAAGGGATACCTCACCCTTTACACTTTTGGAGGGATGCCTCACCCTCTTTACAAAGCAATATATATTGATTGAATGAAGCTCTCACTAGAGTAGATGATTACAAATTGAAGCTCTAATATGCTCTCAAAGATTATCCCACGTTTTTACAAAAAATAGAGCAAGAATGAATTTGAGGATTGAATCACATTTGAAAGTATTGGTAATCAGTTTTTGGTTCAAGGTCAACCTTAAATGAAGACCCAACATTGGTATTTATAAGTTTCTCAAAAAATGGAGCCGTTGGAGGGTTTTAGCCATGCATTTAATGCATTTAATATACCCGTTGGATGTTGTCAGGGTGCACGTAATCGATTACACAACAAATGTAATCGATTACATTGTTGTTCCAACGTGTTCTTAGCTTTCTGGGCTCTGTGTAACGATTACATTATTGGTGTAATCGATTACATGGCTTCTGACTTGCTTGTAATCGATTACAATATCCATGTAATCGATTACATGACTTCTGACTTACTGTGTAATCGATTACAATATCCATGTAATCGATTACATGACTCTTTGAACGTGTTCTTGCCTTTCTGGGCTTATTGTAATCGATTACATTACTTGTGTAATCGATTACATGGCCTCTGACTTGCTTGTAATTGATTACATTGCTTATGTAATCGATTACAAGGCCTCTGTTTGCTGTGTAATCGATTACAAACTCCATGTAATTGATTACATTGGCCTTTGAACACATTTTTCAAGTCCAATAAAGCATGTAAGCCATTTCTAATACCTCAAGACATTTGATTAAACATAAATCCTTTTAAGAGTGTTAAATTTAAGATTGAAACTCAAGTTTCTTGAAAAACATGTTTAACTTTGAAATTTCCCACTTATTTTGAAATGATATATTGAAAAACCATTTGAGAAATCTTGAGAGCATTTAACATTAATGTTCTAAGTCTTATAACTAAATAAACCTCTTGACTTCTTTCTTTGATCTTGATTTTTCTTTTTGCGCTTGATCTTCACTTTTGCACTTGATCTTCACTTTTGCCTTTGTTATCATCAAAAACTATTTGACATGCTTTAGGGACATAAGCATTCACAATGCTTTGCACCACTGATTTGACTAGCATCACCCTGCCCATAATTGATAACAGAGAAGCTTTCCAACAAGCAAGCTTATTCTTTATTCTATCCATGATAGGCTGCAGATGAAGTCTCTTAGGTTTACCTTTGAACAAAGGAATTCCCAAGTAAACAAATGGAATTGCTCCAGCTGAAAACCCCAATGAACTAGTAATGACCGCTTTTCTTTTTGCAGAAATACAACCTGTGTAAAACTTAGACTTAGCAGGATTGATTAGCTGGCCTGAAGCTTCACCATAATCATTGAAAAGCTTCATCAAATTCTTCAAATTCTTTTGAGTGCCTCTACACATCAACAAAATATCATCAGCATAGAGAATATGAAAAGGGATTGCATATCCTCCAGGCCCTGCCATTAACTGAAGTTGGCCATCTGCCACCATCTTTGTTAAACCTCTGCTAAGAACCTCTTCTGCAATGCAAAATAAGAGGGGAGACAAAGGATCACCTTGTCTGACCTCTCTATTACAAGAGAAGAAACCTGCTGGCTTCCCATTTATAAAAATTGATAACTTTGTTGAAAAAAGGATAACTTTAATCCAATCACAGAATTTGTTATTAAAGCCAAAACAATGCATGACTTTCAACAAAAAATTCCAGTCTAAAGTGTCAAAGGCCTTCCTTATATCAATCTTCGAAGCCAAATTTCCACCAAACACTTTTCTATCTAGCAAATTAATAACCTCTGAAGCTGTGCAAATGCAATCACCAATTTACCTACCTTTGATAAATCCCCTCTAGTTATCAAATACTATCTTGGGAGCAACCTTGGCCAATCTATCTACAAGCACCTTAGAGATGATCTTGAACTTGTAGTTGGCTAAAGCAATTAGTCTAAATTGCTCAATCATATCTGCCCCTTCTTCCTTAGGAATCAAAACAACCAAATTAGAATTGAAGTTTGGCAGCAACCATCCTA
Organism: Ormosia semicastrata; assembly: GCA_029884595.1. Classification (NCBI taxonomy): domain Eukaryota; kingdom Viridiplantae; phylum Streptophyta; class Magnoliopsida; order Fabales; family Fabaceae; genus Ormosia; species Ormosia semicastrata. The sequence goes on from JAQQTO010000060.1 coordinate 81,893,472, forward strand.
AAATAAAGAACTGAGTCACTACAGCATAAACATTCGAGGCAATCAAATCCCAATAGGTTTGAAAGAAAAAGCCATCAAAACCATCTGGACCTGGAGATCCATTGCTATTCATTAAAAACACAACATTTTTCACCTCTTCAATAGTTAGAAGGTCAGTCAAGAACCTATTATCTTCTGTTGAAACCAGGTTTGGAATGACCTCTTCAATCAAACCATTATCAACACAAGAATTACCTGAGGCAAACAAATTTTCATAGTAATTGACAGCATGTTGCTCAATGTCATCCATACTTATAAGAATCTGGTCCTCTTTTCTTAATACAGAAATTTGTTTAGTGATATGCCTGATCTTAGCTATTTTGTGGAAGAATTCAGTATTTCTATCTCCTTTAATATGCCAATTCAATCTAGACTTCTCAAGCTAGAAGTCTTCTTGGAAACTAAGATCCTGTTGCAAATGCTTTTGAGCTTCACTTTCTTGTGTGAAGCGGATCGAGAGGGACCGACTTGATCGATTCGGCTGAATTCTACCAAGAAGCGACTTGACTACTTTCACATTTTCATTTACATCACCAAAAACTTGCTTGTTCTATGCTTTAAACTTGAGATTTACATTTTTCAATTTTTTCAGATAACAGAAACATAGGGCAGCGAAAAACAGGGAATTTCCAAGCTTCCTCAACCAATTTGGCACAATCCGGATGACTATGCCACATCTTCATGAACTTGAAGGAAGATATTTACCTTCTGTCTCTCTTTTCCAAGCAAAGCAGAATGGGGGAATGATCAGATTTACTTCTGATCAAAGTGCTGCAACTTATGTTAGACCAGAAATCAATATAATCATTGTTAATTATCGCTCTATCAAGCCACTTCTCAGTGAAGGCAGCACATCTTCTGCCTTTAGCCTAGGTAAACTGACTGCCATTAGTTTCAAGATGGATAAGATAATTAGCTTCTGTCCAAAGTCTAAAATCTTTACAAGCCACTCTAGGGGGAGAACCATTTCCTCTATATTCATGTGCTCCTAAGACAACATTGAAATCACCAATGTAGCACCAAGGACCATTATGAGAAGATTGTATAGAAGTTAAATCCTGTTAAAGAGTCCTTCTAGAGATATAGTTAGTACTAGCATATATAGCAGCAAAGACAATTTCCTTCATATCTACCACGATAGAGAATGCTACAAATTGACTAGACACTATTAAAATGGATGGATTTAGATGAGCAGCACAAAGACACCATAAATTAGGCAATAAGTTACCTTTATGATTTACAGCAAAGAACTTAAGATTTAACTTCATAAGAAAACTAGGAGAGAACCTATCATAACTAATCCAAGGTTCAGCGATAAAAACAAAGGAAGGCTTGTTTGTATTACATAACCTCTTTAGCACTAGTTTTGTATCCTGGTTTGCAACTCCTCTAGCATTCCAGAAGAGTACTTTCATTGAGAATCTCTAAGCAGAGTAGCCCTAGATCTAGTTTTGTGGGCAATTTTGATGAGTTTTCTTCTTATCTTTCTTTTTCTGGGATTTAGAAATGACTCTTGTGAATTCAGGTTCAAGATCCTCTTCTTCTGGAGCCTTGCCATTTTGCCAAAACTTACTAATAATCTCCAAATCCTTCCTTGCCTCAGGATGCCTTATGTTAGATGCTGAGGCAATGTGATCAAGGTCAGCCACCATAGCCTTATCAGCCACATTTTGTTGTTGCACTACCTCATTTACCTGAGAGTTTTCCAAAGAATCGGCAACAAAATCTCCATGAATATCATATAGATGAGATTCATTATATAAAGTTTCAATAGAATCCAAAACATCATTCTCAGCATTTTGATTATCATAAACAGCATCCTCAATTCTTTTGAATATCAAATTAACAGGAACCTCAAAAATATTTAATTCCTCCTCCTCCCTCGGAATATTAAATTCCTTATCACCCCGATCAGGGACAAAGTCTAAATGTGGAACCCCAATAGCCGGATCATCATGTTGCATGCCAACATCCACAACCTGAGAAACCCGACCCTACTTATCCATCAAATTTGGATCTTTATCGGCAAAAATAGCGGTCCATTCTGAACCACATTGTCCTGATCTTGATTCGATTTACCCTGCTGAGGCTCTTAAACAGTTTTCTTGGGAACATATCGAGCCGCCACTTTCTTGTAACCTAAGTTAGCTTTATCAAAATCAGCATTCAACTTTTTGCAATGAGAGGCAGTGTGTCCTATAACAGAACACGAGGAACAAAACATAGGCAGTTATTCATATTCGATATCAACTAAAAAAGCAAATCCATCCTTTTCGACCATAATATTATTCCGGAGCTCCTTAGCAAGATCAATATCTACTAACACCCTAGCAAAGTGCCCAAGGGATTTATTAATTATTGCATCATCCAAAGACAAAGGGATTCCAATACCTCTAGTAATGGCAAATAGAATCCGTGGCCTGGATATTCTTGGGGAAGGCTATGAATCCGAATCCAACACTGAGTATTGATTTGCTTCACCCTATTAGGAGAAAAGTCTGGCGTCCAAGAGAGGAGCCTAAGGGTTCCTGGAGAAAGAGACTAAGCACCAACAACAAGAACTCTTCTCATGTCCTCAATCGAAGCAAAACTAAACTCAGAAAAGTCATTCCCTAACGGGATCATCTTCCAATGGCTCAAGGGCTGCCATTGCTTCAATAGCTTAGCCCGCAAGTCATCCAACTTTTAAGGAGAATCACCTTTCGAGAGCAACAATCTGCCATGAAGATTATTTTTGCAACTTTCAACACTAGCCAGGTATTCATCTTGAGGAATTTTGACCGCCATTGAATCACCCTTTCTTGCAAGGAATCGGTAGTTGACTTAAAGGAATGTCACAAGCATTATTTAGGGCTTGGGCAAAGGTTTTAGGTCGAAGATAAAAAGAGGAAGAGGCTGCCGCCTTCCTTTGAGGAGGAGGAAGGGAGGATAGAAGGGAAAGAGGCCGATGAGAAGGAGGGATGGATGCTTTCGGAAAAAGGATTTGCCAAGAAACATCCATGGTCGGCTCAATCAAACAACCAACCCCTAAAACCAAACCAGGTTAATATTATAAGCTATACCATTTAATCTTCCTTTGGACTTGGTCTTTGACATGACTTTGATGTTATCAATACCTTTATGAAATAGGCATTCACATTCTCCTTGTGTTGAGCTTAATTGAGATTTTTTTGCTTTTTTGTTGCAATGCTCACTCTTGGTACTTAGACTATACTACAAAGTATTGCTCACTTAAACAAGCATAGTTAGTCTAAATTCATAATTCAATATCTTCATATGCATGATTCATAAATGTATAACTCTAGTTAGTTTAACATGCATATAAGACTTTCATAGACACATCCAAATAAGATATTTATCAACTACTAATGGATATGCTCTATATACGATGCAACAAAGAATATATGCAAAGTGTTCTTTTTGTCTTGTATTTGTTATCATCAAAACTTAACATATTAAACCATTTGAGGCAAACTTATTTCCATAATCTCCCCCTTTTTTATGATGACAAATCACCAAAGAAAAATATGTTGAGCAATATACAAGAATGGATATTCATGTAAGCATATCAAACAATAAGCACAAGAATATATTTTTCTTTCTAATTTTCACTCCCCCTATTTGACATCAACAAAAAGGCTTAGAAAGAAAAAAATAATAGTTTCTCCCCCTTATAGATTCTACATATGATTCAAGAATAGAGAGATGAAACGATCATGCTTTCAAGATATAGAGGATTATTCATGCAATGCTTTTTTTATATTTTTGTATGTCAACATTTAGCATATGATAGCAATAAAACACTTTATGTAACCAAACAAAGATATAAGGCAAGAGATATAAACAACTTAAGAGCTAGGTTACCCCTCAAAATATGCATATTATCAAAATAATAGTTTAACATAGTTATGTATATATTTTTAGTCAACAAGGACATGGAAGAAAGATATATAAGATAAGGAAGATAAGCTCTCCCTTATTGAAGCACAAGATAGATAAAGGAAATATGTGTGCTAAGACCATGTAAGCACAATACCATAAAGTAAAGCAAGGCAAAAGATTTTTATTCTTAATTCATCAATCAAAAAACATTTTAAAAGCTTCTCCCCCTTTAAAAAAGAATTTTATAAGAACATATTACATTTTCAAAAGTATTTTAAGACATGATTCAAGTTTATTAAGAAACACATGATCATCATTAAAAATTATATAGCCATTTTGGGCAAATAATGATCATGTTAGGCATGTTAAGGTATAACACAACTCTCCTTCTCCAAATATCACAAGACATCAAAATTAAAGCATAAATAAGGGTAATAGATTGATATCACCAAAAGTGTACTCTTTGAGTTTTTGTAGGTGACTCCAACTTCCACCAACTTCCAAGCTTTAAGTTTTCATGAGGGAATAGAGATTCTTTGCACCCCTTTTAAAAGTTGAATCTTTTTAAACTTTATTATCCTTAAGTTGAATAAACTTATTCCATTTAAATGCTTGCTTGAGGTAGTTATCACTCTACAATATAATTCAAAGTATTTTCTTTGGTATCCATTAATTTTGGATCCATAAAGGTTAGTCATTATGCCAAACTCATAAGTAATTAAGCATTTAAAATAATAAAACAACAAATGAGTTCACAAGGACAAAAGATATTTCATTTCATTGATCAATTTAGCCAAGTACATATTTTCATCAAAAGAATAGCGAATTACATTTGATTAAGCATTTGTATTTTTAGTCTAATTACAAAGAATTCAGCATATACAACCAATTCTTCAGAAATAAAGGGGAAAAGTAGCAGAACCTTTCATATAATTCGTGTTTATTCGAATAGCAATAATGTTATTTGTAACATCCCGAAAATTACTTATTTCATTATAAATAATCATTTTATAATATTTGTGATTTTTGGTGATTTTTGTGAAATTTTCTGGAAATGTTGAATATTTTAATATATTCCTCGTTTTGCGTATGCCTTGAGTAGAGCGGGATAACGAAATGTTCTCCCTGAGGTTGGTAAACCTTGAACTGTCAATGCGTCGACGGGGGATCTTACTAAACCCGAGGCCAGGCACAGTTTGCGAGGTTTGTATTTTTCAAGGTTTTATCTGCTAGATAAAATCGCGGTATCATAAAATTATCGAATGAATAATAAAATATTATTTTCATCACTTGTAATTTTATTCACTGAGAAAATAATTCTACAGTGTAATTGATCATCTATCAGATGTATTTAATTTGGAGACTAGCTTACCATACACTTTATCAAGGAGCGCGCGAAGCTTCTCAAGGAAGCTTCTTCCAACTATTATTTTATTATTTCTCTATTCTCCTAATTTGTGCAGCACGTTTGAATTAAGGGGTCTAATTCATTTCTCTCCCATTCTCCTCATTCACATTTGGTCACTCTCCTCACGAGATCACTATTCACTCATCTTTCTCTCTTCTCTTTCATCCCACAGAAGCAACACCATCCACCCACACCTCCGTTTTGTTCTTCAAAACCGTCACACTCCCAGACACCCTTTCGTGTTTGGAGAACCACCATATCTGAGGAAAACATCTCCAAGGTCCTACATTTTCTTCATCTTCATCTTCTCCACTATTGAAGCTTAAAGGTTGGAACTTTAAGCATCTCCTGGAAACTGAAAACGTGATTTCTGACCAAAAAGGAGTAGTTTTTCTTTGTGCTTCTCCAAGGTAAGAGGAAGACACTCCTCCTCAACCTATTTTAGCATTTAGGAACGTCTGTGATTGGTGTTGAGGGTCATTCTACTTTTGTATGTTGTTTTGTATTGTATCTGTGCTATTTGATTGTTTGACTTTTGAATATATATATATATATATCGATTGTTTGAGTTTTGAATATATATATATATCTGGATGTATTAGAACGTGGAATAAGGAAGGGAATGAATCCCGATTGGTTCTCGGATAGTTATGGTGTAGGCCAAGAAATTTGGAAACTTAATGAGAAAGCGGTAATAGTGCGAAATCGGCCAAAATACGTCGAATGTGAAAACCTGGTCTTACGGTGAAATGTTAAAATCCGTCGAGTATGAACTTACGGCCAAACTATCGAATTTGATATCCTAATTACTTAGTGAAATGTTAAAATCCGTCGAGTATGAACTTCGACCAAACACTGTCGAATTTGATATCCTAATTACTTAGTGAAATGTTAAAATCGTCGAGTATGAACTTCGGCCAAACACTGTCGAATTTGATATCCTAATTACTTAGTGAAATGTTAAAATCCGTCGAGTATGAATTTTCGGCCAAACACTGTCGAATTTGATATCCTAATTACTTAGTGAAATGTTAAAATCGTCAGTATGAACTTCTAGCCAAACCTGTTGAATTTGATATCCTAATTACTTAGTAGAATGTTAAAATCCGTCGAGTATGGACTTCTGGCCAAACCTGTCGAATTTGATATCCTAATTACTTGGTAAAATGTTAAAATCCGTCGAGTATGAACTTCTGGCCAAACCTGTCGAATTTGATATCCTAATTACTTAGTAAAATGTTAAAATCCGTCGAGTATGAACTTCTGGCCAAACCTGTCGAATTTGATATCTTGATCACTTAGTAAAATGTTAGAATCCGTCGAGTTTAGACTTCTGACCATTTCCGTCGAATGTCAAAACCCGTCGAGTTTAGATTTCTGACCACCAAACACAATGTGAAAATCCGTCGAGTTTAGATCTTTGACCACTAAACACAATGTCAAAATCCGTCGAGTATGAATCCCGATCATGCCCGTCGAGATTGATCTTCCGACCAAAACCCGTCGAATAGAGTCCCTGGACACTTAGGAGAAACTGCCCCCAAAGTTAATAATCGTCGAGTTTGAGAGATAATGCCTGTCGAGTAGATGAATTTCTCCAGACCTGTCGAAATTAGAGATTTCGACTAGTGTTTCGTCGGTTCGACACTTGGGAGATTTTCTCCAACGTCGACACCTATACCCGTCGAATTGAGGCTTTTCTTCGACCCTGCGGAGGGTTCGACGGATTTTGATCTTCGTTCGACGAGAACCCCATCCAAACAGAAATTGATTTCTTGCCAATCCTATTATAAAATGTTTTCCCCATTCTTTCCTCCTCCTGTTACATTATTCTTCGTCGAATGGCAGCTTCAATTATTCATAAAACATATTGTCTTCGTCGAATTCAAAAGTATACCTATCACCCAACACCTAGTAATTGAAATCTGTGACTCAGTTTGTGATTTCGACCGTGTATTTTCCTGGACCCAAAACCTTGGGACTAATAGAGGCATATTGATTATAAATAAATGGGATGACTAGAAATTACTTAGGGATACATAAACAGGGAAGAACATGAGAGTGTGAGATTTTGAGATCTTAGAATAACCTTCTAAGGGCATATGAATAAATTACCTAAGAGGATTTAAGTTAACTAAGAAAATTCCTTTAGAGACAAACTCTGTAAGTAAAGCTAAACCTAAGTAAGAATTCATAATACGCTTTAAAATGTATTAATTTATTTAACAATAATATCATGCTATTATGGGTCCATGTGGGTGACCATTGATTGGGTTAATTCTTACTTGGGCAAATTGTGACGTATGATGGAATAGTATGTAATAATGATCATACATGATTATGCATAGAGTTTGTATGCATTGTGGATAAATCATATGACATGCATTTGAGGCATGATTGATCGAGTTGTCATGAGAAGCATGATAGAGTCATGCATTGCACAAAAGAACGAGAATGTCCGCTGGACTTTGTTAAGGCCGAGTTGCCTAGGAGTTGAATCACACCTTAGTGCGGGTGCGACTAGACACGTGGGGTCTGTAGATGACCTTGAGGGCGTCGGGCGCGGGCGTCTCGCGAGAGGGCGTGGTAGCTCCTCTGGACCGTGGAGACAGACCGATACACACGCACCGACGATCCTAACTGGCCACAGTCCTATATCGAGATCTTGTGAGAATGCCGCTGTATAAAGCCTTGTTGCGCAAAATGACTGATTATTTTCTGGAAAGCACTTGTTTTTATGGCTGACGAGATACTGGCCCTGAATCATTCTCTTCGACTATTTTGTGTCTAGCTCCATGAAGTAGGATTTTGATTAGAGGGCACATGTGCATAGTGAGTCCATGAATTATCTGGCATACATTGTTATTATAATTGGAACTGTTGTATTCCTGATATATCCATATATATATATATGATTTTCTGAAAGCTAATACGGTTGATTATAACTGCTACTAAATGTTTATTACCATTATTGCTATCATAAATGCTATGTGGGCGTCTTGCGCCGTTTGGTTTCTTGATGCTATGACTAGTAATGATGGTAGGATGTCTTACCTCTTTCTTGTACTTTTCTTGCTCTATGTTAATTTTTGGTTAAAGACTATAAGTGGGAACGAAGTTGGATTCCTTTGGATTTTATTGGTTTGACCTACTGCATTCGGTGATGCCGTCGCGACGGGAGCTCTTTTTGGGGTTTGTTCGAATTATGTTCGCTTTGATACCAAGACCTGTAGAGTCGACTGGACCAACAAGCGTATGTGACATGCTGGGGATCTGACTTTAACCATGAAGAGGACTGCGATTGAAGACCTTATCTTGTATTTCTCACTACACTGGTGAGCCCGGAATTGCCTCACGCATTCGGGATACGATGGAGTGCCCAACTCCTTAGTCGTAGATATATTATGGGTAGTTTATATTTTATTTTGCATTACCTATATAAAGTGTATTTTGAGTACATGTATGCTTCAAGGCAATTATCCAGACTTAAATGTTGTAAATTGAGTACATATTATAATTCATAATTTAACTGGTTGTATATGTAACTACTCATTCGTGGCTCCTATTTTCCTCATATGAGAAATTTTTAATATTTATGGTAAATTTGTTGTTTGACAATGTTAGCACGCCGACATTTAGTGACCGTGACATAATGACAATTGTGCATTGGTTATTAAATCGAGGGGTGTTACATTTTATGGTTATCAGAGCTCAGTTCATCCTGTTGAGCCGGGGTATGGACTGACTATGCTAAGACATGTTAGAAGTTTTTGTATGTTGTGTACTTCTTTGTCTTTTGATTGAGATGTTGGGAAAGGAAGGCATGGCTTGCCGTAGGTTGAGTATTGGTAGCTACTGTTGCACAATTACGTGACATTGAGTACTGGCCCACTCAATGTGTAATGTTCTGTGACTACAGGAAACTATGACTTCACCTAGGCGTATTAAGGCAATAAGAGTTCTTTAGAAAGAAGCTCAGCTGGTATAACTGAACTTGCTTAGGATTTGTTTGCATTTATACCCTTGTTGTGTTACCTCTAGAATTGTTTCAAAGGGTAGTAAAATAAGACTTGCAAGGTTAGTTGACTGAGGTGTCTAAGAGGTTTTCGAAAACTGATTCTCTTTGGAAAGGAGTATCTGGCATAAGCTTGGTTCGAGAAGCTGCATAGGAGTCAACGACTTACTGGAGATCGCGCCGCAGAAGGCAGAATGAAGGAGCTCAAATTATAGTCTTTTGGGTTGTCTTGATTGGGTTATGTGACTTTTGTGCTCGGTTTCCAAAAAGAGATAATATTGTTTGGAATGAATGCTTTTGATTTTCCCTTATTATTTGACTTGGTTGTTCTTGAAGAAAGACAATGACTCGAGGTAAATATAAGTGCGTGAACGCGGGGATTGACAATGATGACACGATTGCGGCAACCGAAGAAATACAAAGAATGGTTAATGTAACTACACGCCAAGATCAGAGAGCTGCACAACAGCAGGAATTGGAAGTTGAAGTTCAAAATTTGAAGGAAGAAAGTCGACTTTGGGGTAACTCTGGATTACCAAAGTTCCAAAGGAGGAACCGTGGGAAGGCCAAACAGTTTAGCGAAGCCGTATATACTACGACCAAGGGGACAAACGGCGACAACCAATGCACGAAGGAGGTACGAGTGGTAGTAAGTCCAATCCAACTGTGGTACCATTGTCAATGTGTAAGAAGTGCGGAAAGGACCACTTCATGAGGGATTGTAAGATCGAAGGAAGAATTTGTTTCAAGTGCGGAAAGCAAGGACATGTGTGGAGGGATTGTGCTTTACATGAGACAAAACCTCCATATGCGATCAAAGGGCAATCTGCTTCAAATGCGGAAAGGACCATTTAACCAAGGATTGTACGAACGGTGGGATAATTTGTTTCAAATGCAGAGAGCTAGGACATGTGGCTAAGAACTGTACTTCGCAAAGGACGAAGCCTTTTGTTGGTGATGCACGCACTTCACAATCTCACGAAGAAAGGAGAGTAAATTTCTCTAGTGGAGTAGAAACATCCAAGATCGAAGACCTGAACGAGGGGGCTTGTACTACGATGGATGACCCTGTGATTATACTGTATAATTCTGGGGGTAACCCGTTTCTTTATGATGTATGAATGTAGGAATCCAGTAGGGATATTCATACCTTCGTTATCTTTTGACTAAGTTATTCCTATTTTGGCTACTAAGAACTTGTTGATGGTAGCCAAGTTGTTTAAATTATCCTACGACCTATTAAAGACTAAATCTTTTGGTAATCTGATTCGTTTACTTCTTTTGCAAATTAGATGTAATGTTAACAAAAGGGATTGGTTATCTTTCAACCATATCCTGTTGAAATATTCCAATGAAATTCTAAGAGTTCGTTTATGGAATTGAGTTATCTGTGTATTTATTTCCTTTCGACTCGAATGATACTGTTCTCGTTTGTAAGACTACTCTCATTACAATAGGTCTGTTTAGAACGATCCTATTGTTGTTAGAAATTGAAACCCTTTTTACCAATTCAATCACCTACTTTCTTCATGAATAGGCTTAATCTCAGGAAGGGGATTGATTGTTTTCTAAACGGGTCTCGTTATTCAATTTCAATGGAAATTAAGTGTTTCTTGAGACAGAAATTTCCTAGATGTGAATCAATGAAACTCACTCCTACGTTTTATTAGACTATATCATACTCTTCGTTAGGCGGGCCTAGTGGTAAATCAAGTAACTTCCCTATTTTTCTTTCTGGCCTTTATAACGTTTCTAGTATACTTTGATTGAGTAAATGTGTTCCCGAATCTGAACCATAACAACATGCTAAGCGTAGCACGATAAAGTGAGAACTTACCCTATGAGACATTTGTTCGAATCAAGGAAAGACGATTTGGCAAATCAATTGAAGGACGCCGTTATTTTCTCCAATATCATTTTGGGTTCTCAACTATCATTAAGATCATTTGAGAGAAGGGTATATTTCCAAGGTAACTTTCTCTGATACGTAGTGAATACCACGGGTATTTCGTAATATCGTTCCAAGTAATGAACACTTCGATAGTAACCATCGACTACACAAACAAGACCTTTCTTCCCTATTGAGACAGAATTGTCATGTTGTTCTTCAAATTCAGAAGAAGAACGAGGAGTTACGCTAGAAGCTGTTCAAGTGTGAATTTCGGTTTGAGGCAGTTTAACTTTTGAGTCAAGTGATATTTAAAAGAAGGAACTATTGAAGATCCGTCGCGAGTTGGAGCAATTCTTCAATGGGACAGACCAAAGACTGTATTGCAGATTTGTAACTTTAAAGGATCAGCTGAATAGTACGGGGGACTCACTGCAGAATTCTTCAGAATAGTTTTGTATGGACTGATGTATACGAGGGAAATTTTCAAAGATTGAAGAGACACTCAATTTCTTCGCCAAAGACGATTCTGCCCAACCCCAATGAACTTTTGAGATACCTAGTGATGCTTCACATTTAAAGTTTAGAACGTGCGCTTGATCAGAATAGAAGGAATGATAATGTACGCTTAGCGACAATCAAGAATACATGAGAAGGATTACCTTACACTAACTCAGAATTAGCTCTGTAGTTGCATTGAAGGTCTAGAGGCATTTTCTACAAGGAGAAATTCTCAATGCCTATAGTAATCTTAAGAGCCAAAGGTATTTTGGTTTATTAGAATGAGTTGAATATAAGGCAGAAATGATGATTAGAAGTTCCAAAAGATTTTGATTTTTGTTTTGGTATAATATCAGAAGAGGTGAATGTCGTAGAGGACGCCTTAGGAAGAAAATACGTTTAGTTGTCTACTACAGTGAGCAAGAAGAGTAAGTTCGATAGAGACACTCAGCGGTGTACAATTGTTTTGGGAGTTGGCTGTTGGATGGCTGAAGACTCAAGGAGCGTAAAATCTTTTGTTGATCGGCCTATGACGTCAACACATTTTTGCTCGTTAATATAAGATGCTCAGGGGAAGGAAGCAACCTTATTGCTGTGATTTGGATTGATGCAATGCGAAGATACAACACGAGAACTAAGAGACGAAATGAAAGAAACACGGTCGCGTTTGTTCTAAGATATGATGAATTTCGAGGACAAAATTCCTTTTTAGAAGGGAGTGTTGTAACATCCAGAAAATTGCTTATTTCATTATAAATAATTATTTTATAATATTTGTGATTTTTGGTGATTTTTGTGAAATTTTCGGAAACGTTGAATATTTTAATATATTCCTCGTTTTGCGTATGTCTGTGATTGGAGCCGGGATAACGAAATATTCTCCCGATTTGGTAAACCTTGAGCTGTCAATGCGTCGACGGGGATCTTACTAAACCCGAGGCCGGGCACGGTTTTGCGAGGTTGCATTTTTCAAGGTTTTATACGCTAGATAAAATCGCGGTATCATAAAATTATTGGATGAATAATAAAATATTATTTTCATCACTTGTAATTTTATTCGGCGAGAAAATAATTCTACGAGTGTAATTGATCATCTATCGGATGTATTTAATTTGGAGACTAGCTTACCATACACTTTATCGAGGAGAGCGCGAAGCTTCTCAAGGAAGCTTCTTCTAACTATTATTTTATTATTTCTCTCTTCTTCTATTTTGTGCGACACGTTTGAATTAAGGGGTCTAATTCATTTCTCTCCCATTCTCCTCATTCACTTTGGTCACTCTCCCTCACGCAGATCACTATTCACTCATCTTTCTCTCTTCTCTTTCACCCCACAGCAGCAACACCATCCACCCACACCTCCGTTTTGTTCTTCCAAAACCATCACACTCCCAGCACCCTTTCGTGTTTGGAGAACCACCATATCTGAGGAAAACATCTCCAAGGTCCTACATTTTCTTCATCTTCATCTTCTCCACTGTTGAAGCTTAAAGGTTGGAACTTTAAGCATCTCCTGGAAACCGAAAACGTGATTTCTGACCAAAAAGGAGCAGTTTTTCTTTGTGCTTCTCCAAGGTAAGAGGAAGACACTCCTCCTCAACCTATTTTAGCATTTAGGAACGTCTGTGATTGGTGTTGAGGGTCATTCTACTTTTGTATGTTGTTTTGTATTGCATCTGTGCTATTTGATTGTTTGAGTTTTGAATATATATATCTGATTGTTTGAGTTTTGAATATATATATATATCTGGATGTATTGGAACGTGGAATAAGGAAGGGAATGAGTCCCGATTGGTTCTCGGATAGTTACGGTGTAGGCCAAGAAATTTGGAAACTTAATGAGAAAAGCGGTAATAGTCGAAATACGGCCAAAATACGTCGAATGTGAAAACCTGGTATTTACGGTGAAATGTTAAAATCCGTCGAGTATGAACTTCGGCCAAACACTGTCGAATTTGATATCCTAATTACTTAGTGAAATGTTAAAATCCGTCGAGTATGAACACGGCCAAACACTGTCGAATTTGATATCCTAATTACTTAGTAAAATGTTAAAATCCGTCGAGTATGAACTTCTGGCCAAACCTATCGAATTTGATATCCTAATTACTTAGTAAAATGTTAAAATCCGTCGAGTATGAACTTCTAGCCAAACCTGTTGAATTTGATATCCTAATTACTTAGTAGAATGTTAAAATCCGTCGAGTATGGACTTAAGCCAAACTGTCGAATTTGATATCCTAATTACTTGGTAAAATGTTGAAATCCGTCGAGTATGAACTTACGGCCAAACACTGTCGAATTTGATATCCTAATTACTTAGTAAAATGTTAAAATCGTCGAGTATGAACTTACGGCCAAACACTGTCGAATTTGATATCTTGATTACTTAGTAAAATGTTAGAATCGTCGAGTTTAGACTTCGACCATTTCGTCGAATGTCAAAACCCGTCGAGTTTAGATTTCGACCACCAAACACAATGTGAAAATCGTCGAGTTTAGATCTTTGACCACTAAACACAATGTCAAAATCCGTCGAGTATGAATCCGATCATGCCGTCGAGATTGATCTTCCGACCAAAACCCGTCGAATAGAGTCCCTGGACACTTAGGAGAAACTGCCCCCAAAGTTAATAATCGTCGAGTTTGAGAGACAATGCCTATCGAGTAGATGAATTTCTCCAGACCTGTCGAAATTAGAGATTTCGACGGTGTTTCGTCGGTTCGACACTTAGGAGATTTTCTCCAACGTCGACATCTATACCCGTCGAATTGAGGCTTTTCTTGACCCTCCGGAGGGTTCGACGATTTTGATCTTCGTTCGACGAGAACCCCATCCGACGAGAAATTGATTTCTTGCCAATCCTATTATAAAATGTTTTCCCATTCTTTCCTCCTCTGTTACATTATTCTTCGTCGAATGGCGAGCTTCAATTATTCATAAAACATATTGTCTTCATTGAATTCAAAAGTATACCTATCACCCAACACCTAGTAATTGAAATCGTGACTCAGTTTGTGATTTCGGCCAGTGTATTTTCCTGGACCCAAAACCTTGGGACTAATAGAGGCATATTGATTATAAATAAATGGGATGACTAGAAATTACTTAGGGATACATAAACGAGGGAAGAACATGAGAGTGTGAGATTTTGAGATCTTAGAATAACCTTCTAAGGGCATATGAATAAATTACCTAAGAGGATTTAAGTTAACTAAGAAAATTCCTTTAGAGACAAACTCTGTAAGTAAAGCTAAACCTAAGTAAGAATTCATAATACGCTTTAAAATGTATTAATTTATTTAACAACAATATCATGCTATTGTGGGTCCATGTAGGTGACCATTGATTGGGTTAATTCTTACTTGGGCAAATTGTGACGTATGATGGAATAGTATGTAATAATGATCATACATGATTATGCATAGAGTCTGTATGCATTGTGGATAAATCATATGACATGCATTTGAGGCATGATTGATCGAGTTGTCATGAGAAGCATGATAGAGTCATGCATTGCACAAAAGAACGAGAATGTCCGCTGGACTTTGTTAAGGCCGAGTTGCCTAGGAGTTGAATCACACCTTAGTGCGGGTGCGAATAGACACGTGGGGTCTGTAGATGACCTTGAGGGCGTCGGGCGCGGGCGTCTCGCGGAGAGGCGGTGGTAGCTCCTCGGGACCGTGGAGACAGACCGATACACACGCACCGACGATCCTAATTGGCCACTGATCCTATATCGAGATCTTGTGAGAATGCCGCCGTGTATAAAGCCTTGTTGCGCAAAATGAGTGATTATTTTACGGAAAGCACTTGTTTTTATGGTGACGAGATACGGCATGTCTCCCTGAATCATTCTCTCCGATTGTTTTGTGTCTAGCTCCATGGAGTAGGATTTTGATTATTGAGGGCACATGTGCATAGTGAGTCCATGAATTATCTGGCATACATTGTTATTATAATTGGAGCTGTTGTATTCTTGATATATCCATATATATATATATGATTGCACTGAAAGCTTGTCTAGTTGATTATAAGCTGCTACTAAATGTTTATTACCATTATTGCTATCATAAATGCTATGTGGGCGTCTTGCTTGCCGTTTGGTTTCTTGATGCTATGGTGGTAATGATGGTAGATGTCTTACCTCTTTCTTGTACTTTTCTTGCTCTATGTTAATTTTTGGTTAAAGACTATAAGTGGGAACGAAGTTGGATTCCTTTGGATTTTATTGGTTTGACCTACTGCATTCGGTGATGCCGTCGCGACGGGAGCTCTTTTTGGGGTTTGTTCGAATTGTGTTTGCTTTGATACCAAGACCTGTAGAGTCGACTGGACCAACAAGCGTATATGACATGCTGGGGATCTGACTTTAACCATGAAGAGGACTGCGATTGAAGACCTTATCTTGTATTTCTCACTACACTGGTGAGCCCGGAATTGCCTCACGCATTCGGGATACGATGGAGTGCCCAACTCCTTAGTCGTAGATATATTATGGGTAGTTTATATTTTATTTTGCATTACCTATATAAAGTGTATTTTGAGTACATGTATGCTTCAAGGCAATTATCCAGACTTAAATGTTGTAAATTGAGTACATATTATAATTCATAATTTAACTGGTTGTATATGTAACTACTCATTCGTGGCTCCTATTTTCCTTATATGAGAAATGTTTAATATTTATGGTAAATTTGTTGTTTGACAATGTTAGCACGCCGACATTTAGTGACCATGACATAATGACGATTGTGCATTGGTTATTAAATCGAGGGGTGTTACATTATTCGAATAATCTTGCATGGAGACCAATGGTCGTGGTATTTCTTCCAGAAGTTATTCAAATATCTCTAAGGTTATTTGAATAACTAGCTCTATAACTTGGCTGTCTGCCAAGGATTTATTCGAATAACCTTCTGGTTATTCGAATAACCATATAAGGACAAAGCCTCGTGAAAGCATTATTCAAATAATGCTCCACTTATTCGAATAGGACAAATACAAGAAAATACAGGATCAAGAGATCAACTTTAGGTTTATTCAAATAAGGTCACTATTTATTTGAATAAAGCATGAAGACATAAAGACATAAGTAGCACATATATTTGAATAAAACACAAGTTATTCGAATGAGACAGATATGAAAAACACGAACTGTGGTTGCTGGGATCAGGTTATTTGAATTAATTGAATGTTATTCGAATAGAACTGATACGCAACACATTTTTCTCAGTAGCTGATTGAGTTTATTCGAATAACCACAGGTTTATTCGAATAAACCTATCAGAAAAACATTAATGGGCACATATAGGGATACAATTAGAGAGAAGGAAACATACCCAAAGATGAGATACCTGCAAAACAAGTTTTAGGATACCTCTAACGCTCAAGTCAGTAATAATTCAAGAGTAATAAATCAATGATAAAGTAATATACACAAGTATTCAATTATATGTATGATTGATCAAAAACTCAAGCTCAAGAATATTATCATTAAACATTTCATTTCAAATAAAGAACATATTTACCTAGCATATTCAAGACATGTAGAGATATATAGAAAACTTAAAGCATAAAAATCATCCATAGTCATAGAATACCCTATTATCAATAAATATGCAAGGTAGTGAGTAAAGGGTGTAACAAGAATATAATCATGTGCTATATATAATATTCAAATTTTACTAAGTGCACATGATTCAATCAATCACTTAAGGCCTACAAGGAATATACCTCAAATTTATTAACTTTACATGTGAGTGTGCATAAGAGGTAAAAACTTTTAATACGTTGGCCTTGGTAATCAAGGAAATACTTTTTCTTATTCATTGCTTCTCTTTTGGAGTCTTGAACTTTATAAGTTTTACATTTTGTACTTGATAAGCTTTGGTTGAAGTCATCTTTCTTCTTTGACCAAAGTTTCTACCATTGGGCTTTGGAAGCATTCTCCTTGATGACTCCTCTTTCTTTTGATTAATTAGTCCATCCTTTTGAGAAAATTTCTGCATAATTGAAACACTAGGAGGAAATTTTGGTACCCACTTTATTTTGGGTCCTTGAATGTTAGTACTAGGGCCTTTAAGATTTTTAGGAACCCATACCATATTATTTCTCATATAAGGATTTCTTCTATAATTGCATAAATGAGAAATATGTCCTAGATGACCACAAAAATTGTAAACAATTGAATTCAATGATGGCTTGGTCCTTTGAAGATCATTTTTGGAAAACTTAAGCCTTTTGTTGTTTTTATATTCTAAACTATTTTTGCCATAAGACTTACTTGAATTTTCATGTGGAATAACATTACTTTTATTCTCATTTATAAGGATAGAATGTAAGTAATTAGAATCATTAGCTTTGGCAAATTCAGAATATAAGTCCTCAACTTGATTCTCTAAATCAATGCAGTTTTCACAAGAAGTTGAAGTTTCACATTTCAAAGGCATTTCCTCATCAAGAAAAGCATATTCATTTTTTAAAGTCTCAATTTTATTTTCAATGAAGGAGATGTTTTCCAAACAAGATAAGATTTTCTTTTCTAAATTCAACAAACCATCATATAATTCATCATATGCACATTGTAGCTCATAATAGGAAAGACTATAATCTAGTTTAGAATTATTTACCTCAAAATCCTTTTTAGCCATATAGGAAGTAGTCTCAATTTCTAGCAAAATTGGCTCTTTAAGAGAATTACCTTCTTCCTCATCAATTTTGTTTTGTTTTGCCTCTTCTTCAAATTGAGCACCATCATCACCAAGAGGCATTTGACTCCCTTCAATTATAACACCCCAAAAATCACTTGTTTCATGATATATATTCATTTTATAATATTTGTAATTTTTGTGAATTTTTTTAGAATTATTTGATTATTTTAATATATTTCTCGATTTACGTGCACACTAAGCGGGACCGAAAAAATAAAATATTTTTTCCGAGGCCGAAAAACTTTGGACTATGAAAACGTCAACGGGGGATCTTACTAAACCCGAGGCCGAGCACAGTTTACGAAGTTTTCATTTTTTGAGATTTTATCTGATAAATAAAATCGTAATATATTTTATTATACGTGGGATAATAAATATTGTTTCTGCTAACTGTAGCCTTTGTCCACTATATAATATTTTTAGTATAGTGTTAGTCATCTTTTCTAATAGAGCACTTTAATGATATCACCAAGATGACATCATCACTGTAACATCACACTTCATTTTATCAAAAAGTGTGCAAAGCTTCTCAAGGAAGCTTCCTGCCAAGCTTCCCAAGGAAGCCACTTTTGTAACACCCTGAAAATTATTTATTTCATCATAGATAATCATTTTATAATATTTATGATTTTTGAGAATTTTTCTGGAATTTTTCAGAAATGTCAAATATTTTAATATATTTTTCATTTTACATGCACACTGAGCAGAGTCAGTGAAACACCCCAAAAATTATTTGTTTCATCATGAATAATTGTTTTCTAATATTTGTGATTTTTGAGAATTTTTCTAGAATTTTCTGGAAACGTCGAATATTTTAATATATTCCTAATTTTGCATGCACACTGAGCGGAGTCGGGAAAATGAAATATTTTTCCTGAGGCTGGTAAACCTTGAACTATGAATGTATCGACAGGGGATTTTACTAAACCCAAGGTCGGACACAATTTATGAGGTTCACATTTTTCAAGGTTCTAGCTGATCAATAAAATCACTGTACCGAAAAAATTTCTGATAAATAGTAAATACCATTTTCATTAACTATAACTTTTGTTCACTGAAAAATAATTCTAACAGAGTAATTAATCATCTGTTCTAGAGTGTTTAATTAAGGAGACAACCTTACTTTTTACTTTATCGAGAAACGTGTGAAGCTTCTCAATGAAGCCTCAAGGAAGCTTCTAGGAAATTTCCTCCCAGGCTTCTCAAGGAAGCTACTCACTTCCTCTCTCCTCCCTCTCACTCACGGCTGCTGCACCCTTGGGAGCCCAAAGTTGTGCATCAATTTAATTAATCAACCTATTCACATTTCAAAAATCCTAAAAAGCTATCATCTTTATTTTCCTATGCACTTTCTCTCTCTACCTTCTTTTTCCTTTACATTTTCTCTTCCTTCTCTCTAGAAGAGGCTCACGGCCAGCACCTCCTCAAGCCCTCCACCATCACTAAAATTCCAACTAAATACATTTTCTTAATCCCCTCCATCATCTAAACACTTCTCTAGTTGGTGATTCTTGAAAAAACTTGCATCTTTACCACTTTCTTCAAGCTTCAAGCTTAGGATTTTTGGGTAAGGTTCTTGATTCTTCACTCTTTTTTCCATATTTTCATTTTTATGGTCTCCTTTGTGACCATCTATACTTTATTTTTCAAGTATGGGTGATATCTTGATGAGATTGAAATTTCTAGGGTTTGGTTGAGTGCAAATCCAAAAATTACAAGGAGCTCAAGGGGGGTTCTTTTGCTTGTTTTCTTCTCTTTGGTAAGAGAAAGATACTCCTCCTTAACCTCTCTTGGTAGTAAGGAACTTTGTTTTGTGATTGATTGTGAGAAAACCTTATTGAGGGTTATTCTTTATTTGTATGATTTGTATGATGACATGTTGTTGTTAATTTGTTTAAGTTGTTTGATTTATTGGCTATGTACATTGATATACTTGGATGGATTGGAATACTTGAAATGGAAGAAAATGACCTAGATTTCCTCTAGGGGGCTCACAATTTTTGGGGCCAAAATTAGGGTTCTTGGTAAAAATTTATAACAAGTGGAAGACATAGCTAATCAAGTGGACAATATGTAATTAATGGATTGAAAATTTGGAATCCTAAAATTTAGTAAGGCTCACGGCCTCTAGCGTTAATAATAACCTAATTATGTAAATTCATACAACTATGACATTTAATTAAGCAAGTAAATAAATAAGAAGATTACGTAATAGAAGGAAATAAATTTAGTAACCTAAAGGAATTCTTTGGACCTTAAACACAAATAAGGATGTGTGAGACTTGGTAAGACTTAAAATTAATTCTTTAAGTGAATAAGACTAAGTTCAAAGTAAGGAACCTAATTATGAAAAGAATTTCATAAGAGACATCACATTGAAGTGGAACTTAACTAATTTGGACAATTAGGAATTATCTAGGATTTCATAAAATGGAAAGAACCAAGAATGAAACTTTACCTAAAAGACTTAGAGTGATTTTCAATTAAAGTAAGGACATGAGTGTAAGTGAGAATACTAAATAATTTCATAATGTACCAAAAATGTAATGTACCGTTGGAAGGCTTTAGACTATTTAATGTGGGTCCATATGTGGGACCAAGAATATTATGATGCTTACTTTGGCCAATTGTGGCATATTGTGGAAAAGTATGTAATGATAAATATACATGTTATATGCATTGAGTCATCATGCATTGTGAAAGTCCGTTGGATTGTTGTTAAGGCCATGTTGCCTAGGAGATTGAATACACCTTTATGCGGGTGCGAGTAGACTAGTGTAGGTCATTCTATTGACCTTGGGGGCATCGGGGCGTGGGCATCTCACAGTGGACAGCTGGTAGCACCACTAGGCCATGAGATAAACCGATGCGAACGCACCGACGATCCGTATGTGACACTGTCCTATATCGTGATCTAGTGTAGAATGTCTGTACAATGCCTTGATGTGCACGTAGATAAATTGATGAATTATAGCACTTTGGCCGCGGCAGCCGAGTTGCAGACATGTCTCCTGATTTTTCTCTCTAACTATTTGTGTCTAGCTCCATAGAGTAGGATTTTGGTGTTGTATGCATGTGCATAATGAGTCCATATATTACCTGGCATTTTAATTCTTATGATATATTGGAACTATCACTGTACTGATGTATAATTGCCTAGAACTGCTTAACTGTTTATTGCTGTTATTTAATATTTATTATTATTACCTCTCGAGATGCTATGTGGGCGCCTTGCGCCGTTTTGTTTCTTTACTGCCATAATTGGTAATGATGGTAGGATGTCTTACCTCTTTCTTGTGTTTCTATTATTTCTTCCTGTTTATAAATATGTTTCATCGAAGACGTCAGCAAGGAGGGTGAAGCTCCTGAATTTCCCGACTTCTGCCCCGACCGCGACTAGCACCTACTGTTGGATCATGGCGGCACGCTCACGCGGATTTTTAGGTGATATGCGTCCGACCTTCCTTGGAGGGCCAGATTGCTGGCACGTCAACCTAAACTCCGATCGCTATGTCTACCTGGGAGACGTGTTGATTTTGTTGGCTTGGGGGTGTCATAAACTGCCGATCTTCACTTGCAGCGTCAGTTTACATCTAGAGTTTTATTTGCCCATCAGGGAGATGTGGGGTGATTGTTACTACACCCCACAGGAGGATTCTTTTGATTCCACTGCTCGGGCTCCGGCCCGTAACTCAGTGGCTCCTATGGAGGTTTCCTCGGATGAGGATGATCCTGAGGAGGATCCTAACACGGTTCCTCCTCATCTTAGGGACTGATACTGTCGATAGCTACTGATGGCTATCAGGGAATATTTTGAGGGCCTAATGTGTCATTATTTTGGTGGCCTGTATATTTATGATCTCTTGGGGCATACATGTATAATTTTGCTTTTTGTATATTCAGGCACTGTAATCAAACAAGTTTAATATATTGATATATCATTGTTCATGTATGATGGTTTGATGTATGCTTTATTTTTATTTTACTATTTATTAAAATTATGTCTTATCACTATTTTTATTAATTATAACAAATATATATATATATATTATTGGGAATTGCGGATCAAAATATCTCGCAGCGGAATAATAGGATTCCCATACAGGATCCATGCGAAAAGTCCATAATCCGAGTTTTTTTTTTTTAAATTTACCTCTTGAAGTGTGATAAACACAAGCGAGGTGAATCACCAACACCGTAATAGCGACGATGTTTCTGCGGTATCCACACGAAACGGACTTGCAAAGGAGTCACGCCTACGTTTCGCGGTGCTAGCTGCGAATAGAAGAGAAGAACCTTTCACTGTCTCTCACTCACTTTCTTAGGTGCGGCTAGGGTTGTGATGTAACCTCTATAGCAGCCCCCTTAACAGTACTATTTATAATAGTGGCTGCCTTAAGTGAGTGTGAGTAGTAGCAAGGTAAGTGCAACCCTAAAACCCATCTGTCATGAGTTAGGCCCACAATTGAATCGAGTCCAACTTGGATCCTTATTGCTCCAATTTAGTCTGTTCTAAGTGTGCGACCTGCAGGTTCTCATGGCGTTGGTAGTAATATTAAAATCTCATTTTAATATTACAAACGATGAGCAGATATCTAGCAACACATCACTTTGCTACCCAAGTAATGAGAATGTCGGTGATTTGACATAACCTATCCGTGATCAATGTTTAGTGTAGTTTAGTCCCTTTGTCCAGATATCAGTTGAACACAAGGCATGGAACGTGTCACCCTTGTTTAATTCAATCTTCAGTTTCCTGATTCTCGAGTAGACATAGTAATAACAAATGAGATCAATATCTCATATTGACTCATTTGAGCATGGCCATACATTTCATAGTCTCACTCAATCAGGGGACCCGAAGATATCACTCCTGTTATGTAAGAGGGACAAATCTCATCTAGGTCACTCACATTCCTCCACATGCATCGCAATATGTCTAATAACCAACTTTATAATCATCTTGTTACAGATGACGTTTGATGGCATTTAAAACACACAACTCCTCATGTAGGAATCGTAGTGATTTCAGGTCAAAGAACCACATACACCATTATCACTATGAGAATCGCATGACACTCACGTAACGATCCACGTAGCGTTCTCATGGCGGGTCTGTCCAATACATCATTACTCTAATATGTATCCATGTGTAGACTTGATATCTCATATCCATGACCCGTGAGATGTGGTCATCAGTCTACGCACATACTAGTCTCAATGCATTATTATTGTCCTAATTAACAATAATACTTGACTAGGGACACTTAAGAATAGTATTTTATCCAATAGGATCTCACCATCAAGTCATCCACTTGATGTCCTATGGTATCAAACTTACTATTCTAAGGACTTTATTATGTCTATCAAAAAGAACACAATAAATGAAATGCCTCATATATCAAAAATAGCATAATATAATGTATGTCAATACAAACAAAATGTATTGGCCACTAGGGCATACACCAACAATCTCCCACTTGCACTAGAGCCAATCAGGCATATATCTAATACCTAAAGACCTAGTGTGACCCTCATGCTTCTGCTGTGCAAGAGGCTTCGTCAGTGGATCAGCAATGTTATCATCTGTTGGTACTCTGCATATCTTCACATCTCCTCTATCGATGATCTCTTGAATGAGATGGAAGCGCCTAAGTATATGTTTGGATCGCTGGTGAGATCTAGGCTCCTTAGCTTGTGCAATGGCTCCATTATTATCACAATAGAGGTCCACTTTGGGTCCACAATGCTAGGAATAGTGCCAAGTTCGGTAATGAACTACGATCCAAACGGCCTCCTTTCTTTGCATTGGAGGCGACAATATACTCGACCTACATGTGGTAGAATCGGCGGCTTGTCTCTGCTTTGAACTCTTCCGACTCACGGCCCCACCATTTAGGCAAAAAACATAACGATTGCGATCTGGAGTCGTCTTATCGGTTTGGAAGCTAGCATCGGTGTAACCTTTACGACTAGCTCTTCCTCGCCTCCATATACCAAGAACGAATCCTTAGTCCGTCTTAAGTACTTAAGGATGTTCTTGATAGCGATCCGAGTGACTTTCACCAGGATCGATGGTACCTACTCGTCATGCTCAAAGCATACGAGATGTCAGTCGAGTACATAACATGGCATACATGATAGATCCAATTGCGGATGCATATGGAATCTTGCTCATGCGATCCCTCTCATCTGGGTGGAAGGGGATTGAGCCTTAGATAAGCTTACACCATGTGACATAGGCAAGAGTCCTTTTTTGGATTCATGTATGTTAAATCGTCTTAACACTTTGTCTATGTATGTACTACGACTTAGGCCAAGCGGTCTCGGTGATCTATCTCTATAGATCACGATACCTAATACATAGGTGGCTTCGCCCAAGTCCTTCATAGAGAAGCGGTTCCCTAACCAAGTCTTTACTTTGTAGGGTAGGGATGTCATTTCCAATAAGTAGTATGTCATCAACATACAATGCCGAGAAAGACAATAGTGCTCCCACTAACCTTCTTGTAGACACAAGATTCTTCTTCATTCTTGATGAAACCAAACTGTTTTATTGTATCATCAAAACAAAGATTCCGACTTACGGAAGCTTGCTTTAATCCATAAATAGATCGTTGCAACTTGCATACTTTTCTAGCATCCTCGGAGTGGCAAAACCCTCGGGTTGTGTCATGTACACATCTTCGAGAAGATTTCCATTAAGGAAAGCGGTTTTGACATCCATTTGCAGATTTCATAATCATGGTATCTTTTGCAACAAGCAAGCAAGATCCGAACGGATTTAAGCATCGCAAGCCCAAGGGGAAAAAGTTTCATCATAGTCTACACCATGAATTTGTTTGAAACCTTTAGCCACCAATCGTGCCTTAAAGGTATGCACATTACCATCCATGTCGGTTTTCTTCTTGAAAATCCACTTGCACCCAATGGGTTTTACCCTTCGGTGGGTCAACCAAGGTCCATACGGTTGGTATACATGGAATCCATTTCGGATCTCATGGCCTCAAGCCATTTCTCAGATCTCGGGCCAATAATGGCTTCTGGTAAGTCATAGGCTCATCTTGATCCATGAGCAATACGTCACCTTGTTGGGTCATGAGAAATCCATATCTCTCTGGTTGATGACGTATCTGTTAGACCTACGCAGGTTTTGTGCTACTAGAGTAGGTTCTTTGTTCCACAACATTTTGTGGAGGCTGCTCTATTTCCACTATTGGTTCATTCTTTGCTTTGTGAAACTTGAACTTCTTCAAGTTCTACTTTTCTCCCACTTGGTTCCTTTGGAGATAAACTCCCTTTCTAGAAACACGGTGTCCGTGCGACAAACACTTTGCCCTCGGTAGGATTATAGAAAAAGTATCCCTTGGTTTCCTTTGGATACCCCACAAAGAAGCATTTATCGATTTAGGTCCAAGCTTATCGAAACTTGACGTTTTACGTAAGCGCAGCCCTAAATCTTCAAGAAAGACATCTTGGGCCGTCTCCCGGTCCATATCTCATATGGTGTCTTTTGAGCCGTCTTAGATGGAACACGGTTAAGTGTGACGGCTGGCATTAACGAGCATGTCCGCGAGAAGGAGCACTGGAAGGTTTGCATGGCTCATCATGGATCGAACCATGTCCAACAAGGTCCGGTTCCTCCTTTCGAGAGACACCATTCCATTGTGGTGTTCCTGGTGGAGTGAGTTGAGATATTATCCCACACTCTTTCGGATGATCATCAAGCTGTTGGCTTAAGTATTCTCCTCCTCGATCGATTGAAGGATTTTAATACTCTTGCCAAGTTGGTTTTGTACTTCATTCTTGAACTCTTTGAACTTTTCAAAGGATTACGATTTGTGCTTCATAAGATATACAAATCCATATCTCTGAAATCATCGGTAAATGTAATGAAGTATTGAAAACCACCTCTAGCGGATTGTGTTTAGTGGCCCACATACATCACTATGTATAAGGCCTAAAAGATCACTAGCCCTTTCACCTTGTCCAGTGAATGGGGCCTTTGTCATCTTCCCTAATAAACAAGATTCACATATCTCATATGATTCGAAATCAAATGAGTCCAAGAATCCATCTTTATGGAGTTTGGAGATGCGTTTCTCATTTATGTGGCCCAAACGACAATGCGAGAGAAAAGTTGGGTTCGGATCGTTTGATTTAAACCTCTTTGTATTTATGTTATAAATGGGCGTTTCGAGATCAAGTACATAAAGTCCATTACTCAATTGTGCACTACCATAAAAAATATCATTCATATAAATAGAACAACACTTGTCCTTTATTATAAAAGAAAAACCTTTCTTGTCCAAACAAGAAATAGAAATGATATTCCTACTAATAGCAGGCACAAAATAGCAGTTCTCTAACTCTATTACAAGCCCAGTGGGCAGAGATAATGAATAAGTCCCTACAGCTAATGCAGTAACTTTTGCTCCATTTCCAACTCGTAGGTCGACTTCGCCCTTCGTCAATGGTCTACTGCTCTTTAGATCCTGCACATTTACACAAATGTGAGATCCACATCCAGTATCTAATACCCATGATGCAGAAGTAGATAAATTGACTTCAATAACAAAAATACCTGAAGTGAAAGTCTTACTTCCCTTCTTTTTTTTGAGCTCCTCCAGGAACTTGGCACAGTTCCTCTTCCAATGTCGGTCGACCGCAATGGAAGCATGTACCTTCCTTAGCCACTCCACCCCTTTGGTTTCAAGCTAGAAGTGCTAGGCTTGGACTTGTCCTTGCCCTTGCCTTTCCAGTTGTCCTTGGGCTTTTCTGCTTTGTTTCTTGCCCTTATTCTTTTGGACCATCATTATGGCCTTCCCTTTACCTTTGTTGATGTTACGCTCGGTGAGTTCTCAACATGCCTAATGACTTTGGTAGTGATTTGTCAATCTCATTCATGTTGTAGTTCATGACAAATTGGTGAAACTTTCGGCAACGATTGCGGGACTAAGTCGGTGGCCAACTCTTGGCCCAAAGGAAAACCAGTCTCTCTAGGTTTTCAATGTACCCAATCATCTTGAGTACATGAGCACCAATAGGGCTTCCTTCTACCGGCTTGCCTTTGAAACGGTGCTTTAGAGACCTCGAATCTCTCATACTGGCTGCTCTTGATAGAGCTTCTTAAGGTGTACGATCATATCGTATGCATCCATGTTCTCATGTTGCTTTTGGTGCTCAGAGTTCATGGTGGCCAGCATTAGACATCCAATGTCCAAGGCATCATCTTGATGCTTCTTATAAGCATCTCTTTCAATTCTAGGGGCATTAGCGGCGGGTGGCTCAAGAATAATTTGTTCTAAAACATCTGATTTTCTCTTGCTTAAGGACAATCCTCAAATTCTGTGCCGGTCTAGAAAATTTGTTCCGGACAACTTGTCCTTCTCAAGGACGGATCGCAATGATAAAGTACCGATGTGTTTGTTGCCATGGTTATCTATTAACGAAACATGCAAAAATATAAGTATCATGCCATAAACATATTTAATGAGGTCTTTTAATTAAATATGCCTCCCACTATTTTAGTCAAGTCAATGACCCTCAGCATTGACTCGGAAAATCCCATCGTAAGATTTCCTAGTAGGCCAAGATCCATATTTCACCTAGTTTTGAGTCAGCTTTGGTGATCACCCAAAATTCGAGTTATTTAGGTAGGAAACACTTTCCAATTACATCACATGTAATTCTTGGATAGTTGGGTGAATAACACTTATTCAAGTCCATCTAATGGAACAAAGCCCAACTTCATGCCTCTAAGCCTTCAATCCTATTGAAATGGCCTAGTTAAGTCAGACCCAATGGTTGGCATTTGGATATTACTCTTATCCCATCGCATCTTACTAATATAGATAAAGGCACCCTGCTTTGGTAGACCTACACTTAATCGATATTAGTCTTGATGAGTGCCACGCATTGGAAGGCATCACATAATGACTTAATATTTTCTTTGAGGGAATTTTATTATTAGATCTCACCATTTATTAAACTTGTTTAACATACCATAAACATCATCCATGCATCTCATACATATAAAGCATATAATAAATGTGACATGGTTATGGCCTCTAAGAGATTAGCATTAAAAATGCCAGCTTCACCAAGCGTCTCCCACCACGTCCTCACTTGATGCCATCTCCTTGTCTCCACATGATGATTACATTATAGAAACCTCTTTTACATTCGAGGGGAGTTAGATGAGAAGAGAATGTACAATCAGAATGTAGAGAGAAAGGCACGACACGCAGGTCGTATTTAAAATAACCAAAATAGCATAAAATAAAGACTAAGACCATAACCATGTACCATGCATCTCTAAGAATACATAAACACAAAGAAATAACACATTATTATTTTGTGAATTATAAAAACAAAGATTTGAATATCGTGCTTTCGAATATCACACACCACGTAACGGGGTTCGGGGCAGCGCCCTGACGGGTTTCTTGGAGAAAAATTCGAGTTGGACCCCTTCTGCCTCCATGACGGCTAGGGCAACAACATTTGAACCCTAAGGCCCGCAAACACATGAACGCTTCATGTGCCGCAGGGGTAACTCACAGCCACCATCACCTATCCAGAAACAGGGTTTCCGAGTCGTGAAGACATGAACACTTCATGTCACGAGGAAGCTTCATAGCCGTCGCAAAACGGAAACAAGGTTTCTAAAACCTTGTGTCGCGCTGCTGTGTATATCGCATTCATACAGAAAAATGCAGAAACAGAAAACATTCAAAATCATTTTTGCAGAATCATACATATCACATATATAGATATCAGAAAAACGCAAAAATAGAAAGCATTCAAAATCGTTTTTTGCAGAATCATACATATCACATATATAGATATCAGAAAAACGCAAAAACAGAAAGCATTCAAAACCGTTTTCGTAAAATTATATGAACATCTTCATGGTTTCAAAAACATCAACATGTTTCGTAAACAACAAATAAAACAGAACACAGTTTCATACATCATTATTTCGATTTCAGAAATAACATATAAAGATCATATCTTTTATGAAAGGAAAGCAACGAATCATGTTATCGCATATAACAAGAAAAGCAGAAAAATTGAATCATAGTTTCGCAAGTGGCTCTGATACCACTGTTGGGAATTGCGGATCAAAATATATCACAGCGGAATAATAGGATTCCCAAACAGGATCCATGCGAAAAGTCTATAATCTGAGTTTTTTTTTTTTAAATTTACCTCTTGAAGCGTGATAAACACAAGCGAGGTGAATCACCAACACCGTAATAGCGACGATGTTTCTGCGGTATCCACACGAACAGACTTGCAAAAGGAGTCACGCCTCTGTTTCGCGGTGCTAGCTGCGAATAGAAGAGAAGAACCTTTCACTGTCTCTCACTCACTTTCTTAGGTGTGGCTAGGGTTGTGATGTAACATCTATAGCAGCCCCCTTAACAGTACTATTTATAATAGTGGCTGCCTTAAGTGAGTGTGAGCAGTAGCAAGGTAGTGTGCAACCCTAAAACCCATTTGTCATGAGTTAGGCCCACAATTGAATCCGAGTCCAACTTGGATCCTTATTGCTCAATTTAGTCTGTTCTAAGTGTGCGACCTGCAGGTTCTCATGACGTTGGTAGTAATATTAAAATCTCATTTTAATATTACAAAGCGATGTGGTATCTAGCAACACATCTTTGCTACCCAAGTAATGAGAATGTCGGTGATTTGACATAACCTATCCATGATCAATGTTTCGTGTAGTTTAGTCCCTTTGTCCGGATATCCAGATTGAACACAAGGCATGGAACGTGTCACCCTTGTTTAATTCAATCTTCGGTTTCTGATTCAGAGTAGACATAGTAATAACAAATGAGATCAATATCTCATATTGACTCATTTGAGCATGGCCATGCATTTCATAGTCTCACTCAATTAGGGGGCCGAAGATATCACTCTGTTATGTAAAAGGGACAAATCCCATCTAGGTCACTCACATTCCTCCACATGCATCACAATATGTCTAATAACCAACTTTATAATCATCTTGTTACAGATGACGTTTGATGGCATTTAAAACACACAACTCCTCATGTAGGAATTGTAGTGATTTGAGTCAAAGAACCACATACACCATTATCACTATGAGAATCGCATGACACTCACGTAACGATCCACATAGCGTTCTCATGGCGGGTCATCCAATACATCATTACTCTAATATGTATCCATGTGTAGACTTGATATCTCATATCCATGACCCGTGAGATGTGGTCATCAGTCTACGCACATACTAGTCTCAATGCATTATTGTTGTCCTAATTAACAATAATACTTGACTAGGGACATTTAAGAATAGTATTTTATCCAATAGGATCTCACCATCAAGTCATTCACTTGATGTCCTATGGTATCAAACTTACTATTTTAAGGACTTTATTATGTCTATCAAAAAGAACACAATAAATGAAATGCCTCATATATCAAAAATAGCATAATATAATGTATGTCAATACAAACAAAATGTATTGGCCACTAGGGCATACACCAACATATATATATATATATATACTCACTAATTTAATCACACGATTACAACCAAGTAAATTTATATTCTTAAAACAAGAACCGGGTCTTAATTTATATTTTTTGATTTTTTGCATTGTAAATGACAATGTGACGCTCCCTCCCAAAAAGGGGCGTTACAACGTCTCTTTCTCCTCCCATGTGAACTACACGACCATGAAGGGAAAAAGACGACACAAATTGTCATCTTTTCATCTAACACTCATTCACTCTTCACTTTTTCAATTTCAAAAAGTTTCTATCACTTTCTCTATCTACCTTTCTCTCTTCTCTCTCTCATGTTCTCTCCTCCCCCTTTCCTCTTCACCCACATGGCTTCACCTCCATTGTTGTCCACCCAAGCTTATTTGCTCAAGCCAATCTAGGATCTTGACTCCTCTCATCATCTTGAAGCTTTCCTCTTTGGTGATCTTCTTTAGATTCCTCCATCTTCATCATTTTCTACTAAGCTCTAAAGCTTGAAACTTTGAGGTAAAGTTCTTGACTTTCTTTCCTTTTCTTCTCATTTTCGTGACCTTTGGTCACCATTATGACCAAGGACTCTCCTTTTCAAGTTTTGGTTGTTGATTTCTTGAGTTTGACTATCCTAGGGTTTCTTGATGGTGGTGGAAGAGATTTGCAAGAAGGCATCAAGGAGCTTGCTTCCTTTTGTGGTCTCCCTAGGTAATAGGGAAATTAACCTCATCAACCACTCATAGTGGTAAGGAACACATTTTGGGTGTTGATGGTGAGGAATCCATGTGTGGATTGCTCACTTTGTTGTATGATTTTTGGTAATGTTGTGATTGGTTGTGTTGTTTGATTTTTAATGCTTGTTATTGTGTATCTTAATAGATTTGAAATGCTTAAATGCTTGGATATGTATATGGCAAGCAAGGGATTCTTACCCATTTGGTTTGGAAGCTTGTGGAAGCATAATTTCAATGTTCTGGTGCTAGATCCACGGGCCGTGTGGCTTGACACGGCCCAGGCCGTGTTTCTTGCTGGAAACACAGCTTCACACGTCACAAGGCAAAGAAGAATATGGCCCAGGCCGTGTTTGAGGACACGGCCGTGTAATCGAGTAAGTTCAGAATGTAATATTTTCCTATTCTTCCAGAGGAGTACACGGCCCAGGCCGTGTAATATGACACGACCGTGTTGGGCAGGCCGTGTAATTTGACACGGCCGTGTAAGTGGGGTGATGAGAAAATGGTTGGGTTTCTAGTCCCATAGAGGCTCACGGCCTCATTGAGCACTCAATGTGAGACTTTGTAGTAAGCTAGAACTTAGTTAATTAAGTGAGTGGACACTTAATTAGGAGTTCATAATGTGGAAAGAATAAAGAACAAAACTTTATCCTATAGCTTAGAGTGATGTTTGGACAAAGAAAGAACATGAGCGTGAGTGAGGTTGTGAGGAACTTAAAATAATTAATTTGAGTGAGATGATCTAAAACCAAGGAAAGAATTTTATTTAGAAGTTGAACCATGGAATTCTTAGAAAGAATGTTAGAAAATATTGTTTGGGTGAATTGGGAGATAATTTAGGGTTAAAGGATTTATAAGCAAGAGAGAAGATAATCATAATGTCATGATTTGAGGAGTAATAACTTTTGGATACGCCAATGGAAACAATTTTGGGGGATAATTGGAGAGATGGAAAATGACTTATTAGTGGTGAATCTAGTTAACTGGATAATTGAGAAATTTAATTGAAGAAACTTTAGTAATGGAAATTTGAGGCATTTAGGGTTTAGGGAAAGTAAAAGAATTATTGAAATCAAGTTTATGAATGATGATTTTTTTTTTAATTATGTGACAAAGCATGCTTCATATGAATCGATAGTGATGATTCTTGAATTTGCACAACTGAGATACTTTGTGAAAGCATGCATGATTCTTGAAATATGCACGACTGATATACTTTGTGAACAAATGCATTGTATGGTACTTTTAGGCTGACATACTGAACCCAAGTGAATTATGGACTTTAGCCTTGTGCTTGTGGAACCGAAATACTGTACCCGAGTGGATCATTGGTATTATGTAGTTGTATAAGCGGTTATATAATATCATTGATACTATGGTATTAGAAAATTGTATCGGTGGTTGCTTTAATACCATTGGGAATGGTACAATGGTGAATTAAAATTATTGTTAATGCATTGAGCATTATTCAGTCAGCTTTTTATGCCTAGGAGTAAGCGAGAACTTACAGGATAGTGGGATCTTTGATAGATCTTGGGGGAAGTCAGGGCTAGGTGATTCACTTAGTGATTATGCTATCATAATAGATATCCCTGGCCATGAAAAACCATTGCAACGCACTGGCAGCCCGACAGACACTATTTCTTTTCGTGGTCCAGCGTAAACTATCTTTTAAGGGGGGACAGATCTTCTGAAATGCTCATCTCTGAACCTTAGCTCCATGGAGTAGGAAATGGTCACATTGTGCATAAAGATGGTCAGCATACATAATATGCATATGCATAGTCAGTATATCTGTTAAAGTAGTTTGGTCCACATTTATGTATTTTGATGTATATTGCTGAATTACTTGTTAGTTGATAACGTGACTACGCATGTTGTTCTATAATATTCTTGTAATGACATGATTATATCTATTTTTATTTAATGTTGTTGTATGTGAAAGGCATCATTATCTTTCATTACATTTCTTGCTGCCATGATGGTATTGATGTAGGGGATCTCACCTCTTTCATTATATTATTCTATCTACTTTTATCTTATTCTCATGTCTATAAAGACCGCGTTGGTGGTGAGGCAAGATTCGTGAGGTTTCACTAGGCTATTATTTCATAGGGGCATCGAAGCGTGGAATGTTCAGTGGGACACGGGGCGCATTCAGTATGACGGAGATGTCACTTTGCTTTAGAGCAGGGCTCAGCATGACGCCGCTACTTTTACGGTGGATATAGCTATTCACTTGGAGCTCTGCATGTCTCTTGGAGAGCTTCCTCTAGGGATGGCCTTGTGGAGTCGACTGCTTGGACTTCCGTCTATTGTGACATACCCCAATTGGGGGCTTTGTCTGCTAGGGATCTCGAAGGGGATCTGGATGAAGATCGGGTGCAGGACCCTGTTCTTCAGGTGTTGGGACTTGGACTAGGCTCAGTCTTTATTTGGTAGTTATATACATATGTACTTTTACTTTTAGAGTACTTGAGTTTTATACTTTTGGAACATGAGATAATGTACTTAAGGATGTAATGGACCTTGTTTCATGAAAAGTTAGTTTTTCAGTTCTTATGCCTTGTGTCTTTATAATTTGGTAAGTCGATGTTATTTGTTAAAAGAGAAATTTTAAAAACTCATATTTTACAATGTCAATCTTTTTATAACTTGGGTAAAGGTTTTTAAAAGGAGTTTGTTTAAAATGTAACGCCCTTCGGAGGGGGTGTTACATTAGTTTGAACATCTCTTTGAGGATGTGTTTCATGACAAGCTTCCTTCAATGACTTTTGCTCTTCTTGCTTTCTATATACAACTTTATACACAAAATCATTGTTAGTAATATAAAGAGCATCAAGGGTGTCCAAAATTTCTTTGGCACTAGAACAATTTTTAATTTTAGCATAAACTTCATCATTCAAACTATTTCTCAACATTTGCATTGCTCTAATGTTCAAGGAAAAAAATTTCTTATCCTAACTATTCCAAGTTTGTTTTGATTTGTAAGTAAATCCATTTAGCACAACATCCCACAAATCCAAATCAATAGATTGCATATAAAACTCTATTCTAGTTTTTCAATAAACAAAATGCACACCATCAAAGAATGATGGTTTATCAATTTCAAAACCTTCCATTTTGAAAAGCTTTCAATAGTTCCCAAACAAACAATGATCTTTAACTCTAAGCGGTTAAGCCTTCAACAAAGCACGAAGCTCTGATTTCACTTGTTAGCCATGGCAACCATCACCCAAGAGGGGGGTGAATTGAGTGATTACAAATTTTTAAAACAACTTTGAGAAATTATGCATTTTGATAAATTTAATCAACACATGCAGCTGAATAATTCTAACTATTATAGATTACTCAAAAAATAACTTGGGTTATGGGATAAATTAAGCAAATAAATTAGATATCAAATTCAACTCAAGTATATATATAATTAAAATACAAGAAATAAAGGAGTTTGAGTTAAGAAGAGCAAACACAGAATTTATCCTGGTTCAGCCACTAACCACTTATGGCCTACGTCCAGTCCTCAAGTAAACCACCCAATATTTTTCATTATCACTTCAAGCTTGAACAAGTTCTTGAAAACCTTTACAATTCAGAGCACTCTTCACCCTTGGGATACCTCACCCTTTGTTCTTGAGCCTCGACAGTCAGGGATACCTCACCCTTACAATTTCTTTAAGGGATGCCTCACCCTCTTTCCAACAAATCAGAGTGTATAGAAAAGAGAAACTCTCACAAGAGTAGATGATACAATTTGAAGCTCTATGAATCTCTCTAAGGATATCTCAAATTTTGGCGAAAAAGAACATAGAAATTTGGTACAATATGAATAAAAAATTAAACAAGAAAGAATTATTTCAAATAGTTGGGTGTGTTAAAAGATGACCCAAAAACATATAATTATAGAGTTTTAAGAAAAAGAGCCATT
Organism: Ormosia semicastrata; assembly: GCA_029884595.1. NCBI lineage: Eukaryota > Viridiplantae > Streptophyta > Magnoliopsida > Fabales > Fabaceae > Ormosia > Ormosia semicastrata. The sequence goes on from JAQQTO010000060.1 coordinate 81,929,094, forward strand.
GGGTATCATTTAATATCACATTAAAAGCATAGAAAATAGTCGTTGCCTGTTTCTGCTCGTATTTATTCAAATAACCTGTGTTATTCGAATAAATCCTTTCAAAAGTTACGTTCCTTAATGCCTCTATTCGAATAAACCTTCAAAAACATGTTCTGGAACATTTTCTGGGTTGTGTTATTCGAATAACACATTTGTTATTTGAATATGCCTTTAAAAACACGTTCTGAAACGTTTTCTGGGGTGTGTTATTTGAATAACACATCCCTTATTCGAATAAACCACTTTAGTTTCAAAAATTGACTTTTAAATGGTCATAACTTCTTCATTTCTCATCCGTTTAAAGTGAATGACCACTCATTGGAAAGATCTTTGAGTTTATTTTCAAATGAAAAAGTTTTTGAACAAAAATCAAAGTATTTTGAAAGATATGATCAAAAGAGTAACCAAAGGTCAATTTTTCAAAACTCAAACTTGGCTATTTTTCATAGATTTGAACTACCACCATAACTAGCTTTTCAAAACTTGTTTGTTGGGTATTTTAGCATGTGAAAACCATTTTTAAAGATTTGAAAACATATTTGAGATATCCATAAGGCTTCTTACATAAAGACCCTAAATCCTATAAGCTATACCATTTAATCTTCCCTTGGACTTGGTCTTTGACATAACTTTGATGTTATCAATACCTTCATGAAATAGGCATTCACATTCTCTTTGTGTTGAGCTTAATTGAGATCTTTTACTTTCTTGTTGCAATGCTCACTCTTAGTACTTGAACTATCCTACAAAATATTGCTCACTTAAACAAGTGTAGTTAGTCCAAATTCATAGTTTAATATCTTCATATGCATGATTCATAAATGTAGAACTCTAATTAGTTTAACATGCATATAAGACTTTTATAGACACATCCAAATAAGATATTTATCAATTACTAATGGATATGCTCTATATACGATGCAACAAAGAACATATGCAAAGTGTTTTTTTTGTCTTGTATTTGTTATTATCAAAACTTAACATATTAAACCATTTGGGGCAAAATTATTTCCACATAGGTATCATTTATGAACCTTTAACTCAAAAGAACATCATTGGAAAGATAATTGGGTAGGAACTTCAAGTATCATCTACGCATGGACGAATGAGAACAATGCTTGAAAACTCTGAAGCATTCATTTCCTTATCGGGTGGTTTTGGTACTTTGGAAGAAGCTTTTCAAATTATCTCTTGGGTCCAACTGAACATCCACCATAAACTCATAGGTTTGTTGAATGTTAATAATTTCTTTGATAATTTGTTATCTTTTCTTGACCATGCTGTAGAATAAAAATTTATCACACATTCGGTAAGATGACTCATTATCTCTGCTTCCACTATTGATGAATTAATTGATAAATTATAAACTTTTGTTTATGAACCTAATCCAATAATAGCTCAGATAGATTAGTCAGAAGGAAGCAGTAAGGGAGGCAGCAAGAAACGTGGGTTTGATCTGACACTTCATCTATACCTTTCCTTTACCTTTGGTTTTATTCATCGTACTTTATTTCTGTTTAAATTTGTGTAAGGTTTCTCTTTTCAGTAATTGCCACAACAGGTAATATATTCTATCCTTTACCTATCTATGTTTTGATATTGAGGACAATGTTGTGATCTGGATGGGGGGGAAGGATAGTTGAAGTAAAAAAAAACCAAAAAAAAAATTAAGGAAGTATGTTTATTGATATGTTTGTCAGAAACTTACTAACAGCAAAACTAATTAAGGATGGCAGAGTAAGAAGTAGATTATGCCCTTGAGGTAAATTTACTTTTGAGATGCATCTAAATTGGTGGCAGAGTAAGGAGTAATTAGGTAGATAACTATTTTGTGTAGAAGTAGCAATTCAAATTCAGGGAACATAGCATGATTGAATAAATTGTCTTCTTTCTTAAAAATCACATACTTGGTTATGGATGTTGAATTGGTGCATTAAGAATGATAGAAATATGCCTTATTAGAATTTGAGCTTATTGATGAATGGACTGAACATTTGCACCATTCTTTTCTTTCTTGTGTGATTTTCATTTATGGAATTGTTACTCTAGAACTTGCTTTGACTCTATTTGAGGCTATATTTTCACTTGCATACATAAACATAATTGAGGTATTTTTTTTTGAAATAGATACTTTAACCAAATAACCAACCTTGTATATTTTCCCTTGCTTAACCCTTTTGAGTTTATTCAACCATTCCTTGTTTTTGGCTCATTACATGCCTTAAAAAAAACATGTTCTTACCTAACCTTAGGAAATAAGAGAGCATTGACTTTGGATGAGTTCTTGAACAAGTGTGGGGGTGTATATGCAAAACGGTTAATGAAAACGGAAAGAGTAGCCATTTAAAAAAAAAAGAAACAAAGTGTAAAGAAAGGTCAACAAGGTAAAAAGGGGAAGCGAAAAGAATATGTAAAGAGAATTTGCATTATGTTAGGATGAACTTTTGATGTTTGTTATTTTAACTTAACTCTAATACTCTTTTATTCTTTTTGGTATTTAACTTGTTATATCCATATTACCCCATTCCTTTACCTTTACCCCATTACAACCTTGAATAATGTCCTCTTCATTTTCCTCTTTATTTTTGTGTGCATATGTTTCGAGTAATGGAGAAGTAGAAGATAAGCAAGCTTATGGTAGTGCAATTTTTCATGGGTTGAATTGAGTGATACCTACCTTTTAAATACTTGAGGGATTGAGAGTGAATCTTATGAGAATCTATCATTCTTGACTCATGCTTTTCAATTGAAGTTTCCTTACTTGTTGGTTTGAGATGTGAAGAAACGTTACCTCATAAATGTTTTGATCCCTTGAATCTTTGGTTACTCTTCTTACTTATAAACTTTTGCATTCTTGAATATTATTAGAAATTGGGTCTTTTAGAATTTTTAACTTCTGGGTTTGTATTGTTTTTCTTTGTTCCCTAGTTTTGGTCTTATGTGTTTTGCCCGGGAGTGCAAAAGCTAAGTGTGGGAGAATTTAATAATAAGATATTTTATTCATTTTATAATCCTTTCACTGGACTTTTTATGGTTCAATTAGGCTTAATTAAGTTAGTTTTATTACATTTTATGATATTTAGCTTAATTGGATCATTGAAGGAATTATTGCTTGAATTAGCTTTAATTTGACTATTTGGTAGTATTCAGTAAACTGACTATAATTTGAGTTGCAAATATCTAGTTGATGTGATTTTGGTCTTGTATGAAATCTAAGACAATTCTCTACAACTTTCATAAGACCTCAAAAACCAAATCATACATTTGGATAATTTAAATTGGAGTTGAAGCAAGAACTAGAGTGCTAATCTTGATAGCTTGACCTCTTCACACTTATCAGCCTATTGCTTGAGCTATATGAGTTCAATTGACACCAAACTAGTGGCATTGGAAATTTAAGACCCAAACCTATAACTTTTATGAAGAACACAAGAGTCAGATCGAATGTATAGTAGGTCATATTGGGCCTATAAGTTAGAACATAGGAGTTGTACCTGGGCCTGAATAGTGTGCAAAGATTGGGTCATATCTTGAGCTATAGAAGGGATATTGGGCTAAACTAGTGGCATTGGAAAGAAAAAACAAAATTCTATAACTTTCATGAAGATCATTTTTCCATATTCTGATGACAGCCACAAGTTCAGCACTGAATCATTTGGGAGACAAACATCTCAATAATTTTTCACTCATTCACAATTATCAAACAACTCCTTTGGCATTTTCGACTCATTATCAAACCATTCCATTGTCATTTTGTTTTCCTTAAGCTCTATAAAAGGGAGCATTGGCTACTCATTTTAGGCATCTTGGCTTAGAGATCAAGATCATGCTATTGTGTTATTTGTTTATCTTGTGGTAGTTTTTTTTTGTTCTAAATAGAAGTTATGTTCATCTCCTTCTTCTTCTCTCTTTCTTTCTTCTTGTTCATGAGTAACTAATTTTCATTTTGCCTGGGTGAAAATGTGAAGCTTTTGGTAATAAATTAAGGTTAGATTAATTTCTTTCTTGCGCTTGAATGATGTATTATCAAGTGGTCATTATATGTGTTGTATTTTGTTTCCAATCAAATCTTGATTCATTGTAGATAAGAGGTTAGTACAATAAATACTTGAGCCCATTTACAAGTGTTGGTGTTAGTGAATAATTTAAGGATCCATAATATAATTACATATATAATCTTAATTTAACTTTGAATGTTGCATTTTTCGATTAGAACCTCCGTTATGTGTGGATTTCAATGGAGTTATAAAAAGAAATAATATTATCTTTAATTTATTACCAAGAGTGGATCTTCTATCCCAAGCAAATCTTTTTTCATTTGTGAACTACTTTTATCACCTTTGTTGTTGTGATAAATATTTTCCTTACCTCAAAGAATTTTTCTTTATCACTTGGGTTTGCAACTTATAATTCACAACATTCTGCTATGTCTCTTTTCATTCTAGACCACCAAACCATTTTCCTTATATCTTGATACATCTTAGTGGTTCTGGGATGGATGGTATACTTACTGCTATGAGCTTATTCTAGAATCCTTTCTTTGATCTTTGACTCTCTTGGAACATAAAGTCTGTCTCTAAACTTTATTATTCCATCATTAGCCTATCAAAATCCTCAAGGGTTCCAAAAAAATCTGCTCACTAATGTCCATTCAAGCTTCATCCTCCTTTTAAGCTTCTAAAATCTGAGTCCGTAAGTCATTTACTATGTCCACTCTACTCACAAAGAGACTCTATGGTGTCACAGTCACCGCTAGACTCAAATCTCTGAAACTCTCGAGAAGTTTACTCTCTTGGACCATCATTCGGGACACATGTAGTAATTTCCTACTTAGTGCATCAGCTACTACATTAGCCTTACCCAAATGATACTTTAACTCAAAGTCATAATCTTTTAAGAATTCTATCTATCTTCTTTGCCTCATGTTCAGGTCTTTCTGATCAAACAAGTATTTTAAACTTTTATGATCACTGAACACCTCAAACTGGACTCCATAGAGATAATGCCTCCAAATCTTTAAGACAAATACTATAGTTACTAACTCTAAATCATATGTACAGTAGTTTTCCTTATGTGGCCTTAACTACCTTGATGCATAGGCAACTACTCTCCTATTTGCATCAGAACACACCCTAGTCCCATTTTTGAAGCGTCACAAAAGACCTCGATGTTCTCATGGGGATTTAGAATCACCAACACTAGCATAGTAGTCAACCTCTTCTTTAACTCTTGGAAACTATTCTCATAGTCCTGAGTCTACTCAAAAGTACTACCCTTTTTTAGTCAACCTAGTCAAAGGCAATGCTAACTGAGAAAATCCCTTAATGAGCCTTCTATAGTACCCAGCTAGGCCTATAAAGCACCTGATCTCGGTCACAGTGGTGGGTCTATCCTACTACAACACTACTTCCACTTTGCTAGAGTCCACTGCAATTCCCCTTTTAGAAATAACATGGCCCAAAAATTGAACTTCCATTAGCCAAAACTCACACTTGGACAATTTGGCAAACAATTTCTTTTCCTTTAGGATATCTAAAACTATCCTTATATGTTGCTCATGCTCTTCCCTTGTCTTTGAATAGATAAGGTTGTCATCAACAAATACTACCACAAACCTGTCTAGGAAAGGTCTAAAAACTTTGTTCATGTAATCCATAAACACAAATGGAGCATTCGTCAACCCAAAGGACATCACAAGATAGTCATAATGCCCATACCTAGTCCTAAAAATGGTCTTAAGGATATCTTCTCCCCCAACTCTGATTTGATGATAACCAGATCTCAGATCAATCTTGAAAAACACTGAAGCTCCTCGTAATAGATCCATTAGATCATCTATTCTAGCCAATAGATACTTGTTCTTCATGGTTACCTTGTTCAACTTCCTGTAGTCGACAAATAACCTCTTGGTGCCATATTTCTTTTTCACTAGTAACACTAGTGCTCTCCACGGAGAAACACTACGCCTAATGAATTACTTGTCTAACAATTCCTTTTAGTATTTCTTGAGTTCTACTAACTCTAGAGGTGCCATCCTATAGGGTGCTATAGATATAGGTCCTGTACCCGGTACTAAATCTATAGTAAACTCTATCTCTCACTCCGGTGGAAACTCTTCTACATCACTCAGAAACACCTCAGGGTATTCCCTCACCACGGGTGTACTGTCTAGGCTCTGCTCAACCTTTGCATTTAATGAGAAAAGAAGAACATATCCTACAGCTCCTTCTACCAAATAGTGATTGACCTGATTAGCATTGAGATAGGTAGACTCAGAAGAAACAACTTAGGACCATCAGACAAAAAAACTAAGGTCTTATCTGAACAGTTCAAAACCACATGATTGAACGATAACCAATCTATACCAAGAATGACATCTACATCCACAAGGGGTAAACAGATAAGGTTTACAAGGAAAACTCTATCCTTAATTCTTATGCAATAGTCAAGACATACTTTCGAAGTTATGACTCGCTTACCGGTGGGTGTGGAAACAGATAAGTCATGTGGTAACTCTGATATAGGCAAATCCAACATCCTTACACAATCATAAGAAATAAAGGAGTGGGATGCTCCTGAATCATACATGATATTTAAAAGATGATTAAAAATTATGCTTTTACCTTGGATGAGGTTGGAAGATCGGGCCACGTCAATTTTTCCTAGAGTGTAAACTCGTCCCTTAGCTAGCAACTTTGGGGTAAGCGCATCTTACTTATTCTAAGGACAAGCTTTAAAGAAATGGCCCGGCTGCTCGAATGTGTAACACATATATTGGCTTGTCAAGCACTTACCTGCATATAATTTCTATTGGTGTATGCCCTAGAGGCCGATACATTTTTCGTATTTACATACATTCTATTATGCTATTTTAATATATGAGGCATTTCATTTATTGTGTTCTTTTTTTATAAATATAATAAAGTCCTTAGGATAGTAAGTTTGATGCCATAGGACATGAAGTGGATGACTTGATTGTGAGATCCTTTTGGTTATAACACTATTCTTAAATGTCCCTAGTCAAGTATTATTATTAATTAGGATAATAATAATGCATTGAGACTAGTATGTGCATAGTCTATGACAACATCTTATGGGTCATGGATATGAGATATCAAGTCTTCACATGGGTACATATTAGAGTAATGATGTACTAGACTGACCCACCATGAGAACACTACATGGATCGTTACGTGAGTATCATAAGCGATTCTCATAGTGACAATGGTGTCTATGGTCCTTTGACCTGAAATCACTACGATTCCTACATGAGGAGTTGTGTGTTTTAATGCCATGAAACGTCATCTGTAATAAGGTGATTATAAAGTTGGTTATTGGACATACCGCGAATCATGTAGAGGGATGTGAGTGACCTAGATGGGATTTGTCATTCCTACATAACAGGAGCGATATCTTCGGGCCCCCTGATTGAGTGAGATTGTGAAATGCATGGCCATGCTCAAATGAGTCAATATGAGATATTGATTTCATTTGTTGTTGCAAAGTCTACTCGAGTATCAGGAAACGAAAGATTGGACTATACAAGGGTGACACATTCCATGCCTTGTGTTCAATCTAAATATCTTGACAAAAGGACTAAACGACATGGAAACATTAGTCACGGAAAGGTTATGTCAAATCACTAACATTCTTATTACTTAGGTAGCAGCGATGTGTTGCTAGATACCACTCACTGCTTGTAATATTAAAATGGGATTTAATATTACTGCCAACGTAATGAGAATCTGCAGAGTCACATACATAGAGCAGACAAAAATTGGAGCAATAAATCTAAGTTAGGCTCGGATTCAAATATGGGCTAAACTCATAACAGATGAGTCTAGGGTTGCACAGCTTACCTTGCTGCTGCTCACACTCACTTAAGGCAGTTACTATTATAAATAGTGCTGCTAAGTGGCTGCTAAGACACACATATATTATATAACCTTAGCCGCACCTACAGAAAAGTGAGTAAAAGAGCGACAAGTTTTTTCTCTTCTCTTCACAGCTAGCATTGTGTGCGAGACATGAGGCTCCTCTTTGTGGACATTGCACGTTCGTGAGTCTATTCGTGTGGATACCGCAGAGACATCGTTGCTATTATGGTGTTGGTGATTCACGTCACTTCCTTTTGATTACGCTTCAAGAGGTAAATATTTTAAAACTCAGATTATGGCTTTTTGCATGGATCCTTGGTGGGAATCCTATTTTTCCATTGCGTAATGTATCCGCAATTCCCAACAATTTCTTACATTGAGGGCACCTTGAAAACTTAGGGCCCATCTTGTCTTTTCCTTTAGGGTTACTTACCTTCGAAGCACCCTTCTTACTCTTATCATCCTCACGCTTTCTCTTCGGGATGTCTAGTACCCTTTCCTCTGATGAAAGGCTATCAGCATTTGACTCCTCAATCCTACACTTGTTAACCAAAGCAAGAAAGTCCCTAATCTCCATAGGCCTCACCATACTCTTGATCTCACTCCTCAATTCAGTTTCTAATTTCAAGCATTGCCATTTCTCATTCAAAAGATAATAGAAATGTGAAGAGAACTTTGACAACTCATCAAACTTAGCCACATACTAGCCTATTGACATGTTTTTTTGTTTTAATTGCTTGAACTCCACTTCCTTGGAATCATGTAGAATTTGGGGGAAAAAATTCTCTAGAAAAGCTGTCTTGAAAACTTTCCATGACATCGGGTTTTCTGTGGCTTCCAATACCCTTTTGGAACCTTTCCACTAATGCTCTGCTTTTCCTTTTAACATATAGGAGGCGAAGGCCACTTTTTGCTTCTCCGAACAAACCATCACATCAAAGATCTTTTCCATCTCATTAAGCCACTCCTCAGCCTTAGCGGATTGAACTCGCCTCTAAACGGTGGAGGGTTCATCTGACGGACAGATGTCAAGTTCAAGAAATTCTGATTCCTTCCAACTTGTGGTACATCTTGCACTAGGTGCTTAGGTGGTGGAGGCTGCTGAGGTGGGTTTGCTTCCATCCTCTCCAGCACCCTTGTCATAACGTTAGCCATAGCCATAACATCTTTAGCCATATCTGGACCTTGTGGGGTCAAGTTCTCTGCTTCTCTAGATCATCTTGTTAGTGCCATAGTTTGTTGTACACACAAAAATAACATATATTGAGTTGCAGTCTCAATACCATGTAACTGTGTAACAAAATTTAATAACAAATCAATCTAAGGCAAATCATGCAATTCTATCATCACATCTAACATATGAAACAAGAAGAGCATAATTTCTAAGATGGAACTCCTAACATGCCTAAGCATAGTCAGTCCATACCCTAACTCAACAGGATGAATAACTCTAATACCACAATGTAACATCCTAATACCTGTATCTCAATATATATAGCATACAAGGAGATACCTAGCATTACAACATCACTGCTCACATAATAATCACATACATATATTTATAATATTTGTTGGAAACATTATAGAGAGCCTTATGAAATACGGAAAATACAACATTTATAATAAAATGCATCCATATACGTATACATGATTAGCTTCCCATAGGGCATGAAGTAATACACAACTATTTACTTTACAAAAGAAGTACAACAAGCACTACAACAATTTTAGCTTCTGGTAACGAAGTTTTTGGCAAGGCTTAAAAAGCGTTGCCTATACTTGTATAGGCAACGTTTTTTGTCAATTGCTTTTAATTATAGCTTTAGGCCACGCATTTTAGGCAACGTTTAAGAAATGTTGTGATAACAAGTATAGGTAACACTGTTTGATCGTTCTCTAAATTTGAACATGTTTAAGCAATGCTTTTGACACAACGCCTAAAAAGTGTTGCCAAAAACTTATATAGGCAACGTTTTCTTGGAGGTGGCATTTGATTGGAGTTTTGACAACAAGAATCAACAATGCTTTTAAAGTGGACTTTTAGCTATTTTCAATGAAGAATAAATAACGCTTCATGGAGGGCTATATTTTCAATTCCTGCTATACTTTCTAATCTTTTAATTTTCCCACTAATTTTATGCACACAATTTTGACATTATTATTGTCTAAGATAAAGCTAAACATTTATTTCTAGAAGTTTTTGAGCTCTAACTTATTCAAACCAAGCTTACTTCCATGACCCCCACCAAGTTTGATTCTACTGCAGGTGTTCTTCTTGGGAGTGATGAAGAAGACGAAGAACGAGCTCCGACCAATTTCTTAGTAATCAATCACTCTCTCTCCGAACATAATTCCCTGTCTATGTTTCTCTCTCTTTGCCCCTCTCTATAACAAGTTGTGTTTGTCTCTCTTCGAACACATTTCACATACTCTCTCGAAAAAATTACCCAAACCATGATAGACATCAATAGCGTGATGTTACTCATACGAGCTCGTAATAGTGCATTTTCACCACTGGTACTCCTTTTCCTCGCCTGATATTTTACCCTATCTCATGACACAATACAACATTTTGCAATTCCTCCTTAGCTTCCTTTCTATAACACCCAAAATCGAAAAAAAGTGGACTGTATTTTACGACATGGTACGATACTTTGCTCCTTTACACTGTTTTTATCAACTAAATTTGTTCATTTTATGGCTTATTCTCGGGGACGCGATTTCTCATTTTGCCGTTTATGTGGGACAATGCTCACGGTCCCTTCAACTGAGTACGTAGAATGCCCCTTGTGCAAGACTAGGCGAAACATAAAAGGTAAAACTTTTTTTAATGTTTTTCTTCAAATTTATTTGCATGCTTAGTTTGTTCAACAATTTTTTTAGTATATTCTTTGATGTTGTGTTTCTAATTCTAATTTTTCTTCATATTGTTGCTTAGATGGTTGAATGTTTTGTATAGTGCGAAGCTTTGGTTTTTAGTGTCATTCAGAGGTTCTTGTAATCTTGTCTGCTCTGTATTTATGTGTGGGTAAGTCTACAAATATTTTTCTTAAAGTATTAACAGAGATGCTCTTCATCATATTCTAAGAAATTTGGTTTACCAATTTGCTTATGACATCCAGTTGTTTAATAACAAATTAAGGTTCCTCTCCTCTCCTCTGAATCCTCTCACAAACGCCAGCATTCCCCTCTCTGCAACATCCCTTGCAAATGTTGAAGTGATAAGTGCATTAGAGTGCAGATCACCCATTGTTATGAACTGCCACATGTACCCCAACCTAATTCTAGGAATGATGTCCCTCATTTCCTCATCACTCATACCAGAAGCATCCCAGTTGAAAGATGGAGAAAGATTATGTGCCAACATCATCTTTGGCCACCTAGACTTAACCCTTTCTACAAACTTAGTGCACTCACTCACATTGGGGCTTGAAGTTTCCATCCATATCACATCAGCATGTGGAGCAAAAGCACACCCACGAACAATTACTGTTTTCACACACCTTTCGAACCTATAAAACCCTTCTCTAGTTCTAAGCAAGTCCCAGTCCCAGTCCCAGAAGAGGTTTCTCACCCCAAGTCTTTCAGCAATTGCTCTTCCTTCCTCATTAGAAAGACACTTTTCATAACTGTTATATTGCATTCACTCATTAAACCTTCTCTTTTTCTCTTCCTTACCAATGTTCTTCTGGTTCTTGATTGCATCTTCAACTGCTTCTGAGAAAGTCTTCAACTGTGCCATTGATAGCCACTGGTCCTCCAAGGCCTGAAGCTCAACTCCACTCTTACCAGCAACCATACCTTGTGCCATGAGAGTTGCAAGGCTCTTCTTGCCTTTAAGGCTTGGGTTGGTGACCCCTAACATAAACTGATGGTCCCTCGTGTCAATGTTCGATTGAATCAGATTAGCAGCCACAACATCTGTTCTTGCCACCAAAACTGTTTCTACCCCCATGACATCAAATTGAAGCCTTGAAGCCACAAGTCTGTTGATGTGTTCACCAATGGCAACAAGCACTTTTCTTGCCATGTGGCCACACTTCTTCGTCACTGAGGACTGGTCCTCTATGTGGATACCAGCTGCAACACGGTCCACAAAGAGCTTGCAAAGCTTAACAGTTGTTGTGGTGCCACCAAAACCTGTGTCGCCATCATCTATGATTGGTCTCAAGTAATCTACATAAGGTGTTCTAGCTCTCTCTTCCCTACTCATGCTCATTCTCTCCTCTCTTTGCTTCCTATCATGGTATTGTTGAGCAAAGAATAGGTGTTCAACCTTTTTGGGGACAGTGTCATAAGTGTAGTCAGCAAGGTCAGGGCCAGGTTCATTGGTGGTGGTGTGTATGGTTGAGCACTACCAGCCAGATACATAGATGGTGTCCAAGTGCTTAGCCATTTGGGTGACCTGAACGGGGTCAAGTGCACCAAAAGTTCTTGAGGCTGTGCCATTGGCTTGGTGGGTCTTGAGAGTTTGCCATAGCTTGTTAGCTATCTCATTTGAGGCATAGGTTTGTCTGAGGTTGCCTCGTAGTGCCACAACGTCCCTAGTTGAGTATGGTCGTTGGGTTAGTTTGAACCTCTCAGAGTTCCACCATGCTTGCACCTCTGCCACTTTGGTTTCAAACTTGGCTTCTTCATCCAATAACTGTTCATTTCATATAACTAGCTTTTGTGAAAATTTTACTAAACTAGTGAACCAATAGGATTTATCTGACTTAGATACTTAGATTTAATAGGGTGAGTTGAGACTTGGGTAGATAAATATCAATCTTAACACTTATTTTTTTAAAGCAAATCTATTTTTTTTAAAAAAAGATTTTTATTGCAAGTTTTACTCTGCAATTGCCAAATAGAAAAGAAAAGAAAATTGTCATTTCATAAAGAGAAATGCTAGAGAGTCAGAATTTTTGCGAGAATAGTATAATATGCTTGTTGACTATTGGATGAGTGAGTGATTCCTACCATTTTATTTCATCCAACAACTATCCTTGTATTCTATAAAAAATCTAGCTATTATTTTTTGGCATTGTAGCATTACTCTTTAATAAAGGGGAATTACTTTTGAAATTCTCATTTGTTTAGTCTCTGATTAGGGAACAAGTAAAACATGTTCATTTATGCCTTACATAGTTACATGACACATTGGCCAAATTTCTTTTAGTTTAGAGCCATAAAATGAATGAGCTTTTTACATTCTTATGAACCTAGTTTTGTTTAGCCCAATAGGATTACTGCTAATTAAGCATGTGAATTTGTGCAAGGTTCAGATTTATAAAACAAGAATTTGATTCATGAGTAGAGGTAGGCAATCGCTTCATTTCTGAGCTTTTTTTTTTATACCAGCGACTAGAACAATGTAACACAAAAAATGGAGTTGGAGCCTAGAACCATTCAACTTCAACATGCATGATATAAACTTCCATTCAAACCCAATCATCAAAATAAATTTTGTATATGAAAAAATAATTAACCAGAACTTGGCATAAACACCTTGAGAAACTCAATTAATTTGCAGTAAACCATAAGTACATGAAACTAGCAATAGCACATGAACAAGTGAAGTTTAAGAGCTGATAAATACCAATATACTGAGAGGAAAGTGAAACAAGAGTGCAAAGTATTGAACTTACTAATGAAGGTGCTGAGAAAGATGCAGCCATGGTTATATCTTTTATTTTTTATTTTTTTGGTATGCTTCTTGAACAGCTATGAGAAGTTCATGCTAAAACTCCTTCAAGCTCCTCAATTTATATAACAGAGTGTCAATCCTAGTCGATTATGCCCCTTGTGAAAATTATATATACATATAAAAGATGACTCTATAGATAAGAGAAGAAACAAACAAAAAACCAAGAAACTTCCACTATATTTCACACATTTATGTTTATATAATATATATATATATATATATATATATATATATATATATATATATATATATATATATTGTTATCTTCAGAAAGAGTGAGAAAGTGCATGGCACTTGAAAGCTGCAATCGTAGCGCGTATGGTGATGGCATTGGCACTTTGCCATCGGTCCTGTGGCACCCTTTTGTCCTAGTTCATTTAGTATGATGTCACCATTAAACTGCTTAAGGTAACTGATTCTTTTATTAAGATCGGAAAAGATAACTTATTCTGTTTATTATTATTGATGTTTTGCTAACAAGTGAGGGCACTTGTTAAAGATATGAAAATAAAAATTTTAAATAAAAAATATTTTTTTTCAATTTTTAATATATTAAATATATTATTTTCATCTCAAACTTTTTATTTTATATTCTTTGTATTCTATTATTATTATTATTATTATTATTATTATTATTATTATTATTATTATTATTATTATTATTATCAAGATAACTTTGTTTTCTTTTCATATAATTAGTTGGATGTTCAGGTTTACCTTTAAAGTTTGGTTTATAATTAAGAGGATAATTTTGGAAAAATTACTTGAAACTTTTGTACTTACGCCAGATTTGGCTTCTACTCAAAGTTGCTATAGTCTGGAAGTGGAATCTATAGTCTATGATGAAACTCAACAAAACAACTTGATGTAGCTCTGTGATTTAGATTTTCTTAATGTATTTAGATTGATGAGTTTCTTACTTGTTAAATGCGTGTGTTTTTTGAGTAGCCTAAGTGTGTATAGACTTTTAATGTCACATTTAAGTTTGAGTTGTGGAATTTCAGCTGCCTCCCACCCATGTTCTGGCTAATAAAAATTCCAGCTTGTGCTCAATTCTTAATGTTGTTATTATGCTTTTCAGGCAACTACTATTTACAAGGTCTCATCCATTGCTTATAAAAGTGGTGTTCTTGTGATTGTTGATGGTTGCATCTCAAACTCTGGTCTTATTGTTAAGGCTTTGTCCTTGGGAGCATTTACTGTTTTGATGGGAAGCTTCTTAGCTGGTAGCACTAAGGCTCCGAGGGCCTGTGAATATCAGGTATTAAAGCCTGATGGAATCTTGTGATTGCTTCTTTGTGCATTTAAAAGTTTATTGTAACATCCCGAAAATTTCTTATTTCATTATAAATAATCATTTTATAATATTTGTGATTTTTGGTGATTTTTGTGAAATTTTCTAGAAACGTTGAATATTTTATTATATTCCTCGTTTTGCATGTGTGCTAAGCGGAGCCGGGAAAATGAAATATTTTTCCTGAGGCTGGTAAACTTTAGGCGTGGAAGCGTCGACGGGGATCTTACTAAACCCGAGGACGTGGACACGATTTATGAGGTTTACATTTTACGAGATTTTATCGATAAATAAAATCAACGTATCATAAAATCATCGATGAATAATAAAATATTATTTTCATCAATCGTAACTTTTATTCACTGGGAAAATAATTCTAAACAGCGTAATTAAATCATCTGTCGAATGTATTTGATTGAGGAGACAAGCTTACTATGTACTTTATCGAGGAGCGTGCGAAACTTCTCAAGGAAGCTTCTTCCAACTATTATTTTATTATTTCTCTCTCCTCCTATTTTGTGCAGCACGTTTGAATTAAGGGGTCTAATTCATTTCTCTCCCATTCTCCTCATTCACGCTGGTCACTCTCCCTCACGCAGATCACTATTCACTCATCTTTCTCTTTTCTTTTTCACCCCACAAGAAGCAACACCATCCACCCACACCTCCGTTTTGTTCTTCCAAAACCGTCACACTCCCAAACACCATTTCGTGTTTGGAGAACCACCATATACGAGGAAAACATCTCCAAGGTCCTACATTTTCTTCATCTTCATCTTCTCCACTTTGTTGAAGCTTAAAGGTTGGAACTTTAAGGTAAAGTCCTTAGCTTTTTCCTCATCTCTCCTCATTTTCGTAACCTTTGTCATTTTGATGACCATGGGAATCCATTTCAACACTTGATTCGATTTTGGTGAGCTTGAATGTTCAAGGATCTCTTGGGAGCCGAAAACATAATTTCGACCAAAAAGGAGCAGACCTTTCTTTGTGCTTCTCCAAGGTAAGAGGAAGACACTCCTCCTCAACCTATTTTAGCATTTAGGAACGTCTGTGATTGGTGTTGAGGGTCATTCTACTTTTGTATGTTGTTTTGTATTGCATCTGTGCTATTTGATTGTTTGAGTTTTGAATATTTATATATATCTGGATGTATTGGAACGTGGAATAAGGAAGGGAATGAGTCCCGACTGGTTCTCGGATAGTTACGGTGTAGGCCAAGAAATTTGGAAACTTAATGAGAAAACTAGTAATAGTGTGAAATCTGGCCAAAATACGTCGAATGTGAAAACTTGTCGAATTTGATATCTTGATCACTTAGTAAAATGTTAAAATCCGTCGAGTATGAACTTCTGGCCAAACTTGTCGAATTTGATATCTTGATCACTCAGTAAAATGTTAAAATCCGTTGAGTATGAACTTCTGGCCAAACCTGTCGAATTTGATATCCTAATTACTTAGTAGAATGTTAAAATCCGTCGAGTATGAACTTCTGGCCAAACCTGTCGAATTTGATATCCTAATTACTTAGTAAAATGTTAAAATCCGTCGAGTATGAACTTCTGGCCAAACTTGTCGAATTTGATATCCTAATTACTTAGTAAAATGTTAAAATCCGTCGAGTATGAACTTCTGGCCAAACCTGTCGAATTTGATATCCTAATTACTTAGTAGAATGTTAAAATCGTCGAGTATGAACTTCGGCCAAACTGTCGAATTTGATATCTTGATCACTTAGTAAAATGTTAAAATCCGTCGAGTTTAGACTTCTGACCATTTCCGTCGAATGTCAATACCCGTCGAGTTTAGATTTCTGACCACCAAACACAATGTGAAAATTCGTCGAGTTTAGATCTTTGACCACTAAACACAATGTCAAAATCCGTCGAGTATGAACCCCGACCATGTCCGTCGAGATTGATCTTCCGACCAAAACCCGTCGAGTAGAGTCCCTAGACACTTAGGAGAAACTGTCCCAAAGTCAATAATCGTCGAGTTTGAGAGACAATGCCTGTCGAGTAGATGAATTTCTTCAGACCCGTCGAAATTAGAGATTTCGATGAGTGTTTCGTCGGTTCGACACTTGGGAGATTTTCTCCAATGTCGACACCCATACCCGTCGAATTGAGGCTTTTGCTGACCTTCTGGAGGGTTCGACAGTTCTGTCCTTCATTCGACAGAACTCCGTTCGACAGAAAATGATCTCGTTGCCAATTTTGTTATAAAATGTCCCTATTTATTTTCATCCTGCTACCATGTTGTTTTCGTCGAATGGCAAATTTTTCACTAAATATATGTCTCGTCGAACTTACAAGTGCTATTTATCACCAACATCTAATAATTAAATTTGTGAATCTATTAGTGATTCCGACCATGTATCTCCCTGGACTCAAAACCTTTGGACTAATAAAAAATATATTAATTATAAAGAATTGGATGACCAGAAATTAATTAGGATTCATAAACAGGGAAGAACATGAGTATAGGTGACCAGGTGAGGCACATAATGAATCTAATGATTGATTTCTAATATGACTATGAATGAGATTGTGATTATCCTTAAAATGCGCTATTGATTTTACGTGGATCCGTGAATGGGATCAGACTTCATTGTTAAATGATATAATATGCATTTGAAATAGGATTGGCCTAGTTTGGTATGAGAAGCATGATTGAGTCATGCATTGAACCCATATGCATTTAAATGTGCATTATCATTGTGACATTGGGTCGACGAAATGTACTTTGAGAAACATCGGTTGACGATGAGTCGGATGTACTTTGAGAAACATCTGGTTGATTAGTCGGATGTACTTTGAGAAACATCTGGTTGACGATCGAGTCGGATGTACTTTGGATTTATTCCCATGAAGTAGGATCTTGATTATTGAGGGCACATGTGCATAGTGAGTCCATGAATTATCTGGCATACATTGTTATTATAATTGGAACTGTTGTATTTTTGATATATCTATATATATATGATTGCATGAAAGTATACGGTTGATTATAACTGCTACTAAATGTTTATTACCATTATTCTTTGTCATAAATGCTATGTGGGCGCTTTGCTGCGCTTGGTTTGGTTTCTTGATGCTATGACTGGTAATGATGGTAGGATGTCTTACCTCTTTCTTGTACTTTTCTTGCTCTATGTTAATTTTTGGTTAGAGACCATAAGTGGGAACGAAGTTGGATTCCTTTCGATTTTATTGGTTTGACCTACTGCATTCGATGATGCCGTCGCGACGGGAGCTCTTTTGGGTTTGTTTGAATTGTGTTCACTGGTGATACCAAGACCTATAGAGTCGACTGGACCGACAAGCGTATGTGACATGCTGGGGATCTGACTTTAACCATGAAGAGGACTGCGATTGAAGACCTTATCTTGTATTTCTCACTACACTGGTGAGCCCGGAATTGCCTCACGCATTCGGGATACGATGGAGTGCCTAACTCCTTAGTCGTAGATATATTATGGGTAGTTTATATTTTATTTTGCATTACCTATATAAAGTGTATTTTTGAGTACATGTATGCTTTAAGGCAATTATCCAGACTTAAATGTTGTAAATTGAGTACATATTATAATTCATAATTTAACTGGTTGTATATGTAACTACTCATTCATGGCTCCTATTTTCCTCATATGAGAAATGTTTAATATTTATGGTAAATTTGTTGTTTGACAATGTTAGCACGCCGACATTTAGTGACCGTGACATAATGACGATTGTGCATTGGTTATTAAATCGAGGGGTGTTACATTTTATGGTATCAGAGCTCAGTTCATCCTGTTGAGCCGGGGTATGGACTGACTATGCTAAGACATGTTAGAAGTTTTTGTATGTTGTGTACTTCCTTGTCTCTTGATTGAGATGTTGGGAAAGGAAGGCATGGCTTGCCGTAGGTTGAGTATTGGTAGCTACTGTTACACGGTTACGTGACATTGAGTACTGGCCCACTCAATGTGTAATGTTCTGTGACTACAGGAAACTATGACTTCACCTTGGCATATTAAGGTAATAGGAGTTCTTTAGAAAGAAGCTCAGCTAAGATGACTGAACTTGCTTAGGACTTGTTTGCATTTACACCCTTGTAGTGTTACCTCTAGAATTGTTTGAGCCTATGGGTTAGAAAAAGGGTAGTTGAATAAGACTTGCAAGGTTAGTGGACTGAGGTGTCCAAGAGGTTTTCGAAAATCGATTCTCTTTGGAAAAGAGTATCTGGCATAAGTTTGGTTCGAGGAGCTACATAGGAGTCAAAGATTTACTGGAGATCGCGCCGTAGAAGGCAGAATGAAGGAGCTCAAGTTATAGTCTTTTGAGTTTGTCTTGATTGGGTTATGTGACTTTTGTGCTTGGGTTCTGAAAAGAGACAATATTGTTTGGAATGAATGCTTTTGATTTTCCCTTATTACTTGACTTGTTTGTTCTTGAAGGAAGACAATGACTCGAGGTAAATATAAGCGCGTGAACGCAGGGAGTGACAATGATGACACAACTGAGGCAATCGAAGAAATACAAAGAATAGTTAATGTAACTACACGCCAAGATCAGAGAGCCGCACAACAGCAGGAATTGGAAGTTGAGGTTAGGAATTTGAAGGAAGAAAGTCGACTTTGGGGTAACTCTGGATTATCGAAGTTCCAAAGGAGGAACCGTGAGAAGGCCAAACAGTTTAAGCAGAAACCGTATATACTACGACCAAGGGGACAACAGCGACAACCAATGCCTGAAGGAGGTATGAGTGGTAGTAAGTCCAATCCAACTGTGGTACCATTGTCAATGTGTAAGAAGTGCGGAAAGGACCATTTAACCAAGGATTGTACGAACGGTGGGATAATTTGTTTCAAATGCAGAGAGCTAGGACATGTGGCTAAGAACTGTACTTCGCAAAGGACGAAGCCTTTTGTTGGTGATGCACACACTTCACAATCTCACGAAGAAAGGAGAGTAAATTTCTCAAGTGGAGTGGAAACGTCCAAGACTGACGGCCTAAGCGAGGAAGCTTGTACTACGGTGGATGACCCTGTGATTATACTGTATAATTCCGGGGGTAACCCGTTTCTTTATGACGTATGAATGTATGAATTCAATAGGGATATTCATACCTTCGTTATCTTTTGACTAAGTTATTCCTATTTTGGCTACTAAGAACTTGTTGATGGTAGCCAAGTTGTTTAAATTATCCTACGACCTGTTAAAGACTAAATCTTTGGTAATCTGATTCGTTTACTTCTTTTGCAAATTAGATGTAATGTTAACAAAAGGGATTGGTTATCTTTCAACCATATCCTGTTGAAATATTCTAATAAAATTCTAAGAGTTCGTTTATGGAATTGAGTTGTTTGTGTATTTACTTCCTTTTGACTCGAATGATACTGTTCTCGTTTGTAAGACTACTCTCATTACAATAGGTCTGTTTAGAACTATCCTATTGTTGTTAGAAATTGAAACCCTTTCTACCAATTCAATCACCTACTTTCTTCATGAAAAGGCTTAATCTCAGGAAGGGGATTGATTGTTTTCTAAACGGGTCTCGTTATTCAATTTCAATGGAAACTAAGTGTTTCTTGAGACAGAAATTTCCTAAATGTGAATCAATGAAACTCACTCCTACGTTTTATTAGACTATATCATACTCTTTGTTAGGCGGGCCCAGTGGTAAATCAAGTAACTTCCTTATTTTTCTTTCTGACCTTTATAACGTTTCTAGTATACTTCGATTGAGTAAATGTGTTCCCGAATCTGAACCATAACAACATGATAAGCGTAGCACGATAAAGTGAGAACTTACCCTATGAGACATTTGTTCGAATCAAGGAAAGACGATTTGGAAAATCAATTGAAGGACGCCGTTATTTTCTCCAATATCATTTTGGGTTCTCAACTATCATTAAGATCATTTGAGAGAAGGGTATATTTCCAAGGTAACTTTCTCTGATACGTAGTGAATACCACGGGTATTTTGTAATGTCGTTCCAAGTAATGAACACTTCGGTAGTAACCATCGACTACACAAACAAGACCTTTCTTCCCTATTGAGACAGAATTGTCATGTTGTTCTTCAAATTCAGAAGAAGAACGAGGAGTTACGCTAGAAGCTGTTCCAGTGTGAATTTTGGTTTGAGGCAGTTTAACTTTTGAGTCAAGTGATCTTTAAAAGAAGGAACTATTGAAGATTCGTCGCGAGTTGGAGCAATTCTTCGATGGGATAGACCAAAGACTGTATTGCAGATTTGTAACTTTAAAGGATCAATTTGAATAGTACGGGGGACTCACTGCAGAATTCTTCAGAATGGTTTTGTATGGACTGATGTATACGAGGGAAATTTTCAAAGATTGAAGAGACACTCGATTTCTTTGCCAAAGATGATTCTGCCCAACCCCAATGAACTTTTGAGATACCTAGTGATGCTTCGCATTGAAAGTTTAGAACGTGCGCTTGATCAGAATAGAAGGAATGGTAATGTACGCTTAGCGACAATCAAGAATACATGAGAAGGATTACCTTACACCAACTCAGAATTAGCTCTGTAGTTGCAATTGAAGGTCTAGAGGCATTTTCTACAAGGAGAAATTCTCAATGCCTATAGTAATCTTAAGAGCCAAAGGTATTTTGGTTTATTAGAATGAGTTGAATATAAGGCAGAAACGATGATTAGAAGTTCCAAAAGATTTTGATTTTTGTTTTGGTATAATATCAGAAGAGGTGAATGTCGTAGAGGACGCCTTAGGAAGAAAATACGTTTAGTTATCTACTACAGTGAGCAGGAAGAGTAAGTTCGATAGAGACACTCAGCGGTGTACAGTTGTTTTGGGAGTTGGCTGTTGGATGGCTGAAGACTTAAGGAGCATAAAATCTTTTGTTGATCGGCCTATGACGTCAACTGTTAGGGTCAAAACGTGTTTGCCCATTTGCTAACCGCAAGTGCACGGGTCGCACAAGTAATAAAATGATGAGTACAGATATCGTTCCCACGAGGATAATTTTATTTCCAATGCTAAGTATTAACCGATAGCTTACCTAATTCTATTCAAGAGCATAAAAATGGATAAAAGTAAAGAAAGTAAAGACATAAAGCAATAAGGATAAACGGTTAGAGTTTAGGGAAATCCTTCTTCACCCTTTACATCAACTAACAACAAGCAATCCTCCTCATAAATATGAATGCAATGATTATGTTAGCTTGAGAATCTACATTAGCTAAACGCCTATGTCTAGGTCATCTAACCATGGTGTCATTTGCCCAACTCTCTAAGTGTCCTTGAGAGATAACACAAAATCCACTCTTTAAGGTCTATTCTCAAACACGTGCTATGCATGGCTAAGAGGTATATGTCTATCCCATTAGCGAATCAACTCATCCCGCCATTGGAATAGAATCGAACATGCATCAACCATACATACGATCTCAAACCCAAATCCCTATGTCTAGGTTCATTAGATTTTATCAAATCACTCAAATGTTGGCAAAACACTCAAGAGCATTAAGATCAATATGATTGAACAAAAGCAAAGATCCACACAAACTCAGAGAAGAACAAATCATTAATATTAATAAAAGGATCCAAAGTCATCCCTAAATAAAGCTTAGCTATACAATGAACATGAGAACAAATTACAAAATACATGTTCAAGAAATGAGGAAGAGAAAGGAGAAGAGAGAAGAAGAAGAAAGCTTATGGATTTCGCCATTGAAGCTCGAGATCCTCCTCCAAGAGAAGAGGGCTTCCATCCTTAGCTCCCAAGCTCCAATCTCCACCTCCAATGGAGGTTTAGCCGTAGCCTCTAACCCGAGAAAACTAAAAACCTAAAAACCTAAAAGAGAAACTGAGAGATCCTGAAAGGGTGCGTGAAAAATAGAATAAATATTTCACTCGCCGACGCACCCCGCGGCGTGGGTAAGTCCACGCCGCGGCGTGGAGCTCTCTGCCCTATCGATTTCGACACGAGCCACGCCGCGGCGTGAACATTCTTGCGCCGCGGCGTGGAAGACTGGAATGCATCCTTGGCTTCTTTCCTCCAATGCTGGGCCTTGGCTTGCATCAATTTGTCTCTTTTGAGCCCTTCCTACATTAGAGAAAGCACCAAATTAAATATAATTGCAAATCTACTTAATCAATTAACAAATATGCACAACTTGCTCAAAAACATAAAGGAAGGTATCCAAATGACATTTAACAAGTATGAGCACAAAACCTTCCAAATATGCATAAGAACAAGGACTAAGCATGCCATGAAGCACAATTATGGGGCATAAATAACTACATTTCATGGAGTTATCATCAACGCATTTTTTGCTCGTTAATATAAGATGCTCAGGGGAAGGAAGCAACCTTATTGCCTGTGATTTGGATTGATGCAACCGAAGATACAACACGAGAACTAAGAGACGAAATGAAAGAAACACAGTCGCGTTTATTCTAAGATATGATGAATTTCGAGGACGAAATTCCTTTTTAGAAGGGGAGTGTTGTAACATCCCGAAAATTTCTTATTTCATTATAAATAATTATTTTATAATATTTGTGATTTTTGGTGATTTTTGTGAAATTTTCTGGAAACGTTGAATATTTTATTATATTCCTTGTTTTGCATGTGTGCTAAGCGGAGCCGGGAAAATGAAATATTTTCCCGAGGTCGGTAAACTTTAGACTGGAAGCGTCGACGGGGATCTTACTAAACCCGAATTTGGACACGGTTTATGAGGTTTACATTATACGAGATTTTATCTGATAAATAAAATCACTGTATCATAAAATCGTCTGATGAATAATAAAATATTATTTTCATCAATCGTAACTTTTATTCAGTGGGAAAATAATTCTAAACAGCATAATTAAATCATCTGTTGAATGTATTTGATTGAGGAGACAAGCTTACCATGTACTTTATCGAGGAGCGTACGAAACTTCTCAAGGAAGCTTCTTCCAACTATTATTTTATTATTTCTCTCTCCTCCTATTTTGTGCAGCACGTTTGAATTAAGGGGTCTAATTCATTTCTCTCCCATTCTCCTCATTCACGTGGTCACTCTCCCTCACGCTTGATCACTATTCACTCATCTTTCTCTTTTCTCTTTCACCCCACAACACAGTAACACCATCCACCCACACCTCCGTTTTGTTCTTCCAAAACCGTCACACTCCCAAAGACCATTTCGTGTTTGGAGAACCACCATATCGAGGAAAACATCTCCAAGGTCCTACATTTTCTTCATCTTCATCTTCTCCACTTTGTTAAAGCTTAAAGGTTGGAACTTTAAGGTAAAGTCCTTAGCTTTTTCCTCATCTCTCCTCATTTTCGTAACCCACTTGTCATTTTGATGACCATGGGTATCCATTTCAACACTTGATTTCGATTTTGGTGAGCTTGAATGTTCAAGGATCTCTTGGGAGCCGAAAACATAATTTCGACCAAAAGGAGTGCCTTTCTTTGTGCTTCTCCAAGGTAAGAGGAAGACACTCCTCCTCAACCTATTTTAGCATTTAGGAACGTCTGTGATTGGTGTTGAGGGTCATTCTACTTTTGTATGTTGTTTTGTATTGCATCTGTGCTATTTGATTGTTTGAGTTTATATATATATATATATATATATATCTGGATGTATTGGAACGTGGAATAAGGAAGGGAATGAGTCCCGACTGGTTCTCGGATAGTTACGGTGTAGGCCAAGAAATTTGGAAACTTAATGAGAAAACTGGTAATAGTGTGAAATCTGGCCAAAATACGTCGAATGTGAAAACTTGTCGAATTTGATATCTTGATCACTTAGTAAAATGTTAAAATCCGTCGAGTATGAACTTCTGGCCAAACTTGTCGAATTTGATATCTTGATCACTCAGTAAAATGTTAAAATCCGTCGAGTATGAACTTCTGGCCAAACCTGTCGAATTTGATATCCTAATTACTTAGTAGAATGTTAAAATCCGTCGAGTATGAACTTCTGGCCAAACCTGTCGAATTTGATATCCTAATTACTTAGTAAAATGTTAAAATCCGCCGAGTATGAACTTCTGGCCAAACCTGTCGAATTTGATATCCTAATTACTTAGTAAAATGTTAAAATCCGTCGAGTATGAACTTCTGGCCAAACCTGTCGAATTTGATATCCTAATTACTTAGTATAATGTTAAAATCCGTCGAGTATGAACTTCTGGCCAAACTTGTCGAATTTGATATCTTGATCACTTAGTAAAATGTTAAAATCCGTCGAGTTTAGACTTCTGACCATTTCCGTCGAATGTCAATACCCGTCGAGTTTAGATTTCTGACCACCAAACACAATGTGAAAATCCGTCGAGTTTAGATCTTTGACCACTAAACACAATGTCAAAATCCGTCGAGTATGAACCCCGACCATGTCCGTCGAGATTGATCTTCCGACCAAAACTCGTCGAGTAGAGTCCCTAGACACTTAGGAGAAAGCGTCCCAAAGTCAATAATCGTCGAGTTTGAGAGACAATGCTGTCGAGTAGATGAATTTCTTGGACTGTCGAAATTAGAGATTTCGACGAGTGTTTCGTCGGTTCGACACTTGGGAGATTTTCTCCAATGTCGACACCCATACCCGTCGAATTGAGGCTTTTGCTGACCTTTGGAGGGTTCGACAGTTCGTCCTTCGTTCGACAGAACTCCCGTTCGACAGAAAATGATCTGTTGCCAATTTTGTTATAAAATGTCCCTCATTTATTTTCATCCTGCTACCATGTTGTTTTCGTCGAATGGCAGCCTCAGTTTTTCACTAAATATATGTCTCCGTCGAACTTACAAGTGCTGTTTATCACCCAACATCTAATAATTAAATTTGTGAATCTATTAGTGATTCCGACCGTGTATCTCCCTGGACTCAAAACCTTTGGACTAATAAAAAAATATATTAATTATAAAGAATTGGATGACCAGAAATTAATTAGGATTCATAAACAGGGAAGAACATGAGTATAGGTGACCAGGTGAGGCACATAATGAATCTAATGATTGATTTCTAATATGACTATGAATGAGATTGTGATTATCCTTAAAATGCGCTATTGATTTTACGTGGATCCGTGAATGGGATCAGACTTCATTGTTAAATGATATGATATGCATTTGAAATAGGATTGGCCTAGTTTGGTATGAGAAGCATGATTGAGTCATGCATTGAACCCATATGCATTTAAATGTGCATTATCATTGTGACATTGGGTCGACGAAATGTACTTTGAGAAACATCGGTTGACGATTGAGTCGGATGTACTTTGAGAAACATCTGGTTGACGATTGAGTCGGATGTACTTTGAGAAACATCTGGTTGACGATCGAGTTGGATGTACTTTGGATTTATTCCCATGAAGTAGGATCTTGATTATTGAGGGCACATGTGCATAGTGAGTCCATGAATTATCGGCATACATTGTTATTATAATTGGAAGCTGTTGTATTTTTGATATATCTATATATATATGATTGCCTGAAAGCTAATCGGTTGATTATAAGCTGCTACTAAATGTTTATTACCATTATTCTTTGTCATAAATGCTATGTGGGCGCTTTGCGCCGTTTGGTTTCTTGATGCTATGACTAGTAATGATGGTAGGATGTCTTACCTCTTTCTTGTACTTTTCTTGCTCTATGTTAATTTTTGGTTAGAGACCATAAGTGGGAAGAAGTTGGATTCCTTTCGATTTTATTGGTTTGACCTACTGCATTCGGTGATGCCGTCGCGATGGGAGCTCTTTTGGGTTTGTTCGAATTGTGTTCACTGGTGATACCAAGACCTATAGAGTCGACTGGACCGACAAGCGTATGTGACATGCTGGGGATTTGACTTTAACCATGAAGAGGACTGCGATTGAAGACCTTATCTTGTATTTCTCACTACACTGGTGAGCCCGGAATTGCCTCACGCATTCGGGATACGATGGAGTGCCCAACTCCTTAGTCGTAGATATATTATGGGTAGTTTATATTTTATTTTGCATTACCTATATAAAGTGTATTTTTGAGTACATGTATGCTTTAAGGCAATTATCCAGACTTAAATGTTGTAAATTGAGTACATATTATAATTCATAATATAACTGGTTGTATATGTAACTACTCATTCATGGCTCCTATTTTCCTCATATGAGAAATGTTTAATATTTATGGTAAATTTGTTGTTTGACAATGTTAGCACGCCGACATTTAGTGACCGTGACATAATGACGATTGTGCATTGGTTATTAAATCGAGGGGTGTTACATTTATGCCTTTGCATGTTATCAGCATATATGCAGTAAAGTGTTGAAAAGAAAACCATTTTAGAAATAGAGAACAGTGGAAGGCTGTGTAATGGTAAACCTTTTTGCATCTATTGGCTTAAATTTTTGTCTTCTGAACAGAGTTGAGATAAATCTAGAGTCATGTGTCTTCCACTTATTCTAGATGATGCTTCTAGTTATATTACAAAGTTGACTTTGTTTTCATATATATATTTCCTTTAATGAATCTACCCTCTTGGTGCAGGTTTTGTATTATCTATCAATTTTTATATTATTATCTATTGATTTGCAGGTTGTTAATGCTAATGATGTAGTTGCAAGGCTAATGCAAGTTCTTGAGCAAATTGTGCAGACAAATACTCACCTTTGGTGATATTTACTTTCAAGTGGAATATGTACAATTATATTACTCATGGCAGTTGTAATTTTTTTTTCAAATCTATGGTTATGAATATTTTCCTTGTGTATATTAGTAAGGAGTGATGTAGACTAACGAGACAGTCATGTGTAAGAAAATTATTTTTCAAATAAATTGTGATGAATGAATTATGCTCATTTGAATGTAAAAGCATTGCGTAATTATAGTTTTTTGGCAACACTTTTTAAAAGTTGTATTTTCTTGGACTTTAAGCAATACTTTAAAAATGTTGCCTGTTCATATAACTTTTGGCAATGGTTTTTAAAAGTTGCCCAAAGCTATAAATATAGGCAACATTCGTAAAACGTTTCCTAAAGCTCATGAACTGGCAACCCTATAAAAGCGTTGCCTAAGCTTATGAATAAGCAACTTTTGAAAAACGTTGCCAAAGTGTAAGAAAAGGCAACATTTTATTGAAAAAGCGTTGCGTTAGGCTTTAGGCAACGCTGGCTTAGGCAACGTCCTGGCAACAATTGAAAAGCGTTGCCTCAAAGTTTAGGCAACATTTTGTGCTCTATGGCAACGATTTTTAGTTCTTGCCAAAGGGCGAAAATGTTGTAGTGAAGATATTACATTTGCATCATAATTTATAACACTAAACTATTCTTTAGTTTCCTTCTTCTTCTTATTCTTTGAAGAACCATCACCTGGAATTACATGGTACACAACGGGGTGAAAAAGAACATTTCTCAGTATGAGTAAACCAAAACCAGCATATATAACAAAATAAACATAATCTTAACACATGATAAAAAGATATGTTCAAAGCATTTACAAGGTCTAACTCTATCATCTAGATAAACCAAGTTAACATACATACATTCATTCTTACATACTTAGATAATTTCAGATGTAGGCATATTTCATTAGGAGTGTTGACTTCTCATGTATACCCTCTTATAGATAGAAAAACTAAAATTTTCATACTACATGCAATCCTAGCACTTGGCTAGGAATACTTGTCCCCTAAGGAACTTCTTGACTCGCTCCCTTCTTGGCTAAATGACCTCATGTCATATAAGTTACATTAAAAGGTAGACAATGCCAACTTATCCTAGTTTACTTATATCTAACACTCCTCATCATCACATCTATAATAAAGCTAAGTAACAATAAGTTACCATAGGTGATAGACACTTATCTATAGCAAACCCTTACTTTTGGTTGCTTAAAGCTCATACATATATTATACATACCAAAGGATCATCCTCTCATTGATTTACCTCTAGTAGTATGTTAATAATTTCCTAAGACCATCTATTGTTCTTAGATGACCAAAGGCTTATATTTCCTCCTTTATGCTAGGTAATAATTTCTATCTTGAAAATATCCCTATTTGTACCTTAACACACTTTAGGAAACATATACTAAAGATACCATTGATAACTCCATGAAATATAATTATTTGTGCCCTATATCTGTACTTTAAAGAATACTTAGTCCTTGTTTGTGATGCATATATGAAAGGTTTTAAGCTTATAATTATCAAATTCTAATTTTGATATCTTCCTATATGGTTTTGAGCGAATTGTGTATATTTTGTAAGTGATTAAGTGGATTTGCAATTGTGATTGACTTAGTGATTTTTCTATTCTAGGCAGGGCTCCAATCAAGCTGAAATTTGGAGGATTTGGATAAAAAGTGGAAAAGAAAGCCTAGTTTGTATATCAGTAGACCACATCGCAGCGTAGGCATATCAATGCCGCGGCGTGGTGCATCCTCTGCTTTAGACAGAGAGCACAAAATTTGCACGTCACGGCGCAAAGGAGTGTATACTGCTGCGTGGTGACCTAAATTGTAAGTGTGCCGCAACGTAGGTATGTTAATTCTGCGGCGTGACTCTATTTTCGGAGCTTATAAATACAGTTTTATTAGTTTTGGTCAAGATAGGCTTTTTAGGTTAGAGAAGTTGTGCCTGGTTTTCACGTTTAGGGCTGAGAGGAAGCTAGGGGAGCTAAGGTTGGAGGCCATCTTCCTCATAGAGGAGGATTCAAGTATCAAAGATCACATCCATGAGCTTGCTTCTCTTTTCCCTCTTCTTTCTTCTCTCCCTTGTATCTTAAGCATGGTTTTTATGTATATTTTCGTGTTCAATGAGTAGCTCAGCTGTATTAGGGATTACTTTGGATCCTTTTATGAATATTATTGATTTTGTACTTCTTTAAGTTGATATAGATGTTTAGTTTTGTTCAATCATATGGTTCTTAATGCTCTTGATTGTTTGATAAGCTTTTAAGTGATTTGTTGAAATCTGATGAACCTAGACATTGGAATTTGGATTTGAGATCATATGTATGATTGATGCATGTTCAATTACATTCCATAGAGGGGATAAGTTAATTTGCTAATCAGATAGAAATATACCTCTTAGCCATGCATAGCAGGTGTTTGAGAATAGACCTTAATTTGTGGATTTTGCATCTAGCTTTCATGGAAACATAGTGAGTTAGGTAAATGAAACATGGTTGATTGACCTAGACATATGTTTTTAACTAAATTAGATTCTCAAGCTAACTGAACAATTCATTTATGTTGATTAAGAGGATTGCATATTAGTAATTGAAGTAGGAGGTGAAGAAGGATTCTCTAATCTCTATCCATTATCTTTAATTTCAATTTATTACTTTTTAGTATTTAGTTTATATGATTTTCCCTATTTTTATGTTCTTGAATAGAATTACTTAAGCTATTGGTTGATATTTAACTTTGGAAGTATCCTTATCCTCGTGGGAACGATATTTGACTCTTGATTATATTACAAGTGCGACTTGTGCACTTGCAATAAGCAAAAGAATGAACAACCATCTAACCAAGAACTTAAAAACATCAGAATGACATTTTTAGAGTTCTAGGGCATCACGTCGTGGCACTAACTTAAGCATGCCATGACGCCCTAGTCTCGAGTCTCAATACTGGGTGTAGCAGCACTCTCACGCTTCTTCACACTGTGGCATAAGTAGCACATTCAACCCACCTACACCCTAAACCCTAAACCCTAAACCCAAAGGACATCACAAGATACTTATAATGCCCACACCTAGTCCTAAAAACGGTCTTAGGGATATCCTCTCCCCTAACTCTAATTTGATGATAACCAGATCTCAGATCAATATTGGAAAACATTGAAGCTCCTTTTAATTGATCCATCAAATCATCTATTATAGGCAACGAATACTTGTTCTTGATGGTTACCTTGTTCGACTGCTTGTAGTCGACACATAACGTCATGGTACCATCTTTCTTTTTCACTAGTAACACTTGTGCTCCCCTCGGAGAAACGCTAGGCCTAATGAATTGCTTGCCTAACAACTCCTTTAATTGTTTCTTGAGTTCTGCCAACTCTAGAAGTGCCATCCTATAGGGTGCTATAGATATAGGTCCTATACTCGGCACTAAATCTATAGTAAACTCTATCTCTCGCTCCGATGGAAACTCTACTATGTCACTCGGAAACACCTCATGGTATTCCCTCACCACGGGTATACTATCTAGGCTTTGCTCAACTTCTACATCTAATAAGAAAAGAAAAACATATCCTAGAGCTCCTTCTACTAAATAGTGATTAACTTGATTAGCATTGAGATAGGAAAACTCGGAAGAAACAACTCTGGTAGGAACATCAGATAGAAAAACTAAGGTCTTATCTAAACAATTCATAATCACATGATTGAACGATAACCAATCCATACCAAGAATGACATCTACGTCCACAAGAGGTAAACAAATAAGGTTTACAAGGAAAACTCTATCCTTATTTCTTATGCAATAGTCAAGACACATTTTTGAAGTTATGACTGGCTTAGCGGTGGGTATGGAAACAGATAAGTCATATGGTAACTCTAATATAGGCAAATCTAACATCCTTACACAATCATAAGAAATAAAGGAGTGGGATGCTCCTAAATCATACATGACATTTAAAAGATAAGTGTGAATTATACCTTTACCTTGGATGAGGTCGGAAGACTGGACCACCTCAATTTTGCCTACAGTGTAAACTCGCCCCTGTGCTAGCGGCTTTGGTGTAGCCACATCTTCCTTGTTCTGAGGACAAGCTTTGAAGAAATGGCTCGGCTAGCCATATGTGTAACACACAGACTGGCCAGCCAAGCACTTGCCTCCATGCAATTTCTTACACTGAGGGCACCTTGAAAACTTAGGTCCCGTTTTGTCTTTTCCTTTAGGGTTACTTACCTTCGAAACACCCTTCTTACTCTTGTCATCCTCACATATTCTCTTCCGGACATCTAGTACCTTTTCCGCTGATGAAGGTCATCCTCACGCATTCTCTTCCGGACATCTAGTACCTTTTCCGCTGATGAAGGGCTATCAGCACTTGACTCCACAATCTTACACTTGTTGACCAAAGCAGGAAAGTCCCTAATCTCTATAGGCCTTACCATAATCTTGATCTCACTCCTCAATCCAGTTTCAAATTTCAAGTATTGCCATTTCTCGTCTAGATGATAAGGAAATATGAAGAGAACTTCGACAACTCATTAAACTTGGCCACATACTGGCCTACTAACATGTTTTCTTGTTTTAACTACATGAAGTTCACTTCCTTGGCATCATGTAGAATTTGAAGGAAAAACTTCTCCAAAAAAGCTATCTTGAAAAATTCCCATGACATCGGGTTTTCTGTGACTTCCAATACCCTTTTGGAACCTATCCACCAATGCTTCGCTTCTCCCTTTAATATATAGGAGGCGAAGGCCACTTTTTGCTCCTCCGAAAAAACCATCACATCAAAGATCTTTTCCATGTCACTAAGCCACTCCTCAGCTTTAGCGGGATTGAACTTATCTCTGAATGGTGGAAGGTTCATCTAATGAAAAGTTGTCAATTTTAAGAAATTCTGATTCCTTCTAACTTAACGGTACATATTGCACTGGGTGCTCAGGTGGTGGAGGCTATTGAGGTGGATTTGCTTCCATCCTCTCAAGCACCCTTATCATAACATTGGCCATAGCCATAACAGCTTTAGCCATATCTGGACCTTGTGGGGTTGAGTTCTCTGCTTCTTTAGATCATCTTGTGGCTGCCATAGTTTCTTGTACACACAGAAACAACATATATTGAGTTACAGTCTCAATACCATGTAACCGTGTAATAGAATCTAATAACAAACTAATCTAAGGTAAATCATGCAATTCTATCATCTTATCTAACATATGAAACAAGAAGAGCACAATTTCTAAGAAGGAACTCCTAACATACCTAAGCATAGTCAGTCCATACCCCAGCTCAATAAGATGAACTGCTCTGATACCATAATATAACGTCCTAATACCAGTATCTCAATATATATAGTATACAAGGAGATACCTACCATTACAACGTTACTACTCACATATTAATCTCATATATATATCCATAATGTTTGTTGGAAACATTACAGAGATCCTTATGAAATGCGAAAAATACAACATTTGTAACAAAATACATCCATATACATATACATCATTAGCCTCCCATGAGGCATGAGGTAATACATAACTATTTACTTTACAAAAGAAGTACAATAAGATATTACATTTGCATCATAATCTATAAGGTTAAACTACTCTTTAGTTTCCTTCATCTTCTTATTCTTTGAAGAACCTTCACCTAGAATTACATGGTACACAACAGGGTGGGAAACAACATTTCTCATTATGAGTAAACCAAAACTAGCATACATAACATTAAAAAAAAATCTTAACACATACCAAAAAGCTATGTTCGAAGCATTTACAAAGTCTAACTCTATTATCTAGATAAACTAAGTTAACATACATACATTCATTCTTAAATACTTAGTTCATTTCAAATCTAGGCAGGTTTCACTAGGAGTGTTGACTTATCATGTTTACCCCATTGTAGATAGAAAAACTAAAATTTTCATACTACATGCAACCTTGGCACTTAGTTAGGAATACTTATCCCCTTAGGAACTTCTTGAATCCC
This sequence comes from Ormosia semicastrata, assembly GCA_029884595.1. NCBI lineage: Eukaryota > Viridiplantae > Streptophyta > Magnoliopsida > Fabales > Fabaceae > Ormosia > Ormosia semicastrata. The sequence continues at coordinate 81,962,611 of JAQQTO010000060.1, forward strand.
TCCCTTCTTGGCTAAATGACCTCACGTCATATAAGTCACATTAAAAAGTAGACAATGCCAACTTATCCTAGTTTACTTATATCTAACACCCCTCATCATCACATCTTTAGTGAAGCTAAGTAATAATAAGTTATCATAGATGATAGACACTTGTCTATAGCAAACCCTTACTTTTGGTTGCTTAAAGCTCATACATATCTTATATATATCAAAGGATCTTCCTCTCATTGATTTACCTCTAGTAGTATCTTAATCATGTCTAAAGACCACTTATTATTCTTAGATGACCAAAAGCCTTATATTTCCTCATCTATGCTAGGTAATAATTTCTATCTTGAAAATATCCTTATTTGTGCCTTAACACACTTTAGGAAACATATACAAATGATCTCATCTAACCAAGAACTTAAAAACATCAAAATGACATTTTTAGAGTTCCAGGGCAACAAACCGTGGCACTAACTTGGGCACCCCATGACGCCCTAGCCTCGGGTCTCAATACTGGGTGTGGTTGCACTCTCACGCCACAGCACAACATCTTCATGCCACGGCGTAAGCAACACATTCAACACCACGCTGCGGCATGGCATACTTACGCCACGATGTTCATAGCAGAAACCAGATTCTGTAGAATTCTACAGAACCGTGGTACTATTCCATTAGTTCTTTTCATGGATTTTGGCTATTCAAACTTAGTTTCTAAGTGATCCTAGGTCCCTAATCAGTCCTTTAACACATAGGAATCATTAATCACTAACTTAAATTACTTAATTTGGATTATGAACCAAAATGACACAAAAACTTTAACCTAAAGCCCTAAAAATGAGTATCAATGGTCCAAAAGAGATGTTCCAAGTTTCTAACCTCAACTTATACTATGAACAAGTCATAAATGACCAAAGAAACTAAATCATGCAAGCAAAACACATCAAACACCTCTAGAACTCATTTTGGCTTATTATGCTCCAAAAGTGTAACTATGGTGAAAATGAGTGAAAAGAGATGAATATGAACATAAACCCCTACCTTTGGCAGCTGTGAAGAGATTCAAGCTTGGTTGGATCTCAAGCCTTGGTTTTTCCTTTTGCTTTCCTCTTTCTCTCTTCCTCCTCCTTGGTCTTTGCTTCCTCTTTCTCCCTTTCTCCTTGCAAGTTTTCTATTTCTATTTTGTGAAGCAAAGAGGCCGTGAGTGAGGCTTATAAAGAGGAAACTAAAGACTCAAATGGCCTTTAGGCCAAAATTGATAAAATCCCGATCTGCTAAAAACACTCAGATTTAGCTAAATCAAGATTTCCAACTTCTAAAAAATTTAAAATAAATACTAAGATTCATACAAAAAGTTGTTTCACCATTATCTGATATTTTCATATGTGCTAATGGTCAATCTGGCTATAAATAGACAACTAGTATACCTAAAAATGCCAAACTACCTCAGTTTACCTTGAAACTTTGACTGTAACTTGTTTCATATATTTGTGACCTAGAAGTAAATTATCCATATTTATTTCCCTCGTCTAAGCAATTTATGCTATTATCTGAGTCGTTTTACTACTTTTCATACTTAGGGTTGCAACGAAGTACCTAAACTAACTCAGATTGTCGTAAAAATTAACATGCGTGCTAAGCAAGTCATATGTTATCTTTTGAACACATAAACAAGTCTAACATATCATTTTAGTGTATTACACGCCCCTGCAGGCCAAAGGAGAGGTCTAGCAACACACCTTCATCCTTACCCTGTCGCACCACCACACAATGACTGTGTGGCCCAAAATTAACTAGTTGCTGAAACCTTCACCGCGAGGAACCAGGAGCCCAACACTAGGCGCCTACGTCATGGGTAAGAAACCTCACTTTCTGATGAAATCCCACACCCATCGTGCAAGACCTTTGTGAGGGATCGACTTGGTCCTCGCGTGTATGGAGCCAATTATGACGATCATGGGCCCATAATCCTAGTCCATTAGTGCCTAGGACACTGGAAGAATGTTGCACGCTAACATCAAAATATCCAATGTTGTTAATAACAACCTGAACCTCGACAATCAGGAGCAGCCCTTCTCTGCCCAATTGATGGAGTACAGAGTTCCTAGAAACTTTAAGTTTCCAGCCAACGTGGAACTCTACGATGGGACTACGGACCCTCAGAAACACATAGATGTCTATGTTCAATCTATGCGCTTCAATGAGGGATCCCTATAATTGCTATGTCACGCCTTCCCTCTTTCCTTAAAAAAGGTGCTCCTTAGATGGTTCGTAACTCTACCACCGGGATCCATCACCAACTGGCAAGGCTTCAGAGAACGGCTCTCGATGCTCTACACTACCAACAAGGAGCAACCCAGACCTATTGAATCTCTTTCTGAGATTCACTAAGAGCGCGATGAGCCCCTTTGCGAGTACCTTAAGAGGTTCAATATAACTTATATTAATGTGGAGAACCTCGATGAGAGGATTACTCTCCATTATGTCAGAAGAAGCCTCCAAAATGACTCTTGATTTTTCTAATCTTTGGTAAAAAAAAAAGCCAGATAGTATGGAATAATTTTAGGAACGATCCCAGAAGTACATAAACTTGGAGATGATTACTAAGGCTAAGAGGAGCCTAGAGAAGGGTGAGCCCTCTCACCAGAAAGATAGCCAAAATTCCTCTCAGCCCTAGAACTCCTCTAAGGACGATCTACCTCGGACCAAATACTCAACCTATACCCTTCTAAACACTCCATACTCAACGATTCTGAAAGAAATGTTTCATCCTAAGTTTCAAGATATCAAGAGGCCGCCTCCTTTGAAGAAATATGCACAAAAGGATCGTACAAAGCATTGTTCGTGGCAAAGAGCTACGACTACGACATAGAAGATTATTTTCAACTTTGTGACGCCATTGAGTCCCTAATTAGGATAGAATGGCTAAATCAGTACATCAGTTATGTCCAAAACAACGGACGTCGTGGAGGACAGAATGGAAGAAAATACATCCCTAATCTTAAGTGGACCCCGTCACCACACCAAAGGAGGAGGTCCTGAAGTCTGACTCACCGTAATACTGACAACCGGCAAGATCGAAACCAGGACACTCTGTCAGATGACAATGATGGTCGTCATGCCTAGCCTAACTGAACCATCAACACTATTGTTAGTGGTTTTGCAAGTTATGGGTCATCCAACAGTGCCCAGAAGAAAGCAATCGGGATGGTAGTGTTGAACGTCTCCTATTCCGCACCCAAATCACGGGCCAGAGATCGGAAGGCACCCCCATTTCCTTTTTAGAAGAAAACTATGACAAAATCGTCCCAGAGCACGATGATCCATTGGTAGTCTTTGGGATAATTTCTAATGCCGAGATCTTGCATATTTTTGTAGATCAATGGAGTTTAGCTGGTATTATGTTCATGGAGTTGTACGAAAAGCTCGAGTTTTCAGATTCCAAGATGATCCCTTACAATGGCTAGCTCACTGGTTTTACTAGTGAAAAAATCACTCTAGCAAGGTATGTTGAGATTTACCTAACCTTGGGGAGCAGTAATCTCTTCAAGACTATCAATGTTAAGTTTCTGGTCGTGAACTGCCCCTCAGCATATAATATCATCTTGGGTCGTCTTGCGTTGATTACCCTTGGCGCCATGGTGTCTACCACCCACTTAGCCATGAAATTCTTTAATGAGAACAATGAGGTTGTCATGGTCAAGGAGGACCAGATCATAGCATGCAAATGTTACAATGAAAGCCTCAAAATTAGTAGGACTCTCAGGAGGGCGGAAGCCAGCACATCTAGCCCATCTTTAGACTAAGTCAACATTCTCATGACCGAGTTAGATCTGCAAGAAGAAATCTGAAGTACTAGACCCTAGCTGAAAGGTGAACTACAGCTGCTCCAACTTGGTGCCAACCCAGATCAAGTCACCAAGATCAGGGAAAACTTAGGAAGGCCCCTATTGGATTATGATCAAAATTGGCAAGGGAGCTTACACTTTGGAGACTTTAACTGGCAAGCCAACCAAAAACTATTGGAATGCGGACAAACTTAGAAAATGCTATAGCTAAGTGCCTTTTAAGGCTTAGTCTCGTAGTTTTTTTTTTCATGTTTGATTTACCTCAATTTGTGAGTATAAATTGTATGGACTCTGGTCTTTCGTTCAATCAATAAATGAGGAAGTTGTTTTTGAACATCCACTTATACTTTATTCTTAAAGCTTCAAGACCCTCAAGCCATACACTGTCTTGTGAATGTTTACAGAGCCCGTTCTTTATGGGAACTGAGGTCTCTTAGAATCTAAGTTAAAAAGAATGATCCGCATAACTGACTTCTGTGGTTTTGTTGTGAGTCATGGGTCCTTACCCAAATCCTCAACACTTGGCCACAACTATTTGTGGTTATGTGTAATTAATTAACAACACAAGTTACAACATCTATTGTCTGCCATTTGGTCCTACTGCGGATGTTTTATGTTAAAATGGTTCTGAACTTGGAAATTCCTAAGTATTAGGAAGTTCTCTGAATAAAATCGTTAACATTAAAGAGCCCGATTATTGTTGACCATTTATTTTGCCTAAGTCCTCAAAGGCGTTCTGAGTGCTCAAAAGTTTGGGCGTTGGACCTTAGACTAAGTTTTCACAAGATTGAAAATTTTCAAAGTCCTTAAACGATTAATAAGTGCTCATTAATAATGGTCATAGGACCTAATATGGACCATGGAAAAAGAAATAAACATTGAACACAAGTTATAAGGGTAAATAATTGTATTTCAAAAGGCCCGGTGATCGGGAAAATTGTCCTTGCTAAAATAAAATGCCCCACGTAAGGGGCAAAGATGAGCAATAAAACAAAAGAAAGAAAAAGGCAAAAACTTGGCCTATTAAGCTCCAGCATCCTCTTTTGCGGCACTTTCCTCTAGGCTTTGCTGGCTCACATTTGCTGCTCCACCATCCCCTTCAGTAGGAGAAGGGACCTCGGCAGCAGCTCGATTAGCCTCTTAAGCCTCTTGAGCTAGTACCAGGTAGCCGTTATGGATCACTATCTCGGAGTTCAGTCCATCCAAAGTCAGGGTGACCCCCAGATTGAAGAACTGGACTTGGGCGACAATAGTCTAGAATTGCTCACCACTGAGGTCTATACAAATCTTTATTAACTGTGTGCTATCCTCCTACAGTCGCGCCGTTTGATCTAGAGATCCTCATTTTCAGCTTAGAGGTCAGTGGCTACCTTCCCGGAGTAGGCCCCTTCTCTCCTAAGATCGCTCTCAGAGTCCACCAGTTTCTTCTTCAACTCATTAATCTTTTCTTTGGCATCTTCCACGGTCTTCTTAGCCTTCTTTTTAGCCTTAAGGGCTAACTCAACTTTTCGAGCTCCCTCTTCCTCTACCTCTTTCACCTTTCTGGCCATTTCCTCTCTAAACTGCTCTAAGCTCCTTTGGAGGTAGCAAGTTTCAGCGATAATGCGGAGTTCGTAGGTCTGGGACCTTGATAGGAACTTCAATATATCCTTCTTGGAGATGTGGGTTAAGACCTCATCGTCCAAGAGTTGGAAGTACACAAATGGCTCGGGCTCTAGATTTTTCCTATATAAGTAAATCGGACCTTAGACAGCAATCGCCTCCTTGGCCAGCCTCTTTCTACAGTCCTCCGCCCTACCGCTTTCGGCCTCCTTCCTCTTCCATCTTTAAAGGGACTAAGCAGGAGACCCTTATTAATCCAGAGTCACCTTGGGGATTGGGTCTTCAATGGCATGGGCCAGACCAACGTGTGCAAGAGCATTAGAGGGTTTGACACCCTCTTTCCTCACTTTAATAGCTTGGAGGGCGGTGAGAGCTTGACTGAATGCTATGCTTTCTGCAAAACAAAGATAAAGTACAAGTTAGAAATAGTGCAAGAAGGTTATTCAAAGAAAATACAAAAAGCAAAAGTAAAGTAAAGACGGATTGCGGCCTACACTCTACCTAGCATGACTCGAAGGGTAACGTCATTAGAGGCGTCCAGTATTTCTTTACAATAAATGAAAGGGACTTCCTCTGCCCACATTTTAATAAAACTAACATAGTCAGAATCCTCCTTCCTGAGTTCAAACCACTCCACCTCAGTCATCTCAATTGGAGTGTCCTATGCCCGGGTGGTCTAGTACAGATCGAACATCGGAGTCCTATCAGTCTCCACAAAGAATGGGGGGTCTCTGGATGCCACCATCATCTTAAAGAACTTGTTCTTGAAGTTCTTGAAACTTTCCTAGAAGACTTCAAATACTTTTCTTCCACCTCTAGCTCGAAGTATGAGCCAATTTTTCTTCGCTGCTCTTTCCTCTTAGGGGGACCACCAAGTAAAGAGGTAGAAAAATGCTAATGCCTTCACCAAGTGATAGCAATATATTTTATTTATTTAATAATCCTCTCACTAAACTTCTTAAGGTTCAATTAGGCTTAATTAAGCTGGCTTTGTCATATTTTATGATATTGAGTTTAATTGGATCATTGAAGGAATTATTACATGAATTAGTATTAATTTGTCTATCTGATAGCATTCAGTAAATTAGGCATAATATAAGTTTCAAATATTTGATTAATATGATTCTAGTCTTGTAGGAAAGTTAAGACAATTCTCTACACTTTCATGAAGACCAAAAGAGCTGAATCACACGTTTGGAGGATTTAAATTAGAATTGAAGTAAGAATTAGAGTGCTGATCTTGACAACTTGACCTCTACGCTTTCATCAATCCATTTCTTGAGTTATAGGAGTTTAACTGACACCAAACAAAGCCCAAACGAAACCTAATACCTAAATTTACAACTTTCATGAAGAACACAAGAGCTAACTCAGATGGCTAGTAGGTCATAATGGGCCTAGAAGTCAGAACAGAGGTGCTATTACTGAAACCCGAACACGGTGCAAAGATTGGGCCATCATGGGCTGTAGGAGTCAGATTGGGCTAAAACTAGTGGCATTGGAAAGCTGAGACAAAACCCTTCAACTTTTATGAAGACCACTTATGTAATAGGTGACGTTATGATAGAGTTATAGTCATATGAAGACTACTGAATTGGTTGAGTGGGGATACAAGCATGGCAATAATTTTCTACTCATCCACCCACTCATTAAACAACTTTATTGTCATTTTCCATTCACCCACCCACTCATCTACCCACTCATTAAATAACTCCCTTGTCATTTTGTACCCTTCATGCTCTATAAAAGGCACCATTGGTTGCTCATTAGAATCATCTTGGTTTAGAGATCAAGATCTTGTTCTTGTATTATTTGTTTCTCTTGTTGTAGTTTTCTTTTATTCTAAATAGAAATTATGTTCATCTCTTTCTTCTTTTCTCTTTCTTTCTTCTTGTTTCATTTTACTTAGGTGAAAGGGTGAAGTTTTTGGCAATGAAATAAGGTTAGATTAATCCATTTTCTTGTGCTTGAATGTTATATTGTCTATTGGTCATTATATGTGTTGTATTTTGTTTCTAATCAATTTAGAAACCCTCCTTGTAAAGTGGAGATCTTTGTTTGTTGTAGATAAGGTATTGGCACATGGAATACTTGAACCCATTTACAAGTGTTGGTGTTAGTAGATAATTAAAAGAACCATAATATAATTACATATATAATCTTAAATGAACTCTGAATGCCGTATTTTCTGATTGGAACCTTTGTTATACATGGATTCTAATTGAGTTATAAAAAGAATTAATTTTGTCCTTAATTTACTTACCAAGAGTGGATCTCCTAACTCAAGGAAATCCTTTTTAATTGTGAATAAGTTTTATCACCTTTATCATTGTGACAAATCCTTTTCTTACGTCAAAGAATTTTTCTTAATCAATTCCCTGTGAATCGACCTCGGACTCCCGAAAATTTATTACTTGAGACAACTTGCACTTGAGTTTGTAACAATATCAATTCCACATCAAGTTTTTGGCCCCGTTGTTGGGGATTTAATTTAAAGAACAAATTTATTGAGGTTTTCTTTCTTTAAGTAAACTTTACCGTCTGGTATATTCTTTCCCTACTCTTTTAATTTTTTTAGTTGCATCATATTTAATAGCTAGTTTATATTGCCTACTTGTTAATATTTAATGGCTGGTTTATACCGCCTACTTGTATATTTTCTTTTTCATTTTAAGTCACTTATTTATGCTTAATTGGTATCGTGATTAAAATTTTGGTCATTTGGTTAAAATTAATCTTGGAACTTTATATATTGATCTGTTTGAATCACAATCACACACATTAAATACAATGGTTGAAAATGAAAGTGTACATGATGAACATGAAAATCAACCATTGCGAACCATGCATGAATATTTTCAACCATCTCGAAATTCTAGTCCATCATGTTTTATCTTTCCATTCAATGCTAATAATTTTATATTTAAGCCGGGTATAATTTCATTACTACCTAATTTCCATGGTTTAGAATCTGAAAGCCCATATTTACATCTAAAAGAATTTGAGGAAATATGTATCACTTTCATTGATCAAAATTGCACTGAAGAAATTATTAAACTTAAATTATTTCATTTTTCTTTGAAAGATAAAGCAAAAACTTGGCTTAATGCTTTGAAACCAAGACCAATTGGCATATGGTAAGAAATGCAAAGTAAGTTTTTAAAGAAATTTTTTCTAACACATAAAATCAATGATTTGAAAAGACAAATCCAAATTTTTTCCCAAAATTTAAACGAAGCATATTTTCAAAGTTGGGAACATTTTAAAGATTTGTTAAATTCTTACCCACATTACGGTTTTGAAAAATGGCGCACTATAAGCTTCTTTTATGAAAGGTTAACACCTGAAACTAAACAATTCATGAAAATAATGTGCAATGGTGAGTTTCTTTATAAAGAGCCTGAAGAAGCTTTAGAATCTTTAGACCTTTTAGCTAAGAATTCTCAATCTTGGCATGGTACTAATCGTTATGAAAATTCAATTAGATCTAACCATGTAAGTGCTAATAATGGAAAATATCACCTTAGTCAAGAAGAAGATCTAAATGCTAGGTTCATCAGTTTGGCTAGAAAGATTGAAGCCATAGAATCAGGTAAGTAAAAGGAATCAAATCTGGGCAAAATAAAGAAATTTATGACATTTGTGATGAATTAGGACACTCAACAAATGAATGTTCAAAAATTTTTGTTTTTAAAGAAGTTGTACATGAGCAAGTAAATGCAATGAACAATTTTAAAAAGTCATTTACCTCTTCTTTTTTAGATTCATACAATCTGGGATGAACAAATCAGCTAAATTTCATTTAGAGGAATAATAATCATGCACAATTCATGCAACCACTACCTCCTTAGGAACAACTGGACTCCCAGAATTATCAAGGATATGCACCCTATGTCCCACCGTATAGAAAAAACTTTGAAGGAACATTGCATGCATTCATGGAAAAGCAAGAGGCCATTAATAACCAAAACACTCAAGCCAAGATTGACATAAAAGACACTCTTGCTAAATTTGCTTCTACACTCACCATTCACGAGAAAGGAAAATTTCCTTCTCAACCTCAACCAAATCCCAAGGGTCAGTATAGTCTAAATGAGGGTAGTTCAGAAAGCCAACAAATAGATTAAGTCAAGTCAATGATAGCTCTTAGGAATGGAAAGGTTGTTGAAAAACAAATTATTGAACCTTGTGAGAGATGATGAATTAATCCCCCAAGATAAGGAAGAGATCGATAAGTCACCTATCCAAAATGAGACCAAACTCTCGCCTTCACCCCTATTTCCTCAAGCATTAAACAAATCAAGGAAATTAAACCACAACATTGAAATTTTTAAGCAAGTGAAAGTCAATATTCCTTTGTTAGATGCTATCAAATGGATTCCCTCTTATGCCAAATTTTTTAAGGACTTGTACACTATTAAAAGGAAACTAAATATGAAAAAGAAAGCCTTTTTGTCTAAACAAGTAAGCTCTATTATTTAGAATAATAATGCCTTGAAATATAAAGACCCTGATTGTCCTATAGTTTCATGCATTTTTGGAGAACATCAAATTGAACAAGCTTTACTTGATCTTAGTGCTAGTATTAATTTGCTTCCATATTTAGTTTATCAATAACTCAACTTGGGTGAGTTAAAACCAACTTTTGTAACTCTTTTACTTGCCGATGGATCAATTAAAATTCAAAAAGGAATAGTAAAAGATGTGTTGGTACAAGTAGATAAATTCATATATCTTGTGGATTTTATTGTCTTAGAAACTAAACCTATGGTTAATAGTTGCAAGTCAATTCCTGTTATTTTAGGTCACCCATTTTTAGCAACATGTAATGCTTTGATAAATTACAAAAATAGAGTGATGAAGCTAACATTTGGAAATATGATACTGGAGCTTAATGTTTTCAACATGTGCAAGAAACGACAGGAAGTCCATGATGAAAAGGAGGAAGTTGAAGGGATTAAGGCCATTGTAGATGACCATCTTCAAACCAGGAGTTCTTCTGACCCATTAGAAATTTGTTTAATCAATTTATTTGACTCAGGTATGCAATTAGATAATGATATTTCTGAAATATGCTCTTTGCTTGATTGTACACAAGTATTAGAATACAAAGGATGGAAGCCAAGATTTGAAGAGTTAAAACCCATGAATAATAATACCCATGAAGAAGTACCCACACTGGAACTAAAGGCATTACCTGCTGGGTTGAAGTACACATTTTTGGGAGAAGAGCAAAGTTTTCTAGTGGTAATTTCCTCGATCCTTACCAGAGAACAAGAAGGTATGTTGATAGAAGTACTTAAAAGGCATATAAGTGCAATTGAATAGATATTAAAGGACATAAAAGGCATTAATCCATTAATTTGTACACATAAAATATATTTAAAGGATAATGCTAAATCATCTCAATAACCTCAAAGAAGAGTAAATCCACACATGAAAGAGGTAGTTAGAGCTGAAGTTCTCAAATTACCTGATGTTGGAATTATCTACCCTATCACTGATAGCTAGTGGGTCAGGCCTACACAAGTTGTGCCTAAGAAATTTGGAATAACAGTGGTTGAAAATAAAAAAGGTGAATTAATACCTACGTGAGTCTCATCTAGTTGGCGTATGTGTATTGATTTTAGAAAATTAAATGCTACCACTTGGAAATATCATTTCCCCTTGCCATTTCTTAATCAAATTCTGAAAAGGGTAGTAGGACATCCCTACTACTGTTTTCTTGATGGTTATTCGAGCTATTATCAAATACCCATTGCATTAGAGGATCAAGAAAAGACCACTTTTACATGTCTCTTTGGTACTTTTGCATACAGAAGAATGCCTTTTGGCCTTTGTAATGCTCCGACAACATTCCAAAGATGCATGTTAAGTATTTTTAGTGACATGATTGAGCATTATTTAAAGGTTTTCAAGGACGACTTGACAGTTTTTGGGAGTTCATTTGAAATTTATCTTGACAATTTGGAAAAAGTTCTTAAAAGATGTGAAGTAAAAGGACTTGTGTTAAATTAGAAAAAATGTCATTACATGGTTACCTCATGAATGGTGTTAGGTCATGTGATATCTTCTAAAGGAATTGAAGTTGATAAGGCCAAAGTTAAATTAATTGCCCATTTGCCTTCACCAAAAATAGTCAGGGAAGTTCGTTCATTTTTAGGACATGCAGGATTTTACAAAAGATTCATTAAGGACTTTATTGCCATATCCAGACCATTATACAATCTTCTAATCAAAGATGCACCATTTTATTGGACTTAAGAATGTCAAAAATCTTTTAAAAAATTAATTGGTCTTCTGACGTCTGCTCCTATCATGCAAACCCCTGACTGGTCTTTGCCTTTTGAGTTGATGTGTGATGCTAGTGATTTTGCTGTTAGCGCTATTTTAGGCCAACAAAAGGAAGGTAAGCCTCATGTAATTTATTACACAAGTTAAACTTTAAATAGTGCACAAATGAATTATACCACAATTGAGAAAGAACTACTTATTGTAATTTTTGCTTTGGAAAAATTTTGAGCTTATTTAATTGGTTCTTCTACTATTATTTTAACTGATCATGCTACTGTTAGGTCTTTAATGTCTAAGCAAGATGCCAACCCTAGGTTGATACGGTAGATCTTGTTGCTTCAAGAATTCAACATCACAATAAAAGATAAGAAAGAAGCCGAAAATGTTGTTGCAGATCATTTTTCTAGACTTACGATAGACTCACCTTTTGATATCACACCTATCAATGATTCTTTTCCCGATGAATTTTTATTTTTTGTCTATTCCATACCTTGGTTTGCTAACATTGTCAATTTTTTTGTAACAGGAAAGATGTCGCCTCAATGGATGCACCAAGACAGAAGGAATTTTTTGACAGAGGTGAAAATTTTTTATTAGGATGACCTATATTTGTTCAAATATTGTCCTGATCAAATCATTTGGAGATATGTGCCCGACAGTGAGGTAGGTAATGTCATTAAATTTTGTCACTCAGAAGCATGTGAAAGTCACTTTTCTTCAAAGAAAATAGCTACGAAAATCTTGCAGCGTGAATTTTATTGGCCCACTTTATTTAAGGACAACTATCATTTTGCAAAAGTTATGAAAACTGTCAAAAATTGGGTTCCATTTCTAAACGAAACATGATGCCTCTGAACCCTATCCTTGTCATTGAAATTTTTTATTGTTAGGGAATTAATTTCATAGGCCTATTTTCATCATTATTTGGATTTGTGTATATTTTGGTTGCAGTTGATTATGTCTCAAAATGGATTGAGACGATTCCATATTGACACAATGATCATAAAATTATTCTTAAATTTTTAAAAGAAAATGTCTTGAGTCAATTTAGAATCCCTCGAGCTATTATCAGTGATGGAGGAACATATTTTTTCAATAAACCATTTGAATCTTTAATGATGAAATATGGCATTACACACAAAATTGTCACCTCTTATCACCTTTAAACAAGTGGACAAGTAGAATTAGCAAATAGAGAGATTAAACAAATTTTGGAACAACAATTAATCCAAATCATAAAGATTAGTCTTTAAGATTAAATGATGCACTTTGAGCTTACCACATTGCTTTCAAAACATCTTTAGGCATGTCACCCTATCGGTTAGTCTATGAAAAACCTTGTCACGTACCTGTAGAACTTGAGCATAAAGCATTTTGGGCCATTAAAGCTTTCAACCTAAACCTTGATGATGCTTGCAAGTTGCACAAATTACAATTAAATGAACTTGAGGAATTGAGAAATGATGCATATGAAAACTCAAAGATTTATAAAGTTAGAGCAAAAGCTTTTCATGACAAATCAATTTTGAGGAAATCTTTTGAAATTAGTCAAAAAGTTCTACTTTATAATTCTCGTCTTCACATACTCCCTAGAAAATTGAGATCTAGGTGGAGTGGCCCTTTTGTTATCAAACATGTGTATCCTTATGGGGCCATAGACATTGAGAACCCTCGGAATGGTAATGTGTTTAAGGACAATGGACAAAAACTCAAACCATTTCTGGAAACCTAAGTTGTTAAGGTAGAATTCATCTCCCTTTCTAATCCTTGTTATGAGAAGAATTTATTTTAATTTATTTACTTTTTTTTTGCAGTTCTTTATGATACTGGTTAAGTGGTGGATAACAGTACTCCTTGCCTCTCAAGTCGGGTTTTTTTTCAGTTTCCCATAATAACTGATTCCTTCTCCTTTAAAATGGATGTCATTCTCTCAAATTTAAGAAAATATTTTACTTCTCTTCCTCAAAATGCTCTAACAAAAATCTACAAAGTTAAGTGTGAAAGATTGAGAATGTTAATGCATAAGGGCATTCTAGAAGATATTGATAACTTCGGGAAATGAAGTTATTTCAAATGAATTTGAATGTATGTGAGCATGCTTTCCTTAAATTTTCAAGACCCAATGGTCCAATTCATACATGATCCTGATGATTTAAGCTTTGTATCTCAATTGTTTAAGAATTCAATTTTTGATGCTTGTATTTAAGAAATTGAGATGGATTATGGCTTGATGAATTAAAGCATTATTTTTGTTGCAGAAATTCAAGAAGGAAAGACCTTGGAAAGGATAAGGAAGCAAAGAAAAGTTCAAAATAGAGAAGGATGCAAAAGAGAAGCAAAGGTAGCTAACTCACGCCTAGGCGTGTCAAAATCACGCATAGGCGTGATCCTCGCAGCATTTCAGGAATTTCCAAGCAGAGACCTTCACGTTTAGGCGTGGAAAAGTCACGCCTAGGCGTGTAACTCTCAGGTTTTCAGGGTGCTCAGACAGAGACTCCCACGCCTAGGCGTGGGAAAATCAAGCCTAGGCGTGGCTTGCACTTGAGACCACGTGCTTCATAACCACGCCTAGCCTAGGCGTGGGAAAAATCCTAATCCATGAAAATTAGCTTTTAATATCTGATTTGGGGATTGGGAGAGCATCTTCTGTTTTTTTGAACAAACCATGAATTCCAGAGAGCAAGTGAGAAGAGGAGGAACCCATTTGGATTGAAGGTGACTCAAGGGAGAATCAAGATCAAGGAAGAGGATCAAGCTTGGAATCTCTCCATTTTTGTCTATTCTTTCCCTTTACCTCTTGATTTGTAACTTGATGGATCATTTTATTTCATTTGTTTTCTTCTCTTTCATGATGTGCAACTAAATTCTAATCTAGGGGCTCTCTAGGATCTTGTTATGGATTTGATTAATGTGTAATTAGTTGGGTATCATTTCAATGAAATTGGTTTTGTTCATCCATATCTTTGCTTAGTGCTTTTTATTGATTGGCCATCAATTGCATGTTTTTAATATTCCAATTGAACTAGAAATAGGGTGTTGTGAATATGGATATGGTATGGTTGATGTATGTTCAATTACATTCTATTGGTATGAATGTGTTGATTAACTAAGGGGATGGACACATACCTCTTCGTCATGCATGGCAAGTGTTTGATAATTGGTCTCAATGAGTGATTCTTATGCTAAATCACATGGATACATAGTGGATTTGCTAAGTTTAGCATGGGTAATTGTCCTAGACACAGGCTCTTATCTATTGATGGTTATTAGCTAACAAATGTCATTTCACTGATTGGTGCTTGTTAATTGCAATTATTCATTGAAGTAGCAAGTGAATAGGGACCCCTAGGCTTTAATCATTCTCATCTTTTCTAATGGAATTAGTGTTTGGTGTTTTCTTATTTTGTTTCTCTTAAATTGTTATTTTAATTGCAACCCATTCTCCTTCGTTTGCTTGGATAAAAATTTGTGAATTTTGGTTAAGTTTAACATTTTTCTAATTATTCAATCCCTTGGGACACGATACTCTAACTCTCATTTATATTACTTGTCGACCCGTGCGCTTGTGGATTTACGGAATCAACAAGTTTTTGGCGCCGTTGCCGGGAATTGAGTTTAGATTTTGTGTTATTTCTTACAATTATTCATAATTCTTATTTCAAGTTTTCTTTGTTGTTTTGTTTTGTTTTTCAGGTACTTAGCTCTTGTATGCGAAGGACTTAAAGTATATCTCGATTTCCTTACGATCCTGAGATCGAGAGGACTTTTCGTAGATTGCTAAGAGAATGACTAGTACAAGGAAAGGCACTTGAATTGGATAGTGACTCGGAGATGGCAGAAGAAGTGAATGCTGAAAGACTCTTGAGAGAGTATGCCACTCCAAAAGCTAGGGACATTCGATCTAGCATTAGAAGGCCAGCTGTACAGGCACGGACTTTTGAGATCAAGTTTGCTATTATCCAGATGGTGCAGAATAATTTGTAATTTGTAGATTTTCCCCATGAAGATCCTAATGCTCATTTAGCCAACTTTCTGGAGATCTATGATACTTTTAAGCATCAAGGGATGACTGATGATACGGTTCGCTTGAGGCTTTTCTCTTTTTCCTTGAGAGATAGGGCCAAGGCATGGCTTCACTCATTACTTGAACATTCCATCACTACTTGGGAAGAGCTAGCTCAGAAGTTCCTAGATCGATTCTTTCCTCCCATGAAGGCAATGAAGTACAGGAATGACATTCTATCCTTCAGACAATTCGAAGGAGAATTCTTGTATAAGGCATGGGAGTGATTCAAGGAGTTACTAAGGAAATGCCCCCATCATGGTATAGCAAAATGGATGTTGGTTCATACTTTTTACAATAGCTTGATAACCTCTATTTGATCCATAATTGATGCAGCAGTTGGAGAGGCTCTCATGAGCAAGACCGTGGATGCAGCCTACAACCTTTTGGAGGAAATGGCTAATAACAATTATTAGTGGCCAGCTAAAAGAGTTACTCCTAAGAGATTAGCATCAGGTATTCATGAAGTTGATGCTCTTACATCGCTTCCAGCTCAAGTGGCAGCTCTTTCTAAGAAGTTGGACACCATAGGAGTCAATTCTGTAGCAAGTGGAGCCAATAATTCAGCTGATATTTGTGATCATTATGGGGACCTTCATTCAACTGCTAATTGCATAGCTAGCCTGGAAAGTGTGCAATATGCAAATCAATTTCGTCAGCCAATTCACAACAATGTTTTGGGCAATTCTTATAATCCTAGTTGGAAGAACCATCCTAATCTCTCATGGGGTGGACAAGTTCAAGGTCCTTTTTCCTCTTCTTATCAGACTAGGGAAGCTCCCCGTGCTCCTCCAGGTTTTCAACAATAGAGCCCCCTTCAAGCCCAAACTTCAACATCAACTTCAACTTCCAATTTGGAGAAGATGTTTGCTCAGTTCATGACTAAGACCGACTCAAGGCTTGCTTCCCATGATGCTTTGATGTAAGGTCAAGCGGCCTCCTTGAGAAATCTTGAGACTCAAGTTGGCCAACTTGCCCAAGCCTTAAGTAATAGGCCTCAAAGGAGCTTTCCAAGCGATACCATCAATAATCCAGGAGGTTCTCCCAAGGAGCATTGCAAGGCTATAACACTGAGGAATGGGAAAGAAATTAACGGAAATATGAAGACCAAGCTACTTGAAAAAGAAGTTGAAGTTGCAAAAGATGAATTGGTTGTGAACATTGAGGTTGACAAGAATGAAGAGCTAGCAGAAAGGAAGGTTGAAGACAACAAGAAGGAGGACAAGCCTTATACACCACCTCCACATTTCCCCAACCGGCTAGCTAAACAAAAACTGGATGC
Source organism: Ormosia semicastrata (assembly GCA_029884595.1). Lineage (NCBI taxonomy): Eukaryota > Viridiplantae > Streptophyta > Magnoliopsida > Fabales > Fabaceae > Ormosia > Ormosia semicastrata. The sequence continues at coordinate 81,979,685 of JAQQTO010000060.1, forward strand.
TCAATTCCCAAAGTTTTTGGATATTTTCAAGAAACTTCACATAAACATACTGTTTGCTAAGGCTTTGGAACAAATGCCTAGTTATGTGAAGTTTATGAAGAACATCTTGTCTAAGAACAGAAGGTTTGGGGATTATGAAACTGTTGCACTCACTGAAGAATGCAGTGCCATCTTGCAAAATAAGCTACCTCCTAAGTTGAAGGATCCAGGGAGCTTCACCATTCCATGCACCATTGGCAACTAATTCTTTGGAAAAGCTTTGTGTGACCTAGGGGCAAGCATAAACTTGATGCCTCTATCCATCTTACAACAGCTAGGTTTAGGGGAGGTGAAGCCAACTTTGGTTACCTTGCAACTAGCCGACCGATCTCTCACTTATCCTAAGGGGGTCATTGAAGATGTCTTGGTCATGGTTGACAAGTTCATCTTTCCAGCGGACTTCATCATCCTAGACATGGAGGAAGACCGCAATGTACCTTTGATTCTTGGAAGGCCTTTCCTAGCCACCGGTAAGACTATGATTGATGTTAAAAAAGGTGAGCTCACTATGCAAGTCAATGATGAAAAGGTAACTTTTAATATTTACAAAGCCATGAAATTTCCAAATGATCATGAAGAGTGTTCTTACATAGGTATGATTGATCAAGTAGTTAATAATGCATTCCATGCTAATTTCACTGATGATTCTCTTGCTTTATCATTGACATCCATATATAAGCATGTAGATAGGGAAGATGTTTTGGAATGTATTAAACTGCTTGACTCGTCTGCTAAGTGGTTCAGGAAACCAGGCTTTGAACCGTTGAACATACCTTCTGACAAGCCCATTCTCCAGCCTTCTATAATCACTCCTCCCAAGTTAGAGCTTAAGCCATTGCCAGATCATTCGAGGTATTCATACTTGGGGGATTCATCCACATTGCTAGTCATTATCTCTTCATATTTTTCAGAGGAGCAAGAATCCAAGTTGCTCAGAGTGCTTAGAGAATACAAAAGGGCCTTGGGGTGGTCTATTGCATATATCAGAGGCATTAGCCCTACCATATGCATGCACAAAATATTGCTGGAAGTAGATCATAAGCCAACAATTGAACATCAAAGACGCCTTAATCCTATCATGAAGGAGGTGGTCAACAAAGAGATCATTAAGTGGCCGGATGCGGGTATCATATACCCAATCTCTGACAGTAAATGGGTGAGCCCAGTTCAGTGCGTGCCTAAGAAGGGTCGGATGACTGTGCTCGCCAATGAGAATAATGATTTAATTCCCACCAGGATTGTCACAGGATGGCGCATTTGCATGGACTATAGGAAGCTTAACACTGCAACCCGGAAGGATCATTTTCCATTACCATTTATTGATCAGATGCTAGACAGGTTGGCAGGATGTGCTTTCTACTGTTTCTTGGATGGGTATTAGGGGTACAACCAGATTGCCATTTCCCCGGATGATCAAGAGAAGACAACCTTCACCTGTCCATATAGTACTTTTGCCTTTAGAAGAATGCCCTTTGGGTTATGCAATGCCCCAGCTACCTTTCAGAGATGTATGATGGCTATCTTCAATGACATGGTGGAGAAATGTTTGGAGATATTTATGGATGACTTCTCGGTATTTGGTGATTCCTTTGATGAGTGTCTTCATAACTTAGCCCTTGTACTTCAAAGGTGTGAGGAGACAAGTTTGGTGCTTAATTGGGAGAAATGTCATTTTATGGTCCAAGAGGGCATAGTACTTGGCCATAGAGTGTCACATAAGGGAATGGAGGTGGATAGAGCTAAGATTGAGGTGATTGAGAAATTACCACCACCAATTTCAGTGAAAGGAGTTTGGAGTTTCCTAAGGCATGCTGGATTTTATCGACGTTTTATCAAAGACTTTTCCAAGCTTGCCAAACCACTATGTAATTTGTTGGAAAAAGATGTGCCCTTCAAGTTTGATGAGTCATGTATGGAAGCCTTTGTGGAGCTGAAGAAGAGACTTGTCTCAGCGCCCATTATTACCACTCCTGATTGGTCCTTACCATTTGAGCTCATGTGTGACGCTAGTGATTATGCTATTGGAGCAGTATTGGGCCAAAGGAAAAACAAAATCTTTCATTCCATCTATTATGTGAGCTGGACACTCACTGATGCTCAGTTGAACTACACCACCACTGAGAAAGAGATCCTTGCAGTTGTCTTTGCATTCGACAAATTCCAGGCTTATTTGGTTGGTACTAAAGTCATTGTCTTCACGGATCACTTGGCCATCAAGTATCTAATGAGCAAAAAGGATGCTAAGCCAAGATTGATTCGTTGGGTGTTATTACTGCAAGAGTTTGACCTTGAGATTAGAGATTGAAAGGGTGCTAAAAATTAGGTGGCTGACCATCTTTCCAGGTTGGAAAATGAGAAATATCAACAGGACCCAACTTTGATTTGTGAGACATTCCCGGATGAACAACTATTTGCTGTGTTTGCTAGTTCAGATCCATGTTATGCTGATTTTGCTAATTACCTTGTGAGTGGATTGGTACCAACTGAATTGTCTTATCAGTAGAAGAAGAAATTCCTCTGTGATGTCAGATACTATGTTTGGGATGAGCCATATCTCTTTAAACAAGGTGCTGATCAGGTGCTTCGAAGGTGCATTCCTATGGAAGAGACTAGTGCTGTACTTGAGCATTGTCATGCTTCACCTTATGGAGGTCACTATGGGGGTGAACGAACAGCAGCTAAGGTGTTACAATCGGGTTTTTATTGGCCAACTCTGTTTCGTGATGCCCACTCATTTGCAGCAAAGTATGATAGATGTCAGAGAATTGGAAATATCTCCAGGAAGAATGAGATGCCCTTGAATTCCATTCTGGAAGTGGAGCTCTTTGATGTGTGGGGCATTAACTTTATGGGGCCCTTTGTATCGTCTTTTTGTAACCGCTACATCCTTGTGGCGGTGGATTATATGTCAAAGTGGGTGGAAGCTTGTGCCTTACCAACTAGTGATTCCAAGGTGGTTCTTGTTTTCCTTAAAAAGAACATTTTCACAAGGTTTGGGACCCCTAGAGCCATTATCAGTGATGGAGGATCACACTTCTACAACAGGCATTTTGTTACTCTACTTGCTAAATATGGTGTGAAACATAGGGTAGCCACAGCCTACCATCTATAATCCAGTGGCCAAGCTAAGGTTTCTAATAGAGAGTTGAAGCAGATTCTTGAAAAAACTGTGAGTCCTTCTAGGAAGGATTGGTCTAAGAAGTTGGATGACGCTTTATGGGCCTATCGCACTGCCTACAAAACCCCTCTTGGCATGTCTCCATATCAAATGGTCTTTGGTAAGGCTTGCCATCTTCCTGTTGAACTTGAGCACCACGCTTACTGGGCCATCAAACAATTGAATTGGGATTCCAACGCTTGTGGGGAGAAGAGATTGTTGCAACTGAATGCATTAGAGCAATTCCGCTTACAAGCATATGAGAATGCTAAATTATACAAGGAAAAAGTGAAGCAGTGGCATGACAAGCACATTATCCCAAGAAGCTTTGAGTCAGGCCAGAAGGTCCTCTTATTCAACTCAAGGTTGAAACTATTTCTTGGCAAGCTCAAATCCAGATGGTCAGGTCCATTTTTAGTGGTAGAAGTGTTTCCCCATGGTGCTGTAACCTTAGAGGATCCAGTTTCAAAGTCAACGTTCAAGGTCAACGGCCAGCGACTCAAGCTCTACTTAGGTGGTGAGGTGGAGAGGCACAAAACCTCACTCACCTTGGCTCCTCCACCTTGACAATCTGCAAAGTCCAGCTAGGACTATAAATAAGGCGCTTGTTGGGAGGCAACCTAATTTCCTAACCCTATCTCTTCGCTTAGGACAATTTTATGCATGATTTTTCTTTTATTTTGCTTTTTTTTGTTTGATTTTGTTTTATTATTTTATAGTGTTTGTTTTTCAATTTGAGGCTTTGATTGTTCTTGTCATTCCTATGCTGTTTCTTAAATGTTTGAGAATAAGGAGGGTGTGTTTGATGCATGGATGTGGGGTATTCTGGTGTTACTGTTCAGAATTTTGCTCCAGGGTCCCACGCCTAGGCGTGGTTTTTACACGCCTAAGCGTGGTTGTCTCAGCTGCTGTAAGGAATTTTTTCCAGAGAGCTCCACGCCTAGGCGTGTGTTATTCATGCCTAGGCGTGGTCTTCTCTGCATTATCAGTAATTTTGGCCTGCAAGAGTCAAGCCTAGGCGTGATTTTTACATGTCTAGGCGTAGTTTCCTGTTTTTCAAAAAAAAAATAATAATTAAAAATAAAAATAAAAATAAATCCCACGCCTAGGCGTGGTAATGTCACGCCTAGGCGTGATGTGTTTGCTGCTGCACAAAATGCAGCAGCCCTCTCAAATCCCTAATCCCTAATTCCTATTTTCTACTTTCTTCCCCACCCACACCACCGTAACCCCTCCAATCTCCTCACCTCCCCACCTTAGCCTTCGTCTCCTCCTTCTTCCCCACAATCTTCTTCTCTAACCTCCCTCATCCACATTTTCTTCTCCACGAGATCCACACCACCGTAACCCCTTCCATCTCCTCCCCACCCAATAGCCACCGTACTCACCACACGACCAATACACCGTCTGCTTTTTGTTTGTGTGTTTGTTTTGGGTTTCTTGCTTGCTTCGGGTGCCTTGTTCATTTCCTACTCCTTCAAGGTTAGTTTGCTTTTCCATTTCCCTGCACTTTCTATTTTCTATGGTTATCATGTGTTCTGTTTGTGTATTTTGCAGTTTATAAATATTTTTATTTGTTGATTGCTCATCATTTGATCTCTGGTCAAGTTGTTTCTAATTGATTGCTGGTTATTGTTTACCTCTAGTTTGTAAATATTTTTGATTTCCATTGGGCTTGTGGCTTGGTCATTTCTACTGAACAAGGACAATGTTAATGTTTATTTGTGTTAATCCTCTCCCTGTTGACATACGTGAGGTGTTCCTTAAGTTTGAGTCACCCTATGGTTGTTCTTAGTATCTGTTGTCATTTTTGGGTGATTGACTTGGTTTGATTCAAAGTTGTGCACTGGCTGCGCTGAGACTTGTTTGCATTGTAACTTGCTTATTTCTGATTGGTTTGTACATAACTGGTTGGACCTGTTTGCCTATTTCTGATTAATTTGCTTTGGAGATAACCTTGGTTTGGGTTGTTGGCCCTTTTGCTTATGCTGTTTAATATGTTACCATTGGTATTTGTTTGGCTGCCATGATTGATTGATTGCAGTGTACCTTCATTATATTGTGCACTGGTACTTATAAGCACCTCTTCTTTTCAGGTAATCAATCACCATGTCAAAGCATCAAAGAAAAACTGTTGAAGCTGGGCCAAGTAACACTGATGACAGTGAAGCGATTCCCGTCTATGACCCGACCATTTTCATTTCTCAGAAGGCATTTGACCACTTCTGGTTACACTTGAGAAAGATAAATATCATACCGGAAAGGGGGTTCCATGAATTGAATGTGGTACGTTATCCAGCCATCTCTCGCGCTAGAGCTACTTTTCATTGGGCAACTTTTGCTGAACATCCTATTGAAGAACCAGTAGCTGCGGTGGTTAAAGAGTTCTATGCCAACGCCCATGCTGAGCAAAGGTCTTCTACAACTGCTAGAGTTAGAAGACAGACAGTTGATTACTCAGTTGAGCGTATCTGGCAAGTCATGGACCTTGGCCCCCCTCCACTAGTCTGTTCGTACAGAGAGTTGCAATTACCTGAGGAGCAAGAGGGCACCCCCTTTAGCACTGTGATGGACAGTATTTGTGACTCTACTTTTCCGGTTCAAGTCCAGAGGAATACTGATAATTCAATCTGCTTTATCAAGCAGGAGATTTTGCGCAGTGAGCTGCGCCCGTGGAACCACTTTGTGTGTTCCTGTTTGCTCCCTACTGAGCATAGGTCGGAAATTTATCCTGAGCATGCCTACATGCTTTATGCAATTTATAATCTTCTTCAGGTGGACATCGCTCAGATACTTCATGATCAAATCCAGCTGTGCATCACCGAAAAGCTCAAATCCTTATTCTTTCCATTCCTCATATGTCAACTGTGTGCGCATGCGAAGGTGCCTAGGAAGGACACTAAAGTCCGTGTGAAGCTGAAGACTCCCATGACAGAACGAGCAGTGCAGACCATTATGACTGCTCAGGAGAAGCACCAGCGAGCCCCGGTCCAACCCCCTGTTCCAGATCCCGAGCCTGCTCCTGTACCTGTTCCACAGCCTGCTCCAGTCTTTGATGCCGCCTGGGCACACTCCATTGAGCAGCGCCTAGATCGGCAGCAAGAGATACTAACTACGCAGCAGGAGATGCTGGCTTCGCTTTACCAGGGCATTCATTGGATGGCCTTGGGTCAGGGGTGCCCAATGGATGATTTTCCAGCTTTTCCGCCTTTTGCAGCTCCACCAGTTGTAGCTTCACCTTCTCCGCCACCTCCTCCATCTGCTGATGATCCGGAGATGGGCGCAAAGGGCGATGACCTGTTGGATGAGGATGACTTGATTTGAGGCACCAGGGCCTATTGCTTTCATGCTATTTTCTGCTTTATTTTTCTGTTTTTACTTTCAGTGCACTGTCTGTACTTATTGGATACTTTCCTTATTTTATATGTAGTGGGACACTGCATGACTTAGGTTTGGGGGAGACTTATTAATTTTTCTATTAATTGCTGAATCAGTTTTTGTTTATATATATGGATTTCTCTCTCATTCCTTTGCTTTTGCATTGAAGTTAGAACAGTTCTTTTTGTTAAAGCTTTAAATCTTAGTTGTTAATAATTTTAGTTTGGTCTTGTTTTGCTTTTCCAAATTTGTGGATCTGAGTGTGCTTGATTAGGATTAGTGGGCTGCTTGAATTATGCTCTTAATTAATGAGTATGTTGAGAGGCAAGTTGAACTTATGCATGCTGGAATTTTGATTTGACCATCCAATGATTGTCTGGATCACAGATATGCCTCAATGCTTGGGAAATCACATGTAAAAATTTCAAATTTTGTGCTTACACTTTTTGCTATATTAGTGTATGAGTGTATTTCCCTGTTACATGTGTGGTAAATCTTGGAATATAAATGAAATGCATGATTGGAGAAAATTTATAAAAGGCATGTGTATAGTCATTTCGCATCTTAGAAGCTTGTCTGATTCCCTTTCAAGGCGAAATCCTAAGTGATGTGTTTTCAAGGAAATGACTAGGGCAATTCTTTGAACCGATTGGGCCTTTCAAGCCAACCTTGACTGAATGAGTTCCCTAGTACCCCCTTTGAAGCCTAGTGTGTGTGTGTGCTGCCTAATTTTTCCTCCTTTTAACCTCATTTTTCCACCCTATTACCCCTGCATGTGAAAAATCATTTTACCTTTGATTACATGTCCCTTGTTGAATGCATGATTAAACATTTTTGTTGAGTTGAGCCAATTCAATTTTTGCATGGTAATAGAGAACCAAGATCTATTTGAAACAAACTCTTGTTCAAAATAGAAATAAAAAAAAGAAAGAAAAAATAAAAAAAAATATGTGAGCTGCACAAAATGCAGTCCCCTTTTGCAAAGAAAATAAACATGTACATATGTTCATTCAAAAAATATATATATAAAAAATAAAAAAAAATATTTGAAATAAAGAGAGTTGATTTTTCATATTGACTTTTTTTTTGTACATATTTCACGACTGGCTTGATTCAATGGAAGTGTGTGTGATTGTGTGTTTGACATTTGATTTTAAATCCTCCCCTTCCCTCCTTAGCCATTACCCTTAGCTTCACATTACAAGCTTAAAAGATCCTTATGATTCTTGATCATGTGTTGCCTACATTAGTGGAGAAAGGGATGAAGGACATTCTTTTGAGAGTGCATGTGCATTTTATAAATTCATCCATCTTGCTCTTCATGATTAGGAAAGGGTCTTAAACTCATGAGCTTGGGAAATCTTTCATGCACAAAAATGGCATAAAAGGGTGAGCATGGTAGTTGAGAATTTCTTGCATGTGCGGACCTTGTTGTGAGGATTGAAATGTGATTTCTGAGGGTATGAATGATAATTGGAAGCTGGATTTGCCCTAGTTCAATTTGCCTCATATTTCTTGACCTTCGAATTGGATTGTGATTCCTTTTCCTGTTTGGTTTAGTTTACTCGAGGACTAGCAAAACTTTAGGTTTGGGGGTGTGATAACTTCGGCAAATGAAGTTATTTCAAATGAATTTGAATGTATGTGAGCATGCTTTCCTTAAATTTTCAAGACTCAATGGTCCAATTCATACATGATCCTGATGATTTAAGCTTTGTATCTCAATTGTTGAAGAATTCAAATTTTGATGCTTGTATTTAAGAAATTGAGATGGATTATGGCTTGATGAATTAAAGCATTGTTTTTGTTGCAGAAATTCAAGAAGGAAAGACATTGGAAAGGAAAAGGAAGCAAAGAAGAGTTCAAAATAGAGAAGGATGCAAAAGAGAAGCAAAGGCAGCCAATTCACGCTTAGGCGTGTCAAAATCACGCCTAGGCATGATCCTCGCAGCATTTCAGGAATTTCCAAGCAGAGACCTCCACGCTTAGGCATGGAAAAGTCACGCCTAGGCGTGTAACTCTCAAGTTTTCAGGGTGCTCAGACAAAGACTCCCACGCCTCGGCGTGGGAAAATTAAGCCTAGGCGTGGCTTGCACCTGAGACCACGTGCTTCATAACCATGCCTAGGCGTGGAAAAGCCAAGCCTAAGCGTGGGAAAAATCCTGATCCACGAAAATTAGCTTTTAATATCTGATTTGGGGATTGGGAAAGCATCTTCTATTTTTTGAACAAACCACGAATTCCAGAGAGCAAGTGAGAAGAGGAGGAACCCATTTGGATTGAAGGTGACTCAAGGGAGAATCAAGATCAAGGAAGAGGATCAAGCTTGGAATCTCTCCATTTTTGTCTATTCTTTCCCTTTACCTCTTGATTTATAACTTGATGGATCATTTTATTTCATTTGTTTTCTTCTCTTTCATGATGTGTAACTAAACTCTAATCTAGGGGCTCTCTAGGATCTTGCTATGGATTTGATTAATGTGTAATTAGTTGGGTATTCTTTCAATGAAATTGGTTTTGTTCATCCATATCTATGCTTAGTGCTTGTTATTGATTGGCCATCAATTGCATGTTTTTAATATTCCAATTGAACTAGAAATAGGGTGTTGTGAATATGGATATGGTATGGTTGATGTATGTTCAATTACATTCTATTGGTATGAGTGTGTTGATTAACTAAGGGGATGGACACATACCTCTTAGTCATGCATGGCAAGTGTTTGATAATTGGTCTCAATAAGTGATTCTTATGCTAACTCACATGGACACATAGTGGATTAGCTAAGTTTTGCATGGGTAATTGTCCTAGACATAGGCTCTTATCTATTGATGGTTATTAGCTAACAAATGCCATTTCATTGAATGGTGCTTGTTAATTGTAATTATTCATTGAAGTAGCAAGTGAATAGGGATCCCTAGGCTTTAATCATTCTCATCTTCTCTAGTGGAATTGGTGTTTGGTGTTTTCCTATTTTGTTTCTCTTAAATTGTTATTTTAATTGCAACCCATTCTCCTTCGTTTGCTTGGATAAAAATTTGTGAATTTTGGTTAAGTGTAACATTTTTCTAATTATTCAATCCCTTGGGACACGATACTCTAACTCTCATTTATATTACTTGTCGACCCGTGCGCTTGCGGATTTACGGAATCAACAGATATACGCTAGATAATCGAAGCAATGGTCCATTTAGCATGTGAATATTCAAATTCATTTGCCTCATACATGCCAAGTCTTAGTAAAAGTTCGTATTCCAAAAGGAGAAGAGGGAAAAGAATGTAAGTTTGTCACAAATATGCACGATGGAATTGTAACAAGCGATGTCGTTCTTTGGGGATAGTTTTCGTAAATCGAGAAGATAAAATATACTTTATTAAGAATGGACTAAGTAAGGAGTCATTAGATGATATCTTATTGACTCTTCAAATGCATTCTTGTGGAGTTGTGCATCGTGAACTTCTTTCAGGGACGAACATAAACGTTATAGTCTTGAGAAGCTGACTCCAAAAGACCCTGTTTGCCAATTTATAAGAAAATTGGATGGGAAACTTATCCTCAACTTATAGAAAGCATTTAATCCATTACTAGACGTAAAACCAGAGGAAGATGTGAGTCAAAATCACAACAACATGTATGTTATTATCTTGTTCATCTTAAAAAAAAAGGGAGGGCGAAACTTCGGTTGTACCTAGTCTTTAATTAGATCAGGAGCCCCGGGCGAATGCCCATCCTGTCATAGACTCAGTAGGAGACCTTCGCATGCTGGTCTATAAATAAGGTCCGTGTGCTATGCTCTGTAAAGAGCCACGTGCTATATTCCCAATTCTTAGAACCTCGGCTCTGTAGCGCTGTTGGACCGAAAGAGGAGTCCCATCTTTGCTGTGAGCGTAAACAACTACTGAGCATTATCTTGTACTTAACTATATGAGCTCTGATGTGCCAAGTCATGCTAAGGGTATCGAGCAATCACGAATGCCAGATTATGTGCTCTAATGAGTACACGACTTCTTAGGGTGTAATTCTAGCCTAGGCAAAGATCTGAAGCCATGCCTTGTGAGGATGGACTGCACTCATGACGCGCAGTATAAAGATATGCCATGACAACTATATTGGTGATACACAGTATAAAGATATGCCATCTTTGTTAAATAAATGGATGTGAGAGCCTAGCCTCCAATTTTGGACTGCTACCAGCTCTCATTTTCTTTCAAAGAAATAATAATAATAATAAAATAATAATAATAATAATAATAATAATAATAATAATAATGTTCTAGACCATTATCCGGGAACCAGCAAGTCGGATAACCCGACCCGGCATAAGTGTAATCGGATTCCACCTTGGATGACGTGGCTAAGAACTTGAGTGTAGTCCGGATATCGGAGCCCTACGTGCTGAATGACACCTGGCCAAGATATCAAGATTTCTAGATATGAGCAGAGGATATATTTCTAAATATCCGTAACTACCAATCATCTACTTATGATATTATAGGACCCATAACAGTCTCAGACTGATAAGCAGTCCTTATATTGAGAATTCTTAACTTATAAGGATCTATCCCAGTTATAGAAGGAAAGTAATCATTCCCAGGATACTAATCCTAAATACCTGCATTTGATACAGATCACACAAGGATTCTATGTACGCTCTATAAATACAAGGCTAAGTATCCTCAAACAGGTATCAATAAATTACTCAATATACTCTCCCTACTTAAGCACAGCCTAACTTGAGTGTTGGAGTCTCTTTGCAGGTACTCATCCCTAGACTCAAAATGCTTGGTCGCAGCTATTAAAGGAGGAATCCATCACTCGTATACCTATCTTAGGTATCCTTTGAATCCACTTCAGAACATTAGCGCCGTCTGTGGGAATCAGTAAATTTCTAATCCCACGCCAAACATGGTAAACATAAGGCAATATTCTAGGAGAAACACCGTGCAACTTTTTACCGATCAAGAACAGGAGCCAGCAGCCCAACGTCCTCCTTGGTCACTTCCACCAGCCGCAGCTGAAGCTTTAACTATTGGAAACCGAGAACATATGCTTCAAGAAGGCAATGAGACTTCAATTTCTGATGAAAGTCTGCATCCTCCCCACAGGACATCCATGTTGGACAGACTTGCCCGCCCTACAGAGGGGACGAATAGCGCTACACCGAGACCTAGGGGCTCCGTGTAATCACGCCTAGGTCCTCAAAATAATAACAATGCTATTCCTCCTCCTAGCCGAGGTCCGGTTAACTCCGAGACAACCAGAAACTGTCTTCACGAGCTGGTGGCCCAGCAGATGCAGCAACTTGATGAGCAGCGCCACCTTTTAGACGTCTAGCGGCATCGAATAGATGAGTTGGAACGATCAGTACGCATAGAGACTGTCCACAAAAGAAGGAACACAAACATCCACCAAAGAAGATCTCCACGTAACGAAAACAGCCACGAAGTCGGCAATAACATCCCATTGCCTGGACTCCAGTTACAACCTTTTTTGGAGGAATTAATGGCGTACAGGGTCCCACGAGGCTTTAAGCCTCCCTCCAATCTGGAACAATATGATGGCACCACGGACCCACAAGAACACCTGGATGCATATACCCACTCCATGCAGTTCCACGGAGGGACACCGGAATCACTATGTTGGGTTTTTCCCCTTTTCCCGAAGAAAGGAACCCTTCGTTGGTTTTCCACCCTACAACCGAGGTCAATCACAGGATGGAATGATCTCTCACAATGCTTCCTATCACACTACACCACTGCGAAAGAGCAGCCAAAATCAGTTGACTCCCTGTCTGCTGATCGATAGGGAAGCAACGAGTCTCTCAGAGAGTATATTAAGAGATTCAGCACTGCATTGCCCAAGTGGTCAGTCTGGATGACTGAATTACACTTCACTATGCCCGAAGCAGTCTCCGAGCTGATTCAGACTTCTTCCGGTCGTTAGCCAAGAAGAAGCCAAAAACTATGAACGAGTTCCATACTCGGTCGGCCAAATACATTGCAATGGAAGAAACAATCAAAGACAAGGAAACCTTGGAGAAAGGAGAGCCCATCCACCAGAAAATCAACTGGGGCGCTAATCAATTGCGGAACACCGCCAAAGTTGATTCCTATCGCTCTAAGTATACAGATTACACTCCCCTAAATACTTTGTGAGAAAATATTCCCAAAGAAATACTCCAGACAGAGTTCTGAAATGTCAAAAGGCCACCACCATTGAAGAAAATCAAAGATCATTCCAAATACTGTAAATGGCACAAAGGCCATAGCCATGAGATTGAAGAATGCCGACAGCTTCGGGACGTGATAGAATCTTTCATCAAAAAAGGCCGTCTACAAAAATACATTGCTGGAATATGGAATAATAGTAATCCCAGAAGACAACGGGAGAGGAGACGTAGCCGCAGCCCTAGACGAAGCTCTACCCTTAGGCAAAGACGGAGAACCCGCAGTCCTATCAGGAAGTCTCGAACACTGCCTCGCCAAGAGAACGAAAGTCGAGACCACGGAGACCGGGATACCCATAACGGAGCTAATAGGACCGATCGATTGGTCTGCACCATTTCAGGAGGATTTATCGGGGGAGGATATTCTAGTAGCTCCTGGAAAAAAGTACTACAGACTGTGGTATTGAGTGTCTCAGGCTCTACACGCAGACCTCCTGTCAATGACAATGAGGAACCCGTGATCTCCTTCACTACTAAAGATTATGGTGATATCATCTGGGATCATGACGACCCACTCGTTATATCCAGAATAATATCTAACGCAGAAGTTCGCCATATCTTCATCGATCAGGGTAGTTCAACAGACATAATGTTCATGGACACTTTTCAAAAATTGGAATTTTCGTTCACTGAGTTAACTTCATTTGAAGGCGAACTCACAAGATTCTCTGGTGAGAAGATTACCCCAATGGGTTACTTTGAAACGTTCCTAACCCTCGAGGATAATAGAGTCTATAGAACCATTAAGGTCAGATTTTTGGTCGTGGATTGCACATCTGCATACAACATCATCCTAGGACGGCCCACCCTCAATGGCATTGCTGCTGTAGTATCCACTGCCCACCTAACCATGAAATTCTTAAATAAGAACAATGAGGTGGTCACGGTTAAAGGCGACCAAATCGCGGTGCACAAAAGCTATAACGACAACCTTAAAATATGCAATGTGCCCCAAAAGGCAAGAACACCCAAGGATGCCCAAACCTTCGAACAAGTGAACATCCTCATGACTGAGCTGGATGTAAGAGAAGAAGTTCGGGGTACTAGGCCTTAACCACAAGGAGAATTACTGCCCCTCCAACTAGGTGATAAGCCACACCAAGTCACCCAAATAGGAACAGTCTTGGAAGAGCAAGAGAAACGCCAGCTTATAGAGCTCCTTGAATGCAACAAGGACCTATTCGCTTGGACATCTTCTGATATGCCAGGATTGGACCCCGCCTTCATCTACCATTGTTTATCCATTAAACGGGACGCTAAATCGGTCTCCCAGAAGAAGAGAAAGATTGGCCCAGAAAGGCAGCAGATTATTCAAGAGCAGGTCAAGGAACTACTTAATGCCGGTTTCATCAGGGAAGTCTCCTACACCACATGGATTTCCAATGTAGTGCTAGTGAAAAAGTCTAACGAAAAGTGGAGAATGTGCATGGACTATACAGACCTGAACAAGGCATGTCCAAAGGACCTTTATCCCCTTCCAAACGTCGACAAGTTGGTTGACAACTCGTCTGGCTTCTGATTATTGTCCTTTATGGATGCCTACTTGGGGTACAACCAAATCCCCATGTACCACGCCGATGAAGAAAAGACCACCTTTATTACCGAGAAGGCAAGCTACTGCTACACCGTCATGCCATTCAGATTAAAAAATGCCGGAGCCACCTATCAGCGCATGATGAACAAGGTTTTTGAACACCAAATAAGATGAATGCTAGAAGTGTACATTGACGACATGATTGTCAAGACCCCAGAGTACGGATCCCACCCCGCCGACCTTGAAGAGGTGTTCGCAGAAGTCAGGAAGCACAATATGAGACTCAACCCTGAGAAATGCGCGTTTGGGGTCCGAGCTGGAAAGTTTTTAGGGTTTATGCTGACAAACCGTGAAATAGAAGCAAACCCGGATAAATGTCAGGCGGTCCTTGATATGCACAGCCCCCGGAACATAAAAGAAGTCCAGCAGCTTACAGGTCGAATCGCTGCACTCACACGCTTCCTCACTAAAGTGGCTCACAAATCCCTCCCCCTTTTCAAGTTACTAAAGAAGGGGGCGGGTTTTGTATGGACCCTAGAATGTGAAGACGCGTTCACATCCCTCAAAAGCCTTCTATTGTCTCCTTCCATACTAACCAGACCAGAAGTCAGAGAGACTCTATATGTATACTTCTCAGTTCACGCAGAGGCTGTTAGCTCAGTCCTGATCCGAGAAACCATCGATGGGCAGACGCCAGTCTATTTCATGAGCAGGGTGCTGCAAGGACCCGAGCTCCGCTATCAAAAAATTGAGAAGATCGTCTTTGCTTTAGTTGTCACAGCCAGGAGGCTAAGGCAGTACTTTCAGTGCCACCCAGTAGTTGTCAGGATGGATCAACCAATCTGCCAAATACTACACAAACCAGACCTTGCAGGGAGGATGATTGCTTGGTCCATTGAGCTTTCCGAGTTTCAAATTACATATGAACCCAGAATGGCAATCAAAGCACAAGCGCTATCAGACTTTGTAGCTGAGCTCACATCAGACCCCGGCATCCATGAACGGGCCACTTGGATGGTGTTTGTAGATGGCTCATCTAATCCCAAAGGAAGTGGTGCCGGGATAATCCTAGAAAACCCAGAAGGGCTGACCGTCGAGAGCTCTCTCAAGTTTGAGTTTCCATCTCGAACAACCAGGTGGAGTACGAAGCATGCATAGTCGGCTTAAAGATGGCTAAAGAGCTGGGTGCAACTAGGATCACACTATGTAGTGATTCCCAACTAGTGACCTCCCAGATCCAAGGCGACTACCAGGCTAAAGAGCCCCTCTTACAGAAATACTTGGCCAAGGTACAAGGACTCCTAAAAGAATTCGAAACAGTAAAGGTGGAACACATTCCCCGAAAACGTAACTTAAGAGCCGACCTTCTGTCTAAGTTGGCCAGTACAAAGAGCCCCGGGAACAACTGATCTGTGGTCCAAGAAACCCTAGTCCAACCATCAATCGTGATAGTCTCAATTTCCCAGAATGAGGCCTCAGAATCCACATGGATCACCCCTATTTTTAACTACCTACACTCTAGTATCTGGCCTGAGGACCCAAAAGAAGCCTCAAAGCTAATAAAAATTGCTGTTCGATATACGATCTACGACAGCCAATTATACCGACGAGGATTCTCCTTACCCCTTCTCAAATGCCTAACCCCCAAAGAAGCAGAGTATGTCCTAGCAAAGGTCCATGAAGGGAGTTACGGATATCACTTGGGAGGCAAGGCCCTGGCACTGAAAGCCCTCAGGGTCGGTTACTACTGGCCCACCATGGAGGCAGACGCAATGGCTCACGTCCAAGTCTGTGACCAATGCCAGCGTCACTCGGATCATTACCATGCTCCATCAGAAGAACTGTCCATGATATCCGTACCCTGGCCATTCTATAGATGGGGCATGGACATCCTAGGTCTCTTTCCCCAAGCTCCCAGGCAACTAAAATTCCTAGTGGTAGCTGTGGACTACTTCACTAAGTGGATAGAAGCCAAACCATTGGTCACCATCAGCTCGGCTAAAATCCAGAGATTCAATTGGCGCCACATCATTACCAAGTTTAGAATCTTGGAGTCCATCGTAACAGACAACGGGACACAGTTTAAAGATAAGGGGTTCGAAGAACTGCTCGCTGGGTTGAAAATTAAACACCATTGTAGTGCGGTTGAGAACCCTCGAACAAACCGGCAAGTGTAACGACCTGGGACTGCCTGCAGGATTGATGAATGTCTCCACAAACCAACACAGGTCTTTTTAGTGTGCTTTGTCCTCACTCACACGCATCCTAGGAAACTTCCTAGGAGGTCACCCATCCCACAATTGTTCTAGGTCAAGCATGCTTAACCATGGAGTTCTTATGTTCTAGGCTCCCGAAATGAAGTTGCAACTTGTTGATATGGCTACACCAAATCAATTCCTTTAAGCCATCCTCAACCATGCAGTCCCATACCTGCACAGTCTCTAAATTCCTCTCATTCCGGTGCGTATTCAGTTCATTCATGCAGACCTTCCACCTAGAAGCCTTCCAGGAGCCGCTCCTTGTCCGTGCTTCATTGCACCGGCGATCACTCCCCGCCCTCGTCAGCCCTAGGACGCTACATGCCCACCAACTTCCGCTTGGTTCGTCCCCGAATCACACCATACTGGGAGAGGTCCCGTCTCTGATACCATTTATGTAACGACCTGGAACTGCCTACAGGATTGATGAATGTCTCCACAAACCAACATGGGTCTTTTCAGTGTGCTTTGTCCTCACTCACACGCATCCTAGGAAACTTCCCAGGAGGTCACCCATCCCACAATTGCTCCAGGTCAAGCGCGCTTAACCATGGAGTTTTTATGTTCTAGGCTCCCGAAAAGAAGTTGCAACTTGTTGATATGGCTACACCAAATCAATTCCTTTAAGCCATCCTCAACTATGCAGTCCCATACCTGCATAGTCTCTGAATTCCTCTCATTCCAGTGCGTATTCAGTTCATTCTTGCAGACCCTTCACCTAGAAGCCTTCCAGGAGCCACTCCTTGTTCGTGCTTCATTGCACCGGTGATCACTCCCCACCCTCGTCAACCCCGGGACGCTACAGCAAGCAGAAGCTGCAAACTAGGTTATTGTCTGTGGCCTTAAGAGAAGACTGGATGAGGCTAAAGGGATTTAGACCGAATACTTGGACCATGTCCTTTGGGCCTACCGAACTAGGCCTCATTCCACCACTGGTGAAACTCCCTTCAGGCTCACTTACGGGTGTGAGGCGATGATTTCGGTAGAAATAGGAGAGCCCAGTTGGCGCCTCCAACATTTCTCAGCAGATCATAACCCCGACCTGATCAGAGAAGATTTAGATCTCCTGAAAGAAAAGAGATGCATCACTCACATACTTGATGCTGCCATAAAATAGAGGATAGTCGCACGCTACAACCTCAAGGTTATCCCCTGAAGATTCCAACTCGATGACCTCATACTCCGTCGAGCTGACATCAGAGGAAAAAAATGCCTCCCAGGGGAAGTTGGCCCCAAACTGGGAAGGCCCCTACCACATCGTAGCTAGCACCGGAAAAGGAGCTTACAACATCGAGACATTAACAGGCACGCCAGTGAAGAACTTTTGGAATGTAGATAAGCTCCGAAAGTACTATAGCTAAAGTGCCTCTTCAAGCCTAGTCTTAATCTACTTCACGCTTAACATACATGGCAATGCTTTGTAAGGACCTTAGTCCTCCTTTTAATTAATAAAGCAAAGTGGCATTTTACTTAACTCAAAGGATATCCTATACTGGTAGATTAACATAGTTCCCCCGAGAGCGTCTTATTCTAAAAGGTTGTGTAGAAGAAAAATCCCAAGTCCTAGAAAAATTCTCACACTAAACCATGTGCACTAAAGACCCCGGAAAGGACCAATAATGCTAAGGTCGAGCGGGCTCTAAGACACCTCAATGATTGGTGATGGAACCCAGTACCAAGCCTCACTTAGGCCAACGTCAAGCAGGCTCCAGAACACCTTAGTGATCGGTGATGGACCACAGAGAAGGCTATACACCAAAGTCAAAAGGGACTTGCAAAGCCAGGCGAATTGGCAAGCAATCCTAGACATGGTTCAATAAGCCATAAAAGGATTCCTGAGTCTATGAAAGACTTAGAACCCCACACAAAGTCTCTATCGTGAAATCTAGCTCTCTCAGGGACACCACAAGTCCACAATGGATGGTGGACCCCAGACCACGGGGTCTAACACCCACAAACTGCCTAAAGCACAAAAAGGGCGTTGGACCCAACGTAATCAGCTGGCATGCAAAACAAAACGAAGATTCATAGCAGAAATGAAATAAAATAAATACTCCAAAAATAAGAGCAATTGTTCTTAAAAAATCCCACGTAGAGACCAATTAAATTATCAAAGAAAAAGAGAACACCAAGTTATGGTTCAATCTCACTTCCCTCTGCTCTTTGTTCACTCTCCCCCGGGTCCTCTTCAGTCAAATCTGTCACAAGGGCATTCTCAGCACGGGTGGTAACATCCAGACCACTCGCCACCCCCACGGTAACCAGATTCCCATCCCGGAGAATGTTGTTTTGGCTGACCTCCTCCAGAGCTAGCTCTACCTCAGGATTAAAATGCTAGACCTGGGCAATTGCGTTGTTAAAATGGTTGATGCCTATGTTACTGCTAATGGCCAGCAAGTCATCATTATCTTTTTCCAGCACTGTTACCCTCTCTCGAAGTTCAGCGCATTGCTTCCTTTCAGCGGCAAGTAGAGCCCGAGAGTTGTCAAGCTCCTTCTCAACTTCAGTAAACTTTGCTTCCAACTCCTCCTTGCTTTTTCAGACCTCCTCCAATCATTGTTTTCCTTCGGCTTCAGTTGCCTTCAGCTCATTCTCAGCTCTCTTTTCAAATTAAGCAATTGATCTCTCAAGAAGCCGGGCTTCAGCGGTAGTGCGGAGAGTAGAAGTTTGTAACAAAGACAGGGCCTCGGGAATTTTGTGTCGAGTGATGAGCTTCACAACATCATCACTTAAGAGAATTTCATCAATAAACTCAGAAAGGATCCTATCCCCGGTGATGAGGGGAAAATGGTTCAACCTCTGGCCAGAGTCTCCTTCCACGGCTTTCCTTTTCTTCCCTTGATTTTGAGCTGCAACCTCAGTCGCCAGTTCTCATATTACTAGAGGTCGGCTAGTGGCAGGTTGGCTGCGAGAGGTTCCAACTTGGTTTTTCATAGCTTTGAAAGCTTAGAGCGCCTCAATCGAATCTCCAACTTTTTTGTTGGCGGCCATATTGTCTGCAAAGAGGAGAAAGGAGATGTTAGAAGCTAGTAGGTTACGAATTACTCAATGTTATCAAAATTACAAGCAGACAAAAGGCAATAAAGAAATACATAATTCACTACCTAGAATGGCCCAGAGATACTCGTCATTAGTAATGTTCAGAATATCTCTACATTTAATAGGGTTAACTTTCGAGCCCCACTCGTTCAGAAACTCAACACACTCAGCATCCCTTTCATCAAGATCCTTTTTCTCCTTTTCAATGGA
This sequence comes from Ormosia semicastrata, assembly GCA_029884595.1. Lineage (NCBI taxonomy): Eukaryota > Viridiplantae > Streptophyta > Magnoliopsida > Fabales > Fabaceae > Ormosia > Ormosia semicastrata. The sequence goes on from JAQQTO010000060.1 coordinate 81,999,525, forward strand.
TTCGATGGGGACGTCCCAAGCAATCAATTCCAGTACAAACAAAATTTTGGTTCTCCGTTATCTGTTAAGTAGAAGGGGCAGACGCCTTTAGCAGCAGTTAACTTGAAAAACTTGTACTTCCATTCTTTATAGCTATCGTAGAAGATTTCAAACACTTTCCTCCTGGACCTGGACTTGACGGACATCTAGGACTGTTGTAAGGCTCCTCCCCCTTGAATACTCCACTGCGTAAAAAAGTAGAAAAAAGCTCCCTCAGAGCACCGGAGGCCAACTACCCTACAAAGCCTCTCAAAGGCTAAAATGTTACCCCAACCGTTTGGGTGAATTTGGGTCGGGGCGGCTTATAGCGTCTAAAGAACTGATGTTTAGAAATCGATGAATGGGAGACGGAGACCGTGATCTAGGGAAAGGCCCTCATACAAGAACATGAAGTCTAGACCCTCTTCCCGTTGCATACACACTCTGTCATCCTGCTCCGAACATAACACTTAGAACTCTCGATCCCTTAAACCCCTTTCCGTTAACTCTAGATAGCCTAAAAGCTCTCCGAGTCTCTCTTCTGAGGCGTATGTGGAAGTGTGATTCCAAACATCGTTGGTCACCCAAGGGTAAGTGGGCCTCATCGGGGCAAGAACCAAAGGCTCTTCTTCATTTGCCCTCGGTTGCCTTACTACTCTTTTCCTTGCCATTGCTACTCTTTCCTGAAAAACATCCAACAAGACCGTAAGCTAATATCTAAATCAAGGGCTCCTATTGATTCAGACGAGAGGAAGAAACGAGCGGACCCGGTTTGGTTCCACATTCATCTCTAAGCCCTTGAATCATAGCCTCGAAGTCCAAGGGGGCAAAAACCCTTCTTAGACCTCCTCGACCGCCCTTTCGGCAGTAATGTGGATGTCTCTCAAGGTGCAAATGAAGTACGCACAAGCAAGAACATGATAAAGGGCGTACCTTTAAAATACACAAAAGCAGGAGCCTCAAATTCGTCAGTGAAGCAAGTGAATCACTGCAAATAGAATGGGTCGATGAACAGTTTCACAGAAGATTGTTGACGCTCAGAGATAGTGAAAGAAGATATCTTTAAACCCCAATTAGAAGAGATAGGATGATTTAGGGGTACAATGGTCAAGACTGCTTTAGTTTTGAAACACGTTCATTATGGCGCGCTAAACACAAGGCATGTCTACCTAATTAACGCGCGCCACGTGCCTTTCGCAACTGTCATGGCAATTGAGAAGACAGTTACACTCCTGAAAACGTAACCACCCCCTCATGGAGCCTCGTTCGTAAACTTTAAATGGACCCAGGAGGTCGGATATATAACCCATTATTTCTTCATGCTGACACGGCTATAAGGTAAGTGTTGGGCTTACCACGAGCCACACGAGGAGGAGAACAAGAAAGTAAAGAATGATAGAAAGAAAAAACAAAAGGTAAACACCAGATAAAGTTCATAATCTGCTAAGTTTTTATTAATCACTTATCATTCCATACATCATCTTACATCTACAAGAGAGAGAAAATAAAATATTGAAACATAGAATGTATAACGAAAAAGCATCGGTCTCCGAGGAAGATCCCGAGAATGAAGTGGAGCAGGAACCTCATCTCCCGAAGGAAGGATCTGACACATTCGTAAGAGAGCTTTAGGATGGGATGTCATGGCAGGAGCACCCTGTCGTGCTGCCACATTCATAGTCACACCCACAATTCCTTCACTCTCTTCATCGAAACGGACTGAAGCCACACTAATTTCTTCTTCCCTACCTCCTTTACTGTGAAAATAAAAATAAACCCTGGTCATCTCTTCAGAGCGGGTTTAAGAGGACCGGCTAGGTGCTTCCAAATGACTCAGGAAGAAGGTGGAGGAAGGAACGGTGTGCACCATTGAGTCCCCATGCAATGGGGGACGGAAGCATTATTCCATCCTAACAACATGCTGGAGTAGACGCCCTCGTGTACATGATTTATTGCTTTGTAATTAATTCATTGGACTCCATTTGTGCTTAATTGTTATCATTTAGCTAAGTTTCTAATATCAAACTCTTGTTGGAACATTAGTGTGAAACTTTGCTTAAATGTGTTTTTAGAAGCTGATAATTGAATTAAACTTTTCAGGAAACCTTTGGATGACGGAGTTCATTAGCCTTAAACAAGGCTTGGTATTCACTTGAAGAAGGAGTTAAGGATTCATGAAGATTAATATCGCCCCTTGAAGCAATGAAAGAAGAGTTTCTGCAAAGAATTGATGCTGAAAATGAAGGAGCCAAATTACAGGGCCTGCGTAAAATTACAGGGCCTAGGCCGTGCAAAAGTACACGGCCTAGGCCGTGTACTTCTTTGACTTTTGAAATGGAATTTTGATCACTTAAATAGAATCATGCATGGCCTAGGCCGTGTAAATCAACACAGCTGTGTAATTTGGTCAGATTTTGAATTATTGAAACTTCTACGAGAAGTTTGTGTTGGAGGCCTATATATTGACACTCTTGGCTCCTTTGGAAGAGAGTTTTGACCTGGGGAAGTAGCTGGAAACCCTAGGAAAAGGCGAGGGGAGGCTTGGATCAAAGATTGGAGTCTCAAGTTCGAGCAATCGGAGATCCATCATCCTCAATCATCAGAAACTCGTTTGCTATTTAGTTTTTCTTCTGCACTTTGTTTCTTATGTTGTTCTTTCTCAGTTTTTCTTGTGATTTTATTCTAGCTATGTGTAACTAAACCTCTCTTGGTTGAGGGGGTGATGAAACCACTAGTTTTGATATTGTGAATATTGCATATTTGATTATTTCAACACAGTTATGTTTTTATTCATATATTTCTGAATCTATTGTTGGTATGGAGATTTTTATACTTGTTCCCACTTTCAAAGTGATAGATCTGGGTTTATTATGCGCGGTTGCGGTAGTAGATCTAACGGAATGTATGATCTTCATGTGGGTATAATTATCTTTGTGCTATTTGCCAGTTATAAAAGTGGTAGATCTGGGTTTATTATGCGCAGTTACGGTAATAGATCTAGAAAAATATATGTTCTAAGTAATTTAATCCCAATGTGTGATTGGATCTTAGTGTGATTAGTTTTGCAAATCTTAATGCAATAGTTGGATAGTTGTAACAACGGTTGCTTTATGACTAATCAGTGATTAGGAGTTGATTTGAGCGGTTGCTAAATTGGCCAACACTTAAGGAAAATAGAGATTTATTCTAACAATTGCATAAAAACATAATTGAGCATGTTAGAATAAAAGGATATGTGGGTTTACATCATTATGTAAATCTAGTGGTGGATTCAATCTCTTAACCAAATTTCTTATATTGTTGATTTTAGTTTGTTTATTGTTATTATTTTTGAAACTGTTCATTGTTCATCAAAACTCCAAAAATCCCCTTTTTACTATTTATTGTTAATCAAAGTTTAAATCGGGAATTATTTAATAGTGTTGATTGAATTAGTTCTCTGTGGATCGACCCTTACTAACTACAACTAGTTGTAAGGATTTTATTTTCTGGTGGGCCTCACAACTGATTTTTATCTGAATTCTAATCACTATCCGCCTCACACCAAGAATATTGGCGCTATTATCGGGGAACCAATTTTCCAATTGTGCTATTGATTTATTTCTTATTTTTACTCTGTTTATGTTTAGTTTTAAATTTTTATTCTTTCTTTCTAAGTGTTTTATAGGTGTTGATGTCCGTTGATTATGGATGCTTGTGGAATTTGCTTATCACCTGGACATATCACTGATTTGTGTCCTTCTTTCCTAGTGGACACAAATGAGGAGGTAGAGGTAGTATGAGGAAATTTTGAACCTTCCAACAACTACAACCCCTATTCCAATACATATTGTCTAGAGTGGTGGGACTATCCTAACTTGAGTTATGGTTAGCAGCCTCAGAATCAACCTCTAACTTATGAACTTCTAGAATTTCAACAGAGGCAAACACCTTTTCTTCTAGGACAACAGCAAGTTCAAGCTCCTTGGCAACCTGAACCTTCATTGGAGGAGCTAATAAGACAAATGACCATTAATACTATGTAGTTCCAACAAGAAATAAGGGCCAATATACAGAGTTTTCAATAAGAAACAAGGGCCGCAATTAATAACATGTAATATTCTTTAGGGCAGTTAGCCACAGAACTCAACAATATGCAGAGCCTAAATTCTGAAGGACTTCCCTCATAACCCGAAGAGGATATGAAGGAAGATCCTAGTGCTGTCACATTGCAAAGTGGAGAGATGTTAGATGAACTCACCTCTCCTCCACAAACCACTATAGAGAAAGACCAAGAGCCTAAACAAGTAAATGAGGAAGGGAAAAACTCTGAAGCCCCCAAGGTAAGTAATCCTAAACCCCTTCTTAATGTAGTGGAGGAGCAACATGATGAGTTGTGTGATGAATTTCCTGATTTTACTGGTTTCAATAATTATACTCATTGCCACTCATGTACTAATTGTAAAGGTGATATGATATGTGCTAGCTGTGCTGAGATTTCTGCAGACTTGAAAGTTGATGATTCTGTTTACAAAGTAGAATCTAAGACCTAAAGGGAGGTGGAATTGCAGGCCACTAAAGAATTTTCAGAGAAGGGAGAAGAGCACCGGATGATGATCACTACTGAAGTGGACTTTGTGTTTGGGCCATGGTTCAGTAGAAATAATGCATATGAAGCTGATAAAGTCTACATATTATATTTCACTGGTGAAGCCCAAGAAATTAAGGAAGGCCAATGGGACCCCGGTGGAAGCCTTCATGCTGCAAGCTTAATTTGGTAATTACACTTTAACCAATGGGACCTCGGTGAAAGCTATCATGTTGTCTCAACTATAGCTTGGTCATCATGTTTCAACCAATGGGATCCTGGTGGAGTCTTTTCACCTACCTCATTTGATAAGGCCAATAAACATTGTCTTAAGTCTTTCTATAAGCTTCCGAAAAATGTGGAAGTGAAAGTGTTGACCTTCTACCATCCGTATTATAAAGATCAATGAAGGTGTCACAATGTTCGGCTGAGGACATTAAACTAAGCGCTTATTGGGAGGCAACCCAACCAGATTTGTTTTCTTTATCTCTTTTATCTTGTTCTTTGATTGGTTTCTTAGGTAGATTAGCTTTTGATATGTCTCTTGATTGATTGTCTGGGAATCTTTGGAAGTCAATGTGTTTTGGATTCCTAGGTTTGTGCTTGAATGCATTGTCTGATTGTTTAATGAGTGTTTGTTATTGTGCTTTTCTGAATTCTAAGTCAAGTTCTCTGGGAAAGATTTCCTTAAACTAAGAAGTTAAACTTTATTTCATGATGAATGGGCTAAGTACAGAGTCAATCTCTTGAGACACATTCTTATGAATTTGTGCCTTATGAACTTCGTAGGTTTTTGGAATCCCCTCAAGCACGATTATGAGTTTTAGTCTTAGGAATCTGACTTTAAAAGACCCTGAACCATGCTTTAGGATTGATTTCCTAAGTGTTTTTCAAAGTAAAACACCATTCATAATGTTTCATAAGAGCTTCCCTATTGTTTCAATGCGAATCAAGTCATTTAGGGATGCATTTTGATGAGTTTTTAGTAGAAAAGGAGCAGGGGAGGCCGTGTACAATTACACAGGCCATGTATACTTGAGCAGCAAAAGTTTGCTCAAGTCAGAGGCATACACGGAATTGGCTGTGTCCTATGACACGGCCGTGTAATCATAAGGTATATTTTATAAAAAAAATAAAAATAGAGAAGTACACGGCCTAGGCTATGTACTCTCACACGGCGTGTGATCGTGTGGCAGGAACCACTCCCTGGCAGAATAGTACACGGCCGTGTAAACGTGACAGAGCCTATTTTAGGGCTCCTTCTTCCATTTTCCCCCATCTCTCTCTCTTCTTCTATGCAGCCCCCATCTTCCTCCACCTTCTCCTCCTCTAAATCTTCTTCTTCCAACACCCAAATCCACTATTTCAACCATTTTTCAACCTCAAATCCATCAAATCCCGCCTCTTTCTTCCATTTTTCTTCCATTTGTTCCAAAAATCACACCCAAACCACCACCCACCGTCCAAACCATAACCACCATAGCCACTACCCCAACCACCATTTTTCTTCCATCTTCTACCTTCAAATCACTACCCATTCCTCTCTTTCTTATTTTCTTACTCTATTTTAACCAAATCAACTCCCTTTCTTCACCATTTCTTTAAAATCCCCATACCCTCCTTGTCTTCTCCACCGTGAACACCACCACTTCACAGTACCCATCTTCTACAAATTTTCAAAATGCCTCCCAAGAAGAGAGTGAAGCACACTGCCCGTGGTCAATCATACCATTGCCCTTCTGCTCCACGTGCACCACAGCCATCACCTTCTGCACGTGAACCCTCTCCTCCTAAGGTAAATATTCACCCTATCTTGACCAAGGATATTGTATGTACTAAATTTTTAGATGAAGATACGCTTCGGCAAATAGGATTTTATGATGAGGTGTTTGCTTTGTTAAATGGCATAGGTTGGGGCACGTTTGCTAATTTACGCGCACCGACTTACGCCACCTTAACAAGGGAATTCATCTCTACTTTTGACCGTAAGTTGTATCCACTTAGTGATCAAAATAGATGGCCCGGTGAGGTTACTTTTGAACTATTTGACAGTCCCCACCAATTAGACATTCACCAATTTAGTGTCATTTTTAGCTTTCCCAAAGGCCACAATCAGCTACCCACTAGATTTAATCCTGATAGGATCTGGACTGAACTGACTGTTACTGGTTCTAGCCGATATGATCCTAGAGTTTCAAAGGCTTCCAAACTTAGGTCTCCCGCCCATAGATACATTCAAAAATGGTTGGCTAATACTATTTGTGCTAGGGGTGAGAGCTAGGGAACCATTAATTGACATGAACTATTCTTCTTGCATTGTATGATTAATGGGGAGCCTGTCAATGGGTCATACTGGTTATGCAATTTGTTTAAATATTTAGGGACCACTTTAGCTAGCCGTATTCTAGTGGGGGGATTTGTCACCATTATTTATGTATTCTTTGGTTTAGACTCTGATATTCTTGATGAGAGTCATGTTTTGGGTTCCTCTGCTATTGATGGCTCCAATCTGATTCACATAGGCCTATGTGATAATCAGAATGGAACACTATTTTTGGTGGGAGCCGGTAATCAGGCCATTCCAAGGAGAGACCGACAGTCAGAGCACCGCGATGATGATGATGCGCCTACACCTCCGGAGTCTGCTTCTCGTTTTGATGGTGAGGATGGTCCGTATTCTTCTAGGCACGACCCACTACTCTAGATGATGCATAGCATGTGTCGATGCCCTACAGATAGATCATGCTTCATGCATCCAAAGCCTTAATGATAGATTTCGCATTTGGGAGGAGTTTAACACCCAGAGTATGGCCTCCCTTCACAACAAGATGGATGACATTCTCCGACGCATGCAGTAGATCTGCCCTCATTTCCCTATTGATGTACCCCTATAGTTTCGATTGTGTTGTACATTTTACTATATTTTATGCATTTTGGATTTAGTTTAAACAGTACTGTTGGTTAATGATTCATGATTTCTGGTTGTTTTTTTTCATTTCAATTTCGCGTGTTTGTGTTATAGCTTTGTGTTTTCTTTTTCTTTTTTTGGATATGTGTAGTATTGAGGACAATGCTTGCTTTAAGTGTGGGGGTGTGTTATATTGTGTTTTGAATTGTAGTGTTTTCTTGGGGATTAAATGTGTGACTGTTTAAACTATATTATCTTTCTTGGGGTGAGTATAATTGATCTTAATTGTGTGTTTTCTTGTGGATATTTCTCCTGTGGGTCTTTAGATTTCCGATGAGCTTTCAAGTGATGTGATTAGTGAGCTTTGACCCAAAAATTTTTGTGATTAATAAAACTTTTGAGTTCGATTGAATGAACTTTCTGGTTATCAATTTTGTCGAGTAGGATTCTGAAAAATTGAAGGGTTTAATTCGAAAATGATGAACAAACCTAGTGAGTTTTTGGGCTTTATTGTGAATGGCTAATTTTAGGCCATTTTGATTCTTTGATCGTGTGATTCCACTCATGATTATGTGTTTTTTAGAACTTGTCTTGGTTCTCTTTTAAGCTGCTAATGACCACTGCATGCAATTGAAATGAAAAAGGCATTTTCTTTTAAATAGCTACTGGCCAAATAGCCATCATTGCATTTTATCCTTTGTTTAACCCCTTTGAGCCTAATTGACCTTCTTTCCTTTGATCTAAGCTTAATTTAAGTCAAAAAGTGAAAAACCATTTTGCTACCCTACCTTAGGGAGTAGAAGAGCCTAATGATTGTATTGGAAATTGGTTCTTAAATAAGTGTGGGGGTATTTGAATTAATGATGTGTTTGCCTACCTTTGTATATAAAAAGTTTCATGTTGGCAAAATATCATTGTGAATAAGATGTAAGGTGTTTATAAAAAAAAAAAAGTCAGAAAAAAGAAAAAGTACAGAAAAGTAAATTGAATTTGAAGATTGTTGGAAAATTCTTTGTGTAATGATTGAAAAATCTTTCTTTTTTTGCTTTTCTAATTCCTATGGTTTAGCTTTGTTTATCTTTGATGTATCCTACCTTGACCCTGACCCCATTACAACTTGAATAAAGCCTTTTTGATCTCTGTATGCATGTGGTCTGAATGGTGGAGAAGTAGAGGCTTGACAAGCCTATGGTAGAACATGTTTTCATGAGTGTGTTGAGTGAAAATACAAGCCTGGAACACTTGAGTGAGAGAGCATATCAATGAGGATTTGTCATAATGATTGAACCCTAATATTTAATTAATTCTGCTTGCCGTTGTGGATTACTAAGAAAGGGAATTCTTGATTGCTCAAATTCTTTGAGAACTGAATGCATAAAGGTCTTTGCTCATTATTCTGCATTTGCTTAGCTTATTGGGAAATTGTGTTTAACTGCACATTTTTGCCCAGGAGTGCAAAAGGCTAAGTGTGGGGGTAATTGATCTATTGATTCTTCCTATATCTTAAATGTCTCGGAATTAATTCATTGGACTCCATTTGTGCTTAATTGTTATCATTTAGCTAAGTTTCTAATATCAAACTCTAGTTGGAACATTAGTGTGAAACTTTGCTTAAATGTGTTTTTAGAAGCTGATAATAAAATTAAACTTTTCAGGAAACCTTTGGATAACGGAGTTCACTAGCTTTAAACAAGGCTTGGTATTCACTTGAAGAAGGAGTTGAGGATCCATAAAGATCAATATTGCCCCTTGAAGCAGTGAAAAAAGAGTTTCTATGAAGATTCGATGCCGAAAATGAAGGAGCCAAATTACAGGGCCTGCGTAACATTACAGGGCCTAGGCCGTGCAAAAGTACACGGCCTAGGCCATGTACTTCTCTGACTTTTGAAACAGAATTTTGATCACTCAAACAGAATCATGCACGGCCTAGGCCATCTAAATCAACACGGTCGTGTAATTTGTTCAAACTTTGAATTATTAAAACTTCTACGAGAAGTTTGTGTTGGAGGCCTATATATTGACACTCTTGGCTCCTTTGGAAGAGAGTTCTGACCTGGGGAAGCAGCTGAAACCCTAGGAAAAGGAGAAGGGAGGCTTGGATCAAAGATTGGAGTCTCGGGTTCGAGCAATCGGAGATCCATCATGCTCAATCCTCAGAAACTCATTTGCTATTTAGTTTTTCTTCTGCACTTTGTTTCTTATGTTGTTCTTTCTCAGTTTTTCTTGTGATTTATTCTAGCTATGTGTAACTAAACCTCTCTTGGTTGAAGGGGTGATGAAACCACTAGTTTTGATGTTGTGAATATTGCATATTTGATAATTTCAACACAGTTATGTTTTTATTCATATATTTCTGAATCTATTGTTGGTATGGAGATTTTTATACTTGTTCCCACTTTCAAAGTGGTAGATCAAGGTTTATTATGCGCGGTTGTGGTAGTAGATCTAACGAAATGTATGATGTTCATGTGAGTATAATTATCTTTGTGCTATTTGCCAGTTATAAAAGTGGTAGATCTGGGTTTATTATGCGCGGTTGCGGTAATAGATCTAGAGAAATATATGTTCTAAGTAATTTAATCCATGTGTGTGATTAGATCTTAGTGTGATTGGTTTTCTAAATCTTAATACAATTGTTGGATAGTTGTAAGAACGGTTGCTTTATGACTAATCAGTGTTTAGGAGTTGATTTGAGCGGTTGCTAAATTGGCCAACACTTAAGGAAAACAGAGATTTATTCTCACAATTGCATAAAAACATAATTGAGCATGTTGGAATAAAAGGATATGTGGGTTTATATCTTCATATAAATCTAGTGGTGGATTCAATCTCTTAACTAAATTTCTTATATTATTGATTTTAGTTTGTTTATTGTTATTGTTTTTGAAACTGTTCATTGTTCATCAAAACTCCAAAAACCCTTTTTTTACTGTTTACTATTAATCAAAGTTTAAATTGGGAATTATTTAATAGTGTTGATTGAATTGGTTCTCTGTGGATCAACCCTTACTAACTACAACTAGTTGTAATGTTTTTATTTTCTGGTGGGCCTCACAACTGATTTTTATCTTAATTTTAATCACTATCCACCTCACACCAGTACGTCAGGATAGAAAGGCTTTTGCCTCCCTAAATGCATGGCTAATCCACTTTACGCTAAGAAAGAAAGGCTCCTTTAAGGCAAGGAAACTATCTGATGGGAGTCAATTACTTTTAGGAATTTCGAAAGGGTTAAGAGAATGACCCTTACGGGGGGTAAAACTTTCCATATGAATGGAAATGATGAAGGGAAAATTACTCTCTTAGAGAGAAACATTTTTGAACAGGGCTACCAGATAAAAGAAAGGCGATACCAACTTAAGTGCACACGTTCCCTATTTATGGAGAAAATGAAGCATCCTTATTGGCCCCGTGAAAGGTAGTCTGATCATATGATAATATCCACATTTAATGCTTCCAAGTTTCTGATATGTTGCAGAGTATCGGGCATTTAGGGAACAGTATGAAACAGACATCCTCTTTAAAGGGTATTTAATTCCTAATAAAGTCAAAGTAACAACTTTCTATGGAATCATAGGCTATTACATTTGGAATAGGCGTGGGAATCGTGTAAGGAAATCCCGATAATTAATGCTTAAGGGGCAGAGAATCTCCATGACGTAATTGCCTATCATGATTACTGGTACCATACGCAGGCCATCTAGTTTTCGGTGTTTAACTTACTTAGGTCCCACAATGATCCTATCTCAGGATGATCCAGTTATAACTTGACACTTGGCTATTCCTCCAAGTGCCAAGCTAGGGGCAACTATTCTAGACCGTTATCCAGGAACCAGTAAGTCGGATCAACCCGACTCGACATAAGTGTAACCGGATTCCACCTTGGATGACGTGGCTAAGAACTTGAGTGTAGTCCGGATCTCGGAGCCCTACGCGCTAAATGACACCTGGCCAAGATATCAAGATTTCTAGATATGAGCAGAGGATATATTCCTAAATATCCGTAACTGCCAATCATCAACTTACGATATTATTAGAGCCATAACAATCTCAGACTGATAAGCAGTCCTTATATTAAGAATTCCTAACTTATAGGGATCTATCCCAGTTATAGAAGGAAAGTAATCCTTCCCAGGATACTAATCCTAAATACCTGTATTCGATACAGATCACACAAGGATTCTATGTATGCTCTATAAATACAAGGCTAGGTATCCCCAAACAGGTATCAGTAAATTACTCAATATACTCCCCCTACTTGAGCACAGCCTAACTTGAGCGTTGGAGCCTCTTTGTAGGTACTCACCCCCAGACTCAACACGCTTGGCCGCAACCGTTAAATGAGGAATCCATCACTCGTATACCTATCTCAGGTATCCTTTGAATCGACTTCAGAACAAATAATAATAATAATAATAATAATAATAATAATAATAATAATAATAATAATAATAATAATAATAAGAAAAATGTGTTTCTTAAATTCAAAATTTTCTGACTACAGCCAACCTACCCATATAGGTGCTATCATTACATTTTCCATTCTTTTCCCTATTTAAATGCTCCATTTTCCTCATTTTCATCCTACTCATAATCATTCAAAGGGAGGGTGAGTATAGAAATGGAGGGAGCTTCTGTTCATCGATTTAAAAATATTTGTATATTTTGTGGGTCAAGTTTTGGGAAGGGTACAAAGTTTGTAAAAGCGGCAGCCACTCTTGGTCGAGTGCTTGCTGCGAGGAAAATTCATATAGTATATAGGGGAGGTAGCATTGGGTTAATGAGGGTTATATCAATCACTACACATCTAGGAGGCAGTCAAGTTTTAGGTATCATTCCCAAAGCTTTAACTCAAAGAAACATTACTGGAAAAACAATTGGGGAGGAACTACGAGTATCGATTATTCATGGACGAATGGCTAAAATGCTTGACAATTCTGATGCATTCATTGTCTTACTAGGTGGCTATGATACTATGACAAAAGTTTTTCAAATTGTCTCTTGGGCCCAACTGAATATCCACCATAAACCCATAGGTTTATTGAATGTTAATAATTACTTTGATGATTTGTTATCTTTTCTTAACCATGTTGTGGAACAGAACTTTATCACATATTCGGCCAAGCAGATCCTTGTCTCTACTTCCACTGTTGATGAGTTAATTAATAAATTACAAGCTTTTGTTTATGAACCTAGAGCATGTTTGGTATGACTTTTGATTAGCTTTTTTTGAGAAAAAGGCTGTTGTAATAGTATTTAATCATGTTTGGTAAAATTAGCTTAAGCTTTTGCACAAAATTCAATGTAAAATAAAAACTTTTTAAAGCTAATTTTCATAATGTTGAAGATTGAAGCTTATATGATTTTAGCTTATAGATTATTCATTACATTTTGATATGTAAATACCATTTTGTCCTCAATCAAATAATTTTTTTAATCATTCTATACCTATTTTAGTAATTTAATGCATAAAAGTGATTCTTTTTTATATCATCCAAATGAATCAGATTAACTTAAAATCGCTTTACAGCTAATGCATCCAAACATAAAAATAAATCAATTATAATCGATTATAACAAAAAGCTTTTATACAATAATCGATTACTAAGCATAATCAAATTTTTGCAGCTATCCCAAACACACACCTAATCTAGTAATAGCTTAGATAGATTGGTCAAAGGGAAGCAGCAAGGAGTGTGGATTTGATTTGACACTTCATCTATAACTTACTTTTACCTTTGGTTTTCTTTATCGTACTTTGTTTCTGTTTAAATTTGTGTCAGGTTTCTCTTTTCCATAATAGCCACAACAGGTAATATATTCTATCCTTTACTCATCTATATTTTAACATTAAGGACAATGTTGTGATCTGGTTGGGGGGAAGAACAGTTGACCTAAAAAAAATTATTAGCAACTTACTAACATTAAAACTAACTAAGTATGGCAGAGTAAGGAGTAAATTTTACTTTTGAAGTAATTTTACTCTTGAGATGCATCTAAATTGGGGAAGTAACTATTTTGTGTAGAAGTAGTAATTGAAATTTAGGGATCGTGGTATGATTGAATAATTTGTCATCTTTCTTAAATTTCACATGCTTAGTTATGAATTTTGAATTGGTGGATTTAGAATGATATATGTATGCCTTATGAGATTTTGAATTTGTCATCTATATAATGCCTCATATTTAGCTTTTTTCAAGCAGACGGATACTTCAGACTCTAATGATCACTGTAGACGTTGGATATTGCTCCATGCAAAAAATGTCTCCATATCTTCAATGTAATAACAATAGCTAACTCCAAGTTTGTGTAGGGTTGTTCTTCTTACGTACTCTCAATTGCCTTGAAGCATACATTATTACCTCTTTTCTATTCTGCACAAGCACACGTTCTAAACTCTAATGTGGAGCATCACGAGACACCTCAAAAGGTTCACTGGGATTGAGCAGAATCAACACTAGAGAAGTGATCAAGTGTCTTTTCAACCCGTGAAAATTTTCCTCACATGCATTATTCCATACAAAAGTTTGATCCTTTCGTGTGAGCTGGATAAGAGGTCCTACTATCTTGGAAAATCCTCTGATGAATCACTGATAATAACTAACTAGTCCCACAAAACTACGAATCTCAATTACAATTTTTGGCCTTTCCTATTGAAGAATTGTCTCAACTTTCAACGAATCCACAATAATCCCTTTCTTTGAGATCACATGACACATGAATTTAAACACCTCTAACCGAAATTCGCACCTTGATAACTTGGCACACAATTTCTTCTCTTTCAGTATCTAGAGAACTATACCGAGTTGTTCAGCATGTTCCTCCTAATTTTGAGAATAGCTTAGAATGTCATCATTAAGGACAATGACAAATCTGTCCAAATAAGGACTAAAGATCTCGTTCGTGAAATCTATGAGTATCGCAAGAGCATTTGTTACTCCAAACGGTATCACCAGATACCTGTAACATCCATAACGCATTTGAAAAAAAAGTCTTGGAATCATCCTCTACTTCGATGCTAATCCGATGATAGCCAGAGCGTAGATCGATCTAAGCGAAAACAATGGTTCCATTCCAGATGGCTTGTAATTTCCTTTCCTTCGTATCGCTTCGCTCTCCTGTCCTTATTCTTAACATGAAGTGTCTTATCAGTCAAGTTTTCTTTCAACCATACTGTATATCATGCTATGACATGATTTAGACCAGAAATATTCTTTCTTGCAATTGTGGTGCATGGAAAAACATTATGAAGGTCAGGAAGAAAAAGGTAGCAAACTATTTGATGTGTTATTGGACATATCCCACAAAGAATTTGATATGGCCCAATCTTTGAAATAAACTTCTGAAATTTTACTGGAATAATTTAACAGGACATGGTTGGAAGATAATTAATCCATTTCCAAGATCACGTCTAATTTGTGAAAGAGGTAAACAAATCAAATTAACAGAAAAGATTCTATCTTTAACAGGCATAGAATAACTTAAGCAAACTTGGTCATCAACAACAGGTCTTTGTATTCAAAGTAGAAATAGCTTAGTCAAAAGATAATGAAGACAAAGAGAACTCTAATCGACCCATATAGTCATATGACATAAAGAAATGGGTTACCCCCATAATGTTACAGTATAGTTAAAGGATCATCTCCTGTGACACAGTCTCCTTCGTTCAGGTCTTCAGTCCGGGATGCTTTTACTCCACTTGGGGAATTGACTCTCCCTTCTACGTGAGATTTTGAAGCTCGTACATCATTAACGAAAAGTTTCGTCTTTTGTGAAGTATAATTGCTAAACATGTGTCCTGCCTTTCCGCACTTGAAACAAACTTTTTCCTTGGCCGTACAAGTTCTCGTTGCATGACTTTTTGCACACTCTTTACAGATCTGCAAAAGTGCCACTGGCTGACTAGGCCTACCATCGCTAGCATGACCTCCATATGGTTGCTGTTGTTGTTGATTTCCTGGAGGTTGTGAATACGATTTCCACTGAGATCACTTGACCTTACGATTTCTCCTTTTTCAGAACCATTATGATCCAACGTTATGGGGTCCCATATCTTCAGATTGATTCAACTCTAACAAAATCTGAGTCTCGGCTATCAATTCCTGCTGCTGAGCGGCCCTCTGATTCTGATGTATTGCTATGCCAGTCATCCTTTGTATTGCTTCTACGGTCGTAGCCATTCCATTGTTGTCATGTTCCACATTCACACACGTACGTCCACCGTGAGCCATTGCCTTTTCTTCAAAAATAGACAAATCGAAACACAATGGGAACAAGAAGTAACTTTTTTAAACAATATTGTCTTCTTTTGGAAACCAAGCAATACACCTCTGTGTTTAGTTTTAGAGAAACAAACAGTATAACAAGGTAACCCTACTCACAAACCCAAAAGACTCAGACTTGGACTCTACTCATACTAGAGGTACCACCCTAACGGGTGTAGGTGCAAACAATTCTGCACGAGTTCAGTCATCCAACTGGACTCTTACTAGAAGAACCCTTTTCTCCTAGTCCACCTAGTTGAAGTCATAGTTCCCTGTCCACATAGAACATTACATATTGAGTTGGCCAGTCCTCAATATCATCTGACTACGTAACAGTAACTACTAACATCTAACCTAAAGCAACTTATGCAATCCTTTTTTAACATCTCAAACAAGAGACAAGGAAATGCACTACACACATATAGAAATTTCTACATGTCTAAGCATAGTCAGTCCATACCCCAGCTCAACAGGATGAACTGCTCTGATACTACCTAATTGTAACACCCCCTCCGAGAGGGCATTACGTTTTAGACCGACTACTTTAAAAACTCTTTACCCAAGTTATAAAAGTTGATATTATAAAAGACGAGTTTCAAAACTTATTTTCACGGATAATATAAACTTATCAAATTATAGAGACACAAAACATAAGGACTATAAAATAGACTTTTCAAAAAAAAAATTTACTACATCCATGAATTTATTATCTCATGTTCCAAAAGCATAAATCTCACATATTCCAAAAATAAATAAGTAAATAAATATATATATAATATAATATATATATATATATATATATATATAACTACCATATGAAGACTGAGCCTAGTCCAAGTCCAAACACTTGAAGAGTAGGGTCCTATACCCGATCTTCCTCCAGATCCTCTTCGGGATCCCTAGTAGGAAAAACCCCCAGTCGGGGCATGTCCCTACAGACGGGAGTTCAAGCAATCGACTCCAAAGAGTCTTCCCTAGAGGAAGCTCTCCAATCATCCCAAAGCTCCTCAAGAGGCATATAAAACTCCAAGTGAATAGCTACATCCACAGTAAACGTAGCAGCGTCATGCCGAGTCCAACTCCAAAGTAATGTTACCTCTCCGATGTACTGAATGGGTCCCATATCCCAATGGATAGTCCACTTACCGATGCACCCGTGGAACTGTAGTCTAGTAAGACCTCGCGAATCTTATCTTGCCGCCATTGCAGTCTTTTCAGACATGAGCATAAAATAGAGGCAAATAGGATAATACAATGAAAGAGGTGAGATCCCCTACATCAATACAATCATGGCAGCAAGAAACAACAACAAAGACACTAATACATTTCATACACAACAACATTAAACAATAACAGATATGATCATGTCAATACGGGAATATTACAAAACAACAAGATGATCATGTTATCAACTGATAGATAATTCAACAATGTATAGCAGAATACATAAGTATGGACTATGCCACAATAACAGATATACTGACAATGCATATGCACGATGTGTATGTTGACCATCCTTATGCACAATGCAACCAGTTCCTACTCCATAGAGCTATACACAAAGAATCAGAGATAAGCGTTCCAGAAGATCTGCCCCCCTCAATGACAGTCTACGTTGGACCATGAAAAGGATAGTGTTTGTCAGGTCCTCGTCAATGCGTTGCAATGGTTTTCCACAGTCAGGGGTATACAATGTGACAACAGGTCACTAAGTGAATCACCTCACCCTAACGCCCCCTGAGATCCATCAAGGATCACACTATCCAAATTCTCGCCCACTCCTAGGCAACAAAAGCCGACATTATTATGCTCAAGTGCATGAACAATGAAAATCAAACCACCGTTGGACTGTTCCCAATGGTATTAAAGCAACCGCCCATACAATCGTCTAATACCATTAGTATCAATGATACTATATAACTGCTCATACAATTACATAATACCACTGATCCACTCGGGTTCAGAACATTGGCCTAAAAGCACAAAGCTAAATACAATTGATCCACTTTGATCCAGTACGTTGGCCTAAAAGCACAATGTAATGCATTCTTTCACAAGGTATTTCAGCCATGCAAATTCAAAAGTCATCACCATCAAATCACATGAAGCATTCTCACAAATTTCCCTAGCATATAGAACCATTGTTTCACCTTTAAGCATTAATTGTAACACTTTCAAGAAAAGGGTAGGAATTAACCCTAATCACTAGACTCTTCTAGCTAAGTTCCTTGAGTGACCTTTCCTCATATTGTTCACCAAAAATTAAGAAAAAATAAACACATTGTCTTAATCTCACGATTCCTTTCCTCTTTCCCTAACTCTTTCAAGTTTTCAATATTTCTTCCTCAAGCTCATTTTCTTTCTCAAGACCGAAAATCACTATTTTGCTCAATGATAAAAGAATTTGTTCTCTTTTCATCCTCATCTTATAAATCATTAATTAAATTTCTTTACTATCAAACCAACTAGATTCACCACTAATAAATCATTTTCATTATTCCAATTTTCTCCAAAATTATTTCTATTGGTATATCCAAAAGTCATTACTCCTCAAATCATAACATTGTGATTATCTTCTCTTTTACTTATAAATCCTTTCATCCTAATTAGTTCCCCAAATCATCTAAGTAATATTTCCTAATGTTCTTTCTAAACCTTTCATTATTCAAATTCTAAATAAAATCATTTCCATCCTAATTACTTGTCCATCCCATTATCAAATATTTTAGGTCTCCAATTTACTATTTCATCCAATTATCAAATATCATAACCAAAAATCAATTATTTTCAATGGTAAAAAAAAACTTTATTCCTTTCCTTTTTCAACTTGTAACCTCATAAATCATATTCTTGCTACCTAATCATCTAAGTTCTTAAACAATGAAGTATATTAGTCTTGAAACCCTATTTTTCCACACCATGGCCGTGAGCTTCAATAGCTATTGGGACAAAAATAGTTTCCTTTCTAGCACCATTTAAAGCATACAACATAATTTTTTTAAGCATCAAAATCATACTATAACAAATTCATACATAATATCAAGTAATAAAATCACATAAAGCATATAACCACAAGCCACAAAGTCATGCATTCAAGGTAAATAAATCCTCACATAGATTTATCACCTATAAGAAATTCATTCCTTACCACGATGAATGGTTGATGAGGTTCATCTCCCTCTTACCTAAGAAGACAACAAGAAAAGGAACTCCCTTTATGCCTCTTGAAATTCATCCAACTCCTTCACCAAAACCCTAGGATGATCAAACTCACATAATCAACAACCAAAGCTTGAAAAGAGGAGTCCTTGATCACCAAGGTGACCAAGAATCACGAAAATGAAAAAAAATAGAAAGTCAAGAACTTTACCTCAAAGCTTCAAGTTTAGGGCTTTATGGAAGAAGATGAAGATGGAAGAATAAAGTGATGGTCATAAAAGGAAAAAGCTTCTAGGTGATGAGTAGATGCAAGAAATAAGGTTGGTTGAGCAAATAAACATGGATGGCCATCAATGGTGGTGCTTGGCCGTGAGAGTGAGGAGAGAAAATGGAGATGAGAGCTTTATGAGGTGATTACAACAAGAAAAGGTCTTCAAACAAGATATAGTTTCAAGCAATATGATTGCTTGAAATTAAACAAGCATGAAGGGTAAAGGAAGAGGGTGTGGCTGTGAGGTTGGAGAGGAGAGGAAGAAGAGAAAATGTGATGGAAAAGTGAGAGAGAAAAGATGGAAACTTTTGAAATGAAAATGGAAATGATGCTTTAAGTGAAAAGATGACAAAGTTGTCATCTTTTCCCCTCCAAAACTGTGCACTATGCCAAGGGAGAAGGAGCCAAACTTCTCTTGCAAGCTTCTCCCAAAGCTTCCTTAAGAAGCTTCTCCTAAAGCTTCCTCAAGAAGCTTCTCCCAAAGCTTCGTTAAGAAGCTTCTCCCAAAACCCAAAAAGTCAAACCATGATATCATGTAGTGATGTCACTTAGATGATATCATAAAAGTGGCTAGATAGAAATAATCTATTAGATTTTTATTGCAAACTATTATCCAATGGATAAAAGCTACAGTTAACAAAACTAGTATTTATTGTCCAACGGATAATAAAATGTACCGTGATTTTTTTTATCGGATTAAATCTCGAAAAATGAAAACTTTATAAACTATGTTCGGCCTCGGGTTTAGTAAGATCCCCCATCACCGTTTTCACAGTCCAAGGTTTTCTAGCCTCAAGGAAAATATTTCATTTTCCCGGCCTCGCTCAGTATGCATGTAAATCAAGAAATATATTAAAATAATAAAACAATTCAAATAATTACAAAAAAATTTCACAAAAATCACAAATATTATAAAATGAATATATATCATGAAATAAGAAATTTTCAGGGTGTTACAACTCTCCGCTTCTAAAAAAAAATTTCGTCCTCGAAATTTTTCACACCTTAGAACACATACAGACATTGCCCCCTCATTATGTCTTCTAGCTCCCATGTTGCATCTGCAATTACATCATTCCAAATCCCCTTTACGGATGCAATTTCCTTTCCTCTAAATTGATTACATTTTGTCCTAAGTTATCTTAATTTTATCCGTTGTTTGTAGTACAAGCTCGGGTCTTGACGCAAAAATTTTCCCATCTTGGTGCCAACACAAAGGCGCTCAAATTCGTAGTCCATACAATGCCTCATATTTAGCTCTTTTTGAGCAAACAGATACTTCAAACTCTAATGATCACTATAGATGTTGGATATTACTCTATGCAAAAAATGTCTTCATATCTTCAATGCAATCACAATAGCTAACTCCAAGTTTGCGTAGGGTTGTTCTTCTTATGTACTTTCAATTGCCTTGAAGCATACGCTATTACCCCTTTTCTATTCCACACAAGCACACGTTCTAAACTCTAATGTGGAGCATCACGAGACACCTTGAAAGGTTCAGTGGGATTGAGCAGAATCAACACTGGTGAAGTAGTTGAGTGTCTTTTCAACCCTTGAAAATTTTCCTCACATGCATCAGGCCATACAAAAGTTTGATCATTTCATATGAGCTGGATAAGAGGTCCTGCTATCTTGGAAAATCCTTCGATGAATCTCCAATAATAACTAACTAGTCCCACGAAACTACGAATCTCAATTACGATCTTCAGCCTTTCCTATTGCAGAATTGCTTCAACTTTCAACGAATCCACAGTAATTCCTTCCTTTGAGATCACATGACTTAAGAATTTAACCTCCTCCAACCTTAATTCGCACCTTGATAACTTGGCACACAACTTCTTCTCTTACAGTATCTAGAGAATTATATTGAGGTGTTCAGCATGTTCCTCCTAATTTTGAGAATAGCTTAGAATGTCACCGATAAGGACAATGACAAATCTTTCCAAATAAGGATGAAATATCCCATTTGTGAAATCTATAAGTATCGTAGGAGCATTTGTTACTCCAAACAGTATCACCAGATACCCATAACATCTATAATGCATTTGAAAAAAATGTCTTGGAAACATCCTGTACTTCTATGTGAATCCGATGATAGCCAGAGTGTAGATCGATCTAAGAGAAAACAACGATTCCCTTCAAATTGGCATATAATTTCCTTTCCTTCGTATTGCTTCGCTCTCCTGTCCTTCTTCTTAACATGAAGTGTCTTATCAATTAAGTTTTCATTCAACCATACTGTATCTGATACTATGACATGACTTAGACCAGAAATATTCTTTCTTACAATTGTGGTGCATGGGAAAACATTATGAAGGTTAAGAAGAAAAAGGTAGCAAACTATCTGATGTGTTACCGATATATCCCACAAAGAATTTGATATAGCTCAATCTTTGAAATAAATTTCTAAAATTTTACTAGAACAATTTAACAGGACATGGTTGAAAGATAACTAATCCATTTCCAAGATCACGTCTAATTTGTGAAGAGGTAAACAAATCAAATCAATAGAAAAGATTCTGTCTTTAACAGGTATAGGATAACTTAAGCAACTTGGTCATCAACAACAAATATTTGTAGTAAAAGTAGAAATAGCTTGGTCGAAAGATAACGAAGACACAGAGCACTCTATTCGACCCATACAGTCATATGATATAAAGAAATGGGTTACCCCCAGAATGATACAATATAGTCAAAGGATTATCTCTCGTGACACAGTTTCCTTCATTCAGGTCTTTAGTCTGGGATGCTTTTACTCCACTTGGTGAATCGACTCTCCCTTCTACGTGAGATTTAGAAGCACATACATCACTAAAGGAAGGTTTCGTCTTTTGTGAAGTACAATTCCTAAACACGGGTCCTGTTTTTCTGCACATGAAAAAAACTTTTTCCTTGGCCGTACAAGTTCTTACTGCATGACTTTTTGCACACTCATTACAGATCAGCAAAAGTGTCACTGGCTGACTGGGCCTACCATCGCTAGCACAACCTCCATATGGTTGCTATTGTTGTTGATTTCCTAGTGGTCGCGAATACGATTTCTGCTGGGATCGCTTGACCTTACGATTTCTCCTTTTTCAGAACCAATATAATCTAATGTTATGGGCTCCCATATCTTGAGATTGATTCAACTCTAACAAAATCTGAGCCTTGGCTATCAATTCCTACTGTTGAGCGGCCCTTTGATTCTGCTGTACTGTTATGCCAGCCATCCTATGTATTGCTTCTGCTGTCATAGCCATTCCATTGTTGTTGCATTCCACATTCACATGCGTACGTCCACCGCAAGCCATTGTCTTTTCTTTGAAAACAGACAAATCGAAACACAATGGGAACAAGAAGTAACTTTTTAAAACAATATTGTCTCCTTTTGGAAACCAAGCAATACACCTCTATGTTTAGTTTCAGAGAAACACACAACACAACAAGGTAATCCTACTCACAAACCCAAAAGACTCAAACTTGGACTCTACTCACACTAGAGGTACCACCCCAAAGGGTGTAGGTACAAACAATTCTGCACGAGTTTAGTCATCCACTTGGATCTAGTACATCGGCTTAAAAGCACAACGCTAATGTATCCTTTCACAAGGTATTTCAGTCTTGCAAATTCAAAAGTCATCACCATCAAATCACATGAAGCATTCTCACAAATTTCCCTAGCATATGGAACCATTGTTCCATCTTTAAGCTTTAATTGTAACACTTTCAAGAAAAGGGTAGGAATTAACCCTAATCACTAGACTCTTCTAGCTAAGTTCCTCGAGTGACCTTTCCTCATATCGTTTACCAAAAATTAAGAAAAATGAAACACATTGTCTTAATCTCACGATTCCTTTCTTCTTTCCCTAAGTCTTTCAGTTTTCAATATTTCTTCCTCAAGCTCATTTTCTTTCTCAAGACCGAAAATCACTCTTTTGCTCAATTATAAAAAAATTATTCACTTTTCATTCTCATCTTATAAATCATTAATTAAATTTCTTTACTATCAAACCAACTAAATTCACCACTAATAAATCATTTTCATTATTCCAATTATCTCCAAAATTATTTCTATTGGTATATTCAAAAGTCATTACTCCTCAAATCATAACATTGTGATTATCTTCTCTTTTGCTTATAAATCCTTTGACCCTAATTAATTCCCTAAATCATCTAAGTAATATTTCCTAATGTTCTTTCTAAACCTTTCATTATTCAAATTCTAAATAAAATCTTTTCCATCTTAATTTCTTGTCTATCCCATTATCAAATATTTTAGGTCTCCAATTCACTCTTTCATCCAATTATCAAATACCATAACCAAAAATCAATTCTTTTCAATGGTAAAAAAAACTTTATTCTTTTCCTCTTTCAACTTATAACCTCATAATTTATATTCTTGCTACCTAATCATCTAAGTTCTTAAACAATGAAGTATTTTAGCCTTGAAACCCTATTTTTCCATACCATGGCCGTGAGCTTCAATAGCTATTAGGACCAAATTATTTTTCTTTTCTAGCACCATTTAAAGCATTCAACATAATTTTTTTAAGCATTAAAATCATACTATAACAAATTCATACATAATATTAAGTAATAAGGTCACATAAAGCATATAACCACAAGCCACAAAGTCATGCAATCAAGGTGAATAAATCCTCATATGGATTTATCACCCATAAGAAATTCATTCCTCACCACCATGAGTGGTTGATGAGGTTCATCTCCCTCTTACCTATGAAGACAACAAGAAAAGGAACTCCCTTTATGCCCCTTGAAATTCGTCTATCTCCTCCACCAAAACCCTAGGATGATCAAACTCACATAATCAATAACCAAAGCTTGAAAAGAGGAGTCCTTGATCACCAAGGTGACCAAGAATCACGAAAATGAAGGAAAGAAAATAGAAAGTCAAGAACTTTACCTCAAAGCTTCATGTTTAGGGCTTTATGGAAGAAGATGAAGATGGAAGAATAAAGTGATGGTCATACAAGGAAAAAGCTTCTAGGTGATGAGTAGATGCAAGAAATAAGGTTGGTTGAGCAAATTAACATGGATGGCCATCAATAGTGGTGCTTGGCCATGAGAGTGAGGAGAGAAAATGGAGATGAGAGCTTTAGGAGGTGATTACAACAAGAAAAGGTCTTCAAACAAGATGTAGTTTCAAGCAATATGATTGCTTGAAATTAAACAAGCATGGTGGGTGAAGGAAGAGGGTGTGGCCGTAAGGTTGTAGAGGAGAGGAAGAAGAGAAAATGTGATGGAAACGTGAGAGAGAAAAATGGAAACTTTTGAAATGAAAATGGAAATGATGCTTTAAGTGAAAAGATGTCAAAGTTGTCATCTTTTCCCCTCCAAAACTGTGCACTATGCCTAGGGAGAAGGAGCCAAACTTCTCTTGCAAGCTTCTCCCAAAGCTTCCTCAAGAAGCTTCTCCCAAAACCCAAAAAGTCAAACCATTATGTCATATAGTGATGTCACTTAGATGATATCATAAAAGTGACAAGATAGAAATAATCTACTAAATTTTTATTGCAAGCTATTATCCAGTGGATAAAAGTTACAATTAACAAAACTAATATTTATTATACAACGGATAATAAAACTTACCGTGATTTTATTTATCGGATCAAATCTCAAAAATGAAAATTTCATAAACTGTGTCCGACCTTGGGTTTAGTAAGATCCCCTATCACTGTTTCCATAGTCCAAGATTTTTTGGCCTCGGGAAAAATATTTCATTTTTCTGGCCTTGCTCAGCGCGTATGCAAATCCAATATATTAAAATAATCAAACAATTCAAATAATTTCAAAAAAATTCACAAAAATCACAAAAAATTATAAAATGAATATATATCATGAAACAAGAAATTTTCGGGGTATTACAGACTCAAGAATGTCAAAAATATTTTGAAAAATTAATTAGTCTTCTGACGTCTGCTCCTATCATGCAAACCCCTGACTGGTCTTTGCCTTTTGAGTTGATGTGTGATGCTAGTGATTTTGCTATTGGTGCTATTTTTGGCCAAAGAAAGGAAGGTAAGTCTCATGTAATTTATTGCACAAGTCAAACTTTAAATAGTGTACAAATGAATTATACCACTATTAAGAAAGAACTACTTATTGTAATTTTTGCATTGAAAAAATTTTGAGCTTATTTAATTAGTTTTTCTACTATTGTTTTAACTGATCATGCTACTGTTAGATATTTAATGTCTAAGTAGGATGCCAAACCAAGGTTGATACAGTGGATCTTGTTGCTTCAAGAATTCAACATCACAATAAAAGATAAGAAAGGAGCCGAAAATGTTGTTGCAGATCATTTGTCTAGACTTACGATAGATTCACCTTTTGATATCACACCTATCAATGATTCTTTTCCTGGTGAATTTTTATTTTTTGTCTATTCTATACCATGGTTTGTTAACATTGTCAATTTTCTTGTAACAAGAAAGATGCCGCCTCAATGGATGCACCAAGACAGAAGGAAATTTTTGACTGAGGTGAAAATTTTTTATTGGGATGACCAATATTTATTCAAATATTGTCCTAATCAAATCATTTGAAGATGTGTGCCCGACAGTAAGGTAGGTAATGCCATTAAATTTTGTTACTCAGAAGCATATGGAGGTCACTTTCTTCAAAGAAAATAGCTACAAAAATCTTGCAGCGTGGATTTTATTGGCCCATTTTATTTAAGGACAACTATACATTATGCAAAAGTTGTGAAAATTGTCAAAAATTGGGTTCCATTTCTGAAACATGATGCCTTTGAACCCTATCCTTGTCTTTGAAATTTTTTATTGTTGGAGAATTGATTTCATGGGTCCATTTCCATCATCATTGGGATTTATGTATATTTTGGTTGCAGTTGATTATGTCTCAAAATGGATTGAGACGATTCCATGTTGACACAATGATCATAAAACCGTTCTTAAATTTTTAAAAGAAAATGTCTTGAATCGATTTAGAATCCCTCAAGCTATCATCAGTGATGGAGGAACACATTTTTTCAATAAATCATTTGAATCTTTAATGAAGAAATATGGCATTACGCACAAAATTGACACCCCTTATCACCATTAAACAAGTGGACAAGTAGAATTAGCAAATAGGGAGATTAAACAAATTTTGGAACAATGATTAATCCAAATTGTAAAGATTGGTCTTTAAGATTAAATGATGCACTTTGAGCTTACCGCACTGCTTTCAAAACATCATTAGGCATGTCACCTTATCGGTTAGTCTATGGAAAACCTTGTTACCTACTTGTAGAACTTGAGCATAAAGCATTTTGGGCCATTAAAGCTTTCAACCTGAACCTTGATGATGCTTTCAAGTTTCGCAAATTATAATTAAATGAACTTGAGGAATTGAGAAATGATGCATATGAAAACTCAAAGATTTATAAAACTAGAGCAAAAGCTTTTCATGACAAATCAATTTTGAGGAAATCTTTTGAAATTGGTCAAAAAGTTCTACTTTATAATTCTCGTTTTCATATATTCCCTAGAAAATTGAGATCTAGGTGGAGTGGCCCTTTTGTTGTTAAACATATGTATCCTCATAGGGCCATAGACATTGAGAACCCTTGGAATGGTAATGTGTTTAAGGTCAATGGACAAAGACTCAAACCATTTCTGGAAACCCAAGTTGTTGAGGTAGAATCCATCTCCCTTTCTAATCCTTGTTATGAGAAGAATTTATTTTAATTTTTTTACTTTTTTTTTGCAGTTCTTTGTGACACCGGTTAAGTGGTGGATAACGGTACTCCGTGGCTCTCAAGTCGGTTTATTTTTCAGTTTCCCATAATAACTGATTCCTTCTCCTTTAAAATGGATGTCATTCGCTCAAATTTAAGAAAACATTTTACTTTTCTTCCTCAAAATACCCTAACAAAAATCTACAAAGCTAGGTGTGAAAGATTGAAAATATTAATGCACAAGGGCATTCTAGAAGATATGTGCTAGATAATCGAAGCAATGGTCTGTTTAGCATGTGAATCTTCAAACTCATTTGCCTTATACATGCCAAGTCTCGGTAAAAGTTCGTATTCCAAAAGGAGAAGAGGGAAAAGAATGCAAGTTTGTCACAAATGTGCGCGATGGAATTGTAACAAGCGATGTCGTTCTTTGGGGATGGTTTTCGTAAATCGAGAAGATAAAATATACTTTATTAAGAATGGACTGAGTAAGGAGTCATTAGATGATATCTTATTGACTCTTGAGATGCATTCTTGTGGAGTTGTGTATCGTGAACTTCTTTCAGGGATGAACATAAACGTTATAGTCTTGGGAATTTGACTCTAAAAGACCCTGTTTACTAATTTATAAGAAAATTGGATGGGAAGCTTATCCTCAACTCATAGAAGGCATTTAATCCGTTACTAGACGTAAAACCAGAGGAAGATGTGAGCCATAATCATAACAACATGTATTATATTATCTTGTTCATCTCAAAAAAAAAAGGAGGGTGAAACTTCGGTTGTACCTAGTCTTTAATTAGATTAGGAGTCCTGGGCAAATGCCCGTCCTATCATAGACTCAGGAGAAGGCCATCGCACGTTGGTCTGTAGAGAGCCACGTGCTATATTCCTAGTTCTTGGAACCTAGGCTCTGTAGTGTTGTTGGACCGAAAGAGGAGTCCCGTCTTTGCTGTGAGCATAAACAGCTACTGAGCATTATCTTGTACTTAATTGTATGAGCTCTGATGTGCCAGGTCATGCTGAGGGTGTCGAGCACTCACGAATGCCAAATTATGTGCTTTAACGAGTACACGGCTTCCCAGGGTGTAATTCTAGCCTAGGCAAAGATCTGAAGCCATGCCTTGTGAGGATGGATTGCACTCATGACACGCAGTATAAAGATACGCCATGACAACTATATTGGTGATATACAGTATAAAGATATGCCATCTTTGTTGAATAAATGGGCGTGAGAGCCTAGCCTCCAGTTTTGGACTGCTTCCAGCTCTTGTTTTCTTTCAAAGAAATAAAAATAAAAAATTAATAAAAATAAAATAAAATAAAATAATAATAATAAGAAAAATATGTTTCTTAATTTTAAACTTTTCTAACAACAGCCAACATACCCATATAGGTGCTATCATTACATTTTCCATTCTTTTCCCTATTTAAATGCTCAATTTTCCTCATTTTCATCTAACTCATAATCATTCAAAGGGAGGGTGAGTGTAGAAATAGAGGGAGCTTCTGTTCATCGATTTACAACTATATGTGTATTTTGTGGGTCAAGTTTTGGGAAGGGTACAAAGTTTGTAAAAGCAGCACCCACTCTTGGTCAAGTGCTTGTTGTGAGGAAAATTCATGTAGTATATGGGGGAGGTAGCATTGGGTTAATAGGGTTGTATCAATCACTACACATCTAGGAAGCAGTCAAGTTTTAAGTATCATTCCTAAAGCTTTTGCTCAAAGGAACATTACTGGAAAGACAATTAGAGAGGAACTACGAGTATCGATTATGCATGGACGAATGACTAAAATGCTTGACAATTCTAATGCATTCATTGCCTTACTAGGTGGCTATGGTACTATGACAGAATTTTTTAAATTGTGTCTTAGGCCCAACTACACATCCACCATAAACCCATAGGTTTGTTGAATGTTAATAATTACTTTGATGGTTTGTTTTCTTTTCTTAACCGTGCTGTGTAACAGAACTTTATCACATATTCGGCTAGGCAGATCCTTGTCTCTACTTCCACTATCGATGAGTTAATTAATAAATTACAAGCTTTTGTTTATGAACCTGATCTAGTAATAGCTCAGATAGATTGGTCAGAGAGAAGCAGCAAGGAGCATGGATTTAATCTGACACTTCATCTATAACTTACCTTTACCTTTGGTTTTATTTATCGTACTTTGTTTCTGTTTAAATTTGTGTCAGGTTTCTCTTTTCCATAATAGCCACAACAGGTAATATCTTTTATCCTTTACTCATCTATATTTTAACATTGAGGACAATGTTGTGATCTGGTTGGGGGGAAGGACAGTTGACCTAAAAAAAATTGTCAACAACTTACTAACATTAAAACCAATTAAGCATGGCAGAGTAAGGAGTAAATTTTACTCTTGAAGTAATTTTACTCTCGAGACGCATCTAAATTGGGGAAGTAACTATTTTGTGTAGAAGTAACAATTAAAATTCAGGGATCATAGCATGACTGAATAAATTGTCTTTTTTATTAAATTTCACATACTTGGTTATAGATTTTGAATTGGTAGATTAAGAATGATATATGTATACCTTGTGAGATTTTGAATTCGTCATCCATATAATGCCTCACATTTAGCTCTTTCTGAGCAGACGGTAACTTCAAACTCTATTGATCACTGTAGCGTTGAATATTGCTCCATGTAGAAAATGTCTCCATATCTTCAATGCAATCATAACAGCTAACTCCGAGTTTGCGTAGGGTTGTTTTTCTTGCGTACTCTCAATTGCCTTGAAGCATACGCTATTACCCCTTTTCTATTCTATGCAAGCACACATTCTAAACTCTAATGTGGAGCATCACAAGACACCTTGAAAGGTTCGCTGGGATTAAGCAGAATCAACACTAGCGAAGTGGTCTAGTGTCTTTTCAATCCTTGAAAATTTTCATCACATACATCAGTCCATACAAAAGTTTGATCCTTTCATGTGAGCTTGATATGAGGTCCTGCTATCTTCGAAAATCCTCCGATAAATCTCCGATAATAACTAACTAGTCCCACGAAACTACGAATCTCAATGATGGTCTTTGACCTTTCCTATTGAAGAACTGCTTCAACTTTCAATGAATCCACAGTAATCCCTTCCTTTGAGATCACAGGACTTAAGAATTTAACCTCCTCCAATCAAAATTCGCACTTTGATAACTTGGCACACAACTTCTTCTCTTTCAGTATCTAGAGAACTATACCGAGGTGTTCAGCATGTTCCTCCTGATTTTGAGAATAGCTTAGAATGTCATCGATAAGGACAATGACAAATCTATCCAGATAAGGACGAAAGATCCCATTCGTGAAATCTATGAGTATCGCAGGAGCATTTGTTACTCCGAATGGTATCACCAGATACCTGTAACGTCCATAACGCGTTTGAAAAAAATGTCTTGGAATCATCCTCTGCTATGTGAATCCGATGATAGCCAGAGCATAGATCGATCTAGGTGAAAACAACGGTTCCCTTCCAGATGGCTTGTAATTTCCTTTCCTTCGTATCGCTTCGCTCTCCTGCCTTTGTTCTTAACATGAAGTGTCTTTTCAATCAAGTTTTCTTTCAACCATACTGTATCTGATACTATGACATGATTTAGACCAAAAATATTCTTTCTTGCAATTGTGGTGCATGGGAAAACATTATGAAGGTCAGGAAGAAAAAGGTAGCAAACTATCTGATGTGTTACCGGACATATCCCACAAAGAATTTGATATGGCCCGATCTTTGAAATAAACTTCTAAAATTTTACTGGAATAATTTAACAAGACATGGTTGGAAGATAACTAATCCATTTCCAAGATCATGTCAAATTTGTGAAAGAGGTAAACAAATCAAATCAACAGAAAAGATTCTATCTTTAACAGGCATAGGATAACTTAAGCAACTTGGTCATCAACAACAGGTCTTTGTAGTAAAAGTAGAAATAGCTTGGTCTAAAGATAACGAAGACACAGAGAACTCTAATCGACTCATACAGTCATATGATATAAAGAAATGGGTTACCCCCAGAATGATACAGTATAGTCAAAGGATCATCTCCTGTGACACAGTCTCCTTCGTTCAGGTCTTCAGTCTGGGATGCTTTTACTCCACTTGGGCAATTGACTCTCCCTTCTACTTGAGATTTTGAAGCACGTACATCACTAATAGAAGGTTTCATCTTTTGTGAAGTATAATTCCTAAACACGTGTCCTGGCTTTCTACACTTGAAACAAACTTTTCCCTTGGCTGTACAAGTTCTCGTTGCATGACTTTCTGCACACTCCTTACAGATCTACAAAAGTGCCACTGGCTGACTGGGCCTACCATTGCTAGCACGACCTCCATATGGTTGCTATTGTTGTTGATTTCCTGGTGGTCGCGAATACGATTTCCGCTGGGATCGCTTGACCTTATAATTTCTCTTTTTTCGGAACCAATATGATCCAACATTATGGGGTCCCATATCTTGAGATTGATTCAACTTTAACAAAATCTGAGCCTCGGCTATCAATTCTTGCTGCTGAGCGGCCCTCTGATTCTGTTGTACTATTATGTCAGCCATCCTTTGTATTGCTTCTGCTATCGTAGCCATTCCATTGTTGTCGCGTTCCACATTCACACGCATACGTCCACTACAAGCCATTGCCTTTTCTTTGAAAACAGACAAATCAAAACACAATGGGAACAAGAAGTAACTTTTTTAAACAATATTGTCTCTTTTAGGAAACCAAGCAATATAACTCTGTGTTTAGTTTCAGAGAAACACACAGCACAATAAGGTAATCCTACTCACAAACCCAAAAGACTCGGACTTGGACTCTACTCACACTAGAGGTACCACCCCAAAGGGTGTAGGTACAAATAATTCTGCGCGAGTTCAGTCATCCAACTAGACTCTCACTAGAAGAACCCCTATTCTCCTGGTCCGCCTAGTTGAAGTCATAGTTCCCTGTCCACATAGAACATTACATATTGAGTTGGCCAGTCCTCAACATCATCTAACTACGTAGCATTAACTACTAACATCCAACCTAAAGCAACTTATGCAATCCTTTTTTAACATCTCAAACAAGAGACAAGGAAATGCACAACACATATATAGAAATTTCTACATGTCTAAGCATAGTCAGTCCATACCCTGGCTTGATAGGATGAACTACTCTGATACCACCTAATTGTAACACCCCCTCCGAAAGGGCATAACGTTTTAAACCGAATCCTTTAAAAACTCTTTACCCAAGTTATAAAATTTGATATTATAAAATATGAGTTTCAAAACTTCTTTTCGCGGATAACATAAACTTATCAAATTATAGAGACACAAAACATAAGAACCATAAAATAGACTTTTCATAAAACAAAGTTTACTACATCCCTGAATATATTATCTCATGTTCCAAAAGCATAAAACTCACATACTCTAAATATATATATATAACTACGATATGAAGACTGAGCCTAGTCCAAGTCCAAACACTTGAAGAGTAGGGTCCTGTACCCGATCTTCCTCCAGATCCCCTTCGGGATCCCTAGCAGGCAAAACCCTAAGTCGGGGTATGTCCCTACAGATGGGAGTCTGAGCAGTCAACTCCACAGAGTCCTCCCTAGAGGAAGCTCTCCAATCATCCCAAAGCTCCCCAAGAGGCATCCCAAAACTCCCAACGTAGCAGTGTCATGCCGAGTCCTACTCCAAAGTAAGGTGACTTCTCCGATGTACTGAATGCGCACCCATATCCCAATGTATAGTCCATTCGTTGATGCCCCCATGGAACTGTAGTCTAGTGAAACCTCGTAGATCTTGTCTTGCCGCCATTGTAATCTTTACAGACATGAGCATAAAACAGAGGCAAACAAGATGATACAATGAAAGAGGTGTGCTCCCCTACATCAATACCATCATGGAAGCAAGAAACAACAACAACGACACTAATGCCTTTCATACACAACAACATTAAATAATAGCAAACATGATCATGTCAATACAGGAATATTACAGAGCAACAAGCATGATCATGTTATCAACTAATAGATAATTCAATAATGTATAGCAGAATACATAAGTATGGACCATGCCACAATAATAGATATACTGACTATGCATATGCACGATGCGTATGCTGACCATCCTTATGCACAATGCAACCAGTTCCTACTCTATAGAGCTAGACACAAAGAATCAGAGATGAGCGTTCTAGAAGATCTGCCCCCATCAATGACAGTCTACGCTGGACCACGAAAATGATAGTGTTTGTCGGGTCCTCGTCAGTGCATTGCAACGGTTTTCCATGGCCAGGGATATACAATGTGACAACAGGTCACTAAGTGAATCACCTCGCCTTGACGCCCCCTGAGATCCATCAGGGATCACACTATCAAAATTCTCATCCACTCCTATGCAACAAAAGCCGACAGTATAATGCTCAAGTGCATCATCAATGAAAATCAAACCACCGTTGGACTGTTCCCAATGGTAGTAAAGCAACCGCCCATACAATTATCTAATACCATTAGTATTAATGATATTATATAACAACCTATACAATTACATAATACCACTGATCCACTCGGGTTCAGAACATCGGCCCAAAAGCACAATGCTAAATACAATTGATCCATTCGGGTCCAGTACGTCGGCCCAAAAGCACAATGCTAATGCATTCTTTCACAAGGTATTTCAGTCTTACAAATTCAAAAGTCATCACCATCAAATCACATGAAGCATTCTCACAAATTTTCCTAGCATATAGAACCATTGTTTCATCTTTAAGCTTTAATTGTAACACTTTCTAGAAAAGGATAGGAATTAACCCTAGCACTAGACTCTTCTAACTAAGTTCCTCGAGTGACCTTTCCTCATCTGTAACACCCACCTTAGGGTGCCGCATTTATTGTTACTAAATTACCAAATTACCCTTCAATTAAAAAACGCGCTTGTATTATAAATACGAGTTATAAAATTTCTTGATGATAATAAGATAAACTTAGCAGAAAATAAAAACATAACAACAATGTCACACATAATTTACATCATATATATACATACAAGCCTTTAGTACTGTCACACTTGATTGTTTTACAAACTAGACTTCCAAAGTATTTAAACTTTAATTTAAAACTAACTTATAGCCCAAATCCTACTAGACAGCAAAACCCTCAGACGGGTCCTCCTCAGATTCCTCAGCAGATAGGAATCCATTATAATGTGCAGTCCTACGGACAGGTGTCCGAGCAGACGACACAATACTAACCGTACTGAGAGTACGATAGTAAGCTCCCCAATACTGCCTAATAGATATTGGGAATTCTAGTTGTACATAAATATTGACAGAAAAGTAAGGGTGTCCTAAATGTTGTCTACTCAGTCTAATATTTAGGTCTCCCAAGTAATAGATACTCTCTCTCTCTAAGTCTACAGTCCATGCCTCATCTCCTCCGATGAATGTAAACCTCAGATAGCCAAGGAAACTAGGTATCTGCATCTCTTCAAAACTCGACGTCCTCGGCAGGAATCTGCTCCTCCTCAGTTTCTCGCTCTTTTTCTTGCTCGACGTCTTAACAAATATAAAAATAATACCAAACATGCATATAAAGAGGTGAGATCACCTACGCCAATACCAGTATGGCAGTAATGAAGATAAACACATACAATATCTCGTACAGTTATCATATCATAATTACAATTATGCCACTAACATCAATATCATCACAAAACATGTAATACACAATAATTACAGTCATGTCATTATCAATAATCAATAAATCAATAAATCAATTATCATAAACAGAAATTACGATAATACCCTCTATCATTATATGTATGCACACAGACTCAATTTCCTACTCCATGGAGCTACAACTCAAGTCGGAGAGAGTGATCGAAAAGAAGTGTTGCTACCAACATGCCTTGGACCACGTGCTCAGTTTTGCACATCCAGTATATACACGACAGTCTTTATCAGATCTTGATTAAGGATAGTGTCTCGGTCCGGATCATTGGTGTGTTGCGTCAGTCTAACCCACGGTACAGAAGAGCTACCATCTGCCCATTGTAGGCAACCCGCACCCCAATGCCCCCAAGGTCAACGAGTGACTTACACTACGCATATCACACCCACTCAGGAGGTGTAGTCTCTCCTAGGCAACTAGCCTCATCTGATCCATCGACCTTTCCAATGCATGTACCATGCACTATTCACATTTCTATTTCATATCACATATTCGGGTCCCATACAATAATCTAACAGTATAATTGCTGTATTTTAATCGCGCGGTCATATTTCCACGTTTTCTCAATTGTGACTCAATTCTGTTGCCTTTTCAAAATTGCGTAGCGATTTTTCAACATTTTCCAATCGCGTAAATATTTTTCTCACGTTTTAAATCAAAAATACTATTTTTCTCATTTTAATACTAAAATTGGCTTTATTTTCCATATTTACACCTTAGTCCCTCAAAAACTCATATTTACAAATTAGTCCCTCAAAAACTAATATTTACGTCACAGTCCCTAAAAAATTAATATTTATGAAAAAGTCCCTCATAAAATTCATATTTACAAAATCGTCCCTCTTTTATAAAATATTTACAGTTTAACTCCTCTAAAAATAAGTATTTACACAATGGCCCCTCATTTTGATAAAATTTACAATTTAGTCTCTCTTTTATAAAAATTTGCAATATAACTCCTCTAAAAATCAGTAAATGGTATTGTTTTTCAAAAATCGTTATTTCTTTTCTTTACTACTCATAAAATCATTTTATTTTACTATACTCAAAATTTTCCCACATTCATTTAAATCTCTCAGTTCTTATTTTAATTCATTAGTGTAAGGACTTTGGTCCTTTTTCCATAGTATGGTCGTGAGCCTCAGTACTCTTTGGAGTACACATACCATCGATTCATCATATTATTTACATCCTAAATTACACATACAATCTCATGCTTTCATAATTTTATATACACACATAATATCAAAGCTTTAAGCATTTAATCACACATGCAAGCATAGAAACTCAATCAAACACAACACAAACACAATCAAATAATCGATGAAGAACCCTTATGGATTTTTCACCGTACAAAACCATCCTCACACCACCAAAACTTGGTTGGTGAGGTTAACTCTCCCTCTTACCTCTTGAAGACAACCCTTCAAGCTCTCCTCCTTCTCCTTAACTTTCGTATGGCTCACAACAATTCCTAACAATTCTAAAATAATTAGTAAAATCACAAACAATGCTCAATAATAACAAACCATGGAACAAACATGGCTTAGAAAATTATGAACATAAATTTGAACCATAAAAACCAAAGTTTACCTCCAAGAAAGTAAGCTAGAAGTGGGATTTTGAAGTACTTAGGATGTGATTTTGGGAAAATTTTCTATATGGAAAGTGTTTAGAATGTAGTTTAGCTTTAAGAAGTGGTGAGAATAAAAATTATAGGTGATAGATGGTGTCTGTAAGGTGCTTGGCCGAACCAATGAAGAGAAAAGAAAGAAAAACTGATGCTTCGGTTCGTAGGATTTTTGAGAGAAAAGATGGATGCTTTTTGATGAGAGAGAAAATGTAATTCTGTGAGAGTGAAATTATGAGTGCTGCTGCCATGGGATAAACTTAGATAAAATTTTGGATTTACTTGAAGTAAAATATCCTATTCTGAATGCACATGGCTGATGTCATTCATTTGACTTTCAAGGTTATTGGATTATTCAAGAACCTTGTAGAACCCCCTCCAAGCTGCTGCATGGTCGTGAGTTTCAAAGGAAGTTTTCGACGAAATCAACATAACAGAATACTGTATGATGAGAGAACATTATTTCCCAAGTATGGCCAAAAATCAAGTGCTGTCGGATAAGCCTTCTGTCGAATGATAATTCTGTCAGACGAATGGTGATTTTGTCAAACGAATATAAAAAATTGTCGAATAAACTAAAGGTCAACAGAATTCCTAATTCGTCGGATGGGTGTTAACGTAGAAGAAATTTTCAAATTATCGAACCGACAAAAATACTATATGATTAGAAATTCAAATTCGACGAATTTTGACATTAGAGAAGTTTCTGTACTGAATGACTAGAAATTCTTACTCGATGGTCATTAGCATCACAACTCGACGAACATTATCATTCTATTTCGACGAACATCGGCATCCATACTCAACGAAAATTGACATTCTTACTTAACGGACATGAGCATTCTCACTCGACAGATTTTAACATTTTCACTCGACAAATTTTAACAGTACCAAATAGTCAGAAGATCAAATTCAACAAACTTGAACAGAAATTCAAATTCGACAGATATCTCAAATTCGACGGATATAGCATGGTCTTAAAATATTCAATTTCGACGAATTTTGGCATTGTTTCAGAAAGTCCAATTCGACGAATATGAGCATCTTCACTCGACGGTTAATACTTAATGGCTTTGTCAAGATTCATTTTTTTTCACCATTGTTCAGATCAACGGTTTAGATCAAAGCTTCTACAACAAGCTTTACAATCTAATGGTTCACAAAGAAGTCAATGCTTCTTTTGTTGACTCATTCTAATTGGTTTAGAAAGTCAAGCCTACTTTCGTTGACCTTCTCTCATTGGCTAGAATTTTTCCAATCAGCTGTGCTGACTGTTTTTCATAAACGTGGGCCCCACGAACTTTTTCGGGTCCATAAAATAATTTTTCTACTGTTTTTGAGACAGTAGGCACTATTGAATAAAATAATATTATAAAAATATAAAATTATTTTATTGCACGGTTAAATCCTAAAAATTACTAGATTAATATATATATCAATCAGAATTGGGTTTAGTAAGATCCCCCAACTCTAATTAATTAAAATAAGATTTTTTCCAATCAGAAAATTATTATTTTCTTGACTCGGAGCAAATCACACAAAATGATCAAAAATGATCTCAGAACAGTCAAACTATTTTTATAACACACAGAAAATATAAAACAGTGTAATTCTGCTATTACTATTCACATAATCAGAATTTGGGGTGTTACATCATCGTTCATGAAAAATTAAGAAAAAAGAATCACGTTGTCTTAATCTCATGATTCCTTTCCTCTTTCCCTAAGTCTTTCAAGTTTTCAATATTTCTTCCTCAAGCTCATTTTCTTTCTCAAGACTAAAAATCACTCTTTTGCTCAATGATAAAAAAATTTGTTCTCTTTTCATCCTCATCCTATAAATCATTAATTAAATTTCATTACTATCAAACCAACTAGATTCACCACTAATAAATCATTTTCATTATTCTAATTATCTCCAAAATTATTTCTATTGGTATATCCAAAAGTCATTACTCCTCAAATCATAACATTGTGATTATCTTCTCTTTTACTTATAAATCCTTTGACCCTAATTAGTTCCCCAAATCATCTAAGTAATATTTCCTAATGTTCTTTCTAAACCTTTCATTATTCAAATTCTAAATAAAATCATTTCCATCCTAAT
The DNA here is from genome assembly GCA_029884595.1 of Ormosia semicastrata. NCBI lineage: Eukaryota > Viridiplantae > Streptophyta > Magnoliopsida > Fabales > Fabaceae > Ormosia > Ormosia semicastrata. Next base: position 82,037,864 of record JAQQTO010000060.1, read on the forward strand.
TACTTGTCCATCCCATTATCAAATATTTTAGGTCTTTAATTCACTCTTTCATCCAATTATCAAATACCATAACCAAAAATCAATTCTTTTCAATGGTAAAAAAAAATACTTTATTCCTTTCCTCTTTCAACTTGTAATCTCATAAATCATATTCTTGCTACTTAATCATCTAAGTTCTTAAACAATGAAGTATTTTAGCCTTGAAACCCTATAAGGACTTAAAGACTTATAAACTAAAACATGTCCCAAATGGACTTATTGAATTGAACTAAAAAAACTTGAATTAGAACTACATAAACTCATTGTCAATATTAGCAATACAGAAATAATGCTTTATCCCCGACAACAACGCCAAAAACTTATTTGTCCTAAAATAGGTTGTAAGTGCACAGGTCATTCAAGTAATAAAGTGAAAAGTAGAGATCGTTCCCTCAAGGATAAGTTTTCTTCCAATGCTAAATATTAACCAATAGCTTACCTAATTCTATTCAAGAACATAAAAATAGCGAAAAATAATTAAACTAAAGACTAAAAAGTGGTAAAGATAATCAATTAGAGATCAGGGAAATCCTTCATCATCCTTTACTTCAACTAACAATATGCAATTCTCTTCATAAATATGAACACAATGATTAGGTTAGCTTGAGAATCTTCATTAGCTAAAAGCCTATGTCTAGGTCATCTAACCATAGTTTTAATTGCCTAACTCACTATGTTTAGTTTCAATTGCCCAACTCACTATGTTTCCATGAGAGCTAACACAAAATTCATTCTTTAAGGTCTATTCTCAAATACTATGCATGGCTAAGAGGTATATTTCTATCCCATTAACGATCAACTCATCCTGCCATTGGAATAGAATCGAACATGCATCAACCATACATATGATCTCAAATCCAAATTCCTATATCTAGGTTCATTAGATTCCATCAAATCACTTAAATGATGATCAGACACTCAAGAGCATTAAGCACAATACAATTGAACAAAACCATACATCCATACAAACTCAAAGGAGAACAAAATCATTAATATCCATAAAAAAGATTCAAAGTATTCGCTAAAATAGCTGCTACATCATTGAACACGAAAATACAAATCAAAATACATGCTCAAAGAATGAGAAAGAGAAGAAAACAAAGGGAGAAAGGAGGAAAGGCTTATGGATGTTGCCATTGATGCTTGAATCTCCCTCCATGAGGAAGATAACCTCCAATCTTAGCTCCCTTGGCCTCTTTTAGCCTCAGAAAATGAAGAGTCAGGCGCAGCTTCTCTAACCTAAAAAGCTATGCTAAGAAAATCTGATAAAATTCTATTTATAGGCTCAGTTTTGCACCTCACGCCGCGGCGTACACTCCTTTGTGCCGCAGTGCACATTGAGTCGGTCACCTAGTGCCGCGACTCACGCTCTTTTGTGTCGTGGAGTGCTAGCCTCAGGTCTCAGTATGGTAGCTTGATGATGTACCTTTGCACCGTGGCGTGCAACAACCTGAGCCGCGGTATTCTCTCTCAGAATGCCACTTTGGCTTTCTCTTAGGATTTTGAGCCTTGAATTGCTCCAATTCCTCTGTTTTAAGCCCATCCTACATTCGAAAAATCACCAAGTTAAATACAAGTTATAAATCCATTTAATCACTTAACAAATACATACAAATTGCTCATTATCATATAGAGAGACATCCAAAGGAAATTTAACCAATATAAGCACAAAATCTCCCATATATGCATAATAACAAGGATATAGCATTCTATGAAGCACAATTATGGGGCATAAATAACTACATTACATGGAGTTATCATCCACTAGTGGTCAAAGGGCCAGTAGCCGAAGTAACACCTAACATAATTACAGACAAACAAAATTCATACATGCATATAAATCAAGAGTTAGCAATAAAAAAATTATTATATAGGTATACTTGGGGAGCGCAAAAAGGCTACAATGGTGGTGAACCAATTCATGGTTGAGAATGTTGGGGTGGATTGTTGCAGCCTCTCCTTCAACCTCGTCCATTGCCCCTACCTCGGATTGCCATGATAAAATGTTTGCATAAGTAAGGCATAACGTGTATATACATCAATATTGTGAAGAATCTCATAAAATATAAACATGACATTTCAGTGCAAATACCATAAACAAAACTAACTGAACAAAATAAAATTGCTACTACTTGAGTTTGAATCATATAGCTCTTATCTTCTTCGTTGTCATCAATGAACTGATCAACAAGTGGAATGTCAATTAAATTATGTATTCATTTATGTCTACTTTTTCCATTGGGGCATATGTATCAAACAAGAGAATCACTCCATCATTTGTGATGATATTGTGTGTTCTCAAGGTCCATTATCTTGGTAGTAATCGATAACAGCTAGCTTATTCGATCCATCACATTTATCATTGAATATCTCAGCCACAAAGAGTTTTGCTCCAACCTTACAAGTTGTCCACCATTCCCCATTAGCTCGACCCTCGCATTGTGGGTATACTATATAGTAGACTTATTGTGCTTATTCAACTAATACAAATGACTTATTTGAGTGAAGCCTTAATTTGTGGTTGATGTCAATCAATCTATATCTCTAATCAACATTGACTCCATTAATTGGGGAAAACTATTGACACTATAGAAGAAATACTTTGTTCTGACCTAAATATGACAATTCCAATATCTTTTCAAGGATGCCATAATAGTCTAAGTTATTCCTGCCATATATACTTTCTCTAAAACATACCCCATTATTCATGATAGCTTTATGTTATCCATACTCCTTAGTATGGAACCTATACCCATTAAGTATTAAGACATTGTTGTTATTCATGGCAACCATCACCCAAGAGGGGGGCTGAATTGGGTGATCACAAATTTTTAAAGCAACTTTGAGAAATTATACATTTTGATATACTCAATCAACACATGCAGCGGAATAAGTCTAACAAAGATACAACTATTGAAGATTACTCAAATACAACATGGGTTATAGGATAAATCAAGCAAATATGCTAGATATCAAGTTCTTAATATCAAAATATCAAGATGACAAGATATGCAATAATTAAATATATTACACCAAATATTGAAATTAAAGAGTGCAGGGAAGAGAAAATCAAACTCAAGAATTTATCCTGGTTCATCTACCAATAACTTGTGGCCTATGATGCGTGAGGATATAGTGATTAAAATTCAGATATAAATCAGTTGTCAGGCCCACCAGAAAATAAAAACCTTACAACTAGTTGTAGTTAGTAAGGGTTGATCCACAGAGAACCATCTCAATTAACACTATCAAATAATTTCCAATTTAAACTCTGATTAACAATAAACAGTAAAAAGGGGTTTTTGAAGTTTTGATGAACAATGAACAGCTTCAAAGACAATAATAATAAATGAACTGAAATCAATAATATAAGAAAATTGGTTAAGAGATTGAATCCACCACTAGATTTATATGATGATGTAAATCCACATATCTTTTTATTCCAACATGCTCAATTATGTTTTTACGCGATTGTGAGAGTAAAATCTCTGTTTTCCTTAAGTGTTGGCCAATTTAGCAACTGCTCAAATCAACTCCTAATCACTGATTAGTCATAAAGCAACCGCTCTTACAACTATCCAACAATTGCATTAAGTTTTAGAAAACCAATCACACTAAGATCTAATCACACACTGGGATTAAATTACTTAGAACATATATTTCTCTAGATCGTTTACCGCAACTACGCATAATAAACCCAGATCTACCACTTTTATAACTGGCAAATAGCACAAAGATAATTATACCCATATGAACATCATAACTTTCGCTAGATCTACTACCGCAACCACGCATAATAAACCCAGATCTACCACTTTGAAAGTGGGAACAAGTACAAAAACCTTTATACCAACAATAGATTCAGAAATATATGAATAAAAACATAACTGTGTTGAAATAATCAAATATGCAAGATTCACAACATCAATACTAGTGGTTTCATCACCCCCTTAACCAAGGGAGGTTTAGTTACACATAGCTAGAAGGAAATCAAAAGAAAAAACTAAGAAAGAACAACATGAGAAACAAAGTGCAGAAGAAAAACTAAAGCAAACGAGTTTCTGAGGATTGAGGATGATGGATCTCCGATTGCTCGAACCCGAGACTCCAATCTTTGATCCAAGACTCCCCTCTCCTTCTCCAAGAAGTTGTAGCTGCTTTCCTAGGTCAGAACTCTCTTCAAAACGTGCCAAGAGTGTCAATATATAGGCCCCCAACACAAACTTTGTGCAGAAGTTTTCAATAATTGCTGTCTGGAGACATACACGGCTGTGTATGACACTGAGTTAGAGGGGCCAAATTTTCACTATTTCAATTGCAAAGTCAGAAGCGTACACGGCCTAGGTCGTGTATTCTCACACGGCCGTGTACTTCTAGGCCCTGTATTCTGACGCAGGCCCTATATTTTGACGCAGGCCCTGTATTTTGACACAGGCCCTGTATTTTGACTTCTTCATTTTTCAGCCTAGATTCTTCTCAGAAACTCTTCTTTCATTGTTTCAAAGGGAGAAATTGATCTTCATGAATCCATAGCCCTTCTTCAAGTGGATCTCAAGCCTGATTTAGGTTAAATGAACTCCGCCATTCAAAGGTTTCCTGAAAAGTTCAAGTATTAGCATCTGAGAATACATTTCAGCTAAGTTTCACAGTAATGTTCCAATTAGAGTTTGATATCAGAAACTAAGCTAAATGATGACAATTAAGCATAAATGGAGTTCAATGAATCAATTACAAAGCGATTAAAATATGGGAATAATCGACAGATTAGCCTACATCCAGTTCCTAAGCTTAACTTGAGATTTTCTTCACTTTCTCCTAGACTTCATGGGTGCTACAAAAACCTTTGTGAAAACAAGAGCACTTCTCACACCTTGGGTTCCTCCACCCTTGTGCTTGAACCTCCAACTCTTCAAGCTTCACAGGTGCTTGAAAAACCTTTACAAACTTTGAGCTCTTCTTACACTTCAAGGATCATCTACCTCTATGTGTAACAATCTCTTTGTTTCTTAAATGGATTCTCCACCCTCACAAGTGTTTACAATAAAAATTGAATGAAATAAGCTCTCTCAAAGAGTAGATTATACAAATTGAAGCACTATAAAGCTCTCAAAGATATCTTAAAAGTGTTAAAAATAGAGCAAGGTTGATGAAAGAATTAAAGCTCGAATTTAATGCTTGGAAATAGGTTGTTAGATGTTCAAGAGTTAGCATTAAGTGTCTCAAGGCTTGTATTTATAGCCCATTAATGAAATACAGCCATTAGAGAGAGTTGGTGCAACATTAAATAAATTAAAAACTAGTCGTTGCTGGTTTTAGAAGAGTGGTAATTGATTACAAGCATATGGTAATTGATTGCCATGCCTTAAAAACGCATTCTGAATGTTTGGAAACTCTTGGTAATCGATTATAGCTCATGGTAATCGATTACCAGCTTTGAAAACTTGTTCTTGGGCTCGTGGTACTCGATTACCAAGCTTCTATTTTGAGAAAAACTAACTTTGGGAAGCTTGCAATCAATTACAAGCTCATGGTAATCAATTACAAGCTTTCTGATATTCTCGTAATCGACTACAAAGCTTTTGTATGAGATTGCAATCATTCTAAAACCAACTTTTGAGCCCAAACAAGCTTGGTAAAGATTTCAAACAACTAAAACGTGAATTTTTCAAGGATTCAAACAAGATTCTCATAACCCAAGATTAAAACATGATTTTGTGTAAAGCAACCTAGATTTTTCAAAACCAAGAACCACAAACTAAAAGGTTTCATGATGGACTTGTCAAAAACCATTTTAAACATTTTGAGATATCTTAGATCACTTCTCACAAAAGGATCCTAAGTCCTATAAAACCATTTCTTTAGAGCTTCCTTTGGACTTGGTGTTTGTCATGGCTTTATTATCATCAAAACCTTCATGAAATAAGCATTCAATTTCTCCTTAAGTTGAGCATAATAAAGATATTTTACTTTCTTGTTGTAATGCTCACTCTTGGTATTTGAACTATCCTACAAAGTGTTGCTCACTTAAAACAAATATAGTTTGTCCAAATCTATAACTCAATATCTCCATATGCATGATTCATAAATGAACAACTCTAGTTAGTCTAACATGCATATAAGACTTTCATAGACATATCCAAATAAGACATTTATCAATTACTAATAGATATGCTCTATATAGAATGCAACAAAGAACACTTTGCACATTTTCATTTAAATAGAGCCAAATCCAATATTAATTTAATAAAACTCATATAACATATTATTGGATATATTGTTGGTGTATGAAATCCGCAAGTGTACGGTTTCGTCGTCAAGTAATAAAAGATCAAATCCATAGAGACTGTGTGTATGAATACCAATTAATTAATTAAATCAATTCAATTAAACAAAGGGGGTAAAATTATTGATTGATGAGATCTTGATAACCAAGCAATTAAATAAATAAAATTCAAAGTGCAAAATTCAGAACAAAAATAGTAAGTTATTAAGAAAGGTTTTTCAGATTCAAGAAAGCTTCCAAGATTAGGGTAACCACAATGATACAAGACAAATCCTAATTGACAACCCTTTTATTAAAATTGAAATTCAATTAAAGGTGAATTACCCTAAATTAGTTAATGTTCTTTCTCAAGAGACAAGAACCGTGCCCAATTAAACCAATTCCTACTCTCGTGGTAATTGAATTTAAATTAAACTCATTACGCTTTATGGTAATTCATTGAATCCTCAAAAGGCTAAACCTACTCTCGTGATTTAGACCTTAAGTTCAATTCTTATGGTTCCAACACCTAGGTTCACCTCTTAGTACGTCCCTAGATATCTATGAGATACAAATATGTGGCCAGTAATTTCACATGAATAAGCGCAATAAGAATTGAATCAAAGAACATTCAAGATTAATAAAAGGGGTAAACAAAGTCAATTAATCATCATCAATGTATCAAAGGGCATTGCCCAATCCTAGAAACAAAAGAAACTACTCAGACATGGAGAAGAAAAAATAAGAAATCAAATTTAAGAACATCCAAACCCGTAATCAAAGAGAGAAGAGAAAAGAAAGATTAAGATCAAGAACCTCCAAGTGTGCCTCCTTTTAACCAAATTGGAACACCAAAACTGTATTCAGAACATCTATAAATAACCCTAGGGTTTCAACTGGTCTAAGCCCATAAAAAGAAATAAAAAAAACAAAACTTAAAATCTGACTCGTACTACGATCCATGGCCGTGGATCATTCCACGGGCTGGCCGTGGATCTCTCTGCCACATGACCATTCTACCTCAGTTTGAATTCCACGGCCATGGAACTCTTTGAAGTTTCTCTTTTGCTTCTTCAAGCTGCTGCTCGATCCATGGCCGTGGGGAATTCCACAGGCAGGCTGTGGATCTCTCTAAAGTGGGCTTTTTGCCCTAATTTGCTATCTGTAAAGCTCCAACTTCAATCATGGAAGCTTTCCATCCATTTCAAGGCCAATTTAGCACCAATCTTGCACAAAAATACCACAAACACCGCAGTTATCCGAACTAAAGGAAAAACAAATAAAAAGAGAAACTAAAATGTCTAAAAATGCATGCAAAACAAGAACAAAATATGATGTTGTTTCACACACATCAAAACCCCCAAAGCTTAAGATTTTGCTTGTCCCCAAGCAATAACTAATGCCAAACCAAGAAGTGGGATTAAGAGACAATAATGAATGAGGAACTCGAGAAAACATCCAACCAAGCAATAGGCAAAGGCAAACCAAGAATTAGAGAGGTAATCAAAATCAAGTCCAATTAGAGGCTAAAGTTCTCAGAAATCATGCTTCTCAATAAATTAGGTTCACTCCACTAACCACACTCAAAGTGTTTAAGGGTGAAGACAATGCGCTCAAGATTCCTCAAAGAAAAAACACTTCCATAAGCTTGATAAGAACTAAATTTTCACTAATAATCAGCATGCATGCAAGAATCAAAAGGTCTTTCAAGGGTTGTAATAGGGCCATGGAAATAATGTTAGGTAGGGTAAAGAAAGGAAGGTATGGACAAAGGGCTAACAAAATTTTCTATAAGCACAGGAAATCCAATAGAACGTAAATGGAGCAAAGACATTTTTCAATCAAAAGCATAACTCCATATTTCCAAGCATTTTCTTCCTTACTTTTCCTTCTTCTCTTTCTCCTCTTTTTCAAGCTTTCATCTTATGATTTTCTTTTTTTCCCTTTTTTTTCATTTGAGAAAGAGAAGGGTCAAAAATATATGATTCCCAATACAACTTTACATAACTTTCAAACCCAATTTGCTCTATTTAATATTCTAAATGATTACCAATAATATATCATCATAGGCATCAAGAAAAACAATTATGCAATAGGCTCAAAATGGGTAACTAGTGGATGAAAGTGTGACAATTATTTTAGAAGGTCAAAAAAATACCTAAGATGCCTTAATCACATTCAAGTATGCAAACAAAAATTTCGCCTCAAAATGGTTTCAAATCAAGTTCTAGAGCACAAAATCAATGAGGAAATATCACTCAACACAAAGAATGGGAGCAAAAATCATATAGTGCATAAATCCCATACAGGATCAAAACTCACATTTAGAGGTTCAAAAATCAATGAGAAGCACAACTTTAGAGAACATAAGCTAATTATCAACTATCAAGAGATTACCTCCGCTATCAATTAAAACAATGATTGTTGCCTACCACAAGAATCAACAAATTGGGTTCCAAATCAATACCATCTTAAAATCCTCAAAAGAGAGGGGCACAAGTTCAACCAAAAAGTCGAGAGATATGATGGTGTGAAAATACAACATGAAGATGCAATGCAAAATGAGACATGAAAAAGCATGAAACTAATGATCTAATATGAAAATGAAAATACTCCCCCCAAGCTTAGAACTTACATTGTCCCCAATGTAAAAATCTATAACTAGAGAAGGGAGAAAAGAAAAGAACTACTGCGGTGGTGGAAAAAAGGTGTTGACTCATATGCCAACTATGAATGGCCTGGACCATGCTCGCCATACTCTAAACCGTGCCCTTCAAGGCTTGCAGGCGGCCATCAGTAGCCTGACCCTGTTGACGAAGCTCCTCTAGCATGTGGCACCGTTGCACCTGCTCAGCATGAAGTCCCTCCAGAAGGGTATAAATTTCTGTGATAGCATCCTTCGAAGGACCTGCAAAAGAAGAAGAAGAAGGATGAGAGGTTCCTGTCCTTGGTGGAGGGCGAAGGGGGCGCTGAACATTAATTGGTTCATTTGCTGCACTCCCAGGTGTGTGCCAATTTTCATGGTTGCGCACAGTGATAGCAGGAGGGTTAGGAAGGGGTAGGGGGTGTGCTCTATTGTTCAAGCGGAGGCAGTAAATTTTGTCCTCTTTGAAAATCATCTTAATAGCTAAACAAGACTCTAGATCAATCCTAGAGTTACCTCTAACTGCCTCCAGACCATCCAAGTCATATTCAAAGAAATGGGCTATCGCTGTGATAAGCCCACTGACAACAATGGTCCCCGATTGGGCTCTACCTACCCTGAGCAGATGCCTAGCAAGAAAAGATCCTGTATCTATTTTGACATCATTAAGAATGGCCCACATAAAAGCAAGCTCGTCAGCACAGACATTACCATCACTATCCCCATGCCCAAATAGAGTACGAGCCATGATACGGTAGAGATAGCGAAGGTAAGGATTGGGCATAAAGGATGCCTTACAATTTGAGGAATCATATGCGCCGGACCCATGAGAGATATTAGCCCAAAAAGAAATTGCTGAAAAACCATGTGGGTGCTTCCTTTCCTCCCCAGTAGGTAACCCAAAAATTTCATTAAATTCTGCCAAGTTTAGGTAGTGGTCATTATTGAATAGCCAGAAAGTGATCCGGCCTTTAGTGCAGCTCTCCCCCTGTATAATATGAGCCTCAATAGAGCTCAGGAACTCTAGTGTAAGCTCAGTGTATGTGGGGTCTTTTAAATTCAAAAAATAAGTCCACCCTGCCCTGTCAAGCATCCAATCAAAGTCATCTCGCAAGCCTAAGGTATCTAGGACAGCATCATCCATATACCTAGTACTAACAATCCTTCTATTCACAAGCACATTGTACCGATCCCTCTACGCATTATTCTTAAAGTTAAAACCATGGGGATTGGGGGGATTACCTCTTGGAGCATCAGTGCCTCTTCCCTGTGTCCTTGAGCTGGAAGCAGCTTCTGTTCTATGGTGCTTGTTCTTCATTTCGCTTAACCACACTACAACAGCAAGCACACAGTAAAAATCCCCTCCTGTTCAGAGCAATTCATGAAATTGGGGCAAAGTTACCAAATTTGGGGTTTTCTAAATTTGAAAGAATGAGTGGTTGGGTAGAGGTTAGGGAGGTTAGAAATGGTAGAAAAATGGAAGAAAAGGGTGGTTTGTGGAGTAAAGGAGTGGTTTTGAAGGTTTGGGTATGGTGGGTATGGAGGTTGATGATAGAGAGAGAAGAAGGAGAAGGAGGAAGAATAGGGGTGAAGGAGAAGGTTTAAAAGTGTGGATGAAGGTGGTTTATGTGTGATTGTGAGGGAAATGAGGAGTAATGGAGGTGTGGAAGATGGGTATGGAGGTTGAGGGAGAGAAAAAGGAGAAGAAGCAAAAAGGGAAGTGGTGAAATGAAGAAAGGAAGGAAAGGCTGTGGATTTTAAAAACGCAGCCTCTGGAACGATCCACGGTCGTGGGCCATTCCACGGCCAGGCTGTGGACGTTGTTGACTTCTCCTTCTTTTTTTTAAAGACCTGAAATCCACGGCCGTTGTTTTATCCATGGCCAAGCCATGGAATTCTCTGACTTTTCTATTTTTATTTTTTTTAAAACCAAAAATCCACGGCCATGGTTGGATCCACGGCTAGGCCATGGATCTCTCTGACTTTTAAATTTTTCTTCTGATCTTCAAAAACTTGGTGTGTGAAATCTGCAAGTGTATGATTTCGTCGTCAAGTAATAAAAGATCGAATCCACAGGGACTGTGTCTATGAATACTAATTAATTAATTAATTCAATTAAATTAAACAAAGGGGATAAAATTATTGAGAGATAAGAATATCGTAACCAAGCAATTAAATAAATAATATTAGAGTGCAAAATTGAGAACAAAAATAGGAAGTTGTTAAGAAAGGTATTCAAATTTAAGAAACCTTCCAGGATTGGGGGTAACCACAATGATACAAGACAAATCCTAATTGACAACCCTAAATTAGTTAATGTTCTTTCTCAAGAGACAAGAACCGTGCCCAATTAAACTAATTCCTACTCTCGTAATAATTGAATTTAAATTGAACCCATTACGCTTTATGGTAATTCATTAAATCCTCGAAAGGCTGAACCTACTCTCGTGATTTAGACCTTAAGTTCAATTGTTATGGTTCTAACACCTAGTTCACCTCTCAGTACGTCCCTAGATATCTATGAGATACAAATATGTGGCCAGCAAATTCACATGAATAAGTGCAATAAAGATTGAATCAAAGAACATTCAACATTAATAAAAGGGGCAAACCAAGTTAATTAATCATCATCAATGTATCAAAGGGAGTTACCCAATCCTAGAAATAAAGAAAACTACTCAGACATGGAGAAGAAGAAACAAGAAAATAAAATAAAGAACATCCAAACCCGTAGCGAAGGGAGAAGAGAAGAGAAAAATGAAGATCTAGAGCCTCCAAACGTGCCTCCTTCAAACAGAAATTGGAACCCCGATATTACATTCAGAGCATCTATTTATACCCCTAGGGTTTGAACTAGTCCCCGCCCATCAAAAGAAATAAAAACGAAACTTAAAAACTGACTCGGATTGCGATCCACGACCGTGGAAAATTCCATGGCCCAGCCGTGGATCTTGCTGGCTGAATTCCACAGCCAAGCTGTGGATCTTGCTGGCTAAATTCCACGGCCATGAGAAATTCCATGGCCAGGCCGTGGAATTCTCTGGAAAATCACTTTTGCTTCTTCATGCAGCTGCTCAATCCATGGTCGTGGAAAATTCCATGGGCAGGCCGTGGAACTCTCTAGAATAAGTCTTTTTCTCTAATTTGCTTTTCGTAAATCTCCAACTTCAATCATGCAAGCTTTCCATCCATTTCAAGGCCAATTGAGCACCAATCCTGCACAACAACACCAAAAACACCGCAGTTATCTGAACTAAAGGAAAAACAAATAAAAAGATAAACTAAAATGCCTAAAAATGCATGCAAAACAAGAACAAGATATGATGTTGTTTCACACACATCAATTATATAAAAGATGCTATAAAGAAATCAATGCATGATTCTTATATGAAATATAATAAGATGGAGTACATGATCATGCATAATCCAATATAATCCATTAAGCATATCTATGTAGCATAATTATCATTTTTTTGTCTTATATTTGTCATCATCAAAACTTAACATATTAAACCATTAGGGCAAACTTATTTCCATAATTGTAAGAAGTAAGAGACTGTTTGGTGGTGATCCGCAAGTGCACGGGTCGACAAGTAATATATGAGAGTTAGAGTATCGTGTCCCAAGGGATTGACAATTAGAGAAATGCTAAACTTAACCAATTTCCACAAATTCTTATCCAAGCAATTGAATTATGAGAGTGAGTTACAATTAAAATAACAAATTAAAAGAAATAAAGCGAGAAAGTATCGAACACTAATTCCACAAGAGAAAGATGAGAATGATTAAAGCCTAAAGGTCCCTATTCACTTGCTACTTCAATGAATAACTTGTAATTCACAAGCATCTAACAATGAGTTTGTTTTTTTAGCTAAAACAAGCAATAGATAAAAGCCTATGTCTAGGACAATTACCCATGTGAAACCTAGTTAATCCACTATGTGTCCATGTGAATTAATAAGAATCACTCATTGAGACCAATTATTAAACACTTGCTATGCATGACTAATGGGTATGTGTCCATCCCATTAGCTAATCAACACATTCAATCCAATAGAATGTAATTGAACATACATCAACCATACCATATCCATATTCATAACACCCTATTTCTAGTTCAATTGGAATACTAAAAATCATGCAATTGATGGCCAATCAATAACAAGCATTAAGCATAGATATGGAAGAACAAAACCAATTTCATTGATAGAAATCCAACAAATTTACTAGATATTCAAATCCATAACAAGATCCTAGAGAACCCCTAGATTAGGATTTAGTTACAAATCATGAAAGAAGAGAAAACTAATAGAATTATAAAACCCATCAAATTACAAATCAAGAGAGAAAAGGGAAAGAATGAACAAGAATGGTGATAATCCAATGTTTGATCTTCCTCTTTGATCTTGATTCTTCACTTGAATCACCTCAATCTTCCAAGGTTTTCTTCTCCTCTCCCTTTCTCTATGAAGTTTGTGCTTGTCAAAAATAGAAAATCCTTTCCAATCCCCAAAATCAGGTATTAAAAGCTAATTTTCGTGGATCAGGATTTTTCCCACGCCTAGGCTTGGCTTTTCCATGCCTAGGCGTGGTTATGAAGCATGTGGTGTTAGGTGCAAGTCACGCCTAGGCGTGACTGTTACATGCCTAGGCATGGAGCTCTCCGCCTGCGAACCCTAAAACACTGCAAGGGTCTCGCCTAGGCATGATTTTACCACGCCTAGGCATGAGTTGGCTGCCCTTGTTTCCCTCTTGCTTCCTTCTTGATTTTAACTCTTCTTTGCTTCTTTATCCCTTCCAAGGTCTTCCCATCTTGAATACTTGCATCAAGACAATGCCAAAGTCCATCAAATCATGATCAATCCAAATCCTTTAAATAAAATCCTCAAAGATTCAATTCTCAATTACAAGCTTAAATCATCAAAGTCCTACATGAATTGATCATTTGGGCTATAAAACTTAAGGATAGCATGCTCATATACATTCAAATTCAAGTGAAATAACTTCATTTCCAGAAGTTATCACACCCCCAAACCTAGAGATTTGCTAGTCCTCGAGCAAACTAAACCAAGCAAAGGAAGAAGGAATACACTCCAATACAATGAACAGAAAACATGGGGCAAATTGAACTAGAGCATATCCAACTTTTAATCATCATTCATACCCTCAGAAATCACATCTCAACCTCACACAAGGTTCACACATGCAACAAATTTCCCAATTATCATGATTACCCTTGAATGCAAAATTTGTGCACATGAATGAATAATTTCCCTAATTCATATGTTTATGATCCTTTCCTAATCATGAAGAACAAGATGGATGAATTTATAAAATATACATGCACTCTTATAAGAATGTCTTTCATCCCTATCTCCACTAATGTAGGCAACACAAGATCAAGAATCATAAAGGTCTTTTAAACTTATAATGTGAGGCTAAGGGTAATGGCTAAGAAGGAAGGGGAAGGATTTAAAATCAAATATCAAACACACAATCATCCACTTCAATTGAATCAAGCCAATCATGTAATATGTATAAAAAGACCCAATATAAAAAAATCAACTCTTTTTATTCCTTTTTTTTTATGTACACATTCTTTTTCTTTGCAAAAGAGGCTGCCTTTTGTACAGCTCACACATTTTCATTTTTCTTTTTCTTTTTCTTTCTCTTTTTTTAATACTTCTTTTTAAAGAATTTGTTCCAAAAAGATCCTAATTTTCTATTACCATGCAAAAATAGAATTAGCTCAACTCAACAAAAATGCCTGATCATGCATTCAACAAGGGACAAGTAATCAAGGGTAAAATGATTTTTCACATGCAGGGGTAACAGGGTGGAAAAATGAGGTTTAAAGAAGGAAAAATTACGCCGCACACATGCACACTAGGCTTCAAAGGGGGTACTAGGGAACTCATTCAGTCAAGGTTGGCTTGAAAGGCCCAATCGGTCCAAAGAATTGCCCTAATCATTTTCTTAAAAACACATCACCTAGGATTTCACCTTGAAAGGGAATCAGACAAGCTTCTAAGATGCAAAATGACTATACACATGCCTTTTATAAATTTTCTCCAATCATGCATTTCATTTATATTCCAAGATCTACCACACATGCAACAGGGAAATACATTCATACACAAATATAGCAAAAAGTGTAAGCATAAAATTTGAAATTTTTACATGTGATTTCCCAAGCAATAAGGCACATCTGTGATCCACACAATCATTGGATAGTCAAATCAAAATTCCAGCATACACAAGTTCAACTTGAATCTCAACACACTCATCAATTTAGCACATAATTCAAGTAGGCCATTAATCCTAATCAAGCACTCTCAGATCCACAAATTTAGAAAAGCAAAACAAGACCAAACCAAAATTATTAACAACTAAGATTTAAAACTTTAACAAAATGAATTGTTCTAACTTCAATGCAAAAGCAAAGGAATGAGAGAGAAATCCATATATATCATCAAAAATTGATTCAGCAAGTAACAGAAAAAATAATAATTCTCCCCCAAACCTAAGTCATGCAGTGTCCCACTGCATACAAAATAAGAAAAGTATCCAATAAGTACAGACAGTGAACTGAAAGTAAAGACAAAAAAACAAAACAGAAAAGAGCATGAAAGCAATAAGCCTTGGTGCCTCAAAGTAAATTGGCCTCATCAAACAAGTCAGCATCCTCATCAGCGCCCATCGCAGTATCATCAGCAGGTGGTGGAGGTGAAACTGAAACTGATGGAGCAGCAACTGGTGGCCACAATGGAAAGTCATCCATTAGGCATCCCTGACCCATAGCTAACCAGTGGATGCTATGATAGATAGTAGTCAAGCGCTGATCAACTGAAGCCGCCCAAGCAGCATCAAACACTGGGGTAGGTGGTGGAATAGGTGCAGGGGCAGGCTCGGGAGCTGGTGTAGGGGCAGGCTCTGGAGCTACAGCTGGAGGCTGGGCTGGACCATGTCTGCATTTCTCCTGGGCAGTCATGATAGTTTGCACTGCCCTATCTGTCATGGAAGTCTTTAACTTTACTCAGACTTCAGTGTCCTTCCAAGCCACTTTTGCATGCGCACACAGCTGACATATGAGGAATGGAAAGAATAAGGATTTGAGCTTGGAGGTGATACAAAGCCGGATTTGATCATGAAGTATCTGAGCAGTGTCCACCTAAAGAAGATTATGAATTGCATAAAGCATGTAGGCACGCTCAGGATAAATTTTTGACCTGTGCTCAATAGGGAGCAAACAAGAACACACAAAGTGGTTCCACGGGCACAGCTCATGACGCAAACTCTCCTGCTTGATAAATCGGATTGAAATATTAGTGTTCCTCTGAACTTGAACAGGAAATGTGGAGTCACAGATATTATCCATCACAGTGCTAAAGGGGGTACCCCTTTGCTCCTTAGGTAATTACAACTCTCGGTATGAACAGACTAGTGGAGGGAGGCCAAGGTCCATGACTTGCTGGATGCGCTCAACTGAGTAGTCAACTATCTGTCTTCAAACTCTAGCAGTTGTAGAAGACCGTTGCTCAGCATGGGCATTGGCATAGAACTCTTTAACCACTGCAGCTACTGGTTCTTCAATGGGATGTTCAGCAAAAGTTGCCCAATGAAAAGTAGCTGTGGCGCGTGAGATGGCTGGATAACGCACCATATTTAAGTCATGGAACCCCCTTTTTGGTATGATATTTATCTTTCTCAAGTGCTTCCAGAAGTGGTCAAAGGCCTTCTGAGAAATGAAAGTGGCTGGGTCATACACGGGAATTGCCTCACTGTCATCATCTTGACTTGGCCTACTTTCAACATTTTTCTGTTGGTGCTTTGACATTATGACTGATTACCTACAAAGAAGATGGTGTTAGTTAGTATCATTGAAACAGATAATGACAAATGAAACCAACCAAACATTCAAAATAAATGAGAACAAATTTTAAGAACAAGACAGACAGCCAAATCATGCATCCCAATTAAGAATAGGTGTCAATTCAAACAAGGTCATAATTGAGAAGCATTAAGAATGAAGCTTATGCTAGCAGAACAATCAAAGCCACCCCCAACCCAAGCTAGAGAATAGCATGCCCCAGTAAGTAACCAAGTACCAGATAAAACAAGTCATAAGACAAGCAAAATATCAATTTTAACATACCAGGTTCAGACAAAACAAGTAGAACACCAGTAATCCACAGATATTATGACCAGTAAAAAGAGAAAAGCCTCAAACGAGCTGCATCATCAGTCATTCCTTGGTGCTTGAAAGTATCACAGATCTCCAGAAAGTTAGCTAGATGGGCATTAGGATCTTCATGGGGTAGATCCACAAATTACAAATTATTCTGAACCATCTGGATAATAGCTGGCTTGATCTCAAAAGTTTGTGCTTGTACAGCTGGCCTTCTAATGCTAGATCGAATGTCCCTAGCATTTGGAGTGACATACTCCCTCAAGAGTCTTTCAGCATTTGCTTCTTCTGCCATCTCCGATTCACTATCTAATTCAAGTGTCTTCCCTTGTACTAGTCATTCTCTTAGTAATCTACGAAAAGTCCTCTCGATCTCAGGATCTTAAGGAAATCGAGATACACTTTGAGTCCTTTGCATACAAGAGCTAAGTACCTGAAAATCAAAACAAAACAAAACAACAAACAAAACTTGAAATAAGAGTTGTGAATTGAATTAAAAAATAACACAAAATCTAAATTTAATCCCCGGCAATGGAGCCAAAAACTTGTTTTGTGGTGATCCGCAAGTGCACGGATCGACAAGTAATATATGAGAGTTAGAGTATCGTGTCCCAAGGGATTGACAATTAGAGAAATGCTAAACTTAACCAATTTTCACAAATTCTTATCCAAGCAATCTAATTGTGAGATTGAGTTGTAATTAAAATAACAAATTAAAAGATATAAAGTGAGAAAGTATCGAACACTAATTTCACAAGAGAAAGATGAGAATGATTAAAGCCTAGAGGTCCCTATTCACTTACTACTTCAATGAATAACTTACAATTCACAAGCATCTAACAATGAGTTGGTTTTGTTAGCTAAAACAAGCAATAGATAAAAGCCTATGTCTAGGACAATTACCCATATGACCCCTAGTTAATCCATTATATGTCCATGTGAATTAATAAGAATCACTCATTGAGACCAATTATCAAACACTTGCTATGCATGACTAATGGGTATGTGTCCATCCCATTAGCTAATCAACACATTCAATCCAATAGAATGTAATTGAACATACATCAACCATACCATATCCATATTCACAACACTTTATTTCTATTTCAATTGGAATACTAAAAATCATGCAATTGATGGCCAATCAATAACAAGCATTAAGCATAGATATGGAAGAACAAAATCAATTTCATTGATAGAAACCCAACAAATTTACTAGATATTCAAATCCATAACAAGATCCTAGAGAACCCCTAGATTAGGATTTAGTTACACATCATGAAAGAAGAGAAAACTAACGGAATTATGAAACCCATCAAATTACAAATCAAGAGAGAAAAGGGAAAGAATGAACAAGAATGGTGATAATCCAATGCTTGATCTTCCTCCTTGATCTTGATTCTTCACTTGAATCACCTCAATCTTCCAAGGTTTTCTTCTTCTCTCCCTTTCTCTATGAAGTTCGTGCTTGTTAAAAATAGAAGATCCTTTCCAATCCCCAAAATCAGGTATTAAAAGCTAATTTTCGTAGATCAGGATTTTTCCCATGCCTAGGCTTGGCTTTTCCACGCCTAGGCGTGGTTATGAAGCACGTGGTGTCAGGTGCAAGTCACGCCTAGGCATGACTTTTACACGTCTAGGCATGGAGCTCTCTGCCTTCGAACCATGAAATACTGCAAGGGTCACACCTAGGCATGATTTTACCACGCCTAGGCGTGAGTTGACTGCCCTTGCTTCCCTCTTGCTTCCTTCTTCATTTTAACTTTTCTTTGCTTCTTTATCCCTTCCAAGGTCTTCCCATCTTGAATACCTGCATCAAGACAATGCCAAAGTCCATCAGATCATGATCAATCCAAATACTTTAAATAAAATCCTCAAAAATTCAATTCTCAATTACAAGCTTAAATCATCAAAGTCCTACATGAATTGATCATTTGGGCTATAAAACTTAAGGATAGCATGCTCATATACATTCAAATTCAAGTGAAATAACTTCATTTCTAGAAGTTATCAGAGACTTGGATGGATGATATGTGGATAAAATACACACATCTTATACTTGATTTGAGGTGAATTTAGGAATGCTTTGATTGATTTATATTGAAATTTATGCCACATTTAATCTAATTATCATTGGTATCTTATGATTGGTCTTTCTCTATATTTTTAGGTCCAAAGGAGGTGTTTTGACATAACTTTATAAATCTTTGGATGGATTCATTGTAATGGAGTTGAGCTTAGAATTTATATGGCCAAGATTCATAGAGTTTTAGACCTTTGTTCGATAAAATGAGCATAACTTGAGTTACGGAGGTCTAAACAATGTGATTCTGGTGGCATTGGAAGGCTAAGAAAAAGAGCTACAACTTTTGTGAAGATCATTTCAGCATTGAGTGATTAAGAAGTTACACACGGCCATGTGTAACTTGGAAAACACTTTTGTCAACCTCACATGGCCTTGTGTAACTTGAGGAACACTTCTGACTAAGTCACACAGTTGTGTATCTTGGTCACATAGCCATGTAACCCTCCTACATTGAAATTACGTAGTTTTTAAAACTTTCACAGCTGTGTCGTGCACTCACACGGCCATGTAAAGTCTTCTGGAGAATAAAAGAGGCAGTTTTTACCCCAATTATTATAAATAGAAGCAAATCCTCAAACCTAAAACATACAGAGGCTACAGGAGACTTTGAGAGGCATAAGGATTGGAGGCTAGGGCTTGGAAGACAAGAACAAGCGTTATTGAAGATCAACCATTGAATTATTTTCCTCCATCTTCATCTTCTCCATCTTCTCTTTTTGTTTTGGAATCATGGTTATTTTTTTAACCTTTGTTCTTGTTTGTGCTACAATTGCCGTGAGCGGTTAAACTCTTTTTCTAAGATTGGGATGAAACACTTTATTTCTCTATGTTGAATTGTTAATTTGATTCTTTGTTAATGTGAATTATTGTTCTTGATTCATTCTTAATGTGCTTAATGATTGTGGTATGTTGCACGTCATATTTACATGATCTTAGGCTTTAGGTGAAGGTTCGAAATATGAAATCTAATTGCTTGATAATCTAAGAATTGAACTTAGGAATTGAGACCTAGATATAGGCTTAAATCCTTCGAGGAACCAACGATTGTCATGAATCTTAATGGGTTGAAACTTGGATTAATTGCTATAAGAATGGGATTGATGATGTTTTAGCACGTTTTTAGTGCGAAGAAATTGGGCTTTAAATAATTTAGGACAAATCACCTTCAAGAACATAATTGAACATTAGCAAAGATATGATTACAATTTAGCATAGGGAGTAGTATAGTGAATTCCCAGTCCTAGGCCTTTAACCCTTAGTTGACTCTTGACTTTTATTGATTTAATTACTATTTATTTGCTTTCATTTTTGTTTTAATTTAAATTTAGCTTACACTATTGATTTGTTCGGTTAAATAATCAAAATTTCCATAAGAGTTAGTAATCAATTGATTCTCGTGGGAACAATCTTTATTTACTACTTGTATGATCCGTGCACTTGCGAATATTTCACAACAATGGACCGTAACTCATTTGTTGAATCTTTTGATCCTCAATTTGACCTATATTTACCTATGAATCATTACAAAGACAATAAATAGTTGTAACATTTAGTATTAGTATAATGAACATTACTTTTTATATGATATATAGGATTATGGAAAAAGGGGCTCACTAGATGTTTTAGCCACCTACTGAAGTCCTTATCCCAAAGTTCCAATATTTAATCATGAGAGATACTAGGATTTGTTTCCCTTAGTGAATCATCGAATTGTCTAATCAATACAATAATTAATATTGAACATAATGTAATTGAAAAATTATTAAATAACTATGTTAGTGAGTAACGGAGATAGGGTTCTACTTCTCTACAATTTACAAGTACATAAGTCTCAACAACTTGAAGCTCCACATCCATCGACAATCTATTACAACCTCTCCCAATAGGGCGACATGGATGTTTGTTTAAAAATAGACAAGCATTCATTAGATCCTTCAACTCTCGTCTTATTTTGAGCCTTCCTTTTCAAGTACAATATACACCTCTTAAATGGATACATCCATCTATACTGCATGGGTCGTCCAACCTTGGCTTCATAGAGGAGATGCATGACTAGATGTTCCATTATGTCAAAGAATGCTGGCAAAAAATCTTCTTTAACCTACAAACTATTTCAATAATGGAAAGTTATGCATTCGCCATAATGGAAGTATGTATTTCAGTTGCATAAATTCTTTAAAGAACAAGCTGAGTTCTGTTAATGATCCCAATATAGGTTTTGGTAACATATGATGAAACACCAGAGGAATTAACTTTTGCATAAAAGTATGACAATTGTGACTTTTCATTCGATATATCTCCCCATCATCTATATTGATGCAACGTGCAATGTTTGACATATACTCATTAGGAAATTTCAATTGTTTTATCCATACAGACACTGACCTCCTTTGACTGGCATTTAACACATAAGTTGCCTTCGATTTTTTACTCTTGCCATTCTCAACGATCAATACTAAGGTCGGATATTTGCATATCATTTTCACATCTTCTCTTGCATTTGCATTGTCTTTTATCTTGCCCTTTATATCCATATCAATGTTGAAGATATTGTCAAACACATTCTTCTCAACATGCACAACATCCAAATTATGTCATATTAGATTAGTGGACCAATAAGGTAATTCCCAAAATATGCTCTTCTTCACCCAGTTATGAACTTCATCAAAACCACGTTGTTTTTAGTTATGTGAATTCAAGCCAAAAATGACTTCCTCAAGTTAAGTCACTCTATTCAAGACATCTATCCCACTCAATCGTTGTGGTGGTATAAAATTTTTCATAGTTGAATTCTTCTTAAAAGAGTACCAATCATAGTGAAATTGATGATTAGGAGGGAGATATTGATGATGGTAATCAAATCGGCAACACTTTCTACCATGCTCCAATACAAATGACTTACTATTTTCCATAAAGTAGGGACAAACAAGTTTTCCATGAGTGCTTCATCCATTTAGCATTCCATAAGTTAGAAAGTCATTTATTATTCACAACAAAGCCACTTTCATATTAAAATTTTGATTCTTCCTCGCATCAAAAGTGTTCACCCCATGGTCCCACAAAATCTTAAAGTCATCAATCAGGGGTCTAAGATAGACATCTAAACTTTTACCTTGTGACTTTGCTCAGGAAATCACAAAACTAAGGAGTATGTATTCCTTTATTATACATATACTTGGGGAAAATTATAAGGTGTGACAAAAACAAGCTAACATGAGTATGGAGTAATTGAACCACTGAATGGGTTAAAACTGTTTGTGCAAAGGCCAAGCTTAACATTTCGAGTTTCTAGAACATATGTCAAGTGGATGACATTAAAACATTTCCAAGCCTCAACATTAGTTAGATTGTGATTACTGATTCATCTTGATGCACTCCATCTACATGCCAGTATATATATTTTGCAGTCTTTTTGGACATAACCAGACGTTGGAGTCTCGAAATAATAGAAAAATAATGCAACAACGAGAATAGCGTATCCTTCTGATTTTTTTAACGTCCCTCCTTCGGTTTGAATCGCGGGTATGCGCATACTAAACACATTGAGTAAACTCTCTTGTCCTTGTACTCTCTTTAATACAACATGCAATGATTAGGACATGCGTTTATCTTCTCATATCCTAATCCTAACTCATTAACCATTCTCTTTTATTTGTAATAATTTTTGGGTAACCTTTCTGACTCTAGAAGCATGCTCTTAATTATGATAATCATTCGATTATAACAACTCTCACTCATGTTGAACTTCAACTTTAGATTCAAAAGTTAAGTTACAGCTGAGAATTTTGTGTGCTTATGGCAACCATCCCATAAAGGTTCATCAACGTCTCTTAGAAATCATAAAACTTCGAAGCTGATGGATTCAGATCCTCTTCCAAATCTTGAACTACTAGATTTACTGTGTGTTTGGGAAAGCTGCAAAAATTTGATTATGCTTAGTAATCAATTATTGTATAAAAGCTTTTTGTTATAATCGATTATAATTGATTCATTTTTATGTTCGGATGCATTAGCTATAAAGTGATTTTAAGCTAATCTGATTCATTTGGATGATATAAAAAAGAATCATTTTTATGCATTAAATTATTAAAATAGGTATAGAATGATTAAAAAATTTATTTGATTGAGGACAAAATGGTATTTATATATTAAAGTGTAAGGAATAATCTATAAGCTAAAATCATAAGCTTCAATCTTCAGCATTATGAAAAATAGCTTTAAAAAGCTATTATTTTACATTAAATTTCATGCAAAAGCTTAAGTTGATTTTGCCAAACATGATTAAATACTATTACAACAACTTTTTTTCAAAAAAAAAGCTAATCAAAAGTTGAAACAAACACACCCTTATTCTATCACCCGCAGCATCTATAACCATATTCACATATGGATTCCTAGTCTCCACTTATAGCAATTAGCATTTTTTTCTTAGAGATGTGACAATGGTTATTAAGTGGTTCGTGAATTAAGATTTACTTATTTTT
Source organism: Ormosia semicastrata (assembly GCA_029884595.1). NCBI lineage: Eukaryota > Viridiplantae > Streptophyta > Magnoliopsida > Fabales > Fabaceae > Ormosia > Ormosia semicastrata. The sequence goes on from JAQQTO010000060.1 coordinate 82,061,567, forward strand.
TAACGTATTCTTGCTAATTTTATAAAATAAAAATTAATAACATTAATTAACTAAATGTAATGTGCTTAACTTTAATTTTTTTTTTGCTCTATCTTATTTTACTATATATCTTATGATTAATTTAAAATTTTAAATATTTATGTAAATATAAATAAAAATAAAAATTATGAAAAAATATGAGAATTCAGAGATTACCGTTGGCCATATCTGCTAGTAATTTCTTGAAATATGCCAAAAATTTGAGTTTCTAGCAAGTTTTCCGATGGAATGTGGTTCCTTGGAAAAATGCTTGTTGGAAACAAAAATATGTTGAAAAATTTTGGCGAATTTGGCCGTTGGAAAAAAAACCCACCAGTTGTCAGACAAGAAGATGTTTTAGCAGAATGTCCACCAAAATTTTCCAGCTAGAAAATCCACTAGAAAGTAACTATTATCATTGTAACATCCTTCCTATCCTATTAGCTTCAATGGTTCTTATAGTACTTTCTTAGCCCAGAAATTAGCATAAATTGCTTAAATGATGGGAATAATTATGGAAAATTTATTTTTAGGTTATAAATAATTAGAATGAATTATGGTAATTTTTGGGTAATTAAATAAATTAGTTTGGTAATTTTTTAATAAACATAATGAGTGTTTAAGGGCCAAAATAAATAGGAGAATAACTTAAAAAATTATGAAACTTTATGGAGTTGTTAAAAAGGAAATGGAGATTATTTTACAAATGATTACAGATTAGGACATATACTTGTAAGCAAGTTAGTTACATCCTTAAGTTTATATTAAGTTAAGAAAAAGTAATAGAGCCTAGTAACTACCTAATGGAGTGTATAGATAGTTATTCAATGGTGTATATAGGAACTTAATAGAATTCTAGAATTTCTATAACATCTATGAAAGTTAGAAAACTCATCATTAAAAGATAAAAATATCCCTAAGAGACAAAACTTCTTATAATTAATATTACACAATTACCTTACTCTTATCCTTTTATTTTTCCTCCACCACCTTCTGTTACACAACCACACACACGAACACACACACACACACACACACACACATTTTCTCTCACTTTTTACTCAATCAGCAAAACAAAGAAAGGGAGAAAAGAAAGAAAATAAAGAAACTCCATAGCCACATACTTTGAAACCTCACTAGAAAGCCTTCTAACATTTATCTTTCAAAGTTCTCATCAAGCATATCTCAAGTTTCATCCTTCAACTTCTATACATCCAAAGGAGCCTAGGTAGGGTTTTGTGTATCTCTACCTTACTCTTTTCTCTTCTTGTTTCTCAAATCTTGTGTTAGTGGATTGGTTTGAGAATTGTTCTTGTGAGTTTAATATTAAATTGATGGCATATACATACATATATACATACATATATATATATATATATATATATATATATATATATATATATATATATATATATATATATATATATGATTGTTGAATTTGAGGATATCTATAATCTTTAAGGATTTAAGGTTGATGATATAAGGAATTTTATTGGTTTAATCATTATTGTTAAACCTTGTGGATTTTTTGCTTGAGAATATATAAAAAGGCATGTAATTGTCTTGATTGTAAATGAAAGGAAAGTATTCCTTTGAGATTACCATATTTGAGAGCTTAATCTGGTTGTGGAAATGCATCTATCAATTATCATATATGATAATCACTTATCAATTTCCAGAATGCTAAAACTGGTGTGTGATAATTGAATATCAAATTATGATAATCGATTATCAACTTACAGAATGCTACTAGTGGATAGCGATAATCGATTATCAGAATATAATAATCGATATCAAGTTACAAAATAAGATTAAATGTGTGTGATAATCAGTTATCAGTCCCCTCTTTTGAGCAAGCAAAGTTCTTTACTACATAAAAACTCAATAGGATATATTTATACTATGTGATGTGATGAAATTTGATTAAGTTCACTAAGTAAGGTGACTTAAGTCTATGTATGTGCACTTGTTACTTATGTGATTAAGATGATGTGCACTTAATATATCTATGTGATGAATTATGAAGTGGACTTGGCATACATATAAAATGAAATATGATGTGCACTTGTTATGATGATGAGATAAATTGAGATGTACTAGAAAATGATTTGCTCCTTTAGAATGTTGAAGTTAAGCTAGTAATTGAGTAAAAATGTAAAATGCTCATTAATTAAAAGATATTGGAAATGATCCTCGTACCTGGGTAACCCTAGATGTTTGGTATATTAGGGAGGAGACATGCCCTCTCTATCTATAATTCTAATAGATTGAGGAGGAGACATGCTCTCTCTGCTTGCAATCCTAGAACTGACTAGAGTTGCGGGGTGATCCTAGTTGTTTGGTGGATTGAGGAGGTGACATGCCCTCTCTACCTATGATCTAAGATTTGATATTGGACATGATCCTCGTAGGGTGGGTGATCCTTAGATGTTATTCCCTTATGAAGGGTAACCCATTAATTGAATAATTGATTTGGCCAGTGATGGATTTTTTGAAATGATCCTCGTAGGCAGGGTGATCCTAAATATGATATTGGAGATTATCCTCATAGGGGGAGGGGGTAATCCTAGATGTGATTCTTTATAGATTTGGCCAGGGTTACTTGGGATAGTATTATGCAACGAAGGACTGTTACATATAGGCTGAGTGCACCAACCTGATAAGCAGACTATCACTAAGTATTTGGTAGTGTGAGCATGTGATATTCCCTCCCTACCTATTTGAGATAAAAGGACAAGGGTCTAGGGAATAAGCTGAGATAAATGATGACTAACGAGCACTAAAAGAAAGATTTAAGACATTGCTTGAGTATTTACACATCATTATGAAATTATTTTATATATATATAAATCATAAATTTGATAAAGAATATTTGCATCTTGAGTAATTGTAAATATTCTAATGATAATGTGAGATGGTTTTTATACTGACATATTTCTGATGAGTCATATGATTTATTTCATGATGTGCTTGTAAATCTATATATTGTATGAGTATAAGTTGATGATCAATGATTAAAATTGAACTTTTGCCCTCGGGAAGAGAAAATAACCATTTTGGCATTTGCTACCTTTCTATAAAATATTTAAAATTGATTTGATTCCCTAAAGTAGTTGGAATTATTATGATGACATATGTTTGTTAGATATACTGAGGATTTATAGAATTCTCACCCCGTTATTTTCTTTACATGATGATTCCTGAACATGATTCACCTTCTGTGCAGAAATGCAGATGATAACGTAGTATAGAGACTCTTATTTTGATCTTTACCATGTATTATATTTATATATACCTATCAAGGAAAAATATGTGTATCCTGATACCAATGTAAAGAATTTTATAGGTTATTGAATCTAGTAAGACTTATGCATATCAAGTATATAATTGGATATTATAGATGTATGTTTATACTTGGAAGTAGTATATAAAATTTTATGGTACTCGAGTAAACAAATGTTATAATTTCTAGAGTTCTATTAGTTCTATTAAGAGTACTATATGGACGATAAAGAAATAAATGATTATAGAATAGTAATTTAGTGAAAGCACTCTGTCATTCTCTTCATGTGAGCTAAAGTTAACCCTCACATGGCTCAAGAAAGAAATCAAATTGGTATAGATAATTATTAAGAAAAATAAAAGTTTAGCCATGACATGCCTAAACCTAATGTCGCAATCGGGATCGCGACGGGACAACAAAAAAAAGTTTTTGAAAATAAGTGGAGTAGTCACCAATGTTTATTTAAATTAGGAAAACATTAGAAAAATTCTTCTATTGGGAAAACTAGTCTTTTGGAAAATGAGTTTGGATTCGGGAGTCGATTACAAGTAAGGAAGGTATTAGCACCCTACACTGCTTGTTCCAAGAATGGTACCTTAAGTTAGTTGTGAAACTTTTAATAATCTCAAATATATATATTTTTTACCCATTTTTTAAAAAAAAGAAACATTATAATTATTTATGTAAGAAATACAAAACAACTAAATTATGAAAAATTAATTTTGGCTGGACAGAATAAAGACTTTGCTCCTACGTATCCTCTAATGCAATGAGGAACTCAAAGTCACGTCACTCTTTAAAAAATTATTGTGGGTTGGTTGATTTTAATTATGAAAAAAATATTGTTTTGAAAATTCATGTTTTTTTTTTGTTTGGAAAAAAGAATGAATCATCAAGTTGTCACAACTTGGATGATTTTAAAAATTACAATATTAACAAGCTATCACAGCTCAACTAATTTCACGTTATTGTTCTCAACAAGGTTCAATTATTTTTATAATTTTTTAAACAACTCTTAGCCCTTTGACCTTTTTGTTAACACCTAAATAATCTAGCCCAAGTAAGAGTAAGCCATCCAACCAAAATAAGCCCAAAGCAACAAAAACTTAAATTAATCTAAATAAAAACAAAGAAGGATATATGATAAAATAAAGAAGTAAAAAGTTAAGACAGATAAAAAGGATCTTTAGTTGCAACCAAAGGGAGAGGTGGTTATAGGAACAAGCAACAAATGGGCAGAAAAGCTATTGCGCGATTCACCGGTGACGAGAGATGGAGGCGCGATGTGGCACATATGGAGGGGAGCGGCGGAGGACGACAAGCTCCAGTGCGATGTGGTGGCTCATAGATCTGGAAGTACGGCTCGCGGTTGAGGAAGATAGAGATCTAGTCCGATGATGGCATGGTGGGTTACCGATTGTGGTGATGGCTCATTCATAAAGGGGGCTCTACTAGGTGTTACTGAGATAGGTAGATCTGGGTAGTGGTTGACGATGGTTGACGGTGGTCTTGGGTTAAAGTGGCTAGTGGGTTGTGGGTCACGGATCTAGTGGTTTTGGGTTAGAGGAAAGTGGTGGCACAAGGTTGGAGGGGACAGAGTTGTGCGACTTCGGGTGCTGTTGAGGTTGGATTTGATTTGGGGTGAAGGGGTTTGAAACTTGATGTTGGTTTGGGTTGTAAGGGAGTCGATTTACAATGATGACGATGGTGTGTATAGGCGAAGATAGGTGGTTGTTGATGGTGAAGTTGTGATGGTTGCTGGCTTAGGTAGCTGGAAGATGAACAACGACGGAGGATGGCGGCTGGGAGGTGGTGTGAGGTGCAGTTGGTGAGGCAATTTTGGATTTTGCAAAGGTTTGATGTGCTATGTGATGAGTGTGTGGTTTGGGGCTTCAAGGAAACAGAGAAGGGAGCTATAGTTTCCTATTTCTCAATCAGAACCTTAACAAAGGTCAGTTCCCTGATTCTTTTGCTTTAACTCCAATTCATTTCCTTTCACTCTCAGAACACTAAGTGTTTCTTTTTTTATTATTCAATGAAAAACCAGAGAGAGAGTTTTTAGCTTTGCTGCCTGTTCCATATTTTATAAGCAAGAAATCAAATCTTTTTGGATGTGGTCAACTTAGGTAGCAATGTATCGCAGAGCATTAGTCTTTCTTTAATTTCCTGTTTGATGAATTTTTCTTACCCTTTGACCCTGTACTCCATCGAGTTGTATCCCTCTCACTCTATTCAAAATTGCATTAAGCCTTAGGTTGTGTGAGATTAGAATGTGTGGTCTTTCTCCACTCCATTTTTGGCATTCAAGTTTGCTTCTTTTTCTCCTCTACTATTGCTACTTTCATTTCTTGGTGTTTAGTCCTTGGGTTCTCTTTTCACACATGCATCATGTAAGAGACAGTAGCACCTTTACCTCTTTGATGCTTTATTTTTAAAAACATCCAGCATCATATTTTCCCTTTTTTTTTTTGCAATCAACCAAAAAAATATGCATTTGTCCTTTATTCTTGGCCTTCTATTTTTGGCCTTGTTGCACGTTCCATACTTCTTTCTTTCTTTTTTAATAAGAAAAAGAAGAGTATTTTTTTTTCTATTTTTTTATACAAATAATAATAAAAAGTAATGATCAAAATAAGATGGAAGTAAATAAAGCCTAGAAAAATATATGTTTTCAAAACATTGCAATTAAGCATCATTTAACACAATTATTAGTCTTTGATTAAACAATAAAAATTTTATGGACAAAATTAGGTATGAACAGCTGCCCCCATTCACTTTACATTTAAACTAAATGAAATACAAAGGATTTGATTTAATTTTGTCCATAAAAATTTTTCTTTTCTTTTTTTCTATTTTTTTTGTAGAGTGTGTGGATCGATGCAAAAAGAAATAAACATTAAAACAAGGTAAAAAGCTTATAGAGTTGGGTATCCGCTGAAACTTGACAGAAAAATTAAAGACAGAAAGGTAAAAAGCTTGCGGAGTCGGGTATCTATCCAAGCTTGATAGAAAACTTAAAGCAGGAAAGGTTAAAAAGCTTGTTGAGTCGGGTATCCGCCAAAGCTTGATAGAAAAATTAAAGGAAAAATGGTAAAAGAAAAACTTGCAGAGTCGGGTATCCGCTGAAGCTTGACAAAAAACTTAAAGATAGAAAGGTAAAAAGCTTGTGGAGTCGAGTATCCGCCGAAGCTTGACAAAAAACTTAAAGTAGGAAAGGTAAAAAGCTTGCAGAGTCGGGTATCCATTGAAACTTGACTGAAAACTTAAAGAAGAAAAGGTAAAAATAGCTTGCGAAGTCAAGTTTCTGCCGAAGCTCGATAGAAAACTTAAAGAAAGAAAGGTAAAAACACTTGTTGAGTTGGGTATTTGCTGAAGCTTGAAAAAAAACTTAAAGGCAAAAAGGTAAAAAGCTGGTAGAGTCAGGTGTCCATCGAAGTTTGATAGAAAACTTAAAGGCAGAAAAGATGAAAAGCTTGCGGAGTCGGGTATCGGCCGATGCTTGACAAAAAACTTAAAGGTACAAAGGTAAAAAGCTTGTGGAGTTAGGTATCTGTAGAAGCTTGACAAAAAAATTAAAGTAGGAAAGATAAAAAGCTTGTGGAGTCGGGTATCTACTGAAGCTTGACAGAAAGGTAAAAAACTTGCAGAGTTGGGTATCCACCGAAGCTCGAAAGAAAACTTAAAGCAAAAAAGATAAAAAAAAAGACTTACAGAGTCAGGTATCCGTCAAAGCTTGAAAGGAAGTTAAAAAGCTTGCAGAGTCGGGTATCTGCCGATGCTTGACAAAAAACTTAAAGGTACAAAAGTAAAAAGCTTGCGGAGTTGGGTATCTGCAGAAGCTTGACAAAAAACTTAAAGTAGAAAGATAAAAAGCTTGTGGAGTTAGGTATCTACCGAAACTTGATAGAAAGGTAAAAAACTTGCAGAGTCGGGTATCCACCGAAGCTCGAAAGAAAACTTAAAGCAAAAAAGATAAAAAAAAAAACTTGCAGAGTCAGGTATCCGTCAAAGCTTGAAAGGAAGTTAAAAAGCTTGCAGAGTCCTGTATTTGTCGAATCTTGACGAAAAACTTAAAGTCAAAAAGGCAAAAAGCTTGTGGAGTTGGGTATTCATTGAAGCTTGACAAAAAACTTAAAGCAAGAAAGGTAAAAAACTTGCGGAGTTGGGTATCTACTGAAACTTGACAGAAAACTTAAAGCATCAAAGGTAAAAAGCTTGCAGAATTGGGTATCCATTGAAGCTAGATAGAAAGGTAAAAAGCTTGTGGAATTAGGTATCCGTCGAAGCTTGACAGAAAACTTAAAGCAGAAAAGGTAAAAAAAGCTTGCAGAGTTGGATATCCGCCAAAGTTTGATAGAAAACTTAAATGCATAAAAGATAAAAAACTTGCAGAGTTGGGTATTTGCCGAATCTTGACAAAAAACTTAAAGGCAGAAAGGTAAAAAGCTTGTAAAGTCAGGTATCTGCCGAAGCTTGACATAAAACTTAAAGTAGGAATGGTAAAAAACTTGTAGAGTTGGGTATCTGTGAAAGCTTGACAGAAAGGTAAAAAGCTTACAGAGTCAAGTATCCATTGAAGCTTGACAGAAAACTTAAAGACAGAAAAGGTAAAAAGCTTTTGGAGTCAGGTATCTGCCGAAGCTTGACAGAAATCTTAAAGGCAAAAAGGTAAAAAGCTTGCGGAGTCAGGTATTCGCCGAAGCTTGATAAAAAGAAATGGTGTTTATTTTATAAATGCATGTGATGCTTGAGATGATGCATGATGCAATGAATGCCCTACTGTAGAGATTCTCATAAACAAATTGGGTAAACAATTTTGACACATTGGAGCTTTAACTGAGTTGTTGTTGGTTCCACAACCCTTGAGTACTTTTTCCCACAATATGATCAAGGTTGAATAATAACAAAATTCGTTGATTTGCTTTATGATTTCTTGGTTATCAATACTGTATCAGGACTTCATTGCATTTCCCATGACCTTCTGAGATTATTAAAGCAAATCAAAATGCTTTTGCAATATTGTCACATGTTTCACATCTCAATATAAAACTATCATGAAAAATGCATATTGAATCAATAATAGGTTGCAATGAAAAGGGATTATCATTATAGAAAGGGAAAGTACAGGAAAGGTTGTACGAAAGGGATAAGAATTGAAAGATTTACAAAAGAAATGTTGGAGTAGAGTTTTCCAGCTCTTCTAGTGATGCTCTTTAGGATGACCAATGCTAATTTCCCATGTATGCGACCTTAAACACCACTTTGTCTATTTCCAAGAATAGGATTTGATCCAGTTTTCATGCATTGGGAGCGTTTCATGATAAGACTTCATATATTCAAATTACCCAAGTTTGGCCCAAATAAACTCAAACTACCCTAGTTTGTGACTAGAGGTAACTCCACTTCTTCGGATATGTCAGGCACCATTTTTACCCTAACTTTTGCCTAGGTCATTTTTTTCGAGTTTTCAACCTAGCGGGTTGCACTAACTTTTGCCTAGGTCACCTTTTCAAGTTTTCATCTTAGTGAGCCACTTTTCTTTTTCTTTTTTTTTTCTTTTCTTATTGCTTTTCTCTCTTTTTTTAAGCATAATACATTTTGACTGCATCTTAATTTACAAGAAGTGGTAAATCTTTACCATCCATGTTCGTGAGAATCAAAGCCCTTCCCAAGAAGGCCTTTTTTACAACATAAGGTCCCTCATAGTTTGGAGCCCATTTTCCTTGATGATCTTTTTAAATGGGAAGAATCTTCTTGACTACTAGGTCTCCTTCTTAAAATTATTGAGGACGCACCTTTTTTGCATAGGCTTTCATTATTTTTTTCTGGTAAAGCTGACTATGACATAGTGCAACTAATCTCCTTCCTTCATTGAGGTTCAACTATCAAGTCGAGTTTGGACCCATTCAACTTCTTCTAATCCTGCCTCTATCAACACTCTTAATGATGGGATTTCCACTTCAATAGGGAATACTACTTATATTCCATAAACCAAAGAGAAAGGGGTTGCCCCAATTGAAGTACAAACGGATATGCGATATCCATGCAATACAAATGGTAGCATTTCGTGCCAATCCTTGTATGTTACAACCATCTTCTGGATAATCTTCCTAATGTTCTTGTTTACTGCCTCAACTACCCCATTCATCTTAAGGCGATAGGGTAGGAATTGTGGTGCTCAATTTTAAAACTCTCACACATCTCCTTCATCATCTTATTGTTCAGATTAGTGGCATTGTCAGTGATAATTTTGCTTGGCAAACTATAATAATAAATCAACTCCCTTTTGATGAACTTGATCATTACACTCCTGGTAACATTAGCATAAGAAGCAGCTTCGACCCATTTTGTGAAGTAATCAATTGCAACAAGAATAAATCGATGTCCACTTTAGGCCTTCGGTTCATTGGGCCCTATGAAATCCATTCCTCGCATTAAGAATAGCCAAGGTGCTGTTAAAACATTCAAAGGTACTGGTGGTGCATGAACCTGGTCAGCATATGTCTGGCATTTATGGCACTTGCTCACATAATTGAAACAATCGGTTTCCATTGTCAACCAATAGTACTCAGCTCTTAGGATCTTTTTTACCATTGCATGCCTATTTGTATGAGTTCCAGAAGAACCTTCATGAACATCTCTAATGATTTTCTTTGGCTCCGTTACATTAACACATCTTAGCAGCACCAAGTTGTGGTTTCTCTTGTAGAGCGCTTCTCCATTTAGAAAGAAACCCATTGCGAGTCTTCTAAGGGTCTTTTTGTCATTTTCTAAAGCATCTGGAGGGTACTCTCTACTCTTGATAAAGCATTTGATGCCATGATACCACAGTTTCCCATCTAGCTCTACTTCTACCATTTAACAATATGCAGTTCGTCACAACTTTCCATTTTTATAAGTGGCAAGTCCCTATCATGGCTTTGAACATTAATGAGAATGTGGCTAAAGCATCAGCCAATTGATTATATTCCTAAGGGACATGATGGAATGTGACTTCATCAAGTTGTTCAATCAATTCCTTGATGTAAGCATGATAAAGGATTAACTTGGCATCTCGAGTTTCCCATTTTCCCTTTAGCTGATGAATGGCCAAGGCAGAGTCCCTGTATACCTCAAAACTTTTGCCTTTGATTCTATTGTTGCTTGGATTCCCATGACGTATACTTCATACTCAGCTACATTGTTTGTACAGTCAAAGCACAGTTTAGTAGTGATTAGAATGAAATTATTTTTAGGGGAAATTAGTATGGCTCCAATTCTATGCCCCAATGAATTAGAAGCTCTATCGAACAACAAAGTCCACTTTTCTTTTTCCGAGGATTCTTCTTCTCCAAATAAAGCCATTATATCTTTATCAAGGAATTCACACTACATAAACCCATAATCCTTCATAGGTTGACTAGCTAAGAATACTACAAGAGTGCTGCATTTTACTACTTTTTGGGTAACATAGACAATGTCATATTCTGATAGCAAAACTTGCCAACGTGCAATCCTCCCCATGAGAGCAGACTTTTCAAAGATGTACTTGATTGGGTCCATTTTGGACACTAACCAAGTAGTGTAACACAACATGTTCTGCCTCAAATGGTGAGCCGCCTATGCTAAGGCACAACATGTGCATTCCAACAATGAGTATTTTGCCTCATAGTTAGTAAACTTCTTACTAAAGTAATAGATGGTGTGTTCCTTTCTACGGGTTTCATCGTGCTGCCCTAATACACAGCCTATGGATTCATCCAACACAGTCAAGTACATGATGAGAGGCCTTCTTGGCACTAGAGGTACCAAAACTAGGGGTTCTTGCAGATACTGCTTGATTTTCTCAAATGTTGTTTGACAATCTTCATTCCATTCTACTGTCTGGTTTTCATACAATAACTTGAAAATTGGTTCACAAGTCGCAGTCAATTGGGATATAAATCTAGCAATATAGTTTAGCCTCCCCAAAAACCCATGAACTTCTTTTTCAGTGTGAGGAATTGGCATCTCTATGATTGCTTGAACCTTGTCTAGATCAACTTCTATCCCTTTTTAGCAAACCACAAACCCCAAAAGCTTGCCTGATTTTACACCAAAAGTGCATTTAGTAGGATTCAGTCTGAGCCTGAACTTTCTCAACCATTCAAAGAGTTTTTGCAAATTAACATCATGGTCTTCTATTCTAGACTTTGTAATGATGTTGTCCACATAAATTTCTATTTCTTTGTGCATCATATCATGGAACAATGTCTCCATTGCCCTTTGATAAGTTGCCCCTGCATTTTTTAATCCAAACGACATTACTTTGTAGCAAAAAGTTTCCGTTAGATTGGTGAATGTGGTTTTCTCCATGTCTTCTGGTGCTATCTTGATATGATTATATCCTGAGAAACCATCCATGAAGGAGAAAAATGAATGTTGACCAGTGTTGTCCACCAAAACATCGATGTGAAGTAGGGCGGAGTTGTCTTTAGGGCTGACCCTATTAAAATCTCTATAGTCAACGCATATTTGTATTTTCTCATCATTCTTTGGGACAGGGACGATGTTAGCAACCCATTGAGGGTACTTTGCAACAGCGAGGAAACCTGCATCAAACTGCTTTTTAACCTCTTCTCTAATTTTTAGTGACATCTCTGGCTTTATTCATCTCAACTTTTGCTTGATAGGAGGATATTCCGATTTTAATAGCAATTTATGCTCAACTATGCTAGCATCTAGCCTAGGTATATCTTGGTACGACCATGCAAAAATATCGTAATAATCAAATAAGAGCTTTAACTAACTTGCTTGGCTCATCTTCTTTCATGGAAATGTCAATTTTAACTTATTTTTTATCATCTTCCGTCCCTAAATTAATCACTTCAGTTGACTTTTCATGAGATTGATTTTCTTTGGCCTCTTCTTCTATTAATCTCATTAGCTCAGAAGAGGGTTCCCAATTGTCATCATTATCCTCATCAACATGATTAATTAGATGGTCAAAATCATATGATGAGGTCATAGCACTATCATTTTCAAGAGAGTCACTTTCAGATATGCATTTACTGATGTTAACAAAGTAAAAAAAGCATAATGAATAAAGGTTAATGTAATGGTTAGGCAAAAACTAAAAAAAAAAGGCTGGAAAATACATTTATTTATTGATAGTAAATATTGAAAAGGAAACATGTGAGCCCGTTTTCACAACATATCTTCCTAAAGCCTCGGGCAGAGCTATAGGATTAGCACTATATAATTACATTGAATCAAATTCAAAGGTCATGGGAAAATCAATGATCTCCCAATTATTGATCTTTGCATCTTGGGAACAAGGGTACACTATATTGACACCAATTTCATCCATGATCCTAGCTTGAGAGCAAGTCCTGTAAGGGTGTCACGGAAGCTTTTTTCCTGCTATAGTGTCTACTTTTCTGATTGAGAAAACATGATGTGAATATGCAATTATCAGTATTAATTGAACAAAATTGGCAATATGAATGTATGCAAAGTATTGACTACTTATGAAATTAAAAAAAAAAGAATGCTAAGAATGCCATGAAGATGCAAGATGATGTATTTTTATTTTCTTTGAGCTGATTTAAAAAAAAATGTAAGAATGAAAGACATGAGGGAGAGATAGAAAAAGAAGAAGTACGTTTTGTTCGTGTCCAAAGAGATTGCCTTAAATTTGAGAAATTTAATCCTAAGGATCTATGGGTCTTTCTAATTTGTGAGAACTTTCATTGGGTGACTCTATTGCTCTAAAGGCCTCTAAAGCTAAGTCCTATTTCAAAATGTTGATCACAAACAGTGGGGTGTGGCATATTCATGAAAAAGGTGCACTCTAAATGAGGCTTTCACAATAACCAAACAGAATGTACATCTAAAATGGCTTTCACTACGCAAGCTCTACCTAACTTAGGCTTCACTCAGACCTGGGTATAGGGTCTCACTCAAATGTGTGTGATAAACATGTAGGTGCAATGGATGTAGGGAGTATACAAACCTTCGTAATCATAAGGACTACCCTCATCCTACGAAAATAATAATCAAACAAAACATATATACAACAGCCAACAATTGTCTACCCTACGGTTTTAACAACCAAGCACAAAATATTAAGGTAACAAAATATATACAAGTAGATCATAAGCATCAATGTTAGCACAGGATAAGACCATTAGAAATTTACATAAAAAGTAATAAAAAAAGATCTATTAGCACCCTACATTGCTTGTTTCAGGAATGGTACCTTAAGTTAGTTGTGCAAATTTTAATAATCTCAAATTTATATTTTTTTAACCCATTTTTTTAAAGAAAAGAAACATTGTAATTATTTATGAAAGAAAAAAAAATAACCAAATTATGAAAATTTAATTTTGGTTAGATAGAATAAAGACTTTGCTCCTATGTATCCTTTGATATAATGAGGAACTTAAAGCTATATCGTTATTTAGAAAATGATTGTGGGTTAGTTGATTTTAATTATGAAAAAAAAAATTGTTTTCGAAATTCATTTTTTTTTAGAAAAAAGAACAAATCATCAAGTTGTCACAACTTCGATAATTATAAAAATTACAAGATTAACAAGCTGTTGTAATTGAACTAATTTCATGTTATTCTTCTTCACAAGGTTCAATTATTTTTATAATTTTTTAAACAACTCTTAGTCCCCTGACTTTTTTGTTAACACCTAAATAATCTAGCCCAAGTAAGAGTAAGCCATCCAACCAAAATAAGCCCAAAGCAACAAAAACTTAAATTAATCTAAATAAAAACAAAGAAGGATATATGATAAAATAAAGAAGTAAAAAGTTAAAACAAATAAAAAGGATATTTAGTTGCAACTAAAGGGAGAGGTGGTTCTGGGAACAAGCAACAGATGGGCAGAAGAACGGCTGCGCGATTTACCAGTGACAGTAGATAGAGGCATGGTGAGGCACAAACGGAGGGGAGCGATAGAGGACGATAAGCTTCAGTGTGACGTGGTGGCTCATGGATCTAGCAGTACGGCTCACAGTTAAGGACGACAAAGCTCTAGTTTGGTTACGGCATGGTGGGTTACCGATTGTGGTGGTGGCTCATTCGTAAAGTGGGCTCTGTTAGGTGTTTCTGAGATAGGCAGATATAGGCGGTGGTTGACGATGGTCTCAGGTTGAAGTGGCTGGTGGGTCACGGATCTAGTGGTTTTGGGTTGGAGGAAAGTGGCGGCACGAGGTTGGAAGGGATAGAGCTGTACGACTTTGGGCCTGTTGAGGTTGGGTTTGATTTGGGATGAATGGGCTTGAAACTTGATGCTGGTTTGGGTTGCAGGGGAGTTGACTTACAGTGATGATGATGGTATGTATAGGTGAAGATAGGTGGTTGTTGATGGTGAAGTTATGATGGTTGTTAGATTAGGTAGCTTTCTTTGGTTAGGTGGAGATTGCTGCAATGGTGGTTGGAAGATGGCACAACAACGGAGGATGGCTATTGGGAGGTGATGTGAGGCGCGGTTGGTGAGGTAATTTTGGATTTTGTAGGGGTTTGGTGGGTGCAGGGGAGTATAAGTTAAGATGTAATGGCAGAGGCAGAGGAAATTTTTTCTCTTTTTCTCCTTTGTTGAGCTTGTGGTTTGATGTTCTATATGATGAGTGTGTGATTTGATGCTTCAAGGAAACAAAGAAGGGAGCTATAGCTTTCTATTTCTCGGTCAGGACATTAACAAGGGTCACATTCCCTGATTCTTTTGCTTTAACTCCAATTCAATTCCTTTCACTCTCAGCACACTAAGTGTTTCTTTTTTTTTTTTTTTGCTTCAATGAAAAACCAAAGGGAGAGTTTTTAGCTTTGCTGCTTGTTCCGTATTTTATAAGAAAGAAATCAAATATTTTTGGATGTGGTCAACTTTGGTAATAACGTATAGTAGAGCATTGGTCTTTCTTCAATTTCTTGTTTGATGAATTTTTCTTGCCCTTTGACCCTACACTCCATCGAGTTGCATCCCTCTCACACAATTCAAAATTGCCTTAAGCCTTGGGTTGTGTGAGATAAGAATGTGTGGTCTTTCTCCACTCCATTTTTGGCTTTCAAGTTTGGTTATTTTTCTCCTCTACTACTGCTACTTTCATTTTTTGGTGTTTAGTCCTTAGGTTCTCTTTTCACACATGCATCACATAAGAGGTAGCATCCAACATCACACTTTTCCTTCTTCTTTTGCAATCGACAAAAAAAACATGCATTTGTCCATTATTCTTGGCCTTTTGTTTTTGACCTTGTTGCACATTCCAAACTTCTTTCTTTCTTTTTTAATAAGAAAAAGAAGAGTATTTTTTATTTCTATTTTTTATACAGATAATAAGAAAAAGTAATGATCCAAACAAGATGGAAGTAAATAAAACCTAGAAAGATATATGTGTTTAAAACATTACAATTAAGCATCTTTTAACACAATTATTAGTCCTTGATTTAGAAGAAAAAAATTTATGGACAAAATAGGGTATCAACACCTAAGTACTTTAGTGTAATCCGGATATACTAGGAGTATTAATCTTGGGGCATTACAATCATAACTTTTTTTCAGCGAAAATCTATCAAAATCTGCCAAAATCACTATATAAGTGACTCAGAGCAATTCAATATTTGACAACTCTACTCATCTTTCGTCTTCCATTGATAGTGAGAATGATGACTCTAATAATAACATTTTTAGGTGGTTGATATGATCAAAATTTTGCGAAGTGAAAATAGTCTCACCTCTTATGATGATGTGAAAAAGACTAGATAATAAGATATAAAAAGGGAAGGAGAAAAGCATTGTAGTTATAATAATGAATTTACATGATTTTATGAAGTAATTTTTCTAGGGAATAGAATCCCCCTGTGGAGAAGCTGGAGAATAAGAAAGAAATTGATGCAGTGAGTCAAGCGTGATAGGAAAGGCTAGCACTTGACTAAGCCTTAAAGATAAACAAGCAACTCTATACCTTAAGAAAATACTATAATTTTATTTAATTCATATCAAAGTCATCCTCTACATGATACACCTATAGGGTATTTATAACCAAATGATAATAAAGTCCTAATTAAATATAGAATCCTATCAAATTATAATTTCTTTAAAGAAAAATCCTAATCAAATATAAAATTCTTAAGTATAAAATCCTAATCAAATCAAATAAATTATTATAGGTAGGATATCTATAAATAAGGAAAGATCTAAATATCCCTAAATAACAAAATAAAATATTCTAATATCCTAAATTATCTAAATAGTATTTTAAAATAAAATCACAAAAATATCACAATTAAAAATAATATAAATTTATCCTATGCCATGACGATACTTCAAGAAATCTTTTGCACGTCTTGCATCATTTTCCTCCACTTGAAAAAAAGTTGACCTCGAGTTTCTATTAGTAGGCATGGGATTTGGAATAAGCCTAATGTAATCACAAGCTTCTTTAACATTATCATCAATTCCAACTACTACGAGAGTAGCATTTTTCCCATCATTTACAACTTTTATATCATCAAATTTTTGTTCCAATACTAACCACTTAAACTACGTTAGTGGCTTTTCTATGAACAAGCTCTTCACCATATTATTATCATCAATGACCAAAAATTGAGTGATTTGATCACTCATTGCTCCCTTCTTGAAGTCTTCCAAATCTATTTGCCTTTCTTTTTTTATACTGGTTTCGCAAATGGTTGCGCCATTTCCTCTATAAGCTCTTCCTTTAAAGATTCTAACATATGGGATTCTCCTTTAATCACAGCTTCTACCAGATCACTTTTAGCCTTCTCCTCATGCTCATCATCATAATCTCCATTTGGAATGTAATAAACCTTTTCATCCTCCTCTTCTCACTCCACCTTGTTAACTACTTTTCTAATAGTCACTAGATCTATGAACATTACTCTGATGACACCTCTAATACAAGAGAATCTGTTCATATCTAGCAGAAGAAATTCTTATTTTAAGAGTTGCTTCATCTTGAATCATGTTCTGACTGAAGCTTTCCCCTCATGATTCCGCATTCATTGTAAGCTTTCCCGCCAAGTTGAAGCTCTACCCTTGAAACTACATGCGACTAGTTTCACCCTTTTCTCCTCTAGAATCTTCATATATTCATGGAATTTGTCCATCTCTATAATCCAATCAAGAAATTCTTTAATATTCAAAGTTCTTGATGAGTGTACGAAAGTACTCTCTAAATATCTTATTATTAGACTAAAATGTTAGAATATAATAGAATCATTAAAATTAATGTGTATTTTTAAATTAAATTTCTATTTACTTTAAAATATTCTTAAATAATATTTTATGTTTAATTTCAGAGTTTATAAAAAATAAGTCAAAGTTCATATTTAGATTCAAAAGAAAACAAATAAGAAGCCTATTATCTGAAGCAAGCAAGCAACGACCTAACAAGGAAACAAAGCCCACATAATTAAGTCTAGCATTTGTTGGCAGTGAGGAATTGAGATAAATAGAAGAAGTAGCAATTGGACTTGTGGTACACAGTGGTGCACAAAAGAAAAACGAAACAAAGGTCACGTCAAGAAGGAGGAGACGTGAGAACTGGTGCTGGGCTGGACCGTCCAAAGGTAAACAAAAAGAAATAGGAGCTGTGCACGGTGTGGAATTCAAAGAAAAAAAGAAGATTGGGCCGTGCACAATAGAACAGAAGAGAAAGAGGGCAGTGCCATGTAGAGAATAAATAGAAGAGAACACACAGTGCCGCAAAGCTTATAAAAAGGGAAGAGAAGTAACATATTGGAGGGCACGCTATTTGAGGTTAAAATTGTGCTACAATTATCGCGTTATTCTTTGGGTGTAATCAAAATTTGGTTATTTATTTATTTGATTAAATTTGTGCTACAATTATCACATTATTCGAGGTTAATATATATTTATTTTTAATCATTTGATATTTTTCTTTAATTTCTTTATTTCTTTAGTTATTCTTTTAATTTGTCTCTCTGTGGAATCGACACCTTAAAATTGTGCTACAATTATCGTGTTATTCTTTGAGTGTAATCAAAATTTGGTGCCGTTGCCAAGGAGACGGTATAAGAATTGCTAGACAATTTTCTTTTTCAGCAGTTTGTAAAGGCGGTAACTTCATTCCCTCTTTTTATCTTGTTGCATCTTTATTTTATTTTATTTTCTTTTCTTTTCTTTTTTGTATTTATTTATTTATTTTTAGTGTTGCATTTTTCTCTACCTTGCATGAATAGGTATAGAGACACCTTGGGTCGATTTGCTTGTAGACCTTTGTCAGAGTCAGAGGCTAATTTTTTTATTCATTTATTTGATACTTCTAATTCTGAGAAAATGAGTGAATACAGAAATCAACCCACTAAGATCCTTTAAGATTACCTCCACTCTATACGCACAACCATGCCGTCATGCATCATGTTTTTACCTAATACTCCCCGACTGGATTTTAAAACACGGATGATACAGTTACTCCCTACCTTTCATGGCTTAGAAAATAAAAATCAATATTTGCATATTAGGGAGTTTGAGGAAATAGTTGCGACTTTTCATAGTCAAAATACAACTAATGATATTGTGCGACTTAAGTTCTCCCCCTTCTTATTAAAGGATAGAGCTAAGAGTTGGTTGTACTCGCTAAGACCACGATCTATTGGATCATGGAATGAGACGACTCAGGCTTTCTTCAATAAACATTTTCCCCAACATAAGACTAACGCTTTGAAAAATTAAATCTCCACCTTTTCAAAAAAGGATAGTGAGACTCTGTATTAGTCTTGGAAGAGGCTTAAGGAGTTGTTGAGTATGTGTCCTCACCATAGGTATGAGAATTGGCATCTAGTGAGCTATTTTTATGAGGGACTTGCACCTAGAGAGCGTTAATTTATGGAGAAGATGTGTAATGGTGAATTCTTACAAAAAGATCCTGATGAGGCCATAGAATACCTCAATGAGTTTACTAAAAAAGCTCACACTTGGATTAGACCTAATGCTACTAAGAGCACAAATAGGTCATAACCTGTAGGAAACCCAAATGGTGGTGGAATCTACCATCTCAAGGAAGAGGATAACCTAAAGGCTAAGGTTGAGATGCTCACTAGGAAGTTAGAGATGTTAAAGATTAAGGATGTAAAGCCAACACATGTGGTTAATCATGTAGAGTCTTTTGGACTATGTTTTGTGTGTGGTGGGGCAGATCACCTTGCCCAAGATTGTCCCACGTTTGCTGAGATGAGAAGGATGTACGAGGAACAATGTAATGTCTTAGGTATGTATAAGAAGCCTTTTACACCTTTCTCTGATACATGTAATTCAGGGTGGCGCAATTTTATGTAGAAGTCTGAAAACCAGCCGCCTGCACAACCACCTAGATCATATCATGCACCACATCATGCATCTTCATCTTCTAAGAGTCCTTTAGAAGACACTTTATATGCTTTTATTGAGGCACAGGGAAAGACCAACCAGAAGTTCGAATCTTTGATTATCTAAGTTGTTAAAGAAAACAAAGAGATAAAGAACCAAGTGTCCAAATTGATGAACTCCTTGAGTGTGAATGAACAAGTTAAGTTCCCTTCTCAAGACCAGTCCGCACCCCATGGTTAACACATGGCGCAAGAGAAGTTGAAGGATGTGAATGCCATTGTGACACGAAGTGGTACATGGTTCGAGTGTCGAGCTAAACCAAATAATATAATTCAAATTCTACCGATAACTTATAGTACAAGGCAGTGAACCGAGTCATCTCTTGAGGATCAAGAAACCAATCAAACCCAATCAAGATCACATAGGAGGGATTGACTTTATAGAATGTAAACGTAATAATTAAATATAAGAAAGAAAATCAAATTACAAAGTAACCAATCTAAGAAACCGTTAGAAATCTAGTTGGCTTGTTATCGATCACTAAATATGCATCTTGATTGAATTAATTAGTTAATATATGATTGACCGAAATCTCTGCATTAAACACATAGAATTCAACACTAGATAATCACCTAGAACTTAACTAATAAACAATTCCTAACTCTGCAATCGCTAGAATCATGCAACCTATGTTAGTTTAACAACCAAAATTCAATTAACCCAGATTAACAAATTTATCAACATAACCTTCTTCAATTCATGTGACTAAATCAAAATTAATCAATCATAATTTAATCATAAATCTTAATTAGGATTAAGGATTCAATCAAATCACATCACACAACAGAAATTTCTAATCATATAATTCGAAATCCAAATCAAGAGAAAAAGAAGATAGTTAATTCAACTCAAAATCAAAATTAGGAACAAAATCTCAAAGCCAAACTAGAATTTCCTCAAGATCCTTGCATTGATCTCAGATAATTAGCTCTCCATGGCAGCCACACATAATTTGCAAAATAAAAGAGAAAACTCTAAGTAGAAGAATCAAGTAAAAACGGATTGGGTTTCTATCTATCTCGAGTTCCCTATTTATACAAAAATAACTGCTATAAAAATTAAGAATCCTAATTTTTACCTAGGTTAAAGTTAATCCTCTGACTCTTAGCATTCCTTGGCCATAGAAATCACTTCAATTGGGCTTAAGATAAGAAAGTTATGCCCAATTCACTCTTAATAGGTCTTGGATCCCATCAGGCAAATTTGCGGGGGTTAAATGCCATCAAAACGTTGTAATTTCAAATTGTGGTCTTCATAAGAATTGAAGATATATGTCTTAACTTTCTGATTCCGTAGGTTTCAGGTCCATATCACACTTACATCCCAAATTATGGACCAATTAGTGCACATTGCTTGGGTTATGCGATAGAACCTGAGTTTTGACTTCCAAGCCCAATTCAATCCACTAGATATCCGATTCAAACTTCGAGTTCTCATCAAAGTTTTAGATCTTTCTCTTAACTTTCCTACAAGATAAAATTCATAATTATTAGATATCTAT
The DNA here is from genome assembly GCA_029884595.1 of Ormosia semicastrata. Lineage (NCBI taxonomy): Eukaryota > Viridiplantae > Streptophyta > Magnoliopsida > Fabales > Fabaceae > Ormosia > Ormosia semicastrata. The sequence continues at coordinate 82,082,747 of JAQQTO010000060.1, forward strand.
AACTCAAGATATGGATGAAATAAAGAAATAGTGTAAAATCCTAATAATGCTAGAAAAATCAATTAAGCACAATTTGAGCCCGAACTTATAAATTGTGGCCCAAACCAATCAATTAAGCATATAAGAGGTTCAAGAGACTAAATATGAGGGTTAACTAATGTATGAAAATCGTGTTTATTAAATTCCTCCACACTTAGCTTCTACACGTCTTGGGCAAACTAAAAATTCAAATTAAGGGACAAGAAACACAAAAACTCAAAAACTAAAACTCAAAGAGATTCACTTTCCAATGACCTTCAAGAATGTAAAAGTTTACAAGTAAGGATAGTAACCAAGAAGTTTAAGGGATCAAAACATTCGTGAAGTGACATTTCTTTACATCTCAAATCAATAAGCAAGGTAATTTCAATTGAAAAGCATAAACCAATAATGACAGATTCTCACAAGATATACTATCACTCCCTTAAGTGTTTAATGTTAGAAATATCTAGAAAGTAAGTATTTCACTCAACTTAACTCATAAAAATTTATACTACTATAAACTTGCTTATCTTCTTCTTCTCCACTATTCTATACACACGCATACACAAATCAAGAGTGCTTTATTCAATGTTGTAATGGGTCAAGGTAAGGAAATGAAATAATACGGATATGACAAGCTAAATATCCAAGAGAATAAAAGAGCATTGGGGAGGAACTCAAATGACAAGCATGAAATTTTACCCCCAATTCCATATAATGCGCATTCTCTTTACATATTTCTTTTTTTTAATCTTTTTTTCTTTCACAACCTTCTTGCATTTATTCTTTTTTTTTCTTTTTTCTTTTTTGCATAACAATTTAGCACTATATTTCCACACACCCCACACTTAAACCTTGCTTGTCTTCAAGCAAGACCAAATAACAATAACAATATAAGATTCTCCCACACTTGTTCAAGAGCTCATCCAAGGATAAGGCCAATGCTCTCCTATTCCCTATGGTAAAGGGACAACATAGTTTTTCACTAAGGGTATGTAATGAGTTAAGAACAACAAAAAATATGAAAATAAGCTCAAGGGGGTTAATCAAGGGGAAATATGTGAAGTTGACTATTTGGCTAAAGTAGCTAATGCAAGGAAAGAATGCCTCAATCATATTCATGCATGCATATGAAAATATAGCCACAAAAAGAATCAAAGCAAGTTCTAGAGTGATCAAAATCCATGAGTGAAAATCACACAAGAAGGAAGAGAATGGCACAATTACTTAATCCATTAATCAATAAGCTCAAATTCTCACAAGGTATAAGTCTATCAAACTTAATTTACTAATTCAATTTTTATTACCAAACAAGTCAAGTGCAAGATGAAAGACAATTCATTCACTTATGTCATGAACCTCTAAGCCTCAATTTGTCTAAAATCACAACTTCCACATATCTCAAGAGCCATAAGAAAGCAATTAAAAATTAAAAACAAGAAGCACACATTTTTTTTTCAAAAACATCAAAACAGAATTTAAAAACAAAACAAAATTAGAATTGAAAAATAGAAAAATAGAAAATAGAATTGACAAAAAAATAAATAGACAGAAAAATAGAAAACTAAATTAAAAATAAAAAAATTAAATAGAAAATAAACAAATAAGGAATGGAAACTCCCTCTTTCATGTTGGATAAGTAGCATCAATCAAGGCCACCTCCTACATGGTATGCTTTTGGAAACCATCATAAAAGTTCTTGAGTCTATGCCCATTAGCCTTGAAGCTCCTCTTTGTAGTCACATCTTGAAGCTCAACTACACCATAAGGAAAAACATTAGTAACAACAAAATGATCTTCCCACCTAGATCTCAATTTTCCAGCATTAATTTAAGACAAGAATTATATAAAAGCACTTTTTGACTAATCTCAAATGTTTTTCTCATAATCATCTTATCATGGAAGGCTTTGGTCATCTCTTTATAAAGTTTGGAATGTTCATATGCCTCCAAGCGGATCTCCTCCATTTCATGCAACTGTTGCTTCCTCTCCAAGCCCGCTTCGTCTAAGTCCAAGTTGCACTTCTTCATCGCTCAAAATGCGTGATGCTCAATTTCCATGCGTTGCCAAAGACAATCCGATAAGGAGACATCTCAATCGGTGTCTTATAGGCAGTCCAATAAGCCCATAAAGCATCCTCAAGCTTCTTGCTTCAATCCTTTCTGTTAGGTTGGACTATCTTTTAAAGTATCTACTTGATCTCTCTGTTAGAAACCTCGGCTTGCCCATTAGTATGAGGGTGGTAAGGTGTAGAAGTTTTATGCATGACTCCACACTTCTTCATCAAAACCTCTATGCTCCGATTACAGAAATGTGAATCCTGATCACTGATGATGGCCCACGGGACTCCAAACCTGCAGAAAATTTGTGATCTAACAAAATCCACAACAACTTTGGAAACATTAGTCTGAGTGGCTTTTGCCTCCACCCACTTAGATACATAATCAACAACTAGCAAAATGTAAACAAAACCAAAAGAAATAGGAAAGGGCCCCATAAAATCAATACCCCATACATCAAAAATCTCACAAAATAGCAAAGGTTTCTGGGGCATCTCATTCCTGCTAGAAAATGTTCCCTATTCTCTAGCACTGTTCACAAGACTTACAGAACAAGTATACATCATGGAATAAGGTAGAATAATATAAACCAGAGTCCAATATTTTTCTAGTTGTACGTTTAGGTCCAAAATGTCCACCACATGCAAATGCATGACAAAAGCTAAGAACTAAATCAAACTCATGATCAGGTATGTATCTCCTAATCACTTGGTCATTACAAAATCTCCACAGATAAGGATCATCCTACACATAATACTTAGACTTACTTTTTAACTTATCAATTTGAGCCCTAGTGAAATATACAGGCAAAGCACTAGCAACCAAGTAATTAACTAGGTCAACAAACCAAGGAGAGGTAGTTTTACCTTGCAGTTGTAAAAGCTGCTCATCTGGGAAGGAGTCATGGATGGCCAGAGGCTCTGAAGCTCTCTCAATTTTGCTCAAATGATCAGCCACCAGTTTTTTGCTCCACTCTTATCCCGAATGTCAATATCAAACTCCTAGAGCAGTAACATCCACCTAATTAATCATGATTTCGCTTTAGGTTTCTTCAGAAGTAACTTCAGCGCTGCATGATCAGAAAACACAACTACTTTAGAACCAAGTAGATATGATCTAAATTTGTCTAAAGCAAATACAATGGCTAAGAGTTCTTTTTTTATAGTTGTGTAGTTCGCTTGAGCAATATCTGAAGTTCTGGAGGTATAGTAGATCACATGAAGATCCTTCCCTACTCCCTGTGCCAAGACAGCTCCCACTGCATAATTGGAGGCATCACACATAAGCTCAAATGGAAGTGTCTAGTCAGGGGGTTGGATGATGGGAGTGCTAGTCAACGCCTTCTTCAAATGATCAAAAGCTTCCTAGAATTTTTGGTCAAAGACGAACTCCACATCCTTTTGTAGCAAATTAGATAGTAGAAGGGCAATCTTGCTAAAATCCTAGATAAAGCACTTGTAAAAACTTGTATGTCTCAAAAAAGAATGCACCTCCTGCATACATGTGGGATAAGATAAACAGGTAATGACATCTATTTTAACAAGATCTACTTCAATGCCCTTACTAGAGACTACATGGCCTAAAACTATACCTTACTCTACCATGAAATGATAGTTTTCAAAATTTAAAACAAGATTAGTTTCAATGCATCTATATAGTACCTTAGCCAGACTATCCAAACAAGAATCAAAAGAATAGCCATAAATAGTAAAATCATCCATGAATTCCTCCATGCACTCTTCTAAAAAGTTTGAAAAAATGCTCACCATACACCATTGGAAGGTGCCAGGGGCATTGCAGAGGCCAAAGGGCATCTATTTGTAAGCGAAGGTGCCGAAGGGACAGGTAAATGTGGTATTCTCTTGATCTTTAGGTGAATGTGGATCTGGAAGTATCCAATGTAACCGTCCAAGAAGCAATAGTGTGACTTACTAGCCAATCACTCCAACGCCTAGTCAATAAATGGAAAAGGGTAATGATCCTTCCGAGTAGCTTGATTAAGCATTCTATAATCAATACAGACTCTCCAGTTATTCTGTACTCTAGTAGGAATAAGATCATTCTTCTGATTGGCCACAACAATTACTCCATATTTCTTAGGGACAACTTGCACTGGGCTCACCCATTGCTATCAAAGAAGGAATAGATAATGCTAGCCTATAGTAGCTTGGTGACCTCTTTTTTCACTATACCCAAAATTAGAGGATTTAGTCTTCTCCGGGGCTGTCTCACTGGTTTAGCTCTATCCTCAAGTAAAATTCTCTGCGTGCATGTGGAAGGGCTAATGCTAGGAATATCTGCTGTAACACCCCGATTTTCCTTTGTTTTTGGTTTATTTGTGATGTTGTGAGTTTTTTGTGATTTTTGTGAATTTTTATGAATTATCTGATTTATTTTGATTATTTTTTTTAAAAAAATTTTGGACTATTGAGATGGGGTCGGGGGATCTTACTAAACCCGAAATCAGAAACAGTTATTGAAGTTTTTATTGTCTGAGATTTTATCTGACCAATAAAATTTGTGTACGCTCTATTACTCATTGGACAATAAATACTAGGTTTGTTAACTGTAACCTTTGTCCACTGGATAATAACTTTTAGTAAAAATCTAGTAGATTGTTTATATCTAGTCATCCATGTGACATCATCCATGTGACATCATTCTTTGACTTTTTGGACCAAGGAGGAAGCTTCCTAAGGAAGCTTTGAGAGAAGCTTGTTGGAGAAACTTTGGAGCCTCTCCCTAGGTGTAGTGCATGGCCATGAAGGGAGAAAAGGGGATTCTAGAGTAAGCTTCCATCTAACTCTCATTTTCATCACTTTCTATTCATTCTCATCAACTGAAAGCTACACATTTTCTTTCCTCATTTTCTCTCCACAAGGCTCACGGCCACACCCCTCCACCCACCCTCCAATCTTCTTTAATTTCAACCATTCACATTTCTTGAATCTAAATCTCTTTCTAAGACACTTTGGTGTGGAGATCTTGACTTCATTCATCCTTTTCAAGTGTCTCTTAAAGTTAGGGCTTGGAAGCTTATAAGGTAAAATTCCTCCATCTTCTTTCTTATTTTCATTCTTTCCTTATTCCTTCTTCTCATTCTTTTCTTCCTTCTAAGACCATGACTTTGATCCATGGTCATTCTATTACAACCCCTTGATGTTGACCTTTTGTATGTATTTTCATTTTCAAGAGACTCTTGGAAGAGAAAGTTTGTTTCAAGAAGATTTTCAAGAGTTGGTTGGACATCCCATAAGGTAAGAGGGAGATTACTCTCATCAAACTTTCGTGGTGATGAGGGACATTTTGTTATATTGAAAGTGAAGGATCCATGTGCAGGTTGTTCACTTGTTTGTGTTGACTTTTGGTGATTTTGAAATTTTTACCTTATAAGATTTTATGGGTTGGTATGGTGCATGATCTTGGTAGAATGAAAAACATTAATAATTGATATATATTATTTAATTGGAATCTCATTGTGGATGATGAAAATTTTGAGACCCAAAGCCCTTAGTACTCATGGCTAAGAGATCTTAGAGAAGGTATCCAAGATAAAAATTTTGTGTTGATTTAGAACTTAGATGGTTAGGTGAAGAAAGGATATGCTTAAGGATTTGTGAGAATGAAAGTGCGATAGAATAAAACTTAGTCATTTTAATAAAGAGGGATTTCGGCCTTTAGTGGGAAAACACAAGCTTAAAATAGAAATAATGAAGACTTAAGGCATTTTTAAAGCTTAGGGAAAAAGGAAAAGAATTTGTAAGGTTAAGACAATGTGATTTATTTTTAGGTTCTTGTGAAAAATACGAGGAAGTATTACTAGAAGAACTTAGCTAGAAGAGTTTGGTGATTAGAGTTAATATCTACAGTTATCCTTAAAAGTATAAAAATAATAATAAAGCCTGAAAGTGGAATAATAGTTCAACATAATAAAGAAGTTTGTGAGATTGTTCCATGTAAATTGAAAATGATGATTCCTGAATTTGCACAATGGAAGTGCTTTGCCACTAAATATAATAGCATTGTGCTGTCGGGCCGACGTACTGGACCCGGAAATGTCAGTGGTTAACTTAAGCCCTACTGTGGCTCCTTTTGGTGGAATTTATGCTGCTAATGAATATGGTCTTATCTTTGTCGTATGATCATGCATTGTGAAAGTCAGAATAACTTGTTGTAAAGGTTATATGCCTAGGAGAAGAATTACAGCTTTGTGCTGGTGTGAATTTTATAGGGAAGGTCTATGAATGACCTAGGAGGTGTCGGGGTGCGGGTATCCCACAAGTGGACAGTTGGTAGCTCCACTGGGCCGTGGTGACTGTACAACGCACTGACGATCTCGACGAGACCTTATTCCTATTCCTGATCTAGTTGAGAGTGTCTTGTATAAGCCACGTTTCGTATATTGATTATATTGGAAAAGCACATGATTTAAGGTTAACGATATACAGACATGACTCCCCAATCATTCTCTCCGATGGTTGGTTTAACTCCATGGAATATGTGTCAGTCCATTGTGCATTCACGTAGTCATCGAACATTTTATATGATACATTTATACTGTGGAATTATCTACTATTATACTATGGAATTGTCTATTGATATATTACTGTAATACCTCCTGAGAAATTTGATGACTGTAGTTATTATTTCTGTACTCTGTGACCTTATTGATATTGCTGTCTCTTGCTGCCATGCCGGTATTGATGTAGGGAATCTCACCTCTTTGTCTTGTTATTTTGTCTATTTCTATTTTATGTGCTCCTATTGATAAAGACTAAGAAGAAGAAGAAGAAGATCTGCAGTTTCCTATTGTTTTGTTTTTGGATGGCTGGGAGAAGGGATTTTGTTGGTTTTGTGAAAGTTCAATTCCACGAAGGTGCAGACGCATGGCGCATCAATTGGGACATTGAACGTATTAGACACGTAAGAGATGTGACTTTATCTGTTCGTAGGTCCCACGATGGGGAACTTTTCTTTTCTCTTAGTGTTTCTGTGCGTCTAGAGTTCTTTATGCCTATCAGGGAGCTATGGGGTGATTTGTATTACACTCCTAGGGAAGACCCAGACCCTGTGGTGTCATCTGCTAGGACACCCATCTGCGAGCTCTTACCCCGGTTGAGGGTTCTGTTCAAGGAGGAGGACCCGACAGAGGATCCTGAGGAGGATCCAACAGAGGATCCAGTGGAGGACCCTGCTCCCTAGGCATTTAGACTTGAGCTAGTCTATGCTTTGTTAAATAGTTGTATATGTATCTTGAGTACAAACTTGATGATTTTTTTGGGTGGACTATGATCCATGCCACTGATGTATATTCTTTTTGGTATGTAATATTCTGTAAGATATATCTTATGTTGTTCATGTTTCGTTTAAGTTTGTGCTTTTGAAAATGTAAATTTGAAACCAATATTTTCCATGATTAAACCTTCCTCACGTTTTGTTAAGTTATTGATGGTTTTAACAAGTAAATGTGGCATCCTAAGGAGGGTGTTACATTAGGTGGTATCAGAGCCCAAGTTTGAGTCTTTTAGGGTTTGTGGTTAGGTCAGTCATACTTGTGTTGTATGATTCTCTGTGTTTGGTTTCCAAAAGGAGACAAGATTGTTTGGAATGATTTCACCTGACTTTCATTGTGTATTGTTTAGTCTGACTCCAAAGGTACGTGATGACTCGTGGTGGAGATGCACATACAGATTCTGGACGAGATAGCAAGAGTATGGCTGCAGTAGCTGAGGCAATGCTGAGGATGGTATAGGTTAAAATGCAACAGAACCAAAATGCTGCCCAACAATAAGAAGCTACCGCTGAGACTCAGAACCTGTCAGAGTTTCGCCACAACAATCCACCCCAATTCAAAGGAGAGTTCGATCTAGAGAAAGCAAGCCTTTGGATCAAAGAGTTGTAGAAGATGTTTAGAGGAATGGGATGTACTGATGCTAAGAAGGTAACTTATGCTACCTTCATGTTTGTTGGAGATGCTAAAGACTGATGGGCAGGAGCCCATCGATTGATGGAAGCAAAGGGAACAATGATCACTTGGGAAGTCTTCAAGGACAAATTCCTGGAGAAGTACTTTCTATCAACTACTTGGCATGTGAAAAAGATGGAGTTTCTAGGCCTAAAGCAAGGAAGCATGTCAGTCAGTGAGTATGCTGCCAAGTTTGAAAGCTTGTTGAAGTTCTCAAGGTATTTCCAGCTACAGCCTGATGAGGGGTGGAAGTGCCGCAAGTTCGAAGAAGGGTTGAGGCACGACTTGAAGAGAGGAAGTGTTGCCTTTGGGAATTGATCAGTTCCCAGCTCTTCTGGAGAAATGTTGCAGGATTGAGGACTTGGATCAATCACAGGAGACTAGAAACCATAACTTTAGACCCTTTCGATTCCAATGGGGATGGAATAGTAGTGGAAATCATTTTCAACAAAAGCCGTATTCGAGGCCACCGGTGAATCATTCTCAGTAACAACCACATGGAGGAGGTTCTAGGAGCTACAAGTTTAGTCAGACCGGGGCATCGACGCCAAAATGTCTCAAGTGTAGCACTTGACGAAAGAATGCACAATCAAGGGGATAATCAATTTTAAATGCGGGAAGCCCGAACACATCTAAAGGGATTGAAACCAACCCAAGGCAGAACCCTCTATCAACAATGTACGTGCTGCAAGACCTCAGGTGGGAGGAAGGGTTTACGCTATGAGTGGAGCGGAAGCCTCCCAATCTGAAGATCTGATTAAGGGAGATTATGCCATAAGAGGTAATCTTTTAATTGTAATGTATAACTCAGGGGCGACCTATTCTTTTATTGCCTATGATTGTGTGCACCGTTTAGGATTATCCGTGTCTTCCTTACCTTTTGATTTGAGTATTTCTACTCCCATTGCTAGACATATTGTTACTACTCAAGTTTGTTTGAACTATCCTATTTTTGTGGAAGGTCGAACCTTTTTAGTCAATTTGATTCGTTTGTCGCTTTCTCAGCTAGACGTTATTCTAGGAATAGATTAGTTATCTTCTAACCATATCTTATTGGACTGTTATAATAAAACCCTAGTATTTCCAGATTCTGAGATTTCTGCATTTATAACTGCTAACCAAGTCAAAATTTTCTTGAGGGAAGGAGCTCAAGGATATATGCTTTTGTCTTCTTTGGAGGTCAAGGGTGAGACCAGTGTGAATGCTATTCCTATGGTCAATGAGTTTTCAGAAGTCTTTTATGATGATGTACTTGGTTTACCACCAGAAAGAGAGGTAGAATTTTCTATTGGTCTTGTGTCAGGATCTGGTCCTATATCCATGGCACCAAATTGGATATCGCCATCAGAGTTAGTTGAGCTCAAGAAGCAGTTGGAGGAACTTTTGGAAAAGAAGTTTGTGAGACCTAGTGCTTCACCGTGAGGAGCTCTAGTGCTGTTAGTCAAGAAGAAGGATGAGACTTATCAGTTATGTGTGGACTACCATCAGTTAAACAAGATTACAATCAAGAACAAGCACCCACTTTCGAGGATATATTATTTGATGGATCAGCTAAAGGGAGCTGCTGTTTTCTCCAAGATTGATTTATGTTTTGGCTATCATCAAATTCCCGTGAAAGTAGAAGATGTTCCTAAGACGACCTTTTGGACACGTTGTGGGCATTATAAGTGCCTTGTGATGTCGTTCAGAGTAACACATGCTCCTGCTGTATTCATGGATTACATGAATCAGATCTTTCGTCCTTATCTAGATAGATTTGTTATTGTCTTTATTGATGACATTTTAGTCTATTCACGAAGTCAAGAGGAATAAGCCGAAATCTCAGGGTAGTACTTCAGATCCTGAAAGAGAAGAAGTTATATGCTAAGCTATCTAAATGTGAGTTCTGGTTAGAGGAGGTTCAGTTTCTGGGTCATGTGACTTCAAAGGAAGGGATTGCAGTAGATCCATTGAAAGTGGAGGCAGTTCTCCATTGGGAAATACCAAAGATGGTGACAGAAATTCGTAGCTTCGTGGGATTGGCCGGTTATTATCGAAGATTTATCAAAGGATTCTCCAAGATAGCAGGACCTCTCACTCAACTTACAAGAAAGAATCAAGCATTCATATGGACTGATGCGTGTGAAGGGAGTTTTCGAGAGTTGAAGAGATAGTTGACTTCTTCGCCAATATTGATACTACCCGATCTTGGTGAACTTTTTGAGGTGTATTGCGATGCTTCATGTCAGGGTTTAGGATGCGTCCTTATGTAAAATAGAAGAGTGGTGGCGTATGCTTTAAGGCAATTAAGAGTGCATGAGAAGAACTATCCCACACATGACTTGGAGTTAGATGCTGTTGTGTTGGCGTTGAAAATCTGGAGGTATTTTCTTTATGGGGCAACCTTTAATGTCTACAGTGACCACAAGAGCCTGAAATACCTGTTCGATCAGAAGGAGCTAAATATGAGGCAAAGTTAATGGTTAAAGTTTTTGAAAGCCTATGACTTTCAACTTCATTATCATCCCGAAAAGACAAACATCATAGCGGATGCTTTGAGTAGGAAAATGCTTAGTGTTTCTGCTATGATGCACATGGAAAGTGAGTTGATAGAGTTGTTTCAGGACATGCGGTTGTTTTTGGAGTTGACACTAGGGAGGATGCGCTGAAGTATGATCACTATTTTGAGTGGACTATTAGAAGAAATTCGAAAGAAACAGAGAAATGACCCATAGTTACAATATGAGAAGGAGCTAGTAAAGCAATGTGCTATATCTAAATTCACATAAGGACCAGATGGAATCCTAAGATTCAGAGATAGAGTTTGTGTACCGAGTGATTTCGAGCTTAGGAAGATGATTCTTAATGAAGCCTATAAGAGCAAGTTGAGCATGCACCCCGGAACTACTAAGATGTACCAAGATTTGATATGATTATATTGGTGGCAAGGAATGAAGAGGGATGTTCCCAAGTATGTATCATCTTTTTTACTTTTCCAAAAAGCTAAAGTGGAACACCAAAAACCATCCGGAGTACTGTAACCTTTGACTATTCCAAAATGGAAATGGGATAGCGTTGCAATGGATTTTGTGAGTGGATTACCAAGGACTAGAAAGGGATATGATTCAATATGGGTAATTGTTGATCGACTTACGAAGTCAGCACACTTCTTGCCAATTAATATAAGGTATTTGATGGAGAGATTGGCTCAAGTGTATGTTGTTGAGATCGTTAGACTACATGGTATTCCTTCGAGTATTGTTTCTGATAGAGACCTGAGGTTTACATCAAGATTCTAGAAGAGTCTACAAGGAGTCATAGGAACGAAGCTTCATCTAAGTTCTGCATATCACCCACAAATGAATGGTCTGTCAGAGAAAACAATCCAGTCGTTAGAAGATCTATTAAGAGCTTGTGTCTTAGAACAGATTAGGAGTTGGGATGAAATCTTGCCTTTGATAGAGTTCACCTATAATAATAGTTTCCACGTAAGTATCGAGATGGCACCCTACGAGGCTTGTATGGACGACGGTGTAGAACACCCCTGTGTTGGTACCAAGATGGCAAAAGTTTCATGGTAGGACCTGAGCTTGTGTGACAAATAACTAAAAAGATTAAGATGATTCAAGAAAGAATGAGAGCAACTCAGAGCCGACAGAAAAGCTACGCTAATAAAAGACGGCAACCTCTTGAATTTGAGGAAGGTGAGCATGTCTTTTTTAGAGTTACACCTACGACTGGTGTTGGAAGGGTTATTAAGTCTAGAAAACTCACTCCAAAATTTATCGGACCATATCAAATTCTTTGTCGGATAGGTCCGGTAACCTACTAAATAGCTTTACCACCTTTTCTTTCTAACCTTCATAATGTCTTCCTTGTGTCACAATTGCAGAAGTATATTCCTGATCCAGCCCATGTCATAGAGCCAGATACAGTACAACTAAAAGATAATTTGACTTATGAAACACTTCCTGTCAAGATTGAGGATAGGAGAGTGAAGCAACTCAGAGGCAAGGACATTGCATTAGTAAAAGTGATCTGGAACGATATAACTAGAGATGCAACATGGGAGCTAGAAGACAAAATGAAAGAACAATATCTGCATTTATTCTAAGGTATGATGAATTTTGAGAACGAAATTCTTTTTAGAAGGGGAGAGTTATAACACCCCGATTTTCCTTTGTTTTTGGTTTATCTGTGATGTTGTGAGTTTTCATGATTTTTGTTGATTTTTATGAATTATTAGATTTATTTTAATTATTTTAAATATTTTTTGTGTGGAAAATTTTGGACTATTAAGACAGGGCTAGGGGATCTTACTAAACCCGAAACCAGAGAAAGTTATCAAAGTTTTCATTATCTGAGATTTTATCTGACCGATAAAATTTGGGTATGCTCTATTACCCATTGAACAATAAATACTGGCTTTGTTAACTGTAACCTTTGTCCACTGGATAATAGCTTTCAGTAAAAATCTAGTAGATTGTTTATATCTAGTCATCCATGTGACATCACTCTTTGACTTTTTAGACCAAAGAGGAACTTCCTAAAGAAGCTTTGGGAGAAGCTCGTTTGAGAAGCTTTGGAGCCTCTCCCTAGGTGTAATGCATGGCCATGAAGGGAGAAAAGGGGCTTTTAGAGCAAGCTTCCATCTAACTCTCATTTTCATCACTTTCTATTTATTATCATCAACCAAAGCTACACATTTTCTTCTCTCATTTTCTCTCCTCAAGGCTCACGGCCACACCCCTCCACCCACCTTCCAATCTTCTTTAATTTCAACCATTCACATTTCTTAAATCTAAATCTCTTTCTAAGATACTTTGGTGTGGAGATCTTGACTTTGTTCATCCTTTTCAAGTGTTTCTTAAAGTTAGGGCTTGGAAGCTTCTAAGGTAAAACTCCTCCATCTTCTTTCTTCTTTTCATTCTTTCTTTCTTCCTTCTGCTCATTCTTTTCTTCCTTCTAAGACCATGACTTTGATCCATGGTCATTCTATTACAAACCCTTGATGTTGACCTTTTGTATGTATTTTTAATTTCAAGAGGCTCTTGGAAGAGAAAGTTTGTTTCAAGAAGACTTTCAAGAGTTGGTTGGACATCCCCCAAGGTAAGAGGGAGATTATTCTCATCAACCTTTCATGGTGGTGAGGGACATTTTGTTATATTGAAAGTGAAGAATCCATGTGTGCGTTGTTCACTTGTTTGTGTTGACTTTTGGTATTTTGAAATTTTTGCCTTATATGATTTTATGGTTTGGTATGGTGCATGATCTTGGTAGAATGAAAAACTTTGATGATTGATATATATTATTTGATTGGAATCTCATTGCGGATGATGAAAATTTTGAGACCCAAAGCCCTTAGTGCTCACAGCCAAGAGACCTTAGAGAAGGTATCGAAGACAAAAATTTTGTGTTGATTTGGAACTTAGATGCTTAGGTGAAGAAAGGATATGCTTAAGGATTTGTGAGAATGAAAGAGCAATAGAATAAAACTTAGTCACTTTAATAAAGAGGGATTTCGGCCTTGATTGGGAAAAACAAGCTTAAAAAAGAAATAATGAAGACTTAAGGCACTTTTAAAGCTTAGGGAAAAAGGAAAAGAATTTGTGAGGTTAAGACAATGTGATTTATTTTAGGTTCTTGTGAAAAATATGAGGAAGTATTACTAGAAGAACTTAGTTAGAAGAGTTTGGTGATTAGAGTTAATTTCTACTGATTATCCTTGAAATAATAATAATAATAATAATAATAATAATAATAATAATAATAATAATAATAATAATAATAATAATAATAATAATAATAATAAAGCCTAAAAGTGGAATAATAGTTCTACATAATAAAGAAGTTTGTGAGAATGTTCCTTATAAATTGAAAATGATGATTCCTGAATTTGCACAATGGAAGTGCTTTGTGACTAAATATAATAGCATTGTGCTGTCAGGCCGACGTACTAGACATGGAGATATCAGTGGTTGACTTAAGCCCTGCTGTGTCTCCTTTTGATGGAATTTGTGCTGTTAATGAATATTGTCTTATCTTTGTCATATGATCATGCATTGTGAAAGTCAGAATGACTTATTGTTAAGGCTGTATGCCTAGGAGATGAATTATACCTTTGTGCGGGTGCGACTTATGTAGGGAAGGTCTATGAATAACTTAGGAGGCATTGGGGCGCGGGTATCCCACAAGTGGATAGTTGGTAGCTCCATTGGGCTATGGTAACTGTGCAACGCACCGACGATCTTGACGAGACCCTATTCCTATTCTCGATCCGGTTGAGAGTGTCTTGCATAAGCCATATTGCGCATATTGATTATATTGGAAAAGCACATGATTTAAGGCTAACGATATATAGACATGACTCCCTGATCATTCTCTCCGACGTTTGGTTTAACTCCATGGAGTAGGTGTTAGCCCATTGTGCATTCACGTAGTCATCGAACATTTTATATGATACATTCATACTGTGCAATTATCTCTTGTTATGCTATGGAATTATATGTTGATATATTATTGTAATACCTCCTGAGAAATTTGATAATTATAGTTGTTATTTCTATACTCTATTACCTTGCTGATATTGCTATATCTTGCTGCCATGCTGGTATTGATTTATGGAATCTCACCTCTTTGTCTTGTTATTCTGTTTGTTTTTGTTTTATGTGCTCCTATTGATAAAGACTAAGAGGAAAAAGAAGAAGATTTGCAGTTTCCTATTATTTTGTTTCTAGATGGTTACGAGAAGGGATTTTGTTGCTTTTGTGAGAGTTCAATTCCACGAAGGTGTGGACGCATGGTGCATCGATTGGGACATTGAACATATTAGATATGTAGGAGTTGTAACTTTATCTGTTCGTAGGACCCGCGATGGGGAACCTTTCTTTTCTCTTAGTGTTTCTATGCGTCTAGAGTTCTTTATACCTATCAGGGAGCTATGGGGTGATTTGTATTACACTCCTAGGGAGGACTCGGACCTTGTGGTGTCATCTACTAGGACACCCGTCTGCGAGCTCTTACCCCGGTTGAGTGATCTATCCGAGGTGGAGGACCCGATGGAAGATCCTGAGGAGGATCCAGTGGAGGACCTTGCTCCCTAGGCGTTTAGACTTGGGCTAGTCTATGCTTTGTTAAATAGTTGTATATGTATCTTGAGTACAAACTTGATGTTTTTTTTGGGTAGACTATGATCCATGCCACTGTTGTATATTCTTTTTGGTGTGTAATATTTCATAAGATATATCCTGTGTTGTTCATGTTTCATTTAAGTTTATGCTTTTGAAAATGTAAATTTGAAACCAGTATTTTCCAAGATTAAACCTTCCTCACGTTTTGTTAAGTTATTAATGGTTTTAATAAGTAAAATATGGCACCATAAGGAGGGTGTTACATTAGGTGATATCAGAGCCCAAGATTGAGTCTTTTGGGGTTTGTGGTTAGGTCTGTCTTACTTGTGTTGTGTGATTCTCTGTATTTGGTTTTCGAAAGGAGACAAGATTATTTGGAATGATTTCACCTGAATTTCATTGTGTATTGTTTAGTCTGACTCCAAAAGAACGTGATGGCTCGTGGTGGAGATGCACATATGGATTCTGGACGAGACAACGTGAGTATGGCTACAGCTGCTGAGGCAATGCAGAGGATTGCAGAGGTTATAATGCAACAAAACTAAAGAGCTGCCCAACAACAAGAAGCTACCATTGAGACTCAGAACTTATCAGAGTTTCACCATAACAATCCACCCCAATTCAAATGAGAGTTTGATCCGGAGAAAGAAAGCCTTTGGATCAAAGAGTTGGAGAAGATATTCAGAGGAATAAGATGTACTGATGCTCTAAAAGTAACCTATGCTACCTTCATGCTTGTTGGAGATGCTGAAGACTGGTCGACAGGAGCCCATCGATTGATGGAAACTGAGGGAACAATGATCACCTAGGAAGTCTTCAAGGACAAATTCCTAGAGAAGTACTTTTCATCCAGTGCCAGCCATGCGAAAGAGATGGAGTTTGTAGGCCTAAAGCAAGGAAGCATGTCGGTCAGTGAGTATGCTGCCAAGTTTGAAACCTTATCAAAGTTCTCAAGGTATTTCCAACTACAGCCCAATGAGGAGTGGAAGTACCGCAAGTTCGAAGAAGGGTTGAGGCAAAACTTGAAGAGAGCAGTGCTACCTTTGGGAATTGATCAGTTCCTAGCCCTTCTGGACAAATGTCATAGGATTGAGGAGTTGGATCAATCACAGGAAACCAGAAACCATAACTTTGGACCCTCTCGGTTCCAAAGGGAAAGGAATAACGGTGGAAATCATTTTTAGCAAAAGCCATATTTAAGGTCACTGGGGAATCAATCTCAGCAACAACCATATGGAGGAGGTTCTGGTAGCTACAAGTTTGCTCAGACCGGGGCATCGACACTAAAATGTCTTAAGTGTGGAAAGGACCACTTGACGAGGGAATGCACAATCAAGAGGGTCATCTGTTTCAAATGTGGGAAGCTTGGACACATCTCAAAGAATTACAACTAACCCAAAGCGGAGCCCTCTGTCAACAATGTATGTGCTGTAAGACCTCAGGTGGGAGGAAGGGTTTACACTATGAGTGGAGCGGAAGCCTCCCAATTTGAAGATCTGATTAAGGGAGATTGTGCCATAAGAGGTAATCTTTTAACTGTACTGTATGACTCAGGGGCGACCCATTCTTTTATTGCCTATGATTATGTTCACTGATTAGGATTATCCGTGTCTTTCTTACCTTTTGATTTGAGTATTTCTACTCCTACTACTACACCTGTTGTTATTACTCAAGTTTGTTCGAACTGTTCTGTTTCTGTGGAAGGTCAAACCTTGTTGGTCGATTTGATTTATTTGCCTTTTTCTCAGCTAGATGTCATTCTAAGAATGAATTAGTTATCTTCTAACCATATCCTATTGGACTGTTCCAATAAAACCTTAGTTTTTCTTAATTCTGAGATTTCTGGATTTATAACTGTCAACCAAGTCAAATTTTTCTTGAGGGAAGGAGCTCAAGGATACATGCTTTTGTCTTCTTTGGAGGTCAAGGGTGAGACCAGTGTGAATGCTATTCCTATGGTCAATAAGTTTCCTGAAGTCTTTTCTGATGATGTACCTAGTTTACCAACAGAAAGAGAGGTGGAATTTTGCATCGATCTTATGCTAGGATCTGGTCCTATATCCATGGCACCATATTAGATGTCGCCATCAGAGCTTGTCGAGCTCAAGAAGCAGTTGGAGGAACTATTGGAAAAGAAGTTCGTGAGACCTAGTATTTCACCGTGGGGAGCTCCAATGCTGTTGGTCAAGAAGAAGGATGGGACTTCTCGGTTATGTGTGGACTACCGTCAGTTAAACAAGATTACAATCAAGAACAAGTACTCACTTTCGAGGATAGATGAATTGAAGGATCAGCTGATGGGAGTCGCTGTTTTCTCCAAGATTGATCTACGTTCTGGCTATCATCAGATTCGCGTGAAAGTAGAGGATGTTCCTAAGATAGCCTTTCGGACGTGTTATGGGCATTATGAGTACCTTGTGATACCGTTCGGAGTAACAAATGCTCCTGTTGTATTCATGAATTACATGAATCAGATCTTTCATCCTTATCTGGATAGATTTTTTGTTATCCTTATTGATGAAATTTTAGTCTATTCATGAAGTCAGGAGGAACATGCCAAACATCTCAGGGTGGTACTTTAGATCCTGAAGGAGAAGAAGTTATATGCTAAGCTATCTAAATGTGAGTTTTGGTTGGAGGAGGTTCAGCTTCTGGCTCATGTGATTTCAAAAGAAGGGATTGCAGTAGATCCACTGAAAGTAGAGGTAGTTCTCCAATGGGAAAGACCAAAAACAATGACAGAAATTAGTAGCTTCGTGGGATTGGTTGGTTATTATCGAAGATTTATCGAAGGATTCTCCAAGATAGCAGGACCTCTCACTCAGCTTACAAGAAAGAATCAAGCTTTCATATGGACTGAAGTGTGTGAAAGGAGTTTTCGAGAGTTGAAGAGACGGTTGACTACTTCGCCAGTACTGACCCTACTCGATCCTGGTGATCCTTTTGAGGTGTATTGCTATGCTTCATATCAGGGTTTAGGATGCGTCCTTATGCAGAAAAAAAAAGAGTGGTGGCGTATGCTTCAAGGCAATTAAGAGTACATGAGAAGAACTATCCCACACATGACTTGGAGTTAGCTGCTATTGTATTTGCGTTAAAAATCTAGAGGCATTTTCTTTATGGGGTAACCTTTAACATCTACAGTGACCACAAGAGCCTGAAATACCTGTTCGATTAGAAGGAGCTGAATATGAGGCAAAGGCGATGGTTAGAGTTTTTGAATGACTATGACTTTCAACTTTAATATCATTCCGAAAAGGTAAACGTCGTAGAGGATGCTTTGAGTAGGAAGATGCTTAGTGTTTCTGCTATGATACTCATGGAAAGTGAGTTAACAGAACAGTTTTGGGACATGCAATTGTCTGTGGAGTTGACACCAGGAAGGATGCGCTTAAGTATGATCACTATTTCGAGTGAAATGTTGGAAGAAATTCGAGAGAAGCAAATAAATAACCCATACTTATAAGATGAGAAGGAGCTAGTAAAGCGAGGTGTAGTATCTAAATTCACGGAAGGACCAGATGGAATCCTAAGATTCAGAGACAGAGTTTATGTACCAAGTGATTCTGAGCTTAAGAAGATGATTCTTGATGAAGCCCATAAGAGCAAGTTGAGCATGCACCCCGGAACTACTAAGATGTACTATGATTTGAAATGATTATATTGGTGGCAAGGAATGAAGAGGGATGTTGCCAAGTATGTGTCATCTTGTTTAATTTCCTAAAAACCTAAAGTGGAACACCAAAAACCATCCGGAGTGCTGTAACCTTTGACGATTCCAAACAATACACCTTTACGTATACTACTCAGAGAACACACAACACAAACAAGACAGACTCAATCACAAAACTCAAAGAAACATAAACCGGGGCTTTGATACTAACTTAATGCAATGCCTCTTTTTCCCAAAGGAACGTCACATTTTCAATTACAATGCAGAAATAAAATTATGTGAGTTAAGATCCGGTTCATTTTAATAATACATGTATATTCACTCAATTACAGTTGGGTATTTAAATCGGTGAGTATATTTTTTTTTCGTTGTTGTTATAATAATCAGAATTAATAACCATGTTGACGAAGCATAAATGGGACAAAGAATGAAACAGAAGTAAAGCATACATAGGAATTAATGTTGCATCATTATATATATATATATATATATATCAAACTGTTTAGTTACAAAGCCTGGTACATCAAAAGGCAAAACTATACCTGCCCCCAAAGGATTATACATACATATCCCCACGGTATCAGAATATATAGCCCACTATAGACAAAATGTCAGGCCCCCCAAAATAAAATACTGGTAGCCCTCAGTGGCTACAAGGAAAATCAATCCCTCAAGTGAGGAAGAATCCAGTCAGGATCCTTTTCAGGATCCTCTTCGGGGTCGTCCTCAGGGACTTCTTCGGGATCTTCCTCAGGATCTTCTTCGTCAAAGGAAATCACCATGGGAATCGCAGAGTTACGGGACGGGGCCCGAGCTGTGGAACAAAAGGAGTCTTCCCACAGAGTGAAATAACGGTCACCCCACATCTCGCGTATCGGTAGTTGAAACTCCAAATGTAAACTAATACAGCAGGTGAAGACAGGTGGCTCGTGGCGTCTCCAGGCTAGAGATATCGATACATCCCCCGTATAGACGCAACGCAGAACCATAGTTGATGTACCAAAGACACTGCCCTCCCAAGAAAGTCGGCGCACATCTCCCGAAAATCTCTGCGTGCGTGGCTCCATATTCTTCTGCGGTCGCTCGGTCGCCGAGATAAGGCCAAAACCAGGGAAGTCGGGAGCTTCCGGTTCCTTGCGATTATCTTCTATGGAACGCAATATACGGACAAAACAGTAATGGAGAGACAGAGAAGAGGTAAGACATCCTACCATCATTACCAATTATAGCATCGAGAAACCAAACGGCGCAAAGCGCCCACATAGCATTTATGACAAAGAATAATGGTAATAAACATTCAATAGCAATTATGATCAACCAAAAGTTCCGAGCCAGTCATATACATATAGATATATCAGAAGTACAACAGTTCCAATTATAATAACAATGTATGCCAGATAATTTATGGACCCACTATGCATACATGCCCTCAATAACCAAAATCCTACTCCATGGAGCTAGACACAAAACAGTCAGAGAGAACGATCAGGAGGTATGTCTGTATTCCTTGGCTGCCTAGGCCCTCAAGTGCTATAATTCTCAAATTATCATCGTGCACATCATGGCATTTTACAAGACATTCTACACAGATCTCGATATAGGACAGCGTCTCGGTCCGGATCGTCAGTGTGTTTGCATCGGTCTACCCCACGGACAGAGAGCTACCAACTGCCCATTGCGAGGTACCCGCACCCTGACGCCCCCAAGGTCAACGAGTAACCTACACTTGTCTATTCGCACCCGCACAATGGTGTAAGTTCAACTCCTAGGCTACCGGCCTTAACCAACGGACAATCACATTCTTTTTGTTCAATGCATAACTCAATCATACTCTTCATGACCAACTAGGTCCCTCAAGCTTCAAATGCATGTCATATCATTTAACAGCAAGATTTGATCCCATTCACGGATCCACAACAAGCCAATAGTACATTTTAAGGATAACCACAATTTCCATTCATAGTCATGATAGAAGTCAACCATTAAATTCATTATGTGCCTCACAAGCTCACCCATACTCATGTTCTTCCCTGTTTATGAATCCCTAATTAATTTCTAGTCATCCAATTATTTATGATTTATATGCTTTTATTAATCCAAAGGTTTTGAGTCCAGGAAGATACACGGCCAGAATCACCAACAAAGTCACAGATTTAATTGCTAGGTATTGGGTGATAAACCATACTTGTGAATTCAATGGAGACAATATATTTAGTGGAGGATTGAGGCTGCCATTCGACGAAAAATAACATGGGAGAAGGATGAAAGATGGGAGAACATTTTATAACAAGATTGGATAAAAATCAATTTCTGTCAGATGGAGGTTCTGTCGAACGGAGATCAAAACTGTCGAATTTTTCCAGAAGGTCAGCAGAAGTCCTAATCCGATGGATGTGGGTGTCGACGTTGGAGAAATCCCCCAAGGGTCGAACTGACGAAAAACACTATGGTCAGTAACTCTAATTCGACGGATCTTGACATTCTACTCGACGAATATTAACTTTGGGAAGCTTCTGTTAAATGGACAGAAAATCTACTCGACGGGTATGTCTCTCGATGGGTATTGGCATTCTAACTCGATGAATATGTCACTCGACAGATGTGGTCATTGAAATTCGATGGATTTAGCATTGGAGGAGTTTCTCTCCTAAGTGGTCAGAAACTCTACTCGACCGAAGATTAATTTCGATGGACATGGTCGTGGGTTCATACTCGAAGATTAACATTTCACTAGATGATGGACATGGTCGGGAGTTCATACTCGATGGATTTTAACATTTCACTAGATGATTAGGATATCATTTTATTCGACTAGATGATTAGGATATCATATTCGACGGGTTTGGCCAGGAGTTCATACTCGATGGATTTTAACATTTTACTAAGTGATCAAGACATTAAATTCGACGGGTTTGGCCAGGAGTTCATACTCGACGGATTTTAACATTTCACTAGATGATTAGGATATCATATTCGACGGGTTTGGCCAGGAGTTCATACTGTTACTAGTTTTCACATGAAATTTCCAAATTTCTGGGCTCAACGCCGTGACCATCCGAGAACCAATCGGAAGTCATTCCCTTCCATATTACACATTCCAATACATCCAGATATATATCAAAACACACAAACAATCAAATAGCACGCATACAATACAAACAACATTCAAAAACATAATGACCCTCAACACCAATCACAGACGTTCCTAAATGCTAAAATAGGTTGAGGAGGGGTGTCTTCCTCTTACCTTAGAGAAGCACAAAGAAAGGTTGCTCCTTTTTTGTCAGGATTTCGTTTTCAGCTTCCAGGAAATCCTTAAACATTTAAACTTGCAAAATCAGGACCCAATATTGAAATGAATACCCATGGTCATCAAAATGACAGTGGGTTACGAAAATGAGAAGAGAGGAAGAAAAAGCTAAGAGCTTTACCTTAAAGCTCCAACCTTTAAGCTTCAAAGACGTAAGAGAATGAAGATGGAGAAAATGATAAACTTTGAAGATGATTTCCTCAATGATGGTGGTCCTCCAAACACAAAATGGTGCAAGGAGTGTGACGTTTTTTTGAAGAACAAAATGGAGGTGTGGGTGGACGGTGTTGCTGTTGTGGGATAAAAGAGAAGAGAGACAGATCAGTGAATAGTAGCTGCGTATTGGGAGGAGGGGAAATGTGAGAAAGATGATGAATTAGACCCCTTAATTCAAACGTGCTGCACAAAATGGGAGGAGAGAGAAATAATAAAAATAATGGTTGGAGGAAGCTTCCTTGAGAAGCTTTGTGCGCTCCTCGATAAAGTGCATAGTAAACTTGTCTCCAAATTAAATACATGTGACAGATGATTAATTACATTGTGAAATTATTTTCTTAGTGAATAAAATTTACAATTGATGAAAATAATATTTTATTATTCATCAGATAATTTTATGATACTGCGATTTTATTTAACAGATAAAACCTTGAAAAATGCAAACCTCGCAAACTGTGCCCGGCCTCGGGTTTAGTAAGATCCCCTATTGACACGTTGACAGTTCAAGGTTTACCAGCCTCAGGGAAAATATTCTATTTTCCCCGGCTCCGCTTAGTGTACACGTAAAACGAAGAATATATTAAAATATTTATCATTTCCAGAAAAATCCACAAAAATTTCTAAAAATCATAAATATTATAAAATGATCGTTTATAATGAAATAAAGAATTTTCGGGATGTTACAACACTCCCCTTCTAAAAAGGAATTTCATCCTCGAAATTTGCATACCTTAGAATAACTGTGGGTGTTGTTCCTTCATCTTGTCTTCCAGCTCCCAGGTTGCATCTCCTGTCACCTCGTTCCAGATTACTTTCACCAATGCGATCTCCTTGCCTCTTAATTGCTTTATCTTCCTATCCTCGATTCTTACAGGAGACGTCTCATAAGTTAAGTTTTCTTTTAATTGTACTGCATCCGGTGCTATGACATGACTTGGGTTAGGAAGGTATTTTCAAAGTTGTACACATGGAAAACATTATGAATGTTTGAAAGGAAAGGAGGTAAGGATATTTGGTACGCTACAGGACCTACACGACGAATGATTTGGTATGGTCCAAGGAATTTAGGAGTGAGTTTTCTAGATTTTAAAGCCCGGCCTACCCCAGTCATAGGTGTGACTTTCAAGAATACATGCTCGCCTTCCTCAAACTCAAGAGGTTTTCTCCTTCGGTCTACATAACTCTTTTGCCAACTTTGAGCTGTCCTTATCTTTTCCTGAATTATCTTAACCTTCTCAGTTGTCTGCTGTATAATCTCTGGTCCAACAGTAAGGCGCTCGCCGTCTTGGTACCAACACAAAGGTGTTCGACACCGTCGTCCATACAGAGCTTCATAGGGTGCCATCCCTATGCTCGAATGATAACTGTTGTTGTAGGTGAATTCTATCAAGGGTAGAATGTCATCCCAACTTCTAGTTTGCTCTATGGTACAGGCTCTAAGCAAATCCTCCAAAGTTTGGATCGTCCTCTCAGATTGACTGTCAGTCTGCGGATGATAAGCAGAACTCAGACATAACTTCATCCCCAACGCTTCTTGCAAACTCTCCCAGAGATTTGAAGTAAATCTCGGATCTCTATCCGAAACAATACTCATAGGCACACCGTGTAGTCTAACAATTTCTCCAATATAGATCTGAGTCAATCTCTCCAGTTTGTATTTTATGTCGATCGGGAGAAAGTGTGCCGATTTCGTGAGTCGGTCCACAATTACCCAAATCGAATCATGACCTTTTCTTGTCCTTGGCAATCCGACTACAAAATCTATTGCAATACTGTCCCACTTCCATTTTGGAATAGACAACGGTTGCAGCAATCCCGCTGGTCTCTGATGTTCCACCTTAGCTTTTTGACAAACTAGACAAGTCAATACACGTCTAGTGACGTCACTCTTCATTCCATGCCACCAGAACAACTTCGTCAAGTCTTGGTACATTTTTGTTATGCCTGGATGCATACTCAACTGGCTTGTATGAGCATGGTTAATGATGTATTCTCTAAGCTCTTTGTCACGGGGAATACAAACTCTTCCACGAAACCTCATAATTCCATCCGTTCCTTCCGCAAACTCTGTTTCATCTCCTTGCTCCACTTGCTCTCTCACTTCTTGTAAGAACTTGTCAATCTTCTGCTTTTCCTTTATGTCATCCATTAGCTCACTTGTGATGGTAACTATATTCATGTAAATCTTTCCAGGTTCTAACTCCACAAAAGACCACACATCTCTAAACTGCTCTAGCATATCCTTTTCCTTGATCATCAGGGCAGAGACACTGATCATCTTCCTACTTAGAGCATCTGCCACAACATTTGCCTTGCCAGGGTGATACAGAAGTTAGAAATCGTAATCCTTCAGGAATTCTAACCACCTTTGTTGCCTCATGTTCAACTCCTTCTGATCATACAAATACTTCAGACTCTTGTGATCACTGAAAATGTTGAACGTTGCTCCATAGAGAAAATACCTCCATATCTTCAGAACAAAAACTACAGCCGCTAACTCCAAGTCGTGCGTCGGGTAATTCTTCTCGTGCACTCACAACTGCCTTAAAGCATAAGTCACTACTCTTCCATGCTACATAAGTACAGATCCTAGCCCTTGGTATGAAGCGTCGCAGTACACTTCAAACTGCTCATTCGGATCGAGTAGCACTAACACCGGTGAGGTAGTCAGTCGATTCTTTAACTCTTGGAAACTTTGCTCACAGCTGTCGGTCCATTCAGAAGCTTGGTTTTTCCTCGTGAGTTGTGTAAGTGGTCCAGCAATCTTGGAGAATCCCTCAATGAACCTCCGGTAATATCCAGCTAAACCCACGAAGCTTCGAATCTCCATTACGGACTTTGGCCTTTCCCATTACAGCACTGCCTCCACCTTCGATGGATCCACTGCAATCCCATCCTTCGAGATCACATGACCCAGAAACTTAACTTCTTCCAACCAGAACTCACATTTTGACAGTTTGGCATACAATTCCTTCTCCTTCAGAATCTGAAGAACTACACTGAGGTGTTCAGCATGGTCCTCCTGATTTTGAGAGTATACCAGAATGTCATCAATGAAGACCACAACGAATCTGTCCAAGTAAGGACGAAAGATTCGGTTCATATAGTCCATAAAGATAGCTGGTGCGTTCGTCACACCAAACGGAATCACGAGGTATTCGTAATGACCGTATCGGGTACGAAAAGTTGTCTTGGGTATATCCTCTGTCTTCACTCGTATCTGATGATACCCAGACCGCAGATCGATCTTTGAAAACACTGCTGCTCCCTTCAGTTGGTCCATTAAGTCATCAATTCTCGGGAGTGGATACTTGTTCTTAATCGTTACCTTGTTCAGCTGCCGATAGTCCACACATAATCTTGAGGTGCCATCCTTCTTGCGAACTAACAGCACTAGTGCTCCCCATGGTGACACACTTGGCCTGACAAATTGCTTTTCCAAAAGCTCTTTTAGCTGTTTCTTGAGCTCAGCTAACTCTGTCGGTGCCATCCTATAAAGTGCTATAGACACGGGACCAGCTCCCGGTACTAGGTCGATAGCAAACTCTATCTCTCGAGCCGGTGGTAAACCAGGTACATCATTAGGAAAGACTTCAGGAAACTCATTCACCACTGGAATTGTGTTCACATTAACCTCGTTCTCGACTTTCAAAGAAGACAGTAGCATGTATCTGTGAGCTCCTTCTTTCAAGAGAGCTTGAACTCGGTTGGCCGTCAAAAATATAGAATTCTCCTCTATGGGAAAAACTATGGTCTTTCTGGAACAGTCTAACAGAACATGGTTGGAAGACAACCATCCATCCCTAAGATAATATCTAGTTGGGAAAGGGGTAAATGAGATCGATCGACCAAAAAGGTTCGACCTTCAACAACCAATGGACAATTTAGACAGACTTTGGTAGTAACTACCGGTTTATCAGTGGGGGTAGAAACAGTTAAGTCAAAAGGTAAAGACGACACAGATAGACCCAGTCTTTGCACACAGTCATATGATATGAAAGAATGGGTTGCCCCAGAGTCATACAGCACAATTAAAAGATTACCTTCTATGGTACCTTCCCCCTGTATCAAATCTTCGGATTCGAAGGCCTCAGCTCTGCTCATAGTGTAGACTCGCCCTCCAGCTTGTGATTTCTTGGCTCTTGCAGGATTCACTGAAGGTTCGGCCTTCGTTTGATTGCAGTCTCGGGACACGTGGCCAGGTTTGCCACATTTGAAGCAGATGAATCCCTTCACGGTACAGTCCCTTGTGAGATGGTCTTTCCCACACTTCAGACATCTGGAAGGATACGCCGTGTTCTGGCCAGTCCGGTTCCCAGTAGAACCTCCACCAGAACTTCCACCCATGGCTTGTTGCCGATTCCCTGTGGGTCGGGAGTACGGCTTCTTCCGGGAAACGGTTAGCACTGTTACTGCCACCTCTCTGGAATCTCGTAGGCCCAAAGTTTCTGCTCTTCATGTCTCTAGATTGCTCCAGAGCCTCTACATCACAGCGAGTATCCAATAGTCGTGAGAATTCATTGATCCTCAAGGTGATCACAACCTTCTTCACTTCATACCTCAGTCCGTCTGTAAATCTTCGGCATTTCCATGCTTCATCTGGTTGGTTCTGAAAGTATGTCGAAAACTGTGACAAGTTTTCAAATTTCACTGCGTACTCGCTAACAGTCATATTTCCTTGTTGCAGGTTGAGGAATTCCAACTCCTTTGCATGCCTTGCGCTCGCAGGAAAATACTTATCCAAGAACTTTTCCTTGAATAAGCCCCAAGTAATCTCTCGGTTCGCAGCTTCCAGCATTTGTTGCACTCCATTCCACTAATTTTCAGCATTGCCTACTAGTATAAATGTAGCATAGTTCACCTTCTTGTGCTCGGCGCAGCTCATTCCTCGAAAGACTTTCTCCAATTCCTTGATCCACAGACTAGCCTTGTCCGGATCAAATTCTCTTTTGAATTGAGGAGGGTTATGGTGTCGAAACTCCGCTAAATTTTGAGCATCAGCAGTAGCCTCTAGCTGTTGAGCAGCTCGCTCTTGTTGTTGTGCAACTCTCTCTTGCTGTTGAGCAGCTTGCTCGATTTGCTATGCGACGGCCCCAGCCATCCTCTGCATCGCTGTAATAGCTGCTGCCATATCTTCCCTTCGTGCCATCTTACTTTCTTAGATCAGATTAACTGAAAACATAGAAAAATCAGTTGCATTCACTAGGAACACCAAACAATACACCTTTACGTATACTACTCAGAGAACACACAGCACAAACAAGACAGATTCAATCACAAGACCCAAAGAAACATAAACCGGGGCTCTGATACTAACTTAATGCAACGCCCCTTTTTCCCAAGGGAACGTCACATTTTCAATTACAATGCAGAAATAAAATTATATGAGTTAAGACCCGGTTCATTTTAATAATACATGTATATTCACTCAATTACAGTTGGGTATTTAAATCAGAGAGTATATATATATATTTTTTGTTGTTCTTATAATAATCATAATTAATAACCATGTTAATGAAGCATAAATGGGACAAAGAATGAAACAGAAGTAAAGCATACATAGGAATTAACGTTGCATCATTATACATATATATATATCAAACTGTTTAGTTACAAAGCCTGGTACATCAAAAAGCAAAACTATACCTGCCCCCAAAGGATTATACATACATATCCCCACGGTATCAGAATATACAGCCCACTATAGACAAAACGTCAGGCCCCCAAAATAAAATACTAATAGCCCTCAGTGGCTACAAGGAAAATCAATCCCTCAAGTGAGGAGGAATCGAGTCAGGATCCTTTTTAGGATCCTCTTCGAGGTCGTCCTCAGGGACTTCTTCGAGATCTTCCTCAGGATCTTCTTCGTCAGAGGAAATCACCATGGGAATCGCAGAGTTACGGGACGGGGCCCGAGCGGTGGAGCGAAAAGAGTCTTCCCGCGGAGTGAAATAACGGTCACCCCACATCTCGCGTATCGGTAGTTGAAACTCCAAACGTAAACTAATACAGCAGGTGAAGATAGGCGGCTCGTGGCGTCTCCAAGCTAGAGATATCGATACATACCCCGTATAGACGCAACGCTCAGAACCATAATTGATGTACCAGCACTCTAGCCCTCCCAAGAAATTCAGGCGCACATCTCCCAAAAATCTCTGCATACGTGGCTCTATATTCTTCTGCAGTCGCTCAGTCGAGATAAGGCCAAAAACTAGGGAAGTCGGGAGCTTCCGGTTCCTTGCAGTTATCTTCTATGGAATGCAGTATACGGATAAAACAGTAATGGAGAGACAGAGAAGAGATAAGACATCCTACCATCATTACCAATTATAGCATCGAGAAACCAAACGGCGCAAAGTGCCCACATAGCATTTATGACAGCAATAATGGTAATAAACATTCAATAGCAATTATGATCAACCAAACAGTTCCAGGCAGTCATATACATATAGATATATCAGAAGTACAATAGTTCCAATTATAATAACAATGTATGCCAGATAATTCATGGACTCACTTTGCACATGTGCCCTCAATAACCAAAATCCTACTCCATGGAGCTAGACACAAAACAGTCGGAGAGAACGATCAGGAGGTATGTCTGTATTCCTTGGCTGCCCAGGCCCTCAAGTGCTATAATTCTCAAATTATCATCGTGCACATCATGGCATTTTACAAGACATTCTACACAGATCTCGATATAGGACAGTGTCTCGGTCCAGATCGTCAGTGTGTTTGCATCGGTCTACCCCACGGACAGAGAGCTACCAACTGCCCATTGCGAGGTACCCACACCCTGACACCCCCAAGGTCAACGAGTAACCTACACTTGTCTATTTGCACCCGCACAATGGTGTAAGTTCAACTCCTAGGCTACCGGCCTTAACCAACGGACAATTACATTCTTTTTGTTCAATGCATAACTCAATCATACTCCTCATGACCAACTAGGTCCATCATGCTTCAAATGCATGTCATATCGTTTAACAACAAGATTTGATCCCATTCACGGATCCACAACAAGCCAATAGTACATTTTAAGGATAACCACAATTTCCATTCATAGTCATAATAGAAGTCAACCATTAAATTCATTATGTGCCTCACAAGCTCACCCATACTCATGTTCTTCCTTGTTTATGAATCTCTAATTAATTTCTAGTCATCCAATTATTTATGATTTATGTGCTTTTACTAATCCAAAGGTTTTGAGTCTAGGAAGATACACGGCCAGAATCACCAACAAAGTCACAGATTTAATTGTTAGGTATTGGGTGATAAACCATACTTGTGAATTCGACGGAGACAATGTATTTAGTGGAGGATTGAGGCTGCCAGTCGACAAAAAATAACATGGCAGAAGGATGAAAGATGGGAGAACATTTTATAACAAGATTGGATAAAAATCAATTTCTGTCGGATGGAGGTTCTGTCGAACGGAGATCAAAACTGTCAAATTTTTCCAGAAGGTCAGTAGAAGTCCTAATCCGATGGATGTGGGTGTCGACGTTGGAGAAATCCCCCAAGGGTCGAACTGACGAAAAACACTATGGTCAGAAACTCTAATTCGATGGATATTGACATTCTACTTGACGAATATTAACCTTGGGAAGCTTCTGTTAAATGGACAGAAAATCTACTCGACGGGTATGTCTCTCGATGGGTATGTGCATTCTAACTCGACGAATATGCCACTCGAAGGATGTGGTCATTCAAATTCGACGGATTTAGCATTGGAGGAGTTTCTCTCCTAAGTGGTCAGAAACTCTACTCGACGGGTTTGGCCTGAAGATTAATTTCGATGGACATGGTCAGGAGTTCATACTCGACGGATTTTAACATTTCACTAGATGATTAGGATATCATATTCGACGGGTTTGGCCAAGAGTTCATACTCGATGGATTTTAACATTTTACTAAGTGATCAAGACATGAAATTCGACAGGTTTGGCCAGAAGTTCATACTCGACGGATTTTAACATTTCACTAGATGATTAGGATATCATATTCGACGGGTTTGGCCAGGAGTTCATACTCGACGGATTTTAACATTTTACTAAGTGATCAAGACATTAAATTCGACGGGTTTGGCTAAGAGTTCATACTGTTGCTAGTTTTCACATGAAATTTCCAAATTTTTGGGCTCAACACCGTGACCATCCGAGAACCAATCGGAAGTCATTCCCTTCCATATTACACGTTCCAATACATCCAGATATATATCAAAACACACAAAAAATCAAATAGCACACATACAATACAAACAACATTCAAAAATAGAATGACCCTCAACACCAATCACAGACATTCCTAAATGCTAAAATAGGTTGAGAAGGGGTGTCTTCCTCTTACCTTAGAGAAGCACAAAGAAAGGTTGCTCCTTTTTTGTCATGATTTCGTTTTTAGCTTCCAGGAAATCCTTAAACATTTAAACTTGCAAAATCAGGACCCAATATTGAAATGAATACCCATGGTCATCCAAATGACAGTAGGTTACGAAAATGAGAAGAGAGGAAGAAAAAGCTAAGAGCTTTACCTTAAAGCTCCAACCTTTAAGCTTCAAAGACGTAAGAGAATGAAGATGGAGAAAATGCAAAACTTTGAAGATGATTTCCTCAATGATGGTGGTCCTCCAAACACAAAATGGTGCAAGGAGTGTGATGTTTTTTTGAAGAACAAAATGGAGGTGTGGGTGGACGATGTTGCTGTTGTGGGGTGAAAGAGAAGAGAGAAAGATCAGTGAATAGTGGCTGCATATTGGGAGGAGGGGAAATGTGAGAAAGAAGATGAATTAGACCCCTTAATTCAAACGTGCTACACAAAATGGGAGGAGAGAGAAATAATAAAAATAATGGTTGGAGGAAGCTTCCTTGAGAAGCTTTGCGCGCTCCTCGATAAAGTGCATAGTAAGCTTGTCTCCAAATTAAATACATCTGACAGATGATTAATTACACTGTGGAATTATTTTCTCAGTGAATAAAATTTACAATTGATGAAAATAATATTTTATTATTCATCAGATAATTTTATGATACCGCGATTTTATTTAACAGATAAAACCTTGAAAAATATAAACCTCAAAAACTGTGCCCGACCTCAGGTTTAGTAAGATCCCCCGTTGACACGTTGACAGTTCAAGGTTTACCAGCCTCAGGGAAAATATTCTATTTTCCCGGCTCGCCTCGATGTACACGCAAAACGAAGAATATATTAAAATATTCATCATTTCCAAAAAAATCCACAAAAATTCCTAAAAATCATAAATATTATAAAATGATCATTTATAATGAAATAAAGAATTTTTGGGATGTTACAAGAGTCGTATATACGACCACTGGGGAAACAACAACGAACAAATGGAGGAAGTTCAAGTGGCAATCGATTTAATCAGACTGCTGCATCGCCAATAAAGTGTTTGAAGTGTGGAAAGGGCCATTGGACATGAAACTGCATGATAAAGGGTATAATTTGTTTTAGATGTGGAAAGCCCGGTCATATCTTGAAGGATTGTGATCAACTTAGGACGGAATCTTCTGTCACTAATGAACGTGCGACAAGATCTCACGTAGGTGAAGAAGTAAATACAAATAGTGGAATGGGAACGTTCAAATACAAAGACTTAAGAAACAAGGAAGTTGTACCATAGAGAGTAATATTAAAATTGTGTTGTATAACTCGCAAAGTAACCCATTCTCTTATGGTTTGAGACTGTGTGAACCTTTTGGGGTTATCTGTGTTTCTATTTCTTTTTTATTTGAAAAAGTGCATCTTAACTTCTAAACTTACTATTATTACTAAAGCCTACTTAAAACTATCCTATTATTATTCGAGATTGGAACTTTTTTATTGATTTGGTTTGCTACTTCTTTCATGAATAGACTGAGTAAATCGATTTGAGTTATTCGTGTCTTTGTTATCGTTTGATTTGAGTATTTCTACTCTTCTTGTTAAACTTCTTGTTTATACTCAAGTTTTCTAACTCTACCCTATATCTATTAAAGAACGAATCTCTTCTGTTGATTTGATTTGCTTATCTAAAATCACATCTATTTGAGTTTATGACTTTATAAATGGATTGATTATTTTCCAACCATATCCTACTAGATTGTTTCAATGAAACTTTAGTGTTTCCTTGAACTAAGAATTTTGGATTTGAATCCAGAAATTGAATCTAGAACATTCATTCTAAACTTATTGGACCATGTTCATTTCGAAATCTATTAAACCATATCAAATTCTGTATTGGATAAATCTGGTAATCTACTGAATAGCTTTACCATTTTTCTTTCTAACCTTCAAAGTGTCTTCTATGAATCCTAATTGAGAAAATATATTCTTGATTCAAACCATGTTATAGTACTAAATACAGTACAATTAGAAAG
This sequence comes from Ormosia semicastrata, assembly GCA_029884595.1. Taxonomy (NCBI): domain Eukaryota; kingdom Viridiplantae; phylum Streptophyta; class Magnoliopsida; order Fabales; family Fabaceae; genus Ormosia; species Ormosia semicastrata. Next base: position 82,115,483 of record JAQQTO010000060.1, read on the forward strand.
AGAACCTGATCTATGATACTTTTTCTGTTAAAATTAAGGATAAGCGAGTAAAACAATATATCGTGGAAAAGGTAATTTGGAACGATGTGACGGGAGATACAACATGGAAATTAGAAGAGAAAATGAAGAGATGTCGCTGTTTACTTCAAGATCAATTCGGAGTAACGAATGTTTCTGTGATATTCATGAATTACATGAATAAGATCTTTCTTTCCTATCTAGGCAGATTTGTAGTTGTCTTTATTGACGATATTATGATCTATTCTCAAAATTCAAAGGAACATGCTAAACATGTGGATGCAGTGTCAAATTCTGAAGAAGAGAGTATATGCGAAGCTGTTCAAGTGTGAATTTTGATAAAGAAATGGTAGTGACGTATGTTTCAAGGCTAGGAAAGTGCATGAGAAGAACTATGTCTACGGTGATCACATGAGCTTGGAGTACCTATTCGATCAAGAAGAGCTTGATACGAGGAAGAAATGACAGTTAGATTCTTCAAAGGATTACGATTATTATTCGAATAATCTGATGGAGGAAATCCAAGAAAAGCAAGAGGATCATCTAAAACGACATAACTGGAGATGCTACGTGGAAGTTGAAGACAAAATAAAGGAGTAATATCCTTTTTGTTTTTATATGTAAGAGAAATTTCAAGGAAAAAATTTTTTTTAGAGGGAGAGAGTTGTAACACCCCGATTTTTCGTTCTTCTTAAAAATAAATACGTTTTATAATATTTAGGAGTTTTTGTGAATTTTTGGGAATTTTTAATTATGTTGAATATTTTAATATTATATTTTAATATATGTCCAAACTCTATTTTTTCTAAAAATATATGAGTTTTATAATTTTTATAATTTTTGAGAATTTTTGTAGAATTTTTTGAGTTTGTGATTATTTTAATATTATTTTAAGTTATATGTGTGTTTCAAAGGCCCGGAAAAATAAATTTTTTTCCTGGACTAGAAAGTTTTGGACTGTGAAAGCAGGATCGGGGGATCTTACAAAACCCGAAATCGTGAACAGTTGACAGAGATTTTCTGTATCTGAGTTTTCTATTACCCATTGTATAATAATAGCAGTAGCTATTATCCATTGGGTAATATCTGTTAGAAAAATATCTTAATGACTCAGCTGGTGACTCAACACTACGACTCACCATGTTGACTCAGCTGTTCTAGAAAATTTTATGATGACTCACCTAGTAAATATCTAGGAATAAATATCTACCGAAAAAATATCTTAATAAAATATCTCAAGTGTAATCATGAAAATAGAAAATATTTAGGTTAAATATCTTAAGAGTAATGATGAACCATCATTACTTAGCTTTTTAACTAACCAATAAGAATTGGTCAAACTTAGTGGCTTGGACTTTATTTTGAACCGTTGGATGGAAAACTTGATGAAAAAGCCTTAGATCATCACCATTGATCTTATCAATGGTGTGAGAGCAATCTTGATAAAGAAACTTATGATATCCACGTTAGATTTAATCAATGGCTATGAGATGGAGTTAATTTTTAATGGTTAGATTTGTTAGTTGAGAAACTAGATAATCTAACTTAGTTATTCTAATAGCCTAAGTAGTAACTAAATGGAACTAACTAAGTTAGCAAATACTTAGAATCTATAGTTACAAGAAAATATCTAGAGTTTTCTAGAAGCATGATCAATGCATGACAAATGCATAACATAATTATATAACTAGATAGTTATGATGTAACTAAATGATTTAACTAAGTTACCTTAATAGCTTAGTTAGTAACTAAATGAACTAACTTAGTTACTAAATATTTAGAAGCTAGTTACTATATAAATATCTAGAACCATCTAGAAACATGACTTAAGCATGACATATTCAATGACTTAAGTAAGTAACTAACTAGTTAGAATGTAATTAGAAATCCTAACTAATTAGTTTAAGTATAACTAGAAAATTAGAATGAAAACCAAATTGGTTTTGTCTCCCTAGAGCCATATGGCCAACTTGGCCATTCTAGCATAATCTTGAATGTTCCTAAAGACCAAAGAATGACTATTTGATGACTTAAGCCATGTGCACCCATGTGAGTCCATGTGCTTATGTTTTGTCTTGCAAAACAAGCCTTGAACCTTCTATGCAAGCATTCCCACAGCCATGCATTGGATATTAGGCTTTTCATTTCATTTCAAACATCTTTTCTATCTTAGCATCTTTTTCATAAATTCTAAACAACCAATTCTCTCACTTTTCTCTCCAAAGAACCCCACGGCCATGACCCATAGAACCACTTCCAATCTTCCATAATTTTATCTAGCTACATATATTGAATCTCCTCATTAATCCAAAACACTTTCATGTTGGGAACTTCTCAAGATTCATTCATCTTCAACCTTGTTCTTCAAGTTGGAGATCAAATAGTTCTTACCTTTCTTGCCTTGTGATGCTCACGGCCAACCACCCTAAGACCACCTTCCAAGTTTGTTTAATTTCGACTAACCATACTTCTTGAATCCTCACATCATTCTAAGACTATTTGATGTTGAGACTTTGATCAAATTCCAACATCTTCAAGCATAAATCTTGGATTTAAGTTTTAAGGTTTTAAGGTAAAATTCTTGAAAACTTGATTTCTAGTTTGATTTTTAGAGTCCTAAGGCCATGTTTGATCTATGGTCATCTTAATCAAGCTTTAGATACTAATTTGAATATGTTTGTTGTGATTCTAAGATCTATTTGGTGGTGAAAGTTCGATACAAAAAGAGACCTACGAGGAGCTAGGAGTACATCAACCAGGTAAGAGGGAGATTAACCTCATCGGCCATATGTGGCGGTGAAGGAATGGAATTGTTTGTATTTGTTAGTGAAAAATCCATGTGAGGATTTATTCGCTCGATTGTGTAATCATTGGTTTGTGCTTGTTGGATTATATTGTGTGATTGTTTTATTGCTTTGATAAGTATGCACTATTTATATATATATTTGGTATGCTTATAGTTTTGATAATATGCTTTCATGTGTGATTTGGAAAGCATAATAATTTCTATGGAACTTAAGATGTGATTCACATATGAGAAAATTTGTATGAAGACTCCAAAGAGCCTAGAGGCACACGACCTCATCACTACAAAGAGGACTAAGTATTCTTAATTATTTTTCCAAATTGAGGATTAAATGATTTTATGACAAGAAATTTAATTAAGAAATTTTATAAGGATATAAAGTGTTAGGAAATGATTTATATATGAATTTTGAAGCAATATGTGAATTCGACCAACATGCCATTTTTGATGTTCAAGATCCAAAATTATTTTACTAAGTGTAGACTTAGGTGTTTTAATAGTAAGAATTCAATTTGGTAAGTTTATGAATTTAAAAGACATGATTTTTTTAGAATTAAAATTAGCTTAATTAAGGCTATGCAATAAAATAAAAGCCAATACTTGAAATTTATTGACATATAGCTCACCCTCTGGGTTTTGAAGCACGTTAGGAAATTTTGAGCTATAATATCCTAAGTAAAATTAAGAAATATAGTTTTCTGGGAAACAGTAAAAAATACTAATTTTAAGGGTACTACATTGCACATATTATTCAAAGAGGGATTATTTGGAAAATATTATTTGAAGAGGGACTATTATATAAATATTATTTTATAGAATGACTATTATGCAAATAATGAAAATAATATTAATTTTTGATATTAAATGAGAAAAATCTTATTTTGGACTTAAAATATGTTAGAAATATTTTATGCGATTGGAAATACGTAGAAAAATCCTTACGCAATTTAAAACAGTAATTTTTAGCTACAAGATTGAGAAAACATTTTAAAATCTCTACACGCTTAAGAAAATGTTGAAAAACCTTTACTCGATTTGAAAACGTAACAGAAGTGTTATGCGATTGTGAAAATGCGATAATATTACTACGCGATTGAAAGAAACAACGAGTTTTACTGTAGAGCCAACATATTGAACTAAGTAATTTGTGAAACTGAAGTATTGGACCCGAATGAATCTTTGGTATTATGTAGTTGTATGGGCGGTTACATAATATCATTGATACTAATGGTATTAGACAATTGTATGGACGGTTGCGTTAATATCATTGGGAACAGTACAATGGTACTTTGTTTCGATTAAAGGTGCTTTTGAGCATTATACATTGATACTTCCATGTGATGACATGTGAATAAGCTATGCTGTGTGATCAATGACAGTATAGGTTTGAATCAGTTATCATGCATAGAAAAGCGTATTCACTTGATTTATAGGGGCATTTTATGCCTAAAGAATGAATGGGAACTTACAGGATAGTGGTTCGTGATAGATCTTGGGGCATGTCAGGGCGCGGAGATTCACACGGTGGAGTTGTTACCACCCGTGATTATTATATCACGTAATACCCTTAGCCTATGGACACTGATTGCAACGCACTGGCAGACCTGACAATACTATTGCTTTTCATGATCCAGTATAGACTGTCTTTTTAGGGGGGACCGATCTTCTGGAATGTTCATCTTTAATCTTGAGTTAGCTCCATGGAGTAGGATCAGGTTGCATTGTGCATAATGATGGTCCTTGTACTCATTGAGTATGTGCATGGTTAGTGTACACATTGTTCATGAACATACTCAACATTCACACTGTGGTGATATAGTATTGTGGTGATATAATATTATGATGGTATATTATTATGTCTGATATTGTGCTACAAGTTTATTGGATTATTTATCTATTAATTGCTATGAATATATCTGGTGATTTTTATTATTCTATGGGCTGTGTGTATGGAACAACGTTATTGTTCATATCATTTCTTTGCTACCATATTGGTATATGATGTAGGGGATATCACCTCTTTGTTGTATTTGTTCTGTCTGTTTCTGTTTATGTCTATGACTGTGAAGACTGTGATGGCGGCAAAGAAGGATCCGTTAGGTTTCTTTAGACTACAGTTTCTTGAAGGCGTTACTACTTGGAGTGTCCATTGGGACTCAGAGTATATAAAGTACTGTGGTGACATTACTTTGTCTGTAAGTAGGACCCACCACGGGGTCATTACTTCTTCTTTTATAATTGTATATGTAGAGTTTATTTTACCTATTAGGGAGGATTCCAAGATATCTTTCACCAGATTTCTTTTCCGTCGAGACATTCCTGGCTAGGAAATTTGTCTTCTGACAAGGGCTCATGTCTTAAGTGTTATGTTTTGGGGTATGTAAAAATAATGAATGTATAGTTATAATAAACTATGTTTAAATAAAAAGTGTTTTATTCAGTTATTATATTTTGAGTTACTTTAATTGGATCAATTTATGTTTTTCGAGAAAAAGAAATTTTGAAACCCGAATTTAAAATGAAATTAAATACTTTATAACACAGAAAATTAATTAATTATAAGGAGTTGTTTTGAAATATGATACCCTTCGGAGGGGGTGTTACATTAGTTGGTATCAGAGCCCAAGTTGGAGTCTTTTGGGTTTGTGGGTAGGTTTGTCTTGTTTGTGCTGTGTTTTTCTCTGACACCGAACACAGTGATATATTGTTTGAAATGGTTATGTTTAGTTTCGTTGTGATTTGAGTTTTGTTTGTCCTTGAAGAAAGACAATGGATCATAGTAAATATGGGCATGTGGACATGAGACGTGAGGATGATCGTATAGCCGCAGCTAGAAGTGTGATGCAGAGGATGACTGACATATTAGTACAACAGAATCAGATGGTCGCTTAGCAGCAGGAACTAATAACCGAACTTCTAAACTTGTTAGGGTTGAAGCAGTCTCAGGATGGGATAAGCTATAACTTTGACCAACTAGGATTCAAAAAGAAAAGAAGTGTAAGATCAATCGATTTCAGCAAGAGTCGTATATACGACCACCGGGGAAGCAACAACGAACAAATGGAGGAAGTTCAAGTGGCAATCGATTTAATCAGACTGCTGCATCACCAATAAAGTGTTTAAAGTGTGGAAAGGGCCATTGGACAAGAAACTGCACGATAAAGGGTATAATTTGTTTTAGATGTGGAAAGCCCAGTCATATCTCGAAGGATTGTGATCAACTGAAGATGGAATCTTCTGTTACTAATGAACGTGCGACAAGATCTCACATAGGGGAAGAAGTCAATACAAAGAGTGGAATGGGAACGTTCAAATACAAAGACTTAAGAAATAAGGAAGCTGTACCATAGAGAGTAATCTTAAAACTGTTCTGTATAACTCGTAAAGTAACCCATTCTCTTATGGTTTGAGACTGTGTGAACCTTTTGGGGTTATCTGTGTTTCTATTTCTTTTTTATTTGAAAAAGTGCTATCTTAACTTCTAAACTTGCTATTATTACTAAAGCCTGCTTAAAACTATCCTATTATTATTCGAGATTGGAACTTTTCTGTTGATTTGGTTTGTCTACTTCTTTCATAAATAGACTGAGTAAATTGATTTGAGTTATTCCTGTCTTTATCGTTTGATCTGAGTATTTCTACTCTTCTTGTTAAACTTATTGTTTATACTTAAGTTTTCTAACTCTACCCTATATTTATTAAAAATTGAATCTCTTCTGTTGATTTGATTTGCTTATCTAAACTCACATCTATTTGAGTTTATGACTTTATAAATGGATAGGTTATTTTCCAACCATATCCTACTAGATTGTTTCAATGAAACTTTAGTGTTTCCTTGAACTGAGATTTTTGGATTTGAATCCAAAAATTGAATCCAGAATGTTCATTCTAAACTTATTGGACCATGTTCATTTCGAAATCTATGAAACCATATCAAATTCTTTATTAGATAAATCTGGTAATCTACCGAATAGCTTTACCATTTTTCTTTCTAACCTTCAAAGTGTCTTCTATGAATCCTAATTGAAAAAAATATATTCTTGATTCAAACCATGTTATAGTACTATATACAGTATAATTAGAAAGAGAACCTGATCTATAATACTTTTTCTGTTAAAATTAAGGATAAGTGAGTAAAACAATATATCATGGAAAAGATAATCTGGAACGATGTGATGGGCAATACAACATGGAAATTAGAAGACAAAATGAATTACATGAAGTAACGAATTGTTTACTTCAAGATTAATTTGGAGTAACGAATGTTTCTGTAATATTCATGAATTACATGAATAATATCTTTCTTTCCTATCTAGGTAGACTTGTTGTTGTCTTTATTGATGACATTCTGATCTATTCTCGAAATTCGAAGGAACATGCAAAACATCTGGATGCAGTTTCAAATTCCGAAGAAGAGAGTATACGCGAAGCTGTTCAAGTGTGAATTTTGATTAAAGAAATGGTAGTGACGTATGTTTCAAGGCAAGGAAAGTGCATGAGAAGAACTATGTCTACGGTGATCACATGAGCTTGGAGTACCTGTTCAATCAAGAAGAGTTTGATACGAGGAAGAGATGATGTTTAGAATCTTCAAAGGATTACGATTATTATTCGAATAATCTGATGGAGGAAATCCAAGAAAAGCAGGAGGATCATCTGAAACTACATAACTGGAGATGCTACGTGGAAGTTGAAGACAAAATAAAGAAGTAATATCCTTTTTGTTTTATATGTAAGAGAAATTTCGAGGACAAAATTTTTTTTAGAGGAGAGAGTTGTAACACTCCGATTTTTCATTCTTCTTAAAATAAATATGTTTTATAATATTTAAGAGTTTTTGTGAATTTTTGAGAATTTTTAATTATGTTGAATATTTTAATATTATTTTGATTATTTTAATATTATTTTTGAAATATATGTCCGAACCCCATTTTTTCTGAAAATATATGAGTTTTATAATTTTTATGATTTTTGAGAATTTTTGTAGAATTTTCTGAGTTTGTGATTATTTTAATATTATTTTAAGTTGTATATGTGTTTGAGGCGGGCCCGGAAATTTGTATGAAGACTCCAAAGAGCCTGGAGGCACACGGCCTCATCACTACAAAGAGGACTAAGGATTCTAAATTATTTTTCCAAATTGAGGATTAAATGATTTTATGACAAGAAATTTAATTAAGAAATTTTATAAGGATTTAAAGTGTTAGGAAATGGTTTATATATGAATTTTGAAGCAATATGTGAATTCGGCCAACATGTCATTTTTGATGTTCAAGATCCAAAATTATTTTACTAAGTGTAGACTTAGGTGTTTTAATAGTAAGAATTCAATTTGGTAAGTTTGTGAATTTAAAAAAAATGATATTTTAGAATTAAAATTAGTTTAATTAAAGCTATGTAGTAAAATAAAAGCCAATACTTGAAATTTACTGACATATAGCTCACCTTCTGGGTTTTGAAGCGCGTTAGGAAATTTGGAGCTATAATATCCTAAGTAAAATTAAGAAATACAGTTTTCTAGGAAACAGTAGAAAATACTAATTTTTAGGGAACTATATTACAAATATTATTCAAAGAGGGATTATTTTGGAAATATTATTTGAAGAGGGACTATTATATAAATATTATTTTTAGAAGGACTATTATGTAAATAATGAAAATAAGGTTAATTTTTTATATTAAATGAGAAAAATCTTATTTTGGACTTAAAATATGTTAGAAATATTTTATGCGATTGGAAATACGTAGAAAAACCCTTGCGCAATTTAAAATAGTAATTTTAGCTATGTGATTGGGAAAATGTTGAAAAGCCTTTACGCGATTTGAAAACGTAATAGAAGTGTTACGTGATTGTGAAAATATGATAATATTACTACACGATTGAAAGAAACAACGAGTTTTGCTGTAGAGCCAACGCATTGAACTAAGTAATTTGTGAAACTGAAGTATTGGACCCGAATGAATCTTTTGTATTATGTAGTTGTATGGGTGGTTACATAATATCATTGATACTAATGGTATTAGACAATTGTATGGGCAGTTCCGTTAATATCATTGGGAACAATACAGCAATACTTTGTTTCGATTAAAGGTGCTTTTGAGCATTATACGGTGATACTACCATGTGACGGCATGTGAATAAGCTATACTGTGTGATCAATGACAGTATATGTTTAAATCAGTTATCATATATAGAAAAGTGTATTCGCTTGATTTGTTAGGGCGTTTTATGCCTAAAGGATGAACGAGAACTTACAGGATAGTGGATCGTGATAGATCTTGGGGGATGTCAGGGCGCGGTGATTCACACGGTGGAGTTGTTACCACCCGTGATTATTATATCACATAATACCCTTGGCCTGTGGACAATGATTGCAACGCACTGGCAGACCATATAATACTATTGCTTTTCATGATCCAGTATAGACTGTCCTTTTCAGGGGGACCGATCTTTTAGAACGTTCATATTTAATCTTGAGTTTGCTCCATGGAGTAGGATCAGGTTGCATTGTGCGTAATGATGGTCCTTGTACTCATTGAGTATGTGCACGGTTAGTGTACACATTGTTCATGAACATACTCAACATTCATACTGTGGTGATATAGTATTGTGGTGATATAATATTATGATGGTATATTATTATGTCTGATATTGTGTTGCAAGTTTATTGGATTATTTATCTATTAAATGCTATGAATATATCTGTTGATTTTTATTATTCTATGGGCTGTGTGTATGGAACAACATTGTTGTTCATATCGTTTCTTTGCTGCCATATTGGTATGCGATGTAGGGGATGTCACCTCTTTGTTGTATTTGTTCTGTCTGTTTCTATTTTATGTTTATAACTGTGAAGACTATGATGGCGGCAAGGAAGGATCAGTTAGGTTTCTTTAGACTACAGTTTCTTGAAGGCGTTACTGCTTGGAGTGTCCATTGAAACTCAGAGTATATAGAGTACTGTGGTGACATTACTTTGTCTGTAAGTAAGACCCACCATGGGGTCATTACTTCTTCTTTTACAATTATATATGTAAAGTTTATATTACCTATTAGGGAGGATTCCAAGATATATTTCACTCAGATTTCTATTCCATTGAGACATTCCTGGCTAGGAAATTTGTCTTCTGACAAGTGCTTATGTCTTAAGTGTTATGTTTTTTGGGTATGTAAAAATAATGAATGTATAGTTGTAGTAAACTCTGTTTAAATGAAAAATGTTTTATTCAGTTATTATATTTTGAGTTACTTTAATTTGATCAATTTATGTTTTTCACAAAAAAGAAATTTTGAAACCCGGATTTAAAATGAAATTAAATACTTTATAACATAGGAAATTAATTAATTATAAAGAGTTGGTTTGAAATGTGATACCTTTCGGAGGGGGTGTTATATTAGTTGGTATCAGAGCCCAAGTTGGAGTCTTTTGAGTTTGTGGGTAGGTTTCTCTTATTTGTTCTGTGTTTTTCTTTGACACCGAACACTGAGATATATTGTTTGAAATGGTCACGTTTAGTTTCGTTGTGTAACACCCCAAATTTTAGACTATGTTGCAAAGGCTGACAGAATTACACTACTTTGTGTTTTCTGTGCATTATAAAAATAATTTGATTATTCCGATACTATTTGTGATTATTTTGTGTGATTTGCTCTCTGGTCAAGAAAATAATAATTTTCGGTGGGAAATTCTTGTCGATTATTTAGAGACGGGGATCTTACTTAACCCGAATCTAAGTAACACGTAAAAGAATCTATTAATTTTAGAATTTATCGTAAAATAATTCTATTTTACTTGATAAATATATGTTGCTTGATGCATATTTGTTATTGCTATGAATTATTTTGACCTATAGTATAGTTTAATTTGCCATTAAACCGACCAAAATTATGGAATTCCCAATTCGACCAAAATTATGGAATTTCCAATTCGACCAAAATTCTTGGGATAGGATCCCAACCCGACAGAAGTTCCTCAAGATTTCCTCTAACTGTTTTCGTTTCAAGTCTATTTCCGACTAGTCTATTTCGACAATCCAAGATTTTGAAGGTCTTGACATCGATGTAATTTGGACAAGATCCAAACACTTGAAGAAATTTTTCCTAACATTTTGATCCCGTCGGATTTAATTCGAATGCAAGCATAAGTTAAATAGTGAGTTGAATTCGACACTTCCAGAGCATTTCCCGACAACATCAATCGGTAGTTCGACAAAACCCAAATTACCTCAAGATGGATGAAAGCGATTCTCAATTCTTGAATCGAAATCAAAGATTTTGGTTTGTTATGGCCGCCTCTTCCGACAAAGACCATCTATTTCGAAAAAGACCATCTTTCCAATGAAGACCATTTATTCAAAAACATGGAAGATGTCGTCGGATTCGACAAAACTTATTTGGACGTTGTTTGTTAGAGAGAATCACCAATAAAAACAATCTGGTTCTCCTTTTCCTAAAAATCTTGTCGGACGATTCTTCAAATCAAAATGAAGATGACTGCTATGTAATCGACCTAACGATCATAAATAGTACTACTATTTGTTGTCGAACACTATTTTATGTCGAAGGTTGCTCATTGTTGGACAAACACTTATCGTCGAATTTTATCTTCAGACCATTTAGGACAATGTTAATATCTGTCGAATTTGATCCTCTGATCATTTAAGACAATGTCATATCCATCGAATTTGGACTTCTATCCAAATACGTCGAATTTAATCTTCTTACTATTTGGTACCATGTTAAAATCCGTCGAATTGGATCTTCTAATTATTAAGTACCAAGTTAAAGTTCGTCGAGTGAGAATGCTCATGTCTGTTGAGTTAGAATGTCAATTTCCGTCGAGTAGGGATACCAATGTCCGTCGAATTTGAATGATAATGTTCGTCGAATTATGGTGCTAACGACCGTCGAGTAAGAATTCCTGATTTTAGTAGAAAAACTTCTCTAATGTCAAAATCCGTCGAATTTGATCTTCTGACCATATAATATTTCATCGATTCGACAATTGGAAGATTTCTTCAACATCAACATCTGTCCGACGAATTAGGATATTTGTTGACCTTTTCAAGTTCATCCGACAGCTTTTCATTTCATTTGACAGAATCACCATTCGACAGAGTTCTCATCCGACAACACTTGATTTTAACCATTCTTGGGGAAATGATGTTCTCCCATCTACCGAATGTTGTTATGTCATTTTTCGTCAAAAATTTCCTTGGAAACTCACGTTCATGCAGCAATTTGGAGGGGTTCTACGTCGGCCAAGAGAGTGCTTGAAGGAGGTTCTACAAGGTTCTTGAACAATCCAATAACCTTGAAAGTCAAATAAATGACATCACCACGTGCATTAGAATAAGATATTTTACTTCATGTAAATCCTAAACTTTATTTAAGCATATCCCACTAGAAGATTGAAAAATTTCACTCTCTCACAATTTCATTTTCTCTCACATCAAAACAAGATTCATCTTTTCTCTCAAATCCCACGAACACGAGCAAAGCATTTTTCTTCCTTTTCTCTCCATTTCATCCTCACAAATTCACCTTCTCTCACCCAAAGACTTCACTCCATTTTCTCTCAAAATGGTTTACGGCCATGCATAGTCAAAGTCTTCATTTTTCTCCAAAATTCTCCAAATAGCAAAAGTTCTCAAATTTCCTTCTTCTTTTCTTCTCCAACCTCACGGCCTTCCACCCTCTTTCCATCAATCATTCTTCTATAATTCTAAACTACCTTATTTCTTGCTTTCCTAAGCCTAAATCATCTATTTTCTATCTTGTTCTTCAAAGCTCAAGTTTGAAGCTTGAAGCTCTTGGTGGAGGAAGTCACTTGAAGGAGACATACAAGGAGCTTTGGAGGTTCTTCAAGAGGTAAGAGGGAGATTTAACCTCACCAACCAAGTTTTGGTGGTGTGGAGATGGTCAGTGTCGGTGAAAAACCCCTAAGGGTTTATTCACTTATTGTTTAATTACTTCTTTAGTTGTGATTGTGTTCTTTGGTGATTTTATGTTTGTGATTGTGGTGTTTATGGCTTTGAAATTATGATTGCATGTGTGATAATATGTTTATTGTTTTGATAAATATTGGTATGTATGAAACTGAATGCATGTAAGTGTATGTGTAAATTAGGATGTGAATAATATGATGGATTAAACTCGAGAATTTAGAATTTGAAAGAAAAGGAATTGAATTTGGAAGAGTCGAATACAAACAAGATGAAATGATTTTGCGAAACAATACTGATTATGATTTTATAGGAGTAATATTGTAATTTTGTGTTTAATGGGGACATGTTGTAATTATTGATTTTTGAATGGTTATATTGTAAATATGATTTTTATAAGGGACTATTTAGTAAATATGGTTTTTGAAGACTATTTCATAAATATAATTTGTATGAGAAACTATTTCGTAAATGTGATTTTATGAAGGACTATTTCGTTAATAGGATTTTTATGAGGGACTATGTTGTAAATTATGAATTTTATGAAAGATTATTTCGTAAAAAGGAATTTTATGAAAAACCATTTTGTAAATATGAATTTTTGAAAGACTATTTTATAAATATGAATTTTAAAAAAAACTATTTTGTAAATATGAATTTTTGAGGGACTATTTTGTAAATATGAATTTTTTAAGGGACTATTTCGCAAATGTGACTTTTATGAGGGACTGTTGTGAAAATATTATTTGGATGAGGATTATAATACAAATATTATGTTTTGAGGAGTTATTATGCAAATATGAAAAATGAAGTTGAGTTTTGGTGTTAACCGAGGAAACTAGTATTCTTAATTTAAAACGTGTGAAAAGTATTTTACGTGATTGAGAAATGATGAAAAATTGATACGTGATTTGAGAAAATGCGAAAAATATGGTTTCGCGATGAAATTACAGTAATAATATTGTTGGGCCTATATGAGGACCCCGAATATGAGATAAAGAAAATTGAATTGAGAAGATGAGAGAATGAATTGAACTGAGAAAGGTGCATTTGAATGTGCATTGAAAAAGTCCGATGGGTTGAATAAGACTGATTGTCGAAAGAAGGAAAGAACACACCTCCTGAGTGGGTGCGATGTGCGTAGTGTAGGTCACTCGTTGACCTTGGGGGCATCGGGGTGCGGGTTGCCTACAATGGACAGAGAATAAGCTTCTGTACCGTAGGTTAGACCGATGCAACACACCGATGATCCGGACCGAGACACTATCCATAATCGAGATCTGATAAAGACTGTGATGCATATGCTAGATGTGCAAATGCTAAATGAGCAAATGCTAAATGAGCAAAGAGAATGAGCACGTGGTCTGAGGCATGTTGTGCAGACAGATTCTTTTCGATCACTCTTTCCGACCTGAGTTTTAGCTCCATGGAGTAGGAAAATTGAGTCTAGGTACATGAGTCTAGATGCATATACAGAGATACTGAGGGTATTTTCATAATTATTGATTTTGATAACTGAATTATTGAATAAGTGAATATTGATAAGGACATGGACGTAATTATGAATTATGATGATAAATGATATGTGTTAGATAAATGATGTTGGTGACATAATTGTAATTATGTATGATGTGTTGATATGAGATATGATGTGTGTTAAATAAATGATATTGATGATATAATTGTAATTATGTATGATGTATGGTATGAGAATTTGTTTGTGTTATCTTCATTGCTACCATACTGGTATTGGCGTAGGTGATCTCACCTCTTTGTCTGTCTATTTCTGTATTGTATTTATAATTGTAAAGAGATTGAGCAAGACGTTGAGTGAGAACGCAAGGAAGATCAGATTTTCGAGAAGGAAGTTAAGTTCTAAAGAGATGCAGATGCTGAGTTTTCGTAAGGTTTATGAGAACCGGAGACATAGTGCGTCGAGCTTGTTGGAAAATGTATTTCTCACATAAATAGTAATAGGGAGCTTACTACCATACTCCTGGTATGGTTAGTATTGTATATTTTGTGTCAAATTGGATTCCTCCCTGTTGAGGAGTCTGAGGAGGATCCGTTTGAGGGTTCTGCATGTTTAGAGTTACTTGGGCATTATGTAATTTAATTAATGTGTAAATATTTTAGAGTCCAATTTGTAAATATTAAAGTGTGATAGTACTATGACTTATGTATATATAATGTAAAATTTTATTGTAAGGATGCTGTAATGTTTTAATTTCCGCTAAGTTTATCTTACTATCACCAAGAAATTTTACAACTCGTATTTATATTACAAGCACGATTCATAACGAAGGGGTGATATGATAATTGAGTAACACGAAGTGTGACGCCCTAAGGAGGGTGTTACATTAGGTGGTATCAGAGCCCAAGTTAGAGTCTTTTGGGTTTGTGGGTAGGTTTGTCTTGTTTGTGCTATGTGAATCTCTGATGTTGAACACAGAGATATGTTTTGGTTTCCGAAAGGAGACGATGTTATATGAAATAGTTACATTTAGTTTGACGTGTTTTTTATTTTGTTTATCTTTGAAGAAAGATAATGGAACGCAGTGAACATGAGCATGTGGACGCGAGATGTAATGAAGATCGTATAACCGCAGCTAGAAGTGTAATGCAAAAGATGATTGAAGTAGCAGTACAACAGAGACAGATGATCACTCAACAGCAAGAACTGATAATCGAACTTCATAGTTTACTAGGATTGGAGCAGCCATCGAATGTGAGAAACTGTAACTTAGAACCTTCGATAATCCAAGATGGAAGGAAGCGTAAGGTTGATCGTGTTCAGCAAAAGTCGTATGCACGACCATTGGGGAAGCAACAACGAGCAAAGAGGGGGAGTACTAATGATAACGATTTTGGTCAGACTGTGGCATCATCACTGAAATGTTTCAAGTGTGGGAAAAATCATCTTACCAAAGATTGTCAGCATAAAAGGGTTATTTGTTATCAATGTGGGAAGCTTGGACATTTCTCCAGAGATTGTGATCAATTGAAGATGGAACTTTCCATTAGTGATACACGTATTTCAAAATCTCAAGAAGAAGAAGAAGAAAGAGCTGGTGCAAAGAGTGTAGTGAGAACGTTCAAATACAAAACTTAACGAGCGAGGAAGTTGTGCCATAGAGGGTAATCTTAAAAAAAAAATGTATTGTATAATGCGTAAGGTAACCCAGTCTTTTGTGATCTGTGACTGTGTAAAATCTTTTTAGGTTATCTGTGTTTTGTTCTTTTCATAATACTACTTCAACTTCTAAACTTGTTATTACTACTCGAGTCTGTCTGAAAATATCTTATTATTATTGGAGTTTGAAACTTTTCTGTTGATCTGGTTTGTCTATTTCTTTTTCAAATAGACTGAGTGAATTAATTTGACTTATCCATGTCTTCATTATAGTGTGATCAGAGTATTTCTACTCTTCTTGTTAAACTTGTTGTTTATACTCAAGTTTTCTAACTTTATCCTATACCTATTGAATATCAAATCTTTTCTGTTGATTTGATTTGTTTATCTAAAATTACATCTATTTGAGAATCTGACTTTATAAATGGATTGGTTATTTTCCAACCATATCCTACTAGATTGATACAAGGTAACCTTAGTGTTTCCTTGACCTGAGATTTTTGAATTTGAATCCAGAAAGTTCATTTCTAAAATTTTTGGACTATGTTCATTTCGAAATCTATTAGATCATTTCAAATTCTTATTGGGCTAATCTAGTAACCTATTGAATAGTCTTATTATTTTTCCTTATGACTTTCAAAGTGTCTTTCATGTATCTCAATTAAGAAAGAGTTATGCGTAAAACTAGTCGAATGCAAGTTCTGTTAGAAGTTCAACTTGTGAATTTAGATTGAGTGTTAAGATAAAATAGAAAGATGGTGACGTATACTTCAAGGCAGTGGAACGTACATGAGAAGAATCATTCGATTTACATTTTAGAATATGCGATAGTTGTTTTGTCACGAAAATTTGAAGATATGTTCTTTCCTATAAAGACTACCATAATTTCAAGGGTTTGAAGTACCTGTACAATCAAGAGGGGCTAGGATATAAGGAAAAGACGGTAGATAGAATTTTCAAAGGATTTGTTGAGAGCTTGTATTCTAGAATAAGCTGGTTGTTGGGGTGAATTTCTACCATTGATAGAATTCACATACAACAATAGTTTTCGTTCGAATATAGGGTACCTACCCTATGAGGCATTGTATGGGTGACGATGTAGAACATCATTGTGTTAGCATCATGATGTTGAAAGTACAGAGGTAGGACCAGAAATTGTGCAGCAAACTACTGAGAAAGTAAAGACGATCTAAGGCAAAATAAGGACAACTCAGACACGACAAAAGAGTTATGAAGATAAAAGATGAAGACCGCTTGAATTTGAAGAAGGTGACCATGTGTCTCTACGTGTGACACCTATGACAAGAGATGGACAAGTGATTAAGTCGAGGAAACCCACTCCGAAGTTTATTAGACCGTATCGAATACTCTGTTGGACATCGTACAAATGAAGGAAAATTCAACCTACGAGACGTTTCTAGTCAAGATTGAAGATCAAAGGACAAAGTAACTTCGAGATAATGAAATCGCATTGGTTACAGTGGTTTGGAACAATATACGTGGTGAAGCAACATGGGAATTAGAAGATAAGATAAGAGAGTAGTATCCATTTTTATTTCAAGTGTGTCAAGTTTCGAGGACGAAACTTATTTTAGAGGGGGAGAGTTGTAACACCCCAAATTTTAGACTATGTTGCAAGAGCTGACAGAATTACACTACTTTGTGTTTCTCGTGCATTATAAAAATAATTTGATTATTCCGATACTATTTGTGATTATTTTGTGTGATTTGCTCTCGGTCAAGAAAATAATAATTTTTCAAGTGGAAATTCTTGTCGATTATTTAGAGACGGGGATCTTACTTAACCCGAATCTAAGTAACACGTAAAAGAATCTATTAATTTTTAGAATTTATCGTAAAATAATTCTATTTTACCGATAAATATATGTTGCTTGATGCATAGCTGTTATTGCTATGAATTATTTTGACCCGGTATAGTTTAATTTGCCATTATACCCAACCGACCAAAATTATGGAATTCCCAATTCGACCAAAATTATGGAATTTCCAATTCGACCAAAATTCTTGGGATAGGATCCCAACCCGACAGAAGTTCCTCAAGATTTCCTCTAACTGTTTTCATTTCAAGTCTATTTCCGACTAGTCTATTTCGACAATCCAAGATTTTTGAAGGTCTTGACATCGAGTAATTTGGACAAGATCCAAACACTTGAAGAAATTTTTCCTAACATTTTGATCCCGTCGGATTTAATTACTGAATGCAAGCATAAGTTAAATAGTGAGTTGAATTCGACACTTCCAGAGCATTTCCCGACAACATCAATCGGTAGTTTGACAAAACCCAAATTACCAAGATTGGATGAAATCGATTCTCATTCTTGAATCGAAATCAAAGATTTTGGCTGTTATGGCTGCCTCTTCTGACAAAGACCATCTATTCTGACAAAGACCATCTTTCCGACAGAAGACCATTTATTCAAAAACATGGAAGATGTCATCGGATTCGACAAAACGCTGGACGTTGCTGTTAGCAGAGAATCAGTCAATAAAAATAATCTGGTTCTCCTTTTCCCTAAATCTTGTCGGACGATTCTTCAAATCAAAATGAAGATGACTGCTATGTAATCGACCTAACTGATCATAAATAGTACTACTATTTGTTGTCGAACACTATTTTATGTTGAAGGTTGCTCATTGTTGGACAAACACTTATCGTCGAATTTTATCTTCAGACCATTTAGGACAATGTTAATATCTGTCAAATTTGATCCTCTGATCATTTAAGACAATGTCATATCCATCGAATTTGGACTTCTATCCAAATACGTCGAATTTAATCTTCTTACTATTTGGTACCATGTTAAAATCCGTCGAATTGGATCTTTTAATTATTAAGTACCAAGTTAAAATTGTCGAGTGAGAATGCTCATGTCTATCTGTTGAGTTAGAATGTCAATTTCAAATCGAGTAGGGATACCAATGTCCGTCGAATTTGAATGATAATGTTCGTCGAATTATGGTGCTAACGACCGTCGAGTAAGAATTCTTGATTTCAGAGTAGAAAAACTTCTCTAATGTCAAAATCGTCGAATTTGATCTTCGACCATATAATATTTCGTCGATTCGACAATTGGAAGATTTCTTCAACATCAACATCTCGTCCGATGAATTAGGATATTTGTTGACCTTTTCAAGTTCATCCGACAAATGACTTTTCATTTCGTTTTGATGTAATCACCATTCGACAGAGTTCTCATCCGACAACACTTGATTTTAACCATTCTTGGGGAAATGATGTTCTCCCATCTACCGAATGTTGTTATGTCATTTTTCGTCAAAAATTTCCTTGGAAACTCACGTTCATGCAGCAATTTGGAGGGTTCTACGTCACGTGCTTGACTTGAAGGAGGTTCTACAAGGTTCTTGAACAATCCAATAACCTTGAAAGTCAAATAAATGACATCAGCCACGTGCATTCAGAATAAGATATTTTACTTCATGTAAATCCTAAACTTTATTTAAGCATATCCCACGGCAGCAGCATTGAAAAATTTCACTCTCTCACAATTTCATTTTCTCTCACATCAAAACAGTATTCATCTTTTCTCTCAAATCCCACGAACCTGAGCAAGCATTTTTCTTCCTTTTCTCTCCATTTCATCCTCACAAATTCACCTTCTCTCACCCAAAGACTTCACTCCATTTTCTCTCAAAATGGTTTACGTGCCATGCATAGTCAAAGTCTTCATTTTTCTCCAAAATTCTCCAAATAGCAAAAGTTCTCAAATTTCCTTCTTCTTTTCTTCTCCAACCTCACGGCCTTCCACCCTCTTTCCATCAATCATTCTTCTATAATTCTAAACTACCTTATTTCTTGCTTTCCTAAGCCTAAATCATCTATTTTCTATCTTGTTCTTCAAAGCTCAAGTTTGAAGCTTGAAGCTCTTGGTGGAGGAAGTCACTTGAAGGAGACATACAAGGAGCTTTAGAGGTTCTTCAAGAGGTAAGAGGGATATTTAACCTCACCAACCAAGTTTTGGTGGTGTGGAGATGGTTAGTGTCGGTGAAAAACCCCTAAGGGTTTATTCACTTATTGTTTAATTACTTCTTTAGTTGTGATTGTGTTCTTTGGTGATTTTATGTTTGTGATTGTGGTGTTTATGGCTTTGAAATTATGATTGCATGTGTGATAATATGTTTATTGTTTTGATAAATATTGGTATGTATGAAACCGAATGCATGTAAGTGTATGTGTAAATTAGGATGTGAATAATATGATGGATTAAACTGAGAATTTAGAATTTGAAAGAAAAGGAATTGAATTTGGAAGAGTCGAATACAAAGAAGATGAAATGATTTTGGAGAAACAATACTGATTATGATTTTATAGGAGTAATATTGTAATTTTGTGTTTAATGGGGACATGTTGTAATTATTGATTTTTGAATGGTTATATTGTAAATATGATTTTTATAAGGGACTATTTAGTAAATATGGTTTTTGAGAGACTATTTCATAAATATAATTTGTATGAGAAACTATTTCGTAAATTTGATTTTATGAAGGACTATTTCAATAGGATTTTTATGAAGGACTATGTTGTAAATTATGAATTTTATGAAAGATTATTTCGTAAAAAGGAATTTTATGAAAAACCATTTTGTAAATATGAATTTTTGAAAGACTATTTTGTAAATATGAATTTTAAAAAAAAACTATTTTGTAAATATGAATTTTTGAGGGACTATTTTGTAAATATGAATTTTTCAAGGGACTATTTTCGCAAATGTGACTTTTATGAAATTTGTTGTGAAAATATTATTTGGATGAGGATTATAATACAAATATTATGTTTTGAGGAGTTATTATGCAAATATGAAAAATGAAGTTGAGTTTTGGTGTTAACCGAGGAAACTAGTATTCTTAATTTAAAACGTGTGAAAAGTATTTTACGTGATTGAGAAATGATGAAAAATTGATATGTGATTTGAGAAAATGCAAAAAATATGGTTTCGCGATGAAATTACAGTAATAATATTGTTGGGCCTATATGAGGACCCGAATATGAGATAAAGAAAATTGAATTGAGAAGATGAGAGAATGAATTGAAGTGAGAAAGGTGCATTTGAATGTGCATTGAAAAAGTCCGATGGGTTGAATAAGACTGATTGTCGAAAGAAGGAAAGAACACACCTCCTGAGTGGGTGCGATGTGCGTAGTGTAGGTCACTCGTTGACCTTGGGGGCATCGGGGTGCGGGTTGCCTACAATGGACAGAGAATAAGCTTCTGTACCGTAGGTTAGACCGATGCAACACACCGATGATCCGGACCGAGACACTATCCATAATCGAGATCTAATAAAGACTGTGATGCATATGCTAGATGTGCAAATGCTAAATGAGCAAATGCTAAATGAGCAAAGAGAATGAGCACGTGGTCTGAGGCATGTTGTGCAGACAGATTCTTTTCGATCACTCTTTCCGACCTGAGTTTTAACTCCATGGAGTAGGAAAATTGAGTCTAGGTACATGAGTCTAGATGCATATACAGAGATACTGAGGGTATTTTCATAATTATTGATTTTGATAACCTGAATTATTGAATAAGTGAATATTGATAAGGACATGGACGTAATTATGAATTATGATGATAAATGATATGTGTTAGATAAATGATGTTGGTGACATAATTGTAATTATGTATGATGTGTTGATATGAGATATGATGTGTGTTAAATAAATGATATTGATGATATAATTGTAATTATGTATGATGTATGGTATGAGAATTTGTTTGTGTTATCTTCATTGCTACCATACTGGTATTGGCATAGGTGATCTCACCTCTTTGTCTGTCTATTTCTGTATTGTATTTATAATTGTAAAGAGATTGAGCAAAACGTTGAGTAAGAACGCAAGGAAGATCAGATTTTCGAGAAGGAAGTTAAGTTCTAAAGAGATGGAGATGCTGAGTTTTCGTAAGGTTTATGGGAACTGGAGGCATAGTGCGTCGAGCTTGTTGGAAAATGTATTTCTCACATAAATAGTAATAGGGAGCTTACTACCATACTCCTGGTATGGTTTGTATTGTATATTTTGTGTCAAATTGGATTCCTCCCTGTTGAGGAGTCTGAGGAGGACCCGTTTGAGGGTTCTGCATGTTTAGAGTTACTTGGGCATTATGTAATTTAATTAATGTGTAAATATTTTAGAGTCCAATTTGTAAATATTAAAGTGTGATAGTACTACGACTTATGTATATATAATGTAAAATTTTATTGTAAGGATGCTGTAATGTTTTAATTTCCGCTAAGTTTATCTTACTATCACCAAGAAATTTTACAACTCGTATTTATATTACAAGCACGATTCATAACGAATGGGTGATATGATAATTGAGTAACACGAAGTGTGACGCCCTAAGGAGGGTGTTACACGTTGTGATTTGAGTTTTGTTTGTCTTTGAAGAAAGACAATGGATCGTAGTAAATGTGGGCATGTGGACATGAGATGTGACGATGATCGTATAGCCGCTGTTAGAAATGTGATGCAGAGGATAACTGACATAGTAGGACAACAGAATTAGATGGTCGCTCAGCAGTAGGAACTGATAATCGAACTTCAAAACTTGTTAGGGTTGGAGCAGTCTCAGGATGGGAGAAGCTATAACTTTGGACCAACTAGGATTCAAAAAGAAAGGAAGTGTAACATCAATCGATTTCAGCAAGAGTTATATATACGACCACCGGGGAAGCAACAACGAACAAATGGAGGAAGTTCAAGTGGCAATTAATTTAATCAGATAGCTGCATCGCCAATAAAGTGTTTGAAGTGTGGAAAGGGCCATTAGACAAGAAACTGCACGATAAAGGGTATAATTTGTTTTAGATATGGAAAGCCCGGTCATATCTCGAAGGATTGTGATCAACTGAAGATGGAATCTTCTATTACTAATGAATGTGCGACAAGATCTCACATAGGGGAAGAAGTCAATACAAAGAGTGGAATGGGAACGTTCAAATACAAAGACTTAAGAAACAAGGAAGTTGTACCATAGAGAGTAATCTTAAAACTGTGCTGTATAACTCGTAAAGTAACCTATTCTCTTATGGTTTGAGACTGTGTGAACCTTTTGGGGTTATCTGTGTTTCTATTTCTTTTTTATTTGAAAAAAGTGCTATCTTAACTTCTAAACTTGCTATTATTACTCAAGTCTGCTTAAAACTATCCTATTATTATTCGAGATTGGAACTTTTCTATTGATTTGGGTAGTCTACTTCTTTCATGAATAGACTGGGTAAATCGATTTGAGTTATCCGTGTCTTTGTTATCGTTTGATTTGAGTATTTCTACTCTTCTATTTAAACTTGTTGTTTATACTCAAGTTTTTCTAACTCTACCCTATATCTATTAAAGATCGAATCTCTTTTGTTGATTTGATTTGCTTATCTAAAATCACATCTATTTGAGTTTATGACTTTATAAATGGATTGGTTATTTTCCAACCATATCCTAGTAGATTGTTTCAATGAAACTTTAGTGTTTCCTTGAGCTGAGATTTTTGGATTTGAATCCAGAAATTGAATCCAGAACGTTCATTCTAAACTTATTGGACCATGTTCATTTCGAAATCTATTAAACCATATCAAATTCTTTATTGGATAAATCTTGTAATCTACTGAATAGCTTTACCATTTTTCTTTCTAACCTTCAAAGTGTCTTCTAAGAATCCTAATTGAGAAAATGTATTCTTAATTCAAACCATGTTATAGTGCTATATACAGTACAATTAGAAAGAGAACCTGATCTATGATACTTTTTCTATTAAAATTAAGGATAAGCGAGTAAAACAATATATCGTGGAAAAAGTAATCTGCAACGATGTGACAGGAGATACAACATAGAAATTAGAAGACAAAATGAAGAGATGTCACTGTTTACTTCAAGATCAATTCAGAGTAACGAATGTTTCTGTGATATTCATGAATTACATGAATAAGATCTTTCTTTCCTATCTAGGCAGATTTGTCGTTGTCTTTATTGATGACATTCTGATCTATTCTCGAAATCCGAAGGAACATGCTAAACATTTGGATGCAGTTTCAAATTCTGAAGAAGAAAGTATATGCGAAGCTGTTCAAGTGTGAATTTTGATTAAAGAAATGGTAGTGATGTATGTTTCAAGGCAAGGAAAGTGCATGAAAAGAACTATGTCTACGGTGATCACATGAGCTTGGAGTACTTGTTCGATCAAGAAGAGTTTGATACGAGGAAGAGATGATAGTTAGAATCTTCATTACGATTATTATTTGAATAATCTGATGGAGGAAATCTAAGAAAAGGAAGAGGATCATCTGAAACGACATAACTGGAGATGCTACGTGGAAGTTGAAGACAAAATAAAGGAGTAATATCCTTTTTGTTTTAATATGTAAGAGAAATTTTGAGGACGAAATTTTTCTTAGAGGAGAGAGTTGTAACACCCCGATTTTTCATTCTTCTTAAAAATAAATATGTTTTATAATATTTAAGAGTTTTTATGAATTTTTGGGAATTTTTAATTATGTTAAATATTTTAATATTATTTTGATTATTTTAATATTATTTTGATTATTTTAATATTATCTTTACGCGATTTGAAAACGTAATTAAAGTGTTGCACGATTGTGAAAATGCGATACTATTACTACGCGTTTGAAAGAAACAACGAGTTTTCCTGTAGAGCCAACGTATTGAACTAAGTAATTTGTGAAACTGAAGTATTGGACCCAAGTGCATCGTTGGTATTATGTAGTTGCATGGTCGGTTACATAATATCATTGATAGTAATGGTATTAGACAATTGTATGAGCGGTTGTGTTAATATCATTAGGAATAGTACAATGATACTTTGTTTTGATTACAGGTGCTTTAGAGCATTATGCGGTGATACTGCAATGTGACGGCATGTGAATAAGCTATACTGTGTGATCAATGACAATATAGGTTTGAATCAGTTATCATGCATAGAAAAGCGTATTCGCTTGATTTGTTGAGGCGGTTTATGCCT
This sequence comes from Ormosia semicastrata, assembly GCA_029884595.1. Taxonomy (NCBI): domain Eukaryota; kingdom Viridiplantae; phylum Streptophyta; class Magnoliopsida; order Fabales; family Fabaceae; genus Ormosia; species Ormosia semicastrata. The sequence goes on from JAQQTO010000060.1 coordinate 82,140,395, forward strand.
AAAGAATGAACGGGAACTTACAGGATAATGGATCATGACAGATCTTGGGGGATGTCAGGACGCGGTGATTCACACGGTGGAGTTGTTACCACATGTGATTATTATATCACGTAATACCCCTGGCCTGTGGACACTGATTGCAATGCATTGGCAGAGCTGACAACACTATTGCTTTTCATGATCCAGTATAGACTGTCTTTTTAGAGGGGATCGATCTTTTGGAACGTTCATCTTTAACCTTGAGTTAGCTCCATGGAGTCGGATCAGGTTGCATTGTACATAATGATGGTCCTTGTGCGCATTGAGTATGTGCATAGTTAGTGTATACATTGTTCATGAGCATACTCAGCATTCACACTGTGGTGATATAGTATTGTGGTGATATAATATTATGATGGTATAATATTATTGTGGAATTATTATTATGTCTGATATTGTGCTGCAAGTTTATTGGATTATTTACGTATTAAATGCTATGAATATATCTATTGATTTTTATTATTCTATGGGTTGTGTGTATGGAACAACATTGTTGTTCGTATTGTTTCTTTGCTGCCATATTGGTATGTGATGTAGGGGATCTCACCTCTTTGTTGTATTTGTTCTGTCTATTTCTATTTTATGTCTATGACTGTGAAGACTGTGATGGCGACAAGGAAGGATCAGTTAGGTTTCTTTAGACTACAATTTCTTGAAGGCATTACTGCTTGGAGTATCCATTGGGACTCAGAGTATATAAAGTACTGTGGTGACATTACTTTGTCTATAAGTAGGATTCATCATGGGGTCATTACTTCTTCTTTCACAATTGTATATGTAGATTTTATTTTACCTATTAGGGAGGATTCTGAGATATCTTTCACTCGGATTTCTATTCTGTCGAGACATTCCTGGCTAGGAAATTTGTCTTCTGACAAGGGCTCATGTCTTAAGTGTTATGTTTTTGGGTATGTAAAAATAATGAATGTATAGTTGTAGTAAATTCTGTTTAAATGAAAAGTTCTTTATTCAGTTATTATATTTTGAGTTACTTTAATTTGATCAATTTAAGTTTTCTGCAAAAAAGAAATTTTGAAACTCGGATTTAAAATGAAATTAAATACTTTATAACATGGAAAATTAATTAATTATAAGGAGTTGGCTTGAAATGTGATACCCTTCGGAGGGGGTGTTATAGTAGTGCATGACCATGAAGGGAGAAAAGGGGCTTTTAGAGCAAGCTTCCATCTAACTCTCATTTTTATCACTTTCTATTCATTCTCATCAACCAAAAGCTACACATTTTCTTCTCTCATTTTCTCTCCTTAAGGCTCACGGCCACACCCCTCCACCGACCCTCCAATCTTCTTTAATTTCAACCATTCACATTTCTTGAATCTAAATCTCTTTCTAAGACACTTTGGTGTGGAGATATTGACTTTGTTCATCCTTTTCAAGTGTTTCTTAAAGTTAGGACTTGGAAGCTTCTAAGGTAAAATTCCTCCATCTTCTTTCTTCTTTTCATTCTTTCCTTCTTCCTTCTTCTCATTCTTTTCTTCCTTCTAAGACCATAACTTTTGTATCACCCTTGTGGGGATGTCACATTTTTAATGAAATAAAATAAAATCAAATTAAATTCTTACCCAAGTTGTAAAACGTTTGGTACATAAATAATATTAGTGGTAAAATTTTTCCTTTTTATACTTATAATGTTAAATAAAATAACGCGAAACACAAAATAAAGCAAAACATAATCACACCATAATATACATATGATTTTTGTCTGAAGTATACAATTAATTTATAACTACTAATATTTAATAAAAATAGTAAAAGACAGCATACTTCTAAAACATAACACCTAAGACATGAGCCCTCGTCATAAGACAAATTCCCTAGTTGGGAATGTCTTGACCGATAGAAATTCGACCAAAAAATATATCGAAGTTCTCTCTAGGAGTATGGTGAAATTCATTCCACAACTCCCTAATAGGTAAAATAACCTATACTAAAGTAACTGTATAAAGTGAAGTAACGATCCCATGTCGAGTCCTACTTACTGATAAAGTAACATCACCACTGCACTCTATGTGTCCTGTGTCCCAGTGGACATACCAAGCCTCAGCGCCTTCGAGAAACTATAGTCTAAAGAAACCTAATTGACCTCTCCTTGCCGCCATCGTAGTCTTTGATGATATAAACATAAAATAGAAACAGACAGAGCAATACAATAAAGAGGTGAGACAATCTACATCATTACCAGTATGACAATAAAGAAAATGACAATACAAACAAATATCACAATAATACATACCAGTATGTCACATACAGTACATCAAATCAACACATCATACATTCTATCACAGATTATAGTAAACATTAAAATGCAGATAATGAATGATAACACACACTGACTCGTTCCTACTCTATGGAACTAAACACAGATATCTGAGAGAATGATATGAAAAGAACTAATAGAACCTCAAGCTGCCCAACCAAACTATTACATTGTCTAACGTCATGTTTATAGCCCATAGTCCAAAACATCGCGTAGTAGTACACAATCCAATACATCGTGTAATACAGGCATTGTACATAATAGTCTCCTCAAGACCTCGATTAAGAATAGTGCTTGTCGAGATCATTAGTGTGTTGCCCGTTACCACGGCCTAAAGCCACTACCAACTGTCCACATATGGGATTCTCCGCACACTAATGCCTCCAAGTTTAAATAATGAACCACACTACGCCTATCACACCCACAACACTTTGTAATTCATCTCGTAAATCAATCACCAATTGTCAACCAAATTGACAAAACTCTCAAAGCATGATCAAAAATTACCAAAATACCCTTAGTTTCATATATTACTTTATTTATGAAAATACCCTCAGTCTCAATATACCAAAATATAGTATGTCTCCACTTGACAGTACTATCTCACAACATGTCCGGGTCCACCACTGTGGCCCGACAGTAAAACTCACTGTTCCATTTAGTCGCATAGATATTTTATCACATTTTCCCAATCGCATCGCTTTTACAAACATTTTTAAATTGCGTAAATATATTTTGACATTTTTGAACATCGCGTAATGTTTTTAAATCATTTTCTCAATCGCGTAAGATTTTTAAATCATTTTCTTAACCATATAGGTTAAAGTCTTTATTTTAACAATGCATAGGCTTTATTTAGTACTTTTAAACTATGTAGAAGATTTTCCTTAAATTATAAATATATTGTGGAATCTTTTCATTTTATTTGTCTGATTTTAGTAAATTTCGACAGTATTTTGCCTAGAAAATCAGTATATGATATTTTTAATGTTTTCCTCTAAATACTGCTCATTTTAACCTTACCCAACAGTTACACCTTGAAACTTGCTAATGCACTTCAAAACTCAGAGAGTGAGCTCTACGTTAGTATTTTTCAATTGTTTCTTTATTTCTTACTTATAATAAATTTTGCTAATTTAGAATTCTAGAACTAAGTTCATTCATTTTATTTCTCAAAGATTCATTGGAATCAAATTCTTTTGTAGATTAGTTACTTAACCTATCTTAGAAAATAACTTTGGAATCCAAATGTGCAATAAATGGCGTGTTGGCCATAATTAACCTATCCTTCATCACTAATTATTAAATAATTGTCTAACTTCTAAATTATTCTTAAATTCATTGTGTCACCTAGATTCATTAAATCATTACTTTAGAAAATGGTTGAGAACATTTTGGTTCTCTTTTTCTTGGAGAAGCCGCGAGCCTCTATTGTGTTCTTTGGAACACTCATGCAATCCTTGCATGTTATTCACATCCTACATTAATAATCATATATCTATAAACACATGCAATATATTTTAAAAGCTATAAACACATGCAATATATTTTAAAACTATAAACACATGTAATATATTTTAAAAACTATAAACATGCTTGCAAACAAAATCAACCACAAAAAGGAAAAACAATAAACAACCACACAAATGAATCCTTATGGATTCTTCACACACATACAATCCATTTTCTCATCACTATACAAGGTTGATGAGATTAAATCTCCCTCTTACCTCTTGAAGACAAGGATCTCCTAGTCTCCTCCTCTCCTTTGATTTTCGTACGAATTCCAAAACAAATAACTAAAATTCTTAAACATTAAGCAAAATCACATACAAGGCTTCATAATGGAAAACCATGGAACAAACATGGTTTAGAAAATCACAAACCAAATTTTAAACCATAAAAACCAAAGTTTACCTTTAGGGAAGTAAACAAAAGCTTGGATTTTGAACTAGAAGGAGTAGGTTTTTGGCAAAACCTTCTAAAGGAAAAATGTTTAGGAGATAGTTTAGGTTTAGGAAAAGTAAGAAAGAAAAATTATAGAAGATGTATGGTGGTGTTGGGTGCTTGGCCAAAAATTAGAGAGAAAATGGAAGAGAAAAGTGTTCTTGAGTTCTTGGGAATTTGAGAGAATATTTGGCTAAGCTCTTGATAAGTGTAAAAGTGAATATTGAATGTAAAATATGGAGAGGCTGCCATGAGTGAGTTTGTAGGAGAGATTGAGTGATAAGCTTGAATAGTAAATATCCTAATATGTTCACATTTGCATGGCACGTGGCCTATGTCACCAACTTGTCATGCAATGATCACTTAGATGGTTCAAGAACAATGGAGAACATGGTGGAATTGCTCTCCATGGCCGTGTGGCTCCTAAGGACTTAGGGCTTAATTTGATTTCACTTAAGGATTAATTACATGCTAATTAATTAGTTAACTAATTAGATTAAATTTTCTAATTACTCTTAACTAACATTCTAATTACATGACTAAATAATTAAATATATAATCACATATATCTTAGCCTTTAAACAAAATTAGGATATCTAATTAATAATTAGATTATAACTAATCCATAACTAGATTAGCTTACTTAGTTCCTTAATTAGATAATTAGATTAACCAAATTAAGTTTAATTAGCTACTAAGTAAAGTCAAGCCACTATGTTTGACTCAATCTCAACCTTTGATTTTAACTTTAATTCCTAGCCTTTGATTTAATCTAAGGTGGATATTGCTTAGTGATTAAACTAGAATTGCTCTCACACCATTGATTTGATCAATGGTTATGATCAAAAGCATCTTAATCAAGCTTTACATTTAATGGTCTACAACAAAGTCTTTGCCACTTTGTTTGACCAAACCTTATTGGTTAGAAAATTCAAGCCACTTTCGTTGACTGATTCCTATTAGTTCAAAATTTAGTCCAGTCAGAATCGTTGACTGCTACTCTAAACGTGGGTCCCACAGACTTTTTCGGGTCCATGATCATTTTGAAGCAGATTTCTACTATTTTTGAGACAGTAGGTACTATCAAATAAAATAATATTATAATAATATAAAATTATTTCATTGCACAGTTATGTGGAAATAAGTTTTCCCCAAATGATTTTATATGATAAGTTTTGATGATGACAAATACAAGACAAAGAATGATGCTTATGCTTGATAAATGTGCTTAATGTGATATATTGTATCATGCATGATATGTACCTTATCTAGTTATATTTTACTTAATAATCATGCAATATGATATATGTAACATTCATCATATAGTATATCCAATAATGCTTTATATGAGTTATAAATGAATTAATATTGGATTTGACCTTTGTGTAATGTGTTCTGTTGCATCCTACATAGAGCATATCTATTAATAATTGTTAAATGACTTATTTGGATATGTTTATGAAAGTTTTATATGCATGTTAAACTAACTAGAGTTATACATTTATGAATCATGTATATGAAGATTTTGAATTATGAATTTGGACTAATTATGCTTGTTTAAGTAAGCAATACTTTGTAGGATAGTCCAAGCACCAAGAGTGAGCATTGCAACAAGAAAGCAAAAGATCTCAATTAAGCTCAACACAAGGAGAAGGTGATTAAACATATGTCTTTGAAGAATATTTTTTAATGATAACAAACATGAAGACAAAATGAAGATGATGGGAAGATCAAGTCCAAGATCTTTTAAGGATAGCTTTAGAACTTAGAGTCTCTCTGTTCGAGGATCTCTTTGGATATCTCCTAGTGCATTAAGATAAAACAAAAAAATGTTTTCTTAAACTTATACCAAAACTGTTTTGATCTTGAAAATAACTTAAAAATATTTTGGTATTTTTGATAAACTTTCTGGGATGCTTTTCAAGCTTTTATAACTGTTTTACAAATTGAGTTATTCGAATAACTCATTGGTTATTTGAATAAAGCTTTGTTTTTGGCTGCTACGTAACTCTGTGTTTTAAAGTGTTATTCGAATAACACTCCTGTTATTCGAATAAGTGTTTTCCAAAATAGCTTGTTTTATATCAGCTATTCGAATAACTCATCAGTTATTCGAATAGAACCTTTTCCCAGAAATCTGCCTTAACGAATGTTATTCGAATAAACTTAGAGTTATTCGAATAACAAGTTTTCTAAATAATTTCTTAGTGGCAGAGTTATTCGAATAACACGAAGGTTATTCGAATAACCAGTTTCAGAAATGTTTTTAAAATGAACATGTTATTCGAATAACAGAAGGCTTATTCAAATAAACACGGTAAATACAGATCCGGTTATGGTATGTAACGGACACTTTTTTCATAATAATTACAAGATTAATTTCTACAATGACTATTTTCTATCTGGCTTTATAAATAGAGACCATGGGTCTCATCTGACATAGAGCAGCTATCTGTTTAATTTGCGTTTACTTTGGAAAATGTGATTTATAATTTACGCCTATTTCCTGTGCTCTTTTTGCTAAAACTTTGAGATATTCTTTGAGAGCCTCTTAGCACTTCAAATTGTATTATTTGCTCTGAGTGAGAGGTTTTCTTCATCTATATTTCCATTCTACTATATTGAGGGTGAGGTATCCTTCAAGATTTGTATAAGGGTGAGGTATCCCTTCAAGGTTTGTATAAGGGTGAGGTATCCCTACAAGCTGAGACTTTAGCACAAGGGTAGAATTTCCCTGTGTGTGAAAAGTGCTCTTTTATGTAACGGTGGCAAGCACCTATTGAAGCTTGTATACATAGTGAAAAATCTCAGATTATTTTCGAAGACTGGACGTAGACCACAAGTGGGTTAGTGGTCGAGCCAGGATAAATATCGTGCCTGGTTCTCTCTTCTCAATCTCTTTATTTTACGTAATTTTATATTATTACACATTTATTTATTTGCTGTTCTTAAAGCTTTTATTCTTCATCTCATAATTCTTTCTCTTTTATTTAATAGCTTAAATATTTGTGTTTATTTAAAGAGCATTTGTGAAAAGTTTTTAATACCCAATTCACCCCCCCTCTTGGGTAATGGTTGCCATGACTAACAAGTGGTATCAGAGCTTCATGCTCTGGTAAAAGCTTAACCGCTTAGAGTTAAAGATCCTTGTTAGCAACCTTGAAAGTTTTTCAAAATGGAATGTTTTGAAATTGATAAACCACCATTATTTGATGGTGTGCATTTTGTTTATTGGAAAACTAAAATAGAGTTTTATATACAATCTGTTGATTTAGATTTATGGGATATTGTGCTAAATGAGTTTACTTACAAATCAAAACAAACTTGGAATAGTTTTGACAAAAAATGTTTTTTCTCTGAATATTAGAGCTATGCAAATTTTGAGAAATAGTTTGAATGATGATGCTTATGGTAAAATTAAAAGTTGTTCTAGTGCCAAAGAAATTTTGGACACTCTTGATGCCATTTATCTTGCTAACAATGATTTTGTGTATAAAGTTGTATATAAAAAGCAAGAAGAGCAAAAGCTATTGAAGGAAGCTTATCATGAAAATTATCCTCAAAGAGATGCTCAAACTATTGAAGGGAGCCAAATGCCACTTAGTGACGATGGTGCTCAATTTGAAGAAGAGGCAAAGCAAAACAAAATTGATGAGGAAGAATGTGATTCTCTTAAAAAGCCAAGTATGCTAGAAATTGAGACTACTTCCTATATGGCTAAAAAGGAATTTGAGGTAAATAATTCTAAACTATATTATAGTCCTTCGTATGATGGGTTGTAGAGTGCATATAATGAATTGTATGATGGTTTATTGAATTTAGAAAAGAAAAACTTATCGTGTTTGGAAAACATTTCCTTTATTGAACATGAAATTAAAACTTTGAAAAATGAGTATGCCTTTCTTGATGAGGAAATGTCTTTAAAATGTAAAACCTCAACTTCTTGTGAAAGGTGCAATGATTTAGAAAATCAAGTTGAGGACTTATATTCTGATTTTGCCAAAGCTAATGATTGTAATTGCTTAAATTCTATACTTGTTAATAAGAATAAAATTAGTGTTATTCCATGTGAAAATCCAAGCAAGGCTTATGGCAAAAATAATTTAGAATATAAAAACAATAAAAGGCTTAAGTTTTTCAAAAATAATTTTCAAAGGATCAAGCCATCATTAAATTCAATTGTATGTAATTTTTGTGGTCATCTAGAACATATTTCTCATTTATGCAATTATAGAAGAAATCCTTATATGAGAAATTGTATGGTATGGGTTCCCAAAAATCCTAAAGGCCCTAATACTAACATTCAAGGACCCAAAATGAAGTGAGTACCAAAGTGTCCTTCTAGTACTTCAACTGTGCAGAAAATTTCTCAAAAGAATAAACTTATTGGTCAAAAGAAAGAGGAATCATCACGAAGAGCGCTTCCAAAGCCCAATGAAAGAAATTTTAGTCAAAGAAGGAAGATGACTTCAACCAAAGCCTCTCAAGTACACAATGTGAAACTTGCAAAGTTCAAAACACTAAAAGAGAAGCAATGGGTCAGGAAAAGAGCTTCCTTGATTACTAAGGCCAAGGTATAAATAGTTTTTACCTCTCCTGAGCATTTACTTGTAAAGTTAATTAATTTGAGGTATATCCCTAGTAGGCCTTAATTGATTAATAGAATCATGTGCACTTGATAAAATTTGAATATTATACTTAACACATGATTATGTTCATTTTTATTAATTTGTTATATATATCTTAGTACATAAGGTTCTATAATGCCTAAATATGTTTGCTATGCTTTAAAATTGTCCATATATCATGAAAATAAACATGTTATTGGCTATGTGCTTAATAGTAATTAATTATTTAATTTATTGTGCTCAATTTACATACTATGAAAAATTAATCTTTATGAGAGTATAATAGATTAATATTCGAAAACTAACACACAAGGACCCAATAAAATTTGGATACCAAAAGTCAAAAATTGAAGTGTGTTGTAGGTGTGCTTGAAGGCCAAGAACTGACTTTGGCATCTTGAAAATGGCTGCTCCAAGTACAAAGATTAAAAATAATTTCAAGCTCTTTTCCTCATTTCCAAGAAGCTTGGACTTGCAAATTTCGGATAAGTGAAAATTTTTATTATGCTTTTCTAGCCTTATAATTTGAAAATATTTCTATATGTTAATATGCTAGATAAAATATACTTCTTGTTTGAAATAATAATATCCTTGAACTTGAGTTTTTGATCAATCCAATATATGATTACATGTTTTATTGCTTAAATATGTTTTTTTTATCTCTCTTTAAATCACATATATATATGCTTTGAATTCTTGAATGGATGCATCTCTATGTTTCTTTGTTAGTTTTATTCGAATAAACAAGCTTTCATTCGAATAAAGTTCTTTAAAGCTGATCAAAGTTTATGTTGAATATCATCTTTATTCGAATAACATGAAGTTTATTCGAATAAACTGACTTTTATGTCAGTTTTGTGTTTGCAGTGTTTACTGTCTATTCGAATAAATCCTTTATTTATTCGAATAAACAAAGCCTTTGTTCTATCAGTCTCTTATGTTTGATCTCTGTCTATTCATACAAATCTATTTCTATTCGAATAACCAGAACCTTGGTTTATCAGTCTTAACTGATTACTTTCTGTCTATTCGAATAACCCCTAGGTTATTCAAATAAATCTTGTTAAATGGCCAAAATGTTTGGCCTTCCCAAATCCTCTATTCGAATAAAACCCAAATCTTCTTCTTTTATTCGAATAAATATGTTTTTCTTAAACAAAAGGTTCTGCTATGTTTCGTTAATATATGCTAAATTCTTTGGTTGTGTTGTCTGAAAATATGCACTTTATGATATGCAAATGCTTAATTAAATGTAATTGACTATTCTTTTGATGTTTATATGTACTTAGCTAAATTGATTAATGAAATGAAATATCTTTTGCCCTTGTGAACTCATTTATTAATGTATCATTTTAAATGCTTATTTGCGTATGAGTTTGACATAATGACTAACCTCTATGGATCTAAAATTGATGGATACCAAAGAAAATTCTTTGAATTGTGTTGTAGGGTGATAACTGCCTCAAGCAAACATTTAAATGGAATAACTTCAACTTGAGGATAGTAAATTTTAAAAAGACTCAACTTGTAAAAGATATGCAAAAAATTTCTATTCCCTCATGAAAGCTTGAAGCTTGGAAGTTGGTGGAAGTGGAAGTCATCTACAAAAATTCAAAGAGTACACTTTTGGTGATATTAATTTATTATCCTTATTTATGCTTTAAATTTGATATCATGTGATATTTGGAGAAGTAGAGAATTGTGTTATACATTTACATGCCTTACATGATAATTATTTGCCTAAAAATGCCTAAATAAGTTTTGATGATGATCATATGTTTCTTGATAAACTTGAATCATGTCTTCAAAATGCTTAAACTATTCTTTTTGAATTCAAGTGCATATGTACTTCATGCATTCTTGTTAGAGATAATATTGCATGGTTGATAATGTGATACATGCTTTAAATTATATATCAATCTGAATTATGCTTATAAATGAGCTTACATGATATTTGATGCTAACCTATGTTTTAGAGGACTTTTAAAGTTAGCTTTGCAAGTCTCTCTATGTGTTTCAAATATAGCCATCAGATTTTTATATATAAGCATATGTGGATAAACGAGAAAAGTTGAATGGAATTCAAATGAAGAGGAAGATAAAGAAGACTTTCTTCAAGTGCAATGGAATGGAATACTCAATGGAAGAAAGCTCAAACTCAAAGGACAAATAAATGAAGAACATTCTAAAGGAGTATCACTTTCTATCTAACCCAATAAGTATCTCTATCCCTAAACTATTGTGGTATTCTATATGTTATGAATTGTATGATATTTGTTAATAAATTAATCTTAAATGACTAGATGCTTTCCAAGGAATATATGGATTTTTATATAAAATATCTCTATCCTTCTAAAATGCTTTTGAAAATATAACGTGCTCTTGTAAAATTCTTTTTGAAAGGGGGAGAAGTTTTAAAATGATTTTTGTTTGAGGAATTAAGAATAAATATCTTTACCCTTGCTTTCTTTTTTATAATATGCATATTTTGAGGGGGAGCCTAGTTCTTAAATTGTTACTTATATTTCTTGGCTTACATCCTTATTTGACATGAAGTGCTTTATTGTTAATTTTATCAACATGTCAACAAAAATCATCTCTTATTGTCTTTCCTTCTATCCTACCCTTCTTGAATCATATGTAGAATCTATAAGAGGGATAAAATCTTTTGTTTCTACGCCTTTTTGTTAATGTCAAATAGGGAGAGTGAAAATTGAAAAGAAAAATATGTTCTTGTACTTATTGTTTGATATGTTTACATGAATATTCATTCTTGTATATTGTTCAACATATTTTTCTTTGGTGATTTGTCATCATCAAAAAGGGGGAGATTGTGGAAATAAGTTTGCCCCAAATGATTTTATATGATAAGTTTTGATGATGACAAATACAAGACAAAGAATGATGCTTATGCTTGATAAATGTGCTTAATGTGATATATTGTATCATGCATTATATGTACCTTATCTAGTTATATTTTACTTAATAATAATGCAATATGATATATGTAACATTCATCATATAGTATATCCAATAATGCTTTATATGAGTTATAAATGAATTAATATTAGATTTGACCTTTGTGCAATGTGTTCTGTTGCATCCTACATAGAGCATATCTATTAATAATTGTTAAATGACTTATTTGGATATGTCTATGAAAGTTTTATATGCATGTTAAACTAACTAGAGTTATACATTTATGAATCATGTATATGAAGATTTTGAATTATGAATTTGGACTAATTATGCTTGTTTAAGTAAGTAATATTTTGTAGGATAGTCCAAGCACCAAGAGTGAGCATTACAACAAGAAAGCAAAAGATCTCAATTAAGCTCAACACAAGGAGAAGGTGATTAAACATATGTCTTTGAAAAATATTTTTTAATGATAACAAACATGAAGACAAAATGAAGATGATCGGAAGACCAAGTCCATGATATTTTAAGGATAGCTTTAGGACTTAGAGTCTCTCTGTTCGAGGATCTCTTTGGATATCTCCTAGTGCATTAAGATAAAACAAAAAAATGTTTTCTTAAACTTATACCAAAACTGTTTTGATCTTGAAAATAACTTTAAAATGTTTTGGTGTTTTTGATAAACTTTCTGGGATGCTTTTCAAGCTTTTATTACTGTTTTATAAAATGAGTTATTCGAATAACTCATTGGTTATTCGAATAAAGCTTTGTTTTTGGCTGCTGCGTAACTCTGTGTTTTAAAGTGTTATTCGAATAACACTCCTGTTATTCGAATAAGTGTTTTCCAAAATAGCTTGTTTTATATCAGCTATTTGAATAACTCATCAGTTATTCGAATAGAACCTTTTCCCAAAAATCTGCCTTAACGAATGTTATTCGAATATACTTAGAGTTATTCGAATAACCAGTTTTCTAAATGATTTCTTAGTGGCAGAGTTATTCGAATAACACGAAGGTTATTCGAATAACCAGTTTCAGAAATGTTTTTAAAATGAACGTGTTATTCGAATAACAGAAGGCTTATTTGAATAAACACGGTAAATACAGATCCAGTTATGGTATGTAACAGACACTTTTTTCACAATAATTACAAGATTAACTTCTACAACGGCTATTTTCTATCTGGCTTTATAAATAGAGACCGTGGGTCTCATCTAACATAGAGCAGCTATCTATTTAATTTGCGTTTACATTGGAAAATGTGATTTATAATTTACGCCTATTTCCTGTGCTCTTTTTGCTAAAACTTTGAGATATTCTTTGAGAGCCTCTTAGCACTTCAAATTGTATTATGTGCTCTGAGTGAGAGTTTCTCTTCATCTATATTTCTATTCTACTATATTGAGGGTGAGGTATCCTTTAAGATTTGTATAAGGGTGAGGTATCCCTTCAAGGTTTGTATAAGGGTGAGGTATCCCTGCAGGCTGAGACTTTAGCACAAGCGTAGAGTTTCCCTGTGTGTGAAAAGTGCTATTTTATGTAACGGTTGCAAGCACCTATTGAAGCTTGTATACATAGTGAAAAATCTCGGATTGTTTTCGAGGACTGGACGTAGACCACAAGTGGGTTAGTGGTCGAACCAGGATAAATATCGTGCCTGCTTCTCTCTTCTCAATCTCTTTATTTTACGCAATTTTATATTATTACACATTTATTTATTTGCTGTTCTTAAAGCTTTTATTCTTCATCTCACAATTCTTTCTCTTTTATTTAATAGCTTAAATATTTGTGTTTATTTAAAGAGCATTTGTGAAAAGTTTTTAATACCTAATTCACCCCCCCTCTTGGGTAATGGTTACCATGATTAACAAGTTAAATTCTAAAAATTAAAAGATTAATATATATATCACTCAAAATTGGGTTTAATAAGATCCCCCAGCTCCAATTATTTAAAATAAGATTTTTCTGGCTAGAAAATTATTATTTTCCTGACCCAGAGAAAATCACACAAAATAATCAAAAACAGTATCAGAACAGTCAAATTAGTGTTATATTGCACAGAAAACAGAAAACAGTGTAATTCTGTCAGTTCTGTAACATAGTCTAAAATTTGGGGTGTTACAACTCTCCCCCTCTAAAAATAAGTTTCATCCTCGAAACTTGACACATACTTAAAATAAAAACAGATACTGCTCTCCTATCTTCTCTTCCAACTCCCATGTGGTTTCATCACTTACATCGTTCCAACCTACTTTAACTAATGCGATCTCCTTTCCTCGAAGTTGCTTTGTCCTTCGATCTTCAATCTTGACTGGAAATGTCTTGTGAGTTAAATTCTCCTTTAGTTGTACGGCGTCTGGTTCGATGACGTGAGTCGGATCAGAAATATATTTTCATAGTTGTAATACGTGAAATACATTGTGAAGATTTGATAAGAATGGTGGTAGTGCAATTTGATAAGCTACCGGACCTACCCGATAAAGTATTTGATATGGCTTGATAAATTTCGGAGTGAGTTTCCTCGACTTGATCACTCGTCCAAATCCAGTCATAGGTGTCACCTTTTTCAAATTCAAGCGGTCTTCGTCCTTTATCAGTGTAACACCCCAAATTTTAGGTTATGTTACAGAACTGACAGAATTTCACTATTTTGTGTTTTCTGTGCAATATAAAAATAATTTGATTATTCCGATACTATTTTTGATTATTTTGTGTGATTTACTCCGGGTCAGGAAAATAATAATTTTCGGGCTGGAGAAATTCTTATTTTAATTAATTGGAGTGGGGATCTTACTAAACCCAATTCGATTGATATATATATTAATCTTATAATTTTTAGGATTTAAGCGTGTAATAAAATAATTTTATATTATTATAATATTATTTTATTCAACAAGACCTCTTGTCTCAAAAAATAGTAGAAAATTTATTTGTGGACCGAAAAAGTTCATGGGGCCCACGTTTAGGAAAAAGCAATCATTTGTCTTTATTTGGATAAATTCTAGCCAATGAGAGCAAGTCAACAAAAGTAGGCTTGACTTTCTAAACCAATAGGAAAAGGTCAACAAAAGAAGCATAGACTTTATTTAGGACCGTTGGATGAAAAGCATAATTTAGATGCTTTTCATCTTAACCGTTGATCCGATCAATGGTGTAAAACGAATCTTGATAAAACCACTAAGTAATATCCACCGTAGATGAGATCAATGGATAGGAAATCAAGATGATTTCAATGGCTAAGATGAAGTCAAACTTAGTGGCTTAGACTTTAATATGAACCATTGGATGAAGACTTAGTTAGGAAGCCTTTAACCTTAGCCGTTGATCTAATCAATGGTGAGATTAGAATGCTAGTTTCATAACCAATTGATGTCTACCTTAGATCTAATCTATGGCTAGGAATTAAAGATGAATCAATTGTTAGAATAAAGTCAAAAATTGTAGGCTTGAATTTGGTTAGTAGCTAATTAAGCTTAATTTGACTAATCTAATTACCTAATTAGCAAACTAAGTGAACTAGTTTAGTTCTTAATTAATTATAATCTAAATACTAATTAGATATCTTAATATTGATTAAAGGTTATAATATATGTTAAAATATGTTAAACTAATTAGTTATATGATTAGAATATTAATTAAGATTGGTTAGGAAACTAAACCTAATTAATTAGCTATTTGTTTAGTAAGTAATTGGACTTAAATTAAAACAAAATAAAGTCCCTAAACTCACTTGAAGCCCACGGTTTTCAGCAGCCAAGGGAGGCTTGAATGGCTTGATTCTACTAAGTTCTTGAAGCCTCCAACATGACATAAGCCATGTGCACCAATGTGAACACTCTAGGATATTTACCTAGCAAATTCAAGCACTCAACCTCACTAAAATTAACCACACAGCGAGAAGCAGCCCTTTCACATTTCATTCTTCACTTTTATTTCACACTTATCCTAAATCAAGTTTTCCATTTTCTCCCAAAATACCAAGAACACCAAAGCTTATTTTTCCTTCCTTTTCTCTCCATTGGTTCGGCCCTAGCACCTACAAGCACCATCACTCACCTATAATTTTTGTTCACATCATTTCCTAAAGCTTAACATCATTCTAAAAACTTTTTGTTTTGAAAGTTTTCCCAAAATCTCACTCTAAGTGCTTCAAAAACCCACTTCTATCTTACTTCCCTAGAGGTAAACCTTGGTTTTTATGGTTTAAATTCCTGTTTGTGATTTTTCTAACCATGATTGTTCCATGGTTTTTCAATATTAAACCTTGTTTGTGTTTTTACTAATTGTTTAAGAATTTTAGGGATTGGTTTGGGATTGCACGAATTTGAAGGGAAGGAGGAGAACTAATCGATTAAATTGTCTTCAAGAGGTAAGAGGGAGATTTAACCTCACCAACCAAGTTTTGGTGGTGTGGGGATGGTTTTGTACAGTGGAAAAATCCATAAGGGTTATTCACCGATTGTTTGATGCTATTTGATTGTGTTTGTGTTATGTATGATTATGTTTTTGTGCTTGCATGTGTGATATTATGTGATATATATGTATGAAATTGTTGTTTTGATATATGTTTGTATGTATGAAATTGTGTGCATGAAAATATATGAGTAATTTAGGATGTGAATAATATGATGAACCGATTTTATGATAACTCCAAAGAGCTTGAGGCTTACGGCCATACTAGGCTAGAAAGGACCAAAGTCCTGAAAATGAGAGATTCAATTGAAAATGAAGGATTTAAATGAAAAAGAAATGAATTTGAACAAGTTTGAAGGTTGTGGAAAAATAATCAGATATAATTAAACTGATGAAGTAAAATGAGAACTGAGAGATTTAAATGAATTTGGGACAAATTTGAGTATAGCAAAGTAAAATGATTTTTAGGAAAATGAATTATTATCAATATGATTTTTAAAGGGGCAATATTGTAATTTTCATTTTTAAAAGGGGCAATATTGTAAATATGATTTTTAGAGGGGCAATATTATAATTTTCATTTTTAAAAAGGGGCCATACTGTAATTATGATTTTTAGAGGGGCAATATTATAATTATGATTTTTAGAGGGGCAAAATAGTAATTTTCATTTTGAATAAGGCCATATTGTAAATAACAATTTTTGAGGACCTAAAATGTAAATATTATGTTTTGGAGGGACTATTTTGGAAATATGAATTTTATGAGGGACTATTTTGGAAATATGAATTTTATGAGGGACTATTTTGGAAATATGAATTTTATGAGGGACTATTTCGTAAATATGAATTTTACGAGGGACTATTTCATAAATGTGAATTTTATGAAAGACTGTTGTGAAAATATTATTTAAATGAGGATTATAAAGCAAATATTATGTTTCGAGGGGTTATTATGCAAATATGAAAAATGAAGTTGAATTTTGGTGTTAAATGAGGAAAATAGTATTTTTGATTTAAAAGTGTGAAAAATATTTTACACGATTGATAAACGATGAAAATATTGATACGTGATTTGAAAATGCGACAGAACTGTTGCGCGATTGAGAAAATGTGAAAAATATAGTTTTGCGATGAAATTACAGTAATGACACTGTTGGGCCAATATGAGGACCCCGAACTTGAGATAAAGAAAATTTAATTGAGAATATGATAGAATGAATTGAACTGAGAATGGTGCATTTATATATGCATTGAAAAGGTTCGATAGACTGGATAAGGCTATTTGCCTAGGAAGGAGAGAATACACCTCCTGAGTGGATGCGATATGCGTAGTGTAGGTTTTTCATTGACCTTGGGGGCATTGGGGTGCGGGTTGCCTGCAATGTACAATTGGTAGCTCTTCTGTACGTGGGTTAGACCGATATAACACACCAATGATCCGGACCGAGATACTATCCGTAATCAAGATCTGATAAAGACTATCGAGTATGTGCTAGATGTGCAAAACTGAGCACGTGGTCTGAGGCACCTTTGTACCGACATGATCCTTACGATCACTCTTTCCGATCTGAGTTGTAGCTCCATGGAGTAAGAAATTGAGTCTAGGTGCATATGCAGAGATACTGAGAGTATTATCGTAATTATTGTTTATGATAATTGAATTATTGAATAATTGAATATTGATAAGGACATAATCTTAATTATGGCTTATTGTATGAATTATGATGATAAATGATATTGTTGGCATAAGCGTAATTCTGTATGATATGTTGATATGAGATATGATATGTGTTAGATAAATGATAATGGTGACATAATTGTAATTATGTATGATGTGTTGGTATGAGAATTTGTATGTGTTTATCTTCATTGCTACCATACTGGTATTGGCGTAGGTGATCTCACCTCTTTGTATGTCTATTACGTATTGTATTTATAATTTTAAAGACGTTGAGCGAGAACTTGAGCAAGAAGTCGAGGAAGAAGCGATTCTTGTTGAGGACGCCGTGAGTTTTGAAGTGATGGAGGAGTCTCGTTTCCTTGTGTATATGAGATTGAGTAGACTACATCTTGGACATTAGTGTGAATATTAATACTTAGAGTTCCCATTGTCAATTAGACAATATTGGGAAGTATACTATCGTACTCCGAGTGCGACTAGTATAGTGTTGTCTGCGTGGATACCTGTCCGTAGGATTTCGTGTCAAGTCAGACTTCTATCTTCTGAGGAGTCTGAGGAGGACCTGTCTGAAGGTTCTACTGTGTAGTAGTACTTGGGCAGTATGTTAGTTTAAATTAAAGTTTAAATATTTTGAGAGTCTAGCTTGTAAATATTAAAATATGACAATACTATGATTTGGGTATATACGATGTAAATAATTTGTGACAATGTTGTTATGTTTTTATTTTCCGCTAAGTTTATCTAACTATCATCAAGAAATTTTATAACTCGTATTTACATCATAAAGCACGATTTTCCAATGAAGGGGTAATTTGGTAATTGAGTAACACGAAGTATGACGCCCTGTGGAGGGTGTTACATTAGTTGGTATCAGAGCCCAAGTTAGAGTCTTTTGGGTTTGTGGGTAGGTTTGTCTTATTTGTGCTGTGTGAATCTCTGATGTTGAACACAAAGATATGTTTTGGTTTCCGAAAGAGGATGAAGTTGTGTGAAATAGTTACGTTTAGTTCGTCGTGTTTTGATTTTATTTATCTTTGAAGAAAGATAATGGAACGTAGCGAACATGAGCATGTGGACGTGAGACGTGATGAAGATCGTATAGCCGCAGCTAGAAGTGTGATGCAAAAGATGAATGAAGTAGCAGTACAACAGAGACAGATGATCACTCAGCAGCAAGACTGATAATCGAACTTCATAGCTTATTAGGATTGGAGCAGCCATCGGATGTGAGAAGCGGTAACTTAGAACCTTCGATAATCCAAGGTGGAAGGAAGGATAAGGTCAATCATTTTCAACAAGAGCCGTATGTGTGACCACTGGGGAAGCAACAACGAGCAAAGAGGGGGAGTACTAGTGGCAATGATTTTGGTCAGACTGTGGCATCAACCATGAAATGTTTCAAGTGTGGGAAAAATCATCTCACCAAAGATTATCAGCATAAAGGGTTTATTTGTTATGGATGTGGGAAGTCTAGAGATTGTGATCAATTGAAGATGGAACTTTCCATTAGTGATACACGTATTTCAAAATCTCAAGAAGAAAAAAGAGCTGATGCAAAGAGTGTAGTGAGAATGTTCAAATACAAAAACTTAAGGAGCGAGGAAATTGTGCCATAGAGGGTAATCTTAAAACTGTACTGTATGATGCGTAAGGTAACCCAGTCTCTTGCGTTCTGTGACTGTGTAAAATCTTTTGGGGTTAACTGTGTTTTGTTTCTTTTCATAATGTTACCTCAACTTCTAAACTTGTTATTATTACTCGAGTCTGTTTGAAACTATCTTATTATTATCAGAGTTTGAAACTTTTCTGTTGATTTGGTTTGTCTATTTCTTTCTCAAATAGACTGAGTAGATCAATTTGACTTATCCGTGTCTTCGTTATAGTGTGATCGGAGTATTTCTACTCTTCTTGTTAAACTTGTCGTATATACTCAAGTTTTCTAACTCTACCCTATATCTATTGGATATCAAATCTTTTCCTGTTGATTTGATTTGTTTATCTAAAATTTCATCTATTTGAAGCCTGACAATGGATTGGTTATTTTTCAACCATATCCTATTAGATTGTTACAATGTAACCTTAGTGTTTCCTTGACTTGAGATTTTTGGATTTGAATCCAGAAAGTTCATTTCTAAAATTTTGGACTATGTTCATTTTGAAATCTATTAGACCATTTTAAATTCTTGTTGGGCTAATCTAGTAACCTATTGAATAGTCTTATTATTTTTCCTTATAACTTTTAAAGTGTCTTTCATGTATCTCAAGTAAGAAGGAGTTATGCGTAAAAACTAGTCAAATACAAATTCTGTTAGAAGTTCAACTCGTGAATTTAGATTGAGTATTGAGATCAAATAAAAAGGTGGTGGCGTATACTTCAAGGTAGTGAAATGTGCATGAGAAGAATTATCCAATTTACGTTTTAGGATCTACGATAGTCGTTTTGCAAGGAGAATTTGAAAACATTTTCTTTCTTATAAAGTCTATAATAATTACAAGGGCTTGAGGTACCTGTACAATCAAGAGGGGCTTCGATATAAGAAAAAGACGATAACTAGAATTTTCAAAGGATTAGTTGAGAGCTTGTGTTCTAGAACAAGCTGGTTGTTGGGATGAATTTCTACCATTGATAGAATTCACATACAACAATAGTTTTCGTTCGAGTATAGGGATGGTACCCTATGAGGTATTATATGGAAGAAGATGTAGAACGTCATTGTGTTAGCATCATGATGTTGAAAGTACTGAGGTAGGACCAGAATTTGTGCAGCAGACTACTGAGAAAGTGAAGACGATCTAAGCAAGATGAGGACAACTCATACGCGACAAAAGAGTTATGCTGATAAAAGACAAAGACCGCTTGAAATTGAAGAAGGTGACCATGTGCCTCTATGTGTGACACCTATGACTAGAGTTGGATGAGTGATTAAGTCGAGGAAAACCCACTCTGAAGTTTATCAGACCGTATCGGATACTCCGTTGGACATCATACAAATGAAGGAGAATTCAACCTAGGAGACATTTCCAGTCAAGATTGAAGATCGAAGGACAAAGTAACTTCGAGATAAAGAAATTGCATTGGTTAAAGTGGTTTGGAACGATATACGTGGTGAAGTAATATAGGAGTTGGGAGAGAAGTTAAGAGAGCATTATCTGTTTTTATTTTCAGTATGTCAAGTTTCGAGGACGAAACTTCTTTTTAGAGGGGGAGTATTGTAACACCCCAAATTTTAGGTTATGTTCTGTAACCGAATAATTTCACTATTTTGTGTTTTACGTGCAATATAAAAATAATTTGATTATTCCGATACTATTTTTGATTATTTTGTGTGATTTACTCGGTCGGAAAATAATAATTTTGGTAGGGAAATTCTTATTTTAATTAATTGAGGTGAGGATCTTACTAACCCAATTGATTGATATATATATTAATCTTATAATTTTTAGGATTTAAGCGTGTGCAATAAAATAATTTTATATTATTATAATATTATTTTATTCAACAGTACCTACTGTCTCAAAAATAGTAAAAAAATTATTTGTGGACCCAAAAAAGTTTGTGGGGCCCACGTTTAGGAAAAATAGTCAACTGTGCTGACTGGATAAATTCTAGTCAATGAGAGCAAGTCAACGAAAGTAGGCTTGACTTTCTAAACCAATAGGAAAAGGTCAACAAAAGAAGCATAGACTTTATTTAGGACCATTGGATGAAAAGCATAATTTAGATGCTTTTGATCTTAACCGTTGATCCGATCAATGGTGTAAAACGAATCTTGATAAAACCACTAAGTAATATCCACCATAGATGAGATCAATGGATAGGAAATCAAGATGACTTCAATGGCTAAGATGAAGTCAAACTTAGTGGCTTAGACTTTAATATGAACCATTGGATGAAGACTTAGTTAGGAAGCCTTTAACCTTAGCCGTTGATCTAATCAATGGTGAGATTAGAATGCTAGTTTCATAACCAATTGATGTCTACCTTAGATCTAATCTATGACTAGGAATTAAAGATGAATCAATGGTTAGAATTAAGTCAAAAATTATAGGCTTGAATTTGGTTAGTAGCTAATTAAGCTTAATTTGACTAATCTAATTACCTAATTAGCAAACTAAGTGAACTAGTTTAGTTCTTAATTAATTATAATCTAAATACTAATTAGATATCTTAATATTGATTAAAGGTTATAATATATGTTAAAATATGTTAAACTAATTAGTTATATGATTAGAATATTAATTAAGATTGGTTAGGAAACTAAACCTAATTAATTAGCTATTTGTTTAGTAAGTAATTGGACTTAAATTAAAACAAAATAAAGTCCCTAAACTCACTTGAAGCCCACGATTTTCAACAGCCAAGGGAGGCTTGAATGGCTTGATTCTACTAAGTTCTTGAAGCCTCCAACATGACATAAGCCATGTGCACCAATGTGAACACTCTAGGATATTTACCTAGCAAATTCAAGCACTCAACCTCACTAAAATTAACCACACGGCAGCAGCAGCCCTTTCACATTTCATTCTTCACTTTTATTTCACACTTATCCTAAATCAAGCTTTCCATTTTCTCTCCAAAATACCAAGAACACCAAAGCTTATTTTTCCTTCCTTTTCTCTCCATTGGTTCGGCCCTAGCACCTATAAGCACCATCACTCACCTATAATTTTTGTTCACATCATTTCCTAAAGCTTAACATCATTCTAAACACTTTTCGTTTAGAAAGTTTTCCCAAAATCCCACTCTAAGTGCTTCAAAAACCCACTTCTATCTTACTTCCCTAGAGGTAAACCTTGGTTTTTATGGTTTAAATTCCTGTTTGTGATTTTTCTAACCATGATTGTTCTATGGTTTTTCAATATTAAACCTTGTTTGTGTTTTTACTAATTGTTTAAGAATTTTAGAGATTGGTTTGGGATTGCATGAATTTGAAGGAAAGGAGGAGAACTAATCGATTAAATTGTCTTCAAGAGGTAAGAGGGAGATTTAACCTCACCAACCAAGTTTTGGTGGTGTGGGGATGGTTTTGTACGGTGGAAAAATCCATAAGGGTTCTTCACCGATTGTTTGATGCTATTTGATTGTGTTTGTGTTATGTATGATTATGTTTTTGTGCTTGCATGTGTGATATTATGTCTATTGTTTTGATATATGTTTGTATGTATGAAATTGTGTGCATGAAAATATATGAGTAATTTAGGATGTGAATAATATGATGAACCGATTTTATGATAACTCCAAAGAGCTTGAGGCTTACGGCCATACTAGGCTAGAAAGGACCAAAGTCCTGAAAATGAGAGATTCAATTAAAAATGAAGGATTTAAATGAAAAAGAAATGAATTTGAACAAGTTTGAAGGTTGTGGAAAAATAATCAGATATAATTAAACTGATGAAGTAAAACGAGAACTAAGAGATTTAAATGAATTTGGGACAAATTTGAGTATAGCAAAGTAAAATGATTTTTAGGAAAATGAATTATTATCAATATGATTTTTAAAGCGGCAATATTGTAATTTTTGTTTTTAAAAGGGGCAATATTGTAAATATGATTTTTAGAGTGGCAATATTATAATTTTCGTTTTTAAAAAGGGCCACATCTTGTAATTATGATTTTTAGAGGGCAATATTATAATTATGATTTTTAGAGGGCAAAATAGTAATTTTATTTTTAATTGGGCCATATTGTAAATAACAATTTTTGAGGGCCTAAAATGTAAATATTATGTTTTGGAGGGACTATTTTGGAAATATGAATTTTATGAGGGACTATTTTGGAAATATGAATTTTATGAGGGACTATTTTGGAAATATGAATTTTATGAGGGACTATTTTGGAAATATGAATTTTATGAGGGATAATTTCGTAAATATGAATTTTACGAGGGACTATTTCGTAAATGTGAATTTTATGAAAGACTGTTGTGAAAATATTATTTAAATGATGATTATAAAGCAAATATTATGTTTCGAGGGGTTATTATGCAAATATGAAAAATGAAGTTGAATTTTGGTGTTAAATGAGGAAAATAGTATTTTTGATTTAAAACGTGTGAAAAATATTTTACACGATTGATAAACGATGAAAATATTGATACGTGATTTGAAAATGCGACAGAACTGTTGCGCGATTGAGAAAATGTGAAAAATATGGTTTCGCAATGAAATTACAGTAATGACACTATTGGGCCAATATGAGGACCCCGAACTTGAGATAAAGAAAATTTAATTGAGAATATGATAGAATGAATTGAACTGAGAATGGTGCATTTATATATGCATTGAAAAGGTTCGATAGACTGGATAAGGCTATTTGCCTAGGAAGGAGAGAATACACCTCCTGAGTGGATGCGATATGCGTAGTGTAGGTCTTTCGTTGACCTTGGGGGCATTGGGGTGCGGGTTGTCTGCAATGTACAGTTGGTAGCTATTCTGTACGTGGGTTAGACCGATATAACACACCAATGATCCGGACCGAGATACTATCCGTAATCAAGATCTGATAAAGACTATCGAGTATGTGCTAGATGTGCAAAATTGAGCACGTGGTCTGAGGCATCTTTTTACCGACATGATCTTTACGATCACTCTTTCTGATCTGAGTTGTAGCTCCATGGAGTAGGAAATTGAGTCTAGGTGCATATGCAGAGATACTGAGAGTATTATCGTAATTATTGTTTATGATAATTGAATTATTGAATAATTGAATATTGATAAGGACATAATCTTAATTATGGCTTATTGTATGAATTATGATGATAAATGATATTGTTGGCATAAGCGTAATTCTGTATGATGTGTTGATATGAGATATGATATGTGTTAGATAAATGATAATGGTGACATAATTGTAATTATGTATGATGTGTTGGTATGAGAATTTGTATGTGTTTATCTTCATTGCTACCATACTGGTATTGGCGTAGGTGATCTCACCTCTTTGTATGTCTATTCTGTATTGTATTTATAATTTTAAAGACGTTGAGCGAGAACTTGAGCAAGAAGCTGAGGAAGAGCAGATTCTTGTTGAGGACGCTGAGTTTTGAAGTGATGGAGGAGTCTCGTTTCCTTGTGTATATGAGATTGAGTAGACTACATCTTGGACATTAGTATGAATATTAATACTTAGAGTTCCCATTGTCAATTAGACAGTATTGGGAAGTATACTATCGTACTCCGAGTGCGACTAGTATAGTGTTGTCTGCGTGGATACCTGTCCGTAGGATTTCGCATCAAGTCAGACTTCTATCTTCTGAGGAGTCTGAGGAGGACTTGTTTGAAGGTTCTACTGTGTAGTAGTACTTGGGCAGTATGTTAGTTTAAATTAAAGTTTAAATATTTTGAGAGTCTAGCTTGTAAATATTAAAATATGACAATACTATGATTTGGGTATATACGATGTAAATAATTTGTGACAATGTTGTTATGTTTTATTTTTTGCTAAGTTTATCTAACTATCATCAAGAAATTTTATAATTCGTATTTACATCATAAAGCACGATTTTCCAATGAAGGGGTAATTTGGTAATTGAGTAACACGAAGTGTGACGCCCTGTTGAGGGTGTTACAATCAGCATAACTCTTTTGCCGCGTCTGAGTTGTCATCATCTTGTCTTGAATCATCTTCACTTTCTCAGTTATCTGCTACACAAATTCGAGTCCTACAATATTATTTTCACCAGTATGATACTAACACAATGGCGTTCTACAGCGTCTCCCATATAATGCCTCATAGGGTGTCATCCCTATGCTCGAACGAAACTATTATTGTATGTGAACTCTATCTATGCTAGAAATTCATCCCAACAAGTCCTTTGAAAATTCTAACTATTCGTCTCTTCCTTATATCCAAGCCTCTCTTGATTGAACAGGTACTTCAAGCCCTTGAAATTATTGTGAATTTTATAGGAAAGAAAATATCTTCAGATCTTCTTTGCACAAAGACTATCGCATATCCTAAAACGTAAATCGAATAATTCTTCTCATGCACGTTCCACCGCCTTGAAGTATACGTCACCAGCTTTCTATTTAATCTCAACACTCAATCTAAATCCACGAGTTGAACTTCTTCTAACCGAATTTGCATTTGACTAGTTTCGCGCATAACTCCTTCTTCTTCTTCAGAAATTGAAGAACTGCGCTGAGATCTTTAGCATGTTCCTTTGAATTTCGAGAATAGATCAAAATATCGCCCAAACATTCCCTACCCCGAATGGTAGTACTAAATATTCATAGTGCCTGCAACGCATCTGAAAAACTGTCTTGGAACATTCGCTACCTTTACGCAAATCTGATAATAACCAGCACGCAAATCGATCTTAGAGCAAACAGCGATTTCCTTCATTTGGTCTTCTAATTCCCCTATCATCACATCATTCTAGATTTTCTTCATCAAGATAAGTCATTCTACTTGCCTATTTTTAATCTTAACAGAAAATATCTCATAGATCAAGTTTTCTTCTAATTGCACTGTATTTGGTATTATGACATAAGTTGGATCAAGAATAATCCTTCTTAATTGAAATACATGAAAGACACTATAAAAGTCATAAGGAAAAGTAATAAGACTATTTAGTAGGTTACTAGATTAGTCCGACAAAGAATTTGAGATGGTCTAATAGATTTCGAAATGAATGTAGTTCAATAATTTTAGAAATGAACTTTCTGGATTCAAATCCAAAAATCTCAGGTCAAGGAAACACTAAAATTGTATTGCAACAATCTAGTAGGATATGGTTGGAAAATAACCAATCCATTTAAAAAAAATCAGGCTCTCAAATAGATGTGAGTTTAGATAAACAAATCAAATCAGCAGAAAAAGATTTGATATTCAATAGATATAGGGTAGAATTAGAAAACTTGAGTATAAACAACAAGCTCAACAAGAAAAGTAGAAAATACTTAGATCATACTATAACAGAGACACGAATAAATCAAATTAATTTACTCAGTCTATTTGAGAAAGAAATAGACAAACCAGATTTAATAAAAAGTTTCCAACTCCTATAATAATAGGATAGTTTTAAATAGGCTCAAGTAGTAATAGCAAGTTTAGAAGTTGAAGTAACATTATGAAAAGAAGTAAAATACAGATAACCCCAAAAGATTTACACAGTCACAGATCACAAGAGAATGGGTTACATTGCGAATTATACAGCACAGTTTTAAGATTACCCTCTATGGCATAACTTTTGCGCTTCTTAAGTTTTTGTATTTGAACGTTCTTATTACACTCTTTGCACCGACTCTTTCTTCTTTTTGAGATTTTGAAACACGTGTATTACTAATGGAAGTTTCCATCTTCAGCTGATCACATTCTTTGGAGAAGTGTCCAAGCTTTCCATATTTGTAACAAATTATACTCTTAATCGTGCAGTTTCTTGTCATATAATTTTTTCCACACTTCAAGCACTTCGTTGGTGATGCCATAGTCTAACCAAAATCGTTGCCACTAGTACTTCCTCTCTTTGTTCGTTGTTGCTTCCCCGGTGGTTGTACATACGACTTTCGCTGAAAACGATTGACCTTATGCTTACTTCTATTTTGGATTATCGAAGGTTCTAAGTTACAGCTTCTCGTATCCGGTGGCTGCTCCAATCCTAATAAGCTATGAAGTTCGATTATCAGTTCCTACTGTTGAGTGATCATCTGTCTCTGTTGTACTGCTACTTCAATCATCTTTTGCATCACACTTCTATCTGCGGTTATATGATCTTCATTACGTTTCACATCCACATGCTCATGCTCGTAACGTTCCATTATCTTTCTTCAAAGATGAACAAAATCAACACACAACGAACTAAACGTAGCGATTTCGTACAAAATCGTTTCCTTTTGGAAACTAGAACATATCTCTGTGTTCAATATCAGAGATTCACATAGCACAAACAAGACAAAACCTACCCATAAACCCAAAAGACTCTAACTTGGGCTCTGATACCAACTAATGTAACACCCTTGTGGGGATGTCACATTTTTAATGAAATAAAATAAAATCAAATTAAATTCTTACCCAAGTTGTAAAACATTTGGTACATAAATAATATTAGTGGTAAAAATTTTCCTTTTTATACTTATAACGTTAAATAAAATAACACGGAACACAAAATAAAGCAAAACATAATCACACCATAATATGCATATGATTTTTATCTGAAGTATACAATTAATTTATAACTACTAATATTTAATAAAAATAGTAAAAGATAGCATACTTCTAAAACATAACACCTAAGACATGAGCCCTCGTCATAAGACAAATTCCCTAGTTGGGAATGTCTTGACTGATAGAAATTCGACCCAAAAATATATCGAAGTTCTCTCTAGGAGTATGGTGAAATTCATTCCACAAGTCCCTAATAGGTAAAATAACCTGTACGAAAGTAATCGTATAAAGTGAAGTAACAATCCCATGTCGAGTCCTACTTACTGATAAAGTAACGTCACCACTGTACTCTATATGTCCTGTGTCCCTGTGGACATACCAAGCCCAAGTGCCTTCGAGAAACTGTAGTCTAAAGAAACCTAATTGATTTCTCCTTGCTTCCATCATAGTCTTTGATGATATAAACATAAAATAGAAACAGACAGAGCAATACAATAAAGAGGTGAGACAATCTACATCATTACCAACATGGCAATAAAGAAAATGACAATACAAACAAATATCACAGTAATACATACCAACATGTCACATACAGTACATCAAAATAACACATCATACATTCTATCACAGATTATAGTAAACATTAAAATGCAAATAATGAATGATAACACACACTGACTCGTTCCTACTCCATGGAGCTAAACACAAATATCTGAGAGAATGATCTGAAAAGAACTAATAGTACCTCAAGCTGCCCAACCAAACTATTACACTGTCCAACGTCGTGTTTATAGCCCACAGTCCAAAACATCGTGTACTACAGGCATTGTACATAATAGTCTCCTGAAGACCTCGATTAAGAATAGTGCTTGTCGAGATCATTAGTGTGTTGCCCGTTACCACAGCCCAGAGGCGCTACCAACTGTCCATATATGGGATTCTCCGCACACTAATGCCTCTAAGTTCAAATAATGAACCACACTACACCTATCACACCCACAACATGGTGTAATTCATCTCGTAAAACATCGCCGATTGTCAACCAAATTGACAAAACTCTCAAAGCATGATAAAAAATTATCAAAATACCCTTAGTTTCAATATATTACTTTATTTACGAAAATACCCTCAGTCTCAATATACCAAAATATAGTATGTCTCCACTTGACAGTACTATCTCACAACATGTCCGGGTCCACCACTTTGGCCCAACAGTAAAACTCACTGTTCCATTTAGTTGCGCAGAAATTTTATCGCATTTTCACTATCGCGTCGCTTTTACAAATGTTTTTAAATTGCGTAAATATATTTTGACATTTTTGAACATCGCATAATGTTTTTAAATCATTTTCTCAATCGCGTAAGATTTTTAAATCATTTTCTTAACCATATAGCTTAAAGTCTTTATTTTAACAATGCATAGGCTTTATTTAGTACTTTTAAACTACGTAGAAGATTTTCCTTAAATTATAAATATATTATGGAATATTTTCATTTTATTTGTCTGATTTTAGTAAATTTTGGCAGCATTTTGCCTAGAAAATCAGTATATGGTGTTTTTAATGTTTTCCTCTAAATACTGTTCATTTTAACCTTACCCAACAGTTGCACCTTGAAACTTGCTAACGCACTTCAAAACTCAGAGAGTGAGCTCTACGATAGTATTTTTCAATTGTTTCTTTATTTCTTACTTATAATAAATTTTGCTAATTTAGAATTCTAGAACTAAGTTCATTCATTTTATTTCTCAAAGATTCATTGGAATCAAATTCTTTGGTAGATTAGTTACTTAACCTACCTTAGAAAATAACTTTGAAATCCAAATGTGCAATAAATGGCATGTTGGCCATAATTAACCTATTCTTCATCACTAATTATTAAATAATTGTCTAACTTCTAAATTATTCTTAAATTCATTGTGTCTCCTAGATTCATTAAATCATTACTTTAGAAAATGGTTGAGAACATTTTGGTTCTCTTTTTCTTAGAGAAGCCGTGAGCCTCTATTGTGTTCGTTGGAACACTCATGCAATCCTTACATGTTATTCACATCCTACATTAATAATCATATATCTATAAACACATGCAATATATTTTAAAAACTATAAACACATGCAATATATTTTAAAACTATAAACACATGCAATATATTTTAAAAACTATAAACATGCTTGCAAACAAAATCAACCACAAATAGGAAAAACAATAAACAACCACACAAATGAATCCTTATGGATTCTTCACACACATACAATCCATTTTCTCATCACCATACAAGGTTGATGAGATTAAATCTCCCTCTTACCTCTTGAAGACAATGATCTCCTAGTATTCTCCTCTCCTTTGATTTTCGTACAAATTCCAAAACAAATCCCTAAAATTCTTAAACAATAAGCAAAATCACATACAAAGCTTCATAATGGAAAACCATGGAACAAACATGGTTTAGAAAATTGATGCACAATTTTTAGTTTCAAACAAGTCTACAAACTTGATGCGGGATTAATTGTTGCATTGCGAACCCAAGTGCAGGTTGTCTCAAGTAATAAATTTCTCGGTGAGTCCGAGGTCGATCCACAGGGAATTGTTGAAGATTAAGGTGAAATAAATATTTTGTGACTACGGTAAAAATTATTTACTTGTGTAAAGAGATCCACTCTTGGTAAATAAAGGAAAGGTAAGATTAATTCCTTTTATAACTCAATTAGAATCCTCGCAACATGGAGGTTCCAATTTGAAAATACAATGTTAAAAGTCCATTAAAATAATATACATAATTATATTATGTTTCCTTTAATCATCTATTAATATCACCACTCATAAATGGGATCAAGCATTTATTGTGCCAATATTTTGTCTACAATAAATCAAGATCTCCACTTTACAAGGAGAGTTTCTAACACCAACACTTGTAAGTGGGTTAAAGCATTCATTGAGTCAATCTCTTGTCTACAACAAATCAAGAACTCCACTTTACAAGGAGAGTTTCTAAATTGATTGGAAACTAATTATATTATATTTCCTTTAATTATTACCACCACTTGTAAATGGGTTAAAGCATTTACTGTGCCAATATTTTATCTACAATAAATCAAGAACTCCTCTTTACAAGGGTAGTTTCTAAATTATCAGAAACAAAATATAACACGTATAATAATTACTAAAAAATATAAATCATTAAAGCACAAGAGAAGAATAAATTTAACCTTATTTTATTACCAAGAGCTTCACACTTTGATCCAAGTAGACTGAAACTTATTTACACATAGACTAAAAGAAAGAAAAAGAGAAAAAAAGAGAGAAAAAAATTAGAGGGAGGAGGAAATTCCTCAGAATTTCCCCTCCCCCTAAACGCGTCTCGTCCGTATTCTGCTCTCAATTCTCTGCCGAATTCTCGTTTCTGAATTGTCAATTGTGATTGCCTTTTATAGGCAAATTGCTGGCTACTGTGGCTACAGGAGCCACATTTAACAATTCATTCAAAAACGTCATCTGTGACATTTTTATAATTTCTATTTCTTTTTTTTTCTTTTTTTTAAAATAATAATTGAGTAAATGCACAGTCTTGCATCCAGTCATTTTTTCATTTTTGAGAGAAGTGGTCTTCATGAAAGTTGTAGGCCTGAATATTTGCTTTAAAATGGATTTGGTTTGAGTCTAAAATCATGCCTAGAACTCAAGATATGGTCCAATTACTGCAGAGTGTTTAGGCCCGATTTCAGCTCCTCTATTCTGACTTCAAAGCCCAATATCACCTCCAAGGAGTCCGATTCTGGAAAAGTGTTCAACATGAAAGTTGTAGGGAATTGTCTTAGCTTTCCTACAAGACTAAAATCACATCAATCAGATATTTGCACATCAAGTTATAGCCAGTTTACTAAACACTTCCAAAGAGATAATTAAGGCTAATTTATGCAATAATTTATTTAATTGTCCAATTCGGCTCAAAATCATAAAATGTGTCAAAATCAACTTAGTTAAGCCTAATTGAACCTTAAGAAGCCTAGTGAGAGGATTACAAAATGTATAAAATACAGTGTTATCAAATTTCCCTACACTTAACTTTTGCACTCCTAGGCAAAACACAAAAGACAAAAACTAAGGAATAAAGAAAAACAACACAGACTGAAAAGCTAAAAACTCTAAAGGATTTAATGACTCAAGAAGAGCAACTAGATAATCAAGGGATCAAAACAGTTATGGGGTAACATTTCTTCGCATCTCAAACCAACAAGCAAGGAAACTTCAGTTGAAAAGAATGAATCAAGAATGATAGATCTTCACAAGATTCACTCTCAATCCCTCAAGTGTTTAAAAGGTAGGTATTTCACTCAATTCAACTCATGAAAATTGCACTACCATAAGCTTACTTGTCTTCTATTTCTCCACTACTCAAAACCAGATGCACACACAAATCATGAGGACTTTATTCAAGGTTGTAATGGGGTCAAGGTAAAGGAGGAGGTAATATGGATATGACAAGTTAAATACCAGAGAATAAAAAAGCATGAGAGCTGAGTTCAATTAACAAGCATGAAAGTTCATCCCAACTCCACCTAATACAAATTCCCTTTACATATTCTTTTCCTTTCCTTTATTACCTTGTTGACCCTTTTCTTTTTACATTTTTTTTATTTTGATTTTTTTTATTAATTTTTTTTTTTTACAAAAAGAACATCATATATACATTTTTTTAACCATTCTGCACACACACACCCACACTTGTTCAAGAACTCATCGAATGACAAAACTAATGTTCTCTTATTCCCTAAGGTCAAGTAAGAACATGATTTTTCATTTAAGGCACATAATGAGTTTGAAACAAAGAATAGTCAAATAAGCTCAAAGGGGTTAAGCAAAGGAAAATATGCACAAGGTTGGCTATTTGGTCAAAGTAGTTAAATCAAGAAAAATGCCTCAATCATTTTTATGTATGCATATGAAAATATAGTCTCAAAAAGAATCAAAACAAGTTCTAGAGTAACAATTCCATGAGTGAAATTCACACAAGAAAGAAGAGAATGATACAAATGTTCAATCCATTCATCAATAGGCTCAAAATCTCACAAGGCATAATTCTATCATTCTCAGTCCACCAATTCAACATCTATAACCAAGCATGTGAATTTTAAGAAAGAAGACAATTTACTCAATTATGCAAATTTTCCTAAATTTGAATTGCTACTTCCACACAAACTAGTTGTCTACCCCAACTAAGATGCGTCTCAAGAGTAAAATTTACTCCTTACTCTGCCATCCTTAAATGGTTTAGTAGTTACTGACAAACATATAAATATAGCAAACATATTAATACATATATTTCCTAAAATTTTTTTTTTGGGTTTTTACACAACTCTATACACGACAAAAAGAAACACACTTACTTTTTTTTTACACAACTATCCTTCCCCCCAACTGGATCACAACATTGTCCTCAATGTTAAAAAATAGAAAGGAAAAAGATAGAAGATAGTACCTGTTACTGTAATTACTGAAAAGAGAAACCTCACACAAATATAAACAGAAACAAAGTATGACCAAAGATTGAAATTATTTATACAGATGGAGTGTCTTGACTAGCTTCCTTTTCTTACTGCTTCGCGCAACATTTCCTTCGGACCACTTCTAGCTAAACTGCTACTGGATCAGTGCTGTCATAAGAAGAAGATATACAATAAAATATATACATGTAGTTGTGATTGTGGCTCACATCTTCCTCTGGTTTTACGTCCGGTAACGGTTTAAACGCCTTCTATGAGTCGAGGATAAGCTTCCCATCCAATTTTCTTATAAATTGATAAACAGGATCTTTTTGAGTCAGATTCCCAAGACCGTAACGCGCTTACTTGCCTTTGAAGAGATTTCACAAATTAATAAATCCACATTGCACAAATTCACAAGAATGCGTCTCAAGAGTCAAAATGATTTCATCTAATGACTCTTTACTCAGGCCATTCTTTAATGAAAAATATTTTATCTTTTTTTTTATTTGCGGAAACCATCCACAAAGAACAAATTCGCTTGTTACAAGAAAAATTGACAATTTTGGCAAATCAAACCATAAAATTAAAAATTAAAAATTCATTTGGAAAATGATCATTGATAGGTGTGATTTCAAAAGGTGAGCCTATTATAAGTATGGACAAATCAACAACATAATTTTTGGCTCATTTTGAATTCTTGAAGCAACAAAATCCACCGTATCAACCTAGGTTTATAAAAACTTGTTGAGAAAATCAACGAATGACCAAAAGGTCAAAATAAAGTTGACTATTTAAAAAGAAAAGAAAAACAAACACTAAGACACACGAAATTAAAAAGAAAAAGAGAAATCTAAGTTTTTTTTTGTATTTTTTTTTGAAATGAAAACACATGAAATTAGAATACTAGGGATCAGACTTCACTTGATTCAATAATCTATCATAGACAATAGAGTAGCTTTGGGACCTTCCTTCTAATCAATTTCTAATCATTCAATTGGTGGAGAGAATCAGTACTTTAAAAACATTTATAGGCATGACTTTTACTCTATGGATTCTCATGGAAAAATACCACAGTTCTCCCACACAACCTATAACCTCCATTCCTAGATGATTATAAATCGTGGCACTTTATTATTTATGGTCTAGGTCATATGCAAACCTTTTGGGTTCTACATATATCCACTAGATCAGTTTATGAGTGACCAATTCATAAAAGCATTATGAATCATAATAAGCACTCAAATTGAGTAGAAAAGAAATTGATTAAAATTCCAATCTTAATACATGCCAATTGAATCAAGTTACGTCTTCATCCCAAAAATACACAAGACAAAAGAAAAGAAAAGAAAAATAAGAAAAAATATATATATACAAAGATGTGGTATAAACCACCACCAAATAAATTTTACAAAGGTGTGGAATAAACCAACCACCAAATAAAAAATAAAAATGGTGTGGTAGAAACCAACCACCAAATAAAAAAAAAATAACAAAGGTGGGGTAATAAACCAACCACCAAATAAGTTAATAAGCAAAAATAAAAATAAACAGTTAGTATGCGAGATAAATTAAAATGTTAGAAGCGGGTAAAGTAAAAAGTTAGATAGTTAGTAAGAAAGTTAGTAAGTTAGTAAACAAGAATAAATGACAAAAAAAATAAATGACAAAAAATAAATAGAAGATAATAAATAAATAAATAAATAACAAAAATAAATGACAGAAAATAAAAATGAGAAAATAAATAACAAAAAAAAATAAATAAATAAAGTGCAAAAAATAAAATACAGAAAATAAAGTACAAAAAGTAAATTTAAATTATGAAAATCGAAGAATCGGCAAGCCGATTTTTTGCTCCAGCGAGAGAGAAGAGAAGAAGAAAGATTATTTCATTAATGATTGTAGATTATAGAGAGATTAGGGAGAGTTTCCCCCACTAAATTAGTAAAGTATAGAAAAAATAAAAGGGAGATTACCCCCACTAAATTAATATGTACAAGAATTAAAAGGGAAAGATTTCTCCCACAAAGTTAGTATATACAAAAATTAAAAGGGAGAATTAACCCCACTATTAATATGTACAAGAAAAGAAAAGGAAGAGTTTCCCCCACTGAGTTAAAATGTAAAGAAAATAAAAGGGAGAGTTTCCCTCACTAAGTTAATATGTACAAAAAAAATAAAAGGCTAAACTTTTTTTTTTGATTTTTTTTTCGTTTTTTTTTTGGGTGGTCACGGGTGTGACCGCCTTCTCTTTTTTTTTTTTTTGGTTTTTCTTTTTTTCTTAATTTTCATTTTTTTAAATATATAAACTTTTTTTTTTACTTTTTACCGTTTTTTCTTTTTCTTTTTTTACTTTTTTACTATTTATACTATTCACACATCTTTTTTTAAATTTTATTATTATTAATTTTATATTGTTAAATTTTTTTTTACTTTTTTACTATTTATACTATTCACATATTATTTACTCTATTTATACTATTTACACTATTCACACAAAAAAATTTTATTTTATTTTATTTACTATTTATACTATTCATGTTACTATTTACATACTATTCACATACTATTCACGCTCTTATTCATATACTATTCACACACTATTTACTTTTTATTATGTACAAAAATATTTATACCAAAAATTTATTCTTCAAAACAAGTCCTCGGCAACGGCGCCAAAAACTCGATGCACAATTTTTAGTTTCAAACAAGTCTACAAACTTGATGCGGGATTAATTGTTGCATTGCAAACCCAAGTGCAGGTTGTCTCAAGTAATAAATTTCTCGGTGAATTCGAGGTCAATCCACAGGGAATTGTTGAAGATTAAGGTGAAATAAATATTTTGTGACTACAGTAAAAATTATTTACTTGGGTAAAGAGATCCACTCTTGGTAAATAAAGGAAAGGTAAAATTAATTCTTTTTATAACTCAATTAGAATCCTTGCAACATGGAGGTTCCAATCGGAAAATACAATGTTAAAAGTCCATTAAAATAATATACGTAATTATATTATGTTTCCTTTAATCATCTATTAATATCACCACTCATAAATGGGATCAAGCATTTACTGTGCTAATATTTTGTCTACAATAAATCAAGATCTCCACTTTACAAGGAGAGTTTTTAACACCAACACTTGTAAATGGGTTAAAGCATTCATTGTGCCAATCTCTTGTCTATAACAAATTAAGAACTCTACTTTACAAGGAGAGTTTCTAAATTGATTGGAAACAAAATACAATATGAAATAAAATAATATACGTAATTATATTATATTTCCTTTCATTATTACCACCACTTGTAAATGGGTTAAAGCATTTACTGTGCCAATATTTTGTCTACAATAAATCAAGAACTCCTCTTTACAAGGGTAGTTTCTAAATTATCAGAAACAAAATATAACACGTATAATAATTACTAAAAAATATAAATCATTAAAGCACAAGAGAAGAATAAATCTAACCTTATTTTATTACCAAGAGCTTCACACTTTGATCCAAGTAGACTGAAACTTATTTACACATAGACTAAAAGAAAGAAAAAGAGAAAAAAAGAGAGAAAAAAATTGGAGGGAGGAGGAAATTCCTCAGAATTTCCCCTCCCCCTAAACGCGTCTCGTCCGTATTCTGCTCTCAATTCTCTGCCGAATTCTCGTTTCTGAATTGTCAATTGTGATTGCCTTTTATAGGCAAATTGCTGGCTACTGTGGCTACAGGAGCCACATTTAACAATTCATTCAAAAACGTCATCCGTGACGTTTTTGTAATTTCTATTTCTTTTTTTTCTTTTTTTAAATTAATAATTGAGTAAATGCACAGCCTTGCATCCAGTCATTTTTTCATTTTTGAGAGAAGTGGCCTTCATGAAAGTTGTAGGCCTGAATATTTTCTTTAAAATGGCTTTAGTTTGAGTCTAAAATCATGCCTAGAACTCAAGATATGGTCCAATTACTGCAGAGTGTTTAGGCCCGGTTTCAGCTCCTCTATTCTGACTTCAAAGGCCAATATCACCTCCAAGGAGTCCGATTCTGGAAAAGTGTTCAACATGAAAATTGTAGGGAATTGTCTTAGCTTTCCTACAAGACCAAAATCACATCAATCAGATATTGGCACATCAAGTTATAGCCAGTTTACTAAACACTGCCAAAGAGATAATTAAGGCTAATTTATGCAATAATTTATTTAATTGTCCAATTCGGCTCAAAATCATAAAATGTGTCAAAATCAACTTAGTTAAGCCTAATTGAACCTTAAGAAGCCTAGTGAGAGGATTACAAAATGTATAAAATACAGTGTTATCAAAAATCACAAATCAAATTTTAAACTATAAAAACCAAAGTTTACCTTTAGGGATGTAAACAAAAGCTTGGATTTTGAACTAGAAGGAGTAGGTTTTTGGCAAAACCTTCTAAAGGAAAAGTGTTTAGGAGATAGTTTAGGTTTAGAAAAAGTAAGAAAGAAAAATTATAGAAGATGTATGGTGGTGTTGGGTGCTTGGCCGAAAATTAGAGAGAAAATGGAAGAGAAAAGTGTTCTTGAGTTCTTAGGAATTTGAGAGAATATGAAGGGGCTGCCGTGAGTGAGTTTGTAGGAGAGATTGAGTGATAAGCTTGAATGGTAAATATCCTAATATGTTCACATTTGCATGGCACATGGCCTATGTCACCAACTTGTCATGCAATGATCACTTAGATGGTTCAAGAACAATGGAGAACATGGTGGAATTACTCTCCATGGCCATATGGTTCCTAGGGACTTAGGGCTTAATTTGATTTCACTTAAGGATTAATTACATGTTAATTAATTAGTTAACTAATTAGATTAAATTTCCTAATTACTCTTAACAAACATTCTAATTACATGACTAAGTAATTAAATATATAATCACATATATCTTAGCCTTTAAACAAAATTGGGATATCTAATTAATAATTAGATTATAACTAATCCATAACTAGATTAGCTTACTTAGTTTCTTAATTAGATAATTAGATTAACTAAATTAGGTTTAATTAGCTACTAAGTAAAGTCAAGCCACTATGTTTGACTCAATCTCAACCTTTGATTTTAACTTTAATTCCTAGCCCTTGATTTAATCTAAGGTGGATATTGCTTAGTGATTAAACTAGAATTGCTCTCACACCATTGATTTGATCAATGGTTATGATCAAAAGCATCTTAATCAAGCTTTACATCTAATGGTCCACAACAAAGTCTTTGCCACTTTGTTTGACTAAACCTTATTGGTTAGAAAATTCAAGCCACTTTCGTTGACTGATTCCTATTGGTTCAAAATTTAGTCTAATCGTAAGAATCGTTGACTACTACTCTAAACGTGGGTCCCACATGACTTTTTCGAGTCCATGGTCATTTTGAAGCATATTTCTACTATTTTTGAGACAGTAGAGGTCTTGTCATATAAAATAATATTATAATAATATAAAATTATTTTATTACAGCTTAAATCCTAAAAATTAAAAGATTAATATATATATCAATCAGAATTGGGTTTAATAAGATCCCCCAACTCCAATTAATTAAAATAAGATTTTTCTGGCCAGAAAATTATTATTTTCCTGACCTAGAGGAAATCACACAAAACAATCAAAAATAGTATTGGAACAGTCAAATTATTATTATATTGCATAGAAAACACAAAACATTGTAATTCTGTCAGTTCTGTAACATAGTCTAAATTTTGGGATGTTGCAACTTTGATCCATGGTCATTCTATTACAAGCCCTTGATGTTGACCTTTTGTATGTATTTTCATTTTCAAGAGGCTCTTGGAAGAGAAAGTTTGTTTCAAGAAGATTTTCAAGAGTTGGTTGGACATCCCCTAAGGTAAGAGGGAGATTACGCTCATCAAACTTTCATGGTGGTGAGGGACACTTTGTTATATTGAAAGTGAAGAATCCATGTGTGGGTTGTTCACTTGTTTGTGTTAACTTTTGGTGATTTTAAAATTTTTTCCTTGTATGATTTTATGGTTTGGTATGGTGCATGATCTTGGTAGAATGAAAAACTTTGATGATTAATATATATTATTTGATTGGAATCTCATTGTGGATGATGAAAATTTTGAGACCCAAAGCCCTTAGTGCTCACAGCCAAGAGACCTTAGAGAAGGTATCGAAGACAAAAATTTTGTGTTGATTTGGAACTTAGATGCTTAGGTGAAGAAAGGATATGCTTAAGGATTTGTGAGAATGAAAGAGCGATAGAATAAAACTTAGTCATTTTAATAAAGAGGGATTTCGGCCTTGAGTGGGAAAAACAAGCTTAAAAGTGAAATAATGAAGACTTAAGGCACTTTTAAAGCTTAGGGAAAAAGGAAAAGAATTTGTGAGGTTAAGACAATGTGATTTATTTTTAGGTTCTTGTGAAAAATACGAGGAAGTATTACTAGAAGAACTTAGCTAGGAGAGTTTGGTCATTAGAGTTAATTTCTACAGTTATCCTTGAAAGTATAAAATAAAAATAAAAATAATAAAAATAAAGCCTAAAAGTGGAACAATAGTTCTACATAATAAAGAAGTTTGTGAGAATGTTCCACGTAAATTGAAAATGATGATTCCTAAATTTGCACAATGGAAGTGGTTTGTGACTAAATATAATAGCATTGTCTTTGTCAGTTGTGACGATCTTGGACCCGAGAGATGTCAGTGGTTGACTTAAGCCCTGTTGTGGCTCCTTTTGGTGGAATTTGTGCTGTTAATGTATATTGTCTTATCTTTGTCATATGATTATGCATTGTGAAAGTCGGAATGACTTGTTGTTAAGGCTGTATGCCTAGGAGATGAATTACACATTTGTGCGGGTGCGAATTGTGTAGGGAAGGTCTATGAATGACCTAGGAGGCGTCGGGGCGCAGGTATCCCACAAGTGGACAGTTGGTAGCTCCTCTGGGCCGTGTTGACTGTGCAACGCACCGACGATCTCGACGAGACCTTATTCCTATTCCCAATCCGGTTGAGAGTGTCTTGTATAAGCCATGTTACATATATTGATTATATTGGAAAAGCATATGATTTGAGGCTAACGATATACAGACATGATTCCCCGATCATTCTCTCTGACGTTTGGTTTAACTCTATGGAGTAGGTGTCAGTCCATTGTGTATTCACATAGTCATCGAACATTTTATATGATACATTTATACTGTGGAATTATCTACTGTTATGCTATGGAATTGTCTATTGATATATTACTGTAATACCTCCTGAGAAATTTGATGACTGTAGTTGTTATTTCTGTACTCTGTGACCTTGCTGATATTGCTGTCTCTTGCTGCCATGCTGGTATTGATGTAGGGAATCTCACCTCTTTGTCTTATTATTCTCTCTGTTTCTATTTTATGTGCTCCTATTGATAAAGACTAAGAAGAAGAAGAAGAAGATCTGCAGTTTCCTATTGTTTTGTTTCTGGATGGCTTCCAGAAGGGATTTTGTTGGTTTTGTGAGAGTTCAATTCCATGAAGGTGCGGGCGCATGGTGCATCGAGTAGGACATTGAACGTATTAGATACGTAGTAGGTGTAACTTTATCTGTTCGTAGGACCCGCGATGGGGAACCTTTATTTTCTCTTAGTGTTTTTGTGCGTCTAGAGTTCTTTATGCCTATCAAGGAGCTATGGGGTGATTTTTATTACACTCCTAGGGAAAACTCGGACCCTGTGGTGTCATCTGCTAAGACACTCGTCCGCGAGCTCTTACCTCAGTAGAGGGATCTGTCTGAGGAGGAGGACCCGATGGAGGATCCTAAGGAGGATCCAACAGAGGATCCAGTGGAGGACCCTGCTCCCTAGGCATTTAGACTTGGGCTAGTCTATGCTTTGTTAAATAGTTGTATATGTATCTTGAGTACAAACTTGATGTTTTTTTTTGGTGGACTATGATCCATGCCACTGGTGTATATTCTTTTTGGTGTGTAATATTCCATAAGTTATATCCTGTGTTGTTCATGTTTCATTTAAGTTTATGCTTTTGAAAATGTAAATTTGAAACCAATATATTCCACGATTAAACCTTCCTCACGTTTTGTTAAGTTGTTGATGTTTTTAATAAGTAAATGTGGCACCCTAAGGAGGGTGTTACATTCGCTAGTGTCCATCCGATGGCCCTCTTATTCTCTCTCAAAACCTGCAGCAATCTCGCCTCTTGTTCAGTAGTGAGATTTTTGGCTATAATCATCGAAAACTGCTCATTATCTGCCAAATTTGCATATTTCAGGTACTCGGGTAATGGCTTCAAACTCTAAGCGTGGTGGCCGTGCACTACGGAGGAAGTAATTTAGGGGCTGCATTGATTCTGCTTCTGCTGCTTAAACCTCTACATATATATCACCTATTGCACAATCTGCTAACACAAGAATAGATTCATCATATCCCAAAAATACAGAAATATCAGAACACAACTTATAACCATCACAACAAGCACACAAATCACCATACATAAAATCATCAAAATCAGTAATCTTAGGAAACTCCTCACACAAGTCAGCATATGAATTATCAACCAAATAATCAATTAATTCAATATGAAAGACAAAATGTTCTTCCATGGGATGTTTCATAGCATCAAGAATATCAAACCTGACAATGGAATCTCCAAACTCAATGAAAAGAACTCCTACATGCACATCAATCTTTGTCCGTGCTGT
Organism: Ormosia semicastrata; assembly: GCA_029884595.1. Classification (NCBI taxonomy): domain Eukaryota; kingdom Viridiplantae; phylum Streptophyta; class Magnoliopsida; order Fabales; family Fabaceae; genus Ormosia; species Ormosia semicastrata. The sequence continues at coordinate 82,182,548 of JAQQTO010000060.1, forward strand.
TTTAAGGGAAGGTCTCCCTAGAATGAGTGGACCCTTGCTGGAGGGTGACTACCCCTCCATCTCTATAATGTAGAAATCTATAAGAAAAATCAGCTCATGCACCTGGACCAGCACATCCTCCACTAAACCACCTTGGTAAGCATTATTCCTATTAGCTTGTTGGATCACCACACCTGTAGCCTACAAAGGACCAAGTTTAAGGGAATTAAAAATAGATATAGGCATTACATTAATGGAAGCACCTAACTCTAGCATGGCATACTCAAATCTATGATTTCCTATTATGCAAGGAATTATAAAAGTCCCAGGATCCTTGCGCTTCTGTGGCATACGCTAGACGAGTGCTGAAACATTCTACCCCATGTGGATTCTCTCATTGCCTTTTAGCCACCTCTTGTGTGTACACAATTCCTTCAAGAACTTAGCATACTTCTGTATCTGCTTGATCATATCCAACAACGGAATATTGACTTCCACTTTCTTGAAAATCTCAAGAAACTCTCTGTTCTTCTCAACCTCATGTATTTTTTTGGTCTTAGTGGCTCTCTGTCGAAAGGGATGAGCCACTACAGGTTATTGCTGCTCATAGACAACAACTAATTTCTTATTACCGTTAGATTTTTGGGCTGGTTCATCAGAAACTGTTTCTTTTGCTAGTTGATGCTTGCTGCCTAGTTGAGGTTCAGGTGATGCTTCAACAAATTTTCTAGACCTCAGCATAATGGTACTCACATTCCCTTTTGGATTGGGAATTGTTTAGGAAGGGAGTTGCCCAGAACCTTAGGCCTGCAGCTGACTCAATGTACAGGTCAATTGTCCAATTTGAGTTTCTAAATTTTGTATGGTGACCTCAGTCCTCTGCTAGAACTGAATGTTATTTGTGGCCATTTGCTTCACCAAATCCTCAAATGAAGGCTCAGATTTTGTGGCTGCTGGAAGGGCCTACTTGGTCCAGCTTAAGGTTGAAACTCTTGTTGTCTCATTGGCTATTGGAAGGGCTACCTGGAATGATCGCAATGGTTCTTCTTGTTGTGAGGCTGCATTGCTATATCTCAGATTTGGATAGTTTCTCCATCTAGGGTTGTATGTGTTGGAGAATGGATCATATTTAGGATATTATTGATATTGTGGTTTACTAGGAAAGACAACTGCTGCAACGTCAGATTGATATGAAAAATAGAACCACCATCCTGAAGTATAGGGCATGCATCTATCGGATGTGAAGGACAAAAAAAATGCCACACACTTTTGCAGGCCCTTGCACAGGTAATTGTTGTCCTAGTTCCAATTGTCTGACCAAGGAAGTCAGCTCATCAAGTTTATGCTCCATTCTCTGTTAGTCAATGTTAGAAACCTAGACTTCATTGACTCATCTAGTTTAAGTTATCATTCTAGTTCCAAACTGCTAGGAATTGGCAGCTATGTTTGTAATCAAGTCTTTGACATCAGCTAGAGTTTTATCAACTAATGCACCTCCACTAGCAGCATCAATCATGCTCCTATCCATAGGTAACAAGCCATCATAAAAGTACTGAATCAACAGTTGATCACTGATCTGGTGGTGGGGACAGCTTGAGCACAATTTCTTGAATCTCTCCCAATATTCATACAAGGTCTCACCACTCATCTTTCTAATCCCACATATATTCTTTCTGATTGTAGCAGTTCTTGAGGCAGGGAAAAACTTCTCCAGAAAAAGTCTCTTCATGTTATTCCAGCTAATGATAGCTCTTAGTTGCAAGTAGTATAACTAGTTCTTCGTTACACCATCTAATGAAAAAGGAAAGGCTCTCAGCTTGATGTGTTTCTCTACAATTCCTTGTGGTTTTATGGTGGAATAGACCACATGGAACTCATTTAAGTGCTTATGAGGGTCTTCTCTTGCAAGGCCATGAAACTTAGGCAGCAAGTGAATTAAACCAGATTTAAGTTCAAAATCAGCATCCAAATCAGGATATTGAATGCACAATGGTTAATAGTTCACATCAAGTGCATCTAGTTCCTTTAAGGTCCTATTTTGCATGTTATCAGCTATAGGTGTAGTGTTATCGGCCATAGGTGTAGTGTGATCTATAACTAGATTAGCTTACTTAGTTTCTTAATTAGATAATTAGATTAACTAAATTAGGTTTAATTAGCTACTAAGTAAAGTCAAGCCACTATGTTTGACTCAATCTCAACCTTTGATTTTAACTTTAATTCCTAGCCCTTGATTTAATCTAAGGTGGATATTGCTTAGTGATTAAACTAGAATTGCTCTCACACCATTGATTTGATCAATGGTTATGATCAAAAGCATCTTAATCAAGCTTTACATCTAATGGTCCACAACAAAGTCTTTGCCACTTTGTTTGACCAAACCTTATTGGTTAGAAAATTCAAGCCACTTTCGTTGACTGATTCCTATTGGTTCAAAATTTAGTCTAATCAGAATCGTTGACTACTACTCTAAACGTGGGTCCCACAGACTTTTTCGGGTCCATGGTCATTTTGAAGCATATTTCTACTATTTTTGAGACAGTAGGTACTGTCATATAAAATAATATTATAATAATATAAAATTATTTTATTACACAGTTAAATCCTAAAAATTAAAAGATTAATATATATATCAATCAGAATTAGGTTTAATAAGATCCCCCAGCTCCAATTAATTAAAATAAGATTTTTTTGGCCAGAAAATTATTATTTTCCTGACCTAGAGGAAATCACACAAAACAATCAAAAATAGTATTGGAATAGTCAAATTATTATTATATTGCATAGAAAACACAAAACATTGTAATTCTGTCAGTTCTGTAACATAGTCTAAAATTTGGGATGTTGCAACTTTGATCCATGGTCATTCTATTACAAGCCCTTGATGTTGACCTTTTGTATGTATTTTCATTTTCAAGAGGCTCTTGGAAGAGAAGGTTTGTTTCAAGAAGATTTTCAAGAGTTGGTTGGACATCCCCTAAGGTAAGAGGGAGATTACGCTCATCAAACTTTCATGGTGGTGAGGGATACTTTGTTATATTGAAAGTGAAGAATCCATGTGTGGGTTGTTCACTTGTTTGTGTTGACTTTTGGTGATTTTAAAATTTTTGCCTTGTATGATTTTATGGTTTGGTATGGTGCATGATCTTGGTAGAATGAAAAACTTTGATGATTAATATATATTATTTGATTGGAATCTCATTGTGGATGATGAAAATTTTGAGACCCAAAGCCCTTAGTGCTCACAACAAGAGACCTTAGAGAAGGTATCGAAGACAAAAATTTTGTGTTGATTTGGAACTTAGATGCTTAGGTGAAGAAAGGATATGCTTAAGGATTTGTGAGAATGAAAGAGCGATAGAATAAAACTTAGTCATTTTAATAAAGAGGGATTTCGGCCTTGAGTGGGAAAAACAAGCTTAAAAGTGAAATAATGAAGACTTAAGGCACTTTTAAAGCTTAGGGAAAAAGGAAAAGAATTTGTGAGGTTAAGACAATGTGATTTATTTTTAGGTTCTTGTGAAAAATACGAGGAAGTATTACTAGAAGAACTTAGCTAGGAGAGTTTGGTCATTAGAGTTAATTTCTACAGTTATCCTTGAAAGTATAAAATAAAAATAAAAATAATAAAAATAAAGCCTAAAAGTGGAACAATAGTTCTACATAATAAAGAAGTTTGTGAGAATGTTCCACGTAAATTGAAAATGATGATTCCTAAATTTGCACAATGGAAGTGGTTTGTGACTAAATATAATAGCATTGTGCTGTCGGGTTGACGTACTGGACCCGAGAGATGTCAGTGGTTGACTTAAGCCCTGTTGTGGCTCCTTTTGGTGGAATTTGTGCTGTTAATGTATATTGTCTTATCTTTGTCATATGATTATGCATTGTGAAAGTCGGAATGACTTGTTGTTAAGGCTGTATGCCTAGGAGATGAATTACACATTTGTGCGGGTGCGAATTGTGTAGGGAAGGTCTATGAATGACCTAGGAGGCGTCGGGGCGCAGGTATCCCACAAGTGGACAGTTGGTAGCTCCTCTGGGCCGTGTTGACTGTGCAACGCACCGACGATCTCGACGAGACCTTATTCCTATTCCCAATCCGGTTGAGAGTGTCTTGTATAAGCCATGTTACATATATTGATTATATTGGAAAAGCATATGATTTGAGGCTAACGATATACAGACATGATTCCCCGATCATTCTCTCTGACGTTTGGTTTAACTCTATGGAGTAGGTGTCAGTCCATTGTGTATTCACATAGTCATCGAACATTTTATATGATACATTTATACTGTGGAATTATCTACTGTTATGCTATGGAATTGACTATTGATATATTACTGTAATACCTCCTGAGAAATTTGATGACTGTAGTTGTTATTTCTGTACTCTATGACCTTGCTGATATTGCTGTCTCTTGCTGCCATGCTGGTATTGATGTAGGGAATCTCACCTTTTTGTCTTATTATTCTCTCTATTTCTATTTTATGTGCTCCTATTGATAAAGACTAAGAAGAAGAAGAAGAAGATCTGCAGTTTCCTATTGTTTTGTTTCTGGATGGCTTCCAGAAGGGATTTTGTTGGTTTTGTGAGAGTTCAATTCCATGAAGGTGCGGGCGCATGGTGCATCGAGTAGGACATTGAACGTATTAGATACGTAGTAGGTGTAACTTTATCTGTTCGTAGGACCCGCGATGGGGAACCTTTATTTTCTCTTAGTGTTTTTCTGCGTCTAGAGTTCTTTATGCCTATCAAGGAGCTATGGGGTGATTTTTATTACACTCCTAGGGAAAACTCGGACCCTGTGGTGTCATCTGCTAAGACACTCGTCCGCGAGCTCTTACCCCAGTAGAGGGATCTGTCTGAGGAGGAGGACCCGATGGAGGATCCTAAGGAGGATCCAACAGAGGATCCAGTGGAGGACCCTGCTCCCTAGGCATTTAGACTTGGGCTAGTCTATGCTTTGTTAAATAGTTGTATATGTATCTTGAGTACAAACTTGATGTTTTTTTTTGGTGGACTATGATCCATGCCACTGGTGTATATTCTTTTTGGTGTGTAATATTCCATAAGTTATATCCTGTGTTGTTCATGTTTCATTTAAGTTTATGCTTTTGAAAATGTAAATTTGAAACCAATATATTCCACGATTAAACCTTCCTCACGTTTTGTTAAGTTGTTGATGTTTTTAATAAGTAAATGTGGCACCCTAAGGAGGGTGTTACATTCGCTAGTGTCCATTTGATGGCCCTCTTATTCTCTCTCAAAACCTGCAGCAATCTCGCCTCTTGTTCAGTAGTGAGATTTTTGGCTATAATCATCGAAAACTGCTCATTATCTGCCAAATTTGCATATTTCAGGTACTCGGGTAATGGCTTCAGCTCTAACTGTGGTGGCTGCACTACGGAGGGAAGTAATTTAGGGGGCTGCATTGATTCTGCTTCTGCTGCTTAAACCTCTACATATATATCACCTATTGCACAATCTGCTAACACAAGAATAGATTCATCATATCCCAAAAATACAGAAATATCAGAACACAACTTATAACCATCACAACAAGCACACAAATCACCATACATAAAATCATCAAAATCAGTAATCTTAGGAAACTCCTCACACAAGTCAGCATATGAATTATCAACCAAATAATCAATTAATTCAATATGAAAGACAAAATGTTCTTCCATGGGATGTTTCATAGCATCAAGAATATCAAACCTGACAATGGAATCTCCAAACTCAATGAAAAGAACTCCTACATGCACATCAATCTTTGTCCGTGCTGTTTTAAGGGAAGGTCTCCCTAGAATGAGTGGACCCTTGCTGGAGGGTGACTACCCCTCCATCTCTATAATGTAGAAATCTATAAGAAAAATCAGCTCATGCACCTGGACCAGCACATCCTCCACTAAACCACCTTGGTAAGCATTATTCCTATTAGCTTGTTGGATCACCACACCTGTAGCCTACAAAGGACCAAGTTTAAGGGAATTAAAAATAGATATAGGCATTACATTAATGGAAGCACCTAACTCTAGCATGGCATACTCAAATCTATGATTTCCTATTATGCAAGGAATTATAAAAGTCCCAGGATCCTTGCGCTTCTGTGGCATACGCTAGACGAGTGCTGAAACATTCTACCCCATGTGGATTCTCTCATTGCCTTTTAGCCACCTCTTGTGTGTACACAATTCCTTCAAGAACTTAGCATACTTCTGTATCTGCTTGATCATATCCAACAACGGAATATTGACTTCCACTTTCTTGAAAATCTCAAGAAACTCTCTGTTCTTCTCAACCTCATGTATTTTTTTGGTCTTAGTGGCTCTCTGTCGAAAGGGATGAGCCACTACAGGTTATTCTTTGCTCATAGACAACAACTAATTTCTTATTACCGTTAGATTTTTGGGCTGGTTCATCAGAAACTGTTTCTTTTGCTAGTTGATGCTTGCTGCCTAGTTGAGGTTCAGGTGATGCTTCAACAAATTTTCTAGACCTCAGCATAATGGTACTCACATTCCCTTTTGGATTGGGAATTGTTTAGGAAGGGAGTTGCCCAGAACCTTAGGCCTGCAGCTGACTCAATGTACAGGTCAATTGTCCAATTTGAGTTTCTAAATTTTGTATGGTGACCTCAGTCCTCTGCTAGAACTGAATGTTATTTGTGGCCATTTGCTTCACCAAATCCTCAAATGAAGGCTCAGATTTTGTGGCTGCTGGAAGGGCCTACTTGGTCCAGCTTAAGGTTGAAACTCTTGTTGTCTCATTGGCTATTGGAAGGGCTACCGGTACTGCAATGGTTGCTGCTGTTGTGAGGCTGCATTGCTATATCTCAGATTTGGATAGTTTCTCCATCTAGGGTTGTATGTGTTGGAGAATGGATCATATTTAGGATATTATTGATATTGTGGTTTACTAGGAAAGACAACTGCTGCAACGTCAGATTGATATGAAAAATAGAACCACCATCCTGAAGTATAGGGCATGCATCTATCGGATGTGAAGGACAAAAAAAATGCCACACACTTTTGCAGGCCCTTGCACAGGTAATTGTTGTCCTAGTTCCAATTGTCTGACCAAGGAAGTCAGCTCATCAAGTTTATGCTCCATTCTCTGTTAGTCAATGTTAGAAACCTAGACTTCATTGACTCATCTAGTTTAAGTTATCATTCTAGTTCCAAACTGCTAGGAATTGGCAGCTATGTTTGTAATCAAGTCTTTGACATCAGCTAGAGTTTTATCAACTAATGCACCTCCACTAGCAGCATCAATCATGCTCCTATCCATAGGTAACAAGCCATCATAAAAGTACTGAATCAACAGTTGATCACTGATCTGGTGGTGGGGACAGCTTGAGCACAATTTCTTGAATCTCTCCCAATATTCATACAAGGTCTCACCACTCATCTTTCTAATCCCACATATATTCTTTCTGATTGTAGAGCAGTTCTTGAGGCAAGGAAAAACTTCTCCAGAAAAAGTCTCTTCATGTTATTCCAGCTAATGATAGCTCTTAGTTGCAAGTAGTATAACTAGTCCTTCGTTACACCATCTAATGAAAAAGGAAAGGCTCTCAGCTTGATGTGTTTCTCTACAATTCCTTGTGGTTTTATGGTGGAATAGACCACATGGAACTCATTTAAGTGCTTATGAGGGTCTTCTCTTGCAAGGCCATGAAACTTAGGCAGCAAGTGAATTAAACCAGATTTAAGTTCAAAATCAGCATCCAAATCAGGATATTGAATGCACAATGGTTAATAGTTCACATCAAGTGCATCTAGTTCCTTTAAGGTCCTATTTTGCATGTTATCAGCTATAGGTGTAGTGTTATCGGCCATAGGTGTAGTGTGATCTATAACTAGATTAGCTTACTTAGTTTCTTAATTAGATAATTAGATTAACTAAATTAGGTTTAATTAGCTACTAAGTAAAGTCAAGCCACTATGTTTGACTCAATCTCAACCTTTGATTTTAACTTTAATTCCTAGCCCTTGATTTAATCTAAGGTGGATATTGCTTAGTGATTAAACTAGAATTGCTCTCACACCATTGATTTGATCAATGGTTATGATCAAAAGCATCTTAATCAAGCTTTACATCTAATGGTCCACAACAAAGTCTTTGCCACTTTGTTTGACCAAACCTTATTGGTTAGAAAATTCAAGCCACTTTCGTTGACTGATTCCTATTGGTTCAAAATTTAGTCTAATCAGAATCGTTGACTACTACTCTAAACGTGGGTCCCACAGACTTTTTCGGGTCCATGGTCATTTTGAAGCATATTTCTACTATTTTTGAGACAGTAGGTACTGTCATATAAAATAATATTATAATAATATAAAATTATTTTATTACACAGTTAAATCCTAAAAATTAAAAGATTAATATATATATCAATCAGAATTAGGTTTAATAAGATCCCCCAGCTCCAATTAATTAAAATAAGATTTTTTTGGCCAGAAAATTATTATTTTCCTGACCTAGAGGAAATCACACAAAACAATCAAAAATAGTATTGGAATAGTCAAATTATTATTATATTGCATAGAAAACACAAAACATTGTAATTCTGTCAGTTCTGTAACATAGTCTAAAATTTGGGATGTTGCAACTTTGATCCATGGTCATTCTATTACAAGCCCTTGATGTTGACCTTTTGTATGTATTTTCATTTTCAAGAGGCTCTTGGAAGAGAAGGTTTGTTTCAAGAAGATTTTCAAGAGTTGGTTGGACATCCCCTAAGGTAAGAGGGAGATTACGCTCATCAAACTTTCATGGTGGTGAGGGATACTTTGTTATATTGAAAGTGAAGAATCCATGTGTGGGTTGTTCACTTGTTTGTGTTGACTTTTGGTGATTTTAAAATTTTTGCCTTGTATGATTTTATGGTTTGGTATGGTGCATGATCTTGGTAGAATGAAAAACTTTGATGATTAATATATATTATTTGATTGGAATCTCATTGTGGATGATGAAAATTTTGAGACCCAAAGCCCTTAGTGCTCACAGCCAAGAGACCTTAGAGAAGGTATCGAAGACAAAAATTTTGTGTTGATTTGGAACTTAGATGCTTAGGTGAAGAAAGGATATGCTTAAGGATTTGTGAGAATGAAAGAGCGATAGAATAAAACTTAGTCATTTTAATAAAGAGGGATTTCGGCCTTGAGTGGGAAAAACAAGCTTAAAAGTGAAATAATGAAGACTTAAGGCACTTTTAAAGCTTAGGGAAAAAGGAAAAGAATTTGTGAGGTTAAGACAATGTGATTTATTTTTAGGTTCTTGTGAAAAATACGAGGAAGTATTACTAGAAGAACTTAGCTAGGAGAGTTTGGTCATTAGAGTTAATTTCTACAGTTATCCTTGAAAGTATAAAATAAAAATAAAAATAATAAAAATAAAGCCTAAAAGTGGAACAATAGTTCTACATAATAAAGAAGTTTGTGAGAATGTTCCACGTAAATTGAAAATGATGATTCCTAAATTTGCACAATGGAAGTGGTTTGTGACTAAATATAATAGCATTGTGCTGTCGGGTTGACGTACTGGACCCAGAGATGTCAGTGGTTGACTTAAGCCCTGTTGTGGCTCCTTTTGGTGGAATTTGTGCTGTTAATGTATATTGTCTTATCTTTGTCATATGATTATGCATTGTGAAAGTCGGAATGACTTGTTGTTAAGGCTGTATGCCTAGGAGATGAATTACACATTTGTGCGGGTGCGAATTGTGTAGGGAAGGTCTATGAATGACCTAGGAGGCGTCGGGGCGCAGGTATCCCACAAGTGGACAGTTGGTAGCTCCTCTGGGCCGTGTTGACTGTGCAACGCACCGACGATCTCGACGAGACCTTATTCCTATTCCCAATCCGGTTGAGAGTGTCTTGTATAAGCCATGTTACATATATTGATTATATTGGAAAAGCATATGATTTGAGGCTAACGATATACAGACATGATTCCCCGATCATTCTCTCTGACGTTTGGTTTAACTCTATGGAGTAGGTGTCAGTCCATTGTGTATTCACATAGTCATCGAACATTTTATATGATACATTTATACTGTGGAATTATCTACTGTTATGCTATGGAATTGACTATTGATATATTACTGTAATACCTCCTGAGAAATTTGATGACTGTAGTTGTTATTTCTGTACTCTATGACCTTGCTGATATTGCTGTCTCTTGCTGCCATGCTGGTATTGATGTAGGGAATCTCACCTCTTTGTCTTATTATTCTCTCTATTTCTATTTTATGTGCTCCTATTGATAAAGACTAAGAAGAAGAAGAAGAAGATCTGCAGTTTCCTATTGTTTTGTTTCTGGATGGCTTCCAGAAGGGATTTTGTTGGTTTTGTGAGAGTTCAATTCCATGAAGGTGCGGGCGCATGGTGCATCGAGTAGGACATTGAACGTATTAGATACGTAGTAGGTGTAACTTTATCTGTTCGTAGGACCCGCGATGGGGAACCTTTATTTTCTCTTAGTGTTTTTCTGCGTCTAGAGTTCTTTATGCCTATCAAGGAGCTATGGGGTGATTTTTATTACACTCCTAGGGAAAACTCAGACCCTGTGGTGTCATCTGCTAAGACACTCGTCCGCGAGCTCTTACCCCAGTAGAGGGATCTGTCTGAGGAGGAGGACCGATGGAGGATCCTAAGGAGGATCCAACAGAGGATCCAGTGGAGGACCATGCTCCCTAGGCATTTAGACTTGGGCTAGTCTATGCTTTGTTAAATAGTTGTATATGTATCTTGAGTACAAACTTGATGTTTTTTTTGGTGGACTATGATCCATGCCACTGGTGTATATTCTTTTTGGTGTGTAATATTCCATAAGTTATATCCTGTGTTGTTCATGTTTCATTTAAGTTTATGCTTTTGAAAATGTAAATTTGAAACCAATATATTCCACGATTAAACCTTCCTCACGTTTTGTTAAGTTGTTGATGTTTTTAATAAGTAAATGTGGCACCCTAAGGAGGGTGTTACATTCGCTAGTGTCCATCCGATGGCCCTCTTATTCTCTCTCAAAACCTGCAGCAATCTCGCCTCTTGTTCAGTAGTGAGATTTTTGGCTATAATCATCGAAAACTGCTCATTATCTGCCAAATTTGCATATTTCAGGTACTCGGGTAATGGCTTCAGCTCTAACTGTGGTGGCTGCACTACGGAGGGAAGTAATTTAGGGGGCTGCATTGATTCTGCTTCTGCTGCTTAAACCTCTACATATATATCACCTATTGCACAATCTGCTAACACAAGAATAGATTCATCATATCCCAAAAATACAGAAATATCAGAACACAACTTATAACCATCACAACAAGCACACAAATCACCATACATAAAATCATCAAAATCAGTAATCTTAGGAAACTCCTCACACAAGTCAGCATATGAATTATCAACCAAATAATCAATTAATTCAATATGAAAGACAAAATGTTCTTCCATGGGATGTTTCATAGCATCAAGAATATCAAACCTGACAATGGAATCTCCAAACTCAATGAAAAGAACTCCTACATGCACATCAATCTTTGTCCGTGCTGTTTTAAGGGAAGGTCTCCCTAGAATGAGTGGACCCTTGCTGGAGGGTGACTACCCCTCCATCTCTATAATGTAGAAATCTATAAGAAAAATCAGCTCATGCACCTGGACCAGCACATCCTCCACTAAACCACCTTGGTAAGCATTATTCCTATTAGCTTGTTGGATCACCACACCTGTAGCCTACAAAGGACCAAGTTTAAGGGAATTAAAAATAGATATAGGCATTACATTAATGGAAGCACCTAACTCTAGCATGGCATACTCAAATCTATGATTTCCTATTATGCAAGGAATTATAAAAGTCCCAGGATCCTTGCGCTTCTGTGGCATACGCTAGACGAGTGCTGAAACATTCTACCCCATGTGGATTCTCTCATTGCCTTTTAGCCACCTCTTGTGTGTACACAATTCCTTCAAGAACTTAGCATACTTCTGTATCTGCTTGATCATATCCAACAACAAAATATTGACTTCCATTTTCTTGAAAATCTCAAGAAACTCTCTGTTCTTCTCAACCTCATGTATTTTTTTGGTCTTAGTGGCTCTCTGTCGAAAGGGATGAGCCACTACAGGTTACTGCTGCTCATAGACAACAACTAATTTCTTATTACCGTTAGATTTTTGGGCTGGTTCATCAGAAACTGTTTCTTTTGCTAGTTGATGCTTGCTGCCTAGTTGAGGTTCAGGTGATGCTTCAACAAATTTTCTAGACCTCAGCATAATGGTACTCACATTCCCTTTTGGATTGGGAATTGTTTAGGAAGGGAGTTGCCCAGAACCTTAGGCCTGCAGCTGACTCAATGTACAGGTCAATTGTCCAATTTGAGTTTCTAAATTTTGTATGGTGACCTCAGTCCTCTGCTAGAACTGAATGTTATTTGTGGCCATTTGCTTCACCAAATCCTCAAATGAAGGCTCAGATTTTGTGGCTGCTGGAAGGGCCTACTTGGTCCAGCTTAAGGTTGAAACTCTTGTTGTCTCATTGGCTATTGGAAGGGCTACCGGTACTGCAATGGTTGCTGCTGTTGTGAGGCTGCATTGCTATATCTCAGATTTGGATAGTTTCTCCATCTAGGGTTGTATGTGTTGGAGAATGGATCATATTTAGGATATTATTGATATTGTGGTTTACTAGGAAAGACAACTGCTGCAACGTCAGATTGATATGAAAAATAGAACCACCATCCTGAAGTATAGGGCATGCATCTATCGGATGTGAAGGACAAAAAAAATGCCACACACTTTTGCAGGCCCTTGCACAGGTAATTGTTGTCCTAGTTCCAATTGTCTGACCAAGGAAGTCAGCTCATCAAGTTTATGCTCCATTCTCTGTTAGTCAATGTTAGAAACCTAGACTTCATTGACTCATCTAGTTTAAGTTATCATTCTAGTTCCAAACTGCTAGGAATTGGCAGCTATGTTTGTAATCAAGTCTTTGACATCAGCTAGAGTTTTATCAACTAATGCACCTCCACTAGCAGCATCAATCATGCTCCTATCCATAGGTAACAAGCCATCATAAAAGTACTGAATCAACAGTTGATCACTGATCTGGTGGTGGGGACAGCTTGAGCACAATTTCTTGAATCTCTCCCAATATTCATACAAGGTCTCACCACTCATCTTTCTAATCCCACATATATTCTTTCTGATTGTAGCAGTTCTTGAGGCAAGGAAAAACTTCTCCAGAAAAAGTCTCTTCATGTTATTCCAGCTAATGATAGCTCTTAGTTGCAAGTAGTATAACTAGTCCTTCGTTACACCATCTAATGAAAAAGGAAAGGCTCTCAGCTTGATGTGTTTCTCTACAATTCCTTGTGGTTTTATGGTGGAATAGACCACATGGAACTCATTTAAGTGCTTATGAGGGTCTTCTCTTGCAAGGCCATGAAACTTAGGCAGCAAGTGAATTAAACCAGATTTAAGTTCAAAATCAGCATCCAAATCAGGATATTGAATGCACAATGGTTAATAGTTCACATCAAGTGCATCTAGTTCCTTTAAGGTCCTATTTTGCATGTTATCAGCTATAGGTGTAGTGTTATCGGCCATAGGTGTAGTGTGATCTATATGCTTACCTGCAGTTTCAAAATCAATGTCAGTCTCAACCTCAGATGTTATGCTTTCACTATTCCTACTAGTCATATTCAATACAGGCAAGGTTCTTTCAATTTCATGATCAATGTCAAGTATATGACTTCAGAAGACCTAGTCATGTATCAGATAGTACTATAGGGACTCAAAACTGACTCAAAACACAAAAAACAAAAAGCAATGGTAAAAATCACACAAAAACTCAATAGAAACTTTATCTAAAGATTTTATAAAAATTATGGGACCACCACAGCTTGCAAACTACACAAAAATGAAACTAAAAAATACAATAAAAATTATAAAAATTGAAAAAGTTGTCTAAACGATGGAATTTGACCAAAATCTGAGTGAACTAGTTACTTGTAACAAGCCTTGCTTAAAATGCTATTTTCCTTCAACTGACCAAGCTACAGGTCATTCTGGGCACAAAATTCCATATATAATTCCAGAAATTGACCTAAAATCACTGGTCTTAACCTGAAAACCACAAAAACAAAGAAGAAAAAGGGTTAGTGGGTTAGTTAAAGTCTTGGATTGATTAATTAGCACCTAATGATCCTCGAAAATGGCACCAAATTTGATTTGAGTGTCGAGCTCAACCAAATAATAAAATTCCAGTTCTACCGATAACTTATAGTACAAGACAGTGAACCAAGTCGTCTTTTGAGGATCAAGATACCAATCAAACTAAATCAAGACCACACAGGGGGGATTGTGTATGTAGCATGTAAATATAATAATTAAATATAAGAAAGAAAATCAAATTACAAAGCAACCAATCCAAGAAATCATTAGAAATCTAGTTGGCTTGTCATTGATCACTAAACATGCATCTTGATTGAATTAATTGGTTAATCTATGATTAACCAAAATCTATGATTAACCAAAATCTCTGCAACAAACACATAGAATTTAACACTAGATAATCACCTTCAACTTAACTAACAAACAATGCATAAATCCCCAATCGCTAGAATCGTGCAACCTATGTTAGTTTAACAACCAGAATTCAATTAACCCAGATTAACAAATCTGTCAACCTAACCTTCTTCAATTCATATGACTAAACCACAATTAATTAATCATAATTTAATAAAAAAATCTTAATTAGTATTAAAGATTCAATCAAATTACATCACACAACATAAATTTATAATCATGTAATTCGAAATCCAAATCAAGAGAATAAGACGATAATTAATTCAATTCAAAATCAAAATTAGGAACAGAATCTCAAAACTAAACCAGAATTTCCTTAAGATCCTTAGATTGATCTCAGATAATTAGTTCTCCATGTCTGCCACACACAATTTGCAAAAGAAAAGAGAAAACCCTAGGTAGAAGAATCAAGTAAAAACAGCTTGGGTTTCTATCTATCTCGGGTTACCTATTTATACAAAAATAACTAACCTAAAAGTTAAGAATCCTAATTTTTCCCTAGGTTAAAGTTAATCCTCTGTCTCTTAGCTTTCCTTGACCACCGAAATCACTTCAATTGGGCTTAAGATGAGAAAGTTATGCCTAATTCACTCTTAACAAGTCTCTGATCCCGTTAGCCAACTTTGCAGGGGTGAAACACTAATAAAACTTTGTATTTTCAGTTCACGATCTTCATAAGAATTGAAGATATGTTAAAGCTTTCAAATGCCACCAGTTTCAGGTCCATATCACACATACATCTCAAATTATAGACCAATTAGTGCACACTGCTTGGGTTACGTGATAAAACTCGAGTTTTGACTTCCAAGCCCGATTCAGTCAAATAAATATCCGATTCAGACTTTGAGTTCCACATCAAATTTATAGAGCTTTCTCCCAGCTTTCCTACAAGGTAAAATTCATAGTTATTAGATATCTATAACTTAAGATATGACCGAAATACAGAAATAGTGTAAAATCCTAATAATGTTGGAAAATCAATTAAGCACAACTTGAGCCCAAACTTATAAATTGTGGCCAAAACCAATCAATTAAGCCTATAAGAGGTCCAAGAGACTAATGTATAAAAATTGTGTTTATCATACTCCCCCACACTTAGCTTTTGCACGTCTCGGGCAAACTAGAAATTCAAACTAAGGGACAAGAAACACAAAAACTCAAAAACTAAAATTCAAAGAGATTCACTTTCCAATGACCTTCAAGAATGTAAAAGTTTACAAGTAAGGATAGCAACCAAGAAGTTTAAGGGATCAAAACATTTGTGAAGTGACATTTCTTTACATCTTAAATCAATAAGCAAGGTAATTTCAATTGAAAAGCATAAATCAAGAATGATAGATTTTCACAAGATATACTCTCAATCCCTCAAGTGTTTATTGTTAGAAATATCTAGAAGGTAAGTATTTCACTCAATTCAACTCATTAAAATTTACACTACCATAAGCTTGCTTATCTTCTTCTTCTCCACTATTCTATACACATGCATACATAAATCAAGAGAGTTTTATTCAAGGTTGTAATGGGGTCAAGGTAAGGAAAGGAAATAATATGGATATGACAAGTTAAATACCCAATAAAATAAAAGGGCATTGGGGAGGAACTTAAATGACAAGCATGAAATTTTACCCCCAATTCCATATAATACGCATTCACTTTACATATTCCTTTCTTTTTTTTAATCTTTTTTTCTTTCACAACCTTCTTTCATTTTCTTTTTTTTTTGCATAAAAATTTAGCACAACATTTTCACACCCCCTCACACTAAAACCTTGCTTGTCCTCAAGCATTCCCAAAGAATAATAACAATATAAGATTCCACCACACTTATTCATGAGCCCATCCAAGGATAAGGCCAATGCTCTCCTATACCCTAAGGTAAAGGGACAACATTATTTTTCACTAATATAATGAGCTAAGAACAACAAAAAATGTGCAAATAAGCTCAAGGGGGTTAATCAAGGGAAAATATGTAAGGTTGGCTATTTGGCTAAAATAACTAATGCAAGGAAATAATGCCTCAATCATATTCATGCATGCAAGTGAAAATGTAGCCTCAAAAAGAATCAAAGCAAGTTCTAGAGTGATCAAAATCCATGAGTGAAAATCACAAAAGAAGGAAGAGAATGACATAATTACTTAATCCATTGTTCAATAAGCTCAAATTCTCACAAGGTATAAATTTATCAAACTTAATTTACTAATTCAATTTCTATTACCAAATAAGTCAAGTGCAAGATGAAAGACATTTCATTCACTTATGTCATGAACCTCTAAGCCTCAATTTGTCCAAACTCACAACTGCCACACATCTCAAGAGCAATAGGAAAGCAATTAAAAACTAAAAACAAGAAGCACACATTTTTTGTATCAAAAACATCAAAACAGAATTTAAAAAAAAATAAAAAATAGAATTGACCAAAAAATAAAGAAATAGAAAAAATGGAAAACTAAATTAAAAATAGAAAAATTGAAACAAAAAATAAACAAGTAAGGAATGGAAACTCCCTCTTTCATGTTGGATAAGTAGCATCAAACAAGGCCACTTCCTACATTGTATGCTATTCGAAACCATCATAAAAGTTCTTGAGTCTATGCCTATTAGCCTTGAAGCTCCTCTTTGTAGTCATATCTTGAAGCTTAACAACACCATAAAGAAAAATATTAGTAACAACAAAATGACCTTCCCACCTAGATCTCAATTTTCTAGGCATTAATTTAAGACGAGAATTATATAAAAGCACTTTTTGACCAATCTCAAAAGTTTTTCTCATAATCATCTTATCATGGAAGGATTTGGTAATCTCTTTATAAAGTTTGGAACTTTCATATGCCTCCAAGCGGATCTCCCCCATTTCATGCAACTGTTGCTTCCTCTCCAAGCCCGCTTGGTCTAGGTCTAAGTTGCACATCTTCACCACCCAAAATGCGCGATGCTCAATTTCCACCAGCAGGTGGCATGCCTTGCCAAAGACAATCCAATAAGGAGACACCTCAATCAGTGTCTTATAGGTAGTCCGATAAGCCCATAAAGCATTCTCAAGCCTCTTGCTCTAGTACTTTCTGTTAGGTTGGACTATCTTTTGAAGTATATTCTTGATCTCTTTGTTGGAAACCTCAGCTTGCCTATTAGTATGGGAGTGGTAAGGTGTAGAAATTTTATACTTGACTCCATACTTCTTCATCAAAATCTCTATGCTCCGATTACAGAAATGTGAACTCTGATCACTGATGATGGCCTTCGGGACTCCAAACTTGCAGAAAATCTATGATCTAACAAAATCCACAACAACTTTAGAAACATCAGTCCAAGTGGCTTTTGCCTCCACCCACTTAGATACATAATCAACAGCTAGCAAAATGTAAACAAAACTAAAAGAAACAAGAAAAGGCCGCATAAAATCAATACCCTATACATATAAAATCTCACAAAATAGCAAAGGTTTCTGGGGCATCTCATTCCTGCGAGAAATGTTCCCTATTCTCTAGAACTGTTCACAAGACTTATAGAATAAGTATGCATCATGGAATAAGGTAGAACACTATAAACCAAAGTTCAATACTTTCCTTGCTATACAGTTAGGTCCAAAATGTCCACCACATGCAAATGCATGACAAAAGCTAAGAACAAAATCAAACTTATGATCAGGTATGCATCTCCTAATCACTTGGTCACTACAAAATCTCCACAAATAAAGATCATCCCACACATAATACTTAGACTCACTCTTTAACTTATCAATTTGAGCCCTAGTGAAATATACAGATAATGCACTAGCAACCAAGTAATTAACTAAGTCAGCAAACCAAGGAAAGGTAGTCTTACCTTGCAGCTGTAAAAGTTGCTCATCTGGGAAAGGGTCATGGATGGCCAGAGGCTCTGAAGCTCTCTCAATTCTACTCAAATGATCAGCCATCAGGTTTTCTGCTTCATTATTATCCCAATTTTCAATATCAAACTCCTTGAGCAGCAACATCCACCTAATTAATCGTGGTTTCGCTTTGGGTTTCTATAGAAGAAACTTTAGCACTGCATGATCAGAAAACACAACTACTTTAGAACCAAGTAGATATGATCTAAATTTGTCTAAAGCAAATACAATAGCTAAAATTTCTTTTTCTATAGTTGTGTAGTTAGCTTGAGCAACATCTAAAGTTCTGGAGGCATAATAGATCACATGAGCATCCTTACTTACTCCCTGTGCCAAGACAACTCCCACTGCATAATTGGAGGCATCGCACATAAGCTCAAATGGAAGTGTCTAGTCAGCGGGTTGGATGATGGGAGTGCTAGTCAACGCCTTCTTTAAATGATCAAAAGCTTCCTGGAATTTTTGGTCAAAGACGAACTCCGCATCCTTTTTGTAGCAAATTAGATAGTGGAAGGGCAATCTTGCTAAAATCTCAGATGAAGCGCTTGTAAAAACTTGCATGTCCCAGAAAAGAGTGCATCTCCTACACGCATGTGGGATAAGATAAACATGTAATGACATCTATTTTAACAGGATCTACTTCAATGCCCTTACTGGAGACTATATGGCCTAAAATTATACCCTACTCTACCATGAAATGACAGTTTTCAAAATTTAAAACAAGGTTAGTTTCAATGCATCTATGTAGTACCTTAGCCAGACTATCCAAACAAGAATCAAAATAATAGCCATAAATAGTAAAATCATCCATGAATTCCTCTATGCACTCTTCTAAAAAGTCTAAAAAAATGCTCACCATACACCATTTGAAGGTGCCAAGGGCATTGCAGAGGCCAAAGGGCATTTGTCTGTAAGTGAAGGTGTCAAAGGGACAAGTAAATGTGGTATTGATAATTATGATTTTTAACATATTAATATTCACACAATTACCTTATTAATGATGTCCAGATTATAATTAAGTGGTCTTAGCACTCATTTAGATCATTGGGTTGAATTAGGCTTTAAAGCAAAATTTTCAGATTTTAATGCATATTGATATTGGTTCACTATTTTGACCATAACTTGAGTTGTAGATCTCTGATTTTGATTTTCTTTATATGCCAGGAAAGATGAGAAAAATATCTACAAGTTTTGTAAAATGTCAAATTGGAAGATTTGAATGTTTAAGTGATCAAATATAGCCTTGAAGTTGGACCAGCGGTACTGTTACGAATTCTAGACACACCTTTACTATTTGGGGCATATCTCACTCATTTCAAGCCCAAATTAAGCATGTGAGCACTCCTTGGAAAGCTTACTTCAAAGGCTATCTGATGGACTTAATTTGAATTAGAGATTATGACAGAAATCCAAAAGATGGAAACATGGAAAAAGTGGAGGAATCATTGGAAGGTGGGAGACACACTTTCATAATGAGAAAATAATTCATTGGAAGGTGGGAGACACACTTTGATAATGGAGGAATAATTAACAAAAGTGGGTGAACCACTTTTGACTCTTAGTAGATGATTAAGAGGAGAGCAATCAGATTTGTGATAAAATAATAGAGAGCTTCTAAATAGAAGGGTGGTTATTGTAGTTTTAGTTTTTGATTTTGAGACTTCTCTTCTTCTCTTCCTCTCCTCCTCTCTCTTTGTTATTTTCATTTTCATGGTTCTTGAAGGTTCTCCAATGGTGATGGCTATGGAGAACTAAACTTCTTTAATCAATCCAAGAGATTGACATTCTTGATAATTAATCTTGAGATCTTGTTTTAATTATTATAAAATTCATCTATTAATCAAGTTTCTCTTTCTCTTCTTCTCTTGTTTAAATTCTGATTTAATGCTTAATTTGATTAAGATTTGCATATGTTAATTGCATAAGTATCATGTGCCAAGAGATGAATTCAGAGGCTAAACAATGCATCAAAGGTGTTTGATGAATGTTTAGCTTGGTTGGATCTTGGTTTTTAAGTTAATTTGGGTTTTGGATGGATGCTTAATTTATCTAACCTTAATTAATTGAATTCTAGAAGCGTTTCTAGTAGAAGATCTATGAATCATTGAGAGGCATCTTGATGTGATCTAACATCAAGGATTTGGTTGATAGTTGAACAGATCTATAAAAATCAAGGATGGATTAAAATCAAGATTGGTTAATTCTCTTGGATTGGTTATTTTCCTAATTTTGTTTACTCATTTTAATTGCTCTTTATTGTTTAATCTTGTAAAACTTTCCCCTCTGTTTATTAACCTCTTAATCTAACTTCATAATTAGAGTGATCTACGGGCTCGACCCGGTGTTACCTTATGCTACAAGTAGTTTTGGTAAATCGATTATAAATTGATTTAAATTTGGTAATCTCGACAGTTGTCAAATTTTTGGCGCCGTTGCTGGGGATCATTCTGATTTTGTTCAATTTTATTAAGAGTATATTTAATTTCTAATCCCTCACTAACCTTTGTGTTGCTGTGTTTTGGTGATTTTTAGGAGAAAACGAGTGATTACGAGTCACTTTGCAGAATTTCGTACTGACAGAAAATGTGCTCTAAATGCACTGAATCTTGGTCAGTTGAAGGAAAATGGGCTAATAAACAAGACCTCACAGTATAATTTTTCCAAATCCATCGTTTAGACCAGTTTTTTAATTTTTTAATATTTTTTATTTCATTTTTTAGTTTTATTTTTGTGTAGTTTTCATGCTGTACAAGTCTCATAATTTTTAAAAATTATTGCATTGGTCAATTAGATTTATTTTAGTATATTTTTAGTGTTATCTAGTGTATTTTGCTTGTTTACTGATTTTGTATCTTTTTTTTTGTGTTTTGATTGGTGCATGACTAGGTCTAATCCTGATATCTTGCTTGAATTTGATCCTGAGATTGACAGAACATTGCATAGGTTGATTAGAGCTCATAGGCTAAGTGAAAGAATTGGTTCTGAATTTAGTTGTGACATTGAATCTGAGGGTGCACTTGAGATCTTAAGTGATTCTAAAATCATGGCTGATAACAGGTAAAATAGGACCCTTAAAGAACTTGCTGCTCCTGATGTAACTTACTAGTCTTTGTGCATTCAATATCTTGATCTTGATGTTGACTTTGAGTTAAAATCTGGATTGATACACTTGTTGCCCAAGTTTCATGGTCTTGCAGGTGAGGATCCCCATAAGCACTTAAAGGAGTTCCATGTGGTTTGTTCAACTATGAAACCGCATGGAATCTCTGAGGAGTATATCAAGTTGAGGGCATTCCCTTTCTCTCTTGCTGATGTAGCCAAGGATTGGCTGTTCTACCTTTCACTAGGTTCTGTCACGAGCTGGGATGATATGAAGAAGTTATTCTTGGAGAGATTCTTTCCTGCATCTAGAGCAGCTGCCATTAGAAAAGACATTTGTGGCATAAGGCAAATGACTAGTGAGACCTTGCATGAATATTGGGAGAGATTCAAGAAGCTGTGTTCGAGCTGTCCCCACTATCAAATTAGTGATCAACTCTTAATTCAATATTTTTATGAGGGCTTGCTGCCGATGGATAGAAGTATGGTGGATGCCGCATCTGGAGGTGCCTTGGTGGATAAAACCCCTACTGTAGTAAGAGATTTGATAGCAAATATGGCAGCCAATGCTCAACAATTTGGCACAAGAATCCTTACCTCTACCAGAGGAGTCAATGAAGTTCAATCCTCTCAAGTCGGCCAACAGAGAATGGAACACAGACTTGATGAATTGACTTCTTTGGTAAGGCAATTAGTAGTGGGACAACATGTACTAGTTTCTGTACAAGAGCTTGCAAGGGTGTGTGGCATTTGCTCTTGTTCATCTCATCCTACTGATGCATGCCCCATACTTCAGGATGGTGGATCTGTTCTTCCAGAGCAGTCAGTTGCACTAGCTGGCATTTTTCTTGGTAGACCTCAATATCAGCAGTCCCAGCAGCCAAGATATGATCCATTTTCTAATACTTATGACCCTGGCTGGTGACGAGCGCCGAACTCAGTCAAAATTATAATCGAAGTTATTACCTAAGCTTGTAGCACAGTGACAACACCGGATCATCTCCACAAGGATTGTAGATGCAATTTAATCAAATCAAGTGAAAGTTAGCAAAGGGGGGTTTGACAGTTTAAGATCACACTTAACAAAATTAAAGGAAGAAATAACAATTAAAGAGCAGTCAATTTAGAAACCTATCCAAGATTGGGTGAATTCAATCATAGATCCTTCATAGAACACTTGAAGCGCAATTGAATTGTTAATTTGGATCTAACCAAGATCTCTGCATCAAATCCAGAATTCATACTAGACGATCATCTAAAATTCAATTAACAAGTGATAAACACAAATCCATAATCACACCATTCATGAAGATCTATGTTAATTTCAAGTACCGAATTCAATTAACTCAGGCACAAATCAGTAACCTAACCTTTTCAATTTTGTGATTAATTTAGATCAATCAGTTCTAAAAGTTTCATCACAAATCTCAATCTTCATTTATGTGATTAGTTTAGATCAATCAGTTCTAAGTTTCATCACAAATCTCAATCTTAAACCAAGATCAAATCAGATCAACATAAATAGAATCACCATTCATGCATTCAAGATCAAGAAGAAGAAAGAAGAAGAAGAAAAGAGAAATTCAATTACAAATCAAATACAATACATAACCAAGGTCTCAAGAATCCAAACCACAATCTCTTCAAGAGTTCTAAATTGACTGAAAGTAGCTTAGCCCTCCATTACCATGAAGGGGAGCATCAAAATATACAAAAGCTATGAGAAACTATGAAGAAACAAGAAGAAACTATGAGAGAAATGAAGGAGAATACAACTTATGTCTTTCATGATAACCAATGGTGCCTTTTATAGAAGTCTAGGGTAACAAAATGACAAAGGGGAGTGGGTGGATGAGTGGGTTGGTGAGTAGAGTAGTTGAGAGGGTTGGTGAGTGGAGTAGTTGAGAGGGTTGGTGAGTGAAGTAGTTGAGAGGGTTGGTGAGTGACGAAAATTTCTTATCTGACTTGGAAGCCAAAAACGACTAACTATACTTCAGACCCATGAAAAGTACTCTTCATGAAAGTTGTAGGACTTTGTCTTGGCTATAACATGCATATCTGGATCGTCCAATTTGGCTTCCTACAGCCTAAGATATGACCCAAATATCGCAGGTTACTCAAACCCAACTTTAGCACCTCTGTTCCGACTTGCAAGCTCAAACTGACCCATTAGACTTCATTTTTTCAAAAAGTGTTCTGCATGAAAGTTGTTTATTTGGATCTTAACTATCAATTATCCAAATTTTAGCCCATCTCCATTATTACAGCTTGAGATATGATTTTATGAGTGTACACCGTTCGGATTCTAGTGACAGAACCCGTATTCTGACTTCCATGTAAACTTAGGTCTCTTAGACATCTATTTAGGACTTCGAGCTCTTCATCAAAGTTGTAGAGCTTCCTCTGAGCTTTCCTACAAGGTAAAATTCATGATTATCAGATATCAGGAACTCAAGTTATGGCGAAAATACAGAAATAGTGTCAAATCTCAATAATGCTGAAAATATTCAATTAGGACCAATTTGAGCTCAAACTCACAAAATCATACCAAACTCAATCAATTAAGAATATGGAGAGTGTAAATGACTAAACATATGAGTTTCTTAATGAATAAAATATGCGATTATCAAATTCTCCCATACTTAGCTTTTTGCACTCCTGGGCAAAATTCAAGACTAAAACAAGGACATAAGAGATTAACAAAAATTTAAAATCCAACGACATTCAAAAGCCCAAAATTTTATAATCAAGAAGAACAACCAAAGGTTCAAGGGATCAAAACATTCATGAGTTAACAATTCTCCATATCTCAAATCAACAAGCAAGGTATCTTCAATATGAATCGAGAATGATAGATCTTCACAAGATTCCCTCTTAATCTCTCAAGTGTTTAAAATGTAGGTATTTCACTCAATTCAACCCATGAAAATTGCACTACTATAAGCTTGCTTATCTTCTACTTCTCCACTACTCAAAACACATGCACACACAAATCATGAGGACTTTATTCAAGGTTGTAGTGAGGTTAAGGTAACAGAAGAGGATAAAATGGATATGAGAAGATAAATACCAAAGAGAATAAAAGCAAATGAGAGCTCAGTTCAAGTAACAAGCATAAAAGTTCATCCCAACTCTAATGTATATCCCTTTACATATTCATTTCCCAATCCTTTTCTTTTCTTTTCTTTTTTTTTTTATATATATATATGAACATAACTATATACATACATTTTTTTTAGGCATTCTTTCCTTTTTCAACAACTATTTTGTACACACACCCCCACACTTGTTCAAAAACTCATCCATTAACCAAGCTAATGTTCTTTTATTCCCTAAGGTAAAGTAAGAACACGATTTTTCATTTAAGGCACATAATGAGCTAGAAACAAGGAATGGTCAAATAAGCTCAAAGGGGTTAAGTAAAGGAAAATATACAAGGTTGGCAGGAATCAGAGAATTTTCAAGAAGTCAAAAGAGTGCTTAATATCATATTGAAAATAAGGTTGGCTATTTGGTTAAACTAGCTAATTAAGAAAGAGGGCCTCAATCATGTTCATGCATGCAAGTGAAATGTAGCCTAAAAAAGAATCAAAGCAAGTTCTAGAGTGGTCATTAACATGAGTGAAAATCACACAAAAAAGAAGAGAATGGCATAAATGTTAAATCCATCCATTAGGCTCAAAATCTCACAAGGTATGCATCCATCAAACTCAATTTATCAATTCAATCATCCATCACCAAGCATATCAGTTCAAGAAGGGAGAAAAGTTATTCAGTCATGCAATGAACCCTTTTTTTTTTAAACAAAACAAAAAAAATGCTAAAATCTCTCCCCCATACTTAATATAACATTGCCCTCAATGTGAAAGAGAGATATAGAAAAGAGCAACACAACTTGATAAGAAGTGAATCAATGCTAAGCAGAAAAGAAGCACACTGTCAGTGCCGTATCAGACCCTGAAAAGAAATCAAATAATAAAATTTTAGTACTTCCATAATTTAATACTAATTAATTACTACCTAAAAAACTCCTTACTCTGCCACCAATTAAGATGCATCTCAAGAGTAAAATTACTCCTTACTCTGCCATCACTAATTGGTTTAATAAGTCCATGACAATCATATCATACTTTCCAAACAAAACAACAACAATTTTTTTTTTGGGTCAATTATCCTTCCCCCCCAACTAGATCACAACATTGTCCTCAATGTTAAAATATAAATGAGAAAAGGATAGAAGATATTACCTGTTGGAGAAAGCTAACACAAATTTAAACAAAAATAAAGTACAATAAAATGAAACCCATTAAAGAGAAAGTGTCAGATCTGGCTTTCTTTTCTTGTTACTTCCTTCGCTGCTTCCTATTGACCAATCTATCTGAGCTAATACCTTATCAGGTACATACTCAAAAGCTTCTAATTTATCAATGAGCTCATCAATAATGGAGGCAGAGATAAAAAGTTGTCTTGCCGAAGGAGTGATAAATTTCTATTCCATAGCTTTGTCAAGAAAAAATAACAAAAGATCAAAGAAATTATTAACATTCAACAAATCAATGGGTTTATGGTGGATGTTTAGTTCGGCCCAAGAGACAATTTGAAAAATTTA
Organism: Ormosia semicastrata; assembly: GCA_029884595.1. Classification (NCBI taxonomy): domain Eukaryota; kingdom Viridiplantae; phylum Streptophyta; class Magnoliopsida; order Fabales; family Fabaceae; genus Ormosia; species Ormosia semicastrata. Next base: position 82,208,699 of record JAQQTO010000060.1, read on the forward strand.
TTCCAAAGTACCAAAACCACCGGGCAAGACAAGAAATGCATCAGAATTGTCAACCATTGTTTTTATTCGTCCATGCATAGATGTTACCTGAATTTCTTCTCCAACTGTCTTCCCAGTGATGTTATTGTCAGCTAAAGGTTTAGGAATAATACCTAAAACCTGACTGCCTCCTATAAAAGCAGAAAGTGATACAACCCTCATTAACCCACGACAACCTCCCCCATATACAAGATGAATATTCCTCGCAGCAAGTGATCGACAAGAGTGCTAGCTGCGTTTACAAACTCTAATCCCTTCCCATAACTCGACCCACAAAAAACACAGACATTTTTGAGGTTACGAATAGAAGGTCCCATTCTATACTCTTCCTCTCTTTGAGTGTTTCGAGTTGAAGGAAAATGGAGAAAATGGAGTGTTTAAATAAGAAAAAGAATGGAAAGGGAATAATTGCACCTATAAGGGTAGGTTGACGTTTGTCGAGAAAATGTTGAATTTAAGAAACACGAGAATCTTTTTTTTTTTTTTTTTTTGTTTTTTTTTTTTTTTTTTTTTTTTTTTTTTTTTTTTTGTTTGAAAGATGACATGAAGAAGAAGAAAAGGATGATACGTACAGATTGTTTGTGGATATGGCTCACATCTGCCTCTGGTTTAACGTCCAGTAACGGCTTAAACATCTTCTATGAGTCGAGGATAAGTTGCCCATCCAATTTTCTTATAAATTGGCAAACAGGGTCTTTTAGAGTCAGATTCCCAAGACTATAGCGTTTTTCTTCATCCTTGAAGAGATTCCACAATTTAAGAATTTTACGATGCGCCAATCCACAAGGATGCATCTCAAAAGTCAATAAGATATCATCGAATGACTCCTTACTCAGTCCATTCTTAATGAAGAAAATTTTATCTTCTCTATTTGTGGAAATCATCCCCAAAGTACGACATCGCTTGTTACAATTCTATCATCCCCATTTGTGACAGACTTGTAACCTTTTTGCTCTTCTCCTTTTAGAATATAAACTTCTTCCAAGACCGGGCATATATGAGTCAAATGAAATTGAGGACTCACCTACTAATCGGACCTTTGCTTCAATTATCCAGCGTACATCTTCTGGCATACCTTTGTGCATTAATAGTCTCAATCTTTCACATCAAACTTTGTAGATTTTACTCAGAGCATTTTGAGGAAGAGAAGGAAAATGTTTGCTCAAGTTTGAAAGAATGACATCCATTTGAAGGAGAAGAAGGGTTCAGTTATTTTGGGAAACTGAAAAATAAACTGACTTGAGAGTCACGGAGTACCGTATCCGCCACTTAACCGGTAACACAAAGAACTCAAGAACTTGGTTTTCCAGGAATGGTTGAGTCTTTGTCCATTAACTTTAAGCGCATTACCATTCTTAGGATCCTCAATATCTACGGCCCCAGAGGATACACGTGTTTGACAACAAAAGAAGCGCGCCACCTAGATCTCAATTTTCCAAGGAGTAGGTGCAGATGATAATCTCAAAGCAGAACTTTTTTTTGACCAATTTCTGTAGCTTTTGCAAACGGTGTAACAGACCTTGAATAAAGTAGGCCAATAAAATCCATACTGGAAGATTTTTGCAGTTGTTGTCGCTGACGAAGAAAAATGACCTCCACATGCTTACGAGTGACAAAATTTAATGTCACTACCTACCTCATTGTCGGGCACACAGCTGTTTTTTTTTCTCTTTTTTTTTTATTCATAATGCGGATGGAGAAGGTTCATCACCTCCATTTCTGCATTCTCTGGAAGTTCATGATACTATTTGAGGCGGTGTCCATTTACGATGAAAGCTTTAGCAGTGACCTCACTTTTAATTTGAACAGCACTAGAAAGAAAAACCTTAGTAACAATAAATGGTCCATCCCATCTAGACCTTAATTTTCCAGGCATGAGTCGGAGGCGGGAGTTGTAGAGGAGAACTTTTTGACCAATCTCAAATGTTTTCCTCAGAATCAACTTATCATGGAAGGCTTTGGTCTTCTCCTTATAAAGTTTGGAACTTTCATAAGCCTCCAAGTGGATCTCCTCCAATTACTGCAGCTGCAACTTCCTCTCCATACCTGCTTGATCTAGGTTCAAGTTGCACCTTTTCACCGCCCAGAATGCACGATGCTCAATTTCCACCGGCAGGTGGCAGGCTTTTCCAAAAATAATCCGATACGGAGACATCCCGATTGGTGTCTTATAAGCAGTCCAATAAGCCCATAAAGCATCCTCAAGCCTCTTGCTCCAGTCCTTTCTGTTAGGTTGAACTGTCTTCTGAAGTATCTGCTTGATCTTTCCGTTGGAAACCTCGGCTTGCCCATTAGTCTGAGGATGGTAAGGTGTAGAAACTCTGTGCAGAACTCCATACTTTTTCATCAAGGCTTCCATACTCCGATTACAGAAGTACGAACCCTGATCACTAATGATAGCTTTCGGAACTCCAAACTTGCAGAAAATCTGTGATCTAACAAAATCCACAACAACTTTGGAATCATCAGTTCGAGTAGCTTTCGCCTCCACCCACTTGGATACATAATCAACAGCTAGCAAAATGTAAACAAAACCAAAAGAAATAGGAAAGGGTCCCATAAAATCAATACCCCATACATCAAAAATCTCACAGAACAATAAGGATTTCTGGGGCATCTCATTCCTTCGAGAAGTGTTTCCTATTCTTTGGCATTGATCACAAGATTTACAAAACACATATGCATCATGAAATAGAGTGGGCCAATATAATCCAGATTCCAAAACTTTCCTAGCAGTCCTTTAGGGACCAAAATGACCGCCACATGTAAGTGTATGACAAAAGCTAAGAATAGAATGGAATTCATTATCGGGCACGCATCTCCTAATGATTTGGTCACTACAAAATTTCCACGAGATAAGTGGTCGTCCCACACATAATATTTTGACTCACTCTTCAATTTATCAATCCGAGCCCTAATAAAATGTGCGGGGAAAACACCAAAGCAACTAAAAAATTTATCAAATCAAGACAAACCAAGGAATGTTACCTTGCGGCTTGAAAAGTCGCTCATCGAGAAGACATCATGGATAGAGAGAAGAATCTGCCTCTCTCTCAATCCGACTCAAGTGATCTGCCACCAGGTTCTCTGCTCCACTCTTATCTCTGATATCAATATCAAACTCCTGTAAGAGCAACATCCACCTAATCAACCTAGGCTTTGCATCGGGCTTTTTCAGGAGAAACTTCAAAGCTGCATGATCTGAAAATACAACCACTCTAGAACTAAGCAAATATGATCGAAATTTATCTAAAGCAAAAACAATTGCTAAAAGTTCCTTTTCGGTTGTAGTGTAGTTGGCTTGTGCAGCATCTAAAGTCCTCGAAGCATAGGAAATGACATGAGGTACTTTCGACTCTCTGTGCAAGGACAGCCCCCAATGCATAATTAGAGGCATCACACATGAGTTCAAATGGGAGTGTCCAATCTGGTGGCTGGATGATAGGTGTATTGGTCAATGCTTGCTTCAAGTGATTGAAGGCATCCTTACATCTCTGGTCAAAGTGAAACTCTACATCCTTTTGCAACAAGTTGGACAGTGGAAGGGCAATTTTGCTAAAATCCTTTATGAACCGCCGATAGAAACCTGCATGACCAAGGAAAGAACGAACCTCCCGCACGCATGTGGGGTAAGATAGGCATGAAATGACATCTATTTTTGCAGGATCTACCTCAACACCCTTGCCAGATACTATATGCCCTAAAACTATACCCTGTTCTACCATGAAATGACATTTCTCAAAATTCAGGACAAGGTTAGTTTCAATGCACTTATGCAAAACCCGATCCAAACTATCCAAACATGCATCAAAGGAAGACCCATAGATAGTAAAATCATCCATAAACACATCCATGCAACTCTCTAAAATTCAGAGAAGATACTGACCATACACCTTTGAAAGGTTCCCGGAGCGTTGCACAGACCAAAGGGCATTCTCCTATATGCAAATGTTCCAAATGGACAGGTGAAAGTGGTCTTCTCTTGGTCTTCTAGGGCTATATGAATCTGAAAATAGCCTGAATATCCATCCAAGAAATAGTAATGCGACTTGCCAGCCAGTTTCTCCAACATCTGATCAATGAAAGGCAATGAAAAATGATCTTTCCTAGTAGCCTGGTTAAGCCGCCTATAATCAATGCACACCCGCCAACTGTTCTGGATTCTTGTGGGTAAGAGCTCATTTTTCTGATTTGCAATTACTATGACTCCAGATTTCTTTGGAACCACTTACACTAGGCTCACCCATTTACTGTCAGATATGGGATAAATAATGCTAGCTTGCAATAGCTTGGTCACTTCCTTCTTCACCACATCCAGAATCAGGGGATTTAGTCTCCTTTGGGGTTGCCTCACTGGCTTGGTACCTTCCTCCAATAAAATCCTATGCATACATGTGGAGGGACTAATACCAGGAATGTCTGCAAGTGTCCATCCGATGGCCTGCTTATCTTTGCCTCAAAAAAGAGTAATTTTTCTTCTTGTTCAGGTTGTAGATTCTTAGCGACAATCATTGGCAGCTTCTCACCATCTTCCAAATATGCATATTTAAGGTGGTCTGGCAAAGTCTTTAGCTCTAAGGATGGGGGATGCACAATAGAAGGCAACAAGCTATTTGAAACAAGTAACTCAGTAACATTAAATTGGACATAATTTTGACTCATATTTTCATATGCTGCATCAGTCAAATAAGCACCTGCATCATCACTCATAACTGCATAAATCTCAAGCACATGCAGCACATGGTTCAGTATCACAGCTAACACATATATCACAAGTGACAGAATCCAGAAAGTCAGCAATATCAGGGAATTCAGCACTCATATCAGCATAAGTATCATCAACCAGCATTTCAATCACATCAACATGAAAAACTGAAGAATGCTCCTCTAGGGGATGTCTCATGGCCTCAAAAATGTTAAATTGTACCACATCGTCGCCAAATTCCATGGAAAGGGTGCCAGCATGCACATCTATCTTGGTCTTGGCTGTCTTGAGGAAAGGTCTGCCTAGGATCAATGGAGCATGGTTTGTTGAAGACTCATCTTCCATGTTCAGAATATAGAAGTCCGCTGGAAAAATTAGCTCATTCACCCGAACTAACACATCTTCTAGCACTCCTGCAAGATGAGCAGTGGTCCTATTTACCAATTGAATCACTATACCAGTAGGTTGCAAAGTGCCAATGTTCAAGGGCTGATATATTGACATAGGCATGACATTAATCGAAGCACTCAAGTCTAGCATTGCATGTTCAAATTTGGAGTTACCTATCGTGCAAGGAATTGTGAAAGTTCCAGGATCTTTGCATTTTTGTGGCATGCTTGGTAGAATCATTGCAGAAACATTTCTGCCCATGCTTATTTTCTCAGTACCCTTAAGTCTTCTCTTATGAGTACACAACTCTTTGAGGAATTTGGCATACTTGGGAATCTGCTTGATTGCATCAAGGAGGGGAATATTGATTTCCACCTTCCTGAATGTGTCCATGACTTCTCTTTCTATGTCTGTTTGCGCAGTATGCTTAGACTGTGTGACTCTGTTTGGAAAAGGTAGTGGAATGGCCAGATTTGAATTCTCTGCACATTTCTTCTGTGTCACAGATTTTTGAACTTGTTACCAAGTGGCCTCAATACTCAAGAGGGGGGGTGAATTGAGTAGTTAAATGTAAGTTCACAAATCTTTCGCAAATCGTTTGACAATCAATTTTCGTTGAAGCTATTGAATGATCAGAGATAATTGAATAGATGAGTTAAGCACTTTTACTAATGAACGTAATAGTCAAGGAGACAATATTCAAATAAAACAATGAAACAGTGCACAAAGATAAACAGAGGAGAGTTTAGAGAAACAAACACAGTCGTTTATCCTAGTTCAATCACTACTCCACTTGTGATCTACGTCCAGTCCTCAAGCAACACCTTGAGATTTTCCACTATATCTTCAAGCTTCAATGGGTGCTTGAAAAACCACTACAACCTTGAGCACTCAACAGTATGGGATACCTCACCCAAAAGCTTGAGCCTCTATTTTCCAAGGGATACCTCACCCTTACAATACTTGAGGATACCTCACCCTCACTAATCAGAAAGTATAAGATTGAAGTAGAAGAAGCTCTCTCTAGAGCAAGTGTTTACAAATTGAAGCTCTAATATGCTCTCAAGGATTTTTCACGTTTTTAGTCAGAAAACAGAGCAAGAAATGATTTTAAGGATTGATTCACGTTTTGAAGTATAATGATCAGTTTTTGGTTCAAGGTCAATCAGTAAACAAAGACCCAACTTGGGTATTTATAAGTTTCTCAATTAATAGAGCCGTTGGAGGTAGTTGGGCATGCATTTAATGCATTTAATATAGCCGTTGGACGTTGTCAGGATGCGTGTAATCGATTACATATCTCAGGTAATCGATTACATTATTGTTCCAACGTTTTACGAACTTTCGGGCTACTGTGTAATCGATTACATTATTGAGGTAATCGATTACATGGTTTCTGACTTTGCTTGTAATCGATTACAATGATAATGTAATCGATTACATGGCTCGTCGAACGTGTTCTTTGAGTTTACGGGTTTTGTGTAATCGATTACATACATTGTGTAATCGATTACATGGCTTGACTTTGTTTGTAATCGATTACAACATCATTATGTAATCGATTACATTTCTTGTCGAACGTGTTCTTTGCCTTTCTTCTGGGCTTTGTGTAATCGATTACATATCTTGTGTAATCGATTACATAACCTCGACTTGCTTGTAATCGATTACATTGTTCATGTAATCGATTACATTTTGTTTGATGTGTAATCGATTACAAACATTGTGTAATCGATTACATTGGCCTTTGAACACATTTTTCAAGTCCAATAACGCTTGTAAGTCATTTCCAACACCTCAAGATACTTGATTAAACATAAATCCTTTTAAGAGTGTTAGATTTAAAGTTGAAACTCAAGTTTTATTGAAAGCCATGTTTAACTTTGAAATTTCCCATTTATTTTGAAATCACATATTGAAAAACCATTTGAGAAATCTTGAGAGCATTTAACATTAATTTCCTAAGTCTAAATAACTAATTAAACCTTTGTCTTCTTTCTTTGATCTTGATTTTTCCTTTTGTGCTTGATCTTCTCTTTTGCTTTTGTTATCATCAAAAACCTTTCGACATGCCTTAGAGACATAAGCATTCACATTCTCCCCTTTTGATGATGATGACAAACTGATCATAGGAAAAAGAAAGAATTTTTGCAATTGTATATAATAGTTATTTAGGTACAATGCTGCATGATATTGGGTTAGATTTTGCATATGAAAAGCTTAATAACTTAAGAGAACTTAAGAGGTCAATAACTCCCCCGTACTCATGCAACCTTTAATTTCATTTCATTTTTCCTCATTTTTCTCCCCCGTTGGCATTATCAAAAAGACATAAGCATTTAAGAAAAAAATGGACAGCATGACAGCTATATTTCATGATTCCCAATTTGTTTGCCAGAACAGAAAAGCCATAAAGATCAGTCCAATCAATATTCCAATAGCCAACCATTCAAAGTGAGAACAAGTTTATGTATTAATATTTAGCATGTACAAATAAACATGTCACAACCAGTAGGCAATAATCAAAAGATAACTATAAAGGTATACCAATTTTATATAATCAAATTTAAAACAGAATAAGTACAAGATAGTAATCAATACAAGAAAATATATCAGGGCTATAGGCCATGATCACTATCAGTGTCCTCGCTGTCACAAAAGACATCACCCTCTGGATCCACAGCAGAGTCTCCTAGATCAATGTCATCATCGCCTGGGAATAGGGTCGTCGTCGAGTCCGAAGCTCCTCATCATCGGTAGGAACTCCGGATGGACCGGCGAAGGATATGGGATCCGGAGGGGCGAGAGGATGGGGGGTGCGACGGAAGCGGGACTCACAGAACAGGAGGTCCACGTAAGAGGGATCGAATGGAGGCAAGCTCTGTGCGAGTAGTCCATCCTCGGCTCAAGATGGTCGATCTTTTGCTCTATATGATCCATGCACGTGTGTTTACGTTGGCGCTCGGGTTGCGCATCTCTTGGAGCGAGAAGATCAAGAGAGGCTGGAGCGGGGAGCGAGAGGCGAGTGGCTGAAATCGAGCCTCCTCATCATCACTATCCGGATCGTGATGGATATGGCCAAATGTGCCATGAGTAATGTAATGCCACCTATCTTCCATCTTATAGCTGAAGCTTCTTTGAGTATGCGCACCCAATTGATTGGGGTCCCTTTGAGCTAGTGTCCTTGGACTCTTCAGTCAGCGAAATGCGACAGTACTCAAGGATTGTGGTGACTAACATGGCGAAGGGGGAGAGCGAGTTCTTCTTTTTCTTGATGTCAAGCATATGCTCTAGAATATAGTATCCCCGGTTTATTGAGTGCCTGTGGTCATTGCCCATAATGCCACTACATCATCCTTGAGGACTTGGGAGTAATTCCCTCCTCGGGAATCAATCCACGAACCAAGAGGTAGTGGAGGACCCTGTTTTCCATAGTGAGGCCGGTGGCCATTATTCTGCGTCTAGGATCACCTTTGGGGAGGTGGTAGCAGTCCTAATCAAGGAGAGAAGAGCAGCCTTGTGCTCAAACTCATGCCCCCGGACTTTGGCATTCCCACGAACCGAGCTCCATCGGGAGTGAGCTTGGTGAGCCTATACCACTCTGCCATGGTTAACCGATTTGTTGCTTTTTCACCTCGAGAGATGATGCAATTATCTTCAACCTTCGAGGTTAGCATAAAACACTCGGACAAGGTTAGGGTAGATGGCCTTCTCTATACTTAGGAATCCCAAAGCAAGCCTAAGTTTTCTATTGTCCTAAAGCTCTCTAAGGGTTCACTCTCGAGAAGGTGATGGGTAGATACACAGGAGAGATGATTTTGCGAAGTTGGAAGTTCTTCGGAACAACTCAGCTTTCTTCACGGTGGAGAAGTGCCTTGTGAGGTCCAGGCCAGAAATATTGCGTGAAGAGCCACCAGAGGAACCTCCAACAGCAGCCCCTGTTCTTGGGCGCTTCGAGCGATGGGAGGATTCGGCCATTGATGAGAAGGAGAATCAAGGGTTGAGTGGTAAATGGTTGGGGATGAGTGAGGAGAGAGAGGGACGAAATTAGGTCGAGAAAAGTGGAGAGGGTGTTCGTGAGAGAAGATGGGGAGATTTGGATGAGGGATTTGAGGGGATTTGATCGGTGGGTTATGTGGAGAGGGTATTTAGAGATTGAGAGAGGCGAAATGATGGGTTTTGATGGAGATTTGAGTGAGAAATGAGAGGTTTTGAGATCCGAGGTGCGTGGGAGCGAAGGAAGGAGAGAACGAGGAAGATGAACAGGGCCAAACAGAAATGACCACTACTACGCGTCGGGAGCCTTTTAAAATTCCTGTGTAATCGATTACATTCGGTGTGTAATCGATTACATGCATTCTCCCAGTGGGTATGTAATCGATTACATTTTGGTGTAATCGATTACATGCTTCGGTAGGTATGTAATCGATTACATTTTTAGTGTAATCGATTACATGCTTCTACAGGAACCTTGTAATCGATTACTTAGATGATGTAATCGATTACTGAGTCTCGAGTTGGTTGTAATCGATTACAAAATGTGTGTAATCGATTACATGCGTGATGAGAACACGTGTAATCGATTACAAAGGCATTGTAATCGACACAAGGACTCTTTAACTCAGATTTTGCGTTCCAAACAGCATATAATCAATTTTAATCCATCCAAAACAGTTTTAAAGCAACTTAAATCAATTCAAATCATCATCCAAGCATATAGACTAATCACATTATGATTCAACTCATATAATTGATCAAAATTATCATTTTTACCAAGAATTTCACCCTTTTTGGTGAAATTTGAGGTTGTTGAATTTCTTGTCAAAGTTGGACATGAGGGAGCACTGCAAAATAATTTAGGGAAACCTCCGACGCTCAAGTTAGTATGGGATTCAAATATATATAATGAAAATTGAGAGATTGTGCAAAGACAATGTGGCATAATTATGCAGAGCAAGCTTAGGCTTTTGTTTTAGGATTATGCGACAAATATTTAATTTATGCATGAATGGTCCAATATACCCATTCGTTTCTAATGTAGAAAAATGCTTCTTTTGCAAGGGGTTTGGTGAAAATATCACTAATTGCTTAGTTGTTTCAACAAATTCAAGTATGCAATCACCTCTTTGAACATGATCTCTAATGAAATGATGTCTTATTTCAATATGCTTAGTTCTAGAATGCAAAATGGGATTTTTTGACAAGTTAATTGCACTAGTATTATCACATTTTATGGGAATGTGATCAAGCTCAAGACCATAGTCCAAGAGTTCTTTGTTTCATCTAAAGGACTTGAGCACAACAACTCCCATTGCAACATATTCATTTTCGGTGTGGACAATGCCACACTATTTTGTTTCTTCTTTGTGCCAAGAAACTAGTGAGCTTCCTAGCAAGTGGCATGTCCCACTAGTGCTCTTTCGATCCATTTTGCATCCAAAGCAAAATCAGAATCAGTACCCAATAAGACTACATGAGGCACCCTTAGGGTACCATAAACCCATTTGTGATGTGCCTATTAGATATTTCATTATTCTCTTAACAAAGACTTAGGTGTGATTCCTTAGGATTAGCTTGATATCTAGCACACATGCATACACTAAACATTATATCGAGGCCTACTTGCAAGTGAGATAAAGGAGTGAGCCAATCATACCTCTATATTTTGTAATTTCTACCGATTTACCTCCTTCATCCTTGTCCAAATAGCAAGAGGTGCCCATAGGAGTAGTCATATGCTTGGCATTGTCCATTCCAAACTTTTTGAGCAGCTCCTTGCAATACTTGGATTGGCTTATAAATGTTCCTTCTCTTGTTTGCTTGATTTGTAGACCAAGGAAGAAGTTGAGCTCACCCATCATGGACATCTCAAACTCACTTTGCATAATATTTGAAAATTCTTTACAAAGAGAGTTGTTAGTAGCTCCAAATATAATGTCATCAACATAGATTTGAACTAGAAGAATGTCATGCATTTTGTGTTTTATGAAAAGAGTGGTGTCAACTTTACCTCTAGAAAAGCCTTTTTCTAAAAGAAATTTGCTCAACCTTTCATACCAAGCTCTAGGAGCTTGTTTAAAGCCATACAAAGCCTTTTTCAATTTAAAAACATGGTTGGGCATTTCAAAGTCCTCAAAACCAGGAGGTTGTTCTACATACACCTCTTCTTGTATAAAACCATTTAAAAAGCACTTTTGACATCCATTTGATAGAGTTTGAAATCCATGATGCAAGCATATGCAAGTAGCATTCTAATGGCCTCTAATCTAGCTACGGGAGCATAAGTTTCTTCATAATCTATGCCTTCTTCTTGATTATATCCCTTAGCTACGAGCCTAGCTTTATTTCTTATTATTAAACCCGTTTCATCAAGTTTGTTCCTAAAGACCCATTTGGTGCCAATTATAGGATGATCATTGGGCCTTGGAACTAATTCCCAAACTTGATTCCTCTCAAATTGGTTTAGTTCTTCTTGCATGGCCAAGATCCAATGCTCATCATTAATGGCCTCATTTATGTCTTTAGGTTCAACTTGAGAGACAAAGGCTAGATGATTACATGCATCTCTAAGTGAGTTTCGAGTGATTACCCCTTTTGATACATCACCTATCACCTTGTCAAGAGGATGATACCTTGAAGTCCTCCATTCCTTGGGAAGATCCGAGATTATAGAATCTTCTTGCCATGAGTGATCAAGGAGTCTCTCTTCTTTCTTCTTGGACTCTATCTCTTGATTTTCCAAGTGCGTCTTTGCCAAGATTTCTGCAACATCATCAACAAGTTCCTTTCTCGGCTCATTTGGGTTAGTTTCATCAAATGCAACATGTATGGATTCTTCTATGGTCATAGTTCGTTTATTATAGACTCTAAAGGCCTTGCTATGGATAGAATAACCAATGAATATTCCTCATCATGATTTTGCATCAAACTTTCCCAAGTTATCCTTTCCATTATTCAAAACAAAGCATTTACATCCAAAGACATGAAAATGTGACATATTAGGTTTCCTTCCTTTGTACAATTCATATGGGGTTTTCTTTAAAATTGGCCTTATTAGGGCTCTATTCATAACATAACAAGCGGTGTTAACCGCATCCTTAAAAGTACTTAGGAAGATTGGCCTCATTGAGCATAGTTCTTGCCATTTCTTCTAAAGATCGATTTTTCCTTTCTACAACACCATTTTGTTGTGGTGTTCTAGGGGCAGAAAAATTATGCTCAATGCCATGTTCATCACAAAAAGTTTCAAATTCATGATTTTCAAATTCACCACCATGATCACTTCTTCTGGATGCAATACAAAAGCCTTTTTCGTTTTGGATAACTTTGGCAAGTTTTCTAAATGATTGAAAAACATCATTTTTGTGAGCCAAGAATAATGTCCATGTAAATCTAGAAAAATCATCCACAATCACTAATGCATAGTAATTCCCACCAAAGCTCATAGTTCTAGAGGGTCCAAAAAGATCCATGTGCAAAAGTTGTAAAGGTCTAGAAGTTGAAACTATGTTTTTAGCTTTGAAAGAGACCTTTACTTGTTTTCCCTTTTGACATGCATCACAGAGTTTGTCTTTTTCAAATTTGAGCTTTGGAAGACCAATTACTAGTTCTTTAGAAACCAATTTGTTTAAGTGATCCATGTGAATGTGAGCAATTCTTCTATACCATAACCATGAATCATTTTCTCTACTCATAAAGCATTTAGCATCATTTGAGGAAATGTCATCAAGACTAATCATATATATATTATTGACCCTATGACCAACAAACTTAACTTGCTTATCATCCTTTCCCTCAATTATACAACAAGAGGAATCAAATATAACTCTATTTCCTTTATCACACAATTGACTAATACTAAGTAAATTATGTTTAAGTCCTTCAACAAGACATTATCAATAGATGATGAAGGGATCTTACCAACTTTGCCAATTCCAAGAATCTTCCCTTTGTTGTTGTCACCATATGTGACATGACCATGTTTCTTGTGTGTAAGGGAGGAGAACTTGGAGCCATCACCGGTCATGTGCTTGGAGCAACCACTATCAAGATACCAACTTGAGCTCTTGGTCTTCAAGCACACCTACAACACACATTCAAGATTTAACTTTTGGTACCCAAATTGTTTTGGGTCCTTGTGTGTTAGAATTAGGTATGGTGCCTTTAGGGACCCAAACCCTTTTGATTCCAACCTTGGTGTTTATGTTCTTTCTAACATTGCAAGTGGATGCACTATGCCCTTTCCTACCACAGTGAAAACATTTAACAAAGGGGCTACTTGAAGTTTTTGAGGAAACAAAGAAGTTCTTATAAGATTTTTGATGGTTGTTTGGATTAAATCCTAAACCGCTTTTTGAAAAACACATTTTTGTCTCCTAACAACACATTCAAGTTGTCTCTTCCAAAAGTGAATTTTGCAAGAGTGTTGTTCAAGTCTTCAATTTCTTTTTCAAAGCTTTGCATGATAAACAAGGTAATGATATGGATGCATTTTCATGTGAGGAACAAATCATGCATGATGAATTAGCATCTATGAGTCCTAAAGTCTCATTTTCAATTTTAAGTTCATTTATCTCCTTGGTTAAAGTAGAAACTTTCTTTGTCAATAGGGAGATTGTTTTATTGGAAGACAAAATCATTTTTGTGAGCCTCAAAGATTCATCATGCAATTCTTGAAAGGCATCTTGTAATTCATCATAAGAAGGTGGAGGTTCTAGGTTAGAAGAGGTTACCTCGGTGTCGCTTTCTCCACTTTCTTCTCCTTGAGCCATGAGGCAAAGATGGGCTTCCTCATTTTCAGAATCATCGGAAGAGCTTAAGTCATTGTCCTCCCAAGCTATATATGCTCTTCTTCCTTTCTTTTCCTTGGAGGGTCTTTTCTCAAACTTCTCCGTCTTCTTGAGATATATAGGACACTCCATTTTCATGTGCCCCGGTTTTCCACATTCATAGCATTTTGGAGGAGTGGAGGATCCTTCTTCTTTGTGATATGCTTTCTTTTGAGGAAACGGTGGTCTTCTTTGAAATCCCTTTTTCTTCAAGAATCTTCCGAATTTTCTCACAATGAGACTAAGATTCTCCTCACTTAGCTCAATATTTTCAGCATCCTCTTCACCATCTTCATCATCATCTTCAAGTATGGGAGAGGTGGCCTTGAGTGCAATTCCCTTCTTCTTTTTGTCATGTTCTTCATTTTGATTGAGCCTACTTAGTTCCAGCTCATGCTCTTGAAGTTTTTCGAATAGGGTGGGTAGAGACATGGTTGATAAATCTCTTGATTCCACAATTGCCGTTACCTTGGGTTGCCAATTCCTGCTTAGACATCTCAAGACTTTGTTAATAAGATCCTCATTAGGAAATGTCTTTCCCAATGAGATGAGATGATTAACAATATGAGTAAATCTCTTTTGCATATCTTGAATACTCTCACATTGATTCATTCTAAACAATTCATATTCATGAGTAAGAGTGTTTATTCGAGATCTTTTTACCTCACTAGTACCTTCATGAGTTACTTGTAGGGTATCCCACATTTCTTTTGCGGTCTTACAATTTGACACCCTAAAGAATTCATCATACCCCAAAGATGTGGTGATGATGTTCTTGGCTCTCAAATTATATTGAACCTTCTTTTTATCATCATCGATCCAATCACACGGGTGTATTAATTGTCACACCATCCTTAGTTTGTGTAGGGACAAAAGCACCATTTTCAACTGCGTCCCACACATCTAAGTCAATAGCTTCAATAAAAATTTTCATCCTTTCTTTCCAATAGGCATAGCCATCCCCATTGAAATAAGGAGGTCTATTTATAGAAGAACCTTCATTTGAAAAACCATTTGAAGCCATCACTTCTCTTGAAGCTGCTAAGCTCTTTATACAAGAGTCTAGCTCTGATACCACTTGTTACCAAGTGGCCTCAATACTCAAGAGGGGGGGTGAATTGAGTAGTTAAATGTAAGTTCACAAATCTTTCGCAAATCGTTTGACAATCAATTTTCGTTTAAGCTATTGAATGATCAGAGATAATTGAATAGATGAGTTAAGCACTTTTACTAATGAACGTAATAGTCAAGGAGACAATATTCAAATAAAACAATGAAACAGTGCACAAAGATAAACAGAGGAGAGTTTAGAGAAACAAACACAGTCGTTTATCCTGGTTCAATCACTACTCCACTTGTGATCTACGTCCAGTCCTCAAGCAACACCTTGAGATTTTCCACTATATCTTCAAGCTTCAATGGGTGCTTGAAAAACCACTACAACCTTGAGCACTCAATAGTATGGGATACCTCACCCAAAAGCTTGAGCCTCTATTTTCCAAGGGATACCTCACCCTTACAATACTTGAGGGATACCTCACCCTCACTAATCAGAAAGTATAAGATTGAAGTAGAAGAAGCTCTCTCTAGAGCAAGTGTTTACAAATTGAAGCTCTAATATGCTCTCAAGGATTTTTCACGTTTTTAGTCAGAAAACAGAGCAAGAAATGATTTTAAGGATTGATTCACGTTTTGAAGTATAATGATCAGTTTTTGGTTCAAGGTCAACCGTAAACAAAGACCCAACTTGGGTATTTATAAGTTTCTCAATTAATAGAGCCGTTGGAGGTAGTTGGGCATGCATTTAATGCATTTAATATAGCCGTTGGACGTTGTCAGGATGCGTGTAATCGATTACATATCTCAGGTAATCGATTACATTATTGTTCCAACGTTTTTTGAACTTTCTGGGCTCTGTGTAATCGATTACATTCTTGAGGTAATCGATTACATGGCTTCTGACTTTGCTTGTAATCGATTACAATGATAATGTAATCGATTACATGGCTCGTCGAACGTGTTCTTTGAGTTTCTGGGTTTTGTGTAATCGATTACATACATTGTGTAATCGATTACATGGCTTCTGACTTTGTTTGTAATCGATTACAACATCGATTGTAATCGATTACATTTCTTGTCGAACGTGTTCTTTGCCTTTCACGGGCTTTGTGTAATCGATTACATATCTTGTGTAATCGATTACATGGCTCTCGATTTTGCTTGTAATCGATTACATTGTTCATGTAATCGATTACATGCTTTCTGTTTGATGTGTAATCGATTACAAACATTGTGTAATCGATTACATTGGCCTTTGAACACATTTTTCAAGTCCAATAACGCTTGTAAGTCATTTCCAACACCTCAAGATACTTGATTAAACATAAATCCTTTTAAGAGTGTTAGATTTAAAGTTGAAACTCAAGTTTTATTGAAAGCCATGTTTAACTTTGAAATTTCCCATTTATTTTGAAATCACATATTGAAAAACCATTTGAGAAATCTTGAGAGCATTTAACATTAATTTCCTAAGTCTAAATAACTAATTAAACCTTCTGTCTTCTTTCTTTGATCTTGATTTTTCTTTTTGTGCTTGATCTTCTCTTTTGCTTTTGTTATCATAAAAAACCTTTCGACATGCCTTAGAGACATAAGCATTCACAGAACTGAGCTATCCACTTTCTTCTGTTTCTGGTCACCTTCTGGTTGCTGCACTTGTAGTTCAGGTTGTGGTGGAGTAGGACCGTCAACTTCTCTGCCACTTCTCAAGCTAATGGCACTTACATTGCCTCTTGGGTTGTTGACTGTTTGTGAAGGCAATTGGTTCGATCCTTGGCTTTTCAATTCACTCACGGTGGTGGCCAGCTGCCCAATCTGAGTTTGCAGGTTCTGAATGGTGGCATTGACATTTTGTTGGAACTGAACATTATTTGTAGCCATCTGTTTCATCAAATCTTCCAATGATGGCTCGGATGGAGTGGTTGCTGGACTTGGCAATATGAGGGACTCGCACTGGTGGTGCACACGCGGTTTGTTGTTGTCTCGAATGCGAGGTGGTTGGTATTTGTTGCTAGGACCTACTGACTTGGTATCTAAATTGTGCCTGCCGATGGGGTTGTTGTTCTTTGACGAATTCCCATATCTCAAGTTAGGATGGTCCCTCCAACCAGGGTTATAGGTATTAGAAAATGGATCATATCTGGGTTGCTGCTGTGATTGCTGATATTGGGGTCTACTAGGAAAAATACCAGCTGCTGCAACAGATTGCTCTGAAAAAATAGAACCACCATCCTAAAGTGTGGGGCATGCATCAGTAGGATGAGATGAACAAGAGCAAATGCCACACACAGTTGCAATCATCTGTACTGGTGCTTGTTGTCCCACTGCTAACTGCCTCACTAAAGAAGTCAATTCATCAAGTCTGTGTTCTATTCTCTGTTGGTCTACATGAGATGATTGAATCTCATTGACTCCTCTGGTTGAGGTAATAATTCGTGTGCCAAATTATTGGGTGTTGGCTGCCATGTTTGCTATCAAATCTCTCGCTGCTGCAGGGGTCTTGTCTACTAAGGCTCCTCTAGAGGCAGCATCCACCATGCTTCTGTCATTTGGCAGCAAGCCTTCATAGAAATATTGAATTAAGAGTTGATCGGTGATTTGGTGGTGGGGACAGCTCGAGCACAGCTTCTTGAATCTTTCCCAATATTCATGCAAGGTCTCTCCTGTCATTTGTCTTATGCCACAAATATCTTTTCTAATGGCAGCAGCTCTAGAGGCAGGGAAAAATTTCTCTAAGAACAACCGCTTCATGTCAGTCCAACTTGTTACTGAACCTGGTGAAAGATAAAATAACCAATCCTTAGCTGTATCAGCAAGTGAGAAAGGAAATGCCCTCAGCTTGATGTGCTCTTCTGAGATCCCATGTGGCTTCATGGTTGAACAAACCACATGGAACTCCTTTAGATGCTTATGGGGATCCTCACCTGCAAAACCGTGAAACTTGGGCAACAAATGTATCAATCCAGATTTTAACTCAAAATCAAAGCATCAAGATCGGGTATTGAATACACAAAGATTGGTTAGTTATATCGGGAGCAAACAAGTTCCTTAAGAGTTCTATCTCGTATGTTATTAGCCATGGTTTAGAATTATTCAAGATCTCAAGTTCACTCCCAATATTAAGATCAAATTGAAGTAATTCTTGCACTTGGCCTACGAGCTCTAATCAACCTATGCAAGGTTCTATCAATCTCAGGATCAAAGTCAACCAAGTTATTAGGCTCGGACCTAGTCATGCATCACACAAAAATAAATAAATAAGCAAAATACACTAGATAATGGATAAAAATGTAAGAAAAGTTAATAAAAAGCAAAAGTTAGTAAAAACACTAAAAATGAAAAGATTACACTTACTAATCCTCGGCAACGGCACCAAAATATTGACCAGCGCCGAACTCAGTCAAAATTATAACCGAAGTTATTACCTAAGCTTGTAGCACAGTGACATGAAGAAGGGGGGTTGTAGATGCAATTTAATCAAATCAAGTGAAAGTTAGCAAAGGGGGGTTTGACAGTTTAAGATCGCACTTAACAAAATTAAAGGAAGAAATAACAATTAAAAAGCAGTCAATTTAGAAACCTATCCAAGATTGGGTGGATTCAATCATAGATCCTTCATAGAACACTTGAAGCGCAATTGAATTGTTAATTTGGATCTAACTGAGATCTCTGCATCAAATCCAGAATTCATAGTAGACGATCGTCTAGAATTCAATTAACAAGTGATAAACACAAATCCGCAATCACACCATTCATGAAGATCTATGTTAATTTCAAGTACCGAATTCAATTAACTTAGGCACAAATCAGTAACCAAACCTTTTTAATTCTGTGATTAATTTAGATCAATCAGTTCTAAGTTTCATCACAAATCTCAATCTTCATTTATGTTATTAGTTTAGATCAATCAGTTCTAAGTTTCATCATAAATCTCAATCTTAAACCAAGATCAAATCAGATCAACATAAATAGAATCACCATTCATGCATTCAAGATCAAGAAGAAGAAAGAAGAAGAAGAAAAGAGAAATTCAATTACAAATCAAATACAATACATAACCAAGGTCTCAAGAATCCAAACCACAATCTCTTCAAGAGTTCTAAATTGACCGAAAGTAGCTTAGCCCTCCATTACCACGAAAGGGAGCATCAAAATATACAAAAGCTATGAGAAACTATGAAGAAACAAGAAGAAACTATGAGAGAAATGAAGGAGAATACAACTTATGTCTTTCATGATAACCAATGGTGCCTTTTATAGAAGTCTAGGGTAACAAAATGACAAAGGGGGGTCGGTGGATGAGTGGGTTGGTGAGTGGAGTAGTTGAGAGGGTTGGTGAGTGAAGTAGTTGAGAGGGTTGGTGAGTGAAGTAGTTGAGAGGGTTGGTGAGTGACGAAAATTTCTTGTCTGACTTGGAAGCCAAAAACGACCAACTATACTTCAGACCCATGAAAAGTACTCTTCATGAAAGTTGTAGGTCTTTGTCTTGACTATAACATGCATATCTGGATCATCCAATTTTGCTTCCTACAGCCCAAGATATGACCCAAATACCGCAAGTTGCTCAAACCCAACTTCAGCACCTCTGTTCCGACTTGCAAGCTCAAACTGACCCATTAGACTTTATTTTTTCAAAAAAGTGTTCTTCATAAAAGTTGTTTATTTAGATCTTAACTATCAAGTATCCAAATTTCAGCCCATCTCCATTATTACAGCTTGAGATATGATTTTATGAGTGTACACCGTTCGGATTCTAGTGACAGAACCCGTATTCTGACTTCCATGTAAACTTAGGTCCCTTAGACATCTGTTTAGGACTTCGAGCTCTTCATCAAAGTTGTAGAGCTTCCTCTGAGCTTTCCTACAAGGTAAAATTCATGATTATCAGATATCAGGAACTCAAGTTATGGCGAAAATACAGAAATAGTGTCAAATCTCAATAATGCTGAAAATATTCAATTAGGACCAATTTGAGCTCAAACTCACAAAATCATACCAAACTCAATCAATTAAGAATATGGAGAGTGTAAATGACTAAACATAAGGGTTTCTTAATGAATAAAATATGCGATTATCAGCTGGAGGGACCATCCTAACTTGAGATATGGGAATTCTGGTCAGCAACAACAACCCCAACAGCAGCAGTAATTTAGATACCAAGTTGTAGGTCCTAGCAACAAATACCAACCACCTGCATTCAGACAACAACAAACTGTGTAGCCACCTGTGCAGCAGCCCCTCATGTTGCCAAGTCCAGCAACCACTCCATCCGAGCCATCATTGGAAGATTTGATGAAACAAATGGCCACAAATAATATTCAATTCCAGCAGAATGTCAATGCCATCATTCAGAACCTGTAAACTCAGATTGGGCAGCTGGCCACCACCATGAGTGAATTGAAAAGTCAAGGGTCGAACCAATTGCCTTCACAAATAGTCAGTAACCCAAGAGGCAATGTAAGTGTCATTACCTTGAGAAGTGGCAGAGAAATTGATGGTCCTAATTTGCCATAACTAGAGCTCCCATTGCAACAACCAGATACTGAATTAGTCCAGAAGAAATGTGTAGAGAATTCAGACCTGGCCATTCCACTACCCTTCCTAAATAGAGTGACACAGTCCAAGCAGAAATGGAAAAGGAAGTCATGGAGACATTCAGGAAGGTGGAAATCAATATTCCCCTCCTAGATGCAATCAAGCAAACTCCTAAGTATGTCAAATTTCTCAAGGAGTTGTGTACTCACAAGAGAAGTCTTAAGGGTACTGAGAAGGTCAGTATGGGTAGAAATGTTTCTGCGATGATTTAGCCAAGCATGCCAAAGAAATGCAAAGATCCTGGAACTTTCACAATCCCTTGCACTATAGGCAATTCCAGATTTAACCATACAATGCTAGATTTGGGTGCTTCTATCAATGTCATGCTTATGTCAGTGTATAAGTCTTTGAACATTGGCACCTTATAACCCACTGGTATAGTGATTCAGTTGACAAACAGGACCACTGCTCATCCTGCTAGAGTGTTGGAAGATGTGTTAGTGCGGGTGAATGAGCTGATTTTCCCAGCAGACTTCTACATTCTGGACAAGGAAAATGAGTCTTCAACAAATCATGCTCCATTGATTCTAGGAAGACCATTCCTCAAGACAGTCAAGACCAAGATAGATGTGCATACTGGCACCCTTTCTATGGAATTTGGTGAAGATTTGGTACAATTTAACATTTTTGATACCATGAGACATCCCCTTAAGGAGCATTCAGTTTTTCATGTTGATGTGATTGAAATGCTGGTTGATGATACTTATGCTGATATGAGTGCTGAATTTCCTGATATTGCTGACTTTCTGAATTCTGTCACTTGTGATATATATGTTAGCTGTGATACTGAACCATGTGCTGCATGTGCTGAGATTTATGCAGTTATGAGTGATGATGCAGGTGCTTATTTGCTGATGCAAGATATGAAAATGTGAGTCAAAATTATGTCAAATTTAATGCTGCTGAGTTGCTTGTTTCAAATAGCTTGCTGCCTTCCATTGTGCATTCCCCATCCTTAGAGCTAAAGACTTTGTCAAACCACCTTAAATATGTATATTTGGAAGATGGTGAGAAGTTGCCAGTGATTTTCGCTAAGAATCTGCAACCTGAACAAGAAAAAAAATTGTTGCAGGTTTTGAGGCCGCATAAGCGGGCCATCGGATGGACACTTGCAGACATTCCTGGTATTAGTCCCTCCACATGTATGCATAGGATTTTATTAGAGGAAGGTACCAAGCCAGTGAGGCAGCCCCAAAGGAGACTAAATCCCCTGATTCTAGATGTGGTGAAGAAGGAAGTGACCAAGCTACTGCAAGCTGGCATTATTTATCCCATATCCGATAGTAAAAGGGTGAGCCCAGTGCGAGTGGTTCCAAAGAAATCTGGAGTCACAGTAGTTGCAAATCAGAACAATGAGCTCCTACCCACAAGAATCTAGAACAGTTGGCGGGTGTGCATTGATTATAAGCAGCTTAACCAGGCCACTAGGAAAGATCATTTTCCATTGCCTTTCATTGATCAGATGTTGGAGAGACTGGCTGGCAAGTCACATTACTGTTTCTTGGATGGATATTCGGGCTATTTTCAGATTCATATAGCCCCAGAAGACCAAGAAAAGGCTACTTTCACCTACCCATTTGGAACTTTTGCATACAGGAGAATGCCCTTTGGTCTGTGCAATGCTCCAGGAACCTTTCAAAGGTGTATGGTCAGTATCTTCTCTGAATTTTTAGAGAGTTGTATGGATGTGTTTATGGATGATTTTACTGTCTATGACTCTTCCTTTGATGCATGTTTGGATAGTTTGGCTCGAGTTTTGCATAGGTGCATTGAAACTAACCTTGTCCTAAATTTTGAGAAATGTCATTTCATGGTAGAACAGGGTATAGTTTTAGGGCATATAGTATCTAGCAAGGGTGTTGAGGTAGATCCTGCAAAAATAGATGTCATTTCATGCCTATCTTACCCAACATGCGTGCGGGAGGTTCGTTCTTTCCTTGGTCATGCAGGTTTCTATCGACGGTTTGTAAAGGATTTTAGCAAAATTGCCCTTCCACTATCCAACTTGTTGCAAAAGGATGTAGAGTTTCACTTTGACCAGAGATGCAAAGATGCCTTCAATCACTTGAAGCAAGCATGGACCAGTACACCTATCATCCAGCCACCAGATTGGACACTCCCATTTGAACTCATGTGTGATGCCTCTAATTATGCATTGGGAGCTGTCTTTCCATAGAGAGTCGGCAAAGTACCTCATGTCATTTCCTATGCTTCGAGGACTTTAGATGCTGCACAAGCCAACTACACTACAACCGAAAAGGAACTTTTAGCAATTGTTTTTGCTTTAAATAAATTTTGATCATATTTGCTTGGTTCTAGAGTGGTTATATTTTCAGATCATGCAGCTTTGAAGTTTCTCCTGAAAAAGCCCGATGCAAAGCCTCGGTTGATTAGGTGGATGTTGCTCTTACAGGAGTTTGATATTGATATCAGAGATAAGAGTGGAGCAGAGAACCTGGTGATAGATCACTTGAGTCGGATTGAGAGAGAGGCAAATTCTTCTCCTATCCATGATGCCTTCCTTGATGAGAAACTTTTCAAGATGCAAGGTAACATCCCTTGGTTTACAGATTTGGTTAATTTCTTGGTTGCTAGAGCACTACCTACACATTTCACTAAGGCACAGATTGATAAACTGAAAAGTGAGTCAAAATATTATGTGTGGGATGACCCTTATTTGTGGAGATTTTGTAGTGACCAAGTCATTAGGAGATGCATTCATGATCATGAGTTTGATTCTGTTCTTAGCTTTTGTCATGCATTTTCCTGTGGTGGACATTTTGGACCTACTCGTACAGCTAGGAAAGTTTTGGACTCTGGATTATATTGGCCCACTCTATTTCATGATGCATATTTGTTTTGTAAATCTTGTGAACAATGCCAGAGAACAGGGAATATTTCTCGTAGGAATGAGATGCCCCAACAACCTTTGTTGTTCTGTGAGATATTTGATGTTTGGGGTATTGATTTTATGGGTCATTTTCCTGTGTCATTTGGTTTTGTTTACATTCTGCTTGCTGTGGATTATGTATCTAAATGGGTGAAGGCAAAAGCCACTCGGACTGATGATTCCAAAGTTGTTGTGGATTTTGTTAGATCACATATTTTCTGTAGATTTGGAGTCCCGAAGCCATCATTAGTGATCAGGGTTCGCATTTCTGTAATCGGAGCATGGAAGCCTTGATGAAAAAGTATGGAGTCTTGCACAGAGTTTCTACACCTTACCATCCCCAGACTAATGGGCAAGCCGAGGTTTCCAACAGAGAGATCAAGCAGATACTTCAGAAAATAGTTCAACCTAACAGAAAGGACTAGAGCAAAAGGCTTAAGGATGCTTTATGGGCTTACAGGACCGCCTATAAGACTTCGATTAGGATGTCTCCTTATCGGATTGTTTTTGGCAAAACATGCTACTTGCCGGTGGAAATTGAACATCGCGCATTTTGGGTAGTAAAGAGGTGTAACTTAGACCTAAATCAAGCGGGCATAGAGCGAAAACTACAGTTGCAGGAATTAGAGGAGATCTGCTTGGAGGCTTATGAGAGTTCCAAACTTTATAAAGAGAATACTAAAGCCTTACATGATAAGATGATCATGAGAAAAACATTTGAGATTGGTCAAAAAGTTCTCTTCTATAACTCCTGCCTCAAGCTCATGCCCGGGAAGCTCAAATCTAGGTGGCTTAGTCCATTTGTTGTTACTAAGATTTTTCCTTATGGTGCTATGCACGTTACAAGTGAGAATACTACCAAAGCTTTCACAGTCAATGGACATCGCCTCAAACCATTTTATGAGGGAGCTCAATAGGACATTTTGGAGGAGGTCCACTTGCAAGAAGTCGTCTACCCCACTTGATAAGGATGTTTCTTTCCTTTCCTCTCTTTTATTTTACTTGTCCTTCATTAATTGATGATTTTGATGGAATGTTATTTTTCTTATGAGCTTTACATTGCGGATAATGTACAATTTAAGTGTGGGGGAGGAATTTTAGCATTCTGTTTTTGTTTCTATTTTTAATTTTAATACTTCTGCTATTTTTGTTATTTTGATATTTCAGCCCTGTTGTTTATTTTTCTGTTACTATTTCTGTTATTATTTTGGTTTTGTTTTCTGTGTTTGTTTATTGCAAAAAAAAAGTGGGTGCAAACAAAAAAAAAAGAAAATAAAAGAAAAAAAACAAAAAACAAAAATAATGCTTTGAAAGAAAAATGTGTTTTTGAATGGATTTTAAGCTGTGTTAAAGTGATGAGTAGAAATAAATCAAGTAAAAGGTTCATGGTTTGAATTGGTGGATTGAGTTTGATAGATGCATACCTTGTGAGTTTTTGAGCATATTGGTGAATTTTAACATCCATTCTCCTCTTTCTTGTGTGATTTTCATTCATGTTAATTGATCACTCTAGAACTTGCTTTGATTCTTTTTGAGACTATATTTTCACCTGCATGCATAAACATGATTGAGGCCTTCTTTCTTTTATTAGCTACTTTAACTAAATAGCCAACCCTGCATTATTTCCTTTATTTAACCCCCTTGAGCCTACTTACCTAGTCTTTGTTTTAGCTCAGTATATGCCTTATGTGAAAAATCATGTTTTATCTTACCTTAGGGAATGGAAGAGCATTGGTTCATTTTCATTGGAGGAGCTCTTTGGCTTGTGAATAATTAATAGTTTAAGTGTGGGGGTTGTGCAATATTGATTAGTGTGTGTGTGCAATATTCAAAGTGTTTGAAGAAAAAAATATTTTAAAAAATAAAGAAAGATAAAAAGAAAAAAAAATTGCAAGAGAGGTTGAATTTTATTAAAAAAAAGAAAAAAAAAGAAAAGGAAAGTAAAGGAAATATATGAAGAGAATGTGTATTATTTAGAGTTGGGGGATAAAAATTCATGTTTGTTACTTGTCATTTGAGTTCCTTCTCAATGCTGTTTTATTCTCTTGGGTGTTTAACTTGTCATATCCATATTGTTTCCTTTCCTTACCTTGGCCCCATTTCAACCTTGAATAAAGTCCTCTTGATTTTTGTGTGCATGTGTTTTGAGCAGTGGAGAAGTAGAAAATAAACAAGCTTATGGTAGTGCAATTTTCATAGATTGAATAGAGTGAAATACTTATCTCGTAAACACTTGAGGGATTGAGAGTGTATCCAGTGAGAATCTATCATTCTTAATTCATTCTTTTCAAATTGATGATACCTTGCTTGTTCCCTTAAATCTTTAGTTATTTTTCTTGCTTATAGCTTTTGCATTCTTGAATGTCATTTGAAATTGAGTCTTTTAGAATTTTTAGCTTTTGAGTTTGTTTTGTTTTTCTTTGTTCCCTAGTTTTGTTTTTTTTTTTTCTGTTTTGCCCAAGGACGTGCAAAAGAGTAAGTGTGGGGGTATTTAATAATTATGATTTTTAAAATATTAATATTCACACAATTACCTTATTAATGATGTCCAGATTATAATTAAGTGGTCTTAGCACTCATTTAGATCATTGGGTTGAATTAGGCTTTAAA
This sequence comes from Ormosia semicastrata, assembly GCA_029884595.1. NCBI lineage: Eukaryota > Viridiplantae > Streptophyta > Magnoliopsida > Fabales > Fabaceae > Ormosia > Ormosia semicastrata. The sequence goes on from JAQQTO010000060.1 coordinate 82,234,815, forward strand.
GCAAAATTTTTGGATATTAATGCATATTGATATTGGTTCAGTATTTTGACCATAACTTGAGTTGTAGATCTCTGATTTCGATGTTCTTTATATGCCAGGAAAGATGAGAAAAATATCTACAAGTTTTGTGAAATGTCAAATTGGTAGATTCAAATGTTTAAGTGATCAAATATAGCCTTGAAGTTGGACCAGCGGTACTGTTACGAATTCTGGACACACCTTTACTATTTGGGGCATATCTCACTCATTTCAAGCCCAAATTAAGCATGTGAGCACTCCTTGGAAAGCTTACTTCAAAGGCTATCTGATGGACTTAATTTGAATTAGAGATTATAACAGAAATCCAAAAGATGGAAACGTGAAAAAAGTGGAGGAATCATTGGAAGGTGGGAGACACACTTTTATAATGAGAAAATAATTCATTGGAAGGTGGGAGACACACTTTGATAATGGAGGAATAATTAACAAAAGTGGGTAAACCACTTTTGACTCTTAGTGGAAGATTAAGAGGAGAGCAATCAGATTTGTGATAAAATAATGGAGAGCTTCTACATAGAAGGGTGGTTATTGTAGTTTTAGTTTTTGATTTTGAGACTTCTCTTCTTCTCTTCCTCTCCTCCTCTCTCTTTGTTATTTTCATTTTCACGGTTCTTGAAGGTTCTCCAATGGTGATGGCTATGGAGAACTAAACTTCTTTAATCAATCCAAGAGATTGACATTCTTGATAATTAATCTTGAGATCTTGTTTTAATTGTTGTAAAATTCATCTATTAATCAAGTTTCTCTTTCCTTCTTCTCTTGTTTAAATTCTGATTTAATGCTTAATTTGATTGGGATTTGCATATGTTAATTGCATAATTATCATGTGACAAGAGATGAATTCAGAGGCTAAACAATGCATCAAAGGTGTTTGATGAATGTTTAGCTTGGTTGGATCTTGGTTTTTAAGTTAATTTGGGTTTTGGATGGATGCTTAATTTATCTAACCTGAAATAATTGAATTTTAGAAGCGTATCTAGTAGAAGATCCATGGATCATTGAGAGGCGTCTTGATGTGATCTAAGATCAAGGATTTGGTTGATAGTTGAATAGATCTATAAAGATCAAGGATGGATTAAAATCAAGATTGGCTAATTCTCTTAGATTGATAATTTTCCTAATTTTGTTTACTCATTTTAATTGCTCTTTATTGTTTAATCTTGCAAAACTTTCCCCCCTGTTTATTAACCTCTTAATCTAACTTCATAATTAGAGTGATCTACGGGCTCGACCCGATGTTACCTTATGCTGCAAGTAGTTTTGGTAAATCGGTTATAAATTGATTTAAATTTGGTAATCTCGACAGTTGTCAGGTATTCTCTTGATCTTCAGGTGCAATGTGAATCTGGAAGTATCCAGTGTAGCCGTCCAAGAAGCAATAGTGTGACTTACCAGCCAATCACTCCAACATTTGGTCAATAAATGGAAAAAGGTAATGATCCTGAGTAGCCTGATTAAGCCTTCTGTAATCAATGCAAACTCTCTAGTTATTCTATACTCTAGTAGGAATAAGCTCATTCTTCTTATTGGCCACAACAGTCACTCTAGATTTATTGGGGACAACTTGCACCAGGCTCACCCATTGACTGTCAAAGATGGGATAGATAATGCCAGCTTGCAGTAGCTTACTCACCTCTTTTTTCACTATATCCAAAATTAGAGGATTTAGTCTCCTCTAGGGCTGTCTCACTGGTTTAGCTCTATCCTCAAGTAAAATTCTGTGCATGCATGAGAAAGGGCTAATGCTAGGAATATCTGCTAGTGTCCATCTGATGCCCCTCTTATTCTCTCTCAAGACCTGTAGCAATCTCGCCTCCTGTTCTACAGTGAGGTTTCTAGCTATAATCACCGGAAGCTGCTCATTATATACCAAATATGCATATTTTAGGGGCTCGAGTAATGGCTTCAGCTCCAACTAAGGTGGCTGTACTAAGGAGGGAAGTAATCTAGGGGGCTGCAATGATTCGGCTTCGGCTACTTGAACCTCGGCATATATATCACCTGTTGGACAATTTTCTAACACAAGAACAGATTCATCATATCCCAAAAATATAAAAATTTCAGAACACATAGAACACAACTTATCACCATCACAACAAGCACACAAATCACTACACATAGAATCATCAAAATCAGCAATCTCAGGAAACTCCTCATACAAGTCAGCATATGAATTATCAACCAAATAATCAATTAAATCAATATGAAAGACAAAATGTTCTTCTATAGGGTGTTTCATAGCTAATGAACCTACAAAAATTCATATTTTTATGGTTCAAAGTCTTGGGTTTTCATTCTCTTTTATTCTTTTTGATTGAGTTTGTTCTCAAATTTCTTTTATTTTTAGTTATTTTATATTATGTTTTAATTGTATGTTTTTATGTGTTTTTGATAGGTAATTATGCATGAAAGAAGACTGGACAATTGCATAAGACACAGAGCTGAAGTTGCAATCTGGTGGTCCAGCGCCCAGATGCTAGAAATCCAGCGCTTAGGCGCTGGCTAGGCAGAGGAGGAGGTCTTCTGGGCATTTAGCACCTAGGCGTTGAAGTCAGAGCGCCTAGGCACTCGATACGTAAACACCATGGTTTTAATGGGCCAGTACCTAGGCGTTGGTAACGTAGCGTCTGAGCATTATTTGTGCAGAAAGCCCATGTTATTTTCTTATAAATTCATAAGTTATGCTAAATGCAACACACACTTGGACAGAACGCAGCAGCTGTCAAGAGGCACAAACCCTAATGTGGTGTGGGTGCAATTAGGCTTGAAGATTAGAGATTTTCTTCAACCTTTCCACCTTTCTACAATGGAGTTTATCATATTCTTCCCTTTGTATTCTTCTTTTTCCATGTGTAACTAATTTTCCCTTTGTTTGGAGGATGATTGATCTTGTTCTTGGATGATGTAACTTTCTTTTATGGTTTAATTTATGTTTCTATTTCATGATTTACGTGTTTATCTCTATTCTTAATGCTTTTTTGAACTTGATCAATTTGGGAATGATCTTTTGGGTTGATGTATAATTTGGAAAATTTTGCATAAACCTAGAACACGTGATAAGAACCATAATTTCTGCAATCGCTAGGAATAGACGTTATGGGTTATGTGGTCTTTCTTTTAATTCCCTCGTTCTTGATAATGCCTTTCTATTTGGGGTTAGATTAAGGGATTAGTTAATTCCAAACAGCTTAAGAGGATTAATATACCAAATAATTAGGTATTAATTAATTTAGGGAATTGACCATAAATCATTGAAATAGAACATAGTTAAACCAATATTTGAGTGTGTATCTAAAGAGTTCAAGTGAAATATAAACCCTAACTCTTTAACATTATTGTTTTTCACCCATTTGATATATTGTTTACTAATTTTATATTTCTTTTTAATTGAATTTGCAACAATCCTCTTTTTGATAGCTTGAATAGTGTTGATTTAACAAACTTAGTAATTATTAACTTAATCCTCGTGGGATGATACTCTACTCAGTCTTTATTACTTTTGTCAATTTGGTACACTTGCCAATATCCACATCAAGTTTTTGACGCCGTTGCCGAGGATTATTGTTATTAATATTAAATAGTAGTTGAAAAGACACTAATTTGAGCATTTATTTTTCTTTGTTTAATTTTATTTTTAATTATTTATTTTATTTTTTTATTTTTGTTTTCTTTGTTTATTTTTATTAGTCATTTATTTTTATTTTTATTTTTATTTTTATTTTTTTAATTCCTTTTCTTTACTTCACTCTGGTTTGCTTGTTTGTGTGTTTATGCAAGGTTTTTTGGAATCAGAAGAATTACTTTTTGATCCAGAGATAGAGAGAACATCTAGAACAAACAGGAAAGCAGTTAGAGAAAGGAAGAAGCTTGAAGAAACAGAAGCAAAGATGGCAGAAATAGTTGTAACTGCAGAGCGAAGACTCACATTGGCTGACTATGCTACTCCATCTGCTGAAAATATTTCTACCAGTATTGTGCGCCCTACTATTCAGGCCAATAATTTTGAGATTAAACCAGTACTTCTACAGCTGGTGCAGCATAATCAGTTTGGGGGAGGTCAAGCAGAAGATCAAAATTTACACATTACAAATTTCTTGCAGCTCTGCGATACTAATAAGTATAATGGCATTACTGATGATGCCATTAGATTACGGCTGTTCCCATTTTCTCTTAGAGATAAAGCAAAGAGCTGGCTACAAGCCAAACCATAAGGACGCATCTTTACTTGAGACGATCTGGTTAGTAAATTCTTGACTTGATACTTTCCTCCATCAGTGTTTATGAAGATGAGGGGTGAAATAGCTTGTTTCACTCAAAATCAAGGGGAGTCGTTATATGAATCTTAGGAGAGATTCAAAGAGCTATTAAGGAGATGTCCTCACCATGCATTTGAGGTCTGGTAATAGGTGCAAATTTTTTATAGTGGTTTAAATCATCTTACCAGGGCTATGGTGGATGCATCTGCAAGTGGATCTTTAAATACCAAAACTCTTGAAGAAGCTTAAGAATTGTTTGAGACCATGGTGACCAATGAACCTCAGTTGCCTAGTGGGAGAGTAGTAATCAGACAAGAAGTGATAGAGGTTAGTACTCTCGATGCCTTACTTGCTCAAAACAAAAGTATTTCTCAGCAGTTAGCCAACCTCACCAAGCGAGTTGAGAGTATGTAGGTGAATTTTGTGAACCACCAAGTGTTAATTTGTGATTTCTGTGGAGGTGATCATGCTAATGGTGGATGTGAGGCAAGCAATTCTAGTTTCAGTTCTCAAGAGCAAGTAAATTATATGGGTAATCCTTCCAGACCTCAGGGTGTTCCATTTTCAAATACATATAATCTAGGGTGGAGGAATCATCCTAATTTTTCTTGGAGCAATCAAACAGTGCCATTGAATTCTTAACTAAAGAAGAAGTCTCCTCTTGAGATTGCACTTGAGAAACTCTCTATACAGACCTCTGCTTTTGTGCAACAGACTTTTGCTTTTATGGAGGAAACAAAGGTAAGTTTTTAGAATCAAGGAGCTGTTATTAGAAATTTAGAGAATCAAGTGGGGTAGATAGCGAAACAGCTTCAAGAAAGAATTCCATGTACCTTTCTAAGTGATACTATCGTCAATCTAAAGGAGTAATGTAATGCAATTATACTGAGAAGTGGCAAGACTTTGAAAAGACAAGTTAAAGAAGCACCTAATTTATCAGGAATTGAAAAAACTGATGTTCCTATTGTAGATATCTCAACTCAAGAGTGTTATAATGAAGAAGTTAAAGAGGAGCAACCAAAGTGGCAGAGGAAGAAGAAGGAACGTGAGCAGAAAATAGTTGATCCTTCATTGTATGTTAGACTCCCGTTTCCTCAAAGGTTAAAGAAGGAGAACCAAGAAAAGTAGTTTTCCAAGTTCTTAGATGTCTTCAAGAAGCTTCAAATAAACATTCTCTTTGCTGAAGCACTTGAGCAGATGCCTTCATATGCTAGATTCATGAAAGATTTGCTCTCAAAGAAAAGGAAGCTAAAAGAAGATGAGACTGTGACACTTACTAAATAGTGCAGTGCTATAATTCAGAGGAAACTACCACCTAAATTGAAAGATCCAAGTAGTTTCATTATTTCTTGCACTATTGGAAAGCTGACTGTTGAGAAAGCTCTATGTGACTTAGGGGCTAGCATCAATTTAATGCCATTGTCAATTTTCCGTAAGCTTGGGATTGATAAAGTGAAGCCAACCATAATGTCTCTTCAATTAGTTGATCAGTCAATTAAACATCCATATGGTATATTGGAAGATTTGCTAGTGAAGGTGGACAAATTTATTTTCCCAGCTGATTTTGTGATTTTAGATATGGATGAGGATGCTGATATTCCTCAGATTCTTGGAAGACCGTTCTTGGCTACTTCAGGAGCGTTGATTGATGTACCTAGAGGAAAGCTCATTTTGAGGGTGGATGGCGATCAGGTAACTATTAATGTTTTTGATAAATTTGCACTGACATTAGATCTTTATGCCCCTGTCAAATGCATTCAAGATAAGCCTTTATAGGATTTGGCTTGTAAGATCCCTTCATCATCAATCAATGCTGATCTTTCTACTTCCAAGATTGTGGATGAAAAGGAGAAAGGTTCTCCTCTTTCAAAAATTACTGCAATTGAAAAAGATCTTCTAGTTTCCATTGATTTATTGCAGATGATTCTAAAGGCAGTGACAAAGTCTGGAGGCAACGAACTGATAAGAGAAAAATGTCATCCTATTTCTCTTGCTTCAAGCCACCTTGACTAGTTGAAAAGGCAACGTCGAGCTAATGACGTTAAATAAGCACTTTTTGGGAAGCAACCCAAATTTTCTCTCTTTTTCTCTTTTAATTTTATTGTTGTTTTTATTTTTTTATTTTTTATTTTTCTATTTTTGTTTTGAAGGTAGTGATAAGTCGGCTTAAGTGCCTCCCTGAGTTCAGAGCCTTTGTAGAGGGATGTATATAGTTTTCGGCTGCCAAAAAGAGTTTATCTTTTCCTTTCTTGCATTTAATTCATTTAGTTATTTTTTTTATTGATTTCATTTTACCATCATCACCTCTTTTGTGATTTGAGTTTTTGTGTTGATATTGTGTATGCCGGTGTGTTGAATTGAATATTTAATAATTATTTGAATTGTGGATTGATCTGATTTTTTTGGGATATCACATGAGAATTTATGCGTTGCATTTATCTCTATTATTTCAATTGTGTATGGATGTATTTCCCATCTTTATGGTTGATAGACCTTGGAATTTAATTTCATGTCAGGCTTAGATAAAGTTTATGGGATTGCAAATGTGTGAATGATTTGCATATAGAAGTTGTTTGATTCTCTCTTGAGGCGAAATCCTAGGCAGTGCATGATTAAGGAAATGATAAAGGCTTTCTTTGGACCGTTTGAGCCTTTCAAGCCAACTTGTGAACACAGTTTATCTCTAGGTCCCTTTTGCATCCCTATTATTGTTTGGCCTCTATTTCTTTTCTTTTACCCACATTTTTCTTTTCCCATACCCATATAATAAAAAAAAATTCATCTCTTACATAACCTTTGTTGAGTGCATATCTTATATTATTTTATTATTCAAGTCTTCATTATTTTTGTGCATGAAGTTTTATGGAGCTGAAAAACGTCAAAGAAAAAAAAAGAAAAAGAAAATCTAAAAGCAAAAGAAGAGAAAAGAAGTTTTACCCAAAGTATTACAAAGAAATAAGTTTAGGGGTGGAGGTTGCTAAAAAAGAAAAAAAAAAGAAAGAAAGGAAGTGAATGATGTGTTATTTCTTATGCTCCAATTTGCACTTGTCTTATATTTTGAGGCTTGAATTTTGAAATTTGCTTGATTTTATATCTCAACTTTTGTTTTCATTTTCCTACCACTTTTTTCTTTTCCCATACCCTTGGCCTTACATTACAAGCTTTTAAAGACCTTTTTATCCTTGATTGTGTGTTGTTTACATTAGTAGAGAGAGAGAGATGAAAAATAACCCTATGGATGTGGGTTTGATGTACATTTGCAGTTTTATGAGCTAAATTTGAGCTTGTCCTTTATGAAGAGATTGTGTCTTTCATTCATGTTTTTGGAAAGTCATTTATGTATAAGAGTTGCATGTGAGAGACGATGTGACAATTGGATTGTTCATGTGTGACACTTTGAAATTAGATTGTGAAGCAATTTCTAAGGATATGTATGATATTCACTACCTGGTGTTGCCATGTTTTGGTTGTATGTTTTGAGTTGTTGTTTGTTTAGTCTTTTTGTTTTTGTTTTTCTTTTTACTTGAGGACAAGTGAAAGCTTAAGTTTGGCAGAGTGATGAACCCGCAAAAATTCATATTTTTACAGTTCAAAGTCTTGGGTTTTCATTTTCTTTTAATCTTTTTATTGAGTTTGTTCTCAAGTTTCTTTTATTTTTAGTTATTTTTTATTATGTTTTAATTGTATGTTTTTATGTGTTTTTAATAGGTAATTATGCATGGAAGAAGACTGGACGATTCCATAAGACACAAAGCTAAAGTTGCATTCAGGTGGTCCAACGCCCAGACGCTGAAAATCCAACGCTTAGGTGCTGGCAAGGCAGAGGAGGAGGTCTTCTGGGCATTTAGCACCTAGGCACTGAAGTCAGAGTGCCTAGGCCCTCGATACGTAAACACCATGGTTTTAATGGGCCAGCGCCTATGCACTGGTAACGTAGCGGCTAAGCGCTTTCTGTGCAGAAAGCCCATGTTATTTTCTTATAAATTCATAAATTACGCCAAATGCAACATACACTTAGATAAAACGCAGCAGCCGTCAAGAGGCACAAACCTTAATGTGGTGTAGCTGCAATTAGGCTTGAAGATTAGGGATTTTCTTCAACCTTTCCACCTTTCTATAATGGAGTTTATCATATTCTTCCCCTTGTATTCTTCTTTTTCCATGTGTAACTAATTTTCCCTTTGTTAGGGGTATGATGGATCTGTTCTTGGATGATGTAACTTTCTTTTATGGGTTTAATTTATGTTTCTATTTCATGATTTACGTGTTTATCTCTATTCTTAATGCTTTTCTGAACCTGATCAATTTGGGAATGATCTTTTGGGTTGATATATAATTTGGAAAAATTTGCACAAACCTAGAACATGTGATAAAAACCATAATTTCTGCAATCGCTAGGAATAGACGTTGTGGGTTATGTGGTCTTTCTTTTAATTCCCTCGTTCTTGATAATGCCTTTCTATTTGGGGTTAGACTAAGGGATTAGTTAATTCCAAACAGCTTAAGAGTATTAATATACCAAGGAATTGTGTATTAATTAATTTTAGGAATTGACCATAAATTATTGAAATAGAACATAGTTAAACCAATATTTGAGTGTGCATCTAAAGAGTTCAAGTGAAATCTGAACCTTAACTCTTTAACATTATTATTTTTCACCCCTTTGATTTATTGTTTGCTAATTTTATATTTCTTTTTAATTGAATTTGTAACAATCCTCTTTTCGATATCTTGAATAGTATTGATTTAACAAACTTAGTAATTATTAACTTAATCCTCGTGGGATGATACTCTACTCACTCTTTATTACTTTTGTCGATTTTGTGCACTTGCCAATATCCACATCAATAGCATCAAGAATATTAAACCTCACAATGGAATCTCCAAACTCAATGGAAAGAACTCCTACATGCACATCAATCTTTGTCCGTGCTGTTTTAAGGAAAGTTCTCCCTAGAATGAGTGGACCCTTACTAGAGGGTGACTCCCCCTCCATCTCTGTAATGTAGAAATCTATAGGAAAAATAAGCTCATTCACTCGGACCAGCACATGCTTCACTAAACCAGTTGAGTAAGCATTACTTCTATTAGCTAGCTAGATCACTACACATGTATCCTGCAAAGGACCAAGTTTAAGGGAATTAAAAATAGACTTAGGCATTACATTAATGGAAGCACCTAAGTCTAGCATAGCATGCTCAAATCTATGATTTCCTATTATGCAAGGAATTGTAAAAGTACCAGGATCCTTGCACTTCTGTTGCATAGGCTAGACGAGGGCTGAAATGTGACACCCTGGAAAACATGATAGACTTGTATATGGTTATAGAGGTAGCTTCATACCTGATTATCATGCTTGTTAAGTTTTGTGATTGTCTGAGTATGTTTAGTCACATTGCTATAATACTATGTGTGAAATATAGCTGTTATTAACTCCGAAAGTGATTTAAATTACTTAGTTAATAGAAATAAATATGGATAATTTGTTTCCAAGTCAGAAATGTGTTAACTGTGCTACAGTTAAAGTTTGAGGTTAATCAGAGTTAGTTTAGTGCTTTTAAACATACTGGTTATGCGTTTTAATGTTGGTTTGACTAGCAGCTGATATGGAAAAATAGAGAAATGGTGAAATAGGATTTTTTATGAATCTTAGGATTTATTTTAAACTTGTTGGAAGTTAGTAATCTGGATTTGGTGAAATTGGGGTTTTGGTAACTATCCAAGAGAAGTCAAATTTGACTTCCCTTACTAAATATCTCTCGGCTGAGAGTGAGAGAAGCAGAAAATAGAAAAGAGAAGAGAAAAGCAGGAAACTGTGAAGGGTAAAGAAGAAGGAAGAGAAAGAGGAAGAAAAGGACAGAGGAAGGGAGAGCTTGGATCTTCTATGGCCCATCATTGGCTTCATCTTTCTCTTCTTGACCTTGAAGTAGGGGGAAACCTTTTTCTTAACTTATTTTCCTACTCTTTCCATCTTGTTCTTGAGTTATGGCTTGATGTGTGATTTTAGGTTTTGAGTTATTTTTTATTTTTTTGGCTTGAATCATGTTAGAGAACTTGAGGATGGTGTGTTTATAAGTTTTGAGTTATACCTTTAATTCCATTTGTGTTGAGTTTTGGGATTTTAGGTTTTGAATTGGATGATTATCCATGATCTTTAGTTTTGAGTGAAATCAAAGTGGAATAAGAGTTGCTATGTGTAGTTGAACCTTGTGGAAGGTTGGAAATCACTTGGATATGAAGTTTGAGTGATAGGAGGAGGGGAAAAAACCAATAGAATAGTTCCACAGTTCTGCAGAACTTGCTACAGTGTGTCTGGTTAAGAGACACGGTCCATGTCCAAAGACACCAGGGGGCATGTCCCTCTCTACCTGTTCTATTTCGTGAAACTATGTAAATAGAGCAAGACACAGGGAGGCGTATAATCAGACATGGCCTGTGTTTGAGGCCAGAATCTTCAAAAATATCATTTTTCATGTTTTTAAGTTTTTGGTTAGATGGGATCATTAGTATATGCTTCCTAAAGTGTGTTGAGGCACCTATGGGAGCATTTCAAGGAGGAAATGACTACCTAGTTCATGTGAGAAAAGTGTGAGTGCTTAGGCAACCAATGGGTTGGAAATGATATAGGGTAACGCTTAGGATTTTGATCCATATGGGATTGATTTAGTATGTTTTGTGATGCTATATGTGATGGGAATGACACATAGTATGAATATGTGGGTATTCCTAAGTTAGTAGTTAGAAACCCTTGTGTAGGAGGATATCCAATGTTACATTTAAATGTGATGGGAACGGTATATAGAGTGAGTATGTGAGTGTTCTTAAAAGAATGTGTGGAAACCTTATAGAGAAGGATTTTCTTATAGCTGGAAGCATTAGGTACAGTATCGTGTAGGAGGATACTCGGTGTGGTGCTATGTATGCTTTATAAACCACTTTGCATGTTTTCTCATACACATGCTATTTTCACATATCTAAGAATGGTATATGAGATGGTGAACACCCTTTGTTAAGATGTAGAGTAGACCATTCATTGCCAAGTAGTGTTATATAGTTGGAACCATACTACTCAGGGAAAGTACAATGAACGGAGTTCTTAGGAATAGTTGAGTTTCATGACATTGCATTAACACTATTTTAATCTCATTGCATAATCATTGTCTTAGGACATATTAGGCATAAACATACAATATAACAAGCATTGCATTTGCATGGTAATTGTATAGGCAGTTACCTTAATCAATGATATATACGATTGTATGAGCAGTTATATAATATCCTTGATAGTTCTTAAGATGAGACAATGGACGTAGCCACTAGTGAGACAATGGTCATAGCCACTGGTGTGATAGTGGTTGTAGCCACAGTTGTGTGTAACTCTGAGATGGAGATATGTGTGTGTATTTCTAAGATGGAGATTATCGTGTTTGCATCTCTATGATAGAGATGCTATGTTTTTGTGAGCATGATGATTGCTTGAACGCTGTTTATGATAAATGAGTTTTTATACAAACTTATAAAATGAGAATCTATTTTGGGAAGAGAAAGGACATGGTTTTGGCTTTTGCCACCTTTTTATCTTCAAGTGTATGAGACTTGAGTTTAGAAATGTATTTTTTCCTAAAATGGATGGAATGATTGTGATGACATGTTTATATGGATTAAACTACTGAGAATGTGTGATTATCACCCCTTGTGTGTGTTTTCATGATGATTCCAGGGATGAAGTCTTATGGAAAGTGAAGATAAGCAGGAGCTTGGAGTGCTTAGCTTGGTGTAGCTGAGTAGTTTCTTTTGAAATGATGTAGCTATTGTATTAGTGATAAATACAAATGTTGTGTATATATATATATATATATATATATATATATATATATATATATATATCCATTCGAGGTTTCTATTTTCTATATAACGCTGATATGTTATATTGATAATTACATAGCTGTAGTAAATAGCATGCTTGAGTCTAATCATTATAGTATACTTTGGTTATATTATGGTTATTAAATTCGAGATGTTACATGAAACATTCTGCCCCATGTGGATTCTCTCATTACCCTTTAGCCGCCTCTTGTGTGTTCACAGTTCCTTCAAGAACTTGGCATACTTCAGTATCTGCTTGATCGCTTCCAACAATGGAATATTGACTTCCATTTTCCTGAAAGTCTCAAGGAGCTCTCTGTCCTTCTCAACCTCATGTATCTTTTTGCTCTCAATGGCTCTTTGTGGAAAAGGAAGAGCCACTGCAGGCTGCTGCTGCTCATCGGCAACAACTGATTTCTTCTTTCCCTCAAATTTTTGGGCTGGTTTATTAGAAACTGTTTCTTCTGTTGGTTAATGCTTGCTGCCTAGTTGAGGTTCAGGTGATGCTTCTAAAAATTTTCCAAACCTCAGTATAATAGCATTCACATTCCCTTTTGGATTGGGAATTGTTTGGGAAGGGAGTTGTCCAGAACCTTAGGCCTGCAGTTGACTCAATGTAGAGGCTAATTGTCCAATTTGAGTTTCTAAATTTTGTATGGTGGCCACTGTCCTCTGCTGGAGCTGAATGTTTTTTGTGGCCATTTGCTTCACTAAATCCTTAAATGAAGGCTCAAATTTTGTGGCTGTTGGACTTGGTTGTTGTATAGGCTATTGGAAGGGCCTACTTGGTTAAACTTGAGGTTGAAACTACTATTGTCTCATTGGCTGTTACCCGTACTGCAATAATTGTTGCTGTTGTGAGGCTGTATTGCCATATCTCAGATTTGGATGGTCTCTCTAGTCAGGGTTGTATATGTGGAGAATGGATCATATTTAGGCCTCTATTGATATTGTGGTTTACCAAGAAAGACACCTGTTGCAGCAACAAATTGATTTGAAAAACAGAACCACCATCTTGAAGTGTAGGGCATGCATCTGTGGGTTATGAAGGACAAGAACAAATGCCACATACTTTTGGAGGCCCCTGCACTAGTAATTGTTGTCCCAATGCTAATTGTCTCACCAAGGAAGTTAGCTCATCAAGTTTATGCTCCATTCTTATTGATCAACATTAGAAACCTAGACTTCATTGACTTCTCTGGTTTGAGTTATCATTCAAGTTCCAAACTGCTAGGAATTAGCAGCCATGTTTGCAATCAAGTCTCTAACAGCAGCTGGAGTTTTATCAACTAATGCACCTCCACTAGCAGCATCAATCATGCTCCTATCCATAAGCAACAAGCCCTCATAAAAGTTTTGAATTAGCAGTTGATCACTAATCTGGTGGTGGGGACAACTTGAGCACAATTTCTTGAATCTCTCCTAATATTCGTACAAAGTCTCACCACTCATCTGTCTGATCCCACATATATCCTTTATGATTGCAGCAGCTTTTGAGGCAGGAAAAAAATTCTCCAGAAAAAGTCTCTTCATGTCATTCCAGCTAGTGATAGCTCTTGGTGTCAAGTAGTATAACTAGTCCTTGGCCACACCATCAAATAAAAAGGGAAAAACTCTTAACTTGATGTGTTCCTCTATAATTCCTTGTGGTTTGATGGTGGAACATACTACACGGAATTCCTTTAAGTGCTTGTGAGGGTCCTCTCCTGCAGGGCCATGAAACTTAGGCAGCAAGTGAATTAAACTACATTTAAGTTCAAAATTAGCATCCAAATCAGGATATTGAATGCACAATGGTTGATAGTTCACATCAGGTGCAGCCAGTTCCTTTAAGGTCCTATTTTGCATGTTATCAACTATAGGTGTAGTGTTATTAAGTGTTGTGTTATCAGTCATAGGTGTAGTGTGATCTATATGCTCACCTTCAGTTTCAAAATCAATGTCAGTCCCAACCTCAGATGTTAAGCTTTCACTATTCCTATAAGTCCTATTCAATACATGCAAGGTTCTTTCAATTTCAGGATCAATGTCAAGTATATGACTATCAGAAGACCTAGTCATGTATCAGATAGCACTATAGAGACTCAAAATCGACTCAAAACATAAAAAACACAAAGCAATGGTTAAAATCACATGAAAACTCAACAAAAACTATATCTAAAGATTTTTTAAAAATTATGGGACCACCACAACATGAAAACTACACAAAAATGAAATTAAAAAATGTAATAAAAAAATTTTAAAAAATTGAAAAAGTGGTCTAAACCATGAAATTTGGCCAAAATCTGGGTGACCTTGTTATATATAACAAGCCTTGCTTGAAATGCTATTTTCCTTGAACTAACCAAGCTACAGGTCATTTTGAGCACAAAATTCCATACAAAATTTTGGAAATTGACCCAAAATCATCTGTCTTCTCCTGAAAGCCACAAAAACAAAGAAGAAAAGGGGTTAGTGGGTTAGTTTAAGTCTTGGAATGATTAATTAGCACCTAATGATCCCCAGAAATGGCGCCAAATTTGATTCGAGTGTCGAGCTCTACCAAATAATAAAATTCAAGTTCTACTGATAACTTGTAGTATAAGGCATTGAATCGAGTTGTCTCTTGAGGACCAAGATACCAATCAACCAAATCAAGATCACACAGGGGGGATTGTGTATGCAGAATGCAAACGTAATAATTAAATATAAGAAAGAAAATCAAATTGCAAAGCAACCAATTCAAGAAACCATCAGAAATCTAGTTGGCTTGTCATTGATCACTAAACATGCATCTTGATTGAATTAATTAGTTAATCTATGATTGACTGAAATCTTTGCATCAAATACATAGAATTCAACACTAGATAATCCCCTAGAATTTAACTGACAAACAATTCATAAATCTGCTGTCACTAGAATCATGCAACCTATGCTAGTTTAACAACCAGAATTCAATTAACCCAGACTAACAAATCTATCAACCTAACCTTCTTCAATTCATGTGACTAAACCACAATTAATCAATCATAATTTAATCACAAATCTTAATTAGGATTAAGTATTCAATCAAATCACATCACACAACAGAAATTTCTAATCATGTAATTTGAAATCCAAATCAAGAGAAGAAGAAGATAATGAATTCAATTCAAAATTGAAATTATGAACAGAATCTCAAAGCCAAACCAGAATTTCCTCAAGATCCTTGGATTGATCTCAGATAATTAGCTCTCCATGGCTACCACACACAGTTTATAAAAGAAAAGAGAAAACTCTTGGTAGAAGAATCAAGTAAAAATGACTTGGGTTTCTATCTATCTCGGGTTCGCTATTTATACAAAAATAACAGACCTAAAAATTAAGAATCTTAATTCTACCATAGGTTAAAGTTAATCCTCTGCCTCTTATCTTTCCTTGGCCACCAAAATCTCTTCAATTAGGCTTAAGATAAGAGAGTTATGCTCAATTCACTCTTAACAGGTCTCTGATCTCGTCAGTCGAATTCACAGGGGTGAAACGCTATAAAAACGTTGTAGTTTCAATTCGTGATCTACATAAGAATTTAATATTTGCGTCTTAGATTTCAAATTCTACTAGTTTCAGCTCCATATTATAACGTCTCGGGACTGCCTACAGGATTGATGAGTGTCTCCACAAACCAACACAGGTCTTTTTAGCGTGCTTTTGTCCTCACTCACACGCATCCTAGGAAACTTCCCAGGAGGTCACCCATCCCATAATTGCTCCAGGTAAAGCATGCTTAACCATAGAGTTCTTATGTTCTAGGCTTCCGAAAAGAAGTTGTAACTTGTTGATATGGCTATGCCAAATGATTTCCTTTAAGTCATCCTCAACTATGCAGTCCTATACCTACACAGTCTCTGAATCCCTCTCATTCTGGTGCGTATTCAGTTCATTCATGTGACTCTTCGCCTAGAAGCCTTCCAGAAGTTGCTCCTTGTCCGTGCTTCATTGCACCGGCGATAACTTCCCGCCCTCGTCGGCCCCGAGACACACATGCCCATCAGAATGGTGCAGCGGAAGCGTGGTAGGCCCATAACCCACAGGTCACTAGATCGAAACCAATCTTGGATACCATTTGTAATATCCCGGAACTGCTTGCAGGAGTGACGAGTGTCTCCACAAACCAACACGGGTTTTTTTGGCGTGCTTTTGTCCTCACTCACACGCATCCTAGGAAACTTCCCAGGAGGTCACCTTTCCCGCAATTGCTCCAGGTCAAGCACGCTTAATCATGGAGTTCTTATGTTCTAGGCTCCCGAAAAGAAGTTGCAACTTGTTTTCGAGGGCCTAGAACCTAAGAACTCCATAGTTAAGCGTGCTTTACCTAGAGCAATTGTGGGATGGGTGACCTCTTGGGAAGTGTTCTAGGATGCGTGTGAGTGACTACAAAAGCACGTTGAAAAGACCCGTGTTGGTTTGTGGAGACACTCGTCAATCCTGCAGGCAGTCCCGGGTCATTACAAATGGTATCAGAGACGGGACCTCTCCCAGTACAGTGTGATTCGGGGACGAACCAAGTGGAAGTTGGTGAGCATGTGTGTCGCGGGGCCGAGGAGGGCGGGAAGTGATCGTCGGTGCAATGAAGCACGGACAAGGAGTGTAACACCCCAAATTCTGCTATTTGATAGTAATTCTTAAATTATAGTGTTTGGTGTTTTTTGTGTGATACAAAATTATTTTGACTGTTCTGAGACTATTTTTGATCGTTGTGTGAGATTTGCTCCGAGTCAGGAAAGTAATAAATTTTGGGCCGGGAAAAATCTTATTCGATTTATTCGGAGACGGGGGATCGTACTAAACCCGAATCTGAGAGACACGAAAACAAATCTTTTAATTTTTAGAATTTAACTGTGAAATAAAAATATTTTACGAGAAAATATTCATTTGTTTTACTAATGAGTAGTTTAAATTAGAGTAATGGACCCGGTATATTTTATTTATTAGAAAATAGATTAAGAATAATTTCTGTAACTTATTTTAAAATGAACCAATAGAAATGAGTCAACATTAGTGGTTAGACTTTTTCTAGACCAATAGAAAAATTGTCAACATAAATGGTTGGACTAGTTACTAAGTAACTAGAAAAACAAACTAAGTTACTTTAATTTGCTTAACTAGATTAGTTTAAGTGTAACTAGATGGAGTAACTAATTAGTTTAAGGGTAACTAGGGAATTAGGATGAAACCAAATTGGTTCTATTCCTCCTAGAGCCACATGGCCATGAAGGCCTTTCTACCATGTTCTAGGTTCATCTAAATGACCATTTGATGACTATTGTGTGACCTAAGCCATGTGTACACCATGTGAGTGAATTTCTATCACATTAAGTTACTATCCATGCAACCACACGGCTGCTCACTTCAATATAGCCATCTATTTGCATTTTAATCACACTTTGTAATATCAAGCCTTCATCTTTTTTTCTCAAAACTCAAGAACACTTAAGAACTCTTCATCTTCTCCCACCTTGAACTCCACGGCCTCCTACTCCAAACCCTACCTCTCCACTTCTAAAATTTCATCTCTTCCTACTTTCTAAAGCTAAACCTCATTCTAAACACTTTTCTTTTAGAGAGTTTTATCAAAATCCTACTCTAAGTGCATTAAAAGCCAAGCTTTAGTTTACTACTCGAAAGCTAATCTTTTGATTCTTTGATCCTAAGTTGAATTTTTGATTTTCTAGACCATGATTGATCCATGGTTCTTTGTTCTTAAGCTTTGTTTATGACTTTAGAATTTGTTCAAGATTTTTAGGAATTTTTGTTTGAAGCTCACGAATTCAAGAGGAAGGAGGAACTTGAAGATTTTGTCTCCCTTGAGGTAAGAGGGAGATTAACCTCATCAACTATGTGTTGGTGGTGAGGATATGGATTGTTTGTGGTGAAAAATCCATATGGATTTATTCACTTGCTTGTTTAATCTCTCTTTGTTTGTGTTTGTTATGCTTATGGTTTTAAAAATATGTTTGCATGCGAGTTGGTATGATTATAGTTTTGATAATATGCTTGTATGTATGCATTGGAAAGCATGCAAATTTATATGTAATTTAGGATGTGAATAACATGTTTAAAAAATTTTATGAAGGCCCCAAAGAGCCTAGAGGCACACGGCCTCACTACTTCAAAGAGGATCAAGGATCCTAAATTATTTTTCTTAATTGAGAATTAAATGAATTTATGGCTAGAAATTTACTTAAATGAGTTTATAAGAATTAAAGTGTTAGAAAATAATTTAAATATGAATTTTGAGACACAATGGGAATTCGGCCATTATGCCAACTTTTGATGATCAAGATCCAAAATTATTTTACTAAGTGTAAATTAAGTGTTTTAATAGTAAGAACTCAATTTGGAATTTAAAATGAAAATGATTTAATTTTTAGAACTAAAATTGGTCTAATTAAGTTATGTAGAGAAATAAAAGTGAATACTTGAAATTTACTGACGTATAGCTCACCCTATGGGTTTTGAAGTGCGTTAGAAAATTTTGAGCTGTAATATCCCAAGTAAATTAAAGAAACACAAATTTCTGGGAAATAGTAGAAATACTGATTTTTAGAGAGATTATATTACAAATATTAACTAAAGAGGGATTATTTTGGAAATATTATTTTAGGAGGGACTATTATAGAAATATTATTTAAACAATGATTATTATGTAAATATTATTTAATAAGGGACTATTATGCAAATAATGGAAATAAAGTCAAATTTTTGAGAAAAACATTATTTTTGGTTTAAATATGTTAGAAATATTTTACTCACTTGAAAATACGTCAAAAAATATTTACGTGACTCAAAAATAGTAATTTTAGGCTACGCGGTTAAGAAAATGTAATAAAATGTTTATGCGATTTAGAAAACATTGGAAAACCCTTACGCGATTTAAAACATAAAAAAAATGTTCTACAATTTCAAAAATGTGATAATATCGCTATGCGATTGAACGTAAACAGCAGTTTACTGTCGGACAGTTGTGGTGGGCCCGGTTGTGTTGAATATTGATACCGCCAAGGAAAGGTGAGGATATATGAGGTACTATAAAAATAATAATAGTATGTGTGTTTGAATCATGTATCATGCATGGAAAAGCGTATTCGCTTGTTTGGTTAAGGCTGTATGCCTAGGAGATGAATTACACCTAAGTGCAGGTGCGAGTCGACAAGTGTAGGTCACTTGTAACCTTGGGGGCATCGGGGTGCGGGTACCTCACAATGGACGGTTGGTAGCTCTTCTGTTCGTGAGGCAGACCGATGCAAACACACTGATGATCCGGACCGAGATACTATCCTATATCGAGATCTGATGTAGAATATTTTGTCCAATGCCTTGATGTGCACGTTAATAAGTTAATATATTATAGCACTTTTGGCTACGGTAGCCGAGTGATAGACATGTCTTCTAGATCATTCTCTCTGAAACTGTGTTTAGCTCCATGGAGTAGGAAATTGGATTGTGTGCATATGTATAGTGGGTCAGCATAATAACATGATATTTATGATTATTTGATTTATTATCCATGATATGATAATATGATTTATATTTTTTATGTTATACATTGTTTATTTGTTGTCGTTTCCTTTACTGTCATACTAGTATTGATGTAGGGGATCTCACCTCGTTATTGTATTGTATCTGTTTATCTGTGTATGTTTGATAAAGATCGGGAAGACGAAGAAGCAAGTAAATCTATTTACCACCAGTAGCTATCTGTTTGTTTATTAGCTGTGATGGTGACAAGACGTTAGGTCTTAGGTTTTGTCAGGGTTCAGTTCCACGGTGAAATTAATGCCTGGAGGTTTGACTATAATAATAAAAGGTTTCTTTACACTGGAGATTTGACAATGAGTTTGAGTGAAACCCTAAATGGGATTTCCGTGTTGACTCAACATGCTACTTTGCATCTGGAATTCACGATACCTATTCGTGAACTCTGGGGTGGAACTGTGTCTGTCTACACACCCCAAGAGAATTCTATAGTAACATCGGCAAGGACCCCTATGAGGCGTTTGTATCCGCCAGGTTTCTTCAATGATAATGTAGAGGAGGAGGAGGATCTTTCCGAGGAACCAAATCCTTAGGGTTGTTTTAGAGTACTATTTAGTTAGAATATCTGTACTTTACTTTTAAAATGAGTATGTAATTTACTTTTAGAACTGGTTTGTACTTATGTAATTTATTTGGACAAAGTTTGTAATATTAATGTATATATAGATTTTGGTGTGTTTATTACAAAGTCTTACTAATGTTTTAATTCAGTTTACTTATTTTATTTTATTCCGCAAATAAAATTTTAAAATTGATGCTTTTAAAATATTAATTCTTTTACAACTCAGATACGTTATATTAGGATTAGTCTTAAATGTGACACCCTACAGTGGGTGTTACAAGGAGCGGCTTCTGGCAGGCTTCTAGGCGAAGGGTCGAATGAATGAACTAAATACACACTAGAATGAGAGGGATTCAGAGACTGTGCAGGTATGGGACTGCATAGTTGAGGATGGCTTAAAGGAATTCATTTGGCGTAGCCATATCAACAAGTTGCAACTTCTTTTCGGGAGCCTAGAACATAAGAACTTCATGGTTAAGCATGCTTTACCTGGAGCAATTGTGGGATGGGTGACCTCCTGGGAAGTTTCCTAGGATGCGTGTGAGTGAGGACAAAAGCATACTGAAAAGACCCTGTGTTGGTTTGTGGAGATACTCGTCCATCCTACAAGCAGTCTCGGGACGTTACACATATCACACCTATAGCCCAAATTATGGACCAATTAGTGCATACTGCTCAGGCTATGCAACAGAACCCGAGTTCTGACTTCCAAGTCCAATTCGGTCCACTAGATATCTGATTCAAACTTCGAGCTCTTCATCAAAGTTGTAGAGCTTTCTCTCAGCTTTCATACAAGGTAAAATTCATAATTATTAGATATCTAGAACTCAAGATATAACCGAAATACATAAATAGTATAAAATCCTAATAATGTTAGAAAAATCAATTAAGCACAATTTGAGTCCAAACTTATAAATTGTGGCCAAAACCAATCAATTAAGCATATAAGAGGTACAAAAGACTAAATATGAGGGTTAACAAATATATGAAAATCGTGTTTATCAGTACATCATTACACATCCCATCAACAAACAACTCAGAGGATGTTGACAAGAATTAGGACAACAGTGATGCCGAGCTACCCAAGGAACCTGAGGTAATAAAGAATCCTTTTAAGGTATAATTCTCTCAAGCTTTAAAATCAAACTTTAGTGAGATAATTTTATTGTGCTCTAATCTCATTATGTCTTGCTAAATTCTCTGTATTAAGAGAATGATGAAACCTTGATTATTTTGACATTATTATATTGAATTATTTTTACCCAATTTTAAGATTTAATGTTTATTGATTCTATTTTGCCTATCAGATTATGTGAATGATTGTTAAGATGAGTTCAGTCATGCTTTTCTCATGCTTGATAATTTATTTGTGTTATCTGAATGTTAATGGTAATTATTGGATACCAATTGTGGTTTTTTATTATGGATACATTTGATGATTTAATAATTACTAATAATTAGGGAAATTTTATCATACATGTGATTATTATTTTTAATGCTTTATTGATATATTTTTCGTGAGTACATACTTGTCGCTAGATGTTCATGAGTTAAATTATGTAGGTAAAATAATTTGGCATAGTTAATTGATAATCACATATTTGATACATTAATAAACCCTCAATTTTAGTCATTTACACTCTCTATGTACTTAATTGATTGAGCTTGGTTATGTTTTGTAAGTTTGGACTCAAATTGGACTTAATTAATTTTTTTAGCATGATTTACGTCTTACACTGTTTCTGTATTTTGGTCATATCTTGAGTTCTAGATGTCTAGTAATTATGTATTTTACCTTGTTGGAAAGATAAGAGAGATCTCTACAACTTTCATGAAGAGCTCGAATCAAAGTCGAACATCTAATAGAACTAATTGGGCTTAGAAGTCAGAATATGAGTTTTATGATTGGAACCTAAATAGTGTGCAGTAATTAGAGCATAACTCGGGCTGTAAGATCTACATTGGGCTGAAAGTTTGGTATCTACAAGTTAAGCCCCATATCCATAACTTTCATGAAGAACACAAGACTCAAATCGGACTCCTTGGAGGTCATATTGGGCTTGTAAGTCAGAATAGAGGAGCTGTAATTGGGCCTGAACACTGTGCAATAATTGGGCCATATCTCTGGCTGTAGGTGGCCTTTTGAGGTGATTCTGATGGAATTTGAAAGCTAACCTCCAGGCCTACAACTTTCATGAAGACCACTTGGAGAAAACATGATGAATGTAATGACTTCAGACCTGAATGATTTTAGAGACAAAGAATCTCCATAATTTTCCACTCATCAAAAGTCATTTGGCATTTTCCACTCATTTTCCACTCATCCACTCATTCATGACTCAGCCCCCTTGTCATTTTGTATCCCTAATCCTCTACAAAAAGGAGCCTTGGTAGATCATTGAAGGTGTTAGGTGTTAGCTAGCAAAATGATGCTATTTTGTTTCTTGTTTTTCTTGTAGTATTTTTCTTGTGTTCTAAATTGAAGTCATGTTCTTCTTCTTTTTCTTCTCTCTTTCTTTCTTCTTGTCCATGAGTAACTATGTTTTATTTTACTTGAGTGAAAGGGTGAAGCTGTTGGTAATGAAATAAGGTTAGATTCATTTCTTTCTTGTGCTTTAATGATATATTTTCAAGTGGTTATTATACGTATTATATTTTGTTTTCAATCAATTTAGAAACCCTTCTTGTAAAGTGGAGATCTTGATTTGTTGTAGACAAGATTTTGGCACAATAAATGCTTGATCCCATTTATGAGTGGTGGTATTAATAGATGATTAAAGGAATCATAATATAATTACGTATATAATTTTTAATGAACTTTGAACGTTGTATTTTCCGATTGGAACCTCCATTATGTGTGGATTCTAATTGAGTTATAAAAAAAATTAATCTTGCCCTTATTTTATTTACCAAGAGTGGATCTCCTAACCCAAGTAAGTCTTTTTTATTTGTGACTAAGTTTTATTTGTTTTATTGTTATGACAAAATATTTACTTTACGTCAAAGAAATTTTCTTCATCAATTCTCTGTGTATCGACCTCGGACTCCTGAGAATTTATTACTTGAAACAACCTGCACTTGGATTTGCAACTTTTAATCCACATTAAGTTTTTTGCATTTTGGAATTAATTTGAAGAACAAAAACTGGTGTAAATATTTTGTGTATATATATATATATATATATATTTAGATCTAATATATATATGTATGTATATATATATATATATATATATATTTCTACATTTTTATTTTTCTTTCTTTGTACGTACTAACTTAGTGGGAAAAAACTCTCTCTTTTATTTTCTGTACATACTAACTTTTTGGGGGAAACTCTCCTTTTATTTTTTGTACGTACTAACTTAGTGGGGGAAAACTCTCCTTTTTATTTTCTATACATACTAACTTTGTGGGGGAAACTCTCCCTTTTATTTTCTTTATACATACTAACTTAGTGGGAGAAATTCTCCCTTTTATTTTCTGTACATACTAACTTAGTGGGGGAAAACTCTCCCTTTTATTTTCTGTATGTACTAACTTTGTGGGGGAATCTCTCTCTTTTATTTTGTGTACATCTTAACTTTGTGGGGAAAATTCTTCCTTTTATTTTTTTTTTGTACATACTAACTTAGTGGGGGAAAACTCTTCCTTTTATTTTTTTGTACTTTACTTTTCACACTTTGGGAAACTTTCCCTTTTATTTTTGTACTTTACTTTCTGCACTTTAAATTTTGTAATTTACTTTTTTGCACTTTATTTTCTTTATTTTATTTTTTGTATTTGGTGGTTGGTTTATTACCACACCTTTGTTAATTTTTATTTGGTGGCTAGTTCATACCACACCTTTGTTAATATCTATTTGGTGGTTAGTTTATACCACACTCTTGTTAATATTTATTTATTATGTATTAATATATATATATTTAGTGGTTGTTTTATACCACACCTTTGTTAATATATTTAACGTAAGGGTTAAGATCTGTATATATTTTTATTTTTTATTTATTTTTCTCTTTTGTCATGTGTAGTTAAATTTATGTGTTTTTAGGATGAAAACGTAACTTGATTTAATCAACATGTATTAAGATTGAAATTTTAATGAGTTTCTTTTCTATTCAATTTGAGTGCTTATTATGATTCTTAATGCTTTTATGAATTGTCCACTCATAAATTGATCTAGTAAGGTTTATGTAGAATTAGAAGGTTTGCATATGACCTAGACCATAACTAGTAAGTGTCATGATTTATAATCATCTAGGAATGGAGGTTATAGGTTGTGTAGAAAAATTGTGGTATTTTCTATGAGAATCCCAAGAGTAAAGGGTTAGACCAAGGAATTGAGTTTTAATTAATTACTGGATTCTCCCATCAATTGAATGATTAGAAATTGATTAGAAAGAAGGTCCCAAAGCTACTCTATTGTCTATGATAGATTATTGAATCAAGTGACATCAGATCCCTAGTATTTTAATTTCATGTGCTTTTTTTCCTCTTTATTTTGTGTGTCTTAGTGTTTATTTTTCTTTTTCCTCTTCATCGTCAACTTTATTTGACAATTTGGTCACTTGTCGATTTTCTCAACAAGTTTTTGCAAACCTAGGTTGATACGGTGGATTTTGTTGCTTCAAGAATTCAAAATGAGCCAAAAATGTTGTTGTAGATCATTTGTCCATACTTACATTAGACTCACCTTTTTAAAATCACACCTATCAATGATCCTTTTCCTGATAAATTTTTAATTTTCAATTTCATGTCTTGGTTTGCTAATATTGTCAATTTTCTTGTAACAAGCGAAGTTGTTCTTTGGGGATGATTTTTGCAAACAGAAAAGATAAAATATTCTTCATTAAAAATGGACTGAGTAAGGAGTCATTAGGTGATATCTTATTGACTCTTGAGACGCATACTTGTGGAGTTGTGCATTGTGAACTTATTAATTTGTGAAATCTCTTCAAAGGCAAGTAAACGCGTTATAGTCTTGGGAATCTGACTCAAAAAGACCCTATTTGTCAATTTATAAGAAAATTGGATGGGAAGCTTATCCTCGACTCATAGAAGGCGTTTAAGCCGTTACTGGACGTAAAACTAGAGGAAGATGTGAGTTATAATCACAACTACATGTATATATTTTCTTTTATATCTTTTTCTTAAAAAAAAGTGTTTCTTAATCTTCTGACACAAGCCAACCTACCCATATAGGTGCTATCATTACTATTCTCTTCCCTATTTAAACACTACATTTCCTTCACTTTCCTTCAACTCAAAATCATTCAAAGGGAGTGTGAGTATAGAAATGGAGGGAGCTTCTTCTTCTTTTGTTCGTAGACTTACCAGTATCTGTATATTTGGTGGGTCAAGTTATGGGAAGGGTTTAGAGTTTGTAAAAGCAGTAAGCATTCTTGGTCGAATGCTTGTTACAAGGAACATTTGTGTAGTATATGGGGGAGGTTGTTGCATGTTAATAAGGGTTGTATCACTCTCTGCATATATAAGAGACAATCAGGTTTTAGGTATCATTCCTAGAGCTTTAACTCAAAAGAACATCACTGGAAAGACACTTGGAAAGGAACTTCAAGTATCATCTATGGATGAATGAATAAGGATAATGCTTGCAAACTCTGATGCATTCATAACCTTACCAGGTGATTTTGGTACTTTGGAAGAAATTTTTCAAATTGTCTCTTAGGCCTAACTGAACATCCACTGTAAACTCATAGGTTTGTTGAATGTTAATAATTTCTTTGATCTTTTGTTATTTTTTCTTGACCATGCTGTGGAACAGAAATTTATCACATCTTTGGCAAGACGACTCCTTATCTCTGCTTCAACTGTTGATGAGTTGATTGATAAATTACAAACTTTTGTTTATGAACCTGAACCGACATTAGCTCAGATAGATTGGTCAGGAGAAGGCAGTATAGGAGTCAATACGAGGGGTAATCCGGGAGGTAGTAAGGAACATGAGTGTGATCTGACACTTCATCTATTACTTTCCTTTTGCTTTGGTTTTATTCATCATACTTTGTTTCTGTTTAAATTTGTGTGAGGTTTCTCCTTTCAGTAATTGCAACAACAAGTATTATCTTCTATCCTTTACCTATCTATGTTTTGATATTGAGGACAATGTTGTGATCTGGTTTGGGGGAAGGATAGTTGTGTAAAAAAAACAAAAAAAATAAAAAAAATTAGGAAGTGTGTTTGTTAATATGTTTATTGTGTTTACATGTTTGTCAGTAATTTATTAACAACAAAAGTAATTAGGGATGACAGAGTAAGGAGTAAATTATTTACTCTTGAGACGCATCAAAATTGGTGGCAGAGTAAGGAGTAATTGAGTAGATAACTAGCTTGTGTGGAAGTAGTAATTCAAATTCAGGAAAATTTGCATGATTGAGTAAATTGTCTTCTTTCTTAAAATTTATATGCTTGGTTATAGATGTTGAATTGATGGACTGAGAATGATAGAATTATGCCTTGTGAGATTTTAAACCTATTGATGAATGGATTGAACATTTGTACCATTCTCTTCTTTCTTGTGTGAATTTCACTCATAGAATTGTTACTCTAGAACTTGCTTTGATTCTTTTTGAGACTACATTTTCATATGCATACATAAATATGATTGAGGCATTTTTCTTGAAATAGCTACTTTAATTAAATAACCAACCTTGTTTAGCAGTATATTGTCTCAATATGATATCAAACACTCTTATGACTTCTTGGAAATTCTCTGATTCCTAATATGATATCAAACACTCTTATGACTTCTTGTAAATTCTCTAATTCCTGCCAACATAAAGCATTAGAAATGGCCTATTTCCCCTTGCTTAACCCCTTTGAGCTTATTTGGCCATTCTTTATTTCAAACTCATTATGTGCCTTAAATGAAAAACTATGTTCTTACCTGGCTTTAGGGAATAAGAGAACATTAGTTTTGTCATTGGATGAGTTCATGAACAAGTGTGGAGGTATGTGTATAGAATGGTTGAAGAAAAAAGTTGTTTAAATGTATATATTATGTTCATCTTTTAAAAAAAATTAAAAAAAAATACAAAAAAAGGGTTGTATAAAGAAGGGTCAACAAGGCAATAAAGGTAAGAAAAAAATATGTAAAGGGAATTTGTATTAGGTAGAGTTGGGATGAACTTTCATGCTTGTTAATTGAACTCAACTCTCATGCTCTTCTATTCTCTTTGGTATTTAACTTGTCATATCCATATTACCTTCTCCTTTACCTTGACCCCATTACAACCTTGAATAAAGTCATCAAGATTTGTGTGTGCATGTGTTCTGAGTAGTGGAGAAGGAGCAGATAAGCAAGCTTATGGTAGTGCAATTTTCATGGGTTGAATTGAGTGAAATACCTACCTTTTAAACACTTGAGGGTTTGAGAGTGAATCTTGTAAAGATCTATCATTCTTGACTCATGCTTTTCAATTGAAGTTTCCTTACTTGTTGGTTTGAGATGTGAAGAAACATTACCTCATAAATGTTTTGATTACTTCAATGATTGGTTACTTTTTATTCTTAAATATTATTAGAAATTGAGTCTTTTAGAGTGTTTAGCTTTTGAGTCTGTGTCATTTTTTTCCCTAGTTTTAGTCTTGTGTGTTTTGCCTAGGAGTGCAAAAAGCTAAGTGTGAGAGAATTTGATAATCATATATTTGATACATTAATAAACCCTCAATTTTAGTCATTTACACTCTCTATGTACTTAAATGATTGAGCTTGGTTATGTTTTGTAAGTTTGGACTCAAATTGGACTTAATTGATTTTTTTAGCATGATTTACGTCTTATACTGTTTCTGTATTTTGGCTATATCTTGAGTTCTAGATGTCTATTAATTATGTATTTTACCTTGTTGAAAAGATAAGAGAGATCTCTACAACTTTTATGAAGAATTCGAGATCAAAGTCAGATATCTAGTAGAACTAATTGGGCTTGGAAGTCAAAATACGAGTTTTATGATTGGAACCTGAATAGTGTGCAGTAATCAAAGCATAACTCGGGCTGTAAGATCTAGATTGCGCTGAAATTTGGTATATGTAAGTTAAGACCCATATCAACAACTTTCATGAGAAAAAAAGACTTAAATCGGACTCCTTGGAGGTCATATTGGGCTTGTAAGTCAGAATAGAGGAGCTGTAATCGGGCCTGAACATTGTGCAGTAATTGGGCCATATCTCAGGCTATAGGTGGCCTTTTAATGTAATTCTAGTGGCATTTGAAAGCTAAGCTCCAGGCCTACAATTTTTATGAAGACCACTTAGAGAAAAAAAAAGATGAATGCAATAACTTCAGAGCTAAATGATTTCAGAGATAAAGAATCTTCATAATTTTTCACTCATCAAAAGTCATTTGGCATTTTTCACTCATTTTTCACTCATCCACTCACTCATGACTCAACCCCCTTGTCATTATGTATTCCTAATCCTCTATAAAAGGGAGCCTTGGCAGATCATTGAAGGTGTTAGGTGTTAGGTAGCAAAATGATGCTATTTTTGTTTCTTATTTTTCTTGTAGTAGTTTTCTTGTATTCTAAATTGAAGTCATGTTCTTCTTTTTCTTTTTCTCTCTTTCTTTCTTATTGTCTATGAGTAACTAAGTTTTATTTTACTTAGGTGAAAGGGTGAAGCTATTGGTAATGAAATAAGGTTAGATTCATTTTTTTCTTGTGCTTTAATGATATATTTTCAAGTGGTTATTATACATATTGTATTTTATTTTCAATCAATTTAGAAACTCTCTTTGTAAAGTGGAGATCTTGATTTGTTGTAGGCAAAATTTTGGCATAATGAATGCTTGATCCCATTTATGAGTGATGATGTTAATAGATGATTAAAAGAATCATAATATAATTACGTATATAATTTTTAATGAACTTTGAACATTGTATTTTCTGATTGGAACCTCCATTATGTGTGGATTCTAATTGAGTTATAAAAATAATTAATATTGTTCTTATTTTATTTACCAAGAGTGGATCTCCTAACCCAAGTAAGTCTTTTTTATTTGTGACCAAGTTTTATCAGTTTTATTGTTGTGACAAAATATTTATTTTACGTCAAAGAATTTTTCTTCATCAATTCTCTGTGGATCGACCTCGGACTCCTGAGAATTTATTAATTGAAACAACCTGCACTTGGGTTTACAACTTTTAATCCATATCATTAATGTTAAAATTAATCTTGGTGGATTCAAAACCTTAGTCATCTTACATCTAGTGTAAAACCCATTTTGCTTTACTTAATTTTGCATTTAAATTACTATTTGTTTATTTTTAATCATTTGATATTTTTCTCTTATTTCTTTGTTTCTTTAGTTATTCTTTTAGTTTGTCTCTTTGTGGAATCGACACCCCAAAGCTGTGCTACAATTATCGCGTTATTCTTTGGGCGTAATCAATTCCATCAAAATAAGGAATATCTACTTTTTGTCAAAAATTGTGAGGATATGTATAGTCATAATCATGTCTCCCATGTCTAGCATTCCTCACAAGTTCTTCATAATAATTGTCTTCCTCATTTGTATCATCAAAGTGGACCTGTTGTCTACACACATGTCTAGAAACAAGTATGGTGATAGGCTATCTCCGAGCTACATCATCTCGAGCACTTTTCCTATCATCATTCTAGTTTTTGTTGGCACTTACTGAAGTTGGCAGTAACACAAGAAGTGGGGTTGAATTGTGTTCTCCTTTTTCTTAAATAACTAACCTTCTCACAACTTTCTCAAGTTGTTCAGACATAGAGGTGATAAGGTTCAAGACTGAATCAAAGTATTAGTGAGAAGGTTTAGAAATAAGATATCAAACCATAATGAGAAGGTTCATAAGAGAGTTGAGTGATTGAGTTAAAATGACCTTCTCATTTCAGAAAAATAACTTAGTTTATTATATTTATGTTAACAGTTTCTCTTTACAATATTCCTTATAAAAATGAAGTTTAGAAAACATATTTTGAGTCTTAGATATTGATTATATCACAATCAATTCTTTAAAAATATTCCTTAATAAAAGTTATTTAATGCATAATTCAGTTTTAACTTGAAAACTTTAACGAAATTGATTCAAACAGATAAAAAGTAAGGGAAGAAAAGCTTTGCACCAGGATTTATACTGGTTCACCCTTAAACCATGTGGGATATGTCTAGTACCTAGCAATCACTAGGATTTTCCACTAACTTGATTATTCTTTAAATATCAGGCTTCAATACAAGTATTCTTTGATAACAGCCTCTTTAAGTTCAACACCAAGTATTCTTTGACACAATCTCTTTAGGATAAACGCCAAATGAATTAACCTAGCCTCGGTTGGGAATTACAGGAACAAAAACATAGCGGAAAGAAGAATTCCCACCAAGGATCCATAAAAAAAGGGGCCATGATTCATGATTTTTTGAGTTTACCTCTTGAAGCCAGATGAAAAATGATCAGTCCAAATCACTAACATTGCAGCAACGATGGTGCCTTTATATTATCCACACGAATAGACTCGCAAACATCCAACGTCTGTAATCTTGGAGTCCCACATCTCTAGCACAGTGCTAGCTGCAAAGAGATGAGAAACTTGTTACTCTCTCACTCACTGTTTCTGTTAGGGTGCGGCTAGGGTTCGTGATGCCATGTTTTGATAGCTTCTTAGCAGTATTATTTATAATAGTGACTGCCTTATATGAGTGAAAGTAATAGCAAAGATAGCTGTGCAACCTTGGACTCATCTGTTATAAGTCTGGCCTATGATAGAATCCTAATACAACTTGGATTATCTTTGCTCCAATTCAGCTTGTTCTATGTGTCTGACCCTACAGGTTCTCATAACGTTGGCAGTAATATTAAAATCCTATTTTAATATTACCAGTAGTGAGCGATATCTAGCAACGCATTGCTGCTACCCAAGTAATGAGAATGTCAGTGATTTGATATAACATTTCCATGATCAATGTTTTCGTATAGTTTAGTCCTTTTGTCAAGATATATAGATTGAACACAAGGCATGAAATGTGTCACTCTTGTATAGTTCAATCTTTCGTTTCCTGTTACTTGAGTAGACTTAGTAATAACAAATGAGATCAATATCATATTGACTCATTTGAGCATGGCCATGCATTTCACAGTCTCACTCAATCAAGGGGCCTGAAGATATTACTCTTGTTATGTAGGAAGGACAAATCCCATCTAGGCCACTCATATCCCTCTGCATGATTTGCGGTATGTCCAATAACTAACTTTATAACCCCCTTGTTATAGATAATGTTTGATGGCATTAAAACATATAACTCCTCATGTAGGAATCGTAGTGCTTTCAGGTCAAAGAACCACATACACCATTGTCACTTTGAGAATCTCTTATGATACTCACGTAATGATCCATGCAGTGTTCTCATGGTGGGTCAGTCCAATACATCATTATCTAATATGTGCCCTTGTGAAGACTTGATATCTCATATCTATGACTCGTGAGATGTGGCCATCAGTCTACACACATACTAGTCTCAATGAATTATTATTGTCCTAATTAACAATATTACTTGACTAGGGACATTTAAGAATAGTGTTCTGATTCTATCCAATAGGATCTCACGATCAAGTCATCCACTTGATGTTTTATGACATTAAACATACTATTCTAAGGACTTTATTATGTTTATTATAAATAAGACAATAAATGAAATGCCTCATGTATTAAATAAATAGCATAATACAATGTAAGCAAGTACGGCCAAAATAAATTGGCCTCTAGGGCATACACCAACACTTCAGGCTCACTACCTCAAAATCAAGTGGCTTGTTCAACCCATAAGCTCACTCATGGCAAGTAAGAATCAATAGATGAAATGAAGTGTTTGTTTCAGTTAGGTGCCTCTCAAAAACACTCTGTTAGTGGATACAAATACTTAATCAAGCTTAACAACAACACCTAAAAGATTTACTGATTTCAGAATTAGTAGGTAGAGAAGAGAAGGTTCAGTTTGTAGTTCACTATGTCATATTGGCTACAAAGCTCATAACCTTCTGATCCTCAAGTTTGGATCCTCTTATAGGCTTCGAAAATATGAATGTTGCGTGATTCAAATGGTAACTGTACTTGCTTGTTGCAAGTGACCATTATTTTATCTTTTTCTTATTAAGTTAACGTATTAGACTTTAAGTGAGAAGGTTGAGCTTGTAACGCCCTAATTTTTTATTTTTTTCTTGAAATAAATAAGTTTTACAATATTTATGAGTTTTTGTGAATTTTGGGAATTTTTTAAGTATTTTAATTATTTTAATTATTTTAATTATTTTAATATTATTTTTGAATTGTATGTCTAAATTTTATTTTTTCTGAAAATATGAGTTTTATAATTTTTATGATTTTTGAGAATTTTTGTGAAATTTTCTGAGGTTGTGATTATTTTAATATTATATTAAGTTGTATGCGTGTTTGAGGCGGGTCTGGAAAAATAAAATTTTTTTCTAGACCATAAAGTTTTGGACTGTCAAGACGGGATCGGGGGATCTTACTAAACTCGAAATCGGGAATAGTTGACAGAGATTTTCTGTATCTGAGTTTTCTATTATCCATTGTGTAATAATAGCAGTAGCTATTGTCCATTGGATAATATCTGCTAGAAAATATCTTGATGGCAATGAGTCAAAGTGATGGACCAATGGTAAGCAGGAAGAAAGTGAATTGGATACTCAACTTGAAGAAGAGAAATTCAAATTTACTGCTCAAGCTAGAAGACAAATTCAATTTGGTTACTTACTCTTTCAAGATATTTTTGAGCTTGTCTTGTCATTCTTTTTCTAGAAGCGATGACTCGCCATATTCTAGAAGGTAGTAGAATGCTGACTCAACTGTTCTAGAAAATTCTATGATGACTTACCTAGTAAATATCTAAGGATAAATATCTAGGAATAAATATCTAACGGGAAAATATCTCAGGAAAATATCTTAGCAAAATATCTACGTAAAATATCAAGGTGAAAATATCTTTTGAAAAATATCTCGATGAAAATATCTAAGCAGAAAATATCTTAAGTGTAATTATAAAAGCTGAAAATATCTAAGCTAAATATCTTAGGAGTAATGATGAACCATCATTACATAGATTAATGACCAACCAATTAGAATCAAGTTAGTTTGTTAAAAAGTCAACAAAAGTGGCTAGACTAGTTAGCTAAGTAACTAGATAATCTAACTTAGTTACTCTAATAGTCTAATTAGTAACTAAATGGAACAAACTAAGTTTGCAAATACTTAGAGTCTTTAGTTACTAGAAAAATATCTAGAGTTTCTAGAATCATTACTTATACATGACAAGAGCATGATTTAGTCATGTAACTAGATAGTTAGAATGTAACTAAATAATCTAAGTAAGTTAGTTTAAATACAACTAGATGAATTAACTATCTAAGCTAAGTGTAACTAGAATTTAGTTGGAAACAAAACTTAGTTAGCTATCCTAATGAGTCACACGGCCACCTATGTTGTTCTAGGAGGTTCTTGAATTTTCTAATGATCAATAGATGACCACTTGATGACCTAAACCATGTACACCCATGTGAGCCCATGTGCTTATGTTTTATCTTGTAAAACAAGCCATAGTCTTTCTATCCTAAGCTACTCCACGGCCAATGCATTGAGCATAGGCTAAATCATTTCATTTCCATTACTTTGTGATGCAACCAATTCTCTCATCTTTTCTCAAAAGAACCCCACGACTATACACTTGATTTTTGGACTTTGTATTTTATTTCCTAAACACTTTATGACAAGAAAAAACCCTTCATCTTTTCTCTCTCTTCGAATCTTCCAAGAACACAAAGAACTTCATCTTCTCTTTTCTCTTGAAGGCTCACGACTAACCACCCTAAGACCACCTTCCAAGTTTTTTTAATTTCAACCAACCATACTTCTTAAATCCTCACATCATTCTAAGACTCTTTGATGTTGAGACTTTGGTCTAAATCCATCATCTTCATGCTTGAATCTTGGATTTAAGTTCTAAGGTTTCAAGGTAAAGGTCTTGAAACTTAACTTCTTATTTGATTCTTAGAATCCTAAGGCCATGTTTGATCTATGGTCATCTTAATCAAGCCTTAGATACTAATTTTTATGTGTTTGTTTTGATTCTAAAATCTACTTGGTTGTGAAAATCTGATAAAAAAGAGTCCTACGAGGAGCTAGGAGGACATCAACCAGGTAAGAGGGAGATTAACCTCATCGGCCATATGTGGTGGTGAAGGAATGACTTGTTTGTGTTTGTGAGTGGAAAGTCCACGTGAGGATTTATTCACTCAATTATGTGGTTATTAGTTTGTGTTTACTTGATTATGCATTTTTATATGATGTGATATTATGCATGGAATTTTTTTGGTTGATTTTTGAATATATGTGATAATATGTGATTTTGATAGTATGTATGAAATGTTTATGGTATAGTTTTGATGATTGATGTATGTTGCATACCATAAATCACATGAGAAAGGAAAGAAATTTTGGTTCCAATGACCAATTGATGACTCACGGCCTCAACCTTACCAAGGGAGCCAAGTGGTCTAAATTATTTTCCTAAATATGAATTAAATGATTTAATGATAAGAAATTGGATTAAGAGTTTTTGTAAAGAATAAAGTGATAGAAAATAATTAAATGTGATTTGAGAAACCTATAGTGAAATTTTAGCCAACATGCCATTTTTAATGTCTTAGATCCAAAATTATTTTACTAAGTGTAAACTTAGGTATTTGATTAATAGGAAAACAATTTGATAGGTTTTAGACCTGGAAAGAAATTAAATTAAGTTTTAGAATTAAATTAGTGTAAATAAGTTATTAAGTAAGCTAAAAGTTAAAACTTGAAATTTACTGACGTATAGCTCACCCTTTAGGTTTTGAAGCACGTTAGAAAATTTTGAGCTGTAATATTTCGAGTTAATCAAAGAAACACAATTTTGTGAAAAATAGTGGAAAATGCTATTTTTAGCGAGAAAATGTTAAAAACATTATTTAAAGATGATTTATTAAGAAAATATTGGAATTAAAGTACAATTTTAAAAACAAATGAGAAAAGTTTTAATTTAAGCTTAAAAAATATAAGAAATATTTTACGTGATTGAAAATACATAGAAAAACTCTTACGCGATTTAAAATCAGTGATTTTTAGCTACGTGATTGAGAAAATGATTTAAAATCTTTACGCGATTGAGAAAATTTAAAAAATTATTACGCGATTTGAAAACGTAACAAAAGTGTTATGCGACTGTGAAAATGCGATAATATTGCTACGCGATTGAGAAGAATAGAGAGTTTTACTATAGGGTCGACATACTATACCCAAGTGGTTTATGTTTTTAGCATTGTGATTGTGGAACCGAAGTTCTAGACCCGAATGGATCTTTGGTATTATGTAGTTATATGGGCGGTTATATAATATCATTGATACTAATGGTATTGGACAATTGTATGGGCAGTTGCTTTAATATCATTGGGAACGGTACAACGGTAGTTTGATATGCATTTGAGCATTATATAGTCGGTGGCTGTTGTGGCGTTTTATGCCTAAAGAGTGAACAGGAATTTGTAGAAATAAGTGGATCTGGACCAGATCTTGGGGGATGTCAGGGCGCGGTGATTCACTTTGTGATTATGCTATCACAATATATATATATATACCCCTGGCCGTGATCAACTGACTGCAACGCACTGGCAGCCCGACAACCACTATTTCTTTTCTTTATCCGGTGTTATACTGTCTTTTAGGGGGGATAGATCTTTTGGAATGTTCATCTTTGAATTTGAGTCTAACTCCATAGAGTAGGAACTGGTTGCATTGTGCATAAGGATGGTTAGCATACACATCATGCATATGCATAGTCAGCATTTCATATTGTCATGATATAGTATTATTGTGATATAATATGATTGTGATATTATCATTATGTCTGATATTGTGTTACAAGTTTATTGGATTATTTATCTATTATATGTTATTAATATATCTGCTGGTTTTATATTAATCTATGGATTGTATGTATGGAACGACATTGTTGTTTGTATCGTTTCTTTGCTTCCATATTGGTATGTGATGTAGGGGATCTCACCTTTTTGCTATATTATTTGTCTGTTATGTTTTATGGTTATGTTTGGCAAAGACTGTAAGAGGGACGAGGTCGAATCATCTAGGGTTGAGCTCGATTGACTCTGTTTGATCGATTTTCAATGGCTACAAGGAAGGATTTCTCTGATTTTATGAAAGCACAGTTCCACGGAGGCACTGATGCCTAGCATGTCGACTCAGATACTCAACATTTTAGTTATATAGGAGAGGTGACTCTATCCCAGAATGATACCTACCATGGAACCCTTACTATTACATATAATGCTTGTGTACATGTAGAGTTTTCCATGCCTATTGTAGAACTATGGGACATTGCTCATCGTTTGCCTAGTGAAGACTCTACGGAGTCAACTGCTTGGACTCCTGTCCAAAGAGACACGTCCCGACCAGAGAATGTGCCTTTAGAGGATCCGGGAGAGGATTAGGTTCAGGACCTTACTCTCCAGGTGTTTTGGCTAGGGCCAGGTCGAGTTTTTATATGATAATTAAATATTGCTTAGAGTACATAAGTCTTATGTAATGAAGATGTTATTAATCTATGTTATGTACAAGAGATATATTTTATTCAGTTCTTATATTTTGTGTTTTCTCTAATTCAGTAAAGTTTATGTTCTCCGCAAAAAAGAAATTTTGAAACCCGTATTAAGTTAATATTAAATATTTTATAATTTAGGAAATCAATGATAAGAAGTTGGTTTGAAATGTGATACCCTAAGGTAGGTGTTACAGAGCTACTTCCTCATAGCCAACCTTCTCATAAACGTTCTCAGCACCAAGCTTCTCACTAAAATTTCTCAACTAGCTTTCTTTTCCAACCTTCTCAAGCTTGAAAAAGTTCAATCTTCTCATCGTTTAGTTTTCACCATCTTCTTGAGGATTCTGATGCTAGGCACTTCATATGATTGTTTGAAATTATCTTGAAAATAGTCTCTGTGGAAGTTCTTCTCTTTCTTGGACTTTCTCATAGTCTTCTCAGTACCTTCTCATGTTGAACTTTCTCATGTACTTTAGGAACTTTTATCAAGTTGCGCTTGAACTTTCTCAAGTCAGAATTTGATCTTCTTAGTCATTTCTATTTACCAAGAAAGCTTCCTTGGAACTTGCTTAGTCTTGGAAATCTTAACAATAAAAGGAAACACCACACAAAGATTATGTAGCACTTAGTTAGCATTGAGAATATTCAAAACTTATTTTCAACATAGTTGTTATCATCAAAACCTAATATGTAATCTTAAGCACAAAATGGGCTTTGGAGCTTATAGTATACCTTGAATAGAGAGTTGATCTACAATTTTTCAAAGCGTTGTGCCGAACACTAGTATATGAGATCAGCTCTTTGTTCAAAAGCTCTCAACACCCCCTTATGATCTACAATGGATCATAAGGTCTCAATTTGATAATTGTAGTCATGAGAATCGCCGCCTCCTCTAACTGTGTTATTGGCCATCAAACCAATCTCTGATATCAACTAATGCAATGAGTAAAGCGTGATAGAAAAGGGTAGCATTCGACTAAGCCTCAAGGATAAACAAGCAACTCTATGCTTGAAGAAAATACTGTAAGTTTATTAATTCATATGAAAGTCATCCTCTACACACCTATAGGGTGTTTATAACCCAATGATAAAAAAGTCCTACGTAAATATAAAATCCTATCAAATAATAATTTCTTAAAATAAAAACCCTAATCAAATATAAAATCCTTATCAAATCAAATAAACTATTAAAGATAGGATATCTAAAGATAAGGAAAGATCTAAAAATCCATAAATAACAAAATAAAATATTCTAATATCCTAAATTATCTAAATAACATCTTAAAATAACATAAAAAATATCACAATTAAAAATAATATAGATTTATCCTATGCACGATGATACTCCAAGAAATCTTTTGCAGGTCCTGTGTCAAAAACCAAAAGTAAATGAATTTTTTTTATCAAGAATGATGATATCAATGAAAATGACATTATACCTAAGTATCATGGAGTGGAATATCTAGATAATATTGTGTGCTCAACATTATTAGAACTATGATAGTTGAGAGGGCAACCCCAAGACCATTACCTTTGCAGGTGGCACAGAAAGCATGTGTCTACTTGTAGTTGTGTAACAAATTTTAAAGAGTAGCAAAAAAAATTTTAATCTCAAAGGAATTTTGACGAAAGTAAAATTAAGATTTTGAGAGTGATGATGATGACAAGTGAAAGCATATATATTTCTCTCATTACATGTAAGACAATATGAACTCAAGGAAAGACTATCAAAATTTAACGAATTAGTATAGAAACTAGGAGTGTTAGTATAAAAAAAGCCATTTTTTGTTTTGATCTCTTGAATTGATCGTGCTCGTATTTAAAAAGTTTTTGTTTTGGTTTCTCTCTTGATTAATTGGAATACTAGTCTTGCTCTCTACAATTTGAGAAGAACGATTTTTCCAAAAGTAAAGTTTTTATGAAATATATCATTCATCATTATTGTCTTCAACTATAAAATATATGAATTTTATTAACATTCTTATGTACACTCTTCTAGAAAGACAATGAAAATCAAATATTACAGAAGTCAACCCACATATAAGCCTTCTTTAATCCAAAGATCTTAACTACACAACTTTTCTAATCCAAAGAGGTCTCTAGACTGGAGAAGGCATATGGGTTGAACTGTACGATGTGGCTATCATCAACTGTAAGAAAAAGTGCAAGAATGTTAAGAAAATCTAAGTATTTAACTGTTGAAGCCAAGATGATGATTGATGCATTTTGTAAAGAACATTACTTAGAAAAAAGAAGGTACTTCTCGAATAGTTGTCAGCATTTCTATCCTAAATCACCAAGAGAGATCCAATACGAAAATCTTTTAACACGAGTGAGAGCAATTTATTAAAGATCAAAAGAAATTTTACTTTTCCTGATACTGATTCTCCCAGTTCCTAAACTCATTCAATAAATATGGATAGTCTTCTGTTGAGTTCCAACTATATTAAATGTAATAAGAAAAATACATCTACTCAACATGTCATCATTATCTCTATAAAAACCCTAATCCTAAAATTCAGCTAAACACCCTAGAAATTATTTTTCTCTCAACTACTCTAAAAAACTCGATAGACGAGTGCAAGGAGATACATGCTTCTAGTGTCATCAGCAAGGGCGATAGTCTAGACACTACCCACTCAACTTGCCCAATCCTAATAATGTTGAGCTCACAAATTTATTAGGCATATCCTAAAGATGGCTTTTACATAAGAAGGGAGTTAATTTGTGCTTCTTTTAAAATTTTGAACCCTTATCTAATACTTAACAAGCTTTCTCAAGTTTTTAGACTTAGATAAAATGATTAGAGTGTTAGAAAAAGAATTCAGAAAGCTTTGTTCAAAAACCAAGTTACTGAAAAACACATATTAGAAAACTAATACTAATTGAGTTCAGAAAACTAAAAGAATACCTAGAAAATAGCTTTCTCAAAGTTTTAAAAACCTTTACTGATGTTTAAAGTCAAAAAATAGATTTCACTAATAGATAATTTTATAAAAGAACTTAAAGTATCAGAGTTTAGAAGGTGAAGTTCAAAAAAAGATAGGGATAGAGAGAGCTTTACACACAAGATCATATACTGGTTCAGCCAGACCACTTGCCTACTTCCAGTCCCCAGCACACAGCTGAGGTTTTGATATATCCAAGTAGTCTTTTTTCCACCCTAGCCTCTCCAAGCTAGATCACAAGTATTGTTTTCACACCTAGCCTCTTTAGGCTCACTCAAAAAACCTCATAGACTACTATAGGGTCAAGGTCACAAAGATATAAGATGAGTTTGTGTTTGATCGCTCATACACTCAAAAAGTGGACTACAACACTTAGAATTAGAGCACTGAACTCTACTAACAAGATGTAGAAAAAATGTACAAGTAGAGATAGAATATTGCTATCAGAAAGAAATATAACAGTAATTGATATGATCAGAAAGCTTTCTACTATAAGCTCCAAAGTCCTTTGATACTTTAGATTGAAAATCAAGTTTTGATGATAACAACTATGTTAAAAATAAAGTTAAATGTTTAAATGGTTTCTTATACTTGGATCAGATTTACAAGTTCTTTGTAGAGTATTTTCTATGTTTTATCAAGTTTTACAGGACTTAATACACTAAAAGAAAGGTATCTGGACAATCAAAATGGACTAAGAAAATCAATTTATGACTTGAGAGAGTTCAAGTAAAACTCTGAGAAGATTCCTAAAGAACATGAGAAACTTCAATGAGAAGGTCCTGAGAAGGCTATGAGAAGGATGATTAATATGAAGAATTTCCACAAATATTAATCTCAAGAAAGATGCTATGTGTCAAGTGGAGTGTTAATATTAAAGAAGAATCCAAGGAAAGGTGAAACTAAGAGAGATGAGAAGATTGAAAATTTCAAGCTTGAGAAGGTTGAATGAGAAGCTTGCTGAGAAAGTACATAAGAAGCTTGATGAGAAGAAACTTGAGAAGCTTGCTAGTGAGATAGTGCATGAGAGGGTTGAAGGTGAGAAGCATGCCCAACCTTCTCACTTAAAGAATGGCATGTTGACTTAACAAGAAAAGGATAAAATAATGGTAACCTGCTATATACAAGGACAATTACCATTTGAAACATCCAACAGTCAAATTTTTGAAGCATATAAAAGGAACCAAGCTTGAAAAACAAAAGTGTAAGAACCTTGATGCCAATCTGAGTATATCTATCACGAACTGAAGTCTCTCATCTCTACTTACTGTAACATCCTTCATATCTTATTAGCCTTAATGATTGTTAAAGTAGTTCATTAGCACTTGTGTGGTTTACCTATTAATTTTTGTAATTTTTTGAATTAGTTTGGGCATAATGATATAGTACTGAATGTGAAGAATAGCTCATAACAACCCAGAAATTAGTATGGATTGCTTAAATGATGAAAATAAGTATGAAAAATTTATTTCTAGGTCATAAATAATTAAAATGAATTATGGTAATTTTTTGGGAATTAAATCAATTAGTTTGGTATTTTTAATAAATAGAATAAATGTTTAAGGGCTAAATTAAATAGGAGAGTAGCTCGAAAAATTATAAAAATTTGTGGAGCTGTTAAATAGAGGATGAATATTATTTTAAAAATGATTACAAGATAAGATAGATTCTTGTAAGCGTATACAGGTTAGAGCAGATACATATCAGTTACTTCCTTAAGGTTATATTAACTTAAGGAAAAGTAATAGAGCCTAAAAACTATTAAATTATGTGTATAGAAACTTAATGGGATCCTAGAATTTTTTACAACACTTATGGAAGCTAGAAAATTCATTAGTAGAAGATCAAAGTATCCCTAAGAGACCAATCTCTCACAACCAAAGATAACCACATATTTACTTTGTTCTTGTCCCTCACTCTCTCCAACGTCTCGCCACAACCACACATACACATCTCACATTTTCCTCTCATATTTCTCTCAGCTAAATAGTAGGAAAACAAAGAAAAAAAAGAAATAAAAAACAAAGGGAAAGAGAGAAAGAAAGCATCGGTAGAGAGAGGAAGGGAGCTTACTTGTGTTTGGTGGTCGTGGAGTCATCAGTTGGCCTTGCACTAGTTGAGGAAGTTGCTCCACTCCTCGAGCTCTTCATCTTGACACCAAGAACACCACCATCCATCAACCATCCTTCATCTTCTTCTAGGCTAAGGCAAAGAGGTAGGGATTTATTCCTTTGCTCTATA
The DNA here is from genome assembly GCA_029884595.1 of Ormosia semicastrata. Classification (NCBI taxonomy): domain Eukaryota; kingdom Viridiplantae; phylum Streptophyta; class Magnoliopsida; order Fabales; family Fabaceae; genus Ormosia; species Ormosia semicastrata. The sequence continues at coordinate 82,276,920 of JAQQTO010000060.1, forward strand.
CTCTTTTCCCTTCCTTCTTTGCTCTTTATTCTTTTCTCTTCTTCCTTTGCTAAAGGAAGATTTGTATGTTGTAGTTGATTAAGGTACTTGGTGAAATAAGCTTGATGTTGGTACTAGGATTTGTGAATAGATTGAAAGGGAAATTTTCACCATATTCCATTCACTTTGTAGCGGCTGCTATTATAAATGTTCTTGATTGATTTTTGATTGAAGGGAATAAGCTTGATTATTGATTTAACCATGTTGATGTTTATCTTGAGCTATATATATGATTTTGATTGATGAATTGGAAAAAAGTTCAAGAGAAAGTTAGGTTGTTCTTGTTTCATTTACTCCTATGTTCTATGCTTTTTTATGAATTGGTTGTGGTTATTGTTAAGTTATATTTTCTTTATTTGGATGGTTGTTTAATGAAGTTGGCCAAAGGAATCTAAGGAGGGATTATCTCTAATCTTGATGCTATTTATTACTTTGGATAGTTGTTAGTTTTGGCCATGGTTGGTTATGTTGAGAATAGATGCTGGCTAAGGTGAATAATTATGCATACTTGAATGCTTGTTTTATTGTCTTGGCCGAATGCACTAGAGAGAGTTATACTAGAGTTTATCTTGAATCAATTTACTTGTTGATGAAGGATTCTAAATTTTACATGATTAAGAATTTGATTGACGCTTAATTAAGTACTTGATGCCATTATGAATGTGAATGAAATTCTGAGCAAGTGGTGATTTGAAATTGTGGCTTGGATGAATTGCCTAGCCTGGAAATTTTCCATGAATATGTGATATTGGTTGCCTAAGTTACCTCATGATATGCTTAGTTTTATGAAAATGTGTTGTAAATTGGTAACTGGCATATTTATGAGATGAATTGAGATGTACTAGAAATTGATATGCTCCATTAAAATGTTAAAGTTGAGCTAATAATTGAATTAAAACATAAAGTGCATCTGTAAGTGCACAAAGTATAAAAGAACTTGGACATGGTCCTCGTACCTAGGGGTGATCCTTAGATGCTATTCCTTTATGAAGGGTAGCCCATTGATTGTTTTAGCCAGTGATTGATATTAGAAATGATCCTTGTACTTGGGGATAATCCTAGATGTTTAGTAGATTGAGGAGGTGACAAGCCCTCTCTACCTATGGTCCTGGTAGATTGAGGAGTTGATATAACATCCTAATATCATTACCCTAATATATCTAGAATATATACAGATAAACAGTATTATCCATGTCACTTCTAACCTAAAAACATCAATCTAGACTTATAATAGCTATACAAGTTACTATAAGAGCCACAAGGAAAAGAAAAGATATATATATATATATATATATATATATAACTTTAGCCTCAAAAGGACATATTGTAATACATAAAACTTTTGTATAACCAAAGCAAATATAATAAATTACAAGCTTTGTTCAACAGCAACAAAAACTACTTTAGTTTATCTGCTTCTTCTTCTTCCCCTTGGAAGAGTCTTAACTTAGATTTATCATGAAAATACCAAACAGGATAAGAATTCACAATTCTCAGTAGTATAAATACATAAGTGTCATTATGACACCTCCAGTTGCTTTAGGGAAAAATAATTTATTAAATAACATTTATATTAACAATATGTAGAAAGGTGGCTAAAGCCAAAAATTGTTCCTTTCTTTTCCTGAGGCAGAGCGTTCAATTATCACTTAATTAAATATTTACAATAAATAAACTAACTAAAAATATATTATGATTTCACCAAGGAATTGAGTCTATACTCAATGTCACTAGAACATTCACATATGCTCTTTATGTAGAAGTTCACTAAGCAAATGCATAATCTATACACATAATTTCATCTTTCCTATGATAAAACTACCCACACAATTGTAAAAAATCATAATTTAGTTATTCATAAACATGTTATAAGTATTACGCAAATAATCGTTCACAATGAATAAACCTACTAACTTTGGATTAGGATTTACAATAGGTAAATGAGGCTCTACTCAATACCACTAGAATATTCCCATTTTAATTCTATGTAAACATTCACTAAGCTAATCCATAAGCCCTAACTAACCTCATTTCAAAGATAAGATAATCGCCCATACAATTATTATCGAAATGCAAATGCTTATGCATGTTAAATGTTCATACCTATGCAATGTCCTAAAAAAATGTTTATGAAATACAATGTGTTTATGTTTATGTAGTTTTGTGTTACTTGTATATTCCCCATTCTTTTTAAAATTGTAGAGAGGAAAAAATTGACATCCTCATACTACTTGGTAATGAATGGACTGGTTCCTACTCATAATAGTGAGTGTACTAATTCCACTACATAAAACTAGTAACCCTAGCCCTATTGATGGGGACTCTATTGGGAAGTCTCATACTAGGAATTTAGGATAGCCTTACCCATCGAGGATCAACTCCTAAAATTCTCATATGTGATAAAGACCCTGTTTGAGAAATCCCAACTTGAGAATTCAAAATCCCCTTCTTTGTCAAGGACCATTTCCTACAATTCTCTAGCTAAATGATTGTGCACATCATATAAGGTTACTCTACGTAGGAGTAGCAACTATGTGAAACTGTGCAGTGTTATATTAAAATCACATATATACACCATAATAACTCATCACCAGGTGTATTCTAACCAAGTGAAAGAACAAAATCTAGCAAACATGCACTCTCGGCTTAACTTTATCTCATAAAAGAGCCAATTCATGTTTCTAGTATTTTCTCATAACTAAACTCTAGTAAACAAGGGAGCAAAACATTCATAGCACACTTTTAAAACTAAAACAAGTGTACAACCAAGTTAAGTGCATAATTATAACATTTCTAAAGTACTTAAAGTGCGCACTCATGGCTTAAGCCATTTATTGTTATGAACTTAAACAAAACTATTCGTGTTTCATGGTATAGAACTTCATGAATCCAAAATAGAGGTCTACCAATCATTTTAACAAGGTTTGATGTTCATTTAACACTAGAATCATGTGATTCTAAGATAGGATAATCACTTATTACCAAACTCTAATTGATTATCTGTTACCAACAATGGCATTTTAAAAGTCCATACCCGATCACTTAACTTGCGTCTTAGAACTCATAATAATCGGTTAGCCCCTTAGCATAACCGGTTATTAGCCAATCTTAGCTCTTTGGAATAACCAGATAATTGGTTAGCCCTTCTTGGCTAATCAGTTATTTGATTAACTAGACATTCTACTAGATACCAATAATCGGTTAGCTCTTTAGCATGTTATCTAGGTATCAGGATGCTCTAGAACATACCAATAATCAGTTATCCTTCTTGGATAATCGATTTTCTAGGTGTAATGAACCAGAAAAATAGAGCTAAAACTCAACAACTCCTGAACCTTTCAATCTTTCCAACAACTTATCATGTAAACTCAACTTACACATAAGTTATACTATTATACAAGTGAAAGATCACCAAAAATCAATCACAAGCATTTTCAAACAAAACTAAATGGGTTTAAACAACACAACTAAGCTCTCAAACTCATAGTTCCATTTTCACGTTTACAAAGATTCCAAACCAAACACAAGCTTATCATTTATAAATATATCATTAACACAGTTTCTAAACTTAACAAAACTCTTAACTCAACCATAAACATCAAGTGCAATTAAGAAGAGAACAAAAGTGAAGAAAAGAAACTAAATAACCCCCTACCTCAACTCCTTAAAGATGGTAGGCTATGTATATTCCTTGCTTTTCTTTCCCTTTCCCTTCCTCTTTCCTTCTTTCTTTTTTCTCTTCCTTCTTTATTTTCTCAGCTGCTCCAACATGAGAGTGAGAGAGTGAAAAGTGAGATAAGAATGAAAGAAAGATAAGAAAGTCAATAGAACAATAACAGAGATGGTGGGAAGGAGAAAAGAGATAAGATCTTATGACTTTGGTAATTAACTAGAAGTATTGTATCTCTTAAGGATACTTTTATCTTCCTTTACTGAGCTTTCTAACTTTAAAAAGTGTCATAGAAAATCCTAGGACTTCTTCTTGTCCTTAAACTTGATTTTCAATGACTTTCTATACACTATTAACTATCACTTGAGCTCTATTGCTCATCATTAAGTTAAATTAAACCTTCAAAATAAAGCTAATAGCTTTCAGATATTTGCCTTAACCTATACTCGTTATCAGAAAATTTCCTATCTTTTACTTGATATCTTCACAAATTCTCATAATTTATCAAGATATCTGCCTATTTAATCTAGCTTTTAAACATTTACTTAGTGTTATTAAAATACTAAACTAACTTAGTTAATTCTCCAAAATTAACCACATTACTTTTTATTTATTTGTGACCTAGAAATAAGTTCTCCATATTTATTTCTCTCATCTAAGTAGTTTATACTACTTCCTAGGCTATTAACAACTATTTGCCACATTCAGTGATATAGAAAAATAGCCTAACTAACTTAAAAAGGTTACCAAAGTTAATAGGAAACTCATACAAGGGTTACTTAACTTCTATAACCATATTTAAGTCAAACAGGTTAGGGAGGATGTTACAGGTGATATGCCTTCTTTACCTGTGATCCTAGATTTGGCTAGGGTTACTTAGGATAGTGTTGTGTAACGAAGTACTATTACATATAGGATGAGTGCACTGGCCTAATAAGCAGGCTATCACCGAGTGTTTGGTAGATTGAGGAGGAGACATGCCCTCTCTACCTGGGTGGATTGAGGAGGTTACATGCCCTCTTCACCTATTTGAGATAAAAGGACAGGAGTCTGGGGAATAAGCTGAGAAAGATGATAATTAATGAGTACTAAAGGAAAGATTAATGGTATTGCTTTAGCATTTTGCACATCTTCATGATTTTTCTATATAAATCATAGATTTGATAATGAATATTTGCATTTTGCATAAATTGTAAATATTATGAGGATGATGTGAGATGATTTGTATGTTGATATATTTATAATGAATCCTATGATTTATTGGTTGATAAGGTTATAAATCTATATACTTTTGAGTATATGTTTGTTGTTCAATGATTAAAATTGAACTTCTGCCCTTGGGAAGATAAAGGAAATAATTTGGAAATTGTCGCCTTTCTATCAAAGATCATTTCAAAATGATTAAATTTCCCGAAGCAGTTGGAATTGTTCTAATGACATTTGATTATTAGAAATACTAGGAATTCCTATAAATCTCACCCTGCTATTTTCTTTTCCATGATGATTCCAACACATGTTTCACCCACGAAGTAGAGATATAGATGTTGATGTAATATATAGATACTTATTCTTTTAGACAATTGCTATGTATTTATATTTATACAGTAGTTTGTACATGATTTGTATATATATATGCCTATGAAGGCTTGATATGTATCACTTTGATACTGATGTAGAAAACTGGTGTATTAGATTGTATATGTTACTAATGCCAGTGTGATTTATGCATGTTATGTATATAATTATGTATACAAGTATATGTGCATACTCTAGGTTAGTATGTGATAATTCTATGGTACCGAGTTAGATAAATGTACAAGTTCCTAGAGTTCTATTAGATGGACTCAAATGATAAGAAATTGGATAATAAGGAAATGAATAAATAATGGATGGTAACTTAGTGGACGTATTTGGTTAAGCTCTCCAATTGAGCAAAAATTTACCCTTACAAGGCTTGATTAAAATATAAAATTGGTATAGTTAATTACCAAGGTAGTAAGGAGATTAGCCGTGACGTGCCTAAGCCTAAGTACCTCAGTGTAATCTAGATATATGTGGAGTAATTAGTCTTAGGGCATTACACCTACTACTATCTAATCTTTTAAAATCTTAAGTTGGTGTTTTGAAATACATTGTAAATCGTTTGTATCCACTCCTTGAGTGTTTTCGAGAGGTACCCAAAAGAAACAAACACTTGCAAACATCTATCCATTCCTACATTGTGTGAGTGAGCTTGTAGGTTGTGCAAGCCACTTAAATCTGAGTCAAAGAGCGTAAAGAAGCTAAAAAAAGAATACTTTGGCTTTAGCTTGAAGAAGTTGTGTCAAAGAATAATTGGTTGTGATCCTGGAGAGGCAGTGGTTAAAGAATACTTGGGTTGAAGCCTGAAGAGGCTTGGTTGTAAAAGAATACTTGACAAATAGTGGAAAATCATAGTTGTTGCTAGGTACTAGACATAGCCCCACATGGTTTAGGAGTGGACCAATATAAATCTCTATGTAAAGCTTCTCTCCCTCATCTCTTTTCTTTTTTTTTGTTGATTTGATTATGTTAAAGGCTTTAAAATCAAACCTGAAACTATCTTGAGAAGGTTAACTAAAACCAGTTTTAAAGAGAAATTTCATCAGCAACTCCAAATTATTTTTATGGTACAATTAACTTAATCTCACTTAGCAAAGAAGTTTGTTAAACATCATTACTCTACAGAACAAAGTTTGAATTGTGAGAAGGTTGTTTCAACTCAACTAGTCAACTCTCTCACCAAACTTCTCACCTTACTCTAATATATGTTTTCCTAACATTCTCACTGTTATTTTGTTATTAAGAGCAACCTTCTCACCTCCATGTCTAATTAACTTGAGAAAGTAGTCAGAAAGTAGAAGTTTTCAAGAAAAAGGGAACATAATAAAACCCACTTTTTGTGTTATTGCCAACTTCATTTACAAAGAGTTCAAACTTAAGAGATTTGAATGCACTTCAACAACCATGAGTTCTCTTCTAATGAGCTTCAACAACTTTAATTTATAGCCCTTGAAGAGATTACAAATGTTAGGCTTCATTAAATGCAACAATACTATGTTTCGTGACTTATTGAAGAGATATAGCCATTATTTTATCTTCTTGTGGCAGATTTTGCAGCTTTCTTAGAGTTGGTACAATTACTTTTGTACTTTCATAGGAGAATGTTCCATGTTAGTTAACTTTCTAAAAGACATTCCTAAGATGTTTGATCTTCCAAGTTGAAGTCCTATGAGCATAGCTTTCTAATGGAGAGCTTTCTCAACAAATAGCTTTCTGAGCACTGTAAATGCTTTAAGCTTGATTTAAGTCAAGTGTTATCTTCAAGATAAAAATTTTAAGTCCTTAACACACTTCAATAAACTATTAGAATAGCTCACACAATTCAAAATCAAGATAAAACTTTCTGAGCACTCTAAATGCTTTAAGTTTGATGGAGGACCATATTGATAGACGATTTGTAAGATAAGGGACTAAATTAAAAAAATAAATGATAGGGGACCAAGTTGAAAAAAAAATAAAGATAAGGGACCAAACTGCCTATTTTGACTAAAATCTACCAAAACCATTATTTTTTACTTTGAAATAAACAATATTAATGAGGCCATGCATTGCACGGGTTTTTTTTAATTCCTTTTTTAATTTAGTAATCTAAAAAGGCATATACCAAAACTCTAAAAGGAAGAATATATTTAAAACTAAAAAGAAAGATATGAATAACAATTAGAATAAAAGAAATTTTTTCCAAAAAAATATTAAAAGAGAAATTGAATTTAGAATTTAAAAATGAAGAAGTTAAGAGTGACACGTGTCATTCTTTGAGGAAGAGCAGAATAAGAAATTAATCCACTTTCAAGTTTACTTTACTTTAATATATAGGGAGGACTCTATATATATACTATATATATATATATATATATATAGATAGATAGATAGATAGATAGATAGATAGTCCTCCCTTATATGTTGTTAAGAGTGACACGTGTCATTATTTGAGGGAGAACATTATAAAAAATTAATCCACTTTCAAGAAAATATATACTTTAGTTTAACATATAAGGGTGGACTATATATATATATATATATAATTGCATATGTGGGAATGGTTAAAAACAAAACAATAACTATATTTTAATTTCTGTTATGGTTCTGTTTTTTAACAATTTTATTTTTTTATTTATTAGTATGAGAAATTTATACATATAAAAATATGTATACATTTTTTTAATTATTTTAATATTAGATACAAGACTTTACTTTAAACTGGATTTTTATAAATCCAATAGATTGGATCATAATTGAATATCTGATGGATATCCATATATTTTGGTTTGTTTGTTAACCATTCACTAACTAAAATTGGTTCAATCCATCTAATCCTTTAAATTTTATTATTGTAATTAGATGGGTTGCATATGTTCGCCTGATTGAGACTGTGATTGATTTTAGAGTTGATTGATTAGTGTGATTAAGATTGTAATTAATCTCGTACATAATTATAGTTGATTATTTTCTTTTTCTATATAGCAGTCCTCTTATATAAATAGAGGCTAACCTTCCTGTATACAATTCGTTCAGAAATATATAAATATTCATTAGTTTTCTTCTTTATTTTTATTTCTAACTTAGTATCAGAGAGCCTAGACTCTCGATCTAATCCTTTCGCTCACCGTCACCCTGTCATTCTTTGATAAGCCTTACCATTTTCCACTACGGTCAAAATCTCTCACCGTTGCCATTTCTGGTTCGTCACTCCCTAGACCTCTGTTTTCGACATTGCCGGCACCATTAGAACCATCGTCTGCTGATCTACTGGCAGTCAAAATTTCACCACCGTCTGTTGCCACGCCACCTCCCTCTCTGGGCATGTGGTTCACGCACCGAATACCCAGCCATATGTTTGACTCGCGACTCGAGACCCATCTCTGATCTGGACCCATTGACATGGCGCTGACATGGACTTGCTACTTCATTGCTTATGTGTGCACCCCGTGTTGATGTGGTGCTAATGTGTCTTGATGATGTGGCACTCGACCTCATTCCTAAGGTTTTTTGGTGAGATCTTTCTATTTTTGAGGTCTTTTTTTGTCAATTCAGCTACAAAAGTGCTCTTTTTTGGCTATTATTATTCTCTACTACTATGGAAAAGTCTAATGTTACTCAGCCCATTCCTGTTTTACTCAATTGTTCAAATTACATCCACTGGGTTGAGGATATGTGTGGCTTTCTGAAAGGTAAAAGACTTTGGTTGTATGCCACAAGTGATATTACTTGCCCTATCAAAACTATAGATGACACTAATGAGAAGTTTGCTAACAAATTAGAAGATTAGGATAGTAAAAATCATCAGATTATCACCTGGTTTTGATATACCTCTACTTCCAGTACTCATCTGTAGTTTGGATGCTCTGACATTACTAAAGAGGTATGGGATCATCAGAAGAATCGGTATATGATTTCTGATTTGTCTTCTCAATATCAACTGCTAAAGGAACTCAATAGTCTAAAACAAGAGCCCAGACAAGCTGTGTATAAGTTTCTGGCCCAGATGGAAGCTATCTAGGATCAACTAATTTTGTGTGAGCTAACCTTGAAGCATGAAATTGATGCTAAGCTGTACGAGGAGTACTATGATTGCACTAGGCTCATCCAGTTTCTTATAGCTCTCACTGATGACTATGATCCAGTTCGAGCATATCTACTACATTTGGATCCCATGCCCACACTTGAGGATGCCTTTCCTCATCTAAAGTTAGAAGAAACTATATTATGTCTTCTTCGACCTAAAGCAGATTCGGCCTTTGTAGTTACTCATCAAAAGGGCAAATTCTATCGTCACTGCCGTAAACCTGGCCATGCACTTCCTAAATGTCCTACCATAGAGTGTCAAACTTGTAAAAGGAAGGGTTATATTGCTCCTAACTACCTCTTTCTGATATGTATATACTATAAACTTCCAAGTTATTTGATTAAGCAGTGCCCTACTCGACCACCAAGACCAAATCAGAGTAAGTTTCAACCTCATCCTAATTCCTCCTCCAAGCCTATACTTGCAGCTTCAGTTATCGATGATGCCTCTTCCTCTACTTCTCAAATCTCTCTTTCCACTAATGATCTTGAGTCTCTTCTTAAGCAAGTCCTTTCTCAATCTAGTAACACTTCTACTGCCTTAACAACTACACAAGGTGATAACCAATGGTATTTTGATTCTGCATGATGTAATCATATGACTTCCTCATCCTATGCCTTTTCTTCCCTTTCCTCTAGAGATGATATTTATTCTATTCATACTACTGATGGGTCTCTAATGGAAGTAAGTCATAAGGTCTCATCTCCCTACCTACCCTTACCTTATCAAACACTTACCTTATTATCAAATTAAACTTTAGTCTCATCTCTATTTGCTAATTATGTGACCTTGGTTATATTCTTACCTTTTATTCTGATGGTTGTTCTGTGCAAGATCCACAGACAGGGTAGATAATTGGGAATGATCATAAAGTTGGATGATTATTTGAGCTCACTACCCTCCATATTCCTCTGTCTCCTGTTTCAACTCTCTGTGCTGCTTCTACTTCTTCTCTTTTTCAGCTATGACATTAACATCTTGGCCACAGTTCTCTTAATAAACTACGCCCTCTCATTTCTTAGGGAGTTTTAGAGTCTATTAAAGAAGAGTCTTCGCATTGTACTTCTTGTCAAATAGCTAAACAACATGCCTTATCTTTTAATAAAAGTACTTCTATTTATGTTTCTCCTTTTGCTCTTGTGCACTCTGATGATTAGGGTCCAACTCCTACACCCACTATGGGAGGTTCTCAATATTTTATGATTTTCATTGATGACTATTCATGTTTCACTTGGATATATTTAATGACCATTCTGAACTTCCCCAAATCTACATTACCTTTCCCACTATGATTAAAACTCAGTTTTCAAAGACAATCAAGGTTTTTCATCATTATAATGCCTCTAAATATTGCAATTCAAACCTACTCACTTTTCTTGCTAAATAAGGTACCCTTTCTGAGTTTTCATGTCCTAGTATGTCTCAGTAAAATTGTTGTGCTGAAAAGAAACATCAGCACATTCTTGAATTCGTTCGAGCTATACTCATTTCCTCGTCTTGTCCTAAATGTATGTGGGGTGAAGTGTAACGCCCTAATACTAATATCTCAATATATTTAACATACACAAAGATATACAGTACTAGCAATATTACTTCTTACATAATAACATAACAATATATCCATAATAACCAAAGTAGTCATTATAGAGAGCCTTATGAAATGCAGAAACATGTATATATATATATACACACACACACACACACACAACATTAGCATCTCAAAGGGCATAAAGTAATACATATCACTTTTTACATCACAAAACTAATATAAATAATTACAAACTTTGTACTAGAAACAATAAAACTAAAACTAATCTAATCCTTCAACTTCTTTTTCTTTGATGGACCTTCACCTAAATTTATATGGCAACATAGCGGGGTGAGAATTAACAATTCTTAGTGTGAGTAAACCAAAACCAGTCATACATAACATAACATAATAAACATAATCTTAACACATACTAAAAATAAGATATGTTTATAGCTTTACAAGGTTTAACTTTAATAATTAAAGAAACCAAGTTAACTTACATTCATACATACATTCATACTTAGCTCATTTAAGAACTAAGATATTTTACTAAGGATTTTGGCTTCTTGTATTATCTTATAGTAGGGAGGGAAAGCTCATCCTCCCACTATCCATAACCCTGACACTATGGTTAGGAATAATTAATTCCCTACCTTTGGCCAAATGATTGTGCACATCATGTAAGGCTACATACATAGGAAAAATACTACTAATCCATCCTAGCATACATGCATCCAACACACTGCATCTTCACATCTCAAGTGATATCTATGCAATACTATGTTGCTTAAGGTGTTAGATATTTACCTAAGGGAATCCTTTACTTTTGGTTGCACTAAGGTTCATATACTTACTACGTGGTTATTTCCTTCTTCAAATACCTCTAGTAGTATCATAATATACTCTAAAAAGCATGTATAAGGGGTCCAAGCAAGTAGGAAGCTTCATTTCATCAAAATAAAGGTCCTATCAAATTATGGACTTGGCGCCTAGGCACCAAAGGCTAGCGCTCAGGCACCCTGGGTTGGGGCTTAGGTGCCTAGGCGTGCATCAAGCTAAAAATTCTTTTGGCTCCTAGGTGCCAGTGCACCATAGCATATGCCTTGTTTTTCTGGTCTTTGGGCACCTAGGCACCCAACTCTGGCGCTTAGTGCCAGTACACCAGAGTTGATTCTACAGAACTAGTTTCTGCATAATTGGCTTTCCAAACCAATCCAAACCTCAAAATGATAGATTCTAAGTGATTTCTAATCTTAAACATGATATCTAAACATGATAAAATCATCAAACACTAACTTAACCCATCTAACATTGATTAATGAACAAGAATTCAATCCTTAAAACTCATTTTCTAACTTCAAAAACCATGGGAGAACAAGGACAAACTCAAGTCCTAAATCACCACCATGCATCAAACATACTAAACTCAAGTCATCATCAAGTTCATAAACAAGAATCAAGCATGAACAACCAAAACCAACACTCAAACTCATTTTTCAAGAAACAAGCGTCATGCAACAAGTTGAGAAAAGGAAGAGCATAGTCATGGAAAACAAGTCCTTTACCTCACTTTGTGTAGAAGATTGATCAAACTTTGGCCTTGCCCTTCTTCTTCCTCTTCCTTTCCTCCTCTTCCGTCTTCTTCATCTTCTCCTCTTTTCTTGCTTCTTTCTCATTTGTTGCTGCTGTTTCTACTGAAGGAGTCGTGTGGGAGTGGAGAAAAAGAAGTAGAGAAAGTTAAAAGAAATAAAATGATAGGATAGTTTGAAACTTATGCCATTAGAAATAGGTGCTGAAACTTTATATCTAATAGGAATACTTTGATCTTACTAAATCAAGTTTCCTAAATTCCATAGGTATTAGAATAAATCCTAAGATTCATCTAAAAACTCATTTCATCAATTACATAAGTTTCCATATCTGCTACATGTCGATCTGGTATTAAAACACACAATTAGTGTACTTAAAAATACCAAACTAATTCAATTTATCTTAAAACTTTAACTACATCATACTTAGTTCATTTGTGACCTAGAAACAAATTATTCATATTTGTTTCCCTTAACTAAGCAGCTTATGCCATTATTTGAGTCATTTTAAGCTACTTTTCACCTTCTGTGTTATAGCAAAGTGCCTAAACTGACTCAGTTTGTCACAAAATTACATAAACATGTTAAGCAAGTAATATGCTATCTCTATAACCATATACAAGTCTAACATTTTGTAGAGAATGTTACATTTCTCCCCTCCTTTTTAAAATGTTGACCCTAAAATTACTTACCTCCTATAAACAACTTCGGGTAGTCTTGTTGCATATGGCACTCTAGCTCCCAATTAGCCTCCTTGGTGTCAATGCTATCCTATATATCCTTCACTGGAGGAATATTCTTACCTCTAAGCTCTTTGACCCCTCTGTCTATGATCCTTACAAGTTGTATATCATAAGACAAATTATTTCTTAATTGTATAGATTCACATTATATGATATGTGAAGGATCTGGATTATACTTTCTTAACTGAGACACATGGAAAATATTGTGAAGATTAGACAAACTGGGAGGATGGGTTGGTATGGACTAAGAAAAAAAAGATTTAACTTTTGGGTTTTCAAAGATCTACCAATCCTTGTTGTAGGATTAGCTCTTAGGAAAACATGTTCTCCTTCATCAAACTCAAGAGGTCTCATTCTTTTGTTAGCATAGCTCTTTTACCGAATTTGAGCAATAACCAACCTATCCTTAATTATCTTCATTTGCTCTGTGGTCTGTTAGACTAACTCAGGACCTAGGATGGTTCTTTCACCTGTCTCATACAAACATAGAGGCGATCTACACTTTCTTCCATATAAAGCCTCATAAGGTGTCATACCTATGCTGGTGTGGTAGCTATTGTTATGGGCGAACTCCATTACGGGTAAGAATCTATCTCAACTCCCTTGTTGTTCTAAAATGCACGCTCTAAGCATATCCTCAAGGGTTTGGATAGTTCTCTCTATTTTCCCATCTGTCTGCGGGTGATAAGTCGTGCTAAAACTTAACTTAGTCCCAAATGCCTTTTGCAAGGCTCCCCAATATCTAGAAGTGAATCTAGGGTCTCTATCTGACACTATACTCATGGGGACTCCATGCAACCTAACTATATCTTTCAAATATAGCTGAGCTAATTTATCTAGAGAATAGTTAGCTCTAATTGGCAAAATGTGGATAGATTTGGTTAATCTATCCACTATGACCCAAACTACATTATATCCTAGTTAAGCCTTGGGTTAACCCATTACAAAGTCCATGAAGATCTTATCCTACTTCCATTCAAGGATTCCTAAAGACTGTAAAGGTCCAGAAGGTTTCTGGTGTTCAATCTTTACCTTTTGGAAAGTTAGACACCTTGACATATATTTTGTTATGTCCTTTTTCATTCCAGGACACCAAAACATCTTGCTCAAATCATGACACATCTTAGTGGCTCCGAGATGGATGGTATACTTACTTTTGTGAGCTTCCTCTAGAATCCTTTCTTTGATTTCTGACTCTCTTAGAACACAAAGCCTGTCTCTAAACTTTATTATTCCATCATAAGTCATATCAAAATCCTTTTGGGTTCCTAAGAAAATTTGCTCACTAATGTCCCTTAGAGCTTCATCCTCCTTTTAAGCTTCAAAAATTTGAATCCTTAAGTTATTTACTATGTCCACTCTACACAAAGAGACTATGTGGCATCATAGTCACTGCGAGACTCAAATTCCTGAAACTCTCAAGAATTTCACTCTCTTGGACCATCATCCAGGACACATGTAGGGATTTCCTACTTAGTGCATCAACTACTACATTGGCTTTACCTAGGTGATACTTTAACTCAAAGTCATAATCCTTTAAGAATTCCGTCCATCTTCTCTGTCTCATGTTCAACTCTTTTTGATCAAACAAATACTTTAAACTCATATAATTGCTGAACACCTCAAACTGGATGCCATAGAGATAATGACTCTAAATCTTTAAGGCAAACACTACAGTGGCTAACTCCAAATCATGCGTAGGGTAGTTCTCTTCGTGTGGCCTTAACTGCCTCAATGCATAGGCAACTATTCTTCTATCTTGCATTAGAACACACCCTAAACCCATCTTTGAAGCATCACAATATACCTCAAAGTTCTTATAGGGATCTAGAATTACCAAAACTAGTGTAGTGATCAACCTCTTCTTCAACTCTTGAAAACTATTCTTACAATCTTGAGTCCACTCAAAAGTACTACCTTTCCTAGTTAACCTAGTCAATGAAAGCACTAACTAAGAAAATCCCTTAATAAACCTTCTATAATACTCAGCCAGGCCTATAAAGCTCCTAATCTCAATCACAGTGGTGGGTCTCTCCCACTGTACTACTGCCTTAACTTTAGAAATTACAAGGCCCAAAAACTGTAGTTCTGTTAGCCAAAACTCATACTTTGAAAATTTGGAAAACAACTTCTTTTTAAGGATCTCTAAAACTATTCTTACATGCTGCTCATATTCCTTCATTGTCTTGGAATAGATAAGGATGTCATCAATAAACACTCCCACAAACTTATCTCGGTAAGGTCTAAAAATCTTGTTCATATAATCCATGAACACTGTTGGTGCATTTATCAACCCGAAGAACATCACAAGATATTCATAATGCCTATACCTAGTCTTAAAAGTGATTTTAAGGATATCCTCTTCCCTAACCCTGATTTGATGATATCCAAATCTTAGGTCAATCTTGTAGAACACTGAAGGTCCTCTTAATTGATCCACCAAATAATCTATCCTAGGCAATGGATACTTGTTCTTGATGGTTACCTTGTTCAACTGTCTATAGTCGACATATAACCTCATGGTACCATCCTTCTTCTTCACTAGTAACATTGGTGCTCCCCATGGAGAAATACTAGGCCTAATGAATTGCTTGTCTAACAACTTCACTATTTGTTTTTTGAGCTCTGCTAACTCTACAGGTGCCATCTTATATGGTGCTATAGATATGAGTCCTGCACCCGGTACTAAATCTATAGAAAACTCTATTTCTTTCTCTGGTGGTAACTCATCTATGTCGAAAATACCTCTTGGTACTCCCTCACCACAAGTAGAATTTTTAGGTTCTGCTTAACCTTTGCATTCAAAGAGAAAAGGAAAACATATCCTAGAGCTCCTTCTAGCAAACAGTGATTGACCTAATTAACATTGAGATAAATAGACTCAAAAGAAACAGTTTTGGTAGGAATATCAAATAGAAACACTAAGGTTTTATCTAAAGAGATCAAAACCACGTGATTAGACGAAAATCAATCTATACCAAGAATGATATCTATGTCCACAAGAGGTAAACAAATAAGATATACGAAGAAAACTCAGTCTTTGACTTCTATATAGTAGTCAATACATACTTTTGAGGTTATAACTAGTTTACCGATTAGTGTGGAAACAAATAAGTCATATGGTAATTCTGACATAGGCAAATCGAACATCCTTACACAATCATAAGAAATAAAGGAGTGGGATGCTCCTGAATCACTCATGACATTTAAAAGATGATTATGAATTATGCCTTTACCTTGAAAAAGGCCGAGAGACTGGGCCACCTCTTTTCCACCTAGTGATAAGTCTATATTTTGTAGTCTCATACAGGATAAATTACAGTGATTTGCTTATGTTTATTGGTGAATTTTAGATGGATCCTTATCATTGTTTTCGTTTTTGCAGATGAAAGAGTTTTTCACATTTAGAGTGAAAGAAAGCGCATTTTCAGACCAAAAGAGTACTATTTTGGCTTAGACAAGGCCCTGTGTCAACTCAGATGTGATTGAGGAGTTAGACACGGTCCTGTCTAACTTGGAAAACATCTTTGGTATGGAGACATGACCGTGTCTCTAGGTCACACAGTCATGTCTCCCTTTACGTTGAAGTTACGCTGTTTTATAAGCTCACACAGTCGTGTCAAGCTTAGACATAGCCATATGAGGTCTCCTATGCGTAAAAATGGCAGTTTCACCCCCAAATATTATAAATAGAAGTGAACCCCTAAACCTGAAAACAACTTTTGTTGCAACAGACTTTGGAGAGATAATTCAAAAGAGAGAATTGTCAAGAATCTCTAGAAGATAGCTATGAAGAGAGGACAAAAATCTTGAAGGCTTGAAGATAACTATCACGGTAAAAGGGGTTTTGATTTCTCTTCCCTCCAGTTTTCCCCTTTCTTTAAGTTTTTCTTTCCATGGATTTGTATTATGATTTGGGTTTGTTATTGAACTTGAGTAACTAATCCCATAGCTAGAGCTTTGGGGGATCTTGTTTTCCTAATTAATTGATTTTCATCTCGAATTTGATTAAGGTAATTTCAATTGGGTTTATTGTATTGTTTGAATTCTTGTCAAGACTTGATCACTTTTGGGATACTTTAATTCATTGTTTGACTAGTGACCATCCTCAACTAATGAGTGGACCTATATAATAAACCTAAGATTAGATTGGTGAATGACTAAACTTTAATTTATTCTACCAATTGAATTGATGATTATGTTAGTTCATCGCTTGAATTGGGGCTGAATGATTCCTAGTTAATTCAAGTAAATGACCAAATAAGTGAATAATTTAGGAATAGAATATTATTTATCTATGACCATTGGGATTCAATAGTAATTAAGAGAATATTAGCAATATAATTACCTTATATCTTAAATGAATGAAAATTTGATTAAGTGGATTGAAGTGAACCTTGCATCCTAGTTTTCCTCTAATTAATTTATCTTTATATTGTTTGATTATCCATCATTTTTTCCTTGTTTTCTTTCTGATTTTACTTTGAATTACTTTTTACACTTACGATTGTTTAAATAACCAAAGGTTTAATGAATCTAATAATTACCTCTTATTCCTCGTGGGATCGACAATTGGGACTCAAGTCCTATATTACTATACGATAGAGTGCACTTATTCTTAGTATATTTTACGCTTATCACCTAGAGTGTAAACTCTTCCTTTGGCTAGTAGTTTTGGGGTTGGCACATCTTCCTTCTTCAGGGGACAATCTCTGGAAATGTGCCCTGGTTGTTCACATGTATAACATATGGATTGGCCTGCCAGACACGGTCTGACTCCAAGTATTTTTCAACATTTTGAACATCTTGGTACCTTGGAATCTATGTTGCGTTTTCCCTTAGGGTTGCTCGATTTAGAAGCACCCTTCTTAACTTGTCATCCTCATGTTTTCTCTTTTGGAACTCTTGTGACTTCTACTCCATATGAAGCTTGTTGTCACAATCTTCCACAATTCAGCACTTGTTTAAGATGGGAAATCTCTAATATGTAGGGGTCAAATGACCCTCTGTATATCGCCTCTCAATCCTTCTTCAAATTTAATGCACTTCTATGCTTCATATGGATTAAATCTGACATAAGGAGAAAACTTCAATAACTCATCAAATCTGGCCATATACTAACTAATTGACATATTGCATTTCTCAAGCTTTAGAAATTCCATCTCCTTTGCACTTTGCAAATTCAGAGGAAAATATTTTTGTGAGAAAAAAATTTCTAAACACTCCCAAGTGATAGGAGTTCTGGATGCATCTAGCAACCTCTTTGCATCCGTCCACTAGTTCTCTACTTCCCTTCTAACATGAAAGATTCAAAAAGAACCCTCTAATTGCCTGAGCAAGTCTTAACAGCAAAAATCTTTCTCTATTTCCTTCAACCATCAAGTTGCTCGCACCGGGTCGTATTCCCCCTTGAACAATGAAGGATAAATCTTCTTGAATTCAGACAAATCAGTAAATTTCTGGTTCTTCACCCCTAATACTTCTGGTACTAGTTGCATTGGTTGAGTAGGTTGCGTAGGATGTTGAGGTTGGTTTGCTCCCATCCTTTCAAGCACCCTTGCTATAACAGCTGCCTAGTCCCTCATAGCATTAGTAGTAATGGTCGTCCGCTCACTCATGGCATTGGCCAATGCCATAACCGCTTAGGCCATATCAAGGCCCTCTCTAGTTGAATTCTTTGTTTCCCTAATGCACCTCGGGGTGCCGTAGTTTCCTGTACACACAAAATAATACATATTGAGTTGATTAGTCTTAATATCATGTAACCATGCAACAATAGCTAATAACATTCCAACCTAAGGTAAGTCATGCAATTCCATTCAAGTATCTCACATAAGAGACAAGAAAAGCACAACTCCTAGGAAGAACTCCTAAACACGCCTAAGCATAGTCAGCCCATACCCTGGCTCAACAGGATGAACTTCTTTGATACCATAATGTAACATCTTAATACTAATATCTTAGTATATTTAACATACGCAAAGATATGCAGTACTAGCAATCTTACTTCTTACATAATAACATAATAATATATCTATAATCACCAAAGTAGTCATTATATATATATATATATATATATATATATATATATATATATATATATATATATATACACAACATTAGCCTCTCAAAGGGCATAAAGTAATACATATCACTTTACATTACAAAATTAGTATAAATAATTTCAAGTTTTGTACTAGAAAGAATAAAACTAAAACTAAAATAATCCTTCAGCTTCTTTCTCTTTTTCTATGAAGAGCCTTCACTTGGATTTACATGGCAACACAGTGGGGTGAGAATTAACAATTCTCAGTTTGAGTAAACCAAAACCAATCTTACATAACATAATAAACATAATCTTAACACATACTAAAAATAAGTTATGTTTATAGCTTTACAATGTTTAACTTTAATAATTAAAGAAACCAAGTTAAGTTACATTCATGCATACATTCATACTTAGCTCATTTAAGAACTAATATGTTTTACTAGGGATTCTGGCATCTTGTATTATCCTGTAGTAGGGAGGGAAAGTCCATCCTCACACTACCCTGTAATCCTAGCACTATGGTTAGTAATAACTGATTCCCTATCTCTAGCCAAATGATTGCGCACATCATGTAAAGCTACACAAATAGGAAAAATACTACTAACCCATCCTAGCATACATGCATCCAACGCACTACATCATCACATCTCAAGTGATATCTATGCAACACTATGTTGCTTAAGGCAATCCTTTACTTTTGGCTGCTCTAAGGTTCATATACTTACTACATGGTTATTTCCTTCTTGAAATACCTCTAGTAGTGTCTTAACATACTCTAAAAAGCATGTATAAGGGGTCCAAGAAAGTATGAAGCTTCATTTCATCAAAATAAAGGTCCTATCACATTCTGGACCTAGCGCCTAGGCGCCCATTACTGGTGCTCAGGCGCCAAAGGCTGGCGCTCAAGAACCCTGGGTTGGCGCTTAGGCACCCTGGGCGTTCATCATGTTAAAAACTCTCTGGGTGCCTAGGTGCTAGCACACCAGAATTGATTTTGCAGAACTAGTTTCTGTATAATTAGTTGATAAGTCCATATTTTGTAGTCTCAAACTGGATGAATTATGGTATGATGATTTGCTTGTGTTTATTGGTGAATTTTAGATGGGTCCTTATCATTGTCTTTGATTTTTACAGATTGAAAAGGGTTTATAACATTTGGAGTGAAAGTAAGCGAAGACACCACATTTTTAGAGCAAAAGAAGATCATATTGGCTTAGACTGGGCCTTGTGTGCAACATCCCGAGACTGCCTGCAGGATTGATAAGTATCCCCACAAACCAACACGAGTCTTTTCAGTATACTTTGTCCTCACTCACACGCATCTTAGGAAACATCTTAGGAGGTCACCCATCCCACAAGTGCTCCAAGTCAAGCACGCTAAACTATGGAGTACTTATGTTCTTGGCTCCCGAAAAAAAGATGCATCTTGTTGATATGGGTGGTGCTAATCAATTCTTTTTAGCCATCCTCAACTATGCAGTCCCATACCTACACAGTATCTAGATCCCTCTCATTCCGGTGTGTATTTAGTTCATTCACGTGTCCCTCTGCCTAGAAGCCTGCCAGGAGGCACTCCTTGTCCGTGCTTCATCTTTTGCACCGGTGACCACTCCCCGCCCTCATCTGCCATGTGACACCCGGGGCCGAAGAGGGCATGGAGTGGTCGTCGGTGCAAAAGATGAAGCACGGATAAGGAGCGGCTCCTAGCAGGCTTCTAGGCGGAGGGACACATGAATGAACTAAATACACACCGGAATGAGAGGGATCCAGAGACTATGCAGGCATGGGACTACACAGTTGAGGATAATTTAAAGGAATTGATTAGCACCACCCATATCAACAAGATGCATCTTCTTTTTGGAAGCCAAGAACATAACTACTCCATAGTTAAACGTGCTTGACTTGGAGCACTTGTGGGATCGGTGACCTCCTGGAAAGTTTCCTAGGATGCATGTGAGTGAGGACAAAGCATGCTAAAAAGACCTGTGTTGCTTTGTGGGGACACTCATTGATCTTGCAGGCAGTCTCGGGATGTTACAAAAGGTATCCGAAAGGGACCTCTCCTAGTACGGTGTGGTTCGGGGACGAATCATGCGGAAGCTGGTGGGCATGTGACACCCGGGGCTGACAAGGGCAAGGAGTGGTCGCTGGTTCAAAAGATGAAGCACGGACAAGGAGCGGCTCTTGGTAAGCTTCTAGGCAGAGGGACATATGAATGAACTGAATATGCACCAGAATGAGAGGGATCCAGAGACTGTGCAGGTATGGGACTGTATAGTTGAGGATGGCTTAAATGAATTGATTAGCTCCACCCTATCAACAAGATGCATCTTCTTTTCGGAAGCCAAGAACATAAGTACTCCATAGTTAAGCGTGCTTGACTTGGAGCACTTGTGGGATGGGTGACCTTCTGGGAAGTTTCCTAGAATGCGTGTGAGTGAGGACAAAGAACGCTGAAAAGACCCGTGTTGGTTTGTTGGGACACTCATCGATCCTGCAGGCAGTCTCAGGACGTTACATTGTGTCAACTCAGAAGCGATTCTTAAGTTAGACACGACCTTGTCTAACTTAGGGAACATTTTTAACTTGGAGACATGAACGTTTCTCTAGGAGACATGTCCTTGTCTCCCTGATGTTGAATTTACGAGCTTTCCTGGTCTACACAGTTGTATGAAGCCTTCTACGCATGAAAACTTACAGTCTTGCCCCTGAATAATATAAATAGCAGGGAATCCCTAAACCAGAGAGCACTTTTGCAGAGGAGAAACCTTTTGGAGAAAAAGCACGGCAAAGGACTGCCATGAATCTCTGGAAGACGGCCACGAAGAGATGACATAATTCTTAAAGACTTGAAGATCACAATCTCCATTGAAGGGGTTTTGATTTCTCTTCCCCATAGTTTTTCCCCTTTTCTTTAGGTTTTTTTCCTTCCATAGATTTGTGTTATGATTTGGGATTGTTATTGAACATGAATAGCTAACCTCATAAGCTAGGGCTATGGGGAATTTTGTTTTCTAATTAATTGGTTTTGAATTCGAATTTGATTAAGGTAATTTCTTTGGGTTTATTGTATTGCTTGAATTCTTGTCAAGACTTGATCAATTTTGGCATGCTTTAATTCATTATTTGAACGGTGGCCATCCATAACCAATAAGTGGACTCATATAATAAACCTAGGTTTAGGTTGGTGAGAGATAAATCTTCAATTTATTCTACTAATTAAATTAACAATTAGGTTAGTTTATCTCTTGAATTAGGGCTTAATGCATTCCTAGTTAATTCAACTAATTGACCAAATAGGTGATTAATTAGGAATAGAATATTGTTTATCCATGACCATTGGGATTCAATAGCAACTAAGGGAATTTGGAAAGAGAATTACCTTACATCATAAACGAGTGAAAATCTGATTAATTGGATTCAAGTGAATCTTGCATCCTAGTTTTTGTAACATCCTCTTTTTTAGCATGTTAGACTAGTTTATGGTTACAAAGGTAGCATAACACTTGCTTGACATGTCTACTAAATTTTGTGACAAACTGGGTTAGTTTAGGCACTTTGTTACAACCTAAAATGTGAAAAGTAGCTTAAAATGACTCAGATAGTAGCATAAATTGCTAAGTTGAGGGAAATAAATCTAGAGAATTTGTTTCTAGGTCACAAATCAGGGAAGAGGATGTAGTTAAAATCTAAGGATAATCAAAGTTAGTTTAATATTTTTAAGCATACTGGTTATGTGCTTTAATGCTGGATGGACTAGTCACAGATATGGAAAAATAAGAAAATGGTGAAACATGAATTTAGATGAATCCTAGGATTTATTCTAAAGTTGTTGGAAGTTAAGAGCCTTGAATTGGTAAAATTTAAGTGTTCTTAATAGCTATAAGTTTTAGAAAATCCAATTTTTGCTCTAGAGACACGCTGTTCTTTAAGAGCCATTAACCTTGACTTTTCTTTCTTATTTCTCACTTATCTCTACGACTGGAGCAGTAGTAGAAAAGGGAGAAAGAAAGAAGAAGAAAAGGAGAATGAAGAAAGGAAGAGAAAGGGAAAAGAGAACACCAAGGTTTGAGCTTCATCTGCAAGAGGTAGGGGTGTTTGCTATCTTGTTCCTTCATCTTCTATTCTTTTCTTCATGTTTGTTGTTTGTGAGTTTGGAATAGAATATGGGTTTGGATGAGTTTCTTAGAGATTGAGTTGAAAGAACTCATTAGAAACTTGAGATAGGCTTGTATTAGAGTTATGGCTTGAATCATTGATGTTAGGAGTTGTGGAATGAATATTAGAGGTTGTTATTTGGTTCCTAAAACTATGTTTAGATGAGTTAAAATTATACACAAGATGTATTTGATGATTACAGGTGTTTAATGATCACGTTTATGATTGGAAACCCTTTGGAAATTGAGTTTGAGTGAATAGAAGTGAGACTGTTCCTAATGGAACAGTGGCAGTTTCTGCATAATTCTATAGAAACTAATTTTGTGCACTAGCACCTAGGTGCTAGAGTTGGGCACTTAGCCCAAAAGGTGAGCAGCAGCAGGCTGTGTGTAGGGCACCTAAGCACTCAAGCTAGGTGCTTGAGTGCCCATTGCAAGGGAGAACAAGGCAGACTCTCTGCCATCTCAGAGCCTAAGCATCTTATATGGAATGCTTAAGCGTTGAGCCAACGCCTGAGCACCCAATAGCTAGCGCCTGAGCGCATAGTCCAGAATTTCACAAGATTTTTAACTTGTTGAAATAGAGTTCCCTATCAATTGGGATCTCTCATATATGCCTTTTTTAAGTGTGTTGAGGAACTAATATAGGTATTTCTTGGAGAGAACAACTACCTAACATATATGAGGAATTGAGAAAACCTTAGGCATCTTTTAAGATGTAGAATGCATAGGTGAGTTTTTAGGACCTTAAAACAACATGAGATTACTTTTGGTATTACTTGAGTAGTAATGACAAGGTGTACTAGAAACAACTAGTTTGGGTTTGTTTGCATAATATGCCTATCTATATGCATAGATTGCTCCTTTAGAGATAAAGTTGAGCTCAAGATGCATAGTTAGTGTATGCTTCCTTGTTTATCAAGGTTAAGTGTTGTGTTTTACTAGAAACATGGGTTAGTTCTTTTATGTGATAGAGTTGAGCAAAGAGTGCATGTTGTCTAGTTATAGCCCTTTTCACTTGGTTAGGGTGAACCTTATGATAGGAGTTGATAGAACCTTAGGCATCTAAGTGTTGTGGAATGCTATAAGGTAGTATCTAGAACCTTGAGCAACTTGAGGCTGCCTAGAGATCACTTGCAAAATGATGAGGTGAGGTGCTAGATATAAGAATACTAGTGACATGAATTTTACTTCTCATATGATAAGTTGAGGTAAAGTCTTAAGTTACTAGTGTTGTTTTTCACTTGGTTAGGATGAACCTTGTGATGAGTGTAAGAGTTTTAATAATAACTTTGCACATTTGGTTTTCAAACTTGCTATTTTCTATTTCCTACGTATTGTAACCTCTTGTAGTGGGCAATACTATTAAGGTCGGGGTTACCCGTATGGGGGTGGTAATAGTGCTCTTACTGTGATGAGGGGAATGAATCCACTTATTACATAGTAGTATTAGGGCTCTTTTGCCAATCCTACCCAGTATATACAAGGAAACATAGTTCTTAGGAATTAATCAAGTAAAATGTGCTTTCTAAAACTAAAAATCTGTATTAGCATTGCATAATCATATTATTAGAACATCATGAATGCATGAGCATTCAACATAAATGAGCAGTGACTCATTTATCTATTGCGAGCATAATCTTATGTAATAGTTTGGTTTACTCATTGTAAATGGATAAACTTTGGTTTTGGAATATTGATACTGAGAATTGTGAGTTCTCACATCGTGTGTTACCATGTGAATCCAGATGGAAGTTCTTCCAAAGGAAAGAAGAAGTATGAAAACTAGATTAGTTTTTATGCTTAGTAGATAAAGCTTGTATTTATTTACACTACTTTGAGTTTGTATATCAAGTTTATGTATTACAATGTGACCTTTTTGAGGCAGTGATGTGTATATATATAACTTTTAGTTTGTCTTGGCTCTCCATAATTATTTGTTCAAATGTTACGGGTTAGTTTGATGTTTAAGTTAGAAGTAGCATAGCTAATACTGTATACTAAGGTATCTGGTATTAGGATGATATAGTTTCCCTCTAAGTGATTTATCTTTATGTTGATTAATCATCCATCATTCTTCTTTATTTGTTGTCTAATTTTATTTTGAGTTTCTCTTTACAACTATGATTGTTTAAATAACCAAGGGTTTAGCGAATTTAGTAATTACCTCTTATTCCTCATGGGATCAACAATTAATGTAACGCCCTTTTTTAGAAGGGAACGTCACATTGTCAATTACAATGCGGGAGATGAAATTTATAAGTTAAGACCCGGTTCTTTTTAATATAATTAAATTTATCTGGTTAAGCTGTATAAATAAAATGGTGACTATTTTTTTTTGTTACCATAATAATAATAATTAGTAGACCATAGTGACGGAATGTAAATGGCATAAAGAGCAAGACAGAAGTAAAGCATACATTTGATCAACATTGCATATTCATATATATATATATATATATATATATATATATATATATATATATATATTTATATCAAATTTGTTTGATTACAAAGGTCGATATACCAAAAAGCAAAACTATACCTGCCCAAAGGATCATACATATACATCCCTAAGATATCAGAAATATACAGCCCACTACAATAAGACATCAGGCCCCCAAAATAAAACACTGGTAGCCCTCAGTTGCTACTAGCAATATCAGTCCCTCAGATGAGGAGGAATCGTATTAGGATCCTCTGCGAGATCCACCTCGGGAACCTCCTCGGGGTCTTCCTTATCCGAGGAAACCCACATAGGAGCCACTGAATGACGGGACGGGGCCCGAGCAGTGGAAACAAAAGAATCCTCCTGTGGGGTGCAGTAGCGGTCACCCCACATTTCCTGGATGGGCAAGTAGAACTCCAAACATACGCTGATGCTGCCCGTGAAGATGGGCGGATCATGACGCCTCCAAGCTAGTGAGATCGACACCTCTCCCTTGTAGATAAAACACTCAGAATTAAGGTTGATGTACTAGCAGTCTGGCCCTCCAAGGAAGGTCAGACGTACATAACCCAGAAATCCACACGGGCGCACCGCCATGATCCGTCAGTAGATGCTAATCGTGACTTGGCCAGAAGCCGAAGAAATCGGGAGCTCCAACCTCCTTGCCGTCGTCTTCGATGGAACACAATATATAGGTAGAAAATAACAGAAATGCAGGAAAGAGGTAAGACATCCTACCATCATTACTAGTTATAGCAGCAAGAAACAAAACGGCGTAAAGCACCCACATAGCATTTTAACAGCAATAAAAATAATAAACATTAAGTAGCAGTAATAAACAACCAAGCAGTTCCAGACAGTTATTTATATCAGTAGCACCACAGTTCCAATTATAATAATGAATGAATGCCAGATAATACATGGACTCACTATGCACATGTATACAAGGTCAAAATCCTACTCTATAGAGCTAGACACAAATAGTCGAAGAGAAAGATCAGGAGACTCGTCTGCAACTCGGCTGCTGCGGCCAAAGTGCTATAACTCATCAGTTTATCCACGTGCACATCAAGGCATTGTACAGACAGTCTACGCTAGATCACGACATTGGACAGTGCCCGGTCATGATCGTCGATGCGTTTGCATCGGTTTGCCCAACGGACAGAAGAGCTACCAACTGTCCATTACGGGGGTACCCGCACCCCGACGCCCCCATGGTCAACAATATGACCTACACTAGTCTACTCGCACCAGCACTAAAGTGTGTTCAATCTCCTAGGCAACATGGCCTTAACAATATTCCAAAGGACTTTCACAATGCATAAAGACTTTATGCATAATCATGTATGATCATCATTACATACTATTCCACAATATGCCACAATTGGCCAAACTAAGTATCAACACATCATTGGTCACTCACATGGACCCATACTATCATAATATTGGAATTAAATGAATTAGTACATTTTTAAGGTTTATTATAGATTCTTACTTAAATTTAGTCTTTCTTACAAAGTTTGTCTCTAGAGGAATTCTCTTAATTAATTAAATTCTCTATTATAATTTATTCTCATACACTTAGAAAGCTATCCTAAGAGTCTCAATGTCTCACACTCTCTTGTTCTTGCCCTAATTAAAATTACCCTAAGTTTAATGAAAAATTTCATTCTTAGTTCTTTAAAATTTATGAATCTCAAGGTATATCCAAATCTTCCAATTTGCTAAATTTTCTATCCCATTACCAATAATTTAATCACTTGATTTATTTATGTTCCAAGGTTACCAAAGTTGCATAATCAAGTCCCAAAAGGCCCTAGAGGCCGTGGCCTCCCTAGGGGATTAGGTTCCCAAATTTTTCATTTCATTAATTACATGATGTATACTTGATTAATTATGATTCCCACTTGTTACAATTGTTCACAAAAAATCCTAATTTTAGGCCGCCAAAATCGTGGCCATCCAAGAGAAAATCCCACATCATTTTCTTCCATTTCATCCCTTCCAATCCATTCCAATACATCAATATACATAAACAATCAATCCAATAGCATCAACAAATTGCAAACAACATGTAAACATACTAATCATGCAAACAAAGAATAACCCTTAATAGGGTTTTCTCACAATCAATCACAAACAAGGTTTCTTATTGCTAATAGAGGTTGAGGAGGAGTGTCTTCCTCTTACGAAAGTGAAGAAAGCAAGAGAAGCCTCCTAGAATTTCCTTGTAATTTTCGGATTGGACACCACCAAGAATCCTAAAATTTTAATCTCATTAAAATAGAACCAATGCTCGAAAAATAAAGCATGGATGGTCACCAAGAAGACCATAGAAATGAAAATGAGAAAAAGGAAGTGAAGAATCAGGAAGCTTACCCAAAAACCCTAACCTTGAAGCTTGAAGAAAATGGTGAAAATGAAAGCTTTTCAAAGAACCACCAACTAGAGAAGTGTTTAGGAGGTGGAGAGGATTGAGAAAATGGGGTTGGATAAAATTTTTGTGATGGATAGGGTGTGGAAGGGTTGCTGGCCATGAGCCTCTAGAGAGAAGGAGGAGAGAAAAATTTCAAAGGAAGAAGAAAGATGAAGCTTAGAGAGAAAAGTGAATGGAAAAATTAAAGGTGATAGCTTTTGAATTTTGAACTTAGTGTAGTATAATTAATTGTAGGAAAGCACAAATTCCCCCCTCCCCCAAAAGTGCAGCAGCCGTGAGTTGTGGAGAGAGGAGAGAGAGTGCATGGCTTCCTTGGGAAGTTTGGAGGAAATTTCCTAGAAGCTTCCTTGAAGCTTCCTTGAGAAGCTTTGCACATTTCTCAACAAAGTGCAAAGTAAGCTTGTCTCCTAAATTAAATATTTTTGAGCAGATGATTAATTACACTGTTAAAATTATTTTCCCAGTAAATAAAAGTTACAGTTGATGAAAATTGTAACACCCCAAAATTTCCTATCTTGTAAACAGTAATTTTGACAGTTAACAGAATTTTACTGTTTAGTAATTTTTGGATGCTGTAAAATTATTTTGATTATTTCGTTAGCGTATTTGATCGTTTTGAGTGATTTGCTCCGTGTCAGGAAAATAAAATTTTTTGGGCCTGGGAAAAATTTTACGTAATTTAATTTTTACCGTTAGGTTTTAATTATTTTACGTGATCTGATTCGATATTTGTGTGTTTTCTAATATTTGTGATTTTTTGTAGATGATTATGAATTTTTTTTTACTGTATGTGGGCCCAAGTGGTCCTATGTGGGCCCTGGTGGCCATACGTGGGCCCAGGTGGGTCCCATAAAGTAAAATTTTTGTACGGATAGAAAAATTTGTACTGTTTAGACGGAGACAGGGGATCTTACTAAACCTGAATCTGAAAATAGTTTTTATAATTTTCTTTTACTGTATTTTGTACTGTATTTATTTATCAGGTGATAAAAATATAGTAAAAATATTATTTATAGGGTTATAGCAGATAAAAATAATAAAAATTATACTGCGTAGTCAACAAAGAGGGCTTGACTTGATTTGTACCCTTGGATGAGAATACTTAGTTTGAAGATTAACCATTGATTTAATCAACGGTTAAGAAACAAACTTAATAAAGAAGTATTGGATAATCACCATTGATTTAATCAATGGCGTGAGAATAAACTTGGTTAGGAAGGCTTTGATATCAACCGTCGATTTAATCAAAGGTGTAGAATTGGTCTTGAAAAGTGACAGAGACCATTTATAACCATTGGATTTAGATTTAATCTACGGTGGAGATTTAGTCTTATAAAGTAACAAAGACCATTTATGACAATTGGATTTGGATTTAATCAATGGTGGAGATTTGGTCTTCTAAAAGGTTATAACTAATTATAACCCTTAGATTAAAAGTAAGAAGGAGTAATCTTGACCCTTTATTTTGGAGACACATCTAATGGCTAGGATTTAAAGGAGAAAGATCCAATGACCTAGATTGAGTCTTCTAATCAAAAGTCTACCTAAATCCTAACCATTGAATTAATCAATGGCTAGAAATGCTTCAAATAATGGCTTGAAAAAGATGACAATATTATTGCATGCATAATGCAAGGAGGGGACGATTTTTGTAGTATTTTGGAGCTAAAGGTGATTTGATGACCATTATTACTTGTCATGGTCAATATTACATCATTCTTGACCATTATTACTTTGTTTGCTTCCTTAGGAGAACGCTTGGAGGGGGGCACGGTTTTGGTAGCTTAATAGCTTAGCCAAGTTTCAAGACATCAATTATATGTTGTCTTGGTCATTATTGATTCATTTTCAAGAAGGAAACTTAGCAAATTTTCTCTTCATTTCTCTTCTCCTCTATGTTTCGGCCATGACCATCAAGAACACCTTCCATCCAATCATAGATCTTGAATTTACATGATATTCTAAGCAACTTTCATGTTGGAGACTTTCTCTAAATCATTCATCTTCATAGACTTTCTTTAAGAGCCAAGTTATAAGATATTTGTGGTGAAGTGTAAGGAAACTTCATTTTTTCTCTCTTTTTCATGTCCTAAACCATGTTTGATCCATGGTTCCTCTTAATCAAGCTTAGTATACTAATTTCTATATATTTTGTTTTGTATTTGAGAAGCCTTTGGTGGTGAAGGACTTGGAAAAAGAAGCAAATCAAGAAACTTTTGAGGATCTTCAAGAGGTAAGAGGGAGATCCATCTCACCAACCAAGTATGGTGGTGAGAGATGGTCTTATATTTGATGGATGGTGAATCCATGTGAGGATTCCAATCCATGGTCATGTAATAATTTATGTGTGTTTATGAGTTTTGATTTATTTGCTTATGTTTGATATACTTTGCATGATTTTATGGCTTTGATGATATGCTTATATTATGCATGATAAGTATATGGCATGCTTATAATATTTATGATGAAATATATATATGTATATGTCATGATGTGGTGATGAAAAGGAATTCAATTTTTGGCTCCAATAGCCAAAGGAGAGGGTTTGGTTTTTGATGCCCTTGATTAGGGTTCATGTTGAAATTTTTCAAGAATAAGGGAATTAATTTTTGGTCCCTAGAACTTAGTGAATTTGGGCGAAGACACCTCTAAATAGGTGTTCATAAATTAATAATTTCATGAAGGATGAAAATGGATGATTTGAAGAGTATGAAAAATAAACAAAGGGTTTGCTTTTCTAAGAGAACAAGAACACGGTTTTTGAAGAATTTTCATTTGTTTATTTTGTGTACAAAGATCCTAAGTATTTTTCTAAACATGAGTTTTGAATGAAACGGGCAAACGTTGATTGTAAGGATTTGCAAAGAAAGTGAAAAAGGATTTGCAAAGAAAGTGAAAAAGGATTTGCAAAGAAAGTAAAAATGAATTTGAACAAATAGGTTTGGTTTTTATAACCATCGGTACTTCAGTTTTGAAAATAAAATTTTAATGGTTTTGTTTGTGTAAAACCATATCAATTTAGAAGGAAAAATATTTTGATAATTTTCAATAGTCATGTCCACGTTTTTGAAGGCTTGTAATGCCTAGATTTTGATGAAACAAAGTAATTTTTCAAGTGGAAATATAATTGATTTAATACAAGGAATTTGAAAAGGGAATCAGAGCATTTTAATCACTTGAAAAATTAAGTTTTTGTAAACGAAAATGTTTTTGAACTTCAATTTATTTTGAAGAAGGTTGTGTTTGAAAATGATTTGGGAAAAATGAAGAATATAGTGGTATTATGCAAATCTACTAACGTATAACTTATTTTTGAGTTTTGAAGTACGTTAGAAAATGTTAAGTTTTGAAACATTGATTTATATCAATGGAAAAGTGATTTTGTGAATTATATTTTGGAAAAGGATTTCTTGAATTAAGAAATGTGGAAAAAGATTTTCTTGAATAAGGAAAATATGAAAAATAAAATACAAAGTTATATTATTTTGAGAAAAGTTAAAAAGGAATTTTCGAAGGTTAAGAAATATTTTCTGTAATGAAATTGTGATGAAAAATGTTTTACGTGTCTTAAAAATGTGATTTTTAAGCTACGCAATTTGAAGAATGTGTTGAAATTAATATTGATTTAATTAAGTCCAAAATAATGTTTAGAATATTGAGGAGTATTTTACGTAATTGTAAAATGTTGAAAAATATTTTACGTATCTTAAAAATGATTTGAAATATAGTAAAATATTTCTACGAGATTTGAAAAATGTTAACGTACTTCTACGCGATTTGAAAAAAATGTTAAAATATTTCTACGCGATTTGGAAATCGTTTAAATATTTTACACTATTAAAAATATTATTAAAAAATCACTATGTGATTAAATAATGATAAAATATTTTTACGTAATTGTGAAAATGACAGAAAATCTTATGTGATTTGGAAAGTGTTTTAAATATTTTGAGAATGATAGAAAATGATTTACGCAACTTAAAAGAATGATTTTTAAGTTACGTGATTTTGAAAATGGTAGAAAATCGTTATGCAATTTGAGAAACGTATATTTTTATGTGATTGAGAAAAACATTAAAAATTTTAATACGTGATTTAAAGGTGCAGCAGAAGAGTTGCAGTATTTTGAAAACGTAATAAAAACATTTTGAAATTTTAAAAACGTAACAAGAGTGTTACGGTATTGTGAAAATGTAAAAGAAGTGTTATGAGATTGTGAAAATATAACAGAAACGTTTTGGAATTGTGAAAACGTAACAGAAACGTTTTGGAAATTGTGAAAATGAAATGGAAATGTTGCGCAATTTTGTGAAAACACGACGAAAGTGTTTTATAACTATGAAAATGTGATAATATGATTTTCCTGTTGAAAATATAGTATAAATACTGTAGAACCAGTATATGGATGATGTGTAAGAAAATGACATGTTTTGCCTGTGATTGGCATTTGATGCATTATACATGCATTGGAAAGATATATCTGTGATTGGATTTGGTGCATTATACGTGCATTGAAAAAATATGCGTTGAAGCATATGATTACATTGAACAAATGAAATTGAAAAGATTTGGCCCTTTGGGGTTGGACTTGCACTGATATATTAATGCATTGTATAAAATATAGCTAATAGCTATTATGGCCCTTGTGGTTGAAGAGGGAATGAGAATTGATAGTGAGGTTTATGATGAGGGCGTCGAGGCGCGGCGGTCGACCAGTGGACAGTTGGCGAGTACCCTGTGCCACTTGGCGATGCAGTCTGTTGCAACGCATTAACGATACCCGACAAGAACACGATTCTTTTCAACGACTGGGAGATTGTCTTTGGGCTAAGGCTGACAATTAACTAGAGCATTCTTCTCGAAATTGTGAAAAATCCATGGAGTTATTTTTGATAAACTAAGTCTTTGTGTATATACATAAATCTGAGCATTTATATCTGTATGATATATTAATTGAGGAATGTTGGCTATGACAATTGTTTTGAGTACTTGGATGATGATTGAACTGATAAATGATTAGATGATGATAATTGATTAATGCTGATAGCATGATTATGGTATGATCTATCTGTATGATATGCTGTTTGTGTTATCTCTGTACTGCCATGTTGGTAATGGCGTAGGTGATCTCACCTCTTTGTTATGCTATTTTGCTGTGTCTGTACTGTTAAAATCAAATAATAGAAGGATCGAGTTGTCTTAGACATAACGGGCGATGGATACTCTGAGATTGGTGACAACAATAAGGAGTGGACATTCAAGACTCGAAGGTGTGCAGTGTTGACAAAGGAATAGATGTCTGATGCATCAAGATGGACAGAAAAAGGAATAAGTATGTTAAAGTTTCTCGTTAGTGTTGTACCACGCTATTAAGTAGGACCCGTCATGGGGTTTGCTACTGTTAAAAAAATAAGTCTGTTAATTTTATATTTCTCTCTAAATTATGATATTAATTGGTGTCAATATTGCATAATGAATAGTTGAAATATGATTTTCAATATTACCTAATATTTTCAGTAAATTTACATTTCAGTAAAGAAGAAATTTTGAAAACCCATATTTTATAACTCAAACTTTGTACGAACTTCTTTTCAGATTATGAGTCGGGAGTCAGAAATGTGATGCCCTAAGGAGGGTGTTACAAAAATAATATTTTATTATTTATCAGATAATTTTATGATACGACAATTTTATTTATCAGATAAAACCTCAAAAATGTAAATCTCGTAAACTGTGCCCGACCTTGGGTTTAGTAAGATCCCCCGTCGACATGTTGTCTTGGCTCCGCTCAGTGCACACGCAAAATGAGAAATATACTAAAATATTCGACGTTCTCAGAAAAATCCACAAAAATTCCTAAAAATGACAAATAATAGAAAATGGATATTTGTCATGAAGTAAATAATTTTTCGGGGTGTTTGACTAACTCTGCTTAGTGCGCACGTAAAATGAGAAATATATTAAAATATTCAACATTTTTGAAAAAATTTACAAAAATTCACAAAATTTTTAAATATTATAAAATGACGATTAATGATAAAATAACAATTTTTGGGGTGTTATAACTCTCCCCTTCTAAAAAAAAATTTCGTCCTTGAAATTTGCATACTTTAGAATAATTGTGGGTGTTGCTCCTTCATCTTGTCTTCCAGCTCCCAAGTTGCATCTCCAGTTATTTCATTCCAGATTACCTTCACTAATGAGATCTCCTTGCCTCTCAATTGCTTTATCCTTCTATCCTCAATTCTTACAGGAGGTGCCTCATAGGTTAAGTTCTCTTTTAATTGTATTGTGTCTGGTGCTATGACATGACTTGGGTCAGGAAGGTATTTTTGCAGTTGTGACACATGGAAAACATTGTGAATGGTCGAGAGAAAAGGAGGTAAGGCTATTTGATAGGCTACAGGAACTACTCGGTGAATAATTTGGTATGGTCCAAGAAATTTTGGAGTGAGTTTTCTAGATTTCAAGGCCCGGCCTACCCCAGTCGTAGGTGTGATTTTTAGAAAATACATGCTCGCCTTCCTCAAACTCAAAAGGCTTTCTCATTTGGTTTGCATAACACTTTCGTCGGCTCTGAGCCGTCCTCATCTTCTCCTAAATCATCTTAACCTTCTTAGTTGTCTATTGTATAACATCTGGTCCAATAGTAAGGCGCTCGCCGTCTTGGTACCAACATAAAGGTTTACGACATCGTTGTCCATACAGAGCCTCATAAGGTGCCATCCCTATGCTTCAATGGTAACTGTTGTTGTAGGTGAATTCTATCAACGGTAGAACATCATCCCAACTTCCAGTCTGTTCTATGGTGCAAGCTCTAAGCAAATCTTCCAAAGATTGGATTGTCCTTTTTGATTGACCATCGGTCTGTGGGTGATAAGCAGAACTTAGACGTAACTTCGTCCCTAATGCTTCTTGTAAACTCTGCCAGAAATTTGAAGTAAATCTCGGATCCCTATCCGAAACAATACTCGTTGGCACACCGTGCAGTCTAACAATTTCTCCAATGTACAGCTGGGTCAGTTTCTCCAGTTTGTACCTTATGTTGATCGGAAGAAAATGTGCTGATTACCTGAGTCGGTCCATGATTACCCAAATCGAGTCATGACCTTTTCTTGTCCTTGGCAAACCCACTACAAAATCCATTGCAATGCTGTCCCACTTCCATTCAGGAATAGACAATGGTTGTAGCAATCCCGCTGGTCTTTGATGTTCCACTTTAGCTTTCTGACAAACCAGACAAGTCGATACACGTCTAGTGATGTCACTCTTCATTCCATGCCACCAGAACAACTTCTTCAAGTCTTAATACATCTTTGTTATGCTCGGATGCATATTCAGCTAGCTTGTGTGAGCATGGTTGATGATATACTCTCTAAGCTCTTGGTCACGGGGAATACAGACTCTACCTCGGAATCTCAGAATTCTGTCTGTTCCTTCCGCAAATGCTGTTTCATTGCCTTGCTTCATTTGCTCCCTCACTTCTTGCAAGAACTTGTCAACCTTCTACTTTTCCCGTATGCCATCCATTAGCTCATTTAAGATGGTAACCATATTCATGCAGATCCTTCCTGGTTCTAACTCCACAAAAGACCATACATCTCTGAATTGCTCGATCAGATCTTTCTCCTTAATCATCAGGGCTGAGATATTGATCATCTTCCTACTTAGGGCATCTGCCACGACATTTGCCTTGCCAGGGTGATACAGAAGTTGGAAATCATAGTCCTTCAGGAACTCCAGCCACCTTCGCTGCCTCATATTCAACTCCTTCTGATCATACAAGTACTTCAGACTCTTGTGATCACTGAAGATGTTGAATGTCGCTCCATAGAGAAAATACCTCCATATCTTCAGAGCAAAACTACAGCTGCTAACTCCAAGTCGTGCATCGGGTAGTTCTTC
The DNA here is from genome assembly GCA_029884595.1 of Ormosia semicastrata. NCBI lineage: Eukaryota > Viridiplantae > Streptophyta > Magnoliopsida > Fabales > Fabaceae > Ormosia > Ormosia semicastrata. The sequence continues at coordinate 82,313,136 of JAQQTO010000060.1, forward strand.
TCGTGCACTCACATTTGTCTTGAAGCATAAGCCACTACTCTTCCATGCTGCATAAGTACAGATCCTAGTCCTTGGTATGAAGCGTCACAGTACACTTCAAACTGTTCATTCGGATCGGGTAGCACTAACACTGGCGAGGTAGTCAACTGTCTCTTCAATTCTTGGAAACTCTGTTCATAGCTGTCGGTCCACTCAAAAGCTTGGTTCTTTCTCGTGAGTTGAGTAAGAGGTCCTGTAATCTTGGAGAATCCCTCAATGAACCTCCAGTAATATCCTGCCAATCCCATGAAGCTAAGAATCTCTGTCACTGACTTTGGCCTTTCCCATTGTAGCACTGCCTCCACCTTTGATGGATCCATTGCAATCCCATCCTTTGAGATTACATGACCCAAAAATTTAACTTCTTCCAGCCAAAATTCACATATTGACAGTTTGGCATACAGTTCCTTCTCCTTCAGAATCTAAAGAACTATACTGAGGTGTTCAGCATGGTCCTCCTGATTTTGAGAGTATACCAGAATGTCATCAATGAAGACCACAATGAATCTGTCTAAGTAAGGATGAAAGATTCAGTTCATGTAGTCCATAAAGATAGCTGGTGCATTCGTCACGCCAAACGGCATCACAAGATACTCGTAATGACCGTATTAGGTACGAAAAATAGTTTTGGGTATATCCTCCATTTTTGCTCGTATCTAATGATACCCAGATCGTAGATCTATCTTTCAAAACACCGCTGCTCCCTTCAGTTGGTCCATTAAGTCATCAATTCTGGGGAGTGGATATTTATTCTTGATTGTCACTTTGTTCAGCTGTCGGTAGTCCGCACACAATCTTGATGAACCATCCTTCTTGCGAACTAATGGTACAAATGCTCCCCACGGTTTGTTGCTGCTGAGTAGTTTGTTCGGTTTGTTGTGCGACGGCCTTAGCCATCCTCTGCATCGCCGCTATAGTAGCTGCCATTTCTTCACATCGTGCCATCTTACTGTCTCAAGTCAAAGTAACTGAAAGACACAAGGAAAGTCAGTTGCATCCACTAGGAACACCAAACAATACATCTCTGCGTTTAGTTTTCAAAGAAACACACAACACAAGCAAGACAGACTCAATCACAAGACCCAAAGAAATATAAATCGGGGCTCTGATACCAACTTAATGTAACGCCCCTTTTTAGAAGGGAACGTCACACTGTATAAATAAAATGGTGACTATTTTTTTTTTGTTTTGTTACCATAATAATAATAATTAGTAGACCATAGCGACGGAACGTAAATGGCATAAAGAGTAAGACAAAAGTAAAGCATACATTTGATCAACATTGCATATTCATATATATATATATATATATATATATATATATATATATATTTATATCAAATCTGTTTGATTACAAAGTCGGATATACCAAAAAGTAAAACTATACCTGCCCAAAGGATCATACATACATATCCCCAAGATATCAAAAATATACAGCCCACTACAATAAGACATCAGGCCCCCAAAATAAAACACTGGTAGCCCTCAGTAGCTACCGGCAATATCAGTCCCTCAGATGAGGAAGAATCGTATCAGGATCCTCTTTAGGATCCTCTGCGAGATTCTCCTCGGGAACCTCCTCGGGGTCTTCCTCATCAGAGGAAACCCACATAAGAGCCACTGAATAACGGGACGGGGCCCGAGCAGTGGAAACAAAAGAATCCTCCTGTGGGGTGTAGTAGCGATCACCCCACATTTCCAGATAGGCAAGTAGAACTCCAAACACACTTTGATACTGCCCGTGAAGATGGACGGATCATGACGCCTCCAAGCTAGTGAGATCGACATCTCTCCCTCATAGATAAAACGCTCAGAATTTAGGTTGATGTACCAGCAGTCTGGCCCTCCAAGGAAGGTCAGACGTACATAACCCAGAAATCCACACGAGTGCGCCGCCATGATCCATCAGTAGATGCTAATCGTGACTTGGCCAGAAGCCGGGGAAATCGGGAGCTCCAACCTCCTTGTCGTCGTCTTCGATGGAACACAACATATAGGCAGAAAATAGCAGAAATGCAGGAAAGAGGTAAGACATCCTATCATCATTACCAGTTATAGCAGCAAGAAACAAAATGGCGCAAAGCACCCACATAGCATTTTAACAGCAATAAAAATAATAAACATTAAGTAGCAGTAATAAATAACCAAGCAGTTCTAGGCAGTTATTTATATTAGTAGCACCACAGTTCCAATTATAATAATGAATGAATGCCAGATAATACATGGACTCACTATGCACATGCATACAAGGTCAAAATCCTACTCCATGAAGCTAGACACAAACAGTTGGAGAGAAAGATCAGGAGACTCGTCTGTAACTCGGCTGCCACAGCCAAAGTGCTATAACTCATCAGTTTATCCACGTGCACATCAAGGCATTGTACAGACAGTCTACGCTAGATCACGACATAGGACAGTGCCCGGTCAGGATCATCGGTGCGTTTGCATCGGTTTGCCCCACGGACAGAATAGCTACCAACTGTCCATTGCGGGGTACCCGCACCCCGATGCCCCCATGGTCAACAATATGACCTACACTAGTCTACTCGCACCCACACTAAGGTGTGTTCAATCTCCTAGGCAACATGGCCTCAACAACAGTCCAAAAGACTTTCACAATGCATAAAGACTCTATGCATAATCATGTATGATTATTATTACATACTATTCTACAATATGCCACAATTAGCCGAACTAAGTATCAACACATCATTGGTCACTCACATGGACCCACATTATCATAATATTAGAATTAAATGAATTAGTACATTTTTAAGGTTTATTATGGATTCTTACTTAAATTTAGTCTTTCTTACAAAGTTTGTCTCTAGAGGAATTCTCTTAATCAATTAAATTCTCTATTGTAATTTATTCTCATACACTTAGAAAGCTATCCTAAGAGTCTCAAAGTCTCACACTCTTTTGTTCTTGCCCTAATTAAAATTACCCTAAGTCTTATGAAAAATTTCATTCTTAGTTCTTTAAAATTTATGAATCTCAAAGTATATCCAAATCTTCCAATTTGCTAAATTTTCTATCCCATTACCAATAATTTAATCACTTGATTTATTTATATTTCAAGGTTACCAAAGTTACATAATCAAGTCCCAAAAGGCCCTAGAAGCCGCGGCCTCCCTAGGAAATTAGGTTCCCAAATTTTTCATTCCATTAATTACATAATGTATACTTGATTAATTATGATTCCCACTTGTTACAATTGTTCACAAAGAACCCTAATTTTGGGGCCCCAAAATCGTGGCCATCCAAGAGAAATTCCCACATCATTTTCTTCCATTTCATGCCTTCCAGTCCATTCCAATACATCAATATACGTAAACAATCAATCCAATAGCATCAACAAATTGCAAACAACATGTAAACATACTAATCATGCAAACAAAGAATAACCTTCAATAGGGTTTTCTCACAATCAATCACAAACAAGGTTTCTTATTGCTAATAGAGGTTGAGGAGGAATGTCTTCCTCTTACTAAAGTGAAGAAAGCAAGAGAAGCCTCCTAGAATTTCCTTACAATTTTCGGATTGGACACCACCAAGAACCCTAAAATTTCAATCTCATTAAAATTGCACCAATGCTCAAAAAAATAAAGCATGGATGGTCACCAAGAAGACCATAGAAACGAAAATGAGAAAAAGGAAGTGAAGAATCAAGAAGCTTACCCAAAAACCCTAAGCTTGAAACTTGAAGAAAATGGTGAAAATGGAAGTTTTTCAAAGAACTACCAACTAGAGAAGTGTTTAGGAGGTGGAGAGGATTGAGAAAATAGGGTTGGATGAAATTTTTGTGATGGATGGGGTGTGGAAGGGCTGCTGGCCGTGAGCCTTTAGGGAGAAGGAGGAGAGAAAAATTTCAAAGGAAGAAGAAAGATGAAGCTTAGAAAGAGAAGTGAATAGAAAAATTTAGGGTGATAGCTTTTGAATTTTGAACTTAGTGTAGTATAATTAATTGTAGGAAAGCACGAATTCCCTCCCCCCCCAAAAGTGCAGTAGCCGTGAGTTGTGGAGAGAGGAGAGAGAGTGCATGGCTTCCTTGGGAAACTTGAAGGAAATTTCCTAGAAGCTTCCTTGAGAAGCTTTGCACATTTCTCAATAAAGTGCAAAGTAAGCTTGTCTCCTAAATTAAATACTCTTGAACAGATGATTAATTACATTGTTAAAATTATTTTTCCAGTAAATAAAAGTTACAGTTGATGAAAATAATATTTTATTATTCATCAGATAATTTTATGATACAACGATTTTATTTGTCAGATAAAACCTCAAAAAATGCAAACCTCGCAAATTGTGCCCAGCCTCGGGTTTAGTAAGATCCCCCGTCGACACGTTGACAGTTCAAGGTTTACCAGCCTCAGAGAAAACATTTCGTTATCCCGACTCCGCTCAGTACACACGCAAAACGAAGAATATACTAAAATATTTGACGTTCTCAGAAAAATTAACAAAAATTCCTAAAAATGACAAATAATAGAAAATGGATATTTTTCATGAAATAAATAATTTTTCGGGGCGTTTGATTGACTCTGCTCAGTGCACATGTAAAACGAGGAATATATTAAAATATTCAACGTTTCTGAAAAAATTCACAAAAATTCCCAAAATTTTTAAATATTATGAAATGATGATTAATGATAAAATAAATAATTTTTGGGGTGTTACAATTAAGACTCAAGTCCTATATTACTATACGATAGAGTGAACTTGTTCTCAGTGTATTTTACGAGCATTAAGTTTTTGGCGTTGTTGCTGGGAAATAAGTTTGGTAATATTACAGGTGAAAAGCTCTAGTTAATTTAAATAAAATTTTATTTTATTTCTTATTTTATTTTATTTTTAATTCATTTGTCACTTCGTCTCCCTACTTATATTTCTTGTTTATGCTTACTCGTTCTTATTCTCCTAATCTGCAATTTCTACAAATTGAGAAAATAGCTCACAGGTTAATGAAACAATTTTATACTGAAACGATGACTGAAGAAGCTATAAGGAGGATGGAGAAACAAACAGTTGATGGAACTAATGATGATTGAGCTACCCTAGCAGAGCAAACAATGCTCGAATATTCCATGCCCATGAATGGAGGATACGAAGGGAGTATTACAAGACCAGTTATGGCAGCCAACAACTTTGAGATCAAACCGGCATTGATCTCCATGATTCAAACTTCTATTCATTTTGGTGGATTGTCTTCGAATGATCCAAATCAACATCTAGCCAAGTTCTTACAGTTATGTGATACCATCAAGTATAATGGGGTGATAGATGATCCAATATGATTGCAGCTTGTTCCTTTCTCTCTTAGGGACAGAGCGAGTCAATGGTTAACGTCACTACCAAAGGGTTCCATCACCACATGGGATCAGTTGACATAACAATTTTTAGCTAAAAGTATTTTCCTCCCTCCAAATATGCTAAGTTAAGGAATGATATTTCTACTTTTGTGTAATATGATATAGATACTCTCTATGAAGCTTGGGAACATTTTCAAGAGTTGGTGAGGAGATGTCCACATCACGGATTGCCCATATGGTAGCAAGTCAAACTTTTTACAATGGTCTGTCACCTGCTAAACATTCATTTATTGATGCACTGTAAGAGGTACCATCTAGAGGAAAACATTGACTGAAATCCATGGACTAGTTGAAGAAATGGCGCTTAAAATTATCACTGGAAAAATGAGCATCATGTGACTAGGAAACAAGTCGGTATGCATGCTATTGACTCCTCTTATGCCATTTTGAGTCAATTAGAAGGATTAAAGAAAAAGGTTGAGACTTTAATGGTGGCAAATAGTGCAACCCCACCAATTATATACGAAGCATGTGGCGAAGAGGGACATAAAAATTTAAACTATCAAGTTGGTAGTCCTTTTGCCCCCGAGCAGGAAGGAGCAAATTTTGTTGGCAAATTCAACCGGCCATAGTACATTCCATATTCCAATATGTACAATCCCGATTAGAGGGACCACCCTAATTTCAAATGGGCAAATCAACAGGGCAATCAACAGAGCCATCAAAGAGCTCCGCAGCCAACCCCATGTTTCCAAGCACCTGAAGAGAAGCCAAGTTTTGAAAAATCTATAATGAAATATATTCAGAATTCAAAGGCCTAAATGAAGAGCATAGAAACTCAGATTAGCTAGTTTGATGCCTTGATGTCAGAAAGGGAACAAGGACATAGCTTGGCACTACCGATCCTAATCCAAAGGAATATGCCAAGGCAATTACCCTGAGAAGTTGCTAGGAGCTTGGGGAGCTCTCCAATAAAAAGCAGAAGCAATTGCGAGAGCATGAAGATACTCTTGATGAGTCAGTTAATGTGGAAAATGAGAAGGCAAGTAAAGCACCCTCTGCGGTGCATTTAAGTGAGCCACATCCATTCCCTCAGAGGCTCAATAACACTCAGCGAGAAATGCAATTTGCTAAATTCTTGGAGATGTTCAAGAAATTGTAAATTAATATTTTGTTTATTGAAGCCATCTCCCAAATACCCAAGTATGCTAAGTTCTTGAAGGACATACTTACAAAAAAAGCAAGCTTGAGGAATTTGAGATGGTAAGGCTAAACGAGGAGTGCTCCGATATTCTCTTAAAGAAGCTACTACTAAAATTAAAAGATCCAGGGAGTTTCACTATTCCTTGCTTTATTGGTAACTATTATTTTGAGAAAGCATTATATGATTTAGGTACTAGTATAAATTTGATGTCTTTCTTTGTTTTTAAAAATTAGGAATACAGGAACCAAAGGTCACCACCGTTTCACTACAGTTGGCTAATAGATCCATCACTTACCCTCGCGGTGTAGTGGAGGATGCTTTGGTGAAAGTAGACAAATTTAGTTTTCTAATTGACTTTATTGTGTTGGACATGGAGGATGTGAATGCTTATGTCATGAAGATCATGTGAATTTTGATGATAACAAAGCTAAGTCGAAGATCAAGTCCAAAGGAAGCAAAGCTGGAATAGTTTTTTTTTTTAGGTCTTACGATCTTAATGTTAGAAGCTCTCTTAATATCTCAATGCTTTTTTAAAAAGAGCTCCTTTTTAATTAAATGTTTTTCTAAGCCTTGGATTACGAAAAACAAGTTTATTCATTCAAAAATCCAAGTTTTCTAAATCTCAATGTTTACAAAGCTAAATTGTGCTTAAGAATGGGTTCAAGGATGTTTGTAAAATTATTTTAAGGCTTAGTAATCTATTCGCAGCTTCTTTGGAAGTTTGTAATTGATTACAAAGGCATGGTAATTGATTATAAATATGCGGGAAACCATTTTTCAAAAGTCAGAAGCCTTGTAATCGATTACATGAGGATCGTAATCGATTACACTGCTTTCAGAGACTTGCTAATCGATTATAATTAGCCCAAAAAACCCAGAACTGGTTTCAAGAACAATGTAATCGATTACATCATACCTGGAATCGATTACATCGCGACTGAAAGTTCGCAGCGATCAGTGTTTGGGCTTTTATTATGACCATAAATTTCCCCAACTGGTCTTTTTCTTTAGAACACTATACATAGGTGTCATTAGGTCATCTTTTAACAAGAACAACAACTGAAAAAATCCTTCTATTACTCTTAATCAGAGTTTCATATTTTCCCATCTTTTGCTCTATTTTGAAATTCTTGAGATATTCTTGAGAGAGCTTCATAAGTGCTTCAAGTTGTAATACACATTCTTTGAGAGAGTTTCTTCCTTTCCTATTCTTGTTTGATTGTAACGAGGGTGAAGTATCCCTCAGAAAATTTATAAGGATGAGGTATCCCAGCTGTCGAGGCTTAAGCACAAGGGTGAGGTATCCCAAGGTGTGAGGAGTGCTCAAGTTTGTAATGGTAGCAAGCATCTGTTGAAAGCTTGCATTGATAGTGGAAAAAATCTCGAGTGGATACTTGAGGACTAGACGTAGGTCACAAGTGGTTGGTGGCTGAACCAGGATAAATCCCAGTGTTTGCTTTTCTGAACTCTTCTCTCTATATTTGCACTTTAATTTCATATACATTTGATTAAATTTATTGGCTTATTAAATTTGTGAAAATTTTTCTATCTTCCATGTTCATTCATTTCAATTTGTAAATAGCTTCAACAGAATTTGTCTTTAAAGTGTTTGTGAAAAGTTTTTTGAAGAATTTTTATTTACTAAATTAACCCCCCTCTTGAGTATAGAAGCCACTTGGGTAACAAGTGATATCAGAGCTAAGCTCTTGTTTAAAGAGCTTAGTAGCTTCAAGAGAACATGGCTTCTTTAAATGTTTTTTCCCAGAAGGATCTTCCATAAACCGACTGCCCTTTTTCAATGGGGTTGGTTATGCCTATTGGAAGGAAAGGACAAAAATTTTTATTGAAGCTATTGATCTGGATGTGTGGGATGCTATTAAAAACGGTGCTTTTGTGCCCACACGTGAGGTCAATGGTGTAAAAGCTTAGACACCAAGAAGTTAATAGACAGATGAGGATAAGAAAAAAAGGTTCAATATAATTTAAGAGTCAAAAACATCATTACCACTGGTTTGGGATATGATAAATTTTTTAGAATTTGAAGCTGTAAAACTGCTAAATAAATGTGGGACACTTTGTAAGTTACCTATGAGGGTACTAGTGAAGTAAAGAAGTTAAAAATCAATTCTCTAACCTGCAAATATAAATTATTTAGAATAAACTAAGGAGAAAGCATTCAAGAAATGCAAAAGCAGTTTACCCACATTCATTAAGTAAGAACTTTTCTAATGATGATCTTATTAATAAAGTTTTAAGATGTTTGAGAAGGATTTGGCAGCCCAAGGTTATAGTTATTTCAGAATCAAGAAACTTGGAAACTATGACCCTTGCCACTTTCTTTGTGAAACTTCAAGAGCACGAATTGGAACTCAACTGGTTTCACCAAAGTGAGGAACATGATAAGAAAAAGAAGGGGATTGCACTTAAAGCCACCTCCTCAACCATTGACGATGATAATGAAGATGAAGGAGATGACATGGAGAACTTTGAGTTAAATGAGGAAAACCTTCGAACTTTGAGTTAAATGAGGAAAATCTTAGTCTCCTAGTAAAGAAATTCAGAAATTTTCTTAGAAAGAAAGGAAATCAAAGAAGGCCACCTTTCCCGCCAAAGAAGACTCATCACAAAGGGGAAGGTACCTCGTCCACACTCACATGCTACAAATGCAAAAAATTGAGACATATGAAGATAGAATGTCACGTGCATCAAAAGAAGGTGGAGAGATTTGAAAAGAGACCTTCAAAGGAGAAGAAAGGAAGGAGAGCCTACATAGCGTGGGATGACAACGACATGGATTCCATGGATAGCCCGGACAATGAAGAAGCTAACCTATGTCTTATCGCTAGAGGAAAAGAAGAAGTTGAAAATGATATGGAGGTAACTTCTAACCTTGACTTATCTCCTTCTTATAATGAACTATAAGACACTTTCGAAGAATTACATGATGAATTTCTAAGGCTCACAAAGTTAGTTTCTTTATCTAAGAAAACAATTTCTTCTTTGGAAAATAAAATTAGTATCTTAAACAAAGAAATTAAAGAATTAAAAATTGAGAATGAAACATTAGGATTAATTGATGCTAACTCTTCTTATATAACATGCTCCTCACATGCATCAACATCCACTTCTTGTTTATCATATCAAGCTCTTGAAAAATAACTTGAAGATTAAAAGAACACTCTTGTAAAATTTACTTTTGGTTGAGACAATTTAAATGTTTTGCTTGGAAAACAAATGTGTTTTTTTTTTCAAAAAACGGATTTAGGATATAACCCTAAAAATAAACAAAAATTCCTTTGTTCCTAGAAGAACTTCAAGTAGCCCTTTCATTAAATGATTTCATTGTGAAACGAAAGGATATAGTGCATCAACATGCAATGTGAGAAAGAATATTAACATTAAAGTGGGGACTAAAATGGTTTGGGTTCCCAAAGGCATAATGTCACAAGCTAACACACAAGGACCTAAGAAAATTTGGGTTCCAAAAATTAAAAATTGAATTTGTGTTGTATGTGTGCTTAAAGGCCAAGAGCTCAAATTAGTATCTTGATAGTGGCTGCTCCAAGCACATGACCAGAGATGAATCCAAGTTTTCTTTCCTTGTTCCTAAGACACACGAACACGTAACCTATGGAAATAACAACAAAGGGAAGATTCTTGGATTTAACAAAGTTAGTAAAATTCCCTCTTCTTCTATTCATATTGCGTTGCTAGTTGAAGGACTTAAATATAAATTGCTTAGTATTAGTCAATTATGTGATAAAGGTAATAGAGTTATATTTGATTCTCATTGTTTCATAAATGAAGGAAAAGATGATAAGCAAGTAAAATTTGTTGGTCATAGAGTAAATAATATTTATATGATTAGTCTTGATAATGTATCTTCAAATGATATGAAATGCTTTATGAGTAAAGAAGACGATTCGTGGTTATGGCATAGAAGAATTGCACACATTCACATGGATCACTTAAATAAGTTGGTCTCTAAAGAGCTAGTAATTGGACTACCAAAGCTTAAATTTGAAAAAGATAAATTATGTGATGCATGTCAAAAGGGAAAACAAGTAAATAATTCTTTCAAAGCTAAAAATGTTATTTTAACTTCAAGACCTTTACAACTTTTGCATATGAATCTTTTTGGTCCCTCTAGAACAATGAGCTTTGGTGAGAATTACTATGCATTAGTGATTGCAAATGATTTTTCTAGGTTTACATGGACCTTATTCCTAGCTCATAAAAATGATATATTTCTAGCCTTTAAGAAACTTGCCAAAGTTTTCCAAAACAAAAAAAGGTTTTAATATTACATCCATAAGAAGTGACCATGGTGGTGAGTTTAAAAATCATGATTTCAAAACTTTTTGTGATGAACATGGTGTCGCAACCTTCCCGAATGGCACCGCGAAAATAAAAAGAAAGGGGAGGAAAAGACCTCAGGGTGTTGGGAGTCGCCACCAATCGCTTTATCCATTAAATGGAATGGTGCAATTGGACACCTAAAAGATGGTCTACATTTCAGAATTCGTGGTTCGGGGGTTGATTACGGGTAGGGAAGGTGTTAGCACCCTACTCCGTCCGTTCAAAGAACGGTTACCTGTTTAATCTAATATTGTTTTCAATATTAATTAAATTAGTCCTTTATTATTAAAAAAAGAATTGTTTTTTTTTGCTTTTTTTTATATATCCCATTTTGTCAAGCATGTTATCAATGATGATAAATGACTAAGACATGGAATGGGTGGCTAAATAGCCATTATTTTGGAACAAATTCTAAGTCTGTAACACATTATATAAAAGTGGTGAATTGAAATTGTGTTAATTTTGCAAAGAAAAGAATTTTCAAAATATTTATTTTTAATGGGATAAAATGATTTAAATGAATTTTTGCAAAGAAAAAATAAGATTATTTTTGAAAAAAAAAGACAAAAAATAATTTTTCTTTTGAACTCACCACGGTCATAATATTGAGACTATGCAAAATTGCTCACTTTTATTTGAATATTTTATTTTGCAAAAAGAAAGATTTTATTTTGGTTTAAAAAAATGTACTTTAGTTTACGAAATTATTTTAATTTTATGAGGGGATTAGACCTCACCAGCGCTCCTAGAAAAATCTAATATAAAGCCTCAAGATTATCGAAAAGTGTGTATTTGATCGGTGCTCCGATCCTCTCTCAATTTTTCCGTCGTCGGCCAATTTTAAATTATTTGATTAATACATTAGTGCAAAAAAAAGTGCATTAAATTAGTATACAAGTAATATATACCTCAAATTAACAAATACAAATCAATCCAAAATAATAAATAAATAAATAAAATTAAAATTAAAATAAAAAAACTAAAGATTCAAGCCCAAACAACTAAAAAAAGGTGAAAGGGCCCAAATTTTATTTTTACTTGAGTCCAAATGAAAATTAAAAACAAAAAAGATAAAAAAAGGTTAAAAAAAAAAAGAAAAGAAAAGAAAAGGAGGGGACATGGCTGTCCCCCATGACAAAAAAAAAAAAAGAAAAAAGAGAGAAAAGGGTGGTCACGAGTGACCACAAAAAAAAAAAAGAAATCGAGAAAAAGACTTTAGTCTCTGTACAAACGAAAAAAAAAAAACATAGCAACAAACGGGAGGGCGAAGAAAAAGAAATGGAGAAGGGGGAAGAAATCCCACTAGTAGATCGGCGGCGTGGAGAACGGATCGGTGGGCTTGGGCGGCTAGGTCACTGGTGAGGGATTGTGCGGTGGTTCGCAGAGAGGCAGACCCGGTCTCGTCAGCGGTGGTGCAGGATGCGGTGCTGACTACGTGAGGAATGGCAACGCGGAACAGCCGGTGACAAGCTTGGACCTGTCGGCTCAGACGGGTCACGTGTGGACCGGCCAATTCTGGTGCGAGCCGAGTCAGAGCGAGGAGCGGCGGCTAGTTGCAAGGACGGCAGGTTGTGGCTGGCGGTACGGTGGAGTAGCTCCTCTTTTTTATGTTTATAGTTTATTGGATTGTTTTGCTTGGTTTAATGGTGGATTTGTGGTGATATTTTTTTGTGGTTGAAAGATGGATGTTGTGGACGACGGTGGGTTGTGGATGTTAATAATAGTGGAAGCTTGTGGGGTGGTGATGGGATTTAATGGAGGTTGATGAAAGTTGAATGGTGGGTGATTTGTGAAGATGTCAACAAAATGATGGTTGAAATTGGTGACTGCTAACGATGAGAGGATTTTTCGTGTCTATGGGAATTTTTCTGCCTCCATTGCTCTGTGTGAGGGTGATTCTTATAAGAAAAACTTGCAAAAAAAACTCCTCAATTTCTGATGATTGGAGGGCAAAAGGATCAAAATCGTCTGTACTTAATGTTTCTGAATGATGATTGGAAGGCAACTGGAAAAGAAAACTATTTGAAGTTTTTAATCCAATTTAATGCAGCTGTTTGTGGAGGCTAAGGTTTGAAGGTGGCTAGAATGAAGAAGTTGGGTTATGGGTTGAGAAGATAATTGGGTCATGGGTTGAGAAGAGAATTAGGTCATGGGTTAACCTGTACAGAACAAAGTTAGTGATTTTTTTTCTCAAAAAAAAATTAAATTAAATAAATAAAAAAAACAAAAAAAAGAAAATGGACAAAATTGAGTATCAACAACTGCCCCCATTTGCTTTACATTTAGAATAAATGAGAAGCAAATGAATTGATTCAATTTTGTCCATGAAAAGAAAAAAAAATCTTGTGCAGATTGATGCAAAAACAAGGTAAAAGCATAGGGTATGAGGACATCGAAAGATATCGGCATGAGTATATGGACCCAGAGACCTAAAGGAAATGGGTACGGGGATCCATTAGAGTTGGATAGAAAGATAAAAAGCTTACGGAGTTACATATCCGTCAAAGCATAACAAAAAGGTAGGAAAACTTGCAAAGCTGGGCATCCACCGAAGCTTAACAGAAAACTTAAAGCAGAAAGGTAAAAAACTTTCGGATTCAAGTATCCGCCAAAGCTTGACAGAAAGCTTAAAGCATGAAGATAAAAAGTTTACGGAGTAGGGTATCCGCCGAAGCTTAATAAGAAATTTAAAAGCAATGGGTACAGGGACCCAAAAACATAGAATAATGGGTACGGGGACCCAGAAAAAAAGGTAAAAAGCTTGCAAAGTCAAGTATCCGCTGAAATTTAACAAAAACTTAAAAGCAATGGGTATGGGGACCCGAAAACATAAAACAATGGGTATGGGGACCCAAAAAGGTAAAAAGCTTGCAGAGTCAGGTATCCGCTGAAACTTAACAAAAACAAGGTAAGAAGCTTACGGAGTTGGGTATCCGTTGAAGCTTAACAAAAACAAGGTAAAAAGCTTACGGAGTTGGGTATCCGTTGAAGCTTAACAAAAAACTTAAAGGCAATGGGTATGGGGACCCAAAAACATAAAACAATGGGTGCGGGTACCCATAAAAGGCAAAAAACTTGTGAAGTCAGGTATCCACTGAAGCTTAACAAAAAAACTTAAAGGCAATGGGTATTGGAACCCGAAAACATTAAAGGTAATGGGTACAGGGGCCCGAAATCATAAAAGACAATGGGTATGTTGCCCTGACTTATCACAGAAACTAAAAGCAATGGGTACAAGGACCCAAAAAGAAAAGGTAATGGACATAAGGCTCTGATTTGACTGAAAATAGCAAGTTGGACCTTTGTAGGTCAAGGCTAGCAAAATAAATAGTGCACTATGCATGCTTCAGATGTATGAGAGTACGAAAAACTCTTTTTTTTTTGCTTTTGTCTTTTTTTAATTTTTTTTGTCTCCACGACCCCTAAGGACATGATTGCAATCATTTTCAAAGATGAACTAGAATGAGATTTATTGACATCCTTTCATTTGTCTATTCAACCGATGGTTGAAATGTCCAACTGGGATGACCCTTGAGGTGTGCATTAGATGTGATAGTGACCTAACTATCCTTTCTTTTCTCATCAACACTCTTATCGGGAATTCATTGCGTTTCCCATAACCTCTAAATGTTTTTGCAATATTGTCACATGTTTCACATCTCAATATAAGTCTATCATGAGAAATGCATCAACAATAGGTTACAGCGAAAATGGGTTATCATTATGGAAAAGAAAGTATAGGAAAAAGGGAGTAGAATTGAAAGGTTTACAAGAGAAATGTTTGGGTAGAGTTTTCCAACTCTTCCAGTGATGCTCTTTAGGATGATTAGTGCTAATTTCTCATGTATGCAACCTTGAGCACCCCTTTGTCTGTTTCCAAGAATATGATTTGACCCAGTTTTCACGCATTAGGAGCTTTTCATGACAAGACTTCATATATTCAAACTGCCCCAGTTCAACCCAAGTCTTCATGTATTGAAACATTTTATGACAAATTCAAACTGCCCTAGTTTGGCCTTAATGAACTCAAACTGTCCTAGTTTATGACTTGAGGCAACTCCACTTCTTCAGATTGTCAGATACCATTTTTGACCCTAACTTTTGCCTAGGTCGCCTTTTCAGGTTTTCAGCCTAGCGAACCATTTTTTTCTTTCTTTTTTCTTTTTTTTAAATGTAGGAGCAAGGAATTGAAAACTCAGAAGAGCATGAACCTTTTGTCTCATAATTAAAGTTAATGAAAACAACCCTTCATTGATTAGAATGGACTTTTTGAGGCTTGTAACGTGACTAAGGTTAAGGGTTATGAAAGAAAGGATATAAGGCTCAAACAAGTGTTTAATTTAACATCTCAAAAATTATTTATTTCATTATAAATAATCATTTTATAATATTTATGATTTTTAGAAATTTTTGGTAATTTTTCTAGAAACGATGAATATTTTAATATGTTTCTCATTTTACGTGCCCACTGAGCGGAGCTGGGAAAACGAAATTTTTTCCCAATGGCTGGTAAACTTTGGACTGTGGAAACATCGAAGGGGGATCTTACTAAACTCGAGGCTGGACACAGTTTACGAGGTTTACATTTTACAAGATTTTATCTGATAGATAAAATCGCTATATCATAAAATTATCTGATGAATAATAAAATATTATTTTCATCAATTGTAACTTTTATTCACTGAGAAAATAATTCTAACAGTGTAATTAATCATCTGTCAGATGTATTTAATCGAGGAGATAAGCTTACTATGCACCTTATCGAGAAGCGCACGAAGCTTCTCAAGGAAGCTTTGAGGGAAGCTTCTAGGAAGTTTCCTTCCCAACCACTTTTCTCTCTCCTCCCTTTTTGGTGCTGCACGGTTGGCTAAGAGGGATATGACATTTTCATTCTCCCATTTTCTCTCATTCACGCTGGTCACTCTCCCCCTCATACGCATCTC
The DNA here is from genome assembly GCA_029884595.1 of Ormosia semicastrata. NCBI lineage: Eukaryota > Viridiplantae > Streptophyta > Magnoliopsida > Fabales > Fabaceae > Ormosia > Ormosia semicastrata. Next base: position 82,328,990 of record JAQQTO010000060.1, read on the forward strand.
TCTTCTTCTCCCTCTCTTTCTTTCTTCTCCATACGGCTATACACCCACAAACACATTTGTTGATTTTCAAGCTTCCCTTGCTCAAGCCAAACTTAACCCATTGTTTCCTCTCTCCAACTTCAAACTTTCTTCTTTGTGGAACTCTCATTGACTCCTCCATTTTCGTGGTTGGCAGCCCAACACCAAAGCTTTAAGCTTTAAGGTAAAGCTCTCAACTTTCTTCTCCTTTTCTTCCCATTTTCGTGTTCCATGGTCACATTGGTGACTATGGATGCCATTCCACTTTTTGATCTTGATTTTTATGGATTTGAACACCAAGGTTCTGTGGTGGTAAAGCACAGAATTTCTAAGCAAAAAGGAGCTTGCTTTCTTTGTTCCTCACTCAGGTAAGAGGAAGACACTCCTCCTCAACCTCTATTAGCATTCAAAAACCTTGTTTGTGAGTGATTGTGATAAAACCCTATTGAAGGTTATTCTCTATTTGTATAATTAGTTTGTTTGCATGTTGTTTATAATGTGTCGTGCTATTAGATTGTTTGTTTGGGTATATTGATATATCTGAATGGATTGGAGTGTATAACATGGAAGAAAATAATGTCAGATTGGTTCTCGGATGGCCACGGTTTTGAGCCCAAAATTTGGGGATTCTTTGTGAACAGTTGTAACAATTGGAATTCATAATAAATTAATTGTACATTATGTAATAAATGAAGAGAAACTTCTCCAAATTCGTCGAGTAGAGCTTCTGACCATTTAGTAGAGAAACTTCTCCAATGTCAATATCCGTCAAGTTGGAATGTCAATATCCGTCGAGTAGAGTTTTTGACCATTTAGCAAAGAAACTTCTCCAATGTCAATATCCATCGAGTTGGAATGTCAATATTCGTTGAGTAGAGTTTCTGACTATTTAGTAGAGAAACTTCTCCAATGTCAATATCCATCGAGTTAGAATGTCAATATCCATCGAGTAGAGTTTCTGACCATTTAGTAGAGAAACTTCTCCAATGTCAATATCTGTCGAGTTGGAATGTCAATATCCATCGAGTTGGAATGTCAATATCCATCGAGTTAGAATGTCAATATCCGTCGATTTAGAGTTTTTGACCATTTAGTGCTTTCGTCGGCTCAACACTTTAAGATTTCTTCAACGTCAACACTCATCCGTCGAATTAGGATTTCTGCTGACCTTCTAGTATATTCGACAGTTTTTGATCTTCATTCGACAGAATCTTCACCTGATAGAACTTGATTTTTAGCCATTCTGGTCAAATAATGTATTCTTACCAACATTGATTCTGTCATATTATTTTTTGTCGAAAGGCAGCCTCACCTTTGTATACTAGAGACATTGTCTCCGTCGGATCCAAAAGTAGAATTTATCACCTAACATCTAGTGATTAAATTAATGGTAATAGGATGCAATAATTAGCAAATTGGAAAATTGAATTATACTTTGAGATCCATAAATTTTAAAGAACCAAGAATGTAATTTTCATAAGACTTAGGATAGTTTTAATTAGGGTAAAAACATGAGAGTATGAGACTTTGAGATCTTAGAATAACCTTCTAAGTGTATATGAATAAGCTACCTAAGAGAATTTAATTAATTAAGAGAATTCCTTTGGAGACAAACTTTGTAAGAAAAGCTAAACCTATGCAAGAATTCATAATACACTTTAAAAATGTATTAATTTATTTAATAACAATATTATGTTGTTGTGGGTCCATGTGAGTGACCACTGATTGTGTTAATTCCTACTTTGGCAATTTGTGACATATTGTGGAATAGTATGTAATAATGATCATACATGATTATGTATAGAGTCTGTATGCATTGTGAATGTCCGTTGGACTATGTCGTAAGGCCTAGTTGCCTAGGAGTTGAACACACCTTAGTGCGGGTCTGAATAGACAAGTGTAGGTCATCGGTTGACCTTGGGGGCGTCAGGGTGTAGGTACCTCGCAATGAGCAGTTGGTAGCTCTCTATTCATGGGGCAGACCGATGCAAACACACTGGCGATCCGGATCGAGACACTGTCCTATATCACGATCTAGTGTAGACTGTCTATATAATGTCATGATGTGCACGTGGGTAAATTCAGAATTATAGCACTTTGGCCTCAGCAGCCTAGTTGCAGACATGTCGCCTGATCTTTCTCTCCGACCATTTGTGTCTAGCTCCATGGAGTAGGATTTTGACTTTGTATGCATATGCATAGTGGGTCCATGCATTATCTGGCATTCATTCGTCGTTATAACTTGGAATTGTTGTCTTACTATTATATATCTGACTGCCTGGAACTGCTTATCTATTTATTTCTGTTATTTAATGCTTATGATTATTATTTGGAAATGCTCTGTGGGCGCTTTGCGCCATTTTGTTTCTTACTGCTATAATTGGTAATGATGGTAGGATGTCTTACCTCTTTCTTGTACTTTTCTTATTCTATGTAAATTCTTGGTTAAAGACTGTAAGTGGGAACAAGGTTGGATTCTTTTGGACTTTCTTGGTTTGACCCACTGTATCCGGTGATGTCGTCCCGAAGGGAGTTTTATTGGGTTCGTTCGAATTGTGTTCACTGGTGGTGTTAACGCATGGCGAGTCAACTGGCCGACAGGCATATACGATATGTTCGGGATCTGACCTTGACTATGAAGAGAACTGCGATTGAAGACCTTATTCTGTATTTCTCACTACACCGGTGAGCCCGGAGTTGCCTTACGCATTCGGGATTCGATGGAGTGTCGAACTCCTTAGTCATGGATATGCTGTGGGTAGTTTATACTTTCTTTTGCATTACCTGTAAAAAGTCTATTTTTGGGTATTTGTATGCTTTAAGGTGATTATTCAGTCTAAAATGTTAAAAATTGAGTACATCTTATAATTCATATTTTAACTGGTTGTATATGTAAGTGGCTCCTATTTTCCTCATATGCGAAATGATTAATATTTTTGTAAAGTTTGTTATTTGACAATGATAGCACGCCGAAATTTAGTGACCGTGACATAATGACGATTGTGCTGTGGTTATTAAATCGAGGGGTGTTACATTTAAGGGTTGAATGAGACTAAGGATCTTTAGCAAACTTTGTCAATTACTTTTGGCATTGTAAAGAGCACTAAAACTTTTCCTTTACTTTTCCTTTTTCATTTCATCATTTGCCTATCTTCTTCTTTTCCTTTTTCTTCTTCTTTTTTTTTTCTAGCCCCTAGTGTAGAGGTGATCCTTATCTGAGGTTCTTTAAAGAAAATTTTCAAGCTCAAAATGGGGTAACAAGGGATATTATAGATTGTGAAGGATAGAGAAAGATGGCCAATCTTCATTTTCAAATCATGATTATTTATTTTCAAAACTTTAATTTTGATACCAAAAGATAATGCACAAGTGATTACTTATTTGTTCCTTTTCAAAAATTATGCTTCCAATTGCTTAGTGACTTCCTCCTTTTATTTCAGGGTACATTCTCCTCAATTTCTATTTCTTCGCCTCAGTATTAGGGTATAGCAAAATTTTATGGGAAGCCATGCTTGGATCCATTCTTGGTACGACCATACAGAAATGTCACAATAATCACATCAGAGCTTAACCAACTTGCTTCGCTCATCTTCTTTCATGGGAGTGCCTTTTTATCATCCACCCCCAAATTAATCACTTCAGTCGACTCTTCATGGGGTTGAATTTCTTTAGCTTCTTGTTCCATTAATCTCATTAGCTCAGGAGAAGGTTCCAGTTGTCATTATTATCCTTTTTAATGGGATGGTCAAAATCATATAATGGGGTCATAACACTGCCATTTTCAAGAGAATTCCTTTCAGATCCACACAAGTAAAAAGGTAATGAATGAATATTGATGTAATGGTTGGACAGAAACTAAAAGAATGGCAAGAAAATGCATTTATTGATAGTAAATATTGAAAAAGAAACATGTGTGAGCCCACTTTCTCAACATATCTTCCTAAAGCCTTGACCAGAGCTATAGGATTACAGAATTACTTTGCATCAATCTCAAAGGTCATGGGAAAATTAATGATATCCTAATTGTTGAGCTCTGCATCTGGGGAACAATGGCACACTATATTAACATAATAATTGATGGGTTGATCATCCTCGATAGCAGTCACTGCACTTTAAAAGCTTTGTCGGATGTAACAGATGGGGATCCCCTCAACTTTAGGTTCTCAATTTTCCAATCGGGCTAGCCACTTCTTTTTTTTCTCTTCCATTATCCTCTTTTGTCGGCCTTGGTGGGTTTGTATTTGGGTTTTGGGTCCATGCTTGGGCTAGTTGAGATGGCATGGTAGCGAGTGTTTGGTTTGGGATGAGAAGTTGTGTATGATAATGGATCATTGGGTGATAAGGTTGAGGGTATGGAACTTGGGAGACATTAGCACTGTATGGGTTGCAAGGTATATAGGGAGGTTGGAAGCATGGTTGAGGGTTAATAGGTGCTTGGCTAGGTTTTCCTTGGGTAAAACTTCTCTAATCGTTAGTAAAAGCATGTGCTTCTTCTTCTCTTTTCTTCCTTGTTGAGGGCCTCTTAGCACTAATCTTCCCTATTGAACTTTCAGTGATCTTCCCACTTCTCATTCCTCCCTCAACTCTTTCTCCAATGATGACCATGTCTGAGAAATTTGATGACACACTCCCTATCATCTTGTCATAGAAGGGAGATTGGAGAGTATTGATGAATGTAGCCACCATTTCTTTTTCTGTCAATGAGGGTTCAACCTGAGCAGCTATTTCTCTCCACTGTTGAGCATATTCCTTAAAGGTTTCAACTTTCTTTTTAACCATATTTTGCAACTGCAATCTATTTGGTGCCATATCGATGTTGTATTTATATTGTCTCAAGAAAGCATCAGTCAAGTCCTTGAAACATCGAATATGGGTACGTTCAAGGTGTGTATACCAATTAGATGCTGCCCCAGCTAAGTTGTCTTGGAAGAAATGGATCAAAACGGGACTTTAAATTTTGAATCATACATGACAAGGCATGAGGCAAGGCCATTTATGGATATACATGGTCGAATGTTTTTCTTTGATTGGGCACATGGTACCAAAGAATCTTATAGGGGAAAAATTATGGCATGCAAAAAGGGTTTGAATGTTGCATCAATGAGGTCCCATTAGTACCAAGGTAAGGAGGTTAGTCTGTAGTCGAGTTTTGTGGCCCTGAAGTAGGCATTACTAATGGTATGTCGCTCTCAGGAGGGTTTGTAATTTGTGATGACACGAAACCTGGGGGAAGACTATATGGGGGAATGAAAACAGGGAATTGAGGAATCTCGTTGGCATTTGGCTGAGATCCTTGTGTTTGGGTAGTATTTGGAGGGTTTGAAGCTATTGTGACTACCGGTGCACTGCCTTCAGGGGTATTGGTGGCTAATGGTAGAACATAACCAAGTGGAAGGCTACATGGTGGGAATAGAGATGCATGTGTTTCTCAATGATTAGTAATAGGGTTTTGTGCAGGGTTATTTGGGTAGAAGGTGAGTGGCATCACGACCCCTTAAGAAGTAACGCCAAGATATTGGCAAGGAATTGATGCAAAGCCATGTGGGTGAGCAGGTGTGGCCGAAGGATCATCATTTGCTCCTGAAGGAGTCCCCTCTGTGTTTGTTGTTCTTTCCAAAGCTTGCAGAACTTCTAAGACCTTGGCCATTTGTTCCTTTAATTGGCTTACTTCATTCCTCAGCTCTTCCTGTGACTGCCCCAGTTCATCCATAACTTTTGATTGGGAGCGAGCTCCTATACGAGTGTCGTAGAGACAAATTTTTTTTTGTATTATTATGAATATGATAAAAAAAAATGCAAACATAAGTACACTAAAACAAGAGTAAAATTATGCATGCGGAGACCTGGTCCTGAGCTTGGTACTTATCCTAACAAATGGGTTCTATGTACCATGGTAGCTCTAAGGTTATTTCAGCAAGTGATAGTTTTGGTTTTAGACCCCTATCAGACAAAAGGTCCCCAAATTGCCCCTTGCTATCACCAATACTTTGGCTAGAAAGAGTCCTCCATCCTCACCCATGATAGGTTACAAGCGGAAAGAGTTCAGTTTGAGTGAGGGATTTTCATGTGTCTGCTCGGAGACCAAAGGTCTCTCAAAGCAACACTACTTCACCCTCTATCTAAGCCTACAAGGTACTAAGCTCAGGTATAGAGCTTGTGTGTGCAAGTGTGTGTGAGGAAACATGCAAACAAATTTATTCACAATGCAGAAGTATAATACATGTAATGCAAACAAAAGAAAAAAAAAGTGCAACAACATGAAATAGATAAACAAATGAAACAAAAATGGACCAACATAATCAAAGAGCAAATAACATGAGATTAAAACAAGGCTTAACCTTCTAAGTCCCCAGCTGTCGCAACCGTCTCGAATGGCGCCGCAAAAATAAAAAGAAAGGGGAGGAAAAGACCTCGGGGTGTTGGAAGTCGTCATCAATCGCTTTATCCATTAAATGGAATGGTGCAATTGGACACCTAAAAGATGGTCTGTGTTTCAGAGTTCGTGGTTCTGGGGTTGATTATGGGTAGGGAAGGTGTTAGCACTCTACTTCGTCCGTTCTAAGAACGGTTACCTATTTAATCTAATGTTATTTGTAATATTAATTAAATTGGTACTTTATTATTAAAAAAATTAATTTTTTTGTTTTATTTTGATATATCCCATTTTGTCAAGCATGTTATCAATGATGATAAATGACTAAGACATGGAATGGGTGGCTAAATAGCCATTATTTTGGAACAAATTCTAATTTTGTAACACATTATATAAAAGTGGTGAATTGAAATTGTGTTAATTTTGCAAAGAAAAGAATTTTTAAAATATTTATTTTTAATGGGATAAAATGATTTAAAATGAATTTTTGCAAAGAAAGAAAAAAAAGATTATTTTTGGAAAAAAAAGACAAAAAAGAATTTTTCTTTTGAACTCACCACAGTCATAATGTTGAGACTATGCGAAATTGTTCGCTTTTATTTGAATATTTTATTTTACAAAAAGAAATATTTTATTATGGTTTAAAAAATTTATTTTAGTTTATGAAATTATTTTAATTTTATATGGGGATTAGACCTCGCCAGCGCTCCTGGTAAAATCCAATATAAAGCCTCAAGATTATCGGAAAGTGTGTATTTGATCGGTGCTCCGATCCTCTCCCAATTTTTCCATCGTCGGCCAATTTTAAATTGTTTGATTAATACATTAGTGCAAAAAAAAGTGTTTTAAATTAATATACAAGTAATACATACCTCAAATTAACAAATACAAATCAATCCAAAAGAATAAATAAATAAATAAATTAAAATTAAAATTAAAAAAAAACTAAAGATTCAAGTCCAAAGAACTACAAAAAGGTGAAAGGGCCCAAATTTTATTTTTACTTGAGTCCAAATGAAAATTAAAAACAAAAAAAGATTAAAAAAGGTTAAAAAAAGAAAAGAAAAGAAAAGAAAAAAAAGGGGACAAGAAATTTTGTCCCCCATGACCGAAAAAAAAAAAAAAGAGAGAAAAGGGTGGTCACGAGTGACCACAAAAAAAAAAAAAGCAATCGAGAAAGAGACTTTAGTCTTTGTACAAACGAAAAAAAAAACACAACAACAAACGAGAGGGGAAAGAAAAAGAAATGGAGAAGAGGGAAGAAATCCCACTAGCAGATTGGTGGCGTGGAGAATGGATCGATGGGCTTGGGCGGCTGGGTCGCTAGTGAGGGATTGTGCGGCAGTTCGCGAAGAGGCAGACCTGATCTCGTCAGCGGTGGTGCGGGATGCGATACAGCCGATGACGAGCTCGGACCTGTCGGCTAGGACAGGTCACATGTGGATCGGCCGATTCTGGTGCGAGCCGAGTCAGAGCGAGGAGCGGCGGCGAGTTGTAGGGACGGCGGGTTGTGGCTGGCGGCACGGTGGAGCAGCTCCTCTTTTTTATGTTTATAGTTTATTGGGTTGTTTTGCTTGCTTTAATGGTGGATTTGTGGTGATGTTTTCTTTTGGTTGAAAGATGGATGTTGTGGAGGACGGTGGGTTGTTGATGTTAATAATGGTGGAAGCTTATGGGGTGGTGATGGGATTTAATGGAGGTTGATGAAAGTTGAATGGTGGGTGATTTGTGAAGTGTCAACAAAATGATGGATGAAATTGGTGACTGCTGACGATGAGAGGATTTTTCGGGTCTGTGGGAAATTTTCTGCCTCCATTGCTCTATGTGAGGGTGATTCTTATAAGAAAAACTTGCAAAAAAAATCTCCTCAATTTCTGATGATTTGAAGGCAAAAGGATCAAAACCGTCTGAACTTAATGTTTCTGAATGATGATTGGAAGGCAATTGGAAAAGAAAACTGTTTGAAGTTTTTAATCCAATTTAATGCAGCTGTTTATGGAGGCTAGGGTTTGAAGGTGGCAGGAATGAAGAAGTTGGGTTATGGGTTAAGAAGAGAATTGGGTCATGGGTTAAGAAGAGAATTGGGTCATGGGTTGAGATGAAAATTGGGTCATGAGTTAACTTGTACAGAACAAAGTTAGTAATTTTTTTTCTCAAAAAAAAATTAAATTAAATAAATAAAACAAAAAACAAAAATAAAAGAAAATGGAAAAAATTGAATATCAACACATGGCATTGAGCATTATTTTTCTGCCTCTAGAACTCCACAACAAAATGGAGTTGTAGAAAGGAAAAATCGATATTTGGAAGAAATGGCGAGAACTATGCTCAAAATTGTTCTTGTATGCTAGGTAGTTATTTCCTTGGTGAAATATCCCTAAAAGTATTATAACACACTTAAGAAAGCATATACTAATGATCCTATCAATTTAGGAGACTTAAAGTGTCCAAGAAATGGAGTTTCCAACTCTGGAACCAGCACTTAGGCGCCCTTTATCCAGCACCTAAGCGCTGGCTGGGTAGAGAGTAGCTTTGTTCTGCTCTGTCACTAGCGCCTAGGCGCTCAGCACCTGGCGCCTAGTTGCTCAATGCCATGTTACGCGCATCAGCTCACTGGGTTGTGCGCGCTGGGCTTCCAACGCTTAAGCATTGGTAGCCTATAGCAAAATCTGCAAAAATCTGCAGATTATTGCTACTATTCCATTGGAACTTAGCAACTACCAGTCATCTAAAATTAGCTCTAAAGTGATTTCTAGCATCACCAACAATTTCTAAAAATGTTGTAACACTTATACAACCTATTGATTCACTTAAATTTGGATCAATGCTCAAAATCATATACTTAGTTGTTCATTACTCAAATTCCCACTTTAGGGACTAAATGACCATAACTAAGGACTAAAACCATTCACATGCTTTCTTTAACCTTAATTAACAAATTCCAATCAATGAAAACAAGAATCAAGTAAAGAAAACATATTTTCACTCTTTAAAACCTATTTTCTCTTCTATGTAACCTAACTTCAAGTATATAGAAGATGGAAGAAAAATGAATGAATTTCTAGGTTAGAACCCCGACCTCAAATGGTTTGTGATGGTGGATGATCTACCTTGGCCTTTCCTTTAGCCTTCTTGCTCTTTTCCTCTTCCTCCCCCTTAGCTTTCTCTTATTTTCTCCCTTGTTTCTCTATTATAAACTGAGCTTTTGGTTTCATGAGAATAAATTAAGTGAGGTGAGATGAAATATCAGAAAAAACAAGTCAAATATAAGGGCTAAATCCTGTATACCACTTGTCTCACTTAAGTTTGACACTAATACTTTTTGATATGGTAAGAACACTTAGATTTAGCCAAATCAGGTTTTTCAACTTCCAACAACTTTAAATAAATACTAAGATTCATTAAAAATGTTGTTTCCTCATTGTCATATTTTTTCATATTTGCTGCTAGTCAATCGGGCATTAAATGCATAACTAGCATGCCTAAAATTCCAAACTGACTCTGATTATTCTCAAATTTTAACTATATCCTCTCACACCTTTTTGTGACGTAGAAACAAATTCTATGGATTCATTTCCCTCAAATTAACCATTTATGCTACTATATGAGTCATTTTAAGCTACTTTTCACACTTCGACTTGCAACAAAGTGCCTAAAGTAACTTAGTTTATCACAATAATTAACAGGCATGTTAAATAAGTGTTATGCTACCTTTGTAATCATAAACTAGTCTAACATGCTAAAAAGAGAATGTTACACTTAGTATATACAAGGGAATGTGGTTCTTGGGAATGAGCAGGTAACATGTGTTTTCAAAAACTAAAATCTGCATTAGCATTGCATAATCATATTATTAGTACTTTGTGTGAGCATTGTAACACCCACCGTAGGGTATCACATTTATGTTACTTAATTACCGTATTACCCTTTCCTTATAAAAAAATGCTTTGTAATGTAAATACGAGTTGTAAAATTTCTTAATAACAATAAGATAAACTTAGCGAAAAATAAAAGTATTACAACAATATCTCAAATAATTTACATCATATACACAATCTTAGAACTGGCATACTTAAATATACACAGACCAGGTTCTCAAAATATTTAAACATTACTTAAAACTAACATACTGCCCAAGTACTACTAAACAGCAGAACCCTCAGACGGGTCCTCCTCAGATTCCTCAGCAGATAGGAATCTGACTTGATGCGAAGTCCTATAGACAGGTGTCCACGCAGACAACATAATACTAATCACACTAGGAGTATGGTAGTAAGCTCCCCAGTACTGCCTAATGGATAATGGAAACTCTAAGTGCACATTAATATTTACACTAAAATAAGGATGTCCATAATAAAGCCTACTTAGGACAATATTTAAGTCTCCTATGTAGTAAATACATGCTCAATCTAAATCAACGTGCCACACCTCTGATCCCCCACAAAAAGTCAATCTCATATACCCTAAGAAACTAGGCATCTCCATCTTCTCAGAACTCTGCTTACTCTACAGGAATCTGCTTTTCCTCACCTTCTTGCTCAAGTCCTTGCTCAATGTCTTTAAAATTATAAATACAATACAAATAGGCATACAAAGAGGTGAGATCACCTACGCCAATACCAGTATGGTAGCAATATAGATAAACACATACAATAAATCACACAGATACATCATGCCATAATTACAATCATGCCATCAAAATTCCTAAATATTCAATAATTCAAATATCACATCGATATCAATATTCAATAATTATGCATATGCGCATAGACTCAATTTCCTACTCCATGGAGCTATAACTCAGGTTGGAGAGAGTGATCAAAAAGATCTGTTTGTACCAACATGCCTCAGACCACGTGCTATACTTTGCACATCTAGCATATACACGACAGTCTTTATTAGATCTTGATTAAGAATAGTGTCTCGGTCAAGATCATCGGTGTGTTGCATCAGTCAAACCTACGGTATAGAAGAGTTACCAACTGCCCATTGTAGGCAACCCGCACCCTAATGGCCCCAAAGTCAACAAGTGACTTACACTACACATATCGCACCCACTCAAGAGGTGTATTCTCTCCTAGGCAATTTAGCCTCATACAGTCCATCGGACCTTTCCAATGCATGTATAATGTACCATACACAGTTCAAATTCATCATCTCATATTCAGGGTTCATATATCGGTTCAACAGTATCATTACTATATTTTCATTGCGTAATCATATTTTTGCGTTTTCTCAATCGACAACAATTTTGTCGGATTTTCAAATCGCGTATCGATTTTTTAACGTTTCTCAATTGCGTAAAATATTTCTAACACATTTTAAATCGAATTACAATTTTTCTCATTTAATACCAAAAATTGACCTAACTTTTGATATTTACATAATAGTCCCTCTATAACATAATATTTACGTTATAGTCCCTCTTTTATAAAATATTTGTAACATAGACCCTCTTTAGAAAATAATTGCAATAAAGTCCCTCTTAAAAATAATAATTGCAATATGACCCCTCATTTATAAAATATTTACAATATAACCCTTCTAAAAATCAATATTTCTACTATTTCCCATAAAATGGTAATTCTTTGCTTTACTTAAGATATTACAACTCAAATTTTTCCAATGCACTTCAAAACCCATAGGGTGAGCTATACGTTAGAAAACTTCAAGTATTTACATTTGTTTTACTACATAGCTTAGTAAGCTAATTTTAATTCTATAATTCAAGTGACTTTCATTGTAAATTCCCAAACTTACCAAAATGAATTCTTCTATTAACACTTAATAAAATAATTTAGTTCTACATTATGAAAAATGACATGTTGGCCAAGTGTTCCTTCTTGCTTCAAAACTCATTGTAAATCATTTTCTAATACACTCTAAATCCTTGTAAAACATCTTAATTAATTTTATCATCATAGAACCTTTAATCCTCAAGTTGAAATCATCATTTTAGGACTCTTGGAGTGAGGCCGTGTGCCTTTAAGCTCTCTAGAGCTCTCATATGATCTTTCCATCATGTTGTTCACATCCTAATTAACACATACATTCTCATGCTTTCAAAATTATACATACAAGCATTTTATCAAAACTATAATCATACTATCACACATGCAATCACAAACATAAAATCATAAACAACACAATCACAATCAAAGAAGCATCAAACAACAAGTGAATAAACCCTTATGGGTTTTTCACCATACACAACCATCTCCTCACCACCAACACTTGGTTGGTGAGGTTAAATCTCCCTCGTACCTCTTGAAGACAAGAATCCTCAAGTTCTCTCCTCCTCTTTGATTTCGTGTGAACCTTAAACAAATCCCTAAAAATTCTTAAACAATTACCAAAGTCATAAACAAGGCTTAACAATAAAGAACCATGGAACAATCATGGTTTAGAAAATCAAAAACTCAAATTAAAATCAAAGAATCAAAAGTTTACCTTTAGGAAAGTAAACCAAAGCTTGGATTTTGAAGCACTAGGAGTGAGATTTTGACAAAACTTTCTAAATGAAAAGTGTTTAGAATAGGGATTAGGTTTAGGAAATGTATAGAAGTAAAATTATAGAAGATGGGAGGTAGGGTTTAAGGGGGCTGGCCAAAACCTCCAAGAGAAAAAGAAAGGTTTCTTGGGATTTTTGAGAGAAAATAAATGCTTAGCTTTTAGGTGAGAGAAAAGTGAATATTGAGAGTGAAATGAAGAGAGTGCAGCCGTGTGAGAGTGTATAGGAAAGATTAGGAGATAAACTTGATAGTAAAATATCATGTTGTGCTCACATTAGGAAGGCACATGGCCTATGTCACCACTTGGTCATCTAATGGTCACAAAAGACCATTCAAGAAGGCCTGAGAAGCCTCCTTGGCCTCCTTGGCCGTGTGGCCTTCTAGGAAAACTAACTAAGTTTGTTTTCAATTTTAATCCTAGTTACTCTTTAATCAAATAATTACTAACTAGATTAGGTTTTATAGTTACAGTTAATTAACTATCTAATTACATAGCTAACTAATTAAATAGGTCATTGCATATGTCATGCATGGTCATGGCTTCTAGGTGAAATTAGGATATTTAGTTAGTAGCTAGATCATAACTAATTAGTAACTAGGTTAGTTCACCTAGTTTCTTAATTAGGCAATTTAGGTAACTAAATTAGGTTTATTTAGTTACTTAGTAACTAGTCAAGTCATTTTTATTGACTAAATCCTAACCATTGAAATTAACTTCATCTCCTTAACCATTGATTTAATCTAAGGTGGATATCATAAGTTGCTTTATCAAGATTGTTCTCACACCATTGATCAGATCAATGGTGATGATCAAAGGCTTCTTAATCAAGTTTTTCATCCAGCGGTCCACAATAAAGTCTATGCCACTATATTTGACCAATTCCTATTGGTTAGAAAAGTCCAACCACCATTTTTGACTTGTTTCTATTGGTTCATTTTAAATTAGGTTACAGAAAATATTCTAAGCACATTTTCTGTTAATTAAATTATAACAGGTCTAATAATTTATAGCAGAAGCTGCTACAAATAAAACAGCAGATTATTATCAGTGAAATATTTTTATTTCACAGATAAATTCTAAAAATTAAAAGATTTTTTTTTGTGTCTCTCAGATTCGGGTTTAGTAAGATCCCCCGTCTCTAAATAAATCAAATAAGATTTTTCCCAGCCCGAAAATTATTATTTTCCTAACTCGGAGAAAATCACACAAAACAACTAAAAACAGTCTCGGAACAATCAAATTAATTTGATAACACACAGAAAATACAAAACAGTGAAATTCTGTTATTACTGTTAACACAGTCAGAATTTGGGGTGTTACAAGCATAACCATACATCATAACATAAGGCATTGCATTTGTTGATAATTGTATAGGCAGTTGTCTTGCTTACTTGATGATATCTTAAGATTGTATGGGGATTGTACGATATCATTGATCGTTGTATATTTTGTTACATAGAGAGTATTATGTATTTAAGTAGAGTTGGGCAGTGGCTTATTTAGCTATTATAAATGAAATCTATGGTGTTTATTTGTTTATTTGATGTGAATGAATAACTGTTGGTTTTGGTATACTCGTACTGAGGATTTTGTGAATTCTTACCCTTCTGTGTTTCCATGTAAATCCAAGTCAAGACCCTCCAAAGGGAAATGGCAAGAAGAAGAAGCAAAAGACTTAGTTTTAGTTATTTTGTTTCTTTATGTATTAGCTTGTATTTATTTACTTTATTTTTACTTTGTAAAAGTTTATGTATTATAGTATGACTTTTTAGCCAGTAATGTATATATCTAACCTTTTTCGTTCCTCGTGGCTCTCTATAATGACTACACAAGTTGTTATGGATTTTTGTTTTATGCATTTTTAGGAAGTGAGATACTTGATACGCTTTATCTTAAAATATTCTAGTTATTTTACGATAATTGTATTAGGGTGCTACATGAAGGATGCACCGTTTGACTTTTTTAATTCATGCTTAAACACATTTGTCACTTTGAAGGAAAAGTTAATTAGTGCACCCATCACCGTTTCCCCTGACAGGTCCTTACCTTTTGAGCTCATGTGTGTGTGAGTGATACAACAGTTGGGGTCGTTTTGGGCCAGAGGAAAGATAGAATTTTCCAAACCATTTACTATGCTAGTCGTCCTTTGAATGAGATACAAAAAAACTACACTACTACTGGAAAAGAGTTGCTAGCGGTAGTATTTGCGTTTGATAAATTTCTCCTCTACCTTATTCTCTCTAAAGTCATTTGTTATACTGACCATTCTACTATTAAGTATTTACTTGCTAAGCAGGATGCTAAGTCGAGGCTGATTTGATGGGTTCTTTTGCTACAAGAGTTTATTCTTGAGATACGTGACAAAAAGGGGACAGAGAATCTTATAGCTAACCATCTATCGCGATGTGATGAGGAGGTGTTGGAGACCACTACTGAGCGTGCCAGAAATGAATAATTCCCTGATGAGCACTGTAACACCCCAGAAATTCCTTATTTTCTGATATATATTTATTTTATAATATTTTTAATTTTTGTGAATTTTCTAGAATTATTTGAATTATTTGATTATTTTATTATATTATACTTTTCTACATTTTTATCAAACAATTGGGAAGCATTAGGGTTTAAATGTGGCACCCAATGGAGGATGTTACAAGCACTTCCTTCTCGTTTCCCCTTTACCATCATATGCTGATTACGTGTACTTCCTCGTAGGTAATATCCTTCCACCAGACCTCACTTATCAAAGAAAGAAGAAATTCTTATATGATGTTAAGCATTATTTGTGGGAGGATCCATAATTGTTTAGGATTTGTGCTAATAGTGTCATTAGGAGATGTATTCATGGTAGTGAAAGTCAATCCATTCTTGAGCATTACCATGCTAGGGAAACTGGTGGCCACTTCGGTCCCACTAGAACTGTACAAAAGGTCTTATAATGTGGGTTTTATTGGTCAACTTTTTTTAAGGATGCTTTTGAATTTGTTTGAACTTGTGATAAATGCCAATGAAGTGGCAACATCTCCAGGAAACATGATATGCCATTGAATAATATCTTGATATGCAAAATTTTTGATGTCTGGGGCATTGATTTCATAGGGCCCTTCCCAAACTCATTTTCCAATCAATATATATTTGTTGTGGATTATGTTTCCAAATGGGTTGAAGCAGTGGCGTTCACTACACAAAATTCAGCAACTAGTGGCGAGTAAACTGCGGCGGTTACTGCTAACCGCCGCCATTATTATTTTAACACCTGGCTTCATGGCGGTTCTTATAACTGCCGTAGTTAAACTTAATTTGGGGCTGTTTTCATTTGCACCGCCGTAGTATGATAGACATTTTTTAGGCGCTAACTTTTCCTTCGTTCCCTCCAATAACCCCTAAATTTCCTATTCCCAAACCCCTAAATGGTCATACCTCCATTCAACCAGGCAGAGTTCAACAGAACCATGACCCATTCCTCCTTACTCCACCACGAGCCAACCTCCATCTCAGCTCGTGGCTCGTGACGCTCTTGGTTCGTCATTTTCTTACATTCTCTCGCTTCCTTTGTCTTTTATTACAAGTATTTTGCTCTCACATTATGTTTCCCTTTTCATTCCATGATTTCCCCTTTCTCCTCTTTCCTTTCTTCTTCATTCTTTTCCCTCCACAGTCTACCCCAAGCCTCGTGTAAGCATTGCTAGAAGTTCCACCACAAAGCTGAGAAGAACTCCACAGTCCACCCCAAGCTAACACAAAGGTATTGTCTTCCTCTTTCTCTATTTTTGTGGGATGGAAAATGAGTATGTTCATGTCTGAAGGTAGTGGGTCTTTGTGTGTGATGTGGTCTGCGTGTGGGTATGAGTGCTTGCCCATGAATTTTTTGCTGTATTGATGGTTTTGAAACAGAGAGAGATGGTTTTTTCAAGCCTTGTTTGTGGAACATTGCCCTTCCTATTTTTTGTGTCAATTTCGTTGAATATTGTTCCATGATGTTTTTCCTTCGTTTCATACCATATATGAGTTTCTTCTCTTATTGTTTATTTATTGTGCATTGTGTTGTTTTTGCTTGGATGCTTAGAAATTCCACTTAGGAATATGGGAAAGAAAAAAAAAAGACAGAGAGAAAGGAAAATCCTTTAATTTCTTTGCTGTATGAGAATTGAGTCATAGTTGTTAAGGAAATTCCACTTGCTGATAAGTTGTTCGATAGAAGGAGTCAATGAAATTTTTTAGTACTAAATAGATTACAACGTGAGTTATTGTAAAAGCAAAAGGCAAAACTCTGAGTTTCTGTGATATGCATGATAAGAGGGGGAAAGTGACATTCATGGACTTTTATCAAACAATGGAGCTCTGAGGACACGAAGGACACCACCTGAGTTGTACCATGTGACCCATAAACTTTGAATACTTGACCTAGGATTTTCAATTTTTTATAATTTTTTTTACAGCCCTGGGGGATGGAAGGTCAACTTTGGCGAAATGGGTAGCTTTATGTGTTGCCTAATGCCTTCATAAGGTCATCTTGGCTATATGTGGTTTTTTTTCCTTAGCAAGGAAAATATAAGATCCTTTTTCGTTTGACAAAGTTGTCTAGTGTCTACCCAGGGACAAGTTTCAACCACAGTCCTCTGTTAAGTAATAAGTATCATGAGAGTTAATAATCTTAAGCTTTGACACAAGGTTGCTCACTGCTTTAACTAGCAATAACAAGAGTTCACACTTCACACACTCAACTTCTTCGAATTACGAACTATTAGAGGTCTTCATTAGGGTTTAGGGCCTATTAAGGTTATTCTTGTGACATAATTAAGGGCAAAATGATTAGGAAACCACGTGGTGTATGTATAATGCAACTTTAAAGTTTATAAATAGTTGATGAATTTGATGTGATATGACCACTTAATCACATGATGCTATGTATCAAGCAGGGAAAAATCTACCCAATTTCTGTAAACAGTCTTTTCCAAGGGTGAAAGTGAGTTATAGAAATGGGGTTGATTAATTTTCATATATTGGTCTGTGATCAATAGCAAGGGGTTATTGTCTACATCCAAGGGGTTGTTGTCTTTCACATATAGCCATCTGCTAAATTAAGTTGGATCTCTGAGTCTGTTCGCTGAGAATGGATATGGATTGGACTGATCTGTACTGGTTAGTCATTGTTGTTCAAATAAAGGTTAATGTGGAGCAGATCCTTCATCCAGAATAACACTTGGTTAAATGCAAATACAACAAATACTGTTTATTTTAGTTGAATAATAAATTATGTACACCTTCACTCTTTAAAGTTTAGGATAAAAATCATCAATTTTGGAAGATGGCAAATGGCAGAGTATGTAAGACTGGATTTGGATTATTCGGTGTCTATACTATTTTTTTTTTCAGAATCCCATAGATTCTTTTGGTTTTGATTGGTTGAATCCGTGTAACGGTGCTAGCTAACTTTCACATTTGAATACCAGAGAGAAAGAAAAACGGCTCAAGCTTTAATTTCACAGGACAGGACTGTTTAGTTTAGTAATAAATTAGTTTAGTAATAAAGATGCTTGAATGGGGATGGGGACTAGACGGAACCCCTACTACTGGGAAAGATTGACCAATTTGACACACATTTTTCCTTTCCGCTCATTTGCTGATTTTTCTTTTTCTTTTTTTTCTAATTTTATATAAAAGTTTTATTTAAATTGTAATTTTTAATGGATCATTATTTTAAAAAACTTTCTAAAGCTGTCGTTCTTTTTTTATAATTAGATAATACATTAAAAGTAAAGAATTGTAATAACATTTATATTATTTATTAAAGCGAATCTCAAAATATAATGATATATGAAATAAAAAAATAATATAGACAATGCAATATAAACCATATATTTTTTAATAATTACATATTCGAAACGATTTTAATCAATACTATCTAAATAATATTTATTTGACTAAAATTACTTTCTAGATAATAAAAAATCTTAAAACATAAATAAGGAGTATTTATTGTATATATGTGAAATATCATATTTGAAACGGTCAAATCATGATATAGTTTGAGAGCAAGAAATCTATTATCTCTATATTCTTGAGCCTTCTTTTTCTTAGAGTTGTATTAGGACCGACAAATTTTTTACAAATTCTTTACAGTGAATTACATGAAAAAGTTTTAATCTCTTTATTACACCAATCACTTTTTTTTTTTTTTTTTAATGTTTTACACGTCACTTTCTGTGTTGCTTTTGTATACAATTTGCTAGTGAAAGAAATATTTCCTTTTATATATATATATATATATAGTTTTTTAAATTGTCCCTAGCTAGAATAACCACAATTATTTTATGAAAGTAACGTGTTTGATAATGTACAAGAGTTAAGAGTTGATTTTTATTTCGAAGTTTTAGATCTTGTATAACAAGTCGACATAGTTAAATAATCATTCTCCTTTCTTTATCCTACTTTGAATAGCTGAAGTGTTCAGGCAGTTATGAAATTAATATAATAGTTCCCACACATTGTTCTCATTTATTTTAATGAAGCATCTAAGAAAAGCCTTTTTCTTCGATTTGTCATTTATTGGGGGTCCAGTAAATGTGGTTTTTGATTTACTATTATGAAACTTCTCTACTAACAAAATTTCTGATACAAAGTCTTTTGTAACTTGACTAAGCAAAATGAAGGAAACTGCAAATGAGAAACTTTGACAGTAACTATGAGGTGATGGATGATGTTGGTGATAATGATGATAACTGTGAACAAAAGTCTACTGTGATTAGTTACCCTATTATACATAAGCGAATAGTTGATCTTTTCTTATTAACCAAGTAAACACAAAATGTCTTTTGTGTTTTGTGACTTGAGGTTTACATGTAGGTGCCTAAAGCTTATCCTATTTTATCCACTTAATTTGATGAGCTGTTTTATCAATGTAGGTGCTTTGGTTTTGGATCCAAAGCTTGCTACTTTGGTAAAATTGAATTTAGTCCCTTTTAAATTTTATAATATATTTGGACATGTTATGCTTGGTCTCTGGTTGAGTATATGTTTCATGAGCATGCTACTATGTCCAAAAATAATTAATTTTCTTTCCTAACTCTATTTTAGTTTACTTGAAAGTTTTTCCTTAAATGTTGTGTTTTGTTTAAATTCAGAAGGAAAATCTTAAAGCAATGGATAAGTCATGGATTACAAAGCCTCGAAACTCAGTTGAGTATGAACAAGGAGTTAGGGGATTTATTGTTTTTACTTTTGAACATCATTCAGTTAATGACAAAATAATATGCCCTTGTTCACGGTGTGGTTTTAGAAAATGGCAGACTAGGGATGTGGTGTATGACCACTTAATTTGTAAACAATTCCCAGAAGGACACACTTTGTGGTTCTATCATGGGGAGTCCGACATTGGAGAAACTAGTAATGTCTCAAGTAGTAATGTTTTGAATGTAGTTGAAGACACCATGGTCGATGAAGATCTTATTTAGAACATGATCAATGATGCTTTTAGAGTTGATAGGCACCATGCAAATGAAGTACCCATTGCATCAAATGAAGAGAGTGGCAGGGATGATGGAGTGATGCCAAATATAACTCAAGTACGACATGAAACTGAAGAGTTTTATGAATTAGCAAGAGATGGAGAACAACCATTGTATGAAGGGTGTACAAAATATTCAAAACTATCTTTTATGGTGAAGTTGTATCATATCAAATGCCTATGTGGGATAAGCGACAAGGCCATGACAATGATATTAGAATTATTACAAGATGCATTTGGACACGCAAAGATTCCAAGTTCATTCCATGAGGCAAAGAAAACTATCACCAACCTTGGTTTGAACTATGAAAAGATACCTGCATGCCCGAATAATTATATGTTGTATTGGGGTAATAAGGAAGATGAAGAAATGGAAACATGTAGAGTCTGTAACAAGTCCAAATGGAAATCTAGGACAAAAAGTGGTGAGAATGAGGCCTCCAATGATGGTAATAGAAGGAAGAAGGTACCTGTAAAAGTTCTTCATTACTTTCCACTAAAACCTCGACTACAGAGATTGTTTTTATCGTTAAAGACTGCTGAGGATATGATATGGCATGATGCGGATATTAATAAAGATGGAATGATGAGGCATCCTAGAGATTCTAAAGCTTGGAAGAGGTTTGATTCAACAAACACTTTGTTTGCATTAGATCCAAGAAATGTGCATCTTGCATTAGCTACTGATGGTTTTAATCCCTTTGGTAGTATGAATGCAAGTTACAACATTTAGCCAATTATTCTCATTCCATACAACACTCCTCCATGGGTGTGTATGAAACAGACATCTTTTATCATTTCAATGATAATTCCTGGTAAAAGAATGCCAGGAAATAATATAGATGTCTACTTACAGCCTTTAATCAAAGAGTTGAAGGAGTTATGGAATGAGGGTGTGGATGCAAATGATTCTTTCAAGCGAGAGATGTTCAAATTGCATGCAGCTTTGATGTGGACAATTAGTGACTTTCCTGGGCTAGGAACCCTCTCTGGGTGGAACACTTACACCGGACTTGCTTGTCCGTCCTACAACTTTGATACTATTCCTTGTCATCTTCCTCATAGTAAGAAATGGTGTTTTATGGATCATCGTCATTTTCTTGATCAAAGACATAGATTTAGATTGAATAACGTTCGATTTAATGGAGAATAAGATATGCGCAGTCCTCCAAAAACATTATCTGGTCCTAAAATTCTTGAACAAGTTAAGAACATTAATGTCTCGTTTGGTCGAAAACCAGAGATGGAAGGAAAGGAAAAAGAACACGTGGTGGATGTGTTGCACAAGGTAGCACTCAACAATGAAAAAAGAAAAGCATATTCTTTGAGCTTTTGTATTGGAAGCATAACTCTTTGTGTCACAATCTTGATGTGATGCATGTTGAGAAGAATGTGTGTGACAATGTCGTCTACACTTTGTTAAATGATAGTGCAAAGACAAGTGATCTTGTCAATGCTCGAAGAGACCTTAAAGCTATGGGTTTTAGACATGACTTTTGGCTAGATGAAAATAGAAGGTATCCTTTAGCTATATTTACAATAGCTAATCGTGGCAAGAAGGCATTCCTAACAACTTTAAGGAACGTTACTGTGCCAGATGGTTATTCAAGCAACATTTCTAGGTGCATTAATGTGAATAATCTTAAGTTGAATGGAATGTTGAAAAGTCATGATTGTCATATATTGATGGAGCAATTGTTACCATTAGCCATATGGACAGGGTTGCCCGATGAGGTGTCAGCAGTATTAATTGAGTTGTGCTCATTCTTCAGACAATTATGTGGTAAAGTGTTAAATGTTGAAGACTTAGACAAATTGCAACATCAAATTGTGCTCACTTTATGCCATATGGAAATGTTATTTTCTCCTTCATTCTTCACGGTCATGGTTCACTTAGTTGTTCACGTTGTTGAAGAAGTTAAGCTTAGAAGTCCTGTCCATTATCGATGGATGTATCCTATAGAAAGGTAACAGATGTGTGATGATATTTCTTTTTTTCCCCAAATTTTAATAATGTATAGGACTGTTATTAATTACCTTTTTTATGGTTTAATAGGTACTTAGGACAACTAAAATCCTATGTACGTAATAAAGCAAGACCAGAGGGCTCTATAGCAGAAGGTTACCTTGTGCAAGATATTCTTCCATTTTGTTCAAGGTATTTACATAATATTAAGACAAGATGGAATCGACCTAGCCATGTTGATGATGAACCTAATGATATACAACCTCAATCATGAATAGCTGAAATGTTTCCTCAAGTAGGAAAGTCGATTGGTGGCTCTTCGTATTTTACTCTAACGTCCATTGAAAAGTTACAAGCTCATAGACACGTGTTAACCAACTGCCCTGCAGTTGATTGCTATCTTCAGTGAGTAATTTTTGTGCTTACATTACTTGTTAAGTTTCCCTTTTTGTACATCTAATATAGTACATCTATATAGGGAATTTAGAGGTGTTGTACGGAGGTAACTAAGGAGTCGTACAAGGAGTGCTATTGAGATAGATAAGAAGGTTCATAGAGAGTTTGTTGGTTGGTTTACTAATCGTGTGAGTAAAAAATCATTTTGTGCATGTATATTACATCTATTTTGGTAATATGCATGTGATTAACACTAGAAAATCTTATTTTTAGATTGGCAAAGATCTCAACAATCTTAGTGGATCAGATAAAGATGATATTCTAAGTCTTGCTGAAGGTCCTATTAACCAAGCCAGAAGGTTCACTGCGTATAATGTTAATGGATACAAATTTTGAACCCTGGCATGAGACAAAGGACTAAAAACTCAGAATAGTGGAGTTTTTGGCACATTCGGAACAAGAAGTTGCTCAAGCAATAGTGATGCCCAAATGAGAATTGGAGGGGTTCCTTATTATGGAAAATTGATAGACATTGTTGAGCTTTGTTACAATGGCTTCAAGGTACCTATGTTTAAATTGTGAAAATAGGTTTGCCCCAATGGTTTAATATATTAAGTTTTGATGATGACAAATACAAGACAAAAAGAATGATGCTTATGCTTTATAGTTGTGCTTTATAGATGACAAATGCATCACAAAAGAATATTGATCATGTTACATATATGTGCTTAAAAGAGATATATTAGATTACGCATGATTATGTACTTTATTTAGTTATACTTCACTTAATAATCATGCAATGAGATATATGCAACATTCTTATATGCATGTTAGACTAACTAGAGTTATACATTTATGAATCATGCATATTAAGATATTAAGTTATGAATTTGGACTAACTATGCTTGTTTTAAGTGAGCAATACTTTATAATATAGTCCAAGTACCAAGAGTGAGCATTGCAATTAGAAAGCAAAAGATCACAACTATGCTCAACTCAAGAAGAATGAGAATGATAAAGATGTTCCAAGCAAATTGCAAGATTTGAAGAGAAGAAATTTGTGGAAGCTTGGATTACATCAAGAAGCCTAAGGACTGGAATTGGTATATTTTCCTTTTAGGTTTTCTCCTATGTAAAGATAGAGGTTTTACAAGAAAAGAGCTCAAATATGTTTTTAAGTCTTTAAAAATGGTTCTTACATGTTTAAATGCCCAACAAACTATTTTTGGAAAGTTAATCTTGGTGGTAGTTCAAACCTTTGAAAAATAACCAAGTTTGTGTTTTGTAAAACTGATATTTGGTTATTATTTTGAACATAACTTTCAAAATACTTTGAGTTTTATCATGAAACTTCTTACATATGAAAATAGACTCAAATATCTTTCCAATGAGTGGTCATTTGTTTTAAATGGATAAGAAATGAAGAAGTTATGACCATTTAAAGTCAGTTTTCAAAAATAGTCAAGTTTGAGTTTTGAAAAGCTGACCTTTGATTACTCTTTTAATCATATCTTTCAAAATACTTTGAGTTTTGTTCTGAAACTTATTTCATTTTAAAATAGACCAAAAGATCTTTCCAATTAGTGTCATTCGCTTTAATCGGATAAGAAAGGAAGAAGTTATGACCTTTTAAAGTTAGCTTTCAAAACTAGAAATGCTGTAATCGATTACACAAGTCCTGTAATCGATTACAACATTGACAGAAGCCATGTAATCGATTACCAGAAGTGTGTAATCGATTATCAAGTGCCCAGAAACATTTCCAACGTCTATAAATGACTAGTTTTCATAAAAAATCATTTCTAAACACTACCAACAGCTATTTTATCACTTGGGCTCTATATATAAGTGTTGTATGAAGCTTATACACCTCTTGAACACTTGATTTGATCCTTGAATCACCAAAATCATATTTTGAGCTCTTTATTGCAAAATCCTTCTATTCCTTTATTCTTCAAATTATATTATCCACTCTTGAGAGAGTTTTCTATCATCTATATTTTGTTCTTCAAGTTGTATATCTACTCTTATGAGAGTTTCTATTCTTTCTCTTCACTTTGAAATCATTGTAAGAGGGTGAGGTATCCCTCAAGAGAGAAAAGGGTGAGGTATCCATTGTAGTGAGACTCAAACACAAAGAGTGAGGTATCCCAAAGGTGTTGTGAGTGCTCTTTATCGTAAAGGTAATCAAGCACCTGTAAAGCTTGAAGAGTTGGAGGCTCTAGCACAAGGGTGAGGTATCCCAAGGTGTGAGGAGTGCTCTTGTTTGTACAAAGGTTTTCCTAGCACCCATGAAGTCTAGGAGATAGTAAAGAAAATCTCAAGTTAAGCTTGGGACTAGACGTAGGCCACAAGTGGTTGGTAGTTGAACCAGGATAAATCCTTGTGTTTGCTTTTCTTAACTTTATCTCTTTACATTTGTGCTTTAATTACATATGCTTGAGTTGAACTTGATATTTAGCTTATTTGCTTGATTTATCCTATATCTCAAGTTGTAGTTGAGTAATCTATAATACTTGTACCTTTGTTGTGCATGTTCCGCTGCATTTATTAATTGAGTGCTTCAAAATGCTTAATTTGTCAAAGTTACTTTAAAATTTGTAATCACCCAATTCACCCCCTCTTGGGTGATGGTTGCCATGACTAACAATTGGTATCAGAGCTTCATGCTCTGGTAAAAACTTAACTGCTTGGAGTTAAAGATCATTATTTGTTGGCAACCATTAAAAGCTTTTCAAAATGAATGATTTTGAAATTGATAAACTACCATTCTTTGATGGTGTGAATTTTGTTTATTGAAAAGTTAGAATGGAAATTTATACGCAATCTATTGATTTTGATTTA
Organism: Ormosia semicastrata; assembly: GCA_029884595.1. Taxonomy (NCBI): domain Eukaryota; kingdom Viridiplantae; phylum Streptophyta; class Magnoliopsida; order Fabales; family Fabaceae; genus Ormosia; species Ormosia semicastrata. Next base: position 82,354,607 of record JAQQTO010000060.1, read on the forward strand.
TGGGATATTGTACTTGATGGATTTACATACAAACCAAAACCAAGTTGGAATGCTTATGACAAGAAATGTTTTTCTTTTAACATTAGAGTTATGCAAATTTTGAGAAGTGGTTTAAATGATGATGCTTATGTGCTAAAGATATTTGGGATGCTCTTGATTCTTTCTATCTTAGTAATGATGATCTTGTGCTTAAAGTTGTATATAGAGAGCAACAAGAGCAAAAGTCATTGAAGGAAGCTTGTCATGGAAAATGTCCTCAAGAATATGCTTTTGAATCTTGGATGGACAACAGTGAGGAAGATGGTGATTCCCTTAAAAAGGACTTTGAGGTAAATAATGCTAAACTAGATTATAGTCCTTCCTATGATGAGCTACAATGTGCATATAATAAATTGTATAATGGTTTATTGAATTTAAAAAAGAAAAACTTATCTTGTTTGGAAAGCATTTCCTCCATTGAAAATGAAATTGAAAACTTGAAAAATGAATATGCTTTTCTTGATGATGAAATGCCTTTGAAATGTGAAACCTTAACTTCTTGTGAAAAATGCATTGATTTAGAAAATCAAGTTAAGGAGTTATCTTTTGTATTTGCCAAAGCTAATGATTCTATTTGCTTACAATCTATGTGTGTTAATAAGAATGCCATTGATGTTATTTCACATGGAAATTCAAGTAAGGCTTGTGGCAAAAATAACATAAAATGTATTAATAACAAAAAGCTTAAATTTTCTAAAGATGATCTTCAAAGGACCAAACCATCATTAAATTCAATTGTTTGTAATTTTTGTGGTCATCTAGGACATATTTCTTATTTATGCAATTATAGAAGAAATCTTTATATGAGAAATAGTATGGTATGAGTTTCTAAAGATCTTAAATGCCCTAATACTAACATTCAAAGACCCAAGATGAAATGGGTACCAAAATGTCCTCCTAGTGTTTCAATTATGCAGAAAACTTCTCAAAAGGATGGACAAATTGGTCAAGTGAAAAAGGAATCATCAAGGAGAATGCTTCCAAAGCCCAATGGTAGAAGTTTTGATCAAAGAAGGAAGATGACTTCAACTAAAGCTTCTTAAGTACAAAATGTGGAACTTGCAAAGCTCAAAACACCAAAAGAGAAGCAATGGATAAGAAAAAGAGTTTCGTTGATTACCAATGCCAAGGTATTAAAAGTTTCTACATTTTATGCACATTCACTTTTAAAGACAATGAATATGAGGTATATTCCTTATAGGCCTTAGGTAAAGGATAGAACTATGTGTGCTTGGTAAAATTTGAATATTATGTTTAGCACATGATTTGTAATATAAGATTCTAAAATGCCTAGGTATACTTGCATGATATTTGAAATTGCCTTAAAACATTTTGAAATCAATTTGAATGCTTTGAGATTAGCCATTTATTGTCAAAAGTGCAAAAAAGATTGAATTTTAGTAAACTGATAATCGACTACATGACCTTTGTAATCGATTACAAAGGTTCTGTCAAGGGTGGTAATCGATTACACCAACCATGTAATCGATTACAAGGTTCCCAGAAAGTTAGTAATCGATTACACTAAACATGTAATCGATTACATGGATTCCAGAGGATTGGTAATCGATTACACACACATTGTAATTGATTACACAGGCTTTAAAAATGAGTTTCAGTGCGCAAAAAGCCATATTTCTTCTGTTGCTCACTTTTTCTCTTGGTATGTGCTTAATGATAAATGAAATGAAATATCTTTTGCCCTTGTGAACTCATTTATTGTTTTTAATACTTATTTGCTCATGAGTTTGGTATAATGACTAACCTCTATGGATCCAAAATTGGTGGATACCAAAGAAAGTTCTTTGAATTGTGTTGTAGGGTGACTATTAACTCAAGCATGCATTGAAGTGAAATACAACTACACCACTTGAGGTTAGAAAAATTTGAAATAGTCCAAGTTCTCCAAGAATAATGAAAACTTAAAAGGATGGCATGGAGAACCACAACATTCTCAAGGAACCTTGATGCATATAAGTTGGAATCACCTACAAAAACTCAAAGAGTACACTTTTGGTGACATCAATCTCTTATCCTCATCTATGCTTTAATTTGAATATCATGTGATGTTTGGAGAAGTCAAGAGTTGTTTATATGCCTTTACATGCCTTAAGCTTTTCTAGCATTATGTCTTGAAAGTATCTCCACATATGCTAACATGCTAGATATGCATACATTTTTTCTTGGAATGACATGCTATGGTAATATCTTTGTTGTTAAGCTTGTGATCAATTCTCTTTGTTCAAATATGTAAAATTCACATGCTCATAAGTCATTCTAATCCTTTCTCTTTGATGTTTAATTGTCTTGTATACTCACTTGGAGATTGAAAAGTAAAATGTTATATGTCTTATTGTTTGATATGTTTAAATCTTGAAAACATGATGTAAATAGTTTCAAAAGTTATAATTCCATGGTTTTTCAATTCTTTCATTACAATAAGGGATTTTTTATTCTTGATTGGCATGTGTGCATATTAGAATTCCTTATTTGATATTACATACCTTACATGATTATTGTTTATCCCAAAATGCTTATTTATGTTTTAATGATGATCAAGCTTTTCTTGATAAACTTGAGTCATGCCTTAAAATGCTTAAACCATACTTTTTTTGGATTCAAGTGTATATGTACTTCATGCATTCTTGTTAGAGCTAACATTGCATAGTTGATAATGTGGTATATGTTTTTACATTATATATCAACCTAAATTATGCTTACAAATGAGCTTAAATGATATTTGATGCTAACCTATGTTTTAGAGAACTTTTAGAGTTAGCTTTGTAAGTGTCTCTATGTGCTTCAAATATATTCATCAAATATTGAAATGTCAAGCATATATGGATAAATGAGAAGAGTTGAATGAAGAAGGACATGAGGAGACTTTCTTCAACTGCAATGGAATGGAATACACAATGGAAGAAAGGTCAAACTCAAAAGACTAATAGATGAAGAACATTCTAAAGAAGCATCACTCTCTCAATAAGTATCTCTATCCCTAAGCTATTATGGTATTCTATATGCTATGGATTATATGATACTTGTTGATAATTTGATCTTAAATGATTAGATTCTTTCTTTACATGAGAAGTATGCTTAGCATTGACAAAGTTCCTAATTGGATATTAACTTGCTAATTTTGTGATTGCATATAAGGTGAATGATGTTAGTTCTATACATGTTTTGATCCCTATAGCATATTTCATCAAGTGAATGTTTGATATCTATGATTCTCTTGATCTATGGTCTCTTAGTGGTGTAACACTTATGAGAATCATGCACTTGTTTTGAAAAGAGTTTATGGTTTGACTAAAAAGTTTTCTTTTTAAAGCAAAATCTCTTATCATATTTGAAAAAAACTTTTTAAAGTTCCATATCCTTGAGAATCATTTGAACTTGTCTTAAGACATTGAAAGTATTTTCATCTCCTAATTGTCTTAAAAATTTGGAAATCATTAGATATGTGTTATAAATATAGTATTCTTTTCATTTGCTTTGAAATGTTTTATTAAATCTTGAGAGAATACTTAACAAAGTTTCTAAATCAATCTTTTGAAATATTCTATAAAGCCCATCTTCATACTTCAGAAGATAAGCCTTGTTCTTCAAAGTGTTTTATTTTCTCAAGGCTCTTGCTCAACGAGAAAGAGAGGAAATGTACTTTCATATGTTCTTTTAACTTGGGTTTGATCATTCTCAAGGAATATGTAGTTTTAATATAAAATTTCTTTACCCTTCTAAAATGCTTTTGAAAATATAATGTGCTCTTGTAAAATTCTTTTTGAAATGGGGAGGAGTTTTAAAATGGTTTTTGATTGATGGATTAAGAATATGACCTTTGATGGTAATGTGCTTATATGGTCTTGACTTGCATATTTTCCTTTATCTATCTGGTGCTTTATAAAGGGGAGCTTATCTTACTTATCTTGCATATCTTTCTTTCATGTCCTTGTTAACTAAAAATATATGCATGACTATGTTAAACTATTATGTTTTCTATTTTGATAATATGCATATTTTGAGGGGGAGCATAGCTCATAAATTGTTGCTTATATCTCTTGGCTTACATCCATGTTTGACATAAAGTATTTTATTGTTAATGTTATCAACATGTCAACAAAGATCATATTTTATTCTCTTTCCCTCTATCAATGAAAGAAGGTAAACATTCTTAAACTTCATATCTTTTGATTCTTTTATTGAGAAAATCCTACTCCTTTTGACAACATGAGTTTTATCTATAGGGGAGAAAATATTATCTTTCATTCCTAAGCCTTTTTGTTGATGTTAAATAGGGGGAGTGAAAATTGGAAAGAAAAATATGTTCTTGTACTTATTGTTTGATATGCTTACATGAATATCTATTATTGTATATTGCTAAACATATTTTTCTTTGGTGATTTGTCATCATCAAAAAGGGGGAGATTGTGGAAATAAGTTTGCCCCAATAATTTAATATATTAAGTTTTGATGATGATAAATACAAGACAAAAAGAATAATGCTTATGCTTTATAGTTGTACTTTATAGATGACAAATGCATCACAAAAGAATATTGATCATGTTACATATATGTCCTTAAAAGAGATATATTGGATCATGCATGATTATGTACTTTATTTAGTTATACTTCACTTAATAATAATGCAATGAGATATATGCAATATTCTTATATGCATGTTAGACTAACTAGAGTTACACATTTATGAATCATGCATATTAAGATATTAAGTTATGAATTTGGACTAACTATGCTTATTTTAAGTGAGCAATACTTTAAAAGATAGTCCAAGTACCAAGAGTGAGCATTGTAACTAGAAAGCAAAAGATCATAACTATGCTCAACTCGAGAAGAATGAGAATGATAAAGATGTTCCAAGCAATTTGCAAGATTTGAAAAGAAGAAATTTGTGGAAACTTGGATTACATCAAGAAGCCTAAGGACTGGAATCGGTATATTTTCTTTTTAGGTTTTCTCCTATTTAAAGATAGAGGTTTTATAAGAAAAGAGTTCAAATATATTTTTAAGTCTTTAAAAATGGTTCTTACATGTTTAAATGCCCAACAAATTATTTTTGGAAAGTAAATCTTGGTGGTAGTTCAAACCTTTGAAAAATAACCAAGTTTGTGTTTTGTAAAACTGATATTTGCTTACTATTTTATTCATAACTTTCAAACTACTTTGAGTTTTATTGTGAAACTTATTGCAATGAAAATAGACTCAAATATCTTTCCAATGAGTGGTCATTTGCTTCAAACGGATAAGAAATGAAGAAGTTATGACCATTTAAAGTCAGTTTTCAAAAACAAGCAAGTTTGAGTTTTGAAAAGCTGACCTTTGATTACTCTTATGATCATATCTTTCAAAATACTTTGAGTTTTATTCTGAAACTTTTTTCATTTTAAAATAGACTTAAATATCTTTCTAATGAGTGTCATTCGCATTAATCGAATAAGAAATGAAGAAGTTGTGACCTTTTAAAGTCAGCTTTCAAAATCAGAAATGCTGTAATCGATTACACAAGTCCTGTAATCGATTACAACATTGACAGAAGCCATGTATTCGATTACCAGAAGTGTGTAATTGATTACCAAGTGCCTAGAAACGTTTCCAACGGCTATAAATGGCTAGTGTTTATAAAAGATCATTTCTAAACACTACCAATAGCTATTTTATCACTTGGGCTCTATATATAAGTGTTGTATGAAGCTTATACACCTCTTGAACACTTGATTTGATCCTTGCATCACCAAAATTATATTTTGAGCTCTTTATTGCAAAATCCTTCTATTCCTTTATTCTTCAATTTGTATTATTCACTCTTGAGAGAGTTTTCTATCATCCATATTTTGTTCTTCAAGTTGTATATTTACTCTTGTGAGAGTTTCTATTCTTTCTCTTTACTTTGAAATCATTGTAAGAGGGTGAGGTATCCCTCAAGAGAGAAAAGGGTGAGGTATCCCTTGTAGTGAGACTCAAACACAAAGGGTGAGGTATCCCAAAGGTATTGTGAGGGCTCTTTATTGTAAAAGTCATCAAGCATCTGTGAAGCTTGAAAATTTAGAGGCTCTAGCACAAGGGTGAGGTATCCCAAGGTGTAAGGAGTGCTTTTGTTTGTACAAAGGTTTTCCTAGCACCCGTGAAGTCTAGGAGATAGTGAAGAAAATCTCAAGTTAAGCTTGGGGACTGGACGTAGGCCACAAGTGGTTGGTGGCTGAACCAGGATAAATCCTTGTGTTTGCTTTACTCTATCTCTTTACATTTGTGCTTTAATTACATATGCTTGAGTTGAACTTGATATTTAGCTTATTTGCTTGATTTATCCTATATCTCAAGTTTTAGTTAAGTAATCTATAATACTTGTACCTTTGTTGTGTAAGTTCCGCTGCATTTATTAATTGAGTTCTTCAAAATGCTTAATTTTTCAAAGTTGCTTTAAAATTTGTAATCACCTAATTCACCCCACTCTTGGGTGATGGTTGCCATGGCTAACATAAATGTGAATGGGCTAATCCCACTAATCCTGGAGGCATGAAAAGAGATAAATTGGGTTTTGTCTCTATTAACTTTGAACGACTAATACATACCAGTCAACCTGAAGATGATGAGCCATACATTAAAGCTTCCGAAACTCAAATGGTTTATTATGTGGAGGATGAGAAGCAAAAAGGTTAGAGCATACCAGTTCATTTGAAGCCAAGAGACTTATACGACATGGGTGAAGATGATGACGAAATTATGGCATCTAATGAGGCTTACCCATCACAAAGCTTAGAAGAATTTTTCTTTGATGATACCATACATATACAATTGGCAAGAGTGGCTACAGATGATGATCCTCAAAGTTCAACCATTAATGAAAATGTTGATTATGATAACGAGGATATGGTTCTATGATAGGCATGAGTAAAATTGTCACTGATGTAGAGACTAACATGTTTTGTTATATGATTCAATCTCACAGGTTTTAGTTGTTTTTGTTGTCATCTTATATGAATGTTTTATCTTATTTCATTGTACTCTTGTTACTTAATAAATATATCTTGTCAATTGTATATGTGTTTCTTTTATATTTTGCACTTGTATATACTAAATTGTTTAAATAATAAGTTTACATTTTTAGATTAAAATTTATTAACATTATGGTTTTACAGCTATGACTAAGAGAAAGAGGCATGCTCCTAGGTGTCGATCAACACCAACTCAGCTTTGTGACAATTCTGAAGGCACGAGTCACAATGTGGGTTCACAACAGAGCGAGCCTGTAGCTCAACATCTTCAACCAACTCTGCCTGAAGTCCAAAATCCTCAACCAACTCAGCCGGAAGCCCAAAATCCTGCACACCTAGAACCTGATGAAGCCGAAGATCCACCACGCATCTATAGGAAAAAGTGTAATAAGTATTGGACAGTTGATGTGATTGGTATGTGATTTATAACTTACTATTTTAGATTTAATGTTTTTTATTGTATTATATTTTTGGATACTAATAGTTTGGTTTGCTTTACATGTTAGATAAGGAGGGTGTTGTAAAAGAAACACGTTTGAAGGTGCAAGATGTGTTTGTGCTTCATGCAGGGAAAAAGGTGATGACAGAATGGAATTCCATTAGTCAACCAATTGGAGAGTCTGGTGGCCTATTAGGTGGATTTTTAGGGGCTGTTGCAAGTAATTTTGATAATTTTCCCATTATCTACATATATTGGAAAAAAGTTCTAGGAACATACAAAGAACATGTTTGGAATAACACTATAAAGGTATGAATTATATTTAACTAAATGAATTTAATTTCTTATTGATTTTGTTTACTAACCTTTTAATTTATTATGTTTTTCTTGAAGAAAAAATTTGTTGTCAATGACGGGGAGAACAAAAAGCATATACTTCAAAACCTTGGGAGGAAATGGAAGGACAATAAGAGTAGGTTGTTTTATGATCATTATAATTTTGATCTTGGTTGGGAAGCCAATCTTGACTTGCACCCAGAAAGGATTTCCAGAGAGCATTGGGCTGCTTATTTGAACCACAGACTGAGTGAAGAAACTATGGTAATGAGAATAATTGAAAATTTTCTAGATATGCTTATCATTTATTGACTAATACTTTTGTTATAATGTAGGCGATATGTGAAAAAAATGTTTCCAACCGACAAAAGCAAACAATTCCACACACTCTTGGGTCCAAGATAATTGCTAAGAAGAAGCATGAGCTAGTATAATTCATTTATTCTTTTGCTGTTTATTAGTTTTAGAAATTTAAGTGATTATTTTATAATCATACTAATTATATGGTACAAAATCTTAGGAAATTCAAAGTGGACGACCCTACAGTAGAGGGGAAATGTATCCTATTACCCATATGAAAAAGGATGGATCTTTTGTTAATCCTGAAGCCAAGCAAAAGAGTGTAAGTACAATATGTTATTTATGAGTTTATATTGTCAATCTTATGGATATTTAATTACATGTTGTTTAATGTTATATGCAGGAAGAATTAGAAAAGGAAATTGAGGAGGCACCTTCTGAAAATGAGGCATATACTAAAGTCTTTGGGAAAGAACACCCGGGATATGTCTGAGGTATGGGATTTGGAGTATGCCCATCTCAAGTCTTTGGACCTACTTGTCGTTCTGGAGGGTCAACATCATCTTCATATAGTGATGCCCCATCAAAAGTTGAATATGAAAAATTGAAGTTAGAAGTTGCAACAAATACTGTGATGCTTAAAGAGTTATTGGCTTATGTTATGCAAACTAATGGGGGTCAATTACCGCCTGGTTTTCCCAACTTAGGAGTTAATCAAGTAAATTCATAGATCAATGGTATTTGCTTGGTTTTCCCCATTACTGTTGGATCAATGGTATTTGCTTGGAATGTACATGATATTAGGTTTAAGGTCAATTATTGGATGCCTCCAAATTGTTTTCACATTATTGTCAACCATGGATGATGTAAATTTAGGTTAGTACACAAAGAAACCTTTGATAGTTTGACTATTTGGAATCGCCATATGGATTCATCTTGGCCTCAGCCTCAGTCCTACTGAGGGCCAAGCTCTTCATAAACTATCTTAAAAGCAAATTTCTCTACCTGATCCTGACACTCAATCTTGATCTTCCTCTCTAACATCTAGTAGCTATCTTCATTTCTTGTCTATCACCTATCCTCAATTCTATGACCACACTGCTCTTCTTTTGTATCTAATTCAAGTCACATTGTATGATCATTATTGGAAACAGAACAAATTTTCTAGCAAGGATTATTTAACAAAGTATCCTCACAAAATTCACCATGCAATGAAGTCTGAAGCACAAAAATCATCATTGATAAAAAAAAGGAAAATTTTTTTCTTTTTTTTTCAATTTTCCTTTCATCCTTTTTGTCTCATTTATCCATGGCTCAACTTTGTTCTGTTTAGATGATTGTATGGATTTATCAAAATTTCTAGCATGGATTATTTAACAAAGTGTTCTCACAAAATTCACCATGTAATGAAGTCTGAAGCACAAAAGTCTTATGAATTTTTGGACTTAACTTTTAGATGATTGTATGGATTTTCTTTTTGTTTATGGGGCTACTGAAATTTTTGGATTTGAGGACTTGGGGTGATAAACTGAAACTTTCTTCCTTGGTATTTAAACTAAATGCATGAGGGCTGGACTGTTTATTATTTATGCCTTTTTCTTACTCCTCTTGAAATTAAAATTTTGAAAGCACTAGAGTACTTTCTCCTCTGAAAAATCGAATTGCAAATGACACAAGATTCTGATTTTTGGATGAAAGTGGATGCAGATTTCGGCCAAGAAAACTAGCCAAGGAATCAATTGATGAGGCTAATGAGAAAATAATTGGTTTTACTTTGAAACTTATATTTAATCATTTAGTAGTATTTATTTAAGAAAATTATGGTTATGCAAGTTTCTCCTAGTAATGTGCTTTACTTGTTTTTATCAAGTTATATACTCAGTTTAAAGTTTGATTCTTTGATTCTATACATTCTAGTTGCTGTTTGGATAAGCATATTATCAAAATCTCTCCTTATGAATGCTACGGTTAGATGAGGGACCTGTTTATAATTTAATTGATGTGGTCCATGTGTTAGATTCAAAAGATGTTATTTTAAAAAAACTAAGATCTTATTATTTTACTCTATATTTTTTAAAATTGTCAAAAAGTATCAAGTAGTATGAAAGTTTTTTTTATAAATTATCCTCCGATGAAGGTTTAGATAATGATTTTGTAAGGCTTTGGTTGAATGTGTACACAAAGCCCCATCAAGATTAGTTTTAATTTATCTTTACTATGAGCATGTATGTTTGGCCAATAGGTAATGTTTACTTGATTTCTACTTAGATTTGCTTTAAAATATGCATGTAAATTTTTGTGTTCAATTTTAGGCTACAGACTTAGGCTCACCAGCAGATGCAAGACGCTCTTCTGGCGCTAGTCATCAACCACAAAGTCATGGATCATCATCTTCTGCTTAGTTCTTTATTACTTAGTACTTTAGAGCAAGATATTGGATTTGCATTTTGTACATTGTGACTTTTGACTAGGAATTTATGTTGGGAATAGTTGCTTTTATGCTACTTAGCACTTTTGAACAAGATACTAGACTTGCATTTTGTGCATTGTTATTTTGACTATGAATTTATGTTGGGATGAGTTCTTATGCTACTTAGCACTTTTGAGCAAAATACTATATTTGTATTTTGTGTATTATTTTTTATGTAATTTTTGTTTAAAGTAATGTATGAATTTGATGCTTTATATCAATTAATGTTTTAATGGTGTAAAAAACTTTAAAACCAAATTAAAAATGATTAGTGAATGTAAATAGAAAATATGCAAAAAAAGTATTTAATTTTCTTCAACTATCACAGGTACAAATGGATGATTTTTTTCTAAAAAGAATTAAAAAAATATTGCAGCGGTTATAAAAACAGCTGCAAATTTTAGCTAGAAAACATTCTAATTAATAGCGGCGGTTAACATCCGCTGCCAATTTAGGAAAGGCAAATTTAATTTTATTAGTAGTGGCGGTTAGGAACCGCCGCAAAACAGTAAAGGAAATTTTTTAAAATATTTTTTACGACGGTTTATAACCGTCGCTAAAATAAAGATGAAATTATTAAAAAAATTATTATGGCGGTTAAAATCCGCTACAGATTTTTAAACCAAATTTCTAAAAATGTCACTTAACGGCAGTTAACAAACCGCTGCAAAATTACATATTATTTTGCGACGGTTATGCTAGCGGTTAATGTAACCACTGCAGATTCAATCTCCCGACGCTAGAAATAGCCACAGTAATGTAACTGTGTCGCGGATAGATTTTAGAACCGCCGCCGTTTGCCTATTATGTTGTAGTGGTTGCCTACCAATGATCCTTGGGTGGTGGTAAAATTTTTGAAATGAAATATTTTTACTAGATTTGGTACACCCTGAGCAATTATAAGTGATAACGACACTCATTTTTGTAATAAACAATTTGAAAATCTTTTGAGAAAATATGGTGTCACCTATAAGGTCGTCACCCCTTATCATCCACAAACAAATGGCTAAGTGGAGTTTTCTAATCATGAATTGAAAAAGATTTTGGAAAGGACTATTAATGTGTCCCGTAAAGATTGGTCTTTGAAGTTGGACGATGCATTGTGGGCATATAGAACTGTATTCAAAAACCCCATTGGCATGTCCCCATATAGACTTCTATTTAGTAAAGCCTGTCACTTACCAGTGGAACTGGAACATAGAGTATATTGGGCACTTAAATTGATGAATTTTGATGTGAAAGCTATAGGTACACAGCGACGTAACCAGCTCAATGAGCTAGACGAACTCTGTCTTGAGGCATATGAGAATGCCAAGCTCTACAAGAAGAGAACAAAGAAGTGGCACGACATGTGTATCAAGCAGCGTGAGTATAATATTAGGGATACAATTCTTGTCTATAAATCACGTCTACGTCTCTTTCTCGGTAAATTGAGGTCAAGATGGTACGGACCATATGAGATTGTTCAAGTCTTACCATACGGTGTGCTTGAGGTGAAGAAAAAAGGCTGAAAGACATTCAAGATAAATGGCCAGAGAGCGAAGCACCATGAAGAAGGAGTGAAGACTGAGCACCACTCCATCTACCTCACCTAAGCATGGCATCGGCCTATAGTTAAGCTAATGACTATAACTTAGCGCTTCACAAGAGGCAACCTATGTTTCGATCCTTTCTCATAACACTCTTAGTCCTTTCATTTGGTTTTTCAGTTGTTGCTTTATTTTTCCAATTCCAGAAGCGATTGAGGAGTTAGACAGGGTTGTGTCTAACAACAAAAACACTTCTGTGTGAGTCTAGGCTAAGCACACGACCATGTCTCATTAGACACGCTCATGTGTTCATTTGCAGAAATGATGGAGGAATTAGACACAGTCGTGTCTAACCCTCTCATCGCTTTTGTTTGAGAAGCAACATGAGACACGACTATGTCCTTATTCAAAACAATCGTGTCCCCCTTTAAAAAAGAATAGGAATAGCGGTTGGCTCGACTGGAGACTGATCAGGCTAGCTTCCAATAACATGTGTTGATTGACTTGAGTTGCATGGCGGCTGATCAGGCTAGCTTTCGACAACATGTCACTGCTCAATGGGACCAGATGTTTGAGCTCATGGCTACACGCCTCCCCTAACCTCCACCTCCCCCACCACCTTTGTGACTTTTCCTTACGTGATGTCCATCGTATATTAATTTTCAAGGAAGTTTCATTATCTTTTGTTCTATTTTATTTTACTGTCATTCTTGTATTTTTTTTTATTATTTTGCTGTTATTTTTATTTTTTTCCATATTGAGGACAATGTTCGTCTTAAGTGTGGGGGGGGGTACACTTAAATTTTTGTGCACTTAACTGTTAATTTTGCTTATATTGAATCGATGAACAATTGAGTATTGCTAGTAATGAACATGAATAATGTGTTAATTTCTTGAATTGATACTTAGTTGATAGAGATATGTTTAAGAGGGGAATCCATTGCTCATGAGCTGATATTGTGCAAAATAATATTTTTCAATTAAGTAAAGAGAAATTTAGCATCTTAGTTGAAAATTAGTCATGTCTTCTTGTATTTGTTCTCTCTATTAACTTAGCCAGAAAGTTAGTTTTGAGCTTTAATGATTGAATTTTTCATAAACAAAATCTTATTTTTCTTCTAAAGTGAGATTTCTCTTTATTAATGTGCGCTAGAACTTGCTTTGATATCTTGTTGAGACTTTAATGGTTCACATACATACTTGAACATGATTAAGATAATTAGTTTTAATTCTTTCTTGACTTCCAGAGTTGCATTGAGAAAATAATCCCTTAATTACCCCATTTGAGTCTAAAATTAATTTCTTTGGATACCTAATTGAATAATCAAGTTGGATTCATTGATCTTTTTTAGAATAATGGAGCAACTAATGTGTTAATTGAAAGGTCATTAACTGTTGCTTTTGTCTTCAAGGGTTGATTAAAAAAAATGGAAAAGGAAGAAGAAAGGAAAGGATTGTTGGTGAAGAATAATGAGAACATTTGGTTGAAAGTGAGAAGTTGTTATACCCTTGTGCATTATGTTCTATTTATTATCTTTTCAACCTGATTCTGTTTTGCATCAATTCATCCACAAATATTTTTTATCCTTATTTATCTTTTTCCTACCTTTCATTGTTCCCCTTGGCCTTGTTACAACCAAAGGAAGCCCCTTTGATTCTTGTGTTATATGTGAAATTGGAAGTGAAGATAAGATTAATAACCAAGCCTATGGTAGTACATTTATCAAGAGAAACTAGAGTGACCTCCTTGTCCTTAAACACTTGAGCGATGGAAAGATGAATGATCTCAACTAGTTGGTAAGCAGAAAAGATGCAAGCTTGACCCAAGCCTCTAATTGTATTAAGTGCTAAATGATTTTGCTAAATTGGATTAGATTGCCGAACTTGATTGAATTCTTATATTGTGGAATTTTCCTTGATTCATGTTTCTGAATGCTGAGTTTAACCTTATTTTTTATTCTTTTTCTTTGTTTGAGGACAAGTAAAGCTCAAGTGTGGGGCGTTGATAAGTCTATATTTTGTAGTCTCAAACCGAATGAATTATGATGATTTGCTTGGGTTTATTGGTGAATTTTAGATGGGTCCTTATCATTGTCTTCGATTTTTGTAGATTGAAAGGGATTTATCACATTTGGAGTGAAAGCAGGTGAAGACACCGCATTTCAGAGGAAAAGAAGATCATATTGGCTTAGATAGGGCCCTGTGTCAACTCAGAAGCGATTCCTACGTTAGACACGACCTTGTCTAACTTGGGGAACATTTCTGACTTGGAGACACGGCCGTGTCTTTGTCTCCCTGACACTGAATTTACGAGCTTTCTTGGTCACACGGTGAAGCCTTCTACGCATGAAAACTTATAGTTTTGCCCCTGACTAATATAAATATCAGCGAATCCCTAAACTAGAGAGCACTTTTGCAGAGGAGAAACCTTTTGGAGAAAAATCACGCTAAAAGACTGCCACAGATCTCTGGAAGGCGGCCATGAAGAGAGGACATAATTCTTGAAGGCTTGAAGATCACAATCTCCATTGAAGGGGTTTTGATTTCTTTTCCCCCTAGTTTTTCCCCTTTTCTTTAGGTTTTTTCCTTCCATGGATTTGTGCTATGATTTAGGATTGTTATTGAACATGAATAGCCAATCTCATAAGCTAGGGCAATAGGGAATCTTGTTTTCTAATTAATTGGTTTTGAAATCGAATTTGATTAAGGTAATTTTTTTGGGTTTATTGTATTGCTTGAATTCTTGTCATGACTTGATCAATTTTGGCATGCTTTAATTCATTGTTTGAACAGTGGCCATCTGTAACCAATGAGTGGACTCATATAATAAACCTCGAATTAGGTTGGTAAATGATCAAACATCAATTTATTCTACCAATTGAATTGACAATTAGGTTAGTTCATTTCTTGAATTTGGTCTTAATGCATTCTTAGTTAATTCAACTAATTGACCAAATAAGTGATTAATTGAGAATAGAATATTGTTTATCCATGACTATTAGGAATTAATAGCAATTAAGAGAATTTGGCAAGAGAATTACTTTGCATCATAAATGAGTGAAAATCCGATTAATTAGATTCAAGAGAACCTTGCGCCCTAGTTTCCCTCTAAGTGATTTATCTTTACGTTGATTAATCTTCCATCATTCTTATTTATTTATTGTCTAATTTTATTTTGAGTTTCTCTTAATACACACGATTGTTTAAATAGCCAAAGGTTTAGCGAATCTCGTAATTACCTCTTATTCCTTATGGGATCGACAACTGGGGCTCAAGTCCTATATTACTATATGATAGAGTGCACTTGCTCTCAATGTATTTTACGCATATCATTGGTTTTCCAAACCAATCCAAACCTCAAAATGATGGATTCTAAGTGATTTCAAATCCTAAACATGATCTCTAAGCATGATAGAATCATTAAACACTAACTTAACCCATCTAACATAGATTAATGAACAAGAATTCAATCATCAAAACTCATTTTCTAACTTCAAAAACCATGGGAGAACAAGGACAAACTCAAGTCCTAAATCACCACCATGCATCAAATATACTAAAATAAAGTCATCATCAATTTTACAAACAAGAATCAAGCATGAACAACCAAAACTAACACTCAAACCCATTTTTCAACAAACAAGCCTCATGCAACAAGATGAGAAAGGGAAGAGCTTAGTCATGGAAAACAAGTCACCTACCTCACTTTGTGTAGAAGATTGATCAAACTTTAGTTGTACCTTTCTTATTCCTATTCCTTTCCTCCTCTTCCTTCTTTTTCCTCTTCTCTTCTTTTTTCCCTTCTCTCTCATTTGCTGATGTTGATTTTGTAGGAGGAGTCGTGTGGGAGTGGAGAAAAAGAAATAGAGAAAGTCAAAAGAAATAGAAGGATAGGATCGTTTGAAACTTATGCCACTAGAAATAGGTGATGAAACTTTATATCTATTAAGAATACTTTGATCTTACTAAATCAAGTTTCCTAACTTCTATAGTTATTAGAATAAATCCTAAGATTCATCTAAAAACTTATTTCATCAATTACATAAGTTTCCATATCTGCTACATGTTGATCTGATATTAAAACACACAACTAGTGTACTTAAAAATACTAGACCAACTCAGTTTATCTTGAAACTTTAACTACATCATAGTTAGTTCATTTGTGACCTAGAAACAAATTATCTATATTTTTTCCCCTTAACTAAGCAACTTATGTCATTATTTGAGTCATTTTAAGCTATTTTTCACCTTCTGTATTGCAACAAAGTGTCTAAACTAACTCAGTTTGTCACAAAATTATATAAACTTGTTAAGCAAGTAATATGCTACCTCTGTAATCATATACAAGTCTAACATGTTATAGAGGATGTTACATGAAGCTACTCTTACTATTGTCTATGTTATCAATCATCTTCCTTCCTATGTTTTTGGAAAGTTTTTGGTTGTACCTATTTTGTTCTTCTTCAACCCCATAAGCACACTAAGCTTGAAACTAGTGCCCATCTTTGTTGCTTCCTTGGCTATGGTACTAAACATAAGGGCTATCGTTGTTGGGATCCAGTCTCTAAGTGCGTTCATATTTTTTATCACATTGTCTTCTGGGAAGATACTATGTTCTCCTCATTATCTCATTTCAAGTCCATTCCATCCACTTCTACCCCCTTGTTTACTACACCATCTATTGATCCTTTTCCAAATGATTCTGATACAAAGTCTTCAGATGTGTCTAAGGCAGGTTCTTCGCCTATAGGTTCCTCTTCTGATTCTCCCAGTAAGCTCTCACCATCGTTTCAAGTTTAGATTCATCCTGCTAACACTATCTCGACTGTTAATCCTGCATATGACATTATTATTCGTCCCTCTTGGGTAAGAAGCCTTCCCACCTACCTTCATGATTATCATTGTTTAGGCTATTTGTCCCTCTCAGGTAAGAAACCTTCTCACCTACCTTCGTGATTATCATTATTTTTCTACCATACTTCACTTTCATGAATCGCAGTCATATCCAGAGGCATCCATTGACCCCTATTGGCAACAACCTATGAAAGAAGAATTGTTAGCAACTGTAGTCATATCTAGCAACGAGAAATGATTGATCTTCCTTCCAATAAGGTTCTTGTTAGATGTAAATGGATTTATAAGATTAAAACTCGCTCTGATGGGTCTATTGATCATTATATGGTTCGCTTGGTGGCCAAAGTTTTACTCAAGAATATGGGACTAATTATGAAGAAACCTTTGCTCTAGTTGCTTAACTTATGTCACATCTTGATACTGAGAACCTGATATATTTGCCCTATATAAGGCACACAGTACTAGCTTTGCTACTTTTAACTTAAAATCATAAACTAAACTCATATCATTCAATGACACAAATAAATATTGAGAGCTTGAACAATAAAAGGTTATATACATACATCATAGCCTCACAAAGACATTCTGCAATGCATAACTTTGTACAACCTCAAAGCAGTGTAAAATAAATATACAACATATTTATTACAAGAAACAAAGTAAACTATGCTAGTCCTTCTGCTTCTTCTGCTTCCGTTTGACTAGACTTGGATTTACATGGAAACACACAGGGTGAGAAATCACAATTTTTCTGTATAAGTAACCAATACTAGAGTTTAAACATTTATTATAAATAAACCACACTATACACAGAAGATTATGCCTGCAATAGATAAATGAGACACTGCTCAACACTATCAGAATATACATACGACCCTATGTAACATTCACAAGACAAACTGTAGTCTTAACTCATAAACTTATAACGATCAATAATATCAAACAATCACCCATACAATCGTAAGACATCATCGAGCAAGCAACAAGCAAGGCAACCACCCATACAACTGCTAACAAATGCAATGCTTTATGATATGATGCATGGTTATGCTCACATAAGATCCTAATAATATGGTTATGCATTGCAAATGTAGATTTTAGTTTTGGAAAATACATGTTACTCACTTATTTCCCAAGAACCATGTTCCCTTGTATATGCAAAACAAGATAGGCCTAAAAGCCTACACCCTACTTAGTAATAGGTGAATACCTTCCCCTCACCGGTGTAAGGGTATTGCTACTACCCCCATACTGGTAACCCTGACCATAATAGCGTTACCCACTACGAGAATCTAGATCTAACACCTTGTTCTTTGACCACATGGTTGTGCACACCATCTAAGTTATAATACATAGGAAATAGCATATAACAAGTTTGAGAATGAAACATGCAATGATAATTTAGAAAAAAATAACATACAAGTCACAAGGTCCTTACTAACCAAGTGACAAAGGAAAATTGGCAAACCACTAACAAAGCTCACTTATCACATAAGGAGCAAAGTAACGTTTCTAGTACTTCCTATATCTCAACCTTGTCTCACAAGGAAGTAAATGTCATCCACGCCGCTCCAGCTCTACTTTCTACACAAAGGAGCTACCTATGCATGATAACAAATACAACTAGCTAAGCACACTTATCAAACAACACCTAGTACCTCACTTCATCACTTCACAAGTGAATCACAATGTAACCTCACGTTGCTCAAGGTTCCAGGTATTCACCTATGGCATTCTACATCTCAAAGTATGCCAATGGTTTCACAAAACCCTCTGGAACATCTTAAATTTAATAACAACAGTATAAACTATATTATACTATGGTAATTAAATCTGAGCTTGCTACTTACTGCACAAACACTTTCAATATAACATAACATATTATATTTGAAAATGTGAGCCAAAAACCATCAAACTTTTACATAATATTGGTAACCCTCATAATTACAAACTATAAACAAAGATTACAACTAAGCCTCTCAAGGCCCAAAAGATACAATCTTTGTCCATATAAAACATATAATATTAGTCTCTATATATCTTCTCCTTGCCTTTTGTAGAGCTTGCACTTGGATTTGTATGGCAACACAAAATAGGGTGAGAAATCACAATTATCAGTAAAAGTATTCCAAAACCAACATTTCACATAAACATACATAATACACAATTGTTCATACAACTGCAATGCATGAATATGTTATGATTAGCAACCACCTATACAATTGTCATGCTATGCCAAATTATGACTTATATACATACCTATGAAATAACCTATTTATGTAATGAATAATGTTATGATACCATTAATGGGAATCCAATTCCATGGTAATATCATGATATGCATGCATTTTAAACAAAACATTAGAACCCGGTTCCAATAGTTTATTTTCTGGGTAGTGAATCTATCACCATGCGGTCTTCAACAACATAGAGGAATCCATCCCCTCTGGGTAGTGAATCCATCAACTACACGGTGTTCTATAACATAGAGGAATCCATCCCCTCTGGGTAGTGAATCCATCAACTACACAGTCTTCAATAACATTTTAAACAAAGCAATAACTAATTACTTACAATAATTAGTAGAACAAACCCAAGTGATTCATCACATTCTCACTTCATCAAATACTCCTATCAGAGTTTCATCACTTCTTAAGAAGCATAAAAGAAGGAATTACACAAGTTGGAAACTTCACATTCACCAAATAGAAGTCCTCTCAAAAACTAGATTGGGCGCTCAAGCGCACCCTGTTCGGCGCTTAGGCGCTCGGGTGGCAGGAAATCTATCCTATTCTTCCTAGTGATGGGCGCTAAGGTGCTCATGCATAGGGCGCTTAGGTGTCGTCTACATAATAGCATGCGAAAATTCTGTGGGTCGTGGGCGCTCAAGCGTTCCACTCATGGCAAAATTCTGCAGAAATGGTTACTGTTCCATTAAGGAACAAAACAAGATTTAGCCACTTATCACCAAATTCTTGATGATTTTTAACCCCTAACATGCTTTCTAACATAGTTGATCATTAACCACTAACTCAACTCATCAAACATGGATTTAAACTAAATCAAGCCAAAAAAATATCCAAAAACCTAAAATCTCATCAAATAGGCCTATGAACATCCACAAAGCAAAACAAGTTACCATGATTTTCAATGAGTTAAAAACACTCTAACTTAACTCTTGGGATCAAGAACCAAGTTAAGGGCACAAATTTGGCTCACCAAACAAAAATTCTATCCAAGAACCCTAAATCCATACAAGATGGATAGAAAAACCCCCTACCTCCATGGCCAGAAATGAAATCACTTAATAGATCCTCACCACCTCTATCTTCTTCTTCCTCTTTAGTTGGTGCTTGCTTCCCTTTAGCTCCTTTCTTGGATTTCCTTTTTGTCTCTCCTACTAGCAGCCATGGAAGAGATTGAGAAATGAGAGAAAAATCTCATTTTCAGAGGGATATAAGGTCAAGGCAGTAAAGGAATAGCTTTGAGGCAATTTGCCTCTTAGTGCGTAAACTAATATCCCCGATTTTTTAAGAACATTTAGATTTCACCAAATCAAGTTTCCTAATTTCCAACAAGTTTAAAATACATCTTAAGATTCATAAAAAATCTTGTCTCGCCTTTCCCATATTTTCCCATCTATTAGTAGTCAATCAGTATTAAAACACATAACCAGTATGCTTAAAAATGTCAAACTAACTCTCATTGATCTCAAATTTTAACTACACCATCTTCCTCACATTTGTGACCTAGAAACAAATTTTTCACATTTATTTTTACTAACTAAGCAGTTTAAGCCAATTTTAGGGCTAATGATAACTCCATGAAATGTAGTTATTTATGCCCCATATTTGTGCTTCATGGCATGCTTAGTCTTTGTTCTTATGCATATTTAGAAAGTTTTATGCTTATATTTGTTAAATGTCATTTGGATACCTTCTTACATGTTTTTGAGCAATTTGTGCATATTTGTTGATTGATTAAGTAAATTTATAATTATATTTAACTTGGTGCTTTCTCTAATGCAGGAAGGGCTCAAAAGAGACAAATCGATGCAAGCCAAGGCCCATCATTGGAGGAAAGAAGCCAAGGATGTATTCCAAAGCATCACGCTGCGGCACGAGAATGTTCACGCTGTGGCGCGCAACGTTTCAGCCATCGCAAAGAAGAACACGGCTTGGCCGTGTTTTTGCACACGGGCTCCACGCCGTGGCGTGGGCATGTTCACGCCATAGCCCGGATCGGCGAGCTGAGTCTATTTATTTTGTTTTTTCACGCCCTTTCTCGCCCTCTCTCAGTTTTCTCTTTAGGTTTTTATCTTTTTAGGGTTAGAGACTGCGGTTGGGTCCTCCATTGGAGGTGGAGATGGAGCTTGGGGAGGTAAGGATGGAAGCCCTCTTTCCATTGGAGGAGGATTTGAGCTTCAATGACGAAATCCATAAGTTTTCTCTTTCACTCTTTGCTCTTTTCTCTTCCTCATTTCTTGAAC
This sequence comes from Ormosia semicastrata, assembly GCA_029884595.1. NCBI lineage: Eukaryota > Viridiplantae > Streptophyta > Magnoliopsida > Fabales > Fabaceae > Ormosia > Ormosia semicastrata. Next base: position 82,376,073 of record JAQQTO010000060.1, read on the forward strand.
ATAAATTTTGATTTGTATTTTCATGTTCAATGATGTAGCAACTATATTTAGGGTTGACGTTAGATCCTTTTATTAATATTAATGATTTGTTCTTCTCTGAGTTTGTGTGGTTCTTTGCTTTTGTTCAATCATATTGATCTTAATGCTCTTGAGTGTTTGACAAACATTTAAGTTGATTTGATAAAGTCCAATGAACCTAGACATAAGAATTTGGGTTTGAGATTATATTTATGATTGATGCATGTTCGATTCTATTCCAATGGAAGGATGAGTTGATTCTCTAATGGGATAGAAATATACCTCTTAGCCATGCATAGCACGTGTTTGAGAATAGACCTTAAAGAGTGGATTTTGTGCTAGCTCTCAAGGACACTTAGTGAGTTGGGTAATTGAAATCATGGTTAGATGACCTAGACATAGGCATTTAGCTAATGTAGATTCTCAAGCTAACCTAATCATTGCATTCATATTTATGAAGATGATTGCATGTTGTTGGTCAAAGTAAAGTGTGAAGAAGGATTTCCCTAATCTCTAACCATTATCTTTACCACTTTTTAGTCTTTAGTTTCTTTAATTGCTTTCCTCTATTTTTATGTTCTTGAATAGAATTAGGTAAGCTATCAGTTAATACTTAGCATTGAAAATAAACTTATCCTCATGGGAACGATCTCTTATTCTGTATCTATATTACTTGTGCGACCCGTGCACTTGAGGTTAGCAAATGGGCAAACATGTTTTGGCCCTAACAAGTTTTTGGCGCCGTTGCCGGGGATAAGGTTTATTTCCAAGTTAGTTAGCATGATAAGACTTTATGTCCCGGAAATGCCTAACAAGTTTTTGGTGCCGTTGCCGGGGATAAGGCATTATTTCTGTATTGCTAATATTGACAATGAGTTTACTTAGTTCTAATTCAAGTTTTATTTTTAGTTTAGCTCAATAAGTCAATTTGGACATATTCTAGTTCTTTAGCTTTAAGTCTTTAAATATGCCAATGGCTTGATTTTGTGTGTTATTGCATTTTTGTTGTCCAAACCTTGTTTAGTATGTTCAATAAGTCCATTTGGACATGTTTAGATCCTTTAGTATTTAGCTTTTTATGTTGTTTTAGTTTATGTTCTTGTTTTGTATATAAGTGCTAATAGTGTATTTTTGTGTTTTTGTTATGTTTTTGTTGTACATTTTGTGTTTTAAGCTTTTAGACACATTTTGGAGGTGATAGGGGCCAAAATGGAGCACCAGTTCTGGTAGAAACTGGTCTGCTGTAGAATTCTGCAACATGACTTCTCACGCCGCAGCACAGCAAGAGTCCATGCCACGGCGTGCCAGTATCTGTCATATCAGGAACACGCACCAGAGAGCTCCACGCCATGGCGCACACTTGTCCACGCAACGGCGTGGCACCCCTATTTTTGCATTTTTCTATTTTTCTCTGTTTTTCTTTATTTAATAATGCTCAATTCTAGTTAGGCTGCTGTTTTGATTTGCTCAAGTACCTTATAGACCATGGACACCAAGAACACACATTTACTTTGGTTTGGGGGAGTATCATGCATGTTTTTCACCCTTAATGCTTACTGTTTACACATGTTTTGATATTTTAAGTGTGTGCTAGTGATAGTCATCATGCTTTCATGATTATATCCTATTTTGGCTATTACTAGGGGGTTGTGGATAAAAGTTTCAATTTTCCGCACTTTGTACATGTTGTTATGCATCTTTGAATGGAAAATGATGGATCTTTAGAATGCATGACATTATGTCATTTGCTGGTGTGTGATGGTTGGCCAATGATATAAATGTTTGCGATTGTCCTCAATTCTTTTATGAAACCATTTGCGATATTGAAGCATGCTTAAGCAATCTTGTTTGTCTTTATGCATGATGTGTTTCTCACTTAGATGCTTGTTTAACTTTGGAAGGATTTGAGTGTTTGTCTAGAGAATGTTTATGAATTGTGCATGTGAATGATTTCTTTTATCCTTGAAATTGTTTTGGAACTCTCTTGAGGCGAAATCCTAGATTGTGCATGATTGAAGAAATGATTAGGGCATTATTTGGACCGATTGAGCCTTTCAAGCTTACCCTTACATGATTATATCCCTAGGTCCCCTTTTTGAAGCCTTATAATTATTTGGGTTTATTTATTTTTCACCACCATTGTGTTCGTTAACCTATTAACCATTCTAATGCATGTGAAAGCATGTCATTTTCTTCCTACCATCATTGTTTGTTGAGTACATGCTATGTTATTTCTTGAAGTGAGACTTAAGATTAGGGGTGTTAATGAATATTTAATACAAAATGAGGCTGAAAGAGCCAGATGCAGAAAAAGAGAAAAGAAAAGAAGCATTGCTTTAAAAAAATGAAAAGAAAAAAAATCAAAGAAAAGAAAAAGAAAAACAAAGCATAAGAAAAGTAAAGTTAGAAAAGCATCAAAATGGTTCTGGCAAGTTTTCTACATTTACTGTTGAATACCCTTTTTAACATCAGTTAGTGACTCATGAATTGAAATAATATATTATGTTTCTCATTGTTTGTATTGTATCCTTTCCCATTCATTTCTTTCGCCCATTACCATTGGCCTTACATTACAAGCTATAAAGTCCCTTTTGATCCTCAATCATGTGTGATTTACAGTAGTGGAGAGAGAGTTGTACTACAATTTTATGGAATCTTGATTTGTATCCATGTGTAGGTTCATAAACTTATCCGGATAAGCATGATTTGAAAAAGATAAGTTGAGCTTGCATGTTTGTGAGAGATGTCGTGTGCATGATTGGAAGCTTGGTTGATGGCATGTTAAGGATTGTGAACGTGATGAGCTTAACTATGAGGCATGTGCATTCTTTGAGGGCCATTATAATCATTGTGCACTGGTTGTGGTTAAAAGAAAATTGAATTTATCATTGTTGAATGCATGTGTGCATGAATTGTCAAAGTGAGTTTTTTTAGTCATACTTTGTGTTGCTCGAGGACTAGCAACATCTTAAGTTTGGGGGTATGATAACTCCATGAAATGTAGTTATTTATGCCCCATATTTGTGCTTCATGGCATGCTTAGTCCTTGTTCTTATATATATTTGGAAGATTTTATGCTTATATTTGTTAAATGTCATTTGGATACCTTCCTATATATTTTTGAGCAATTTGTGCATATTTGTTGATTGATTAAGTAGATTTACAATTATATTTAACTTGGTACTTTCTCTAATGCAGGAGGGCTCAAAAAAGATAAATCGATGCAACCCAAGGCCCATCATTAGAGGAAAGAAGCCAAGGATGCATTCTATAGCATCACGCCGCGGCGTGAGAATGTTCACGCCGCGGAGCGCAACATTTCTGCCAGCGCAAGTAAGAGAGGAACATAGCCTGGCCGTGTTTTCACACACGGGCTCCACGCCGCAGCTTGGGTATGTTCACACCGTGGCCCGTATCGACGAGTTGAGTATATTTATTTTATTTTTCATGCCCTTTCTCACCCTCTCTCAGTTTTCTCTTTAGGTTTTTAGGTTTTTAGCTTTTTAGGGTTAGAGGCTGCGGTTGGGTCCTCCATTGGAGGTGGAGATGGAGCTTGGGGAGCTAAGGATGGAAGGCCTCTTTCCATTAGAGGAGGATCTGAGCTTCAATGATGAAATCCATAAGCAATCTCTCTCCCTCTTTGCTATTTTCTTTTCCTCATTTCTTGAACATGTATTTTGATTTGTATTTTCATGTTCAATGATGTAGCAGTTGTATTTAGGGATGACTTTAAATCCTTTTATTAATATTAATGATTTGTTCTTCTCTGAGTTTGTGTGGATCTTTGATTTTGTTCAATCATATTGATCTTAATGCTCTTGAGTGTTTGGCCAACATTTAAGTTGATTTGATAAAGTCTAATGAACCTAGACATAGGGATCTGGGTTTAAGATCATATGTATGATTGTCAATTCTATTCCAATGGCAGAATGAGTTAATTCGCTAATGGGATAGAAATATACCTTTTAGCCATTCATAGCACGTGCTTGAGAATAGACCTTAAAGAGTGGATTTTGTGCTAGCTCTCATGGACACTTAGTGAGTTGAGCAATTGAAACCATGATTAAATGACCTAGACATAGGTGTTTAGCTAATGTAGATTCTCAAGCTAACTTAATCATTGCATTCATATTTATGAAGAGGATTGCATGTTGTTGGTTAAAGTAAAGGGTGAAGAAGGATTTCCCTAATCTCTAACCATTATCTTTACTGTTTTTAGTCTTTAGTTTTCTTTAATTACTTTCCTCTATTTTTGTGTTCTTGAATAGAATTAGGTAAGCTATCGGTTACTACTTAGCATTGGAAATAAACTTATCCTCATGGAAATAATCTCTTACTCTGTATCTGTATTACTTGTGTGACCCATGCACTTACGGTTAGTAAATTAGCAAACATGTTTTGGCCCTTAACAGCTAATAATAACTATTTTTCACATATAATGCTACAACAAAGTGACTAAACGTGCTCAGAAGGTCACAAAATTAAACAGACATGTTAAGCAAGTATTAGGCTACTAGTGTAACCATATACAAGCCTAACATGTTTTTCACGAGTGTTACATTTCTCCCTTTCTTTTTAAAATTTTGTCCCCAAAATTTGGTTTACCTATGTAAGAAGTCCTAAACAACTCACATAAAGCAACAGGTGCAACCAAATATCAAAGAAACAAAATTCACCAATAAACTCACCTTTACCTGAACCAAGAGACTATGTTGTCTCTTTGCCCTCCAACCAGTAGACTCTTCTCGATCTAACCTCTAACTTTGCCTCATTCTTCTGAGGACAATTTCTTGCATAGTTGCCTATCTTGCAACATATATAACATGTTATCTGGTCTACTACACAAGCTTTATATCTGTGGTGTCTACCACACTTGGCACATAGTTACTCACGATCAACCATCTGAACTTGTTTCACTTTGTCCTTCTAATCTCTCTGCTGTGGAGCACTCCTCTTTGACCTATCCTCTGTACTCTTTCCCTTGTAGTAGTCCTATGATCGATGCTCTTGGTGTGACCTAAAACTGAGGGGCTCTACCACTCTACACTTGTTGACCAAAGTCAGGTAATCTTGAATTTCAAAGGGCTTCACTATTCTTTTCATACTATCTCTCAGGCCGATTTCAAACTTTACGCACTTCCATCTGTCATCAGGGTTATACCTAAGGGTAGATGAAAACTTAGACAACTTTTCAAATCTCGCCACATACTGCCCTACAGTCATATTGCCTTGCTCTAGTTGTAAAAACTCCACCTCTCTATTTTCTTGTACAATTTGTGGAAAGTATTTCTCTAAGAATGCAATCCTGAATACCTCCCACGTATCCTGAGTCCTTTCCAGTTCCATCATTCTCCTAGCACCAATCCACCAATGCTCGACATCCCCCTTCAGCATGTGTACAGTAAAGGATAGCTTCTAGTCCTTTGTGCACCTCATGACTGCAAAGATTTTCTCTAACTTTGTTTTCCACTCTTCAGCTTTTGCTGGATCATACTCCCCTCGGATGGATAGAGGACTAGCCTTCCAAAACTCCGATGGATCTTGAAAATCCTGGTTTAGTTCAACCTGCACCACTTATGCTAGCTGAGGTTATGCTAGTTGTGTATTCCCCATTTGCTCAAACATTCTGGTAATTGCAGCTGCTTCCTCCCCTATAGCAGTAATAGCTGCAGTTGTTTGCGCTTGCATTACATTGACCATTGCCATCACAGACTCGGCCATACTCAGACTTTCCATAGTTGAGTTCCTTGTCTCAAGGGTTCACCTATTTGGTGCCATAAGTTCCTGTACACACAGAACAATGCATATTGAATTGATCAATCCTCAATATCATGTAACTGTGTAACAGTAGTTAATGACAATCCAACCTAAGGCAAGTCATGCAATTTTATCCAAACATCTCAAACAAGAGACAAAGAAATGCATAACACACAAAGGATCTCCTAAACATAAGTAAGCATAGTTAGTCTATACCCTGGCTCAATAGGATGAACTACATTGATACCATAATGTAACATCCCAAATTTAATAACAACAGTATAAACTATATTATACTATGGTAATTAAATCTAAGCATGCTACTTACTACACAAACACTTTCAATATAACATAACACATTATATATGAAAATGTGAGCCAACAACCATCAAACTTTTACATCATATTGGTAATCCTCAAAATTATAAACTATAAACAAAGATTACAACTAAGCTTCTCAAGGCCCAAAAGATACAATCTTTGTCCATATAAAACATATAAACTATACTAGTCTTTATAAATATTCTTTTTGCCTTTAGTAGAGCTTGCATTTGGATTTACATGGCAACACAAATGAGGTGAGAAATCACAATTCTCAGTAGAAGTATTCCAAAACTAGCATTTTACATAAATATACAGAATACGCAATTGGCTATACAATTGCAATGCATGAATATGTTATGATTAGCAATCGCCTATACAATTGTCATGCTATACCAAATTATGCCTTATATACATGCCTATGCAATAACCTATTTATGTAATGAATAATATTATGATACCATTAACAAGAATCCAATTCAATGGTAATATAATGATATGCATGAATTTTAAACAAAACATTAGAACCTGGTTCCAACGGTTTATTTTTTGAGTAGTGAATCTATCACCACGTGATCTTCAACAACATAGAGGAATAAATCCTTTCCAAGTAGTGAATCCAATAACTACACGTTCTTCTATAACATAGAGGAATCCATCCCCTCTGAGTAGTGAATCCATCAACTACACGATCTTCAATAACATTTTAAACAAAGCAATAACTAATTACCTACAATATTTAGTACAACAAACCTAAGTGATTCATCACATTCTCACTTAATCAAATACTCTTATTGGAGTCTCGTCACTCCTTGAGAAGCATAAAAGAAAGAATTACACAAGTTGGGAACTTCACATTCACTAAATAAAAGTCTTCTAAAAAACTGGACTGGGTACTTAAGCACTCCCTGTTGGGCTCCTAGGAGCTTGGGTAGCAGGGAATCTCCCCTGTTCTTCCCAGCGATGGGCGCTCAGGCGCTTATGCACAGGGTGCTTAGGTGGTGTCTACACAATAGCACGCAAAAATTCTCTAGGCTATGGGAGCACAGGTGCTCCACTCATGGCACCTAGGCGCTGGTCGCCCAGAATAGGATTTGCAGAATACTGCAAAAATGGCTATTGTTCCATTAAAGAACAAAACAAGATTTAGCCACTCATAGCCAAATTCTAGATGACTTTTAACCCCTAACAAGCTCTCTAACATGTTAGAATCATTAACCAATAACTCAACTAATCAAACATGGATTTAAACTAAATCAAGCCAAAAAGATATCCAAAAACTAAAAGTTCATCAAATAGGCCTATGAACATCCACAAAGCAAAACAAGTTACCATGATTTTCAATGAGTTGAAAACACTCTAACTCAACTCTTGGGATCAAGAACCCAGTTAAGAGCACATATTCGGCTCACCAAACAAAAAATTCTATCCAAGAACCCTAACTCCATGCAAGATGAATAAAAGAGAAAAGATGGATAGAAAAACCCCCTACCTCAATGACCAAAAATGAAATCACTTAATGTCTCCTCACTACCTCTATCTTCTTCTCCCTCTTTAGTTGCTGTTTACTTCCCTTTAGCTCCTTTCTTGGATTTCCCTTTTGTCTCTCCTTCTAGCAGCCATGCAAGATAGTAAGAAATGAGAGAAAAATCTCATTTTGGGAGGGATATAATGTCAAGGCAGTAAAGGAATAGCCATGAGGCAATTTGCCTTTTAGTGCCTAAACTAATATGCTCGATTTGCTAAGAATACTCAGATTTCACCAAATCAAGTTTCCTAGCTTTCAACAAGTTTAAAAAAAATCCTAAGATTCATCAAAAATCTTGTCTCGTCTTTCCCATATTTTTCCATATCTGCTGGTAGTTAATCTGGCATTAAAACACACAACTAGTATACTTAAAAATGTCAAACTAACTCCAATTGATCTCAAATTTAACTACACCATCTTCCACACATTTATGACCTAAAAACAAAATTTTCACATCTATTTCTACTAACTAAGCAATTTAAGCCAATTCCAAGGCTAAGAATAGCTATTTTTCACACATTGTGCTACAACAAAGTGACTAAACGTGCTCAGAAATAACAAAATTAAACAGACATGTTAAGCAAGTATTAGGCTACCAGTGTAACCATATACAAGCCTAACATATTTTCCACGAGTGTTACACCCTCCACCTAAGCTGGTTGGTTATTCTCTCCAAGAAATACAACTAATTCTGTCTCAACACTAATACTCTTGTATCTAGGACCTCACACCATCACTTCACAAGTGATTCCAAGGTCAACCTCATGTTGAACAAGGTTCTAAACACTACCTTATTGCATTTCATCACACTTGGATGCTCAAGGTTCATAAGACTACCCTATGGCATTCCACCATACTATGGACACCTAAGGTTTCCCAACACATTACCCCTTGACACTCCACCTCACTATGGTTGTCTAGGGTCCCTCAATTCTATCATAAGGCATCTCCCACACTTTAGATGTCTAAAGGTTCTCCAACCTCATCCTAAGGCAAATCCCCTCACTTTGGGTGCTTATAGGTTCTCCAAATTCTCACATATGCATGGTGGTAATTCTCTCCAAGAAATACCCTCATTAGTGCTTTAACACACTTAAAAAGACATATACGAGTGATCCCAACAATTAGAGAATTCCAAAACATCAAGATTCAACACTTGTCCAAAATTGGAAGTCACGCCTAGGCGCTACCCATCCATGCCTAGGCATGAAGGTGGTAGGGCAACAACCCTATAACTCCCAGGAGGCCACGCCTAGGCATAATAGCTCTAACATGCCTAGGTGCAGAGCTCTCTGTCTGCTCAGGACTAGAAACTGATTAGTCCACGCCTAGGCATAACTAATTTTGTAAAAATTATACAAAACCGAGCCATTATTCCACTAGCCCCAAATCAACTCCCAATCATACAAATTTGGATTTTAAGTGTTTTTTAACTCTAATCACGGTCTCTAAACATGTTAGAATCATTAAATACTAAACACAACTCATGTATCATAAAATTAAACTAAATTAAACCAAGCAAACATCGATTACCAAAAAGCTCATCTAAGTGGCAATGGACATCCACCTAACACAATTAAGCTACCATGGATTCCAATGAACTGAAAATGCTCTAACTCAGCTCTTAGAATCAAGAACCAATCTAAAAGCAAAGATTTGGCTCTCCAAACCAAAATTTCCATCCATAAACCCTAACTCCATACAAGATGAACAAAAGAGAAAAGATGGATAGAAACTCCCTACCTCTTGTATGGTTGATCAACCTTCAAGCTTAAGCTTTGATCTTGATCTTCCCTCTTCTTCGCCTCCTCTTCCTCTTCTACAATTGGTCTTCCTTCTCCCTTTTTCCTCTTTCTTTTCTCTTCTCTTTTGCTCCTCTGCTAGTTAACTGTGGGAAATGAAGAGAAAATAAAAAGAAATGAGATAAACATCTCATTTAAAGGTATCAGAAGTAAAGGCAGAAAGAAAGAAAGAGACGTGAGGGACTTTGGACACTTAAGTGACTAACTGATAATTTTTTATCTATTAAGAACACTTAGATTTTACTAAATCCACTTTCCTAACTTCCAACAACTTTAGAATAAATCATAGGATTCATCTAAATTATTATTCCACCATTATCACATTTTTCCATATCTGTGACTAGTCAATCCACCAAGGTTGCAAAATCCCAGATCTCAAAAGGCTGGATCACCTTCTGAATGTCTTTCCTCAATCCTTCCTCAAATTTAACACACTTCCAACTCTGACTTGGGTTAAGGTTGATACAGGATGAGAACTTTAACAATTTATTGAACTTGGCCACATACTGACCAACAGACATGTCGCCTTGCTCTAACCTCAAGAATTCCATTTCCTATGCATTCTGCAAATTCTGTGGAAAATACTTCTCCATAAACAAATTCTTGAAGATCTCCCACGTAACTTGAGTCCCCGACACCTAGAAAGATCTCTTGATGTCCACCCACCAATCCTCTACTTTTCCCTCCAACATGTAAGAAGCAAAAAGCACTCACTGCCAATCCGGGCAAGTCATAACAGTGAAGATCTTCTCCATCTCCTTTAGCTAACTCTCAGCTCTCACCGGGTCGTACTCCCCCTTGAAGAACGGTGAATTAGTCTCCCTAAACTCCGAGAGATCTTGGAAGTTCTGATTTCTCCCCACTAGTACCTCTTGGTTTGGTTGCCCCGAATACTATGGTGGTAGTGCAAGTTGTTGATGTTGGGTCACACCCATCCTCTTAAACATCCTTGTAATCGTAATTGTTTACTCTGTGATAGCCTCAACAGTAGCGGCTGTCTGCCCCCATATTGAGTCCATCATAGCCATTAAGGCTCCAACCATGTTTGGGCCTTCATTAGCTGAGTTCCTACTTCCTCATGTTTTCCTTAGAGACGCCATAGTTTCCTGTACACACAGAACACACATATTGAGTTGATCTGTCTCAATATGATGTAACCATGCAACAGTAGCTAAAAATAGTCATACCAAAGGCAAGTCATGTAGTTCTATCAAACATCTATCACAAGAGAAAAAGAAATACATACCAACACATATAGGAACTCCTAAACATGCCTAAGCATAGTCAGTCCACACCCCAGCTCAACAGGATGAATTGCTCTGATACCATAATGTAACATCCCAATACTGAGAACCTGATATATCTGCCATATATAAGGCACACAGTACTAGCTTTGCTACTTTTAACTTAAAACAACAAACTAAACCCATATCATTCATTCACACAAATAAATATGGAGAGCTTGAACAACAAAAGGTTATATACATACATCATAGCCCCACAAAGGCATTTTGTAATACATAACTTTGTACAACCTCAAAGTAATGTAAAATAAAAATACAACATATTTATTACAAGAAACAAAGTAAACTACGCTAGTTCTATTGCTTTTTCTGCTTCCCTTTGTCTGGACTTGGATTTACATGGAAACACATAGGGTGAGAAATCACAATCTTCTTGTATAAGTAATCAATACCAAAGTTTAAACATTCACAATGAATAAACCATACTATACACATAAGATTATGCTTGCAATACATAAATGAGTCACTGCTTAACATTATTAGAATATACATGCGATCCTATGTAACATTCACAAGGCAAGCCATATTCTTTATTCACAAACTTATACCGATCAATAATATCAAACAACCGCCCATATAATTGTAAGACATCATTTAGCAAGCAACAAGCAAGGAAACCACCCATACATCTGCCAACAAATGCAGTGCTTTATGATATGATATATGGTTCTGCTCACACAAGATCCTAATAATATGGTTATGCAATGCAAATGCAGATTTTAGTTTTGGAAAACACATGTCACTCACTTATTTCTCGGGAACCTCGTTCCCTTGTATATGCAAAGTAGGATAGGCCTAAAACCCTACATCCTACTTGGTAATAGGTGAATACCTTCCCCTCATCGGTGTAAGAGTACTACTACCACCCCCATACTGGTAACCCTGACCATAATAGCGTCACTAGCTACAAGAATCTAGATCCAACACCTTGCTCTCTGGCCACATGGCTGTGCACACTGTAACATCCTAATACCAGTATCTTAATATATGAAGTATACAAGGAGATACTTGGCCTTACAATGTTATTACCTACATGCTAGAGCGATAAATATATCCATAATGTTCATTGAAAACATTATAAAGAGCCTTATGAAATACAGAAATTATTGTTACCAAGTGGCCTCAAAACTCAAGAGGGGGGTGAATTGAGTTTTAAAGATATTTTCAAAATTCTTTCTCAAACGCCTTAATATTCAATTTTCGTTGAAGCTATTGTTTGTTAGAGATGAATGGATAAAGGAGATAGAGATTTTTCACTCTTAAATGAATCAACCAAGAGAGATAGAATTCAGATAATGCAATAAAATAGTGCTCAAAGTAAAGAGTAAAGTTTAGAGAAAACAAACACAAAGCTTTATCCTGATTCAGCCACCAATCAACTTGTGGCTTACGTCCAGTCCTCAAGTAAACACCCAAGATTTCCATTATAACTTCAAGCTTCAAACAGGTGTTTGACAACCTTTACAAACTTAAGCACTCAACATGTTGGGATACCTTACCCTTTGTGCTTGAGCCTCTACTTTCAAGGGATGCCTCACCCTTTACAATTCTTTGAGGGATACCTCACCCTCTTTACAGATTGAACAAATATAGAAGAAATGAAACTCTCTCTCTAGAGTGGATAATACAAATTGAAGCTTATGGGTATCGAAGATTCACACTTTTAAAGCTAAAAAATAGAGTATGATTGAAGTGATATTAAAATCAAGTATTCAATGCATAGGAATGATTTTCAGATTGTTTCTCTAACTTTTCATAAATGCCCAACACTTTAAATTTATAGCCAAATGCAATTAAGAGCGGTTAGGGGTAGTTGAAAGCATTAAATGCTCTTAATAGAGCCATTGTGCGTATGTTCTGGTTGCCCAGGTAACTAGTTAGGAAGTTTCTCCTAATCAGTTAGGTGTCAAAAATTGACTCCAAGTTTATTTCCTAACCGATTACAAGAAGTGCCTAATTAGTTAGGGGCTTTAATTTTTGGCTTCTGACATTCACAATAACCAATTAGATGGAGTTCTTAATCGGTTAGGAGCTTAGAATTTTGGCTCATGTGATTCTCAATAACCAATTAGAGGGAGCTTCTAATCGGTTAGGAGCTTAGAATTTTGGCTCCTGTGAATCTCAATAACCGATTAGAGGGAGCTTCTAATTGGTTAGGAGCTTAGAATTTTGGCTCCTATGAAGCATAATAATCGATTAGAGGGAGTTTCTAATCGGTTAGGAGCTTAGAGAAATAGCTTTGATGCACTCCTATTTTGGTAATTTTATCCTGTTATTGGTTTGTCAAGAAAGCAAGATTAATAAAGCTTTTTCAAAATCATTTTACTTAAACTTAAATACCATTTTAACAAATATAAATCCTGATTTTGCAAACATATTTAAGTTAAGTAAGAAATCAATTTTTGAGCTTAGTGTGAATCCTTCAAATACGTTTTGCACAAGATCTAAAACTTATATTCTAGGCTTGATGCTCTTTGGGATTTGTCCTTTGCCTTTTCCTTCCTTTCTTTGTTTGTTATCATCAAAATCATTACTTAAGTCAATGTCAATCACATTCTCCCCCTTTTTGATGATGACAAACAACTATTGAGAAAAGGTTAGTTCAAATAATTATTGAAATTCATAAAAGGATTTAGAGACTTACTCCCCCTCTATTGTTCAAGAGGTGACTGAATCAGAGATGCACAACTCTCCTTTTGTTTTGGAATCCCAAGACCATTGAGAATATACCTTCTGCTATTTTACCTTTCTTTTCTCAAAACCAAAAACCTTCTACCCCTTTTGTCATAATAAAAATATATATATTTAGAGAGGGAGTTCATAACCATTGTTATGTAACAAAATATCCAAAAAAAATCAGCAATAATGTAAGCATATTTTAATAGTCCATTCATTAAAAATAAAACATCCAAGTCATACTAAGCATAGTTAGGCATGTCATGATTCTAAGATAATGAACATCATATCCAAAAGATAGTTGTAAGCAAAATAAAGAAGTTCATAACCATTGCTAGAACTGAAATAAGTACTCCATGCCTAAGCCCCATAATCCTCTGGTGCTGGATAGCGACGCTCAAGCCTATCTAGGCGATCTTCCACAGCACTCAAGTGATCATAGATGATTGTGTTACTGTGTTCTTGATAGATTTTAAGATCAGCAATGTGAGCTTCAATACTAACTTGCATATTTGCAATGGCTTCCAAGATGCGGTCATCATTGGCGGCAGGGGCCCTTTCTATAGGCACGTCAACAGAGGTAGTGGGAATTCCTCCTTGCTATGCTGCTGCCTCACGTCCACGACCGTAGGCCAATTCGCCATTCACTTTCATCACTTGCATGTGGTTTAGAGAGACAACTCCAAACTTATAGACGTAACACCCCGATTTTTTATTTTTCTAGATATAAATACGTTTTATAATATTTATGAGTTTTTGTGAATTTTTGAGAATTTTTAATTATTTTGATTATTTTAAAATTATTTTGATTATTTTAATATTATTTTTGAACTGTATGCCTGAATTTCATTTTTTCTGAAAATATATAAGTTTCATAATTTTTAAGATTTTTGTGAATTTTTATAGATTTTCTGAGTTTTTGATTATTTTAATATTATTTTGAGCTGTATGTGTGTTTGAGGCGGGCCCGAAAAAATAAAAATTTTTCCTGGACCAAAATGTTTTGAACTGTCAAGTGGGGATCGGGAGATCTTACTAAACCCAAAACCAGAAACAGTTGATGGAAATTTTCTTTATCTGAGTTTTCTATTATCCATTGAGGAATAATAATAGTAGCTATTGTCCATTGGGTAATATCTTCGTGAAAATATCTTGATGGCGATTACTCAAAGTGATGGACCAATGGCAAGTAGGAAGAAGTCAAAATGGATACTTGAGTTGAAAGGGAGAAATTCAAATTGACTACACAAGCTAGAAGACAAATTCAAATTAGCTACTTACCCTTTCAAGCTTATCTTGTCATTTTTTTTAGAAGTTTGTAGAAATGGTAATACACCCAGTGAAATATCTAAGGATAAATATTTAACGAAAAATATCTTAGTAAAAATCTACGTAAAATATTTAGGTGAAAATATCTTTTAGAAAATATCTCTTTGTAAATATCTTAGGTGTAATCATGAACCATCATTACATAGCTTTATGATCAACCAATAAGAATCAAACTTGTTTATTGAAAAGTCAACAAAAATGGCTAGGTTAGTTAGTTAAGTAACTAGATAATCGAACTTAGTTACTCTAAAAAGTCTAAGTAGTAACTAAATGGAACTAACTTAGTTTACTAATACTTGGAGTCTATGATTACAAGGTGGTTCTAGAGACATCTAGAAGCATGATCAATGCATGGCAAATGTATGATATAATCTAGTAACTAGATAGTTAATTATGTAACTAAATGATCTAACTAAGTTAGTTTAAGTGAACTAACTATCTAAACTAGGTGTAACTAGAAACTAATTGAAATCAAAACTTAGTTTCATTCATCTATGAGTCACACGGCCAACAAGACTAATCTAGGATGTTCTTGAATCATCTAATGACCAAAGGATGATTAGTTTGTGACCTAAGCTGTAACATCCCAAATTTTAGACTATGTTACAGAACTGACAGAATTACACTATTTTGTGTTTTCTGTGCATTATAAAAATAATTTGACTGTTCCGATATTGTTTTGACTGTTGTGTGTGATTTGCTCCGAGCCAAGAAAATAATAATTTTTTAGCCGAAAAAATCTTATGTTAATTAAATGGAGCTGGGGGATCTTACTAAACTCAATTCTGATTGATATATATATTAATCTTTTAATTTTTAGGATTTAACTGTGTAATAAAATAATTTTATATTATTATAATATTATTTTATTTGACAGTACCTACTGTCTCAAAAATAGTAGAAATCTGCTTCAAAATGACCATGGACCTTAAAAAGTCTGTGGGACCCGCATGTAGAGTAGCAGTCAACGTTTCTGACTGGACAAAATTCTAAGCCAATAGAAATCAGTCAACGAAAGTGGCTTGAATTTTCTAACCAATAAGAAGTAGTCAAACAAAGAGGCAAAAACTTCTTTGTGGACTGTTAGATGTAAAAGCTTGTTTTGGAAGCTTTGATCTTAACCGTTGATCAAATCAATGGTGTAAGAACAATTCTAGTTTAATCACCAAGCAATATCCACCTTACATCAAATCAAAGGCTAGGAATTAAAGTTAAAATCAAAGGTTAAGATTAAGTCAAATATAGTGGCTTGACTTTGCTTAGTAGCAAATTAAACCTAATTTGGTTAATCTAATTACCTAATTAGCAAACTAAGTAAACTAACCTAGTTATTAATTAGTTATAATCTAAATATTAATTAGATATCTTAATTTTGTTTAGAAGTTATGATATATGCTAATATATATATTAAACTAATTAGTTATGTAATTAGAATGTTAATTAAGTATTAATAGGAGACTTAACCTAATTAATTACCTATTTAATTAGCTTGTAATTAGACTTTAATTGGAAACAAATTAAGCCCCTAAATGCCATAGTACTCCACGGCCAAGGAGAGCATTTCACCATGTTCTCCATTATTCTTGAACCACCCAAGTGACATAAGCCATGTGCCATGCAAGTGTGAACACAAATGGATATTTATTATCCAAGCTTGTCACTCAATCTCTCATACAAAGTCACTCACAGCAGCCCCCTCTCAAATCACACTCAATATTTACTTTTCTTCACTTATCTAAAGCTTAGCTTATTTTCTCTCCAAAATTCCCAAGAACACCAAGCATATTTTCTCTTCCATTTTCTCTCTCAAATTCGGCCTCTCACCCTAAACACACTATACATCTTCTATAATTTTTTTTTCTTAGCTTTTCCTAAATCAAAACTATCTCCTAAACACTTTTCCTTTAGAAACTTTTATCAAAAACCTACTCCTTCTACTTCAAAATCCAAGCTTTTGTTCACTTCACTAAGGGTAAGCTTTTGATTTTATGGTTTAAAATTTGATTTGTGATTTTCTAAAACATGTTTGTTCCATGGTTTTCCATCATGAAGCCTTGTATGTGATTTTGCTTATTGTTTAAGAATTTTAGGGATTTATTTTGAAGGCTATACGAAAATCAAAGGAGAGGAGGAGATTAGGAGATCCTTGTCTTCAAGAGGTAAGAGGGAGATTTAATCTCATCAACCTTGTGTGGTGATGAGAAAATGGAATTGTATGTGTGTGGAAAATCCATAAGGATTCATTTATATGTTTGTTTATTGCTTTCCTATTTGTGATTGATTTTATTTGCAAGCATGTCTATAGTTTTTAAAATATATTGCACGTGTTTATAGTTTTTAAAATATATTGCATGTGTTTATAATTATATGATTATTAATGTAGGATGTGAATAACATGTAAGGAATTGTATGAGTGTTCCAAAGAACACAAAGGAGCTCACGGCTTCTCCAAGAAAAAAGAAAACCAAAATGTTCTCAACCATTTTCTAAAATAATGATTTAATGAATCTAGGTGAGACAATGAATTTAAGAATAATTTAGAAGTTAGACAATGATTTAACAATTAGTGATAAAGGATAGGTTAATTATGGCCAACATGCCATTTAATATACAATGAAATTCCTTAGTTATTTTCTAAGGTAGGTTAAGTAACTAATCTACAAAAGAATTTGATTCCAATGAATCTTTGAAAAATAAAATGAATGAAGTTAGTTTTAGAATTTAATTTTTAGGAGGATTCGTATTAAGTAAGAAATAAAATGAACGCTTGAAAAATACTACCGTAGAGCTCACTCCTTGAGTTTTGAAGCGTGTTAGCAAGTTTCAAGATGTAAATGATGGGTAAGGTTAAAATGAATAATATTTAGAGAAAAATGTTAAACATACCATATACTGATTTTATAGGCAAAATGCTTCCGAAATTTACTAAAATCAGATAAATAAAATGAAAAGATTCCATAATATATTTATAACATATGAAAATATTCTACATAGTTTAAAAGTACTAGAAATAGTTTACACATATTTAAAATAATGATTTTTAAGCTGCAAGGTTAAGAAAATGATTTAAAACTCTTACGCGATTG
The DNA here is from genome assembly GCA_029884595.1 of Ormosia semicastrata. Classification (NCBI taxonomy): domain Eukaryota; kingdom Viridiplantae; phylum Streptophyta; class Magnoliopsida; order Fabales; family Fabaceae; genus Ormosia; species Ormosia semicastrata. Next base: position 82,393,894 of record JAQQTO010000060.1, read on the forward strand.
AGAAAATGATTTAAAAACATTACGCGATGTTCAAAAACACCAAAATATATTTACACAATTTAAAAACATTTGTAAAAGCAACGCGATTGTGAAAACGCCATAAAATTTCTATGCAACTAAATGGAACAACGAGTTTTACTGTCGGGCCAAAGTGGTGGACCTGGACATATTGTGAGATAGTACTGTCAAGTGGAGACATACTATATTTTGGTATATTGAGACTGGGGGTATTTTCATAAATATGGTAAAATATTGAGAATAAGGGTATTTTGATAAATTTTTATCATGCTTTGAGAGTTTTGTCAATTTGGTTGATAATTGGCGATTGATTGACGAGATGAATTACACCGTGCTGTGGGTGTGATAGGCGTAGTGTGGTTCATTATTTGAACTTAGAGGCATTAGTGTGCGGAGAATCCCATATGAGGACAGTTGGTAGCGCCTCTTGGCCGTGGTAACAAGCAACACACTAATGATCTCGACAAGCACTATTCTTAATCAAGATCTTAAGGAGACTATTATGTATAATGCCTGTAGTGCACGATGCATTAGACTGTGTACTGCTACATGATTTTTTGGACTATGGGCTATAGACACAATGTTAGACAGTGCAATAGTTTGGTTGGGCAGCCTGAGGTACTATTAGTTCTTTTCGGGTCATTCTCTCTGATATCCGTGTTTAGCTCCATGGAGTAGGAACGAGTCAGTGTGTGTATTATTCATTAACTACATTTTAATGTTTATTATAATCTGTGATAAAATGCATGATGTATTAATTTGCTATACTGTATATGATATAATGGTATGTGTTATTCTAATATTTGTTTGTATTATCATTTTCTTTATTGCCATACTGGTAATGATGTAGATTGTCTCACCTCTTTATTGTATTGCTCTGTCTATTTTCTATTATATGTTTATATCTTCAAGAGACTTTAATGGCGGCAAGGAGAGGTCAATTAGGTTTCTTTAGACTACAGTTTCTCGAAGGCGCTGAGGCTTGGTATGTCCACTGGGACACGGGACACATAGAGTATAGTGGTGACGTTACTTTATCAATAAGTAGGACTCGACATGGGATCGTTACTTCACTTTATACAGTTACTTTCGTACAGGTTATTTTACCTATTAGGGAGTTGTGGAATGAATTTCACCATACTCCTAGAGAGAACTTCGATTTATTTTTGGGTCGAATTTCTATCGGTCAAGACATTCCCGACTAGGGAATTTGTCTTATGACAAGGGCTCATGTCTTAGGTGTTATGTTTTATTAGTATGCTGTCTTTTATTGTTTCTATTAAATATTAATAGTTGTATATTAATTGTGTACTTCAGACAAGAATCATATGTATTTTATGGTGTGATTATGTTAGCTTTATTTTGTGTTCCGTGTTATTTTGTTTAACGTTATCAAGTATAAAAAGGAAAAATTTTATAACTCATATTATTTATGTACCAAACGTTTTATAACTTGGGTAAGAATTTTATTTAATTTTATTCTATTGCATTAAAAATGAGATATCCACACAAGGGTGTTACATAAGCCACGTGAAGGCCATGTGAACCCATGTGATAGACTTTTATCTAGCTAAACAAGTCTTAAACTTCATATCAAGCAAACTACATGGCCATGCATAGAGAAATGGGCTATTCTACTTCATTTTCTAACACTTTGTGATAACAAAAGCCTTTCATCTTTTTCTCTCTCTTCCAAGAACACCAAGAACAACCAAAGAACTCCATACTTTTTTCTTTATTGATGGATTCGGCCACTACACCCATCACCTACCTCCAATCTTCCATAATTTCATCTAACATCATATCTTGAATCTCTCATCAATCCAAGCAACTTTCATGTTGTGAACTTCTCAAGATTCATTCATCTTCATCCTTCCATCAAGCAAAGAACACAAAAGCTCTTACTTTTCTCTTCTTGTATAGCTAATGGCCAACCACCCTAAAACCACCTTCCAAGTTTGTTTAATTTAAACTAATCATACCTCTTCATCCTAAACTTCATTCTAAGCAACTTTCATGTTAGGATCAAGATCAAATTCCATTATCTTCAAGTTTGATTCTTGGATTTAAGTTCTAGGATTTCAAGGCAAAGATCTTGAAACTTGATTGCTTACTTGATTCTTGGAATCCTAAGACCATGTTTGATCTATGATCATCTTAATCAAACCTTAGATACTAATTTTTATGTGTTCGTTTTGATTCTAAGATTTACTTGGTGGTGAAAGTTTGATACAAAGAGGATTAAACAAGGAGCTTGGGAAGCTACATACCAAGTAAGGGGGAGATTAACCTCATCGGCCATATGTGGTGGTGAAGGAATGGATTGTTTGTGTTTATGAGTAGAAAATCCATGTGAGGATTTATTCACTCGATTGTGTGGTTATTGGTTTATGTTTATTGGATTATATGTGATTTTTATTGCTTTGATAATTATGCATGATTTATATATGTGAGATGGTATGATTTTGAATAAATTGTGATTAGATGCTTAATATGATTTTATTGCTTTAATGATAAGCTTGAACATGTGATTATGAAAGCATGTTGATTCTTGTGTAAAGTATGATGTGATTCACATGATGGGAAATTGTATGATGGTTCCAAATAACCCTAGAGACTCACGACCTCAACCACCACCAAGGAGCAAAATGTTCTAAATTATTTTCCTAATCATGAATTAAATGATTTTATGATGAGAAATTGGATTAAAGATTTTTGTAAAGAATAAGGTGTTAGAAAATAATTAATTATGAGTTATGAAACATATAATGAAATTCGACCAACATGCCAATTTTCAATATCCTAGAATCAAAATTATTTTACTAAGTGTAGACTTATGTATTTAATTAATAGGAAATTTATTTGATAGGTTTTTAGGCCTAAAAAGGAAATAAACTAATTTTTTAGAATTAAATTAGTGTAATTAAGCTATTAAGTAAGATAAAAGTTAAAACTTAAAATTTACTGACGTATAGCTCACCCTTTGGGTTTTGAAGTGCGTTAGGAAATTTTTAGTTGTAATATTTCAAGTTAATCAAAGAAATACAGTTTTGTGAAGAAAATATTAGAAAATATTATTTAGAGAAGTTTTAGCAATGAAATGATTTTTGAGGATGATTTGGAACTTACAGTATTTTATTTAAAATTTTATTGAGAATAATGAACAAATATTTTTGAGATATCTTGAATTAATAAAAATAATATAAGTTTTTGTGGAAAACATTTGGAAATAGTAATTAAAGGAAGTTTAGTGAGAAAATGTTAGAAATATTATTTAAAGGTGATTTATTAAGGAAATATTGGGATTAAAGTCCAATTTTGATATTAAAAGAGAAAAGTTTTAATTTAAGCTTCAAATATGTTAGAAATATTTTACGCGATTGAAAATATGTAGAAAAACTCTTATGCGATTTAAAAACAGTGATTTTTAGCTACGCGGTTGAGAAAATGTTGAAAAATCATTACGCGATTTGAAAATGTAACTAAAGTGCTACGCGATTGTGAAATACGATAATATCGCTACTCGATTGAGAGGAACAACGAGTTTTGCTGTAGGGCCGACGTACTATACCCGAGTAGTTTATGGTTTTAGCATTGTGCTTGTGGAACCAAAGTTCTAGACCCGCGTAGATCATTGGTATTATGTAGTTGTATGGGCAGTTATATAATATCATTAATACTAATGGTATTGGACAATTATATGGGCAGTTGCTTTAATATCATTGGCAATGGTACAACGTTAGTTTGATTTCATTGAATATGCATTTGAGCATTATACAGTCAGTGGCTGTTGTGGCATTTTATGCCTAAAGAGTGAAAGGGAACTCACAGGATAGTGGATCTGTACCAAATCTTGGGGGATGTCAGGGCGCGGTGATTCACTTTGTGATGATGATCTTACATTATATATATATATATATATACCCCTGGCCGTGATAAACCGACTGCAATGCACTGGCAGCCCAAGAACCACTATATCTTTTCATGATCTGGCGTAGACTGTCTTTTAAGGGGGATAGATTTTCTGGAACGTTCATATCTGAATTTGAGTCTAACTCCATGGAGTAAGAACTGATTGCATTATGCATAAGAATGGCCAGTATACACATCGTGCATACGCATAGTCAGCATTTATATTGTTGTGATATAGTATTATTGTGATATTATCATTATGCTTGATATTGTGTTGCAAGTTTATTGGATTATTTATCTATTTAATGTCATGAATATATCTGCCGATTTTATATTAATCTATGGATTATATGTATGGAACGACATTATTGTTCGTATCGTTTCTTTGCTGCCATATTGGTATGCGATGTAGGGGATCTCACCTCTTTGCTATATTATTCTGTCTATTTCTATTGTATGCCTATTTCTGTGAAGTCTACGATGGCGGCAAGGAGGAATCAGCTAGGTTTCTTTAGACTACAGTTTCTTGAAGGCACTGCTGCTTGGCGTGTCCATTGGGTGTCAGAGTATATAGAGTATTGTGGTGACATTACTCTATCCGCAAGTAGGACCCGCCATGGGGCCATTGCTTCTTCTTTTACGATTGTATATGTAGAGTTTATTTTACCTATCAGGGAATTGTGGAATGATCTTGACTATACTCCTAGGGAGGACTCCGAGATATCATTTGCTCGGATTTCTATCCGTCGAGACATTCCCATCTAGGGAATTTATCTTCTGAGGAGAACTTATGTTTTTAGATGTTGTGAACTTGGGTCAGGTCAAGTTTTTATATGGTAATTATATTTTATTTAGAATACGTGAGATTTATGCAATGCAGATGTTACGAATCTATGTTATATACGAGAGATGTATTTAATCCAGTCTTTATATCTTATGTTTTTCTAATTCAGTAAAGTTTATGTTATCCGCAAAAAGAAATTTTGAAAATCATATTTTAATAATATTAAATATTTTATAACTTGGGTAAAAGATTTTATAAGAAGTTGGTTTGAAATGTGATACCCTAAGGTGGGTGTTACATTAGTTGGTATCAGAGCCCAAGTTAGAGTCTTTTCAGTTTATGAGTAGGTTTTTTTATTTATGCTGTGTGTTTCTCTGACACCGAACACAGAGATATATTGTTTGGTTTCCAAAAGGAGACAACATTGTTTGAAATGGTTACATTTGGTTACTTTGTGTTTTGATTTGTCTATTTTTGAAGAAACGATAATGGATCATGGTAGACGTAAGCATGTGAACGTGAGACTTGATGATGATCGTATGGTCGCAGCTAGAAGTGTAATGCAGAAGATGGTTGACGTAGCGGTACAACAGAATCAGAAGATTGTTCAGTAACAGGAATTGATAACCGAACTTCAGAACTTGTTAGAGTTGGAGCAGTCTCAGAATGTGAGAAGCTGTAACTTTGGATCAACTAGGATCTAAAAGGGAAGGAAGTGTATGATCAATCGATTTTAGCAAAAGCCGTATATACGACCACCGGGGATGCAACAACAAACAAATGGAGGAAGTACTAGTGGCAACGGATTTGGTCAGACTGTAGCATCAGCATCGAAATGTAGGAAGTGTGGAAAAGCTTATTTGACAAAAGAATGTACGATCAAAGGAGTTATTTGTTTCAGATGCGGGAAGCCTAGACACATTTCTAGAGGCTATACACAATCGAAGATAGAACCTTCCATTAGTAATGCACGTGTTTTGAAATCTCAAGTAGGAGAAAGAGTCAATACAAAGAGTGGAATGGAAGCGTTCAAATATAAAGACTTAAGAAACAAGGAAGCTGTGCCATTGAGAGTAATCCTAAAAATTGTACTGTATAACTCGCAAGGTAACCCATTCTTTTATGGTCTGTGACTGTGTGAACTATTTGGGTTATCTATGTTTTTGTTTTCTTTTGAGTTGAATAGTACTACTTCAACTTCTAAACTTGCTACTACTTTTCAAAGCATGTTTAAAAGTATCCTATTATTCTTTGAGATTAGAACTTTTTGTTTATTTGGTTTGTCTACTTCTTTCACAAATAGATTCGAGTTATCCGTGTCTTTGTTATTGTTTGATCTGAGTATTTCTACTCTTTTTGTTAAACTTGTTGTTTATACTCAAGTTTTCTAACTCTACCCTATATCTATTAAAGATCAAATCTCTTCTGTTGATTTGATTTGCTTATCTAAAATCACATCTATTTGAGTTCATGGATTTGTGAAAGGATTGGTTATCTTCCAACTATATCCTGTTATATTATTATATTGTTTTAGTAAAATTTTAATGTTTCCCTAGACTGAGATTTTTGGATTTGAATCCAGAAAGTTCATTTCTAAATTCATTGGACCATATCAAATTCTTTATTGGATAGATCCGATAATCTACTAAATAGCCTTATCACTTTTCTTTCTAACCTTCACAGTGTCTTGCAGGTATTTCAACTGAGAAAATATATTCCTGATTCAACCCATGACATAGCACCAGGTACAGTACAATTAAAAAGAGAACTTGATCTATGAGACATTTTCTGTAAAGCTAAAGGATAGGCGGGTGAAACAACTCAGAGAAATTGCCTTGGTGAAGATAATCTGAAACGATGTGATGAGAGATACAACATGGGAACTAGAAGATCAAATGAATGGCGTCGCTATTTTCTTCAAGATTGATTTGCATGTTGGTTATCATCAGATTCGTGTGAAAGTAGAAGATGTTCCAAGATATTTTTTGGACGCATTATAGGCACTACGAGTATTTAATAATACCGTGCAGGGTAAAGATTGTTTTTGTGATATTCACAAATTACATGAATAAGATCTTTCGTCTCTATTTAGACAAATTTGTCGTTGTCCTTGTTGGCGATATTCTAATCTATTCTCAAAGTCCGAAGGAGCATGCTGAACATCTCGATGCGATTTTTATTGATCTGGAAATGACGTAACTGGAAATGCTACATGGAAGCTCGAAGACAAGATAAAGACATAATATTCTCTTTTGTTTTAAAAATGTAAGAGAAATTTTGAGGACATAATTTTTTTAGAGGACAAGAGTTATAACACCCTGATTTTTTATTTTTCTCGATATAAATACGTTTTATAATATTTATGAGTTTTTGTAAATTTTTGGAATTTTTAATTATTTTGATTATTTTAATATTATTTTAATTATTTTAATATTATTTTTGAACTGTATGCCCGAATTTCATTTTTTTCTCGAAAATATATAAGTTTTATAATTTTTATGATTTTTGTGAATTTTTATAGATTTTTCTGAGTTTTTGATTGTTTTAATATTATTTTAAGCTGTATCTGTATTTGAGGCGGGCCTAAAAAAATAAAAAATTTTCTTGGACCAAAAAGTTTCAGACTGTCAAGGCGAGATTGGGGGATCTTACTAAACTCGAAATCGGGAACAGTTGACTGAAATTTTTTTTATCTGAGTTTTCTATTATCCATTAAGTAATAATAGCAGTAGCTATTGTCCATTGGGTAATATCTTCAAGAAAATATCTTGATGGCGATGACTCAAAGTGATGGACCAATGGCAAGTAGGAAGAAGTCAAAATGGATACTCAAGTTGTAGAGGAGAAATTCAAATTGACTACTCAAGCTAGAAGACAAATTCAAATTGGCTACTTACCCTTTCAAGCTTATCTTGTCATTTTTTTTAGAAGTTTGTAGAAATGGTAATACACCCAGTGAAATATCTAAGGATAAACATTTAACAGAAAATATCTTAGTAAAATATCTTAATAAAATATCTAGGTGAAAATATCTTTTGGAAAATATCTCTTTGTAAATATCTTAGGTATAATCATGAACTATCATTACATAGCTTTGTGATCAACCAATAAGAATCAAACCTGTTTATTGAAAAGTCAACAAAAATGGCTAGGTTAGTTAGTTAAGTAACTAGATAATGTAACTTAGTTACTCTAAAAAGTCTAAGTAGTAACTAAATGGAACTAACTTAGTTTGCTAATACTTGGAGTCTATGATTACAAGGTGGTTCTAGAGACATCTAGAAGGCATGATCAATGCATGACAAATGTATAACATAATGTAGTAACTAAATAGTTAATTATGTAACTAAATGACCTAACTAAGTTAGTTTAAGTGAACTGACTATCTAAACTAGGTGTAACTAGAAACTAATTGAAATCAAAACTTAGTTTCATTCATCTATGAGTCACACGGCCAAATAGACTAATCTAGGATGTTCTTGAATCATCTAATGACCAAAGGATGATTAGTTTGTGACCTAAGCCATGTGATAGACTTTTATGTTGCTAAACAAGTCTTAAACTTCCTATCAAGCAAACTACACGGCCATGCATCGAGAAATAGCTATTCTATTTCTTTTTCTAACACTTTGTGATAACAAAAGCCTTTCATCTTTTTCTCTCTCTTCCTGGAACACTAAGAACAACCAAAGAACTCTATACCTTTTTATTTATTGAGGGATTCGGCCACTACACCCATCACCTACCTCCAATCTTCCATAATTTCATCTAATATCATATCTTGAATCTTCTCATCAATCCAAGCAACTTTCATGTTGTGAACTTCTCAAGATTCATTCATCTTCATCCTTCCATCAAGCAAAGAACACAAAAGCTCTTACTTTTCTCTTCTTGTATAGCTAATGGCCAACCACCCTAAAACCACCTTCCAAGTTTGTTTAATTTAAACCAACCATACCTCTTGATCCTAAACTTCGTTCTAAGCAACTTTCATGTTAGGATCAAGATCAAATTCCATCATCTTTAAGTTTGATTCTTGGATTTAAGTTCTAGGGTTTTAAGGTAAAGATCTTGAAACTTGATTTCTTGCTTGATTCTTGGAATCCTAAGACCATGTTTGATCTATGGTCATCTTAATCAAGCCTTAGATACTAATTTTTATGTGTTTGTTTTGATTCTAAGATTTACTTGGTGGTGAAAGTTTGATACAAAGAGGATTAAACAAGGAGCTTGGAAAACTACACACCAGGTAAGAGGGAGATTAACCTCATCGGCCATATGTGGTGGTGACGGAATGGATTATTTGTGTTTGTTTGTGGAAAATCCATGTGAGGATTTGTTCACTTGATTGTGTGGTTATTGGTTTATGTTTATTGGATTATATGTGATTTTTATTGCATTGATAATTATGCATGATTTATATATGTCAGATGGTATGATTTTGATTGAGTTGTGATTAGATGCTTAATATGATTTTATTACTTTAATGATAAGCTTGAATATGTGATTATGAATGCATGTTGATTCTTATGTAAAGTAGGATGTGATTCACATGATGGGAAATTGTATGATGGTTCCAAAGAACCCTAGAGGCTCACGGCCTCAACCACCACCAAGGAGCAAAATGTTCTAAATTATTTTCCTAATCATGAATTAAATGATTTTATGATGAGAAATTGGATTAAAGATTTTTATGAAGAATAAGGTGTTAGAAAATAATTAATTATGAGTTATGAAACATATAATGAAAGTTGGCCAACATGCCAATTTTCAATATCCTAGAATCAAAATTATTTTATTAAATGTAGACTTAGGTATTTGATTAATAGGAAATTGATTTGATAGGTTTTTAGGCCTAAAAAGGAAATAAACTAATTTTTTAGAATTAAATTAGTGTAATTAAGCTATTAAGTAAGATAAAAGTTAAAACTTAAAATTTACTGACGTATAGCTCCCCCTTTGGGTTTTGAAGTGCGTTAGGAAATTTTCAGTTGTAATATTTCAAGTTAATCAAAGAAATACAGTTTTGTGAAGAAAATATTAGAAAATATTATTTAGAGAAGTTTTAGCAATGAAATGATTTTTGAGGATGATTTGGAACTTACAAGATTTTATTTAAAGTTTTATTGAGAATAATGAACAAATATTTTTGAGATATCTTGAATTAATTAAAATAATATAAGTTTTTGTAAAAAATGTTTGGAAATAGTGATTAAAGGAAGTTTAGTGAGAAAATGTTAGAAATATTATTTAAAGGTTATTTGTTAAGGAAATATTGGGATTGAAGTCCAATTTTGATATTAAATGAGAAAAAATTTTTAATTTAAGTTTAAAATATGTTAGAAATATTTTACGCGATTGAAAATACGTAGAAAAACTCTTATGCGATTTAAAAATAGTGATTTTTAGCTACGCGATTGAGAAAACATTGAAAAATCAATACGCGATTTGAAAACGTAACTAAAGTGTTACGCGATTGTGAAAATTCGATAATATCGCTACGCGATTGAGAGGAACAACGAGTTTTGCTGTAGGGCCGACGTACTATACTCGAGTGGTTTATGGTTTTTGCATTGTACTTGTGGAACCGAAGTTCTGGACCCGAGTGGATCATTGGTATTATGTAGTTGTATGAGCGGTTATATAATATTATGGATACTAATGGTATTGGACAATTGTTTGGGCAGTTGCTTTAATATCATTGGGAATGGTACAATGGTAGTTTGATTTCATTGAATATGCATTTGAGCATTATACAGCCGGTGGCTATTGTGTCATTTTATGCCTAAAGAGTGAACGGGAACTCACAGGATAGTGGATCTGGACCAGATCTTGGAGGATGTCAGGGTGCGGTGATTCACTTTGTGATAATGATCTCACATTATATATATATACCCCTGGCCATGATAAACTGACTGCAATGCACTGGCAGCCCGACAACCACTATTTCTTTTCATGATCCAGCGTAGACTGTCTTTTAGGGGGGACAAATCTTCTTGAATGTTCATATCTGAATTTGAGTCGAACTCCATGGAGTAGGAACTGATTGCATTATGCATAAGAATCGTCAGCATACATATCGTGCATACACATAGTCAGCATTTATATTGTTGTGATATAGTATTATTGTGATATTATCATCATGCTTGTATTGTGTTGCAAGTTTATTGGACTATTTATCTATTAAATATCATGAATATATCTGCTGATTTTATATGAATTGATGGATTGTATGTATGGAATGACATTATTGTTCGTATCGTTTCTTTGCTGCCATATTGGTATGCGATGTAGGGGATCTCACCTCTTTGCTGTATTGTTTTGTCTGTTTCTATTGTGTGCCTATTTCTATGAAAATTACTATGACGGCAAGGAGGGATCAACTAGGTTTCTTTAGACTACAGTTTCTTGAAGGCACTGTTGCTTGGCGTGTCCATTGGGAGTCAGAGTATATAGAGTATTGTGGTGACATTACTCTATCCACAAGTAGGACCCGCCATGGGTCATTACTTCTTCTTTTACGGTTGTATATGTAGAGTTTGTTTTATGTAACACCTTTGTGGGGATGTCACATTTATGAATGCAATGAAATAAAATAGAATAAAACTCTTACCCAAGTTGTAAAACATTTGATACTTACATAATATTTGTGGAATATTTTTTTCCTTTTTATAATTATAACATTAAATAAAATAACATGAAACACAAAATATAACAAACATAAACTCACCATAATATACATATGATTCTCTTTTAGTACATACATAATTTACAACTACATGTATTTAATAAAGCAGTAAAGAGTTGACACAAAGCTATAACATAATACTGCCCAAGTGCATCTCGATAGACATCAAGCCCTCCGATGGATCATCGTCCAGAACCTCCAGAATAACCATCGAAAAGTTCACATCTATGAGATCTCACAGCACGATGGACACGAGTCCGAGCTGTCGACTCGCTGCTGAGCTCACTAGGCGCATGGAAAATTCCCTACCAATAACGCCTAATGGTCAGAGGTAACTCTAAATGTAAATAAAGCATAGTAGTGAATATGACCTCTCCGTCATACTCTCTACATAGGGACACAGTCAAACGTCCCACATAAGCTACTGTCCCTCGGTCCGCATGCATACGCCACGCCTCGGAACCCCCATGAAACTCCAATCTCATGAATCCGAAGAATCCTGGCAATGCCATGATCTCAAGATCAGTCCTGACGATCAGTGTGATCTACCGGCTCCTCCTCCTCGTATAATTCGCCCGACTGTTGCTCGTCAGGATACTGTACCTCAAGAGGCTGATCCTCTTCTTCCTCAAACTCTTTACGGAAATAATATAGTAATATCGAGAAAACATATCGAGAGGTGAGACAATCTACATCACTACCCGCATGGCAATTAAGAAAATGACAGTACAAAACAGTCATCACAACAGTACATACCAATATATCATGCATAATATATCAAGCAAGATATATAATAATAATACATACCATTATATCATGCATAATATATTAAAGTAATAAATCATACAATCTATCACAGATTATGGTAAGCAGTAAAATGCAGGTAATGCATGAACACACACTGACTCGTTCCTACTCCATGGAGCTAAACACGGATATCTGAGAGAATGATCCGAAAAGAACTAATAATACTTTATGGCTGCCTAACCAAACTATTGCACTGTCCAATCTTTGTGTCTATAGTCCACAGTCCAAAACATCGTGTAGTAGTACACAGTCCAACATCGTGTACCACAGGCATAGTACTTAATAGTCCCCTCAAGATCTCGACTAAGAATAGTGCTTGTCAAGATCATTAGTGTGTTGTCCGTTACCATGGCCCAGAGGAGCAACCCACTGTCCGCATGTGGAATTCTCCGCACACTAACGCCTCTAAGTTCATAAATGAACCACATTACGTTTATTACACCAAACACGGTGTAATTCGCCTCGTCAATCAATCACCAATTATAACCCAAATTGGCACAACACTCTAAACATGATCTAAAATTACAAGAATACCCTTATTATCCAAATTTTACCATCATTACAAAAAATTATCAAAATACCCTTAGTCACAAAATAATAAAGTATAGTACGTCCCACTTGACAGTACTACACTACAATATGTCTGGGTCCACCACTTTGGCCCGATAACAAAACTTACTGTATTTTTCAATCGCATAGGAATTTTATCGCATTTTCACAATCTCGTCGTTTTCACAAACATTTTTAAATCGCGTAAAGATATTTTGACATTTTTAAATATCGCAAAAGGTTTTTAAATTATTTTCTCAATCGCGTAAGATTTTTAATTCATTTTCTTAACCGAATAGCTTAAAATCATCATTTCTGCTATATGTAAAACTATATCTAGTACTTTTAAAATACGTAGAGTATTATTCTTGTGTTCTACATATAGTATGGAATCTTTTCATTTTATACGTCTAATTTTAATAAATTTTGGCAGCATTTTGCCTATAAAATCAGTATAAGGTATTTGTAATGTTTTCCTCTAAATATAGTTTATTTTACTTTTACCCAATAATTACACTTTTTAAAAAAATTACTAATGCGCTTCAAAATTTATAAAATGAGCTTTACATTAGTATTTTTCAAGCGTCTGTCTAATTCTTACTTAAACTAATTTCTGCTAAGTTAAAATTCTAGAACTGAATTTATTCCTCTTTAATTTCTCAATGATTCATTGGAATCCAATTATAGGTAAATCCATTACCTAACCTATCTTAGAAAATAAAAATGGCATGTTGGCCAAATCAAAATAAAATGACATTTGGTTTATACACTAAATGGCATATTGGCCACAATTAACTTAAATCATGTTTTAAATCCATTATTTTACCTAAGTTCATTAAATCCTTGATTTAGAAAATTGTTGAGAACATTTTGGTTCTCTATTTTTATGAGAAGGTCATGTGAGCCTCAAATGTGTTCTTTGGAACACTCAGACAAATCGTACATGTTATTCACATCCTATTTTAATAATTATACGTTATAAATACATACAATTATTTAATCACATATAATATACATACAATATATTTAAAGCCATAAACATGCATGGCAAAAATAATTAAAGCTATAATCATGCATAGCAAAAATAATCACAAATAGGAAAGCATTTAAAACAATCCAAAAACAATTAACACCACAAATAAACCATACAAACCGAATCCTTATGGATTCTACACACAAACACAAATCCATTTTCTCATCACCACTTAGGGTTGATGAGATTAAATCTCCCTCTTACCTCTTGTAGACTATTTAATCGGTTAGTTCTCCTCCTTTCCTCTAAATTTCGTATAAGCTCCAAAACAATTCCTAAAATTCTTAAACAATTAGTAAACACACATACAAGGTACAAAATAGAAAAAAACATGGAACAATCATGGTTAGAAAAATTAAAAATCAAATATTGAACCATAGAAACCAAACTTACCCTGAAGTAAGTAAGCAAGAAGTGGGATTTTGGACAAGATAGAGTAGGAATTTGGGGAAACTTTGTGAATGAAAGATGCTTAGAATGGGATTTAGGTTCAAGAAATGTGATGGGATAAAATTATGAAGGCTTGGTTGAGTATGTATGGGTGCTGGCCGAACCTAGGGAGAGAAAGTGAGAGAGAAGTGTGCTTGAGTTTTCTTGTGTTTTTAGAGAGAGAAATGGATAGTTAAAATATGATAAGTGTGAAATAGAAAGTGAAGAGTGAATAGATAGAGCAGCAGCCGTGAATGAGTGTGTAGGGAGCTTGAGTGTTTGATTTTGCATGTAAAAATATCACAAATGTGTTCACATGGCCAAGCACATGGCTTAGGTCATTGGATCCTTCAAGAACCATGTAGAACCAAGCCACCTTGCCTCCTTATGCAGCCCAAAAATCGTGCAGCTCTTCCCCTCTTTAGTGAGTTAATTGTTCTCCAATTACACTTAATTACATGGTAATAGATTAGATAATTAGTTAGGTTAATTATCCTAACCATTCTTAATTAACATACCATTAACATAACTAATTAATTTAGTATATATTAACATATATTATAACTTTTAATTAATATTAAGACATCTAATTAGTATTTAGATTATAAGTAATTCATAACTAAGCTAGTTCACTTAGCATGCTATTTAAGTAATTAGATTAGTTAAATTAAGCTTAATTAGGTTACTAACCATTTTCAAGCCTACAATTGTTGACTTAATCCTAACCCTTGGTTCATCTTTAATCCTTAGCCCTAGATTAGATCTAAGGTAGATATCACTTGGTCATAAATCTATCATTCTAATCTTACCATTGATTAGATCAATGGCTTAGGTTAAAGGCTTCATCATTAAGTCTTCATCCAACGGTCCAAATGAAAACCTATGCTTCCTTAGTTGTCCAATTCCTATTGGTTTAGAAAGTCAAGCCTACTTTTGTTGACTTGCTCTCATTGGTTAGAAATTGTCCAGTCAGCACAGTTGACTGTTTTTCCTAAACGCGGGTCCCACGACACTTTTAAAGATCCGTGGTCAAATCAAGCGATTTTTACTATTTTTGAGAAGAGGTAATCTTGTAATATAAAATAATATTATAAAATTATAAAATTATTTTATTGCATAGTTAAATCCAAAAAATTATGAGATTAATATATATATCAATCAGAATTGGGTTTAGTAAGATCCCCCAGCTCCAATTAATTAAAATAAGATTTATCCGACCAGAAAATTTTTATTTCCCTAGGTCGGAGCAAATCACATACAATAGTAAAGTACACTCACGAAACAGTCAAATTAAATTTACTACTCACAGAATTCACAAAATAGTACATTTCGGGACTATATTGTAATTATCCCAAAAGTTGGGGTGTTACATTTTACCTATCAGGGAGTTGTGGAATGATCTTCACTATACTCCTAGGGTGGACTCCGAGATATCGTTTGCTCGGATTTCTATCCATCGAGACATTCCCGACTAAGGAATTTGTCTTCTGAGGAGAACTTATGTTTTTAGATGTTGTGAACTTGGGCCAGGTCGACTTTTTATATGGTATTTATATTTTATTTAGAATACATGAGTTTTATGTAATGAAGATGTTATAAATCTATGTTATATACGAGAGATGTATTTAATCCAGTCTTTATATCCTGTGTTTTTCTAATGCAGTAAAGTTTATGTTATCTGCGAAAAGAAATTTTGAAAACTGTATTTTAATAATATTAAATATTTTATTACTTGGGTAAAGGATTTTATAAGAAGTTGGAAGTTGGTTTGAAATGTGATACCCTAAGGTGGGCATCACAATGGAGACCAATAGTGTGAATAATTCCATCATCCTCTAAGCAGACCTTATATTGGTCTAGAATTTTAGCAACCAATAGAGTGTAAGGAACATCCATCATTGCCTTTTCCTTAGCTTTCATCATGTAATGCATGATGTAATGAGGCCAATTGATCTTTATGCGTCTTTTAAGTGCCCACACCAGAAAAATGTCTTTTTCTTCAACCTATGCATAGTTGCTTGCCTTTGGTACCAAGATATGTGTGACTACAAAGTGAAGAAGATGATCCTGTAAATTCAGAAGACCAGCAGTGAAAGATCCTTTTGGCACTTGAATTCCTGGCTGAAGCATACTTGCTACTGCTTGGTCTTGATCAAATCCCCCCCATGAGTTGTGATTTTCCACAGGGAGTTTGTCTCCAAAATAAGTGAGACCAAACAGGGGAGTCCACTGACTCGGTGACACAATGATTCTATGCCTCTTAAATTCGGAAACTAGATTTCCACCAACAATGTTTAAATTACAGAAATAAACTTTTGTGGGTTCAAGATAAAAGTACCCGAGGTTGGTGGTGTCAAGAGTTTTCAACCTATGGAATTCTAAGAGCTCTGTGAGGAATGTGAATCCTTCTTTGACGAAGAAGTCCTAGTCCATGTACTTGGGCTGAATGAGGCGTCGCACGTGAAAATGTAGTGTGTATGGGTTCATTTGATTTTTGTGGGAGAAGTACCTTCCAATGTTGAGGCTAATGGAGAAGTCTTGGTCAGTAGGTGAAGTGGGTATTGGCAGGGGTACATTAGGATTTATGGAGCGAGAATGCTTGGGGTGAGATGAACTACTTGCCATGGTTGAAAATGGAGGCTAGGGCTCGGTTAAGGAGAGAGAAAGTGTGAGGGAAGGTGAAAATTTGGAAGAGGATGGAAGTTTTAATCAGATGGAAAGTGATGGAAAATGAGTTTTAGTGGTGAATTTTGGTTGGATTTGGAGTGGGATTGTAACATCCCAAATTTTTCATTTTTCTTGATTTTTGTGATTTTTTATGATTTATGGGATTTTTGTGAATTTTTAATTTGTTTTGATTATTTTAATATTATTTTAGACTGTATGTGTGTTTGAGGCGGGCCTAAAAAAAAAAATTTTTTTTGAGACCAGAAAGTTTTGAACTGTTAATGCGGGGTCGGGGGAACTTACTAAACCCGAAACAGGAAACAGTTTTCAAAAATTTTCTTTATGAGTGTTTGTTCCGTTCTATTATCCATTGGATAATGTTATTATCTATTGGATAATAAATAGCAGTAACTTTTGTCCATTGGTTAATAACCAACCAGTAAATATCTTGTAAGTGCTTAGTCATGAGCCTAGTCATGAGTCTAGATCTTTCTTTCCGATGACTCACCTATGCGACTTACCTACATGACTCATCACATGACATAATTTGTGACTCACCCTATGACTCACTATTATGACTCATTGTGATGCACCAATGGATGGCAAGCTTGGAGGAGAAGTTTTAATCTCCACCCTTGATGAGGTTCACAGCCAAGATCTCTTGGAGGGCTTAAGTGATCAATTTGATCACTCCTTCCTCTATGTCTATCTTGTTTAGTTTTCAAGAAACAAATATCAAAGAGCTATCACAAAACACTCTCATTTTCTCTTCCTTTGAGTACCACGGCCATAGAGTTTTGGAGAGCCAAAAATTGGCTTTGCTTCTTCATTATTCACCTATCATATTTTCATGAAACAAGAACACAAAAAGCTCTCTCTTTTTCTCTCCTTGAGCCTCACAGCCAACCCCTCCCTAAATACCTTCCAACTTTGTTTCATCTAAACTAAATACATATCTTGAATCCGAACACCATTTCAAGACACTTTCTAGTTATAGGTTTCATCAAAATCATCCATCTTTAAACTCTTTCTTCGAGCTCAAAGTTTGAAAGTTCTTAGGTGAAGTTTTGATCTTCACTCCTAAATTTTATTTTAAAGTCCTAGACCATAATCTTGATCAATGGTCATCTTATTTCAAGCTTTAGATTTTAATAAATTTATGTTTGATTTATTTTAAGGGTTTCTTGGAGGTAGATCTCGTTACAAGAGGACATCAAAAGAGCTTTGGATAATCACCTTAAGGTAAGAGGGAGATTAACCTCATGAACTAATTATGGTGGTGAGGAACGAAATTTGTTTGTAGGTGATAAGTCCATGTGAGGATTTATTCACCATGTTTGTATAATTTTTGTGTGATTTGTATTTATTTGCTTTATGTGATTTTATTGCTTTGATATTATGCATAAACTTGATATAGTAGGATTGTGATAATTAAAGTATGTTATATGCTATAAATTGTACTAGAAAGGAAAAGAATTTTGGTTCAATGACTATTGTGGCTCACGGCCATTATGCCCTCAAAAGGGTAATCCAATGCAAAAATAGTTTATTAAATGTTAATCTAGATGATTTAGTGATAAAAAATTTAATTAAGGATTTATAAGATAAGAATAGAAATGAATAAATTCTTATCATTAAACAAAAAGTGATTTTCGACCATGATATTGGAAAATAGGATTGAGAAGTAAATTGAAAATTTAAAGTATTTTATTTAGGAGAAGATATCCATGATAAAAATATTTTGTTAATTAAGAACTTAGATGATTAGGGGACTAAATTAAGATTAAAAGATTTACAAGTTAAAAAGAAGATGAATACAATTTTATAATTTAAGGAGTAATGATTTTCGGCTATATCAATGGAAATAATTTTAGTTTGGAATTTAAAATATTTTATTTAAAGAAAGTTTTTATTTAGAGTAATGAACAAAGAGTGATTTTCGGCCTTAAGTATGGAAATAAAGTTAGAATGATGTTTTGAAATTAAAGTATTTTATTTAATAAGAGTAATGGAGAAGGATTTTTGTAGTATCTTGATTTAATGAAAATAAATCTAAGTTTTTGTGAAAAATGTTTGGAAATATTAATTAGAGGTGGATTAGTGAGAAAATGTTGGAATTAAAGTCCAATTTTTATATTAAATGAGAAAAGTCTTAAATTGAGCTTAGAATATCAATAAAATGTTTTACGCGATTGAAAATATGTAGAAAAACTTTTACGTGATTTAAAAATGATGATTTTTAGCTACGCAATTAAGAAAATGTTTTAAAATCTTTACGCGAATGAGAAAACGTTAAAAAAATGTTACGCGATTTGAAAACATAACAAAATTGTTACGCGATTATGAAAATGCGATAAAAGTGCTTTGTGATTAAGAAGAACAGTAAGTTTGCTGTCGGGATGATATATTGGACCCGAAAATATCAAGGTATGGTTGTAACCTGTAGTGGTTTGTGATATGCATCAAGTCATTGATCATGCATTATTTTATAGACGGTGTCTATAAAGGCTTTTGTTGCCTAGGAGATGAATTACACCTTTATGCGGGTGCAAATTGCGTAGTGAAGGTCTATGAATGATCTTGGAGGCGTCGAGGCACAGAATTCCACACGTGGCCAGTTAGTAGCACTACTGTGCTGTGGCAACCGATGCAAATGCATCGACGATCTCGATGAGATACTATTCCTATTCCCGATCTGGCGTAGAATGTCTTGTATAAGCCATGATGAGTACACTGAGAAAAATTATAGCACTTGAATTGAGGCGGATGACGTACAGACATATTTTCTGGATCTTTCTCTCCGAAATTGTGTTTTAGCTCCATGGAGTAGGAAATTGGTACATTGTGCATATGCATAGTCAGTATGCTTATTTTTGTGGTATAGTCAGTATGCTTATTTTTGTGGTATGATCAGTATTCATATATTGTGATATACATTGTTGAATTATCTATTAGTTGATAACATGATTATACTTGTTGTTCTATGATATTGCTGTATATGAATGACATTATTGTCATTGTTGTTTCTTTGCTACCATGCTGGTATTGATGTAGAGGATCTCTCCTCTTTATTGTATTGTTCTGTTTGTTCTGTTCTATATTTATGTTTTGAGAAGACTGTGATGGCGGAACAACGAGATCTTCAGGGCTTTGTTAGACTACAGTTTCATGGGGACATCGAACCGTGGCACATCCATTGGGACATGGGACGCATTCATTATGTTGGAGATGTTACTTTGTTTTGGAGTAGGACCCGACATGGGGTTGCTACGTTTTCTGTTGATGTTGCTATTTACTTGGAGTTTTATATGCCTATTGGCGAGTTATGGGGTGATCTTCATAACACTCCTAAGGAAGATTCTGAGGTGTCGACCGCTTGGACTACCATCCGTAGTGACTTGCCCGGACTGGGGAATTTGTCAGTTAGGGATCCTAAAGAGGATCTGGAGGAAGATCGGGTGTAGGACCCTACTCTTCAAGTTTTTGGACTTGTGTTAGGTTCAGTTTTGATATGGTGATTATACATATTATTTGGAGTACGTAAACTTTATGTATTTAATTTGTTACTAATCTACGTTATGTACATAAAATGTATATTATTCAGTTTTTATGTTTTGTGTTTTAATGTTCTGTTAATTTTGTGTGACCAGAGAAAAAGGAATTTTTCAACTTGTATACTACTTAAATAAATTAATTATAACTTGGGTTTTAGTTTTAGAATGTTTTAGTTCGAAATGTAATACCAAAGGAAGGTGTTACAGGGAGAGGTGTTTGAATGAGTGGGTGTGAGTGGGTACTTGAGGAAGAAGATGACAATGGAGGAAAAGGGGGTTGATACGTGAAGAAGGGTCATGACTGGGAGTGTTTTTGAGGTCCAATAACCGGTTAAAGGGGTTTCTGTAACCGGTTACCAAGTGGCCTCTAACCTTTTAGAGAATGTCTCTAATCAGTTAGTATCTAATTGCAAAGGGTTCTAGGAAACTCTAATTCTCCAATAATCGATTATTGAAGCATCCTAACTGATTATTTTGCTTGGTAGAGATCCCTTTTCCTTGACAAAATAATTCCAAAATCCAAATAACAGATTGTTTTCTTCTTTTAATTGATTATTGCACTTCCAAAATTAGAAATTCTTCAAGAAATCATTCCTTAAAACACTAGTTTGTTCCATCTTAACTTGGTTTCTTTTTCATCAACACTAACAACTTCAAGAGCATCTCAAACACATAATTTTTCTTCTTCAAGAGAACCAGAAGACAATTTTCTTCAGTAAGAACATGATTAAAGTAAATTGGGTGACTTGACCATGGATCAAGCACCTGCAACACAAATTTGAGGGACACTCCGGCACTTAAGTCAGTATTGGATTCAAGATAAGATGCAAAAAAATTATGCAAATAACTCAATTTTGATATGTTATGCAGTAAGATTGTTCATTATGCAAAAAAAAAAATTGTGCAGCAAGAGTTTAGATGCATGATTGGTCTAATATGCCAAGTTCACTTCTTATATAAAAGAATGCTTCTTTGTTTACTGGTTTAGTGAAGATGTCAGCTAGTTGTTTAGTGGTTTCAACAAATTCAAGCATGCAATTCCCCTTTTGAACATGATCCTTGATAAAATGGTGCCTTATCTCTATGTGTTTTTTTTATGAGTGCAAAATAGGATTTTTAGACAAATTGATTGCACTAGTGTTGTCACACCTTATAGGGATATGATCAAGTTCTATACCATAGTCTAGAAGTTGTTGCGTCATCCAAAGGATTTGAGCACAACAACTCCCAACTACAACATATTCAGCTTCAGCTGTAGACAATGCCATACTATTTTGTTTTTTACTATGCCAAGAAATTAGTGAGCTTCCAAGCAAGTGGCATGTCCCACTAGTGCTCTTCCTATCCATTTTGTATCCAGCAAAATCAGAATCGAAATAACTAATTAGACTACATGAAGCACCTTTAGGGTACCACAAACCCATTTGCGAAGTGGCTATTAGATATTTCGTAATCCTTTTTACAGTACTAAGGTGTGATTCTTTAGGATTTGTTTGAAGTCTAGCACACATGCACACACTAAACATAATATCAGGCCTACTTGCTGTAAGATAAATGAGTGAGCCAATCATACCTCTATATTTTGTGATTTCTACAGATTTACCTCCTTCATCCTTGTCTAAATAATAAGAAGTGCTCATTGGTGTAGCCATATGCTTTGTGTTGTCCATTCCAAATTTCATGAGCAGCTCTTTGTAATACTTGGATTGACTTATGAAGGTCCCATCCCTTGTTTGCTTGATTTGGAGACCAAGGAAGAAGTTGAGCTCACCCATCATTGATATTTCAAATTTGTTTTGCGTAATATTGGAAAATTCCTTACAACGAAAGTTGTTAGTAGCACCAAATATTATATCATCAACATAAATTTGAACAAGAAGAATGTCATGCTTTTTATGCTTGATGAAAAGAGTAGTGTCAACCTTTCCTCTAGAAAAGTCTTTTTTCTAAAAGGAACTTGCTCAACCTTTCATACCAAGCTCTAGGGCTTGTTTTAAGCTATACAAGGCCTTTTTCAATTTAAAGACATGATTGGGCAATTCAAAGTTTTCAAAACTAGGAGGTTGTTTCACATATACTTCTTGTTGTATAAAACCATTTAAGAAAGCACTTTTAACATCCATTTGAAAAAGTTTGAAATTCATGATGCATGCATATGCAAGTAGCATTATTATGGCCTCTAATCTAGCTACGGGAGCATAAGTTTCTTCATAATCTATTCCTTCTTCTTGATTATAGCCTTTTGCAACCAACCTAGCTTTATTTCTTGTTATTAAGCTCGTTTCATCAAGTTTGTTACTAAAGACCCATTTGGTGCCAATTATGGGATGATCATTGGGCCTTGGAACTAATTCCCAAACTTGATTTTTCTCAAATTAGTTTAGTTCTTCTTGCATGGCCAAGATCCAATGTTCATCATTGATGGCCTCATTTATGTCTTTAGGTTCAAATTGAGAGACAAAAGCCATGTGGTTACATGCATCTCTAAGAGAGTTTTGAGTAATTACCCCTTTTGATACATCACCTATCACTTTATCAAGAGGATGATATCTTGATATCCTCAATTCCTTGGGAAGGTCCATGATTGGTGAATCCTCTTGCCATAGAGGATCAAATGAGCTTTCTTCTTGCTTCTTGGTTTCCTTCTCTTGATACTCCAAGTGAGTTTTTGACAAAATTTCTGCAACATCATCAACTAAATCCTTTCTCGGATCATTTGTGTAACACCCACCGTAGGGTATCACATTTATGTTACTTAATTACTAAATTACCCCTTCAAGATAAATATGCTTCGTAGTGCAAATACGAGTTGAAAAATTGCATAATATTAATAAGATAAACTTAGCTAAAAATAAAAATATTACAACATCATCACAAATAATTTACATCATATATATATAAGTCTTAGTACTGTCATACTTAAATATTTACAGACTAGACTCTCAAAGTATTTAAACATTAATTGAAACTAACTTACTGCCCAAGTATTTCTAAATAGCAGAACCCTCAGACGGGTCCTCTTCAGATTCCTCAGTAGATAGGAACCCGAACTGATGCGAAGTCCTACGGACAGGTGTCCGCGCAGACAACACGATACTAATCGCACTAGGAGTACGGTAGTAAGCTCCCCAGTACTATCTAATGGACAACGGGAACTCTAAGTGTACATTAATATTTACACTAAAATAAGGGTTCCCTTGATAAAGCCTACTTAGGATAATATTCAAATCTCCTATATAGAAAATACACGCTCTATCTAGGTCAATGTGCCACACTTCCGGTCCTCCACAAAATTTCAACCTCATATATCCTAGGAAACTGGGCATTGCCATCTTCTCAGAATTCAGCTTCCTCCACAGGAATCTACTCCTCTTCACCTTCTTGTTCAAGTCCTTGCTCAAAGTCTTTACAAATATAAATACAGTACAAAATAGGCATACAAAGAGGTGAGATCACCTACGCCAATACCAGCATGGTAGCATGGAGATAAACACATACTATATATCATACAGATACATCATACCATAATTACAATTATGCCATCAACATTATTTATCATCACAACAGATGTAATAAACAATAATTACGATCATGCTCTCAACAATATCCAATTATTCAACAGTTCAAATATCACACCGATATCAATACTCAATAAATATGCATGCGCACATTGTAACACCCCTCGATTTAATAACCAATGCACAATCGTCATTATGTCACGGTCACTAAATGTCGGCGTGCTAACTTTGTCAAACAACAAATTTACCATAAAATTTTAAACATTTCTTATATGAGGAAAATAAGAGCCACGAATGAGTAGTTACATATACAACCAGTTAAATTATGAATTATAATATGCACTCAATTTACAACATTTAAGTTTGGATAATTGCCTTGAAGCATACATGTACTCAAATACACTTTATATAGGAAATGCAAAATAAAATATAAACTACCCATAATATATCTACGACTAAGGAGTTGGGCACTCCATCGTATCCCGAATGCGTGAGGCAATTCCGGGTTCACCGGTGTAGGGAGAAATACAAGATAAGGTCTTCAATCACAGTCCTCTTCATAGTCAAAGTCAGATCCCCAGCATGTCACATACGCTTGTCGGTCCAGTTGACTCTATAGGTCTTGGTATCACCAGTGAACACAATTCGAACAAAACCCAAAAATGAGCTCCCTTCGCGACAGCGTCATCGGGTACAACGGGTCAAGCCAATAAAGTCCAAGGGAAAACTAACCTCGTTCCCACTTACAGTCTTTAACCAAAGATTTACATAGAATAAAGAAAGTACAAGAAAGAGGTAAGACATCCTACCATCATTACCAATTATAGCATCAAGAAACCAAACGGCGCAGAGCGCCCACATAGCATTTATGACAGCAATAATGGAGATAAGCATTTAGTAGCAGTTATGATCATCCAAACAGTTTCAAGCAATCATATATATATGTATGGATATATCAGAAATACAACAGTTCCAATTATAATAACAATGTATGCCAGATAATTCATGGACTCACTATGCACATGTGCTCTCAATAATCAAAATCCTACTCCATGGAGCTAGACACAAAACAATCGGAGAGAATGATCAGGGAGACATGCCGTATCTCGTCAGCCATACAAGTGCTTACCATATAATATAATCGGTCATTCACGCAACAAGGCTTTATACAATGCGGCATTCTCACAAGATCTCGATATAGGATCGTGGCCGATTAGGATCGTCGGTGCGTGTGTATCGGTCTGTCTCCACGGTCCAGAGGAGCTACCATCGCCCTCTGCGAGACGCCCGCGCCCCGACGCCCTCAAGGTCATCTACAGGACCCCACGTGTCTATTCGCACCCGCACTAAGGTGTGATTCAACTCCTAGGCAACTCGGCCTTAACAAAGTCCCACGGACATCCTCATTCTTTTGTGCAATGCAAGACTCTATCATGCTTCTCATGACAAGCTAAGTCAATCATGCCTCAAATGCATATCATATGATTTAACAATCAGGTTTGTTCCCATTCTTGGATCCACAAGACATTTACAATGCATAATATGTATGATTCAAAATTTCATACAATTTCATAATATGCCACAATTGGCCAAAAGAGCATCAATATACAAGTGGTCATTCTCGTGGACCCTTAGCATCATAATATTAAGGTCAAACATTATGTTCATTATATTCCTTACTACCTCACCCATACTCTGGTTCTTCCTTTATTCCAAGTTCTCACTAGTTGTAAGGCTCAATCACGCTCCTTGTTTTTCCTTCATTATGTGTCCCTACTTTTTTTCTAGTCATCTGATGTTATTTATGATTAATATAGTGTATATTAGTCCCAAAAGTTGAAATCAGGAGGTCACAAGGCCAAAATCATCCATTCAGTTGCTAGGTAAAAAGAATTGAAATATACTTATAATTTCGACGGAACAGTGTATCTAGTGAGGAACTGGAGTGCCGTTCGACAGTAGTAGCACGACAGGATCAAGGTAAATGGAAAACAAATGCGGGGGATAAACTCTAAGTGTCTTTGTCGAATTGGGAACGAACTTCGACCAGATGAAGTATATAAGCTGTCGAATATGCTACCACATTTAGAAAACATGATTCGACGGACACTGACATTAGGTCGGTTCCTCTATTAAACCTTCAGAATTCTACTCGACGGATTTGGAGAAAATCTCTCTATTTAATAATCAGGAACTCCACTCGACGGGCATTCACATCCTAACTCGACAGATATAATTCTCAGCCTAACCCGATGGATTTTCACATCTTAACTCGACGGATTTCCACACTTTAGTTCGACGGATATTCTCATTGGGTAAGTTTCTCCATTAAACCTTCAGAACTCTACTCGACAGATTTCCACACCTTAACTTCGACAGATATTCCCATCCTAACTCGACAGATTTTCACATCTTAACTCGACGGATATGATTCACAGCCTAACTCGACGAATTTTAACTTTGAAGGAGTTTCACTCGTGTTCAACCGACGAATACGCTAAAAGTTCAATTCTAACTCGACAAATGTTTGGATAATGGGGAAAGTCCCGTTCCTGTCGAACCGACAAGAATGTTAGGGTTACAAGGTTCTAATTCGACGGGTTCTGGAAAACGTTGAGATTTCACTCCTACTGATCCGACAGATGCAACTCGACAGATCCTGGAAAATGCTAAGGTTTCACTCATGCTAATTCGACAATTACACTCGACAGATCCTGGAAAATGCTAAGGTTTCACTCATGCTAATTCGACAAATACACTCGACGGGTTTTGACATTCAACGGAAAAGTAAGAAGTCTAAACTCGACAGATTTTCACATTGTGCTTTAGAGGTCAGAAATCTAAACTCGACAGGTATGTCACTCGACGGATTCTGACTTTGGGAAAATGTTGAGGTCTCACTTAAGCTTATCCGACGGATTTAACTCGATCGATTTCTGGAAAGATGTTAAGGTTTCACCTATACTAGTCCGACAGACACTAAGAGGGCCACACTTTCTAATTCGACGAATTCACCGACGGAGGTGTTAATGGGGGGTCACTATCGACAACTTTTGACATGATGAAGGGCCCCACTTGTCGACATGGTTTGGCCAGAGCTCATACTCGACAGTTTTAACATCTTAATTCGACGGACATGGCTTACTCACTCTCGACGGATTTTAACATTTACTTTAGACTGGATCAGCAAACCAAGTCATTACCATTTTTAATATAGGATCTCTGTTTTACGGGTTCAAAACCGTGACCATACGAGAACCAAAACAGGCTCATTTCTTTCCATATTACACATTCCAAACATATATATATATACATACAAAACTCCAAAGAATCTAGCATCTATACATCACAAACAACATTTAAAACACAGAAAGACCCTCAACACAAATTACTGACGTTTCTAAATGCTAAGAGAGGTTGAGGAGGAGTGTCTTCCTCTTACCTAAGTGAAGAACAGGGATAAAGAAGCTCCTTTCATGCTTGAAAATCTGATTTTCTTCACCACCACCGAACCTTGGGCGTTCAAGATTCACAAAAATTAGTCAAGAGAGAGAATGGCAAGGAAACCGAGAATGCACGAAAATGAGGAGAAGAGGAAAAGTTAAGAACTTTACCTTAAAGGTCCAAGCTTTGGGGCTGTTTTGAGCAGAAAGAAAAATGAAGACATAGGGAGGAGTTCAGCAGAAGCAAGGTGTGAAGGTGGAGAGGGGAAAATGGTCTCTGTCGGGTTGATTAAAGGAGGCTTGAAGGATCAACAATGGTGAATGTGGGTGGTGTGCAGTCGTGAAGAAGAAGAGAGAAAAGAGAGTGAGAGCTGCGTGAGGGGAGGAGCGGCGTGAATGAGAGAAAATGGGAGAAATGAAATGGAAAATGTGAATGAGCAAACAGACGTGGGGGAGTGGGAAAAATGGAATAGTCAATGTAATAATTCCCTCAACAAGAAATAAAAGCATAAATGGGGAGGAGAGAGGAAAGGTTGATTAGATGGAAATAGGAAGCTTCCTTGAGAAGCTTTGTGCGCTTCTCGAGGAAATGAAATGTAAGGTTGTCACCTTAATTAAATTCATCGACAGATGAATAATTAAGCTGCTAAAATTATTTTCTCAATGAAATAAAATTACAATTGATGAAAATAATATTTTATTACTCATCAGATGATTTTATGATACAGTGATTTCATGTATCAGATAAAGTCTCGTGAAGCGTAAACCTCGTAAACTGTGTCCAGCCTCGGGTTTAGTAAGATCCCCCGTCAACGTTTCCACAGTCCAAAGTTTATCAGCCTTAGGAGAAAAAAATATTTTATTTTTCCTGGCTCAGCTCAGTGCATACGCAAAACGAGGAATATATTAAAATATTCAACGTTTCCAGAAAATTTCACAAAAATCACCAAAAATCACAAATATTATAAAATGATTATTTATAATGAAATAAGCAATTTTCGGGATGTTACACACATAGACTCAATTTCCTACTCCATGGAGCTAAAACTCAGGTCGAAGAGAGTGATCGAAAAGATCTGTCTGTACCAATATACCTCAGACCACGTGCTACAATTCTCATATGTATTTGCACATCTAGCATATACACTACAGCCTTTATCAGATCTTGATTAAGAATAGTGTCTCGGTCAGGATCATCGGTGTGTTGCATCGGTCAAACCCACGGTACAGAAGAGCTACCAACTGCCCATTATAGGCAACCCGTATCCCAATGCCCCCAAAGTCAACAAGTGACTTACACTACGCATATCGCACCCACTCAAGAGGTGTGTTCTCTCCTAGGCAATTAGCCTTATTCAGTCCATTGGACCTTTCTAATGCATGTACAATGCACCATTCTCAGTTCTCATTCATCATCTCATATTCAGGGTTCACATATTGGTTCAACAGTATCTTTACTGTATTTTCATCACGTAATCATATTTTTGTGTTTTCTCAATCGCGCAACAACTCTGTCGCATATTCAAATCACGTATTGATTTTTCAACGTACTTTCAATCGCGTAAAATATTTCTAACATGTTTTAAATCAAAAATATGAATTTTCTTATTTAATACCAAAAATTGACTTTATTTTCAATATTTACATAATAGTCCCTCTATAAAATAATATTTACATTATAATCCTTATTTAAATAACAATTTCATAATAGTCCCTCATAAAATAATATTTACAAGATAGTCCCTCTTTTAGAAAATATTTGCAACTTAGTCCATCTTTAGATAATAATTACAACATAGTCCCTCTTTAGATAATAATTACAACATAGTCCCTCTTTAGATAATAATTGTAATATAGTCCATCTAAAAATCAATATTTCTACTGTTTTCCAGAAAATGGTAATTCTTTGCTTTACTTAAGATATTACAGCTCAAATTTTCCTAACGCTCTTCCAAACCCATAGGGTGAGCTATATGTTAAAAAACTTCAAGTATTTACACTTAATTTACTACATAGCTTAGTAAGCCAATTTTAACTCTAAAAATCAAGTTACTTTTATTCTAAATTCCCAAACTTACTAAAATGAATTTTTACTATTGAACACTTAATTCTATACTGAGTAAAATATTTTTGGATCTTAAATAATAAAATTTGGCATGTTGGCCGAATTTTCATTCTTCTTCAAAATTCATTATAATTTATTTTCTAACACTCTAAATCCTTGTAAAATCTCTTAATTAATTTTATTGTCATAGAACCTTTAATCCTCAATTTGAAACCATAATTTTAGGACTCTTGGCCTTCTTGAAAGTAGTGAGGCCGTATGCCTCTAAGCTCTTTGGAGCTCTCATGTAATCTTTCCAACATGTTGTTCACATCCTAAATTACACATACATTTGCATGCTTCCAAAATTATACATACAAGCATATTATCAAAGCTATAGTCATACCATCACGCATGCAATCATAAATACAAAATCATAAAACCACAATCACAAACAAAGAAGCATCAAACAACAAGTAAATAAACCTTTATAGATTTTCACCACACAAAACCATCTCCTCACCACCAACACTTAGTTGGTGAGGTTAATCTCCCTCTTACCTTAAGGAAGACAAGAATCTCCAAGTTCCCTCCTTCTCTTGATTTCTTGTGACACACAAACAAATCCCTAAAAATCTTAAACAATTGTAAAAGTCACAAACAAGACTTAAGAACAAAGAACCATGAATCAATCATGGTCTAGAAAATTAAAAACTTAACTTAGAACCAAAGAATCAAAAGTTTACCTTTAGAGTAGTAAACCAAAGCTTGAATTTTGAGATACTTGGAGTAGGATTTTGACAAAACTTTCTAAATGAAAAGTGTTTAGAATATGGTTTAGGTTTAGAAAGTGTAGAGAAGTAAAATTATAGAAGATTGGAACTAGTATTTAGGGTGGCTGGCCGAAACTCCTAAAAGAAAAAGAAAGGGAAAAGTTCTTGTGTTCTTGAGTGTTTGGAGAGAAAAGATGAAGGCTTAGCTTTTAGGTGAGAGAAAATGAAAATGGATAGTAAATTTAGAGAGTCAAAACCGTGTGGGTAGTGTAGGGAAATTATAAGATAACTATGATAGTAAAATATCATATTTGTGTTCACATTAAGCATCACATGGCCTATGGTCATCACTTGGTCATCAAAGTGTCATACAAGCGTATTCAAGAAGCTTGGAGAAGCTCCTTGGCCGTGTGGCCCTCTAGGAAATGCTAACTAAGTTAGTTTCCATTTTAGTTCTAGTTACTTGATTAACTATCTAGTCACATAGCTAACTAGTTAAATAGGTCATTGCATATGTCATGCCTAGTCATGACTTCTAGATAGTTTTAGGATATTTAACTAGTAACTATGTTCTAACTATTTAGTAACTAGGTTAGTTCATTTAGTTTCTTAATTAGGCAATTTAGGTAACTAAATTAGGTTTATTTAGTTACTTCGTAACTAGTAAAACATTTTAACTTAAACCATTTCTTATTGGTTAGAAAAGTTCAACCATCATTTTTGACTTGTTTCTATTGGTTCATTTTAAATTAGGTTACAGAAAATATTCTAAGTACATTTTCTGTCAATTAAAATATATCGGATCCATTAATTTATAGCAAAAGCTGCTATAAATAAAACACCAGATTATTTTTCATGAAATATTTTTATTTCACAGATAAATTATAAAAATTAAAAGATTCTTTTCTATGTCTCTTAGATTCGGGTTTAGTAAGATCCCCCGTCTCTGAATAAATCAAATAAGATTTTTTCCGGCCCGAAAATTATTATTTTCTTAACTCGAAGCAAATCTCACACAACAATCAAAAATAGTCTCAGAATGGTCAAAATAATTTTC
The DNA here is from genome assembly GCA_029884595.1 of Ormosia semicastrata. NCBI lineage: Eukaryota > Viridiplantae > Streptophyta > Magnoliopsida > Fabales > Fabaceae > Ormosia > Ormosia semicastrata. The sequence continues at coordinate 82,425,170 of JAQQTO010000060.1, forward strand.
TGTAACACAGAAAACACAAAACATTACAATTTAACCATTACTGTAACATAGCCAAAATTTGGGGTGTTACATTTGGGTAAGTTTCATCAAATGCAACATGAATTGATTCTTTAATTGTCATTGTTCTCTTATTATAGATTCTAAAGGATTTACTACTAAGAGAATAACCAAGAAATATTCCCTCATCGGATTTAGCATCAAACTTGCCTAGGTTATCTTTTTCATTGTTTAAAACAAAGCACTTGAAACCAAAGACATAAAAGTGGGAAATGTTTAGTTTCCTTCCTTTGTATAGTTAATAGGGGGTTTTCCTTTAAAATTGGCCTTATCAAGACCCTATTCATAACCTAACAAGCGGTACTCACTGCATCCGCCCAAAATTATTTAGGAAGGTTTGTTTCGTTAAGCATAGTTCTTGCTAACTCCTCTAAAGATCTATTTTTCCTGTCAACCACTCCATTTTGTTGTGGAGTTCTAGGAGCAGAAAAATTATGCTCAATGCCATTTTCATTGCAAAATATTGCAAAATCTTGGTTTTCAAATTCCCTACCATGATAACTTCTTATGGATGCAATGCTATAATTTTTCTCATTTTGAATAACCTTTCTAAGTTTTCTATATGCATGAAAGACATCATTCTTATGAGTAAGGAATAGAGTCTATGTATATCTAGAGTAATCATCCATAATCACAAGAGCATAGTAATTACCCCCAAAGCTCATAGTTCTTGATGGTCCAAAAAGATCCATATGCAAAAGTTGTAAGGGTCTAGTAGTGGAAACAATGTTTTTAGTTTTGAAAAAGACATTTACTTGTTTACCCTTTTGACATGCATCACAAAGTGTATTTTTTTTTAAATTGAGCTTTGGTGAACTAATTACTAAATCTTTAAAAACAAATTTGTTTAGGTGATCCATATGAATGTGATCAATTCTTCTATGCCATAGCCATGAATCACTCTCTTTACTCATAAGACATTTTTCATTTTGAGAGGTAATATCATTAAGATTAATCATGTATATGTAATCAACTCTATGACCAACAAATTTAACTTGTTTATCATTTTTGCCTTCAATTATGCAACAATTTGAGTCAAAGATAATTTTATTTCCTTTATCACACAATTGACTTATGCTAAAGTTATGTTTGAGTCATTCTATATACAAGACATTTTCAATTGAAGTAGAGGGATTCTTACCAACTCTAAGGATCCTTCCTTTGTTATTGTCCCTATATGTGACATGTCCATGCTTCTTCGGTGCAAGGAAGGAGAACTTGGATCCATCACCCATCATGGGCTTGGAGTAACCACTATCAAGATACCAACTTGAGCTTTTGGTCTTCAAGCACACCTACAACACACATTCAAGTTTTAACCTTTGGTACCCAAATTCTCTTGGGTCCTTATGTGTTAGCATTGGGCAAAGTGCCCTTAGGAACCCAAACCCTCTTAGTTCTAACCTTAGTGTTAATGTTCTTTCTTACATTGCATGTTGATGCACTATGCTCTTTCTTACCACAATGAAAGCATTTGATAAAGGGGCTACTTGATGTACTTGAGGAAGCAAAGAAATTCTTATAAGAATTTTGTTAGTTATTTGGATTATATCCCAAACCGGCTTTTTGAAAAACACACTTTTGCTTCCGTAGTAACACATTTAAATTGTCTCTTCCAAAGGTAAATTTTGCAAGAGTATTTTTCAAATCCTCAACTTCCTTTTCAAATGATTTACATCATGAGCAAGGTAATTGAATGGATGCATTATCAAGTGAAGAACAAGTTATGCATAATGAGTTAGCATCAATAAGTCCTAAGGTCTCATTTTCAATTTTAAGTTCATTAATTTCCTTGTTCAACATAGATACTTTGTTTACCAATAAGGAAATTATTTTATTTGAAGATAAAATCATTTTTGTGAGCCTTAAGGATTCATCATGCAATTCTTGAAAAGCATCTTATAATTCACTATATGAAGGTGAAGAGTCCAAGTTAGAGGATGCTACCTCGGTGTCACTCTCATCTCCTTCTTCTCCTTAAGCCATGAGACACTGATGAGCTTCTTCATTTTCTGAGCTATCGGTAGAATCCATGTCATTTTCCTCTCATGCTATGTAAGCTATTCTTCCTTTTCTCTCTTTAGAATGTCTCTTCTCAAACTTCTCCGTCTTCTTAAGGTATACGGGACATTCCATCTTCATGTGTCCCAATTTTCTACATTCATAGCATATTGGAGGGGTTGAGGTTCCCTCCCCTTTGTGATAGGTCTTCTTTTGAGGGAAATGTGGTCTTCTTTGAAATCCCTTCTTCTTTAGTAATCTTCCAAATTTCTTCACAAGGAGACTAAGATTCTCCTCATTTAGCTCTAGATTTTCTATACCATCTCCATCATCTTCATCATTATCTTCAATTGTAGATGAGGTGACCTTGAGTGTAATCTCCTTCTTCTTCTTGTCATGTTCCTCACTTTGATTGAGCCTATTTAGCTCTAATTCATGCTCTTGGAGATTCCCGAATAAGGTGGCCAATGTCATTGTTGATAAGTTTCTTGATTCCACAATAGCCGTCACCTTCGGTTGCCAATTCCTACTCAAACACCTCAAGATTTTGTTAATGAGATCCTCATTAGGAAAAGTCTTTCCCAATGAAGTAAGATGATTTATAATGTGTGTAAATATTTTTTGCATATCTTGAATGCTTTCTCCTTGATTCATTTTAAACAATTCATATTCATGAGTGAAAGTATTTATTCTTGATCTTTTTACGTCACTTGTGCCCTCATGGGTTACTTGTAAGGTATCCCACATTTCTTGGGCAGTCTTACAATTTGGCACCCTAAAGAATTCATCATACTCCAAGGATGTGGTAATGATGTTTTTGGCTCTCAAGTTGTATCAAACTTTCTTTTTGTCTTCATTCGTCCATTCACTTCTAGGTATGTTAGTTCTTACACCATCAACTATACGTGTGGGACCAAAGGCACCATTTTCAACGGCATCCCACACATTAATATCAATAGCTTCAATAAAAATTTTCATTCATTCTTTCCAATAGGCATAACCATCACCATTGAAATAGGGACGTCGATTTATAGAAGAACCTTCGTTAGAAAAATCATTTGAAGCCATCACTTCTCTTGAAGCTACTAAACTCTTTACACAAGAGTCTAGCTCTGATACCACTTGTTAACAAGTGGCCTCAAAACTCAAGAGGGAGGTGAATTGAGTTTTAAAGATATTTTTGGAATTCTTTCACAAAAGCCTTGATTTTCAATTTTTGTTAAGCTATTGTTTGTTAGAGATGAATGGATAGAGGAGTTAAAGGCTTTTCACTCTTAAATGAATTAACCAAGAGAGATAGAATTCAGATAATACAATAAAACAATGCTCAAAGTAAAGAATAGAGTTTAGAGAAAACAAACACAAAGCTTTATCCTGGTTCATGCACCAATCCACTTGTGGCTTACGTCCAGTCCTCAAGTAAACACCCAAGACTTCCACTATAACTTCAAGCTTCAAACAAGTGCTTGACAACCTTTACAAAATTGAGCACTCAACACCTTGGGATACCTCACCCTTTGTGCTTGAGCCTCTACTTTCAAGGGATGCCTTACCCTTTACAATTCTTTGAGGGATACCTCACCCTCTTTACAAATTGAACAAGATATAGAAGAAATGAAACTCTCTCTTTAGAGTGGATAATACAAATTGAAGCTTATGGGTATTGAAGATTCACACTTTTAAAGCTCAAAAACAGAGTATGATTGAAGTGATATTAATGCTTAGGAATGATATTCAGATTGTTTCTCTAACTTTTCATAAATGCCCAACACTTTAAATTTATGGCCAAATGTAATTAAGAGCCATTGGGGGTAGTTGAAAGCATTAAATGCTCTTAATAGAGTCATTGTGCGTATGTTCTGGTTGCCCAAATAACCAGTTAGGAAGTTTCTCCTAATCGGTGAGGAGTCAAAAATTGACTCCAGATTCATTTCCAAACCGATTAGAAGAAGTGTCTAATTGATTAGGGGCTTTAATTTTTGGCTTCTGACATTCACAATAACTAATTAGATGGAGTTCCTAATCAGTTATGAGCTTAGAATTTTGGCTCTTATGATTCTCAATAACTGATTAGAGGGAGCTTCTAATCGGTTAGGAGCTTAGAATTTTTGCTCTTGTGAATCTCAATAACCGATTAGAGGGAGCTTTTAATCTGTTAGTAGCTTATAATTTTTGCTCCTGTGAAGCATAATAATCGATTAGAGGGAGTTTCTAATCTGTTAGGAGCATAGAGAAATAGCTTTGAAGTGCTCCTATTTTGGCAATTTTAACCTGTTATTGGTTTGTCAAGAAAGCAAGATTACTAAAGCTTTTTCAAAACCATTTTGCTTAAACTTAAATACCATTTTACCAAATATAAATCATGATTTTTCAAACATATTTAAGTTGAGTTAAAAATCAATTTATGAGGTTAATGTGAATCCTTCAAATATCTGTACACAAGATCTAAAACTTATATTGTATGCTTGATGCTCTTTGGGATTTGTCCTTTGCATTTTCCTTCCTTTCTTTATTTGTTATCATCAAAACCATTGCTTAAGTCAATGCCAATCACAAATGCAACATCTATATCATAATGCATCAATATACACATATACAACATTAGCCTTAGCTTGAAGTATTACATAATGTTATAGTTTCAAAAGAAGTACTAAAAGATAGAACATTTGAAATATAAAACATAAAGCTAATCTATTCCTTAGCTTCCTTCTACTTCTTATTCTTGGAAGATGTTTCACCTGGAATTACATGATACACAGCGGGGTAAGAAACTACTTTCTCAGTATGAGTAATCAAAACCAGCATACATAACATAGCAAAATAACATAGTTTTTACAATTAAGAACAAGACAAGTTATATTCTCACAAGATTTAACTTTAATAATTAGCTAAACCAAGTTAAAGATCCATACTTTCATTCCTACACACTTAGCTCATTTAAGACCTAGGCATATTTTATTAGGAAATTCTGACTTCTCATGTTTACCCCCTTGTAGATAGGAAAACTGAAATTTCCACACTACATGCAACCCAAACACTTAGTTAGGAATACTTGTACCCGTAGGAACTTCTTGACTCCCTTCCTTCTTGGATAAATGACCTCACGCCATATAAGTCATATTAAAAGGTAAATAATGCCAACTTATCCTAGTCTACTTACATCGAACACCCCTTATCACCACATCTATAGTGAAGCTAAGTAACAATAATATACCATAGGTGCTAGACTCTTATCTATAGTAAACCTTTACTTTTGGTTGCTTTAAAGATAATACATAACTAGTACATACCAAAGGATCATCTTCTCATTGATTTACCTCTAGTAGTATCTTAATCATGCCCTAAGACTATCCATTGTTCTTAGATGACCAAAGGCTTAGACTTTCTCTTCTATGCAAGGTGATAAATCCTCTTATGAGATATCCCTATTTGTTCCTTCATACACTTTAGGAAACATAAACAAATGATTCTAATGGGCCAAGGACCTCAAAACATCAAATTTAACATTCTGTTGAATTTTGCAATTGGCGCCCAAACGCCCCATCCTTGAGCGCTTGGGCGCTCACTACGCAGAGCGTAACTCTGTGCTATTTTGCGTCGTGCGCCTAAGCACTCTACACTGAGCATCCGAGCGCTCTCTGCCCTACTGCACGAAACTAAAATCTTTGGTCTACGAGCACTTAAGCATTCTACACTGAGCGTCTGAGCGTTCTCTCGATGACAGCAAATCTGTATAATTTTGTAGAGTTATGCCACTGTACCGTAGGAACTTTTCATGGATTTTGGCCCTTCCAAATCAGTTTGTTAGTAATATTAGGTCCCTATTCAGTTCTTAAACATTTAGGAAGCATTAATCTCTAACTTAACCATCTTAATTAGGATTCGTCCACCAAAACACAAATATTTGACCTAAACCCCCCTTTTTGGGCATCAATAGCCTAAATGAAGTGTTCTAAGTTTCTATCTTCAACTTATGCTATGAACAAGTCATAAATGATCAAAGAAACTCAATCATGCAAGCAAAACACATCAAACACCTCTAGAATTCAATTTGGCCTATTAAGCACCAAAGGTGCATTAATGCTGAAATAGAGAAAAGTGATGAATATGAACATCAAAACCCCTACCTTTTCAGTTGTGAAGATGAATCAAGCTTAGGTGGATCCTTAAGCCTTGGCTTTACCCTTGACTTTCCTTTTTCTCTCTTCCTCTTTCTTGGTCTTTGCTTCCTCTTCCTTTCTCCCTTCACTCACATTTTCTATTTTCAGATTTGTGAAGTAAGAAGTCGTGAGTGGAGGCTTATAAGGAGAGAATAAAATACTCTTAAGGCCTTAGGCTATAACTGATAAATCTTGATATGCTAAAAATACTCAGATTTAGCTAATTCAAGTTTTTCAACTTCTAACAACTTTAAAATAAATACTAAGATTCAAATAAAAAGTCGTTTCACCATTATCTGATATTTTCATATCTACTAATAGTCAATCCGAATATAATTAGACAACTAGTATACCAAAAAATACTAAACTATCTCAGATTGTTAAAAAATTAAACATGTATGCTAAGCAAGTCATATGCTACTTTTTAAACACATAAACAAGTCTAACATGTCATTTTATGGTCTTACATTTCTCCCCTTCTTTTTAAAATTGACCCTAAAATTGTTCACCTGAAAGGAACAAATCTGAGTAGTCTTGCTACAAGTGGGACTCTAACTCCCAAGTAGCCTCCTCGGTGTCATTGCCACCCCATATAACCTTAATAAGAGGAATCTGCTTACCTCTAAGCTCTTTGACTCCTCTGTACACGATCCTTACTGGTTGTACCTCATAAGACAAATTATCCATTAACTGTACAGATTCATGTTCTATGATATATAAAGGATCTGTCTTATACTTTCTTAATTGAGATATATGAAAGACATTATGAATGTTTGACAGACTGGGAGGAAGGGCTATCTAGTAAGTTACGAGTCCAATACTCTTTCGAATTTGGTAGGGACCAAGAAAATGAGGATTTAACTTTTGGGTTTTCAATGCTCTACTAATTCCTGTTGTAAGAGTAACTCTTAAGAATACATAATCTCCCTCGTTAAACTCAAGAGGTCTCTTTCTCTTGTCAGCATAGCTCTTTTACCGACTCTAAGTAGTAACTAACCTATTCTTAATCATCTTGACTTGCATTATGGTCTGCTGGACCAACTCTAGACCTAGGATGGTTCTCTCACCTACCTCATATCAATATAGAGGCGATCTACACTTTCTTCCATACAAAGCCTCATAGGGTGCCATACCTATACTAGAATGATAGCTATTGCTATAGGCAAACTCTGCTAATGGTAAGAACTTTTTCTAACTACCCTATTATTCTAAAATACATGCCCTAAGCATATCTTCAAGGGTTTGGATAGTCCTCTCGATTTTCCCATCTGTCTGCAGGTGATAAGCAGTACTAAGACTTAACTTAGTCCCAAAAGCCTCTTGCAAGGCTTTTCAAAATCTAGATGTGAATCTAGAATCCTTATCTGAAACTATACTTACAGGAACTCTGTGCAACCTACCTATCTCTTTTAGATATAGCTGAGCTAATTTCTCTAGAGGATAGCTTGCTCTCATAGGTAAAAAGTGAGCAGATTTGGTTAATCTATCCATTATGACCCAAACTACATCAAAACCTTGCTGAGTCTTAGGGAAACCCATTACAAAGTCCATAGAAATCTTCTCCAATTTCCATTATGGGATCCTTAAAGACTGTAAAGGTCCTTTCGACTTCTGGTGTTCAATCTTCACCTTTTGACAAACAAAACACCTTGCGATATACTCTGCTATCTCCCTTTTCATTCCAGACCACCAGAATATTTTCTTCAAATCTTGATAAATATGAGTGGTTCTTGGATGGATGGTATACTTACTGCTATAAGCTTCTAGAATCCTTTCTTTAATCTTTGACTCTCTTGGAACACAAAGTCTATCTCTAAACTTTATCATTCCATTATAAGTCATAACAAAATCCTCTAGGGTTCCCAAAAAGATCTACTCACTACTGTCCATTAAAGCTTCATCCTCCTTTTGAGCTTCTAAAATCTGAGTCCTTAAGTCATTTACTAAGTCCACTCTAATTACAAAGAGACACTGTGGCATTACATTCACTACTAAGCTCAAATCTCTGAAACTCTCGAAAAGTTCACTTTCTTGGACCATCATTCGGGACACATGTAGGGATTTCCTACTTAGTGCATCAACCACTACATTGGTTTTACCCGGATGATACTTTAACTCAAAATCATAATTTTTTAAGAATTCCATCCATCTCCTCTGCCTAATGTTCAGTTCATTCTGATCAAACAAGTACTTTAAACTCTTATGATCATTGAACACCTCAAACTGGACTCCACAGAGATAATGCCTCCAAATCTTTAAGGCAAACACTACAGCTGCTAACTCCAAATTATGTATAAGGTAGTTTTCTTCATATGGCCTTAATTGTCTTGATGCATAGGCAACTACTCTCCTATTCTGCATCAAAACACACCCTAGTCCCATCTTTGAAGCGTCACGAAAGACCTCAAAGTTCTCAAAGGGATCTGGAATTACCAACACTGGCATAGTAGTTAACCTCTTCTTATAGTCCTGGGTCCACTCAAAAGTACTACATTTTCTAATCAATCTAGTCAAAGGCAGCGCTAAGTGAGAAAAACCCTTGATGAACCTTTTGTAGTACCTATCTAGGCCTATAAAGCTCCTAATCTCTATTACAGTGGTGGGTCTCTCCCACTGTAACACTACTTCAGCTTTGCTAGGGTCCATTGTAATTCCTCCTCTAGAAATAACATGGCCCAAAAACTAAACTTCTGTTAGCCAAAACTCACACTTGGACAATTTGGCAAACAATTTCTTTTCTTTTAGGATATCTAAAACTATCCTTATATGCTTCTCATGCTCTTCCCTTGTCTTTGAATAGATAAGGATGTCATCAATAAACACTATCACAAACTTATCTAGGTAAGGTCTCAAAACATTGTTCATGTAATCCATAAACACTGTTAGAGCATTCGTCAACCCAAAGGACATCACAAGATACTCATAATGCCTATACCTAGTTCTAAAAGTGATTTTAGGGATATCCTTTCCCTTAACTCTGATTTGATGATACCCAGATCTCAGATCAATCTTGGAAAACACTGAAGTTAATTGATCCATCATATCATCTATTCTAGGTATAGGATACTTTTTTTTTATGGTTACCTTGTTCAACTGCTTGTAGTCAACACATAACCTCACGGTACCATCTTTCTTCTTCACTAGTAACACTGGTGCTCCCTACGGAGAAACACTAGGCCTAATGAATTACTTATCCAACAACTTCTCTAATTGTTTCTTGAGTTCTGCTGATTCTAGAGGTGTCATCCTATAGGGTGCTATAGATATAGGTCCTGTACCCCACACTAAATCTATAGTAAACTTTATTTTTCTCTCTGGTGGTAACTCTGTTACATCACTCAGAAACACCTTAGGGTATTCCCTTACCATATGTATACTATCTAGGTTCTGTTCAACCTCTACATCTAAAGAGAAAAGAAGAACATATCCTAGAGCTCCTTCTACCAAACAGTGATTGACTTGATTAGCATTGAGATAGGAAGACTCTGAAGAAACAACTCTGGTAGGAATATCAGACAAAAAAACTAGGGTCTTATATGAACAATTCAAAACCACATGACTGGACGACAACCAATCCATACCAAGGATGATATCTATGTCCATAGATGATAAACAAATAAGGTTTACAAGGAAGACTCTATCTTCGATCCTTATACTACAGTCAAGATATACCTTCGAAGTTAGGATTAGCTTACCGGTGGGAGTGGAAATAGATAAGTCATATAGTAACTCCGACATAGGCAAATCTAACATCCTTCGATAATCATAAGAAACAAAGGAGTGGGATGCTCCTGAATCATACATGACATATAAAAGATGATTACGAATTATGTCTTTACCATGGATGAGGTCAGAAGACTGGGCCACCTTTGTTCCGCTTAGAGTGTAAACTCGTTCCTTAGCTAGCGGCTTTGGAGTAGGCGTATCTTCTCTATTCTGAGGACAAGCTCTGGAGAAATGCCCTGACTGTCCACATGTATAACGCACAGACTAGCCTACCAAGCGCTTTCCTCCATGCAGTTTCTTACACTGAGGACACCTAAAAAACTTAGAACCCATCTTGTCATTTCCTTTGGGGTTGCTTGTTTTAGAAGCACCCTTCTTGTCCTTATCATCCTCTCGCTTTCTCTTTGGGATGCCTTGTACCCTTTCCTCTGACTGAGGACTTTGAGTACAGGACTCCATAATCCTACACTTGTTAACCAATGAAGGAAAATCGCTGAATTCCATAGGTTTCACCACATTCTTGATTTTACTTCTTAGACTAGTTTTGAATTTCAAACATCACCATTTCTCATCCGAATGATAACAAAAAAGTGAAGGAAAACTTTGACAACTCATCAAACTTGGCCATATACAGGCCTACAGACATGTTTCCTTGTTTTAACTCCATAAACTCCACTTCCTTATCATCATGTAGAGTTTGAGGGAAAAATTTCTCTAGAAAAGTAGTCTTAAAGACTTCCTATAATGTAACAGCCCGATTTTCGTTTGTTTTTTTTGGATTATCTGTGATTTCTGCGATGTTGTGAATTTTTGTTGTTATGATTTTTACGAATTATTTTGATTATTTTAATATTATTTTTAAAAAAATTTGGACTGTTGAAATGGGGCCGAGGGATCTTACTAAACCCGAAATCGGAGAAAATTTTTGAAGTTTTCTTTGTCTAAGATTTTATCTGGAAAATAAAATCGAGGTACGTTCTACTATCCATTGGACAATAAATACTAGTTTTGTTAATTGTAACTTTTGTCTATTGGATAATAGCTTTTAGTAAAGATCTAGTAAATGGTTCTAGATATAAGACTAGTCACCTTTTTTCTAGAGGTTTCTCTTGATGACATCACCCTTGTGACCACACCTTTATGACATCAATATTTGACTTTTCTTTTTTAGACCAATAGGAAGGAAGCTTCCTAAGGAAGCTTTGAGGAAGCTTGTTGGAGAAGCTTTGGACACCCTCCCAAGGAGAGAAGTGCATGGCCAAGGGGGAGGCAAAAGGCTTCTAGAGCAAGCTTTCATTTAACTCATTTTTATCATTTTTCATTCATCTTTCAACAACCAAAAAGCTACACACTTTTCTCTCTCACCTTTTCCTCTCATTGTCTCTCCGCCAAGCTCATGACCACACCACTAAAACCACCTTCCACTCTTCTTTAATTTCAACCATCCAAATTTCTTAAACCCAAACCTCATTCTAAGACACTTTGGTGTTGTGATCTTGACCTTGCTCATCCATTTTCAAGTGCTTCTTCAAGTTAGGTTGGAAAGCTTTCAAGGTGAAATTCCTCCATCTTTATCTTTCTTTTCATTTTTACTTTCTAAAACCATGATTTTGATCCATGGTCTTTCTATTCCAAGCCTTAGATGTTGATCTTTTGCATGTGATTGCGTTTTCAAGAGCCTATTGGAAGATAAAGTTTGATTCAAGAAGGCACCCAAGAAGTGGTTGGTCATCATCTAAGGTAAGAGGGTGATTACTCTCATCAACCTTTCATGGTGGTGAGAAAAGAATTAATGTATTGAAAATGAAGAATCCATGTGAGGGTTGTTCACTTGGTTGTATGGATTTTTTGTGGTTTAGTAATTATTTGTGCTGTATGATTTTATAGCTTAATGTAATGCATAACCTTGGTTGAGTAGAAATTTTGGTGATTGAAATATGTTGTATGCTTGGAATCTTGATGATGAGGATGAAAATTTAGAGGCCCAAAGACCTTAGGGCTCTCGGCCAAGTGACTTTAAAAAGGGTATCCAAGACAAACTTTGGTGTTGATTTGGAACTTAGATGCTTAGGTGAAAAAGGAATTGGATTAAGGATTTATAATAATGAAGAAGTGATAAAACAAAATTTGGCCTTTTAATAAGAGAGGGATTTCGGCCTTTGAGTGGAAAAATAAGCTTAAGAGAGAAATAATGAAAAATTAAGGTACTTTTAGGGTTTAGGGAAAAGAAAAGAATTTAGGAGATTAAGACAATGTGGTTTCCTTTTTATGTTCTTTGTGAAAAAAATATTAGGAGGTATTACCTAGAGGAGCCTAGTTAGAGGAGTATTATAGTTAAAGTTAATTTCTATATTAATTCTTGAAAGTTTCAAAATTAAGCTTAAAAATGAAATAAAAATTTTACATGTTAGAAAAATTTGTGATAATGTTTTATGTAATTTGAGAATGATGATTTCTGAATTATGCGATTAAGATGCTTGCATCCTCTCGAATGGGACTCGGAGATGTTAATGACTGGCTTAGCTCACGAGTAGCTCATGTTTATGAAAAATCATGATATTAATATGTGGGCATGCATTAAGTCATTGATCATGCATTATATCGACAGTGTCAGTTGAGGCTTATTGCCTAGGAGTTGAATTACACCTTAGTGCGGGTGCGAATTGCGTAGTGTGGTTCACTTGTTGAACTTAGAGGCATCGGGCCATGAGTATCCCATAAGTGGCCAGTTGGTATCTCCACTGGGCCGTGGTGACTGAGCAACGCATCGACAATCTTGACCAGACACTATTCTATTCACGATCTGATGTAGACTGTCTTGTATAAGCCATGATGCGCAAATTGAGAAACTATAGCACTTGACTTGAGGCTGATGAGATATAGACATGTCTTCTAGATCATTCTCTCTGAAATTATGTTTAGCTCCATGGAGTAGGAATTGGTCCATTGTGCATATGCATAGTCTGTCTACATATCACCGTGATATTCTATATCTGCTAAATTATCTGATACTTGATGCCATAACTACAATTATTGTTCTTTATTATTTCTATGCTGCCATGTTGGTATTGATGTAGGCAATCTCACCTCTTTGTTATGTTATTCTATTTTATGTGTACACGTTAAAGACTAAAAGGAAGAAGAAGAAGATTACAGCTTTCTTGTTATTTTGTTTTCTGTGATGGTGACTAGAAGAGAGTTTTTGGTTTTGTTAGAGTTTAGTTCCATGGAGGTACGGATGCTTGGCGTATCGACTATACTGAACGAGTTAGATATGTAGGAGATGTGACTCTATCTATTCGTAGGACCTGCGATGGGGATCCTTTCTTTTCTCAAGATGTCTCGGTACGTCTAGAGTTCGTTATGCCAATTAGTAAGTTGTGGGATGATTTGCATTACAGCCCGAGGGAGGATCAGGACTCTATAGTGTCATCTACTAGGACACCTGTCTGCAAGATCTTGCCCTGGCTGAGGGATCTATCTGGTGAGGAGTCCGAGGAGGAGGAACCGATGGAGGATCCAACAGAAGATTTAGTGGGGGACCCTACTCCCTAGGCATATAGACTTGGGCTAGTTTTTGTTTTGTCAAATAATTGTATATGTCTTTTGAGTAAAAACCTTGTGTATTTTGGGTGGACTGTGATCCATGCCACTTATGTATATATATATTCTTTTTTATGTGTATTATTCAGTAATTACATATTGTGTTGTTTATGTTTTGTTTAAGTTTAGGCATTTGAGAAAGAAAATTTGAAATCCATTTTTTCCAAAATTAAACCTTTACCGCGTTTTGTTAAGTTTTTGATGTTTTAGTATGTAAATGTGGTACCCTAAGGAGGGTGTTACACTAGTTGGTGTCAGAGCCCAAGTTTGAGTTTTTTAGGGTTTGTGGTTAGGTCTGTCTTGCTTGTATTGTGTGATTCTCTGTGTTTGGTTTCTGAAAGGAGATAAAATTGTTTGAAATGATTTCACCTGACTTTCATTGTATATTGTTTAGTCTGACTTCAAAGGAACATGATGGCTCGTAATGGAGGTGTACGTATGAACCCTGGATGAGACAACAGGAGTATGGCTGCAATAGCTGAGGCGATGTAGAGGATGGCAGAGGTTATAGTGCAACAAAACCAAAGAGTTACCCAATAACAAGAAGCTACTGCTAAAATTTAGAATCTATTGGAGTTTCGCCATAACAATCCACCACAATTCAAAGGAGAAAGCAAACCTTTGGATCAAAGAGTTGGAGAAGATATTCAGAGGAATGGGAAGTACTGATGCTCAAAAGGTAACCTATGCTGCCTTTATGCTTGTTGGAGATGCTGAAGACTAGTGGGCAGGAGCCCAACGATTGATGGAAGCTGAGGGAATAATGTTTACCTACGAAGTTTTCAAGAACAAATTCTTGGAGAAGTACTTTCTAGCCAGTGCGAGGCACACGAAAGAAATAGAGTTTCTAGGCCTAAAACAAGGAAGCATGTCAGTCAGTGAGTATACTGCTAGGTTTGAAAGCTTATCAAGGTTCTCAAGGTATTTCCAGCTACAGCCTGATGAGGAATGGAAGTGCCACAAGTTCGAAGAAGGATTGAGGCATGACTTGAAGAAAGCGATATTGCCTTTGGGAATTGATCAGTTCCTAACTCTTTTGGACAAGTGTCGCAGGATTGAGGAGTTGGATCAATCACGAGAAACAAGAAACTATAACTTTAGGTCCTCTTGGTTCCAAAGGGGGAGGAATGGCGGTGGCAATCATTTTCAGAAAAAGCCATATTCGAGGCTAACAGGGAATCAATCTCAAGCAACAATCACATGGAGGAGGTTCTGGTAGCCACAAGTTTGGTCAAACCATGGTATCGTCGCCAAAATGCTTCAAGTGTGGAAATGACCACTTAACGAAGGAGTGTACAATCAAGGGGATCATCTATTTCAGGTGCTGGAAGCCCGGACACATCTCAAAGGATTGCAATCAACCCAAGGCAGAGTCCTATGTTAGTAATGTACGTGCTGCAAGACCTCAGGCGGGAGGAAGGGTTTACACTATAAGTGGAGCAGAAGCCTCCCAATCCAAAGATCTAATTAAGGGAGATTGTGCCATAAGAGGTAATCTTTTAACTGTACTGTATGACTCAGGGGTGACCCATTCTTTTATTACTTATGATTGTGTGCACCGATTAGGATTATCTATATCTTCCTTACCTTTTGATTTGAATATTTCTACTCCCACTGCTAGACCCATTGTTACTGCTCGAGTTTGTTTGAACTGTCTTATTTTTGTGGAAGGTCAAATCTTTTTGATCAATTTGATTTGTTTGCCTCTTTCTCAAATAGACGTTATTCTAGGAATGGATTGGTTATCTTCTAACCATATCCTATTAGACTGTTCTAATAAAACCTTAGTATTTCTTGATTCTTAGATTTCTACATTTATAACTGCTAACCAAATCAAAATTTTCTTGAGGGAAGGAGCTCAAGGATATATGCTTTTGTCTTCCTTGGAGGTTAAGGGTGAGACCAATGTGAATGTTACTCTTGTGGTCAATGAGTTTCCTGAAGTCTTTTCTGATGATATACCTGGATTACCACTGGAAAGAGAAGCAGAATTTTCTATCGATCTTGTGCTAGGATCTGGTCCTATATCCATGGCACCATATCAGATGTCGCCATCAGAGTTAGCCAAACTCAAGAAGTAGTTGGAGGATCTGTTGGAGAAGAAGTTTATGAGACCTAATGTTTCACCGTGGGGGCCCCTAGTGCTATTGGTTAAGAAAAAGGATGGAACTTCTCGGTTATGTATGGACTACGTCAGTTAAACAAGATTACAATTAAGAACAAGTATCCACTTCCGAGGATAGATGATTTGATGGATCAGCTGAAAGGAGCTGCTGTTTTCTCTAAGATTAATCTACATTCTGGCTATCATCAGATTCATGTGAAAGTAGAGGATGTTCCCAAGATAGCTTTTCGGATGCGTTATGGACATTATGAGTATCTTGTGATGCCGTTCGGAGTAACAAATGCTCCTACTGTATTCATGGATTACATGAATCGAATCTTTTGTCCTTATCTGGATAGATTTGTTATTGTCTTTATTGATGACATTTTGATCTATTCTCGAAGTCAAAAGGAACATGCCGAACATCTCAATGTAGTTCTTCAGATTCTGAAGGAGAAGAAGTTATATACCAAGTTATCTAAATGTGAGTTCTGGTTGGAGGAGGTTCAATTTCTAGGTCATGTGATTTCAAAGGAAGGAATTGCAGTAGATCCATTGAAAGTGGAGGTAGTTCTTCAATGGGAAAGACCAAAGACTGTAACAAAAATTCATAGTTTTACAGGATTAACTGGCTATTATCGAAGATTTATCAAAGGATTATCCAAGATAGCAGGATCTCTCACTTAGCTTACAAGAAAGAATCAAGCTTTTGCATGGACAAATGCATGTGAAGAGAGTTTTCAAGAGTTGAAGAGACGGTTGACTACTTCGCCAGTATTGATCCTACCTGATCCCAATGAACCTTTTGAGGTGTATTGCGATGCTTCATATCAAGGTTTAGGATGTGTCTTTATGCAGAATAGAAGAGTGGTAGTGTATGCTTCAAGGTAATTAAGAGTATATGAGAAGAACTATCCTACGCATGACTTGGAGTTAGCTGCTATTGTGTTTGCGTTGAAGATCTAGAGGCATTTCCTTTATGGAGCAACATTTAATGTCTACAGTGATCACAAAAGTCTGAAATACCTGTTTGATCAGAAGGAGTTGAATATGAGCCAAAGGCGATAGTTAGAGTTTTTGAAAGACTATGATTTCTAACTTCAATATCATCCCGGAAAGGCAAACATCGTAGTAGATGCTTTGAGTAGGAAGATGCTTAATGTTTCTGCTATGATGCTTAAAGAAAGTGAGTTAATAGAACAGTTTAGGGATATGCGGTTGTCTGTGGAGTTGACACCGGGGAGAATGTGCTTAAGTATAATCATTATTTCGAGTGGATTAATGGAAGAGAAGGAGCTGGAGAAGCAAGGTGCTGTATCTGAATTCACGGAACGACCAAATGGGGTCCTAATATTCAGAGATAGAGTTTGTGTACTGAGTGATTCTGAGCTTACGAAGATGATTCTTGGTGAAGCCCATAAGAGCAAGTTGAGTGTGCACCCAGGAACTACTAAGATGTACCAGGATCTGAAACAATTATATTAGTGGCAAGGAATGAAGAGAGATGTTGTCAAGTATGTGTCGTCTTGTTTAGTTTGCCAAAAAGCTAAAGTGGAACACCAAAAGCCTTCCAGAATGTTGCAACCTTTGACTATTCCAAACTAGAAATGGGATAGCATTACAATGGATTTTATAGGTGGACTGCCAAAGACTAGAAAGGGGTATGATTCAATATAGGTAATTATTGATCGACTTACGAAGTCAGCGCACTTCTTTCCAATTAACATAATGTATTCGATGGAGAGATTGACTCATGTGTATATTGGTCAGATTATTAGACTACATGGTGTGCCCTCGAGTATTGTTTCTGATAGAGACCCAAGGTGTACATCAAGATTTTGGCAGAGTTTGCAAGGAGCCATGGGAACGAAGCTGCATCTAAGTTCTGCATATCACCTGCAAACAGATGGTCAGTCAGAAAGGACAATCCAATCATTGGAAGATATGTTAAGAGCTTGTGTCTTAGAATAGATTGGGAGTTAGGATGAATTCTTACCTTTGATAGAGTTCACTTATAATAACAGTTTCCACACAAGCATTAAGATGGCACCTTATGAGGCGTTGTATGTGCGATGGTGTAGAACACCCTTGTGTTGGTACCAAGATGGAGAAAGTTTCGCGGTAGGACCTAAACTTGTACAACAAACAACTAAAAAAGTTAAGATGATTCAGGAAAGAATGAGGACAACTCAGAGTTGACAGAAAAGCTATGCCGATAAGAGACAATGACGTCTTGAATTTGAGGAAGGTGAGCATGTGTTTTTGAGAGTTACACCTATGACTGGTGTCAGAAGGATTATTAAATCCAGAAAACTCACTCCTAAATTCATCGGACCGTATCAAATTCTTCATCGAATAGGTCCAGTAGCTTACGAAATAGCTTTACCACCTTTTCTTTCCAATTTCCATAATGTCTTTCATGTGTCACAATTGCAAAAATATATTCCTAATTCATCTCATGTCATAGAACCGGATACAGTACAACTAAAAGAGAACTTGACCTATGAAACACTTCCTATGAAGATTAAGGATAGGAGAGTAAAGCAACTCAGAGGCAAGGAAATTGCATTGGTGAAAGTGATCTAGAATGATGTGACTGAAGATGCAACATGGGAGTTAGAATAAAAAATAAAAGAGGAATATCTGCATTTGTTCTAAGGTATGATGAATTTCGAGGACGAAATTCTTTTTAGAAGGGGAGAGTTGTAACGCCTCGATTTTGTTTTGTTTTTTTTGGATTATCTGTGATTTCTGTGATGTTATGAATTTTTTGGTTGTTGTGATTTTTGTGAATTATTTGACTTATTTTGATTATTTTAATATTATTTTCAAAAAAAATTTGGACTGTTGAAACGAGACTAGGGGATCTTACTAAACCTGAAACCGGAGACAGTTTTTGAAGTTTTCTTTGTCTAAGATTTTATCTGGCAAATAAAATCTAGATACATTCTATTATCCATTGGATGATAAATACTAGTTTTGTTAACTGTAACTTTTGTTCATTAGATAATAGCTTTTAGTAAAGATTTAGTAGATGGTTCTAGATATAAGCCTAGTCACCTTTTTCTAGAGGTTTCTCTTGAAGACATCACCCATGTGACCACACCTTTATGATATCACCATTTGACTTTTCTCTTTTA
The DNA here is from genome assembly GCA_029884595.1 of Ormosia semicastrata. Taxonomy (NCBI): domain Eukaryota; kingdom Viridiplantae; phylum Streptophyta; class Magnoliopsida; order Fabales; family Fabaceae; genus Ormosia; species Ormosia semicastrata. The sequence continues at coordinate 82,443,961 of JAQQTO010000060.1, forward strand.
GACTAATAGGAAGGAAGCTTTGAGGAAGCTTGTTGGAAAAGCTTTGGACACCCTCCCAAGGAGAGAAATGCACGGCCAAGGGGGAGCCAAAAGGCTTCTAGAGTAAGATTTCATTTAACTCATTTTTATCATTTTCCATTCACCTTTCAACAACCAAAGAGTTATACACTTTCTCTCTCACCTTTTCCTCTCATTTTCTTTCCACCAAGCTCACAGCCATACCACTAAAACCACCCTCCACTCTTATTTAATTTCAACCATCCATATTTCTTGAATCTAAACCTTATTCTAAGACACTTTGGTGTTATGATCTTGACCTTGTTCATCCATTTTCAAGTGTTTCTTCAAGTTAGGGTTGGAAAGCTTAACGAGCGCCAAACTTAATCAAAATTACAACCAAGCTATGGCTATGGCTTGTAGCATAGGAAATAACATTGGATCGTCTCTCAAGGATTTTTAATTGTAATTTAATCAGATCAAGCCTAGATTGGGGGGAAGGAGTTAGGAAACAGAATATGAAATAGAAAAATTAAGGAAATAACAATCAATTAAAAGCGCTATCAATTCATAAATCTATCCGAAATTTGGTGGATTCTATCATAGATCACTAAACAAACATTTGACTTGCATTTGAATGATTAACTTGGAATTAACCGAAATCTCTGCATTAAATCCAGAATTCATAGTAGATAATCATCTAGAATTCAATTAACAATTAACACACAAATTCACAATCGCATAATTCATGTTAGATCTATGTTAATTTTAGATCCGAATTCAATTAACCTAAGCACAAATCAACACCTAACTTCTAATTCCATGACTAAAGTAGATTGATCAACCTAAATTCAATCATAATTCTCAATCTCAAATCAAGATCCAATTAAATCGAGATTAAGAAAAAGAAGGGGATGTAGAAGAATCCAAATACAAATCAAAAATGAAAACAGAACAAGATCTCAAGAATCCAAACTGAAATTTATTCAAGAATCCTGAATTGATTACAAGGTGTTTAGCCCTCCATGAGAAGAGGAGAACTCAGAAAATGAAAATCTAGAGAGAAGGGGAAAAGAGAGGTGAGGGTTCTAGAGAGAGGTGAGAAAAGTGTGGAATCAGAGGTTAAATCTACCTAGCCTCGAATTTATGCCTAAAACTACAAAAACTACCTCCTATTTTGGCCTCACATGATTAAAATCTACTTAGAAACAAATATGGGTCCATTATGAGCAATTAGACCCAAACCCCAAGCAATTTGGAGTTCTACAACTCAAGTTATGGTCAAAACAATATCAAAGGGTTACTAAACTCGTATTTTGACTTCCAGGCCCAATTCGGTCTACTAGACATTCGATTGAGACTTTGAGCTCTTCATCAAAGTTGTAAAGCTTCCTCTCAGCTTTCCTACAAGATAAAATGCATAATTATCAGATATCTAGAACTCAAAATATGGATAAAATACAAAAATAGTGTAAAACCTCAACAATGTTGGGAATAATCAATTAAGCCCAATTTGAGCCCAAACTTAAAAAACATGACCAAGCTCAAACAATTAAGTACATGGAGAGTGTAAATAACTAAAAATAAGAGTTTATTAATGTATAAAATATGTAATTATCAAATTCCTCCACACTTAGCTTTTTGCACTCCTGGACAAAACACATAAGACCAAAATTAGGAAATAATGAAAAGCAAAAACTCAAAAGCTAAAAACTCTAAAAGACTCAAATTCCAATGACATCCAAGATTGCAAAAGCTTACAAGCAAGAGAAGCAACCAAAGATTTAAGGAAACAAAACATTCATGAATTAAAATGTCTTCACATCTCAAACTAACAAGCAAGATAGCTTCAAATTGAAAAACATGAATCAAAGAATGATAGATCCTCACAAGATACACTCCTAAACCCTCAAGTGTTTACAAGGTAAGTATTTCACTCAATTTAACTCATGGACAATTGCACTATCATAAGCTTGCTTATCTTCTACTTCTCCACTACTCAAACACATGTACACAAAAATTAAGAGGATTTTATTCAAGGTTGTAATGGGGCCAAGGTAAGGGAAAGAAACAATATGGATATGACAAGTTAAACATCCAAGAGAATAAAAGAGCATTGGGAAGGAACTCAAATGACAAGTAATAAATATCAAATTTTATCCCCCAACTCCCAATATTGCACATTCTCTTTACATATTTCCTTCTCTTTCCATCTCTTATTTTTTTTTTCTTCACAACATTTCTTGCATTATTCTTTTTTTTTTTACATTTTGTTTTTTTTTCTTCTTCTTTTTCATTTGGCTTCTTTTTTTCATTTTTTTCATTTGTTTTTTTTATCACCAAACACCTTGCACCTTGCATATTGCACATCAATTTGCACAATCCCCACACTTGAACTATTATTATCAATAAGCAAAAGAGCTCTTCCAATGAAAATGAACCAATGCTCTCCTATTCCCTAAGGTAAGGTAAAACATGGTTTTTCACATAAGGTATATAATGAGCTAAGACAAAGAATAGGCAAATAGGCTCAAGGGGGTTAAATAAAGGAAAATGATGCAAGGTTAGCTATTTGGCCAAAGTGGTTAATTCAAGAAAGAATGCCTCAATCATGTTCATGCTTGCAATTGAAAATGTAGCCTAAAAAAGAATCAAAGCAAGTTCTAGAGTGATCAATTGACATGAGTGAAAATCACCCAAGAAAGAGGAGAATGTTGCAAATGTTAAATCCACCAATAGGCTCAAAATCTCACAAGGTATACATCCATCAAACTTAATCCACCAATTCAAACATCCACCACCAAGCATATCAAATTCAAGAAGAAAGAAAATTTATTCGATCATGTTATGAACCTTGAATTTCAAACTTCTCAAACTCACAAACTTCACAAGCCTCAAAACATCATTGGAAAATAATTAAAAACTGAAACACATTTTTTTCTTTTACGCTATTATTTTTAAAAAAATAGAAAACAGAATTTAAAAACAAAAAAAACCAAAACAAAAAATAGTAAAAAAGAAACAAAAATAGAAAAGTAAAACAGCAAAAATAGAAATAAAAAATAGAAACAAGAGAAATCAATGACAAAGAACTTTAATGACAAAAAATAGAAAACAAAAAATAGCATAAAATAAAAACAGGAACACAGAAACAGAATTATGCAGAAAATAAAAAAAGTAAAAATAGTAAAGTAACACAGAAAACAGCATGCTAAAATCCCTCCCCACACTTAAATTTTGCATTGCCCTCAATGTAAACATAGGAAAGATGCATAACGCAAATCACCAAAATAGTCATGGCAAGTAAAATAAAAGTGTGGTAAGGGTCTCCCTCATTTTTCATCTGTGTAAATGGCATTGAGCAAAGCCATCACTTCCACATTATGCTCTTGACAATCTTCATGAAAATGCTTTTAGTCTATGCCCATTGACCTTGAGTGTTCTCTTTGTTATCACATCTTAGAGCTCAACTGCACCATAACGAAAAACATTAGTAACAACAAATGGTTCATCCCACCTAGACCTTAATTTTTCGGGCATTAACCTAAGACGGGAATTATAAAGCAGAACTTTTTGACTAATTTGAAATTCCTTTCTAGTAATCAGTTTATCATGGAAGGCTTTGGTCTTCTCCTTGTAAATCTTGGAGCTCTTATAGGCCTCCAAACGGATCTCCTCCAATTCCTGCAACTATAGCTTTCTCTCCATGCCCACTTAGTCTAAGTCCAGGTTCCACCTCTTCACCGCCCAAAATGCACGATGCTCAATTTCCACCGGCAAGTGGCATGCTTTGCCAAAAATAATCCGATAAGGAGACATCCCAATTGGAGTCTTATAGGCGGTCCAGTAAGCCCATAGAGCATCATCAAGCCTCTTGCTCCAGTCCTTCCTATTTGGTTGGACTGTCTTCTGAAGTATTTGTTTGATCTTTCTGTTGGAGACCTCGGCTTGCCCATTGGTCTGAGGGTGGTAAGGTGTAGAAACCTTGTGCAAGACTCCATACTTTTTTGTAACACCCACCATAGGGTATCACATTTAAGACTAATCCTAATATAACTTACCCAAGTTGTAAAATAATTAATCTTGTAAAAACATTAATTTTAAAATTTCATTTGTGGAATAAGTGAAAATAAATAAAATAAATAAAAACTATAAGTACAACTTGTAACTGAAATAAACACACCAGAATATACATAGATATTTCAAACCTTGTTCCTAAATAATTTACATAAATACACTAACTCTCAAAAGATGAAATATACAATATGTACATCAAAATATAACTATTAAACCAGAACCTCTAAAAACTGATCTAAGGATTTGGGCCCTCTGAAGGATCCTCCTCCTCTACGTCATCAAAGAACCTAGGCGGGTACATCGGTCGCCTGATAGGGGTTCTAGATGAAGACATTACAGAGTCCTCTTATGGATTATAAACACTATCACCCCAAAGCTCTCGAATAGGCATCGTGAACTCCAAACGAACATATACATTCATCGACATAACTGGAACCCCATCCCTAGTTCCACTAAGATTCAGAGTCAAATCCCCGGTATACACAAAACGTTCATTATTCAAATTAAATCTCCAAGTGTTAGTTCCACCGTGGAACTATACTCGGACAAAACCCAACACTTGGCGCTTTGCCGCCATCCAAACAAACTAAGAAAACTATTATTGATAGAAAGTATAATTTCCAGCTTCCTCGTCTCCTCAGTCTTCATCAAACATACACAATAAAATAGATATAACACAGTAAAGAGGTGAGATCCCCTACATCAATACCAGTATGGCAATAAAGAAAATGACAGTAAATATACAGATATAATATTAACATATTGAATCATATTATCCATCACAGATAAAATATCAAATGAACATAATTATCATGTCAATATGTTGACCAACTATGCATATGCACACAGACCCATTCCTACTCCATGGAGCTAGTCACAATTTTGGAGAGAAAGATAGGGAGTACATGTCTGTATTTTGTCAGCCTCAAATCATGTGCCAATATATTATATCAATGTTCGCAACATGGCTCATACAAGACACTCTCAACCAATCACAAAAAGAGTAGTAACTCCATCAAGATCGTTGGTGTGTTTGCATAGGATACCACGGCGCAGAGGTGCTACCATCTGGCCACATATGACATTCCACACCCCGACATCTCCAAGATCACTGAAGATCATAACTATGCAATTCTCACTCGCAAGAAGGTGTAAATTCAATCTCCTAGGCATAATGCCTTAACCAATTAAGTTGACATGCTTTTCAATGCATGATGTATGATTCAAATATACATGAAAATCATTCTCACAGTATTTCACACACACACGCCATCTTTTGGCGGTATCACTTTTTAACATAACCGGGCCCAGCCTGACAGCAACCTGCTATTATTTCTAATCGCGTAAATATTTTATCACATTTTTACAATTGCAAAAATTTTTCTTACATTTTTCAAATCGCGTAAGTATTTTCCAGTGTTTTCATAATCGCAGAAATATTTTCAAACGTTTTCTAAATCGCGTAGGGATTTTTAAAAATTTTCTCAATCGCGTAGAAATTTTAAATCATTTTCTTAATGTGATAACTTAGAAATCACCATTTTGAAAACAAGTGACGTTTCTCTAATATTTTTCACATAAAATAATTATTTTGGCTTTATTTACCATATTTTACTATTAAAAATTCTTTAAGTAGCATTTTCCATTATTTTTCATAAAATTACATTTCTTTGATTTAACTTGGATATTATAGCTCGAAATTTTTTAGCTCACTTCAAAACCCAAAGGGTGAGCTATACGTCAGTAAATTTCAAGTTTTGAATTTTATCTTGCCTCGTAACCTAATTATACCAAAATTAATTCTAAAAATTAGTTCATTTTCTTTTTATTTCTAAAAATAAAAAACTCATTAAATTGAGTTCTTGTTACTTAATTACCTAAGTCTACACATAGGAAAATGAATTTTGGATCTAGAATATCAAAAATAGGCATGTTGGTCGAGTTACACTATATGCTTCATAGATCATATTTAATTATTTTCTATCACCTTATTCCTTGCAAAAACCCTTAATCCAATTTCTGATCATTAACTCATTTAATCCATGATTAGGAAAATAATTTAAAACATTTTGCTCCCTTTATGGTGTTGAGGCTGTGAGCCTCTAGGGTTCTTTGGAACCTTCATACAATTCCTCATCATGTATATCACATCCTACTATATACAATAATCAACATACTTTCATAATCACATATTCAAGCATATTTTCAAAGCTATAAAGCATACCAATCAACACCATCACAAATAATGAAAACTTAAACAATCAAGTGAATAAATTCTTATGGATTTTTCACCACAAACAATTCCATTTCCTCACCACCAACACATGGTTGATGAGGTTAATCTCCCTCTTACCTCAAGGAAGACAAAAACCCTTCTTGTTTGGCCTCCTATGGATTTCGTGAATCACCCCAAGAAAACCCTAATAAACTTAAACCAATCTAAAGTCTCAAGCAAAACTTGAAAATAAGAAACCATGGATCAATCATGGTTTAAAAACTCAAGAATCAATTTAGAAACAAGAAACAAGAATTTTACCTTGTAGAGTAGAAAACCTTAACTTGGATTCAAGGTAATAAATGGAAGAACTAGGCTAGGTTCATAACATGAAAAGGTCTTAGAATAGTATATAGGTAAGGAAAATGAGATTGGATGAAATTATGGAAGCTTGGATGATGGTTTGGAGGGTTTGGCCGTGAGCTTCATGAAAGAGAAAATGGAGTTTTGTGTTTGTTCTTTGATGAAAGAGAAAAGAATGAAAGGTTTATGTCACAAAGGTGATATAAGTGTAATGAAATATCCTATTTTCAAGTGCTTGGCCGTGTAGGTGCATGGATAGGAAGATTAAAACTTATTCAACAAGATAAAAAGTAAGCACATGGTTTCACATAGCTTATGACATTAAGTGATCACTCCTTGGTCGCATTAGATAATTAATTTATTCAAGAACATCCTAGAAGCACTAGGTAGCCGTGGAGTACATGGAGAAAAGGTAATTAAGTTTTGATTCTTGTAATTCCTAGTTACACTTAAGCTAACTTAGTTAGTTCACTTAGTTACATGGCTAACTATTTAGTTGCATGTCTTAGGTCATGCATTCTAGAAGACTCTAGAACCTCCTTGAAACCGTGGAACTCTAAGGAGTAGCAAACTAAGTTTGTTCCATTTAGTTACAACTTAAGCTTTAGTTTAACTTAGTTAGATTACTTAGTTTCTTGGCTAACTAGTCTAGCCATTATTATTGACCACATCCTATTGGCTTAGAAAATTCAAGCCATTAACATTAACCAATTCCTATTGGTTCACCAAATTGTGAGTCACAAAGACTTTTCCCAGTCTATTGTCCAACGGACAAAAGATACAAGATCTATTAACCAATGGGCAGAAGCTACTGCTCGCAAATCAGTAGATACTGTCCAATAGATAATAAAACGTAAAATATTTTTATTTCACAGATAAATTTTAAAAATTAAAAGATCGGGTAATATATCTCTCGAATTCGGGTTTAGTAAACTCCCCCGGCTCCGAATAAATCGTCAAAGATTTTCCCTGGCTCGAAAATTATTATTTTCCTGGCTTGGAGTAAATCACACACAAAGATTAAAAATAGTCACAGAACAGTCAAAATAAATTTACAGCATACAAAAATTACGAAACAGTACAATTCAGACATTACTGAGAAATAGTAAATTTTTGGGTGTTACATTTTTCATCAAGGCTTCCAAGCTCTGATTGCAGAAATGTGAACCCTGATCACTAATGATGGCCCTTGGGACTCCAAACCTATAGAAAATCTATGATCTAACAAAATTCATAATAACTTTGGTATCATCAATTTGAGTGGTTGTAGCCTCCACCCATTTAGATACATAATTCACAGCAAGTAGAATGTAAACAAAACCAAATGATATAGGAAAAGGACCTATAAATTAATACCCCATACATCAAATATCTCACAGAACAATAAGGGTTGCTGGGGCTTCTCAGTCCTACGAGAAATATTTCCTATTCTCTTGCATTGTTCACAAGATTTACAAAACACATATGCATCATGGAATAAGGTAAGCCAAAATAAACCAGAGTCCAAAACTTTCCTAGTTGTACGAGTAGGTCCAAAATGTCCACCACATGCAAATGCATGACAAATGTTACCCAAGTGGCTTCTATACTCAAGAGGGGGGTGAATTGAGTAATTAAAAAATTCTTTAAAAAAACCTTTTTCACTAACACCTTAAAAAAAATTTCATTGAAGCTATTTATGGAGTGAAAAGATTGAACAAGGAAGAAGAAGAGGTTCTACTAATTTAATAAGCCAAACAATGATTTAAACAAATATTTATGAAATTAAAGCACAATAAAAGAGAGAAGAGTTAAGAAAAAGCAAACACTGGGATTTATCCTAGTTCAGCCACCAACCACTTGTGACCTACGTCCAGTCCTCGAGCATCCACCTGAGATTTTATTCACTATTAATCCAAGCTTTCAACAGGTGCTTACTACCATTACAAACCTGAGCACTCCTCACACCTTGGGATACCTCACCCTTGTGCTTGAGCCTCAACAGCAGGGATATCTCACCCTTACAAATATTCTGAGGGATACCTCACCCTCATTACAATCGAAACAAGGAATATCAAAGAAAGAGACTCTCTCAAAGAGTGTGTATTACAACTTGAAGCACTAATGAAGCTTTCTCAAAAATATATCAAGACTTTCAAGAATAGAGCAAAATATGAGAAAGAAGTGAAACTCAGATTAAGAGCAATTAAAAGATGATTTTCAGTTATTTTTCTGTGTTAAGAAAGACCTAAAAACGTCCATTTATAAAGTTCCCAAGAAAAAATACCCGTTAGGGCAATTTAAGGCTATAATAAAAGCCCAAAAATTGACTATTGCACACTTTCAACCGCCATGTAATCGATTACATTGTTCTTGAACTCAGTTCTGGTTTTCTGGGCTAATTGTAATCAATTACATAACTCATGTAATTGATTACCAAGTCTCTAGAATCAATGTAATCGATTACATACATATTGTAATCGATTACCAAGCTCCTGGAAGTATTGTAATCGATTACAAACTTCTTGTAATCGATTACAAAGCTTTTGACTCTCAAGAAATGGTTTCCGGCATGTTTGTAATCGATTACCAGGAATTTGTAATCGATTACAAGCTTCCAAAGAAGCTGTAAATTGATTACTAAACCTAAGATAAGCTTACAAACATCCTTGAACCAATTCTTAAGCCCAATTAACCTTTGCAATCATTGAGATTTCATAAAAACTTGGTTTGTTAAAGAAAAGGTTTTATTTTTCATAAAAAATAAGATTTTTAGAAAAACCAATTAAAACAAACTCTATTTAGAAAGTTGTTGAGATAATTTGGAGAGCTTCTTACATTTACATTCTAAGTTCTAAAGACTATACCAACTTTGCTGCAATTAGACTTGGTCTTCGACTTGGCTTTGTTGTCATCAAACTTTGACTTGGCTTTGTTGTCATCAAACTTCGACTTGACTTTGTTATCATCAAAAGATCGTATTATCTTCACAACATAAGCATTTATATTCTCCCTTTTTTTGATGATGACAAACCAAAGAAAAGGTACGAAAACACGAGAGCAAAATATGTATATGTAAAACAGAGACACAATAGAAATATCACTCTCCCCCTGAGTTTATGCAGAAAGATCAAAGAGGAGTTAAAAGAAAAATAAAAAAAATATTGTTATATACTCCCCCTGTCTCAAACAATTATGCAATAGTTGCTCATATAAATATGCACAAACTCTCCCCCTTTTGGCATTATAAAAAAGCTAGCAAAACAATAAATGACATAAGCATAAAAGAAAAATGGGCAGAGTTTCAGCAGCAGTACAGCGTGTCTAGGAACACCAGTCAAAAAAAAAAAATAGACCAACAAAATAGCAGATAATATATTAGCAACAAACTAAGGAATCATATCCAAGGAGAGAGATACAAAACAATACTAGTTATCAGTGTAGACCATATAGAAATCAAAGGATCAGAGTGTGTGAACAACATAGTTATATAGGCAAAACATGATAAAAGTACTAATGATCAGAGTAGAATAAAAAGTAAACATCATAACTAAGTCACCCCGTCATCACTGGGTAGCCTCGTTGTCATTAATATCCTCAGCATCAAGATTCTCAGTTAGAAGTGCCACATCATCAGTACCAGTACCAATACCAGCTGGAGATGAAAGAGGTGGACCATAAGAGGTGGTAGCGTGCTCAGCCTGATGACTCGGATTACCCTCGAGCACAGAGCGTATGTAAGCGATGTCCTAATCGGAATGAATGATACGATCCTCAAGGTGATGAACAGAGGTGCACAGTTCACCAAACTGATCATCGACGTGTGTGCGAAGGCTGTAGATTTCCTGAAGCAAGAGCTGCATGAGAGGCTCAGCTGAACTATCCTAAGGAGGTGCATCTCCATCATCCTAATTATCTCCCCGAGGTATGTTCCCAGCAGCCCCGTGATGCAGATAATACTATGTGTCATCATATTTCTTCAGTTGGAGCTTCTTCAAAGTGTAGAGGCTGATGGATTTTGGTCCGTTAGAGCTTTCATCCTTAACTTCTCCAAATAGGGGAATGTGGAAATGTTCCAAGATCATAGTGATAAGCATGGCATAGGGCAGAGGATGAGGATCATTCTGAGCGCACAACATGTGTTGAATAACATAGAAGGCCTAGTTAATGGAGCGGTCTGTGTTCATGGCCCATAGAGTGAGAACATCATCATATAGTACCTGTGAATAGTTGCCTCCTCTGGCAATGAGGGCCCTAACTAGAATATAGTGCAGGACTCTGTTTTCCATGGTAAGCCTTGTAGCCTTAACCCGCTGATCGGGTGTGTAGTCTATCCGCACCAAAGAGTTCAAGGTAGATTTATAATCATACTCATCTCCCTATTTATTAGTGCCAGTGAAATTGGTACCTTCAGAGCTTAAGCCAGTTAATTGATACCACAACCCAGGATTAATGATATTTTCCTGCTTCTTCACTTCAGAAACTAAACAGTTATTCTCATACTTTAAATTTGCATAAAATACTCTAACCAAATTAGGGTAAATGTCTTTCTTAATGCTTAGAAAAGGAATCAAATCTAAGCGCTCAGTCAATCAAAAATATTATAAAGGTTCACTAGCATAGAATTCAGCAGTGATATACCTGGGTTGGATAATTTTTCACAAATGAAACTCCTTGCGAAAGGTTTCTATTTGTTTGGAGGTCCTGAAGTATGTAGCAAGATCAAGTCCAGGAATGACAAGAGGAGGAGCTTGTGAAGACGAAGCACTGGCCACCCCTATTCGTGGCTTTTTCACTTTCAGGGAGGATTTTGCCATTGGGTGGAAAATGGGTGAAAAGGATGGAAGGAAGGTGAGGAAAAATGTGTTCAGGAGTGTTTGGGTGAAGAAAATGGTGGAAGAGGTGAAGAAAAAAAGAGTTTTTGGAGAGTGGGTTCGTGGGTCTTGGAGGTGAAAAAATGAACGGTGATGAGTGATGTTTTGGGGAGAAATGGGTTTTGTGGTGGGTGATGGGTGATGGGTGATGGGTTTTGTGGTAAAGAGGTTTTTGAGTGATTTGGTGGTTAAAAATGGTGATTTGGTGGAGAAAAAGTGAAGAAATGGAGGAAAATGGGATTTGGGTGTCGCTGGTGGAGAAGAGGCTGTTTGGCTATAGCTGCTCGCGCGTTGAGAGACCCTTTAAATCCTCTTTATAATCGATTACAAGGGATACGTAATCAATTACATTTCTGAAAAAAATGTGTAATCGATTACAATATGTATGTAATCGATTACGTTCATTCTGTTTCTTCATTCTGCGCCTTCTAAGACCTTTGTAATCGATTACTCAGTGTAAATAATCGATTACGTGCCTTCTGACTTTGCATTTTTGGCTTGGCAGAACCTTCGTAATCGATTACAGAGGGTCTGTAGTCGATTAGAAGCCTTCTAAACTTGCATTTTCACATCAAACAACAGAGAGCTTGTCCATTTTTACTTCAAAGTATTTCCAAAGTCCCTTGAAAAGATTCCAAACCTCTTGCAACCCAGAAATCTATCCAACTTCTATTCATTACTTGTTTTTGCCAATAGAATCAGTACCAAGAATCAAACCATCAGAAAAGAGTTTCTCCAAACTTCAAGAAATGGAACTTCATCATAGATCAGAGAATATCTTGAGCAGGTGGAGGACTGAGTCATGATGGGGTACCTGCAAAAAAAACTTAGGGGAGCCTCCGACGCTCAAGTCAGTATTAGAGAAAAAAAATTAAAGCGATGAAGTTGTGCAGAGACAAATTATGCAGCAGATATTAAAGACAAGATTGATCTAGGATGCCAAGTTCTCTTCTTATATGAAAGAAAGTATCTTTAGGTAGAGGTTTTACGAAAATATCAGCAAGTTGATTATATGTTTCAACAAATTCTAAAACACAGTCACTCTTTTGTATATGATCTCTTATAAAATGATGTCTTATCTCAATGTGTTTAGTTCTGGAGTGTAGAATAGGGTTCTTAGTCAGATTGATTGCGCTAGTATTGTCACATCTGATAGGGATGCGATCAAGCTGAAGACCAAAGTCTAGAAGATGTTGCTTCATCCATAGGATTTGAGCACAATAACTTCCAGCTGCAACATATTCAGCCTTAGCGGTAGATAATGCCATACTATTTTGTTTCTTGCTATGCTAAGAAACTAAAGAGCTTCTAAGCAAATGGCATGTCTCACTGGTGCTTTTCCTGTCCAATTTGCATCCAGCAAAATCAGAATCTGAATAACCGATAAGACTACAAGTGGCACCTTTGGGGTACCACAAGCCCACTTATGAAGTACCAACAAGATATTTCATGATGTGTTTTACGGCACTTAAGTGCAACTCTTTAGGATTTGCTTGGTATCTAGCACACATGCAGACACTAAAGATAATATCCGGTCTACTAGCAGTGAGATAAAGAAGGGATCCTATCATACCTCTGTACTTAGTGATTTCTACTGAATTACCTACCTCATCATTGTCCACGTAACAAGAGGTGCTCATAGATGTGTCCATATGCTTTGAGTTGTCCATTCCAAATTTTTTGAAGAGCTCCTTGCAATACTTAGATTGGCTAATGAAGGTTCCATTTCTTGTTTGCTTGATTTGAAGCCCGAGAAAGAAATTGAGCTCTCCCATCATGGACATCTCAAATTCAATTTGCATAAGATTTGTAAACTCTTTACAAAGAGATTCGTTGGTAGCACCAAAAATTATATCATTTACATAAATTTGTACAAGAAGTAAATCATGCTTTTTGTTCTTTATAAAAAAGGGTTGTGTCAACCTTTCCTCTTATAAAACCTTTTTCCAAAAAAAATTTGATCAATCGTTTATACCATGCTCTGGGCGCTTGTTTCAAGCCATACAATGCCTTTTTCAATTTAAAAACATGGTTGAGCAAATCATAGTTTTCAAAATCGAGAGGTTGTTCAACATACACTTCTTTTTGAATAAAGCCATTTAAAAAAACACTTTTGACATCCATTTGATATAATTTGAAATCCATGATGCATGCATATGCAAGTAACATTCTAATGGCCTCTAATCTAGCTACAGGTGCATATGTTTTTTCATAGTCTATGCCTTCTTCTTGATTATACCCTTTAGCTACAAGTCTAGTTTTATTTCTAGTTATTAAGCCTGCTTCATCAAGCTTATTCCTAAAGACCCATTTGGTGCCTCTAATTGGATGATCATTGGGCCTTGGAACTAGTTCCCAAACTTGATTTCTTTCAAATTAGTTTAGCTCCTCTTGCATGGTCAAGATCCAATGTTCATCATTAAAGGCTTCATTTATGTCCTTAGCCTCAATTTGTGAAACAATGGCCATGTGGTTACCTGTATTTCTAATTGAATTTCGAGTACTTACACCTTTAGATACATCACGTATCACTTGGTCAAGCGGATGGTATCTTGACGTTCACCACTCCTTGAGTAGGTCCATGACTTGTGAATTTACTTGTTTTGAGGCGTCCTCTTAGCCTTCCTCTTGTTTCCTTTCTTCTTTCTCCTTGTTATCCAAGTGTGTTTTTGCCAAAATCTCTGCAACATCATCAACAACCAAATCCTTTCTCGGTCCATTTGGATTAGTCTCATCAAAAGCAACCTGAATAGACTCTTCAATAGTCATAGTTCTTTTATTGTAAATTCTAAAAGCCTTACTATAATTTGAATAGCCGAGAAATATACTTCATCAGACTTAGCATCAAACTTTTTTAAGTTATCCTTTCCATTATTTAAAACAAAACATTTACATCCAAAGACATGAAAATGAGAAACATTTGGCTTTCGTCCTTTGTATAGTTCATAAGGGGTTTTCTTTAAAATTGGCTTAATTAGGGCCCTGTTCATTATGTAACAAGTGGTACTTACCGCATCTACCCAAAAATACTTAAGAAGAGTAGCCTCATTGAGCATAGTTCTCACCATTTCTTCCAAAGACCGATTTTTCCTTTCTACGACTCTATTTTGTTATGGAGTTCTAGGGGCAGAAAAATTATACTCAATGCCATGTTCATCACAAAAAGTTTCAAAATCGTGATTTTCAAACTCACCACCATGGTCACTTCTTATGGATGTAATATTCAAACCTTTTTCATTTTAGATAACTTTGGACAGTTTCTTAAAGGCTAGAAATGCGTCATTTTTATGAGCTAGGAATGGGGTCCATGTAAACCTTGAAAAATCATCCACAATCACTAAAGCATAGTAATTTCCACCAAAGCTCATTGTTCTTGAGGGACCAAAAAGATCCATGTGCAAAAGTTGTAAAAGTCTAGAAGTTGAAATAAGATTTTTAGCTTTGAAAGAAACCTTTACTTATTTTTCCTTTTGACATGCATCACATAATTTATCTTTTTCAAATTTAAGCTTTGGTAGTCCAATTACTAACTCTTTAGAGATCAACTTATTTAAGTGATCCATATGAATGCGTATAATTCTTCTATGCCATAACCATGAATCATTTTCTTTACTCATAAAGCATTTCGCATCATTTGAGGATATATTGTCTAGGCTAATCATATAAATTTTATTTACCCTATGACTAACAAATTTTACTTGCTTATCATCTTTTCCTTTAATTATGCAACAATGAGAATAAAAAATAACTCTATTACCTTTATCACATAATTGACTAATACTAAGCAAGTTATGTTTAAGTCCTTCAACTAGTAATACATTATCAATAGAGGAAGTGAAAATTTTACCAACTTTGCCTATTCTAAGAATCTTCCCTTTATTATTATCTCCATAGGTTACGTGTCCATGTGTCTTGCAAACAAGGAAATAGAACTTCAATTCATATATGCTTGGAGCAATCGCTATCAAGATACCAATTTGAGCTCTTAGCCTTCAAGCACACCTACAACACAAATTCAGTTTTTAACTTTTGGTACCCAAATTTTCTTGGGTCCTTGTGTGTTAGCTTGTGACATTGTGCCTTTGGGAACCCAAACTATTTTTATTCCAACTTTAGTATTAATATTCTTTCTCACATTGTATGTTGATGCACTATGTCCTTTCTTTCCACAGTGAAAACATTTAATGAAAGGGCTACTTGAAGTGCTTACTAGAACAAAGAAATTTTTTAAAAAATTTTGTTTATTTTTGGGATTATATCCTAAACCCGCATTTTGAAAGACGCATCTTTGTTTTCCAAGCAAAACATTTAAATTGTCTCTACCAAAAGTAAATCTTCCAAAAGTATTTTTCAAGTCTTCAATTTCTTTTTCAAGTGTTTGACATGATAAGCAGGAAATAGATGTTGATGCATTTGAGGAGCATGTTATCCAAGAAGAGTTAGCATCTATTAATCCTAATGTTTCATTCTTAATTTTTAGTTCTTCAATTTCTTTGTTTAAAATTTTAATTTTATTTTCCAAAGAAGAGATTGTTTTCTTAGATGAAGAAACTAACTTTGTGAGCCTTAGGGATTCATCATGCAATTCTTCGAAAACTTCTTGCAGTTCATCATAAGAAAAAGATAAATCAAGGTTAGAAGTTACCTCCATGTCATTTTCATCGTCTTCTTCTCCTCTAGCCATGAGACATAGGTTAGCTTCTTCATTATCTGAGCTATCCGTGGAATCTATATCGTTGTCATCCCATGCTATGTAGGCTCTCCTTCCTTTCTTCTCCTTGGAAGGTCTCTTTTCAAATTTCTTAACTTTCTTTTGATACACAGGACATTCCATCTTCATGTGTCCTGGTTTTCCGCATTCGTAGCATGTGAGTGTGGACGAGGTGCCTTCTCCTTTGTGATGAGTCTTCTTTGGTGGAAAATGTTGTCTTCTTTGATTTCCCTTCTTTTTGAGAAATTTTCTAAATTTCCTTACCAGGAGACTAAGGTTTTCTTTATTCAACTCAAAGTTTTTTGTGTCATCTCCTTCATCTTCATTATCATCAATAATTAAGGAAATGGCTTTAAGTGCAATCCCCTTCTTTTTCTTATCATGTTCCTCACTTTGGTCAAGCCTGTTGAGTTCCAATTCGTGCTCTTGAAGTTTCCCAAAAAGAGTGGCAAGAGTCATGGTTGCTAGGTTTCTTAATTCTGAAATAGCTGTGACCTTGTGCTGCCAAATCTTGCTTAAACATCTTAAAACTTTATTAATAAGATCTTCGTTAGAAAAAATCTTACCTAAAGATGCAAGATGATTTATAATGTGGGTGAAACGCTTTTGTATTTCTTGGATACTTTCTCCTTGATTCATTCTAAATAGTTCATATTCATGAGTTAGAGAATTGATTCTCGACCTCTTAACTTCACTAGTACCCTCATGGGTGACTTGCAAATTATCCTACATTTCTTTTGCAATTTTACAGTTTAAAATTCTAAAACATTCATCATACCCCATAGCAGTGGTGATGATGTTTTTGGCTCTTAAATTATATTGAACCTTTTTCTTGTCTTCGTCAGTCCAATCACTTCTTGGTGTCACAATCTTTACACCATTGACCTCACTTGTGGGCACAAAAGCACCATTTCGACAGCATCCTACACATCTAAATCAATAGCTTCAATGAAAATTTTCATTCTTTCCTTCCAATAGGCATAACCATCCCCATTGAAAAAGGGTGGTCGATTTATGGAAGACCCTTCTGAAAAAGCATTTGAAGAAGCCATGTTCTCTTGAAGCTACTATGCTCTTTACACAAGAGCCTAGCTCTGATACCACCTGTTACCTAAGTGGCTTCTATACTCAAGAGGGGGTTGGATTGAGTAATAAAAAATTCTTTAAAAAAACCTTTTTCATAAACACCTTAAAAATTTTTTTGTTGAAGTTATTTATGGAGTGAAAAGATTGAACAAGGAAGAAGAAGAGGTTCCACTAATTTAATAAGCCAAACAATGATTTAAACAAATATTTATGAAATTAAAGCGCAATAAAATAGAGAAGAGTTCAGAAAAAGCAAACACTGGGATTTATCCTGGTTCAGCCACCAATCACTTGTGACCTACATTCAGTCCTCGAGCATCCACCCGAGATTATATCCACTATTAATGCAAGCTTTCAACAGGTGCTTGCTACCATTACAAACCTGAGCACTCCTCGTACCTTGGGATACCTCACCCTTGTACTTGAGCCTCGACAACATAGATGGCTCACCCTTACAAATATTCTGAGGGATACCTCACCCTCGTTACAATTGAAATAAGGAATATCAAAGAAAAAGACTCTCTCAAAGAGTGTGTATTACAACTTGAAGCACTAATGAAGCTCTCCCAAAAAGTGTGTATTACAACTTGAAGCACTAATGAAGCTCTCTAAAAAATATATCAAGAATTTCAAGAATAGAGCAAAATATGAGAAAGAAGTGAAACTCGGATTAAGAGCAATTAAAAGATGTTTTTCAGTTGTTGTTCTGTGTTAAGAAAGACCTAAAAACATCCATTTATAGAGTTCCCAAGAAAAAATACCTGCTAGGGCAATTTAAGGCTATAATAAAAGCCTAAAAACTGACTGTTGCGCACTTTCAGCCGCGATGTAATTGATTACAAGAATTGTGTAATCGATTACATTGTTCTTGAACTCAGTTCTGGGTTTTCTAGGCTAATTGTAATCGATTACATAACTCATGTAATCGATTACCAAGTCCCTGGAATTAATGTAATCGATTACATACATATTGTAATCGATTACCAAGCTCCTGGAAGTATTGTAATCAATTACAAACCTCTTGTAATCGATTACAAAACTTCTGACTCTTAAGAAATGGTTTCTCGCATGTTTGTAATCGATTACCAGGCACTTGTAATTGATTACAAGCTTCCAAAGAAGCTGTAAATTGATTACTAAACTTAAGATAAACTTACAAACATCCTTGAACCCATTCCTAAGCCCAATTAAGCTTTGTAATCTTTGAGATTTCAGAAAAACTTGGTTTGTTAAAGAAAAAGTTCTGTTTTTCATAAAAAAAATAAGATTTTTAGAAAAACCAATTAAAACAAACTCTATTTAGAAAGTCGTTGAGATAAATTGGAGAGTTTCTTACATTTGCATTCTAAGTTCTAAAGACTATACTAACTTTGCTGCAATTAGACTTGGTTTTCGACTTGGCTTTGTTATCATCAAAAGATCGTACTGTCTTCACGACATAAGCATTCATAACAAAGGCTAAGAACAGAATCAAACTCATAATCAGGAATGCGTCTCCTAATTACCTGATCACTACAAAATCTCCAAAGATAAGGATCATCCCACGCATAATATTTAGACTCACTCTTCAACTTATCAATCTGAGCCCTGGTAAAACATGAAGGGAAAACACCAGTAACTAGGTAATGCACCATATCTGCAAACTAAGGAGAAGTGACCTTACCTTGCAGCTGTAAAAGCTGTTAAGCAGAAAAAAAATCATCAATGGGAAGGGGATTTGAGGCTCTCTCAATTCTGCTCAAGTGATCAATCACCAAATTTTTTGCTCCACTCTTATCTCGAATCTCCACATCAAATTCTTGGAGTAGTAGCATCCATCTAATCAATCATGGTTTAGCTTCAGGCTTCTTCCGAAGAAATTTCAGAGCTACATGATCAGAAAATACCACAACCTTAGAACCAAGCAAATAAGATCGAAACTTGTCTAATACAAAGACAATAGCTAAAAGTTCTTTTTCTGTAGTTGTGTAATTTACTTGAGCAACATCCAAAGTTCATGAAGCATAGTAAATCACATGGGAAGTTCTACCCACTCTCTGTGCCAAGACAGCTCCCACAGCATAGTTAGAAGCATCACATATTAGCTCAAATGGGAGTATCCAATCAGGTGGTTGAATGATAGGGGTACTGGTCAAAGCTCACTTCAACTGATCAAAGGCCTCCATGCATTTCTGGTCAAACAAGAACTCCTCATCTTTCTGTAATAGCGTGGATAGCAGAATGGCTATTTGATTGAAATCTGTGATAAAGCGCTTGTAGAAACCTGTATGTCCAAGAAAAGAATAGACTTCCCGCACGTATGTGGGGTAAGATAAACAGGTGATAACATCTATTTTTGCAGGATCAATAATAATACATTCGTTAGACACTACATGACCCAAAACTATACCCTCTTCTACCATGAAATGACATTTCTTAAAATTCAGGACAAGGTTAGTTTTAATTCATCGATGCAGTACTCTAGATAAACTATCCAAACATGAATCAAAAGAAGAACCATATACAGTGAAATCATCCATAAACATCTCCATGCACTCCTCTAAAAAGTCAGAGAAAATACTTACCATGCACCGTTGGAAAGTACCAGGGGCGTTGCAGAGGTCGAAGGCATCCTCCTGTAAGCAAAAGTGCCAAAAGGGCAGGTGAATGTGGTCGTTTCCTAATCCTCAGGTGCAATGCGAATCTGAAAGTAGCCAGTGTATACATCCAGGAAGCAATAATGAGATTTCCCATCTAATCGATCTAGCATCTAATCAAAGAAAGGCAAGGGGTAGTGATGTTTCTGAGTGGCCTGGTTAAGCCTCCTGTAATCAATGTAGACTCGCCAACTGTTTTGCATTCTGGTAGGGATTAGCTCATTCTTCTGATTGGCCACAACCATCACTCCAGATTTCTTGGGGACAACCTGCACAGGACTCATACAAGTGCTATCAAATACGGGGTAAATAATACCAGCTTGCAGTAGCTTGGTTACCTCTTTCTTTACCTCATCCAAAATCAGAGGGTTCAATCTCCTCTGGGTTTTTCACACTGATTTAGCTCCATCCTCAAGTGAAATTCTGTGCATGCATGTGGAAGGGTTAATGTTAGGAATATATACCAATGTCCATCCAATGGCCCTCTTATTTTCTCTCAAAACCTACAGCAATCTTGCCTCCTAGTTAGCATGGAGGTTTCTGGCTACAATCACCAAAAGCTGCTCATCATTCGCCAAATATGCATACTTCAAATGCTCAGGTAAAGGCTTAATCTCAAGGGTAGGTGGTTTCTGTATTAAATGTATCAACTTAGTTGTAGAAACTTCCCAAACAGAAGGATCATATCTCATAGAATAAGGTAATGTAAAACGTGCAGATTCACCATTCACAACAGCAAGAATATCAGAAAATTTAAATTTACCATTCAGAACAGCAAGAATATCAGAAGATGCAGATTTACCACAATTAAAAATAACAGATTTATCCAAAATAGAAGCAAGATC
The DNA here is from genome assembly GCA_029884595.1 of Ormosia semicastrata. Classification (NCBI taxonomy): domain Eukaryota; kingdom Viridiplantae; phylum Streptophyta; class Magnoliopsida; order Fabales; family Fabaceae; genus Ormosia; species Ormosia semicastrata. The sequence continues at coordinate 82,464,744 of JAQQTO010000060.1, forward strand.
AGAAGCAAGAAATTGATTAGAAACAGTAAATGCAAAATAACAAATTGATTAGAAAGAACAGATTTATCACAATTAGAAAGGACAAATTTATCACAATCAAAAATAACAAATTTATCACAATTAAAAATAGTATCACGAATAGCAGGATCTTCACAAATAGCAGCAGTATCAAAATTAAAGTTAGCAGAATCAACAATATCAGCAAAATCAGAAACACCACATGCAAAAACAGCAACACCATCTAGAAATCTCACAATCTCAAGAAATCCAGTTAGCATATCAAAATGCACATGATGAACCAGTATATCAAGGACATCTAAATGAAAAATAATATGCTCTTCTAAAGGATGTTTCATGGCATCAAAGATATGAAATTGAACTATGTTATCACCAAATTCCATGGAAAAGGTACCAGCATGCACATCAATCTTAGTCTTAGCAATTTTCAAGAAAGGTCTACCTAAAATTAATGGCAGCTGACTAGATGCAAATTCATCTTCCATGTTCAGAATATAAAAATTTGCTGGAAATATTAACTCATTTACCCTTACCAAAACATCCTCAAGCACTCCTAATGGATGAGTTGTGCTGCTATTTGCTAGCTAAATGATGATCCCGGTAGGCTTCAACTCTCCATTGTGCAAGGATTCAAAGACTAATTTGGGCATGACATTAATGGAGGCACCCAAATCCAACATTGCATGAGTGAATTGCTGGCTGCCTATTATGCAAGGAATGGTGAATGTTCTAGGATCCTCGCATTTCTATGGCATACTTAGCTGAATCATTGCAGAAACATTTTGCCCCATGCTAACTCTCTCATTGCCCTTTTGTCTCCTCTTATGAGTACACACTTCCTTCAAGAATTTGGCATATTTTGGTATCCACTTGATTGCATCTAATAGTGAAATATTGACTTCCACCTTCCTAAAAGTCTCAAGAAAATCTTTATCTTTCTCGCCCTCTACTATTTTTCTTGAATGGATAGCTCTCTAGGGAAAGGTTAGAGCTATGGGAAACTACTGCTCATCATCAACAACCGTTGGTTTATCAGAATCAGACTCAGAATCTTCTACTGCTTGTGGTTTACTAGCTACAACTTGAGGTTCAAGTGATGCTTGAACTGACTTCCCAGACCTCAACATAATAGCATGAACATCTTTTTTTGGATTTGGTACTGTTTGGGAAGGAAGCTGCCCAGAACCTTGGGACTGCAGCTGACTTAATATAGATGCTAATTGTCCAATCTGTGTCTCTAAATTCTATATGGAAGCCTCTGTCCTTTGCTGGAACTAAATGGTATTTGTAGCGATCTGCTTTACTAAGTCCTTAAAAGAAGGCTCATATTTTGTGGTTGCTGGACCTGGTAGATAGAAGGGTTGCTGCCTAGGCTATTGGAATTGACTACTTGGTCCAGCTTGATGTTGAAACTCTTTGTTCTTTGCATCATTGGTCGCTAGAATGGTCATTGGAATTTGCTTGTACTCTATCGTTTCTTTGCTATGTTGTATTTCCATATCTCAAATTCGGATAGTCTCTCCAACTAGGGTTGTATGTGTTGGAGAATGGATCATATCTGAGTTACTGGGGCTGCTGATATTGGGATCTGCTAAGAAAAATTCTTGCTGCAGCAATAGGAAAGGCTTGAGTGGCAGAATTTTCCTCCTGAAATGTTGGACAAGCATCTGTAGGATGAGATGGACAAGAACAGATTCCACATATAGTTGCAGCTATTTGCATCGATAGTTGTTGTCCCACTGCTAACTGGCTCATCAAAGAGGTCAACTCATTAAGCCTATGTTCCATTCTCTGCTGGTCTACATAAGACACTTGAACCTTATTCACTCCTTTGGTTGAGATAATCATTCGTGTGCCAAACTGTTGAGTCTTTGCCACCATGTTTGCTATCAGATCTCTTGCAGCAGTAGGGGTCTTGTCTACTAAGGCTCCTCCACTGGCAGTATCAATCATGCTTCTGTCCATTGGCATCAGTCCTTCATAAAAATATTAGATCGACAATTGACTTCTTGAACCTCTCCCAATACTCATGCAAAGTTTCACCAGAAATTTGTCTAATGCCACATATGTCCTTCCTAATTGCAGCAGCTCTGGAGGCAGGAAAAAACTTCTCTAAAAATAGCCGCTTCATGTCATTCCAGCAAGTCATAGAACCAGGTGAAAGATAGTAAAGCCAGTCCTTAGCTATATCAGCAAGGGAGAAAGGAAATGTCCTCAGCTTGATGTATTATTCATGGATGCCTTGAGGTCTCATAGTTGAGCATACAACATGGAACTCTTTCAAATGCTTGTGGGGATCCTCACCTGCAAGTCCATAAAACTTAGGAAACAAATGGATTTGTCCAGACCTTAGTTCAAATCCAACATCAATTTCAGGATATTGAATGTATAATGGTTGACAAGTGACATCAGGGGCAGCAAGCTCTTTAAGAGTCCTATTATGCATGTTATCACCCATGGTTGCAAAATCACTTAAACTCTCAGGTTCAATGATAGATTCAATGTTAGAATTAAATGTAGAATCAATTCTTTGACTAAGCTTGCGAGCTCTTATCCATGCATGTAAAGTCTTATCAATCTCAAGATCAAAATCAAGCAAGTTACCAGAATTAGACCTAGCCATGCACCAATTAAGGCTAAAGGGGGTGACAGAATGCAAAAACACTAAATCATGTAAATCTACACTATAGAAATAGCTATAAAAAATAGAAAACACATCAAATGATTTTTAAAAATCATGGGACCACCACAAGATGAAAACTACACTTTTTTAGAAAATTATCATGTAGAAAAAAGATTTCAAAAATCGAAAAAGTGGCCTAAATGAAGGAATTTGGGCAAACCAGGGTGGACCTCATAATAAATTGTGAGCTTTGTGTAAAAGGTCATTTTCTTTTAACCCACCAATTTTTAGCTCAATTGAAGCAAGTTTATCCGTACAAAACTTATCAAAATACCATTATTTCAACTGATTTTGCTCAAAAACCTTACCAGATGATGGATTTTGGCTAAATTTTTGAAAAATGATTCTATGATCTCTTTGCTTAGAATGGTGCTTTACCTTTGGAGACCAAGTTTCAGCTCAAAACTCTATTTTACCTCATGATTTCTACTAGTACCTTTTTTCCTCACCAGGAAAAAGAAAACAAAGTGAAGGTGAAAAATGCTAGCTGGGTTAAAAAAATGTTAGAAAGTTAGGAACTCATCCAAAATTATTCAATAACCATTACAAGAGCAACTTGTAATGCAACTATCAATAAAGGCTACAAAAGGATGGTGAACAGCAGCAAAAAACTAATGGAACAGTAACCGAGCAGAATGTAATAGAATATAGCAAAATGCAGCAAAAGGGTATGTTATGTTAAGCAATGTAATACAATTATAAGGAGATCATGCTATGCACAACAGCAGAATGCACAATGCAGGAGTTAACATAATGTAGCAATTAGAAGAAACCAGAATTATGCAGCAACCAGAATTGTAATTATGATCAGAATGAATGAGCAAGAATTAGTTGTTAGTAAGAACAAGAGTTAGTATAACACTTAATGTGATTAGATTACAACTATCAATCCCCAGCAACGGCGCCAAAATTTTGACGAGCGCCGAACTCAATCAAAATTACAATCGAGCTATGCCTATGGTTTGTAGCATAGGAAATAACATTGGATCATATCTCAAGGATTTTTATTTGTAATTTAATCAGATCAAGCCGAGATTAGGGGAAAGAAGTTGAGAAACAAATTACGAACTAGTAGAATTAAGGAAAGAACAATCAATTAAAAGTGCAATTAATTCATAAATCTATCCGAAATTTGGTGGATTCTATCATAGATCACTAAACAAACATTTGAATTGCATTTGAATGATTAACTTGGAATTAACCAAAATCTTTGCATTAAATTCAGAATTCATACTAGACAATCATCTAGAATTCAATTAACAATTGACACACAAATTCGTAATCGCATAATTCATGTTAGATCTATGTTAATTTTAGATCCGAATTCAATTAACCTAAGCACAAATCAACACCTAACTTCTAATTCCATGACTAAAGTAGATTGATCAACCTAAATTCAATCATAATTCTCAATCTCAAATCAAGATCCAATCATATCAAGATTAAGAAAAAGAAGGGGAAGAAGAAGAATCCAAATACAAATAAAAAATGAAATCAGAACAAGATCCCAAGAATCCACATCGAAATTTCTTCAAGAATCCTAAATTTATTACAAGGTGTTTAACCCTCCATTAGAATAGGAGAACTCAGAAAACAAAAATCTAGATAAAAGGGGAAAAGAGAGGAGAGGGTTCTAGAGAGAGGTAAGAAAAGTGTGGAATCAGAGGTTAAATCTGCCTAGCCTCGGATTTATGCCTGAAATTACTAAAACTACCTCCTATTTTGGCCTCACATGATTAAAATCCACTTAGAAACAAAGATGGGTCCATTATGATCAATTGGGCCCAAACCCCAAGCAATTTGGAGTTCTACAACTCAAGTTATGGTCAAAACAATATCAAAGGATTACTAAACTCGTATTCTGACTTCCAGGCCCAATTCAGTCCACTAAACATCCGATTGAGACTTTGATCTCTTCATCAAAGTTGTAGAGCTTCCTCTCAGCTTTGCTACAAGATAAAATTCATAATTATTAGATATCTAGAACTCAATATATGGCCAAAATACAGAAATAGTGTATAACCTCAACAATGCTAAGAATTATCAATTAAGCCCAATTTGAGCCCAAACTTGTAAAACATGACCAAGCTCAAACAATTAAGTACATGGAGAGTGTAAATCACTAAAAATGAGGGTTTATTAATGTATAAAATATATGATTATCAAAGCTTTCAAAGTGAAATTCCTCCATCTTCATCTTTCTTTTCATTTTTACTTTCTAAGACCATGATTTTGATCCATGGTCATTCTATTCCAAGCCTTAGATGTTGATCTTTTGTATGTGATTTCATTTTCAAGAGCCTCTTGGAAGATAAAGTTTAATTCAAGAAGGCACCCAAGAAGTGGTTGGTCATCATTTAAGGTAAGAGGGATATTACTCTTATCAACCTTTCATAGTGGTGAAAAATGAATTAATATATTGAAAATGAAGAATCCATGTGAGGGTTGTTCACTTCGTTGTATGGATTTTTGGTGGTTTAGTAATTATTTGCCCTGTATGATTTTATAGCTTAATGTAATGCATAACCTTGGTTGAGTAGAAATTTTGGTGATTGAAATATGTTGTATGCTTGGAATCTTGTTAATGAGGATGAAAATTTAGAGGCCCAAAGACCTTAGGGCTCTCAGCCAAGTGGCTTTAAAAAGGGAATCTAAGATAAACTTTTGTGTTGATTTGGAACTTAGATGCTTAGGTGAAAAAGGAATTGGATTAAGGATTTATAATAATGAAGGAGTGATAAAACAAAATTTGGCCATTTAATAAGAGAGGGATTCGGCCTTTGAGTAGAAAAATAAGCTTAAGAGAGAGATAATGAAAACTTAAGGTACTTTTAGGGTTTAGGGAAAGGCAAAGAATTTAGGAGATTAAGACAATGTGGTTTTCTTTTTATGTTCTTCGTGAAAAAAATATTAGGAGGTATTACCTAAAGGAGCCTAGTTAGAGGAGTATTATAATTAAAGTTAATTTCTATATTAATTCTTGAAAGTTTCAAAATTAAGCTTAAAAGTGAAATAAAAGTTTTACATATTAGAAAATTTTGTGATAATGTTTTATATAATTTGAGAACGATGATTTCAGAATTATGCGATTAAGATGCTTGCGTTTAAAAATAACAACATTGTGCTATCGGGCTCTCGAATGGGACCCGAAGATGCTAATGACTGGCTTAGCTCATGAGTAGCTCATGTTTATTGAAAATCAAGATATTAATATGTATGAATGCATTGAGTCATTGATCATGCATTATATCGATGGTGTCGGTTGAGGCTGATTGCCTAGGAGTTGAATTATACCTTAGTGCGGATGCGAATTGAGTAGTGTGGTTCATTTGTTGAACTTGGAGGCGTCGAGGCACAGGTATCCCATAAGTGGCCAGTTGGTAGCTCCACTGGGCTGTGGTGACTGAGCAACGCACTGACAATCTCAACCAGGCACTATTCTATTCACGATCTGGTGTAGACTGTCTTGTATAAGCCATGATGCGCAAATTGAGAAAGTATAGCACTTGACTTGATGCTGACGACATACAGACATATCTTCTAGATCATTCTCTCTAAAATTATGTTTAGCTCCATGGAGTAGGAATTGGTCCATTGTGCATATGCATAGTCTGTCTACATATCATCATGACATTCTATATCTGCTAAATTATCTTATACTTGATGTCATAACTATAATTACTATTCTTTATTATTTCTATGTTGCCATGTTAGTATTGATGTAGGGAATCTCACCTCTCTATTATGTTATTCTGTTTTATGTGTACACGTTGTTAAAGACTTAAAAGAAGATGAAGAAGATTGCAGCTTTCTTGTTGTTTTGTTTTCTGTGATGGCGACTAGAAGAGAGTTTGTTGGTTTTGTTAGAGTTCAGTTCCATGGAGGTACGGATGTTTAGCGTATCAATTGGGATACTGAATGAGTTAGATATGTAGGAGATGTGGCCCTGTATGTTTGTAGGACTCATGATAGGGATCCTTTCTTTTCTCTTGATGTCTCGATACGTCTGGAGTTCATTATACCGATCAAGGAGCTGTGGGGTGATTTATATTACACCCCGAGGGAGGATCAGAACTCTATGGTGTCATTTGCTAGGACACTTGTCTGTGAGATCTTGCCCCGACTGAGGGATTTGTCTGGTGAGGAGTCCAAGGAGAAAGACCCGATGGAGGATCCAGAGGAGGATCCAACATATAGACTTGGGCTAGTTTTTGTTTTGTCAAATAGTTGTATATGTCTTTTGAGTACAAACCTTGTGTATTTTGGGTGGACTGTGATCCATGCCACTTATGTATGTATATTCTTTTTTATGTGTATTATTTAGTAATTACATCCTATGTTGTTTATGTTTTGTTAAAGTTTAGGCCTTTGAGAAAGAAAATTTGAAATCCATTTTTTCCAAGATTAAACTTTTTCCACGTTTTGTTAAGTTTTTGATGTTTTAGTGTGTAAATGTGGTACCCTAAGGAGGGTGTTACACATGACATCGATATCTTTGCGGTTTCAAACATCCTCTTGGTACCCAGTGATGGATCCAGAAAATTTAGGCAGTGTAGGCAAATGTAATATTATCAATACAGAAGTATAAAAAAAGTTTTAATAATTATATTTATATATTAAAAAATATATTAACACAAAATTATGAAAGATTAATTTCTAATTGTTCCTTCGCATATTTATATTTTGAAAATATTTGAATGATTTTTTATTATCATTACTATTAAACATTTTCTCTCTACGTATGTAACCAAACAATCATTCAACAAAAATAACATATTTAGAAGTGGGGGCATGGGGGCAAAAATTATATATATAAAAAAATAAAAAAGAAATATACCTATATAAGATCAAAGAAAAGTTCTAAAATAAAGTGGGGGCATGTGTCCCCATTTACTTGTATATAGATCCGTCCCTGTTGGTACCCTTCCACCAATGCTCCGCCTCACCCTTCAACATGTATGAGGCAAAGGCCACTTTTTGCTCCTTCAAGCAAAGCATTGCATCGAAGATCTTTTCCATCTCACTGAGCCACTCCTTAGCCTTTGCGGGGTTGTACTCGCCTTTGAATGGTGGAGGAATCATTTGATGAAAAGCTGTCAAGTCTAGCAAATTTCGATTCCTTCCAACTTGGTGTACTCCTTGCACTAGTTGCACAGGTGGTGCAGGCTGCTGAGGTGGATTTGCTTTCATCCTCTCAAGTGCCTTGTCACAACATTGGCCGTAGCCATAAAAGCTTTGACCATATCTGGACCTTGTGGGTTTGAGCTCTCTGCTTCTCTAGATCGCCTTGTTGGTGCCATAGTTTCCTGTACATACAGAAACAACATATATTGAGCTATAGTCTCAATACTATGTAACCGTGTAACAGTAGCTAATAACAAATCATTCAAAGACAAATCATGCAATTCTATCATCACATCTAACATATGAAACAAGAAAAGCAAAACTTCTAATATGCCAAAGTATAGTCAGTCCATACCCCAGCACAATAGGATAAACTGCTCTGATACCATAATATAACATCCTAATACCAATATCTCAATATATGAAGTATACAAGGAGATACTTAACCTTACAATGTTACTACCTACATGCTAGTGTGATACATATATCCATAATATTCATTGGAAACATTATAGAGAGCCTTATGAAATGCGAAAAATACAACATCTATATCATAATGCATCAATATACGCATATACAACATTAGCCTTAGCAAAGGCTTAAAGTATTACATAATGTTATACGTTTCAAACGAAGTACTAAAATATTCAACATTTGAAATATAAAACATAAAACTAATCTATTCCTTAGCTTCCTTCTTCTTCTTATTCTTGGAAGAAGTTTCACTTAAAATTTCATGATACACAACAGGGTGAGAAACTATACTCTCAGTATGAGTAATCAAAACTATTATATATAACATAATAAAATAACATAATCTTAACAATTAGGAATAAGACAAGTTACATTCTCACAAGATTTAACTTTAACAACTAGCAAAACTAAGTTAAAGATCCATACTTTCATTCCTACAAACTTAGCTCATTTAAGACCTAGACATATTTTACTTGGAAATTTTGACTTCTCATGTTTACCCCCTTGTAGATAGGAAAACTGAAATTTCCACACTACATGCAACCCAATCACTTAGTTAGGAATACTTGTCCTCTTAGGAACTTCTTGACTCCCTTCCTTCTTGGCTAAATGACCTCACGCCATATAAGTCACATTAAAAGGTAGACAATGCCTCCTAGTCTACTTACATCGAACACCCCTCATCACCAGATCTATAATGAATCTAAGTAACAATAAGTTACCATAGGTGCTAGACTTTTATCTATAGTAAACCCTTACTTTTGGTTGCTTTAAAGATAATACATAACTAGTACATACCAAAGGATCTTCTTCTCATTGATTTACCTTTAGTAGTATCTTAATCATACCGTAAGACCATCCATTGTTCTTAGATGACCAAAGGGTTAGACTTTCTCATCTATGCTAGGTGATAAATCCTCTTATGAGATATCTCTATTTGTGCCTTAACACACTTCAGGAAACATAAATAAATGATTCCAACAGGCCAAGGACTTCAAAATATCAAATTCAATCTTCTGTTGAATTCCATAGTTCGCACCTAAATGCCCCATCCTTGGAGCACTTGGGTGCTCACTAGGCAGAGCATTGCTCTGTGTTATTTTGCATCGCGTGTCTAAGCGCTCTACACTGAGCGTCTGGGTGCTCTTTGCCTTGTTGCACAAAAATAAAATTTCTGGTCTACGAGCGCCTAAGCGTTCTACACTGAGCTTCTGAGCGCTCTCTGGACGACAACAAATCTGCATTATATTGCAGAGTTATGCCATTGTACCATTAGAACTTTTTATGGATTTTGGCCCTTCCAAATCAGTTTCTTGGTAATATTAGGTCCCTATTATATTCTCAAACACTTAGAAAGCATTAATCACTAACTTAACCATTTTAATTTGTATTCATGCACCTAAACACAAATCTTTGACCTAAACCCCCTTTTTGGGCATCAATGGCCTAAATGAAGTGTTCTAAGTTTCTATCTTCAACTTATGCTATGAATAAGTCATAAATGGCCAAAGAAAATCAATCATGCAAGCAAAACACATTAAACACCTCTAGAACTCAATTTGGCCTATTAAGCACCAAAGCTGCATTAATGGTGAAATAGAGAAAAGTGATGAATATGAATATAAAAACACCTACATTTTCAGCTGTGAAGATTAATGAAGCTTGGTTGGATCCTCAAGCCTTGGCTTTCCTCTTTCTCTCTTCCTCTTTCTTGGTCTTTGCTTCCTCTTCCTTTATCCCTTCTCTCACGTTTTTTGTTTTCAGATTTGTGAGGTAAGAAGCCGTGAGTGGAGGCTTATAAGGAGAGAATAAAAAATTCTTAAGGCCTTAGGCCATAACTGATAAATCCTGATTTACTAAAAATACTCAGATTTAGATAATTCAAGTTTTTCAAATTTCAAAAACTTTAAAATACATACTAAGATTCATATAAAAAGTTGTTTCACCATTATCTGATATTTTCATATCTGCTAGTAGTCAATCTGGCTATAATTAGACAACCAGTATGCCTAAAAATACCAAACTAGCTCAGATTGTCAGAAAATTAAACATGCATGCTAAGCTAGTCATATGCTACCTTTTGAATACATAAACAAGTCTAACATGTCATTTTAGGGTATTACACACACCATCTAGGTTACAATACATAGAAAATAACATATAACAAGTTTGAGAATAAAACCTGCAATGATAATTTAGAAAACACAAGTCACAAGGTCCTTACTAACCAAGTGACAAAGGAAAACTAGCAAACCCACTAACCAAGCTCACGTATCACACAAGGAGCAAAGTCAGGTTTCTAGTACTTCCTATATCTCAAACATGTCTCACAAGGAAGTAAATGTCATCCATGCATCTTTAGCTCTACTTTCTACGCAAAGGAGCAACCTATGCATGATAACAAACACAACTAGCTTAGCACACTTAGCTTACAACACCTAGTACCTCACTTCATCACTTCACAAGTGAATCACAATGCAACCTCATGTTGCTCAAGGTTCTAGGTATTCACCTATGGCATTCTACATCTCAAAGTATTCCAATGGTTTCTCAAAATCCTCCACCTAAGCTAGGAGGTTATTCTTTCCAAGAAATACCACTAATTGTGTCTCAACACTAATACTCTTGTATCTAGGACCTCACACCATCACTTCACAAGTGATTCCAAGGTCCACCTAATGTTGAACAAGATTCTAAACACTACCTTATTGCATTCCATCACACTTAGATGCTCAAGGTTCCAAAGACTACCCTATGGCATTCCACCATACTATGGAAGCCTAAGGTTTCCCAACACATTACCCCATGACACTCCACTTCACTATGGTTGTATACGGTCCCTCAATTCTTCATAAGGCATACCCCACACTTTGGATGCCTAAAGGTTCTCCAATCTAAGGTAAATCCCCTCACTTTGGGTGCCTATAGGTTCTCCAAATTCTTACATATGCAAGGTGGTAATTCTCTCCAAGAAATACCCTCATTAGTGCCTTAACACATATAAAAAGGCATATATGAGTGATCTCAACACTTAAGTAACTCCAAAACATCAAGATTCAACACTTGTCCAAAATTAGAAGTCACGCCTAGGCGCCACCCACCCACGCCTAGTCGTGAAGGTGGCAAGGTAACAACCCTATAACTCCCAAGAGGCCATGCCTAGGCATAGCTCTAACACACCCAGGCACAAAGCTCTTTGTCTGCTCAGGACCGAAAACTGATCACTCCATGCCAACGCATGACCAAGCTATGCATAGGCGTGACCAATTCTATAAAAAATTATGCAGAACTGAGCCACTATTCAATTGGCCCCAAATCAACTCCTAATCATACAAACTAGAATTTTAAGTGTTTTCTAACTCTTATCATGGTCTCTAAACATGTCAGAATCATTAAACACTAAATTGAACTCATGAATCATGGAACTAAATAGAATCAAATTAAGTAAACATCCATTGCCAAAAAATGCATCTAAGTGGCTATGGACATCCACCTAACACAATTAAGCTACCATGGATTCTAATGAACTGAAAATGCTCTAACTCAACTCTTAGAATCAAGAACTAAGCTAAAAGCAAAGATTTGGCTCTCTAAACCAAAATTTCCATCCACAAACCCTAACTCGAAACAAGATGAACAAAAGAGAAAAGCTGGATGGAAACCCCCTACCCCTTGTATGATTGATCAACCTTTAAGCTTGAGCTTTGATCTTGATCTTCCCTTTTTTTCTCCTCCACTTCCTCTTCTACGGTTGCTCCTCCTTGTCCCATTTTCTTTTTCTTTTCTCTTCTCTTTTGCTCCTCTACTGGTCAGCCATGAGAAATGAAGAGAAAATGAAGAGAAATGAGATAAATATCTCATTTAAAGGCATCAGAAATCAAGGTAGAAAGAAAGAAAGAGACATGAGGGACTTTGGTCACTTAAGTGACCAACTGATAATTTTTTATTTGTTAAGAACACTTAGATTTCACCAAATCAAGTTTCCTTACTTCCAACAACTTTAGAATAAATCATAGGATTCATCTAAATTATTGTTGCACCATTATCACATTTTTCCATAGCTGTGACTAGAAAATCCGGCATTAAAACATACAACTAGTATGCTTAAAAATACCAAATCAACTCTGATTATCCTTATATTTTAACTATAGCGCAGTTCACACATTTGTGACCTAGAAATAAATTCTTCACATTTATTTCCATTAACTGAGCTGTTTAAGCCATTTTGGGAGCTAATAGTAGCTATTGCTCACACATAGTGTTATAGTAAAGTGACTAAACAAACTTCGAAAGCCACAAAATTCGACAGACATATTAAGCAAGTATTAGGCTACCTCTATAACCATTTACAATTCTAACATGTTTATCCTGGATGTTACATCTCACTTTTTTCATACTCTTCTTGTCATTACTGCCACCCGTAGCTGGACTCTTAATTAGATAGATGTGAAGAATGTCTTTCCCAATGGTGACTTGGAAGAAGAAGTCTATATACGACCACCACATAGTTATTCTTGTCCAAATAACAAGGTATGTCTTCTTTTCAAAGCCTTGTATGGTCTTAAATAAGTTCCTTGAGCTTGGTTTGCTAAGTTCAATTCCACCATTAGTTAGCTTAGGTTCTCCTCTAGTCCTCATGATTCAAATCTTCATCCGAAAGACTAATAGTGGCACTATGTTACTGCTTCTTTATGATGATGACATGATCATTACTAGGGATGATACTTCTAGTATTGTCAATCTTAAAGCATCCTTGTGCCATAATTTTGAAATGACGGATCTTGGCCCTCTTAATTATTTTTTGGGTCTTGAGTTTTTTTCATCTATTGATAGTATTTATTTGTCTCAAGCTAAATATGCTTTAGATCTTATTTCTAAAGTTAGTCTCTCAGATAGTCAGACTGAATTCACTCCTCTAGAACCTAATATCAGGTTTACACCTATGGATGGTACTATACTTGATGACCCTATTTTCTATCAGCAATTGGTTAGCAGCTTGATTTATCTTATTGTTACTTATCCAAATATTTCACATGTTGTTTATTTAGTCAGTTAGTTTATGTCAATTTCGTGCACTGCTCACTATGTTGTTATACTTCGTATTATTCGATATATAAAAGGGACTTCATTTCATGGGCTTCATTTTTTAGTTAACTCCTCCTTGGTCCTCCAAGCTTATACTGATGTTGATTGGGGTAAAGATCGCATTGATCGCCGATCCACCATTGCTACTATATCTATCTTGGTGATGCATTTATTTCATGGCAAAGCAAGAAACAATCTTTAACTACATATTTCAGTACTAAAGCAGAGTATCGAGCACTTACTAATACAACTTCTGAAATACTTTGGTTATGTTGGAATCTTGATGACTTAGGTTTCTCTCAATTTTCTTCCATTACTCTTTATTGTGATAATAGGAGTTCTAATCAAATTGCTCACAATGATGTCTTTCATGAGCTCTATGTAACATCCTGAAAATTCTTTATTTCAATATAAATAATCATTTTATAATATTTATGATTTTTAGAAATTTTTGTGGATTTTTCTAGAAATGATGAATATTTTAATATATTCTTCGTTTTGCATGCGCACTGAGTGGAGCCGGGATAACGAAATATTTCCCTGAGACTGGTAAACCTTGAACTATCAACGCATCGACGGGAGATCTTACTAAATCCGAGGTTGGGCACAATTTACGAAGCTTACATTTTTTGAGGTTTTATCTGCTAGATAAAATCGCGGTATCATAAAATGATCTGATGAACAATAAAATATTATTTTCTTTAATTGTAACTTTATTTCACTGAGAAAATAATTCTAACAATATAATTAATCATTTGTCAGACGTATTAAATTAAGGAGACAAACTTACCATGTACTTTATCGAGAAGCGCACGAAGCATCTCAAGGAAGCTTTGAGGGAAGCTTCTAGGAAGCTTCCTCCAACCACTTCTTTCTCTACCCTCCTTTTTGGTGCTGCACGGTTGACTAAGGGGGGCATATTGCATTTTCATTCTCTCATTTTCCCTCCCTTATGTTTGCTCTCTTCCTCCTTTCTCTCTTCTTCACACAGCAGCAACACTATTACCACCCACACCTCTATTTTAACTTCAAGTTGTCACACTCCTAGCACCATCTTTGTGTTTGGAGGACCACTGTCATTGAGGAAGTCATCTTCAAGAGTTCACCATTCTCTCTATCTTTATCTTTTTCTACCTTTGAAGCTTAAAGGTTGGAGCTTTAAGGTAAAGCTCTTAACTTTCTCTTCCTCTCTTCTCATTTTCGTAACCCACGGTCATTTTGGTGACCATGGGAATCCATTTCAACATTTGGTTCTGATTTTGTAAGTTTGAATGTTATAGGACTTCCAGGAAGCTAAGCACGAAATTTCTGACCAAAAAGGAGCAGTCTTTCTTCGTGTTTCTCTAAGGTAAGACGAAGACACTCCTCCTCAACCTTTATTAGCATTTAGGGACGTTGCCTGTGATTGATAGTGAGGGAAACCCATTGAGGGCCACCCTCTGTTTGCATGTTGTTGTAAGGTGTTTATGCTATTAGAATGCCTGTCTATGCATATTGATATATTGGATTGGATTGGAATGCCTGAAATGGAAGGAATGACGTCGGATTGGTTCTTGGATGGCCACGATTTTGAGACCAAAGTTTTGGGATTCTTTGTGAGAAATTGTAATAATTTGAATTTCTGACCCTTAAGCACAATGTCAAAATCCGTCGGGTTAGAGTATCAATATCTGTCGAATTTGAGCTTCCGACCATTGAGTAGAATGTCAATATCCATCGAGTTTAGACTTCTGACCATTTAGTAGAATGCCAAAATCCGTCGAGTTTAGACTTTCGACCATATCCAACGAATTTGATCTTCTGACCAAATCCGTCGAGTTGAGACTTATGACCATATTCGTCGAACTTGATCTCCTGACCGTTGAGCCCAATGTCAATATCCTTTGAGTTTAGACTTCTGACCATTTAGTAGAATGCCAAAATCCGTCGAGTTGAGACTTATGACCATATTCGTCGAACTTGATCTCCTGACCACTGAGCCCAATGTCAAGATTCGTCGAGTCAGAATGCCAACACCCGTCGAGTTAAGATGTCTAGCCCTTGAATAGAAACTTCTCCAATGTTAATATCCGTTGAATTTGAATTTCTGACCAGTTTGCATTTTCGTCGGTTAAACCCTTGGAAGATTTCTCCAACGTTAACACCCACGCATCGAATTAAGGAATTCTGCAGATCTTCTAGTGGATTCTATAACTCTATACACCACTCGACCGAACCTTTGTTCGATAGAAATTGATTTTTAGCCATTCTTGTCAAACAATGTCTTTCTACCAATATTGCTTCTGTCAGGTCAATTTCCGTTGAAAGGCAGCCTCAATTGTACACTAGAGACATTTCTTCGTCGAATCCAAAATTATAATTATCGCCTAACACTTAGTGATTTAATTAGTGGTAACAGGATGCAAGAATTAGCAAATTAGGAAATTAAATTATACTTTGTGATTCATAAATTTTAAGGAACTAAGAATGGAATTTTCATAAGACTTAGGATAGGTTCAAGAGAGCAAGAACTAGAGAGTGTGAGTCTTGAGAGCTTATAAGAATGAATTGTATTAGGAAGATTAGACTAACTATGAGAATTAATTGGAAATGAACCTTGTAGGAAAGACAAAAATTTAAGTCAGGATTCATAACGAACCTAAGAATGTACCGTGTGATTTGATCTCAATATTATGACGCTATGGGTCCATGTGAGTGACCATTTGTATATTGATGCTCTCTTGGCCAGTTGTGGCATATTATGGAATTGTATGAAATTGTGAATCATACATATTATGCATAGAGTCATTATGCATTGTAAATGTCTTGTGGACTGTTGTAAGACCAAGTTGCCTAGGAGATTGAACATACCTTAGTGCGGGTGCGAATAGACAAGTGTAGGTCATTGGTTGACCTTGGGGGCGTCAGGGTGCGGGTACCTCGCAATGGACAATTGGTAGCTCTTCTGTCCGTGGGGCAGACCGATGCGAATGCACTGACAATCCGGACTGAGACACTGTCCTATATCGTGATCTAGTGTAGACTGTCTGTATAATGTCATGATGTGCACGTGGATAAACTGATGGATTATAGCACTTTGGCCTCGGCAGCCGAGTTACATACCAGTCTCCTTATCTTTCTCTCCGACCGTTTGTGTCTAGCTCCATGGAGTAGGATTTTGACTATTGAATGCATGTGCATAGTGAGTCCATGAATTATCTGGCATTCATTGTTATTATAATTGGAACTATTGTATCTCTGATATATATATATGACTTCCTGGAACTGTTTGGTTGATCATAACTGTCACTAAATGTTTATTTCCATTACTGCTGTCAAAACTGCTATGTGGGTGCTTTGCGCCATTTTGTTTCTTGATGCTATAATTGGTAATGATAGTAGGATGTCCTACCTCTTTCCTGTCTTTCCATTATTGTTTGTCTGTACATTGCATCCCATTGAAGACGACTGCAAGGAAGTGGAAGCCCCAAACTTCCTCGGTTTTTGGCCTCACCTCGACTAGCGACTGCTGAAGATTATGGAGACACGCACGTAGAGATTTCTGGGAGATGTGTTTCTGACCTTCTTAGAAGGGCCAGAGTCCTGGCACATTAGTTTTGGCTCTGAGCGCTGCTTCTATTTGGGGGATGTATCGATATCTCTAGCCTGGAGGCGCCATGAGCCGCTTGTTTTCACCTGCTGTATTAGCCTACGTCTGGAATTTCATCTTCCTATACATGAGATGTGGGGTGATCGTTATTACACCCCGCGGGAAGACTCTTTTCATTCCACAGCTCGGGCCCCGTCCCGTAACTCTGCGGTTCCTATGGTGGTTTCCTCTGATGAGGAAGATCCTGAGGAAGACCCTGAGGAGGTCCCTGAGGACGACCCCGAGGAGGATCCTGAAGAGGATCCTAACACGATTCCTCCTCACTTGAGGGACTGACATTACTTGTAGCTACTGAGGGCTACCAGTTTTTTATTTTGGGGGCCTAATGTTTTGTTTGTAGTGGGCTGTATATTCTGATACCGTGGGGATGTGTATATATAATCCTTTGGGGGCAGGTGTAGTTTTTTTTTGCTTTTTGGTATACCAGGCTTTGTTACTAAACAGTTTGATAATTATATATATATAAAGATGCAATGTTAATTCCCATGTATGCTTTACTTCTGCTTTGATTCTTTATTTTTATTATGTTTCGTCAACGTGGTTATTGATTATTGCTATTATAAAAAGAAAAAAAAAAGAAAACATAATAATAATAATAAATATATTCACCAATTTAATTACCCAACTATAATCGAGTAAATATATATTATATTAAAAGGAACCGGGTCTTAACTTATATAACTTTGTTTCCGCATCGTAATTGACAATGTGATGTTCCCTCATGAAAAGGGGCGTTCCATTAAGTTGGTATCAGAGCCCCAGTTTATGTTTCTTTGGGTCTTGTGGTTGAGTCTGTCTTGTTTGTGCTGTGTGTTCTCTGAATAGTATACGCAATGGAGTATTGTTTGATATTCCTAGTAGATGCAACTAACTTCTCTGTGTTTTCAATTAATCCAATATGAGAAAGTAAGATGGCGTGAAGGGAAGACATGGCAGCTGCTATAACAGCGATGCAGAATATGGCTGAGGTCGTCGCACAGCAAACCGAGCAAGCTGCTCAGCAGCAAGAGAGAGTTGCATAATAACAAGAACAGGCTGCTCAATAGCTCAAAGCTACTGCAGATGCTCAGAACCTGGCGGAGTTTCGATGCTATAACCCTCCTCAATTCAAAGGAGAGTTTGATCCAGACAAAACTAGTCTATGGCTCAAGGAGTTAGAAAAAGTCTTACAAGGAATGAACTGCGCTGAGGACAAGAAGGTGAACTATGCTACTTTTATGCTGGTGGGCAATGCTGAAAACTGGTGGAACGGAGTGCAGAGAATGTTAGAAGCTGCAAACCATGAGATTACTTAGGAGTTATTCAAAGAAAAGTTCTTAGACAAGTATTTTCCTGCAAGCGCAAGGCATGCAAAGGAGTCAGAATTCCTCAACCTGTGACAAGGGAATATGATCGTCAGCGAGTATGTAGTGAAATTCGAAAGCTTGTCACAGTTTTCAATATACTTTCCGAATCAACCAAATGAAGCCTGGAAATGCCGAATATTCACGGAAGGATTGAAGTACGAAGTGAAGAAGGTTGTAATCACCTTGAAGATCAACGAGTTCTCAGAATTACTGGATACCTGTTGTGATGTAGAGGCTCTGGAGCAATCTAGAGATACCAAGAGCAGGAACTTTGGGCCTATGAGGTTCCAGAGAGGCGGAAGTAACAATGCTAACCGCTTCCAGAAGAAGCTATACTCCCGACCAACGGGAAACCAGCAACAGGCCATGGGTGGAAACTCTGGTGAAGGTTCTACTGGGAACCGGACTGGCCAGAACACGGCGTATCCTCCTAAATGCATGAAGTGTGGGAAAGACCACCTCACGAGGGACTGCACCATAAAGGGGATCATCTATTTCAGATGTGGCAAACCTGGCCACGTGTCGCAAGACTGCAATCAGGCGAAGGCCGAACCTTCAATGAATGCCGCAAGAGCCAAGAAACCACAAGCTAGAGGGCGAGTTTACACCATGAGCGGAGCTGAAGCCTCTGAATCCGAAGATTTGATACAAGGGGAAGGCACTGTAGAAGGTAATCTTTTAACTGTACTGTATGACTCTGGGGTAACCCATTCTTTCATATCATATGACTGTGTGCAAAGGCTGGGTCTACCTGTGTCGTCTTTACCTTTTGACTTGACTGTTTCTACCCCCACTGATAAACCAGTAGTTACTACCAAAGTCTGTTTAAACTGTCCATTGGTTGTTGAAGGTCGAACCTTTTCGGTCGATCTGATCTGTTTACCCGTTTCCCAACTAGATATTATCTTAGGGATGGACTGGTTATCTTCCAACCATGTTCTATTAGACTGTTCCAGAAAGACCATAGTTTTTCCCATAGATGAGAATTCTAGATTTTTGACGGCCAACCGAGTTCAAGCTCTCTTGAAAGAAGGAGCTCGCGGATACATGCTACTGTCTTCTTTGAAAGTCGAGAGTGAGGTTGATGTGAACACGATTCCAGTGGTGAATGAGTTTCCCGAAGTCTTTGCTGAGGATGTACCTGGTTTACCACATGCTCGAGAGATAGAGTTTGCTATCGACCTAGTACCGGGAGCTGGTCCCGTGTCTATAGCACCTTGTAGGATGGCACTGACAGAGTTAGCTGAGCTCAAGAAACAGCTAGAAGAGCTTTTGGAAAAGCAATTTGTCAGACCAAGTGTGTCACCGTGGGGAGCACCACTGCTGTTACATCACAAGAAGGATGACACATCAAAATTGTGTGTGGACTATCGGTAGCTGAACAAAGTAACGATCAAGAACAAATATCCACTCCCGAGAATTGATGACTTAATGGACCAACTGAAGGGAGCAGCGGTATTTTCGAAGATCGATCTGCGATCTGGGTATCATCAGATACGAGTAAAGACGGAGGATGTACCCAAGACTACTTTTCGTACCCGATACGGTCATTACGAACACCTCGTGATACCGTTTGACGTGACGAATGCACCAGCTATCTTTATGGACTACATGAATCGAATCTTTCATCCTTACTTGGACAGATTCGTTGTGGTCTTCCTTGATGATATTCTGGTATACTCTCAAAATCAGGAGGACTATACTGAACACCTCAATATAGTTCTTCAGATTCTGAAGGAGAAGGAATTGTATGCCAAACTGTCAAAATGTGAGTTATGGCTGGAAGAGGTTAAGTTTCTGGGTCACGTGATCTCGAAGGATAGGATTGTAGTGGATCCATCGAAAGTGGAGGCAGTGTTGTAGTGGGAAAGGCCAACATCAGTGACGGAGATCCGAAGCTTCGTGGGTTTAGCTGGATATTACCGGAGGTTCATTGAGGGATTCTCCAAGATTGCTGGACCACTTACACAACTCACAAGGAAAAACCAAGCTTTTGAGTGGACCGACAGCTGGGAGCAGAGTTTCCAAGAGTTGAAGAATTGACTGACTACCTCACCAGTGTTAGTGTTACCCGATCCGAATGAGCAGTTTGAAGTGTACTGCGACGCTTCATACCAAGGACTAGGATCTGTACTTATGCAAAATGGAAGGGTAGTAGCTTATGCTTCAAGGCAGTTGCGAGTGCACGAGAAGAACTACCGGATGCACGACTTGGAGTTAGCGGCTGTAGTTTTTGCCCTGAAGATATGGAGGCATTTTCTCTATGGAGTGACATTCAACATTTTCAGTGATCACAAGAGTTTGAAGTATTTATATGATCAGAAGGAGTTGAACATGAGGCAGCGAAGGTGGTTTGAGTTCTTGAAGGATTATGATTTCCAACTTCTGTATCACCCTGGCAAGGCAAATATTGTGGCAAATGCTCTAAGTAGAAAGATGATCAGTGTCTCTGCCTTGATGATCAAGGAAAAGGATATGTTAGAGCAATTCAGAGATGTGTGGTCTTTTGTGGAGTTAGAACCAGGGAAGATTTGCATGAATATGGTTACCATCACAAGTGAGCTGATGGATGACATACAGGAAAAGTAGAAAGTTGACGAGTCTTTGCAAGAAGTGAGGGAACAGATGAAGCAAGGTAATGAAACAGCGTTTGCGGAAGGAACGGATGGAATTCTGAGATTCCGTGGAAGAGTTTGTATTCCCCGTGACAAGAAGCTTAGAGAATATATCATCAACCATGCTCACACAAGCCAACTGAGTATGCATCCGGGCATAACCAAAATGTACCAAGATTTGAAGAAGTTGTTCTGGTGGCATGGGATGAAGAGTGACGTCACTAGACGTGTATCGACTTGTCTAGTTTGTCAAAAAGCTAAAGTGGAACATCAGAGACCAGCGGGATTGCTGCAACCATTGTTTATTCCTGAATGAAAGTGGGACAGTATTGCAATAGATTTTGTAGTTAGATTTCCAAGAACAAGAAAAGGTCATGATTCTATTTGGGTAATTGTGGACCGATTCATGAAATTAGCACATTTTCTCTTGATCGACATAAAATATAAACTGGAGAGATTGACTCAGATCTATATTGGAGAGATTGTTAGACTGCACGGTGTGCCTACAAGTATTGTTTCGAATAGGGATCCGAGATTTACTTCAAATCTCTGGGAGAGTTTGCAAGAAGCGTTGGGGATGAAGTTACGTCTGAGTTCTGCTTATCACCCACAAACCGATGGCTAATCGAAGAGGACAATCCAATCTTTGGAAGATTTGCTTAGAGCTTGCACCATATAGCAGACTGGAAGTTGGGATGAAGTTCTACCATTGATAGAATTCACGTACAACAACAATTATCATTCGAGCATAGGGATGGCACCCTATGAAGCTCTGTATGGATGACGGTATCGAACACCTCTGTGTTGGTACCAAGACGGCGAGTGCCTTACTATTAGACCAGAGATTATACAGCAGACAACTGAGAAGGTTAAGATGATTCAGGAAAAGATGAGGACGGCTCAGAGTCGACAAAAGAGTTATGCAGACCAAAGGAGAAAGCCTCTTGAATTTGAGGAAGGCGAGCATGTGTTCCTGAAAGTCACACCTATAACTAGGGTAGGCCGGGCTCTAAAATCTAGAAAACTCACTCCAAAATTTCTTGGACCATACCAAATCATTCGTCGAGTAGGTCTTGTAGCCTACCAAATAGCCTTACCTCATTTCCTTTCAAACATTCATAATGTTTTCCATGTGTCACAACTTCGAAAATACCTTCCTGACCCAAGTCATGTCATAGCACCGGATGCAGTATAATTAAAAGAAAACTTAACTTATATGGCACCTCCTGTGAGAATCGAGGATAGAAGGATAAAGCAATTAAGAGGCAAGGAGATCGCATTGGTGAAGGTAATCTGGAACGAGGAGATTGGAGATGCAACCTGGGAGCTGGAAGACAAGATGAAAGAGCAACACCCACAGTTATTCTAAGGTATGCAAATTTCGAGGATGAAATTCCTTTTTAGAAGGGGAGTGTTGTAACATCCCAAAAATTTTTTATTTCATTTTAAATAATTATTTTATAATATTTATGATTTTTAGGAATTTTTGTGGATTTTTCTGGAAATGATGAATATTTTAATATATTCTTTGTTTTACGTACGCATTGAGCGGAGCCGGGATAACGAAATATTTCCCTGAGGCTGGTAAACCTTGAACTATCAACGCATCGACAAGGGATCTAACTAAACCCGAGGTCGGGCATAATTTACGATATTTACATTTTTCAAGGTTTTATCTGCTAGATAAAATCACGGTATCATAAAATTATCTGATGAATAATAAAATATTATTTTCGTCAATTGTAACTTTATTTCACTGAGAAAATAATTCTAACAGTATAATTAATCATCTGTCAGATGTATTAAATTAAGGAGACAAACTTACCATGCACTTTATCGAGAAGCGTGTGAAACTTCTCAAGGAAGCTTTGAGGGAAGCTTCTAGGAAGCTTCCTCCAACCACTTCTTTCTCTCTCCTCCTTTTTGGTGCTGCACGGTTGACTAAGGGGGGCATATTGCATTTTCATTCTCTCATTTTCCCTCCCTCACGTCTGCTTTCTTCCTCTTTTCTCTCTTCTTCACACAGCAGCAATACCATTACCACCCACACCTCCATTTTAACTTCAAGTTGTCACACTCCTAGCACCATCTTTGTGTTTGAAGGACCACCGTCATTGAGGAAGTCATCTTCAAGAGTTCATTTGAAGCTTAAAGGTTGGAGCTTTAAGGTAAAGCTCTCAACTTTCTCTTCCTCTCTTCTCATTTTCGTAACCCACGGTCATTTTGGTGACCATGGGTATCCATTTCAACATTTGGTTCTGATTTTGTAAGTTTGAATGTTCTAGGACTTCCAGGAAGCTAAGCATGAAATTTCTGACCAAAAAGGAGCAGTCTTTCTTCGTGTTTCTCTAAGGTAAGAGGAAAACACTCCTCCTCAACCTCTATTAGCATTTAGGGATGTTGCCTGTGATTTATAGTGAGGGAAACCCATTGAGGGCCACCCTCTGTTTACATGTTGTTGTAAGGTGTTTATGCTATTAGAATGTCTTGTTGGTGTATGCCCTAGTGGCCAATACATTTTGTTTGTATTGACATACATTATATTATGCTATTTTATATATGAGGCATTTCATTTATTGTGTTCTTTTTGATAAACATAATAAAGTCCTTAGAATAGTAAGTTTGATGCCATAGGACATCAAGTGGATGACTTGATCGTGAGATCCTTTTGGTTACAACACTATTCTTAAATGTCCCTAGTCAAGTATTATTGTTAATTAGGACAACAATAATACATTGAGACTAGTATGTGTAGAGACTGATGACCGCATCTCACGGGTCATGGATATGAGATATCAAGTCTTCACATTGGTACATATTAGAGTAATGATGTCTTGGGTGACCCACCATGAGAACGCTACATGGATCGTTACGTGAGTGTCATAGCGATTCTCATAGTGATAATGGTGTTTGTGGTCCTTTGACCTGAAATCACTACGATTCCTACATGAGGAGTTTTGTGTTTTAATGCCATCAAACGTCATCTGTAACAAGGTGATTATAAAGTTGGTTATTGGACATACCGCAAATCATGCAGAGGGATGTGAGTGACCTAGATGGAATTTGTCACTCCTACATAACGGAGCGATATCTTCGGGCCCCCGATTGAGTTGCGAAATGCATGGCCATGCTCAAATGAGTCAATATGAGATATTGATCTCATTTATTGTTACAAAGTCTACTCGAGTATCGGAAACGAATGATTGGACTATACAAGGGTGACGCATTCCATGCCTTGTGTTCAATCTAGATATCTTGACAAAGGGACTAAACTACACGGAAACATTGATCACGGATAGGTTATGTCAAATCACTGACATTCTCATTACTTGGGTAGCAGTGATGTGTTGCTAGATACCGCTCACTTCGTTTGTAATATTAAAATGAGATTTTAATATTACTACCAACGTCATGAGAACTGTGGTCGCACACTTAGAACAGACTAAATTGGAGCAATAAGGATCCAAGTTGGACTCGGATTCAATTGTGGGCCTAACTCATGACAGATGGGTTTTAGGGTTGCACAGACTTACCTTGCCTACTCGCTCACACTCACTTAAGGCAGCCACTTTTATAAATAGATCTTTGTTAAGGGGGCTGCTATAGATGTTACATCACAACCCTAGCCGCACCTAAGAAAGTGAGTGAGAGACGGTGAAAGGTTCTTCTCTTCTATTCGCAGCCTAGCACCGCGAAAAGAGGCGTGACTCCTTTTGCAAGTCCATTCGTGTGGATACCGCGAGAAACATCGTCACTATTACGGTGTTGGTGATTCACCTCGCTTGTGTTTATCACGCTTCAAGAGGTAATTTTTAAAAACTCGGATTATGGACTTTTCGCATGGATCCTGTGTGGGAATCCTATTATTCCGCTGCGAGATATTTTGATCCGCAATTCCCAACATGTATGTCTATGCATATTGATATATTGGATTGGATTGGAATGCCTAAAATGGAAGGAATGATGTCGGATTGGTTCTCGGATGGCAACGATTTTGAGACCAAAGTTTTGGCATTCTTTGTGAGAAATTGTAATAATTTGAATTTCTGACCCTTAAGCACAATGTCAAAATCTGTCGAGTTAGAGTATCAATATCTGTCGAATTTGACCTTCCGACCATTAAGTAGAATGTCAATATCCGTCGAGTTTAGACTTCTGACCATTTAGTAGAATGCCAAAATCCATCGAGTTTAGACTTCCGACCATGTCCGTCGAATTTGATCTTCTGACCAAATCCGTCGAGTTGAGACTTATGACCATATTCGTCGAACTTGATCTCCTAACCGCTGAGTCCAATGTCAATATCCGTCGAGTTTAGACTTCTGACCATTTAGTAGAATGCCAAAATCTGTCGAGTTTAGACATTTGACCATATCCTTCGAATTTGATCTTCTGACCAAATCCGTCGAGTTGAGACTAATGACCATATTCGTCAAACTTGATCTCCTGACCGCTGAGCCCAATGTCAAGATTCGTCGAGTCAGAATGCCAATACCCGTCGAGTTAAGATGTCTGGCCCTTGAATAGAAACTTCTCCACTGTCAATATCCATCGAATTTGAATTTCTGACCAGTTTGCATTTTCGTCGGTTAAACCCTTGGAAGATTTCTCCAACGTTAACACCCACCCATCGAATTAGGGTATTCTGCAGATCTTCTAGGGGATTCGACAACTCTATAAACCACTCGACCGAACCTTTGTTCGACAAAAATTGATTTTTAGCCATTCTTATAGAACAATGTCTTTCTACCAACATTACTTCTGTCAGGTCAATTTCCATTGAAAGGCAGCCTCAATTGTACACAAGAGACGTTTCTTCGTCGAATCCAAAATTATAATTATCGCCTAACACTTAGTGATTTAATTAGTGGCAACAGGATGTAAGAATTAGCAAATTGGGAAATTAAATTATACTTTGTGATTCATAAATTTTAAGGAACCAAGAATGGAATTTTCATAAGACTTAGGATAGGTTCAAGAGAGCAAGAACAAGAGAGTGTGAGTCTTGAGAGCTTATGAGAATAAATTATATTAAGAAGATTAGACTAACTATGAGAATTAATTAGAAATGAACCTTGTAGGAAAGACAAAAATTTAAGTCAGGATTCATAACGAACCTAAGAATGTACCATGTGATTTGATCTCAATATTATGATGCTATGGGTCCATGTGAGTGACCATTTGTATATTGATGCTCTCTTGGCCAGTTGTTGCATATTATGGAATTGTATGAAATTGTGAATCATACATATTATGCATAGAGTCATTATGTATTGTAAATGTCTTGTGGACTGTTGTAAGGCCAAGTTGCCTAGGAGATTGAACAAGCCTTAGTGCGGGTGCGAATAGACAAGTGTAGGTCATTGGTTGACCTTGGGGCCGTCAGGGTGCGGGTACTTTGCAATGGACAATTGGTAGCTCTTCTATCCGTGGGGCAGACCAATGCAAACGCACTGACGATCCGAACTGAGACACTGTCTTATATCGTGATCTAGTGTAGACTGTCTGTACAATGCCATGATGTGCACGTGGATAAACTGATGGATTATAGCACTTTGGCCTCGGCATCCGAGTTACAGAAGAGTCTCCTGATCTTTCTCTCCGACCGTTTATGTCTAGCTCCATGGAGTAGGATTTTGACTATTGAATGCATGTGCATAGTGAGTCCATGAATTATCTGGCATTCATTGTTATTATAATTGGAACTGTTGTATCTCTGATATATATATATGACTTCTTGGAACTGTTTGGTTGATCATAATCGCTACTAAATGATTATTTCTATTACTGCTGTCAAAACTGCTATGTGGGCGCTTTGCGCCGTTTTGTTTCTTGATGCTATAATTGGTAATGATGGTAGGATGTCTTACCTCTTTCCTGTCTTTCCATTATTGTTTGTTTGTACATTGCATCCCATTAAAGACGACTGCAAGGAAGCGGAAGCCCCAGACTTCCCCGGCTTTTGGCCTCACCTCGACTAGCGACTGCTGAAGATTATGGAGACACGCACGCAGAGATTTCTGGGAGATGTGCATCTGACCTTCTTAGGAGGGCCAGAGTGCTGGCACATCAGTTTTGGCTCTGAGCGCTGTGTCTATTTGGGGGATGTATCGATATCTCTAGCCTGGAGGCGCCATGAGCTGTCTGTTTTCACCTGCTGTATTAGCCTATGTCTGGAATTTCATTTTCCTATACGTGAGATGTGGGGTGATCGTTATTACACCCCACGGGAAGAATCTTTTCATTCCACAGCTCGGGCCCCATCCCGTAACTCTGCGGTTCCTATGGTGGTTTCCTATGATGAGGAAGACCCTGAGGAGGTCCCTGAGGACGACTCCGAGGAGGATCCTGACACGATTCCTCCTCACTTGAGGGACTGACATTACTTATAGCTACTGAGGGCTACCAGTATTTTATTTTGGGGGCCTAATGTTTTGTTTGTAGTGGGCTATATATTCTGATACTGTGAGGATGTGTATGTATAATCCTTTGGGGGTAGGTGTAGTTTTTTTTGCTTTTTGGTATACCAGGCTTTGTAACTAAACAGTTTGATAATTATATATATATAAAGATGCAATGTTAATTCCCATGTATGCTTTACTTCTGCTTTGATTCTTTATTTCCATTATGTTTTGTCAACGTGGTTATTGATTATTGCTATTATAAAAAGAAGAAGAAAAATAAAACATAATAATAATAATAAATATATTCGCCCATTTAATTACCCAACTATAATCGAGTAAATATATATTATATTAAAAGGAACCGGGTC
This sequence comes from Ormosia semicastrata, assembly GCA_029884595.1. Taxonomy (NCBI): domain Eukaryota; kingdom Viridiplantae; phylum Streptophyta; class Magnoliopsida; order Fabales; family Fabaceae; genus Ormosia; species Ormosia semicastrata. The sequence continues at coordinate 82,492,510 of JAQQTO010000060.1, forward strand.
TTAACTCATATAACTTTGTTTTCGCATCGTAATTGACAATGTGACGTTCCCTCATGAAAAGGGGCGTTACACTCTACAAGCATATTGAGATTGATTGCCACTTCATTTGTCAACACATTCTACGTTGTGCTCTTCATCTCATTTCCTTTGGAACTCTTGACCAGCTAGTTGATCTGTTCACTAAAGCTCATCATCCTAGTCATTTCTACACTCTGGTTTCTAAACTCAAGTTAGTTCCCTCTACACCTACTTGAGTTTGAGGGGGGATGTTAACGTGATTGGAATTGTGATTGATTTTAGGGTTAATTGATTAGCATTATTGAGATTGTAATTAATTCTATACATAATTATATTTTATTATTTTCCTTTTCTATATAGCATTCCTCTTGTATAAATAGAGGTTAACCCTCTTGTATACAATTCGTTTATATAAATATTCATCAGTCTTTTTCTCTATTTTTGTTTCTAACTGTATTGATTAAGATATCAATGGGTGGGATGGATAATGGATTAATGATCTCTTTGCCACCTCTAGGATTAGCCACACAAGGCTTCACATGTAGTGGCATAATCGATTTACTTGGCAAGGATGTAGGATGCAAGTGAAGGGAGCCATCAAGATGCAGGGTAATTGCAATGAGTCAAGGACTTAGAGATAATGAGGTTGTGAGATGAGAAATTATTGTAGTAGCTCTTCAAATAGAAAGGTTTCAAAGCATAGGGGCAAGCTTTGGGGGTGTTTGCTTTGATTTCTTGTTCAAAGACAAGACCATGGGGCCTTGAGCTTTCTCCAATGACAACTCGAGTTCAAAACCCGTTCATTTGGTTAATTGGCTTACACTTGTACAAGGCTACGTGAAGTTGAACGTTGTTGGCAATTCTAGGGGGAACCCATGGAAGACTGGGTTCATTGATTTGTTAAGGGATATAGGAGCCTCATAGGTGTTTGGTTTTGCCAGTTCAGTTCCATTCACTAACAGCCTTCTTCCAAAGTTCCTAGAAATTAAGGATGGCTTACAAATCATACACGAGTTAAGGGTTTCAGGAAGGTCTTTTGCGAATTGGAGTGCTCAAAGGTAGGTCATTTGGTGTATGTTGTACAATAATTATACCACCATTATAGTGCGGTTATTGAAGATACCCTTAAGCTCATTCACAGGGACTAGGAGTGCAACATTGTGCATGTGCTAAATGAATCAAATATGTGCGGACAATCTTCCCAAAACTAAAGCTTGCATGGACAAGCAAAACTACATCATTTTTGGGGAGGTAGGAGGCCACATCAGTGTCCAACTTAGCACTTAACGTGCCACGTGTGCATGTCTGTTAAGTTTAACTGATGAAAAAAGATACAGGGACTAACGTGACTGACGTTTTGAGGTTTTAGGAACTAGGCTGTCAGTTTTAAAAATTCAGGGACTAATGTGACCGGTGCATATAATTTCAGGGACTAAAGTGAGGGTTTACTCATTTTCTTTTCTTTCCCTATGTACCAAAAAAGAAAAAACTTTTGGCATCAATACACTACTAGAAATTTGTGGATTACCAACGAAAAATGCCTTCAGTAAATAATTGAAACCTGCCAATAATTATATTTACCAATAGATTGACAACAATAAAAAAATCATGGGTGACGTTGCATTAGTAAAAATTACTTGTGAGATTTTTAATTCACTGGCACAATTCTGACTAAATATTCCTTCAATAATAAGAACTAATCTGTTAGCAAACGATGTCAAGGAGATAAAAAGACTTGCATGCAATAGCTTTGCCAATGGAATTTTGTGAGATTACCTACGTCTTTTGACGTCTGCATTTTAGCGAGGGCTTATCAATCAATAAAAGTGCAAAATATTAAATTCAAAAATCGTCGGTGTTCTGGACCGTGATCTGAGGTCATGTCCAGTGGGTCGACGTAGCACATAGTATGCTAGAGTCGGTCATTGACGCCCTCAGCAGGAATTCGCTTATGGCATGCTAAAGAGATCTCGGTTATATACTTATCAGACCACGACAATGGGTAGCAATTGCTTTACCGCTAGATTTATGAGATGGATGAATTTTAATAATATCTGTTATTGTCAATCATGCCTCTATCTGCCTATAATTACAGCATCTATATTATGATATTATAGGGATCCTCTGCAACTAAATAAGGAACATATCTCTTCCTGATACGATTACGAGAACATATCTCTCCAACCTCTATAAATACTAGGCTTATTCACCTCTATAGGTAACTTATCACTCATTGCATAAATCCTACTTGTGCATAACCTGACTTGAGCGTAGGAGTACCTTTATAGGTACTGTTGTGATTTTTGACAAGTGTACCGAATTACAAAAGTAATAAAAAGTGAGTAAGAGTATCGTCCCACGAGGATTAAGTTACTAATTATTAAGTTCACTGAAATTGACACTATCTAAGCTAACAAAAAAGAGAGTTATTGCAAATATAATTAAAAAGTAAATTCAAAGCAGAGATTATTAAAAGAAATAATGTAAGTAAACAAATCAATAAGTCAAAGCGGTGAAAAACAATGGTATTAAAATGTTAGGGTTCCAACTTCACTTGAACTCTTTAAATGCACATTCAAATATTAGTTTAACTATGTTCTATTTCAATGATTTATGGTCAATTCCCAATTTCAATTAATACTCAATTCCTTAGTATATTAATCATCTTCACAATATTTAGAATTAACTAATCCCTTAGTTTAACCCCAAATAGAGAAAGCATTATTGAAAACGAGGGAATTAAGAGAAAAACCACATAACCACAACTTCTATTTCTAGCGATTGCGAAAATTATGATGTTTATCACAAGTTCTAGGCTCATGCAAATTTTTTCAAGTCATACTTTAACCAAAAATCATTTGCAAATTGATCAGGTTTAGAAAAGCATTAAGAATAAAGATAAACAAGTAAATCATGAAATAGAAACATAAATTAAACCCTTAAATGAAGTTACATCATCAAAGTTCAATATCCATCATCCCTCTAACAAGGGGAAATTAGTTACACATGGATGAAGAATAAAATAGAGAGAAGAATTTGACAAACTCCATAGAAGACAAGTGGAAAGGATGAAGAAAATCCCTAATCTTCAAGCCTATTTGCGCCCACACCACTTTAGGGTTTGTGTCGTCGCTTCTCTCTTTGATGGCTGTTGAAGTGTGTCTTGGATTTGGCAAAATTTTCTTATTTATAAAAAATAACGTGTCAGCCCACACATGTAGCGCCTGAGTACTGAGCGTCTTTTCTGAATTTTCCTTATATGTGATGCGCGCCTGGGCACTGCCTTACCAGCGCTTGAGCGTTAGGCGCCTAGAAGGATTTTCCACGTTCTGCCTTTCCAACGCTTGAGCGCTAGCTTTCCAGCACCTGAGCGTTGAACCACCTAAACGTAAATTTTCAGCTTTTCCTCCTAGTGCAAGCATCCAGTCTTCTTCCATAAGTAATTTCCTAATGAAAACATATAAAACACGTAATAAGAACACAATTTAAAATACTAAAAATATAACAAAATTTGAGAATAAAACTCAATCAAAAAGATTAAAAGATGATGAAAACCTATAATTTCAACCGTAAAAGTATGAATTTTTGAAGGTTCATCACTCCCCCAAACTTAAGATTTTGCTTGTCCTCAAGCAAAAGAAAAAAGAAAAAGAAAAAAACACACAAAAAAATAAACATTTAAAAAATAACAACATACTAACTTAAAATTGGCAATATCAAGTAATGAAAATCATACATATCCTCAAATACTGCTTCACAATTTCTTTTCAAAGTGTCACACATGCACAATCAATTTATCACATTATCTTTCATATGCAACTTTCATACATGACTTCCTAAAAACATGAATGAAAAATCAAATCTACTCATAAAATACAAGCCCGGATAGGTTTATAAAACTGCAAATGTACATCAAACCAACATCCATTGAGTTGTTCTTCATCTCTCTCTCCACTAATGTAAACAGCACATAACCAAGGATCAAAAAGGTCTTTACAAAGCTTGTAATGTAAGGCCAAAGGGTGAAGGTTAAGACAGAAAGGGTAGGATATTGAAAACAAAAGATAAAATACAGAATCATGCAAATTTCAAAATTCAAGCCACAAAATATAGAACAAGTGTACAACAGAGCATAAAAAACAAAACATCGTTCTCTTTTTTTTTTTCTTCTTTTTTAACAACCTCCACCCCCAAACTTATTTCTTTGTAAAACTTTGGGTGGACTTTATCTTTTTGAAACTTTTTTTTGTAGCTCTTGAAATACTTCATACACAAAGACTGACTAAGACTTAAATAATAAAATAATACAAGATATGCACTTAACAAAGGGTGTGTGAGAGGGAGATTTTTTTTATGGGTATAGGAAAGGTAAATGTGGATAAAGAAAAGACACAGATGCCAAACAATAACAAGCCTACAAAATGGACCTAAGGATATACTATGTTTACTGGTTAGCCTGAAAGGCTCAAACGATCCAAAGAAGGCTCTTATCATTTCCTTAATTATGCACTGCCTAGAATTTCACCTCAAGAGAGAATCTAACAACTTCTAGATGAAAATCATCCACACAAATGCAATCCTATAAACTTTTTTCTAAGCCTAACATGCATGCATAATCCAAACATAAAGATGGGAAGAACTTCTATACACAAATGAAACAATAGAGATAAATGCAACTCATAGATTCTTATATAATATCCCAAGAAAAAAGATCAATCCATAATTTATGCAATCATTAAATATTCAATTCAACACACTGGCATGCACAGTTTCAACAAAATGACCTTAAACACCATAGGATGATGAAGACAAAATAAAAAAATAAGAACAAATAAAATAAATGCAGAATTTTATTTTTGGACAACTATATACATCCCCTATAAAGGCTCCAAACTCACGGAGGCACCTAAGTCGACTCAACATTAACAAAAAAAAAGAAAAATAAACACAAAAATAAACTATTAAACATAAAAATAGCAAAGTTATTCCCCCACCCCAAAAGATAACTTAAAATAAATAGTGCCCCCACTGTACAAACAATTAAATGCAATTAACAAATAGGAAAATAAAAACAATAAAATAAAAGTGGAGGGTCAAGAAAAGCTTATTGATTTGGCGTGATATCAATCTTGCTCTCATCGTCATCATTCTCCTCTTCATCTCCCTCATTGAAGTTATTGTAGGCCATAATCTCCTCGTCAGTCATAGGAAGACCACCCAAGGCTGCAGTGTTCAAGTTCAGTTGCTCTGCCATGTTGCGCAACATGTTTTCCAAAGCATGTTGAGATTGAATAACATGGCTCAGTTGCCTCTGGTTTTGGTGTAGCATACACTTTACTCTGTCTACTCGTTGAGCCATAGTGAGCAACTGACGTGGTTGCCTGACTGTTGGACCTTGAACTTGAGCTGCTGGTGCTGCTAGAGTTGCTGCGTCTTCTTGAAAATACCTTTCAATCATTGATGCAATGATTGGAGGTGTAGGCCAAATGAATTTATCCCCAGTAGTATGGATGTCCCTCGCGGAGCACACACTAGTGATGAGAGAGGCATATGGCAAGCTTCCAGAAGTCTCTTGTGCTGCCATATGCATGTGAAACACCAAAATCCTTCCAATATCAACCACATCGCTAGTCACAATAGCAAATACAAGCAAAGCCCTCTTGACCAGTACCTTGGAGGTGTTGCAGCATAGAAGGATGTTGGATTGAACAAAAGTGCACCAAAATCTTGGGATTGGTTTAAAATATGCTTTCTTAAAAAATATAAGTGCATTTTTGGTGTCCAACACTTATTGAGCTCCTGCCTTTCAAAGCACGCTAAGGACAAGATTTGGTTCCAATGGCCTCCTAAGAAAATCATGATAGCCACACTACCTTAGAAAGTCATACTCAAGACCAAAGTATGCATTCAGCATATCCTTGCTGAAGTCAATGAGTGTCCTCCTTACCATGCTCTGATAACGGTCACCTTCATTGGCATCGATAAAAGCATTGGCATAAAATTCACGAACTAATGTTTGTGACCCCAGATCTTGAAGTTGGCATAGTCTGCCCTATTTCCTCTTCTCAATCAGTGAATGAATCTTTAGATATTCATTCTCTTCTAAGATGAGCCCCCGTTCTCGAATGAAGATCCTTTTTATCAGCACATCATTAAACCTCTTTTCGTGAATAGTGGAATGGAAACAGCTGGCATCAAAGGAAGAAGAGCTAGAGCCTTCTCCTGCAGCACCCCTTTTTCTTTTTACAGGTGGCATGATAAATATCCTGCAAAATAAAAGCACAAAATGAATAACTTATATTTCTACAAGTAGTATAACACAATCTCAAGTTCTAAATCAGTCAAACCATGTTCAATGGCAATCTCAATCTCATCATCTTATTCCTAGTGCACATGTCAGAATTGCAAAGAAAAGAAACATCATAACCCAAAATTTGAAATGTAAACTAAACAAATTCAACTCTTAAACCATTCTCAAGAACAACAGTAACATGCATAATTCATCAAAATGACACTACTCATGAATGAAATCAAGCAAGTCATGTATAGTGAGCATTTGGTTAGACACATGGTGGGCATGGCAAACATTGAAAATGTGCAAGTGCATTGAACCAATTCAACACTAAAAATTGCTAACATAGCAAACAATTAATACCTCAGTCAACATTTCTACAATGCACACCACATATAAACATATGAAAAATGCCCAATCAACAGTTACCAATAGTTACCTCAGCAATACTAATGTATGACCATAACAATACACAACATATTCATCAAAAATTGCCTAATCATCACAGTCAACAAGATTAACATATGAAAAATTGTCACAGTCAACAAACATTGCTACAAAAAAAATTACTAACATATCAACCAATCAACACCACAATTAGCTGTTCCACACTGCACACCACATTCATTCATGAAATAATATGCACAATAGTTATTCACAACAGCCAACAATGCTACGTATTCAGCAATGTACACAACATTTGCAATGCTACATATTCCATCACAATATTTTTGCATCATCAAACCAACAATTATTACTCACTAAATAGTGCCAATCAATAGTTATCCACACAATAAATCAATGGGCATAATCAATTTCAATCAAATTTACCCAATTTCAAAATTTTCCCAAAAATCCTAATTCAAAACCCTAAAATCCTAATTTGCATAATCCTACAAATTAACAAAAAATAGCATGAAATTGAGATTTAGGATTCTTGAATATACCTGAATGAAGGAAGAAATAAAGCAAGAAAGTGAGAAAAACGAGTGGGTTCGTGTGGGGAAGCTTCAGTCGCGCGTTAATGGTAGAAATGCACACTGTTGAATGCGTGCAACAGATGGAAAATAGGAGAAGCAATGTGACATGAATAAGAAATACCTTAATCTAAGTGTATGTGAGAATTTTTAAGTGGATTTGGACAAAGGAGAATGAAAAATAGAGAAGAGAAAATGAAGAACAGCTACTGACAAACGAAGCAGAGTGCGCTCAAGCACTGAGCTACTTCCCTGAGTTTTAACTCTCTTTGTCGTATGCGCGCTTGAGCACTTGCTTTCAAGTGCTTAGGCACTGGCTTACTTAAATTTTTTTATTAAATTGAAAAGGAATTAGCTTCATAAACAAAAAGGACACAACACATAATTAAATCAACTAAATTAAAAGCAAAATAATAAATTAAAAGAAAAATAAAAAAGGGAAAGAAATTTAGGTTGTCACTTAAAAAGCACTTGTTTGACATCATTATCTCAACGATGCCTTTATTTTTACAATGGCTTGAAGCAAGAGAAGTAAGATGACACCTTTATTTTCTCAAATCAATGCTTCATTCCTTAGTCACTAGCCTTAGGATCCCCTCCAAAAACATTTTGAACTGGAGTTAGAACTGGTAATCCCAAGTTTGCCTTGGCATAATAGATTCCATTGTACCATGGTGAGTTCAATCGATTAGAAGATAAAGAATCAGTTTGTAGAGAAGTATTGATCATGGAAGGACCTTTCTCTATTCCAATATTCATAGAAGTAGGAATATTGACATTTATTGATAATGGGGGATCTTTGATAGCCAACACTTTTTGCTTCTTAGCTAGAATGACATTGACAGGGGCATAGAGATCTGACATTATGGAAGACTTATTAAAAACATTAATGGTCACCTGATCTCCATCCACCCTCAAAATAAGTCCACCCCTAGGGACATCAATCAAAGCTCCTGATGTTGCTAAAAATGGTCTCCCCAGAATGAGAGGGATATCAGTATCCTCATTCATATCCAGCACCACAAAATCAACTGAAAAAATGAATTTATCCACCTTAACTAACACATCTTCGACTATACTGTAAGAGTGTTTGATAGATCGATCTACTAGTTGAAGGGAGATCATTGTTAACTTCACTTTCTTAATTCCCAGCTTGTGCATCATAGATTTCGGCATCAAATTGATATTTGCCCTAAGATCATAAAAAGCTTTCCCAATATTCAGCTCCCCAATAGTGCAAGAAATGGTGAAACTACCTGAATCTTTCAATTTGGGTGGCAGCTTCCTCTGAATAATAGTGTTGCACTCTTTAGTAAGTGCTACAGTCTCATCTTCCTTGAGTTTCCTCTTCTTTGAGAGCAAGTCCTTCATGAACTTAGCATATGAGGGCATCTGCTTAAGTGTCTCAGCAAAAGGAATGTTTATCTATAACTTCTTAAAAACATCTAGGAATTTTGAGAATTGTCTTTCTTGCTTCTGCTAAGTGTCTTTCTTCAACCTCTGAGGAAATGGAAGCCTGGCATATAGTGAAGGGTTAAAAGGTTTATCCAAAACTGAATCCTTCTTCTTTCTTCTTTTTCCCTTCACTTTGATTTCAGTAAAAACCTCTACTTTATGTGCATCTTTAATTGAAACATCCTCAATAAGAACATTGTTTTGCCTTTTCTCTTTTCCTGAGGAACTAGATATTTTTTTCACTGGTGCTTCCAAAGTTTTTCCACTTCTCAGTGTGATTGCATTATAGTGCTCTTTGGATTTACCACAGTGTCACTTAGTAGACTGTCTAGATGTTTCTCTATAAGCTTTCTAGATATCTGTCCTACTTGATTTTCTAGACTTCAGATGGTTGCCTCTTGATTCTTGAAATTAGCCCTTGTTTCCTGCATGAAATTACTAGTACTAAGAGCAAGTTTCTCAACAATACTTTCAAGATTGGATATCTTATCTTGTTGAGGTTGTGAAGAGGATGACAACAATGATTATTGTTGTGGAGGTGGTGGGTCTCAGCATATTCTGATTGTTCCATGAAAATTTTGGATGATTCCTCCACCCCAGATTATATGTATTTTGAATAAGGGTTACCTTGAGACCTTGCAGGATTACCCATGTAATTAGCCTACTCTTGAGGAATGACACCTGTGTTTCTTGCATAACACTCACCATTAGTGTGATTGCCTCCACAGAAATCGCAAGTTAAAAATTGATGGTTTACAAAGTTCACCTGTAAATTACCAAGTTGCTTAGTAAGGCTACTAATTTGCTGCGAAAGATTTTTATTCTGTGCAAATAAGGCATCAAATGTGCTAAGCTCCATCACTCCCTATTTAGCCACAAACCTTGCACTAGGCATCTAATATTCATTAGTGGTCATGGTCTCAAATAATGCTTGAGCCTCTTCGGGAGTTTCACTGTTTAGAGATCCACCTGCAGATGCATCCATTATAGCCTTGGTAGGATGATTTAAACCATTACAGAAGATCTGAACCTGGTGCCAAACCTCAAATGCGTGGTAAGGGCATTTTCTTAACAACTCATTGAATCTCTCTCAAGATTCATATAGCAACTCCCCCAGATTTTGAGTAAAACTAGCTATTTTACTCCTCATCTTCACAAGCATCGATGGAGGGAAGTATTGAGTCAAGAATTTGCTAACTAGGTCCTCCCAAGTAGAGATGCTCCCTTGTGGCTAGGCTTGTAGCCAATTCTTAGCTTTGTCTCTTAGGAAAATGGGAATAGCTGTAATCTAATGGCATCATCAATCATGCCATTATATTTAATAGTGTCACAGAGCTGCAAGAAATTAGAGATATGTAAGCTGGGGTCTTCAGCCTGATTACCCCCAAATTGATCCTGCTGCATCAGCTGTAGCAAAGCTGGTTTAATATCAAAGTTGTTTGTCTGAATGTTGGGCCACACTATACTCGTTGCAACCGTCTCAACGGATGGAGTTGCATAACCTACCAAGGTACGTCTTTGAGTATTTTGAGTGTTTTCAACCATTTCTTCTTCAATCTTTTTTCGTTCTTTGGCTGCTTTCTTTATTGCTATTTTTGCTTTGTCAATGTCTGGAATAAAAAGCAATTCTTCAGAATTCACAACACCTCACATAAACAAAAAAAAAGAAAAATGGATTAAAGGAACCAAAAATAAAATAAAAACAAAATAAAATAAAATAAAATAAACAAGAAAATAAATGCTTAAATTAGTGCCTTTTCAAACTACTATTTAATATTAATAAACTATAATCCCCGGCAACAGCGCCAAAAACTTGTTGTGATTTTTGGCAAGTGCACCGAATCACAAAAGTAAAAAAAAAGTGACTAAGAGTATCGTCCCGCGAGGATTAATTTACTAACTATTAAGTTAGTTGAAATTAACGCTATCTATACTAACGAAAAATAGTGTTGTTGCAAATATAATTAAAAAGTAAATTCAAAGCAAAGATTATTAAAAGAAATAATACAAGTAAACAAATCAATAAATCAAAGGGGTGGAAAACCATGGTATTAAAGCGTTAGGGTTTCGATTTCACTTGAATTCCTTAAATGCACATTCAAATATTAGTTTAACTATGTTCTATTTCAATAATTTATGGTTAATTTTCAAATTTAATTAATACTCAATCTCTTGGTATATTAATCCTCTTCACACTATTAAGAATTAACTAATCCCTTAGTTTAACCCCAAATAGAGAAGGCATTTTAAAAAAATGAGGAAATTAAGAGAAAGACCACACAACCCACAACATCTATTCCTAGCGATTGCGGAAATTATGGTGTTTATCATAAGTTCTAGGCTCATGCAAATTTTTCTAAATCATACATTAACCCAAAAATTATTCCCAAATTGATCAAATTTAGAAAAGCATTAAGAATAGATATAAACACGTAAATCATGAAATAGAAACATAAATTAAACTCATAAATGAAGTTACATCATCAAAGTTCAAGATCCATCATCCCCCTAACAAGGGAAAATTAGTTACACATGGATGAAGAATAAAATAGAGAGAAGAATTTGACAAACTCCAAAGAAGACAAGTGGAAAGGATGAAGAAAATCTCTAATCTTCAAGCCTAATTGTGCCCACACCACTTTAGGGTTTGTGTCATCACTTTTCTCTTTGACGGCTACTGAAGTATGTCTTGGATTTGGCAAAATTTTCTTATTTATAAAAAATAACATGTCAGCCCACGCATCTAGCACCTAAGCCCTAGTTTCTCAATGCTTGAGTGCTGAGCATCTTTTCTGAATTTTTCTGATACGTGACACGCACCTGGGTGCTGCCTTACCAGTGCTTGAGCACTGGGCACCCAGAAGGATTTTCCACATTCTGCCTTTCCAATGCTAGAGCGCTGGCTTTCCAGCGCCTGAGTGCCGAACTACTAGAATGTAAATTTTTAGCTTTTCCTCCTTGTGCAAGCGTCTAGTCTTCTTCTATGAGTAATTTCCTAACAAAACACATAAAACACGTAATAAGAACATAATTTAAAATACTAAAAATATAACAAAATTTGAGAATAAAACTCAATAAAAAATATTAAAAGATGATGAAAACCTATACTGTGAATCGTAAAAATATGAATTTTTGAAGATTCATCAGGTACCAACCCCTCTGTTTCAACACGCTCTACTGCTGTTGTGCAAGGAGGAAACCACCGCGACATGCCTATCTCAGGTACACCTTTGAATCCACTTCAGAACATTGCTGTCGTCTGTGGGAACCCATAAACTTCTATTCTCGCCCAACCATGGTGAACACAAGACAAAATTCGAGAAGAGACACTACGCAAACCTTGGCAGATCAATGGCAAGGACCGACAACACAACATCCTCCTCACCCTGATCCACCACCAATTATTGAAACCTCCGCTGCGAGAAACCAGGCCCCCAACGCAAAACAACTACATGATGAGTATGAAACCTCACTTTCTAACAAGAACCTTTGCTAATCACGTAAGGTTCCTGTGAGGGATAGACTTGGAATCTGCATGCGAAGAGCCAACTCTGACGTTCATGGATCAAGAATTCTGGTGCATTAGTGCCTAGGACCCACGAATCGGTCCCATATATCTAGACACCAATTCCAAGATATGGTGCAAAAACATATGACAATGTTAGAAGAATAATACCACAGGTTGGAGGATTTGGGACGGGCTGTGCATGAAGATCAACCCAGAATATAGCGTCAAAATGAAAGGTGAAATGTGGAATAACCGGAGGGAACCGTATACTAATGCCAGTGTGTTCAATGTTGTCAATAACAACCTGGACCTCGATGTTCAAGAACAACCCTTCTTTGCTCAACTCTTGGAGTATCGAGTCCCAAGAAATTTCAAATTCCCAACCAACGTGGAGCTTTATGTGTAACATCCTAATACTGAAAACCTAGTATATCTGACATATACTTGGATAGACAATATTAGCAATGTCACTACTAGCTATTCTTTAATTTAACCTATAAAATTTATATAAATGAATCATTATGGAGAGCCTCGTAGAAATACATATCCACATAAAATTTACAACTTTGTCAACCTTACATAATGTTCTATATACAACTGATTACAACTCAAAACAAACGTACATAATATACCAACTTAAACTAATGAAACATAAAGTGAAACTATTCTTCAGTCTTCTTTTCTTTGCCTTTAGATGAGCTTTTACCTAGATTTACATGGCAACACACGGGGTGAGAATTTATAATTCTCAGTATAAGTGCACTAATACCAATAGTCGTAATATTCATAGTGAACATACAACCCGTAAACATCATGAATAAAATTGTAGCTAGCAATTAAACTAATACTCAATAGCAATACTCAAGGAATTATCACATTCACTCACTGCAGGCAAACTATAACTTTGAACTAATTCACATCTAAAATAATCAATGATATTAAACAACTGCTCATATAATTGTAAAATTCCATTGAGTAAAGCCACTCAATAATCAATGATATTAAACAACCGCTCATACAATTGTAAAATACTATTGAGCAAGGCCACACATACACAAAAGAGTCATAAATCACAAATACAAACAAATATTAAGTAATGCAATGATAATATGATGTATGATTATGCTCAAAGCAAAGGTGTATGATAGTGTAAATGCAATGTCATGAGATGTCATGAAACTTGACTATTCCACTTGGTAGGGAGGGAATATGTAACCTACCTTAAACTGAGTGAACTTTTCCACTACCTCAAACTGTTAGGAATAGCAAGTATGTGTATGCATGTAGGTGTGAAAAAGGTGGTGCTATGTCTAACTCTTACATAATCACCACATAAATTCTATACTAAGTTTGCCCTTGCACTACTAGCTCTACCTCAACTCTATGAGAGCGTTCATGTCCTATGGCACTCCTCTACAGCCAAACAAACTTAGCATACTTCCTTCATTTGCATTGCTAGCTCTTCCTCAACTCTATGGGAGCGTTCATGCCCTTTGGCACTCTAATATTGCCAAACTTACTTGTATACTTGTATCTCACTTTCTCATCATTTTCCAAGTAATATCTATGCAACACTTTGTTGCTCAAGAAACTATCTCTCATCTATGGCTATCCATGAATTATGGATGCACAAACTTTCCTCAATTTCCTTTGTATACAAGTTGATCATTCTCTCTAATAAATTCTTCTTCTAGTGTCTCAATACTCTTTAAAAGATATAACTAAGGGATTTAAACCATTAAGGTAGCTCAATTCTTCATAAAAAACAATAACCTAGTGGTTTCTGTTTTGAGCGCCTAAGCGCTCGCTAAGTAGCGCTTAAGTGCTCACTAAGATCATTCCAAACACTATACATAGCATAAAACCTATGAGCATGAAATTGAAGATTGTTATTAACTCTGCAATGCTATTGATTTCTTAATCAGGGAAGGACGACTGCAGCAATACATCAGTCGAGTTCAAGATCATGAACACTGTGGAAAGTGGAGAGAAGAGAGACATAGCCCTCGACGAAGCCCATCTCCACGTCGAAGAAGAAGAACCCAGAGCCCCAGAAGAAGATCATAGAGTCCACCTCGCTGTGATACAAATAACCACTAGGACAGGAATAGGGACACTTCATCTGATGATAATGACAACCATCATGCCTAGTCCAATAGAACTATTAACACTATTGCAGGTGGATTTACTGGTGGTGGTTCATCTAATGGTGCTCGGAAGAAAGCCCTTAGGATGACAGTGTTGAATGTCTCCCACTCCGAGTTAGTCACAGACTAAAGTAAAGAAGACACCCCTTCACTTTTTTAGATGAGGACTATGGCGAAATTATCCCAAATCATGATGACCTACTACTTATCTCGGGAATAATTTCTAATGCCGAAGTCCGGCGTATCTTCATTGACCAAGGAAACTCGACAGACATCATCTTCACTTCCACGTACAGAGCTAACTCCCTACAATGGGGAGCTTACAGGGTTCACTGGTGAGAAGATCACCCTAGCAGGATATTATGAGACCCACTTGACCTTAGGGTCCCCTAAACTCTTCAGGACAGTCAAGGTAAGGTGTTTAATCATGGACTGCCCCTCGACTTACAAAATCATCTTGGGTCACATGCCTTAAATACACTTGGCATCGTGTTATCCACTACCCACTTGGTCATGAAGTTTTCCAGCAAGAATGACGAGGTTGTCACAATAAAAGGCGACCAAATTGTGGCCCGAAAATGCTATAACAAGAGCCTTAGAATTTGCAGAGTTCCCAAGAAAGCAAAAGTTGGTACATCTAGCCTAGTCCAAGATCAGCTCAACATCCTTAAGACCGAGCTAGATGTTCATGAAGAAATCTAAGGTACTAGACCCCAGTTAGAAGGCGAATTATAGCCTATCCAACTTGGTACCAAATCAGACCAGGTCACTAAGATTAGAGTAAACCTAGAAGAAGAAGAAAGATGGCAGCTGATTGAGCTCTTGCATAAAAATAAATATCTCTTCACCTGGACGTCCTCTGACTTGCCTGGGCTTGACCCTGCCTTCATCTGTCATTACTTGTCTATCAGGGAGGATGCAAGGTCAGTTTCCTAGAAGAAAAGAAAAGTTAGCCCAGAAAGACAGCAAATTATTGAAGAACAAGTAAATGAGTTACTCAATGTCAGCTTCATCAGGGAAGTACCATATACCATATGGCTATCCAACGTGGTCCTAGTGAATAAATCAAATGGGAAATGGAGAATATGCGTAGATTGCACAGACTTAAATAAAGGCTACCCTAAAGATCTATACCCACTTCCCAATATGGATAAACTGGTGGATAGCTCTTCATGCTTAATTATTGTCATTCATAGATGCATACTCCAGGTACAACTAGATCCCAATTTACCTTAGAGATGAAGACAAGACTGTCTTCGTCACTAATAGGGTGAGCTACTGCTATAGGGTCATGTCTTTCGATTTGAAAAAAGCATGAGCCACCTACTTGAGAATGATGAATAGGGTCTTTGAAGACCAAGTGGGGAAGATGCTAGAGGTCTACATCGATGACATGATAGTAAAGACCCCACAAGATGGATCACATACGACAGACCTCGAAGAAGTATTTGTGTGATACCCCATCTGTAGGGCATTACATTTCAGACTAACTCCTTTTAGAAAGAATTAAAGCTTTACTCAAACTATGAAATAATTGACATTATAAAATACGAGTTTCAAAATCTTTTTTTAAATGAATAACATGAACTTACCAAAATAGAGAAACTCAAGTTATAAGAACTGAATAAAAGACTTTTCATAAAACAAGGATTTCTACATCCATGAGTACATTATAATTATGTTTCAAAAGCATAAAACTTACGTGCTCCAAAAGAACATATATAACTACTATATGAAAACTGAGCCTAGTCCAAGTCCAAACACTTAAAGAGTAGGGTCCTACACCCGATCTTTTACCAAATCTCCTTCGAGATTCTTATCAGACAAAACCCCCAGTCGGGGCATGCAACTGCGGATAGGAATCCGAGCAGTCGACTCCACAGAGTCTTCCCTAGGGATAGCTCTACGATCACCCCAAAACTCTCCAAAAGACAAATCAAACTCCAAGAAAAATAGCCACGTCCACAATAAACGTAGCAGCCTCATGCCAAGTCCTGCTCCAAAACAAGGTGACATCTCTGACATACTGAATGCGCCCCGTGTCCTAATGGACATTCCACGCTTTGATGCCCCCATGAAATTGTAGTCTAGTGGAACCTCACAGATCTTGCCTTGCTACCATCACCATCTTTATAGACATAGGCATAAAATAGAGGCAAGCATAATAATATAATAAAAGAGGTGAGATCCCCTACATCAAATACCACTATGGCAGCAGAGAAACAATACAAACAATGAAGTCATTCCATACATACAGATATCATAAGTATATTCATGTTATTGATTCATAAATATATGTAGTAAACATATCTCACAATGATATAAGCATTGGCAGTACTATAACAACATGTATCAACAGTGTATGTACAATGACTATGCCACCACAATATGTACTTTGACCATGGCACAACAATATGTGTACTGACCATGCCACAACCACAGGTGTACTGACCATGTGTATGCCAAATGCACCAATTCCAACTCCATGGAGCTAAACTCAAATTCAAATATGAATGTTCCAGAAGACCTGCCCCCTCAATGACAGTCTACGCCGGACCATGAAAAGAATAGTGTTTGTCAGGTCCTCATCAGTGCGTTGTAACAGTTCTTCACAACCAGGGGTATATAATGTGATAACAGATCACTAAGTGAATCACCTCGCCTTGACACCCCCTGAGATCCATCAGGGATCACACTATCCAACTTCTCGTTCACTCCTAGACAACAAAAGCCATAACAGTCACTGGCTGTACAATGCTCAAATGCATGATCAATGAATCAAACCACCGTTGGACTGTTCCCAATGGTATTAAAGTAACTATCCATACAATTGTCTAATACCATTAGTATCAATGATATTATATAATCACCCATACAATTATATAATACCACTGATCCACTCGGGTCCAGTACATCAGTCTCACAGTAACCTTACTGTTATTTTCAGTCACAAGGCATCTTTATCGCATAATTCAGAAAATCATCATTCATCATCTTGATTTTATAAATTCTTTTCCTTTCCCTAAATCCTAAAATACCTCAAGTTTTCATTATTAAAATTCCTCAAAACATCATTTGCTAATATTCTTTCCAAAAACTTACATTATTTTTAATTTAATGAAATCCATTTCCATCATCCTTATTAACATCTCTTGAATGAATTTCTTTAAGTTTCAACTAAATCCTCAATCCTATCCCTCAATACCACAACCAAAAATCACTCTCTTTCCTTAAAAATAAAAATTTATTCCTTTCCATTCTTATCTTATAAATCCTTAATTAAATCTCTTTATCTTCAAACTGACTAGATTCACCATTAATAACTCATTTTTCTTATTCTAACTATCCCTAAAACTATTTTTCATTGATATAGCTCAAAGTCATTACTCCTCAAATCATAACATTGTGATTATCTTCTCTTTTACTTATGAATCCTCTGACCCTAATTAGTCCCCTAAATCGTCTAAGTAATATTTTCTAATATTCTTTCTAAAACTTTCGTTATTTAAATTCTAAATAAAATCCTTTCCATCCTAATTACTTTTCCATCCTATTATCAAATATTTTAGGCCTCCAATTCACTCTTTCATCCCATTATCAAATACCATGGCCAAAATCAATTCTTTTCAATGGTAAAAACTTTGTCTACTTCCTTTTTCAACTTGTAAAGTCATAAATCATGCTCTTGCCATCTAACTATCTAAGTTCTTAATCCATAAAATATTTTAGCCGTGAACACCCTATTCTCTACATCATGGCCGTGAGCTACAATGGTTATTGGGACCAAAATACTTTTCCTTTCTAGCACAATTTAAAGCATACAACATGATTTGAAGCATCACAATCATACTATAACAAGTTCACGCATACCATCAAAGTAGTAAAATCACATAAAACATATAACCACAAGTCACAAAGTCATACAATCATGGTGAATAAATCCTCACATGGATTTATCACCCACAAAGGAATTCGTTCCTCACCACCATAAGTGGTTGATGAGGTTAATCTCCCTCTTACCTTAAGAGAAGATAAAAGAAAGCTCCTTGACATCTCCTTAATGATTTTCATCCACCACCACCAACAAACCCTTAAGACAACAAACATACAATTATTAGACCTAAGGCTTACTAAGATAACCATAGATCAAGATAGTGGTTTAGGATCTTGAAAAAGAAAGAAAGGAGTGAAGATCAAAAACTTCACCTTAAAAGCCTTCAAACTTTAAGCTTGAAGAAAGATAGAAGATGATGGAACTAGAAGTTGGTCTCAACCACAAAGTGTCTTGGAATGATGTTTGGATTCAAGAAGTGTGGTTGGCTTGAGTTATGGAGGCTTGGATGGTGTATTTCTTGGCCTTAGCCGTGAGCTTCAATAGAAGAAAGGTGAGAGTTTTGTGTTTAGCTTTTGGTTGCTTGGATGGAAAGATGAACAAGCAATGAACTAAATGTAGGATGGCCCTCCAAAATGGTCTTGGCCATGAGGTGTAGCGAAAAATGAGAAGAGAGAAAAATAGAAATCAAGAATCTTACCTTAAGAGCTTCAAGTTAGGGCTTGAAAGAAAATGATGAAGATGAGAGAAGTTGATGATGATCACAACTTAGAAAATCATCCAACGGGTGTGTAGATTCTAGAAGTATGATTGATTAGAGCAAACAAAATAGAAGAGGGAAATAGAGAGTGGTGGTCGTGAGCCACTAGAGAGAAAATGAGAGAAAAAAAAGGTGGAAACTTTTTGAGATGAAAAGTGAAATGAAGCTTAAGTGAAAAGATAATAAAGTGGTCATCTTTTCCCCTCCAAAACCGTGTGGCTATCCCAAGGAGAGAGAAAAGAATATTCTCCAACAAGCTTTGATGAAGCTTCTCCAACAAGCTTTGATGAAGCTTCCTTAGGAAGCTTGGTTTCACCTTTTGGAAAAGTCAACAAGTGATGTTATCTAAGTGATGTGACATGGATAATGTCACATAAGGAGAACATTCTAGAAAAGATGACTAGTACTTTACTAAAAGCTATTATCTAATGGATAAAAGTCACAGTTAATAGTGTCAGTACCTATTGTCCAATGGATAATAAAGTGTATCCAAATTTTATCCGTCAAATAAAATCTTAAAAAATGAAAACTTCGTAAATTGTGGTCAGGCTCGGGTTTAGTAAGATCCCCTGGTGCGCTTCCACAGTCCAAAGTTTTTCGGCCTTAAAAAAATATTTTATTCTTCTAACCCCGCTTAATGTGCACGCAAATCAAGAAATATAATAAAATAATCAAGGTCACCCAAATAATTCACAAAAATTCATAAAAATCATAAATATTATAAAAAGCATATCGAATAGAAAACAAGAAATTTTTGAGGTGTTACAACTTGCATAGCTCAAAAAGTATAACATGAGACTTAACCAAGAAAAGTGCTCCTTTAGAGTCCAAGCAGGCAAGTTCTTGGGTTTCATGCTGACTTACCGTGGAATTGAGGCTAATCTAGATAAATGTCAAGTAGTGCTCAACATGCAGAGCCCTCAGAATATCAAAGAAGTGCAACAACTAATTGGCCGGATTACGGCCCTCACACGATTCCTTGCTAAAGTGGCTTATAAATCCCTCCCTTTATTCAAACTCCTCAAGAAAGGGAATAATTTTGAGTGGACTCATGAGTGTGAGGATGCCTTATCCTCTTTCAAGAATCTTTTGTCCTCTCCCCCCATACTCACAAGACTAGAACACGGTGAGACATTATACTTCTACTTTTCAGTTCATGAAGAGGCTATAAGCTCAGTACTAATCTGAGAGATGGAGAGGGACAGAAGCCAGTCTATTTCATAAATGAAGTTCTGTAAGGCCCAGAGCTTCGCTACCAAAAATTTGAAAAGGTTGCCTTCATACTTGTCACCACGGCCAAGAGACTTAGGCAATACTTCCAGTGTCATCCTGTGCTGGTGAGAACAGACCAACCTATCTGTCAGGTGCTGCGCAAGCTAGATTTAGTAGAGAGAATGATTGCTTGGTCCATTGAGCTTTTTGAGTTTGGAATCACATATGAGGCTCAACTTGCAATAAAGGCTCAAGCGCTCTCCAACTTCCTGGCAGAACTCACATTGGATCCCAGCGACCCCGTAGGTATTTCTTGGACCATATTTGTTGATGGATCCTCGAACACCAAGGGAAATGGTGCCAAGGTAATTTTGGAAAATTCTGAAGGGGTGACATTGGAAAACTCTCTAAAGTTTAAGTTCCTAACCTTTAACAATTAAGCGGAGTATGAAGCATGTATTGTCAAACTAGTAATGGCTAAGGACATGGGAGCAACTAAGATTACACTTTGCAGTGACTCCCAACTTGCGGCCTCCCAGATCTGAGGTGATTACCAAGCAAAGGAACCTCTCCTTTAGAGATACTTAGCAAAGGTACAAAAGCTCCTTAAAAGCTTCTAAGAGGCCAAGATAGAGCATATACCAAGGGAGCAGAACTCCAAGGCAGACCTCCGATCTAAACTGGCTAGCACTAAAAGCCCAAGAAACAATCGTTCTGTGATCTAAAAGACGCTCTCTCAACCCCCCATCACAGATCTCGCCATTTTCTTGGTGGAAGGGGAAGTATGTACTTAGATCACCCTAATCATGGAGTATCTGTAGTCTGGAGCCAGGCCCTCTGATTTGAAGGAAGCCTCCAGATTAGTTAAGACAGCAGTCAGGTACACCATCTATGACGGGCAGTTATATTGACATAGGTTTTCCTCACCTCTCTTTAAATGCCTTATGCCAAAAGAAGCAGAATATATGCTGGCTAAGGTTCACGAGGGGAGATGCAGACACCACTTGGGAGGCAAAGCCCTAACCTTAAAGGCACTCAAGGCAGGATACTATTGCCAATAATGGAAGCAGAATCCCATGCACATGTCCAACTCTATGATAAACGCCAGTGTCACTCAAACCATTATCAGGCTCCCTTAGAGGAACTATCCACGATGTTGGTACCCTGGCCATTCTACAGATGGGGTATTGATATCCTAGGTTCGTTCCCCTAGGTACTTGGTCAATTCAAATACTTGGTGGTAGCAGTAGATTATTTTACAAAATAGATTGAGGCAGAATCTTGGTCATGATCACCTCTGCTCGGGTTCAAAGGTTCACTTGGAACCACATCATCACTAGGTTCGAGGTTCTAGAGTCCATCGTGAAGGACAACAAAACCTAATTCAAAGATAAGGGTTTCAAAGAGTTATTTGTCGAGTTAAAAATAAAGCATCATTACAATTCCATCGAGAAACCCAGGATAAATGGGCAAGCTGAAGTCGACAACTAGGTTATTGTTCGTGGAATTAAAAGAAGGTTGGATGAAGCTAAAGGAAACTGGGCCGAATAGCTAGACCATGTCCTCTAGGCCTACTGGACTACGCCCCACTCTACAACAGGTGAAACTCCTTGTAAACTAACTTATGGGTGTAACGCTATGATTCCGGTGGAGATAGGGGAACCGAGCTGGTATCTCCAATAGTTCTCACATGACAACAACCCCGAACTGATCAAAGAAAACTTGAATCTACTAGAGGAAAAAAGATTTGTTGCTCATATATGTGATGCTGCCACTAAGCAAAGGACGACGACTAGGTATAACTTAAAGGTTGCTCTAAGAAAGTTCCAGCCAGGAGACTTGGTACTCTAGAGAGCGGACATCGGAGGTAGGAATGCCTCCCAAGGGAAATTATCCCTGAATTGAGAAGGCCCCTACTGCATCTTGATCAACACTAGCAAAGGGGCTTACACCTTGGAGACATTAACAGGTAAGCCGATCAAGAATTATTAGAATGTGGATAAACTTATAAAGTACTATAGCTAAGTGCCCCTTAAGGCCTAGTCTTTTATTTTACTTTGTTTGATCTGCCCCAATCTTGGTGAGCACACACTCTGTACAGACTTTTATCCTCAGATTTATCAATAAGATTGAGTCATTCAGATATCATCTTGCATTATCTAAATTCCCAAATGACCCTTAAGCCAGACTCTGCCTTGAGATTGTCCGCGGACCATCCCTTATGGGATATGGATTTCAACAAACTTAAGACCCTTAAGTCAGAAAATGCCTTGAGAGTGTCTAAAGCCCGTTCCCTATAGGATATAAGGCATCTTAGTCTAGGTTAAAAGGAATAACCCACCAAACCTGTTTAAGCATTTTGGTCATGAGTTATGGGTCCATACCCAATCCTCAACACTTGGCCATGACCATTTCGTGGTTGTAAAATAAAGTGGTGATGAAGGTTACGACATCTATGGTCCACCTACAGGTATCCACCATTAATGTCTTATGTTAAACAAGTTCTGGAGTCAGAAATTCCTAAGTATAGGAAAATTTCATAGTAAACTGTAAACATTAAAGGCCCTGGTTATGAATCACCTTAAATTATTCCTAAGTCAAGTAGGATTCGAAGTGTCGAAACATTTTGGGCGTTGAACCCTGGATTAAGATCTTGATTTTAAATTTTGCCTAAGTCAAGTGAAATTCTGAATGCTTAATATTTTGGGCATTGGACCATGGACTAAGGTTTCAATTAGATTAAATTTTCTTTTCTAAGTCCATTAAATGGCTACCAAACACGCAGAAAAAACGTTGGACCCGAAACGGACCATGAAAAAAGAACAAGCATAAAAATGCTGTTATAAGAGTAAGGAAAAAACATTTAGAATACCCTAGTGCCCAAGGCAATTGCCTTGATAAAAATCAAAGTGCCCCATGCAGGGGGAAAAAGAAGGCAAAAGAAAAGGCAAGTCAAGCCTTAGCTTCATCTCCCTCTGGGATTCATAGCTCCATTGAATCTAGAACGGCAGTCGAGGGCATAGCTGTCGGAACCCTGGTAGCTGCCTGAGCAACTTCCTCCTCCATCACAAAGCGTCTATCCTGGAAAACCATTTTAGAATTTAGGTCTTCCAAGGCCAGGATGATGTCGAGGTTGAAGTTCTGGACTTGGGCCACAACGTTCAAGAACTGCTCTCCACCAATGCTCGCAGAGATTGTGTCTAGCTCCTCATTCTCCTTTTCAATTACACTATACGGGCTTCGAGGTTGGCAATAGCCTTATTGGACTTGTTCTTTTCTCTTTTCCTGATGGACTTGGGCATGATTAGCTCTTTTTCTAGCTTAGTGACTATTGTTTCAGCATCTTCCTTCTGCTTAAGAGCCAAAGCAAGCTTCTGAGCTCCATCTTCTTCTACCGCTTTCAGTCGATCTGCCATCTTCCTCTCAGGCTTTGTTATGGATCTCTCAAGACAATGGGCCTCAAAAGCAGCCCTAAGACCAAAAGTCTAAAACCTTGACAAAGTTTCTATTATGTTCCTTTGGGTGATGTACTTCACCACCTCGTCGCTTAAGAATCGCTCGTCGACAAATGCCCCGACATCTGCATGCCCCGTAATTATGGGCATCGAGTTTTCCCTCTCCTCTTTACCTCCCTCCGTTGCCATTTTCTTGCCCCGATCCATGGAGCTTTCAATGGACATTCTCTTCCTCTTCTAAAAAGGTTGGGTAAGAGAATCTGGTTGATCAAGGGCCACTTCAAAAACTAGATCCCAATCGGTTGACCCCGGAGCAATGGGTGCAAGAGTGTTGGAAGGTCCTGCCCCTTTTTTCCTTACCCTTAAAGCCTTTAGAGCAACAAGTGAAGGTCCAGACGCCATGCTCATTGTAATAAGACAAGAAAAATAAACAAGTCAAAAATAACTCAATATGAAGTGTTAAGTACATGAAGTAAAGACGGACCCTGGACATCGATGACCTAACTCATACCTAGCAATGCATAAAGATAATCATCCCTAGGAGCGTCAAGAATGTCCTTGAATTTGATGAGCCCATAGTCTTGGGCTTATCTGGTTATAAACTCAACACACTCGAGGTCACCCTAATCAAGATAATGTTTCTCTTTCTCAACTAACCAAATGGGTGTGCTCCATGCTTGTAGTGTCCAATACAATAGGAACAGCGGCTCTCTATTAGCTTTAAGGAAAAAAGGGTTAGTTCATGGCACTCCCATCAATTTAAAGAACTTCCCTTTGAATTCCTTAAAACTATCTTGAAAAATAAGGAAGACCTTTTGGCTGGATCTAGATCAAAGGGTCAACTAGTTCTTTTGGTATGTTGTGCCCTGAAGACTCCATCGGGTGTAGAAATAGAAAAAAGCCCTCTTTGAGTACCGCAGTTCGACTACTCGACAGAACCTCTCAAAGGCAAGTATGTTTCCCCAACTATTAAGGTGAAGTTGGGAAGAAGCTACGTTCAGGGTCCGGATAACCACAACTTGAAAGTCGGTGAACGGTAGCTGGAGTCCCATCTGAACAAAAAGGGGTTCATGTAGGAACATGAAATGCGGGCCTGCCTCTCGACCCGAACATACCCTTTCATCCTACTCTAGAGATAGAACCCGATACTCACGATCTCGAGTACCATTTTCTATCAACTATAAATAGATTAGGACCTTTCTAAGGTTTTCCTTGGACGAGAGTTCAGACATATGGTCCCAAATGTTATCCCCGACCTAGGAATACATGTTTCTTATGGGGGCAAGCACTAAAGGCTCTTTAACGGCTGCCCCATTTGCCTCGAAGCTCTTCTCCTTGCCATGAAACTCTTGAAAACACCCATGGAGGCTGGTAAGTTAACGTCAAAATCAATAATATTGACAGAATAGATTCAGAAATGGCAGAGGGTGAACTACGAAAGGGATCATTAAAGGTTCATATCCACATCTGCCCTCTAACATTATGAATACCAGCATTTGTTCCCACACAGGTCTTAGCCTCTGAAGGAAACCATCGTCGTCCTTGGCACAACAAAGGGGGTGCTCCACAGAGTAACATCAATAAAGGGACCAGAAACACTGGTATCTCTACTCTTTTACTAAAAAAAAATAGGGAATGCCCCAAAATAAGAAGAACCCTTTAGAAACATTGAGAAAGGCAAAAACAATGGTAGAAGAAGGCATACTTTGAATAAGAAATGGGATTGGGTGAAAGAAGGGAATGAAAACCCTTGAGAACCACTTGCTGCCACGCTTCTCTGCCGCGCAAGGTCACCAGAAAACCTTGAGTCACCAGAAAATGATCAAAAATAATAAAAGTATGAATGGTGTGCCCTCGACCCATATTTATAAGGATAAGACGGTTAGGGGACAATTCTACCAAACCCTCTCGAATTTCAAAAACCACCCATCATGGCGCGCGAAGCACTAAGCACGTTTACCAAATTCAAGCATGCCACGTGGACATGAAAGGATGGTTGCGTAGCAAACCAAGCTTCACGCAACCTCTGTAGTTAAGTCCATATTGTTTCCATGAACCCTGGATTTTTTCTACGAACCCTGGCTACACCCGGAATGTCCATATGTGGTCAAATGATCAAGGGCCAATCCGGACCACAATGTTTCCAAAAAGATCATATGGCTTGGTCATAAACGTCCTCAGGTTAGAACTCTTAACCCCATGCGGTAACACAGACCACAGCTTTAAGTGAAGCATAGATGTCATCACCCAAGGGCATAGAGACTTTATCTTGCCACTTCGCTGTACTAGCCAAGTACTAAGTTGGGGGCAACATGACATCATTACAAGTTAAGCGTTGGTCTTACCCTAGAGGAAAATGAAAAAATGCAAAAAATGAAAATGGTAAATAGAAAATACAAGATTCAAAAAAAGAAATTTTATTATCATTCACAGTCTATACATCGTCAGCTTTAACAAAAAGGAATACATAAAAAGTTACTCCAAGACAAAAAATAGTCAAGAATGCCCACTAGAAAGATAGGGCATCGTATCACTGCCACCTCCAAGGTTCTTTCAAAAACTAGCACCCATCTTTTTCTTGTTGGCCAATGGCAAATTGCTCCACATCAAAATATTGTTCCACCGAAACTACAAAAGATTGTTTCACAATCACTCCAAGTTACTTCAAATCACCTCAAGTTGCTCGAACAGATTCTTCCACCCTTGGAGCCCTCCTGCATATCTAATTACACTTAGGAAGAGAAACTGTGGAAACACTTGGCTAAGTGCCTCTATAATAGTAAAAAAGGTGGAGGACGGAGCACGGATCACCTCTATGCATCTCAAGAACTACACAGAAGTAGCGAGTCCCCCTCGGTACATGCAAAAAAGTTGCACTTTCCTACATACACCGGGAAAGAAAGGCTTCTGCCACCCAGATGCATGCTGGCCAGCCCATATAGGGCGGTTGCTTGGCCTTCACCAAGCCATTACACTGAGAAAGAAAGGCCTCCACTGGAGGGATCAACTGCAAAAAAGAAAATACCTTTAAAGACTTTGGAAAGAACAAGAAGATGGTTTCAGTAAGGGGTAAAACCCTCCACATGCATACAAAAAATAGGAGAGAAATCACTCTATGAAGGGGGATCATTCTCAAGCAAAGCCACAGAACAAAAGGAATGTCAGCCTCGATGTAAACAGTCCCAATTTATAAAGGGAACGAAACATTCCGATTGGCCCCAAAAAAGGTGGACTTATTGCGCATTGGAAGTCATGCTTTAATGCTCCCTCTTTCTGATTAGTGACAGGAATAACGGGTGTAGCATCCTACTGCTCATTTTATTATAATTTAATATTTCTAATATAATATTACATACTACATTTATTATTTCTTATTTATTAAAATAAGTACAGCTGTAACACCCAAAAAATTATTTGTTTCATCATAAATAATCATTTTATAATATTTATGATTTTTGAAAAAAAATTGGATTTTTTAAGAAATATCAAATATTTTAATATATTTCCTCATTTTGCTTGCACACTGAGCAGAGTCAGTGTAACACCCCAGAAATTATTTGTTTCATGATGAATAGTCATTTTCTAATATTTGTGATTTTGGAGAATTTTTGTGGATTTTTTTGAAAATAATGAATATTTTAATATATTTCTCATTTTACGTGCACGCTAAGCGGACTGGAAAAACGAAATGTTTTCCCTGAGGCTGGAAAACCTTGAACTGTGGAAACGTCGACGGGGCATCTTACTAAACCTGAGGTCGGGTACAGTTTATGAGGTTTACATTTTTTGAGATTTTATCTGATAAATAAAATCGTTGTACTGTAAAATTATCCAATGGACAATAAATACTACTTTCATTAACTATAACTTTTGTTCACTGGATAATAGCTCTAGCAGAGTGTTAATTATCTGTTCTAGAATATTCACTTTGTGTAACCACATCACTTTTTACTTTATCGAGAAGCGTGTGAAGCTTCTCAAGGAAACCTCAAGGAAGCTTCAAGGAAGCTTTCTCCCGAGCTTCTCAAGGAAGCTACCCACTCTCTCTCTCCTCCCCCTCACCACATGGCCATGAAGGCCATTTGGAGCCAAAAAAAATTTGTTTTATCCGTTATTACTTTCATTTACTAATTTTGAAATCATTTTCTTACTATAATCTTTTCTCTCTACATTTTCTTATCTCTTCTTCTCTCAAATTTTCTCCTCCTTCTCTCTACCACCACACCACACGGCCACCTCCCTTCCATGCCCTCCACCATCACAAAAATTCCAAGCAACCACATTTTCTTAATCCCCACTACATTCTAAAAACTTTTTTAGTTGAAGAGTTCTTGAAAAGCTTCCATCTTCTTCAAACTTCAATTTTGGAGCTTTAGGGTAAGATTCTTGGTTCCTCACCTTTTCTTCCTCATTTTCATTTTCAAGACCACCTTCATGACCATTTACTATCTCTTTTTCAAGCATTGGTGTTGATTGGTTGAAGTTGAAATTTCTAGGGTTTTGAAGGAGTGAAACCGAATTTCACTAGGAGCTTCAAGGGAGTTCTTGGCACGTCTTCTCTTTTGGTAAGAGGGAGATGATCCTCTTCAACCTTTTTTGGTAGTGAGAGACTTGATTTTGTGTTGCTTGTGAGGAACCCTTGTTAGGGTTACTCTCTTTGTTGTATGATTTTTGTGGTTATGTATTGATTTTGCATTATTTAATCTATTTAGATGATCTTATATGTATATTGATGATCTTGGATGGATTGAAATCATGAAATGGAAATAAAAGTCCCTTGCCTTCCTTATGGAGGCTCACGGACATGACCCCCAATTGGAGGGATCATGATTGAAATTTTGTAATCAAGATGGAAACATAATTAATCAAGTGAATAAGACGTAATGGAGTTAAGAAAAATTTTAGGGTTACTACCCTTGAGAGGCCACGGCCTCTAGGCTATTTTAGGTCGAAAAGATGTAATTTATAGTTAACTTTGGAAATTTAATAATCAAGTAATAAGTAGTTAATAAAGTAACAGAGAGAAATTTAATTGATAACTTAAAAGTGAATCTTTTGACCTAACTAAAGAATAAGAGTGTGAGACTTGGGAAAACCTAAGAATAATTCTCTAAGTGAGTTTGAAGAAACTTAAAGTAAGGTACTTAACAAGCAAGAGAATTCCTCTAGAGGAGAATTTCATAAGAAATATTAAATTCAAGTGAAACTTAATTAATTGGACAATTAGGAATTAATCAGGGATTTATAAAATGGAAAGAACCAAGAATGAAGTTTTATCCAAAACTTAGAATAATTTTGATTAAAGTAAGACTATGAGTGTAAGTAAGAATGTTAAATAATTTCATAATGTACCCTAAAAGTGTAATGTATTATTTAAGGACTTAATAATATTTATTATGGGTCCAAGAGTTTCACCAAGTATATGTTGATGCTTATCTTAGCCAAATTGTTGTATGTTATGGAAAGTATATTATTGTTGAATATATATGATACATGCATGGAGTCATCATGCATTATAAAAGTCTGTTGGACTGTTGTTAAGGCCTTGTTGCCTAGGAGATTGAACACACCTTAGTGCGGGTGCGAGTAGACTAGTGTAGGTCATAATGTTGACCTTGGGAGCATCAGGGTGTGGGTACCTCGCAATGGACAGTTGGTAGCTCTTCTATCCGTGGGGCAGACCGATGCAAATGCACCGATGATCCAGACCGAGACACTATCCTATATCGCGATCTAGTGAAGAATGTCTTGTACAATGCCTTGATGTGCACGTAGATAAATTAATGATTTTAGCACTTTGGCCATGGTAGCCGAGTTACAGACTTGTCTCCTGATATTTCTCTTCGAATGTTTGTGTCTAGCTCCATGGAGTAGGATTTTGATGATATCGTATGCATGTGCATAGTGAGTCTATACATTATCTGGCATTTAATTCATGTGATGAATGAAATTGTATATTATTGATGTTATAATTGCCTGATTTTATTGAGCTGTTTAATATTTATTTCATGATACTATTTGTTATTTTGTAATGCTATGTGGGAGTCCTACGCCGTTATGTTTCTTTACTGCCAAAATTGGTAATGAACGTAGGATGTCTCACCTTTTTTCAGTATTTGTACTATCTCTGTGTATATATATATGTTTCTCTGAAGACGTCGGCGAAAAAGGTGAAGTTCATGACTTCCCCGATTTTTGACTCGACTTTGACTAGTACCTGCTTGATCATGACGACCCATCTTCGAGGCTTTTTGGGTTACATGAGGCTAACTTTTCTTGGAGGTCTGGATTGCTAGCATATTAACTTGTCTTCGGACCGCTGTGTCTATCTGGGAGACGTGACAGTGTCATTAGCTTGAGGGCGATATGATTCGCCTATTTTTACCTGTAGTGTCCGCTTGTATTTAGAATTTTATCTACCCATTAGGGATATGTGGGGAGAACGTTATTACTCTCCAGAGGAGGATTCTTTCCTCTCTACTGCTCGAGCCCCGGCCCGCAACTCGGTGGCTCCGATGAGGGTTTCCTCCGATGAGGAAGACCCTGAGGAGGATCCTGACACGATTCCTTCTCTTTCTTCTTAGGGGCTGATACTGTCGATAGCTACTAATGTCCATCTGTGTTCTTTTTGGGGCTTGATGATTTATCTCTTTTGGTGGGTTGTACATGTATAATCTTTTGGGGTATGCATAGTTTTACTTTTTTTACATCAGATGTTGTATTTAAACAAGTTTGATATGATGATATATATGTATGTTGATCGAATGTATGGTTTACTTTTATTTTACCCTTTGCTGTAATTACGTCTCGTCACTATATTTTATTATTTATAACAAAAAAAAGTTTACTAATTTAATTATATGATCACGACTAAACAGATTTATCTAATTTATAATGAACAGGGTCTTAACTTATACTTTTGTTTTCTGCATCGTAAGTAATGATGAGACGTCCCCTCCCAAAAAGGGGCGTTACATTAAGTTGGTATCAGTGCCCCTATTTATGTTTTCTTTGTGTCTTTGTGGTTAGGTCTGACTTGTTTGTGCTGTGTGATTCTCTGTGTGTGGTATTCCGAAAGGATACATCTAATTTTTTCTTGTGTTTTCAGTTAGTATTACTTGAAAGAACAAAATGGCACGAGGCGAAGATATGGCAGCAGCGATTAAAGCGATGCAAAGAATGGCAGAAGTTATTGCCTAACAAATTGAAAGAGCTGCCCAACAATAGGAGAGGGCTGCTCAACAGCTCGAAGCTAGGGCTAATGCACAAAATTTGATCTAGAGAAAGTAGTATGTGGATCAAGGAGCTGGAGAAAATCTTCAGAGGCATGAACTGTGCCAACGACAAGAAAGTAACTTATGTCGTTTTTATGCTGATTTGGGATGCCGATGACTAGTGGAACGGGGCACAGAGAGTGTTAGAAGCTGAAGGTCATGCAATCACGTGGGAGGTATTCAAGAGTAAGTTCTTGCAAAAAAATTTCCCCATGAGCGCCAGGCATGCAAAAGAAATGGAGTTCTTCAGCTTGAGGCAAGGAAACTTGTCTGTCAGCGAATACGCCACAAAGTTCGAAAGCTTATCCAAGTTTTTGACATATTTCCAACACCAGCCAGACGAGGTGTGGAAATGTCAAAAATTTGTGGAAGGACTGAGGCACGAAGTGAAGAGGGCAGTTATCACCTTAAAGATTAACCAACTTTTGGAGCTGCTAGATACATATTGCCAAGTGGAAGCTCTGGATCAAGCTCGGGACACAAGAAATTGAAACTTTGGACCTACTAAGTTCCAAAGAGGAGGCGACAACAACGTAAACCGCTTCTAAAAGAAGCCTTATTCCCAATCACCGGGAAATCAATAGTAGACGTCTGGTGGAGGTTCTAGTGGAGGTTCTGGTGGGAACTGAAGCAGACAAAATATGGCATTTTCTTTGAAATGCTTCAAGTGCGGGAAGGATCACACAACAAGAGACTGCACTATCAAAGGGATCATCTGTTTCCATTATGGGAAGCCTGGACATGTCTCCAGAGATTGCAACCAAGCTAAGGCTGAGCCTTCAGTCAACGCCGCATGAGCTACAAAGTCACGGGTAGGGGGCCAAATCTATACCATGAGTGGAGCCAAAGCCTCCAAATCTGAAGATCTTATACAAGGAGAAGGTGCCATAGGAGGTAATATTTTAACTGTATTGTATGACTCTGGGGCAACCCACTCTTTCATTTCTTATGATTGTGTGCGATGACTTGGTTTACCTGTGTCTTCCTTACCTTTTAACTTGATTGTTTCTACTCCCACTGATAAACCTGTTGTTACTACCAAAGTTTGTTTGAATTTTTCATTGATTGTTGAGGGTCGAATCTTTTCTGTTGATTTGATCTGTTTACCCCTTTCTCAGTTAGATGTAATTTTAGGAATGAATTGGTTGTCTTCTAACCATATCTTGTTGGATTGTTCTAGTAAAACCATAGTTTTTCCCATGGATGAGAATTCTAGATTTTTGACAGCTAACCAAGTTCGAGCTTTCTTGAAAGAAGGAGCTCAGGGATACATGTTATTGTCTTCCTTGAAGATCAAGGGCAAGGCTGATGTGAAGGCAATTTCAGTGATTAACGAGTTCCCCAAAGTCTTTCCTGATGATGTACCTGGTTTATCGCCGAAGCGGGAGATAGAGTTCGCTATTGATCTTGTGCTGGGATCTGGTCCCGTATTTACAGCGCCTCACAGAGTGTCATATCAGAGTTAGCAGAGCTTAAGAAGCAGTTGGAAGAGCTCTTGGAAAAATAATTCGTTAGACCCAGTGTGTCACCATGGGGAGCACCAGTGTTGCTAATCCGAAAGAAGGATGGTACCTCGCGATTGTGTGTGAACTATCACCAACTAAATAAGGTCACGATCAAGAATAAGTGTCCACTTCCGAGGATAGATGACTTAATAGATCAACTAAAAGGAGCAGCAGTGTTCTCTAAGATCGATTTACGATCGAGCTATCATCAGATTCGAGTAAAGGTGGAAGATATACCCAAGACGGCTTTTCGTACCCGATACGGTCATTACGAATACCTTGTGATGCCGTTTGGTGTAACTAATGCATCTGCCATCTTTATGGACTACATGAACTGAATCTTTCATCCTTACTTGGATAGATTTGTTGTTGTCTTCATTGACGACATCCTGATCTACTCTCAAAATCAAGAAGATCATGCTGAACACCTCAGTATAGTTCTCTAGATTCTGAAGGAGAAGAAGTTGTATGCTAAATTGTTGAAATATGAATTTTGGAGGGATGAAGTCAAGTTTTTGGGCCATGTGATCTCTAAGGAAGGGATTGCAGTGGATTCGTCAAAGGTGGAAGTAGTTCTACAATGGGAACGACCGAAGACAGTGACAAAAATCTGAAGCTTTATGGGTTTGGTTGGATACTATCGGAGGTTCATTGAAGGATTCTCTAAAATAGCAAGACCTCTCACTCAGCTCACAAGAAAGAACCAAGCCTTTGAATGGACAGATACTTGCGAAGAAGGTTTCCAAGAATTGAAGAGGTGACTAACTACTTCACTAGTATTAGTTCTACCCAATCCGAATGAACCCTTCGAAGTGTATTGTGATGCTTCATATCAAAGATTAGGAGCTGTGCTTATGCAAAATGGAAAAGTGGTGGCTTATGCTTTGAGACAGTTGCGAGTGCATGAGAAGAACTATCCAACACACGACTTGGAGTTAGCACCTGTAGTTTTTGCCTTGAAGATATGGAGACGCTTCCTGTATGGGGTGACGTTGAACGTCTTTAGTGACCACAAGAGCTTGAAGTACTTATATGATCAAAAGGAGTTGAATATGAGACAGCGCAGGTGGTTAGAATTCCTGAAAGATTATGATTTTTGACTTTTGTATCACCTTGGAAAGGCAAACGTCGTGACAGATGCATTAAGTAGAAAGATGCTCAGTATCTCAGCCATGATGATCAAGGAAAAAGATTTGGTAAAGCAATTCAGGGATGTGTGGTCTTTCGTGGAATTAGCACTGGGAAAAATTTGCATGAACATGGTTACTATCTCAAGCAAATTAATGGAAGACATCCGGGAAAAGCAAAAAATTAATAAGTTCTTACAAGAGGAAAGAAAGCTGATGAGGCAAGGCAACGCGACAACATTCGAGGAAGGAACGAATGGAATTCTAAGGTTCCAAGCTAGATTTTGTATACCCAGGGATCGAGAGCTTAGAGAGTATATTCTCGAACATGCTCACACGAGCAAGTTGAGTATGCACCCGGGGATAACTAAAATGTACCAAGACCTGAAGAAGTTATTTTGGTGGCACGGGATGAGGAGCGATATTACCAGATGTGTGTCTTCTTGTCTGGTTTGCCAGAAAGCAAAGGTGGAACATCAAAGACCGTCAGAACTGTTGCAACCTCTATCTATTCCCGAATGGAAGTGGGATAGCATTGCGATGGATTTTGTGGTTAGATTGCCGAAGACCAGAAAAGGTTATGATTCGATATAGGTAATCGTTGATCGACTCACGAAGTCAGCACACTTCCTACTGATCAATATAAAATACAACACGGAGAAGCTGACCCAGCTGTACATTGGTGAGATTGTTAGGCTACATGGTGTGCCTACCAGTATTGTTTCAGATAGGGATCCAAGGTTCACCTCAAAGTTTTGGCAAAGTTTGTAAGAAGCATTGGGAACAAACCTACGACTGAGTTCTGTAACATCCCGAAAATTGCTTATTTCATTATAAATAATTATTTTATAATATTTGTGATTTTTGGTGATTTTTGTGAAATTTTCTGGAAATGTTGAATATTTTAATATATTCTTCGTTTTGCGCATGCACTGAGCGGAGCCGGGATAACGAAATGTTCTCCCTGAGGTTGGTAAACCTTGAACTGTCAATGCGTCGACGGGGATCTTACTAAACCCGAGGCGAGGCACGGCTTGCGAGGTTTGCATTTTTCAAGGTTTTATCTCGCTAGATAAAATCGCGGTATCATAAAATTATCGGATGAATAATAAAATATTATTTTCATCACTTGTAATTTTATTCACCGAGAAAATAATTCTACAACAGTAATTGATCATCTATCGATGTATTTAATTTGGAGACTAGCTTACCATACACTTTATCGAGGAGCGTGCGAAGCTTCTCAAGGAAGCTTCTTCCAACTATTATTTTATTATTTCTCTCTCCCCTATTTTGTGCTGCACATTTGAATTAAGGGATCCAATTCATTTTTCATCCACACATTTTCCTCCTCTTGTACGTAGCAGATCACTATTCACTCATCTTTCTCTCTTTCCATTTCTCCTTACAGCAGCACCATCCACCCACATTCACATTTTTATCTTCCAAAACCATCACACTCCTAGCATCATTTCGTGTTTGGAGAAACACCATATCCGAGGGAATCATCTTCAAAGTTCTTTATTTTCTTCATCTTCATTTTCCTCCACGGTTGAAGCTTAAAGGTTGGAACTTTAAGGTAAAGTCCTTAGCTTTTCCTCATCTCTCCTCATTTTCGTAACCCACTGTCATTTTGATGACCATGGGTATCCATTTCAACACTTGATTCTGATTTTGGTGAGCTTGAATGTTCAAGGATCTCTTGGGGAGCTGAAAACAAAATTTCTGACCAAAAAGGAGCAGCCTTTCTTTGTGCTTCTCCAAGGTAAGAGGAAGACACTCCTCCTCAACCTCTCTTAGCATTTAGGAACGTCTGTGATTTGTGTTAAGGGTCTTTCTGCTTTTGTATGTTGTTTGGGTTGTATATGTGCTATTTGATTGTTTGAATTTTGAATGTATATATATATATAAATATAACTGGATGTATTGGAATGTGTAATATTGAAGGGAATGAGTTCCGAGTGATTCTCGGATAGTTACGGTGTTGAGCCCAGAATTTGGAAACTTCATGTGGAAACGTAATAGTATGAAAACTGGCCAAACTCGTCGAATACAATACCTTGATCTTTTGGTGATATGTCAAAATCCATCGAATGAAGATTTCTGACCATTTTCGTCGAATGTTAAAACCCGTCGAGTAAGGACTCGTGGCCAAACCTGTCGAATTTAATATCCTAATTACTTAGTGAAATGTTAAAACCCGTCGAGTAAGGACTCATGGCCAAACCTGTCGAATTTAATATCCTAATTACTTAGTGAAATGTTAAAACCCGTCGAGTAAGGACTCATGGCCAAACTTGTCGAATTTAATATCCTAATTACTTAGTGAAATGTTAAAATCCGTCGAGTAAGGACTCATGGCCAAACCTCGTCGAATTTGATATCCTAATTACTTAGTAAAATGTTAAAATCCGTCGAGTTTAGACTTCTGACCATTTCCGTCGAATGTCAAAACCCGTCGAGTTTAGATTTTTGACCACTAAAAACAATGTCAAAATCCGTCGAGTATGAACCCCGATCATGTCCGTCGAGATTGATCTTCCGACCAAAACCCGTCGAATAGAGTCCCTGGACACTTGAGAGAAAACGCCCCCAAAGTCAATAATCGTCGAGTTTGAGAGACAATGCCTGTCGAGGAGATGAATTTCTCCAGACCCGTCGAAATTAGAGATTTCGACCGGTTTTGTCGGTTCGACGCTTGGGAGATTTTCTCCAATGTCGACACCCATACCCGTCGAATTGAGGCTTTTGCCGACCTTCGGAGGATTCGACAAGTCCCCGATCTTTGTTCGACAGAACCCCATCCGAACGTAAATTGATTTCTTGCCAATCCTATTATAAAATGTTCTCCCCATTCTTCCCTCCTCATGTTACATTATTTTTCGTCGAATGGCAGCTTCAATTATTCATAAAACGTATTGTCTTTGTCGAATTCAAAAGTATACCTATCACCCAACACCTAGTAATTGAAATATCTGACTCAGTTTGTGATTCCGACCGTGTATTTCCCTGGACCCAAAACCTTGGGACTAATAGGGGCATATTGATTATAAATAAATTGGATGACTAGAAATTACTTAGGGATGCATAAACAGGGAAGAACATGAGAGTGTGAGATTTTGAGATCTTAGAATAACCTTCTAAGGGCATATGAATAAATTACCTAAGAGGATTTAAGTTAACTAAGAGAATTCCTTTAGAGACAAACTCTGTAAGTAAAGCTAAACCTAAGTAAGAATTCAAAATACGCTTTAAAATGTATTAATTTATTTAACAACAATATCATCTTTGTTGTGGGTCCATGTGGGTGACCATTGATTGGGTTAATTCTTACTTGGGCAAATTGTGACGTATGATGGAATAGTATGTAATGATGATCATACATGATTATGCATAGAGTCTGTATGCATTGTGGATAAATCATATGACATGCATTTGAGGCATGATTGACCAAGTTGTCATGAGAAGCATGATAGAGTCACGCATTGTACAAAAAAACGAGAATGTCCGCTGGACTTTGTTAAGGCCGAGTTGCCTAGGAGTTGAATCACACCTTAGTGCGGGTGCGAATAGACACGTGGGGTCCTGTAGATGACCTTGAGGGCGTCGGGCGCGGGCGTCTCGCGAGGCGTGGTAGCTCCTCCGGACCATGGAGACAGACCGATACACACGCACCGACGATCCTAAGCGGCCACAGTCCTATATCGAGATCTTGTGAGAATACCGTTGTATAAAGCCTTGTTGCGCAAAATGAGTGATTATTTTTCGGAAAGCACTTGTTTTTATGGTCGACGAGATACCGGCATGTCTCCCCGAATCATTCTCTCCGATGTTTTGTGTCTAGCTCCATGGAGTAGGATCTTGATTATTGAGGGCACATGTGCATAGTGAGTCCATGAATTATCGGCATACATTGTTATTATAATTGAATCGTTGTATTTTCGACATATCCATATATATATATGATTGTCGAAATCGTCGGTTGATTATAATGCTACTAAATGTTTACTACCATTATTCTTTGTCATAAATGCTATGTGGGCACCTTGCGCCGTTTGGTTTCTTGATGCTATGACCGGTAATGATGGTAGGATGTCTTACCTCTTTCTTGTACTTTTCTTGCTCTATGTTAATTTTTGGTTAAAGACTATAAGTGGGAACGAAGTTGGATTCCTTTGGATTTTATTGGTTTGACCTACTGCATTCGGTGATGCCGTCGCGAAGGGAGCTCTTTTTGGGGTTTGTTCGAATTGTGTTCGCTTTGATTTCCAAGACCTGTAGAGTCGACTGGACCGACAAGCGTATGTGACATGCTGGGGATCTGACTTTAATCATGAAGAGGACTGCGATTGAAGACCTTATCTTGTATTTCTCACTACACCGGTGAGCCCGGAATTGCCTCACGCATTCGGGATACGATGGAGTGCCCAACTCCTTAGTCGTAGATATATTATGGGTAGTTTGTATTTTATTTTGCATTACTTATATAAAGTGTATTTTTGAGTACATGTATGCTTCACGGCAATTATCCAGACTTAAATGTTGTAAATTGAGTACATATTATAATTCAGAATTTAACTGGTTGTATATGTAACTACTCATTCGTGGCTCTTATTTTCCTCATATGAGAAATGTTTAATATTAGAGGTAAATATTGTTGTTTGACAATGTTAGCACGCCTACATTTAGTGACCGTGACATAATGACGATTGTGCATTGGTTATTAAATCGAGGGGTGTTACAAGTTCTGCTTACTATCCACAAACTGATGGGCAATCGGAAAGGACGATCTAATCGTTACAGGATTTGCTCAGGGCTTGCGCTTTAGAACAGACTGGAAGTTGGGATGAAGTTTTACCATTGGTAGAGTTCACCTACAATAACAGTTTTCATTCAAGCATAGGGATGGCACCCTATGAAGCTTTGTATGGACGATGGTACCGAACACCTTTGTGTTGGTACCAAGACGGAGAGCCCCTTACTGTTGGACCTGATATCATACAGCAGACGAATGAGAAGGTCAAGATGATTCAGGAAAAGATAAGAATAGCTCAAAGTCAGCAAAAGATCTATACGGATAAGAGAAGAAAACCTCTTGAGTTTGAGGAAGGCGAGCATGTATTTTTGAAAGTCACGCCAACGACTAGGGTCGGCCGAGTTCTGAAATCTAGAAAACTCACTCCCAAATTCCTTGGACCTTACCAAATTCTTCGCCGGATAGGTCCAGTAGCTTACCAGATAGCTTTACCACCTTTTCTTTCAAACCTTTACAATGTCTTTCATGTGTCACAACTACGGAAATATATTCCTGACCCGAACCTTGTCATAGCACCGGACACAGTACAATTGAAAGAAAACTTAACCTATGAGGCACCTCTTGTAAAGATTGAAGATAGGAGAGTAAAACAACTTAGAGGAAAGGAAATCTCATTGGTGAAAGTGATCTAGAACGAAAAGACCGGAGATGCAACATGGGAACTGGAAGACAAGATGAAAGAGCAACACCCACAACTGTTCTAAGGTATGAAAATTTCGAGGACAAAATTTTTTTTTAGAATGAGAGAGTTGTAACACTCCAAAAATTATTTGTTTCATCATAAATAATTATTTTATAATATTTATGATTTTTGGAAATTTTTTTGGATTTTTCCGGAAACGTCAAATATTTTAATATATCTCCCATTTTGCGTGCACATTGAGCAGAGTCAGTGTAATACCCCAAAAATTATTTGTTTCGTGATGAATAGTCATTTTCTAATGTTTATAATTTTTTAGAATTTTTGTGGATTTTTTTAGAAATGATGAATATTTTAATATATTTCTCGTTTTACGTATGCGCTGAGCGGAGCTGGGAAAACAAAATGTTTTCCTTGAGACTGGAAAACCTTGAACTGTGGAAACGTCGACAGGGGATTTTACTAAACCCGAGGCCAGGCACAGTTTATGAGGTTTACATTTTTCAAGATTTTATCTGATAAATAAAATTACTGTATTGTAAAATTATCTGATGGACAATAAATACTATTTTCATTAACTGTAACTTTTGTTCACTGGATAATAGCTCTAGCATAGTGTTAATCATTTTTTCGAGAATATTCACTTTGTGTAACCACATCACTTTTTTACTTTATCGAGAAGCGTGCGAAGCTTCTCAAGGAAGCCTCAAGGAAGCTTCCTCCTAAGCATCTCAAGGAAGCTAGCCACTCTCTCTCCCCCCCTCACCACACGGCCATGAAGGCCATTTGGAGCCAAAAAAATTGTTTTACCCATTATTACTTTCATTTACTAATTTTGAAATCATTTTCTTACTATCAACTTTTCTCTCTACATTTTCTTCTCTCAAATTTTCTCCTCCTTCTCTCTACCACCACACCACACGGCCACCTCCCTTCCATGCCCTCCACCATCACAAAAATTCTAAGCAACCACATTTTCTTAATCCCCACTACATTCTAAACACCTTTCTAGTTGAAGATTTCTTGAAAAGCTTTCATCTTCTTCAAACTTCAAGTTTGGAGCTTTAGGGTAAGATTCTTGGTTCCTCACCTTTTCTTCCTCATTTTCATTTTCAAGACCACCTTCATGACCATTTATTGTCTATTTTTCAAGCATTGGTGTTGATTGGTTGAAGTTGAAATTTCTAGGGTTTTGAAGGAGTGAAACCGAATTTCACTAGGAGCTTCAAGGGAGTTCTTGGCATGTCTTTTCTTTTGGTAAGAGGGAGATGATCCTCTTCAACCTCTTTTGGTAGTGAGAGACTTGATTTTGTGTTGTTTGTAAGGAACCCTTGTTAGGGTTACTCTCTTTGTTGTATGATTTTTGTGGTTATGTATTGATTTTGCATTATTTAATCTATTTGGATGATCTTATATGTATATTGATGATCTTGGATGGATTGGAATCATGAAATGGAAATAAAAGTCCCTTGCCTTCCTCATGGAGGCTCACAGACATGATCCCTTATTGGAGGGATCATGATTGAAATTTTGTAATCAAGATGGAAACATAATTAATCAAGTGAATAAGATGTAATGGAGTAAAGAAAAATTTTAGGGTTACTACCCTTGAGAGGCCACGGCCTCTAGGCCATTTTAGGTCCAAAAGATGTAATTTATAGTTAACTTTGGAAATTTAATAATCAAGTAATAAGTAGTTAATAAAGTAACAGAGAGAAATTTAATTGATAACATAAAAGTGAATCTTTTGACCTAACTAAAGAATAAGAGTGTGAGACTTGGGAAAACCTAAGAATAATTCTCTAAGTAAGTTAGAATAAACTTAAAGTAAGGAACTTAACAAGCAAGAGAATTCCTCTAGAGGAGAATTTCATAAGAAATATTAAATTGAAGTGAAACTTAATTAATTGGACAATTAGGAATTAATCAAGGATTCATAAAATGGAAAGAACCAAGATGAAGTTTTATCCAAAACTTAGAATAATTTTGATTAAAGTAAGACTATGAGTGTAAGTAAGAATGTTAAATAATTTCATAATGTACCCTAAAAGTGTAATGTATTATTTAAGGACTTAATAATATTTATTATGGGTCCAAGAGTTTGACCAAGTATATGTTGATGCTTATCTTAGCCAAATTGTGGTATGTGATGGAAAGTATATTATTGTTGAATATATATGATACATGCATGGAGTCATCATCTATTGTGAAAGTCTGTTGGACTGTTGTTAAGGCATTGTTGCCTAGGAGATTGAACACACCTTAGTGCGGGTGCGAGTAGACTAGTGTAGGTCATAATGCTGACCTTGGGGGTGTCAGGGTGCGGGTACCTCGCAATGGACAGTTGGTAGCTCTTCTGTCCGTGGGGCAGACCGATACAAACATACCAACGATCCGGACTGATACATTATCCTATATTGCGATCTGGTGAAGAATGTCTTGTACAATGCCTTGATGTGCACGCGGATAAATTAATGATTTTAGCACTTTGGCCGCGGCAGCCGAATTACAGACATGTCTCCTGATTTTTCTTTCCGAATGT
This sequence comes from Ormosia semicastrata, assembly GCA_029884595.1. Lineage (NCBI taxonomy): Eukaryota > Viridiplantae > Streptophyta > Magnoliopsida > Fabales > Fabaceae > Ormosia > Ormosia semicastrata. The sequence goes on from JAQQTO010000060.1 coordinate 82,534,070, forward strand.
TTGTGTCTAGCTCCATGGAGTAGGATTTTGATGATATCGTATGCATGTGCATAGTGAGTCTATACATTATCTGGCATTTAATTCATATGATGAATGAAATTGTATATTATTGATGTTATAACTGCCTGATTTTATTGAGCTGTTTAATATTTATTTCATGATACTATTTGTTATTTTGTAATGCTATGTGGGTGTCCTATGCCGTTATATTTCTTTACTTCCAAAATTGGTAATAAACGCAGGATGTCTCACCTCTTTTTTGTATTTCTACTATCTCTGTGTATATATATATGTTTCTCTGAAGACGTCGGTGAAGAGGGTGAAGTTAACGAGTTCCCCAGTTTTTGGCCCGACTTTGACTAGTACCTGCTTGATCATGGCAACCCATCTTCGAGGCTTTTTGGGTTACGTGAGGCTGACTTTTCTCGGAGGTCCAGATTGCTAGCATATCAAACTTGGCTTTGGACTGCTGTGTCTATCTGGGAGACGTGACAGTGTCGTTAGCTTGGGGGCAATATGATCCACCTATTTTTACCTGTAGTGTCCGCCTGCATTTAGAATTTTATTTGCCCATTAGGGATATGTGGGGAGAACGTTATTACTCCCCACAAGAGGATTCTTTTCTCTCTATTGCTCGAGCCCTGACCCGTAACTCAGTCGTTCCGATGAGGAAGACCCTGAGGAGGATCCTGACATGGTTCCTTCTCTTTCTTCTTAGGGGCTGATACTGTCGATAGCTACTGATGGCTATCTGTGTTCTTTTTGGGGCCTGATGATTTATCTCTTTTGGTGGGTTGTACATGTATAATCTTTTGGGGCATGCATAGTTTTGCTTTTTGTACATCAGGTGTTGTAATTAAACAAGTTTGATATGATGATATATATATGTATGTTAATCGAATGTATGGTTTACTTTTATTTTACCCTTTGCTGTAATTACCTCTCGTCACTATATTTTATTATTTATAACAAAAAAAAGTTTGCTAATTTAATTATATGATCACGACTAAATAGACTTATCTAATTTATAATGAATCGGGTCTTAACTTATACTTTTATTTTCTGCATCATAAGTAATGATGTGATGTTCCCTCCCAAAAAGGGGCGTTACAACAGCGATTTATTATGTAATGGAATTAAATTAATACTTAAACCAATTAGGTTGAAATTATAACACACTAAACACATTTATATTTAATATTTACATCTAGTGTGCTAGTACATTTGTCTAAAATATTTATAAATCCCCAAAAGTTATAAAAACTACAAAAGGAATACATCTCAAATATATGAATAAGTAGACAATACACACCCATAATGCAGCAAAGTTAGCGATATACATCTATTTATAGCCAAACAAAATTCTTCAGTAGCAAGGTGAAACACAAAGTGAGCATCAATATCAATCAATAAAGTGATGTGTACCATCCTATTTCTCTGAACATAATAGATAAGAAGTGAGAATTTGTAATTCTCAGTAGGGAAATCATACAGTTAATAAAATCATTTACTTTGAACTATGCTATGTCCAGTTGCATTCACTGCAGAACATACTTTTCCATACAAAAAATCATACATAATTATATAATAATACTTTAAAATTAAAATCTAAATATAATCAAACATAATAAAATAACTTAACCACCATATTAATATAAAAATCATTTCATATTCTATTATTATATTACTTTTCTTTTCTTGCTCACATAGCCAATAACATAACATATCATAGTTGAGATCTCAAACTTTTTAGGACGTCCCATCGCTTGGTGGTCATTCCAATCAAGGAACCCAATAAAAGTGATCCATGGAAGACTTCCTATTAAGTTCCACTGTGCCTAGCCCCATGGACTCTCCTTAATGGGTCCTAGAAGTCAAAACTTTCTAATATGATTCCGCTGTGCCTAAGGACAACTTAATTCCTCTATGCCCACAGACCAATCTTAATAGACTTTTTATTAAGATTTCGCTGTGCCCAAGGACAACTAAGTTCCTTTGTGCCAACGAACCAATCTTAATAGACTTTAAAATCATTACATTCTTTTCTTCTTCACATTAATATCACATCTTTAGGCCAAATGCCAAATAATAATATGTCACCACCATAGGTATCATTCTTTTATATAAACAACATCTGTAAATTCTTAATTTGTGACATTAGCATAATCAATCATTCATGACAATTTCCATTAATTAATCATAAGGTATGTCATCAACATATTTTACTTAATAATCTTTTATAGCATCAACTAATTAATCACAATTCCAACATCAATATAATCAATATCACTTATTTTCTATAACTACAATAATAATATGCAATACAGTTCATCAACAAGCAATTTAATCCTAATTTCTCTTCTTGGCCGAAATCACCCATGTAAAACAATAAAGAATTTCCTTTCATTCTAATCCTTTCTAGGCCATTTCCAGCATCAAGAATCCATTTCTAACATCAATTCCACTTTAAATTAAAGATTACACCAAAATCCCCAAATTGATTTGGATTAAAACCCTAATTCTTAGATTTTGGTCTCTTGACCATATTTCCACAAAATTATCATCAATCATATGATTCTTACTTCATCAACAACCATATCTATCCTTCATCTTCCATGGAAACCCAATCAAAAACTCAAGATCACAACATAAATCTTACTAACCTAGGGTTCCAAATCAAACAAAAACACTCATGAACAAGGCTTTTATGATTCATAAACATAATGAAGAAGCATATTAGAATACTATTTGAAACAAGAGCAACACAAGAAAATAGTAGAAAAAGTAAGACTCCCTACCTCTTGTTCTTGAAAGAACTTGCAAGAAAGTTGAAGATCTTGAACCTAGCTACTTGATTCTCTTGAAAACTAGCTTGAAAATCCATGGATCCTTCTTGTTCTTGGATTTTCTTTTTCCCTTATTTTTCTTCTCCTCTTCCTCCTTCTCCTTGCCTTGGCCGGACCTCCTAGCTCATGGAGTGTTCATTTTTTTCTTTTTCTCTTCAATTCTTTTCCTTTTATATTTTTTAACCATGCAATAGAAATTGAACCAAGTGGCCTTTCTCCAAGCTTCTAACTAATTAGAAGCCTACCAATTATCTAGCTTCTCATTGGTTCTTAGTTCATTCATGATGACTTAGTTTTCTAACTAATTAGAAGCCTACCAAATGTCTAGCTTCTCATTGGTTTGTATTTAAGTCATGATGACTTAGCTATTCTAACTAAACTATTATCAATTTAGCTACTTTGATTTCATTTAAGTTAAGCATCTAGTTGCTAACTTATAGGAATTTCTCTAATAAGTTATCTAATAGTAAATTTATATCTTAAATAACTTATAAATCTTTTTCACAATTTCTAGTGATCTAGAAAATCTTCTATTAGTCTTCCAGACTCACTGTATACAAATAATTCAATTTGTACATAGAAATTTTTAATTTCATGTACATCCCTTATATGCTTAAATTTTTTATTCCACATATGTCCTTAATAACAATTTCATAAATTTCATGTATGTCCTATGAATACAGAATACTAATTAAATACGGTCATATATAATTTAGAAGGGATATTACAGCGGGCAGTTAGAAAACAACATGAAATTGCTATTCTTTTTTAAAGGATATTTAATTCCTAATAAAGTCAAAGCAACAGTTTCCCAAGTAAGCTCAGATTGTTACAAGCAGCAAACTAAAAGCTGTAAGAAAGGATGAATACCCTGTGAACTACAGATGGGGAGTGACAAATGAAATACCTCAAATGGCAAAATGACAACGTAAGCAGGGTGATCTACCTTGGATCCCGGCCTTACATGTCAACCCTGGAGGCATATTATGATATACAACAGACCTCGACCCTTTGGAAAACATTGCGAGATCCGATGTTAATTGATTTGGATCCCTTTGTTTATTCCGCGTCGTGCGCTCCTATTAAAATTAGTACCTTAACACTCAAGTGTTCCATCTAAGCGCCCAGTTGGGGCAACTGTTCTTGACTGTGATCCAAGGTCATGTTCCGTAGGTCAACCTGGCACGCAGTATGCCGAAGTCGATTATTGACACCCTCAATAGGAATTCGTTTATGGCATGCGAAAGGGATCCCGATTATATACTTATCGGGCCACGACATTGGGTAACAATAGTTTTACCATGAGATCTGCACAATGGATAAATCTTAATAATATCAATTATTGTCAATCATGATCTTATAGAATAATATCACCCATAACTGCTTCTATCTATCTAAAATTGCAGCATCTATATTCTGATATAATAGGGATCCTCTGCAACTGAATAAGGAACATATATCTTCTTGCTACTATTACAGGAATGTATCTCTCTAACCTTTATAAATACCAAGTTTATTCACCTCCACAGGTAACTTATCACTCATTGCATAAACCTTACTTGTGCACATCTTGATTGAGCGTTAGAGTCTCTTTGCAGGTACCAACCCCCTATCTCAACACACTTTGTTATTGTTGTGCAATGAGGAAACCACTAAGACATGTGTAACATCCTAATACTTAAACTAATGACATATCCAGAATTATGCATTAGCATTCATATTAGAGTATGTCACTTAGATCAATATCAATTTTTTAAGAAGTTCATATATAATATACAAAATATGAACCTGAAGCGGAAGTACATAATACATATTAGTAGAAGGGTGTTCTATACAAACTATATATCAAGGTACATCAATTACATCATTTTCCACTGAGGCATAAAATAGTATACAACTATGTACATATGTCAAATAAAAAAGGAACAAAAGATCTATAAGATCAGGTTGTTCTTCACTCTAAGGTCTGCACGAGGATGTCTTGGAATCATTATGGAAAATCAAGAAAAGGGGTAAGAATCTCACAATTCTTAGTAATTAGTTTAAAATCGTGTCATCATAATCATTCCAGCCGTTTCAGGGAAAAATCATTTCAAATCATTAACATATAATCAGTAGAAAGATGGCCAAAGCCAAATCGAGTCTTTTCTCTTCCCGAAATAGATATTCATTTTATATCATTTATCAAAAAAATCATTTGAATAATTAATTAAATCATCAAATCTTGTCATAATTTCAATATCATATCAAGAATCCAATCCATGATAAACTTATATAATAAGCTATCTCATAATGGTCATCCATCAATAATAATTATTTGTTAATCATCAATAATCACCATTCATGGTATGGAGGGAATGTCCATCCTCACAATACCGTTCACTTAGTAGTCTACTTTCATATTAGTACACTTCAAACTATTTGTAATAGTCTTGCTTGTTACACAAAACTACTCCTAGTAACCCAATCAGCCACAATAAATGAGGGAAAGTCTGTCCTCTTTTTAGTTGTAAATGGAGAGGAAATGTCCATCCTCAACTACTTTGATAGGGAGGGTATCGTCCTTCCTCACATTATCTTTAACCCAAGATCACCTCAAGTAGAGAGGGAATGTCTATCCTTAACTACTTTTCCTCTAGGAAGAACTCAAGTAAAGAGGGAGGGAATGTCCATCATTACTCAGGTGGTATGGGAATGTCTGTCCTTAACCACCATTATCCAAGTCCTACCCTAGGTCCAAGTCCTAGATAATGGGTTACTCTTGAAAATCAATCATTATTATCTCATATCATAGCATAATGCATCAATATCTCATTAATTATGCAGTAGAATATTCCATCATATCATTTCATGTCATGGCTTCATGCATTTCATAATAAAGATCTCATAAATCTAAAGTAGTCTTAAGGTTTCTTGGTAAAGGAACAATCTCAAATTCATGTTTTTGAAGAGAATAATCGGTTAGTACCCTGTGCTAATCGATTATCACTAGCTAAAAAGCCAGATTTTATCTCCCATAATTAGTTACCATCACTAGATAACCAGTTATAGACTTCCCAGGGTTCTAAATTAAAGCCCAATAATCGATTACCACTCTTTGGGTAATCAGTTATTGGCTTTTTATATGTTTATGTCATAAGCAGTAATCAGTTAGGCCTGGCCTTAATCAATTATTGAAGGCTAGGAAGGGCTGTTCTAATGCCAATAACCGATTATGGCTTATCCATAATTAGTTATCTGGGGATTTTCAATCAGAAAACAAAAAAATAGAGCATAAATGAAAAACACTCCAAAACCATCTCATAATCATCAAAATCAGCCAGAAACTTCACAAGCAATGCAACAACACTATCACAAAGTGACAAAGCAAACATGGGTAGTTCATAAATCAAATATTTGCCACTTTTACAATCTCAAATCATTATCTTTTTAAGTTCAAAAGGTATTGACTCATAATCATACCATTAGAAAAACCATCCCATATTCATAAAGTTCATGGTTTAGAAACTCATCATTCAACCAAAGTTTTTGTAATACTCTTAAGGACATGTTAGATTTGTATATGTGTATAAAGGTAGCATATGACTTGCCTAACATGCCTATTTAATTTTGTGACAAACTGAGTTAGTTTAGGCACTTTGTTGCAACACAGAAGGTGAATGGTAACTTAAAATGACTCAGATAAGAGCATAAATTGCTTAGATGAGGGAAATGAACATAGCTAATTTATTTCTAAGTCACAAATGTATGAAACAAGATGTAGTTAAAGTTTCAAGGTAAACTGAGTTAGTTTGGCATTTTTAGGCATACTGGTTGTGTATTTAATGACAGATTAACTAGTAGCAGATATGGAAAAATAAGGTAATGGTGAAACAACAATTTATATGAATCTTAGTATTTATTTTAAAGTTGTTGGAAGTTAGAAATCTTCATTTAGCTAAATCTAAGTGTTCTTAGCAGATCAAAAAATATCATTGTATGGCCTTAAAGGCCTTATAAGTCATTTGGATTCTCCTTTTTATCTCCTCACTCATGGCTCTTTGTTGTAAAATCAGAAAGTGTACCGAATCGTAAAAGTAATAAAAAGTGAATAAGAGTATTATTCTCATGAGGATTATGTTAGCAATTACTAAATTTTCTAAATCAACACTATTCAAGCTGTAACACCCACCTTAGGATGCCACATTTATGTTACATGATTACCAAATTAACCTTATTTAGATAACGTAAGTTGTAAGGAAAATACGAAATTCAAAATTTCCTCATAACAAGAAAATAAACTTAGCAGAAAATAAAACATCACAGTATCAATACAAATAATTTAAAATCATTATACATATCCAAGTCTCTAGTTATACATATAAAATTTTCTAACACTATCATACTATAAATATTACTAACTAGTCACTCCAAAAAAGTTTAAACATTATTACATCATATATATATACAAGCCTCTAGTACTGTCGTACTTAAATATTTTACAAATTAAACTTCCAAATTATTTAAACTATTATACTGCCCAAGTCCTATTAGACAGCAGAACCCGTAGACGGTCCTCCTCAGATTCCACAGTATATCGGAATCTGTCAAGATGTGTAGTCCTACGGACAAGTGTCCGAGCAGACGACACAATACTAACTGTGCATCTCCCTTTCTTCAAAACTCGACGTCCTCACCAGGAATTTGCTCCTCCTCAGTTCCTCGCTCTATCTCTGGCTCAACGTCTTCGGCTTCGGTGAACGTAATATAAATACAGACAACAGATAGCAGAACACAGAAAGAGGTAAGACATCCTACCTCATTACCAATTATAGCACGCTAGAGACAAAATGGCGCCACGCGCCCAAGTAGCAATTTAGAAACAACATATTTGAATAATAAGGTAATTCCATCGATAAGCAAATAAACAGCCAGACATGATAATCATTGCAAGTAATGAAAGATAGATCACGATATAGAAAACAGATAATAACGACAAGATATATGTATGTATATATATATATATCATGACTCACATGCATGTTCTCTCAAATTCCTACTCCATGGAGCTACAACTCAAATCGGAGAGAATGATTGAAAAGATCTGTCGGCACCAACATGCTTCGGACCACGTGCTCAATTTTCGCACATCTAGCACATGCACGACAGTCTTTATCAAATCATGATTAGGGATAGTGTCTCGGTCCGGATCATTGGTGTGTTGCATCGGTCTAACCCACGGTACAGAAGAGCTACCAACTGTCCATTGTAGGCAACCCGCACCCCAATGCCCCCAAGGTCAACAAGTGACCTACACTACGCTTATCGCACCCACTTAGGAGGTGTAATCTCTCCTAGGCAAATCGGCCTTACAACAGTCCACAAGGACAATCACAATGCATAGGACACTATGCATGCGCATGTATGATCCACATTATCATACAATTCCATAATATGCCACATTAGGCCAATATAAGCATCAATATTCAAATGGTCACTCACATGGACCCATAACATCATAAAACAAGGATCAAATCAATTGATGCATCATTAGGTTCATGTTCAAAATAAATTCTTAGAATCAATTTGACATTCCAATGCAATTCAAATTCCTCATAACTTGCATTTTAATTTAAGCTCTTAAGCCACACACTCTCATGTTCTTTGCTTACTTAGAATTACCTTAAGTCTTGTAATAATTTTTCTCTTAGTCTCTTTAAAATTTATGAAGCATTGATTATATTAAATTCTTCCAACTTATTAATTTTCTATTTTATCACATAGGTTTCTAATTACCTCATTCATTATGCTTCTAATTACCTAATTTATTATGCTTCTAAATTACCAAAATCACATACTTAAACTCAAATATGCCTTAGAGACCGTGGCCTCACAATGGCTCCAATTTCAAATCTTTTCAAGTCATCATCCTATTTATTATCCCCCTAGTTCTTTAAATTGTTCATTTAATAAATTAACTCACCAATAGCCTAAATTCTTGGCCTCAAAACCGTATCCATCACATAGGCTTCAACTCCAATTCTTTTTCTTTCCTTAATTCCACCTTATTACTTGATTAATTCTAGTCTCAAGCTTGTTACACTTTAACTACAATTTTATCCAATTTTTCACCCCAAAACCGTGGCATTTCAAGGAGTTCCTGGTTACCATTTTCTTTGCATTATTTTGATCTTCCTTTACTCAACATACCTAGCACTATTATTGACACAATGTCAACCAAAATTCTGCTCTTAAAACAGCCCAAAAACCATGACACTCACAAGGTCCAACAACCAGAATTTTGTCCACTTGGATTAACCTTAACTACTTGATTTAATTAGCCTTGCATTGGTCAAAATTTAAGCATCATTTCCCTTCATTTTCCAGCCCAAAACAGCCCCAAAACCGTGACACATTCAAAGGTTCAGCAACCAGAATTTTTTTTTTTTTTGCAAGCAATCATGGATTTCAATCACAAAATTACATGAATAATTAACCACTCAATCAACTACTCAAAGCTAAATTAAGATAACATTCAAGAAATCAATTTCAAGCAAATTCAAGAACAACCACCATGTGGTTTTTCTTCCAAAAATCAAGCACAAGATCCCTAGTTGCTAAAGAGGTTGAGAAGGATTAATCTTCCTCTTACCAAGAAGAAGAACCAAGAACACTCCAAGAACCCCTTTTGATTTTCGGATTTTGGCCCCAAAAACCCTAGAAAATGCAACATGAATTAGAACAAGGAAATAGTGTGAAAATGAAGAAGAGAATAGCTATAAAATCAAGGTGAAATTAGAAAATGAAAATGGAGTGAAATTTGAAATTTTTCACCATGGAAGCTTACCTTCAAAGCTTGAAAAGAGGTTGAAGATGATGGCTTTCTTGAAAACTCCAAGCACAAATGTTGAAGAGAATGAATAGGAGATTAAGAAAGTGTGATCAAGTATGATTTTTTTTTTTGTGATGGTTGGGGGATTGGGAGAGTGAGCACCGTGAGGTGAGTGGAAGAGAAAAGAAAGAAATGTTGAAGAAAAAAGTAGAAGAGAAAGACGTAAATGAAGAAGAAATAAGCTTTTGATGATATATTACAATATGTAATATTTGGTTTATTAAAACCAATCAATTCTCCTTGTCCAAGCAAGCAGCCCACGAGAGAAAAAGAATGAGTGGTCAGAATTTTGGCTTCCAAAGGAAGCTAAATGAGTGAGTCAAAGCTTGGTCAAAGATTATCATGAAAGCTTGGAATAAAATACTATAAAATTTGAATTAAAGTGATTTAATTTGATACAATGTGAATTACATTAAAATAATGTAATAGTATTTTTATCACACACTATTATCCAATAGATAATAGTTACAATTGACAGAAGTCAGTATTTAATTAATTTGACAGATGAATTTTGTCGCTATACTGATTTATTTTATCTGCTAGAATTTCTCGAAAAATGGTGCAAACCTCGTAAACTGTGTCAAGTCTCGGGTTTATTAAGATCCCCCATCGACTTATCCATAGTCCACGATTCACAGAGAAAATATCGCATTTTCTCAGTTCTGTGCACGCAAAACGAGGAATACAGTAAAATACTTGACGTTTCCGAAAAATTCCCAAAAAATTCTCAAAAATTGCAAATATTGTAAAACGATTATTCGTCATGTTATTTTTCACTTTTGGAAGCATTACAGTCGTTTTCACGACTCTGCTCAATATTCATGCAAAACGAGGAATATATTAAAATATTCATCATTCCCGGATAATTCTAAAAAAATTCACATAAATCACAAATATTAGAAAATAACTATTCGTAATTAAAATTTTCCAACTTTAAAAGCGTTACTGTCGTTTTGCCAACTCTGCCCCGTGTGCACATAAAACGAGAAATATATTAAAATATTCTTCGTTCTCAGAAAAATCTAGAAAAATTCCAGAAAATCCCAAATATTATAAAATGATCATTTATCCTGAAACTTTAAATTTTCGGGATGTTACACAAGCTATCAAAAAGAGAGTTGGTAAAAATAATAAAAAGAAAGAATAAACAAAAATAACAAAAGCCAAATTTAATTAATTGGGTTGAGTTGAAAAACAATGATATGAAAATGTTAGGGGTCAGATTTCACTTGAACTATTTAAATGCAAAATCAAATATTGTTTTAATCAAGTCTTATTCCAATGATTCATGGTCAATTCCCAAACTTAATTAATATCCACTCCCTTGGTAGATTAATCCTCTTACACTATTTAAAATTAACTAATCCCTTACTCTAATCCCGAATAGAAAGGCATTTTCAAGAATGAAAGAATTAAAAGAAAGACCACATAACCTACAATGTCTATTCTTATCGATTACAGAAATTATGGCATTTATCAAAAGTTCTAGGTTCATGCAAATTTTCCCAAATCATACATAAACCAAAAAATCATTCTCAAATTGGCCTAATTTAGAAAACCATTAAGAAAAGAGATAAACACATAAATCATGAAATAGAAACATTGATTAAACCCATAAAAGAATTTACATAATCTAAGAAAAAGATCCATCATCATCCTAACAAGGAAAAATTAGTTACATATGGATGAAGAATGAAAGAGAGATAAGGATTTGACAAACTCCATAAAAGGTAAATGGAAAGGATGAAGAAAATCCTTAATTTTCAAACCTAATTGCGCCCACACCACTTTAGGGTTTGTGTTGTCGCTTCTCTCTTTGACGGCTGCAGAAGTGTATCCAAGTTTGTAAGAGTGTGTTGTATTTGGCAAAACTTTTCTTATATATAACAAATCAACGTTGCAGCCTATGCATTTAGCGCTTGAGTACTCAGTTTCCAATGCTCAGGCACTGATTCACTTAAAGGGAAATTCTACTATGCGCAACGTGCGCTCAGGAAGTGGGTCCAATGCTCAGGCACTGGCATTTAGATAAAATTCTTTCCTTTTTCTTGCGCGTTTAAGCGTCCAGTCCTTTTCATGTGCAACTACCTAACAAAAACACATAAAAACACGCAATAAGAACACAATTAAAATACTAAGAATATAACAAGACTTGAGAAAAAAACTCAATCAAAAAGATTAAAAGATGATGAAAAACCAAGATTTTGAACCGTAAAAATATGAATTTTTGCAAGTTCATCACTCTTTGCTGCAAACACAGAAACAGAAAATGTGAAAGAAGAAAGGAAAGAAGAGGAAAGAAAGAAGGAGGACGAGGATGAGAAAAAGAGGAAGGCAAAAGGAAAATCCAAGGTTTGATCATCCACCATCATCAAGAACCTAAGGTAGGGGAATAGTGTTCTTCCTAGCTTCTTTTATCCATTTTCATCATTGATGCACTCTTGATGCATAATAGATCAAATTGGGGTTTAGAGGTGTTTGGTTTAGAGGTGTTTGAAGTGTTTTTCTTGCTTAAATGTGTTTCAATGGTTGTTTATGATTTGTTCATAGCATGAGTTTGAGTTAGAAACATAGAACTTCTCATTTGGACCTTTGATGCACAAAGTGGGAAATAGGTTTTTGATGAGTGATTTTGGTGCATGAATCCAAAGTTAGTGGTTTAAGTTGGTGATTGATGATTCCCATGTGTTAATGAACTTATTAAGGACTTGGGATCTCCTAGAAACTGTTTTGGAATGGCCAAATCTCATGAAGAGATCCAATGGAATAGTGTACGGGTGCTACAGAATTCTGCAGAATCCAGTTTCTACAACTGGTGCCGCGGCGTTAGAGGGTCAATCCAGCTGCAACTTAAATGGTGAGAGGCATTCACCTTGAGTGAAACAAAAAGCATGGTCTCTAGTTCAATTCTTGTGGACACTGCAGTGAGGGAATTAACTTGGACTATTGGGGTCGTGGATGAAGCAGGCCCATTGGTGGATGAAGCCAGTCCACAATACCAAGTAGATGAACTCCTGGGTGGATTAAGCCCAGGGGGCATCTCAACCTTCGGTGGATGGAGCCGGAGGGGGGATGTTACATTAAAAGGTGCCTTTTAAATTGTAACATTCTCTCCAATCTAATAAATTTAATCAGATTATATAAGCTCAGTAGAAAATGGGTAACAATTACCTAAAAATTTTAGAAATGATTTGGAATAAATTGAGCCGAAATCCATAACACTAAAGCTTGAGAGGCTGATATCACAGTATAAGTAAAATGGTGTAATGGTAACATAGAAAATGGGAGTGGATTCTATAATTTTCTACGATATCTTTGAAGGTGAGAAAATTCATTTTTTTTAAGAACTAAAATGTCTTCAACAGATATAAGCCATACAGTTGGTATTTTGGGTTTTGAGACCCATTTCACGTCCCTGTTACAGTAGCTTTCTGCTACACTATTATCCAATGCAAGATATTTTGAGTATTTTATTATTTTCCTTCATCTTTCTACACACCAACCTGTGACTTCTCTCTCTCTCTCATGTTTCACTTTCATCTCACTCTTGCTTTCTCTCATTTTGGCTCCATTCACTCTCCATTCTCTCCATTTTGATGTGACCAGCAGAAGGAAAGGGAAATAAGAATAAGAAGGAGCACAAGGAAAGAAGGAACAAGAAAGGAAAAAGGAAAGTTACTACAAGCTAAGTAGGGGATTTTTCATTGTTTTTCTATTTCTTCCTTTGTCTTCTAATGTTTTGGAAACTTGAGATTTTGAATGATGATTTTGAAATTTGAAAAGATGATTTTATGTTGATTATGATTTAAGAACTTGATTCTTGATCTATTCTTGTTGAGTTTTTAAGATTTGGAAAATGAGTTTGTACCCATGTTGAGATCTGATGTTTTATAAGTGATTTTGTTGCATATTTGTGATGATTTGATGTTGTTGTTGATGCTTAATGGTTTGGTTTAAGTTGAAATGGTTTAAAGGCTTTGTTTTCTACAAATTTTCACGTTGTAATCAATTATATATCCCTTGTAATCGATTACCAAGCTTCTAGAGCTGCAAAATGTGTTTCTGGGCAGCTTGTAATCGATTACATGGCCTATGTAATCGATTACAAGGCTTCTTAGCAAGATGTAATGGATTACATCTTGTTGTAATCGATTACATGACTTCTGCCAGGCTTGTAATCGATTACCAGGCCCTTGATTTGAGGATTTAGGTCTAAAAATGATGGAAATAGAGTTCTTTAACCCAAGTAACCTAAATACAAACCTTAAACCTTGAATTGAATGATTGGAATTCACTAGATTATGAAAAGATTATGTATCCAAACAAGTTTAAGAAAATGATTTCATGACATGATTGAATCAAATGAGATTGATGATTTGAGAAATGATTTTATGATGTTGTTGCATCAAGTGAGATTGATTGATGAATTTGAATACCCATAATGAGTATGAATGGATTATGCATTATAATGCATATATGATGATTTGATGGATAAAATGATTGGATTTTCATAGGTATCCCTTTGTGGAAGTAGACTGATGGGGTTTTGAATATTGTTTGTCCCAAAATAGGCCACAAGTGCACGGGTCATTCAAGTAATAAAGTGAAAAGTAAAGATCGTTCCCTCGAGGATAAGTTTACTTCCAATGCTAAATATTAACCAATATCTTACCTAGTTCTATTCAAGAACATATAAAATAGGAAAAAGTAAGAAATGAACTAAAGATGAAAAAGCGATAAATGAAAATAACATAATGGATAGAGTTTAGGAAAATCCTTCTTCACCCCTTACTTCAACCAACAATATGCAATCCTCTTCATAAACATGAACGCAATGATTAGGTTAGCTTGAGAATCTTCATTATCTAAAAGCCTATGTCTAGATCATCTAACCATAGTTTCAATTGCTCAACTCACTATGTTTCCATGAGAGCTACCACAAAATCCATTCTTGAACAATCTATTCTCAAACACACGCTATGCATGGTTAAAAGGTATATTTCTATCCAGTTAGCAAATCAACTCATCCCACTATTGGAATAGAATCGAACATGCATTAACCATACATTAGATCTAAAATCTAAATTCCTATGTCTAGGTTCATAAGACTTCAAGAAATCATTCAAAAGCTGATCAAACTTTCAAAAGCATTAAGAACAATATGATTGAACAAAACCATACATCCATACAAACTCATAAGAGAACAAAATCATTAATATCCATAAAAAGGATTCAAAGTATTCCCTAAAACAGCTGCTACATCATTGAACACATGATTACAAATCAAAATACATGCTCAAATAAATGAGAAAGAGAAGAAAACAAAGGGAGAAAGAAGGAAAAGCTTATGGATGTTGTCATTGATGCTTGAATCTCCCTCCATGAGGAAGATAGCCTCTATCCTTGGCTCCTTTGGCCTCTTTCAGCCTCAGAAAATGAAGAACTAGGCGCAGCTTCTCTAACCTAAAAAGTCATCCTAACAAAATCTAATAAAAAATTATTTATAGGGTCAGTTCTGCACTTAGCGCCGTGGCTCTCACTAACCTGCGTCGCGCCCACATTGAGTCGGTTACAAAGGGCTGCGATGCACACTACTTTTGTGCTGCGACACTCTAGTCTCGGGTTTTTGTATGAAATCTTGATGATGCACTATTGCGCCGCGGCACACACTTGTGTTGCTCAAATTCATCTTGATGATGCTTTTGAGCCTTGAATCACTCCAATTCATCAATTTTGAGCCCATCCTACATTAGGAAAATCACCAAGTTAAATACAAATTATAAATCCACTTAATCATTTAACGAATATACACAAATTTCTCATCAGCATATAGAGAGACATCCAAAGGAAATTTAACCAATATAAGCATAAAATCTCCCATATATGCATAATAACAAGGACATAGCATTCTATGAAGCATAATTATGGGGCACAAATAACTACATTTCATGGTGTTATCACACCCCCAAACCTAAGTAGTTGCTAGTCCTCAAGCAACACAAAGTACGATTAAGTAAACTCACATTAACCAATTCATGCTCATATGCATTCAATAGTTCAATTTTCATTAAACCACAACCAACGCACAATGATTGTTTAAGCCCTCAAAAGATGCACATGTCTCACAATTTAGCTCAACACATATACAATCCTAAACATGCCCTCAATCCAGCTTCCAATCATGCACATGACATTTCTCACAAACATGCAAGTCAAACTTATCTTTTTCAAATCATGCTCATCCGAATAAGTTTATAAACCTACACATGGATACAAATCAAAGGATTCACAAAATTCTAATCCAACCCTCTCTCCACTAATGTAAATCATACAAGATTAAGGATCAAAAGGGACTTTCATAGCTTATAATGTAAGGTCAATGGTATGGGCAAAAGAAATGAAAGGATAGGATACAATACAAACATTGAGAAATATAAACATGTTATTTCAAGAATTGACTCACCACATGATTTCAGCAGGGCATTCAACAGTGAACATAAAAAACTTGCTAGAACCATTTTGATGCTTTTTACACTTTACTTTTCTTAAGCTTTGCTTTTCTTTTTTTTTTTCTTCTTTTCTCTTTTTCTATTTTTGCAAAGTAACACTTTTTTTCTTTCTTTTGACTGCATCTGGTTCCTTCAGGCTCATTTTGTATTGAATATTCATTAACACCCCTAATCACAAGACTCACTTTAAGAAATAGTATATTATGAACTCAACAAACATTAAGGGTAGGAAGAAAATGCAATACTTTCACGTGTATTAGAACAGTTAATAGGTTAACGAGCACAAAAGTGGTGAAAAACAAATAAGGCCAAATAGTATAAGGCTTCAAAAGGGACCTATGATAAAATCATGTCAAGGTAAGCTTGAAAAGGCTGAATCGGTCCAAACAACGCTCTAATCATTTCCTTAATCATAAACAATTTAGGATTTCACCTCAAGAGAGTTGGAGAACAACTTCAAGGATAAAAGAAATCATCCACATGCACAATTCATAAACATTCTCTAAACAAACACTCATATATTTCCAAAGTTAAACAAACATCTAAGTGGAAAAACACAGCATGCATAAAAACAAACTAGATTGCATTGACATGCTTCAAGATCGCAAATGGTTTCACAAAACAGAGGACAATACACAAGCTTTTATATCATTGGCCAACCATCATACACTAGCAAATGGAAATATGTCATGCATTCCAAAGATCCATCATTTTCCGTTTAAGGATGCATAACAACATGTACAAAGTGCAGAAAATTGAAACTTGCATCAACAACTCACCAGTAATAGTCAAAACAGAATATAATCATGAAAACATAATGACTATCACTAGCAGATACTTAAAATATCAAAACATGTGTAAACATTAAGCATTAAGGGTGAAAACATGTAAGGATACTCCCCCAATCCAAAGTGAATGTGTTCCTTACTACACATGGTCTATAGGGTACCTGAGCATATCAAAATAGTAACCAACTAGGCACTGAGCATACTAAATAAAGAAAAACAAGGAAAATAAATAGAAAAAGGCAAAAACATGGTGCTGCACCATGGTGCAACCATACTTGGGCCACGGCATGAGTAAAAAATTATAGAAGTATGTAGAAAATGCGCACGTGCATTACGGCGCAACAATGCCTGGGCCGCGGCGCTCAGAACTCAACGTGCAGAATTTTGCAGGGAAATGGTTTCTGCTGCCATTTCTGCTTCAATATGACCTCCAGCACCAACAAAATGTGCTTACAAACTTAAAACACAAAATGTACAACAAAAACACAAAATCAAACTATAGCTACATATCTAAGCAAATCAACAACAAAAACATAAAAACTTGAAAATAAAACTATTTACAACAACAAAACATAAAAACTTGAATTAGAACTAAGCAAACTCATTGTCAATATTAGCAATATAGAAATAATGACTTATCCCAGGCAACGGTGCCTAAAACTTGTTTGACCCAAAATAGGCCACCAGCGCACGAGTCATTCAAGTAATAAAGTGAAAAGTAAAGATCGTTCCTTCGAGGATAAGTTTACTTCCAGTGCTAAGTATTAACCAATAGCTTACCTAATTCTATTCAAGAACATATAAAATAGGGGAAAACAATAAATGAACTAAAGACTCAAAAGCGATAAATGAAAATAACATAATGGATAAAGTTTAGGAAAATCCTTCTTCACCCCTTACTTCAACCAACAACGTGCAATCCTCTTCATAAACATGAACACAATGATTAGGTTAGCTTGAGAATCTTCATTAGCTAAAAGCCTATGTCTAGGTCATCTAACCATAGTTTCAATTGCCCAACTCACTATGTTTTCATGAGAGCTAACACAAAATTCATTCTTGAACGATCTATTCTCAAACACACGCTATGCATGGCTAAAAGGTACATTTCTATCTAGTTAGCGAATCAACTCATCTCGCCATTGGAATAGAATCGAACATGCATCAACCATACATTAGATCTAAAATTTAAATTCCTATGTCTAGATTCATCAGACTTCAACAAATCATTCAAAAGTTGATCAAACCTTCAAAAGCATTAAGAACAATATGATTGAACAAAATCATACATCCATACAAACTCATAAGAGAACAAAATCATTAATATCCATAAAAAGAATTCAAAGTATTCCCTAAAACTGTTGGTACATCATTGAACACATGATTACAAATCAAAATACATGCTCAAATGAATGAGAAAGAGAAGAAAATAAAGGGAGAAAGGAGGAAAGGCTTATGGATGTTGTCATTGATACTTAAATCTCCCTCCATGAGGAAGACAGCCTCCATCCTTGGTTCCTTTGGCCTCTTTCAGCCTCAAAAAATGAAGAACTAGGTGCAGCTTCTCTAACATAAAAAGTCATCCTAAGAAAATCTAATAAAAATCTATTTATAGGCTCAATTCTGCACTTAGCATCGCGACTCTCACTAACCTGCGCTGCGGCTCGCGTTGAGTCGGTCACAAAGGGTTGTGACGCACACTACTTTTGTGCTACGATGCTCTAGCCTCAGGTTTTTGTATGAAATATTGATGATGCACTATTGTGCCGCTGCGCACACTCCCTTATGCCGTGATGCTCTCTTCTGGAATGCCATTTAGTCATTCTCTTGGGCTTTTGAGCCTTAAATCACTCCAATTCATCAGTTTTGAGTCCATTCTACTTTAAGAAAATCACCAAGTTAAATATAAATTATAAATCCACTTAATCATTTAACGAATATACACAAATTGCTTATCAGCATATAGAGATACATCCAAACAAAATTTAACCAATATAAGCAAAAAATCTCTCATATATGCATAATAACAAGGACATAGCATTTTATGAAGCACAATTATGGGGCACAAATAACTATATTTCATGGAGTTATTAGATATACCTAGTACTAGGGTAAGTTATGGATAAAGGTAAGAGAGGATTTGAGAATCTCTCTATACCCAAGTAATTGAGGTTGAGGAAGACCTCCCTCTTTACCTATGCTTCCCTAAATATTAAGTGTTAGAGGAAGACCTCTTTAATTGGGGTTATCCTAAATTTGGGATAGAGGGGGAGAAGATCAAACTCTCCTTGGGAAGCGAGTTAAACTTCCCTAAATAATTGATAGTGTGAAGACGGATAATTCCCTCCCTATCAAAAGTAGTTGAGGACGGAGAATTCCCCTACTACTTACCACTTGAGATAAGGACGGACAAATCCCTCATTGGCGTGGTTGATTGAGATTGATATGGCCTAGTTACCCGGAGTATTCCTATGGGTAACATGACAAACCGCTACTGACGGGATGAAGTGCACCAACCTAAAAGTATACTACTATTAAGAGATTGGTATTATGAGCAAGATAATTTTCTCCATACCATTTGATTTTAGATGACATGTAACATCCTGAAAATTATTTATTTCATCATTAATAGTCATTTTATAATATTTAAGATTTTTGGGAATTTTTTTAGATTTTTCTGAAAATATTGAATATTTTAATATATTTCTCATTTTACGTACATACTGAGCAGAGTCAGTGTAACACTCTGGAAATTGTTTCTTTCGTGATGAATAGTCATTTTCTAATATTTGTGATTTTTAAAAAATTTTGTGGATTTTTCTAGAAATGTCAAATATTTTAAGATATTTCTCATTTTACGTGCGCACTGAGCGGAGCCGGGAAAAATGAAATGTTTTCCCTCATCCTGGTAAACTTTGAACTATGGAAGCATCGATGGGGATCTTACTAAACCCGAGGTTGGGCACAATTTACGAGGTTACATTTTTTAAGATTTTATCTGATAAATAAAATCTTTATACGTACCATTAATTAAAATTTTGTGATACGCTTTATTATCTGTTGGATGATTAATACTGGCTTTGTACACTGTGATAATTATCCATTGGGAAATAACTTGTAATTAAAATCCTAATTACCTTATTATTTAATTACTTTATCACCAAATTATCCTATCTAAATGTAATCCACTTTATATCTAATCAAATCCTTCTTTATTGGAAAAGCTCTCAAGCTTCTCAAAGAAGCTAAACACACACTCTCTCTCTTTCCTCCCTCCCACACGGCAGCATGCTCCATTTTGGAGCCCAAAAATGTGCTTCACTTAATTAACTATTCCATTCCAATTTCAAAATAAAAAAGGTCATCATCTTTTCTACTATCCACTCTCTCTCTACCTTCATCTTCTTCTCATTTTCTCCTCCTTCTCTCTACACCAACCCACACGGCCAGCCCTCCTTCTTGCCCTCCACCATCACAAAATTTTCAAACAACCATATTTTCTTAATCTCCACTACATTCTAAACACCTTTCTAGTGGAAGATTTCTTGAAAAGCTTCCATCTTCATCATCTTCTTCAAGCTTCAAGTTTAAGACTTCAGGGTAAGATTCTTGGTTCCTCACCTCCTCTTCTTCATTTTCGTTTTCAAGACCACCATCATGACCGTTTATCTTCTTTTTTTTCAAGCATTGGTGTTGATTGGTTGAAGTTGGAATTTCTAGGATTTTGAAGGGTGAGGCCGAAATTGTCAAGGAGCAAGCAAGGAGATTTCTATTCTTATTCTTCCCTTAGGTAAAAGGGAGATGATCCTTTTCAACCTCTCTTGGTAGTAAGGAACTTGATTTTGTATTGGTTATGAGGAACCCTAGTTAGGGTTACTCTCTTTGTTGTATGGGTTTTGTGGTTATGTGTTGATTTTGCTTTGCTTAATCTATTTTGTTAATATTATATATATATTGATCATCTTGGATGGATTGGAATCATGAAATGGAAATAAAAGTCCCTTGCCTTCCTCATGGAGGCTCACGACCATGACCCCAAATTTGAGGGATCATGATTGAAATTTGGTAATCAAGATGGAAACATAATTAATTCAAATGATTAAAGTGTAATGGAGTTAAGAAAAACTTAGGATTTCCCCCTTGGGAGGCCACGACCTCTAGGGCCAATTTAGGATCAAATTGTGTAACAACATGCAACCTTGGACTTTAAGTGATCAAGTGATTAAATGGCTAATAATATAATGGATGGAAACCAATTTGATAACCTAAAGTAATTCTCTAGACCTAAGACAACAATGAGAGTGTGTGAGACTTGGAAAACTTAGAATAATTCTCTAAGTGAGTTTTGAATAAACTTGAAGTAAGGAAGTTAACAATCAAGAGAATTCCTCTAGAGAATAATTTCATAAGAAATATCAAATTGAAGTGAAACTTAATTAATTGGAATAATTAGGAATTAATTAGGGATTCATAAAATGGAAAGAACTAAGAATGAGGTTTTATCCAAAAACTTAGAATAAATGTTAATTAAAGCAAGACCATGAGTGAAGGTAAGAATGATAAATAATTCAATTTAAATCATTCTAAGGGAATTATGTTTAAAATTTAATGACGGACTTATGTAATTAAAATAATAATGATTAAATGAATAATGTGAGAGAATTCTGCTAAAAGTGGAACTTATTAAGAAGAATGTAGAAATTTGGGAATAATTTCATAATATATCCCAAAAGTGTAATGTATTATTTAAGGAGTAATGATATTTATTGTGGGTCCATGAGTGAGACCAAGAATGTGTTGATGCTTATCTTGGCTAAATTATGACATTTTGTGGAAAAGTATATTATTGTTAAATATACATTGTGCTTCAGAACCGAAATACCGGACCTAGAAACATCAGATGGACGATTTAGTCAGATGTGGTTCGCCTTTATAACCAGAAACGTCAGATAGATGAGTGAGTCAGATGGGACTGGTTATCAGAGGAAACCCAGATAACAGTGGTACTATGTTGTCGTATGGACGGTTATATAATATTACTGATTAAAATGGCATTAAATAATTGTGTGGACGGTTGCTTTAATGCCATTGGGAATGGTACAATGGTAATTTCATTCCATTGATTATGCATTGAGTCGTCATGCATTGTGAAAGGCTGATGGACTATTTGTCAAGGCTATGTTGCTTAGGAGTTGAATCATATCTTAGTGTGGGTGCGAATTGACTAGTGTAGGTCCTACTGTTGACCTTTGGGGCGTTGGGGCACGGGCGTCTAATAGCGGACAGTTGGTAGCCCCTCTGTGTCGTGGGACAGACCGATGCAAATGCACCAACGATCCTGACCGAGACATTGTCCTATATCGCGATCTTGTGGGAATACCGCTGTATAAAGCCCTGTTGTGCAAAACTATTATTTTTTTGGAAAGCACTTGATTTTAGGCTGACGAGTTACTGGCATATCTCCCTGATCATTCTCTCTGATGTTTGTGTCTAGCTCCATGGAGTAGGATTTTGATATCATGTACATGTGCATAGTGAGTCAATCTATTACTTGGCATTTAATTTATATGATGATTGGAACTGTTATCTTATTGATGCTATAACTGCCTGGAATTATTAAGTCGTTTACTATCTGCTTCTTGATACTGTTTATATATCTTGTAATGTTATATGGGCGTCCTATGCCATTTCTGTTTCTTACTGCCATAATTGGTAATGAAGTTGGATATCTCACCTCTTGCTTGCACTAGTCTTGTTCTATGTGATATTTGGTTAAAGACTGAGGAGGGAACGAGGTTAATTTTCCTAGATTTCACTTGGTTTGGCCTCCTGCTTTCAGTGATGTCATCAAGAAGGGGTTCTATTGGCTTTGTCAGGATTGTGTTCACCCGAGGCATCAATGTTTGGCGAGTTGACTGGGCCAGCGAGCGTATACGGTATGTTGGGGATTTGATCTTGACCATGAGGAGGACCCGTAATGGAGATCCTATACTTACTCTGACTACATCTGTGCATCTGGAGTTTGCCTTGCCTATCCGGGAGCTATGGGGTGATCCGCTTCACACCCCGAGAGAGGACGAGGATTCTATGGCATCAGCTGCTAGGGTACCTTCCCGTGGGACCACACTCGGTCCTATCCTTGTGTGTTCAGATGAGCCGGGAGAGGATCCCGAGGTGGATCCGATGGAGTACCCAACTCCTTAGTCATGGTGTTGTTATGGATAGTTTATGTTTTCTTTTGTATTATCTGTATAAGGGTTCCTTGGAGTACAATTGTATTTTGAGTATATCTAAGTAAATTATATTTTTAAATGACAGCATGTGTATTTGTTCATTCACGGCTCATATTTTCTTTATATGCACAATGATTAATTTTTGGAAACTTGTTAATTTGAGTCATGGCATGCCTAAAATTTAGTGACCGTAGTAGAATGACGATTGTGTTGTGGTTACTAAATCGAGGGGTGTTACATTAGGTGGCATCAGAGCACAGTTCATCTTGTTGAGCCGGGGTATGGACTGACTATGCTTAGGCATGTTAGAAGTTTCTTTGTATATTGTGCACTTCCTTGTCTCTTGATAGAGATGTTTGGGAAAGGAAGGCATGGCTTGCCATAGGTTCAATGTTGGTAGCTACTGTTGCATAGTTACATGATATTGATTATTGGCCCACTCAATGTGTAATGTTCTGTATGGATGGGAAACTATGACTTCACCTAGGCGTATTAAAGGAATAAGAGTTCTTTTAATAAGAAGCTCAGCTGGTATGACTGAACTTATTTAGGATTTATTTACATTTACACCCTTGTTGTGTTACCTCTATAATTATTTGAGCCTATGGGTTAGAAAAAGAGTAGTTAAATAGGACTTGCAAGGTCTGTGGACTGAGGTGTCCAAGAGGTTTTGGAGAACAAATTTTCTTGGGAAAATAACATCTGGCATAAGTAAGGTTCGAGGAGTTACTTGGGAGTAAAGGACTTACAGGAAATCGCGCCATAGAAGGCAGAATAAAGGAGCTCAAGTTAGAGTCCTTTGGGTTCATGAGTAGGTTGTCTTGTTTGTGCTGTGTGTTTCTCTGAAGCTAAACTCAGAGGTGTATTGCTTGGTCTCCGAAAGGGGACAATATTGTTGGAAATGGTCACTTCTTGTTTCCATTATGTTTGACTTGTCTACTTTCAAATGTAAGGCAATAGCTCGCAGCAATCGTATGCGAGGGAATGCGGAACGCAACAAAGAAGAGATGGTTGCGACTGTAGAAGTAATGCAAGGAATGACAGAAGCAATAATACAACAGAATCAGAGGATCGTGTAACAACAGGAATTGATAGTCGAAGCTCAAATTTTACTAGAGTTGAATAAATCTCAATATATGGGACCACATGACGTTGGATTGTATTGGTTCCAAAAGAGGAGAAATCGTAAGGTCAAGTGACTCTAGCAGAAACCGTATTCATGACCACTAGGAAATCAACAACAGCAACCATATGGAGGTAGAGCTAGTGGTAGCAAACCTAGTAAACCTGTGACACTTTCACTAATATGTAAGAAGTGTACAAAAAGTCATGCAACAAGAGACTATACGATCCAACGTCATGTGGTCCCATTGATAACTCTATAAAAGTAGAGTTAAATGATCACCATTTGTGTTAATTTGTGTTAGTTTCCTCGTATTTTCTTGATATATATTGAGATTGAAGTTGATTGTAGGAGTTATAGTGGAGTTGGAACCTATTGAGTACTCTTTTCATCAATATTAACAAGTTAATGAAATGTTTTTGTGGAATGAGGACTCATTTGATTTTCATGCTTGATAGGTGGTTGAATTTCATGGTTCTTGAAGAGTTGGAAGAATTGAGATAAAGCTTTGAAGGAGATAATTGTAGAAAGCTAGAACATGTGGCTAGGAATTGTACCTTACAAAGGACGAAGCCTTCCGTTAGTGAAGTACATGCTTCAAAATCTAGAGAAGAAAAGAGAGTCGATTTCTCAAGCGGAATAAAGGCATCCTAGACTAAAGACCTAAACAAGGGAGATTGTACTACGATAGATGACCCTGTGATTTTACCGTATAATTTTGGGGCTAACCCATTCCTTTATAACACATGACTGAATGAGTCCATTTGGGTCGTTTGTGTCTTCATCATCTTTTGACTAAGTTATTTCTACTACGGCTGCTAAGAACCTATTATTGATAGCCAAGTCATTTAAATTATCCTATGACCTGTTAAAGGCTGAATCTTTTTGTTGATTTCAATTGTTTAGTTCTCTCGCAAATTTGGTATCAAAAAGTGAATGGTTATCTTCTAACCATATCCTGTTAAACTGTTCTAATGAGATTTCAAGAGCTCGTTTTTAGAATTTGGAACTATTTGTGAATTTATTTCCTTTTGATTTGAGTACTGTCACTCTCATTTCTAAGCTTGTTATTAATACACAACATTTGTTTAAACTATCCTATTATTGTTAGAAACTGAAACCTTTCTGCCAATTTAATTATTTTCTTTTTTCCTATATAGACTTGACCTCAGAAAAGGGGTTGGTTGTTTTCTAACCATATCTCGCCATTCTATCCCGATAGAACTTTAGTGTTTCTTGAGACAGATATTCCTGGATTTGAATCCATGAAACTCATTCCTAAATTTTATCGAACCATATCATGTTCTTTCGTCGGAAGGGTCCCGTAGTATACCAAGTGACTTCACCATCTTTTCTTCTAACCTTTATAATGTTTCTAGTGTACTTCGATTGAGGAAATGTGTTCCTAAATTTAAACATTTCTTGTTAAGATCGAGGATAAATGGTTTGATAGATCAACTAAAGGAAGTCACTATTTTCTCCAAGATCAGCTTGTGTTCTGGACTATGATTAAGTTCGTTTGAAGGTAGAAGAATGTTTTCAAGATAGCTTTTCGGACACGTTATGGGCACTACAAGTGTTTGGTAGCGTCGTTCCGTGCAACAAACACTTCGGTAACATTCATCGATTTCACAAATAAGATTTTTTTCCTTGTTGAAAACAGATTTGTCGTTGTCTTTGTTGACGACATTCTAATCTATTCTTAGAGTCCAGAGGAACCACACTAAATCATACCGAACGTATCTTGTTGTTCTTCAAATTCTGAAGAAGAATGAGGGATTATGCGTGAAGTTGTCCAGGTGCAAATTTTGGGTAGAGGCAGTTTAATTTTTGAGACGCAAGATCTCAAAAGAAGGAATTATTGGAGATCCATCAAAAGTTGAAGCAGTTCTTCAAAGAGAAAGACCGACGGCCATAACGAAGACTCGTAGCCATATGGAATTAGTTGGTTAATACGGGGGACTCATCGTAGAATTTTTCAAGGTGGCAAGACCCCTCATCTAACTCATATGAAAGACTCAAGTTTTGTTTGGACCGATGCATACAGGGGAAATTTTCAAGGGTTGAAGAAACGCTCAACTACTTCACCAGTGATGATTCTACATAATCTCAACAAACCTTTTGAGATACCTATTAATGCTTTGCGTTAGAATTTGGAACGTGAGCTCGTGCGGATAGAAGGAGTAGTAGTGTATGCTTCAAGATGATTGAAAGCACGTGAGGAGAGTTACTCTACACAAAAACTCGAAGTTAGCCATTAGGATTGCGTTAAAGATCTGGAAACATTCTGCAAGGAACAATATCCGCATATATTCTAAGATAGATTAAATTTCGAGGACGAAATTTCTTTTTGAAGGGGAGAGTTGTAACATCTCAAAAATTATTTATTTCATCATAAATAGTCATTTTTATAATATTTAAGATTTTTGGGAATTTTTCTAGATTTTTCTGAAAACGTTGAATATTTTTAATATATTCTTTATTTTGCGTGCACACTGAGTAGAGTCAGTGTAACACCCTAGAAATTATTTGTTTTGTGATGAATAGTCATTTTCTAATATTTGTGATTTTTGAGAATTTTTGTGGATTTTTCTGGAAATGTTGAATATTTTAAGATATTCTTCGTTTTACGTGCGCACTGAGCGGAGCCGGGAAAAATGAAATATTTTCCCTGAGGCTGGTAAACTTTGAACTGTGGAATCGTCAACAGGGGATCTTACTAAACCCAAGGCCGGGCATAATTTACGAAGTTTATGTTTTTTGAGGTTTTATCTGATAAATAAAATCTCTGTACATACCATTAATTAAAATTTTGCAATACGCTTTATTATCTGTTGGATAATTAATATTGGCTTTGTACACTGTGACAATTATCCATTGGGTAATAACTTGTAATTAAAATCCTAATCACCTTATTATTTAATTACTTTATCACTAAATTATCCTATCCAAATATAATCTACTTTATGTCTAATCAAATCCTTCTCTATTAGAAAAGCTCCCAAGCTTCTCAAAGAAGCTAAACACACACACTCTCTCTCACCTCCCTCCCACATGGCAGCATGCTCCATTTTGGAGCCCAAAAATGTGCTTCACTTAATTAACTATTCTATTCTAATTTGAAAATCAAAAAGGTCATCATCTTTTTCTACTATCCACTTCTCTCTCTACCTTCATCTTCCGCTCATTTTCTCCTCATTTTCTCTACACCAACCCACACGGCCAGCCCTCCTTCTTGCCCTCCACCATCACAAAATTTTCAAACAACCACGTTTTCTTAATCTCCACTACATTCTAAACAACTTTCTAGTTGAAGATTTCTTGAAAAGTTTCCATTTTCATCATCTTCTTCAAGCTTCAAGTTTAAGGCTTTAGGGTAAGATTCTTAGTTCCTCACCTCCTCTTCCTTATTTTCATTTTCAAGACCACCTTCATGACCGTTTATCTTCTTTTTTTTCAAGCATTGGTTGATTGGTTGAAGTTGGAATTTCTAGGATTTTGAAGGGTGAGGCCAAAATTGTCAAGGAGCAAGCAAAGAGATTTCTTTTCTTGTTCTTCCCTTAGGTAAGAGGGAGATGATCCTCTTCAACCTCTCTTGGTAGTAGGGAACTTGATTTTGTATTGGTTGTGAGGAACCCTAGTTAGGGTTACTCTCTTTGTTGTATGGTTTTTGTGGTTATGTGTCTATTTTGCTTTATTTAATCTATTTTGTTAATCTTATATATATATTGATGATCTTGGATGGATTGGAATCATGAAATGGAAATAAAAGTCCTTTGCCTTCCTCATGGAGGCTCACGGCCATGACCCCCAATTTGAGGGATCATGATTGAAATTTGGTAATCAAGAAGGAAACATAATTAATTCAAGTGATTAAAGTGTAATGGAGTTAATAAAAACTTAGGATTTCTCCCTTAGGAGGCCACAGCCTCTAGGGCCAATTTAGGATCAAATTGTGTAACAACATGCAACCTTGGACTTTAAGTGAT
This sequence comes from Ormosia semicastrata, assembly GCA_029884595.1. Lineage (NCBI taxonomy): Eukaryota > Viridiplantae > Streptophyta > Magnoliopsida > Fabales > Fabaceae > Ormosia > Ormosia semicastrata. Next base: position 82,562,429 of record JAQQTO010000060.1, read on the forward strand.
CAAGTGATTAAATGGTTAATAATATAATGGATGGAAACCAATTTGATAACCTAAAGTAATTCTTTAGACCTAAGACAATAATGAGAGTGTGTGAGACTTGGAAAACTTTGAATAATTCTCTAAGTGAGTTTTGAATAAACTTAAAGTAAGGAAGTTAATAATCAAGAGAATTCCTCTAGAGAATAATTTCATAAGAAATATCAAATTGAAGTGAAACTTAATTAATTGGAATAATTAGGAATTAATTAGGGATTCATAAAATGGAAAGAACCAAGAATGAAGTTTTATCCAAAAACTTAGAATAAATGTTAATTAAAGCAAGACCATGAGTGCAAGTAAGAATGATAAATAATTCAATTTAAATCATTCTAAGGGAATTGGGTTTAAAATTTAATGAACGACTTATGTAATTAAAATAATAATGATGAAATGAATAATGTGAGAAAATTCTGCTAAAAGATGAACTTATTAAGAAGAATGTAGAAATTTAGGAATAATTCCATAATGTATCCTAAAAGTGTAATGTATTATTTAAGGAGTAATGATATTTATTGTGGGTCCATGAGTGAGACCAAGAATGTGTTGATGTTTATCTTGGCTAAATTATGGCATTTTGTGGAAAAGTATATTATTGTTAAATATACATGAATATACATTGTGCTTCGGAATCGAAATGTCGGACCTAGAAACATCAAATGGATGATTTAGTCAGATGCGGTTGGCCTATATAACCGAAAACGTCAGATAGACGAGTGAGTCAGATGGGACTGGTTATCAGAGGAAACCCAGATAACAGTGGTATTATGTAGTCATATGGACGATTATATAATATCACTGATGAAAATGGTATTAAACAATTGTATGGACAGTTGCTTTAATGCCATTGGGAATGGTACAACGGTAATTTGATTCCATTGATTATGCATTGAGTCGTCATGCATTGTGAAAGTCCGATAGACTATTTGTCAAGGCTATGTTGTCTAGGAGTTGAATTACACCTTAGTGCGGGTGCGAATAGACTAGTGTAGGTCCTACTGTTAACCTTGGTGGCGTTGGGGTGTGAGCGTCTCACAGTGGACAGTTGGTAGCCCCTCTGGGCCTGTGGGACAGACCGATGCAAATGCACCAACAATCTTGACCGAGACACTATCCTATATTGTGATCTTGTTGGAATGCTGTTGTATAAAGTCCTGTTGCGCAAAACTATTATTTTTCTAGAAAGCACTTGATTTTAGGCTGACGAGATACTGGCATGTCTCCCTGATCATTCTCTCTGATGTTTGTGTCTAGCTCCATAGAGTAGGATTTTGATATCATGTATATGTGCATAGTAAGTCAATGTATTACTTGGCATTTAATTTATATGATGATTGAGACTGTTATCTTATTAACGCTATAACTGCCTGGAATTGTTAAGTTGTTTAATATCTACTTCTTGATACTATTTATATGTCTTGTAATACTATGTGGGCATCCTACGTCATTTCTATTTCTTACTGCCATAATTGGTAATGAAGTTGGATATTTCACCTCTTGCTTGCACTACTCTTGTTTTATGTGATATTTGGTTAAAGACTGAGGAGGGAACGAGGTTGATTTTCCTAGATTTCACTTGGTTTGGCCTCCTGCTTTCGGTGATGTCATCAAGAAGGGGTTCTATTAGTTTCGTCAGGATTGTGTTCACCGGGGGTGTCAATGCTTGGCGAGTCGACTGGGCCTGCGAGCGTATACGGTATGTCGAGGATTTGAGCTTGACCATGAGGAGGACCCGCGATGGAGATCCTATACTGACTCTCATTACATCTGTGCATCTGGAGTTTGCCTTGCCTATCCGGGAGCTATGGGGTGATCCGCTTCACAACCCGAGAGAGGACGAGGATTCTATGGGATCAGCTGCTAGGGCACCTTCCCGTGGGACCGCACTCGGTCCTGTCCTTGTGTCTTCAGATGAGCCTGGAGAGGATCCCGAGGTGGATCCAATGGATTGCCCAACTCCTTAGTCGTGGTGTCGTTATGGATAGTTTATGTTTTCTTTTGTATTATCTGTATCAAGGTTCCTTGGAGTATAACTGTATTTTGTGTTTATCTAAGTAAATTATATTTCTAAATGACGGCATGTTTTTTTGTTCATTTACAGCTTATATTTTCTTTATATGCATAATGATTAATTTTTGGAAACTTGTTATTTTGAGTCATAGCACGCCTAAAATTTAGTGACTGTAGTAGAATGACGATTGTGCCGTGGTTACTAAATTGAAGGGTGTTACATGACACATGTGTCCTGATGAGTTGAGTTATGATAGACATTTGTCTTGACATAATCATGAGAATTCTTGATATGTTTTAAAGATTTGAAAGATAATATTTGACAAGGAGATTTCTAACTTGAAGATTTGAGTCTTAATGACTTTGGATTTAATGGATTTTTAAACATTAGATTTTGATGATATGATTGAATGATATGAGATTTTAATAACATGGTTTATGATGTGATCTTGATTATTAATAAGGATTTTCATAGTTAAATGAACCTCTGTTTCGGGAAGAGGAAAGACTCGATTTGGCTTTAGCCACCTTCCTATAGATTATTGTATTGAAATGATTTGAAATGATTTTTCCCTGAAACAGCTGGAATTATTGTGATGACATGATTTTTTTACATATTACTGAGTTGAGCTTGATAGAGGCATTACTCTTTTGATGTTATATTTTGTGTATAGTTATACACCATACACCATCTCATTGGGCCTTAGTGCTAATTGATGTACTATATATATATATATATATATATATATATATATATATATATATATATATATATATATGTATGTATATATACATATTGTTGTACGGGGAGATATGATGTGTATATGATTTCATTCTAAAGATATGTATTGCGTACTCCCACTTCAGGCTCATATGTTGTATATTATTTATTTATCTTCTCTTGAAATTATGATATTGATCTAAGTGACATTATCTAATATGATTATTAATGCATAATTCTGGATATGCCATTAGCTTAAGTTTTAGGATGTTACATTTTGGTATCAAAGCAGTTCATCCTGTAAGAGACTGGGTATAGACTTGTTATGCTTGTAGCATGAATGTTGTGCATTTTTCTATCATGATACTGCGTGTACTGATATGCTTGCATGATAGCCTTGAATTTCATGTTTATAGTTACTGTTGCATGATTACACGATATTGAGTTTGATCAACTCAATATATAATGTTCTGTGTATGCAAGATACTTTGGCATCATCGAGGCACATGTGGGGGGTAGGACATCTGATGGCAGTGATAGGGAAGGCATGATGAAAATGTTTAGAGAGATGACAGCTTCTATGAGTGCAGCTATGAGAGAATAGCTAGAAAGAATGGGAAACAACCAACATTCTCACCAAGAGAACTAGTCAGCAGTGGTGAGGGATTAGAATTTTCAGTACCTTACAGAGTTCAGAAAATTCAATCCACTGCCTTTTCATAGAGAATATGATCCTGCTAAAGCTCAAGAAGGGATAAAGGAGTTGGAAAATATATTTGTTGTAATAGCCTACAATGATGAGTAGCGGGTGTCCTAGGCCTCCTTTATGATGAAAGGGGAAGCTGAGAACTGGTGAACTGAATCAAGAAGACTTCTTGAAGCTACTGGGACTTAGATTTTGTAGGAGTTGTTCAAAACCACTTTCCTAGAAAAATACTTTCCTCCAAATGTCTAATAAGAGAAAGAGAAGAAGTTTTTGCAGTTGAAGCAAGGCAATATGACAGTGAGTCAATACTTGGCAAAATTTGAGGAGTTAGCTAAGTTCTCCTCTTATCTTAAATATAATCCGGATGAGAGATGGAAATGTGTCAAATTTGAGACAGGGTTGAAAGGAGATTTAAAGGATAAGGTGAAGCCCTTTGAAATTCAGAGTTTTCACACTTTGGTCAACAAGTGTAGAATTATTGAAGCTGCTAAATTGGAGAGCGAGCTGGAGCAAAAGTCTCAAGGGTTCCAAAAGAGAAAAATGACAGATGATGACTCTAAAAAGTTCTCAAAATTCAAGAATCATCAAGGAAAAAGAAAATAGAAGATAAGGGACCTCAGTGTCCAAAATGTGAGAGATATCACGGTGGCAAACCTTGCAAGATTGGCCAGATTAAGTGCTTCAATTGTGGCAAGAAGGGGCACTATGCTAAAAACTACCCCTAGAAACAAGAAATGGCAACTCCTAGACCTTTGACCAAGGGAAAAATGTTTACTCTGAGTAGCACTGAAGCAGCTCAATCCTCTAATCTTATACAGGGTAAGTGTATGGTTAAAGATAAGCTTTTAACTATACTTTATGATTCTGGGGCAACTCACTCTTTCATTTCTTATGAATGTATGAAGAAGTTGGGATTACCTGTTTCAAATCTTCCTTATGACCTTTCAGGTCTCCACCCCTACTAGTAAACCAGTAATCACTACTCAGATCTGCCTGAATTGTTGTGTTACTATTGAAAACAGAGATTTCCTTGTGAACTTGATATGTTTACCCCTTGTTGACATAGACCTAATCTTAGGCATGGACTAGTTGTCAAGTAATCATGTTGTTCTAAACTGCTTAGATAAAACTTTGGTGTTTATATTAGATACTCCTTCTCTGAATACTCTTTCTAAGTCCATATGCCTAAATGTCATTCAAGTCACCAACCACTTAATAGAAGGGGCTCAGGGTTATGTTATCCTCTTTTCGTTGAATTCTGAGAGGGAACAAAGTCTGGAAAACATACCGGTTGTGAGAGAATACCTAGAGGTGTTTCCTAAAGAAGTGAGAGAATTGCCACCCGAGAGAGAAATTGAGTTTGCTATAGACCTAGTGCCATGAACAGGGCTTATCTCCATAGCACCCTACAGGATGTCCCCTCTAGAACTTTCTGAGCTTAAGAAATAGATAAAAAAGTTACTAGATTAGAAGTTTATTCAGCTTAGTGTCTCACCTTGGGGGTGGCACCTGTACTTTTGGTAAAGAAAAAAGATGGTAGTATGAAGTTATGTGTAGACTACAGGAAATTAAACAAGGTCACAATTAAGAACAAATACCCACTGCCTAGGATAGATGATTTGATGGACCTGTTGAGAGGGGTTGTAATGTTTTCAAAGACTGACTTGAGATCTGGGTACCACTAAATATGGGTTTACTTTGAAGATTTGGAGGCATTATCTATATGGGGTCAAGTTTGAGGTCTTTAGTGATCATAAGAGTTTAAAATATCTGTTCGATCAAAAAGAGTTGAACATGAGGCAGAGGAGGTGGATGGAGTTTCTAAAAGATAATGATTTTGAGCTAAAGTATAATCCAAGTAAGGCAAATGTTATGGCCGATGCGGTTAGCAGAAAACTTTTGCATGTGTCTCGAATGATAGTATAAGAGATGGAATTCCTTAAAAGCTTCAGGAATTTGAGCCTAGCAACGACCATGTTACCACAAGGTCTTTGCTTGAAAAGATTAGAGATTCAGAATGACTTGAGGGCTTAAATTAGAGAAGCCTAAGAGGAAGATGAAGCTTTGAAGTTAATTGGCGAGCAGATTCTATTGGGAAAGAGAAAGGATTTTAAGAGGGCTCAAGATGGAACACTTATGTTTAGAAATAGACTTTGTGTTCCATAAGAAGATAAAATCAAAGAAAAGTTTTTAGAGAAAGCTCATAAGAGTAGATACACCACCCATATAAGAGCCACAAAGATGTACCAAGACCTTAAGGAGATATTTTGGTGGCCAAACATGAAAGGAGAGATAGTGGAATATGTGTCCAAATGTTTAGTATGCTAAAAGGTGAAAATAGAACACCAAAAACCTTTAGGACCCCTTCAACCTTTAGCAATTCCTAAATGGAAGTAGGAAAGCATATCAATGGACTTTGTGATGGGATTGCCTAGGACCCAGTAAGGCCATGATGCCATTTGGGTGATAATGGACAAGTTAACTAAATCTACCCATAAAATCAAATTAGTCACTGGATAAGTTGGCCCAACTTTATCTCCAAGAGATTATTAGGTTGCACAGGATCTCCTCGAGTATTATATCAGATAGAGACCCTAGGTTCATATGTAGGTTTTTGGGATCCCTGCATAGATCCTTTAGGACAAAATTGAGTTTTAGTATAGCCTATCATCTGCAAACTGATGGCCAAACTGAGAGGACCATCCAAACCTTGGAAGATATACTTAGAGCCTATATGCTTGACCATCGGGGTAGTTGGGATAAGTTCTTACCTTTGCTAGAATTTTCCTATAACAATAGCTATCACACTAGTATAGGGATGACACCTTATGAATCTTTGAATGGCAGAAAGTGTAGGTCTCCCTTATGCTAGTGCAAAACTAAGGAACAGACTATCCTAGGTCCAGAGATGGTTCATCAGACCACCGAACAGATTAGAAAGATCAGGGATAGGATGTTAGTAGCCCAAAGTAGGCAAAAGAGTTATGCCGATGAGTGGAGGAGGCCCCTGGAATTCAATGAAGGAGAACATGTGCTCCTCAGAGTCACTCCAACTACAGGAGTTGGTAAGGCTATCAAGACCAGAAAGTTGACTCCTTCGTTTCTTGGTCCCTTCCAAATTTAGAAAAGAGTTGGACCAGTTGCTTACCAAATAGCCTTACCCCCCAGTTTATCAAACCTCCATGATGTTTTCCATGTTTCTCAACTCCGAAGGTATAATCTGAATCCTTACCACATTCTAAGAGATGAATCAATACAGTTGAAAAATGATTTAACTTTTACAGTTAAACCTGTAAGGATCTCAGATAGAGCTGTGAAAGAACTTAAAAGAAAACAGATTCCTTTGGTAAAGGTGTTATAGGAGGGAGGAGACTCCGAAGAGGCCACATGAGAACTCGAATCCTATATGATGACAAATTATCCGAAACTTTTTTTCATAAGGTAAATAAATTTTGAGGACAAAATTTACAAAAAGGAGAGGAGAATTGTAACATTCTCTTCTAACTAATAGATTTAATCAAGTTATAGAAGCTCAGTAGAGAATGGGTGACAGTTACCTGAAAATTTTGGAAATGATTTGGAATAAATTGAGCCTAAACCCATAACACTAAAGCTTGAGAGGGTGATATCACAATATAAGTAAAATGGTGTAATGGTAACATAGAAAATGGGAGTGATTTCTAGAATTTTCTACAATATCTTCGAAGGTGAGAAAATTCATTTTTTTTAAGAACTAAAATGTCTTCAATAGATATAAGGCATACAGTTGGTATTTTTGGTTTTGAGACCCATTTCACGTCCCTATTTTTACTGTAGCTTTCTACTACACCAATACCCAATGCAAGATATTTTGAGTATTTTATTATTTTCCTTCATCTTTCTACATACTAACCTATGACCTCTCTCTCTCTTATGTTTCACTTTCTTCTTACTCTTTCTTTCTCTCATTTTGGCTCCACTCACTCTCTATTCTCTCCATTTTGACATGACCAGCAAAAGGAAAGGGAAACAAGAATAAGAAGGAGCACAAGGAAAGAATGTATAAGAAAGGAAAAAGGAAAGTTACTACAAGCTAGGTAGGGATTTTCATTGCTTTTCTATTTCTTCCTTTGTCTTCCAATGTTTTGGAAACTTGAGATTTTGAATGATGATTTTGAAATTGGAAAAGATGATTTTATGTTGATTATGATTTAAGAACTTGATTCTTGAACTATGCTTGATGAATTTTTAAGATTTGAAAAATATGTTTGTACCCATGTTGAGATATGATATTTTATGAGTTATTTGGTTGCATATTTATGATGATTTGATGTTATTGTTGATGTTTAATGGATTGGTTTAGGTTGAAATGGTTTAAAGGCTCTATTTTTTGCAAATTTTTGCATTGTAATCGATTACATATCCCTTGTAATCGATTACCAAGCTTCTGGAGTTGCGAAATGTGTTTCTGCGCAGCTTGTAGTCGATTACATGGCCTATGTAATCGATTACAAGGCTTCTGGGAAAGATGTAATGGATTACTTATGTAATGGATTACATCCTATTGTAATCGATTACATGACTTCTGCCAGGCTTGTAGTCGATTACCAAGGCTATGTAATTGATTACCAAGCCCCTGATTTGAGGATTTAGGTCTGAAAATGATGGAAAAATAGCTCTTTAACCCAGGTAACCTAAATACAAACCTTAAACCTTAAATTGAATGATTGGAATTCATTAGATTGTGAAAATATTATGTATCCAAACAAGTTTAAGAAAATGATTTCATGACATGATTGAATCAAATAAGATTGATGATTTGAGAAATGATTTTATGATGTTGTTGCATCAAGTGAGATTGATTGATGAATTTGAATACCCATGATGAGTATGAATGGATTATGCATTATATTTCATATGTGATGATTTGATGAATAAAATGATTAGATTTTCATGGGTATCCCGTTGTGGAACTAGACTGGTTGGGTTTTGGATATACCTAGTACTAGGGTAAGTTATGCATAAAGGTAAGAAAGGATTTGGGAATCTCTCTATACCCGAGTAATTGAGGTTAAAGAAGACCTCCCTCTTTACCCATGTTTCCCTAGACGTCAAGTGTTATACGAAAACCTCTTTACTTGGGGTTATCCTAAATCTAGGATAGAGGGGGAGCAAATCAAACTCTACTGAGGAAGCGGGTCAAACTTCCCTAAATAATCGATAGTGTGAGGACAGATAATTCCTTCCCTATCAAAAGTAGTTGAGGATGGATAATTCCCCTACTACTTACCACTTGAGATGAGGACAGACAATTCCCTCATTGGCGTGGTTGATTGAGATTGATATGGTCTAGTTACTTGAAGTAGTCCTGTGGGTAGCGTGATTGACCACTACTGATGGGTTGAAGTGCACCAAGCCGAAAATAGACTACTATCAAGAGATCGGTATTATGAGGACGGATAATTCTCTCCATACCATTTGATTTGAGAAGACACATGTGTCTTGATGAGTTAAGTTATGATAGACATTTGTCTTGACATAATCATGAGAATTCTTGATATGTTTTAAAGATTGGAAATATAATATTTGAAAAGGAGATTTCTGACTTGATGATTTGAGTCTTAATGACTTTGGATTTGATGGATTTTTAAACATTAGATTTTGATGATATGACTGAATGATATGAGATTTTAATAACATGATTTTATGATGTGATCTTGATGATTAATAAGGATTTTCATAATTAAATGAACCTCTGTTTTGGGAAGAGGAATGACTCGATTTGGCTTTGGCCACCTTCCTACGGATTATTGTATAGAAACGATTTGAAATGATTTTTCCCTGAAACAGCTGGAATCATTATGATGACACAATTTTTTTACAAACTACTAAGAATTTTATGATTCCTACCCCATTTCTTTGATTTCCATAATGATTCCAGAATGATCTCCAACAACTTGTAATGATGGAGTTGGACTTGAGCTTGATAGAGGCATTACTCTTTTGATGTTATATTTTGTATACGATTATACACCATTCTTTTGGGCCTTAGTTCCAAATGATGTACTATATATATATATACACACACACACACACACACATTTTGTTGTACGGGGAGAGATGATTTGTATATGATTTCATTCTAAAGATATGTATTGCGTACTCTGGCTTCAGGCTCATTTGTTGTATATTATTTATTTATCTTCTCTTGAAATTGTGATATTGATCTAAATGATATTCTCTAATATGATTGTTAATGCATAATTCCAGATATGCCATTAGCTTAACTATTAGGATGTTACAGGTCACGCCAAGGCGTGAGTCTTAGAGTATGTGCACTGTAACACCCCAACTTTTGGGATAATTATAATATAGTCCCAAAATGTACTGTTTTGTGAATTCTGTGAGTAGTAAATTAAATTTGACTGTTTCGTGAGTGTACTTGATTGTTGTGTGTGATTTGCTCCGAGCCAGGGAAATAATAATTTTCTGGCCGAAAAAATCTTATTTTAATTAATTGGAGCTGGGGGATCTTACTAAACCCAATTCTGGTTGATATATATATTAATCTCGTAATTTTTAGATTTAATTGTGTAATAATTTTTTTTATATTTTTATAATATTATTTTATATTACAGTACCTACTGTCTCAAAAACAGTAAAAATCTACTTTGATTTGACCACAGATCTTTAAAAGTACTGTGGGACCCACGTTTAGGAAAAACAGTCGACTGTGCTGACTGGACAAATTCTAGCCAATGAGAGCAAGTCAACGAAAGTGGCTTGACGTTTTAAACCAATAGGAAAAGGTCAACAAAAGGAGCATGGACTTTGATTTGGACCGTTGGATGAAGACTTAGTTAGGAAGCCTTTGATTTCAACCGTTGATCAAATCAATGGTGAGATTAGAATTCAAGATTTATGACTAATTAATATCTACCTTAGATCTAATCTATGGCTAGGAATTAAAGATGAAATCAATGGTTAGAATTAAGTCAAAAATAGTAGGCTTGAATTTGGTTAGTAGCTAATTAAGCTTAATTTGACTAAACTAATTACTTAATTAGCAAACTAAGTGAACTAGTTTAATTCTTAATTAATTATAATCTAAATATTAATTAGATATACTAATATTGATTAAAGGTTATAATATATGTTAATATATATTAAACTAATTGATTATATGATTAGAATGTTGATTTAGTTTTAATAGGATAATTAACCTAATTAATTGTCTAAATAATTAGCATGTAATTAGGAGTAAATGGAAAACAATTAAACCCATAAAATGCCAAGGAGTTACACGGTTGGGTAGCAGCCTTTGGAGGCTTGGATGGCTTGGTTCTACTAGCTTCTTGAACCCTCCAAATTGTCATAAACCATGTGCACCATCATGTGCATTCAATTGGATATTTACCTAGCAAAATCCAACACTCAACCTCACCCAAAAAGCCACTCACGGCAGCAGCCCCTTCTATTTCCCTCTTCACTTTTATTTCACACTTATCCTAAATCTAAGCTATTCATTTTCTCTCCAAAAATACCAAGAACCCATGCACACTTTCTCTTCCACTTTTTCTCCATAGATTCGGCCAAGCCCTCACCCCACACAACCAAACCTCTATAATTTTATCTCATCATATTTCCTAAACCCAAATCCTATTCTAAACACTTTTCATTCACAAAGTTTTTCCAAATTCCTACTCTATCTTGTCCAAAATCCAACCTTTTGCTTACATTCTTAAGGGTAAGTTTTGTTTCTTTGGTTCAAAATTTGATTTCTAATTTTTCTAACCATGATTGTTCCATGGTTTTCCAATATTGTACCTTGTATGTGTTTTTACTAATTGTTTAAGAATTTTAGGGATTTGTTTGGGAGATTGCATGAAATTTCAAGAAAGAAGGAAACTAACCGATTAATTGTCTTCAAGAGGTAAGAGGGAGATTTAATCTCATCAACCCTAAGTGGTGATGGAAAAATGGATTTGTTTGTGTATGGAATCCATAAGGATTCATTTGTGTGGTTGTTTATTGTATTTATTATTTATTTGTGTAATTGTTTAAATGCTTTCCTATTTGTGATTTATTTTGCTATGCATGATTATAGCTTTCATTATTTTTGCTATGCATGTTTATGGCTTTAAAATATATTGTATGTATATTATATGTGATTATATAATTGCATGTGTTTATAATTGTATATAATTGTATAATTATTAAATTAGGATGTTAATAACATGTACGATTTGCATGAGTGTTCCAAAGAACACACTATGAGGCTCACGGCCTTACACCAAATAGAGAACCAAAATTTTCTTAGTAATTTTCTAAATTACTGATTTAAGGAATCTAAGTAAAATAATCAAATTAAAGTTGATTTAAGTTAATTGTGGCCAATATGCCATTTAGTGTATAATCAAATACCATTTTATTTTTGATTTGGCCAACATGCCATTTTATTTGCTAAAATAGGTTAGGTAAGTGATTTACAACATAAATGGATTCCAATGATTCATTGAGAAAAATAAAAGGAATAAATTCAGTTCTAGAATTTTAACTTAGCAGAAATTAGTTTAAATAAGAATTAAATTAGACGCTTGAAAAATACTAACGTAGAGCTCATTCCATAAAATTTGAAGCGCGTTTGTAAGTTTCAAAGTGAAATTATTGGGTAAAAAAATAAAATAAACTATATTTAGAGAAAAACGTTAAAAATACCTTATACTGATTTTATAGGCAAAATGCTACTAAAATTTATTAAAATCAGACGCATAAAATGAAAAGATTTCATACTATATTTAGAATACAAGAAAAATACTCTATGTATTTTAAATATACTAGATATAGTTTTACACATATTGAAAATAATAATTATAAGCTATTCGGTTAAGAAAATGAATTAAAAATCCTATGCGATTGAGAAAATGACTTAAAAAGATTTTACGATGTTTAAAAACGTCAAAATATCTTTACGCGATTTAAAAATATTTGTGAAAACGATGAGATTGCGAAAACACGATAAAATCCCTACGCGATTGAACAATACTGTGAGTTTTGCTGTCGGGCCAAAGTGGTGGACCCAGACATATTGTAGTGTAGTACTGTCAGGTGGGACGTACTATACTTTGTTATTTTGTGAATAAGGGTATTTTGGTAATTTTTCATAATTATGGTAAAATTTGGATAATAAGGGTATTTTTGTCATTTTAGATCATACTTAGAGTGTTGTGCCAATTTGGGTTATAATTGGTGATTGATTGACGAGGCGAATTACACCGTGTTTGGTGTGATAAGCGTAGTGTGGTTCATTTATGAACTTGGAGGCATTAGTGAGCGGAGGATCCCATATGTGGACAGTGGTAGCACCTCTGGGCCGTGGTAACGGGCAACACACTAATGATCTTGACAAGCACTATTTTTAGTCGAGATCTTGAGGGGACTATTAAGTACTATGCCTATGGTACACGATGTTGGACTGTGTACTACTACACGATGTTTTGGACTGTGGGCTATAGACACAAAGATTTGACAGTGCAATAGTTTGGTTGGGCAGCCATAAATTATTATTAGTTTCTATTTGGATCATTCTCTCAGATATCCGTGTTTAGCTCCATGGAGTAGGAACGAGTCAGTGTGTGTATCATTCATCATCTGCATTTTAAATATTTATTATGTTCATGCATTATTTGCATTTTACTGTTCATGCTTTCTCTGCACTTTACTGTTTACCATATTCTGTGATAAACTGTATGATGTATTGCTTTAGTATATATTGTATGATATGATGATATATGTTATTTAATATATATATATTGCTTTGTTATATTATGTATGATGTATTAAATTGCTATACCGTATATGATGTAATAGCATGTGTTATTGTAATATCTGCTTGCCATTGTAAATACCTGTTTGTATTGTCATTTTCTTAATTGCCATGCGGGTAATGATGTTGATTGTCTCACCTCTTTATTGTATTGTTCTATTTTGTTTTCTACTTTATGTTTATATCATCGAAGACTAGAATGGCGGCAAGGCGAGATCAATTAGGTTTCTTTAGACTTCAGTTTCTCGAAGGCGCTGAGGCTTGGTATGTCCACTGGGACACAGGACACATAGAGTACAGTGGTGATGTTACTTTATCAATAAGTAGGACTCGACATGGGTTTGTTACTACACGTTATATGGCTACGTTCGTACAGGTTATTTTACCTATTAGGGAGTTGTGGGATGAGTTTCACTATACCCCTAGAGAGAACTTCGATACACTTTTGGGTCGAATTTCTATCGGTCAAGACATTCCTAACTAAGGAATTTGTCTTATGACGAGGGCTCATATCTTAGGTGTTATGTTTGAGTAGTATACTGTCTTTTATTGTTTCTATTAAATATTAATAGTTGTAAATTAATTTTATACTTTAGACAAGAATCACATGTTTATTATGATGAGTTTATGTTTGTTCTATTTTGTGTTCCATGTTATTTTATTTTAATGTTATAATTATAAAAAGGAAAAAAAAATATACCACAAATATTATTCAAGTATCAAGTGTTTTACAACTTGGGTAAGGATTTTATTTATTTTTATTTTTCTGCATCATAAATGTGACATCCCCAGAAAGGGTGTTACATTAGTTGGTATCAGAGCCCAAGTTAGAGTCTTTTGGGTTTGTGGGTAGGTTTGTCTTGTTTGTGTTGTGTGAATCTCTGATATTAAACACAGAGATATGTTACGATTTTCGAAAGGAAATGACTTTGTGCGAAATAGCTACGTTTGGTTCGTTGTGTGTTGATTTTGTTTATCTTTGAAGAAAGATAATGAGGCATTACGAACATGAGCGTGTGGACATGCAACGTGATGAGGATCGTATAGCCGCAGCTAGAAGAGTGATGGAAAAGGTGGTGTAAAGCTGTAGTATAACAAAGATAGATGATCTCTCTGCAGCAGGAACTGATAATCGAATTTCATAGCTTATTAGGATTGGAACAGCCAGCGGATGCGAGAAGCTGTAACTTAGAATCTTCAATAATTCAAAGTAGAAGGAAGCGTAAGGTCAATCGTTTTTAGCGAAAGTCATATGTGCAACCATCGGGGAAGCATCAACGAACAGAAAAAGAAAGTATTAGTGACAACAATTTTGGTCAGACTGTGGCATCACCAATGAAGTACTTGAAGTGTGGAAAGCCTGAACACTTATTCAAAGAGTGTGATCAGCTGAAGATGGAAATTCCCGTTTGTAATATACGTGTTTCAAAATCTCGAAAAAGAAGAAAGAGCCGATGCAAGAAGTGTAATGAGAATGTTCAAAGACAAAAACATAAGAAGCGAGAAAGTCGTGCCATAGAGGGTAATCTTAAAACTGTGCTGTATAATTCGCGAGGTAACTCATTCTCTTGTGATCAGTGATTGTGCAAAACTTTTGGAGTTATCTATGTTTTACTTCTTTTCATAATGTTACTTCAACTCCTAAACTTGCTATTACTATTTGAACCTGTTTAAAACTACCTAATTATTATTATTAGAGTTTGAAATTTTTTTGATCTGGTTTGTCTATTTCTTTCTCAAATAGACTGAGTAAATCAATTTCATCTATCTGTGTCTTTGTTATAGCATGATCTAAGTATTTCTACTCTTCTTGATTAAACTTGTTGCTTATGCTCAAGTTTTCTAATTCTACCCTATTTCTATTGAACATCAAATCTTTTCTGTTGATTTGATTTGTTTATCTAAAATTACATCTATTTGAGATCCTGATTTTTAACTGGATTGGTCACTTACCAACCATATCCTACTAGATTGTTGCAATGCAATTTAGTATTTCTTTGACCTGAGATTTTTGGATTTGAATCCAGAAAGTTCATTTCTAAAATTATTGAACTATGTTCATTTCAAAATCTATTAGACCATCTCAAATTCTTGGTTGGACTAATCTGGTAACCTACTTAATAGTTTTATTACTTTTCCTTATGACCTCCATAGTATCTTTCATGTGTTTCACTTAAGAAGGATTATTCTTGATCTAACTTATGTCATAGTATCAAATACAGTTCAATTGGAAGAAAACTTGATCTATGAGACAGCTTCTGTTAAGAGTAAAAATAGGCAAGTAGAACAACTTATCTTGATGAAGAAAATCTGGAATAATGTGACGACAGGGGATCCAGAAGACCAAATGAAGGAAATCACTGTTTGCTCCAAGATCGACTTGTGTGCTGGTTATTATCAGATTCGAGTAAAGGTAGAGAATGTTCCAAGACAATTTTTCAGATGCGTTGCAGGAACTATGTATATTTAGTACTACCGTACGATGTAAGAAATATTTTGGCGGTGTTCACGAACTATATAAATAGGATCTTTCTTTCTCATCTAGGCAAATTTGTCATTATTGGCAATATTTTGACCTATTCTCGAAATTCAAAGGAACATGCTGAAGATCTTAATGCAGTTCTTCAATTTCTGAAGAAGAAGGAGGAGTTATGCGTGAAATTAGTCAAATGCAAAATTCTGTTAGAAGCAGTTCAACTCGTGGATTTAGATTGAATGTTGACATCGAATAGAAAGGTGGTGGCGTATACTTGAAGGCAGTGGAATGTGCGTGAGAAGAATTATTCAATTTATGTTTTTGGATATTGCGATAGTCATTTTGCAAGGAAAACCTGAAGATATTTTCTTTCCTGTATAGTCTACGATAATTTCAAGAGCTTGAAGTACCTGTTCAATCAAGAACGGCTTGGATATAAAACAGTGACAATAGTTAGAATTTTTAAAGGACTTGTTGGGATGAATTTCTACCATTAATAGAGTTCATATACAACGATAGTTTCGTTCGAGCATAGGAATGACACCCTGTGAGGCATTATATGGGAGACGCTGTAGAATGCCATTGCGTTGGTATCGTACTGGTGAAAGTAACATCGTAGGATCAGAAATTGTGTGACAGACAACTAAGGAAGTGAAGATACTTCGAGATAAGATGAGGATGACTCGGACGCGACAAAAGAGTTATGCTGATAAAAGACAGAGACCGCTTGGATTTGAAGAAGGCGATCATGTATTTCTACGTGTGACACCTATGACTGGGGTTGGACAAGCAATTAAGTCAAGGAAACTCACTCTGAAGTATCGGGCCGTTTTAGATATTTCATCGATAGATCCGATAGTTTATCAGATTTCACTACCACCATTCTTATCGAATCTTCGTGATGTATTTTACGTATCACAACTACGGAAATATATTTCTAATCTGACTCACGTCATCGAATCAGACACTGTACAACTGAAGGAGAATTTAACCTATGAGACGTTTCCAGTCAAGATTGAAGAACGAAGGACAAAGTAACTTTGATAACAACGAAATTGTGTTGGTTAAAGGAGTTTAGAACGATGTAGGTAGAGAAGCTACGTGGGAGCTAAAAGATAGGATGAGGGAGTAATACCCTCAATTGTTTTGATGTATGATGAATTTCAGGGAAGAAATTCTTTTTAGTAGGGGAGAGTTGTAACACCCCAACTTTTGGGATAATTACAATATAATCCCGAAATGTACTGTTTTGTGAATTCTGTGAGCAGTAAATTAAATTTGACTGTTCCGTGAGTGTACTTGACTGTTGTGTGTGATTTGCTCTGAGCCAGGGAAATAATAATTTTCTGGCCGAAAAAATCTTATTTTAATTAATTGGAGTTGGGGGATCTTACTAAACCCAATTCGATTATATATATATTAATCTCGTAATATTTTGGATTTAAGCGTGCAATAAAATAATTTTATATTTTTATAATATTATTATTTTATATTACGATACCCTCTTGTCTCAAAGACAAGTAAAAATTTTTTCGGTTTGACCACAGATCTTTAAAAAATCTTGTGGGACCGCATTTAGGAAAAGTGATGATTGTCTTGTTGGACAAATTCCAGCCAATGAGAGCAAGTCAACGAAAGTGGCTTGACTTTTTAAACCAATAGGAAAAGGTCAACAAAAGGAGCATGGACTTTGATTTGGACCGTTGGATGAAGACTTAGTTAGGAAGCCTTTGATTTCAACCGTTGATCAAATCAATGGTGAGATTAGAATTCAAGATTTATGACTAATTAATATCTACCTTAGATCTGACCTATAGCTAGGAATTAAATATGAAATCAATGGTTAGAATTAAGTCAAAAATAGTAGGCTTGAATTTGGTTAGTAGCTAATTAAGCTTAATTTGACTAAACTAATTACTTAATTAGCAAACTAAGTGAACTAGTTTAATTCTTAATTAATTATAATCTAAATATTAATTAGATATACTAATATTGATTAAAGGTTATAATATATGTTAATATATATTAAACTAATTGATTATATGATTAGAATGTTGATTTAGTTTTAATAGGATAATCAACCTAATTAATTACCTAATTAATTAGCATGTAATTAGAAGTAAATGGAAAACAATTAAACCCTTAAAATGCCAAGGAGTTACACGGTTGGGCAGCAGCCTTTGGAGGCTTGGATGGCTTGGTTCTACTAGCTTCTTGAACCCTCCAAATTGTCATAAACCATGTGCACCATCATGTGCATTCAATTGGATATTTACCTAGCAAAATCAACACTCAACCTCACCCAAAAAGCCACTCACGGCAGCAGCCCTTCTATTTCCCTCTTCACTTTTATTTCACACTTATCCTAAATCTAAGCTATTCATTTTCTCTCCAAAAATACCAAGAACCCATGCACACTTTCTCTTCCACTTTTTCTCCATAGATTCGGCCAAGCCCTCACCCCACACAACCAAACCTCTATAATTTTATCTCATCATATTTCCTAAACCCAAATCCTATTCTAAACACTTTTCATTCAAAAAGTTTTTCCAAATTCCTACTCTATCTTGTCCGAAATCCAACCTTTTGCTTACTTTCTTAAGGGTAAGTTTTGTTTCTTTGGTTCAAAATTTGATTTCTAATTTTTCTAACCATGATTGTTCCATGGTTTTCCAATATTGTACCTTGTATGTGTTTTTACTAATTGTTTAAGAATTTTAGGGATTTATTTGGGAGATTGCACGAAATTTCAAGAAAGAAGGAAACTAACTGATTAATTGTCTTCAAGAGGTAAGAGGGAGATTTAATCTCATCAACCTTAAGTGGTGATGGAAAAATGGATTTGTTTGTGTATGGAATCCATAAGGATTCATTTGTGTGGTTGTTTATTGTATTTATTATTTATTTGTGTAATTGTTTAAATGCTTTCCTATTTGTGATTTATTTTTCTATGCATGATTATAGCTTTCATTATTTTTGCTATGCATGTTTATGGCTTTAAAATATATTGTATGTATATTATATGTGATTATATAATTGCATGTGTTTATAATTGTATATAATTGTATAATTATTAAAATAGGATGTGAATAACATGTACGATTTGCATGAGTGTTCCAAAGAACACACTATGAGGCTCACGACCTTACACCAAATAGAGAACCAAAATGTTCTCAAGCAATTTTCTAAATTATTGATTTAAGGAATCTAGGTAAAATAATCAAATTAAAGTTGATTTAAGTTAATTGTGGCCAATATGCCATTTACTGTATAATCAAATACCATTTTATTTTTGATTTGGCCAACATGTCATTTTATTTGCTAAGATAGGTTAGGTAAGTGATTTACAACATAAATGGATTCCAATGATTCATTGAGAAAAAAAAAAGGAATAAATTCAGTTCTAGAATTTTAACTTAGCAGAAATTAGTTTAAATAAGAATTAAATTAGACGCTTGAAAAATACTAACGTAGAGCTCATTCCATAAATTTTGAAGCACGTTAGTAAGTTTCAAAGTGAAATTATTGGTTAAAAAATAAAATAAACTATATTTAGAGAAAAACGTTAAATATACCTTATCTTTTGATTTTATAGGCAAAATGTTGTCAAAATTTATTAAAATCAGACACATAAAATGAAAAGATTCCATACTATATTTAGAATACAAGAAAAATACTCTACATATTTTAAATATACTAGATATAGTTTTACACATATTGAAAATAATAATTATAAGCTATTCGGTTAAGAAAATGAATTAAAAATCCTACGCGATTGAGAAAATGATTTAAAAATATTTTACGATGTTTAAAAATGTCAAAATATCTTTACGCGATTTAAAAATGTTTGTGAAAATGACGAGATTGTGAAAATGCGATAAAATCCCTACGCGATTGAACAATACTGTGAGTTTTGCTGTCGGGCCAAAGTGGTGGACCCAGACATATTGTAGTGTAGTACTGTCAAGTGGGACGTACTATACTTTGTTATTTTGTGACTAAGGGTATTTTGGTAATTTTTTGTAATTATGGTAAAATTTGGATAATAAGGGTTTTTTTGTCATTTTAGATCATACTTAGAGTGTTGTGCCAATTTGGGTTATAACTGGTGATTGATTGACGAGGTGAATTACACCGTATTTGGTGTGATAAGCATAGTGTGGTTCATTTATGAACTTGGAGGCATCAGTGTGCGGAGGATCCCATATGTGGACAGTGGTAGCACCTCTGGGCCGTGGTGACGGGCAACACACTAATGATCGTGACAAGCACTATTCTTAGTCGAGATCTTAAGGGGACTATTAAGTACTATGCCTGTGGTACACGATGTTGGGCTGTGTACTACTACACGATGTTTTGGACTGTGGGCTATAGACACAAAGATTTGACAGTGCAATAGTTTGGTTAGGCAGCCATAAAGTATTATTAGTTTCTATTCGGATCATTCTCTCAGATATCCGTGTTTAGCTCTATGGAGTAGGAACGAGTCAGTGTGTGTATCATTCATCATCGCATTTTAAATGTTTATTATGTTCATGCATTATTTGCATTTTCTTGTTCATGCATTCTCTCGCACTTTCTTGTTTACCATATTCTGTGATAAATCGTATGATGTATTGCTTTAGTATATATTATATGATATGATGATATATGTTATTTAATATATATATATTGCTTTGTTATATTATGTATGATGTATTAAATTGCTATACTGTATATGATGTAATAGCATGTGTTATTGTAATATCTGCTTGCCATTGTAAATACCTGTTTGTATTGTCATTTTCTTAATTGTCATGCGGGTAATGATGTTGATTGTCTCACCTCTTTATTGTATTGTTCTGTTTTGTTTTCTACTTTATGTTTATATCATCGAAGACTAGAATGGCGACAAGGCGAGATCAATTAGGTTTCTTTAGACTTCAGTTTCTCGAAGGCGCTGAGGCTTGGTATGTCCACTGGGACAATGGACACATAGAGTACAGTGGTGAAGTTACTTTATCAGTAAGTAGGACTCGACATGGGTTTGTTACTACACGTTATATGGTTACGTTCGTACAGGTTATTTTACCTAATAGGGAGTTATGGGATGAGTTTCACTATAGCCCTAGAGAGAACTTCGATACACTTTTGGGTCGAATTTCTATCGATCAAGACATTCCTAACTAAGGAATTTGTCTTATGACGAGGGCTCATATCTTAGGTGTTATGTTTGAGTAGTATACTGTCTTTTATTGTTTCTATTAAATATTAATAGTTGTAAATTAATTTTATACTTCAGACAAGAATCACATGTATATTATGATGAGTTTATGTTTGTTCTATTTTGTGTTCCATATTATTTTATTTAAATGTTATAATTATAAAAAGGAAAAAAAATATACCACAAATATTATTCAAGTATCAAGTGTTTTACAACTTGGGTAAGGATTTTATTTATTTTTATTTTTCTGCATCATAAATGTGACATCCCCAGAAAGGGTGTTACATGCACCCGAGAGCAGCATGTTGCAGCGTGAATGCACCACGCCGAGGCATAAAGGACCAGAGAGCAGCGCACCGCGACATAACAAGGGCTGCGCCGAGGCGTGAGCTCCAGAATTTCTCAAAAATGGGATTCTTGATGTATTGATGTGTCCTTCCAATTTGGATCATTTATATATGTTTTCTAATGTGTGTTAAGACACAAATAGGGATATTTCAAGAGAGAAATTATCACCTAGCAAGTATAAGAAAGCTTAAGCCTTTGAGCATCCAAGAGTGGGTAAACATCTAGCACCTTAGGCCACTTTTTGTGGTATGTGTATCACTTTAAGATGTAACAAGTGATGATCTGGTGTTTAGATGTATGTATGTAGGATGTTTTGGTAGTATTAGTCTTTGTGAGTATGTTTTGATGGTGTGCACAATCATTTAGGCCAAGGGAGATAAGTGAGGAGTCCAAAAGGTTCTTTTGAGCAAGGATTCAACCCGAACTTCTCGATAGTGCTAGGAAACGTGTAATGTGAGGATGAGCTTTCCCTCTATTTACCACAAGATAATACACTAAATCAAAAATCCTAGTTAAACATCTTGGTTTTAAGTTGGACTAAGTATGTATGATAAAATGTATGTTAACTTAGTATATTTAGTTACTAAAGTATGACCTTGTAGTGTTTAAACATATCTTATTTATCTTGTGTTAAGATTATGTTTATTATGCTATGTATGACTAGTTTTGGTTTACTCATACTGAGAATTGTTTATTCTCACCCCATTGTGTTGCATTGTAATTGTAAGTGAAAGTTCTTCAAAGAAAACGAAGAAAAAGGAAGCTAAGGATTAGACTAGTTCTAGTTTTATTTCTTATATTACAATCTTTGTATCTTTTTATACTTCTTTTGTAATGTAAAAAGTTATGTATTACTTCATGCCCTTGGGAGGCTAATATATATACATATATATGCTTTTTTTATGAGTTTTATGTTTTTCGCATTTCATAAGGCTCTTTATAATTACTCCAATGTACATTATGGATATATTATCAGGTTAATAGGTATGTAATGATGTTGTAATGCTGGTTATCATTATAAATGTTGCATTTATTTGGATTTTAGTATTAAGATGTTATATTATGGTATCAGAGCAGTTCATCTTGTTGAGCCGGGATATGGACTGACTATGCTTAGGCATGTTTAAGAGTTCTTTTTTTATGATTTGTGCTTTTCTAGTCTCATGTGTAAGACGTTTTGATAGATTGCATGATTTGCCTTATGTTTATTTGTTTTTTGCTACTGTTGCACAATTACATGATATTGAGACTGTAGCTCAATATATATTGTTTCTGTGTGTACAAGAAACTATGGCACTGCCAAAGTGAACTACAGAAACAAGGAACTCAACCTCAAAAGGTCCTGATATGACTATAGCATTTATGGCTATGGCCAATGCTATGAGAGAGCAAGCAGCTGTTACGATAAGGGTGCTTGAGAGGATGGAAGCAAATCCACCTCAGCCACCTACACCACCTTTGCAACTAGTACAGGAAGTACAACAAGTCAGGAGGAATCAAAACTTTCAAGACTTGTCAGCTTTCTGTCAGACGAACCCTCCACCTTTTAGAGGCAAGTATAATCTCACTAAGGATGTGGAGTGGCTCAGTGAGATGGAAAAGATATTTGAAGTAATGATTTGCTTGAATGAACAAAAGGTGTCCTTTGCCTCCTATATGTTGAAGGGAGAGGCGAAACATTGGTTGAAAAGTACAAAAAGGGTACTAAAAGCTGCTGGAACTCAGATGTCTTGGGAGGTCTTCAAGACAACCTTTTTGGAGAAGTATTTTTTGCAAACTCTACATGATGATAAGGAAGTGGAGTTTATGCATTTAGAATAAGGAAGCTTGTCATTGGGCCAATATGTGGCCAAGTTTGAGGAGTTTTCGAAATTCTCTTCGTATTTTCATTACCATTCGAATGAGAATTAGCAGTGTTTGAAATTCGAAACTAGCTTAAGAAATGAGATAAAAAGTATAGTAAGACCAATAGAGATCAGGGATTTCCTTCTCTAGTCAACAAGTGTAGAGTTGTGGAGTCAAGTGTTGATAGCTACATAGAATGCAGTTATTTGTGCCCTATCCTTGTGCTAGAATGAATGCTATTTCCTTGTTGAAATGCATATTTGGAGGGTTTTGTGCTTATATCTGATATATTCTGAATCTAAGCCTTTTTGATGTGTTATTATGCAAACTGTGTTTAATTGTCATGAATTGAGTAGATTTATATATGTTACTGATTTGGTGTATTCTCTATGTTAGGAGGGGCTCCAAACAAGGTTAAATATGGAGCAAATGAGCTTAAAGAGGAAGAGAAGCCAAATCTGCCATTTCAGTGGACAACGTCGCGGCGCAAGGCAGAGCACGCCGCGGCGCAAAGATGATTTCAGCCTGGTCATACTTGGACCCGGGGCAAGAGCGCCGCGGCGTGAGGAAGGCAACGTTGCGGCGGTACATAGACCGACCCATTGTGCGCCGCGGCGCGCATATGTGGCCGCCGCGGCGTGAAGGCGG
This sequence comes from Ormosia semicastrata, assembly GCA_029884595.1. Taxonomy (NCBI): domain Eukaryota; kingdom Viridiplantae; phylum Streptophyta; class Magnoliopsida; order Fabales; family Fabaceae; genus Ormosia; species Ormosia semicastrata. The sequence continues at coordinate 82,586,227 of JAQQTO010000060.1, forward strand.
CTGCTAAGTCTATAAATAGATTTTTATACGTTTTTCTCTAAACCTCTCCCATCTCTCTCCGTTTTCTCTTTGTTTTTCTGAGTTTTGGCCATTTGGCCATCTCTCTCTTTTTAGGTTTTGTTAGTTTAGTTAGTTTAGGTTAGTTTTAGGTTAGATAGCTTGGCTAGATCTTCATTGTTGGTGGATTGGAGGCCATGATCAAAGGATTGAAGGAGGATTCAAGCTTCAGAGACAAATCAATGAGCTTCTTTCTCTCTTTTCCCTTTCGCTCTTCTCTTCCTTATCTTTTGTACAGCTGAGCTATGTTTTAGGAATATTTTGGATCCTTTGATATATATTAATGATGTGTTTTTCTCTGAGTTTGTGTGGATGTTTGATTATGGTTCAATCATTATCTGTGCTTAATGCTTGTTCTTGGTTGGCCTCAATTGCATGATCATAATATTGACAAATGAACTAGACATAGGGATTTGTTAATATGGATATGGTGTGGTTGATACATGTTCGGCGAGTTCAATTGGCTTGGATGAGCTGATTCGCTAACTGGATAGAAATATACCTTTTAGCCATGTATAGTGGGAGATTGAGAATAGATCGTTCATGAGTGGATGTTGTGTTAGCTCTCAAGGAAACTTAGTGAGTTGGGCAATTGAAACCAGGGTTGATTGACCTAGACATAGGCTTTTGACTAATGAAGATTCTCAAGCTAACCTAATCAATGCATTTGTGTTTATGAGGGGAATTGCATGTTGTTGATAGATGTAGAGGGTGAAGGAGGATTTCCTGAAACCTAACCGCTTTTATGTTTATAGCTTATGTAGGTTAGATTAGTTTAGATTATTATTTTCCTATTTTTATGTCCTTGTCTAGAATTGATTAAGCTATTGGTTGGTATTTAGCATTATAACATAATAATATCCTCGTGGGAACGAACTTTTACTTCGTATCTGTATTACTTGTGCGACCCGTGCACTTGCGGTTAGCAAAAAGGGCAACTCTACATGTACATCCATAAACATTCTCAAAACATGCACTCTTATCATTTTCAAAGTTACACTTGCATCTAAGTGAGATGTAAATCATGCATCAAAAATAGCTAAATTGTTACACATGCATCAAGATCACATAAGGTTTCACTGAAAAGGGGGCAAATAGCAACCTTTCACATCATGGACAACCAAAAACAACACCAGCATTCTTGCAAATGTCATGCATTCAAATAGATTCAACTTTCTAAGTTCAAGCATACATAACATCTTTTGCATAATGTGAAAATTGAAAATTCTTGTCATCAGCACATCAGTGATAGTCAAAACAGAATATAATCATGAAAATATATTGACTAAAACACTGCATACTCAAAATACCAATACATGTTAACATTAAACACAAAAGTAACAAAACATGTAAAGATATTCCCCCAAACCTAAAATGAAATGTATCATTAAAGAATATGGCCTATAGGGAACCTGAGACAAGTACTGAGCATTACTAAATATTTAAAAACATAGAAAATAACAAAAATAAAAGCAAAAATAGCAAAAACAGGGGAAAAATAACAAAAAACACAAAAACAGGGCTCAGCGCCGCGGCGCACCTATGCGTAGGTCGCGGCGCTCTCAAAAAGCTGCATAATTATGCAGAAAACGCCCTTTGCGCCGCGGCGTGTAATACCCTACGCCGCGGCGTTGCTACACAAACTGCTAAATTTAGCAAAGAAACACGCTTTCTTCTTGGGTTTGACTCTTATGGGTCTCTAGTCGCAACAAAACTTGTTCAAAAAGCTAAATTACGTAAATGTACAACACACACATAATAACATATATAAACAACTTACTAACATATATACAAACCTAAACAAACTTAAAACTAGAAAAACAAACAAAAACATTAAACTAACCAAATGAACATATTAACCTATATACAAACTAACACTAACAACACTTAAAACATAAACAAACAAGAACTAACACAACTAACACATAACAACTAACAAAAACTATAAACTACTAAACTAACATACTAACACTTATATACACGAACAAACTAACAAAAACACATTAACAACTAACATAAGCATATTAACATATTAATACACAAATACAAAACATAACATACTAACTATTTATGCATAAAGTAAAAACAGGAATGAAACATAAACATGGGGTACCCTCCCACGAAGGGCCTGAGTTATAGTCCCAGCAGGACTTTGTCACCAAAATTGAAGTGCTAAGGATGAGTAGTCTTCAAGAACTTGATCCAAGGGTTATCCTCTCCAGGAATTTGCAACTTCCTTCAAGGGCCTCGTATGAATAAAATCACCCAGCTTCTTATTTGAAACTAAACTAAAACAGAAACGAAACATAGATTATATACAACTTGAATTAGAACCAATCAAACTCATTGTTGATATTAGCATAATAAAAACTAACCCTGGCAACCCAAAAACTTGTTAGGCTTTGACAGGACTGGAATCTAATCAGGCAAACCATTTATAACGAAATATCCCCGGCAACGGCGCCAAAAACTTGTTAGGGTCAAAACGTGTTTGCCCATTTGCTAACCGCAAGTGCACGGGTCGCACAAGTAATACAGATACAGGGTAAGAGATCTTTCCCACGAGGATAAGTTTATTTCCAATGCTAAGTATTAACCGATAGCTTACCTAATTCTATTCAAGAACATAAAAATGGATAAAAGTAAAGAAAGTAAAGACATAAAGCAATAAGGATAAACGGTTAGAGTTTAGGGAAATCCTTCTTCACCCTTTACATCAACTAACAACAAGAAATCCTCCTCATAAATATGAAAGCAATGATTATGTTAGCTTGAGAATCTATATTAGCTAAACGCCTATGTCTAGGTCATCTAACCATGGTGTCATTTGCCCAACTCTCTAAGTGTCCTTGAGAGCTGACACAAAATCCACTCTTTAAGGTCTATTCTCAAACACGTGCTATGCATGGCTAAGAGGTATATGTCTATCCCATTAGCGAATCAACTCATCCCGCCATTGGAATAGAATTGAACATGCATCAACCATACATACGATCTCAAATCCAAATCCCTATGTCTAGGTTCATTAGATTTTATCAAATCACTCAAATGTTGGCCAAACACTCAAGAGCATTAAGAACAATATGATTGAACAAAATCAAAGATCCCCACAAACTCAGAGAAGAACAAATCATTAATATTAATAAAAGGATTTAAAGTCATCCCTAAATAAAGCTCAGCTATACAATGAACATGAGAACAAATTACAAAATACATGTTCAAGAAATGAGGAAGAGAAAAGAGAAAAGAGAGAAGGAGAAAGCTTATGGATTTCGCCATTGAAGCTCGGATCCTCCTCCAATGGAAAGAGGGCTTCCATCCTTTGCTCCCCAAGCTCCATCTCCACCTCCAATGGAGTTCTAGCCGCAGCCTCTAACCCAGAAAACTAAAAACCTAAAAACCTAAAAGAGAGAAACTGAGAGAGACCGAAAGGGTGCGTGAAAAATAGAATAAATAGGCTCAGTTCACCGACGCGCGCCACGGCGTGCATATTCCCACGCCTCGGCGTGAAGGCCCCAGCCAGCCACATACTGATAGGGCAGAGAGCTCCACATCGAGGCGTGGGAATATGCACGCCGCGGCGCGCGTCGGCGAGCTGAGCCTATTTATTCTATTTTTCACGCACCCTTTCGGTCTCTCTCAGTTTCTCTCTTTTAGGTTTTTAGGTTTTTAGTTTTCTGGGTTAGAGACTGCGGCTAGAACTCCATTGGAGGTGGAGATGAAGCTTGGGGAGCTAAGGATGGAAGCCCTCTTTCCATTGGAGGAGGATCCGAGCTTCAATGGCGAAATCCATAAGCTTTCTCCTTCTCTCTTTTCTCTTTTCTCTTCCTCATTTCTTGAACATGTATTTTGTAATTTGTTCTCATGATCATTGTATAGCTGAGCTTTATTTAGGGATGACTTTGAATCCTTTTATTAATATTAATGATTTGTTCTTCTCTGAGTTTGTGTGAATCTTTGATTTTGTTCAATCATATTGTTCTTAATGCTCTTGAGTGTTTGGCCAACATTTGAGTGATTTGATAAAATCTAATGAACCTAGACATAGGGATTTGGATTTGAGATCGTATGTATGGTTGATGCATGTTCGATTCTATTCCAATGGCGGGATGAGTTGATTCGCTAATGGGATAGACATATACCTCTTAGCCATGCATAGCATGTGTTTGAGAATAGACCTTAAAGAGTGAATTTTGTGTCAGCTCTCAAGGACACTTAGAGAGTTGGGCAAATAACACCATGGTTAGATGACCTAGACATAGGCGTTTAGCTAATGTAGATTCTCAAGTTAACATAATCATTGCTTTCATATTTATGAGGAGGATTGCTTGTTGTTAGTTGATGTAAAGGGTGAAGAAGGATTTCCCTAAACTCTAACCGTTTATCCTTATTGCTTTATGTCTTTACTTTCTTTACTTTTATCCATTTTTATGTTCTTGAATAGAATTAGGTAAGCTATCGGTTAATACTTAGCATTGGAAATAAACTTATCCTCGTGGGAACGATCTCTTACTCTGTATCTGTATTACTTGTATGACCCGTGCACTTGCGGTTAGCAAATGGGCAAACACGTTTTGACCCTAACAAGTGTTCATAGGCCTCAATCAGAGGAAAGGGCACAGGACTTCTAGAAGAGAAAGCGCGATGATGATAAGAATAACCAAGGTGCTCCTAAAACAAGCAACCCTAAAGTAATAGGCACAAAGGGATCTAAGGTACCTCAGTGCACTAAATATGGGAAGACACATGGAGGCAAACCATGTTTGGCAGGCCAGTCTGTGTGGTACACAAGCGAGCAGCCATGACATTTTTCTAGGGATTGTCCTATGAAGAAGGAAGATGCACCTACCTCGAAGCTGCTAGTCAAAGGACGAGTTCATACTCTAGGCAGATAAGAGGTGGCCCAGTCTTCTGACCTTATCCAAAGTAAAGACATAATTCATAATCATCTTTTAAATTTCATGCATGGTTCAGGAGCATCCCGCTCCTATGTTTCTTATGATTGTGTAAGGATGTTTGATTTTCCTATGTCAGAATTACTATATGACTTGTCTATTTCCACACCCACCGGTAAAACCAGTCATAACTTTGAAAGTATGTCTTGACTGTTGTATAAGGATTAAGGATAGAGTCTTATTTGTAAATCTTATCTGTTTACCCCTTGTGAACATAGATGTCATTCTAGGTATGGATTGGTTGTCGTCCAATCATGTGGCCTTAAATTGTTCGGATAAGACTCTAATTTTTTTGTCTGATGTTCCTTCCAGAGTTGCTTCTTCCGAGTCTATCTATCTCAATGCTAATAAGTTCAATCACTATTTGGTAGAAGGATCTCTCAGATATGTTCTTCTTTTCTCATTAGATGTAGAGGTTGAGCAGAACTTAGATAATATACCTATGGTGAGGGAATACCTAGAGGTATTTTCGAGTGACGTAGTTGAGTTACCACCGGAGAGAAAAATAGAGTTTACTATAGATTTAGTGCTGGGTACTGGACCTATATCTATAACACCCTATAAGATGGCACCTATAGGGTTAGCAGAACTCATGAAACAATTAGAGGAGTTCTTGGACAAGCAATTCATTAGGCCTAGTGTTTCTCCGTGGGGAGCCTTGCAAAAGGCATTCGAAACTAAGTTGAGTCTTAGTACAACCTATCATAAGAAAATAGATGGGCAAACAAGGAGGATTATTCAAACCCTTAAGGATATGCTTAGAGCATGTGTTTTAGAACAACAGGGTAGTTGGGATAAGTTCTTACCTTTAGTGTAGTTTGCCTATAACAATAGCTACCATTCTAGCATAGGTATGGCACCCTATGAGGCTCTATATGGAAGGAAGTGTAGATCGCCTCTATGTATTTATGAAGTAAGTGAAGGAACCATCCTAGGTCCAGAGTTGGTCCAGCAGACCACAAAGCAAATCAAGATGATTAAGGATAGGTTGGTTGCTGCTCAAAGTCGACAAAAGAGCTATGCTGACAAGAGAAGGAGACCTCTTGAGTTTGATGATGGAGAGCATGTCTTCTTAAGAGTTACTCCTACTACAGGGATTGGTAGAACATTGAAAACACGAAAGTTAAATCCTCGTTTTCTCGGTCCCTACCAAATTCTGAAAAAAGTTTAACCCGTAGCTTACCAGATGGCCCTTCCTCCCAGTTTGTCTAACCTTCATGATGTTTTTCACGTGTCTTAGTTGAGAAAGTATAATCCAGATCATTTGCATATCATAGAACATGAATCTATATAGTTAAAAGATGATTTGTCTTATGATGTACAACCGGTAAGGATCGTGGACAGAAGGGTCCAAGAGCTTAAAGGTTCCTCTATTGAAAGTTATATGGGGTGGCTATGACACTGAGAAGGCTACTTGGGAGCTAGAGTCTCAGATACAGTAGGACTTTCCAGAGTTCTTAGTTGGTAAGCAATTTTGGGGTCAAAATTTTAAAAAGGAAAGGAGAAATGTAATACTCTTAACGACATGTTGGACTTGTATATGTGTACAAAGGTAGCATATAACTTGCTTAACATGCCTGTTTAATTTTGTGACAAATTGAGGTAGTTTAGGTAGTTTATTACAACACAAAAGGTGAAAAGTAGCTTAAAATGACTCAAATAATAGCATAATTTGCTTAGATGAGGGAAATGAATATGGATAATTTATTTCTAGGTCACAAATGTATGAAACAAGATGTAATTAAAGTTTCAAGGTAAACTGAGTTAGTTTGGCATTTTTAGGCTTACTCGTTGTGCATTTAATGCTGGATTGACTAGCAGCATGTAACACCCCCTCCGAAGGGTATCACATTTATACCAACTAATGATAATTAATTAATTTTCTAAGTTATAAAATATTTAATATTACCTAAATATGGGTTTCAAAATTTCTTTTTCGTGGAAAACATCAATTGATCAAATTAAAGTAACTCAAAATATAATAACTGAATAAAATACTTTTCATTTAAATAGAGTTTACTACCACTATACATTCATTATCTTTACATACCCAAAAAAATATAACACCTAAGATATGAGCCCTTGTCAGAAGACAAATTCCCTAGCCAGGAATGTCTCCACAGTACTCTATATACTCTAAGTCCCAATGGACACGCCAAACCTCAGCACCTTCAAGAAATTGTAGTCTAAAGAAACCTAGCTGACTCCTCCTTGCAATCATCGCTGTCTTCATAGACATAGACATAAAATAGAAACAAAAAGAATAAAACAACAAAGAGGTGAGATCCCCTACATCACATACCAACATGGCAGCAAAGAAACGATACGAACAACAATGTCGTTCCATACATACAATCCATAAAAATCAGCAGATATATTCAAGATAATAAATAGATAAAGAATATAATAAACTTGCAACGCAATATCAGGTATAATGATAATACCACAATCAAATTATATTACAACAGCGTAAATGCTGACTATGCATATGCTCAACGAAATCAATTCCTACTCCATGGAGTTTACTCAAATTCAGAGATGAATGCCCAGAAGATCTGTCCCCCCTAAAAAGACAGTCTATGCTAGATAATGAAAAGCAATAATGTTTGTCGGGATGTCAGTGTGTTGCAATCAGTGTTCACTGTCAGGGGTATATATACTTATCTAACTCAATGTCAATCAGTGAATCACTGCGCCCTGACGTCCCCAGGATCCCTCCCACTATCCTGTAAGTTCTCGTCCACTCCTTAGGCATAAAACGCCATGACAAATCAAGCGAATACGCTTTTCTATGCATGATAAATGATTTAATCATATACTATCATTGATCACACAGTATTTCTTATTCACATGCCATCATATGGCAATATCACCGTATAATGTTCAAAAATACTTTTATTCAAAACAAAGTACCATTGTACTATTCCCAATGATATTAACGCAACTACAAATGCACATATAGTTGTCCAATACCATTAGTATCTATGATATTATATAACCGCCCATACAATCGATAATATCAAAGATCCACTCAGGTCCAATACTCCAGTTTCCACAATTTACAAATCACTTGATTAAACATGTTGGCCCTACGGCACAACTCATTGTTCCTTTCAATCGCGTAATAATATTTTCACTTTTTCACAATTGCGTAACATTTCTGTTATGTTTTCAAATCGCGTAAATATTTTAAAACTTTTTCTCAATCGCGTAGCTAAAAATTTATATTTTTAAATCGTGTAAGAGTTTTTCTACGTATTTTTAATCACGTAAAGTATTTCTAAATATTTTAAGTCCAAAATAAGATTTTTCTCATTTAATATCAAAACTTAACCTTATTTTCATTATTTACATAATAGTCCTTCTATAAAATAATATTTACATAATAGTTCCTCTTCAAATAATATTTCCAAAATAATCCATTTTTAAAGAATATTTTCAGTATAGTCCCAGTTTAAAGAATATTTTCAATATAGTCCCTCTTTAAAGAATATTTTCAATTTAGTCCTTCTAAAATTTAGTATTTCTACTGTTTCCCAAAAAATTGTGTTTCTTTAATTTACTTGGAATATTATAGCTCAAAATTTCCTAACGCACTTCAAAACTCATAGGGTGAGCTATACGTCAGTAAATTTCAAGTATTGGCTTTTATTTTACTACATAGCCTTAATTAAGTCAATTTTAATTCTAAATTATCATTTTTAAATTCATAAACTTACCAAATTGCATTCTTACTATTAAAACACCTAAGTTTAAACTTAGTAAAATAGTTTTGGATCTTGAACATCAAAATTGGCATGTTGGCTGAATTCACATATTGCTTGAAAATTCATATATAATTCATTTCATAACACTTTAAATCCTTATAAAGTTTATTAATTAAATTTCTTATCATAAAATCATTTAATTCTCAATTTGGAAAATAATTTAAAATCCTTAGTCCTCTTTGTAGTGATGAGGCCGTGTGCCTCTAAGCTCTTTGGAGTCTTCATACAAATTTTCTCATCATGTGAATCACATCTTAAATTACACAAGTATCATCATGCTTCCAAATTCACATAGGCAAGTATACTATCAAAGCTATAAGCATATCAAACACATATACAAATCATGCATACTTATCAAAGTAATAAAACAATCACACAACATAATCCAACCAACACAAACCAATGATTAAACAATCGAGTGAATAAATCCTCACATGGATTTTCCACTCACAAACACAAATAATTCCATTCCTTCACCGCCACATATGGCCGATGAGGTTAATCTCCCTCTTACCTGGTTGATGCTTCCTAGTTCTTTGTAAAACTCTCTTTGTATCAATCTTTCACCACCAAATATATCTTAGAATCATAACAAACACATACAAATTGGTATCTAAAGCTTGATTAAGATGACCATAGATCAATCATGGTCTTAGGATTCTAAAAATCAAATAAAAAGTCAAGTTTCAAGATTTTTATCTTGAAACCCTAGAACTTAAATCCAAGATTCAAGCATAAAGATGATGGATTTAGACCAAAATCTCAACATCAAAGAGTCTTAGAATAATGTGAGGATTCAAGAAGTATAGTTAGTTGAAATTAAAGAAACTTGGAAGGTGATTTATGGAGTGAGGCCGTGAGCTTCATAAATGAACAAGGTAGGAACTTTTTGATCTTCAACTTGAAGAACAAGGTTGAAAATGATAGAACTAGGCTTAGATCTCAACTACAAAGTATCTTAGAATTGTGTCTAGGTTCTAGATTTAAGGTTGTATAAAACTATTGAAGCTTGGAAGGTGCTTCAATGGTCTTGGCCGAATTCCTCAAGAAGAAAAGATAAATGCTTTTGTGTTCTTGGCTTGATATAATGATGAAGATGAATGAATTTTGAGAAGTTCTTAACATGAAAGTGTTTTGGATTGATAAGAAGATTTAAGATATGTAGTTAGATAAAATTATGGAAGATTGGAGATAGGTTTAGGGGATGGTGGCCAAATCCTTCAAAGAAGAGAGAAGATGGTGTTCTTTGTGTTCTTGGATGATTGGAGAAGAGAGAATGGAGAGAATGGTTTTTGTGTTACAAAGTGTTTAGCAAAATGACATGCAAAGTCCAATTTGTATGTCTTGGCCATGGAGTAGCCTTGGAGAAAAGGTTCAAGCTTGTTCAATAAGCTAAAAACAAATGCACATGGGCTCACATGGGTGCACATGGCCAAGATCATCAAGTTGTCATCTGATGGTCATAAAATATAATTCAATAACCTCCTAGATTACACTAGGAAACTGTGGAGCTCAATAGGAAAAATAATCAAGCCTTAATTCAATTAGCTTTCTAGTTACACTTAGTTAATTTAATTAGTTACCTAACTAACCATCTAGTTACATTTGAATTAATTTAGTTAAGTCACTTGGTTACATTCTAACTAATTAATTACTTTATTATGTCATTACATATGTCATGGTTATGTCATGTTTCTAGATAATTTAAATATTTAGTTAGTAACTAGCTTCTAATTATTTAGCAACTAAATTAGTTCATTTAGTTACTAATTTAGCTATTAGGGTAACTAAGTTAGATTATCTAGTTACTCAACTAACAAATCTAACCATTAAAAATTAAATTCATCTTCTAACCATTGATTGAATCTAAGGTGGATATCATAAGCTTCTTTATCAAGATTGCTCCCACACCATTGATTAGATCAATGGTGATGATCTAAGGCTTTTCCATCAAGTTTTTCATCCAACAGTTCATATTAAAGTCCAGCCACTATGTTTGACAAATTCTTATTAGTTAGCCAAAAAGCTTGGTAATTATGGCTCATCATTACTCTTAGATATTTTCTGTTTTCATAATTACACTTAAGATATTTAGCTTAGATATTTTCTGATTAGATATTTTCACCTAGATATTTATCCTTTGATATTTATACCTAGATATTTATTTCTTAGATATTTACTAGGTGAGTCATTGCTTCTAGAAAAAGAATGACAAAACAAGTTTAAAATATCTTAAATAAGTAAATAGTCAAATTGGATTTGTCTTCTAGTCTAAGAAATCAATTTGGATTTGTTCTCTTCAACTTGAGTGTCCAGTTTGTCTTCTTCCTGCTTGCCATTGGTCCATCACTTTGACTCATCGCCATCAATATATTTTCTAGCAGATATTACCCAATGGACAATAGCTACTGCTATTATTACACAATGGATAATAGAAAACTCAGATAAAGAAAATTCCTATCAATTGTTCACAGTTTCGGGTTTAGTAAGATCCTCAGATCCCGCCTTGACAGTCCAGAACTTTCTGGTCCAGGAATTTTTTTTATTTTTTCGGGTCCGCCTCGAGCACACATACAGCTTAGAATAATATTAAAATAATCACAGACTCAGAAAAATCTACAAAAATTCTCAAAAATCATAAAAATTATACATATTTTTAGAAAAACTAAATTTGGACATATATTTCAAAAATAATATTAAAATAATCAAAATAATATATTCAAAATAATTAAAAATTCTCAAAAATTCATAAAAACTCATAAATATTATTAAACTCATTTATTTCAAGAAAAACGAAAAAATTGGGGTGTTACACAGCAGATATGAAAAAATAAGATAATGGTGAAATAACAATTTACATGAATCTTAGTATTTATTTTAAAGTTATTGAAAGTTGGAAATCTTAATTTAGCTAAATAAAAGTGTTCTTAACAGATCAGGAAATATCAGTGTATGGCCTTAAAGGCCTTATAAGCCATTTGGATCCTCCTTTTAACTCCTCACTCACGTCTTTTTTGCTCCAAACACAGAAACAGAAAACATGAAAGAAGAAAGGAAAGAAGAGGAAAGAAAGAAGGAGGAAAAGAAGGAGAAAAAGAGGAAGGCCAAAGGAAAATCTAAGGTTTGATCATCCACCATCATCAAGAACCTAAGGTAGGGGATTAGTGTCTTCCAAGCTTCTTTTATCCATTTTCATCATCGATGCACTCTGTAACACCTCGAAATTCATTTTTCCTGTTATTTGTGTTTTTATATGATTTTTTTTATTTTTGTCAATTGTTTGCTTTATTTTGATTATTTTGTTATTATTTTTTGCCTTCTGTGTGTTTGAGGCGGTGTCGAAAAAAAAAAATTTTTTCACGGCCGAAAAACTTTTGACTGCTCACGCGGGGTCGGGGAGCTTACTAAATCCAAAACTAGGAACAGATTTTGAAATTTTTCTTTTTATGATATTTTATCTAATTGATAAAATCTAGGTACGTTCTATTATCCAGTGGACAATAAATACTGGTTTTGCTAGCAGTAGCCTTTGTCCATTAGGTAATAGATACCGATAAATATCTGGCTAGATGACTAGTCATGAACCTAGTCATAACCTTTTATCTTTTCTTTTCATGACTCACTTGTTTTTGAGCTAATGGGAAGAAAGCTTCCAAGACAAGCTTAGAGGAAAGCTTCCAATGCAAGCTTAGAGTGAATCTTGGAGGAGAAGCATGTCCACCCAAGCCCATGATGGCCTACAGCCATAAGGAGCTTCTAGGAGAAGCTTTGTGACCAAAAATAGTTTCTTATCTCTCTTAAGATTTTCTTGTTTTGTTTTATAGAAACAATACATCAAAACTCTCTCTTTTTCTCTCCTTTTGTAAGTCACAGCCAACACCTTCCAAACACCTTTCAATCTTGATCAATTCTAAACAACCTCATTTCTTGAATCTAAACACATTTTTGAAACACTTTCTTGTTATGAATTTCTTCAAAACCATCCATCTTAAATCTCTTTCTCAAAGCTTGAAGTTTGAAGGTTCTAGGTAAAGTTTCTTATCTTCATTTCTAAGTTTTCTTTATAAGTTCTAGGCCATAATCTTGATTTATGGTCATCTTGTTTCAAGCCCTGGATTTTAATGCTTGTTTGTATGTTTTGTTTTAAGGATCTTTTTGAAAGGAGAAGCTTTTTCAAGAAGATAACAAGAAGCTTTGATCATCATCTAAAGTAAGAAAGAGATTAACCTCATCAACCATCTTGGTGCTGAGGAACAAAATTTGTGATTTGTTAGTGAAAAATTCATGTGAGGATTTATTCGCTTGGTTATGCATATTTTGTGATTTATGTTTGTTTGGTTATGTGTGATTGTATGATTTTTATGGTATACATGAAATTTTTATTACATGAATTGATGATTGAAATGCTTTGTGTGCTTTGATTCATGTGTGAAAGGCAAGCTTTTTAGTCCCAAGGACCACTTTTGGCTCATGGCCACTTAACCCAAAGAGGGGTATCCAAGGTAAAAATGTTTTATTAATTGAAAACTTAGATGATTAGGGGACTAGAATAGGATTTAATGATTCACAAGTTAAAAAGAAGATGAACAAAGTTTTGTTATTTAACAAGAATTAATTTTTGGCCTTAGCAATAGAAATAAGCTTTGAAGGATAATTTGAATTTTAAAATGTTTTATTTAAGTGAGTTTTTAGTAATAGTAGAGGAAAATGTTTTAAAATGTTTACACGATTGAAAAACGATGGAAAGATGTTATGTGGTTTTGAGACGTAACAAGAAGTGTTACGCGTTTATGATAAAACAGTGAAAATGCTTCACGTTTTGAGAAAAATAGTAGTTTTATTGTCGGGTCGACGTACCGGACCCGGAGATATCATTTGATGGCTTAACCCAATGGTGGTTTGTTTTTCATGGAATTTATGTTGTTAATGAGTATTTATTTATTTGAACCATGTGATCATGCATTGTGAAAGTCGCGGTGACTTTGTTGTTAAGGTTGTATGCCTAGGAGATGAATTACACCTTTGTGCGGGTGCGAATTGCATAGTGAAGGTCTATGAATGACCTAGGAGGCATCGGGGCACGGCTATCCCATAAGTGGCCAGTTAGTAGCTCTACTGGGTCGTGGTGATTATGCAACGCACTGACGATCTCGATGAGACACTATTCATATCCCCGATTTGGTGCAGAATATCTTGTATAAGCCACGATGTGTACGCTGATATATATTTGAAAGCATTTGATTTGAGGTTAACGATATACAGACATAACTCCCCGATCATTCTGTCTGATGTTTGGTTTGAGGTCTATGGAGTAGGGGTAGATTCATTGTGCATTTGCATAGTCATTGGACATGTTGTTGTGATATATATACATTGTTGAATTATCTGCTGATAAATATCAAGACTGTAATTGTTAACTCTGTACTATGTGGCTTTATTATTGTTACTATTTCTTGCTGCCATACTGGTATATGATGTAGGGGATCTCACCTCTTTATGGTTTTGTTCTGTATATTCTGTTTTATATTATGCTATATGAAGACTGTGATGGCGACGAGGAGAGATCTGTTGGGTTACGTTAGAGTGCAGTTTCTTGGAGGCACTGATTCTTGGCGTATCCATTTGGATACGGAACAGATAGAGTACTATAGAGATATTACCCTATCCTTGGGTAGGACCCGCCGTGGGGTTACTACTTTTTCTTTTTCTGTTACAATTTATCTAGAGTTTTATATGCCTATAAGGGATTTATGGGGTGATCTTCACTATTCTCCTAGGGAGGATTCCGAGATATCTTTTGCCCGGACTCCCTTTCGTCGAGACATTCCCTGGCTAGGGAATTTGTCTAGTGAGGATCCTGAGGAGGATCTGGAGGAAGATCCAATGGAAGACCCTTCCCTTAGGTGTAATGAACTTGGGCCAGTTTAAGTTTGTTTTGATATGCTGTAATTATGTCCTTTTGGTATGTAAGTATTATGTACTTCTAGTTTCAGTGAACTATATATATATGTGGTGTGTATTATTCAGTTCTCTATATCTTGAGCTTATTTATGTTCTGTTAAGTTATGCTATCCGCGAAATGAAAATTTTAAACTCGTATTCTATAATATTGAATCTTATTTATGACTTAGGTAAAGTTTTTAAAAAAAAAATAAATAAATAAAGTTTTAAAATAAAAAGGTTAGTTTTAAATGTAATTCGGGTATTACATTAGTTGGTATCAGAGCCCAAGTTTAGTTTATCGGGTTTGTGGTTAGGTCTGTCTTGTTTTGTGATGTGTGTTTCTCTGTGTTCGGTTTTCGAAAGGAGATAAAGTTCCTTGAATGGCTATGCTTACTTTTCTTTGTGTTCTGTTTAGTCTAACGTTGAAGAAAGGCAATGGCTCGCGGTAGAGGTGCGCATATGGACACGGGATGTGACAATGATGGTATAGCTGCTGTAGCAGCAGTGATGCAGAGAATGGCTGATGTGATAGTACAACAGAATCAGAGGGATGCTCAGCAACAAGAAGTAATAGTTGAGGCTCAGAATTTGTCAGAGTTTTATCGCAATAATCTACCACAGTTTAAAGGCAAATTTGATCTAGAGAAAGCGGATCTTTGGATCAAGGAGTTGGAAAAGATCTTTAGAGGCATGGGATGCACGGATAAAAGAAAGGTAGCTTATGCTACTTTCATGCTCGTTGGAGATGGTGAGGACTGGTGGGCAGGAAGGAAGGTTTATCATATAGGAAGTCTTTCGGAGCAAGTTTCTGGAGAAGTATTTTCCAGCCAGTACGAGGCACACCAAGGAGATAGAGTTCCTTGGACTGAAGCAAGGGGGAATGACCATCAGTGAGTATACTACTAGGTTTGAAAGCCTATCAAAGTTCTAAAGGTACTTTCAGCTCCAGCCTGATGAGGAATAGAAGCGTCGGAAGTTCGAAGAAGGTTTAAGGCATGATCTGAAGTGAGCAGTGCTACCTTTTCGGAATTGAGCAATTCCTAGCTTTGTTGGACATGTATCACTGGATTGAAGAGTTGGATCAGTCTCAAGATACGAGACCCCGTAACTTTGGACCATCTCAGTTCCAAAGGGGGGGTAATAGTAATGTCAACCGATTCAACCAGAAGGCATATTTACGGCCATCGAGGAATCAACAGCAACAGTAATCAGTTGGAGGAAGTGCTAGTGGAAGTAGATTCAGTCAGATTGTGGCATCTTCACCAAAATATTTGAATTGTGGAAAAGATCACTTGACAAAGGAGTGTGCGATCAAAGGGATATATTGTTTCAGATGCGGGAAGCCCAGACACATTTCTAGAGATTGTGCTCAACTAAAGATGGAGCCTTCCATTAGTAATGTGCGTGTGTCCAGGCCTTAAGCAGGAGGGAGAGTCTATACTATGAGTGGAGCAGAAGCCTCCCAATCTGAAAATTTGATCAAGGGAGATTATGCCATAGGAGGTAAGCCTTTAACTGTACTGTATGACTCGGGAGCAACCCATTCTTTTATTGCCTATGACTGTGTGGATCAACTAGGATTGTCTGTGTCTTTATTACCTTTTGACTTGATAATTGCTACTCCTACTGCTAAACCTGTTATTACTTCTCAAGTCTGCTTAAACTGTCCTATTACTGTTAGGGATCAAAACTTTTCTGTTGATTTAATTTGTTTACCTCTTTCATAAATAGACGTGACTTTAGGAATGGATTGGTTATCTTCTAACCATATCCTGTTAAATCATTCCAATAAAACCTTAGTGTTCCCTAAATTTAAGATTTCTGGATTTTTGATGGCCAACCAAGTTGAAGCTTCTTTGAGGGAAGGAGCTCAAGGATACATGTTACTGTTTTCCTTAGAGGTCAAGGGTGAAGTGAATGTGAATACAATTCCTGTAGTCAATAAGTTTTCTAAAGTTTTTCCTGATGATATACCCGAACTACCACCGAAATGAGAAATAGAGTTTTCTATCGATCTTGTACCAGGATCTGGTCTTATATCCATGGCACTATACTGAATGTCACCATCAGAGTTAGCTGATCTAAAGAAGCAATTGGAGGAACCTTTGGAAAAGTAATTTGTGAAATCTAGTGTATCACCATGGGGAGCTCCAGTGTTGTTGGTTAAGAAGAAGGATAGAACTTCTCGCTTATGTGTGGGTTATCGCCAGTTGAACAAGATCATGATCATGAATAAGTATCCACTTCTGAGGATAGATGATTTGATGGATCAACTGAAGGGAGCCGCTGTTTTCTCTAAGATTGATTTTTGTTCTAGTTATCACCAGATTCGTTAAAGGTAGAGGATGTTCCCAAGATGGCATTTCGAACACGCTATAGGCAATATGAATACCTAGTTATGCCATTCGGAGTAATGAAAGCTCCTGCAATATTCATGGATTACATGAATAGGATCTTTCATCCTTATCTAGACAAATTTGTCATTATCTTTATTGACAACATTCTGATATATTCTCGAAGTCAGGAGGAATATGTTGAACATCTCAGTGTGGTTCTCCAGATTCTGAAGGAGAAGCAGTTGTACGCCAAGTTGTCAAAGTGCGAGTTTTGGTTAAAGGAAGTTCAATTTTTAGGGCATGTGATTTCAAAGGAAGGAATTACAGTTGATCCGCTGAAGGTTGAAATAGTTCTTAAATAGGAAAGACTGAAGACCGTAACAGAGATTCCTAGTTTTGTGGGGTTAGCCAGTTATTACCGAAGATTTATCGAGGGATTTTCCAAGATAGCAGGATCTCTTCCCCAACTTACAAGGAAGAATCAAGCTTTTGCATGGATTAATGCATGTGAAGAGAGTTTTCAAGAGTTGAAGAGACGATTGGCTATTTCCCCAGTACTGGTTTTACCTTATCCCAATGAACCTTTTGAAGTATATTATGATGCTTCGCATTAGGGTTTAGGCTGTGTACTTATGCAAAATAAGAAAGTAGTGGCATATGTTTCAAGACAGTTGAAGACGCACGAAAAGAACTACCCTACTCATGATTTGGAGTTAGCTGCTGTTGTGTTTGCATTGAAGATCTGGAGACATTATTTGTATGGAGCAACATTCAATGTTTTCAGTGATCATAAGAGTCAGAAGTACCTATTTGACCAGAAAGAGTTGAATATGAGGCAGAGGAGATGGTTAGAATTTTTGAAAGATTAGGATTTCCAACTTCAGTATCATCCCAAAAAAGCGAATGTCGTAGCAGATGCTTTGAGTAGGAAGATACTTAGTGTCTCTGCTATGATGATCAAGGAAAGGGAGTTGATAGAACAATTCAAGGATATACGGTTATCTACAGAATCAGCACCGGGAAGACTTTGCTTGAACATGGTGACTATTTCAAATGGATTTATGGAAGAAATTCGAGATAAACAAAGAAGTGATTAATACTTGCAGGATAAGAGGGACCTAGTGAAGCAAGGCGCTGTGTCAAAATTTAATGAAGGACCAGATGGAATTCTGAGGTTTAGAGATAGAGTTTGTATACCAAGTGATTCAGAGCGTAGAAGATTGATTCTTGACGAAGCCCACAAGAGCAAGTTGAGTATGCATCCAGGAATGACCAAGATGTATCAGGATTTGAAATAATTATATTAGTGGCAAGGAATGAAAAGGGATGTAGCCAAGTATGTAGCATATTGTCTAGTTTGTCAAAAAGCTAAAGTTGAGCATTAAAATCCTTTAGGAATATTACAACCTCCGGTTATTCCAGAATGGAAATGGGATGGCATTGCAATGGACTTTATTGTTGGACTGCCAAAGATTCGAAAGGGTTATGATTCCATATGGGTGATCATCGATTGGCTTACGAAGTCAGCACATTTCTTACCTATTAACATAAGGTATTCAATGGAGAGATTGACTCAGGTGTATATTGGTGAAATTGTTAGACTACATGGTGTACCTTCTAGTATTATTTCTGATCGAGATCCAAGGTTTACGTCAATGTTTTAGCAAAGTCTACAAAAAGCTATGGGGACAAAACTTCGTTGAAGTTCTGGTTATCATCCGCAAATAGATGGTCAATTAGAGAGGATAATTTAGTCATTGGAAGATCTATTAAGACCTTATGTTTTGGAACAGACTGGGAGTTAGGATAAATTCTTACCTCTGATAGAATTCACATTTAATAATAGTTTTCACTCAAGCATAGGGATGGCATCCTATGAGGCTTTATATGGACAACGGTGTAGAAAGCCTTTGTGTTGGTACCAGGATAGGGAAAATCTTGTGTTAGGACCCGAACTTGTACAATGAACAACAGAAAAAGTTAAGGTGATCCAGGAAAATATGCGGATAACTCAGAGTCGACAGAAGAGTTATGCTGACAAGAGAAAGAGACCCCTTGAGTTTAAGGAAGGTGAACATGTGTTTTTGAGAGTCACACCCACGATTGGGGTCAGTCGTCTTATTAAATTCAGAAAGCTCACTCCTAAATTCATCGGACCATATCAAATTCTTCATCGGATAGGTCTGGTAGCATATCAAATAGCTTTACCACCTTTTCTTTCTAACCTTCATAATGTTTTTCATGTATCGCAATTGCGAAAATATGTTCCTAATCCAAATCGTGTCATAGCACCTGATACAGTACAATTAAAAGAAAACTTAACCTATGAGACACTTCCTGTTAATATTAAAGATAAGATAGTGAAATAGCTCAGAGAAAAAGAAATTGCCTTAGTAAAGGTAATCTGAAATGATGTGACTGGAGATGCGGCGTGGGAATTAGAAGACATAATGAAGGAGCAATATCCATAGTTGTTCTAAGGTATGATAATTTCGGGGACGAAATTCATTTTTGAGGGGAAGAGTTGTAACACCTCGAAATTCTTTTTTCCTGTTATTTGTGTTTTTATATGATTTTTTGTGATTTTTGTGAATTGTTTACTTTATTTTGATTATTTTATTATTATTTTTGGCCTTTTGTGTGTTTGAGGCAGTGTTGGAAAAATAAAAAATTTTAGGGCCAAAAAAATTCTGACTGTTCACGCGGGGCCAGGGGAGCTTACTAAACCCGAAACTAGGAACAGATTTCAAATTTTTTCTTTTTCTAAGATTTTATTTGACTGATAAAATCTAGGTATGTTCTATTATCCATTGGATAATAAATACTAGTTTTGCTAGCAGTAGCCTTTGTCCATTGGGTAATAGTTACCGGTAAATATCTAGTTAGATGACTAGTCATGAACCTAATTATAACCTTTTATCTTTTCTTTTCATGACTCACTTGTTTTTTAGCCAATGGGAAGAAAGCTTCCAAGACAAGCTTGAAGGAAAACTTCCAAGGCAAGCTTCCACCTAAACCCATGATGGCCCACGGCCATAAGGAGCTTCTAGGAGAAGCTTTGTGACCAAAAGTAGTTTCTTATCTTTCTTAAGCTTTTATTGTTTTGTTTTTGAGAATCAATACACCAAAACTCTCTCTTTTCTCTCCTTTGTAAGTCACGACCAACACCTTCCAAACACCTTTCAATCTTGATCAATTCTAAACAACCTCATTTCTTGAATCTAAACACCTTTTTGAAACACTTTCTTATTGTGAGTTTCTTCAAAATCATCCATCTTCAATGTCTTTCTCAAAGCTTAAAGTTTGAAGGTTGTAGGTGAAGTTTCTTATCTTCATTTCTAAGTTTTCTTTTCAAGTTCTAGGCCATAATCTTGATTTATGGTCATCTTGTTTCAAGCCCTAGATGTTGATGCTTGTATGTATGTTTTGTTTTAAGGATATTTTTGGAAAGAGAAGCTTTTCCAAGAAGACAACAAGGAGCTTTGATAATCATCTAAGGTAAGAGGGAGATTAACCTCATCAACTATCTTAGTGGTGAGGAACGAAATTTGTGATTTGTTAGTGAAAAATCCATGTAAGGATTTATTCGCTTGGTTGTGCATATTTTGTGATATATGTTTGTTTAGCTATATGTGATTGCATGACTTTTATGGTATACATGAAATTGCTATTACATGAATTGATGATTGAAATGTTTTGTATGCTTTGATTCAAGTGCGAAAAGCAAGCTTTTTAGTCCCAAGGACCACTTTTGGCTCATGGCCACTTAGCCCAAAGAGGGGTGTCCAAGTTTATTAATTGAAAACTTAGATGATTAGGGGACTAGAATAGGGTTTAAGGATTCACAAGTTAAAAAGAAGATGAACAAAGTTTTGTTATTTAACAAGAATTAATTTTTGACCTTAGCAATAGAAATAAGCTTTGGAGGATAATTCGAAATTTAAAATGTTTTATTTAAGTGAGTTTTTAGTAATAGTAGAGGAAAATGTTTTAAAATGTGTACGTGATTAAAAAATGATATAAAGATGTTATGTGGTTTTGAGATGTAATAAGAAGTGTTACGCGTATGTGATAAAACAGTGAAAATACTTCACATTTTTGAGAAAAATAGTAGTTTTAAAGTCGGTCCGACGTACTTGACCCAGAGATATTAGTTGATGGCTTAACCCAGTGGTGGTTTATTTTTCATGAAATTTATGCTGTTAATGAGTATTGATTTATTTGAACCATGTGATCATTCATTGTGAAAGTCATAGTGACTTTGTTGTTAAGGCTATATACCTAGGAGATGAATTATACCTTTGTGCAGGTGCCAATTGCGTAGTGAAGGTCTATGAATAACCTAGGAGGCGTCGGGGCGCGGGTATCCCACAAGTGGCCAGTTAGTAACTCTACTGGGTCGTGGTGACTGTGCAACGCACTGACGATCTCGATGAGACACTATTCCTATTCCTAATTCGGTGCAGAATGTCTTGTATAAGCCATGATGCATACGCTAATATATATTTGAAAGCACTTGATTTGAGACTAATGATATACAGACATGACTCCCTAATCATTCTCTCTGATGTTTGGTTTTAGCTCCATGGAGTAGGGGTCAGTTCATTGTGCAGTTGCATAGTCATTGGACATATTGTTGTGATATATATACATTGTTGAATTATCTGCTGATAAATATCATGATTGTAATTCTTAACTCTGTACTAAGTGACTTTATTGTTGTTACTGTTTCTTGCTGCCATACTGGTATGTGATGTAGGAGATCACGCCTCTTTATGATTTTGCTTTGTTTGTTCTATTTTATGTTATGTTCTATGAAGACTGTGATGGCGATGAGGAGAGATCTGCTGAGTTATGTTAGAGTGCAATTTCTTGGAGGCACTGATGCTTGGTGTATCCATTTGGATATGGAATGGATAGAGTACTATGAAGATATTACCCTATCCTTGAGTAGGACTCGCCGTGGGGTTACTACTTTTTCTTTTTCTGCTATAATTTATCTAGAGTTTCATATGCCTGTAAGGGATTTGTGGGGTGATCTTCACTATTCTCTTAGGGAGGATTCCAAGATATCTTCTGCTCGGACTCCCTTTCGTCGAGACATTCCCTGGCTAGGGAATTTGTCTAGTGAGGATCCTGAGGAGGATCTAGAGAAGGATCCAGTGGAAGACCCTTCCCTTAGGTGTAATGAACTTGAGCCAGTTTAAGTTTGTTTTGATATGTTGTAATTATGTCCTTTTGGTATGTAAGTATTATGTACTTCTGGTTTTAGTAAACTATGTATATATATGTGGTGTGTATTGTTCAATTCTCTATATCTTGAGGTTATTTATGTTCTGTTAAGTTATGCTATTCGTGAAATGAAAATTTTAAGGCCCGTATTTTATAATATTGAATCTTATTTATGACTTGGGTAAAGTTTTTTTTTTAAATAAAGTTTTAAAATAAAAGGTTAGTCTCAAATGTAATTCCCTTCAGAGGGTGTTATACACTCTTGATGCATAATAGGTCAAATTGGGTTTTAGAGGTGTTTGAAGTGTTTTTCTTGCTTGAATATGTTTCATTGGTTGTTTATGACTTATTCATAGCATGAGTTTGATTTAAAAACTTAGAACTTCTCATTTGGACCTTTGATGCACAAAGTGGAAAATAGGTTTTTGATGAGTAATTTTGGTGCATGAATCCAAAGTTAGTGGTTTAAGTTAGTGATTGATAATTCCTATATGTTAATAAACTGATTAGGGACTTGGAATCACCTAGAAACTATTTTGGAATGGCTAAATCTTATGAAAAGATCTAATGGAACAGTGCACAAGTTCTGCAGAATCCAGTTTCTACAACTAGCATCGTAGCGTGAGAGGTTCACGCTGAGGCATGAGTCTCAGAGTATGTGCACTCAAAAGCAGCACATCGCGGCGTGAATGCACCACGCCGAGGCGTGAGGGACCAAAGAGCAGTGCACCTCGGCGTGACAAGGGCTGCGCTGAGGTATAAGCTCTAGAATTTCTCAAAAATGGGATTCTTGATGTATTGATGTTTCTTGCTAGTTGGGATCATTTATGTATGTTTTCTAATGTATGTTAAGACACAAATAGGGATATTTCAAGAGAGAAATTATCACCAAGCAAGTATGAGAAAGCTTAAGCCTTTGAGCATCTAAGAGTAAGTAAACATCTAGCACCTTAGGTCACTTTTTGTGGTATTTGTATCACTTAACATGTAATGAGTGATGATGTGGTGCTTAGATTATGTATATATGATGTTCTGATAGTATTAGTCTTTGTGAGTATTATGACACCCGGGGCCGACGAGGGTGGGGAGTGGTCGCTGGTGCAAAAGATGAAGCACGGACAAGGAGCGGCTCTTGGCAGGCTTCTAGGCGGAGGGACACATGAATGAACTGAATACACACCAGAATGAGAGGGATCTAGAGACTGTGCAGGTATGGGACTGCATAGTTGAGGATGACTTAAAGGAATTGATTAGCACCACCCCTATCAATAAGATGCATCTTCTTTTTGGGAGCCAAGAACATAAGTACTCCATAGTTAAGCATGCTTGACTTGGAGCACTTGTGGGATGGGTCACCTCATGGGAAGTTTCCTAGAATGAGTGTGAGTAAGGATAAAGCATGCTGAAAAGACCCGTGTTGGTTTGTGGGGACATTCATCAATCCTACAGGCAGTCTCGGGACATTACAAATGGTATCAGAGAGGGACCTCTCCTAGTACGGTGTGGTTCGGGGATGAACCTTGTGGAAGCTGGTGGGCATGTGACACCCGAGGCCGATGAGGGCGGGGAGTGGTCGCCGATGCAAAAGATGAAGCACGGACAAGGAGTGGCTCCTGGCAGGCTTCTAGGCGAAGGGACACATGAATGAACTGAATACACACCGGAATGAGAGGGATCCAGAGACTGTGCAGGTATGGGACTGCATAGTTGATAATGGCTTAAAGGAATTGATTAGCACCATCCATATCAACAAGATGCATCTTCTTTTCAAGAGCCAAGAACATAACTACTCCATAGTTAAGCGTACTTGACTTAGAGCACTTGTGGGATGGGTGACCTCTTAGGAAGTTTCCTAAGATGCGTTTGAGTGAGGATAAAGCACGCTGAAAAGACCCGTGTTGGTTTATGGGGACACTCATCAATTCTGCAGGCAGTCTCGGGACGTTACAAGTGTTCTTTGATGGTGTGCACAATCATTTAGGCCAAAGGAGATAAGTAGGGAGTCCAAAAGGTTCTTTTGAGCAAGGATTCAGCCCGAACTTCTCAATAGTGTCAGGGTACGTGTAATATGAGGATGGGCTTTCCCTTTATTTACCACAAGACAATACACTAAACCCTAAATCCTAGTTAAACATCTTGGTTCTAAGTTGGACTAAGTATATCTGATAAAATGTATGTTAACTTGGTATCTTTAGTTACAAAAGCATGACATTGTAGATTTTAAACATATCTTATTTAACATGTGTTAAGATTATGTTTATTATGCTATGCATGATAGATTTTAGTTTAATCATATTGAGAATTGTTTATTCTCACCCTGTTGTGTTGCCATGTAATTCCAGGTGAAAGTTCTTCAAAGAAAACGAAGAAAAAATGAGCTAAGAATTAGACTAGTTCTAGTTTTATTTCTTATATTACAATATTTGTATCTTTTTGTACTTCTTTTGTAATGTAAAGAGTTATGTATTACTCCATGCCCTTGGGAGGCTAATGTTGTATATGTGTGTGTGTTTTATTATGAGTTTTATGTTTTTCGCATTTCATAAGGCTTTCTGTAATGACTCCAGTGTACATTATGGATATATTATCAGGTTATTATGTATGTAGTCAAGTTTTATTGCTGGTTGTCATTATAAATGTTACATTTATTGGGATTTCAGTATTAGGACCTTATAGTTTTCATTCAACACTCAAAAAAATCACGTTAAGTTGGAAGAGTTTAGGAAAATAACCCCTACCTAGCTTAGAGATATTCTCTTCTTCCCTTTCTTGTCTTTCTTTTCTTCTTCTTCTGGTCTTCTCTTTTCTCTTTGATTCTTGTTTCTCTTTTACTCTTTTCTCCATTCTATTGGCAGCGTGAGAAGGTAAGAGAAAAGAGAATGAGAAATGAGAACGTGAGAGAATGGGAAAGAGTGAAAGAAAAGCAAGGTATCACAAAAGTCAACAAATGATAAGATTGAAAAATGCTATAGTGGAGAAGGTAGAAAGAGAGTTTAACAAATGAAATCTAACTGGAAACTTTATACCTACTAAGAATGCTTTAATCTTTCTGAAATGAATTTCTAACCTTCATAGGTATTGTAGAAAATTTTAGGATTTCAGTCTATTCTCTATATTACCATATCACTATTTTCCTTATACTGCATTATTAGTATCTAAGCTTCATTATTCTTCCTTAGGTTAAATTAAGCCTATGGAATTGAATTAAGAAGCTTTCAAATATCCACTCCAATTATTTATAGATTAGAAATAAATCCTCCTTATTTATTTCTATTTTCTCCGCTATTAAACAAAATTCCAGGTTTATATGAGCTACTTCTCATATTTAGTATTATAGATTTATGCTCAAACTAATGCAAATAATTACCAAAATTAGTAAGTAAGCTATACTGGTATTATTGAGCTTCTATAACCCTGATTAAATCTATTGGGTTAGAGAGAATGTCATAATTCTCATCTCTTTTATAAATTTTGTCCTCAAAATTTGCTTACCTTATGCAAAAAGTTCCAGATGATCTTTCATTAAGTGGGATTCGAGTTCCTACGTGGACTCTTCTGAGTCACCTCCCTTCCATAACACCATCACCAAAGGAATTTGTTTCCCTCTGAGTTCTTTCACAGTCCTATCCATGATCCTTACAATTTTAACCACATAAGTTAAATAATCTTTTAACTATATTGATTAATTTTTCAGAATGTGTGAAGGATCTGGATTATACTTTCGGAGTTAGGAAACATGGAAAACATCATGAAGTTTTGACATACTAGGGGCTAAAGCTATTTGATAGGCAACTGGCCCAATTCGTTTCAAAATCTAAAAGGGAACAAGAAATCGAGGAGTCAACTTTGTAGTTTTTATAGTCCTACCAACTTCCATAGTAGGAGTGACTCTGAGGAACACATGTTCTCCTTCATTGAATTCCAAAGGTTTTCTTCTCTCATCCACATAACTTTTCTACCTACTTTGGGCTATTAACATCCTATCCTTGATCATTTCAATCTGCTTTGTGGTCTACTATACTAAGTCTAGCCCTAGGATAGTTTGTTCCCCTGCTTCATACCAATATAAGGGTGATCTACATTTTTTGCCATACAAGGCTTCATAAGGTGTCATTCCTATGCTGGTATGATAATTGTTGTTATAAGAAAATTCTATTAGGGGTAAAATCCTATCCCAACTTCCTTGTTGGTCTGGCACATATGTTCTCAACATGTCTTCTAGAGTTTGGATGATTCTCTTAGTTTAGCCATCTGTTTGCAGATGATAGGTTGTTCTAAACTTCAACTTTGTACCAAAGTCTTTTTGCAGAGCTCCCCAAAATCTAGATGTGAATCTAAGATCTCTATCTGATATTATGCTAAAGGGGATTCCATACAATCTGACTATTTCTTAGAGATACAACTGAGCTAATCTATCTAATGGCCAGTTAGCCTTTATGGCTAAAAAGTGTGCAGACTTTGTCAATTTGTCCACTATAACCCGAATTGCATCATGACCTGACTGGGTCCTTGGTAATCCCATCACAAAATCCTTTGATATACTTTCCTATTTCTACTCTGGAATTTCTAAGGATTGAAGAAGTCCTGAAGGTCTTTGCTGTTCTATTTTCACTTTTTGACAAACTAAGCATTTGGGCATATACTCCGCTAGATTTCCTTTCATATTTAGCCACCAAAACATCTTTTTGAGGTCTTGATACATTTTTGTGGCTCCGGGATGGATGGTGTATCTACTCTTATAGGCTTCTTCTAAAATCCTTTCTTTGATTTCATCTTCTCTTGGAACACAAAGTCTATTTCTAAACATAAGTGTCCTATCTTGAGCCCTCTTAAAATCTTTTTTCTTCCCTAATTGAATTTGTTCATCTATTTGCTTTAAAGCTTCATCTTCCTCTTGAGCTTCTTTAATTTGAGCCCTCAAATCATTCTGAATCTCTAATCTCTGCAAACAAAGACCATGTGGTAACACAGTCATTGCCAAGCTCAAATTTCTGAAGCTCTTAAGGAGTTCCATCTCTTGACCATCATTTGGGACACATGTAGAAGTTTTCTGCTAAGTGCATCGGCCACAACATTGACCTTACCTGGATGATACTTTAGTTCAAAGTCATAATCTTTGAGAAACTCCATCTGTAACACTCCAATTTTTCATTTTCTTGATATAAATAAATTTTATAATATTTGTGAGCTTTTGTGAATTTTTGTGAATTTTTTAAATTATTTTGATTATTTTAATATTATTTTGAAACAATATGCCCGAACTTCATTTTTTTGAATATATATGAATTTTATAATTTTTATGATTTTTGTGAATTTTTGTAGATTTTTTCTGAGTTTGATTATTTTAATATTATTTTGAGTTGTATGTGTGTTTGAGGCGGACCTGAAAAAATAAAATCTTTTCCTAGTCCAGAAAGTTTCGGACTATCAAGGCGGGATTGGGGGATCTTACTAAACCTGAAACCGGGAACAGTTAACAAAAATTTTCTTTATCTGAGTTTTCTATTATCCATTGGGTAATAATAGCAGTAGCTATTGTCCATTAGGTAATATCTTCTGGAAAATATCTTGATGGCTATGACTCAAAGTGATGAATCAATGGTAAGCATGAAGAAGGCAAATTGGATACTTAAGTAGAAGACGACAAATCCAAATTGACTACTCAAGCTAGAAGATAAATTCAAATTAGCTACTTACTCATTCAAGCTTATCTTGTCATTCTTCTTCTAGAAGTTTGTGGAAATGATTACTCACCTAGTAAAATATCTAAGGATAAAATATTTAACGAAAAATATCTCAATAAAATATCTTACAAAAATATCTACGTAAAATATCTAAGCAGAAAATATCTAAGCTAAATATCTTAAGTGTAATTATGAACCATCATTACATAACTTTATGACCAACCAATTAGAATCAAACTTGTTTGTCAAAAAGTCAACAATAGTGGCATAGACTTTGTTTTGAATCGTTGGATGGTAAGACTTGATGAAGAAGTCTTAGATGATCACCATTGATCTAATCAATGGTGTGAGAACAAACTTGATAAGGAAGCTTAGGATATCTACCCTAGATTAAATCAATGGTTAGGAGATGAAGTCAACATTAATGGTTAGACTAGTTAATCAAGGAACTAGATAATCTAACTTAGTTACTCTAAAAGCCTAAACAGAAACTAAGTGAAACAAACTAAGTTTACTAATACTTAGGGTCCATAGTTACAAGAAAATCTAGAGTATTCTAGAAGTATGACCAATGCATGACAAATGCATGACTTAATCATGTAACTAGATAGTTCAACATGTAAATAAATGACCTAACTAAGTTTTCTTAAGTGTAACTAAGAAACTAATGGAATCAAAACTTGGTTAGTTTGTCCATGTGCTCCACGGCCAACTATGTGTTTCTAGGAAGTTCTTGAATCATCTAGTCATCTATTATGATTAAAGGATGACTACTTGATGACCTAGGCTATGTGAAACCATGTGAGACCATGTGATTATTTTCTATCTTATTGAACAAGTTTCTATCTTCCTATTTACTTACCCATACGACCAAGTCTTAGAGAAATAGGACATTTCATTTCATTCTAACACTTTGTGACAAAGGAAAACTATCATCTTTTTCTCTCTCTTCCAAGAACTCCAAGAACAAACCAAGACTCCATCTTCTCTCTTCTTAAAGAATTTGGCCACTACACCATTCACCAACATCCATACTTCAATAATTTCATCTAACTTCATATCTTGAATCCTCTCATCAATTCAAGACACTTTCATGTTGTGAACTTTTTAAGATTCATTCATCTTCATCTTTCTATCAAGCAAAGAACACAAAAGCTCTTACTTTTCTCTCCTTGTGTAGCTCACGGCCTCACTCTCAAAAATTGCCTTCCAACCACTCATAATTCCATCTAATCACATCACTTGATCCTAAACTTCATTCTAAGCAACTTTCATGTTGTGATCAAGACCTAATTCTAGCATCTTCAAGCTTGATTCTTAGATTTAAGTTCTAGGGTTTCAAGGTAAAGATCTTGAAACTTGATTTCTTACTTGATTCTTGGAATCCTAAGACCATGTTTGATCTATGGTCATCTTAATCAAGCCTTAGATACTAATTTTTATGTGTTTGTTTTGATTCTAAGATCTACTTGGTGGTAAAAGTTTGATACAAAGAGTGTCTTACAAGGAGTTTGGAAAGCTACACACAAGGTAAGAGGGAGATTAACCTCATTGGCCATATGTGGTGGTGAGGGAATGGATTTGTTTATTTTTATGAGTGGAAAATCCATGTGAGGATTTATTCACTTGATTGTGTGGTTACTGGTTTATGCTTGTTGGATTATATGTGATTTTTTTTTATTGCTTTGATGGTTATGCATGATTTATACATATGAGATGGTATGATTATGATTAAATTATGATTAGATGTTTAATGTGATTTTATTACTTTAATTGTAAGCATGAATATGTTATAGTATAAATATCATGAATGATATGTTGGATGTGATAAGAATCATATGGAAAGGAAAACTATGTTGTTTCAAAAGATCAAGAGGTACACAGCCTCCATGAATATTTTAGAACAAATCATTTGAAATATTTTACTACATATAGATTTTAGATGATCAGGTAACAAGTAATTGGATTAAAGATTTTTACAAAGAAAATGAGATAAGAAATGAATAAATATTGGGTTATGGAATATAAAATTAATTTTGGCTAACACACCAAGTATTGGTATTGTATGGGAAATAAACTTATAGGTTAAAGTTTACTGATGTATAACTCGCTCATTGAGTTTTGAGCGTGTTAGAAAACTTTGAACTATAATGTTTGATTAAATCTTGGAAGTGTAAAATTTTGTACAAAAAATAATAGAAAGTATTATTAAGAGGAGTTTTAATAAGGAAATAATTTTAAGGATGATTTGGAACTTAAAGTATTTTATTTAAAGTTTTATTGAGAATAATGAACAAATTTTTTTAAGATATCTTGAATTAATTAAAATAATATAAGTTTTTGAAATACTAATTGAAGGAAGTTTAGTGAGAAAATGTTAGAAATATTATTTAAAGGTGTTTTATTAAGGAAACATTAGAATTAAAGTTCAATTTTGATATTAAATGAGAAAACTTTTAATTTAAGCTTAGAATATGATTAAAATGTTTTACGTGATTTAAAAATAGTGATTTTTAACTACGCGATTGAGAAAATGTTGAAAAATCATTACGCAATTTGAAAAAGTAACAGAAGTCTTCTGCGATTGTGAAAATGCGTGTTCAATATATCCGCCACGAAACATTGATCGAGAGGAACAACGAGTTTTGCGGTAGGGCCGACGTACTAGATCCAAGTGGTTTGTGATTTAGCATTGTGTTTTTGAGCTGAAGTACTGGACCCAAGTGGATCTTTGGTATTATGTAGTTGTATGGGCAGTAATATAATATCATTGATACTAATGGTATTAGACAATTGTATGGTCGGTTGATTTAATATAATTGGGAATAGTACAATGGTGGTTTGATTTCATTAAATATGCATTTGAGCATTATACAGTTGATGACTGTTGTGGCGTTTGATACCTAAAGAATGGACGGAAACTTACAGGATAGTGGAATCTTGATAGATTTTGGGGACGTCAGGGCGCGGTGATTCACATAATGATGATGTTATCACTAGTGATTATGCTATCACTTTATATATATATACCCCTGGCCATGATAAACCGATTGCAACGCACTGACAGCCCGACAAATACTATTTCTTTTCATTATCCGGCATAGCCTGTCTTTTTAGGAGGGCAGATCTTCTGGAACGTTCATCTCTGAATTTGAGTCTAGCTCCATGGAGTAGGAACTGGTTGCATTGTGCATAAGGATGGTCAGTATACACATCGTGCATATGCATAGTCAGCATTTATACTATTGTGGTATAGTATTATTGTGATATTATATTATTGTGGTATTATCATTATGCCTGATATTGTGTTACAAGTTTATTGGATTATTCATTTGTTAAATACCATGAATATATCTGCTGATTTTATGCTATTTAATGGATTGTATGTTGAGCTGTGTAGGCATGTTTTATCATTTTCTTGCTGCCATATTGGTATGTGATGTAGGGGATCTCACCTCTTTGCTATATTGTTGTCTGTATGTTTTTATGTTTATGTTTGATAAAGACCGTAAGAAGGACGAGGTTGAACCGCCTAAGTTTGATTTGGATTGACTTTGTTTGACTGGTCTGCAATGACTGCAAGGAGGAATTTCTCTGATTACGTGCAAGCGCAGTTCCACAGAGGCACTGATGCCCGGGGCTATGATATCGATGATAAGCGTGTTGTTTATTTTAGGGAGTTTGTCTGTTAGGAATTCCAAAGAGGATTTGGAAGAAGATCGGGTACAGTACCCTACTCTTCAAGTGTTTGGACTTGGGCCAGGTTGAGTTTTTATATGGTAATTAAATATTGCTTAGAGTACATAAGTCTTATGTAATGAAGATGTTACGAATCTATGTTATATATGATAGATATATTTTATCCAATCTTTATATTTTGTGTTTCTCTAATTTGGTAAGTTTATATTATCTGCGAAAAAGAAATTTTGAAATCCATATTATGATAATATTAAATATTTATATCTTAGGCAAAGAATATTAAGAAGTTGGTTTGAAGTATGATACCCTAAGGAGGGTGTTACATTAGTTGGTATCAAAGCCCAAGTTAGAGTCTTTTTGGGTTTGTGGGTAAGTTTGTCTTGTTTGTGCAGTGTGTTTCTCTGACACCGAACACAGATATATGTTGTTTGGTTTCTGAAAGGAGACAATGTTGTTCGAAATGGTTACGTTTGGTTTCATTGTGTTTTGATTTGTTTGTCTTTGAAGAAACACAATGAATTGCAGTAGACGTAAGCATGTGAACGTGAAATGTGAGAATGATTGTATGGTCACAGCTAAAAGTGTAATGTGGAGGATGGCTGACATAGCGGTACAACAGAGTCAGAAGATCATTCAGCAGTAGGAACTAATAACTGAACTTCAAGGTTTATTAGAGTTGGAGCAGTCTCAAGATGCAAGAAGCTGTAACTTTGAATCCTCGATAATCCAAAAGGGAAGGAAATGTAAGATCAATCGATTTTAGCAAAAGTTGTATATACGACCACCGGGGAAGCAACAACGAACAAATAGAGGAAGTACTAGTGACAATAGATTTGGTTAGACTGTAGCATCAGCATCAAATTGTTGGAAGTGTGGAAAGGCTCATTTGACAAAGGAATGTACGATCAAAGGAATCATCTGTTTCAGATGCGGGAAGCCCAGACATCTTTCCAGAGACTGTACATAACTGAAGACCGAATCTTTCGTTGGTAATGCACGTGTTTCAAGATCTCAAGTAGAAGAAAGAGTCAATACAAAGAGTGGAA
Organism: Ormosia semicastrata; assembly: GCA_029884595.1. Taxonomy (NCBI): domain Eukaryota; kingdom Viridiplantae; phylum Streptophyta; class Magnoliopsida; order Fabales; family Fabaceae; genus Ormosia; species Ormosia semicastrata. The sequence goes on from JAQQTO010000060.1 coordinate 82,618,946, forward strand.
TGGAAGCATTCAAATATAAAGACTTAAGAAACAAGGAAGCTGTGCCACAGAGAGTAATCCTAAAACTATACTGTATAACTCGCAAGGTAACCCATTCTTTTATGGTCTGTGACTGTGTGAACTATTCGGGTTATCTGTGTTTCTATTTCCTTTTGACTTGAATAGTGCTACTTCAACTTCTAAACTTGTTATTAGTACTTAAGCATATTTAAAACTATCCTATTATTATTTGAGATTTGAACTTTTCTGTTGATTTGGTTTATCTACTTCTTTCACAAATAGACAGCGTAAATCGACTTGGGTTATCCGTGTCTTTATTATCTTTTGATCTAAGTATTTCTACTCTTCTTATTAAACTTGTTGTTTATACTCAAATTTTCTAACTCTACCCTATATCTATTAAAGATCAAATCTCTTCTGTTGATTTGATTTGCTTATCTAAAATCACATCTATTTGAATTCATGATTTTATGAAAGGATTGGTTATCTTCCAACCATATCCTGTTATATTATTATATTGTCTTAGTAAAACTTTAGTGTTCCCTAAGACTGTGATTTTTGGGTTTGAATCCAGAAAGTTCATTTCTAAATTTATTGGACCATATCAAATTCTTTGTTGAATAAATTCGGTAATCTACCGAATAGCCTTATCACTTTTCTTTCTAATTTTCACAGTGTCTTCCATGTATTTCAATTGAGAAAATATATTCCTGATTCAACCCATGTCATGGTACCAAATATAGTACAATTAGAAGAGAACTTGATCTATGAGACATTTTCTGTTAAGATTAAGAATAGGCGAGTGAAACAACTTATTTTGGTGAAGGTAATTTGGAATGATGTGACGGGAGATACAACATGGGAATTAGAAGACCAAATGAAGGGAGTCGCTATTTTCTCCAAGATCGACTTGCGTTCTGGTTATCATCAGATTCATGTGAAAGTAGAAGATATTCTAAGATAGTTTTTCAGATGCGTTATGGACACTACGAATATTTAGTAATATCATTCGGAGTAATGAATGCTTCTGTGATATTCACGAATTACAAGAATAGAATCTTTCATCACTATTTAGATAGATTTGTTGTTCTTATTGATGGCATTCTGGTCTATTCTCGAAGTCCGGAGGAACGTGCTGAACATCTCAATGTAGTTCTTCGATTTCTAAACAAGAAGAAGGAGTTATACGCAAAGCTGTCCAAGTGTGAATTCTGTTAGAGGAAGTTCAACTTATGGATTTAGGTTGTGGCATATGCTTCAAGACAATTGAAAGTGCATGAGAAGAATTATCCTACTCATGATTTGGAATTTGCAATAGTCGTTTTACGTTGAAGATCTAGAGACGTTTTCTTTATGGAGTAACCTACTATGTCTACAGTGATCATAAGAGCTTGGGGTACCTATTCGATCAGAAGGAGTTTGATAAGAGGTAGAGACGATAGATAGAATTTTTGAAAAACTACGATTTTCAACTTCAGAATCATTTCGGAAAGGCAAATGTCGTGGCGGATGCCTTAAGTAGAAAATGTGCTTAGTATATCTGCTATGATGGTTAAAGAGAGTGAATTGATAGAGTAATTCAAGAATATGTGATTGTTTGTGGATTTGACACTGGGAAGAATTTGTTTGAACACGATTACTGTTTTGAATAGTTTGATGGAGGAAATTCGAGAGAAGCAGAAAAGTGATCTGGAAACGACGTAACTGGAGATGCTATGTGGGAGCTTGAAGACAAGATAAAAGAGTAATATTCTCTTTTGTTTTAATGTAAGAGAAATTTTGAGGATGAAATTATTTTTAGAATGGGAGAGTTGTAACACCTCGATTTTTTGTTTTCTTGATATAAATAAGTTTTATAATATTTGTAAGCTTTTGTGAATTTTTGGAAATTTTTTAAATTATTTTTATTATTTTAATATTATTTTGGAACTATATGCCCGAACTTTATTTTTTTGAATATATATGAGTTTTATAATTTTTATAATTTTTTTGAATTTTTATAGATTTTTCTGAATTTTTGATTATTTTAATATTATTTTGAGTTGTATGTGTGTTTGAGGCGGGCCCAGAAAAATAAAAAATTTTCCTGGTCCAAAAAGTTTTGGACTGTCAAGGCAGGATTAGGGGATCTTACTAAATCTGAATCGGGAACAGTTGACAAAAATTTTCTTTATCTGAGTTTTCTATTATCCATTGGGTAATAATAGCAGTGGCTATTATTCATTAGGTAATATCTTCTGGAAAATATCTTGATGACTATGACTCAAAGTGATGAATCAATGGCAAGCATGAAGAAGGCAAATTGGATACTTAAGTAGAAGAGGACAAATCCAAATTGACTACTCAAGCTAGAACACAAATTCAAATTGGCTACTTACTCATTCAAGCTTATCTTGTGATTCTTCTTCAAGATGTTTGTAGAAATGATTACTCACCTAGTAAAATATCTACGGATAAAATATTTAATAGAAAATATATCAGTAAAAAATCTTAGAAAAATATCTACATAAAATATCTAAGCAGAAAATATCTAAGCTAAATATCTTAAGTGTAATTATGAACCATCATTACATAGTTTTATGACCAACCAATTAGAATTAAACTTGTTTATCAAAAAGTCAACAATAGTGGCATAGACTTTGTTTTGAACCGTTGGATGGTAAGACTTGATGAAGAAGCCTTGGATGATCACCATTGATCTAATCAATGGTGTGAGAACAAACTTGATAAGGAAGCTTAGGATATCTACCCTAGATTAAATCAATCGTTAGAAGATGAAGTCAACATTAATGGTCAGTGTAACGACCCGGGACTGCCTGCAGGATTGACGAGTTTCTCCACAAACTAACACGGGTCTTTTAGGTGTGCTTTTGTCCTCACTCACACGTATCCTAGGAAACTTCCTAGGAGGTCACCCATCCCATAATTGCTCCAGGTTAAGCATGCTTAACCACGGAGTTCTTATGTTCTAGGCTCCCGAAAAGAAGTTGCAACTTGTTGATATGGCTACACCAAATCAATTCCTTTAAGCCATCCTTAACTATGTAGTCCCATACCTGCACAGTCTCTGAATCCTTCTCATTCCGGTGCGTATTCAGTTCATTCATGCAACCCTTCGCCTAGAAGCCTTCCAGAAGCCACTCCTTGTCCGTGCTTCATTACACCAGCGATCACTTCCCACCCTCGTCGGCCCCAGGACACACATGCCCACCAACTTCCACTTGGTTCGTCCCCAAACCACACCGTACTGGGAGAGGTCTCGTCTCTGATACCATCTGTAACGACCCGAGACTGCCTACAGGATTGATGAGTGTCTCCACAAACCAACACAAGTCTTTTCAGTGTGCTTTTGTCCTCACTCACGCATCCTAGGAAACTTCCCAGGAGGTCACCCATCTAGAGCTGGCAAAACGGGTTAACCCGCCCCGACCCGCCTCGATCCGCTTCGACCCGCTAAAATACGGGGCTGGGTGGGTTGGCCCATTTTAAGAAATGGGTTAGAAGAGCCAACCCACCCCACTTTAAGGCAGGTTGGCAGGTTGGCCTGCATAAAAGATAAAATGAAAAAAGTAGACTAGTTGACGGGTCAACTCGCTTAACCCGCCTAAAAAATAAAAAAATTTACATAAAAAGTCAAAAAATACTATAAAAAATTTAAAATAATAATAAACAATAATGGTAAAAAATTACAAACCACATATCTAAAAAATGATTTTTAAAATAGTCTAATTAAATATTCAAACATAAATTATATAACATCAAAGAGCTTTTCATTTATAGTATCACTTATCATTTTTTTAAAAAGAAAAGAGCCAACCCGACTGGCCAACCCGCCCCCGCCCGCTTAACCTGCGGATTAAGCGGGGCGGGTTATGCAGGTTGAAAAAAGAATATGGGTTCAATCCTTGAACCCAACCTGTAAAAAAATGGCGGGTTAGCGGGTTGACCCAACAGGTTGAACCCGTTTTGCCAGCTCTACACCCATCCCATAATTGCTCCAAGTTAAGCATGCTTAACTATGGAGTTCTTATGTTCTAGGCTCCCGAAAAGAAGTTGCAACTCGTTGATATGGCTACACTAAATCAATTCCTTTAAGCCATCCTCAACTATATAGTCCCATACCTGCACGTCTCTGAATCCCTCTCATTCCGGTGCGTATTCAGTTCATTCATGCGACCCTTCGCCTAGAAGCCTGCCAGAAGCCACTCCTTGTCCATGCTTCATTGCACCGGCAATCACTTCCCGCCCTCGTCGGCCCCGCGACACACATGTTGTAACACCCCGACAATTATATATTTAATCATAAATAATCATTTTATAATATTTATGATTTTTGGGAATTTTTTTGGATTTTTCTGGAAACGTTGAATATTTTAATATATTCCTCGTTTTGCATGCGCGCTGAGCAGAGTTAGTGTAACACCCCAAAAATTGTTTGTTTCATGATGAATAGTTATTTTTTAATATTTGTGATTTTTAAGAATTTTTCTAAATTTTTCTGGAAGTGTCAAATATTTTAATATATTCCTCGCTTCGCATGTGTGCTGAGTGGAGCTGAGAAAATGAAATGTTTTCCCTGAGGCTGGTAAACTTTGAACTGTGGAAACGTCAATGGGGGATCTTACTAAACTCGAGACTGGGTATAATTTACGAGGTTTATGTTTCTTGAGATTTTATCTGATAAATAAAATCTCTATACGTACTGTTAAATAAAATTCTGCGATACGCTCTATTATCCGTTGGATAATTGATACAGGCCTTATGCACTGTAACAATTATTCATTAGGTAATAGCTTGTAATTAAAATCCTAATCACCTTATTATTTTAATCACTTTATCACTTAATTATCCTATCCAAATGTAATCTACTTTATGTCTAATAAAATCCTCTTTTTGAAAAAGCAACCAAGCTTCTCAAGGAAGCTACACATCTTCTCTATCCTTCCTTCTCACCACACGGCTGCATGGCCAAATTAAGAGACTAAATATTCACTTTTCACTTATTTCATTTCTACTATCAACTTCTCCTTGTTCATCTTTTCTCTTCATATTTCTCCTCTCTCTCTAACCACACGGCTACCACCTCTTCCATGCCCACCACCATTGCAAAAAATTCAAGCAACCATATTTCCTTAATCTCCACTACATTCTAAACACCCCTCTAGTTAAAGATTTCTTAAAAAGCTTCCATCTTCTTCCATCATTGAAGCTTAAAGCTTGAAGCTTTAAGGATTTTGAGGTGGTGAAGGACGAATTTCTAAGGGGAAAAGGAGTTTGCTTTCTTTGTTCTTCTCTTAGGTAAGAGCAAGATTATTCTCTTCAACCCATTTTGGTAGTGAGAAACTTATTATTGTGTTGATGGGGTGAAACCCATTTATGGGATACCCATTTGTTTGAATGATTTTGGTTGTGTTTTGATTGTTTGAATGGTATGATTATGATATATGTTGATGGATCTTGGAATGTTTGAAGGATGGTTTGAGTTTTGGGTGTTTTTTTTGCATTTTTAGAGGATTACACGATCGTGTAATCCAAGTTGGTCAGGTTGTGTTTTGCTGAACTCCAAAGAAGTACACGGCCGTGTAATCGAGGCTGTGTAACTCCTCACGGCCGTGTAACTTGGTGGTGAAAAATTGTAGTCTTTTCTAGCCCCTTGGAGGGTCATGGTCTCCTTGGGCATTTGACATAAGGCTTCCATACTAAGATAAACTTAATTAATTGAATGATTAGAAGTTGATTAGGGGTTCATAAAATGAAAGGACCAAGGATGAAAATTTGTCTTATAGATTAGAATAATCTTGAATAAAGAAAGAACATGAGTATGGGTGAGGTTGTGAGAAACATAATGAAATTAAGGTTTAACTTTTATGATAACTATGAATGGTATTATGTTCACCCTTAAGGTTTGATATTGACTTGATGTAAGTCCGTGAATGGGACCAATGATTGTTGGTAAACAATATGACATGTGATTTTAGACATGATATGATATGGTTGTGAATCCATATATGAATATGTATGTGTGCATTGAATCCTTATGCATTTGAATGATGATTGATATTGTCTGACATGATGAGCATGATTGAAACATGCATTAAAAAAGTCTGTTGGACTATTGTTAAGGCTAAGTTGCCTAGGAGTTGAATCACACATTTGTGCGGGTGCAAATAGACAAGTGTAGGTCGCTTGTTGACCTTGGGGGCGTCGGGGTGCGGGTACCTCGCAATGGACAGTTAGTAGCTCTTCTGTCCGTGGGGCAGACCGATGCAAACGCATCGACGATCTGGATTGAGACACTGTCCTACATCGAGATCTGTGTAGAATGTCTTATACAATGCCATGATATGCACCTTGATAAATTGAGAATTTTAGCACTTGAAGGCCTTGGCAGCCGCAATACAGACATATCTCCTAATCATTCTCTCTGATGTTTGTGTCTAGCTCCATGGAGTAGGATTTTCAATATCATGTGCATGTGCATAGCGAGTCATCATATCCTTTGACATTTACTTATTTATATGAAAATTTAATCTATTATCTTATTACTATTATAACTGCCTGGAATTGCTAAGTTGTTTATTATCTATTTTTAATGCTGGTCACTATTCTTGAATTATTATGTGGGCATCGTGCGCTATTTTATTTCTTCACTGCCGTAATAGGTAATCAATGTAGAATGTCTTACCTCTTTTCTGTATTTTCTGCTATTTTGTTTTACTTATGTGATTCTCTGAAGACATCGACGAAGAAGGGGAAGTTCACAAGTTCCCCGATTTTTGGCCCAACTTCAACTAGTACCTGCTTCTGGATCATGACGACACGTCCACGAGGATTTTTGGGTTATGTGTGGTTGGCTTTCCTTGGAGGTTCAGACTGCTGGCACATTAACTTTAGTTCAGATCGCTGTGTCTACTTGGGAGACGTGTTGGTGTCATTAGCTTGGGGTCGTTATAATCCGCCCATCTTTACCTGCAATGTTAGGTTACATTTAGAATTTTACATACCCATTAGGGACATGTGGGGTGATCGTTACTACACTCCACAAGAGGATTCATTCCTCTCCACTGGCCGAGTCTCAGCCCGTAATTCGCTGGCTCCGATGAGGGTCTCTTCTGACGAGGAAGACCCTGAGGAGGATCCTGACACGGTTCCTTCTCTATCATCTTAGGAGCTGACACTGTCGATAGTCACTGATGGCTATCTGTGTTCTTTTTGGGGCCTTGATATTCATTTTTGGGGGTTTGTATATCATTTTTTGGGGGTATATAAAGCTTAGGCTTCTTTTTGATGAGCCTTGATGTAATTAATGACTTACATTCTGTGCTTAGATAGTGTATATATATATATATATGATGTACTTTTATATGGATGTATGGTTTAATCTTCACATTTTTCGCTTATAATTACAAATATATATATATATATACAATATATATATATATATATATACGTACTTGTGTATCTCTTATAAGTGTTAGTACAATTGAATATTTCATTGATGAACAGGTTATTAAATATAAATATATACATATAATAAAAAGAAAAAAAAATATTCACCATCTTATTTATACAACTATAATCAAACAAGTTTAATTATAATTTAATGAACTGGGTCTTAATTTATGCTTTTGTTTACCACATTGTAATTAATGATGTGACGTTCCTTCTTAAAAATGGACGTTACATTAAGTTGGTATCAGAGCCCAGATTTATATTTTCTTTGGGTCTTTGTGGTTTGGTCTGTCTAGTTTGTGCTGTGTAATTCTCTGTGATTGGTATCCCGAAGGGATACATCTAATTCTTCCATGTGTATTTCAATTAGTATCACTTGAAAGAATGAAATGGCATGAGGCGAAGATATGGCAGTAGCGATTGAGGCGATGCAATGAATGGCCGAGGCTATTGCGCAACAAATGGAAAGGACTGCCCAGCAGCAGGAGAGGGCTGCATGATAGCTGGAAGCATCGGCTGACGCTCAAAATTTGGCGGAGTTTCGTTGCCACAACCCTCCTTAATTTAAAGTAGAATTTGATTCGGAGAAAGCTAGTTTGTGGATCAAGGAACTGGAGAAAATCTTCAGAGGCATGAACTGTGCCAACGACAAGAAGGTAACTTATGTCGCGTTTATGCTGATTGGGGATGCTGAAGACTGGTTTAACGGAGTACAGAGAGTGTTAGAAGTTGAAGGTCGCGCAATTACTTGGGAGGTATGCAAGAATAAGTTCTTGGAGAAATATTTCCCCGCGAGCGCCAAGCATGCAAAAGAAATGGAGTTCCTCAGCTTGAGGCAAGGAAGCTTGTCTGTCAGTGAATAGGCCGCGAAGTTCGAAAGCTTATCCAAGTTTTTGATGTATTTCTAGCACCAGCCAGACGAGGTGTGGAAATGTCAAAAATTTGAGGAAGGACTGAGGCATAAAGTGAAAAGAGTAATTATCACCTTAAAGATCAACCAATTTTCGGAGCTGCTAGATATATGTTGCCAGGTGGAAGCTCTAGATTAGGCTCGAGACACAAGAAATCGAAACTTTGGGCCTACCAGGTTCCAAAGAGGAGGCAGCAACAACGCAAACTGTTTCCAAAAGAAGCCTTATTCCTGACCACCGAGAAATTAATAGCAGACATCAGGTGGAGGTTCCAGTGGAGGTTCTGGTGGGAACCGAACCGGACCGAATGTGGTATTTTCTTTGAAGTGTAGGAAGTGCGGGAAGGATCACCTAACAATGGATTGTTCTATCAAGGGGATTATCTATTATCGATGTGGAAAACCTAGACATGTCTCCAGAGATTGCAACCAAGCTAAGGTTGAACTTTCAGTCAATGCTACACGAGCTGCAAAGCCGTAAGTAGGAGGTAGAGTCTACACCATGAGCGGAGCTGAAGCCTCTGAATCTAAAGATCTTATACAAGGAGAAGGCACTATAGGAGGTAATCTTTTGACTGTATTGTATGACTCTAGGGTAATCCACTCTTTCATTTCCTATGACTGTGTGCGACGACTTAGTTTACCTGTGTCTTCCTTACCTTTTGATTTGACTATTTCTACTCCCACTGATAAACCTGTTATTACTACCAAAGTCTGTTTGAATTGTCCTTTGATTGTTGAGGGTCAAATCTTTTCTGTTGATTTGATTTGTTTACCCTTTTCTCAGTTAGATGTAATTTTAGGAATGGATTGGTTGTCTTCCAACCATATCATGTTGGATTGTTCTAGTAAAACTATAGTTTTTCCCATGGATGAGGATTCTATATTTTTGACGGCCAACCAAGTTCGAGTTTTCTTGAAAGAAGGAGCTCAAGGATACGTGTTATTATCTTCCTTGAAGGTCGAGAGCGAGGCTGATGTGAATGCAATTCCAGTGGTTAACGAGTTTCCCGAAGTCTTTCCTGATGATGTACCTGATTTACTGCTGGAGCGGGAGATAGAGTTTGCTATTGATCTTGTACCTGGATCTGGTCCCGTATCTATAGCACCTTACAGAATGTCACCATCAAAGTTTGCAGAGCATAAGAAGTAGTTGGAAGAGCTCTTGGAAAAGCAGTTTGTTAGACCTAGTATGTCATCTTGGGGAGCACCAGTGTTACTAGTCTGGAAGAAGGATGGTACCTCGTGATTGTGTGTGGACTATCACCAACTGAATAAGGTCAAAATTAAGAACAAGTATCCACTTCCGAGGATAGATGACTTAATGGATCAACTGAAAGGAGCAGCAGTATTCTCTAAGATCGATCTGCGATGGGGCTACCACCAGATTAGAGTAAAGGACATTTTCAAGACGGCTTTTCGTACCCGATACAGTCATTACAAATATCTTGTGATGCAGTTTGGTGTAACGAATGCACCTGCCATCTTCATGGACTACATGAACAGGATCTTTCATCTTTACTTAGACAGATTCATTATTGCCTTCATTGACGACATTCTGATCTACTCTCAAAATCAGGAGGATCATGCTGAACACCACAGTATAGTTCTCCCAATTCTGAAGGAGAAGAAGCTGTAAGCCAAATTGTTGAAATGTGAATTTTAGCTGGACGAAGTCAAGTTTTGGGCCATGTGATCTTGAAGGAAGGGATTACCGTGGATCCGTCAAAGGTGGAAGCAGTTCTACAATGGGAACGACCAAAGACAGTGACAGAAATCTGAAGCTTTGTGGGTTTGGCTGGATACTATCGGAGGTTCATTGAAGGATTCTCTAAAATAGTAGGACCTCTCACTCAACTCGCAAGAAAGAACTAAGCTTTTGAATGGACTAATGCTTGCGAAGAAGCTTTCCAAGAATTGAAGAGATGACTAACTACTTCACCAGTGTTAGTTCTACCTGATCCGAATGAACCCTTCGAGGTGTACTACGATGCGTCATATCAAGGTTTAGGGGTCGTACTTATGCAAAATGGAAAAATGGTGGCTTATGCTTCGAGACAGCTACGAGTGCACGAGAAGAACTATCCGACACATGACTTGGAATTAGCGGCTATGGTTTTTTCCTTAAAAATATGGAGACACTTCCTGTATAGGGCAACGTTCAACGTCTTTAGTGACCACAAGAGCTTAAAGTACTTATATGATCAAAAGGAGTTGATGGAAAACATCCGGGAAAAGCAGAAAATTGATAAGTTCTTACAAGAGGGAAGAGAGCTGATGAGGCAAGGCAATGCGACAGCATTCGAGGAAGGAACAGATGGGATTCTAAGGTTTCGAGGTAGGGTTTGTATACCCAGGGATCAAGAGCTCAGAGAGTATATTCTCGAACACACTCACACGAGCAAGTTGAGTATGCACCCGGGGATAACTAAAATGTACCAAAACCTGAAGAAGTTATTTTGGTGGCATGGAATGAAGAGTGATATTATCAAATGTGTGTCTTCTTGTCTGGTTTTCCAGAAAGCGAAAGTGGAACATCAGAGACCATTAGGACTGTTGCAACCTCTATCTATTCCCGAATGGAAGTGGGATAGCATTGCGATGGATTTCGTGGTTGGATTACCGAAGACCAGAAAGGGTTATGACTCGATATGGGTAATCATTGATCGGCTCACAAAGTCAGCACACTTTCTACTGATCAACATAAGATACAACATGGAAAGGTTGACTCAGCTGTACATTGGAGAGATCGTTAAACTACATAATGTACCTACCAGTATTGTTTCTGACAGAGATCCAAGGTTCACCTCAAAGTTTTGACAGAGTTTGCAAGAAGCATTGGGAACAAAGCTACGATTGAGTTCTGCTTATCATCCACGAACCGATGGGCAATCGGAAAGGACGATCCAATCGTTGGAGGATTTGCTCAGGGTTTGCGCTTTAGAACATACTGGAAGTTGGGATGAAGTTTTACCATTGGTAGAGTTCACTTACAACAATAGTTTTTATTCAAACATAAGAATGGCACCCTATGAAGCTCTGTATGGAAGACAGTGTTGAACACCTCTGTGTTAGTACCAAGACGGAGAGCGCTTTATTGTTGGACCTGATATTATACAGCAGATGACTGAGAAGGTCAAGATGATTCAGGAAAAGATGAAGTTGGCTCAAAGTCAGCAGAAGAGCTATGAGGATAAGAGAAGAAAGCCTCTTGAGTTTGAGGAAGGCGAGCATGTGTTTTTGAATGTCACGCCAACGACTAGGGTCGGCCGAGTTCTAAAATCTAGAAAACTCACTCCCAAATTCCTTGGACCTTGCCAAATTCTTCACCGGATAGGTCCAGTAGCTTACCAGATATCCTTACCCCCTTTCCTTTCAAATCTTCACAATGTCTTTCATATGTCACAACTACGAAAATATATTTCTGACCTAAACTATGTCATAGCACCGGACACAGTACAATTGAAAGAAAACTTAACCTATGAGGCACCTCCTGTAAAGATTGAAGATAGGAGAGTAAAACAACTCAGAGGAAAAGAAATCTCATTGGTGAAAGTAATATGGAACGAAAAGACCGGAGATGCAATATGGGAATTGGAAGACAAGATGAAGGTGCAACACCCACAACTGTTCTAAGGTATGAAAATTTCGAGGACAAAATTTCTTTTAGAAGGAGAGAGTTGTAACACCCCGAAAATTATTTTTTTAATCATAAATAATCATTTTATAATATTTATGATTTTTGAGAATTTTTCTAGATTTTTTCGGAAACGTCAAATATTTTAATATATTCTTCGTTTTGCATGTGCACTGAGCAGAGTCAGTGTAACACCCCAGAAATTGTTTGTTTCATGATGAATAGTCATTTTCTAATATTTATGATTTTTGAGAATTTTTCTAGATTTTTCTGGAAGCGTCGAATATTTTAATATATTCCTCACTTTGCGTGCACACTGTACAGAGCCGGGAAAACAAAGTGTTTTCCCTGAACCTGGTAAACTTTCAACTGTGGAAACATCGATGGGAGATCTTACTAAACCCGAGACTGGGCATAGTTTACGAGGTTTATATTTTTTGAGATTTTATCAGATAAATAAAATCTCTATACGTACTATTAAATAAAATTCTGCGATACGCTCTATTATCCATTAGATAATTAATATTGCCCTCTTGCATTGTAACAATTATCCATTAGGTAATAACTTGTAATTAAAATCCTAATCACCTTATTATTTTAATCACTTTATCACCTAATTATCCTATCCAAATGTAATCTACTTTATGTCTAATCAAATCCTCTTTTTGAAAAAGCAATCAAGCTTCTCAAGGAAGCTAAACATCTTCTCTCTCCTTCCCTCTCACTATATGGCTGCATGGCCAAATTGGGAGACCAAATATTCACTTTTCACTTATTTCATTTCTACTATCAACTTCTCCTTCTTCATCTTGTATCTTCACATTTCTCCTCTCTCTCTCTAACCACACGGCTACCACCTTTTCCATGCCCTCCACCATCACAAAAATTTCAAGCAACCACGTTTCCTTAATCTGCACTACATTCTAAACACCCTTCTAGTTGAAGATTTCTTAAAAAGTTTTCATCTTCTTCCACCATTGAAGCTCAAAGCTTAAAGCTTTAAGGATTTTGAGGTGATGAAGGATGAATTTCCAAGGGGAAAAGGAGTTTGCTTTCTTTGTTCTTCCCTTAGGTAAGAGGAAGATTATTCTCTTCAACCTATTTTGGTGGTGAGAAACTTATTGTTGTGTTGATAGGGTGAAACCCGTTTATGGGATACCCATTTGTTTGAATGATTTTGGTTGTGTTTTGATTGTTTGAATGGTATGATTATGATATATGTTAATGGATCTTGGAATGTTTGAAGGATAGTTTGAGTTTTGGGTGTTTTTGTGCATTTCCAGAGGATTACATGGCCTCAGCCGTGTAAGGGCACACGGCTGTGTAATCCAAGCTAGTAAGGTCGTGTTTTGCTGAACTCCAAAGGAGTACACGACCTAGGCTGTGTAATTTTACACGGCCGTGTAACTTGGTGGTGAAAAGTTGTAGGCTTTTCTAGCCCCTTGGAAGCTCATGGTCTCCTTGGACATTTGACATAAGGCATTTGTACTAAGATAAACTTAATTAATTGAATGATTAGAAGTTGATTAGGGATTCATAAAATGGAAAGGATCAAGGATGAAAATTTGTCTTATAGCTTAGAATAATCTTGAATAAAGAAAGAACATGAGTATGGGTGAGGTTATGAGAAACATAATGAAATTAAGGTTTAACTTTTATGATAACTATGAATGGTATTATGTTCACCCTTAAGGTTTGATATTGACTTGATGTGGGTCCGTGAATGGGACCAATGATTATTGGTAAACAATATGACATATGATTTTAGACATGATATGATATGGTTGTGAATCCATATATGAATATGTATATGTGCATTGAATCCTTATGCATTTGAATCATGATTGATATAGTCTAACATGATGAGCATGATTGAAACATACATTGAAAAAGTTAGTTGGACTATTGCTAAGGCCAAGTTGCCTAGGAGTTGAATCACACCTTTGTATTGGTACGAATAGACAGTTGGTAGCTCTTCTGTCCGTGGGACAGACCGATGCAAATGCACTAACGATCTGGACCGAGACACTGTCCTACATCGAGATCTGTGTAGAATGTCTTGTACAATACCAAGATGTGCACGTTGATAAATTAAGAATTTTAGTACTTGAAGGCCTCAGCAGTCGCGATACAGACATATTTCCTAATCATTCTCTCCGATGTTTGTGTCTAGCTCCATGGAGTAGGATTTTCGATATCATGTGCATGTGCATCGCGAGTCATTATATCCTTTGATATTTACTTATTTATATGAAAATTTAATCTGTTATCTTGTTACTTTTATAACTGCCGGGAATTGCTAAGTTGTTTATTATCTATTTTTAATGCTGGTTACTATTCCTGAATTATTATGTGGACATCGTGCACCGTTTTGTTTCTTCACTGCCATAATAGGTAATGAATGTAGAATGTTTTACCTCTTTTCTATATTTTCTACTATTTTGTTTTACTTATGTGATTCTCTGAAGACGTCGACGAAGAAGGGGAAGTTCACGTGTTCCCCGATTTTTGGCCTGACTTCGACTAGTACCTGCTTTTGGATCATGACGGCATGTCCACGAGGATTTTTGGGTTATCTGCGGTTGGCTTTCCTCGGAGGTCCAGATTGCTGGTACATTAAACTTTAGTTCGGATCACTGTGTCTACTTGGGAGATGTGTCAGTGTCATTAGCTTAGGGGCATTATGATCCGCCCATCTTTGCCTGCAGTGTTAGGTTACATTTAGAGTTTTACATGCCCATTAAGGACATGTGGGGTGATCGTTACTACACCCGACAAGAGGATTCATTCCTCTCCACTACCCGAGCCCCGACCTATAATTTTATGACTCCGATGAGGGTCTCTTCTGACGAGGAAGACCCTGAGGAGGATCTTGACACAGTTCCTTCTCTCTCTTCTTAGGGGCTGACATTGTCGATAGTCACTGATGGCTATCTGTGTTCTTTTTGGGGCCTTGATATTCTTTTTTGCGGGTCTGTATATCATTTTTTGGGGGCATGTAAAGCTTAGGCTTCTTTTTTATGAGCCTTGATGTAATTAATGACTTACAGTCTATACTTAGGCAAGTATATATATATATATATATATATATATATATATATATATATATATATATATATATATATATATATATATATGATGTACTTTTATATAGATGTATGGTTTAATCTTCATGTTTTCCCCTTATAATTACAAATATATATATATATAATAATATATATATACATACTTGTGTATCTCTTATAAGTGTTAGTACATTTGAATATTTCATTGATGAACAGGTTATTAAATATAAATATATACCTATAATAAAAAGAAAAAAGTATTCACAATCTTATTTATACAACCATAATCAAACAAGTTTAATTATAATTTAATGATTGGGTCTTAATTTATGCTTTTGTTTACCGCATTGTAATTAATGATGTGACGTTCCCTCTTAAAAAGAGGTGTTACAGTTAGACTAGTTAATCAAGGACTAGATAATCTAACTTAGTTACTCTAAAAGCCTAAATAGTAACTAAGTGAAACAAACTAAGTTTACTAATACTTAGGGTCCATAGTTACAAGAAAGTATCTAGAGTATTCTAGAAGTATGACCAATGCATGACAAATGCATGACTTAATCACGTAACTAGATAGTTAAACATGTAACTAAATGACCTAACTAAGTTTTCCTAAGTGTAACTAAGAAACTAATGGAATCAAAACTTGGTTAGTTTGTCCTTGTGCTCCACAGCTAACTAGGTGTTTCTAGGAAGTTCTTGAATCATCTAGTCATCTATTATGATTAAAGGATGACTACTTGATGACCTAGGCCATGTGAAACCATGTGAGACCATGTGATTATTCTCTATCTTATTGAACAAGTTTCTATCTTCCTATTTACTCACCCACACGGCCAAGTCTTAGAGAAATAAGACATTTCATTTCATTCTAACACTTTGTGACAAAGGAAAACTATCATCTTTTCTCTCTCTTCCAAGAACTCCAAGAACAAACCAAGACACCATCTTCTCTCTTCTAGAAGAATTCGGCCACTACACCATTCACCAACATCCAAACTTCTATAATTTCTTCTAACTTCATATCTTGAATCTTCTCATCAATCCAAGACACTTTCATGTTGTGAACTTTTCAAGATTCATTCATCTTTATCTTTCTATCAAGCAAAGAACACAAAAGCTCTTACTTTTCTCTCCTTGTGTAGCTCATGGCCTCACTCTCAAAAATTGCCTTCCAATCACTCATAATTCCATCTAATCACATCACTTGATCCTAAACTTCATTGTAAGCAACTTTCATGTTGTGATCAAGACCTAATTCTATCATCTTCAAGCTTGATTCTTAGATTTAAGTTCTAGGGTTTCAAGGTAAAGATCTTGAAACTTGATTTCTTACTTGATTCTTGGAATCCTAAGACCATGTTTGATCTATGATCATCTTAATCAAGCCTTAGATACTAATTTTTATGTGTTTGTTTTGATTCTAAGATCTACTTGGTGGTGAAAGTTTGATACAAAGAGTGTCTTACAAGGAGTTTGGAAAACTACACACAAGGTAAGAGGGATATTAACCTCATTGGCCATATGTGGTGGTGAGGGAATGGATTTGTTTGTGTTTATGAGTGGAAAATCCATGTGAGGATTTATTCACTCGATTGTGTGGTTACTAGTTTATGCTTGTTGGATTATATGTGATTTTTTTTATTGCTTGGATGATTATGCATGATTTATATATGTGAGATGGTATGATTATGATTAAATTATGATTAGATGTTTAATGTGATTTTATTGCTTTAATTATAAGCATGAATATGTTATAGTAGAAATATCATGAATGATATATTGGATGTGATAAGAATCATATGGAAAGGAAAACTATGTTGTTTCAAAAGATCAAGAGCTACACGGCCTCCATGAATATTTTAGAACAAATTATTTGAAATATTTTACTACATATGGATTTTAGATGACCAGGTAACAAGTAATTGGATTAAAGATTTTTACAAAGAAAAATGAGATAGCAAATGAATAACTATTGGGTTATGGAATATAAAATTAATTTTGGCTAACACTCAAAGTATTGGTATTGTATGAGAAATAAACTTATAAGTTAAAGTTTACTTACGTATAGCTCGCTCTTTGAGTTTTGAGCACGTTAGAAAACTTTGAACTATAATGTTTGATTAAATCTTGGAAGTGTAAAATTTTGTACAGAAAATATTAGAAAGTATTATTAAGAGGAGTTTTAGTAAGGAAATAATTTTAAGGATGGTTTGGAACTTAAAGTATTTTAGTTAAAGTTTTATTGAGAATAATGAACAAATATTTTTAAGATATCTTGAATTAATTAAAATAATATAAGTTTTTAGAAATATCAATTAAAGGAAGTTTAATGAGAAAATGTTAGAAATATTATTTAAAGGTGTTTTATTAAGGAAACATTAGACTTAAAGTTCAATTTTGATATTAAATGAGAAAAGTTTTAATTTAAGCTTAGAATATGATTAAAATGTTTTACGTGCTTTAAAAATAGTGATTTTTAACTACGTGATTGAGAAAATATTGAAAAATCATTATGCGATTTGAAAAATTAATAGAAGTCTTCTGCGATTGTGAAAATGCGATAATATCGCTACACGACTGAGGGGAACAACGAGTTTTGCGGTAGGGCCGACGTACTAGATCCAAGTGGTTTGTGATTTAGCATTGTGTTTTTGAGCTGAAGTACTAGACTCGAGTGGATCTTTGGTATTATGTAGTTGTATGGACAGTTATTTAATATGATACCAATGGTATTAGACAATTGTATGGGCGTTTGATTTAATATCATTGGGAACAGTACAATGGTGGTTTGATTTCATTGAATATGCATTTGAGCATTATACAGTTGATGACTGTTGTGGCGTTTGATGCCTAAAGAGTGGATGGGAACTTACAGGATAGTGGAATCTTGATAGATTTTGGGGACGTCAGGGTGCGATGATTCACATAGTGATGATGTTATCACTAGTGATTATGCTATCACTTTATTATATATATATATATATATATATATATATATATATATATATATATATACCCACGGCCATGATAAACCGATTGTAACGCACGACCGATGTACGAAACAAATACTATTTCTTTTTATTATCCGGCATAGACTGTCTTTTTTGGGGGGACAGATCTTCTGGAACGTTCATCTCTGAATTTGAGTCTAGCTCCATAGAGTAGGAACTGGTTGTATTGTGCATAAGGATGGTCAATATACACATCGTGCATATGCATAGTCGGTATTTATACTGTTGTGGTATAGTATTATTGTGATATTATATTATTGTGGTATTATCATTATGCCTGATATTGCGTTGCAAGTTTATTGGATTATTCATTTATTAAATATCTTGAACATATTTGCTGATTTTATGCTATTTAATGGATTGTATGTTGAACTGTGTTGGCATGTTTTATCGTTTTCTTGCTGTCATATTGGTATGCGATATAGGGGATCTCACCTCTTTGCTGTATTGTTATTTGTATGTTTTTATGTTTATGTTTATGTTTGAATCGCCTAAGTTTGAGTTGGATTGACTTTGTTTGATTGGTTTGCAATGGCTGCAAGGAGGAATTTCTCTGATTACGTGCAAGCGAAGTTCCACAGAGGCACTGATGCCTGGCACTATGATATCGATGTTAAGCGTGTTGTAACACCCCAAAATTTCCTATCTTGTAAACAGTAATTTTGACAGTTAACAGAATTTTACTGTTTAGTAATTTTTGGATGCTGTAAAATTATTTTGATTATTCTATCAGCGTATTTGATCATTTTGAGTGATTTATTCCGTATCAGGAAAATAAAAATTTTTGGGCCAAGGAAAACTTTACGTAATTTAATTTTTACCATTAGGTTTTAATTATTTTACGTGATCCGATTTGATATTTGTGTGTTTTCTAATATTTGTGATTTTTGTGGATGATTATGAATTTTTTTCTGTATGTGGGCCCAGGTGGTCCTATGTGGGCCCAGATGGGTCCCGCAAAGTAAAAATTTTTCTACGGATAGAAAAATTTGTACTGTTTAGACAGAGACAGGGGATCTTACTAAACCTGAATGTGGAAACAGTTTTTATAATTTTCTTTTACTGTGTTTTGTACTGTATTTATTTATCAGGTGATAAAAATACAGTAAAAATATTATTTGTAGGGTTATAGCAGATAAAAATAATAAAAAATTATACTGCGTAGTCAACAAAGAGGGCTTGACTTGATTTATACCCTTGGATGAGAATACTTAGTTTGAAGATTAACCATTGATTTAATCAACGGTTAAGAAACAAACTTAATAAAGAAGCATTGGATAATCACCATTGATTTAATCAATGGTGTGAGAATAAACTTGGTTAGGAAGGCTTTGATATCAACCGTCGATTTAATCAATGGTGTAGAATTGGTCTTGAAAAGTGACAGAGACCATTTATAACCATTGGATTTAGATTTAATCTATGGTGGAGATTTAGTCTTATAAAGTAACAAGGACCATTTATGACCATTGGATTTGGATTTAATCAATGGTGGGGATTTGGTCTTCTAAAAAGGTTATGACTAATTATAACCCTTGGATTAAAAGTAAGAAGGAGTAATCTTGACCTTTTACTTTGGAGACACATCTAATGGCTAGGATTTAAAGGAGAAAGATTCAATGGCCTAGATTTAGTCTTCTAAAAATCAAAAGTCTACCTAAATCCTAACCATTGAATTAATCAATGATTAGGAATGCTTCAAGTAATGGCTTTAAAAAGATGACAATATTATTGCATGCATAATGCAAGGAGGGGATGGTTTTTGTAGTATTTTGGAGCTAAAGAAAAAAAATCATTTCAATCATTTGTTATCTCACTTTATCACCTTTTCTCTCAATGACTTAGTACCAATTATTTGTTCAAATAATTCACTAATTTCTCACTCACTCTCCACGATAATGCATCCATTTGTGAGGCAAATTATTACAAATCAATTCCTATCATTTTCTATCATTTTGTCTTGGTCAACATGCATTATTATTGATTTGTTTGCATCCTTAGGAGAGTGTTTGGAGGGGGGCATGGTTTTTGGTGCCTTAAGAGGATGGCAAAGTGGAAGACCATCATTATTACTCATTCTTGGTCTTCCTTTGTCAATTTCAAGAAGCTAAACTTAGAAAATTTTCTCTCTTTTCTCTTCTCCTTTATGTTTCGGCCATGACCATCAAGAACACCTTCCATCACTTTTTAATTTCATCCAACCATATATCTTGAATCTACATGATATTCTAAGCAACTTTCATGTTGGAGACTTTCTCTAAATCATTCATCTTCATGGACTTTCTTCAAGAGCCAAGTTATAGGATATTTGTGGTGAAGTGTAAGGAAACTTCATTTCTTCTCTCTTTTTTATGTTCTAAACTATGTTTGATCCATGGTTCCTCTTAATCAAGCTTAGTATACTAATTTCTATATATTTTGTTTTGTATTTGAGAAGCCTTTGGTGGTGAAGGACTTGGAAAAAGAAGCAAATCAATAAGCTTTTGAGGATCTTCAAGAGGTAAGAAGGAGATCCATCTCACTAACCAAGCATGGTGGTGAGAGATGATTTTATATTTGATGGATGGTGAATCCATGTGAGGATTCATATCTATGGTCATGTAATAATTTGTGTGTGTTATGTGCTTTGATTATTTTTGTCTATACTTGATATGTTTTGCATGATTTACTTGTGTATGCATGCTTAGTATGATTTTTATTTGCTTATATGGTATGCTTATGATATGCATGATGAAGATATATTGAATATATTATGATGAAAGTATGATAAAATAAGAAATTTTGGCTCTAAAGGCCATAGAGAAGGTCACAGTTTTGAGCTTCAAAACTAGGATTTTTATTGAAATTTTTCAAGAACAATGGAGTTAATTTTTGGTCCTTAAACTTAAATAAATTTTTGGCCAGGACACCAACCAATTTGGTGTTCACAAAATTATATTTTCATGAATGATAAAATTGAATGATTTGAGAAGTAAAGAAAATAAACAAAAGGGTTTGTTTTTCAAAAAGAATGCACACGGTTTTGAGTTATGTTTTCATGAATTTATTTTTTTTGTAGAAACAAGAATGGAATTTATTTAAGTTAGAAAGAAAAATATATTTCATGATTTCAATGGCCATCTATAAGGTTTTGATAATTTAGAAAAATGTTTTGATGTTATAAAATACAAGAATTTTCAAATACGGATTTTGGAAAGGGAATTAAAGTGATATCAATTAAGTAAAGTGGAATTTTCATAAATAAAAGAAAAAGAAAATTGAAAGTGTTAAACTTCAAATTATTTTAAAGAGAATCAATTTTTAGAAGTGATTTAGAAATATAAAAGAAAACGTTTGTAACTTAAATTTACTAACGTAGAATTTATTTATTGGGTTTTGGAAAATGTTAGGAAATTTAAAGTTAGAAATAGTAAATTAAATCAACTAAATGTGATTTTGTAAGACTAGATCAATAAAAAGTGATTTTGAGAAAATATATTAAAGAAAAGATTTTTGACTAAGAATAAGAAAGGAATAAAGTAAGAAATTATATTATTATAAGAAAAGTCCAAGTAATATTTTTAAAGTTAAGAAATATTTTATGAAGGGTAAAAATGGTAAAAAAGGATTTGCAAAGAAAGTGAAAAAGGATTTACAAAGAAAGTAAAAATGAATTTGAATAAATGAGTTTGGTTTTTATAACCATCGGTACTTCGGTTTTGAAAATAAAATTTTAATGATTTTGTTTATGTAAAACCATATCAATTTAGAAGGAAAAATGTTTTGATAATTTTCAATAGTCATGTCCACGTTTTTGAAGGCTTATAATGCCTAGATTTTGATGAAACAAAGTAATTTTTCAAGTGAAAATATAATTGATTTAATACAAGGAATTTGGAAAGGGAATCAGAACATTTTAATCACTTGAGAAATTAAGTTTTTGTAGACGAAAATATTTTTGAACTTCAATTCATTTTGAAGAAGGTTGTGTTTGGAAATGATTTGGGAAAAATGAAGAATATAGTGATATTATGAAAATCTACTAACGTATAACTTATTGTTGAGTTTTGAAGTACGTTAGAAAATGTTAAGTTTTGAAACGTTGATTTATATCAATGGAAAAGTGATTTTGTGAATTATATTTTGGGAAGGGATTTCTTGAATTAAGAAATGTGGAAAAAGATTTTCTTGAATAAGGAAAATATGAAAAATAAAATACAAAGTTATATTATTTTGAGAAAAGTTAAAAAGGAATTTTTGAAGGTTAAGAAATATTTTCTGTAATGAAATTGTGATGAAAAATGTTTTACATATCTTAAAAATGATTTGAAATACAGTAAAATATTTCTACGAGATTTGAAAAATGTTAACGTATTTTTACGCGATTTGAAAAATGTTAAAATATTTCTACGCGATTTGGAAAGCGTTTAAATATTTTACACTATTAAAAATATTATTAAAAAATCACTACATGATTAAATAATGATAGAATATTTTTACGTAATTGTGAAAATATAACAGAAATATTTTTGAATTGTAAAAATGTAACAGAATTGTTACGCGATTGTGAAAATACGGCAGAAGTGTTTTATGACTATAAAAATATGATAACATGATGATTACTGCCAAAACAGTGTATGAACATTGTGTGAGAAAATGATGAGTTTGCCTACGATTAGCTTTTGATGTATTTTGTATGCATTGGAAAGAGATGCATGTACTTGGTATTTGGGGCACTTTACGTATTGGAAAAATATGCATTAAAGCATATGATATAAATTGAACAAATGAAATTGAAAAGTATAGCCCTTGTGATTGGACTTGCACTAAGATATTAGTGCATTGTATAAAATATATTTTGAAAAATTATGAGTTAAACATGTGATTGATATTCTATCTATGATTTGGTTTTTGGTGCATTATACATGCATTGGAATGGTCCGATGGACTAGATAAGGCTAATTGCCTAGGAGAAACGTACACCTCTTGAGTGGGTGCGATATGCGTAGTGTAGGTCACTCGTTGACCTTAGGGGCATCGGGGTGCGGGTTACCTACGATTAGGCGTGAGTCGCTCATCAGAACCGTGGGTTAGACCGACGCGACACACCGATGATCCTAACCGAGACACTATTCTTAATCAAGATCTGATAAAGACTGTCGCGTATATGCTAGATGTGCAAAAATCAAAATGAGGATTATAGCACGTGGTCCGAGGCATGTGGTACTGATGATCTTTTCGATCATTTCTCGACCGAGTTTTAGCTCCATGGAGTAGGAAATCAAGTCTTATGTACATGCATAATCGAACATTTATATCTGTGTGATATATTAATTGAGGAATATTGGTTATGACAATTGTTTTGAATACTTGGAAGATGATGATGATGATAATGCTGAGGGCATTATCATAATTATTATTCATGATAATTGAATTGATAAATGATTGGATGATGATAGTTGATTAATGTTGATGGCATGATCATAATTATGGTATGATTTATCTGTATGATATTGTTTTTTGTGTTATCTCTGTGCTGCCATGTTTGTATTGGTGTAGGTGATCTCACCTCTTTGTTATAGTGTTTTGCTTTGTCTGTATTGTTAAAATTATACAGTAGAAGGAATAAGTTGTCTTAGACATAACGGGTGGTAGATACTCAGAGATTGATGGAAACATTGAAAAGTGACTATCTCAAGTTCGAAGATGTGCCGGGTAGACAAGGAGTAAAGTTCTGATGCATCAAGTTGATACAAGAGAAGGAACGAGTATGTTAAGATTTAATGTTAGTGTTATACCGTGCTATTAAGTAGAACCTATCATGGGGTTACTACTATTTCTGTTAAAAAGTTAAAAAAAAAAGTTGGTAAATGTTATATTTCTCTTTAAATTGTTAAATGGTACAATTGGGTCAATAGTGTATATGAATCTGTTTCAATATATTTTTTCGTATTACTTATAAATTGCCGTAAGTTTATGTTTCCGTAAAGAAGGAATTTTAAAACTCATCTTTTATAACTCAAATTTTGTGCGAACTTCTTTTCAGATTATGAGTCGGGAGTCAGACATGTGATACCCTGAGGAGGGTGTTACACGTGATGTTTATTTTGGGGAGTTTGTCTATTAGGAATTCCGAAGAGGATCTTGAAGAAGATCGGGTATAGTACCCTACTCTTCAAGTGTTTGGACTTGGGCCAGGTCGAGTTTTTATAGGGTAATTAAATATTGCTTAGAGTACATAAGTCTTATGTCATGAAGATGTTAAGAATCTATGTTATATATGATAGATGTATTTTATCCAGTCTTTATATTTTGTGTTTCTCTAATTCGGTAAGTTTATATTATCCGCAAAAAAGAAATTTTGAAATCCATATTATGATAATATTAAATGTTTTATATCTTGGGTAAAGAATATTAAGAAGTTGGTTTGAAATGTGATACCCTAAGGAGGGTGTTACACCATCCACTTCTTTTGCCTCATATTCAATTCTTTTTTATCAAACAAATATTTCAAACTTTTATGATTACTAAAAACCTCAAACTTGACCCCATACAGATGATGTCTCCAAATTTTTAAAGCAAACACAACTGCTGCTAGTTCCAGATCATGAGTTGGATAGTCTTCTTCATGGGGTCTTAGCTACCTAGAAGCATACACAACTACTCATCCAATTTGCATCAACACATAACCTAACCCATTTTTCTAAGTATCACAATAAACTTCAAAGTTTTCTTATGGGTCTGGAATTATTAGCACAGGTGTGGTGGTCAATTTCTCTTTCAACTCTTCGAAGCTATTCTCACATTTTTGTGCCCACTCAAAAGTGTTGCCCTTCCTAGTCAACCTAGTCAAAATAAGCTATCTAGGAGAACACCTTTATGAATCTCTTGTAATACCCATCTAAACCCAAGAAACTTCTAATTTTAGTTACAGTGGTAGGTCTCTCCCATCGTAACACTGCCTCTATTTTACTGGGATCCAAGGATATCCTATCTTCAGATATTACGTGTTCCAAAAACTGCACCTCCTTCATCAAAAACTCACACTTTGATAACTTGGCAAACAATTTCTTTTCCTTCAGGATTTCTAGAACTACCCTAAAATGTTCCTCATGTTCCTCAGTTTTCTTTGAATAAATGAGAATATAATCTATAAAGACAACAACAAATTTATCAAGGTATGGTCTAAAAATCCTGTTAATATAATCCATGAAAACGGCAAGTGCATTTGTCATACCAAAGGACATTACATGGTACTCATAATGCCCATACCTGGACCTAAAGGCAATCTTAGGAATATCTTCTTCTCTAACTCTGGTTTGATGATATCCTGATCTCAAGTCAATCTTTGAAAATATTGCAACTCCTCTCAACTAGTCCATCAAATCATCTATCTTAGGCAGCAGGTATTTGTTCTTAGTTTTGATCTTATTCAATGCCTATAATCCATACATAATCTCATACTACCATCTTTCTTCTTCACCAATAGTACAGGGGCTCCCTAAGGTAAGGCACTAGGTCGAATAAACTTTTTATCCAACAACTATTCTATTTGTTTCTTAAGTTCAGAAAGTTTTATAGGAGACATCCTATAAGGTGCTATAGAAATAGGCCCTGTACTTGGTACTAAGTCTATAGTAAACTCAATCTCTCTCTCAAGTGGCAGTTCACTCACTTCATTTGGGAATACCTCGGGGTACTTTCTCATAACAAGTATACTCTCAAAATTTTGTTCCCTTTCGGAATTCAAAGAAAAGAGGAGAACATAGCCTTGAGCTCCTTCTACTAGGTGGTTGATAACTTGGCTGGCAGTCAGATATATTGATTCAGAAGAGATGTTTGTAGAAGGAAAGTCAGACATAAACACTAATGTTTTATATAAACAGTTCAAAACAACATGGTTTGCTGACAACCAGTCCATACCCAAAATGATGTCTAAATCAACAAGTGGTAAGCATATAAGATTCACAAGGAAGTTTCTATTTTCAACATTTACACCACAGTTTAGACATATTTTGGATGTGGTTCAGGTTTTCCCATAGGAATGGAAACTATCAAGTCATAAGGAAGGTTTGAAACAGTTAAATCCAACATCCTCATACAATCATAAGAAATGAAGGAATGAGAAGCTCCAGAATCATATAATACAGTTAAAAGTATATTTTTAACAATACACTTACCCTGTATCATATCAAGAGATTGAGTTGCTTCCTTGCCGCTCAAGGTGAAAACTCCTCCTTTGGTCAAGGGTCTGGGAGTTGTTGCCTCTTGCTGCTGGGGACAGTTCCTGGCATAATGTCCCTTTTTACCATAGTTAAAGCACTTCATCTGACCAATCCTGCAAGCTTTATCACCATGGTACCCCTCATATTTCAGACACTAAGGTCCTCTATCTTTTATCTTAAGTTGTTTCCCTTTTCCTTGTTGATTCTTGAGCTTTGAAAACTTCTTCTTAGAGTCATCATCTGTCTTCTTTCTTATTTGAAAGTCTTAAGGCTTTTGCTCCTATTGTGGCTTTGACTGTGGTGGCCTCGAGCTATCTGACTCTATTATTCTACATTTATTCACTAGTGTGTGGAAGTCTCTGATCTCAAGGGGCCTCATCATCTTCCTCACTTCGTCCCTCAACTCAGACTCAAACTTTACGCACTTCCAGTTCTCATCTGGATTGTACCGAAAGTGAGAGAAGAACTCTGACAGTTCCTCAAATATTTTCACATCTTACTCCAAAGTTATGTTTCTCTGCTCTAACTTTCAGAATTCTAACTCTTTTTCTTCTTAAAAATTCCTTGGAAAATATTTATCCAAGAAAGTCGTCTTAAATATCTCCCGAGTTATCTCAGTTCTAGTAGCCTCCCTCATCCTTCTAACGCCATTCCACTAATATTCAGCTTCCCCTTTCAATATAAAGGAAGCAAAGGACACCTTTTGGTCATCTGTGCATCTTATCATAGCAAAGATCTTCTCCAACTCTCTCAACCATTCCTCTGCCTTAGATGGATCATACTCTTCTTGGAATAATGGAGGGTTGGTCTTTCTAAACTTAAAAAGGCCATGAAAATCCTAATTTCTCACGACTGCTGCTTCGTTCTCTTATTGCGATATGGGTTATTACCTATTCTTTCCAGCATTCTATTTGTGACTGGGGTCTGTTCTCTCATGGCTACGGCCATATCCCTTTGTTCCCTCATGACAACTAGTATTTCTCTAAACATTTCCATCATATCTGTTGTGCTATCACTAGCAGATGCTTTATCTCCTCGCGTATGCCTAGATGATGCCATAGTCTCCTGTACATATAGAACATTACATATTGAGTTGATCAGGCTCAATATTCATGTAAAATGCAACAATAACCATAACATACATACACAAGGTCGTCATGCAATTCTATCAATACTTCTCAGTATCAAGATAAGAAAATGCATAACATTCATGGTAAAAGCATAGTTAGTCCATACTCGGGTTCAACAGGATGAACTGCTCGGATACCAAAATGTAACGTCCTAATACTTAAATTAATGACATGTTTGAAATTATGCATTAGCATTCATAGTAGAGTATGTCACTTAGATCAATATTAATTTTTCAAGAAGAAGTTCATGTATAATATACAAAATATGAGCCTGAAGCTGAAGTATATAATACATATCATAGAAGGGTGTTCTATACAAACTGTACATCAAGGTACATCAATTACATCATTTGCCACTAAGGCATAAAATTGTATACAACCATGTATGATAGCAATATATTTTATTCATTTTATAATCCTTTCACTGGGCTTCTTAAGATTCAATTAGGCTTAATTAAGTTGATTTTGTTACATTTATTGATATTGAGCTTAACTGGATCATTGAAAGAATTATTGCTTAAATTGACTTTAATTTGTCTATTTGGTAGTGTTCAGTAAACTAGTTATAATTTGAGTTTCAAATATCTGATTGATGTGATTTTGGTCTTGTAGAAAGGTAAGATAATTCTCTACAACTTTCATGAAGACCTCAATAGCCAAATCACATATTTGGATAATTTAAATTGGAGTTGAAGCAAGAACTAGAGTATTGATCCTGAAAGTTTGACCTTTGCGCACTCATCAGCCATTTCTTGAGCTATAAGAGTCCAATTAACACCAACCAGTGGCATTAGAAATTTAAGACCAAAATTTATAACTTTCATGAAGAACACAAGAGTCAGTTCGGAAGTATAATAAGTCATATTGGGCCTAGAAGTCAGAACAGAGGAGTTGTAATTAGGCCTAAATAGTGTGCAAAGATTGGACCATATCTCAAGTTATAGGAATGATTTTGGGTTGAAACTAGTGGCATTGGAAAGCTAAGACAAAAGCCTACAACTTTTATGAAGACCACTTTTCCATTTTCTAATGGCAGCTATGTTTTCAGCACTAAATCATTTCAGAGACAAGAATCTCAATAATTTTTCACTCATTCACAATTATCAAACAACTCCTTTGGCATTTTCCACTCTTTCACCCACTCATCCACTCACTCATTAAACCACTCCATTGTCATTTTGTTTCCCTCAAGATCTATAAAAGGGAGCATTGGCTGCTCATTTGATCATCTTGGTTTAGAAATCAAGATCATGCTATTGTGTTATTTGTTTCTCTTGTTGTAGTTTTCTTTTGTTCTAAATTGAAGTTATATTCTTCTTCTTCTTCTTATCTTTTTCTTTCCTCTTGTCTATGAGTAAAAATTTTCATGTTACTTGGGTGAAAGGGTGAAGCTTTTGGTAATGAAATAAGGTTAGATTAATCTCTTTCTTTTACTTAAATGATATATTACCAAGTAGTCATTATATATATTATATTTTGTTTCCAATAATTTTAGAAACTCTCCTTATAAAGTGGAGATCTTGATTTGTTGTAGACAAGATATTAGCACAATGAATGCTTGACCCCATTTATAAGTGATGGTATAAATAGATAATTAAAGGAACCATAATATAATTACATATATAATCTTAAATGAACTTTGAATGTTGTATTTTTCGATTGGAATCTCGTTATGCGTGGATTGTAATTGAGTTATAAAAAGAATTAATTTTGTCCTTCATTTACTTACCAAGAGTGGATCTCCTAATCCAAGTAAATCTTTTTTATTTGTGACTAAGTTTTATCACCTTTATTATTGTGACAAAATATTTTCTTTACCTCAAAGAATTTTTCTTCATCAATTCCTTGTGGATCGACCTCGGACTCCTGAAAATTTATTACTTGAGACAACTTGTACTTGAGTTTGCAACTTAAAATTCACATCAATGTACATATGTCAAATCAAAAAGGAACAAAAGATATATAAGATCAAGTCCCTCTTCACCTCTAAGGTCTGCATGAGGACGTCCTGGAATCATTATGGAAATTCAAGAAAAAGGGTGAGAATCTCACAATTCTCATTAATCATTTTAAAATTGTGTCATCATAATCATTCCAATTATTTTGGGAAAAAATCATTTCAAATCATTAAGATATAATCAGTTGAAATGTGACCAAAGGTAAATCGAGTCATTTCTCTTCCTGAAACAGAAGTTCATTTTATATCATTTATCAAAAAAATCATTTGAATAATCAATTAAGTCATCAAATCTTGTCATAATCTCAATATCATATCAAGAATCCAATCCATGATAGACTTATATAATAAGCTATCTTATTATGATCATCCATCAATAATCATCATTTATCAATCATCAATAATCATCATTCATCTTTTATCAAAATGGTATGGAGGGAATGCCCATCCTCACAATACCGTTTACTTGGTAGTAATCTACTTTCAGGTTAGTGCACTTTAACCTATTTATAATAGTCTTTCTTGTTACACAGAACTACTCTGAGTAACCCAATCAGCCATAACAAATGAGGGAATGTTCATCCTCCTTTTAGTTGTGAGTAGAGAGGGAATGTCCATCCTCAACTACTTTGATAGGGAGGGTACCATCCTTCCTCACACTATCTTTAACCTAGGATCACCTCAAGTAGAGAGGGAATGTCCATCCTCAACTACTTTTCCTCCTGGAAGAACTCAGGTAAAGAGGGAAGGAATATCCATCCTCAACCTTAATTACTTAGGTGGTAAAGGAATGTCCATCCTTAACCACTATTATCCAACCTACCCTAGGTCTAAGGATCTCCTAGATAATGGGTTACTCTTGAAAATCAATCATTATTATCTCATATCATAGCATAATGCATCAATATCTCATTAATCATGCAG
This sequence comes from Ormosia semicastrata, assembly GCA_029884595.1. Taxonomy (NCBI): domain Eukaryota; kingdom Viridiplantae; phylum Streptophyta; class Magnoliopsida; order Fabales; family Fabaceae; genus Ormosia; species Ormosia semicastrata. Next base: position 82,649,239 of record JAQQTO010000060.1, read on the forward strand.
TAGAATATTCCATCATATCATTTCATGTCATGGCTTCATGCATTCCATAATAAATAACTCATAAATCCAAAGTAGTCTTAAGGTTTATTGATAAAGGGACAATCTCAAATTCATGTTTTTGAAGAGAATAATCGGTTAACACCTTGTGCTAATCGATTATCACTGGCGAACAAGCCATATTTTATGTCCCATAATTGGTTACCATCACTGGATAACTGGTTATGGACTTCCCAGGGTTCTAAACTAATGGCCAATAATCGATTCCCACTCTTTGGGTAATTAGTTATTGGCTCTTTATATGTTTCTGTCACAAGCACTAATCGGCTAGGCCTTAGCTCTAACCGGTTATTGCATAATGTGACTCTTTGTCATGCTTCAATAACTAGTTAGGCCTAGCCTTAACCGATTATTGAAGGCTGGGAAGGGTTGTTCTCATGCCAATAACTAATTATGGCTTATCCATAATTGGTTATTTGGGGATTTTCAATCAAAAAAAAAATAGAGCATCAATGAAAAACACCCCTAAACCATCTCATAATCATCAAAATCAACTAAAAACTTCACAAGCAATGCAACAACATTATCACAAAGTGACAAAGCAAGCATGGATAGTTCACAAATCAAATATTTACCTCTTTTACAATCTCAAATCATTATCTTTTAAGTTCAAGAGGTAAACTTGACTCATCATCATACCATTAGAAAATCCATCCTATATTCATGAAGTTCTAGTTTAGAAACTCATCATTCAACCAAAGTTTTCATTCAACACTCAAAGAAATCAAGTTAAGTAGCAAGAGTTTAGGAAAACAACCCCTACCTAGTTTAGAGATATTCTCTTCTTCTCTTTCTTGTCTTTCTTTTTGTTCTGATCTCTTCTTTCCTATTTGATTCTTGTTGCTCTTTTTCTCTTTTCTCCCTTATACTGGCAGCGTTTGAACGTGAGAGTAGAGAGAATGAGAAATGAGAATGTGAGAGAATGGGAAGAGTGAAAGAACGACAAGGTGTCACAAAAGTCAACAAATGATAAGATTAACAAAATGCTATAGTGGAGAAGGTAGAAAGAGAGTTTAATAAATGAAATCCAACTGGAAACTTTATATATGCTAAGAACGCTTTAATCTTTCAGAAATGAATTTTCTAACCTTCGTAAGTATCGTAGAAAATTCTAGGATTTCAGTGTATTCTTGATTAGTGTAAAATACACTCATCTTTTGGGTTTATTTATTAGGATTTTTAATTGATTTTTATTTAGCTTTTGTTTATTTTTATTTTTGATTTCTTTTTAAATAATTTTCTTTTCACATAATTATATTTGAATTTTCAAGATAAATCATCAGATTTTGTCTAAAAGTAAGAAATTCCTGAAGATAAATATTTGAAAGATTCTTATCCTATTCTTAGATGCTAATTAGATTTCTAATTGGATGTAAAATCTTAAATAAGGATTACATTGAAGATTGGATAAGGATTCTCAAAGAGATTTGATTTGGAGCAAAATTCATATTCTCGCACTATCTTAACCATTCCTCATTAATTGAGCTATATCTTGGGCTATAGAGATTAGATTGACATACTATTTTTGGCACTAAAAAGCTAACCGAAAATCCTACAACTTCTCTGTTGAGATCGAGGGCAAATTTGGCCATCTGAAGGGTAAGAAAAATCGTGCAAGTCAGATATGAAAAGTTGTCAGCTTTTCTATAAAAGGGGAAAAACGAGTTTAGCAAAAGCACACTTGGACAGAATGCAGCAATTATCAAGAGGCACAAACCCTAAAGTGGTGTGGGCACAATTAGACTTGAAGATTTGGAATTCTCTTCAACTTTTTCACCTTTCTACAATGGAGTTTGTCATATTCTTCCCTTTGTGTTTTTCTTTTTCCATGTGTAACTAAAACCTCTTTTGTTAGGGTGATGATGGATCTTGATACTTGGATGATGAAAATTCTTTTATAGGTTTAATGAATGTTTCTATTTCATGATTTATGAGTTTATCTCTTTTCTTAATGTTTTTCTAAATCTGGTCAATTTGGGAATGATTTTTGGGTTGATGTATGATTTGGAAAAAATTGTATGAACCTAGAACTTGTGATAAACATCATAATTTCTGTAATCGCTAAGAATAAACATTGTGGGTTGTGTGATCTTTCTCTTAATTCCCTCATTCTTGATAATGTCTTTTTATTTGAGGTTAGACTAAAGGATTAGTTAATTTTAAACAGTGTAAGATGATTAATATACCAAGGAATTAGATATCGATTAATTTTGGGAATCAACCATGAATTATTGGAATAAAAGTTGATTAAATTAATATTTGATTTTGCATTTAAAGAGCTCAATTGAAATCTGACCCCTAACATTTTCATATCATTGTCTTCCATCTTAACCCAATTAATTAAATTTTGCTTTTGTTATTTTTGTTTAATCTTTCTCGTTATTATTTTTACCAACTCTCTTTTCGATAGCTTAAATAGTATCGATTTGGTGAATTTAATAATTGATAACATAATTCTCGTGGGAACAATACTCTTACTCACTTTTTATTACTTTTGGGATTTAGTGCACTTGCCAATTTCACAATAAGTTTTTGACGTCGTTGCCGGAGATTATTATTTTCAATATTAAATAGTAGTTCAAGAGACACTAATTTAGGCACTTATTTTTCTTATTTAATCTTATTTTTTTCTTTATTTAATTTTCTTTTTAATTTGTTTCTTTTCATTTTTATTTTCTTTGTTTATTTTTATTAGTCATTTATTTTTATTTTTATTCTTATTTTTAATTTCTTTTCTTTATTTCATTCTGGTTTGCTTGTTTGTTTATTTATGCAAGGTATTGTGGATTCAGAAAAATTACTTTTTGATCTAGAGATAACAAGAACAGAATGAGTAAACAGGAAAGCAGCTGAAGAAAGAAGGAGCCTAGAAGAAAATATGGCTGAAAACACTACTACATAGAGAAGATGTACTTTAGCTGATTATGCTATTCCATATTCTGAAAATGTCTCAACTAGTATTGTGCGACCTACTATCCAGGCAAATAATTTTGAGATTAAACCAGCTGTTCTACAGCTGGTGTAACAAAATCAGTTTGCGGGAGGTCAGGCAGAAGATCCAAACTTGCACATTGCTAATTTATTGCAGCTCTGTGATACTTTCAAATACAACGGAGCTAGTGATGATGTCATACGATTACGACTTTTTCCATTCTCTTTGAGAGATAAACCTAAGAGCTGGCTACAAGTCCAACCTCAAGGAAGCATCTCCACTTGGGATGATCTGGTTAGTAAGTTCCTCACTCGGTATTTTCCTCTGTTAATGTTTGTGAAGATAAGGAGTGAGATTGCTTGCTTTACTCAAAATCAAGAAGAATCTCTCTATGAAGCATGGGAAAGATTTAAGGAGCTACTTAGAAAATGTCCTCATCATGATTTCAAAGTATGGTAGCAAGTGCAGATCTTCTATAATGGTTTGAATCATGCCACAAGACTTATGGTGGATGCATCTGCAAGTGGATCTTTGAACACTAAGACTCCTGAAGAGGTATAGGAATTATTTGAGACTATTGTAACACCCTCCTTAGGGCATTACATTTCAGACCAACTCCTTTCAATTCTTTACCCAAGTTGTAAAGTATTTAATATTATCTTAATACAGGTTTTAAAATTTCTTTTTTGCGGATAACATAAACTTACCAAATTTTAGAAACACAAGGCATAAGAACTGAATAATATACATCTCACGTACATAACATAGATTAGTAGAATTTTAATACATAAAACTTATGTACTTTAAATAATTTGTAATTACCATATAAAAACTGAACCCAGTCCAAGTCCAAACATTAGAAGAGTAGGGTCCTGCACCCGATCTTCCTCCAGATCCTCCTCGGGATCCCTAAAAGACAAACTCCCCAGACGAGGCATGTTACTACGGATAGGAGTCCGAGCAGTCGACACATCAGAGTCCTCACTATGAGTGTCATAAAGATCACTCCACATATCTCTAATAGACATAGAGAACTCCAAATGCACACAAGCATCAAGAGAGAGAACAGTATCCCCAAAATAAACAACACGCTCAACATCAGCATCATAGCTCTAGGCATCAGTGCCTCCTCGAAACTGCACTCTCACGTAACCAAGAAAACTAGGTCTTGACGCCATCTCAGTACACAGATAAAATCAACACAATAGAAAGGAGGTGTTCCTGCCTCTTGCTCTTCACAATCTTTATCCCACATACGTATAAATAAAATAATACAACAAAAAGGTGAGATCCCCAACATTAATACCATCATGGCAGTATAGAAACAATAATGACAATAATGTCATTCACATACAACAATTTCACAGAATAACAGGTAAAATCATGTTATCAACTAATAGATAATTTATCAATATATATATTTCACAATATATAAAAACTAACCATACCACAAAATAAACATACTAACTATGTCACAACAATATGTACATTTACTATGCACATGCACAATGTGTATACTAACTATTCTTAGGTACAATGCACCCATTTCCTACTCCATGGAGCTAAACACACACACAGATATGAACATTCCAAAAGATCTGCCACCCTCAATGACAGTCTACGCTAGACCACGAAAAGAATAGTGTTTATCGGGTCCTTATCAGTGCGTTGTAATGGTTCTTCACAGCCAGAAGTATATAATGTGATAACATATCACTAAGTGAATCACCTCGCCCTGACACCCCCTGAGATCCATCATAGATCACACTATCCAAATTCTCATTCACTCCTAGGCACAAAATCCACAACAGCCACCGACTGTATAATGCTCAAATGCATGATCCATGAAATCAAACCACAATTGGACTGTTCCCAATGATATTAAGGCAACTGCCTAGTATCAATGATATTATATAACCGCTCATACAATTACATAATGCCACTGATCCACTCGGGTCCAATACATCCAAAACTTGTTGTTCCTCTCAATCGCGTAGCGTTTTTATCGCATTTTCACAATCGCAGAAAACTTCTGTTACGTTTTCAAATCACATAATGATTTTTCAACATTTTTTGAATCGCGTAAATATTTTAAAATGTTTTCTTAATCGCGTGACTAAAAATCAACATTTTTAAATCGCGTAAGAGTTTTTATGCGTATTTTCAATCGCGTAAAACATTTTCTCAATATTCTAAGCTCAAATTAAAATTTTTCTCATTTAATATCAAAATTGGACTTTAATTCCAATATTTCCTTAATAAATCACCTTTAAATAATATTTCTTAACATTTTCCTCAAAACATATATTATTTAAATTAATTCAAGATATCTCAAAATCTTTATTCATTATTCTAAATAAAACTTTCTTCGATAGAATATTTTAATTCCAAACCATCCTTAAAAATTATTTCCTTGATAAAACTTCTCAAAATAATATTTTGTAATATTATTTTTAAATTTTGTATATTTTAATTCAATAAAACCTTTTCCATCTTCCATAAAAAAAAATCCTCTTAAATAAAATACTTTAAGTTACAAATTTAATTCTCCATCATATTTATCTATACTATGGTCGAAATTCACTTTTTAATTAGTAATAAAAATATATTCATTTTCATTTTTATTTTGTAATTCCTTAATTACATTACTCACCACTAATCCTCTATATTATCATTTAATAAATCATTTTTGTGATGGATTACCCATTTGTGGGCATAGAAGCCGTGAGCCTCATGATCTTTGGAACCAAAAATTACTTTCCTTTCAATCACAATTTATATCATACAGCATACTTAGAACATCATAATCCTATAATAACAAATTCATGTATAATATCAAAGCAATAAAATCATATATAACAAATAATTACAAATCACACAATCACACACATATGGTGAGTAAATCCTCACATGGATTCATCACCATCATACAATTTCGTGTCCCTCACCACCATAACTGGTTGATGAGGTTAATCTCTCTCTTACCTTAGGTGTAGCTTCCTAAGCTCCTTGTATAGCTCTTTGTATCAACTTTCTCCACTAAGTAACTCTTGAAAATCAAAGTAAACATACAAAAATTACTATCCAAGGCTTGATTAAGATGACCATAGATCAAATATGGTCTTAGAATTTTAACATTCAAATAAGAAATGAAAAACCATGATTATCACCTTAGAACCCTAGAACTTGAATCCAAAAATCAAGCTTGAAGATGATGGAATCAAGTCTTGATCACAACATGAAAGATGCTTAGAATGATGTTTAGAATCAAGAAGTATGGTTGGCTTGAATTATGAGTGATTGGAAAGTGATTTTAGGCACCAAGGCTATGAGCTAGATGAGACAAAATAAGAGAAACAGTGTTAAGGTTTTTGAGAGAAAGATGATAGCTTTCTTGAATGAAATGGAAAAATGAAGACTTAGCCAATTTGAGAGGTACTTGGCCGTGAGATAGGAGAAAGAAAGTGGAAGAGAGAATTTTTGTGTTCAAGTCTGAATGAAAAGATGAAGGCTTTAGGAATTGTGATAGAAAAATCAATTTTAGCCACTATGGAATCTTCATGGCCATGAGCTTCATCCAAGGGAGGGGATTAAATCCTTCTCCTACAAGTTGCATCCTAAACCATTAATTCCATCAAGGGTTGAAATTAAATCCTTCTCCACTAAGTCTCGCCATCCAAGGGTGCAAATCAAAGTCCAAGCCATTATTGTTGACTAATCTCAAGATATTTTTTAAAAGATATTTTCAGAAACTATTACCCAAAGAATAATAGCTACTGCTAGTCATTGTTCAATGGATACTAACATTACATAGTAAATAAAGGCATTACCCAATGGATAACAAAAAAAACTTAGATACAGAAAATTTTCGTCAACTATTTTCGGTTTCAGGTTTAGTAAGTTCCCTCGGCCTCGCATTAACAGTCCGAAACTTTTCAGTCTAGGAAAAAATTTATTTTTCCAGGCCCGCCTTAAACACACATATAGCTCAAAATAATATTAAAATAATCAAAATAATTAAAAATTCCCAGAAACTCACAAAAATTCACAAAAATTATTAAAACGTATTTATATGAAGAAAATGAAAAATCAGGGTGTTACAACTCTCCCCCTCTAAAAAGAATTTCGTCCTCGAAATTTCTCTTATATTTAAAACAAAAGAGGATATTGCTCCTTTATCTTGTCTTCAAGCTCCCACGTAGCACCTCCAGTTACGTTGTTCCATATCACCTTTCTGCGTCTCTGGAATTTCTTCCATTAGACTTATTTGCAACATTACTTGTATTCAAACAAAAATTTTTTCGATGTCAAATCCACAGACAATCGTATATCCATGAATTGTTTTATCAATTCACTCTCCTTGATCATCACAGTAGATATACTAAGTACTTTTCTACTCAAGGCATCCGCCACGATATTCGCCTTTCCGAAATGACATAGAAGTTGAAAATCATAGTCTTTCAAAAATTCTAACCACTGTCTCTGCCTCATATTCGACTCTTTTTGATCGAACATGTACTTCAGGTTCTTATGATCATTATAAATATTGTAGGTTGCTCCATAAAGAAAATGTCTCCAAATCTTTAATGCAAACACCACTGCCGCCAATTCCAAAACATGAGTTGGATAATTCTTCTTATGTACTTTCAACTGTCTCGAAGCATAAGTCACAACCTTTCTATTTTGCATCAACACACAACCTAAACCCAAAAGTTGAACTTCCTTTAACCAGAATTCGCACTTGGATAGCTTTGCGTGTAATATTCTTCTTCTTCTTCTTCAGAATTTGAAGATCCGCATTGAGATGTTCAACATGTTCCTCCAGACTCCGAGAATAGATCAGGATGTTGTCAATAAGGAAAATGACAAATCTATCTAAATAGGGATGAAAGATCCTATTCATGTAATTCGTGAACATCGCAGAAGCATTCGTTACCCCAAACGGTATTACTAAATACTCGTAGTGCCCATAATGCGTCTGAAAAATTGTCTTGGAACATCTTCTACTTTCACGCGAATCTGATGATAACCATAACGCAAATTGATCTTGGAGAAAACAGCGGCTCCCTTCATTTGGTCTTCTAGTTCCCATGTTGTATCTCCCATCACATCATTCCAAATTACCTTTACCAAGGTAAGTTGTTTCACTTGCCTATCCTTAATTTGAACAAGAAATGTCTTCTAGATCAAGTTCTCTTTTTAATCGTACTGTATTTGGTGCTATGACATGGGTTGAATCAGGAATATATATTCTCAATTGAGATATATGGAAGACACTATGAAGGTTAGAAAGAAAAGTGATAAGGCTATTCGGTAAATTACTAGACCTATCCAACAAAGAATTTGATAAGGTCCAATAAATTTAGAAGTGAACTTTCTGGATTCAAATCCAAAAATCTCAGTCTCAAGGAACACTAAAGTTTTATTGAAACAATATAACAGGATATGGTTAGAAAGTAACCAATCCATCCCTAAGATATTGTCTATTTACAAAAGAAGTAGACAAATCAGATCAACAGAAAAATTCCAATCTTGAATAATACTAGGATAGCTTTAAATAGGCATGAGTAGTAATAACAAGTTTAGCAGTAGAAGTAGCAATATTCAAATCAAAAGGAAATGAAAACACAGATAAACCCAAATGGTTCACACAGTCACAGGCAATAAAAGAATGGATTGCCCCCCGAGTTATACAACACAGTTAAAGGATTACCCTCTATGGCACAATCTCTCTCAATAAGATCTTCAGATTGGGAGGCTTCTGCTCCACTTAACGTATAGACTCTTCTGCTCCACTTAACGTATAAACTCTTCCTCCAGCTTGAGATCTTGTCGCACGTACATTTCTCAAGGAAAGTTCCATTTTTGATTTAGTACAATCTCTGGCTACGTGTCCGGGCTTTTCGCACTTGAAACACATTATTTCCTTACTCTTACATTCCTTCGTCAAATGGCCATTTCCACACTTCTTACAATATGGTAAAAACTTCACGGTCTGCCTAGAACTATTGCCACTAGTACTTTCTCCATTTGTTCGTTGTTGTTGTTGATTCCCCAATGATCGTAAGTACAATTTCTACTGGAATCCATTGACCTTACATTTCCTCCCCTTTTAGAACCTAGTTGGTCCAAAGTTACGGAATCTTGTACTCTGAGATTGATTCAACTCTAACAGATTTTGAGCCTCGGCTATCGCTTCCTGCTGCTTAGCAGCCCTTTGATTTTGTTGTACAATCACGTCAACTATCTTTTGCATTGCTATCGCAATTGCAGCTATATCATCATTGTCACATCTTGCATCCACCTTTGTTTGTTTACCACGAGCCACATGCATATGTCTACCACGAACCATTTCCTTTTTTCAACGTCAAACTAACCACAATACAACGAAAACTAAATGCAACCATTTCAAACAAGGTTGTCTTCTTTCGAAAACTAAACAATATATCTTTGTGTTCGGTGTCAGAGAAACACACAGCACAAACAAGACAAACCTACCCACAAACCCGAAAGACTCGAACTTGGGCTTTGATACCAACTAATGTAACACCTTCCTTAGGGTATTACATTTCAGACTAACTCCTTTCAATTCTTTACCCAAGTTGTAAAGTATTTAATATTATCTTAATATGGGTTTCAAAATTTATTTTTCATGGATAACATAAACTTACCAAATTTTAGAAACACAAGACACAATAACTGAATAATATACATCTCATGTACATAACATAGATTAGTAGAATTTTAAATACATAAAACTTACGTACTTTAAATAATATGTTATTATCGTATAAAAACTGAACCCAGTCCAAGTCCAAACACTAGAAGAGTAGGGTCCTGCACTCGATCTTCCTCCAGATCCTCCTCGGGATCCCTAACAGACAAACTCCCCAAACGGGGCATGTTACTACGGATAGGAGTCCGAGTAGTCGACACATCAGAGTCCTCACTATGAGTGTCATAAAGATCACTCCACATATCTCTAATAGACATAGAGAACTCCAAATGCACACAAGCATCAAGAGAGAGAACAGTATCCCTAAAATAAACAACACGCTCAACATCAGCATCATAGCGCTAGGCATCAGTGCCTCCTTAAAACTGCATTTTCACGTAACCAAGAAAACTAGGTCTTGACGCCATCTCAATACACAGATAAAATCAACACAATAGAAAGGAGGTGTTCCTACCTCTTACTCTTCACAATCTTTATCATACATACGTATAAACAAAATAATACAACAAAGACGTGAGATCCCCTACATCAATACAATCATGGTAGCATAGAAACAATAATGACAATAATGTCATTCACATACAGCAATATCACAGAATAACAAGTAAAATCATGTTATTAACTAACAGATAATTTATCAAATATATATATATATATTTCACAATATATAAAAACTAACCATACCACAAAATAAACATACTAACTATGCCACAACTATATGTACACTTACTATGCACATGCACAATGTGTATACTAACCATCCTTATGCACAATGCACCCATTTCTTAATCCATCGAGCTAAACACAAACTCAGATATGAACGTTCCAGAAGATCTGCCACCTTCAATGATAGTCTACGCTAGATCACAAAAAGAATAGTGTTTTTCGAGTCCTTGTTAGTGCGTTGCAATGGTTCTTCACAACCTGAGGTATATAATGTGATAACAGATCACTAAGTGAATCACCTCGCCCTGACACCCTCTGACATCCATCATAGATCACACTATCCAAATTCTTGTTCACTCCTAGGCACAAAAGCCACAACAGTCATCAACTGTATAATGCTCAAATGCATGATCCATGAAATCAAACCACCGTTGGACTGTTCCCAATGATATTAAAGCAACTGCCTAGTATCAATGATATTATATAACCGTCCATACAATTACATAATACCACTGATCCACTCGGGTCCAATACATTCTAAACTTGTTGTTCCTCTCAATCTCGTAGCGTTTTTATCGCATTTTCACAATCGTGAAAAACTTCTGTTACGTTTTCAAATCGCGTAATGATTTTTCAATGTTTTCTCAATTGTGAAAAGATTTTGAAATGTTTTCTTAATCGCGTGACTAAAAATCACTATTTTTAAATCGCGTAAGAGTTTTTACGTGTATTTTCAATCACGTAAAACATTTTCTCAATATTCTAAGCTCAAATTAAAACTTTTCTCATTTAATATCAAAATTAGACTTTAATTCCAATATTTCCTTAATAAATCACCTTTAAATAATATTTCCTAACATTTTTCTCAAAAACTTATATCATTTAAATTAATTTAAGATATCTTAAAATCTTTATTCATTATTCTAAATAAAACTTTCTTAGACAGAATATTTTAATTCCAAACCATCCTTAAAAATTATTTCCTTGATAAAACTTCTCAAAATAATATTTTCTAATATTATTTTTAAATCTTGCATATTTTAATTCAATAAAACCTTTTCCATCTTCCATATAAAAAAATTCTCTTAAATAAAATACTTTAAGTTTCAAATTTAATTCTCCATCATATTTATCTATACTATTGCCAGAATTCACTTCTTAATTAGTAATAAAAATATATTCATTTCTATTTTTATTTTGTAATTCCTTAATTACATTACTCACCACTAATCCTCTATGTAATCATTTAATAAATCATTTTTGTGTTGGATTACCCATTTGTGGGCATAGAGGCCGTGAGCCTCATGATCTTTAGAACCAAAAATTTATTTTCTTTTAATCACAAGTTATATCATACAACATACTTAGAACATCATAATCCTATAATAACAAATTCATGTATAATATCAAAGCAATAAAATCATATATAACAAATAATTGCAAATCACACAATCACACACATATGGTGAGTAAATCCTCACATGGATTCATCACCATCATACAATTTCGTGTCCCTCACCACCTTAATTGGTTGATAAGGTTAATCTCCCTCTTACCTTAGGTGTAACTTCCTAAGGTCCTTGTATAGCTCTTTGCATCAACTTTCTCCACCAAGTAACTCTTGAAAATCAAAGTAAACATACAAAAATTACTATCCAAGGCTTGATTAAGATGACCATAGATCAAATATGGTCTTAGAATTTCAACATTCAAATAAGAAATGAAAAACCATGATCATCACCTTAGAACCCTAGAACTTGAATCCAAAAATCAAGCTTGAAGATGATGGAATCAAATCTTGATCACAACATGAAAGATGCTTAGAATGATGTTTAGGATCAAGTATGGTTGGTTTGAATTATGAGTGATTAGAAAGTAATTTTAGGCACTAAGGCCGTGAGCTAGAGGAGAGAAAAATGAGAGAAAAGTGTTAAGGTTTTTGAGAGAAAGCTGATAGGTTTCTTGAATGAAATGGAAAAATGAAGACTTAGCCAATTTGAGAGGTACTTGGCCGTGGGATAGGAGAAAGAAAGTGGAAGAGAGAATTTTTGTGTTCAAGCTTGAATGAAAAGATGAAGGCTTTAGGAAATGTGATAGAAAAATTAATTTTAGCCACTATGGAAGCTTCATAGCCGCGAGCTTCATCCAAAGGAGGGGATTAAATCCTTCTCCAACAAGTTGCTTCCTAAACCATTGATTCCATCAAGGGTTGAAATTAAATCCTTCACCACTAAGTCTTGCCATCCAAGGGTGCAAATCAAAGTCCAAGCCACTATTGTTGACTAATCTCAAGATATTTTTCAAAAAATATTTTTCAAAAATATTTTTCAATAGATATTTTCAGAAACTATTACACAAAGAATAATAGCTACTGCTAGTCATTGTTAAATGGATAATAACATTACACAGTAAATAAAGGTATTACCCAATGGATAACAAAAAAAAACTCAGATACAGAAAATTTTCGTCAATTGTTTTCGGTTTCGAGTTTAGTAAGTTCCCCCGGCCTCGAATTAACAGTCTGAAACTTTCTGGTTTAGGAAAAATTTTTACTTTTTCGGGCCTACCTCAAATACACATACTGCTCAAAATAATATTAAAATAATCAAAATAATTAAAAATTTCAAAAACTCATAAAAATTCACATAAATTATTAAAACGTATTTATATTAAGAAAACAAAAAATCGGGGTATTACAACTATGGCTACCAATGAGTATCATATGCCTGGTGAAAGAGCAGTAGTCTAACATGGAGTTATAGAGCTTGGTACACTTGATGTCTTACTTGCTCAAAATAAAAATATTTCACAGAAGTTAGCCAACCTCACCAAGCAAGTTGGGAATATGCAGCTGAATTCAGTGAACCACCATGTGTTAATTTATAATTTCTGTGGAGGCAATCATGCCAATAGTGGATGTGAAGCAAGCATTTCTTGTTTCATTGCTCTAGAACAAGTCAATTATATAGGAAATCCTTCAAGACCATAAGGTAATCCTTATTCCAATACATATAATCTAGGTTGGAGGAATCATCCCAATTTCTCTTGGTAGAATCAAATGGCACCATTGAATCTTCAACCAGAGCAGAAGTCTTCTCTTGATAGTACACTTGAAAAGTTTATATAGCAGACTTCTTCTTTTATGCAATAGATCTCCACTTTTTTAGAGGAAACATGAGCTACTTTTTAGAATCAAGGAGCAACTATTCGGAGTTTAGAGAATCAAATGGGTCAAATAGCAAAACAGCTCTCCGAGAAACCTTCAGGCATCTTACCAAGTGATACAGTGGTCAATTCAAAGGAGTAGTGTCTGGAAATTTATTTAAGAAGTGGAAGAGTTGTTAGCCCTTAGTTAAAAGAAGATAATACCAAGGAAGGAATTAATATTCCAAGATAATTCCAAGAGAAATATGGCAATAGAGAAGAAGAGGTTGAGAAGGACAAACAAAAAGAGAAACAACTGAGAGAAAGAAGAAAGAAGAAGGACTGAGTTTTAGGTAAACCATTGGACCCCTCATTGTATGCTAGGCTTCTATTTCCTCAGAGATTAAAGAAGGAAAATCAGGAGAAGCAAGAGAGGCAGTTCTCAAAGTTCCTTGATATTTTCAAGCAGTTGCAGATAAACATTACTTTTGCTAAAGCACTTGAACAGATGCCATCATATGCCAGATTCATGAAGGACGTACTCTTAAAAAAGATGAATTTTAAGGAAGATGAGACTGTAGCACTTACAAAAGAGTGCAGCACCATAATTCAATAGAAGCTACCACCGAAGTTAAAGGATCCAGGAAGTTTTAACATCCCTTGCACCATTGGAAAGTTGAATGATGATAAGTCTTTATGTGACTTAGGCGTGAGTATTCATTTAATACCATTGTCAATCCTGTGCAAGTTGGCAATGGAAAAAGTTAAGCCTACAATAGTCTCCCTTCAATTAGCAGATCGATCAATCTGACGTCCTTACGGTATTGTGAAAGATTTGCTAGTGAAGGTCGACAAATTTATTTTTCTAGTTGACTTTCTGGTCTTAGATATGGATGAGGATGCTGATATCCCATTAATTCTTGGAAGACCACTCCTAGCAACGTTAGGAGTATTAATTGATGTGCCTAGAGGAGAGCTTATTTTGAAGGTGGATGGAGATCAAGTGACCATAAATGTTTTTGATAAGTTTGTCCCAACATCAAATTTTCATGCCCCTATTCCTTGCATTCAAGGTCAATCTCAAAAGGAGTCGTCTAGTAAGAACTTTGCACCATCGATTAATGTTGATTCTCCTACCTCTAAGATGGTTGAAATGGTAAAAGGTCCTCCCGATTCTCAGAATTTATTACAAAATGATTTGAAATCTTTTAACAAGTTCAAACCTAGAACTTCACCTATTGATAAATTAAAAATCCCATAGCCTAGTGGAGTTACAAATGCTAAGGTGTCTTCTAGTGGAGTTAAAAATATTTTTGGAGGGAATTCCAAAGCCAGTGACCGAGTATGGAGGCAAAAATATGCAAAAAGAAAGGTGTCATTGTGTTTCTCCTGCTTCAAGCCACCATAAACAAAAGGCAACGTTGAGCTAATGACGTTAAACAAGCGCTTTTTGGGAGGTAACCCAAATTTTCTTTCTTTTTCTTTGCTCTTTCATCCTTTCAGTTTCAGTTAGTTATTTGCTTTTGTTATTATTTTGTTATTTCTTATTTTATTGACTAACATTGTTCTATTCTTGTTTTGAAGCAAATGTTGAGTCGGCTTAGGTGCCTCCCTGATTTCGGAGCCTTTGTAGGGGGATGTATATAGTTATCGGTCACCAAAAAGAGTTTTTCTTTTCTTTTCTTTAATATTTTATTTTCACATTTGTTTTTATTTAATTTATTTTGTTATCATCAACCCTTTTTCTGTTTTGAGTCATTTTGTGTGTGTCGATGTGTTGAATTGAATATCCAATGATTGTATAAATTGTGGATTGATCTAATTTCTTGGGATAGCACATAAGAATCTGAGTTGCATTTATCTCTATTATTTCAATTGTGCATGGATGTTCTTTCCATCTTTATGATTGATAGACCTTAGAATTTTATTGCATGTCAAGCTTAGAGAGAGTTTATGAGAATGCATGTATGTGGATGACTTGCATTTAGAAATTGTTAGATTCTCTCTTGAGGCGAAATCCTAGACGATGCATAACTAAGGAAATGATGAGAGCCTTCTTTGGATCTTTTGAGCTTTTCAAGCTAACCTATAAACAGTATATCCTTAGGTCCCTTTTTGCAGCCTTGTTATTGTTTGGCCTTTATTTCTTTTCTTTTACCCACATTTTCCTTTTCCCATACCCATAAAAAAAAATTTCCCTCTTACACACCCTTTGTTGAGTGCATATCTTGTATTATTTTATTATTCAAGCCTTCATTTTTTTTATGCATAAAGTATTTCAGGAGCTAAAAATAAAAGAAAAGAAAAAATTTAAAAAGAGAAAGTCCACCCAATGTGTTGCAAAGAAATAAGTTTGGGGGTGGAAGTTGTTAAAAAAAAGAAAAAAAAGTGTTGATTCTTATGCTCCATTTTGCACTTGTTCTATATTTTGTGGCTTGAATTTTGAAATATGCATGATTTTGTATCTCAACTTTTGTTTTCATTATCTTACCCTTTTTTTCTTAACCCACCCTTGGCCTTACATTACAAGCTTTATAAAGACCCTTTTGATCTTTGGTTATATGCTATTGACATTAGTGGAGAGAGAGATGAAGAATAACCCTATGGATGCGGGTCTGATATGCATTTGCATTTTTATAAACCTATGTGGCCTTGTGCTTTATAAGTAGATTTGGTCTTACATTCATATTTATGGGAAGTCATTTTTGCATGAGTTGCATGTGGGAGACGATGTAACAATTGGAATTTACATGTGTGATACTTTGAAAATAGATTGTGAAGCAGTTTATGAGGATATGCATGATATTCACTACACGGTATTGCCATGTTTAAGTCTGAATGTTTTTAGTTTGTAGTTGTTCTTTTGATTTATTTTTATTTCTTTTTCTTTTTCTTTTTGCTTAAGGACAAGTAATATTTAAGTTTGGGGGTATTTGATGAGTGTAAAATAGACTATCTTTTGAGTTTATTTATTAAGATTTTTAATTAATTTTTATTTAGTTTTTGTTTATTTTTACTTTTAATTTATTTTTAAATAATTATCTCTTCACATAATCATATTTGAATTTTCAAGATAAATCATCAAATTTTATCTAAAAATAAGAAATTCCTGAAGATAAATATTTGAAGGATTCTTATCCAATTCTTAGATGCTAATTAGAGTTCTAATTGGATGTAAAATCTTAAATAAGGATTAGATTGAAGATTGGATAAGGATTTTCAAGGAAATTTGATTTGGAGCAAAATTCGGATTCCCGCACTATCTAAACCATTCCTTATTAATTGAGTTATAACTTGGGCTACAGAGATCTGATTGACGCACCGTTTGCGGCATTGAAAAGCTAACACAAAATCTACAACTTCTCTGTTGAGATTGAGGGCAAGTTCGGCCATCTAGAAGGTGATAAAATTATGCAAGTCAGATACGAAAAGCTATTAACTTTTCTATAAAAGAGGGAAAACAAGTTTAGCAAAAGAACACACTTGGACAAAACATAGCAGATGTCAAGAGGCACAAACCCTAAAGTGGTGTAGGCACAATTAGGCTTGAAGATTAGGAATTCTCTTCAACCTTTTCACCTTTCTACAATGGAGTTTGTCATATTCTTTCCTTTGTGTTCTTCTTTCTCCATGTGTAACTAAACCTCTTTTGTTAGGGTGATGATGGATCTTGATACTTGGATGATATAAATTCTTTTATGGGGTTCAATCAATGTTTCTATTTATGATTTATGTGTTCTTTTCTTAATGTTTTTCTAAATCTGGCCAAATTGGGAATGATTTTGGGGTTTATGTATGATTTGGGAAAATTTGCATGAACCTAGAACTTATGATAAACACCATAATTTCTGCAATCGCTAGGAATAGACATTGTGGGTTGTGTGGTCTTTCTCTTAATTCCCTCGTTCTTGATAATGCCTTTCTATTTGGGGTTAGACTAAGGGATTAATTAATCCTAAATTGTTTAAGAGGATTAATATACCAAGGAATTGGATATTGATTAATTTTGGGAATTAACCATGAATCATTGAAATAAAACTTGATTAAACCAGTATTTGATTTTACATTTAAAGAGTTCAAGTGAAATCTGACCCCTAACATTTTCATATTATTGTCTTCCATCTTAACCCAATTAATTAAATTTTGCTTTTGTTATTTTTGTTTAATCTTTTTTATTATTATTTTTACTAACTCTCTTTTCGATAGCTTGAATAGTATTGATTTGGCGAATTTAGTAATTGATAACATAATTCTCGTGGGAACGATACTCTTATTCACTCTTTATGACTTTTGCGATTTGGTGCACTTGCCAATTTCACAACAATTCTCTATATTACCATATCACCATTTTTCTTATACTGCATTATCAGTCTCTAGGCTTCATTATTCTTCCCTGGGTTAAATTAACTTATGGAATTGAATTAAGAACCTTTTAGATATCCACTCTAATTATTCATAGATTAGAAATAAATCCTCCATATTTATTTCAATTTTCTCAGCTATTTAAGCAAAATTCTAGGTTTATATGAGCTACTTTTCACATTCAGGGTTATAAATTTATGCTCAAATTAATCCAAATAATTACCAAAATTAGCAAGCAAGCTATACCGGTATTATTGAACTTCTATAACCCTGATTAAGTCTATAGGGTTAGAGAGAATGTTACAACATGCATATCTCCAGTACATCTCTAAATCTACTTCAGAATAGTCAGTAGTTCGTCGGTATGTATAATATGTAGGATACCAACGCTACATCCCTCAACTCACCTACGTTATCTACATGTAATAAATTATTTAAAAGAAAAAGTTTGGCAAAGTCTCCCCTACAATTAGGAGAAAACCCTACTAAGTTTTCAAATTTTAGCCAATTTAGTTGGCAAACTTTTAGTTTACATTGTACAACCAACGAAAAGTTTTTAAAATCTTGGTAGGCACTACAAGAATTTTACCGATTAACTACGAAAAAATCCGTAGCTAATCAATTTAGCTATGAAATTGCTACGGTTAGCTATGGATTTTTTCGTAGTCAAATACTAGCAGCTAATTAGCTACCAAAAATTTTTGTAGCTAATCCATGGCTAAATTTTAAATTTCTATAGCTAATATGTAGGTATTTTTTGTTCAGAACTTCCTTTATTTCTGTAGCTAATTAGCTACAAAATATTTCGTAGTTAATTTCAGTAGGAAGTTTGTAACAATTCGTAGTTATTTTGTTTCTAAATCTGTAGCAATTCTGTAGCTATTTCCTAGCCACTGTGTTGCTAAATTTGTAGCAATTCCATAGCTATTTCCTAGTTATTGTTTTGCTTAATCCCAAGCAATTTCGTAGCTATTTCCTAACTAAAATTCATAGCAATTCCGTATCTCTTTCCTAGCTATTCTGAAACTAATCCAAATTAATTTTATAATGATAATTAATGCATTTTAAAATTATACCAGTATAAATATTTCAATCCAAACAAAAAAATCCAACAAAAAAATTGTTCCAAACAACAAAATATCATAATTGTATTAATAAATTCAAAACATGTTCCACAAAGAAAGCATAACTAATCTAAGTTAATTAATACAAATAGTTCAAAATAAGTTAATCTCATCATCAATAAACACAACTAATCAATCCACGTTAGCCCCATCATCATCAACTTCATGATTCTCCCCAACTGCGTCGCCTTGTGATGGTACCTACAGCACAGTACTTCCTGCTTGGGAGCCAACAATCCTTAAGATGGGCTCCAACACAGATGCCAGCTACATCTGGACAACAGACACCAACTACGTTTGGACAAGGAAGTCATCGCTTTATTAATAGATTCCTTTATGGCTTCCTGTGTCGAAGCAACGTTGGAGGAAACAACAACCTGTGAGGATGAAGCAAGGCTAGATCCATGAATGCCAATATCTAAGTTGTGACTCATGCCATGGACCCGTCCCTTCTTGTTAGGACCTGTCACCTCTAAACACACCTCCTGATCAACCATAGGATGCATTGAAGAGTCTTCTCCATACTTCTCTAACATCATGGTGTCATAAAAGTCCTGAAATGAAAAATGTAGAAAACTTTATCAAAATAATCAACAACTTAACAAATATGATTAGTTTTAATTTTAAAGACACTTACAATGAAGTTTTTTGAGCGCTAAGTGACATATTCTCCATTTTTCCTTTTATGAACACTTCCATACAAATCTCTGAAAAGGACTAGACGCTTCAGCTCTACCTCCTGTAATCAACATCTATTAGAATATAAAATTCTAAAATCTTTATTATATTTATAGTATTATTATAGTATAAGTGAATTATATTATTGTATAATTATAATGCTACTATGTGAAGCCAAAGTGCACTTAAGGAAAACTTGTTGGGGCATACAAATGCTCATCAAACATAATAACAGCACAAGGCCCTAATGTGGAAGTCCAACCATGGTGCTTGAAGAGCCTTCTACATCTCTAAGAAAGAAACAAATCAATTTGATAAGTTGAGTTAGAAATATTTAACCCATAAGATCTCTAATTGAATATTTATAAAATATGAAATCTTACACAGAAGACAACATGTTTATAAGATCATTCATCATTTCCATTTATTATTGTTTATGACTTTGCTCTAATTAAAAGATTCTTCACAAATAACTTTGTGTGAATAGGTTAAGTAAACTCAGAAGATTATCAAATAAAAAGGTTTGAAGCATTGAATACATTTGCTTCAGAAAATACTACTCACTTGTGGAGAAGCATGTTTGTGTCCTCAGGAAAAACCATATTTTGGTTGTCACCATTAGCAATCCATGAAAGAGGTTGGAGATGTTGTTCAACACTCATTTTGAAGGGAATATACATTTCAATGAACTGGAAGGTAAATAACAGGGTGCAGTTCTTTCCATCCAAGGGTCACTCCTTCTGAAATATTTTAATAGCTGAAGCATTTCAAAACATAAATAGTTAATATAAAGGAAACTTTAAAGTATTATCAGCTTCCTTAGCAAACACGCACATACGCGTGCACACACACACACACATAGAGAAAACACATGAACGAGTAATAACAACTTTAACTAGATGTAAAAAGCAGGAAAAAATGAGTTTCAATTTTTGGAGAGGTGGAAAAAGCTACATTTAAATCTCAGTTACTCAAAATGATAATAAATTTAAGCAATGCTTTTAGTGCAAACCTCCTATTTCAGAACTTGCACACACCTATTTCTTTTTTCCCAATTCACAGCTTATCCATAAAATTAATATAACTTTACAAGCCATACAAATATCAATTTAAAGTACTTTAGGGCCTTAGTACTATCTCAGTTACTCATATTGAGTCATAAAGCCCTAAAAAATGCTTCCATTATTGGCCACAACCCTACTCCATATGGTTAAGGACCCAAGGTGTTGTGAACTTATTCACGTAGTTACCAAACATAGGGAATTAAAATTGGAGATAAACATGACAATAATAGTTTTAGACTCTCACTAGATAAACCTAGTCGTTCCTATACCTCCCAGCTTGTATACTAGGCATCTATCTTCACCCTTTTGTCAGACAAGAGTTAGAAAAAGACATGGGCACAAGGGTTAAATTTAATATTAATTAAGCTTTTTGGGATTGAGATGAGTGTTGGAGCAGAAAAATAATTTTTTATTTAATATAATAATTTGACTGTGTTGCAAAAGAGTAGCTTAGACTAATACTAATTCTGGTTGGCACAACAAAGTCATTAGTAGGTGGTTAGTATTGCAGAGAGAGTGCCAGAAGATTAGAAAATTCATAATTTCAAAGAAGGACGAAACTAGTAACTTTTTGAAATGGAAAGAAAAGTAGGGAAGAAAAGCTATAGATTGTTAAATCAAGCATAAATTGAATTGGTCAAGATTTTATTATTGGTAGTCAATTTATATGCAATAGACTATGAAACTAAATCTTTTCTATAATGAAAGGATGAAAAAGAGCAAGAGAGAGAAGTGATGTATGGATAAAATACACACATCTTGTACTTGATTTATGGTGGATTTAGGTGTGCTTTGATTGATATATGTTAGAATTTATGCCACTTTTTATCTAATTATCCTTGATAGCTCATGATTGGTCTTTCTCTATGTTACTAGGTCCAAAAGAGGTGTTTTGACATGGCTTTATGAAGCTTTGGATGGATTCATTGCAATGGAGTTGAGCTCGGAATTTATATGACTAAGATTCGTGGAGTTTTTGACCTTTGCACGATAAAATGAGCATAACTTGAGCTACAAAAGTCAAAACGATGTGATTCTATTGGCATTGGAAAGCTAAGAAAAAGAGATACAACTTTCATGAAGATCAATTCTCCAAAAAGTGATGTTTTGAGTGATTGAGGAGTTACACACAATCATGTGTAACTTGGAAAATGCTTCTATCAAGCTCACACAGCCCTGTGTAACTTTAGGAATGCTTCTGACTAAGTCACACGGTCGTGTGACCCCTTATGTTGAATTTACACAATTCAAGATCACACAGTCATGTCGTGAACTCACACGGCCATGTGAGGTATTCTAGAGCATAAAAGAGGCAGTTTTCGCCCCAATTGTTATAAATAGAAGCAAACCCTCAAACCTAAAAGATACAGAAGTTGCAAGAGACTTTGAGAAGCACAAGGATTGAAGGCTAGGGGTTGGAAGGCAAGAGTAAGAGTTATTGAAGATCAACCATTGAAGTTTTTTCCCCCATCTTCATCTTCTCCATCTTCTCTTTTTGTTTTGGAATCATGGTTGTTTCTTTAACCTTTGTTCTTGTTTGTGCTACAATTGCCATGAGCGGCTGAACCCCTTTTTCTAGGATTGTGATGAAACTCTCTATTTCTCTATGTTGAATTATTAATTTGATTATTTGTTTCTGAGAATTATTGTTCTTGATTCATTCTTAGTGTGCTTAATGCTTGCGGTATGTTGCACACCATATTTGTATGATCTTAGGCTTTAGGTGAAAGATTGAAAAATAAAATCTAATTACTTGATAATCTAAGAATTTAACTTAGGAATTGACACTAAGACATTGTTGGTGTATGCCCTAGAGGCTGATACATTTTGTCTGTATTTACATACATTCTATTATGATATTTTCAATATATGATGCATTTCATTTATTGTGTTCCTTTTAATAAACATAATAAAGTCCTTAGACTAGTAAGTTTGATACCATAGGACATCAAGTGGATGATTTGATCGTGAGATCCTATTGAATAAAATACTATTCTTAAATGTCCTAAGTCAAGTATTATTATTAATTAGGACAACAATAATGCATTGAGACTAGTATGTTTGTAGACTGATGACCACATCTCACGGGTCATAGATATGAGATATCAAGTCTTCACATAGGTACATGTTAGAGTAATGATGTACTAGACTGACCTGCCATGAGAACGCTACATAGATCATTACGTGAGTGTCATAAGCAATTATCATAATGATAATGGTGTATGTGGTCCTTTGACCTGAAATCACTACGATTCCTACATGAGGAGTTATATGTTTTAGTGCCATCAAACGTCATCTGTAATAAGGTGATTATAAAGTTAGTTATTAGACATACTACGAATTATGCAGAGGGATGTGAGTGACCTAGATGGGATTTGTCACTCCTACATGACAGGAGCGATATCTTCGGGCCCCCTGATTGAGTGAGACTGCAAAATGCATGACCATGCTCAAATGAGTCAATATGAGATATTGATCTCATTTGTTGTTACAAAGTCTACTCGAGTATTAGGAAATGAAGGATTAGACTATACAAGCATGACGCATTCCATGCCTTATGTTGAATCTAGATATATTGACAAAGGGACTAAATGACACGAAAACATTGGTCACGGAAAGGTTATGTCAAATCATTGACATTCTCATTACTTGGGTAGCAGTGATGTGTTGCTAGATACCGCTCACTGCTTGTAATATTAAAATAAGATTTTAATATTACTGCTAACGTAATGAGAACCCGTAGGGTCACACACATAGAGCAGACTAAAATCGGAGCAATAGATCCAAGTTGGACTCGGGTTCAAATGTGGGCTAGACTCATAACAGATGAGTCTAGGGTTACATAACTTACCTTGCTGCTGCTCACTCACTTAAGGCAGTCATTTTTATAAATAGTACTGCTAAGGGGGCTGCTAAGGCATGCATTACAGAACCCTAGCCGCAGCTACAGAAAAAGTGAGTAAGAGAGTGACAGGTTTCTTCTCTTCTCTTCGCAACTAGCACTGTGTGAGAGATTTGAGGCTCCTTCTGCGGACGTTGGACATTTATGAGTCTGTTCATATGGATACCGCAGAGACATCATTGCTGTTATGGTGTTGGTGATTCACGTCACTTCCTTTTGTTCATGCTTCAAGAGGTAAACAATTTTAAAAACTCGGATTATGGCTTTTTCGCATAGATCCTTGGTGGGAATTCTATTTTTCGTTGCGTGATGTATCTGCGATACCCAATAGGCATAGGCTTAAATCCTTCGAGGAACCAATGATTGTCATGAATCTTAATGGGTTGGAACTTGGATTAATTTTCATGAGAATGAGATCAATGGAGTTTTAGCACATTTTTAGTGCCAAAAAATTAGGCTTTAAATAATTTTAGGACAAATTGCCTTCAAGAACATAATTGAACATTAGCGAAGATAGGATTACAATTTATCATTGGGGGTAGCGTAATGAATTCCTAGTCCTAGGCCTTTAAACCTTGATTAAATCTTAACTTTTCTTGATTAAATTGCTTATTTAATTGCTTTGAGTTTTGTTTTGATTTTAATTTAGCTTTCGCTATTGATTTTGTTTGCTTAAATAATCAAAATTATCGTAAGAGTTAGTAATCAATCGATCCTCATGGGAACAATCTTTATTTACTACTTGTACAATCTGTGTGCTTGCGAAAAATCAACAACAAGAAGATGTAGAAATATATTTTAGGAGACACTTGCACATGAGAATTACACGCTAGTTGCAATGACTGTGAAAAGCACAAATGAACAATAAATGGAACAAATTAAACAAATCTAGCATATGGATTTTGGAAACCTAAGCATCGATTTGGATAAGGAGGAATCTACATTCTTGGACCAATGATATGGGGAACATAGGTAAAAAATGATAGCATTTGAAGATTATAGGAATGTCCTTACTTTAAAAATAAATATTTTTTTATTTAATATATCTAACATATTGGTGTCTGCAATATGTTAATATATCTAACAATAAAAAATCATTTAATGGGAATGGAAATTAAAAATAAAAATTATTAAATAAAAATAATTATGGGTCTATAGCTAACAGATTTCAAGTTGAATGGCATTTTAGAGATGAAAATCATTCCTATGTGAGCACCTAATAGCTTAAGCTCATAGGCTGAATGAGCTCTCAACACAAAGTAAGTTGTTTTATATATAAATCTCATTAAAAAAGAAGAATTAATTACAAACATAAAGGATGTGAGATCCTACTCAAAAAAGAAAAGGAAATATGGAAAAATATCAATTGAATGAAAAGAGCAGGAACAACTCAAAAAAGCCTCAGTCCCTCTGTAAGTGCATCATGAAACCTCACTAAAAAAAGCCATTTAAAATCAAATCAATTTCATTTTCCAAATTAATGACAGAAGAAACTACCAATTGCATAATTGTTCATGGTCTTGATGTTGACATTTAAAATGATTTCTTTCTTTCTTTTTTTTATTAAAGAAACAAGTAGAAGAGAAGTTCAAGTACAAACTTTGGCATAAATTGACAATTCAAACTGCAAGTTATGAAAGCTTAGCAAGTGAACAAGCTAATAGGAATCCAATAAGACTAGGGAAGTGTAGGGAACACTAAACAGGGGCAAAATTATCCTATATGTATCTATTCAATGTTGCAGAAAATTTGATTTGCTATTCAAATATGCTTCTCTCTTGTTTATGGTTAAGCAATATAACATATAAATAATGAGCACAAGTTAATAAGAGCTAAAGGTACCATGCAATTTGCCTAATTTCACAGGGTTTGGTTTAGGGTAGAAAATATTTTCATAGTTAGATAGGAAAATAGGATAACTTAAGAGAATGCTTACTTATTAGGATTAGTTTCCCTATTATTAAAATGGTCAATTCCTGATTTATGGCAGCACATAGCACCAGCCTTGGCATTATCCAAATTAGCAGTGAGCGATTACTTCACCTGTTTTTGACATACAAACAAAATACTTTTATTCCAACTGATAAAAGCGATTGAGAACAAACCAAACTGCCCTCAAACTTAAAGAATGCATTAGAGTAAGTAGCAATGACTGACTCTTAAATGAACTAGTGTTTGTCACAAGGTAGTCACCGAAATAATTCGGTAATCAAACTAAATTCCATTTTAGACCCAAAAAAAAAAATGAATTCCTTCAACATGAACATTAACTCGTCAGCTGCTCCAAAATTTATGATTGTCACAAACACCTAACTTAAGAAGAAAGGGATGAAAAGAAGGGAAAAAAGAAGCTCCTAACATCTTTATTAACTTGTACAATTCTACATTTCTACTTGTGTAAAGTTTATTCTAATTGTTAAATGAAGCATGTATTGACTAATGAAGAAGTTTAGTCCCTTTAGGAGACCCACTGTAACGCCCCTTTTCAGGAAGGAACGTCACATCATTAAATGCAATACGGAAAACAAAAGTATAAATTAAGACCTGGTTCATTAAATTTTAATTAAACTCATTTGATTATAGTTGTATAAATAAAATGGTAAATATTTTTTTTCTTCTTTTTATTATATGTATATATCTATATTCAATAACTCGTTCATAAATGAAATATTCAAATGTACTAACACTTATAAGAGATACACAAGTATATATATATATATATATATATATATATATATATATATATATATATATATATATATATATATATATATATATATATATATATATACTATTTAAGTACAGATGTAAGTCATTAATTACATCAAGGCTCATAAAAAAGAAGCCTAAGCTTTACAAGCCCCCAAAAATGATATACAGACCCCCAAAATGAATATCAAGGCCCCAAAAAAACACAAATAGCCATCAGTGACTATCGACAGTATCAGCCCCTAAGAAGAGAGAGAAGGAATCGTGTCAGAATCCTCCTCAGGGTCTTCCTCATCAGAAGAGACCCTCATCGGAGCCACTGAATTGCGGGCCGAGGCTCGAGTAGTGGAGAGGAATGAATCCTCTTGTGGGGTGTAGTAACGATCACCCCACATGTCCCTAATGGGCATGTAACATTCTAAATGTAACCTAACACTGCAGGTAAAGATGGGCGGATCATAACGCCCCCAAGCTAATGACACTGACACGTCTCCCAAGTAGACACAGCGATTCGAGCTAAAGTTAATGTGCCAGCAGTCTGGACCTCCGAGGAAAGTCAACCGCACATAACCCAAAAATCCTTGTGGGCGTGCCGTCATGATCTAAAAGCAAGTACTAGTCGTAGTCAGGCCAGAAATCGAGGAACTCGTGAACTTCCCCTCCTTCGTCGACGTCTTCGATGGAATATAAATATGGACAAAAATAGTAGAAATACAGAGAAGAGGTAAGACATTCTACATTCATTACATATTATGGTAGTAAAGAAACAAAACGGCGCATGACGCCCACATAACAATTCAAAAATGGTAACCAGTATTAAAACAGATAGTAAACAACTTAGCATTTACAGGCAGTTATAATAGTAATAAGACAACAGATTAAATTTTCATATGAATAGGTAAATGTCAAATGATATGGTGACTCACTATGCACATGTACATGATACCAAAAATCCTACTCCATGGAGCTAGACATAAACATCGGAGAGAATGATTAGGAGATATGTCTATATCACGGCTGCTAAGGCCTTCAAGTGCTAAAATTCTCAATTTATCAACGTGCACATCATGGCATTGTACAAGACATTCTACACAGATCTCGATATAGGACAATGTCTCAGTCCAGACCGTCGGTGCGTTTGCATTGGTCTGCCCCATAGACAGAAGAGTTACGAACTATCCATTGCGAGGTACTCGCACCCCGACGCCCCCAAGGTCAACAAGTGACGTACATTTGTCTATTCGCACCTGCACAAAAGTGTGATTCAACTCCTAAGCAACTTGGCCTTAACAATAATCTAACGGACTTTTTCAATGCATGTTTCAATCATGCTCATCATGTCAGACTATATTAATCATGATTCAAATGCATAAGGATTCAATGCACACATACATATTCATATATGGATTCACAAACATATCATATCATGTCTAAAATCACATGTCATATTGTTTACCAACAATCATTGGCCCCATTCACAGACCCACATCAAGTCAATATCAAACCTTAAGGGTGAACACAACACCATTCATAGTTATCATAAAAGTTAAACCTTAATTTCATTATGTTTCTCACAACCTCACCCATACTCATGTTCTTTCTTTATTCAAAATTATTCTAGGCTATAAGACAAACTTCCATCCTTAGTTCTTTCCATTTTATGAGTCCCTAATCAACTTCTAATCATTCAATTAATTAAGTTTAATAAGTTTATCTTAGTGCTAAAGCCTTGTGTCAAGTGTCTAAGGAGACCATGAGCCTCCAAGGGGCTAGAAAAGCCTACAATTTTTCACCAACAAGTTACATGACCATAAGGAGTTACACGGCCCCAATTACACGGCCTTAAGGAGTTACACAATCCCGATTACACAATTGTGTACTCCTCTGGAGTTCATCAAAACACGACCTAACCAGCGGGGATTACATGGCTGTGTGCCCTCACACGGCCTAGGCCGTTTAATCCTCTGGAAATGTAGAAAATCACATAAACATTATGCCATCCTTCATACATTCTAAGATCCATCAACATACATCAAAATCATACCATTCAAAATAATTAAAACACAACAAAATCACTCAAACAAATGGGTATCCCATAAATGGGTTTCACCCCCTCAACACAACAATAAGTTTCTCACCACCAAAATGGGTTAAAGAGAATAATTTTCCTTTTAAATTAAGAGACATTAGGGAAAGTAAGCTCCTTTCAAGCTTTTTGTCCACACCCACAAGAAGAACCTAAGATGGTCAACTCACTAAATCAACCACTAAAACTTGAAAAAAGGAGTCCTTGATCACAATGGTGACCAAGGACCACAAAAATGGGGAGAAAAAAAGAAGAAATTTGAGAGCTTTACCTCAAAGCTTCAAGTTTTGGAGCTGGGCAATAAAAGGGAAAAATGGAATAATCAAGATGTGTCCAACAAGGAAGAAAGCTTTGAGATGATGAGGGGAAACAATGGTCTAAGTTGGTTTGAGCAAGAAAGCTTGAAGGCTTAACAATGGTGGTGTGCAGCCGTGTGGGAGAAGAGAGAAAGAGAGAGATGTGCGTGAGGGAGAGAAGGAGAAATGAAATGTGAATAGAAGAAGTAAAATAAAATGATACAATCTTTTGTTTTCCTTGCCTCCAGCTGTGCAGCCCATTTGAGAGGAGAAAGAGTGTGGTGGTTGATAGGAAACTTCCTAGAAGTTTCCCTTGAAGCTTCTTTGAGAAGTTTTGAACGCTTCTCGATAAAATAAAGTGTGAGGTCACTTAGATGATGTCATAAAAGTAACTAGATAGAAAAAATTTACTAGTGCTATTACTCAGTGGACAAAAGTTACAGTTAGCAGAAATAATATTTTGTTGTCTCTTAGATAATAAAATGTTCTGCGATTTTATTTATCGGATAAAATCTCAAAAAACATAAACCTCGTAAACTAAGCCCGTCCTCGGGTTTAGTAAGATCCCCCATCGACGTTTCCATAATTCAAAGTTTACCAGCCTCAGGGAAAACATTTCGTTTTCCCGGCTCCGCTCAGCACTCATGCAAAATGAAGACTATATTAAAATATTCAATGTTTTCGGAAAAATCCAGAAAAATTCTCACAAATCATAAATATTATAAAATGATTGTTTATGATGAAATAAATAATTTTTGGGGTGTTACACCCACGACTGAAATTATAGGCTGTTATAGTAATATTGAAGAGGTTTTCTTAAAGTCCACCAAAATCAAAGTATTCTGAACATTTTTTATCAGCCTCCCATCTAAAATGTGTTCAAAACAAAGTCAAATTGGCACAACAATGCAAACACACAACATCAATTATGCAAGACAAGACAACCAAATCACAATGAGCAGTTGTAATCTAACTTAGTCCTCAGAAAAAGAAGCTTAGGTTGAATAGAAATGAATAGCTTAGATAATGTATGTTTAGTACTTACATAGTTTCGCGATTGTGGATGATGTTGATGAAAGGGAAAAAGACATAATAAACTACACTATGAAAGAAATTATTTTAGCCAACATAATTACTAGGCAACACAGGTGAACTGTCACCAAGCCACTTTCTGTGAGATTCTAAGTTTTAAGCTAAAAAGATTCCATCCTCTCCTGCATTGCTTTTAGTTCTAAGACTATGTGAACCCCAACACTGTACACATTCTGAAAAGGAAAAATGTTAATGGGTCTTAGAACAATAGTTATCGACAGAAAACATTTTATAACATTTTAACTATCAAAACACGAAAACTACATAACTCTTTCCAATTCCCCCTCAGCCAAACAAGCTGTAACGAATCATAGAGTGCTCCTGACTAAACATATCTGGTAGAAATCTTATTATTTTCATCATTTTTTTCAACATCCCAATTATAGTTAAAATTGAACAGCACTTCACCAAGAGTTTCTATCACAATTCAAACCTTAAATCAAGTATAAAAATGAGTACAAATATAGTCTCAAATAGGGCATTCAACTGAGACATTCGAACAAGTAAAACTTGGTCATACATATCACTAAAACCATTATAACTTCAACATAAATCTCATTAGAATTTAAATGAATAATTCAAACATAATATATTTTGCTCCTAACCCAACTCAGTTATGAACATTAGAGCCTCAAACATCAACCAATACCACAAGCTTTCGTTCAAAATCTCAAGGGAAATTTAGGACCAAAGCAAGATAAAATAAATAAGAGCACAGTATAAAAATTAAAAATCCCTTTCTGGTTCAGCTCTGGCTGTGAGCATGTCTAGCTCCATGGACCAGATTTCAAACTCAAAATCAATAAGAAAAGATGAGCTAAAAGTTAGCAAAAAAACCCCTTACCTCATGGTTTTCCTTTATTCCCTTTTATTCTTCAAGCTTTACATCTCCCTTTTTCTTCCCTTTCTTTTCTTTTCCTTGCCTTATTCCTCTATTTTCCAACACACATAGAAATGATAGAGAAAGTGAGTGAGAATCAAAGAAACAGAAAAGAAAGAAGATGGTCAGAACAGACCAAATCGAGCGAACTCGCGAGAGCAAACAAGCGAGCGAAAGAGACGAGCGAGTGAGAAAGAGAATGAGCGAGTGAATGAGCAAGAGAGAGAATAGGAAAGAATGAATATAATTGGTAAAGATAAAGTTAATGAAAGGGAAGGGATAAAGTGACAGACGTAAGTGGGAGGACGGGAGGGAGTGGCACACACGGAGGAAGGATTTAAGATTTGAGAAAGTTTAGTGAGGGTTTAGGCATGCATACGAGATTAAAGAGAGTTGATCTGGGCAAATTATTTTTTTAATGCAAATGAAATTTAGTTACAGAAAATTTTGGCAGCCAATTCGTAGATAATTTGCTATGGATTAGTTACAGATTAGGTACGAAATGATTTTTTTTAGCTAAATTGTAGCAATTCCATAGCTATTTGCTTGACAAAATTTTTCTCTTTGTGATTTGAAATTTAGCTAGAGAATTTTATTTCGTAGCTAATCTGTGGCTAATTTGATATGGATAAGCTACCAAAATTTTTCATAGCTAAATCGTAGCTAATCTATAGCTATTTGCTTGATAAAATTTGTAGCTTCCTGTATTGAAAATTTAGCTACAAAAATTTAATCTGTAGCTAATCCGTAGCTAATTAGCTATAGATTAAATTTTCGTACCTAAATTATGTAGCTAATTTATAAAATTCTTGTAGTGAGGGTCTACCCTTAAACAAGGAAAACTGCCTGCACAATTTCGTTATTCAAGCCATTCAATAAACAACCAATCATACACACAAAAAGTGGGGTAGTCCTCAAGATATAGGTCATGCTGGGGTATTATAAAATTTGAAATTCCTAACCATTATAAGGCTCACTTCTTTACTTCACAACATACGAACATCTAGACACCACAATAAACAATACATGAGAGGTACTAACTTCTCCAGACTCGTTCTTCATTTCTACTCCACCTTAAGAAAACTTAAGCCTTGCATAAAACATAAATGTAGAGTGAGCATATAACTTACTGTATATATATACCCAAAAAAGTAAACTACCTAACTGAAGAAGCACAATCCTAATCACAAAAATAAATAGAGTTAGCAATTTAATTTTTTTTTGGCACAACAATTTATGATTTTAAAATAACTTTATAATTAACTAAAAAATAACTATAAATAATACAAAGCCTAATAAAAATAAAATCATAACACTAATTTACAAAAATTGAGCAAAAGCCCTAACCTAATTTATAAAGATTTTACTTGCAAAACATTAATTTTAGAAATGAGGCTAACCTCAAATCTTAACACCACTAACACCAACCTCAAACCCTAACCACTAATACTAATCTCAAGCCATGACACAACTAGCACTAAACTCTAAACCTAACATTTATAACACCAGCCTCAAGCACTAACATCAATTTTAGGAATGGTAATTGAGCTAATTCAACGTCAAATACTGACACCAATTTTGTTTTCTTTGAAAATCTTATAAAAATCCTAAGTTCCTATTGTTTTCTTTGTAATTATGGATAAATTATCGAGAAACTACTTGGCATGATGAAATAATGAGGATTCGTTGGTATTCAAAGGATTAAAACCTCAAGTCAACTAGAAAACCAAACACTCTTCATTTCATTAAGTAATAAAAGACATACGTAAACACAAATAGAAAAGGGGAGGGATGTACCAATGCCAAGATGTCAGAGAACGGTTGGAAAGTCCTTGAAAAATCGCCAGATAGCTGCTGTGTTGGGGGAGAGAGAGAGAAAGAGGAAAATCATGAATGAGGAAGAAGACACTCGTACGCATTTTAATCTTATTTCTCTGATGGACTAATGATAGCACACTCTTTCAGCAAAGTGAGTTTAATGAAACTTGTGTTTCAATAAAACACAATTGCTAATGGGATATCTAAATTACTGATAGTGTGTACCGTTGGTAATAGCACGCTTTCAAAGTTCTTTGACCTTTCAGTTACTCCATTTGTAGTCCAACAATATTTGATTTTTCAATTCCTACTCAAAAACATAGGTGGAATTACCGATGATGTAAATAAGTAATAGTAAAAAATATGTTTATTTAACCTCTTGCATTGTCGTCGAACTTACCAATGAATATTATCATCGACAGAATAGTCCATCGACAATTTCATCAATATATTTTGACGCTATTTGGTGCTTACTGAACTGATAAAAATATTGGCAGAATCTTAAACTGACATCTTTTTCCATTGGTATTTTTCTCGGTATACAAATATATGATCTAAATTATGCAAATTCCTTATTTTCACTGCTATTAACAATGGTTTTGTTTTCATTGGTAAATTCCACCAGTGTTCTGCATATTTCTAGTAATGATATCACATCTAAATCTTAATACTTGGATCAGTACCAACTGGTGCAACAATTTTTAAATAAGAATTTGGTCCCAAATTTTAAATACCATACTGTTTTAGATCGAGTTCCGAGTTAGAGATTCAGCAATAACTCATCCTACAAGAATAAGATCTTAGATATTTATACGTGCTATTAGATAAGTAAATCTACCTATTTATGATGAGCAAATCTCTCACAGAATCTCTCATAAATAGGGAAGTCAATTATATCCCTCATAAATAAAGAAATCAGTTATAAGAGATAACAATCTCATTAGATTCTTATCTTAATTAATAGCATTTAATGCAGATTTAACTATGATTCTTATCAGTCAAAACGTTCCTATAAATACCACACAAGGTAGTAAAGATATGCATCTAATTCCAAATATTATCCACCTTGTGCATAGTCTAACTTGAGCGTCGAAGTGCCTTTTGTAGGTACCCACCCCTTGCACCACCGTCACAACCACCGTGCATCAAAGGAAACCACCTTCATCAACCTTATTAAGGTGATTCTATGAAATTCATTCAGATCATTGGCATTGTCTGTGGGAAAAGATAAACTTCAATTCCCATTACCACCATCATGATCACTACAAGGTGAAATTACATTTCTACTATTCAGAATCAACCTTCTTTTGGCTGTCGTTTGGCATCCGCCCTAGCTCAGTAACCAGTCTAGGAAATGGTTGTTGCCGAATCTGAACCCAAGCAAGAAGGAGTAAAGACTTCATATACTGGCAAAAACCTCTCTCCTTAGTCGCAACGAGTTCCAGTAAGGTCCAGTGAGGAAACTACTTGGTCTACAAGGAGCACCTTCTGGAGATACCAGACAACGAGTATCAGCGCTACAACACTTAAGTGCATGGGCCAACAATGATGAAGTTTAGTCCTACGAAGGCAAATCCGATTTCCTAGAGCTATCCAGAGAAGAACTCATCTATCTGGTTAGACACTAAGACAAATGTATTCGTAACTTAGAAAGAGCTATCAACTAGGAGAAGGAAGGCAAAAATCGAATTCTTCACAAGAATTCAATAAAATAGATGGAACCTAGCCCTCGATGGAGTACGACAAGGCTAGAATTTGAGGCCACCTTTGAAGAGGAAATATGAGAGTTACACTCCCCCCAACACACCTTGGACTGAAGTTTACAAAGAGATGATGAACACAGAGTTCAAAGACGTGTAAAAACCTTCCCCCTTGAGAAAACATGCACAGAAGGATAAATCTAACTACTGTGCATTTCATGTAGGTCATGGGTATAATATTGAAGACTGCATCAACCTTCAAGACGCTACGAATCTTTGATCTGGGATGGACATCTAGGCCGATATGTGCATTAATCTCAGAATAATAATCAGGAGGAGAACATAATTATAGAAAGCGGAGCTACAGTCCTCGGAGAAGCCCATCTCCACCATACCAAAGAAGATGTTCCCCCACAAAGAATAAAAATCCTAGAGCAGGCCCATCCCAGGAAAATGCTCAGAATCAAGAAAGAGTACAACATTGGGATAACACTAATCCAGACAATGATCGTCATCACACCGAAGTAATCTGGACAATTACCACCATTTCAGGAGGTTTCATGGGTGGCAGTGAATTTGGGAATGCAAGGAAAAACACACTCCAACTTGTTTTAAGTGCAGCATCACATTCGGGATATAACTCAGACGACAGAGTAATGAAGACCCTGCCTATTTTATTTACCGATGAAGATTATAGTTGCATTATCCCAGACCACGATGACCTTGTGGTGATCTCGGGAATAATCACTAATGTCAAAGTTCATCGTATATTTGTTGATCAGGGGAGCTTGGTCGACATCTGTTCTTAGTATTATTTGAAGCTAGGATTATCAATGAAGGAACTAATCTCGTATACTGGTGATTGTGGACCCAATCAACATCCTCTTGACTGAACTAGATTTTTGTGAAGAGATCCATGGTATGTGCCCTCAACTAAATGGAGAACTTCTATCCTTTTAGCTCAGTGCCAAGCTAGATCTGGTAACCAAAATTGGGGGACATCTAAACCAGGAAGAATGATCCCAGCTAGTTGAGTTTCTTATGAAAAATAAATATCTTTTCACCTTAATGTTTGTAGATATGCCAAGATTAGACCCAGAATTCATTTGCCACTAACTTTCTATCATGAAGGATGCAAAGTCGATGGCCTAATATAAGAGGAAAGTTATTCCTGAGAGGCAAGAGGTAATTCAGAAGTAGGTGAAAGAGATCTTAGATGTTGGATTCATCAGAGAAGTTTCTTATATCACTTAGCTTGCTAACGTGGTCCTGGTTAGAAATTCTAATGGGAAGTGGCGTATGTGTATCGACTATACAGACTTGAATAAAGCTTACTCAAAAGACCCCTATCCACTTCTCAACATAGACAATTTGGAGGACAATTCATCTAGATTTCAGCTACTCTCATTCATGGATGCATATTCCAGATATAATCAAGTTCCCATGAACCCGCTAGACAAAGACAAGACAACATTCATAATCGAGATGGGAAGTTATTGTTACCGTGTCATGCCGTTTGGATTGAAAAATACAGGAGCAACTTAACAACAAATGATGTATATAGTCTTTTAGAAACAAATTGGTAAGATGCTAGAAGTCTATATAGATGACATGAAAGTCAGGATGACGAAGACCGGTGACCATGTAAAAGATTTGGAAGAGGTATTTGCCCAAATACAGAAGCATAATATGAGACTGAACCTAGAAAAATACACTTTTGGAGTACAAGCCGGTAAATTTATGGGATTTTTATTAATAAATCGAGGTATTGAAGCCAACTTGGAGAAATTTTAGGTCGTCCTCGATATACGTAGCCTACAGTATATGAAAAAGGTACAATAATTGATAGGTCGAATAACGGTAAAAAAAGTTACAACAATTAACATAAAAATCATTGAGGGCAAAATATTACTAGCTTAGCATGGAAGCAGATAGCATGGAATATGTCTAGAAATGTGATAGAAGTAAACAATTCTCGGACATCTATGTAGCCCCACCAGAAAAGTTATCTACAATGTTCGTCCCTTAGCCTTTCTATCAATGGGGATGGATATCCTAATGTAACACCTTCAATAATATGTTAGGCTTATATATAGTGATAGAGGTAGCCTAATACCTGCTTGACGTGTCTGTGTAGTTTTGTGATAAACTGAGTTAGTTTAGGCACTTTACCGTAATATAGAAAGTGAAAAGTAACTTAAAATGACTTAGATAGTAGCATAAATTGCTAAGTTGAGGGAAATAAATCTAGAGAATTTGTTTCTAGGTGACAAATAGGTGGAAGAGGTTGTAGTTAAAATTTGAGAATAATTAGAGTTAGTTTAGTATTTTTAAGCACGCCAGTTATGTTTTAATGCCGAGTTGACTAGTCACATATATGGAAAGATAGGATAATGGTGAAACAAGAATTTAGATTAATCATATGATTTATTCTAAAGTTATTGAAAGTTAGGAAACTTATAATTGTTATATTAAAGTATTCCTAAGAGGTATAAAGTTTTAGCACACTTAGTTCCTATCCTTTAAGAAACCAAATTTAACTTTGATTCTTATTCTTTTCTCTTCTTTTCCTATGGATGAAGGGTAGAAAACAGAAGAGATAAATGAGAGAAGAAATAAAATGGAAACGGAGAAGAAGAAGAGGAAGATCCAAGAGGATTCCAAGGCTTGAAGATCATCTTATCAACAAGAGGTAGGGGTGTTTAACTCTTTAAGCTCATCTTTTTCCTTCATCTACTTCATGGTTGATGCTAGTTTGTATGGTAAGAGAAAATGAGTCTTGATAAGAAAATGTGTTTTCTTTTATTAGTTTTCATTTCCAATGGTTGATTATAGTTGTTTTCAGCCTAATGAGTGCAAGGTAGTCATTCTTGACTTGAGATATACCCATTTAGTTCCCTAGGTAGCAAGTTGGAAAATGGGTATTTGTAGGATTGAGTTTGAGTTTGGTTCCTAGATTTGATGAGTTAAGTTAGTGTTTTCATAGTTATAATATGATTAGTGATCATGTTTGATGATGGAAAACATCTAGGTATTGGTTTCGAAGGGTTTGAGCTTGATTTGAAACCAATAGAATAGTTCCCTGTTGGTTTTTGGTGCAACTGGTGCCTAGGCGCTAGTGTTGGACACCTAGGTGCCCACTGATTAGAACCAGAACAAGTGAAAACTGCAAGCCTGGTGCCTAGGCGCCAGTGAGCCACACCTAGGTGCAATTGTGCCTAAAGACCAGTATAACAGGGCAGCATCCTGACAGCATATAGTGTTTGTAACATAACTTGGGTTGTATTTATCGAAACGACCAGCTACTTCTTTCATTTGAAAGCTAAATTACAGGGATTCATGTAGTAAAAATTTTAGATTTTTAGAACAACCCAAGTAGCACCAGTTTCAGTTTGAAGTTGAGTTAAATTCTGTAGAAATAGGAAGACTGACACCTAGTAAACTAGATTGCATAACATCTTGCTTCGAGGTGTAAAATATATGAGACTAGTGGAATTTTGAAGCTAACATGTAAGGCTATAAGTGGTAAAAATTTCAAGAATTTTGCATTCTTTATGCATTCCTAGTTTCAATTTAAAGTAAGGTCAGAATCTGGTAAGTTAGCTAGTTGCCCTGTTTTAGCTGCTGTATTTTGTGGCATAACTTTAGCTACACTAAGTCAAATGAAGTGAGGTTTGTTTCATTTGAAATATTTAAGATAAGGCTATTTGCCTATAAAATTCTAGAATTTTTGAAGTTAGGATGTACATTTGGCACATTCTTGAAAGTCAGCCTTTCTAGGTGCCTAGAGTGGTTTCTCCTAGGATAGTTTTTATGGGAAATTAGAGTTCCCTACTTGCTTGGATCCCTTATATATGTCTTGTAGAGTGTGTTTAGTCACTAATAGGGGTATTTCCTAGAAAGGATTACCGTCTTGTATATATAAGAAAGTAAGGAGAATGCTTTTTGCATCCATTAGACATGGATTGCCTTCGGTAAGTGTCTAGTTCCTTAGGAAACATAGAGTTGCATTTAGCATCACATATGAGGTGATGAGGACAAGGTATGCTAGATACAAGTAAGCTAAGTTCAGTTGGCAATAATTATTTGCCATAGTGTATTAGTTGCTCCTAAGAGTGAAAGTGGAGTTAGTGATGCATGAATGGACTTAATATAGAATTAGTGTGTAAGTTCAAGTCTTTAAGCATTCCATAAGTTAGGAATTGCCTAAAGTAGGTATCTAGGACCTTGAGCATACTAGTATGACATAGGTTACCACTTACAGTGTGATAATAACGCAAGCTAGATACAAGTAACTCAAGTATGTTCTAATTAACTAGAAACATGGAATATGCTCCTTTGTGAGTTAGAAGTAAGCTGAGAGCACATGTTTGCTAGAGTTTAGGTGTTCACTTGGTTAGAAAGAATCATGTGATGAGTTAATATGGTGGTTTTGTATAAGTTAAACATAATGCTGCATAGTTTCCTGTACTTGCTAATTCCCATGTAAAGTAATCCTTAATGATGTACAATCATTTGGTCAAAGGAGATAAATGGGAAAGCCCAAAAGTCTCTTTGAGTGAGGATTTAGCCTTAACTTCTCGTTAGTGCCAAGATTACTAATTTTTATGTAGTGGAAATAGTACTCTCACAAGTGTGAGTAGGAACCAGTCCACTTACTACCAGGTAGTTTGAAAAGCTAGTTTTCTTAACTACAAGATTAAAGAGAACATGAAACATGCAAGTGACACACACAATTCTACACTTACATAATTACATTGCATTTCATAATCATTATTCTCAAACATTTCATACGCGTGAGTATACTGCATATGTATTCATTTCCTTTTTCTTGGCAACTATATGGACAATTGCCTAGTATTAATGATATTTTACAATTGTATGGATGGTTGTTCGATATCATTGATGGTTATATATATGTGAGTTTAAGGTTATGGATTGACTTAGTGAATGTTTACATAGAGTAAAAGAATGTAAATATTCTAGTGGTATCGAGTAAAGACTCATTTGCCTGTTATAATCCTAAATCCAAAGTTAGCAAGTTTATTCCTGGAAGAAGATTATACGTGTAGTACTTATAACAAGTTTATGAATGAACTAGTTGTGATATGTTACAACCATATAGATAGTTGTTCCTATCATATGAAAGATGAACTTATATTTATAGATTATGTGTTATGCTTAGTGAACCTTTACATAATAGTAAAATATGAATGTTCTAGTGATTTGAATAGAGATTTAATATCCTGTTGTAACCATAATCTATTATTATGAAGTTCAAGTATTATAATGTTATGTAAGATTGGTTTGTTTATTCTTTATAAATGTTGCCAATGTTGGTTTTGGAATTACTTTTACTGAGAATATATGATTTCTTATAACACCCTCGATAGTATGTTAGACTAGTTTATAGTTACAAAGGTAGCATAATACTTGCTTGGCATGTCAGTTAAGTTTTGTAACAAACTTAGTTTAGGCACTTTGCTGCAACACAGAATATGGTAAATGGCCTAAAATGACTTAGATAATAACATAAATTGCTCAGTTAAGGAAAACAAATATAGATAATTTATTTTTAGGTCACAAATGAGTTAAGTAAGGTGTAGTTAAAGTTTCAAGGTAATCAGAGTTAGTTTGGCATTTTTAAGCTACTAGTTGTGTGTTTTAATATTGGATTGACCCCTAATAGATATTGAAAAATAGAGACATGGTGAAAAAAGATTTTTAATGAATTCTAAGATTTATTTTAAACTTGTTGGAAGATGGAAAACTAGATTTGGTGAAATCTGAGTGTTCTTAGCAGATTAGGGGTTTTAGTACCTATCTTATAAAAGGCAAAGCTAGACTTTGCTTCATTTGTTTCTTGCTTATCCCACAGTAGAAAAGAGAGAAAGAAAACAGAAGAAAAGAAAAGAGAAAGAGAAAGAAGGAACTGAAGAAAAGAAAGAGGGGGAGAAAGAAAGGAGAAAAGGGAATCCAAAAGCCAGTCTTGAAGTTCAAAGATAAGGACCAAGCTTAAAGTTTATCATCTATACAAGAGGTAGGGGTGTTTGTTTTTATCCATTTCCTTCTATCTTCATCTTGTTTCTTAGTTGAACTTGATGAGGAAAGGGTAGGTTTTGGGTGAGAATAGGAAGTTAGATGTTAGTTTCTTGCTTATTTAGTTGAAATGAGTTAGATTCAAGCTAGTTTGATGCTTGGTTGATAGTTTGGAAGCCTTAGAACTCATAGTTTCCTTTTGGTTACATAGTTGATAATAGGGGTTTTATGGTGAAAGATTTAGTTTTAATCAAAGTTTAATTGAGCTAAAGGAAGAAATGAGATTTATAACAAGTTTAGAGACCTTAGTGATGATAGAAATCATCTAGATGTGAGGTTTAGAGGTGAAACTTAGTTTGGAACCAAGTTTATGCAGAAACAAGTTCTGTAAAATTTTTAGCAGAAAGATCAAGCCTAGGCGTAGTTTGGTCACACCTAGGCATGGGCTTATCAAGTTTTAGTCCATGAGAGACAGAGAGTGTCATGCATAAGCATAGGAAAACTAAGCCTAGGCATGAGACAAGGTGCAAGCCACGCCTAGGCGTGGGACAACCAAGCCTAGGCTTGAGTTCCAGGGATTCTCCAAAAATGTTGTTTCTAAAAGGTTGAGTTCCTTAGTTGTTAGAATCCTTTGTTTATGCCTTTTTAAGAGTATTGAGGCACTAATAGGGGTATTCCTTAAAGAGAAAGACCTAGTTTCATGCAAAGCAAAGAAAGGAGTTTTTGTGTATCCATTGGACATGAATTACCATAGTGAGGTGTCTAGCTCCCTAGGCAACATGGTGTTGCACTAGATATCACTTGTGGAGTGATGAGTATGTGCGATACTAGATACAAGAGAAGTAAGTTTGTTTGGCTTGAATTGTGTGCCATAGACCCTAGCTGGAAAGGGTGAATGCCATAGTGCATGAATGCTCTCTTAGAGAGGAGGCAGAGTTAGTAATACAAGGTTAAAAAGTGTACTAAGTCTAGTTTGCAATGGTTAAGTGTCATAGTGCATGAAATGCTCTCCAAGAGAAGATGTAGAGTTAGAAGTGCAAGAGGGGCTTAGTATAGAGTTATGTGGTGTTATGTTATGTTAGACATAACACTACATTTTCACACACACACACGAATGTTATACATAACACTATATTTTCACACACACACGCTACTTCTCACACATACTTGTTATTCCTAGAGATGAGGAAGTGGAGGCATCCACTTAATTTTTGGTGACGATATCCACCCAGTTAAGGTAGACTACATAGTAGACTACGGGGTAGGAGGTCATGTGTTGTGGTAACAAACTTCGTTCCTATTGGGTAGGCTATAAGAGGTCACATGTTATCATGGCAAAATTCCTCTACACCAAGGGAGAATGGTTAAGTATCACGAAACTGCACCTATACTGTATACACTTTTCTTTGAGTATACATCATCTCACCACTTCATTATTTAATACTTGTTTTGAATGGAATTTGTTTTCATGTTGTGTATGTTTTGTTATTGCATTGTTCCTTCAATGATAGTTGTATGGGCGATTGTCTTATTGATAACTTCAAATGAATGTATGGACAGTTGTTTGATATCATCATGGTTTCATTTATTAGATCAGAAGTATAGATTGCTTAGGAACGTTACATAGAGAGAAAGTTTTGTGATAGTTCTTATGCAATGAGTTTTTAGTATGTTTACTAGTTTTAGTTGGGTTTATTCATTATGAATGTTTGAACTGCTAGTTTTGGGTACTTATACTAAGAAATACAATTTCTCA
The DNA here is from genome assembly GCA_029884595.1 of Ormosia semicastrata. Taxonomy (NCBI): domain Eukaryota; kingdom Viridiplantae; phylum Streptophyta; class Magnoliopsida; order Fabales; family Fabaceae; genus Ormosia; species Ormosia semicastrata. Next base: position 82,691,280 of record JAQQTO010000060.1, read on the forward strand.
CCCCGTTTGTTCCCATGTAAATCCAAGTGGAAGCTCTTCTATGGGAAAAAAGAAAAAGTATGATGACTAGTAGTTTAGTTTTTATGCTTTGTAGTGAAAGCTTGTATTCATTTATCTACTTTTAGTTTGTACAAAGGTTTATGTATACTTAATGCCCTTCTGAGGCAGGTTGCATGTATAATCTTTTAGTTTTCCGAAAGGCTCTCCATTATTATTTGTTTAAATGATATGGAATAGTATGATGTTTAAGTTAGAAGTAGCAGAACTAATATTGCTTATCCAAGTATATGCTTGATATACTAGGTTACTGGTATTAGGATGTTACATTTCTGACCCCATTATGTTTCCATATAAATCCAGGTCAAGACCCTTCAGAGGGTAAGAAGATAAAGAAACAGAAGAACTAGTGTAGTATAGTTTTATTTTTTTCTCTTTTAGACAAAGCTTATGTAATTATTTATATTTGCTTTGAGGTTGTGAAAGTTGTATGTATAACACTTTACCCTTGGGGCTATTGATGTATATGTGCACGACTTATAGGTAAGGCTCTCCATAATAATTGTATAATTATTATGGATTAGTTGATGTTTTAAGTTAGAAGTAGCATAACTAATACTTCTTATCCAGGTATATGTCAGATATACTAAGATGCTTGTATTAAGATGTTACACCTTTCACCCAAGCACCAAGGCAGATCAAGTACTTAGTGGTGGCTATCGATTACTCCATTAAATAGATTGAGACAAAACTGTTATCCACCATCACCTTGACAAGGATTCAAAAATTTACTTATAAGAATATTATTAGTAGGTTTGGTATCCTGAAGTCTATTGTCATGGATAATGGAACCTAACTCACTAATCAAAATATCAAGGATCTCTTAGCCAGTATCAAGATCAAACAACATTTCACCTCGGTGGAACACCCAAAGACCAATAGGCAAGCTAAAGCCACCAACCAGGTCATACTTTGTGGAATCAAAAAGAGACTCGATGAAGCTAAAGAAAATTGGGTGGAGCAGCTTGATCGTGTCCTATGGGCATATCGAACCACACCTCACTCCTTAATAGGAGAAACACCCTTCAAATTGACTTATGGTTGTGAGGCTATGATCTTGGTGGAAATAGAAGAACGACCTAGAGAAGGCAAAACTTTTCAGAAGAGGCCAACCCAGACCTCATCCATCATAACCTAGACCTGTTAGAGGAACAATGCCGCATTGTCCACATCCATGAATCTGCTACTAAACAAAGGATTGTAGCCTGGTACAATGTCAAAGTGATACCTCGAAGGTTTGTTCCTAGTGACATTTTTCTACGTAGAATGGATATCGGAGAGAAAAACACAAAAGACGAAAAATTAGCTCCTAATTGGGAAAGACCATAGGATTGTAACATCCCAAAAATTATCTCATTCATCATAAATAGTCGTTTTATAATATTTAGGATTTTTATGAATTTTTCAAAATTTTTCCTGAAACGTCGAATATTTTAATATATTCTTCGTTTTACGGGCGCACTGAGCAGAACCGGTATAGACGCTCCGAAAATTATTTGTTTCATCACAAATAGTCATTTTATAATATTTATGATTTTTAAAAAAAATTGTATTTTTTCGGAAACGTTGAATATTTTAATATATTCTTCGTTTTACATGCACACTACGTAGAGTCAGTGTAACACTTCAGAAATTGTTTATTTCATGACTAATAGTCATTTTCCAATATTTGTGTTTTTTGAGAATTTTTGTAAATTTTTCTGGAAACATTGAATATTTTAGTATATTTCTCATTTTGCGTGCGCGCTGAGCAGAGCCGAGAAAACAAAATGTTTTCCATAAGGCTGGTAAACCTTGAACTGTGGAAGCGTCGACGGGGGATCTTACTAAACCCGAGGCCGAGCACAGTTTACAAAGTTTACATTTTTCGAGGTTTTATCTAATAAATAAAATCTTTGTACGTACCGTTAATTTAAATTTTACAGTACGCTGTATTATCCGATCGATAATTAATACTGGCTTGTGTACTGCAACAATTATCCATTGGGTAATAGATTGTAGTAAAATCCTAATCACCTCATTATTTAATTACTAAATCACATTATCTTATCCAAAGATAATCTCCTTTATGTCTAATCAAATCCTCTTTATTGGAAAAAGCTACAAGCTTCTCAAAGAAGCTTCAACTTTTCTCTCCTCCCTCACACTCCCCACACAGCAACAGTAGCCCCAAATTGGAGCCAAAATTGTGCTCCACTTAGTTAATTCATTTATTCCAATTTCAAATCCTAAAGCACCTTTCACTTTCTACTATCAACTTCTCTCTCTACCTTCATCTTCCTCTCAAAACTTCTTCCTTCTCTCTACACACCCACATGGCCAGCCCCTCTCTCCACCCTCTACCATCACAAAAATTTCATCTAAACCCATTTTCTTAATCTCCCCTACATTCTAAACACATCTCTAGTTAGTGATTTCTTGAAAAGGTTTCATCTTCACCATCTTCTTCTTCAAGCTTCAAGCTTCAAGCTTTTGGGTAAGGTTCTTAGTTCCTCACCCTTTCTCTTCATTTTCGTGATCCATGGTCACTATGGTGATCATGAATGCCTTTTTCAAGTTTTGATTGTGATTCTTGTGAAAGTTTGATGCCCTAGGGTTTTGGTGGAGGTGGAATCCGAATTTCACTTGGAGCATTCCAAGGAGATCAATTGTTTATTGTCTCCTCTAGGTAATAGGGAGATAATCCTCTTCAACCTCTCTTAGTAGTAGAAAAATTGATTTTGTGATTGTTTGTGAGAAACCCTTGCTAGGGTTACTCTTTTTGTTGCATGACTTTTATGAGTATGTGTTATTTTTAATTTGTTTGGGTTGATTGATTGATTTTATATGTACATTGGTGTTCTTGGTTTGATTGGTATGGATTGGAAACTTCAATGGAAGCAAAATAACCATTGTCCCCTTCTAAGAGGCTCACGGCCTCAAGCCCCAAATGGGGTGTTCTTGGTGAAAAATTATAACTAGTTGAGGACATGATTCATTAAGGGTATAATATGTAATAAAGTGAATGAAAATTTAGGGTCCCTAACTTGGGAGAGGCCACGGCCTCAAGAGCTATTTAGGTCTCAATCATGTGACTTTTCACAACTTTGAGATTTAATTAATCAAGTGATTAAGTGGTTGACAATGAGATGCGAGGAGATCAATTTGATAACCTAAAGGGAATTTTTGGACTTAAGAAAGTGAATAAGGATATGTGAGGCCTAGAATAATTTTCTAAATGAATATAAACAAAAATTAAAATATGGGACTAAATAATCAAAAGAATTCTCCTAGAAAAGAATTTCATAAGGAACACTAAATCAAAGAGGAACTTAATTAATTGGATACTTTAGAATTAATTAGGGGTTCATAAAATAAAAATGACCTGAAATGGAATTATGTCATAATACTTAGAATAATTTTATTTAAAGGAAGATCATGAATATAAGTAAGAACCTTGAACATCCCAATTTAAATTACTCTAATGGTATTAGGTCCAAAAGTTAGTGATGAGTGTAATCAGTTAAAGCAATATGGATTGAAATGAAAAATGTGGGGGAGCTTTCTTGGAAGTGAAACTTATCAAAGAGAATGTAGAAACTTAGGTATGACTTCATAATGCACCTATATAATTTAAGGACTTAATAATATTTATTATGGGTCCATGAATGGGACCAAGGATGTGTCGATGCTTATTTTAGCCAAATTATGGCTTGTTATTGAAAGTATATAATTGATTAATATACATGATATATGCATTGAGTCATCATGCATTGTGGAAGTCCGAAGGACTATTTGTTAAGGCCAAGTTGCCTAGGAGTTGAATCACACCTTAGTGCGAGTGCGAATAGACTAGTGTAGGTCCTATAGTAGACCTTGGGGGCGTCGGTCGTGGGCCTCTCACAGCGGGCAGTTGGTAGCCCCGCTGGACCGTGGGACAAACCGATGCAAACGCACTAACGATCTTGACCGGGCACTGTCCTATATCGCGATCTTGTGTGAATGCCGCTGTATAGAGCCTTATTGCGTAAAATTATTGATTATGAATTCTGGAAGCACTTGGTTCTAGGCGGACGAGATACTGGCATGTCTCCCTGATCATTCACTCCGATGTTTGTGTCTAGCTCCATGGAGTAGGATTTTGATATCATGAACATATGCATAGTGAGTTAATACATTGCTTGGTATTTAATTTATATGATAATTGGATCTGCTATCTTATTTATGATATACTGCCTAAAACTGTTAAACTGCTTAATATCTGCTTCTTGACACTGTTGTTATTATCTTTGTTATGCTATGTGGGCATCCTACGCCATTTATGTTTCTTACTGCCATAATTGGTAATGAAGTTCGATATCTCACCTCTTTCTTGTACTGTTATTGTTCTACGTGATATTTGGTTAAAGATGGTAGAAGGGACGAGATCGTTTCTCCTAGACTTTATTGAGTATTGATCTCTTGCTATAGAGGATGTCATCAAGAAGGAATTCTATCGGTTCGTTAGGATCGTGTTTACCGATGGCGCCAATGCGTGGCGAGTCGACTGGGTTGGACAGCGTATACGATATGTTGGAGACCTGATCTTGACCGTAAGGAGGACTCGCGATGGAGATCTTGTCCTGACACTTACTACTTCGGTACATCTGGAGTTTGCCTTGCTTATTCAGGAGTTATGGGGAGATCAGATTCATACCCCTAGGGAGGACGAGGATTCCATGGCATCAGCTGCTAGGGCACCTGCCCGTGGGACTGCACTCGGTCCTATCCTTATATCTTCAGACGACATAGGGGAGGATCCCGAGGTGGATCCGATGGAGTACCCAACTCCATAGAAGTGGATGCCTTATGGGTAGTTTATGTTTTCTTCTGCATTAATTATGTTATGGTGTATTTTTAGTATATTTGCTTTTTGAAGTAAACCTCGATGTATTTCATTGTGAGAGGTATGAGAAATGCGTCACGCTCTGTATGCTTTAACTTAGTTATTTAGTCCTATGTACTATATTTTAAATATCTCCTGTTGAATCATATCTGTTAATGACGACTTATGTATTATTTCATTCGTGGCTTATATTTCCTTTATATATAAAAAATATGATAATAATAATATATATATATATATATATATTTTTTTTTTTTTTCAAATTTGGAAAAGTATTATGAAGAAGTTGTAGCGTGCCAAAAATTTAGTGACCGCGGTATAACGACGATTATGCCGTGGTTATTAAATTTAGGGGTGTTACATTAGGTGGTATCAGAGCTCAGTTCATCCTGTTGAGCTGGAGTATGGACTGACTATGTTTAGACATGTTAGAAGTTCATAGTGTGTTGTGCACTTCCTTGTCTCTTGATAGAGATGTTTGGGAAAGGAAAGCATGACTTGCCATAGGTTGAATGTTGGTAGCTACTGCCGCATAGTTACATGATATTGAGTATTGGCCCACTCAATGTGTAATGTTCTGTGTGGACAAGAAACTATGACTTCACATAGGCGTATTAAGTGAATAGAAGTTCCTTTAGCAAGAAGCTCAGCTGGTATGACTGAACTCGTTTAGGATTTGTTTGCATTTTCACCATTGTTGCGTTGTGTGACTCTTTATGTTTAGTTTCTGAAAGGAGACAATATTGTCTGAAATGGTTTCTTCTTGTTTCCATTGTGCTTGACTGTCTGTTTTCGAAGGAAGACAATGGCTTGTGGAAGACGTACGCATAGGAATGTGGAACGCAACAACAAATGAGTGGATGCGACTGTGGAAGTAATGCGAAGAATAGTTAATGTAACAACACACTAGGATCAGAGGGCCGCACAGCAATAGGAATTGGAAGTTGAGGTTCAGAATTTGTTGGAAGAAAGTCAATTTTGGGGAGACTCAGGATTGCCTAAGTTCCAAAGAAGGAATGATAGAAATATCAATTAGCGTAAGTGGAAGCTGTATTCACGGCAACCGAGGGAGCACCAGCGACAGCAAACACATGAAGGAGGTGCGAATGGTAGTAAATCCAATCCAACCGTGGTACCTTTATCAAGGTGTAAGAAGTGCGGAAAGGACCACTTAACGATGGACTGTAAGATCGAAGGAATAATTTGTTTTAAGTGCAGAAAGCAAGGACATGTGTCAAGGGATTGTGCTTTAAATGGGACGAAGCCTCCATATGCGATCACGAGGATAATTTGTTTCAAATGTAGGGAGCTAGGACATGTAGCAAGGAACTGAACTTCACAAAGGATGAAGCCTTACGTCAGAGATGTACGTACTTCAAAATCTCATGAAGAAGGGAGAGTTAATTCCTCTACCTTGACTGAGAACCAAAATGAATAGGGGGACTGTGCTACAGTAGATAACCATGTGATTCCGTTGTATAATTCTAGGGATAGCCTATTCCCTTGTGACGTATGATTGTATGAGTCTATTAGGATCGTTTGTATCTATGTCACCTTTTGACTAAGTTATTACTATTTCTGCTACTAAGAGCTTGCTGATAATAGCCAAGTCATTTAAATCATTTCTATGACCTATTAAGGACTTAGTCTTTCTGATGATCTGATTTATCTACTTCTTTTACAAATTAGATGTAGTGTTGAAAAAGAGGTTGCTTATCTTCCAACCATATCCTGTTGAAATGTTCCAATGAAAATTTAAGAGTTTGCTTTGGGGTTTGGGTTGTCTGTGTTCCTTTTGACCCGAACATTACCGTTCTCATTTGTAAGCATGCTCTCATTACACAAGTTGGTTTAAACTATCTTGTTGTTGTTGGAAATCGAAACCCTTTTTACCAATTCAGTTATTTGCTTTCTTCATGAATGGGCTTGATCTCAGGAAGAGGATTGGTTATTTCTAACCAGGTCTCGTCATTCTGTTTCAATAGAAATTTAGTGTCTCTTGTGACAGAAATTTCCTAGACTTGAATCCATGAAACTCATTCCTAAACCTTATCGAATCATATCTTGTTCTTAACCGGGTGAGCCGACAGTGTACCAAGTGACCTTATTATCTTTTCCTTCTGACCATTGTAATGTTTCTAATATACTTCAATTGAGTAAATGTGTTCTTGAATTTGAACCATAACAATATGCCAAGTGCATCATAATTAAGTGAGAACTTACTCTATGAGACATTTTGTTCGGATCAAGGAAAGATGGTTTGACAAATCAGTTGAAGGACGCCACTGTTTTCTCCAAGACCAGCTTATGTTCTGGACTATCATCAAGTTTGCTTGAAGGTAGTAGATATTTCTAAAATAGTTTTTACTGACGTATTAAGGGCACTACGAGTATTTCGTAATGTCATTCCGTGTAACGAACGCTTCGATAATATTCGTCAATCATGTGAATAGAATCTCTCTTTTCCTTGTTGATGACATTTCGATATGTTTTTAAAGTTCGGAGGAACCACATTGAGCATACTAAGCATACCTTGTTGTTCTTCAAGTTCTGAGGAAGAAGAGGATATGCATGAAGTTGTTCAAATGTAAATTTTGGTTAGAGGCAATTCAACTTTTGGGTCACATGATCTTGAAGGAAAGAGTTGCTATGGATCCATCGAAAGTCAAAATAATTCTTCAACGAGAAAGACTGACGACCGTAATGGAGATTTGCAGCCAGATGGAATTAGTTAGTTAATATGGGAGACTCGTCGTAGAATTCTCCAATGTGACAAGACTTCTCATCCAACTCATGCGAGGGAGTCAAATTTTGTATGGACCGATGCATATAAAGGAAATTTTCAAGGGTTGAAGAAACACTCTACTACCTTACCTGTGACGATTCTGCTTAATCTCAACGAACATTTTGAGATACCCATTGATGCCTTACGTTAGACTTTGAAACGTGAGCCTGTGCAGATAGAAGGAGTAGTGGCACATGCTTCAAGACAACTGACAGCAAATGAGAATAGTTATTCTACACAAAAACTCAACGTTAGCCGTTAGGGTTGCGCTGAAGATCTAGAAACATTCTACAAGGAACAATATCCACGTATATTCTAAGATAGATCAAATTTCGAGGATGAAATTTCTTTTTGAAGGGGAGAGTTGTAACATCCCAAAAATTATCTCAGTCATCATAAATAGTCGTTTTATAATATTTGAGATTTTTAGGAATTTTTCAGGATTTTTCCTTAAACGTTGAATATTTTAATATATTTCTCATTTTATGTGCGCACTGAGCTGAACAGGTATAAACGCTCTAAAAATTATTTGTTTCATATAGTCATTTTATAATATTTGTGATTTTTGAAATTTTTTTTGTATATTTTCAGAAATGTTAAATATTTTAATATATTTTTCATTTTATGTGCACACTATGCAGAGTCAGTGTAACACTCCAGAAATTGTTTGTTTCATGATGAATAGTCATTTTCTAATATTTGTGACTTTTGAGAATTTTTGTGGATTTTTCTGGAAACGTTGAATATTTTAGTATATTCCTCGTTTTGCATGTGCGATGAGCGGAGCCGGGAAAACAAAATGTTTTCCCTGAGGCTGGTAAACCTTCAACTATGGAAACGATGACGGGAGATCTTACTAAACCCGAGGTCGGGCACAGTTTACAAAGTTTATATTTTTCGAGGTTTCATCTGATAAATAAAATATCTGTACTTGCCGTTAATTTAAATTTTGCAGTACGCTTATTATCCGATGGATAATTAATACTGGCTTGTGTACTGTAACAATTATCCTTTAGGAAATAGCTTGTAATAAAATCCTAATCATCTCATTATTTAATTACTAAATCACATTATCTTATCCAAAGGTAATCTCCTTTATGTCTAATCAAATTCTCTTTATTGGAAAAAGCTATAAGCTTCTTAAAGAAGCTTCAACTTCTCTCTCCTCCCTCACACTCCCCACACGGCAGCAGTAACCCCAAATTGGAGCCAAAATTGTGCTTCACTTAGTTAATTCATTTATTCCAATTTCAAACCCTAAAGCACCTTTCGCTTTCTACTATCAACTTCTCTCTCTACCTTCATCTTCCTCTCAAAACCTCTTCCTTCTCGCTACACACCCACACAGCTAGCCCCTCTCTCCACCCTCTACCATCACAAAAATTTCATCTAAACCCATTTTCTTAATCTCCCCTACATTCTAAACACATCTCTAGTTGGTGATTTCTTGCAAAGGTTTCATCTTCACCATCTTCTTCTTCAAGCTTCAACCTTCAAGCTTCAAGCTTTTGGGTAAGGTTCTTAGTTCCTCACCCTTTCTCTTCATTTTTGTGACCCATGGTCACTATGGTGATCATGGATGCCTTTTTCAAGCTTTGATTGTGATTCTTGTGAAAGATTAATGCCCTAGGGTTTTGGTGGAGGTGGAATCCGAATTTCACTTGAAGCATTCAAGGGAGATCCATTGTTTGTTGTCTCCTCTAGGTAAGAGGGAGATAATCCTCTTCAACCTCTCTTGCTAGTAGGAAACTTGATTTTGTGATTGTTTGTGAGAAACCCTTGCTAGGGTTACTCTCTTTGTTGCATGACTTTTATGAGTATGTGTTGTTTTTAATTTGTTTGAGTTGATTAGTTAATTTTATATGTACATTGGTGTTCTTGGTTTGATTGGTATGGATTGGAAGCTTGAATGGAAGCAAAATAACCCTTGTTCCCTTCTAAGAGGCTCATGGCCTCAAGCCCCAAATGGGGTGTTCTTGGTGAAAAATTGTAACTATTTGGGGACATGATTCATTAAGAGTATAATATGTAATAAAGTGAATGAAAATTTAGGGTCCTTAATTTGGGAAAGGCCACAGCCTCAAGAGCTATTTAGGGCTCAATCATGTGACTTTTCACAACTTTGAGATTTAATTAATCAGGTGATTAAGTGGTTGACAATGAGATGAGAGGAGATCAATTTGATAACCTAAAGGGAATTTTTGGACTTAAGAAAGTGAATAAGGATGTGTGAGACCTAGAATAATTTTCTAAATGAATATAAACAAAAATTAAAATATGGGACTAAATAATCAAAAGAATTCTCCTAGAAAAGAATTTCATAAGGAACACTAAATCGAAGAGGAACTTAATCAATTGGATACTTTAGAATTAATTAGGGATTCATAAAATGAAAATGACACGAAATGGAATTACGTCATAATACTTAGAATAATTTTATTTCAAGGAAAACCATGAATATAAGTAAGAACCTTGAACATCCCAATTTAAATTACTCTAATGGTATTAGGTCCAAAAGTTAGTGATGAGTTTAATCAGTTAACGCAGTAAGGATTGAAATGAAAAATGTGGGGAGCTTTCCTGGAAGTGAAACTTATTAAAGAGAATGTAGAAACTTAGGTATGACTTCATAATGCACCTGTATAATTTAAGGACTTAATAATATTTATTATAGGTCCATGAATGGGACCAAGGACGTATTGATGCTTATTTTAGCCAAATTGTGGCTTGTTGTTGAAAGTATATTATTGATGAATATACATGATATATGCATTGAGTCATCATGCATTGTGGAAGTCCGAAGGACTATTTGGTAAGGCCAAGTTACCTAGGAGTTGAATCACACCTTAGTGCGGGTGCGAATAGACTAGTGTAGGTCCTGTAGTTGACCTTGGGGGCATCGGGGTGTGGGCGTCTCATAGCGGGCAGTTGGTAGCCCTGCTGGACCTTGGGACAAACCGATTCAAACACACCGACGATCCTGACCAGGCACTATCTTATATCGCGATCTTGTGAGAATGCCGTTGTATAGAGCCTTATTGCGCAAAATTGTTGATTATGAATTCTGGAAGCACTTGGTCCTAGGCGGATGAGATACTGGCATGTCTCCCTGATCATTCACTCCGATGTTTGTGTCTAACTCCATGGAGTAGGATTTTGATATCATGAACATGTGCATAGTGAGTCAATACATTGTTTGGTATTTAATTTATATGATAATTGGATCTGCTATCTTATTGATGATATACTATCTGAAACTTTTAAACTGCTTAATATCTGCTTCTTGATACTATTTATTATCTTTGTTATGCTATGTGGGCATCCTACGCCGTTTATGTTTCTTACTGCCATAATTGGTAATGAAGTTGGATATCTCACCTCTTTCTTGTACTGTTATTGTTCTATGTGATATTTGGTTAAAGACGGTAGAGGGGACAAGATTGTTTCTCCTAGACTTTATTGGGTATTGATCTCTTGCTATAGAGGATGTCGTCAAGAAGGGGTTCTATCGGTTTCGTTAGGATCGTGTTCACCAGTGGTGCCAATGCGTGGCGAGTCGACTGGGTTCGACAATGCATACGATATGTTGGAGACCTGATCTTGACTGTAAGGAGGACCCGCGATGGAGATCCTGTCCTGACACTTACTACTTCGGTACATCTGGAGTTCACCTTGCCTATTCAGGAGTTATGGGGTGATCCGATTCATACCCTTAGGGAGGACGAGGATTCCATGGCATCAGCTGCTAGGGCACTTGCCCGTGGGACCACACTCGGTCTTGTCCTTATATCTTCAGACGACCCGGGGGAGGATCCTGAGGTGGATCCGATGGAGTACCTAACTCCGTAGAAGTGGATGTCTTATGGGCAGTTTATGTTTTCTTCTGCATTAATTATGTTACGGTGTATTTTTAGTATATTTGCTTTTTGAAGTAAACCTCGATGTATTTCATTGTGAGCGGTATGAGAAATGCATCACGCTCTGTATGCTTTAACTTAGTTATTTAGTCCTATGTACTGTATTTTAAATATCTCCTGTTGAATCATATCTGTTAATGACGACTTATGTATTATTTCATTCGTGGCTCATATTTCCTTTATATATAAAAAAATATAATAATAATGATATATATATATATATATTTTCAAATTTGGAAAAGTACTATGAAGAAGTTGTAGCGCGCCAAAAATTTAGTGACTACAGTAAAATGACGATTGTGCCGTGGTTATTAAATCTAGGGGTGTTACATTAGGTGGCATTAGAGCTCAATTTATCCTGTTGAGCCGAGGTATGGACTGACTATGCTTAGACATGTTAGAAGTTCTTAGTGTATTATGCATTTTCTTGTCTCTTGATAGAGATGTTTGGGAAAGGAAGGCATGACTTGCCATAGGTTGAATGTTGGTAGCTACTGCCGCATAGTTACATGATATTGAGTATTGGCCCACTCAATGTGTAATGTTCTGTTTGGATAGGAAACTATGACTTCACCTAGGCATATTAAGTGAATAGAAATTCCTTTAGCGAGAAGCTCAGCTAGTATGACTGAACTTGTTTAGGATTTGTTTGCATTTTCACCCTTGTTGTGTTGTGTGACTCCTTGTGTTTGGTTTTCGAAAGGAGACAATATTGTCTGAAATGGTTTCTTCTTGTTTCCATTGTGCTTGACTGTCTGTTTTTGAAGGAAGACAATGGCTCGTGGAAGACGTACGCGTAGGAATGTGCAACACAACAACAAAGGAATGGATGCGACTGTGGAAGTAATGCGAAGAATGGTTGGTGTAACAACACACCAGGATCAGAGGGCCGCACAGCAGCAGGAATTGGAAGTTAAGGTTCAGAATTTGTTGGAAAAAAGTCAATTTTGGGGAGACTCAGGATTGCCTAAGTTCCAAAGAAGGAATAATAGAAAGATCAATCAGCATAAGTGGAAGCCATATTCGCGGCAACTGAGGGAGCAACAGCGACAGAAAACGCATGAAGGAGGTGCGAATGGTAGTAAATCCAATCCAACCGTGGTACCGTTATCATGGTGTAAAAAGTGCGGAAAGGACCACTTAATGAGGGACTGTAAGATCGAAGGAATAATTTGTTTCAAGTGCGGAAAGCAAGGACATGTGTCAAGGGATTGTGCTTTACATGGGATGAAGCCTCCATGTGCAATTACGAGGATAATTTGTTTCAAATGCAGGGAGCTAGGACATGTAGCGAGGAACTGTACTTCATAAAGGATGAAGCCTTACGTCAGAGATGTACGTACTTCAAAATCTCATGAAGAAGGGAGAGTTAATTCCTCCACCCTGACTGAGAACCAAAATGAAGAGGGAGACTGTGCTATAGTAGATAACTATGTGATTCCGTTGTATAATTCTAGGGATAGCCCATTCCTTTGTGACGTATGATTGTATGAGTCTATTAGGATCGTTTGTATCTATGTCACCTTTTGACTAAGTTATTGCTATTTCTGCTACTGAGAGCTTGCTGATAATAGCCAAGTCATTTAAATCATTTCTATGACCTATTAAGGACTGAGTCTTTTTGATGATCTGATTTGTCTACTTCTTTTACAAATTAGATGTAGTGTTGAAAAAGAGATTGGTTATCTTCCAACCATATCCTGTTGAAATGGTCCAATGAAAATTTAAGAGTTTGCTTTGGGGTTTGGGTTGTCCGTGTATTTGTTTCCTTTCGACCCGAACATTACTATTCTCGTTTGTAAGCCTGCTCTCATTACACAAGTTGGTTTAAACTATCCTGTTGTTATTGGAAATCGAAACCCTTTTTCCCAATTCAGTTATCTGCTTTCTTCATGAATAGGCTTGATCTTAGGAAGGGGATTGGTTATTTCTATCCAAGTCTAGTCATTCTGTTTCAACAGAAATTTAATGTCTCTTGGGACAGAAATTTCTTGGATTTGAATCCTTGAAACTCATTCCTAAACCTTATCGAATCATATCACGTTCTTCGCCAGATGAGCCGACAGTGTACCAAGTGACCTTATTATCTTTTCCTTTTGACCATTGTAATGTTTCTAGTATACTTCGATTGAGTAAATGTGTTCCTGAATTTGAACCATAACAATGTGCCAAGTGCATCACAATTATGTGAGAACTTACCCTATGAGACATTTTTTTCGGATCAAGGAAAGATGGTTTGACTAATCAGTTGAAGGACGCCACGGTTTTCTCCAAGACCAGCTTATGTTTTGGACTATCATCAAGTTCGCTTGAAGGTAGTAGATATTTCTGAAACAGCTTTTTTTGATGCGTTATGGGCACTACGAGTATTTCGTAATGTCATTCCATGTAACATATGCTTCGATAATATTCGTCGATCACCTGAATAGAATCTCTCTTTTCCTTGTTGATGACATTTCGATTTGTTCTTGAAGTTCGGAGGAACCACGCTGAGCATACTAAGCATACCTTATTGTTCTTCAAGTTTTGAGGAAGAAGAGGATATGCGTGAAGTTGTTCAAATACAAATTCTAGTTAGAGGTAATTCAACTTTTGGGTCATATGATCTCGAAGGAAAGAGTTATTGTGGATCCATCGAAAGTTGAAACAGTTCTTCAACGAGAAAGATCGATGATCGTAACGGAGATTCGTAGCTAGATGGAATTAGTTGGTTGATACGGGAGACTCATCATAGAATTCTTTAATGTGGCAGGACTTTTCATCCAACTCATGCGAGGGAGTCAAATTTTGTGTGGACCGATGCATATAGCCTGAGATAAGGAAGTAGCATTTGCCATAGTCTAAAAAGGATACCACACCAAGAGGCTTCTGTGTTAAAATCACATTCCATAGCTTCACACTTAGATATTTCACTAAGTGTCAACAAAAATGGAGAAACATGATTAATGAATCAATTGAGCAGATCCCAAAAAAAAAAGAAACATCGAGATTGAACTTTGGACCCATCTTAGTTGGAAAAATGTGAGAATTCGCTAAGTGTTAAAGAAAACCACCGAAAATGACCATTGGGTCCATCTCGGTTATAAAAGAAAAAGCAATAGGAATATGTAGAAAAATATTCTAAGTATAAATAATGTCCAAAGCCCAGGACTTATTCATTTATAAATAAAACAAAACCCCATGCAGGAGGCAAAATAAAATGACATAATGAAGATTAAGCATCCCGAGTAGGCTCTTCTTACTTCTACCTTAGTCTCCTCTACTAGGCCACCCTCTGAACTCTCTTCCCTTCTTCCTCATCGTCCTCCGTAGTCGCAGGAACCTGATTCAATGGAGCGGCCTTGAGGATGGCATCTATAATGTAACCATCATGGACCACCTTCCTCGAACTAGCTCCTTCCACGACGAAGTCCGAATTCAATAGGCATAGTTGAGAGAGAGCATTTGAGAAATATTCATCCACTGAATTAGCCCATTCATCGTCAATGTATAAAAAATCATTTTTAAGCTTAGCCTTGGATTGTCGGAGAAACTCATTCTCAGTCCAGAGAGCGGTTAGGGTGGATTCGGTAAAAGTCATCTGATCCTTCAAATTGCTTTCTCGAGCAACCACCTTCACAAGCTTGACCTGGAGTTCGGCAACGTTAGCCCTGCACAGCCCAAGCTCCTCGCCCACTTGAGCCAGCTACCCATCTTTTTGAGCAATTGTCAATTTAAGTTCCCTTTTTCACCTTGGAGGGCATCAAGTTCTTTCTCTTACTCTCAAGTATGAATAATCGACTCAAAAGCGGATTACACAAAGCAAAGGACTGAGGCGTTGCGTAGAGCCCTCACTTAGGCATCCTAGATTATCTCTATCAAGTCCTACTAAATCAGGACATCCTAATTTGTTGGGGTCAACAAAGTCCTACTATCTCTATCTTAATTGCTCTACCTTAAATTAACTGCCCAACAAATCGAATAGAGGCGACCTCCGGGATATCAGATTCCCAGCTTAAAGTTAAGTCCACCAATGCCGCTTCAGCCACTAGCCTCTTGCCTCACGGCTCTCGTCGCCCCTCCCCCTTCCTTTTGCAATTTTGGAGGGGTTGAGTGGGAGAATCTGGGTCTGCGTCCTGAGGTTGGTGTTGTGATATTGGCAAGTTGATAAGCCTGTATTTTATAGCCCTTAAATTAATGAATTGTGATGATTTAGTTGTGATTATTGATGAATTTTGATGGATTCTTATCAATTATCATCGTTTGTGCAGAACAAGAGAGATTTAACATATTTGAAGTGAAAGCAAGCGAAGATATGTCATTTTCAGACTAAAAGAGGGCAATTTTGGCTTAGACAAGGCCTTGTGTCAACTCAGAAGCAATTTTAGAGTTAGACACGACCCTGTCTAACTTGAAGAAGGCTTCTGACTAGAAGACACAGTCGTGTCTCTTGTTCACATGGCCATGTCTCCCCCAACGTTGAAGTTAAGCAGATCTGGTAGAAGTCACAGCCCTGTCTTATGTTGATGAAGCTTCTGAGTAAGAGACACGGCCGTGTCTCAATGACACATGATCGTGTCTCACTTAAAAACCCTGATACATGATTTCACTAGACACAGCTGTGTCGAAGGGAGACACGGCCGTGTGCGTCCTCCTGAGGTGAAAAAAAGGGAAATTTTACCCCAAATCAATATAAATTAGGTAAAACACCAAACCTAAAGAGACTCTTGTCTAGAGACTTATGTGACAGCAGTTTTTGAGAGGAGAAGCGCAAGGATTCAAAGGCGAAGGCTTTGAAGGCAAGATCAAGACTCTTTGAAGATCAACCATTGAAGTTCTTTTCTCCATCTCCATCTTCCCATTTTTTTTCTTTTTGTTCATCAATCATGGTTGTTTCTTTAATCATTGTTCTTGTTTGTGTTACAATTACCATGAGCAGCTAAACCCTTTTTCTAGGATTAGGATGAAACTCTCTATTTCCCTATTATGAATTGTTAATTTGATTCTTTATTAATGAAATTATTGTTCTTGATTCATTCTTGGTATGCTTAATGTTTATGATATGTTGCGCACCATATTTAAATGATTTTAAGCTTTAGGTGAAGGATCGAAAGATGACATCTAATTGCTTGATAATCAAAGAATTGAACTTAGGAATTGAGACCTAGACATAGGCTTAAATCCTTCAACTGGTAAACGATTGTCATGAATCTTAATGGGTTGGAACTTGGATTAATTGCCATAAGAATAGGATTGATGAAGTTTTAGCACGTTTTTAGTGCCAAGAAATTGAGCTTTAAATAATTTAGGACAAATCACCTTTAAGAACATAATTGAACATTAACAAAGTTAGGATTACAGTTTATCATAAGGGGTAGTGTAGAGAATTCTAAATCCTAGAGCTTTAAATCCTTGTTGAATCTCATCTTTTCTAGTTTCAATTATTTACTTTATTACTTTGCTTTTTGTCTTAATTTAACTGAACCTTCACTATTAATTTTTATTCGCTTAAATAATCAAAGTAGCTGTAAGACTTAGTAATTAACCGATCATCGTGGGAACAATGTTTATTTTACTACTTGTACGATCCGTGCACTTGCAAAAAATCCATAACAAGTTTTTGGCGCCATTGCCGGGGATCGTGTTGATGTTAACACGAGCAGCAATTTGGTTGATTTAAGTAATTTTTATTTTATTTTATTCCTATTTTATTTTTATTTTATTTTATTTTAACTTTCTTTCATTTCTTTTTCTTTGAATTTTCAGGTGTTGTTTCTTTCCTATGAGTAGAACGAAGAGTCAAGGAGATCTTATTATCCCAATTGATCTTGAGATTGAGAGGACGCTTCATAATATTAGAAGAGAAAGTAGAACACAGTGATTCGAGGAAGACAACGTGGCAGACAACGCTAATAAAGTCACCAATCCAGAGCAAAGGTTGAGGGATTATGGAACTCCCAATGTTAATGCTCGTTAGTCTTCCATTGTTAGACCACGGATAGAAGCGAACAACTTCGAGATCAAGACATCATTGACCCAGATGGTCCGACAATTGCAATTCAATGGGTCACCAACTACAAACCCAAATCAGCATTTGGATGAGTTCTTGGAGTTGTGTGACACTATAAAGATAAATGGGGTCTCGACGGATGCTATACGGATTAGACTTTTTCCCTTTTCCCTTTGGGGAAAAGCCAAGAAGTGGATTCACTTAGAGGCTCCTAATTCACTCACCACCTGGAACTTGATGGAGCAGGCCTTCTTGGACAAGTATTACCCGATTGGAAAGACAATCAAGTTCCGCCAAGACATCACTACCATTTCTCAAAAGGAAGATGAATCTCTTTATGAAGCATGGGAGAGGTATAATGATCTTATTCATCAGTGTCCATATCATGGCCTATAGGATTTTGTTGTCATCCAAACATTCTATGTTGGGTTGTCTTTCTCTACAAAGGCAACTCTTGATGCCGCAGCTGGCGGTGCTTTGATAGCCAAGACTCCAACAGAGGCAAAGGGTTTGATCAATGAAGTGGCTTCAAATATTTATTTGTGGTCATCTAATAGATCCTCTTCGAAGAAGCAAGCCGGGATGATAGAGCTTGATGCCATCACTATGTTGAATGCCAAATTTGATGCTTTGACCAAGTCACTTGAGAAGTTGAATGTCAACGTTGTTGCCACCCCTATGATACCTTGTAAAACATGTGGAGGAGGACATTTGACTTTAGAATGCAATTCAATGGAGACTTATTCTCAAGACCCATCTTTGAAGCAAGCGAGTTTTGTGCAAAATGGCAATTTCAAGGCCCAAGATAACCCCTACTCCAACACATATAATCTAGGATGGAGAAACCACCCAAATTTCTCCTATGGTAACCAGCAAAATAGAGGGGCTCCATCCAACAATAGACCACCACCCGGTTTCCAGCAACCTTAGCAGTCTTCTCAAGGTGTAAAGTCTAATTTAGAAGCCCTTATGGAAACTTTTATAGTTACACAAAAAGAGCATAATCAAGCTATTCAAGCTTAGGTCCAACAACATGGGGAATCAATTAAGCAAATTCATAATCGTCTTGATCAAATGGCCACTTCTAAGATGCTTGAAACTCAAATAGCCCAACAAGCAAGCTTGTTCAACATGGTTCAAGGGCGAATCCCAAGTTAACCGGAGACTAACCCAAGGGAACATGCTCAAGCAATTTCAACTAGAAATGGTAAGTAACTTGAAGGCCCCACAAGAGAAGAAAAGCTTGAAGCTAAGGACACCAATGAGAAGAAAGAGAAGCAAGAGAAGAGCAACAACAAGGTAGGAGAAGAAGGAAGCACCAAAAAGTATATTCCTCTGAAAAGGTATGTTCCCCCTTTGCCATTCCCTCAAAGATTTCAAAAGGCAAAGCTTGATCAGCAATTTGGAAGATTCTTGGAGGTGCTGAAGAAGCTTTACATTAATGTTCCTTTTACAGAAGCTCTCTCCCAAATGCCCTATTATGCTAAGTTTTTGAAAGAGATTCTTTCAAACAAGAGAAAGTTTGAGGACTATGAGACTGTTGCTTTGACGGAAGAATGTAGTGCTATCATCCAAAATAACCTTCCTCCTAAGCTTAAAGATCCAGGTAGTTTCTCAATTCCATGCTCAATTGGAAGCATGCATATTAATAAGGCTTTGTCTGATCTTAGGGCTAGTGTGAGCTTGATGCCCTTTTCTCTTTGCAAGACGCTTGATATTGGGGAGCTTAAACTTGCCACCATCTCTTTCAATTAGCAGATAGGTCAATAAAGCATCCCATTGGTATCTTAGAGAATGTGCCAATGAAGGTGGAGAAGTTTTACATACCGATCGACTTTGTTGTGCTTGAGATAGAAGTCGATACTCAAATCCCCATTATTTTAGGGAGGCCATTCTTAGCTACTGCTGGAGCCGTGTTTGATGTGAAGCACAAAAAAATAACCCTGAAGGTTGGTGAAGAAGTTGCTAAATTCAATTTGTTTCAAGCCTCAAAGCAACCAGCCGATGTTGATTTTTGTTTAAGGGTTGATGTGAGGAAAAGCTGACTAGAGAGGTGCAGACTAAAAGTCACCCACAAGACCCTTTGGAAAGATGCTTGGTGCACCATGATGACTCAAGCAATGAAGATGAGGAGGTGGCAACCTACGCTTAAATTTTGGATGCATGCCCAACCGTTTCCCCTTCTCAAAACAGTAAGTTCAAAGAGCTCAAGGGCGTCTCAACTGAAGATCATTCGCTTAAAGACAAGGAGGCCCCCAAGGTAGAGCTTAAACCTCTTCACCCATGCTAAGGTATGCATTTCTTGGTCCTAATTCTACAGATCGTGTCATTATAAATGCAAGTCTTAGTGATGATGAAGTTGACAAATTGTTGAATGAACTTAGGGTGCATAGAAGGGTAATAGGGTATACCATTAATGATATCAAAGGAATTAGTCCTTCTATTTTCATGCATCGTATCTTAATAGAAGATGGTTGTAAACCTTTTGTAGAGCGTCAAAGAAGACTTAACCCAAATATGTAAGAAGTTATTAAAAAAGAGGTTTTCAAACTCTTAGATGCCGAGATTATTTATCCAATCTCAGATAGTTCGTGGGTGAGTCCTGTAACATCCTGAAAATTCTTTATTTCATTATAAATAATTATTTTATAATATTTATGATTTTTAAGAATTTTTATGAATTTTTCTGAAAACGATGAA
Organism: Ormosia semicastrata; assembly: GCA_029884595.1. NCBI lineage: Eukaryota > Viridiplantae > Streptophyta > Magnoliopsida > Fabales > Fabaceae > Ormosia > Ormosia semicastrata. The sequence continues at coordinate 82,711,592 of JAQQTO010000060.1, forward strand.
TATTTTAATATATTTTTTACTTTATGTGTGCACTGAGCGGAGCTGGGAAAATAGAATATTTTCCCTGAGGCTAGTAAACCTTGAACTATCAACGTGTCGACAGGGGATCTTACTAAACCCGAGGCTTGGCACAGTTTGCGAGGTTTGTATTTCTTGAGATTTTATCTGATAAATAAAATCACTGTATCATGAAATCATCTGATGAATAATAAAATATTATTTTCAACAATTATAACTTTTATTCACTGAGAAAATAATTCTAACAGTGTAATTAATCATTTATCAGATGTATTTAATTAAGGAGACAAGCTTACTATGCACTTTATCGAGAAATGCGCAAAGCTTCTCAAGGAAGCTTTGAGGGAAGCTTCTAGGAAGCTTCCTTCCCAACCACTTTTCTCTCTCCTCCCTTTTTGGTGCTGCACAGTTAACTAAGGGGGCATATTACATTTTCACTTCTCTCATTTTCTCTCCCTCACGTCTGCTCTCTCTCTCCCTTCTCTTTTCACTCCACATCAGTAACACCCTTACCACCCACACCTCCATTTTATCTTCAAGCTGTCACACTCCCTGCACCCACTTTGTGTTTGGAGGACCACCATCTTTGAGGAAGTCATTTTCAAGAGTTCACCATTCTCTCCATCTTCATCCTCTTCCACCTTTGAAGCTTAAAGGTTGGAGCTTTAAGGTAAAAGGTCATGGCTTTCTCTTCCTCTCTTCTCATTTTCGTGACCCACAGTCATTTTGGTGACCATGAGTATCCATTTCAAGGTTTGGTTTTGATTTTGTAAGTTTGAATGTTCTAGGGCTTTCAGGAAGCTAAGCACGAAATTTCTAAGTAAAAAGAAGCATCCTTTCTTTGTGCTTCTCTAAGGTAAGAGGAAGACACTCCTCCTCAACCTCTATTAGCATTTAGAAACGTTGTCTGTGATTAATAGTGAGGGAACCCTATTGAGGGTCATCCTTTGTTTGCATGTTGTTTGTAATGTGTTTGTGATATTAGATTGTTTTTGTGTATATTGATGTATCTGAATGGATTGGAATGTATAACATGGAAGGAAGTGACATCGGATTGGTTCTTGGATGGCCACGGTTTTGAGCCCAAAATTTGGGGATTCCTTGTGAACAATTGTAACAATTTAAATTTCTAACCATTTAGTAGAAGGTCAATATCCGTCGAGTTTGGACTTCTGACCATTTAGTACAATGTCAATATCCGTCGAATTTGATCTTCTGACCATCAAGCACAATGTCAATATCTGTCGAGTCAGGATGTCAATATCCGTCGAGTTAGGATATCAATATCCGTCGAGTTAGAATGCCAATATCCGTCGAGTTAAAATTTCAGACCATTGAATAGAAACTTCTCCAATGTCAATATCCATCGAATTAGAATTTCTAACCATTTTGTGTTTTCGTCGGCTCAATACTTGGAAGATTTCTCCAATGTTCAACACCCACCCGTCGAATTAGGATTTCTGCAAATCTTCTAGTATATTCGACAGTTTTTAATCTTCATTCGATAGAACCTTCATTCGACAGAAATTGATTTTTAACCACTCTTGTTAAAATTGTAACTCAGCCCCTTTCAGTCACCAAATCACCGTATGACTGACATCTTTCATCAATCTGCCATGTTACTTTTCATCGAAAGGTAGCCTCAATTTTACACCAGATACATTGTCTCCGTCGAATTCAAAAGTATAATTTATCACCTAACACCTAGTGATTAAATTAGTGGTTTTGCTGGTGATTCCGGCCGTGTATCTTCCTAGACTCAGGGCTTTTGGACTAATATAAGCATATTAATCTTAAATAATTGGATGACTAGAAACTAATTAGGGATTCATAAAGAGGAAAAAACAAGGAACGTGAGCATGCCTTACAACTAGTGAGAATTTTGAATAAAGATAGAACATGGGTGAGCATGCCTTACAACTTACAAGGACTTTGAACAGAGGAAGAACATGAGTATGGGTGAGGTTGTGAGGAACATAATGAACCTAATGTTTGACTTTTATCATGACTATGGATGGGATGATGGTTATCCTTAAAATGTGTTATTGGCTTGATGTGGATCCGTGAATGAGATCAAACCTTGCTGTTAAATGATATGACATACACTTTTAGACATGATATGATATGATTATGATCTCATATATGAATGTACATATATGCATTAAACCCACATGCATTTGAAGCATGATTGACCTAGTTTGTCATAAGGAACATGATTGAGTCATGCATTGAACAAAAAAAAAGAGAACGTCTGTTGGACTTTGTTAAGGCCGAGTTACCTAGGAGATGATCACACCTTAGTGCGGGTGTGAATAGACATGTGTGGTCCTGTAGTTGACCTTGGGGGCGTCGGGGCGCGGGTGTCTCACAGAGGGCAGTGGTAGCCCCTCTGGACCATGAGACAGACTGATACAAACGCACCGACGATCTAGACTGGACACAGTCCTATATAGAGATCTTGTGGGAATACCGCTGTATAAAGCCTTATTGCGCAAAATGACTGATTATTTCTTGGAAAGCACTTGTTTTTATGGCTGACGAGATACTGGCATGTCTCCCTGATCATTCTCTCTGACTGTTTTGTGTCTAGCTCCATGGAGTAGGATTTTGACTATTGTATGCATGTGCATAGTGAGTCCATGCATTATCTGGCATTTATGATTGTTATAATTTGGAATTGTTGTCTTACTGTTATGTATATAACTGCTTGGAATTGCTTATTTGTTTATTTCTGCTATTTAATGCTATGATTATTATTTGGAAATGCTATGTGGGCGCTTTGCGCTGTTTTGTTTCTTGCTGCTATAATTGGTAATAATGGTAGGATGTCTTACCTCTTTCCTGTCTTTCTATTATTTCCCATCTGTATATTGTGTTCTATTGAAGATGACGGCAAGGAAGGCGAAGCTCCCGACTTCCCCGACTTTTGGCTCGATCGAGATTAGCGTCTAGTGTCAGATCATGGCGGCGCACCCGAGTGGATTTCTGGGTTATGTACGTCTGACTTTCCTCGGAGGGCTAGATTGTTAGTACATTAACCTGAACTCCGAGCGGTTCATCTACAAGGGAAACGTGTCGATCTCACTAGCTTGGAGGCGTCATGATTCGCCCATCTTCACGGGCAGTATCAGCGTGTGTCTGGAATTCTACTTGCCCATCCGGGAGATGTGGGGTGATCGCCACTACACCCCATAGGAGGATACTTTTGTTTCCACAGCTCAGGCCCCATCTCGTAACTCTGTGGCTCCTATGGTGGTTTCCTTCAATGAGGAAGACCCCGAGGAGGTCCCTAAGGACGACCTCGCGGAGGATCCTGAAGAGGATCCTGACACGATTCCTCCTCATTTGAGGGACTGATATTACTAGTAGCTACTGAGGGCTACCAGTATTTTATTTTGGGGGCCTGATGTTTTGACTGTAGTGGGCTGTATATTTCTGATACCGTGGGGATGTATATGTGTAATCCTTTGGGGCAGGTATAGTTTTGCTTTTTGATATACCAGGCTTTGTAACCAAACAGTTTGATGAATATATATATATGAAGATGCAGTGTTAATTCTAGTGTATGCTTTACTTCTGCTTTTGTTCTTTATTTCCATTGATGTTCCATCACCGTGGTTATTAATTATTGTTATTATTATAATAAAAAAAATATTCACCAATTTAATTACCCAACTATAATCAAGTAAATATATATTATATAGAAAGGAACTGGGTCTTAACTTATATAATTTTATTTCTGCATTGTAATTGACAATGTGACGTTCCTTTCCAAAAAGGGGCGTTACAAGTCCAGTGCATGTTGTTCCTAAAAAGGGTGGTATAACAGTGATTAAAAATGAAAAGAATTAATTAATTCCTACTAGGACAGTCACGGGTTAGAGGATGTGTATTGATTATAGGAAGTTAAATAGTGTAACCTAGAAAGACCATTTCCCTCTCCTTTTTATTGATCAAATGCTTGAGAGGTTAGTTAGACACTCTTTCTTTTGCTATTTGGATGGTTATTCTAGTTTCTTTCAAATCCCTATTCACCCTAATGACCAGGATAAAACCACTTTTACTTATCCTTATGGTACTTATGCTTATAGACGTATGCCTTTCGGACTTTGTAATGCACCTGCTACTTTCCAACGTTGCATGATGGCAATTTTCTCTGATTTTATTAAAAATATAATGGAAGTATTTATGGATGACTTCTCCGTTTATGGCACTACTTTTGATAATTGTTTAACTAACTTGTCTTTAGTTTTGCAAAGATGTGAGGAGGCTAATCTTGTTTTGAATTAGGAGAAATGCCATTTTATGGTGCGTGAAGGCATTGTATTAGGACACTTGGTGTTAGAGAGAGGCATTGAGGTGGATAAAGCTAAGATCAAGGTGATTGAGAGGTTACCACCACCGAACTCGGTCATAGCTATTAGGAGCTTTTTGGGTTATGTCGAGTTCTACCAGCGGTTTATAAAGGATTTCTCTAAACTTGCAAAACCTTTGTCCAATTTGCTTAATAAAGATGTGCCTTTTGTATTTGACTAATCTTGCATGGATTCTTTTTGTAGGTTAAAGAGGCATTGATCTCTACTCCCATTATGTAATCACCAGATTGGAAATTGTCATTCGAGTTGATGTGCGATGCAAGTGATTTTATAATTGGAGCTATGTTGGGGCAAGGAAGGATAACAAGCTCCATGGCATCTATTATGCTGGCAAGACCTTGGATGATGCATAACTGAATTATGCTACAATCGAGAAAGAGCTCTTGGATGTAGTGTTTGCCTTTAAGAAGTTCCAGTCTTACCTGGTTAGCTCAAAAATGATAGTCTACACTGACCATGCTGCTCTCAAATATCTTTTGAGTGAGAAAGATGTGAAGCCTCGGTTGATCCGATGGGTGTTGATGTTGCAAGAATTTGACATAGAGATTCGAGACAAGAAAGGAGCTGAGAATTTTGTTACTGATAATCTCTCTCAAATTTTGCAAGAGAAGGAAACAGAATGTATTAAGCTACCTATTGATGACAGTCTTCCAGATGAGTAACTTTTCTTCATGATGGTGATGCCTTGGTATGCTGATTTCGTCAACTACTTAGTGTGTGAAGTTATACCATCTGATGTCTCATATCAAAAGAAAAAGAAGTTCCTCTCTGATGTGACGTATTACTTTTAGGAAGAGTCTTTGCTTTACAAAAGATGTGCAGATAGTATCATACGACGATGTCTTCTTAAAGATGAAATTGCAAGCGTCCTTTGCCATTGCCATTCCTCCCTATATGGAGGCCATTTTAGTTCTTCAAAGATAGCGGCAAGGTACTTCAATGTGATTTTTATTGGTCTACTCTGTTTCACAATGCCCTGAACTTTGTGCTTGCTTATGATCATTGTCAAAGGATGGGGAATATCTTGCGAAGGAATGAAATGCCCTTGAACAACATTTTAGAGGTTGAGCTTTTCGATGTTTGGGGCATTGACTTCATGGGACCTTTCCCTGTTTCATTTGGTTACAAGTTCATCTTGGTTGGAGTGGATTATGTGTCGAAGTGGGTTGAAGCCATTCCATCTCCAACAAATGACGTGAAGGTTATGGTGAAGTTCCTTAAACGGAATATCTTTTCACGGTTTAGTACAACATGAGCCATCATCAGTGACGGTAGTTCACACTTTTGCAACCATCAATTTAAAGGTTTGTTGAAGAAATACGTGGTGACTTATCACATTGCTACACCTTATCATCCCCAATCAAGTGCCAAGTAGAGATCTCTAATCGGGAAATCAAACAGATTCTTGAAAAGATGGTAAGCAAGTCTCGTAAGGATTGGTCTTTGAAGCATGATGATGCTTTGTGGGCTTACCAAATAGCTTTCAAGACTCCAATTAGAACCACACCATTTCGATTAGTTTATGGTAAATCCTGTCACTTGCTAGTTGAGCTCGAACACAAGGCTTTTTGGGTAATTCGGATGCTGAATTTTGATATGAAGGACGCTGGAGCTCAACGCCTTCTACAAATTAATGAATTGGATGAATTACGCCTTAATGCTTACGAGAGTACTCAAATTTACAAGCATAGGACCAAGTGTTGGCATGATAGGCATATCTTGCATTGAGAGTTCCATGAAGGAGAGTTGGTCCTCTTATTCAACTCGCGCTTGAAGCTTTTTCCGAGGAAATTGAAATCTAGGTGGTCAGGCCCTTTTAAAGTCCTTAAAGTATTTCCTCATGGAGTCGTTGAAGTTTGGAGTGAGGCTAGTGGAGCTTTCAAAGTGAATGGTCAACGATGGAAGCCTTACTTCATCGAGAATCATATTGAGAAGGGAGTTACTCAATCCCTTTCTGATCCTTCCCCTCCAACTTAAATGATATGAAGGGTCAAGCTAAGGACATTAAATTAGCGCTTCACAGGAGGCAACCTATGTTTCTATCCCCTTTTATGCTTTCCTTTTAGTTCCTTTTTACATTCTCAGTCTTTACACTTAGTTTTCTGGTCATTACTTCATTTTTCCACTTCCAGAAGCAATTCAGGAGTTAGACACGATCGTGTCTAACTTCCAAAATGCTTCTGTTTGAACACTGGCAAGAGACACAGCCATGTCTCAATGACACATGGTCGTGTGACCATCACAGAAGTGATAGGGTGATTAGACATGGTCGTGTCTAACTCCCTCAAAGTTTTTGTTGAGTTTTTAGGCAGAGACATGGCCATGTCTCTAATCGACACGACCGTGTCTCTAATCGACATGGCCGTGTCTCTAATCGACACGGCCGTGTCCTTTCTTTTGAAAAAAAAATTGTGATTATACAAAATCAGAAACCCCACCCTTGCGTCTTTGCCCCTACGCACCCCTCCCCTTCCCTCTTCTGCTTCATTCCCCATAACCAGATAACTCCCTTTCTCTCCCATGGTACCCACATCCTCACCAACTCCCCAAATCGAAACCCCACGGTACCATCACCGTAAAACATCGTCCCTCCTTCCTTACCATAAACCTCCAACCTCAAACCCGTACCCACCTTATGCCATCCCTCCCCGAAAATCCCAAATCCCAACCTCCACCAAAACCCATCCCCCCGCCTTATCCCACGGTACTCACCGTACAAAACCCCCTTCCCTACGTTCCACCGTACCCCAACCCCCATATCCTTTCCCTTCCCTCCCATTCCCCATTTTCATTGCCACGATCTCCTCTGCCAGGTTCTCCTTTTTCATTTTCTTTTATTTTTATTTTTCTTCTTGCTCTATACTTTATTTTAGTTGGTATTTTTTTTTTTTCCATTATTTTAATTTATTTTATCTATTTTGGCCATTTTCTCGCTCATCTGGTTAGGATTTTATTTTGAATTTATGCTACTATTTGCCTACTGCATGGTTCTAATTTACCTTGCTAATTGCCTTGATTGATCTGTTGGATTATAATTTTTCTGTTCTTGGTTAATTGTGTTGTGGCTTAGTGCCTTTTGGTCTGCCTATCATTCTGCATGTTACTGTTCCTCTTGCATGCTAATTGTTCTCCATGCCTGTCTGGTCATTCTGATTGTTGCTCCTATTGCTTACTGTTTATACTACTTGTATACTTGTCTGCTCAAGTTAGTTGTTCTCTATCTGTTGTGGTCATGCTGCCCAACTTTTTGCTTACTTTTGTACTTGCTGGCATTTTTTTCATCTACCTATTTTGAGTTGTTTTGGTTCCTGTTTACCTCAGCATTATCTCTAGTTGCATGCTTTTACTGTTTGCCTGCTCTATTTCTCAGATTCTGATTTCATTGCTGATATCTCCCTTTCTCAATTTAAGGTACCATGGCCTCAAAACGCCAGCGCACTAGCGGCAAAGCCATCCCATCACACTCTGGAGCTGTGGTTGCTCGTCTTTTGCAATTTGATTCTTCAGCTCACCATAAGAAGTATAAGCAGTTCTGCCAGTACACCATCATCGCCAACAAATATCTAGACGATGCTACGATGGTGGAGTTTGGTGTTTAGGAAATCATCCATGCTCATTTGACTCGGGCTGGGTGGGAGTTGTTTGCCTCCATCTGCTGTGACGTATATCTGGAGCCTATTCTTGAGTTCCTCTCTACACTCAAGGTCTCTTGTGAGTGTTCAACGATTGACCAGCTGGGTACCATTGAGTTCCGACTCAACTAGCGTCACTTTGCCCTATCCCTGAACGAGTTCAATGTTACTATGGGCTTTGAGACCCCGGTGTCCATTCAGTCCCCTACTTACCAGAGCGCCTATCTGGACTATCCATGGAACTTTGTTGATAGTGAGTTTTGGATTTCGATCTGTCAGGTGCCCAACCCTTACAACCCCAGCATCTCTAAATCTTCTTCCATTTGCAACCCTGCTTTGAGATGGATTCACCATTTCATATCCCACAGTATCTCGGGCAGGTTTCACAGCACTAGGGTTGTCACAAAGAACGACCTCTTCTACTTGTGATGTTTGGTTCATGGCCACTATTGCAACCTTGGTTATTGGTTCCTTCAGTATGTTTTGAAGATCGATAAGGCCAAGGGAAGGGCCAAATCGCTATACATTCCGGTGGGCTCCTACATCATTAATCTAGCCCAGAACCTTGATGCTTTACATCCTGATGCCCATCTCGCCAAAGAGATGGAGCCCATTGATCGTGCTATGCTTATTCACCTCAACCTTGTATACGAGGTTGCTCTAAGCCATTGGGCTCGCCATGATGGACCTATTCCAGAGCCACATTCGCCACCACCAGAGGATAATGCTCCCGCTGTTGATCCTGCTGCTGCTGCTGCAGATGCTCCACAGTTGCCTCCACATCTCCTAGCTGACCTGAACGACCGCCTTGCTCATATAGAGGCTAGTCAGGCTGCCTTTCAGCAGTGCGTCCATGATGATATAAGCCTTATGGCAGCTCAGAAGGCCAATTTTCGGGATCATGTCACTTTCTAGCTCTACTAGCTCTTCACCCTCCTAGCCTCTCGTTTCCCTTAGGATCCACCACCCCCCTGCATAATGTCACTATGTTCTTTTCAGGGAAGTTACAGTATCTCATATTGCTATTCTCTTTGCCTTACTTTTTCCATTGAGGACGATATAACTTTTAAGTGTGGGAGAGTGCATTTAATTTTTGATGTACTTAATTGATGATTTTGCATATTAAATGATAATTGAGTATTGCACTAAATCGAGCTTGATCTTCAATATTATTGTCTTAATTATTTCTGAGTTGATTGAAACATGTTTGAAGGGGAGTCCACAGCTAATGAACTGAATGTTTGTGCAAGACAATTTCTTTTTCAATTGCATATTGAAAAATCTAGTATTTTATTTGGGACATTAGCCCTGTTTGTTTGCACTTTATTCTCTTTACTAACTTAAGCCAAAAAGTGAGTTTTGAGCCTTTATTGATTGGATTTATCATAAATTGAATCCTATTTTCCTTCTGGAATGTGTTTTCTCTTGATTTATGTATGCTAGAACTTGATTTGATATCCTGTTGAGATTTTATTGATTCACATACATACTTGAACATGATTGAGGCACCTAGGCTTAATTCTTTCATGACTTCCAAAGTTGCATTATTAAATAATCCCTTAGTTGCCCCATTTGAGCCTAAATTTGATTTCTTTGGATATCTTATTGAATGATCAAGTTGAATTCTTTGGAGGAATTGATGTGCTAATTAAGAAGTCATAAATGGTTGTTTTTATCTTTAAGGGCTTTTAAAAAAATTGACAAAAAATAAAAAATAAAAATAAAAATAAAAATAAAAAGAAAAAAATTGGTGAAGAATTGTGATAATATTTAGTTGAAAGTGAGAATTGGTTATTACCTTGTGCATCATACTCTATTAATCATCTTTTTAACCTGATTCTGCTTGGTATAACTTTATCCTTAAACATTATTTACCTTAATTCATCTTCTTCCTGCCATTAACTGTACCCTTGGCCTCATTACAACCAATAGAAGTCATTTTAATTCTTGTTATGTATGTGAACTTGAAAGTAGAGATGAGATTAATAGTCAAGCTTATGGTCATGCATTTGTTAAGAGAAATTTTAGTGATTTCTTTGCCCTTAAACACTTGAGAGATGGAAAGATGAGTGACCTCAATTGTTTGGTAGAGAGAAGAGGTGCGGGCTAGACTTAAGAGTTTCTAATTGTATTAAGTGCTAGACTTTCATATTTGATTGGATTTAATTGTTGAGCCTTCATTAAATTTTTAAAACTTTGGAATTTTCCCTTGACTCTTATTTCTTGATGTTCAGTTTAATCTTGATTTTGATTCATGTTTTTTCTTGAGGATAAGCAATGTTCAAGTGTGGGGGAATTTGATAAGCCTGTATTTTATAGCCCTTAAATTGATGAATTGTGATGATTTGGTTATGATTATTGATGAATTTTGATAAATTCTTATTAATTATCTTCGTTTGTGCAGAATAAGAGAGATTTAACACATTTAAAGTGAAAGCAAGCGAAGATATCTCATTTTCAGACTAAAAGAGGGCAATTTTAGCTTAGACAGGGCCCTGTGTCAACTCAGAAGTAATTTTGGAATTAGACACGACCCTATCTAACTTGAAGAAGGCTTTTGACTAGGAGACACAACCGTGTCTCTTGGTCACATGGTCGTGTCTCGTCCAACGTTGAAGTTACGCAGATCTGGTAAAAGACACGACCCTGTCTTATGTTGATGAAACTTCTGAGTAAAAGACACGGCTGTGTCTCAATGACACACGGTCGTGTCTCACTTAAAAATCCTGATACGTGATTTCACTGGACATGGCTGTGTGTAAGGGAGACACGGCCGTGTGAGTCCTCCTGACGTGAAAAAGGTAAATTTTACCCCAAATCAATATAAATTAGGTAAAACACCAAACCTAAAGAGACTCTTGGCTAGAGACTTATGTGACGGCAGTTTTTGAGAGGAGAGGCGCAAGGATTCAAAGGCGAAGGCTTTGAAGGCAAGATCAAGACTCTTTGAAGATCAACCATTGAAGTTCTTTTCTCCATCTCCATCTTCCTATCTTTTCTTTATGTTCATCAATCATGGTTGTTTCTTTAATCCTTGTTCTTGTTTGTATTACAATTGTCATGAGCGGCTAAACCCCTTTTCTAGGATTAGGATGAAACTCTCTATTTCCCTATTATGAATTGTTAATTTGATTCTTTGTTAATGAAATTATTGTTCTTAATTCATTCTTGGTATGCTTAATGAAAATAATATATTTTATACATTTTACAATCCTCTTACTGGGCTTCTTAAGGTTCAATTATGTTTAATTAAGTTGGTTTTGACACATTTTATGATATTGGAGCTCATTAGATCATTGAAAGAATTATTGCATGAATTAGCCTTAATTTATCTTTTTGATAGTATTCAGTAAACTGACTATAACTTGAGTTACAAATATCTGGTTGATGTGATTCTAGTCTTGTAGGAAAGCTAAGATAATTCCCTACCACTTTCATGAGACCTTAAAGGCCAAATCACATGTTTGGATAACTCAAATTGGAGTTGAAACAAGAACTAGGGTACTGATCCTGATAGCTTGACTTATGCGTACTGTGCATAATATATCTCGGGCTATAGGATGTCAAATGGGTTGAAATTTTGATGGTTGATAGTTAAGACCCAAATCTACAACTTTTATGTTGAACACTTTTTGAGATTCTGAGGTCTACTAGGTCTTATTGGACTTTGAATTCAGAATAAAGGAACTAAAATTGGGCCTGAGCAGTATATAGTAATCAGACCATATCTTGAGTTGTAGATTGATTTTGGGCTGAAACCAATGGCATTTGAAATCTAAGATCCATCCTACAACTTTCATGAAGACCACTTGGTGAGAAAATAACGAATGCAATGAGTTCAGCATTAAATGATTTTGGAGACAAAGAATCTCCATAATTTTTCACTCATCAAAAGTTATTTGACATTTTCCACTCATTCACCCACTCATCCACTTACTCATTAATCAGTCACCTTGTCATTTTGTATCCCTAATCCTCTATAAAAGGGGGCATTGGCTGCACATTTGAAGAGTCTTGGTCCTAGAGATTAAGATCACGCTATTATGTTGTTTGTTTATCTTGTTATAATTTTTCTTGTGTTCTAAGTTGAAGTTATGTTCATCTTTTTCTTCTTCTCTCTTTCTTTCTTCTTGCTCATGGGTAACCAATTTTTATCTTGCTTGGGTGAATGGGTGAAGCTTTTGCTAATAAAACAAGATTAGATTAATTTCTCTCTTGTGCTTAAATGATATATTATCAAGTGGTCATTATATTTGTTGTATTTTGTTTCCAATCAATTTAGAAACCCTCCTTGTAAAGTGGAGTTCTTGATTTGTTGTAGACAAGAGATTGACAAAATAAATGCTTGAACTCATTTACAAGTATTAGTGGTAGAAACTCTCCTTGTAAAGTGGAGATCTTGATTTGTTGTAGACAAGAGATTGGCACGATGAATGCTTGAACTCATTTACAAATGTTGGCGTTAGTGGATAATTAAAAGAATCATAATATAACTAATATAACTTTTCAAGAACTTTGAATATTGTATTTTTCGATTGGAACCTCCGTTATGTGTGGATTCTAATTGAGTTATAAAAGAATTAATCTTGTCCTTAATTTATTTACCAAGAGTGGATCTCCTAACCCAAACAATTCCTTTTTACTTGTGAATAATTTTATTTATCATCTTTATTTTTGTGACAAATCTTTTCCTTACCTCAACAAATTTTTCTTCATCAATTCCCTGTGGATCGACCTCGGACTCCCGAGAAATTTATTACTTGAGACAACTTACACTTAGGTTTGCAACCTAAAATCCGCATCAAGTTTTTAGCGCCGTTGCTGGGGACTTGATTTGAAGAACAAATTTAGGGTGTAAATATTTTGTATATATATATATATATTTTTTCTTGTGGATCTTGTATATATATATTTTTCTACTCTTTTAATTTTTTCTTTCTTTCTTTGTACTTACTAACATACTAACTTAGTGGGGGAAACTTTCCCTTAACCCTCTATAATCTGCAATCATTAATGAAATAATCTTTCTTCTTCTCTTCTCTCTCGCTGGAGCAAAAAATTGACTCTGTCGATTCTCTGATTTTTATATTTTAAATTTACTTTCTACACTTTATTTTCTGTATTTTACTTTCTGCACTTTATTTTCTGTATTTTACTTTCTACACTTTATTTCTAACTCTCTAACTTACTAACCTACTAATCTTTTAATTTTCTTGCTTACTAACTTACTAACTATCTACCTTTTTATTTTATCAGCTATCTAACTTTTTACTTTACCTGCTTACTAACATTTTAATTTATCTGCTTACTAACTTTTTAATTTATCAGCTTATTAACATATTTGGTGGTTAGTTTATACCACACCCTTGTTAATATTTGTTTTCTATTTGTTAATATTTATTTGGTGGCTGATTTATACCACACCCTTGTAATATTTAATGGTAGGTTTACCGCTTACTTGTTAATATATTTTTTTACCATGGCAAGTTTACCGCCTACTTATTAATATTTTTTTTTATGGAATGTTGAGCTCTGTATATATTTTTATTTTATTCTTCCTATTTCTTTTTCTCTTTTGTCATGTGTAGTTAAATTTGTGTGTTTCTAGGGTGAAGATGTAACTTGATTCAATCGACATGTATTAAGATTAGAATTTTAATCAATTTCTTTTTTATTCAATTTGAGTGCTTATTATGATTCTTAATGCTTTTATGAATTGGCCACTCATAAATTAATCTAGTGAGGTGTGTGTAGAATCGGAAGGTTTGCATATGACTTAAACCATAAATAATAAGTATCATGATTTATAATCATTTAGGAATAGAAGTTATAGGTTGTGTGGGATAATTGTGATATTTTCCATGAGAATCCATAGAGTAAAGGTCATGCCTTTAAGAGTTAAGGTTTAGACCAAGGAATTGAGTTTTAATTAATTACTAGATTCTCCCCATCAATTGAATGATTAGAAATTAATTAGAATGAAGGTCCCAAAGCTACTCTATTATCTATGTTAGATTATTGAATCAAGTGACGTCAGATCCCTAGTGTTTTAATTTCATGTGTTTACATCCTTAATGTGTTTTGCAGTCTTAGGAATCTGACTCAAAAAGACCTTGTTTGCCAATTTATAAGAAAATTGGATGGGAAGCTTATCCTCGACTCATAGAAGGCGTTTAAGCTGTTACTGGACGTAAAACCAGAGGAAGATGTGAGCCACAATCACAACTACATGTATATACTATCTTGTTCTTCTTTAAAAAATTGTGTTTCTTAATTTCAAACTTTTTGACACCAGCCAACCTACTCGTATAGGTGTTATCATTACCTTTTTCTATTCTCTTCCCTATTTAAACACTACATTTTCTTCACTTTCCTTCAACTCAAAATCATTCAAAGGAAGTGTGAGTGTAGAAATGGAGAGAGCTTCTTCTTCTTCTGTTCATAGACTTACCAGTATTTGCCTATTTTGTGGGTCAAGTTATGGGAAGAGTTTAAAGTTTGTAAAAACAGCATGCACTCTTGGTCGAACACTTGCTGCAAGGAATATTCATCTTGTATATGGGGGAGGTTGTCATGGGTTAATGGGGGCTATATCAGTCTTTGCACATCTAAGAGGTGATCAAGTTTTAGGTGTCATTCCTGAGCCTTTAACTTGAAAGAACATCATTGGAAAAACAATTAGGGAGGAGCTTCAAGTATCATCTATGGATGAACGAATAAGGACAATGCTTGCAAACTCTGATGCATTTATAGCCTTACCAGGTGATTTTGGTACTTTGGAAGAACTGTTTCAAATTATCTCTTGGGCCTAACTAAACATCCACCATAAACCCATAGGTTTGTTGAATGTTAATAATTTCTTTGATCTTTTGTTATTTTTTCTTGACCATGCTGTGGAATAGAAATTTATCACACATTCGACAAGATGACTCCTTATTTCTACTTCCACTATTGATGAGTTGATTGATAAATTAGAAGCTTTTGTTTATGAACCTGATCCAATAACAGCTCATATAGATTTGTCAGAAGGAAGCGGTGAGGGAAGCAGTATGAAAAGCAAGTCAAACCAAACACTCCAACTATTTAAATAATTACAAGCTTTGGTTTTATTTATCATACTTTGTTTTTGTTTAAATTTGTATGAGCTTTCTATTTTTAGTAACTGCAACAACAGGTAATATCTTCTATCCTTTACCTATCTATGTTTTGACATTGAGGACAATGTTGTGATCTGGTTGGGGGGAAGGATAGTTGTGTGAATAGTTGTGTAAAAAAACTAAAAAAAACCAAAAAAAAATTAGGAAGTGTGTTTATTAATATATTTGTCGTGTTTATATGTTTGTCAGCAATTTACTAACAGCTAAACCAATTAAGGATGGCAGAGTAAGGAGTAAATTTTGCTCTGGAGGTAATTTTACTCTTGAGATGCATTTTAGTTGGGGTAGATAACTATTGTTGTGTGGAAGTAGCAATTCAAATTCAAGAAAATTTACATGATTGAGTAAATTGCCTTCTTTCTTAAATTTCACATGTTTGGTTATGGATGTTGAATTGATAAATTAAGAATGATGGATATATGCCTTGTGAGATTTTGAGCCTATCGATGAATGGATTGAACATCTGTACCATTCTCTTCTTTTTTGTATGATTTTTTTTACTCATGGAATTATTACTCTAGAACTTGCTTTGATTCTTTTTGAGACTACATGTTCACATGCATACATAAACATGATTGAGGTATTTTTCTTGAAATAGCTACTTTGACCAAATAGCTAACCTTGCATATTTTCTCTTGTGTACCCCCTTTGAGCTTATTTGACCATTCCTTGTTTCTAACTCATAATGTGCCTTAAAAAAATCATATTCTTACCTAACCTTAAGGAATAAGAGAGCATTGACTTTGTCATTGGTTGAGTTTTTTTAATAAGTGTGGGGGTGTGTGTGCAAAATGTTCCTAAAAAAAAAGAAAAAAAAAGAGCTGACCACCATTGCAATCAAAGAATGCACCTTGTGACATATTCATACCTAGAATGACAGTGGATGCTTGGAAACAATAGGAAGAGAAGGAGAATGTTCAGGCTTAACAATGAATTCAACCTACCAATTTGGCATTGATCTTCAACAAAACATTAGTCAAATATTGGTCATTGTCCTTTATGAGAAGGAAGCAAATAGAGAAGGAACTAAGAAACCCTTGAAAATTTTAAACTGAATGTTCTCAAACATCTTCTCCATTCTAACTGTATCATAATGCTCTTCTATTCTCTTTGGTATTTAACTTGACATATCCATATTACCCCTCTCCTTTACCATAGCCCCATTACAACCTTGAATAAAACCCTCTTGATTTTTGTGTGCATGTTGTTTTTGAGTAGTGGAGAAGTAGAAGATAAGCAAGCTTATGGTAGTGTAATTACTCATGAGTTGAATAGAGTGAAATACTTACCTTTTAAACACTTGAGGGATTGAGAGTGAATTTTGTGAAGATCTATCATTCTTGACTCATGTTTTTCAATTGAAGTTTCCTTACTTGTTGGTTTGAGATATGAAGAAATGTTACCTTATGAATGTTTTGATCCCTTGAATGTCTAGTTGCTCTTCTTGATTCATTGAATCCTTTAGAGTTTTTAGCTTTTGAGTCTGTGTCATTTTTTCTTTGTTCCCTAGTTTTTGTCTTATGTGTTTTGCCCAGGAGTGCAAAAGCTAAGTGTGGGAGAATTTAATAACAATATATTTTATACATTTTATAATCCTCTCACTGGGCTTCTTAAGGTTCAATTAGGTTTAATTAGGTTAGTTTTGACACATTTTATGATATTGGACCTTATTGGATTATTGAAAGAATTATTGTATGAATTAGCCTTAATTTATCTTTTTGGTAGTGTTCAGTAAACTAGCTATAACTTGAGTTGCAAATATCTGGTTGATGTGATTCTGGTCTTGTAGGAAAGCTAAGACAATTCCCTACCACTTTCATGCAGACCTCAAAGGCCAAATCACACGTTTGGATAACTCAAATTGGAGTTGAAGCAAGAACTAGGGTGCTGATCCTGACAGCTTGACCTATGTGTACTGTTCATAATATAGCTCGGGCTATAGGATGTTAAATGGGCTGAAATTTTGATGGTTGATATTCAGACCCAAATCTAAAACTTTCATGTTGAACACTTTTAGAGATTCTGAGGTCTACTAGGTCATATTGGGCTTTAAAGTCAGAACAGAGGAACTGAAATTGGGCCCAAGCAGTATGCAGTAATTAGACCATATCTTGAGTTATAGGAATTATTTTGGGCTAAAACTAACGGCATTTGAAATCTAAGATCCAGGCCTACAACTTTTATGAAGATCACTTGGTGAGAAAATGACGAATGCAATGAGTTCAGCACTAAATGATTTTGGAGATAAAGAATCTCCATAATTTTCCACTTATCAAAAGTCATTTGACATTTTTCACTCATTCACCCACTCATCCACTCACTCATTAATCAGCACCCTTATCATTTTGTATCCCTAATCCTCTATACAAGGGGACATTGGCTACACATTTGAAGAGTCTTGATCTTAGAGGCCAAGATCATGCTATTATGTTATTTGTTTATCTTGTTGTAATTTTTCTTGTGTTCTAAGTAGAAGTTATGTTCATCGTTTTCTTCTTCTCTCTTTCTTTCTTCTTGCTCATGGGTAACTAATTTTCATCTTACTTAGGCGAAGGGGTGAAGCTTTTGGTAATAAAATAAGCTTAGATTAATTTCTTTCTTGTACTTAAATGATATATTATCAAGTGGTTATTATATTTGTTGTATTTTATTTCCAATCAATTTAGAAACTCTCCTTATAAAGTAGAGTTCTTGATTTGTTGTAGACAAGAGATTGGCACAATGAATGTTTGAACCCATTTACAAGTGTTGGTGTTAGAAACTCTCCTTGTAAAGTGGAGATCTTGATTTGTTGTAGACAAAAGATTTACACAATGAATACGTAAACTCATTTACAAGTGTTGGCATTAGTGGATAATTAAAGGAACCATAATATAACTAATATAACTTTTCAAGAACTTTGAATATTGTATTTTTTGATTGGAACCTCTGTTATGTGTTGATTCTAATTGAGTTATAAAAGAATTAATCTTGTTCTTAATTTATTTACCAAGAGTGGATCTCCTAACCCAAACAATTCCTTTTTACTTGTGAACAATTTTATTTATCATCTTTATTTTTGTGATAAATCTTTTCCTTGCCTCAACAAATTTTTCTTCATTAATTCCCTGTAGATCGACCTCGGACTCCCGAGAAATTTATTACTTGAGACAACCTGCACTTGGGTTTGCAACCTAAAATCCGCATCACTTAATGTTTGTGATATGTTGCGCACCATATTTACATGATTTTAGGCTTTAGGTGAATGATCGAAAGATGAAATCTATTGCTTGATAATCCAAGAATTGAACTTAGGAATTGAAACCTAGACATAGGTTTAAATCCTTCGAGGGGTAAATGATTGTCATGAATTTTAATGGGTTAGAACTTGGATTAATTGTCATGAGAATGGGATTGATGAAGTTTTAGCACATTTTTAGTGCCAAGAAATTGAGCTTTAAATAATTTATGACAAATCACCTTTAAGAACATAATTGAACATTAACAAAGATAGGATTACAATTTATCGTAGGGGGTAGTGTAGTGGATTCCGAATCCTAGAGCTTTAAATCCTTGTTGAATCTCATCTTTTCTAGTTTCAATTGTTTACTTTATTGCTTTACTTTTTGTCTTAATTTAATTGAACTTTCACTATTAATTTTTATTCGCTTAAATAATCAAAGTAGCTGTAAAAGAGTTAGTAATTAACCGATTCTCGTGGGAACGATCTTTATTTTACTACTTGTATGATCCGCACGCTTGCAGAAAATCCACAACATAAGTGTACCAAATCACAAAAGTAATAAATGATGATTAAGAATATAGTCCCACAAAGATTATTTTGTCAATTACTTTCATCAAATCAACATTATTTAAGTTATCGAAAAATGAGAGTTAATAAGAATGAAAATAAAAGAAAACACTAACAAGATTTAAAACAAGAGTAAAATAAATCAATTAGAAAAGGATGAAAGATAAAGATATCAAAGTGTTAGGGTTCAGATTTCACTTGAACTCTTTTGATGCAAATTCAAATATTAGTTTAACAAAGTTCTATTCCATGATTCATGATCAAATTCCCAAAATTAATCAATATCTAATCCCGTGGTATATTAATCCTCTTCACACTACTTTGAGTTAATCAATCCTTTAGTATAACCCTAAATAGAGAAGGCTTTATCAGAAATGAGGGAATAAAAGGCAAGACCACACAATGTTCAACGTTTATTCCTAGCGATTGTAGAAATTGAGGTGTTTATCACAAGTTCTAGGTTCGTGCACAATTTTTCCGAATCATACATAAATATTAAAATCATTCCAAATTTGGCCAAAAAAAAAATATTAAGAGAAGAGATAAATACATAAATCATGAAACAGAAACTTAAACACAAAAATGAATTTATATCATCTAAGAACAAGATCTATCATCACCCAAACAAGAGAAGTTTAGCTACACATGGAGAAAGAAGAAAACAAATAAGAAATTCCAATAAACTCCATGGAAGATAGGTGGAAAGGTTGAAGAAAACTCCTAATCTTCAAGCGTGGATGCTCCCACGTCAAATTAAGGTTCGTGCCTCCACTTCTCCCTCGGAATGTCTACCCACAAACATCATTTCTTCTATTTATAGACACCAAAATATGTCATTAAATGTACTGAGCGGTTAAGCGCTCAGTTTTTGGGAGGTTAGGCGTGTAGTGTGATGCATTCTATGGTCCACTCATTAAGCACTCAAAAATTGGGCGCTTAAGTGCGCAACACTTAATTCTCTGTGCTTGGGCACTTAAGTAGTGGAAAGTTGGGCACTTAACCAGCAACTTCATTTCTACCTTTTTTGTTCCTTGTTTAAGCATCCAATCTTCTTCCATGTGTAATCACCTAACAAAACAAATAAAACACATAATGAGAACAAAGTTAAAACAATAAAAACATGATGAAATTTGAGAATAAAGCTCAATCAAAAGGGATTGGAAGAGGGTAAAAACTAAGATTTTGAACTTGTAAAAACTCATCACTTCCCAAAACTTAAGATTTTGTTTGTCCTCAAGAAAAACAAGAAAAATAATTAAAAAGAAAACAAAAAGAATAAACAACTAAAAGCTCAAAACATACATACACAAATAGGGCAATACTTATTCATATCCATAGAAACTGCTTCACAACCTCTCTTCAAGGTATAACACATGTACAATCCAATTGTTATATCGACTCGCACATGCAACTTTCATACATAAATGACTTCCCATAGACAAGAATGTAAGACCAATTCCTACTCATGAAGTACAAGCCCTGATAGGTTTATAAAATTGCAAATGCACATCAAACTCGTATCCATAGAGTTGTTTTTCATCTATCTTTCCACTAATGTAAACAATACATAATCAAGGATGAAAAGGGTCTTTTAAACCTTATAATGTAAGGTCAATGATGGGAGCTAAGAAATAAGGAGTAGGATAAAGAAATCAAAAGTTAAGATGCACAATTATGCAAATTTTAAAATTCAAGCTTCAAAATATTGAACAAGTGCAAAACAGAGCATAAGAATCAATCACTTTATTATTATTTTTTTTCTGAAATAGTTTTCATTTCATTTACATCCATTCTTTATCATTTTTTTTCTTAGCTCTTTTAATACTTCATACACAAAGATAACAAATTAGTTGGTTTGAATAATAAAATAATACAAATTATGCACTCAACAAAGGGTGTGTAAGAGGAATTTTTTTATATTTTTTTTGGGGTATAGGAATGGAAAATGTAGGTAAAGAAAATAAATAAAGACCAAACACAAACAAAGATGTAAAAAGGGGACCTATGAATATAATGTTTTTACAGGTTGGCTTGAAAGGCCAAAACAGTCCAAAAAATGCCCTTATCATTTCCTTAATTATGCATTGTCTAGGATTTCGCATCAAGAGAGAATCTAAACAACTTCTAGATGCAAGTAATCCACACACATGCATTTTCATAAATTTTCTCTAAGCTTAGCATGCATTGATATTTCAAGGTCTACTAAACATAAAGATGGGAGATACATTCATACATAATTGTTGCACTGGAGATAAACATAACTCTTAAATTCTCATGTGATTTCCCCAGAAAAGATATCAATCCATAGTTTATACAATCATTGGATATTCAAATTAATACACTAATATGCTTAGTTTCAATAATGTGACCCAAAATATAATACTAACAAACAAAAGAAAATACGAAAACTAAAAACAAAAATAGAAAAGCTACTCCCCTAAACTTAAGATAAACAGTGCCCCACTGTGCAAACAAAATTAAGCAATTAACAAAGAAAAAGTAAAAGAAAAAAAGTAAAGTGAAAGGCAAAGAAAAGCCTATTGTTTAGTGGTGTATTCAGTCCTGCTCCTCCTCATCATCTTCCTCATCCTCTTGTTCCTCTTGTGGGACATAGAGGGGAAGTCCTCCAAGCTCGTCCTAATCCAAGTTCAGTTGAGAAGCTAGGTTGCATATTATTCCTTCCATTCCAGCCATGTAGTGGGTAAGATGGGTTAACATCCCTATGCAATGTCACATTTCTCGCTCGTCCCTGGTTAACCTTTCTTAGATAGGTCACTGTTGGCTCCTCTATCTGACAGGAGCTGATGGGGCAGGATATTGGATCGACACACCATCCTCGTTGAAGTATGTGTCAAGCATGAAAGAGTCCATTGACAGAGCTGGTCTTTCTTCTACATAATTTTCTAGCGGAATGCCTTCCTTTAAGCAGAGTTTGGCAATAATAGAGGGGTATGTCAACTTAGCCATGTCACTGTGAGCTAAGTCATTAATGTAAGAATTAATTACTTGCCCCGCATTCACTAGTAAACCAGTCACAATGGCGTAGATAAGTAGCACCCTGTTTATAGTTACCTCATGTGTATGGAAGCAAAGTGGCTTGTACAAAGGTGCACCAGGCCTTGGGAATAGGCTTCAAATCTCTCTTTCTAAGATGCTTTGGTGCATCATTAACATCGCACTCCAAGCCACTCCTTCTTTGCAAAGTTCTTGAAGCACGCCCTCTTAGTCCAGTTCTTGATTCATTAATCTGGCATATCCACAATACCCAGCTCTTTGAAAATAAACTCCTGTACTAAGCAGCTCATTTAACTTATCCTTACTAAGCCCAAACTCCCGACCTTTCACATAGGTCTTGAATCTTTCAGTATAAGTCAATGGAAGTCCATTTTTCTTCTTCTCATTGAAGTTGTTAGTGTAGAATTCCTTAACCAACGTAGGCGGGCTTGGTTGAGGTAGCACATAGAATCTTCTCCAATTTCTATGCCTGATTTCATTAAGAATGGGGCAATACCTCTCACCCTGCAATTCAATACCCCTCTCTCTGATTGTGCCCTTTTTTCCTACTACTTTCCTTTACCGCTCTTCATGTTGAGGAGAATGGAAATGATGGTCATCAAAAGCGACGCTTCTAGAATTGAACCTGACTGTTTCCTTTCTCTTTTTGTTTGGAGCCATTGGATAGAGTGTTTTTCTGCACAAAATAAAAATGTAACTAGTAAATCTTTGCTCGATTTATCATATCCAAAATACCATATCATGAGTAGGAATTTGAGCATAAAGGGTACAAAATCAACTCAACCCATCAGACATTTTCAGAATCACAATAGAATCATTCATCAAAATCAATCCATCGAATATAATCTATTAAAGTCCAATCATCAACAAAATCCCATAAACAATTGAAGGCAAGTATGCCAATAGATCTATAAGAACCCAACAAATCATCAAACACATGGTGAGCATTTCAAAATTGCTATAAAACTTAACAAATTAAGCACCAAAAAATTGCATTCACAATAATCCATCAACTCAGAGAGAAAATAATTCAAGTTTTCTTCAACAAGCATGCTATCAAACTTCAAAAACCCACCGAAATTCAGAAAACCCCAAATACCTAAAAATCTCAAAATTTTCATATAAGTATTTAACAATTTCTAATGTGAAATCCTAACCTTAGACAAGTAGGAAATGAAGAATATACCTAAATGAAGATTGTGGGTTGGGTTAGCACCAAATGGGAGTTCCACAGTTTTTCCCTCAATTTCTAGCCCTAGGGCTACAATGGGTGATTCAATGGATATTTTTCATGAGTTGGAGGGGTTGAGGATGGGGATTAGGTGCGTTTTTGGTGTAGGAATGGGGTTGGGTTTGTGTTTGGAAGGATTGAGGGTGATTGAGATGGATTTAAGATGAAGGCGGAAGAGAGAGTTAGGGTTTTGAGAGAGGAATGTTTCAGAAAAATGTAGAAAGTGGGTTAGAAAACCCACTTAAAGCTGCATTCTGGTGTCACGCGCTTAAGCGGTGGGTTTTTCACCACTAAAGCGTTGGCTGGCAGAAAGTGGCGCCTAATTTGGTGTTGCACACTTAAGTGATGGGTTTTTCTCACTGCTTAAGCACTGGTTGGCAGAGAGTCAAAGCATTGAGTGCTTAAGCGCTTACTTTTGGGCGTCTCATCGCACCATGGCAAAGAGCAAAGGTAAAAAGCACTTAAGCACCCATTTTTTGGACTAACTCTATTATTGACAAATCACTCTTCCGCTAAACAACCAACTAAAACAATCAACTCAAATTTGAAGGGGAAAACTTCAAAAACACTAATCAAAAAGACAAATCTAATAACCAAAACATCTAATTCAAAAGCAATGCAATAAAGAAAAATAAAAGGGAAAAGAAACTTAGGTTACCTCCCAAAAAGCATTTATTTAATGTCATTAGCTCAACGTTGTCTAGTGATATAATCATGGTGGTTTATATTGAAGGGATGGTGATAGCTTCTTTTCTTTATCAAAGTATGGAGTCATACCATGACAAATGTCCTTCATTGTGCTTCTAGGCCCATGTTGTGCCCCAAATGTGGCTTGTGGACCATGCTTCCTGAGAGGGCCCTTTTTTTTTCAATAACTTGAGTCTTAGGAGGGTCAACATCAACATTGTATAATGGTACAGAAGTCCTTGATAGACAAAGATTCATGCTTCTTAGCTTGAATGATATTGACAGGGGCATAGAGAATTAACATTGGGGAATATTTAGCATCCTTGAAGACATTGATTGTCACATAGTCTCCATCCACTCTCATGATGAGTTCACCCCTAGGTACATCAATAACAGCTCCTAAAGTTTCCAAAAACGGTCTTCCAAGAATGAGAGGAATGTCGACATCTTCTACGATATCCAGCACCACAAAATCAACAAGAAAAATAAAATTATCTACCTTCACTAACACATCTTCAACTATATCGTATGGGTGTTTGATAGATCGATCTGCTAGTTGAAGGGAGATCATTGTTAATTTCACCTTTTCAATTCCCAACTTATGCATCATAGATATTGGCATGAGATTTATATTTGCCTCATGATCACATAAAGCCTTCCCAATAGATAGTTTGCCAATAGTGCAAAGAATGGTGAAACTACCAGGATATTTCAATTTAGGTGGCAGTTTCCTCTGAATTATAGCACTGCACTCTTCTGTAAACATCACTATCTCACCTTCCTTGAGCATTCTCTTCTTTGATAACAACTCCTTCATGAACTTAGCATAAGATGACATTTGTTCAAGTGTTTCAGCAAAAGGGATGTTTATCTGTAATTTCTTAAAGACATCTAGAAACTTAGAGAATTATCTCTCTTGATTGTCTTTCTTCAACCTCTAAGGGAATGGGATCTTAGCATATGGTGATGATTCATATACTTTGTTTAGCTTAAGATCCTTCTTCTTTCTCTGCCATTTTGGTTGTTCATCCTTAGCTTATTCTTTACAGCTACTTTGAATTGAGACATCATCATTGGGAGCATTAGTTTTCTCTTTCTCTATTCCCATGGAGCTTGGCACTTCTTTTGCTAATCTTTTTACTATCTTGTCACTTCTCAAAGTAATCGCCATGCAATGATCCTTTGGATTGACCACAGTGTCACTAGGTAGGCTACCTTGAGGTCTCTCTGCAAGCTGTCTTAATATCTGCCCCATTTGTGTTTCTAAACTTCAAATAGATGCCTCTTGATTTTTAAAGTTGGCCCTTGTTTCCTACATGAAACTGGAAGTTTGTTGCACAAAGGAAGATGTCTGTTGAGAGAGCTTTTTAAGAGCAATCTCTAAAGGAGATTTCTTCTCTTGTTGAGCAGCTTGCTGCATCCCTTAATTGTTCCAAGAAAAGTTGGGATGATTTCTTCACCATAGATTATACATGTTTGAGTATGGGTTACCTTAGGTTCTTGAAGGATTGCCCATGTAGCTGACTTTCTCTTAAAAAGTGAAGGCAGAGTTGCTTGCCTCGCATTCACCATTGACATGATTGCCCCCATAGAAATCACAAGTTAAAACTTGATGGTTGATTGAGCTTACTTGCATATTGCCAATTTGCTTGGTGAGATTGGTGATTTGCTGCGAAAGAGTCTTATCTTTTGCAACTATGGCATCAAAGGTGCTAAGATCCATAACTCCTTATTTAACCATTGATCTTCCACTAGTCATTTGATAATCATTTGTAGCCATAGTTTCAAATAATTCTTGAGCCTTTTCAAGAGTTTTGGAGTTGAGATACCCACCTGCAGATGCATCAACCATGGCTCTATTGGAGTGATTCAAACCATTATAAAAGATTTGGACTTGCTGCCAAATTTCAAATGTGTGATGAGGGCATCCTCTTAGCAACTCCTTATATCTCTCCCAAGCTTCATATAGAGATTCCCCCTGATTTTGAGTGAACCATGTGATTTCTCTCCTCATCTTCACAAACATTGACAAAGGAAAATATCGACTAAGGAACTTGCTAACTAAATCATCCCAAGTAGTAATGCTTCCTTGGGGTTAAGCTTGTAACCAGTTCTTAGCTTTGTCCTTTAGAGAGAATGGGAAAAACCTTAGCCGTATAGCATCATCACTCACTCCATTAAACTTGATGGTGTCGCAAAGTTGTAAGAAATTGTTAATGTGCAAATTGGGATCCTCTAATTGATTACCCCCAAACTGATCTTGCTGCACCAGCTGTAGAAGAGCTGGTTTGATCATAAAATTGTTAGCTTGAATGGGAGGTTGCATTATACTGGTTGTAACCCTTTCAACAGTAGGAGTTGCATAATCTCCCAAAGTGCATCTTCTTTCTTCATTTGTTTCTGCTATTGTTTCTCTTTCAATTCTTCTTCTCTCTCTTGCCGCTTTTCTGATTACTCTTATTATTTTCTCAATTTTCAGATAAAAAAGTAATGCTTCTGGATTTATGGTACCTCACATAAACAAACAAGCAAATAAGGGTGAATTAAAGAAAAATAATTAAACAGAAAAATAAACAATGAAAAATAAAATTAAACAAAGACAAATAAATGCCTAAATTAGTGTCTTTCAAACCACTCTTTAGTATTGACAAACAAATAATCCTCCGCAACGGTGCCAAAAATTTGTTGTGATATTGGCAAGTGTACCAAATCACAAAAGTAATAAATGATAAGTAAGAATATTGTCCCACAGAAATTATTTTGTCAATTACTAAGTTTGTCAAATCAACATTATTTAAGCTATCGAAAAATGATAGTTGATAAGAATGTAAATAAAAGAAAACACTAACAAGAAAATATTTAAAATTAACAAGAGTAAAATAAATTAATTAGGCAATGGATGAAAGATAATGATATCAAAGTGTTAGGGTTCAGATTTCACTTGAACTCTTTTGATTTAAAATCAAAGATTAGTTTAAATAAGTTCTATACCATGATTCATGATCAAATTCCAAAAATTAATCAATATTCAATCTCTTAGTATATTAATCCTCTTCACACTACTTTGAGTTAACTAATCCCTTAGTATAACTGTAAATAGAGAAGGCTTTATAAAAAACGAGGGAATAAAAGGTAAAACCACACAATCTACAATGTCTATTCCTAGCTATTACAGAAATTGAGGTGTTTATCACAAATTCTATGTTCGTGCACAATTTTCCCAAATCATACATAAACTCTAAAATCATTTCAAAATTGGCCAAGGCAAGAAAAGTGTTAAGAGAAGAGATAAACACGTAAATCATGAAATAGAAACTTAAATTAAACACAAAAACAAATTTAAATAATCTAATAACAAGATCCATCATCACCCAAACTAGAGAAGTTGAACTACACATGGAGAAAGAAGAAAACAAAGAAGAAATTCCAACTCCATGGAATATAACTCCTAATCTTCAAGCTTGGATGCTCCCACGTCAAATTATGGTTCGTGCCTCCACTTCTCCCTCTGAATGTCTACCCAAAAATATCACTTCTTCTATTTATAGACACCAAAATGTGTCATTAAACATACTGAGTACTTAAGCACTCAGTTTTTGGGCACTTAGGTACCCAGTGTGATGCATTATGTGCTCCATCGATTAAGCGCTTAGAAATTGGGCGCTTAAGTACCCAAAACCAGCAACTTCATTTCTGTCTTTTTTACTCTATGTTCAAGCATCTTGTCTTCTTCCATGTGTTACCTAATAAAACACATACTGAGAACAAAGTTTAAAACAATAAAAATATGATAAAATTTGAGAATAAAGTTCAATCAAAAGGGATTGGAAGAGGGTAAAAACCAAGATTTTGAACTGTAAAAACATGAGTTTTTGTAAATTCATCAGTTAGGTTTGAGTTGGAGGGACCGAGATGGTTGGCTAGGAACTAAATCCCGAAGCTCCAACCTTTCATTAGGCCAACCACATAGTCAGATCCTCAAGCCCGCTGGGATGAGCTATGGTTTCTATAAATAGAAGACAAGAATGTTAGAACACCTAGAAAAAATTGGGAAATATAAGTTTGCCAAACATATGTATGATGAGATATCTAAGAATGGCCTTATTAAGTTGAAGGGCTTATCACGGACATCTTTATAATAGATGGCCCTACTTTTATCATCCCACTCAACTAGAAAGTTGAGGACGTCAACCTTATCTTCAGACAGGGCAAACATTAGAGTTTCAATCTCCTTTAGACCCCAATCCTAAATAGTCTACGACCAGTACAAACAGAATCTTGGTTCACCTTCCGAGGTAACAAAAAAAGCCGTTACCCCTGGAGCTCCCTCTACTCTCAAGAAATAATTCTTAAAATTTTTGAACGATTCTTGATATGACTTGAACACCTTATACCTTGCTTGTGTGCATGAAGTGACCCATCCTTTCTGGAACTTGTTCTGAGAGGACAAAAATCAAGTTTAAAGAAAGAGAAATGACTTCACTAAGTATGACCATCCAAAGGTTCTACAAATAAGTTCAAAAGTTCGGATGAAACTCGAAGCATTGGGTTAAAACCACATGCAAGTGATTGAGGACTCCAATCTCGAACTCTAAGAATGGAAGTTAGATCCCAATGCGAGTTAACAAAGCATCGTACATATATTTCAAATGGTCACCCTCTATTCTCATTGAACAGACCCTCTTCCAGTTAGTTAAAGCTCGGACAGCATACTCTTTTTCTCTTAACCTATCCTCTGTTAAGTGTAAATATTCTTTCTTAGCTCAGGCATCCTCTAAGCTCTCCACATTGGAGGGAGTGCCTAATGTAACATCCTCCCTAATCTAATAGTCCTATTAAGGGTTATAAAAGCCTAGTAAGACTGGTAAGAATTATCTGTTAATTCAGATAATTTTCAGAACTAATTTGAGCATAATTCTATAACACTGAATACAAGAGAATAATTAAAATATTTGTAGAATCAGTTCATATGATATAAATAAATATGGAAAATTTATTTCCTAGCTATAAAAAAAATTGATACGAGTTGTAGTAAATTTTAGATAATCAACTGAGTTAATCTGGTATTTTTAAGGATACCAAAGAAGGATCAATAGAACAGTTATGGAACAGCTAAGAAGCTCAGAAAATTGTGAAATTACATGAAAATGACAAGTATAATATGGAGAATAATTTGGTACAAAATATCAAATAAGATAAGTATCAGTAAGCTTATTACTTAATCCCTCGGTTTAATTTAACTTGAGACCAAGCAATGAAGCTTAGCTGATAAATAGCAGTATATAAAAATTTATGAAAAAGTAGATATGAGGACTAATTTGAGTCCTAAAATTTTTCATAACACTTATAATAACTTGAAAACTTAACTTTGGAAGATTATAATGTATTTAACAGATCCAAAAGTAACAGTATGAAATTTTAAGTCACTTTTTTGTGTGTCTCCACCGCCACTACTTTTCTATATCAATCTGGAGTTTTCTACACACTTCTATCCATCACTTTTGCCATGAAAACAAAATAGAGAATGGAGGAGAAAAGCTCTCACATGGTTACCCTTTTCTCCATTCCATCTTCCATTTTTTATCCTTCCATTTCCTTCCATATCCAACCTTCCTCTCCTTGTTCTTTCTCCATTGTTTCTAGCAGTTGATAACCCAAAAATAGAGGCCAAAACTAGGCAAAAAATTGAGCTAAAACAGCAAGGAAAAAGAGAGAAAGGAAGGAGGAAAATTGAAGAGGAAAGGGAAGAAAATTCAAGGAAACAAGTTACAAGGAGCTAAGGAATTAAGGAAGTGGTTCTTGACCTTTCACTTGTTCTCTCTTTCTCTTGATTTTGAATCAAAATTTTGGTTTTGAGACAAGGGAACCCATGGCTGTAACATGTGTGGAAAAGATTTCTTTGTTTGATTTCTTTGTTTTAAATTATTCTTCCATTTCTAGTGATTCATGAGTTGAAATTGTGATATTATTTATGATGAGAAAATTGAGTTTCTATTGTATAATATGGCTGAATGGTTCATGGCCCATATAGAGGAAATAGAGATTTCATTACTTCTAATTTGTTTCTCTACTTATATTGAATGTTAATTGAAGTTGTAACTTGTATTGATGAAATTCATGACCAATCTTTGTCCTAATTAGCTAGATGGTCAAAATAGGGCAATGATGGAGAAACCATGTTTGACTTATGTTATTACCTTGTCTTTTTGATTTGGTGATTTTATGAAGGAATTAAACATGTGTGAATTGATTTTTGGCTAAATGGAGATTTTGAGGTTACGACTATATGATAGCAAGAAAAGAGAATGGTCGAAAACTAACTAAGGATTTTGAGACTAATAATGAATAAGAATAATTATTCTTGAGATTGGATTACATTTATGATGATTATGGTATTTTCGGCCATAATTGGAAAATTCTAGCATTTGTATTAATATAATGTGCAATTGGATGTTTAAGTAGATAATTAGAAGCATGAATAAGTGGTTGAATTATGATTGTATGGAAGATTATTGAACAATTGATTATTGAGAATTATGATTGAATTATGATTGTATGGAAGATTATTGAACAATTGATTGTGTATTATATAAGTTTGGAATTGTGCACTCATTGAGGATTATGCACTTGTTGAGAATTATGGAATGTGATATATAAAATGTAACACCCTAAAACTACAATTGTGTATATTATCAATATACTCAAGTAAGTAGCAATAGGATTTTCACTTCTAGACATAAAACGTAATTATAGACCTGTATAATAACTATCACCGCATAGGTATATAGAGCCTTTAATAAAAGTAAAGAGAATAAGATACTTTACACAACTAGAAACTTGCTCTTTACTATGAATTTACATTATATGTCTGAGATATACAAAAGTACCAAAAGAAACAAGCCACAAGGGCTTAAGTACAAAACTAATAAACTAAGTACATCAATAATATATACAAAATAGATAACTAAGTCTTCACTGTCCTCCTTTGATCTTGCTCTGATCATTCGTTGGATTTACCATGGAAATAAGAAACTGGTGTGAGAATTGAAATTCTCAATAGTAAGTATTAAAATATGACATCATAATAAATCCAGCTACTTTAGGGAAAACAAGTTACATATATAAATAAATGGAATGGTGGCACAAGACAAAACTCAGTCTTTTTCCTTCCTTTCCCCTTCTTCCTCCTTTGTTTCTTCTCCTCTCTTTTTTTCCTTCCTTTTCTCTATTTTTCTACTGCCTTTTAAGTGAGAAAAGAGAGAATGAGGGGGAGAAAAGTCAAAGGAAACGGCTGAAGGGAGAAGGGATAGGAATATGAGTCATAAAGCAAAATGAGATATTTTGCTGAAACTCTATATCTCTTAGGAATACTTTGATCTCACAAATCTAAGTTTCCTAACTTCCGTAGATATTATAGAAATTCCTAGGATTCATAACAAATCCTATTTCCATTATTTCATAAACTTTCATATATCTGCTAAGTCAATCCGATATTAAAACACTCACTCAGTGTACTCAAAAATACCAAATTAACTCAGTTTATCCTCAAACTTTAATTACATCACATTACATACATTTTTTACCTAGAAATAAATCCTCCATATTTATTTCCTTTAACTAAACAATTTATGTCATTATCTAAGTCATTTTAAGCTACTTTTCACATTCAGTGTTGTAACAAAGTGCCTAATCTAACTTAGAATGTCACAAAACTAAACAGGCATGTCATACAAGTATTATGATACCTTTGTAACTATATACAAGTCAAACATGTCAAAAAGAGCATGTTATAGCCCTCATTTTTAAAATTTTGTCCTCAAAATTTAGTTTCTCGGTATTAAAAGAATTTTGGAACCTCTATTAAACATCATACTCTAAGGAATTTCATTTTCCTTGACTGCATCTAACTTATCAATTCTAATTCACATCTAACAGAACTTAGGGGTTTTCAATCTGTAACTAACTTACTGAATATGAAATGTTTTTGTGGAACAAACTTGGAGAACTCGAGATAATGGAAGCACATGATACCCTGTATCACGTGCAACAAAACCACGCAAACCTCAAGGTATATATCCCTGGAGGAAAGCCCTTTAATATCTAGAACTCAGGAGCCTTTGATAGCAGGACCATCGAGATGGTGGCTCTTACCCCTATTGGTTTCTCATTAATCCCCAAAGCCAATTCGATTCGGCTTCAAGTTTGCAATAATGATGCTAGGGCCTACTAGATTCATTTTAATTCCAAGGCCAATTCAATTTGGCCTCATATTTGTAATAATGACATTTGAGAGCCATTTGGCTCGACTGTCAACCTACATGGCTGACAAATGCACCACTCAAGGTACAACTTCGAGTCAATTAACTCGTATTTCATCCTATATGGATAAGAAATTTGGCACCATAAAAGGTGTCAACTTGGATAGTATTTATGATGACTCTTCTTTGAGGTTCGAATAAGCCCCTCTATCTTATGAAATTAAGAAGATAGAGGTATAAGACCCCTTAGAAAAGATTAATTTAGGAAATTATGTAAAT
Source organism: Ormosia semicastrata (assembly GCA_029884595.1). Taxonomy (NCBI): domain Eukaryota; kingdom Viridiplantae; phylum Streptophyta; class Magnoliopsida; order Fabales; family Fabaceae; genus Ormosia; species Ormosia semicastrata. The sequence continues at coordinate 82,744,035 of JAQQTO010000060.1, forward strand.
AAAAAACCTACTTTTATTAGCAGTTTATTAAATAAAAGCTTTAAATTGGGGTTAGTCAAATTGCTCGAAGAGTTCAAGATTTGTTTTGTACAAGATTTTGAAGAAATTCCTGGACTCAGTCGAAGTCTAGTAGAACACAGACTACTAATTCAAGTAGGACAAAGGCAAGTTAAGCAAGCCCTAAGAAGGTTTGCACCTGGTGTGGTTCTCAAGATCAAAGAGAAAATCGAAAGGCTATTAAAAGTTAAGTTCATTCAAACTGCAAGGTATGTGAATTAGATTTCTAATGTTGTTCCTGTTATGAAAAAGAATGGTAAGTTAAAGAATGGTAAGTTAAGAGTTTGCATTGATTTTTGAGATTTAAATTATGCTACTCCTAAAGATGATTGTCACATGTTAATTGTTGACATGTTAGTTGACTCAGCATCAAACCATGAGATTCTAAGTTTTATAGATGGCTATTCTAAGCACAACCAAATTTACATTGCTAAAGAGGATGTATCAAAAACTACTTTTCGATGTCCAGGGGCAATTGGCACATATGAATAGATAGTTATGCCATTTGGTTTTAAAAAATGCAAGAGCCATATATCAAAGGGTCATGAATATTATCTTTCATGATATAATTAGTAAATTCATGGAGGTTTATATTAATGATGCTATGGTTAAATCAAAATCAGAAAAGGAACATTTAACAAACTTGAGACAATAATTCGAAATAATGAGAAAGCATGGATTGAAAATGAATCTTATTAAATGTGCTTTTGGTGTTTCTACAGGAAATTTTCTTGGATTCTTGGTCCAAAAGAAAGGAGTCCAGGTTGATCAAAGTAAGGCTAAAGCTATACTTGAAGCATCACCTCCTTCGAATAAGAAGAAACTCCAATCTTTGTTAAGGAAGATAAACTTCCAAAGAAGATTCATCTCGAATCTATCTAGAAAGACTAATGTCTTCTCCCCACTTTTGAAGCTTAAAGCTGACAAGGAATTTCAATGGGAGAAAGAATGCCAAGAGGCCTTTTGGTCAAATTAAGAATTACTTGGCCAATCCTCCAATCATGATGCCTCCAACTCTAGGACGTCCCTTGAAGCTATACATTTCAACACCGGATGAAACCATTGGGAGCATGCTGGCCCAAGAAGATGAAAATGGAATCGAAAAAGCCATTTATTATCTTAGTAGGGTTTAATTGATGTTGAAACTAGATATAGTGTAGTAGAAAAACTATATTTAGATTTATATTTCTCCTATACTAAGCTAAAGTGTTATATGAAGCCTTATGATGAACTTGTAATTTCAAAAATAGATATGATAAAGTACATCTTATCCAAACCTATCTTGCATGGTAGAGTAGGGAAATGGGCTCTAGCGTTAACTGAATTTTCCTTAAAATACATGCCATTGAAGGCTATGAAAGGCCAAGTATTAGCAAATTTTTTGACTGATCATCCATGTGTTGATATTGAAGTTAATGATATTAACTACGTGGGATTGAAGCTATGGAAGTTACATTTCAATGGATCAAAACACAATGGAGGTGTTGGTCTAGGGGTTCTAATTATTTCACCTATTGGAATCCCAACCAAGTTTTTGTTTGTACTGAGACATGAGTGTTCAAATAATAAGGCTGAATATGAAGCTTTGATAGTTGGCTTACAAACATTAATTTCACTCAAAGCTAAAAATATCAAAGTAATGGGTGACTCTTGGTTTGTCATTAAACAATTGATTCGAGAATATAAATACATTAACCAAAATCTATTTAGATACTTTGCTTTTACAACAAGATTATTATGTGAATTTGATGAGGTTACAATGTAACACATTTCAAGAGAAGAAAATTATAAAGCTAATGAACTAGCCCAAAAAGCTTCAGGATATAAGATTTCAAGTGAAACTTTGGCTATGTTAATTGAAATCAAGGAGAAATTGTATCCATTTGAGAACTTAGAAATATGCTCAATAAAAATTATGAATATCTCTGGTTGGAAAAAGTCAATTGTTGATTATTTAAGGAAACTGAGTTCACAAGTCAAAAGAAAAACAAAATATAGAGTCTCATACTATGTTATAATGGGCGAATCACTTTATAAGAAGTTAGTAGATGGAAATTTATTAACGTGTTTAAGTGAAGGATAAGCATATATAACCTTAGCAGAAGCACATGAAGGCATTTATGGTGCTCATCAAGATGGTGAAAAAATTAAATGAGTTTTACATAGACATGATATATTGGCCTACAATGGCTAAGGATTGCAATTTCTATGCTAAGTCATGCGAAGAATGTCAAAAGCATGGGAACATTCAATATGTTCTAGATAGTGAGTTACACTCGATTATTAAACCTTGGCCATTTCAAGGATGGACACTCGATCTAATAGGACAGATTCATCCCCTGTCTTCTAAGGGCCACAACTATATATTCGTTGTTGTTGATTATTTTACGAAGTGGGTCGAAGTCATCCCTTTGAAGGATGTTACTCAATAGGATATAACAAATTTTATTGAAGAAAATATTATATATAGGTTTAGTATTCCTCAAACATTGACAACTAATCAAGGGACTATTTGCACTAGTCGAAATATTACCTAGTTTGTTGAATTGAGGAATATTAAATTAATTACTTTGACTCCTTATTATGCTCAAGTTAATGGTCAGTTTGAAGTAGCTTATAAAATCCTAATCATATTAATAAAGAAGCATATTGGTTGAAAGCCAAGAAGTTGGCATGAAACATTAAGTCAAGTTTTGTGGGCTTATCAAAATTCTCCTAAAGAGACAATTGGTACTACACCTTATCATTTGGTATATGGTCATGAGACGATTTTGCCAATTGAAATTAACCTTCAATTAGTTAGATTACAACGTCAAGATAAAATTCCAACACAAGATTATTGGAATTCAATGTTTGATGAATTGAATCATTTAGATGAGGAAAGATTAATTGCTTTTGAAAACTTGATTTGACAAAAAGAGATAATTACAAAAAAGGAGTTTAAATTAGATGACTTAGTATGGAAAGTCATTTTGCCTATGGAGAAAAAGTCGAAGCTATATGGAAAATGGTCTCCGAATTCGGATGGACCATATCAAATCGAAAAGGTATTTTCTGGAAATGCTTATTCAATTATAAACTTAAATTCTAATGAAAAGATTATTTCAATTAATGGCAAGTATTTAAAGTAATATAAGCGAACACCTTATGAAATAAACATTCCATATTAAAATTTGAAGTATTGTTAATACAATTACAGCTTCGATGTCAATAAGAAAAAAATAAATAATACATTGTCTTAAAAACTAAATGTGATTAAAGAAATATTAGAGGGATCCCAGTGTTTCTTCTGCCTTTTTCCTTTCCGCTAAAGCTTTCTCAAAAAAAGGAGTTGAGTTTTCAATAGTTGTCATTATATCCTTACTTTATACAACCCATCTAGAATAGTCACTTTTCAACTATTGTTCTTCAGTCGTGGATGTACTAATAGCTGCAAGAAGTTCCTCCTGCTTCCTTTTAAGCTCTTTAAGTTAGCCTTCCAGCTCAACAATCTTTTCTTCATTTTGATTTATCCTTGCTAGGCAGTTGACTGGGTAGTGTTCAGCTTCGAGCATCTTTTTTGGCTTTAGATGTAACACCCACCTTAGGATGCCACATTTATGTTACATAATTACCAAATTAACCTTATTTAGATAACGTACTTTGTAGGGAAAAATACGAATTTCAAAATTTCTTAATAACAAGAAAATAAACTTAGCATAAAATAAAACATCACAGCGTCATTACAAATAATTTACATCATTTATACATATCCAAGTCTCTGGTTATACATATACAAGTCTTTAACACTATCATACTGTAAATATTACAAATTAGTCACTCCAAAAATTTTAAATACTATTTACATTGACATCTTTGCCCAAGTACTTCTAGGCAGCTGAGCCCTCAGAAGAAAACAGACCCTCAGATGGATCCTCCTCAGACTCCCCAGGTGGGGGAATCCCAACACGACGTAAAATCCGGGGAACAAATGTCCGAGCGGACGATACGACACTACTCTCTCTAGGGGTGCGATAATACGCTCCCCAGTGCTGCCTGATAGATATAGGGAACTCTAACTGTACATAAATAGTAACCGAAAAATAAGGGTTCCCTGACTGTAACCTACTCAGTCTAATGTTTACATCTCCTAAATAGTATATACTTTCTCTCTCAAGATCTTCAGTCCATGTCTCGTCTCCTCCGATAAATGTCAGTCTCATGTAACCCAAGAAACTAGGGATCACCACCGCCATCAAAACTCGAAGTTCTCAACAGAATCTGGACCTTTCTCTACTTCTCGCTCTACGTCTGGCTCAGTGTCTTAATAATACATAAACATGATACAACATATACATACAAGAGGTGAGATCACCTATGCCAATACCAGTACGGTAGCAATGAAGATATCACATCCAAAATATCATACAGATGTCATACTATAATTACAGTTATACTATTAACATTATATATCATAATTGCATAGGAAATAAAACAAGAATTGCGTTTATACTATTTTCAATACTCAAGTGTTCAACATTTCAATTATCATAAGCAAGAATTTCAATATGTCCTCTATGTATGTAAATGTACACTGACTCAATCCTCTATGAATGCAAATGTACACTGACTCAATCCTCTATGAATGCAAATGTACACTGACTCAATATCCTACTCCATGGAGCTACAACTCAAGTAGGAGAGAGTGACTGAAAAGATCTGTCGACACCAACATGCTTCAGACCACGTGCTCATTTTCTGCACATCTAGCACATGCACGACAATCTTTATCAAATCATGATTAGGGATAGTGTCTCGGTCCGGATCATTAGTGTGTTGCATCGGCCTAACCCACGGTACAGAAGAGCTACCAACTGTCCATTGTAGGCAACCCGCACCCCAATGCCCCCAAGGTCAACAAAAGACCTACACTACGCATATCGCACCCACTCAGGAGGTGTATTCTCTCTTTCCTAGGCAAATAGCCTTATCCAGTCTATCGGACCTTTTTAATGCATATACAAATGCACCATTCACAGTTCATTTTCTTTATTTCATATTCTCAATTCATTTTCTTTATTTCATATTCTTAATCCATAATGATTCATCACGTTTTCAAATCACGTATTAATTTTTCATCGTTTCTTAATCACATAAGGTATTTCTCATATGTTTTAAATCAAAAATACTATTTTCCTCAAAATTCAATTTCATTTTTCATATTTGCATAATAACCCCTCAAAACATAATATTTACTTTATAATCCTCATTTAAATAATATTTTCACAACAGTCCTTCATAAAATTTACAGTTACGAAATAATTCCTCGTAAAATTCATATTTACGAAATCGTCCCTTAGAAAAATTAATATTTACAAAATAATCCTTTATAAAATTCATAATTACAAAATAGTCCCTCCAAAGCATAATATTTACTTTCTTGTCCCTCAAAACATATGAATTACCTTTTAGGCCCTCAAAAATAGAATAATTACTTTCTTGTCCCTCAAAACATATAAATTACATTTTTAGTCCCTCAAAATATAATAATTACTTTCTTGTCCCTCAAAACATATAAATTACGTTTTAGTCCCTCAAAAATAGAATAATTATAATTTCGCCCTTCAAAACACATAAATCACATTTTCGTCCCTCAAAACATAGTATTTTCACTATAGTCCCTCAAAGTTTTATATTTATATAATGACCCCATATTTTCATAACATTTACAATTGAATCCCTTTCTCATAAAATTTACAGTATCAATTCCACATACGTACAGTATAAGTTTCTCTACAGTATATATTTCACATACATACATATTATCAATTCCTTAAGCATTACAGCATACAGGCAAATATTGAAATAAAATCATATCTCATAGATGCTACACATACAAACATAGAAATACAAGCAGGCACATCCCAAGTACAGTCCAAACACACAAACACAATCAGGCACATCTCAATACAGTTCAATCAATACAGTCCAAGAACCTCAAACAATAGGTGATTAACCTCAAACAATAGGTGAATAAATCCTTAAGGATTTTTCACCGAACAAACCATCATCATACTACCAGAACATGGGTGGTAAGGTTGAGTCTCCCTCTTACCTCTTGAAGACAAGCTTTGTAAGCTTTCCTCCCTTGCCTTGAAACTTTGTTAATCTCCTAACAAGCCCTAAAATTTTCAAGAAAAATTAGTGAAGGACCATACAAGGATCAAGGTTGAAAACCATGGAAAAATCATGGTTAATAAAATTAAAATCAAACTTGGAATCATTAACTTAAAGCTTACCTCTTTAGGAAGAAGATTGAAGAAGCTTAGGACCTTGTGAAGAAGAAATGATTAGAGTAAGCTTTGAGTCAAAACAAACCAAAAGATGACTGTTTAAAAAGGATGGATGGTGTGATTTTGGTGATGACCGATTGGGAGAAAAGGAATGGGAGAGAGGTGCGTAAGTTTCCCTTGGAACTTTGAGAGAATAAGCTTATATTTTTGATAAGTAGAAAAGTGGAGAGTGAAGACGTATTGGGGAGGCTGCTGGCCGTGTGAATTTCTTGTGAAATTTGGAATGTTTTACTTGAATGATTTTATCCAATTGTTTCCAGCTGGAGCCGTGAGTGAATGGTGAGAGTTAAATAATGAAATTTGCTTGAAAATTATCCAAACTTTGAGTGCATGAAGACAGCTGCCAACCGTGGATGAAATTGTGACATTTGGAGAGCTTTATTTGCATGGTTATCCACTCCATCCAGTTGCTCCATGTGCTGCTGCCGTGTTGTGTCTTTGTGAAAGACGTGAGTGACATTTGCTTAAGCAAATAGCCATGCATTAATTGCACAAGGACTCTCTCTTCTCATTGGTTGCAAGCTTGACTTTGCATGGCATTTGAACATTCAAATATTACATAGAAGCTTCACAAATTCTGCTGGACGGTGGGCTGCTGCTGGACGTCCATTCTGCATGCTGGGCCGTCTCCAATTCTGCTCCATTCAGCTGCTGGACCGTGGCATGTTTAGGTGAGTTTAACTCCTTAATTTGTTGCTAATCTAAGCTTAATTCTGCTGCTCCAATTCAGCTGGACCATGGCATGTTTAGGTGCTGCTGGGCTGTCCAATTTTGCTGCTGTTGGGTCTCAAATTCTGCTGCTGTCCATGGTGGTTTTAGGTGAGTTTATGTCCTTAATTCATCATTAGTTCAAGCCTAATTACTAGTTAGTTGATTAGCTATTTAATTGGGTTTAATCTCCTAACCATCTTTACTTAATTCTTCAAGTACATAACTAATTTTAGTTTAACGTATTTAGCTTGTATCTAATACATATTAATCATGCATCATCACCTCTAATTAGAATTAGGACATTAAAGTAAGGATTAAGTTATAACTAATCCTTAGTTAAGTTAGTTTACTTAATTGCTTAATTAGGTAATTAGGATAACTAAATTAAGGTTAATTTGTTTCCTAAGTAAAAGTCAAGCAATTAATGTTGACTCAATCTTATCCATTAATCTTATCTATGGTGAATATTACTTGATAGTTTTGTTAAGCTTTGCTTTGCACCATTGATTGAATCAATGGTGAAGATTCAAAGCTCCTAAGTCAAGCTTCTAATCTAATGGTCCACAAAGAAGTCTAAACTTCTTTCCTTGACCAATTCTCTTTGGTTAGAAAAGTCCAACCATTTATTTTGACTATATCCTATTGGTTCACTTTAATTTTACTTACAAGAAATGTTCTAAACACTTTTTCTTATTAATTAAAACTTATCGGGTCCAACATTCATAGCAACGACTGCTATAAATGCAATCACGGATATTTATCAGTACAATATCTTTATTTTCATAGATAGATTCTGAAAATTAAAAGATTCTTTTCTGAGTCACTCAGATTCAGGTTTAGTAAGATCCCCCGTTTCCAAATGAGGCAGATCAGAATTTCCCCTGCCTGAAAAATTATTATTTTTCCTAGCCAGGAGCAAATCACATAAAATGATCAAATATGATCTCAGAACAGTCAAATTATTTTTATACCACAAAGAAAATACCAAAACAGTATAATTCTGCTATTATCATTCATATAGTCAGAATTTGGGGTGTTACATTAGATACATCCCTCATCAGCTTGGCCCTTGTATCTAGGAGTTGTTGGTGATCATTAATGGCCTTTTGATAATAATAATAAAAAATTGGTCATCAAATCCTTGAATAGACCTTTCATCTTCTAAACAACTTGTTGAACATTTGAATTTAGAAGTTGCCTATGTTAGTCAAGTTGTTCGAGAAGAGTGATCATTTTTTGTTTATTATCTTCGATGTTCATTAGTTGATCCAACCCTAGATTTAGTAAGGCGGCCTCTTTTAGCAATTGGGTAGTGGAGAAACTTGGAAGACATTGAAGTTTTCCCAGAAAGGATATCTTCAATTAACTTCAAAGGATCGTCTTTGTCATCATCTTCATCCATACTACTAACATCTTCATTCTCCCCACTATTATCGTTGACTACTTCAATTGTTTCATGGAGAAGAACAGGGTCTTGACAGCATATGGTTGGTCAGCTTCAACTTCAGGTTGGTTTGGCTATGGTTGATGTAACACCCTCCGAAGGACATTACATTTTAGACCAACTCCTTTTAATTCTTTACCCAAGTTATAAAATATTTGATATTATAAAATACGAGTTAAAAAATTTCTTTTTCACGGATAACATAAACTTACCGAATTATAAAAAACACAAGACATAAGAACTAAATAATATACTTTACATATAAACAAAGTTTACTACAACCATAAGTACATCATACTTACATACCCAAAAAACATAAACATCTAGCACGACCAACCTAGACTGGCCTAAATTCACAACACCTAAAGAAAAGAGTCCTCCTCAGAAGACAAATTCCCTAGCCAGGAATGTCTCGACAGATAGAAATCTGAGCAGAAGATATCTCAAAGTCCTCCCTAGGAGTATAGTGAAGATCACCCCACAACTCCTTGATAGGTATGACAAACTCTACATATACAGCAGCAAAAGAAAAAGTCGTGACCCCTTGGTGGGTCTTACTTACGGATAGAGTAATGTCACCACAATACTCTATATGCTATGTGTCCCAATGGACACGCCAAGCATCAGCGCCTTCAAGAAACTATAGTCTAACAAAACCTAGCAGATCCCCCCTTGCCGCTATCACAGTCTTCACAGATATAAGCATAAAACAGAAACAGACAAAACAATAATACAAAAAGGTGAGATCTCCTACATCAATACCATCATGGCAGCATAGAAATAATAATGACAATAATGTCATTCACATACAGTAATATCACAGAACAACAGGTATAATCATGTTATCAACTAATAGATAATTCAACAATATATATCACAATATATGAATACTAATCATACTACAAAAAATAAGTATACTGACTATGCCACAACAATATGTACACTGACTATGCACATGCACAATGTGTATACTGACCATTCTTATGCACAATGCACTCATTTCCTACTCCATGAAGCTAAACACAATTTCAGAGAGAATGATCTAGAAGATATGTCTGTACATCATCCACCTCAATTCAAGAGCTATAATTTTTCTCAGTGTATACATCATGGTTTGTTCAAGACATTCTATGTCAGATCGTGAATAGAGTAGTGTTCACGTCAAGAACGTCAGTGCGTTTGCATCGGTCACCACAGCACAATAGTGCGACTAACTGGCCACCTATGAATTTCCGCACCCCGACGCCTCCAAGGTCATTCATAGACCTTCACTAATAGAATTCGCACCTGCACAAAGGTGTAATTCAACTCCTAGGCAACAATAGCCTTAACAGACACAGTCTGACAAATAATGCATGATCAATGACTCAATGCATATCACAAGTCATTACCAGCTACAACCAAACATTGATATATCCAAGACCAGTACATCAGCCCAATAGCAAACTACTGTATTTCTCAATCGCATAGCATTTTTATCGCATTTTCATAATCGCGTAACAATTATGTTATGTTTTCAAATCGCGTAAAGATTTTAAGACGTTTTCTTAATTATGTAGCTAAAAATCATCATTTTTAAATCACGTAAGAATTTCTCTACATATTTTCAATCGCGTAAAATATTTTCTTAATATTCCAAGCTCAATTTAAAACTTTTCTCATAGTTTATAAAAATTAGACATTAATTCCAACATTTTCTAACTAAACCTCCTTTAATTAATATTTCCAAACATTTTTCACAAAAACTTAGATTTATTTTCATCAAGTCAAAATACTACAAAAATCCTTCTCCATTACTCTTATTAAATAAGATACTCTAATTTTCAAAACATCATCCTAACTTTATTTCCATACTTAAGGCCGAAAATCACTCTTTGTTCATTACTCTAAATAAAAACTTTCTTAAATAAAATATTTTAAATTCCAAACCATCCTTGAAAATTATTTCCATTGACATAACCGAAAATCATTACTTCTTAAATTATAAAATTATGTTCATCTTCTTTTTACTTGTAAATTCTTTAATTCTAATTTAGTCCCTAAATCATCTACGTAATATTTTCTAACATTCTTTCCAAAACTTTTATTATTCTAATTCTAAATAAAATCCCTTCAATTTAACTTATCAAAAATCATCTTAAATAAAATACTTTAAGTCTCCAAATTACTTCTCCATCCTATTATCAAATACCATGGCCGAAAATCACCTTTTTAATTGATAATAAAATTTGTTCTCCATTTTTATTTTATAAACTCTTGATTAAATTTCTTATCACTAAATCCTCTAGGTTAGCATTTAATAAACCATTTTTGCATTGGATTACCCATTTGTGGGCATAGAGGCCGTGAGCCTCATGGTCTTTGGAACCAAAAAAATTGCTTTCCTTTCCAACACAATTATAGCATACAATATACTTTAAGCATCACAATTCTACTATATCAAGTTCATGCATATATCAGAGCAATAAAATCACATAGAACAAATAATTACAAATTACACAATCACATACATATGGTGAATAAATTCTCACATGCATTCATCACCTAAATTTTGTATCCCTCACCACCATAATTGGTTGATGAGATTAATCTCCCTCTTACCTTAGGTGTAGCTTCCTAGCTCCTCCTTGAGTCAACTTTTACCACCAAGTTGATCTTAAAATCAAAGTAACATAAACATATTAACATCTAAGGGTTGATTAAGATGGTCATGGATCAAGTATGGTCTTAGAACTTTAAAAATGAATCAAGAAACAAAGTTTCAAGAACTTTACCTAGAAACCTTTGATCTTAAGATTGAAGAACAACCTTGAGGATAATAGAACTAGGGGTTAATCACAACATCAAAGTATCTTAGAATGGTGTTTAGAATCAAGTAGTAAGCTTAGTTTGAATTATGAAAGGTTGGAGGGTGGAAAATGGTAGTTTGGCCATGAGTTTGAGGGAGAGAAAATGAGAGAGAATTTTGTGTTTAGCTTTAAATGAAAAAGATGACAAGCTTTGAAATGTGATAAAAAAAAAATGTGTTTTGGTCTTCTTTGAAGCTTAATGGCCGTGGGGCTAGAGAAAGAGTGATCAATTTGATCACTTAAACTCCTCACAACCATGGATTACATCAAGGGTGTAAATCAAATCTTCTCCTCCAAGCTTATTTCCTATTGGTCCATCACAATGAGTCATGGCCCCTTTTGTTGACTTCAAGCAAACTTCTCAAGTAAGCTTGTTTCTCATTGGTTCACCATAAAGATGTCGTAACCATCAAGTTTGACTAGCATCTAGATATTTTCCAAAAGCTATTACCCAATGGACAAAAGCTACTGCTATTTATTGTCTAATGAATAATAACATTACCCAATGGATAATAGCATTATCCAATGGATAATAGAATGGAACAAAAACACAATAACATTACCCAATGGATAATAACATTATCCAATGGATAATAGAATGTAACAAAAACTAAGATAAAGAAAATTTTTGAAAACTGTTTCCGATTTCAAGTTTTGTAAGTTCCCCTGGCTCCGCATTAATAGTCCAAAACTTTTTGGTCCAGAAAATTTTTTATTTTTCCGGGCTTGCCTCAAACACACATACAGTCTAAAATAATATTAAAATAATTCACAAAAATCACAAAAATTACAAAAAAAAAAAAATATATATAATAGAGAAACAAAGAAAAATCAGGGTGTTACAGTTGAGGGGAAGTGCTTTCTTATACCAGCAAAATGAAAATAATTAGAACAAGTTATACAAAATTCAACTTCAAATTAAAAACTTGAGTATCAAACCTGAACAACAGCTTCAATGTCTTCGAGAGAAGTGTCTCGAGTAGCTCCAATACTTATTTCTCTTTCTGGTTGAATTTCAAATTCAAAATGCCCTTCGAATCGAGCACTACGAGCTGGAGATACTTCTTCAGGAAAAGGTGTTTAGACACCTTGTGAAAGGATTGAGCCCCTTTGAGGAGAAGGACGAGGATATGGAGTCCTTGGCCTTCTCAAGGTCACAGGGGAATTTTCTCTTGATAGATGGAGAGAGGAAGGTTCCTGTTCAAAATCCAAAAAGTTAATAAATAAAGAAGAAGAAATTTTGATCACTACAAGGTAAAAGAGAAAAGGATCTTACCATAGTGTTTTCAGTCCCTTGGTTCACCGAGGAAGACCTTGCAGCTTTTGAAGTTGGTTGCTCTTCGATTTTGTGCTAAGAAGAGTCAGAACTATCGACATTCAAGACTTCTCTTCCTCTTTTGACAGCCATGTGTTTCACTCGGCCTGTCTTGATAGGGCTTTCACCTATGGCCTTTTTCTTGAGGTTTAAAAGTCAATTGAAGTTAGATATGAAGATATGACAAAGATGAGATTGAAGGTTATTTATCTTTACCTTCAACTTTTGGGTAGTGGTAGGTTCTTCAGGATTTTTGAAAGTCTCTCTCTCAATTGATTTCACCTTAGAAGAAGTTGGCCTAGCAGACTTTTTTTTTCGAGCCAGAAGTAGAGGTTGTTTTCTCAGTTGTTTTGGACTTAATAGTCTTTGAAATTTTTCTGAGCCTCTGGGGGTCATCTTCCCAATTTTCCTTGGCATGACGATCCTCCATCACCTTGGTCCTTTTCAAGACAATATTAAGAAAATGAAATGATTACAGTCCAATTCAAAAATAAAAGGGTAAGAATAAATTAATGAATTTTACCATGGGGAGGATTTTTTTATTATTCGAGTATATTCATACATTGGATCTCAACAATTATCCAGATAACAATTAGTAAAAGTCACCTTATACTTCTCTGAGTCCTTACTCACATCTAATGCTCCACCTTTAGGGCCTAGATACCAATTGGTCATACCAAAAGGAACAATGGGAAGTGGAGGGAACTTAAGTGGGGTTTCAAAATCCTTAAACAAAGAAAAAGGATTCAAAATTAAAGCATTAATAAACTGTGCATAACATTTCTGGTAATGTTCTGCTCTTTTTTGCTTCATGGTTTGTTCATCTTCTCGAACCACTAGTCTTAAGTTTCGAGGATCATATTTAACTTTAAAAAATTTCTTAAACTTTAAGCCTTATCTGAGGTGCTTACCTTTTGACTTTTTCCTGGCATCTGCAGTCTGCACAAAAGATCCTGGATTAGTTATCCTTCAGAAGCATTCTTTAATCTAAAGTTTTTGAGAGAAGTAATAATGGTTCGACCAATTGTGAAACTGAGGGTTGTGAAAGATTTTACAATCAAAGGGGTTAATTCTTGTCACATTTTTCTTGAGGAAGTGTTTGTACTATTTGAAGTCTCTGGCCCTAGATTCACAGATTTAACATTCCTCTCGAGTCGAAATAGGAGAAGGAATGCATTGGGAAAAACCAAACTGCCTTGAAACACACAAAGGTAGGTAAAATATTAGACTGAAGTCTTTGGATTTTAGGAAGCTAGAAGAGAATATTTGAGTAGTAAACATATTACTCCACAAATCAAAGTTTTCAGACTGGGACTCTGGGCTTTCGCAAAAGAGAGGTTTCCAAAACCAATCAGGACCACAGTCTCGACAGGTAAAGGGAGAGAAGTTGAATTTATCTAAGCGAAATTTCATGTTGCTAAACAAAGTAAAGAAATACTTGAAGCTATCAACCTCCCTTCTAGTTTTCAAAGAATAGTGGAGGTGAGACAAATGATTCCCTTCGCTAGTCTAGGAAACGTTAGGAGGAAAGGTACTTTGGAGATAGGGTTCGAAAATAGCATTGAGCCAAAGCTAAACCAGCCAGAAGGGACCACCTAAGTTAGTTTGGGGTTTGTCCTCAAATCGAAGCAAATTTATAGATTTAGCCATCGAGGAGTAGAATTGGGCAAAAATTAATTTGCTCAAGCACAAGGGAGTTCCCTCGTGAATGAGAATGGCTAGATGGTGCAAGGATTTAGGAACTTGCAAAGACTTAGTGCAGAATACAAAAGCACTAAGCCATAAAATAAGAAAAGCAACATGTTCTTGGTCAGAAATGGTATTAGTATCAAGTTTGTTGTTGTCAATAAAGGTTGCATATGTGAGTTTCAACTAGTTAGGTTCAATGATTTCTTTTGGCTTTAAGATATTGGTAATAACTCTTCCTGTAAGTTTTAAGCCTGTTATGGTAGCAAGATCGAAAAGAGTAGGGGAAGCAAATGCCATAGGGGACATGGAAAAAGTTAGTAGTTTTGTTTCAGAAAAAGAAAGAACTAGATAAAATAGGAGCGTTATATTTGATAAGCTCCCTACTAAGTTGAATAAAGTAAAAAAGCCAGCGGCTTTCCACTAGTATTACTTAGCATTTTTAACCCTATTTAACCATTGTAAATAAAGTGATTTAGTTTCAGGGCCTGTAGGGGGAGAACTTCTAAAGATTTTCAGGAAAGAATCAAAGAAGTCAGTTTTTAAGGAGGAGCCAAAAGCGTAGATAGACTCACCCTCTAGACATGGAAGAAATGAGAAATGGACTCATAGTCATCAAGAGGAAGAGTTGGCCCTAGAAAAACATATTTTTCATTGGCGATAGAAAAAGGGATCATTACTTGAGATTTCCAAGGATCTAAGTTATTTGTAGATAGGTTTGGAGCGAATAAAACCCCTCTTTTCTCCAGAGGAGCTGTAACAGTGGTAACATTAAGATTAACCACCTCGTCAGTCTTGGTTGTGGAATAAGAATGCTGGGTTGAAGCAACTCTGGTGGAGGAAGATGCCATTGAAGCTTGAGATTTCAGGAAGGTAAAATATGTAGGAATGGAATGAAATGGTACAAAAGAATCGATTTTAGCATAAGATTATGCTTTTGCGCTTGAAGAAAGAAGACAAGAACTAGAAGATTGAAGGAAAGGGTTCAAGGCACAACAAGGAAGCTCAAAGAGAGAATAGAGAAAGAGTGCTCAGTGCGGAAGAAGATGAAAAGTGAGGCAAAAAGGGCTCGCTTGTGATTTTAAAAGCATGTTTAAAAAAAAAGGTGCATCTGGCCCTTATTAAAACTAGCATTATGATAAGACAACTAAAGCCATTTCCCCATAAAGACCATTATTAGAATTGAAATTCCTAAAAAAGTGGGAATGTTGGTTAATGGGAGAAAGGGCACATTGTGGCTGGGGGTTATTTAAATTTTAAATTAAAATTTATATACTTTCCCTCTTACCTTTCCTTATCTACTCATGTCAGTTTGAATTGATAAAAAGCAACTAAAGCTATTAGTCAAGATTTAATTGAAAAGTAATGCTTGAAACAATAATATTTATCTCTCATACTTCAAGAATAAATATTAGGGGCTATCTGTTGGTATAAAAATAATACTTTTCAATTCAGACAATTTTGAGGTGCATTTGATCACTCGGTATGAATGATATTCACTAAGTTATGAACTTACACATACTCTGATTCTCTTAGAGTCAAAATTTTTGTGAGCTTTGAAGTTACCAAAATGGAGATTTCAATTTGGTCTCGAAAATTGAGATTCAAAAAGGCTATTAACTACACTTAGGGATTTTATGAATACAAAAAGTGAAGATCTCAACCAGAAGGCAGTAGTCGTTTGAAGTTTCAAAATTTGAATTCAAATAAGATATAATTTGAATTTAAATCAGAAGTTAGTACCAGTTACAAGTGTAAGATCTAGATAACACGATGATTGCTAACAAAGACTGGCAGTTACTTGTAGTACAAGGATTTCTGATAATGATTAGACAATTTTAGACACTTTTCAGAATCTTGCAAATGGGGTAGTTACTTAGGATTTCCATAAATACTAAGAGGATGGAAACATTTAAGAGTTGGAATTCACTTACTTGCATACATTTCTAAACATGCTTTCAGTCACTCTGACACATAATGAGCAAACAGAAATTAGTCAAGCATGTTTCCATCCTGCTTCTTTTCTATAAACTTTACAATTCCAATGCAAGTTTAATTCAAGTTCATTTCTATTTCTAGTCATTTACTTTCTTGCAAATTCTCTTCTACTCCTGATCGAGTGGTCTTCTCAAGTTCATTTGATTTCTTTTACATTGCTTCCCTTTAATTGCTTTCTTTATCTTTATGCAAGTTTACTTTTTTGTCAACTTTACTTCCTTGCACATTTATTCTTTATGCATTTTTATTGATTTCCTTTATTACTTTCATTTATCATTCTACAGTTTACCTATTCTACTAAGTTTACTTTGCAATGCATTATTTCTATGCACTTTACGTTTCCTACAATCTAACTATTTTCCTTTAATTGCTTTTAATAGATTTCAAAGTGAAGAAGAAATGATGTAAACATTGATTTCTGAATATTGCTCATTATCAGAATTCGAAGTTAGTTGTTTACACTACACAATGTCCTTATATAAGATCACAAATTGATATAGTAACTAACTTTCCTAGATAACTAACTGAAAAGAACTACCTCTGCTAACTAACTATGCTAACCAACTAATAACACTGATAAATAATGTGATGACAGTTGCTCTTTGAGTAAATGTTCAGTGTTGCTCAACTCTGTTACCCCCCCTCGCAAGTTGGGCTATATGGATTGAATAGGCCAAGCTTGAGACATAAAGTTGAGAAATAATGAGCAGCAAGTGGTTTGGTAAAAATACCAGCTAGCTGAACTGAGGAGGAAATGGGAAGTAAATGTATCAAACTAGTGGAAACCATTTCCCGAATGAGATAACAATGAAGCTCAATATGTTTTGTCCGCTTATGAAATGTGGGATTAGAGGGAAGGTAAATAGCAGAGAGGTTATCACAATAAACGACAGCTGGGAATTGAACTGAAACTAAAATATCAGTGACTATGAATTGTAACAATTGTATCTCGCAAGCCAAAGAAGCCAAAGCTCGATATTCAGCTTCAGAAGAAGACTTGGAAACAGTGTGTTACTTCTTGGATTTCTAAGAAATGAGAGAATCTCTAAGAAACACACAATAATGATAGATGAATTTTCTTGTATCAAGACAACCAACTTAATCACTATCAGCAAAGCCCTTGCGTTTGAATTCATTAAAAGCAGAAAAGAACAATCCCTGACTATGAGTACCTTTAAGATATCTGAGAATCCTAGTGGTAGCTTGGTAATGAATAATAGTTGGTTTGGAGATAAATTGACTGAGTTGTTGCACAGCAAAATAGATATCAAGTCTAGTGGTAGTCAAGTATAATAGTCTGCCAATAAGCCTCCTATACGATTTTGGATCAGAATATGGATCACCAATAGTGGCACTCAAGTTGACAGTTGGATTAGTTGGAGAAGAAGCTGGTTTGGCAGCCAAAAACTAGCATCAGAAATGATCTCTAATGCATATTTTCTTTGATTAAGAACAATACCTTTAGCAGAACGTGTGATCTCAAGTCCCAAGAAGAACTTTAGGTTGCCCAAGTCCTTGATTTTAAATGAAGACTCAAGAAATTGTTTAGTATAATCAATCTCAGCAAGATTGTTACCTATGAGAATGATGTCATCGACAAAGATAAGAAAGGCAGTAAATGATCCAAAATGGCTCTTGACAAAGAGGGAATAATTTGCCATTGACTGAGTATATCCAAGAGAAATCAAGGCAGTGGATAATTTTGCAAACCATTGTCTAGAATCCTACTTTAAACCATATAATGACTTTTCCAATTTCCAAACTAGATTAGGATGAGGAGAAGAGAAACCTAGTGGTAAAATCATATAAACCTCCTCATGCAAGTCACTATGCAAAAATGCATTGTTGACATCCAGTTGCTAAATATTCCAGGCATTAGCTGTTGCTACAGAAAGTAAAATTCTCACTGTGGTCATTTTTGCAACCGGGTAAAATGTATCAAAATAGTCTACACCCTCAGTTTGAGTGTATCCCTTGGCTACCAGATGTGCTTTGTACCTTTCCACAATACCATCAACCTTGTGCTTGATTTTATAAACCTATTTGCAGCTAATTGGTGTTTTCCTTAGAGGCAATTCAGTAAGGGGCCAAGTATGATTTTGCTCCAAGGCCAAAATCTCAGCCTGCATGGCCTCTTTCCAGCAATCTAATTTGAATGCTTGGGTAAAAGATGTTAGTTCAACAGAAGAAGAAATAGCAAAGCAGAAATTTTTGTGTGATGAAGAAATGGAATTATAATTTAAGGTGGAAGATAGGGGATACAAAACAATACCTGAGGAAGATTGGCATGGCTGAGAGCTAGCTAGCATACAGTGACAGTCTTGTAGATATTTGGGAGGATGCCTGCATCTCTAAGATTGCCTAAGAACAGTTGCTGACTGTTGCTCAACTCTAGTTGAAGAGGAATTAGAAGGGGAATGAGAAGAATTAGGTGAAGGAGGATGAGAAAGTAATGGTTCAAGGGAAGATTTAGGTATAGGTAAAGAGTAATCAATGGGAGAAGGTTGTAAGGATAATAAATTGGTGGAAACAATAGAGTGAGATAAGGGAGATGTAGTATGACTGTATGGAAATATGTGTTCATGAAATATAACATTTCTAGAAATAAGAATGGTATTGTGTAACGCCCCTTTTTGGGAGGGAACGTCACATTATTAAATATAATGCGGAAAAACAAAAGTATAAGTTAAGACCCAATTCTTCAAATTATAATTAAACTTGTTTGATTATAGTTGTATAGATAAAGTGGTGAATATTTTTTTTTGTTAAAATTAATAAAATATAGTGACAAGGCATAATTGCAATAAAGAGTACGATAGAAGTAAAGCATACATTCGAACAACCTACGAATACATACATATATAATTATATCAAACTTGTTTAGTTACAACACCTGATGAACAAAAAGTAAAACTAGGTATGCCTCCAAAGATCATAAATGTACAGCCTACCAAAAGGTAAATCATCAGGCCCCAAAAAGACGAATAGCCATCAGTGACTATCGACAGTCTCAGCCCCTATTGAGAAAGAGAAGGAATCGTGTCAGGATCCTCCTCAGGGTCTTCCTCATCAGAGGAAACCCTCAGCGGAGGCACCGAATTATGGGCCGAGGCTCGAGCAGTGGAGAGGAATGAATCCTCCTGTGGGGTGTAATAATGATCACCTCACATGTCCCTAATGGGCATGTAAAATTCTAAATGTAAACAAACGTTGCAGGTGAAAATAGGCGGATCATAACGCCCTCAAGCTAGTGACACTGACACGTCTCCCAAGTAGACACAGCGATCCGAACTAAAGTTAACATGCCAACAGTCTGGGCCTCCGAGAAATGTCAGGCACACGTATCCCAAAAATCCTTGTGGACGGGCTATCATGATCAAAAGCAGGTACTAGTGAAGTCAGGCTAAAAACTGGGGAACTCGTGAACTTCCTCTTCTTCACCATCGTCTTCAGAGAAACATATATATATATATATATATATATATATATATATATATATATATATACGAGAGATAGTAGAGATACAGGAAAGAGGTGAGACATCCTACTTTCATTACCAATTATGGCGGTAAAGAAACAAAACGGCGTAGGATGCCCACATAGCATTATAAGAGCAATAAGCAGTAATCAAGAGACAAATATTAAATAACTTAACAATTCCAGGAAATTATACATCAGTAAGGTAACAGTTCCAATTATCATAAGAATTAAATGCTAGATAATATATGGACTCACTATGCACATGCATACGATATCAAAACCTACTCCATGGAGCTAGACATAAACAGTCAGAGAGAAAGATCAGGAGACATGTCTGCAACTCAGCTGCCGCGGCCAAAGTGCTATAACTCATCAGTTTATCCACATGCACATCAAGGCATTGTACAGACATTCTTCACTAGATCGCGATATAGGACAGTGTCTTGGTTCGGATCTTCGGTGCGTTTGCATCGATCTGCTCCACGGACAGAAGAGCTACCAACTGTCCATTGCGAGGTACCTGCACCCCGACGCCCCCAAGGTCAACATTATGACCTACACTAGTCTACTTGCACCCGCACTAAGGTGTGTTCAATCTCCTAGGCAACATGGCCTTAACAACAGTCCATCGGACTTTCACAATGCATGATGACTCAATGCATATATTGTAACACCCCAAAATTTTCTATCTCTTAAACAGTAATTTTGACAGTTAACAGAATTTTACTGTTTAGTAATTTCTGGATACTGTAAAATTATTTTGATTATTTCGTCAGCATATTTGATCATTTTGAGTGGTTTACTCCGTGTCAGGAAAATAAAAATTTTTGGGCCAGGGAAAACTTTACGTAATTTAATTTTTACCATTAGGTTTTAATTATTTTACGTGATCTGATTTGATATTTGTGTGTTTTCTAATATTTATGATTTTTGTGGATGATTATGAATTTTTTTTGTTTGTGGATCCAGGGGGTGTATGTGGGCCCAAGTGGCCATACGTAGGCTCAGGTGGGTCCCGCAAAGTGAAAAAATTTTCTACACATAAAAAAATTTGTACTGTTTAGACGGAGACAGGGGATCTTACTAAACCTGAATCCAAAAACAGTTTTAGAAAAAAAAATTACTGTATTTTGTGCTGTATTTAATTATTGGACGATAAAAATATAGTAAATATATTCTTTCATGGGGTTATAACAGATAAAAATAAAATTCTATACTATTAAGTCAACATTAGTGGTTTGGATATCTACCATCGATTTAATCACTGTTGGAGATTTAATCTTGATTTAATCAATGGTGGAGATTTAATTTTAAAAGTGAATAGGATCAATTATAACCGTTGGATGGAAATTAAATTAAGGGTAGAGATTTAGTCTTATAAATGGCTATGACCATTATCAACCCTTGGATGTAGATTTAATCAATGGTGGAGATGAATCATTAATGACCATTGGATTTGGATTTGGATCAATGGTAGAGAATTGGTCATCAAAAATGACTACAACCATTTTGGATCCCAGGATGTAAAGTTTGAAGGTGTAATCTTGACCCTTCATTTTGGAGACACATTCAATGGTTAGGATTGCAAGCCAAAAATGATCCAATGGCTCAAATAAAGTCTTCCATCTATAACCTAAACTTAGTAACTATTTTTAATCCAAATCATTCTTTTAATCAATGGTTAGGATGGCTTAAAGTGATGGTTATGAAATTGTCACATTTGAAGTGCATGAAGAGGGGGGGACGGTTTGGAGATGCAAGGGAAAGGGGAGACAACTTTGAATAGGCTTTTTAGGCCAAAGAAAAAGATGAAGTCAACAATAGTAGTTTAAATTTGATTAGTAACTAATTAATCCTAATTTGGTTAATCTAATGGCCTAATTAACAAGCTAAGTAAACTAAATTAAATGTTAAATTATTATAATTTAATTCTTAATTAGATATCCTAATTTTAATTAGAGGTTATAATATATGAAATAATATGTTTAATTAATTAGTTATATAGTTAGAATATTAATTAAGATTTATTAGGAAATTTAACCAAACTAATTACCTAATTAATTAGCATGCAATTAGGTGTAAATTGAAAATAATTAATTCCCTAATCCTATGAAGAGCCACACGGTCATGCAGCTTGGAGAGCTTCTCCAAGGTTCTTGAATTATCTAGCATGGCAATTTAATAATTCAAAGATGACATAAGCCATGTG
Source organism: Ormosia semicastrata (assembly GCA_029884595.1). Taxonomy (NCBI): domain Eukaryota; kingdom Viridiplantae; phylum Streptophyta; class Magnoliopsida; order Fabales; family Fabaceae; genus Ormosia; species Ormosia semicastrata. The sequence goes on from JAQQTO010000060.1 coordinate 82,766,116, forward strand.
TTTTCAATGTGAACATAATTGGTGATATTTTGGGTTCAAACTTATCTCCTAATATTACCTGCAAACTACTACACGGCTGCACCATTTAATTTACTATCAATATTCATTTCTTTTCTCTCACCAAAAAGTTTACACTATTTCCTCTCAAATTTCCCAAGAACACCAAGAACAACACCATGAACTTCACCTTCTTCCTTTCTTGAGTTATTCGGTCACCACCCATAGAACCACTTCTAATCTTCCATAATTTTATCTAGTTACATATCTTGAATCCTCTCATCAATCTAAAACACTTTCATGTTAGGAACTTCTCAAAATTCTATCATCTACAACCTTGTCCTTCAAGTTAAAGATCAAAAAGCTTATGTTTTCCTTCTTGTGAGGAATTCGGTCAACCACCCTAAGACCACCCTTCAAGTTTGTTTAATTTAATCCAACCATAGATCTTGAATCTACATGATATTCTAAGCAACTTTCATGTTGGAGACTTTCTCTAAATCATTCATCTTCATGGACTTTCTTCAAGATCAAAGTTATTGGGTTTTTGAGGTGAAGTGTAAGGAAACTTCATTTCTTCTCTCTTTTTCATGTTCTAAACCATGTTTGATCCATGGTTCCTCTTAATCAAGCTTAGTATACTAATTTCTATGTATTTTGTTTTGTATTTGAGAAGCTGATAATCACATATTTTATTTATTAAGAAACCCTTATGATTAGTCATTCACACTCTCCATATTCTTAATTGATCGAGTTTGGTATGATTTTGTGAGTCTAAGCTCAAATTGGTCCTAATTGAATATTTTCAGCATTATTGAGATTTTACACTGTTTCTGTATTTTGGCCATAACTTGAGTTCCTGATATCTGACAATTATGAATTTTATCTTGTAGGAAAGCTAAGAGAGAGCTCTACAACTTTGATGAAGAGCTCGAAGTCTTAAACAGATGTCTAAGGGACCTAAGTGTACATGAAAGTCAGAATACGAGTTCTGTCACTAGAATCCGAACGGTGTGCACTCATAAAATCATATATCAAGTTTTAATTATGGAGATGGGCTGAAATTTGGATAGCTGATAGTCAAGACCCAAATAAACAACTTTCATGAAGAACACATTTTGAAATAATGAAGTCTAATGGGTCAGTTTGAGCTTGCAAGTCGAAACAGAGGTGCTGAAGTTGGGTTTGAGCAACCGCGGTATTTGGGTCATATCTTGGGCTGTAGGAAGCCAAATTGGACGATCCAGATATGCATATTATAGCCAAGACAAAGACCTAAAACTTTCATGAAGAATACTTTTCATGAATCCGAAGCATTATCGGTCGTTTTTGGCTTCCAAGTCAGACCAAGGAATTTTCGCACTCACCAACCCATTCACCTACTTCACTCACCAACCCATTCACCTACTTCACTCACCAACCCATTCAACTACCCCATTCACCAACCCTTTCACCTACTTCATTCACCAACCCTTTCACCTACTTCACTCACCAACCCTCTCAACTACCCCATTCACCAACCCACTCCGCTTTGTCATTTTGCTACCCCAGACTTCTATAAAAGGGCACCATCGGTTATCATGGAAGACACAACTTGAACTCTCCTTCATTTCTCTCATAGTTTCTTCTTGTTTCTTCTTGTTTCTTCTCAGTTTTTCTTGTGATTTCCTTTTAGCTATGTGTAACTAAACCTCCTTTGGTTAAGAGGGTGATGAAACTGCTAGTATTGATGTTGTAAACCTTGCATATTTGATTATTTGCTTATGTTTTTATTCATATATTTCTGAATCTATTGTTGGTATGAAGTTTTTATACTTGTTTCCACTTTCTATGAGATAGAGTTGGGTTTATTATGCACGGTTGTGGTAATAGATCTAATGGGATGTATGATGTTCATGTGGGTATAATTATATTTGCCGCTTATAAAAGTGGTAGATTTGGGTTTATTATGCACGCATTGTGGTAATAGATCTAGAGAAATATATGTTCTAAGTAATTTAATGTGTGATTAGATCTTAGTGTAATTGATTTTCTAAATCTTAATGCAATTGTTGAATAATTGTAAGAAGCGGTTGCTTTATGATTAATCGGTGATTAGAAGTTGATTTGAGCGGTTGCTAAATTGGCCAACACGTAAGGAAAACAGAGGTTTACTCTCACAATTGCATAAAAACATAATTGAGCATGTTGGAATAAAATAATATGTGGATTTACATCATCATATAAATCTAGTGGTGGATTCAATCTCTTAACCAATTTTCTTATATTGTTGTTTTCAAGATTTTTATTTATTGTTATTGTCTTTGAAACTGTTTCATTATTCATCAAAACTCCAAAACCCCCTTTTTATGTTTATTGTTAATTAGAGTTTAAATTGGGAATTACTTGATAGTGTTAATTGACTTGGCTGTGGATCCTTACTAACTACAACTAGTTGTAAGGTTTTTTTTAAGGTGAGCTAACAAGACGCATCGAAGCCTTTGGTGGTGAAGGACCTGGAAAAAGAAGCAAATCAAGAAGTTTTTGAGGATCTTCAAGAGGTAAGAGGGAGATCTATCTCACCAACCAAGTATGGTGGTGAGAGATGGTCTTATACTTGATGGATGGTGAATCCATGTGAAGATTCCAATCCATGGTCATATAATAATTTATGTGTGTTTATGAGCTTTGATTTATTTGCTTATGCTTGATATGCTTTGCATGATTTTATGACTTTGATGATATGCTTATATTATGCATGATAAGTGTATGGCATATTTATAGTATTTATGATGAAATATATATATGTGCATGTCATGATGTGGTGATAAAATGGAAATTAATTTTTGGCTTCAAAGGCCAAGGGGGAGGCTACGGTTTTGAGCTCCCAAAAATTAGAGTTCATGTTAAAAAATTTCAAGACTAAGGAAATTAATTTTTGCGTCCTTAGAACTTAGTGAATTTCGGCTAAGACACCTCAAAATAGGTGTTCATAAATTAATATTTTCATGAAAAATAAAAATGGATGATTTGAAGAGTATGGAAAATAAACAAAGGGTCTGTTTTTTTAAGAAAACAAGAATACGGTCTTTGAGGAATTTTTATTGCTTTATTTTGTGTAAAAAGATCCTAAGTATTTTTCTAAATATGAGTTTTGAATGAAACGGGCAAACATTGATTTTAAGGATTTGCAAAGAAGGTGAACAAGGATTTGCAAAGAAAGTGAAAAAGGATTTGTAAAGAAAGTGAAAAACGATTTGAACAAATGAGTTTGGTTTTTATAACCATCGGTATTTCAGTTTTGAAAATAAAATTTTAATGGTTTTGTTTGTGTAAAACCATATCAATTTAGAAGGAAAAATGTTTTGATAATTTTCAATAGTCATGTTCACGTTTTCGAAGGCTTGTAATGCATTGATTTTGATGAAACTAAGTGATTTTCCAAGTGGAAATATAATTAATTTAATACAAGGAATTTGAAAAGGGAATCAGAGTATTTTAGCACTTGAGAAATGAATTTTTATGTAAATGGAAAAGAGAGGTTGCAAGTGAACCTCAATTTGTTTTAAAAAGAATTTATTTTTGTTAAAATCCCATTGGATTTTGGAATGCGTTAATAATTTTTAAAGTTAGAAACATTGATTTAATTCAATGGAATTGTGAATTTGTGGAATATACTGTGAAAAAGAATTTTCTTGAATAAGAAGATATATTAAATGAAGTATAAAGTTATATTATTTTGAGGAAGGTTGATTTGGAAATGATTTGGGAAAAATGGAGAATATAATGGTATTTTGAAAATTTACTAATGTATAACTTATTTTTGAGTTTTGAAGTACGTTAGAAAATGTTAAGTTTTGAAACGTTGATTTATATCAATGGAAAAGTGATTTTGTGAATTATATTTTGGAAAAGAATTTCTTGAGTAAAGAAATGTGGAAAAAGATTTTCTTGAGTAAAGAAAATGTGTTAAATAAAGTATAAAGTCATATTATTTTGAGAAAAGTGGAAATGGAATTTTTGAAGAAATGAGAAATATTTTCTGTAATGGAATTGTGGTGAAAAAAGTTATTTACGTATCTTAAAAATGTAATTTTTAAAGTACGTGGTTTGAAATAAAGTAAAATATTTCTAAGTGTTTGAAAATACAGTAAAATATTTTTACACGATTTGAAATATGATAAAATATTACTACGCGATTGAGATGCGTTGAAACATTTTAAGTGATTTGAATTATGTTTAAATATTTTATGTAATTTGAACTACTGTTGAAAAATCACTATGTGATTTAAAAGTGATAGAATATTTTTACGTGATTGTGAAAATGACAGAAAATCGTTATGTGATTTGAAAAGTGTTTTAAATATTTTGAGAATGATAGAAAGTGTTTTATGCGACTTAAAAGAATGATTTTTAAATTTCACAATTTTGAAAATGATGGAAAATAATTACGCAATTTTAGAAACGTATATTTTTATGAGATTGAGAAAAATGATGAAAAATTTAATACGTGATTTAAAGGTGCAACAGAAGAGTTGCAGTATTGTGAAAACGTAACAGAAACATTTTGGAATTGTGAAAACGAATTAGAAATGCTGCGTAATTTTGTGAAAACACAACGAAATTGTTTTATAACTATGAAAATGTGATAATATGATTTTTCTATTAAAAATACAGTATAAATACTATAGAACTAGTATATGGATGCTGTATGAGAAAATGACATTTTGTCTGTGATTGGATTTGGTGCATTATACGTGCATTGAAAAAATATGCGTTGAAGCATATGATTACATTGAACAAATGAAATTGAAAAGATTTGGCCCTTTGGGGTTGGACTTGCACTGATATATTCGTGCATTGTATAAAATATAGCTAATAGCTATTATGACCCTTGTGGTTGAAGAGGGAATGAGAATTGATAGTGAGGTCTATGATGGATCTTGGGGGCGTCGAGGCGCGGCGGTCGACTAGTGGACAGTTGGCGAGTACCCTGTGCCACTTGGCGATGCAGTCCATTGCAACGCATTGACGATACCCGACAAGAACACGATTCTTTTCAACGACTGGGAGATTGTCTTTGGGCTAAGGCTGACAATTAACTAAAGCATTCATCTCAAAATTGTGAAAACCTTCATGGAGTTGTTTTTAGTAAACTGAGTCTTTGTGCATATGCATAAATCTGAGCATTTATATCTGTATGATATATTAATTGAGGAATGTTGGCTATGACAATTGTTTTGAGTACTTGGATGATGATTGAACTGATAAATGATTAGATGATAATGGTTGATTAATGCTGATAGCATGATTATGGTATGATCTATCTGTATGATATTGCTGTTTGTGTAATCTCTGTGCTGCCATGTTGGTATTGGTGTAGGTGATCTCACCTCTTTGTTATATTATTTTGCTTTGTCTGTATTGTTAAAATTATACAGTAGAAGGAATGAGTTGTCTTAGACATAACAAGTGGTAGATACTCAGAGATTGATGGAAACATTGAAAAGTGGCTGTCTCAAGTTCGAAGATGTGCCGGGTAGACAAGGAGTAAAGTTCTGATGCATCAAGTCGATACAAGAGAAGGAACGAGTATGTTAAGATTTAATGCTAGTGTTGTACCGTGCTATTAAGTAGGACCGGTCATGGGGTTTGCTACTGTTAAAAAAATAAGTCTGTTAATTTTATATTTCTTTTTAAATTGTGATATTAATTGGTGTCAATATTGCATAATGAATAGTTGAAGTATAATTTTCAATATTACCTAATATTTTCAGTAAATTTACGTTTCAGTAAAGAAGAAATTTTGAAACCTATCTTTTATAACTCAAACTTTGTGCGAATTTCTTTTCAGATTATGAGTCGGGAGTCAGAAATGTGATGCCCTAAGGAGGGTGTTACATTAGTTGGTATCAGAGCACGGTTTGAGTCTTTTGGGGTTTGTGGTTAGGTCTATTTTGCTTGTGTTGTGTTCTCTGTGTTTGTTTTCCAAAAGGAAATAATGTTGTTTATAATGGATATTAGATCCATTGTATTTCGATCCGCACGCCTCAAATAATAAAAAAAAGGGAATGGCTCGGGATAGTTATACTTATGTGGAAGTGAAACATGTTACTAGTAATGCAGTTGTAGCAACGGGAGCAACGGGAGCAATGTGGAAATACGACTGCACGAACAAAGGACTGCTGTTCAGTGAAAACTGGAAGTTGAAGTTCAGAATCTGATAGAAGAGAATCAGTCTTGGAATATAAGATTTTGTAATTTTGGAACCTGGTATATTTTTAGGATATTGAGAAAGTAATTGATTTCGAAGGAAGATGTATTTATAACCATTGAGGAAACCAAAAACAGTAAAGAATGTGAAAGAAGGTACTTAATGAAGGAATGTACGTCAAGAAAATAATTTGTGGAAAAGTTGGACACATTTTCCCAGAGATTATGCCCTTTGAAAACAGAGTTTTCTATTAGTAAAATTTTAGATAGTAAGGGAAGTTGTTACTCTGAATGGAACGGTAGTGTTCTGAGCGGAAGATTTAAACAATGGAGATTGTGTCATTGGAGCTAATCCTATAAACCATACTAAATATTTCTGTGAGTGACCTATTGTTTATAACATATAATTGAGTAGATCAATTATATGTTAGAGTTATTCGTTATCCTCTGATTTGTTTACTTCTGTTTCTATTATTAGCTAATCGAGCTATTCAAGTTATTCAAATTGTTATTATAGATCAAAACTTTGTATTAGTTCGATCTATTGTTCAAAATTTTTGTGTTAGTTTGATCTGTTTCATAAACAGACGTGGTCTTTGAAAATGGATTGGTTATTTTCCAACCATATCCAATGAGATTATTTCAACAGAGTGTGAGTAATCCAGAGAAAATTTATTTTTGAAAATCGGGTTACATCCAATTCTTTGCTGGATATGTTCGATAACAGGTTCGATTCATTTTGTTATCTTATGTTTTCTTTCATCTCCTGCAATTGAACGAACAAGAAATGACATTCCTATTTAACTCTATGTCATAGTATTTGGTATAGTGTTGTGGAAAGGAGAACTCGGTAAGTGTAACATTTCCTATTAAAAGCAAAAATCTAGAATATGTAGTGATACGAGGATAAGGAAATTTTAAGTAATACATGACATTAGTTGGAAGTTATCTGAGAAAAACTATTCTAGGCATGAATGAAGATTGGTTGTCGTTATGTTAGTATCAGAGATATGGAAATTCTTTCTTTCTGGAGTAACATTCAACATCTTTAGTAATTATAGGAGTCTGAGATATCTATTTGATCAGGAGAAGTTGAACATCAGCAAAGAGATTTTGTTAGTTAGAATAGTATAGCAAGATGTAAGAGAGGAAGCTTCATGAGAATTAGAAAATAAGATAAAAGAGTAATGTTCATATTTATTCTGAGGGTATGAAATCAAGGTTATTAAATTTTGAGGATGAAATTTCTTTTTAGAGGGGGAGTAATGTAACACCCCAAAATTTTCTATCTCTTAAACAGTAATTTTGACAGTTAACAGAATTTTACTGTTTAGTAATTTCTGGATACTGTGAAATTATTTTGATTATTCCATCAGCGTATTTGATCGTTTTGAGTGATTTAATCCGTGTCAAGAAAATAAAAATTTTCGAGCTGGGGAAAACTTTACTTAATTTAATTTTTACCATTAGGTTTTAATTATTTTACGTGATCTGATTTGATATTTGTGTGCTTTCTAATATTTGTGATTTTTGCGGATGATTATGAATTTTTTTTGTTTGTGGGCCCAGGGGGTGTATGTGGGCTCAGGTGGCCATACGTGGGCTCAGGTAGGTCCCGCAAAGTGAAAAAATTTTCTACGCATAGAAAAATTTGTACTGTTTAGACGGAGACAGGGGATCTTACTAAACCTGAATCTGGAAATAGTTTCAAAAAATTTTCTTTACAGTATTTTGTACTGTATTTAATTATCGGACGATAAAAATACAGTAAATATATTCTTTCGTGGGGTTATAAAAGATAAAAATAAAATTTTATACTGTTAAGTCAACATTGGTGGTTTGGATATCCACCATCGATTTAATCACCGTTGGAGATTTAATCTTGATTTAATCAACGGTGGAGATTTAATTTTAAAAGTGAATAGGATCAATTATAACCGTTGGATGGAAATTAAATCAAGGGTAGAGATTTAGTCTTATAAATGGCTATGACCATTATCAACCCTTGGATGTAGATTTAATCAATGGTGGAGATGAATCATTAATGACCATTGGATTTGGATTTAGATCAATGGTAGAGAATTGGTCATCAAAAATGACTACAACCATTTTGGACCATTGGATGTAAAGTTTGAAGTTGTAATCTTGACCCTTTATTTTGGAGACACATTCAATGGTTAGGATTGCAAGCCAAAAATGATCCAATGGATCAAATAAAGTCTTCCATCTATAACCTAAACCTAGTAACTATTTTTAATCCAAACTATTCTTTTAATCAATGGTTAGGATGGCTTAAAGTGATGGTTATGAAATTGTCACATTTGGAGTGCATGAAGAGGGGGGACGGTTTGGAGATGCAAGGGAAAGGGGAAACAACTTTGAATAGGCTTTTTAGGCCAAAGAAAAAGATGAAGTCAACAATAATAGTTTGAATTTGATTAGTAACTAATTAATCCTAATTTGGTTAATCTAATGGCCTAATTAACAAGTTAAGTAAACTAAATTAAATGTTAAATTGTTATAATTTAATTCTTAATTAGATGTCCTAATTTTAATTAGAGGTTATAATATATGAAATAATATGTTTAATTAATTAGTTATATAGTTAGAATGTTAATTAAGATTGATTAGAAAATTTAACCAAACTAATTACTTAATTAATAAGCATGCAATTAGGTGTAAATTGAAAACAATTAATTCCCTAATCCTATGAAGAGCCACACGGTCATGCAGCTTGGAGAGCTTCTCCAAGGTTCTTGAATTTTCTAGCATGGTAATTTAATAATTCAAAGATGACATAAGCCATGTGTTTTCAATGTGAACATAATTGGTGATATTTTGGGTTCAAACTTATCTCCTAATATTACCTACAAACTACTACACGGCTGCACCATTCAATTTACTATCAATATTCATTTCTTTTCTCTCACCAAAATGTTTACACTATTTCTTCTCAAATTTCCCAAGAATACCAAGAACAACACCATGAACTTCACCTTCTTCCTTTCTTGAGTTATTCGGTCACCACTCATAGAACCACTTCCAATCTTCCATAATTTTATCTAGTTATATATCTTGAATCCTCTCATCAACCTAAAACACTTTCACGTTAGGAACTTCTCAAAATTCTATCATCTACAACCTTGTCCTTCAAGTTAAAGATCAAAAAGCTTATGTTTTCCTTCTTGTGAGGAATTCGGTCAACCACCCTTCAAGTTTGTTTAATTTAATCCAACCATAGATCTTGAATCTATATGATATTCTAAGCAACTTTCATGTTGGAGACGTTCTCTAAATCATTCATCTTCATGGACTTTCTTCAAGATCAAAGTTATTGGATTTTTGAGGTGAAGTGTAAGGATACTTCATTTCTTCTCTCTTTTTCATGTTCTAAACCATATTTGATCCATGGTTCCTCTTAATCAAGCTTAGTATACTAAATTCTATGTATTTTGTTTTGTATTTGAGAAGCCTTTGGTGGTGAAAGACTTGGAAAAAGAAACAAATCAAGAAGTTTTTGAGGATCTTCAAGAGGTAAGAGGGAGATCCATCTCACCAACCAAGTATGGTGGTGAGAGATGGTCTTATATTTGATGGATGGTGAATCCATGTGTGGATTCCAATCCATGGTCATGTAATAATTTATATGTGTTTATGAGCTTTGATTTATTTGCTTATGCTTGATATGCTTTGCATGATTTTATGACTTTGATGATATGCTTATATTATGCATGATAAGTATATGGCATGTTTATAGTATTTTTGATGAAATATATATATGTGTAAGTCATGATGTGGTGATGAAAAGGAAATTGATTTTTGGCTCCAAAGGCCAAGGGGGAGGCTATGGTTTTAAGCTCCCAAAAATTAGAGTTCATGTTAAAAAATTTTAAGAATAAGGAAATTAATTTTTGGATCCCTAGAACTTAGTGAATTTCGGCCAAGACACCTCAAAATAGGTGTTCATAAATTAATATTTTCATGAAAAATGAAAATGGATGATTTGAAGAGTATGAAAAATAAACAAAGGGTCTATTTTTTTAAGAAAACAAGAATACGGTCTTTGAGGAATTTTTATTGCTTTATTTTGTGTAAAAAGATCCTAAGTGTTTTTCTAAATATGAGTTTTGATTGAAACGAGCAAACATTGATTTTAAGGATTTGCAAAGAAAGTGAACAAGAATTTGCAAAGAAAGTGAAAAAGGATTTGTAAAGAAAGTGAAAAAGGATTTGAACAAATGAGTTTGGTTTTTATAACCATCGGTATTTCGGTTTTGAAAATAAAATTTTAATGGTTTTGTTTGTGTAAAATCATATCAATTTAGAAGGAAAAATGTTTTGATAATTTTCAATAGTCATGTCCACGTTTTCGAAGGCTTGTAATGCATTGATTTTGATGAAACAAAGTGATTTTCCAAGTGAAAATATAATTAATTTAATACAAGGAATTTGAAAAGGGAATCAGAGTATTTTAGCACTTGAGAAATGAATTTTTATGTAAATGGAAACGAGAGGTTGCAAGTGAGCCTCAATTTGTTTTTAAAAGAATTTATTTTTGTTAAAATCCCGTTGGATTTTGGAAAGCGTTAGTAATTTTTAAAGTTAGAAACATTGATTTAATTCAATGGAATTGTGAATTTGTGGAATATACTGTGAAAAAGGATTTTCTTGATTAAGAAGATATATTAAATGAAGTATAAAGTTATATTATTTTGAGGAAGGTTGATTTGGAAATGATTTGGAAAATATGGAGAATATAATGGTATTTTGAAAATTTACTAACATATAACTTATTTTTGAATTTTGAAGTACGTTAGAAAATGTTAAGTTTTGAAACGTTGATTTATATCAATGAAAAAGTGATTTTGTGAATTATATTTTGGAAAAGGATTTCTTGAGTAAAGAAATGTGGAAAAAGATTTTCTTGAGTAAAGAAAATGTGTTAAATAAAGTATAAAGTCATATTATTTTGAGAAAAGTGGAAATGGAATTTTTGAAGAAATGAGAAATATTTTCTGTAATGGAATTGTGGTGAAAAAAGTTATTTACGTATCTTAAAAATGTAATTTTTAAAGTACATAGTTTGAAATACAGTAAAATATTTCTAAGTGTTTGAAAATACAGTAAAATATTTTTACACAATTTGAATTATGATAAAATATTACTATGCGATTGGAGATGCGTTGAAACATTTTAAGTGATTTGAATTACATTTAAATATTTTATGTAATTTGAACTACTGTTGAAAAATCACTATATGATTTAAAAGTGATAGAATATTTTTACGTGATTGTGAAAATGATGGAAAATCATTATGTGATTTGGAAAGTATTTTAAATATTTTGAGAATGATGGAAAGTGTTTTATGCGACTTAAAAGAATGATTTTTAAGTTTCGCGATTTTGAAAATGATGGAAAATTATTACGCGATTTTAGAAAAGTATATTTTTATGCGATTGAGAAAAATGTTAAAAAATTTAATACGTGATTTAAAGGTGCAACAGTTGCAGTATTGTGAAAACGTAACAGAAACGTTTTGGAATTGTGAAAACGAATTGGAAATGTTGCGCAATTTTGTGAAAACACGACAAAAGTGTTTTATAACTATGAAAATATGATAATATGATTTTTCTATTGAAAATACAGTATAAATACTGTAGAACTAGTATATGGATGCTGTGTGAGAAAATGACATGTTTTGTCTGTGATTGGATTTGGTGCATTATACATGCATTGGAAAAATATGCGTTGAAGCATATGATTACATTGAACAAATGAAATTGAAAAGATTTGCCCTTTGGGGTTGGACTTGCACTGATATATTTGTGCATTGTATAAAATATAGCTAATAGCTATTATGGCCCTTGTGGTTGAAGAGAGAATGAGAATTGATAGTGAGGTCTAGATGGATCTTGGGGGCGTCGAGGCGCGGCAGTCGACCAGTGGACAGTTGCCGAGTACCCTATGCCACTTGGCGATGCAGTCCGTTGCAACGCATTGACGATACCCGACAAGAACACGATTCTTTTCAATGACTGGGAGATTGTCTTTGGGCTAAGGCTGACAATTAACCAGAGCATTCTTCTCGAAATTGTGAAAACCTCCATGGAGTTGTTTTTAGTAAACTGAGTCTTTGTGCATATGCATAAATCTGAGCATTTATATCTGTATGATATATTAATTGAGGAATGTTGGCTATGACAATTGTTTTGAGTACTTGGATGATGATTGAACTGATAAATGATTAGATGATGATAGTTGATTAATGCTGATAGCATGATTATGGTATGATCTATCTGTATGATATTGTTGTTTGTGTAATCTCTGTGCTGCCATGTTGGTATTAGTGTAGGTGATCTCACCTCTTTGTTATATTATTTTGCTTTGTCTGTATTGTTAAAATTATACAGTAGAAGGAATGAGTTGTCTTAGACATAACGAGTGGTAGATACTCAGAGATTGATGGAAACATTGAAAAATGGTTGTCTCAAGTTCGAAGATGTGCCGGGTAGACAAGGAGTAAAGTTCTGATGCATCAAGTCGATACAAGAGAAGGAATGAGTATGTTAAGATTTAATGTTAGTGTTGTACCATGCTATTAAGTAGGACCCGTCATGGGATTTGCTACTGTTAAAAAAATAAGTCTGTTAATTTTATATTTCTTTTTAAATTGTGATATTAATTGGTGTCAATATTGCATAATGAATAGTTGAAATATGATTTTCAATATTACCTAATATTTTTAGTAAATTTACGTTTCAGTAAAGAAGAAATTTTGAAACCCATCTTTTATAACTCAAACAGTGTGCGAACTTCTTTTCAGATTATGAGTCGGGAATCAGAAATGTGATGCCCTAAGGAGGGTGTTACATATATCAGGTATATTCAACAGTAATATACTTTCCATGTCATGTCGCAATTCGGCTAAGATAAGCATCAATACATTCTTGGTCTCACTCATGGACCCACAATAAATATTATTAAGTTCTTAAATAATACATTACACTTTTAGGGTGCATTATGGAATTATTTAACATTCTTACTTACACTAATAGTCTTACTTTAATTGAAAATTATTCTAAGTCTTCGGATAAAATTTCATTCTTAGTTCTTTCCATTTTATGAAACCCTAATTGATTCCTAATTAATCAATTAATTAAGTTTCACTTTAATTTAATTTTTCTTTTGAAATTCTTCTCTAGAGGAATTCTCTTGATTGTTAAATTCCTTACTTTAAGTTTATTCAAAACTTACTTAGAGAATTATCCTAAGTTTTCCAAGTCTCACACACTCTCATTCTTGTCTTAGGTCTAGAGAATCACTTTAGGTTATTAAATTAGTTTCTATCCATTACATTATTAGTCATTTAATCACTTGATCATTTAAAGTCCAAGGTTGCATGATGTTACATAAATTGATCCTAAATTGGGCCTAGAGGCCATAGCCACCTAAGGTGAAACCCTAAGTTTTTCTTAACTCCATTACCTTTTAATCACTTGATTAGGTGTATTGCCAACTTGATATAAATTTTTTAATCATGATCCCTCCAATTGGGGGTCATGGCCGTGAGCCTCCATGAGGAAAGCAAGGGACTTTTATTTCCATTTCATGATTCCAAACCGTCCAAGATCATCAATATACATGTAAGATCATCCAAATAAATTAAACAATGCAAAATCAACACATAACCACAAAATCATATAACAAAGAGAGTAACCCTAACAAGGGATCCTCACAAACAACACAAAATCAAGTCTCTCACTACCAAGAGAGGTTGAAAAGGATCATCTCCCTCTTACCTAAGAGAAGAGCAAGAAAAGAAATCTCCTTGCTTACTCCTTGACAATTTTGGTTTTCACCCTTCAAAACCCTAGAAATTCCAACTTCAACCAATCAATACCAATGCTTGAAAAAGAGAAGATAAATGGTCATAAAGATGACCTTGAAAACGAAAATGGAGAGGGGAAGGTGAGGAACCAAGAATCTTACCCTAAAGCTTTAAACTTGAAGCTTGAAGAAGATGATGAAGATGAAAGCTTTTCAAGAAATCTTCAACTAGAAAGATGTTTAGAATGTAATGGAGATTAAGAAAATGTGGTTGTTTGAAATTTTTGTGATGGTGGAGGGCATGGAGGAGGGGCAGCCGTGTGGTGTGGGGTAGAGAGAAGGAGGAGAAAATGTGAAGGGAAAAAAAGTTTAGAGAGAGAAGTTGATAGTAGAATAAAATAAACTTTTAGGGTTTTTGAATTAGAATGGTTAACCTAATTAAGTGAAGCACAAATTTTTGGGCTCCAAAAGAGGCATGCAGCCGTGTGTGAGGAGAGAGGAGAGAAGGAGTGTGTGTAGCTTCTTTGAGAAACTTGGTAACTTTTTCAAAAAGAGGATTTGATTAGACATAAAGTGGATTACATTTGGATAGGATAATTAGGTGATAAAATAATTAAAATAATAAGGTGATTAGGATTTTACTACAAGCTATTACCCAATGGATAATTATTACAGTGAATAAAGCCAGTATTAATTATCCAATGGATAATAGAACGTATCGCGAAATTTTACTTAACAGTACGCATGGAGATTTTATTTATCAGATAAAACCTTGAAAAATATAAACCTCGTAAACTGTGCTCGACCTCGGGTTTAGTAAGATCCCTCGTCGACGCTTCCATAGTTCAAAGTTTACCAGCTTTAGGGAAAATATTTCGTTTTCCCGGCTCTGCTCAGCGTGCACGCAAAATGAGGAATATACTAAAATATTTGACATTTCTAGAAAAATCCACAAAAATTCTCAAAAATCACAAATATTAGAAAATGACTATTCATCACAAAAAAATAATTTTTGAGGTGTTTCACTGACTCTGCTCAGTGTGTACGTAAAACAAAAAATATATTAAAATATTTGACATTTTCAAAAAATTCGAGAAAAATTTTCAAAATCATAAATATTATAAAATAATTATTTATGATAAAATAAATAATTTTTGGGGTGTTACATATTGCAGTGAAGATTATAGAGTAAATAACCTCTGACTCCATGTTTAAAACCCAAAAAAAAAAATGTACTTGTGAGATCTTGGATCAAATTTGCCGCGGTTAGCAGTGATAGTGGAAGCATAACACAATGAACCAAAGACCTTCAAAAGGGACAAATTAGGAAGTGTGTTATGCACTAATTCAAAAGGAGATTTATTGGATAGAAGAGATGTAGGATCTTGTTATTGAGATGGACAGCATGAGCAATAGCATAACTCCAAAAAAATTTAGGCAATTTAGCTTGAAATAATAGAGCTCGAGCAATGTTGAGAATATGCTGATGTTTTCTTTCAGCTACAGCATTTTGCTATGGTGTTTCTACATAAGTGATGTGATGAACAACACCTTTGCTATTATAGAAATCTAGCATATGAAACTCAGGACCATTATCATTCCTTAGAATTTTCAATTTAGTGTTATGCTGTGTCTCAATAACTTCATATTTTCCTTTCATTAACAAAATCCAAGTGTATCTATTGTAATCATCAACTATTGTAAAAAAATATTTGTGGCCATTAAAAGATTGAACAAAAGATGGTCCCCAAATATCAACATGGATAAGCTCAAAAAATTGGAGTGTGAATTGCTAACAGGATAAGGTAATCGTTTCTGTTTAGCAAAATGACAAGCATCACAAACAAGTTTGACAGAAGAAGGAATATAGGAATATTGAGTGTGTAACAAATGGAAAAGTGTAGGAGACAAATGTCTTAACCTAAGATGCCAAATTTTTGCATCATTTAATGGTTTCAAATTTGTACTAGTAAGAATGGAGGAACTAGAACTATTACAAATGCAACACCCATCGTAGGGTATCACATTTAAGACTAATCCTAATATAACTTACCCAAGTTGTAAAAGAATTAATCTTGTAATAACATTAATTTTAAAATTTCTTTTGCGAAAAAAAAACGAATGTAAAGAAAATAAAATAAAATTGTAAATACAAATTGAAAGTGAAATAAACACACCATAAAATGTGAATGCTTATGTCTTGAAGCATATCAAATGGGTTTTTGATGATAACAAAGGCCAAAGTGAAGTTCAAGTGTAAAAGAGAAGATCAAGAGCAAAAGGAAAAATCAAGATCAAAGAAAGAAGTCAAGAGGTTTATTTAGTTATAAGACTTAGAACATTAATGTTAAATGCTCTCAAGATTTCTCAAATGATTTTTCAATATAAGATTTCAAAATAAATAGGAAATTTCAAAGATAAACATGGCTTTCAAGAAAACTTGTGTTTCAATCTTAAAACTAACACTCTTAAAAAGATTCATGTTTAAACAATTGTCTCAAGGTGTTAGAAATGACTTATAAGCTTTATTGGACTTGAAAAATGTGTTCAATGGCCAATGTAATCGATTACACGACGTTTGTAATCGATTACACAGCAAACAGAAGGCATGTAATCGATTACATTGCTCATGTAATCGATTACAAGCAAGTCAGAGGCCATGTAATCGATTACACAATATATGTAATCGATTACATCAAGCCCAGAAAAGCATGAACATGTTCAAAGAGTCATGTAATCGATTACATGGATATTGTAATCAATTACACAGCAAGTCAAAAGTCATGTAATCGATTACACAGATATTGTAATCGATTACACACAAGTCAGAAGCCATGTAATCGATTACACCAAAAATGTAATCGATTACACAGAGCCCAGAAAGTCAAGAACACGTTGGAACAACATATGTAATCGATTATATAAGTTGAGTAATCGATTACAAGAATCCTGACAACATCCAACGGCTATATTTAATGCATGCCCAGAAAACCCCAACGGCTCTATTAAATAAGAGACTTATAAATACCAAAGTTGGGTCTTTATTTGAGGTTGACCTTGAATCAAAAACTAATCATCAATACTTCCAAACGTGAATCAATCCTCAAATCCATTTCTTGCTCTGTTTTTGGTAAAAACGTGAAAAATCTTTGAGAGCATATTAAGAGCTTCAATTTGTATTTATCTTCTCTTTAAGAGAGTTTCTATCTTCTATACTTTGTGTAATCTGAAAAAGAGAGGGTGAGGTATCCCTCTAGAGTGAAGGGTGAGGTATCCCTTAGAGAGTGAGGTATCTCTCAAAGTTAGAAAAGGGTGAGGTATCCCTTGAGGGTGAGGCATCCCTCAAAAGGTTGTAAAGGGTGAAGCATCCTTGTTTTTGAGGCTCAAAGCACAAGGGTGAGGTATCCCAAGGTGTTGATGAGTGCTCTATTGTGTAAAGGTTTTCAAGCACCCGTTCAAGCTTGAAGTTTAGTGGAAAATCTTGAGTGGTTCGCTTGAGGACTGGACGTAGGTCACAAGGGGTGACTGAACCAGGATAAATCCTTGTGTTTGATTCTCTCAACCCTATCTCTTTACATTTGTGCATTTAGTTTATATGCTTGCTTGAATATTATTCATCTTGGTTTATTTAATTTGTGAGTGAAGTATTCAATCTCATTTATCTATTCATTTCAATTATCCAATAGCTTCAACGAAAATTGTTTAACAAACATTTTACGAAAGATTTGCGAAAATATTTCATAAACTCAATTCACCCCCCTCTTGAGTTTGAGGCCACTTGGCTAACATAAAATACATTAATATTACAAACCTTGTCCTCAAATAATATACATAAATAGTACACACCCAAAAGATACATATGTACAACATGTACATCAAAACATATACTGTTTTACTAAACTTTTAAAAACTAAGGATTTGGACTCTCGGAAGAATCCTCCTCCTCTGTATCATTAAAGAACCCAGGCGGATACATCACTCGCCTGACGGGGGTTCTGGCAGAAGACACCACTGAGTCCTCCTGTGGTGTATACACAGTGCCACCCCAAAGTTCTCAGATAGGCATCGTGAACTCCAGACGCACAAACGCATGCTGTGTCAAAACAGGAATCCCATCGTGGGTTCCACTCAAACTCAGAGTCAAGTCTCCGGTATATACAAAGCGTTCATTATTTAAATCAACCCTCCAAGCATCAGTCTCACCATGGAAATGTACTTGGACAAAACCCAAAACTTGGCACCTTACCGCCATCTTAACCAACAAAGAGAAGTATCACTGGTGGTAAATAGAATTACCGACTTCCTCGTCTCCTCGGTCTTCATCAAATATACACAGTATAACAGATATAATACAAAAAAGAGGTGCATCAATACCAGTATGACAGTATAGAAAATGACAGCAGATATACAAATATCATATTAAAATATTAAATCATATTATCACATCACAGATAATAAATCAGATAAGCATAATTATCATGTTAATATGCTGACCAACAATGCATATGCACAACGACCAATTCCTACTCCATGGAGCTAAATATAATTTCGGAGAGAAAGATAGGGAGTCCATGTCTATATATCGTTAGCCTCAAATCATGTGCCAATATATTATATCAATGTGCGCAACATAGCTTATACAATACACTTTCAACCAATCACAAAAAGAGTAGTAACTCTGTCAAGATCGTCAGTGTGTTTGCATGGGATACCACGGTGCAGAGGTGCTACCATCTGGCCATTTATGACATTCCACACCCCGATGTCTCCAAGATCACTGAAGATCATAACTATGCAATTCTCACCCGCACGAAGGTGTAATTTTAATCTCCTAGGCAAATAGCCTTAACCAATAAGTGGACACGTTTTTTGATGCATGATGTATGATTCCAATACACATACAATCATTATTCTCACAGTATTTCATATACACATGCCTTCTCTTGGAAGTATCACCTTTCAACATAATCGGGCCCATCACAACAGCTTGATAGCAAACTGCTATTATTTTCAATCACGTAAATATTTTAACACATTTTCACAATTGCGTAACACTTTTGTTATGTTTTCAAATCGCATAACTGTTTTTCAACGTTTTCTCAATCGCGTAGCTAAAAATTACTATTTTTAAATCACGTAAGGGTTTTTCTGTGTATTTTTTATCGCGTAAAATGTTTCTAACATATTCTACGCTCAAATTAAAACTTTCCTTAATTATTTTCAAAATTTGACTTTAATTTCATTATTTCCTTAATAAACTATCTATAAATAATAATTCAAACATTCTTTTCACTAAAAATAGTATTTTCTACAATTTTCCACCAAACTGCATTTCTTTGATTAAATTAGGATATTACAGCTCAAAATTTTCTAACGCGCTTCAAAACCCAAAAGGTGAGCTATATGTTAGTAAATTTCAATTTTTAACTTTTATCTTACTTATTAACCTAATTACACTAATTTAATTCTAAAAATAGGTTTATTTTCTTTTTAGGTCTAAAAACCTATCAAATTAATTTCTGATTAATCAAATACCAAAGTCTATACTTAGTAAAATAATTTTGGTTCTAGGATATTAAAAATTGGCATGTTGGCTGAAATCACTCTATGTGTTTCATAAATCATGTATAATTATTTTCTATCACTTTATTCCTTGCAAAACCCCTTAATCCAATTTCTTATCATTAAATCATTTAATTCATGTTTAGGAAAATAATTAGAACATTTTGCTCCCTTAGTAGTAATTAAGGTCATGAGCCTCTAGGTTCTTTGAAACTTTCATACACTTCCTCATCATGTGAATCACATCCTACTTTATACAATAATCAATCATGCTTCCACAATCACATATTCAAGCATATAATTAAAGCTATAAAGCATACTAACCAAAAATCACCACAAACAAAGCAAGCTTAAACCATACAAGTGAATAAATCCTTATGGATTTTTCACCACAAAAAAAGTCATTCCCTCACCACCAACACTTGGTTGATGAGGTTAATCTCCTTATTACCTCAAGGAAGATAAAAACTCTTCTTGTATAGCCTCCTAGTGATTTCGTGAAGCACCCTCTAGAAACCTTAACAAGCTTAAACCAAACTTAAAGTCATAAACCAAACTTGAAAATAAGAAACCATGGATCAATCATGGTTTAGAAATTCAAGAATCCAACTTAGGAACAAGAAATCAAGATGTTACCTTTAGGGATAGAAAATCTCAACTTGATTTTGAAGCACTTAGAAGATGAACTAGGTGAAACTCTCAAGATGACAAGTGTTTAGGATGTTGTCTAGGTATAAGAAATGATGTTGGGTAGAGTTATGGAAGCTTGGAAGTAGGGTTTAGGTGTGGTGGCCGAATACCTTCAAGAGGAGGAAGATGAAGTTTTCTTTGTGTTCTTGGATTTCTTGAAAGTGAGAGAAAAGATGATAGGTTTCTTTTGTCACAAAGTGTTAGGAAAATGAAATGAAATGTCCAAGTTTCAAGTGTATGGCTGTGTAGTTGCTTGGAGAGAAGGTTTAAGATTTGTTTAGCAAGATAAAAATCTATCACATGGCTTCACATGGCCTAGGTCATCAAATGGTCATCCTTTGATCATAAAAGATGGTTCAAGAACACCCTAGAACTACTAGTGGTCGTGTAGCTCAAAGGGGAAACTAACTAAGTTTTGATTTCCTATTAGTTCCTAGTTACACTTAGTTTAGGTAGTTAGTTCATCTAGTTACACTTAAGCTAATTTAGTTAGATCTAGGGGTGGGCATGGTTCGGTTCGGCATGAAAACCGAACCGAACAGAACCGAACTGGTAAAATGGTTCGGTTTGAAAACCAAACCAGTTTTCTTTCGAGGCCGAACCGGTTTAGGTTCAGTAAAACCGGTTCAGAACTGGTTCAGAACCGGTTTGGGTTTGGAAGCGGTTCAAAAACCAGTTTGAGTTTGGAACCGGTTCAGAAACCGGTTTGGGTTCGGTAAACCGGTTCAAAATTGGTTCTGAACCGGTTTGGGTTTCTGAACCTCTTCATCTGCTTGCAAAAACAGCCTCAGGTCCAAATTCAGCACTGAAACAAAATTTCTCTGTAATAACAAACCAAAAGTGAAGCCCAAATGGAATTTTGGATGGCTTTATATCAACATTCAACAGCAATGTTTCAAGTCTCCATTGAACAAAAATCAAATACTGCAATTTATAAAATCAAATAAAACAAGTGTTCAACACTTAAGCGAGTGGGAGAAATTTACTAGAATTTCTATTTACTTAAATTTTCAATTCAGAACAGATTTCCCAAGATGTACCACCTATTAGTCCATAACTCTTCATTAAACATGTTAAAATCAGAAAATTAAAGAACATCAAAATAAAATCTATCCAAGAGCTCATCTATCCTTGAATTCTCTCTTTCAATGTTTTACAACTCTAATTAAAGTCCATGCCCCTGTTTTTACTTCATTCAGCAACAAATTCTGAGTTTTTACCCCATTTCCATGACATGCATCAAGCCTAGGGAGCATAAACATGACCAAAACATCATTCATGAATTCTATCACCTAACTAGCAATCATACCAGTAGTTAGAACAGAGTTTCAATCCCCAATTTTAATTTTATCTCGGTCATAAAAACAACCAGCCAAAATTAAGATTTAGCATAAAGCAACGGCAAGAAAGTTCAGCTCATATCAGTAGGGAGAAACTAAAAGAAAGAGCCTATGATAGCTAGATATATAAAGTCAGGTCGTTGTCCAGAAGAAAAAGCTCCCCTATGGACCAAATGATTTTTTCCTGCCATTTATATATGGCATAGAGGACTCAATTTGCTATGAAGCCAATTATAGATCACTTACAAGGCTCATTTGAGGCCTAGCTCTTGGAGCACGTCTGATACAAAGTGTGGCTGCTAAGACCATCCTACCAATGCTGATAGATAAAAGTCAAGTTAAGAATCTTCTTTTTTCTTCAGTCTGATCTGATGCTAGCATATTCGCAATAGAATTTTTTGATTTCGTAAGTCTTTCCTACACATACAGTGAGAGGTTGAATTAAACATCCAAATCCACGTATGAGACTTGAGAGGTTCTCTCTTTCTTTTTCTGGAGATGTGCAAAGATCACCTCCTCCTACATGACAAGGCTCTCTTGACCTTTGGGATAATCACCACTTATGGGCTTTCTCCCTCAAAGAAGCTCAAGGAGAATGACACCAAATGCATAGACATCAATCTTATCATTTACTTTACCATACATGAAGTATTCAGGAGCCAAGTAACTGCAAAAACAAGTGTTATACATAATTTAGAGCCATTACAAATACACACTCTCTGGAGCATGTATGCATAAGAATAGATGGTACAGTTATGTGGGAGTTGAAAGTACAAACCCAAAGGTTCTAGCAACATCTGTGCAGGTTATATGTGATGACGAGGTTGATGCCCATTTAGCAAGTCCAAAATCAGAGAGTTGTAAAAAATCAACAGAACAGCATGAGGCCTGACAAGTACAAATGATTCAAAATATGAAAGTCAACCAACTTAAAGATAAATTACCTGGGGTTCAAAATCCTCAGATAATAGTATTATTTTATTACCTTCCATGACTAGTGGCTTCTAACTGAAAAGGACATTTTGGCAGCAAGTATTTGAATCCAGAGCATCCATGATGGAACCTTAAATCGCTAAATTCAACTGCATCATATAACTATAGATTGATGATATGTTCAGATGCCTGGTTTGTGTTTCATTATTTGGCAAAAGTTTGACATTGATCATATCGAAAGCTTTATTTCTTGGCTCTTCCAATCGGATTTTCTCTAAAATTTGAGTGTCCCAAATGTTAAGCTAAATGCTATAAAACGCTAACTATACTCTTCAATAGATTAGAAAATTAATGAAGTACAAAAGGAAATCACTAGGGGGAAATATAAAATAGAGATAATAACATGACAAATGAATTGAAATATGGGACCCAACCGACCAAACAAAATTATGACCTTGATGGATGCACCATGAATTGGACAATTCTTATATGAGTTCTCAGTTCTTTATTCAGATTTCAGCCAGGTAAGCCATTTAATCCTTAAATTACTTAGCGAGAAGGGTAAAATACAAATACATAGAGTGGGGGAATTGGATGCATACATACAGAGAGACAAAATAGCGCAGTTCTTAATAATCTAAAGGTTTGAAGGAAAATAAATAAACAAATAAATAAATAAAATAAAAACCTGTGTAGAGTTTAAAAGATTTTGGGAGACTCCTCTGCTTAATGACCCACCAAATCTCTGATTTATTGAGGCTATAAAGCCCTGGGTCTATAATTATTGGTTTCCCTCTCTTATTCCTAAAAATGGGTATAAAAACAATCACCATTAACTGAGAAACAAGATTTCACTTGTAAACCACCTCACCCAGAAATTAGAACTCCAACAATCACCAAAATACCATAATCTAAAACAAACAAATCTATAGCAAAAATTTTCGAGCGACAAAAAAAGTACCTATATCAGGATATGCAGCAACAGCAAGTTACGCAAATTGAAGCAGAAAGATTAAGATGCAGATCAACCCAGAAAGAAGAAAATGCAGTTATGCAGTGTAGTTACGTAGTTACACAAATCGACATTGCAGATCGCGAGCAACGTAGTGAGTATCAACCTCGTCGATTCGTGGTGCTCGATTTGGGGTTAGGATTATTGATTTGGGATTATTGATTTGGGGGTTAGGGTTCTTAAAACTCAGATCAGAAACGTGAGGGATGGATTGAAGGTTGGTTGTAGAATGATTTCTAAAGAGGTTTGGTTTTTAGTAGTGAACCAGTAAACTGAACTGAATAAAAAATGGTTAACCAAATCATTTTTAAAAATAAAATGGTTCGGGTTATAAAAACTAAATCAGAAAAATAATGGAGTGGTTTGGTTCAGTTTAAAGGTTGGTTTGGTTGTTTTGGATTTTTTGCACACCCCTAGTTAGATCATTTAGTTACATAACTAACCATCTAGTTACAACCTTATGTCATGCATTTTTCATGCATTGATCATGCCTTCTAGATGACTCTAGATACTTTCTTCTAACTATAGCTTCTAAGTATTGGCAAACTAAGTTAATTCCATTTAGTTAATAATTAGGTTTTTAGAGTAACTTAGTTAGATTATCTAGTTACTTAGTAACTAGTCTAACCACTTTTGTTGACCATTTTCTATTGGTTAAGAAAAGTCAAGCTAATTATGTTGACCAATTCTTATCAGTTCACCAGAATAAGTCACAAAGACTTTTCTCAGTCTATTTTTTGACAGATAAAAGATACTAGATCTATTACCCAATGAGCAGAAGTTACTATTCGCAAAACAGCAGATATTATCCAATAGATAATAAATTATGAAATATTTTTTTATTTCACAAATAAATTCTAAAAATTAAAAGATCGAGTAACGTATGTCTCGGATTCGGGTTTAGTAAGATCCCCCGGCTCCGAATAAATCAGTAAAGATTTTTCCCGATCCAAAAATTATTATTTTCCTAACTTAGAGTAAATCACACACAATGATCAAAAACAGTCACAAAACAGTCAAAATAAATTTACAGCACACAGAAAATACAAAATAGTACAATTCAGACATTACTGTAAAATAGTAAATTTTGGGGTGTTACAACAAACATTAGAAACATGTTGTTGCTAATAAAATCCAGAGATGCAGGATACAGAAAAATCAGTTACTATCAGCTTATAGAGACCATCATGCTCTCTAGCTAAACCAATCATCCTCAATGAAGGTAACTGCTAGATCTGACAGCTTTACTTCTGAAAAAGTAATTGACAATTTATATCAGTTGTAAGTTTAGTTACTAATATCAAATTTAAATGGAAATCTGGAATGTATAGGACATCTAATAAAAAAAGGGATCGTGAGAAATGAATTATACCATAAATATGTGTTTTGACTTTGCTACCATTAGGTAATGTAACAAAAATTGGGTTAATGGTTTTATGTGAATCAAAAAAGGACAAATTATGACAAATATGGTTAGTGGCTCCTGTGTCCAAGATCCAGTGACCATACTGATGAGATGACTTACCTGGGGTGATTGAATTAATCAAAGACTTAGGATGATGAACAGTGTTAACAGTATGGGATAAAGACTTGGAATTGGATTGCTGAATCAAAGATAAAAAGTTATGATATTGATCTCAAGTAAAACTAAATTCTGACTCCTTCTAAATTTCATTAGGGCAAGTCACTGATTCCATTTCATCTTCATTATCAGTGGTCACATTATTTATTGTTGAATTAGACTTTCTAAATTTGAAACATAGGGGAAAACCATGCTTGTAATAGTATGTTTCTACTGTGTGATTTGTTCTTTCACAAAATGTGCAAAACTTTCCTGTTTCGCCAGTAAAACCACTAGAACCTTGTTCTCTTATTTTGAAGGTTTTATTGTATCCTCTCCCAAAAGGTGGTTTCTTGAGACCACTTGAAATTTGATCAGAAGAGCTGATGAAGACTTTGGATGTACTAGTAAAAACACTAGTTAGTTGTCTTTCCTGTTGTATCACTAATGAAAAAACCTTGTTTATAGTAGGCAAAGGTTCTATTAACATAATTTGTGATTTGACATGAGTGAAATCTTCATTCAACCCTTTCAAGAATCTAATCACATAGTTATTATTTCTTTGTGCTCGCATGGTGTCTTACCCCCCACAATTACAAGGTAAATCACATTCACAAATTAGCAAGGGTCTGAAATTCTCTAATTCATCCCACATGATTTTCAATTTAGTAAAATAACTAGTTATTGATAAATTCTCTTACCTAAAGGCATAAATTTCTTCTTGTAATTATGAGATTCGAAACAAATCACCTTGTGAAAATCTTTCTCTCAAAGCTTCCCATGCATCTGTGGCCTTGTTGATCCACAAAATGCTTTGAGCAATCTGTTCTAAGATTGAATGAGTTATCCATGAGAGCACCAAGTTGTTGGATCTTTCCCATGCTGGATAAATGTCATCAATAACATGTGGTATTGACATGCTTGAATTAATAAATTGCAGCTTGTTCTTGGATAGAAGAGCCATTTTCATGGCTCTGGACCATGAGTGATAGTTAGCCCTTGTTAATGGTGGTGAAACTAAAATCAATGAGGGATTTTCATTGGGGTGTATATAGAAGGGGCCAGAAAGATTCGTAGGATCAAGCGCATGTAGATCTGCCATGAAAAATGGATCAAGAAAATGAAGAAATAATGAAGAAAGAAAGAAAGAACTTAGATTGGAGATGAATGAGGATGATCAATGAAGAATTTTTGAAATTGAGGAGGGCCCAAAAAATGGCTCTCTGATACCATAACAAATTTCGAAGTGAAGAAGAAATGATGGAAACAGTGATTTCTGAATATTGCTCATTATCAGAATTCGAAGTTAGTTGTTTACACTACACAATGTCCTTATATAAGATCACAAACTGATATAGTAACTAACTTTCCTAACTAACTAACTGAAAAGAACTGCCTCTGCTAACCAACTATGCTAACCAACTAATAACATTGATAACTAATGTGATGACAGTTGCTCTTTGAGTAAATGTTCAATGTTGCTCAGCTCTATTAGCTTTCTTTATCTTACTACAATTTAAACTTTCGAGCAAATTTATTTCATTGCATTTTTACCGCTTTTTTGTTTACTTTTATTCAAAGTTCTTTACTACCTTACCACTATTACACTTTAAATTCGATTTCCATATCTTTGTGTTATGCTCAAAAATCTTCTTGACACTCTTATTAAAAACAAAAATAGTAAGTACTATAGAATCCCTTAAAAAAGAAATTCCCTTTTTAGATTAAGAACTGGAATCAAATTTGTCTATTGACAAAAATCACACTAAACAGTGACTAAGTTTAAAATTTAAATATTAAGATAGAATAAATTATGAGAGAAAGATAGAATAAATAGAAGGAGCAATAGTCCACAAAAAATTTGGATTAAAAAAAACCAACTTTGAGTTGATTTTTTTAAGAACCAGATTTACTTCACATTTAGTTAAGATATGAACTAGTTTTTCAAAAAAATTGTGATAACCAAACAACATTCATCTAGGAACCAACTCCATAGAACCTACATATATGGTTTTTGAATGTTTCCAAACATCCATATTAACCTCAACTATTTAAATTTTTTTTACAAAATAACAAATATCGGAATGTATATTTAATTTTTATTTGAGTCATGTTAGTGTGTTGAATATTTATGGCACATGAGCATAAAGATTAAATATACTTTTTTAATAATGTATACTATCCTTAAGCTGAAGTAAATAGAAATAATTAATGAAAATGAATGCCAACAATATAAAATAAACAAAAAGACTAATTAATTATTACTAATGGTTAATTAACCATTTTAATTGTTCATCACTGTAACGAAAATAATTATTGGTCCTTCATTTTTAAGTTTGTATTGTTAATGATCATTCTCGATAATTCTTCCAAGTAAAAAATTTATGATATTTGAAGTTGACATTGACTTTTGATAATTTAGATTCAATGGTTTACGTTTAATGTTGCTACCCATGCGTTGAACCATTTTCCTTTCGATTACATGTGAACGCACAAAGGACAAAACCACATTCATTAAACAACATAATAAGTAATCAGTGCCTTGTCCCATTCCCAGTTATGAGGCCCTGTTGTTAAGGCTTGTTTCTCTCTATCGAAAACCCTTGGCAACTCAAACTAAAATACTAGCTAAATTCATTTTATTACAATCAACCCTATTCCAACCATTTTTTGTATTCAATTTATTTCTAGTCTAATAATCTACATTGTATCTTCATCAAAAAATAATCTACGTTGTATCTGATTCCAACAACTATTCTATTTGTGACAAAATTTGTGTTGAGGACTTGAAATATAATTTGTGTGGAATTATAGGATCACAAACAATCAAAATATCTAGACATAAATCTCAAAACGCGTGACTTTTACTGCTTAAAAGCATAGGGCATAACTCACCAAAAAATAAAAGCATAGGACATAATAGTCAAGAAGATACAAAACAAGACTGACACATTAAAGTCTTACAAGTTAGATGCCACTAGCAGTATATGCACGTAAGTGCGAAAGTGATGCACCAATAATTGAAGGCAATAAAACTCCTCACCTACTCTGCTTATCTAGTAGCGAAATATTACCTGGATACCAAAATAAATATCCTTTTATTTTTTTTTTATAAACAAATTGGATTTAATTTTGATCCGTGTATCAGCAATCAAGGATCATCCAAAACTTTAAACATGTTTTAAACTTGTTATTTAGCATTTCTTATTAAATAAACAGCATTGATATTCATAAAAAAAATCTAATTCAAATAACTAACCCGTGTTCTTGATTCTAAAAATAGAATATTTAACTAACACAAATCATCTAATCTCTCCAAATTAAAATCACAAAAAAAATAATTGAAAATAACAAATGCCAAGAAAGCTACAAGAATCACAAAAAAATCCAGATAACACAGAACTAAGAAAATTATTCTAGTGAATTACAAAAAATCACATACTCATAAAACCCACTAAGACCAAAAACAACCCCAAGTAAAATCCCAAACCATATCTTTCACCCATCACCGAAGCCCCACCACTCTTGTTGCCACCAGCAGTGCTGTTCCCATTACCACTACCACTACCACTTTGTGCTGTGGTGGTCCCCACCACCTGCAATGCTGCCTTCGCGTTCAGATTCGCCGGCTGGAACTCGTGCTTGTCGGGTTTCCCGTCGGTAACCGGCCCGACCTGCCAGACCTGGCTCAGATTGTCAGCTTTCTCGGGCAGCTTCAGCGCCGCGAAGATCGTGATCACGCCGCCGGCGTCGAAGGCGGTGAGGTCCCACACGTCGAAGGAGAGCTTTGCTTGGTCAATGGATTTGTAGGTGAGGTTGTAGGTGTTGACGGTGACCTTGCCTTGGATCTTGAAGGCAATGAGGGCCTGCGCCCCCTGCATGCCCCCGCCGGCGGGGTTGATGCCCCAACCCACCCAACCGTCGGGTTTCGACTGCTCGGCGGCGTAGGCGACGGCGAGGGAGCGGTTGGTAGCGTTGTAGGTGTAGTGGAGGGTGGCGCCGAGGGAGTGGAGGTCGGTGCAGTTGGCGTAGGTGCGGTTTTCTGGAAGCTTCTGGGAGGCACAGGTGAGGGAATGCACCGGTGAAAAAAGAGAGATGAAGAGGGAAATGGAGAGTCCAAGAATAAGGGGTGAAAAGGGTAGAGAAGCCATTGATGAGATAAGAAGAGGAGCTTTGGAGAGAGAGAGACACACACTGAAGTGGGTTTGGATTTGGGTTTGGGAGGGTGCATATATAATGGAAATGGAGCGTGTGGAGGTGGAAAGATACAGTAATGAATTTTTTTTAAGTACTAGATGATAAGTGAGATTAATTTCTTACGGTACAGTAAAGTGATGGTTATGTTTTGAATGAATAAAAATAAAAAATAATTTAATTTAATTTGAATTAATTTAATTAGATTTAAAAATTAAATTTTATGTTTGAAATTTTTAAAAAAATTAAGATTTGAATTGATTTAAAAATTAAATTTTATGTTTGAAATTCATTAAAATGAGAATTGATTTGATTTGGTTTTATTATTTTATATTTGAACTCTTATAAGAAGTGGTTAAATGTATTTATTAAAGATAAAATAGTCTATTATTTTAAATCAAATCAAATTCTATAAATTTGATGAAATTTTTAAAACAAAATAAATGTAATCCATGAGATGTTAGAAATCAAATAATTTCTTATTTTTTAATATTTTAAATATAAAATTTAATTAAATTTGATTTACAAATTAAATAATTTTCTAATTTTTTACATTCTAAACACACTCTAAACAAAAACTTTTTTTAAAGATGTTATTTTCATATACATAAATTTTAAATTCTAACACAAGATCACATGCTTAAAGGACTTAAACTCTTCCTACTCGAAACAATATATGTTGGTTACAATAATAATTTTTACAAATAATTTTTTCTATATCATTCTAAAATCACATCTATTTTGGATAATAAAATAAGATAAATGCATATTCTAATATACTCATTCTCTATCTTTGCTTTCCAAAAAAGAAAAGTGTAAAAATGATGTATATAATATGATATGCATATAAAAGTTCTCGAGATATAATAAAGGATTAAACAGTTAAATTACTATTAATGTATATTAATCTAAATAGAAGGGACTCTAATCTCTTAAGAATATAATCCTAATTTTGATTTGAAAATTTATATATGTAGAAGTAACACTGTTGATCAGATCTTCACATAAACAATTGACTATATTTAAGGAGAATAATATTTTCACCTATATACTTTGACAAAAAAGAAAAATAGTTAAATTACTTAAATTACTCCATGAAAGTTCGGTCATGTTAGTCCATGAGTGATGGAACTGACTTTATCAAATTTGAGGGATGGAAATCGAATCATAAATCTCAACCTTCGACAAAACTGAAAAAAACCATTCAAACTGTGTATAAGATTTTTTTTCTTTTTTGGTGTTAAACTGTGTATAAGATTTATTTATTTTGCTAATATGATCATGAGAAGTACATAAAAATTGTTGGAAGCTCCTAAACTGGTTTAAAATGATTAAGATCAATTAAAAAAAAAGTGGTATAAAATGTTCTTGAGGATTATTTATAATTGATCATGGGAATGAAAGGTTAAAATGAAAGCAAAATGATCTGATTAAAAATTTAGCTTGAAATCACGACAATGCATAAAAATTATTGGAAACTCCTCAAATGGTATAAAATCTTTTTGAAAATTATTTTCAATCGAGTTCTACCCAAATTGTTGTGTGTATAGTTAATTAAGAAGATGGTAATTAATGAACGGTTAAAGTGGAGGCATACCAAAATAAAATATCTAATTAAAATTTGATTTTGACATCAGATAATATTTTTAAGAGACTTATTGTAACTTTAAATAGTTTGCATTCAATTTAACTTACAGGACTTATGCTCTCTACTTTTAAAATTAATAAAAAACATAAGAATTAAATATCAAAAAGAAAAAAGAACAAATAAGAATTACCGTCAAATAGGTAATATTTTTTAATGTGTGTAAAAGGTAACGGAGCCAACTAAGCCCACAACGACTAAGGGCGGATTACATCAACTAATTAAATTGGCCGACATTCGAATTCTGTATTAGTAAGTTATGTATAAATATTTCTTTGAACGCTCATTGAGTCTGAAAAATAGTGTCCAAACTTCAGAAGTGGACAATCACTCCAAACTCTAAAAGTTTGGCCACCATCATAGAAGGTAACCGAGTGTTTGTGCATGTTTTGGAAAGGTTAATTTTCGCCATAAACTTTTTTTTTTCTAAAAAGAGCTTTTTGAGTAGATTGTGAGATATTTGAAAAAATGGATAAAATTGATTATAATGTAAAGATTATGAATGTGTTTGTTCTCGCTTAATTTGTAATAAAAAACTTTTTTATATAATAAAATATTTTTCAGACATACACAATTGTTTGAATAAGATTTTGAAAAAGATCAAAATATAAAAGAAAAAATTTACTTTTAATCAAAAGTTGTAATGAGTATGGGTGCGTTTAGGTAAGTTTTAAAAAAGTAATTTTTAGATAGTAAAAGAAATATTTTTTTCTCTCTTTTACTTTTCCGCTTTTTTAGAAACAGTTCATTCTAACTTCTTATAAAAAGTGAAAAATTAATTATTTTTAGATTCTGCTTATTTTAATAATCTTATCCAAACAATTAAAAGTGACTGAAAAGTACTTATTTTAATAAAATAAGTATTTTTCTTATAAAAAAATACAAACAAATGCACCCAATAAATTCTTTAAAAAAATATCTTTTAAGAGAGATACAATAAAAAGAGAGAAAATAAAAAATACTTTTTATAATTGTATCTAAATACAAATTAATTTCTACATTTTATAAAAATTTCTAACAAAAAATTAATTTTTTTACACTATCTTAAAATCACTCATTCTAAAAGCTTAACGAAACGCACCCATTATTTTACACTAAAAGTTGATTATAATCAAAAGCTTTGTTTTGAATATTTTGCTTATAATCATTTTAATTTTAATCAAAATTTAAAATATTTATCTTGACTTTATTATAGGTAAATAATCTTTTATACAATTGAAATAATATATATTTTAATTTTTTGTCAGTTAATATATTTAAATATAAAACTAATTTTTCAGTTAACATATTTAAAAATAATATTTTTCTCATGACTAATTCTTACATAATTTATAAAACAATCATAATTTTTTTCATTACTTTTTTTCACATCATTTTTTATATTATTCTTTATACTATTAATCATATCACTTTTTATTTATTATTTTTTTATTTAATCACAATGATTAAAAATAGTGTATAAAATAGTGCTGGTTGAAAAATGATATATAAACATCATTTTTCTTTATAAAAAACTGAAGGTAATGGAGCATCGCAGAACCAATAGAAGAAAAATGTGAGAGAAGAGTTTGTCTGGTATAGGTGTGAATGAGTGGTTGGTTAAAATAGACTTTCGTTTTACACATTTGTGCAAGTGGTTGACCCATGAAGATGATGAGATTATCTGGGAAAGGTAGCTATTAGCATTATAAATAAGTTGAGGTATTGATAAATTATTTAAATTTAATTTATTAAATATTTAATCAAATTTATTTATTTAATTATATAAAAAATTTAAACTTAAATTTAGACTTAATTATAAAAATAATTTAAGTTTAAGTTTGATATTAAAAACTCATTTATCTATATATAATAATAGAAAAATGTAATTTTACATAGAAAAAGTATAAATAATAATAATTTATATATTATTATTACTTAATAAATTTTAATTCTATTTAATTGTAATTTTATATATTCTTATCTACTACTTAACTCTATTTTTTAAAGATTATTATTTTTATTTTAACTTTATTTTCTAATAAAGATATCTGACAAATGTTAAATTAATAAATCTAAAAGATAATTTAAGAAAAAATTTGATAAAAGAAATAAAAATAATAAAGTTGTAAGTGACTAAAGTGAGTTAAATAAATCAAGCTCAAATTTATTAACGTTTAAATAAGTCAAACTAAAATTTTAAATTTAACTTGTTTAAATAAATGAACAAAATTTAAATAATTTTTTTTCACAAACCAAACTTAAACTTTAAGTGTTCATTTTGTTAGACTTATTTACACTTTTAGTCATGATGAGGATGAAAATTCAAAAATTCTATTTATATATTCTTTTTTGGGTCATATTTCTCATATTTATTTATATAATAGAATCACAATGTTTAAAAAATGTGATAGATTTAATTATAATTAAATAATAAAAATTATTAATGTAAGATAAATTATATATAAAGAATAATGATCATCTTATTTCAAATAATGCATACACTTTTTTTAACATCACATAAAAGTTGATTAATGAAATATAAATTATTAGTTAATAAGTATGTATAAATATGTAACTCTTCAAATTGATTCTATTAACTAACTTATATATGTTATTAATTATTATTTTTATTCTTTATTAATTAATTTTTTATATATTCATTAATCAATTTCTATACGTCATTAATTATAAATTTATATTTGATTAATTAATTTTATATGGTATAAAAAATAATATAATTAAAAATAAGTAAAATTATCAAAGTTGATATATAAATATGCGTGGCTAACAATGTTCAACGAAATTGTATGGAATATTATTGAATTATTTTAAATACTTTGGATAAATCAGCATGTGACCGTGAGGATTGCGTAAGGGCCAAGGGGGCAATGACAAGATTACGGACCGTTGGATGCGGAAATTTAAAACTAAGCATGTGTTTGTTTCATTCTCTCAACACTTTTTTTTTTTTTTTAAGTTAACAGTTTTTATCATGATTTGAGCTTTGTTTGAATAAAGTAAAAAAATAAAAAATTGTTAATGTTTTGAATTCGTACGGTAACTGTTTTTTGTTTTTCAAAAGCTATACGTTGATTTGATTATTCTTTAAATATTATTTTATTTTTAATTAAATAATTTCTTTAATTAATAAAATAATTTTGTTAATAATTTTATATATAATTTTAATAATTTAATACATAAAATTATTTTTTTATATTTTCTAAACTAAATAAATTAATTTAAAATTATTTTTTAATTAATATATTTAAAAATTAAGTTAATTTTTTATAATTAATTATAATAAAAAATTTATATAATAATTAATTATTAAAATAATTAAATTTTTATAACGATCTCAAATACACAATAAATAACTTTGACTGACATTGCTAAGTGCTAGCTTTTGACGAGCATTTTTCTCGGTTTTGGTAAGCTCTGGGAATTTGATTTCTGGCCTATCTGAAATCTCACCGACATACGCATCTTTATTTCTTCTTTACCTATTTTATTTTTGGAGGACTTTTTTGGATAAAAATAACGTCATTTACGGGTTTAAATTGATGTTTTTAAAATCAAACCCAAAATTGAATTGGAATAGACCATATTGAGATTTAATATTTTAATATCTAATCAAAGTTGAGAACGAGGATCATTTGTCCTCATTCTCTGTCTTATTTTCTATCTCTTCACTTAAATTTTTATAAGTGTTTTAAACTTAATTACGTATCTTCTTCTCACTTAATTTATTTTACATTTATTAAAATTTAAGTGAAGAAACAGATAAGGAAATAGAAAATAAGAACACGTGATCTCTGTAACACCTCGAAAATTAATTATTTCATCATAAATAGTCGTTTTATAATATTTATGATTTTTAAGAATTTTTTTAATTTTTTTTAGAAATATCAAATATTTTAATATATTTTTCATTTTACGTGCATACTGCGTAGAAAGTCAGTGTAATACCCCAAAATATATTTGTTTCATGATAAATAGTCATTTTCTAATATTTGTGATTTTTGAAAATTTTTGTGAATTTTTGCAAAAACGTTAAATATTTTAATATATTTTTCGTTTTACGTGTGCATCGAGCGGAGCTGAGAAAATGAAATATTTTTTTCGATGCTGGTAAACTTTGAATTGTGAAAACGTCGATGAGAGATTTTACTAAACTTGAGGCCAAGCACAGTTTACGAGGTTTACATTTTTCGAGATTTTATCTGATAAATAAAATCGTTGTACTGTAAAAATTATCTGATGAACAATAAATATTATTTCTATTAACTGTAACTTTTGTTCACTGGATAATAGTTATAGTAGAGTATTAATCATTTTTCTAGAGTGTTCACTTTAAGAGACAACATTACTTTTTACTTTATCGAAAAGCGCACAAAACTTCTCAAGAAAGTTTCAAGGAAGTTTCCTATCAAACTTCTCAAGGAAGCTACACACCCTCTCTCTTCCTCCCACACTCCACGGCTGCAAGACCATTTTGGAGTCAAAGATGTGCTTTCAATTAATTAAGTTTTCTATTCTAATTTCAAAAATCAAAAGTCATCATCATTTTCTACTATCACTTTCTCTCTCTACACTCATCTTTCTCTCTTATTTTCTCTCTTAACATTTTCTCCTCCTTCTCTCTTCTTCTCCACACGGCTTGACCCTCCTTCCATGCCTCCATGGTTGCAAAAATTTCAAGTAATCACATTTTCCTAACCTCCATCACATTCTAAACATCTTTCTAGTTGGAATCTACCTAAAAAGCTTTCATCTTCATCATCTTCTTCAAGTTCTCATCTTTTCTTCTCTTCACTTTTCTCTTCTTCTTTTCTCTCTAAACCGCCACTCACACACACACCACCATCACCTCTCCATTTTTGTTTGTTCCAACTAATCACTTTTCTTAAATCCTCTCATCACCATGATCCTTTTCTCTTTAGTGAGCACCACTTGATTCCTCCATTTTCATCATTTTCTCTCAAGCCTTGGAGCTCTTGAGGTAATGTTCTTGAATCTTCATTTTCTCTTCTTGATTTCGTGATTTTTGGTCCTCTTTGTGACCAAGGACTCCTCTTTTCATGGTTTGAGTGAGGATTGTAAAAGTTTACTCACATTGGGGTTCTCTTGAAGGTGGAGGACGAAAATTGCAACAAGATGATCAAGAGGCTTGCTTTCTTGTGTTGTCTTCTATAGGTAAGAGGGAGATGATTCTCTTCAACCAATCTTGGTAGTGAGGAAACGTTTTTGGTGTTGTTGATGAGGAATCCATGTGGGATTGCTCTCTTTGTTGTGTTGTTCTTCATGATTTTGTAACTACTTTGACTTGTATGAATATATTGATTTTCATTGTGCATCTTGATGACTATGGATTAATTATTGGATTGTTTGATTTTGATGATTTGTAATTATGTGCTTGTATGATGTTATTTTATTATGTTGCATGAATAAATTGTGATATTTTGTGTGCTTGAAATCAAGTGTGAAACATAAGGAAAACTTTGCCTATGTTGAAGGGGAGCTCACGGCCTTGTGGCCTTAAATGATGAACCAAGAACCAAACCTTGTATTAAAATGGAACTTAAGCAATTAATTGATGAAAATCTTGGGTCTAGAGACCATGGTTGAGTGTCTCGGCCAAGAGGAGGCAAATTAGGTAAACTTGTGATTAAAATTGTGATGGATTGGAACTTAGAAGTTTAAGTGGAAAATGAATTGATTGAGAAATTAAAACAATGGATTAAGAAGATGAATATCGAATTCCATGAACTTAGAGCTCACGACCATTTAGGGTAACTAAGAGGAAACTTTATATTAAAATGGAACTTTGAATACTTAAGTGATTAGATATTCAATTAGGGATTCATAAGATGGAGAGAAAAAGGAAATGAAATTTTACCATAAAACTATGAATAGATCTTGACCCTTAAAGGAAAATGAGTGAAAATGAGACTTTGAGAATCATAAGACATTTAATTAAATAAGTCTTATTAAGAGTGAAGAGAAGGACTAATAGAATTAGAGAAATAAGGATTAGGAGTGTAAGGGAAAACTTGAGAAATATAAAATACTTATTTTAGATGAACTTTATTAAGGACAAAGAGAAGAACAACGATAAAACCTGATGATATAATGATATGTCCAAGATTAATTATGAATGACAACTTTGTTATCAGGCCATGAGTGGGACCCAAATCTGTTGGTGACTGTTTTGGCTTCTGGTTGTGAAATGCACGATTTAAATCCTATGTGATAGCATGCATTTGACATTGTGCTGTTGGAACTGAAATACTGGACCCAGAAACATCAGATGAATGATTTAGTCAGATGTGATTTGCCTTTATAACCAGAAACATCAGATAGACGAACGAGTCAGATGGGACTGATTATCAGGGGAAACCAAGATAACAGTGGTACTAGGTAGTCGTATGGACGGTTATATAATATCACTGATGAATATGGTATTGAAAAATTATATGGACGGTTGCTTTAATACCATTGGGAATAGTACAACGATAATTTGATTCCATTGAATATGTATTCGAGTATTGTACAGTTTGTGGCGTTTCATGCCTACGGAGTGAGCAAGAACTTACAGGATAGTGTGATCCATGATGGATCTCAGGGGGCGTCCGTGAGTGGTGATCCACTTAATGATTATGTTATCACATTGTATACCCCTGGCCGTGGTGATCCGTTGCAACGCACGACAAGGACCCGACAAATACTATTGCTTTTCGTGGCCCGGCGTAGATTGTCTATTGAGGGGGGACAGATCTTCTAGGATGTTCATCTCTGAAAACTTTGAGTCTAGCTCTATGGAGTAGGAAATGAGTACATTGTACATGAGGATGGTCAGCATACGCATTGTGCATATGCATGGTCAGTTCACATAATTGTCATGGCATGATCAATATACATATTGTGGTGACATAATTTATTATTTATATATCTATGGTGGATGTCAGTTGTTATAGTACTGTTAATATTTATATTATTGTGGGATATGCTTTTCTGATGATATATATATATATGTGTGTGTGTGTGTGAAATTGATAACTTGAATATATCTGTAATATCTGTGTGTATGGAATGACTTCATCATTCGTATTAGTTTCCTTCGCTGCTGTGTTGGTAATGATGTAGGATATCTCACCTCTTTGTTGTATTGTACCGTTTTATTTTGTGTTCGATAAAGGCTGTGAGGGGGAAACGGTTGAATTGGCTGGTTGTGGTTGAGTTGACTTTCTAATTCCTGTGATGGCGTTGAGACGAGATTTCCTTGGCCACGTGCGGGTGCAGTTTCATGGGGGCATTGATGCCTGACGTATTGACCGGGACACCGAACATTTCATTGTGTATAGGGGTAGTGGCTCTGTTCACAGGTGGTACCTATCCCGGGGTTACTACTTAACCTTTTGTGCTTTGGTATTTGTCTTATGTTATTTGGGTATGTAAGTGATACACTTTTATGTTAATAGTACCTTGTGTTCATTATATACATATATATATATATATATATATATATATATTAAATATATATATATATTTAATGTTTTTCATTCGGTGATTGTATTTTGGGAGCTATGTGATAAACATATTTCATTCGTGGCTCATATTTTCTTTATATGCACAATGATTAAAGTTTGGAAAATTGTTATTTAAGTTGTAGCACGCCAAAAATTTACTGACTATGGTATAATGACGATTATGTCGTGGTTACTAGACCGAGGGGTGTTACAATTTCCATCCTAAAGTTGAACCCGGTCTTGAGCCGAGTTTTGTAATATACTTATAAATTAAATAAATATATAAACTATATAAATAAGATTATATAAAAAACATTAAATTATACATGTAATATGATTTGTGACATTGTAATTGAGGGGATTTGATTAAAATTAATGTTGTTGGAATCTCGGTAGGTCCCAACCAGACTTGGATGAGATAATGCGTTTAATGACATTAATATGCGCATGCTAAACTTGGGCACAAAGCGACACTCGAGAGTCAACAAAGTTGCATATGGGAACTATCCTATATTGTGGTCTAGAAGGCTTCAGGGAAATGGAGCTCCAAGGCGTCATTGCCTAAGAAAGGAGCCTATGTGATATGAAAAGGGTGTGTCTCAAGGATGTGCAGCAGAGCCTAGGGTGCTACGACTTTGACCCTATCACACTAACCTTTTTGAACCTACTTGTTGACATTTCCTTAAACCTCGTACCTCATATCACTACTGTGAATACTTATTTCTTGAAGCATATCAATTAGGTTTTTGATGATAACAAAGCCAAAGATGAAGATCAAGATAAAAAAGAAAAGATCAAGAGCAAAAGAAAAGACCAAGATCAAAAGAAGAAAACCAAGAGGTATATAGATATAGGTCTTAGAATATCAATGTAAAATGTCCTTTAAGTATCTCAATGATTCTCAAATGGTTTTCCAAATATCATTTTCAAAATCAGCTTGTAAATTCAAAGTTAAACATGTTTTTCAAGAAATGTTGTTTTTAATCTTGGATTCAATATTCATGAAGGCATTTATGTTTAATCCAATGATCTAAGTGTTAGAAATGGCTTATATATGTAATTGGACTTGAAAAATGTGTTCAAAGGCCAAGGTAATCAATTACACATGTTTTGTAATCGATTACAAGCTAAACAGAGAGCTGGCAATCGATTACATGGATCATGTAATCGATTACAAGCAAGTCAGAGGCCTTGTAATCGATTACACTAGTAATGTAATCGACTACACTGAACCCAGAAAGGCAAGAACACGTTCAAGAAGGTATGTAATCGATTACATGGAAATGGTAATCAATTACAAAGCAAGTCAGAGGCCTTGTAATCGATTACGCTAAGAATGTAATCGATTACACAGAGCCCAGAAAGCCAAGAACACATTGGAACAATAATGTAATCGATTACATTTGCTGTGTAATTGATTACAAGCAATCTGACAGAGTCCAACAGCTATTTTATCAACATTTAATGATGCCCATTAAAGCACCCAACGGCTCCTTTCTTCCAACAACTTATAAATACTTGCCTTGAGGCTTCTTTAAGGGTTGAACTTTAATTTAGAACATCAATCTAATGCTCATATACGAGAATCAAATCCTGAAAATATTTTTACCCTATTTTTGTGAGAAAACTTGAGATATTCAAAAGGGGCATTGTTAGAGCTTTAATTTGTATTAATCTACTCTTTGAGGGAGTTTCCATCATTCAAACACTTTGTTTATTGTGCAAAGAGGGTGAGGTATCCCTCTAGTGAAAAAGGGTGAGGTATCCCTTGTTGAGAAGAAGGTGAGGTATCCTTCAAAGGTGTAAAGAGGGTGAGGTATCCCTCAAAGGTTGTATAGGGTGAGGCATCCCTGTTTTGAGGCTCAAAGCACAAGGGTGAGATATCCCAAGATGTTGTTGAGTGCTCCAATCTGTAAAGGTTTTCAAGCACCCGTTCAAGCTTGAAGTTTAGTGGAAAATCTCGAGTGGTTCGCTTGAGGACTGGACGTAGGTCACAAGGGGTGGCTGAACCAGGATAAATCCTTGTGTTTGATTCTCTCAACCCTATCTCTTTACATTTGTGCATTTATTTTATATGCTTGCTTGAATGTTATTTATCTTGGCTTGTTTAATTTGTG
The DNA here is from genome assembly GCA_029884595.1 of Ormosia semicastrata. Classification (NCBI taxonomy): domain Eukaryota; kingdom Viridiplantae; phylum Streptophyta; class Magnoliopsida; order Fabales; family Fabaceae; genus Ormosia; species Ormosia semicastrata. Next base: position 82,806,694 of record JAQQTO010000060.1, read on the forward strand.
GGTGAAGTATTCAATCTCATTTATCTATTCACTTTAATTATCCAATAGCTTCAACAAAAATTGATAAACAAATGTTTTACAAAAGATTTGCGAAAATATTTCATAAACTCAATTCACCCCCTCTTGAGTTTGAGGCCACTTGGTAACAAGTGATATCAGAACTAGGCTCTTGTGTAAAGGGCTTAGCAGCTTCAAGAGAAAGTGATGGCCTCAAATGAATTTTTAGAAAGTTCTTCCATCTATAGACCTCCGTTTTTAAATGGGGATGGGTACGCTTATTGGAAAGAAAGAATGAAAATTTTTATTGAAGCTATTGACCTAGATGTGTGGGATGCTATTGAAAATGGTCCTTTTATCCCCACAAAAGTTGTTAATGGTGTAAAGGTTGATACATCAAGAGGTGAATGGACCAATGATGATAAGAAAAAGGTCCAATATAATTTGAGTGCCAAAAACATCATTACCACATCCTTGAGATATGATGAATTCTTTAAGGTGTCAAATTGTAAAACTGCTCAAGAAATGTGAGACACCTTACAAGTAACCCATGAGGGTACTAGTGAAGTGAAAAGATCAAGAATCAATACTCTCACTCATGAGTATGAGCTTTTTAGAATGAACCAAAATGAAAGCATTCAAGAAATGCAAAAATGTTTTACACATATTGTAAATCATCTTGCTTCATTGGGAAAGATCTTTCCTAATGAAGATCTTATCAACAAAGTGTTGAAATGTTTGAGCAGGAATTGGCAACCTAAAGTGACGGCTATTGCGGAGTCAAGAAATCTCTCAACCATCACCTTAGCCACACTTTTTGGTAAACTCCAAGAACATAAATTGGAATTGAATAGACTCAACCAAAGTGAGGAGATTGACAAGAAAAAGCAGGGAATAGCTCTCAAGGCCACTTCCTCCATGATTAATGATGATAATGATGATGATGAAGATGGAGATGACTTGGAAATAGATGAGGAGAATCTTGCTCTACTAGTAAAGAAATTTGGAAGATTCTTCAAGAAGAGTGAAGCTCAAAGAAGACCTCCCTTTTCCCAAAAGAATGTCTATCACAAAGGGGAAGGAACCTTATCCACTCCTAAATGCTATGAATGTGGAGAATTGGGTCACATGAAGATGGAGTGCCCAATCTATCAAAGTAAAATGGAAAAATATCACAAAAGATCCTCAAGGGAGAAGAAAGAAAGAAGAGCCTACATAGCTTGGGATGATAATGACATAGATTCAACCGATAGCTCGGATAATGAGAAAGTTAATTTATGTTTAATGGCTAGAAGAGAAGAGGAAGATGGAGATGACATGGAGGTAACATCCTCAAATTCTGAATCAAACACTTCCCTTTCCTATGATGAATTACAAGATGCATTTGAAGAATTGCATAATGAATCTATAAGACTTGCAAAACCTGTTTCATCATCCAAGAAATCAATTTCCTCATTTGAAAATCAAATTTCTACTTTAAACAAAGAAATTGAGGAATTGAAATTAGAAAATGAAACTCTTGGATTGATAGATGCAAATTCTTCATGCATGACATGTTTATCACTTGATAATGCATCTACACCCTTATCTTGCCCATCATGTAAAGCATTTGAAATTGAGATTGAGGATTTGAAAAATACTCTTTCAAAATTTACCTTTGGAAAAGATAATTTGAACATATTGCTTGGGAACCAAAGATGTATTTTTCAAAAGGCTAGTTTGGGGTATAATCCCAATAACTAATAAAAGTTTCTCAAGAATTTCTTTGTTTCATCAAGTACATCAAGTAGTCCCTTTATTAAATGCTTTCATTGTGGTAGAAAAGGGCATAGTACATCAACTTGTAATGTAAGGAAGAATATCAATAACAAGTTAGGAACTAAAATGGTTTGGGTTCCCAAAGGCACTTTGCCAAAAACTAACACACAAGGACCTAAGAAAATTTGGGTACCAAAAGTAAAAAACTGAAGTGTGTTGTAGGTGTGCTTGAAGGTCAAGAATTGACTTTGGATATCTTGAGAAGTGGCTGCTCCAAGCACAAAACCAGAAAAATACTTCATGCTCTCCTCCTTGTCTCCAAGAAGCTTGAACTTGCATCCTTTGGTTAAGTGGAAACTTGCTCTATGCTTTACTAGTTTAGCATCTTGAAAAATAGCTCTATATGTCTTGAATATGCTAAATGAATATGCTTCTTGTGTGAAATGACATGTATAATATCATTATCTTTGAACTTGACATAATAGATCAATTATGCATCTAATTCTACTGTACAATACATTAACTTGCTGCATAATATGCTATTTTGATGCATAATATATTGCCTTGTTGCATAATGTCTTGTTGCATAACATTTTGCTGCATAATGTCACAATCTTCTGCATAATACATTAACGTGCTGCATAATATGATATCTTGATGAATAATATGTTGTTTTGCTGCACAATTATGAGTTTTTGATCATAATCTGATTGGACTATATGCTTAAATGATGTTTGGAAGTGATTTGGAATGTTTTGGAACTAATTTGAAGTCTTTCTTCATATGCATTTGCTATTGGTATTACATATTCATGTGCTAAACGGTGTATACTATGATATTGATCCTGCTGGGTTAAAATGATTATATCTAATCTGAATGCTTATGTCTTCTTTTTTATAATGCCAACGGGGGAGAGATTAGTGAAATATATTGCATGTGTATGGGGGAGTTTTGCGCTTTCATATATTCTATCTCATGCATACATTACGGGGGAGAGTTGCGCTTAAATATCTAATAATCAAACAAATGCAAATATTTCTCCTTCTGTTGAATGTTTAGTTTGTCATCATCAAAAAGTGGGAGAATATGAATGCTTATGTCTTGAAGCATATCAATTGGGTTTTTGATGATAATAAAGCCAAAGATGAAGATCAAGATCAAAAAGAAAAGATCAATAGCAAAAGAAAAGACCAAGATTAAAAGAAGGAAACCCAGAGGTATATAGATATAGGTCTTAGAATATCAATGTAAAATGCCTTTTAAGTATCTCAATGGTTCTTAAATGGTTTTCCAAATATCGTTTTCAAAATCAGCTTGTAAATTCAAAGTTAAACATGTTTTTCAAGAAATGTTATTTTTAATCTTGGATTCAATATTCATGAAGCCATTTATGTTTAATCCAATGATCTAAGTGCTAGAAATGACTTACATATGTAATTGGACTTGAAAAATGTGTTCAAAGGCCAAGGTAATCGATTACACATGTTTTGTAATCAATTACAAGCTAAACAGAGAGCTGGTAATCGATTACATGGATCATGTAATCGATTACAAGCAAGTCAGAGGCCTTGTAATCGATTACACCGGTAATGTAATCGATTACATTGAACCTAGAAAGGCAAGAACACGTTCAAGAAGGTATGTAATCGATTACCTGAAAATGGTAATCAATTACAAAGTAAGTCAGAGGCCTTGTAATCGATTACACTAAGAATGTAATTGATTACATAGAGCCCAGAAAGCGAAGAACACGTTGGAACAACAATGTAATCGATTACATTTGTTGTGTAATCGATTACAAGCAATCTGACAGAGTCCAACGGCTATTTTATCAGCATTTAATGATGCCCATTAAAGCACCCAATGACTCCTTTCTTCCAACAACTTATAAATACTTGCCTTGGGACTTCTTTAAGGGTTGAACTTTAATTTAGAATATCAATCTAACACTCATATCCGATAATCAAATCCTGAAAACGTTTTTGCCCTATTTTTGTGAGAAAACTTGAGATATTCAAAAGGGATATTGTTAGAGCTTCAATTTGTATCAATCTACTCTTTGAGAGAGTTTCTATCATTCAAACACTTTGTTTATTATGTAAAGAGGGTGAGGTATCCCTTGTTGAGAAGAAGGTGAGGTATCCTTCAAAGGTGTAAAGAGGGTGAGGTATCCCTCAAAGGTTGTATAGGGTGAGGCATCCCTATTTTGAGGCTCAAAGCACAAGGGTGAGGTATCCCAAGGTGTTGTTGAGTGCTCCAATCTGTAAAGGTTTTCAAGCACTCGTTCAAGCTTGAAGTTTAGTGAAAAATCTCGAGTGGTTCGCTTGAGAACTGGACGTGGGTCACAAGGGGTGGCTGAACCAGGATTAATCCTTGTGTTTGATTCTCTCAACCCTATCTCTTTACATTTATACATTTATTTTATATGCTTGCTTGAATGTTATTTATCTTGGCTTATTTAATTTTTGAGTAAAGTATTCAATCTCATTCATCTATTCACTTCAATTATCCAATAGCTTCAACGAAAATTGATAAACAAACGTTTTACGAAAGATTTGCAAAAATATTTCATAAACTCAATTCACCCCCCCTCTTGAGTTTGAGGCCACTTGGTAACAACTACAGTCAACCCTTCACTTTACCTTCAGCACCTATGAGACCACTATATAAGACTCTCATCTTCTTCCTTAAGCAAATTTTTACCTACACAGAACCCTCATAGCACTATAGCCAAACCACTGTACCATAACCACCTTCAATCCAGAATCCAAGCCAACGAAGCGATATCCCCCTTTTCGTAAGGTTGCATATCCTCAGAGATTCCAAATTCCCCCTCATTTAAGTTATATCATGTGTGCTTTCTCAGTTCTTTTTTTGGCTATCATGCCCTAGTTCTCATTCTTCCCCCATCTCTTTATGCTTACGTATTCTGATCTTAACCCCCCCTTATAACCATATAAAACCACCTCAACACAATTGGCAAATCCATTAGGGAGGTGAAAGCAACAACAAGTACAACTAGGCATCACTCTTTCAACTTAGAGGATTTTCTGGAGAATGAGGAAGAGTTATAGTTTGTAATACCCATCACTGAAGGAGGAAGTGGAAGTGGCAACCTAGGAGAACGTAGTAATGAAAGTAGGGTGGTGAGAGACTTTCTAAGTAACTTGGAAACCCTGGCTACCACTAGAAAAAGTGGCACTCCAGGGAGTTCAATAGCCCTCCTATAACTGTTGATCCAACTTTCTAGAACTCCATTCTAACTACCCACAAAGATTTTACTGACCTCATGGCCACTATGAAGAGGAATCTATAAGGCGGTGTAGGGGGAATCAGTGCAAATACTGATGTAGTGATGCATTTAGAGGACAAAGGACTAGGAAATGAAGGCATTTAGGCTCCACAAGTTAAAGATGCAGATAAGGCACTTGTAATGTAAGGGGAGCTAAAGAAGCTATTGCAAAGCTACAAAGGGGAATGTGCATCACGCCATGACATAGAGCCACCGTTCTCAATGCGCATTGCTCTAAAGCCTTACCCACTTAGCTATCAACCTTCCTGTGTTTAGGAAATTTGATGGAATGGGAAGTGCGCATGAGCACCTAATGTGTTTCTTGGATCATTTAGGCATACACCGGAGTGATAAGGACTTGCATTGTCGTGAGTTCTCAAAGTCGCTCACAGCTAGAGCCTTCACCTGGTATACAAAGCTGCAACTCAACTCTATCAAAACGTGGGAAGATATGGCCACAAAGTTCTATAACAAGTTTCTAGAGGAAGAATCAACTAAGCACATCATGGATCTAGGGCGCGTTAAACAGAGGAGATGAAAAGGCTTGGTTGCATTCATTAAACGATACAAAGATAGAGCGCTGCAGTGCAAAGAGACATTACCCGAGGTGGACTTGGTTTATGGCTCTATCAAGAATGTAGAGGATGGTTCACATATCTTTTTGTCTCTAGGAGGGTAAGTACCTTCTCTGAGCTGATGAAGCACGTAGTTGACATAGTTGAAGCCACAAGGCGCCGTGGGAAGAGGACAAAGGAGTCAGAGTCCTTATTTGATGTCTGTGAGTAAGAGGAAATAGGGAAACATAGAAACTACAAACTTGTGCCAGCCTTTGCCACCCCATGGGATAAATGTAATACCCTTAATGATATGTTAGACTTGTGTATGTGTACAAAAGGTAGCATATGACTTGCTTAATATGCATGTTTAATTTTGTGATGAACTAAGTTAGTTTAGGTACTTTGTTACAGCCTAGAGTGTGAAAAGTAGCTTAAAATGACTCAAATGATGGCATAAATTGCTTAGATGAGGGAAATAAACATGGATAATTTATTTCTAAGTCACAAATATATGAAACAAGATGTAGTTAAAGTTTCAAGGTAAACTGAATTAAATTGGTATTTTTAGGCATACTAGTTGTCTATTTAAAGTCGGATTGACTAGTAGCAGATATGAAAATATCAAATATTGCCAACACAACTTTTTATATGAATCTTAGTGCTTATTTTAAAGTTTTTGGGAGTCAGAAATCTTGAATTAGCTGAATTTAAGTATTTTTAGCATATTAGGATTTATCAATTCTGGCTTAAAGGCCTTATAAGTCTTTTGTTTCTCCTTTAGAAGCCTCACTCACTACTATTTTTGCTTCACAAACTAGAAACAGAAAACGTGAAAAAGCAAAAGGAAAGAAAAGAGAAGGAAGAGAAGGAGAAAAGGAGGAAATTCAAGGGCAAAGCCAAGGTTTGAGATCAACTAAGTGTGAAGCTTCAATCCAGCTACCAAGGTAGGGGATTAGAGTTTCTTTTCATCTCTTTTCTTTATTTTTACCATACATGCACTCTTGGTGCATAATAGGCCTAAATGATTTATAGAGGTGTTTGTTGTGTTTTGCTTGCATGATTGAGTTTCTTTGGTCATTTATGACTTGTTCATAGTATAAGTTGAAGTTGGAAACTTAGAACATCTCATTTAGACCTTTGAATCACAAAAAAATGGGGTTTTATGTCAAGTATGTGACTTTGGTGCATGAATCCAAATTAAGAAGTTTAACCTGGTAATTGATGATTTTCATGTGTTAATGAACTGATTAGGGACTTAGAATCACTTAGAAATTGATTTGGAATGGCTAAATTTCATGAAAAGAACTAATGGAACAGTATCACGGTTCTGCATAATTCTGCAAAATCTGGTTTCTGCTAAGCGCGCTAGAATAATAGAACTTGAGTTTTTAGATGGAAAGATTAGTATACATGTGTTTTAATCATGAAGATGAGCAATTAGAAAACTTGTATAGAGCTTTTAGTATGCATAGAGATCCAGATTAGGATGAGAATTTGATTAAAAAATCATGTTTTGATGAAAGAAATTGGTTTAGAAAACCAATTCTGCAGAAGCTATTCTGTAGAATCGATTCTGGTATACGAGCGCTCAAAGACTAGAGAGACACATGATATAAGGCGTTGAGCACTCAGGCGCTCAGCGCATAGCGCTTAAGTGCGCGTCGCGTAGTAGAATAGAGCATAGAGCACTCAAGCGCTAAAAAAAGGTGCTCAAGCACCCAAGCACTAGAAAATGTGTTTTTTTTTTTATGTTTTGAGATATCCTACTTATTAGGACTCCCTTTTTATGCCTAGTAGAGTGTCTTGAGACACTAGTAACTGTAATTCATAGAGAGAAAGATGATTAAGCATATAAGGGAAAGTGAGTTAAGCTTGTGCATCCATTGGACATGGATTGCCATACACTAAGAGTTAGTTTCTTAAGCAACCTAGTGTTGCACAGGTATCACAAGAGAGGTGATTATAGAGTTAAGGAACTAGATGTCAAGGAGTGAGGTAGAGTTAGTAATGCAAGAATATAAAGTGTACTAGCTCTAGTTGGCATTGGTTAAGCGCCGTAGTGCATGAACTACTCTTACAGAGAAGAGGTAGTCTTAGTAGTGCAAGATGGAGTTAGTATAGAGTTATGTGGTAATTATGTTAGAGTTAAGACATAACTCCACATTTGCACATACCTCACTTCACACATACTTGTTATCCCTAGAGATCAGATTGTGGAGGCATCCACTCAGTTTTGGTGTCGATATCCACCCAGTTTATGGTAGACTACTTAGTAGGTTAAGGAGGATATTTGTTATAGTAATAGACTTTGTTCCTACTAGGTAGGCTATAAGAGATCACACGTTATTATGACAGATTACCTCCTTACCCAGGGGGAATAGTTAAGTATCCTACACTATATATTCTTTTCTTTGAGCATACATCATCACATCATTTCATTATTTAATATTTGTTTAGATTGAAATTTGTGTTCGGTTTATGTATGTGTTGCATGTGCCTTCGGTGATAGTTGTATGGGCGGTTATCTTGTAGATGATTTCAAATGACTATATGGATGGTTGTTTGTTATCATCGTGCTTTCGGTTATAGATTAGAAGTATAGATTGCTTAGGAATGGTACATAGAGAGGAAGTTTTGTGATGGTTCTTATGCAATGAGTTTTTTAGTATGTTTACTAGTTTCAATATAGTTTATTCATTGTGAATGTTTAAACTATTGATTTTAGTTACTTATACTAAGAAATGTGATTTCTCACCCCATTTGTTGCCATGTAAATCCAGGTGGGAGTTCTTCTAAAGGCAAGAAGAAAAAGTATGAAGATAGGATAATTTTTATGCTTAGTAGTTTAAAGCTTGTATTTTTATTTACATGCTTTTAGTTTGTATAAAGTTTATGTATACAATGAGCCATTTTGAGGCAAAGGTGTATGTATAACTTTTAGTTTTCCGCAAGGCTCTCCATTATTATTTGCTTAAATGATATGAATTAATATGATGTTTAAGTTAGTAGTAGCATAACTAATACTACTTATCCAAGTGTATGCATGATATACATGATTACTGGTATTAAGGTATTACACAAGGGAGATAAAAGGGAAGTCCAAGAGGTTCTTTTGAACAATGATTCAGCTTAAACTTCTTGATAGTGCTAGGATATGTGCAATGTGAGGATGAGCTTTCCCTCTATTTATCACAAGATAATACACTAAACCAGTATTCCTAAGTTTAACATTTTGGTTCTAAGTTGGACTAAGCATGTATGTATGATTAGCTTAGTATCTTTAGTTTCTAAAGTTTAACCTTGTAGATGCTTTAAACATATCTTATATAACTTGTGTTAAGATTATGTTTATTATGCTATGATTTTGGTTTACTCATACTGAAAAATGTTGTTTCTCACCCCGCTGTGTTGCCATGTAATTCTAGGTGAAAGGTCTTCCAAGAACAAAAAGAAAAACGAAGCTAAAGAGTATATTAGCTTTATAATTTATATTACAACTATTGTATCTTTTAGTACTTCTTTTGTAATGTAAAGAACCATGTAATACTTCAAGCCTTTGCTAAGACTAATGTTGTATATAGTTATGTGCATTTTACTACGAGTTTATGTTTTTCGCATTTCCTATGACTCTCTATAATGTTTCCAATGAACATTATGAATATATGTATTAGTTTAGTATGCAAGTAATGATGTTGTAATGCTAAGTATCTCCTTGTGCACTATGTATATTGGGATATTAGTATTAGAACGTTACAATAAACACCATAATATCAGGAGATGGATGTGAAAATAAGCCTGCTAGAGAAGCATACTTGGAGGAAGATGAAGGCACTCTCATGAGTAGGGGGCTGGCCAAATCAAAGATTTTCCATTTCTTTTTGGCCAACTAGGGCTGAATACTAGAGATTGGAAAGAAGTTACCGACACTCTGGTAGATATCATCAAGAAGAAGGGAGGAAATTGCTATGCAATGCACATGTCACTTTCCAAACTTGCTAGGTCTTATGTAAGCGCGATTGTTTTCTAAAAGCCAGCAACATTTGAACAAGACTTCTATCACAACAAGCCTTTGTTTGTGGAAGTGGTGATAGAAGAACAACGAGTAAGGCACGCTATGGTAGACAATAGCTCAGGGGTGAAAGTAATTCCCTTGTTTATTTTTGATGCCCTCGAAATAACGACATTATTTGAGGCCACCAAATATACTGCTCAACACCTTTTATGGCCACCCTGTGAAAGCTGTAAGAGTAGTCACTTGTAGCCTTTAAGTGGAACCCATCAAGATACCTAATAGCTTCCAATTGATTAAGGGAGCACTAAGTTATCATATCCTTTTGGGGTGACCCTGGATACATATGTAGAATTGCATACCTTCTACATTGCATGAGTGTGTGAAAGTGTACTTCAGAGGGAAAGACATTGAGATCCCTGCGACAAAGGCTCCTTTCGAAGAAAGTGAGGCTTAGTTGCTAGATGTGTCCCTCTTTGATGATTTTGCCCCTCTTGGAATAAATGAGATATGGAAAGAGGAAAGAATCAATTTAGTGCAAAAGTGCCTCGCAATCCAAGTGGTGTGACCATATCGAGATCCTAAAAAGAGCAAAGAAGGAGAGGAAAGTGCGAGGCACCATGCATCTTATGAGGAGAAAGGGAAAGCAGTTCACAACTTTGACATAAATGAGGTGCCAAGGGCAGTGTTGAAGTGAGAGCGTCTCCCCTTGGGGGAGGTCAAGTGGAAGATCTTATAAGGAGTCAAGGGGCCAGTAAGAGAAGAAAGCTTAGATATGAATGGCCCCACCCTATTAAGTGTTGCGAAAGCATAAGTTAGGGAGCAGGAAAATATCTTTGATGATGCCCAGAACAAAGAAGCTCCCTCAGAGTTGCAAGACACTCCCAAGGAACAATTTGAAGAGTTGAAAGAGATTTATTTAGAGCCAAAGAAAAAGAAGTCGTGTCCCATTTTCATAGGTTCTTCGTTGACTGATGAAGAAGAAAAAGTTATGGTAGAACTGTTGAAAGAATTCAAAGATATGTTTGTGTGGGAGTATGAGGAGATGCTAGGGTTGAGTGCAGCCTTGATGATGCATAATCTTGTTGTTAGCCCAAATACAACTCCAATGAAATAGCCTCAGAGAAAATTCTCACCAAAAATAGTGTTACAAATCAAAACTGAAGTAGAAAAGTTGTTGAAAGCCAAGTTCATAAAGCAGATACAGTACCCAATGTGGTTAACTATCATTGTTCTGGTGAAGAAAAAGAATGGGCAAATCAAATGTTGCATAGACTTCAAGGATCTTAATAGGGCTTACCCCAAGAATGATTTCCCCTTGCCTCACATTGATAGCTTAGTGGACACTACAACAACCCACGAAAGATTCTTAATCATGGATGGCTTTATTGTCTACACTAGCTCAAAAACATATGGCACCTGAAGATGAAGAGAAAATAACCTTTAGGACATTGTTTGGAAACTTTCATTATGTTATGCTTTTTAGGCTGAAAAACGTAGATGCAACTTACTAGCGAGCCATGACAGCAATCTTCCATGATATGCTACATGATATCGTGAAAGATTATGTGGATGACTTGGTGGCGAAGTCCTTGAAGAAAGAGCAGCATTTTGAGCACTTGAGACATGTTTTACTAGTGTGCAAGAAGTATCAGCTTCATATGAACCCACTAAAATGTGCCTTTGGGGTATCATTAGGAAAGTTCTTGGGCTTTAAAGTGCATAAAGGTGGGATATCTCTTAACCTGAGCAAAGTGAAGGCCATCCAAGACATGAAACCTCTATCTAGCTCACAAAGTGTTCAGAGTATTATGGGAAAGCTAGGATATATAAGAAGATTAATTCTTGCTCTATCAAAGTTGCTGAAGCCCTTTAGACATCTAGTCAAGTCTGAAGCGCCTTTCAAATGAGGAGTGGAACAACATATAGCATTTGAAAAGATCAAAAGGGTCCTAACATCCACCCACACCATGCTACCACCAATCCAGGGGAAGCCACTGCGTCTATACTTAATAGCCACAAGGAATTCTATTGGAGGCCTAATTGCACACAAGAATGAAGGCGTAGAGTAGCTCATATCTTACTTGAGCCGAGTGCTTAAAGATGCAAAAGTTAGATACTCCAACAATGAGAAGAATTACCTTGCACTCATATATGTAGCGCAAAAATTTAGACGTTATTTCTAAGAACACCAGGTACACTTGATGACCAAATCAGAGGCCTTGAAGTTATTATTGCAGAACACATTGCTGCTAAGAAGAATGAGAAAATGGTCTTTGATCTTAGGAGAATTTGATATCTGCTAAACAACTCTAACACCCTTGAAGAGTCAAGCATTGGCAGATATGTTGGCAATTTGTCCCATGAATGATGAGGATGTTGGGAATCTATCCCACGAATAATGAGGAGCCCATCAATAAAGAAATCCCTAGAGAATTGAGAACTGTAGAGGCAAACGAAGACAAATAAGGCAACAAATGGACTTTACATTTTGATGGTATACCTTCACTACTAGAAGGGGGAGCTGGTATTACCTTTGTTAATGAGTTTGGAAATGCACTTTCATTTAGCTACAATCTTGCTTTCCACTATACAAATAACAAAGTAGAATACGAAGCCTTATTGAAAAGGCTATCAATAGCCAAAGAATTAGGGATAAAATGGTTGGAGGTAAAAGGAGACACTAATTTGGTGATAATGCAATTAAAAGGAGAATATAGGGTGAAGGAAGCCTCATTAGTTGCATATAGGGAAAAGGCAATACAAGTCATGGAAGGCTTTGAAGTTGTGGAATTAACACATGTGCCCAAAGTTGAAAATAAAAAGGTCAACATTTTGGCTACCTTGGGAAACAAGATGGAAGAAACAGAAAAAGAGGAAACCATAGTGATAAGGAGAATGGAGAACCCCGTGAAGACAATTGGAAAAGAAATAGAAAGAGTTGGGTGCCATGACTAGAGAGCACCCATCTTAATGGAACTTGCGCAAACCAAGGTGCTGGTGACACGAGCAGCACAGGAATATCACAAGAATAATTACAAGAAGAGTGGCGAGGGCCCATTAATGAAGTGTGTTTTAGAAAAGGAAGGCACAGAGAAGGCAGAAACGCTGCATGACATAATTTGTGGGCAAAAGGGACTAAGTCTTTGCATGAGGTTGCAAAGAGTAGGCATTTTTTGGCCAATGATGAAGAAATATTGTGACTCTCTGCAAGAGGCTTGCAATGATTGTCAAGAAAAAAAGGATGAAATAGAAGTAAATGCAGTAGATGAGGATTCAAGAAGGCCCTTGAAAGAATTCTTGAAAGATAGGGTAATTCCCATTGATAAGAGGGAAGTTGCACAGCTACAGAGAACGGTAGAACGCTACTTTTATGACGGCGACAATCTATTTAAAAGAAGTTTCACAGGGAAAGTAATGAGATATGTGGGATAGGAAGAAAAAGAAAGTTGATAGAAGAAGTGCACAGAAGGTATGTGGAAGACACCAAGGAGGAAGGACCTTGCAAGTTGAACTGGTCAAGATAGGCTATTTTTGGCCAACTATGGAGGAAGATGCCCTCAATTTTGTTAGGAGATGTCAGCCTTGCCATAAACATGAACATGCCATCCATACCACAGCATTAAGCCTACATGCAGTCTCTTCACCATATCAATTCCATAGATGGTCTCTTGACTTTACGAGACCAATCAACCCACCTTCGAGGGGGAAGAGGTGGATCCTTGTAGCAATAGAGTAGTTCACAAAGTGGGTAGAAGCGGTGTCACTGAAGCAATTGAACGTTGAAGCTATGGTAGCCTTCTTAAAGGAAAACATCTTGTGTAGATTTGCCTTGCCTAAAAGAACACATTTCTGATAATAGGATGCATTTTGTGAACAAAATGGTGAGTTATGTATTATAGGAATATAAGATAACCCACGACAAGTACACACCTTATTACCCTCATTCAAATGGCCAAGCTAAGGCCACAAACAAGTTGCTCAAAAGGATAATGGCTAGGATGGTTGATTGGAGTGAAAACTTGCCTTTTGGCATTGTGGGCATGCAGAACAACAAGCCATGGTGCCACCTAGGCCACTCTTTTCTCTTTGGTATATGGAGTAGAAGTGTAACATCCCGAAAATTATTTGTTTCATCATAAAGAATTAGTTTATAATATTTGTGATTTTAAAGAATTTTTCTGAATTTTTTTAGAAACATCGAATATTTTAATATATTTTTCATTTTACGTGCACACTGAGCAGAATCAGTGTAACACCTCAAAAATTATTTGTTTCATGATAAATAATTATTTTATAATATTTTTTATTTTTGAGAATTTTTCTAGATTTTTCGGGAAACGTCAAATATTTTAATATATTTTTCATTTTACGTGCACACTGAGCGGAGCTGGGAAAATGAAATGTTTTCCCTGAGGCTGGTAAATTTTGAACTATGGAAACGTCAATGGAGAATCTTACTAAACCTGAGGCCGAGCATAGCTTACGAGGTTTACATTTTTTAAAATTTTATCTGATAAATAAAATCTCTGTACGTACTATTAAATAAAATTCTGTGATACGCTCTATTATCTGTTAGATAATTAATATTGGCTTTATGCACTCTAACAATTGTCCATTGGGCAATAGCTTGTAGTGAAAACACTAATCACCTTATTATCCTATTATTTTATTACCTTATCACCTAATTATCTTATCCAAATGTAATCCACTTTATGTCTAATCAAATCTACTTTTTGAAAAAAATCTAGCAACTTAACCCTAATTCTTGGTGACACTTTTCCCTCCTCTCTCCCCCTTTCTACATGGCCATGAGGGTCAATTAGGAGCCAAAATTTTGGCTTTTCACTTAATTAGTTTCCATTCTATTTTCAAACCCTAAAAGTTCATTTCATTTCCTACTATCATTTTCTCTCTCTACACTCATCTTTCTCTCATTTTTTCCTCCTTCTTTCTACCACCCACACGGCCTCACTCCCTCTCTTTGGCTCCATGTTTGCAAAATTTCAAAGTAAACACATTTCCTTAATCTCCATCACATTCTAAACACCTTTTTAGCTTGAATCTACTTGAAAAGCTTCCATCTTCATCATCTTCTTCAAGCTTCAAAGTTTGAAGCCTTAGGGTAAAATTCTTGATTCCTTATCTTCTCTTCTTTATTTTCATTTTAATGGTCTTCATCATGACCATTTGCCCTCTTTTTCTCAAGCCTTGGTGTTGATTTGATGAAGTTATAATTTCTAGGGTTTTGAAGGTACTTGGCCGAATTTCACAAGGAGCAAACAAGGAGATTTCTTTTCTTGTTTCCTCTTAGGTAAGAGGGAGATGGTCCACTTCAACCTTTATTGGTAGTGAGGGACTTGATTTTGTGTTGGTTGTGAGAAACTCTTATTAGGGTTACTCTCTTTGATGTATGATTTTAATGGCTATGTATTGATTTTACCTTGTATGATTTATTTGATTAAATGTATATGTATATTGATGACCTTGGATGGATTTTGTTGGATTGGATATTTGAAATGGAAGCAAGGGTTCCTTGCTCCCCTTTTATGTGGCTCACGGTCATGACCCTTAATTAGGGTATTCATGATTGAAATTGGTAACAAGTGGTAACATAACCAATCAAGTGAATAAAATGTAATGAAGTAAAGGAAAATTTAGGGTTTCTACCCTTGGGAGGCCCACGGCCTCTAGGGCCATTGTAGGGCTCAATCATGTAATTTTATGTAACCTTAGATTTTAATTAATCAAGTGATTAAGTAGTTAACAATGTGATGGAAAGAAATCTAATTGATAATTTAAAGTGATTCTTTAGACCTAAGAAAAGAATAGGAGTGTGTGAGACTTGGAAAAACCTTAGGTTAATTTTCTAAGTTAGTATAAATAAACTTAAAGTGAGGAACTTAATAATCAAGAGAATTCCTCTAGAGAAGGATTTCATAACAAATGCTAAATTAAAGTGAAACTTAGTTAATTGGATAATTAGAAATTAATTAGGAATTTATAAAAATAGAAAAGAATCAAGAATGAGATATTATCCTAAAACTAAGAATAATTCTTAATTAAAGGAAGACCATGAGTGTAAGTAAGACTGTTGAATAACTCAATTTAAATTATCTTAAGGGAATTAAGTCTAAAATTAATTGATGAACTTGTTTAATTAAGATAATAAAGATTAAATGAATAATGTGAGAGAATTTCTCCAAATAGAAACTTATTAAGAAGAATGTAGAAATTAATGCATGATTTCATAATGTACCCTAAAAGTGTAATGTCTTATTTGAGGACTTAATAATATTTATTGTAGGTCCATGAGTGGGACTAAGAATGTGTTGATACTTATCTTAGTCAAATTATGGCATGTTATGGAAAGGTATATTATTGTTGATTATACATGTATGCATTAAATCCACATGCATTGAGGCATGATTAAGAAAGTCTAACATGATAAGCATGCATCAACATTGCGCTTTTGGAACCGAAGTACCGGACCAAGAAACATCAGATGGACAATTTAGTCAGATGTGGTTTGCTTTTATAACTAGAAACGTCAGATAGACGATCGAGTCAGATGAGACTGGTTATCAGAGGAAACCCAGATACCAGTGGTATTATGTAGTTGTATGGATGGTTATATAATATCATTGATGCAAATGGTATTGAAACAATTGTATGGATGGTTGCTTTAATACCATTGGGAATGGTACAACGGGGGTTGATTTCATTAAGCATGCTTTGAGAAAATCCGTTGAACTATTGTTAAGGCCATGTTGCCTAGGAGTTAAGTCACACCTTAGTGCGGGTGCGAATAGACTAGTGTAGGTCATAATGTTGACCTTGGGGGCGTGGGGGCGCGGACGTCTCACAGCAGATAGTTGGTAGCCCCTCTGGCCCGTGGGACAAACCGATGCAAACGCACTGACGATCTGGACCGAGGCACTGTCCTATATCGCGATCTTGTGGGAATGCCGCTGTATAAAGCCTTGTTGTGCAAAATTATTGATTTTTCTAGAAAGCACTTGTTTTAGGCTGACGAGATACTGGCATATCTCCTTGATCATTCTCTCCGATGTTTGTGTCTAGCTCCATGGAGTAGGATTTTGATATCATGTACATATGCATAATGAGTCAACATATTACCCGTATTTAATGTATATGATGATTGGAATTTCTATCTTATTACTGTTATAACTGCCTGAAATTGTTAAGTTGTTTAATATCTACTACCTGACACTGTTTGTTATTCTTGTAATGCTATGTGGGTGCCCTGCGTCATTTTCTATTTCTTACTGCCATATTTGGTAATGGTGTTGGATATCTCACCTCTTGTTTGTACTATTCTTGTTCTGTGAAACTCAGTTAAAGACTGTAGAGGGGACGGGGTTGATTCTCTTAGAATTAACTTGGTTTGATCTCCTGCATTCAGTGATGGTATCAAGAAGGGGTTCTATTAGTTTCGTCAAGATTGTGTTCACCGGGGGTGCCAATGCTTAGCGAGTCGACTAGGCCGGCGAGCATATACGATATATTGGGGATCTGATCTTGACCGTGATGAGGACCCACGATGGAGATCCTATTTTGACTCTCACTACATCAGTGCATCTGGAGTTTGCCTTGCCTATCCGGGAGCTATGGGGTGATCCGTTTCACACCCCTAGAGAGGACGAGGATTCTATAGCATCAGCTGCTAGGGCACCTGCCCGTGAGACCGCACTCTGTCCTATCCTTATGTCTTCAGATGAGCCGGGAGAGGATCCCGAGGTGGATTCGATGGAGTGCCTAACTCCTTAGTCGTGGTGTCATTATGGGTAGTTTATGTTTCTTTTGCATTATCTGTATAAGGGTTCTTTTGAGTATAACTGTATTTTGATGTATATCTAAGTGTTTTTGAGCAGTATGAGCAATGCGCTGCGCTATGTATGTTTAAAGGTAATTATCCAATCTTTTGTGCTGTGTTTTGAGTATATCTTATTAAATTATATTTTCAAATGACGGTATGTGTATCTATTCATTCGTGACTCATATTTTCTTTTTATGCACAATGATTGTAATTTTGGAAACTTGTTATTTGAGTCATAGCACGCCAAAAATTTAGTGACCATAGTATAATGACGATTGTGCCGTGGTTACTAAATCGAGGAGTGTTACAAGAAGCAGTCCTCCCTGCATAAATTGTAGTGCCTTTAGCAAGGCTACTGTTGAAGGAGGACAAGGTTGCAAAGCGAGACTTGGAAGTTGAGTTGATTGAGGAAAGGCAAGATAAAGCAAGAGAAATACTGGTCAGTTACCAAAGGTGCTTGATGCTCACATATGACAAGCTGGTGAAGCTAAGAATGTTTATAGAAGGAGAATTGGTGCTGAAGGCTACAGATGCTGTCACGAGGAAGCAACCTATATCAAAATGGGCAACCAAGTGGGAAAGACCCTTTATAATACAAGAGGTGCATCCCAGTGGGTATTGTATTTTAACCAATCCTTATAATGGTAAAACTATAGGACCACTTAATTTCAAATTTATTAAAAAGTATTATCCATGACTAGAAGCTATGTTGTATAATTAGGATCATTTTGTGAACATTGCAACATTTTAATGATAGAATATCTAGCAGTATCATTACAATTTCAGGAATATTTGGCTTTTGTTATGATTTCAAATATCATTGCAACTCTATGAATGTTCGAACTTGTCTATGACTATTAATGCTGCAATACTATAAAGGCTTGAACTTGCCTATTAGTACTTAATTCCACTCATTATAGTTTCATGATGCTTAATGAAAATGTGATGTGATCTAGAAATGTCAACATTAAATGGCATAAATGCACAAGGCTATAATTCATATCACAAATTCATATAACTTGGCGTGAAATTTTAGTATGATCTTGAGAGCTTATTGATAGCAATATATTTTATTCATTTAATGATCATCTTACTAGGTGTCTTAAGGTTCAATTTGGCTTAATTAAATTGATTTTATCACATTTTATGATATTGATCCTAATTGGATCATTATGGGAATTATTGCATGAATTGGTGTTAATTTGTCTATTAGGTAGTATTCAGTATTTTGGCTATAATCTAAGTTTTGAGTATCTGATTAGTGTGATTTTGATCTAATAGGAAAGATAAGACAAATATATACAAGTTGCATGAAGACCTCAGGAGCATAGTTGTAACACCCTCTGTAGGACATCACATTTCCGACTACAAGCTCATAATTTGAAAATGATTTCATAAAAGGTTTGAGTTATAAAACATGGGTTTTAAAATTTCTTTTCGCGGAAACATAAACTTACTAAAATTTATAGGTAATACTGAAAAATAGATTTAAACTGATTAATATACATTATTGACACCACACAATATTTAACAATTATTTAGGAAACATAAAACTTATAGACTCAATTCTAAACAGTAGCAAACCCCATTACGGGTCCTACTCAATAGCACAGTAAAATACTAATGAGAAAAACTCATCATACTTATTCCGTCTTGTATCCCTCTTGATACGTCATATATCTGTTCATCCTCAAAACTACACACCAACTAATCCGTGGTGGTCACTCCTCGATGTTATCACCAAACTCAGAATATTTGCCTCCAATCACGTCTAAAAAACTCGTTCCATCTACTATATATAATTTTAACAACACAAGCATAACAAAACAATATAACAAAGAGGTGAGATCCCCTTTCATCAATACCAAAGTGGTAACAAGGAATGATACAAATGACAAAGTCATTCCATACGTACAGATATCACAGTTTCATTCATGTTATCAATTCATCACAATTCCCTATCAATTCATCATACTTCATTATTATTTCATCACAATTCCAGTAAACATATATCTCAGTTAAATCACCAGTGCCAATTTCATCATAATAGATATCCTCAGTATATAAAATGATGATGTCACATCATATGAACATTTCTCATGCCACAACAATATGTGTTCTGACTCATGTGTATGCATACCAGACTAATTTTCCCACTTTATGAAGTTTTTTACAATTTCGAAAAGAATGCTCTAGTTAATTGTCCAGCCTTAGCCCATAGACAATCTCTAGTCTTTCTGGTTAATTGTCTAGCCTTATCCCACAGACAATCTCCAGTCTTCGAAAAGAATAATGTTCTTGTCGGGTATCGTCAATGTGTTGCAACGGATTGCGTCGCTACATGGCACAAGGTACTTGCCTCTGCCCACTGGATCGACTGCCACGCCTTGACACCCCCAAGATCCATCGTAGATCTCACTTTTCAATTCTCATTCCCTCTTCAACCACAAGGGCCATAATAGCTATTAGCTATATTCCGTTCAATGCACGAATATCTCAATGCAAGTTCTGTTTAATGCACAAATAACTTAATGCATGTCTCAATTTCATCATATGCCTCAATGCAAATCTTTCAATTTCATAATTAAAACAAGTTCCCTTTCAGTGCATCCGTTCTTTACAGTATCTTTACTATATTTTCAACCGCGTATCATTTTTAACGCATTTTCAAAATCGCGTAACTTAAAAATCATACTTTTAAGTCGCATAAACCCTTTTTCATCATTTTTCAACTTCGTAAAATATTTCTCAATATTCCAAACATCATTTTGGATTTTCAAAACTCAATACCATTTCCAACTTCATTTTCCACGTATTCTTCACTTAAAAATCTTCTACGTAATATTTTTCATCATTTTCACTCAAAATCAATAATCCTTCAAAATCAATTATTCCAATTTAAAATTTCCTAACGCGCCTCAAACCCAATGGGTGAGTTATACGTTAGTAAATTTCAAGTCACCAATGTATTCTCCATAATTCTAAATCAATTCTAAAACTAGTCCTCTCCAAAATAAGTGGAGGTTCAAATGCTTCCAACCTCCCATTTTTCTTTCATCAGCGAAATCTTCATCTCTCAAGCGATAAAGTATTTCTCTTCCATTTCTTAAATCCTTTTATAAATTTCTTGTACTAAATCAATTAACTTTTCATTTCTAAATCAAAGTTTTACATAAAGTAAAACCATTTCAAACTCCAAAATCGTAACTACATGGTCATTGAAACCATCATATCTTTTCTTTTCCTTTTTCCTTCTAATCATCCAATTTTACCATTCATGAAACTCTTAATTTACCAATCCTTGGCATATTAGCCGAAAATCATAAATACCTTCATCATAAAAATCTTTGTTCATTTCCTTGTCCACTTTCTTTGTAAATCCTCAAAATCATCAACTTATTACCCTTTTATCTAAAACTCATAATTAGTAAAATACTTAGAATCTTTTGCTCCCAAAAATTATTTTGAGGCCGTGTGCCTCCATGGTTCTTTGGAACCAACATATTTTCCTTTGTCATGTAATTCACATCTTAAAACATACACAATTCATCATGCATCATAAACACATACTAAAGCATGTTATCAAAACAATAAACATCTCAATCACCAAACAATCATAAATAAGGAAAGCTCTTAAACAAACAATTAAAATAATCCTTATGAATTTTTCACCACACACACATCCATTCCTCACCACCAACACATGGTTGATGAGGGTAATCTCCCTCTTACCTCTTGGAGAAACCTCCGAAGCTCCTTGTTTTGCTTCTTGTACAAGTCCTTCACCACCAAAAGCTTTCTTAAAAATCAAAGTAAACATACATAATCAATATCTAAGACTTGAATAAGAAAACCATGGATCAAAACATGGTTTAGAACTTTAAATATAAGATCTAGAAAAGAATATCAAGAACTTCATCCTTTACCCTTCAAACTTAGATCTTAGGAAAAGTACTTGAAGATGGATGATTTAGAGAAAGTCTTCAACAAGAAAGTTGCTTAGAATAAGGTAAGAATTCAAGAAACAAGGTTGGTTGAAATTATTGAAGAGTGGAGGTATGAGCTAGGCCTCTTGACCGTGAGCTTGGGGAAGAGAAAGGAGAGAAAATTTGTGAAGCTTTGGCTTAGGAAATGTTAAAAATGATTAATGAAATGAAATGAACACTTTCCTATAGCCATTTTAGTCTTCAAAACCGTGACCTCCCCCCCTTGTACACTTAGGAGTTGTCCAAATACATTAGCCACCATTTTAGGCTTCAAGAGCCATTGATTAAATCAATGGTTAATGTTTAGTAGAAGCTTCCAAGTGATATGATCAAATCTAAGCCATTGGATCTCTTCTCCATGAAATCCTAGCCATAAGATGCATCTTCAAAAATGGAGGGTCAAGATCTTCTCTACACACTTTCCATCCAACGGTCAAAAATGGTCCTAGCCATATTGTGAGACTAATCTCCACCGTAGATTAAATCAACGGTGGATATTCAAAGCCTTCCTTATTAAGCTTGTCTTTACAACCATTGATTAGATCCATGGTGAACATCCAAAGCTTTCTAACTAAGTTTACTACCACACCATTAATTAAATCAATGGTGATCATCCAAAGCTTCTTCATTAAGTTTGTTTCTCAACCATTGATTAGATCAATGGTTGATATTCAAAACTAAGTCTTCTTATCCAAAGGTGTAAATCAAAGTCAAGTCCTCTTTGTTGACTACTTTCTATTGGTTATCATAAAGCTTAGTAATGATGAGCCATCATGATCCTTAATATATTCAATTGAGATATTTTCAGCTTTCATAATTACACTTGAGATATTTTATTAAGATATTTTCCTGGTAGATATTTATTCCTAGAAATTTACGAGGTGAGTCATCATAGAATTTTCTAGAACAGCTGAGTCATCAAGATATTTTTCTAACAGATATTACCCAATGGATAACAGCTACTGCTATTATTACACAATGGATAATAGAAAACTCAGATATAGAAAATCCCTATCAACTGTTCCCAGTTTCAGGTTTAGTAAGATCCCCCGATCCCGCCTTGACAGTCCAGAACTTTCTAGTCTAATTTTTTTTTTATTTTTTCGGGCCCGCCTCTGGTCCACCCCGAGCCCACACACAACTCAAAATAACACTAAAATAATCAAAAGCTCAGAAAGTTCTACAAAAATTCACAAAAATCATAAAAATTATAAAACTCATATATTTTCAGAAAAAACGAAATTCGGACATACAGTTTTCAAGATAATATTAAAATATCAAAATAATATTAAAATATTCAAAATAATTAAAAATTCCCAAAAATTTACAAAAACTCTTAAATATTATAAAACTAATTTATTTCAAGAAAAACAAAAAATCAGGGTGTTACAACAATCACACGTTTGGATAATTTAAATTGAAGTTGAAGCAAGAGCCAGAATGTTGATCCCGACAACTTGACCTCTGTGCACTCATCAGCCCATATCTTATGTTATAGGGGTGCAATAGATGTCAACCCAATCCCAAATGAAAGATAAGATCCAAAGCTACAATTCTTACAATATCCTAAGCTAAACTACGTCTTTTTGGGCATGTAATTGAAGTCGGAAGTCAAAGATGAGTTACTGACAAGTTTATGTCACTTAAATGAGCATAACTTAAGTTGTAGGCCTCAAATTCACATAGGACTTGGGCCCAATGAATCCTAATGGACCCAACTTTGTAACTAATAAGTTTCTAATCACGTGAGGCCAAATTAGGGCGTAGTTATAGGGGATGGAGGCAGAAAATCAAGATCATCTTTTCATTCTACACTTCTCACCTTCTCTCTAAAACTCTCTTCTTCTCCCTTCTCTCTAGGTTTTCATTTTTCTCTTATTTTTCTGAGTTCTTCTATCCCATTCATGGAGGGGTAGGGCCTTTAATCAATCCAAGGGATTGAACGTTCTTGATGCTTAATCTAGAGATTTCATTTTAATTGTTTACATTCAATTGTTAATCTAGTTTCCTTCCTTCTTCTCTTTTTCTAATTCTGATTGGGTGCTTAATTTGATTGGGATTTGCATTTGATAATTGCGTAACTACCATGTGCTAAGAGAGGAATTCAGAGACTAAACAAGGCATTGAAGATGTTTGATGAAATGTTTAGCTTGGTTGGATCTTGGTTTTTAAGTTAATTTGGGTTTTGGATGGATGCTTAATTTGTCTAACCTTAATTAATTGAATTTTGAAAGCGTTTCTAGTAGTAGATTCATGGATCATTGAGAGGCATCTTGATGTGATTTAAGACCAAGGATTCGATTGATAATTGTGTGGAAATAGGTTTCCCCCAATGGTTTAATATGTTAAGTTTTGATGATGACAAATACAAATGATGCGTATGCTTTATAGTTGTGCTTAATAAATGACAAATGCATCACAAAAGAATATTGATCATATTACATAAATTTGCTTAATGAGATATATTGTATCATGCATGATTATGTACTTTATCTAGTTATATTTCATTTAATAATCATGCAATGAGATATATGTAACATTCATCATATAATATATCCAATAATATTTTATATGAGTTATAAATGAATTAATATTGGATATGTCTATGAAAGTCTTGTATGCATGTTAGACTAACTAGAGTTATACATTTATGAATCATGCATATGAAGATATTGAGTTATGAATTTGGACTAACCATGTTTGGTTAAGTGAGCAATACTTTGTAGGATAGTCCAAGTACCAAGAGTGAGCATTGCAATAAGAAAGTAAAAGATCACAACTATGCTCTACTCAAGGAGAATGAAAATGATAAAGGTGTTCCAAGCATTTGCAAGATTTGAAGAGAATGAATTTTTGGAAGCTTGAATTACATCAAGAAGTGATGGTGGCAAAAGATCTAGTCCAACATCTTCAATAATAGCTTATAGAACTTAGATCTTGTGTAAAGGTAAATGGGGATCACACTAAGCTCAAAATATGTTTTAACATCTTTAAAAATGTTTCTAAAATGTTTAAATGCCCAACAAACTTTTTTTGGAAAGCTAGTCATGATGGTAGATCATTTCTATGAAAAATAGCAAAGTTTGTGTTTTGTAAAACTAACCTTTAGTTACTATTTTAATCATATCTTTTAAAATACTTTCCGTTTTGCTCTAAAACTTGTCTCATATGAAAATAGACTCAAAGATCTTTCCAATGAGTGGTCATTCGCTTAAAACGGATAATAAATGAAGAAGTTATGACCATTTAAAGTCAGTTTTCAAAACCAGAGTGATTTATTCGAATAACACGTGTTATTTGAATAACACAAGATTTATTCGAATAACAGAGTTCTTATTCGAATAACACACCCGAGAAAACGTTCCAGAACTTGTTTTTTGAAGATTTATTCGAATAATCAAAGTGTTATTCGAATAACCAAAGCCTTATTTGAATAACAAATGTGTTATTCGAATAACACAACTTAGAAAAAGTTCCAGAACGTATTTTTGATGATTTATTGAAATAACCAAAGTGTTATTCGAATAACACAAGTCTTATTTGAATAACAAGTTGCAGAAAATAGTGAAATAAATGGAATTATTCGAATAACAAATGTGTTATTCGAATAACACAATATTTATTTGAATAACAGAGTTCTTATTCAAATAACACTTGATCAGAAACGTTCCCAACGGTCATAAAACGGCTAGTTTTCATAATAATTCATTTCCAATCTTTACCCACTCTAAATATTATTGGGCTATAAATATAAGTGTTTGGGCATCAAAGAAAAGTTGGAGAACAATATGAAAATTACTCTTGAGCATTAAATTCATTTTTCACTCTCTATTTCTCCAAATATCTATTTTTGAGCTTAAAAGTGTGATTTCTTGATACCTATTGATCTTCAATTTGTATTATCCACTCTTGAGAGAGTTTCTATCAATTCTACCTTTGTATAAACTGTAAAAGAGAGGGTGAAGTATCCCTCAAAATTGTAAGGGTGAGGTATCCCTTGGAAATAGAGGCTCAAACACAAAGGGTGAGGTATCCCAAGGTGTGTTGAGTGCTCAAGTTTGTAAAAGTCATCAAGCACCCGTAAAGCTTGAAGAATTGGAGGCTCTATCACAAGGGTGAGGTATCCCAAGGTGTGAGGAGTGCTTTTATTTGTACAAAAATTTTCCTAGCACCCGTGAAGTCTAGGAGATAGTGAAGAAAATCTCAAGTTAAGCTTGGGGACTGGATGTAGGCCACAAGTGGTTGGTGGCTGAACCATGATAAATCTTAGTATTTGCTTTTCTCAACTCTATCTCCTTTATATTTGTGCTTTAATTATATATGATTGAGTTGAATTTAATATCTTACTTATTTGCTTGATTTATCCTATAAGCCCAAGTGGTATTTGTGAAATCTCTAATAATTATACATTTGTTAGACTTATTCCGCTGCATGTGTTGATTGAAAATATCAAATTACATAATTTGATAAAGTTGTATTAAAATTAATAATTACCCAATTCTCCCCCCTCTTGGGTAATGGTTGCCATGACTAACAAGTGGTATCAGAGCTTCGTGCTCTAGTAAAAGCTTAACCGCTTGGAGTTAAAGATCCTTATTTGTTTAGCAACCATTAAAAGCTTTTCAAAATGAATGGTTTTGAAATTAATAAACCACCATTCTTTGATGGTGTGAATTTCGTTTATTAGAAAGCTAGAATGGAAATTGATATGCAATATATTGATATTAATTTGTGGGATATTATGCTTGATGGATTTACTTGCAAATCAAAATATTCTTGGAATGCCTATGATAGGAAATGTTTTTCCTTGAACATTAAAGCTATGCAAATTTTAAGAAGTAGTTTAAATGATGATGCTTATGCTAAATTAAGAGTTGCTCCAGTGCTAAGGATATATGGGATGCTCTTGATTCTATTTATCTTGCTAATAATGATTTTGTGTATAAAGTTGTATATAGAGAGCAAGAAGAGCAAAAACCTCTAGAGGAAGACAACATTGGAAAATGTCCTCAAGAATACGTTCAAAGCAAGAAAATGAGCTCAATGCCTCTTGATGATGATGGTGCTCAATTTGAAGAAGAGGCAAAGTAAAACAAAATTGAGAAGGAAGATATTCTCGAATTCTTGATGGACAACAATAAGAAAAATAGTGATTCCCTTAAAAAGGACTTTGAGGTAAATAATGCTAAACCATATTATAGTCCTTTCTATTATGAGCTAAAATGTGCGTATGATGAATTGTATGATAGTTTATCAAATTTAGAAAATAAAGATTTATCTTGTTTGGAAAACATTTCCTCCATTGAAAATGAAATTGAGATTTTGAAAAATGAATATGCTTTTCTTGATGAGGAAATGCCTTTAAAATGTGAAACCTCAACTTCTTATGAAAAATCCATTAATTTAGAAAATCAAGTTGAGAACTTATATTGTGAATTTGCCAAAGTTAATGATTCTATTTGCTTACAATCCATGGTTGTTGATAAGAATGAAATTGAAGCTATTCCACATGGAATTTCAAGTAAGGCTTATGGCAAAAATAACATAGAATGTAATAACAATCAAAGGCTCAAGTTTTTCAAAAATGATCTTCAAAGGATCAAGCCATCATTATATTCACTTGTTTGCAATTTTTGTGGTCATCTAGGACATATTTCTTATTTGTGCAATTATAGAAGAAATTCTTATATGAGAAATAACATGGTTTGGGTTCCTAAAAATCATAAAGGCTCTAGTACTAACATTCAAGGACCCAAGATGAAGTGGGTACCAAAATGTCCTCCTAGTGCTTCAATTATGCAGAAAATTTCTCAAAAGGATGGACTAATTGGTCAAAGGAAAGAAGAATCATCAAGGGGAATGCTTCCAAAGTCCATTAGTAGAAGTTTTGATAATAAAAGGAAGATGATTCCAATCAAAGTTTCTCAAGTACAAAATGTGGAACTTGCAAAGTTTAAAACACCAAAAGAGAAGCAATAGGTAAAGAATAGAGTTTCCTTGATCAATAAGGCCAAGGTATCAAAAGTTTTTACCTCTCATGAACATTTACTTGTAAAGTCAATAAATTTGAGGTATATTCCTTGTAGGCCTTAAGTGAATAATAGAATCATATGCTCTTGGTAAAATCTGAATATTCTGTTTAGCACATGATTATGTTTATTCTTATTGTTCCATAGCTCATTAATTTGTTATATATCTTGGTACATGAGGTTCTACAATGCCTAAGTATGCTTGCTATGTCTTGAATTGTCTATATATCATGAAAGCTAGCATGTTATTAGCTATGTGCTTAATGGTAATTAATTATTTAATTTGTTTTGCTCAATTTACATACTATGAAAAATTGATCCTTTACTAATTGATGCGTAAAACTATTTTTCATCAAATGATTTATTCGAATAAAGCCTCACAGTAATGCCTCGTTAATATTCTAAAATGTAAGCATTATTCGAATAAGGATCCCCTTATTCGAATATCATGTCACAGAAAATGGTGCAATAATCTGATATCAACTGGTTATTCGAATAACCAACTAGTTATTCAAATAAGACATGATAGAGGCTAAAAAGCTTTTCTTGTTATTCGAATAACAAGTTATGTTATTCGAATAAAGCCTTCCAGAGGATTTTAGGAAAATCGTGTTATTCGAATAACACATTATGTTATTCGAATAAAGGGTGACAGAAACCCACGACCTTTGAGCTACTACGTTGTTATTCGAATAACAACAATGTTATTCGAATAAAGCCTAATAGAAAAACTTTTTTGAATGCTGTGTTATTCGAATAACAGCACTGTTATTCGAATAAAGCTTGACAGACAACCAAGTCTAGTTGTTTTCTATAAGTTTATTCGAATAAATGACATCCTATTCGAATAAACACAGATTGAATGAAAGTTTTTGCTGCTTTTCCCCTTCATTTCTCAAGAATTTGTTGAACATATTAAATTCTTTTTTGGACTGAAAATGCAAATGCTTAACCAAATGTAATTAGCTATTCTTTTGATGAATATATGTACTTAGCTAATTTGTTCAATGAAATGAAATATCTCTTGCCCTTATGAACTCATTTGTTATTTATTATTTTGAATGCTAATTTGCTTATGAGTTTGGAATAATGACTAACCTCTATGGATCCAAAATTGATGGATACCAAGAAAAGTACTATGAATTGCGTTGTAGGGTGACTATTGGCTCAAGCATGCATTGAAGTGAAGTGAAACTATGCCACTTAAGATTCAAAAATTTGAAATGGTTAAAGTTCTCCAAGAGTGATGAAAACATAAAAAGAATGGCATGGAGAACCACAACATTCTCAAGGAGCCTTGAGGCATGGAAGTTAGAGTCACCTATAAAAACTCAAAAAGTACACTTTTGGTGATATCAATCTCTTATCCTCATCTATGCTTTAAATTGAATATCATGTGATATTTGGATAAGTAGAAATTTGTTTTTATGCCTTAACATGTTTTAAGATGTGCTTTTCTAACATTATGTCTTGAAAGTATCTCTACATATGCTAACATGTTAGATATGCATACATTTTTGCTTGGAATGACATGTTATGGTAAAATCTTGAGCTTGTGACCAATTCTCTTTGTTCAAATATATAAATTCACATGCTCATAAGTCATTCTAATCCTTTCTCTTTGATGCCTATTGTCTTACATACTCACTTGGAGATTGGAAAGTAAAATGTTATATGTCTTCTTGTTTGAAATTGCTTGATATATTCCTATGTTGAAAACAAGAAGTAAACGTTTTCAAAAGTTATAATTCCATAGTTTTTCAATTTTTGCATTACAATAAGAGACTTTTTATTCTTGATTGACATATGTGCGCACTAGTATTCTTTACTTGATATTACATGCCCTACATGATCAATGTTTGCCCCAAAATGCTAATATAAGTTTTGATGTTGATCATGTATTTCTTGATAAACTTGAATCATGCCTTAAAATGCTTAAATCATATTTGTGGATTCAAGTGCATATGTGCTTCATGCATTCTTGTTAGAACTAATATTTCATGGTTGATAATGTGATACATGTTTTACATTATATATCAATCTAAATTATGCTTGAATGAGATTCAATGATATTTGATGCTAACCTATGTTTTAGAGAATTTTTAAAGTTAGCTTTGCAAGTGTCTCTATGTGCTTCAAGTATAGCCATCAAATATTAAAGTGTCAAGCATATGTGGATAAATGAGAAGAGTTGAATGAAAAGGGACATGAGGAGACTTTCTTCAAGTGCAATGGAATGAAATACTCAATGGAAGAAAGTACAAACTCAAAGGACTTATAAATGAAGAACATTCTAAAGGAGTATCACTTTCTATCTAACCCAATAAGCATCTCTATCCCTAAACTATTGTGATATTCTATATGCTATGGATTATATGATACTTGTTGATAAATTGATCTTAAAAGATTAGATGCTTTCCTTACATGAGAAGTATGCTTAGCATTGACAAAGTGCCTAATTGGACATTAAATTGCTAGTTCTGTCATTGCATATGGGGTGGATGACATTAGCTCTATACATATAGCATATTTCATCATGATGAATGTTTGATATCTATGATTCTCTTGATTTATGGTTTCTTAGTGATATAACACCTATGAGAATCATGCGCTTATTTTGAAAAGAATTTCTAGTTTGACTAATTTTTTTTTTAAAAAGATGCTTTTTAAGTTCCATATCCTTGAGAATCTTTTGAAGTTGTCTTAAGATTTAAAAAGTATTATCATCTCCTAATTGTCTTGAAAATTTAGAAATCATTCGAATTGTGCTATAAATGTAGTACTCTCTTCATTGCTTTGAAATGTTTATTAAATCTTGAGAGAGTATTTAAGAAAGTTTATAAATCTTTTGAAATGTTCTATAGAGATCAATCTTCATACTTCAAAAGATAAGTCTTGTTCTTCAAAAGTGTTTTATCTTTTCAAGGCTTTTGTTCAATGTGAAAAAGAGGAGATGTACTTTCAAATACTCTTTTGACTTGGATTTGATCACTCTCAAGGAATATGTGGTTTCAATATAAATCTCTTCTACCCTTCTAAAATGCTTTTGGAAATGTAATGTGTTATTATAGAAATCTTTTTGAAAGGGGGAGAAGTCTTAAAAATGATTTTTGATTGATGGATGAAGAATATGTATCATTGCCTTGCTTTTTGATAATGCGCTTACATGGTCTTGGCATGCATATATTATGCTTTATATCTTGATAATATGCATATTTTGAGGGGGAGCCTAGCTCTTAAATTGTTGCTTATATCTCTTGGCTTACATCCTTGTTTGACATGAAGTGTTTTATTGTTAATACTATCAACATGTCAATAAAGATCATCTCTTATTTTTTACAACATGCATTTTATCAATAAGGGGAGAGAAAATTATTATCTTTTCTTCCTAAGCCTTTTTGGTGATGTCAAATAGGGAGAGAGAAAATTAGAAAGAAAAATATGTTCTTCTGCTTATTGCTTAATATGCTTACATGAATATCTATTCTTTTACATTGTTCAACATATTTTTCTTTAGTGATTTGTCATCATCAAAAAGGGGGAGATTGTGGAAATAGGTTACCCCCAATGGTTTAATATGTTAAGTTTTGATGATGACAAATACAAATGATGCTTATGCTTTATAGTTGTGCTTAATAAATGACAAATGCACCACAAAAGAATATTGATCATGTTACATAAATTTTTTTAATGAGATATATTGTATCATGCATGATTATGTACTTTATCTAGTTATATTTCATTTAATAATCATGCAATGAGATATATGTAGCATTCATCATATAATATATCCAATAATATTTTATATGAGTTATAAATGAATTAATATTGGATATGTCTGTGAAAGTCTTGTATGCATGTTAGACTAACTAGAGTTATACATTTATGAATTATGCATATGAAGATATTGAGTTATGAATTTGGACTAACTATGTTTGGTTAAGTGAGCAATACTTTGTAGGATAGTCCAAGTACCAAGAGTGAGCATTGCAATAAGAAAGTAAAAGATCACAACTATGCTCTACTCAAGGAGAATGAAAATGATAAAGGTGTTCTAAGCATTTGCAAGATTTGAAGAGAATGAATTTTTGAAAGCTTGAATTACATCAAGAAGTGATGGTGGCAAAAGATCTAGTCCAACATCTTCAATAATAGCTTATAGGACTTAGATCTTGTGTAAAGGTAAATGGGGATCACACTAAGCTCAAAATATGTTTTAACATCTTTAAAAATATTTCTAAAATGTTTAAATGCCCAACATACCTTTTTTGGAAAGCTAGTCATGATGGTAGATCATTTCTATGAAAAATAGCAAAGTTTGTGTTTTGTAAAACTAACCTTCAGTTACTATTTTAATCATATCTTTGAAAATACTTTGAGTTTTGCTCTAAAATGTCTCATATGAAAATAGACTCAAAGATCTTTCCAATGAGTGGTCATTCGCTCAAAACGGATAAGAAACGAAGAAGTTATGACCATTTAAAGTCAGTTTTCAAAAATAGAGTGATTTATTCGAATAACACATGTGTTATTCGAATAACAGAGTTCTTATTCGAATAACACACCCGAGAAAACATTCCAGAACTTGTTTTTTGAAGATTTATTCGAATAATCAAAGTGTTATTCGAATAACCAAAGCCTTATTCGAATAACAAATGTGTTATTCGAATAACACAACTTAGAAAAAGTTCCAGAATGTGTTTTTGATGATTTATTCAAATAACCAAAGTGTTATTCGAATAACACAAGTCTTATTCGAATAACAAGTTGCAGAAAATAGTGAAATAAATGGAATTATTTGAATAACAAATGTGTTATTCGAATAACACAATATTTATTCGAATAACAGAGTTCTTATTCGAATAACACTTGATCAGAAACGTTCCCAACGGTCATAAAACGACTAGTTTTCAGAATAATTCATTTCCAATCTTTACCCAACGGCTTTAAATATTATTGGGCTATAAATATAAGTGTTTGGGCATCAAAGAAAAGTTGGAGAACAATATGAAAATTACTCTTGAGCATTAAATTCATTTTTCACTCTCTATTTCTCCAAATATCTGTTTTTGAGCTTAAAAGTGTGATTTCTTGATACCCATTGATCTTCAATTTGTATTATCCACTCTTGAGAGAGTTTCTATCAATTCTACCTTTGTATAAACTGTAAAAGAGAGGGTGAGGTATCCCTCAAAATTGTAAGGGTGAGGTATCCCTTGGAAATAGAGGCTCAAACACAAAGGGTGAGGTATCCCAAGGTGTGTTGAGTGCTCAAGTTTGTAAAGGTCATCAAGCACCCGTAAAGCTTGAAGAATTGGAGGCTCTAGCACAAGGGTGAGGTATCCCAAGGTGTGAGGAGTGCTCTTATTTGTACAAAGGTTTTCCTAGCACCCATGAAGTCTAGGAGATAGTGAAGAAAATCTCAAGTTAAGCTTGGGGACTGGATGTAGGCCACACGTGGTTAGTGGTTGAACCAGGATAAATCTTAGTATTTACTTTTCTCAACTCTATCTCCTTTATATTTTTACTTTAATTATATATGATTGAGTTGAATTTAATATCTAACTTATTTGCTTGATTTATCCTATAAGCCCAAGTGGTATTTGTGAAATCTCTAATAATTACACATTTGTTAGACTTATTCTGCTGCATGTGTTGATTGAAAATATCAAATTGCATAATTTGATAAAGTTGTATTAAAATTAATAATTACCCAATTCACCCCCCTCTTGGGTAATGGTTGCCATGACTAACAAATTGAATGGACCTTTAGTGATCATGGATGGATTAAGATCAAGATTGGTTAATTCTCTTAGATTGGTTGTTTTCCAAATTCTGTTTACTCTTTTTAATTACTTTCAATTGTTTAATCTTACAAACCCTTTCCCAGTTGTTTATCAACCTCTTAATCTGATTGTTTGATTAGAGTGATCTACAGGTTCGACTTAGTGTTACCATATACTACAAGTAATTTTGGTGATTCGGTTATAAATTGATTTAAATTTGGTAGCCTCAGTGGTTATCACTCATAATTATAAGTCACATCATTGCAACTACGAGCCTGAAAATTTCATTACAGCTCCACACATATGACTCATGTGATGGATTAAGGTCTACAGTGTACCTACCTCCTAAAAGCGGGGTATGGACATCCTAATGTCCAAAGCTGCTAAGTTCGCGACATGCCTACCTCCTAAAATTGGGGTATAGGCATCCTGACTTACCAGAATCAAAAGGTTACAGTATACCTGCTTGCTAAAAGCTGGGTATGTGTAACATTCTTCCTAACCTATTAACCTTAAAGATTGTTATAGTAACATGTAAATACACCTTTATGAGTTACCTGTTAATTTTGATGATTTTCTGAGCTAGTTGAAGTATAATGTTATAACACTAGACATGAAAATAGCTCATATTAGCTTAGAATTTGGCATAACTGGAAATAAAAATGAAAAATTTATTTCTAGATTACAAATAAATATAATGAGTTGTGGTAAATTTTGGAGAATGAACTTAATTAGGTTGACATTTTTAATAACACAAGATAAGTGTTTAAAGGCCAAATTAAATAGGAAAGTAACTTGAAAAATCATGAGATTTTATGGAAATGTCAAATAAATAGTGAATATTATTTTGGGAATGATTACAGGTTAAGGCAAATACCTATAAGCATATAAGTTTAATTCCTTAGATATATCGTGTAACGCCCCTTTTTGGGAGGGAACGTCACATTGTCAATTAAATATTTTTACGGAAAATAAAAGTGTAATAAAGTAAGACTCGATTCATTACATCATTAAACTTATTTGATTTTAGTTGTATAAATAAATTGGTGAATATGTATATATATATATATATATATATATATATATATATATATATATATATATATATATATATATATATATATATATATATATATAGGCTCAATAGTAGTAAAAATATGCATTTGAAAATAGAAAGAAGAGAGATATTAGAAATCAGGATCAAAATATTTTATTGATAATTTCAAAATACTAACAGAGTACGTGATACAAAATTACAAGTCTTGAACAAAAGCTGAATTCCAAAGGTTTACAGAGGAAATAGAATACAAGAGTTTTGATACAAAGTGTTTACAGAAATTTTAAAACTAAATTTTTCGATGCCTTTCTCTGAAGGAGCTTCAGCTTATATAGAGAAAACTCTAAAAAATGGACCCATCAGGAAGCTTCATCCTTAGCTAGGTGACAAGTGAGGAACCTTCACGGGAGGCTTCATGCTGAGGTAGATGACAAGTAAGGAATCTTCACAGGAAGCTGCATGCTTGGCAAGACAACAAACTAGGAAACTTCATAATTAGACAAATGAACTAGATGACAAATAAGAAGCCTTCGTAGGAATCTTGACGAATAGCTAGATGACAAACAAGGAGCCTTCGTAGAAAATTTCCTGCTTAGCTAAGCAACGAATAAGGAACCTTCGTGGGGACTTTCATAGGAATCTTAGGAAATTTCCTGCTTGGCTAAACAACAAATTAGGAAGCTTCATAATATGACAAATAAGGAACCTTCATGAGAAATTTCATAATTTATTGTGTGGGCCTTTACAGGTTGGAAAGGTCAACACCATAACAGTCATCTTCATTATTATTACCAAGAAGGTCGTTGTTTTCACTTCCTTCACTGGGAGGAGACGAACCAGATGTAGACATGGTTGTCTTGATTTTCCTTAGCAATTATTGTTCTAAGGAAGAAGAGGCCAGTTCTTGAAGAAGCTTGTTCTTAAGTTCTTCAAATTGTGATGGCTTCTTATGGTTCTTCTTAACCAAAGAAGGATTAGCAAAGAACCATTGATTAACCGCATCAATACTTACTAATTTCATGTTGAACTGAGACCACCATTTAACACTAAATTCTCTAGCGACTCATTCTGGATGAGGAATCTGATGCTTATGATAGAAATTATAATCCCTAACATTAATCCAAGCAATTCCAAAAGCAGCATAAAAATGTAAAAGTCTAGAACCTTGAGGAAAATCAGTTTTTTGAGTAAACAGATTATAAGAATCCTTAGCAAGCTGAGGAAGAATATCAACACAAGGACCAGTGGTACACATCCAATCGGCAAACCATGAGGGAAAGTTTTTTATCCCTTTCTGGAACCAAAAGAACCAAGAGTGAGAATATGGCCTTAGGAGCATAAATCTATACCAAGTTTGCTGATAATCCCAATAAGTATAAGTTTGAGGATCAAATTTTATTGAAAATGATTTTGGAGTGTGAGGAGCTTGATTCCAATCTTTTGGACCTAAAACCTTAAGGATCTTTACTTTAGAAAAATCAATATAATCGGGATTGGTATCACTATAATAATGATCTAAAGAGATTGATTCAGTATCAATGAGGATGAGTTCATAAAAAGTCCTGTTCTTTTTAAGAGACTCTTGAGGAACAAAATGAAAATCTTGGGGAAACATATTCTGAATGATTTCTCGAGGGGTTGAGTGAGGAGAAAAGAATCCTGGTTCGAGGCTGATTATCAGTTCAAAAATATTTTTCTTAACATATTTACATTCTTCTGTGGTGGGGGAATTAGTGAGTAATGGTGAAAATTGTTTTGGTCTTTGAGGAGTCCTAGAAGGAGTACTAGTAATGGTTTGTGAGTAAGATAGAGGTGTAAACCTATTGGGTGAGGGAGATGAAGGTCGTACAGACTGAATAGGATTAGGAACATGAACTAGGGTGGAAGACCCTTTTAAGGAGGTAGATGACCTTGTACTTATCTCAGTGTTCTTATCTGCAGAAATCTGCATGTACTTATCCAGAGTAATTTTCTTAGCCTTTGATTTTGATGAGGAGCTAGCGGCCATTGTAGCCCTGCAAAAACTCTCTTGTTAGAAAATTAAGAAGATAATTATCTTTTCCTTTAATATGTTGAATATCAAAATCAAAACAAGATAACAATGCTTGCCATCTGGCAAAAATCTGTTTTGAAACCAAGTTCTTAACATCCTTTTGAATAATTGAAGGAGTAACTTTACAATCAGTTTTTAACAAAAACCTTTTATTAAACAAATCATCTTGAAATTTTGTGATACTTAGCACTATAGATAAAACTTCTTTCTTAACAGTACTATAATTCTGTTAAGCCGGTTGCCAAACTCCAGAGTGATATCTGACGACTTATTCTTTGGACAACTCAGGTAATAACTACTTTAACACTCCCCAATACCCCAAATTTGAGGCATCTGTTTCTGAGAGAGGCTTGAGGATCCGGAAGTCCTAAACAGGGGATATTTTTTACTAGATTCTTAACTTGTTGAACAACATTAGTCATCTGATTATCCCAAGGAGGCGGGTCTTTTCTTAGCCTTCTAAATAAAGGAGCACAAATTATTTGTATATTAGGAATAAAATTTGCCACATAATTAACACATCCTAAAAATCTCTGAAGAATTCTTATCTTTGAGTTCGTTGGAGAACTTATCTGTAAATTCTATGGATCTTTCTATGGGAACAATAGTACCTTGATTAATTTCGAATCCTAGAAATCTAGTCTTAGTTTGGAATAGTTTCATTTTCTTAGCAGAGATTACTAAACCATTTTCTTTAATAAGATTAAAGAAAGTTTCTAAATGATTAAAGTGTTGATCAATAGAGTTACTGAATACTAATACATCATCTAGATATACTATGGTGAACTTTGAGTAAGGATTTAAAATATTATTCATTATATTTTGAAATTCTGAAGGAGCATTTTTTAATCCTTGAGGTATTACATTCCATTCGTAGTGTCCAAAGGGTACTACAAAAGCAGTTTTGTACCTATCTTCTTCAACTACTTCTATTTGATAGTATCCAGATTTCATATCAAATTTTGAGAATATATTAGCCTGATGAACTCTACTTACTAAATCCTTTTTATTAGGAATCGGATACTTTATCCATCTTAAAACCTTGTTTAAAGGTTTATAATTAATTACTAGTCTGCGGGCACCTCTTTCTATTTTTGAAGTGTTCATAACATAAAATCCTGCACAACTCTAAGGGGACTTACTTGGTCTAACTAAATCCTTATCTAAATATTCTTGAATTTCTTTCTTACAATATTTTAAATATTGTTGATTCATTTGAATAGGTCTTCCTTTAGTAGGGATATTAATTTCTTCAAATCCTTCTTCATATGGTAAAGTAACTGTATACCTTTTTCGTTCTTTAAAAGCATTAGGGAATTCACTACATACTTCTTGTTCAAATTTCTGTTGAACGTTTTTTATCTTATCTTGAACTTGGGGTTTATTTATTTGTTCTTGAATTCTTTTATATTGAACTTCTCTGCTTAACATGTTTATGTGCTTTTTTTTCTTTTCTATTAAGTTTATCTTAGAAATTAATGAATCTTGAACCATATTTAATTCTTTAATTAAGGGTGGTTTTATAAATTCAAAACAAATTTCTTTTCCTAACGCATTAGTAACTTATCCTTTTTCGTTTACTGAGAATGGGTATAGTAAGGATAAAAAGGGAGTACCTAGAATTATTTGCTCAGAAATATTTTTTACTAATAAAAATGAGGTTTTATAACAAATTTTATTTTTACAGATCTTAGCATTATTTAACTTATATTTAATTTGCATTTTATTTTTGGAAGCACTACTTAACGACTCTGTGGTCTTATCGTAATACTTAGTTGGGATTAATCCTTCTTGAACACAATTCATATCAGCTCCTGAGTCTATTAAGGCTATAAAATTAAATCGTTCATCTTTTATTACTAACTCTATCGGACAATGCCATTTATGAACATTTACTTGACTTAATAAATAAATATAAGGATCTTTTTTTGGGTCTTGACTGGTACTTGTATCTTGATTTTGTACTATTATTTGTGCTTGTAATTTAGCATTTTGAATTCTAAATCAGTATCTTTTTCTTTAAGTAATTTAACTTCATTCTTTATGTAACACCCCAACTTTTGGGATAATTACTATATTATCCTGAAATGTACTGTTTTGTGAATTCTGTGAGCAGTAAATTAAATTTGACTGTTTCGTGAGTGTACTTGACTGTTGTATGTGATTTGCTCCGAGCCAAGGAAATAATAATTTTCTGGCCGAAAAAATCTTATTTTAATTAATTGGAGTTGGGGGATCTTACTAAACCCAATTCTGATTGATATATATATTAATCTCGTAATTTTTAGGATTTAACTATGCAATAAAATAATTTTATATTATTATAATATTATTTTATATTATTACAAGATTCTCTTGTCTCAAAAAAGCGAGTAGAAATCTGCTTTGATTTGACCATGGATCTTTAAAAGTACTGTGAGACCCGCGTTTAGGAAAAGCAGTCAACGATTTTGACTGGACAAATTCTAGCCAATGAGAGCGAGTCAACGAAAGTGGCTTGACTTTTTAAACCAATAAGAATAGGTCAACGAAAGGAGCGTAGACTTTCATTTGGACCGTTGGATGAAGACTTAGTTAGGAAGCCTTTAATCTTAGCCGTTGATCAAATCAATGGTGAGATTAGAATTCAAGATTTATGACTAATCAATATCTACCTTAGATGTAATCTAGGGCTAGGAATTAAAGATGAAATCAATGATTAGAATTAAGTCAAAAATAGTAGGCTTGAATTTGGTTAGTAGCTAATTAAGCTTAATTTGGTTAATCTAATTACCTAATTAGCAAACTAAGTGAACTAGTTTAGTTCTTAATTAATTATAATCTAAATACTAATTAGATATCCTAATATTGATTAAAGGTTATAATATATGCTAATATATATTAAACTAATTAGTTATATGATTAGATGTTAATTAAGATTGGTTAGGATATTTAACCTAACTAATTCCCTAATTAATTAGCATGCAATTAAGAGTAATTTGAGAACAATTAAGTCCCTAAAATGTTGAAGAGCCACACGGTTTTTGGGCAGCAACCAAGGAGGCTAGTTGGTTTGGTTCTACATGGTTCTTGAACTCTCCAACATGACATAAGCCATGTGCACCACCATGTGAACTCATTTAGATATTTACCATGCAAAATTGAACACTCACACTGCAGCAGCCCCCTAATATTACACTCTTCACTTTCATTTTTTTACACTTATCACAATTAAGCTATCCATTTCTCTCCAAAAATACCAAGAACCCATGCACACTTTTTCTTCTATTTCTTTCCCTCTCTATTCGGCCAAGTACCCTACCCACACCACCAAACCTTTATAATTTTATCTCTTCATATTTCCTAAACCCAAATCCTATTCTAAACACTTTTCATTCACAAAGTTTTTCCAAAAACCTACTCTATCTAGTCCAAAATCCAACCTTTTGCTTACTTACTTAAGGGTAAGTCTTGATTCTATGGTTCAAAATTTGATTTCTAATTTTTCTAACCATGATTGTTCC
This sequence comes from Ormosia semicastrata, assembly GCA_029884595.1. Classification (NCBI taxonomy): domain Eukaryota; kingdom Viridiplantae; phylum Streptophyta; class Magnoliopsida; order Fabales; family Fabaceae; genus Ormosia; species Ormosia semicastrata. The sequence goes on from JAQQTO010000060.1 coordinate 82,846,561, forward strand.
ATGGTTTTTCAATATTAAACCTTGTATGTGTTTTTACTAATTGTTTAAGAATTTTAGGGATTTGTTTGGGAGATTATACGAAATTTCAAGAAAGAAGGAAACTAACTGATTAATTGTCTTCAAGAGGTAAGAGGGAGATTTAATCTCATCAACCCTAAGTGGTGATTGGAAAATGGACTTGTATGTGTGTGTAGAATCCATAAGGATTCATTTTTGTGGTTGTTTATCGTTTTTAATATTTGTGTGATTGTTTAAATCACTACAACAATTTTGGGTTCTGGCAACGAAATTTTTGGCAAGGTTTTAAAACCGTTGCCTAAACTTGTATAGGCAACGTTTTTTGTAAGTTGCTTTTAATTATATCTTTAGGCCACATGTTTTAGGCAACGTTTAATAAATGTTGTGATAATTAGTATAGGTAACGCTTTATGAGGGTTCTAAAAAATTGAACATGTTTAGGCAACACTTTTAACACAACGTTTAATAAACGTTGTTTGAAAGGAAATAAACAACGGTTTATACCTGATCCCATTATATTTCCTTTCAGAACCCATTAAAAACGTTGCTTATTAGTTTTTATGTTTGAAATTCTTACTCAGAAAGTCAGGTATATATAGCGAGACTGAAAATTTTTGTCACTTCACTTAACCCCTCAAACCCCACACTTGCACACGAACCCAGTTAAACCCACCTTCTTCAATTCCCGCACCGGTTCGCCGCCTTCTTCAACGCCACAATCTGTGGTTCGACAGACGAGGAGGGTTCCACTGCACGAATGGCAGAATCGGGGGAAAAGGAGGAAGAGGCCACGGTGCTGGGGTGGAGCATGTTCCTCTTGAATACAGAAGTCCCTGTAACATTTGGAACAGAGGTTCCTGTTCTCGGCAGTACCGAAGAAGCCGCAGTTGTTGGCGCAGGGCTTCGGCTCTAAAGGCTGATAGCTTGTGTCGTCGTTCTCCTCAGAACCCATCTTTCTCTCTCTGCAATTGCAATTGGTAATGTCTGTTGTAAATTTGATTACAATTACATGACAATTATTGTAAATAGTAATAGTAATAATTCCCAAACAACCATATATCTTGTCTTGCTTTTGAAATTGGAAGTTGGTAGTTTGCACTTTGCACTCACTCACTGCACAAGCCAGAAGAGATGGCGGCACAAGAGAGCGAGAAGAAGAAGAAGGGTCTGGGTGAATAGTAAATCTGATTCAGTGATTCTGATGGGGAGGGTGGTATTGGTGTTGGTGTGTGGGAGGGCATAGTGAAGCTAACGAAGTGGGCGCAAGAGAATAAGAGCTGGCTCACTGCCTCGTCTCTCACATCTGTTGGGATACTCTATCATCGTGCCCATCACGTGGAAGTTCCTGGAGAAAGCCACAGCCGTCAACATTGTCCCTTCTTTCCTTGTCCTCACACTTCTCTCCACCAGGGTTCTTCCCAAACGACACCTCTACCCTGCCGCTTACATGCTTTACATGGACCTTCTCAATCGACACGTCTTTTCACTCTCATCCAATATCAATTCTCTAAATTACCATAACATCATGAAATACGTTGATCATGCTCTTCACCTTTCTCAATTATATTCCTCTGAACCTGAACCCCAACCCCAATCCCAACCTGGAGTTGTTCTTGTTCACTTTGTCTTTACAATTGTGTGACAGTTACTTGAAGCTTCATTAGATGACGAAGGATTACTCGAACATAATAAGCCTAGATGGCTAACCAGATTACCTGATTCTGATGTAACTATGGATCCTCCTAACTACTACTTCACTGAGCAGAAGGAAAGTTTGCAGAGGAAAAATATGGCAATGGCTATTGAGCTTATTGCACAGTTTCTTCAAAACAAAATCACTTAAAGGATCCTTTCCTTGGTTCAGCGAAACATGTAAGAGCTTTCATTCTTGTTTTACTTGTTCAATTATTGTGTATCATTATGAGGTGAAATCTCCATTAAGTTTTTTGGATGTTTATTGAAGGAAAGGTACTTTACATTTACATGTATAGTTGTGGGTCTTTGTAGGCCAACACATTGGGGACCTTTCGTTCACCAACTACAGCGGCTTGCAGCAAACTCATTAGTTTTAAGGAACTTAAAACATGTCACTCCTGAGTACCTTTTGCTTTTGAATTTGAAGTCCAATGGGGTTAAGCCTTTGTCTTGTGAATGGAAAACAACACGTAAGTGGAACTTAATGCGATCATGGTCATGGTCTTTGGTCTCAGATATCTAGTGCACTTTCTTCCAAGTATGCTGCTGCCTAATATATTATTTCTGCCCCCCTTTGCCGGCAGGAAGTTGGTTGGTTCAAGCAACCAACTCAGATGGTTGTGTTTCTTCATATAAACAAGAGTTGTTGTTTTTCCTGATCACATGCGCTCTTTGTGTCAGTTGCTTTTTCTAACATGATAAAAGTCAAAAGATATTAGCTCGTCTACAGAATTAATCTCTAGATATTTCTCGGCATAAGCTAATTTCTTCTACAAAATTTATCCTGCATCAATTTGTATGAGCCAACACCATGTTACATTGTACTTGAGGGAAAACTTTGCTATTTTTTGCCTAATGTCCATGGTTGTGGTTACCCTTTTTGTGCAGTTCTGTGTATTGGGTGTCGTGCCATTGTTGGTTTTTTCCCTTATAACTTTTTATCATTCTTATAGAAAATTGCATTATCATGAAATTTATTCATCCTGAAACTGAAGTGGTTGAGATGGGTGTGGATTTGGGTAGAGGTCATAAATTCAAGTTGTGGTAACAACTCCTTAATGTACCACCAAAAAAAAAAGGAAATTTATTCATCCTCACCCTCACTTCTCTTTCTACTATAAAAAAAGTTGTTAAGGAGTACCTAATCTTAATACAGCTTGGGCAAGGTAGTACCTAGTATATGGGCTTTGTTACTCCAAAGAATCTTGGATAAAGGGACTTATTTCATCTGGGAAAGAAAAAAAGAGAAAAACACTTGTTTCTGAGGCAAAGTAGAGATAGGTACATAGATATTAAATACACAGACATAAAGTATGCATGCATTCATGGAGATGTGTGTGTTTGAAAATGGTAACTGTCTAATTGGCTGTAGTATTACCTAATACCTGGGCTTCAGTTACACCTTTCTATTTCTGAAGTCAGGTATATCAGATGCTCTATTTTCTATATTTACTAGTGGTAATGCAACTGAATTTAAGCTCATGGATTTTATGGAAGCTTAGCAGAGATTGAGAAAATATTTGAATTTGCACTCAATGGCTTAGATGAAGAAAAGATATCTGCTTGCTACCATTCTTTGTGGGGCATCTCTAGTACGTGGTTGGAATGTGCAGGTAATCCTGACACCAATTTCATTTGGCTTTCTCGAATCGAAAGTCTTACTAGACTACTTTTTATTTGCTTAGTTCTTTATCTAGTTCATTTTATTTCCTTCCCTTTATTTTCCATCGTCTATTCTTTTCTTTCTTGATTTCAATGATTATCTTTGTTTGCAGGAACACATCATTTTTTTCATCATAAAATTGCTCTCACCTCCGGTTCCTCTTAAATACTCTGGTACCGAAAGCCATTTGATTAGCCATGCTCCATTTTTGAATGTCCTTCTTGTTGGAATTTCATCTGTAGACAGTGTTCATATATTCTTTCAACATGGTGCGGTATGTTCAGATTTAATAATCTGTGTTTTGACTCATACATGTACATGGAAAGTAGGCTAAAATCTTTTTTTCTTCAAAATGGGAAAAATAAAATGAAGAGGACAAGTGATTTTGAAGAAGTCCCTCCCCCCTCTCCCTCTAATAGGAAAAACCTTTTATGTTCTTTGCTTGTGTCCCACGAATGGTTTTTGATTCAGTGAAGAAATATAAAAAGAGAATTGAAGCTCAATCTCACGATTCTGGAAAAAGCTCACTTGATTTAATGCTCCCCTCTCCATTCCCTCAGTGTAACACCCTCCTTAGGGCGTCACACTTCGGGTTACTCAATTATCATATCGCCCCTTCGTTATGAAATCGTGCTTGTAATATAAATACGAGTTGTAAAATTTCTTGATGATAGTAAGATAAACTTAGCGGAAATTAAAACATTACAGCATCATTACAATAAAATTTTACATTATATATACATAAGTCGTAGTACTGTCACACTTTAATATTTACAAATTGGACCCTAAAAATATTCACACATTAATTAAATTACATAATGCCCAAGTAATTCTAAACATGCAGAACCCTCAAACGGGTCCTCCTCAGACTCCTCAACAGGGAGGAATCCAATTTGACACAAAATATACAATACTAACCATACCAGGAGTATGGTAGTAAGCTCCCTATTACTGTTTATGTGAGAAATACATTATCCATCCAGCACGACGCACTATGCCTCTGGTTCCCATATACCTTACGAAAACTCCGCATCTCCATCTCTTTAGAACTCAACTTCCTTCTCGAAAATATGATCTTCCTTACGTTCTCACTCAACGTCTTGCTCAATCTCTTTACAATTATAAATACAATACAGAAATAGACAGACAAAGAGGTGAGATCACCTACGCCAATACCAATATGGTAGCAATGAAGATAAACACATACAAATTCTCATACCATACATCATACATATTTACAATTATATCATCAATATCATTTATCTAACACACATCATATCTCACATCAACACATCATACATAATTACAATTATGCTACCAACATCATTTATCATCATAATTCATAATTACGTCCATGTCCTTATCAATATTCACTTATTCAAAATGCAGTTATCAAAATCAATAATTATGAAAATACCCTCAAGATCTCCGTATATGCATCTAGACTCATGTACCTAGACTCAATTTTCCTACTCCATGGAGCTAAAACTCAGGTCGAAAGAGTGATCGAAAAGAATCTGTCTGTCGCACAACATGCCTCAGACCACGTGCTCATTCTCTTTGCTCATTTAGCATTTGCTCATTTAGCATTTGCACATCTAGCATATGCATCACAGTCTTTATCAGATCTCGATTATGGATAATGTCTCGGTCCGGATCATCGGTGTGTTGCATCGGTCTAACCTACGGTACAGAAGCTTATTCTCTGTCCATTGTAGGCAACCCGCACCCCGATGCCCCCAAGGTCAACGAGTGACCTACACTACGCACATCGCACCCACTCAGGAGGTGTGTTCTTTCCTTCTTTCGACAATCAGTCTTATTCAGCCCATCGGACTTTTTCAATGCACATTCAAATGCACCTTTCTCAGTTAAATTCATTCTCTCATCTTCTCAATTCAATTTTCTTTATCTCATATTCGGGGTCCTCATATAGGCCCAATAATATTATTACTGTAATTTCATCGCGAAACCATATTTTTTCGCATTTTCTCAAATCACGTATCAATTTTTCATCATTTCTCAATCATGTGAAATACTCTTCACACGTTTTAAATCAAGAATACTAGTTTCCTCAGTTAACACCAAAACTCAACTTCATTTTTCATATTTGCATTATAATCCTCATTCAAATAATATTTTCACAACAGTCCCTCATAAAAGTCACATTTACGAAATAGTCCATTGAAAAATTCATATTTTACGAAATCATCTCTCATAAAATTCATATTTACAAAATAGTCCCTCAAAAATTCATATTTATAAAACGGTTTTTCATAAAATTCCTTTTTACGAAATAATCTATTTTACGAAATCATCCCTCATAAAATTCATTTTACAAAATAGTCCCTCAAAAATTCATATTTACAAAATGGTTTTTCATAAAATTCCTTTTTACGAAATAATCTTTCATAAAATTCATAATTTATAACATAGTCCCTCATAAAAATCCTATTAACGAAATAGTCCTTCATAAAATCACATTTACGAAATAGTTTCTCATACAAATTATATTTATGAAATAGTCCCTCAAAACCATATTTACTAAATAGTCCCTTATAAAAATCATATTTACAATATAACCATTCAAAAATCAATAGTTACAACATGTCCCCATTAAACACAAAAATTACAATATTGCTCCTATAAAATCATAATCAGTATTGTTTCTCCAAAATCATTTCATCTTCTTTGTATTCGACTTTTCCAAATTCAATTCCTTTTCTTTCAAATTCTAAATTCTCGTTTAATCCATCATATTATTCACATCCTAATTTACACATACACTTACATGCATTTAGTTTCATACATACCAATATTTATCAAAACAATAAACATATTATCACACATGCAATCATAATTTCAAGGCCATAAACACTACAATCATAAACATAAAATCACCAGCAACACAATCACAACTAAAAAAGTAATTAAACAATAAGTGAATAAACCCTTAGGGGTTTTTCACCAGACACAACCATCTCCACACCACCAAAACTTGGTTGGTGAGGTTAAATCTCCCTCTTACCTCTTGAAGAACCTCCAAAGCTCCATGTATGTCTCCTTCAAGCAAACTCCCTCCACCAAGAGTTTCTCCAAGGCTTCAAACTTGAGCTTTGAAGAACAAGATAGAAAATAGATGATTCAAGCTTTTTAAGCTCTTCTCCTTCTCCTTGTTTTTGTACAAGCCACAACAATTCCTCAAGGAAGTAAGATAGAAATTGGATTTTGAAGCACTTAGGATGTGATTTTGGGAAAACTTTCTACATGAAAAGTATTTAGAAGGTTATTTGACTTTAGGAAGTGGTGAGAATGAAAATTACAAATGATGGATAGTGTTCGTAGGATACCTGGCCGAACCAAAGAAGAGAGAAAGAAGAAAACTGATACTTCTGTTCGTGAGATTTTGAGAGAAAAGATGGATGCTTTTTGATGAGAGAGAAAATGAAATTGTGGGAGAGTGAAATTTATGAATGCTGCTGCCGTGGGATAAGTATAGGAAAAATTAGGATTTACTTGAAGTAAAATATCTTATTCTAAATGCACGTGGCTGATGTCATTTATTTGACTTTCAATGTTATTGGATTGTTCAAGAACCTTGTAGAACCTCCTTCAAGCTGCTACGTGGCCGACGTAGAACCCCTCCAAATTGCTGCATGAACGTGAATGTCCAAGGAAATTTTTGATGAAAAATGACATTCGGTAAGATGGGAGAACATCATTTCCCCAAGAATGGTTAAAATCAAGTGTTGTCGGATGAGAACTCTGTCGAATGGTGATTCTGTCGAACGAAATGAAAGGCTGTCGGATGAACTTGAAAAGGTCAACAAATATCCTAATTCGTCGAACAGGTGTTGATGTTGAAGAAATCTTCCAATTGTCGAATCGACGAAATATTATATGGTCAGAAGATCAAATTCGATGGATTTTGACATTAGAGAAGTTTTTCTACTGAAATCAGGAATTCTTATGCGACGGTCGTTAGCACCATAATTCGATGAACAATATCATTCAAATTCGACGGACATTGGTATCCCCACTCGACGGAAATTGACATTCTAACTCAACAGACATGAGCATCCTCACTCGACGAATATTAACATTTTCACTTAACTGATACTAGCATCCTCACTCGACGGATATTAGCACCATAACTCGACGAACATTATCATTCAAATTCGACGGACATTGGTATCCCTACTCGACGGAAATTGACATTCTAACTCAACAGACACGAGCATCCTCACTCGACGAATATTGACATTTTCACTTAACTGATACTAGCATCCTCACTCGACAAATTTTAACTTGGTACTTAATAATTAAAAGATCCAATTCGACGGATTTTAACATGGTACCAAATAGTAAGAAGATTAAATTCGACGTATTTGGATAGAAGTCCAAATTCGATGGATATGACATTGTCTTAAATGATCAGAGGATCAAATTTGACAGATATTAACATTGTCCTAAATGGTCTGAAGATAAAATTTGACGATAAGTGTTTGTCCAACAATGAGCAACCTTTGACATAAAATAGTGTTCGACAACGAATAGTAGTACTATTTATGATCAGTTAGGTCGATTACATAGCAGTCATCTTCATTTTGATTTACAAAATCGTCTGACAAGATTGAGGGAAAAGGAGAACCAGATTATTTTTAACTGATTCTTTGCTAACAGAACGTCCATCGCTTTGTCGAACCTGAGGACTTCTCCCATGTTTTGAATAGATAGTCTTTGTCGGAAAAGACAGCCATAACAGCCAAAATCTTTGATTTCTGATTCAAGAATTGAGAATCAGTTTCATCCAGTCTTGAGGTATTTTGGGTTTTGTCGAACTACCGATTGATGTTGTCGGGAAATGCTCTGGAAGTGTCGAATTCAACTCACTATTTAACTTATGCTTGCATTCAGTAATTAAATCCGACGGGATCAAAATGTTAGGAAAATTTCTTCAAGTGTTTGGATCTTGCCCAAATTCTGTCGATGTCAAGACCTTCAAAAATCTTGGATTGTCGAATGAGTTACGTGAGATTGATCTTTTGGATCCCTATAAGGCTTGAGAAAGACCGAGTCTATCGACAGGAGTATATTCATAAAACTGTCGAGCTTTGTTTTGTCGGAATAGGCTTGAAATGAAGTCAGTATCGACAAGAATCTATTCTCAAAAGAAATTGTCGAATTCGGTTTGTCGAAACAGGTTTTGAAATGAAAACCATTTGGGAAAATGTTGAGGAACTTCTGTCGGATTGGGATTTCCAGAATTTTGGTCGGATTAGAATTCTAGAATTTTGGTCGAATTAGGAATTCCATAATTTTGGTCGGTTGAGTATAATGGCAAATTAAACTATACCGGGTCAAAATAAGTCATAGCAATAACAGCTATGCATCAAGCAACATATATTTATCAGTAAAATAGAATTATTTTACAGATAAATTCTAAAAATTAATAGATTCTTTTCTGTGTTACTCAGATTCGGGTTAAGTAAGATCCCCCGTCTCTAAATAATCAGACAAGAATTTCCCCGGCCAGAAAATTATTATTTTCTTGACCAGGAGCAAATCACACAGAATAATCACAAATAGTATCGAAATAATCAAATTATTTTTATAATGCACAGAAAACACAAAGTAGTGTAATTCTGTCAGTTCTTGCAACATAGTCTAAAATTTGGGGTGTTACAACTCTCCCCCTCTAAAATAAGTTTCGTCCTCGAAACTTGACACACTTAAAATAAAAATGGAATACTACTCTCTTATCTTATCTTCTAATTCCCATGTTGCTTCACCACGTATATTGTTTCAAACCACTGTAACCAATGCGATTTCATTATCTCGAAGTTACTTTGTCCTTTGATCTTCAATCTTGACTAGAAACATCTCGTAGGTTGAATTTTCCTTCATTTGTACGATGTCCAACAGAGTATTCGATACGGTCTAATAAACTTCGGAGTGGGTTTCCTCGACTTAATCACTCGTCCATCTCTTGTCATAGGTGTCACACGTAGAGACACATGGTCACCTTCTTCAAATTCAAGCGGTCTTCGTCTTTTATCTTCATAACTCTTTTGTCGTGTCTGAGTTGTCCTTATTTTGCCTTAGATCGTCTTTACTTTCTCAGTAGTTTGCTGCACAATTTCTGGTCCTACCTCTGTACTTTCAACATCATGATGCTAACACAATGATGTTCTACCTCGTCACCCAGACAATGCCTCATAGGGTAGGTACCCTATATTCGAACGAAAACTATTGTTGTATGTGAATTCTATCAATGGTAGAAATTCACCCCAACAACCAGCTTATTCTAGAATACAAGCTCTCAACAAATCCTTTGAAAATTCTATCTACCGTCTTTTCCTTATATCCTAGCCCCTCTTGATTGTACAGGTACTTCAAACCCTTGAAATTATGGTAGACTTTATAGGAAAGAACATATCTTCAAATTTTTGTGACAAAACAACTATCGCGTATTCTAAAATGTAAATCAAATGATTCTTCTCATGTATGTTCCACTGCCTTGAAGTATACGTCACCATCTTTCTATTTTATCTTAACACTCAATCTAAATTCACAAGTTGAACTTCTAACAGAACTTGCATTCGATTAGTTTTACGCATAACTCTTTCTTAATTAAGATACATGAAAGACACTTTGAAAGTGATAGGGAAAAGTAACAAGACTATTCGGTAGGTTACTAGATTAGTCCAACAAGAATTTGAAATGGTCTAATAGATTTCGAAATGAACATAGTCCAAAAATTTTAGAAATGAACTTTCTGGATTCAAATCCAAAAATCTCAGGTCAAGGAAACACTAAGGTTACCTTGTATCAATCTAGTAGGATATGGTTGGAAAATAACCAATCCATTTAAAAGTCGGGATCACAAATAGATGAAATTTTAGATAAACAAATCAAATCCACAGAAAAGATTTGATACCCATTAGATGCAAGGTAGAGTTAGAAAACTTGAGTATAACCAACAAGTTTAACAAGAAGGATAGAAATACTCTGATCACATTATAACAAAGACACGAATAAGTCGAATTAATTCACTCAGTCTATTTGAAAAAGAAATAGACAAACCAGATCAACAGAAAAGTTTCAAACTCCAATAATAATAGGGTATTTTCAGACAGACTCGAGTAGTAATAACAAGTTTAGAAGTTGAAGTAGTATTATGAAAAGAACAAAACACAGATAACCTAAAAAATTTTACACAGTCACAGATCACAAAAGACTGGGTTACCTTACGCATTATACAATACATTTTTAAGATTACCCTCTATGGCACAACTTCCTCGCTCGTTAAGTTTTGTATTTGAACGTTCTCACTACACTCTTTGCACCAGCTCTTTCTTCTTCTTCTTCTTGAGATTTTGAATTACGTGCATCACCAATGAAAAGTTCCATCTTCAATTGATCACAATCTTTGGAGAAATGTCCAAGCTTCCCACATCGATAACAAATAATCCCTTTATGCTGACAATCTTTAGTGAGATGATTTTTTCCACACTTGAAACATTTCAGTGATGATACCACAGTCTGACCAAAATCGTTGCCACTAGTACTCCCCCTCTTTGTTCGTTGTTGCTTCCCCAATGGTCGTACATACGACTTTTGCTGAACACGATCGACTTTACGCTTCCTTCCATCTTGGATTATCGAAGGTTCTAAGTTACAGCTTCTCACATCTGATGGCTGCTCCAATCCTAGTAAGCTGTGAAGTTTGATTATCAGTTCCTGTTGCTGAGTGATCATCTGTCTCTGTTGTACTGCTACTTCAATCATCTTTTGCATTACACTTCTAGCTGCAGCTATACGATCTTCATCACGTCTCGCCTCCATATGCTCATGTTCGCTTCGTTCCATTATCTTTCTTCAAAGATAAACAAAATCAAAAACACGTCGAACTAAATGTAACTATTTCACAAAACATCGTCTCCTTTCGAAAATGAAAACATATCTCTGTGTTCAACATCAGAGATTCACACAGCACAAACAAGACAAACCTACCCACAAACCCAAAAGATTCTAACTTGGGCTCTGATACCACCTAATGTAACACCCTCCTTAGGGCGTCACACTTCGTGTTACTCAATTATCATATCGCCCCTTCGTTATGAAATCGTGCTTGTAATATAAATACGAGTTATAAAATTTCTTGATGATAGTAAGATAAACTTAGCGGAAATTAAAACATTACAGCATCATTACAATAAAATTTTACATTATATATACATAAGTCGTAGTACTGTCACACTTTAATATTTACAAATTGGACCCTAAAAATATTCACACATTAATTAAATTACATAATGCCCAAGTAACTCTAAACATGCAGAACCCTCAAACGGGTCCTCCTCAGACTCCTCAATAAGGAGGAATCCAATTTGACACAAAATATACAATACTAACCATACCAGGAGTATGGTAGTAAGCTCCCTATTACTGTTTATGTGAGAAATACATTATCCATCCAGCACGACGCACTAGGCCTCTGGTTCCCATATACCTTACGAAAACTCCGCATCTCCATCTCTTTAGAACTCAACTTCCTTCTCGAAAATCTGATCTTCCTTGCGTTCTCACTCAACATCTTGCTCAATCTCTTTACAATTATAAATACAGTACAGAAATAGACAGACAAAGAGGTGAGATCACCTACGTCAATACCAGTATGGTAGCAATGAAGATAAACACATACAAATTCTCATACCATACATCATACATATTTACAATTATATCATCAATATCATTTATCTAACACACATCATATCTCACATCAACACATCGTACATAATTACAATTATGCTACCAACATCATTTATCATCATAATTCATAATTACGTCCATGTCCTTATCAATATTCACTTATTCAATAATTCAGTTATCAAAATCAATAATTATGAAAATACCCTCAGTATCTCTGTATATGCATCTAGACTCATGTACCTAGACTCAATTTTCCTACTCCATGGAGCTAAAACTCAGGTCGGAAAGAGTGATCGAAAAGAATCACCGCACAACATGCCTCAGACCACGTGCTCATTCTCTTTGCTCATTTAGCATTTGCTCATTTAGCATTTGCACATCTAGCATATGCATCACAGTCTTTATCAGATCTCGATTATGGATAGTGTCTCGGTCCGGATCATCGGTGTGTTACATCGGTCTAACCTACGGTACAGAAGCTTATTCTCTGTCCATTGTAGGCAACCCGCACCCCGATGCCCCCAAGGTCAACGAGTGACCTACACTACGCACATCGCACCCACTCAGGAGGTGTGTTCTTTCCTTCTTTCGACAATCAGTCTTATTCAGCCCATCGGACTTTTTCAATGCACATTCAAATGCACCTTTCTCAGTTAAATTCATTCTCTCATCTTCTCAATTCAATTTTCTTTATCTCATATTCGGGGTCCTCATATAGGCCCAATAATATTATTACTGTAATTTCATCGCGAAACCATATTTTTTCGCATTTTCTCAAATCACGTATCAACTTTTCATCATTTCTCAATCATGTGAAATACTCTTCACACGTTTTAAATCAAGAATACTAGTTTCCTCAGTTAACACCAAAACTCAACTTCATTTTTCATATTTGCATTATAATCCTCATTCAAATAATATTTTCACAACAGTCCCTCATAAAAGTCACATTTACGAAATAGTCCCTTGAAAAATTCATATTTTACGAAATCATCTCTCATAAAATTCATATTTACAAAATAGTCCCTCAAAAATTCATATTTACAAAATGGTTTTTCATAAAATTCCTTTTTACGAAATAATCTATTTTACGAAATCATCCCTCATAAAATTCATTTTACAAAATAGTCCCTCAAAAATTCATATTTACAAAATGGTTTTTCATAAAATTCCTTTTTACGAAATAATCTTTCATAAAATTCATAATTTATAACATAGTCCCTCATAAAAATCCTATTGACGAAATAGTCCTTCATAAAATCACATTTACGAAATAGTTTCTCATACAAATTATATTTATGAAATAGTCCATCAAAACCATATTTACTAAATAGTCCCTTATAAAAATCATATTTACAATATAACCATTCAAAAATCAATAGTTATAACATGTCCCCATTAAACACAAAAATTACAATATTGCTCCTATAAAATCATAATCTGTATTGTTTCTCCAAAATCATTTCATCTTGCTGTATTCGACTCTTCCAAATTCAATTCCTTTTCTTTCAAATTCTAAATTCTCAGTTTAATCCATCATATTATTCACATCCTAATTTACACATACACTTACATGCATTTAGTTTCATACATACCAATATTTATCAAAACAATAAACATATTATCACACATGCAATCATAATTTCAAGGCCATAAACACTACAATCATAAACATAAAATCACCAGCAACACAATCACAACTAAAAAAGTAATTAAACAATAAGTGAATAAACCCTTAGGGGTTTTTCACCAGACACAACCATCTCCACACCACCAAAACTTGGTTGGTGAGGTTAAATCTCCCTCTTACCTCTTGAAGAACCTCCAAAGCTCCATGTATGTCTCCTTCAAGCAAACTCCCTCCACCAAGAGTTTCTTCAAGGCTTCAAACTTGAGCTTTGAAGAACAAGATAGAAAATAGATGATTCAAGCTTTTTAAGCTCTTCTCCTTCTCCTTGTTTTTGTACAAGCCACAACAATTCCTCCAAGGAAGTAAGATAGAAATTGGATTTTGAAGCACTTAGGATGTGATTTTGGGAAAACTTTCTACATGAAAAGTATTTAGAAGGTTATTTGACTTTAGGAAGTGGTGAGAATGAAAATTACAAATGATGGATAGTGTTCGTAGGATACCTGGCCGAACCAAAGAAGAGAGAAAGAAGAAAACTGATACTTCTGTTCGTGAGATTTTGAGAGAAAAGATGGATGCTTTTTGATGAGAGAGAAAATGAAATTGTGGGAGAGTGAAATTTATGAATGCTGCTGCCGTGGGATAAGTATAGGAAAAATTAGGATTTACTTGAAGTAAAATATCTTATTCTAAATGCACGTGGCTGATGTCATTTATTTGACTTTCAATGTTATTGGATTGTTCAAGAACCTTGTAGAACCTCCTTCAAGCTGCTACGTGGCCGACGTAGAACCCCTCCAAATTGCTGCATGAACGTGAATGTCCAAGGAAATTTTTGACGAAAAATGACATTCGGTAAGATGGGAGAACATCATTTCCCCAAGAATGGTTAAAATCAAGTGTTGTCGGATGAGAACTCTGTCGAATGGTGATTCTGTCGAACGAAATGAAAGGCTGTCGGATGAACTTGAAAAGGTCAACAAATATCCTAATTCGTCGAATAGGTGTTGATGTTGAAGAAATCTTCCAATTGTCGAATTGACGAAATATTATATGGTCAGAAGATCAAATTCGACGGATTTTGACATTAGAGAAGTTTTTCTACTGAAATCAGGAATTCTTATTCAACGGTCGTTAGCACCATAATTCGACGAACATTATCATTCAAATTCGACGGACATTAGTATCCCCACTCAACGAAAATTGACATTCTAACTCAACAGACATGAGCATCCTCACTTGACGAATATTGACATTTTCACTTAACTGATACTAGCATCCTCACTCGACGGATATTAGCACCATAACTCGATGAACATTATCATTCAAATTCGACGGACATTGGTATCCCTACTCGACGGAAATTGACATTCTAACTCAACAGACACGAGCATCCTCACTCGACGAATATTGACATTTTCACTTAACTGATACTAGCATCCTCACTCGACAAATTTTAACTTGGTACTTAATAATTAGAAGATCCAATTCGACGGATTTTAACATGGTACCAAATAGTAAGAAGATTAAATTCGACGTATTTGGATAGAAGTCCAAATTCGATGGATATGACATTGTCTTAAATGATCAGAGGATCAAATTCAACAGATATTAACATTGTCCTAAATGGTCTCGAAGATAAAATTCGACGATAAGTGTTTGTCCAACAATGAGCAACCTTCGACATAAAATAGTGTTCGACAACGAATAGTAGTACTATTTATGATCAGTTAGGTCGATTACATAGCAATTATCTTCATTTTGATTTACAAAATCGTCCGACAAGATTGAGGGAAAAGGAGAACCAGATTGTTTTTAACTGATTCTTTGCTAACAGAACGTCCATCGCTTTGTCGAACCTGAGGACTTCTCCCATGTTTTGAATAGATAGTCTTTGTCGGAAAAGACAGCCATAACAGCCAAAATCTTTGATTTCTGATTCAAGAATTGAGAATCAGTTTCATCCAGTCTTGAGGTATTTTGGGTTTTGTCGAACTACAGATTGATGTTGTCAGGAAATGCTCTGGAAGTGTCGAATTCAACTCACTATTTAACTTATGCTTGCATTCAGTAATTAAATCCGACGGGATCAAAATGTTAGGAAAATTTCTTCAAGTGTTTGGATCTTGCCCAAATTCTGTCGATGTCAAGACCTTCAAAAATCTTGGATTGTCGAATGAGTTACGTGAGATTGATCTTTTGGATCCCTATAAGGCTTGAGAAAGACCGAGTCTATCGACAGGAGTATATTCATAAAGCTGTCGAGGCTTTGTTTTGTCGGAATAGGCTTGAAATGAAGTCAAGATCGACAAGAATCTATTCTCAAAAGAAATTGTCGAATTCGGTTTGTCGAAACAGGTTTTGAAATGAAAACCATTTGGGAAAATGTTGAGGAACTTCGTCGGATTGGGATTTGAATTTTGGTCGGATTAGAATTCAAGAATTTTGGTCAAATTAGGAATTCCATAATTTTGGTCGGTTGAGTATAATGGCAAATTAAACTATATCGGGTCAAAATAAGTCATAGCAATAACAGCTATGCATTAAGCAACATATATTTATCAAGTAAAATAGAATTATTTTACAGATAAATTCTAAAATTAATAGATTCTTTTTCGTGTTACTCGATTTCGGGTTAAGTAAGATCCCCGTCTCTAAATAATCGACAAGAATTTCCTACGAAAATTATTATTTTCTTGACCAGGAGCAAATCACACAGAATAATCACAAATAGTATCGAAATAATCAAATTATTTTTATAATGCATAGAAAACACAAAGTAGTGTAATTCTGTCAGCTCTTGCAACATAGTCTAAAATTTGGGGTGTTACACTCAGCATAATAAAATCTTCTAAAGTCAGAAATTAGTTGGCAAGCCTTGACTTTTTATCCATGAACATCATGAGATATCTGAACCCAGGAATATATAGCTTAGCTTCTATGTCGAACCTACTAGTATAGTTGCCAACATGCTTAAGAATATCATATATATATATATATATATATATATATATATATATATATATATATATATATATATTCTTTTTTTGGGGTACCTAGGAATATTTATATTTTTTGTTTTGTGCTAAAAAGGAATATCATTAGCTAGCCACACGTTTAGCTTCCTAATATCAATTGTTAGCTTTTGTTCTAAAATTGGTTATTACTAGTTACTAGTAATATTTATTAGCAGTATCAATTAGTACATTCCACTTCGAACTTCCATACAGAAAAAGCCATTGATAAATCAAAGTGCCCAAATATTAACATATATCCCTTTTACATCAACTAATAATAGTAATGCTTTTCACTTCCAGTTGGATTTGATGGCTAATCTTTGACTTAATTTAGGAGAGAAAAAATAAAACAAGTGGAGTTAAGTAGTTAACACAAAGTGAATGAATAAAAAAATTTAAAGAACGAAGTAGGAGAATATTGGTATTTGAGTTTAATAGAAGAGGGCAAGGAAATAATTATACCGAAACGAGTTTAACCCTGTGCACCCTTATAACAACCGACATGTGGCAGTACATGTGGTGCACATGTTTACATGAATTGTGGTACATAAGTGTGTGTTACATGAATTGTGGATTGTGTGTGAAAAATGTGCTTCCACTTAATTTATTCATTAGTCTTAAGCATTCTTTATTTTGTGTGTGAAAAATGAAGGAAAAGCTTGAAGTGATGTAGCTAAAGCTAACAATGGTCGTAATTGTGTGGATGACTGCAAATATAAACTGCATTAGAATAAACAACTGGTAACGAGCTACTTGCTGAAGTCCTTAGAATGCATGAGGTTGTTGAGCTTGAAATATATTCATATGCAAACTCCTAGTGATATAGGATTACCTTAATCATGATTAACAAGGTTGATAGGTTGTATGTGCCATGTCTCATTTGATAACATCCTACATCTTCTCCAGTATATTTGTGTCATCGATGGTGTGGAACTTGTAGTCCATCTGCCTATGTTGGCTCTGGTTAAAAAGAGGTCCCTATTGAACAATTCAGTTTCTATGTTCAACATTGTTCTTTACTTAAAAAAAATAATAAAAAATACCTTATAATGTAAAGCAAGCAATTTATAAATTAAAAATAAGCTCATCAAAGTAAATAGGAGTCAATATATCAGTAAATAAGTCACTCTGCTTCTACAGTAAGCATTATTGATTCATAAGTTGAATTTCATAATTAATTAGCAGTTATAGTATGTGTAATTAACCACTTTAATATTTTATTTTATTGTTGACTTCAATATGTGTTGAGGAGGAATACTTATGCGTTTCAGAATATTTATTTATATTTATTATTATTTTTTGTAGTAAGAATATACCAGATAAAGCGAAACAAAGGCATCTTGCATGTGGATATAATTATGGAGATTTGCCAAGATAGCTTTAGTTTTTTTGTTCTTTCATTTGTGTTATGTGATCAAGAAGAATCGCACTACTTTTGTAGAACAATAGTAAATGACCTTTTTTTTCTTAGTTTTGGTGTATATATACATTAAATACACTTATATAATTTAGTATATTTTATTTGAGAAGAATTGATTTTTTAATGCATTATTAGTTTTAATACGTGATTATTTAATATGCAAGTGAAAATTGTTGGTATGTACAGGTAATATTTTAAAAAAATGGCCTATAGAAATTGTTGCATTATTAGTTTTTAATTCTTAACCTTATAGGCAACGTTTTTTAAAAGTTGCCTAAAGCAGTACCAATAAGCAATGTTCAGAAAGCGTTGCCAAAATTGAAACTTATAGGCAACATTTTTTAAAAGTTGTCATAAACCAAACAAAAAAGCAACGGTGCTAAAACGTTGCTTAAACTGGTGAATATAGCCAACGTTTAAAAAACGTTGCCAAAACCTTAACCTATAGGCAACGGTTTTTAAATGTTGTCTTATTGCATACTTAAAAGCAACGACAGAAAAGCGTTGCCTAAATCAGTCCCTATACCCAACATGTTAAAAGCGTTGTCAAAACTATCCATACACAACGTTTCAAAAGCGTTGCTAGAAGATAAGAATAGGCAACGTTTTTTCTAAAATGTTGCCAAAAGTTAAAAAAAGCGCTGCCTATTGTAATAGGCAACGGAGGAAGAGGCAATGGCTTGGCAAGGGTTGAAAAACGTTGCCATAGACTTTAGGCAACGGTTTTTGGCCAATGGCAACGCTTTTCAGCCCTTGTCAAAGGGCAAAGTTGTTGTAGTGAATGCTTTCCTATTTGTGATTTATTTTTGCTATGCATGTCTATAGCTTTAAAATAAATTGTATGTATATTGTATGTGTTTATATATGTATGTGTTTATAATTGTATAATTATTAAAGTAGGATGTGAATAACATGCAACGATTTGCATGAGTGTTCCAAAGAACATAGAATGAGGCTCACGGCCTTACATCAAACAGAGAACCAAAATGTTCTCAATAATTTTATAAATCAATGAGTTAATGAATCTAGGTAAAATAATAAGTTAAGAATGATTTAAATTAATTACGGCCAACATGCCATTTAGTGTATAATCAAATGCCATTTTATTTTCGATTTTGGCCAACATGCCATTTTATTTGCTGAGATAGGTTAGGTAATGGATTTACAACATAAATTGATTCCAATGAATCTTTGAGAAAACAAAAAGAATAAATTCAGTCCTAGAATTCTAAATTAGCAGAATTTAGTTTAACTAAGAACTAAATCAGACATTTGGAAAATACTAACGTAAAGCTTATTTTATGAATTTTGAAGCGCGTTAGCAAGTTTCAAAGCATAATTATTGGGTAAAAATAAAATGAACTATATTTAGTGGAAAACGACAAAAATACCTTATATTGATTTTTTAGGCAAAATGCTGCCGAAATTTACTAACATTAGGCGAATAAAATGAAAAGATTCCATACTATGTTTATAACACAAGGAAAATACTCTACGTATTTTAAATGTACTAGATATAGTCTATACATATTTAAAATAATGATTTTAAGCTATTCAGTTAAGAAAATGAATTAAAAATCTTACGCGATTGAGAAAATGATTTGAAAACATTTTTGCGATGTTTAAAAATGTCAAAATATCTTTACGCGATTTAAAAACGTTTGTAAAAATGATGAGATTGTGAAAACGTGATAAAATTTCTATACGATTGAACGATACAGTGAGTTTTGCTTTCAGGCCAAAGTAGTGGACCCGGACATGTTGTGGTGTAGTACTGTCAAGTGGGATATACTATACTTTGGTATTTTGTGACTAAGGGTATTTTCATAATTATGGTAAAATTTGGATAATAGGGTATTTTTGTAATTTTTAGATCATGCTTAGAGTGTTATGTCAATTTGGTTAATAATTGGCGATTGATTGATTAGGCGAATTACACCGTGTTTTGGTGTGATAGGCGTAGTGTGGTTCATTTATGAACTTGGAGGCATTAGTGTGCGGAGAATTCCATATGTGGACAGTAATAGCACCTCTGGGCCGTGGTAACGGGCAACACACTAATGATCTTGACAAACACTATTCTTAATCGAGATCTTGAGGAGACTATTAAGTACTATGCCTGTAGTACACGATGTTTGGACTGTGTACTGCTACACGATGTTTTGGACTGTGGGCTATAGACACAACGTTAGACAGTGCAATAGTTTGGTTGGGCAGCCATAAAGTATTATTAGTTTCTATTCGGATCATTCTCTCAGATATCCGTGTTTAGCTCCATGGAGTAGGAACGAGTCGGTGTGTGTTCATGCATTATCTGCATTTCACTGCTTATCATAATCTGTGATAAAATGTATGATCTATTGCTTTTATATATTATGCATGATATAATGGTATGTGTTAATTTAATATATATTGCTTGATATATTATGCACGATATATTGGTATGTATTGTTGTGATAATTATTTTGTACTGTCGTTTTCTTTATTGCCATGCTGGTAGTGATGTAGATTGTCTCACCTCTCTATATGTTTTCTCGATATTATTATATTATTTCCGTAAAGAGTTTGAGGAAGAAGAGGAACAACCTCTTGAGATACAGTATCCGGACGAGCGACATCCGGGCGAGCTGTACGAGGAAGAGGAGCCGGTAGATCACACTTATCATCAAGACTGATCTTGAGATCATGGCATTGCCAGGATTTTTCGGGTTTGTGAGACTTGAGTTTCACGAAGGTTCTGAGGCCTGGCGTATGCGAGTGGACAGAGGGATAGTTGTATATGTGGGATGTTTGACTGTGTCCCTATGTAGAGAGTATAATGGAGATATCATATTCACTACTATGTTATATTTACATCTAGAGTTGCCACTGACTCTTAGGCGTTACTGGCAGGAAATATTTCATGCGCTTAGTGAGCTCAGTAGCGAGTCAACAGCCCGGACTCGTGTCCGTAGTGCTGTGAGATCTCCAAGATGTCAACTTTTCGATGGTCTTTCTGGAGGATGATCCATCGGAGGGTTAGATATCTATCGAGATGCACTTGGGCAATACTATGTCTTAGTTTTATGTTGTCTTTTATTGCTTTGCTAAATACATATAGTTGTAAATTATGTGTGTACTAAAGAAGAATCATATGTATATCATGGTGTCATTATACTTTGTTCAATTTTGTGTTCTATGTTATTTTATTTAATGTTATAATTATAAAAGGAAAAAAAAATTTACCACAAATATTATTTAAGTATCAAATGTTTTATAACTTGGGTAAGAGTTTTATTTTATTTTATTTTATTACATTCATAAATGTGACATCCCCACAAGGGTGTTACACTTTAAATTTTTTATTTCTTGCTGTAAATCTTTTAGGGTAACTTCATTTATTTGAGGTTTATTAAATCTTTCTAATACTTCTTTCATATCTATCTTTTGCACTTCTTCTTTTTTCTTATCTTCATATTTTAGAAATTCTTTTATTTGCTGAATGAACTCTTGCTTAACAGATGATTCTTTCATGTTTTCTATTATGCTTAATAATGAGGATGCTTGATCTCTAGTAATTACATTAATAGTTTTTAAGCATGATGAACAATCACATAGTTTTGGTCCTAAGCCTGTACATTCTTTTTCATTATCACTTTCTGATTCAGATGAAGATGAGTCTTTTAATTGATTAACCATTTCTTCTTCAGAACTGTATTCGTCTTCAGAAGATTCAGATTCATTAATTAATATATTTATTAAAGATTTCTTTAATTCTTCATAAATTTTTAGATTATTAATTTTTTGTTTTACTTTACAGTCTTTCTTATAATGTCCTACTCGGTCACATTTATAACATACTATCTCTTTTTTAGACTTAGACAATCTGTACTTATCTTTCTTTGATGATCTAGGTTTTGATGAGCTTGCTTCTTCTCTATAGTGTTTTTTATAGTAGCGCCTAGATTTTCTTGATTTATGAGGAACATATTTTTGAACTTTCTTTTGTCTACTTGGAGCTTTGACTCCTTCTATTCTTCACTGGGAACAAAATGATCCTAGTTCTTTTCTAGTAGTTTTAGCTTCATTCTTAAGCTTATGTTGAAGTTTAAGATCTAAACATACTTGCAATCCAGTTTCTATAATATAATTAGACAATTGACCAAACGTAAGTTGATCATAAGGAATTGTACCATCATTTTGATTCTGAATCATTACTTTAACTTTTTCTGCAAACAATTTAGGAAGACCAGCTATAAATCTTTCTTTCCAGTAATCAGCTGATGCATCACTTCTTAAATATAGCTTAGACAAAAACATATCCCTATACCATCTATAATCATACATGGAGGGACAATATAGATTAACAATTTGGTCTGCAATTCTTTGCTGAAATTTTAAGGGTTCTCCTATAAAATGCTTTGTTATTGTGTATAAAAGAGTTGTTACAGCATCTTCAAATACTTGTCCATTAGAATCAATTTTTGTTGAATTCATTATAAAATCTTTTTCTTCTTGACTTAGCACATTATCCCACCATCCTTTAAGCTGGCCTATAAATCCCATAACAATTAAGGAGACTGAAGTTCTATCAGTATTATTTTTCCCTTTAAAGGCTGTTGCAGGCATAGTCATTTGTTGAACAGTGTCTAAAATTTGTTGTTCACCTAATCCATCTATATTCCATTCATTAATTGATTCGCCAGTAAAGGCTACAAAATCTTGAAAAGGTCTTTCTTCATACTGAACATCAGGATATGTGGGTCTTGGGTAATAATTCCTAGTTTTTGAGACAGTCATATCTTTTCTTAACTTATTAACTTGAAGATTCAAAAGTTCATTCTCTAATTCTTCAATTTTTTGTAAAGTATGTATCTTGGGTGTAGAACTCGTTCCTATGGTTAACTGTTCTAATTTTTCTTAATTTCTTCAATAGAGTTGTCAGATTTTGAGCCAAAGTGTATATTTTTTAAATCTGATTCTAGGACATTAATTACCTTATAAATGGGTCTATTAGGATCTAAATTTTTATTAATATTTTGAGCTAATGTATATTCTTTAGGTTTTTCACTTATTTGATTATCTATCCTTTCTAATGTTTTGGACATAGTATGGAGCATTTGATTAGAGTAATTAAGTTGTTGATGAACTTTATTAAAATCGTCCTTATCTATAGGTAAATTATGTGCTCGTGAGGCTATTGCCTTAAAAGGTGTGGCTTCAACTTCTAATCCTTCTTTTGTGGTTACCTTAATGGTTAAGAGAGGAAATTTTGAAATTATTATCTTATTTTTCTCTGTTTTTCACGAAGTTGATATTTTATTATTTACTAATATTTCTGGTATTCTTGTAAAAGGATTTTGAATATTATTTTTTTTGCAATACTTTTCAAACCAGTCAAAGAAATATAAATTAATTTATTGTTCTCTTAAATATGTGTAAAATTCTTCTCTAAATTTAGTAGTTTGTTCTTTACCAAAATTCTTAAAATACCAATCTCTTTTATCTTTATTATAAGGAGCTTCAAAATCATTACTTATCCATTTCTTATCTATTTCAAAGGGTTCTTCTTTAGTTAATTCATTAATGACTTGGGATCTAGTGGGTGAATATTCTGGTGATTCTGATCTATGAGTTTGCTGGTAAATTGGTTGAGGAACATTAGGTTCAAAGTTTACACCAGTTAGGTTTATATTAATTGCCGATCCATCTATTGAATGTCTTGAGGAAGTAGGAGCTATTGAAGGAATGTTAATTATTGGATTTGTAGGAGTGTTTAGTCTAGAGTGAGAATTAGACCTAAGCATTCCTATTCTTATATTAGAACCATTTTGAACTATTGTTCTTATTCTAGTATTTCTTATCGGTTGAGGGGGTATTACATCTGGAAACACCCAATCTTCAGGAATCCTAGACAAGATTTCTTCATGAGATAATCTTTTAGGAGTTAGTATTGATGATTTCTTAAGATTTGCTTCCATAATTACAGTTTCATGCTTTGGGGATTATCTTAGTGCTTTAAAGTTTTGATCTTCATAAGAGACTTTATAATGAACTCTATACATAACAAACATATGCTTAGTTCCTTCTTGAAAAACATTATCTAATATCTTAACATTTAATTCTAAAGCTTGCTTAGTCATATAGTCATTTAATGGCATGGTATAATTAGGATAACAGTTAAAGAAAACAGGACCATCATGCAAATTAGATTCTAAAATAGCAGTAATTTGATCATGAAGTTTTCTTAACCTTTTATCTCTTAACAAAATTAGCACAGGATTATCAATTCCTAATCTATGTTGTCCTTTAGCAGCAACTTGAATTAATCCTATGTGTATAAACTGATAATTATCCTTAACATGTTGATCAATAATATTATCTTTTAGTAAACTTATTGATTCACAAGGTTTTTCTAAAATGTGAGTAGCTTCGAACATATGAATCTGATCCTTAGGCTTGAATAAGGAAGTACTAGTTTTATAAATTTCTTTAGGAGGAACATAAGGAATTACCCAATTTTGAAGGTTGTTTTCAATATTAGCAATTTCTAATTCATTTGCTTGAACCTGATCTTGATCTACTTCTAATCTAGAGGATGCAGATTTAAACTGTGAGGAGCCTATGCTAGAAGCCTTCCCGCTACGGAAGGAGAGCTTGCTTAAGTTTCTGAATATCCTAGACATAATGAAGGAATTCTCTTACCGGGACCACCACTTGCATGTACGGGACCACCTAACCTTGCCTTCTCTGGCACTAACACAGGCTGACCAACGTACCGACCAAGGGCTGACCAAAACAAAAAACATAAACTTTAATGGAAAACATAAAGACTAGTCCATACATCTATGCAAAAAGTACATTATATATATATATATATATATATATATATATATATACCGTTTAGATACAAACTATGAGTCAATAATTACATCAAGGCTCATCAAAAGGAAGCCTAAGCTTTACCACCCCCAAAATGTGATGTTCATATATATATTTATATCAAATCAGTTTAGTTACAAAGCCCGATATACCAAAAAGCAAAACTATACCTGCCCACAGGATCATGCATATACAACCCACCAAAATAATAAAACATTAGGCCCCCAAAATAAAACACGGGTAGCCATCAGTAGCTACCAGCAATATTAGTCCCTCAAATGAGGAGGAATCGTGCCAGGATCCTCATCAAGATCCTTCGCGAGATCCTCCTCGGGATCTTCCTCATCCGAGGAGACCTCCATAAGAGCCACCGAGCTACGGGCCGGAGCTCGTGCAGTGGAATTAAAAGTATCCTCTTGTGGGGTGTAATAGCGGGGACCCTACATCTCCCTGATGGGCAGATAAAATTCCAAGCGTAAATTGATGCAGCAAGTAAAGATCGACGGTTCATGACGCCCCCAAGCCAGCGACAATGACACGTCTCCCAAGTAGACACAACAATCAGAGCTGAAGTTCACATGCCAACAGTCTGGACCCCCAAGGAATGTCAGACGCATATTTCCCAAAATTCCATGAGGTCGGGCCGTCATGATCAGAAGGATGCTAGTCAAGGTTGGGCCAGAAGCCGGGGAAATCGGGTTCTTCCTTTTCTTCACTCTCGTCTTTAGAGAATCACATATATAGATATACAGAAATAGTAGAAACATAGGAAAAGAGGTAAGACATTCAACATTCATTACCAATTGAGGCAGTAAAGAACAAACGACGCATGACGCCCATATAACATTTAGAAATGATAATTAGCATTAAAATAGATAATAAGCAATTTAGCATATATAGGCAGCTATAGCAGTAATGAAACAACGTATGAAATTTCCATATGAACAAGTAACTATCAAATGGTATGGCGACTCATTATGCACATACACATGATACCAAAAAAAACCTACTCCATGGAGCTAGACACAAAACAGTCGGAGAGAATGATCAGGAGATATGTCTGTATCGCGGCTGCCGAGGCCTTCAAGTACTAAAATTTTTAATTTATCAAAATGTGCATCATGGCATAGTACAAGACATTCTACACAGATCTCGATATAGGATAGTGTCTCAGTCCGGATCGTCGGTGCGTTTGCATCGGTCTGCACCACGGACAGAAGAGCTACCAATTGTCCATTGCGAGGTACCCGCAACCCAATGCCCCCAAGGTCAACAAATGACCTACACTTGTCTATTCGCACCCGCACGAAGGTGTGATTCAACTCCTAGGCAACTTGGCCTTACAAATTGTCCAACAGACTTTTTCAATGCATGACTCAATCATGCTCAATGCATATCGATTCAACACATACTCATATGTACATTTACAAATTCACAATCATAGCATTTTAGGTCTAAGATCACATGTTATGTCATTTATCATCAATATTCGATCCCGTTCAAGGGTCCATACTAAGTCAATAATAAGTTTCTAGGCATTCACACCCTGTTCAAAGCCCTCAATAAGTCAATTCTTAATTTCATTATGTCGCTCGCAACCTCTAACATACTCATGTTCTATCTCTATTCAAAGTTTCTTATAAGTTGTAAGGCATGCTCCCGTTCCTTGTTTTTCCCTCTTTACGAATCCCTAATTAGTTTCTAGTCATCCAATTATTCAAGATTATTACACTTACATTAGTCCAAAAGCCTTGAGTAAAGTGCCCAAGGGGACCTTGAACCTCCAAGGGGCTAGAAAAGCCTCAAATCTATTTGCTGATCATGTTACACGGTCGTGTGTAAAATACACGGCCCCGAGTACACGATTGTGTAGTCATACATGGCCTGGGTCGTGTACTCCTCTGGAGTGCACCAGAAAGCACGTTTTAGTCACACAAGGAAATACACGGCCGTGTATCACTCTGTGGACCCAGAAATCACCAGAAAACCATTCCAATGCTCAATCATCCCAAAATCCATCAATGCACATAAAATACATACCATCCAAACACTTAAAATTCAACCAAAAATAATCAAACAAAGGGGTCTCCCAAAATGGGTTTCACCCCACCAACATAACAACAAGTTCTTAACTACCAAAACGGGTTGAAGAGAATGGATTTTTCTCTTACCTAAGAGAAACACAAAGAAAGGATGCTCCCTTTTGCTTAGAAATTTCGTTATTAGCTTCCTGAAAACCCTAGAACATTCAAACTTACAAAATCAAAACCAAACTTGAAATAGATATCCATGGTCACCAAAATGACCATGGGTCATGAAAATGAGGAGAGAGGGAGAGAAAGCCATGAGCTTTTACCTTAAAGCTCCAAGCTTTGAGCTTTAATGGTGGAATGGGATGAAGGTGGAGAGAATGGTGAGCTCTTGAAGATGATTCCAACACCAATGAGTCTTCAAACGAGATGGGAATCTATGGGGTATGTGAGCTCGAAAATCAAATGGATTATGTAGGTGGAGAGGATGTGGCTGCTGTGGGGTGAAAATGGGAAGGGAAATATGAGATGAAAAGAAGAAGAAGATATGTGAGGGAGAGGGGAAAAAGAGAAGGAGAAGAGAGATAATAATGTTTATGTTATGGGAGTAAGGGAGATAAATGGAAGAGCAGAATTTTGGGCTCTCCAAAAGCTGCAGCTGCCGTGGAGAGTAAGGAGAAAATGGGGGGAAATTTCCCTCCAAAATGCTAGGGTTAAATGTGTATGTAATTTTTGCAAAAAGTTAAACTGATTTGACATAAAGTAGATTTTTAGATGAAATGATAAGGATTTTTACTACAAGTTATTATCCAACGGATAATTATTGATATTTATAGAGTTAATATTTATTGTTCAATGGATAATAAGGGGTACAGTTAAATTTAAAATTTAACCGGATGTACAGTGATTTTACTTATTAGGTAAAATCTCGAAAGACGTAAACCTCGTAAACTGTGCTCGGCCTTGGGTTTAGTAAGATTCCCCATCGATGTTTCCACAGTTCAAAGTTTACCAGCCTCAGGGAAAATATTATGTTTTCCTGGCTCCGCTCAATGTGCACGTAAAACAAAAAAATATATTAAAATATTCAACGTTTCAGAAAATTTCACAAAAATCATTAAAAATCACAAATATTAGAAAATATCTATTCATCACAAAACAAACAATTTCTGGGGTGTTACACTGACTCTGCTCAGTGTGCACGTAAAATGAGAAATATATTAAAATATTCATCATTTTTGAAAAAATCCAGAAAAATTTTCAAAAATCATAAATATTGTAAAATGATTATTTATGATAAAATAAATAATTTTTGGGGTGTTACATATTGTAACTTAATGAAGAATAATAGAGCTTAGTGGCTGTTAACGATATATATGAATAGTTATTAAATGATGAGTATAGGAACAAAATGGAATTCTAGAGTTTTCTATGACACTTAAGGAAGTTAGAAAACTTATCAATGGAGGATCAAAGTATTTACAAGAGTTAAATTCTCTCCATTTAGCCATGACAACTTAATACCTTCTCATTCTTATCTTTTTTCTGTTTCTCCACCGTTTTTGATTTTATCACTTTCTTATTTCTCACTTTCTCTTCACTTACACACTGGTAGAAATAGAAGAAAAATAAAGGAGAAGGAAGAAAGAAAAGAAAGAAAAGGAAGAAGGAAGAATAAGGAAAACAAAAGAAGAACAAGAAGAGGAATAGAACACCATCAACAAAGAAGTATAGGTAGGGGTTTTTGTACATCCTTACCATACTCATACTCCTTCTTGTTTCCTTAAATCATGTATGAATGGATTGGTTAAGAATTCCTCGAATTCTATGATGTATTGGTTGTATATGTTTATATATATGATTTCTTAGTTTAAGGATATATATATATATATATATATATATATATATATAAGAGGAGTTTTTATTGTGAGAGGGTGAGAAGAGTAAATCTTGACCATACAACCATACATGGATGGTCAAGATTAAAAGTTACTTAAAGATCACGTGACCACTTTAAAAAGTCACATGCATTTATGTTCTAATCTTGACCATTCGTGTAAGATCCAATGGTCAAGATTCGTTCCTCTAACCTCTTACAATAAACACTAATCTCACCAGATACGCTATATATATACACAACTTTAAGAACTTGAGATTGATGATATATTTAGAATTTTATAGGATTGATTCTTATTGGTTTATCACATGGATTTTAGATTGGAAATTGTATGATGAAGTTTTGATGATATGTTGATATAATGAATATAAGAAATGGAAGTTACTGAGTTTTAGAGTTGTTTCTAGTCTGGGAATGGACATGGTAATCGATTATCAGCATGTGATAATTAATTATCCATCTTCCAAAAGTCTTGATTCATGAGTGATAATCGATTACCCAGAGGGGCTAATTTATTATCAACTTCCAGAATGGTATATTTTGAGTGATAATCGATTAGAGTAAAGTGCTATCTAATCGATTATCAACTTCCAGAATGCTATGTTTTGAGTAATATTCGATTAGAATAAGACACTAATCGATTATCAACTTCCAGAATGCTATGTTTTTAGGTGATAATCGATTACCCAAATGTGCTAATCGATTATTAGTCCCCTGTTTTGAATAAACAGAGTTCTTTACTATGTAAAAACTCAAGGAATGACTTAAGTTACTATTGTGCACTTAATAAACTTGAGATATGATGTTTATGTACACTTAGTATACTTATGAAATGTTGATATTGTGCACTTGATAAACTAATGAAATGATGATAATGTGCACTAAATACATTTACATGATGAGATAAATTAAGATGCACACTTGTCATGCTTATGAAGTGTACTAGAAGATGATTTGCTCCTTTATGAGATAAAGTTGAGCTAGTATTGATTTGATATGTAATGTGCTCAAAGTTTAAAAATATTGAATATGATCCTCGTATGGGGGGTGATCCTTAGTTGCTATTCCCTTAGTATGAGTAGGCATATTATGAGGTGGTCAGTATTGAATTTTGGAAATGATCCTTGTAAGGGGGGGGAGTGATCTTAAATTCTTAGTATTGAATTTTTGAAAGTGATCTCGATGGGGAAGGTGATCCTAAATTCTTAGATGTAATTCCTCATTAGTTTCCTCATTAGATGTGGCTAGGGCTACCGGTAGTGTATGTAACACCCTAATATAGTATTCTTGATATAACTTATATATATAGACTAAAAGCAATAAAGTGTTACTTCTAATCTCGTTATCTTACTAATCCCATATAATTGAACAATTATAATGGAGAGTCAAAACTAAAAAGTTATACACATATACATCAAATGCCACGAAGGCAAAGCATTATACATACAACCTTTAACATTCTCAAAGCTAAATATATACATCAACTTTGTCTATGAAAGAAACTAATAAAACTAAACTACACTAGTTCTTTTGTTTCTTTATCATCTTACCCTTTGAAAGGCGTTGACTTGCTATTACAATGAAAATACAAAAAGGAGTGGGAACATGCGATTCTCAGTAATATTCATACACTTCATGGCATTAAACAATGTAATATGCATACATATTAACAAAAACTATATCAATAATAGTGTTATACAATCGCCCATACAACTGTATAATGTATAGAAATCTAATCTATCTCGACATTATACAATAGATTATGGTTGCTACAAGATATTAAATCCCTATTCAATATCACAAGAACATTCACATAATACTATTATGTAAAGTTTCACTACACACAACACATAACCTATAAATATAAGTCCCTTACTCATATGATAAGAACAAAAAACATCTAATATTATTCCCAACTAATTGAGAAGCTCAAAATGTCCATAAGTGCACTTAACAAATCATTGCTCTATTTTGTCTAGTGTTGTGTGCTTGAGACTCTGCTCCTTGGCGCTTGAGTGCGCCACTCACTGCTATGTGCATCAGCCATCAAGTTATGCGCACTTGAGTGCACATGACTCGGGCACTTGAGAGCCGGTGCTAGCAGAAATTCTGCAGAATGTGCTACTGTTCCATTGGGAACAAAGTAGCTTCTAAGCTATCAAAAATGGATTCAAGGTGATTTCTAGTATCACCAACAACCCTTAAATATGTTGTAATACTTATACAACCTATTAATTCATTTAATTTGGGATTAAAACTCAAAATCACCTACTAGGTTGTTCAATGTCCAAATTCCCACTTTAGGGTCTAAAGGACCAAAACTATGGATTAAATCCATTCTCATGCTTCCATTAATCAGAATTAACTAAATCCAACTAATGCAAACAAAGATCAAACAAAGGAAAATAGTTTTTCACTCTTAAAGACCTATTTCCCTTTTATGAAACCTAGCTTCAAATATAGAGAAAATGAAAGAAAAGAGAATAGAATTTTAGGTTAGAACCCCTACCTCAAGTATGGAAGATCAATCTTCAAGCTTCATGCTTTGATCTTGATCCTCATGCCTTTTCCCTTTGATCTTCACTTGCTCCTCTTCCTTTTCTCCCTTTTTCCCCCTTCGGTTCCCACTTTATTTTCTCTTCTCTCATTTTCTATTTTTTTTTTGCTTCTTTTGTGTTCTAGAACCGTGGGACTTAAAGGGAAATAAGGAGCCAAAGTCTAACTTTGGCACTTAACCTTAAAGTTAGAACTTTATATTTGCTAAGGACACTTGAATTACACTAAATCAAGTTTTCTAACTTCTACAACTTTAGAATAAATACTAGGATTTATCTAAATTATTGTTTCACTATTACTCTATTTTTTCATATCTGCTGGTAGACAATCCGACATTAAAACGCACAACCAGTATGCCCAAAAATACTAAACTAACTCTGATTATTCTCAAATTTTAACTACAACTTCTTATGCCTATTTTTGACTTAGAAACAAACTCTCTAGGTTTATTTCCCTCAACTTAACAATTTATGCTACTATCTGAGTCATTTCATGCTACTTTTCACACTCTGATTTGTAACTAAGTGCCTAAACTAACTTCGTTTGTCATAAAACCTAATTGACATACCATACAAGTAATATGCTACCATTGGTAACCATAAACTAGTCTAGCATGCTTTTCAGGATGTTATAGTGTGAGGATGTAACATTCCCTCTGTAACGTCCTAATACTAATACCTTAGTATATCTGGAATACACAATGGTAAACAGTATTAGCCACATCACTTCTAACTCAAGAACAACATTCTAAATTCATAATAACCATACACGTTATTATAAAGAACCATGAGGGAAAGAGAAGATCATATATATACAACCTCAGCCTCAAAAGGGCATAGTGTAATACTTAAAAACTTTATACAACATAAAGTACAAGCCAAAAGAACTAATACATCCCAATGCAAATACTACAAAATATAAGCATCAGACAAAAAGCAAATAAAACTACTCTAATTTATGTGCTTCTTCTTCTTCTTCCCCTTGGAAGAATCTTAACCTGGATTTTTCATGGAAACAACAAACAGGATGAGAATTCACAATTCTTAATAATATATACACATATATGGCATCATGATAACTTCAGCTGCTTCAGGGAAAAAAAAGTTACTCAAAAACATGTACGAAGGTGGCAAAAGACAAAACAAGCCTTTTCTCTTTTTGAAATAGAACGTTCAATTATTACTACGACTAAATTATCTCATAATTAATCATTTACAATGAATTCACTCATATACAATAGATTATGATTGCAACAAGTAATTGAGTCACTATCGACACCACTAGAACATTCACATACTCTCTTTATGTAAAAGTTCACAAAGGAATCCATAATCTATATCCATAGTCATCAACCTTTCAAAGCTAAAACAATTGCCTATACAATTGTTATTGAAATAAATATGCTTGTGCATGCTTATTCCTAAGATATGCTGTAACATCCCAAAAATTATTTATTTTATTGTAAATAATTATTTTATAATATTTATGATTTTTGAGAATTTTTTTAGATTTTTTCGAATACTTCAAGTATTATAATATATTCTTCATTTTACGTGCATACTGAGCAGAGTCAGTGTAACATCTCAGAAATTATTTGTTTCATGATAAAATGTTATCTTTCAATATTTGTGATTTTTGAATTTTTTTTTGGAATTTTCTAAATTGTTTGATTATTTTAATATTTTTATCGATTTACGTGCGCACTGAGTGAGGCTGGGAAAATAAAATATTTTCCTCGAGGCCGAAAAACTTTGAACTATAGAAACGTTGACGGGGGATCATACTAAACTCGAGGTTAGACACAATTTACGAGGCTTTTATTTTTTAAAATTTTATCTGATAAATAAAATCACAGTATATTTTATTATCTGTGGAATAATAAAATATTATTTCTGCTAACTGTAACATTTGTCCACTGAGTAATAGCTCTAGTAGATTATTTCTATCTAGTTACTTTTATGACATCATCTAAGTGACCTCACACTTCACTTTATTGAGAAACGCGCGAAGCTTCTCAAGGAAGTTTCCTCTCAAGCTTCTCAAAGAAGCTTCATCTTCTCTCTCTTCCCTTCCTTCTCACACACGGCTGCATGGTCTTGGGAGACCAAAAATATTCATTTTTTCACTTATTCCATTTCTACTATCACTTTCTCTCTCTACCCTTCATCTTTTCTCTCTCATTTCTCTTTCTATCTCACGTTCTCTCATCTCTCTCTCACGCACACTCTCCTCTCTTCCTCTCTTCTCCCACACGGCCACACATCACCATTGGTGGCCATCCACCATTTCTTACCAAACCAACCTTGTTTCTTACATCCTCTCCTCATCCTAAGACTTTTCTCCTTGGGGGTCATCCCCTAAATCTTCCTCTTTCATCTTCCACCATTGAAGCCCAAAGCTTGAAGCGTTTGAGGTAATGTTCTTGATCTTCATTTTCTCTCCTCATTTTCGTGGTCCTTGGCCACCATTGTGACCAAGGACTCCTTTTTTAATCTTTCATTTTGGATTTATTGGGTTTCATCATCTTAGGGATTTTCTTCGAGGTGTTGGACGAATTTCAAGAGGTATCAAGGAGCTTGTACTCTTATTTTCTCTTAAGGTAAGAGGGAGATAATCCTCTTCAACCAATCTTGGTGGTGAGGGAAAGTTTTTGGTGTTAATGGTGGGGAATCCATTTTGTGGGTTGCTCATTTTGCTTGTGATTTTTGATAATGTTATGATTTGAATGTGTTATATGATTTTCTATCCTTAATATTGTGAATCTTGATGGATATGAAAGTATATAAATGCTTAGATATTTGTTTGGGAAGCTAGGGATTCATACCCATTCGATTTGGAGGCTTAGGGGAGCATTTGTGCAAGTTTTTGGCGTTAGATCCACAAGGCAGTGGAGTACACGGCCTAGGCCGTGTTGGAATACACGGCCGTGTAATCGAGCAACGCAAAAAGGGGCATTTTTCCAGAGGAGTACACGGCCTAGGCCGTGTAATTTGGCATGGCCATGTACTCCAGGCCGTGTACTTTGGCTCGGCCGTGTACTTTGGGTAATGAAGAGTGGTTGACTTTTAAAGTCCCTTAGAGGCTCACAGTCTCATTGGGCACTCATTGTGAGACTTTATAACAAGCTAAAACTTAGTTAATTAAAGGAATATACACTTACTTAGGAAATCATAATGTGGAACGGATAAAGAACCCGACCTTATCATAAAACTTAGAGTAAGGTTTGGACAAAGAAAGAACATGAGTGTGAGGAGGGTTGTGAGGAACGTAACTTAAACATTCTAAGAGAGTTAATGCAAGAACATAATGGAATTAAAACATAACTTTCGTAGTAACTTCGAATAGTATACGTTCACCATGGAGATTTTAATATTGACTTGAGGTGGACTTGTAATTGGGACCAAAGATTTCAGACGAATGATTGGGCTCCATATGACTTGTGAATTTAAATAAGTTATGCTATCATTGAGATTCTATATACATGTATATATCTATATGTATGCATTGGATCCATATGCATTGAGGCATGATTGATACAGTCTGACATGACGAGCATGATTGAAGTATACATTGACATTGTGATTATGGAACCGAAGTACTGGACCAAGAAACATTAGATGGACAATTTAGTTAGATTTGGTTCGCCTTTATAACCAGAAATGTCAGATAGACGAGCGAGTCAGTGGGGACTGATTATTAGAGGAAACCCAGATAACAGTGGTACTATGTAGTCATAAGGACGGTTATATAATATCACTGATGACAATGGTATTGAACAATTGTATGGACGGTTGCTTCAATACCATTGGGAATGGTACAACAGTGATAGAACTATTGTTAAAGCCATGTTGCCTAGGAGTTCAATTACACCTTAGTGCGGGTGCGAATAGACTAGTGTAGGTCCTGCAGTTGACCTTGGAGGCGTTGGGGCGTGGGCGTCTCACAGCGGGCAGTTGGTAGCCCCACTAGACCATGGGACAAATCAATGCAAACACACCGATGATCCTGTCGTGAGATACTGTCCTATATTGCGATCTTGTGGGAATGCCGCTGTATAAAGCCTTATTGCGCAAAATGATTGATTATTTTCTTGAAAGCACTTCATTTTACGGTTGACGAGATACTGGCATGTCCCCCTGATCATTCTCTCCGAATGTTTTTGTCTAGCTCCATGGAGTAGGAAATAGTACATTGTACATGGGGATGGTCAACATACGTATTGTGCATATGCATGGTCAATTCACATATTGTCATGGCATGGTCAGCATAGATATTATGGTGACATAATTTATTATTTATATATCTATGGTGGATATCTGTTGCTATAGTGTTAGTAATATTTATATTATCATGGGATATGCTTTTCTAATGATATATGTATGTGAAATTGATAACTTGAACATATCTGTAATATCTGTATGTATGGAATGACTTCGTCATTCATCTTATGTTCCTTTGCTGCCATGTTGATAATGATGTAGGATATCTCACCTCTTGCTTGCACTATTCTTTTTCTATGTGATCTTTGGGTTAAAGACGGTAAAGGGGACGAGGTTGAATCTCCTAGTTTTTACTTGGCATGATCTCCTGCGTTTGATGAGGGCAATAAGAAGGGGGTTCTATTGATTTTTCGTCAAGATTATGCTCATCGGGGGTGCCAATGCTTGGCGAGTTGACTGGGCCGGCAAACGAAAATGGTATTATTGGGGGTCTGATCTTGACCGTGAAGAGAACCGTGATTGAAGATCCTATCCTGATTCTCACCACATCAGTGTATGCGGAGTTGCCTTACTCATTCGGGAGCTATGGAGTGATTTGATGCATACCCTTAGAGAGGACGAGGAGTCTGTGGCATCAGCTGCGAGGGAGCTTGCCCGTGAGACCGCACATTGTTCAGCTTTTGTGTCCTTAGATGAATCGGGGGAAAGGGTCCCGAAGTAGATCCGATGGAGTGCCCAACTCCTTAGTCGTGGCATTATTGTGGGTAGTTTATATTTTCATTTGCATTACCTGTATAAGGGCTATTTTGAGTATATGTATGTTTTAAGGTAATTAACCAGTCTTATATGTTGTATCTTAGGTATATCTTGTTGAACTTTATTTTTAAAAGGACAAAATGTGTAACTATTCATTCGTGGCTCATATTTTCTTTATATGCAAAATGATTAAATTTGGAAAACTTGTTATTTGAGTTGTGACACGCCAAAAATTTAGTGACCGTGGTATAATGACGATTATTGGTTATTAAATCGAGGGGTGTTACATTTGGTGGTATCAGAGTGCAGTTCATCTTGTTGAGCCGGGGTATGGACTGACTATGCTTAGACATATTAGAAGTTTCTTTGTATGTTGTGCACTTCCTTGTCTCTTGATTGAGATGTTTGGGAAATGAAGGCATGGCTTGCCATAAGTTGAATATTGGTAGCTACTATTGCACAGTTACATGATATTGAGTATTGGCCCACTCAATGTGTAATGTTCTATGTCTACGGGAAACTATGACTTCACTTAGGCGTATTAAAGTAATAGAAGTTCTTTTAGAAAGAAGCTCAACTGGTATGACTGAACTTGGTTAGGATTTGTTTGTATTTACACCCTTGTTGTGTTACCTCTAGAATTGTTTGAGCCAATGGATTAGGAAAAGGGTAGTTAAATAAGACTTGCAAGGTTTGTGGACCGAGGTGTCCAAGAGGTTTTGGAGAACCAATTTTCTTAGGAAAAGAATATCTGGCATAAGTATGGTTCGAGGAGCTGCTTGAGAGTTAAAAGGCTTACAGGAGATCACGCCATAGAAGGCAGAATAGAGGAACTCAATTTAGAGTCCTTTGGGTTTGGTGGTTTGGTTTGTCTTATTGGGTTGTGTGACTCTTTGTGTTTGGTTTTCAAAAGGAGACAATAATGTTTGGATTTGTTGCTTTTGATTTTCCTTATGTTTTGATTTGTTTGCCCTTGAAGAAAGGCAATGGCTCGGGGTAGACGTAAGTATGTGAATGCGGGGAGTGACGACGATGATACGACTGCAGCAGCTGGAGTAATGCAAAGAATGGGTGATGTAACAACACATCGGGATCAGAGGGCCGCACAGTAGTAGGAATTGGAAGTTAAGGTTCAGAATTTGATGGAAGAAAGTCGATTCTGGGGAAACTCTAGATTTCCTAAGTTCCAAAGGAGGAATAATAAGAAGGTTAATCAGTTTAAGCAGAAACCGTATACACGACGACCGAAGGAGCAACAGCGACAACAAACGCATGAAGGAGGTGCGAATGGTAGTAAATCCAATCCGACCGTGGTACCTTCACCAAAATGTAAGAAGTACGGAAAGGGCTACTTAACAAGGCACTATACGATTGAAGGAATAATTTGTTTCAAGTGCAGAAAGTTAGGACATGTGGCTAGGAATTGTACCTTGCATAGGACGAAGCCTTCTGTTGGAGATGTATATACTTCAAAATCTCACAAAGAAGGGAGAGTTAATTTCTCAATTAGAGTAGAAGCATCCAAGACTGAAGACCTAAATGAGGGAGCTTGTACTGCGATAGATAACCCTGTGATTTTACTGTATAATTTTGGGGGTAACCCATTTCTTTATGGCGTATAACTGTATGAGTCCATTAGGGTCGTTTGTATCTTCGTCATCTTTTGACTAAGTTATTTTTACTGCTGCTACTAAGGACCGATTGTTGATAGCCAAGTGTTTAAATTATCCTATGACCTGTTATCGATGGAATCTTTTCTATTGATCTGATTTGTTTACTTTTTTCACAAATTAGATGTAATATTGAAAGTGGATTGGTTATTTTCCAACATTATCCTATTAAATTGTTCAAATCAAACTTTAGTGCTTATTGAGATAGAGATTTTTGGATCTAAATCCATGAAGCTCGTCCCAAAATCTTGTTAAACCATGTCAAATTCTTCATTAGGTAAATTCGTGCCGAAAGTAGTACAATTAGAAAAGAACATATCCTATAAGACACTTTCTGTTAAGATTAAGGATAGATGGCTTCATGAATCAACTGAAGGAAGACACTGTTTTCTCCAAGATCAGCTTGTGTTCTGGACTATCATCAAGTTCGCTTGAAGGTAGGAGACTTTTCCAAAACAACTTTTCTAATGCGTTATGGGCACTACGGGTATTTCGTAATGCCGTTCTGTGAAAAGAACGCTTCGGTAGCATTCATCAATTACCTGAATAGAATCTCTCTTCTTCTCTGTTGAAACAAATTTGTCAATGTCTTTGTTGGCGATATTCTAATATATTCTTAACGTTCAGAGGAACGTATCGATCCTCTCATTGTGATTCTTCAAATCCTGAAGAAAAAGAAGGTATGTGTGAAGTCAGCTAAGATGAATTCTGGTTAGAAGCAATTCAACCTTCGGGTCACATGATCTCAAAGGAAGGAGTTGCTATGGATCCGTTGAAAGTTGAAGCGGTTCTTCAATGAGAAAGATCGACAACCGCAATGGAGATTCGTAGCTATGTGGGATTAGTTGGTTAATACGAGAGACTCGTCACAGAATTTTCCAATGTGGCAAGACTTCTCTTCTAACTCATGCATGAGAGTCAAGTTTGTAGGATTGGTGCATATAAGGAAAGATTTTCAAGGATTGAAGAGACACTCGACTACCTTGCCGACGATGATTTTGCCCAATCCTAACGAACCTTTTAGGATGCCTAGTGATGCTTCGCATTGGAAGTTTAGAATATGTGCTTGATCGGAATAGAAGGAATGGTAACGTATGCTTCGAGATAATCGAGAGCACATAAGAAGTATTACCTTACACCAACTCGGAGTTAGCCTTTGTAGTTGCATTGAAGATCTGGAGGCATTTTCTACAAGGAGAAATTTTCAATGTCTATAGTAATCTCAAGAGCCAGAAGTATTTTGTTCGATCGGAATGAGTTGAAATATGAGGCAGAGACAATGATTAGAAGTTCCGAAAGATTTTGATTTTTTCATTTTAGTATAATCCCGAAAGAGGCGAATGTCGTAGTGGATGCCTTAAGAAGAAAACAAACTTAGTTTGTCTACTACGGTGAGCAAGGAGAATAAGTTTAATAGAGCCACTCAGTGATGTACAGTTGTTTGGGGAGTTGGCTGTTGGAATGGCTAAAGACTCAAAGGGCATAGAATCTTTTATTGATCGGCCTACGATGTCAACACGCTTTTTTTCGTTAATATAAGATACTCAATGGAAGGAAGCAACCTTAGTACCAGTGATTTGGATTGATGCAGCTGGAGATGCAGCATGAGAACTAGAAGACAAAATGAAAGAAGCATAGTCGCGTTTGTTCTAAGATATGATAAATTTCGAGGATGAAATTCCTTTTAGAAGAGGAGAGTTGTAATATCCCAAAAATTATTTATTTCATTATAAATAATCATTTTATAATATTTATGATTTTTGAGAATTTTTCTAGATTTTTCCGAATACGTCGAATATTTTAATATATTCCTCGTTTTGCATGCATACTAAGCAGAGTTAGTGTAACATCTCAAAAATTGTTTGTTTCATGATAAATAGTTGTTTTCCAATATTTGTGATTTTTAAGATTTTTTTTGGAATTTTCTGAATTGTTTGATTATTTTAATATTTTTCTCGATTTACGTACGCGCTAAGTGAGGCTGGAAAAATAAAATATTTTCCTCGAGGCCGAAAAACTTTAAATATAGAAACGTCGATGGGGAATCTTACTAAACCTGAGGCTGGACACAGTTTACGAAGTTTTTATTTTTTAAGATTTTATCTGATAAATAAAATACAGTATATTTTATTATCTGTGAAATAATAAAATATTATTTCTGCTAACTGTAACATTTGGCCACTGAGTAATAGCTTTAGTAGATTATTTCTATCTAGTTACTTTTACGACATCATCTAAGTGACCTCACACTTCACCTTATCGAGAAGCGCGTGAAGCTTCTCAAGGAAGCCTCAAGGAAGCTTTCTCCCAAGCTTCTCAAAGAAGCTTCATCTTCTCTCTCCTCCCTTCCCTCTCACACATGGATGCATGGTCTTGGGAGACCAAAAATATTCATTTTTTCACTTATTCCATTTCTACTATCACTTTCTCTCTTTACCCTTCATCTTTTCTCTCTTCTTTCTCTTTCAATCTCACGTTCTCTCATCTCTCTCTCACGCACACTCTCCTCTCTTCCTCTCTTCCTCTCTTCCTCTCTTCTCCCACATGGCCATACATCACCATTGGTGGCCATCCACCATTTCTTACCAAACCAACCTTGTTTGTTACATCCTCTCCTCATCCTAAGACTTTTCTCCCTGGGGGTCATCCCCTAAATCTTCCTCTTTCATCTTCCACCATTGAAGCCCAAAGCTTGAAGCTTTTGAGGTAATGTTCTTGATCTTCATTTTCTCTCCTCATTTTCGTGGTCCTTGGCCACCATTGTAACCAAGGACTCTTTTTTCAAGCTTTGATTTTGGATTTCTTGGGTTTCATCATCTTAAGGATTTTCTTGACGGTGTTGGACGAATTTCAAGAGGCATCAAGGAGCTTGTTCTCTTGTTTTCTCTTAAGGTAAAAGGGAGATAATCCTCTTCAACCAATCTTGGTGGTGAGGGAAAGTTTTTGGTGTTAATGATGGGGAATCCATTTTGTGGGTTGCTCACTTTGCTTGTGATTTTTTATAATGTTATGATTTGAATGTGTTGTATGATTTTCTATGCTTAATATTGTGAATTTTGATGGATATGAAAGTATGTAAATGCTTGGATATGTGTTTGGGAAGCAAGGGATTCATACCCATTCGATTTGGAGGCTTGGGGGAGCATTTATGCAAGTTTCTGGCGTTAGATCCACAGGGCAGTGGAGTGCACAGCCCAGGCCATGTTGGAACACACGACCCTGTAATCGAGTAGCGTAAAAAGGGGCATTTTTCTAGAGGAGTACATGGCCTAGCCCGTGTAATTTGGCACGACTGTGTACTCTAGGCCGTGTACTTTGACACGGCCGTGTACTTTGGGTGATGAAGAGTGGTTGGCTTTTCTAGTCCCTTAGAGGCTCACAGTCTCATTAGGCACTCATTTAGAGGCTTCATAACAAGCTAGATGTAACATCCCAAAAATTATATATTTCATTATAAATAACCATTTTATGATATTTATGATTTTTATGAATTTTTGTGAAATTTTCTGGAAATGTTGAATATTTTAATATATTTCTCATTTTACGTGCGCACTGAGCGAAGCCGGGATAACAAAATGTTTTCCTTGAGGCTAGTAAACCTTGAACTGTCAACGTGTCGACGGGGGATCTTACTAAACCCGAGGCCGGGCATAGTTTCCGAGGTTTACGTTTTTCAAGATTTTATCCGATAAATAAAATCACTGTATCATAAAATAATCTGATGAATAATAAAATATTATTTTCATCAACTGTAACTTTTGTTCACTAGGAAAGTAATTCTAACAGTGCAGTTAATCATCTGTCAGATGTATTTAATTAAGGAGACAAGCTTACTATGTACTTTATTGAGAATTGTGCAAAGCTTCTCAAGGAAGCATCAAGGAAACTTCTAGGAAGTTTCCTTCCCAACCACTTTTCTCTCTCCTCCCTTTTTGGTGCTGCACGGTTGGCTAGAGGGATATTACATTTTCATTCTCCCATTTTCTCTCATTCACACTGGTCACACACTCTCTCACATCATTTCTCTTCCTCTCTTCTCCATACGGCTACACACCCACAAACACCATTGTTGATTTCAAGCTTCCTTTGCTCAACCCAATTGAGACCATCGTTTCCCCCCTCCATCTTCAAGCTTTCTTCATTGTGGAACTCTCATTTACTCCTCCATTTTCGTGGTTGGCAGCCCAACACTAAAGCTTCAAGCTTTAAGGTAAAGTTCTCAACTTTCTTCTTCTTTTCTTCCCATTTTCGTGTTCCATGGTCATATTGGTGACTATGGATGCCATTCCACTCTTTGATCTTGATTTTTATGGATTTGAACACCAAGGTTTCTGTGGTGGTGAAGCACGAAATTACTAAGCAAAAAGGAGCATCCTTTCTTTATTCTTTACTCAGGTAAGAGGAAGACAC
The DNA here is from genome assembly GCA_029884595.1 of Ormosia semicastrata. Classification (NCBI taxonomy): domain Eukaryota; kingdom Viridiplantae; phylum Streptophyta; class Magnoliopsida; order Fabales; family Fabaceae; genus Ormosia; species Ormosia semicastrata. The sequence continues at coordinate 82,889,119 of JAQQTO010000060.1, forward strand.
TCCTCCTCAACCTCTATTAGCATTCAGAAACGTTGTCTGTGATTGATAGTGAGGGAACCCTATTGAGGGTCATCCTTTGTTTGCATGTTGTTTGTAATGTGTTTGTGCTATTAGATTGTTTTTGTGTATATTGATGTATCTGAATGGATTAGAATGTATAACGTGGAAGGAAGTGACGTCGGATTAGTTCTCGGATGGCCATGGTTTTGATCCCAAAAATTTGGGGATTCTTTGTGAACAATTGTAACCATTTGAACTTCTGACCATTTAGTAGAATGTCAATGTCTGTCGAGTTTAGACTTGTGACCATTTAGTACAATGTCAATATCCGTCGAGTTTGATCTTCTGACTATATCCGTCGAGTTTGAACTTCCGACCATTTAGTACAATGTCAATATCCATCGAATTTGAACTTCTGACTAATTAGTACAATGTCGACATCTGACGAGTTAGAGTTTTTGACCCTTTAGTAGAGAAACTTCTCCAATGTGAATATCCGTCGAGTTAGAATGCCAATATCCATCGAGTTAGAGTTTCTGACCCTTTAGTAGAGAAACTTCTCCAATGTGAATATTCGTCGAGTTAGAATGTGAATATCCATCGAGTTAGAATGCCAATATCTGTAGAGTTAGAGTTTCTGACCATTTAGGAGAAACTTCTCTAATGTTAATATCCGTCAAGTTAGCATGTCAATATCCGTCGAATTAGAATTTCTGACCATTTAGTACCTTCGTTGGATCAATACTTAGAAGATTTCACCAACGTCAACACCCATCCGTCGAATTAGGATTTTTGCTAACCTTCTAGTATATTCGACAGTTTTTGATCTTCATTCGACAGAATTAATCTTTATCCGACAGAACTTGACTTTTAGCCATTCCGGTCAAATAATGTTTTCCTACCAACGTTCATCCTATCATGTTGTTTTTCATCGAAAGGTAGCCTCACAATTGTACACTAGATACATTTTCTCCATCGAAATCCAAAATTATAATTTATCACCTAACACCTAGTGATTAAATTAATGATAATAGGATGCAAGAATTAGTAAATTGGAAATTAAATTATACTTTGAGATTCATAAATTTTAAAGAACCAAGAATGGAATTTTCATAAGACTTGGGATAATTTTAATTAGGGTAAGAACAAGAGAGTGTGAGACTTTGAGATCTTAGAATAACCTTCCAAGTGTATATGAATAAATCACCTAAGAGAATTTGATTAACTAAGGGAATTCCTGTAAAGACAAACATCGTAAGAAAAGCTAAACCCAAGCAAGAATTCATAATACACCTTAAAAATGCATTAATTCATTTAATTATGATATTATGATATTGTGGGTCCATGTGAGTGACCAATGATTTTGTTGATTCTTGCTTTGGCGAATTGTGGCATATTGTGGAATTGTATGTAATAATGATTATACATGTTTATGCATAGAGTCGGTATGCATTGTGATTGTCCGTTGGACTTTGTTAAGGCCTTTAGCCTAGGAGTTTAATTACACCTATGTGCGGGTGCGAATAGACATGTGTGGTCTTGTAGTTGACCTTGAGGGCGTCGAGGCGCGGGAGTCTCACAAGGGGCAGTGGTAGCCCCTCTAGACCGTGGGACAAACCGATACACACACGCCGACGATCCTGACCGTGGCACAGTCCTATATCATGATCTGTGTAGAATGTCTTGTAAAATGCCATGATGTGCACGTTGACAAATTGAGAATTATAGCACTTGAGGGCCTCGGCAGCCAAGAATACAGGCATACCTCTTAATCGTTCTCTCCGACTATTTTATGTCTACCTCCATGGAGTTGGATTTCGACTTTGTATGCATGAGCATTGTGGGTCCATGCATTATCTAGCGTTTATGATTAGTATAATTTGGAATTATTGTCTTACTATTATATATATAACTGCCTGGAACTGCTTATTTGTTTATTTTTGCTATTTGATGCTTATGATTATTATTTGGAAATGCTGTGTGGGTGCTTTGCGCCGTTTGGTTTCTTACTGCTATAATTGGTAATGATGGTAGGATGTCTTACCTCTTTTTTGTACTTTTTTGGTTCTATGTGAATTCTTGGTTAAAGATTGTAAGTGGCAACAATGTTGGATTCTTTTGGACTTTCTTGGTTTGACCACTACATCCGGTGATGTCGTCGCGGAGGGGGTTCTATTGGGTTCGTTCGAATTGTGTTCACCGGAGGTGCCATGACTTAGCGAGTCGACTGGACCGACAAGCGTATGCGATATGTTGGGGATCTGACCTTGACCATGAAGAGGACTGCGATTGAAGATCTTATTCTGTATTTCTCTCTACACCAGTGAACTCTTGGAGTTGCCTCACGCAGTCGAGATCCGATGGAGTGCCCAACTCCTTAGTTGTGAATATGTTGTGGGTAGTTTATACTTTATTTTGCATTACCTGCATAGAGTGTATTTTGGGTATATGTATGTTTTAAGGTGATTATTCAGTCTAAAATGTTGTAAATTGAGTACATCTTATAATTCATATTTTAACTGGTTGTATATGTAACTATTCATTCGTGGCTCCTATTTTCCTCATATGTGAAATGTTTAATATTTTTGTAAAGTTTGTTATTTGAAATTGTAGCACGCCAAAATTTAGTGACCGTGGCATAATGACGATTGTGCCGTGGTAATTAAATCGAAGGGTGTTACATTAAGGTGGTATCAGAGCTCAGTTCATCCTGTTAACCTGGGGTATGGACTGACTATGCTTAGACATATTAGAAGTTTATTGTATGTTGTATACTTCCTTGTCTCTTGAATTGAGATGTTGGGAAAGGAAGGCATGGCTTGCCGTAGGTTGAGTGTTGGTAGCTACTGTTGCACAATTACATGATATTGAGTACTGGCCCACTCAATGTGTAATGTTCTGTGTGGACGGAAAACTATGACTTCACCTAGGCGTATTAAGGTAATAGAAGTTCTTTTAGTAAGAAGCTCAGCTGGTATAACTGAACTTGTTTAGGATTTGTCTACATTTTCACCCTTGTGTGTGTTGTGTGACTCCTTGTGTTTGGTTTCCGAAAGGAGACATTATTGTCTGAAATGGTTACTTCTTGTCTCCATTATGCCTGATTGTCTATTTTCGAAGGAAGACAATGACTTGCGGAAGGCGTACGCGTAGGAATGTGGAACGCAACAACCAAGGAGTGGATGTGACTATGGAAGCAATGCAAGGAATGGCTGGCATAATAGTACAACCGAATCAGAGGACCGCACAACAACAGGAGTTAGAAGTCGAAGTTCAGAATTTGTTTGGAGAAAGTCAGTTTATGGGTAATTCTGAACTACCTAAGTTCCAAAGGAGGAATAAAAGGATGATCAATAAGTTTAAGCGGAAACTGTATTCGTAACAACCGAAGGGACAACAGCAACAACAAACTTTGAAAGGGAATGCGAGTGGTAGTAAATCCAAACCAACTGTGGTACCGTTATCAAGGTGTAAGAAGTGCGGAAAGGACCACTTCATAAGAGACTGTAAGATCGAAGGAATAATTTGTTTCAAGTACGGAAAGCGAGGACATGTGTCAAGAGATTGTGCTTTACATGGGACGAAGCCTCCATGTGTGACCACAAGGATAATTTGTTCCAAATGCAGAGGGCTAGGACACGTGGCGAGGAACTGTACTTTGTAAAGGATGAAGCCTTCCGTTGGAGATGTATGCACCTCAAAGTCTCATGAACAAGAGAAAGTTAATTCCTCCACCCAGACTGAAGATCGAAATGAAGAAAGGGACTGTGTTACAGTGGATGACCCTGTGACTTCAACATATAATTCTGGGGATAGCCCATTACTTTATGACGCGTGACTGTATGATTATGTTAGGGTCGTGTGTACCTCTGATATCTTTTGGTTAAGTTATTTATATTTTGGCTGCTAAGAACCTATTGATGGTAGCTAGTTGTTTAAATTATCCTATGACTTGTTAAAGACTGAATCCTTCTGTTGATCTGATTTGTTTACTTCTTTTACAAATTACATGTAATGTTACAAAAGAGATTGGTTATCTTCCAGCCATATTTTGTTGAAATGTTCCAATGAAATTCTAAGAGTTCATTTCTGGAATTGAGTTGTCTGTGTATTTACTTCCTTTCGACTCGAATGATACTATTCATATTTGTAAGCCTACTCTCGTTACAACAAGTCTATTTAAAACTATCCTATTGTTGTTAGAAATTGGAACCCTTTTTACTAATTCAATCATCTACTTTCTTCGTGAATCGGCTTGATCTCAGTAAGGAGATTGATCATTTTTTAAACGGGTCTCGTCATTCGATTTCAACAGAAACTTAGTGTTTCTTGAGACAGAAATTTCCTAGATATGAATCCATGAAACTCACTCCTAAGTTTTATTGTACCATATCATACTCATTGTTAGGCGAGTCTAGTGGTAAATCAAGTGACTTCCCTATTTTTCTTTCTAATCCTTATAACGTTTCTAGTATACTTCGATTGAGTAGATGTATTCCCGAATCTGAACCATAACAATGCGCCAAGTGTAGTACAATTAGGTGAGAACTTACCCTATGAGACATTTTGTTCGAATCAAGGAAAGACGTATTGACAAATCAATTGAAGAACACCGCCATTTTCTCCAAGATCATTTTGAGTTCTCATTTATCGTCAAGATCACCTGAAAGAAGGGTATATTTCCAAGGCAACTTCCTATGACGCATAGTGAACACCACGGGTATATCATAATGTCGTTCCATATAATGAATGCTTCGGTAGTACTCATCGACTACATAAACAAGACCTTTCTTCCCTATTGAGACAGAATTATCGTGTTGCTCTTGAAATTTTGAAGAAGAATGAGGAGTTACGCGAGAAGCTGTCCAAGTGCGAATTTCAGTTTGAGGCAGTTTAACTTTTGAGTCAAGTGATCTTTAAAAGAAGGAATTATTATAGATCCGTCGCAAGTTGGAGCAGTTCTTCAATGGGACAGATCAAAGACTGTATTACAGATTCGTAACTTTATAGGATCAGCTGGTTAATACGGGAGACTCACTGTAGAATTCTTCAAGATGGCAATACTTCTCGTCTAACTCATCCATGAGAGTCAAGTTTGTAGGATTGGTGTATATAAGGAAAGATTTTCAAGGATTGAAGAGGCACTCGACTACCTTGCCGACAATGATTCTGCCAAATCCCAATGAACCTTTTAGGAATGCCTAGTGATGCTTCGCATTGGAAGTTCAGAACGTGTGCTTGATTAGAATAGAAGGAACGGTAACGTACGCTTAGAGACAATCGAGAATACATGAGAAAGATTACCTTACACCAACTCAAAGTTAGCTTTGTAGTTGTATTGAAGATCTAGAAGCATTTTCTACAAGGAGAAATTCTCAATGCCTATGGTAATCTTAAGAGCCAAAGGTATTTTGGTCTATTGGAATGAGTTTTTTTTTTTTTTTGAAAATGGTTTGCAAAGGCATCACTATAAAGGCAGGCATCCCAACTAAGTTGGCACCCCTGCCAATATAAATCATTTGCAGCAAACCAAAAATTTATTAAAAGGAAAAAAGAAAACAAGGAAAAACATGGGGGGGCATAAACCAAACCCATGAAGGAATTATAAATTTGTAAATCTATAGCTAGCAACACAATACCTATTTTTAGTGAAATCTTCTACAATGAAAGAAGGGATTGAGTTCCACCAAAGAAAACTAGAAATAGAAGAGCCATGACAAGCAAGTTTGTCTGCACAAGCATTCCCTTCTCTGAAAATGTGAGAGCAAGAGAATCTCATTTGCTTGGATAAGAATAAAAAATTCTTCCATCTGTTTTGTAGTTGCCAAGGAACAATATTTATATTCTTTCAAGGCGTAAAAACAACCAAAAGAAGTCACATTCAAGCCAAAGATTAAATGGTTTTTGTGAGCTATCTCAATAGCTAGAATAGCTGCTGATAATTCAGCAAAAAGTGCGGTTTTGGTACCAAGATTAGAAGCAAAACAGCCAAGGGTATCCGCTCTACTATCTCTAAAAATACCACCACAGCCGGCTGGACCAGGACACCCTTTGGCAGCACCATCAACATTGCATTTGATCACAAAGCTGGAAGGAGGAAACAAAAAAACTTCCTTAATAACGGGCATTTTTTTCTGATGAGAAGTAACCTTAAAGGCTTGGAGAATCCTTAATTCTATTGTTGAAGAAGACAAGCTGCCATCACTTGAGTTACCAGATAAAGAGACATTAGCCACAATTAAACCAATGGCTGATTGCACAGAAAAAAGTTTGTTGTGGAATCTAGCTCTGTTTCGGCAAAACCAAATAGCCCAAAGAATGAAAATGATGGCAGCAAGGACAACATCTCGGGCCTGAGAGCTCCATCCTCTGCTACACAAAGAAAAAATAGAAAAAAAACTGGAACAGTCTACATGCATATCAATAATGTTGCCAAACCAATTCCAAATATGCTTTGCAAATATGCACTCAAGAAATAGGTGCTAAGTGGTCTCAGCTGCATGACCACAGAGACAGCAAACAGAGACAACAGTACACCCTTTAGACCAGAGCTTGTCATCAGTTGGCATTTTATCATGAATAATTCTCCATAGCAAAAAAGATTTAGAGGGAGGAATACATTTACTCCATATGAGCTTAGCCCAAGGAACAACGTGCTCAATGGGATTTTGAAAAGAGTAAGCATCTTTAAAACTCAAATTACCAGAATCGGTTTTAGTCCAGATCAGAGAATCATGACAAGATTGAAAATGAATTATAATCTGCTGAATTTCAGATTTCAGAACTGGAAAGTTGGTAATCAGCTCACTAGGAATTGACCACCTGCCATTGACAAAGAAATCCTTAACTTTTGATTTCAAAGAGCAATGCAAATCAACAGGAACCCCAATGATTTCCACAACTGGACTAGATAACCATGGATCAGTCCAAAAATTAATATTAGCCCCATTACCAAGCTGCCACAAGGAATGATCTTAAATGATATGAATAAAGGGCTTAATACCAGACCAGATCGAAGAAGAAATGTGATAATTAACGGGTTTATTATTCCTGAAATGAGTTGAATATGAGGCAGAGACGATGATTAGAAGTTCCGAAAGGTTTTGATTTTTTTTCGTTTTAGTGAAATCCCAGAAGGGGCGAATGTCGTAGCGAATGCCTTAAGAAGAAAACAAGCTTAGTTTGTCTGCTACGGTGAGCAAGGAGAATAAGTTTGATAGAGCCACTCAACAATGTGCAGTTGTTTGGAGTGTTGGCTGTTGGATAGCTGAAGACTCAAGGAGCGTAGAATCTTTTATTGATCGGCCTATGACGTCAACACGTTTTTGCCCATTAATATGAGATACTCAGTGGAAGAAAGCAACATTATTGCCAGTGATTTGGATTGATGCAGCTGAAGATACAACCCGAGAACTAGAAGACAAGATGAAGGGAACATAGTCGCGTTTGTTCTAAGATACGATGAATTTCGAGGATGAAATTCTTTTTTAGAAGGGGAGTGTTGTAACATCCTGAAAATTATGTATTTCATTATAAATAACCATTTTATGATATTTATGATTTTTAGGAATTTTTGTGGAATTTTCTGGAAATGCTGAATATTTTAATATATTTTTCATTTTGCGTGCGCACTGAGCGGAGCCGGGATAACAAAATGTTTTCCCTGAGGCTGGTAAACCTTGAACTGTTAACGTGTTGATAGGGGATCTTACTAAACCCGAGGCCGGGCACAGTTTCTGAGGTTTGCATTTTTTGAGATTTTATCTGATAAATAAAATTATTGTATCATAAAATCATCTGATGAATAATAAAATATTATTTTCATCAACTGTAACTTTTGTTCACTAGGAAAATAATTCTAACAGTGTAATTAATCATCTGTCAGATGTATTTAATTAAGGAGACAAGCTTACTATGCACTTTATTGAGAATTGTGCAAAGCTTCTCAAGGAAGCTTCAAGGAAACTTCTAGGAAGTTTTCCTTCCCAACCACTTTTCTCTTTCCTCCCTTTTTGGTGCTGCACGGTTGGCTAGAGGGATATTATATTTTCATTCTCCCATTTTCTCTCATTCACGTTGGTCACTCTCTCCCTCACACAGCTCTCATTTCTCTTCCTCTCTTCTCCATACGACTACACACCCACAAACACAATTGTTGATTTCAAGCTTCCTTTGCTCTACGCAATAGAGACCATTGTTTCCCCTCTCCATCTTCAAGCTTTCTTCTTTGTGGAACTCTCATTTACTCCTCCATTTTCGTGGTTGGTAGCCCAACACTAAAGCTTCAAGCTTTAAGGTAAAGCTCTCAACTTTCTTCTTCTTTTCGTCCCATTTTCGTGTTCCATGGTTACATTGGTGACTATGGATGCCATTCCACTCTTTGATCTTGATTTTTATGGATTTGAACACCAAGGTTTCTATGGTGGTGAAGCACGAAATTACTAAGAAAAAAGGAGCATCCTTTCTTTGTTCTTCACTCAGGTAAGAGGAAGATACTCCTCCTCAACCTCTATTAGCATTTAGAAACGTTGTCTGTGATTGATAGTGAGGGAACCCTATTGAGGGTCATCCTTTGTTTGCATGTTGTTTGTAATATGTTTGTGCTATTAGATTGTTTTTGTGTATATTAATGTATCTGAATGGATTGGAATGTATAACATGGAAGGAAGTGACGTCGGATTGGTTCTCGGATGGCCATGGTTTTGAGCCCAAAAATTTAGGGATTCTTTGTGAACAATTGTAACCATTTGAACTTCTGACCATTTAGTAAAATGTCAATGTCCGTCGAGTTTAGACTTGTGACCATTTAGTACATTGTCAATATCTGTCGAGTTTGATCTTCTGACTATATCCGTCGAGTTTGAACTTTCAACCATTTAGTACAATGTCAATATCCGTCGAATTTGAACTTCTAACCAATTAGTACAATGTCGACATCCGACGAGGTAGAGTTTCTGACCCTTTAGTAGAGAAACTTCTCTAATGTGAATTTTCGTCGAGTTAGAATGTCAATATCCGTCAAGTTAGAGTTTCTGACCCTTTAGTAGAGAAACTTCTCCAATGTGAATATCCGTCGAGTTAGAATGTGAATATCCATCGAGTTAGAGTTTCTGGCCATTTAGGAGAAACTTCTCCAATATTAATATCCGTCGAGTTAGCATGTCAATATCCGTCGAATTAGAATTTCTGACCATTTAGTACCTTCGTCGGTTCAATACTTAGAAGATTTCACCAACGTCAACATCTATCTGTCGAATTAGGATTTCTGCTGACCTTCTAGTATATTCGACAGATTTTAATCTTCATTCGACAGAATTAATCTTTATCCGACAGAAGTTGACTTTTAGCCATTCCGGTCAAATAATGTTTTCCTACCAATGTTCATCTTGTCATGTTGTTTTTCGTCGAAAGGTAGCCTCACAATTGTACACTAGATACATTTTCTCTGTTGAAATCCAAAATTATAATTTATCACCTAACACCTAATGATTAAATTAATGGTAATAGGATGCAAGAATTAGCAAATTGGAAATTAAATTATACTTTGAGATTCATAAATTTTAAAGAACCAAGAAAGGAATTTTCATAAGACTTGGGATAATTTTAATTAGGGTAAAAACAAGAGAGTATGAAACTTTGAGATCTTAGAATAACCTTCTAAGTGTATATGAATAAATCACCTAAGAGAATTTGATTAACTAAGGGAATTCCTGTAAAGACAAACATCGTAAGAAAAGCTAAACCTAAGCAAGAATTCATAATACACCTTAAAAATGCATTAATTCATTTAATTATGATATTATGATATTGTGGGTCCATGTGAGTGACCAATGATTTTGTTGATTCTTGCTTTGGAAAATTGTGGCATATTGTGGAATTGTATATAATAATGATCATACATGTTTATGCATAGAGTCGGTATGCATTCTGATTGTCTGTTGGACTTTGTTAAGGCCTTTAGCCTAGGAGTTGAATTACACCTATGTGCGGATGCGAATAGACATGTGTGGTCATGTAGTTGACCTTGAGGGCGTCGGGGCGCGGGAGTCTCACAAGGGGCAGTGGTAGCCCCTCTAGACCGTGGGACAAACTGATACACACACGCCGACGATCCTAACCGTGGCACAGTCCTATATCGTGATCTGTGTAGAATGTCTTGTAAAATGCCATGATGTGCACGTTGACAAATTGAGAATTATAGCACTTGAGGGCCTCGGCAGCCAAGAATACAGGCATACCTCCTGATCGTTCTCTCCGACTGTTTTGTGTCTAACTCCATGGAGTAGGATTTCGACTTTATATGCATGAGCATAGTGGGTCCATGTATTATCTGGCATTTATGATTAGTATAATTTGGAATTGTTGTCTTCCTGTTATATATATAACTGCCTGGAACTGCTTATTTGTTTATTTATGCTATTTAATGCTTATGATTATTATTTGGAAATGCTATGTGGGCGCTTTGCGCCGTTTGGTTTCTTACTGCTATAATTGGTAATGATGGTAGGATGTCTTACCTCTTTCTTGTACTTTTCTGGTTCTATGTGAATTCTTGGTTAATGACTGTAAGTGGGAACAAGGTTGGATTCTTTTGGACTTTCTTGGTTTGACCACTGCATCCAGTGATGTCATCGCAGAGGGGGTTCCATTGGGTTCGTTCGAATTGTGTTCACCGGAGGTGCCAAGACTTGGCAAGTCGACTGGACTGACAAGCGTATGCGATATGTTGGGGATATGATCTTGACCATGAAGAGGACTGCAATTGAAGATCTTATTATATATTTTTCACTACACCGGTGAGCTCTCGGAGTTGCCTCACGCAGTCGAGATCCGATGGAGTGCCCAACTCCTTAGTTGTGAATATGTTGTGGGTAGTTTATACTTTATTTTGCATTACCTGCATAGAGTGTATTTTGGGTATATGTATGTTTTAAGGTGATTATTCAGTCTAAAATGTTGTAAATTGAGTACATTTTATAATTCATATTTTAACTGGTTGTATATGTAACTATTCATTCGTGGCTCCTATTTTTCTCATATGCGAAATGTTTAATATTTTTGTAAAGTTTGTTATTTGAAATTGTAGTACGCCAAAATTTAGTGACCGTGACATAATGACGATTGTGCCGTGGTAATTAAATCGAGGGGTGTTACACTAGAACTTAGTTAATTAAAGGAATATACACTTACTTAGGAAATCATAATGTGGAACGGATAAAGAACCCGACCTTATCATAAAACTTAGAGTGAGGTTTGGACAAAGAAAGGACATGAGTGTGAGGAGGGTTGTGAGGAACTTAAATTAAACATTCTAAGAGAGTTAATGCAAGAACATAATGGAATTAAAATATAACTTTCGTAGTAACTTCGAATAGTATATGTTCACCTTGGAGATTTTAATATTAACTTGTGGTGGACTCGTAATTGGGACCAAAGATTTTGGACGAATGATTGGGCTCCATATGGCTTATGAATTTGAATAGGTTATGCTATCATTGAGATTCTATATTCGTGTATATATCTTTATGTATGCATTGGATCCATATGCATTGAGGCATGATTGATACAGTCTGACATGACTAGTATGATTGAAGCATGCATTGACATTGTGATTATGGAACTGAAGTACCAGACCAAGAAACATTAGATGGACGATTTAGTCAGATGTGGTTCACCTTTATAACCAGAAACGTCAGATAGACGAGCGAGTCAGAAGGGACTAGTTATTAGAGGAAACCCAGATAACAGTGGTAATATGTAGTCGTAAGGATAATTATATAATATCACTGATGAAAATGGTATTGAACAATTGTATGGACGGTTGCTTCAATATCATTGGGAATGGTACAACGATGATTGAACTATTGTTAAGGCCATGTTGCCTAGGAGTTGAATCACACCTTAGTGCAGGTATGAATAGACTAGTATAGGTCCTGCAGTTGACCTTGGGGGCATCGGGGCGCGGGCGTCTCACTGCAGGTAGTTGGTAGGCCCTCTGAACTGTGGGACAAACCAATGCAAACGCACTGATGATCCTAACGTGAGACACTGTCCTATATCACGATCTTGTGGGAATGCCGCTGTATAAAGCCTTATTGCGCAAAATGATTGATTATTTTCTTGAAAGCACTTGATTTTACGGCTGACGAGATACTGGCATGTCCCCCTAATCATTCTCTCCAAATGTTTTTGTCTAGCTCCATGGAGTAGGAAATGAGTACATTGTACATGAGGATGGTCAGCATACGCATTGTGCACCTGCATGGTCAGTTCACATATTGTCATGGCATGGTCAGCATATATATTGTGGTGACATAATTTATTATTTATATATCTATGGTGGATATCTGTTGCTATAGTGTTGGTAATATTTATATTATCGTGGGATATGTGTTGATACCCAATTTTGTCCATAAAATTTTTTGATACTTAATTACAATATTTTGAACATATACTGTGAATACTCAATTTGGACCGGGCTAACAAATTCTTTTACTCTTCTTTTTTGGCCCAATTGTAAGCTTACTAAAAAGGGAACACTGATCTCGTTTTAAAAGAAAATTTTTAAAAGGGGGCATTGCATTTAATACCTGATACTTGCACACGCAAAGAAGAAGGCATTAAATGCATTGAGGCAGCAAGCAGAGAAAAAGGGGGGCTAAAAGGATGGAAAGAAAAGAAAAGGTTCTGATAAAGGAGAAAATGGGGGGCTCAACGTAGGAAGGCTCACGCAAAGAAAAAAAGAAGGAAATGTCAGGGGAGAAATGATGAAAGGGTGGAGGTATTTAAAAGAGAAGAGCATCAGAAAAGGGGGATCTTTTTTCACACATTTTTTCACCTTCAAGAACCAGAAAAACACCTTCCATTTTCACCACCCTCATCACCAAAAACAGCACCTTCACCCATTCTCCACTGTGACCATCGTCTTTATCAATCCTTCATCACCATAAACTTCCAAGAGCACAGCCATCACAAGGGAGACAGAGAGAAGGGAACAAGAAGGAGACAGAAGCCTTGCTGAGGAATAACATTCACTTCAACTGTTCCACCTTGAACTCAACAGGTAACCTTCTGCATTTATGTCATGTAGCTCATTTCTGCTAACTATTCTCACTTGCACACAACCCCTTGATCCCTCTGCACTCAACCTGAAATGAATACTACATATCCACTCAAGCCTCCCTGACTGAAACCCAATATCCACTCTCCAACCGTGAACCCATCTCCCTTTTATTACTTTCATCTTCAACTACCCACATTCAACCTTTTCCAGAAAACCGTAACCACCACCTTCAATAACTTCACAAAATACCATCATTCCCTCTACCGACCGTCGAACTACATCACTGACCTTCACCCCATTCGACCGTCGAACCGCACCATTGTGACCCTCAACCCCTTCACAAAGCCCACCTTCACTTCATTCGACCGTCGAACCACACCATTGGACTCTCAACCCACTTCACAAAATACCATCATTCCCTCTACCGACCGTCGAACTACATCACTGACCTTCACCCCATTCGACCGTCGAACCGCACCATTGTGACCCTCAACCCCTTCACAAAGCCCACCTTTACTTCATTCGACCGTTGAACCACACCATTGGACCCTCAACCCACTTCACAAAATACCATCATTCCCTCTACCGACTGTCGAACTACATCAGTGACCTTCACCTCACTCGACCGTCGAACCGCACCATTGTGACCCTCAACCAACTTCACAGAATTCACCTTCACCTCACTCGACCGTCGAACCTCAGCTAGGTCGCCCCTCACCGACCGTCGAACTCAAAACACCAGATCCATCATACCCCCAACCGACCGTCGAAACCCAAGAAGCCATGTCCTTCCCCTCTACAGACGTCACCCCCATCATCTTCATCAACCTTCATCCGACCGTCGAATCTTAAACCGGATCCCTCCCCAAACATCCCCTAGCGTGTGCTGCCATGGTTGCCAAAGTCTCCAAACCTTTATTTCTTTAAATTGCACTGTTGATTATCCTGTTGAGTTTGAATTTGATTCACGTGGGCTGCTGTCCATTTCATATTAAGGCAAAAATGATACACTGTTTGGTAAAAAAAAAAAAGAGAGAAGAATATAAAAATAGCAAATAAAAAAAAATCTTTTAATCCATGCAATGACCAATGATGATGATTGAATAGCGGATGCTATCTTCATTATCTTTTGGATCATAAGGGTTTATTGAGTAGCCTAGTGCTAACTTGAATCCTGTGCAAAAAATGGATTCGCTTTCAAATAAAATCTTTTTTTAAATAAAATCAACCAACCCACACTTATTTTATAAAGAACTACGTGACTTTGAGTTCTCCATTGCACCAGGAGATACGTAGGAGCAGAAATCCATTTCTGTCAAGCCAAAAAAAATAAATTTTCATAATTTGGTTGTTTCTTTTATTTCTTTTCAAAAAATAAAAAATGAAAAAATAATAAATAATTACAAAGTCTTTTGTTTAAAGGGGTAAAAATAAATATATTTGAGATTATTAAATTTTGCACAACTAACATAAGGTACCGTTCTTGGAACGGGCAGTATAGGGTGCTAACACCTTCCCTATCTGTAATCGACTCCCGGACTCAAACTCATTTTCAAAAGACCAGTTTTCCTGATAAAAGGGTTTTTCTAATGTTTTCCCAATTTAAATAAACATTGGTGGCGACTCCATTGATTTTTATATTTTTCGGTCGTCCCGTCGCGATCCCGGTTGCGACAGCTGGCGACTCCACTGGGGACTTTCAGAGAGTCAGGCCTATTGTTGTTAGTTGTGTAAATTTTTAATAATCTTTTATTTATTTATTTTACCCTCTTTGTCTTTGTTTTTGTTTTCTTATTTGTTTTGTAAATGTATTTAATTTAGTACTTTTATGTAAATATCTGATAGGATTATTCCATGTATATTGTGACTTGTATATATATTTTGTACTTAATTGTTAAAACCCTAGGGTAGATAATTGTTAGCCGGCTGTTGTATATATGTTTTGCAGGTTGGGGGTAGTTTTGTCTTTTAATTTTTTTTGTAAAGGTTTGTATGCTCCTTCACACACGTCACTATCACTTACCTCACACACTTTTGGGCTCTATACCCGAGTCTGTGCGAACCCGAGGAGTAGGAGGGGTCTCGACTTTTGTTATTGAGGAGCTTTATGCTCACTTGACATTTATCGAGACACCACTCAGATTGTTACCAGTATCATGAACTAGTCATATTGAGAGGGTTTATCCCTACTTGTGATTAATTCATGAATTGGGTCCTTATTTTTCGAGATGAGGGCAATCTGAGGACCATGACTTTTTAGAAGATAGATCTGTCCTAAAAACCTTGCACTAGTAGTTTGAACATAATGACATAAAAAAGTTTAGAGTCATCCTTCTCCTTAGGTTACACCTGATTAGGACACAAATGGAGCATACTTTTTCTTTATCTTTTCCTCATGTCATTCATCCGTGCATTCATTTGGTTAAAAAAAAAAAGGAAAAAAGAAAAAAGATACATGATATTGCATTTTCATTCCTAGTTTTTTTTCTTTGTTCATTATCCATCTATTCCTCATGACATTCATTCATGCATCCTTTTGGTTTTTAAAAAAAAAAAATTCAACAAAAAGAAAAAAATACATGATATTGCATTTTCACTCTTAGCTTTTTTATTCATTATCCATCTATTCCTCATGTCATTCATCCATGCATTCCTTTGGTTAAAAAAAAAAGAAAAAAGAAAAAAAAACATATGATATTGTATTGTCATTCTTAGCTTTTTTATTTTTTCATCATCCATCTATCTCATGTCATTCATTCTTGTCTAAAAAAAAAAAGATCATCTTGCATTTTCATGGCTGGCATTTTCATTCATTCTTGCGTCTTCATAAATTTTTTTTTTCAGCAGAACAAAACACACATCATCTTGCATTTTCATAACAGTCTCAGCGTTTTAGAAGGAAAAAAGAAAAAGAGACAAGGCACCCTTTGGGTTTACGACCCTGTGAGGGCTTCTCCACTTAGACTGTTAATACATTTTCTTTAGAGTTACCTCGACGAGAGGTATCCTTAGGGTGCATTCTTCTTTTTGTTTTGCTTACATGTTCCCTTCATTACTTCCTTTTTAGGGTGAGTTCTCTTGGCAAAGTGGAAAGGTTAGCACCCGTCAATAGCAAGGGATGGAAGAAACATATCAAGGACAAAACTCCAACAGTGCAGTCGACCTCAAGAGGAGTATAAGGGTTACAGTAAATGGCAGTGATCTGAGCTATGTGAGGGGCGTTACCCAACAAATGACCCCTAAGGCTCGATCTGAGTTCTCAAGCAATTACGGGCAGTCTGGATTTGTTGCGCATTACAGTTGAGGAGCCCGTCTTGAGTGGCCTTACCCAATTTTGGAACCATTCTCTCAAATGTTTTGAGCTGCCTAACTTGGACATTACACCAACCATAGAGGAGTATGCGATCATGTTGAGACTTCCAATGAATAAGCACCCAAATGTTTATCTTTATGGAGGGTATTACGTATCAGTAGGGAAGATAGCGGAGCTGATAGGGGCTCCAACAAGTCAATTGGGCATGGAAAAGAGGGGAGGAACAGAAGGCTTGAAGAAAAGTTACTTAGAAGCACATCTTCAATATCTAGCACAACAAGGAAAGTGGGATTTCTTCAACAAAACACTGGCCTTAACAATCTTTGGGTTAGTATTATTCCCATTTACCTCAGATGTTGTAGATCAAGCAGCAATGGATGTATTCTTCAAGTTTGAGAAGTATAAAGCAAATCCGGTCCCTGCTATCCTTGCTGATACTTTCCTGACGATGGAAATCTGTCATCAAAAGGGTGGTGGAAAAATTCGATGTTGTACATTTGGATCATGACGCATATGGATGTACAGAATCGCCTGGGACTCCTACCTGACCCGTTGAGGAATTTTGGTCGCATACCAGTGAAGCCACAAAAAGCTTATGAATGGAAGAATGAGTTCGTGAGGATGGGGTCAGATTCTTTTAAATGGGTATGCCCGTGGTATCATGGAGAAGAGATAGTTTTTAGCTGTGGTGACTTTCCTAATGTTCCTTTGATGAGCCCTAGAGGTGGTGTATCATACGCGCCAATCCTCGTGCTTAGGCAGCTCTGATGGACTCAATACGTGCCCAACGAAGAGCAACTTGAAGGTTTCAGCTTCTTATACCAGCAAGATGGAAGAACAACTAAGCGAGAAAAAGAGATTAGAGATGCTTGGAAGAGTATTCATATGGCGGGAACAAAGGAATTGGGGAAGCATGTGGTGGTTTGTACCCCTGAATACATGCAATGGAGAGAGGCAAGAAGGGTGCAGAATAGTATCCCTCAGACGGTTTCAAATGATAAAGGTCATCCTCAAACCATACCTCAAATGGCTACCGAGATTGAAAGATTGAAAGCACAAATGAAAGCCTTGGAACAAGGAAAGGAAGCTGCTGAGTTAAAAATAGTCATCCACCAGAGTCGATGCCAGAAGCTAGCTGATGAAGTTGAATATCTAAAGGACACGTGTGCAGATATGGCTGGGACCCCAAGCCGAGGGAAAAGGGCAAGGAAAGGAAGGGAGATAGAATTTGAAAAGACCACAACAGAAGTTTATGAATTACGAGCAAAGATAAGTGCTCAGGAAGAGACAATGGCGTTGGTTTTGCAAGAGAAAGAAAAGTTGGAGGCGAATGCTAGGGTACAAGATCGTAGAATGCAAGTCTTACAAGAAGCTCTGACTGAGGCGAAGCGCCACTCAGACCAAGGGCGAGCATTAGCTACCAAATATCACGATGCACTCTCAAAAGCAAACCAAAAGAATGGGTATTTGAAGCTCGAAATCCAAGAGTTGGGGCGAAACCATGAGCAGTGGAGACTTGAAGCCCAAAGACTATTGAGGCAAAAAGAAGAATGGGCAGAAGTGTGGCAATCAGTAGCACAAGACCAAAGGGCTGAAAAAGAAGAATGGAAGAAGAAATTTGAAGACATATCTGATAGCTTACGATATCACGCCACGCAACTGATTACTCATTTCGAAGAAGCAGACATTCAGGCTCACACAAACCCCTGGTTACGACTACCATCAAAAATTGCTGATTTTATGAAGTATTGTCGAAGTCTCGCTAAGGGTTTTAGAAAAAAACAAATGAAATTGTTGATGTAATTGTGTTACATTTTGTGGGAACTAAATCTTGTACTTCTGAAGTTTGAAATGAAAATGGATGCTCATTGCTGTGTTTTGTTATCCTTTTATCAAGATATTGTTCATTGAGGTGTGAATTCTTCCGTGAATAAATTGTCAACCATCTTTCCGCCTCGGGACGATTTGTCCTTGAGTGAAAGTACGGAGAGTTTGGTTCTACGTCTGCATTGCCAGTGAATGGTGTCCATTGAGGAATGAATATTCCCTTGGATTTACCATCAACTACATTTTCGCCTAAGGAGCGATATGCCCTAGTGCTAAATGTGGGGATTTTGCCTTGCTATCGAATGTTTGTGCGAACCTTTCCACGGTCACCAAGTATCCTCACGGGGCACAAACTTGTTCCTTTCGCTAACAAGGAATTGCATGCAGAATCATATTTATCTGCCAAAACAAAAAAAAAACATCGGCATAAATAGTCATTACTTTGCATACATGCATTTTGTCATTTTGGTTTAGTCCATACTAATAATCGCATCATGTTTCCTCAAGCAGAAAAATAGACACTATAGCAGGAAAACAACTTCTACGACACCCTTACAGGACTCGTTCCCAAGCAAAGATCATGGATGAGATAGAGCAGACGCAAGATTTGAGGGATGAAGTGAACCAGCTCAGGGACCAAATGTCCAAGATGTTGGAAATGTTACAGTCTATGGAGAGTAGAAGGAGTACAGATGGGAATCCCTCAGCGACAAATGAAGGACATCCGGCCACACCTCCTTGCCCGCCTGGTTTTGCTGCATTTCCCCTGCAATTTCAAGGCTTTAATCCTCAAGGGATTACGATGCCGCTCACCATTTGCCCAAACGGCACCACTCAACCTTCGGTCGCCAGTTCACAGGGTAACCAAGGGACGTCCTTCCCCCCGTATGGCCTCCCTCCAGGTTATATACCACCATTAGCCACTAATCCCCTCAATAATGACATGCCGACAGTGTCCCCAACTTCAAATCCCTCGAACCTTACCCAAAATCAAGCCACTCAGTCAAATGACAACGAATCCCCGCCAACACAACACCCATACCCTTTCTTCATCCCGCCATATGGTCTCCATCCCAGTTCTGTACCACCGCAAACTGCCAATCCTCCGGGCAGCAGTATGCCTGCTTCAAACTCCTTAAGTGCAGCTCAACCACATGCCAGTGGAACCCCACGGGGCAACATTCTGTTCCCACCATCGTGCCACAATACCCGTTGAATTCCTCTCGTGGAAAACCCCGGTCCAGGGAGAAGTGGGAAATCCTTGAAGAAAGACTACGAGCCATTGAAGGGCAAGTGGCTATGGTCTTTGGATGCTTCGAGCTCTGTCTTGTCCCGAATGTGGTGATTCCTCCCAAGTTCAAAGTCCCAGATTTCGACAAGTACAGGGGAACTACTTGTCCAAAGAACCACTTAACCATGTACATCCGCAAGATGGCTTCGCATGCTCACGATGACAAGCTGTTAATCCACTTCTTTCAAGACAAACTGACCTAAGCGGGGCAGCTTCAAATTGGTACACGCATCTTGAGCGTGCCCATATACGATGTTTCAAAGACTTGACTGACGCTTTCTTGAAGCAGTATAAGTATAACATCGATATGGCACCGGATAGACTACAATTGTAGAATATGGCTAAGAAGGATGCTGAGACCTTCAAGGAATATGCTCAGAGGTGGAGGGAAATGGCTGCTCAAGTGGAGCCCCCATTGACGAAAAGAGATATGGTGGCTACGCTCATTGACACTCTGCAATCACCCTTTTATGACAAAATGATAGGGAGCGTGTCGTCAAATTTCTCAGACATGGTTATCATTGGAGAAAGAGTTGAGGGAGGAATGAGAAGTGGGAAGATCGTTGAAAGTTCAACAGGAACATTCAATGCCAAGAGGCCCCCAATGGGGAAGAAAAGAGAGGGAGAAACTCATGCTGTTGCCTTTGACCAGAGAAACTTCACCCGAGAGAGATATAGCCAAACACCTGTGAACCATCAACCATCCTTCCAAACTCCTTTCGCACCTTACCACCCGTACTTTCCCACTACTCCACCAATTCCATATCCCTAGCCGTATCACCCCCATGTCGCCAACGCTTCACATGTTCCTCATCCTCAGCCTCATCACCCAATGAGGCCTCACCAAACGCCATATCCTAATCAATACCAGACACCCCCTACCTTACCGCCTCAACAAGCTCAACCATGGACCCAAAATCCAAACACAAACCAAAGAAGGCCACCAAATAACCAAGTGTGATTACTACCCCAACTCATCCGTAACTCTCTTTTGGCTCCTTGTCCGATGAAGCCATTAGAACCCCCATTCCCTAAAGGTTTTGACCCAAATGCCAAGTGTGATTACCATGCAGGGGCCACAGGGCATTCTACAGAGAATTGCAAAGCACTAAAATTTAAGGTGCAAGATCTAATCAATGCTAAGTGGTTGAATTTCAAGACAAATACTCCCAATGTGGGTCATAATCCTTTACCAAACCATGGGAATCCCACAGTAAATGCTATAGAGGAGTATTCGGCCCTGCAGCTCATAAGACAAGCGACAGATGTCAAGACCCCCATGAGGGTTATCCTTAAAGAACTGTGTAAATCTGGGATGATGGAAGCTCATATTGAGAAGAAAGGGGGCGATGAAGGTGAAATAATGTGCAATCTCCATGGGAATGTGGGGCATTCTATTGAGGAATGTGGTGAGTTTAGACAAATCCTTCAAGATCTAATGGATATTTAGTGCAAATAGGTCATCTATGGGACAATAGTGGCGTAAACATGGTGGATAAGTGTGTTATCCCACAATTGCAAGAAGGTCAGGAAGCCGTAAACTCTCTGGTCCCTTCCATTGCGAATCCGGTTATCAAACCGTTGGTTATCTATTATACTGAAGCTGCATATGCGCCATCCCCTTGTGGCCCGAAACCTATCACCATTCAAGTTCCCAGTCCTTTTCCCTTCAAGGACACTCGAGCCGTGCCATGGAATTATGATGTGCAAGTCCTTAGAAGCAATCCCACGAATGATCAGTCGGAAGTTGCGTCTGGTTCGACTTCTATTGTTACCAATATATCAGGGATTGGGGGAGTGACCCAGAGTGGCCGCGTCTACACTCCTGAGGGGCTGCGAAGGGACCAAGAAGAAGAAGAAAAGGGGAACCGTAAAGGCAAAGTCGATAAAGGGGAGACTTCCATTGGGAACGAAGCAAAAGAAAAAGAAAGGCCAGAAAAGTCGAAAGAGTACAAAAAAGAGGTATCAGATGAAGAAGCTTGTGAGTTCTTGAAGTTTATAAAGCAAAGCGAATATAAAGTGGTGGATCAGGTGAATCGCACCCCGCGAGGATATCGCTTTTGTCCTTATTGATGAACTCTGAATCGCACAGAAAAAGTATTGATGAAAATACTGAATCAGGCTCATGTTTCCCATGACATTACAGCTGACAAGTTAGGTGGTATTATTGGCAACATTACTGCTGATAATTATGTCACTTTCACTGATGATGAGATACCAGCTGAAGGAATGGGGCACAACAAGGCACTGCATATTTCTGTTAAATGTCAAAAGCATATAATGGCTAGAGTGCTCATTGACAATGGTTCCTCCTTGAACGTGTTACCAAAATCAACCCTTTCCAAGCTGCCTTTTGACGGGACTTGTATGAAACCAAGTACGATGATAGTAAGGGCATTCGATGGCACCAGAAGAGAAGTCATGGGGGAGATTGAAATACCAGTTCAAATTGGTCCCTGCACTTTTAATATACTCTTCCAAGTGATGGACATTACGCCATCCTACAGTTGTCTTTTAGGACGACCTTGGATTCATTTTGCTGGAGCTGTGCCTTCTACCTTGCACCAAAAAGTAAAATTCATAGTTGATAATAAGATGATTTTGTCTTTGGCGAAGAGGACCACTTGGTGAGCAAGCCATTAGACACTCCTTATATCGAAGTGCAGAAGAAGCTCTTGAAACGCGTTCCAAGCACTAGAGATTGTCAATGCCACCTATGTGGAAGAAGGAGCTCAAGGTCCGAAGCCTCGCCATCTAATACATCCATGATGATGGCCAAGGTAATGCTTGGAAAAGGATATCAATATGGAAGAGGACTAGGAATGAATGGACAAGGCATCGTGAAGTTCGGGCACCCCGCGAAAACAAAGACAGATTTGGGTTAGGGTATAAACCCACCAAAGCGAGCATGAAGAAGGGTCCTAGAAGAGAAAAGGTAGAGGAGGTTGGCTAGGTTGGAAAATCGGGAGCCTAAAGCTGAGAGGATCCCCATCTGTGACATCCGACGAAACTTTCGAAGTGCGGGATTAATGTTTCTGAACCAAGTGACCGCTATCGAAGACGATCAATCCATCAATCATGGTATCAACTTGGTGTACTCTTGCTCCCCAGATACAGAACTCAACAATTGGGAGAGCGCTGATTTTCCCATGACCTGTGAAATTGATTCAAAGTAATTTTGTAATGCTAATCCTTTAGCTCTGCCCAAGGCTTTAGGATAATGTGTTATGAAAGCGGGCTCACATGTTTCCATTCCAATATTTACTATCAATAAATGCATTTTTAGATTATCTTGCTATTTCCTTTTTCTTCTTTTTAACTTTTTGCTCGACCATTTCATTAACCTTTATTCATTACCCTTTTTTTACTTGTGTTAACACCAATAAATGCAGATCTGAAAGTGACTCTCTTGAAAATGACAGTGCTATGACCCCATTATACGATTTTGACCATCCCGTTAATCATGTTGATGAGGATAATGATGACAATTGGGAACCCTCTCCTGAGCTAATGAGATTAATGGAACAAGAGGCCAAGGAAATTCAACCCCACGAAGAGCCAACTGAACTGATTAATTTGGGGACAGAGGATGATAAAAGAAAGTTAAAATTGGCACTACCATGAAAGAAAATGAGCGAAGCAAGTTGGTTAAGCTCTTATCTGATTATTGTGATGTTTTCGCCTGGTCGTACCAAAGATATGCCTGGCCTAGATACTAGCATAGTTGAGCACAAATTGCCTTTAAAACCAGAATGTCCTCCGGTCAAGCAAAAGTTGAGACGAATGAAGCCAGAGATGTCACTAAAAATTAGAGAAGAGGTTAAAAAGCAGTTTGATGCAGGTTTCCTCGCGGTTGCAAAATACCCTCAATGGGTTGCTAACATCGTCCCTGTCCCAAAGAAAGATGGGAAGGTGCGAATGTGCGTTGACTATAGAGATTTGAATAGGGCCAGCCCTAAAGACAACTTCCCTCTACCTCACATTGACGTTTTGGTGGACAACACTGCTCAACATGCATTTTTCTCCTTCATGGATGGTTTCTCGGGATATAACCAAATCAAGATGGCGCCTGAAGATATGGAGAAGACCACATTCATCACTCTGTGGGGAACCTTTTGCTATAAGGTGATGCCATTTGGATTGAAGAACACCGGAGCAACTTATCAAAGGGCGATGGTGGCATTGTTCCACGACATGATGCACAAAGAAATAGAAGTTTATGTGGATGATATGATTGCAAAGTCAAAAACAGAAGAAGATCACATAACCGATCTGCAAAAGCTCTTTGAACGGTTGAGGAAATTCAGGCTCAGACTGAATCCTACTAAGTGCACTTTCGGGGTAAAATCAGGCAAGCTCTTGGGGTTTGTGGTTAGCGAGAAAGGGATAGAAGTGGATCCAGACAAAGTTCGAGCAATCATAGAGATGCCAGCTCCTCGTACTGAAAAAGAAGTTCGTGGGTTTTTAGGAAGGCTGAACTATATTGCTAGGTTTATATCCCAGTTGACTGCAACATGTGAGCCAATCTTCAAGTTATTACGTAAAAACCAGACAGTAGAGTGGAATGAGGACTGTCAGGTGGCATTTGAGAAGATCAAGCAGTATCTGCAAGAACCCCCAGTTTTGGTACCTCCAGTGCCAGAAAGGCCTCTCATCATGTACTTGACTGTGTTAGATGAATCCATGGGTTGTGTATTGGGACAGCATGATGAAACTGGAAAAAAGGAGCAGGCCATCTATTACTTGAGTAAGAAGTTCACCGACTATGAGGCAAAATACTCATTATTGGAACGCACATGCTGCGCCTTGGCATGGGCAGCCCACCGGTTAAGGCAGTACATGTTGTGTTACACCACTAGGTTGGTGTCCAAAATGGACCCGATCAAGTATATCTTTGAAAAACCTGCCCTCACTGGGAGGATTGCACGTTGACAAGTTTTGCTATCAGAATATGACATTGTCTACGTCACGCAAAAAGCCGTCAAAGGCAAAGCGGCGCCTGCGCGATTTCTTGGCTAGTCAACCGGTGGAAGATTATGGGTCTATGCAAAGTGTGAGTTCCCGATGAAGATGTAATGGCTTTGTTTAGAGAAGAAAACCCCGGAAAAAGAAAAATGGACTTTGTTGTTCAACGGAGCTTCCAATTCACTAGGGCATGGAGTTGGGGCCATACCGATTTCCCCCGAAAATAATTTCATCCCAATCACTTGCTAGGTTGTGCTTTTGTACAAACAACATAGTGAGTATGAAGCGTGTGCCATGGGAATCCAAGCAGCAGTAGACTCAAAGGTAAAAGTTCTTGAGGTATATGGGGACTCTGCCTTGGTCATCCATCAGCTAAAGGGAGAATGGGAAACTCGAGATGCCAAGTTAATCCCTTATCATGCCTACATCAAGAAATTGATTGACCAACTTGACGAAGTTACATTCCATCATATCCCTCGAGAAGATAATCAGTTGGCTGATGCCCTAGCCACATTGTCATCAATGTTCAAAGTAAGTCAGGATAGGGACTTGCCACTTATAAAAATGGAAAGTCGTGACCAACCGGCATATTGTCAAATGATAGAAGTGGAACCAGATGGGAAACCGTGGTATCATGACATCAAATGCTTTATCAAGAGCAGAGAGTACCCTCCACATGCTTCAGAAAATGACAAAAGGACCCTCAGAAGACTCGCAATGGGTTTCTTTCTAAATGAGGAAATGCTTTACAAGAGGAACCATGATATGGTGCTGCTAAGATGTGTTAATACAGCAGAGGCAGAGAAGATCATCAAAGATATTCATGAAGGTTCTTTTGGAACTCATGCAAATGGGCATGCAATGGCAAGGAAAATACTAAGGGCGGGGTACTATTGGTTGACAATGGAGACCGATTGTTTCAACTATGTGAAAAAGTGTCATAAATGCCAGACATATGTTGATAGGGTTCATATGCCACCAGCACCTCTGAATGTTTTAATGGCACCTTGGCCATTCTCGATGTGGGGAATGGATGTCATAGGACCCATTGAACCAAGGGCCTCAAATGGACATCGCTTCATCCTGGTTGCAATTGATTACTTCACAAAATAGGTCGAAGCTGCTTCTTATGCCAATGTCACCAGGAGTGTAGTGGTCAGGTTTGTCAAAAGGGAGCTGATTTGTCGTTATGGTTTGCCAGGCAAGATTATTACAGATAATGCCACTAATTTGAATAACAAGATGATGAAAGAGATGTGTGAGAATTTTAAAATTGAGCACCATAATTCCTCACCCTACCGCCCAAAAATGAATGGGGCAGTTGAGGCAGCAAACAAGAATATCAAGAAGATCATCCAGAAGATGGTTGTAACATATAAAGACTGGCACGAAATGCTACCATTTGCGCTGCATGGTTATCGCACATCCGTTCGTACTTCAACTGGGGCAACCCCTTTCTCTTTGGTTTATGGGATGGAAGCAGTACTCCCTTTTGAAGTGGAAATCCCATCATTAAGGGTGCTGATGGAGGCAGGACTAGAAGAAGCCGAATGGGTCCGGACTCGACTTGATCAGTTGAACCTCATTGAAGGAAAAAGATTAACTGCGCTATGTCATGGTCAGCTTTACCAGAAGAGAATGATGAAGGCCTATGCGAAAAAGGTGCGTCCTCGACAGTTTCAAGAAGGAGACTTAGTACTTAAAAAGATCCTTCCCATTCAAAAGGATTTTCAAGGAAAATGGACTCCAAACTATGAGGGACCTTATGTCGTAAAAAAAGCCTTCTCAGGAGGAGCTTTGATTCTCACAAACATGGATGGTGAAGATCTACCACTTCCTATAAATTCAGATGCAGTCAAAATGTACTATGCTTAAAAAAAAAAGGGAAAAGAAAAATGGCTCGCTAGGCTGAAAACCTGAAAAGGCGACCTAGGCAAAAGTTAGAGCGACCCGCTAGGTTGAAAACTCGGAAGAGCGACCTAGGCAAAAGTTAGGGTTAAAAAAGGTACTTGACACATCCGGGGAAGTGAACATACCTCAAGTCATAAATTGGGGCAGTTTGAGAGTATCTGGGCCAAACCGGGGCAGTTTGAATATACGAAGTCTTATCAGGAGACACTCCCAATATGTAAAAGCTGGGTCGAATCATATTCTGAAACAGATAAGGGGATGTTCAAGGTTGCGCACATGGGAAATTAGCACTGTTCATTCAAGAGAGCATCACTCGAAGAGCTGGAAAATTCCGCTCCAACATTTCTTTTGTAAACCTTTTCAATTTGAGTTCCATTTGTACTGCCTTTCTTGTACTTTTTTCTCGTCTATAATGATAATCCCTTTTTGTTGCAACCCATTGTTGATTTAATATGTATTTTTTATAGTTTTATATTGAGATGTGAAACATGTGACAATATGACAAAAGCATTTAGATTTGCTTTAACAATCTCGAAGGTCATGGGAAACGCAATGAAATCCTAAACAAGAGTTGATGAGAAAAGTAAGAATCATCATGCAAATCATAAGGCCAATCAACGAATGTTCCTGTTCAATCTCGTTTCTGCTGTGGATAAAGTCCTTAAGGGTTGTGGAATTAAGAATGACTCAATCAAAGCTCAAAAAAAAAAAAAAAAAAAAAAAAAAAAAAAAAAAAAAAATAAAAAAAATTACTTACTCAATTTGCTCATGCGAATCCCTACAGTAGGGCATTCATTGCATCATGCATCATTTCTGGCATCACATGCATTGCCCTCAAGCATCACATCCATTGCATCACCAAGCATCCATTGCGTCATGCACCATCTCTGCCATCACATGCATTTACAAAGTCAACACATTGTCTTTTAGTTTCTGGGTCCCCGCACCCATTGTCTTTTAGTTTCCGGGTCCCCGCACCCATTGTCTTTTAGTTTTCGGGTCCCCGCATCCATTGTCTTTTACACACATTGTCTTTTAATCCCCGGGTCCCCACACCCATTGCTTTTTATTTTTCGGGTCCTCGTACCCATCGCTTCCACAACAAGTCAGGGCCTTGTGCCCATTGCCTTTTACCTTTCCGTCCAGCTTCGATGGGCACTCTACCCCACAAGCTGTTTGTTGTTCACCTTTCTGTTAAGCTTCAGCGGATACCCGACTCCGTAAGCTTTTTTCCTTTCTGTTAAGCTTCAGTGGATACCCGACTCCGTAAGTTTTTTTTTTCTGTTAAGCTTCGGCGAGATACCGACTCAGTAAGTTTTTTTCTTTTTGTTAAGCTTCAGCGGATACCCGACTCGTAAGCTTTGTGTTTTTTCCTTTTGTTAAGCTTCAGCGGATACCCGACTCAGTAAGCTTTTTCCTTTTTCCGATTTAAGCTTTTTTCCTTTCTATTAAGCTTCGGCGGATACCCGACTCAGTAAGTTTTTTCCTTTTCGTTAAGCTTCACGGATACCCGACTCAGTAAGCTTTTTTTCCTTCTGTTAAGCTTCGGCGGATACCGACTCGCAAGCTTTGTATCTTTTGCTTTAAGTTTTTCGTCAAGCCTCGAATACTCGACTCATGGGCTTTGTGCCTTTTCACCCTTTTATCCAGTTTCGATGGATGCCCGACTCCGCGAACTTTCTCTCTCGTTTAATGTCCATTCTTTTAGCGTCAATTTTGTTTTCCAATTTAAAAAAAAAAAAAAAAAAAAAAAAGAAGTGAAAATTTTCATGGACAAAATTAAATCAATTCCTTTGCTTCCCATTTATGTTAAATGTAAAGCAAAGGGGGGCAGCTGTTGATACCCAATTTTGTCCATAAAATTTTTTGATACTTCATTACAATATTTTGAACATATACTGTGAATACTCAATTTGGACCGGGCTAACAAATTCTTTTACTCTTCTTTTTTGGCCCAATTGTAAGCCTACTAAAAAGGAAACACTGATCTCGTTTTAAAAGAAAATTTTTAAAAGGGGGCATTGCATTTAATACCTGATACTTGCACATGCAAAGAAGAAGGCATTAAATGCATTGAGGCAGCAAGCAGAGAAAAGGGGGGCTAAAAGGATGGAAAGAAAAGAAAAGGTTCTGATAAAGGAGAAAATGGGGGGCTCAACGTAGGAAGGCTCACGCAAAGAAAAAAGAAGGAAATGTCAGGGGAGAAATGATGAAAGGGTGGAGGTATTTAAAAGAGAAGAGCATCAGAAAAGGGGGGATCTTTTTTTTACACATTTTTTCACCTTCAAGAACCAGAAAAACACCTTCCATTTTCACCACCCTCATCACCAAAAACAGCACCTTCACCCATTCTCCACTGTGACCATCGTCTTTATCAATCCTTCATCACCATAAACTTCCAAGAGCACAGCCATCACAAGGGAGACAGAGAGAAGGGAACAAGAAGGAGACAGAAGCCTTGCTAAGGAATAACATTCACTTCAACTGTTCCACCTTGAACTCAACAGGTAACCTTCTGCATTTATGTCATGTAGCTCATTTCTTCTAACTATTCTCACTTGCACACAACCCCTTGATCCCTCTGCACTCAACCTGAAATGAATACTACATATCCACTCAAGCCTCCCTGACTAAAACCCAATATCCACTCTCCAACCGTGAACCCATCTCCCTTTTATTACTTTCATCTTCAACTACCCACATTCAACTTTTTCCAGAAAACCGTAACCACCACCTTCAATAACTTCACAAAATACCATCATTCCCTCTACCGACCGTCGAACTACATCACTGACCTTCACCCCATTCGACCGTCGAACCGCACCATTGTGACCCTCAACCCCTTCACAAAGCCCACCTTCACTTCATTCGACCGTCGAATCACACCATTGGACCCTCAACCCACTTCACAAAATACCATCATTCCCTCTACCGACCGTCGAACTACATCACTGACCTTCACCCCATTCGACCGTCGAACCGCACCATTGTGACCCTCAACCCCTTCACAAAGCCCACCTTCACTTCATTCGATCGTCGAACCACACCATTGGACCCTCAACCCACTTCACAAAATACCATCATTCCCTCTACCGACTGTCGAACTACATCAGTGACCTTCACCTCACTCGACCGTCGAACCGCACCATTGTGACCCTCAACCAACTTCACAGAATTCACCTTCACCTCACTCGACCGTCGAACCTCAGCTAGGTCGCCCCTCACCGACCGTCGAACTCAAAACACCAGATCCATCATACCCCCAACCGACCGTCGAAACCCAAGAAGCCATGTCCTTCCCCTCTACAGACGTCACCCCCATCATCTTCATCAACCTTCATCCGACCGTCAAATCTTAAACCGGATCCCTCCCCAAACATCCCCTGGCATGTGCTGCCATGGTTGCCAAAGTCTCCAAACCTTTATTTCTTTAAATTGCACTGTTGATTATCCTGTTGAGTTTGAATTTGATTCACGTGGGCTGCTGTCCATTTCATATTAAGGCAAAAATGATACACTGTTTGGTAAAAAAAAAAAAGAGAGAAGAATATAAAAATAGCAAATAAAAAAAAATCTTTTAATCCATGCAATGACCAATGATGATGATTGAATAGCGGATGCTATCTTCATTATCTTTTGGATCATAAGGGTTTATTGAGTAGCCTAGTGCTAACTTGAATCCTGTGCAAAAAATGGATTCGCTTTCAAATAAAATCTCTTTTTAAATAAAATCAACCAACCCACACTTATTTTATAAAGAACTACGTGACTTTGAGTTCTCCATTGCACCAGGAGATACGTAGGAGCAGAAATCCATTTCTGTCAAGCCAAAAAAAATAAATTTTCATAATTTGGTTGTTTCTTTTATTTATTTTCAAAAAATAAAAAATGAAAAAATAATAAATAATTACAAAGTCTTTTGTTTAAATGGGTAAAAATAAATATATTTGAGATTATTAAATTTTGCACAACTAACATAAGGTACCGTTCTTGGAACGGCCAGTATAGGGTGCTAACACCTTCCCTATCTGTAATCGACTCCCGGACTCAAACTCATTTTCAAAAGACCAGTTTTCCTGATAAAAGGGTTTTTCTAATGTTTTCCCAATTTAAATAAACATTGGTGGCGACTCCATCGATTTTTATATTTTTTCGGTCGTCCCGTCGCGATCCCGGTTGCGACAATATGCTTTTCTGATGATATATGTATGTGAAATTGATAACTTAAACATATCTATAATATCTGTATGTATGGAATGACTTTATCATTCGTGTTATGTTCCTTTGCTGCCATGTTGGTAATGATGTAGGATATCTCACCTCTTCCTTGCACTATTCTTGTTCTATGTGATCTTTGGGTTAAAGATGGTAAAGGGGACGAGGTTGAATCTCCTAGTTTTTACTTGGCATGATCTCTTGCGTTTGACGAGGGCAACAAGAAGGGGGTTCTATTGATTTTTCGTCAAGACTGTGCTCACCGAGGGTGCCAATGCTTGGCGAGTCGACTGGGCCAGTAAGCGAAAATGGTATTATTGGGGGTCTGATCTTGACTGTGAAGAGGACCGCATCAGTGCATGCAGAGTTGCCTTGCTCATTCGGGAGCTATGGAGTGATTTGATGCATACCCTTAGAGAGGACGAGGAGTCTGTGGCATCAGCTGCGAGGGCGCCTGCCTATGAGACTGCACACTGTTCTGCTTTTGTGTCCTCAGATGAATCGGGGGAAAGGGTCCCGAAGTGGATCTGATGGAGTGCCAAACTCCTTAGTCATGGTGTTGTTGTGGGTAGTGTATATTTTCTTTTGCATTACCTGTATAAGGGCTATTTTGAGTATATGTATGTTTTAAGGTAATTAACTAGTCTTATATGTTGTATCTTGGGTATATCTTGTTGAACTTTATTTTTAAAAGGACAGAATGTGTAACTATTCATTTATGGCTCATATTTTCTTTATATGCAAAATGATTAAATTTGGAAAACTTATTATTTGAGTTGTGACACACCAAAAATTTAGTGACCGTGGTATAATGACGAATGTGCCGTGGTTATTAAATCTAGGGGTGTTACATTTGTCGTAAGATAATGGTTATAAAATGTAATATGATAGTGTTTGTGCAATGTCATGAAACTTGCATATTCCTAAGAACTCGGTTCCTTGTATTTCCTAGGTAGGGAGGGAATATATTATCTCCTTAACCTACCTGGTAGGGAGGGAATGTATTACCTCCTTAACCTATTGATAACCTTACTTTAAGAGCCTCTGCACTATGAGAATTTAGAACTAGTCCCCAAGACCGATTACCTACAATTCTCTGGCCAAATGATTATGCACACCATATACGGTTACAGTATGTAGGAATAACAAGTGTGTGAAACTATGCAGTGTTATATTCAAATCACATATACACACCACAATAACTCATCACAAGCTCCACTTCAATGAAGTGAAGGAGCAAAAACTAGCAAACATGCACTCTTTGCTCAACTTTATCTTAAAAAGAAGTAATTCATGTTTCTAGTAAACTAACAAAGTTCAACCTTAGTAAATAAGGAAGCAAATATCTTTCAATGTGCACCATATGATCACATCACAAGTGATATCCAATGCAACACCATTGCTCATCAATGATTAGTAACATACCTATGTCAATCCACAACCATTGGATGCACAAAGGCTTATTCTTTTACATATATGCTAAGTGGTTATTTCTTTTATGAAATATCTCTAATAGTGTCTTAACTCACACTAAAAAGCATGCATAAAAGATCCCAACAACTAAGAACTCTATTTTCTCAAAAAGAAACACATGGAACAATTTGTTCTTAGGCGCTTAAGCGCTCCTCTATCTAGTGCCTAGGTGCCCCATGATAGCAAAGTTCACCCAGTTTTTCTGTCATTGGACGCTTCGTTGCCCAATTTCTAAGCGATCAAGCACTCAGCACCAGACCATTCTGGCCTTGCGTGCTTAGGCGCTCACTTCTCAAGCACCCAGCATGTTTCCCATTCTGGAGTTAGTCGATTAAGCAGCCAACTTTTGGGTGCTTAATCACCCAACATCAGAGTCTTCATACTCTGTTCCACTGAGTTTCCAACCAAAACTTGACCCACAAACACAAGTCTTAGCTGGTTTTCAACCTCATACATGGTCTCCAAACATGTTGGAACTCTCTTACACAATCTCAAATCAATAAACATGGATTTATGAACAAAGTGCAAATCATCCAAAACCTATATTCCAAACTCACAATCATAAGGTTATAAGGATATTTACTAGTTCAAAACCACAACCATGAATGAATTAACTTAATACAAATCACATCTCAAGTTCCTAATGAGTTCACCTAACTCAAACCATTATGAAACACCTAAAAGAATCCATTTTCTATGCAAGCAAACATGCACCATGCATCAAGAGGATGTAGAAAAGAAAAGAACTAAATAAACAAACACCCCTACCTTAAGTGTGCATGGTTGATACTTAAGCTTTGGTTTTCCTTTGATCTTCCTTCTTCTTTTCTCTTCTTTCTTTCCCTTTGTTTTCTCTACTCTTTCCTCTATTGCCAATGTGAGAAATGAGAGAAATTGAATGAAAAGAAAGTCAAAGATGAAGGTTGAAAGGTGAAAGGCGGTGGAGAGATAAGGATGGACTAAATATTTACCTGGAAACTTTATATCTCTTAAGAATACTTTGATCTTACAAATCCAAGTTTCCTAACTCCATAGGTGTTATGAAAAATTCTAGGATTCATCTTAATCCTAGTCTCATCATTTGCTTTATTTTCCTTACACCTAAAACTGTCACTTAAGCCATATTCCTCTTCCTCAAGTTCAATTAAACCTAAGGAAATAAACTAATAGACTTACTAATATCTACCTTAACTTGTACTCGTTATCAGAAAATTCCCTATCCTTTACTTGATATCTTGACAAATTCACATAAATTTTCAAGATATTTGCCTATTTAATTTGGCTCTTAAACACTCACTCAGTGTTATTAAAAATACTAAACTAACTTGGTTAATTCACCAAAATTAACCACATCACATCCTATTTTGTGTGTCCTAAAATTAAATTCTTCATATTTATTTCTCTCATCTAAGCAATTTATGTTAAAATCTGAGCTATTATAAGTTATTTTTCACTAATTAGTGTTATAGCAAAATAGCCTAACTAACTTAAAAAGGTTACCAAAGTTAACAGATAACTCATACAAGAGTTATTGAACTTCTCTAACCATACTTAAGTCTAACAGGTTAAGGAGGATGTTACACCCTCCCTACCTAGTGATATAAGGAATAAGGTTCCTAGGAATATGCTTAGTGTGTGTTTGGATAAAGAATTTTAATAAGTTAATGTATTTATTGAAAGGATTTTAAATGGTTTAGTATAAAATATCTTGTTTGGATAGTAAACAAGAGTATTTTGAGAATGTTGAGTATTTTCATTGAGTATTTTTTTAACTCAAAAGATAGTGAATTTGAAATTCTACCTAATTAGAGAGAATTCTCAAAATCACTCGGCAATTTCTCCTCTTTCACAAGTTCAAACACTGACTCACAACTTGTTCACAACATCACTTCTACCGGAGGCACACCTCCTGCCGGAGCCTCGTCGCCGGTGCCAATGGAGCAAAGCCACAAGTTCGAGGGGGAACAATGCTATTGGTGGTTCGACACCATGAATGAGGAGATGCTATCCTTCGCGTCCATGGGTTCTCATCAGCTCGCAAACCTCCAAGCTCCACAGTCCACCAAGAACAAGTAACCGCCAGTGAGAAGCTCAATGAAGCTCTGAGTTTTGACTAAACTCGTGGGAAACAAGAACTGATAGAGAGATGATGAGGGGACTCAGGCTCTGCATCAGATCCACCACAAGAAATCATCATTCAAGCCCTAGTTCCTGCTCTATAAATCGTAAGTGTAGATAGGTGTTCCTGTTGTGGGGGAAAGGTTCCTTTGGTGAGAGAAAATTTGGGAGTTGTGTAAATTTTGAGAGGATTCTTCTTGTATTTTGAGGAAAATTACTTGAAGTGCTTGAAAATATGTGTTTTGCTGAGTGTGAGATATTGGAAAATTAGGAATAATTGTCCTTAGCTACTAAGAAATACTTTTGTTTGGTAACCTCTTCTTTATTTTTTCTACTATTGTATTTAGAAATTTGAACAAAATTGAGGATCAATGTATCATGTTGGTTGCTTGTATGATACTGTTCATTAATATTTATTTTATTGGACTTTGTTAGTTTAATTGAGTTTGGCTTTTAGCATGTAAATTTATTTCTTTAGTTGGTATTTGTTTAGGTTGCTTTTATGGATATATATTAAAATGCTTGAATTTGTTCTTAGTATGAACGACTATGGATGTGTGAGTGCATGGTTTACTGACATTTGGTTTTTATGAGTGATGATGGAGTTCATACATTATTTTGTTTTTGCTATGTGGCCTGGACCTATTACTAATTAAGTTTCTCACCTTGCTCCTTTTAAATAACAGAATTTCTTTTATGAAAGTTGCACATGCATTACTTGATAAAATGCCAATTTGTTGGTTAACTAATGATGAGTATAGGTCTTTTTTGTGAATGTTGGTTAATGATAAGAAAAGCTTGATTGATATTCTTTTATGTCTTTGCTGTAGAAAATGAAAAATGATAATAGATGGAATTGGGGTTTTCTTGTTACTTGAATTTTGAGTTTGTTTTAGACTTAAGATGCCAAGTCATTGCTTTAAGTTATTGCTTCATGATTTGGTCCTTTGTCCTTATTTCTTCTTGTCTATTTTTTGCTCCTCATAGGTATCGTGGTGCAAAAGGCTTGTATGTATTTTTTATTTGATAATGATTAAGAAGATCTTATGCTGATTTGCTTATTCTATTTGGTAATTGTGAGGTTTCTTTGTAGCAATTTGGAAATGAAATAAAGTCTATTATCTCCAGCTTAATTTCTTTGATAATAGGTCAATAAAGATTGCTGTGATCTTTTGATTTTTTGGATCTTGCTTTGTGCTTCTTGTGTTGATTGGTAACTTTAGAGGTGTCATCTTTTTTATTTACACTCATACGGTTTGCTACAATGTTAAAACCATCCAGCTATTAATTTTCAAAATATTTTGTGACATAGGGTCGAGTTAGATAAATCGGAAGCGTGACTCGAACTTAACTTAAAAATATATCGAGTTTAATTTATAAAAATTGAATGGCCGAATCTGTCCTAATTAGTTTTGGGTTGAGCCGGATTTTGAATACTCCTAACAACAATACTTGTTTTGATAAAAAAAATAAAAAATTATAAATGAAGGGAATTTAATTACTTTACCCAAATAAAGAATTTAAAATGCTAGGGAATTTAATTACTTTATCCAAACAAAAACTTTTAAAAGTGAAGGGAATTTAAATGAAGCAATTAAATTTCTTAACATTTTAATTTCTCTTAAATTTTGAAATGCTCCATCCATACACAACCTTAGGAAGATGATAATTAATGAGCACTAACGAAAGTTTTATACATGAATAAGCATTTTTACATCATCATAAAGATGTTATTTATATAGATCATGGAATTGTTAGTGAATGTTTGTATTATGAGAAAATGTGAATATTCTAGTGATAGTAAGTTATGACTCATATTTGATATATTTTTTTTTTTATGTAATCTATGATCTATTAGTGATGTGTTGGATTTAGATATAATGATTGATTATGAATTATTGATCAATGATAATAATGGAATTTCTACCATGAGAAGAGAAACCCTTTTGACTTTAGCCACCTTTCTATATGTTATTTACAATTATGATTTAATTTCCCCAAAATAGCTAAAGTTATTATGATAACATGATATATATAGATCTATTGAGGATTTTAGAATTCTCACCCCTTGTATATCTTATTTCCATAATAATTCCAGTGTGGGATCCACCTGTGGAGTAGGACAAAAGATGTTGATGTAATGTAGAATCGTCTACTTTTTTTGACTATTGCCTCGTATTTATGTAACACCCTAACCCTAGATACCTTAGTATATTCAAGATATATGCAAACAAACAGTGTTAAGCGTGTTACTTCTAGTTCATTAAACATAAAACTTAACGCATAATAGTATACATGTCATTATGAAGAGTCTCAAAGGAAAGTAAAGATACATGTTTATACAAAGTTAGCCTCAGAAGGGCAATTGTAATACAAAGTATATTTGTACATCTCAATGACAAGGTAAACATAATACAAGGCTTTGACAAAAGAAAATGGCTATCTAATCCATTTGTTTCTTTCTCTTTCCCTTTGAAGAACCTTGACCTAGAATTACATGGAAACACAAACGGGTTGAGAATTCACAATCCTCAGTATAAGTATTCCAAAACCATCATTCATAACAATAGTTATACAATCACAACAATAAGAAGTAAAGCGTGTTATAAAAGCTCATACATGACTCATCTCTAATAAATAAAGAAGTCAAGCTACAGAGAATTCATGAATTCTTAAAGACTCAAGCTAATAAAATTACCACGATCCATTTAGGAATCAAGCTAAATGCATTTCTATGGCTCATTAAAGGAAACCAAGCTAATTCATATTCATTGCTCATTTAAGAACCAAGCTATAACCTAGCAAGATCCAATCAAGGAACCAAGCTATTTGGTTACCATGGCTCACCTAAGAACCAAGCTGCTATTTTCTTTCATAGTTTCTCAAAGGAAACTAAGCTCATATATCACTTAACTTATCAAAGGAAACTTATAACATCTATTAGCATTTAACTTTATACTAAAAATATGTAGAAAAGTCTCTACTGAATCATTGGCATTCATTTCCTAGCATAAACAAGTCTTAAATAGAGCTCAAGGGTGTCAAACTATGTTTCTATAAGTTCTTAACCCTTATCCTCCTTGAATGTGTGAATGCTTATGTCTTGAAGCATATCAAATGGGTTTTTGATGATAACAAAAGCCAAAGTGAAGTTCAAGTGCAATAGTGAAGATCAAGCGTAAAAGGAAAAATCAAGATCAAAGAAAGAAGACAAGAAAGTTTATTTAGTTATAAGACTTAGAACATTAATGTTAAATGCTCTCAAGATTTCTCAAATAGTTTTTCAATATATGATTTCAAAATAAGTGGGAAATTTCAAAGTTAAACATGGCTTTCAATAAAACTTGAGTTTCAATCTTAAATCTAATACTCTTAAAAGGATTTATGTTTAATCAAGTGTCTTGAGGTGTTAGAAATGACTTACAAGCTTTATTGGACTTGAAAAATGTGTTCAGAGGCCAATATAATCGATTACATGATGTTTGTAATCGATTACACAGCAAACAGAAGGCATGTAATCGATTACAGAGCATGTAATCGATTACATAAGCAAGTCGAGGCCATGTAATCGATTACACAATATATATAATCGATTACATCAAGCCCGAAAAAGCATGAACACCTTCAAAGAGTCATGTAATCGATTACATGGATATCGTAATCAATTACACAGGAAGTCGAAGTCATGTAATCGATTACACAGATA
The DNA here is from genome assembly GCA_029884595.1 of Ormosia semicastrata. Classification (NCBI taxonomy): domain Eukaryota; kingdom Viridiplantae; phylum Streptophyta; class Magnoliopsida; order Fabales; family Fabaceae; genus Ormosia; species Ormosia semicastrata. The sequence continues at coordinate 82,927,001 of JAQQTO010000060.1, forward strand.
TTGTAATCGATTACACACAAGTCAGAAGCCATGTAATCGATTACACCAAGAATGTAATCGATTACACAGAGCCCAGAAAGTCAAGAACACGTTGGAACAACATATGTAATCGATTACATAAGTTGAGTAATCGATTACAAGAATCCTGACAACGTCCAACGACTATATTTAATGCATTAAATGCATGCCCAAACCACCCCAACGGCTCTATTAATTGAGAAACTTATAAATACCAAAGTTGGGTCTTTATTTGAGGTTGACCTTGAACTAAAAATTGATTACCAATACGTCCAAACGTGAATCAATCCTCAAATCATTTTCTTGCTCTATTTTCTGTCAAAAACGTGAAAAATCTTTGAGACCATATTAGAGCTTCAATTTGTATTCACCTGCTCTATTGATAGCTTCATTCTATCTATCATTATTGCTGTGTAAGTGAAAAAGGGTGAGGTATCCCTTGTTGAGAAGAAGGTGAGGTATCCTTTAAAGGTGTAAAGAGGGTGAGGTATCCCTTGTTGAGAAGAAGGTGAGGTATCCTTCAAAGGTGTAAAGAGGGTGGGGTATCCCTCAAAGGTTGTATAGGGTGAGGCATCCCTGTTTTGAGGCTCAAAGCACAAGGGTGCGGTATCCCAATGTGTTGTTGAGTGCTCCAATCTGTAAAGGTTTTTCAAGCACCCGTTCAAGCTTGAAGTTTAGTAAAAAATCTCGAGTGGTTCACTTGAGGACTGGACGTAGGTCACAAGGGGTGGCTGAACTAGGATAAATCCTTGTGTTTGATTCTCTCAACCCTATCTCATTACATTTGTGCATTTACTTTATATGCTTGCTTGAATATTATTCATCTTGGTTTATTTAATTTGTGAGTGAAGTATTCAATCTCATTTATCTATTCACTTCAATTATCCAATAGCTTCAACGAAAATTGTTTAACAAACATTTTACGAAAGATTTACGAAAATATTTCATAAACTCAATTCACCCCCCTCTTGAGTTTGAGGCCACTTGGCTAACAAGTGGTATCAGAGCTAGGCTCTTGTGTAAAGGGCTTAGCAGCTTCAAGAGAAAGTGATGGCCTCCTCAAATGAGTTTTCAAAAAGTTCCTCTATCTATAAACCCCCGTTTTTCAAAGGGGATGGGTATGCTTATTGGAAAGAAAGAATGAAAATTTTTATTGAAGCTATTGACTTAGATGTGTGGGATGCTATTGAAAATGGTCCTTTTATCCCCACAAAAGATGTTAATGGTGTAAGGGTTAATACACCAAGAAGTGAATGGACCAATGATGATAAGAAAAAGGTCCAATATAATTTGAGTGCCAAAAACATTATTACCTCATCCTTGGAGTATGATGAATTCTTTAGAGTCTCAAATTGTAAATCTGCCCAAGAAATGTGGGACACTTTAGAAGTGACCCATGAGGGTACTAGTGAAGTGAAAAGATCAAGGATCAATACTCTCACTCATGAGTATGAGCTTTTTAGAATGAATCAAAATGAAAGCATTCAAGAAATGGAAAAACGTTTTACACATATTGTAAATCATCTTGCTTCATTAGGAAAGACTTTTCCTAATGAATATCTTATTAACAAAGTGTTGAGATGTTTGAGCAGGCATTGGCAACCTAAAGTGACGGCTATTGCAGAGTCAAGAAATTTCTCAACCATGACCTTAGCCACACTTTTTGGCAAGCTCCAAGAACATGAATTGGAGTTGAATAGACTCAAACAAAATGAAGAAGTTGACAAAAAAAAGAAAGAAATTGCTCTCAAAGCCACTTCCTCCATGGTGAATGAAGATGATAAAGATGATGAGGATGACTTGGAAATAGATGAGGAGAATCTTGCTCTACTAGTCAAAAAATTTGGAAGATTCTTCAAGAAGAGTAGAGCTCAAAGAAGACCTCCCTTTCCCCAAAAGAATGTCTATCACAAAGGGGAAGGAACCTCATCCACTCCTAAATGCTATGAATGTGGAGAGTTGGGTCACATGAAGATGGAGTGCCCAATTTATCAAAGTAAAGTGGAAAAATACCACCAAAAATCCTCAAGGGAGAAGAAAGAAAGAAGAGCCTACATAGCTTGGGATGATAATGACGTGGACTCAATCGATAGCTCGGATAATGAGAAAGACAATCTATGTTTCATGGTTAGAGGAGAAGAGGAAGATGAAAATGACATAGAGGTAACATCTTCAAATTCTGAATCAAACTATTCCCCTTCCTATGATGAATTGCAAGATGCATTTGAAGAATTACATAATGAATCTATAAGACTTGCAAAACTTGTTTCATCATCCAAGAAATCAATTTCCTCTTTTGAAAACAAGATATCTATGTTAAATAAGGAAATTGAGGAACATAAATTAGAAAATGAAACTCTTGGGTTGATTGATGTAAATTCTTCATGTATGACATATTTATCACTTGATAATGCATCTACACCCTCATCTTGCTCATCATGTAAAGCATTTGAAATTGAGATTGAGGACTTGAAAAACACTCTTTCAAAATTTACCTATGGAAGAGATAATTTGAACATTTTGCTTGGAAACCAAAGATGTGTTTTTCAAAAGGCTGGTTTAGGGTATAATCCTAATAAACAACAAAAGTTCCTCAAGAACTTCTTTGTTTCATCAAGTACATCAAATAGTCCCTTTATTAAATGCTTTCATTGTGGTAGGAAAGGGCATAGTGCATCAAATTACAATATAGGGAAGAATATCAATAACAAGCTAGGAACTAAATTGGTTTGGGTTCCCAAAGGCATTTTACCAAAAACTAACACACAAGGACCTAAGAAAATTTGGGTACCAAAAGTCAAAAATTGAAGTGTGTTGTAGGTGTGCTTGAAGGCCAAGAATTAACTTTGGATATATTGAAAAGTGGCTGTGCCAAGTACAAAACCAAAAAATACTTCAAGCTATCCTCCCTGTCTCCAAGAAGCTTGAACTTGCATCCTTTAGTTAAGTGTGACTTGCTCTATGCTTTACTAGTTTAATATCTTGAATATGTTAAACGAATATATTTTTCATGTGAAATGGCATGTATAATATCAATATCTTTGAACTTGTCATAATGGATCAATCATGCATCTAATTCTGCTGTACAATATATTGGTCTACTGCATAATATGCTTATCTGCTGCATAAATTGGTCACCTTGTTGCATAATGTCTTATTGCATAACACTTTGCTGCATAATGTCACAATCTTCTACATAATACATTAACTTGATGCATAATATGTTGTTTTGCTGCACAATAATGTGTTTTGGATCATAATCTGACTGGAATATATACTTAAATGATGTTTGGGATTGTTTTGGAATGTTTTGGAACTAATTGAAGCCTTTCATCATATGCATTTGCTATTGGTATCACATATTGATGTGCTAAACGATTATACTCTTATATTGATCCTGCTGGGCTGAAATAAATATATCAAGTCTGAATGCTTATGTCTTCTTTTTGATAATGCCAACGGGGGAGAAATTAGTGAAATATATTGCATGTGTACGGGAGAGTTTTGCACTTTCACATATTCTATCTCATGCATACATTACGAGGGAGTGTTGCACTTAATTATCTAATAATCAAATAAATGCATATATTTCTCATTCTGTTGAATGTTTAGTTTGTCATCATCAAAAGGGGGAGAATGTGAATGCTTATGTCTTGAAGCATATCAAATGGGTTTTTGATTATAACAAAGGCCAAAGTGAAGTTCAAGTGCAATAGTGAAGATCAAGCACAAAAGAAAAAATCAAGATCAAAGAAAGAAGACAAGAAGGTTTATTTAGTTATAAGACTTGGAACATTAATGTTAAATGCTCTCAAGATTTCTCAAATGGTTTTTCAATATATGATTTCAAAATAAGTGGGAAATTTCAAAGTTAAACATGACTTTCAATAAAACTTGAGTTTCAATCTTAAATCTAACACTCTTAAAAGGATTTATGTTTAATCAAGTGTCTTGAGGTGTTAGAAATGACTTACAAGTTTTATTGGACTTGAAAAATGTGTTCAGAGGCCAATGTAATCGATTACATGATGTTTGTAATCGATTACACAGCAAACAGAAAGCATGTAATCGATTACATGAGCAATGTAATCGATTACAAGCAAGTCAGAGGCCATGTAATCGATTACACAATATATGTAATTGATTACATCAAGCCTAGAAAAGTACGAACACGTTCAAAGAGTCATGTAATCGATTACATGGATATTGTAATCGATTACACAGCAAGTCAGAAGTCATGTAATCGATTACACAGATATTGTAATCGATTTCACACAAGTCAGAAGCCATGTAATCGATTACACCAAGAATGTAATCGATTACACAGAGCACAGAAAGTCAAGAACACGTTGGAATAACATATGTAATCGATTACATAAGTTGAGTAATCAATTACAAGAATCCTGACAACGTCCAACGGCTATATTTAATGCATTAAATGCATGCCCAAACCACCCCAACGACTCTATTAATTGAGAAAATAATAAATACCAAAGTTGGGTCTTTATTTGAGGTTGACCTTGAATCAAAAACTGATTACCAATACGTCCAAATGTGAATCAATCCTCAAATCATTTTCTTGCTCTATTTTCTGTCAAAAACGTGAAAAATCTTTGAGAGCATATTAGAGCTTCAATTTGTATTCATCTGCTCTATTGAGAGCTTCATTCTATCTATCACTATTATTGTGTAAAGAGGGTGAGGTATCCCTCTAGTGAAAAAGGGTGAGGTATCCCTTGTTGAGAAGAAGGTGAGGTATCCTTCAAAGGTGTAAAGAGGGTGAGGTATCCCTCTAGTGAAAAAGGGTGAGGTATCCCTTATTGAGAAGAAGGTGAGGTATCCTTCAAAGGTGTAAAGAGGGTAAGGTATCCCTCAAGGGTTGTATAGGGTGAGGCATCCCTGTTTTGAGGCTCAAAGCACAAGGGTGAGGTATCCCAAGGTGTTGTTGAGTGCTCCAATCTGTAAAGGTTTTTCAAGCACCCGTTCAAGCTTGAAGTTTAGTGGAAAATCTCGAGTGGTTCGCTTGAGGACTGGACGTAGGTCACAAGGGGTGGCTGAACCAGGATAAATCCTTGTGTTTGATTCTCTCAACCCTATCTCTTTGCATTTGGTCATTTACTTTATATACTTGCTTGAATATTATTCATCTTGGTTTATTTAATTTGTGAGTGAAGTATTCAATCTCATTTATCTATTCACTTCAATTATCCAATAGCTTCAACGAAAATTGTTTAACAAACGTTTTACAAAAGATTTGCTAAAATATTTCATAAACTCAATTCACCCCCTCTTGAGTTTGAGGCCACTTGGCTAACAGAATGGATAGTTAAGATAAGCCAAATTTTGATTTTTAACTTGTCTATAATCGATTATAGGACCTTGCTAATCGGTTATGGCCTATTATAACCTCTATAAACGTGTTATGTGAAGTTCAATAACAGGTTAGGGACTTTCTCCTAATCGGTAATGACTTGAAATGTTTGTCTGCCAAGCCATAATAATCGGTTAGCTTCTCATGCCAACCGGTTATTATTGTTGTGAGGATTCTCTACTAAGCATAGATAATCGGTTAGCTTCCTTGCTAACTGGTTATCTACTACATTTTTTAGTAGAAAAATAGGGTACCCTTGGCCTTTCTCCCTTCAACAACTCATGTAAGCCTAAGGAAAACACTTCACAACAAAAGTGCTACCAAAAACTAGTCTAGATGGGGTTCCATAATCAATAGCCAAGTCATCAAACAAGGATTTATGTTTACATACTTCAAAGAAATGCCCATTTCTCAACTTTTAACTTAAGCTCACAAATGGGAGTTTCTAAGTTCATAATCCATAACCTTACACAGGTTAAGCTAAAAACAATCCAAGCTCAGCCATTAATGGCGCTAAGCAAGCTAGAAGATGACCTAAGTCCCTAAAACCCATTATTCATCCCTCAACATACCATAAAGACAAGGATAGTTAGAGATGTTCACATAGGTTCAAGTACCCCTACCTCACTTGTAGTCTAATTGATCTTCAAACCTTGGCTTTTCCTTTAGCTTTTCTCTTCCTTCTTTTTTTTTTCTTCTTCTTCCTCTGGGTTTCTTTCTTTGTTTTTGTGCTTTATTGGTGCTGCTGTAGTTAACGAGAGAGAAAGATTGAGTTTTAGTGTGAAAAGGAATGAAAAGTAAGCCAACAAAGTCAACAAACTCCACTGGAACCTACGAGAACCTTGAGTTATAAGTGACATGCTATGTTGCTAAAACATTAAAACTGTCAAGAACACTTAGATTCCATGAAATCAAGTTTCCTAACTTCGAACAACTTTAGAATAAATACTAAGATTCATCTAAATTATTATTTCATCATTTTCATAATTTTTCATATATGCTACAAGTCAATTCGGTATTAAAACACACAACTAGTGTACTTAAAAATACCAAACTAACTCATTTTATCATGAAACTTTAACTACATCTCATTTCATTCATTTGTGACCTAGAAATAATTATCCATATTTATTTCCCTCATCCGAGCAATTAATACTATTATTTGAGTCATTTTAAGCCACTTTTTACCTTTTGTGTTGCAGCAAAGTGCCTAAACTAATTCAGTTTGTCACAAAATTAAACATACATGTCAAGCAAGTAATATGCTACCTTAGTAACCATATACAAGTCTAACATGTCTAAAAAAAGGATGTTACAATTTACACTTTTGCAGTGGATTGTATATAGTTTATATGTATATGTGCCCTCAAAGGCTTAGTTTGTATTGCGTGAACATTGATGTACTAGTTTGTATGGACTATTCATATTAGTATGGATCAGACTTTCCAATTATAATCTATATGTATATATTACTTTTCCCTCACAAGGCTCAAATATATATATATATATATATATATATAGTATATATAGTATATTTGATTATCAAAGAATGATGTTAGTTTAATGTGACATGCCTAAACCTAATTACTTTTGTGTAAATCCGAATATACTATTAGCATTAGTTTTGGGGCGTTACATTTATTGTAACACCCCCCGAAGGGTATTACATTTTAGGCCAACTTCTTTTAATTCTTTACCCAAGTTATAAAATATTTAATATTATAAAATATGAGTTTCAAAATTTCTTCTTCGCGGATTACATAAACTTACCGAATTATAGAAATACAAGACATAAAACTGAATAATATACTTTACATATAAACAAAGTTTACTACAACCATATGTACATTATACTTACATACCCAAAAACATAAAACGTCTAACATAACCAACCTAGACTGGCCCAAATTCACCACATCTAAAGAAAAGAGTCCTCCTCAAAAGGCAAATTTGTAACATCCCGAAAATTTATTATTTTGTTAAAAACGATCATTTTATAATATTTGCAATTTTTAAGAATTTTTGTGGAATTTTCTGGAGATGATGAATATTTTAATATATTCTTCGTTTTATGTGTGTGCTGAGTGGAGCCGGGAGAATAGAATATTTTCCACGAGGTGGTAAACCTTGGATTTGTCAACGTGACAACGGGGATCTTACTAAACCCGAGTCCAGCACGTTTACGAGGTCTACATTTTTGGGGTTTTATCTCGCTAGTATAATAAATCATCTGTTGTATTTAATCAAGGAGACAAGCTTACTATGCACTTCGTAGAGAAGCGTGCGAAGCTTCTCAAGGAAGCTTCTTTGAATCATTTTTTATTATTTCTCTCTCCTCCTATTTTTGTCTTTGCACATTTGAATTAAGGGGCTTAATTCATTCTTCAATCCCCACATTTTCCTCCTCCTGTACGTAGCACTCATCTTTCTCTCTTTCCATTTCTCCTTCCAGCAGCACCATCCACCCACCTTCATATTTTCACCCTCCAATACCGTCACACTCCAGCACCATTTCGTGTTTGGAAAAGCACCACACCTGAGGGAATCATCTTCAAAGTCCTACGTCTTCTTCATCTTCTTTTCCTCCACGGTTGAAGCTTAAAGGTTGGAACTTTAAGGTAAAATCCTTAGCTTTTTCCTCATCTCTCCTCATTTTCGTAACCCACTGTCATTTTGATGATCATGGGTATCCATTTCAACATTTGATTCTGATTTTGGTGAGCTTGAATATTCAAGGAATTCTGGGAGCTGAAAATATCATTTCTGACCAAAAGGAGCAGCCTTTCTTTGTGCTTCTCTAAGGTAAGAGGGAGACACTCCTCCTCAACCTCTCTTAGCATTTAGGAAACGTCTGTGATTTTGTTGAGGGTCTTTCTGCTTTTTATGTTGTTTGTATGGTATATGTGTTATTTGATTGTCTGAGTTTGAATGTACATATATATAAATATAAGTATTGGAATGTGTAATATTGAAGGGAATAAGTTCCAATTTGTTTTCGGATAGTTACGATGTTGAGCCCAGAATGTGGAAATTAGTAATAGTATGAAATCTGGCCAAACTTGTCGAATACAATAACCTGATCTTTTGGTGATATGTCAAAATCCGTCGAATGAAGATTTCTGACCATTCCGTCGAATGATAAAAAACTTGTCGAACGTGATAGCCTAAAACCTGTCGAATGTGATAACCTAATCACCTAGTAAAATGTTAAAATCCGTCGAGTAGGGACCCATAGCCAAACCTGTCGACTGTGATAACCTAATCACTTGGTGAAATGTTAAAATCCGTCGAGTTTAGACTCCTGACCCTTTTCGTCGAATGTCAAACTCGTCGAATTTAGATTTCTGACCAGTAAAAACAATGTCAATATCCGTCGAGTATGAACCTCGATCATGCCCGTCGAGATTGATCTTCCGACCACAAACCCGTCGAATAGAGTCCCTGGACACTTACAAGAAAATGCCCCAAAGTCAATAATCGTCGGGTCGAGAGACAACGCTGTCGAGTAGATGAATTTCCCAGAACCGTCGAAATTAGAGATTTCGACCGGTGTTCGTCGGTTCGACACTTGGGAGATTTTCTCCAACGTCGACACCTATACTCGTCGAATTGAGGCTTTTGCTTGACCATCCTGGAGGGTCCGACAGTTTTGATCTTCGTCCAGAACCCCATCCGACAGTTTTGATCTTCGTCCGACAGAACCCCCATCCGACAGACAAATGATTTCTTCGCCCGACAGAATCCCCATCCGACAGAAAAATGTTTTCCCCATTCTTTCCCCCTCCTGTTACATTATTCCTCGTCGAATAGCAACTTCAATTCTTCATGAAACGTAGTCTCTGTCGAATTCAAATGTATACCTATCACCCAACACCTATTAATTGAAGTCTGTGACTCAAATTGTGATTTCCGACCGTGTAGTTTCCTGGACCCAAAACCTTGGGATTAATATAGGAATATTGATCATAAATAAATGGGATGACTAGAAATTGCTTAGGGATGCATAAACAGGGAAGAACATGAGAGTGTGAGATTTTGAGATCTTAAAATAATCTTCTAAGGGCATATGAATAAATTACCTAAGAGGAATTAAGTTAACTAAAAGAATTCCTTTAGAGGCAAACCCTGTAAGTAAAGCTAAACCTAAGCAAGAACTCAAAATACGTTTTGAAAAGGGTATTGATCTATTTAATGACAATATTATGCTATTGTGGGTCCATGTGAGAGACCATTGATTTGTATTAATTCTTACTTTGGCAAATTGTGACATATGATGGAATAGTATGTGATAATGATCATACCGATTATGCATAGAGTTTGTATGCATTGTGATTTGTCCGTTGAATTTGTCGTAAGGCCTAGTTGCCTAGGAGTTGAACACACCTTAGTGCGGGTGCGAATAGACAAGTGGGGTCTGTAGTTGGCCTTGAGGGCGTTGGGGCGCGGGTGTTTCACAAAGGGCGTGGTAGCCCCTCCGGGACCGTGAGACAAACCGATGCAAACGCACCAACGATCCTGGCCCGGCCACGATCTATATCGAGATCTTGTGAGAATCTTCTTTGTATAAAGCCTTGTTGCGCAAAATGACTGATTATTTTCTCGGAAAGCACTTGTTTTTATGGTGACGAGATACTAGCATGTCTCCCTGATCATTCTCTCCGAGTATTTTGTGTCTAGCTCCATGGAGTAGGATCTTGGTTATTGAGGGCTCATGTGTATAGAGTCCGTGCATTATTTGCATGTATCATTATTATGGTCTGGCATTGATATATTGTTGATATACCTATGATTTGCCTCGGAACTGTCTGCTTGATTCATAACTGCTCTTGAATGTCTATTACTATTACTGTTGTTGTAAATGCTATGTGGGCGCTTTGCGCCGTTTGGTTTCTTGATGCTATAATTGGTAATGATGGAAGGATGTCTTACCTCTTTTCCTTCCTGTCTTTCCGTTTCTGTTTATATGTACATTGCGTCTCATCGAAGACAACCGTGAGAGAACCAGGAAGCTCCCAACTTCCCTGGTTTTTGGCCTTACCTTGACTGAGCGACCACAGAAGACTATGGAGCCCCGTATGCACAGATTTTTGGGAGATGTACGTCTGACTTTCTTAGGAGGGCCGGAGTGCTGGTATATCAACTACAGTTCTGAACGCTGTGTCTACACGGGAGATGTCTCGATATCACTAGCACTGGAGACGCCACGAACCACTGTCTTCACTGTTTGTATCGCCCTACGTTTGGAGTTTCAGCTCCACCGATCCGTGAGATGTGGGCGATTGTTACTTCACTCCGAGAGAGGACTCTTTTCGCTCTACGACTCGGGCCCCGTCCCGTGTCTCTGCTATTCCTATGGTGATTTCCTCGATGATGAGGAAGATCCGAGGAAGATCCCAGGAAGTCCACGAGGACGACCCGAAGAGGACCCGAAGAGGATCGACACGATACCTCCTCACTTGAGGGATTGATGTCACTCGTAGCTACTGAAGGCTACCAGTATTTTATTTTGGGGGCACGATGTTTTGTTTGTAGTGGGCTGTAAATTCTGATACCGTGGGGATGTGTATATAATATTTTGGGGCAGGTATAGCTTTGCTTTTAATGTACCAGGCTTGTAACTAAATGCTTTAATAAACTTATATATATATATATATATATGATGATCCAGATATTAATTCCTATGCATGTTTTACTTCTGTTTGATCTTTTATTTCCATTGATGTCTCGTCAACATGGTTACTAATTAAAAAAAAAAAAAAAAAAGGTACATATATAACATAACCGCCAATTAAAATACCCAACTATAATCTAGTGAATATACGTGTCTTATTAAAATGGACCGGGTCTCAACTCACCTAACTTTATTTCCGCATTGTAATCGACCATGTGACGTTCCCTTGGAAGAGGGCGTTGCATTTTGGTATCGAGCCCCGGTTTATGTTTCTTTGGGTCTTGTGGTTGAGTCTGTCTTGTTTGTCTTGTGTGTTCTCGAATGGTATTCGTAAAGGAGTAGTGTTTGGTATTCTTAGTGAATGCTGTGACTTTTACGTGTTTTCGGATAATCTAAATCGAGAAAGTGAGATGGCACGAAGGAAGACATGGCAAAGCAGCTATTACGGCCGATGCAAAGGATGGCGAGGTCATCGCACAACAACCGAGCAAGCCGCATGACGCAAGAAGAGAGAGTTACGCAACAACAAGAGCGAGCCGCTCACGGTTAGAGGCTACTCGCGATGCTCGAATTTAGCGAGTTTCGACGCCATAATCCTCCTCAATTTAAAGGAGAATTTGATCCAGGACAAAGCTAGTCTGTGGATCAAGGAGTTGGAGAAAGGTATTTCGAGGAATGAATTGCGCCGATGGTAAGAAGGTGGATTATGCTACTTTTATCTTTGGTAGGTAACGCCGAGAAGCGGTGGAACGGAGTGCGGAGGATGCTAGAAGCTATGACCGAGATATTACTTGGGAGTTGTTCAAAGAAAAGTTCTTGGACAAGTATTTTCTGCGAGTGCAAGGCATGCGAAGGAGTCGAATTCCTCAACCTACGGCAGGGGAATATGTGTTAGCGAGTACGCAGCGAGATTCGAAAATTTGTCACGATTTTCGACCTACTTTCGAGAACCAACCGGATGAGGCCTGGAAGTGCAGAAGATTCACGGAAGGATTGAGGTACGAACGGAGCGAGGAAAGCCTGTAATCACCTTGAGGATCAATGAATTCTCACTGGCCGGATACTTCTTTGTGATGTAGAGGCTCTGGAGCAATCTAGAGACATGAGGAATAGAAACTTTGGGCCTGCGAGATTCCGAGAGGCGGCAATACGGTGCTAACCGCTTCCCGGAAGAAGCCATACTCTCGACCAATGGGAAGTCACCAACAAGCCATGGGTGGAAGTTCTAGTGGAGGTTCTAGTGGGAACCGGATGGCCAAAACTTGGCATATCCCTCCAAATGCCGGAAGTGTGGAAAGATCATCTGACAAGGGATTGTCCTATCAAAGGGATTATCTGTTTTCGATGTGGGAAACCTGGACACATCTACGAGACTGCAATCAAGCGAAGGTCGAACCTTCAATGAATCTTGCGAAAGCCAAGAAACCGCATAATTTGGAGGACGAGTTTACACTATGAGCGGATTTGAAGCCTCGAATCCGAAGATTTGATATGGGGAGAAGGCATCATAGAAGGTAATCTTTTAAGCTGCATCTTGTATGACTCTGGGGCAACCCATTCTTTTATATCGTATGATTTGTGTGCAAAAAGCGAGTCTACCGTGTCGTCCTTACCTTTTGACTTAACCGTTTCTACCCCCACCGATAAACCGGTAGTTACTACCAAAGTTTGTCTAAAGCGTCCATTGATTGTTGAAGGTCGATCCTTTTCGGTCGATCGATTTGTTTACCTCTTTCCCAATTAGATATTATCCTAGGGATGGGTGGTTGTCTTCTAACCATGTTACGTTAGACTGCATTCCGAGAAAGACCATAGTTTTTCCCATAAATGAGAATTCTAGATTTCGACGACCAACCGAGTTCAAGCTCTCTTGAAAGAAGGAGCTCACGGATACATGCTACTATCTTCTTTGAAAATCGAGAACGAGGTTGATGTGGACACAATTCCGGTGGTGAATGAGTTTCCGAAGTCTTTCCGAGAGTGTGCACAGTTTCTGCCGCCCGAGCTCGAGAGATAGAGTTTGCTATCGACTTAATACTGGGAGCTGGTCCCGTGTCTATAACACCGTCACGGATGGCACCGCAGAGAGTTAGCCGAGCTAAAGAAACACTAGAAGAGCTTTTGGAAAAGCAATTTGTCGGGCCAAGTGTGTCACCATGGGGAGCACCAGTCTTTGTTAGTTCGCAAGAAGGATGGCACCTCAAGGTTATGTGTGGACTATCGGCAGCTGAACAAAGTGACGATTAAGAACAAATATCCACTCCCAAGGATTGACGACTTGATGGACCAACTGAAGGGAGCGGCAGTGTTTTCCAAGATTGATCTGCGATCTGGGTATCATCAGATACGAGTGAAGACAGAGGATGTGCCCAAGACTGCTTTTCACACCCAGTACGGTCACTATGAGTATTTGGTGATGCCGTTTGGTGTGACGAATGCACCGGCTATCTTCATGGACTACATGAACCGAATCTTTCGACCTTACTTGGATAAGTTCGTTGTGGTCTTCATTGACGACATTCTGGTATACTCTCAAAACCGAGAGGACCATGCTGAACACCTCAGTATAGTCCTTCAGATTCTGAAGGAGAAAGAATTGTATGCCAAACCTGTCAAAATGTGAGTTTTGGTGGAAGAAGTCAAGTTTCTAGGTCACGTGATCTCAAAGAGTGGGATTGCTTTGTGGATCCATCGAAAGTGGAGGCGGTACTACGATGGGAAAGGCCGAAGTCAAGAATGAGATTCGAAGCTTTGTGGGTTTAGCGGGATATTACCGGAGGTTCATTGAGGATTCTCCAAGATTTTGGACCACTTACGCAACTCACAAGGAAAAACCAAACTTTTGAGTGGACCGACAATTGTGTGAGCGAAGTTTCCAAGAATTGAAGAATCGATCGACTACCTCACCGGTGTTAGTGCTACCCGATCCGAATGAACAGTTTGAAGTGTCTTGTGACGCTTCATACCAAGGGCTAGGATCTGTACTTATGCAACATGGAAGAGTGGTGGCTTATGCTTCAAGCGCGTTGCGAGTGCACGAGAAGAATTATCCGACGCACGACCTAGAGCTAGCGGTGTAGTTTTTGCTCGAAGATATGGAGGCATTTTCTCTACGGGGCAACGTTTAACATTTTCGGTGATCACAAGAGTCGAAGTATTTGTATGATCGAAGAAGGAGTTGAACATGAGGCAACGGAGGTGGTTAGAATTCCGAAGGATTACGATTTCCAACTTCTGTATCATCCTGGCAAGGCAAATGTTGTGGCAGACGCTCTAAGTAGAAAGATGATCAGTGTCTCTGCCCTGATGATCAAGGAGAAGGATCTAATAGAGTAATTCAGAGATGTATGGTCTTTTGTGAAGTTAGAACCTGGAAAGATTTGCATGAATATGGTTACCATCTCAAGCGAGTTGATGGACAGCATAAGAAAAGAGCAGAAGAAGGACAAGTTCTTATAAGAAGTGAGGGAACAGATGAAGCAAGGAAATGAAACAGAGTTTGCAGAGGGAACGGATGGAATTTTGAGATTCCATGGGAGAGTTTGTGTCCCTCGGAATCAAGAACTTAGAGAATACATCATTAATCATGCTCACACAAGCCAACTGAGTATGCACCCGGGCATGACGAAGATGTATCAAGACTTGAAGAAGTTGTTCTGGTGGCATGGAATGAAGAGTGACGTTACTAGACGTGTATCTACTTGTTTGGTTTGTCAAAAAGCTAAAGTAGAACATCAGAGACCAGCAGGATTGCTGCAACCGTTATCTATTCCGGAATGGAAGTGGGACAGTATTGCAATGGACTTTGTAGTCGGATTACCAAGGACAAGAAAAGGTCATGATTCGATTTGGGTAATTGTGGACCGACTCACGAAATCCGCACATTTTCTTCCGATCGACATCAAGTACAAGCTAGAGAGATTGACTCAGATCTATATTGGAGAGATTGTCAGACTGCACGGTGTGCCTACAAGTATTGTTTCAGATAGAGATCCGAGGTTTACTTCAAATTTCGGGAGAGTTTGCAAGAAGCATTGGGGACAAAATTACAACTTAGTTACGCTTATCATCCGCAGGACCGACGGTCGATCGGAGAGAACAATCAATCTTTGGAAGATTTGCTTAGAGCTTGCACCATAGAGCAAGCGGGAGTTGGGATGATATTCTACCCTTGATAGAATTCACCTACAACAACAGTTATCATTCGAGCATAGGGATGGCACCCTATGAAGCTCGTATGGACGACAATGTCGAACACCTATGTGTTGGTACCAAGACGGCGAGCGCCTTACTATTGGACCCGAGATTATACAATGCAGACAACCGAGAAGGTTAAAATGATTCGGAAAAGATGAGGACGGCTCGAGTCGACAAAAGAGTTATGCAGACCGAAGGAGAAAACCTCTTGAGTTTGAGGAAGGTGAGCATGTATTCCGAAAGTCACACCTACGACCGGGGTGGGCCGGGCTTTAAAATCTAGAAAACTCACTCCTAAATTCCTTGGACCATACCAAATCATTGCTCGTGTAGGTCTGTAGCATACCAAATATCCTTACCTCCTTTTCTTTCAAACATTCATAATGTTTTCCATGTGTCACAACTTCGGAAATACCTTTCCCGACCCAAGTCATATCATAGCACCGGATACAAGTACAACTAAAAGAAAACTTAATATGAGACGTCTCCTATAAGAATCGAGGATAGCAGGATAAAGCAATTAAGAGGCAAGGAGATCGCATTGGTGAAAGTGATCTGGAACGAGGTATTTGGAGATGCAACCTGGGAATTGGAAGACAAGATGAGAGAGCAATACCCATGACTATTCTAAGGTATGCAAATTTCGAGGACGAAATTTCTTTTTAGAAGGGGAGTGTTGTAACATCCGAAAATTTATTATTTTGTTAAAAACGATCATTTTATAATATTTGCAATTTTTAAGAATTTTTGTGGAATTTTCGGAGATGATGAATATTTTAATATATTCTTCGTTTTATGTGTGTCTTGAGTGGAGCCGGGAGAATAGAATATTTTCCCCGAATTTGTAAACCTTGGACGTCAACGTGACAACGGGGATCTTACTAAACCCGAGTCCAGGGCACGGTTCTGAGGTCTACATTTTTGGGGTTTTATCTGCTAGTATAATAAATCATCTGTTGTATTTAATCAAGGAGACAAGCTTACTATGCACTTCGTAGAGAAGCGTGCGAAGCTTCTCAAGGAAGCTTCTTTGAATCATTTTTTATTATTTCTCTCTCCTCCTATTTTTGTGCTGCACATTTGAATTAAGGGGCTTAATTCATTCTTCAATCCCCACATTTTCCTCCTCCTGTACGTAGCACTCATCTTTCTCTCTTTCCATTTCTCCTTCCAGCAGCACCATCCACCCACCTTCATATTTTCACCCTCCAATACCGTCACACTCCAGCACCATTTCGTGTTTGGAAAAGCACCACACCTGAGGGAATCATCTTCAAAGTCCTACGTCTTCTTCATCTTCTTTTCCTCCACGGTTGAAGCTTAAAGGTTGGAACTTTAAGGTAAAATCCTTAGCTTTTTCCTCATCTCTCCTCATTTTCGTAACCCACTGTCATTTTGATGATCATGGGTATCCATTTCAACATTTGATTCTGATTTTGGTGAGCTTGAATATTCAAGGAATTCTGGGAGCTGAAAATATCATTTTTGACCAAAAGGAGCAGCCTTTCTTTGTGCTTCTCTAAGGTAAGAGGGAGACATTCCTCCTCAACCTCTCTTAGCATTTAGGAAACGTCTGTGATTTTGTTGAGGGTCTTTCTGCTTTTTATGTTGTTTGTATGGTATATGTGTTATTTGATTGTCTGAGTTTGAATGTACATATATATAAATATAAGGAGAATCTTGGAATGTGTAATATTGAAGGGAATAAGTTCCAATTTGTTTTCGGATAGTTACGATGTTGAGCCCAGAATGTGGAAATTAGTAATAGTATGAAATGGCCAAACTTGTCGAATACAATAACCGATCTTTTGGTGATATGTCAAAATCCGTCGAATGAAGATTTCTGACCATTCCGTCGAATGATAAAAAACTTGTCGAACGTGATAGCCTAAAACCTGTCGAATGTGATAACCTAATCACCTAGTAAAATGTTAAAATCCGTCGAGTAGGGACCCATAGCCAAACCTGTCGACTGTGATAACCTAATCACTTGGTGAAATGTTAAAATCCGTCGAGTTTAGACTCCTGACCCTTTTCGTCGAATGTCAAACTCGTCGAATTTAGATTTCTGACCAGTAAAAACAATGTCAATATTCGTCGAGTATGAACCTCGATCATGCCCGTCGAGATTGATCTTCCGACCACAAACCCGTCGAATAGAGTCCCTGGACACTTACAAGAAAATGCCCCAAAGTCAATAATCGTCGAATTCGAGAGACAACGCCTGTCGAGTAGATGAATTTCCCCAGACCCGTCGAAATTAGAGATTTCGACCAGTGTTCGTCGGTTCGACACTTGGGAGATTTTCTCCAACGTCGACACCTATACTCGTCGAATTGAGGCTTTTGCTGACCATCTGGAGGGTCCGACAGTTTTGATCTTTGTCTGACAGAACCCCATCCGACAGTTTTGATCTTCGTCCGACAGAACCCCCATCCGACAGCAAATGATTTCTTCGCCCGACAGAATCCCCATCCGACAGAAAAATGTTTTCCCCATTCTTTCCCCCTCCTGTTACATTATTCCTCGTCGAATAGCAACTTCAATTCTTCATGAAACGTAGTCTCTGTCGAATTCAAATGTATACCTATCACCCAACACCTATTAATTGAAGTCTGTGACTCAAATTGTGATTTCCGACCGTGTAGTTTCCTGGACCCAAAACCTTGGGATTAATATAGGAATATTGATCATAAATAAATGGGATGACTAGAAATTGCTTAGGGATGCATAAACAGGGAAGAACATGAGAGTGTGAGATTTTGAGATCTTAAAATAATCTTCTAAGGGCATATGAATAAATTACCTAAGAGGAATTAAGTTAACTAAAAGAATTCCTTTAGAGGCAAACCCTGTAAGTAAAGCTAAACCTAAGCAAGAACTCAAAATACGTTTTGAAAAGGGTATTGATCTATTTAATGACAATATTATGCTATTGTGGGTCCATGTGAGAGACCATTGACTGTATTAATTCTTACTTTGGCAAATTGTGACATATGATGGAATAGTATGTGATAATGATCATACACGATTATGCATAGAGTTTGTATGCATTGTGATTTGTCCGTTGGATTTGTCGTAAGGCCTAGTTGCCTAGGAGTTGAACACACCTTAGTGCGGGTGCGAATAGACAAGTGGGGTCCTGTAGTTGGCCTTGAGGGCGTTGGGGCGCGGGTGTTTCACAAAGGGCGTGGTAGCCCCTCGGACCGTGAGACAAACCGATGCAAACGCACCAACGATCCTGACCTTTGCCACGGTCCTATATCGAGATCTTGTGAGAATCTTTCTTTGTATAAAGCCTTGTTGCGCAAAATGACCGATTATTTTCTCGGAAAGCACTTGTTTTTATGGTGACGAGATACTAGCATGTCTCCCTGATCATTCTCTCCGAGTATTTTGTGTCTAGCTCCATGGAGTAGGATCTTGGTTATTGAGGGCTCATGTGTATAGAGTCCGTGCATTATTTGCATGTATCATTATTATGGTCTGGCATTGATATATTGTTGATATACCTATTTGCTGGAACTGTCTCGCTTGATTCATAAGCGCTCTTGAATGTCTATTACTATTCTTGTTGTTGTAAATGCTATGTGGGCGCTTTGCGCCGTTTGGTTTCTTGATGCTATAATTGGTAATGATGGAAGGATGTCTTACCTCTTTTCCTTCCCTGTCTTCCGTTTTGTTTATCCGTACATTGCGTCTCATCGAAGACAACCGTGAGGAACCAGGAAGCTCCCAACTTCCCCGGTTTTTGGCCTTACCTTGACCGAGCGACCACGAAGACTATGGAGCCCCGTATGCACTGATTTTTGGGAGATGTACGTCCCGACTTTCTTAGGAGGGCCGGAGTCTTTGGTATATCAACTACATTACGAACGCTGTGTCTACACGGGAGATGTCTCGATATCACTAGCCCTGGAGACGCCACGAACCACTGTCTTCACCTGTTTGTATCGCCCTACGTTTGGAGTTTCAGCTACCGATCCGTGAGATGTGGGGCGATCGTTACTTCACTCGAGAGAGGACTCTTTTCGCTCACTGACTCGGGCCCCGTCCCGTGTCTCTGCTATTCCTATGGTGATTTCCTCGATGATGAGGAAGATCCCGAGGAAGATCCCGAGGAAGTCCACGAGGACGACCCCGAAGAGGACCACGAAGAGGATCGACACGATACCTCCTCACTTGAGGGATTGATGTCACTCGTAGCTACCTTGAAGGCTACCGGTATTTTATTTTGGGGGCGATGTTTTGTTTGTAGTGGGAAATTTGTAAATTCGATCCGTGGGGATGTGTATATAATATTTTGGGGTCGGGTATAGCTTTGCTTTTAATGTACCAGGCTTGTAACTAAATGCTTTAATAAACTTATATATATATATATATATATGATGCAGATATTAATTCCTATGCATGTTTTACTTCTGTTTGATCTTTTATTTCCATTGATGTCTCGTCAACATGGTTACTAATTAAAAAGAAAAAAAAAAAGGTACATATATAACATAACCGCCAATTAAAATACCCAACTATAATCTAGTGAATATACGTGTCTTATTAAAATGGACCGGGTCTCAACTCACCTAACTTTATTTCCGCATTGTAATCGACCATGTGACGTTCCCTTGGAAGAGGGGCGTTGCAAAATTCCCTAGTCGGGAATGTCTCGACGGATAGAAATCTGAGCAAAAGATATCTCGGAGTCCTCCCTAGGAGTATAGTGAAGATCATTCTACAACTCCCTAATAGGTAAAACAAACTCTACATATGCAACAGTAACAGAAGAAGTAGTGACTCCATGACAAATTCTACTTACAGATAGAGTAATGTCACCACAATACTCTATATGCTCTGTGTCTTAATGGACACGCCAAGCATTAGCGCCTTCGAGGAACTGTAATCTAAACAAACTTAGCCGATCCTTCCTTGCCACCATCGCAGTCTTCACAAATGTAAGCATAAAATAAACACAGACAGAACAATACAATAAAGAGGTGAGATCCCCTACATCAATACTATCATTGCAGCAAAGAACAATAATGGCAATCATGCCATTCACATACAACAATGTCACAAAACAACAAGTATAATCATGTTATCAACTAACAGATAATTTAATAGTGTATATCACAATTTATATCATACAACATACATAAAATATCATAATCCTACTATATCAAATTCATGCATAATATCAAAGCAATAAAATCACATAAAGCAATTTAAACACAAATCACAAAATCATACAAACAAGGTGAATAATTCTCACATGGATTCATCACCTTCATACAAATTTTGTTCCTTACCACCATAATTGGTTGATGAGGTTAATCTCCCTCTTACCTTGTATGTAGCTTCCTAAGCTCCTTGTGAGATCCTTTCTATCAACTTTCTTCACCAAGTGATTCTTAAAAATTAAAGCAAACACAAACATATTAACATCCAAGGCTAAAGTAAGACAACCATAGATCAAATATAGTCTTAGGATTTCAAAAATCAAAGAAGAAATGAAAAATCATGAACATCACCTTAAAATCCTAGAACTTGAATCCAAAAATCAAGCTTGAAGATGATGGAATTAAGTCTTGATTACAACATGAAAGTTGCTTAGAATGGTGTTTAGGATTAAGACGTATAGTTAGTTTAAATTATAAGTGATTGGAAAGTGTTTTTAGGCACCAAGGCCATGAACTAGTGGAGAGAAAATGAGAGAAAGTAAGAGAAAATGGTGTTTTGCTTTGAGAGAAAAGATTATAGCTTTTAGAATGTGATAGAAAAATGAAACTTAGCCACTTTAGAGACTAAATGGTAGTGGGACTTCATGGAGAGAGTGAGAGATATTTTGTTTTGCTACAAGCCATCACAACCATTGGTTAAATCAAAAGTGGATATCCAAAACTTCTCCACTAAGCTTCCCTTCACAACCATTGATTAGATCAATGTTGGACATCCAAAGCTTCTTTACTAAGCTTGTTATCATAACCATTGATTAGATCAAGGGTTGATATGCAAAGCTTCTCCTCCAAGTCTTGCCATCCAATGGTTCAAACCAAAGTCAAGCCCTCTTTGTTGGCTTCAACTAGCTTCACCATTAAGCTTTCTTCCTATTGGTTAGCTTCACAAGTAAGCTTCCTTTCTATTGGTTCTTCATAAAGTCATAGCCTCTTTAGTTAACTAATCTCAAGATATTTTTCAAAAGATATTTTTCAAAAGATATTTTCTAGAAGACATTTTCAGAAACTATTACCCAATGGATAATAGTTGCTGCTAGTTATTGTCCAATGGATAATAACATTACACAATGAATAAAAACATTACCCAATGGATAATAGAAAAACTTAGATACAGAAAATTTTCATCAACTGTTCCCGATTTCGGGTTTAGTAAGTTGCTCCGGCCCAACATTAACAGTCTGAAACTTTCTAGTCCAGGAATTTTTTTTTTTTGATTTTTCTGGGCCCGCCTCAAACACACATACAACTCAAAATAATATTAAAATAATCAAAATAAATTAAAAATTCCCAAAAAATCACAAAATTCCCAAATATTATAAAACTCATAAATATCAAGAAAAATAAAAAATCAGGGTGTTACATTTATGGTATAAGAATAGTTCATGCTATTGAGCTTGTGTATGGATTGACTATGCCTTTGGTATGTTTAGATGTTCCTGTTATATGTTATGCATTTTTTTTTTATCTTGCTGGTGAGATATATGATAGAATTGTATAACAGCCTTAGGTATGAATGTTAATAGTTACTGTCGCACTGTTACATGATATGGAGACTGATAAACTCAATATGCATTGTTCTGTGTGTATAGGAAATTATGGCATCTTCCAGGAGAACTCGTGGAAATAGAGAAATTACCAATAAGAATATGGCAGAGATGACTAGTGCATTTAGGGAGATGGCTGCTACGATGAGGGAGCAGACTGCCATCACAAATAGGCTATTAGAAAGGATGGGAACAAACCCACCTCCATAATCGGTAGATAATGTAACATTAGTAAGGAATCAGAACTTTCATGACCTTTATGAGTTTAGGAAGGCTAACCCTTCGTCTTTTACAAGAGAGTATAATTTGGTTAAGGATGAGGGATGGATTAGGGAGATAGAGAAAAATTTTGTTGTTATGGGTTGTACAGATGAACAAATGGTAACCTTTTCCTCTTATATGCTAGCAGGAGAGGCATAAAGTTAGTGGACAGATGCCAAAAGATTATTAGAGGTAGCTGGGACTCAAATTACTTAGGAGGTATTTAGGACTGCCTTTTTAGATAAATACTTTCCCAGGAATTTATAAAATGCAAAAAAGTTACAGTTTTTGAAGCTAGAACAAGAAGTATGTCTGTGGGCTAATATGTGGCCAAATTTGAGGAGTTCTCCAAGTTCTCCTCTTACTTTAGATACAATTCTGATAAGGGATGGAAATGTGGAAAATTTGAAGTAGGATTGAGGAAAGACATTAAGATAGCCATAGGACATTTGGAGATTAGAGATTTCCCTACCTTGGTCAATAAGTGTAGGATTATAGAGGCTTATGACTTTAAGCCTCCACAGGAGCAAAGGTCATAGAACTTCCAAAAAGGAAGAGGATAGATGATAGGTTCAAAAGGGGTGCTTCTCGGCCCAAGTACCCACATGACAAAGGAAAGCAAGTGTAGGTAGAAACTTGGGAGCTAAAGTGTACTAAATGTGGGAGGTATCATGGTATTAAGTCATGGATGATAGATCAGATATTGTGTTATGCTTGTGGCAAACTAGGGCATTATGCTAAGAATTGACCTCAGAGATAGGGGGTAATACCCAACCCCAGACCCCAAGCCAAGGAAAGAGTATTCACTTTGAGTGGAAAAGAGGCGACTCAATATCCCGATCTCATACAAGGTAAATGTGTAATTAGAGATAATCTCTTAACTGTATTGTATGATTCATGAGCATCTTACTCTTTTATTTCCTATGATTGTGTGAAGATGTTAGATTTACCTATGTATGAGCTTGTTTATGATTTGTTTGTTCCTACACCAACAAGAAAACCAATAATATCCTGCCATGTATGGCTAAATTGTTATGTACAAGTAGAAGATAGGATTTTCTTTGTAAATCATATCTATTTGCCTCTTATTGACATTGATATCATCCTAGGTATGGATTGGTTGTCTGCAAACCATGTTAGCTTGAATTGTTTAGATAAGACCTTGATGCTTATGTTTGATATCCCTTCCATAACTATTTCTTCTGTGTCCATGTATTTGAATGCCAATCAGATTATCAACTATTTAGTAGAAAGGGCTCAGAGATATGTTCTTCTTTTCTCCTTAAATTCTGAAGTTGAGCAGAACTTAGAAAGTATACCTGTGGTAGGGGAGTACCTACAAGTATTTTCCAATGAAATAATTGAGTTACCACCTGAGCGAGAAATAGAATTTACTATAAATTTGGTACTAAGAACTGGACTTATATCTATAGCACCCTATAGAATGTCTGTAACATCCCAAATACTACTACTAGAGTATGTCCGACATATGCTGAAGTAAATAGGATTAGGAACGTCACTTCTAACTCTATCTTAATAGATTACCACATAATAACTATACACAATGGTATATAAAAAGAGTCTTGAAAGAGAAAGTAGAGGACAAGAATTTATACAACTCAAAAAAACTTATTCTTTATTGGTACGTTTAATATAAATGTTGGAACATGCACAACACAAGAACCAAGGGCATAAATGCAAACCATAAGACATAAAACAAAACTATAATGTACAAAGCATAGCTGCTCTAATACATCATCTTCATTTCTTATTCTTAGGAGGCACTTGACCTAGATTTATCATGGAAACAAACAAGAGGAGAGAATTCACAATTCTTAGTAGTGAAGTTTCATAATCAAACAGTTATATCATTACAAATACAATCTTAATAAATGAGGAGTACAATACATTTTAAAACACTTCCATGGCTTAACTTTCGAAAATAAAGGAACCAAGCTAAGTAAATATCCATGGCTCATTAAAGAAACCAAGCTCAACTTACATCCATGGCTCAATAAAGAAACAAAGCTCAACTTACATCCATAGCATTAATAAAGAAACCAAGCTCAACTAATAGATACACACCTATGGCAATCCACAACCATTGGATGCACAAAGGCTTATACTTTTATACATTAGCTATGCGGTTATTCCATTCATGAAATACCCTTGATAGTGTCTTAACACATACCAAAAAGCTTGTATAAAGGATTCAAACATATAGGGAACACCATTTCCTAAAAAGTAAAGCAGGGGACAAACTATCCTTCGGCACTTGATCACTTAGTTTCCCAGCGCTTAGGCGCTCCATGACAACAAAACTCTCTCTATTTTTCTGTCATGGGACACTTAGTCGATCAACTTTCGAGTGATCAGTCGCCCAACATTTTGGCTCTCTGCCTATGCACGATTAAGCGCTCATTCTTTGAGCGCTAAGGCGCCCAACATGTTTCTGCTCTCTGGCCTTGAGCGACTAAGCGCCCAACTTCTGGGTAATTAACCGCCCAGTACTGGACTTCTCATGTCCTATTCCATTGAATTTCCAACCAAACTTAGATCCCCAAAAATAGATTCTAAGTGGTTTTTATCCTCATACAAGGTCTCTAAACATATGATAATATTCATGCACAAACTCAAATCACTAACATAGTGAAAAAATGAATCAAATGCAACTCTATCATACCCATTTTCCACTCCTCAAACTAATGGAAAAACAAGGATACAAACATGTTCAAAATCATAACTATGCACAGAATAAGCCATGAACACTCCATTTCAAACCATTGGAGGCAAGAACCAAACAAGGAAATCATACATGCCTCTCAAACCCATTTTTATCCAAACAAGCATACACTAAGCATCAAGAAGGTATAGAGAGAAAAAGAGTTATACAAGAACAAACACCCCTACCTCAAGTCTCTAAAGGTTGATGCTCAAGTCTTGATCGTCTTGCTCTTCTTTAGTTTCTTTTCCTCTTCTTCTTCCTTTCCTTTTCTTTCTTTTCCTTTTTTCTTGTTTATACTACTAATCGTGTAAGATAATAGAAAATGGAAAGAAAAGTCAAAAATGAAGGTCAAGGAAAATAGAAACAAAGGGGAGATAAGGATGTGTTAAGATATTTAGCTGAAAACATTATACCTCTTAGGAATATTTTAGTCTTACAAAACCAAGTTTCCTAACTTCCATAGGTGTTATAATAAATCTTCGGATTAATCTCAATCCTAGTTTTATTATTCCATAAAACTTTCCATACACCTAAAACTGTCACTTAAGTCCTATTACTCTTTCTCAAGTAAAATTAAACCTAAGAAAATAAGTTAATAGACTTATAGGTATCTGCCTTAACCTATACCTATTACCAAAAAATTCTTGATATCTTTACAAATTTTCATAATTTTTCAAGATATATGTCTATTAAATCTGCCTCTTAAACACTCACTCGATGTTATTAAAAATACCAAAAAAAGTCAGTTAATTCTCCAAAATTAATTACTACTAGTTTCAATCACATGTGACCTAGAAATAAATTCACCATATTTATTTCTCACATCTAACTAGTTTAGGTTCAAATTTGAGTTATTATAAACTATTTTTAACATTCAGTATTGTGACAAAATATCTAAACTAACTCAAAAGGTCACCAAGTTTAACAGGCATGTCATACAAGTACTATAATACCTATATAACCATATATAAAACTAACATGTTAAGGAGGATGTTACATTTCTCTCCTCCTTTTTAAAATTCTGTCCTCAAAATTGTTTACCTCATATGAACAACTCTGGATGGTCCTACCTCATTCGGAACTCCAGCACTCAAGTAGCCTCCTCAATGCCAGTCCTATCATCCCATATGACCTTCACTAGAGGAATCTACTTTCTTATCTACTTTCTTATAAGTTGTTTTACTTCTCTGTCCATGATCCTCATAAGTTGCATTACATAAGACAAATCATCTCTTAAATGAATTGATTCATTTTCAATGATGTGTGAAGGATCTGTATTATACTTTTTGAGTTGTGACACATGTAAAACATTGTGAATGTTAGATAAACTGGGAGGAAAGGCTATTTGGTAGGCCATGGGTCCTATTCTCTTCAGAATCTCGAAGGGGCAAAGAAAACGAGGATTTAATTTTTTGGTTTTCAATGCTGTACCAACCCCTATTATTGGAGTGACTCTTAGAAACACATATTCTCCTTCTTCAAACTCAAAAGATCTCCTCCTCTTATCAGCATAGCTTTTTTACCTACTTTGAGAAGTAACCAACCTATCCTTAATCACCCTTATTTGTTCTGTGGTTTATTGGACTAACTCTAGACTTAGGATGGTTTTTTCTCCTACCTTATACCAATATGGATGTTATCTACATTTCCTACCATACAAAGCCTCATATGGTGCCATACCTATGCTGGTGTGGTAGCTATTGTTGTAGGCAAACTCCACTAAAGGTAAAGACTTATCCCAACTCTCCTGTTGCTCAAGTACACATGCTCTAAGCATGTCCTCAAGGATTTGGATAGTCCTCTCTGTTTGGGGGTGGTAAGTTATGTTAAAACTAAGCTTAGTCCCAAAAGCTTTTTACAAGGCTTCCCAAAATGTAGATGTGAATCTAGGATCTCTATTTGATACTATACTTATAGGGATTCCATGCAATCTAACTACCTCTTGCAAGTACAGTTAAGCTAGTTTATCCAAAGAATAGTTAGCTCTAATTAGTAAGATGTGGATAGATTTGGTCAATTTATCCACTATGACCTAGAAAACATCAAACCCTAGTTGAGTTCTAGGTAATCCCATTACAAGGTCCATAGAGATTTTGTCCTGTTTCCACTCGAGGATTTCTAAAGATTGCAGAGGTCCAAAGGGTTTCTAGTGCTCTATCTTAACCTTTTGGCAAGTCAAGCACTTAGACATATATTCCACTATGTCCACTTTCATCATAGGCCACCAAAACATCTTCCTAAGATCTTGGTGCATCTTTGTACCTCCGGGATGGATAGTATAATGACTTTTATGAGCTTCTTCTAGGATCTTTTCTTTGATTTCAGATTCCCTTAGAATAAGAAGTCTATTTCGAAACTTAATCATTCCATCTTTCGACACGCTAAAATCCTTTTGGTTTCCTAATATATTCTGCTCACTTATTTCCTTTAGAGTCCTATCCTCTTCTTGAGCTTCTAAGATCTAAGTCCTTAAGTTACTAACTATATCTACTCTATTTATACAAAGACTATATGGTGGCACAGTAATTGCAAGACTCATGTCCCTAGAACTCTCTAGAAGCTCACTATCTTGGACCATTATCCAGGACACATGTAGGAATTTCTTACTTAGTGTATCAGCCACTACATTGACTTTACCCGTGTGATACTTCAACTCAAAGTCATAGTCTTTTAAAAACTCCATCCATCTCCTTTGCCCTTATGTTCAGTTCCTTTTGGTCAAACAAGTACTTTAAACTTTTATGGTTACTGAACACCTCAAACTAGACTCCATAAAGATAGTGTCTCCAAATGTTTAAGGCAAACACCACTGCTACTAATTCCGGATCATGAGTAGGGTTGTTCTTCTTATAAGGCCTCAACTTCCTAGATGCATAGGCAACTATACTCCTATTTTGCATCAAAACACACCCTAAACCCCTATTTGAAGTGTCACAATAATTTCAAAGTTCTCTAGAGGATCTAGAATTATTAAAATAGGTGTAGTGGTCAACCTATGCTTTAGCTCTTGAAAACTATCTTCATACTCCTGTGTCCACTCAAAAGAACTGCCTTTCCTAGTCAACTTAGTCAAAGGTAATGCTAATTGAAAAAAATCCCTTAATAAACCTCCTATAGTACTCGGCCATGCCTATAAAACTCCTAATCTCAGTCATAGTGGTTAGTCTATTCCATTATACCACTGCCTCTACCTTACTAGGGTTCACTGATATTCCCCCTTGAGAAATCACATGGCCCAAAAACTGCACTTCCTTTAGCCAAACCTCATACTTGGTCAGATAGCCTACCCTAACATGCTACTCATGTTCCTCCATTGTCCTTGAATAGATAAGGATATCATCTATGAAAACAACAACAAACTTGTCTAGGTAGGGTCTAAATATTTTGTTCATATATTCCATGAACACAACAGGTGCATTGGTCAACCCCAAGGACATCACAAGGTACTCATAATGTCCATACCTAGTTCTAAAAGAAGTCTTAGGGATATCCTCTTCCCTAACTCTTATTTGATGATAACCAGATCTTAGGTCAATTTTTGAGAAAACCAAAGCTCCTCTTAATTGATCTATCAGATCATCTATTCTAAGCAATATATACTTATTCTTAATGATCACCTTATTCAACTACTTATAATCCATACACAGTCTCATACTACTATTCTTCTTATTTACTAAAAGAACAGGTGCTCCCAACGAAGAAACACTAGGCTTGATGAATTATTTATATATCAATTCTTCTATATGCCTTTTAAGTTCTGCTAGCGCTAGAGATGCCATTCTATAGGGTGCTATAGATATAGGTCTAGTTCCTAGCACTAAATCTATAGTAAACTCTATCTCTCGCACAGGTGGTAACTCAGTTATATCACTCAGAAATACCTCAGGGTATTCTCTCACCATAAGTATACTATCTAGGTTCTGCTCAACCTCAGCATTTAAAGAGAATAGAAGAACGTATCCTAGAGCGCCTTCTACTAAACAGTTGTTTTAGCATTTAGGTACACTGACTTATAAGGAACAACACTGGAAGGTATATCAAACATGAA
Source organism: Ormosia semicastrata (assembly GCA_029884595.1). Taxonomy (NCBI): domain Eukaryota; kingdom Viridiplantae; phylum Streptophyta; class Magnoliopsida; order Fabales; family Fabaceae; genus Ormosia; species Ormosia semicastrata. The sequence goes on from JAQQTO010000060.1 coordinate 82,956,067, forward strand.
CATTAAGGTCTTATTAGAACAATTCAACATAACATGATTAGAAGACAACCAGTTCATGCCAAGAATCACATCTATGTCAATCAAAGTTAAACAGATAAGATTTACAAAGAAAACTCTATCTTCTATTTTTACATAACATTCAAGGCAAACATTGGAAGTTACAACTGGTTTTCCAGTGGGGATGGATACCAATAAGTCGTAAGGAAGTTCAGTCATAGGTAAATCTAGCATCCTCACATAATCATAGGAAACAAAAGAGTAGGATGCTTATGAATCACACATTACAGTTAAGAAATTATTATTGATTAAGCATTTACCTTGAATAAGGTTGGGAGATTGAGCCACCTCTTTTCCGCTTAGAGTATAAACTCTCCCTCTGGCTTGAGGTCTAGTGATGAACTTGTAAAAACTCATGTTTTTACAATTTAAAATCTTGGTTTTTACCCTTTTCCAATCCTTTTGATTGAGCTTTGTTCTCCAAATTTTATAATTTTTTATTATTTTAAACTTTATTATTATTAGATGTTTTATTTGTTTTATTAGATGATTACATATGGAAGAAGACTGAATGCTTGAATAAGGAGCGAACAAGGCAGAATGTTGATGGCTAGGCATTTAAGCGCCCAATTGCTGAGCGCTTAATCGGTGGAACATAAAATGTATCATGCTGCATGTCGAAATGCCTAAAAACTGAGCACTTAAGTGCTCAGTACGTTTAATGACACGTTTTTCTATCTATAAATAGAAAAAAATTATGTGTTTAGGTGATCATTCAGAGAGAGAAGCGGAGGCACGAACCCTAATTTGACGTGAGCACATCTAGGCTTGAAGATTAGGAGTTTTCTTCAACCTTTCCACCTATCTTCCATGGAGTTTGTTGGAATTTCTTCTTTGTTTTCTTCTTTCTCCATGTGTAGCTAAACTTCTCTAGTTAGGGTAATGATGGATCTTATTCTTGGATGATGTAATTTCATTTATGTGTTTAATTTGAGTTTCTCTTTCGTGATTTACATGTTTATCTCTTCTCTTAATGCTTTTCTTGATTTGGCCATTCATAGAAAGATTTTAGGGTTTATGTATGATTTGAGAAAATTGTGCACGAATCTATAACTTATGATAAACACCTCAATTTCTGCAATCGTTAGGAATAGACGTTGTAGGTTGTGTGGTCTTGCTTTTTATTCCCTTGTTTATGATCAAGCCTTCTCTATTTAGGGTTATACTAAGGGATTTGTTAACTCAAAGTAGTTTGAAGAGGATTAATATACCAAAAGATTAGATATTGATTAATTTTGGGAATTTGATTATGAATCATGAAATAGAACTTAGTTAAACTAATTTTTGAATTTGCATTAAAAGAGTTCAAGTGAAATTTGAACCCTAACACTTTGATATCATTATGCCTAATTGATTTATTTTACCTTTGTTAATGTTAAATATTTTCTTGTTAGTATTTTCTTTTATTTACATTCTTATCAATTCTCATTTTTTGATAGCTTAAATAGTGTTGATTTGACGAAGTTAGTAATTGGCAACATAATCTCTATAGGATGATACTCTTGCTCATCATTTATTATTTTTATGATTTGGTACACTTGCCAACATCACAATATCTAGGATTGGGCATAAACAACTTCCTATAGCTCTGTGACACCATCAAGTTCAATGGAGCAAGTGATGATACTATACGATTAAGGCTTTTCCCATTCTTTCTAAGGGATAGAGCTAGCTATAAGCTCAACCTCAAGGAAACATTACTACTTGGGATTCTTAGGTTAGCAAGTTCTTTACTCAATATTTTCCTCCGTCAATGTTTGTGAAGATGTGGAGTGAGATCGCATGTTTTGCTCAGAACCAAGGGGAATCTTTGTATGAAGCTTAGAAAAGATACAAGGAATTGCTGAGAAGATGCCCTCATCATGCATTTGAAATCTGGCAACAAGTTCAAATATTTTATAATGGCTTGAATCATTGCACCAAGGCTATGGTTAATGCATCTGCAAGTGGGTCTCTCAACACTAAAACTCCTGAAGAAGCTCAAGAATTGTTCAAAACTATGGCTACAAATGAGTATCAAATGCTTAGTGGAAGATCAATGGTTAAACAGGGAGTTATGGAGCTTGGCACCTTTGATGCCATACTTGTGTAAAATAAGACTATTTCGCAGCAAATTACCAATCTCACCAAGCAAATTGGCAACATACAAGAAAGCTCAGCCAACTATTAAGCTTTAACTTGTAATTTTTATGGGGGCAGTCATGCAATGGTGAATGCAAGGCAAGCAACTCAGGTTTCACTTCTCAAGAGTAAGTCAATTACATGGGTAATCCTTCAAGATCCCAAGGTAACCCTTACTCAAACACATAATCCAGGTTGGAAGAATCATCCAAACTTTTCTTGGAATAATCAAAGGATGCAACAAGTTGCTTAATAAGAGAAGAAATATTCTCTAGAGGTTGCTCTTGAAAAGCTCTCTCAATACAAGGGCTAACTTTAAAAATCAAGAGGCATCTATTTGAAGTCTGGAAACTCAAATGGGGCGAATTTCAAGATAGCTTGTAAAGAGACCTCCAAGTAATCTACATATTTACACTGTGGTTAATCCAAAGGAGCATTGTATGGTAATCAATTTAAGAAGTGGCAATACTTTGGAAGGATACGTGAAAGAAGCACCTAGCTCTTTAGGAATTGAGAAAGAGAAAAATGATGTTCCTATTGTAGAAGTCTTAATTCAAGGTGGTGGTAACGAAGAAGAAGCTAAGGAAGATCAACCGAAAGTGCAAAGAAAGAACAAGGATCGTGAGAAGAATACAACATATGAACCATCACCGTATGCTAAGATCTCATTCCCTCAAAGGTTGAAGAAGGAGAATCAAGAGAGGCAATTCTCAAAGTTCCTAGATGTCTTCAAGAAACTGCAAATAAGCAACCTTTTTACTGAAGCACTTGAGTAAATGCCATCTTATGCTAAGTTCCTGAAGGACTTGCTATTAAAGAAGAGAAAGCTCAAGGAAGATGAAACAGTGATGTTGACAGAGGAGTGCAATGCTATAATTTAGAGTAAGCTGCCACCTAAATTGAAAGATCCAGGTAGTTTCACCATCCCTTGCACTATTGGAAACTTACTATTGGTAAAGCTCAATGTGATCTTGGGGCGAGTATAAATCTCATGCCAATATCTATGATGCACAAGTTGGGAATTGAAAAGGTAAGATCATCAATGATCTCCTTTCAACTAGCAGATCGATCTACCAAACACCCTTACGATATAGTTGAAGATGTGTTAGTAAAGATGGATAAGTTCATTTTTCTAGCTAATTTTGTGGTTCTAGATATGGAAGAAGATGCAGATATTCCTTTCATTCTAGGCAAGCCTTTCTTAGCAACTGAAAGAGCATTAATTGATGTGCAATAAGGCAAGCTCATATTGAAAGTACAAGATAAGAAGGTCACCTTCAGTGCCTTTGAGGCAATGAGACATCCTATGGAGGAAGAATAATGCGCTAGGGTGGATGTGATTGATTCTTTGGTTAGTAAAGCATTAGAGCAGAGCCTTCCAACATCTCCACTCGAAACAGTGCTAGTTAACTCCAATGCCTCAGTGGATGACAATGAAGAGGCAGCATCAGAGATACTTGAGTACATAGCCAATATGGATGCTTTGCCAATCTTCCCTCGTTTAAACTTGCAGAAAGAAGAGTTGAAACAAGAAGATACAGTTAAAGAGGAGCCACCTATGCTAGAATTAAAGTTGCTATCCTCTAATCTCAAGTATGCTTTTCTTGATGAGAACAACACTTTTCCACTAATTGTGAATGTTAGCTTAGCTCAAAAGAAGAAGAGAAACTTTTGAGTGTTTTGAGAGAACACAAACCAGCTATTAGGTGGACTTTTGAGGATCTTAAAGGCATTAGTTCCACAATTTGCATTTATAAGATCTTAATGGAAGATGATTACAAGGTGGTGATTCAACCGCAAAGGAGATTAAATCCCACCATGAAAGAAGTGGTGAGAAAGGAAGTGATGAAGCTCTATGATGCAGGAATTATTTATCCTATCTGTCGCGACTGTAAATCGCGGCGGGATAAATAGCAACTCAAATGATTTTAGAAAATGAAAATGGAAAATGGAGTCGCCACCAATTTTATTTGAATTTGGAAAAATTGGAAAACCTCTCTTTGAAAATGGTCTTTAAAACCAAATTGGATTCGGAAGTCGGTTATGCTTAGGGAAGGGTGAAAACTTAATCCCATTGCACCCCTAACACACCCGTCCTCAGACGGTACCTTAAGTCAATTATGCAATTTCTTAATAATCTTTGAAAATATTTATTTTACCCCTTTTTGCAAACATTGTAACTAAAAAACGAAACCACAAAATTATGAAAATTTAATTTTAGCTTGACAGAAGTGAAATTCTGCTCTTACGTATCCCCTGGTGCAATGGGGAACTCAAAGTTACGTAGTTCTTTAAAAAAATATTGTGGGTTGGTTGATTTTAAAAAAAAAATTTGAGAAATTTGAATCAACAAGCCATCGCGGCTCAGTTATTCAAATTAATGATTAAATGAGTGAAACTCGCGTCACGCTAGAGACGTCACCCATTGATTATCAAATTTGTCGCAAAACTTTTTATTTAAAATTTATCAATTAGCAATTTAACTAAAAAAAACATGATAATAATTTAAATGTAATAATAATAATAAATGTAAATTATCAAGCTGTCGCAACTCAGATATTTACAAAATATATGGGTTAGCAAGCTGTCGCAACTCAGGTAACCCATTTTTATTCCTTTTTAAAAAAATGTTTAATTATTTTTTATTTATTATTTTTTACTCCCAAATTCTAGCCCAACAAACTGATAATAAATGAAACAAAAAAAGAACAAGGAAACGTAAAAGAAAACCAAGAAACAGATAACCCAAAACTTAGAGATTCAACAGTAAGGACCTCATTTACGATCAAATTAGCAGGGGAGGTGGTGGCTTCTTCGATTCGACTTCGGTCGAATTTCGAAGTCCGACGGTCGGGAGTGCTTTCTCGAGGTCCGACGGTCGAGTACAAGGTTGCTCAATAAACACTCGGTAGTGCAAGAGGTGACTCGTAGGAGAGTGACCGGTATTGATGCTCGATGGTTGAAGGATTTGGTAACCGATCCGATGGTCGGTTGGAAATGATCTAGAATTCGACGGTCGGTTGGAAAGGATCTCGGGTTGGTCGGTGAGGTTGACCTTGGTGAGGTTCGACGGTCGATTGGAAAGGATCGGGGTGAGGTTCGACGGTCGGTTGAAAAGGATCCGGGGTCGGTCGGTGAGGTGGATCTTATTTATCGGTGAGGAGAAAGTTTTAGGGTTCGACGGTTGAGTGGGAGGTTGGTGGATGGTGATGGAGGTTGGATAGGTTGTTGGTGAGGTTGCTTGGTGAGGATGGTGACCGGTGTGGTTCGACGGTCGATTGGAAGGAGTTTGGTTGATGGTGTGAAGGTTTGGATGGCTTGTCGGTAAGAAGAGTGGAGCTCACGGTTCGACGGTCGGGTGGAGATGAATGTGGATGGTAAAATGAAGGATCCGGCTTCTATGCGGTCCGATGCCTCGGTGAGGAAGGTTGATGGATTCGACGGTCGAATGAGGGGATGGAGTTTAGTTGATGGTAATGGAGTTTTGGACGGGTTGTTGGTGGATGGTGATGGAGATTGGATGGGTTTCGACGGTCGGGTTAGAGGTGAAGGTGGGCTTTGTGAAGTTGGTCGAGGGTCACAATGGTATGGTTCGACGGTCGAGTTGGAGGTGAAGGTGGGCTAGTAACTGGGGTGGTTCGACGGTCGGTTCAGGGATGAAGGTGGGTTTTGTGAAGTTGGTCGAGTGAGGGGATGGATTTGGTTTAAAGGATTACGGCCCGACGGTCGGTTGTGATGTGGTCTTATGGTGGCAGAAGGTGATGAGAATGGGGTGAAGTTTGGAGGATCTAGGGTTCAACGGTCGATTGAAAGGCTGATGGCTTCTGTGCGGTCCGACGGTCGGATGAGAGGATGGATTCGACGGTCGGCTGGGAGGTTGATGGCAGAAAATGCTTGGGTGATGGAAGGTGGATGCCAAGGAAGCTTGCCGCCGTGGATGATAGTTTTAGGCTAATGGTAGGTGAAGGAGAGGAAGATGAATATTGGTAATGAAGATGAAGGGGAATGGGTAAGCTCGTCGGTATTAGTGCGAGAATGCTCACCGTTGAAGCTTAGAGAGAAGGTGATGATGAGTTGATTAGGTTGGTGTGCTTGAAGAATCTGGTGAAGGTTGGTCTTTGAAAGTTTTTATCGGCCTCCGATGGAGAGATCCCCCTAAGGTCTTGAAGTTGGTCCATCTTATTAGTTGCTAGATCGGTGATAATGGAGTGGGTGAATCGGTGAGGGAGTAGGTGCAATTAGTGTGGAATCTGTTTGTTCAAGTAGTGCAAGTGGGAAACTAAGTGGGGAACAAAAGCGTCCTTGTGGAAAAAGAGAATGAGAGGCAAAAGTGCTTGTCCCCTGCTGCAGTGGTGATGCTGCATGGCTAAAGAAAAAAAAATGATTTTTATCCCAATGAAAAAAAAACAAATCTTTTTATTTTTATTTTTTTATTATTTTCTTTTTTTTCATTTTTTTTTTTTATTTTTTATTTTTCATTTTCTATTATATTTTGGGCTTATGTATTTGGGTTAAAAAGATGGGTTAAAAAAGGATTACAAAAATCTTTTTTTTATTTTTTTTTCTCTTTTTTTGTTTCTTTTTTATTATTTTTTTAGTCCGGTCAAAATTGGGTGTTCACACTATCTCAGATAGTTCATGGGTAAGTTCGGTACAAATTGTTCCGAAGAAAGGGGGAATGACGGTGATAGTGAATGACAAAAATGAACTTATTCCCATAAGGACTGTCACCGTGTCACCAGATGGAGAATGTGCATAGATTACGGGAAGCTCAACAATGCAATAAGGAAGGATCATTTTCCCCTTCCATTTATTGATTAGATGGTAAAGAGGCTAGCTGGTCACACCTATTATTGCTTTTTAGATGGCTATTCTAGTTATAATTGGATCTTAGTGGCACTCGAGGATTAGGAGAAGACTGCTGTCACATGTTCATATGGAATCTTTGCGTATCGAAGAATGCCATTCAGATTATGCAATGCTCCCACAACTTTTCAAAGGTGTATGATTTCTTTTTCTTTTTTTTTTGAAATGATTGAAAAGTTTGTTAAAAGTTTTATGGATGATTTTTCTATATTTGGATCTTCTTTTGATTCTTGTCTATCTAATCTCTCTTTGGTTTAGGAAAGATGTTAGGAAACCAACTTAGTGTTGAATTGGGACAAATGAAACTTCGTGGTGAAGGAAGGAATTGCTCTAGGGCATCGCATCTCTTCACGGGGAATTGAAGTGGATCGAGCGAAAGTGGAAATTATTGAGAAACTACCCCCTCCCACCAATGTCAAGGGAGTAAGGAGTTTCCTTGGGTATGTTGGATTCTACAGAAGATTCACAAACGATTTCTCCAAGATCACCAAACTATTATGGTAACTACTTGTTAAAGATGCACATTTTGTTTTTGATAATGACTGCTTAAATGCATTTAATGTTTTGAAAAGTAAGCTCATTTCTACTCCCATAATTGCTACTGCTAACTGGAATTTACCTTTTGAATTAATGTGTGATGTAAGTGTTTATGTTGTGGGTGCTATTTTAGGACAGAGAAAAGATACAATTTTGCATGTTATTTATTATGCTAGTTTTAAATGATGCACAACTTAACTATGCAACCACAAAAAATGGATTGCTTGCAGTAGTCTTTGAATTTGATAAATTCTATTCTTATTTGGTTAGGTCAAAAGTTATAGTTTATACTGACCATTCAGCTTTAAAATATCTCTTGACTAAACAAAGTGCAAAACCTAGATTGATTAGATGAATTTTACTATTATAGGAGTTTGAATTGGAGATTCAAGACAAGAATGGAACGGGAAACTTGGTAGATGACCACTTGTCAAGAATCACATAAGAAGGAGGTTTAGAAGAAGATCAAGTGCCAATAAAGGAAGATTTCCCAGATGAACAATTGTTCTCCCTCCAAATCCTCCATTGGTATGCTGATTTTACAAATTACAAGGTTGTCGGACTCATCTCATCTGAGCTGACATGGCAACAAAGGAAAAAGTTCTTACATGACGTCAAGTATTATGTCTAAGATGAACCATTTCTTTTTAAAAGATATGCTGACGATATGTTGAGAAGGTGTGTTTCGGATGAAAAAGCGCTAAGCATCCTGTGGCATTGTCATGGTTCTGACTATGGAGGTTACTTTGGAGGGAATAAAACAGTAACAAAGGTATTGCAATCTGGTTTTTATTGGCCTACCCTTTTTAAATATGCTTATAAGTTTGTTGAAAGTTGTGACAGGTGTCAAAGAGTTGGGAACATCTCTAGAAAGCATGAAATGCCACTCAACAACATCCTGGATGTGGAGTTGTTTGACATCTGGGGAATTGATTTCACACGCCCCTTCCCTTCCTCATTTTCTAATCAATTTATATTCGTGGTTGTTGATTATGTGTCCAAATGGGTGGAGGCCATTGCCACACCAACTAAAGATGCTAAAGTGGTCGTCAAGTTTGTTAAAATAACATTTTCACTAGATTTGGCACCCCTAGAGCAATAATTAGTGATGGTGGGAAGTATTTTTCTAATAGACAATTTGAGTCTATTTTGAGCAAATTTGGTGTTAAGCATAAGATAGCTACCCCCTATCATCCCCAGTCAAGTGGTCAAGTAGAGGTTTCTAACAGGGAATTAAAAAGCACACTAGAAAAGACTGTTTATACCTCTAGGAAGGATTAGTTACTTAAGCTAGATAATGCATTATAGGCATACAAGACTGCATTCAAAACTCCCATTGGTATGTCCCTATATAGGCTAGTCTTTAGTAAATCTTGCCATCTCCCTGTGGAATTGGAACATAAAGCTTTTTGAGCAATTAAATTTTTGAATTTTGATGTGAAAGCTCCAGGTGAAAAAAGATTGCTACAGATGAATAAAATGAAGGAATTCAAAAATGAAGCCTATGAAAATGCTCGTCTATACAAGGAAAGAACAAAGTTGTGGCATGATAGAAAGATCACCTCAAGATACTTTAAACCTAGTCAGCAAGTTTTGTTGTTTAACTCACGGCTGAAGTTGTTTCTAGGTAAATTGAAATCTAAGTGGTAGTATCCATTCCATGTCAAGGAAGTTTCTCCCTTTGGAGAAATTGAAGTTGTAGAACCTCATTCGAGAAGAAGCTTCAAAGTCAATGGACAAAGATTGAAGCACTATTGGGGAAGAGAGATTGATCGCCAAAAGTACTCTTAAGCCCTTAGCCAACCCAATTAAGAATTAGAAACATCGAGCTAATGACGATAAACAAGCGCTTTTTGAGAGGCAACCCAAGTTTCTTTTCCCTTTGTTTTACTTTATTGCATTGCTTTTGAATTAGTTTTTTTGGTTATTTGATTTGTCTTTTTAATTAATGCTTGTTATAACATCCTCTAAAACATGTTAGACTTATAAATAGTTACAGAGGTAGCTTAATACTTGTTTAACATTAGCTTAAAATGACCTAAATATTAGCATAAATGGCTTAGCTAATGGAAATATATGTGGATAATTTATTTCTAAGTCACTAATGTGTATACTATGATATGGTTAAAATTTAGGAATAATCAAAGTTGATTTGGTATTTTTAAGCATACTAGTTATGTGTTTTTATGCTGAATTGACTAGTCACAGATATGAAAAAATGTGATATTGGTGAAACATGATTTTTGATGAATCTTAAGATTTATTTTCAACTTGTTAGAAGTTAAGAAATTTGATTTGAAGAAATCTAAGTGTTCTTAGCAGATATAATTGTTATAGCTAATATGATAAGTGACTTAAGTCACCTATGGTTAGCACCCTTTTATTGACTTTTTCTTGAGAGATATTTCTTCATTTTTCACTCATTCTCCCTTTGCTCACTCACGGTTCAGCAGCTCCAACAGAGACAGAAGAGGAAACAAAGAGGGAAGAGGAGAGAAAGAAGAGGAAAGCTAAAGGAAAAGGCAAGCTTGTGATCTTGTGATCAACATTACCATCTTTGCCCCAATAGGTAGGGGTTTCTGAATTCAAAATACCTTTTCTTTCTTATCTCCATGTTTATGCTTGTTTGAGGTTTAATGAGTCAAAATGAGATTTTGAGGTGTTTTGAGTGATTTTCTTGCTTGGATAAGTTTTAAGGGTTGTTTATGACTTGTTCATAGTATGAGTTTAGGTTAGAAACTTAGAACTCTTCATTTGGACCTTTAATGCTCAAAGTGAGAAAATCGGTGTTTAGATGAGTGATTTGGTTCAAGAATCCAAAATTGATGAAATGAGTTAGTGATTAATGTTTCCTATATGTTAGCCAACTTGTTAAGGACTTAAAATTACATAGAAACTGTAACACCCTCCTTAGGGCGTCACACTTCGTGTTACTCAATTATCATATCGCCCCTTCGTTATGAAATCGTGCTTGTAATATAAATACAAGTTGTAAAATTTCTTGATGATAGTAAGATAAACTTAGCGGAAATTAAAACATTACAACATCATTACAATAAAATTTTACATTATATATACATAAGTCGTAGTACTGTCATACTTTAATATTTACAAATTGGACCCTAAAAATATTCACACATTAATTAAATTACATAATGCCCAAGTAACTCTAAACATGCAGAACCCTCAAACGGGTCCTCATCAGACTCCTCAACAGGGAGGAATCCAATTTGACACAAAATATACAATACTAACCATACCAGGAGTATGGTAGTAAGCTCCCTATTACTATTTATGTGAGAAATACATTTTCCAACAAGCTCGACGCACTATGCCTCTGGTTCCCATAAACCTTACGAAAACTCAGTATCTCCATCTCTTTAGAATTCAACCTCCTTCTCGAAAATCTGATCTTCCTTGCGTTCTCACTCAACGTCTTGCTCAATCTCTTTACAATTATAAATACAATACAGAAATAGACAGACAAAGAGGTGAGATCACCTACGCCAATACCAGTATGGTAGCAATGAAGATAAACACATACAAATTCTCATACCATACATCATACATAATTACAATTATATCATCAATATCATTTATCTAACACACATCATATCTCACATCAACACATCATACATAATTACAATTATGCTACCAACATCATTTATCATCATAATTCATAATTACGTCCATGTCCTTATGAATATTCACTTATTCAATAATTCAGTTATCAAAATCAATAATTATGAAAATACCCTCAGTATCTCTGTATATGCATCTAGACTCATGTACCTAGACTCAATTTTCCTACTCCATGGAGCTAAAACTCGGGTCGGAAAGAGTGATCGAAAAGAATCTGTCTGCACAACATGCCTCAGACCACGTGCTCATTCTCTTTGCTCATTTAGCATTTGCTCATTTAGCATTTGCACATCTAGCATATGCATCACAGTCTTTATCAGATCTCGATTATGGATAGTGTCTCGGTCCGGATCATCGGTGTGTTGCATCGGTCTAACCTACGGTACAGAAGCTTTATTCTCTGTCCATTGTAGGCAACCCGCACCCCGATGCCCCCAAGGTCAACGAGTGACCTACACTACGCACATCGCACCCACTCAGGAGGTGTGTTCTTTCCTTCTTTCGGCAATCAGCCTTATTCAGCCCATCAGACTTTTTCAATGCACATTCAAATGCACCTTTCTCAGTTCAATTCATTCTCTCATCTTCTCAATTCAATTTTCTTTATCTCATATTTGGGGTCCTCATATAGGCCCAACAATATTATTACTATAATTTCATCGTGAAACCATATTTTTCGCATTTTCTCAAATCACGTATCAATTTTTCATCATTTCTCAATCACGTAAAATACTTTTCACACGTTTTAAATTAAGAATACTAGTTTCCTCAGTTAACACCAAAACTAAAATTCATTTTTCATATTTGCATAATAACTCCTCAAAACATAATATTTGCATTATAATCCTCATCCAAATAATATTTTCACAACAGTCCCTTATAAAAGTCACATTTACGAAATAGTCCCTTGAAAAATTCATATTTTACGAAATCATCCCTCATAAAATTCATATTTACAAAATAGTCCCTCAAAAATTCATATTTTACGAAATCATTCCTCATAAAATTCATATTTACAAAATAGTCCCTCAAAAATTCATATTTACAAAATAGTTTTTCATAAAATTCCTTTTTACGAAATAATCTTTCATAAAATTCATAATTTACAACATAATCCCTCATAAAAATCTATTGACGAAATAGTCCTTCATAAAATCACATTTACGAAATAGTTTCTCATACAAATTATATTTATGAAATAGTCCCTCAAAAACCATATTTACTAAATAGTCCCTTATAAAAATCATATTTACAATATAACCATTCAAAAATCAATACTTACAACATGTCCCCATTAAACACAAAAATTACAATATTGCTCCTATAAAATCATAATCTGTATTATTTCTCCAAAATCATTTCATCTTGCTGTATTCAACTCTTCCAAATTCAATTCCTTTTCTTTCAAATTCTAAATTCTCAGTTTAATCTATCATATTATTCACATCCTAATTTACACATACACTTACATGCATTCAGTTTCATACATACCAACATTTATCAAAACAATAAACATATTATCACACATGCAATCATAATTTCAAAGCCATAAACACCACAATCACAAACAATAAATCACCAACAACACAATCGTAACTAAAGAAGTAATTAAATAATAAGTGAATAAACCCTTAGGGGTTTTTCACCAGACACAACCATCTCCACACCACCAAAACTTGGTTGGTGAGGTTAAATCTCCCTCTTACCTCTTGAAGAACCTCCAAAGCTCCTTGTATATCTCCTTCAAGCAAACTCCCTCCACCAAGAGCTTCTTGGAAACCAAAGAAAACATGCAATATTAATACCTAAGGCTCTAAACTAAAATAATCATGGATTAAAATCATGATTAGAACTTTGAAATGAAGAGAAACATGAAGATTAAAGAATCCTACCTTCAAGGCTTCAAACTTGAGCTTTGAAGAACAAGATAAAAAAAATAGATGATTTAGGCTTAGGTTTTAACTACCAAAATGTCTTGAAATGAAGTAGGAAAGTAAGAAATAAGATAGTTTAGAATTATAGAAGAGTGATTGATGAAAAAAGGGTGGAAGGCCGTGAGGTTGGAGAAGAAAAGAAGAAAGAAATTTGAGAGCTTTTACTATTTGGAGAATTTTGAAGAAAGATGAAGACTTTGACTATGCATGGCCGTAAACCATTTTGAGAGAAAATGGAGTGAAGTCTTTGGGTGAGAGAAGATGAATTTGTGAGGATGAAATGGAGAGAAAAGGAAGAAAGATGATGCTCAGGTTCGTGGAATTTGAGAGAAAAAATGAATATTGTTTTTGATGTGAGAGAAAATGTAATTTATGAGAGTGAAATTATGAGGCAGTTGCCGTGGGATAAGCTTAAATAAAGTTTAGGATTTACATGAAGTAAAATATCTTATTCTGAATGCACGTGGCTGATGTCATTCATTTGACTTTCAAGGCTTTTAGATTGTTCAAGAATCTTGTAGAACCTCCTTCAAGCTGCTACGTAGCCGACGTAGAATCCCTCCAAATTGCTGCATGAACGTGAGTTTCAAGGAAATTTTTCGACGAAAAATGACATAACAACATTCGGTAGATGGGAGAACATCATTTCCCCAAGAATGGTTAAAATCAAGTGTTGTCGGATGAGAACTCTGTCGAATGGTGATTCTGTCGAACGAAATGAAAGGCTATCGGATGAACTTGAAAAGGTCAACAAATATCCTAATTCGTCGAACAGGTGTTGATGTTGAAGAAATCTTCCAATTATCGAATCGACGAAATACTATATGGTCAGAAGATCAAATTCGACGGTTTTTGAAATTAGAAAAGTTTTTCTACTGAAATCAGGAATTCTTACTCGACGGTCGTTAGCACCATAATTCGATGAATATTATCATTCAAATTCGATGGACATTGGTATCCCTACTCGACAGATATTGACATTTTCACTTAACTGATACTAGCATCCTCACTCGACAAATTTTAACTTGGTACTTAATAATTAAAAGATCCAATTCGACGGATTTTAACATGGTACCAAATAGTAAGAAGATTAAATTCGACGTATTTGGATAGAAGTCCAAATTCGATGGATATGACATTGTCTTAAAAGATCCTATTTCGACGGATTTTGGTATTGTTTTAAAAGGTATATTTCGACGAATATAAACATCTTCAATTTGACTTGTGAAATCGTGCAACAAGATTTAGGGAAAAGGAGAACCATATTGTTCTTAACTGATTCTTTACTAACAGAACGTCCATCGCTTTGTCGAGCCTGAGGACTTCTCCCATGTTTTGAATAGATGGTCTTCTGTCGGAAAAATGGTCTTGGTCGGAATAGATGGTCTTTGTCGGAAGAGCGACCATAATGGCCAAAATCTTTGATTTCTGATTCAAGAATTGAGAATCAGTTTCATCCAGTCTTGAGGTATTTTGGGTTTGGTCGAACTACCGATTGATGTTGTCGGGAAAATGCTCTGAAAGTGTCGGATTCAACTCACTATTTAACTTATGCTTGCATTCAGTAATTAAATCCGACGGGATCAAAATGTTAGGAAAATTTCTTCAAGTGTTTGGATCTTGTCCAAATTCTGTCGATGTCAAGACCTTCAAAAATCTTGGATTGTCGAATGAGTTACGTGAGATTGATCTTTTGGATCCCTATAAGGCTTGAGAAAGACCGAGTCTATCGACAGGAGTATATTCATAAAACTGTCGAGCTTTGTTTGTTGGAATAGGCTTGAAATGAAGTCAGTATCGACAAGAATCTATTCTCAAAAGAAATTGTCGAATTCGGTTTGTCGAAACAGGTTTTGAAATGAAAACCATTTGGGAAAATGTTGAGGAACTTCTGTCGGATTGGGATTTCCAGAATTTTGGTCGAATTAGAATTCCAGAATTTTGGTCGGTTGAGTATAATGGCAAATTAAACTATAGGGTCAAAATAATTCATAGCAATAACATGACTATGCATCAAGCAACATATATTTATCAAGTAAAATAGAATTATTTTACAGATAAATTCTAAAAATTAATAGATTCTTTTCTGTGTTACTCAGATTCGGGTTAAGTAAGATCCCCCGTCTCTAAATAATCAGACAAGAATTTCCCTAGCCCGAAAATTATTATTTTCTTGACCAGGAGCAAATCACACAAAATAATCACAAATAGTATCGGAATAATCAAATTATTTTTATAATGCACAGAAAACACAGAGTAGTGTGATTCTGTCAGCTCTTGCAACATAGTCTAAAATTTGGGGTGTTACAGAAACCAATTTGAAGTGGCTAAATTTCGTGGCTTACACCAATGGAACAGTGCAGCCATCTGTAGAATTCTGCAAATTTGTTACTGGGCAATTAGCGCTTAGGCACTTAGGGGTTGCGCGCTCAAGTGCCCAATGCCTAGAGGCATTTTCTTCAGTTTCATGTGATAGGCACCCAGGCGCCTGCGGTACGCACTCAAGCGCCCATCGTCTAGAGAGTTTCACCTGTTACGGTTGTCTAAGCGGTTAAGTGCTTGGCTTGAGGCTCCTAGGCATAGAGATAGGGTAGAGACTAATTTTTAGCATATGATGCTAATTGGATTCCTTACTTGACGGGATCATTTGTGCAAGTCCTTTAGGGTGTAATGAAACACTTTTGGGGATATTTCTTGGAGAGAATTATCAACTTGCATATGTGAAAAGTTTGGGAATTTTAGACATTCAAAGTGTGATAGAATGCCTATGTTAGTGTTTAGAATCTTGATCAACATGAGATTGATTTTTAAATCACTTGTGAAGTGATTGAGTGGGGTGCTAGATACAATTCTTATTAGTGACATAAATCTTGCTGCTTCGTGTGATGAGTTAGCTTGGAGTTCCATGGTTACTATTGTTGTATTGTGATATCTTTGCATGTTTTAATTTCAAACTTGTTAACTGCTATTTCCTATGTATTGTAACATTAGATGGTGTGCACAACCATATGGCCTGGGAATGAGGTGTTGGATCCAATTTCTCCTAGCATTACTGCTATGATGGCCAAGATTACCAGTATGCGGGGTTAGTATTAGTATTCTCACCTGGGTAAGGGAAATGAATCTATACATCACTAGGTAGTGTCAGGGCTTTGTATGCCTATCCTACCCAGTATAAACAAGGGAACGAGGTTCCTGGGAAATAAGTAAGTAACATGTGTTTTCTAAAACCAAAAGTTTCACAAGCATTGCATCATTATATTATTAGATGTTGTGTGAGCATAATCATATATCATAACATAAAGCATTGCATTTGTGGATGATTATATGGGCAGTTGTCTTGCTTGGTTGCCTCGCTTGTTCGATGATGTCTTAGGATTGTATGGGCAATTCTTTGATATTAATGATTATCATGTAATCTATTACATAGTGTGTATGTATGTTTTCAGTTGGTTTATTTGTTGTAAATAAATAACTACTAGTTTTGGTTTACTCATACTGAGAATTTTGTGATTTCTCACTCCTTTGTGTTTCCATGTAAATCTAGGTGAAGACCCTCTAAAGAGAAAGAGCAAAAGAAGAAGAAAAAGACTTAGTTTTAGTTATTTTGTTTCTTTATGTATCAGTTGGTGTGTATTTTCTTTGCTTTTTAGTTTATAAAAGTTTATGTATTATAGTGTGGCTTTTGGGCCAGTGATGTATATATATGACCTTTTCCATTCTTTGTGGCTCTCTATAATGAATACACAGGTTATTATAGATTTATGTTTTATGTATTTTTAGGAAGTGATATACTTGATACGATTTATCTTGAAATATTCTAATTATTTTATGGTAATTCTATTAGGGTGTTACATTTGTAAAGTTTTTCCCTTCAAATTTGAGTTGATTATTTTAGTTAATGCCTTGGAATTTTTCCAACCAATGATTAAGCGATGAGAAACCTACTGCTTAATCGTGCAACTCCAGTAGCACTCACAGATTCTGTGAGCCAGCGCTTAAGCGGTGAAAAACCCATCGCTTAAGCGCACAACACCAAAACATAGTTTTAAAAGAGTTTTCTGCAATTTTTCCCAAAACCCTAACTCTCTCTTCCATCTTCAACTCAAATCCATCTTAATCACCCTTAGTCCTTCCAAACACCAACCCTAACCTATTCCAACCCTACACCTAATCCTCATCTTTAACCTCTCCAATTCGTGTAAAATCTCCATTGAATAGCATACCTAGGGCGTGAAATTGGGGAAGGTGTGGTGTGCTAATCCAACATCTTGCCAATCCAACCCTAACCTATCTCCATGATGGAGGCATATGTCAGTGAAGAAGGTGTGCCAATCCAACATCTTGCTTTACCAGCTCTTGTTAGATGGAGGAGGCAGCAATGACCAATTAAAGAAAGGTTAACCAGGGTCGAGCAAGAAGTGCGGGACTACAGAGGGATGTTAACCTACCTTATGCACTGCATGTCTGGGATGAAAGGAATGATATGCAACCTAGCTTCTCAACTAAACTTGGATCTGGACGAGCTTAGAGGCCTTCCCCTCTATGTCCCACAAGAGGAACAAGAGAGGAGGAAGATGATGAGGAGGAGCATGATGAGGATGAGGAGAAGGATTGAATAAATCGCCAAACAATGAGTTTTTCTTAGCCCTCCACTTTTATTTTAGTTTTTACATTTCCTTTGTTAATTGCTTATATTTTGTTTGCACAATGAGGGCACTATTTATCTTAAGTTTGGGGGAGTAGCTTTGCTAATTTTGTTTCTAATTTTCTTATTTTCTACTATATATTAGTATTTTGTTTTGAGTCACATTGTTGAAACTAAGCATACTGGTGTGTTGAATTGAATATCAAATGATTGCATGAACTGTGGATTGATCTCTTTTGTTGGGGAATCACATGAGAATTCAAGAGTTATGTTTATCTCTATTGCTTCAATTATGTATGAATGCATCTCTCATCTTTATGTTTGCTAGACCTTGAAATATGAATGCATGTTAAGGTTAGAGAAAGTTTATGGAAATACATGTGTGTGGATTACTTGCATCTAGAAGTTGTCATATTCTCTCTTGAGGCGAAATCCTAGGCAATGCATGATTAAGGAAATAATAAGGGCATTCTTTGGACCGTTTGGGCTTTTCAAGCTAACCTTTAAAAATAATATATCCCTAGGTCCCCTTTTGCAACCTTGTTTGTGTTTGGCCTTTATTCTTTTTATTTACCTACATTTTCCGTTTCCTTACCCTTAAAAAATATATTTCCCTCTCACATATTCTTTGTTGAGTGTATATCTTATATTATTTTATTATTCAATCCTTTTAATAAGTTATTTTTGTGCATGAAGTATTAAAGGAGCTAAGAAAAAAAAAGAAAAAAAAGAAGAGAAAATAAATAAATAAAAAATAAAAATAAAAATAAAGTGATTGATGCTTATGGTCTGTTTTGCACTTATTCAATATTTTGTGGCTTAGATTTTGAAATTTGCATGATTTTGTATATTAACTTTTGATTTATTTATCCTACCCCTTCTTTCTTAACCCTCACTCTTGACTTTACATTACAAGCTTAAAAAGACTCTTTTGATCATGGTTATGTTTTGTTTACATTAGTGGAGGGAGAAGTGAAAAATAACCCTATGGATGCGAGTTTGATGTGCAGTTGAAATTTTATAAACTTATCCGGGCTTGTACTTCATGAATAAGAATTGCTCTTACATTCATCTTTATGGGAAGTGATTTTTGTATAAAAGTTGCATGTGAGAGTAAATATAATAATTGGATTGTACATGTGTGATATCTTGAAATGAGATTATGAAGTAGTTTATGAGGATATGAATGATACTTAATAACCGATATTGTTATGTTTGAGTCTGCATGTTTTGAATTTTTAGTTGTTTATTCTTTTTTTCATGTTTTGAATTCTTTTTCTTGTTTTGCTTGAGGACAATCAAAATCTTAAGTTTGGGGGAGTGATGAACTTGTAAAAACTCATTTTTTATAGTTCAAAATCTTAGTTTTTACCCTTTTTCAATCCCTTTTGATTGAGCTTTGTTTCAAATTTTATCATGTTTTTATTATTTTAAACTTTGTTCTTATTACGTGTTTTATTTGTTTTATTAGGTGATTACACATGGAAGAAGACTGGATGCTTAAACAAGGAGCGAACAAGGTAGAGATGAAGTTTCTGGTGCTGGCCGCTTAAGCACCTAACTATTATCCACTTAATTGCCCAAGCACAAAATGTTGATGGTTGTGCACTTAAGCACCCAATTTCTGAGTGCTTAATTGGTGGAACACAAAATGTATCATGTTGCGCACCTAAGCGCCCAAAAATAGAGTGCTTAAGCACTCAGTATGTTTAATGACGCATTTTTTTTGTATATAAATAGAAAAAGTTATGTGTTTGGGTGACCATTCAGAGAGAGAAGCAGAGGAATGAACCCTAATTTGACGTGGGCGCATCCATGCTTGAAGATTAGGAGTTTTATTCAACCTTTTCACTTATTTTCCATGGAGTTTGTTGGAATTTCTTCTTTGTTTTTTTCTTTCTCCATGTTTAGCTAAACTTCTCTAGTTAGGGTAATGATGGATTTTGTTCTTGGATGATGTAATTTCATTTATATGTTTAATCTGAGTTTTTATTTCATGATTTACATGTTTATCTCTTCTCTTAATGCTTTTCTTGATTTGGCCATTTTTGGAATGATTTTAAGGTTTATGTATGATTTGGGAAAATTGTGCATAAATCTAGAATTTATGATAAACACCTTAATTTCTATAATAACTAGGAATAAACATTGTAGGTTGTGTGATCTTGCTCTTTATTCCCTCATTTTTTTATAAAGCCTTCTCTATTTAGGGTTATACTAAGGGATTGATTAACTCAAAGTAGTGTGAAGGTGATTAATATACTAAGGGATTATATATTGATTAATTTTGGGAATTTGATCATGAATCATGGAATAGAACTTAGTTAAACTAATTTTTGAATTTGCATTAAAAGACTTCAAGTGAAATATGAACCCTAACACTTTGATATCATTATCTTTCAACCTTTGCCTAATTGATTTATTTTACCTTTATTAATGTTAAATATTTTCTTATTAGTATTTTCTTTTATTTACATTCTTATCAATTCTTGTTTTTCGATAGCTTAAATAATGTTAATTTGACAAACTTAGTAATTGGGAACATAATTTTTGTGGGACAATACTCGTACTCATCATTTATTACTTTTGCAATTTGGTACATTTGCCAACATCACAACATCTAGGATTGGGCATGGCTCCCTGTCTCTATGGGCACTCTATGGCAAAGTGTCCTGGTTGACCACACGCGTAACACACCGACTTGCTTGCTAAGTAAGGTCTATCACCATATTGTCTCCCACATCTAGCACATCTAGGTCCCTTGGGGTCTACCTGAACCTGCTTGCCTTTATTCTGAGGATAGTTAGGTTTAGAAGCACTGTTCGTGAACCTTTAACCTATTCTTTTCCTTTTTTGAAAACCTTGTGAAATATGCTCTAGTTGGGGTTTAGAATCACCAGATTCCACAATTCTACACTTATTTACCAAAGAGGGGAAATCTCTAATCTCTAGGGGCCTTATTTCCTTCTTAATATGATCACTCAAACCAGATTCAAACTTTACATATTTCTAGTTTTTATCCATGTTGTACTTAAAGTAAGAGGAAAACTTGGACACTTCCTCAAACCTATCTATATACTGCCCTATCGACATACGCCCTTGTTCTAGTTTTAAAAACTCTATTTCCTTTTCATCTTGTAAGTTCTTTAGAAAATACTTACCCAGGAAGACCATCCTAAACACTTCCCATGAATTTTGAGTTCCTAGTACTTCCATTAACCTTCTAGCACTTTTCCACCAATAATCCGCCTCCCCCCTTAACATATAGGAGGCAAAGGAAATTCTCTGCTCATTCGTACACTCCCTCACTTCAAAAAATTTCTCCATTTCACTCAACCACTCCTCAGTGTATATTGGATCATAGTCTCCTTGAAATGATGAACGATTTGTCTTCCTAAACTCGGAGAGGTCATGGAAGTTCTAATTTCTAACTGGAACCTCAAGTACCGACTGTACTGGTGGTGCCGGCTATTGGGGTAAAGTTGCTTCTATTCTCTGAAGCACCCTAGTGGTAACAACATTTTACTTCCTCATAGCAACTGCCATTGCTATAAACACTCTAGCCATATCCACTGAACCTTCATTGGAAGAATCTCTATTTCCCCTAGTTTGCCTTAGTGAAGCCATAATATCCTGTACACACAAAATAATAAATATTAAGTTGATCGGTCTCAATATCATGTAACAATGCGACAATAGCTAATAACATTCATACCTAAGGCAGCATGCAATTTTATCCATATATCTCACAATGAGATAAGAAAATACACAACACAAAACAAGAATAATTAAACATGTCTAACAACAGTCAATCTTTACCCCAGCTCAACAGGATGATATGCTCTGATACCATAATATAAAATCCCCAATACTACAACTTGAGTATGCCCGATATATGCTGAAGTAAATAGGATTATGAATGTTACTTCTAACTCTATCTTAATAGATTACCACATAATAACTATACAGAATAATATATAAAAAAAGCCTTGAAAGAGAAAGTAAAGTGTACAATAATTTGTACCTAAAAAAAACTTGTTCTTTACTGGTACATTTAATATAAATGTCTGAGGATATACAACATAAGCCCCAAGGGCATAAATACAAACCATAAGACATAAAACAAAACTATAATGTACAAAGCATAGCTACTCTAATACATCATCTTCATTTCTTAATCTTGGGAGGCACTTGACCTAGATTTATCATGGAAACAAACAAAGGGTGAGAATTCACAATTGTCAGTAATAAGGTTTCATAATCAAACAATTATATCATTACAAATACAATCTTAATAAATGAGGAGTACAATACATTTTAAAACACTTCCATGGCTCAACTTTAGAAAATAAAGGAACCAAGCTAAGTAAATATCCATGGCTCATCAAAGAAATCAACCTCAACTTACATCCATGGCTCAATAAAGAAACCAAGCCTAACTTACATCCATGGCATCAATAAAGAAACCAAGCTCAATTACTAGATATACGCATATGGCAATCCATAACCATTGGATGCACAAAGGCTTATACTTTTATACATAAGTTATGTGGTTATTCCATTCATGAAATACCCTTAATAGTGTCTTAACACATACCAAAAATCATGTATAAAGGATTCCAAAATATAGGAAACGCCATTTCCTCAAAAATAAAATAGGGGACAAACTGTCTTTGGGCACTTGATCGCTCAATTTTTGAACGCTTAGGTGCTTCATGATAGCAAAACTCTCTCAATTTTTCTGTCATTGCACGCTTAGGCACTAAGCTTTCGAGAAATTAGTCACCCAACACTTTGGCTCTTTAGCCATGCACGATTAAGCGCTCACTCTTTGAGCACTTAGGTGCCCTACACGCTTCTGCTCTCTGGCCTTGAGTGATTAAGTGCTTAACTTCTGGCCATTAAGCGCCCAACACCAAATTTATCATGTCCTATTCCATTGAATTTCCAACCAAACTTAGACACACCAAAAACATATTCTAAGTGGTTTTCACCCTTATACAAGGTCTCTAAACATGTGATTATATTCATGCACAAACTCAAATCACTAACATAGTGAAAAGATGAATAAAATGCAACTCTATTATACCCATTTCCACCCCTAAACTAATGGAAAAACAAGGATACAAACATGTTCAAAATCATAACTATGTATAGAATAAGCCATGAACACTCCATTTCAGACCATTGGAGGCAAGAACCAAACATGGAAACCACACATGCCTCTCAAATCCATTTTTATCCAAACAAGCATGCACCGAGCATCAAGAAGGTATAGAGAGAAAAAGACTTATGCAAGATTAAAAACCCCTACCTTAGGTCTCTAAAGGTTGATGCTCAAGTCTTAATCATCTTTCTCTTCTTTAGTTCCTCTTCCTCTCCTTCTTCCTTTCCTTTTCTTTCTTTTCCTTTTCTCTTGCTTCTGCTACCAATCGTGTGAGATGAAAGAAAATGGAAAAAAATGTCAAAGATGAAGGTTAAGGATGGTGGAAACAAAGGGGAGATAAGGATGAGTTAAGATATTTAGCTGGAAGCATTATAGCTCTTAGAAATACTTTGATTTTACAAAACTAAGTTTCCTAACTTCCATAGGTATTATAATAATCCTAGGATTAATCTCAATCCTAGTTTTATTATCTCATAACTTTCCATACATATAAAACTATCACTTAAGTCCTTTTATTCTTTCTCAAGTTAAATTAAACCTAAGGAAATAAATTAATAAACTTACAGGTATATGCCTTAACCTGTGCCTATTATCGAAATATTCTCCATCTTTTACTTGATATATTTACAAATTTTCCAAGATATCTGCCTATTAAATCTGGCTCTTAAACACTCACTTAGTGTTACTAAAAATACTAAATAAAGTAAGTTAATTATCCAAAATTAATTACTACTAGTTTCAACCATATGTGACTTTGAAATAAATTCTCCATATTTATTTCTTTCATCTAAGCAGTTTACGTTCAAATATGAGTTATTATAAACTATTTTTCATATTTAATGTTATGGTAAAATGTCTAAACTAACTCAGAAGGTCACCAAGTTTAACAAGCATGCCATGCAAGTACTATAATACCTCTATAACCATATACAAACTAATATGTTAAGGATGATGTTACAATGTCACTCATAGAGTTGGCAGAACTCAAGAAACAAATAGATGAGCTATTAGATAAGAAATTTTTCAGACCTAGTGTATGACCCTGGGGAGCACTAGTGCTCCTAGTGAAAAAGAAAAATGGTAGCATGAGGTTGTGTATGGACTATAGACAACTAAATAAAGTAACCATTAAGAATAAGTACCCTTTGCCCAGGATAAATGATTTGATGGATCAATTGAGAGGAGCTATGGTTTTCTCAAAAACTGATTTAAGATGTGGATATCATCAAATTAGAGTTAAGGGAGAGGATGTCCCTAAAACTACTTTTAGCATCAAGTACGGACATTATGAATATCTTGTGATGTCTTTTGGTTTAACCAATGCACCCATAGTATTCATAGATTACATGAATAGAATCTTTAGACTATTCCTGGACAAATTTATAGTTGTCTTTATAGATGACATTCTTACTTATTTAAAGACAGTAGAAGAACATGAACAACACCTTAGGATAGTTTTAGAAATCCTAAAGGAAAAATAATTATTTACCAAATTGGCAAAGTGTGAATTCTAGATGAAGGAAGTACAATTCTTGGGTTATATGGCATCCTAAGGAGGGGTATTAGTGGATCCTAATAAGGTGGAAGCAGTAGTATGATGGGAAAGGCCTACTACTATGACAGAAATCAAGAGTTTCCTAAGACTAGCTGAGTATTATAGAAGGTTTATAAAAGGATTTTCTCATATAGCTTTACCTTTGACTAGATTGACTAGGAAAGGTAACTCATTTGATTGGACACTGGAATATTAAGCTATTTTTCAAGAGTTGAAATAGAAGTTGACCAAAACACCTATTTTAGTAATTCTAAACCCACAGGAGAGTCTTGAAGTATACGGTGATGCTTCAAAGAAGGGATTGGGATATGTTCTAATGTAGAACAAAGGGATAGTTGCCTATGCTTCTAGGCAGTTGAGAAATATGAAGAGAACTATCTTACCTATGATTTGAAATTAGTAGCTGTTGTATTTGCCTTGAAAATTTGGAGACACTATTTGTATGAAGTTAAATTTGAAGTGTTTAGTGACCATAAGAGTTTGAAGTATTTATTTGATTAAAAAGAATTAAATATGGGACAAAGAAGATGGATGGAATTTTTAAACAATTATGGCTTTGAAACTAAATATCATTCGAGTAATTCCAAATTTAGTGGTTGATGCACTTAGTAGAAAACTTCTACATGTGTCCCAAATGATGATTCAAGAAATGGAGCTTTTGGAAAATTTTAGAAACTTGAGTCTGGTAATGATTGTGTCATCATATAGTCTCTGTATGAGTAAATTGGAAATAAATAGTGATTTGAAGACTCAAATTAGATAAGCTCAAGAAAGAGATAAATTCTTAAAAGAAATAAGTGGACAAATATTGTTGGGAAAGGAAAAGGAATTTAGTAAAGCATATGATGGGATGATTATGTATAGGAATAGATTTTGTATCTCAAAAGATATTGAAATCAAAGAGAGAATTCTGGAAAAGGCCCCTAAGAGTAAATACAGTCCATCTAGGTGCAACAAAAATGTATCAAGATCTTAAGGAATTACTTTGGTGGCCTAAGATGAAGGTACACATAGCTGAATATGTGTCTAAGTGTTTGATTTGTCAAAAAGTTAAGATAGAGCATAAAAAACTTTCTAGGCCATTACAACCATTAGAAATCCCAGAATGAAAATGGGAAAGTATTTTAATGGATTTCGTAATGGGATTACCTAAAACCCAATCAGGCTATGATGCAGTATGGTTCACTTCTTACTAGTAAAAGCTAATTATTCTTTGGACAAATTAGCTCAATTGTATCTACAATATATACAATGTAAAATTCACATACTCACTCTATGTAATATTCACAAAGCAAACTCATAATCCTTAACTAATCTTATTCCACAGATAAGACAATCGCCCATACAATTGTCATTAAAATACAATGCTTGTGTTATGTCGTATGATTATGCCTAGCGTATGTCCTAGGATTATGTTCATAAAATGTGTTATGATAGTGTTTGTGCAATGTCATGAAACTCGACTATTTCTAGGAACCCGGGTTCCTTGTATATTTCTGGGTAGTAGGGCGACAACCTCTTTACACTACCTATTAGTGAGTGGACTATTTCTTCCACAACAATGAGTGTACTGATACCACCTCATAATACTGGTAACCCTAGCCTTAAGAGCCTGCACGCCCTGAGAATCTAGGACTTGTCCTTATTTAAAGAATTTCTTGACATACTTATAATTCTCTGGCCAAATGATTGTACGCACCATATAAGGTTACAAATACATAGGAATAGCAAATGTGTGAAACTATGCAGTGTTATGTTCAACTTACATATACATACCATAAAAATTATCACAAGGTCTATTCTAACCAAGTGAAAGAGTAAAACTAATAACCATGGAATCCCCAGCTCAACTTATCACCCAAATGAGCAAATTCATGTCTCTAGCTTTGCTTATAGCTTAACCTCAGTAAACAAGGGAGCATTCATCATTTATGCACCTTAAGCTCAACTTTCACCATAAAGGAGCAACTTATACATAATGATAAGTAAACCATGCCAAACAAACCTAGTTTAGTTGTATTTAGTACACCCTATCATCATATCTCAAGTGATATCATATGATACACCATGTTGCTCAAGGGACTAGATACCTACTTATGGTATTCCACAACCAATGGATGCGCAAAGGCTTAATCTTTTACACATAAGCTAGGTGGTTATTTCATTTATGAAATATCCCTAATAATGTCTTAACTCACACTAAAAAGCATGCTTAGAAGATTTCCACAAGTAAAGAACACCAATTCCTCAAAATAAAAATCCTAGGAAGTTCTGTATCTGGGTGCTCGAGCGCTCACTCTTCTAGTGCTTAGGCGCTCCATGATAGTAAACCTCCCCTATTTCATCTACTATTAGGCACTTGGGCGCTCAACTCTTGGTCGTTTAGGCGTCCAAAACATTTATTCTCTAGGCTTGGGTGCTCCCTTCTTTTGTGCTTAGGTGCCCTGGCACCAGAAACTACTTTTTTTACTTTTTAGTGCTTAGGTGCTCACTTCCCAGTGCTTAGGCGCTTAAGCACCAGAACATCTTTTCCTCCTTTCTGGCTTTGAGTGCTTAGGCGCTCAAGCACCAGAAAGTTTTTTTCTTATTCTATTGAGTTTCTGACTCCACTTAGACCCTTAAACACAGATCCTAAGTGGTTTTGAACCACAAACATGATCTCTAAACATACTATACTCTTATGCAAATTCTCAAATCACTCAACATAATGATCAATCACTTGTATTCTAAATCTCTCATCCTAAAGCCCATATTTCTTCAACACAAGATCATGGAGTTTTATGGATACTCATAAGCTCTAAAACTCTTGTATGCATGTCTCAACTCATTGTATACCATTTTCCAAACTTCAAATCAAGTTCACCCAACTCAAACCCCTAGGAAACCTTTAAAAACCCATTTTCTATCCAAACAAGCATAACTTGTGCATCAAAAGGATATAGAAAAGGAAGGAACTAGGTAAACAAACACCCCTACCTCTAGTGGTGTGGCTGATGCTCAATCTTTCCTCTTGTCTTTCCTTGGTTCTTCCTCCTTTCCCTTCTTCCTTTCCTTCTTATCTTATCTTCTTTTCTTTCCTTCTCTTTCTTTGTTTTTCTGTTGTCCCCAACTTGAGAAAATAAGAGAGTGAGTGGAAAGAAAGTCAAAGATGATGGTTTAAGAGAGAAGGGCGGTAGGAACAAAGGATAAATAAGGTTGAACTTAGATATTTAGCTGAAAACTTTATATCTCTTAAGAATACTTTGATCTAACAAATCCAACTTTCCTAACTTCCATAGGTGTTATGAAAAATCCTAAGATTCATCTCAATCCTTGTCTCATCATTTCATAACTTTCCATATACTTAAAATTGTCACTTAAGTCCTATTACTTTTCATCAAGTCAAACTAAACCTATGGAAATAAGCTAATAGGCCTACAAGCATCAACCTTAACCAGTTCTCATTGTCAGAAAATTCTCCATCCTTTACTTGATATATTCCCAAAATCTTATGATTTTTCAGGATATCTGTCTATTTAATTTGGATCTTAAATACTCACTCAGTATTATAAAAAATACCAGACTAACTCAGTTAATTCTCCAAAATTAACCACATCTTATACTATGTATTTATAACCTAGAAATAAATTCGTCATATTTATTTCCCTCATTTGAGCAGTTTATGCTACTCTCTGGGCCATTAACAACTATTTTTCACACTCAGTGATATAACAAAATAGCTTAACTAACTTAAAAACCTTACCAAAGTTAACAGTTAACTCATACATGAGTTACTAAACTTCTATAATCAGAATTAAGTCTAACTGGTTAGGGAGGATGTTACATACATGCTAGTGTACTGGGCAAAGACTTTATGATGTAATGGTAGTTTTATGAGATAGACGTCTATTGTATCTCATTTTGTATGTATGACCTTTTGTGGATGTATTATTTTATGTAGGTATAGATGTCTATCTTCTTTACACATATATATAGTACTTACTTGGGTCTAACTGACTAAGACTGTAAATGGGTTGTATGCATAGGTATTGAGGCCTATGTTTAAATTATGATTTATTTCCTGTCTATATGTATAGAACATTGACTATGTAAATGAAGACCTAGAAGGCCAATATGTTTTATATTTTTATATGTATGTGAGAATGTTTGACATAGTTAGAGTTCTAACCTTGGGGACTCACTTAGAGTTAGTTATTATGTTTAAAAGCGACTGATTACCATTGCACATCTTTTGAGGGCTTTCGACCCAGCTTATCATGAGAGTTGGAGAAATTTAACTTATATGATAAAAGGAACGTTAAAATTAAAAGAACTTAATTGGACCATGTAAAGGAACAAATAAAGTGGAAATAAAATATGAGTAAAATAAGCTAGGAACTTAAGTAAACTAGTAAAAGAGAAGCAACGACTATTCGTGATGAACTCTATTCTATTTGGCTCACCCTAATGAGTGTAGGGTGGACTATATAAGGTGGGGGCCTTCACAATCCATATGGTATACCTCCTCCAGTATTTTACTTTAGGGAATCCTGAGGGTGTATACTCATCGAATTTACCTTATGGTGATCCTCTTGGCCCGTTCTAGGTACCTTTGTGTTCTGGCTCTTTTTCCTTCCTCCGGGTTAACTCTCCATCATTGTTAGCTTCACTTCTTGCTTTAAGGATCTCCATCATATTGATGTATTTTGTTGCTTTAACTCTTTAGGGGTTTCAGGGCTCTTCTTGGCTAAGGACTTAGTGAACTCACCATGTCATAATTCGCCCATAATTGCATGCATAGCCTCGATGTGATTAAAGTCCTTGACTTCAAGAGATGCCTTGTTAAACCGATGCATGTAATCCTTGAGGGATTTATCCCTGCCCTACCTTATATTGAAGAGGCTCTGTATGATTTTGGATTGTGTCTTGCTAGTAGCAAAGTAAGTGACGAAGCTTGAGGCTAGCTCATCAAAACCATCGATAGAACCAGGGGGTAAGGATGTGAACCATTCTTGCGTAGTTTTCTATAACATCCCAATACTAGTATTAATGACTATTTGGAATTATGCATTAGTAATTAGAATTGACACGTTACTTCTATACTGTTAACATTATTTGTGAAAATATATATTAATTATATACAAAAATATGAGCCTGAAAAGGAAGTTTATAATATACATATCTGGAGTTCTTGTTATACAAGATTGTCCTTCATGGTACAATAACTCTATTTTATTTCATAGACAATAAAATAGTCGTTGGCCAATGTCAGACTTGTTGTAATTAATTACATGGCTGTTTGAACATGTTCTTGGCTTTTTGGGCAAGATGTAATCGATTACAGCTTTCATGTAATTGATTACATGACCTCTGCCAGACGTGTAATCGATTACAACCTCAAGGTAATTGATTACAAGGCTTTCTCCATACTTGTAATTGATTACAAGGCCTCTAGTTTACTTGTAATCAATTACAACACTTGTATAATCGATTACAATGACCCTTAAACACAATTTTTAAGTTCAATCAAGCTTGATGGCCATGTCTAACTTAGAAAACCTTGGATTTGTTTAATATGTGAACTTGAGTTACAAACACTAACATTAAAATCAACATTTCTTTAAAACATGAGCTTTGGACATTAAGTTGATTTATAAAAGATCTTTCAAAAATCATTTGGAGATAGTTGAGATACTGAAGAGCATTTTACATTGAGATTCTAAGGTTTATAACCCATACCAAATATACCTCTTTTGATCTTGGTTACTTCTTTTGATCTTAATCTTCATCTTGACTTTGCTATCATCAAAAAATTCATTTGATATGCTTTATGACATAAGCATTCACATTCTCCCTCTTTTTGATGATGACAAAATAACATAGGAAAAATAGAAAAACATTTTTACATCAGAGATTTAAGCGCTACTCTCCCTCGTAGTTTATGCATGAGATTGGATAAACAATTTTGCATATAAAAACTGGCCCGTACTTATGTAAGTAAAAACTCCCCCGTACTCATGTAAGGCACATGTCTAATAAACTCTCTAATCTCTCCCCCGTTGGCATTATAAAAAAGACATAAGCATTCAATTTTTCAATAATACCAATAAAATTTTAGCAGCATTTCAATAGCATTTAGCAAGGTTAGCCCATAAAACCAGTCATACCATCAATCAGAGAAGATCAATATATAATCGTTTCAGCTCATTCAGATCAATATTATATTATAATTAACAAACCACTAGATAATGCATCAATTGATCAGATTTTATAAACATAAAGATAAAAAATCATCCAGAGTCATATACAAAATTATAAAAGTAAAGATAGGTAATGGTTAGGTAATGAAGGGATAGATCATCAAGACTAAGTCCCATATCACTCTGTCACCTTGCTGTCACTGTTAGAATCAGCTACCACATCATCAAGGTTTACATAATCATCATCTGTGTTGAGATCATCCTCGGACCCTAGAATCTCCTCATTGTCATCAAGAGCAACAACAGCAACATCAGAAGGAGCAGCATATGATAGAGGAGTAGAAGGGTCAGCACAGGAAGCAGGAGCACTGGCATCTCTCCTTTGTGTAGAACTAGATCCCTCCAGCAAAGAATGAATATAAGCTAACTCCGATCTTTGATGATCGACTTTCTGCTCAATGTGATCCATTTCCGTTCTTAATCTGCGCATCTCCTATAGTAACAATTCCAAAGTGGCTGTGGGAGCCGGAGCAGATAGCTGTCCTTCTTCTTTTTCATCTTCAACCTCATAAGGAATGTGACTATAGCTCCCATGATGGAAGTAATACAATTTCTTGTCAACTTTCCGAAGTTGAAGTTTATGCAGAGTATTCAAACCAATGGATTGCGGTCCTTTGGAACTAGTGTCCTTTGTCTCCCCTGACGAAGGAATGTAGAAGTGCTCTAGAATTGCTATCACTAGCATAGCATATAGCAGAGCATGTGCTTTCTTTCGGGCTTCCAACATGTGCTAGATGACATAATAGGCCTAATTGATTGGCCAGTCAATGTTCATGGCCCATAAGGTCAGCACATCATCCTTGAGAACCTGGAAGTAGTTGCCTCCCCTAGGGACCAATCCCCTAGCCACAAGGTAATGCAACACTCTATTCTCCATGGTTAACCTAGTGGCTATCACCCTTTGTTTGCCTCTAGGAATCTCATATCCAGTCCTCAACTATGAAACTAAGGCAGCCTAATACTCATAGTCAGTTCCCCATACATTTTCACCACTAGAAAAACTTGTACCATAAGATGATAGCTTAGTCAACCTATACCATAGCTCCCTAGTAACAATTATCAGTTTTTTCTTAACTTCTAAAATTAGGCAATTATCCTCGAACTTCAAATTGGCATAAAAGACTTTCACTAAGTCCGGGTAGATATCTTTCTTAATACTTAGAAATTCAACCAAATCAAGTCTCTCAATAATTCTAAAGCTTTCTAATGGCTCACTAGAGCAAAAGTTCTTAGTGAGATACCTTGGGGAGATAATTTTCCTCAATTGAAAATTTTTACAGAAGAACTATGCTCTCTTAGTGGTGTGGAAGTGTTGAGTGAGGTCCAACCCAAGAATGGTGAGTGGAGGAGCACTAAAGGATGTTCCCTTTGAGACCCCTATTCATGCTCTCTTGGTGCGCTTGGAGGATTCAGCCATTTGAGTGGAAATAGGTGAGAAAGGATGTGAGGAAGGAGGAGGGAATGCGTTTTCATGGTGTTTAGTGATGGAGGAAGAAAGAAACAAGTGAGAAAGTGGTGGAATGCATAGGTTAGGGCTAGAGAGAGAAAGAGCTAAGTGAGAGAATATGGGGAATGAATTTGGGGTGTTTGGGATGAAAATTGGTTTGGGGGTTTAGTGGAGAGGAGAAATTTGAGTAAAATGAAGGTGAAATGATATGATTTAGGCAAGAATTAAGAGAGAAAGAGTGGAATTTTGGAGAAGGTTTCGTGAGGGTAGAAAGATTGGGGTGTAATCAATTACATGTGTTTTGGTTCTTTGTAATCGATTACAAGGTTAGTGTAATCGATTACAAGATTTCTAGAATGGTTGTAATCGATTACATGGTATATGTAATTGATTACCAGCATTCTGACTTTGCTTGTAATGCTTGGTAGAGCCTTTGTAATTAATTACAAAGCTATTGTAATCGATTACAAGCCTTCTGAACTTAGATTTTGCACTTCAAATATCAGAGGGCCTATTTCAAAGCATCCAAATCAATTCCAAACCTCATGTCGGCATAAAATATGATCAGTGCTTGATCTAAAACACATTTTCTTGCAGAAACACCACTTTTGCCAAGGATCAGGCCACTTGAGCAGAAAAACACTTGTCCAACTACAATGTTAAGCTATTTGGAGGACTTAGTCATGATAGAATACCTGGAAAACAAACTTAGGGGAGCCTCCGATGCTCAAGTCAGTATTGGATTCAATAATAACTAAAACATGATGATTGTGCAACAAAAATTAAATTACACAGCAACAACTCAAATTATGCAGCGAGACAGGATTATGCAGCAAAATTTAAGTGCATGAATGATCCCAAAAACAAAGTAAGTTCATAGATATTTTCATCAAATATGCTATTTCAAACAAAAAGTAAACTTATCTATTATATTATCACATGTAGAGATATTTTTCAGGATATGAAGCTAGAAGCAAATTAAAGCATAGATCAAGTCTCCACTTATCCAAAGATTACAAGTCCAAGCTTCTTGGAGACAAGGAAGAGAACTTGAAGTATTTTCTAGTCTTGTGCTTGGAGCAGCCACTTTTAAGATTCCAAAGTCAGCTCTTGGCCTTCAAGTACACCTACAACACATTTCAATTTTTTTCTTTTGGTACCCAAATTTTTATGGGTCCTTGTGCGTTAGAATTTTGCAAGGTTCCCGTAGGGACCCAAATCATTTTAGTCCTAACCTTGGTATTCAAGTTCTTCCTAATATTACATGTAGAAGCACTATGCCCTTTCCTCTCATAATGAAAGCATTTGATGAAGGGGCTACTTGATGTACTTGAGGAAACAAAGAGATTCTTTAGAAACTTTTGTTAGTTATTGGGATTATACCCTAAACTGGCCTTTTGAAAAATATATCTTTGTTTCCCTAGTAATACATTCAAGTTATCTCTTCCAAATGTAAATTTTGAAAGAGTGTTTTTCAAATCTTCAATTTCATTGTCAAATGCTTTACATGATGAGCATGATGAGGGTGTGGGTGCATTATCATGTGAAGAACAAATCATGCATGATGAGTTAGCATCAATAAGTTCTAAGGTCTAATTTTCAATTTTAAGCTCATTAATCTCCTTGTTTATAATATAAACTTTGTTTACTAATAAGGAGATTGTTTTGTCAGAAGATAAAATCATTTTTGTGAGCCTCATGGATTCATTATGTAAATCTTCAAATGCATCTTGCAATTCATCATAGGATAGGGAAGAGTCTAAGTTTGAGGATGTTACCTCTATGTCATCTTCTTCTTCCTTTTTTTCTCTAGCCATGAGACATATATTGGCTTTCTCATTATCCGAGCTATCGAAAGAATCCATGTCATTATCCTCCCATGCTATATAGGCTCTTTTTTCTTTCTTATCTTTTGAGGATCTCTTCTCATATTTTTCCACTTTTCTTTGATAGATTGGACACTCCATCTTCATGTGTCCCGGTTCTCCACATTCATAGCATTTTGGAGTGGATGAGATTCCTTCCCTTTTATGATAGACATTCTTTTGGGGAAAGGAAGGTCTTCTTTGAGCTTTATTCTTCTTGAAGAATCTTTCAAATTTCTTTACTAGAAGACCAAGATTCTCCTCATTTTTTTCCAAGCCATCTCCATCATCATCATCATCATCATTATCATTGACCATGGAGGAAGTAGCCTTGAGAGCTATCCCTTTCTTTTTCCTGTCAAGCTCCTCACTTTGGTTGAGTCCATTCAATTCTAATTCATGTTCTTGGAGCTTGCCAAAAAATGTGGTTAGGGTCATGATGAAAGATTTCTTGACTCCGCAATAGCTGTTACTTTAGGTTGCCAATGCCTGCTCAAACATCTCAACACTTTATTAATACGATCTTTATTAGGAAAATTATTTCCCAATGAAGCAAGATGATTAGTAATATGTGTGAACCATTTTTGAATTTCTTGAATGCTTTCACCTTGGTTCATTCTAAAAAGCTCATACTCATGAGTGAGAGTATTTATCCTTGATCTTTTCACTTCACTAGTACCCTCATGGGTTACTTGTAGAGTGTCTCACATTTATTAGACAGATTTACAATTTGCAACTCTAAAGAACTCATCATACCCTAAGGCTATGGTAATGATGTTTTTGGCTCTCAAATTGTATTGGACCTTTTTCTTAGCATCATCAGTCCATTCACTTGTTGTTGTGTTAACTCTTACACTATTAATAACTTGTATGGGGACAAAAGAACCATTTTCAACAATATCCCACACATCTAAGTCAATAGCTTCAATAAAAATTTTCATTCATTCTTTCCAATAAGCATACTCATCCCTATTGAAAAAGGGAGGTCTATAGAGAGAAGAACTTTTTGAAAAACTATTTGAGGAGGTAATCATTTTCTCTTAAAGCTGCTAAGCTCTTTACATAAGAACCTAACTCTAATACCACTTGTTACCAAGTTGACTCAATACTCAAGAGGGGGGCGAATTGAGTTTGTAAAATATTTTCACAAATCTTTCGCAAAATACTTGATTACTAATTTTCATTGAACCTATTGATTAATTAAAGTGAATAGATAAATGAGATTGAATAACTTACTCACAAATAATAAGACAACATACAAGGTATTCAAGAGAGCATATAAGAATAAAGCACAAATATAAAGAGATAAAGTTGAGAAGATCAAGCACAAGATTTATCCTAGTTCAGCCACCAATCCACTTGTGGCCTATGTCTAGTTCTCAAGTAATTACTTGAGATTTTTACGATATCTTCAAGTTTCAACAGGTGCTTGCAACCTTTACATAATAGAGCACTCACCACACCTTGGGATATCTCACCCTTTGTGCTTAAGCCTCAACTTCAAGGGATACCTCACCCTTTACAACCTTGAGGGATACCTCACCCTCTTTACTAACAAGGGATACCTCACTCTTTACAACCTTGAGGGATACCTCACCCTCTTTACCAATAAGGGATACCTCACCCTCTTCACAAAGAATTGAAGTGTATACAAGATGAACTTCTCACAAGAACTGTTTATACAAATTGAAGTCCTAGAATGCTCTTCAAGAATATCTTAAGTGATTTGAAAAAGCAAAGCAATAAGGTTTGAAAGATTGATTCTCGGATTAGAGTGATAAAAAATATGTTTCAAGTTGTTGGTTAGCCATTAATGAAGACCCAAGACATGTATTTATAAGTTTTCATATCAAAGGAGTTGTTGGGTGCATTAATGGGCAGCATTAAATGTTGATAAAATAGTCATTGGCCAATGTTAGACCTATTGTAATTAATTACACACTTCATGTAATCGATTACATGACTGTTTGAACATGTTCTTGGCTTTCTGGGCAGGATGTAATCAATTACAGCCTTCATGAAATCGATTACATGGCCTCTGCCAGACGTGTAATAGATTACAACCTCAAAGTAATTGATTACAAGGCTTCTGCTATGCTTGTAATCGATTACAACCTTAATGTAATCGATTACAAGGCCTCTGGTTTACTTGTAATCAATTACAGCACTTGTGCAATTGATTACAATGGCCCTTAAACACAATTTTTAAGTTCAATCAAGCTTGATGGCCATGTCTAACTTAGAAAAGCTTGGATTTGTTTAATATGTGAACTTGAGTTGCAAACACCAAGATTAAAATCAACATTTCTTTAAAACATAAGCTTTGGACATTAAGTTGATTTATAAAAGATCTTTCAAAAACCATTTAGAGAAAGTTGAGATACTTGAGAGCATGTTACATTGAGATTCTAAGGTCTATAACCTATACCAATATACCTTATTTGATCTTGGTCACTTCTTTTGATCTTGATCTTGATCTTGACTTTGTTATCTTCAAAAACTTCATTTGATATGCTTCATGACATAAGCATTCACAGTGATGGGGTTGCATAGGACCTAATCAGGTCATGATGCCATTTGAGTTATTGTGGATAGATTAACCAAGTCTGCACACTTTCTGGCCATAAAAGTAGATTGGTCACTGGATAGGTTGGCCCATTTGATCTTCAAAAGATTGTTAGGTTGCATGGGATTCCCTCGAGTATTATATCAGACAAAGACTCTAGGTTTACATCTAGGTTTTAGGGAGCCCTACATAAAGCTTTTGGAACAAAATTGAATTTCAGTACGGTCTATCATTCACAAACCGATAGCCAGACTAAACAAACCATCCAAACCATGGAAGATATGCTTAGAGCCTGTGTGCTCGACCATTAGGGTAGTTGGGACATGTTCTTACCCTTAATAGAGTTTGCCTACAACAACAGTTACCACACCAATATATGAATGGCACCCTATGAAGCTTTGTATGGCAGGAAGTGTAGATCACCATTATGCTGGTGTGAAACTGGGAACAGACTATCCTAGGTCAAGAAATGGTTCAACAGACCACAGAACAGAATAGAATAATCAATGATAGGATGTTAACAGCCCAAAGTTGGAAAAAGAGTTATGCGGATAAGAGAAGAAGTCTCACCCCCAATTTGTCAAACTTCCATGATGTTTTCCATGTTTCCCAACTCTGAAAATGTAATCTAGATCCTTCACACATTTTGAGAAATGAATCAATACAGTTAAAAAATGATTTAACTTTTAGACTCAAACCTGTAAGGATCATAGATAAGGCTGTGAGAGAACTCAGAGGGAAACAAATCCATTTAGTAAAGGTGTTATGGGAGGGAGGTGACTCAGAAGAGGCCACATGGGAACTCGAATCTCACCTGATGAAAGATTACCTGCAGCTTTTTGAATGAGCTAAGCAAATTTTGAGGACAAAATTTATAAAAAGAAGGGGAGAGTTATAACATTCTCTCCAACTTAATAGATTTAATCAAGTTATAGAAGCTCAATAAAGATTACTATAGGTTACCTGAAAATTTTGAGAATTATTTGAATGGAATTGAGCATGAATCTATAACACTGAATTTGAGAAATAACTCAAATAAACTCAGGAAATTTGCTTAAATAGCTACAAAAATAGAAATAAATATGGAACATTTATTTCTAAGTTCAATAGATGATAATTGGTATCTAGAAGCTTCTTAATTCAACTTCATAAGGTGAAAATTAAAACAGGAAGGAATACAGAAGCCTAAGATACTAATATCGCAGTATAAGAAAATTAGTGGAATGATAATATGGAGAATAGAAGGAAATTCTAGAATTTTCTACGATGCCTATGAAGGTTAGAAAAATTATTTTTGAGAAACTAAAGTGTTCCTATCAGGTAAAAGGATATCTGTTGGATTTTTAAATTTTGAAACTCATCTCACGTTCTTTACTGTTGCACGTTGCTGCACATTCACCTTGATATTTTGACTCTATCCCCTCACTTTCTCCACTCATTCATGTTGTCATTCTCTCATTCTCACGTTTCCTCTCTTCTCATTCCTCACTCTTTCATTTTCACTCTTATTCTCACCATTCTCTTAACTTCACGCATCAGTAGGAGAGGGAAAGAAGAATAAGAAAGACAAAAAAAATGAAGCAAGGAAGGAGTAAGGAGGGAGCAACCAAGGAAAGAAAACCAAGAAAGGAAAGAGCAAAGCAACTACAAGCTAGGTAGGGGGTGTTTTCATAAACTTTTCATACTAAACTTGTTTTCTTATGGATTTAGAAGAAAGCTTGTTTTAAGGATGGATTTGAACCATGATCTTTAACAAGAAATGGTTTTGAAACTAAATTTGATCTTGAACTTGAAATGATGAAGATTTTGAGCCTTGTAAAAGTGGTAAACTTATGGATTGAGGATTACCCATGCTTGTGATATTATTCCATGATTGATGAGTTTTTGATGTGGTTTTGATATAAGAATAGGTGGTTTTGGGGTTCCCTTACCTTGTGCTCTGTTTTCACGTCCAGGATTGCCCTGATAATTGATTATGGGCAAGCCATAATCGGTTATTGGCTTGAATAGAATGCTTCTAGCATTCAATAATCGGTTAAGACAATGTCTTAACCAGTTATTGAATTTTGACAGAAAGTCATGAATAAGGCATAACCGGTTAGGGGTGATGCCTAACTGGTTATTCTTTCTGGACAAAGGGCTTTAATAACTAATAACCAATTACCTAGAGAAGGGTAACCAGTTATTGGCTTATGAATTTAAGATGTGGGAAGCCACAACTAGATATCTAATGGTGATAACCAGTTATGAGACACAAAATCTGAGGTGAATGAAAAATGGTAACTGATTAGAACCTTATGCTAACCTATTATCTTGCTTGGAAACATGAATCCAAGCTTGATGCAAGGGTATGGAACCTCAAGAACACTTGATCTTATGAATGAATGGCTATGATATGATTGACTTATGATATGAATGATAACATGAAGAGTTATTATATTGTATATGTGATGAAATATTGGGACTTATGCCAAGATATGAGAGTATGAGATGATGATCTTGGTGCATAATAAATTTGATATTTATGCATGATATTGAAATATGATAATGATGATTGAACTAATGATTAATCTTATTGTGATTGAACATATGTCTTTGAGTAAAGTTTTGATGATAACAAATATGAAGACAAAAATGAAGATGATGTGAAGACCAAGTCCAAGATCTTTTAAGGATAGCTTTAGGACTTAGAGTCTCGTTGTACAAGGATCTCTTTGGATATCTCATAGTGCGTTAAGATAAAACAAAAATGCTATCTTAAACTTATACCAAAACTTTTTTTTTTATCTTGAAAATAACCTAAAGATGTTTTGGTGTTTTTAATATACTATCTGGGTTGTTTTTCAAGCATTTATAACTATTTTATAAACTGAGTTATTCGAATAACTCATTGGTTATTCGAATAAAGTTTTTAAATTTGGCTGCTGCACGCCTTTGTTATTCGAATAACACTTCTGTTATTTGAATAAGAGTTTTTCAAAATGG
This sequence comes from Ormosia semicastrata, assembly GCA_029884595.1. NCBI lineage: Eukaryota > Viridiplantae > Streptophyta > Magnoliopsida > Fabales > Fabaceae > Ormosia > Ormosia semicastrata. The sequence continues at coordinate 82,995,696 of JAQQTO010000060.1, forward strand.
CTTGTTTCATATCAGCTATTCGAATAACTCATCAGTTATTCGAATGGAGCTATTTTCCAAAAATCTTGTTTGACAATATTATTTGAATAAATCCTATGTTATTCAAATAACTAGTTTTTAAAGTTGTTTAAAAGAAAGTCTTTGTGGCAGCATTATTCGAATAACTCATATGTTATTTGACTAACCAGTTTCAAAAACGTTTTTAAAAGAACGTGTTATTCGAATAGCAAAAGGCTTATTCAAATAAACACAGATCCTGATATAGAATGTAACAGACATATTTTCATAATTACTATGGAATTAATTGCTATAATGGCTAATTTTCTTTTCAAATCTATAAATAGAGACCATGGGTCTCATCTGTTGGCTACCCCAGCTATCTTTTTAATTTATGCTTGCCTTAAAAATGTAATTTATATTTTACACCTATTTTCTGTACTCTTTTCGCTGAAACTTTGAGATATCCTTTGAGAGCCTCTTAGTACTTCAATTTGTATTATTTGCTTTGAGTGAGAGTTTCTCTTCATCTATTTTTGCTCTTCTGTATCAAGGGTGAAGTATCCCTCAAGGTTTGTATAAAGGTGAGGTATCCCTACAAGTTGAGGCTTTAGCACAAGGGTAGAGTTTCCCTGTGTGTGAAAAGTGCTCTATTTTGTAACGGTAGCAAGCACCTGTTGAAGCTTGTATACATAGTGAAAAATCTCAGATAATTTTTTGAGGACTGGACGTAGAACACAAGTGGGTTAGTGGTCGAACCAGGATAAATATTGTGCCTGCTCTTGTTCTCTTTATCTCTTTATTTTACGTAATTTAATTTTATTGCACATTTATTTATTTGCTTTTCTTAAAGTTCTTCTTCTTCTTCTCGTAATTTCTCCTTTTATTTTATAGCTTCTATACTTGTGTTTATTTTAAAAGTATTTACGAAAAGTTTTTCTACTCAATTCACCCCTCTCTTGAGTAGTGGAAGCCACTTGGTAATAAGTGGTATCAGAGCTAGACTCTTGTATAAAGAGTTTAGCAGCTTCAACAGAACATGGCTTCTTCAAATGGTTTTTCAGAAGGATCTTCCATAAACCGACCACCCTTTTTCAATGCGGATGGTTATGCATATTGGAAGGAAAGAATAAAAATCTTCATCGAAGCTATTGATCTAGATGTGTGGGATGTTGTCGAAAACGGCGCATTTATACCTATGCATGAGGTCGATGGTGTAAGGACCGAAACACCAAGGAGTAAATGGTCTGATGAGGATAAAAGAAAAGTACAACATAATTTAAAAGTAAAAAATATTATTACTATTGCTTTAGGATATGATGAGTTTTTTAGAATTTTAAATTGCAAAACTGCTAAAGAAATGTGGGACACTTTATAAGTTACCTATGAGGGTACTAGTGAAGTGAAGAGGTAGAGAATTAATTCTCTAACTCGTGAATATGTATTATTCAGAATGAACCAAGGAGAAAGCATTCAGGAAATGCAAAAGAGGTTCACCCACATTGTAAATCATCTTGCATCATTAGGTAAGAGTTTTTCTAATGAAGATTTGATTAACAAAGTTCTAAGATGTCTAAGCAGGATTTCGTAACCCAAGGTAACAGCCATATTAGAATCAAGGGACTTGTCGATAATGACACTAGCTACTCTATTTGGAAAACTTCATGAGTACAAACTAGAACTAAGCAGATTAAGTCAAAGTGAAGAGCACGATAAAAAGAAAAAGGGGATAGCACTCAAAGCCATTTCCTCAACAATTAACAATGATGATGAAGAAGATGAAGAAGGCTCAGAAAACATCGAGGTAAATGAAGAAAACCTTAGTCTTTTAGTTAAAAAATTTTGAAAATTTCTCAGGAAGAATGAAACACAAAGAAGACCTCCTTTTCCTCCAAAGAAAACCTATTACAAAGGGGAAGGAGCATCGTCAACGCCAACTTGCTATGAATGCGGTAAACTGGGTCACATGAAAATGGAGTGCCCAGTTTACCAAAAGAAGATGGAGAAATTTGAAAAGAAATCCTTCAAGGAAAGAAAAGGAAGGAAAGCCTACATAGCATGGAATGACAACGATATGGACTCAACTGAGAGCTCAGATAGCGAGGAAGCCCATCTATGTCTCATGGCCAAAGGAGAAGAAGAAGAAAGTGAAAATGAGGTAAGTTCTAATACTACTTTATTGCCTTCTTACGATGAATTACAAGATGCCTTTGAGGAATTATATGACTAATCTTTAAAGCTCACTAAATTAATTTTTTCATCTATGAAAATAATTTTGTCTTTCGAAAACCAAATTCTTATTTTCAATAAAGAAATTGAAGAATTAAAAATTAAAAATGAAACTTTGAGAATTATTGATGCATGCATCACTCATTCTTCACATGCTTCTACATCTTCATCATGTTCTTCACGTCATATGCTTGAAAAAAAAATTGAAGATTTAAAGAATACTCTTTCTAAATTCACCTTTGGAAGTGACAATTTAAATATTTTATTAGGAAAACAAAGAGTGGTTTTTCAAAAGGCTGGGATAGGTTATAACTCGAAAAATCAACAAAAATTATATAAAAATTTCTTTGTGCATTCAAGTACTTCAAGTAGTCCTTTTATTAAATATTTCTATTGTGGAAAGAAAGGACACAGTGCATCAACATGTAATGCTAGGAAAAACATTAACACTAAAAGTGAAACAAAAATGGTTTGGGTTCCCAAGGGTACTATACCCAAAACTGACACACGAGGACCCAAGAAAATTTGGGTACCAAAAGTTAAAATTTGAACTTGCGATGTAGGTGTGCTTGAAGGTCAAGAGTTCAAATTGGTATTTCGATAGTGACTGCTTCAAGCACATGACTGGAGACGACTCCAAATTCTCCTTCCTTGTTCCCAAAACTCATGGGCATGTAACTTATGGAAATAACAAAGGAAAGATTCTTGGAGTCGGCAAAGTCGGTAAGAATCCTAATTCCTCTATTGATAATGTATTGTTTGTTGAAGGTTTGAAACATAACTTGCTTCGTATTAGCCAATTATGTGATAAGGGAAATAGAGTAATTTTTTACTCTAATTGTTGCATTATCTAAAGTAAAAATAATAAGCATGTTAAATTTGTGGGTCATAGAGTTAATAATATTTATATGATTAGCCTTGATGATATATCCTCAAATGATGCGAAATGTCTTTTAAGTAATGAAGATGAATCATGGTTATGGCATAGGAGAATTGCACACATTCACAAGGATCATCTAAAGAAGTTGGTCTCTAAAGAGCTACTAATTAGACTATCCAATCTCAATTTTATAAAAGATAATTTATGTGATGCATGTCAAAAGGAAAAACAAGTAAAGGTCTCTTTTAAAGCTAAAAATGTTATTTCAACTTCTAGACCCTTGCAACTTTTGCACATGGATCTTTTTAGACCATCTAGAACTATGAGCTTTGGTGGAAATTACTATACTTTGGTGATTGTGGACGATTTTTCTAGATTCTCATGGACTTTATTTCTTTCTCATAAAAGTGATGCATTTCTAGCCTTTAAGAAACTTATCAAAGTTATCCAAAATGAAAAAAGTTTTTCAATTACATCCATAAGAAGTGACCATGGTGGTGAATTTGAAAACCATAATTTTGAAAATTTTTATGATGAACATGACATTGAGCATAATTTTTCTACCCCTAGAACTCCACAATAAAATGGAGTTGTAGAAAGCTAAATTCGATCTTTAGAAGAAATGGTGAGAACTATGCTCAATGAAGCTTCTCTTCCTAAGTATTTTTGGGCTGATGCGGTTAATGTCGCATGTTATGTGATGAATAGGGCCCTAATAAGGCTAATTTTAAAGAAAATCCCATATGAATTGTACAAGGAAAGAAAGCCAAATATTTAATATTTTCATATTTTTGGATGTAAATGTTTTGTTTTAAATAATGGAAAGGATAACTTGGAAAAGTTTGATGCTAAGTCTGATGAGGGTATATTTCTTGGTTATTCAATCATAGTAAGGCTTTTCGTATTTATAATAAAAGAACTATGACTATTGAAGAGTCAATTCATATTGCATTTGATGAATCTAATCCAAATGGGCCAAGAATGGACTTTGTCGGTTACAGAAATCTTAGCAAAAACACATTTGGACAGCAAAGAAAGAAAAGTTAAGGAGCAAGAAGAAACTCAAGGAGATAAGCAAAGACAAGAAGATTCTCAAGTCTTGGACCTTCCCAAAGAATGGCAGACTTCAAAATAACATTCTTTTGATCAAATTATAGGTGATGTGTCTAAAGGTGTAAGTACTCGCAATTCCCTTAGAAATATATGTAATCACTTAACCTTTGTTTCTCAAATTGAACCTAAAGATATAATTGAAGCTTTTGATGATGAACATTGGTTTTTAGCTATGCAAGAGGAATTAAATTAATTTGAAAGAAATCAAGTTTGGGAATTAGTTCCTAGGCCTAACAATTATCCTATAATTGGAACTAAATGGGTTTTAAGAAATAAACTAAATGAAAATGGATTAATAACAAGAAACAAAGCTAGGTTGGTTGCTAAAGGATATAATCAAGAAAAAGGAATAGATTATGAAGAAACCTATGCATCTGTAGCTAGATTAGAAGCTATTAGAATGTTAATTGCATATGCTTGCATCATTGATTTTAAATTATATCAAATGGATGTCAAAAGTGCTTTTCTAAATGGTTTTATTCAAGAAGAGGTATACGTTGAACAACCTCCAGGTTTTGAAAATCATGAACTACCCAATCATATTTTTAAACTTAAAATGGCCTTGTATGGCTTGAAACAATCTCCTAGAGCTTGGTATGAAAGATTGAGTAAGTTTCTTTTAGAAAATGGTTTTTCAAGAGGAAAAGTTGATACTACTCTTGTTATTAAAAATAAAAGGCATGATATTCTTCTTGTACAAGTATATATGGATGATATTATTGTTGGTGCTACAAATGAATCCATTTGCAAGGAATTTGCTAAGACAATGCAGAATGAATTTGAAATATCGATGATGGGAGAGTTTAATTTCTTCCTCGGACTTCAAATCAAACAAACAAAGGAAGGAACCTTCATAAGTCAAACTAAATACTGCAAGGAACTGCTCGAAAAGTTCAAAATGAATAGCACCAAACACATGGCCACTCCAATGGGCACTTCTTGCTATTTAGACAAAGATGAAGGAGGTAAATTTGTAGAAATAATAAAATACAGAGGTATGATTGAATCTCTCCTCTATCTTACTGCTAGTAGGCCAAATATTATGTTTAGTATATGCATGTGTGCTAGATATCAAGCTAATCCTAAGGAACCTCATCTAAGTGCTGTTAAACGTATAATGAAGTACCTAGTAGGCACTTCACAAATGGGCTTGTGGTACCCTAAGGGTGCCTCATGCAGCCTAATAGGCTATTTTGACTCTGATTTTGCAAGATGCAAAATGGATAGGAAGAGTACTAATGGGACATGCCACTTGCTTGGTAGTTCTTTAGTTTCTTGGCATAGCAAAAAACAAAATAGTGTGGCTTTGTCTACCGCTGAAGCAGAATATATTGCAGCCGGAAGTTGTTGTGCTCAATTCCTATTGATGAAGCAATAACTTTTAGACTATGGTCTTTAGCTTGATCACATCCCGATAAGATGTGATAACACTAGTGCAATAAATCTCTCTAAAAATCCTATTTTGCATTTTAGAACAAAACATATAGAGATAAGACATCATTTTATCAGAGATCGCATCCAAAAAGGGGATTGCATTCTTGAATTTGTTGAAACATCTAAGCAACTTGCAGATATTTTCACTAAACCCCTAGCAAAAGAAGCTTTCTTTTATATTAGAGGAGAATTGGGCATAATTGATCAATCCAACATATAAATGTTTATAATTATTGCTTAATTATGAATTTATCATTCTTGAATTTTTTACTGACTTGAGCGTTGGAGTTTTCCTAAATCTTATTTTTGCAGGTATTTTATCATTGGGTAAGTTTTCCTCTCTTGTTTTTCATTCATGGACGTGTGTTTTACTATTTTTCTGATGGATTTATTCGAATAAATCTAAGTTTATTCGAATAAAAATCAGTCAGCTGCTTAAAAATGGTGTTGCGTATCAGTATTATTCGAATAACACTTCATTTATTCAAATAAACTGACATTTAGCAACTACAATTCTCTTTTTTGGTCTCAGAGTTATTTGAATAATCTTTAGCTTATTCGAATAAACTGACTTCCATTTTAGTTTTTTATATACTAGTTTCAGCTTTATTCGAATAAAGCTTAGCTTATTCGAATAAAGTGTATCTTGTTTGTGCAGTTCGTTGTGCCTGCTCTCTGCTCTATTCGAATAACAATTACTTTATTTGAATAAAACCTGATAAAAAGCCACAACGTTTGGCTTTCCCTACCTCTCTATTCGAATAGATTATCAGCTATTCGAATAAACCCTAGCTGGAATCCCATAACTTTTGCATTTCCATGAAGGGTTATTCGAATAATCCCCTTGGTTATTCGAATAATTTTGGGCCTCCTATTTAAAGCCCACACCACGTGTTCAAAGCTGCTTCTTTTTCTTCCTTTTTCTCTATTTCTTCTCTCTGGTTCTCTCCCCTGCCCACGCCACCACCATCTCCTTGGTCCCCTCCACCATTGTTGCCTCTCTCTCTCTCCTTTTCTTCCAAACCTCCAATCACCATGGCCTCCTCTTCCTCTCGTGGAAAGTGTCCTCACATGAAGAATGCCCCGTGCAATAATCCACTCGACCTACGAAGACTTTCCACTAACGAAGAACAACGTGGCCGCTTCATCACTCACTTTTGGGAGAGAAACCTTGTCTAGCCCAAATACCTTCAACTTTCTTTCTTCCAACAGAATGGAGGTTTTGATTTTCTGACCCTGCTACAAAATCAAGGAGTTCTACAGCTCTGTTCTCATCAGGTTGTCCTCTACCCTGCTCTGGTCAAGATGTTTGTTCTACAATCTAGCGATTGTTGGCCAGGACTTTCTCTCTGAAGTCTGTGATCAGAACATCATCATCACTCCGCAGGACTGGGAGACATTGTTTGGGTTGCAGTTCGCTGGCACACCCATTAAAGAAGGTGACAACCCTCTCCTCCTTGAGTTCGATAGAAATTGGACAATTGAAGGCTTGCTGAAGCCTGGTCTTGCCTTGCCAGACAAGGGCCTTAAGGGAGGAATGCTGAAAAGCCAAGATAGGCTCTTACATTATGCTTATGCTCATATCCTGGCTCCACGTGGTAGGAATTATGCCTATATTGGTGAAGATGACATCTTTATGCTCTGGATCCTGAAGAGTGGTCATAAAATCAATTGGCCTGTGTTCATCATGAAGCATATGATGAAGGACAAGGGCAAGGAAAAATTTGAATTGCCTTATGGCATTCTCATCACTACCTTGCTTAGCAAATATCCTCAGGTGTTGGAAACTGAGAGCGCCATCGCCTTAACTCATCACAATGTCTTCAGAGCCAACACTTTGTGCAAAATGAAGATGATCAAGACTGATGAAGGCTGGGTGCACCCAGATGAGGTTGATGATGAGTTTGACCCAGCGGACCCTATTGCACCTGCTCTAGTCAATTTGGAGTAGATCATGGCTACCTTGCATGATAACCTTGCCTATATAGAACACACCATCTCTATTCTTTTTGACAGAATAGAAGGTGTTGAACGTGAGATTGCTGCTTTACGAGCTGCATCACCTGCTCTTGCACCTGATTCTCCGCCTCTGCCACTGGATGCTTATTTCTAGAAGCCTTAGATCTTAGGATCTTTGTTTTTGCTCTGTTTTAGTTATTTGCCTTTGTACTTGCATCACCTTTGATAAATGAATATATGATGTTTTTTGTGCCTTATCTAAATGTGCTTTGAAGTTCTTCATTTATTCCCTGTGCTTATAGTTGAATATTTATCTATGGGACTTACCCCTCCTTTTTCTCTTGACAAAAGGGGGAGAAAATTTTGAATTTGAACTTATTTGAGAAAAGACAAGTAAAATTAACAAGAGAAATTGGATTCCAAAAGTAAGGGGGATCTGCGCACATCTCTGATATACGTTACCTCTTATAATTAAAGAGGGGGAGTAAGCTTTTAATACCTCTTTGTGAATTCCAATTATATGCACTATTTCTTTTCTCAATGCTAGTTTGTCATCATCAAAAAGGGGGAGAATGTGATTGAATATATGTCTTTGAGTAAGGTTTTGATGATAACAAACATGAAGACAAAAATGAAGATGATGGGAAGACCAAGTCCAAGATCTTTTAAGGATAGCTTTAGGACTTAGAGCCTTGTTGTACGAGGATCTCTTTGGATATCTCATAGTGCATTAAGATAAAACAAAAATGCTTTCTTAAACTTATACCAAAACTTTTTTTTGATCTTGAAAATAACCTAAAGATGTTTTGGTGTTTTTAATAAACTACTTGGGATGTTTTTCAAACATTTATAACTGTTTTATAAACTGAGTTATTCGAATAACTCATTAGTTATTTGAATAAAGTTTTTAAATTTGGCTGCTGCGTGCCTCTGTTATTCGAATAAAACTTCTGTTATTCGAATAAGTGTTTTTCAGAATGGCTTGTTTCATATTAGCTATTCGAATAACTCATCAGTTATTCGAATAGAGCTGTTTTCCAAAAATCTTGTTTGACAGTGTTATTCGAATAGATCCTGTGTTATTCGAATAACTAGTTTTTAAAGTTGTTTAAAAGAAAGTCTTTGTGGTAGCATTATTCGAATAACCCATATGTTATTCAAATAACCAGTTTCAGAAATGTTTTTAAAAGAACGTGTTATTCGAATAGCAGAAGGCTTATTCGAATAAACACGGATCCTGATATAGAATGTAATGGACATATTTTCATAATAACTACGAAATTAATTGCTACAATGGCTAATTTTCTTTTCGACTCTATAAATAGAGACCATGGGTCTCATCTGTTGGCTGCCCTAGCTATCTGTTTAACTTACGGTTTCCTTAAAAGCGTGATTTATATTTTACGCCTATTTTCTGTGCTCTTTTTGTTGAAACTTTGAGATATCCTTTGAGAGCCTCTTAGCACTTCAATTTGTATTATTTGCTCTGAGTGAGAGTTTCTCTTCATCTATTTCTGTTCTTCTGTATCGAGGGTGAGGTATCCCTACAGGCTGAGGCTTTAGCACAAGGGTAGAGTTTCCCTGTGTGTGAAAAGTGCTCTATTTTGTAATGGTAGTAAGCACCTATTGAAGCTTATATACATAGTGAAAAATCTCGGATAGTTTTTCGAGGACAGGACGTAGACCACAAGTGTGTTAGTGGTCGAACCAGGATAAATATTATGCCTGCTCTTCTTTTCTTTATCTCTTTATTTACCGTAATTTAATTTTATTACACATTTATTTATTTACTTTTCTTAAAGTTCTTCTTCTTCATCTCGTAATTTCTTCTTTTATTTAATAGCTTCTATACTTATGTTTATTTTAAAAGTATTTGTGAAAAGTTTTTCTACTCAATTCACCCCCCTCTTGAGTACTGGAAGCCACTTGGTAACATTTATGAGTAATCTATTATCTAGGATATCCTTGGTCCTAGGATGAGACTTGGAAAGGGTGGTTGAGAATGAATATTCCCTTACCCCCTAAGTAATTGAGGTTGAGGACAGATAATTATCTCCTTTTTTACCTGAGCTCTCCTTGGATAATATGTAGTTGAGGACGGATAATTGCCTCTCTACTTGAGGTATTCTTGAATTAAAGATAGTGTGAGGAAGGAAGATACCCTACCTATTAAAGTAGTTGAGGACAAACAATTCCCTCTCTACTCACAATTTGTAATGAGGACGGATAATTCCCTTATTTGTTATGGTTTGATTTGGGTTACTCGGAGTAGTTCTGTGTAGCGAGAGCTATGAATGGGTTGAAATGCACCAGCCCAAAAGCAGACTTCTACCAAGGGAACAGTATTGTGAGGAAGGATAATTCCCTCCATACCACTTTGATAAAAGATGATTGATGATTATTGATGATTGATTGATGATAATGATTAATAGATGACCATTATAAAATAGCTTATAGCATAAGTTTATCTTGGTTGGACTATTTTGAATAAGACTCTAAGATTTTGATAAGATTTAATGATTGACTTGATTGCAAAAAGTATTTTCATAAATGATATAAAATGAACCTCTATTTCGGAAAAGGGAAAGGACTTGATTTGGCTTTAGCCACCTTTCCAATTATGATATTATAATGTTTTGAAATGGTTTTTCCCCAAAACAGCTAGAATGATTATGATGACATGATTTTAGAATAACTACTGAGAATTGTGAGATTATCACCCCATTTCTTTGATTTCCATAATGATTCCAGGATGACCCCCTGTAGCTTGTAGAGATGGAGAAGGGCTTGATCTTAAAAGAAGCCTTATTTCTTTTGTTTTGATATTTTGTATATGGTTATTCATCATTATTTTGTGACTTAAAGGCATATGTTGTATTAAATATGTCTGGTTGTACCCTAAGGTACTATTTGTATATGACTCATTTCTATAGATATGTATTATGTACTTCTGCTCAGGCTTATATTTTGTATATTATATATGTGTCTTTTACTATAAAAAATTTGATATTGATCTAAGTGACATACTCTAAAACGATTGTTAATGCATAATTCTAGATATATCATTAGCTTAAGTATTAAGATGTTACATTTTTCATGATATCATTGGTAAATTCATGGAGGTGTACATTGATGATGTGGTAATCAAATCGAGATCAGAACAGGAGCATCTCTCGAATCTAAGGTAATCATTTGAAAGAATGAGAAAACATAGATTGAAAATCAATCCTATTAAATGTGCTTTTGGTGTTTCTACAAGAAATTTTCTTAGGTTTCTAGTTCATAAAAAAAAGGAGTAGAGGTTGATTAGAACAAGGCTAAGGTTATACTTGAAGCATCACCTCCTTCGAATAAGAAATAACTCCAGTCTTTGCTAAGAAAGATTAACTTCCTGAGATAGTTCATTTTGAATCTATCTGGAAAGATCAAAGTCTTCTCCTTACTCTTAAAACTCAAGGCTGAGGAAGAGTTTTGTTAGGAGAAAGGGCATCAAGAGGCTTTTGACCAAATCAAGCATTGTTTGGCTAACCCTCTAGTGATGATGCCTCCAATGCCTGGACACCCCTTGAAGTTATATATATTAGCATTAGATGAAACCATTGGGCGTATGTTGGCCCAGGAAGATAAGAATGGAGTCGAAAGAGCCATTTATTATCTTAGTAAGGTTTTTATAGATGTTGAATTTAGATATAGTGCAGTTGAGAAGCTGTGTTTAAATTTGTATTTCTCCTGTACTAAGTTAAAGTACTATGTAAAGCCACATGATGTACTTGTCAGTTTGAAGACAGATATAATAAATTACATGTTATCCAAGCCTATCTTGCATGGTAGAGTAGGGAAATGAGCTATTGCTTTAACTGAATTTTTTTTGAAATATGTGCCGCTAAAAGCTATGAAAGGCCAAGTATTGGCAGATTTTTTAACTGACCATCCCTATGTTGACATCGAAGAAACTAATATTAACTATATGAGTTTAAAACCATGGAAGTTATATTTTGATGGATCAAAACATAGTAGGGGTGTTGGTCTTGGAGTTTTGATTGTTTCACTAATTGGAACTCCAACCAAATTCCTGTTCGAATTAAAGCATGAATGTTTGAATAATGAAGCTGAGTACAAAGCTTTGATTACTGGCTTACAAATGTTAATTTCACTCAAGGCCAGAAATATTAAAGTTTTGGGTGACTCCCAACTAATCATTAAACAATTGACTCGAGAATATAAGTGCATTAATCAGAATTTGTTTAGATACTTTGCTTTTGCAGCAAGGTTGTTATATGAATTTGATGAAGTTATATTGCAACATATTCCGAAAGAAGAAAACTATGAAGCCAATGAGCTTGCTCAAATAGCTTCAGGTTACAGGATTTTGAGTATAACTTTGTCAAAGTTAATCAAAATTAAAGAAAAATTATATCCATTCGAGAATTTATAAGTATGTTTAATCGAAGATATAGATAATTTTGATTAGAGAAAATCGATTGTTGATTATTTACAAAATCCAAGTTCATCAGTTGAAAGGAAATTAAAATATAGAGCCCTACATTATATTATAATAGGGGATTCACTTTACAAAAAGTCAATGATGGAAATTTATTGATATGTCTAAGTGAGAAAGAAGCATTCACAGCCTTAGCAAAAGTACATGAAGGCATTTGTGGTACTTATTAGGATGGTGAAAAAATGAAATGGGTATTGCAGAGGCAGAGGGTTTGTTGGCCTATAATGGCTAAAGATTATCATTCATACGCTAAGTCCTATGAAGAATGTCAAAAGCATGGAAACATTCAACATGTTCCTACTAGTGATTTACATTTGATTATAAAACTTTGGCCATTTCGAGAATGGGCTCTTGATCTGATAGGACAGATCCGTCCACCATCTTCTAAAAGGCACAAGTATATATTAGTTGCCATCGATTATTTTACAAAGTGGGTCGAGATAGTCCCTTTGAAGGATGTTACTCAACAAGATATTTTAAATTTTGCTAAAGAAAATATCATACATAGATTTGGTATTCCTCAAACTCTAACTACTGATCAGGGTACCATGTTTACTGGTCTTTACATTACTGAATTTCTTATGTCAAGGAATATCAAGTTACTTACTTCGAATTCTTTTTACGCTCAAGCTAATAGGCAAGTTGAGGCAAGTAATAAAATCTTAATTAGTTTAATTAAGAAACATGTTAGTCAAAAATCAAGAAGTTGACATGAAACTTTAAGCCAAGTTTTGTGGGCTTATCAAAATTCTCCTAAGGAAGCTATTGGTTTTATGCCACATCATCTGGTTTATGGTCATGATGCAGTGTTGCAAATTGAAATCAATCTTCAATCAATTAGATTGCAATGTCAAGATGAAATCCCTACTCAAGATTATTAGGATTTGATGTTTAATGAATTAAATCACTTGGATCAAAAAATGTTAATTGCTCTTGAAAACTTGATTCGACAAAAAGAAAGAATTATGAAATTCTATGATCTTCGAGTCAAGAGAAAAAAGTTTAACTTAGGTGATTTAGTTTGGAAGGTTATTTTACCTATGAAGAAAAGATCGAAGTTATTTGAAAAATGGTCCCCGAATTGGGAAGGGCCATATCGAATCGGAAGCATTTTTTATGGTAATGCTTATTTGATTATAAATACTAATTCTAGCAAAAGAATTGCTTCAATAAATGGTAAATACTTGAAATTATATAGACCGATAACTCATGATGTTAAAATTTCATCATAAATATCATATTAATTTTGAGTTAACAAACATTCGAAATATAATTTGCCATTACAAAATAAATATTCGAAAGGAGTATTTATTGGAGGCTCGAATACAAAGACTCCTAAGTTTTTGCTATTCTTTTTTTCTTTGTTGAAGCTGCTTCAAAAGATGGAGCCAAATCTTGAATAGCTTGCATCACGTTGTTGCTTTCGACAGTCCATCATTAGCAATTTTCTTTAAGTATTTGCTCCTGGTTTGCACAATCACCAGTAAGGGCTTGAAGATCGCTTTGTTGTTGTTTAAGTGTTTATAATTCTTGTTCGAGCTCAATAATTTTCTCTTTATTTTGATTGATGTTCTGCTAAGTAGTTGAAAGAACAACAGTGAGGTTTGAGCATTTCTTCATGGCCTTAGCAACATTCATCATCAATTAGCTCTTTTTCTCGAGCAATTGCTGATTATTGGTGATGGTTTGATCAAGACTAGGAAGCTTGGTTAGTAAATCCTCTACTAGGCCTATCAGCTGCTGAACAACTAGCCAGATGTTCAAGTTCAATAGATTCTTGTTTCTATTTAGCTGATCAAGGAGGCCTAGTAGTTTTTGATTTTGTCTTCAGCAGCCATGACTGGATCCACTCCAAGTTTTAAAAGATCAGCTAACTCTTACAATAGTTAAGGGGCAGATACGCTTTGGAGTTTAACCTCTGAGTGAATTATCGAATGATGAGATTTCGAGGATAAGGATCATCTAGAAAGGATATCTTCAAGGCACTTCATGATGTCATTTCCATCCTCATCATCATCTATGCACATGGCTTCTGCCTCCTCTTCGAAAGTAGTTTCAGTCTGGACTGATTGAACTCTGACAGAAGTCAATGAGGCAGTCTTAGAAGGCTAAATAGTTTCAACCGAGATGGGAACTTCATTTTCAATATGAATGCTTGTTTCATTAGGGGGACTGATGTTCTCCTGTATCATTAAAAAAGGATAAAGATTATAATTTTCATATGAAAATTTTATAATCATTCAAATTTAGTGATTTAAGAAAAAAATATCAAACCTGAGCATCAGTTTTGACAATAGGAACCTCTGATGTGGGGCTAGTTTCAAGAATAATGTTTTCCTGAAAAAGAAGTAAAAACAAAGTTAGAAACATTCGAGACAAGCAAAACTGAGTTAACTTAGGGAAATATCAAACCAGGACATTAGCCTCGATGGGGACGTCTTGAGCCCCACTACTCATTTCTTTTTTCGCTTTGGGCTTTTTCCTCAAACAACCCATAGAAATGAGTGCTTAAGGTTAAGGTTACTTTAGGCCCAGGTTTAAGTACACTTGAGGTAAGGTTTGAATCCTTGGGAGGAGAAAGGATTGGTGATGGTGTCCTGAATCTCTTTGGGAATGCAAGAGTAGTTTTGCTATGTGCTAGTGAGGAGGATTCCTTTTTAAAATTGAAATAGTTAACTCTATGATGGAAAAGATTTCGAATATAAAGATATAGAAAATTTTACCATTATGGGTTCAGCTCTTTGAGTGGCTAAAGCTAACTTGGCACTCCTCGAAGAGACTGGCTCTTCATCCTCTTGAGAGGATTCATTAGAGCTTTCAAGAGTTACAACCTATTTCTGTTTCGACACCGAATGTTTATTCGTCTAGTTTTTATTGAGCTTGTCACAACAACCTTTTCCTGAAAAATGAAGACGAATCGAAATCAGAAGTCAAAAAAGAGTTTGATGAAAAGATTTAAGATTCAAATAACCTTTTACCTTAGATTGTTGAGAGGCGATAGGTGTAGCCTCTTCAATCACCTTTTTCTTTTTATCGACAGTTTTTGTCTTTAGAGTAACTGGAGCAGGCTTCTTTTGAGGATGAGATGAAGAGGTTGTCTTTATTGAGGCTTTTGACTTTGTCTTTTGGGCTTTTCTTGGCCTCGAAGATTCATCCTCCTAGTTTTCATCTTCACTCAAATCCTTCATTACTTGGTTCTTTTTGAGACTGCATCAATGAATATGTAATTAGTAGTTGAATTGAAAATAAAGGTTAAAGACTTAAGACTTTACCATGTGGTGGGTATTTTATTACTCGAGTGTATCCATATAGTAGTTGGCAAATGTTACTTCTCGTTTCTTTGAATCCTTGCCCACGCCCAATGCTCCACTTTTGGGATATGGATACTAGTTAGCCATACCAAAAGGAGCATTAGGAAGTGGAGAAAATTTTAGTGGGGTTTCAAATCATTCAAACGAAGCTAAAGGATTTGAAGCCAATGCACCAATGAAATGAGCATAACACAATTGATAGTGCTCTGCTTTCTTTTTTTTTCAGGACTTGTTTAGCCTCTTGAACCACCAATCTTAAGGTTCGAGGATCATACTTGACTTTAAAAAATTTCTCAAATTTAGAAATTTCTTTAAGGTGCATACCTTTGGTTTTCTTGTGAGCAGCTCTAGTCTGTACAAATAAGCTTGCATTAGTAAATCATTGTAAGCAATCTTCGAATGAAGGCTTCTGTGCAAAGTAATATTTCCCCCACCAATCTGCAAACCCTAAGGTCAAGAAGAATGATGGTTCACATTCAAAAGGGTTGAAACCCTCTCTCTTTGTAGCATTCTTCTTCAAAAGGCATTTATATTGTTTAAAGTCTAATTCTATATACTGTAGTATATTGTCAATATACTCAAGTAAACAGAATTAAGCTTGCCAGTTCTATACTTAAAACTTAAACACAACTTGTATAATAACTATTAACAATTAGATATATAGAGTCTTTAACATCGGAGTAAAGAGAACAAGACATTTTACATAATCTGAAAACTTGCTCTTTACTATGACTTTACAACATATATGTCTGAGATATACTTAATACACAATGGGGCCACATTGGCACTTATACAAACTATAAAAACTGCATATAAAACTAATATATATAAAAGAAATGCTATAAGTCTTCAGCGCTTTTGACTTGCTCCTGATTCGGTCCTCCACTAGATTTATCATGGAAATAGAAAACTGGGTGAGAATTTACAAATTCTCAATAGTACATTTTAAAAACATGTCATCATAATAAATCTAACTACTTCGGGGAAAAACAAGTTACACATAAATATATGTGGAAAGGTGGCATATGCCAAAACTCACTCATTTCCTTTCCTGAGGTAGACAGTTCATTTAATTATGAATATAGTGTAAACATCACATTATAACCAACAGAAGTAAACATACTTCTGCATAATATATATATATATATATATATATATATATATATATATACAACACATCTCACCATTCTAGGAGTAACAAGACCATTATTCTCAATCCTCATCATTTTTAGAAAAACAAAACAATTACCCATACAATTGTTATTTTATGCAATGCTTTTATGATTTATGATTATGCTTAATGAATGCCCTAAAGTATGGTTATGCAATGTTATTAAAAGATTTTATTTTGGAAAACACATGTCACTTGCACATTTCTAGGAAAACCTTTGTTCTAGGAAGCTCTGTTGGTTCCTTACCTCCTTGCACTACCTAGTATGAGTGGTCTATTTTGCCCCACAATAGTGAGGTTACCTGTTACCACTTTTAATACCTCACTCTGGGTATGAGTACCCAGAACCCTGGCACTAGGAGATCTCTTTTAATCAAGCCATAGGGTTATTCATACATAGAAATAGCAAGCAACAAGTTTGAAAACAAAACATACAAGAGTATTTTAAAACTTTTCCTTCAATCACTTTTCGTATAACCTTGATTTTCTTTGCATAATAAAGAGACATAACCTTAGTCATCAAGCTTTTCATTCATATAGTTCATTGTATATAAAATTATTCAATCCTTTCATTTATATTCAAGTAGAGAGGGAGTGACTCACTCAACCTCAGTCTACCCTTATCCTTTCATTTTTATGCCTCTCAATACCGTGTTTGTCAAAATTATTCATTATCATGTATATATCAATATGCTCCTCAACATCATTCATTTATATCATTCATTCCATTCAAAGTAATGATTCATATCATAAGTAATTCAATTCATCACATTTATATATCAAATATCATGCATTCATTTCATTTTAATACTCAATAAAGGAGCATTTAGTTTAAGTTTAACCCATAAGAGAGCAACCACACTCATACTACACTATGTTAACCAAACTTTAGCTATTAAAGGAGTTACTAGTATTCCTAGAGTTCAAACCACCACAAAAATACCTCAGTTTTCATCTAAAAAGACTATTTTTCATTAGTGCACCAAATGTACATTTTAATTGCAAAAAATATGAAATTTCATAGGCAAATAGCCTCTTCCCATATCTTTCAAATGAAATACACCTCACTTCATTTGGCTAAGTGTGGAAAAAGTTATGCCACATAATGCATAAGCTAAAATAGGGTACTAACTGTTTTACCCATATTTGACCCTTCTTTAAATTGAAACTCGGAACGAATGAAGAGTGTAAAAACTCTAAAATTTTTACTTCTTATATTCTTATATGTTAGCTTCAAAATGCCATTAGTTTCATGTAATTATGACCTCAGATCAAGAAATTATGCAATCTGGTTTACTGAGTGCTAGATTACTTATTTATGCACAATTTGTCTTGGATTCAAACAAAAAATTGGTGCTATTTGGCTTGTATCTTAACTTTCAAAAATGCAACTAGAAGCAAGTCATTTCGATGTCTGTAGCTCAAGTTATGCAACAAACAATACAAGTCATCGGAGTGAAACTTCTGTAGAATCAGCTGCTAGACATTGGGCGCTTAGGCGCTCGTTCTCCAGCACCTCAGAAATCCCTCTTTGGTCTTTTGAGCGCTTAGGCACACTAGAAGCAGATTCCTTTGTTTTTTTCATCTTCAATCCATTCATAGCCTTCCAAATTCCAATTCTAAGTGGTCTCCAACCACACCAAATCATGTAATAACACTCTTAACTCATTGAATCTTGGGACAAAGATCAATCCACAACCCACAAAATACTCATTTTTCATACTCTAAAATCCATGGAAAACAAGGACATAACCCTTATCACTATACATCAATTAAGCTAAAACCAATTCATTTTGGCCATAGAAACTCAAAAAGGCAAAGTTATCACAAACTCCATCCAATACCCATTTTATCTCCATAGCCAAACGTGAACAACATAACAAGAAAGAAATGAATAAATCAAAGATGGAAAGTCCCCTACCTCACTTGAAGATGATGAAGTCAAGCTCTTCTCCTTTCCTCATCCTATTTTCCCCTTTTCTTTCTCTCTTTTCTTCTTTGTTTTCTCTTTTGGTTTCCTACATCTTTGCCCTCAATTTTCTCCCCTATTTTTCTGCTGAATATCACATTAAGTGAGTGAGAAAAAAGGTTGAGAAAGTCAAGTTATTAGATAATAACGTATGACTTTGGTTTATGTTACTGAAACTTTGTATCTCTTAGGAACATTTTGATTTTACTAAATCAAGTTTCCTAACCTCCAAAAACATCAAAATAAATCCTAAGATTCATATTGATCCTTATTTCACCTTTCCCTTAATTTTCCATATTTGTGACTCGTCAATCTAGTATTTAAACACTCACTCAGTGTCCTTAAAAATACCGAACTGGCTCTGTTTATCCTTAAAATTTAACTATATCCTCTTCTACACATTTGTAACATAGAAATAAATTTTTCATATTTATTTCTCTTAACCAAGCAATTTATGTTATTTTTCTAAGTTAAAATAGCCATTTTACACATTCTGTGTTACGATAAAGTGCCTAAATTAACTCAAAACATCACAAAATTTAGTAGATATGTTAAACAAGTATTAAGGTACTTCTATAACCTTATACAAGTCTAACATGCTAAAAAGAAGATGTTACATTTCTCTCCTCCTTTTAAAAATTTTGTCCCCAAAATTTTGCTTTCCATACTAATAGTTTGGATACCTCTAACAGCTATCCTTAATTGTATCCATCTTATCCTTTCCAATCTCTAACCAAAACTTAGAGGTTCACATTCGTTTATCCTAATAAGGGTTACCGCCTCCTTTTATTTTATTAGAGTTTGCACCCTTCCTATAGCTTGCGACCTAGAGTCGGTATAACTTCACATCTCTGTGGACATCTTTTGGCAAAGTTCCCTAGTTGACCATATACAAAGCATACCAAGCAGAGTTTGTAACACCCTCGCTTGGGAGTTACATTTCATACCAACTCTTTTAAAACTCAACCCAAGTCATAAAAGATTTAATATTATAAAATACGAGTTTTAAAATTTTTTTTCGCGGATAACATAAACTTAATAGAATATAAAGAACACAAATCATAAAGAACTGAATAATACACTCCATATATATATACATAGTTTACTGGGAACATAAATACATTAGACTTACATACCCAAAAAGCATAAATACAACTAACATAACAAACCTAAACTTGTAACGCCCCTTTTTGGGAGGGAACGTCACATCATTATTTACGATGCGGAATACAAAAGTATAAACTAATACCCGGTTCATTTTATATTACATATATTTGTTTAGTTGTGATCGTATAATGAAATTAGTGAATTATTTTTTTTTGTTATAAAATAATATTAAGATATAGTGACGAGACGTAGTTATAGCAAAGAGTAAAAATAAAAGTAAACCATACATTCGAACAACATACATATATATATATAATCATATCAAATTTGTTTAGTTACAAAACCTGATATTCAAAAAGCAAAACTATGCATGCCCCAAATGATTATACATGTACAACCTACCAAAAGGACAAATCATCAGGCCCTAAAAAGAAAGACGAATAGTCATCAGTGACTATCAACAGTATCAGTCCCTACTGAGAAAGAGAAGGAACCAAAGCTGAATCCTCCTCAGGGTCTTCCTCATCAGAGGAAACCCTCATCGGAGCCACTGAGTTGCGGGCGAGGGCTCGAGCAGTAGAGAGGAATGAATCCTCCTGTGGGGAGTACTAATGCTCACCCCACATGTCACGAATGGGCAGATAAAACTCTAAGTGTAAACAAACACTACAGGTAAAGATGGGCAGATCATAACGTCCCTAAGCTAGAGACACCGACACGTCTCCCAGATAAACACAGCGATCCGAAGCTAAGTGATATGCCAGCAGTCTGGACGTTTGAGGAAAGTCAATCGCACATATCCCAAAAAGCCTTACTGATGGGTCGTCATGATCAAAATAGGCACTAGTCAAAGTCAGGCCAAAATCCAGCAAACTCATGAACTTCCCCTTCCTCGCCAACGTCTTCGGAGAAACATATAGATAGACAGAATAGTAGGGATACAGAAAAGAGGTAAGACATCCTACCATCATTACCAATTATGGCAGTAAAGAAACAGAACGGCGTGAAGTGCCCACATAGCATTTCAAAAATAATAATAATCAGCATTAAATAGCAACAGTAAACAACTAAGTAGTTCCAGGCAGTCATGATATTAATAAAGCAACAGTTCCAATCATCATATAAATAAATAAATACCAAATAATATGTAGAGTCACTATCCATGTACACATGTTATCAAAATCCTACTCCATGTGCTAGACAGAAACAATCGGAGAGAATGATCAAGTGACATGTTTGTAACTCAGCTGCCGAGGCCAATAAGTGCTATAATTTATCAAATTTTCAACGTGCACATCATGACATTGTACAAGACATTCTACACTAGATCGCAATATAGGACAGTGTCTCAGTCCGGATCGTCGGTGCGTTTGCATCAGTCTATCCCACGGTCTAGAAGAGCTACCAACTGACCATTGTGAGACACTCGCACCCCGATGCCCCCAAGGTCAACAGTATGACCTACACTAGTCTACTCGCACCCGCACAATAGGTGTGATTCAATCTCCTAGGCAACATGGCTTTAACAATAATCCATCGGACTTTCACAATGCATGATGACTCAATGCATATTCATGTATATTTCACAATAATATACTTTTTCACAACATGCCACAATTTGGAAAAGGTAAGCATCAACACATTCTTGGTTCCACTCATGGATCCATAATAATTATCATTAAGTCTTCAAATAAGACATTGCATCTTAAGGGTTCATTATGGAATTATGCCTTAATTTTTCTATATTCATCTCATTAAGTTTTCTCTTGAAATAATTTAATTTGAGTTATTTAACATCTTACTTACACTCATGTCCTTCCTTTAATTTAGAATCATTCTAAGTTTTAGAATAAAGTCTCATTCTTGGTTCTTTCTATTTTATGAATCCCTAATTAATTCTTAATTATCCAATTAACTAAGTTTCACCTTAATTTAGCATTTCTTATGAAATCCTTTTCTAGAGGAATTCTCTTGATTGTTAAGTTCCTTATTTTAAGTTTATTCATACTCACTTAGAAAGTTATTCTAAGGTTTGCTAAGTCTCACACCTCTTATTTTTTTCCTTAAGTTCCAAAATCACTCTAGGTCACCAATTTAATTTCTTTCCAAGCATAATGTTAATTACTTAACACTTAATTACTAAATTTCCAAGGTTGCCTAAAAATTACATAATTGGGCCCAAAATGGCCCTAGAGGTCATGAGCCTCTCTAAAGGGTAAGGACCTTAATTTTTCTTTGATCCATTAATTGTTATTTACTTGATTAATCATTTCTCCACTTGTTGCAAAATTTTAAACCTTAAACACCCTAAGGAGGGGTTATGGCCGTGAGCCTCAATGGGGAAAGCAAGGAATCTTTGCCCCCAAAATCATGTTTCCAATCAATCAAAACCAATCCAAGATCATCAATATATATATATACATTCAATCAAATAAATCATACATGATAAAATCAATACATAGTCATCAAAATCACACATCACAAAGAGTAACCCTAACAAGGGTTCCTCACAACCAACACACAATACATGTCTCCCACTACCAATAAAGGTTAAAGTGGATAGTCTTCCTCTTACCAAGAGAGAAAACAAGCAAAGAAACTCCCTTGAAGCTCCTTGTGAATTTCGGCCAAGCTCACCAAAAACCCTACGAATCACAACTCAACAAATCAACACCAAGGCTTTAAAAAGAATAGATCAATGGTCATGGTGATGGCCATGAAAACGAAAATGAAGAAGAAAAGATTAGAGGTCAAGAATCTTACCCTAAAATCTCAAACTTGAAGCTTGAAGAAGATGATGAAGATGGTAGCTTTTCAAGTTGATTCAAACTAGAAAGGTGTTTAGAATGTAATGGAGAATAAGAAAATGTGGTCACTTGAAATTTTTGTAACAATGGAGGGCATGGAAGGGTGTGGACGTGTGGTGTGGTGGTAGAGAGAAGGAGGAGAAATTTTGAGAGAAGAAAATGTAGAGAGAGAAGTTGATAGTAAAGAAATGGTAACTTTTTAGATTTGAAATTAGAAATGTAATTGATAAAAATGAAAAACAAATGTTTGGCTCCCAAATGGCCTTCATGGCCGTGTCGAGGAGAGAGAGGGTGAGGGAATTTGGCTTCTCCAACAAGCCAATAGGAAGTTGCTAGTAAGCTTCTTCAAGAAACAAATTTTACCTTTTTGAAAAGTCAATGATGATGTCATCAAGATGATGTCACTTAAAGTGAACACTCTAGAAAAGATGACTAACACTCTACTAAAGCTATTATCCAGTGAACAAAAGTTACAATTAATAGAAACAATATTTATTGTTCATCGAATGATTTTACGGTACATTGATTTTATTTATCAGATGAAATATCAAAAAACATAAACCTCATAAACTATGCCCGGTCTCGGATTTAGTAAGATCCCCTATCGACGTTTTCACAGTTCAAATTTACTAGCCTCTGGAAAAATATTTTATTTTCCCGACTCCGCTCGATGCGAATATAAAATGAGAAATATATTAAAATATTCAACATTTTTGGAAAAATCCACATAAATTCTCAAAAATCACAAATATTAGAAAATGACTATTTATCAAGAAATAAATAATTTCCAGGGTGTTACACTGACTCTGCTCAATTTGAACACAAAATGAAAAAAATATTAAAATATTCAGTGTTTCTGAAAAAATCCAAAAAAATTCCCAAAATTCTCAAATATTAGAAAATGATTATTTGTGATAAAATAAATAATTTTCAGGGTGTTACAACTCTCCCTTTCTAAAAGGGAATTTCATCCTCGAAATTTTTCATACCTTAGAATAACTGTGGGTGTTGCTCCTTTATCTTGTCTTCCAATTCCCATGTCGAATCTCCGGTCATTTCGTTACAGATCACTTTCACCAATGAGATTTATTTTCCTCTGAGTTGCTTTACCCTCCTATCTTCAATCCTTACAGGAGGTGCCTCCTAGGTTAAGTTCTCTTTCAATTGTACTGTGTCCGATGCTATGACATAGTTGTGACACGTGAAAGACATTGTGAAGGTTTGAAAGAAAAGGTGGTAAGGCTATCTGGTAAGCTACTGGACCTATCCGGTGAAGAATTTAGTAAGGTCCAAGGAATTTGGGAGTGAGTTTTCTAAATTTCATAACTCGGCTGACCCCAGTCGTTAGCGTGACTTTCAAAAACACATGTTCACCTTCCTCTAACTCAAGAGGCTTTCTTCTCCTGTCCGCATAGCTCTTCTGTCGACTTTGAGCCGTCCTCATCTTTTCCTGAATCATCTTGACCTTCTCAGTCGTCTGCTGTATAATATCAGGTCCAACAGTATGGCGCTTTTCGTCTTAGTACCAACACAAAGGTGTTCGGCACCGTCGTCCATTCAGAGCTTCATAGGGTGCCATCCCTATGCTTGAA
Organism: Ormosia semicastrata; assembly: GCA_029884595.1. Lineage (NCBI taxonomy): Eukaryota > Viridiplantae > Streptophyta > Magnoliopsida > Fabales > Fabaceae > Ormosia > Ormosia semicastrata. The sequence continues at coordinate 83,019,766 of JAQQTO010000060.1, forward strand.
TGAAAACTATTGTTGTAGGTGAACTCTACCAACGGTAAAACTTCATCCCAACTCCTAGTCTGTTCTAAAGCGCAAGCCCTGAATAAATCCTCCAACGATTGGATCGTCCTTTCCGATTGTACATCGGTTTATGTATGGTAAGTAGAACTTAATCGTAGCTTTGTTCCCAATGGTTCTTGCAAACTTTGCCAAAACTTTGAGGTGAACCTTGGATCCCTATCCGAAACAATATTAGTAGGCACACCATGTAGCCTAACGATCTCACCGATATACAGCTGGGTCAACTTCTCTATGTTGTATCTTATGTTGATTGGTAGGAAGTGTGTTGACTTCGTGAGTCGATTAATGATTACCCATATTGAGTTATAACCTTTTCTTGTTTTTGACAATCCAACCACAAAATCCATCGCAATGCTATCACACTTCCATTCGGGAATAGATAGAGGTTACAATAGTCCTGACGGTCTCTGATGTTCCACCTTTGCTTTCTGGAAAACTAGAAAAGAAGACACATATCTAGTAATATCGTTCTTCATCCCGTGCCACCAAAATAACTTCTTCAAGTCTTGGTACATTTTAGTTATCCCCGGGTGCATACTCAACTTGCTCGTGAGAGCGTGTTCAAGAATATACTTTTTAAGCTCTTGATCCCTGGGTATACAAACTCTACCTCGGAACCTTAGAATTTCATCCGTTCCTTCCTCAAATGTCATCGCATTGCCCTGCCTCATCAACTCTCTTTCTTCTTGCAAAAACTTATTAATTTTCTACTTTTCCCGGATGTCTTCCATTAATTCGCTTGAGATAGTAACCATGTTCATGCAAATTTTTCCTGGTGCTAATTCTATAAAAGACCATACATCCTTAAATTGCTCTATTAAATCTTTTTCCTTGATTATCATGGCTGAGATACTGAGCATCTTCCTACTTAATGCGTCTGCCACGACGTTTGCCTTTCTAGGGTGATACAGAAGTCCAAAGTCATAATCCTTCAAAAATTCCAACCACCTGCGCTGTCTCATATTCAACTCCTTTTGATCATATAAGTACTTCAGGCTCTTGTGGTCACTAAAGACGTTGAACTTCGCCCTATACAGGAAGTGTCTCCATATCTTCAAGGCGAAAACTATAGCTGCTAACTCCAAGTTATGTGTTGGATAGTTCTTCTCATGCACTCGCAACTGTCTCGAAGCATAAGGCACCACTTTTCCATTTTGCATAAGCACAGCTCCTAATCCTTCATATGAAGCATCGCAATGCACTTCAAAGGGTTCATTCGGATTAGGTAGAACTAACACTGGTGAAGTAGTTAGTCATCTCTTCAGTTCCTGAAAACTTTCTTCGCAAACATTGATCCACTTAAAGGCTTAGTTCTTTCTCGTGAGCTGAGTGAGAGGCCCTGCTATTTAGAGTATCCTTCAATAAACCTCCGATAGTATCTAGCTAAACTCACAAAGCTTCGAATTTCTGTCACCGTCTTCAGCTTTTCCCACTGTAGAACTACTTCCACCTTTGATGGACCCACTGCAATCCCTTCCTTCGAGATCACATGGCCCAAAAACTTGACTTTGTCCAGCCAAAATTCACACTTCGATAGTCTGGCATACAATTTTTTCTCTTTTAGAATCTAGAGAACTATACTGAGGTGTTCAGTATGATCCTCATGATTTTGAGAGTAGATTAGAATGTTTTCAATGAAGACAACAACGAATCCACCCAAGTAGGGACGAAAGATTCTGTTCATGTAGTCTATGAACATGGCAGGTGCATTCGTTACACCAAACGGCATCATAAGATATTCATAATGACCATATCGGGTATGAAAAGCCGTCTTGGGAATGTCCTCCACCTTTACTTGAATCTGGTGGTAGCTCGATCGCAGATCGATCTTAGACAACATTGCTGCTCCTTTCAGTTGATCCATTAGGTCGTCTATCCTCAAAAGTGGATACTTATTCTTGATCATGACCTTATTTAGTTGGCAATAGTCCACACATAACCACAAAGTACCATCCTTCTTTCGGACTAGCAACACTGGTGCTCCCCATGGTGACACACTGGGTCTAACGAATTACTTTCCCAGGAGTTCTTCTAACTGCTTCTTAAGCTCCGCTAACTCTGATGGTGACATTTTGTAAGGCGCTATAGATACGGCACCAGATCCTGGTACAAGATCAATAGCAAACTCTATCTCTCGCTCTGGCGGTAAACCAGGTACATCATCAGGAAAGATCTTGGGAAACTCATTAACCACGCATTCACATCAGCCTTGCCCTCGACCTTCAAGGAAGACAATAACATGTATCTCTGAGCTCCTTCTTTCAAGAAAGCTCGAACTTGGTTAGTCGTCAAAAATCTAGAATCCTCATCCATAAAGAAAACTATGATTTTACTAGAACAATCCAATAGGATATGGTTAGAAGACAACCAATCCATTCCTAAAATTACATCTAACTGAGAAATGGGTAAACAGATCAAATCAACAGAAAAGATTCGACCATCAACAATCAAAGGACAATTCAAACAGACTTTGGTAGTAACAACATGTTTATCAGTGGGAGTAGAAATAGTCAAGTCAAAAGGTAAGGAAGACACAGGTAAACCAAATCGTCGCACACAGTCATAAGAAATGAAAGAGTGGGTTACCCCAGAGTCATACAGTACAGTTAAAAGATCACCTCCTATGGCACCTTCTCCTTGTATCAGATCTTCAGATTTGGAAGCTTCGGTTCCACTTATGGTATAGACTCGACTCCCTGCCTGCGACTTTGCAGCTCATGCAGCGTTGACTGAAGGCTTAGCCTTAGCCTGGTTGCAATCTATAGAGACGTGCCGAAGTTTCCCATATCAAAAACAGATGATTCCTTTGATAATGCAGTCTCTTGTTGCGTGATCCTTCCTGCACTTCAAGCATTTCGAAGAAAATGCCATATTTTGTCCAGTCCAGTTTCTACCAGAACCTCCATCAGAACCTCCACCTGATGTCTGCTGTTGATTTCCCGGTGGTCGGGAATAAGGCTTCTTTTGGAAATGGTTTGCGTTGCTACCGCCTCCTCTTTGGAACCTAGTAGGTCCAAAGTTTCAATTTCTTGTGTCCCACGCTTGATCCTGAGCTTCCACCTAGCAGCACATATCTAACAGCTCTGAAAATTGGTTGATCTTTAAGGTGATGACTACTCTTTTCACTTCGTGCCTTAGTCCTTCCTCAAATTTTTGACATTTCCACACCTCGTCTAGCTGGTGCTGGAAATATGTCAAAAACTTGGATAAGCTTTCGAACTTCGTGGCGTATTCATTGACAGACAAGCTGCCTTGCCTCAAGCTGAGGAACTCTATTTCTTTTGCATGCCTAGCGCTTGCAAGGAAATATTTTTCCAAGAACTTATTCTTGAATACCTCCCAAGTGATTGCGTGACCTTTAGCTTCTAAAACTCTCTGTGCCCCGTTCCACCAGTCTTTAGCATCCCCAATCAGCATAAAAGCAGCATAAGTTACCTTCTTGTCGTTGGCACAATTCATGCCTTTAAAGATTTTCTCCAGCTCCTTGATCTAAAGACTAGCTTTCTCTGGATCAAATTCTCCTTTCAACTAAGGAGGGTTGTGGCGACGGAACTCCGCCAAATTTTGAGCATCAGCCGATGCTTCCAGCTGTCGCACAACCCTTTTCCTACTGCTGAGTGGTCCTCTTCGTTTGTTGCGTGATAACCTGAGCCATTCGTTGCATCGCCTCAATTGCTACAACCATGTCTCCACCTCGTGCCATTACTCTATTTCAAGTAAGACTAACTGAAAGCACAAGGAAGAATTAGGTGTATCCTTTTGGAATACCAAACACAGAGAATCACACAGTACAAACAAGTCAAACCTAACCACAAAGACCCAAAAGAAAACTTAAACCGGGGCTCTAATACCAATTAAATGTAACGCCCCTTTTTGGGAGGGTACGTCACATCATTATTTACGATGCGGAAAACAAAAGTGTCAACTAAGACCCGATTCATTTTATAATAGATATATTTGTTTAGTTGTGATCGTATAATTAAATTAGTGAATTCTTTTTCTTGTTATAAAATAATATTAAGATATAGTGACTAGACGTAGTTACAACAAAGAGTAAAAATAAAAGTAAACCATACATTTGAACAACATACATATATATATATATAATCATATCAAATTTGTTTAGTTACCATACCTGATATATAAAAAGTAAAACTATGCATGCCCCAAAGGATTATACATGTACAGCCCACCAAAAAGATAAATCATCAAGCCCTAAAAAGAAAGACGAATAGTCATCAGTGACTATCAACAGTATCAGCCCCTACTGACAAAGAGAAGGAACTGAAGTTGGATCCTCCTCAGGGTCTTCCTCATCAGAGGAAACCCTCATCGGAGCCACTGAGTTGTGGGCAGGGGCTCGAGCAGTAGAGAGGAATGAATCCTCCTGTGGGGAGTAGTAACGCTCACCCCACATGTCACGAATAGGCAAATAAAACTCTAAGTGTAAACAAATACTACAGGTAAAGATGGGCAGATCATAATGCCCCCAAGCTAGAGACACCGACATGTCTCCCAGATAAACACAGTGATCTGAAGCCAAGTTGATGTGCTAGCAATCTGGACCTCCGAGGAAAGTCAGTCACACATATCCCAAAAAGCCTTGCAACGGGTCGTCATGATCAAAACAGGCGCTAGTCAAAGTCAGGCCAAAATCCAGGGAACTCGTGAACTTCCCCTTCCTCGCTGACGTCTTCGGAGAAACATACAGATGGACAAAATAGTAGGGATATAGAAAAGAGGGAAGACATCCTACCATCATTACCAATTATGGCAGTAAAGAAACAGAACGGCACGAAACGCCCATATAGCATTTCAAAAAAATTAATAATCAGCATTAAATAGCAACAGTAAACAACTAAGCAGTTCCAGGCAGTCATGATATTAATAAAGTAACAGTTCCAATCAGCATATAAATAAATAAATTCCAAATAATATGTAGACTCACTATGCATGTACACATGTTATCAAAATCCTACTCCATGGAGCTAGACACAAACAATCGGAGAGAATGATCAGGAGACATGTTTGTAACTCAGCTGCTAAGGCCAAGAAGTGCTATAATTTCTCAATTTTTCAACGTGCACATCATGGCATTGTACAAGACATTCTACACTAGATCGCAATATAGGACAGTGTCTCGGTTCGGATCGTCGGTGCGTTTGCATCGGTCTATCCCACGGTCTAGAAGAGCTACCAACTGACCATTGTGAGACACCTACACCCCGACGTCCCCAAGGTCAACAGTATGACATACACTAGTCTACTCGCACCCGCACAATAGGTGTGATTCAATATCCTAGGCAACATGACCTTAACAATAGTCCATCGGACTTTCACAATACATGATGTCTCAATGCATATTCATGTATATTTAACAATAATATACTTTTTCACAACATGCCACAATTTGGCCAAGGTAAGCATCAACACATTCTTGGTCCCACTCATGGACCCATAATAATTATCATTAAGTCTTCAAATAAGATATTGCATCTTAAGGGATCTTTATGGAATTATGCCTTAATTTTTCTATATTCATCTCATTAAGTTTTCTCTTGAAATAATTTAATTTGAGTTATTTAACATCTTACTTACACTCATGTCATTCCTTTAATTTAGAATCATTCAAAGTTTTAGGATAAAGCCTCATTCTTGGTTCTTTCCATTTTATGAATCCCTAATTAATTCCTAATTATCCAGTTAACTAAGTTTCACCTTAATTTAGCATTTCTAATGAAATCCATTTCTAGAGAAATTCTCTTGATTGTTAAGTTTCTTGTTTTAAGTTTATTCATACTCACTTAGAAAGTTATTCTAAGGTTTCCTAAGTCTCACACACTCTTATTTTTTTCCTTAAGTTCCAAAATCACTCTAGGTCACCAATTTAATTTCTTTCCAAGCATAATGTTAATTAATTAATACTTAATTACTAAATTTCCAAAGTTGCCTAAAAATTACACAATTGGGCCCAAAATGGCCCTAGAGGTCGTGAGCCTCTCTAAAGGGTAAGGACCCTAATTTTTCTTTGATCCATTAATTGTTATTTACTTGATTAATCATTTCTCCCCGTGTTGCAAAATTTTAAACCTTAAACACCCTAAGGAGGGGTTATGGCCGTGAGCCTCAATGGGAAAGCATGGAATCTTTGCCCCCCAAATCATGTTTCCAATCAATCAAAACTAATCAAAGATCATCAATATATATATACATTCAATCAAATAAATCATACATGATAAAATCAATACATAGTCATCAAAATCACACATCACAAAGAGTAACCCTAACAAGGGTTCCTCACAACCAACACATAATACAAGTCTCCCACTACTAATAGAGGTTGAAGTGGATAGTCTTCCTCTTACCAAGAGAGAAAACAAGCAAGGAAACTCCCTTGAAGCTCCTAGTGAATTTCGACCAAGCTCACCAAAAACCCTAAGAATCACAACTCAACAAATCAACACCACGGCTTTAAAAAGAATGGATCAATGGTCATGGTGATGGCCATGAAAACGAAAATGAAGAAGAAAAGATGAGAGGTCAAGAATCTTACCCTAAAATCTCAAACTTGAAGCTTGAAGAAGATGATGAAGGTGGTAGCTTTTCAAGTTGATTCAAACTGGAAAGGTGTTTAGAATGTAATGGAGAATAAGAAAATATGGTCACTTGAAATTTTTGTAACAATGGAGGGCATGGAAGGGTGTGGGCGTGTGGTGTGGTGGTAGAGAGAAGGAGGAGAAATTTTGAGAGAAGAAGAGAGAAGAAAATGTAGAGAGAGAAGTTGATAGTAAAGAAATGGTAACTTTTTAGATTTGAAATTAGAAGTGTAATTGATAAAAATGAAAACAAATGTTTGGCTCCCAAATGGCCTTCATGGCTATGTAGAGGAGAGAGAGACTGAGGGAATTTGGCTTTTCTAACAAGCCAATGGGAAGTTGCTAGGAAGCTTCCTCCAAAGCTTCTTCAAGAAGCCAAATATTACCTTTTTGAAAAGTCAACGATGATGTCATCAAGATGATATCACTTAAAGTGAACACTCTAGAAAAGATGACTAACACTCTACTAGAGCTATTATCCAGTGAACAAAAGTTACAGTTAATAGAAACAGTGTTTATTATTCATTGAGTAATTTTACAGTACAACGATTTTATTTATCAGATAAAATCTCTAAAAATGTAAACCTCGTAAACTGTGTCCGGCCTCGGGTTTAGTAAGATCCCCCATCGACGTTTCCACAGTTCAAAGTTCACCAGCCTCAAGGAAAATATTTTATTTTCCCGGCTCCGCTCGATGCATACGTAAAATGAGAAATATATTAAAATATTCAATATTTCTAGAAAATTTTACATAAATTCTTAAAAATCACAAATATTAGAAAATGGCTATTTATCCTGAAACAAACAATTTCTGAGGTGTTACACTAACTCTACTCAGTGTACACGTAAACTAAGAAATATATTAAAATATTCGACATTTTTTGAAAAAATCCAAAAAAATTGTCAAAAATCACAAATATTAAAAAATGATTATTTATGATGAAATAAATAATTTTCAAGGTGTTTCAAAACTAGCCCAAGTGTAAAACACCTGGAGGGAAGGGTCCTTCACAGGATCCTCCTCCGGATCTTCCTCTAAATCCTCAGTAGACAAATTCCCCAACCGGGATATCTCTCGATGAACGGGAGTTCGAGCAGAAGATACTTATGAATCCTCCCTAGGAGTGTACTGAAGATCACACCACAAATCCCTAAAAGGCATATAGAACTCTAGATAAACAGTAGCATTAAAAGAAAAAGTAGTAACCCCATGGTGGGTCCTACTCAAGGATAGAGTAATATCTCCATAATACTCTATGCACTCCGTATCCAAATGGACGCGACATGCATCCATTCCCCCGTGGAACTGCACTCTAACGTAACCCAAAAGATCTTGCCTTGTTGCCATCACAGTCTTCATAGAACATAAACATTAACAGAATAGACAGAATAATACCATAAAAAGGTGAGATCCCCTACATCACATACCAGTATGGCAGCAAAGAAACAAAAATAACAATAAAGCCATACAGTGCAGATTCAATAATTACAGTCATGATATTTCTCAACAAATAACTTAATGAATATGCATATATATTTCACAACAATATGTCTACAGACTATGCATATGTACAATGAACAGACCCCTACTCCATGAAGCTAAAACCAAACATCGGAGAGAATGATTGGGAGATATGTCCATATATCGTCAGCCTCAACTCAAGTGCTTCAAAATTATCAGCATATGCATCATAGCTTATACAAGAAATTCTACACCAGATCGGGAATAAGAATAGTGTCTTGTCGATATCGCCGGTGTGTTTGCATCAGTCACCACGGCACAATAGAGCTCTAATTGGCCACTTATGGGATACCCGCGCCCTAACGCCCCCAAGATCAATAATTGACCTTCACTACGTAATTCACACCCGCACAAATGTGTAATTCAATCTCCTAGGCGTACAACCTTAATAAACAAAGTCACCACGACTTTCACAATGCAAGATTGAATGACTTAATAAATCAATAATTAATATCTACGTGACTTCCACATAAAACAAGCCACCACTAGGCTAAATCGTCAACTGACGTCTCCAGGTCCAGCACGTCGGCCTGACAGCAATCTGCTATTTTTCTCAAACACGAAGTATTTTTACTATATTTTCACAAACACGTAACACTTTTGGTTACATATCTAAATCATGTAACATTTTTACGTCATTTTTCAATTGCGTAAAAATTTTAAAACATGTTCTTAATCGTGTAACTAAAAATCAACATTTTTAAATCGCGTAAGGTTTTATCTATACTTTTTAATTGCGTAAAATGTTTTATTAATATTCTAAGCTTAATTTTAAGACTTTCCTTATTTACTAAAAATCTAGACTTTAATTCCAACATTTTCTTACCAAACCTCCTCTAAATAATATTTTCTAACGTTTTCCATAAAAATCTATATTATTTTAATTAAATCAAGACATTTCAAAAATCTTTTTCCATTACTTTTATTAAGAACTCTCTTAAACAAAATACTTTAAGTTTGAAATCATCCTTCAAAACTTATTTCCATTGTCATGACCAAAAATTAATTCTTTTCAAATAATAAAATTTTGTTCACCTTCTTTTTAACTTATAAATCCTTAAATCCTATTCTAGTCCCCTAATCATCTAAGTTTTCATTTTATAAAATATTTTTGCCTTGGATACACCCTTTTTAGGCTAAATGGTCGTGAGCCATGAGTAGTCTTTGGGACCAAAAATCTTGCCTTTCACGCATGATTCCAAGCATATAAATATTCTAATCATCAATTCATGCAATAGCAATTTCATGCATACTATCAAAATCATATAATCACATATAACCAAACAAGCACAAATCATTAAATACACACAAACAAGTGAATAAATCCTCACATGAATTTTTTACCAATAAACCACAAATTCATTTCTCACCACCAAGATGGTTGATGAGGTAAATCTCTCTCTTACCTTAAGTGATGATCAATATCTCCTTTGTTGTCTTCTTGAACAACTTCTACCTCCAAAAAGACCCTTAAAACAAATCAAACATAAATTTATTAAAATCTAGGGCTTGAAATAAGATGACCATGGATCAAGATTATGTCTAAGACTTGAGAATAAAATTTAGAAGTGAAGATTAAGAACTTCACCTAGAACCTTGAAACTTTAAGCTTTGAGAAAGTGGTTGAATATGGTTGAATTTGAAGAAACTCACAACATGAAAGTGTCTCAAAATGGTGTTTAGACTCAAGATATATGATTAGTTTGGATTGAACAAACTTTGAGAGTGTTTAGAAGGTGCTGGCCGAAACAAGCAAATGAGTTAAAAAGAGAGAGTTTTGGTAACTTGCTTCTTGAAAATGAATAAGATAAACACAAAAGAGATTAAGTAACTAATTTAGTCACATAACCTTGTCCTAGAACTCCTCTTGGTCATGAGCACCTCAAGGGATTGAGTGGTCAAAGCTTCTCCTCCAAACTTGTCTTCCATTAGTGCAACACCATGAGTTATAGCCACTAAGGTTGACTCCATGCAAACTTCTCATGTAAGCTTCCTTCTCATTGGCTCAAAACAAGTGAGTCATGAAAAGAAATGATGAAAGGTTATGACTAGGCTCATGACTAGCCATCTAACTAGATATTTATCAGTAGCTGTTAACAGTCAAAAAAATTTTGACCTCGAAATTTTTTTATTTTTTTGGTCTCTTCCTCAAACACACAGAAGTCCAAAAATAATAATAAAATAATTAAAATAAATTAAATAATTCACAAAAATCACAAAAAATTAGAAAAAACACAAATAATAGAGAAATAAAGAAATTTCAGGGTGTTACAGAGTTTGTTGCCATATTGTCTTCTTCCACACTTAGGGCATTCAGACTCCACATTTCCATATGATTTTACTCACTTTCATCTTGTGAATCACTGGGTGTAAAAAAAATATCACCTTCCTCATCCCCATTGCCCACTTTTTATCTTTTGAAGATTCATGATCCTCTGCTCCATTTGAAATTTGGACTTACCAGACTCCACAATCTTATATTTCTTACTTAGGGTGGGAAAATCTCTAATCTCCATGGGCTAACAAATATTTTGATTTCATCCCTCAATCCAAACTCAAATTTTACACACTTCCAATTTTTGTCTGGGGTGAACATAAAGTAAGAGGAAAACTTAGAGAATTCCTCAAACTTTGCTTCATATTATCCAATGGACATATCTCTTTATTTCGACTCAAGAAATGCTACTTCCTTATCATCTCAGAGTATAAACTTTTTTTTTAACTTGAGATTTGGGGTGAGGCACTGCTTCCTATTTATATCAACACTGTGTCTTGGATGACCACATGTATAACATGTTTGTCTCCTACATTTATCATCTTTTGATCTCTTCGATCCTGCCTATACTTACTTACTTTTACTTTCTTCTTGAGGATAATTAGGTTAAACAAACACCCTTCTTGTACCTAATATCCCTTCTCTTCCTCTTATGAAAACCTTGCGACTCTTATTCTACTTGAGTTTAGTTATTAGTACCTTCAACTACTCCCTTGAAATAGTATTAAAAACACCAATCTATCTAATTCGATCAACTTCAAAAATATATCATTCTAAACTATTGTTCAAAACTAACCTGATATTTCAATTAACATTTAAGCCACCCTAAATCGAGTAGTACACTTAGTCTACCCAATTAACACTAGCATGACTTTCTGAACTGTGCCAATCAAATAGCGTTGCTAGTTTATTCGGTTAGCCTTGAGGACCATGCCATTCGAAATTTGCTTACTTGGTATACTCAGATTTATCTTTGAGAACTTGTAAATTCAAATAGCTTATGCCATAAACCTATAACATTCTATTCTATTCCATTTCAATCACCACTTGGTCTTTTCGAAAAGAATACTGCAAAAAGAAAAGGTGAAACTTTAGAATAACCACTTTCTTACTCTACCACTTCTATACCAATTCCCTTAATTCTACAAGTATCCAAAGAATTGGAAACTCAACAACAACTCTGACAAATGTTTTCATATATTTATATACAAATATAAATTCAGCAAACATACTTCCATTTCACTTAATCATGATTTTACTTCAAGTATCAAGAATACTTCGATTCCATTATTATTACACTTAGTACTTACTTCTCTTTTTTACTTTTGGTTAGCTTTCTCTTTTCTATTTCTATCTCTTACTTTTCTATCTCTCAATCCCTCTTCGAATTAACACATTTTTAAGCTTTCTCCGTGTTAAACTTAATTACTTCTTCAAACCTAACCACATACTAACTAACTGGCCTATCATCTAACTCATTTTTTTAAACTACTTCTCCTTGACATTCTACAAGTTTCTTAGGGAAGCATATATCTAGAAAAGAATTCCTAAACACCCCTCGAAAACCTCTGAGTACCAGATACCTCAAACAAATTCTTGTTATCTGTTCACCAAACCTCTACCTCTCTTTCCTAGCAGATAGCCCTTCATAAAATGTCTTGGTTCACTTCATACGTAACACATTAACTCACCTACCAAACATGGCTTACTTTCATATTGTTCTCCACTTTTCGTGCACTTTTGGCCCCACGTTCCAACTTAAGTCTACTTTTCATTACCTTGTAGAATCTATGATCAAGAGGCACTCTTATTAACTTCAACATTTGACCTTTTCCCATTTTAGGAAATTCACTGATTCATTCTCATTTTCACTCGATTGTTCCTTAACTTCCACTAGATTGTATCCTTTTATATTTGGTTACAGATTTGTTTCTCTAAGCTCCGGGAAGAATTTTGATTCCAGACTAATGCTTCAAGTACTGACTGTACTAATGGTACATGAGAAACTAACTGATGAGGTGGGTTGGCTTCCATCCTCTCAAGAATCCAATTAATAACAGCAACCTACTCCCTCAAAGCAGTCACCATTATCCTAACCATCTCAGACATATAACTAGTAACATCACTAGTAGACTCCCTATTTCCTCATATTCGCTTAGGAGCTGCCATAATTTCCTATTCACACAGAACATTACATATTGAGTTGATAAGTCTCAATATCATGTAATAGTGTGCCTGTAACTATTAACATCTAGTCCTAAGGCTATCACATAATTCTATTCATATATCCCATGTAATATTCTCTTTTTAGCAGGTTAGACTTGTATATGGTCATAAGGTACCATAATACTATTTTAACATGTCTGTTGATTTTTGAGACGTTTTGAGTTAATTTAAGCACTTTGCTACAACATAAAATGTGCAAAATTATTATTTTAACTCAAGAAAATAGCATAAATACTAAATCAAAAGAAATAAATAAATAAAATTTTATTAATAGGTCATAAATGTGTGAAAGAGGATATGGTTAAATTTTGAGGACAAACGGAGTCAGTTTAGTATTTTTAATGACATTGAGATAGTGTTTAAAGACAGAATTAATCAGATAAATGGATCAGAAAATGATAGAGGTATGAGTAGATGCAAAATAAAGGATGAAGACTAATTTGAGAATAGAAATAGATTGAAAAAGCACCGCAAAGCTTCATATTTCAGTTCCGTTAGTTTAATTTAACCCAGGAAAAGAATAATGAAGCCTTGGGACTTGCAACACAGTATAATGAAAATAGTGGGATGACAATATGGAAAATAGTATGAAATCCTATAATTTTTCCTAATGCTTATGGAGGTTGGAAAATTCATTTCTGAAGAATTAAATTGTCTTTAACAGATGAAAATTAATCAGTTGAAATTTCATTTTTTCCCTCTCCACCAACCCCACACCCTCATCATTATTTCTTTGAGATATTTTCTCACTCCTCTCTCCCTCACTCTCTTAGCTAGCTTGATTAAATGAGAAACAAAAGAAACAAAAGAAACAAATGAAAGAGAAAGCAAAAGAAAAGAAATAAAAAGAAAGAATAGACGGAGATAGAAATAGAGAAGAAAATAGAGAAAAATAGAAAAGAGAAATAGGGAGAGGGAACGTGAGATAGGAGCAGAAGATGGAGAAAGAAGAAAAAAGACCAACCAAAAAGAAGCAAGATCAAGAGCTATGGAAACCAATGTAGGAGGTTTTCTCTCTTTTCCTTTTTATCCTTGTTTTCTTTCCAAATTTGAGATTTTGGATGAGTTTGGTTGAGATTTTAATTTAAGAATGATAGATCCATGCATTTGAGGTTTCAGTGAGATTTAATGCTTTATGTTTGATTCTTGATTCTTGTTGAGTTTTAAGATTTGAAAAGGGGTTTGTACCCATGTTGAGATTTGACATTTTATGAATAATTTGGGTGCATATTTATGATTATTTGATGTTGTTGTTGAAGTTTAATGGTTTAGTTTGAGTTGGGATGGTTTACAGGCTTTGTGTTCTGCAAATTTCGTAGCTTACAATCAATTACATGGCCCATGTAATCAATTACAAGGCTTCTGGGCAAGCTATAATAGATTACATCCTGATGTAAGGGATTGCATCTTGTTGTAATCGATTATATGGCTTCTGCCAAGCTTGAAATTGATTACCAAGGCTATGTAATCAATTACCAGGCCTTTGAATTGAGGATTTTGGTCTGAAAATGATGGAAATAGAGTTCTTTAACCCAGGTAACCTAAATACAACCTTAAACCATGAATTGAATGATTGGAATTCATTATATTGTGAAAAGATTATGCATCCAAACAAGTTTAAGAAAATGTGTTCATGACATGATTGAATCAAATGAGATTGATGATTTGAGAAATGAATTTTATAATGTTGTTGCATCAAGTGAGATTGATTAATGAATTTGAATACCCATGATGATTATGAATGGATTATGCATTATATTGCATATGTGATGATTTTTATGGATAAAATGAGTGGATTTTCATGGGTATCCTTTTGTGGAACTAGACCGAGTTAGATTTTGGATGTACTTGTACTAGGGTAAGACTTGGTTAATGGTAAAAGAATATGTGATTTTATCTATATCAAAGTAATTGAGGTTAAGGAAGAAACCTTCCTCTTTACTTGAGCTTCCCTAGTCATTAAGTGGTTGAGGATGAGTGTTTCCCTCACTACTTGGGGTAATCCTAAATCCTGAATAGTTTGAGTAATGTACCTCTCATTCTATTCTCGATGATTGATATTACGAGATAACATACTTTCTCCTTATCGTGATGGATTGAAGTCTAACCCTAACTTTGATATTAAGGAGACTTACTTCCTTTAAGCTAGACAGGAAAAGACTGGGCCTAATTACCCGAAGTAGATCTGTGTGGCGATGTACGACCATGAAGAAATTGATGTGCACCAACCTAAAATCAGACTACTATCAAGTAAATGATTTTGTAATGCTAGCATGAACGAGAGATGAATCTAATTGAGACATGATGGATATTTGTTTTTAAAATAAACATGAGAATTCTTGACTTATTTTGGAGATTAAAAAGTATTAGATTTGATGACATGGATTCCGATTTAATGATTTGAGTGTTAATGACTTTGGAATTGATGTGATCTTTTATGATTACGAATGATTTTCATAATGATAAATGGACTATCTATTTCGGGAAGAGGAAAGACCTGATTTGGGTTTTTGCTACCTTCCTAGATTGATATTGACTGCTTTTAAAAAGAAATGGATTTTTCCTCGAAATAGCTGGAATTATTGTGATGACACATTTTTAAACAAGCTACTGAGAATTTCGATTCTCACCCACCTACACCTGTGACTTGCAATGATAATTCTAAGAAGGATTCATAGTGGGCAGCCAAGATGAAGCAAGATTGAGCTTAGGCACGAAGAGATATTTTAGTTAGTTATTTTAGATTTTTGTAAATAGGATGATATATGTATATTAAGTACAGTGATGAAAACTTTGTATAGAAATTTGTTTCATATCTTATGTATTGTAAGCTTCTGCTAAAGGCTCATATTTTGTATATTATTAAATTATTTATTTGAATAATTTGTGGATATTCATAAGTAATGTACCAAATTCTAATTACTGATACGTAAACTGGATACGTCATTAGTGTTAGTCTCTGGGATGTTACATTACGGTATCAGAGCAGTTCATCCTATTGAGCTGGGGTATGGACTAGCTATACTTTGTTGTGCATTTATCTTATCTAGATTATAAGATGTATAGGTAGAATTGCATAATAGCCTTGAGTCTGTATGTTATGGTTATCAGTTACCCTGTCACATAATGTTGAGTCTGGCCAACTCAATATATAATGTGCGGTGTGTATAGGAGACTAAGACATCGACCAGGCATACACATAAAGGTAAGACAATTGCCAATGAAACCACGAGAGATGTTTAGAGAGTTAAAAACTTCTAAGCGAGAGTAAGGAGAAATGCATGTGATTACGAGGGAGAAAGAATATGGCTACAATTAGGAAGTTGGAAAGAATGAAAAATAATCTATATCCATAGTGAGAATATGTGACAGCCGTGAATGGAAGCCAGAACCTTTATGACCTTTTGGGGTCTAGAAGATTTTATTTGCTTGCTATATGGAAAATATTTTGTTTAGTTAGTGAGCATAGACGAGCAATGAGTATCAGTCACTTTTTATTTGTTGAAGAGGAGATAAAATCTTAGTAGATTGAAGTTAAATGACTTCTGGGTTTTACTGGAACTTTCAGTATATGGGAGGTATTTAGAATTACCTTCCTATATATATATATATATATTCCCAAGTGTTTAAGAAGGCAAATAAGTTGGAACTTATGGAACGTGAGCAAGGGAGTTTGACGATAGGTCAATATTTGGTTTAATTCTAAGGAAGGAAAAAGAGGAGGAATAAAATAAATAATATGGCCAATGTTTGACTAATGTTTGTTGAAGATCAATGCTAAGCTTAGTAGGTTGAGTTTCTTGTTAGACCTGAATATTCTCTTTCTCTTCCTATTGCTTCCAAAGCTTTCACCTTCATTCTAGGCATGAATGCATCACATGGTTCACTAGGACAGTTTGATGCTCCTTCGGTTGCAACGTGGTTAACTCTAGATTGTGGCTTCGAATATGTTAACTAGAAAGACTAAAAAGTGGTCGGATGATACCAAGAGATTGCTAGAAGTAACAGAAGCTTAAATTACTTGGAAAATGATTAAGGTTGTTTTTATAGGTCACAACCTAGGATAAATGAATTGATAAACCAGATAAGAGGGAATAGTAATGTTTCTAAATAAACACAAGGGTACAAAAATAATTTTCAAAGACTGAAAAGGAGATTATTTATATACCAATTTTAGTGGTCCCCAAATCCTCAAGGAAGCTTTAAGATATACTAGGATGCTTCAAGGAAAGAAGTAGGATGCAAGGGATGCCAAGTGGATAGGTAGTTGCTTGTACCTCTGGGCGATTGAGACCGCATGAGAATAACTATCAGACCCACCGCCTAAGATTAGCAATTATGTTGTTTGCCTTGAAGATTTGGAGGCATAAGTGTATGGAGTTAAGTTTGAGGTCCTTAGTGACCCTAAGAGTTTGAAACACCTGTTTGACCAAAAATGGTTAACTATGAAACAAAGATGAAAGATCAAGTTCTTAAAAGAATATGATTCTGAGTTAAAGTATCATTTGGGTAAGGCTAATAAAATGGTTGATGCACTAAGTAGAAGATGTTCTTATAATCCTGTACTCTATAGGAGATGAGGAATTGAAACCATACTTGAGTTCCAATGTAGGGTTAAACAAGGAGTACAAGAACTCATATGGAGGATTCTTGGAATGTCAGAGGAAAATAGATATATATAGAATTGAGATTAGTGAAGATGATCTTATGGTAACCGAAACCTCTGTGCACCTATAGCGTGTGAAGTAGGTGAAACCTCATCAAGTCAAAAGATTTAATTTCTCTTTATTAGGGATCTCGTGATGAGTATCCCTAGGGTTACATTTTTGGCTCATGTTTCAAGAGCTAGGAAGATATTTATGATTGTCACTGTCATGTAAAGTTTTTTTGGTAAGCATCCTAATGTTAGACCTTTAGTGGTGCTTCCTAAAGGAATATTATCGACTTAGGAAAGGTTTCAAATGTGGTAAGATAAGGACACACCCTTCTATGAGTCTTAAATTATGAAAGCAAATGACTATTGAATTATGAATGGGGTTCTCATGGGCCACATGTATATCACTGTTATGTTTCTTTATATGGCACCTTGAGATCCAAGGGTATTATTTTACATAATATCCGGATATACCTGCATCAATCTTTAGGGGATGACAATGTTTTAATTGTCAGATTTGCTGAGGAAAGGAATGTAAGGAATCTTAGAGCTAGTGTTTAAGAAACTGATATTCCCTATTGGGAGTTTAGATTCTTTGAAATAGTTTATTAGAATAAAATCATATTCTTATGCAAATGAGAGGGCATATTACATTTTGTCAAATAAGACAATGTTTGAAGTTAGAACTCTAATCATGCATGTTTACACGTTAGCTAATGTGGACAAGTATATGGCTAGGTTTTCTCCCCTTTCTATCAAGACCTTAACACTCAAAATTTATTTGATAACTATAAGGATTTACCCTATTGGAGATGTATATTTCCAGAATAAAATTGTAACATTGTACACGATAAGGAGAAACGACATATTCACACTGATAGAATTGGGTTTGTCTTAAAAGATTTGGTAATGTTTTGCTCTTGCAATGTGTTAAAAGGAAGGGATTCAAAGAATACATAAATAAATTAAGGAAATTCCTAATCTGATTGAACTTTTAAAGTAATGAGCAAAGCCGAGAAGTGATGCAGAAGTTCAAAAAGATTATTAGAAGTTGCACGTACTTATGTAACGTAGGAGGTGTTCAGGGAGACTTTTTAGGTAAGTGTTTTCTAAGAAATATACAAGATGATAAAGGAGTGGAGTATATTTGGAACTGAAATGAGGAGGCATGTCTATTGTATAATATGAAGTGAAGTGAAGTAAAGGAAAGAAATCAAAAGATGTATCAGGTCTATAGAGATTGGGGGCTTTTCCCACTTTAGTTAAGGAGTGTAAAATTGTGGAGACTACTCAATTGAAGTTTCACATTGAGCAAATCATCACGAGTCTTGAAAAGAGGAAAAGAATAGACGATGGGAATGAAAGATAGGATTTTACAACCAGTGATTCACAAATTAGAAATGAGCCAGAATCAATTGAAAGTTGAGGAGCCTAGATGCTCTAAGTGTGGAAGGAGCTGACATGGTGACAAACTTTGTTTGATATGCTATGTAAATGATTAATTAGGGCACTATGTCAGTAGGTGTCAGTAGAGGCAGAAAGTTATACCCAATCCTCGACTTCTATCTCCAGGGAGGGTATATACTTTAAAAAAGCAAGAGGAAGCTCAATCTTCTAACTCTTTACAAGGTAACTCTCATTAGGATAAAAGAATATGAACATCTAAGTCTGAATAAAAGTTAGAGTGGATAAGATGAATACAATTAAGGATAACTATTAAAGGTTTCCAAATTTTAGTATGAGAAGCTAAATTTTGGGGACAAAATTTCTAAAAAGGAGGGGAGAAATGTAACATTATCATTTTAGCAGATTAGACTTATATATGGTCATAATGTATCATAATACTTGTTTAACAGGTCTGTTGATTTTTAAGATGTTTTGAGTTAATTTAGGCACTTTACCACAACACAGAATGTGCAAAATGGCTATTTTAACTTAGGAAAATAGCATAAATGCTAAATCAAAGGAAATAAATAAGGAAGATTTTATCAATAGGTCACAAATGTGTGAAAGAGGATATGGTTGAATTTTCAGGACAAACGGAGTCAGTTTAGTATTTTTAATGACACTGAGATAGTATTTAAAGATAGAATTAATTAGATAAATAGATCAGAAAACCATAGAGGTATGAGTATATGCAAAATAAAGGATGAAGATTAATTTGAGAATAGAAATAGATTGAAAAAGCACTTGAACGCTTCATAATTTAGTTCCATTGGTTATATTTAACCCAGGAAAAGAATAGTAAAGCCTTGGGAGTAGCAACACAGTATAATGAAAATAGTGGGATGACGATATCGAAAATAGTATGAAATCCTATAATTTTTCCTAATGCCTATGGAGGTTGGAAAATTCATTTCTAAAGAATTAAAGTGTCTTTAACAGATGAAAATTTATCAGTTGAAATTTCATTTTTTCCCTCTCCACTAACCCACACCCTCATCATTTTTTCTTTGAGATATTTTCTCACTCCTCTCTCCCCCTCTCTCTCTCTCAGCTGACTTGATTAAATGAGAAACAAAAGAAAAAAATGAAAGAGAAAGCAAAAGAAAAGAAATAAAAAAAAGATGAGAAAAGGGGGGAGACAGAGACAGAAACAAAAAAGAAAAAGAGAAAATGAGAAAAGAGAAAGAGGGAGAGGGAACGTGAGACAAGAGCAGAAAATGCAGAAAGAATAAAGAAGAAAGAAGACCAACCAAGAAAGAAGCATGATCAAGAGCTATGGAAACCAAGGCAGAGGGTTTTCTCTCTTTTCCTTTTTATCCTTGTTTTCCTTCCAAATTTGAGATTTTGGATGAGTTTGGTTGAGATTTTAACTTGAGAATGATAGATCTATGCATTTGAGGTTTCAATGAGATCTAAAGTTTTATGTTTGATTCTTGATTCTTGATGAGTTTTAAGATTTGAAAAATGGGGTTTGTACCCATGTTGAGATTTGACATTTTGTGAATGATTTGGGTGCATATTTATAATGGGTGTTCTGAAGTAGATTCAGAGGGGTACCTGAAATAGGCACATATGTGGTTGACTCCTTCAATGCACGACTGTTACCAAGCACGTTGAACTAAGGGGTAGGTACCTGCAAAGGGACTCCAATGCTCAAGTCAAGATGTGCACCAATTGGGTCAATGCTATAGGAGGATTCATACTTGATTTGGGTAACTTAGCCTGATATTTATAGAGGTTGGATTGATATGTTCTCTTGTTGAAGAGATACATTCCCATCATAATTGCAAGGGAAGATATGTTCCTTATTTAGTTATAGAAAATCCCTATATTATCAAAATATTGGTATGGCAGTTATGGTACTATTATTCTGTAAGATCATGATTGGCAATTATAAGATTTATCTATTGCGCAGATCTTACGGTAATACTATTACCATAAAAAATTGGGATCTCATTATAAGCTGACTTTGCTGGAGACGAGTAGACTTGGACTTTTGCTAGTACGTGTACCGAGCTGGATTACATATTGAGAGCCCAGGTTACGGTCTAGAACAGGTGCTCCTAGCTTAGCGCTTAAGTGGAACAGTTAATTGTCAAGATTCCAAATTTGAGAAGAACCCATGGCGCTTAATAGACAAAAATCCATTAAGGCTGAGGTCCATTGTTATAGAGTACCTTCGGGGTTGGCATACAACACCATCCCATTATCTGAGGTATATCCTTTGCCCCCGTGTATGATTTCACAGGGTTTTTTTTTACTTTTTTCACACTCCTCAATAGTACTGAGCTTTCTTGGGAAACTGTCACCTTGACTTTATCGGGAATTAAAAATCCATTAAAGGGACATTAATTCAATGTTGTTTCCCAACTACCTACTTACTTCATAACCAATCAGAAATGATGAGCATTTAGGATGCAAATCATCTCGTACGATCAGTTCACCTTTCTAGGGACCAATCAGAGCGCTTCATTGTATATATAAAATAGGGAATATTTGCGTTAGGGCTGGCATTCCTTTTGCTATATTCTTCTCTTCTTGCTAATATGTTTTAGAGTACAACTTTTCATTGCTTTCTTCTTATTTTGTTCAGGTTCAAAGAGGGTTTTGCCCCCTGCGAAGGTCATCTTCTTGCTTTTTCCAAAATCTGTGAAGATGTTCTCCTTTTCCTCGCTAATAACTTTTCCAACAAGGACTTTTCTTTCAAAGCGTAGCAATGGCAAACATTTTTCTTTCCCAGCGTACGAGGTAGTATTTAATATATGCTCTACTGCTGGGGAAATTTGTGATACCTGTTATGTTGGATGAACCTCCTCAGAGAAATAGAGCCTACACTCCTCCTCCTTTCGAGAACTTAGCAGGTGCTTTGTTTCAACCTTTGCTAGTTTTCAAATAAGCAGAAGGACTATTGAAGTAACTCTGCAATTTGAGGTAACTTGGGGTGATCATGAAGTTGGTGGAATGATCTTCTTCATGAAAGGCTGCACCCCATCCAACGAAGGAAAAGGTTAATGCTCTTTCCTTATACATTTCATGTCTCAATATTTTCTTTTCCATCTTTTCCAAATGTAAAATGATGTATGGAATGAGAGCAAATCAATAAAAGTTCTTATATTATGAACTTTGTCTGATGCCTCCTTTTTCCTCTTCTTTTTTATCACTGTTTGCATTTTTCCTTTTTGTCAGGATAAGTCCAATGCTTATTCTGGCACAACATTGTGATGCCCCGGGCTTAGTGCTTGGTTTAAAAAAATGGCAGCCTTCAAGCCTCTAGTCCGTGGTTCGAGTACTTTGTCACTTTAACAACAGTGGTCCGGACTAATAACCCCACATAAAATAATCATCTTGGTTAAATCCAAGGTACATGGGAAGAATTCGTAATTAAGCTTTAGAAATCGTGTGACATTCGAGTTGCTGTATAACTATCTTTTCAACTACTTTAAGAACTATAAGGGCCATGTGGCACATTTTCACTAGGAGGACATGCATAGTGCTTCGTGCGCTATGATGAGCACTCTTTTGAAAATTGGGTCGTAAGTACAACAATGCCCCCTAACTGCTTAGCCTGTATAAATTGGGGTTTAGGGATGTATCGTCTTCGCCTTACTGTTTCTAAACGTCTTTCTGAGAACTTTGTGCCATAGTGAAGTGTGGACTTCAGGTGGTTCTCAACCATTTCCATCCCTATCAACCAAGAGCTTCTCTTAAACAGTATCTCCCTTTCTTTTCTCTTCATTACTGTTTTCCCTTTTTTAGTCACTTCTACTATGATTGAGTAATTGAGTGGTTACGTGCCCCTTGCTGGAGCGCATTTTGTTCTTTAATTCATGAAGTAGATTTAGGACTTCTGACCCTCTTCATATGGCCTTACCCTCTCAGAACACCATCTTTGCCATAGTAGTGTGGCGTAGGTGTCCTTCTAAAGTTTTAGGCTTTAGAGGGAAAGGAGGCCGGTGTGTAGGGGTGGACCATTTCGTTCACCCTTCACCATGTCTGAATATCTGATTTGATTGATTCTGATAATTACTTACCAGCTTCTTTGGGTATTCTCAAGATCTTCATAGCCAGAGGTAGAAGAAGAGCCAGAGCCCGAGTACCAGTTGCTGAGGCTCATGAATTGGCTGAGCAGGACCAAATCCAGATCTGTCCATAGGTAGGGGACGATGTCTGGGAGCATTTATCTGAGCTTTATTTTGAAAATGAGCTCAGACAATTAGTACAATATCTGGAGTTGACAGAAGGAAGGACCCACGGCAGAGAATTCCAAGTATTATGCCCGGAGTGGAACAAGAGGGTTTGCTGCTCTCGAGAGGTGGGTTTGCACTTCATGTTTCTCTATGAACCCCTCTTTGTTAAATTAAGGCTTCAGTTACCTTTTACAGAATTCCAGACCGTAATCCTTCAGGGCTTACGTGCAGCCCCAACCCAAATCCATCCTAATGGCTGGGGTTACATCATCGCTTTTGAGAGGTTTTGCTGAATAATGGGGCTGTGGTATTCAACCAATAATTTTTTCTATTTTTATACCTGGATAAACCCTCAGGGCTCAGCGAGGCAGAAAAATTGGATCACAATCCAATCAAGATCCGATCGCAAATCCTTTGATGTTTTTCAAGATAGTTTCAAGGGATTTAAGGCTAGATTCTTTAAGCTGATGGCAGCAGAGGGGTTTCATCCCTTTTTTCTGAAAGATGATGGGGAGCCAATGTTCATATTATACTAGACGGAAGATGCTTGGTGTTTCCCACCATGCTGTTTGAAAAAGAAGAGAAAGACCTTACTCCGAACGAGGTCGACTACAATAAATTTATAACCTGATATTCCAAAGAACAGGGATTTATCAAAGTCAAGGATGTTCTTCATACCCCTGGTGATGATCTTCTCTTTATTCTGTTAGGTAGGAATTGAGATATTATTACCTGTAATCTTCCCCAGGTTTTTTGCGCTTTAAATTTTTTATACTTCATAATTTTGTTTGTCTAACTTCCATCTTGCTTCATTATCTTATTTCAGTAAGCCATATGGCTTTAGGACCTTCTCTTGTAGCGTTACAAGCCTCAAGATCAAGGAGGAAATGAACAGGATCCACTAGTGCCCCTACAGCCTTCGTTCCAGCATCCTCAAGCCGAGGTGTGGTTATTGAAGAGACCCCAGAGGAACTGGACTCCTTGGCTCAGAATCTTCAAGGGAGGAAAAGGAGGGCCACTGAGAGCTCCGCTGACCAGGATAAGGGGGAAGCTCCGCAAGGCAGTAATAAAGAAAGGACGGATCCTTTGCCTGTTATCTTAGGGTAGTCTGATGCCGGGCCGTTTATAGATGGGTAGTTACTGAACAACGAAGTGATGGGACACATCTCTGAACAGAGTATAGCCCAAACCTTGGCCAAGCTTTAGACTTTTACACTTCAGGCCACTGCAAAAATCTGCTATAGGTCCATTGAGGCAATCGATAGGAAGATGGCAGATGAAGTCAAGAAGAAAGATGAAGAGGCTGCTCAGAAACTGACTGAGGCTCTTAAGCTGAATGAGGACGCTCAAGCACGGATTACCGAGTTAAAGGCAGCATTGGCCTCCTCTGACTTGGACAAAAAGGCACTTGAGGCAAAAGGTCTTCAAGCTGACAATACCATCAGCACCCTCCAGGTTCGAATAATTCAAATAGAGAAAGATGTGGAGGAGTTGGACACCATTTCAAGAAACATCGGTGGAGAGCAATTCCAGAATGTCGTGGCCCAAATTCAACATTTTAACCCTAGCATCACTCTTGCCTTGGAAGAGCTTAATTCAAAAAAAGTCTTTCATGATGGTTAACTTGTTTAGGCAAAGGAGCTTGTTCAAGTCGATTTCGGTGCCAACCAAAATACTGCTCCGGCTCTAGAAGGTGGGGAAGGTCATATTTAGATATTTTTCTTTTTCTTCTTCTTGGCCCCCTGCGTGGGGTTTTTTGTTTTTGTAATGACAATTGCCCCGTATCCAGGTTCTAAATTAACTTTTTATTTTAAATGAATGCTTTCCCTTGCTAATTTATTTTCTTTATGTGGTCCATTTTGGGTCCAATGCCCAATATGGAAATTTATAATTACCATTCCGTGGACTTAGGAAATTATTTTCTTATTGGGGAGACCATGTTTCGGGATCCCACACCCATAATAATGAGTGCATGGCATTCCACTTAACTTAAGTAAAAATGATGCCTTAGTCCATGATCCAATGCCTATCATAACCAAGTGTTTTGGAATTTAAGACTTAGACAAAAATAACACCCTAATCCATGATCCAAGGCTCATAATATCGAGCATTTGGAATCTTTGGATTTAGGCAAATATAACACCTTAATCTATAATCCAAGGCTCATAGTATCGAGCATTTAGAATCTTTAGATTTAGGTAAATATAACACCTTAATCCATAATCCAAGGCTCATAGTATCAAGCATTCAGAATCTTTAGATTTAGGCAAATATAACACTTTAATCCATAATCCAAGGCTTATAGTATCGAGCATTCGAAATCTTTGGATTTAGGCAAATATAACACCTTAGCTAAGGGTTTATTGTCCAAGAAAATTTGGCGCATATGGTCCCTTCTGCCTTAGGTATAATTATCAATAAACCTTACCGGGGGTCCTTCGCTATCCATAAGGATTTTTTTTTGGGATCCCACTTGGCTTAGGTATAGGGGAGGACCATAGATGTTAAATCTGCATTGCCTCTTGATTTCTTGACCTTTAGATGGTCAATGCCAAGTATTGAGGATGAGTATTGACCCTGTACCTTATTACCAAAGTTTGGTGTGTTAACTCTCTTGACCTGGGCTTGTTAATGCATCTTGTGTGAAAAGTAATGTCTAAATAACTCTATTTTATTAATAATTTGGGAGACAAAAGTCCATACAGAGTATAGAATTTAACATTGGGATAGATTAAACATTAGTTTATTAAAGGACTAGGTCGTCATGGGCATCTATCTATAGTATTTTCTAAGTTTGTCCGCGTTCCTATAATTCTTGATTGGGGTGCCTATTAACGTCTCCAATGTGTAAGCTCCTTTACCAGTGCTGATAACAATACGGTAGGGGCCTTCCCAATTGGGGGCTAATTTCCCTTGGGAGACATTTTTCTCTCTGATTTCCGCTCTCTTGAGCACCAGATCTCTTGGTTGGAAACTCCTATGGATGACTTTTTGGTTATATCTGGCCATTGCCCTTTGCTTGAGGGCAACATCGTGTATATAGGCCACGTGTCTTCTTTCTTCTATTAGATATAGGTCTTCCCTAATCAAGCTAGGGTTGTTGTCCTCTGAAAATTGTTGGTTGCATAAGCTTGGTTCACCTATCTCTACAGGGATCATGGCTTCACACCGGTAGGTAAGTTTGAAAGGGGTTTCACCCGTGGTAGAGTGGGGTATGGTTCGATAGGCCTAGAGAACATGATCAAGCTGCTCGACCCACTTTCCTTTAGCTTCATCCAATCTGTAACACCCCAAAAATCATTTATTTCATCATAGATAATAATTATTTATAACATTTTAATATATTCCTCGTTTTACATGCACATTGAGCAGAGTCAGTGAAACACCCCGAAAATTGTTTGTTTTGTGATGAATAGTCATTTTTCAATATTTGTGATTTTTGGAAATTTTTCTAGATTTTTCTGGAAATGTCAAATATTATAGTATATTTCTCATTTTGCGTGCGTGCTGAGCAGAGCCAGAAAAATGACATATTTTTCTTGAGGATGGTAAACCTTGAACTGTGGAAGTGTCGACGAGGGATCTTACTAAACTTAAGGTCGGGCATAGTTTGCGAGGTTTACATTTTTTAAGATTTTATCAGATAAATAAAATCACTGTACCAAAAATTTTTTTGATGAATAATAAATACCGTTTTCATTAACTATAACTTTTGTTCACTGAAAGATAATTCTAGCAGAGTAATTAATCATTTGTTCTAAAGTGTTCTTTTAGGAGACAATCTTACTTTTTACTTTATCGAGAAATATGCGAAGCTTCTCAAGGAAGCCTCAAGGAAGCTTCCTCCCAAGCTTCTCAAGGAAGCTACTCATCCCTCTCTCCTCCCTTTCACCTCATAGCTGCAGCCTCCAATTTGGGAGCCAAATTTTTGTGTTTCATTTAATTAGTTATATCACATTAATTTCAAAAATCTAAAAGCATCTTTCACTTTTCTTTTCACTTCTCTCTCTACCTTCATCTTCCTTTCAATTTTTTTCTCCTCCTTCTCTCTAGAACACCTCATGGCCAGCCCCTCTCCCATGCCTCCACCATCACAAAAATTCTAACCAAATACATTGTCTTAATTTCCTCCATCATCTAAACACTTCTCTAGTTAGTGATTCCTTGAAAAGCTTTCATTTTCACTATTTTCTTCAAGCTACAAGCTTCAAGCTTTTGGGTAAGGTTCTTGGTTCCTCACCTTTTACTCTTCATTTTCATGTTCAATGCCTTCATTTTGACCACCTATTCATTCTTTTTCAAGCCTTGGTATTGATTGGCTGAAGTTGGAATTTTAGGGTTTTTGGGTGGTGTGGCCAAAATCTCAAGGCGCTTCAAGGGGGTTCTTTTGTTTGTTTTCTCTTAAGTAAGAAGAAGACACTCCTCCTCAACATCTATTGGTAGTAAGGAACTTTGATTTTGTGATTGGTTATGAGAAAACCCTATTAGGGTTACTCTCTTTGTTTGTATGAGTTATATGATTACACATTGTTTTTAATTTATTTAAGTTATTTGATTGATTGGTTATGCATATTGATATATTTGGATGGATTGGAAAACTTAAAATGGAAGGAAATGACCTAGATTTCCTCTAGGAGGCTCACAGTTTTAGGGCCCTAAATTAGGGCTCTTAGTGAAAAATTTATAACAAGTGGAAGACTTATCTAGCCAAGTGGATAATATGTGATTAATGGAATAAAAATTCAAATCCTAAAACCTAGAGAGGCTCACGGTCTTCATGGCTAAAAATGGCTCAGTCATATGACTTCACACAACTATGGCATTTAATTAATCAAGTGAATAAGCAAATGGATTATGTAATGGAAGGAAATTAATTTGATAACCTAAAGGAATTCTTTGGACCATAAAAACAAGTAAGGATGTGTGAGACTCAGAAATAATTCTCTAAGTGAATATGACTAAGTTTAAAGTAAGAACCTAATAATGAAAGGAATTTCATAAGAAAAATTAAATTGAAGTGAAACTTAATTAAATGATTAATTAGGAATCAATTAGAGTTTCATAAAATAGAAAGAACCAAGAACAAAATTTTATTTAAAGACTTAGAATAATTTTCGGTTAAGATGAAATCATGAGTGTAAGTGAGAATGTTAAGTAATCTCATAATGTGTCCTAAAAACGTAATGTATTAATTACGGACTTAATGATATTTAATATGTTAGCCATGGCAACCATTACCCAAGAGGGGGGGTGAATTGGGTGATGACTAGTTTTAATGCAACTTTGACAAATTATGCATTTTGAATAACTCAATTAATAAATGCAGCGGAATAAGTCAATTTAAATGTACAACTATTGAGGATTACTCAAATACAACTTGGGATATATGATGAACTAAGTGAATAAGCTAGATATCAAGTTGTAACAATCAAAACATCAAGATATGCAATAGATAAATATATTCTACTAAATACTGAATTTAAAGAGTGTAGGGAAGAGAGAATCAAACTCAAGAATTTATCCTGGTTCAGCCACCAACCACTTGTGGCCTACATCCAGTCCTCAAGCTTAACTTGAGATTTTCTTCACTATCTCCTAGACTTTACGGGTGCTAGAAAAACCTTTGTACATACAAGAGCACTCCTCACACCTTGGGATACCTCACCCTTGTGCTAGAGCCTCCAATTCTTCAAGCTTCACAGGTGCTTGATGACCTTTACAATGAAGAGCACTCACAACACCTTTGGGATACCTCACCCTTTGTGTTTGAGTCTCACTATAAGGGATACCTCACCCTTTTCTCTCTTGAGGGATACCTCACCCTCTTACAATGATTTCAAGATGAAGAGAAAGAATAGAAACTCTCACAAGAGTGGATATACAACTTGAAGAACAAAGTAGATGATAGAAAACTCTCTCAAGAGTAGATAATACAAGTTGAAGCTCAATGGGTATAAAGGATTTACACACTTAGCTCAAAACAAAGATTTGGAGAAAAAGATGATGAATTTCGTTTTCAATGTTCAAGGGTAATTTTCAGAATGTTCTCCAACTTGTTTTTGATGCCCAAACACTTTTATTTATAGCCCAATGAGTTTTAGAGCCGTTGGAGGTGTTTAGAAATGATTTTCTATGAAAACTAGCCGTTTATAGCCGTTAGAAACGTTCCAGCACTTTGTAATCGATTACAAGCTTCATGTAATCGATTACAAGCTTCTGGCACTTTGTAATCGATTACATACTCTGTGTAATCGATTACACGGCTTGTCTAATCAGCGTTGTAATCGATTACATGACTTGTGTAATCGATTACACCATTTCTGGTTTTCAAAACCGACTTTAAAAGGTCATAACTTCTTCATTTCTTATCCAATTAAAGCAAATGACCACTCATTGGAAAGATCTTTAAGTCTATTTTCATATGAAAGAAGTTTCAGAACAAAAATCAAAGTATTTTGAAAGATATGATCAAAATAGTAACCAAAGGTCATATTTTCAAAACTCAAACTTTAATTGGTCATAACTTTTTCGTTTCTTATCCATTTAAAGCAAATGACCAGTCATTGGAAAGATATTTGAGTCTATTTTCAAATGAGATAAGTTTCAAAGTAAAACTCAAAGTATTTTGAAAGTTATGATCAAAAGAGTAACTAAAGGTCAGTTTTATAAAACACAAACTTGACTATTTTTCATAGTTTTGAACTATTACCATAACTAGCTTTCCAAAATAGTTTGTTGGGTATTTAAACATTTTAGAAACACTTATAAATATGTTTAAAACTTATTTGAGCTTAATGTGATTCCTTTATACCTTTACACAAGATCTAAGTCCTATAAGCTAAGCTTGAAGAGTCTTGGGACTTGATCTTTGCACTTCCATCAATTCTTGATGTAATCCAAACTTACAAAGAAAATCTTCTCTTCAAAACTTGCAAAAGCTTAGAACATATTTTCATTTTCACTCTCCTTGAGTTGAGCATAGTTGTGATCTTTTGCTTTCTTGTTGCAATGCTTACTCTTGGTACTTGGACTATCCTACAAAGTATTGCTCACTTAACCAAACATAGTTAGTCCAAATTCATAACTCAATATCTTCATATGCATGATTCATAAATGTATAACTCTAGTTAGTCTAACATGCATACAAGACTTTCATAGACATATCCAATATTAATTCATTTATAACTCATATAAAATATTATTAGATATATTATATGATGAATGTTACATATATCTCATTAAACACATTTATGTAACATGGTCAACATTCTTTGTGATACATTTGTCATTTATTAAGTACAACTATAAAGCATAAGCATTATTCTTTTTGTCTTGTATTTGTCATCATCAAAACTTAACATATTAAATCATTGGGGCAAACCTATTTCCACAATCTCCCCTTTTGATGATGACAAATCACCAAAGAAAAAAATATGTTTAGCAATATATAAGGATAGATATTCATGTAAGCATATCAAATAATTAAGCACAAGAACATATTTTTCTTTCCAATTTTCTCTCCCCTATTTGACATCAACAAAAAGGCTTAGGAAGGAAAGATAATAATTTTCTCTCCCCTTATAGATAAAACTCATGTTGTCAAAAAGGGTAGGATCATCAAAACCATAAACTTCTTCAAGTTATTCAACTCATCACTATCTCTCCTTATTTAATTATATACCTAATTCAAGAAAGGAGAGATGAAATAAGTATGCTTTCAAGATATAAAAGATTATTCATGCAATACTTGTCATATTTTGGTATTTCAACATTTAGCATATGATAGCAATAAGCTTAAGAAATTATGTCTAACATATAATATCTTGCATACCACATCATAAATAAGTACCACTTGATATCACTTGATAGGAGATACAAAATATTCATGTAAGATCATGGAATTAAGGTTTTTAAATAAAAGATCATACAACTTATCACATATGAAGCATTTCTCAATGAAAGAATTAAAAGATATGAAATTTAAGAATGTTTACCTTCTTTCATTGATAGAGGAAAAAAAAGAACAAGAGATGATCTTTGTTGACATATTGATAGTATTAACAATAAAATATTTCATGTCAAATAAAGATGTAAGTCAAGAGATATAAGCAATAATCTAAGAGTTAGGCTCCCCCTCAAAATATGCATATTATCAAGATATAAAGCATAATATATGCATGCCAAGACCATGTAAGTGCATTACCAAAAAGCAAGGCAAAGATATATATATTCTTAATCTCTCAATCAAAAACCATTTTAAAACTTCTCCCCCTTTCAAAAAGAATTTTATAATAACACATTACATTTCCAAAAGTATTTTAGAAGGGTAGAAGGGTTTTATATTAAAACTACATATTCCTTGAAAATGATTAAACTCAAGTCAAAAGAGCATTTAAAAGTTCATCTCTTCTTTTTCTCATTAAAAAAAGACCATTGAAAAGATAAAACACTTCACAAATCTCTTCTATTTGGAAACTTTCTTAAATACCCTCTCAAGATTTAATAAACATTTCAAAGTAGTGAAGAGAGTACTACATTTATAGCATAAATCGAATGATTTCCAAATTTTTAAGATAATTAGGAGATGATAATACTTTTTTAAGTCTTAAGACAAGTTCAAAATATTCTCAAGGATATGGATTTTGAAAAGCATCTCCTTTTTTTTTTTTAAAAAAAAAAAAAATTAATCAAACTAGAAATTCTTTTCAAAACAAGAGCATGATTCTCATAAGTTTATACCACTAAGAACCATAGATCAAGAGAATCATATATATATCAAACATTGACCTTGATGAAATATGCTATAGGGATTAAAACATGTATAGAACTAATATCATCCACCCTATATGCAATGACAAAATTAGCAAGTTAATATCCAATTTAGCACTTTGTCAATGTTAAGCATACTTCTCATGTAAAGAAAGCATCTAATCATTTAAGATCAATTTATCAACAAGTATCATACAATTTATACCATATATAATACCACAATAGCTTAGGGATAGAGATACTTATTGAGAGAGTGATGCTTCTTTAGAATGATCTTTATTTATAGGTCCTTGTACTTTCTTTCATTGAGTATTTCATTCCATTGCACTTGAAGAAAGTCTCCTCATGTTCCTCTTCCTTCAACATTTCTCATTTATCTACATATGCTTGACATTTTAATATTTGATGACTATATTTCAAAAGTTCTCTAAAACATGGGTTAGCATCAAATATCATTTAAACTTATTTACAAACATAATTTAGGTTGATATAAAATGTAAAACATGTACCACATTATCAACCATGAATTGTTAGCTCTAAAGAGAACAAAAGAATGATATATGCACTTGAATCCAAAAGCATAGTTTGAACATTTTCAAGGTAAGATTCAAGTTTATCAAGAAACACATGATCAACATCAAAACTTATATAAGCATTTTGGGGCAAACAATGATCATGTAAGGCATGTAATATCAAGTAAGAAATTTTAGTATGTACACATGCCAATCAACAATAAGAAATCTCTTATTGTAGTGAAAGAATTGAAAAACCATGGAACTATAACTTTTGAATATTTATGATTCATTTCAAGATATACTTCATTAAAAAATTGAAGTTCAAAGATAAGTTCAAGGAAAAAAAAATCATTTACTTCTTGTTTTTAAAATATGAACATATCAAGCAATTTCAAACAAGAAGACAAATAACTTTTAACTATCCAATATCTGAGTAAGCATATAAGCAAATTGAGCATCAAAGAGAAAGGATTAGAACTACTTATGAGCATGTGAAATTTTCATATTTGAATAAGGAGAAATGGTCACAAGCTCAAAAATAAAGATATTGCCATAACATGTCATTCCAAGCAAAATGTGTGCATATCTAACATGTTAACATATGTAAAGACACTTTTAAAACATAATGCTAGAAAAGCACAATTTAAGGCATGTTAAGGCATAAAACAAATATCTACTTATCCAAATATCACATGATATTCAAATTAAAGCATAAGTAAGGATAAAAGATTGATATCACCAAAAGTATACTCTTTGAGTTTTTGTAGGTGACTCCAACTTCTATGCCTCAAGGCCCCTTGAGAATATTGGGTTCTCCATGTCTTTCTTTTTATGTTTTTCATCACTTTTGGAGAACTTGGACCATTTTAAGTTTTTCCAACCTCAAGTAGCATGGTTGTTTTTCACTTCATTTGCATGCTTGAGCTAATGGTCATCCTACAACACAATTTAAAGTAATTTCTTTGGTATCCACCAGTTTTGGATCCATAGAGGTTAGTCATTATACCAAACTCATGAGCAAATAAGCATTAATAATAAATGAGTTCACAAGGGTAAGAGGTATTTCATTTCATTGATCATTAAGCACATACCAAGAGAAAAGGTGAGTAATAGAAGAAATATGGCTTTTTGCGTACTAAAACTCATTTTTAAAGCCTGTGTAATCGATTACAATATGTGTGTAATCGATTACCAACCCTCTGGAATCCATGTAATCGATTACATGTTCGATTATAATCGATTACGAGTTCTAGAGACGTTGTAATCGATTACATAGTATGTGTAATCGATTACACGCTCTCGACTTTGCTTGGACCGCTTGGCGAGCCTCCATGTCGATTACATGTTTGGTGTAATCGATTACACGAGTTCTGAGACGTTATGTCGATTACATAGTATGTGTAATCGATTACACGCTCTCGACTTTGCTTGGAACGCTTAGCGAGCCTCATGTCGATTCTGAGAGGTCTTGTAATCGATTACAAGCATCAATTCAGTTTTGCACTTGACATGTAAGGGTCCGAACTCAAAGCTTTCAAAATAATTCCAAAACTTTCCAAAACAATTCCAAACATCATGTAAGCATAAAACTGACCAGTTCTTGATCCAAAACTCATGTTTATGCAAAAACTACAAATTATGCAGAAAATTGTAACTTTATGCAAAGCAAGAGTTATGATTTATCCAATATGCCAAGTTCTAATATATTTTTATCAAATGTGCTACTTCAAACAAGAAGTGAGTTTATCTAGCATATTATCACATGTAAAAATGTATAGAAAATTTAAAGCATAAAAAGCATCCATAGTCATAGAATACCTTATTATCAAGAGATATGCAAGGTGGTGAGTAAAGGATGTAACAATAATACAATCATGTGCTATATATAATATTCAAATTTTATCAAGTACACATGATTCAAATAATCACTTAAGGCCTACAAGGAATATACCTCAAATTCATTGACTTTACAAGTGAATGTGCATAAGAGGTAGAAACTTTTGATACCTTAGCCTTAGTGATCAAGGAAACTCCTTTCCTTACCCATTGCTTCTCTTTTGGTGTTTTGAACTTTGCAAGTTCCACATTTTGTACTTGAGAAGCTTTGGTTGAAGTCATCTTCCTTCTTTGATCAATTAGTCCATCCTTTTGAGAAGTTTTCTGCATAATTGAAACACTAGGAGGACTTTTTGGTACCCACTTTATCTTGGGTCCTTCAATGTTAGTACTAGAACCTTTAAGACCTTTAGGAACCCATACCATATTATTTCTCATATAAGAATTTCTTCTATAATTGCATAAATGAGAAATATGTCCTAAATGACCACAAAAATTGCAAACAATTGAATTTAATGATGACTTGGTCCTTTGAAGATCATTTTTGGAAAACATAAGCCTTTTGTTGTTTTTATATTCTATGTCATTTTTGCCACAAGCCTTACTTGAATTTCCATGTGAAATAGTATCAATTGCATTCTTATTAACACACATGGATTGTAAGCAAATAGAATCATTAGCTTTGGCAAATTCACAATATAAGTTCTCAACTTGATTTTCTAAATTAATGCATTTTTCACAAGAAGTTGAGGTTTCACATTTTAAAGGCATTTCCTCATCAAGAAAAGCATATTCATTTTTCAAGATATTAATTTCATTTTCAATGGAGGAAATGTTTTCTAAACAAGATGAGTTTTTCTTTTCTAAAAGCAACAAACCATCATGCAATTCATCATATGCACATTTTAGCTCATAGGAAGGACTATAATATAGTTTATCATTATTTACCTCAAAGTCCTTTTAAGGGAATCACCATCTTCCTCATTGTTGTCCATCCAAGATTCAAGAACATCTTCTTGAGGACATTTTTCAATATTGTCTTCCTTTAGAGGCTTTTGCTCTTCTTGCTCTCTATATACAACTTTTTGCAAGAAATCATTGTTAGCAAGATAAAAATTATCAAGAGCATCCCATATATCTTTAGCATTAGAGCAACTCTTAATTTTAGCATAAGCATCATCATTTAAACCACTTCTCAATATTTGCATTGCTCTAATATTCAATGAAAAACA
This sequence comes from Ormosia semicastrata, assembly GCA_029884595.1. NCBI lineage: Eukaryota > Viridiplantae > Streptophyta > Magnoliopsida > Fabales > Fabaceae > Ormosia > Ormosia semicastrata. Next base: position 83,055,084 of record JAQQTO010000060.1, read on the forward strand.
TTTCTTATCATAGTCATTCCAAGTTTGTTTTGATTTGCATGTAAATCCATCAAGCATAATATCCCACAAATCAATATCAATAGATTGCATATAAATTTCCATTCTAGCTTTCCAATAAACGAAATTCGCACCATCAAAGAATGGTGGTTTATTAATTTCAAAACCATTCATTTTGAAAAGCTTTTAATGGTTGCCAAACAAACAAAGATCTTTAACTCCAAGTCATTAAGCTTTTACCGAGCACGAAGCTCGATACCACTTGTTAGCCATGGCAACCATTACCCAAGAGGGGGTGAATTGGGTGATGACTAGTTTTAATGCAACTTTGACAAATTATGCATTTTGAATAACTCAATTAATAAATGCAGCGGAATAAGTCAATTTAAATGTACAACTATTGAGGATTACTCAAATACAACTTGGGATATATGATGAACTAAGTGAATAAGCTAGATATCAAGTTGTAACAATCAAAACATCAAGATATGCAATAGATAAATATATTCTACTAAATACTGAATTTAAAGAGTGTAGGGAAGAGAGAATCAAACTCAAGAATTTATCTGGTTCACCACCACCAACCACTTGTGGCCTACATCGATCCTCAAGCTTAACTTGAGATTTTCTTCACTATCTCCTAGACTTTACGGGTGCTAGAAAAACCTTTGTACATACAAGAGCACTCCTCACACCTTGGGATACCTCACCCTTGTGCTAGAGCCTCCAATTCTTCAAGCTTCACAGGTGCTTGATGACCTTTACAATGAAGAGCACTCACAACACCTTTGGGATACCTCACCCTTTGTGTTTGAGTCTCACTATAAGGGATACCTCACCCTTTTCTCTCTTGAGGGATACCTCACCCTCTTACAATGATTTCAAGATGAAGAGAAAGAATAGAAACTCTCACAAGAGTGGATATACAACTTGAAGAACAAAGTAGATGATAGAAAACTCTCTCAAGAGTAGATAATACAAGTTGAAGCTCAATGGGTATAAAGGATTTACACACTTAGCTCAAAACAAAGATTTGGAGAAAAAGATGATGAATTTCGTTTTCAATGTTCAAGGGTAATTTTCAGAATGTTCTCCAACTTGTTTTTGATGCCCAAACACTTTTATTTATAGCCCAATGAGTTTTAGAGCTAGTTGGAGGTGTTTAGAAATGATTTTCTATGAAAACTAGCCGTTTATAGCCGTTAGAAACGTTCTGGGCACTTTGTAATCGATTACAAGCTTCATGTAATCGATTACAAGCTTTCTGAGCACTTTTGTAATCGATTACATACTCTGTGTAATCGATTACACGGCTTCTGTCAACGTTGTAATCGATTACATGACTTGTGTAATCGATTACACCATTTCTGGTTTTCAAAACCGACTTTAAAAGGTCATAACTTCTTCATTTCTTATCCAATTAAAGCAAATGACCACTCATTGGAAAGATCTTTAAGTCTATTTTCATATGAAAGAAGTTTCAGAACAAAAATCAAAGTATTTTGAAAGATATGATCAAAATAGTAACCAAAGGTCATATTTTCAAAACTCAAACTTTAATTGGTCATAACTTTTTCGTTTCTTATCCATTTAAAGCAAATGACCAGTCATTGGAAAGATATTTGAGTCTATTTTCAAATGAGATAAGTTTCAAAGTAAAACTCAAAGTATTTTGAAAGTTATGATCAAAAGAGTAACTAAAGGTCAGTTTTATAAAACACGAAACTTGACTATTTTTCATAGTTTTGAACTATTACCATAACTAGCTTTCCAAAATAGTTTGTTGGGTATTTAAACATTTTAGAAACACTTATAAATATGTTTAAAACTTATTTGAGCTTAATGTGATTCCTTTATACCTTTACACAAGATCTAAGTCCTATAAGCTAAGCTTGAAGAGTCTTGGGACTTGATCTTTGCACTTCCATCAATTCTTGATGTAATCCAAACTTACAAAGAAAATCTTCTCTTCAAAACTTGCAAAAGCTTAGAACATATTTTCATTTTCACTCTCCTTGAGTTGAGCATAGTTGTGATCTTTTGCTTTCTTGTTGCAATGCTTACTCTTGGTACTTGGACTATCCTACAAAGTATTGCTCACTTAACCAAACATAGTTAGTCCAAATTCATAACTCAATATCTTCATATGCATGATTCATAAATGTATAACTCTAGTTAGTCTAACATGCATACAAGACTTTCATAGACATATCCAATATTAATTCATTTATAACTCATATAAAATATTATTAGATATATTATATGATGAATGTTACATATATCTCATTAAACACATTTATGTAACATGGTCAACATTCTTTTGTGATACATTTGTCATTTATTAAGTACAACTATAAAGCATAAGCATTATTCTTTTTGTCTTGTATTTGTCATCATCAAAACTTAACATATTAAATCATTGGGGCAAACCTATTTCCACATAATATGGGTCCATGAGTTGACCAATAACATAATGATGCTTACTTTAGTCGAATTGCGACATGACATGGAAAATGTATTATTGATGAAGATATATAATATATGCACTGAGTCATCATGCATTGTGAAAGTCCGTTGGACTGTTGTTAAGGCCGAGTTGCCTAGGAGATTGAACACACCTTAGTGCGGGTGTGAGTAGACTAGTGTAGGTCATATTGTTGACCTTGGAGAGATTGGGGTGCGGGTACCTCGCAATGGACAGTTGGTAGCTCTTCTGTTCGTGGAGCAGACCGATGCAAACGCACCGACGATCCGGACCGAGACACTATCCTATAGCGTGATCTAGCATAGAATGTCTGTACAATGCCTTGATGTGCACGTGGATAAACTGATGAGTTATAGCACTTTGGCTGCGGCAGCCGAGTTGCAGACATGTCTCCTGATCTTTCTCTCTGACTGTTTATGTCTAGCTCCATCGAGTAGGATTGTGATGTCGTATACATGTGCATAATGAGTCCATATATTATCTGGCATCCAATTCCTATGGTATATTGGAACTGTTACCTTACTGATGTATATTTGCCTGGAACTGCTTAACTGTTACCTGCTGTTATTTAATGTTTATTACTATTACATCTGGAATGCTATGTGCGCTCTTTGCGCCGTTTTGTTTCTTGCTGCCATAATTGGTAATGATGGTAGGATGTCTTACCTCTTTTCAGTATCTCTATTATTTCTGTCTGTATTTATGTTCCATCGAAGACGTCGACAAGGAAGGTGAAGCTCACGAATTCCTCGGCTTCTGGCTTGACTGCGACTAGCACCTGCTGTTGGATCATGGAGGCACGCCCACGCGGATTTTTAGGTTATGTGCGTTTGACCTTCCTCGGAGGGCCAGATTGCTGGCATATCAACCTAAAATCTAATCGCTGTATCTACGTGGGGGATGTGTCGATTTCGCTGGCTTGGGGGCGTCATGATCCGCCCATCTTCACTTGCAGCGTCAGTTTACGTTTGGAATTTTATTTGCCCATCAGGGAGATGTAGGGTGATCGTTATTACACCCCACAGGAAGATTCTTTTGTCTCCACTGCCCGAGCTCCGGCCCGTAACTTGGTGGCCCCGATGGAGGTTTCCTCGGATGAAGAAGACCTTGAGGAGGAACCCGAGAAGGATCCTGACACGGTTCCTTCTCATCTTCGGGATTGATGCTGTTGATAGCCATTGATGGCTATCAATGTTTATTTTTGGGGCCTGATGTTTTATTATTTGGTGGGCTGTATATGTATGATTCTTTGGGCAGGTATAGTTTTGCTTTTTGTACATCGGGCTTGTAACTAAACGGATTTGATATAATTATATATATATATATATATATATATATATATATATATATATATATATGCATGTTGGGCAAATGTATGCCTTACTTCTGTCTTGTCCTTTTATGCTATTTATGTTTCGTCACTATATTTTATTAATTATAAACAAAAAAAAATAGTCACCATTTTATTCATGCAACTATAATCAGACAAATTAAATCGTAATGAAAAGAACTGAGTCTTAACTTTATTTTTATTTTTCACTTTGTAAATGATAATGTGACATTTCCTCCCAAAAAGGGGCGTTACATTAAGTTAGTATCAGAGCCCCAGTTTATGTTTCTTTGGGTCTTGTGATTGAGTCTGTCTTGTTTGTGCTGTGTAAATCTCTGTGTTTGGTATTCTTAGTGGATACAACTGACTTTCCTTATGTTTTTCAGTTAATCTGATTTGAGGAAGCAAGATGGCATGAGGTGGAGACATGACAGCTACTATAGAAGTGATGCAAAGGATGGCTGAGGTCATCGCACAACAGACTGAACGAGCTGCTCAACAACAAGAAAGAGTTGCTCAATAACAAGAAAAGGCTGCTCAACAGCTCAAAGCTATTATTGATGCTCAAAACTTAGTGGAGTTTCGTCACCACAATCCTCCTCAATTCAAAGGAGAGTTCGATCCGGAGAAGGCCAGTCTATGGATCAAAGAGCTAGAGAAAGTTTTTCGAGGCATGAATTGCGCTGAGAATAAGAAAGTGACGTATGCTACCTTTATGTTGGTTAGCAATGCTGAGGACTGATGGTGCGGGGCGCAAAGAATGCTGGAGGCTGAAAACTGCGATATCACTTGGGATTTATTCAAGGATAAATTTTTGGATAAGTACTTTCCCGAGAGCGCGAGGCACGCGAAGGAGATGGAGTTTCTCAACCTGAGGCAGGGGAACATGACCATTAGTGAATATGCAGTGAGATTTGAAAACTTGTCAAAGTTTTCAATGTACTTTCAGCACCAACCGAATGAAACCTGGAAGTGTCAGAAGTTTATAGAAGGACTTTGATATGAAGTGAAGAAAGCTGTTATCACATTGAAAATTAATGAGTTCTTGGAGCTACTAGATACATACTGCGAAGTGGAAGCTCTGGAGCAAGCTAGAGATACAAGGAGCAAGAACTTTGGACCTACAAGGTTCGGTGGCAATAGTTCTAATTGCTTCCAAAAGAAACCCAATTCCCGGCCAACGGGAAACCAGCAACAAACAGCGAGTGAAAGTTCTGGTGGAGGTTCTATTGGGAACCAGACCGACCAAAATGTGGCATATCCCTCCAAATGCTTTAAGTGTGGGAAGGATCATCCCACGAGGGATTGCACCATAAAGGGGATTATTTACTTCTGGTGTGGCAAACCTGGCCACGTGTCCCGAGACTGTAACAAAGCGAAGGCTGAACCTTCAGTCAATGCTGCAAGGGCCAACAAACTGCAAGCAGGAGGACGGGTCTATACCATGAGCGGAGCCAAAGCCTCCTAGTCAGAAGACTTAATTCAAGGAGAAGGCACCATAGAAGGTAACCTTTTAACTATACTGTATGACTCTGGGGCAACCCATTTTTCCATATCTTATGACTGTGTACTATGACTTGGTTTACCAGTGTCTACCTTACTTTTTGATTTGACTGTTTCTACCCCCACTGATAAACCGATAGTTACTACTAAAGTCTGTTTAAATTGTCCCTTGATTGTTGAAGGTCAAATCTTTTCTGTCGATTTGATCTGTTTACCCCTTTCTTAACTAGATATAATTTTAGGGATGGATTGGTTGTCCACCAACCATGTTCTATTAGATTGTTCAACAAAAACCATAGTTTTCCCTGTGGATGAGGATTCTAGATACTTGATGGCCAACCATATGAGGATTCAAGCTTTCTTGAAAGAAGGAGCTCACGGATACATGCTACTGTCTTTGAAAATTGAGAGTGAGGTTGATGGAGCACAATTCCAGTGGTGAATGAATTTCCTGAAGTCTTTCCTGAGGATGTACCTAGTTTACCACCAGCGCGAGAAATAGAATTTACTATTGACCTTGTACCAGGAGCTGGTCCCGTGTCTATAGCACCTTATAGGATGTCACCAACAGAATTACCTGAACTTAAGAAGCAGCTAGAAGAGCTTTTGGAAAAATAATTCATCAGACCGAGTGTATCACCTTGGGGAACACCAATACTATTAGTTCGAAAGAAGGACGGTTCATCAAGATTGTGCGTGGACTACAGACAGCTAAACAAAGTGACAATCAAGAATAAATATCCACTCCCAAGAATTGATGACTTAATGGACCAACTGAAGGGAGCAGCGGTGTTTTCAAAATTTGACTTGTGATCTGGATATCATCAGATATGAGTGAAGACGGAGGATATACCAAACACTGCTTTTTATACCTGATACGACCATTACGAGTATCTTGTGATGTCGTTTGGTGTGACGAATATGCCTGCTATCTTCATGGACTACATGAACAGGATCTTTCGTCCTTACTTGGATAGGTTTGTTGCTGTCTTTATCGATGACATCCTGATGTACTCTCAAAATCAGGAGGATCATGATGAACACCTCAGTATAGTTCTCCAGATTCTGAAGGAGAAAGAACTGTATGCCAAACTGTCAAAATGTTAATTTTGGCTGGAAGAAGTTAAGTTTTTGGGTCATGTAATCTCGAAGGATGGGATTGCGGTGGATCCATCAAAAGTGGAGGTAGTGCTACAATGGGAAAGGCCTAAGTCAATGACGGAGATTCGTAGCTTCGTGGGATTGGCTGGATATTACCAGAGGTTCATCGAGGGATTCTCCAAGATTGCAGGACCTCTTACTCAACTCATAAGAAAGAACCAAGCTTTTGAGTGGACTGACAGCTATGAACAGAGTTTCCAAGAGTTGAAGAGACGGCTAACTACCTCGCCAGTGTTAGTGCTACCTGATCCGAATGAGCCCTTCGAGGTGTATTGTGACGCTTCATACCAAGGACTAGGATTTGTGCTTATGCAACATGGAAGAGTGGTGGCTTATGGTTCAAGGCAATTGTGAGTGCATGAAAAGAACTACCCGATGCACGACTTGGAATTAGCAGTTGTGGTTTTTGCTTTGAGATATGAAGACATTTCCTCTATGGAGCGATGTTCAACATCTTTAGTGATCACAAAAGTTTGAAATATTTGTATGATCAGAAGGAGTTGAACATGAGGCAGCGGAGGTGGCTGGAGTTCCTGAAGGACTATGATTTCCAACTTCTGTATCACCCCAGCAAGGCAAACGTCGTGACAGATGCCTTGAGTAGGAAGATGATTAGTGTCTCTGCCCTGATGATCAAGGAAAAGGATCTAATAGAGCAGTTCAGAGATGTATGGTCTATTTTGGAATTAGAACTAGGAAAGATCTGTATAAACATGGTCACCATCTCAAGTGAGCTAATGGAGGACATACGGGAAAAGTAGAAGGTCGACAAGTTCTTGTAAGAAGTGAGAGAGCTAATGAAGCAAGGCAACGAAACAGCATTTACGGAAGGAGCAAACGGAATTCTGAGATTTCGAGGTAGAGTCTGTATTCCCCTTGACCAAGAGCTTAGAGAGTATATTCTCGTCCATGCTCGCACAAGCCAGCTGAATATACATCCAGGCATAACAAAAATGTATCAAGACTTGAAGAAGTTGTTTTGGTGGCATGGAATGAAGAGTGACGTCACTAGACGTGTATCGACTTGTCTGGTTTGTCAGAAAGCTAAAATGAAACATCAAAGACCCACAGGATTGTTGCAACCATTGTCTATTCCTGAATGGAAGTGGGACAGCATTGCAATGGATTTTGTGGTGGGTTTGCCAAGGATAAGAAAATGAAATGACTCGATTTGGGTAATTATGGACCGACTCACAAAATCAGCACATTTCTTTCCGATCAACATAAGGTACAACCTAGAGAAACTGACCCAGCTGTATATTGGAGAAATTATTAGACTGCACGGTATGCCTACAAGTATTGTTTCAGATAGGGATCAAAGATTCACTTCAAAATTCTGGCAGAGTCTACAAGAAGCATTAGGGACAAAGTTACGTCTAAGTTCTGCTTATCACCCACAAACCGATGGCCAATCGGAGAGGACGATCCAATCATTGGAAGATTTGCTTAGGGCTTGCACTATAGAGCAGACTGGAAGTTAGGATGACATTCTACCGTTGCTAGAATTCACCTACAACAACAGTTACCATTCAACCATAGGGATGACACCCTATGAGGCTCTGTATGGACGACGGTGTCAGACACCTTTATATTGGTATCAAGACGGCGAGCGCCTCACTATTGGACCAGATGTTATACAGCAGATAACCAAAAAAGTTAAGATGATTCAGGAGAAGTTAAGGATGACTCAAAGCTAACAAAAGAGTTACGCAGACAAAAGAAGAAAGCCTCTCGAGTTTGAGGAAGGCGAGCATATATTTTTGAAAGTCACACATACGACTAGGGTGGGCCGGGCCTTGAAATCTAGAAAACTTACTCCAAAATTTCTTGGACCATACCAGATTATTCACCAAGTAAGTCCAGTAGCCTATCAAATAACCTTACCCTCTTTTCTCTCAAACATTCACAATGTCTTCCATATGTCACAACTGCGAAAATACATTCCTGACCCAAGTCATGTCATAGCACCAGACACAGTATAATTAAAAGAGAACTTAACCTATGAAGCACCTCCTATAAGAATTGAGGCTAGAAGGATAAAGCAATTAAGAGGCAAGAAGATCTCATTGGTGAAGGTAATCTGGAACGAAACAATTGAAGATGCAACATAGGAGCTGGAAGACAAGATGAAGGAGCAACACCCACAACTATTCTAAGGTATGAAAATTTTGAGGATGAAATTTCTTTTTAGAAGGGGAGAGTTGTAACACCCTAAAAATTATTTATTTCATCATAAATAATCATTTTATAATATTTATGATTTTTGAGAATTTTTCTGAAATTTTTCGAAAACGTCGAATATTTTAATATATTTTTCATTTTACGTGCACACTGAGTAGAGTAAGTGAAACACCCTGGAAAAATTGTTTGTTTTGTGATGAATAGTTATTTTTTAATATTTGTGACTTTTGGGAATTTTTCTAGATATTTTTTGAAACGTCGAATATTTTAGTATATTTTTCGTTTTACGTACACGCTGAGCGGAGTTGGAAAAATGAAATATTTTCCCTGAGGCTAGTAAACCGTGAACTGTGGAAGTTTAAATGGGGGATCTTACTAAACTCGAGGCCGGGCATAATTTACGAGGTTCATGTTTTTTAAGATTTTATCTGATAAATAAAATCACTGTACGAAAATTTTTTTCGATGAATAATAAATACCGTTTTCATTAACTATAACTTTTGTTCACTGGAATATAATTCTAGCAGAGTAATTAATCATCTGTTCTAGAAGCGTGCGAAACTTCTCCAGGAAGCCTCAAGGAAGCTTCCTCCCAAGCTTCTCATCCCTCTCTCCTCCCTCTCACCTCACGGCTGCAGCCTCCAATTTGGGAGCCAAATTTTTGTGTTTCATTTAATTAGTTATATCACATTAATTTCAAAAACCTAAAAGCATCTTTCACTTTTCTATTCACTTCTCTCTCTACCTTCATCTTCCTTTTAATTTTTTTCTCCTCTTTCTCTCTAGAACACCTCACGGCCAGCCCCTCTCCTATGCCTCCACCATCACAAAAATTCCAACCAAATACATTTTCTTAATCTCCTCCACCATCTAAACACTTCTCTAGTTGGTGATTACTTGAAAAGCTTTCATTTTCACCATCTTCTTCAAGCTACAAGCTTCAAGCTTTTGGGTAAGGTTCTTGGTTCCTCACCCTTTTCTCTTCATTTTCATGTTCAGTGCCTTCATTTTGACCATCTATTCATTCTTTTTCAAGCCTTGGTATTGATTGGTTGAAGTTAGAATTTTAGGATTTTTGGGTGGTGTGGCCGAAATCTCAAGGAGCTTCAAGGGGGGTTCTTTTGTTTGTTTTCTCTTAGGTAAGAGGAAGACACTCCTCCTCAACCTCTATTGGTAGTAAGGAACTTTGATTTTGAGATTGGTTATGAGAAAACCCTATTAGGGTTACTTTCTTTGTTTGTATGAGTTATATGATTACACATTATTTTTAATTTGTTTAAGTTATTTGATTGATTGGTTATGCATATTGATATATTTGGATGGATTGGAAAACTTAAAATAGAAGGAAATGACCTAGATTTCCTCTAGGAGGCTCACGGTTTTGGGGCCCTAAATTAGGGTTCTTGGTAAAAAATTTATAACAAGTGGAAGACTTATCTAGCCAAGTAGATAATATGTGATTAATGGAATAAAAATTTAAATCCTAAAACCTAGAGAGGCTCACGGCCTTTATGGCTAAAAATGGCTCAATCATATGACTTCACACAACTATGGCATTTAATTAATCAAGTGAATAAGCAAGTGGATTATGTAATGAAAGGAAATTAATTTGATAACCTAAAGGAATTCTTTGGACTATAAAAACAAGTAAGGATGTGTGAGACTTAGAAATAATTCTTTAAGTGAATATGACTAAGTTTAAAGTAAGAACCTAATAATGAAAGGAATTTCATAAGAAAAATTAATTTGAAGTGAAACTTAATTAAATGATTAATTAGGAATCAATTAGGGTTTCATAAAATGGAAAGAACCAAGAACGAAATTTTATTTAAAAACTTAGAATAATTTTTGGTTAAGATGAGATCATGAGTGTAAGTGAGAATGTTAAGTAATCTCATAATGTATCCTAAAAACGTAATGTATTAATTAAGGACTTAATGATATTTAATGTGGGTCCATGAGTTGACCAATAACATAATGATGCTTACTTTAGTCGAATTGCGACATGACATGGAAAGTGTATTATTGATGAAGATATATAATATATGCACTGAGTCATCATGCATTGTGAAAGTCCGTTGGACTGTTGTTAAGGCCGAGTTGCCTAGGAGATTGAACACACCTTAGTGCGGGTGCGAGTAGACTAGTGTAGGTCATATTATTGACCTTGGAGAGATTAGGGTGCGGGTACCTCGCAATGGACAGTTGTAGCTCTTCTGTCCGTGGGACAGACCGATGCAAACACATCGACGATCTGGATCGAGACACTGTCCTATATCGTGATCTAGCGTAGAATGTCTGTACAATGCCTTGATGTGCACGTGGATAAACTGATGAGTTATAGCACTTTGGTCTCGGCAGCCGAGTTACAAACATGTCTCCTGATCTTTCTCTCTGACTGTTTGTGTCTAACTCCATGGAGTAGGATTGTGATGTCGTATGCATGTGCATAATAAGTCCATATATTATATGGCATCCAATTTTTATGGTATATTGGAACTGTTACCTTACTGATGTATATTTTTCGGGAACTGCTTAACTATTAACTGCTGTTATTTAATGTTTATTACTATTACATCTGGAATGCTATGTGCGCGTTTTGCACCGTTTTATTTTTTGCTGCCATAATTGGTAATGATGGTAGAATGTCTTACCTCTTTTCTGTATCTCTATTATTTTTGTCTGTATTTATGTTCCATCGAAGACGTCAACAAGGAGGGTGAAGCTCACGAATTCCCCGGCTTCTGGCCCGACCGCGACTAGCACCTACTGTTGGATCATGGAGGCACGCCCATGCAGATTTTTAGGTTATGTGCGTTTGACCTTCCTCGGAGGGCCAGACTGCTGGCACATCAACCTAAATTCTGATCGCTGTATCTACGTGGGGGACGTGTCGATTTCGCTGGCTTGGGGGCGTCATGATCCGCCCATCTTCACTTACAGCGTCAGTTTATGTTTGGAGTTTTATTTACCTATCAGGGAGATGTGGGGTGATCGTTATTACACTCCACAGGAGGATTCTTTTGTCTCTACTGCCCGAGCTCCGGCCCGTAACTCGGTGGCCCCGATGGAGGTTTTCTCGGATGAGGAAGACCCTGAGGAGGAAACCGAGGAGGATCTTGACATAGTTCCTTCTCCTCTTAGGGATTGATGCTATTGATGGCCATTGATGGCTATCAGTGTTTATTTTTGGGGCCTGATGTTTTATTATTTTGTGGGTTGCATATGTATGATCCTTTGGGCAGGTATAGTTTTACTTTTTGTACATCGGGCTTGTAACTAAACAGATTTGATATAGTTATATATATATATATGAATATGCATGTTGAGCAAATGTATGCCTTACTTCTGTCTTCTCCTTTTATGCCATTTATGTTTCATCACTATATTTTATTAATTATAAACAAAAAAAAAATGGTCACCATTTTATTCATGCAACTATAATCAGACAAATTAAATCGTAATGAAAAGATTCTTAACTTTATTTTTATTTTTATTTTTTGCATTGTAAATGACAATGTGACGTTCCCTCCCAAAAAGGGGCATTACATAATCTCTCTTTAATTCCATATACAATAACCCTATTGGCTACTTCGGCCTGCCCATTAGTTCTGGGGTTCTCCACGGAACTACAATGATGCTTTATTTTTAAGCCTACTAGTAGTTCTTCAAAGCCCTTATCCTTAAACTGGCTTCCATTGTCCATTACAATAGACTATGGAATTCCAAACCTGGTGATAATGTGGCGCCAAGTAAACTTCTGAATCCATGCCGAAGTGATTGTGACCAAAGGTTCTGCCTTAATCCACTTTGTAAAATAATCCACTACTACCACCAAGTACTTTAATTGACCTGGGGCCTAAGGAAATGGGCCCAGGATGTCCATACCCCATCTGTAGAAAGGCCAAGGTACTGATATTGTGGACAACTCTTCTGAGGGAACTTGGTAATGATTTGAGTGACGCTGACACTTATCACAGATTCGAACATGCATATAAGAATTAGCTTCCATCGTGGGCCAATAGTATCCTATCCTTAGCGCTTTTAGGGCTAAGGCTTTGTCTCCTAAATGATGTCCACAACTTCCCTCATGAATCTCGGCTAGGACATATTCAGCTTCTTTCGGAGTGAGGCATTTAAGAAGGGGTGATGAAAAACCACGATAGTATAACCATCCATCATAGACGTGTACTTTACAGTTGTCTTAACCAACTTAGAGGCTTCTTTGGGATCTGAAGGTAGAACCCCTAATTACAAGTATTCCATGATAGGGGCGATTCAAGATGGCTCATTCTCCTCTACTTGAAATATGGCATACTCTGTGATGGAAGGCTAAGAGAGGGTTTCTTGGATCACTAACTGGTTGTTACCGGGGCCCTTAGTGCTGGCTAACTTAGACAAAAAGTCTGCCCTAGAATTTTGTTCTCTCAGAATTTGCTCAATCCTTGTCTCTTGGAAATTCTTAAGGAGTTCTTGTACTTTGACCAAGTATCTCTGCAAGAGAGTCTCCTTAGCTTGATATTCACCTCGGATCTAGGAGGTTACAAGTTGTGAATCAGTACAAAGTGTGATCCTGGTTGGCCCCATATCCTTGGCCATTACTAACCCGGTAATACACGCCTCATATTCAGCCTGGTTGTTCGAGGTTGGGAATTCAAACTTCAGGGAATGTTCTAATGTCAGTCCCTCTGAGTTTTCCAGAATTACCCCAGTGCCATTCCCCTTGGGTTATTCGATCCATCAACCAAGATGGTCCAATAGACTCTTTTTGGGTTGCCGGGGTCCGATGTGAGTTTTGCTAAGAAATCAAATAGTGCTTGGGCCTTTATTGCAAGTCGTGGTTCATATGTAATCCTAAACTCAGAAAGTTCAATTAACCAGGCAATCATTCTTTCGGCCAAATCTGGCTTGTGCAATACCTGGCGGATGGGCTGGTCCGTTCTTACTACCACTGGGTCGCATTAAAAGTATTGCCACAGTCTTCTAGCCATGGTGATTAATTCAAAGGCAACCTTTTCAATTTTTTGATAGCGAAGCTCAGGGCCTTGTAGAACCTTGCTTATGAAGTAGACCGATTTCTGCCCTTTGCTCGTCTCCTGGATTAACACAGAGCTCATTACTTCCTGTTGAACTGAGAGGTATAAGTAGAACGTCTCACCGGGCTTCAATCTTGTCAAAATAGGAGGGGAGGATAGCAAGTTTTTCAATGATAAAAAAGCATCCTCACATTCCTAGGTCCATTCGAAATTCTTCCCTTTCTTGAGTAGCTTGAATAAGGGAAGAGATTTGTGAGCAGCTTTGGCAAGGAATCTCGTGAGTGCTGCTATGCGGCCTATAAGTTGTTGTACTACCTTAAAACACTTTGAGGACTTCTCATGTCAAGTATTAGTTGACATTTCTTAGGATTGGCTTCAATTCCACGGTGGGTTAGCATAAAACCCAAGAATTTCCCTGTCTGGACCCCGAATGTGCACTTTTCTAGGTTTAGCCTCATGTTATACTTTCTGACCTGGGCAAACATTTCTTTAAGGTCTGTCACATGTGATTCGCATTGTGGATTTTTCACTACCATGTCATTTATATAGACCTCTAGCATTTTCCCCACTTGATTCTCAAAGACTCAGTTTATCATCCTCTGATATTTGGCTCCTACATTCTTCAGGCCAAAGGGCATAACCCTATAGCAGTACCTCGCCCTGTCGATGATGAAGGAAGTTTTATCCTCGTCTCCAGGATACATGGGAATTTGGTTGTACTTGGAATATGCATCCAGGAACAACAGCCACCTAAAACCTAATGAACTATGTAACACCCACCGTAGGGTATCATATTTATGTTACTTAATTACCAAATTACCCCTTTTAGATAATAATGCTTCATAGTGCAAGTACGAGTTGTAAAATTTCTTTATATAAAAAAGATAAACTTAGCGGAAAATAAAAACATTACAACATCATCACAAATAATTTACATCATATATACACAAGTCTTAGTACTGTCATACTTAAATATTTACAGACCAAGTTCTTAAAGTATTTAAACATTATATTAAACTAACATACTACCCAAGTATTACTAAACAGCAGAACCTTCAGACGGGCCCTCCTCAGATTCCTTAGCAGGTAGGAATCCAAACTGACGCGAAGTCCTACGGACAGGTATCCGCGTAGACGACACGATACTAATTGCACTAGGAGTGCGGTAGTAAGCTCCCCTATACTGCCTAATGGACAACGGAAACTCTAAGTGTACATTAATATTTACACTAAAATAAGGGTTCCCATGATAAAGCCTACTTAGGATAATATTTAAGTCTCCTATATAGTAAATACACGCTCTATCTAAGTCCCCGTGCCACGCTTCCGGTCCTCCACGAAACTGCAACCTTATATACCCTAGGAAACTAGGCATCACCATCTTCTCAGAATTCGGCTTCCTCCACAGGAATCTGCTCTTCTTCACCTTCTTGTTCAAGTCCTTACTCAACGTCTTTCCAGATATAAATACAATACAAAATAGGCATACAAAGAGGTAAGATCACCTACGCCAATACCAGTATGGCAGCATGGAGATAAACACATACAATATATCATACAGATACATCCTACCATAATTACAATCATGTCATCCACATTATTTATAATCACAATATATGAAATAAATAATAATTACGATAATGCCCTCAATATTTCTCAATCATTCAACAATTCAAATATCACACCGATATAAATAATCAATAATTATGCATGTGCACATAGACTCAATTTCCTACTCCATGGAGTTAAAACTCAGGTTGGAGAGAGTTATCGAAAAGATCTGTCTGTACCAACATGCCTCAGACCACGTGCTATAATTTGCACATCTAGCATATACACGACAATCTTTATCAGATCTTGATTAAGAATAGTGTCTCGGTCAGGATCATCGGTGTGTTACATCGGTCAAACCCACGGTACAGAAGAGCTATCAACTGCCCATTGTAGGCAACCCCCATCCCAATGCCCCCAAAGTCAACGAGTGACTTACACTACACATATCGCACCCACTCAAGAGGTGTAATCTCTTCTAGCCAATTAGCCTCATACAGTCCATTGGACCTTTTCAATGCATGTACAATACACCATTCACAGTTCAAATTCATTATCTCATGGGTTCACACATTGACCCAACAATATCTTTACTGTATTTTCATTGTGTAATCATATTTTTACGTTTTCTCAATCGCGCAACAATTCTGTCGCATTTTCAAATCGCCTATTGATTTTTCAACGTAATCTCAATCACGTAAAATATTTCTCACACGTTTTAAATAAAAAATACGATTTTTCTCATTTAATACTAAAAATTGACTTTATTTTCAATATTTACATAATAGTCCCTCTATAAAATAATATTTACGTTATAATCCTCATTTAAATAATAATTTCATAATAGTCCCTCATAAAATAATATTTACAAGATAGTCCCTCTTTTAGAAAATATTTACAATATAACCTCTCTTTAGAAAATAATTACAATATAGCCCTTCTAAAAATAATAATTGCAATATAGCCCCTCTAAAAATTAATATTTCTATTTTTTCCTAGAAAATGGAAATTCTTTGCTTAACGTCAGATATTATAGCTCAAATTTTCCTAACGCGCTTCCAAACCCATAGGGTGAGCTATACATTAGAAAACTTCAAGTATTGGCATCTATTTTTATTTCATAACCTAATTATTTAATTACATCATTTTGTTTTCTAAAAAGTATTTTGCTTGCTACTTAATCCAAACTCTTTCAAAATGCTTTCCTTCTCAATTAAACCTTTAAATCTACACTTAATAAAATAATTTAGTTATGCATTATGAAAAATGGCATGTTGGCCAAATTTTCATTCTTGCTTCAAAACTTATTGTAATTCATTTTCTAACACTCTAAATCCTTGTAAAACATCTTAATTAATTTTAGTGTCATGGAACCTTCAATCCTCAATTTGAAATCATCATTTTAGAACACTTGGTCTTCTTGAACCTAGTGAGGCCGTGTGCCTCTAAGCTCTATGGAGCTCTCATGTAATCTTTCCAACATGTTGTTCACATCCTAGATTACACATACATTTGCATGCTTCCAAAATTATACATACAAGCATATTCAAAGCTATAGTCATACCATCCCACATGCAATCATAAACACCACAATCACAAACAAAGAAGCATCAAACAACAAGTGAATAAACCCTTATGGGTTTTTCACCACACAAATCCATCTCCACACCACCAACACTTAGTTGGTGAGGTAAATCTCCCTCTTACCTTAAGGAAGACAAGAATCTTCAAGTTCCCTCCTCCTCTTGATTTTCGTGTGAACTAAACAAAAACCCTAAAAATTCTTAAACAATTACCAAAGTCATAATCAAGGCTTAATAACAAAGAACCATGGAAAAATTATGGTCTTGAAAATCAAAAACTTAACTTAGAACCATAAAATCAAAAGTTTACCTTTAGGGAAGTTAGCTAAAGCTTGAATTGTGAGATACTTGGAGAAGGTTTTTGACAAAACTTTCTAAAAGAAAAGTGTTTAGAATATGGTTTAGGTTTAGGAAATGTAGAGAAGAAAAATTATAGGAGATTGGAAGTAGGATTTGGGCGGTATGGCCGAATCCTCCAAGGAAGAAAAAGAAAGGGAAAAGTTCTTGGTGTTCTTGATAATTTGGAGAGAAAAGATGAAGGCTTAGCTTTTAGGTGAGAGAAAATGAAAATTGAGAGTGAAGAGAAAGGGTGCAGTCGTGTGAGTACTGTAGGAAAAATTAGGAGATAAATTTGAAATAAAATATCACACTTTGTGTTCACATGTAAAGGCACATGGCTTGGTCATCAAAGTGTCATGCAATGGTCATAAAAGACCATTCAAGAAGGCTTGAGAAGCCTCTTGGCCGTGTGGCCCTCTAGTAAAGGCTAACTTAGTTTGTTTCTATTTTAATTCTAGTTACATTTTAATCAAATAACCACTAACTAGATTAGGGTTTCTAGTTACTTGATTAACTATCTAGTTACATAGCTAGCTAGTTAACTAGGTCATTGCCTATGTCATGCCTAGTCATGGCTTCTAGATGAAATTAGGATATTTAGTTAGTAACAAGATCCTAACTAATTAGTAACTAGGTTAGTTCATTTAGTTCCTTAATTAGGCAATTTAGGTAACTAAATTAGGTTTATTTAGTTACTTTGTAACTAGTCAAATATTTCAACTTAGACCATTTCTTATTGGTTAGAAAAGTCCAACCATCATTTTTGACTTATTTCTATTGGTTCATAAATAATTAGGTTATAGAAAATATTCTAAGTACATTTTCTGTCAATTAAAATATATCGGATTCCATAATTTATAGCAGAAGCTGCTATAAATAAAATAGCAGATTATTTTTAGTGAAATATTTTTATTTTACAGATAAATTCTAAAAATTAAAAGATTCATTTCTGTGTCTCTCAGATTCGGGTTTAGTAAGATCCCCCGTCTCCGAATAAATCAAATAAGATTTTTCCCGGCCCAAAAATTATTATTTTCCTGACCCGGAGCAAATCTCGCACAGCGATCAAAAACAGTCTTGGAACAGTCAAATTAATTTTATAACACACAGAAAACACAAAATAGTGAAATTCAGTCATTATTGTAACATAGCCAAAAGTTGGGGTGTTACAACTCTCCCCCTCTAAAAAGAAGTTTCGTCCTCGAAACTTGATCTCACACCCTTAAAATAAATATGGGTATTGCTCCTTTATCTTATCTTCCAACTCCCACATAGTTTCACCACTTACATCGTTCCAAACCACTTTAACCAATGCAATTTACTTACCTCAAAGTTGCTTTGTCCTTCGATCTTCAATCTTAACTGGAAATGTTTCATAGGTTAAGTTTTCCTTCAGTTGTACGGCGTCTGGTTCGATAACATGAGTAGGATCAGAAATATATTTCCATAATTGTGATACGTGAAATACATTGTGAAGATTTGATAGTAGAGGTGGTAATGCAATCTGATAATCTATCGGACTTACCCGACGGAGTATCTGATACGGCCCGAAAAACTTTGGAGTCAGTTTCCTTGACTTAATCACTCGTCCAACTCCAGTCATAGGTGTCACACATAGAAACACATGGTCACCTTTTTCAAATTCAAACGGTCTTCGTCTTTTATCAACATAACTCTTTTGCCGAGTTTGAGTTGTCCTCATCTTGTCTTGAATCATCTTCACTTTCTCAGTTGTCTGTTGTACAAATTTTGGCCCTACAACGGCACTTTCACCATCTTGATACCAACATAATGGCGTTCTGCATCGTCTCCCATACAATGCCTCATAGGGTGCCATCCCTATACTCGAATGAAAACTGTTGTTGTATGTAAACTCTATCAATGGCAAAAATGCATCCCAACAACCAGTTTGTTCTAGAACACAAGCTCTCAACAAGTCTTCTAATGACTAAATCACCCTTTTTGACTGACCATCAGTTTGTGGATGGTAAGTAGAACTTAGACATAGCTTTGTTTCCATCGCTTCTTGCAAACTATTCAAAAATCTCGATGTAAATCGTGGATCTCGATCAGAAATAATACTGGATGGTACATCATGAAGCCTAACAATTTCATTTATGTACACTTGGGTCAGCTTTTCCATTGAGTATTTAATATTAATCGGCAAAAAGTGTGCCAACTTTGTAAGCTGATAAATAATTACCTAAATAAAATCGTGACCTTTCCGAGTCTTTGGTAGTCCTGTTACGAAATCCATTGCTTTGTCATACCATTTCCACTCAGGAATAGGCAAAGGTTGCAACATTCCCGATGGTCTTTGATGTTCCACCTTAGCCTTTTGACAAACTAAATAGGATGATACATATTCAGCGACATTCCTCTTCATTCCTTGACACCAATACAGCTGTTTCAAGTCTTGATACATCTTTATGGCTCTTGGATGCATACTCAACTTACTCCGGTGAGCTTCATCCAAAATCAACTTCCTAATTTTCGAATTGTTTGGCACACAAACTCTTCCTTTAAACTTCAAAATTCCATCAGCACCTTCGCTAAATTCCAATACTGCTCCTTGACTCCTTGCTTCCTTTTCTTTTTTCAAATACTAATCACTATTTTATCTTATTCGTATTCTATCCATTAAATCATTTGAAATGGTGATTATGTTTAAACACATCTTCCCTGGTGTCAATTTCACAGATAAACACATATCCTGAAATCCTTCTATCAGTTCCTTCTCCTTAATCATCATAACAGAAGCATTAAGCGTTTTCCTACTTAAAGCATCCGCTACAACATTCGCCTTTCTAGGATAATACTGTAACTGAAAATCATAATCCTTCAGAAACTCTAGCCAATGCCTTTTTCTCATGTTCAACTCTTTTTGGTCAAACAGATACTTCAAACTTTTATGATCACTAAAGACAATGAACGTTGCTCCGTAAAGAAAATGTTTCCACACTTTCAATGCAAACACTACAGCTGCCAACTCCAAATCATGAGTTGGATAATTCCTCTCATGCACTTTCAACTACCTTGACGCATACGCTATAACCTTACGGTTCTGCATAAGTACACAACCCAATCCTTGGTACGAAGCATCATAATATACCTCGAAAGATTCATTTGGATCAGGTAGAATCAAAACCGGTGAAGTAGTCAGTCGCCTTTTTAACTCCTGAAAACTTTCTTTGCATGCATCAGTCCATACAAACGGTTGATTCTTTCGTGTAAGTTGGGTAAGAGGTCCTGCTATCTTTGAAAACCCCTCAATAAATTGTCGATAGTAACCGGCTAATCCGATAAAACTACGGATCTCTGATACAGTCTTCGGCCTTTCCCATTCCATAATTGTTTCCACCTTTGAAGCATCAACTTCAATTCCTTCTTCCGATATGACGTGTCCCAAAAATTGAACTTCGCTTAGCCAAAATTCACATTTGGAAAACTTGGCATACAACTTATTCTCCTTCAGAATCTGGAGAATCACTCTGAGATGCCCAGCATGTTCCTCCTGACTTCGAGAATAAATCAAAATGTCATCAATAAAGACAACAATAAACTTATCCAAGTATGAACGCAAAATCCTGTTCATATAGTCCATAAATATGGCAAGTGCATTAGTCACACCAAACGGCATCACTTGATATTCATAATGCCCATAACGTGTCCAAAACGCAGTTTTGGGAATATCCTCTGCTTTCACACGTATCTGGTGATATCCAGAACGTAAGTCAATCTTGGAAAATATTGCGGGTCCTCGCAATTAGTCCATCAGATCATCAATTCTTAGAAGTGGATATTTGTTCTTAATCGTAATCTTATTCAATTGTTGGTAGTCTACACATAGACGAGAAGTCTCATCCTTCTTCTTTACCAACAATACTGGAGCTCCCCATGGTGATACACTTGGTCTCACAAATTGCTTTTCCAACAAATCCTCCATCTGTCTCTTAAGCTCTACTAACTTTACTGGCGACATCTTGTACGGCGCCATAGATATAGGTCCAGCTCCAGGTACTAAATCAATAGAATACTCAATTTCTCTTTTCGGTGGTAGTCTAGGTATATCTTCAGGAAATACCTCAGGAAATTCATTAACTATGAAAATATCCTTCAAAACTTCTTCACAGTGAGCCTCCAAATATAACATCAATAAGTACCCTTGATCTCCTTCCTTCAAACAAGCTTCAACTTGAGTAGCCGTTAGGAATCTACAATCCTTAACCTCAGGAAAAACTATCGTCTTACTGGAACAGTCTATCAAGCTATGGTTAGAAGACAACCAATCCATTCCTAAGATTACATTAATCTTGGAAAGAGGCAAACAAATCAAGTCCACATAAAAGATTCTATCCCTAACACATACAGGGTAATTCAAACATACTTTTGTAGTTATCACAGGCTTATCAGTAGGAGTAGCAACACTCAAATCATAAGGTAATGTAGTCACAGTCACTCCCAAATGCTCTACACAATCACATGCAATGAAAGAATGTGTTGCTCCTGAATCATATGACACTGTTAAAGGATTACCTTCGATAGCACACTCCTCCATAATCAAGTCCTCAGATTTCGTGGCTTCTTCCCCGCTCATGGTATATACACGACCACCCACCTGTGGCCTCGCAGTACGAACACTTCCCACCGATGGTTCCGCCTTCAGCTGATCATATTCTTTGGAAAAATGTCCAGGTTTCCACATCTATAATAGATCACCCCTTTATGTTGACAATCTTTGGTGAGATGATTCTTCCCACACTTGAAGCATTTAATTGTAGAAGTTCTAGTTTGGCTCGCCTTACTGCCACTAGAACTTCCTCTAAAAGATTGTTGTCGATTTTGACCTCCTGCTAGTTTGGTATATGGTTTCTGCTGATAACGGTTGCCACCACTACCCTTTCCTCTTTGGAACCATGTAGGTCCAAAGTTCCTATTCCTTGCCACACGTTGTTGATCAATTTCTTTAACTTTTCTAGACTTGTCCAACAATGCTAGAAACTGGTCAATATCCACGGTTGCCATAGCTCTCTTAATGTCAAGTCTCAGCCCCTCTTCAAATTTCCTACACTTCCATTCCTCATCTGGGTGCATCTGAAAATACCTCGAAAACTTAG
The DNA here is from genome assembly GCA_029884595.1 of Ormosia semicastrata. Lineage (NCBI taxonomy): Eukaryota > Viridiplantae > Streptophyta > Magnoliopsida > Fabales > Fabaceae > Ormosia > Ormosia semicastrata. The sequence continues at coordinate 83,077,367 of JAQQTO010000060.1, forward strand.
ACAAGCTTTCAAATTTTGCAGCATATTCACTTACAGACATCACCCCTTGCCTCAAACTAAGGAATTCCATCTCAATAGTATGACGAACACTAGCTGGAAAATACATTCCCAGAAATTTCTGCTTAAAGAGCTGCCACATCACAACTCTCCCGTCAGCTAGAATCAATCTCCGTGCTCCTGGCCACCAAGCTTCTCCATCTCCTACTAACACAAATATTGTAAAAGTAAGCTTCTGCTCGCCAGTACAACCCATACCTTCAAATATCTTTTCTAGTTCTTTGATCCACAGATCAGCTTTCTCTAGGTCAAACTCCATGAAACTTTGGTGGATTGTTTCTACGAAATTCTGACTAACTGTGAGCATCCTCAGTTGCTCTTTGGTTTTGCTGAGCAACAACTTCAGCCATCCGCTGCATTACTGCTACAGCTGCAGCCATGTTTTGGTTATCGTCGCCAACATCTCCAAATCCTGCTATAGTATTCACGCGTCCTCTTCCTCGTCCTGCCATTACGTTTCCTCAAATCAAGTTGAACAACACAAGGAAGAGTTAAAGTCAATCTTCAAACAATATTATTTTCTTTCAAAAAACAAACACAGAGAATCACACAACTTAAACAAGACAGACCTAACCACAACCCAAAAAGACTCTAACTTGGGCTCTGATACCAACTATTTGTAACACCCACCGTAGCGTATCACATTTATGTTACTTAATTACTAAATTACCTCTTTTAGATAATAATGCTTCGTAGTGCAAATACGAGTTATAAAATTTCTTTATATCAATAACATAAACTTAGTGGAAAATAAAAATATTACAACATCTTCACAAATAATTTACATCTTATATACACAAGTCTTAGTACTGTCATACTTAAATATTTACAGACCAAATTCTTAAAGTATTTAAACATTATATTAAACTAATATACTGCTCAAGTATTACTAAACAGTAGAACCTTCAGACGGGTCCTCCTTAGATTCCTTAGCAGGTAAGAATCCAAACTGACGCAAAGTCCTACGGACAAGTGTCTGCGCAGACGACACGATACTAATCGCACTAGGAGTACGGTAGTAAGCTCCCTAGTATTACCTAATGGACAATGGAAACTCTAAGTGTACATTAATATTTACACTCAAATAAGGTTTCCCATGATAAATCCTACTTAGGATAATATTTAAGTCTCCTATATAGTAAATACACACTTTATCTAAGTCCACGTGCCACGCTTCCAATCCTCCATGAAACTGTAACCTCATATACCCTAGGAAACTAGGCATCGCCATCTTCTCAGAATTCGGCTTCCTCCATAGGAATCTGCTATTCTTCACCTTCTTGTTCAAGTCCTTGCTCAACGTCTTTACAGATATAAATACAGTATAAAATAGGCATACAAAGAGGTGAGATCACTTACAACAATACCAGCATGGCAGCATGGAGATAAACACATACAATATATCATATAGATACATCCTACCATAACTACAATCATGTCATCCACATTATTTATCATCACAATATATGAAATAAACAATAATTAACGATAATGCCCTCAACATTTCTCAATCATTCAACAGTTCAAATATCACACTGATATAAATAATCAATAATTATGCATGTGCACATAGACTCAATTTCCTACTCATTTGAGTTAAAACTCGGGTCGGAGAGAGTGATCGAAAAGATCTGTCTGTACCAACATGACTTAGACCACGTGCTATAATTTGTACATCTAGTATATACACGACAGTCTTTACATCGGTCAAACCCACGATACAGAAGAGCTACCAACTGCCCATTGTAGGCAACCCGCACCCCAATGCCCCCAAAGTCAACTAGTGACTTACACTACGCATATCGCACCCACTCAAGAGGTGTAATCTCTCCTAGGCAATTAGCCTCATACAGTCCATTGGACCTTTTCAATGCATGTACAATGCACCATTCACAATTCAAATTCATTATCTCATGAGTTCACACATTTACCCAATAGTATCTTTAGTGTATTTTCATCGCGTAATCATATTTTTGTATTTTCTCAATCGCACAACAATTCTATCACATTTTCAAATCGCGTATTGATTTCTCAACATAATCTCAATCGCGTAAAATATTTCTCACACGTTTTAAATCAAAAATACGATTTTTCTCATTTAATACTAAAAATTGACTTTATTTTTAATATTTGCATAATAGTCCCTCCATAAAATAATATTTATGTTATAATCCTCGTTTAAAAAATAATTTCATTGTAGTCCCTCATAAAATAATATTTACAAGATAGTCCCTCTTTTAAAAAATATTTACCATATAACCCCTCTTTAGAAAATAATTACAATATAGTCCTTCTAAAAATAATAATTACAATATAACCCCTCTAAAAATTAGTATTTCTACTGTTTCCTAGAAAATGGTAATTCTTTTCTTAACTTCAAATATTACAGCTCAAATTTTTCTAACGCGCTTCCAAACTCATAGGGTGAGTTATACGTTAGAAAACTTCAAGTATTGGCATCGATTTTATTTCATAACCTAATTATTAAATTACATCATTTTGTTTTCTAAAAAGTATTTTGCTTGCTACTAAATCCAAACTCTTTCAAAATGCTTTCCTTCTCAATTAAACCTTTAAATCTACACTTAATAAAATAATTTAGTTCTACATTATGAAAAATGGCATGTTGGCCAAATTTTCATTCTTGCTTCAAAACTTATTGTAATTCATTTTCTAACACTCTAAATCCTTGTAAAACATCTTAATTAATTTTAGTGTCATGGAACCTTTAATCCTTAATTTGAAATCATCATTTTAGAACTCTTGGTCCTCTTGAACCTAGTGAGGCTGTGTGCCTCTAAGCTCTTTGGTGCTCCCATGTAATCTTTCTAACATGTTGTTCATATCCTAGATTACACATACATTTGCATGCTTCCAAAATTATACATACAAGCATATTCAAAGCTATAGTCATACCATCACACATGTAATCAGAAACACAAAGTCATAAACACCACAATCACAAACAAAGAAGCATCAAACAACAAGTGAATAAACCCTTATGGGTTTTTCACCACACAAATCCATCTCTACACCACCAACACTTTGTTGGTGAGGTAAATCTCCCTCTTACCTTAAGGAAGACAAGAATCTTCAAGTTCCCTCCTCCTCTTGATTTTCGTGTGAACCAAACAAAAACCCTATAAATTCTTAAACAATTACCAAAGTCATAATTAAGGCTTAATAACAAAGAACCATGGAACAATCATGGTCTAGAAAATAAAAAACTCAACTTAGAACCATAAAATCAAAAGTTTACCTTTAGGGAAGTAAGCTAAAGCTTGAGTTTTGAGATACTTGGAGTAGGTTTTTGACAAAACTTTCTAAAAGAAAAGTGTTTAGAATATGGTTTAGGTTTAGGAAATGTAGAAAAGAAAAATTATGGGAGATTGGAAGTAGGATTTGGGTGGTATGGCCGAATCCTCCAAGGAATAAAAAGAAAGGGAAAAGTTGTTGGTGTTCTTGATAATTTGGAGAGAAAAGATGAAGGCTTAGCTTTTAGGTGAGAGAAAATTAAAATTGAGAGTGGAGAGAAAGGATGCAGCCATGTGAGTAGTGTAGGAAAAATTAGGAGATAAACTTGAAATAAAATATCACACTTTGTATTCACATGCAAAGGCATATGGCTTGGTCATCAAAGTGTCATGCAATGGTCATAAAAGACCATTCAAGAAGGCTTGAGAAGCCTCTTGGCCATGTGGCCCTCTAGGAAAGGCTAACTTAGTTTGTTTCTATTTTAATTCTAGTTACACTTTAATCAAATAACCACTAACTAGATTAGGTTTTCTAGTTGCTTGATTAACTATCTAGTTACATAGCTAACTAGTTAAATAGGTCATTGCCTATGTCATGCCTAGTCATGGCTTCTAGATGAAATTAGGATATTTAGTTAGTAACATGATCCTAACTAATTAGTAACTAGGTTAGTTCATTTAGTTCCTTAATTAGGCAATTTAGGTAACTAAATTAGGTTTATTTAGTTACTTTGTAACTAGTCAAACATTTCAACTTAGACCATTTCTTATTGGTTAGAAAAGTCCAACCATCATTTTTGACTTGTTTCTATTAGTTCATAAATAATTAGGTTACAAAAAATATTCTAAGTACATTTTTTGTCAATTAAAATATATCGGGTCCCATAATTTATAGCTGAAGCTGCTATAAATAAAAAAGAAGATTATTTTCAGTGAAATATTTTTATTTCACAGATAAAATCTAAAAATTAAAAGATTCATTTTTGTGTCTCTCAGATTCGGGTTTAGTAAGATCCCCCCTCTCTGAATAAATCAAATAAAATTTTCCCTGGTCCGAAAATTATTATTTTCCTGACCCGGAGCAAATCTTGCACAATGATCAAAAACAGTCTCGGAATAGTCAAATTAATTTTATAACACACAGAAAACATAAAACAGTAAAATTCAGTCATTATTGTAACATAGCCAAAAGTTGGGGTGTTACAAACTATCCATCAATTTATCCACATTGGGGAGTGGGTATGGATCCTTAGGACAAGCCTTGTTCAGATCTGTATAGTCTACACACATTCTCCACTTCCCATTGGATTTCTTGACCAGGACCACGTTAGATAGCCATGTGGTATAAGAGATTTCCCTGATGAAGTTGCCGCTCTGTAACTCCTTAATCTATTTTTCAATGACCTATTGTCTTTCTGGGCTAAACTTTTTTTTTCTTCTGTGCTACCGGCTTCATATCTTTTCTGATGGACAAGCGGTGACAGATGAAGCTGGAATCAAGTCCCGGCATATCTGAGGATGTCCAAGTGAAAATGTCCTTATTCTTCAGCAAGAGTTCTGTCAGTTGTTATTTTTCTTTTTCCTCCAAATGCGCTCCAATCTTGGTAACCTAATCTGACTTGGCTCCAAGTTGGATAGGTTGCAACTCACCCTCTGGCTGGGGTCTGGTACCATGGATTTTTTCCCTAATATCCAGTTCGGTCATGAGTATGTTGACTTGGTCCAAAACTGGACCGGGGTGGCAGAATTTCTATTTTTGGGGATTCTACAAATTTTCAGGCTCTCATTGTAGCATTTTTTGGCAGCCACTTGATCTCCTTTAAGAGTGATAATCTCATTGTTCTTATTTGGAAATTTCATCATGAGGTGAGTAGTGGAGACCACGGCACCGAGAGCATTTAGAGAGGGATGACCTAAGATAATGTTGTAAGCTGAAGGGTAGTCCATGACCAAAAACCTGACTCAGACCATCTTGAAGAGTTTAGAAGATCCCAAGGTCAGGTGGGTTTCATAGTAACCTATCGGGGTAATCTTTTCATCCGTGAAACTTGTCAGTTTCCCATCGTGAGGAGTCAAATTCGATGGTGGTAATTCTAGATTTTGATAGAGATCCAGGAACATAATGTTTGCTGAGCTTCCTTAATATATGAAAATTTGGCGGATCTCGGCATTGGATATTATTCCCGAGATTACTAGTGGGTCATCATGTTTCGGGATAATTTCCCTGTAGTCCTCATCCAAAAAAGTGATGGAAGGCATTTTTTCCAACAATCTGCATTCTAGGTTTAGAATAGGATACACTAAACACCGCCATCCTCAAGGCTTTTTTCTGGGCTCCATTTGATGACCCTCCACCAGTGAAGCCGCTTGTAATAGTGTTAATCATTCTGTTTGGCTTAAAACGTCGATCACCATTGTCATTAGTAGGAGCGTCCATGTTCCTATCCTGCCGGTCGTTATTATCTCGACTAGGTGGAGTCTGGGCTCTTCTCCTAGGACTTAGAGTCCTTTTCTTTCTTAGAGTCCTTTTCTTTCTGCAGTGAGGGTATGGGCTTCGTTGTGGATTGAGCTTGTTGTCTCTGCGCTTGTCGCGGTGCTCTTCACATTGAACCCGAAGGATATATTGTTGCAGTCGTTTGGCCTTAATTAAGAATTCAATGGCATCGTGGAGTTGATAGCAATCTTCCATATCATGCCCATAACCTTTATGCCATATGCAATACTTAGAATGGTCTTTCTGCTTGTGTTTCTTAATGGGGGTGGTCTCTGTATATTTCCAAACTTAGTGTGCATTACTTCCCTCAAGATTGTTTCTCGTGGGGTATTCAGTGGAGTATAAACGGAGTATCCGGCCCGGGGTGGACTATCTTTGGAAGATCGGGGCAGTGAAGAATTATGATTAGGCTTCTAGTGAGAGGGTTCACCTTTATCCCACCTTCTTTGGTCCACCGTTGCTTCCTCTAGGTCCACGTACTTCTAGGATTATTTCTAAAACTCACTCAGGTTCTCCAGTTTCTTTTAAACTAAGGAAGCGAAGAACTCAGAACCTACCCGAAGACCACTTCTGGCATAGTGAAGGGCTATTTTGTCATCAAAGTTTTCCACGTTAGTGCATGCCGCCATGAAACGCCTAACATAATCACGGTGGGGCTCATCCCTCCCTTGGCAGAGCTTTGCCAGGGATTCAGTAGATCTGGGTTGTTCCTTACTGGTGGTGTATTGGAGCAGAAAGTGTTATTTAAGATCCGACTAATCAACCACGGACCTTCATGGTAATCTCGAAAAAGGACTGCTCATAGGCATTAATATGCTCCTGGGGGTCCGTGGTTCCATCATAAATCTCCAAGTTTACTGGAAATTTAAAATTCCTGGGAACGCAGTACTCTATAAGTTTATCAGAAAAAAAGATGCTCCTCGAACCTGTGATTCGGATTGTCATTTCAGATATTGATCACTAAAGCGTCGGCATATGCCCTTCTTTGATTATTTCCTGCACTAAGACTTCTGTCACAATGGTGAAGCCTGGGTTAGTTTTTTAGCATGGCTTGTTGCATGTCTTCCAACCTCTGATATTGTTCATTCAGCATAGTCATATGCTGTTGAGAGTGAGATGCACGATCGCCAATTTCATCATTAGGCATTCCCAAATGTTGATGAACCGAGATTCTGCGCTCGTAGGCATTAGGGTTGCCTCCTTGTGCTGGCATTCCAAGTCTATCTCTCATAGAAATCCTGCACGATGGGTTTGGGCTTTCAACAGAAACTGAGGTAGGATGCCCATCACGTTGGTTTTCTACATTGAGTACCTGGTTTCTCGCAGCGGAGGTTCAGTAGCAAGTGGTGGAATAGGGAGAGGAGGGCGTTGGGCTGTAGGGTCTTGCCTTTGGTTGGTTGAGGTCTGCTCAGCATCTCTCCATGAATTTTGTCTCGTGTTCATGATGATTGGAGTAGGATTGTAAGTTTCTCATTTCCCACAGATGGCACCAATGATCTGAAGTAGATTCAGAGGGGTACTTGAAATAGGCACGTATATGGTTGACTCCTTCGATGCACGACTGTTACCAAGTGCATTGAACCAGGGGGTGGGTACCTGCAAATGGACTCCAACGCTCAAGTCAGGATGTGTACCAATTGGGTCAATGCTATGGGAGGATTCATACTTGATTTGGGTGACTTAGCCTGATATTTATAGAGGTTGGACTGATATGTTCTCTTAATGAAGAGATACATTCCTATTATAATTACAAAAGAAGATATGTTCCTTATTTAGTTATAGAGAATCCCTATATTATCGAAATACTAGTATGGCAGTCACAGTGCCATTATTCCATAAGATTATGATTGGCAATTAGGAGATTTATCCATTACGCAGATCTTGCGGTAATACTGTTACCATCCAAAATTGGCATCTCATTATAAGCTGACTCTGGTGGAGACGAGTAGATTTGGACTTCTGCTAGTATGTGTACTGGGATGGATTACATATTGAGAGCCCAGGTTACAGTCCAGAATAATAGGGTTCGTATCCATATTAAGATTTGACGTTTTGTGAATGATTTGGGTGCATGTTTGTGATGATTTGATGTTGTTATTGATGTTTAATGGTTTGGTTTGGGTTGGGATGGCTTAAAGGCTCTATTTTCTACAAATTTCGTAATTTGTAATCGATTACATGGCCTATGCAATCGATTACAAGACTTCTGGGCAAGATGTAGTGGATTACATCCTATTGTAATCGATTACCAAGGCTATGTAATCGATTACTAAGCCCCTGATTTGAGGATTTTAGTCTGAAAATGATGGAAATAGAGTTCTTTAACCCAGGTAACCTAAATACAAACCTTAAACCTTGAATTGAATGATTGGAATTCACTAGATTGTGAAAAGATTATGCATCCAAACAAGTTTAAGAAAATGAGTTCATGACATAATTGAATCAAATGTGATTGATGATTTGAGAAATGATTTTTATGATGTTGTCGCCTCAAGTAAGATTAATTGATAAATTTGAATACCCATAATGAGCATAAATGGATTTTGCATTATATTGCATATGTGATAATTTGATGAATAAAATGATTGGATTTTCATGGGTATCCCTTTGTGGAACTAGACTGAGTTGGATTTTGGATGTACTTGTACAAAGGTAAGACTTGGTTAATGGTAAGAGAATATGTGATTTTCTCTATACCAGAGTAATTAAGGTTAAGGAAGAAACCTTCCTCTTTACCTCAGCTTCCCTAGTCATTAAGTGGTTGAGGATGAGTGTTTCCCTCATAACTTGGGGTAATCCTAAATCTTGGATAATTTGAGTAACGTACCTCTCATTCTATTCCCGATGATTGATATTGTGAGATAACGTACTTTCTCCTTATCATGATGGATTGAAGTCTAACCCTAGCTTTGATATTGAGGAGATGTACCTCCTCTAAGCTAGATAGGGGAAGATTGATAGCAAATTCTTGGTCCTTTCAAAAGATAAAAACTTGTTTTCTTGATCAAAAGCTTGTTAGACCATTTGTACCGCAAGTGTATGGGTCATTCAAGTAATACAGATACAGAGTAAGAGATCATTCCTCTAAGGATAAAGGCTTCCATAACCAAGTATCAACCAATAGCTTAATCAATTCTATTCAAGAATATAAAAATAGAGAAAACATAAATGAACTAAATCTAAACTACAAAGCAATAAAGATAATGGTTTAGAGATCTAGGGAATCCTTCTTCACCTCCTATTTCATACTAATGACATGCAATCCATACAGGCAACATCAATGAATTGTTAAGTTAGCTTGAGAATCTGATTTAGTTAAATGCCTATGTCTAGGTTAATCAACCATAGTTTCATTTACCCAATTCACTAAGTTTCGTTAAGAACTAGTGCAAACTCTACTCTTGAACGATCTATTCTCAATCACATACTATGCATGATTAAAAGGTATATTTCTATCTAGTTAGCGAATCAACTTAACCAAGCCAATTGAACTCATTGAACATGCATCAACCTTACATATGACCTAAGATCCAAATTCCTATGTCTAGGTTCATTAGATTTCATCAAATTAATCAAAACTTGATCAAACCTTCAAAAGCATTAAGAACCATATGATTGAAATAACTAAACATCAATATATACTCAAACAATAACAAACTCATTAATAATCATAGAAAGATCCAAAGTATCCCTAAATATAGCTTAGCTAATCCATGAACACATGATTACAACCAAAAACCATGCTCAAAAGATAAGAAAGACAAAAGAAAACATAGGGACAAGGAATGAATCTCATAGATATCATCTTCATAGCTTAAATCATCATCCATATGAATGATAACCTCCATCCTTGGCTCTTCTAGGCTCCTCAGCCTCCAAACATGAAATTCCAGCTGCAACTTTCTCAAAACCTAAAAACCTATTTTCCTAAAATCTAATAAAAGCTATTTATAGGCACAGAAAAACAGGAGAAGCCGTGGCGCAAATCATGCCATGTCACGGCGCGCACGCATATTAGGTCACCAACGCCTGAGGCGTTGAATCTTCATGTTGCGGCGCTTTAAACTCAGGTATTTTGTACTAGGGGATGCACCACGTCGTGGCACCACATTGCCCACATCGTGGCGTTTCCTGCTGAGATGCAAATTTAGCTTCCTCTTCCACTTTCAACTCATATGCTCCACATCTAACCTTGTTTGGAGCCCTTCCTAATATAGAGAAAGTACCAAATCAATAACAAATACAAATTCACTTAATCATATATCAAATACGCACAAATTGCACAAAAACACATAGAAGGATATCCAAATCATAATTTGTCAAATATAAGCCATAAACCTTCCAAATATGCATTGTAAACAAGGACTAGGCATTCTTTCTAGCAAAGAGATAAAGCACAAATAACTACATTTTATGGAGTTATCACACTCCCAAACCTAAATTTTGCTAGTCCTCGAGCAAAACCAAATAGGACTAAGTAAACAATTTAACAATTTTTATTCAGCATAATTTTAATCTTCTTTTCTTCAATTAAACCACAGCCAGTGTATAATGATTACTTCAATCCTTAAAAAGTGCAAATGCCCGAAAACCAGTTTCACATATTCATAATCATTCACATGCAAACAATCAAGCTTCCTTCCATGCAAATCACATTATCACAAACATGCAAGATAAACTTCTGCTAGTCAAGTCATACACATCCAGATAAATTTATAAGCATACATACATATGAATCACAGAATCCACAAAATTGATTCTAAACTCTCTCTCTCCACTAATGTAAATCATACAAAACTGAGGATCAAAAGGGACTTTTACAGCTTGTAATGTTAGGCCAATGGTATAGGCGAAAGAAATGAACTAGAAAGGATACAATACAAACATTGAGAAATATAAACATGGTATTTCAAGACATGAGCCACTAACTGATATTAGCAGGGTATACAACAATAAGTATAGAAAACTCGCCAAAACCATTTTTGATGCTTTTCATACTTTACTTCTCTTATGCTTTCCACACGTTGTAGTATAGTGGTGAGTATTCCCGCCTGTCATGCGGGTAACCCGAGTTTGATCCGTGACAACGACGCCAAAAACTTGATAGCAAATTCTTGGTCCTTTCAAAAGATAAAAACTTGTTTTCTTGACCAAAAACTTGTTAGACCATTTGTACCGCAAGTGCACGGGTCATTCAAGTAGTACAGATACAGAGCAAGAGATCGTTCCCACGAGGATAAAGGCTTCCATAACCAAGTATCAACTAATAGCTTAATCAATTCTATTCAAGAATATAAAAATAGAGAAAACATAAATGAACTAAATCTAAACTACAAAACAATAAAGTTAATGGTTTAGAGATCCAGGGAATCCATCTTCACCTCCTATTTCATACTAATGACATGCAATCCTTAAAAGCAACATCAATGAATTGTTAAGTTAGCTTGAGAATCTAATTTAGTTAAAAGCCTATGTCTAGGTCAGTCAACCATAGTTTTATTTACCCAATTCACTAAGTTCTCTTAAGAACTAGTGCAAACTCCACTCTTGAACAATCTATTCTTAATCACACACTATGCATGGCTAAAAGGTATATTTTCTATCCAGTTAGCAAATCAACTTAACCAAGCCAATTGAACTCATCGAACATGCATCAACCATACATACGATCTAAGATCCAAATTTATATATCTAGGTTCATCAGATTTCATCAAATCAATCAAAAGCTGATCAAACCTTCAAAAGCATTAAGAACCATATGATTGAACATAACTAAACATTAATATATACTCAAAAGATAAAAAACTCATTAATAATCATATAAAGATCTAAAGTATCCCTAAATACAGCTCAGCTAATCCATGAACACATGATTACAACCAAAAATCATGCTCAAAAGATAAGAAAGACAAGAGAAAACATAGGAAGAAGGAAGGAATCTCATAGATATCATCTTCATAGCTCAAATCATCATCCATAAGAATGATAACCTCCATCCTTGGCTCCTCTAGGCTCCTCAGCCTCCAAACATGAAATTCCAGCTTCAGCTTTCTTAAAACCTAAAAAACTATTTTCTTAAAATCTAATAAAAACTATTTATAGGCACAGAAAAATAGGGGATGCTGCGGCGCAAATCATACCACGTCGCGACGCGCACGTATATTAGGTCACCAACGCCTGAGGCGTTGAATCTTCATGTTACGACGCTTTAGCCTCTAGTATTTTGTACTGATGCAGGGGATACACCACGTTGCGACGCCACATTGCCCATGTCATGGCATTTCCTACTAAAATGCAAATTTGGCTTCCTCTTCCACTTTTAACTCATATGCTCCACATGTAACCTTGTTTGGAGCCCTTCCTAATATAGAGAAAGTACCAAATCAATAACAAATACAAATTCACTTAATCACATATCAAATACGCACAAATTGCACAAAAACACATAGAAGGATATCCAAATCATAATTTGTCAAATATAAGCCATAAACCTTCCAAATATGCATTGTAAACAAGGACTAGGCATGCTTTCAAGCATAGAGATAGGGCACAAATAATTATATTTTATAGAGTTATCAAAGACTGGGCCTAGTTACCCGGAGTTGTTCTGTGCGGTGACGTACGACCATGAAGAGGTTAATGTGCACTAACCTAAAAGCAGACTACTACCAAGTAAATGATTTTGTAATGCTAGCATGAATGAGAGATGAATCTATTGATTTGAGACATGATGGATATTTGTTTTTTAAATAAACATGAGAATTCTTGACTTATTTTGGAGATTAGAAAGTATGAGATTTGATGACATGGATTCCGATTTATTAATTTGAATGTTAATGACCTTGGAATTGATGTGATTTTTGATGATTACGAATGATTTTCATAATGATAAATGGACTATCTATTTCGGGAAAAGGAAGAATCTGATTTGGTTTTTTGCTACCTTCCTAGATTAATATTGACTGCTTTTAAAAAGAAATGGATTTTTCCTCGAAATAGTTAGAATTATTGTGATAATATGTTTTTAAACAAACTATTAAGGATTTCGATTCTCACCTCCCTACATCTGTGACTTACCATGATAATTCCAGGAAGGATTCACAGTGGGCAGACAAGATGAAGCAAGATAGAGCTTAGGCACGAAGAGATATTTAAGTTAGTTATTTTAGATTATTGTAAATAAGAAGATATGTGTATATTAAGTACAGTGATGAAAACTTTGTATAGAAATTTGTTTCATATCTTATGTAATGTAAGCTTCCGCTAAAGGCTCATATTTTGTATATTATTAAATTATTTATTTGAATAATTTGTGGATATTCATAAGTAATGTACCAAATTCTAATTATTGATGTGCAAACCGAATACGTCATTAGTTTTAGTCTCTGGGACATTACATCTCACATTGAGATAAAAGAATGCACGACACAAACAAAAAACATCTAAACATGCCCAAAAGGATAGTCAGTCCATTCCCCGGCTCGACAGGATGAACTGCTGTAAACTAAAATGTAACACCCAAATTCTATATACTGTAGTATATTGTCAATATATTCAAGTAAACAGAATTAACCTTGTCACTTCTATACTTAAAACTTAAACACAACCTGTATAAGAACTATCAACAATTAGATATATAGAGCCTTTAACATCAGAGTAAAGAGAACAAGACATTTTACACAATCTGGAAACTTGCTCTTTATTACGAATTTACAACATATATGTCTGAGATATACTTAATACACAACATGTGATTGGCATTGATTAAAGCAATGGTTTTGATGATAACAAACATGAAAAGAATGGAAATGCATAGATCAAGTCCCAAGGAACTTCAAGTTTAGCATATAGGTCTTAGATATTGTGTAAAGGTATTTTAGGAATCACACTAAGCTCATTTATTGGCTTTCTTACTCAACTTACATGGATTTGCAAAATCATGATTTATATTTGTGAAAATTGTGTTTAAGTTTGAGCAAAATGGCTTTAGAAAGTTTCAAAAGATTTTAGGAATCTTTGGTTGAAAAACTCTTTGGAAATCTTGCTTTCTTGACAAACTAATAACAAGTTATTTAGTTCAATAAATGGTTATTTGACTAAAATAAAAGCGCGCCAAATTTCTTTTAAAAAGGAATAACTGATTATGGATTTCCCATAACCGGTTATTCACTAAGTGAGGAGCCAATTCTTATGTTCTTCTAAAGGCTCCTAACTAATTATGATATTCCCATAATCGGTTATTTGACAAGTCAGAGGCGCTGGTTCTTTTTCCTAAAAGCCAATAACCGGCTATGGTATTTGCCATAATCGGTTATCGAGTGAAATAGAAGCGTAGGACTTTGTTTTAATAGATCATAATCGGTTATGGTTTCTCCCATAATTGGTTATGGCAAACCAAATAATCGATTATTGGAAATCAATAACCAGTTATCTAGAAAAGCAAAAGCACATCCAATGGCTCTATTAAGAGCATTTAATGCTTCTAACTACCCCTAATGGCTTTTAATCACTTTGGGCTATAAATGTAAGTTGTTGGGCATTTATGAAGGTAAGAAAAATAATCTAAAAATTATTCTTGAGCATTAAATTTGTATTTTAACTATCTTTTTCATCATACTCTATTTTTGAGCTAAGTATGTAAATCCTTGATACCCATAGAGCTTCAATTTGTATTATCCACTCTTGAGAGAGTTTCTTATCATTCATACTTTGTATAATCTGTAAAAGAGAGGGTGAGGTATCCCTCAAAGTTGTAAGGGTGAGTTGTCCCTTGAAAGTAGAGGCTCAAGCACAAAGGGTGAGGTATCCCAAGGTATTGAGTGCTTCAATTTGTAAAGGTTATCAAGCACCTATTTGAAGCTTGAAGATATAGTGGAAATCTCGGGTGATTACTTGAGGACTGGACGTAAGCCATAAGTGAATTAGTGGCTGAACCAGGATAAAGTTTTGTGTTTATTTTCCTAAACTCAACTCCTTTATTTTGTGCACTATTTTATTGATCTACTTGAATACAATCTTCCTTGATTGATTCATTTATAAGTGAAAGCCTTTTATTTACTCTATCCATTCATCTCTAACAAACAATAACTTCAACGAAAATTCATAATCAAGTGTTTTTCAAAAGAATTATGAAAATTTCTTTACATACTCAATTCACCCCCGCTTGAGTATTGAGGCCACTTGGTAACACAACGGGGCCATATTGGCACTTATACAAACTATAAAAATTGCATATTAAATTAATATATATAAAAGAAATGCTATAAGTCTTCAGCACTTTGACGTGCTCCTGCTTCGGTCCTCCACTGGATTTACTATGGAAACAAAAAACTAGGGTGAGAATTTAAAAATTCTCAGTAGTACATTTTAAAAACATGTCAACACGATAAATCCAGATGCTTTAGGGAAAAACAAGTTACACATAAAAATATGTGGAAAGGTGTCATAAGCCAAAACTTAGTTATTTCCCTCCTCGAGGCAGACAGTTCATTTCATTATAAAAATAGTGTAAACATCACATTATAACCAATATAAGTAAACATACTTGCTCATAAAGTAACATATATATATATATATATATATATATATATATATATATAAAAACACATCTCAGCATTCTAGGAGTAAGAAGACCATTATTCTCAGTCCTCATCACTTTTAGAAAAACAATACATTTGCCCATACAATTGTCATTTTATGCAATGCTTTATGATTTATGATTATGCCTAATGAATGCCCTAAAGTATGCTTATGCAATGTTTTAAAAGATTTTATTTTGGAAAACACATGTCACTTGCACTTTTCCAGGAAAACCTTTGTTCCAGGAAGCTTTGTTGGTTCCTTACCTCCTTGCACTACCTGATATGAGTGGTTTATTTCACCCCATAATAGTGAGGTTACCTATTACCGCTTTTACTACCTCACTATGGGTATGAGTACCCAGAACCCTGGCACTAGGAGCTCTTTTTTGCTCAAGCCATAGGTTCATTCATGTTACCAAGTGGCTTTAAACTCAATAGGGGAGTGAATTGAGTTTATGAAATATTTTCACAAATCTTTCGTAAAATGTTTGTTTATCAATTTTTGTTGAAGTTATTGGATAATTGAAGTGAATAGATAAATAAGATTGAATACTTCACTCACAAATTAAAAAAACCAAGATAAATAACATTCAAGCAAGCATATAAAATAAATAGACAAATGTAAAGAGATAGGGTTAAGAGAATCAAACACAATGATTTATCCTAGTTCAGCCACCCCTTGTGACCTACGTCCAGTCCTCAAGTGAACCACTCGAGATTTTTTACTAAACTTCAAGCTTGAATGGGTGCTAGAAAACCTTTACAGATTGGAGCACTTAACAACACCTTGGGATACCTCACCCTTATGCTTTGAGCCTCAGAACAAAGATGCCTCACCCTTTACAACCTTTGAGGGATACCTCACCCTCTGTACACCTTTGAAGGATACCTCACCTCCTTTTCAACAAGGGATACCTCACCCTTTTTCACTAGAGGGATACCTCACCCTCTTTACAGAATAAACAAAGTGTTTGAATGATAGAAACTCTCTTAAAGAGTAGATTAATACAAATTGAAGCTCTAACAATGCCCCTTTTGATTCTCGTATATGAGTGTTAGATTGATGTTCTAAATTGAAATTCAACCCTTAAAGAAGCCCCAAGGCAAGTATTTATAAATTTTGTAAGAAAAGGAGCCGTTGGGACATTTTTAGCCAAACATTAAATGGCATTAATATAGCCGTTGGACTCTATCAGATTGCTTGTAATCGATTACATTGTTGTTCCAATGTGTTCTTGGTTTTCTGGGCTCTGTGTAATCGATTACATTCTTGGTGTAATCGATTACAAGGCCTCTGACTTGCTTTGTAATCGATTACAATATCCATGTAATCGATTACATACCTTCTTGAACATGTTCTTGCCTTTCTGGGTTCAATGTAATCGATTACATTACTGGTGTAATCGATTACAAGGCCTCTAACTTGCTTGTAATCAATTACATGCTCCATGTAATCGATTATCAGCTCTTTGTTTAGCTTGTAATCAATTACAAAACATGTGTAATCGATTACCTTGGCCTTTGAACACATTTTTCAAGTCCAATTAAGTTTGTAAGCCATTTCTAACACTTCAAGACATTTGATTAAACATAAATCCTTTCATGAGTGTTAAATCTAAGATTGAAAAATAGCGTTTCTTTGAAAAACATGTTTACTTTGAATTTTAGACTTATTTTGGAAATGATATTTGGAAAAACATTTAAGAATCATTGAGATACTTAAAGGGTATTTTACATTGATATTCTAAGACTTATATCTATATACCTCTTGGTTTCCTTCTTTTGATCTTGGTCTTTTCTTTTGCTCTTGATCTTCTCTTTTTTATCTTGATCTTCTCTTTTTGCTTTTGTTATCATCAAAAACTTATTTGACATGCTTCAAGATATAAGTATTCATAATTCATACATGGAAATAACAAGCAACAAGTTTGAAAACAAAACATGCAAGAGCATTTTAAAACTTTTCCTTCATTTACTTTTCACATAACTTTTCTTTTCTTTGCATAATAAAGAGGCATAACATTGGTCATCAAGCTTTTCATTCATACAGTCCATTGTATATAAAATTATTCAATCCTTTCATTTATATTCAAGTAGAGAGGTAGTGAACCACTCAACCTCAATCTACCCTTATCCTTTCATTTTTATGCCTCTCAATACCATGCTTGTCAACATTATTCATTAACATGCATATATCAATATGCTCCTCAGCATCCTTGATTTATATCATCCATTCCATACAAAGTAATCATTTATGTCATAAGTAATTCAATTCATCACATTCATATATCAAATATCATGCATTCATTTCATTTCAATACTCAATAAACGAGCATTTAGTTTAAGTTTAACCCATAAGAGAGCAACCACACTCATACTACACTACCTTTGTAACGCCCCAAAATTTCTTTCTTTATCTGTTATATGTGTTTTTGTAATTTTTGTAGTTTTTGTAAATTTTTGTGAATTAATTGGGTGACTTTGATTATTTTATTATATTTTTCGATTTATGTATACGTTAAGCGGGGCCGGAAGAATAAAATATTTTTTCGAGGCCAGAAAGCTTTGGACTATGGAAGCATACCAGGGGATCTTACTAAACCCGAGGCCGGACACAGTTTACGAAGTTTTTGTTTTTCGAGATTTTATCTAACATATAAAATTTGGGAATGCTCTATAGTCCATTGGGCAATAGATACTAGTTTTATTAACTGTGACTTTTACCCATTGGATAATAGCTTTTAGTAAAATGCTAGTCATCTTTTTTAGAGTGTTCTCTTTATATAACATCATCCATGTGACATCACTTAGATGACATCACTTGTTGACTTTTCTAAAAGGTGAAACCAAGCTTCCTAAAGAAGATTCATCAAATCTTGTTGGAGAAGCCTCTTTTCTCTCTCCTTGGGATAGCCACATGGTTTGGAGGGAAGGAAAAGATGGCCACTTTATCATCTTTTCACAAAAGCTTCATCTTACTTTTCATTTCAAAAAGTTTCTACCTTTTCTCTCACTTTTCTCTTCTCTCATTTTCCTCTCATTCTCTTCTTCCATTTTCTCTCCCTACTTCACGACCACCACCCAAAAACCCTCCATCTCATTTTCTTTGAACTCACTCATCTACATTCTTGAATCTACATCTTTTCCTAAGAACATTTGGTGTGAAGATCTTGACTTTGTCGACCCCTCATCAAGTGTTTCTTTAAGATTTTCTCCAAATCTCAAGTTCAAGGATTTTAAGGTAAAGTTCTTATCCCTCCTAAACTTTTCTTGTCTTATTTATGAATAACCATCTATTAAACATTCTTTTCTATTTCTTTCTCCCAAAGCTCACGACCATAGGTCCTTGGGGGACCAAAGATTTGATTTTTTTGCTATCACTTAGTTCATTTCTATCTTTCTATTAAGAATCAAGAAGCCAAAATACAAAACTCTCTTCTTTTTCTTGGAAAGCCTCACGGCCACACCCCTCAACCCACTCTTTTAATCTTCTTTAATTTCATTTATCCACATTTCTTGAATCAAAACCTCTTCTTAAGACACTTTGTTATTGTGAGTTTCTTCTAAATCATCTTGTTTCCAAGCCCTAGATGTTGATGCTTGTGTGTTGTTTTGTTTTAAGGATCTTCTTAAATGGAGAAGCTTTTTTCAAGAGGACCTACAAGGAGCTAGGAAGCTACATCTTAGGTAAGAGGGAGATTAACCTCATCAACCATGTTATGGTGATGAGGAATGAAATGTTTGTAGTTGTGAGTGAAAAATTCATGTGAGAATTTGTTCACTCGATTGTGTGATTATTGGTGTATGCTTGTTTAATTATGTATAATTATATAGTGTTGATTGTATGCATGAGATTGCTACGATTGCTTATTGATTATGTGTGATTCTATTACTTTGACATTATGCAAGAACTTGATGTAGTAGATTTGGGATTACTAGTGTATGTGGTATGGTAAAATTTGTGCTAGAAATGAATGATTTTTGGTTCTAAGGATCTCTTGAGGCTCACGGCCTTTTGGCCTAGGAGGAGGTATCCATGAGAAAAATAAATCATTGATTAAGGACTTAGATGATTAGGAAGCAAGAATATGATTTATGAGTTTACAAGTTGAAAGAGGATAAAGACAGATTTTACCATTGAAAAGAATTGATTTTTGGTTATGATATTTGATAATGGAATTAAGAAGTAATTTGGGGACTTAGAGTATTTTAGTTAAGATGATTTTTGATAATTTGAATGGAAAGGATTTTATTTAGAATTAGAATAATAGAAGTTTTGGAAAGAATGTTAGAAAATATTATTTAGTTGATTTGGGAACTAAATTAGGATTAAAGGAAATTGATTTTTTGGCTTCAATTATAGAAATAAGACAGGAAGATGATCTGAAATTTGAAGTATTTTATTTTATTGAGTTTTGGTTGAAATCTTGATGTTGAAGATGAAAATTTTGAGGTCCAAAGACTTTAGCCTCACGGCCAAGTGGTTTTAAAAAGGGTATCCAAGACAAACTTTGTATTGATTTGGAACTTAGATGCTTAGGTGAAAAAGGAAATGGATTAAGGATCTATAACAATGAAGGAATTATACAACAAGTTATAGTCATTTAATAAGAAAAGGATTTCTACCTTGAAAGGAAAAACAAGCGTGAGAGAGAAATAGTGAAAACTTGAAAGACTTTAGGGGAAAAGGAAAAGAATTGTGAGGTTAAGACGATGTGGTTTCTTTTAGGTTTTTCGTGAAAAATATGAGAAAAAGTCACTCGAGGAACTTAGTTAGAAGAGTTTGTTGGTTAGAGTTAATTTCTACTTTTTCCCTTGAGAGTGTTACAATGAAAGCTCAAAGGTGAAATAATGGTTCTACATGTTATAGAAATTTGTGAGAATGCTTCATATGATTTGAAATTGATGATTCCTGAATTTGTGCAACTGACATACCTTGTGAATGAATATATTAACATTGTGCTAATTGGGCCGACGTACTGGACCCGAGAATGTCAATGATTGACTTAAGCCCTGTTGTGGCTCTTCTTGGTGGAACTTTGGCTGTTTATAAATATTATTTATCATAGTCATGAGATCATGCATTGTGCAAGTCAGAATGACTTGTTGAAAGGCTAGATGCCTAGGAGACGAATTACACCTTTGTGTAGGTGAGAATTGCGTAGTGTAGTTCACTTGTGGTTGAACTTGGAGGCGTCGGGGTGTAGGTATCCCACATGTGGACAGTTGGTAGCTCCACTAGGCCGTGGTAAAGATGAAGCGACGCTTTGACAATCTCGACCAGGCACTATCCTATTCACGATCCGGTTGAGAGTGTATTGTATAGCCAGTTTACGCATATTGATCATATTGAGAAGCATATGATTTGAGGCTAACGATATACAGACAGTGACTCTCTCGTTCATTCTCTCCGATGTTTAGTTTTAGCTCCATGGAGTGGGTGTCAGTGCATTGTGCATATACATAGTCAGTGTACATTGTGTCATGGCATAGTTAGTATACATATTGTGGTAGCATAGCCAGTATACTTATTGTTGTGGGATGGTCAGTATTCACGTATATTGAGGTACATTATTAAATTATCTAACGGTTGATGACATAATTATACCTGTTGTTCTGTGATATTCCTGTATTAACATGATTATACCTATTGTTCCGTGATATTCCTGTATCTACATGATTATATCTGTTATTCTTTGATATTGCTATTTATGAATGACAATATTGTTATTCTACTTGTTTCTTGCTGCCTTGCTGGTATTGATGTAGGGGATCTCACCTCTTTATTATTTTGTTCTATCTGTTTCTGTCTTGTGCTTATGCTTGGGAAGACTGCGATGGCGGCAAGGCAAGATCTACGAGATTTTGTTAGACTACAGTTTCATGGGGGCATCAAAGCAAGCAATGTTCGTTGGGACACGGGGTGCATTCAGTATATCGGTGATGTCACCTTAATTTGGAGTATGACCCGGTGTGAGGCCGCTACGTTTACTGTGGACACAACTATTTTCTTGGAGTTTAATTTGCCTTTTGGGAAGATATGGGGTGATCGTGGAACCATCCCTAGGGAGGATTCTGTAGAGTCGACTGCTCGGACTCCCGTTCGTAGTGACGTGTCCCGAATGGGGGTTTTGTCTGCTAAGGATCCCGAAAGGGATCTGGAGGAAGATCGGGTGCAGGATGCTATTGTTCAAGTGTTTGGGCTTGGACTAGGCTCAGTTTTCATATGGTAGTTATGTATTTATTTTTGGAGTACATAAGTTTTTATGCTTTTGAAACATAATTATAATGTACTCATGGATGTAGTAAACATTATTTTATGAAAAGTATTTTATTCACTTGTCATAACTTGAGTTTCTCTATTTCGGTAAGTTTATGTTATTCATTTAAAAAGAGATTTTGAAACTCGTATTTTATAATGTCAATTATTTCATAGTTTGAGCATAGTTTTAATTATTTTGAAAAGGAGTTAGTCTAAAATGTGATGCCTTTTGGAGGGGGTGCCACAGCCTTAAGTAAACTTTAGCTATTATAGGAGTTACTAGTATTCCTAGAGTTCAAACCATCATAAAAATATCTCAATTTTTGTCTAAAAAGACTATTTTTCATGAGTACACCAAATGTACATTTTAACTGCAAAAATTTTGAAATTTCATAGGCAAATAGCCTTATCTCATATCTTTCAAATGAAATAAACTTCACTTCATTTGGGAAGTGTGACAAAAGTTATGCCACATAATTCAGAAGCTAAAATAGGGCACTAACTATTTTACTCGAATTTGACCCTTCTTTAAATTGAATCTGGGAATGAATGAAGAGTGTAAAAATTCTGAAATTTTTACCTCCTATAGCATTATATGTTAGCTTCAATATGCCACTAGTTTCATATAATTATGACCTCATATCAGGAAATTACGCAACCTAGTTTAATGAGTGCCAGATTGCTTGTTTCTGTAGAATTTATCTTGGATTCAAACAGAAACTGATGTTATTTATGTTGGCCTAAAAATATGAAATTTTTGTAACATATAGCCTTGTATCTTAGCTTTCAAATTCAAGAAGAAGCAAGTCATTTCGATGTTTGTAGCTCAAGTTATGCAACAAACAATATAAGCTATGAAAGCGAAACTTCTGCAGAATCAGCTGCAGGACATTGGGTGCCCGTTCTCCAACGCCTTTGAAATCCCTCTTTAGCCTTTAGGCGCCTAGGCACCAGCAAACTAGAAGCAAGTTCCTTTGCTATTTTCATCTTGAATCCATTCCTGACCTTCCAAATTCCAATTCTAAGTGGTTTCCAACTACACCAAATCATGTAATAACACTCTTAACTCATTGAATCTTGGGACAAAGATCAATCCACAACCCACAAAATACCCATTTTTCATACTCTAAAATCCATGGAAAACAAAGACATAACCCTCACCACCATACATTAATCAAGATAAAGCTAATTCATTTTGGCCATAGAAACTCAAAAATAATCAAAGTTATCACAAACTCCGTCCAATACCTATTAGCCATGGCAACCATTACCCAAGAGGGGGTGAATTAGGTAATTACAAGTTTTAATGCAACTTTGACAAATTATGCATTTTGAATAACTCAATTAATAAATGCAGCGGAATAAGTCTAATAAATGTACAACTATTGAGGATTACTCAAATACAACTTGGGATATATGATGAACTAAGTGAATAAGCTAGATATCAAGTTATAACAATCAAAACATCAAGATATGCAATAGATAAATATATTTCACCAAATACTAAATTTAAAGAGTATAGGGAAGAGAGAATCAAACTTAAGAAATTATCATGGTTCAGCCACTAACCACTTGTGGTCTACATCCAGTCCCCAAGCTTAACTTAAGATTTTCTTCACTATTTCCTAGACTTCACGGGTGTTAGGAAAACCTTTGTACATACAAGAGCACTCCTCACACTTTGGGATACCTCACCCTTGTGCTAGAGCCTCCAATTCTTCAAGTTTCACAGGTACTTGATAACCTTTACAATTTTGAGCACTCAACACCTTGGGATACCTCACCCTTTGTGCTTGAGCCTCTACTTTCAAGGGATGCCTCACCCTTTACAATTCTTGAGGGATACCTCACCCTCTTACAATGATTTCAATATGAAGAGAAGGAATAGAAACTCTCACAAGAGTAGATATACAACTTGAAGAACAAAGTATGGATAATAAGAAAACTCTCTCAAGAGTGGATAATACAAGTTGAAGCTCAATGGGTATAAAGGATTCACACTTTAAAGCTCAAAATATGATTTTTATGATTCAAGGATCACTTCTAGTGTTCAAGAGGTGTATAAGCTTCATACAACACTTATATATAGAGCCCAAGTGATAAAATAGTCATTGGTAGTGTTTTATAATGATTTTCTATGAAAACTAGCCGTTTATAGCCGTTAGAAACGTTCCTAGGCACTTGGTAATCGATTACAAGCTTCATGTAATCGATTACAAGCTTTTTAGGCACTTTGTAATTGATTACACACTTCCTGTAATCAATTACACGACCTTTGTCAACGTTGTAATCGATTATATGGCCTATGTAATCGATTACAGCATTTTTTAGTTTTGAAAACTGACTTTAAAAGGTCATAACTTCTTCATTTCTTATCTGATTAAAGCGAATGACCACTCATTAGAAAGATATTTGAGTCTATTTTCATATGAAAGAAGTTTCAGAACAAAACTCAAATTATTTTGAAAGATATGATCAAAATAGTAACCAAAGTTCAGATTTTCAAAACTCAAACTTTAATTGGTCATAACTTTTTCGTTTCCTATCCGTTTAAATCAAATAACCACTCATTGGAAAGATATTTGAGTCTATTTTCATATGAAATAAGTTTCAAAACAAAACTTAGAGTAATTTGAAAGTTATGATTAAAAGAGTAACTAAATGTCAGTTTTACAAAACACAAACTTGACTAATTTTCACAGATTTGAAATACCACCAAGGCTAGCTTTCCAAAAACATTTTGTTGGGCATTTAAACATTTTAAAAACACTTATAAAGATATTTAAAAATTGTTTGAGCTTAGTGTGATTCCTTTTTACCTTTGCACAAGATCTAAGTCCTATAAGCTATTCTTGAAGAACCTTGGGACTTAATCTTTGCACTTTCAATCCTTTGGTTTCTTGATGTAATCCAAGCTTCCGAAATTTTCTTCTCTTCATGTCTTGCACAAGCTTGGAACATCTTTATTATTTTTATCCTTCTTGAGTTAAGCATAGTTGTGATCTTTTTACTTTCTTGTTGCAATGCTCACTCTTAGTACTTGGACTATCCTACAAAGTATTACTCACTTAAAACAAGCATAGTTAGTCCAAATTCATAACTCAATCTCTTCATATGCATGATTCATAAATGTATAATTATAGTTAGTCTAACATGCATATAAGACTTTCATAGACACATTCAAATAAGATATTTATCAATTACAAATAGATATGCTTATATAGGATGCAACAAAGAACACTTTACACATTTTCATCAAAATAGAATCAAATCCAATATTAATTCAATACAACTCATATAATGCATTATTGGATATATTATATGATGAATGTTACATATATCTCATTGCATGATTATTAAATAAATATAATTAGATAAATTACATCATCATGTATGATACAATATATCTCATTAAGCATATCTATGTAACATGTTCAATATTCTTTTGTGATGCATTTGACATCTATTAAGCACAACTATAAAGCATAAACATCATTCTTTTTGTTTTGTATTTGTCATAATCAAAACCTAACATATTAAACCATTGGGGCAAACCTATTTCCACAATACCCATTTTTTCTCCATAGGCAAACATGAATAGAAAAACAAGAAAGAAAGAAATAAATCAAAGATGGAAAGTCCCTTATCTCACTTGAAGATGATGAAGTCAAGTTTTTCTCCTTTGCTACTCCTATTTTCCCCTTTTCTTTTCTCCCCTTTCTTCTTTGTTTTCTCTTTTGGTTTCCTGCATTTCTACCCTCTATTTTCTCCCCTCTTTTCTGCTAAATATCACGTTAAGTGAGTAAGGAAAAGGGTTGAGAAAGTCAAGTTATTAGATAATAACATATGACTTTGGCTTAAGTTACTGAAACTTTGTATCTCTTAGGAACATTTTGATTTTACTAAATCAAGTTTCCTAACCTCTAAAAGCATTAAAATAAATCCTAAGATTCATATTAATCCTTATTTATCCTTTTCATTAATTTTCCGTATCTATAACTCGTCAATTCATTATTTAAACACTCACTCAGTGTCCTTAAAAATACTAAACTGACTCTATTTATCCTCAAAATTTAACTACATCATCTTCTACACATTTGTCTCCTAGAAATAAATTTTTCATATTTCTTTTTCTTAACTAAGTAATTTATGCTATTTTTTTGAGTTAAAAAGTCTTTTTTTGCACATTCTGTGTTACGGGAAAGTACCTAAATTAATTCAAAATGTCACAAATTTTAGCGTACATGTTAAACAAGTATTAAGATACCTCTGTAATCTTATACAAGTCTAACATACTAAAAAGAGTATATTACATTTTACTCTCATATCTGGTGCTTGCCTTTAAGGGAGATGGGAGAAGGAACGCATTGAGAAAACCCAAGTTGTCTTGAGGCACAAGAGGGAAGGTAAAGTTGAAGGCTATAGTCATTCGACCTTGGATAGCCAGGAGATAAGATTTGGGTGGTAAAGATGTTACTCTAGATGCTTTGATTTTCAGATTGTGCTCTAGGACCACAATCTCGAAGAGCGAAGGGAGAAAATTTGAAATTATCTGAGTGGTGCTTCATGGTCATGAATAGTGAAAAGAAGAATTTATAGTCTTCAGCCTCCTTGTCTGGTTTCGAGGTATAGTAAAGTTGAGACAATCGAGGGTCTTCGATTATACTAAAAGTAGTTGAAGTAACTGAACTTTGAAGGTGAGGTTCGAGAATGGCGTTGAGCCAAAGCTGCAATAACCAAAAAGGCCCCCAAAGGTTAGTGAGGGGTTTATTTTCTGATCAAAGCATATTGATTGCTTCATTCATCGAAGCATAAAGTTGGGCAAGAATTAATTTGCCCAAACAAAGAGGGAAACCCTCATGAAAAAGGATGGCTAAGGGAAGAAGAGATTTTGGGATTTGAAGAGACCTAGTATAGAAAATAAAGGCACTAAGTCAAAACATAAGGAAAAATGATCTTCATCAGAGACTAGGTTAGTCTCGAGGTAATTATTCTCAATGAAGGCAGTGTAGGTTAATTTCGAGAAATTAGGCTTAATTACTGTTCTAAGACTTATTTAGCTGGTGATTACCCTTCTAATAGGCTCAAGGCTAGTAATGATAGCTATATCAAAGAGGGTAGGAATCAACATCCCATAAGGGACGTGAAAAGAATTGGTGGACCTATTCCAAAAATAGAAGGAACTAGTCAACATGGGGGCATTATATTCCATGCGGTCCCTACTCAGTTGGACGAAATCGAAGATGTCAACTGATTCCCAAGCAGCTTGTTTGGCACCTTCGACTCGATTTAACCACCTAAGATATAAAGATATGGCTTGGGAACTAGAAGATGGTGAACTTCAAAATATTTTTGGGAAATAGTCGAAGAAATCAATGTTTAGAGAAGAATTGAAGGCTAAGAATGATTCTCCTTCAATACAACGAAAGATAGATTGTATAGATTCATATTCTTCTTGGGGAAGGGTTGGACCTAAAAACTCTAGCCATTCTTGGCCAATAGTGAAGGGGATCATTACCAGAGTCTTCCAAAGCTAAGAGATATCAGTAGAAGGGTATGAAGCGTAAAAGATCCCATTTTTCTCCACTTGAGCAGTTACTGTGGGAGTGTCTGGAAAAGCCTTCTTCTGTCTCAGAGCTTGAGTGAGAAGCTTGAGCAGAGGTAGTTTTTAAGGAAGAGAAGGACATTGGTGTGTGAGAGCTTCAAGGAATATGGAGTTTTAGAGAAGAGAGAGAGAGAGAGAGAGAAGACACGAGGCTTATAATGAAGCTTTAGAGTTCAGCAATGGTAGAGGATGCGTAGAAAAAACTTAGAGGGAGTACAGATTTGCAGAAGAAAGAATGACTAGAAGGGGGAAAACCTTGTCCACTCTTGAAATAGGATTTTTCAAAAAACAGAAGAGAGAGAAGAAGGAAAGACGTGCGTACGCCCCTTTAATGCTAACATGATGGGAATACGACTAAAGCCATTTTATCTATTAAAAGCCATCACTGGCTTTATGATTCCCCAAATAGTGGAGGCAGGTTGTTAATGGGGGAGTGGCCACGTAGTGGTTGTACAAGTAAGTGGAGATTTGGATCAAATTACAGATTGTACCATCTAACCTTTCATTTGCTCATATTATGCAAAAATTGATATAAAGTGGATAAAAGCTCTAAGTTAGTAACAATAAAAAAGAGAATGCTCGAAACTATAAATTTTTTATCTCTCATACTTCGAGAATAAAAATTTGGGGGCATCTGTCGGTATAAAAATAATACCTTTTCAATTTAAGAGACTTCGATGATCAGTCAAAAACTTACTTTGAAACTTCACATGATTCTACTAGAATCAAAGGTAATATGGTCATCGAGATGACATTTTTGATTTGGAAATTTCCAAATGGTGGTTTTGATTTATCATTTAAAAATGGTAGTTCGAGTCTAAAGGATAAAATTTTGAAACTAAAGTATTAGTTTCAATTTGATACCATAGATGATACTTTCAACTTCATACTATGAGTAGTGACTTTGAGTGGATCTTGGAAGTTGAAACTTTCGACTTCAGTGATTATTAGAGTAGAAGTTATAGTAAAGACTCGAAGTTGGCAAAATGATAGTTTGGATTTGAAGTCAAGAAAGGTCATTTTGATTTCAAATCAGATATTGTAATTTCAATATTCAAAGAGTAGCTACATTTAGCAAATTTTTGAAGAAATAAAATGAAAGATCTCGACCAAAAGCCAGCAAATGATTGAAGACTGAAGTTTGAATTAGAAAGGATTTGAATTTAAAATAGAAGTTAGCAGCGATTGCAAATGCTAGATCAAGACAATACAAGGATTGCTGAAAAAGATTGAGCAGTTACTTGTGGCGCGAGGATCGCTAACAAGGATTTGGTGGTTACTTGACAAAGATTACAAATCATTTAGCAGTTATCTTTGTTTTAGACACATGTCAAGATCTTGTAAAAAGGGTAGTTATTTAGGAAGTCTATAAATACCAAGAGCATGGGATTACTTACGGGTTGGAAATTTAATACTCACAAACATTTGTAACTTACGCTCTCACGTCCTTGACATCTCGAGCAAATAGTGCAACCTAGTTTAGTATGTTTCCATTCACTTTCATTCTTGTACACTTTACAAATTCAATGCAATTTTAATTATTAGTTCATTTGCATTCAGTCATTTACTCTTCTGCAAACTCTTTTCTACTCCTGATTAAGTGATTTTTTCCAAAGATCGTTTGAGTTCTTTTTAAATTGCTTTCATTTACTTGCTTTCATTACTTTTTCTGCAAACTTATTTTCCTACACTTTACATATTTGCACGTTTATTTTTCGTTGTCTTTACTTTGACTTAGTTTACTTTATGCTCTTTATTTTCAGTTTTTTACATTGTCACATTTACTTCAAATGCACTTTCACTTCTGTCGTTTACATTTTTTTATTTAACTTACTTTTATTTGTACTGATTTTCTTACTTTTTGAAACAAAACTTCTTTTGTTTCTACTTATTTTCATTAAGTTACATACTACATATAAACACTTTGATTTTGGTTTTGCATAAATATGTGTTTTATTCGAAATCATCTTTTACATACCTTCAAAGATTAGTCTTGGAATAGGAGAATCCTGAGAAAAAGTGATTCACTTCTCCGAATTGAGATCGAGATCAACTTTTTCCGTAGACAAAGGTTTACCGTAACCTAATTAATACTAATTGAAATATTTTGGTAAACACATAGTAATTGTTTCTTTATACAATATGAGTTCCTTTAGTTACTCATTTTCTCTATAAAATATCAAATATGCGCTCTTGTTGGTATATGTCCTAGAGGCCAATTTATTTTGACCGTACTTATATACATTGTATTATGCTATTTATTTAATACATGAGTCATTTCATTTATTGTCTTATTTATTATAAACATAATAAAGTCCTTAGAATAGTAAGTTTAATACCATAAGACATCAAATGGATGACTTGATCATGAGATCCAATTAGATAGAATCAGAAAACTATTCTTAAATGTCCATTGTCAAGTATTATTGTTAATTAGGGCAACAATAATGTATTGAGACTAGTATGTGCATAGACTAATGGCCACATCTCACGGGTCATGGATATGAGATATCAAGTCTTCACATGGGTACAGATTAGAGTAATGATGTATTGGATTAACCCACCATGAGAATGTTGTGTGGATCGTTACTTGAGTGTCATAAATGATTCTCAAAGTGACAATGGTATATATGGTTCTTTGACCTAAAATCACTACGATTCCTACATGAGGAGTTGTATGTTTTAATGCCATCAAATATCATTTGCAATAAGGTGATTATAAAGTTAGTTATTGGATATACCGCGAATCATACAAAGGGATGTGAGTGACCTAAATGGGATTTGTCCCTTCTACATAACACGAGCAATATCTTCGGGGGCCCTGATTTAGTGAGACTACGAAATGCATGGTCATGTTCAAATGAGTCAATATGAGATATTGATCTCATTTTTTAATACTAAGTCTACTCGAGTATCAGGAAACGAAAGATTGAACTATACAAGGGTGACACATTTCATGCCTTATGTTCAATCTAAATATCTGGACAAAGGGACTTAACTATACAGAAACATTGGTCATAGAAAGGTTATGTCAAATCATTGACATTCTCATTACTTGGGTAGCAGCGATGTGTTGCTAAATACCGCTCACTGCTTGTAATAGTAAAATAGGATTTTAATATTACTGTCAACGTCATGAGAACCTACAGGGTCACACATATAGAACAGATTGAATTGGAGCATTGAGAATCTAAGTTGGACTAGGATTCTATCATGGGTCAGACTCATAATAGATGAGTCCAAGGTGGCACTGCTAACCCTGCTGCTACTCTCACTCGCATAAGGCAGTCATGTTATAAATCACACTGTTAAGGGGCTATCAAGGAGCGTATTACAAATCCTACTTGCACCCCAACAGAAGCAGTGAGTGAGAAAGTGATAGGTTTCTCTTCTCTTTGCAACTAGCATTGTGCTGGAGATGTGGGACTCTAAGATCATGAATGTTAGACATTTGTGAGTCTATTCATGTCGACAACGTAGAGGCACCATCATTGCTAAGGTGCTGGTGATTTGCCTTAATTATTTTTTCATCTGATTTCAAGAGGTAAACTCGAAAAATCACGAATCATGGCCCCTCTTTTCACATGGATCCTTGGTGGGAATTCTTTTCCGCTGTGCTTTTGTTCACGAATTTCCGAACAACTCTTTCATTCTAGTAGGTACTTATTTCTTCTGAGTAGGTATTCATTTGTCCAATAGGTACCCCTTCATTCTAGTAAGTGTTTATTTCTTTTGAGTAACTTTTTTTTTCCAATAGGTGCTCTTTTAGATACTCTCTCTTACTCTATAAAATGTCTAATAGGGACTGAATTAATGGTGTTGACGAAAGTCAACTATAAGTACTATTTTAAAAACTTTTATAAGTGTAAGAACTAATCTAAAAAGAAAAAAAAGAACTAAATTAAAAAAACTAATTTTAAGGATCAAAACTTTAATTTAACCTTAATAATTATATGTCACATTTATAACTTAGTTGTGGCTTATTTCAACCTTCTAAAGTAGTTGAAAGTTTTCTTACCAAACAAAAAGTATTTGAAAGTTTTTTACTGTATTGAAAGCAAAATCCACCCCTATTTTCCATTCTTATTTATTAGTTTAGAATATACTCTCTTAAGAGTAATTTTATCACTTATTCTACTCACTCTCATGTTATTCTTAACTTTTATTCTTTGAAATTGATTATACATATTGTTTAGGACCTTGATCCAGGATCCCGTCTTACTGGATCAACTCAGCATATGAATAACTGGATTTCACCCTAGACGACATAACTAAGGCCTTGAAAGCAGTTTGGACTTCGGAGCCATGCACATTGAGTAATGTTGGGCCATAATATCAAGATTACTAGATACGTGCAGAGGATATATACCTAAATATTCGTAACTGCCAATCATCTACTTACGATATTATAGGACTCATAACTGCCTTAGATTGATAAGTAGCTCATATCAATAGTTCCTAACTTATAGGGATTCACCCCAACAATAATGGGAAGGTAATCTTTACTAGGACACTAATCGTAAATGCCTACATTCAACACAAATTGCGTGAGGATTCTATATATGCACTATAAATATCAAGCTAAGTAACCTTAACCAGGTATCAGTAAATTACTCACTAAATACTGTCTTACTTGTGCACAGCTTGACTTGAGTGCTGGAGTCCCTTTGCAGGTACCTACCCCCCAGTTTCAACATGCTCGGCTGCTGCTGCTCAAGGAGGAAACCACTGTCATGTGCCTATCTTAGATACCCTCTGAATCCACTTCAGAACATTAGCATCGTCTGTGGGAAAACCATAAACTTCTAATCCCACACAATCATGGTGAACACACGTTACCACTCACTAAGGGACGTTGCGCAACCCTCCGCCAAATTAGAGGCATTGATCAGCGGCGCAGCACCTTCCCTTCCAGTGCCACTGCCTACAGCTGAAGCTTTTGTCATAGGGAATCGAGCATCTATCCCACAACACCCGCGTGACGACCATGATACTTCACTGTCCAATGAGAGTCCATACCCATCACGAAGGCAATCCGTTTTGGATAGGCTTGCTCTCCCTAGAGAAAGAGCTAATAATGTTGTTCAAGGGTCCCGAGCTCCAATGCAAACACGCCTAGGCCCCCTGAACAACATTGCTACTAATCGTGCATCTAGCTGAAACACTGTCCGCTCTGAGATGACTAGAAATCACCTTCAGGAGCTCGTGGCCCAACAGATGCTGCAAATTGATGAGCAACGCCGCTAGTTGGACGACCAGCGTCACCGACTGGATGAGCTAGAAAGGTTTATACATGTTGAGCATGACAACGAAAGGCAGAATATGACTTAAAACCAGAGAGGTCCTTCGTGTGATGAATTCAGCCATGCCCCCAAAAACAATCTTTTAATTCTATGAGGCCCTCAACAATCCTTCTCTAACGAACTAAAGGCATACTAGGTCCCCAAAAGCTTCAAGTCCTCGACCAACTTGAAGCCTTATGACAAAACAACTGAACCCCAGGAACCTTTGGATACTTATATTCACTCCATGAAATTCCATGGGGGATCCCCAGAGTTGCTTTGCCGAGCATTTCCCCTTTTCTTGAAGAAGGGCGCCTTGCACTGGTTCTCAACTTTACAACTGGGGTCGGTCACTGGATGGGATAACCTTACTCAACATTTCCTGATACATTATACTACTACTAAGGAACAACCTAAATCAGTTGATTCCCTTTTTGAAATTCGCCAAGGGAATAATGAATCCCTTTGTGAATACATCAAAAGGTTCAAGGACACCCTTGCTTGTATTTAGTGCCCGAACAACAAGATTGCTCTTCATTATACCTGGAGTGGTCTCAGAACTGATTCTGAATTCTTTTAGTCTTTAGTAAAAAAGAAGCCAGAGGCTATGAATGAATTCCATGCCCGTTCAAAGAAATTCATTAACTTAGAGAAGATTATCAAGGATAAAGAGACTCTGGAAAAAGGTGAGCTCACTCACCAAAAGAACAACTGGAGCTCTAACCAACCTCGAAACTCCCCAAAGGGCAAAGCATACTGGCCTAGGTACTCTTACTACACTCCTCTGAACACCCCAAGGGAAATAATTCTCAAAGAGGTACTTTAGACTGAGTTCCTGAATATCCAAAGACCGCCCCCTCTAGAAAAGGTGAAGGATCACTCTAAGCACTGTAAGTGGCACAAAAGCTACGGCCACGAAACAGAAGAATATTACTAGCTCTGAGATGTCATTGAGTCCTTAATTAAGGAAGGATGGCTACAGAAGTATATTACTGAGATCCAAAACAATGACAATCCCAGAAGATAGAGAGAGTGAATACATAGCCGCAGCCCCCGGCGAAGTCCGACCTCATGATAAAGGAGGAGGACATGCAGCCCTGTCAGAAAATCCCAAACTCCACTACATTGTAACACAAACAAACGGTAGGATCGGAATTGGGATACTCAAAACAAGGCCAACAGGACAGATCAGCTAGTCAGTACTATCTCTGGAGGATTTGTAGGAGGAAGTTCATCCAGTAATTCTTGGAAGAAAAGCACTACGGACTGCAGTATTGAGCGTCTCTGGCTATATACGCAAGCCTCGTGCTGATGATAGGGAAGAACCACTGATCTCTTTCACCACTAAGGATTACGGTGATATTGTCTGGGATCACGATGATCCACTCGTCATCTCTGGAATAATATCTAAGGTCGAGGTCCAGCATATTTTTGTGGATCAGGGTAACTCAGTAAACATAATTTTCATGGACATTTTCGAAAAGTTAGATTTTCCCATGTCTACGTTAACCCTCTATGAGGGTGAGCTCACCGATTTCTCTAGAGAGAAAATCATCCTGGTGGGCTATTTTGAAACATTCCTGACCATCAGAGATAATAAAGTCTATAGAACTGTCAAAGTTAGATTTTTAGTGATAGACTGCTCGTCTGCATACAACATTATTCTGGGGCGGCCTACCCTAAACGATATTGTCACTGTAGTGTCCACCGCTCACCTGGCCATGAAATTTCTTAACAAGAATAATGAGGTGGTCACAGTCAGGGGCAATCAGATCATATCATGCAAGTGTTATATTGAGAGCCTCAAGATCTGTAAGACTCTTTGGAAAACAAGAGCACGTATGTCTAGCCCGGTTATGGATCAAGTTAACATCCTTATGACCGACCTGGATGTCAGAGAAGAAATTCGGGGCACCAGACCCTAGCCAGAAGGAGAACTTCTTCTACTCCAACTAGGTGACAAGCTTGACCAAGTTACCAAAATAGGCGCAAATCTAGAAGAGCAGGAGAAATGCCAGTTGATAGAGCTCCTTTAGAATAATAAGGACCTATTTGCATGGACGTCCTCCGACATGCCTAGGCTGGACCCTGCCTTCATCTGCCATCATTTGTCTATCAAGCGGGATGCAAATTTGATCTCCCAAAAAAAGAGAAAAGTAGGTCCCGAAAGACAACAAATCATTGAAGAGCAAGTCAAAGAGTTGCTCAATGCTGGATTTATTAGAGAATACACCATATGACTCTCCAATGTGGTCTTAATAAAAAAATCAAATGGGAAGTGTAGGATGTTTGTGGATTACACAGACTTGAACAAGGCGTGCCCCAAAGCTCCATACCCCCTCCCTAACATTGATAAACTTGTAGATAGCTCCTCCAGCTTTCGGCTACTATCCTTCTTGGATGCATACTCCGGGTACAACTAAATTCTGATGTATCTCAGGGATGAAGATAAATCTACTTTCATCACTGAGAAGGTAAACTACTGTTACAAGGTAATGCCCTTTGGACCAAAAAACACAAGAGCTACCTACCAGCGAATGATGAATAGAGTCTTTGATGGTCAAGTGGGGAGAATGCTTGAAGTAGACATTGACGATATGATCGTTAAGAGCCCAGAGTCCAAATTATAACATTCTCTTTTTAGCAGATTAGACTTGTATATGGTCATAAGGTACCATAATACTTGTTTAACGTGTCTATCAATTTTTGAGACATTTTGAGTTAAATTAGGTACTTTGCCGTAACACAGAACATGCAAAATAGCTATTTTGACTCAGGAAAATAGCACAAATGTTAAATCAAAGGAAATAAATAAGGTAAATTTTATTAATAAGTCAGAAATGTGTGAATGAGGATGTGGTTAAATTTTGAGGACAAACGAAGTCAGTTTGGTATTTTTAAGGACACTGTAGAAGTGTTTTAATACCATGTTGAGAAATAGTATATATGAAAAATTATGAAAATGATGAAACAAGAATTTAGACAAATCTTAGTATTTATTCTATAGTTGTTGGAAGTTAAGAAACTTGATTTAGTAAAATCAAAGTGTTCTTAACAGATACAAAGTTTAGCAAAAAGACCAAAGTACCCCTAATTCTCATCTTTTGAAAGTGTGATATTTTCTCACTTTTCTCTCCCTCACTCTCTCGTCTGACTTCACAAAATAAAAGAAACAAAAGAAAAGAAAGAAAATAAATGAAGATAAGATGAGAACAGAGAGAGCGACCAAGATAGAAATGAAGAGGAGAGAAATAGGGGAGAAATGAGAGAAGATGAGAAAAAAAATGGAAGAGGGAGAGGGAACGTGAAGCAGGAGCAGAAAAATGGAGAAAGAAGAAAGAAGAAAAAAGAAAGAAGAAAGAAGACCAACCAAGAAAGAAGCAAGATCAAGAGCTATGGAAACCAAGGTAGGGGATTTTTCTCACTATTTTCTTCCTCCTTTGTATTTCAAGATTTGATTTCTTGATGGCATTGAGTGAGATTTTCTAAGTTAATAATGAAAGATTTAAGCTTTTATGTTTGATTATGATGTGAAGACTTGTTTTCCCTCTCATGTTTCTTGATGATTTTCAAGGTTAAAAAAAGGTTATTGAACCCACTTTTGATTTGTGATTTGAATGAGGGATTTGGTATTTTGATCCATTTTTTATGAAATAATTTGGTGTTTTTAATGAGGGATTTGGTGTTTTGATCCATTTTGATGAAATAATTTGGTGTTTTAAGTTTCTTTGATGTTTATAAACTTGTTTGGGGCTTAAAATCACCTAGAGGTTGGATTGGAGTGGCCAAAATCCAAGATTTTGGCCCAAGGAACAGTATCACACTCTTCAAAGAGTTTCTGAAATAGAAACACGGCCCATGTCCAAAGACACACGGGGGCCATGTTCCTCTCTGCCAGTTAAAAAATCATGGGTGGGCCGCGTTAAATGACATGGGTTGTGTCTCCCTCTGTGATGAGAATGAGCTCTTATGGTCTGCATGAAAGTTGTAGCTCTTTCTCTTAGCATTCTAATGCCATTGAAATCACCTCGTTTCGACATCCGTAACTCAAGTTATGCTCATTTTACTGAGCAAAGGTCAAATGTTGAGATTGAGCAGGATGTATTTTTGGTTAGGAAATGCATGTTTTGGCATTCTGTAAGGCTAGGAGCCTTAGAG
This sequence comes from Ormosia semicastrata, assembly GCA_029884595.1. Taxonomy (NCBI): domain Eukaryota; kingdom Viridiplantae; phylum Streptophyta; class Magnoliopsida; order Fabales; family Fabaceae; genus Ormosia; species Ormosia semicastrata. Next base: position 83,114,060 of record JAQQTO010000060.1, read on the forward strand.
AGACCTTAGATAACCCTATTGAGGTGGAGTATCATGGGGTAATGTGTTGGATTGAGGAAATGAGTTTTCCTAAGTGTTAGAATCACTCATGGATGCTTTTTAAGAGTGTTAAAATACTTCTATAGGTATTTGATGAAATGTGTGTTAAAATGATACTTGATTGCATGATATCTTTACATCAAGTGAGATTGATGGATGAGTATAATTGATTATGCATTATATGGCATATATGAGAATTGAATACCCATGACACGATTGATTAGATTTGCATTATATTGCATAAATGATGAATTGATGGACAAAATGAATTGATTGCCATGGGTATCCACATTGTGGAACTAGGCCTAGTTGGATTTTGGATGTACTTGTACTAGAGTAAGTCTTGGTTAATGGTAAGAGAATATGTGATTTTCTTTATACCAGAGTAATTGAGGTTAAGGAAAAACTTTCCTCTTTACTTGAGTTTCCCTAGTCATTAAGTGGTTGAGGATGAGTGTTTCCCTCACTACTTAGGGTAATCTTATATCCTACATAGCTTGAGTAATGTATTTCTCATTCTATTCTCGATGATTGATAATGTGAGATAATATACCTTCTCTTTATCATGATGGATTGAAGTCTAATCCTAGCTTTGATATGGAGGAGACGTACTTCCTCTAAGCTAGATAAGGGAAGACTGGGGCCGAGTTACCTAGAGTATTTCTGTGTGATGAAGGGAGTCATAAAGAGGTTGAAGTGCACTAACCTAAAAACAGACTACTACCAAGTAAATGATTTTGCAATGCTAGCATGAGTGAGACATGATGTATACTGGTTTTAAAATAAACATGAGATTTCTTGGTATGTTTTGATGATTTAAAATTATGAGGTGTGACGATACGATTTTGATTTGATAAATTCTGAAGGATTTTCATAATGATAAAATGAATCTCTATTTCGGGAAGAGGAAGAACTTGACTTGGCCTTCTGCCACCTTCCTAGAGTAATAATAAAATGTTTTGAATAAAAGTGAGGTTTTTTCCTGAAATAGATGGAATTAATGTGATGACATGGTTTTAAATAAACTACTGAGAATTTTGATTCTCACCCCTGCTATTCTCTATGGTTTCCATGGTAATTCTTGGTGGCTAAGCAAATCAGCAAGTGTATGGAGCTTACTTGAAGTATTAGTTAAGATGTTCTTAGATAGGTATTTGTAACTTAGTCCTGGTAATCTTTATTTATCCGATAAAATCTGTATATAATGCACGACGATATAAAATTTGTATATTATTCCTTTCATTATGTATGTAATTTATGCTTCTGCAAAGGCTCATATTTTGTATATTATTAAACTGTTTTTATTTCAAAAGTTTATGGATATTCATAAGTAATGTACAAAATTCTAATTACTTATATGTATTCCGGATACATTATTAGTACTAGTAATTTGGGACGTTACATTATGGTATCAGAGCAGTTCATCCTGTTGAACTGTATAACGCCCCTTTTTGGGAGGGAACGTCACATTGTCATTTACAATGCAGAAAATAAAAATAAAGTGAAGACCTAGTTCTTATTCTCGTTTTAATTTCATTTGCCTGATTAAAGTTGCATAAGTAAAATGGTGACCATTTTTTTATTATAATTAATAAAATATAGTGACGGAACATAAATGGCATCAAAGGGCAAGACAGAAGTAAGACATACATTTGATCAACATTGCATATTCATATATATATAATTATATCAGATCTGTTTAATTACAAGCCCGATGTACAAAAAGCAAAACTATACCTGCCCAAAGGATCATACATATATAGCCTACCAAAATAATAAAACATTAGGCCCCAAAAATAAATACTGATAGCCATCAGTAGCTACCAACAGTATTAGTCCCTGAGATGAGGAGGAACCGTGTCAGGATCCTCCTCGGGATCCTCCTCAAGATCTTCCTCATCCCAGGAAACCTCCATCGGAGCCACCGAGCTATGAGCCGGAGCTCGAGCAGTGGAATCAAAAGAATCCTCCAGTGGGGTGTAATAACGATCACCGACATCTCCCTGATGGGCAGATAAAACTCCAAATGTAAGCTGACGTAGCAAGTAAAGATCGGCGACTCATGACGCCTCCAGGCTAGTGAGATCGACACATCTCCCAAGTAGACACAGCGATCAGAATTTAGGTTGATATGCCAGCAGTCTGGCCCTCCAAGGAAGGTCAAATGCACATCACCTAAAAATTCACGTGAGCGTGCCGCCATGATCCAACAGTAGGTGCTAATCGCGGTCGGGCCAGAAGCCAGGAAATTCGGGAGCTTCACCCTCCTTGCCGATGTCTTCGATGAAACATATTTACAAACAGGAAGAAATAATAGACACACAGGAAAGAAGTAAGATATCCTACCATCATTACCATTTATGGCAGTAGAGAAACAAAACGGCGCAAAGCGCCCACATAGCATCTCAAGAGGTAATAATAATAAGCATTAAATAACAGCAATAAACAGTTAAGCGGTTCTAGACAATTATACATCAGTACAGTGACATTTCCAATATATCATAAGAATTAAAATTCCAGATAATATATGGACTCATTATGCACATGCATACAACATCAAAATCCTACTCCATGGAGCTAGACACAAACAGTCGGAGAGAAAGATCAGGAGACACGTTTGCAACTCGACTGCCACGGCCAAAGTGCTATAATTCATCAGTTTATCCATGTGCACATCAAGACATTGTACAGATAGTCTACGCTAGATTACGATATAGGACAGTGTCACGTCCGAATCGTCGGTGCGTTCGCATTGGTTTATCTCACAGCCTAGTGGGGCTACCAATTATCCACTGTGAGACGCCCGCGCCCCGACGCCCCCAAGGTCAACAGTATGACCTACACTAGTCTACTCGCACCCACATAAAGGTGTGTTCAATCTCCTAGGCAACATGGCCTTAACAACAGTCCAATGGACTTTCACAATGCATGACGACTCAATGCATAATCATGTATGTTTATCATTATATACTTTTCCATAATATGCCACAATTGGCCAAAGTAAGCATCATAATATTATTGGTCCCACACTTGGACCCACATTAAATAGTCTAAAGCCTTCCAATGGTACATTACATTTTTGGTACATTATGGAATTATTTAGTGTTCTCACTTACACTCATGTCTTTACTTTAATTGAAAATCATTCTAAGTCTTTTAGGTAAAGTTCCACTCTTGGTCCTTTCCATTTTATGGAATCCTAATTAATTCCTAATTGTCCAATTTAGTTAAGTTCCACTTCAATGTAATGTCTCTTATGAAATTATTTTCATAATTAGGTTTCTTACTTTAAACTTAGTCTTATTCACTTAAAGAATTATTTCTAAGTCTTATCAATGTCTCACACATCCTTAATTCTTCTTAAAGTCTAAAGAATTCCTTTAGGTTACTAAATTTGTTTCCTTCCATTACCTAATCCTCTTATTTATTTACTTGATTAATTAAATGTCATAATTGTATGAAATCATATGGTTGAGCCATTTTTAGCCATGAAGGCCGTGAGCCTTTCTAGGTTTTAGGATTCCAAAATTTCAATCCCTTAATTACATATTGTCCACTTGATTATTTAAGTCTTCCACTTGTTATAAATTTTTACCAAGAATCCTAATTCTTGAGCCCCAAAATCGTGAGCCTCCTAGAGGAAATCTAGGTTATTTTCTTCCATTTCAAGTGTTCCAATCCATTCAAGTATATCAACATACATAACCAATCAATCAAACAGCTCAAACAAATTAAAGACAATATGTAGTCATACAAATTATACAAACAAAGAATAACCCTCAATAGGGTTTTCTCACAATCAATCACAACACAATGTTTCTTACTACCAAGAGAGGTTGAGGAGGAGTATCTTCCTCTTACCAAAGAGAAGAAAACAAGAGAATCCTCCTAGAAACTCCTTGTAATTTTCAGATTTGCACCCAACCAAACCCTAGAAATTTCAATCTCATCAAGATAACACCAATGCTTGAAAAATAAGGTATAGATGGTCACAAAGGAGACCATAGAAACAAAAATGGGAAAAAGAGAGTGAAGAATCAAGAACCTTACCCAAAAACCCTAAGCTTGAAGCTTGAAGAAAGTGGTGAAGATGAAAGCTTTTCAAGAAACGACTAACTAGAAAAGTGTTTAGATGATGGAGGAGATGAAGAAAATGTATTTGGTTGGAATTTTTGTGATGGATGAGGCAAAATGAAGGGGCTGGCTGTGTGGGTTTCTAGAGAGAAGGAGGAGAAAAATGCAAAGGAAGATGAAGGTAGAGAGAAAAGTGAATAGAAAAGTGAAAGATGTTTTTAGGCTTTTGAAATTAATGTGATATAATTAATTATGTGAAACATAAATTTTCCCCTTAAAAATGGTGCAGCAGCCGTGATGTAGAGGGAGGAGAGAGAGAAAAATGGTTAGCTTCCTTGAGAAGCTTGTGTGCATTTTCAATAAGGAGATGTGATTAAACATAAAGTAGATTACATTAGGATAGAATAATATGATTTAATAGTTAAAATAATGGGGTAATTAGGATTTTACTAAAAGCTATTACCCAATGGATAATTGTTACAATACACAAAGTCAGTATTAATTATTCAATGAATAATAGAGCATATCGCAAAATTTTAAATTAACAGTGTGTACAGAGATTTTATTTATTAGATAAAACCTCGAAAAATGTAAACCTCGCAAACTATCAATTTAAAATTTCCCCCGTCGACACATCGATAATTCAAGGTTTACTAGTCTCAGGGAAAACATTTCGTTATCCCGGCTCTGCTCAGTGTGCACGTAAAATGAGAAATATACTAAAATATTCGATATTTTCAGAATAATCCACAAAAATTCCTAAAAATCACATATATTAGAAAATAGATATTTGTCACGAAGCAAACAATTTTTCAGTGCGTTTCACTGACTCTGCTCAGTGTGCATGCAAAACGAGAAATATATTAAAATATTCAATATTTTCGAAAAAATCTAGAAAAATCTCCAAAAATCACAAATTTTGGGAAATGACTATTCATGATGAAACAAATCATTTCTGGGGTGTTACACTAACTCTGCTCAGTGTGCATACAAAACGAGAAATATATTAAAATATTCATCATTTCTGAAAAAATTCACAGAAATTCCCAAAAATCATAAATATTACAAAATGATTATCTACGATGAAATAAAAAAATTTTAGGGTGTTACAAACTGGGGTATGGACTAGCTACATTTTGTTATGTATTTGTCTTATTCCAGGGATAAGATGCACGGGTAAAGTTGCATAATTGCCTTGAATTTGTATGTATGGTTAACTGTCACCCTGTCGCATAATGTTGAGTCTGCCAACTCAATATATAATGTACGGTGTGTACAGAAGACTATGACATCTACCAAGTGTACGTGTAAAGGTAAGACAGTTGCCGATGAAACCACAAGAGATGTTTAGAAAGTTAACAGCTTTTAAGCGAGAGTAAGGAGAAATGTCTGCGATTACGAAGGAAAGAGAATGTCACTACAGTCAAGAGGTTGGAAAGAATGGAAAATAATCCATATCCACAGTGAGAATATGTGAACAGTCATAAACGGAAGCCAGAACCTTTCTAATCTTTTGGGGTCTAAAGGAATTTATTTTCCTCCTAAATGGAAAAGATTTTTGTTGAGTTAGGTTGCACAGACGAGTAATGCGTATCCTTCACCTTTTATTTGCTGAAGAAGAGATAGAATATTGGTAGATTGAAGCTAGAAAACCTCTGAGGCTTACTGGAACTTATAGTATATGGGGAGTATTTTTCCCAAGTGTTTAAGAAAACAAAGGAGCTGGAACTTGTGGACCGTGGGCAAGGGAGTTTGACGATAGGTCAATACTTGGTTAAGTCTGAGGAAGGAAAAAGAGGAGAAATAAAAATAAATAATACGACCAATGTTTGACTAGTGTTTGTTGAAGATTAATGCTAAGCTTAGTGGATTGAGTTTGTTGTTAGACCTGAATATTCTCCTTCTCTTCCTGTTGCTCCCAAAGCTTTCACCCTCATTCTAGGCATCGATGCGTCACATGGTTATTAGGACAATTTGATATTCCTTCGATTGCAACATGTTCAACGCTGGACTGTGACTTCGAATATGTTGACCAAAAAAACTTAAAAGTGGTCGGATGATATCAAGAGATTGATAGTCGTAGTAGGAGCCTAGATTGTTTGGAAAATGATTAAGGTCGATTTTAAGGGTCACAACTTTGGATGGATGATTTGATAAACTAGATAAGAGAGAACAATAGTGTTCTCCAAGAATGACTTAAGAGGTCAAAGTATTATCAGAATGGAGTTGGAAAGAAAATATTTTGAAGATCGTCTTTAGAACCAAATGGGAACACCGAGCACCTGCAATCCTTATGGACTAGATGAATATATTTTCTGAAGTATATTTAGTTAGAATGGTTGTGGTCTTTGTAGATGATATTTTTATCTATTTAAAGACACACAAAGAATATGAAAATCACTTCAAGGAGATACTAGAAATTCTAAAGGAGAAGCAAAGGTATGTTAGCAAGGTACGAATATTAGAATAGGAAATTTGCAGAAAAGGGATATCTGTAGACTAAAGTAAGAATAAACACGAGAACTGAAAGGGGTAGTGTTTCTGAATAAACACAAGAGTACGAAAACAATTTCCAAGGACGAAAAAGAGATTAACTTCCATACTGGTTTTAGTGGTTCCAAATCTTCAAGGAAATTTTGAGATATACTCGGATGCTTCAAGAAAAGAGGTAGGATGCATGTGATGCTAATGGATGGGTAGTTGCTTACACCTCTTGGCTATTGAGACCGCATGAGGACAACTATCCAACCCACAACCTAAGATTGACAACTGTGGTGTTTTCCTAGAAGGATTAGAGAAACTAAGTGTATGGAGTTAAATTTGAGGTCTTAAATGACCATAAGAGTTTGAAACACTTGTTGACCAGAAATGGTTAAGCACAAGACAAAGACGATAGATTGAGTTCTTAAAAGAATATGATTCATAGTTAGAGTAGCTTTTGAGTAATGCCAATAAAATTGTTGTTTCTGAGCGGAAGGTGTTTTTGGAATCCTTTGCTCTACAAGAGTCGAGGGATTGAAAACCGTGTTTGAATTTTGATGTATGGTTAAAACAGGAGTACAAGAAATCATGTGAAAGATTCATGGAATGTTAGAGGAAAATAGATGCATATAGAGTTGAGATTGCGGAAGATGATCTTATGGTAACCGAAACCTCTGCGCACTCATAGCATATGAAGTAGGTGATGACAATGTTTCAATTGTCAGGTTTGTTGAGGAAAAGAATGTAAGGAATTCTAGAACCAGTGTTCAAGAAGCTGATATTCCTTACAGGAAGTTTGGATTTTGTGATATGGTTTATTAGAATGAAATCATGTTCTTCTGCAGAAGAGAGGGCATCTTACATTTTGTTAAGTAAGACAATGTTTGAAGTTAGAACTTTGATCATGCGTATTTACAAGTTAGCTAATGTGGACAAGTATACGGCTAGGTTTACTTTCCTTTCTGTCAGGACCTTAAGACTCAAAAAGGATTAGGTAACTATAAGGATTTACCATATTGAATATGTATACTGCCATAATGAAATTACTACATTTTACACGATAAAGGGAAACCACGTATTCACACTAGTAGAATTAGGTCTGTATCAGAGGATTAGGCAATGTTTTACTCTTGCGATATGTCGGAAGGAAGGGATTCAAAGAATAAATAAACAAAGTAAGGAAATTCCAAATCTGGTTGAACTTTTAAGGTAAATGGTAAAACCGACAAATAGTGAAAAGTTTGAAAAGATTATTAGAAGTTGTACGTGCGGTGTAACGTAGGAGGTATTCAAGGATACTTTTTCATACAAATGTTTTCTAAAAAATATACAGGATGATAGAGGAGTGGAATATATCTGGAACTAAAATGGGAAGGCATGTCTATTGCATAGTGTGAAGTGAAGTGGAGGAAAGAAATTAAAAGATTTGTCAAGTCTATGGAGATTGGGAGCTTTTTCCACTTTAGTTAAGGAGTGTAAAATTGTGGAGATTACTCAATCGAAGTTTCACATTGAGCCAATCATCACGAATCTTGAAAAGAAGAAAAGGATAAATGATGGGAATGAAAGATGTAACTTTACAATCAGTGATTCACAAACTAGAAATGAGCTAGAATCAAATGAAAGCTGAGGAGCCTAAATGTTCTAAGTGTGTAAGGAGATGACATGGTGACAAACTTTGTTTGGTATGTTATGTGAATGATTAGTTAGGGCACTATGTCAGGAGGTGTTAGCAAAAGCAGAAAGTTATACCCAATCCTCGACTATCAGCTCCAGGGAGGGTATATACTTTAAGAAGGTAAAAGGAAGCTCAATCTTCTGAATCTTTATAAGGTAACTCTCAGTGGGATAAAAGAATATGAACGTCTGAGTTTGAATAAAAGCTAGAGTGGAGAAGATGAATACAATTAAGGATAGCTGTTGAAGGATTCCAAATTTTTGTATGAGAAGCTAAATTTTGGGGACAAAATTTCTAAAAGGAGGGGAGAATTGTAACATTCTCTTTTTAGTAGGTTAGACTTGTATATGGTCATAAGGTACCATAATACTAGTTTAACGTGTCTGTTAATTTTTGAGACATTTCGAGTTAAATTAGGTACTTTGCCGCAACACAGAACGTGCAAAATAGCTATTTTGACTCAGGAAAATAGCACAAATGCTAAATCAAAGGAAATAAATAAGGAAAATTTTATTAATAAGTCACAAACGTGTGAAAGAGGATGTGGTTAAATTTTGAGGACAAACGGAGTCAGTTTGATATTTTTAAGGACACTGTAGAAGTGTTTTAATACCAGATTGAGAAATAGCAGATATGAAAAATTATAAAAATGATGAAATAAGAATTTAGATAAATCTTAAGATTTATTCTATAGTTGTTGGAAGTTAAGAAACTTGATTTAGTAAAATCAAAGTGTTCTTAACAGATACAAAGTTTAGCAAAAAGACCAAAGTGCCCCTAATTCTCATCTTTTGAAAGTGAGATATTTTCTCACTCTTCTCTCCCTCACTCTCTCGGTTGACTTCACAAAATAAAAGAAACAAAAGAAAAGAAAGAAAATAAATGAAGATAAGATGAGAACAGAGAGAGAGACCAAGACAGAAACGAAGAAGACAGAAATAAGGGAGAAATGAGAGAAGATGAGAAAAAAAAGGAAGAGGGAGAGGGAACGCGAAGCAGGAGCAGAAAAATGGAGAAAGAAGAAAGAAGAAAAAAGACCAACCAAGAAAAAAGCAAGATCAAGAGCTATGGAAACCAAAGTAGAGGGATTTTTCTCACTTTTTTCTTCCTCTTTTGTATTTCGAGATTTGATTTCTTGATGGCTTTGACTAAGATTTTCTAAGTTGATAATGAAAGATTTAAGCTTTTATGTTTGATTATGATGTGAAGACTTGTTTTTCCTCTCTTGTTTCTTGATAATTTTCAAGGTTGAAAAAAGGTTATTGAGCCCACTTTTTATTTTTGATTTGAATGAGGGATTTGGTGTTTTGATCCATTTTTTATGAAATAATTTAATGTTTTTTGAATGAAAGATTTGGTGTTTTGATCCATTTTTGATGAAATAATTTGGTGTTTTAAGTTTCCTTGATGTTTATAAACTTGTTTGGGGCTTAAAATCACCTAGAGGTTGGATTGGAGTGGCCAAAATCTTAAGATTTTGGCCCAAGGAACAGCATCACGTTCTTCAAAGAGTTTCTGGCCAAAAAGCACGGCCCATGTCTGAAGACACAGGGGGGGTGTGTTCCTCTCTGCCAGTTGAAAATTCATGAAAAAGGCTCATAGAGGAAAACATGGGGTGGACAGTGTCAAATGACATGGGTCGTGTCTCCCTCTGTAACGAGAATGAGCTCTTGTGGTCTTCATCAAAGTTGTAGCTCTTTCTCTTAGCTTTCGAACGCCACTAAAATCACCTCATTTTGACATCCGTAACTCAAGTTATGCTCATTTTACTGAGCAAATGTCAAATGTTAAGATTGAGCATGATGCGTTTTTGGTTAGGAAATGCATGTTTTGGCATTCTATAATGATAGGAGCTTAGAGAGACCTTAAATAACCCTATTAAGGTAGAGTATCAAGGGGTATTGTGTTGGATTGAGGAAATGAGTTTCCCTAAGTGTTAAAATCACTCATGTATGCTTTTTAAGAGTGTTAAAATACTTCTATAGGTATTTGATGAAATGTGTGTTAAAATGATGCTTGATTACATGATATGTTCATCAAGTGAGATTGATGGATGAGTATGAATTGATTATGCATTATATGGCATATGTGAGAATTGAATACCCATGACGCGATTGATTAGATTTGCATTATATTGCATAAATGATGAATTGATGGGCAAAATGAATTAATTGTCATGGGTATCCACTTTGTGGAACTAGGCTGAGTTGGATTTTGGATGTACTTATACTAGGGTAAGTCTTGGTTAATGGTAAGAGAATATGTGATTTTCTCTATACTAGAGTAATTGAGGTTAAGGAAGAACCTTCCTCTTTACCTCAGCTTCCCTAGTCATTCAGTGGTTGAGGATGAGTGTTTCCCTCACTACTTGGGGTAATCCTATATCCTGGATTGTTTGAGTAACGTACTTCTCATTCTATTCTCGATGATTGATAATGTGAGATAACGTACCTTCTCTTTATCATGATGGATTGAAGTCTAACCCTAGCTTTGATATTAAGGAGACGTACTTCCTCTAAGCTAGACAAGGGAAGACTAGGCCTAATTATCCGGAGTAGTTCTATGTGATGAAGGGAGTCACAAAGAGGTTGAAGTGCACTAACCTAAAAGCAGACTACTACCAAGTAAATGATTTTGCAATGCTATCATGAGTGAGACATGATGAATATTGGTATTAAAATAAACATGAGATTTCTTGGTATGTTTTGATGATTTGAAATTATGAGGTGTGATGATACGATTTTGATTTGATAAATTCTGAAGGATTTTCATAATGATAAAATGAATCTCTATTTCGGGAAGAGGAAAGACTTGATTTGGCCTTCTGTCACCTTCTTAGAGTAATAATAAAATGTTTTGAATAAAAATGAGGTTTTTTCCTCGAAATAGCTGGAATTATTGTGATGACATTGTTTTAAATAAACTACTGAGAATTTTGATTCTCACCCCTGCTATTCTCTATGGTTTCCATGATAATTCTAGGTGGCTAAGCAGATCAACAAGTGTATGGAACTTACTTGAAGTATTAGTTAGGATGTTCTTAGATAGGTATTTGCAACTTAGTCCTAGTAATCTTTATTTATCCGATAAAATCTGTATATAATGTGTATATTATTCCTTTCATTATGTATATAATTTATGCTTCCATGAAGGCTCATATTTTGTATATTATTAAACTGTTTATTTCAAAAGTTTGTGGATATTCATAAGTAATATATCAAATTCTAATTACTGATGTGTATTCTGGATACATTATTAGTACTAGTAATTTGGGATGTTACACGAATCCCACACAATTGACCTCAAAGAGGTATTTACGCAACTCAGAAAGTACAACATGAGACTTAATCTTGAAAAACGCGCATTTGGGGTCCAACTTGGGAAGTTCTTGGGCTTCATGTTGACTCATCGCGGGATTGAGGCAAATCCAGATAAATGCCAAGTAGTGCTCGACATGCACAGTCCCCAGAATGTAAAAGAGGTTCAACAACTTACAGGGTGGATCACGGCTCTCACACGCTTCCTCGCTAAAGCCGCTGACAAATCCCTCCCTCTCTTCAAACTATTAAAAAAGGGGATGTTTGAGTGGACACATGTGTGTGAGGATGCCTTCACATCACTAAAAAGGCTATTGTCCTCTCCCCATCTTGACCAGCCCAGATCTGGAGAAACGTTATACGTGTACCTCAATGTCCATGAGGAGGCCATAAGTTCAGTGATCATTCGGGAAATTTCCGAAGGATAGAAGTCGGTATACTTCGTGAGCAAGGTGTTACAAGGCCCCAAGCTCTGCTATTAGAAGATTGAGAACGTTGCCTTTACCTTAGTCATTACAACCAAGAGACTAAGGCAAAACTTCTAGTGCTATCCGATGGTGGTAAGGACAAATCAATCAATCTGGTAAATATTGCATTGACCGGACCTAGCAGGAAGGATGATCGCTTGGTCCATTGTGCTCTTTAAGTTTGATATTTCATACCAGCCCAGACTAGCAATAAAAGCACAAGCACTGTCAGACTTCCTTGCTAAACTTACATCGGATCTCGGTGACCTTGAGGAGATGTCATGGACCATGTTTGTTGATGGATCCTCCAATCCTAAGGGAAGTGGCGCCAGGGTAATCCTCAAAAATTTAGAAGGTATGACAATTGAGAATTCCGTACTTTGAAAAACTAGGTAGAGTATGAAGCATGCATTGATGGATTGATAATGGCCAAGGAATTGGGTGCAACAAGCATCATACTTTGTAGTGACTCCTAGCTCGTGACATCCAAGATTTAGGGTGATTACCAGGCTAAAGACCCCCTCTTGCATACATACCATGCAAAGGTACAAGGACTCCTCAAGAGCTTTCAAATAGTGAAGGTGGAACACATTCCCAGGGAATAGAATTCAAGGGCTGACCTCCTGTCCAAGTTGGCAAGCACAAAGAGTCTGGGGAATAACCGTTTAGTGGTCCAAGAGACTCTCTTACAGCCCTCTATCATGGTTTTAACCATTTTCAAGGCAGAAGAGCAATAGCCCACTTGGATCACCCCTATGATAAAGTATTTACAGGTCGAAATCCATCCTAAAGACCAAAAGGAGGCTTCCAAGCTTATAAGAACTTCAGTCTGGTACACCATCTACGATGGGTAGTTATTGTTGGGAATTGCAGTTACATCACGCAGCGGAAAAATAGGATTCCCACTGACGATCCATGCGAAAAGCCATAATCCAAGTTTTAAATTATTTACATCTTCAAGCGTGATCAAAAGGAAGGATGTGAATCACCAACACCGTAATAGAAATGATGTCTCTGCGGTATCCACACGAACAGACTCACGAACGTCCAACGTCCGCAAAGAAGAGCCTCACGTCTCTCACACAGTGCTAGCTGCGAAGAGAGGAGAAGAAATCTTTCGCTCTCTCACTCACTTTTCTGTAGGTGCAGCTAGGGTTCTGTAATTGCATGTCTTAACAGCCCTTTAGCAGTACTATTTATAATAGTGACTGCCTTAAGTGAGTGTGAGCAGCAGCAAGGTAAGCTGTGCAACCCTAGACCCATCTGTTATGAGTTTGGCCCATATTTGAATCTGAGTCCAACTTGGATCCATTGCTCCAATTTTAGTCTGCTCTATGTGTGTGACCCTGCAGGTTCTTATTACGTTGACAGTAATATTAAAATCTTATTTTAATAGTACAAGTAGTGAGTGATATCGAGCAACACATCGCCGCTACCTAAGTAATAAGAATGTCAGTAATTTGACATAACATTTTCGTGACCAATGTTTTCGTGTTGTTTAGTCCCTTTATCAAGATATCTAGATTGAACACAAGGCATGGAATGCATCACCCTTGTATAGCCCAATCTTTCATTTCCTGATACTCGAGTAGACTTTGTAACAACAAAATGAGATCAATATATCATATTGACTCATTTGAGCATGGCCATGCATTTCACAGTCTCACTCAATCAGGGGGCCCGAAGATATCACTCCTGTTATGTAGGAGTGACAAATCTCATCTAGGTCACTCACATCCCTCTTCATGATTCGCGGTATATCCAATAACCAACTTTATAATTACCTTATTACAGATGACATTTGATGGCATTAAAACACACAACTCCTCATGTAGGAATCGTAGTGATTTCAAGTCAAAGGACACAAACACCATTGTCACTATGAGAATCACTTATGACACTCACGTAACAATCCATATAGCGTTCGTATGGTGGGTCAGTCCAATACATCATTACTCTAATATGTACCCATATGAAGACTTGATATTTCATATCTATGACCCGTGAGATGTGGTTATCAGTCTATGCATATACTAGTCTCAATGTATTATTGTTGTCCAAGTTAACAATAATACTTGACTAGGGATATTTAAGAATAGTGTTGTAACCAAAAGGATCTCACGATGAAATCATCCACTTGATGTCCTATGGCATCAAACTTACTATTCTAAGGACTTTATTATGTTTATCAAAAAAGAACACAATAAATGAAATGCCTCATATAAAATAAGCATAATAGAATGTATATAAATACAGACAAATGTATCAGCCTCTAGGGCATACATCAACAGTCTCCCACTTGCACCAGAGCCAATCAGGCATATGTCTAATGCTTAAAGACCTAGTGTGACCCTCATGCTTCTGCTGTGCAAGAGGTTTCGTCAGTGGATCAGCAATGTTATCATCTGTTGGTACTCTGCATATCTTCACATCTCCTCTACCGATGATCTCTCGAATAAGATGGAAGCGCCTAAGTATATGTTTGGATCGCTGGTGAGATCTAGGCTCCTTAGCTTGTGCAATGGCTCTATTATTATCACAATAGAGGTCTATTGGGTCCACACTGCTAGGAATAGCACCAAGTTCAGTAATGAACTTCCTGATCCAAACGGCCTCCTTTGTTGCATTGGAGGCAGCAATATACTTAGCCTCTGTGGCAGAATCAGTGACTGTCTCTTGCTTTGAACTCTTCCAGCTCACAGCCCCATCATTTAGGCAAAAAACATAACCCGATTGCGATCTGGAGTCGTCCTTATCGGTTTGGAAGCTAGCATCAGTGTAACCTTTTACAACTAGCTCTTCCTTGCCTCCATATACCAAGAACGAATCCTTAGTCCTTCTTAAGTACTTAAGGATGTTCTTGATAGCAGTCCAGTGACTTTGACCAGGATCAGACTGGTACTTGCTCATCATGCTCAAAGCATACGAGATGTTTGGTCGAGTACATAACATGGCATACATGATAGATCTAATTGCAGATGCATATGGAATCTTGCTCATACGATCCCTCTCTTCCTGGGTGGAAGGGGATTGAGCCTTAGATAGGCTTACACCATGTGACATAGGCAATAGTCTTTTCTTAGATTCATGCATGTTAAATTGTCTTAACACTTTGTCTATGTATGTACTCTGACTTAGGCCAAGCAGTCTCAGTGATTTATCTCTATAGATCCTGATACCTAATACATAGGTGGCTTCGCCCAAGTCCTTCATAGAGAAGCAATTCTCTAACCAAGTCTTTACGGACTATAGGGTAAGGATGTCATTTCCAATAAGTAGTATGTCATCTACATATAATACCAGAAAGACAATAGTGCTCCCACTAACATTCTTGTAGACACAAGATTCTTCTTCATTCTTAATGAAACCAAACTGTTTTATTGTATCATCAAAACGAAGATTCCAGCTTCTGGAAGCTTGCTTCAATCCATAAATAGATCGTTACAACTTGCATACTTTTCTAGCATCCTCCGGAGTGGCAAAACCCTCAGGTTGTGTCATGTACACATCCTCCAAATGATTTCCATTAAGGAAAGCAGTTTTGACATCCATTAGCCAGATTTCATAATCATGGTATGCTGCAATAGCAAGTAAGATCCGAACAGATTTAAGCATCACAACTGGGGAAAAAGTTTCATCATAGTCTATACCATGAATTTGTTTAAAACCTTTAGCCACCAATCGCGCCTTAAAGGTATGCACATTACCATCCATGTCGGTTTTCTTCTTGAAAACCCACTTGCACCCGATGGGTTTTACCCCTTCAGGTGCGTTAACCAAGGTCTATACCTGGTTGGCATACATGGAATCCATTTCAGATCTCATGGCCTTAAGCCATTTCTCAAATTCTGGGCCAATAATGGCTTCCTAGTAAGTCACAGGCTTATCTTGATCCATGAGCAATACGTCACCTTGTTGGGTCATGAGAAATCCATATCTCTCTGGTTGATGACGTATCCTGTTAGACCTACGCAGGTCTTGTGCTACTAGAGCAGGTTGCTATTCCACAACATTTTGTGGAGGCTGCTCTATTTCCACCATTGGTTCATTGCTGCTTTGTGAAACTTGAACTTCTTCAAGTTTTACTTTCCTCCCACTGATTCCTTTGGAGATAAACTCCTTTTCTAGAAAAACAGCAGTCCGTGCGACAAACACTTTGCCCTCGGTAGGATTATAGAAAAAGTATCCATTGGTTTCCTTTGGATACCCTACAAAGAAGCATTTATCTGATTTAGGTCCAAGCTTATCAGAAACTTGATGTTTCACAAAAGCTTCGCAGCCCCAAATCTTCAAGAAAGACATACTGGGCCGTCTCCTAGTCCATATCTCATATGGTGTCTTTTGAACCGTCTTAGATGGAACACGGTTAAGTGTGAAAGCTGCTGTTGACAGAGCATGTCCCCAGAAGGAGCCTGGAAGGTCTGCATGACTCATCATGGATCGGACCATGTCCAACAAGGTCCGGTTCTGTTGGAAATTTTTGCGGATACATCACGCAGCGGAAAATAGGGATTCCCACCGAGGATCCATGCGAAAAAGCCATAATCTGAGTTTTTTTTAAATAATTTACCTCTTGAAGCGTGAATCACCAACACCGTAATAGAAACGATGTCTCTACAGTATCCACACGAACAGACTCACGAACGTCCAACGTCCGCAAAGAGGAGCCTCACATCTCTCACACAGTGCTAGTTGCGAAGAGAAGAGAAGAAACCTGTTGCTCTCTCACTCACTTTTCTGTAGGTGCAGCTAGGGTTCTGAAATTGTATATCTTAGCAGCCCCCTTAGCAGTACTATTTATAATAGTGACTGCCTTAAGTGAGTGTGCGCAGTAGCAAGGTAAGCTGTGCAACCCTAAACCCATCTATTATGAGTCTGGCCCATATTTGAATTCGAGTCTAACTTGGATCCATTGCTCCAATTTTGGTCTGCTCTTTGTGTGTGACCCTGCAGGTTCTTATTACGTTGGCAGTAATATTAAAATCCCATTTTAATATTACAAGTAGTGAGTGGTATCTAGCAACACATCGTTGCTACCCAAGTAATAAGAATGTGAGTGATTTGACATAACCTTTCCATGACCAATGTTTCCGTGTTGTTTAGTCCCTTTGTCAAGATATCTAGATTGAACACAAGGCATGGAATGCGTCACCCTTGTATAGTCCAATCATTCGTTTCCTGATATTCGAGTAGACTTTGTAACAACAAATGAGATCAATATCTCATATTGACTCATTTAAGCATGGCCATGCATTTCGCAGTCTCACTCAATCAGGGGGCCCGAAGATATCGCTCTTGTTATGTAGGAGTGACAAATCCTATCTAGGTCACTCACATCCCTCTGCATGATTCACGGTATGTCCAATAACCAACTTTATAATCACCTTGTTATAGATGACGTTTGATGGCATTAAAACACACAACTCCTCATGAAGGAATCGTAGCGAGTTCAAGTCAAAGAACCACAGACACCATTGTCACTATGAGAATCACTTATGACACTCACGTAACGATCCATGTAGTGTTCTTATGGTGGGTCAGTCCAGTACATCATTACTCTAATATGTACCCATGTGAAGACTTGATATCTCATATCCATGACCCATGAGATGTGGTCATCAGTCTATACACATACTAGTCTCAATGTATTATTGTTGTCCTAATTAACAATAATACTTGACTAGGGACATTTAAGAATAGTGTTGTAACCAAAAGGATCTCATGATCAAGTCATCCACTTGATGTCCTATGGTATCAAACTCACTATTCTAAGGACTTTATTATGTTTATCAGAAAAGAACACAATAAATAAAATGCCTCATATATAAAATAGCATAATAGAATGTATGTAAATATAGAAAATGTATTGGCCTCTAGGGCATAGACCAATAATCTCCCACTTGCACTAGAGCTAATCAGGCATATCTCTAATGCCTAAAGACCTAGTGTGACCCTCATGCTTCTGCTGTGCAAGAGGCTTCGTCAGTGGATCAACAATGTTATCATCTGTTAGTACTCTGCATATCTTCACATCTCCTCTATCGATGATCTCTCGAATGAGATGGAAGTGTCGAAGTATATGTTTGGATCGCTGGTGAGATGTAAGCTCCTTAGCTTGTGTAATGGCTCCATTATTATCACAGTAGAGGTCCACTCGGTCCACAATGGTAGGAATAGCGCCAAGTTCAGTAATGAACTTCCTGATCGAAACGACCTCGTTTGCTGCATTGGAGGCAGCAATATACTCAGCCTCTGTGGTAGAATCGGCGACTGTCTCCTACTTTGAACTCTTCCAGCTCACAGATCCACCATTTAGGCAAAAAACATAACCTGATTGCGATCTGGAGTCGTCCTTATCGGTTTGGAAGCTAGCATCAGTGTAACCTTTTACAACTAGCTCTTCCTCGCTTCCATATACCAAGAACGAATCCTTAGTCCTTCTCAAGTACTTAAGGATGTTCTTGATAGCAGTCTAGTGACTCTCACCGGGATCATATTGGTACCTACTCGTCATGCTCAAAGCATACGAGATGTCTGCTCTAGTACATAACATGACATACATGCTAGATCCAATTGCAGATGCATATAGAATATTGCTCATGCGATCCCTCTCATCCTGGGTGGAAGGGGATTGAACCTTAGATAGGCTTACACCATGTGACATAGGCAAGAGTCATTTCTTGGATTCATGCATGTTAAATCGTCTTAACACTTTGTCTATGTATGTACTCTGACTTAGGCCAAGCAGTCTCAATGATCTATCTCAATAGATCCTGATACCTAATACATAGGTGGCTTTGCCCAAGTCCTTCATAGAGAAGCAGTTCCCTAACCAAGACTTTATGGACTGTAGAGTAGGGATGTCATTTCTAATAAGTAGTATGTCATCTACATACAATACCAGAAAGACAATAGTGCTCCCACTAACCTTCTTGTAGACACAAGATTCTTTTTCATTCTTGATGAAACCAAACTATTTTATTGTATCATCAAAACAAAGATTCCAGCTTCCAGAAGCTTGCTTCAATCCATAAATAGATCGTTGCAACTTGCATACTTTTCTAACATCCTGTGGAGTAGCAAAACCCTCAGGTTGTGTCATGTACACATCTTTGAGAATATTTCCATTAAGGAATGCAGTTTTGACATCCATTTGCCAGATTTCATAATCATGGTATACTGCAATAGCAAGCAAGATCTGAATGGATTTAAGCATCGCAACTGGGGAAAAAGTCTCATCATAGTCTACACCATGAATTTGTTTAAAATCTTTAGGCACCAATCGTGCCTTAAAGGTATGCACATTACCATCCATGTCGGTTTTCTTCTTGAAAACCTACTTGCACCTAATGGGTTTTACCCCTTTAGGTGGGTCAACCAAGGTCCATACCTGGTTGGCATACATGGAATCCATTTCAGATCTCATGGCCTCAAGCCATTTCTCAGATTCTGGGCCAATAATGGCTTCCTGGTAAGTCACAGGCTCATCTTGATCCATGAGCAATACGTCACTTTGTTGGGTCATGAGAAATCCATATCTCTATGGTTGATGACGTATCCTGTTAGACCTACGCAGGTCTTGTGCTACTAGAGCAAGTTGCTGTTCCACAACATTTTGTGGAGGTTGCTCTATTTCCACCATTTGTTCATTGCTGCTTTGTGAAACTTGAATTTCTTCAAGTTCTACTTTTCTCCCACTGGTTCCTTTGGAGATAAACTCCCTTTCTAGAAACACAGTTGTTCGTGCGACAAACACTTTGCTCTCGGTAGGATTATAGAAAAAGTATCTCTTGGTTTCCTTTGGATACCCCACAAAGAAACATTTATCTGATTTAAGTCCAAGCTTATCAGAAACTTGACGTTTCACATAAGCTTTGCAGCCCCAAATCTTCAAGAAAGACATACTGGGCCGTCTCCCAGTCCATATCTTATATGGCGTCTTTTGAACCATCTTAGATGAAACACGGTTAAGTGTGACAGCTGCTATTAACAGAGCATGTCCCCAGAAAGAGCCTGGAAGGTTTGCATGACTCATCATGGATCGGACCATGTCCAACAAGATCTGGTTCCTCCTTTCAGAGACAGCATTCCATTGTGGTGCTCCTGGTGGAGTGAGTTAAGATATTATCCCACACTCTTTCAGATGATCATCAAACTGTTGGCTTAAGTATTCTCCTCCTCGATCTGATCAAAGGATTTTAATACTCTTGCCAAGTTAGTTTTGTACTTCATTGTTGAACTCCTTAAACTTTTCAAAGGATTTTGATTTATGCTTCATAAGATATACAAATCCGTATCTACTGAAATCATCAGTAAATATAATGAAGTATTGAAAACCGCCTCTAACGAGTGGGTTTAGTGGCCCACATACATCACTATGTATAAGGCCTAAAAGATCACTAGCCCTTTCACCTTGTCCAGTGAATGGGGCCTTTATCATCTTCCCCAATAAACAAGATTCACATATCTCATATGGTTCGAAATCAAAATAAGTCCAAGAATCTATCTTTATGGAGTTTGGAGATGCGTTTCTCATTTATGTGGCCCAAACGACAATGCTAGAGAAAAGTTGGGTTCAAATCATTTGATTTAAACCTCTTTATATTTATGTTATAGACATGCGTTTCGAGATTAAGTACATAAAGTCCATTACTCAATTGTGCACTACCATAAAAAAATATCATTCATATGAATGGAACAACACTTGTCCTTTATAATAAAAGAAAAAGCTTTCTTGTCCAAACAAGAATTAGAAATGATATTCCTGCTAATAGCAGGCACAAAATAGCAGTTCTCTAACTCTATTACAAGCCCAGTGGGCAAAGATAATAAATAAGTCCCTACAGCTAATGCAGTAACCTTTGCTCCATTTCTCACTCGTAGGTCGACTTCACCCTTCGTCAATGGTCTACTGCTCTTTAGATCCTGCATATTTACACAAATGTGAGATCCACATCCAGTATCTAATACCCATGATGAAGAAGTAGATAAATTGACTTCAATAACAAAAATACCTGAAGTGGAAGTCTCACTTCCCTTCTTCTTTTTGAGCTCCTCCAGGAACTTGGCACAGTTCCTCTTCCAATGTCTGGTCTGACCACAATGGAAGCAAGTACCTTTCTTAGCCATTCGACCCACTGGTTTCAAGCCAGAAGCGCTAGGCTTAGACTTATCCTTGCCCTTGCCCTTCCAGTTGTCCTTGGGCTTTTTCTGCTATTTCTTGCCCTTATTCTTTTGGACCATCATTATGGCCTTCCGTTTGCCTTTGTTAATGTTCTGCTCAGCAGTTCTCAACATGCCTAGTAAATTTGGTAGTGATTTATCAATCTCATTCATGTTGTAGTTCATGACAAATTGACTAAAATTTTTCGGCAACGATTGCAGGACTAAGTCAGTGGCCAACTCTTGGCCCAAAGGAAAACCGAGTCTCTCTAGGTTTTCAATGTACCCAATCATCTTGAGTACATGAGCACCAACAGGGCTTCCTTTTACCAGCTTGCACTGAAATAGTGCTTTAGAGACCTCGAATCTCTCATGCCTGACCTGCTCTTGATTGAGCTTCTTAAGGTGTATGATCATATCGTATGCATCCATGTTCTCATGTTGCTTTTAGAGCTCAGAGTTCATGGTGGCAAGCATTAGACATCCAATGTCCAAGGCATCATCTTGATGCTTCTTATAAGCATCTCTTTCAGTTCTAGGGGCATTAGTAGCAGGTGGCTCAGGAATAGGCTGTTCCAAAACATACAGCTTTTTCTCTTGCTTGAGGACAATCCTCAAATTCCTGTACCAATCTAGAAACTTCATTCCAGACAAGTTGTCCTTCTCAAGGACGGATCACAATGATAAAGTACCCGATGTGTTTGTTGCCATGGCAATCTATTAACAGAAATATGCAAAATATAAGTATCATGCCATAAACATATTTAATGAGTTCTTTTAATTAAATATGCCTCCCACTATTTTATTCAAGTCAATGACCCTCAGTATTGACTCAGAAAATCCCATCGTAAGATTTCCTAGTAGGCCAAGATCCATATTTCACCTAGTTTTGAGTCAGCTTTGGCTGATCACCCAAAATTCAGTTATTTAGGTAGGAAACACTTTCCAATTACATTTCATGTAACTCTTGGATAGTTAGGTGAATAACACTTATTCTAATCCATCTAATGGACTAAAGCCCAACTTCATGCCTCTAAGCCTTTAATCCTATTGAAATGGCCTAGTTAAGTCAGACCCAATGGTTGGCAACTGGATATTACCTTTATCCCATCGCGTCTTACTAATATAGATAAAGGCATCCTGCTTTGGCAGACCTGCACTTGATCGATACTAGCCTTGACGAGTGCCACACATTGGAAGGCATCACATAATGACTTAATATTTGCTTTGAGGGAATTTTTATTATTATTTTTAGATCTCACCATCTATTAAACTATTTATCATACCATAAACATTATCCATGCATCTCATACATAAAAAGCATATAATAAAAGTGACATGGTTATGGCCCCCTAAGAGAGGAACATTAATTAAGCCAGCTTCACCAAGCGTCTCCCATCAACATCCTCACTTGATGTCGTCTTCTGGCCTCCACATCATAATTACATTATATAGAAACCTCTTTTACATTCTAGGGGAGTTAGGTGAGAAGAGAATGTACAATCAGAATGTAGAGAGAAAGGCACGACATGTAGGTCGTATTTATAAAAACCAAAATAGCATAAAAAGAGGACTAAGGCCATAACCATGCACCATGCATCACAAAGAACATATAAACTCATAACAATAATACATTATTATTTTCACGAGTCATAAAAAGGATATAAAATATCGCGCTTTCAGAAAAACACACTACGCAGAGGTAGCACGGGGGTCCCGCTGCCCGGGCAGCGCCCCAGCCCGAAAAATTGGACCATAAACAAGAGTTGATCTCTTGCGCCTCCTTTGAACCCTTATGCCGCGCGGAACCCTAAGCCCGAACAACATGAACACTTCATGTGCCGCGGGGAACCCTTGCACCGTCGTTCAACACTTGAACCTCAGGTGCCTCGTTGGCGGCTTGACATCAACACTTGATGCTGTTGCCGTAAAACAAGAATAGGGTTTCCAAAACCCCTTGCACCGCGCATTGAGAATAAGGATTCCATAATGCTGTACGTATCACATACATACCAGAAAGCTTCACAAAAACATACATATTAAAACAAAATAGTTTTCACAAAACATATGAACATCTTCATGAAGTTTTGAAAACAACATCACGATTTTGCATAGAACATAAGAAACATAATATGTTTTCACAAAGGGTTTCATATGGTTTTCAGAAATAACATATCAAAGATCATATCTTTTGTCAAAAACAAGAACAGAAAACATGTTATCTCACGTAAACGAAAACAAAAAACCAAATCATGGTTTCACAAGACGCTCTGATACCACTGTTGGGAATTTTTACGGATACATCATGCAACGGAAAGTAGGGATTCCCACCGAGGATCCATGCGAAAAAGCCATAATCTGAGTTTTTTTTAAATGATTTACCTCTTGAAGCGTGAATCACCAACACCGTAATAGAAACGATGTCTCTGCGGTATCCACACAAATAGACTCACGAATGTCCAACGTCCGTAAAGAGGAGCCTCACGTCTTTCACACAGTGCTAGCTGCGAAGAGAAGAGAAGAAACCTGTCGCTCACTCACTTATTTTTCTGTAGGTGCGGCTAGGGTTCTGAAATTGTATATCTTAGCAGCCCCCTTAGCAGTACTATTTGTAATAGTGACTGCCTTAAATGAGTGTGAGTAGCAGCAAGGTAAGCTGTGCAACCCTAAACCCATCTGTTATGAGTCTGCCCATATTTGAATCCGAGTCCAACTTGGATCCATTGCTCCAATTTTAGTCTGCTCTATGTGCGTGACCCTGCAGGTTCTTATTACATTGGCAGTAATATTAAAATCCCATTTTAATATTACAAGTAGTGAGCGGTATCTAGTAACACATCCCTGCTACCCAAGTAATACGAATGTCAGTGATTTGACATAACCTTTCCGGGACCAATGTTTCCGTGTTGTTTAGTCCCTCTATCAAGATATCTAGATTGAACACAAGGCATGGAATGCGTCACCCTTGTATAGTCCAATCATTCGTTTCCTGATATTCGAGTAGACTTTATAATAACAAATGAGATCAATATCTCATATTGGCTTATTTGAGCATGGCCATGCATTTCGCAGTCTCACTCAATCAGGGGGCCTGAAGATATCGCTCCTGTTATGTAGGAGTGACAAATCCCATCTAGGTCACTCACATCCCTCTACATGATTCGCGGTATGTCCAATAACCAACTTTATAATCACCTTGTTACAGATGACGTTTGATGGCATTAAAACACACAACTCCTCATGTAGGAATCGTAGTGAGTTTAGGTCAAAGGACCACGGACACCATTGTCACTATGAGAATAACTTATGACACTCACGTAACGATCCATGTAGTGTTCTCATGGTGGGTCAGTCCAGTACATCATTACTCTAATATGTACCCATGTGAAGACTTGATATCTCATATCCATGAACCGTGAAATGTGGTCATCAGTCTATGCACATACTAGTCTCAATGTATTATTGTTGTCCTAATTAACAATAATACTTGACTAGGGACATTTAAGAATAGTGTTGTAACTAAAAGGATCTCACGATCAAGTCATCCACTTGATGTCCTATGGCACCAAACTCACTATTCTAAGGACTTTATTATGTTTATCAAAAAAGAACACAATAAATGAAATGCCTCATATATAAAATAGCGTAATAGAATGTATCTAAATACAGAAAATGTATTGGCCTCTAGGGCATACACCAACAGGTTCCTCCTTTCAGAGACACCATTCCATTGTGGTGTTCCTGGTGGAGTGAGTTGAGATATTATCCCACACTCTTTCAGATGATCATCAAACTGTTGGCTTAAGTATTCTTCTCCTCGATTTGATCGAAGGATTTTAATACTCTTGCCAAGTTAGTTTTGTACTTCATTCTTGAACTCTTTGAACTTTTCAAAGGATTCTGATTTGTGCTTCATAAGATATACAAATCCATATCTACTGAAATCATCAGTAAATGTAATGAAGTAATGAAAACTGCCCCTAGCGAGTGTGTTTAGTGGCCCACATACATCACTATGTATAAGGCCTGAAAGATCACTAGCCTTTTCACCTTGTCCAGTGAATGGGGCCTTTGTCATCTTCCCCAATAAACAAGATTCACATGTCTCATATGATTCGAAATCAAATGAGTCCAAGAATCCATCTTTATGGAGTTTAGAGATGCGTTTCTCATTTATGTGGCCCAAATGACAATGCTAGAGAAAAGTTGGGTTCAGATCGTTTGATTTAAACATCTTTGTATTTATGTTATAGACGGGTGTTTCGAGATCAAGGACATAAAGTCCATTACTCAATTGTGCACTACCATAAAAAATATCATTCATATAAATGGAACAACACTTGTCCTTTATAGTAAAAGAAAAACCTTTCTTGTCCAAACACGAAAAAGAAATGATATTCCTGCTAATAGTAGGCACAAAATAGCAGTTCTCTAACTCTATTACAAGCCCAGTGGGCAAAGATAATAAATAAGTCCTTACAGCTAATGCAGTAACCTTTGCTCCATTTCCCACTGATAGGTCGACTTCGCCCTTCGTTAATGGTCTACTGCTCTTTAGATCCTGCACATTTACACAAATGTGAGATCCACATCCAATATTTAATACCCATGATGCAGAAGTAGACAAATTGACTTTAATAACAAAAATACCTGAAGTGGAAGTCTCACTTCCCTTCTTCTTTTTGAGCTCCTCCAGGAACTTGGCACAGTTCCTCTTCCAATGTCTAGTCTGATCACAGTGGAAGCATGTACCTTCCTTAGCCACTCCACCCACTGGCTTCAAGCCAGAAGTGCTGGGCTTGGACTTATCCTTGCCCTTGCCCTTCCAGTTGTCCTTGGGCTTTTTCTACTATTTCTTGCCCTTATTCTTTTGGACCATCATTATAACCTTCCCTTTGCCTTTGTTAATGTTCTGCTCAGCAGTTCTTAATATGCCTAGCAGCTCTGGTAGTGATTTATCAATCTCATTCATGTTGTAGTTCATGACAAATTGACTAAAACTTTCCGGCAACGATTGCAGGACTAAGTCAGTGGCCAACTCTTGGCCCAAAGGAAAACCAAGTCTCTTTAGGTTTTCAATGTACCCAATCATCTTGAGTACATGAGCACCAATAGGGCTTCCTTCTACCAGCTTGCACGGAAACAGTGCTTTCGAGACCTCGAATCTCTCATGCCTGGCTTACTCTTGGTAGAGCTTCTGAAGGTGTACGATCATATCATATACATCCATGTTCTCATGTTGCTTTTGGAGCTCAGAGTTCATGGTGGCCAGCATTAGATATCCGATGTCCAAGGCATCATCTTGATGCTTCTTATAAGCATCTCTTTCAGTTCTAGGGGCATTAGCTGTAGGTGGCTCAGGAATAGGCTGTTCCAAAACATACAGCTTTTTCTCTTGGTTGAGGACAATCTTCAAATTCCTGTACCAGTCTAGAAAATTCGTTCCAAACAAGTTGTCCTTCTCAAGGACGGATCGCAATGATAAAGTACTCAATGTGTGTTGTTGCCATGGTAATCTATTAACAGAAATATGCAAAATATAAGTATCATGCCATAAACATATTTAATGAGGTCTTTTAATTAAATATGCTTCCCACTATTTTATTCAAGTCAATGACCCTCAACATTGACTCGGAAAATCCCATCGTAAGATTTCCTAGCGGGCCAAGATCCATATTTCACCTAGTTTTGAGTCAGCTTTGGCTGATCACCCAAAATTCAGTTATTTAGGTAGGAAACACTTTCCAATGACATCATATGTAACTCTTAGATAGTTGGGTGAATAATACTTATTCAAATCCATCTAATGGACCAAAGCCTAACTTCATGCCTCTAAGCCTTCAATCCTATTGAAATGGCCTAATTAAGTCA
Source organism: Ormosia semicastrata (assembly GCA_029884595.1). Taxonomy (NCBI): domain Eukaryota; kingdom Viridiplantae; phylum Streptophyta; class Magnoliopsida; order Fabales; family Fabaceae; genus Ormosia; species Ormosia semicastrata. The sequence goes on from JAQQTO010000060.1 coordinate 83,141,149, forward strand.
GACCCAATGGTTGGCAGTTGGATATTGCCTTTATCCCATCTCGTCTTATTAATATAGATAAAGGCATCCTGCTTTGGCAGACTGGCACTTGATCGATACTAGCCTTGACGAGTGCCATACATTGGAAGGCATCACATAATGACTTAATATTTGCTTTGAGGAAATTATTATTATTATTATTATTAGATCTCATCATTTATTAAACTGTTTATCATACCATAAACATTATTCATGCATCTCATACATAAAAAGCATATAATAAAAGTGACATGGTTATGGCCCCCTAAGAGAGTAACATTAACTAAGCCAGCTTTACCAAGCGTCTCCCATCAACGTCCTCACTTGATGTTGTCTTTTTGCCTCCATATCATAATTACATTATATAGAAACCTCTTTTACATTCGAGGGGAGTTAGGTGAGAAGAGAATGTACAATCAGAATGTAGAGAGAAAGGCACGACACGCAGGTCATATTTTATAAAACCAAAAAGCATAAATGGAGGACTAAGGCCATAACCATGCACCATGCATCTCAATGGACATACAAACTCAAAACAATAATACACTATTATTTTCAGGAGTCATAAAATTGGATAGAAAATATCGCGCTTTCAAAAAACACACTACGCAGAGGTAGCACGGGGGTCCCGCTGAACCCTTGTGCTGCGCAGAACCCTAAGCCCGAACAACATGAACACTTCATGTGCCACGGGGAACCCTTGCACAGTCGTTCAACACTTGAACCTCTGGTGCCTCCTTGACGGCTTGACATCAACACTTGATGCTGCTGCCGTAAAACAAGAATAGGGTTTCCAAAACCCCTTGTGCCGCGCCTCTTGTGCAGAAACAAGGATTCCATAACCCCTGCTACCGCAAACCAAGAATAATGTTTCCTAAACCCTTGTGCCGCACATTGAGAATAAGGATTCCATAATGTTGTACGCATCACATATATACCAGAAAGCTTCGCAAAAATAAACATCTTAAAAGAAAATAGTTTTCACAAAACATATGAACATCTTCATGGGTTTTGGAAACAACATCACGGTTTTGCATACAACATAAGAAATAGAATATGTTTTCGCAATAGGTTTCATACGGTTTTCTGAAATAACATATTAAAGATCATATCTTTTATCAAAAACAAGAACAGAAAACATGTTATCTCTTGTAAACGAAAACATAAAACCGAATCATGGCTTCACAAGACGCTATGATACCACTGTTGGGAATTGCAGTTACATCACGTAGTAGAAAAATATGATTCCCACCGAGGATCCATGCGAAAAGCCATAATTCGAGTTTTAAATTATTTACCTCTTGAAGCGTGATCAAAAGGAAGGATGTGAATCACCAACACCGTAATAGAAATGATGTCTCTGCAGTATCCACACGAACAGACTCACGAACGTCCAACGTCCACAAAGAAGAGCCTCACGTCTATCACACAGTGCTAGCTGCAAAGAGAAGAGAAGAAACTTGTCGCTCTCTCACTTACTTTTTTGTAGGTATGACTAGGGTTCTGTAATTGTATGTCTTAGCAACCCCTTAGCAGTACTATTTATAATAATGACTGCCTTAAGTGAGTGTGAGCAGCAGCAAGGTAAGCTGTGCAACCCTAGACCCATTTGTTATGAGTTTGACCCATCTTTGAATCTGAGTCCAACTTGGATCCATTGCTCCAATTTTAGTCTGCTCTATGTGTGTGACCCTGCAGGTTCTTATTACGTTGGCAGTAATATTAAAATCTTATTTTAATATTACAAGCAGTGAGTGATATCGAGCAACACATCGCCGCTACCTAAGTAATAAGAATGTCAGTAATTTGACATAACATTTCCGTGACCAATGTTTTCGTGTTGTTTAGTCCCTTTATCAAGATATCTAGATTGAACATAAGGCATGGAATGCATCACCCTTGTATAGCCCAATCTTTCATTTCTTGATACTTGAGTAGACTTTGTAACAACAAAATGAGATCAATATATCATATTGATTCATTTGAGCATGGCCATGCATTTCGCAGTCTCACTCAATCAGGGGGCCCGAAGATATCGCTCCTGTTATGTAGGAGTGACAAATCCCATCTAGGTCACTCACATCCCTCTGCATGATTCGCGGTATATCCAATAACCAACTTTATAATTACCTTATTACAGATGACGTTTGATGGCATTAAAACACACAACTCCTCATGTAGGAATCGTAGTGATTTCAGGTCAAAGGACCACAAACACCATTGTCACTATGAGAATCGCTTATGACAATCACATAACGATCCATGTAACGTTCTCATGGTGGGTCAGTCCAGTACATCATTACTCTAATATGTACCCATGTGAAGACTTGATATCTCATATCCATGACCCGTGAAATGTGGTCATCAGTCTATGCACATACTAGTCTCAATACATTATTGTTGTTCTAGTTAACAATAATACTTGACTAGGACATTTAAGAATAGTGTTGTAACCAAAAAGATCTCACGATCAAGTCATCCACTTGATGTCCTAAGGCATCAAACTTACTATTCTAAGGACTTTATTATGTTTATAAAAAAGAACACAATAAATGAAATGCCTCATATAAAATAAGCATAATAGAATGTATGTAAATATAGACAAATGTATCAGCCTCTAGGGCATACACCAACAGTTATACCAGCATGGATTCTCTTCTCCCATTCTCAAATGTCTCACAACTAAGGAAGTAGAGTATATGCTAGCAGAGGTCCACAAAGGGAGCGGTGGACACCACTTGGGAGGTAAAGCCTTAGCGTTTAAAGCACTCAAGGTTGGTTATGATTGGCCCACAATGGAGGCCAACACAATAGCACACATCCAAGTTTGCGACAAGTGCTAGTGTCACGCAGACCACTACCATACTCTACTTGAGGAACTATCCACAATATTTGTACCCTGGCTGTTCTATAGATGAGGTATGGATATATTGGGCCCATTTCTCCAGGCACCCAGACAATTCAAATTTCTAGTTGTGGTCGTGGAATACTTCACCAAATGGATTGAGGCAGAACCTTAGGTCACCATTACTTCGGCTCAAATCCAAAAAGTTCTCATGGCTCCACATTATTACAAGGTTTGGAATCCCAGAATCCATTGTGATGGATAACGGGACACAGTTCAGGGATACGGGGTTCGAAAAGTTACTTGCTGTTTAAAAATCAAGCATCATTGCAGCGTCGTAGAAAACCCCCAGACAAATGGACAGGCTGAAGCTACCAACCAGGTTATTTTTCAAGGACTTAAAAGAAGGTTGGATGAAGCCAAAAGAAACTAAGCCGAACAGTTAGATCACATCCTTTGGGCCTACTAGACTACTCCCCACTCCACAATAGGTGAGACTCCTTTCAAACTCACTTATGGTTATGAGGTGATGATTTTGGTAGAGATTGGAGAGCCCAGTTGATGCTTCCAACAATTCTCACTAAATAGTAACCCTGGACTAATCAGAGAAGACCTAGATCTCTTGGAAAAGGGAAGACGGGTTGCTCACATACGCGATGCCGCTATCAAACAAAGGATGGCAACACGCTACAACCTAAAGGTTATCCCCAGGAGATTCCAGCCAGACAACTTCATACTCTGTAAGGCTGACATCGACAGTAGGAATGCCTCCCAAGGAAAGTTAGGTTCGAATTGGGAAGGTCCCTACCAGATCGTAATCAGCACTGGTAAAGGAGCCTACACGTTGGAAATGCTAATAGGCAAGCCAGTGAAGAACTTTTAGAATGCAGATAAACTCAGAAAGTACTATAGTTAAGTGCCTTTTAAGGCCTAGTCTTAGTTTACTCTATGTTTAATTTGCTCTAATTATCATGGGAACGCTTTGTATGGACCTTAGTCCTCTATTAAATTAATAAAATAAAGTGAGTTTTTACTTCATTGCATGATCATTGCCAGCATGGACAAGCTATTATGGTACCCACCAAGAGTTGTCTTGTGTTAAAAAGGTTGTGTAGTAGGAAAATCCTAAGTCTTGGGAAAATCCTCACACTAAATCACAAACATGAAAGACCCCAACAAGGACCACTTATGCCAAGGTCAAAAGGGATCCTAAAAGCCAAAGTGATTGGCAATGGACCCCAGACAAGGATCCTCTATGCCTAAGTCCAAAAAGGATCCCCAAGTCCTCAAAGGGCATGGGACCCCGGACAAGTCCTTATTTAAACCAAAGTCGCATGAGTTCCTAAAAGCTAAAATAATTAGTGGAGGACCTCGAGAAAGGTGTCTTTCCTCTAATACCTAAGTCCTAAAGGGGGCCACAAGTCCACAAAAGGGCGTTAGACCCCGGACCATGGTTCCTAACATATAGAAAATATACATGTCTTAAAAGATACCACAAGTCTACAAAATGGTGTTGGACCCCAGACCGCAGATTCTAGTACTTGGGAATTTCCAAAGTCATAAAAGGATTGCAAAATAAACACCATAATGGGCATTGAACCCAAAAGGTTGACCATGGAAATAAACAGGCATGCAAAGAAAATTAAAGAGAAGTAAAGTAAACACCCCAAAACCTAGGGCAATTATTTTTACAAAGGTAAAAAAGGAAAAACCTCATGCAGGGGCAGGAAAATACAAAAAAGGACAAGTTATTCCTCATCCTCATCCTCATTCATTCTCCGACACTCTTCACCCGGGTCCCTTTCAGTCAGATCTAGCATGGCAGAGGGAGCCTCGTCTATTGAACCTCTGAAGCCGGTTGACTGACTGGCCTAACTTGGACTAGGCACCCATCCCAGAATATTTTGTCAGGACTCAGATCCTGCAACGCCAGTTCAACCTCAGGGTTGAAATGCTGAACCTGAGCAATCGCATTATGAAATTGGTCAATACCAATATTAGTGCTGATGGTTAACAGGTCAGCATTCGCCCCCTCTAATTCTCCCACCTTAGCCTTGACGGCGACATTATCAGCATTGATTGATTTAAAATGAGATTGCTCACAGGAGAATGAAGTTTGGAGGTCTGCTATAACGCCCTTTTTTGGGAGGGAACGTCACATTGTCAATTATAATGCGGAAAATAAAATTTATAAATTAAGACCCGGTCCTTTTTATTATTTAAATTTATCTAGTTAAAGCTGTATAAATAAAATGGTGACTATTTTTTTTGTTACAATTAATAAAATATAGAGACGAAACGTAAATGGCATAAAGAGCAAGACAAAAGTAAAGCATACATTTAATCAACATTGCATATTCATATATATATATATATATATATATATATATATATATATATATAATTATATCAAATTTGTTTAGTTACAAAGTCCGATATACCAAAAAGCAAAACTATACCGCCCAAAGGATCATACATATACATCCCCAAGATATCAGAAATATACAGCCCACCAAAATAAAGACATCAGGCCCCCAAAATAAAACACTGGTAGCCCTCAGTAGCTACCAGTAATATCAGTCCCTCAGATGAGGAGGAATCGTATCAGGATCCTCTGCGAGATCCTCCTCGGGAACCTCCTCGGGAACCTCCTCGGGGTCTTCCTCATCTGAGGAAACCTCCATAGGAGCCACAGAGCTACGGGTCGGAGCCCGAGAAATGGAATCAAAAGAGTCCTCCTGCGGGGTGTAATAGCGGCCACCCCACATCTCCCGGATGGGCAGATAAAACTCCAAACGCAGGCTGATGCAGCAGGTAAAGATCGGTGACTCATGACGCCTCTAGGCCAAAGAGATCGACACGTCTCACAGGTAGACACAGCGGTCAGAATTCAGGTTGATGTGCCAGCAGTCCGGCCCTCCAAAGAAGGTCAGACACACATCACCTAGAAATCCATGCATGCGTGCCTCCATGCTCCACAGTAGATGCTAATCGTGATCAGGCCAGAAGCCGAGGAAATCAGGAGCTCCAACCTTCTTGCCGTCATCTTCAATGGGACACAATATACAGATAGAGAATAACAGAAATACAGGAAAGAGGTAAGACATCCTACCATCATTACCAGTTATAGCAGCAAGAAACAAAACGGCGCCAGGCGCCCACATAACATTTCAACAGTAATAATAATAATAAGCATTCAAATAACAATAATAACAACCAAGCAGTTCCAGGCAGTATATATCCGCAATACAACAATTCCATTTATAAAAATAAACAGATGCCAGATAACACATGGACTCACTATGCACATGCATACAAAGTCAAAATCCTACTCCATGGAGCTAGACACAAATAGTCGGAGAGAAAGATCAGGAGACTCGTCTGCAACTCGGCTGCTGCGGCCAAAGTGCTATAACTCATCAGTTTATCCATGTGCACATCAAGACATTGTACAGACAGTCTACACTAGATCACGACATAGGACAGTGCCCGGTCAGGATCGTCGGTACGTTTGCATCAGTTTGCCCCATGGACAGAAGAGCTACCAACTGCCCATTGCGGGGTACTCGCACCCCGATGCCCCCATGGTCAACAATATGACCTACACTAGTCTACTCGCACCCACACTAAGGTGTGTTCAATCTCCTAGGCAACTTGGCCTTAACAACAGTCCAACGGACATTCACAATGCAAGACAACTCTATACATAAGCATGTATATTCATCATTGCATACTTTTCCACAACATGCCACAATTGGCCAAACTAAGTATCAACACATCATTGGTCACTCACATGGACTCACAATATCATAATATTAGAATTAAATGAATTAATACATTTTTAAGGTTTATTACGAATTCTTACTTAGATTTAACCTTTCTTACCGAGTTCGTCTCTAGAGAAATTCTCTTAATTAATTAAATTCTCTAAGGTAATTTATTCTCATACCCTTAGAAAGTTATTCTAAGGATCTCAAAGTCTCACACTATCTTGTTCTTGCCCTAATTAAAATTACCCTAAGTTTTATGAAAAAATTTATTCTTGGTTCTTTAAAATTTATGAATCTCAAAGTATATTCAAATCTTCCAATTTGATAAATTTTCTATCTCATTACCAATAATTTAATCACTTGATTATTTATGTTTCAAGGTCACCAAAGTTGCATAAATAAGTCCCAAAAGGCCCTAGAGGCCGTGGCCTCCATAGGGAATTAAGTTCCCAATTTTTCCATTCCATTAATTTCATATTGTACACTTGATTAATTATGGTTTTCACTTGTTACAATTGTTCACAAAGAACCCTAATTTTGGGCCCCCAAAACTATAGCCATCCAAGAGGGAATCCAAAATCATTTCCTTCCATTTCATGCCTTCCAATCCATTCAAACATATCAATATGCATAAACAATCAATCCAATAGCATAAACAAATGGCAAACAACATGTAAACATACTAATCATGCAAACAAAGAATAACCCTCCATAGGGTTTTCTCATAATCAATCACAAACAAGGTTTCTTATTGCTAATAGAGGTTGAGGAGGAGTGTTTTCCTCTTACCTAAGAGAAGAAAACAAGAGAAGCCTCCTAGAATTTCCTTGCAATTTTCGGATTGGACACCACCAAGAACCCTAAAATTTCAATCTCATCAAAACAACACCAATGCTTGAAAAATAAAGCATGGATGGTCACCAAGAAGACCATAGAAACGAAAATGAGAAAAAGGAAGTGAAGAATCAAGAAGCTTACCCAAAAATCCTAAGCTTGAAGCTTGAAGAAAATGGTGAAAATGGAAGCTTTTCAAAGAATCACCTACTAGAGAAGTGTTTAGGAGGTGGAGAGGATTAAGAAAATGAGGTTGGATAAAATTTTTGTGATGGATGGGTGCATGGAGGGCTGCTGGACGTATGGCTTCCTAGAGAGAAGGAGGAGAAAAAGCTCAAAGGAAGAAGAAGGTAGAGAGAAAAAGTGCATAGGAAATAAAGGTGGTAGCTTTTGGGTGTTTGAATTTGGAATAAATGAATTAACAAAGTGGAGCACACTTTTGGCTCCAATTTTGGGCTACTGCAGCCCTGTGAGGAGTGTGAGGGAGGAGAGAGAAAAATGGTTAGCTTCCTTGAGAAGCTTGGAGGAAATTTCCTATAAGCTTCCTTGAGAAGCTTTGCACATTTCTCAATAAAGTGCAAAGCTTGTCTCCTAAATTAAATACTCTTGAACAGATGATTAATTACACTGTTAGAATTATTTTCCCAGTGAATAAAAGTTACAGTTGATGAAAATAATATTTTATTATTCATCGGATAATTTTATGATACAGTGATTTTATTTATCACATAAAATCTCAAAAAATGCAAACCTCACAAACTGTACCCGACCTTGGGTTTAGTAAGACCCCTATCAACACGTTGACAGTTTCAAGGTTTACCAGCTTCAGGGAAAATATTTCGTTATCTTGACTCCGCTCAGTGCGCATGTAAAACGAAGAATATACTATAATATTCGATATTTTCAGAAAAATCCACAAAAATTCCTAAAAATAACAAATATTAGAAAATGGATATTTGTCATGAAATAAATAATTTTCTGGAGCGTTTGACTGACTCTGCTCAGTGCGCACGTAAAATGAGAAATATATTAAAATATTCAACATTTCTAAAAAATTTCAGAAAAATCTCCAAAAATCACGAATATTGAGAAATGACTATTCATGATGAAACAAATCATTTTCGAGGTGTTGCACTGACCCTACTCAATGTGCATGTAAAACGAGAAATATATTAAAATATTTGACGTTTCCGAAAAAATTCTCAAAAATTTCTAAAAATTATAAATATTATAAAATGATGATTAATGATAAAATAAATAAATTTTTAGGGTGTTACATCTACAAGCTCTTTTTCCAACCTGACAACCTTGGTTTCTGCTTCCTCTTTGCCCTTGAGGGCTAGATCAAGCAATTGTCTTCCTTCGGCCTCTGCTTCCCTAAGGTCCTGTACCTTTTTTTCATAACTAACCATAGTTTTTTCAATGAATCATGCCTCCGCAGTAGTTTGAAGGGCAAGAGTCTGGAACAATGAAAGGACCTTGGGTATCGGCCTCTGAGTAATAAACTTAACAGCATCGTCACTAAGGAGAATATTGTCTACAAATTCATTGGGCAACCTATCCCCAGTAATCAGAGGCAGAGGATTGACCCTCACCCTGATATCTCCCTCTTCACTCTCCTGCGGTCTTCAACCTGGGTAGTTTCTGTGGCTTTCATTTTCCTCCCCTGAGGAACTAACGCAGAAGGGTCTGAGGCTGGTTCCCGAATAACGAGGGAAGGGGCAGCAGCTGTTTGGGGACGAAAAGTCCTAGCTCCATCCTTTTTCACTTTCAAAGCTTGGAGCACTTCAATGGAGGCATTAGCATTCCTTCTAGTGGCCATGCTAACTGAAACAAAACAAGAGAGAGAAAAAAGAATTAGATAAACGGAAACTACAAGTATAAGAAAGGTAAAGCACAAAAACCTAAGGCGAACTATGGCCAACAATGTCCTAAACCCTAACTAATAAAGCAAAGAGAAGATCATCACCAAGGGTATTCAGGACTTCTCTAATTTGGATCAGTCCATAATCCTTGGCTTATTGGGTTACAAATTTAACTCAGTCAAGCTCATCCGGGTTGAGATCTTTCTCTTCTTTTTCAAGAAACTCAGTGGGGAGGCTCCATGCATCTTGCGTCCAATACAATGGGAACATTGGCTCCCCGTCAGCTTTCAGGAAAAAGGGTTAGTATCCCGTCGTCCCCATCAACTTAAAGAACTTACCTTTAAACCCCTTAAAATTGTCTTGGAACACGGTGAAGGATTTGTGACCAAACCTAGATCGAATGGTGAGCCAATTCTTTTGGTACGCCCCACCTTGAGGACTCACTCGAGTATAAAAATAGAAAAAGGTGTTAGAGGAATACCGTAGCCCCATTATTCGGCAGAACCTCTCGAAGGCAAGTATGTAACCCCACCTGTTAGGGTGAATCTGAGTTGGGCCTACCCATAAAGTCTGGAGAATCCCAATTTGGAAATTGATAAAAGGCAGTCGGAGCCTCATTTTGATAAATAAGGGCTCATATAGTAACATAAAATGTGAGCCCGCTTCTTGACACGAGCATACCCTTTCTTTCCACTCCGAAGATAGAACTTGGTACTCTTGATCTCAAGCCTTCTTTTCTTTCAGTTCTAAATAATGGAGTGACTGCCTAAGGACGTCCTCGGAAGCAAACTCGGACAAATGGCCTTAGACGTCATCTCCAACCCACGGGTATATCTAATCCCGGACCGCGTTGAATCCGGATAGCATCTTCTTCAGATAATTTCCAGACTTCGGGAACTTGGGTTTGGGGTCTAACTCTTCTCTTCTCTCTGGCCATTAAAGTCTTGAAAACACCTAGAGGCCGATGGTCAGAATCAGATAATACCAAAGATTCAACATAAAAATGGAGAAAACAGGGAAGATTGTTTACACCCACGTTCAGGCCTTTGCGCCTCCTAATGAAGAAAACCTCAAGAAGGCACCCCCACCACACATGTCGCGACGAAGGAGGTGTTCCTCAATGCAACACCATTGAAGGGACAAAAAAATGGCAAACAGCCACTTCAAACCCTTTTCGTTGAAAATTTAAAAGTTCATTATCAGAGAGGAACATCCACTCACTATAATTTTAAACATTTTTTTTAATATATAAGTTTTTAGATTCTACATGAACATTAAAAAATCTAGACAATGCACAGGATATTTGCTAATTAAACATAATAATCAACGACATTAATGATGATACCTTAATCTTTTGAAAAAAGTAAATTCTACTAGAACCACTTTTTTACCCTCATTTCAACCCGTTTTTAAATTATTAAAAAAGTTTCTTTTGTCATAAATAGTAGGGGGAGCTGGGTTTTTTCCTCCAAGACCTCTATTTTTTGTGGGACTGAGAAGCACCACCAGACTAGATCAGGAGTTAGTATTTTTAATTGTATAAATTGTAGTAGTTATTATCATTTCAAATAAAGTTTTTTTTGTTACAATGATTTCAAATAATTAAATAAGTGAGGAAAGTGTACGAAAATTATGAGATATGCTGTTGGGGGCAGGTAAAAGTTTCATCATAATTATAGTTGCGTGGGTGCTTTAACGTAAAATCAATCATTAGTTGGAACCAGCACAACTTCGTTGTGTGTTTAGCTTCATTAACGGATGTATGAACAAATTACAGCATCTACAAAACCGAATAATGGGTTCCTAGTTATTGTTTCTTGGTATTTGGATTTGTTTAATTTTTAAAAAAAATATTTTTTAATAAAAATCTCTGAATAAAATTTTAATTATTATTTATTTTAAATATAAAATAAACTAATCTAAATACATAATTATTATTCATCTAATTTTGTTGAGAGATGTTTATTTTCAAATGCATGGCTATTTTTATGATTTTCCTTTTTCTTAAAGCGTGCGTCGTGCATCGTGCATCGTGCATCGTGCATGTGACTAAGAGGTCAAATAATTTTGTGTCCCCCATCTATCATGACCCTTTATAAATTGGATGGAATTAAAAGGTTTTGACTGAAAGTTGCGCTGTGTCCCTCTCACACAAAGTGTCCAATCTCACGCCATAAAAATTGAAATTACCGTTTATTATGTAAGATTTTGAATCACGTAGAGCTTATCACAGTAAAAAATAAATAAATAAAAGAAAATCACATATGTTCTGAATTAGGTTTAGAGAGTATTTGAGGTAGGCACGTTACGGTGATTTCTCCTTTGAGCAGTGGCTGAGCGTGTTGCACAGGAGGTGAGTACCTGCAAAGAGACTCTAACGCTCAAGTCAGGCAATGCACAAGAAGGTTTAAGAGATTGGATTAAAAGTTACCTTCTTAAGATGACTCAACCATGTATTTATAGAGCGTACACAGAATCCTAATGGGATCCTTACTGAATGCAGGTAATTTAGGATTAGTATCCTGATAAGGATCATCTTTCCATTATTATAGGATACGTCCCTGTAAATCTGGGATTAAGATATGAAAAATATCTAGCCATCAACGATATCTATAAATCCTATAATATCGTAAGTTGATGATTGGCAGTTACAGATATTTAGGGATTCATCCTCTGCATGAATCTATCAACCACGATGTCATATCCTAACACCGCTCGAGGGCCGTAATCCGTGGTTCGGAATACGTCGTGAGTCTTCCTCTACGCCAGCTAGGAGGAGTCTGGTAGTGTGCATGCCGGGTTGATCCCATAGAGCAAGATCCCGGATCATGGTCCAGAACAGTTACCCCCAGCTTGGCTCTTGGATGAGACAGACCAGAGTCAAGTTTAGAACGGATCAACCATCACATGGCTAACATGGTAATTCGACGGATAGGTGTTAGACCCCGGGTTATTACCGATGTCCTCGTCCTATTTAGTTACGAGTAAAGATTTCTGCCCCCAAGTAAGAGTACTAGGAATTTATGGAGATATGTTCAACATAAATTCTAAATGTGATCTCTGGCGGTAACAGACTGCGATTTTCTGGAAAACTGATACTTGGACTTTATTGGGGAGTAGTGATTCTTTAATTCTCAATGTCAGTTTCATACGGATTTTCTCAACTACTCCCTATCTTTATGACCAATCAGAGATTAGAAGCATTTATTTCAGCTGACTTCATGGGATCAGGTCACCTTTTACGAGGCCAATCAGAATCCCTCATGCATGTCATAAGTAGAGAATACTTCTCCGTGAGCTTGCATTCCCTTCTTTTTCATTCTCGAATAGAGATGATTTCTTCCAGGAGAGTGAGTGTAGTTCTTTCTTCATTTCCCACTTTTGTGAAGAGAGCTTCATCATCTGTAGGGATTATACTTTTATTTTTTCCAAAGTTCTTGAAGATGTTTGATCTTCCCCGAGCGTTTTTTCCTTTTAACAGGGGCCTTTCTTTCTTGGCGTAAAACTGGGTTGCTATGCATTTAGAGAGGCGGAAGCCTTTCTCTCCTAGCGTACACGGCAGTGTCTGATCCAATGTGTTGCCAGGATGAGACAATGCCTTCGTCTACTATTGCATGAGGACTCGATGGAGTACACTGTTCCTCTTTCCATCTTCTTGGCGGGCTATTTGAAAGCACCTGACCGGTCTTCTTCGTAGTACGGCTGGATATGCAAGGATGCCGGGTCGAAGGAAGTGAGGACCCCCTTGGAGCAAACAGAGATGGTCTGCTTTCTTTGACTTGCTTTCAAGGAAGCAGCGGGTATCCGCTTCTGCCATTATCCGTTGAGAAGGTGGGAGAGGAACAAGTGAGTGGAGGATTTCTACTCCGGAGTGGCTTCAGTCTGTTCCGAGGTGGAAAGGCCGCTGTAGCTGCTCCGTAACTTGAGGCAACTTGGAATGGTTGATGTCGGCGGAGGATTCTTCAGCTAGAGAGGTCGTACCCCTTCCAACAAGTGAAAGAAGATTTCGGTCTTTAGTTGCATCGCGAAGAAGCAATGCAAGGAACTTTGGTATTTTTTCCGGGATTATGATCCCGGTTTGCCAATGTTCTTCAAAGCCAATCCACTTTTTCAAGAAACCGAGGTTTGGAGATGTGGATGAGGTATGATTCAGGCAGCCAGAGATGTTTGTCCCCTTTCCTGGGATACCTTTATACATTCCATGTCTCAATATTTTCTTTTTCCTCCTTTTCAGATGTATGACAATGTATGGAATGAAAATGATTCAATAGGCTTTACCTTCTCTGTACTTATTCTATACTTTCATTACATTTTTTTTGTCGAGGTAACGCTGCCAGGATGAGTCCAACGCTTATCCCGGTATAACCCCGTAAAGACATTGTCGGGATAGGTCCAATGCCAACGTGGCATAATCGCCATAACAATTGCACCTCGGCGTTAGTTCGTAGTCCGTGTTGTCAACAGTGATTTGAAGCTGGGATCCGCGGTACAAACCCAGGTTCTCGTTTAACATTCGTATGATGCTTTGGATTACTGCCTAACTATCCTTTCAACTGCTATTACAGTTGTGTGGGCCACGTGGTGTGATTTCATCGGAGAGACGTGCCTAGAGCTCCGCGAGTCATGATGAGCACCTTTTGAACTTGTGATGGAGAGGACAAAAATGTCCCCAAACCGTTCAAACCTTTATAAATAAGAGTCAAAGGTTCGTCTTCCTCACTTTACCATTTTTGGCCTCCTTCACTGAAAACACCGTGCGGCGAAAGCTTTGGCTTCTTTTGGGTGCTTTCCAACCACTCGAAACTTCTCCATTGTTCGAGCATTCTGCCTTTACATAGTAAGTAGCTTTCTCTCAACCCTCTCCTTATTTGCGCTTTTAGTATGTTAATAACTTTTTAAAGAGTAGAGTAGCTTTGCATTTCTGGTTTTGCTTTCTTTCAAGTAGACCTTAGTGATTTAGGTAGGTTTTGTCGCCTCCCTGAAACACCATCTTCGCTGCGCCATGCACGACGGAGGAGTTCTCCTGAATACTTTATTTCTGGTGGGACAGGAGGTCGGTAGGGGAGGTTTGGATTACTTTGCTCTCCCTGTGTCTAAATCTATGAGATTATTAATTCTGACAGTTGCTTACCGACTTCTTTGGATGTTCTTAGGATTTTCATGGCTAAAGGAAAAAAGGCTAAAGTCCAGCCCCCACTCCACGACGTCCGTGACCCGGCAGAGGACGAGCTTATTCGAATTCAGCGGGGTCCCGGGCTGGTATGCCCCTGGGTGGTGGACGACGTATGGAATTGTCAGTGCAAGTTTTCGAGCGAAGCCATACTTCGAGAATCCTTATTTGCCTTGGATTTAATGAACAAAGCTCGGGACGACGAATTGCAAGTTGTCTGTCCAAGCTAGAGTGAGAGAGTGTGTTCCTGCCGAGAAGCCGGTTCACATTTTATGTTCCTGTATGAGCCCATTTTCCTCAAGTTGGGGCTTAGGATGCCGTTTTTTGACTTTCAAATGGCCGTCCTCTATACTCTTCATGTGGCCCCTTCGTAGATCCATCCTAACGGTTGGGGCTACATCATCTTGTTCGAGAGGTTTTGTCGGTTAATGAGCCTTAAGTGCTTAGTTAATACCTTTTTTTATTTTAATACAAGAATAAACACCCAGGGGACGGTAAGGCAAATGAGTTGGCTCGTCATCCGGTCACGGCTTAGTTGTAAGTCCTTTGATGTTTTCAAAGAAAGCTTCAAAGGGTTTAAGACTGCATTCTTCAAGGTGAAAGCCAAGGAGGGATGTCAATCATTCTTCCTAAAGCCGGACGGGGAGCCAGAATTTCTACTTTACTGGACGCATGGCTGCTGGGATGTACCCATCGATTTAATTGAAAAAGAGGAGGGAGACCTCGAACCCGAGGTGCTTAGGTCTGTCAGGTTCATAACCCGGTATGCTAAGAAGCATTGGAACATCAATATTAGAGATGTTCTCTGTACCCCTGGTGATGATCTTCTTTATGCTTTATTAGGTAGGAATTAGGGCGTTATTACCCGTAGTATCCCTAGGTGTTTGCTCTGTCTTCATATAACAATGTTTTGGTGATATGCTGATTGTACTTATTTCTGTTTTCTTTTAGTTAGCAACATGACTTCTGGGTCTTCCATGGTTGCCCTGCATTCCTTAAGAAATCGGAGGAAGGGAAAGAAAACCACGGCTTCTTCCTCCGCGGCCAATTCGGCCTCCTCCGACCAGGGCATTGTTATCGCAAAAAGAGATCAACCGGGTTCCCCTACCCATAATTTTAAAGGGAGAAAGAGGCAGGCTATCGAAGGACCTTCTGAACATGATGAAAGGTCATCGGAGGGCGGTGATAAGGAAAAGGCAGATTTCTTGCCAATTGTGAACACCCAATTTTGACCGGGCTTAAAAATTTAAAAAAATAAAAAAATAAAAAATAATAAAAAATAATAAAAAAAAAAAATAAACAATAAAAAATAAAAAAAAAAAAAAAAAAAAAAAAAAACAAAAAAATACTCACTCACGCTCCCGCTAGCACCCACTAACTCCATTTTTCTTTCTTTTCTTTTTCTCGCTTTGTTACTCATTTCCCACCAATTTGCACTCCACTATTTCCACGCCCTCTCTCTCTCTTTTTCTTTTCGTTTTTGTCTCACACATAAATGCCGCAACCCACTCACTTAACCTCTTTCCCGTAATTTCGCAATCAACCGACAACCCCTCCATTATATTCTTTTCCTTCTCTTTTACACGATGAGGCTTGAAAACCAAAAAGTCTCCATAATCCTCTGCCATCATTTTTTCTTCCGAGGCCGGGCAGGCTGCGAAACCCAATCCTTCATCTCACCCTCACCTTCCTCTTCCTACCGTAGCCACCCATTACCCACCGAGTCAACTCAGTGCAACTCCAACCTTCCAACCGTGACTCACTCACCATCCTCCAACCTCTTTCACCCAAACACCTTCTTCGCCAACTTCAACCTCCTTCACCCCTAAACACCACCCCTATTCCCAAAAAACCAAACAGAATCCATCACCACAACCCTCACCTCCAACCTCTTCACCCAAATATACCATCTCACCTCCCATCCACAACCGAGTCAACTCAAGTAAATCACCATTCTTCCATTATTCACGTAAAACCCAACCCTTTTCCTTCATACAGTTTCTTCCTTCATCTTTACCCATTTACCTTCCTCACCACTCTCCCATTTTACGTAAAAACCCAACCACTTTTCTTCACACAGTTTCCTCTTTCTCCATTTCACATAACCATCAACCAACACCTCCAAACACCTAACCAAAACTCCATAACCATCAATCATCCAAACAAACCCATCCTTCCATCCTCCACCACATCATCTTCACCATTCACAACCGAACCTCAAAACCGTAACCTTGCCACTCCATCACCATCTTCACTCCCAAACAGTAAGCTTAATCAGGACCACCGTGACCCTTTCATCATTTTCATCCTAAAAACACCACCGGATAACCCTCTACCATAATAAATCGCCAAGCCTTCTCCTCCACCGTACCCCAAAGATCGTAAAACAGAGCGAAGATCTTCACCCATAGAATCCTTGCATATCGATTCGCTGCGTCCTCACCCCAAACTCGCGTCCTCCGGCCTAGCTCCAGCAACTGCTCCTCCACCCATCTCACCTCTCATTCACGGCCTTCACCCCAAAGACCATCATCTTCATTGCCCGAACCCGCAAGCCGCCAGTCCGAATCACTTGAACCGGGACCACGCCCCAGATCCGACCGTCAAACCGAAAGCCACCCCACCAAGGTCCGGCCTAGGCCCCGCAACCAGCGCGCCGCTCTCTTCTCTCGTCGCCGCTGCATCTCTCGCGAGCCTAGATCCAGCCAGATCTATACCGAGATTCGACCCCAACACTCATACCGCGAACCAACTCCGACGCAGGTTCCGAGCCGTCGCTGTGCTCTCCTCTCGCGCCATCACCTCACCGCTAGCCTCCATTGTTGCAGCTCCTCTTCCTTGCAATGAAAGTGAAGAATATTTGAGGTAACTCAGCAGGTAAGCTATGGTTCAGTTTTTTTTTTACGTTTTAGTTACTTTACTAAATTAAAATGAAAAAATAATAATAAAAGGTGAAAACAGGATTTTGGGCCACTGATGCACCAGCCCACTCATGTTGGATCAGTCTGCAATTGTTTAAAAATGCTATTATTATGTGTTGGGCTTTATCAGGATATTTGGGTCTAATTCAGTTTAGTTTATTCAAACCTGACAACAAAATAAAATAAAATTTGGTGGGCTTGGTAAATTTTAGAATGTATAAAAAAAAGAAAAAAAATGAGAAAAATCTAAAAATTGTTAAAAAATAAAAAATTTCATTTTGTAGTTGTTTGATCTATTTAATCTTACCTTTTATTATTATTTACCTAGCTCATGGAAAGTTGTGTTTATTTATTTGTCTTTGTGTATTACTAAAAAATAAAAAAATATTTTAATAAAAGCAATGACCAGTAATGGTGATTGAATAGTGAATGCTATCTTCAATGTTACTCGGATCATAAGGGTTTATTGAGTAGCCTAGTGCTAACTTGAATCCTGTGCAAGATTGGATTCGCTTTCAAATAAAAATCTTTTAATTAAAATCAATTAACCCACACTTATTTTCTAAAGAACTACGTAACTTTGAGTTCCCCATTGCACCAGGGGATACGTAGGAGCAGAATTTCATTTCTCATCAAGCCAAATTTAAATTTTCACAATTTTGTGGTTTCGCTTTTTAGTTACAATGTTTGCAAAAAAGGGTAAAATAAATATTTTCAAGGATTGTTAATAATTTGCACAATTGACTTAAGGTACCGTCTTAGGGCCCAGTGCGTTAGAAGTCTTTGTGGGATTAAGTTTCCACCCTTCTCTAAGCATAACCGACTCCAGAATCCAATCTGGTTCTAAAGACCATTTTCAAAGAAAGGTTTTCCAATTTTTCCAAATTCAAATAAAATTGGTGGCGACTCCATTTTTCCATTGTCATATTTTCATTTTCTAAAAATCCAATTCGAGTTGCTGTTTCCCCGCCGCGATCTCCGGTCGCGACAGATGGCGACTCCACTGGGGATATTTGGAGAGTCAAGCCTGTCGTTGTTAGTTGTGCAAATTGTTAATAATTTTCATTTATTTAGATTACCCTTTTTATCCTTGTTTGTAATTGGATTTTATTTATTTTGTTCTATGTAAATATCTGATAGCGTTATCCCTGTGTTTGTTTTGACCTGGCATACTTGTATATAATTTGTACTTAATTGTGCATAATTGTTGAAACCTTAGGATAGATGATTGCTGCCTGGTTATTGTATATATGTTTTACGCAGGTTGGGGTAGTTTTATCTTTTAAAATTTTTGTACAGTTTGTATGCTCCCTCACACACATCACTATCACTTACCTCACACACTTTTTGGGCTCTATACCCGAGTCGCAGTGCGAACCCGAGGAGTAGGAGGGGTCTCGCTTTTGTTATTGAGGGGCTTTATGCTCACTTGACATCTGTTGAGACACCACTCAGATTGTTACCATTATCATGGACGAATCATATTGAGAGGGTTTATCCCTACTTGTGATTAATTCATGATTTGGGTCTTTGTCTTTCGAGATAAGGGCAATCTGGGAACCATGACTTTTTAGAAGTTTAGACCTGTCCCGAAAATCTTGCACTGATAGATTGAGCATAGTGACTGTCAAATCTTAGGTTCCACCTGACTAGGGCACAAAAGGGAGCGTACTTCTTTTTCTTTAGTTATCTGTTTCTCATATCATTCATTCTTGCAAAAAAAAAAAAAAAAAAAAAAAAGAGAAAGAAAAAAAAAAAAACTTGCATTTTCATGACATTGCATTTCAAAAAAATCATCATGCGTTTTTATGGCATTCTTGACTAAAAAAAAATCATGCATCTTCATAGCATCCCTAGCATAAAAAAAAAAAAAAAAAAAACTTGCATTTTCATGACATTACATATAAAAAAAATCACGCATAACATCCCTAGCATTCAAAAAAAAGGGGCTATTCATCGCTTGCATTTCATGACATTGCATTTCAAAAAAAAAAAAAAAATAATAACTTGCACTTCATGACATTACATTTCAAAAAATATAATACCTTGCATCCTCATGACATGCATTGCATAAGAAAAAAAAAGAGAAAGGGGATATCCCCTCTTGCATTGTCATAACTCAAAAAAAAAATGTGTATTTGCATGGCATGCATTATCCTTTGGGTTTACGACCCTATAAGGGTTTCTCCATGTAGATTGTTAGCATACGTTCTCTAGAGTTACCTCGATAAGAGGTACCCCTAGAATGCACCATTCTTTTTCTAGCATGCTTACATTTTTTTTAGTATTGTAGGGTGAGTTTGCTGGGAAAAGTGGAAAGATTGGTACTTATCAATAGCAAAGAATGGAAGAAAGGTGTCATGGGCAAAACACAAGCAATGCAGTTGACCACAAGAGGAACATGAAGATTGCTGTTAATGGCAGTGACCTGAGGCTTATGAGAGACATTACTCAACAGATGACTCCCTGAAGCTCGATCGGAGTTTTCGAGTAGTTATGGGCAGATCTTGGATTTATTGCGCATCACAGTTGAAGAGCCTGTTTTGAGTGGCTTAGCTCAATTTTGGAACCAGTCTCTGAAATGTTTCGAGTTACCTGACCTAGATATTGCACCAACCATTGAAGAGTACGCTATCATGTTAAGACTCCCAATGAGCAAGCACCCAAATGTTTATCTTTATGGAGGATATTATGTGTCAGTAGGGAAGATAGCAGAACCGATAGGGGCTCAAACAAGTCAATTGGGATTGGAAAAAGGGGAGGAGAGAAGGCTTGAAGAAAAGCTACCTCGAAGCACATCTTCAGTATCTAGCACAACAAGGAAAGTGGGATTTCTTTAACAAAACACTGGCCTTAACCATCTTTGGGTTAGTGTTATTCCCATTTACCTCAGATATGGTAGATCAAGCAGCAATGGATGTATTCTTCAAGTTTGAGAAGCATAAAGCAAATCCAGTCCCTGCTATTCTTGCTGATACTCTCTTGACGATGGAAATCTGTCATCAAAAGGGTGGTGGAAAGATTCGATGTTGCACACACATGTTGTATGTTTGGATCATAACACACATGGATGTGCGCAATCGCCTGGGACTCCTACCTGACCCGTTAAAGAATTTTGGTCGCATACCAGTGAAGCAACAAAAAGCTTATGAATGGAAAAATGAGTTTATGAGGATGGGGCCAGATGCTTTCAAATGGGTATGCCCGTGGTATCATGGAGAAGAGATAATTTTCAGTTGTGGTGACTTCCCTAGTGTTCCTTTGATGAGCCCTAGAGGTGGTGTGTCATACGCGCCAATCCTTGTGCTTAGACAACTCCGATGGACTCAATATGTGCCCAACGAAAAGCAACTTGAAGGGTTCAGCTTCTTATACCAGCAAGATGGAAACACTACTAAGCTCGAAAAAGAGATTAGAGATGCTTGGAAGAATATACATATGGCGGGAACAAAGGAATTGGGGAAGCATGTGGTAGTCTGTACCCCCACTCGAATACTTGCAATGGAGAGAGGCAAGAAGGGTGCAAAATAACATCCTTCAGATAGTTTCAGAGGATAAAGGTCATCCTCAGATCATACCTCAAATGGCCACCGAGATGGAAAGACTAAAAGCACAGATGAAAGTCTTGGAACAAGAAAAGGAAGCCGCTGAGCTAAAAGTAGTCATCCACCAGAGTCGATGCCAGAAGCTAGCTGATGAAGTTGAATATTTAAAAGACACATGTGCAAATATGGCTGAGACCCCAAGCCGAGTAAAAAGGGCAAGGAAAGGAAAGGAGATAGAATTTGAAAAGGCCACAACAGAAGTTCGTGAATTGCGAGCAAAGATAAGCACCAGGAAGAGACAATGGCGTTGGTTTTGCAAGAGAAAGGAAAGTTGGAGACAAATGCTAAGGTACAAGATCGTAGAATGCAAGCCTTGCAAGAAGCTCTGACTGAAGCAAAGTGCCGCTCTGACCAAGGACGGGCATTAGCTACCAAATATCATGATGCACTCATGGAAGCGAACCTAGAGAATGAGCATTTAAAGCTGCAAATTCAAGAGTTGGGGCGAGACCATGAGCAGTGGAGACTCGAGGCCCAAAGACTAGTGAGACAGAAAGAAGAATGGACAGAAATGTGGCAATCAGCAGCACAAGAGCAAAGGGTCGAAAAAGAAGAATGGAAGAAGAAATATGAGAGCATGTCTGATAGTGTGCAATATTATGCTGCGCAACTAGTTGATCGTTTTGAAGAGGCAGACCTCCAGATTCGACTGAATCCATTGTTACGGCTACCACAAAAAATAGCCGAGTTCATGAAATATTGTCGAGGTCTTGCTAAAGGTCTTAGGAAGAAACAAACAAAGTTGTTAATGTAATGTTGTCTAAGACCTTGGAGTGATTAAATTTTGAAATGAAAATGAATGATCAATTGCGGTGTTTTGTTCCAAACATTGATTTTATTGTTTTGCACTGGACATTATTCATTGAGAGGTGAATGCCCTCTTGAATAAGTCAACTTCGCTCTCAACCTGAGACAATTCGTCCTTCAGCGAAAGTATAGGAATCCTAGTATTCAAGTGAAGGGGTAGCTGCATTGCATGTGAATATCCAAGAAGATAGCACCCATTGAGGAGAGAATACTCCCTTGGGATCGCTATCAACCATATTCTTGCCTAAGGGATGCTTGAACCCAAAGTGAATTTGGGATCCTGCATTGCTATTGAATGTCCGTGCCGATCTTTCCATAATCACCAAGCATCCTCACAATAGCGCTAACCTCTTCTTTCCTTTTCTTGTTTAATGTTGTTTTGTTTTAATAAATCAATTTGATTCAGAATCATTGCGCGACCTAGGAAGGAAGATACCAATCAAACCCGAGTTCACAATACCAGATCTCGGACCAGGATGGTGCTAATAATCCTGAGGCAGGGAGGAATTTGAGCAGAGAAGTCGATGAAATGACAGGGAGGATAAATGAGGTGTCAGAAGCCCAAATACGGTTGGAAGCAATATTGCAAGACATGAGGGAATCTCTTCACTTAATCAGCGGGAATAGATGTACAAATGAGGTTGAAGCATATGCAAATGTGTCATCAATGACCGCCCGACCTTCCGGCTATTACTTCAGGCATCACTATGGGGATCCATGAACAACCACCTCAAACGACACCGGTTGTCATGCCTATTGGGGAGGGTATCGCACTTTGGAAGGTGCTCATAATGAAGTTCCAGGTTATGCTGGCCCTCCCTGGGAACAACCTCATGTGTCCATCATAGGGCAAGCAACAATACCTCACTCTGGGAATAGCCACGTCATGGCTGAGAAAGACAAGATGAAGGAAGAGTGGATGGAGAAAATGGAGGAACAGATCAAGGCAATCAAGGGCCCTAGTGCTTATGGGCCTCTGAGAATAGAAGAACTGTGTCCTACCACTGATGTCATAATCCCTAAGGACTTCAAGATTCCTGATTTTGCCAAGTACGATGGAAGTGGCAACCCTCGGTTTCATTTGATCAGTTATGGAACCAAGATGGCTGTTTGGTCCAAGGATGATAAATTCCTGATTAGCTTTTTCCACGAGAGTCTCACAGGTCCTGCTTTGGAGTGGTATCTTCAATTAAACCATTCTAAGATTTCTCGTTGGACAGAGTTGGCCGACCTATTCATGGACCAGTACAAGTTTAATCTGGACGCAACTCCGACCCGGGAACAATTGGGCTCGATGCAGAAGGGAAGTGATGAACCTTTCAGACAATACGCACAGAGGTGGAGAGCCTTGGCAGCTCAGGTTCAGCCCCCATTAACACTAGCTGAGATGTGCTCGTATTTCCTGGGAACCTTGGGAAACCCGTTTATCGGGGCAATGGTCGGGGCAGCCTATAAGGATTTTGCGGACTTGATAATGGCTGGAGAAAGGATAGAGGTTATGGCCAAGGCTGGGAAGTTCGGTGAACAATACGAGAGTATTGCCTTCAAGAAGGGATTCCACCGAAAAAGAAGGAACCCGAGGTGAGTTATGTCCAACGTCGCAGATCTTCGGACCCGATATTCCCCACAAAACTCAAGCCGCCAATTACCATATAACCCCGACTCGCACCTTCCATATCAAACACCTTCACTTCCTTATTACCCGCCCCACCAAACTATGCTCGTCGCAAACATCACCCCAACTCCGCAATTCCAAATCAATAATGTCCCCACACCACAACCATATATATGCTACCGCCCAACCTATACTCGATACCCACCGCACCTCCACAAGCCTACCCAAATCACCCACAACCTCGGCCAAACTTTCAAAATCAAGGTCGCTTTCGTCCACAAAACCTACCCCTTTCCCAAGACCGTCCATTTCAAATGCGGATCTGTTCCAAAAGTTGTTCGACACCCACCTCATTTCGGGAAATCCAGACGTCCCTTAGAACCACCGTTCCGGCGTGGTATAACCCGAATTTGACTTGCAAATACCACATGGATATCCCGGGACATTCAATTGAAGATTGTGAGGCTTTCAAGATGGCAGTAAGGAAACTTATTGCTTATGGGAAGCTTGACATTCAAGAAGAGGCTGGACCCAGATCGTCAACAACCCGATCCCTAACCATAGTGGAAGGAATGAGGCGAATGCCGTGGAGATGGAAGGACCTCCAATAAGGAATGCCATGAACTTACGCACGCCGATGACTCAGATATTTGAGGGGTTAAAGAAAGCAGGATATGTTATCACGGCATCGCCTTATCAATAAAAGAAGAGGAGAAGTATGATGAAGAATCAAGATGCGTTTACCAGTGTGGGGCAACGGGACACGATATTGAGAACTGTTGGGACTTTAAGGATCGAGTCCAGAGGTTGCTCACATTGGGAGTAATACAAGCAAGACCGGGGTAACTTCTTCTGAAGAGGTTGATGTGATTGAACGACTTGTACTCAAGGTGCCACCTCTCAACCAAGCTTCGGCGTCGGGAAAGTAGTATTGACGGTCAAGAAGCCAACACCATTTGCTTGTAATGACACCCGCGGTGCCCTGGAGCTATGAAACAAGGGTGGAGATAAAGGGAGTCGGGGAAGGGACTTCGAATGCCCGAGTGGCAGAAATACACCAAGAAGGAGACCCAGTGACTAACATAGTCGGGGTAGGAGGAATAACAAGGAGCGGGCGATGCTATGGCCCAATAGAGGTAGAGAAGAAAAAGAATGATAAAGAATGGAGAAATGAGGAAAATGCAAGAGAAGAGGAGAGAGGGAAAGAAGGGGAAGAAGAGTTCCTAAAGATAATGAAGCAAAGCGAGTACGATGTGGTGGAGCAGTTGAAGAAGACTCCAAGAAGGATATCCCTCCCGTCACTTATTTTGACATCCGAGTTACATCGAAAGGCGTTGCTAAGAGTACTAAATGAGGCTTATGTCAAACCCGATGTCACTCCTGAGAATATTGTCAGCATGGTGGACCCGATAAAGCACGTCAACATGATCACATTCATGGAGGAAGAGATCGCTTCTCGGTCGAGAAAAACCACGGGCTTTACACATAACCCTTAAATGCAAAGGGTATATGATTGCAAAGGTTTTGATTGATGGGGGGTCTGCGCTAAATATCCTACCGAAGTCGACTTTAAACTCATTATCAATAAGTGAGGATGAAGTGTTACCTCGAGAAAAGGTGTTGCGGGCCT
The DNA here is from genome assembly GCA_029884595.1 of Ormosia semicastrata. Lineage (NCBI taxonomy): Eukaryota > Viridiplantae > Streptophyta > Magnoliopsida > Fabales > Fabaceae > Ormosia > Ormosia semicastrata. Next base: position 83,166,229 of record JAQQTO010000060.1, read on the forward strand.
TTGATGGAAATAGGAGAAGCATCTTAGGAGAGGTGATGTTGCCATTAGAGATTGGTCCAAGCAATTTTCAGGTATTGTTCCAAGTTATGAACATTGAGCCTGGATACACAATGCTCTTGGGGAGACCATGGATCCATGTTGCCGGTGCTGTTCCCTCAACCCTGCATCAAAGTGTTAAGTATATTGAAAATGGGTCAATCATTACCATACATGGGGAGGAAGAGATTATGTTGTCAAAACCAGTTTCAGTGCCGTATGTGGAAAGTGCAGAGAAAGATGAAGAGAATTTGTGGCACAGTTTTGAAATAGTAGAGACTGGAGTCGGTAAAGATGAATCTCGACGCAAAGTGTGGATCAAGTGGTGGCCGGATTATGGCAAGTAATGGTTACGAGGAAGGAAAAGGCTTGGGCTCACAATTGCAAGGTACTATCACCGGTGTCCTTCCCAAAAAGTGGGACAAGTTCGGGTTAGGGTATGAGGCATCCTGGAAGAGAGAGCAAGGAGCATGACCCTCGGGAAGAAAAATGACAGGGGCAAGGTGATGAATATTCCCCACCTGAGGGAAACATTCCCAGCACCAGCCGAGGTAATCATGTCTGGAGAAATTATTCGCTCCCAATGCCATCCCACTGTCAATATGTTGCAGGAAGAAGGCCCAGAAGAAAGCAAGGCAATTCGTCCCTCCGTCGATGAGAAGCCGCCAAGAACCGGCAGCGGTCAAGTCCGAACCCGTTGATTGATGTGATTGTGTCCAAGTAATTGTCGGTCATATTTGTGCTAAGTCGATATTTAAGATTAGCTGTGTTTTAAGCTTATGTTTATGCTATTTGAGACATCAACTTAATGAATTCGCATGATTATTCAACATTCCTCCTCTTTGCACTTTAACTTGTCCACTTGCATTTATCATTTTTTGTTTTCTCTTTCTTTTGCCTTTTGTATAATATTTTGTTTTGTTTTCCTTTTATTATTCCTGCTCCATTCTGTTTTTCCAACTCCACGAAAATTACCTTCCAGGGATTTGAGTCTCATAGAAAGTTCGCCTCACGAAAGGGACCTTGAAAACTCATCAATTGTTTCCCATACGATGCTTGAGGAAGAAGATCTTGGATCTGATGAAGAGGAAGAAGTTGTTGAAAGTTTTGAAAAATTATTGGAGTATTCCGAGAAGGAATTTGACTTAAATGGCAAGGAAGCCGAGGTAATTAACATGGGGGGAAAGAAGAGAAAAAGGAGTTGAAAATGGTGAAAAATCCTGAATGTGAAGAAATGATTGCACTCTTCAAAGAATATATGGATGTCTTTGCTTGGTCTTATCGGGATATGCCTGGATTAGATCCGGAGATAGCATCTCATAAAATCCCATTATATCCAGATGTTGAGGTAAAGAAGCAGAAGTTAAGGAGGATGCATCCTGATATGTCCCTAAAGATTAAGGAAGAGGTGACTAAACAGCTAGAAGCAGGATTTATAGAAGTGTCAAGACACCCAGAATGGGTAGCTAATGTTGTGCCTGTGCCTAAGAAAGATGGGAAAGTCCGAATGTGTGTGGACTACAGGGATCTGAATAAGGCTAGTCCGAAGGATAATTTCCCACTCCCTCATATCGATGTGTTGGTTGATAATGCTGCTAAGAACCACATGTTTTCATTCATGGACGGATACTCAGGATACAATCAAATCCCCATGGATGTCAATGACAAAGAAAAAACCACTTTCATCACTCCTTGGGGGACATTTTGCTACACAGTGATGCCGTTCGGATTAAAGAATGCTGGGGCTACTTACCAACGCGCTATGGTTGCACTGTTCCATGACATGATGCACAAGGAAATTGAGGTATACGTGGATGATATAGTTGCCAAGTCTAGAGAGGGGGAAAGTCATGTGGCAGTTTTGCGTAAGCTGTTTGAAAGACTCAGAAAGTACAAACTGAGGTTGAATCCTGCCAAATGTGTTTTTGGAGCATCCACTGGAAAGCTACTCGGGTTTATTGTTAGTAGAGAAGGAATAAAAGTGGATCCAGACAAAGTGAAAGCAATACAGGAGATGCCTGCTCCTAAGACAGAGCGTGAAGTGAGAAGTTTCCTCGGGAGACTTAACTACATTGCTCGATTCATCGCCAACTTGACCAGCACTTGTGAGCCTATATTCAAGCTGCTGAAGAAACACCAGCCAGGAAGATGGGATGAGGAATGTCAAGGAGCTTTTGACAAAATAAAGGCTTATCTAATGAATTCCCCTGTTTTGGTACCACCTACGCCGGGTCGACCTCTGATATTGTACTTAACCGTACTGCCAACCTCCATGGGAGCAATGTTGGGGCAGCATGACGAATCGGAGAAAAGGGAGCAGGCAATTTATTATCTGAGTAAAAAGTTCAATGAATGTGAAGCCCGTTACATGGCTGTTGAAAAGACTTGTTGTGCTCTGGTTTGGACCTCAAAACGGTTAAGGCAATACATGTTATATTACACCACTTGGTTGATCTCCCGAATGGACCCCCTGAAGTATATATTTGAAAGCCCTCATGTTTCATTAAGGGTTTCAAAATGGCAGTGATACTATCGATTCGACATCAAATACATGACTCGTAAATCCGTCAAAGGAAGTGCAATTGCGGATCATTTAGTGAAAACCCTCTTGAGGGTGGACAACTAGTAACATCCGAGTTCCCGATGGAGAAATTTTGACAGTAGAAGGAGAAGAAGAAACTGAGGATGAGCCCATTTGGAAGATGTATTTTGATGGAGCGGTCAACATGCATGGTAGTGGCATAGGAGCCGTGGTTGTTTCACCAACTGGAAAGCAATATCCAGTCGCTATCAAGCTTGATTTTGAATGCACCAATAATGTTGCAGAATATGAGGCCTGTGCTAATGGTTTACAAGTTGCAATTGATTTGGGGATCAAACAGCTAAGCGTATTCGGAGATTCAGCGCTCATCATTTATCAGGTGAACGGTGAATGGCAAACCAAAGACCCGAAGTTGGTGCCCTATCAAAAGTATTTGACCCAACTAATCGAGAAGTTTGAGGAGGTGACCTTCTCCCATTTGACTCGAGATAAAAACCAGTTCGCAGATGCCTTGGCCACTTTAGCTGTGATGACCAAATTGGAAGTTCACAATAATGTTCAACCTATCCAAGTAAAGATGCACAGTGAGCCTGCATATTGTGCTAATGTAGAGGATGAGCCAGATGGTAAGCCATGGTACCATGACGTCAAGCAGTATATTCAGCATAAAGAATACCCAACTGGGGCAAATGAAGTGAATAAGAAGACTATCCGTAGGTTGTCAATGGCCTTTTTCTTGAATGGAGAGATTTTGTACAAGAGAAATCATGATGGCACTTTGCTTAGGATGCGTGGATGCTCGTGAAGCTCGCATAATCATGTCCGAAGTCCATGAAGGAATTTGTGGAACTCATGCTAATGGTCATATGATGGCACGAAAAATTCTAAGGAGTGGTTATTATTGGTCCACCATGGAAACGGACTGCATAGAATATGTACGAAAGTGTCAAAAATGTCAGATATATGCAGATCGAGTAAATGCACCTCCATTTCCCTTGCACAATTTGGTATCTCCATGGCCTTTCTCAATGTGGGGAATAGATGTCATTGGACCCATTAATCCTAAAGCTTCCAATGGTCATCGCTTCATTTTAGTGGCGATTGATTATTTCACCAAGTGGGTAGAAGCTTCCTCGTATGCCAATATCACTCAAAAGGTATTTTTGAGATTCCTTAAAAGGGATATCGTCTGCAGATATGGAATTCCAGAAAGGATAATAACTGATAATGGCACTAATCTCAATCTGCGGTCTGAGATTCAAAAGTTTTGTGAGAGTTTCAAAGTTCAGCATCATAATTCAGCTCCTTATAGGCCCCAGATGAATGGTGCAGTTGAAGCCGCAAATAAGAATGTCAAGAAAATCATTGCCAAGATGGTAGTGAATTACAAAGAATGGCATGAAATGTTGCCCTATGCTTTGCACGCATATCGTACCAATATACGATCTAGCACTGGGGCAACGCCTTTCTCTTTGGTATATGGGATGGAGGCCGTCTCTCCTATAGAAATTGAGATTCCTTCTCTAAGGGTCTTGATGGAGGCAGAGTTGGAAGAATCCGAATGGGTGAAAACTCGACATGAGCAGATTGAATATGATAGAAGAGAAAAGATTGATAGCTATTTGCCATGGACAATTATATCAAAGCGTAATGGGCGAGCCTTCAACAAGAAAATTCGTCCCAGAGACTTTTGTTCGGGAGATTTGGTTTTGAAGAAAATTCTCCCTAATCAAGAGGATGCCAGAGGGAAATGGGCTCCAAACTACGAAGGCCCGTATATAGTCAAGCAGGCATTTTCAGGAGGAGCATTAATTTTACAGAATATGGATGGAGAAGAACTGCCAAGGCCCGTAAACACTGATGTTGTCAAGAGATTCTATGCCTAAAAAAAAAAAAAAAACCAAAAAAAAAAAAAAAAAAAAAAAAAAAACAAAAAAAGAAGGACCCGTTAGGTGAAAACCCAAAAAGGCGGTCTAAGCAAAAGTAAGGGCAAATAAACAGGCAAGATCTCAAAGAAAGTTGGCATGAAACTCTTTGAAAGGTGCACCCAAACTGGGGCAATTTTGAATTATGATCAGCTAAACTGGGGCAATTTTGTTCGCTTTCAATTGGCTACACTGGGCAATTATTTTTGAAAGACTGAGGAGAAGATGTGTTGAAGGAAGTAACCACACAGAGGCAATAGTTGAGTTATCAGGACATTGTAGGGAATCAATTGAATGAGGAACAAGGAACCAATACTGGGGCAAATTTTTCTTATCCTTTGTAATTTCCTTTATTTTCAAGCATATGCCTTACTAAAGTTCATGTATGATCAGATCACCAAAGCAATAAAAAGGAGTTTGTTCATTCAACGAATTTCCATCCATTCGTGAATGCATGTTTACTTATTAAGTTATGTCTCAAATAGGATAAATTTATGGTTAACGATTTGATTTGACAATTCCACAATAATTTTTCGATGATTGACTTAGACTAAAAGATCTCAGCAGCTCGAACCACAGATTGCAACGCAGTATTGGATTTGTTGCCAAGGAGAAAAGGGAATTAAAAAGAAGAAGAAAGAAAAAGGATGAGTAAGAATGATTGAAGTTATCGTGTCTAACGAGCAAAAGCACGTGAACGAGGGGTTTGATTGGTCAAAACTTTCCAAAATCGCCGTTGGTTCAAAGGTCTTTTAATAAAACTAAAAAAAAAAAAAAAAGAAAAAAAAAGAGAAGAAGAAAAGAGAAGAAAAATCCTGTTTTCCGGGACTCGTTGCCCATTTGTGTTCATTTTAATTTCATTTAATTTCGTTGAGCGCATCGGCTCCATGCATTTTAAATTTCGTTGAGCGCATCGGCTCCTTGCATTATACTTTTCGTTGAGCGCATCGGCTCCATGCATTTTAATTCTCGTTGAGCGCATCGGCTCCATGCATTTTAATTTGTCAATTCTTTTGAGCGCATCGGCTCCATGCATTTTAATTCTTTTGAGCGCATCGGCTCCATGCATTTTAATTCGTTGAGCGCATCGGCTCCATGCATTTTAATTTCTGTAATTCTTTTGAGCGCATCGGCTCCATGCATTTTAATTCTTTTGAGCGCATCGGCCCATGCATTTTAAATTGTTGAGCGCATCGGCTCCTTGCATTTTACTTTCTGTTGAGCGCATAGGCTCCATGCATTTTAATTCCTGTTGAGCGCATCGGCTCCATGCATTTTAATTTCTGTCAATTCTTTTGAGCGCATCGGCTCCATGCATTTTAATTTCTGTCAATTCTTTTGAGCGCATCGGCTCTATGCATTTTAATTCTTTTGAGCGCATCGGCTCCATGCATTTTAAAATTCTGTTGAGCGCATCGGCTCCTTGCATTTTAATTCTGTTGAGCGCATCGGCTCCATGCATTTTAATTTATGTCAATTCTTTTGAGCGCATCAGCTTCATGAATTTTAATTCTTGAGCGTTTTGACGCTTTGCATGTTATTTCTCGCATTTGTTTTACATCTTGTGCTTTGCCGGACAAAATTAGAGTTCATGTCTTTACTCGTTTCTTACGATGACAAAATGAAAAACCACGGTTCTTCTTTTTATCTAATAAGAAACAAGTAAAGAGGGCAACCTGAACACCTAATTTTTTTTGACCAGGACTACAATAAATAAAAATAAAAAATAAAAAATAAAAAATAAAAAATAAAAATAAAAATAAACAAAAAAAAGTCACATTCACTTTCTCATGTCCCTCACTTCACTCATTCACGTAGCACTAACACAACACTCTTTTCTTCTCATTTTTTTTATTATTCCAACAACTCCTCACTCACATTTCACTAACTTTTTTTTTTTTTTTTCTTCTTTCCCCCACCCACTCACTACCTGCACCCACTTCACTCATTCACGAAACCCATTCACTACACTCACTCTCACCCACTCCCCGACACCCTCACCAGCACACACCCCACTTCACGTAACAAAGAAAAGGGAGTGGGGGCTCAATATAAAATAAAAAAAAGAAAAGAAAAGGGGAGGAGTGATTGACGCAAAAGAAAAAAGAGAAGAAAGGATCAGCAGAAAAAAATAAAAAAGAGAGAATTTTGATAAAAAGGAGGATTTTAGGGAGATTTTAGGGAGAAGATGAAAATTTGAAGGAAGTCGCAAACTCCCAGACGGTGAGCAATCATCACACCCACTACCATCCTCTTCCCTCCAAAATGTGAAGGATCCCTCCATAAATGCTCGCCATCATTTTCTCCAAGAGATCCTTGATAACCCATTCCTTAAAAAAAAAAAAAAAAAAAAAAACTTCGCCAACCCCTAACCATCTTCGCCAATCCCATCTCCATCTTCTCGCCACCCTCTCATCTCCAAACTCCATCAACCACCGCAACCTCACTTCTCCTTCCACCTTTCATCAACTACGTGAAGCAAGCCTCCCCGTGATTTCCAATCTCTATCTTTAACACTTCACCATCTCTCTAATCACCCTTATCTTCTCCAGAACTCCATCATCCACGTGAACTCCACCCATAACAGCACCTCATCATCCTTCCAAAAACTTCATCTCCCATCACCATCTTCAAGCAACTCACCCTTTACCACCGTTACTCACACCAGATCTGCACCCAAAAGCCTTAGCACTACACTCATTGGTAGCTGCGTTTTAAAAAAAAAAAAGCAAAAGTTTTCTTCTTTGCTATCACTTTGAAGAGCAAAAAGAAAAAAAAAGAAGTTTTTTTTTTTTGTCTCTGTTTTGTTCGTTGCAACCTGCAGCGCCCATTCCCTTCTGTTTTCACGAGAAGACCAAAGCTTGATCTTTCATTCCTTTGTATCTCTATCTTCAGTAAGTGTTTTATCATTCAATTATTTGCTTTTATTTTATTATAATTATTTATTTTTTTTTTTGTCTTGTCGATTGTATTCTCTTGATAATTGAATGTGGCTGTGATTTGAAATTGATATTTTGATTTGGATCAACATCTTTTTTATTTTTAACATATAAAAATAAATAGTGGAGGCTTTGGATTAAAGAAAATCAGACCACTTTCAAGTGGTTATGCGCCATCTATCTTCGTTTTTTTTTTTTTTTTATATTTGAATAAACAATTAATAAAAAAAAAGAAAAGTTAAAATTTATATAAAAAAAAGTGAAACCACGTGAAAGTGGTTGTTGGCCATCTTTTCACTTGTCGCCATCTTCGCTTTTTTTTTTTTTTTTATATTTGAATAAACAATTAATAAAAAAAAAAGAAAAGTTAAAATTTATAAAAAAAGTGAAACCACGTGAAAGTGGTTGTTGGCCATCTTTTCACTTGTGTCGCCATCTTCGCTTTTTTTTTTTTTTTTATATTTGAATAAACAATTAATAAAAAAAAAAAGAAAAGTTAAAATTTATATAAAAAAAGTGAAACCACGTGAAAGTGGTTGTTGGCCATCTTTTCACTTATCCGCCATTTTTTTTTTCGTATTTCAAAAAAATAATAATTAAAAATAAAAATAAAAAAGGTTTATCGGAAGTTTGAAACCGAATACCACGTTCATGTGGTATCATGACTTTTTACATAAAAAATGAAAAGGTAAAGACAAGATAAAAAAAATAAAAAAAAAAAAAAAAAATAAATAAAAAAATGTAAAAAAGAAAGAATAAAAAAAACAAAATAAAAAATAAAAAATGAATAATCGAAAGTAAAAAAAAAATTAAAAAATAAAACAAAAAATATAATTTGAGTTTAATTGTTTGTGTATTTAGGATCAATTCTTGTTTGATATTCATTTTATGGTATGTTTTGTGTTGTGTTTCTGATTAATGATAAAAAAGATAAAAAAAATAAAAAAATGAAAAAAATATAAAAACAAGGATAAAAAAATATAAAAAAAAAAATAAATTTTGAGTTGTTTGATTTTGTGATGTTTTTGTTTCTTTTCTATTTATTTATTTAACTCATAAGGATTTGTGTTTATTTGTTTGTCCTCGTGTATGCTCTAAAAAAAAAATCTTCTTTTAATCAATGCGATGACCGATGATGTTGATTGAATAACGAATGTTATCTTCAATGTCGTTTGGATCATAAGGGTTTATTGAGTAGCCTGGTGCTAACTTGAACCCTGTGCAAGAATAAATTTGGTTTTCAAATAAAAGTTTTTTTTTTCTTAATTAAAATCAATCAATCCACACTTATTTTATAAAGAACTACGTAACTTTGAGTTCCCCATTGCACCAGGGGATACGTAGGAGCAGAATTTCATTTCTGTCAAGCCAAATTTAAATTTTCACAATTTTGTGGTTCCGCTTTTTAGTTACAATGTTTGCAAAAAAGGGGTAAAATAAATATTTTCAAGGATTGTTAATAATTTGTACAATTAATCCAAGGTACCGTCTTAGGACGGGTGCGTTAGGGGTGCTGTGGGATTAAGTTTCCACCCTTCCCTAAGCATAACCGACTTCCGAATCCAATCTGGTTCCAAAGACCATTTTCAAAGAAAGGTTTTCCAATTTTTCCAAATTCAAATAAAATTGGTGGCGACTCCATTTTTCCATTGTCATATTTTTAAAACAATTCGAGTTGCTGTTTCCCCGCCGCGATCTCCGGTCGCGACACCAATCATCACGGGGCACTCCGATCCCGGCCCCTTCATAGCTGGGCGATTTTTAAGCGGCGAGGTGAGACAGCATATTACCGAGCAAGGCCTAGCCCAAACCTTAGCTGCACTTCAAAGGCAAGCTCTCCGGGCTACGGTCGAGATTCGTGTAATCGAAGAGACTATCAAAAACGCTGATAGGCGGGCATCGAAAGAGCTGAAGACTTTGAAGAAAGAGAAGGAGGAAATTAACCAGAAGTTGATCGCGTCCTTAAAAACAAACGAGGATACTAGGGCAAGGGTCATCGAACTGGAAAAGAGGGTCATCGAACTGGAAAAGGTGTTGGCAGACTCTGAGGCTGCCAGGAATATCGAGAAGCTTAAGGCCGATAAAAGCATTGGCGCACTGAAGGCCGAGGTGGCTGAGCTTGAAAAGGAGGTGGAGGAGCTGGATGAGGTATCTGGAAAGGTCGGGGGAGAGCAATTCCAGAATGCCGTGGCACAAATCCAGCATTTCAATCCCAGGGTCGCCCTTGTCTTGGAGGGTGTTACCTCGGATAAAATCTTTCATAATGGCCGACTTGTAGATGCAGAGGAGTTAGCCACGAATGCTCCTGGTGGCAACCCAGAGGTTATTCAGATCCCGGACGGAGAAGAGGCCGGCGTTTAAGCTTTTCTTGCTTTTTTCGTTTCCTATTTTTTGCCCCCTGCGTGGGGTTTTGTTACTTGTATGGATAATTGCCCCGTGATTGGGGTTTTATAATTAATTACTTTGTTTCGCCGTTCATCCTCATTTTTCATGGTCCGACTTGGGTCGAACGCCCATTTTTATAGTCATTTTAACGGACTTAGAAAACTGTTTGTGGTAGTAGAAAACCATGGTCCGGGATCCTTCACTCATACCGCTGAGTGGATGGCATTCCACTTGACTTAGGTGGGAATAATGCCTTGGTCTGTAATTAACGTTTATAACAATCAAACGTCTATGAAATTTTAGACTTAGGCAAAGTAAAAGCTTAATCCATATTCCAATGCTTGTTATGGGAAACGTTTGGCATTGCGGATATAGGTAAGAGTAACGCCCTGGCTCGGGGTGTTTTATGTGAAAACCCTTTTACTTGAGGCACCAACATTATTTAACCTTGCCCAGGGCCCAACTCTAACAATCATATAGATTTTGGGACCCCTTCATGGTTTAGGTATAACGAAGGAGAGTGTACATATGATCCGTACTGCCTCCTATCCATTTGACATTTTAACAGTTAGTGCAGCGCGTTGGACTAAATTTGGTACCTGAATGACTATTTTATTGATGATATTGGGAGGACGAAAGTCCGTACAGAGCGTGTTTATTCAAAACAAGGACGGATCAAACATAATTCTACTAGAGGGCTAAGCCGCTACGGGCATTTAGCTGTAGTATTTTCTTAGTTTATCTGCATTCCAATAATTCTTGACTGGGGCTCCGGATAACGTTTTCAGGGTGTATGCTCCCTTACCGGTACTGGTGACGACACGGTAGAGGCCTTCCCAGTTAGGGGCTAATTTCCCTTGGGAGGCATTTTTTCCTCCTATGTTGGCTCTCCTTAGTACTAGGTCACCCGGTTGAAATTTTCTTGGGATCACTTTCTTATTATACCTGGTCGTTGTCTTCTGCTTAAGGGCGGCATCCCGTATGTGAGCTACGTTTCTTCTTTCTTCGAGCAAGTCTAGGTCCTCTCTGATTAGACCGGGGTTGCTGTCAGATAAGAACTGTTGGTAGCGCTAGCTAGGCTCCCCAATCTCCACCGGGATCATGGCCTCGCAGCCATAGGTAAACTTGAATGGTGTTTCTCCCGTGGTGGAATGGGGAGTGGTCTGGTATGCCCAGAGAACATGATCAAGTTGCTCGACCCAGTTCCCTTTGGCTTCGTCTAGCCTCTTTTTTAAGCCTCGCACGATGATTCTATTGGCGGCCTTGGCTTGTCCGTTTGTCCTGGGGTTCTCAACGGAGCTGCAGTGGTGCTTTATTTTCAATCCGACTAGTAGCTCTTCAAAAGTTTTATCTTTGAATTGGGTACCATTATCTGTGACGACAGATTCCAGTATGCCGAACCTGGTGATAATATGGAGCCAAGTAAACTTCTGAATTTGCGCTGAGGTGATAGTGATCAGGGGTTCGGCCTAAATCCATTTAGTAAAATAGTCTACCACTACCACCAAGTATTTAAACTGCCCTGGGGCTTGGGGAAACGGACCCAAAATGTCCATACCCCACCTGTAAAAAGGCCAAGGAACCGACGTCGTGAATAGTTCTTCAGAAGGGGCTTGAAAATGATCTATATGGTGCTGACACTTGTCGCAAACTTGAACATATGTTTGAGAGTCAGCTTCCATTGTCGGCCAATAGAATCCTGCCCTTAATACTTTTTGGGCTAGGGCTTTAGCTCCTAAATGGTGACCGCAGCTTCCTTCATGAACTTCAGTTAGGGCATATTCTGCTTCCTTTGAGGTTAAGCACTTTAGAAGGGAGGAGGAGAAACCACGTCGGTATAGGCAGCCGTTGTAAATGGTGTATCTGACGGCAGTCTTTACCAATCTGGAAGCCTCTTTCGAGTCCAATGGTAAGTTTCCATGTTGCAAATAGCGTAGTATAGGGGTGATCCAAGATGGCTGATGGTCCTCCACTTAGGAAACGCTATGATCCATGATGGAGGGTTGGGAGAGAGTTTCTTGGATTACAGACCGGTTGTTGCCGGGGCTCTTCGTGCTGGCCAGTTTAGATAGAAAGTCTGCTCTGGAGTTCTGTTCTCTTGGGATGTGCTCTATCTTGACCTCTTCAAAACCTCTCAAAAGTTCCTGGACCTTGCTCAAGTATTTCTGCAGGAGGGGTTCTTTAGCTTGATAGTCACCTTGGATTTGGGAGGTTACTAGATGGGAATCACTGTAAAGTGTGATCCGCGTTGCCTCCATATCCTTTGCCATTAGCAAACCAGCGATGCAGGCCTCATACTCGGCCTGATTGTTTGAGGTTGGGAATTCAAACTTCAGGGAGTGCTCCAAGGTCAAACCCTCCGAATTTTCCAATATCACTCCGGCCCCACTTCCCTTGGGGTTCGATGATCCGTCAGCAAAAATGGTCCAGAAGGCTTTCTTAGGGTCGTCGTTGTCTGTTGTGGGTTCCGCTAGGAAGTCGGACAACGCTTGGGCTTTTATTGCAAGTCGTGGTTCGTATGAAATTCCAAACTCTGAGAGTTCAATCAACCATGCAATCATTCGCCCGGCCAGATCTGGTTTATGTAGCACCTATCGGATAGGTTGGTCTGTTCTTACCACCACTAGGTAGCATTGGAAGTATTACCGAAGTCTTTTTGCGGTGATAATGAGCGCAAAGGAAACTTTCTCAACCTTTTGGTATCGAAGTTCGGGGCCCTGGAGGACCTTGCTTACGAAGTAGACAGGCTTCTGTCCTTTGTCAGTTTCCCGGATCAAGACTGAGCTTACGGCCTCGTCGTGGACAGATAGGTACAAGTAGAGTGTCTCCCCGGTGTTCAGCCTCGTCAAAATAGGAGGGGAGGACAAGAGGTTTTTTAATGATGTGAAGGCGTCCTCGCACTCTTGGGTCCATTCAAAACTTTTTCCTTTCTTGAGCAATTTGAACAGGGGGAGAGACTTGTGAGCGACTTTGGCTAAGAATCTTGTGAGGGCTGCTATGCGCCCGTAAGCTGTTGTACTTCTTTAACATTCCAGGACTTCTCATGTTGAGGACGGCCTGACATTTGTTCGGATTGGCTTCGATTCCTCTATGAGTTAGCATAAACCCTAAAAATTTACCATCCTAGACCCCGAAAATGCACTTCTCTGGGTTCAACCTCATGTTGTACTTTCGGAGTTGTGCGAATACTTCCTCAAGGTCTGCCGTGTGCGATCCGCTGTGTGGGGTCTTTACTATCATGTCATTTATATAGACTTCTAGAATCTTTCCCACTTGGTTTTCAAAAACCTTGTTCATCATCCTCTAGTAGGTGGCTCCTGCATTCTTTAGGCCAAAAGGCATGACCTTGTAGCAGTAGCTCGCCCTGTCAGTAATGAAAGTGGTTTTATCCTCATCCCCGGCGTACATGGGAATCTAGTTGTACCCGGAATATGCATCCATAAACAAGGGCCATCTAAACCCCGAGGAGCCATCCACTAATTTGTCCACTTGGGGAGTGGGTATGGGTCCTTAGGACAGGCTTTATTCAGGTCAGTATAGTCTACGCACATTCTCCATTTTCGTTGGACTTTTTTACTAGAACCACGTTGGAAAGCCATGTGGTATAGGAAATTTCTCTGATGAAGTTGCCATTTAGTAGCTCTTTAACTTGGTCTTCAACGACTTGCTGTCTCTCGGGTCTGAGCTTCCTCTTCTTTTGTGCGACCGGCCTGGTACCTTCTTTAATTGACAATTGGTGGCAAATAAAGCTGGGGTCGAGTCCGGGCATGTCGGAGGAAGTCCAAGCGAAAAGGTCCTTGTTTCTCAACAAGAGTTCTGAGAGTTGTTGTTTTTCTTTTTCACCCAGACGAGCTCTGATCTTGGTGACCTGTTCTGGGTTGGTCCCGAGCTGAAGAGATTCTAGCTCGCCTTCGGGCTGGGGTCGAGTACTCCCGATCTCTTCTCAGACGTCCAACTCGGTCATTAAAATGTTAATCTAGTCGATAGCCAGGGTGGAGACGGAGGGGCTCAACCTTCGGGGTACTTTACAAATCTTCAAGCTCTCATTATAGAATTTTCTGGCAGTAACTTGGTCGCCTTTTACGATGACGACGTCATTGTTTTTATTGAGGAACTTCATCACGAGGTGGGTGGTGGATACCACCGCTCCAAGGGCATTGAGAGAAGGACGGCACAGGATAATGTTATAAACCGAAGGGCAGTCCACAACTAGGAACTTTACCTTGACAGTCCTGAAGAGTTTAGATGATCTGAGGTCAGGTAGGTTTCGTAATATCCGACCGGGGTGATCTTCTCACTGGTGAAACCCGTCAATTCTCCTACATAAGGAGTCAAGTCGGATTACGGGAGCTCCAACTTCTGATAGAGATCTAGGAATATAATGTCGGTTGAACTCCCTTGATTGATGAAAATTCGGCAGACCTTAGCATTGGAAATTACCCCGGAGATGACGAGTGGATCGTCATGGTCCAAGATTATTCCGTCGTAGTCTTCGTTTGAGAAGGTGATGAGAGGCGCTTTTTTATTCTTCGCTTGTGTTCTTAGTTCTGAGTGGACCACGCTAAAGACTGCCCTTCTAAGGGCTTTCTTTCGAGCTCCATTGGAAGATCCTCCTTCGGAAAAGCCACCGGTAATGGTATGGATCGTCCTATTGGGCTCGGTGCGATGGTCGTCATTATCAACGGGGGGAGTGTTCCTGGTCCGACCCTGCCGATCGCTGTTTTCTTGTCGAGGTGGAGTCCGGGATCTTCTTCTAGGACTTCTTATCCTTCTTCTGCGCGGAGGGGACGGACTCTGACACGGGGTACGTCTGCTGTCTCTGCGTCTATTGTCCCCCTCATTGTTTTGTACATGAAGGATATACTGCTGCAGGCATCCGGCCTTGATTAAAAATTCAATGGCATCGCGCAACTGATAGCAGTCTTCTGTATCATGGCCATAGGCCTTATACCATGTTCAATGTTTGGAGTGATCCTTCTGCTTGTGTTTCTTGATAGGGGGTGGTCTCCGGACGTTTTGAAACTCCGTGTGCATCACTTCCCTCAAGATTGTTTCTCGAGGCGTGTTCAAAGGAGTGTAGTCAGAATAATTTCTCCGTGGTGGGCTACCCTTTGAGGGTCGCGACCTTGAGGAATTCTGGTTGGGCTTGTGGTGAGGGGGCTCGCCTTTGTCCCACCTCCTGTGGTCTTCTGTTGCCTCCTCCAAGTAGACATACTTCTCGGATTGTTTCTGGAAGTCGGTCAGATTGTCTGGTTTCTTTTTTGCCAGGGACTTAAAGAATTCAGAGCTTATCGGAGATCGCTTCTAGCGTAATGCAAGGCTATTTTATCTTCAAAATTTTCTACATTGGTGCAGGCAGCCATAAAACGCCTAACGTAATCCCGGAGGCTCTCGTCCTTTCCCTGCCAGATCTTAGCCAGAGATTCAATGGATTTAGGTTGTTCCTTGCTTGTGGTATATTGTAGCAGAAAACGTTGTTTAAGGTCCGACCAATCCACGATGGTCCCCCGTGGTTAGCTGGTAAACCACTTGAGGGCTCCCTTTTTGAGGGAGAGAGGGAAAACTCGACACAATAATTCCATGGATCTACCATAGAAACATAGGGACTGCTCGTAGGCATTTATGTGTTCCTGGGGGTCCGTGGTTCCGTCGTGAATTTCCAGGTTTGGTGGAAACTTGAAATTTCTCGGAACCCAGAACTCCATGAGTTGATCAGAGAAAGGTTGTTCCATGGTTCCGCGATTCTGGTTATTATCCCCAGTATTGGGAATTCCGTTATCTTCGTGAGCCCTCCTTTTATTATTTTCCACGTCAGTCCGTCTGTCACGGCGGCGCGGCCTTGGTTGGTTTTCATACATGGCGCGCTGCATGTCCTCCAGATATTGAGCAAATCCATATGTTGTTGCATCTTGAAACTAGCGTTGGGAACCCCGAGATTGATGTGTGCGTTCAGAGCAGGATGCACGATCATCGACCTTGTTGTTCGGGATTCCCAGACATTGGTGTAGCGGAATCCTGCGCTTTTGGAGGCTCTGGTCACCTCTCTGGGCTGGGAATTCAAGTCTTTCCCTGACAGAAATCCTACGTGATGGGTTAGGTGACTCCTCAAAAATGGAGGTGGAGTGCCCATCACGTCAGCTTCCTGATTCGGGTGCCTGATTTCTCACAGCAGAGGTTTGAGCCACAAGTGGAGACAGTGGTAGCGGTGGACATTGCATGTCAGGATCCTGTCTTTGGTTGACAGAGGTTTATGCAGCGTCTCTTCTCGAGTTTTGCCTCGTATTCACCATGATTGGGTGGGATTAGAATTTTAAGGCTCCCTACAGTCGGTGCCAATGTTCTAAATCGGGTTCAGAGAGTACCTGAGGTAGGCACGTTACGGTGATTTCTCCTTCGAGCAGCGGCTGAGCGTGTTGCACAGGGGGGTGGGTACTTGCAAAGGGACTCCAACGCTCAAGTCAGGCAGTGCACAAGAAGGCTTAAGAGATTGAGTTAAAAGTTACCTTCTTAAGATGGCTCAACCATGCATTTATAGAGCGTACACAGAATCCTAATGGGATCCTTATTGAATGCAGGTAATTTAGGATTAGTATCCTGATGAGGATCATCGTTCCATTATTATAGGATACGTCCCTGTAAATCTGGGATTAAGATATGGAAAGTATCTAGCCATCAACGATATCTATAAATCCTATAATATCGTAAGTTGATGATTGGCAGTTACGAATATTTAGGGATTCATCATCTGCGTGAATCTATCAACCACGATGTCATATCCTAACACCGCTCGAGGACCGTAATCCGTGGTCCGGAATACGTTGTGAGTCTTCCTCTACGCCAGCTAGGAGTCTGGTAGTGTGCATGCCGGGTTGATCCCATAGAACGAGATCCCAGATCACGGTCCAGAACAGCATATATGGAGCTTGTGGTTATATTTGCTATGCCAGCAATTTAAAATGTGTGTATAAAAAACTGGAATTTAAGACAATTTGCATTTTTCATCCCGTCTCAAATCTAGTGATGGGAATGTTAGTTCTTTGTTTGGCATATTTTTTCATGCTCGTTGCATTTAAAATAACGGTCGCGCTATTTGTCCAACCAAAAGACTCCAACTTTTGTCCATCATATGTCACGTGTCATCATTTGAAATTTGAAATATGAAACTGTTCACGTTAAGAATAAGTGGTTAATCAGTATAAGTTTCTGGTTAATACATTCGAAATAAGTAAGTGCTTAATACGTTAAGAATAAGTGGTTAATCAGTATAAATTTTTGGTTAATACCTTCGAAATAAGTGGTTAATCTATATCGTTTGGTGAATCTGAAAAAGAGTTCCTAATAATGAATAAGTGGTTAATACATTAGGAATAAGTGGTTAATCAGTATATGTTTCTGGTAAATCCAAGAAAGAGTTCTCAATAATGAGTAAATGGTTAATACGTTAAGAATAAGTGGTTAATCAATATTAGTTTCTGGTAAATTCAAGAAGTAGGAAATGAGAAGCGAGAAATTAAATGGTTAATACGTTAAGAATAAGTAGTTAATCAATATCAGTTTCGTGAATCCCAAAAGCGGGAAATGAAAAGCGGAAAATTAAATGGTTAATACGTTAGGAATAAGTGGTTAATCAGTATCAGTTTCTGGTGAATCCAAGAAGCGGGAAATGAAAAGCTTGAAATGAAAATATTGGCATACGGAAAAGCCAACAAACATACGTACGGAAGCATACGGTAGAGGAAAGTTGGAGTATTTTGGTTGGACGAGAAACGTTTTCCTTAAAATAAAAGCATAAAAAGTAACACATGACATTAAATTATTTAGAGAAAACTCAGTAGAGTCTACTTATTATGTAATTACTTACCAAGAATTACATATAATCAAAATCAACAAATAACATAATAGTTCACTATTTAAATTTTTTATATGCAACAAAAGTAGGTACCGTAGATTCTTAGGAAACTTTGATAATATTTAAATTACATACATATTAATATTTGATCTTAAGAAATTTATTTTAATTCACGTCTTATTAAATTTCATTAAAAACACGATATGAGGGTCACGCCATCATATACCTAAACAAGAATTAATCCCATACAAAAGGGATACCTCGTGAGAGTCCAAAGCCACATATCTTAAAGGGATAAGATGTCAAAAGTTTTTAAGTTATCCTGGACCCAAATGGCACCTTTATAAGTTAGACATGAATATGAAGCTTGTACAAAACAACAAATATATGATATCTCTTACCGTGCACCAGTGACACAGCTGATTGAGCTCTTCTTCACTAATTTACTGTAATTAGCTTAATCATTGTAATTAGTTACAGGTTAGTAAGACGGTTACCAACTTACATGAGATTGTATCACACCACAGAGGAGTCTAGGTTCATTACTACTAGTTGCATATATAAACGTGTAAGCTACTATCATCTGTATCAATTCAGTTCATTTTTGTCAAATACGTAAAAATCTTTTTCTCCAACTGTGCTGAGAGTATCAAGGTGGTATCAGAGCTCTGGTTAGAGCTCTGCTTCTGCTGATACCGTTTCTTCTGTTCTTGATCACATTTTCTGAGTCAGCTTTCGATCTCGTTTCTTTTGTTCTTTATCGCATTTTCTGCTCTAAGATCGGTGTTTGATTTTGGATCGAGATTGCAGTTTTCAGCCGCATTCTTCGATTACGACGTTCGTTTCAGATCTATGACTGGTACAATTTGTGTTCTTCCTTCTCCTTTCTTTACAATTTGTGATCACATTCTCAAAGATCTTCAGAGTCAACAATGGGAGATTTTTTCTCAAAATCCATGAAATCCTTTGTACTTGCATCCAAATGAGAATCCGGCGTTAGTTTTGGTGTCACCGATTCTCACAGGAAAAAATTACCATGCATGGGCTCGAGCTATGCGTATGGCATTGCTCTTAAAAAATAAACTAAGATTTGTGGATGGAAACGTCCAAGAACCACCACTAGTAGATCCGTTGTACGGAGTCTGGGGGTGATTTAACACAATGGTTTTGTCGTGGATTAACCACTCGATCTCTCAGCAGATTGCGCAACGTATACTTTGGATTAACAAAGCCTATGAAGCATGGCCAGATCTGTGAGAATGCTTCTATTAGGCAGATATTTTTTGCATCTCAGATTTGCAGGAAGAAATCTATGGTTTTAAACAGGGAGATGCCTCTGTAACTTCATACTATACTCACTTAAAGATTATGTGGAATGAACACGAAAATTTCAGGGGACCTTGCCTTCATGCAATTGTGCGATAACTTGTGCCTGTGGAGCCTTTCCGATAATCCAAGCATATCATCAAATTGATTATGTGTTTTGGACTGTAACATGGGCTCTCAATATGTAGTCTAACCCAGTACACATACTAGCAGAAGTCCAAGCCTACATGTCTCCAGCAGAGTCAGCTTATAATAAGATCTCAATTTTAGATGGTAATAGTTTTACCGCAAGATTTGCGCAATGATTAAATCTTAAGATATCTCCTAATTGTCAATCATGATTTTATGGAATAATAGCACTGTAACTACCATACCAGTATTGCGATGATATAGGGATTCTCTATAACTAAATAAGGAACATATTTTTTCCTATAATTATAATAGGAATGTATCTCTTCATCAAGAAAACATATTAATCCAACCTCTATAAATATCAGGTTAAGTCACCCTAATCAGGTACGAATTATCTCAAAGCATAAACCCAATTAGTGCACATCCTGATTTGAGCATTGGAGTCCCTTTGCATGTACCCACTCCCTGGTTCAATGCGCTTAGTAAGAGTTGTGCAACAGAGGAGTCCAGTTTCAACCATCAATTCGTGCCAATTTCAGGCACCCTCGGAATGTACTTTAGAACATTGGCGCCGTCTGTGGAAAACGAGAAACTAACAATCTCATTCCAATCATGGTGAATACAAGACAGAACTCAAGGAGAAACGTTGGGCAGACCTCAACCAATCAAAGGCAGGACCCTACCGCCCAACGCCCTCCTCTTCTTGCCCCACCACTTGCTACTGAAACCCCCGCTGCGAGAAACGAGGCACTCAATGCTGAAAACCATCGCGATGGGCATACTGCCTCGGTATTCGATGAAAGTCCTAACCCATCACGCACGATTTCAGTGAGAGATAGACTTGGAATCCCATCCCAAGGAGGTAACCCTAATGCCCAAGAGCGCAGAATCCCGGTTCATCAGCGTTTGGGAATACCTAATAATCAAATTGGTGATCGTGCATCTCGCTCTTAACGTATGAATCAGTCCCAGGCATCCTAACGTCAATTTCAAGACATGCTACAATAGCATATGGCTATGCTGAACGAACAATATCAGAGGTTGAAAGACATGCAAGGGGGCATACTAGAAAACCGACCCAGGCTTCACTGTCGTGACAGAAGTCTTAGTGTGGGAAACAATCAAAGAATAGGATATGCCGACGCTTTAGTGATCAACATTCGAAATGACAATCAGAACCGCAAGTTTGAGGAACATCCATTTTCTGATCAACTTATGGAATACCGCGTTCCCAAGAATTTTAAATTTCTAGCAAACTTGGAAATTTATGATGGAAGCACAGACCCCCAGGAGCATATTAATGCCTAAGAGCAATCCCCTTGCTTCCACGGAGGATCTATGAAGCTGTTATATCGTGCTTTTCCTCTTTCCCTGAAAAAAGGAGTCCTTAAATGGTTTTCAAGCTTACCACGAAGGTCCGTGGTTAATTTGCCGGATCTTAAACAATGCTTTCTACTCCAATACACCACCAGCAAAGAACAGCCTAGATTTATTGAATCCCTGGAAAAGCTTCGCCAAGGGAGGGATGAGCCCCTCCGCGATTACGTTAGGCATTTCATGGAGGCATGCATTAACATAGAAAACTTTGATGACAGAATAGCCCTTCACTATGCCAGAAGTGGTCTTCGGGTAGGTTCTAAGTTCGTCGCTTCCTTGGTTTAAAAAAAATGGAGAACCTAAGTGAGTTTCAGAGGCGATCCCAAAAGTACGTAGACCTAAAGGAAGCAACGGTGGACCAGAGAAGGTGGGACAAAGGTGAACCCTCTCACCAGAAGTCTAACCGTAATTCCTCACGATCCTGGTCTTCCAAAGATAGTCCACCCCGGGCTAGATACTCCGTTTATACTCCAATGAATACTCCATGAGAAACAATCATAAGGAAAGTAATGCAGACTGAGTTTCAGAATATATGGAGACCACCCCCCATTAAGAAATGTAACATCTCCGATAACATGTTAGACTTGTAAAGGGTTACCAAGGTAGCCTAATACTAGTTTAACATGTTTGTAAAGTTTCATGACAAACTGAGTTAGTTTAGGCACTTTGCCGCAACACAGAATGTGGAAAATGACCTACAATGACCCAGAAAATGACATAAATTACCTAGATAAGAGAAATAATTATGAATAAGTTATTTTTAAGTCCTAAATGAGTTAAGAAAGTTGTAGTTAAAATTTGAAAGTAAACTGAGTTCGTTTGGTGTTTTTAAGCACACCGAGTACATGTTTTGATACCGAGTGGACTCAGTACAGATATGAAAAATTAAGAAAACTGTGAAGTAAGTATTAAGGTAAATCTTAGAATTTATTTTAATATTTATGGAGGTTAGAAAACTTGAAATAATAAGATCAAAGTATTCTTAAGAGATAGAAAATTTTATGAAAGAACTAAAATGCCCTTAAAGCTTGTTTTATTTAAGTGAGCTTTCTCACTTTTCTTTCTCATCCCTCACGTATTCTGCTAGGCAGAAACGAAGACCATAAAATTGAGAAAATGAAGAAGAGAAAGAAGAAAAGAGGAATGGAAGAAGGAGGAGAAAATCAAGGGGAATCAAAGGCCAAAATCATGGCTTGAGGTAGGGAGTTTAAGTTTTTAGTTTCCTTCTTTTCCTTTCTTGTTTTTCTGCACATTTTGGCACTACTATGAACAGTATATTTTAATGGAGTTTAATGATTTTGATGCTTAGCTTTTATGCTATTAAGCTCAAAAAAATGGTGTAGTTGACTGTAGGTAAAGCTTGTTGTATGATTGTATGTTTGATTTTCCATGAGAATCAAGTAATGGAAAGTGGGGTTTTTCATAAGAAAGGGGGTCATGTACTGTTCACAACTATTCATGGCTGAATTTTGTTGGTTTTCATGCTTAACATGAAGACTTGTATAATGTTGAATGCTCATGGCAGCACACGCCTTATTGTGATTAGAATTTTGATCTTTTGTTGCTTAAAATTGTGACTAAATGGTGATAAATACTTATGGCTGGATGTTATCCATTGGTGGCCAAGATTTTGATGTGTTATATATAAGAATTGTGTCTTGATTGAGGCATGAAGGCCACGACAGTAACTTCTATGTAATAATGATGCATTTAGTTCCAAAAATCATGCTTAGTTAAGGTATAATAGGTCAAAATGTGATTTTGAGGTATTTCAAGTATTTTCTTGCTTGAATGTGTTTTCAATGGTTATTTATGATTTATTCATGATGGGAGTTTGAGTTAGAAACTTGAAACTCTTCATTTGGACCATTGATGCACAAAATGAGAAAAATGGTATTTCCTTGCTTGATTAAGTTTAAATCTATGATTGATGAGTTGAATTTAGTGTTTAATGATCCTAATATGATTAAAGACCATGATTAGAGTTGAGAAACACTTAGAATCCATGATATGAGGATTAGAACTTGGTTAGAAACTAAAATTATGCAAAACCCGAATTATGCAAAAACAGGATAGCATCGAGTAGTCTGTGATGTTTGTTGCATAACTTGAGCTATAGACATCGTATTGACTTGATTCTGAATTCATTTCAAAGCAAAGACATAAGGGTTCATGTAGTAAATATTTTAGAATTATTGAGCAACTCAATTAGTTCCAATTTTGATTTGAAGCCGAGCCAAATTATGCAGAAAAAGCAATCTGGAACCTGTTAAACCAGATTGCATAATTTCTTGCTCCGATGTCATATTTACATAAAACTAGTGGCATTTGAAAGATAACACATAAGGCTATTTGACTGTTAAATTTCAAAATTATTAAATTCTTAGTTTGTTCCCAGTTTCATTTCAAAGTCAAGTCATTTTTGGGTAAAACAAAGATTATCCTGTTTTAGCTTCTACATAATGTCGCATAACTTTGGCTACATTTATCCAAATGAGGTGAGATTTTGTGGCATTTGAAAGATATGAGAGAAGGCTATATGGTTATAAAATCTCAGAATTTCTAAAGTTAGTATATGCATTTGGTGCATTCTTGAAAATCATCCTTTTTAGGCTACTAAAATAGAAATACCAAGACATGTGAGAATCTTTGATGCATCCCGTAGTCGGGAATGCCCTAGAAAAGTGTTTAAAACCATGAGCAATGTAGAATTGCATCAAGTGCCACATGAGAAGTGATGATGGGGTGTGTGAAACCCACTGTTCTAAGTTTGATTGGCATAAGTTGCCTATCTTTATGGATAAGTTAGTATATTAGTGTATGATATTGTGACTTAAAATGTTGATTAGTAATTCCAAGAAAGTATTACATACAATATCTAACAATTTGATGTGTAAATGTTATTTATAAAGTTTACTTGTTAAAATTCTTGAAGGTAATGGATAATGTAGAATTTGTGCATTGGATATGTAACAGAGAATTTATTGCTCCTTGATTTATCAAGTTGAGCTTGTATTTAGAGTGGTATTGCTCCTTGAATACTTAAGTTGAGCTAAGATGAGAATTTGGAATTTGCATTATTTCCTTAAGTCATTAAGGTTGAGCTAGTATTTGAAATTGTAATTTGAGAGTATAATATTGTGCTTTGGTTATATATTAAAGAATTTATTACCCTTTGAATTAAAATGGTTAAGCTAGAATGATATATTGATTGGAAGTATGAATAATCACTGCTCAAAGAATCAAAAATTGAATTTGAATTGAGAATAAGAATTGGGGCAATTATCCTTGAATGGGGAGGTAATTGTCTATGCTTTCCCACTCAGTATCCTTCAGTATATGTGAACCATTAGTTCACTTAGTATAGTGGATTCGGAGATGATCCTGTATGAGGGCAAGGTATTCGAGATTCTATTTGAACCATGGAGATGACCTCTCGTGAGGAAGGGGGATCCTGTGTTCTGGTATAAATTCCTCACATTATCAATATCAGTATCAGTACTCACGTATTAATTTCCTCATAGGATACTAGTGGTAGTGTGAGGCCCTGAATCACTCTATACCATGAGTACATAAAACCCGAGCTATGTGAGGTGGCTCCTACCCTTGTGGCGCTTGAGATATGGGTTCTGTGGGATAACGAGTAATTGGAATGAGCACTGAGATTTTGAATTGTATTTGTTGTCATTATATGACTTGAAAGTGTATCTAAATATTTGAATGAGATTGGTACTACAGAATTGGTATTTGGAGACAAATTTCTGGAAGTTATTTGTGATTGAAATTTGTATTGAATTTGAACATAGATGTTTGCATGCTTGGTACAATTACTAGAACTACATATGTTTAGAATTTGTATTGTTGATAAAGAATATTTTTGAAAATTATTAAATGAAATTCTGTTTCGGGAAGAGACGGGACCAGATTTGACATTTTGCCACCTTTCTAACTATAATAATATGTATATGTATTCAAAATTGAATTTCAATGAAATATATTTTTCTCCGAAACATTTGGAATTATTGTAATGACATGTTTTCATAATAGAACTACTAAGAATTAGTATTCTCACCCCATTATACGTATGTATTCCATGATAAATTCCAGGTTCAGCATCGGCAGCACAATGACATGGATAAAAGAAGTTATTTACTTTTGGACTTAGTATTTTGGTATAAAGAAATGTATGAACAATGCCTTGGAGGCATTTGATGCATATTTTTGTACTATAAAGTACTCTTTGTATCGACATCCTTCAGTATATGTATATTATCTCACTCATACAGACTCATATATTCATATATTTAAGAAAAGTATATATCAAATTTTTGTAACAAAATTTTTAAGTGATATGCTTATTGTTGTTACTCTGGTGTAAATCCGGATACACTAATAGTAATAATAGTAAGGGCGTTACAAGAAACATAAGTAAAGGGACCATTCTAAGCATTGCACATGACGTAAAGGTTATGGGCATGATATGGAAGATTGTTACCAACTCCGTGATGCCATCGAATTTCTAATTAAGGTCGGATGACTGTAACAATATATCCTTCGGGTCCAAAGCTAAGGGCACCATGGTAAGGCAGAGACAACAAACATAGTCCTCGACGAAGTTCATCCCCTCACCACAGAAGAAAGACTAGAAGTCCCAGGAAAAGATCCCGGACTCCACATCGTCGAGACAATAAT
Source organism: Ormosia semicastrata (assembly GCA_029884595.1). NCBI lineage: Eukaryota > Viridiplantae > Streptophyta > Magnoliopsida > Fabales > Fabaceae > Ormosia > Ormosia semicastrata. The sequence continues at coordinate 83,191,432 of JAQQTO010000060.1, forward strand.
GACCGCCAGGATAGGAACAGGGAACCAAATAGAATGATTAACACTATTACTGGTGATTTCGCTGGTGGAGGGTCATCAAATGGAGCCCTAAAAAAAGCCCTGAGGATAATGGTGTTTAGTGTATCCCATTCCAAACCTAGAATGCAAATTGCTGAAAGAAAAATGTCTTCCATGACTTTTTCGGACGAGGACTACGATGAAATTATCCCAAAACATGATGATCCACTCGTCATCTCGGGAATAATATCCAATGCCGAGGTCCGCTAAATTTTCGTAGATCAAGGAAGTTCAACTGATATTATGTTCCTAGACCTCTATCAGAAGCTAGAACTACCACCATCAGATTTGACTCCTCACGATGGGGAACTGATAGGTTTCACGGGTAAAAAGATTACCCCAGTAGGTTACTACAAAACCTACTTGACTTTGGGATCTTCTAAACTCTTCAAGACAGTCAAAATAAGGTTTTTGGTTGTGGACTGCCCTACGGCTTACAACATCATCTTAGGCCATCCTTCTCTAAATGTTCTCGGTGTCGTGGTCTCCACTACACACCTCACGATGAAATTTTTGAATAAGAACAATGAGGTTGTCATTGTTAAAGAAGATCAATTGGCCACTAGGAAATGCTACAATGAGAGCCTGAAAATTTGTAGAATTCCCAAAAATAGAAAATCTGCCACCCCCGGCCCAGTCTTGGACCAGGTCAACATACTTGTATCGATCTGGATGTTAAGGAAGAAATCCATGGTACTAGGCCCTAACCAAAGGGTAAGTTGCAACCTCTTTAACTTGGAGCCAAGCTAGATCAAGTTACCAAGATTGGAGCGCATTTAGAAGAAAAAGAAAAACAACAAATGACAGAACTCTTGCTGAAGAATAAGGACCTTTTTGCTTGGACGTCATCTGACATGCCAAGACTCGATCTCAGTTTCATCTATCACTGCCTGTCCATTAGAGAAGGTGTGAAGCTGGTAGCACAGAAGAAAAGAAAGGTCGGCCCAAAAAGACAACAAGTCATTGAAGAATAGATTAAGGAGTTACTGAGCAACAACTTCATCAGTGAAATCTCTTATACCACATGGCTATCCAACGTGGTCCTGGTCAAGAAATCTAATGGGAAATGGAGAACGTGTGTGGACTATACAGATCTGAGCAAGGCTTGTACCAAGGATCCATACCCACTCCCCAATATGGATAAATTGGTGGACAGTTCCTCAAGTTTCAGGTGGCTGTCGTTTATGGATGCATATTCTAGGTACAACCAAATTCCCATGTATCCCAAAGACGAGGATAAAATTGCCTTCATCACTGACAGGGCGAGCTACTGCTATAGGGTTATTCCCTTCGGTCTGAAAAATACAGGAGCCACCTATCAGAGGATGATGAACAGAGTCTTTGAGAATCAAGTTGGGAAGATGCTAGATGTCTATATAGATGACATAATAGTGAAAACCCTACAAGATGGATCGCATGTGACAGACCTTGAAGAAGTATTTGCCCAGGTCAGAAAGTATAACTTGAGGCTAAACCCAGAAAAGTGTTCCTTTGGGGTCCAGGCAGGGAAATTCTTAGGATTTATGCTAACCCACCATGGAATTAAGGTCAATCCTGATAAATGTCAGGCGATACTTGACATGATAAGTCCTCAAAGTGTTAAGGAAGTATAACAATTTATAGACCCAGGAATATGAGGACGCTTTTCTATCCTTGAAGAACTTGTTATACTCCCCTCCTAATTTGACAAGACCGGAGCCCGGTGAGATGCTCTACTTATACCTCTCAGTTCATGAGGAAGCAATGAGCTTTGTGCTAATCTGGGAGATGAGCGAAGAACCGAAATCAGTCTGCTTTGTAAGCAGGGTTCTGCAGGGCCCTGAGCTTTGCTATCAGAAAGTTGAAAAGGTTGTCTTCGCACTAATCACCACGACTAGAAGACTGCGACAATACTTTCGATGCCACCTGGTGATAGTAAGAACGGAGCAGCCCATTCGCCAGGTATTGCACAAGCTAGATTTGGCCAAAAAAATGATTGCCTAGTCAATTAAACTTTCTGAGTTTGGAATCACATATGAACCACCACTTGCAATAAAGGCCCAAGCACTACTCGATTTCTTAGCAGAACTCACATCAGACCCCGACAACCCAAAAAGAATCTCTTGGACCATCTTTGTTGATAGATCCTCGAACCCCAAGGGGAGTGGCGCCGGGGTAATTCTGGAAAAATCAAAGGGACTGACATTTGAGCATTCTCTGAACGTTGAATACCCAACCTCGAACAACTAGGCTAAATATGAGGCGTGTATTGCCAGGCTAGTAATGACCAAGGATATGGGTGCAACTAGGATCACACTATGTAGTGATTCCCAACTTGTAACCTCCCAGATCTGAGGTGAATATCAAGCTAAGGAGCCTCTTCTGTAGAGATACTTGGACAAAGTACAAGAACTCCTTAAGAATTTTCAAGAGATAAAGGTTGAGTACATTCTGAGAGAACAGAACTCCAGGGCAGACCTTTTGTCTAAGCTAGCCAGTACTAAGGGCCCTGGTAATAATCAGTTAGTGATCTAAGAAACCCTCTCTCAGCTTTCCATCATGGATCATGCTGTATTTCAAGTAGAGGAGAAGGAGCCATCTTGGATCGCCCCTATCGTGGAATACTTACAGTCTAGGGTTGTAAGGTACATCATCTACGACAGACGATTATACCGTCGTGGTTTTTCATCTCCCCTTTTCAAATGCCTCACTCTGAAAAAAGCTGAATATGTCCTAGCTAAGATTCATGAAGAAAGTTGCAGACATCATTTAGGAGGCAAAACCTTAGCCCTAAAAGCACTGAGGGTAGGATATTATTGGCCAACGATGGAAGCTGATTCTCATATGCACATTCGAATCTGCTATAAGTGTCAGCACCACTAAGATCTTTACCAGGCTCCCTCGAAAAAGTTATCCACAATGTCGGTACCTTGGCCTTTCTACAGATGTGGTATGGACATCCTGGGCCCATTTCCCCAAGCCCCAAGTCAATTAAAGTACTTGGTGGTAGCAGTGGATTATTTTATGAAGTGAATTGAGGCAGAACCTTTGATCACAATCACTTCGGCACGGATTCAGAAGTTTACTTGGTGCCACATTATCACCATATTCAAAACTCCGGAGTCCATTGTAATGTACAACGGAACCTAGTTTGAGGATAAGGGCTTTGAAGAACTACTGGAAGGCTTAAAAATAAAGCACCATCGTAGTTCCGTGGAGAACCCCAGAACTAATGGGCAGGACGAAGCAGCCAACAGGATTATTATACGTGGAATTAAAAGGAGATTAAACAAAGCTAAGGGAAATTAGGCTGAGTAGCTTGATCATGTTGTCTGGGCCTATCGGACTATACCCCACTCTACCACAGGTGAAACTCCCTTCAAACTTACCTATGAGTGTGAAGTTATGATCCTAGTAGAGATAGGCAAACCAAGCTTGCACAACTAATAGTTTTCAGAGGACAACAACCCCGACTTGATTAGAGAAGACTTAGATCTAATAGAAGAAAGAAGACGCGTGGCCTATACACTCGATGTTGCCCTTAAGCAAAGGACAACGACTAGATACAACCAAAAAGTAATCCCTAGGAGTTTCCAACCCGGAGATCTGGTACTCAGGAGAGCGAATATCGGGGGGAAAATGCCTCTTAAGGAAAATTAGCCCCCAACTGGGAAGGCCCCAACTGTATTGTTGTCAGCACTGGTAAATGAGCTTACACATTGGAGACGTTAACAGGCACCCCAATCAAGAATTATTGGAATGCGGATAAACTTAGAAAATACTGTAGCTAGATGCCCATGACGACTTAGTCCTTTAGTAAACTAATGTTTAATCTATCCCAATGTTGAATTCTATACTTTGTATGGACTTTTGTCCCCTAAAATTATCAATAAAATAGAGTTATTCAGACATTACTTTTCATATGAGATACATTAACAAGCCCATGTCAAGAGGGTTAATACACCAAGCTTTAGTAGTAAGCTATAGGGTCAATACCCATTCTCGATATTTGGCATTGGCCATCTAAAGGTCAAGAAATCAAGAGGCAGTGCAGATTCAACACCTGTGGTCCTCCCCTATACCTAAGCCAGGTGGGACCCCAAAAAATTCTTATGGATAGTAAAGGACCCCAGGTACGGTTTATTGATAATTATACCTAAGGTAGAAAGGACTATATATGCTAAAATTTTCTTGGACAAAGATTTTGAATGCTCGGTACTATGAGCTTTGGATTATAGATTAAGGTGTTATATTTTTCTAAATCTAAAGATTTTGATTGCTCGATATTATGAGCCTTGGATTATGGATTAGGGTGTTATTTTTGCCTAAGTCTTAAATTCCAATATGTTTTGTTTTGATAGGCATTGGACCATAGACTAAGGCGTCATTTTTGCTTAAGTCTTAAATTCCAAAATGCTTGGTTATGATAGGCATTGGACTATGGACTAAGGCGTCATTTTTACTTAAGTCAAGTGGAATGCCTTGCACTCGTTATTATGGGTGTGGGATCCGGGCCATGGTCTCCCTAATAAGAAAACAATTTCCTAAGTCCACGAAATGGTAATGATAAATTCCATATTGGGCATTGGACCCAAAACAGACAATGGAAAGAAAATAAATTAGCAAGGCAAAGCATTGACCGAAAATAAAAAGTTAATTTAAAACCCCGGATGCGGGGCAATTGTCATTACAAAAAAAAAACCCCACGCAGGGGGCAAGAAGAAGAAAAGGGAAAAGATTTAAGTATCAGCTTCCTCTCCTTCTGGAATAGGAGCAATATTTAGGTTGGCACCGGAATCGGCTTGAGCAAGGTCCCTTTCCCAAACAAGTTAACCGTCATGAAAGACTTTTTTTGAATTGAGGTATTCCAAGGCAAGAGTGATGCCGAGGTTGAAATGTTGAATTTGGGCCATGATATTTAGGAATTGCTCCTCACAGATGTTTCCTAAAATGGTGTCTAGCTCCTCCACATCTTTTTCTAATTGAATTATTCGAGTCTAGAGGGTGCTGATGGTATTGTCGGCTTAAAGACCCTTTGCCTCGAGCTCCTTTTTGGCCAAGTCGGAGCTGACCAATGCTGCCTCCATCTCGGTAATCCGTGCTTGAGCGTCCTCATTCAACTTAAGAGCTGCAGTAAGTTTCTGAGCAGCCTCTTCATTTTTCTTCCTAATTTCATCCGCCATCTTCCTATCGGTTGCCTCAATAGACCTTTCAATATAGTAGATTTCTGCGGTGGCCCGAAGTGTAAAAGCCTGAAGCTTGGACAGGGTTTGGGCTATATTCTATTTTGAGATATGTCTCATCACTTCGTTGCTCAGTAACCGCCCATCTATAAACGGCTCGACATCATACTATCCTAAGATAGGCAAAAGGTCGGCCCTTTCTTTATTCCCGTCCTTCGGAGCTCCCCCTGACCCTGGACAGCAGAGCTCTTAGTGGCCTTCCTTTTCCTCCCTTGAAGATTTTGAGTTAAGGAGTTCGGTTCTTCTGGGGTCTCTTAAATAATAATGTCTTGGCTTGAGGACACTACAACTGTGGTCGTAGGGACACTTGTGGATCCTGCTGCCTTTCTCCTTGATCTCGAGGCCTGTAGGGCTATAAGAGAAGGTCTCGATGCCATGTTGCTTATTGAAATAAGATAGTGATGCAAGATTGAATTCAAACAAACAAAATTATGAAGTATAGAAAATTTAAAGCGCAAAAAGCCTGGGGCAAATTACGGGTAATAATATCCTAATTCTTACCTAATAGAACAAAGAGAAGATCATCACAGTATGAAGAACATCCTTAATTTTGATAAACTCGTGTTCTTCAAAATACCGGGTTATAAACTTAATGCAGTCAACCTCGTCCGAAGTAAGGTCTTTCTTTTCTTTTTCAAGTAGCATGGTGGGAAAACACCAAGCATCTTCCGTCTAGTATAATGGGAACTTTGGCTCCCCGTCATCTTTCAGAAAAAAATAGGATGAAACCCCTCCGTTGGCATCGGCTTAAAGAATATAGTCTTAAATCCTTTGAAACTATCTTGAAAAACATCAAAGGATTTGCGACCGGATTGTGAGCTAATTCTTCTGCCTTGCTGAACCCTAAGGGTTTATCTAGGTATAAAAATAGAAAAAGTTATTGGTTGAATACCACAACCCTATTATTCGGAAAAACCTCTCAAAAGTGATGATGTAACCCCAGCCATTAGGATGCATCTGGGTTGGGTCCGCGTGCAAGGCCTGAAGGACCGCGGTCTGGAATTCCGTAAATGGTAATCGAAGCCCTAATTTAATAAAGAGGGGTTTATAGAGAAATATGAAGTGCGAACCCGCCTCCTGAGAGGAGCAAACCCTCTCCTTCCACTCTGGGCATATAACTTGGAATACTCTGTCACGGGTCCTTCCCTTTGTCAACTCCAAATATTGTACTAATTGTCTGAGCTTGTTTTCAGAAGAAAGCTCAGATAAATGATCCCAGACATCATCCCCAACCTATGGGTATACTAGCCTCGAACCACGCCGAATCCAGATTGAGTCCTCCTTAGCTGGTTCATGAGCTTTGGCAACTGATACTCGGGCTCTAGCTCCCCCTCTACCTCTGGCCATGAAGATCCTGAGAACACCCAGAAAGGTCAATATATAATTATCAGAATCAATCGAATCAGAGATTCAGACACGGAGAAGGGTGAATTTAATGGTCTACACCTACACACCGGCCTCATTTCCCTCCAAAGCCTGAAACTTCAGAAGGACACCTCCGCCACGCTTATTATGGCAGAAATGGCATTCCAAGAGGATAAGGCCATGTGAAGAGGGTTGGAAGTCCTAAATCTACTTTGTTAAATTGAAGAATAGAAACACACTCCAGTGAGGAGTGCGTAACCACTTAGTTACTCAATCACAGTAGAAGCAAAAAAAGGGAAAACAGTAATGAAGAAAAAAGAAAGGGAGATACCGTGTAAGAGAAGCTCTTGATTGTTGGGGATGGAAATAGTTGAGAACCACCTGAAGTTCATGCTTCACTACTACACAAAGTTCTCAAAAAGATGTTTGGAAAGTAAGGTGATAACAATACACCCCTAAACCCCTATTTATAAAGGATAAGCGGTTAGGGGACATTGTTGTCTTTATGACCTAATTTTCAAAAGAGTGCTCATCATGGTGCGCAAAGCACTAGGCACGTCCCACTGGTGAAAACACGCCTCGTGGCCTTTACAGTTCTTAAAGCAATTAAAAAAAATAGTTGTACAATAACTCAAACCACACAACTTCTGAAGGTTAAGTACGAATTCTTTCTATGAACCCCAGCTTTAACCGGGATATCGGTTTAGTGTGGGGTTATCAATTTGGACTACAGTTGTTAAAGTGACAAAGTACTCGAACCCTGAACTAGAGACTTTAAGCTTGCCAATTTCTTAAACCAAGCACCAAGCGGGGGCACTGCAATGATGTGTCGGAATAAGCATTGGACTCATCTCGGAAAAAGAAAAAAATGTGAACATTGATAAAAAAGGAGAGGAAGAATGCGGGCACAATATAAAGTTCATAATATAAGAGTTTTTATTAATTTATTCTCATTCCATACATCGTCTTACATCTGGAAAGATGGAAAAGAAAATATTGAGACATGAAATGTATAAGGAAAGAGTATCGGCCTTTTCCTTCGTTGGACGGGGTGTAACCTTTCATGAAGAAGATCATTCCACCAGCTTCATAATCACCCAAAGTTGCCTTAAATTGCGGAGCTACTTCAACAATCCTTCCTGCTTAATTGAAAACTAGCAAAGCTCGGGATGAATCACCTGCTAAGTTCTTGAAAAGAAGGAGGAGTATAGGCTCTATTTCTCTGAGGAGGTCTGTCCAACACGACAGATATCACAGATTTTTCCAGCAGTTGAGCATGTTTTAAATACTCACTCGTATGCTTGGAAAGAAAAGTGCCTACCATTACTACGCTAAGAAAGAAAAATCCCCATTGGAAAAGTTATTGGTGAGGAATAGGTGAACATCTTCATAGATTTTGGAAAAAGTAGGAAGATGACCTTCGCAGGTGGCAAAACCATCTTTGAATTTGAACAAAATAAGAAGAAAGCCATGAAAGGTTACACTCTAAAACATATTGGCAAGAAAAGATGAATGTAGTAAAAGGAATGCCAGCCCCAACACAAACATTCCTTATTTTATAGATACAATGGAGCACTCTGATTGGTCCCTGAAAAGGTGAACTGATCGTACGAGATAAACTGCATTCTTAATGCTCCTCATTTCTCATTGGTTATGAGGTAAGTGGGCAGTTGGGAAACAACATGGAATTAATGTCCCTTTAATGAAGTTTTGATTCCAGATAAAGTCAAGGCAGCAGTTTCCCAAGAAAGCTCAGTACTGTTGAGGAGTATGAAAAAAATCAGAAGACCTTACGAAATCATATACGGGGGTGAAGGATATACCTCGGATGATGGGATGACGTTGTATGCTAACCCCAGAGGTACTCCATAACAATGGACCTCGGCCTTAATGGATTTTTGTCTATTGAGTGCCACAGGTTCTTCTCAAATTTGGAATCTTGACACTTAACTGTGTGATTACCATGCAACATTGATGATGAGTTTTGATGATAACAAATATAGAGATGATGAGAAGATCAAGTCCAAGTTCTTCAAGTTTAGCTTTAGGACTTAGGATCTCTCTTGTACAGAGCTTTTATAGGATATCTCAATGTTTAACTCAAAAGATCTAAGAACATGTTTTTCTACAAACTAAATTAAAGTTTTAATATGACTTTGAAAATCAAAGAGTTTATGGATTTTCAAAAATCACATAATCTGTTTCTTAAAAGTGTTTTTCATAATTTGGAACAGAGGTATTCGAATAACCTTAAAGGTATTCGAATACAATCCTTCTAAAAATGCTTTTATAAACGTGTTTCAAACAGTGGTATTCGAATACCTTATTGTGGTATTCGAATACCTTATTGTGGTATTCGAATAATGTGGCTCTGAACTGTTTTTTACAAAGAACTGATATCAATGGTATTCGAATACTTCATAATGGTATTCGAATAACCTAAGTCTGAACTGTTGTTTTATAAGAACTGATATCAGTGGTATTCGAATACTTCATAATGGTATTCAAATAACCCACGAGATTCTGTTTTGGTTTTTGAATTGATACGTAAACGGATTTTCATTTATTATGATATTAATTTCCTCAACGATAATTTATGATCAAAGGCTCTATAAATAGAGACCTTGCCTCACGTCTGAAATACACGAATCCTTGAAATTATTTTGGTTGTGCTAAAACGCTAGTTACATAATTCTCTCTTTTTCTCTGTGCTCTTTTGGTAAAATTCTGAGATATTCTTAGTGAGCTCTATAGTACTTCAATTTGTATAATTTACTCTGAGTGAGAGTTTCTCTTCATCTACTTTCTACTATTCTGTATCGAGGGTGAGGTATCCCTCAAGGTTTGTATAAGGGTGAGGTATCCCTGCAGGCTGAGACTTTAGCACAAGGGTAGAGTTTTCCTGTGTGTGAAAAGTGCACTTTTGTGTAACGGTTGCAAGCACTTATTGAAGCTTGTATACATAGTGAAAAATCTCAACTTTCGAGGACTGGACGTAGACCACAAGTGGGTTAGTGGTCGAACCAGGATAAATACTGTGCCTACTTCTCTCTTCTTAATCTCTTTAGTTTATGCAATTTTAATTTACTGTATATTTATTTTTTGCTAATTTTATTTTTTTTTTCTTTCTCGTTTCGTGCTTTTATTTATTAAGTTTTAATATTTATATTTTATTTTAAAAGAGGTTTTGCAAAATTTTAATACTCAATTCACCCCCCCTCTTGAGTACTGGAAGCCACTTGGTAACAAGTGGTATCAGAGTTAGACTCTTGTATAAAGAGCTTAGTAGCTTCAAGAGAACATGGCTTCTTCAAATGGTTTTTCAGAAGGATCTTCCATAAACCGACCACCCTTTTTCAATGGGGATGGTTATGCATATTGGAAGGAAAGAATGAAAATCTTCATCGAAGCTATTGATCTAGATGTATGGGATGCTGTCGAAAACGGCGCTTTTATACCCACACATGAGGTCGATGGTGCAAGGACCGAAACACCACGGAATAAATGGTCTGATGAAGACAAAAGAAAAGTTTAATATAATTTATAAGCTAAAAATATTATTACTACTACTTTGGGATATAATGAGTCTTTTAGAATTTCAAATTGCAAAACTGCTAAAGAAATGTGGGACATTTTGCAAGTCACCCATGAGGGTAGTAGTGAAGTAAAGAGATCGAGAATCAATTCTCTAACTCGTGAATATGAATTATTCAGAATGAACCAAGGAGCAAACATTCAGGAAATGCAAAAGAGGTTCACCCACATAGTTAATCATCTTGCATCTTTAGGTAAAAGTTTTTCTAACGAAGATTTGATTAACAAAGTATTGAGATGTCTTAGCAGGATTTGGCAACCTAAGGTAACAGCTATATCAGAATCGAGGGATTTGACGACAATGACTCTAACAACCCTCTTTGGAAAACTTCATGAGCACGAACTAGAACTAAACAGACTAAGTCAAAGTGAAGGAAACGATAAAAAGAAAAAGGGGATAGCACTCAAGGCCACTTCCTCATAAATCGACAATGATGATAAAGAAAATGAAGACGACTTAGAAAATATTGAGGTAAACAAAGAAAATCTTAGTTTGTTAGTTAAAAAAATTTGGTAAATTTATCAGGAAAAAGGGAACGCAAAGAAGACCTCGTTTCCCCCCGAAGAAAACTCATTACAAAGGCGAAGGAGCTTCATCAACTCCAACTTGCTATGAATGTGGCAAACCTGGTCACATGAAAATGGAGTGCCCAGTTTACCAAAAGAAGAAGGAGAAATTTGAAAAGAAGCCCTTCAAGGAAAGAAAAGGAAGAAAAGCCTATATAGCATTGGATGAAAATGACATAGATTCAACTGACAGCTCAGACAGCGAGGAAGCTCAACTATATCTCATGGCCAAAGGAGAAGAAGAAGAAAGCAAAAATGAGGTAAGTTCTAATACTACTTTATTGCCTTCTTACGATGAGTTACAAGATGCCTTTGAAGAATTGCATGAAGAATCTTTAAAATTCACAAAAATAATCTCTTCTTCTAAAAAAAAAATCTCCTCTTTAGAAAATCAAATTCTTGTTTTAAATAAAGAAATAGAAGAATTGAAAGTTGAAAATGAAACTTTGGGAATCATTGATGCATGCACAAATCATTCTTCACATGCTTCTACATCTTCATCTTATTCTTCATGTCATATACTTGAAAAAGAAATTGAAGACTTAAAAAACACTCTTTCTAAATTCACCTTTGGAAGGGATAATTTAAATATTTTATTAGGAAGACAAAGAGTGATTTTTCAAAAAGCGAGAATAGGTTATAACCCGAAAAATCAACAAAAACTCTATAAAAATTTCTTTGTGCATTTTAGTGTTTCAAGTAGTCCTTTTATTAAATATTTTTACTGTGGAAGGAAAGGACATAGTGCATCAACATTTAATGCAAGGAAAAACATAAATACAAAAATTAGAACAAAAATGATTTTGGTTCCCAATGGTACTATACCCAAAATTGACACACGAAGACCCAAGAAAGTTTGGGTACCAAAGGTTAAAAACTAAACTTGTGTTGTAGGTATGCTTGAAAGCCAGGAGTTCAAATTGATATCTCGATAGTGGCTGTTCCAAGCACATGACCAGGGACGACTTAAAATTCACCATGCTTATTCCCAAGAATCATAGACACGTTACTTATAGTGATAACAACAAAGGAAAAATTCTTGGAATCGGCAAAGTCGGTAAGAACCCTAACTCCTCTATTGAAAATGTGTTGCTTGTTGAAGGTTTGAAACATAACTTGCTTAGTATTAGCCAATTATGTGACAAAGGAAATAAGGTTATATTTGATTCAAATTGTTGCATAATTGAAGATAAAAATGATAAGCATGCTAAATTCATTGGTCAAAGAGTAAACAACATTTACATGATTAGTCTTGATGATATATCTTCAAATGATGCGAAATGCCTCTTAAGTAAGAATGATGATTCATGGTTATGGCATAGGAGAATTGCACACATTCACATGGATCACTTAAAGAAGTTTGTCTCTAAAGAGCTATTAATTGGACTACCCAAGCTTAATTTTGTAAAAGATAAACTGTGTGATGCATGTCAAAAGGGTAAACAAATAAAGGTCTCTTTTAAAGCAAAAAATATAGTTTCAACTCCCAGACCTTTATAACTTTTTCACATGGATCTATTTAGACCTTCTAGAACTATGAGCTTTGGTGGGAATTACTACGCTTTAGTGATTGTGGATGATTTTTCTAGGTTTACATGGACTTTATTTCTTGCAAATAAAAATGATGCATTTCTAGCTTTTAAAAGATTTTCCAAAGTTATTCAAAAAGAAAAAGGTTTTCAAATCTCTTCTATAAGAAGTGATCACGGTGGTGAATTTGAAAACAATGTTTTTGAAAATTTTTGTGATGAACATGGCATTAATCATAATTTCTCTGCCCCTAGAACTCCACAACAAAACAGAATTGTAGAAAGGAAAAACCGTTCTTTAGAAGAAATAGTGAGAACTATGCTTAATGAGGCTGCTCTTCCTAAGTACTTTTGGGCGGATGCTGTAAGTACAGCTTGTTATGTAATGAACTGGGCCCTTATAAGGCCTATTTTAAAGAAAACCCCATATAAGTTGTATAAGGAAAGAAAGCCAAATGTCTTACATTTTCATGTTTTTGGATGCAAATGTTTTGTTTTAAATAATGAAAAAGATAATTTAGGCAAGTTTGATGCTAAGTCTGATGAAGGTATATTTCTTGGTTATTCAAATCATAGTAAAGCTTTTCGTATATATAATAAAAGAACTATGACTATTGAAGAATCTATACATGTTACATTTGATGAAACTGACCCAAATGGATCGAGAAAGGATCTTGTTGTTGATGATGTTGCAGAAGTCTTAGTGGAGACACATTTGGATAGCAAAGAAAAAGAAATCAAGGAGCAAAGACAAGAAGATTCGCAAGCCTCGGAACTTCCCAAAGAATGGCGAACTTCAAAATATCATTCCCTTGATCAAATAATCGGTGATGTATCTAAAGGTGTAAGTACTTGTAATTCTCTTAGAAATGCTTGTAATCACTTAGCTTTTGTTTCTCAAATTGAACCTAAGGATTTAATTGAAGCTTTCGATAATAAACATTGGATCTTAGTTATGCATGAAGAATTAAATTAATTTGAAAGAAATCAAGTTTGGAAATTAGTTACTAGACCTAATGATTACCTTATAATTGGAACTAAATGGGTTTTTAGAAACAAACTTGATGAAAATGGCTTAATAACTAGAAACAAAGCTAGATTGGTTGCTAAAGGTTATAATCAAGAAGAAGGAATAGATTATGAAGAAACCTATGCACCAGCAGCTAGATTAGAAGCCATTAGAATGTTACTTGCTTTTGCTTGCATCATGGATTTCAAATTATATCAAATGGATGTTAAAAGTGCTTTTCTAAATGGTTTTATTCAAGAGGAGGTTTTCGTTGAACAACCTCCAGGTTTTGAAAATCATGAACTACCCAACCATGTTTTTAAACTTAAAAAGGCTTTATATGGCTTAAAGCAAGCTCCTAGAGCTTCGTATGAAAAGTTGAGTAAGTTCCTTTTAGAAAATGGTTTTTGAAGAGAAAAAGTCGATACTACCCTTTTCATTAAAAATAAAAAGCATGATATTCTTCTTGTGCAAGTATATGTGGATGATATTATCTTTGGTACTACTAATGAATCCCTATGCAAAGAATTTGCTAAGACAATACAGAATGAATTTGAAATGTCAATGATGGGAGAAGGACTTCAAATCAAACAAACGAACGAAGGGACATTCATAAGTCAAACCAAATACTGCAAGAAATTGCTCAAAAGATTCAAAATGGAAAACACTAAACACATGGCCACTCCGATGGGCACTTCCTGCTATTTAGACAAAGATAAAGGAGGTAAATCAGTAGAAATAACGAAATACAGAGGTATGATTGGATCTCTCCTTTATCTTACTGCTAGTAGGCCGATATTATGTTTAGTGTATGCATGTGTGCTAGATATCGTGCAAACTCTAAGGAATCTCATTTAAGTTTGTTAAACGAATAATGAAATACCTAGTAGGCACATGGGCTTGTGGTACCCTAAGGGTGCCTCATGTAGCCTAATAGGCTATTCTGACTCTGATTTTGCTGGGTGCAAATTGGATAGAAAAAGTACTAATGGGACATGCCACTTGCTTGGTAATTCTTTAATTTCTTGGCATAACAAAAAACAAAATAGTGTGGCTCTGTCTACCGCTGAGGCTGAATATGTTGCAGCCAGAAGTTGTTGTGCTCAAATCCTATAGATGAAGCAACAACTTTTAGACTACGGTCTTCAGCTTGATCACATCCCGATAAGATGTGATAACACTAGTGCAATAAATATCTCTAAGAATTTCATTCTGTATTCCAGAACAAAGCATATAGAGATAAGACATCACTTTATCAGAGATCACGTACAAAAAGGGGATTGTATTCTTGAATTTGTTGAAACATCTAAGCAACTTGCAGATATTTTCACTAAACCCCTAGCAAAAGAAGCATTCTTTTATATAAGAGGAGAATTAGGCATAATTGATTAATCCAACGTATAAATACTTGTTATTTGCTTAAATTTTTTTTTAATCTTTCTTGAATTATTACTGACTTGAGCGTCGGAGTTATCCCAAAATCTTTTTTGCAGGTATTCAATCAAAAGGTATGCTTTCGTCTCTCAAAAATGTAATTTCTGGACATAAATATGTGTTTTTTTGTTTAAGTTATTCGAATACCTATCTATGGTATTCGAATACCCTTGCTGTTATACGTGCAGACTTGTGTTTTCTGATAAGGCTATTCGAATACTATCAGGGTTATTCGAATACCTTACATCAGTAAAGCTTTTTTAAAAGCTGGTGTATTCGAATAACTAAGCAGTTATTCGAATACCCTGAGGCTGATCTTTTTCAGTTTTTACTCAGTTGCTCTGGAGTATTTGAATACCTTATAAGATATTTGAATACTTGCTCCTCTGGCTTTCTCTTCTTTTTGGGAGTATTCGAATACTATAAAAAGCATTCGAATACCTTAGTTTGGCAGTCAAGCCAAATTTGGCCATCTATTCGAATACCTAGTGAGGTATTCGAATACCCTTTGTCTGAAGGCTGCGTCCGTTGATCTTTCTCAAATGCTGTATTCGAATACCTCCTTATGGTATTCGAATAGATCTGGGTATTCTTTAAATACCCCCCTTTGAGTATCCGAATACGTCTATCTCTTTTCTCTCCTTTTTAAAAAACTCTTTGCTTTCCCTCCTCTCTCCTAAAACCTCCTTTTCTCACGGTCTCCACCCCTCCTCTCTCCTTCTCCTCTATTTTTCTTTTTCCTTCCATGGCCTCATCTTCCTCTCGCTCTAAGCATCCTCGTATGAAGACGGCTCCATGCAACAACTTGTTGGACCTTCACAGGCTTTCCTCCAACGAGCAACAGCTTGGGTGCTTCATTACCCACTTTCGAGAGCATAACTTAGTGCAACCGAAGTACCTCGACTTGGGGTTCTTTGAAAGAAAATGTGGTTTTGACTTTCTGAACTGGCTAAATCACCAAGGTGTACTTCGCTTCTGCTCTTACTCAACAGCTCTGTATCTCGACCTGGTCAAGATGTTTTATTGCAACCTGAAGATTGAAGGTCAGGAGCTACACTCCAGTGTCTGCGATCAAAACATTGTGATCACACCAAGCGATTGGATTCAGATGTTTGGCTTGCAGTCAACTGGCCGCTACGCTAAAGAAGATTCACTCCTCCAGCTCTTTGACAAGAACAAAGCAATTGAAGATGTTCTCTACCCTGGGTTGGCTTTACCTTCGACTCAAAAGGGAGTCAAAGGGGGCATGATGAAGAGCCAGGACAGGCTCCTACATTATGCTTATGCCCACATCCTAGCTTCTAGAGGTGGGAACTACGCCTACATGAGTGAAGATGATGTGTTCATGTTGTGGATTCTAAAGTAAGGCCATCAGATTAACTGGCCCATCTTCATTATGAAGCACATGATGAGGGCAAAAGGTAAAGAGCGGTCTGAGCTTCCCTATTGCGTGATCATTACTGCCTTTTTTGGCAAGTATCCACATATTTTAGAAACCGAGCGAGCGACTTCGCTAACCCATCATCACGTTTTTGGGTCCTTTACCCTTAACAAAATGAAGATGATCAGAACCGATGAAGGCTGGGTGTTCCCAGTGGAAGTTGATGATGATGAGGACAACCCTCAAGGCGATCCTGCTGCCCCTGCTACTGCTGCTGCTGATATCCCTGCTCCTTCTCCTGTCACAAATGAGCAAATCCTGGCTTCTCTGTTGTATAACAGAACCTACATGGAGAACACCTTCACTATTCTGTTTGACAGAATAGCTGGTGTTAAGCGTGAACAGCTGCCCTTCGAGCTCACTGGCGTCCGGTAACGACCCTGCCTCTCCTCCTCCACCACCAGATGCCTATTTCTAGGGCTTGCTTAGTCTTAGGATCTGTTGCTTATGTTATGTTTTTTGGCTGTTTGATGTATTGGCTGTCTTTTGATTACAATTGTATATGAACTTGGCCAATTATATTTAATGCAATGAGTACTTTCAATTAATCTGTTGCCAATTACAATCATTTATTATTTATCTCATGTATATTTATCAAATTGCTTTTTTGAATAAATGCATCCTTTTTGATCATGTCAAAAGGGGGAGAAAAATAATCAATGTTATTTGAAAAAAGACAGGTTAAAATTGGATTAATACTGGCTCTTGGATTCCAAAAGAAAGGGGGAGAATATGCTTGTTTTGTTATTAAATTACCTATGAGAGTAAGTCTCCTATCTTTTGGAAATTCCAATTTATATGAACTAATGCTTTTCTCAATGATAGTTTGTCATCATCAAAAAGGGGTAGAATGTGATTACCATGCAACATTGATGATGAGTTTTGATGATAACAAATATGGAGATGATGAGAAGATCAAGTCTAAGTTCTTCAAGTTTAGCTTTAGGACTTAGGATCTCTCTTGTACAGAGCTTTTATAGGATATCTCAGTGTTTAACTCAAAAGATCTAAGAACATGTTTTTCTACAAACTAAATTAAAGTTTTAATATGACTTTGAAAATCAAAGAGTTTGTGGATTTTCAAAAATCACATAATTTGTTTATTAAAAGTGTTTTTCATAATTTGGAATAGAGGTATTCGAATAACCTTAAAGGTATTCGAATACAATCCTTCTAAAAATGCTTTTATAAACGTGTTTCAAACAGTGGTATTCGAATATCTTATTGTAGTATTCGAATAATGTGGGTCTGAACTATTTTTTACAAAGAACTGATATCAGTGGTATTCGAATACTTCATAATGGTATTCGAATAACCTAAGTCTGAACTGTTTTTTTATAAGAACTGATATCAGTGGTATTCGAATACTTCATAATGGTATTCGAATAACCCACGAGATTCTGTTTTGGTTTTTGAATTGATATGTAAACGGATTTGCATTTATTATGATATTAATTTACTCAATGATAATTTTTGATCAAAGGCTCTATAAATAGAGACCTTGCCTCACGTCTGAAATACACGAATCCTTGAAATTATTTTGGTTGTGCTAAAACGCTGTTTACATAATTCTCTATTTTTCTCTGTGCTCTTTTGGTAAAATTCTGAGATATTCTTATAGAGCTCTATAGTGCTTCAATTTGTATGATTTACTCTGAGTGAGAGTTTCTCTTCATCTACTTTCTACTATTCTGTATCGAGGGTGAGGTATCCCTCAAGGTTTGTATAAGGGTGAGGTATCCATGCAGGCTGAGACTTTAGCACAAGGGTAGAGTTTCCCTGTATGTGAAAAGTGCTTTTTTATGTAACGGTTGCAAACACCTATTGAAGCTTGTATACATAGTGAAAAATCTCGGCTTTCGAGGACTGGACGTAGACCACAAGTGGGTTAGTAGTCAAACCAGGATAAATACTGTGCCTGCTTCTCTTTTCTTGATCTATTTAGTTTATGCAATTTTAATTTACTATATAATTATTTTTCCCTATTTTTATATTCATTCTGTGCTTTTATTTATTAAGTTTTAATATTTATATTTTATTTTAAAAGAGGTTTTACAAAATTTTAATACTCAATTTGTAACACCCACCTTAGGGTACTACATATATGTTACATAATTACCAAATTAACCTCATTTATAAAATGTACATTGTAGGGAAAATATGAAATTCAAAATTTCTTAATAACAAGAAAATAAACTTAGCAGAAAATAAAACATCACAGCATCACTACAAATAATTTACATCATTATACATATCCAAGTCTCTGGTTATACATATACAAATTTCTAACACTGTCATACTATAAATATTACAAACTAGTCACTCCAAAAAGTACAAACACTGTTTACATTAACATCTTTGCCCAAGTACAACTAGGCAGCTGAGCCCTCAGAAGTAGCCGGATCCTCAGATGGATCCTCCTCAGACCTTCCGGGTGGGGGAATTCCAACCCGACGTAAAGTCCGTGGAGCAAATGTCCGAGCGGACGATACGACGCTACTCTCCCGAGGGGTGCGATAGTACGCTCCCCAATGCTGCCCGATAGATATAGGAAATTCTAACTGTACATAAATAGTGACAAAAAAGTAGAGATTTCCTGACTGTAACCTACTCAGTCTAATGTTTACATCACCCAAATAATAAATACTCTCTCTATCTAGGTCTTCAGTCCATGCATCATCCCCGTCAATAAACGTCAGCCTAAAGTAACCCAAGAAGCTAGGAATCTCTACCGCCATCAGAACTTGAAGTTCTCAATAGAATCTGGACCTTTTTCTACTTCTCGTTCTACGTCCGGCTCAGTATCTTAACAATACTTAAACATGATACAACATATACATGCAAGAGGTGAGATCACCTATGCCAATACCAGTGTGGTAGCAATGAAGATAAACACATCCCAAAATATCATACAGACGTCATACTATAATTACAGTTATGCCATTAATCTTATATATCATCATTACACAAGAAATAAAAGAAGAATTACAATTATGCTACTTTCAATACTCAAGTATTCAATATAATAATTACCACGAACAAGAATTACACAAGAGTAAAATTACAATGATATATCCGTTATGAATGCAAATGTGAATACAATGTACACTGACTCGATATCCTACTCCATGGAGCTACAACTCATGTCAGAGAGAATGACTGAAAAGATCTGTCGGCACCAACATGCTTCAGACCACGTGCTCATTTTTCTGCACATCTAGCACATGCACGACAGTCTTTATCAAATCATGATTAGGGATAGTGTCTCGGTCTGGATCATTGGTGTGTTGCATCGGTCTAACTCACGGTACAGAAGAGCTACCAACTGTCCATCGTAGGCAACCCGCACCCCAATGCCCCCAAGGTCATCAGTGACCTACACTACGCTTATCGCACCCACTCAGGAGGTGTAATCTCTCCTAGGCAACTTGCCTTACATAGTCCTTTGGACCTTTTCAATGCATGTACTATGCATTATTCACAATTCCATTGATATCCAATGTACAGGGTTCATAATAATTTAATAATAGTAATACAGTAATTTAATCACGTAATCATATTCTCGTATATTTTTCATTCGCGACTCAATTCTATCGCCTTTTCGAATCACGTAGTGATTTTTCAACATTTTTCAATCGCGTGAATATTTTCCGTACGTATTAAATCATAATTACTATTTTATTTATTTTAATATTAAAATTTACTATTTTTCTCTCATATTTGCAAAATAGTCCCTCAAAACACATAATTTACATTTTTGTCCCTCAAAACAGAGTATTTCCACTTTAGTCCCTCAAGATTTTATATTTACATAATGACCCCATATTTCCATAATATTTCCAATTATATCCTTTCCTCATAAGATTTACAGTATAAATTCCACATACATACAGCATAAGTTCCACTACAGTATATATTTCACATACTCACATATTATCAGTTCTTTAAGATTACAACATTTAAACAAGTATTTGAAACAAATCGTATCTCACATATACTATGCATACAAGCCTAGAAACACAAGCAGATACATTTTAAATACAGTCCAAACATACAAACACAATCAGGCACATCTCAATACAATTCAACCAATACAGTCCAAATAAATCCAGTCCAACCAATACAGTCCAAGACCCTCAAACAATAGGTGAATAAATCCTTAGGAATTTTTCACAAAATATACCATCCTCATACTACCAAAACATGGGTGGTAAGGTAGAGTCTCCCTCTTACCTCTTGAAGACAAGCTTTGTAAGCTTTCCTCCCTTGCCTTGAAACTTTATTAATCTCCTAACAAGCCCTAAAATTTTCAAGAAAAATTAGTGAAGGACCACACAAGAATCAAGGTTGAAAACCATGGAAGAATCATGGTTAAAAAAAAATTTAAAATCAAACTTAGAATCATTAACTTAAAACTTACCTCTTTAGGAAGAAGATTGAAGAAACTTAGGACCTTGTGAAGAAGGAATGATTTTAGAGGAGGCTTTGAGTCAAAATAACCCAAAAGATGAGTGTTTAAAAGAAAAGGATGGTGTGATTTTTTTGATGATGACCGATTGGAAGAAAAGAATGGGAGATGAGAGGTGTGAGTTTCCCTTGAAACTTTGAGAGAAATAGATGGATATTTTGATGAGTAAAAAGTGCAGAATGAAGACATATTTTGGGGCTGCTGGCCGTGTGAAATTTTTGAGAGACAAATGGCTTATGTTTTGGGAAATAACAAGTGAAGATGAGAGTGTGAAAGTGCTGCTGCCCAGCCGTGTAATAACACGTGAAAGATAAGTGATTTTACTTGAGAATTTATCTCATTTTGAATGTAAAATCCAGCTGCCCATCGTGAATGATTGTGATAATAAAATAAGGATTTTATTGCATCATTATCCACCCATTCCATTTGCGCCTCCTTCGCCGCCGTGTCTTCTTGCCTTTGGTGATGGACGTGAGTGACATTTGCTCAAGCAAATGGCCATGCATTAATTGCATAACAACTCTCTCTTCTCATTGGTTGGTCACTTGACTTTTGCATGGTAATTGGACATTCAAATATCACTTGAATCTTCACAAATTTTTGAGAACGTTTTCTTGCTTGCCTTTGGACGTCTTTCTCGCTCTGCTTGGGCGGTTTTCTGCTGTTGGGTCGTGTATTTGCTGGACGTGGAGCTCATTTCTGCTGCTCCAAATCAGCTGCTGGCCCATAGTAGTTTAGGTGGGTTTTAAATCCTTAATTCCTCATTAGTTCAAGCCTAATTACTAGTTTATTGTTTAACCAATTAATTGGGTTTAATCTCCTAACCATTCTTACTTAATTCTTCAAGTACATAACCAATTTTAGTTTAACATATTGAGCTTGTATCTAATACATATTAATTATGCATCATTACCTCTAATTAAAATTAAGTTATAACTAATCCTTAGTTAAGTTAGTTTACTTAATTTTAATTAGGTAATTAGGACAACTAAATTAAGGTTCAATAGTTTCCTAAGTAAAAGTCAAGCAATTAATGTTGACTCAATCTTATCCATTAATCTTATCTATGGTGAATGTTACTTGATAGTTTTGTTAAGCTTTGTTTTACACCATTGATTGAATCCATGGTGAAGATCAAAGCTCCTAAGTTAAGCTTCAAATCTAATGGTCCACAAGAAAGTCTAAACTTCTTTCCTTGACCAATTCTCATTGGTTAGAAAAGTCTAACCAATTGTTTTGACTATATCCCATTGGTTCACTTTAATTTTACTTACAAGAAATGTTCCAAACACTTTTTCTATTAATTTAAAACTTATCGGGTCCAACGTTCATAGCAACGATTGCTATAAATACAATCACGGATACTTATCCGTACAATATATTATTATTTTACGATAGATTTTAAAATAAAAAGATTTTTTCGAATCACTCAGATTCGGGTTTAGTAAGATCCCCCATTTCCAAATGAGACAGATCAGAATTTCCCCGGCCTGAAAAATATTATTTTTCCTAGCCAGGAGCAATCACACAGAATGATCAAATATGATCCTAGAACAGTCAAATTAATTTTATACACACAAAAAATGCGAAATAGTGTAATTCTGCTATTTATCATTCATATAGTCAGAATTTGGGGTGTTACAACTCTCCCCCTCTAAAATAAAGTTTCATCCTCGAAACTTGACATACACTTAACACAAAAACGGATACTGCTCTCTGATCTTTTCTTCTAATTCCCATGTGGCTTCACCACTTACATCGTTCCAAACTTCTTTAACTAATGAAATGTCTTTTCCACGAAGCTGCTTTATCCTTCGATCTTCAATCCTGACTGGAACTATCTCATAGGTCAAGTTCTCCTTTAATTGTACAGTGTCTGGTTCGATAATGTGAGTCGGATCTGGAATATATTTCCGTAGTTGTGATACGTGAAATACATTATGAAGATTTGATAAAAACGGTGGCAGCGCGACTTGATAAGCCACCGGACCTATCCGACGAAGTATCTGATACGGTCCGATAAACTTGGGTGTAAGCTTCCTCGACTTGATGACTCGTCCAACTCCAGTCATAGGCGTCACACGTAAAAATACATGGTCACCTTCTTCGAATTCCAGTGGTCTTCGACTTTTATTTGCATAGCTCTTTTGCCGCGTCTGGACTGTCCTCATCTTGTCTTGGATCATCGTTACCTTTTCAGTTGTCTGTTGCACAAATTCGGGTCCTATCATCGTACTTTCACCATCCTGGTACCAACACAATGGTGTCCTACATCTTCTCCCATATAAGGCTTCATAGGGTGCCATCCCTATACTCGAATGGAAACTATTGTTGTAGGTGAACTCTATCAACGGCAGAAATTCATCCCAACAACCAGTTTGCTCTAGAACACAAGCCCTCAACAAGTCCTCCAACGACTAAATTGTTCTTTCTGACTGACCATCAGTTTGTGGATGGTAAGCAGAACTCAAATGTAGATTTGTCCCCATCGCTTCTTGTAGACTAGTCCAAAATCTTGATGTGAATCGCGGATCTCGATCAGAAATTATACTGGATGGTATACCATGAAGTCTAACAATTTCATTGATGTATATATGAGCCAACTTCTCCATTGAGTACTTAATATTAATCGGTAAAAAGTGCGCTGACTTTGTAAGCCGATCAATAATTACCCATATAGAGTCGTGACCCTTCCGAGTTCTTGGTAGCCCCGTGACGAGATCCATTGCTATGTCATCCCATTTCCATTCAGGAATAGGCAAAGGTTGTAACATTCCCGATGGTCGTTGATGTTCTACCTTGGCCTTCTGACAAGTCAAACAAGAAGATACATATTCTGCGACATCCTTCTTCATTCCTTGCCACCAATACAGTTGTTTCAAATCTTGGTACATCTTTGTGGCTCCTGGATGCATACTCAACTTGCTTCTATGAGCTTCATTCAAAATCGATCTCTTAAGTTCTGGATCGTTTGGTACGCAAACTCTCCCTCTGAACTTCAAAATTCCATCAACACCTTCGCTGAATTTCAATTCTGCTCCTTGACTTCTTGCTTCCTTTGCTTCTTGCAGATATTGATCACTATTCTGTCCTTCTCGTATTTTATCCATCAGATCACTCGAAATGGTGATCATACTCAAACACATCTTCCCCGGTGTCAACTTCACAGATAATCGCATATCTCGAAATTCTTCTATCAATTCCTTCTCCTTCATCATCATAACAGAAGCATTAAGCGGTTTTCTACTCAAAGCATCCGCTACGACATTCACTTTTCTAGGATGATATTGTAACTGAAAGTCATAATCTTTTAGAAACTCGAGCCAACGCCTCTGTCTCATGTTCAACTCTTTCTGGTCGAACAGATACTTCAAACTTTTATGGTCACTAAACACAGTAAACATTGCCCCATAGAGAAAATGTCTCCATACCTTCAACGCAAACACCACTGCTGCTAGCTCCAAGTCATGAGTCGGATAATTCCTCTCATGCACTTTCAACTGCCTCGACACATATGCCACAACCTTACGGTTCTGCATAAGTACACAACCTAATCCTTGATAAGAAGCATCACAGTACACCTCGAAAGGTTCGTTCGGATCAGGTAGAATCAACACTGGTGAAGTAGTCAGTCGTCGTTTCAACTCCTGAAAACTATCTTCACAGGCTTCAGTCCACACAAATGGTTGATTCTTTCGTGTAAGTTGGGTAAGAGGTCCTACAATCTTTGAAAATCCTTCTATGAATCGTCGATAGTAACCGGCCAATCCGATGAAACTACGGATCTCCGATACAGTCTTCGATTTTTCCCACTCAACAACTGTCTCTACCTTCGAAGCATCAACTTCAATTCCATCCGCCGATATGATATGCCCCAAGAATTATACTTCACTTAACCAAAATTCACACTTGGACAACTTGGCATATAGTTTATTTTCCTTTAAAATCTGGAGAACCACTCTGAGGTGTTCAGCATGTTCCTTCTGATTTCGAGAATAAATCAAGATGTCATCAATAAAGACAACAATAAACTTATCCAAGTATGAACGAAAAAGTCTGTTCATGAAGTCCATAAATATTGCAGGTGCATTAGTCACACCAAAAGGCATCACTTGGTACTCATAATGCCTGTATCGAGTCCGGAACGCAGTCTTCGAAATATCCTCTACCTTTACATGTATCTGGTGATAACCAGAACGTAAATCAATCTTAGAAAATATGGTGGCTCCTCGCAATTGATCCAACAGATCATCAATTCTCGGTAGGGGATACTTATTCTTGATTGTAATCTTATTCAGCTGTCGATAGTCCACACATAGCCGAGAAGTCCCATCCTTCTTCTTTACCAACAACACTGGAGCTCCCCAAGGTGATACACTTGGTCTCATAAATTGCTTTTCCAACAAATCTTCCAATTGCTTCTTTAGTTCGGCCAATTCTACTGGTGACATTCTGTAAGGTGCCATAGATATAGGTCCAGCTCCAGGTACTAAATCAATAGAGAATTCAATCTCCCTTTCCGGTGGTAATCCCGGTATATCTTCAGGAAACACTTCGGGAAATTCATTCACTACAAAGATATCCTTCAGAACATCTTCACAGTGAACTTCCAATGAAGATATCAACAAGTATCCTAGGTCTCCTTCTTTTAAACAAGCTTCCACTAGAGTAGCCGTTAAGAATCTAGAATCCTTAACCTCAGGAAAAACTAACGTCTTACTCGAACAGTCAATCAGGATATGGTTAGAGGATAACCAATCCATTCCTAAGATTACATTAATCTTAGAAAGAGGCAAACATATCAAATCCACATGAAAGATTCTATCCCTAACACAAACAGGATAATTCAAGCATACTTTTGTAATTATCACAGGTTTATCAGTAGGAGTAACCACAGTCAAATCATATGGCAATGTAGTCACAGTCAATCCCAAATGCTCCACACAATCACATGCAATAAAAGAATGTGTTGCTCCCGAATCATATAACACTGTTAAAGGGTTACCTTTAATAGCACACTCCTCCATTATCAAATCCTCAGATTTAGCAGCTTCCTCCCCGTTCATCGTATATACTCGACCACCTGCCTGTGGCCTTGCAGTATGAACATTGCTCACTGATGGCTCTGCCTTTAACTGATCACAATATCGGGAAAAATGTCCAGGCCTCCCACATCAATAACAGATCACCCCCTTATGCTGACAGTCTCTAGTAAGATGTCCTTTTCCACACTTAAAACATTTAAGTGCAGAAGTTCCAGTTGAAGCTGCCTTACTACCACTTGAACTTCCCCCAACTGATTGCTGTCGATTCTGACTTGCTTCTGGTTTAGTGTAGGGCTTTTGTTGATAACGGTTGCCACCGCTACCCCTTCCTCGTTGGAACCATGCTGGTCCAAAGTTTTTAGTCCTTGCCGCCCGTTGGTTATCGATCTCCTCAATCTTGCGGCACTTGTCCAATAACACTGGAAACTGATCAATATCCACCGTCGCTAACGCTCTCTTGATGTCAAGCCTCAACCCCTCTTCAAATTTCCTACACTTCCATTCCTCATCTGGATGCATCTGAGAGTACCTCGAAAACTTAGACAAGCTTTCGAACCTTGCTGCGTACTCGCTCACAGTCATTGCTCCTTGCCTCAGACTGAGAAACTCCATCTCCTTAGCATGTTGTACACTCACTGGAAAATATTTTGCCAAAAACTTCTGTCTAAAGAGCTGCCATGTTACAATTCTTCCTTCAGCTTCAATTAATCTTCGAGCTCCTGCCCACCAGGCCTCTCCATCACCAACTAGCACAAACGTCACAAAAGTAAGTTTTTGCTCATCAGTACATCCCATACCATTAAATATCTTCTCTAATTCCTTAATCCACAAATCAGCCTTCTCTGGATCAAACTCTCCATGAAACTTAGGCGGATTATTCTTTTGAAATTCTGACAAGCTATGAGCCTCATTAGTTGCTCTCTGATTCTGCTGTACAACAACCTTGGCGATCCTTTGTATTGCTGCTATAGCTGCAGCCATATTCTGATTGTCATTGTTGGCGTTCTCACCTTCTGCTCTAGTATTAACACGCCCTCTTCCTCGTCCAGCCATTTCGTCTTTCTCAAGTCAACTGGACAACACAAATAATAATTGAAATCAATCTTCTAGTAATATGGTTTCCTTTCCGACAAACAAACACAGAGAAACATGCAACTTAAACAAGACAGACCTAACCACAAACCCAAAAGACTCTAACTTGGGCTCTGATACCAACTAATGTAACACCCACCTTAGGGTGCTACATATATGTTACATAATTACCAAATTAACCTCATTTATAAAATGTACATTGTAGGGAAAATATGAAATTCAAAATTTCTTAATAACAAGAAAATAAACTTAGCAGAAAATAAAACATCACAGCATCACTACAAATAATTTACATCATTATACATATCCAAGTCTCTGGTTATACATATACAAATTTCTAACACTGTCATACTATAAATATTACAAACTAGTCACTCCAAAAAGTACAAACACTGTTTACATTGACATCTTTGCCCAAGTACAACTAGGCAGCTGAGCCCTCAGAAGTAGCCGGATCCTCAGATGGATCCTCCTCAGACCTTCCGGATGGGGGAATTCCAACCCGGCGTAAAGTCTATGGAGCAAATGTCCAAGCGGACGATACGACGCTACTCTCCTGAGGGGTGCGATAGTACGCTCCCCAATGCTGCCTAATAGATATAGGAAATTCTAATTGTACATAAATAGTGACAGAAAAGTAGGGATTTCCTGACTGTAACCTACTCAGTCTAATGTTTACATCACCCAAATAATAAATACTCTCTCTATCTAGGTCTTCAGTCCATGCATTGTCCCCGTCAATAAACGTCAGCCTCAAGTAACCCAAGAAGCTAGGAATCTCTACCGCCATCAGAACTCGAAGTTCTCAACAGAATCTAGACCTTTTTCTACTTCTCGTTCTACGTCCGGCTCAGTATCTTAACAATACATAAACATGATACAACATATACATGCAAGAGGTGAGATCACCTATGCCAATACCAGTGTGGTAGCAATGAAGATAAACACATTCCAAAATATCATACAGACGTCATACTATAATTACAATTATGCCATTAATCTTATATATCATCATTACACAAGAAATAAAAGAAGAATTACAATTATGCTACTTTCAATACTCAAGTATTCAATATAATAATTACCACAAACAAGAATTACACATGAGTAAAATTACAATGATATATCCATTATGAATGCAAATGTGAATACAATGTACACTGACTCGATATCCTACTCCATGGAGCTACAACTCATGTCGGAGAGAATGACTGAAAAGATCTGTCGGCACCAACATGCTTCAGACCACGTGCTCATTTTTCTGCACATCTAGCACATGCACGACAGTCTTTATCAAATCATGATTAGGGATAGTGTCTCGGTCCGGATCATTGGTGTGTTGCATCGGTCTAACCCACGGTACAGAAGAGTTACCAACTGTCCATTGTAGGCAACCCGCACCCCAATGCCCCCAAGGTCATCAGTGACCTACACTACGCTTATCGCACCCACTCAGGAGGTGTAATCTCTCCTAGGCAACTTGCCTTACACAGTCCTTTGGACCTTTTCAATGCATATACTATGCACTATTCACAATTCCATTGATATCCAATGTACAGGGTTCATAATAATTTAATAACAGTAATACTGTAGTTTAATCACGTAATCATATTCTAGTATATTTTTCATTCGCGACTCAATTCTGTCGCCTTTTCGAATCACGTAGTGATTTTTTAACGTTTTTCAATCGCATGAATATTTTCCGTACGTATTAAATCATAATTATTGTTTTATTTATTTTAATATTAAAATTTACTATTTTTCTCTCATATTTGCAAAATAGTCCCTCAAAACACATAATTTACATTTTTGTCCCTCAAAACAGAGTATTTCCACTTTGGTCCCTCAAGATTTTATATTTACATAATGACCCCATATTTCCATAATATTTCTAATTATATCCTTTCCTCATAAGATTTACAAAGTATAAATTCCACATACATACAAAGATAAGTTCCACTACAGTATATATTTCACATACTCACATATTATCAGTTCTTTAAGCATTACAACATTTAAACAAGTATTTGAAACAAATCGTATCTCACATATACTATGCATACAAGCCTAGAAACACAAGCAGATACATTTTAAATACAGTCCAAACATATAAACACAATCAGGCACATCTCAATACAATTCAACCAATACAGTCCAAATAAATCCAGTCCAACCAATACAGTCCAAGACCCTCAAACAATAGGTGAATAAATCCTTAGGAATTTTTCACAAAATATACCATCCTCATACTACCAAAACATGGGTGGTAAGGTAGAGTCTCCCTCTTACCTCTTGAAGACAAGCTTTGTAAGCTTTCCTCCCTTGCCTTGAAACTTTATTAATCTCCTAACAAGCCCTAAAATTTTTAAGAAAAATTAGTGAAGGACCACACAAGAATCAAGGTTGAAAACCATGGAAGAATCATGGTTAAAAAAAAATTTAAAATCAAACTTAGAATCATTAACTTAAAACTTACCTCTTTAGGAAGAAGATTGAAGAAACTTAGGACCTTGTGAAGAAGGAATGATTTTAGAGGAGGCTTTGAGTCAAAATAACCCAAAAGATGAGTGTTTAAAAGAAAAGGATGGTGTGGTTTTTTTGATGATGACCGATTGGAAGAAAAGAATGGGAGATGAGAGGTGTGAGTTTCCCTTGAATCTTTGAGAGAAATAGATGGATATTTTGATGAGTAAAAAGTGCAGAATGAAGACGTATTTTGGGGCTGCTGGCCGTGTGAAATTTTTGAGAGACAAATGGCTTATGTTTTGGGAAATAACAAGTGAAGATGAGAGTGTGAAAGTGCTGCTGCCCAGCCGTGTAATAACACGTGAAAGATGAGTGATTTTACTTGAGAATTTATCTCATTTTGAATGTAAAATCCAGCTGCCCATCGTGAATGATTGTGGTAATAAAATAAGGATTTTATTGCATCATTATCCACCCATTCACCACCGCTCCTTCTTGCCGTCGCTGCCTTTGGTGATGGACGTGAGTGATATTTGCTTGAGCAAATGGCCATGCATTAATTGCATAACAACTCTCTCTTCTCATTGGTTGGTCACTTGACTTTTGCATGGTAATTGGACATTCAAATATCACTTGAATCTTCACAAATTTCTGAACGTTTTGCTGTTGCCTTTGGACGTCTTCTACTGCTACTGCTGGGCCAATTTTCTATTGCTGTTGGGCCGTGTATTTGCTGGACGTGGAACTCATTTCTGCTGCTCCAAATCAGCTGCTGGCCCATAGTAGTTTAGGTGGGTTTTAAATCCTTAATACCTCATTAGTTCAAGCCTAATTACTAGTTTATTGTTTAACCAATTAATTGGGTTTAATCTCCTAACCATTCTTACTTAATTCTTCAAGTACATAACCAATTTTAGTTTAACATATTGAGCTTGTATCTAATACATATTAATTATGCATCATTACCTCTAATTAAAATTAAGTTATAACTAATCCTTAGTTAAGTTAGTTTACTTAATTTTAATTAGGTAATTAGGACAACTAAATTAAGGTTCATTAGTTTCCTAAGTAAAAGTCAAGCAATTAATGTTGACTCAATCTTATCCATTAATCTTATCTATGGTGAATGTTACTTGATAGTTTTGTTAAGCTTTGTTTTACACCATTGATTGAATCCATGGTGAAGATCAAAGCTCCTAAGTTAAGCTTCAAATCTAATGGTCCACAAGAAAGTCTAAACTTCTTTCCTTGACCAATTCTCATTGGTTAGAAAAGTCTAACCAATTGTTTTGACTATATCCCATTGGTTCACTTTAATTTTACTTACAAGAAATGTTCCAAACACTTTTTCTATTAATTTAAAATTTATCGGGTCCAACGTTCATAGCAACGATTGCTATAAATACAATCACGGATACTTATCCATACAATATTATTATTTTACAGATAGATTTTAAAATAAAAAGATTCTTTTCTGAATCACTCAGATTCGGGTTTAGTAAGATCCCCCGTTTCCAAATGAGACAGATCAGAATTTCCCCGGCCTGAAAAATATTATTTTTCCTAGCCAGGAGCAATCACACAGAATGATCAAATATGATCTCAGAACAGTCAAATTAATTTTATACACACAGAAAATGCAAAACAGTGTAATTCTGCTATTTATCATTCATATAGTCAGAATTTGGGGTGTTACACAATTCACCCCTCTCTTGAGTACTGGAAGCCACTTGGTAACAAACTGTTCCACTTAAGCGCCAAGTTAGGAGCAACTATTCTAGACTGTAACTTAGGCTCTCAATATGTAGTCCAGCCCAGTACACATACTAGCAAAAGTCCAAGCCTACACATCTCCAGCAGAGTCAGCTTATAATGAGATCCCAATTTTGGATGGTAACTGTTTTACTGCAAGATCTGCGCAATGGATAAATCTTATGATATCTCCTAATTGCCAATCATGATATTATGGAATAATAGCACTGTAACTGCCATACCAGTATTATGATGATATAGGGATTCTCTTTAACTAAATAAGGAACATATTTTCTCCTGAAATTATAGTGGGAATGTATCTCTTCATCAAGAGAACAAAGCAATCCAACCTCTATAAATATCAAGCTAAGTCACCCTAATCAAGTACGAATTATCTCAAAGCATAAACCCAATTGGTGCACATCCTGACTTGAGCGTTGGAGTTCATTTGCAGGTACCCACTGATAACTCCATAAAATGTAGTTATTTGTGCCCTATCTCTGTGCTAGAATGAATGCTTAGTCCTTGTTAATAATGCATATTTGGAGGGTTTTGTGCTTATATTTGTCATATTCTGATTCTAATGCCTTTCTATATGTTATTGAGCAAATTGAGCTTTAATTGTTATTGATTAAGTAGATTTATATATGTTACTGATTTGGTGTATTCTCTATGTTAGGAAGGGTTCCAAACAAGGTCAAATATGGAGCATTTGAGCTAAAAGACCAAGAGGAAGCCAAATCTGCATTTTAGCAGTCAATGTCGTGGTGCAAAGTTGCAAACGCTGCAGTGCAAAGAGGCATCTCAGCCATTCCATACTTGAACCCGAGAGTTCAGTGCCGCAGCCCAGAAAATGGGTGCGCCGCGGCATAATGTAAAAGACCCAATGGGTGCCGTGGCGGAAGGTAGTGCACGCCGCGGCATGGTGTGACAAGCTGAGCTTATAAATAGGATTTTTCATGTTTTTCTCAGTATCTAGGTCATTTTTCTCTAGGTCTTGGCCGTTTGAGCCATTTCCATTTTAGGTTTTCTTAGTTTTAGTTAGTTTTAGGTTAGAAAGCTTTGGCTAGACCTCCATTGATGGATTGGAGGCTAGGAACAAGGATGATGGAGGATTCAAGCTTCAGAGACAAATCAATGAGCTTCCTTTCTCTTTTTCCCTTTCTCTCTTCTCTTCCTTGGATATGAGTTTCTTTGTGTTTTCATGTTCATTGTATAGCTAAGCTGTATTTAAGGATATTTTGGATCCTTTTCTATATATATTAATGATCTGTTCTTCTCTGAGTTTGTGTGGATGTTTGGTTATTGTTCAATCATAATCTATGCTTAATACTTGCTGTTGGTTGGCCATTAATTGCATGATCCTAATATTGCAAATGAACTAGACATAGGGATTTGTTAATATGGATATGGTATGGTTAATGCATGTTCGATGAGTTCAATTGGCTTGGATGAGTTGATTCGCTAATTGAATAGAAGTATACCTTTTAGCCATGTATAGTGTATGATTAAGAATAGATCATTCATGAGTGGATGTTGCACTAGCTTTCAAGGAAACTTGGTGAGTTGGGCAATTGAAACCAAGGTTGATTGACCTAGAAATAGGCTTTTAGCTAATGAAGATTCTCAAGCTAGCCTAATCAGTGCATTCATGTTAATGAGGAGGATTGCATGTTGTTGGTAGATGTAAGGGGTGAAGAAGGATTCCCTGAAAGTTAACCATTTATCTTTATTGCTTTCTGTCTTTACTTTCTTTATTTTTATCCATTTTTATGTCCTTGAATAGAACTGATTAAGCTATTGGTTGGTATATAGCTTTATAAACCATTATCCTCGTGGGAACAAACTTTTACTCTGTATCTATATTACTTAAGCGATCTGTGCACTTGCGGTTAGCAAATGGGCAACATGTTTTGACCCTATCAAGTTTTTGGCGCCGTTGCCGGGGAAATGATTAGGTTAGCTTGAGAATATTCATTAGCTAAAAGCCTATGTCTAAGTCAATCTACCCTGGTTTCAATTGTCCAACTCACTAAGTTTCCTTGAAAGCTAGCGCAACATCCACTCATGAACGATCTATTCTCAATCACACACTATACATAGCTAAAAGGTATACTTCTATCTAGTTATCGAATCAACTCTTCCAAGCCAATTGAACTCATCGAACATGCATTAACCATACCATATCCATATTAATAAATCCCTATGTCTAGTTCATTTGCAATATTAGGATCATACAATTGATGGCCAACCAACAGCAAGCATTAAGCATAGATTATGATTGAACAATAACCAAACATCCACACAAACTCAGAGAAGAACACATCATTAATATATATAGAAAATGATCCAAAATATCCCTAAATATAGCTCAGCTATACAATGAACATGAAAACACAAAGAAACTCATATTCAAAGAAGATAAGGAAGAGAAGAGAGAAAGAGAAAAAGAGAAAGGAAGCTCATTGATTTGTCTCTGAAGCTTAAATCCTCCTTCATCCTTGTTCCTAGCCTCCAATCCAGCATCAACGGAGATCTAGCCAAAGCTTTCTAACCTAAAACTAACTAAAACTAAGAAAACCTAAAATGGAAATGGCTCAAAAGGCCAAGACCTAAAGAAAAACGACCTAGATATTGAGAAAAACGTGAAAAATCCTATTTATAAGCTCAGCTTACCGCACCACGCCGCGGCGCGTACTACCTTCTGCCGCGCCGCCTATTAGGTTAGTTACATTACGCCGCGGCACTGAACTCTTGGGTTCAAGTATGGAATAGCAGAGATGCCTCTTTGCGTCGTGACGTTCACAACCTTGCACCGCGGCGTTGACTGCTGAAATGCAAATTTGGCTTCCTCTTGGTCTTTTAGCTCAAATACTCCATATTTGACCTTGTTTGGAGCCCTTCCTAACATAGAAAATACACCAAATCAGTAACATATATAAATCTACTTAATCAATAACAATTAAAACTCAATTTGCTCAATAACACATAGAAAGGCATTAGAATCAGAATATGACAAATATAAGTACAAAACCCTCCAAATATGCATTGTTAACAAGGACTAAGCATTCATTCTAGCACAGAGATAGGGCACAAATAACTACATTTTATGGAGTTATCACACCCCCAAACCTACATTTTGCTAGTCCTCGAGCAAAACAAAATAGAACTAAGTAAATCACTTGACAATTCAACTCAAACATTCAGTAACTTTCATTTCAATCTTCTTTTTCATTTCAAACCAAAACTAGTGTGTAATGACTGCATCAATTCTCAAAAAGTGCAAATGCCCCACAAACAGTTCCACACATATACAATCCTTAACATGCTATTAATCCAGAAAACTCTTTATGCAATTCACATTTTTCATAAACATGCAAGATAAACTTCTATTAATCAAGTCATAGACATTCAGATAAGTTTATAAACATACATGCATATGATTCATAGAATCCATAAGATTGTAAATCAACTCTCTCTCCACTAATGTAAATCACACAACATTGAGGATCAAAAAGGACTTTATAGCTTGTAATGTAAGGCCTATGGTATGGGCAAAAGAAATGAACGAAAAGGATACAATAAAACATTGAGACACATAACATATTACTTCAAGATATGATATCCAATAGTGAATGCAGAAAACTTGCCAGAACTATTTTCGATGCTTTTCACACTTTACTTTACTTATGCTTTGCTTTTCTTTTTCATTTTTTTCTTTATTTTGCAAAGCATTGCTTTTTCTTTTCTTTGCATCTGGTTCCTTTAGGCTCATTTTGAATTGAATATTCATTAACACCCCTAATCATCAGACTAATCTCAAGAAATAGCATACCATGTACTCAACAAACATTGAGGGTAGGAAGTAAATGACATGCTTTCACATGTATTAGAATGGGTAACAGGTTAACGATCACAATGGTTATGAAAAACAAATAAGGCCAAATAGTATAAGGCTTCAAAATGGGACCCAGAGATATCATCATATCAGGGCAAGCTTTTTAAGGCTCAAATGATCCAAACAATGCCCTAATCATTTCCTCAATCATGCACAACCTAGGATTTCACCTCAAGAGAGTTCAAAAATAATTTCTAGGATAATCAAAACTCTACATGTACATCCATAAACATTATCAAGACATGCACTCTTATCATTTTCAAAGTTACACTTGCATCTATGTGAGATGTAGATCATGCATCAAAAGTAACTAAATTATTTCACATGCTTCAAGATCACATAAGGTTTCACTGAAAAAAGGGCAAATAGCAACCTTTCACATCATGGACAACCTTGACAACACCAGCATTCTTGCAACATGTCATGCATTCAAATAGATTCAACTTTCTCAATTCAAGTATGCATAATATCATTTGCAAACAGTGAAAATTGAAAATCTTGTCAACAACACATCAGTGATAGTCAAAACAAGATATAATCATGAAAATATGATGACTAACACCATTGCATACTCAAAATACTAATACATGTTAACATTAAGCATAAAAGTAATAAAACATGTAAAGATACTCCCCCAAACCAAAATAAAATGTATCTTTTATGAACATGGTCTATAGGGAACCTGAGACTCTCAAAATAACAGCCTAATTAGTACTGAGCATTACTAAATACAGAAAAATAGAGAAAACAATAGAAAAAATAAAAACAGGGGTGCTGCGCCACGGCGCACCTATGCCTGGGCCACGACGTTCACAAAAAGCTACAGAATTCTACAGAAAATGAGCACCTACGCCGCGGCGTGCAACACCTTGCGCTGCGGCGTGATAACCTTAGCTGCTAAATTTAGCAGCAAACACAGTTTTGCTGATGGAATTGGCTTATATGGGTCTCTAGCTATAGCAAAACTTGTTCAAAAAGTTAAATTACAAAATGTGCAACACAAACATCATAAAACACAAAATCAACATATTAACCTATATAAAAACTAAAACAAAATTAAAACTTAAAAACAAACAAAAAGTAACATACTAACACATATATATACTAACATATTAACAAAAACGTATTACACAACTAACATCAACATGGACATATATATACAAACATACAAAACACAACATACTACCTATTTATGCACAAAGTAAAAACACGAAATAAACATAAACATGGGGTTCCCTCCCACGAAGGGCCTAAGTTATAGTCCCAGTAGGACTTTTGTCACCAAAATTGAATTGCTGCGGATGAGTAGTCCTTAAGAACTTGATCAAAGGGTTATCCTTTTCAGGAGTCGCGAATTCCCTCAAGGGCCTCGTATGATTGAAATCATCTGGCTTCTTTATTGTAACTACAACAAGACATAAAAGAAACATAGATTATTTACAACTTGAATTAGGACTAACCAAATTCATTGTCAATATTAGTAATATAGAAAGTCTTATCCCCGACAACGGCGCCAAAAACTTGACAGGGTCAAAACATGTTGCCCATTTGCTAACCACAGGTGCACATATCGCTCAAGTAATACAGATATAGGGTAAAAGTTCGTTCTCATGAGGATAATGGTTTATAAAGCTAAGTACCAACCAATAGCTTAATCAGTTCTATTCAAGGACATAAAAATGGATAAAAATAAAGAAAGTAAAGACAGAAAGCAATAAAGGTAAACGGTTAGGTTTCAGGGAATCCTTCTTCACCCCCTACATCTACCAACAACATGCGATCCTCCTCATTAACATGAATGCACTGATTAGGTTAGCTTGAGAATCTTCATTAGCTAAAAGCCTATGTCTAGGTCAATCAACCCTGGATTCAATTGCCCAACTCACTAAGTTTCCTTGAAACCTAGTGCAACATCCACTCATGAACGATCTATTCTCAACCACACACTATGCATGGCTAAAAGGTATACTTCTATCCAGTTAGCCAATCAACTCTTCCAAGCCAATTGAACTCATCGAACATGCATCAACCATACCATATCTATATTAACAAATTCCTATGTTTAGTTCATTTGCAATATTAGGATCATACAATTGATGGCCAACCAATAGCAAGCAGTAAGCATAGATTATGATTGAACAATAACCAAACATCCACACAAACTTAGAGAAGAACACATCATTAATATATATATAGAAAAGGATCCAAAATATCCCTAAATACAGCTTAACTATACATTGAACATGAAAATTGAAAATCTTGCCAACAACACATCAGTGATTGTCAAAACAAGATATAATCATAAAAATATGATGACTAAACCACTGCATACTCAAAATACCAATACATGTTAACATTAAGCATAAATGTAATAAAAGATGTAAAGACCCACCCCCTAGTTCAACGCGCTTAGTAACAGTTGTGCAACAAAGGAGTCCAGTTTCAACCATCAGTACATGCCAATTTCAGGTACCCTCTGAATTTACTTCAAAACATTATGTAGTATGATTTCTGAAGGGATTGATTAAGCGGTATGCTTATGTTAGGTGTAACACCCTAATTGTTATTACTATAGTACATTTTCAATACACATAAGAAAACATAATTAAGTGCGTTACTTCTAACTTAAAAATAATTCTAATTCCATAATCACCATATAAGGCATTATTGAGAGCCAAGAGGGAAGAAATCTTTATATATATACAACAAAAGTCACAAAAGGCATGAGTAATACATAGGTTTCCATACAAAGCAAAACAAGTATACAAAACTTTACATAAAATCAAATAAAATATATATATTTCATCTGCTTCTTCTTTTTTCCCTTGGAAAGGTCTTGACCTGGATTTATCACTGAAATAAATAAATAGTGTGAGAATTCACAATTCTCAGTAATTAGCTTATAACACATGTCATCATGATAATTCCAGCTGCTTCTGAAAAAAAAACACATTATACAACAATAACTAGAAAGGTGGCATAAGCCAAAACAGACCTTTCTCTTCTCGAAGTAGTCAGTTCATTCATTTACAAAACATTGTATAATTATCACACAATTGTCAATTGAATGCAATGTTTATGTCATATGCTTATGCTTAAAGAAATGCCCTAACAGTATGTTTATGCAATGCTTGTGCAGATTTTTATATTAGGAAACACATGATACTTGTTCATTCTCAAGAACCCGGTTCCCTTGTATCTTTCTGGGTAGGATAGGCAAAAAAGCCCCTTACAATACTTGCTAATGAATGAACTCATTCCCATCACAATGGTAAGAGTACTAATACCACCTCATAATACCGGTAACCTTGATCATAATAGCTTGCTTGCTACAAGAATTTAGGATCTCGTATCCCATTCTTTGATCAAATGATTGTGCACATCACATAAGGTTACAATACATAGGAATAACAAGTTTAAAAACATGTAAAGTTATTTTCAAAACCTCACTCAAACTTCACAAGGTTCACACTAACTAAGTGAAAGAGCAAAAACTAGAAAACCTAGAATTTCCAGCTCAACTTATCATACAAAGGAGCAAACTCATGTTTCTAGCTTTTCTTATAGCTCAACCTTAATAAACAAAGGAGCATACATCATTTAAGCACCTTAAACTCAATTTTCACTCTAAAGGAGCAACTCATGCATAAAGATAGGCAAACCATGCCAAACAAAGTCAAATTTAGTTATATCTAGTACACCTTATCATCACATCACAAATGATATCAAACATAACCTCATGTTGGTCAAGGTTCTAGACAACAACCTATAGCAAACCATAATCAATGGATGCTTAAAGTATCCTACTTCCCATATATGTAAGGTGATCATTTCCTCTATAAAATGTCCCTATTAATGTCTCAACACACTTTAAAAAGCATATATGAAGGATCCTAACAAGCAGGAAACTCCATTACATTAAAATAAAATGCCTAGGAAGTTCTATATCTGGGTGTTCAAGAGCTCCTTCTCCCAACGCTTAGGCGCCCCATGATAGCAAACCTCCCCTATTTCATCTGCCATTGAGCGCTTACGAGCCTAAAATTTAAGCGATCAAGTGCTCAACACTAGAGCTTCTTGGCCCTACGCTCTTACACGCTCACTCTTTGGGCACTTGAGCGCCCAATGCATTTTGCCTCTGGTCTTAGGTGAATAGGCACCCACTTTTAGGTGATTAAGCGCCAACCTAGATTCCTCATATTCAACTTCTTTGAGTTTTCAACTAAACCTTGACCCCCAAACATAAGTCTTAGCTGGTTTTCAACCTCATACATGGTCTCTAAACATGTTAGAATCATCATGCACTCTCTCAACCCCTCTAGCATGGAATCATG
This sequence comes from Ormosia semicastrata, assembly GCA_029884595.1. Taxonomy (NCBI): domain Eukaryota; kingdom Viridiplantae; phylum Streptophyta; class Magnoliopsida; order Fabales; family Fabaceae; genus Ormosia; species Ormosia semicastrata. The sequence continues at coordinate 83,230,705 of JAQQTO010000060.1, forward strand.
AACAATATTCAAATATCTACATATCCATTTCTCAACTTATAACTCGAGCATTCAAGTGAGTGCTTCTAAGTCCACAATCAACAAAAATGCATAGATTAAGCCACAAACAAACCAAATTTAGCCATAGGAAATGAAGATCAATCAAAGGAACCATTTTTTGCCTCAAAAACCCATTTTTTGAACTCACACAATCAAGCATGAATCAACAAAATGGTGAAGCAAAAAGATGAGGTTAAGGAACAAGCACCCCTACCTCAAGTGAGGTAGGTGATCCTCAAGCCTTGGATTTTTCTTTGGTCTTCTTTTTCCTTCCCTCTTCTTCCTCATTCCTTTCTATATTTTCTACTCTTCCTTCTCGTTAGAGACGTGAGAGAGTGAGTGAAAATGAAATAAAGATAACAAGAAAGTCGAAGGAAAAGGATAAGAATGTGGTGCTTAAGGCATGTAGAGATATTTTGCTGAAACTTTATATCTGTTATGAATACTTAAATTTTACAAAATTAACTTTCCTAACTTCTATAAACATTATAGAAAATCCTAGGATTCATCTTAATCCTTGTTTCACCATTTCCATAAATTCCCATATATCTGACTCATCATTTTGGTATTTGAACACCCACTCAGTGTACTTAAAAAATACCAAACTAACTCAGTTTTTTCTTAAACTTTATCTACACCACAAACCATATATTTGTCTCCTAGAAATAAGTTCTTCACATTTATTTTCTTTAAATAAGTAATTTATGTCATTATCTGAGTCATTTTAAGCTACTTTTCACATTTAATATTGCTGCAAAATAACTACACTAACTTAGAATGTCACAAAATTTAGCAGACATGTCATGTAGGTATTATGATACCTTTGCAACCATAAACAAAGCTAACATGTTAAAGAGGATGTTATATTTATCCCCTCTTTTTTAAAATTTTGTCCCTAAAATTGCTTATGTAACACCCTAACCCAAGATACCTTAGTATATTCAAGATATACATTAGCAAATAGTGTTAAGCATGTTACTTCTAGTTCATTAAACATAAAAATTAACTTATAATAGCATACATGTCATTATGGAGAGCCTCAAAGGAAAGTAAAGATATATGTTTATACAAAGCTAGCCTCAGAAGGGCAATTGTAACACAAAGTATCTTTATACATCTCAAAGACAAGGTAAACATAATACAAGGATTTGACAAAAAGAAAATGGCTATCTAATCTATTTGTTTCTTTCTCTTTCCTTTTGAAAAACCTTGACCTAGAATTACATGAAAACACAAACGGGGTGAGAATTCACAGTCTTCATTATAAGTATTCCAAAACCATCATTCATAACAATAGTTATACAATCACAACAATATGAAGTAAAACATGTTATAAAAACTCATACATGACTCATCTTTAATAAATAAAGAAGTCAAGCAACATAGACATTCATGAATCATTAAAGACTTAATCTATAAAATTACCATGATCCATTAAGGAATCAAGCTAAATGCATTTCCATGGCCCATTGAAGGAAACCAAGCTAATTCACATTCATGGCTCATTTAAGAACCAAGCTATAACCTAGCAAGATCCAATTAAGGAACCAAGTTATTTGGTTACCATGGCTCACCTAAGAACCAAGCTGTTGTTTTCTTTTATAGTTTCTCTAAGGAAACTAAGCTCATATTTCACTTAACTTATCAAAGGAAACTTATAACATCTATTATCATTTAACTTCATACTAAAAATATGCATAAAAGTCTTTATTGAATCATAGGTATTCATTTCCTAACTTAAACAAGTCTTAAATGAAGCCCAAGGGTGTCAAACTATGTTTCCATAACTTCCTAACCCTCATCCTCCTTGAATGGATAGTTAAGGCAAGCCAAAATCTAATTTTTAACTTGTCTATAACCGATTATGGGACCTTGCTAATCGGTTATGGCCTATTATAGCCTCTATAAACATGTTCTGTCAAGCTCAATAACTGGTTAGGGACTTTCTCCTAATCAGTTATGGCTTGAAATGTTTCTCTACTAAGCCATAATAATTAGTTATCTTCTTATGCTAACCAGTTATTATCGTTGTGAGGATTCTCTGCCAAGTATGAATAATCGGTTTGCTTCCTTGCTAACTGATTATCTGCTACATTTTTCAGTAGAAAAATAGGGCACCCTTTGTAACATCCTCAATACATGTTAGGCTTGTATAAAGTTACAAAGGTAACATAATGCTAGCTTAGCATGCCTGTTAATTTTTGTGACAATCGGAGCTAGTTTAGGCACTTTGCTGCAGCACAGAAGGTGAAAAATAACTTAAAGTGACTCAGTTATTAGCATAAATGGCTTAGCTAATGAAAATAAATATAGAGAATTTATTTCTATGTCATAAATATGTGGAATGCGATGCGGTTAATTTTTGAGAGTTAACTGAGGTCATTTGATATTTTTAAGCATACTGTGAGTATGTTTTAATGTCAGATTGACTAGTCGTAGATATGAAAAAATAGAGAAATGGTAAAACAAGATTTTTAATGAATCTTAGGATTTATTTTAAACTTGTTGGAAGTTAGGAAACTTGATTTGATGAAATTTAAATGCTCTTAACAGATGCGAAGTTTTAGCAAAAGACCCAAATGCCCTTAGTGCTCACCTTTAAAGTGAGATTCTATCTCACTTTTCTCTCCTTTCTCTCGTGGGTTTCGGTAGCCAAGAAACAAAGAAACTAGAGGGGAAAATGTGGAGGAGGAGGAAGAAGAAAAAGGGAAAATGAAAGGCTAGGGGTGATCTTCATCTTCAAGAGGTAGGGGTGTTCTTCATCTTTTCTTTCATTTTCTTCTTTGTTTCTCCATGTTTGTGCCATGTGAGTTGGAACTGGATTTTGGGTTTGGATGAGCTTTTTTGAGTTTGCATTGATGGAACTCTTAGGAAACGTGAAATAAGATTATTTTTGAGTTGATCTATGCTTGATTGGTGGCATGAATCCTAGTTGTATCCATGAATCTCTTGGGTTGAAGGTTGAAGAATGGATATGATAGTTAGGGTTTTGGTTTGTAAAATCATGCTTAGATGGTTTAGAAATCATACATGTGATGTATTTGATGTTTAGAGGTGTTTAAGGATTATGTTTATGATTGGAAACCGTTGAATGGTTGAAAATTGGTGAGTTTCGGATGAGGTTCTGTAGAATTCTATATAACCCATGTTTTTCTAGGAGGATCGCGACACAAATTCTTGGAGGGCCACGGCGTTCCCCTCTCAACAAGCGCAGGGAAGGCACCCAAGAAGAGGGAGCCACGGCCCTTCCTTAAAAAGTTACAAAAAAAACTTATTTTCTTGCATAGTTTTGCCATGTAATGCTAGATGGTTTAGCATGGGATGGTGTAATGGAATACACTAGTGCTTGATTGATGAAATGTGAGGCCTTGTGCCATGATATGAGATGATGAGATGGATATCATGGTGTATGATTGAGTTGATCATTATGCATGATTTCATGATAGTAGTTGATGTTTGGTGACTTGAGAAGTAAAATGCCATAGGGTAGTGTTGTGAAACCTTAGGCATCCATAGTGTGGTGGAATGCCATAGGGTAGTGTTGTGGAATCTTAGGCATCCTTTGAGAGGTGGAATGCCATAGGTGAGTACCTAGGTCCTTAATCAACATGAGGTTGCTTTTGGTATCACTTCGCAAGTGATGAGGAGGTGTGCTAAAAATAACTAGTGTAGGTTGTTTGGCATAGTATGCCTTCCAATATGCATAAGTAGTTCATTTAGAGTTAAAGTTGAGCTTAGGATGCATAAATGATGTATGCTTCCTTGTTTGTCAAATGTAAGCATTATGGATTGCTAGAGACATAGATTGGTTCCTTTATGAGATAAAGTTGAGCCAAGAGCACATGTTTTCTAGTTATAGTTCCTTCAATTAGTTAAGGTAAACCTTGTGATAGGATTTGGTGTGACCTTGGCATCCAAGTGTTGTGGAATGCTATAAGGTAGTGTCTCAAACCTTGAGCAACATGAGGTTGCCTTAAAATCGCTTGTGAAGTGATGGTATGAGGTGCTAGATACAAGAATGCTAGTGACATGAGATTTACTACTTATTGGATAAATTGAGATAAAGTCTTAAGTCACTAGTATTGCTCTTCACTCAGTTATGGAGGACTTTGTGTTGAGTGTATATGTTTTTAAAAATAACTTTGCATATTGAGTTTTCAACCTTGTTATGAGCTATTTCCTATGTATTGTAACCTTATATGGTTTGCACAACCATGTGGGGAGAACAAGGTGTTGGATCTAGATTCTTCTAGCATCACTGCTATTATGGTTAGGGTTACCGTTATGAAGGTGGTAGAAATACCCTTACTTAGGTGAGGGGAAGGAATCCACTTATTACCGGGTAGTGTGAGTGCTTTTTATGCCTATCCTACTTAGTATATACAAGGGAACGAGGTTCCTACGAATAAACAAGTAACGTGTAATAGGATCTTGTGTGAGCATAACCATATATCATATCATAAAGCATTGCATTTGTTGGCAGCTGTATGGGCGGTTGCCTTGGTTGTCTCTCGCTTGTTGATGATATCCTACAATTGTTTGAGCAATATATATATATATATGAGTTAGGATTATAGCTTGCCTTATGAATGTTACATAGAGTTGTATATATATTCTGATAGTGTTGGGTAGTGGCTTATTTATCTATTGCAAGTATAATCTTGTGTTTTTAGTGTAGTTTATTCATTATGTATGATTAAACTCTAGTATTGGTTACTCATACTGAGAAATTGTGATTTCTCACCCCGTTGTGTTTTCACGTAAATCCAGGTCTAGGTAAAGGAAAGCACAAAAAGCAGAAGAACTAGTGTAGTTTATTTTGTTTCTTGTAATAAATATGTTGTATATTTATTTTATGCTACTTTGAAGATGTATAAAGTTATGTATTACAATATATCTTTGTGAGGCTAATGATGTGTATATAACTTTTTGTTATTCAGGCTTTGCATAATTATTTATGTGAATGAATGTTATGAGATTAGATTATTGTTTTAGGTTAGTAGTAGCATTGCTAATACTGCTTATCTAGGTATATGACAGATATACTAGGTTACCAGTGTTAGAGTGTTACACCTTTGGCCATTCTCCCTTCAATAACTTATGTAAACTAAAGGAAAACATTTCACAACAAAAGTACTACCAAAAATTAGTCTAGATAGGGTTCCATAATCAACAATCAAGTCATCAAATAAGGATTTACATTAACATACTTCAAAGAAATGCCTATTTCTCAACTTTTAACTTAAGCTCACAAATGGGAGTTTCTAAGTTCATAATCCATAACCTTACATAGGTTAAGCTAAAAACAATCCAAGCTCAGTCATTAATGGCACTAAGCAAGCTTGAAGATGACCTAAGTCCCTCAAACCTATTATTCATCCCTCAACATACAACATACCATAAAGACGGAGATAGTTAGAGATGTTCATATAAGTTCAAGCACCTCTACCTCACTTGTAGTCTAGGTGATCTTCAAACCTTGGCTTTTCTCTTCCTTCTTTTTTTTTTCTTCTTCTTCTTCTTCCTCTACGTTTCTTTCTTTGTTTTTTTGCTCTATTGGTGCTGCTATAGTTAACGTGAGAGAAAGATTGAGTTTTAGTGTGAAAAGGAATGAAAAATAAGCCAACAAAGTCAACAAACTCTGCTGGAACCTACGAGAACCATGAGTCATAAGTGACTTGCTATGTTGCTAAAATATTATATCTGTTAAGAACGCTTAGATTCCATGAAATCAAGTTTCCTAACTTCCAATAATTTTAAAATAAATACTAAGATTCATCTAAATTATTGTTTCATCATTTTCATCATTTTCCATATCTGCTACCTGTCAATTCGGTATTAAAACACACAACCAGTGTATTTAAAAATACCAAACTAACTCAGTTTATCATGAAACTTTAACTACATCTCATTTCATGCATTTATGACTTAGAAATAAATTATTCATATTTATTTTCCTCATCTAAGTAATTAATGCTATTATCTGAGTCATTTTAAGCTACTTTTTACCTTCTGTGTTGTAGTAAAGTGCCTTAACTAACTTAGTTTGTCACAAAATTAAACATACAAGTCAAGCAAGTAATATGCTACCTTAGTAACCATATTAAAGTCTAACATGTCTAAAAAGATGATGTTACAGCTTACCTCATACAAACAATTCTAGGTAGTCATGCTGCATGTGGGACTCTAACTCCCAAGTAGCCTCCTCAAATCTAGCTCCATCCCAAAGTACCTTCACAAGAGGAATCTACTTACCTCTAAGCTCTTTGACTTCTCTATCCATGATCGTTACCGGTTGCATTACATAAGACAACTCATTCTTTAACTGCACAGATTCATTTCTTATGACATGTGAAAGATCTGGATTGTACTTCCTAAGTTGTGACATATGAAAGATATTGTTAATGTTTGACAGATTGGGAGGAAGGGCTATTTGGTAGGCTACAATTCTAATCCTCTTTAGGATTTGGTAGGGACCAATGAAAGAATGATTTAAATTTTGTGTTTTCAATGCTCTACCAATCCCTGTCAATATAGCTCTTCTGCTTACTCTAAGCCATAACCAACCTATCCTTGATCATTTTAATCTGATCCGTGGTTTGTTGTATGAACTCAAGTCCTAGGATGGTTTTCTTTCCAACCTCATATCAACATAATAAAGACCTACACTTCCTACCATAAAGTGCTTTGTACGGTGCCATTCCCTATACTGGTATGATAACTATTATTGTAGGAAAATTCCACTACAGGTAAGAATTTATCCTAACTACCTTTTTGCTCTAGAACACAGGCTCTAAGCATATCCTCAAGGGTTTGGATAGTCTTTTCTAATTAACCATCTATCTGTGGATGATATGTTGTATTCAAACTAAGTTTGGTCCCAGAAGCTTTCTGCAATGCTCCCTAAAATCTAAATGTAAACCTAGGGTCTCTATCTGAAACTATACTGAGGGGCATACCATGCAATCTTACTATCTCCTATAAGTGCAGTTAAGCTAATCTATCCAAGGAGTAGTTAACTCTAATTGGAAAAAAGTGGTCAGACTTGATCAGTCTATCAACTATGACCCAAATCGTATCATACCCTGACTGAGTCCTAGGTAACCCCATCACAAAATCCATAGTGAAGATATCACATTTCCACTCAGGGATTTGTAAAGATTGAAGAGGTCTAGAGGGTTTCTAGTGCTCTATCTTAACTTTCTGACAAGTTAAGTACCTAGACACAAACTTTGCTATGTCTTTCTTTATTCTAGGCCACCAAAACATCTTCCAAAGGTTCTGGTACATCTTAGTGGCCTTAGGATGGATAGTATACTGACTTTTGTAAGCCTCTTCACGGATCCTCTCCTTAATTCTAGATTCCCTTGGAAAGTAAAGCCTACCTCTAAACTTAACCATTCCATCATCTGCCATATCAAAATCCTTTTGATTTCCTAAGAAGATTTGCTCACTTATATTCCCTCGAGTCTCATCCTCCTTTTGAGCTTCCAAAATCTAAGTCCTTAAGTCATTAACTATGTTCACTCTACTTACACATAGACTATGTGCCGACATAGTCACTGTGTAACACTCTTATTTTTCATTTTCTTGGATATTTACGAGTTATAATTTTCATGATTTTTTGTAAATTTTTATGGATTTTTTGAGTTTTTATTTATTTTAATATTATTTTAGGCTTTATGTGGGCCCGGGGCGAGCCCAGAAAAATAAAAATTTTTTGAAGCCGAAAAGTTTCGGACTGTTGATGCGGGGCCGGGCGAACTTACCAAGCCCGAAATCAGAAACAATTGACGAAAATTTTATATATGTGTTTTATTATTCATTGGGTAAAACTATTATCCATTGTGTAATGTTATTATTCATTGGATAATAACTAGAAATAGCTATTATCCATTGGGTAATAGTTTCTGAAAATATCTTTTGAAAAATATCTGTTAGAAAATATCTTTTGAAAAATATTTATCTGAAAATATCTAGCTTGGTCATGGAAGGTGGCTATGACACCTTTATGATCAACCAATTAGAAGCAAGCTTGGAGGAGAAACTTTGCATATCAACCCTTGATCTAATCGGTGGTTGTGGGAGTAAGCTTAATGTTGAAGCCTGGGATGTCCACCATTGATTAAATCAATGGTTGTGATAGCTTGTAGTAAATCAAATATCTCTTTCTCTCTCTTCATGGAGGCTCATGGCCATATAGCCCTAAAGTGACTAAAATTCATTTTTCTTTCACATGCAAAAAGCTATCAACTTCTCTCTTAAAATCTAAACACATTTTCTCTCACTTTCCTTCATTTTCTCTCTTTTATCTCACGGCTTCCCTACATCAATATACCTTCCAATCACTTTTAATTCAAACAAATCACACCACTTAGTTCTAAATATCATTCCAAACAACTTTGGAGTTGTAATCTAGCCTTGATTTCATCATCTTCAAGCTTTATTTTTGGATTATAATTCTAGGGTTTCAAGGTAAGATTCTTCAAACTTGGTTTCTTAATTGATTCTTGAAATTCCAAGACCATACTTGATCTATGGTTGTCTTACTCTAACCTTGGATGTTAATTTTTTTTTTGTTTGCTATGGTTTTTAAGAATCACTTGGTGAAGAAAGTTGATAGAGAGAATCAAACAAAAAGCTTGGAAGCCACATACAAGGTAAGAGGGAGATTAATCTCATCAACCAATTATGGTGGTGAGGGACACGAAATTGAATGATGGTGATGAATCCATGTGAGGATTTATTCACCATATGTGTGTGCTTGTGTGATTTGTATTTTTTTTGCTTATGTGATTTTATTACTTTGATATTATGCATGAACTTGTTTAAGTAGGATTTTGATGCTTTATGTTGTATTGTATGCTATAAATTGTAATTGAGAGGAAACAATTTTTGGTTCCAAAGACCATGAGGCTCACGGCCTCTATGCCCATAAATGGGTAATCCAATGCAAAATGTTTTATTAAATGTTAACCTAGAGGATTAGTGATAAGAAAACTAATTAAGGGATTACAAAATAAAAATGGAAATGAATATATTTTTATTACTAATTTAAAAGTGATTTTTGACTAACATGGTGAAATCAAGACTAAGAAGTAATTTGGAGATTTGAAATATTTTATTTAATGGAGTTTTAGTTGGAAAGGTGAAAATGATTTATAAATTGTAAATTTAGTTGTTTAATGTTAAGAAATTTAATTAAGGATTTCTAAGATAAGAATGGAAATGGATAAATTTTATCATTAAGCAAAAGAGTGATTTTCGGCCATGATATTGGGAAATAGGATTAAGAATTAAGTTTGAAACTTAAAGTATTTTATTTAAGAGGATTTTTAATAAGGAAGATGGAAAAGGTTTTATTAAATGAAAATAAACGTAAGTTTTGGAAAGTATATTAGAAAATATTATTTAGAGGAGTTTGAAAGAAGGAAATAATTTTTAAGGATGGTTTGGAGTTTAAAATATTTTATTTAATAAAGTTTATTAAGAGTAAAAAACAAAGATTTTGAGATATCTTAAATTAATTTAAATGATATAAGTTTTTGTGGAAAATGTTAGGAAATATTATTTGGAGGAGGTTTAGAGAGAAAATGTTAGAAATGTTATTTAAAAGTGATTTATTAAGGAAATGCTGGAATTAAAGTCCAATTTTGATATTAAATAAGAAAAGTTTTAATTTGAGCTTAGGATATTAAGAAAATGTTTTACGCGATTGAAAATACGTAGAAAAACCCTTACGCGATTTAAAAATAATGAATTTCAACTACGCGATTAAGAAAATATTTTAAAATCTTTACGCGATTGAGAAAATGTTGAAAAACTATTACGCGATTTGAAAATGTAACAAAAGTGTTACGCGAATGTGAAAGTGCGATAAAAATGTTACGCGATTGTGAAATACAATAATTTGCTGTCAAGCTAATGTATTTGACTCGAAAATATATTAACGTATGGTTATCACCGATAAAGGTTTGTAATGTGCATAAAGTTATTGATCATGCATTATTTGTCAATCAGTGTCTGTTAAGACTATCGTTTCCTAGGAGTTGAATTACACCTTGTGCGAGTGAGAATTGCGTAAGTGAAGGTCTATGAATGACCTTGGGGGCGACGGGGTACGGGTAACCCATATGTGGCCAGTTAGTCGCACTATTGTGCCGTAGGGACTGATGCAAATGCACCGACGATCTCAACGAAACACTACTCTTTTCGTGATCTGGCGTAGAATGTCTTATATAATGCCTGATGTGCACGTTGATAAATTATAGCACTTAGTCTGAGGTGGCCTATGTACAGACATATCTTCTGGATCATTCTCTCTGAAATTTTGTTTATCTCCATGGAGTAGGAAATGAGTGCATTGTGCATAAGGATAGTTAGTATACACATTGTGCATGTGCATAATCAATATACATATTGTTGTGGCATAGTCGGTATATTTATTTTGTGGTATGATTAGTATTCGTGTTATTGTGACATATATATTGCTGAATTATTTATTAATTGATAACATGATTATACTTGTATGTCCTGTGATATTGCTTTGTATGAATGACATTATTGTCATTATTGTTCTTTGTTGCCATGATGGTATTGATGTAAGGGATCTCACCTCTTTGCATTATTGTTTTGCCTATTCTGTGTTATGCTATTATTCTATGAAGACTGCAATGTCGGTAAGGCAAGATCCATGAGGTTCGTTAGCGTACAATTTCATGGGGACATCGAAGCGTGGAATGTCCATTGGGACACAGGGCGTATTCCGTATGTTGGAGATGTTACCTTGCTTTGGAGTAGGACCCAGCATGCGGTTGCTACGTTTTCTTTGGATGCTGCTGTTTGTGTTGATTTTTATATGCCTATTGGGGAGTTATAGGGTAATCGTAGAATTATCCCTAGAGAGGACTTTGTGGAGTCAATTGCTCGGATGCCCGTTCGTAATGACATGCCTCGACCAGAGAATTTGTCTGTTAGGGATCCCGAAGAGGATCTGGATGATGATCGGGTTCAGGACCCTACTCTTCAAGTTTTTGGACTTAGGTTAGGTTCAGTCTTTATATGGTAGTTATACATATTCTTTGGTGTACGTAAGCTTTATGTATTTAAGTTGTTATTAATCTATGTTATGTACTAGAGATGTATATTATTCAATTCTTGTATTTTGAGTTTCTCTAATTCGGTAAGTTTTTGTTATTCGTGAAAAAGTAATTTTGAAACTTGTATTTTATAATATTAATTATTTTATAACTTGGGTAAAGAATTAAAAGGAGTTAGTCTGAAATATGATACCCTAAGGAGGGTGTTACATTAGTTGGTATCAGGGCCAGGTTTAGAGTCTTTTGGGTTTGTGGATAAGTTTGTCTTGTTTGTGTTGTGTGTTTCTCTGACACCGAACACAAAGATATATTGTTTGGTTTCTGAAAGGAGACAACCTTGTTTGAAATGGTTACATTTAGTTTTCATTGTATTGTGGTTAGTTTGACGTTGAAGAAAGGCAATGGCTCGTGGTTGAGGTGCACGTACGAAAATAGGACGTGACAATGACATTATGAATGCGGCAACTGCTACAATGCAAAGGATGGCTAACGTGATTGTACTACAAAATCAAAGGGCTGCTCAACAACATGATGAGACCACAGAAGCTCAGAATCTATCAGAGTTTCATCATAACAACCTGCCACAGTTTAAATGGGAGTTTAATCTGGAGAAAGCAAATCTTTGGATCAAAGAGTTAGAGAAAATTTTTAGAGGAATGGGATGCACCGATGAGAGAAAGGTAACTTATGCAACCTTTATGCTTGTTGGAGACGCTGAAGATTGGTGGGTAAGAACGCAACGATTGTTGGAAGCTGAGGGAAGGTTTGTCACATGGGAAGTTTTTCAGAGTAAGTTTTTGGAGAAGTATTTTCCAGCTAGTACGGGGCATGCCAAAGAGATGGAGTTCCTTAGGTTGAAACAAAGGGGAATGACGGTCAGTGCGTATGCTGCTAGGTTTGAAAGCCTATCAAAATTCTCTTGGTATTTTCAACTCCAGCCTGATGAGGAGTGGAAGTGCCAAAAGTTTGAAGAAGGTTTAAGACACGACTTGAAGCGAGCAGTTCTACCTTTGGGAATTGAGTAATTTCTAGCTTTGTTGGATAAATGTCACCAGATTGAAGAGTTGGATCAATCTCGGGATGCGAGACTCCGTAACTTTGGGCCTACTAGGTTCCAAAAGGGGAGGAAATGTAAGGTCAATCGATCCCAGCAGAAATCGTATTCACGGTCACCGGGGAATCAACAACAACAACAATAAGCAAATGGAGGGAGTACTAGTGGCAGTAAACTTAGTCAGACTGTGAAATTTTTACCACATTGTAAGAGGTGTGGAAGAAATCACTTAACGAAGGAGTGTACAAGCAAGGAAATGATTTGTTTCCAGTGTGGGAAGCCTAGACACATTCCCAGGGATTGTACCAAATCAGAGAAGGAATTTTCCGTTAGTAACGTACGTGTGACAAGACCTCAAACAGGAGGAAGAGTCTACACGATGAGTGGAACTGAAGCCTCCCAATATGAAGATCTTATTAAGTGAGATTATACCATAGGAAGTAAGCCTTTAATTGTACTGTTTGACTCAGGGGCGACCCATTCTTTTGTTGCAAATGTTTATGTGAACCAATTTGGGTTGTCTGTGTTTTATTTCTTTTTAACTTGAATATTGCTGTTCTCATTTCTAAACTTTCTATTACTACTCAAGCCTGTTTAAAACTATCCTATTATTATTCGAGATCAGAACTTTTTTGTCGATTTGATTTGTCTACTTCTTTTGCAAATAGACAAAATCTTAGGGATGGATTGGTTACTTTCTAACTATATCCTGTTATATTATTTCAATAAAACTTTAGTGTTCCATGAGACTGAAATTTTTAGATTTGAATCCAGAAAGTTCACTCCTAAATTTATTGGACTATATTAAATTATTTATTGCATAGGTCTGGTAATTTACTAAATAACTTTATTATTTTTCTTTCTAGCCTTCATGGTGTCTTCTATATATTTCAATTGAGAAAATATATTCCTGATTCATCCCATGTTATAGTACCAAATGCAGTACGAATTAAAAGAGAACTTGACTTATGAGACATTTCCTGTTAATATCAAAGATAGGCAAGTGAAACAACTCAGAAGAAAAGAAATTGCCTTAGTAAAGGTGGTTTGGTATGATGGGACCGGAGATGCAACATGGGAGCTGGAAGACAAGATGAAGGAGCAATATCCTTATTTGTTTTAAATGCAAGAGAAATTTCGAGGACAAAATTTTTATTAGAGGGGGAGAGTTGTAACACCTCAAATTTTCATTTTTTAATATATTTATGAGTTTTATAATTATTTATGATTTTTGTGAATTTTTGTGAATTTTTATGAGTTTTTGTTTATTTTAATATTATTTTGGGCTTTATGTAGACTCGGGGCGGGCTCAAAAAAATAAAAATTTTTCAGGGCCGGAAAATTTCGGACTGTTGATGTGGGGCCAGGGGAACTTGCTAAACCCGAAACTGAAAATAGTTGACAAAAATTTTATTAATCTGAGTTTTATTATTCATTGGGTAAAGCTATTATCCATTGTATAATGTTATTATTCATTGGACAATAACTAGCAGTAGCTATTATCTATTGGGTAATAATTTCTGAAAATATCTTTTGGAAAATATCTTTAGAAAAATATCATTTGGAAAATATCTGTTAGAAAATATCTTTTGAAAAATATCTGTTCGAATATATCTTTTGAAATCTATCTGAAAATATCTGAAAATATCTAGCTTGGTCATGGAAGGTGGCTATGACACCTTTATGATCAACCAATTAGAAGCAAGCTTGGACGAGAAGCTTTGCATATCAACCCTTGATCTAATCAATGGTTGTGGGAGCAAGCTTAATGTTGAAGCCTTGGATGTCCACCATTGATTAAATCCATGGTTGTGATAGCTTGTAGTAAATCAAATATCTCTTTCTCTCTCTTCATGGAGGCTCACGACCATATAGCCCTAAAGTGACTAAAATTCATTTTTCTTTCACATGCAAAAAGCTATCAACTTCTCCCTTAAAATCTAAACACATTTTCTCTCACTTTCCTTCATTTTCTCTCTTCTACCTCACAGCTTCCCTACACCAATATACCTTCCAATCACTTTTAATTCAAACAAATCATACCACTTTGTTCTGAATATCATTCTAAACAACTTTGAAGTTGTAATCAAGCCTTGATTTCATCATCTTCAAGCTTGATTTTTGGATTATAATTCTAGGGTTTCAAGGTAAAATTCTTGAAACTTGGTTTCTTAATTGATTCTTGAAATTCCAAGACCATACTTGATCTATGATTGTCTTACTCTAACCTTGGATGTTAATTTTTTTGTGTTTGCTTTGGTTTTTACGAATCACTTGGTGAAGAAAGTTGATAGAGAGAATCAAACAAAAAGCTTGGAAGCTATATACACGGTAAGATGGAGATTAACCTCATCAACCAATTATGGTGGTGAGGGATACAAAATTGTATGATGGTGATGAATCCATGTGAGGATTTATTCACCATATGTGTGTGCTTGTGTGATTTGTATTTTTTTTGCTTATGTGATTTTATTGCTTTGATATTACAAATGAACTTGTTTAAGTAGGATTTTGATGCTTTATGTTTTATTGTATGCTATAAATTGTAATTGAGAGGAAACATTTTTTGGTTCCAAAGACCATGAGGCTCACGGCCTCTATGCCCACAAATGGGTAATCCAATGCAAAATATTTTATTAAATGTTAACTTAGAGGATTAGTGATAAGAAAACTAATTAAGAGAATACAAAAGGGATGGCTTTTCTTTCAGATTGTCCATGGGGGTTTATGTTCCCTGATCTCATTCCTCCTTCGAATACTCCTACTAAACCCCCCCTGCAATCTGTTTCTCCTACTCGTGTTCTTTCTTCCTCTCATCAGGTTTTCAATGAGAATCTTGTTCATCAAGAAATTGAGATTGCTACAAAGTCTGCTGAGCATTGCAAAACTTTTGCACAAATTGTGAATCAATCTTCGTTGGATATCTCTTTAAGTCAACTTCCTCAACCTTGTGTTAAGGGGGATTCGATTTCAATTAAAATTTCGGAGGATGAATATAAGATTGGCTTAGAAGGCTCCAAAAATTGTTTACATGGTAGGTTAATTACTGCTAAAGGGAATCAACCTCTAAAGGCTGACGAATTAAGAGCTAAACTGGTTGCTCTTTGGAAACCTGTTTCTAATTGGCGTTTGACTCCTCTTGGGAGAGGTTTTTTTGAATTCTTTTTTGAATCACAGAATGACTTGAGGAGAATATGGTCATCAGGATCTTGGAATTTAGGTTCTGGAATTCTCAGGTTATCAAGATGGAGTGCAGATTTTAATCCAAACAAACAGAGACAAACTCACGTACAATGCTGGGTTAGGATTTATGATCTGCCACAAGAATACTGGAGACCAAAGATTCTCTTCGAAATTGCTAATGGAATTGGGACTCCAATAGCTCTGGATGAAGCAACAAGATCAAGAACCTTGGGGCATTTTGCTTGTATTTTAGTGGAAATAAATTTGAATGGTAATCTGCCGAATGATTTAATGGTAGAAAGGAATGATTTTGCTTTCGTTGTTGGAATTGAGTATGAAAAGATTCCATCCTTTTGTGATTTCTGTCAGATGATTGGTCATGTCTCTACCAACTGTAATAAGAAAAATGGTAATTTGAAGGCAACCAAAGAAAGAAGGGTTGCTCAAATGTTTGTGCCAAAACAAAACATTGTGAAGGACGGGCCGGTAAAGAATGACAAGAATGAAAATAGGCAGCAAGATCCAGTTACTAATGGTTCTCATGTTCCATCTTTTAAAGGACAGCCTGCTCAATCCAAAAACTAGATGGAGGAGGACTATGGTTCAGCAAGAGAATCAGTGAACAAAAATACTGAGGATAGGTCTGAATATGATGAATCTCTCCATCCTGATTCACTAAGAGATGATCACTTATTTCAAATTCAAGATCATGTGACTTTGTTAAATTCACAGGATAGGAATGATGCTTCTGATGTTGTTAGACCTGGAACTAATTCTCCAAGGGCTAATCCCATTTCTTCTCAAATACCTGATCATGTGTCAAATTCGGTTCAGGATTCTTTAAATGATCATGACAGGAATGGAAGGCCAGGTGATGTTAGGACTGAAGTTAACTCTCAGGCTAGAGTTTTTTCAGTTGATAAATTGCATGATCAAGCTCAAAAGGATGTTAAAATTGTTTCCAGATTTTGGACTGATGGTAATGTTAGTGAAGAGGAAGAAGAAATTTCTGATGCAGATGCAAAATTTACTCAAGTTCTGACTAAGTCTCAGAAAAAGAAACAAAGGAAATTAAAAAGCTCAGCAAGTGGTCCATATTACCCATTCAAGGGCTACTCTTCAACATCCTACTCAATGAAAGTTCTCTTTTGGAATGCTAGAGGGCTAGCCAATAAGGAAACAAGATTAGTGTTGAAAAGGTTATGCAATGTGAATCAACCTACTTTACTTTTCATTGCTGAACCTTGGTTACAAGCTGAAAGTTTTCCTGCTAGATTTTGGAATAATTTAAACTTAAAAATGTTTGTTATTAATGAAAGAAATAATCTCATGCCTAATCTTTAGTGCGTATGTGATACTCTTTTGGATCCATGTTTAATAGTTGTTTCTAGTCAGTTTGTGGCTTTTTCTCTGAGGGTTAATGGTCAAGCTATTTATTTTGCTGCTATATATGCCAGTACTAATTATGCAATAAGGAGAAATATTTGGCAGGCTTTAAGTTCTTTGCAATCTGCTCATGTTGGTCCTTGGTGCTTCATTGGTTATTTCAATGTGGTGCTTGGTGCGCATGAATATAGAGGGAATGGATTACCTGCTAGAATTGCTTGTGAGGAATTTAGACTTTGGTCTGACTCCAATCATCTTATCCATGTTTTAACAAGAGGATCTCAATTTACTTGGGCAAATGGTAGAAGAAGATCAGCATTAACTGAAAAAAGGCTTGATAGAGCAGTTGTCAACAGTGATAGCATGGATTTTTGGTCTAGTATTAATTGTGGTACCTTGATCAGAAGCAAGTCTGATCATTATCCAATCCTTCTCTGTTTGGAAGATGGTATGAATAAACGGGTTTCTTCTTTTAAATTCATGAAAATGTGGTCTAGCCACCCTGACTGTGCAAAGTTGATCAAAGAAGCTTGGGAAATTCTTGTAGTTGGTTGTCCAATGTTTATTCTGTCTGAAAAATTGAAAAATGTCAAATCAAAGCTTAAAATATGGAATAAAAATGTTTTTGGTGATGTAAATGTTCAAGTGTTGGTTGCTGAAATAGAACTGAACAAAATTCAAGCTGATCTAAATCTTGATAGTTCTTCTGAGATCCTTTGTTTTCAGGAGAATGAGGCACAGTTGAAATTGCAGCATGCCCTTCTTTGTCAAGAAGAGTTCTGGATAGAAAAGTCTAGAACCAACTGGTTTATTAAGGGAGATAGGAACACTGAATATTTTCACAAAATTGCCAAAATAAGACATGTCACAAAGCAAATTTCATTGTTAAAGAAAGATGATCAAGTGCTAGACAGACCTGAAGACATTGAATAGCATGTCATTAGTTTTTATGAAAGTCTCTTTGCTTCAAACAGTGCTTGTGTTGATAATGGCTTAATTGACCAAACGATTCCAAACCTGCTGTCAGAAGAAGATAATCAGTTCTTAACAGATTTGCCAACAATTGAAGAAGTCAAAAATGCAGTGTTTTCAATGAATGCTAATGGTGCTCCTGGTCCCGATGATTTTGGTGGATTTTTCTACCAAAATTACTGGAACTTGATTGAAAATGATGTCTATAATGCAGTGATTCAATTTTTCAAAACAGGATGGTTATTACCAAACTACAATGCAAATTTGATAGTTCTTATTCCTAAGGAGGAAGGAGCGGATAGAATTGACAAATTCAGACCTATAGCTTTGGCTAACTACAAATTTAAAATCGTCACAAAAGTGCTAGCAGATAGATTGGCTACATTGGCTCCAGGAATCATTTCTGAAAATCAAAGAGGTTTCATTAAAGGTAGGCAAATTGGAGATTGTCTTTGTACAGCTTCAGAAGCTGTAAATATGCTTGATAAGAAAGTGTTTGGAGGGAATATAGCAATGAAGATTGATATTAGAAAGGCATTTGACACCTTAGATTGGAATTTTTTATTAAAGGTGCTGCACTGTTTTGGTTTTAATGATAGATTTTGCAATTGGATCAAAGTGATACTACAATCAGCCAAATTATCCATTTTTGTTAATGGGAAGGCAGCTGGCTTTTTCTCTTGTAATAGAGGGGTTAGGCAAGGTGATCCTTTGTCTCCCCTTTTGTTTTGCTTAGTTGAGGAGGTTCTTAGTAGGGGGCTTACTAAATTGGCTATTTCTGGTGAACTCCAATTGATGGCAGGTCCAAGGAATTATGCAACTCCCTCCCACATACTATATGCTGATGATATTATGCTGTTCTGCAAAGGAACTCAGCGAAACATAAGGCTTTTGATGAAGTTGTTCTCTAAATATGGTGATGCATAAGGTCAATTGATAAATTGTGCAAAATCTAAATTTTATTCTGGTTCCATCTCTGCAAGAAGGAAGGCTGATATAGCTGCTTTCCTAGGTATTTCTACAGGTTCACTTCCTTTTAATTATCTAGGGGTTCCCCTTTTCAAGGGAAAGCCTAAAAAATCCTATCTACAGCCTATTATGGATAGGTTTAAATTGAAACTTGTTGCTTGGAAAGCTTCTCTATTATCTATTATGGGGAGGGTGATGCTGGTAAAAACAGTGGCACAAAGTATGCTTTTATACAGTTTTCAGATTTATAAATGGCCAATGCAATGTATAAAAGAGGTGGACAGTTGGCTAAGGAACTTCATATGGTCGGGTAGCACTGATCATAAAAAACTTGTAACGGTTGCATGGAAGGATGTTTGCAAGCCTGTTTCTGAAGGAGGGCTGGGACTAAGATCTATCCAGGCTATAAATAAAGCTTTAATGCTTAAATTGGCTTGGGAATTAGTATCTTCTCAATGTCAATGGTCCTGCCTTCTTAGAGCTAGAGCTTTCAAAAACAATATTCCTAGGACCTATCACCTTACATCCTCTTTATGGAATGGCTTGAAATCAGAAATTCAAGTTGTTCTGGATAATTCATCTTGGCAAATTGGTAATGGGGAGAGAATTAACTTCTGGCATGATCCTTGGCTTAAAAAATCACTAGTTGATTATTTAGAAATTCCTGCTAGAGTTCGGGATAAATTAAAATCTAATCTGCAGGAATTTTTAGTGAATGGGTTCCTACATTTCCCTGAGGTTCTATTGCAGAAATGTCCTCCATTATTGAAGGAGCTTGAATGGATTCATATTCCTTTAGGAAATGCAATTGATCATAGAAGATGGAATAATGACTCAGGTTGTTTGTCTCTCAAGGAGGCTTTTTCTTTTGTCAGTCCTCCTAGTCAGTAAGTTCGTTGGCACAAGAATATCTAGAGCAGCAGCATTCCTCCATCAAAATGCCTACTGATGATCAACTAAAAAAGAGAGGTTGCATAATTGTTTCCACTTGTCATTTATGCTATGCAAGTGATGAGTGCACCTCCCACTTGTTCTTTGATTGCTGTTTTGCTAGGAGTCTTTGGAACTGGCTTTTCTTGATTTTTCTGATTAAAGCTGTTAGTTTAAACATGCTTGATATCCTATCTTTATGTGACAAAAACTGGAGCCAGCAGATTAGAGAATTAGTTGCGGCAGCCATTGTAAACATCATTTCGGTGATCTGGTATTCTAGAAACAAAACTAAATTTGACAACACAAGCATTGATTTAAGGGCAGCAAAGAACTTGATAACAACAAACACTTCTCTTTCTGGAAATCTCAGTAAAGGAAGCATGTCTTCAGACATGATGGAATTTACAATCTTGAAATTCTTTTCTATTACTGGGCATCCGAGAAGGTCTCCAACAATTATTGAAGTTATTTGGTCCCCTCCCTCTTACAATTGGATCAAATGCAACACAGATGGTGCTGCAATGGGATCTCCGGGTTTAGCAGCCTGTGGTGGCATCTTCAGGGACTTTAGAGCTTCAGCTCTTGGTAGTTTTTCGGTGAATGTTGGTATTTCTATTGCATATTATGCTGAGCTCATTGGAGCTATGTTTGCAATAGAAATAGCCCATAAAAGAGGTTAGAGGAATTTCTGGTTGGAATGTGATTCTATGCTAGTAGTTCAGGCATTTAAAGGACTCTCTAGTATTCCTTGGAAATTAAGAAATAGATGGGAAAATTGTAAGATTCTGAGAAAGGATTTGAATTTTTATTGTACTCACATATTTTGGGAAGGCAATAATTGTGCTGATAAACTGGCCTCTCATGGTTTAGGTACTCATAGTTTTACTTAGTGGAATTCAATTTCGCATTTCATTAGTGATGATTTTTACCATAATAGATATGGTTTACCTAGTTATAGATTTTCTTAACTGTTTTCATGGGTTTGGTCTATGCCCCCCATTTTGTTTTTTTGTATTCTTTTTCCTATTATTAATAAATTGTTGATATGCTGCAGATGATTGGCTTTGCTTGGGGTGCCAACTTAGTTGGGATGCCTTGCTTTGCAGTGATGCTTTTGCATATCTTCTTTGTTTAAAAAAAAAAAGAGATTACCAAAGAAAAATGGAAATGAATATATTTATTATTACTAATTTAAAAATGATTTTTGACTAATATAGTGAAATTAGGACTAAGAAGTAATTTAGAGATTTGAAGTATTTTATTTAATGGAGATTTAGTTGGAAAGATGAAAATGATTTATAAATTGTAAATTTAGTGGTTTAATGTTAAGAAATTTAATTAAGGATTTCTAAGATAAGAATGAAAATGGATAAATATTGTCATTAAGCAAAAGAGTGATTTTCGACCATGATATTTGTAACACCTCAAATTTTAGACTAAGTTACAGAACTGACAGAATTACACTAGTTTGTGTTTTCTGTGCAATATAGAAATAATTTGATTATTCCGATACTATTTTTGATTGTTTTGTGTGATTTGCTCTGGGTCAGGAAAATAATAATTTTCGGGTCGGGAAAAATCTTATTATAATTTATTAGAGCTGGGGGATCTTATTAAACCCAATTCTGATTTATATATATATTAATCTTATAATTTTTAAGATTTAAGCGTGTAATAAAATAATTTTATATTATTATAATATTATTTTATTCAACAAGATACCCTCTTGTCTCAAAAATAGTAGAAAATTTGTTAGTGGACGAAAAAGTTCGTGGGGCCCACGTTTAGTGTAACAGTCAACGATTCTGACTGGACAGAAATCTAAACCAATAAGAACAAGTCAAAATAGGTGGCTTGACTTTTTAAACCAATTAGAATGAGTCAACAAAAGAAGCATAGACTTCTTTGTGAACCATTAGATTGTAAAGCTTACTTTAGAAGCTTTAATCTTAACCGTTGATCCGATCAATGGTGTAAAACGAATCTTGACAAAACCACTAAGTAATATCCACCGTAGATGAGATCAATGGATAGGAAATCAAGATGATTTCAATGGCTAAGATGAAGTCAACAATAGTGGCTTGAAATTGATTAGAAACTAATTAAACCTAATTTGGTTAATCTAATGACCTAATTAGCAAGTTAAGTAAACTAACTTAATAATTAATTAGTTATAAACTAATTACTAATTAAATATCCTAATTTTAATTAGAGGATATAATATATGTAATTATATGTCTAATTAATTAGTTATGTAATTGGATAATTAGTTAAGATTGATTAGGAAACTTAACCTAATAAATTAACTAATCAATTAGCAAGTAATTAGACTTGAATTAAAATAAATTAAAGCCCCTAAAACCCCAAAGTGTTCCACGGTTTTCAGTAGCCTTGGGGAGGCATCTACAAGGTTCTTGAACCATCCATATTAGCCATAAAAGTCAAGTGAATGACATAAGCCATGTGCACATCCATGTGCATCCAATTGGTGATATTTTGCGTCAAGTATATCACTTAAATCTCCAAGACTCTCATGGCAGCAGCAGCCCCATTCACTCTCTCAATATTCATTTTTCTATTTCACCCAAAAAGCTTTCATCTTTTCTTCTAAAAAATTCCAAGAACACCAAAGCATATTTTCCTTCCTTTTCTCACCATGTGGTTCAGCCAACACACCTAAATACACTATCAATCACCTATAATTTTTACACACATCATTTTCTATAGCTAAACAATATTCTAAACACTTTTCATTTAGAAAGTTTTCCCAAAATCACATCCTAAGTGCTTCAAAATCCCACTTTTACCTTACTTCCCTAGAGGTAAACTGTGATTTCTATGGTTTAAATTCATGTTTATGATTTTCTAAGCCATGTTTGTTCCATGGTGTATTATTATTAAACTTTGTTTGTGATTTTACTAATTATTTTAGAATTGTTAGGAATTGTTGTGAGCCACACGAAAATTAAGGAGAAGGAGGGGAGCTTGAAAAGCTTGTCTTGAAGAGGTAAGAGGGAGATTTTACCTCACCAACCATGTTTTGGTGGTGTGGGGATGGTTGTGTATGGTGAAAAACCCATAAGGGTTTATTTACTTATTGTTTGATGTCTCTTTGTTTGTGATTTTGGTGTCTATGGTTTTATAATTGTGTTTGCATGTGTGATATTATGTTTATTGCTTTGATATATGTTTGTATGCATGAAATTGAATGCATGAAAATGTATGAGAAAGGTAAGATGTGAATAACATGTGGAAACGAATTTATGAGAGCTCCAAAGAGCTTGATGGCTCACGACCTTAACATGAAAAGAGGACCAAAGTCCTGAAAATGATGGATTCAAATGAGAATTAAAGATTTAAATGAAAAGGAATTGAAATTGAAAAAAAAAAGTTTGAGTATAGCAAAGTAAAATGATTTTGGAAAAACAATTTGATATAATTAAGTAAATGGGTTATGAAATAAAATTGGATGTCAATACTTGAAGTTTACTGACGTATAGCTCACCCTACGGGTTTAGAGGTGCGTCTGTAAAATTTGAGTTGTGATATGTGGAGTAAATGAAAGAAATAACATTTTTGGGGAAACAATGCATATACCGATTTGTAGAGGGGTAATATTGTAATTTTTGTTTTTAAAAGGGACCATATTATAAATATGATTTTTAGAGGGGTAATATTGTAATTTTCATTTTTAAAGGGGCCATATTGTAATACTGATTTTTTTGAGGGGCAATATTGTAATTTTTATTTTCAATGGGGTCATATTACAATTATTGATTTTAGAGGGACTATATTGTAAATATTTTATAAAAGAGGAACTATTTTGTAAATATTATTTTATGAGGGACGATTTCATAAATATGAATTTTATGACGGACGATTTCATAAATATGAATTTTATGAGGGACTATTTTGTAAATATGAATTTTATGAGGGACTGTTGTGAAAATATTATTTAAGTGAGGACTAAAATATAAATATTATGTTTTGAGGGGTTATTATGCAAATATGAAAAATAAAGTCAAATTTTGGTGTTAAATGAGAAAAATAATATTTTTGATTTAAAACGTGTGAAAAATATTTTACGCGATTGAGAAAATGCGAAAATATGGTTTCGCGATGAAATTACAGTAATGATACTGTTGGGCCTATATGAGGACCCCGAATATGAGATAAAGAAATTGAATTGAAAATATGAGGTAAAGAAATCGAATCAAGAATATGATATAATGAACTGAAATTATGAAAGGTACATAGTACATGCATTAGAAAGGTCCGATGGACTGAATAAGGCTGATTGCCTAGGAAAGAATACACCTCCTGAGTGGGTGTGATATGCGTAGTGTAGGTCACTCGTTGACCTTGGGGGCATCGGGGTGCGGGTTGCCTACAATGGGCAGATGGCAGCGCTTCTGTACCGTAGGTTAGACCGATGCAACACACCGATGATCCGGACCGAGACACTATCCCTAATCAAGATTTGATAAAGACTGTGGTGCATATGCTAGATGTGCAAAAAATTGAGCACGTGGTCTGAGGCATATTAGTGCAGACAGATCTTTTCGATCACTCTTTCCGATATGAGTTTTAGCTCCATGGAGTAGGAAATTGAGTCTGTATACATACATGTAGATAGTGAGGGCATTATCGTAATAATGATTTATGATAATTGATTTATTAAATATTTGATTATTGATAATGACATGATTGTAATTATTGCTTATTACATGAGTTATGATGATAAATGATGTTGGTGGCATAATTATAATTATGTATGATGTGCTGGTATGAGATATTGTATGTGTTTATCTTCATTGCTACCATACTGGTATTGGCGTAGGTGATCTCACCTCTTTCTATGTCTATTCTATATTGTATTTATAATTTTAAAGACGTTGAGCGAGAACTTGAGCAAGATGCTGAGGAAGAGTAGATTCCGGTAAAGGATGCTGAGTTCTAGAAAATGGAGGTGCCTTGTTTCCTTGGGTATACGAGATCGACGTTTCGTGGAGGATTGGAGGCGTGGCACGTTGACCTGAAAAGAGAGCGTATTTGCTACATCGGGAAACTTAAACACTATTTTAAGTAGGCTATATCTTGAAAATTAGGGTACATATTAATGTACACCTAGAGTTTCCCTTGTCAATTAGACAGTATTGGGGAGTATACTATCGTACTCCGAGTGCGATTAGTATAGTGTCGTCTGTGCGGACACCTGTCCATAGGACTTCGCTTCAAGTCGGACCTCTATCTTCTGAGGAGTCTGAGAAGGACCCGTCTAAGGGTTCTGCTATGTAGTAATACTTGGGCAGTATGTTAGTTTAAATTAAAGTTTAAATATTTTGAAAGTCTAGTTTGTAAATATTAAAATATGACAATGCTATGACTTGTGTATATACAATGTAAATAATTTGTGACAATATTATTATATTTTTATTTTCTGCTAAGTTTATCTTACTATCATCAAGAAATTTTATAACTTGTATTTACATCACAAAGCATGATTTTCCAATGAAGGGGTAATTTGGTAATTGAGTAACATGAAGTGTGACACCCTAAGGAGGGTGTTACATTAGTTGGTATCAGAGCCCAAGTTAGAGTCTTTTGGGTTTGTGGGTAGGTTTGTCTTGTTTGTGCTGTGTGAATCTCTGACACTGAACACAGAGATATATTTTGGTTTCCGAAAGGAGATAGTGTCGTGTGAAATAGTTACGTTTAGTTCGTCGTGTTTTGATTTTGTTCGTCTTTGAAGAAAGAGAATGGAACGTAGCGAACATGAGCATGTGGACACGAGACGTGATGAAGATCGTATAGCCGCAGCTAGAAGTGTGATGCAAAAGATGATTGAAGTAGCAGTACAACACAGACAGATGATCGCTCAGCAGCAGGAACTGATAATTGAACTTCATAGCTTATTAGGATTGGAGCAGTCATCGGGTGCGAGAAGCTGTAACTTAGAACCTTCGATAATCCAAGATGGAAGGAAGCGTAAGGTCAATCGTGTTCAGTAAAAGCCGTGTGTGCGACCATTGGGGAAGCAACAACAAACAAAGAGAGGGAGTACTAGTGATAACGATTTTGGTCAGACTGTGGTATCATCAATGAAATGTTTCAAGTGTGGGAAAAATCATCTCACTAAAGATTGTCAGCATAAGAGGATTATTTGTTATGGATGTGGGAAGCCTGGACATTTCTCCAGAGATTGTGATCAACTGAAGATGGAACCTTCCATTAGTGATACACGTATTTCAAAATCTCAATAAGAAGAAAGAGCCGGTGCAGAGAGTGTAGTGAGAACGTTCAAATACAAAAACTTAAGGAGTGAGGAAATTGTGCCATAGAGGGTAATCTTAAAGCTGTACTGTATAGTGCGTAAGGTAACCCAGTCTCTTGTGATCTGTGGTTGTGTAAATCTTTTGGGGTTATCTGTGTTTTGTTCTTTTCATAATACTACTTCAACTTCTAAACTTGTTATTACTACTCGAGTCTGTTTGAAACTATCCTATTATTATTGGAGTTTGAAACTTTTCTGTTGATCTGGTTTGTCTATTTCTTTCTCAAATAGACTGAGTAAATCAATTTAACTTATCCGTGTCTTTGTTATAATGTGATATGAGTTTTTCTATTCTTCTTGTTAAACTTGTTGTTTATACTCAAGTTTTCTAACTCTACCCTATATCTATTGGATATCAAATCTTTTCTGTTGATTTGGTTTGTTTATCTAAAATTACAACTATTTGAGATCCTGACTTTATAAATGGATTGGTTATTTTTCAACCATATCCTACTAGATTGTTGCAATGCAATTTTAGTGTTTCCTTGACCTGAGATTTTTGGATTTGAATCCAAAAAGTTCATTTCTAAAATTATTGGACCATATTCATTTCGAAATCTATTAGACCATCTCAAATTCTTTGGTGGACTAATCTAGCAATCTACCAAATAGTCTTATTACTTTTCCTTATAACCTTCAAAGTGTCTTTCATGTATCTCAATTAAGAAGGATTATTCTTGATTCAACTTATGTTATAGTACCAAATACAATGCGATTAAAAGAAAACTTGATCTATGAGACAGTTTCTATTAAGATTAAAAATAGGCGAAAATCTGGAATGATGTGACAATAGGGGAACTAGAAGACCAAACGAAGGAAATCACTATTTGCTCCAAGATTGATTTACGTGCTGATTATTATCAGATTCGCATAAAAGTAGAGAATGTTACAAGACAGTTTTGCAGACGCATTACAGACACTATGAGTATTTAATATTACCATTCAGGATAAAGGATGTTTTTGTGATATTCACAAATTATATAAATAGAATCGTTCTTTCTTAACTAAGAAAATTTGTCATTATTGGCAATATTTTGACTTATTCTCGAAATTCGAAGGAACATGCTGAAGATCTCAATTCAGTATCTATTTTTGTTGTAAGTGTATGTCAAGTTTTGAGGACAAAACTTCTTTTTAGAGGGGGAGTATTGTAACACCCCAAATTTTAGACTACATTACAGAACTGACAGAATTACACTAGTTTGTGTTTTCTATGCAATATAAAAATAATTTGATTATTCTGATACTGTTTTTGATTGTTTTGTGTGATTTGCTCGGTCGGAAAATAATAATTTTTGGTCGGGAAAATCTTATTATAATTAATTGGAGTGGGGATCTTACTAAACCCAATTGATTGATATATATATTAATCTTATAATTTTTAATATTTAATTGTGTAATAAAATAATTTTATATTATTATAATATTATTTTATTCAACAAGACCTATCTTGTCTCAAAAATAGTAGAAAATTTGTTAGTGGACCCGAAAAAGTTCGTGGGGCCCACGTTTAGTGTAACAGTCAACGATTCTGATTGGACAGAAATCTAAACCAATAAGAACAAGTTAAAATAGGTGGCTTGACTTTTTAAACTAATTAGAATGAGTCAACAAAAGAAGCATAGACTTCTTTGTGAACCATTAGATTGTAAAGCTTACTTTAGAAGCTTTAATCTTAACTGTTGATCCGATCAATGGTGTAAAACGAATCTTGACAAAACCACTAAGTAATATCCACCGTAGATGAGATCAATGGATAGGAAATCAAGATGATTTCAATGGCTAAGATGAAGTCAACAATAGTGGCTTGAAATTGATTAGTAACTAATTAAACCTAATTTAGTTAATCTAATGGCCTAATTAGCAAGTTAAGTAAACTAACTTAATAATTAATTAGTTATAAACTAATTACTAATTAAATATCCTAATTTTGATTAGAGGATATAATATATGTAATTATATGTCTAATTAATTAGTTATGTAATTGGATAATTAGTCAAGATTGATTAGGAAACTTACCCTAATGAATTAACTAATCAATTAGCAAGTAATTAGACTTGAATTAAAATAAATTAAAGCCCCTAAAACCCCAAAGTGTTCCACGATTTTCAGTAGC
Source organism: Ormosia semicastrata (assembly GCA_029884595.1). Classification (NCBI taxonomy): domain Eukaryota; kingdom Viridiplantae; phylum Streptophyta; class Magnoliopsida; order Fabales; family Fabaceae; genus Ormosia; species Ormosia semicastrata. The sequence goes on from JAQQTO010000060.1 coordinate 83,258,790, forward strand.
CTTGGGGAGGCATCTACATGGTTCTTGAACCATCCATATTAGCCATGAAAGTCAAGTGAATGACATAAGCCATGTGCACATCCATGTGCATCCAATTGGTGATATTTTGAGTCAAGTATATCACTTAAATCTCCAAGACTCTCACGGCAGCAGACAGCCCCATTTACTCTCTCAATATTCATTTTTCTATTTCACCCAAAAAGCTTTCATATTTTCTTCTAAAAAATTCCAAGAACACCAAAGCATATTTTCCTTCCTTTTCTCACCATGTGGTTCGGCCAACACACCTAAATACACTATCAATCACCTATAATTTTCACACACATCATTTCCTATAGCTAAACAATATTCTAAACACTTTCCATTTAGAAAGTTTTCCCAAAATTACATCCTAAGTGCTTCAAAATCCCACTTTAACCTTACTTCCCTGGAGGTAAACTTTGATTTCTATGGTTTAAATTCATGTTTATGATTTTCTAAGCCATGTTTGTTCCATGGTGTATTATTATTAAACTTTGTTTGTGATTTTACTAATTATTTTAGAATTGTTAGGAATTGTTGTGAGCCACACAAAAATTAAGGAGAAGGAGGGGAGCTTGAAAAGCTTGTCTTGAAGAGGTAAGAGGGAGATTTTACCTCACCAACCATGTTTTGGTGGTGTGGGGATGGTTGTGTATGGTGAAAAACCCATAAGGATTTATTCACTTATTGTTTGATGTCTCTTTGTTTGTGATTTTGGTGTCTATGGTTTTATAATTGTGTTTGCATGTGTGATATTATGTTTATTGCTTTGATATATGTTTGTATGTATGAAATTGAATGCATGAAAATGTATGAGTAAAGTAAGATGTGAATAACATGTGGAAACGAATTTATGAGAGCTCCAAAGAGCTTGATGGCTCATGGCATTAACATGAAAAAGAGGACCAAAGTCCTGAAAATGATGGATTCAAATGAAAATTAAAGATTTAAATGAAAAGGAATTGAATTTGAAAAAAAAAAGTTTGAGTATTGCAAAGTAAAATGATTTTGGAAAAACAATTTGATATAATTAAGTAAATGGGTTATGAAATAAAATTGGATGTCAATACTTGAAGTTTACTAACGTATAGCTCACCCTACGGGTTTAGAGGTGCGTCAGTAAAATTTGAGCTGTGATATGTGGAGTAAATGAAAGAAATAACATTTTTGGGGAAACAATGCATATACCGATTTTGAGAGGGGTAATATTATAATTTTCATTTTTAAAAGGGGCCATATTATAAATATGATTTTTAGAGGGGTAATATTATAATTTTCATTTTTAAAGGGGCCATATTGTAATACTATTTTTTGAGGGGCAATATTGTAATTTTTATTTTTAATGGGGTCATATTGTAATTATTGATTTTAGAGGGACTATATTGTAAATATTTTATAAAAGAGGGACAATTTTGTAAATATTATTTTATGAGGGACGATTTCATAAATATGAATTTTATGAGGGACGATTTCATAAATATGAATTTTATGAGGGACAATTTCGTAAATATGAATTTTATGATGGACGATTTTGTAAATATAAATTTTATGAGGGACTATTTCGTAAATATGAATTTTATGAGGGACTGTTGTGAAAATATTATTTAAGTGAGGACTATAACATAAATATTATGTTTTGAGGGGTTATTATGCAAATATGGAAAATAAAATCAAATTTTGGTGTTAAATGAGAAAAATAATATTTTTGATTTAAAACGTGTGAAAAATATTTTACGCGATTGAGAATATGCGAAAATATGGTTTCGCGATGAAATTACAGTAATGATACTGTTGGGCCTATATGAGGAACCCGAATATGAGATAAAGAAATTGAATTGAAAATATGAGGTAAAGAAATCGAATTGAGAATATGATATAATGAATTGAAATTGTGAAAGGTGCATAGTACATGCATTGGAATTAGTACATGCATTGGAAAGGTCCGATGAACTGAATAAGGCTGATTGCCTAGGAAAGAATACACCTCCTGAGTGGGTGTGATATGCGTAGTGTAAGTCACTCATTGACCTTGGGGGAATCGGAGTGCGAGTTGCCTACAATGGGCGGATGGCAGCGCTTCTGTACCGTAAGTTAGACCGATGCAACACACCGATGATCCGGACCGAGACACTATCCCTAATCAAGATTTGATAAAGACTGTGGTGCATATGCTAGATGTGCAAAAAATTGAGCATGTGGTCTGAGGCATATTAGTGCAGACAGATCTTTTCGATCACTCTTTTCGATATAAGTTTTAGCTCCATGGAGTAGGAAATTGAGTCTGTATACATACATGTAGATAGTGAGGGCATTATCGTAATAATGATTTATGATAATTGATTTATTGAATATTTGATTATTGATAATGGCATGATTGTAATTATTGCTTATTACATGAGTTATGATGATAAATGATGTTGGTGGCATAATTGTAATTATGTATGATGTGCTGGTATGAGATATTGTATGTGTTTATCTTCATTGCTACCATACTGGTATTGGCGTAGGTGATCTCACCTCTTTCTATGTCTATTCTATATTGTATTTATAATTTTAAAGACATTGAGCGAGAACTTGAGCAAAAAGCTGAGGAAGAGTAGATTCCGGTAAAGGATGCTGAGTTCTAGAAAACCAAGGTGCCTTGTTTCCTTGGGTATACGAGATCGATGTTTCGTGGAGGATTGGAGGCGTGGCACGTTGACCTGAAAAGAGAGCGTATTTGCTACATCGAGAAACTTAAACACTATTTTAAGTAGGCTACATCTTGAAAATTAGGGTAAATATTAATGTACACCTAGAGTTTTCCTTGTCAATTAGACAGTATTGGGGAGTATACTATTGTATTCCGAGTGCGATTAGTATAGTGTCGTTTGTGCGGACACCTGTCCGTAGGACTTTGCGTCAAGTCGGACCTCTATCTTCTGAGGAGTCTGAGAAGGACCTGTCTGAGGGTTCTGCTGTGTAGTAATACTTGGGTAGTATGTTAGTTTAAATTAAAGTTTAAATATTTTGAGAGTCTAGTTTGTAAATATTAAAATATGACAATACTATGACTTGTGTATATACGATGTAAATAATTTGTGACAATATTGTTATGTTTTTATTTTCTGCTAAGTTTATCTTACTATCATCAAGAAATTTTATAACTCGTATTTACATCACAAAGCATGATTTTCCAATGAAGGGGTAATTTGGTAATTGAGTAACATGAAGTGTGACACCCTAAGGAGGGTGTTACAATATTGGGAAATAGGACTAAGAATTAAATTTGAAACTTAAAGTATTTTATTTAAGAGGATTTTTAATAAGGAAGATGGAAAATGTTTTATTAAATTAAAATAAACGTAAGTTTTGGAAAGGATATTAGAAAATATTATTTGGAGGAGTTTCAAGTAAGGAAATAATTTTTAAGGATGGTTTGGAGTTTAAAATATTTTATTTAATAAAGTTTATTAAGAGTAAAAAATAAAGATATTGAAATATCTTAAATTAATTTAAATGATATAAGTTTTTGTGAAAAACATTAGGAAATATTATTTGGAGGAGGTTTAGTGAGAAAATGTTAGAAATATTATTCAAACGTGATTTATTAAGGAAATATTGGAATTAAAGTCTAATTTTGATATTAAATAAGAAAAGTTTTAATTTGAGCTTAGGATATAAAGAAAATATTTTATGCAATTGAAAATACGTAGAAAAACCCTTACGCGATTTCAAAATAATGAATTTTAGCTACGCGATTAAGAAAATGTTTTTTCAAAATCTTTACGCGATTGAGAAAATGTTGAAAAACTATTACACGATTTGAAAACGTAACAAAAGAGTTAAGCGAGTGTGAAAATGTAATAAAAATGTTACGCGATTGAGAAATACAGTAATTTGTTGTCAAGCTAATGTATTTGACCCGAAAATATATTAACGTATGGTTATAGCCGATAAAGGCTTGTAATGTGCATAGAATCATTGATCATGCATTATTTGTCAGTCGGTGTCTGTTAAGGCTATTGTTGCATAGGAGTTGAATTACACCTTGTGTGAGTGAGAATTGCGTAAATGAAGGTGATGCGTGAAATCCGCAAGTGTACGGTTTCGTCGTCAAGTAATAAAAGATCGAATCCACAGGGACTGAGTCTATGAATACCAATTAATTAATTAACTCAATTAATTTAAACAAAAGAGAGTGTGATTGTTTATTAAGAATAATGTAGTAACAAAACAATTAAATAAAAATTAAGAAGATAGAATTTAGAATAAAAATAGCAAGTTATCAAGAAGGGGGTTTTTAGGTTTAAGAAAGCTTCCAATATTGGGATACCACAATGATACAAGACAAATTCTAATCGACAACCCTTTTATTAAAACTCAAATTCAATTGAAGGTGAATTACCCAAAATTAGTTAATGTTCTCTTTCAAGATACAAGATTCGTGCCCAATTAAACCAATTCCTACTTTCGTGGTAATTGAATTTAAATCGAACCCATTACACTTTGTGGTAATTCATTAAATCCTCGAAAGGCTAAAACTACTCTCGTGATTTAGACCTTAAGTTCAATTCTTATAGTTCCAACATTTAGGTTCACCTCTCAGTACGTCCCTAAATGCCTATGAGATGCAAATAAGTGGCCACCAAATTCACATGAATAAAAGTAATAAGAATTGAATCAATGAACAATCGAGATTAATAAAAAGGGAAACAACGTCAATTCATCATTATCAATGTATCAAAGGGCATTGCCCAATCCTAGAAACAAATGTAACTACTCAGACATCAAGAAGAAGAAAACAGAATTCAAACTTAAAAACATCCCAAACCCGTAACAATCGAAGAAGAAGAAGAAGGATCAAGAAATCAAGCCTCCTTCGTGCCTCCTTTTGAACTAGGTTTCAATCCAAGATCAAATACCCTAATAGCAATCAGAACATCTATTTATAGCCTAGGGTTTTTATGGGCTAAAAGCCCCCAAAAGAAATAAAAATAGAAAACTAAAATCTGCTGCGCGCCCCGAACCACGGCCGTGGTGGCCACCACGGCCAGGCCATGGTTGGTTCTGAGTTGGAGGTTTTGCTGCTGTCTTTAAACCACGGCCGTGGTGTAGACCACGACCAGGCCGTGGTTAAGTCTACTTCAAATTTCTTCAATTTCCTGGTTCCCACGAACCATGGCAATGGTTGAGACCACGGGCAGGCCGTGGTGCCCTTTGGAATGACCTTTTTTTGCACCTTTATTGCTATCCATTAAGCTCCAACTTCAAACATGCAAGCATTCCATTCAATCTAATGCTAATTCAACATTAATCCTGCACAAGAACACCAAAAACACGGCAGTTATCCGAACTAAGGGAAAAACAAACCAAAAAGGAAACTAAAACGCCTAAAATGCTCAAGAATGCATGCAAAATAAGAACAAAACATGATGTTGTTTCACACACATCAAATCCCCCCATACTTAAGACTTTGGTTGTCCTCAAGCAAAAATTAAAGCCAAACCAAGAAGTGGGATCAAAAGAAAATAATGAATGAGGAACTCGAGAAAACAATATCCAAGCAATAGGCTAAGGCAAACAAAGAATCTGAGAGGTAATCAAAATCAAGTCCAATTAGAGGCTAAGTTCTCAAAAATCATGCATCCTCACTGATTAAATCAAGTTCACTCTACTAACCACACTCAAAGTGTTTAAGGGTGAAAACCATACGCTCAAAATCTATCATAGAAAATGCACTTCCATATGCTTGATAAGAAACCAAATTTCCACTAATAATCAGCATACATGCAAGAATCAAAAGGTCTTTCAAGGGTTGTAATGGGGCCATGGGAATGATGTTAGGTAGGGTAGAGAAAGGAAGGTATATACAAAGGGCTCATCAAGATTTTCAATAAACACAAGAAATCCAATAGAACATAAATGGAGCAAAGACAATTTTTTCAATCTAAAACATAACTCCACATTTCAAAGAATTTTCTTCCTTACTTTTCCTTCTCCTCTTTCTCCTCTTTTTCAAGCTTTCATCTCATGATGTTTCTTTTATTTTCTATTTTGTTTTTTTGAGAAAGAGGAACCTCAAATACATATAATTCCCAACACAACTTTCATAACTTTCAAATCCAAATTGTACCATTTAATATTCTAAATGATAACCAACAATGTTTCAGCATAGGTATCAAGAAAATAAGTATGCAGTAAGCTCAAAATGGGCAACTAGAGGATGAAAGTGTAACAATTTCAGAAGGCCAGAAAAATACCTAAAATGCCTTAATCACATTCAAGCATGCAACCAAAAATTTTGCCTCAAAAAGGTTTCAAATCAAGTTCTAGAGCACATGATCAATGAAGAATATCACTCAACACAAAGAATGGGAACAAAAATCATATAATGCATATATCCCATATAGGCTCAAAACTCACATTTAGAGGTTTAAAAATTCAATGAGAAGCACAAATTCAGAGAACATTATGCTAATTATCAACTATCAAAAGATCACCTCTACTATCAATTAAAACAATGCCTGTTGCTAACTACATGAATCAACAAATTGGGTTCCAAATCAATACTATCTCAAAATCCTCAAAAGAGAGGGGCACAAGTTCAACCAAAAACCCAAGAGATATGATGGTGTGAAAATGCAACATGAAAATGCAATGCAAAACAAGACATGAGAATGCATGAAACTAATGAGAATGAAAATGAAAATACCCCCTAAGCTTAGAACTTACATTGTCCTCAATGTAAAAATCTTAAACTAGAGAAGGGAGAAAAGAAATGAACTCACTGCGATAGTGGAAAAACTTCTGGTGTTCAATCCATGGCCATAGAATTTTTCATGGGCTGAGTGTGGAACCTTCTGATCTCTCTCTTCTTCTAAATATGACTTCAAGAAGGGTCAAACCTAGACAAAATCCAAAAGACAAACATCAAAACAACAATCTAACAAACAAAATTAAAATAAAAAGAAGAAATAAAACAGAAAAATAAGATAACATGGGTTGCCTCCCAAGAAGCGCTTGTTTAAAGTCATTAGCTTGACTTTGGTCAGGTTTCTGTGCTCAGGTGACATCTACGGAGTAGTGCTCAGTTCCCACTCCTTCAAAGTGTTTCACTCTCTGGCCATTTATCATGAAAGGTTTATGGCCTTCTTTCTTCACCTCAAGCACACCGTAGGATAAAACTCGAACAATCTCATGTGGTCCTGACCATTTTGACCATAACTTATTAGGACAGAAACGTAGAAGCGAGTTATTAAGAAGAACTTTATCCCCGATGTTAAATTCACGCTTCTCGACACACTTATCACTCTGCTTCTTAGGTCCTTCCTTGTAGGGCATAGCATCAGTCACTAATTCCTGCATACCTGAAAGCACAACACTATCTATAACATTAGTAGCATCTATGCGATTACATGAATTTGAGGAATTAGAATTATTTTCAGATTTAAAAACATCAAAAACTACTTCCTCATCATTTAATCACAAAGTCAATTTCCCTTCGTGGACATCAATGATCGCCCGTCCAGTGGCAAGGAATGGACGCCCAAGTATGATCGGCATTGTAGCATCAGCTTCCATGTCTAGCACAACAAAATCCACAGGCATATAAAATTTACCAACCTTAATGGGAACATCCTCCAAGATGCCTACGGGATACTTGACTGACCGATCCGCCAATTGAAGAGAGATAGTTGTGAAGTTTCACTCACCCACTTCCAACTTTTTACACACGAAAGGGGCATAAGACTAACACTAGCCCCCAAATCACACACAGAGCTTTATCAAAACTGGTATTCCAATCAAGCAAGGAATAGAGAAGCTGCCAGGATCTTTGAGTTTAGGAGACAACTTATTTTGAATTAAAGCGCTACACTCCTCAGTTAACGCTACGGTCTCATACTCCTCTAGCTTTCTCTTATTAGATAAAATGTCCTTAAGAAATTTAGCATAGGTAGGCATTTGTTGCAATGCCTTAGTGAAGGGTACATTAATGTACTCTTAAGGACCTCAAGAAACTTCCCAAACTGCTTATCTAGCTTGGCCTTGGCTAATCTTTGAGGGAAGGGCACCGGGGGTTGGTATGGCTCAGGGGGTACATACTTAGACACTTTCTCATTAATTTCCTCCTCTTCTAAGGGTTGTGTCCTAGTTGTTTCTTTTTCTTCATCCCTCCCATCTTTGTCATTTCCCCCCTTTGCTTTGGAATCTTCTAGTTGCTTTCCACTTCTTAAACTCACAGCCTTACAATGTTCATTAGGATTTATTTCAGCCTATCCTGGAAATTTTCCATGTGGTCTATATGAAGAGCTAGCTTGTTGGGCTATTTGAGTTTCTAACATCTTGTTATGAATAGCTAAATTATCAACCTTAGATGTCAAATCCTTAATAGCCTCACTAACAACTTGACCATGGTGCCTAAACTCTTCATTTTGTTTGGTTTGACTCTCTACAAAATTTTCAAGGAGAGTTTCCAGTTTAGAATTTTGTACCTGGGGGAATCCAATAGAAGGTTGAGCACTACCTTATCCAGCTTGATTTTGATTGTTCCGATAGGAGAAGTTGGGATGAGACCTCCAACCGGGGTTGTAAGTCTGTGAATATGGATCATTGCGCACCTTCGATGGAGTGTCATAGAAGTTGTGGCATGATTCCACTTGCTCCACCGGTGCACCATGTGAGGATCCTATTCCAACTTGGCATTCAGCACCAATATGTTCCTGTGCTCCACAAATCTCACAAAAGATGTTAGTAGCACTTATGGCATTAGCACTAGCTTTTTCAAGCTTATCAAAACGTTTATTCAATGAGTCAAACTTAGCCATAATTAAACTAACACCATCCACCTCAAACTTACCTTCCGAGAGCTTTCTCGGGTTGTTACCTCTTTCACTGGCCCATTGGTGATGGTTTGCAGCGACACTTTCAATAATCTCATAGGCTTCTGTCAACCTTCTGTTCATTAAAGCTCCACCAGCTGTGGAGTCAAGAGACACCTTCGAAGAATATTCTAATCCATTGTAGAAGGTGTGAACAATTAACCACTTCTCTAACCCGTGGTGTGGACAATGACTCTCCATCTTTCTGAACAAAGCTTGTGATTTGGGTCCTTAGGTGAGCGAGTCTTGGAAGGTGGAAAGAATTTGTCCAAAAAGGCTTGCTCCAATTGATTCCATGTGGTTAATGTATCAGTGGGTACCGATTTCAACCAAGCTCTAGCCTTGTCCCTTAATGATAATGGAAACAATCGGAGGCGAATGGCATCAACTGAGGCACCTTCAATTTTGAGAGTCTCACAGAATTCTAAGAACATCTCCACATGATCATTTGGGTCCTCCAGGGTAAACCTCCAAACTGGTTCTGCCTTATCATAGAAAGTAAGGCAGGAGGTATGGTGAAGTGCCTGGCTTCAATGTCTGGCCGAGCAATTCTAAATCGCAAACCCCGAGCATTAAGGGCTGCATACTCCTTTAAAAGTTTGTTATCCTCAGCTGCTGCCATGACAAGTGTTGGTTCAGATATTTCTCTCACTCTTTGCCTTCGTTGTCTTCTCTTTCTATGAAAAGTTCTTTCAATTTCAGAATCAGCTTCAATAAGAGTCCTGAAATGACTAGCACTTCACATAAACAAGAAACAAGTTACGTGTAGAGAGCCAAAGAGCAATCAAGAACGTAAGAACCAAATAAAATAAAAAGGTTTAAAATAATTAAATGAAAAATTAAATTAATATTCAAGAAAAATATAGTCCCCGGCAACGGCGCCAAAAACTTGATGCGTGAAATCCGCAAGTGTACGGTTTCGTCGTCAAGTAATAAAAGATCGAATCCACAGGGACTGAGTCTATGAATACCAATTAATTAATTAACTCAATTAAATTAAACAAAAGAGAGTGTGATTGTTTATTAAGAATAATGTAGTAACAAAACAATTAAATAAAAATCAAGAAGATAGAATTTAGAATAAAAATAGCAAGTTATCAAGAAGGGGGTTTTCAGGTTTAAGAAAGCTTCCAAGATTGGGATACCACAATGATATAAGACAAATCTTAATCGACAACCCTTTTATTAAAACTCAAATTCAATTGAAGGTGAATTACCCAAAATTAGTTAATGTTCTCTTTCAAGATACAAGATCTGGGCCCAATTAAACCAATTCCTACTTTCGTGGTAATTGAATTTAAATCGAACCCATTACGCTTTGTGGTAATTCATTAAATCCTCGAAAGGCTAAAACTACTCTCGTGATTTAGACCTTAAGTTCAATTCTTATAGTTCTAACACTTAGGTTCACCTCTCAGTACGTCCCTAAATGCCTATGAGATGCAAATAAGTGACCACCAAATTCACATGAATAAAAGCAATAAAAATTGAATCAATGAACAATCGAGATTAATAAAAAGGGAAACAACGTCAATTCATCATTATCAATGTATCAAAGGACATTTCCCAATCCTAGAAACAAATGTAACTACTTAGACATCAAGAAGAAGAAAACAGAATTCAAACTTAAAAACATCCCAAACCCGTAACAATCGAAGAAGAAGAAGAAGGATCAAGAAATCAAGCCTCCTTCGTGCCTCCTTTCGAACTAGGTTTCAATCCAAGATCGAATACCCTAATAGCAATCAGAACATCTATTTATAGCCTAGGGTTTTTATGGGCTAAAAGCCCCCAAAAGAAATAAAAACAGAAAACTAAAATCTGCTACGCGCCCCGAACCACGGCCGTGGTGGCCACCACTGCCAGGCCGTGGTTGGTTCTGAGTTGGAGGTTTTGCTGCTGTCTTCAAACCACGGCCGTGGTGTAGACCACGGCCAGGCCGTGGTTGAGTCTACTTCAAATTTCTTCAATTTCCTGAATCCCACGAACCATGGCCATGGTTGAGACCACGGGCAGGCCGTGGTGCCCTCTGGAATGGCTTTTTTTTGCACCTTTATTGCTATCCATTAAGCTCCAACTTCAGACATGCAAGCATTCCATTTAATCTAAGGCTAATTCAACATTAATCCTGTACAAGAACACCAAAAACACGGCAGTTATCCGAACTAAGGGAAAAACAAACCAAAAGGGAAACTAAAACGCCTAAAATGCTCAAGAATACATGCAAAATAAGAACAAAACATGATGTTGTTTCACACACATCAGAAGGTCTATGATTGACCTTGGGGGCGTCGGGGTGCAGGTAACCCATATGTGGCCAGTTAGTCGCACTACTGTGCCGTGGGGACTGATGCAAACGCACCGACGATCTCAATGAAACATTACTCCTTTCGTGATCTGGCGTAGAATGTCTTGTATAATGCCTGATGTGCACGTTGATAAATTATAGCACTTGGTCTGAGGCGGCCTATGTACAGACATATCTTCTGGATCATTCTCTCTAAAATTTTGTTTATCTCCATGGAGTAGGAAATGAGTGCATTATGCATAAGGATGGTTAGTATACACATTGTGTATATGCATAGTCAGTATACATATTGTTGTGGCATAGTCAGTATATTTATCTTGTGGTATGGTTAGTATTCGTGTTATTGTGATATATATATTACTGAATTATTTATTAATTGATAACATGATTATACTTGTATGTCCTATGATATTGCTTTGTATGAATGACATTATTGTCATTATTGTTCTTTGTTGCCATGATGGTATTGATTTAGGGGATCTCACCTCTTTGTATTATTGTTTTGCCTATTCTATGTTATGCTATTATTCTATGAAGACTACGATGTCGGCAAGGCAAGATCCATGAAATTTCGTTAGCATACAATTTCATGGGGACATCGAAGCGTGGAATGTCCATTGGGACACGGGGCGTATTCAGTATGTTGGAGACGTTACCTTGCTTTGGAGTAGGACCCAGCATACGGTTGCTACATTTTCTTTGGACGCTACTATTTGTGTGGAGTTTTATATGCCTATTGGGGAGTTATGGGGTAATCGTAGAACAATCCATAGGGAGAACTCTGTGGAGTCAACTGCTCGAACTCCCGTTCGTAGTGACATGCCTCGACCGGGGAATTTGTCTGTTAGGGACCTCGAAGAGGATCTGGATGAAGATCGGGTTTAGGACTCTACTCTTCAAGTTTTTGGACTTGGGTTAGGTTCAGTCTTTATATGGTAGTTATACATATTATTTGGTGTATGTAAGCTTTATGTATTTAAGTTATTATTAATCTATGTTATGTACTAGAGATGTATATTATTCAGTTCTTGTATTTTGAGTTTCTCTAATTCGATAAGTTTATGTTGTCCACGAAAAAGTAATTTTGAAACTCGTACTTTATAATATTAATTATTTTATAACTTGGGTAAAGAATTAAACGAAGTTGGTCTGAAATGTGATACCCTAAGGAGGGTGTTACACACTGCAAGGCTCAAGTCTCTAAAACTCTCAAGAAGTTCACTCTCTAAGATCATCATCTGAGACACATGTAGGGATTTCCTACTTAGTGCATCGGCCACTACATTGGCCTTACTTGGGTGGTACTTTAGCTCAAAGTCATAGTCCTTTAAGAACTCCATCCATCTCCTCTGCCTCATGTTCAATTCTTTCTGATCAAACAAGTACTTTAGACTTTTATGATCACTGAACACCTCAAAATGGACTCCGTATAGGTGATGTCTCCAAACCTTTAAGGCAAACACCATTGCGGCTAATTCTAGATCATGAGTAGGGCAGTCCTCCTCATGTGGCCTCAACGGTCTTGATGCATAAATAACTACTCTCCTATTTTGCATAAGAACACACCCTAAACCTATCTTTAAAGCGTCATAGTACACCTCAAAGTTCTCTAAAGGATCTGGAATTATCAAAATCGGTGTAGTAGTAAACCTCAACTTAAGCTATTGGAAACTGTCCTCACATTCTTGAGTTCAAACAAAAGTATTACCTTTCCTAGTCAACTTAGTTAAGGGTAGCACTAACTGAGAAAATTCCTTTATGAACCTCTTGAAGTACCTAGCCAGGATTATAAAACTTCTTATCTCGGTTATAGTGGTTGGTCTCTCCCATTGTACCACTACCTCAACTTTGCTTGGGTCCACTGAAATCCCTTCCTGAGAAATCACATGGCCCAAAAACTGCACTTGCTTTAGCCAGAACTCACACTTAGATAGCTTGGCAAACAATTTTTTTCTTTAAGGATCTTCAAAACCTAATATGTTGTTCATGCTCCTCCATTGCCTTAGAATAGATTAGGATATCATCTATAAACACTACCACAAATTGGTCTAGGCAGGGTCTAAAGATCCTGTTCACGTAGTCCATGAACATTGCTAGTGCTTTCGTCAACCCAAAGGAGAACATAATATCGACCCCCTTCTACCAAACAGTGATTCACCTTATTAGCATTGAGGTATGCCAACTTAGAAAGAACAACTCTCGTAGGTATGTCCGACATGAACACAAGGGTCTTATTTGCACATTTTAGAACTACATGGTTAGAGGACAACTAATCCATTCCAAGAATGACATTGATATCTACAAGGAGTAAACATATAAGATTTACGAAGAAAATCCTATCTTCTACTTTTATACAACAATCAAGACACACTTTTGAAGTTGTAACTGGTTTACTGGTGGGGGTAGATACAGATTGGTTATAAGGGAGTTCAGACATAGGTAAATCCAGCATATTCACACAATCATTAGAAACAAAGGAGTGGGATGCTTCCGAATCATATAAAACAGTTAAAAGATGATCGTGAATTATGCATTTACCTTGAATCAGATCGAAGGACTGAGTCACCTCTTTACCACTTAGAGTGTAAACTCTCCCCTAGCTTGAGGTCTTGAGTTAGGCACAACTTCCTTCCTCTAAGGACACTCCCTAGCATTGTGCTCCTATTGCTCACATGTGTAGCACCCTAATTGCCCCGCCAAGCAAGGCTTGTCACCATGCTATTTTTCGTACTTAGGACACTTAGACCCTTTAAGTCCTCCTTGAACTTGCTTACTCTTGTCTTGTAGGTAACTAGTTCTAGAAGCACTCTTAGAAAACTTTCATCACCATGCTTCCACTTTGGAAAACTTTGAGATTTTTGCTCCACTGAAGGCTTCCCATCATGACCTTCAACTATTCTACACTTGTTCACCAAAGCTGGGAAGTCATGGATCTCAAAAGGTCGGATCGCCTTCTAAATGTCCTCCTTCAATCCTTCTTCAAACTTAACATATTTTCAACTCTCATTTGGGTTAAGTATGATATAGGATGAGAACTTCGATAACTTAGTGAACTTAGCCATATACTGACCAATCGACATATTGCCTTGCTCCAACCTCTAGAACTCCATTTCTTTTGCATTTTGCAGATTCTGAGGGAAATACTTCTCTAGAAAAGAATTTTTAAATATCTCCCAAGTAATAAGAGTCCTTAAAGCATCAAGTAATCTCTTGGCATCCATCCCCCAATCTTCTGCCTCCCTTTCTAGCATGTAGGAAGCAAAAAGAACTTTCTCCTCGTCTGAGCAAGCCATAACAGTGAAGATCTTCTCCGTCTCCTTTAGCTAACCCTCAGCTCTCACTAGGTTGTACTCCCTCTTGAAGGATGACATATTAGACTTCCTGAATTCCGAGAGTCTTGGAAATTTTAATTCTACCCTACAGGTACCTCTTGGACTGGTTATATCGACTAAACTAGTGGTGGTGTAGACTGTTGAGGTGGAATTGCTCCCATCCTCTCTAGCATCCTAGCATTCATAGTAGTCTGCTTCCTCATAGCATCTACTATTGCCATAAAGGCTCCAGCCTTATCTGGACCCTCACTAGATGAGTTCCTATTCTCCCTAGTTTGCCTTCGAGGTGCTATAGTTTCTGTACACATAGAATAGTACATATTGAGTTGATCATTCTCAATATCATGTAACAGTATGACAGTAACTAAGAGCAATCATACCAAAAGCAAGTGATGTAATTCTATTCAAACATCTCACATAAAAGACAAGAAAATGCACAACACACATAGGAACTCCTAAATATGCTTAAGTATAATCAGTCCATTACCCCGGTTTCAATAGGATGAATTGCTCTGATACCATAATATAACACCCTAATTCTTATTACAATAGTACGTTCATAATACACATAAGAAAATAGAATTAAGCACGTTACTTCTAACTTAAAAACAATTCTAATTCCATAATCACCATACAAGGCATTATAGAGAGCCAAGAGGGAAGAAATCTTTATATACATATATACAACAAAAGCCACAAAAGGTATGAGTAATACATAGGTTTTCATACAAAGCAAAAAAAGAATTCAAAACTCTACATAGAAGCAAATAAAATCTATCTATTTTGCCTGCTTCTTCTTCTTTCCATTGGAAAGGTCTTGACTTGGATTTATCATGGAAACAAATAAACGGAGTGAAAATTTGTAATTCTTAGTAATCAACTTACAACATATGTCATCATGATAATTCCAGCTGCTTTAGGAAAAAAAATTATACAACAATAACTAGAAATGTGGCATAAGCCAAAACAGTCCTTTCTCTTCCTGAGGCTGTCAATTCATTCATTTACAAAACATGGTATAATTATCACACAATTGTTAATTGAATTTAATGTTTATGTCATATGATTATGCCTAAAGAAATGCCCTAAGAGTATACTTGTGCAATGCTTGTGCAGATTTTTGTTTTAGAAAACACATGATACTTACTCATTCCTAAGAACCTGATTCCCTTGTATCTTTCTGGATAGGATAGGCAAAAGAGCCCCTTACACTACCTGGTAATGAGTGGACTCGTTCCCCTTACAATGGTAAGAATACTAATACCACCTCATAATACCGGTAACCTTGACCATAATAGCTTGCTCACTATGAGAATTTAGGATCTTTTATCCCATTTTCTGGCCAAATGATTGTGCACATTGTAACATTCCAAATTTCAAAACAACAGTATAATCTGTATTGTATCACAGTAATTAGATCTAGGCATGCTACTAACTACTAAAACATTTCTAATATAACATAACAACATTATATAAGAAAATATGAGCCACAAACTAACGAATATATACATAACGTCAGTATTTCTCATAAATACAAATTATGTATAAACTAGAAAACTAGGCCTCTCAAGGCACAATATATACAAGTTTTCAAAAAGAAATATAAAGCAACGCTATTCTAAGTCTTCCTGTTCTTGTTTTGTCTTCTTCACTTTCCACAAGTTCTCTTCCCTGGAGTCATCATGGAAACACACAAAAGGGGTGAGAATCACATATTGTCAGTAGTTATTTCCATAAAACAAGCCATCACAATCATTCCAGCTATTTCGGGGAAAAGCACAATTCCAAATTCAAGTCTCATACATGTTAAAGCTAGAAAGGTGGCAAAAATCAAAACCATGTCCTTTCTCTTCCCAAAATAGATTCTAATTTTATAAGTTTGTATAGAAAAACTCATTTTCCACTAGTACTGTCAATATGGGCTATAGCCCACACTGCAGCCCACTAAGTCCCCATCTTTAACCTATTTTTTTAAGCCTATCATGTGATGGGACTTTTTTTAGCCCTAACCCATTAAACCCACTAATTTAGTGGGTCAAGAGGGGGTTGACCTACTAAGTCCCCTAACCCAGATTTCATTCATTCAGAAATTTTTAATCCTAAATCAAAGAACCTTAATCCCACCTTAGAAACCCAATCCACCTTCAATCTGTAGACTTTTCCTTGTTCCTACTAGAGTAAGTAGCATATCAGGTACTTCTTTCGCTTCCACTCCAAATTGTGCCACTCTTTTCCCCGATGATGGTATTGGTCTCGATATCTCTGATTCCAAACAAGTTTGTTTTTTCGATTCTAGCCAGTAAATCTTTCAACAATTACATTTTCTGAATCATTTTGTTTTTTGAAATGCTTGCAATTTTGACGTGTTTTAGTGTGATTTAATAATAATTAGATAAATATTTAATTTTGTATCTCTGATTAGCTTATTTTGTGATCTTCTTCTTCAAACGAGACATGGTTTGTGTGATAATTTGACTAACAGTCCTATTGTTTTCACTAAGAATTACCTGATATTAGAATTTAACATTTTTAGGTAAATATGTTTTCCAGAAGATAAATTAATAAAAAAATGATAGATCTTCTCATAATACTTGTTTGAGGGGAATTCGTTTTCCCCTAAAATTGTTTTTAATGATTATTTTACCAAACATAGGAAAAGAGTTTTTTTTTTATTTGTAAAATGTTTTCTGTTCTCTAATTCTAATTGTTACTAAATAGCTTGAACTTCGATGATAACACTTTTGCCTTTTTAAAAACTAATGAAAATGGGACATGCTTAATTTGATTCAAGTTGAATAAAAATTGGGACATATAGTTCATTTCATAATTTTTCTGCAAATATATAATTATCTATGATATCAAGTTTTTTGCACGCCATGTGTACTTGAAATTTAAGCTATACTTGAAATAGCTCTTGTATAATAAATATCCTCTATTTCCAACACTTTATATGGTGCCCATGTAAGTAATGTTAAGATTTGTTGTTTTGGTGTTGAAAAATTAGATGCTATTAATGGCCTGCTTTGTGCTAAAACATGATCTGTTAATGTTGGTTACTTGGTTAATTGTGCATATGGCAAATTTACCCTGCAACAGAAAATGGATGCGCCCATTTCATTAATTTTTACAAGAATGATGATTATTTGCATTTCATTTAGGCTGATATATTTGTAGTGTTTGCTGAGATGAAAAATAATGACATGTTGATTTTTTTAATATTGGATGATGTTGCATAAATATTACTGATTCATTATTATTTAATACTATCATGAGTTTTGTATATAGTATTACAGTACCTTTAGCTACTTAATCATAAGTCATGTTCTGCTATTGTTAGGCAATGTATGATCAAAACTTATCACCATTTTATACTAATTTGATTTTCTGGTCTCTAAGTTAACTATATGTTAGTTTAATACTTTAATGCATTGTTTGATAGACAATGTGTTAGCAGCTTAAGTTGCAATATTGAATTCATGCTAATGATCTATTGATTTTTTTTTCTTGTGCAGTGGACAATACTAAAAAGACTGATCTTAAAGCTCAGACCTTGAAGACAACCAAGGCTATGAAATCAGGTGGCCAAGTGTTTAAGAAGAAAATAAAAAGTGGGCTTCTAATTTATATGATGCCTTCCTACATTATTATTGACCATTGGATTTTGTGACTTACCTTTTAAGGTACCAGTATTCACTATTCTAGATTTTGTGTTGATTTTGCCTATCTAAATGAAGTGAAAAGCTATAGTTATATGTTGATTTAAGTGAAGTGACTGACATGGAATATGTTAGTATTATTTTGTGCATAATTTAACTTGTGTTTGGTAATATAATCTACCATGTTGTGTGTTTTATAATTACCCATCTTGACTTGATTTGTTTGTTCTATTTTATATATATTTTTTTTTGTTTGTTTCAATGTCTAGGACTTAAAAAATTGTATTATGGAGTCTGTGAGTAAGACTCTCAATGTGGATGATGAAGTTGTTTTTGAAACTCCTCTTGTAGTGTCTGCAAGTACTGAGTCAACTAAGAAAAAAATCTCTAAAGTTTGGAAATTCTTTACAAAAAATGGTAAAGACAAGGATGGCATTAAAAAGGTTATGTGTAATTATTGTGGTCATGAGTATACAATCAGGAAAAATCCTAAGACCAAAAATAATTATAGGACTTCACATTTAAGTCGTCATATCTCTATTTGTAAAGGTATTACAAACTTAAGTGTGGATGTGGGTGATGCAAAGATCAAGTCCCAAGGTTCTTCAAGTTTATCTTATAGGACTTAAATCTTTTGTAAAGGTAAATAGGAATCACACTAAGCTTATATCATGGTTTTTACTCAACTTAAACCTCTTTGCAAAATCATGTTTTAATAGTTATGAAAATTTTGTTTAAGTTTAAGCAAAATGGTTTTAAAAAGGTTGAAAAGGTTTTAGGAATCATTGGTTGCAAAATCCTTTAGAAATCTTATTTTCTTGATAAACCAATAACTAGTTATCACTGTTCAATAACAGGTTATTTTCCAAAGTCAGAAACACGCGTAAATGTTTTGAAAAGGGAATCACCAATTATGGAATTCCTATAAACGGTTATTCACTAAGTTAGGAGCGTACCCTTCTATTTTCTAAAGCTCCAAATTGGTTATGGGATTCGAATACTTAGTTATTGGCTCATTACAGTACCTCCTGGTGAAAACAATAACCAGTTAGCCAAAACCAATAACTGGTTATTCAAAACCAAACAACCAGTTATTGGAGATCTGTGTTTGGATGCATACTTTTGAAGACTTGTTTTGATGATAACAAACGTGAAGAATAAATGAAGATGATAAATAGACCAAGTCCAAGTTTATATTTGATAAGCATTAGGACTTAGGATCTATCGTACAGAGCTCACATTGATATCTCTTTGTTTTTAATCAAAAAGATAAAGCTTGTTTTTAAACTTAGTTTTCAAAACGTTTTTTGAACTGAGTTATTCGAATAGAACCTAGTCTATTCGAATAAATCCTTTTACGAGACTCTGTGTTTTAAGTTCTTATTCGAATAGCATGGCCTTTTATCCGAATAAATGAGATTTTTCAGAACTGTGCTTTAAGTGAGTTATTCGAATAACTCATATGTTATTCGAATAAATCCATTCTGTCTGAACTTCTTTTAAACTACGTTATTCAAATAGATAAGTTGTTATTCGAATAACCCTTTAGTTTTTAAACTCTGGTTTTAACAGAGTTATTCGAATAACATATTGGTTATTCAAATAACCCATTTCAGATGAGTTTTTATTTTGGTTTCAGAAACAGTATTATTCGAATAAGTTTTTGCTCTATTCGAATAAACACGAAGCTTTTGTTTACGTATATGGAAACAAACAAGTTTTCAATCTGTGTTAAATGCTATTAATTTTACCCAATGGCTAATCCATCTATTTTTCCCTATAAATAGCAAGCTTGGGTCACGTTTTTTCATTGCCCATAACTCTGAATTATTTTCTGATTACTCTGTTTTGTGAAAACTATTTTCTACGCTCTCTTTGATTAAAAACTTTGAGATATTTTTGTGAGAACTCCTTTAACACTTCAATTTGTATTACTTACTCTGAGTGAGAGTTTCTCTTCATCTATATTCTGATATTCTGTATCGAGGGTGAGGTATCCCTCAAGGTTTGTATAAGGGTGAGGTATCCCTGCAGGCTGAGACTTTAGCACAAGGGTAGAGTGTCCCTGTGTGTGAAAAGTGCTCTATTTTGTAACGGTAGCAAGCACCTATTGAAGCTTGTATACTTAGTGAAAAATCTCGGCTTTCGAGGACTGGACGTAGACCACAAGTGGGTTAGTGGTCGAACTAGGATAAATACTGTGTCTGCTTCTCTTTTTCCTAATCTCTTTATTTTATGCAATTTAATTTGTTGCACATTTATTTTTTGCTGCTCCTTTTTGTTTCTTTTCTTCTTCTCTTTCCTTCTGTGCATTTATTTATTAAGCTTTTAATTTTTGTCTTAATTAAAAAGAGGTTTTGTGAAAAAGTTTTATACTCAATTCACCCCCCCTCTTGAGTACTGGAAGCCACTTGGTAACAAGTGGTATCAAAGCTAGACTCTTGTATAAAGAGCTTAGCAGCTTCAAGAGAACATGGCTTCTTTAAATGGTTTTTCAGAAGGATATTCCATAAACTGATCACCTTTTTTCAATGGGGATGATTATGCATATTGGAAGGAAAGAATGAAAATCTTTATCGAAGCTATTGATCTAGATGTATGGGATGCTGTCGAAAATGGCGCTTTTATACCCATATATGAGGTCGATGGTGTAAGGACCGAAACACCACGAAATAAATGGTCTGATGAAGACAACAGAAAAGTTCAATTTAATTTAAAAGCCAAAAATATTATTACTACTGTTTTGGGATATGATGAGTTTTTTAGAATTTCAAATTGCAAAACTGCTAAAGAAATATGGGATACTTTGCAAGTTACCCATTAGGGTACTATTGAAGTTAAGAGGTCGAGAATAAATTCTCTAACTCGTGAATATGAATTATTCAGAATGAA
This sequence comes from Ormosia semicastrata, assembly GCA_029884595.1. Classification (NCBI taxonomy): domain Eukaryota; kingdom Viridiplantae; phylum Streptophyta; class Magnoliopsida; order Fabales; family Fabaceae; genus Ormosia; species Ormosia semicastrata. The sequence continues at coordinate 83,279,860 of JAQQTO010000060.1, forward strand.
CCAAGGAGAAAGCATTTAGGAAATGCAAAAGAGGTTCACCCACATAGTTAATCATCTTGCATCTTTAGGCAAAAGTTTTTCTAATGAAGATTTGATTAACAAAGTTTTGAGATGTCTTAGCAGGATTTGACAACCCAAAGTAACAGCCATATCAAAATTAAGGGATTTGTCCACAATGACTTTAGCTACCCTCTTTGGAAAACTTCATGAGCACAAATTGGAACTAAGCAGATTAAGCCAAAGCGAAGAGAACGATAAAAAGAAAAAGGGAATAGCGCTCAAAGCCACTTCATCAACATTCGACAATGATGATGAAGAAAATGAAGAAAGCTCAGAGAACATCGAGGTAAGTGAAGAAAATCTGAGTTTGTTGGTTAAAAGGTTTGGTAAATTTCTCAGGAAAAAGGGAACGCAAAGAAGACCTCCCTTCCCTCCGAAAAAGACTCACAACAAAGGCGAAGGAACTTCATCGACTCCAACTTGCTATGAATATGGCAAACCTGGTCACATGAAAATAGAGTGTCCAGTTTACCAAAAGAAGAAGGAGAAATTTGAAAAGAAGCCCTTCAAGGAAAGGAAAGGAAGAAAAGCCTACATAGCGTGGGATGAAAACGACATGGACTCAATTGACAGCTCAGACAGCGAAGAATCTCAACTGTGTCTCATGGCAAAAGGAGATGAAGAATAAAGCGAAAACAAGGTAAGTTCTAATACTACTTTATTGCCTTCTTACGATGAGTTATAAGATACTTTTGAGGAACTACATGAAGAATTTTAAAATTCACAAAAATTATTTCTTCTTCTAAGAAAACAATTTCTTCTTTAGAAAATCAAATTCTTATTTTAAATAAAGAAATAGAAGAATTAAAAATTGAAAACGAAACTTTAGGAATCATTGATGCATGCACAAATCATTCTACACATGCTTCTACTTCTTCATCTTGTTCTTCATGTCATATACTTGAAAAAGAAATCAAAGACCTAAAGAACACTCTTTCTAAATTCACCTTTGGAAGAGATAACTTAAATATTTTGTTAGGAAGACAAAGAGTGATTTTTCAAAAAGCCGGGATAGGTTATAACCCGAAAATTCAACAAAAACTCTATAAAAATTTCTTTGTGCATTCTAGTGTCTCAAGTAGTCATTTTATTAAATGTTTTTATTATGGAAGAAAAGGACATAGTGCTTCAACATGTAATGCAAGGAAAAACATAAATACAAAAGTTGGAACAAAAATGGTTTGGGTTCCCAAGGGTACTATACCCAAAACTGACACACAAGGACCCAAGAAAGTTTGGGTACAAAAAGTTAAAAACTAAACTTGTGTTGTAGGTGTGCTTGAAAGCCAAGAGTTCAAATTGGTATCTTGATAGCGGCTGTTCCAAGCACATGACCGGGGACGATTCAAAATTCACCGTGCTTATTCCCAAGAATCATGGACACGTCACTTATGGTGATAACAACAAGGGTAAAATTCTTGGAATCGGTAAAGTCGATAAGAACCCTAACTCCTCTATTGAAAATGTGCTGCTTGTTGAAGGCTTGAAACATAACTTGCTTAGTATTAGCCAATTATGTGATAAAGGAAATAAAGTTATATTTGATTCAAACTGTTGCATAATTGAAGATAAAAATGACAAGCATGTTAAATTCATTGGTCATAGAGTAAAAAACATCTATATGATTAGTCTTGATGATATATCTTCAAATGATGCGAAATGCCTTTTAAGTAAGAATGATGATTCATGGCTATGGCATAGGAGAATTGCACACATTCACATGGATCACTTAAAAAAGTTAGTCTCTAAAGAGCTAGTAATTGGACTACCCAAGCTTAATTTTATAAAAGATAAATTATGTGATGCATGTCAAAAGGGTAAACAAATAAAGGTCTTTTTTAAAGCAAAAAATATAGTTTCAACTACTAGACCTTTACAACTTTTGCACATGGATCTATTTGGACCTTCTAGAACTATGAGCTTTGGTGGGAATTACTATGCTTTAGTGAATGTGGATGATTTTTCTAGGTTTGCATGGACTTTATTTCTTGCAAATAAAAATGATGCATTTTTAGCTTTTGAAAGACTTGCCAAAGTTATTCAAAATGAAAAAGGTTTTCAAATCTCTTCTATAAGAAATGATCACAGTGGCAAATTTGAAAATAATGTTTTTGAAATTTACTGTGATGAACATGGCATTAATCATAATTTCTCTGCCCCTAGAACTCCGCAACAAAATGGAGTTGTAGAAAAGAAAAACCGTTCTTTAGAAGAAATGGCGAGAACTATGCTTAATGAGGCTGCTCTTCCTAAATACTTTTGGGCGGATGCTGTAAGTACAGCTTGTTATGCAATGAATCGGGCTCTTATAAGGCCTATTTTAAAGAAAACCCCATATGAGTTGTATAAGGGAAGAAAGTCGAATGTCTCACGCTTTCATGTTTTTGGTTGCAAATGTTTTGTCTTAAACAATGGAAAAGATAATTTAGGCAAGTTTGATGCTAAGTCTGATGAAGGTATATTTCTTGGCTATTCAAATCATAGTAAAGCTTTTCACATTTATAATAAAAGAACTATGACTATTGAAGAATCTATACATGTTGCATTTGATGAAACTGACCCAAATGGATCGAGAAAGGATCTTGTTGTTGATGATGTTGCAGAAATCTTGGCAGAAACACATTTGGATAGCAAAGAAAAAGAAATCAAGGAGCAAGAGGATAAGCAAAGACAAGAAGATTCGCAAGCTTTGGAACTCCCCAAAGAATGGCGAACTTCAAAATATCACTCCCTTGATCAAATTATTGGTGATGTATCTAAAGGTGTAAGTACTCGTAACTCACTTAGAAATACTTGTAATCACCTAGCATTTGTTTCTCAAATTGAACCTAAGGATTTAATTGAAGCTTTTGATGATGAACATTGGATTTTAGCTATGCATGAGGAATTAAATCAGTTTGAAAGAAATCAAGTTTGGGAATTAGTCGCTAGACCTAATAATCACCCTATAATTGGAACTAAATGGGTTTTTAGAAACAAATTTGATAAAAATGGTTTAATAACTAGAAAAAAAGCTAGATTGGTTGCTAAAGGGTATAATCAAGAAGAAGGAATAGATTATGAAGAAACCTATGCACCTGTAGCTAGATTAGAAGCTATAAGAATGCTACTTGCTTATGCTTACATCATGGATTTCAAATTATATCAAATGGATGTCAAAAGTCCTTTTCTAAATGGTTTTATTCAAGAGGAGGTATACATTGAACAACCTCCAGGGTTGAAAATCATGAACTGCCCAACCATGTTTTTAAACTTAAAAAGGCTTTATATGGTTTAAAGCAAGCTCCTAGAGCTTGGTATGAAAGGTTGAGTAAGTTTCTTTTAAAAAATGGTTTTTCAAGAGGAAAAGTAGATACTACTCCTTTTATTAAAAATAAAAAGCATGATATTCTTCTTGTGCAAGTATATATGGATGATATTATCTTCAGTGCTACTAATGAATCCCTTTGCAAAGAATTTGCTAAGTCAATGCAGAATGAATTTGAAATGTCAATGATGGGAGAATTGAATTTCTTCCTCGGACTTCAAATCAAACAAACGAACGAAGGGACTTTCATAAGTCAAACAAAATACTGCAAGGAATTGCTCAAGAGATTCGAAATGGAAAACGCTAAACACATGGCCCCACTCCGATGGGCACGTCTTGCTACTTGGACAAAGATGAAGGAGGTAAATCATTAGAAATAACAAAATATAGAGGTATGATTGGATCTCTCCTTTATCTTACTACTAGTAGGCCAGATATAATGTTTAGTGTATGCATGTGTGCTAGATATCAGGCAAACTCTAAGGAATCTCATTTAAGTGTTGTTAAATGAATAATGAAATACCTAGTAGGCACTTCACAAATGGGCTTGTGGTACCCTAAGGGTGCCTCTTGTAGCCTAATAGGCTATTCTGACTCTAATTTTGCTGGGTACAAATTGGACAGAAAAAGTACTAGTGGGACATGCCACTTGCTTGGTAGTTCTTTAGTTTCTTGGCAAAGCAAGAAACAAAATAGTGTGGCTTTGTCCACCGCTGAGGCTGAATATGTTGCAGCTGGGAGTTGTTGTGCTCAAATCCTATGGATGAAGCAACAACTCTTAGACTACGGTCTTCAGCTTGATCACATCCCAATAAGATGTGATAACACTAGTGCAATAAATATCTCTAAGAATCCCATACTACATTCTAGAACAAAGCATATAGAGATAAGACATCATTTTATCAGAGATCATGTACAAAAAAGGGATTGCTTTCTTGAGTTTGTTGAAACATCTAAGCAACTTGCAGATATCTTCACTAAACCCTTAGCAAAAAAAGCATTCTTTTATATTCGAGGAGAATTGGGCATAATTGATCAATCCAATATTTAATTTGATTGTTTATTGTTGAATATTATCACATGAATATATGCTTTCAATTTCATAAATGTATGTCTTTACTATGCTTCTGTGTTAGTTTTATTCGAATAAGCAAGGCTTTATTCAAATAAGCTCCTTTACTGCTTGTTAAAATATGTGTTGAACATCAGCCTTATTCGAATAGAACTCAGTTTATTCGAATAAACTGATTCCTCTGTCAAAACCTGTGTGTTTTTCATCTCTGTTTATTCGAATAACACCCTCCCTATTCGAATAACCGAAGCCTTCGTTTATCGTGTTTTTTTACGCCTCTCGCTTATTCGAATAAGTCCCTCTTTATTCGAATAACCAGAGTCCCTCTTTTATCAGGTTCTGGTCTTGGTCTCTGTCTATTCGAATAGACCCGAGGTTATTCGAATAACCTGAGCCTGTTTCTATCAGTGTTGACTGATTGGCCTCAGTCTATTCGAATAACTCCCATAGTTATTCGAATAAACCCTGTCAGCTAGCCAAAACGCTTGGCTTTCCCAGTTGTTTTATTCAAATAGAACCCTTCCTATTCGAATAAACCCTAATAGCCACACCTTTTTAGTTTCCTGCGTGTAACACCCCAAACTTTCTATGTATTAAATAAGTAATTTTAACAGTTAGCAGAATTCTACTGTTAAGTGATTTCTGTGCACTCTAAAATTATTTTAAATATTTCGTCTGCATATTTGACCGTTTTGAGTTATTTGTTCTGTGTCAGGAAAATAATAATTTTTGGGCCAGAAAAATTTACATAATTTAATTTTTACTGTTTAGTCTTAATTAATTTACGTAATCTGATTTGATATTTGTGAATTTTCTAATTTTTGTGATTTTATGTGTGATTTTGATTTTTTTAACCATTTGTGGGCCCCGCGAGGTGTTTGTGGGCCCAGGTGGCCATACGTGGGCCTATGTGGGTCCTGTAAAGTGAAAAATTTTTCTACGCACAGAAAAATTTGTACTGTTTAGACGGAGACAGGGGATCTTACTAAACCTGAATCCGGAAACAGTTTTAAAAAATTTTTTTTACTGTATTTTGTGCTATATTTAATTATCGAATGAAAAAAATACAGTGAATGTATTCTTTTATGAGGTTATGATAGATAAAAATAAAATTCTATGCTATTAAGTCAGTATTGGTGGTTTGGATATCCACCATCGAATTAATTACCATTGGAGATTTAATCTTGATTTAATCAACGGTGGATATTTGATCTTAAAAGTAAATGGATCAATTATAACCGTTGGATGAAAATTAAATCAAGGGTAGAGATTTAATCTTATAAAACACTATGACCATTATCAACCCTTGGATGTAAAATAAATCAACGGTGGAGATGGATCATTAATGACCATTGGATTTGGATTTAGATCAATGGTGGAGAATTGATCATAAAAAAAAAAAATTTCTACAACCATTTTGGACCCTTGGATGTAAAGTTTGAAGGTGTAATCTTGACCTTTCATTTTTGGAGACACATCTAATGGCTAAGATTTAAAGAAGAAAGATCCAATGGCCTAGATTTTGTCTTCTAAAAATCAAAATCTACTTAAATCCTAACCATTGAATAAATCAATGGCTAGAAATGCTTCAAATAATTGTTTGAGAAGATGACAATTTGCATGAATCATGTAAGGGGGACAGTTTTGAAGAAGCAAGGAGAAAGGGAGACAAAGTTAGTATAGGCTTTTTAGGCTAAGGAAAATGATGAAGACAATGGTCAAATCTCAAGACAAGTTCCTATTGATCAATTAATGAGCATGTTTTTCAAACTTCACTTTTCATTTCTCTCCATGAAGGCCACGGCCATGCATAGTTTAGGATACCAAAGAATTCATTTCTACACTTCATATTTTCATTTCTTCATTCTCTCACTTATGTTTCATGAACCAACCAAATGAAAAGCTCCATTCTCTCTCCCTAAAGAGTCATTTGGCCAAGCACTCTCATCCACCCTCCATCACTCTTTAATCTCATACAACCTAGTTTCTTGAATCCTTACCTTATTCTAAACAACTTTCATGTTGAAGACTTTCTCTAAATCTTCCATCTTGAAGGACTTTTACTAAGATCAAGTTCTAGAGCTTTTGTTGGTGAAGAGTAAGGAAATTTCTTTCATTCTTTTCTTTTTCATGTTCTAAACCATGTTTGATCCATGGTTCCTCTTAATCAAGCTCAATATACTAATTTTCTTGAATTTGTTTTATGTTCAAGAGACTTTTCTTGGTGGAGATCTTGTTCTAAATCCAAAGCAAGGAGCTTTTGGAATTCTTCAAGAGGTAAGAGAGAGATTTATCTCACCAACCAAGCATGGTGGTGAGAGATGGTTATATTTGATGGATGATGAATCCATGTGAGGATTAATATCTATGGTCATGTAATAAATTATTTGTGTTATGTATTTTTAATTATTTTGTTTATGCTTGATGTGCTTTGCATGAATTAATTGTGTATGCATGCTTAGTATGATTTTTACTTGTTTATATGGTATGCTTATAATATGCATGATGATATATGTTAAATATATTATGATGGATGTATGTTGAAATAAGTAAAATTTTGGCTCCAATGACCAAAGGAGAGGTTCGGTTTTGATGCCCAAAATTAGGGTTCATGTTGAAAATTTTTCAAGAACAAAGAATTTGATTTTTGGGTCCTTAGAACAATAATATTTTTGGCCAAAACATCTCAAATTAGGTGTTCACCAAATTAATATTTTCATGAATAATAAAATTTTATGATTTGAGAAGTAAAGGAAATAAACAAAAGGATTTTGGTTTTGCAAAAGAGAATGCACACATTTTCTTTTTAGTTATGTTGATATTAATTAATTTTGCGTAGAAACAAAAATGTAATTCATTTAAGTTATAAGAAAAATCTTTCATGGTTCCAATGGCCATTTTTAAGGTCTTGATAATTTAGAAAAAAATGTTTTGATGTTATAAAATATAAGAATTTTCAAATAAAGATTTTGAAAAGAGAATTAAAGTGTTGTCAAGTGAAATTTTCATAAATAAAAGAAAAAGGGAGATTGAAGGTGCTAAACTTTAAATTGTTTTCAAGGAGAATTAATTTTTGAAAGTGATTTAGAAATATAAAAGAAAACGTTTGTAACTTAAATTTACTAACAAAGAATTTATTTATTGGGTTTTGGAAAACGTTAGGAAATTTAAAAGTTAGAAATGGTAATTAAATAAACTAAATGTGATTTTGTAAAACTAGATCAATAAAAAAAAAGCAATTTTGAGAAAATATATTAAGAAAAAGATTTTTTTTTTACTAAGAATAGGAAGAAAATAAAGTAAGGAATTATATTATTGTAAGAAAAGTCCAAAATAATATTTTTAAAGTTAAGGAATATTTTACGAAGGGTAAAAACGGTGAAAAATGATTTATGGAACTTAAAAACGTAAATTTTGAGTTACGCGATTTGAAAAAAATTAAAATATTTCTACGCAATTTAAAATGTTCAAATATTTTATACGATCGAAATGTTGTAGAAAAATTGCTATGTGATTTAAAAAAAATGATGAAAGAATATTTTTACACACTTTAGAAAATAATAGAAATTTTTTACGCTAATTTTAAACGTAATAGAAATGTTACAAATCGTTGATTACGTAATAAAATATTACGTGACTGTGAAAACGGGACAAAAATGTTTTCGTGAATGAGAAAAGTGTGATAATGCAATCGCTGTTAATTATACAGTAAACTTTACAGTTAAAAATACTATTTGAACTTGGTATGAGAAATTATGTGATTTACCATTGGTTGGTAATTGGTGCATTACACATGCATTGAAAATGGTCCGATGGACTGGATATGGCTAATTGCCTAGGAGAAATGTACACCTCTTGAGTGGGTGCGATACGTGTAGTGTAGGTCACTTGTGGACCTTGGGGGCATCGGGGTGCGGGTTGCTCACAATGGGTAGTTGGTAGCTCTTCTGCACTGTGAGTTAGACCGATGCAACACACCGGAGATCCGGACCGAGACACTATTCTTAATCGAGATCTGACAAAGACTGTTGTGTATGTGCTAGATGTGCAAGATATAATTATAAGCACTTGGTCTGAAGCACGAAATACCAGCAGCTCTTTTCGATCAATTTCTCTGACTTAAGTATTAGCTCCATGGAGTAGGACATTGAGTCTATGTGCGCATGCATGAAACTGAGCATCTATATCTATATGATGGTGTTGCTGTAATTGTTGTATGATTTAAATAGTGATAGTGGCATAATGGTAATTATTATTTTGCACTATGATGATGGTATAATTGTGATCATGATATGATATTTTTGCATGATGTGTTGTTTGTATTATCTCTATACTATCATGCTTGTATTGGCGTAGATAATCTCACCTTTTTATATGTATATCTGTATATTGTATTGATAATTGGGTGAAGACATTGAGAAAGAAATGGTACAAGAAGCAGAAGAAGAGTTACTTCTCATGGCTGGGAACGCCGAATTCTGACAGTATGACGACAAGAGCCAGTTTCTTCAGATATGTACGTCTACAATTTCACGGAGGAACTGGAGAATGGAGGACAAGTCCCGATGAGTGAGGACTTATTTACGAGGGGTACCTGACTGTTAGTATTAGTAGACTGTTTCGTGGAAATCCATTTTTCTGTGTAACTATTCTAGTTCATGTTGAATTTCCGTTGAATATCAGGCGACACTGGGACACTAGGAATTATGTCCCAATGGAAATCAGTATAGTATCGTCAGCCTGGACACCTGTCCGTAGGGCTACTCGTCATAACGGATTTCTATCTGCTGAGGAATCCGAGGAGGACCCATCTGAGGGGTCCGTTGCTTAGTTAAACTTGGGCAAGTTTGAACTCTGATATGAACTATGTGTGTAATTTATTTAAGTGTGTTTTAGTTTGAGACATGGGCTATAAAATAAATAATTCCAACAGTACGTTTGTAATATGTATATGATGTAATCTATGTGTGAGGTTGCTATAATGTTTTATTTTCCGCTAAGTTTATTTTATGGTCATAAAAAAAAAAATTTGACTTATCTTTTTATTACAACGTCACCTTATATGAACTTGGGGGTTATTAAGTAACATAAATGTGACACCCTACGGCTTAGGGTGTTACACTGCGCGCCTATCTGTTCAGCTTTCCAGCAAGGTTTATTCGAATAAACCTCAGTTTATTCGAATAAACACGGGTTTCCTTTAAATAACCCCCTGCGCGCCCAAAACCTTTTCACCCTCCATTTTCTCTGCTCTTCACGTCTCCTTTGCTCCTGCCTCTCAAACCTTTTTACCCTCTGTGTTTTTCACTCACTCTCACCTTCCTCCATGGCCTCCTCCTCCAGCAAGCGTCCTTGCACGAAGAATGCTCCAGGCACCAACCCTCTTGATCTGAGAAGGCTTTCCTCCAATGAAGAGCATCGTGCACGCTTCATCTCGCACTTCTGGGAGTGAAACTTGGTTCAACCCAAGTACCTGGACCTTTCTTTCTTCCAGCAGCATCATGGCTTCGACTTCTTGACTCTGCTGCAAAACCAGGGAGTTCTTCAGCTTTGCTCTCACCGGGCCATCATCTATCCAGCTTTGGTGAAGATGTTCTTCTGCAATCTGGCTTTCAATGGCCATAATCTCCTCTCCGAGGTATGTGATCAGAACATTGTCATCACACCGCTGGACTGGCTGACTTTGTTTGGGCTGCAGTTCTCTGGCGCCCTTGTGGAAGATGGTGACACCCTGTTTCTTGAAGAGTTCAACAAGCTTTAGGCGGTTGAAGACCTGCTGAAGCCTAGCCTAGCCCTACCTGACAAGGGTCTCAAGGGTGGAATGCTAAAGAGCCAAGATAGGCTTCTGCACTACGCCTATGCTCATATCCTGGCTCCTCGCGGTGGAAACTACGCCTACCTTAGCGAGGAAGATGTCTTCATGCTGTAGTTTTTGAAGAATGGCCATCAGGTCAACTGGCCTGTGTTCATCATGAGGCACATAATGAAGGCCAAGGGCAAGGAGAAATCTGACTTGCCTTATGGCATTCTTGTCACTACCTTGCTGAGCAAGTATCCTCAGGTCTTGGAGACTGAGCTGGCCATTGTTCTTACTCACCACAACGTCTTTGGAGCTCACACCTTACGGAAGATGAAGATGATCCAAACCGATGAAGGCTGGGTGTACCCAGATGAGGTCGCTGAGGATGAGCTTGACCCTGCTGATGCCCCTGCTGTTGCCCCTGCTGCTCCTGCTGATGCACCTGCTGCTGTTCCTGCTCCAGTCACCCTAGAACAGATCATGGCCACCTTGCAAGATAACCGAGCTTACATGGAACATACATTCTCTATTCTGTTTGATAGAATAGAAGGCGTTGAACGTGAGGTTGCTGCTCTTCGATCTGCTTCACTGCTCCTGCACCGAGCTTCTTCACCACCACCTCTGGATGCTTACTTCTAGGAACTTTAGTCCTTAGGCTGTCTGTTTTTGGCTTCATGTTATCTTTTTTCTGGCTTGTGTAATTGACTCTCTTTGTTATTAATGAATAAATAATATTTCCTGTTGATCTTTTGATATGAGTATGTTTCCTTTTATGCACTTTGATATATGTTTATGAGACTTACCCCTCCTTTTTGCTCATGACAAAAGGGGGAGAAATATTTGCTCATTTGACTTTAATTGAGAAAAGACAGGTAAATTTAAAATAAGATTGGATTCAAATTGAAAGGGGGAGCTGCGCACATATCTGATATACATTACCTCTTAAAATTAAAGAGGGGGAGTAAGCTTTTATACCTTTTTGTGAATTCCAATTATATGCACTAACGCTTTTCTCTTTGATAGTCTCATTGATAGTTTGTCATCATCAAAAAAGAGGAGAATGTGTTTGGATGCATACTTTTGAAGACTTGTTTTGATGATAACAAACGTGAAGAATAAATGAAGATGATAAATAGACCAAGTCCAAGTTTATATTTGATTAGCATTAGGACTTAGGATCTATTGTACGGAGCTCACATTGATATCTCTTTGTTTTCAATCAAAAAGATAAAGCTTGTTTTTAAACTTAGTTTTCAAAACGTTTTTTGAACTGAGTTATTCGAATAGAACCTAGTCTATTCGAATAAATCCTTTTACGAGACTCTGTGTTTTAAGTTCTTATTCGAATAACATGGCCTTTTATCTAAATAAATGAGTTTTTTCAGAACTGTGCTTTAAGTGAGTTATTCGAATAACTCATATGTTATTCGAATAAATCCATTCTGTCTAAACTTCTTTTAAACTACGTTATTCGAATAGATAAGCTGTTATTCAAATAACCCTTCGGTTATTAAACTCTGGTTTTAACAGAGTTATTCAAATAACATATTGGTTATTCGAATAACCCATTTCAGATGAGTTTTTATTTTGGTTTCAGAAACAGTGTTATTCGAATAACCTTTTGCTCTATTTGAATAAACACGAAGCTTTTGTTTACGTATATGGAAACAAACAAGTTTTCAATCTGTGTTAAATGCTATTAATTTTACCCAACGGCTAATTCATATGTTTTTCCCTATAAATAGCAAGCTTGGGTCATGTTTTTTCATTGCCCATAACTCTGAATTATTTTCTGATTACTTTATTTTGTGAAAACTATTTTCTACGCTCTCTTTGATTAAAAACTTTGAGATATTTCTGTGAGAACTTCTTTAGCACTTCAATTTGTATTACTTACTCTGAGTGAGAGTTTCTCTTCATCTATATTCTGATATTCTGTATCGAGGGTGAGGTATCCCTCAAGGTTTGTATAAGGGTGAGGTATCCCTACAGGCTGAGACTTTAGCACAAGGGTAGAGTGTCCTTGTGTGTGAAAAGTGCTCTATTTTGTAACGGTAGCAAGCACCTATTGAAGCTTGTATACTTAGTGAAAAATCTCGGCTTTCGAGGACTAGACGTAGACCACAAGTGGGTTAGTGGTTGAACCAGGATAAATACTGTGCCTGCTTCTCTTTTCCCTAATCTCTTTATTTTATGCAATTTAATTTGTTGCACATTTATTTTTTGTTGCTCCTTATTGTTTCTTTTCTTCTTCTCGTTCCTTCTGTGCATTTATTTATTAAGCTTTTAATTTTTGTCTTAATTAAAAAGAGGTTTTGCGAAAAAGTTTTATACTCAATTCACCCCCCTGTTGAGTATTGGAAGCCACTTGGTAACAAGATCAATAACTGGTTATCTGGGCAACTATAAAACATTTTCTAATGGCTATAACTTGGCATTTAATGCTCCTAACCACCACCAACAACTCTTAAATACTTTGGGCTATAAATGAAAGTGTTTTAGCATTAATGATAAGTTGGGAAATAATATGAAAATCATTCTTGTGCATTGAACACAAGTTTTAACTATCATTTCTCATAAACTCCTTTTTTGAGCTTTAGTGTGTGATTCCTTGATACTTATTGGGCTTCAATTTGTAATATCTACTATTTTGAGAGTTTATCCTTCTATCTTTCTTTGATTTCTTGTAAAGAGGGTGAGGTATCCCTTTAGAGAAAAGGGTGAGGTATTCCTTGATTGTAAAGAGGGTGAGATATGGCTCAAAGGTTGTAAAGGGTGAGGTATCCTTATTTTGAGCCTCAAGCACAAAGGGTGAGGCATCCCAGAGGTGTGTTGAGTGCTCTCATTGTAAAGGTTGTCAAGCACTTGTTCAAGCTTAAAGGTTTAGTGAAAAATCTCGGGTGGTTCCCTTGAGAACTGGACGTAGGTCATAATGGGTGGCTAAATCAGGATAAATCCTTGTGTTTGCTCTTCTCAGCTCAATCTCTTTACATTTGTTCTTTAATTTTATATATACTTACTTGAATACTTTCTATCTTGGCTTATTTATTTGTGAGTGAAGTGATCAATCTCACCTATTTATTCACTTCAATCAATTAATAGCTTCAATAAAAATTAATATACAAGTGTTTTATGAAAGATTGACGAAAAGTTTTCATAAACTCAATGCACCCCCGTTTTTGAGTTTGAAGCCACTTGGTAAACAAGTGGTATCAGAGCTAGACTCTTATGTAAAGAGCTTAGCAGCTTCAAGAGAAAGTGATGGCTTCTTCAAATGGTTTTTCAGAAGGTTCTTATCTCTATAGACCTTTATTTTTCAATGGGGACGGTTATGCTTATTGGAAAGAATGAATGAAAATTTTTATTGAAGCTATTGATCTAAATGTGTGGGATGCTATTGAAAATAATCCTTTTGTCCCCACAAAAGTTTTTAATAGTGTAAGAGTTAACACACCAAGAAGTGAATGAACTGATGATGAAAAGAAAAAAGGTCAAATACAATTTGAGAGCCAAAAACATCGTTACCACAGCTTTGGGGTATGATGAGTTCTTTAGAGTATCAAATTATAAATTTGCCCAAGAAATGTGAGACACTGTACAAGTAACCCATAAGGGTAGTAATGAAGTGAAAAGATCAAGGATAAATACTCTCACTCATGAGTATGAAATTTTTAGAATGAACTAAGGTGAAAGCATTCAAGAAATTAAAAAATGTTTCATAAATATTACAAATCATCTTGCTTCATTGGGAAATATTTTTCTTAATGAAGATCTTATTAACAAAATGTTGAAATGTTTGAGTAGGCATTGGCAACCTAAAGTGACAGCTATTGCGGATTCAAGAAATCTTTCAACCATGACCCTAGGCACACTTTTTGGCAAGCTCCAAGAACATTAATTAGAGTTGAACAGACTCAACCAAAGTGAGGAGCTTGAGAAGAAAAAGAAAGGAATAGCTCTTAAGGCCACTTCCTCTATAGTCAATGATGATGATGATGAAGATGTTGAAGATGGCTTAGAAATAAATGAGGAGAATCTTGGTCTTCCAGTAAAGAAATTTGGAAGGTTCTTCAAAAATAATGGAGCTCAATGAAGACCTCCCTTTCCCCAAAAGAATGCCTATCACAAAGGGGTAAGAACCTCATCTACTCCTAAATGCTATGAATATGGAGAACCAGGGTACATGAAGATGGAGTGTCCAATCTATCTAAGGATAGTGGAAAAATATGAAAAGAGGTCCTCAAAGGATAAAAAAGAAAGAAGAGCTTACATAGTTTGGGATGATAATGACATAGACTCAACCGATAGCTCAGATAATGAGAAAGCCAATCTATATCTCATAGCTAGAGGACAAGAGGAAGATAAGGATGACACGGAGGTAACATCCTCAAACTTTGACTCTTCCCCTTCCTATGATGAATTGCAAGATGCATTTGAAGAATTGTATAATGAATCTATGAGGCTTGTAAAACTTGTTTCATCATCTAAGAAAACAATTTTCTCTTTTGAAAACAAAATCTCTATTTTAAACAATGAAATTGAGGAACTAAAAATGGAAAATGAAACTCTTGGACTTATTGATGAAAATTCTTTATGCATGACATGTTCATTATTTGATAATGCATTTACATCATTTTCTTGCTCATCATGTAAAACTTTTGAAAAGGAAATTGAAGATTTGAAAAATAGTCTTTCAAAATTTACCTTTGGAAGAGATAATTTGAACATACTGCTTGGGAAGCAAAGATGTATTTTTCAAAAGGCTGGTTTATGATACAATCCCAAAAACCAACAAAAACTCTACAAGAATTTCTTTGTTCCCTCGAGCACATCAACAAGTCCTTTCATAAAGTGTTTTCATTGTGGCAAGAAAAGACATAGCGCATCAACTTGTAATGTAAGGAAAAATATCAATAACAAGATAGGAACTAAAATGGTTTAGGTCCCCAACAGCACTTTGCTAAAAACTAACACACAAGGACTCAAGAAAATTTGGGTACCAAAAGTCAAAAATTAAAGTGTGTTATAGGTGTGCTTGAAGGCCAAGAGCTGAATTTGGAATCTTATAAGTGGCTGCTCCAAGCATAAGACCAAAAAATACTCTAAGTTCTCTTCCTTGTCTCCAAGAAGCTTGGACTTGCAACCTTTGGATAAATGGAGACTTGTTTTATGCTTTAACTTGCTTTAAAGTTGTACTTATCTAGCCTTATATCTTGAAAATATCTCTACATGTGATAATATGTTAGATAAGTTCACTTCTTGTTTGAAATAGCATGATTAATGAAAGTATCTTTGAACTAGGCATATTGAATCAATCATGCATTTAATTTAGAAAAATAGCTTTGCTACATAATGCTTTGTTGCATAATTTTTACTTGTATTTTTATCTCTTGAATCAAATACTGACTTAAGCATTGGAGTTTCCTCCAGTTTTGTTTTACAGGTGCTTGATCCATGCTTAAGTCCCCCAATTTTAAATCTCAAGTTCTTGTTGAGGAAATTTCTTTTTGGTGCTTTTGAAAAGGAAAGTCTGTTAGTGGGCTGATTCCTAGGTATTTTAGAGCAAATGGAAAATGAAGCCATATTGAAATGTTCCTCAAGAAGGCATGAATTTTTGTTTCAAGGGCTGATTTTTTCAAGAAATTCTAGCTTTGGTGGTGAAATAATCAGTTATGAGAAGTAAATAACTAATTATTTGCTCTTTGGAAATCTCATGATACGTTGGTGCTGCTCTCTGCCAAGATAAAATAACCGGTTAGGAGAATCCCATAACCGGTTATTACCAAAGTTAGAGGAAGCCTCTTTTTTACACACAAAAATAACTAGTTATTAGACAAGCATAAACGGTTATTGGGCTATTTGGTGCTCTCTAGAACACGCAAGTAACCTGTTATGAAATGAACCATAACCAGTTATTCCTCACAAAGAGAAGTAGCTTTCTTAAGCCTCTTGGTAACAAGTAATGAATAACCAGTTATTGAAGCTCTTTTAAACAGCAACCAGCACTTCCCCTGCCATTCACGAATAGTCGCTCATCTCTTTCATCTTCTTTTTCTCAACCTTCCTCTCACTCCCACTCCCTCAAACACCTCACCCACCTCAAATCCAACAAAAATCCACCACTCAAACACATTTTCCACCAAAATCTATCACTTCTTACCGATTAAAACCCAAAATTTCTTCCAAAATTTCATATCCCTTCATCTTTTCTCCCTCTTCAAATCGAGCCTTAGCCCCCTTTCCACCATTGCCAGCAGTTGCTTTCACCCTAAGGCTATGTTTGGATTGGTGGGATTGAGTGGAATGGAATGGAATGAGATGGGATGGAGATAGGTTCCATTGTTTGGTTATGTTAAAAAATGGTAGAATAAGATGGAAGTGGGTGGGATGGATCCCATCCCACCCACCACAAACCATTAATTTTCTTCCCCCCCAATTTGGGAGGTATGAGATGGAATCATCTTTTCTATTATAATTGTAATTAGGATTTTACTACATTAACCTCATACCCTAAAATTAGTGTACTTGCAATAAGGTTAATTTAGGAAAAATAAAGTTATAACTCTTTCCCAAGCAATGAAATGGTAACTTTACTCTATTCCATCCTAAAATATCTAAACAATGAAATGGTATTTTTATCCCATTCCATTCCATCTCATCCCATTCAATCCCATCTCATTTCATTTCATTCCATCAATTACTAAATATCCAAACATAGCTCAAGAGATCACGCTTCAAAAATCCTTCTGTACCCAAGGAAACATCTACCCCAGCCATCGACCCAAACATTCTCCTAAGCTTGGACCACATAAGATTCTTTTCCTATTAGAATCGGAAGAAAAAAATATCTATTGGAGTTTCAAGCTCAAAATATCATTCAGCTTAAGTACATGGACTGGGACTTCTTCATCAAAAAAGGATTCACGTTCCTCACGGAGCTCTTGGAATCTCACAGGTATTCAAGTACTGCGACAGAAAGTGTTCTGCAGAACTGTCACTATTCCATTGGCTCCAATGGAATTCTAACCACTCAAACTTCCAATCCAAGTGATTTCCAACCTCACACAAGGTCCATAAACAAGTTGTAACTCTTATACAACTTTGAATCCACTCAAAAAAAGATCAATGAATTCATCATCAACCCTAAAAACCTAAAACCGCCCTCTTAGCTCAAGAGAAGCCATAAGTGTTTAAGGGATGAAAAACTCATCACCATGCATCAAACAAACTAAATTCATGTTTTTCTCAAGTTCTACAACAAGATTCAAGCACAAAACACAAGATTCACATCCAAGATCCACTTGCCTCACCAAGCTACCTCATGAACTAGATGAAGAAAATGGAAGAAATATGTTAAAACAAGTTCCCCCTACCTCTAATGGCCAGAAATGAAATCACTAAGAAGCTCCTCTCCACCTCTATCTTTTTCCTCCTCTTGGTTGATGCTTGGCCTCCTATAGCTCCTTTTTTGGCTTTTCCTTTGTGATTTCCTATTATAGTTGTGAGAAATGAGACAAATATCTCATTTTAAACATCAAAAGTCAAGGCAGCAACTTAAGGGAACCGTGTGATATTTTGGTCACTTAAGTGACCATGCTAAAACTCCTGAACTGCTAAGAATAATTAGATTTCACCAAATCAAGTTTCCTAACTTCCTACAAGTTTAAAATAAATCCTAAGATTCATCAAAAGTCTTGTTTCACTATTTCCATATTTATCCATATTTACGGGTTGTCAATTTGGCATTAAACACATACTCAATATGCTTAAAAATACCAAATCAACTCTGATTAACCTTAAATTTTAACCATACCCTCCTCCTCACATTTGTGACCTAGAAACAAATTCTCATATTTATTTCTACTAACTAAGCAATTTAAGCCAATTCTAGGACTAAAAACAAGTATTTTTCACGCATAGTACTACAGCAAAGTGACTAAATATACTCAGAATGTCACAATATTTAGTAGACATGTTAAGCAAGTATTAGGCTACCTTTGTAACCATATAAAAGTTTAACATGTTTTCATGGGTAGGAATAGCACGTTTAAAAATGCGCAAAGTTATTTTCAAAACCTTACTTAAACTTCACAAGGTTCACACTAACCAAGTGAAAGAGCAAAAACTAGAATACCTAGAATTTCCAGCTCAACTTATCACACAAAAGAGCAAACTCATGTTTCTAGCTTTTCTCATAGCTTAACCTTAATAAACAAGGGAGCATACATTATTTATGCACCTTAAGCTCAACTTTCACTCTAAAGGAGTAACTCATGCATAAAGATAGGCAAACCATGCCAAACAAAGTCAAATTTAGTTGTATCTAGTACACCTTATCATCACAGCACAAGTGATATCAAATATAACCTCATGTTGCTTAAGGTTCAAGATAACAACCTATAGCAAACCACAACCAATGGATATTCAAAGTCTCCTACTTTCCCATATATGCAAGGGGGTCATTTCCTCTATAAAATACCCCTACTAGTGTCTCAACAAACTTTAAAAAGCATATATGAAGGATCCTAACAAGCAAGAAAATCCATTACATCAAAATAAAAGCCTAGGAAGTTCTATATCTAGGCGCTCAAGCGCTCCCTCTCCCAGCACTTAGGTGTAACGTCCGAATACTGATATATCATTATATCTAACATACACAAGGATAAATAGCACTAGCAGCATCACCTACTATGTAATACATAATAATATATTCATAATCACCGAAGTAGTCATTATAGAGAGCCTTGAGGGATGCGAAAAACATAAATATATATATATATATATATATATATATATATATATATATATATATATATATATATATATATATATATATATATATACAACACTAGCCTCAAAAGGCATATTGTAATACATAACTCTTTTTACACTACAAATCAAATATAAATAAATACAAGCTTTGTACTAGAAGCAATAAAAACTAAAACTACTCTAGTTTTTCAGCTTCTTTTTTTTTCTTTCCCTTAGCAGGGTCTTAACCTAGATTTGTCATGGAATAACAAACAGGGTAAGAATTAACAATTCTCAATACAGGTATCCCACAACTAATCATACATAACACAATAAACATAATCTTAAAACAAGCTAAGTAAGATATGTTTAAATACTCTACAAGGTTTAACTTTAGTAACTAAAGAAACCAAGTTAACTTACATGCATACATGCATACTTAACTCATTTAAGAACCAAGCTGTTTTACTAGGAACTCTGGCTTCTTGTATTATCCTGTTGTAGGGAGGGAATGTTGCGTCCTCACACTACTCGTAACCATGGCACTTTGAGAAACTAGAGCTAATTCCTCATTCGAAGAACCTTTTGGACTTTCCCATTTATCTCATTTGGCCAAATGATTGTGCACACCATTTAAGGTTACACACATAGGAAAAATACTACTAATCCATCCTAGTATACATGCATCTCATACACCACATCATCACGTCTTAAGTGATATCTATGTAACACTAAGTTGCTAAAGGTGCTAGATACCTACCTAGGGAAATCCACTACTTTTGGTTGCTCTAAGGTTCATACATTTCATATACATACTAAATGGTCATTCCCTTAATGGAATACCTCTAGTAGTATATTTACACACATTGAAAAGCATGTATAAGAGATCCAAACAAGTAGGAAACTTCATTTAATTAAAATAAAAGTCCTATCACATTTTGCAGGCACCTATTACTGGTGCTTAGACGCACATAACTGGCACTCAGTTGCCCTTGGTTAGCGCTTAGGTGCCCTGCTCGTGCATCAAGCTGAAAAATCTCTAGGCATTGGGCGCCTAGGCACCCACCTCTGGCGCTTAGGTGCTAGTGTACTAGAAAAAATTATGCGAAAATTGATTTTCTACTCTATTGGTTTCTAATCAATTTCTAACCTTTCAAAATTAATTCCTAGATGTTTTCCAACATGAACCATGACCTCTAATCTTATTGTAACTCTCAACCACTTTTCTTAAAGCACAAACATGATGAAAATGAATCAAAAGCTCATCTTTCATGCCCATTTTTCTAACTCAAAATTTCATGGAAGAACAAGGACATACTTAAGTCCTAAATCACAACCATGCTTCAAAAATGCTAAAAACAAGCCATCTTCAAGTTTAAAAACAAGAATCAAGCATGGACACCACAACTAACAATCAAAACTATTTTTATTCAACAAACAACATCATGCAACAACTTGAAGAAAGGGAAAGACAAAGTTATGGAAACAAGTGCCCTACCTCACTTTGTGAAGAAGATGATCAAACCTTGGCCTTGCTTTTCTCCTTTCTCTTCCTTTCCTTTTCTTTCTTCTTCATCCTCTTCTCTTTTTTCCTATCTTTTCCTTCATTTTCTATTGTTGTCTCTGCTTCCATAAGAAAGAGAAAGAAATGAAGTGTGAAATGAGTGAAAGAAAACAAGGAAAGTCAAGAAAGTTGGCTGCTAAAGAGTCGTAGAACTTAAGCAAAATTTAGATATTTTGTTGAAAATTTTTATCTGTTAAGAACACTTAGATTTTACCAAATCAAGTTTCCTAACTTCCATAGGTATTATAATAAATCCTAAGATTCATCTCAATCCTAATTTCATCAATAACATAAGTTTCCATATCTTTGACTCATCAATCCAGTATTAAAACATTAACTCAGTGTACTTAAAAATACCAAACGGACTTAGTTTATCCTCAAACTTTAACTACATCATACTTGTAACACCCACCGTAGGGTATCACATTTATGTTACTTAATTACCAAATTACTCCTTCATTATAAAATATGCTTTTTAATGTAAATATGAGTTGTAAAATTTCTTAATATTAATAAGATAAACTTAGTGGAAAATAAAAATATTATAACATCATTACAAATAATTTACATCATATATATACAAGTCTTAGTACTGTCATACTTAAATACTTACAGACCAAGTTCTCAAAGTATTTGAACATTATTTAAAACTAACATATTGCCAAGTATTACTAAACAACAGAACCCTCAGACGGCTCCTCCTCAGATTCCTCAGTAGGTAGGAATCCGACTTGACGCGAAGTTCTACGGACAGAAGTCCATGTAGACGATACAATACTAATCTCACTAGGAGTACGGTAGTATGCTCCCCAGTACCGCCTAATGGACAATGAAAACTCTAAGTGTACATTAATATTTACACTGAAATAAGGGTTCCCTTGATAAAGCCTACTTAGGATAACATTCAAGTCTCCTATATAGAAAATACACACTCTATCTAGGTCAATATGTCAAGCTTTCAGTCCTCCACGAAATTGCAACCTCATATATCCTAGGAAACTGGGCATCGCCATCTTCTCAGAATTCAGCTTCCTCCACAGGAATCCGATCCTCTTCACCTTCTTGTTCAATTCCTTGCTCAACGTCTTTACAAATATAAATACAGTACAAAATAGGCATACAAAGAGGTGAGATCACCTACGCTAATACCAACATGGTAGCATGGAAATAACACATACAATATACCATACAGATACATCATACCATAATTATAATATATCATCAACATTATTTATCATCACAACAGAAGTAATAAACAACAATTACGATCATGCCTTTAACAATATCCAAATATTCAATAATTCAAATATCACATCAATATCAATAGTCAATAAGTATGCATGGGCACATAGACTCAATCTCCTACTCCATGGAGCTAAAACTCAGGTCAGAGAGAGTGATTGAAAAGATCTATCTATACCAACATGTCTCAGACCACGTGCTATAATTTTCATATGTATTTGCATATCTAGCATATACACGACAGTCTTTATCAGATCTTGATTAAGAATAGTGTCTCGGTCAGGATCATCGGTATGTTGCATCGATCAACCCCACAGTACAGAAGAGCTACCAACTGCCCACTGTAGGCAACCCGCACCCTGATGCCCCCAAGGTCAACAAGTGACTTATACTACGCATATCGCACCGACTCAAGAGGTGTATTCTCTCCTAGGCAATTAGCCTTGTCCAGTCCATCGGACCTTTCCAATGCATGTACAATGCACCATTCTCAGTTCAAATTCATCATCTCATATTCAGGGTTCACACATTAGCCTAACAGTATCTTTGCTGTATTTTTATCGCGTAATCATATTTTCACATTTTCTTAATCGTGTAGCTAAAATTACTACTTTTAAATCGCATAAAATATTTCTAACGTATTTTAAATCCAAAATAAGATTTTTCTCATTTAATATAAAAAATTAACCTTATTTTCATTATTTGCCTATTAGTTCTTCTATACGATAACATTTATATAATAACCCTTCTTCATAAAATAATATTTACATAATAGCCCCTCTTCAAATAATATTTCCAAAATAGTCCCTCATTAAATAATATTTGTAATAAAGTCCATTTTAAAGAATATTTTCAATATAGTCCCTCTAAAAATATAATTTTCAATATAGTCCATCTCAAAAAAATCAGTATTTCTACTGTTTCTCAGAAAATTGTATTTCATAGTTTTACTTGGGATATTATAGCTCAAATCAATCCTCTTTAAAATAAGTTGAGGTTCAAACACTTTCAACCTCTCTTTTCCATTCATATACAAAAATTCCATTTTGAAATCACTTTGTCTCACAAAACCAAGGCAATACAAGCCTTCAAAAACCGTGGTACATGGCCATTGAAACCATCATATATTTTTCCTTCTAAATCAACTAAGTTCCATTCATGTTTTTACACAAACAAAACCATTAAAATTCCTCCAAAAATCGTGAACACTTAGTCTTTAAAACCAACCCATCTTTTCTTTTTCCTTTCCTTTCTAATCATTCAATTTTACCATTCATGAAAATTTTAGTTTTGAAACACCTATTTTGAGGTGTTGAGGCCGAAATCCTCATGGTCATTGGAACCAAAAATTTATTTTCCTTTCATCATCAAGTCATGGCATACATATATATATATTCATCATATCATATAATCAAGCATACCTTAAAGCAATAAAATCACATAAAGCATGCAAACACAAATAAATAATTTAAAGCACATAAACACCCACACATAATTACACAACCAAGGATATGAATCCTCACATGGATTCACCATCCATCAAATACAAGATTCATCTCTCACCACCATACTTGGTTGGTGAGATGGATCTCCCTCTTACCTCTTGAAGAACCTCCCAAGCTCCTCGGTTTGCTCCTTGAGTAAGTGATTCACCACCAAAAGCTTCTTAAACACAAAATAAAACACAAGTTTATTATCATATTAAGCTTGAACAAGGAGAACCATGGATCAAACATGGCTTAGAACATGAAAATAAGACAAGTAGTGAAGTTTCCTTACACTTCACCTCAAAAACCTAGAACTTGATCTTGAAGAAAGTCCTTGAAGATGAAAGATTTAGAGCTTGGACTTAACTACAAAGGTTCTTGGACTGATGTAAGAATGCAAGATATGTGGTTGTTTAAAATTATAGAGTGATGGAAGGTAATTTGGGTGCTTTGGCCAAAACTCACTTGAAGGGAGAGGAGTGAAATTTTTTGTAAAAGCTTTCCGTTTTTGGAGAAGGCAAAGATGAATAATGAAGTGGTCTTAAAATTTTCCTATGGTCTTAAGCCATCAAAACCGAACCCCCCTTTCTTGTACACTCAATGAGTGACAAATTTCACTAGCCACCATTTTGGGCATTGTTAGCCATTGATTAGATCAATGGTTAATATTAATGTAGCTTCTAAGTATAGCTTCTATATTGATAAGACTAAATCTAGGGCATTGGATCTTTCTCCTTGAAATCCTAGCCATTAGATGTATCTCCAAAATGAAGGGTCAAGATCTTCTCTTCATACTTTACATCCAAGGGTCACAAATGGTCCTAGCCACTTTGTTAGCCCAAATCTCCATCCTTGATTAAATCAATGGTGGATATCCAAAGGTTTCAACATTAAGCTTGCTTCTTATTGGTCTGTCATAAAGTCGTCATAACCATTATTGTTGACTAAGTAGTATAATATTTATTTTTATCTGCTATTACCCTACGGACACAGTTACTTGTAGTTTTTATCACCCGATGATTAAATACATTACAAAACACAATAAAAGAAAATTTCCAAAACCTTTTTTGATTTCGGGTTTAGTAAGATTTTCCATCCCCATCTCAACAGTACAAAATTTTCTAACTCCAAAATTTTTTTCACTTTTTTGACCCCGCCTAGGCCCACGTACAGCCCCCCAAGCCCACAACAGCCCAAGAATAATATTAAAATAATAAAAAAATATAAAAATCTCATAATAATCCACAAAATCATATAAATTATAAAACTTATGAAAATCAAATCAGATTAGCAAAAAAAATTAAAAATTAACAGCAATAATAATTAAGTAAGATTTTTTCTGGTTTAAAAATTATTATTTTCCTGACACGGAGTAAATCACACAAAACAATCAAATATATTCACGGAATACTCAAAATAATTTTATAGTATACAGAAATCACTAAATAGTAGAATTCTGTTATTACTGTCAAATAGTTAGAAAATTTGGGGTGTTACAACTCTCCCCCTCTAAAAAGAAGTTTTGTCCTCGAAACTTAATTTCACACCTTCAAAATAAATATGGATATTACTCTTTTATCTTATCTTCCAACTCCAATATAGTTTCACCTCTTACATCGTTCCAAACTACTTTAACCAATGCAATTTCCTTACCTCGAAGTTGCTTTGTCCTTCGATCTTCAATCTTGACTGGAAACGTTTCATAGGTTAAATTTTCCTTTAGTTGCACAGTGTCTGGTTCGA
Organism: Ormosia semicastrata; assembly: GCA_029884595.1. NCBI lineage: Eukaryota > Viridiplantae > Streptophyta > Magnoliopsida > Fabales > Fabaceae > Ormosia > Ormosia semicastrata. Next base: position 83,304,886 of record JAQQTO010000060.1, read on the forward strand.
TAACATGAGTAGAATCAGAAATATATTTCCGTAGTTGTGATACGTGAAATACACTGTGAAGATTTGATAGTAAAGGTGGTAATGCAATCTGATAAGCTACCGGACCTACCCGATGAAGTATCTGATACGGCCCGATAAACTTTGGAATGAGTTTCCATGACTTAATCACTCGTCCAACTCTAGTCATAGGTGTCACACATAGAAACACATAGTCACCTTCTTCAAACTCAAGCGATCTTCGTCTTTTATCAGCATAACTCTTTTGCCGAGTCTGAGTTGCCCTCATCTTTTCTTGAATCATCTTTACTTTCTCAATTATTTGTTGTACAAATTCTGGCCCTACAACAGCACTTTCACCATCATGATACCAACATAACGGCATTCTGCATCATCTCCTATACAATGCCTCATAGGGTGCCATCCCTATGCTTGAATGAAAACTGTTATTATATGTGAACTCTATCAATGGCAAAAATTCATCCCAACAACCAGTTTGTTCTAGAACACAAGCTCTCAACAAGTCCTCTAATGACTGAATCATCCTTTTTGACTGACCATCTGTTTGTGGATGGTAAGCAGAACTTAAACGTAGCTTTGTTCCCATCGTTTCTTGTAAACTATTCCAAAACCTCGATGTAAATCGCGAATCTCGATCAGAAATGATACTGGATGGTACACCATGAAGTCTAACAATTTCATTGATGTACACTTGGGTCAACTTTTCCATTGAGTACTTAATATTAATCAAAAAAAAGTGCGCCGACTTTGTAAGCTGATCAACAATTACCCAGATAGAATCGTGACCTTTCCGAGTCTTTGGTAGTCTTGTTACAAAATCCATTGCTATGTCATCCCATTTCCATTCAGGAATAGGCAAAGGTTGCAACATTCCCGATGGTCTTTGGTGTTCCACCTTAGCCTTCTGACAAACTAAACAAGAAGATACATATTCAGCGACATCCTTCTTCATTCCTTGCCACCAATATAATTATTTCAAGTCTTGATACATCTTTGTGGCTCTTGGATACATACTCAACTTACTCCTATGGGCTTCATCTAAAATCAATTTCTTAAGTTCTGGATCATTTGGCACACAAACTCTTCCTTTAAATTTTAGAATTCCATCAGCACATTCGCTAAATTCCAATATAGCTCCTTGGCTCCTTGCTTCCTTTGCTTCTTGTAAATACTGGTCACTGTTTTATCCTACTCGTATTCTATCCATTAAATCATTTGAAATGGTGATCATGTTTAAACACATCTTCCCCGATGTCAATTTCACAGACAAACACATATCCCGAAATTCTTCTATCAGTTTCTTCTCCTTAATCATCATAACAGAAGCACTAGGCATTTTTCTACTTAAAGCATCCGCCACAACATTCGCCTTTCCAGGATGATACTGTAATTGAAAGTCATAGTCCTTCAGAAACTCTAGCCAATGCTTTTGTCTCATGTTCAACTCTTTTTGGTCAAACAGATACTTCAAACTTTTATGATCACTAAAGATAGTAAACATTGCCCCATAAAGAAAATGTCTCCATTCTTTCAACACAAACACTATGGCTGCCAACTCCAAATCATGAGTCGAATAATTCCTCTCATGCACTTTTAACTACCTCGACGCATATGCTACAACCTTACGGTTCTGCATAAGTATACAACCTAATCCTTGGTATGAAGCATCACAATATACTTCGAAAGGTTCATTCGGATCAGGTAGAATCAAAACTGGTGAAGTAGTCAGTCGTCTTTTCAACTCCTGGAAACTTTCTTCGTATGCATCAGTCCATACAAACAGTTGATTCTTTCGTGTAAGTTGGGTAAGAGGTCCTGCTATCTTTGAAAACCCCTCAATAAACCGTCGATAGTAACCGGCTAATCCGATAAAACTACGGATCTTCGATACAGTCTTTGGCCTTTCCCATTCAATAATTGTTTTCACTTTTGAAGCATCAATTTCAATTCCTTCCTCCGATATAACGTGTCCCAAAAATTGAACTTCGCTTAACCAAAATTCACATTTGGACAACTTGGCATACAACCTATTCTCCTTCAGAATATGGAGAACCACTCTGAGATGCTCAGCATATTCCTCCTAACTTCGAGAATAGATCAAAATGTCATTAATAAAAATAATAATAAACTTATCCAAGTACGAATGAAAAATCCTGTTCCTAAAGTCCATGAATATGGTAGGTGCATTAGTCACACCAAACGACATCACTTGATATTCGTAATGCCCATAACGTGTCCGAAACGCAGTTTTGGGAATATTCTCCGCTTTCACACGTATCTGGTGATAACTAGAACATAAGTCAATCTTGGAAAATCTTGCGGCTCCTCGCAATTGATCCATCAGATCATCGATTCTTGGAAGTAGATATTTATTCTTAATCGTAGTCCTGTTCAACTGTCGGTAGTCTACACATAGACGAGAAGTCCCATCCTTATTCTTTACTAACAATACTGGAGCTCCCCATGGTGATACACTTGGTCTCACAAATTGTTTTTCCAATAAATCCTCCAGCTGTTTCTTAAGCTCTGCTCACTCTACTGGCGACATCCTGTAAGACGCCATAGATATAGGTCCAGCTCCAGGTACTATATCAATAGAAAACTCAATTTCTCTTTTCGGCGGTAGTCTAGGTATATCTTTAGGAAATACCTCAGGAAATTCATCAACTACGAAAATATCCTTCAAGACATCTTCACACTGAACCTCCAAATAAGATATTAACAAGTACCCCTGATCTCCTTTCTTCAAACAAGCTTCTACTTGAGTAGCCGTTAAGAATCTAGAATCCTTAACCTCAAGAAAAACTAACGTCTTACTGGAACAGTCTATCAGGATATGGTTAGTAGACAACCAATCCATTCCTAAGATTACATTAATCTTGAAAAGAGGCAAACAAATCAAGTCCACATAAAAGATTCAATCCCTAACATATACAGGGCAATTCAAACATACTTTTGTAATTATCACAGGCTTATTAGTAGGAGTAACAACACTCAAATCATAAGGCAATGTAGTCACGGTCAATCCCAAACGTTGGAGGGTCAAGATGAAGGGTCAATATCTTCTCTTCATACTTTACATCCAAGGGTCACAAATGGTCCTAGCCACTTTGTTAGACCAAATCTCCATCCTTGATTAAATCAATGGTGGATATCTAAAGGCTTTAACATTAAGCTTGCTTCTTATTGGTTCGTCATAAAGTCGTCATAACCATTAATGTTGACTAAGTAGTATAATATTTATTTTTATCTGCTATTACCCTACGGATACAGTTACTTGTAGTTTTTATCGCTCGATAATTAAATACATTACAAAACATAGTAAAAGAAAATTTCCAAAACTGTTTTTGATTTCGGGTTTGGTAAGATTTCCCATCCCTGTCTCAATAGTACAAAATTTTTTGACTCCGAATTTTTTTTCACTTTTTTGACCCCGCCTAGGCCCACGTACAGCCCCCCAGGCCCACAACAGCCCAAGAATAATATTAAAATAAAAATAAAAATATAAAAACCTCATAATAATCCACAAAATCATATAAATTATAAAACTTATGAAAATCAAATCAGATTAGCAAAAAGAATTAAGAATTAACAGCAATAATTAAATTATGTAAGATTTTTCCCGGTTCAAAAATTATTATTTTCTTGACACGAAATAAATCACACAAAATAATCAAATATATTCACAGAATACTCAAAATAATTTTACAGTACACAGAAATCACTAAACAGTAGAATTCTGTTATTACTGTCGAATAGTTAGAAAATTTGGAGTGTTACAATACTTAGTTCATTTGTGACCTAGAAATAAATTCTCCATAGTTATTTCCTTTAACTTAGCCTTTAATGCCATTATCTGAGTCATTTTAATCTATTTTTCACCTTCAATGTTGCAGTAAAGTGCCTAAACTAACTCAGAATGTCACAAAATTAAACAGACATATCAAACAAGTATTATGATACCTCTATGACCACATACAAGTCTAACATGCTAAAAAGAGGATGTTATATTAGGCACCCCATGACACTAAACCTCCTCTATTTCATCTGCCACCAAAATCTGAGCTATCAAGTGCTCAGCGCCAGAGTTTCTTAGCTCTACGAGCTCAGACGCTCACTCCTTGGGTGCTTGAGCGCCCAATGCATTTTGCCCTCTAGTCTTGGGCAATTAGGATCCCACTTTTGGGTGATTAAGCTCCCAGCCCAGATTCCTCATATTCAACTCGTTTGAGTTTCCAACCAAACCTTGACCTTCAAACACAAGTCTAAACATGTTAGAATCATCTTACACTCTCTCAACCCATCTAGCATGGAATCATGAACAAGATTAAAAAATCTGCATGCCTATTTCTCAACTTTTAACTCAAGCATTCAAATGAGTGTTTTTAAGTCCATAATCAACAATCATGCATAGATTAAGCCACAAACAAACCAAACTCAGCCATAGGAAACGAAAATCAATCAAAGGATTTTTTTTTGTCTCAGAAACCCTTTTTTTGAACTCACACAAACAAGCATGAATCAACAAGATGGTGACGCAAAAAGATGAGGTTAAGGAACAAGCACCCCTACCTCAAGTGATGTAGGTGATCCTCAAGCCTTGGATTTTCCTTTGGTCTTCCTTTTCCTTATCTTTACTTCCTCCTTATTTTCTCTATTTTCTACTCTTCCTTCTCGTTAGAGATGTGAGAGAGTGAGTGAAAATGAAAGAAAGATAGCAATAAAGTCAAAGGAAAAGGATAAGAACGTGATACTTAAGGCATGTTTAGATATTTTGTAGAAACTTTATATTTGTTAAGAACACTTAAATTTTATAAAATCAAGTTTCCTAACTTCCATAAGCATTATAGAAAATTGTAGGATTCATCTCAATCCTAGTTTCACCATTTTCATAAATTCCCATATATCAGACTCATCATTCTGGTATTTGCACTCACTTAGTGTACTTAAAAATACCAAACTAACTCAGTTTATCCTCAAACTTTATCTACATCTCAAACCATATATTTGTGTCCTAGAAATAAGTTCACCATATTTATTTCCTTTAACTAAGCAATTTATGTCATTATCTAAGTCATTTTTGTAACACCCTCCTCAGGGTGCCACACTTTATGTTATTTAATTACCAAATTACCCTTCAATTAAATATCGCGCTTGTATTATAAATACGAGTTATAAAATTTCTTGATGATAATAAGTTAAACTTAGCAGAAAATAAAGACATAACAACATGGTCACACATAATTTACATCATATATATATACATACAAGCCTTTAGTACTGTCGTACTTAAATATTTTACAAACTAGACTTCCAAAATATTTAAACTTTAAACTTTAAAACTAACATATAGCCCAAATCCTACTAGACAGCAGAACCCTCAGACGGGTCCTCCTCAGATTCCTCAGCAGATAGGAACCCATTATGATGTGCAGTCCTACGAATAGGTGTCCGAGCAGACGACACAATACTAACCGTACTGGGAGTACGATAGTAAGCTCCCCAATACTGCCTAATAGATATTGGGAACTCTAGTTGTACATAAATATTGATAGAAAAGTAAGGGTTTCCTAAATGTTGTCTACTCAGTCTAATATTTAGGTCTCCCAAGTAATAGATACTCTCTCTCTCTAAGTCTACAGTCCACGCCTCATCTCCTCCGATGAATGTAAACCTCAGGTAACCAAGGAAACTAGGTATCTGCATTTCTTCAAAACTCGACGTCCTCAGCAGGAATCTGCTCCTCCTCAGTTTCTCGCTCTTTTTCTTGCTCGACATCTTAACAAATATACATATAATACCAAACATGCATACAAAGAGGTGAGATCACCTACGCCAATACCAGTATGGCAGTAATGAAGATAAACACATACAATATCTCATACAGTTATCATACCATAATTATAATTATGCCACTAACATCAATATCATCACAAAACATGTAATACACAATAATTACAGTCATGTCATTATCAATAATCAATAAATCAATAAATCAATTATCATAAACAGAAATTACGATAATACCCTCTATCATTATATGTATGCACACAAACTCAATTTCCTACTCCATGGAGCTACAACTCAAGTCGGAGAGAGTGATCGAAAAGAAGTGTCGGTACCAACATGCCTTGGACCACGTGCTCGCTTTTTTGCACATCCAGATATACACGACAGTCTTTATCAGATCTTGATTAAGGATAGTGTCTCGGTCCGGATCATTGGTGCGTTGCGTCGGTCTAACCCACGGTATAGAAGAGCTACCATCTGCCCATTGTAGGCAACCCGCACCCTAATGCCCCCAAAGTCAACAAGTGACTTACGCTACGCATATCGCACCCACTCAGGAGGTGTAGTCTCTCCTAGGCAACTAGCCTCATACAGTCCATCGGACCTTCCCAATGCATGTACTATGCATTATTCACATTTCAAATTTATATCTCATAATCGGGGTCCACACAGTAATATAACAGTACTATTACTGTACTTTAATCGCGTAGTCATATTTTCGCATTTTCTCAATTGCGACTCAATTCTGCCGCCTTTTCAAAATCGCATAGCGACTTTTCAACGTTTTCCAATCGCGTAAATATTTTTCTTATGTTTTAAATCAGAAATACTATTTTTCTCATTTTAATACCAAAATTAGCTTCATTTTCCATATTTGCACTTTAGTCCCTCAAAAACTCATATTTACAAAACAACCCTTCATAAAATCCATATTTACAAAATAGTCCCTCAAAATTTAATATTTATAGAAAAGTCCCTCATAAATTATTATTTACGAAAAAGTCCCTCATCAAATTTATATTTATAAAATCATCCCTCTTTTATAAAATATTTACAGTTTGACCCCTCTAAAAATAATATTTACATTATGACCCCTCAAAAATCAATATTTATACTATGGCCCCTCATTTTAATAAAATTTGCAATTTAGTCCTTCTTTTATAAAAATTTGCGGTATAACTCCTCTAAAAATCGGTAAATGGTATTGTTTTCAAAATTTGTTATTCCCTTTCTTTAATACCCATAAAATCATATTATTTTACCATACTCAAATTTTTCCCAGATTCATTTAAATGTCTCAGTTCTCATTTTAATTCATCAGTGTAAGGACTTTGGTCCTTTTTCCATTGTATGGCCGTAAGCCTCAATACTCTTTGGAATACACATACAATCGATTAATCATGTTATTCACATCCTAATTTACACATACAATCTCATGCTTTCATAATCACACATACACACAGAATATCAAAGCTTTAAGCATTTAATCACAAATGCAAGCATAAAAACTCAATTAAACACATCACAAACATAATCAAATAATCGATGAAGAACCCTTATGGATTTTCCACCGTACAAAACTATCCTCACACCACCAAAACTGGGTTGGTGAGGTTAAATCTCTCTCTTACCTCTTGTAGACAATTTTAATCGGTTAGTTCTCCTCCTATCCTTCAAATCTGAGCAATCCACCAAGCAAATCCCTAAAATTCTTAAACAATTAGTAAAAACACATACAAGGTATAATATTGAAAAACCATGGAACAATCATGATTAGAAAAATTAGAAATCCAATTTTGAACCATAAACTCAAGACTTACCCTTAAGTAAGTAGCAAAAGATTGGATTTTGGACAAGCTAGAGTAGTTTTTTGGAAAAACTATGTGAATGAAAAGTGTTTAGAATGGGATTTGGGTTTAGGAAATATGATTGGATAGAATTATAGAGGTTTGGTAGTATAGATGGTGGTCTTGGCCAAATATGGAGAGAAAGAGAGAAAGAAATGTGTGCTTGGTTCTTGGTAGCTTTTTGAGAGAAAATGGATGCTTTGATTTTGTGATAAGTGTAATAAACTAAAGTGAAATGAAATAAGGAGTGCAGCTGCCGTGTGGGCTGTTTTAGTGAGGTTGAGTGATCAATTTTGCATGTTGAAATATCCTAAAGTGTTCACACTTGTGCACATGGCTTATGTCATGTTGGATGGTTCTTGAACCTTGTAGATTCAAGCCACTTGCCTCCTCATTTTGTAGCCCTCCACCTTTTTAATGGCTTAATTACTTCCAAATTAGTCCTAATTATATGCTAACTAATTAAGGAATTAGTTAGGTTAAATATCCTAACCAATTTTAATTAACATACTAATCATATAACTAATTAATTTAATATATATTAGCATATATTATAACCTTTAATTAATATTTGGATATCTAATTAGTATTTAGATTATAATTAATTCATAACTAAGCTAGTTCATTTAGTTTACTAATTAAGTAATTAGATTAATTGAATTAAGCTTAATTAGGTTACTAACCATTTTCAAGCCTATAATCTTTGACTAAATCCTAACCCTTGATTCATCTTTAATTTCTAGCCATAGATCACATCTAGGGTAGATATCAATTGGTCATAAAACTATCCTTCTAATCTCACCATTGATTAGATCAACGGCTAAGATTAAAGCTTCTAAAGTAAGCTTCACAATCCAATGGCTCACAAAGAAGTCAATGCTTCTTTTGTTGACTCTTTCTAATTGGTTTAGAAAGTCAAGCCATCTATTTTGACCATTTCCTATTGGTTTAGATTTCTATCCAGTCAGCATCGTTGACTGCTACACTAAACGTGGGCCCCACAAACTTTTTCGGGTCCACAAATAATATTTCTACTATTTTTGAGACAGTAGGTACCGTTGAATAAAATAATATTATAAAATTATAAAATTATTTTATTACACAGTTAAATTCTAAAAATTACCAGATTAATATATATATATCAATCAGAATTGAGTTTAGTAAGATCCTCCAGCTCTAATTAATTAAATAAGATTTTTTCCAGTTAGAAAATTATTATTTTCTTGACTCGGAGCAAATCACACAAAATGATCAAAAATGATCTCAGAACGGTCAAACTATTTTTTTAACACATAGAAAATGAAAAACAGTGTAATTCTGCTATTACTATTCACATAGTTAGAATTTGGGATGTTACAACTCTCCCCTTCTAAAATAAAGTTTCGTCCTCGAAACTTGGCATACATATTCAAAATAAAAACGGATACTGCTCTCTTATCTTCTCTTCCAACTCCCATGTGGCTTCACCACTTACATCATTCCATACCACTTTAACTAAAGCGATGTCCTTTCCTCGAAGTTGCTTTACCCTTCGATCTTCAATTTTGATCGGAAACGTCTCATAGGTCAAGTTTTCCTTTAGTTGTACAGTGTCTGGCTCGATCACATGAGTCGGATCAGAAATATATTTCCGTAGTTGTGATACGTGAAATACATTATGGAGATTTGATAAGAACGGTGGTAGTGCAATCTGATAAGCTACCGGACCTACCCGACGAAGTATCTGATACGGTCCAATAAACTTCGGAATTAGCTTCCTCGACTTGATTACTAGTCCAACTCCAGTCATAGGCGTCACACGTAGAAATACATGGTCACCTTCTTCAAATTCTAGCGGTCTTCTTCTTTTATCTGCATAACTCTTTTGCCGCGTCTGTGTCGTCCTCATCTTATCTTGGATCATCTTCACTTTCTCAGTTGTCTGTTGCACAAACTCGGGTCCTACCACAGTACTTTCACCATCATGGTACCAACACAACGGCGTTCTATATCTTCTCCCATATAATGCCTCATAGGGTGCCATCCTTATGCTCGAATGGAAACTATTGTTGTAGGTGAACTCTATCAACGGTAGAAATTCATCCCAACAACCAGTTTGCTCTAGAACACAAGCCCTCAACAAGTCCTCCAATGACTGAATCGTCCTTTCTGACTGACCATCAGTTTGTGGATGGTAAGCAGAACTCAAACGTAGCTTCGTTCCCATCGCTTCTTGCAAATTGTTCCAGAATCTCGATGTAAATCGCGGATCTCGATCAGAAATTATACTGGATGGTACACCATGAAGTCAAACAATTTCATTGATGTACACTTGAGCCAACTTCTCCATTGAGTACTTAATATTAATCGGTAAAAAGTGCGCCAACTTTGTAAGCCGATCAATAATCACCCATATAGAATCGTGACCCTTCCGAGTCTTTGGCAGTGCAGTTACGAAATCCATTGCTATGCCATCCCATTTCCACTCAGGAATAGGCAAGGGTTGCAACATTCCTGATGGTCTCTGATGTTCCACTTTGGCCTTCTGACAAATCAAACAGGATGATACATATTCTGCTACATCCCTCTTCATCCCTTGCCACCAATATAGCTGTTTTAAATCCTGGTACATCTTCGTGGCTCCTGGATACATACTCAACTTGCTTCGATGAGCTTCATCCATAATTGATCTCCTCAGTTCTAGATCGTTTGGTACACAAACTCTCCCCTTGAACTTCAAAATTCCATCAACACCCTCGCTGAATTCCAATTCTGCTCCTTGACTTCTTGCTTCCTTCGCTTCTTGCAAATACTGATCACTGTTTTGTCCTTCTCGTATTCTATCCATCAAGTCATTCGAAATAACGATCATGTTCAAACACATCTTCCCCGATGTCAACTTCACAGATAATCGCATATCCCGAAATTCTTCTATCAATTCCTTCTCCTTTATCATCATAACAGAAGCATTAAGCGCTTTCCTACTTAAGGCATCCGCTACGACATTCGCCTTCCCGGATGATACTGTAACTGAAAGTCATAATCTTTCAGAAACTCGAGTCAATGCCTTTGTCTCATGTTCAACTCTTTCTGGTCAAACAGATACTTCAAACTTTTATGGTCACTAAAAACAGGTGAACGTTGCCCCATAGAGAAAATGTCTCCATACCTTCAATGCAAACACCACTGCTGCTAACTCCAAGTCATGAGTCGGATAATTCCTCTCATGCACTTTCAACTGTCTCGACGCATATGCCACAACCTTACGATCTTGCATAAGTACACAACCCAATCCTTGATACGAAGCATCACAATATACCTCGAAAGGTTCATTCGGATCAGGCAGAATCAAAACCGGTGAAGTAGTCAGTCGTCATTTCAACTCCTGAAAACTTTCCTCACATGCTTCAGTCCATGTAAACGGTTGATTCTTTCGTGTAAGTTGGGTAAGAGGTCCTGCAATCTTCAAAAACCCTTCTATGAATCGTCGATAGTAACCGGCCAATCCGATGAAACTACGGATCTCCGATACAGTCTTCGGTCTCTCCCATTGAACAACTATTTCCACCTTTGAAGCATCAACTTCAATTCCATCTGCCGATATGACATGCCCCAAAAATTGTACTTCGCTCAACCAAAACTCACATTTGGACAACTTGGCATACAACTTATTCTCCCTCAAAATCTGGAGAACCACTCTGAGATGTTCAGCATGCTCCTCCTGACTTCGAGAATAAATCAAGATGTCATCAATAAAGACAACAATAAACTTATCCAAGTATGAACGGAAAATCCGATTCATGAAGTCCATAAATATCGCAGGTGCATTAGTCACACCAAAAGGCATCACTTGATACTCGTAATGCCCATATCGTGTCCGAAACGCAGTCTTCGGGATATCCTCCACCTTCACACGTATCTGGTGATAACCAGAACGCAAATCAATCTTAGAAAATATTGCGGCTCCTCGCAATTGGTCCATCAAATCATCGATTCTTGGTAGTGGATATTTATTCTTGATCGTAATCTTGTTCAATTGTCGGTAGTCTACACATAGACGAGAAGTCCCATCCTTTTTCTTTACCAACAATCGGAGCTCCCAAGGTGATACACTTGGTCTCACAACCGCTTCTCCAATAAATCCTCCAACTGCTTCTTAAGCTCTGCCAACTCTACTGGCGACATCCGATAAGGCGCCATAGATATAGGTCCAGCTCCAGGTACCAAATCAATAGAGAATTCAATCTCTCTTTCCGGTGGTATTCCAGGTATATCTTCAGGAAATACTTCAGGAAACTCATTCACTACGAAAATATCTTTTAAAACATCCTCACAGTGAACCTCCATAGAAGACATCAACAAATACCCTTGATCTCCTTCCTTCAAACAAGCTTCCACTTGCGTAGCCGTTAGGAATGTAGGATCCTTATCCTCAGGAAAATACTAGCACAGTCTATAAAGATATGGTTGGAAGACAACCAATCCATTCCCAAGATTACATTAATCTTGGAAAGAGACAAACAAATCAAGTCCACATGAAAGATTCTATCTCTAACAGATACAGGGCAATTCAAGCATACTCTTGTAGTTATCACAGGCTTATCAGTAGGAGTACTAACACTCAAATCATACGGCAATGTAGTCACAGTTAATCCCAAACGCTCCACACAATCACATGCAATGAAAGAATGTGTTGCTCCGAATCATATAATACTTGTTAAAGGATTACCTTCAATAGCACACTCCTCCATTATCAAGTCCTCTGATTTAGCGGCTTCCTCCCCGCTCATAGTATACACTTGACCACCCGCTTGTGGCCTTGCAAGACAAACACGCCCACCGATGGCTCCGCCTTTGCTCGATCACACTCCCTAGAGAAATGTCCAGGCTTCCCACATCTATAACAAATCACTCCTTGGCCGACGGTCCCTAGTAAGATGCCCTTTCCCACACTTAAAACATTTAAGTGCGAAGTTCCATTGAAAGCGCTCTACTACCACTAGAGCTTCCCCCAAACAATTGTTGCCGATTCGACTTACCGCTTTGGTTTAGTATATGGTTTCACGGTAACGGTTGCCACCGCTACTCTTCCCCCTTTGGAACCATGCTGGTCCAAAATTCTTATTTCTCGCCTCGCGCAGATGATCAATTTCTTCCACCTTTCGGCACTTATCTAGCAATACCGGAAATTGATCAATGTCCACAGTTGCTAAAGCTCGCTTGATGTCAAGCCTCAGCCCCTCTTCAAACTTCCTACACTTCCATTCCTCATCTGGATGCATTTGGAAGTACCTCGAAAACTTAGACAAGCTTTCGAACCTTGCTGCGTACTCATTTACAGTCATCGCCCCTTGCCTCAAACTAAGGAACTCCATCTCCTTAGCATGTCGAACACTAGTTGGGAAATACTTCCTCAGAAACTTCTGCCTAAAGAGCTGCCATGTCACAACTCTCCCTTCAGCTTGGATCAACCTCCGGGCTCCTGCCCACCAAGCCTCTCCGTCACCGACTAACACGAATGTGGCGAAAGTAAGCTTCCGCTCATCATTACAACCCATGCCTTCAAGTATCTTTTCCAGCTCCTTTATCCACATATCAACCTTTTCTGAGTCGAACTCTCCATGAAATTTCGGTGGATTATTCCTCCAAAATTCTGACAAGCTATGAGCATCATCATGTGCCCTTTGATTCTGCTGTGCAACAACCTCAGCTATTCGTTGCATTGCTGCTACAGCTGCAGCCATATTCTGATTATCGTCGCTGACATTTCCAGCTGCTACCCTCGCATTCATGCGTCCTCTTCCACGTCCTGCCATTTCGCTCTATCAATCAGACTGATCAACACAAAGAAAAGTGAAGGTCAATCTTCAAACAATATTATTTTTCTTTCGGAAAACAATTACAGAGAATCACACAACTTAGACAAGACAGACCTAACCACAAACCCAAAAGACTCTAACTTGGGCTCTAATACCAACTAATGTAACACCCTCCTTAGGGTGCCGCACTTTATGTTATTTAATTACCAAATTACCCTTCAATTAAATATCGCGCTTGTATTATAAATACGAGTTATAAAATTTCTTGATGATAATAAGTTAAACTTAGCAGAAAATAAAGACATAACAACATGGTCACACATAATTTACATCATATATATATACATACAAGCCTTTAGTACTGTCGTACTTAAATATTTTACAAACTAGACTTCCAAAATATTTAAACTTTAAACTTTAAAACTAACATATAGCCCAAATCCTACTAGACAGCAGAACCCTCAGACGGGTCCTCCTCAGATTCCTCAGCAGATAGGAATCCATTATGATGTGCAGTCCTACGGATAGGTGTCCGAGCAGACGACACAATACTAACCGTACTGGGAGTACGATAGTAAGCTCCCCAATACTGCCTAATAGATATTGGGAACTTTAGTTGTACATAAATATTGATAGAGAAGTAAGGGTTTCCTAAATGTAGTCTACTCAGTCTAATATTTAGGTCTCCTAAGTAATAGATACTCTCTCTCTCTAAGTCTACAGTCCATGCCTCATCTCCTCCGATGAATGTAAACCTCAGGTAACCAAGGAAACTAGGTATCTGCATTTCTTCAAAACTCGACGTCCTCAGCAGGAATCTGCTCCTCCTCAGTTTCTCGCTCTTTTTCTTGCTCGACGTCTTAACAAATATACATATAATACCAAACATGCATACAAAGAGGTGAGATCACCTACGCCAATACCAGTATGGCAGTAATGAAGATAAACACATACAATATCTCATACAGTTATCATACCATAATTACAATGATGCCACTAACATCAATATCATCACAAAACATGTAATACACAATAATTACAGTCATGTCATTATCAATAATCAATAAATCAATACATCAATTATCATAAACAGAAATTACGATAATACCCTCTATCATTATATGTATGCACACAGACTTAATTTCCTACTCCATGGAGCTACAACTCAAGTCGGAGAGAGTGATCGAAAAGAAGTGTCGGTACCAACATGCCTTGGACCACGTGCTCAGTTTTGCACATCCAGCATATACACGACAGTCTTTATCAGATCTTGATTAAGGATAGTGTCTCGGTCCGGATCATTGGTGTGTTGCGTCGGTCTAACCCACGGTACAGAAGAGCTACCATCTGCCCATTGTAGGCAACCCGCACCCCAATGCCCCCAAAGTCAACAAGTGACTTACACTACGCATATCGCACCAACTCAGGAGGTGTAGTCTCTCCTAGGTAACTAGCCTCATACAGTCCATCGGACCTTCCCAATGCATGTACTATGCATTATTCACATTTCAAATTTATATCTCATAATCGGGGTCCACACAGTAATATAACAGTACTATTACTGTACTTTAATCGCGTAGTCATATTTTTGCGTTTTCTCAATTGCGACTCAATTCTGCCACCTTTTCAAAATCGCGTAGCGATTTTTCAACGTTTTCCAATCGCGTAAATATTTTTCTTATGTTTTAAATCAGAAATACTATTTTTCTCATTTTAATACCAAAATTAGCTTCATTTTTCATATTTGCACTTTAGTCCCTCAAAAACTCATATTTACGAAACAACCTCTCATAAAATCCATATTTACAAAATAGTCCCTCAAAATTTAATATTTACAAAAAAGTCCCTCATAAATTATTATTTATGAAAAAGTCCCTCATCAAATTTATATTTACGAAATCATCCCTCTTTTATAAAATATTTACAGTTTGACCCCTCTAAAAATAATATTTACATTATGACCCCTCAAAAATTAATATTTATACTATGGCCCCTCATTTTAATAAAATTTGTAATTTAGTTCTTCTTTTATAAAAATTTGCGGTATAACTCCTCTAAAAATCGGTAAATGGTATTGTTTTCAAAATTTGTTATTCCGTTTCTTTAATACCCATAAAATCATATTATTTTACCATACTCAAATTTTTCCCAGATTCATTTAAATGTCTCAGTTCTCATTTTAATTCATCAGTGTAAGGACTTTGGTCCTTTTTCCATTGTATGGCCGTAAGCCTCAATACTCTTTGGAATACACATACAATCGATTAATCATGTTATTCACATCCTAATTTACACATACAATCTCATGCTTTCATAATTACACATACACACAGAATATCAAAGCTTTAAGCATTTAATCACACATGCAAGCATAAAAACTCAATCAAACACATCACAAACATAATCAAATAATCGGTGAAGAACCCTTATGGATTTTCCACCGTACAAAACTATCCTCACACCACCAAAACTCGGTTGGTGAGGTTAAATCTCCCTCTTACCTCTTGTAGACAATTTTAATAAGTTAGTTCTCCTCCTATCCTTCAAATCTGAGCAATCCACCAAACAAATCCCTAAAATTCTTAAACAATTAGTAAAAACACATACAAGGTACAATATTGAAAAACCATGGAACAATCATGGTTAGAAAAATTAGAAATCCAATTTTGAACCATAAACTCAAGACTTACCCTTAAGTAAGTAGCAAAAGATTGGATTTTGGACAAGCTAGAGTAGTTTTTTGGAAAAACTATGTGAATGAAAAGTGTTTAGAATGGGATTTGGGTTTAGGAAATATGATTGGATAGAATTATAGAGGTTTGGTAGTATAGATGGTGGTCTTGGCCGAATATGGAGAGAAAGAGAGAAAGAAAGGTGTGCTTGGTTCTTGGTAGCTTTTTGAGAGAAAATGGATGCTTTGATTTTGTGATAAGTGTAATAAACTAAAGTGAAATGAAATAAGGAGTGCAGCTGCCGTGTGGGCTGTTTTAGTGAGGTTGAGTGATCAATTTTGCATGTTAAAATATCCTAAAGTGTTCACACTTGTGCACATGGCTTATGTCATGTTGGATGGTTCTTGAACCGTGTAGATTCAAGCCACTTGCCTCCTCATTTTGCAGCCCCAAAACCGTGCAGCCCTCCACCTTTTTAATGGCCTAATTGCTTCCAAATTAGTCCTAATTATATGCTAACTAATTAAGGAATTAGTTAGGTTAAATATCCTAACCAATTTTAATTAACATACTAATCATATAACTAATTAATTTAATATATATTAGAATATATTATAACCTTTAATTAATATTAGGATATCTAATTAGTATTTAGATTATAATTAATTCATAACTAAGCTAGTTAATTTAGTTTACTAATTAAGTAATTAGATTATAATAATTACTTGTGCAACATAAAGTGTTCTTGGTTCTTGGTAGTTTTTGGAGAGAAAATGGATGCTTTAATTTGTGATAAGTGTGAAACAAATATTGAAAGGGAAATAGGAGGCTCTGCTGCCGTGAGTGGCTTTTTGGGTGAGGTTGAGTGTTTGATTTTGCATGTAAATATCCTAAAGTGTTCACACTAGTTAAGCACATGGCTTAGGTCATTGGATGGTTCAAGAACCATGCAGAACCAAGCCACCTTGCCTCCTTATTTGCAGCCCAAAACCGTGTGGGTCTTCATCCATTTAGGGAATTAATTGCTTTCCAATTACATCTAATTATATGGTAATAAATTAGGCAATTAGTTAAGTTAATTATCCTATTAAAACTAAATCAACATTCTAATCATATAATCAATTAGTTTAATATATATTAACATATATTATAACCTTTAATCAATATTAGTATATCTAATTAATATTTAGATTATAATTAATTAAGAATTAAACTAGCTCACTTAGTTTGCTAATTAAGTAATTAGTTTAGTCAAATTAAGCTTAATTAGCTACTAACCAAATTCAAGCCTACTATTTTTGACTTAATTCTAACCATTGATTTCATCTTTAATTCCTAACCATAGATTAGATCTATGGTAGATATTAATTAGTCATAAATCTTGAATTCTAATCTCACCATTGATTTGATCAACGGTTGAAATCAAAGGCTTCCTAACTAAGTCTTCATCCAACGGTCCAAATCAAAGTCCATGCTCCTTTTGTTGACCTTTTCCTATTGGTTTAAAAAGTCAAGCCACTTTCGTTGACTTGCTCTCATTGGCTAGAATTTGTCCATCAAGCCTGATTGATCGCTTTTCCTAAACGTGGGTCCCACAAGATTTTTAAAGATCGTGGTCAAACCAAAGTAGATTTTTCTTGTTTTTGAGACAAGAGGATCGTAATATAAAATAATATTATAAAAATATAAAATTATTTTATTGCATGGTTAAATTCAAAAAATTATGAGAATAATATATATATCAATCAAAATTGGGTTTAGTAAGATCCTCCAGCTCCAATTAATTAAAATAAGATTTTTCCGGCCAGAAAATTTTTATTTCCCTAGCTCGGAGCAAATCACACACAATAGTCAATACACTCACGGAACAGTCAAATTTAATTTAGTGCTCACAGAATTTACAAAACAGTACATTTCGAGACTATATTATAATTATCCCAAAAGTTGGGGTGTTACAACTCTCCCCTACTAAAAAGAATTTCGTCCCCGAAATTCATCATACATTAAAATAATTGAGGGTATTGCTCCCTCCTCCTATCTTCTAACTCCCATGTGGCTCCGCCACTTACATCATTTCCAAACTCCTTTAACCAATGTGATCTCCTTTCCTCGAAGTTACTTTGCCCTTCGATCTTCAATCTTGGCTGAAAACGTCTCATAGGCTAGATTCTCCTTCAGTTGTACAGTGTCTGATTTGATGACGTGAGTCAGATTAGAAATATATTTCTGTAGTTGTGATACGTAAAATATATCACGAAGATTCGATAAGAATGATGGTAGTGAAATCTGATAAACTATCGGATCTATCGATGAAATATCTAATACGGCTCGATACTTCAGAGTGAGTTTCCTCGACTTAATTGCTTGTCCAACCCCAGTCATAAGGGTCATACATAGAAACACATGATCACCTTCTTCAAATTCAAGCAGTCTTCATCTTTTATCAGCATAATTATTTTGCCGTGTTTGAGTTGTCCTCATCTTGTCTCGAATCATCTTCACTTTCTCAATTGTCTGCTGCACAAACTCGGGTCCTACAATATTACCTTCACTAGCATAATACCAACACAACGGTGTTCTACAGCGTCTCCTATATAATGCCTCACAAGGTGTCATTCCTATGCTTGAACGAAACTATTGTTGTATATGAACTCTATCAATGGTAGAAATTCATCCCAACAAGTCCTTTAAAAATTCTAATTATCGTCTCTGTTTTATATCCAAGCCGCTCTTGATTGAACAGGTACTTCAAGCTCTTGAAATTATCGTAGACTATACAGGAAAGAAAATATCTTCAGGTTTTCCTTGCAAAACGACTATCGCAATATCCAAAAACGTAAATCGAACAATTCTTCTCATACACGTTCCACCGCCTTGAAGTATACGCCACCACCTTCCTATTCGATGTCCACACTCAATCTAAATCCATGAGTTGAACTGCTTCTAACAGAACTTGCATCCGACTAGTTTCGCGCATAGCTCCTTCTTCTTCTTCAGAAATTGAAGAGCTGCATTGAGATCTTCAGCATGTTCCTTTGAATTTCGAGAATAGGTCAAAATATTGCCAACAAAAATAATGACAATTTTGCCTAAGTGAGAAAGAAAGATCTTATTTATATAATTCGTGAACGTCGTCAAAACATTCCCTACCCCGAATGGTAGTACTGAATATTCATAGTAGTACTGAATATTCAGAGTGCTTGCAACACATCTGAAAAACTGTCTTGGAACATTCTCTACATTTACGCGAATCTGATAATTACCAGCACACAAATCAATCTTGGAATGAACAACGATTTCCTTCATTTGATCTTCTGGCTCCCCTGTCCTCACATCATTCCAGATTTTCTTCATCAAGATAAGTTGTTCTACTTGCCTATTTTTACTCTTAATATAAGCTGTCTCATAGATCAAGTTTTCTTCCAATTGCACTGTATTTGATACTATGACATAAGTTAGATCAAGAATAATCCTTCTTAAGTGAAACACATGAAAGATACTATGAAGGTCATAAGGAAAAGTAATAAAACTATTAAGTAGGTTACCAGATTAGTCCAACCAAGAATTTGAGATGGTCGAATAGATTTTGAAATGAACATAGTCCAATAATTTTAGAAATGAACTTTCGGATTCAAATCCAAAAATCTCAAGTCAAAGAAATACTAAATTGCATTGCAACAATGTAGTAGGATATGGTTGGTAAATGACCAATCCAGTTAAAAATCAGGATCTCAAATAGATGTAATTTTAGATAAACAAATCAAATCAACAGAAAAGATTTGATATGCAATAGAAATAGGGTAGAATTAGAAAACTCGAGCATAAGCAACAAGTTTAATCAAGAAGAGTAGAAATACTCAGATTATGCTAAAGGCACAGATAGATGAAATTGATTTACTCAGTCTATTTGAGAAAGAAATAGATAAACCAGATCAATAAAAAAAATTTCAAACTCTAATAATAATTGGGTAGTTTTAAACAGGTTCAAATAGTAATAGCAAGTTTAGGAGTTGAAGTAACATTATGAAAAGAAGTAAAACACAGATAACTCTAAAAGATTTGCACAATCACAGATCACAAGAGAATGAGTTACTTTGCGAATTATACAGCACAGTTTTAAGATTACACTCTATGCCACGACTTTCTCGCTTCTTAAGTTTTTGTATTTGAACGTTCTCATTACACTCCTTGCATTGGCTCTTTCTTCGTTTCGAGATTTTGAAACACGTGTATTACTAACGGGAATTTCCATCTTCAGCTGATCACACTCTTTGAATAAGTGTTCAGGCTTTCCATACTTCAAGCACTTCGTTGGTGATGCCACAGTCTGACCAAAATCGTTGCCACTAATACTTTCTTTTTCTGTTCGTTGATGCTTCCCCGATGGTTGCACATATGACTTTCGTTGAAAACGATTGAACTTACGCTTCCTTCTACTTTGAATTATTGAAGATTCTAAGTTACAGCTTCTCGCATCCAATGGCTGCTCCAATCCTAATAAGCTATGAAGTTCAATTATCAGTTCCCGCTGCTGAACGACCATCTGTCTCTGTAGTACTACTACTTCAATCGCCTTGTGCATCACGCTTCTAGCTATAGCTATACGATCTTCATTACGTTTCGCGGCCACATGCTCATGTTCGTAATGTTCCATTATCTTTCTTCAAAGATAAACAAAATCAACACACAACGAACTAAGCGTAGCTATTTCGCACAAAGTCATTTCCTTTCGGAAATCGAAACATATCTCTGTGTTTAATATCAGAGATTCACACAGCACAAACAAGACAAACCTACCCACAAACCCAAAAGACTCTAACTTGGGCTCTGATACCAACTAATGTAACACCCTTGTGGGGATGTCACATTTATGAATGCAATAAAATAAATACTTACCCAAGTTATACAATGTTTAGTCCATAAATAATATTAGTGGTAAAATTTTTCCTTTTATGCTTATAATCTTAAATAAAATAACACGAAGCACAAAATAAAGCAAACTTAATCACATATCATAATATACATATGATTTTTCTTTAGTACACACATAATTTACAATGAAAAATATTTAACAAAGCAGTAAAGAGTTGACGTAAAACTAAGACACAGTATTACCCAAGTGCACCTCAGAGCTCTCTAATCCTCCGATGAATCATCCTCAGAAAGATCCTCGAAATTGAGCTCCCGGAGGTCCCATAGTTCTAGGTCCCATAGTACTACGGACACGAGTCCGAGCGGTTGACTCGCATCGAGCTCACTAGGCGCATGGAGTATTCCTTGCCGTAACGCCTAAGAGTC
Source organism: Ormosia semicastrata (assembly GCA_029884595.1). Classification (NCBI taxonomy): domain Eukaryota; kingdom Viridiplantae; phylum Streptophyta; class Magnoliopsida; order Fabales; family Fabaceae; genus Ormosia; species Ormosia semicastrata. The sequence goes on from JAQQTO010000060.1 coordinate 83,326,309, forward strand.
GAGGTAACTCTAAATATAAATACAACATAGTAGTGAATATGACATCTCCGTCATACTCTCTACATAGGGACACGATCAAACGTCCCACGTATACAACCGTGCCTCTATCTACTCGCGAGACGCCAAGGCTTGAGAACCCCGTGAAACTCCGGCCTCACAAACCCGAGGAATCCCGGTAACGCCATGATCTCAAGATCGTCTTGATGTTCGGTGTGATCTACCGGCTCCTCTTCCTCGTATAGCTCGCCATTTGTCGCTCGTCCGTATATCTTGTATCTCAAGAGGTCATTGTGAACACCCAATTTTGATCGGACTAAAAGAAAATAATAAAAAAGAAACAAAAAAGAGAAAAATAAAAAAATCAAAAAAAAAAAGATTTTTGTTTTTAACCCATCTTTTTAACCCAAATACATAAGCCCAAAATATAATAGAAAATGAAAAATAAAAAAAGTAAAAAAAAAATGAAAAAAAAGAAAATAATAAAAAATAATAAAAAAAAGATTTGTTTTTTCGTTGGGATAAAAATCATTTTTTTTCTTTAGCCATGCAGCATCACCACTGCAGCAGGGGACAAGCACGTTTGCCTCCCATTCTCTTTTTCCACAGTGCACAGTTTTTGCTCCCCACTTAGTTTCCCACTTGCACTACTGAACAAATAGATTCCCTCACTAATTGCACCTACTCCCTCACTAATTCACCCACTCCATTATCACTTGGCTGCTAGCAACTAATAAGAGAGGACCAACTTCAAGACCTTGCGAGAGATCTCTCCATCGCAGGCTGATAGAAAACTTTCAAAGACCAACCTTCACCAAACACGAAGCACACCAACCTAATCAACTCATCATCACCTTCTCTCTAAGCTTCAACGGTGAGCATTCTCGCACTAATACCGACGAGCTTACCCATTCCCCTTCATCTTCATTATCAATATTCATCTTCCTCTCCTTCACCTACCATCGCCCATCAAACTATCATCCACGGTGACAAGCTTCCTTGGCATCCACCTTCCATCACCCAAGCATTTTCTCGCCATCAACCTCCGGTACCGACCGTCGAATCCATCCTCTCATCCGACCATCGGACCGCATGTAAGCCATCGGCCTTTCAACCGACCGTTGAACCCTAGATCCTCCAAACTTCACCTCATTCTCATCACCTTCGCCACCATAAGACCACATCACAACCGACCGTCGGGCCGTAATCCTTTAAACCAAATCCATCCCCTCTCGCTCGACCAACTTCACAAAACCCACCTTCATCCCCGAACCGACCGTCGAACCACCCCAAGTTACTAGCCCACCTTCACCTCCAACTCGACCGTCGAACCATACCATTGTGACACTCGACCAACTTCACAAAGCCCACCTTCACCTCTAACCCGACCGTCAAAACCATCCCACAAACCAGACCATCTACCTCTCAAATCTCCAAACCACATTTCAAACACCATCACATACATCGACCGTCGAAATCCAAAGAGCCACATCCTTCCCCTTTCCGACTGTCGAACTCAAGCACAAACTCCATCACATCCGACCGTCGGACCCCAAAAGCAAGACCACCTACATTCTCCAATTCGACCGTCGAACCGTGAGTTCCACTCCTCTCACCGATGAGCCATCCCCTCACTCGACCGTCGAATCCATCAACCTTCCTCACCGACCGTCGGACTGCATAGAAGCCAGATCCTTCATTTTACCATCCACATTCATCTCCAATTCGACCGTCGAACCGTGAGCTCCACTCCTCTTACCGATAAGCCATCCAAACCTTCACACCATCAACCAAACTCCTTCCAACCGACCGTCGAACCACACCAGTCACCATCCCTCACCAAGCAACCTCACCAACAACCCATCCAAACTCCATCACCATCCACCAACCTCCAACTCGACCGTCGAACCCTAAAACTTTCTCCTCACCGACCGTCGAACCTCAGAAACAAGATCCACCTCACTGACCGACCCCAGATCCTTTTCAACCGACCGTCGAACCTCACCCCAGATCCTTTCCAACCGACCGTCGAACCTCACCAATCAACCTCACCGACCGACCCGAGATCCTTTCCAACTGACCGTCGAATTCTAGATCCTTTCCAACCGACCGTCGGATCAGTTACCAAATCCTTCAACCAGCCGACTGTCGAGCTGTCAATACCAGGTCACTCTCCTACGAGTCACCTCTTGCACTACCAGAGTGTTTATTGAGCAACCTTGTACTCGACCGTCGGACCTCAGAAAGCAGCTCCCGACCGTCGGACTTCAGAAAGCAATTCGACCGTCGAACTGAAGAAGCCAGCCACCCTCCCCTGCTAATTTGATCGTAAACGAGGTCCTTACTGTTGAATCTCTCAGTTTTGGGTTATCTGTTTCTTGGTTTTCTTTTACGTTTCCTTGTTCCTTTATTTTTTCATTTATTATCAATTTGTTGGGTTAGATTTTGGGAGTTAAAAAAATGATAAATAAAGAAATAGTTAAATTTTTTTTAAAAGGAATAAAAATGGGTTACCTGAGTTGCGACAGCTTGATGATTTACATTTTTTTTAAGTTGAATTGCTAATTGATAATCTTAAATAAAAATTTCGTAACAAACTCGATAATCAATGGGTGACGTCTCTAGCGCGACGCGAGTTTCACCTATTTAATCATTAATTTGAATAACTGAGCCGCGACGGCTTGTTGATTCAAATTTCTCAAATTTTTTATAAAATCAACCAACCCACAAATATTTTCAAAAGAACTACGTGACTTTGAATTCCTCATTGCACCTGAGGATACGTAGGAGCGGGAATCATATTCCGTCAAGCCAAAAATTAAATTTTCATAATTTATTTGTTTATTTCATATTTTTTTTTACGAAAGGGGTAAAACAAATATTTTCAAGGATTATTAAGAATTTGCATAATTGATTTGAGGTACCGTCTTAGGACGGGTGTGTTAGAAGTCTTTGTGGGATTAACTTTCCGCCCTTCCCTAAGCATAACCGACTCGAATCCGATCTGGTTTTCAAAGACTATTTTTCTTGGGTTTTTCCAATTTTTTCCTAATAAAAATAAAATTGGTGGCGACTCCTAAAATTAAAATTATTTAATTTAAGTTGCTATTCCATGCGTTTAATTTTACGGTCGCATGACAGATATGGCGACTCCATGGGGACATTTGGAGAGTCAAGCCTTTGTTGTTGTTAGTTGTGCAAATTGTTAATAATTTTATTTATTTATTTTACCCCTTTTATCTTCGTTTTTTGTTTTCTTTTTGTTTGTAAATGGATTTTATTTATTTTTATTTTATGTAAATATCGATAGCATTATCTTATGTATATTGTTACTTGTATATATTTGTGCATAATTGTTGAAATCTTAGGATAGATGATTCTTCCTGGCTATTGTATATATATTTTTTGCGGGTTGGGGGTAGTTTCTTTTTAAATTTTTATATCTGGTTTGTACGCTCCCAAAGACCCACCTAATCGCATCTACACGTAAAGCACACACATTCGAGTGGGGGCCCTATACCCGGGTCTGAGTGAAGCCTAAGTTAAGTAGAGGTTGCGTAGTGATAGCCGTTTTGGATGTACTTCCTGTTTGGTTATCGCGAAAACCTTATCTAGAGTGCGCCTTTTTCATGAATGTCCCACACCTAGTTGGTTTACCCACTATTTCGTGGTCAACATTCTGAAATAGGACTTGGCTCTAGAGACCTTTAAAACAGAAGAGCCACCCTATGGAAGTTATCACGAACCAGAAAGACTCTTAGATCCTTAGGATGAAATTCCCAAGTTTAAGGCAACCTCATTAGAACACAAAAGGAGCGTACTTCTTCTTTCCTCATGCCATCCATTCTTGAAAAAAAAATTTAAAAAATACATTTTCTTACATTCTTAAAAAAAAAAAAATCATCTTGCATTTTTATAACCTTTTAAAAAAAAAACTTACATTTTCATGACATTGCATAAAGAAAATCATGCATTCCTAGCATTCAAAAAAAAAAAAATCATGCATTTTCATGCCATCCTTAGCATTTAAAAAATAATAATAATAATAAAAAATAAATCAGGCATTTTCATAAAAAAATTTCATGCATGGCATCTTTAGCATTCTAAAAAAATATATATAAAAAAAAAATAAATCATGCATTTCATTCCATGCATTTGAAAAGAAAATGCTTTCATTTCATCCATCTCATTTTATGCATGACATTCCTTGTATGATGTTACCGTCTTCTCCATCCGCGTTATGAAAAAAAAAAAAAAAAAAAAAAAAAACAACATTTGTGTGCCGATAATGAGGTAGGTAGTGCCATTAAATTTTATCGGAAGCATGTGGAGACAACAATTGCGAGAATCTTATAAAGTATGGATTTTATTGGCCTTCTTTATTCAAGGTCTGTTACATGCTTTTGCAAAAGTTATGGAAATTGGTCAATAAAGTTTTGCTTTAAGATTCTCATCCGCACCTACTCCTTAGAAAATTGAGATCTAGGAGGCGCGGTTCTTTTGTTGTCAAACACGTGTATCTTATGGGGCCATAGACATTGAGAATCCTAAGAATGGTAATACGCTTAAAGTTAATGGACCAAGACTCAACCATTTCTGGAACATCAAGTTGTTGAGTTCTCTGTGTTGCCGGTTAAATGGCGGATAACGATACTCCGTGACTCTCAAGTCGGTTTGTTTTTCAGTTTCCCATAATAACTGGTTTCTTCTCCTTTCAAAATGGATGTCATTCTCTCAAATCTAAGAAAATATTTTCCTTCTCTTCCTCTAAATGCTCTAACAAAAGTCTATGAAGCTAGGTGTGAAAGACTGAGATTGTTAATGTATAAGGGCATCCCAGAAGATATACGCTGGATAATCAAAGCAAAGGTTCGTTTAGCTGGTGAATCTTCAGATTCATTTGTCCCATACATGCCTGGTCTCGGTAAAAGTTCATTTTCAAAAAGGAGAAGAGCAAAAAGAATGAAAGTTTGTTACAAGTGTGCACGATGGAATTGCAACACGCGATGTCACTCTTTGGGGATGGTTTCGTAAATAGAGAAGATAAAATATTCTTCATTAAGAATGGATCGAGTAAGGAGTCATTAGATAATATCTTATTGACTCTTGAGACGCATTTCTTGCGGAGTTGTGCAGCGTGAACTTCTTAGTTTGTGGAATCTCTTCAAGGACGAGCAAGAGCGTTACAGTCTTGGGAATCTGACTCAAAAAGACCCTGTTTGCCAATTTATAAGAAAATTAGATGGGAAGCTTATCCTCGACTCATAGAAGGTGTTTAAGCCGTTTCTGGACGTGAAACCAGAGGAAGATGTGAGCCACAATCACAACAACATGTATATATTATCTTGTACATTTAAAAAAAATGAAAAAACAAATGAAAAAAGGGCGAAACTTCGGTTGTACTTGGTCTTTAATTAGATTAGGAGCCCCTGCCAGTGGAGTGGCAGACCCGTCATTGACTCGGGTGGACCTTCGCACGCCGGTCGGTAAATAAGGTTCGTGTGCCATGCTCGCAGAGAGCCGCGCAAGCATTCCCTGAGGTTTTAACCAAAGGCTCGCTGGCGATGGACGTAAAAGAAGCGTCCGTGTTTGCATTCTCGCGTGACAATGCCTCCGAGTGAATCCTATGATTTAATGCCATGGGCTCTTCAAACGACCTCTCACCGGGCCGTGGTCGTTGGTGGTAGCCGTCGTTACACACTTTAATTAGTGGCGTCGTAGCTCAATCCAAAATATCCCACAAGCGGGAGGGAGAAGAATGCCCAGATTGGCCGAGCCGTCTTGGTATTCTTCGCACTCATGACGCCTTAATGAGTATAAAGATCGCCATGAAACCTGTACATAAAGGTATGTAATCATTTGTTATTATTTTATCTTTGTATGATTTTTGGTTTTGGACAGACGATCTTTTGGATGGGATCCTTCGGGGGTTTCTAGACTTCTTTACCCTGATGTTTTTTTTCTTGAAAAAAAAGTTAAAAAAAAAGAAAAAAAAACAACACAAACAAAAAAAAAAAGATTTTATGTTCAACCTTTTCTGACAACAGCCGACCTACCCTTCTAGGTGCAATTATTTCCCTTTTCATTCTTTTTCTTATTTAAACACTCCATCTTCTCCTTTATCTTCAACTCAGAAACACTCAAAGAGAAGAAGGGTAAAGAATGGGGCCTGCTATTCGTAACCTAAAAAATGTCTGTATTTTTTGTGGGTCAAGTTATGGGAAAGGATTAGAGTTTGTAAACGCAGCTAGCACTCTTGGTCGATCACTTGCTGCGAGGAATATTCATCTTGTATATGGGGGAGGTTGTCGTGGGTTAATGGGGGCTGTTTCACTTGCTGCTCTTATAGGAGGCAGTCAGGTTTTAGGTGTTATTCCTGAACCTTTAGCTGAAAGTAACATCACTGGCAAGACAGTTGGAGAAGAAATTCAGGTAACATCCATGCATGGACGCATGAAAATAATGATTGACAATTCTGATGCATTTCTTGTCTTACAGGTGGTTTTGGTACTTTGGAAGAAATTTTTCAAATTGTCTCTTGTTGAACTAAACATCCACCATAAACCCATTGGTTTGTTGAATGTTAATAATTTCTTTGACCTTTTGTTATTTTTTCTTGACAAAGTCATGTGGAAGTAAATTTATCACTCCTTCTAAGAAGACAACTTCTTATCTCTGCCTCCACTATTGATGAGCTCATGGATAAATTGGAAGCTTTTGAGTATGTACCTGATAAGGTATTGGCTCGAGATAGATTGGTCAATAGGGAGCAAAGAAAGGAAGTAACAAGAAAAGCAAGCCAGATCTGACACTTTCTCTTTAATCGGTTTGATTTTATTGTACTTTGTTTCTGTTTAAATTTGTGTCCGCTTTCTCCAACAGGTAATTCTATCCTTTACTCATCTATATTTTAACATTAAGGACTATGTTATGATCTGGTTGAGGGGAAGGATGGTTGTGTAAAAAAAAAAAAAACAAAACAAAACAAAAAAAACAAACAAACAAAAAAACAAAAAAAAAACAAAAAAAACCAAAAAAATTCAAAAAGTGTGTTTGTTAATATGTTTGTTGTGTTTGTCATCAATTAACGACAAAAGTAAATAGGGATAGCAGAGTAAGGAGTAATTTTTATCTTGAGACGCATCTCAATTGGTGGCAGAGTAAGGAGTAGTAGGGTAGTAATTAGTATTAAATTGTGGAAGTACTAAAGTTCTATTCACTTCTTATCAGGGTCCGATGCAGCACTGACTGTGTGCTTCTTTTCTACTGGGCGTTGATTCACTTCTTATCAGGTTGTTTTGCTCTTTTCTAATCTTTCTTTCACATTGTGGACAATGTTATGATCTGGTTGGGGGGAAGGATCGTTGTGTGCCTAAATATATAAAAACAAAAAAAAAACAACAAAAAACAAAAAAGGTGTGTGTATTGTGCGTCTTTTCTACTGGGCGTTGATTCACTTCTTATCAGGTTGTTTTGCTCTTTTCTATATCTCTCTTTCACATTGAAGACAATGTTATGATCTGGTTGGGGGGAAGAATCGTTGTGTGCCTAAATATATAAAAAAAAAAAAACAACAACAAAAACAAAAAGGTGTGTATTGTATTGTGCGTCTTTTCTCTTGGGCGTTGATTCACTTCTTATCAGGTTGTTTTGCTCTTTTCTATATCTCTCTTTCACATTGAGGACAATGTTATGATCCGGTTGGGGGGAAGGATCGTTGTGTGCCTAAATATAAAAAACAAAAAAAAAACAAAAAAAAACACAAAAAAGGTGTGTGCATGTATTAATATGTTTATATGTTTGTCAGTAATTTTCTAAACTAGTTAAGGATGGCGAGTAGGAGTAAATTTTACTCTTGAGACGCATTTTAGTTGGGGTAGATAACTAGTTTGTGTGGAAGTAGCAATTGAAATTCAGGAAAATTTGCATGATTGAGTAAACTGTCTTCTTTCTTAAAAATCATATGTTTGGTTATGGATGTTGAATTGGTGGATCGAGAATGATAGAACTATATCTTGTGAGATCTTGAGCCTAATGGATGGATTCAACATTTATGCCATTCTCTTCTTTCTTGTGTGATTTTCACTCATGATAATGATCACTCTAGAACTTGCTTTGATTCTTTTTGAGGCTACGTTTCACTTGCATGCATGAACATGATTGAGGCCCTCTTTCTTAGCCAGTTTAGCCAAATAGCCAACCTTGCATATTTTCCTTTGCTTAACCCCTTTGAGCTTATTTGACCATTCTTTGTTTCTAACTCATTACGTGCCTTAAATGAAAAACCATGTTCTAACCCAACCTTAGGGAATAAGAGAGCATTGACTTTGTTATTTGATGAGTCCTTGAACAAGTGTGGGGGTGCATGTGCAGATTGGTTATATATAAAAAAAAAGAAGAAAGAAAGAAAAAGAAAAAAAAAGGGAAAAAGAAAATATGTTTCTAAAAAAAAAAAAAAAGAAAAGAGCTGATTATTGCTACAATCAAAAGAATGCACCATGTGATATATTCATACTTAGAATAAGGGTGGATGATTGGAAATAACAGGAATAGAAGGAGAATGTTCAAGCCTAAAGGAATTCAATCTACCAATTGATCTTTAACAAAACATTAGTTAGATATTGATCATTGTTCTGTATGAGAAAAAACTAAGAAAATCGTGGGAAAGTTAGACTGAATGTTCTCAAACATCTTCTCCACTCTAACTGTATCATAATGCTCTTCTATTCTCTTTGGTATTTAACTTGACATATCCATATTACTTCCACCTTTACCTTGACCCCATTATAACCTTGAATAAAGTCCTCATGATTTGTGTATACATGTGTTTTGAGTAGTGGAGAAGTAGAAAATAAGCAAGCATATGGTAGTGAAATTTTCATGGGTCGAATTGAGTGAAACACCTACCTTTTAAACACTTGAGAGATTGAGAGTAAATTCTGTAAGGATCTATCATTCTTTACTCATGTTTTTCAATTGAAGTATCCTTGCTTGTTGATTTGAGATGTAAAGATGTGTTGCCTCATGAATGTTTGATTACTTGAATTATTAATTGATCTTCATTCTTAAATATTATTAGAAAGAGTCTTTTAGAATGTTTAACTTTTGAGTCGCTTTTTTTTTTTTTCTGTTTTGCCCGAGGACGTGCAAAAGAGTAAGTGTGGGGGGTGTTTGATAATTAATGATGTCCAGTTGTCGAATCTTAACTCAAGCGAAAAAAAATCTTTTGATTTTCTTGCTATTTCATTTCTTGTGTCTTTAACCGTTGTAAATAATATCCTTTCTGTAGTCAAACTTCTAAGAACAATCTGGAAGTTGTTCGTTTCTTTCCTGTTGTACTTTTTGAATTCATGAGTGTCTGTGACATAATGCTTCAGGTAAAGTGACCATGAGTACAACACCATGATTTGACCATCTAATGGTAATTTCTTATTGACCAATTCAGATCGAAGAGATCTTGGAAATCCCAATTGATGGAAGAGGAGGTACCTGAGCCAAAAAAAAAACAAAAAAAAAAGAAAAGAAAAAGCTCGAAAACTTGAAAAGGCGGCCTAAACAAAAGTTGAAAAAAAAAACAAATAAAATGAAAAAGAGCCCGTTAGTCTGAAAACCTGAAGGGTCGGTCTAAACAAAAGTTAGGGCAAATGAATGGGCAAAATCTCAGAGGAAGTTGGCATGAAACACCTTGAAGGGTGCACCCAAATGGGGCAATTTTGAATTGCGTGTGATCACACACAGGGGCAGTTTTGTTTGCATTTAGTTGGCCATACTTGAGGCAAATTTTTTTGAAGGATTAAGGAGAAGCTGTGTTGAAGGAAGTAGCAACGCAGACAAGGACTGAGTTATCAAGCAGTTGCAGGGAATCAACTAAATAAGAAACAAGGTTAAACACTGGGGCAAAATTTTCTCTCAAGGAATCAGTCAAGCAATGGTTCATCCCATTTCTTGAAAAGGAGAGTTGAAAGTAAAAAAACAAAGAAAAAGAAGGAAAGGAGAAGAAGAAGGAAAGAACCGAAGGGTCTAAGGAAGAAAAGCATGTGAATAAAGTTTGAGTGGTCAAAGCTTTCCAAAGTCGTCCTTGGTTCAAATGTTTTTAAATAAAATTTAGAAAATAAGAAAAAATAAAATAAAATAATAAAAAAAAAAGAAAGTAAAAAAAAAAGAAGAAGAAAAAAAAAAAAAAAAAAAAAAGAAAGAAAAAAGAGAAAAAGAAAAAAAAAAAAAAAAAAAGAAGAGAAGAAAAATCCTGTTTTCTGGGACTCAGTTGCCCATTGTCTTTTAAAATTCCGGGACTCAGTGGCCCATTGTCATTTAAATTTCGGGACTCAGTTGCCCATTGTTTTTAAAATTTCGGGACTCAGTTGCCCATTGTCATTTAAATTCCGGGACGCAGTTGCCCATTGTCTTTTAAAAAGGGATGCGATTGCCCATTGTCTTTTAAAATTGAAAAAAAAAGAGCGAACAAAAAAAAGAGAAAAAGAGAGAAAAGCAAAGGAAAAACAAAGAAAAAAAAATGAGAAAAATAAAAAAATAAAAAATCTTTTTGATCAAGATGCTTATTCCATTCCTGCCAAGCCCACTGTCTTTTTAAATTCCGGGCCAAGCCCATCTTGTTTTCAAATTGGGCCAAGCCCATGTTTTTTAAATTTTGGGCCAAGCCCATTGTCATTTAAATTTTGGGCCAAGCCCATTTTTTTTAAATTAGGCCAAGCCCATCGTTTTAAATTCAGGCCAAGCCCATTGTTTTTTAAATTCGCCAAGCCCACTATCTTTAAATTGCAGGCGCCAAGCCCACTGTTTTTTAAAATTCGAGCCAAGCCCATCTGTCCTTTAAATTCGGGGCCAAGCCCATTGTCTTTTAAATTTCGGGCCAAGCCCATTGTCTTTTAAATTTTGGGCCAAGCCCATTTGTCTTTTTTAAATTCAGGGCCAAGCCCATCTTGTTTTTTAAATTCAGGTAAAGCCCATCGTTTTAAATTGGCCAAAGCCCATGTCTTTTTTAAATTAAGCCAAGCCCATCGTCCTTTAAATTGGGCCAAAGCCCATGTTTTAAATTGGGCCAAGCTCCATCGTTTTTAAATTCAAGCCAAGCCTTTTTTAAAGTGCTGAGCCATCACTTTGTTTTTTAAATTCCGGGCCAAGCCCATCGTCCTTAAATTGGGCTAAGGCCCCCGTTTTTTAAATTAGGCCAAGCCCATTGTCTTTTAAATTTTAGGCCAAGCCCACTGTTTTTAAATTTCGGGTCAAGCCCTCTGTCTTTTTTAAATTAGGCCAAGCCCATCTTGTTTTTTAAAGTTGGTCAAGCCCATGTTTTAAATTCAGGCCAAGCTTCCATGTCCTTCAAATTCAGGCAAGCCCATCTTGTTTTAAATTCTAGGCCAAGCCCCTTGTCTTTCAAATTGGGCCAAGCCCATTGTCTTTTTAAATTCGCCAAGTCCATGTCTTTAAATTCAGGCCAAGCCCATTGTTTTAAATTAGGGCCAAGCCCATTGTCTTTTAAATTTTGGGCCAAGCCCTTTGTCTTTTTTAAATTCCGGCCAAGCCCTTGTCTTTTAAATTTTGGGCCAAGCCCATCGTTTTAAATTGGGCCAAGCTTCCATCGCTCTCAATTCGGGCCAAGCCCATTGTCTCTTAAATTCCCAGGCCAAGCCCATTGTTTTTCAAAGTTCGGGGCCAAGCCCACTATCTCTCAAATTGCAGGCCAAGCCCATGTCCTTCAAACCTGGGGCCAAGCCCACTTTGTCTCTTAAATTGCAGGCCAAGCCCATCTGTCTCTTAAATTGCGGGCCAAGCCCATCGTTTTTCAAATTAAGGCCAAGCCATTGTTTTTCAAATTAAGGCCAAGCCCATTGTCTTCTTAATTCAGGCCAAGCCCATGTCTTTTAAAATTTTGGGCCAAGCCCATTGTCTTTAAAATTAGGGACTCGGTCGCCCATTTTTTACTTTACTGTTGAGCGCATCGGCTCCATGCATTCCAATTTCTTTTCATTGTTTTTACTTTGTTTTGCATTTATCCTTTCATGCATTTCTTAGGACAAAATTGAGTTCATTTTTTACTCGTTTCTTACGACGATAAAATGAAAAAACACAATTTTCCTTTTTATCTAATAAGAAACAAGTAAAAGAGGGCAATGTGAACACCCAATTTTGTGGGACTAAAAGAAAATAATAAAAAAGAAACAAAAAAGAGAAAAATAAAAAAAAATAAAAAAAAAAAGATTTTTGTTTTTAACCCATCTTTTTAACCCAAATACATAAGCCCAAAATATAATAGAAAATGAAAAATAAAAAAAAAAAAAAAAAATGAAAAAAAGAAAATAATAAAAAATAATAAAAAAAAGATTTGTTTTTTCGTTGGGATAAAAATCATTTTTTTTTTCTTTAGCCATGCAACATCACCATCGGCAAATAGGGGACAAGCACGTTTGCCTCCCATTCTCTTTTTCCACAGTGCACAGTTTTTGCTCCCCACTTAGTTTCCCACTTGCACTACTGAACAAATAGATTCCCTCACTAATTGCACCTACTCTCTCACTAATTCACCCACTCCATTATCACCTGGCTGCTAGCAACTAATAAGAGAGGACCAACTTCAAGACCTTGCGAGAGATCTCTCCATCGGAGGCTGATAGAAAACTTTCAAAGACCAACCTTCACCAGCACAGAAGCACACCAACCTAATCAACTCATCATCACCTTCTCTCTAAGCTTCAACGGTGAGCATTCTGCACTAATACCGACGAGCTTACCCATTCCCCTTCATCTTCATTATCAATATTCATCTTCCTCTCCTTCACCTACCATCAGCCATCAAACTATCATCCACGGCAGCAAGCTTCCTTGGCATCCACCTTCCATCACCCAAGCATTTTCTGCCATCAACCTCCCAGCCGACCGTCGAATCCATCCTCTCATCCGACCATCGGACCGCACAGAAGCCATCAGCCTTTCAACCGACTGTTGAACCCTAGATCCTCCAAACTTCACCTCATTCTCATCACCTTCGCCACCATAAGACCACATCACAACCGACCGTCGGCCGTAATCCTTTAAACCAAATCCATCCCCTCACTCGAACAACTTCACAAAACCCACCTTCATCCCCCGAACCGACCGTCGAACCACCCCGGTTACTAGCCCACCTTCACCTCCAACTCGACCGTCGAACCATACCATTGTGACCCTCGACCAACTTCACAAAGCCCACCTTCACCTCTAACCCGACCGTCGAAACCATCCCACAAACCGGACCATCTACCTCTCAAATCTCCAAACCACATTTCAAACACCATCACATACATCGACCGTCGAAATCCAAAGAGCCACATCCTTCCCCTTTCTGACTGTCGAACTCAAGCACAAACTCCATCACATCCGACCGTCGGACCCCAAAAGCAAGACCACCTACATTCTCCATTCGACCGTCGAACCGTGAGTTCCACTCCTCTCACCGATGAGCCATCCCCTCACTCGACCGTCGAATCCATCAACCTTCCTCACCGACCGTCGGATGCATAGAAGCCGATCCTTCATTTTACCATCCACATTCATCTCCCGGTCGACCGTCGAACCGTGAGCTCCACTCCTCTTACCGATAAGCCATCCAAACCTTCACACCATCAACCAAACTCCTTCCAACCGACCGTCGAACCAAACCGGTCACCATCCCTCACCAAGCAACCTCACCAACAACCCATCCAAACTCCATCACCATCCACCAACCTCCAACTCGACCGTCGAACCCTAAAACTTTCTCCTCACCGACCATCGAACCTCAGAAACAAGATCCACCTCACTGACCGACCCCAGATCCTTTTCAACCGACCGTCGAACCTCACCCCAGATCCTTTCCAACCGACCATCGAACCTCACCAATCAACCTCACCGACCGACCCGAGATCCTTTCCAACTGACCGTCGAATTCTAGATCCTTTCCAACTGACCGTCGGATCGTTACCAAATCCTTCAACCGCCCGACCGTCGAGCCAGAAATCACTGTCAATACCAGGTCACTCTCCTACGAGTCACCTCTTGCACTACCAGAGTGTTTATTGAGCAACCTTGTACTCGACCATCGAACCTCGAAAGCAGCTCCGACCGTCGGACTTCGTGAAAGCAATTCGACCGTCGAATCAAGAAGCCACCACCCTCCCCTCGCTAATTTGATCGTAAACGAGGTCCTTACTGTTGAATCTCTCAGTTTTGAGTTATCTGTTTCTTGGTTTTCTTTTACGTTTCCTTGTTCCTTTATTTTTTCATTTATTATCAATTTGTTGGGTTAGATTTTGGGAGTTAAAAAAATGATAAATAAAGAAATAGTTAAAATTTTTTAAAAAGGAATAAAAATGGGTTACCTGAGTTGCGACAGCTTGCTACCCCTTATATTTTGTAAACATCTGAGTTGCGATAGCTTGATGATTTACATTTTTTTTAAGTTAAATTGCTAATTGATAATCTTAAATAAAAATTTCGTAACAAACTCGATAATCAATGGGTGACGTCTCTAGATTTTGACGCGAGTTTCACCTATTTAATCATTAATCGAATAACTGAGTCAGCGACGGTTTGTTGATTCAAATTTCTCAAATTTTTTATAAAATCAACCAACCCACAAATATTTTCAAAAGAACTACGTGACTTTGAATTCCTCATTGCACCTGAGGATACGTAGGAGCGGGAATCATATTCTGTCAAGCCAAAAATTAAATTTTCATAATTTATTTGTTTATTTCATATTTTTTTTTACGAAAGGGGTAAAACAAATATTTTCAAGTATTATTAAGAATTTGCATAATTGATTTGAGGTACCGTCTTAGGATGGGTGTGTTAGGGGTGCTGTGGGATTAACTTTCCGCCCTTCCCTAAGCATAACCGACTCCCGAATCCGATCTGGTTTTCAAAGACTATTTTTCTTGGGTTTTTCCAATTTTTTCCTAATAAAAATAAAATTGGTGGCGACTCCTAAAATTAAAATTATTTAATTTAAGTTGCTATTCCGCCGCGTTTAATTTTACGGTCGCGACAGCTGTTCCTCTCCCTCTTCCTCAAACTCTTTACGAAAATAATATAATAATATCGAGAAAACATATAGAGAGGTGAGACAATCTACACCATTACCCGCATGGCAATAAAGAAAACAACAATACAAACAAATATTCCAACGGCACATATCAACATTTCATGCATAATATAACAAAGTAATACATATTAAAATAACACATACCATTATATTATGCATAATATATTAAAGCAATAAATATTAAAATAACACATATCATACATAATATATTAAAACAGTACATCATATATTTTATCATAGAATATGGTAAGCAGTAAAGTGCAGATGATGCATGAACAGTAAAATGCAAATAATGCATGAACATAATAAACATTTAAAATGCAGATGATGAATGATACACACACTGACTCGTTCCTACTCCATGGAGCTAAACACGGATATCTTAGGGAATGATCCGAATAGAAACTAATAATACTTTATGGCTGCCCAACCAAACTATTGCACTATCCAATCTTTGTGTCTATAGCCCACAGTCCAAAACATCGTGTAGCAGTACACAGTCCAACATCGTGTACCACAAGCATAGTACTTAATAGTCCCCTCAAGATCTCGACTAAGAATAGTGCTTGTCAAGATCATTAGTGTGTTGCCCGTTACCACGGCCCAGAGGTGCTACCACTGTCCACATATGGAATCCTCCGCACACTAATGCCTCCAAGTTCATAAATGAACCACACTATGCTTATCACACCAAACACGGTGTAATTCGCCTCGTCAATCAATCACCAATTATAACCCAAATTGGCACAACACTCTAAGTATGATCTAAAATGACAAAAATACCCTTATTATCCAAATTTTACCATAATTACGAAAAATTTCCAAAATGCCCTTAGTCACAAAATATCAAAATATAGTACGTCCCACCTGACAGTACTACACCACAACATGTCTGGGTCCACCACTTTGGCTTGACAGCAAAACTCATAATATCTTTCAATCGTGTAGGAATTTTATCGCGTTTTCACAATCTCGTTGTTTTCACAAGCGTTTTTAAATTGCGTAAATATATTTTGACATTTTTAAACATCGCAAAATCTTTTTAAATCATTTTCTCAATCGCGTAGGATTTTTAATTCATTTTCTTAACCGAATAGCTTATAATTATTATTTTCAATATGTGTAAAACTATATCTAGTATATTTAAAATACGTAGAGTATTTTTCTTGAGTTCTAAATATAGGATGGAATCTTTTCATTTTATGCATCTGATTTTAATAAATTTTGGCAGCATTTTGCCTATAAAATCAGTATAAGGTATTTTTAACGTTTTCCTCTAAATATAATTTATTTTATTTTTACCCCATAATTTCACTTTGAAACTTACTAACGCGCTTCAAAATTTATGGAATGAGCTCTACGTTAGTATTTTTCAAGCGTCTAATTTAATTCTTATTTAAACTAATTTATGCTAAGTTAAAATTCTAGAACGAAATTTATTCCTTTTATTTTCTCAATGAATCATTGGAATCCATTTATGTTGTAAATCAATTACCTAACCTATCTTAGAAAATAAAATGGCATGTTGGCCAAATCAAAAATAAAATGGTATTCAATTATACTCTAAATGGCATGTTGGCCATAATTAACTTAAATCAACTTTAAATTAATTATTTTACCTAGATTCTTTAAATCAGTGATTTAGAAAATTGCTGAGAACATTTTGATTCTCTATTTTGATGTAAGGCCGTGAGCCTCATAATGTGTTCTTTGGAACACTCATGCAAACCATACATGTTATTCACATCCTACTTTAATAATTATATAATTATAAACACATGCAATTATATAATCACATACAAAATACATATAATTTATTTAAAACCATAAACATGCATAGCAAAAATAATGAAAGCTATAGTCATGCATAGCAAAATAAATCACAAATAGGAAAGCATCTAAACAATCACAAAAATAATAAAAGCCATAAACAATCACACAAATAATGAAAACAATAAAACAATCACACAAATGAATCCTTATGGATTCGGTACACACAATCAAATCCATTTTCCCATCACCACTTAGGGTTAATGAGATTAAATCTCCCTCTTACCTCTAGAAGAAAATTAATCGGTTAGTTTCCTCCTTTCTTTGCAATTTCGTATAGTCTCCCAAACAAATCCCTAAAATTCTTAAATAATTAGTAAAAACACATACAAGGTACAATATTAAAAAACCATGGAACAATCATGGTTAGAAAAATTAGAAATCAAATTTTGAACCATAGAATCAAAACTTACCCTTAAGAAAGTAAGCAAAAGGTTGGATTTTGGATAAGATAGAGTAGGAATTTGGAAAAACTTTGTGAATGAAAAGTGTTTAGAATATGATTTGGGTTTAGGAAATATGATGAGATAAAATTATAGAGGTTTGGTTGTGTGGGGTGAGGGCTTGGCCGAATTAGAGAGAAAGAAAAGAAAAGAAAAGTGTTCTTGGCTCTTGGTAGTTTTTGGAGAGAAAATGGATGCTTTAATTTGTGATAAGTGTGAAACAAATATTGAAAGGGAAATAGGAGGTGCTGCTGCCGTGAGTGGCTTTTTGGGTGAGGTTGAGTGTTTGATTTTGCATGTAAATATCCTAAAGTGTTCACACTAGTTAAGCACATGGCTTAGGTCATTGGATGGTTCAAGAACCATGTAGAACCAAGCCACCTTGCCTCCTTATTTGCAGCCCAAAACCGTGTGGGTCTTCATCCATTTAGGGAATTAATTGCTTTCCAATTACATCTAATTATATGCTAATAAATTAGGCAATTAGTTAAGTTAATTATCCTATTAAAACTAAATCAACATTCTAATCATATAATCAATTAGTTTAATATATATTAACATATATTATAACCTTTAATCAATATTAGTATATCTAATTAATATTTAGATTATAATTAATTAAGAATTAAACTAGCTCACTTAGTTTGCTAATTAAGTAATTAGTTTAGTCAAATTAAGCTTAATTAGCTACTAACCAAATTCAAGCCTACTATTTTTGACTTAATTCTAACCATTGATTTCATCTTTAATTCCTAGCCATAGATTAGATCTAAGGTAGATATTAATTAGTCATAAATCTTGAATTCTAATCTCACCATTGATTTGATCAACGATTGAAATCAAAGGCTTCCTAACTAAGTCTTCATCCAACGGTCCAAATCAAAGTCCATGCTCCTTTTGTTGACCTTTTCCTATTGGTTTAAAAAGTCAAGCCACTTTCGTTGACTTGCTCTCATTGGCTAGAATTTGTCCGGTCAAGACTGATTGTTGCTTTTCCTAACGCGGGTCCCACAGTACTTTTAAAGATCGTGGTCAAACCAAAGCGATTTTTACTATTTTTGAGACAATAGGAATCGTAATATAAAATAATATTATAAAAATATAAAATTATTTTATTGCACAGTTAAATCTGAAAAATTACGAGAATAATATATATATCAATCAAAATTGGGTTTAGTAAGATCCCCCAGCTCCAATTAATTAAAATAAGATTTTTCAGGCCAGAAAATTTTTATTTCCCTAGCTCGGAGCAAATCACACACAACAGTCAAGTACACTCACGGAACAGTCAAATTTAATTTACTGCTCACAGAATTCACAAAATAGTACATTTCGGGACTATATTATAATTATCCCAAAAGTTGGGGTGTTACAAAAAGCATGGCATACTTCTTATTCAAATATATGTTGATGATATTTTATTTGGTACTACTAATGAGTTTCTTTGGAAGAAGTTTGCTAACATTATGCAAAGTGAGTTTGACATGTCTATGATGGGTGAGCTCAACTTCTTCCTTGCTCTCTAAATCAAGCAAACAAAGGATGAGACTTTGATAAGTCAATCCAAGTATTGCAAGGAGCTGCTAAAAAAATTTAGAATGGACAATGCCAAGCATATGGCTACACCAATGGGCATTTCTTGTTATTTGGACAAGGATGGAGCAGGTAAATCTATAGAAATCTCAAAATATAGAGGTATGATTGGCTCACTCCTTTATCTTAGAGCAAGTAGGCTAGATATTATGCTTAGTGTGTGCATGTGTGCTAGATTTCAAGCAAATCCTAAAGAATCACACTTATATGCTGTAAAAAGAATTATGAAATATCTAATAGGCACTTCACAAATGGGTTTGTGGTACGCTAAGGGTGCCTCACGTAGTCTAATTGATTATTCTAATTTTGATTTTTTTGGATGAAAAATGGATAGGAAGATCACTAGTAGGATATGCTACTTGCTTGGAAGCTCACTAGTTTCTTGGCATAGTAAGAAACAAAATAGTGTGGCATTGTCTATAGTTGAAGCTGAATATGTTTCAACTGGGAGTTGTTGTTCTCAAATCCTTTAGATGAAATAACAACTTCTAGAGTATGGTCTTGAGTTTGATCACGTCCCTATCAGGTGTGATAACACTAGTGCAATCAATTTGTCTAAAAATCTCATTTTTTACTCAAGAACAATGCACATTGAGATTAGGCATCACTTTATAAGAGACCATGTTCAAAAAGGTGATTCCATACTTGAATTTGTAGAGATAACTAAACAACTAGCTGATATCTTTACTAAACCTTTGAATAAAGAAGCATTCTTTTATATAAGAAGTGAACTTGGCATATTGGATCAATCGTGTATTTAAATTGCCTTAATTTTTGCTGCATAATTACCATGTTTTAATAATTTTATAATCCAATACTAACTTGAGCATCGGAGTTTCCCTCAAGTTTTTTTTGCAGATGCTTGATCCATGTTTTAAGTCCCCCAAATTTCAAATCTCAAGCTCTTGCTGATGAACATTACTTTCTGGGGGTTCTTGAATAAGAATAATCAGTTTTTGGGTTGCATTTATGATGTTTAGAGTTGATGAAAATAAGGCCAAGCTAAGATGATCCTCAAGATGGCATGAGTTGGTGTTTTAAGGGCTGAATTCTTGAAGAATCTATGTTTCTGATGGTGAAATAACTTGTTTTAAAAAGTTAATAATCAATTATTTGCTCTTTGGAATTGCATGGCACATTGGTGTTGCTCTCTGCCAAGCTAAAATAATTGGTTGTGAGAATCTCACAACTGGTTATAAGGTTATTTGGTGCTCTCTAGAACACACAAATAACTGGTTATGAAATGACTATAACCGGATATTCATTTCTCACAGAGGCTACATTTTCACAAGTCACGAAAATAACTGGTTATCATATTCCCATAATTGATTATTCCACACAAATAGAGGCTGGGCTTTTCTCAAACACAAAAATAACCGGTTATGCCCACACAATAACTGGTTATTGAATACCATTTAAACAGCAACCAACAGTCTCCTTCTTTATTCACAATAGCCCCTTCTCCATTTTTATCTTCTTTCTCTCAACTCTCACCAACACCCGCTCTCTCAAACACCTCACCCACTCCAAATCCAACAAAAATGCACCACTCAAACACCATTTCCACTTATTTCTTACATTTTCACCTATTAAAACTCCCATTTTCTTCCAAAAATCTCACCTCTCTTCGTGGTTTCTCTCTCCCAACCGAGCCCTAACTCCTATTTCCATCATGGCCAACAGCTCTTCTCACCCCAAGCGAGCTTGCACAATAAAATCCCTCTGTACCCAAGGAAACACTTGCCCTAGCCAATGACCCAGACTTTTCCCTAAGCCTAGACTGTGGCAGATACTTCTCCCATCAAAATCAGATGAAGAAATATTGATTAGAGTTTCAAGCTCAAAATATCATTAAGCCTAAGTACATGGATTGGGATTTCTTCGCCAGAGAAGGATTTACATTCCTCATAGAGTTATTGGAGTTTCATGGGTTAAAAACTTTTGTTACTACCCACTGTGGGTACTACTATCTTGAACCAAGCAAAGTTTTCTTCTGCAATTCGAGCATTACTGGAGGAAATTTGGTCTCAGAATTCAAAATGTACAGAATTATTATGACCCTAGTCAATGGAATCCCTTGTTTGGTCTCACTTATTTTGGGGAAAAATTTACGTTGGATAGTCACAACACTTGGGAGAGGTATGATAGAGAACAGGCTGCAAGAAGCATGCTTCAGTAGGGCATTCAAGTACCGAACGGATCCTTCACCGTTGGCTGTTTGACTCCCCAGGTTCTTGTTCTCCATTTTGTGGTAATACACATATTGGTTCCTAAGGCAAGCAACTTTGCCTTGGTTGAGTACGAAGACGTCTTCCTGCTATGGGGCCTTACACATCGATAACGTATCAATTTGTCCTTTTACGTCATGCACTACATGATAAGAGCCAAAGAAAAGATGACGATGGATCTCCTCTACGCCTTGATCGTTGCTAAACTTCTAGATCAATATAAGCTCAACTTAGAGGATGATGGAGTCATGAACACTACCAGTCAGCACAAGTTCAGAATAACCTCTACCAATCGCATGCAAATAAAGAAACTAAATGGTGAATGAGTTTATGGTCATGGAGGTGAGGCAGCCACACAATAAGGAGGTATTCCCGCTGTCCCTATTGATGTGCCTATGGAAGAGGCACCTACCACCAATGAAGACCGCATCCCAGCTACCCTTAAAAGCATCCAAGCCCAGCTTACAGATCTTCGAGCTTATTAGGAGCATAGCATTGGAGTCATTTATGACTGCTTGGACAGCATTGAATGTCGCCTTCCACCACCAGAGAATGATGGGGCTTAGGTGTGGATCACCTCTTTTTCAGCTAATATGCTTCTGACTTAGCGTATAGGACTTAGATCTTGTGTAAAGGTTATTAGGAATCACACTAAGCTCATTTCTTGGTTTTTACTCAACTTAAATGGCTTGCAAAATCATGATCTATACTTGTGGAAATTTTGTTTAAGTTTGAGCAAAATGGTTTTAGAAAGTTTGAAAAGATTTTAGGAATCTTTGGTTGCAAAATCCTTAGAAATCTTATTTTTCTTGACAAACTAATAATAGGTTATCACTGTTCAAGAGCAGGTTATTTGACTAACAGAGGAACGCGCCTAAATGTTTTTTTGAAAGGAATAACCAATTATGGATTTCCTATAATCGGTTATTCACTATGTCAGGAGCTTCCTTTTATGTTTTTCAAAAGCTCCTAACTGATTATGGAATTCCCGTAATTAATTATTATAAAAGTTAGAGGCCCACCTTTTTTTAAGGCTCATAACCAGTTATGGATTTCCAATAACTGGTTATGCTAAACCAAATAACCAGTTATTGGAAATCAATAACCGGTTATCTGGGAAAGCATAAAGCACGTTCCAATGTCTCTATTGGAGCATTTAATACCCCCAACAACTAGGGCTACACATAACCCAACCAACCCGACTAACCCGACCTAACCCAACATTGTATTTTCAGGTTGGTTAAGGTCATCGGGTTAGATCAGGTCAAATCCAATTAACACGATGAAAATGACATATTTTATACATTAATAAACCCTCATTTTTAGTCATTTATACTCTTTATGTACTTAATTGATTGTGCTTGGTCATGTTTTATAAGTTTGGGCTCAAATTGGGCTAAATTGATCTTTTCCAGCATTATTGAGATTTTACACTATTTCTGTATTTTGTCCATATCTTGAGTTCTAGATATCTAAAAATTATGTATTTTACCTTGTAGGAAAGATAAGAGAGAGCTCTACAATTTCATGAAGAGCTCCTGGGCAAAATCGGACACCTAGTGGAGCTAATTGGGCCTGGAAGTCAGAACACGGGTTCTGTTACTGGAACCCGAGCAGTGTGCACTAATCATGTCATAACTTGGGCTGTAGATGTGATATGGGTCTCAAAATGGTACCATTTTAAATATAAGACATATATATTAAATTCATATGAGACAAAATTTGAAAACTATGATGTTTCGATGGAATTTTCATCCCTTGAAATTAGAGCACGAGTTTAGAGACCCTTTGAGAATGTTTTATGCATAACTTGAGTTGTAGAGCTCCAAATGATATGCGGTTTAGGGCCAATTACTCATAATGGGCCCAGTTTTGTAACTAATAGGGTTATAATGATGTGAGGCCAAAATAATAGTTAGTTTATAGCTATAGAAGTAGAAAACTGAGATCAATTTTTCATTCCACACTTTTCTCACCTTCTCTATCTAGATCTAGATCTTTCTCTCTTCTTCTTCCTTCTTCCTGAAGCTCCTTCATGGTGATGGCTATGGAGGGCTAAAATTCTGTAATCAATTCAAACATTTTTGAAGAAATTATGGTTTGGATTCTTGAGATCTTGGTTCTGTTTTGTGTTTGAATTGTATTTGGATTTCTCTTCTTCCTCTTCTTCTTGATCTTGAATGCATGAATGATGATTCTGTTTATTTTTGATCTAATTGGATCTTGATTTAAGATTGAGAATTATGATGAATTTAGGATTGATTGATCTAAATTAATTATGGAATTAAAGAGGTTAGGTTACTGATTTGTGTCTAGGTAAATTGAATTCGGAAATCAAATTAACATAGATTCCAACATGAATTGTGCAATTACAAATTTGTGTGTTAATTGTTGATTGAATTCTAGATGATTGTCTAGTATGAATTTTGGATTTGATGCGGAGATTTTGGTTGAATCCAAATTAACCATTCAAATGCACTTCAAATATTTGTTGAAAGATCTATGATAGAATCAACCCAATTTTGGATAGGTTTTTGAATTGATTGCTCTCTTAATTGAATTTATTTCACTTTCATTCTGTTATTTACATATTCTGAGTCCTCAAATCCTTTACCCAATTTTGGCTTAATCTGATCAAATTGCATTTACAATCCTTGAGAGACGATCCAGTGTTATTTCCTATGCTACAAGTAATAGGCATAACTCAGTTATAATTTAGATTGAGTTCGGCACTCGTCACCTGATCAGTGGTTAGTTCAGGTGATAGGTTCACAAATACAACCCTTGAACTCGACCCAATTACCCAATGACCCAAAATTAAATACTGTCATTTTGTGCTAACATTTTACATAGAAAAACTTCAGTTCACTTTCATTTTCATTATTCCTCTTCCTTCACTTTTCTTTATTTCCAATTCCTCTTCCAGCACGTTCCTGAATTGAACCATAACCCCCTTCCTTGCCATTGCACCACCACCCCACTAGCAACTCTAACAACCACGTCACCACCTTCCTCTGCCACCATCGCAACCCACCAACCCATCAGACCTCCTCCACCGTTCGACCAACCCCTTTCTGCCACAAGCCATATCCACGCCGACGCCTCTGCACATGAACCACCACCCATGGCCATGACCTAGCCACCATGAGCTTCAAATCAAGCTGCACCACCGCCTAGATCTGCCACTTCTCTCACCCAAATCTAGGACCCAACCACCAGATCCACGAGCCAACCAACCCAGATCCGACTGCTATGCTATCGTACTGGAGCACTTTGACCGGACTGCAACCAAACCCGTCAGTCACTTGAGCCGCCATATGTCACCATCGTCATCTTCCCATGCATAGCCACCGCGTAATGGCACTGTGCGACCACCCCTCTAGCCGTAACCTCTGCACCGCACCGCCAGATGCATAGAAGGAAGAACCCCTCCCCTTTGTTTCCTTTTTTTCCATTTTTTTTGTTTTATCCTTTTTATTTTTATTGGTTATGATTTTAGTTTGCTGATAGCTTAAGTTAACTTATTTGGATTTGAAATATGGTAGAAAACAAAAAAACTTTCCTTGTTTAAAGCCAAATTAGTTCAATTTTTGGTATAGCTTTCCTTGTTTAATTCTTGAATCTACAAACAAGATTTCCTTGTTGTTCACTGCAAACATGAATCATGTTGATTTGTATATTGTGGATACATTGGTTTGATTTTTAGTTATGAATCTCGTCAATATAATCATTATTGAGATGCTTGAGTTTGATTTCACAGGTTTGATTTGTGAGTTCATTCTCGTCAAAATAATCCTCTGTCTTCTATCCTCTGTCCTCTCGCTATTTGTAAATTTGAACAACCTGACAACCCAACCCAAACCAACCCAATTGTAATCAAGTTGGTTCGGTTTAGGTTATTTGAAAAAAAATTTCAAACCCAACCTAACCCATGTGCAGCCCTACCAACAACCACCAACGGCTATTAATTAGTTTGGGTTATAAATGAAAGTGGTTGGGCATTAAAACTAGTTAGAGAACAATCTGAAAATCATTCTTGAGCATTAAATTCGTGTTTTACTATTATTTCTCTAAAACCTCTATTTTGAGCTTCAAGTGTGTGAATTCTTAATACCCATAGAACTTCAATTTGTATTATCCACTCTTGAGAGAGTTTCATTTCATCTATACTTTGATTAATCTGTAAAGATGGTGAGGTATCCCTCAAAGATTTTGTAAGGGTGAGGTATCCCTTTGTAGTTGAGGCTCAAGCACAAAGAGTGAGGTATTCCAAAGTGTGTTGAGTGCTCTAGTTTGTAAAAGTTGTAAGCACCTGTTGAAACTTAAAGATATAGTGGAATTATTGGGTGATTACTTGAGGACTATATGTAGGCCACAAGTGGATTGGTGGCTGAACCAGGATATACTTTGTGTTTGATCTTCTAAACTCTACTCTTTTACATTTGAACACTATTTTACTGGCTTGCTTGAATACCATCTTGCTTGGGTGTTTTATTTATGAGTGAAAGTTTTCAATCTTATCCATCCATTCATCTCTATTAATCAATAGCTTCAACGAAAATTGATAATAAAACATTGCGAACGATTTGTGAAAATATTTTACATACTCAATTCACCCCCTCTTAAGTATTGAGGCCACTTGGTAACACAAATTAATAAAATGAGATTCTATTTTGGGATGAGAAAGGAAGTTGTTTTGGCTTTTGAAACCTTTCTAGAATTATTTGTGGTATTACTTTATTTTTTCCCCTAAAATAGCTGGAATGATTATGATGAAATGTTTTATTGTTAAACTACTGAGGATTTGTGATTCTCACCCTCTGTGTTGTGATTTTCAATAATGATTCCAGGAAAGAAGACTTATGGGAAGTAAAGTGCTGACTAGAGCTTGGAGGCTTAGCATAGTTTTTAATTCTATAGTTAGTAGTTTTATAACTGGATGTATGATAGGAATACTTTGGAACTTGTATATTTTGTGCCTTAAGAGGCCTAGTCTACAAACTATGTGCATATTGTATTTATGAGAAATATTGATGTTATATATTATTTATCCTTTTTGCGACTCATATTTTCTGTATATAAGTAATTGTTTTATTGCAAAATGTTGATTAGTATGTGGTAGCATGTGCCTGAATCTAATTACTAAGGTATAATTATGGTTATACTGTTAGTATTAAATTTGGGATGTTACACTATGAAGTTATTAGGTTGTAATAGGTTGGATATAATCAATAGAAGTGAAATAGTGTCTGATAATGATCTTGGATTCACTTTTAGATTTTCAGGAAGCATTTTCTTCTAATAAAGATGTTATGGAATAGGATTAATTCAAAAGAGGTCATATGGAAGCTTAAGTATAGTATGATAAGAAACTACTTGGAGCTTTCTGCGTATGTTAATCAAATTTTGAGGACAAAATTTTTAAAAGTGGGGAGAATTGTAACATTTTCAACCTAATAGTCCTAATCAAGGTTATAGAAACTCAATAATATTGGTATAAGTTATCAATTAAATTTTGGATCAATTTGAGCGTAATTCTATAACACTGAATATGAAAATTAGCTAAAGTTTTCTGCATAAACAACTGATATAATGGAAATAAACATGAAAAATTTATTTCTAAGTTATAAGTGATGGGAAAATGATGATGTAAATCATGGAGAATCAGATGAATTGATCTGGTATTTTTAACAACACTGAATGAGAGTTTAGAAAATCAATTGAATGGTTAAATAGATCAGAAAATCATAAAATTTTGTGGAGATATCAGGTATAGGATGGAGAATATTTTGGTAAGAAATACTAGTTAAGGTGAATATCAATAAGCTCATTTGCTTAATTCTTAAGTATAACCTGACTCAAGGAAGAGTAATAGAGCTTAATTGATAAATAGCAGTATATGAAAAATTATGAAAAAATGGATCTGAGGACTAAGTTGAGTCCTAAAATTTTCTATAACACTTATGAATACTTGAAAACTTAACTTTAGAAGATTAAAGTATGCATAACAGATACAAAAGTTTCAACATAGAAATTTTCCTTACTTTTCTCTAAGTCCATCGCCTTACTATGTGCTCATCTTATTCAAACAAATTGACTTTTCTTTTCATCTTTTCACTATCATTTTCACGCACAAGAAGCTGTTCGAAATAGAGCAAGGCACGACCAAGAAGGAAAAGAAGAGAAAAGAGAAAAAAAAAAGAGGAGAAAAGGAAAAGAAAAAGAAGGAGAACCAAGCTTGAGAAGCTAGGGTGAAAAGTAGGGGTCCTTTGCACTAAACTTGTTTTTCTTTTTGTAATGCTTTTGAACTTATTTATGGTTTTTGAAGCTTGTGGAGGCTACAACCAACTAAAAAAAATAGAATGAAATTTCATGCTTTTATTCCTTACCTTCATCATATTATTCTTATTTTATGGAACCTTGAATAAAAATTTTGTTATTAGTTGTGTTATGGAGTGGTATGACTCACGGCTAACTCATGGACACAAAGGAATTTTTGAGGATTTTATACTCTTGCTTTTAATTCTAGTTTACGAGATTAATTCAAGTTTGAAATGAATTTTATACATGAATAGTTGATGAGTTTAAAAAAATGGTCATCAAGAGGGTCCTTTGCTATGTGACTTGTTCTTGATTTCTTATGTTTGTGAATAATTGTTTGAAGTACTAAGAGTTATTTTGTATCACTTTTATTGACTTTGAATTGAATTGTTTTGTGTTTTATTGTTCATGGCTAAGATTTACTTTGAGTTAACCTTTATTGGATTTGAATTGAGTTGGTTTTATGTCTTGAAATACATGGCCAAGCATCCTTTATTGACTTTGAAATCTAGTTGGTTTTGGCATCTTGATGTTCACGACCAAGACAATGAATCGTATATTCCAATTGTTGTGCCCATGTGTTTGCACTTTAATATTATGTTCACACTTTAATTTTTTTTCTATATTTTTTGTTTGTAGAATCATATGTTCCAATTGTGCATTCTTTGATTTTCTATATTATTTGTTAGTTAAGTTGACTAATGGAAGGTAGTTAGTTGAAGAAATTATCAAGTTAGTTATGAAAAGCAAGGCTTGACCATGACTTGTCTATAGTAACTTTGTGTTTGATATTGGTCATTTGATATTATATTGCTCCTTAACAAATCAAGTTGAGCTAGAATGTGAATTTGTATTGCTCCCTTAATTATTTAAGGTTGAGCTAGAATGTGTGATAGATTAAACAGTGCTCATGGAATTGTATATGAGAATTTTGGACATTTGTCCTTGAAGGGGATTGATAGTGTGAGGAAGATTCCCTCCTTATCTTAGATGAAGGGTACTATGAGGAAGGATGATTCCCTCCCTATCAAAGTAGTTAAGGATGGACATTCTCTCTCTACTTGAATTGAGATATATTAAATAAAGAATGATGATTCCCTCATTATTATGGTAGTTTGAGGATGGACATTCCCTCACTGCCTATTTGATGATTGAAATATGATTAATGAAAGACTGATGATGGATGATTCCCTCATTATTCAGGTAGTATGAGGTAGAGCATCATCTCTTTACCTATTTGATTCCTGAGATATGAATAATGAGAAATGATGAAATTTGATAAATAATTATAAAATAAGATGTAGAAAATCAAGTTTCCTAACTTCCATAAGCATTATAGAAAATTGTAGGATTCATCTCAATCCTAGTTTCACCATTTTCATAAATTCTCATATATCAGACTCATCATTCTGGTATTTGCACTCACTTAGTGTACTTAAAAATACCAAACTAACTCAGTTTATCCTCAAACTTTATCTACATCTCAAACCATATATTTGTGTCCTAGAAATAAGTTCACCAGATTTATTTTCTTTAACTAAGCAATTTATGTCATTATCTAAGTCATTTTGAGCTACTTTTCACATTCAGTGTTGTAGCAAAGTGCTTAAACTAACTCAAAATGTCACAAAATTTAGCAAACATATCATGCAAGTATTGTGATACCTTTGTAACTATAAACAAGGCTAACATGTTAAAGAGGATGTTACATTATGTCTCAAATTATGATGATGGATCCATTGCCTATGATTAATAAGGCATTCTCTCTCGTGATTCAGCAAGAATGACATATGAATACTGAGTCCTTAAGTGATCCTTTGATTGAGTCCATGACGCTGGTGAATCGTACTTAAGGTATAGATCATGGAGTGAATACTTGAAGAAAGCCACCATTTGGTAGAGATGCAGGTGGCAATTCTAGCAAACACTACACACATTGTCAAGAAAAGGGTCATACAATTGAAACATGCTACAAAAAGCATGGTTACCCACCAGGACCCAAATTATAGACTTACAATTACTCAGTGAAAAATGCTACCATTGATGGTGATCTTGCTGAACCAAAGAGGGAGGAACAGGAAGTCTCTAATATTGGTCTTACTCCTAATCAGTGTCATGGCTTGCTCAACCTGCTTCAGCAATCCGATTTATCCACCAGTGCACCTAAGCATTAGTCCAATTTAAAAGTGTCAAACATTAGTAATTCTCTCATTGAAAATAACTATGTTAATGTTGTAGTTCCAGGTATTACTCATTCTTCCATCTTATGTAAACTGAGATGCAAATCATGGATCTTGGATACTAGGGCAACTAATGATATATGTAGTTATTTCTCTGCTTTTACTATTTGACATAGGATAGATCCCATTGCTATCTCCTTTCCAAATGGCCATTCTATGTTGGCTAAATCTCGTGGTATTGTTCATATTTTTCCACAATTACCATTAGTTAATGTTCTCTATGTTCCTGAGTTCACTGTAAATTTAGTATCTGTGACTCAATTGATTTCTCACCTTGGTTGTCAACTCTCTTTCAAAGGTTCTTTTTTCATTCAACAGAGGCTTGCTATGAAGATGATTGGTTTGGCTGAACAAAGAGGTGGACTTTATAACTTGGTAACTTATGATTTTGAAGCTTTTAACAAGACAACTTTCATATGTCACTTCACTGCCAACACATGTAACCACACTACCACTACAAATACTAATTGTTCTTTATGGTATTTACGTCTAGGCCACCTTTCCCTTCATTGTACAAAGTTGCTACATTCTCAATTTTCTTTTATTCCATGTAATAATCCTCATCCATGTGATATCTGTTTCTATGCTAGACAACATAAACTTCCTTATCCAATAAGTACTTCCAAAATTTTTCATGTGTTTGACTTGGTGCATGCTGATATTTGGGGACCTTTCATGGTCCCCTCCATTTTTGGACATAAATACTTCCTCACTATTGTTGATGACTTGTCTAGGTTTACTTGGGTCTTTTTAATGAGTCATAAATGTCAAAAAAGAAATATTATCCAAACATTTGTTAATAGAATTAACACACAATTTGGCCTTAAGGTTAAGGTCATTCAGATTGACAATGGACTAGAGTTTTTAACGAAAGATTTTTATGCTAATAAAGGCATTTTACATAAAATTTTATATGTAGCTAATCCTCAACAGAACAGTATTGTTGAAAGAAAACACCAAGGCATTCTTGCCATTACTAGAACAATTGCTTTTCAAGCTCATTTACCAAAGGTTCTCTGATCCTTTGTTGTTTTGCATGCTGTGTACCTCATGAATAGTGTCCCAAGTCCAGAATTGTACAATAAAAGTCCTTATCAATTACTTTGCAATACTCTTCTTGATTTGACACTTCTTTATGTCTTTGTATCTCTTTGTTTTGAATGCACTCTACCTATTCATCGTCCAAAATTTTCTTCTAAGTCCTGTAAATGTGTTTTTCTTGGTTTCAAGGAAGGCACCAAAGGATATGTTCTTTTTGACCTATAGTCCAAAGCAATTTTTGTGTCTCGTGATGTCCTCTTCCATGAACATAATTACCCTTTTTTGACTAGCAATTCTGATTACTTTGGTACCTCCTTTACTTCTTTACCCTCCATACCACTTAATGACAATGACTTTACCTATGCCTTTCCCACCTCACTTAATACTTCTTTTCCATCTCCACATCCTTATACACCTAACCATGACCCATATACTCAGTGCCTACCATCTATGTTGTAACATTCTCCTTAACCTAATACTCCTAATTAGGATTATAAAAACCCAGTAACTCCGATATGAGTTATTTGGTAATTTGGGTAACCTTTTGGACTAGTTTGAGCATAATTTTATAACACCTAATATGAAGAATAGCTAAAGTTTCTGCAAAAATAACTGATATGATGGAAATAAGTATGAAAAATTTATTTTTAGGATATAAGTTATTGGAAGAGATGTGGTAAATTTTGGAGAATCAGATGAATTGATTTGGTATTTTTAACAATACTGAATTAGAGTTTAGAAGACGGATTGGATAGTTAAATAACACAAAAAATTATGAAATTACATAGAGATGACAAGTAAGATATGGAGAATATTTTGGTAAATAATAACAATTAAGGTGAATATCAGTAAGTATATTTACTTAATTTTTAGGTTTAACGTAATTCAAAGAAGAGTAATGAAGCTTAACAGATAAATAACAGTATATGAAAAATTATGGAAATAAGGATCCAAGGACTAGGTCGAGTCCTAAAATTTTCTATAACACTTAAGGTAACTTGAAAACTCAGCTTTGGAAGATTAAAGTGTACGTGATAGATATAAAAGTCTCAACATGAAATATTTGTCACAAAGCTTAGTCATCCACTGCCAAAGAGAGTCCAGATTTTTCTACTCATTTCACCCTCACTTTTCTTAATTCATTTTCATCTCATTCTTTCCATTTTTTGTAACATTCTCCTTAACCTAACAGTCTTAATCAGGGTTATAGAAAATTCAGTAATATTGGTATAAGTTATTAGTTAAATTTTGGATCAATTTGAGCGTAATTCTATAACATCGAATGTGAAAATTAGCTA
This sequence comes from Ormosia semicastrata, assembly GCA_029884595.1. NCBI lineage: Eukaryota > Viridiplantae > Streptophyta > Magnoliopsida > Fabales > Fabaceae > Ormosia > Ormosia semicastrata. The sequence goes on from JAQQTO010000060.1 coordinate 83,358,379, forward strand.
AAGTTTTTGCATAAACGGCTGATATGATGGAAATAAATATGAAAAAAAAATTAGGTTATAAGTGATTGGAAAGAGACGTGGTAAATTTTGGAGAATCATATGAATTGCTCTGGTATTTTAACGACACTGAATAAGAGTTTAGAAGATCGATTGGAATAGTTCAAAAAATCATGAAATTTTGTGGAGATATCAAGTATAGGATGGAGAATATTTTGGTACCAAATACTAGTTAAGGTGAATATCAATAAGCCCATTTGCATGAATGTAAAGTGTTAAGTCAGAGTGCATACATAGACAAAGGGTTAAGACGGTTTAACATGCATGAATCCAAGAAAGGACTCTTGCCTATGTCACATGGTGTAAGCCTATCTAAGGCTCAATCCCCCTCCACCCAGGATGAGAAGGAGCACATGAGCAAGATTCCATATGCATCTACAATTGGATCTATCATGTATGCCATGTTATGTACTCAACCAGACGTTTCATATGCTTTAAGCATAATGAGCAGGTACCAGTTTGATCCTAGTGAGAGTCACTGGACTGTTGTCAAGAACACCCTTAAGTACTTGAGAAGGACTAAGGATTCATTCTTGATATATGGAGTCGAGGAAGAGCTACTTGTAAAAGGTTGCATTGATGCTAGCTTCCAGACCGATAAGGAGGACTCTAGATTGTAATCGGGTTTTGTTTTTTGCCTGAATGGTGGGGCTGTGAGTTGGAAGAGCTCAAATCAGGAGATAGTCACCGATTCTACCACAGAGGGTGAGTATATTGCTGCCTCCAATGCAGCAAAGGAGGCTGTTTGGATCAGAAAGTTCATTACTGAGCTTGGTGTAGTTCCTAGCATTGTAGACCTAGTGGACCTCTATTGTGATAATAATGGAGCCATTGCACAAGCTAAAGAGCCTAGATCTCAAGAGCAATCTAAACATATACTTAGGAGCTTCCAACTCATTCGTGAGATCATCGATAGAGGAGATATGAAGATATGTAGAGTACCAACAGATGATAACATCACAGATCCACTAACATAGCCTATTGTGCAGCAAAAGCACGAGGGTCATACTAGATCTTTAGTCATTAGACATATACCTGATTCACTTTAGTGCAAGTGGGAGATTGTTGGTGTATACCCTAGAGGCCATTTTATTTTGACTATGTTTACATACATTGTATTATGTTATTTATTTAATACATGAGGCATTTCATTTATTATGTTGTTTATTATAAATATAATAAAGTCCTTAGAATAGTAAGTTTAATGCCATAGGACATCAAGTGGATGACTTGATCGTGAGATCCTATTGGATAGAATCAGAACACTATTCTTAAATATCCCTAGTCAAGTCTTATTATTAATTAGGACAACAATAATGCATTGAGACTAGTATGTGCATAGACTGATGGCCATATCTCACGAGTCATAGATATGAGATATCAAGTCTTCACATGGGATACATATTAGAGTAATGATTTATTGGATTGACCCACCATGAGAACGCTTCGTGGATCATTACATGAGTGTCATAAGCGATTCTCAAAGTGACAATGGTATATGTGGTCCTTTGACTTGAAATCACCACGATTCCTATATGAGGAGTTGTATGCTTTAATGCCATCAAAACATCATTTGTAACAAGGTGATTATAAAGTTAGTTACTGGACATATCGTGAATCATGCAAAGGGATGTGAGTGACCTAGATGGGATTTATTTCTCTTACATAACAGGAGTGATATCTTCGGGCCCCTGATTGCATGAGACTGCGAAATGTATAGTCATGCTTAAATGAATCAATATGAGATATTAATCTCTTTTGTTATTACTAAGTCTACTTAAATATCAGGAAACGAAAGATTAAACAATACAAGGGTGACACGTTCCATGTCTTATGTTCAATCTAGATATCTGGTCAAAGGGACTAAAATGTATGGAAACATTGGTCATGGAAAGATTATGTCAAATCACCGACATTCTCATTACTTGGGTAGTAGTGATGTGTTGCTAGATACCGGTCACTACTTATAATATTAAAATGGGATTTTAATATTACTGCCAACATCATGAGAACCTGCAGGGTCACATACATATAACAGATTAAGTTGGAGCGATTAGAATCCAAGTTGGACTAGGGTTCTGTCGTGGGACAGACTCATAATAGATAAGTCCAAGGTTGCACTACTAAACCTACTACTACTCTCACTCGCATAAGGCAGTCACTATTATAAATAGTACAGCTAAGGGGCTATCAAGGTGCATTAGTTGCAAACCCTAGTCGTACTCTAACAAAAATAATGAGTGAGTGAGTGACAGGTTTCTCTTCTCTTAGCAGTTAGCACTGTGCAAGAGATGTGAGACTCCAAGATCATAGATGTTGGACGTTTATGAATCTGTTCATATGGACAATATAGAGGTACCATCATTGATGTGGTACTAGTGATTTGCTTGATCGTTGTTCATCTGGTTTTAAGAGGTAAACTCAAAAAATCACATTTCATGACTCTCTTTTTCGCATGGATCCTTGGTGGGAATCCTTTTCTGTTGTGCTTTTGTTCACAAAATCCCTAATAGCCATAAGTGGATTGGTGGCTGAACTAAGATAAACCTTGTGTTTGATCTTCTAAACTCTACTCCTTTACATTTGTGCACTGTTTTATTGGCTTTCTTGAATACTATCTTGCTTAGGTGTTTTATTTATGAGTGAAAGCTTTCAATCTTATCCATCCATTCATCTCTATCAATCAATAGCTTTAACAAAAATTGACAATAAAATGTTTTGTGAAAGATTTGTGAAAATATTTTATATACTCAATTTACCTCCCTTCTTGAGTATTGAGGCCACTTGGTAACAAGTGGTATCAGAGTTAGACTCTTGTGTAAAGAGCTTAGTAGCTTCAAGAGAAGTGATGACTTCAAATGGTTTTTCTTCCGAAAGTTCTTTTATAAATATACCCCCTATTTCAATAAGGATGGTTACGCCTATTAGAAAGAAAGGATGAAAATTTTTATTTAAGCTATTGATCTTAATGTGTGGGATGCAATTGAAAATGGCCCCTTTGTTCCCATACGTATGGTTGATGGTGTAAGAACTAATAAACCAAGAAGTGAATGGATCGATGAGGACAAAAAGAAGGCTCAAAACAATTTGAGAGCCAAGAACATCGTTACTACTTCCTTGGGGTACGATGAATTCTTTAGGGTGTCAAATTCTAAGACCATCTAAGAAATGTGGGATACCTTACAAGTGACTCATGAGGGCACAAGTGAGGTAAAAAGATCAAGGACAAACACTCTCACTCATGAATATGAATTGTTTGGAATGAATTAAGGAGAAAGCATTCAAGAAATATAAAAGCGGTTCACTCATATTATAAATCATCTTGCTTCATTGAGAAAAACTTTTTTTAATGAAGATCTTATTAACAAAATGTTGGAGTGTTTGAATAGGAATTAGCAACCTAAAGTGACAGCTATTGCAGAGTCAAGGAATCTATCAACAATGACACTAGCCACTCTATTTAGGAAGCTCCAAGAGCATGAATTGGAGTTAAATAGGCTCAATCAAAATGAGAAGCATAATAAAAGGAAAAAAGGAAATATGTAATTGGCTAATATCTTATGAAGAATGTGTTTTGATGATTACAAACTTAAAGATGTTACAAGATCAAGTCCAAGACCCTCAAGACCATCAAGTATAGCTTTTAGGACTTCAATCAATTTGTAAAGGTATATAAGGATTCACAATTGCTCAATCTTACATTTCAAAATAGCACACAAGTTTTCAAGGCTTCAATATGGTTTGTTAATTTCCAAAGAATCAACCATCTCGTGTCCATAAGCTTACAAGATCATATGGAATCAAGAGCAACATTTAAAAAGGCATAAAATATGTTTTTTACTTGTATTATTCGAATAAGGGGTTCCTTATTCGAATAACACAAGTCAGAGATTTCAAATAATCTTTCAAGAAAAGAATTTTTTGAATAAGCCCTGTGCTATTTGAATAAATGGTTCAAAAAATGTTTTGGCACGAATAAGTTATTCGAATAACAAAGTGTTATTCGAATAACACATCTTCAGGAAATCATTTTATTACATGGTTATTCGAATAACAGATTCATTATTCGAATAATAAGCTTTTCCACAAAACCATATTTTTAATGGTTATTCGAATAACAAACCTGTTATTCGAATAACAAGATCCTAGGAAATCAAAACTTCGAATGGGTTATTTGAATAACATGAGTGTTATTCGAATAACATGTTTTCCCAGAAGCCATATATTTAAGTGGTTATTCGAATAACAAAGATGTTATTCGAATTGTGGAAATAGGTTTGCCCCAATGATTTAATATGTTAAGTTTTGATGATGACAAATATAAGACAAAAAGAATGATGCTTATGCTTAATAAATGTGTTTTATAGATAACAAATGCATCACAAAAGAATATTGATCATGTTACATAAATGTGCTTAATGAGATATATTGTATCATGCATGATTATGTACTTTATCTAGTTATATTTCACTTAATAATCATGCAATGAGATATATGTAACATTCATCATAAAATATATCCAATAATATTTTATATGAGTTATAAATGAATTAATATTGGATATGTCTATGAAAGTCTTGTATGCATGTTAGACTAACTAGAGTTATACATTTATGAATCATGCATATGAAGATATTGAGTTATGAATTTGAACTAACTATGTTTGGTTAAGTGAGCAATACTTTGTAGGATAGTCCAAGTACCAAGAGTGAGCATTGCAACAAGAAAGTAAAAGATCACAACTATACTCTACTCAAGGAGAATGAAAATGATAAAGGTGTTCTAGGCATTTGCAAGATTTGAAGAGAATGAATTTTTGGAAGCTTGGATTACATCAAGAAGTGATGGTGGCAAAAGATCTAGTCCAACATTTTCAAGAATAGCTTATAGGACTTAGATCTTGTGTAAAGGTAAATGGGATTCACATTAAGCTCAAAATATGTTTTAACATCTTTAAAAATGTTTCTAAAATGTTTAAATACCCAACAAACTATTTTTGGAAAGCTAGTCATGATGGTAGATCATTTCTATGAAAAATAGCAAAGTTTGTGTTTTGTAAAACTGACCTTTGGTTACTCTTTTGATCATATCTTTTAAAATACTTTGATTTTTGCTCTAAAACTTGTCTCATATGAAAATAGACTCAAAGATCTTTCCAATGAGTGGTCATTTGCTTAAAACGGATAAGAAACGAAGAAGTTATGATCATTTAAAGTCAGTTTTCAAAACCAGAGTGGTTTATTCGAATAACAGATGTGTTATTCGAATAACCAAAGCCTTATTCAAATAACAAAAGTGTTATTTGAATAACACACCTGAGAAAACGTTGCAGAAGGTGTTTTTTGAAGATTTATTCGAATAACACAAGCCTTATTCGAATAACAAATGTGTTATTTGAATAACACAACTTAGAAAAGTTCCAGAACGTGTTTTTGATGATTTATTCGAATAACCAAAAGTGTTATTCGAATAACACAAGTCTTATTTGAATAACAAGTTGCAGAAAACAGTGAAATAAATGGAATTATTCGAATAACACATGTGTTATTCGAATAACACAATATTTATTCGAATAACAGAGTTCTTATTCGAATAACATTTGATCAGAAACGTTCTCAACGGTCATAAAACGGCTAGTTTTCATTATAATTCATTTCCAATCTTTACCCAACGGCTCTAAATATTATTGGGCTATAAATATAAGTGTTTGGGCATCAAAGAAAAGTTGGAGAACAATATGAAAATTACTCTTGAGCATTAAATTCGTTTTTCACTCTCTATTTCTCCAAATATCTGTTTTTGAGCTTAAAAGTGTGATTTCTTGATACCCATTGATCTTCAATTTGTATTATCCACTCTTGAGAGAGTTTCTATCAATTCTACCTTTGTATAAACTGTAAAAGAGAGGGTGAGGTATCCCTCAAAATTGTAAGGGTGAGGTATCCCTTGGAAATAGAGGCTCAAACACAAAGGGTGAGGTATCCCAAGGTGTGTTGAGTGCTCAAGTTTGTAAAGGTCATCAAGCACAGTAAAGCTTGAAGAATTGGAGGCTCTAGCACAAGGGTGAGGTATCCCAAGGTGTGAGGAGTGCTCTTATTTGTACAAAGGTTTTCCTAGCACCCGTGAAGTCTAGGAGATAGTGAAGAAAATCTCAAGTTAAGCTTGGGGACTGGATGTAGGCCACAAGTGGTTGGTGGCTGAACCAAGATAAATCTTAGTGTTTGCTTTTCTCAACTCTATCTCCTTTATATTTGTACTTTAATTATATATGATTGAGTTGAATTTAATATCTAACTTATTTGCTTGATTTATCCTATAAGCCCAAGTGGTATTTGTGAAATCTCTAATAATTACACATTTGTTAGACTTATTCTGCTGCATGTGTTGATTGAAAATATCAAATTGCATAATTTGATAAAGTTGTATTAAAATTAATAATTACCCAATTCACCCCCTCTTGGGTAATGGTTGCCATGACTAACAAGTGGTATCAGAGCTTCGTGCTCTGGTAAAAGTTTAACCGCTTGGTGTTAAAGATCCTTGTTTGTTTAGCAACCATTAAAAGCTTTTCAAAATGAATGATTTTGAAATTGATAAATCACCATTCTTTGATGGTGTGAATTTTGCTTGTTGGAAAGCTAGAATGGAAATTTATATGCAATCTATTGATCTTGATTTGTGGGATATTATGCTTGATGGATTTACTTGCAAATCAAAACAACCTTGGAATGACTTTGATAAGAAATGTTTTTCCTTAAACATTAGAGCAATGCAAATCTTGAGAAGTAGTTTAAATGATGATGCTTATGCTAAAATTAAGAATTGCTCTAGTGCTAAAGATATATGGGATGCTCTTGATTCTATTTATCTTGCTAATAATGGTTTTGTGTATAAAGTTGTATATAGAGAGCAAGAAGAGCAAAAATCTCTAGAGGAAGACAACATTGGAAAATTTCCTCAAGAATACATTCAAAGCAAGAAAATGAGCTCAATGCCTCTTGATGATGATGGTGCTCAATTTGAAGAAGAGGCAAAGCAAAAAAAAATTGAGAAAGAAGATATTCTCGAATTCTTGGTGGACAACAATGAGAAAAATAGTGATTCCCTTAAAAAGGACTTTAAGGTAAATAATGCTAAACCATATTATAGTCCTTTCTATTATGAGCTACAATGTGCATATGATGAATTATATGATGGTTTGTCAAATTTAGAAAATAAAAATTTATCTTGTTTGGAAAACATTTCCTCCATTGAAAATAAAATTGAGATTTTGAAAAATGAATATACTTTTCTTGATGAGGAAATGCCTTTAAAATATGAAATCTCAACTTCTTGTGAAAAATACATTGATTTAGAAAATCAAGTTGAGAACTTATATTATGAATTTGCCAAAGCTAATGATTCTAATTGCTTACATTCCATGATTGTTTATAAGAATGAAATTAATGTTATTACACATGGAAATTCAAGTAAGGCTTGTGGCAAAAATAACACAGAATGTAATAACAACCAAAGGCTCAAGTTTTTCAAAAATGATCTTCAAAGGACCAAGTCATCATTAAATTCACTTATTTGCAATTTTTGTGGTCATCTAGGACATATTTCTCATTTGTGCAATTATAGAAGAAGTTCTTATATGAGAAATAACATGGTTTAGGTTCCTAAAAATCATAAAGGCTCTAGTACTAACATTCAAGGACCCAAGATGAAGTGGGTACCAAAATGTCCTCCTAGTGCTTCAATTATGCAGAAAATTTATCAAAAGGATGGACTAATTAGTCAAAGGAAAGAGGAATCATTAAGGATAATACTTCCAAAGTCCAATGGTAGAAGCTTTGATCAAAGAAGGAAGATGACTCCAACCAAAGCTTCTCAAGTACAAAATGTGGAACTTGCAAAGTTCAAAACACCGAAAGAGAAGCAATGGGTAAAGAAAAGAGTTTTCTTGATTACCAAGGCCAAGGTATCAAATGCTTTTACCTCTTATACACATTCACTTATAAAGTCAATGAATTGGAGGTATATTCCTTGTAGGCCTTAAGTGATTAATAGAATCATGTGCTCTTGGTAAAATCTGAATATTTTGTTTAGCACATGATTATGTTTATTGTTATTGTAGCATAGCTCATTAATTTGTTATATATCTTGGTACATGAGGTTCTACAATGCCTAAGTATGCTTGCTATGTTTTGAATTGTCTATATATCATGAAAGCTAGCATGCTATTAGCTATGTGCTTAATGGTAATTGGTTATTTAATTTGTTTTGCTCAATTTACATATTATGAAAAATTGATCTTTATGTGCTTACTTGGCATGTTTGCTTAAATGAATCCCTTTGATCATTGGATAAGTTTTTGTTAATCTCTTGGACCTGCTACATGTGCTTACTACTGTGTTTATAATGTGTTTATTCAATTAGAGGAACATTTTATTCGAATAACATTTTCCAGTAGCCACTAAAATCTGTTCGTAAATGAATTTTATTCGAATAAACCAATTTTTATTCGAATAACAAAACACAGTAGCTTTGGAATCTATTTTTCTGATTATCTTATTCGAATAAGGGAAATCGTTATTCGAATAAGACATGACAGAGGCTAAAAAGCTTTTCTTGTTATTCGAATAACAAGTTATGTTATTCGAATAAAGCCTTCCAAAGGATTTTAGAAAAATCGTGTTATTCGAATAACACATTATATTATTCGAATAAAGGGTGACAGAAACCCACGACCTTTGAGCTATTACGTTGTTATTCGAATAACAACAATGTTATTCGAATAAAGCTTGATAGAAAGACATTTGTGGTTGTTATGTTATTCGAATAACAATATTTTTATTCGAATAAGGCTTGGTAGAAAGCTAAGTCTGGTTATTTCTGTTTTGCCTTATTATCATTGAATTGCTATTGAATATCAAATTAATGCTAAACTTAAATAAATATAATTAATGACTAACCTCTATGGATCCAAAATTGGTGGATACCAAAGAAAGTACTTTGAATTGTGTTGTAGGGTGACTATTAGCTCAAGCATGCATTGAAGTGAAGTGAAACTATGCTACTTGAGATTCAAAAATTTGATATAGTTCAAAGTTCTCCAAGAATGATGAAAACATAAAAAGAATGGCATGGAGAACCACAACATTCTCAAGGGGTCTTGAGGCATAGAAGTTAGAGTTACCTACAAAAACTCAAATAGTTCACTTTTGGTGATATCAATCTCTTATCCTCATTTATGCTTTAAATTGAATATCATGTGATATTTGGATAAGTAGAGAGTTATTTTTATGCCTTAACATGCTAGATATGCATATAAAAATTCACATACTCATAAGTCATTCTAATCCTTTCTCTTTGATGCCTAATTGTCTTACATACTCACTTGGAGATTGGAAAGTAAAATGTTATATGTCTTCTTGTTTGAAATTGCTTGATATATTTATATCTTGAAAACAAGAAGTAAATGATTCATTTTTGTGCCTTGAACTTGCCTTTGAACTTCAATATTTTTTAATGAAGTATATCTTGAAATGAATCATAAATGATCTCAAAGTTATAGTTCCATGTTTTTTCAATTCTTTCATTACAATAAGGGACTTTTTGTACTTAGACATGTGTGCGTACTAAAATTTCTTACTTGATATTACATGCCTAACATGATCATTGTTTGCCCCAAAATGCTTATATAAGTTTTGATGTTGATCATGTATTTCTTGATAAACTTGAATCATGCCTTAAAATGCTTAAATCATATTTTTGGATTCAAGTGCATATGACCTTCTTTTGGTCTTGTTAGAGCAAACATTGCATGGTTGATAATGTGATACATGTTTTACATTATATATCAATCTAAATTATGCTTGAATGAGATTCAATGATATTTGATGCTAACCTATGTTTTAGAGAATTTTTAAAGTTAGCTTTGCAAGTGTCTCTATGTGCTTCAAGTATAGCCATCAAATATTAAAGTGTCAAGCATATGTGGATAAATGAGAAGAATTGAATGGAAAAGGACATGAGGAGACTTTCTTCAAGTGCAATGGAATGAAATACTCAATGGAAGAAAGTACAAACTCAAAGGACTTATAAATGAAGAACATTCTAAAGGAGCATCACTTTCTATCTAACCCAATAAGTATCTCTATCCCTAAACTATTGTGATATTCTATATGCTATGGATTATATGATACTTGTTGATAAATTGATCTTAAAAGATTAGATGCTTTCCTTACATGAGAAGTATGCTTAGCATTGACAAAGTGCCTAATTGGACATTAAATTACTAGTTCTATCATTGCATATGGGGTGGATGACATTAGCTCTATACATATAGCATATTTCATCATGATGAATGTTTGATATCTATGATTCTCTTGATTTATGGTTTCTTAGTGATATAACACCTATGAGAATCATGCGCTTGTTTTGAAAAGAATTTCTAGTTTGATTAATTTTTTTTAAAAAGATGCTTTTCAAGTTCCATATCCTTGAGAATCTTTTGAAGTTGTCTTAAGATTTAAAAAGTATTATCATCTCCTAATTGTCTTGAAAATTTAGAAATCATTCGAATTGTGCTATAAATGTAGTACTCTCTTCATTGCTTTGAAATGTTTATTAAATCTTGAGAGAGTATTTAAGAAAGTTTATAAATCTTTTGAAATGTTCTATAGAGATCAATCTTCATACTTCAAAAGATAAGTCTTGTTCTTCAAAAGTGTTTTATCTTTTCAAGGCTTTTGTTCAATGTGAAAAAGAGGAGATGTACTTTCAAATACTCTTTTGACTTGGATTTGATCACTCTCAAGGAATATGTGGTTTTAATATAAATCTCTTCTACCCTTCTAAAATGCTTTTGAAAATGTAATGTGTTATTATAAAATTCTTTTTGAAAGGGGGAGAAGTTTTAAAATAGTTTTTGATTGATGGATTAAGAATATATATATTTGCCTTGTTTTACTTTATGGTAATGTGCTTACATGATTTTGGCATGCATATTTTCCTTTATCTATCTTGTGCTTCAATAAATGGGAGCTTATCTTACTTCTCTTACATATCTTTCTTCAATATGCATGACTATGTTAAATTGTTATATTTTGATAACATGCATATTTTGAGGGGGAGCCTAGCTCTTAAATTGGTGCTTATATCTTTTGGCTTACATCCTTACTTGACATGAAGTGTTTTATTGTTAATACTATTAACATGTCAATAAAGATCATCTTTTATTCTCATTCCCTCTATCAATGAAAGAAGGTAAATATTCTTAAACTTCATATCTTTTGATTCTTTCATTGAGAAATGCTTAATATGTGACAAGTTGTATGATCCTTTATTTGAAAACCTCAATTCCATGATCTTACATGAATATTTTGTAACTCTTAACAAGTGATATCAAATAATACTTATTTATCATGTGGTATGCAAAATATTATATGCTAGACATAATTTCTTAAGCTTATTGCTATCATATGTTAAATGTTGATGTACTAAAATATGACAAGTATTGCATGAATAATCTTTTATATCTTGAAAGCATGCTTGTTTCATCTCTTTGACAACATTAGTTCTATTTATAAGGGGAGAGAAAAATATTATCTTTCTTTCCTAAGCCTTTTTGTTGATGTCAAATAGGGGGAGAGAAAATTGGAAAGAAAAATATATTCTTGTGCTTATTGTTTGATATGCTTACATGAATATCTATCATTTTACATTGTTCAACATATTTTTCCTTGGTGATTTGTCATCATCAAAAAAGGGGAGATTGTGGAAATAGGTTTGCCCTAATAATTTAATATGTTAAGTTTTGATGATGACAAATACAAGACAAAAAGAATGATGCTTATGCTTAATAGATGTGCTTTATAGATAACAAATGCATCACAAAAGAATATTGATCATGTTACATAAATGTGCTTAATGAGATATATTGTATCAAGCATGATTATGTATTTTATCTAGTTATATTTCACTTAATAATCATGCAATGAGATATATGTAACATTCATCATAAAATATATCCAATAATATTTTATATGAGTTATAAATGAATTAATATTGGATATGTCTATGAAAGTCTTGTATGCATGTTAGACTAACTAGAGTTATACATTTATTAATCATGTATATGAAGATATTGAGTTATGAATTTGAACTAACTATGTTTGGTTAAGTGAGCAATACTTTGTAGGATAGTCCAAGTACCAAGAGTGAGCATTGCAACAAGAAAGTAAAAGATCACAACTATGCTCTACTCAAGGAGAATGAAAATGATAAAGGTGTTCCAAGCATTTGCAAGATTTGAAGAGAATGAATTTTTGGAAGCTTGGATTACATCAAGAAGTGATGGTGGCAAAAGATCTAGTCCAACATCTTCAAGAATAGCTTATAGGACTTAGATCTTGTGTAAAGGTAAATGGGATTCACACTAAGCTTAAAATATGTTTTAACATCTTTAAAAATGTTTCTAAAATGTTTAAATACCCAACAAACTATTTTTGGAAAGCTAGTCATGATGGTAGATCATTTCTATGAAAAATAGCAAAGTTTGTGTTTTGTAAAACTGACCTTTGGTTACTCTTTTGATCATATCTTTTAAAATACTTTGAGTTTTGCTCTAAAATATGTCTCATATGAAAATAGACTCAAAGATCTTTCCAATGAGTGGTCATTCGCTTAAAACGGATAAGAAACGAAGAAGTTATGACCATTTAAAGTCAGTTTTCAAAACCAGAGTGGTTTATTCGAATAACAGATGTGTTATTCGAATAACCAAAGCCTTATTCGAATAACAAAAGTGTTATTTGAATAACACACCCGAGAAAACATTCCAGAACGTGTTTTTTGAAGATTTATTCAAATAATCAAAGTGTTATTCGAATAACACAAGCCTTATTCGAATAACAAATGTGTTATTCGAATAACACAACTTAGAAAAGTTCCAGAACGTGTTTTTGATGATTTATTCGAATAACCAAAAGTGTTATTCGAATAACACAAGTCTTATTCGAATAACAAGTTACAGAAAATAGTGAAATAAATGGAATTATTCGAATAACACATGTGTTATTCGAATAACACAATATTTATTCGAATAACAGAGTTCTTATTCGAATAACACTTGATCAGAAACGTTCCCAACGGCCATAAAACGGCTAGTTTTCATTATAATTCATTTCCAATCTTTACCGAATGGCTCTAAATATTATTGGGCTATAAATATAAGTGTTTGGGCATCAAAGAAAAGTTGGAGGACAATATAAAAATTACTCTTGAGCATTAAATTCATTTTTCACTCTCTATTTCTCCAAATATCTATTTTTGAGCTTAAAAGTGTGATTTCTTGATACCCATTGATCTTCAATTTGTATTATCCACTCTTGAGAGAGTTTCTATCAATTCTACCTTTGTATAAACTGTAAAAGAGAGGGTGAGGTATCCCTCAAAATTGTAAGGGTGAGGTATCCCTTGGAAATAGCGGCTCAAACACAAAGGGTGAGGTATCCCAAGGTGTGTTGAGTGCTCAAGTTTGTAAAGGTCATCAAGCACCCGTAAAGCTTGAAGAATTGGAGGCACTAGCACAAGGGTGAGGTATCCCAAGGTGTGAGGAGTGCTCTTATTTGTACAAAGGTTTTCCTAGCACCCGTATAGACATTGGACGTTTTGCAAGTCTGTTCGTGTGGATAATGTAGAGGCATCGTTGTTGTTGCAGTGCTTGTGATTTTCTTGATCGTTTTCCATCTCCTTTCAAGAGGTAAACTCAAAAAACACAGATTATGGTCCTCTATTCGCATGGATCCTTAGTGGGAATTGTTTTTGTCCGCTGTGTGATGTATCTGTAATTTCCAATAATGTCCTAGTTGCTCACACATAAAATACACAGACTGGCCCGCCAAACATGGCTTGCCTCCATGCACTTTCTTATATTTAGGGCACCTTGGTACATTAGAGCCCGTCTTGTCTTGTCCTTTGGGGTTGCTTGCTTTAAAAGCACTCTGCATGCTCTTATCAGTGTCACGCTTTCTCTTTTGAATGTCATGTGTCCTTTCCTCAAGTTGAGGTTTAAGCACACTTGACTCCACAATTCTACATTTGTTGACCAAGGAAGGAAACTCCCTATGCTTTATAGGCTTCACCATACTCTTGATCTCACTTCTCAAACCAATTTCAAATTTCAAACATCGCCAATTCTCATCTGGATGATAACAAAAATGCGAAGAGAATTTTGACAACTACTCAAACTTGGTGACATACTGGCATACTGACAAGCTCCCTTGTACTAACTGCATAAACTCCACTTCCTTATCATCATGTAGAGTTTGTGGAAAATACTTCTCCAGAAAGGTTGTCTTAAAAACTTCCCATGACATTTGGGTTTCTGTTGCTTCCATTACCCTCTTGGTACTCTTCCACTAATGCTCCGCTTCTCCTTTCAACATATAGGAGGCGAAGGACACGTTTTGCTCCTCTGAGCAAATCATCACATCAAAGATATTTTCTATAACACCCCAAATTTTCATTTTCTTAAAATTTATTAGTTTTACAATTTTTGTAAATTTTTATGAGTTTTTAATTTATTTTGATTATTTTATTATTATTTTGGACTATATGTGTATTTGAGGCGGACCTGGAAAAATAACAAATTTTCAGGATCAAAAAATTTTGGACTGTTAATGCAGGGCTAGGGGAGCTTACAAAACTCGAAACTGAAAATAATTTTCAAAGATTTTCTTTTTCTGAGATTTTACTCTGTGCTATTATCCATTGGATAATGTTATTATCCATTAGACAATAAGTACTGGTTTTGCTAGTAGTAACTTTTGTCCATTAGTTAATAACTACCAGAAAATATCTTGTCGGTGTTTAGTCATGAGCCTAGTCATGAGTGTCATCTTTCTTTCTCATGACTCACCATATGATTCACCTACATGACTCACACCTATATGACTAATTACATGAATCATTACATAACACACTTGTGACTCACTTGTGACTCATGGTGTGTGACTCACCATGGACACCTTGCACTCAAGGAGTCCCACAGCTAAGAGCTATTGGACAGCCAAAATTGGTTTTTGCTATCTCATTATTCACTCATCATCTTTCATGAAACAAAGAAACACAAAAACTCTCTCACATTTTCTCTCTTGAAGCCCACGGCCAAGCACCCAAAAACCACCATCCAATCTTCCTTAATTCAAGTTAACCACATATCTTGAATCTACACACAATTTCAAGACACTCTTGTGTTGTGACAAACATCTAGTTCATCCATCTTCAAGCTTTTTCTTCAAGCTCAAGTCCAAGGGTTTTTAGGTGAAGTTCTTGAATCTTCACTTGTTTCATTTTCAAGTTCTAAGACCATATTTTGATCTATGGTCATCTGGTTCAAGTCTTAGATGTTAATATTTGTATATTTGTTTTGATTTCAAGAACAACTTAGTGGGGGAAGTTTGCTTCAAAAACGTATACAAGGAGCTTAGGAGCATCATCTAAGCTAAGAGGGAGATTAACCTTATCAATCAATTATGGTGGTGAGGAACGAAATTTTGGTTGTAGGTGAAAAGTCCATGTGAGGATTTATTCACCATGTTTGTATAATTTTGTGATTTGTATTCATTAGCTTTATGTGATTTTTATGGCTTTAATAGTATGCATGAACTTGATATAGTAGAATTTTGATGATTGAAGTATGTTGTATGCTATGAGTTACGTTGAAAAGGAAAGAAATTTTGGTCCCAATGACCATTATGGTTCACGGCCGTCATGCCCTCAATAGGGTAAACCAAGGCAAAATGATTTATTAATTGTTAACCTAGGTGGTTTAGTGATAAGAAATTTAATTAAGGGTTTACAAGATAAAAATAAAAATGAATAAATTTTATTACTAAACAAAAAGTGATTTTCGGCCATGGTGTTGGAAAATGGGATTGAGAAGTAAATTGAAACTTAAAGTATTTTATTTAAGAGGATTTTTAGTAAGGCAAATGGAAAAGAGTTTTTAAAAATAAAATAATGTAAGTTTTGGAAAGAATGTTAGAAAATATTACTTAGATGAATTTTAGCAAGGAAATATTGGAATTAAGGTTAAGTTTTATATTAAATGAGAAAAGTTTAAAATTAAGCTTAGAATATCAATAAAACATTTTACATGATTAGAAATATGTAGAAAAACCTTTTTCACAATTTAAAAATGATGATTTTTAGCTACGCGATTAAGAAAACGTTTTGAAATCTTTACACGATTAAGAAAACGTTAGAAAAATGTTACGCGATTTGAAAACATAACAAAAATTTTATGCGATTGTGAAAACACGATAAAAGTGCTACGTGATTGAGAAAAATAGCAGTTGCTGTCGGGCCGATATACTAGACCTGGAAATATCAAAGTATGGTTGTAGTTGGTAGTGGCTTGTGATATGCATTAAGTCATTGATCATGCATTATTTTACAGATGGTGTCTGTAGAGGCTTTTTGCCTAGGAGATGAATTACACCTTAGTGCGGGTGCGAATTGCGTACTGTAGTTCACTTGTTGATCTTGGAGACGTCGAGCCACAAGTATTCCACAAGTGGATAGTTGGTAGCTCCATTGGGCCATGGTGATTGAGCATTGCACTGATGATCTCGACCAGGAACTATTCTATTCACGATCTGGCGTAGAATGTCTTATATAAGCCATGACGTGCACACTGAGAAATTATAGCAATTGACTTGAGGCTGATAATATATAGACATATCTTCTAGATCATTCTCTCCGAAATTGTGTTTTAGCTCCATGGAGTAGGAAATTGGTACATTATGCATATGCATAGTCAGTTGACATTCCGTTGTGATATATATCTTTGTGGAATTATCTGTTCTCTGGTTTAATGAATATATTTGTTATATGAATAGTATTATTGGCCTTATTGTTTCTATGCTGCCATGCTGGTATTGATGTAGGGGATCTCACCTCTTTGTTATATTATTCTATTTTATGCGTATGTTAGATAAAGATTGTGAAGAAGATAAGGAAGGATCACCTCCGTTTTGTTTGTGTTTACTTTTTTTGAGTTCTGAAATGGTTTCAAGACTTGGTTTACTCGGCTTCGTGAGAGTGCCGTTTCACGGAGGCACTGATTCCTGGTGCCTTGACTCTGATACTGAGCGTATTATTTACATTGGGAATGTGACTGTGACTTTGAGTAAGACCTATCATGGGGTCACTATTTTCTCTTTTGATGCTTATGTGCATTTAGAGTTCTCTATGCCAATTGGAGAGTTGTAGGGTAATTGTAGTCGTACCCCTAAGGAGGACTCTGTTGTGTCGTATGCACCGACTCCAGTCCGTAGGACCTAGAACCATCCGTGGTTTTTGTCTGCTGAAGAATCCGAGGAGGATCCGGAGGAGTACTCTTCTCACTAGGTGTTGGTGTTAGGCAAGTTTATATTTTTCTATGGTATCTGTATAAATATTTTATGTACAAAAGCTGAATGTATATGATGTATATTATTTGGTTTGATATATCTGGGGTTCTCCATTTATTTTGTTAGTTTTAAATTGTCCGAGAAGGAAAAGTTTTTGAAAAACGTATATACAATATTAATTCTTTTATAAATTGGTTTTAGTTTGTTAAGTTTGAAGTCTAAAATGTAATACGCTAAAGAGGGTGTTACATTAGTTAGTATTAGAGCCCTGGTTTGAGTCTTTTGGATTTGTAGTTAGGCCTGTCTTGTTTGTGTTGTGTGATTCTCTATGTCTGGTTTCCGCAAGGAGACAATATTGTTTGGAATGATTTTATTTGACTTTTATTATGTATTGTTTAGTTTGATTTTGAAGGAGAACAATGGCTCGCGATAGAGGTGTGTGTATAAATACTGAACGAGACAATGAGAGTATAGTTGTAGCTGCTGAAGCAATGCAGAGGATGGCAGATGTCATAGTACAATAAAACCAGAGAGTTGCCCAACATCAGGAAGAGACCGCCGAAGCTCAGAATTTCATCGCAACAACCCGCCCCAATTTAAAGGAGAATTTGATCTGGAGAAAGCGAATCTTTGGATCAAGGAGTTGGAGAAAATATTCAGTAGAATGGGATGTACCGATGAGAGGAAAGTAACTTATGCTACCTTTATGCTTGTTGGAGATGGTGAAGATTGGTGGGCACGAGCACAGCAATTGTTGGAAGCTGAGGGAAGTAAGATCACATAGGAAGTTTTTAAGAACAAATTCCTGGAGAAATATTTTCCAGCCAGTACGAGGCATTCTAAGGAAATAGAATTCCTTGGTCTGAAACAAGGAGAATGATTGTCGGTGACTATGCTGCTAGGTTTGAGAGCCTATCAAAATTCTTAAGATATTTTTAACTACAACCTAACAAGCAGTGTAAGTGCCAAAAATTTGAGGAAGGTACGAGGCACGATTTAAAGCAAGCGGTGCTACCTCTGGGAATAAAGCAGTTCCCCGTTTTTTTAGATAAGTGTCATTGGATTGAGGAGTTAGATTAATCTTGCGATACGAGAAACCGCAACTTTGGACCATCTCGGTTCCAAAGGGGAGGAAATAATAGCAACAAACGATTCCAATGAAAACTGTATTCACGGCCACCGGGGAATCAATCTCAACAGAAATCATATAGAGGAAGCTCTGGTAGCAATAAATTTGGTTAGACTGTGGCATCTTCATCAAAATGCTTCAAGTGTGGAAAGGACCACTTAATGAAGGATTGCTCGATCAAGGGGATCATTTGTTTCAGATGTGGGAAGCCCGAACACATTTCCAAAGATTATGATCAACCCAAGGTGGAGCCTTCTATTAACAATGTATATGCTGCGAGACCACAAGCAGGAGGAAGAGTATACACTATGAGTGGAGAGGAAGCCTCCAAATCTGATGATCTAATTAGGGGAGAATGTGCCATAGAAGGTAATCCTTTAACTGTACTGTATGATTCGGAAGCGACTCGTTCTTTCATTATCTATGACTGTGTGGATCGTTTAGGATTATCTTCATTACCTTTTGATTTGATTGTTTCTGCCCTTACTGCTAAGCCTATTGTTACTACTCAAGTTTGCTTAAAATGTCCTGTTTTTGTTAAGAATCGAATATTTCCTGTTGATTTGATTTGTTTGCCTTTTTCACAAATAAACGTAATATTAGGAATGGATTGGTTGTCTTCTAACCATATCCTGTTAGATTGTTCCAATAAGACTAGTTTTTCCTGAAACTGAGATTTATGGATTTTTAACAGCCAAGCAAGTCAAAGTTTTCTTGAGGGAATGAGCTCAAGGATACATGTTATTGTCTTCCTTGGAGGTCAAGAGTGAGGAGGATATGAATGCTATTCCTATAGTTAATGAGTTTCTCGAGGTTTTTCTTGATGATATACCTAGATAACCATTGGAAAGAGAAATAGAATTTTCTATTGAGCTAGTACCAGGAGCTAGTCCTATATCAATGGCACCATACCGGATGTCGCCATCAGAGTTAGTTGAACTCAAGAAGCAGTTGAAGGAACTGTTAGGAAAGTATTTTGTGAGACCTAGTGTATCACCTTGGGGAGCTCCATTACTATTTGTTAAGAAGAAGTATGGAACTTCTCGCTTATGCGTAGATTATCGCCAGTTGAATAAGATCACGATCAAGAATAAGTATCCATTTCTGAGGATAGATGCTTTGATGGATCAACTGAAGGGAGCCGCTGTTTTCTCCAAGATTGATTTGTGTTCTGGTTATCATCAGATTCATGTGAAGGTAGAAGATGTTCCCAAGATAGTTTTTCGAACGCGTGATGGGCATTACGATTATCTAGTAATGCCGTTCGGGGTAACGAATGCTCCTGCAGTATTCATGGATTACATGAATAGGATATTTCATCCTTATTTAGACAGATTTGTCGTTGTCTTTATTGACGACATTCTAATCTATTCTTGAAGTCCGAAAGAACATAATGAACATCTCAGTGTGGTTCTCCAGATTCTGAAGGAGGAGAAGTTATACGCTAAGCTGTCCAAGTGTGAATTCTGGTTAAAGGAAGTTCAATTTTTGGGTCACTTAATTTCAAAGGAATGAATTATGGTAGATTCGGTGAAAGTTGAGATAGTTCTTCAGTGGGAAAGGCTGAAGACAATAATGAAGATTCGTAGCTTTGTATGATTAGCTAGTTACTATCAAAGATTTATTGAAGGATTTTCCAAGATAGCAGGACCTCTCACCTAACTCACACGAAAGAATCAAGCTTTTGCATGGACTGATGCATGTGAGGAAAGTTTTCAAGAGTTGAACAAATGATTGACTACTGCACCAGTGTTAATTCTGCCTCATCCCAATGAACCTTTTGTAGTATATTGTGATGCTTCACATTTGGGTTTAGGTTGTGTGCTTATGCAGAATAGAAAGGTTGTGCCATATGCTTCGAGGTAATTGAAAGTACATGAGAAGAATTACCCTCCTCGTGATTTGGAATTGGCAGCACTTGTTTTTGCCTTGAAGATCTGGAGACATTTTCTTTATGGAGCAACTTTCAATGTCTATAGCGATCACAAGAGTCTGAAATACCTGTTTGATCAGAAGGAGTTGAATATGAGGCAGAGGCGATGGTTAGAATTTTTAAAAGACTATGATTTTCAACTTCAGTATCATCCCAGAAAGGCGAATGTCGTAGCAGATGCCTTGAGTAGAAAAGCACTTAATGTCTCTGCTATGATGATCAAGGAAAGTGAATTGATAAAACAATTCAGGGATATGCGATTGTCTGTGGATTTGACGCCGAGGAGAATTTGCTTAAATATGATTACTGTTTCAAATAGTTTAACGGAAGAAATTCGAGAGAAGTAGAAATGTGACCAATATTTGCAGAACGAGAAGGAGCTAGTAAAGCAAGGTGCTGAGTCACCATTTAAGGAAGGACTTGATGGAATCCTAAGGTTTGGAAATAGGATTTGTGTACCAAGTGATCCGGAACTTAGAAGATTAATTCTTGATGAAGCCCATAGGAGTAAGTTGAGTATGCATCTAGGAACGACCAAAATGTATCATGATCTAAAACAGTTGTATTAGTGGCAAGGGATGAAGAGAGACCTTGCTAAGTTTGTATCATCTTGTTAGTTTGTGAGAAAGTAAAGGATGAGCATCAAAAATCTTTAGGGATGTTACAGGCTCTGGCTATTCCCGAATAGAAATGGGATAGCATTGCTATGAACTTTGTTGTTGGACTATTAAAGACTTGAAAGGGTTATGATTCTATATTGGTAATTATTGATTGACTTACAAAGTCAGCGCACTTCTTGCCCATTAACATAAGGTACTCAATGGAAAGGTTGACTTAGGTATACATCGGTGAAATTGTTAGACTTTATGGTGTACCCTGTTGGGAATTACAGATCAAAATATCTCGCAGCGGAATAATAGGATTCCCACACAGGATCCATGCGAAAAATCCATAATCCGAGTTTTTTTTTTAAAAATTACCTCTTGAAGTGTGATAAACACAAGCGAGGTGAATCACCAACTCTTGTAATAGTGACAATGTTTCTGCGGTATCCACACGAACAGACTTGCAAAAGGAGTCACGCCTCTGTTTCGCGGTGCTAGCTGCGAATAGAAGAGAAGAACCTTTCTTGTCTCTCACTCACTTTCTTAGGTGCGGCTAGGGTTGTGATGTAACATGTATAGCAGCCCCCTTAACGATTACTATTTATAATAGTGGCTGCCTTAAGTGAGTGTGAGCGAGCAAGGTAAGCTGTGCAACCCTAAAACCCATCTGTCATGAGTTAGGCCCACAATTGAATCCGAGTCCAACTTGGATCCTTATTGCTCCAATTTAGTTTGTTCTAAGTGTGCGACCCTGTAGGTTCTCATGACGTTGGTAGTAATATTAAAATCTCATTTTAATATTATAAACAGTGAGCGGTATCTAGCAACACATCACTTGCTACCCAAGTAATGAGAATGTCGGTGATTTGACATAACCTATCCGTGATCAATGTTTAGTGTAGTTTTCCCTTTGTCAAGATATCTAGATTGAACACAAGGCATGGAATGCGTCACCCTTGTATAGTCCAATCATTCGTTTCACGATACTCGAGTAGACTTTGTAACAATAAATGAGATCAATATCTCATATTGACTCATTTGAGCATGGCCATGCATTTCGCGAGTCTCACTCAATCGGGGGCCGAAGATATCGCTCTGTTATGTAGGAGTGACAAATTCCATCTAGGTCACTCACATCCCTCTGCATGATTTGCGGTATGTCCAATAACCAACTTTATAATCACCTTGTTACAGATGACGTTTAATGGCATTAAAACACACAACTCCTCATGTAGGAATCGTAGTGATTTCAGGTCAAAGGACCACAAACACCATTATCACTATGAGAATCGCTTATGACACTCACGTAACGATCCATGTAGCGTTCTCATGGTGGGTCGATCCAAGTACATCATTACTCTAATATGTACCAATGTGAAGACTTGATATCTCATATCCATGACCCGTGAGATGCGGTCATCAGTCTCTACACATACTAGTCTCAATGTATTATTGTTGTCCTAATTAACAATAATACTTGACTAGGGACATTTAAGAATAGTGTTGTAACCAAAAGGATCTCACGATCAAGTCATCCACTTGATGTCCTATGGCATCAAACTTACTATTCTAAGGACTTTATTATGTTTATCAAAAAAGAACACAATAAATGAAATGCCTCATATATAAAATAACATAATAGAATATATGCAAATACAGAAAATGTCTTAGCCTCTAGGGCATACACCAACAATCTCCCACTTGCACTAGAGCCAATCGAGGCATATATCTAATGCCTAAAGACCTAGTGTGACCCCTCATGCTTCGTGTGCAAGAGGCTTCGTCGGTGGATCAAGCAATGTTATCATCTGTTGGTACTACGTATATCTTCACATCTCCTCTATCGATGATCTCTCGAATGAGATGGAAGCGCCTAAGTATATGTTTGGATCATTTGGTGAGATCTAGGCTCCTTAGCTTGTGCAATGGCTCCATTATTATCACAATAGAGGTCCACTTGGGTCCACAATGCTAGGAATAGTGCCAAGTTCGGTAATGAACTACGATCAAACTTGACCTCCTTTCTTTGCATTGGAGGCGACAATATACTCGGCCTACGTGGTAGAATCGGCGTATTTGTCTCTGCTTTGAACTCTTCCGACTCACAACCCCACCATTTAGGCAAAAAACATAACTGATTGCGATCTGAGTCATCCTTATCGGTCTGGAAGCTAGCATCGGTGTAACCTTTACAACTAGCTCTTCCTCACCTCCATATACCAAGAACGAATCCTTAGTCCTTCTTAAGTACTTAAGGATGTTCTTGATAGCGATCCAGTGACTTTCATAGGGATCGGTGGTACCTACTCATCATGCTCAAAGCATACGAGATGTACGGTCGAGTACATAACATGGCATACATGATAGATCCAATTGCAGATGCATATGGAATCTTGCTCATGCGATCCCTCTCATCCTGGGTGGAAGGGGATTGAGCCTTAGATAAGCTTACACCATGTGACATAGGCAAGAGTCCTTTCTTGGATTCATGCATGTTAAATCGTCTTAACACTTTGTCTATGTATGTACTCGACTTAGGCCAAGCGTCTCGGTGATCTATCTCTATAGATCCACGATACCTAATACATAGGTGGCTTCGCCCAAGTCCTTCATAGAAAAGCACTTCCCTAACCAAGTCTTTCTGGTGTAGGGTAGGGATGTCATTTCCAATTAGTAGTATGTCATCTACATACAATACTAGAAAGACAAGCTGTGCTCCCACTAACCTTCTTGTAGACACAAGATTCTTCTTCATTCTTGATGAAACCAAAGCTGTTTGATTGTATCATCAAAACGAAGATTCCAACTTATGGAAGCTTGCTTTAATCCATAAATAGATTGTTGCAACTTGCATACTTTTCTAGCATCCTCTGGAGTGGCAAAACCCTCAGGTTGTGTCATGTACACATCTTCGAGAAGATTTCCATTAAGGAAAGCAGTTTTGACATCCATTTGCCAGATTTCATAATCATGGTATCTTTGCAATGCAAGCAAGATCCGAACAGTT
Source organism: Ormosia semicastrata (assembly GCA_029884595.1). Taxonomy (NCBI): domain Eukaryota; kingdom Viridiplantae; phylum Streptophyta; class Magnoliopsida; order Fabales; family Fabaceae; genus Ormosia; species Ormosia semicastrata. The sequence goes on from JAQQTO010000060.1 coordinate 83,382,515, forward strand.
TAAGCATCATGGCCCCGGGGAAAAAGTTTCATCATAGTCTACACCATGAATTTGTTTGAAACCTTTAGCCACCAATCGCGCCTTAAAGGTATGCACATTACCATCCATGTCGGTTTATTTCTTGAAAACCCACTTGCACCCAATGGGTTTTACCCTTCAGTGGGTCAACCAAGGTCCATACCTGGTTGGCATACATGGAATCCATTTCGAGATCTCATGGCCTCAAGCCATTTCTCGGTCGGGCCAATAATGGCTTCTGGTAAGTCACAGGCTCATCTTGATCCATGAGCAATACGTCACCTTGTTGGGTCATGAGAAATCCATATCTCTCTGGTTGATGACGTATCTGTTAGACCTACGCGGGTCTTGTGCTACTAGAAGCGAGGTTCTTTGTTCACAACATTTTGTGGAGGCTACTCTATTTCCACCATTGGTTCATTCTTGCTTTGTGAAACTTGAACTTCTTCAAGTTCTACTTTTCTCCCACTTGGTTTCTTTGGAGATAAACTCCCTTTCTAGAAACACGGTTGTCGTGCGACAAACACTTTGCCCTCGGTAGGATTATAGAAAAAGTATCCCTTGGTTTCCTTTGGATACCCCACAAAGAAGCATTTATCTGATTTAGGGCCAAGCTTATCAGAAACTTGACGTTTCACATAAGCTTCGCAACCCCAAATCTTCATGAAAGACATCTTGGGCCGTCTCCCAGTCCATATCTCATATGGTGTCATGTTGAGCCGTCTTAGATGGAACACGGTTAAGTGTGAAAGCTGCTGTTAATCAGAGCATGTCCCCAGAAGGAGCCTGGAAGGTCTGCATGACTCATCATGGATCGGACCATGTCCAACAAAGTCCGGTTCCTCCTTTCAGAAACACCATTCCATTGTGGTGTTCCAGGAGGAGTGAGTTGAGATATTATCCCACACTCTTTCAGATGATCATCAAACTGTTGGCTTAAGTATTCACCTCCTCGATCACGATCGAAGGATTTTAATTCTTTTGCCAAGTTGGTTTTGTACTTCATTCTTGAACTCTTTGAACTTTTCAAAGGATTCGATTTGTGCTTCATAAGATATACAAATCCATATCTCTTGAAATCATCGGTAAATGTAATGAAGTATTGAAAACCACCTCTAGCGCTTGTGTTTAGTGGCCCACATTCATCACTATGTATAAGGCCTAAAAGATCACTAGCCCTTTCACCTTGTCCGAGTGAATGGGGCCTTTGTCATCTTCCCTAATAAACAAGATTCACATATCTCATATGATTCGAAATCAAATGAGTCCAAGAATCCATCTTTATGGAGTTTGGAGATGTGTTTCTCATTTATGTGGCCCAACGACAATGCCGAGAGAAAAGTTGGGTTCGGATCGTTTGATTTAAACCTCTTTGTATTTATGTTATAAATGGGCGTTTCGAGATCAAGTACATAAAGTCCATTACTCAATTGTGCACTACCATAAAAATATCATTCATATAAATAGAACAACACTTGTCCTTTATTATAAAAGAAAAACCTTTCTTGTCCAAACAAGAAACAGAAATGATATTCCTACTAATAGCGAGGCACAAAATAGCGGTTCTCTAACTCTATTACAAGCCCGGTGGGCGAGAGATAATAAATAAGTCCCTACTGACTAATGCAGCAACTTTTGCTCCATTTCCAACTCGTAGGTCGACTTAAGCCCGCCTTCGTCAATGGTCTCTTGCTCTTTAGATCCTACACATTTACACAAATGTGAGATCCACATCCGAGTATCTAATACCCATGATGCGAAGTAGATAAATTGACTTCAATAACAAAAATACACGAAGTGGAAGTCTCACTTCCCTTCTTCTTTTGAGCTCCTCCGGGAACTTGGCACAGTTCCTCTTCCAATGTCGGTCGACCGCAATGGAAGCATGTACCTTCCTTAGCCACTCCACCCACTTGGTTTCAAGCTAGAAGTGCTAGGCTTGGACTTATCTTTGCCCTTGCCCTTCCGGTTGTCCTTGGGCTTTTCTGCATTGTTTCTTGCCCTTATTCTTTTGGACCATCATTATGGCCTTCCCTTTACCTTTGTTGATGTTACGCTCAAAGCAATTCTCAACATGCCTAGCAGACTCTGGTAGTGATTTGTCAATCTCATTCATGTTGTAGTTCATGACAAATTGGTGAAACTTTCCAGAGTAACGATTGCGGGACTAAGTCGGTGGCCAACTCTTGGCCCAAAGGAAAACCCAGTCTCTCTAGGTTTTCAATGTACCCAATCATCTTAAGTACATGAGCACCAACGGGGCTTCCTTCTACCGGCTTGCCTTTGAAACAAGTGCTTTAGAGACCTCGAATCTCTCATGTACGGCCTTTGCTCTTGATAGAGCTTCTTAAGGTGTACGATCATATCGTATGCATCCATGTTTCTGTTGCTTTTGGAGCTCGAGTTCATGGTGGCCAGCATTAGACATCCAATGTCCAAGGCATCATCTTGATGCTTCTTATAAGCATCTCTTTCGGTTCTAGGGGCATTAGCGGCGGGTGGCTCGAGAATAATTTGTTCCAAAACATACGACTTTTTCTCTTGCTTGAGGACAATCCTCAAATTCCTATACCAGTCTAGAAAATTTGTTCCGGACAACTTGTCCTTCTCAAGGACGGATCGCAATGATAAAGTACCGATGTGTTTGTTGCCATGGTTATCTATTAACAGAAACATGCAAAAATATAAGTATCATGCCATAAACATATTTAATGAGGTCTTTTAATTAAATATGCCTCTCACTATTTTATTCAAGTCAATGACCCTCAGCATTGACTCAGAAAATCCCATCGAAAGATTTCCTAGTGGGCCAAGATCCATATTTTACCTAGCTTTGAGTCAGCTTTGGCTGATCGCCCAAAATTCGATTATTTAGGTAGGAAACTCTTTCCAATTACATCACATGCAACTCTTGGATAGTTGGATGAATAACACTTATTCTAATCCATCTAATGGACTAAAGCCCAACTTCATGCCTCTAAGCCTTCAATCCTATTGAAATGGCCTAGTTAAGTCAGACCCAATGGTTGGCATTTGGATATTACTCTTATCCCATCGCATCTTACTAATATAGATAAAGGCACTCTGCTTTGGCAGACCTACATAATCGATATTAGTCTTGATGAAGTGCCATGCATTGGAAGGCATCACATAATGACTTAATATTTTCTTTGAGGGAATTTTATTATTAGATCTCACCATTTATTAAACTTGTTTAACATACCATAAACATCATCCATGCATCTCATACATATAAAGCAAATAATAAATGTGACATGGTTATGGCCTCTAAGAGATTAGCTTTAAAAAAGCCAGCTTCACCAAGCGTCTCCCACCAACGTCCTCACTTGATGCCATCTCCTTGTCTCCACATGATGATTACATTATAGAAACCTCTTTTACATTCGAGGGGAGTTAGATGAGAAGAGAATGTATAATCAGAATGTAGAGAGAAAGGCACGACACGCAGGTCGTATTTAAAATAACCAAAATAGCATAAAATAAAGACGAAGGCCATAACCATGCACCATGCATCTCTAAGAATACATAAACACAAAGAAATAACACATTATTATTTTGTGAATTATAAAACAAAGATTTGAATATCGCGCTTTCGAATATCACACACCACGCAACGGGGTTCGGGGCTAAACCCTAAATTTTTCACTCATATACCACCACTGGTTTCTTGGAGAAAAATTCGAGTTGGACCCCTTCTGCCTCCATGACGGCTAGGGCAACAACATTTGAACCCTAAGGCCCACAAACACATGAACGCTTCATGTGCCGCAGGGGTAACTCACAGCCGCCATCACCTATCCAGAAACAGGGTTTCCAGAATTCGTGAAGACATGAACACTTCATGTCACGAGGAAGCTTCATAGCCGTCGCAAAACGGAAACAAGGTTTCCAAAACCTTGTGTCACACTGCTGTGTATATCGCATTCATAATCGTTTTTCGCAGAATCATACATATCACATATACAGATATCAGAAAAATGCAAGAACAGAAAGCATTCAAAATCGTTTTCGCAGAATCATACATATCACATATATAGATATCAGAAAAATGCAAGAACAGAAAGCATTCAAAACCATTTTCGCAGAATCATACATATCACATATATAGATATCAGAAAAACGCAAAAACAGAAAGCATTCAAAACTGTTTTCGTAGAATTATATGAACATCTTCATGGTTTCAAAAACATCAACATGTTTCGTAAACAACAAATAAAATAGAACACGGTTTCATACAGCATTATTTCGATTTCAGAAATAACATATAAAGATCATATCTTTTATGAAAGGAAAGCAACGAATCATGTTATCGCATATAACAAGAAAAGCGAGAAAAAGCGAATCATAGTTTCGCAAGTGTCTCGATACCACCTTTGTTGGGAATTGCGGATCAAAATATCTCACAGCGGAATAACCCACACAGGATCCATGCGAAAAATCCATAATCCGAGTTTTTTTTTTAAAATTACCTCTTGAAGCGTGATAAACACAAGCGAGGTGAATCACCAACACGTAATAGCGACGATGTTTCTGCGGTATCCACACGAAACAGACTTGCAAAGGAGTCACGCCTCTGTTTCGCGGTGCTAGTGCGAATAGAAGAGAAGAACCTTTCCTTTGTCTCTCACTCACTTTCTTAGGTGCGGCTAGGGTTATGATGTAACATGTATAGCAGCCCCTTAATATGATACTATTTATAATAGTGGCTGCCTTAAGTGAGTGTGAGCGAGTAGCAAGGTAAGTTGTGCAACCCTAAAACCCATCTGTCATGAGTTAGGCCCACAATTGAATCGAGTCCAACTTGGATCCTTATTGCTCAATTTAGTCATTGTTCTAAGTGTGCGACCTGCAGGTTCTCATGACGTTGGTAGTAATATTAAAATCTCATTTTAATATTACAAACGATGCGGTATCTAGCAACACATCACTTGCTACCCAAGTAATGAGAATGTCGGTGATTTGACATAACCTATCCGTGATCAATGTTTAGTGTAGTTTAGTCCCTTTGTCAAGATATCTAGATTGAACACAAGGCATGGAATGCGTCACCCTTGTATAGTCCAATCATTCGTTTCCTGATACTCGAGTAGACTTTGTAACAATAAATGAGATCAATATCTCATATTGACTCATTTGAGCATGGCCATGCATTTCGCAGTCTCACTCAATCAGGGGGCCCGAAGATATCGCTCCTGTTATGTAGGAGTGACAAATTCCATCTAGGTCACTCACATCCCTCTGTATGATTTGCGGTATATCCAATAACTAACTTTATAATCACCTTATTACAGATGACGTTTGATGGCATTAAAACACACAACTCCTCATGTAGGAATCGTAGCGATTTCAGGTCAAAGGACCACAAACACCATTATCACTATGAGAATCGCTTATGACACTCACGTAACGATCCATGTAGCGTTCTCATGGTGGGTCAGTCCAATACATCATTACTCTAATATGTACCAATGTGAAGACTTGATATCTCATATCCATGACCCGTGAGATGCGGTCATCAGTCTCTACACATACTAGTCTCAATGTATTATTGTTGTCCTAATTAACAATAATACTTGACTAGGGACATTTAAGAATAGTGTTGTAACCAAAAGGATCTCACGATCAAGTCATCCACTTGATGTCCTATGGCATCAAACTTACTATTCTAAGGACTTTATTATGTTTATAAAAAAGAACACAATAAATGAAATGCCTCATATATAAAATAGCATAATAGAATATATGCAAATACAGAAAATGTATTAGCCTCTAGGGCATACACCAACATACCCTCTAGCATTATTTCTGATAGAGACCCAAGGTTTACATCAAGGTTTTGACAGAGTTTGCAAGAAGTAATGGGGACAAAACTTTGTCTAAGTTCTGCTTATCATACACAAACAGATGGCCAATCAGAGAGGATAATTCAGTCGTTGGAAGATCTGTTAAGGGCTTGTGTGTTGGAACAGTCTGGAAGTTAGGATGAATTCTTAACTTTGACAGAATTCACCTATAATAATAATTTCCACTCAAGCATAGGGATGGCACCCTATGAGGCGTTATATGGAAGACGATGTAGAACACCTTTGTGTTGGTATCAAGATAGGGAAAGTTTCGCGTTAGGACCTGAACTTGTGCAACAAACGACGAAAAAAGTTAAGATGATTCAGGAAAAGATGTTGATAACTCAGACTCGACAGAAGAGCTATTCTGACAAAAGAAGGAGATCTCTTGAGTTTGAGGAATGTGAGCATGTGTTTTTAAGAGTTACACCCACAACTGGGGTCGGACGGGTTATAAAATCCAGAAAACTCACTCCTAAATTCATCAGATCATATCAAATTCTTCGTCGGATAGGTCCTGTAGCATACCAAATAGCTATACCACCTTTTCTTTCTAATCTCCATAATGTCTTTCATGTGTCTCAATTGAGAAAGTATATTCCTGATCCAACCCATGTCATAGCACCAGATACAGTACAATTAAAAGAGAACTTGACCTACGAGACACTTCCTATTAAGATCGAAGATAGGAGAGTAAAGCAACTTAGAGGGAAAGAAATTGCCTTAGTAAAGGTAATTTGGAACGATGCAACTGAAGATGCAACGTGGGAACTAGAGGACAAGATGAATGAACAATATCCGCATTTATTCTAAGGTAAGAAAAATTTCGAGGACTAAATTCTTTTTAGAGGGGTAGAGTTGTAACACCCCAAATTTTTGTTTTCTTGATGTTTATGAGTTTTACAATTTTTTTGAATTTTTATGAGTTTTTAATTTATTTTTATTATTTTATTATTTTTTTGGACTGTATGTGTGTTTAAGGCAGGCTCAGAAAAAAAAATTTGGGACCAAAAAATTTTGGACTGTTAATGTGGGGCCGGGGGAGCTTACTAAACCCAAAACCGGAAACAGTTTTCAAAGATTTTCTTTTTCTGAGATTTTACTCTGTGCTACTATCCATTAGATAATGTTATTATCCATTAGACAATAAATACTAGTTTTACTAGCAGTAGCTTTTGTCCATTAGTTAATAACTACAAGAAAATGTCTTGTAGGTGCTTAGTCATGAGCCTAGTCATGAGTTTCATCTTTCTTTCTCATGACTCACCATATGATTCACCTACATGACTCACACCTATATGACTCATCTTGTGACTCACCTAGTGACTCACTACATGACTCATTACATGACACACTTGTGACTCATGGTGTGTGACTCACCATGGACACCTTACACTCAAGGAGTCCCACGGCCAAGAGCTATTGGAGAGCCAAAATTGGTTTTTGCTATCTCATTATTCACTCATCATCTTTCATGAAACAAAGAAATACAAAAAACTCTCTCACATTTTCTCTCTTGAAGCCCACGGCCAAGCACCCAAAAACCATCATCCAATCTTCCTTAATTCAAGTTAACCACATATCTTGAATCTACACACAATTTCAAGACACTCTTGTGTTGTGACAAACATCTAGTTCATCCATCTTCAAGCTTTTTCTTTAAGCTCAAGTTCAAGGGTTTTTAGGTGAAGTTCTTGAATCTTCACTTCTTGTTTCATTTTCAAGTTCTAAGACCATATTTTGATCTATGATCATCTTGTTCAAGCCTTAGATGTTAATATTTGTATGTTTGTTTTGATTTCAAGAACAACTTAGTGGCAGAAGTTTGCTTCAAAAACGCATACAAAGAGCTTAGGAGCATCATCTAAGGTAAGAGGGAGATTAACCTCATCAACCAATTATGGTGGTGAGGAACGAAATTTTGGTTGTAGGTGAAAAGTCCATATGAGGACTTATTCACCATGTTTGTATAATTTTGTGATTTGTATTCATTAACTTTATGTGATTTTTATGCTTTAATAGTATGCATGAACTTGATATAGTAGAATTGTGATGATTGAAGTATGTTGTATGCTATGAGTTATGTTGGAAAAGAAAGAAATTTTGGTCACAATGATCATTATGGCTCACGGCCATCATGCCCTCAATAGGGTAAACCAAGGTAAAAATGATTTATTAATAACCTAGGTGATTTAGTGATAAGAAATTTAAATAAGGGTTTACAAGATAAAAATAGAAATGAATAAATTTTATCACTAAACAAAAAGTGATTTTCAGCCATGGTGTTGGAAATGGGATTAAGAAGTAAATTGAAACTTAAAGTATTTTATTTAAGAGGATTTTTAGTAAGGCAAATGGAAAAGAGTTTTTTAAAATAAAATAATGTAAATTTTGGAAAGAATGTTAGAAAATATTACTTAGATGAATTTTAGCAAGGAAATATTGGAATTAAGGTTAAGTTTTATATTAAATGAGGAAAGTTTAAAATTAAGCTTAGAATATCAATAAAACATTTGACGCGATTAGATGTAGAAAAACCTTTTCACGATTTAAAAATGATGATTTTTAGCTATGCGATTAAGAAAACGTTTTGAAATCTTTACGTGATTGAGAAAATGTTGGAAAAATGTTACGCAATTTGAAAACATAACAAAAGTTTTACGTGATTGTGAAAATGCGATAAAAGTGCTACGCAATTGAGAAAAATAGTAATTTACTGTCGGGCCGATATACTGGACTCGGAGACATTAATGCATGGTTGTAGCCGGCACTGGCTTGTGATATGCATTAAGTCATTGATCATGCATTATTTTACAAACAGTGTCTGTAGAGGCTTTTTGCCTAGGAGATGAATTACACCTTAGTGCGGGTGTGAATTGCGTAGTATAATTCACTTGTTGATCTTGGAGGCGTCGGGGCACGGGTATTCCACAAGTGGACAGTTGGTAGCTCCACTGGGCCATGGTGGCTGAACAATGCACCAACGATCTTGACCAAGTACTATTCTATTCATGATCTGGCGTAGAATGTCTTATATAAGCCATGACGTGGATACTAAGAAATTATAGCACTTGACTTAAGGCTGATGATATACAGACATATCTTCTGGATCATTCTCTCCGAAATTGTATTTTAGCTCCATGGTAGGAAATTGGTACATTATGCATATGCATAGTCAGTTGACATTCTGTTATGATATATATGTTTGTGGAATTATCTGTTATCTGGTTCAATGAATATATTTGTTATTGTTGTATACGAATAGTATTATTGTCGTTACTGTTTCTATGCTACCATGCTGGTATTGATGTAGGGGATCTTCCCTCTTTGTTATAATATTCTGTTTTATGCGTATGTTTGATAAATATTATGAAGAAGACGAGGAGGGATCGCCTCCATTTTGTTTGTGATGACTTTTCTGAGTTTTGAAATGGAGTCGAGACCTAGTTTACTCGGCTTTGTGAGAGTGTAGTTTTGCGGAGGCACTGCTGCCTGGCGCCTTGACTCTGATACTGAGTGTATTATTTACATTGGGGATGTGACTGTGATTTTGAGTAGGACCTATTATGGGGTCACTATTTTCTCTTTTGATGCTCATGTGCATTTGGAGTTCTCTATGCCTATTGGAGAGTTGTGGGGTAATCGTAGTCGTACCCCTAGGGAGGACTCTGTTGTGTTGTATGCACGGACTCCAGTCTGTAGGATCTTGAACCATCCAGGGTTTTTGTCTGCTGAAGAATCCGAGGAGGATCCGGAGGAAGATCCGAAGGAGTACTCTTCTCACTAGGTGTATGGTGTTAGGCGAGTTTATATTTTGCTATGGTATTTGTATAAATGTTTTATGTACAAAAGCTGAATGTACATGATGTATATTATTTGGTTTGATATATCTGGTGTTCTCCATTTATTTTGTTACTTTTAAATTATTCGAGAAGGAAAAGTTTTTGAAAAATGTACATACAATATTAATTCTTTTATAAATTGGTTTTAGTTTGTTTAGTTTGAAGTCTAAAATGTAATACGCTAAAGAGGGTGTTACATTTTCCATCTCATTGAGCCACTCCTTAATCTTTGCGGGATTGTACTTGCTTCTAAATGGTGGAGGGTTCATCTGACAGAAAGCTGACAAGTCTTGGAAGTTCTGATTCCTTTCGGCTTGTACTTCTTGCACTGGTTACACAGGTGGTGGAGGTTGGTGATGTGGATTTGCTTTCATCCTCTCAAGCACCCTTGCCATAACAACTGTTTGTTCTCTCATAGCATTGGTAGTTATAGCTACCTGGTCCCTCATGGCATTAGCAGTGATGGTTGTCTGGTCTCTCATTGCATTAGCAATAACCATTACTGTTTCAGCCATATTGGGTCCTTCTGAAGGAGAGTTCCCGGTTTCTCTAGTTCACCTCTTTGGTGCCATGGTTTCTTGTACACACAGAAACAATACATATTGAGCTGCAGTCCCAATATCATGTAACCGTGCAACAGTAGCTAATAATAAACCAACCTAAGGCAAATCATGCAATTCTATCAAAGCATCTCAAACAAGAGGCAAGAAAAGAACAATTCATAAAAAGGAACTCTCAAATATGCCTAAGCATAGTCAATCCATACCCCGGCTCAACAGGATGAACTACTCTAATACCATAAAGTAACATCCTAATACTAATATCTCAATATACATAGGACACAAAGAGATACTCAGCATTACAATGTCACTACATTCATAATAACTTGGTAAATATATCCATAATGTTCATTAGAAACATTATGGAGAGCCATATGAAATGCAAAAAACATAAAACTCATAGAAAAATGTATATATATACAACACTAGCCTTAGCAAAGACTTGAAGTATTACATAATTCTTTACATTATAAAAGAAGTACATAAAACTATAACTAGTCTAATCTTTAGCTTCCTTTTTCTTCTTGTTCTTAGAAGAACTTTTACCTGGAATTACATGGAAACACAGCAGGGTGAGAAACAAAAATTCTCAGTATAAGTAAACCAAAACAAGTCATATCTAACATAATAAACATAATCTTAAAACATGCTACTAATAAGATATGTTTACATATTCTACAAGGTTTAACTTTAATAGCTAGGTAAACTAAGTTAAACATACATACATATATACATAAGTTCTTACATACTTAGGTCATTCAAGATCCAAGATGTTTTACTAGGAACTCTGGCTTCTTATGTTCACCTGTTGTAGAGAGGAAACTTAGTCCTCATATTACATGTAACCCTAGCTCTTAGTTAGGAATAACTTGCCCCTTTAGGAACTTCTAATCCTTTTCCTTCTGGCCAAATGACATTAAATCATGTAAGGTCACACTCATAGGAAAACACTACTAATCCATCTTAGTTTATGTAACACCCTAATACAGTATTCTTGATATAACTTATATATATAGACATAAAGCAATGAAGTGTTACTTCAAATCTCGTTACTTACTATTCTCATATAATTGAAACAATTATAATGGAGAACCAAAACTAAAAAGTTATACATATATACATCAATTGCCACGAAGGCAAAGAATTATACATACAACCTTTAACATTCTCAAAACTAATATAAATAAATACATCAACTTTATCTATGAAAGAAACAAATAAAACTAAACTACACTAGTTCTTCTATTTCTTTATCATCTTACCCTTTGAAAGGCCTTGACCTGCTATTACCATGAAAACACAGAAAGGGGTGAGAACATGCGATTCTCAGTAATATTCATACATTTCATGGAATTAAACAATGTAATTTGCATACATATCAACAAAAACTATATCAATAATAACATTATACAATCGCACATACAACTGTATAATGTATAGAAATCTAATCTATCTCGACATTATACAATAGATTATGGTTGCTACTAGATATTAAATCTCTATTCAATATCACAAGAACATTCACATAATAGTATTATGTAAAAGTTCACTAAACACAACGCATAATATATAAATATAAGTTCCTTACTCATATGAGAAGAACAACTATCTACATAGTTATAAAAAATCACAACTAGCTCATTCATAAACATACAATCAATGATATTCAACAACTGCCTATGCAATTATCAAATATCATCTTCACGTGGCAACTGCCCATACAATCGCCAAGTAACAAGAAATGTATATGATTGTGTGTGTATCATTTGCTTATTCCACATTCTCTTTAAACTTGTAGATAAGAAGACTAACTCTTCATACCTACTTGATAATGAGTGGACTGGTTCCAACTCACATTAGTAATCCTGGAACTAACGAATAGCTAGGGCTAAATCCTCTCTTAAAGAGACTTTTAGATTTTTCCTATCTATCTCCTTTGGTCATATGATTATACACCATTAAAGATTACTCTACTTTGGAATTAGCAAGTAACCGGAATCTACACAGTGTTATGTATAACTCATCCAAAACCACCACCTTAACTCATCACATGATTCTCTCTAATCAAGTGAAGAACTAAACTCTAGCAAACATGTACTCTCAGCTCACTTCAACTCATAAAGGAGCATATTCTATGTTTCTAACTAAGTATCCATAATAATGATTCTTGTATCTAGCTTACCTCTTATTCACACCTCAAGTGGTAAACTACGCCACCCTAGTGTACTCAAGGTCCTAGATACCTATGATAGGAAATTCCTAACTTAGGGAATGCTTAAAATACTATAACTTCCATAATATCTGGATACTGTACCCATTCACTCATCACTACTTCACTTCCTCTCTCAGGAGTAACTAATGTACTATGGCAAGTGACTATTGCTAATTGATCCAACATACTTGTATCTAGTTTACCTTATCCTTATCACCTCTTATGTGATACTACATGCAACCCTGGGTTGTTTAAGAGTCTAGATACCTACTTATGGCAATCCATTACTATTGGATGCACTAAGGTCTTTTACCTGCTAGGTGGTTATTCCCTTTATGAAATCTCCCTAAAAGTGTCTTGACACACTTAGGAAAGCATCTAATATTATTCCCAACTGATTGAGAAGCTCAAAATGTCCAAAATAATGTACTTAACAATGCTATATTCTATCTAGCAAAGAGCACTTGAGCGCTCTGCACCTTCGTGCTTGAGCATGCCATACGCTACTACGTGCATCAGCCTTTAGGCTATGCGTGCTTGAGTGCCTATGCCTCAGGCACTTGAGTGCCGATCGCATAGCAGAAATTCTGTAGAATGTGCTACTATTCCATTGGGAACAAAGTAGCTTCTAAGCTATCAAAAATGGATTCAAGGTGATTTCTAGTATCACCAACAACCCCTAAATATGTTGTAACACTTATACAACCTATTGATTCATTTAATTTTGGATCAAAACTCAAAATCATATACCTAGTTATTTAATGTTCAAAATCACCTTTTAGGGACTAAATTAGCAAAACTATAGATCTAATCCATTCTCATGCTTCCATTAACCTAAATTTACTAATTCCAATTAATGAAAACAAGATTCAAGCAAAGAAAACAAATTTTAACTCATAAAAAGCTATTTTCTCTTCAATGTAACTTAACTCCAAGAATAGAGAAAATGAAGGAAAGAATGAAATTCTAGGTTAGAATCCTTACCTCTTGAAGCCAAGATGATCTTCCTTCAAGCTTTATGCTTTGATATTAATCCCCTTGCTTCTTCCTCCAATTTCCCTCTTCCCCTTCACGGTTTCCCCCTTTCTTTTCTCTGTTCTCGTTTTTCTATTTTTTGCTTCCTTTTTGTTCTGGAACCATGGGGCTTAAAGGGAAAAAGAAACAAAGTCCAGCTTTGGCATTTAAGCCTAAAGCTGGAACTTTATATCTGCTAAGGACACTTGAATTACACTAAATCAAGTTTCCCTTCTTCCAACTGTTAGGAATTTTTGCAGATACAACACGCAGCCGAAAACAGGGATTCCCACCGAGGATCCATGCGAAAAAACCATAATTCGAGTTTTTAAATGATTTACCTCTTGGAGCGTGAATCACCAACACCGTAATAGAAACGATGTCTCTGCGGTATCCACACGAACAGACTCACAAACGTCCAACGTCTGCAAGAGGAGCGTCACGTCTCTCACACAGTGCTAGCTGCGAAGAGAAGAGAAGAAACCTGTCGCTCTCTCACTCACTTTTTCTGTAGGTGCGGCTAGGGTTCTGAATTACGTATCTTAGCAGCCCCTTAGCAGTACTATTTATAATAGTGACTGCCTTAAGTGAGTGTGACCAGCAGCAAGGTAAGCTGTGCAAACCTAGACCCATCTGTTATGAGTCTAGCCCATATTTGAATCCGAGTCCAACTTGGATCAATTGCTCCAATTTTAGTCTGCTCTATGTGTGTGACCCTGCAGGTTCTTATTACGTTGGCAGTAATATTAAAATTCCATTTTAATATTACAAGCAGTGAGCGGTATCTAGCAACACATCGCTGCTACCCAAGTAATAAGAATGTCAGTGATTTGACATAACCTTTCTGTGACCAATGTTTCCGTGTTGTTTAGTCCCTTTGTCAAGATATCTAGATTGAACACAAGGCATGGAATGCGTCACCCTTGTATAGTCCAATCATTCGTTTCCTGATATTCGAGTAGACTTTGTAACAACAAATGAGATCAATATCTCATATTGACTCATTTGAGCATGACCATGCATTTCGCAGTCTCACTCAATCAGGGGGCCCGAAGATATCGCTCCTGTTATGTAGGAATGACAAATCCCATCTAGGTCACTCACATCCCTCTGCATGATTTGCGGTATGTCCAATAACCAACGTTATAATCACCTTGTTACAGATGACGTTTGATGGTATTAAAACACACAACTCCTCATGTAGGAATCGTAGTGATTTCAAGTCAAAGGACCACATACACCATTGTCACTATGAGAATCGCTTATGACACTCACGTAACGATCCATGTAGCGTTCTCATGGTAGGTCAGTCCAGTACATCATTACTCTAATGTGTACCCATGTGAAGACTTGATATCTCATATCCATGACCCGTGAGATGTGGTCATTAGTCTTTGCACATACTAGTCTCAATGTATTATTGTTGTCCTAATTAACAATAATACTTGACTAGGGACATTTAAGAATAGTGTTGTAACCAAAAGGATCTCACGATCAAGTTATCCACTTGATGTCCTATGGCATCAAACTTACTATTCTAAAGACTTTATTATGTTTATCAAAAAAGAACACAATAAATGAAATGCCTCATATATAAAATAACATAATAGAATGTATGTAAATACAGAAAATGTATTGGCCTCTAGGGCATACACCAACACCAACAACCTTAAAATAAATATTAAGATTCATTAAAATTGTTGTTTCACCATTATCATATTTTTTCATATCGTTTGCTAGTCAATCGGGTATCAAAGGCACAACCAGTATGCTTAAAAATACTAAACTAACTCTAATTACTCTCAAATTTTAACTACGGCTTCTTATGCCTATTTGTGACTTAGAAACAAACTTTCTACATTTATTTCCCTCAATTTAGCAATTTATGCTACTATTTGAGTCATTTCAGGCAACTTTTCACACTCTGGCTTACAATTAAGTGCCTAAACCAACTCAATTTATCACAAAAATTATCTGACACACCATACAAGTAATATGCTACCTTTGTAACCATTTACAAGTCTAATATGCTTTTCAAGATGTTACAGTTTACTTGTATCTAAAACACCACATCATCATGTCTCAAGTGATACTAAAACAATAATAAGTTACTAAAGGTTCTAGACACTTATCTATAGTAATTCATATCTTTTAGAATACTTTAAGACTTAAACTTGTACATACTTTCTATGTTAACCCAAATTGTTGAAGTAAAAAGGGTAACTCTTTATATACTTCTTTTCAACCATAAGGATGAAACTAAAGTTCCAAGAGCTTCTACCATCTTTAATTTACCTTGATTGGATCACTAATAACCAATACATAGGCTTATTAGGGTTACTTTTAACCCTAAGGGTACTAAAACTCTATTTTTCCAAAAATAAAGGACTTGTAATTGATTATATACTTGTTGTAATCGATTAAAATAACTGAAAACCTCAAGTCAAAAGCTTGGTAATCGATTACATTACTCTTGTAATCAATTACATCAAATTCCAGAACCCTAGTAATCGATTACATCTCTCTTGTAATCGATTACATCGTACTTCTCCTCGTGATCCAGAAGCTTGGTAATCAATTACATTGCTCTTGTAATTGATTACATCGCTTCTAGAGACTTGGTATTCAATTACATTACTCTTGCAATCGATTACATCCTGCAGAAAACCAGAAAAACTAGTTGTCTCGTGCAGCAAATTTGTTTCTAACACAATTCTAATTATCATACCATGGATTCTAAATCCAATTCCAAACATGATCTCTAATCATATTAGAACCATCAAACACTAACTCTAACTCATTACACATGGATTTATCCAACAACACAACCTAAAAACCCATTTATCAAATAACTACTCAAATGAGAATCATGGATTAAAGGGATGGAAACTAACTACCATGCATCAAACAAGCTACTATGTAACTGACTTCAACTATAGAAGCAAGATTCAAGCTTCGAAATTCATAAACATCTCAAGAACACATTTTTCTTATTCATCAAGGAAAACTAAGACACAAAGAAGATGAGTAAGAGAAAAATGAAGTTAAGCTCCCCTACCTCTTAAAAAGTAGCTAAACTTTACACCTTGGATTTCCCTTTAGCTCTTCTCTTTTTTTCCTCCTCTTCCTCCTTCTTTCTTTCCTCTTCTTTCCTATCTTTTCCTATGTTTTCTACCTCTGTTGTGCAAACGAAAGAACCGAGAGAAATAAGGATCAAGGATAGGATCCTTTAACTTATAAGGCCATTAGGCCATATAGTGCAACTTATATATCTTAGGAATACTTTAATCTCTCATATTCAAGTTTCCTAACTTCCTACAACTTTAGAATAAATACTAAGATTCATCTAAATTGTTGTTTCACCATTATCTTATTTTTCTATATCTACAGTTAGTCAATCGAGATAAAATGCACAACTAGTATACCTAAAAATGCCAAACTGACTCAATTTACCTTAAAACGTTAACTGTATCTTTTTTCAAACATTTATGACCTAAAAATAAATTATCCATATTTATGTCCCTCATCAAAGCAATTTATGCTATTATTTGAGTCATTTTAAGCTATTTTTCACCTTCTGGGTTACAACTGAATGCCTAAACTAACTCAGATTGTCACACACTTCACAAATATGTTAAACAAGTCATATGCTACCTTTGTAACCATTTACTAGTATAACATATGAATAAGGGTATTACACTTATGAAACGTTGCATGGTGATGCTTATGAAATGCCATGCCTCTTGCATATTCCTAAGAACCCGGTTCCTTGTATTATCTGGGTAGAGAGGGAAAATGACCTCCTCACACTACTTGGTAGAGAGGGAAAATGACCTCCTCACACTACTAGTAACCTTGGCCAAATGATTGTGCACATCATATAAGGTTACAATACTTAGGAATATCAAGTATGGATTACTCCATCAAGAGATCCACATGTTATGTATATTAAGTACGCACCATATCCATTCATTATAAGCTCAACTTTAACAAATAAAGGAGCAAAACATGGCAATCATGCAATTATGGCACAACTTTAACAAATAAAGGAGCAATTCATGTTTCTAGTACACTTTCGTAGATCAACTTTAGGAAATAAAGAAGCAAAACTCAATAAATATGCATTACTAGCTTAACTATAATAAATAAAGAGTAGACATATTTCTAATACACCAAGCATCATAAAATGCCTCAATTAGATCATTAATATCCAATACATAGCATAAATATGTGTTACATATGGTCCCACAAAGAAAAAAACTCTGATTTATCAAAATAGGGGACTGGTAATCGATTACTCATTCATGATAATCGATTACCGCATGCTAAATCTCAAAACAGAAGCTTGGTAATTGATTAACCACTCCTTTAATCGATTACCAACTAAAAATTGAGAAGTCAGTGGCTTGGTAATCGATTATCATCTCATGGTAATTGATTTCCACATGCAAATTTGAATAACTCACCAAATCTATTTGAATAACATTGAAAACATATTCTAAAATATGTCATTAGAATAGCTCACTTAGTCTATTCAATTAGCATTGAAAACATGTCTATCGAATAGAATCAAAAACATGACTTTCAAATTATGCCACTCGAATAGCTCACTTAGTCTATTTGAATAGCATTGAAAATATTGTGATTGACATTAACTAAAAAAATAGTTTTGATAATAACAAACAAGAAAGGAATGGTAAAGCAAAGATCAAGTCCCAAGACTCTTCAAGATTACCATATAGGATTTGGATATTGTGCAAATGTATTTTAGGAATCACACAAAGCTCATTTATTGGTTTGTGTCTCAACATAAATAGCTTTGCAAAATCATGATTTATACTTATGAATATTTAGTTTAAGTTTGAGCAAAATGTTTTTAGAAAGGTTAAAAAGGTTTTGAGAATCCTTGGTTACAAATTCCTTTAGAAATCTTGTCTTCTTGACTATCAAATAACTGGTTATCACTGTTCAATAATTAGTTATCACTGTTCATATAACTGATTATCTGAAACACAATAACTGATTATTACTATTCATAACAGGTTATTTTATAAGTTAGAGGCCCAGGGTCTGTTTTTAAAGACTCATAACTGATTATGCTAAACCAAATAACCAATTATTGGAAATTAATAACCAGTTATCTGGGAAAGCTGAAAACATATTCCAATGGCTTTATTGGAGCATTTAATGCCCCCAACTACCTCCAACAGATATTAATTGCTTTGGGCTATAAATGAAAGTGGTTGGGCATTAAAATCAAGTTGGAGAACAATCTAAAAATCATTCTTAAGCATCAAATTCATGTTTTACTATCATTTCTCCAAAACCCTTGTTTTGAGCTTTAAGTGTGTGATTCTTTGATGCCCATAGAGCTTCAATTTGTATTATCCACTCTTGTGAGAGTTTATCATTCAATCTTCATTTGATTTCCTATAAAAGAGGGTGAGGTATCCCTCAAGAGATAAAAGGGTGAGGTGTCCCTTGGAAGAGTAAAGGGTGAAGAATCCCTTGTTCCTAAAGAGGGTGACGTATCCCTGTTTTAAGGTTCAAGCACAAAAGCTGAGACATCCCAGAGATGTGTTGAGTGCTCTCAGTTGTAAAGGTTATCAAGCACCTATTCAAGCTTGAAAGTTTAGTGGAAAAGCTCAGGTGGTTCACTTGAGGACTGCACGTAGGTCACAAGGGGTAGTTGAACCAAGATAAATCCTTGTGTTTGCTCTTCTCAATTCAATCTCTTTAATTTGTGCTTTAATTTTATATGCTTGTTTAAATACTTTCCATCTTGGCTTATTTATTTGTGAGTGAAGTAATCAATCTCATATATTTATTCACTTCAATCAATCAATAGCTTCAATGAAAATTAATATACAAGTAATTTGTGAAAAATTTGTGAAAATTTTTTACAAACTCAATTCACCCCTCCCCCTCTCTTGAGTTTGAAGCCACTTGGTAATAAACATGTCATTTAAATAACATTGAAAATGTCATTCAAATTATGCCAATTGAATAATTCACTTAGTCTATTCGAATGGTAGCCATGAAAGTTTCATTCCAAAAGCTTAGTGATCGATTACTAAGTTGTAATAATCGATTACCACATTCATTTCTCGTACCCCAGGTGTTGGGAATTGCGGATACATCGCGCAACGAAAAAATAGGATTCCCACCAAGGATCCATACGAAAAAGCCATAATCCAAGTTTTAAAATATTTACCTCTTGAAGCGTGATCAAAAGGAAATAACGTGAATCACCAACACCGTAATAGCAACAATGTCTCTGCGGTATCCACACAAACAGACTCATGAACATCCAACGTCCGCAAAGAGGAGCCTCACATCTCTCACACAGTGCTAGCTACGAAGAGAAGAGAAGGAACATGTCACTCTCTTACTCACTTTTCTGTAGGTGCAGCTAGGGTTCTGTAATGTGTGTCTTAGCAGCCCCCTTAGCAGTACTATTTATAATAGTGACTGCCTTAAGTGAGTGTGAGCAGCAGCAAGGTAAGCTGTGTAACCCTAGACTCATCTGTTATGAGTCTGGCCCATATTTGAATCCGAGTCCAACTTGGATCTATTACTCCAATTTTAGTCTGCTCTATGTGTATGACCCTACAGGTTCTCATTACGTTGGCAGTAATATTAAAATCTCAATTTAATATTACAAGTAGTGAGCAGTATCTAGCAACACATCGCTGCTACCCAGGTAATGAGAATATCAGTGATTTGACATAACCTTTTTGTGACCAATGTTTTCGTGTCGTTTAGTCCCTTTGTTAAGATATCTAGATTGAACACAAGGTGTGGAATGCATCACCCTTGCATAGTCCAATCCTTCGTTTCCTAATACTCGAGTAGGCTTTGTAATAACAAATGAAATCAATATCTCATATTGACTCATTTGAGCATGGCCTTGCATTTCGCAGTCTCACTCAATTAGGGGGCCTGAAGATACCGCTCCTGTTATGTAGGAGTGACAAATCCCATCTAGGTTACTCACATCCCTCTGCATGATTAGCAATATATCCAATAACTAACTTTATAATCACCTTGTTACAGATGACGTTTGTTGGCATTAAAACACACAACTCCTCATGTAGGAATCGTAGTGATTTTAGGTCAAAGGACCACAGACACCGTTGTCACTATGAGAATCGCTTATGACACTCACGTAATGATCCATGTAGTGTTCTCATGGTGGGTCAGTCCAGTACATCATTACTTTAATATTTACCTATATGAAGACTTAATATCTCATATCCATGACCCGTGAGATGTGGTCATCAGTCTATGCACATACTAGTCTCAATGCATTATTGTTGTCCTAATTAATAATAATACTTGACAAGGGACATTTAAGAATAGTGTTCTAATTTTATCCAATAGGATCTCACGATCAAGTCAACCACTTGATGTCCTATGGCATTAAACTTACTATTCTAAGGACTTTATTATGTTTATTAAAAAAGAACACAATAAATGAAACGCCTCATATATTAAAATAGCATAATAAAATATATGTAAATACAGATAAATGTATCAGCCTCTAAGGCATACACCAACAATCTCCCACTTGCACTAGAGCCAATCAAGTATATGTCTAATGCCTAAAGACCTAGTGTGACCCTCATGCTTCTGCTATGCAAAAGGCTTCGTTAGTGGATCAGCAATGTTATCATCTGTTGGTACTCTATATATCTTCACATCTCCTCTATTGATGATCTCTCGAATGAGATGGAAGCGCCTAAGTATATGTTTAGATCGTTGGTGAGATCTAGGCTCCTTAGCTTGTGCAATGACTCCATTATTATCATAATAGAGGTCCACTGGGTCCACAATGCTAGGAATAGCGCCAAGTTCAGCAATGAACTTCCTGATCCAAACGGCCTCCTTTGCTACATTGGAGGCAGCAATATACTCAGCCTTTGTGGTAGAATCGGTGAATGTCTCTTGCTTTGAACTCTTCCAGCTCATAGCCCCACCATTTAGGCAAAAAACATAACCCGATTGCGATCTAGAGTCATCCTTATCGGTTTGGAAGCTAGTATCAGTGCAACCCTTTACAACTAGCTCTTCCTCATCTCCATATACCAAGAACGAATCCTTAGTCCTTCTCAAGTACTTAAGGATATTCTTGACAGTAGTCCAGTGACTCTCACCGGGATCAGACTAGTATCTACTCGATATGCTTAAAGCATACGAGATGTCTGGTCAAGTACATAACATGGCATATATGATAGATCCAATTGTAGATGCATATGAAATCTTGCTCATGTGATCCCTCTCATCCTGGGTGGAAGGGGATTAAGCCTTAGATAGGCTTACACCATGTGACATAGGGAAGAGTCCTTTCTTGGATTCATGCATGTTAAATTGTCTTAACACCTTGTCTATGTATATACTCTGACTTAGGCTAAGCAGTCTCAGTGATCTATCTCTATAGATCCTGATACCTAACACATAGGTGTCTTCGCCCAAGTCTTTCATAGAGAAGCAGTTCCCTAACTAAGTCTTTACGGACTGTAGGGTAGGGATATCATTTCTGATAAGTAGTATGTCATCTACATACAATACCAAAAATACAATAGTGCTCCCACTAACCTTCTTGTAGACATAAGATTCTTCTTCATTCTTGATGAAACCAAACTATTTTATTGTATCATCAAAATGAAGATTCCAGCTTCTGGAAGCTTGCTTCAATCCATAAATAGATCGTTGCAACTTGCACACCTTTCCAGCATCCTCTGGAGTGGCAAAATCCTCAAGTTGTGTCATGTACACATCCTCGAGAAGATTTCCATTAAGGAAAGTAGTTTTGACATCCATTTTCTAGATTTCATAATCATGGTATGCTACAATAGCAAGCAAGATCTGAACGGATTTAAGCATCGCAACTGGGGAAAAAGTCTCATCATAGTCTACACCATGAATTTGTTTGAAACCTTTAGCCACCAATCGCGCCTTAAAGGTATGCACATTACCATCTATGTCGATTTTCTTCTTGAAAACCCATTTGCACCCAATGGGTTTTGCCCCTTCAGGTGGGTCAACCAAGGTCCATACTTGGTTGGCATACATGGAATCCATTTCAGATCTCATGGCCTCAAGCCATTTCTTAGATTCTGGGCCAATAATGACTTCTTGGTAAGTCACAGGCTTATCTTGATCCATGAGCAATACGTCACCTTGTTGGGTCATGAGAAATCCATATCTCTCTGGTTGATGACGTATCCTGTTAGACCTACGCAGGTCTTGTGCTACTAGAGCAGGTTGCTGTTCTACAATATTTTGTGGAGGCTGCTCTATTTCCATCATCGGTTCGTTGCTACTTTGTGAACCTTGAACTTCTTCAAGTTCTACTTTTCTACCACTGGTTCCTTTGGAGATAAACTCCCTTTTCTAGAAACACAGCAATCTGTGTGACAAACATTTTTCCCTCGGTAGGATTATAGAAATAGTATCCCTTGGTTTCCTTGGGATAATTGACAAAGAAGCATTTATCTGATTTGGGTCCAAGCTTATCAGAAACTTGACGTTGCACATAAGCTTCGCAACCACAAATCTTCATGAAAGACATATTGGGTTGTTTTCCTATCCATATCTCATATGGTGTCTTTTGAACCGCTTTAGATGGAACACAGTTAAGTGTGAAAGCTGCTGTTAACAAAGCATGTCCCCAGAAGAAGCCTGGAAGGTCTACATGACTCATCATGGATCGGACCATGTCCAACAAGGTCCAGTTCCTCCTTTCAAAAACATTATTCCATTATGGTGTTCCTAGAGGAGTGATTTGAGATATTATCCCATACTCTTTCAGATGATCATTAAATTGTTGGCTTAAGTATTCACCATCTCTATCTAATCTAAGGACTTTAATACTCTTGCCAAGTTGGTTTTGTACTTCTTTCTTGAATTCCTTGAACTTTTTAAAGGATTCTGATTTGTGTTTCATAAGATACATAAACCCATATCTACTAAAATCATCAGTAAATATAATGAAGTATTGAAAACCACCTGTAGCCAATGTGTTTAGGGGTCCACATACATCACTATGTATGAGGCCCAAAAGATCACTAGCCCTTTCACCTTGTCCAGTGAATGGGGCTTTAGTCATCTTCCCCAATAAATAAGGCTCACATATCTTATATGATTCAAAATCAAATGAGTCCAATAATCCATCCTTATAGAGTTTGGAGATGCATTTTTCATTTATGTGGCCCAAAAGACAATGCCAGAGAAAAGTTAGGTTCAGATCGTTTGATTTAAACATTTTTATATTTATGTTATAGACGGACGTTTCGAGATCAAGGATATAAAGTCCATTACTCAATTGTGTACTACCATAAAAAATATCATTCATATAAACAGAACAACATTTGTCCTTTATAATAAAAGTAAAGCCTTTCTAGTCCAAACAAGAAATAGAAATGATATTCCTACTAATAGCAGGCACAAAATGGCACTTCTCTAACTCTATTACAAGCCCAGTGGGCAAAGATAACAAGTAAGTCCCTACGGCTAATACAGCAACCTTTGCTCTATTTCCTACTCGTAGGTCGATTTCGCCCTTAGTCAACGGTCAACTGTTCTTTAGATCCTGTACATTTATACAAATGTGAGATCCACATCTAATATCTAATACCTATGATGCATAAATAGATAAATTGACTTCTATAACCAAAATACCTGAAGTGGAAGTCTCACTTCCCTTCTTCTTCTTAAGCTCTTCCAGGTATTTGGCGCAGTTCCTCTTCCAATGTCCGGTCTGACCACAGTGGAAGCACATACCTTCCTTAGCAACTCCGCCCACTGGTTTTAAACCAGAAGTGCTGGGCTTGGACTTATCCTTGCCCTTGCCCTTCCAATTGTCTTTGGGCTTTTTCTGCTGTTTCTTGCCCTTATTCTTTTGGACCATCATTATGGCATTTCCTTTGCCTTTGTTAATGTTCTGCTCAGCAGTTCTCAATATACCTAACAACTCTGGTAGTAATTTGTCAATCTTATTCATGTTGTAGTTCATGACAAATTGACTAAAACTTTCCAGTAACAATTGCAGGACTAAGTCAGTGGCCAACTCTTAGCCCAAAGGAAAACCAAGTCTCTCTAGGTTTTCAATGTACCCAATCATCTTGAGTACATGAGCACCAACAAGGCTTCCTTCTACCAGCTTGCACTGAAACAGTGCTTTAGAAACCTCGTATTTCTCATGCCTGGCCTGCTCTTGATAGAGCTTCTTAAGGTGTACGATCATATCATAGGCATCCATGTTCTCATGTTACTTTTGGAGCTCAGAGTTCATGGTGGCCAACATTAGACATCCAATGTCCAAGGCATCATCTTGATGCTTCTTATAAGCATCATTTTCAATTCTAGGGGCATTAGTAGCAAGTGGCTCAAGAATAGGCTGTTCTAGAGCATATAGCTTTTTTCTTTTGTTTGAGGACAATCCTCAAGTTCCTGTACCAATCTAGGAAATTTGTTCCAAACAACTTGTCCTTCTCAAGGACAGATCGCAATGATAAGTTACTCGAGGTGTTTGTTGCCATGGTAATCTATCAATAGAAATATACAAAATATACGTATCATGCCATAAATATATTTAACGCGATGTCTTTAATTAAATATGTTTCCCATTATTTTATTCAAATCAATGACCCTCAGCATTGACTAAGAAAATCCCATTGTAAGATTTCCTAGTGGGCCAAGATCTATATTTCACCTAGCTTTGAGTCAGCTTTAGCTAATCACCTAAAATTCGGTTATTTAGGTAGGAAACACTTTCCAATTACATCATATGCAACTCTTGGATAGTTAAGTGAATAACACTTATTCTAATCCATCTAATGAACTAAAGCCCAACCTCATGCCTCTAAGCCTTCAATCCTATTGAAATGGCTTAGTTAAGTCAGACCCAATGGTTGATAGTTGGATATTACTTTTATCCCATCGTGCCTTACTAATATAGATAAAGGCACCCTGCTTTGGCAAACCTACACTTAATCGGTACTAGTCTTGACGAGTGCTAGGCATTGGAAGTCATCATATATTGACTTAATATTTGCTTTAAGGGATTTTTATTATTATTATTTGATCTCACTATTTGTTAAAGTATTAACATACCATCAACAACAATGCATCTCATACATATAAAGCATATAAATAATGTGACATGGTTTTGACCCCTAACACAATGATTCTCCCAAGCCAATGAGAGTATCATTAACTAAACCTAGGGAGTGAACTAGCTTTACTAAACGTCTCCCTCCAACGTCCTCATTCGATGTCGTCTTCTTGCCTCCACATCAAGATTACATTATATAGAAACCTTTTTTACATTCAAGGCAATTTAGGTGAGAAGAGAATGTATAACCAGAATGTAGAGAGTAAGGCACGACATGCAGGCTGTATTTTAAAATAACCAATAAAATGAGGAATAAGGCCATAACCATGCACCATGCATCACAAAGTACATAAAACTCAAAACAATAATACATTATTATTTTGTGAGTCATAAAAAGGTTTGCTTGACATCAACACTTGATGTCGCCAGAGATAAGAAACAAGGTTTCTAGAACACTATATATATCACATATATACATTAAAACTTCACAAAATTAAAATAACCAAACATGTTATTTCATACAACACGAAGAACAGAAAAATCGAATCATGGTTTCGCAAGTGGCTCTGATACCACTATTGGGAATTCTGGTATAAAAAATACAGTGAAAAGGGGAATTCCCACCAAGGATCCATGCAAAAAGGGGACTATGAAACGTGATTTTTGAGTATACCTCTTCAAGCGCGATCAAAAGGAAGTGGCGTAAATCACCAACACCATAATAGTAATGATGTCTCTGCGATATCCACACGAATAGACTCACGAACGTCCAACGTTCGCAAAGAGGAGCCTTACGTCTCTTACACAGTACTAGCTACTAAGAGAAGAGAAGGAACCCGCCACTCTCTCACTCACTTTTCTGTAGGTGCGGCTAGGGTTCTGTAATGTGTGTCTTAGCAGTCCCCTTAGCAGTACTATTTATAATAGTGACTACCTTAAGTGAGTGTGAGCAGCAGCAAGGTAAGCTGTGTAATCCTAGACTCATCTGTTATGAGTCTGGCCAATATTTGAATCCGAGTCCAACTTGGATCTATTGCTCTAGTTTTAGTCTACCCTATGTGTGTGACCCTATAGGTTCTCATTACGTTGGCAGTAATATTAAAATCTCATTTTAATATTACAAACAGTGAGCGGTATCTAGCAACACATCGCTGCTACCTAGGTAATGAGAATATCAGTGACTTGACATAACCTTTCCATGACCAATGTTTCTGTGTCGTTTAGTCCCTTTGTCAAGATATCTAGATTGAACACAAGGCATGGAATGTGTCACCCTTGTATAGTCCAATCCTTCATTTTCTGATACTCGAGTAGACTTTGTAATAACAAATGAAATCAATATCTCATATTGACCCATTTGAGCATGGTCATGCATTTCACAGTCTCACTCAATCAAGGGGTCCGAAGATATCGCTCTTGTTATGTAGGAGTGACAAATCTCATCTAGGTCACTCACATCCCTCTGCATGATTCGCGGTATGTCCAATAACTAATTTTATAATCACCTTGTTACAGATAACATTTGATGGCATTAAAACACACAACTCTTCATGTAGGAATCGTAGTGATTTCAGGTTAAAGGACCACTGATTCCATTGTCACTATGAGAATTGCTTATGGCACTCACGTAACGATCCATGTAGCGTTCTCATGGCAGGTCAGTCCAGTACATCATTACTCTAATATGTACCTATGTGAAGGCTTGATATCTCATATCCATGACCCGTGAGATGTGGTCATCAGTCTATGCACACACTAGTCTCAATGCATTATTGTTATCCTAATTTACAATAATACTTGACTAGGGACATTTAAGAATAGTGTTCTAATTTTATCCAATAGGATCTCACGATTAAGTCAACCACTTGATGTCCTATGGTATCAAACTTACTATTCTAAGGACTTTATTATGTTTATTAAAAAAGAACACAATAAATAAAATATCTCATATATTAAAATAGCATAATAGAATGTATGTAAATACAGACAAATGTATTAACCTCTAGGGCATACACCAACACTAGGAACTTGGTAATCAATTACCACTTGTGGTAATCGGTTACCACATGCAATATAACAGAAAACGTAGGTCTTCAACTATAACAAACCACTTTTAAACATAAACGTCAACCCTAATCATCATATATTATCAACCAACAATAAGAAGGGTCTGTCAACAAAGGCCAAATCATGAAAACCATATTCGCAATCCCTTATTTATAAACTTTCAACGCTATTTACAAGCTTAATATTTATAAACATAAATATTCATATATCATCTATACTTCATCTATCACAAATCCACACTAAGTTCATCAACACAATTTCTTGGTTACAAAAGGAAAAGAATAAGGTATGGAAAATCACAAAACCCCCTACCTCAATTCCTTTGTTGACAGTATTCCATTTCTTTCCTTGTTCTTTCTTTATTACACTTCTTCTTCCTTCTTCCTTTTCTTTCTTTTACGTTCTCCTACTCTTTCTCTCTCTCTCTAGTTGCTTTTCTTTCTTTCTTATCCTCTTTCTTTGCTGCCAACCATGTGATTGGAGAGTATGAGAAAAAGAGAGGAAAAGTCAAAGATGAAAGGGGTAAGGGTGGTGGAGAGAAAGAAAGGAAAGATAAACTCATTGACTTTCAAGGCTTCCAGGAACTTTTGTATCTATTAAGGATATTTTGATCTTCCATTAATGAGTTTTCTACTTTTCTTATGTATTAAGAAAAATTCTAAAACTGCTTCCAATTACTAAACTTATCATTTCATGATTATTTTTATACACCGTTAATAGTCACTAAGCAATATTACACTTTCGGTATAGGTAAAAATACCAAACTAGCTTAGTTGATTCTGAAAATTTTACCATATCTCAAACTAAGTATTTAAAGCTTAGAAATAAAATCTTCATATTTCCTTCTACCATCTAAGCAAATTATGCTAAATTTTGAGCTAATATGAGCTATTTTTCACATTCGATGTTATAGCAATATATTCAAACTAACTCAGAAAGTTACTAGAATTAATAAGTAACTCATACATGTGTTACTGAACTTCTAAAAACATAATTAAAACTAACAGGTTAGGGAGGATGAAGGGTAGTCTTCTCCATTTCCTTCAGACACCCCTATGCCCTAACTAGGTTGTATTCTCCCTCAAAGGATGAAGGGTTAGCCTTCCTAAACTCTAAAGATCTTGGAAGTTTTGGTTCCTAACCACTAGTACCTCATATACTAGCTGTACTGGTGGTGTTGGCTACTGAGGTGGATTTGCTTCCATTCTTTCTAGTACTCTATTAGTGATGGTGGTTTACTCCCTTACGTATTTGCCATCTATCTAAACACTTCCATCACGTCTGCCATATTTTCGTTAGCAAATTCCCTATTTCTTTGTGTGCGCCTAGGAGGTATCATAATCTCCTATACACACAAAATAATACATATGAAGTCGATCAGTCTTAATATCATGTAGCAATTCAACAATAACTATTAACATCTATACCGAAGGCTGTCATGTAATTCTATTCATACATTTCACATCGAGATAAGAAAATGCATAACAAAATAGGATTCACTAAACATACTCAAGCACAGTCAGTCCATACCCTGGTTCAATAGAATGAACTGCTCTGATACCATAATGTAACGTTCTAATACCAATTTCACAATTTATCTGGAATATATGTGTATAAATAGAACTAGGCACGTCATTTCTAACTTACAAACATCATACTATGCTCATAATAATTGTACGAGCCTTGAGAGGGAAACGTAATATTTACATGAACTTTATACATATAAAAATACAAACTATGCCTCAAGAGGACATAAGTATAGTACATAAAACTTAATACAATCCTATGTGAAATCTTTAATGTACAATGCATTGCACAAAAAGGTAAATAAACTACTCTAGATCTCTATCTTCATTTCTTCTTCTTGGAAGAATCCTTGGCTGGATTTATCATGGAAACAAACAAACAAGTGAGAAATCACAAATTCTCAGTAGTATAATCATATTCAATGGCATCATGATAACTCCAGCTACTTTGGGGAAAAATAGATATCTTAATAATATTACAAAGGTGGCAAAAGCCAAAAGTTTTCCTTTCTCTTCCTAAGGTAGAACATTCATTTATTACTATGGCTTAATTATCTCATAATTAACCATTAATATAAAATCATCATGGAATTAATAGATCATGTCAATCTAAAGTATATGGGTCATATAAGAGTCATAATTTACTATCATGAGAATATTCACATACTCACTTATGTGAACATTCATATTGAACATTATGATCTATATACTTAGCTAACACTTTTTTAATGATAAAACAATTGCCCATAGAAGTATAATTCTAATGCAAATGCTTATGTAATGTTAAATGCTCATGCCTATGAATTACCCTATGATAATGCTTATGAAATGTCATGCCTCTTGCATATTCACAGGAACTCGGATCCTTGTATTATCTAGGTAGATAGGGAAAATAGCCTCTTCACACTACTTGGTAGAGAGGGAAAATGACCTTCTCACATTACTGGTAACCTTGGCCAAATGATTGTGTACAAGATATAAGATTACAATACTTAGGAATAGCAAGTATGAATCACTGCATCAATAGATCCACATGACACGTATATTAAGTACACACCATATCCATTCATCATAAGCTCAACTTTCACAAATTAAGGAGCAAAACATAGCAAACATGAAATTTTGGCTCAACTTTAACAAAGAAAGAAGCAATTCATGTTTCTAGTACACTTTCATAGCTCAACTTTAGAAAATAAATGAGAAAAAATCAATAAACATGCATTATTAGTTCAACTTTAATAAATAAAGGAGTAAACATATTTCTAATACAGCGAGCATAATAAAATGCCTCAATTAGATCATTAATATCTAATACATAGCATAAATATGTGTTACATATGGTCCCACAAAGTAGAAAACTATGTTTTATCAAAACAGAGGAGTGGTAATCAATTACTCATTCATGGTAATCGATTACCACATGCTAAATCTCAAAATAAAGCTTCGTAATCAATTACCCACTCCTGGTAATCGATTACTAGCTGAAAATTGAGAAGTCAGTTCAATTACCATCTCGTGGTAATCAATTTTGACATACAAATTTCATTTTTCAGAGCATTGCTAATCTGAAATCTACTATTTGAATAACTCACCAAATCTTTTCGAACAACATCAAAAATATATTATGAAATATGCCTTTCGAATAGCTCACTTAGTCTATTTAATTAGCATTGAAAACATGTCTTTTGAATAGAATTGAAAACATGACTTTTGAATTATACTACTCGAATAGCTCACTTAGTCTATTTGAATAGCATTGAAAACATATCATTCGAATAACATTGAAAATGTCATTCAAATTATGCTAATCGAATAGTTCACTTGGCCTATTCGAATGGTAGCCACGAAAGTTACATTCTAGAAGCTTAGTAATTGATTACTAAGCTGTAGTAATCGATTACTAAGTTGTAGTAATCGATTACCACCTTCATTTCTCGTACCCCATGAGCTTGGTAATCGATTGCCACCTGTGGTAATCGATTATCACATGCAATATAACAGAAAACATAGGTCTCTCATATAATATCCTCTCTAACCAGTTAGTCTTAATTAAGGTTATCGAGGTTTTGTAACTCTTATAAGAGTTATCTGTTAATTTTGGCAGCCTTTTTTATATAGTTGGGTTATTTTGCTATAATACAGAGTGTGGAAAGTAGCTAATAATAGCCCAAAGAGTACCATAAACTACTAGAACGAGTGAAATAAATAAGAGAAATTTATTTCTGGGTCACAAATGAATAGAATGTGGTGTGGTTTATTTTGGAGAATTAATTAAGACAATTAAGTATTTTTAGTAACACTAAGTAAGTGTTTAAAAACCTAATTAAATAAGTAGATATCTTAAAAAATTATGAAAATTTGAGAAGATATAAAGTAAAGAATAAAGAATTTTCTAGTAATGAGAACAGGTTAAGATGAATACCTGTAAGTTAATTAGCTTATTTCCTTAGGTTAAATGTAACCTAAAGAAGATCAATAGAACTTCAGTGATAGTTTTACGTGTATGAAAGATTATGAAATGAGGGGAATAAGATTGAAATGAATCTCAGGATTTTTCATAACACCTATAGGAGTTAAGAAACTTGGATTGATAAGATCAAAGTATTCCTAAGAGATATAAAGTTTCCAGCTAAATATATAAGTTCATCCTTATCTCTCCACCATCCCTCAACCTTTCATCTTTATCATTGACTTTCTTTCACTTTTCTCTCATTTCTCATGTCTAGTGTAGCAGAAAGGGAAGAAAAGAGAAAAGGGAAGGGAAAGAAAGAAGAGTGATGTGTGGATAAAATACACACATATTGTGCTTGATTTGAGGTAAATTTAGGTATGCTTTGATTGATATATGTTGGAATTTATGCCATATTTAATCTAATTATCCTTGGTATCTCATGATTGGTCTTTCTCTATGCTTTTAGGTCCAAAAGAGGTATTTTGACATGGCTCAATGAAGCTTTGGAAGAATTCATTGCAATGGAGTTAAGCTCAAAATTTATATGGCCAAGATTCGCAGAGTTTTTGACCTTTGCACAATAAAATGAGCATAACTTGAGCTAGGAAATTCGAAACAAGGTGATTCTAGTGGCATTGGAAAGCTAAGAAAAATAGCTACAACTTTCATGAAGATCACTTTAGCATTAAGCAATTAAGGAGTTATGCACATTCGTGTGTAACTTGGAAAATGCTTTTGTCAAGCTCACACGACCCTGTGTAACTTAAGGAATGCTTTTGACTAAGTCACATGGCTGTGTGTCTTGGTCACATGGCCGTATGACTCTCCTACATTGAAAGTACACAATTTTTAAAACTCACACGGCCATGTCATGCACTCATACAGTCGTGTGAGGTCTTTTGGAGTGTAAAAAAGGTAGTTTTCACCCCAATTGTTATAAATAGAAGCAAACCCTTAAACCTAAAACATACAGAGGCTATAGGAGACTTTGAGAGGCACAAAGATTGAAGGCTAGGGCTTGGAAGGCAAGAGTAAGAGTCATTAAAGATCAACCACTGAATTCTTTTCCTCCATCTTTATTTTCTCCATCTTCTCTTTTTGTTTTGGAATCATAACTATTTCTCTAACCTTTGTTCTTGATTGTGCTATATTAGCCATGAGCTGCTAATCCCATTTTTCTAGGATTGGGATGAAACCTCTATTTCTCTATGTTGAATTGTTAATTTGATTCTTTGCTAATGGGAATTATTGTTCTTGATTCATTCTTAGTGTGCTTAATGCTTGTGGTATGTTGCGTGCCATATTTACATGATCTTAGGCTTTAGGTGAAGGATCGAAAGATGAAATCTAATTGCTTGATAATCTAAGAATTAAACTTAGGAATTGAGACATAGACATAGGCTTAAATCCTTTGAGGAACCAACGATTGTCATGAATCTTAATGGATTAGAACTTGGAGTAATTGCCATGAGAATGAGATTGATAAAGTTTCAGTATATTTTTAGTGCCAAGAAATTGGGCTTTAAATAATTTAGGATAAATCGCCTTCAAGAACATAATTGAACATTAGCAAAGATATGATTACAATTTAGCATATGGGGTAGTGTAGTGAATTCCTAGTCCTAGGTCTTTAACCCTTGATTGACTCTTGAATTTTCTTGATTTAATTGCTATTTATTTGCTTTCAGTTTTGTTTTGATTTAAATTTAGCTTTCACTATTGATTTTGTTCGCTTAAATAATCAAAATTTTCATAAAAGTTAGTAATCAATTGATCCTCGTGGGAACGATCTTTATTTACTACTTGTACGATCCGTGCACTTGTGAGAAATCCACAACAAATTTTCGGCGCCGTTGCCGGGGATTGTGTTGATATTAACATGAGTGGTAATTTAGTTGATTTAAGCACATTTTTATTTTATTTTATTTTATTTTCACTTTATTTTTCATTGAATTGTCAGGTGTTAATTCTTTCTTATGCGTAGAGCGAGGAGTCAAGAAGATCTTATTATCCCTATTGATCTTGAGATTGAGAAGACACTTTGTGATATTAAAAGGGAAAGAAGAACACAGAAAATTGAGGAAGACCACATGGCAGACAACATGAACTAAGTCGCTAATCAAGAGCGAAGGTTGAGGGATTATGGAACTCCCAACGCTAACACTCATCAGTCTTCCATTGTACGGCCATGGGTGGAGGCCAACAATTTTGAGATAAAGACGTCACTAATCTAGATGGTCCAACAATTGCAATTCAGCAGGGTCAACGAATAAAGACCCAAATCAGCATTTGGATGGGTTCTTGGAGTTATGTGACACCATAAAGAATAATGGGGTTCCAACAGATGCTATACAGATCATATTTTTTCCCTTTTCTCTTAGAGGAAAAGGAAAGAAGTGGATTCACTCGAAAGCCCCAAATTCACTTACCACTTGGGAATTGATGGAGCAGGCTTTCTTGGACAAGTACTATCTGATTGGAAAAATGATCAAACTTCGTCAAGACATCATTACCTTCTCCCAAAAGGAAGATGAATCACTTTATGAAGCATGGGAAAGGTACAATGATCTCATTCGTCAATGTCTACGTCATGGCCTATAAAATTTTGTTGTTATACAAACATTCTATGTTGGGTTGACTTTCTCTACAGAGGTAACTTTTGATGCCGCAGCTGGCGGTGCTTTGATAGCCAAGACTCCAACAGAGGCAAGGGCCTTGATGAATGAGGTCACTTCGAATATTTATCTGTGGCCAAGTGAGAGATCAACTTCAAAGAAGCAGACTTGAATGATAGAGCTTGACGCCATTACCATGTTGAATGCCAAGTTTGATGCTTTGACTAAGTCACTTGAGAGGTTGAATGTTGATGCTATCACTACTCTTAACATAACTTGTGAAATATGTGGAGGAGGGTATTTGGCTTCGGAATGCAATGCAGTAGAAACGTATTCTCAAGACTCATCATTGGAGTAAGCAAGTTATGTGCAAAATGGTAAATTCAAGCCTCAAGGTAATCCATTCTCTAACACATATAACCTCAGATGGAGAAACCACCCTAATTTCTCATATGGTAACCAACAAAACTAAGGGGCTCCATCCAATAATAGACCCCCACCTGGATTCCAATAACCGCAACAATATTCTCAAGGTGCAAAGTCCAATTTAGAAGCTCTCACGGAGAATTTCATAGTCACTTAAAATGAGCAAAATCAAGCCATTCAAGCACAAGTGCAACAACATGAGGAGTCCATCAAGCAACTCAGTACCCGTATAGATTAAATGGCCACTCACTCCAAGATGCTTGAGACTCAAATAGCCTAATAATCAAGCTTGTTTAACATGATTCAAGGGCGAATCCCATGTCAATTGGAGACTAACCTAAGGGAGCAAGTACTACCTATTTCATTGACAAGTGGTAAGCAACTTGAAGGCCCCACAAGGGAAGAAAAGCTTGAAGATAAGGACACCCGTGAAAAGGAAGAGAAGCAAAAGAAGAAAGAGGACAAAGAGAGGGATGAAGAAAGCACTACAAGGTATGTTCCTCTAATAGCATATATTCCACCTTTGCCTTTCCCTCGAAGGTATCAAAGGGCGAAGCTTGATCATCAATTTGGAAGATTTTTGGAGGTACTTAAAAAGCTTTACACTAACGTTCCTTTTACAGAAGCTCTCTCCCAAATGCCCTCTTATGTTAAGTTCTTGAAAGAGATTCTCTCAAATAAGAGGAAGCTTAAGGATTATGAAATCGTTGCTTTGATGGGAGAATGTAATGCAATCATTCAAAACAAGCTTCCACCTAAGCTTAAGGATCTGGGTAGCTTTTCAATTCCATGCTCAATTGGGGACATACATATCAACAAGGTTTTATGTGATCTTGGAACAAGTGTGAGTTTGATGCCCCTTCTATTTGTGAGAAACTTAATATTGGGGAGCTCAAACTGTTAGTAATGGAAACCATCACCCAAGAAGGGGGTAAATTAGGTGATTACAATTTTTTTAAAATACCTTTGAGAAATTATACATTTTGATATTTTCAATCAACACATGCAGCAGAATAAGTTTAATAAATGTGCAACTATTAGAGATTTCTTAAATACCACTTGGGCTATAGGATAAATCAAGCAAATAAGCTAAATATCAAATTTAACTCAAGCATATATAATTAGGGCATAAATGTAAAGGAGATAGAGTTGAGAGAAGCAAACACAATATTTATCCTGGTTCAGCCACTAACCACTTATGGCCTACATCCAGTCCTCAAGTAAACCACCTGAGATTTTCCACTATATCCTCAAGCTTCAACAGGCACTTGATGACCTTTACTAACTGGAGCACTCAACACATCTTGGGATACCTCACCCTTTGTGCTTGAGCCTCAAACAGGGATACCTCACCCTTTACAACTTTTGAGGGATACCTCACCCTCTTTACATATTAAATGAAGTGTACATAAAATGAAACTCTCTCAAGAGAGGACAATACAAATTGAATTTCTATGGATATAAAGGATTTACACACTTATAGCTCAAAAATAGAGGATTGGAGAAAGAGATAGTGAAACACAAATTTAATGTTCAAGGATGATTTTCAGATTGTTCTCCAATGTTTCTTTGATGCCTAAACACTTTCATTTATAGCCCAAATGTTTTTAAAGTCGTTGGTGGTGGTTAGGGGTATTAAATGCTCAAAATAAAGTCGTTGTGCGTGTTTTCTGGTTGCCCAAATAATCGGTTATCAATTTCTCCTAATCGGTTAGGAGCCTTAAAAATTAGCTCATTACTTACCTAATAACCGATTAAGGGAATGACCTAATCGGTTAGGAGCTTTAGAAATTGGCTCCTGAATTTCACAATAACCGATTAGGTGAATGGCCTAATCGGTTAAGAGCATTAAAAACATGAAAAACACTCCCAACTTTCACAATAACCGATTAGGTGAATTGCCTAATCGGTTAGGAACTTTAAAAACATGAAAAATGCTCCTAACTTTCACAATAACTGATTAGGTGAATTTCCTAATCGGTTAGGATCTTTAAAAGCATGAAAAATCTCTTGACTTCGTGAATAACCAGTTATAGAAAATCCATAATCGGTTATTGCACTCTGGTTTTGAAAACTGACTTTAAATGGTTATAACTTCTTGGTTTCTTATTCGTTTAAAGCAAATGACCACTCATTGGAAAGATCTTTGAGTTTATTTTCATATGAAAAAGTTTCAGAACAAAATGCAAAGTAGTTTGAAAGTTATGATCAAAAGAGTAACTAAAGGTCAGTTTTACAAAACATAAACTTTGCTATTTTTCATAGATTTTAATTACCACCAAGACTAGCTTTTCAAAATATGTTTGTTAGTCATTTTAGAATGTAAGAAACACTTTTAAAGATGTTAAAACTTATTTGAGCTTAGTGTGATTCTTATTTACCTTTACATAAGATCTAAGTCCTATAAGCTTAAACTTGAAGAACTTAGGACTTGATCTTCGTGCAACTAATCCTTTGACTTCTTGATGTAATCCAAGCTTCCAAAGAAAATATTCTCTTCAAATTTTACAAATGGTTAGAACATCTTTTCATTCTCATTCTTCTTGAGTTGAGCATAATTATGATGTTTTGCTTTCTTGTTGCAATGCTTACTCTTGGTACTTGGACTATCCTACAAAGTATTACTCACTTAAAACAAATATAGTTAGTCCAAATTCATAACTCAATATCTTTATATGCATGATTCATAAATGTATAACTCTAGTTAGTCTAACATGCATATAAGACTTTCATAGGCATATCTAAATAATATATTTATCAATTACTAATGGATATCTCTATATAGGATGCAACAAAAAACACTTTGCACATTTTCATTTATATAGAACCAAATCCAATATTAATTTAATACAACTCATATAAAGCATTATTGGATATATTATATGAAGAATGTTACATATATCTCATTGCATGATTATTAACTGAAATATAACTAGATAAAGTACATAATCATGCATGATACAATATATCTCATTAAGTACATCTATGTAACAGTACATCTATGTAACATGATCAATATTCTTTTGTAATGCATTTGTCATCTATGAAGCATAGGCATCATTCTTTTTGACTTGTATTGGTCATCATCAAAACTTAACATATTAAACTATTAGGGCAAAGATAATTATACACAAACCAACCACCATCTCTCTTCAATTGGCGGATAGGTCAATCAAACATCCTATTGGCATATTAGAGAATGCTCCTTTGAAGGTGGAAAAGTTTTATATACTAGTTGATTTTGTTGTACTTGATATGGAAGTTGATGTTCAAACTCCCATCATCTTAGGCAGGCTATTCTTAGCCACTGCTGGAGCCATGTTTGATGTGAAGCATGGGAAAATAACCTTCAAAGCAGGTAAAGAAGTTGCTGAGTTCAATTTGTCTTACGTTTCTAAGCAACTGGTCATTGTTGATTCTTGCTTGAAGGTTAATGTGGACGAAAGGCTAGCTAGAGAGGTGCACACTAAAAGTCATCCACAAAACCCCTTAGAGAAGTGTTTGGTGCACAATGGTAATTCAAATGATGAAGATGAGGAGGTGGCGACCTATGCTCAAATTTTGGACGCATGCCCAACTGTTTACCCTTCTCAAAATGGTAAATTCAAGGAACTCAAAGTCCTCTTAACCAAAGATTCCTCACTTAAAGAAAAGGAGGCCCCAAAGGAATCTATAACTGATGATATGCTAGAAAATTTTTTTCCCAAAGTTGCTACCAACTTTGAGAATGTCAAACTCAGCAAGAAGAGACTAAAGAAGCGGCATGACAAGTGTATCAAGCAACGTAAGTTTAAGATTGGGGATAAAATTCTTGTTTGTAACTCACATTTTCTTCTTCCTAATAAGTTTTAGTCAAAAGGGTATGGACCATATGAGATTGTTCGCATCTTATCGTACAGTGTGCGTGAGGTGAAGAAAGAAGGCCGTAAGACATTTCTGATAAATGGCCAGAGAGTGAAAGACTATGAAGAAGGAGTGGGGACTGAGTACCACTCCATTGACATCACCTAAGCATAGAACCAACCCATAGTCAAGCTAAGGACTATAACTTAGCGCTTCTTGGGAGGCAACCCTAATTTTCTCTCTTTTTCTTTACTCTCTTATTTTTATTTTGTTCTTATTTTGTTATTACTTATTTTATTATCATTTTTTTCTGTTTTTGTCTTGTAGTTAGCTAATGTTGAGTCGGCTAAGGTGCCTTCCTGAGCTCGGAACCTTTGTAGAGGGATGTATATAGTTGTCGGCCACCTAAAAAGATTTTTCTTCTCTTTCCTTTAATTATTTATTTTCTTATTTATTTGTTCTTTTGTGTTCCCTTTCTATTTTCTTTTTCTTTTTATCCTTTCTTATATTTTCTTTTTGGTTTCTTTTGCACTTTTAGTTCTTGAATTTTATTTTTCATTTTTTTCTTTATTTTTCTTATGCAGTCTTAGACCACATACACGCCTCCCTCTGGCTCACCTCTCCTACCACCTTCGTAATCTTGCATTTTCATTTTTTAGGAAAGTTTCATTGTCCTTTATTCTGTTATTTTTCTTGTTAAACATTGAGGACAATGTTTATCTTAAGTGTGGGGGGGTGTTCCCAACTTTTTGTGTTCTTAATTATTTATTTGACATAAATGACCACTTGAGTTTTGCATTAAATCGAGCAAGAATTATGTGTTAATTTCTTGATTATTTCTGAGTTGATAGAAATTTTTTTGAAAGGGGAATCCACTACTCGTGAGTTATTTGTGTACGAAGCAATCTTTTTCAATTGAGTATTGAAACAGTTAGCATCTTATTTAGAAATTACTCATGTCTGCTTGCATTTGATTTCTTTATTAACATTAGCTAGAAAGTGAGTTTTGAGCTTTAATGATTGGATTTATCATAAACAAAACCCTATTTTTCCTTTTGGAGTGAGATTTCTCTTGATTGATGTGTGCTAGAACTTGCTTTGATATCTTGTTGAGACTTTATTGATTCACATATATAATTGAATATGATTAAGGTAATTAGGCTTAAATTCTTTTTTAACTTCCAGAGTTTTTATATGATAAAATAATTCCTTAGTTGCCCCATTTGAGTCTGAAATTGATTTCCTTAGATACTTATTTGAATAATCAGGTTGGATTCTTTGGAGCAATTGATGTCTTAATTGAGAAGTCATAAAGGGTTGTTTTTGTCTTCAAGGGCTTTTAAAAAAATAAAAAAAATAAAAAAAAGGAAAAAATGAAATGAAAAAGGAAATAAAAGTTGATTGGTTAAGAATGATGATATTATTAGGTTGAAAGTAAGAAATTTGTTAAACCCTTGTGCTTATGATTTATTATTCATCTTCTCAACCTGACTCTGTGGTGTATTAATTTGTCCATAAGCATTCTTTACTTTTATTCCTTTATTTCCTACCCTTCATTATATCATTGACCCCATTACAACCTAAGAAAGTCATTTTGATTCTTGTTATGTATGTGAACTTGGAGGTGAAGATGATATTGATAATCAAGCCTATGGTCATGCATTTGTTAAGAGAAATTTAAGTGATCTCTTTGTCCTTAAACACTTAAGAGATGGAAAGATGAGTGACCTCAATTGGTTGGTAAAGAGAAGAGGTACAAGCTAGATTCAAGCCTCTAATTGTATTAAGTGCCGAACTTTCTTGCTTGATTAGATTTGATTGCTGAGCTTAATTAAACTTTTAAACTATGGAATTTCCCTTGATTCATGTTTCTTGATGTTCAGTTTAATCTTGATTTTGACTCCTATTCTTTGCTTGAGGACAAACAAAGGTCAAGTGTGGGGGAATTTGATGTGTGGATAAAATACACACATCTTGTGCTTGATTTGAGGTGAATTTAGGTGTGTTTTGATTGATTTATGTTGAAATTTATGTAACATTTAATCTAATTATCCTTGGTATCTCATGATTGGTCTTTCTCTATATTTTTAGGTCCAAAAGAGGTGTTTTGGCATGACTCTATGAAGTTTTGGTTAGATTCATTGCAATGGAGTTGAGCTCAAAATTTATATGGCCAAGATTCACGGAGTTTTTTACCTTTGCGCGATAAAATGAGCATAACTTGAGCTACAGAAGTCAAAACAAAGTTATTCCAATGGCATTAGAAAGCTAAGAAAAAGAGTTACAACTTTCATGAAGATCACTTCAGCATTGAGCGATTAAGGAGTTACATACGACTGTGTGTAACTTGGAAAATGTTTCTGTCAAGCTCACACGACCCTGTGTAACTTGAGGAATGCTTCTAACTAAGTCACACTGTAACATCCTGAAAATTCATTATTTTGTTAAAAATGATCATTTTATAATATTTGCAATTTTTAAGAATTTTTGTGGAATTTTCTGGAGATGATGAATATTTTAATATATTCTTCGTTTTATGTGTGTGTGCTGAGTGGAGCCGGGAGAATAGAATATTTTCCCTGAAGCTGGTAAACCTTGGACTGTCAACGTGTCAACGGGGGATCTTACTAAACCCGAGTCCGGGCACAGTTTACGAGGTCTACATTTTTGAGGTTTTATCTGCTAGTGTAATAAATCATCTGTCAGAGGTATTTAATCAAGGAGACAAGCTTACTATGCACTTCGTAGAGAAGCGTGCGAAGCTTCTCAAGGAAGCTTCTTTGAATCATTTTTTATTATTTCTCTCTCCTCCTATTTTTGTGCTGCACATTTGAATTAAGGGGCTTAATTCATTCTGCACTCCACACATTTTCCTCCTCCTGTACGTAGCACTCATCTTTCTCTCTTTCCATTTCTCCTTCCAGCAGCACCATCCACCCACCTTCATATTTTCATCCTCCAATACCGTCACACTCCAGCACCATTTCGTGTTTGGAGAAGCACCACACCTGAGGGAATCATCTTCAAAGTCCTACGTTTTCTTCATCCTCTTTTCCTCCACGGTTGAAGCTTAAAGGTTAGAACTTTAAGGTAAAGTCCTTAGCTTTTTCCTCATCTCTCCTCATTTTCGTAACCCACTGTCATTTTGATGACCATGGGTATCCATTTCAACACTTGATTCTGATTTTGGTGAGCTTGAATATTCAAGGATCTCTGGGAGCTGAAAATATAATTTCTGACCAAAAGGAGCAGCCTTTCTTTGTGCTTCTCTAAGGTAAGAGGAAGACACTCCTCCTCAACCTCTCTTAGCATTTAGGAACGTCTGTGATTTTATTGAGGGTCTTTCTGCTTTTGTATGTTGTTTGTATGATATATGTGTTATTTGATTGTTTGAGTTTGAATGTACATATATATAAATATAACTGGATGTATTGGAATGTGTAATATTGAAGGGAATGAGTTCCGAGTGATTTTCGGATAGTTACGGTGTTGAGCCCAGAATTTGGAAACTTAATGTGGAAACTAGTAATAGTATGAAATTTGGCCAAACTCGTCGAATATAATACCTTGATCTTTTGGTGATATGTCAAAATCCGTCGAATGAAGATTTCTGACCATTTTCGTCGAGTGACAAAACCCGTCGAGTAAGGACTCATGGCCAAACCTGTCGAACGTGATAACCTAAAACCTGTCGAACGTGATAATCCAAAACCTGTCGAACGTGATAACCTAAAACCTGTCGAACGTGATAACCTAAAACCTGTCGAACGTGATAACCTAAAACCTGTCGAACGTGATAACCTAAAACCTGTCGAACGTGATAATCCAAAACCTGTCGAACGTGATAACCTAAAACCTGTCGAACGTGATAATCCAAAACCTGTCGAACGTGATAACCTAAAACCTGTCGAACGTGATAACCTAAAACCTGTCGAATGTGATAACCTAAAACCTGTCGAACGTGATAACCTAATTACTTAATAAAATGTTAAAATCCATCGAGTTTAGACTCCTGACCCTTTCCGTCGAATGTCAAACCCGTCGAATTTAGATTTCTGATCAGCAAACACTAAGTGAAAATCCGTCGAGTTTAGATCTTCGACCACTAAACATAATGTCAATATCCGTCGAGTATGAACCTCGACCATGCCCGTCGAGATTGATCTTCCGACCAAAAACCCGTCGAATAGAGTCCCTGGACACTTACAAGAAAATGCCCCAAAGTCAATAATCGTCGAATTTGAGAGACAATGCCTGTCGAGTAGATGAATTTCTCCAGACCGTCGAAATTAGAGATTTCGACCAGTGTTCATCGGTTCGACACTTGGGAGATTTTCTCCAACGTCGACACCTATACCGTCGAATTGAGGTTTTTTGACCATCGGAGGGTTCGACAGTTTTGATCTTCGTCCGACAGAACCCCCCCCACCCGACGAGAAAATGATTTCTTTTGAACCCCCATCCGACAGAAAATGATTTCTTGCCAATCCTATTATAAAATGTGTTTCCCATTCTTTCCTCCTCCTGTTACATTATTCTTCGTCGAATGGCAACTTCAATCATTCATAAAACGTAGTCTCTGTCGAATTCAAACGTATACTTATCACCCAACACCCAAGAATTGAAATCGTGACTCAATTTGTGATTCCGACCGTGTAGTTTCTTGGACCCAAAACCTTGGGACTAATAGAGGAATATTGATCATAAATAAATGGGATGACTAGAAATTACTTAGGGATGCATAAACGAGGGAAGAACATGAGAGTGTGAGATTATGAGATCTTAGAATAACCTTCTAAGGGCATATGAATAAATTACCTAAGAGGAATTAAGTTAACTAAGAGAATTCCTTTAGAGACAAACCACAGTAAGTAAAGCTAAACCTAAGCAAGAACTCATAATACGTTTTGAAAAGGGTATTGATCTATTTAATGACAATATTATGCTATTGTGGGTCCATGTGAGAGACCATTGTTGTATTAATTCTTACTTTGGCAAATTGTGATATATGATGGAATAGTATGTGATAATGATCATACATGATTATGCATAGAGTCTGTATGCATTGTGATTTGTCCGTTGAATTTGTCGTAAGGCCTAGTTGCCTAGGAGTTGAACACACCTTAGTGCGGGTGCGAATAGACAAGTGGGGTCCTGTAGTTGGCCTTGAGGGCGTTGGGGCGCGGGTGTTTCACAAAGAGGCGGTGGTAGCCCCTCCGGGACCGTGAGACAACCGATGCAAATGCACCAACGATCTGGACCGGCCACAGTCTTATATCGAGATCTCGTGAGAATCTTCTTGTATAAAGCCTTGTTGCGCAAAATGAGTGATTATTTTACGGAAAGCACTTGTTTTATGGTGACGAGATCGGCATGTCTCCACGATCATTCTCTCCGAGTGTTTTGTGTCTAGCTCCATGGAGTAGGATCTTAGTTATTGAGGGCTCATGTGTATAGAGTCCGTGCATTATTTGCATTTATCATTATTATGGTCGGCATTGATATATTGTTGATATACCTATGTTGCTGGAAGCTGTCGCTTGATTCATAATCGCTCTTGAATGTCTATTACTATTCTTGTTGTTGTAAATGCTATGTGGGCGCTTTCTTGCCGTTTGGTTTCTTGATGCTATAATTGGTAATGATGGAAGGATGTCTTACCTCTTTTCCTTCTGTCTCTCCATTTCTGTTTATACGTACATTGCGTCTCATCGAAGACAACCGTGAGGAACCGGAAGCTCCCAACTTCCCTGGTTTTTGGCCTTATCTTGGTGAGCGACTACGAGAAGACTATGGAGCCCGTACGCACAGATTTTTGGGAGATGTACGTCGACTTTCTTAGGAGGGCAGTCTTTGGTATATCAACTACGATTCGAGCCGGCTGTGTCTACACGGGAGATGTCTCGATATCACTAGCACTGGAGACGCCACGAACCACTGTCTTCACTGTTTGTATCGCCTACGTTTGGAGTTTCGACTACCGTCCGTGAGATGTGGGGCGATCGTTACTTCACTCCGAGAGAGGACTCTTTTCGTTCTACGGCTCGGGCCCCGTCCGTGTCTCTGCTATTCCTATGGTGATTTCCTCGATGATGAGGAAGATCCACGAGGAAGATCCCAGGAAGTCCCCGAGGACGACCCCGAAGAGGACACGAAGAGGATCGACACGATTCCTCCTCACTTGAGGGATTGATGTTACTCGTAGCTCCGAAGGCTACCAGTATTTTATTTTGGGGGCCCGATGTTTTGTTTGTAGTGGGCTGTAAATTCTGATACCGTGGGGATGTGTATGTAATA
This sequence comes from Ormosia semicastrata, assembly GCA_029884595.1. Taxonomy (NCBI): domain Eukaryota; kingdom Viridiplantae; phylum Streptophyta; class Magnoliopsida; order Fabales; family Fabaceae; genus Ormosia; species Ormosia semicastrata. The sequence goes on from JAQQTO010000060.1 coordinate 83,427,369, forward strand.
CTTTGGGGGCAGGTATAGTTTTGCTTTTTGATGTACCAGGCTTGTAACTAAATGTTTTGGTAAACTTATATATATATATATATGATGATGCAGATATTAATTCCTATGCATGTTTTACTTCTGTTTGATCTTTTATTTCCATTGATGTCTCGTCAACATGGTTACTAATTAAAAAGAAAAAAAAAGTATATATATAACATAACCGCCAATTAAAATACCCAACTATAATCTAGTGAATATACGCGTCTTATTAAAATGGACCGGGTCTCAACTCACCTAACTTTATTTCCGCATTGTAATCGACCATGTGACGTTCCCTTGGAAGAGGGCGTTACATTTTGGTATCGAGCCGGTTTATGTTTCTTTGGGTCTTGTGGTTGAGTCTGTCTTGTTTGTCTTTGTGTGTTCTCGAATGGTATTCGTAAAGGAGTAGTGTTTGGTATTCTTAGTGAATGCAATCGACTTTTCTGTGTTTTCGGATAATCGAATACGAGAAAGTGAGATGGCACGAAGGAAGACATGGCGGACTATTACGGCGATGCAAAGGATGGTGAGGTCATCGCACAACAAACGGAGCAAGCCGCACGACGGCAAGAGAGAGTTACGCAACAACAAGAGCGAGGCTGCTCAACGGTTAGAGGCTACTGGCGATGCTCGAGAATTTAGCGAGTTTCGACGCCATAATCCTCCTCAATTTAAAGGAGAATTTGATCCAGGACAAAGCTAGTCTGTGGATCAAGGAGTTGGAGAAGGTATTTCGAGGAATGGTGCGCGAGGGTAAGAAGGTGGATTATGCTACTTTTATCTTTGGTAGGTAACGCCGAGAATTGGTGGAGCGGAGTGCGGAGGATGCTAGAAGCTGAACCGAGAGATTACTTGGGAGTTGTTCAAAGAAAAGTTCTTGGACAAGTATTTTCCTTCTCGCGAGTGCAAGGCATGCGAAGGAGTCGAATTCCTCAACCTACGACGGGGAATATGGTGTTAGCGAGTACGCAGCGAGATTCAAAAATTTGTCACGCAGTTTTTGACCTACTTTCGAGAACCAACCGGATGAGGCTTGGAAGTGCCAGAAGATTCACGGAAGGATTGAGGTACGGCGAGGAAAGCTGTAATCACCTTGAGGATCAATGAATTCTCACAATGGCTTCTTGGATACTTCTTTGTGATGTAGAGGCTCTGGAGCAATCTAGAGATATGAGGAATAGAAACTTTGGGCTGCGAGATTCCGAGAGGCGGCAATAACGGTGCTAACCGCTTCCCGGAAGAAGCCATACTCTCGACCAATGGGAAGTCACCAACAAGCCATGGGTGGAAGTTCAAGTGGAGGTTCTAGTGGGAGCCGGATGGCCAAAACTTGGCATATCCCTCCAAATGCCGGAAGTGTGGAAAAGATCATCGACAAGGGATTGTCCTATCAAAGGGATTATCTGTTTTCGATGTGGGAAACCGGACACATCTACGAGGCGCAATCAAGCGAAGGTCGAACCTTCAATGAATGTTGCGAAAGCCAAGAAACCGCAAGTGGAGGACGAGTTTACACTATGAGCGATTTGAAGCCTCGAATCCGAAGATTTGATACGGGGAGAAGGCATCATAGAAGGTAATCTTTTAAGCTGTCTTGTATGACTCGGGGCAACCCATTCTTTTATATCGTATTTGTGTGCAAAAAGCGAGTCTACCGTGTCGTCCTTACCTTTTGACTTAACCGTTTCTACCCCATCGATAAATAGGTAGTTACTACCAAAGTTTGTCTAAAGCGTCCATTGATTGTTGAAGGTCGATCCTTTCGCAGTCGATCGATTTGTTTACCTCTTTCCCAATTAGATATTATCCTAGGGATGGACTGGTTGTCTTCTAACCATGTTCTGTTAGATTGTTCTAGAAAGACCATAGTTTTTCCCATAAATGAGAATTCTAGATTTTTGACGGCCAACCGAGTTCAAGCTCTCTTGAAAGAAGGAGCTCACGGATACATGCTACTGTCTTCTTTGAAAATCGAGAACGAGGTTGATGTGAACACAATTCCGGTGGTGAATGAGTTTCCGAAGTCTTTCCGAGAGTGTGCTGGTTTACCACCAGGCTCGAGAGATAGAGTTTGCTATCGACTTAGTACGGGAGCTGGTCTGTGTCTATAACACCGTCCGGATGGCACCAACGAGTTAGCCGAGCTAAAGAAACAGCTAGAAGAGCTTTTGGAAAAGCAATTTGTCAGGCCAAGTGTGTCACCATGGGGAGCACCAGTGCTGTTAGTTCGCAAGAAGGATGGCACCTCAAGGTTATGTGTGGACTATCGGCGGTGAACAAAGTGACGATTAAGAATAAATATCCACTCCCGAGGATTGACGACTTGATGGACCAAGGCGAAGGGAGCGGCGGTGTTTTCCAAGATTGATCTGCGATCTGGGTATCATCGATACGAGTGAAGACAGAGGATGTGCCCAAGCGCTTTTCGCACCGATACGGTCACTACGAGTATTTGGTGATGCCGTTTGGTGTGACGAATGCACCAGCTATCTTCATGGACTACATGAACCGAATCTTTCGACCTTACTTGGATAAATTCGTTGTGGTCTTCATTGATGACATTCTGGTATACTCTCAAAGTCGGGAGGACCATGTTGAACACCTCAGTATAGTTCTTCAGATTCTGAAGGAGAAGGAATTGTATGCCAATTTGTCAAAATGTGAGTTTTGGGTGGAAGAAGTCAAGTTTCTAGGTCACGTGATCTCAAAGAGTGGGATTGCTTTGTGGATCCATCGAAAGTGGAGGCGTGACTACGATGGGAAAGGCCGAAGTCGCAATGAGAGATTCGAAGCTTTGTGGGTTTAGCGGGATATTACCGAAGGTTCATTGAGGATTCTCCAAGATTCTTTGGACCACTTACGCAACTCACAAGGAAAAACCAAACTTTTGAGTGGACCAACACATTTGTGAGCAAAGTTTCCAAGAGTTGAAGAATCGACCGACTACCTCACGGTGTTAGTGCTACCCGATCCGAATGAAGCAGTTTGAAGTGTCTTGTGACGCTTCATACCAAGGGCTAGGATCGTACTTATGCAACATGGAAGAGTGGTGGCTTATGCTTTAAGACAGTTGCGAGTGCACGAGAAGAATTATCCGACGCACGACCTGGAGCTAGCGGCTGTAGTTTTTGCTCGAAAATATGGAGGCATTTTCTCTACGGGGCAACGTTTAACATTTTCAGTGATCACAAGAGTCTGAAGTATTTGTATGATCAGAAGGAGTTGAACATGAGGCAACGGAGGTGGTTAGAATTACGAAGGATTACGATTTCCAACACGTATCATCTGGCAAGGCAAATGTTGTGACAGACGCTCTAAGTAGAAAGATGATCAGTGTCTCTGCCCTGATGATCAAGGAAAAGGATCTAATAGAGCAATTCAGAGATGTATGGTCTTTTGTGAAGTTAGAACCTGGAAAGATTTGCATGAATATGGTTACCATCTCAAGCGAGTTGATGGACAACATAAGAAAAGAGCGAGAAAAGGACAAATTCTTGCAAGAAGTGAGGGAACGAGATGAAGCAAGGAAATGAAACAGAGTTTGCGAGAGGAACGGATGGAATTTTGAGATTCCATGGGAGAGTTTGTGTCCTCGGAATCAAGAACTTAGAGAATACATCATTAATCATGCTCACACAAGCCAAGCGAGTATGCACCGGGCATGACGAAGATGTATCAAGACTTGAAGAAGTTGTTACGGTGGCACGGAATGAAGAGTGACGTTACTAGACGTGTATCTACTTGTCTAGTTTGTCAAAAAGCTAAAGTGGAACATCGAGACCGGCGGGATTGCTGCAACCGTTATCTATTCCGGAATGGAAGTGGGACAGTATTGCAATGGACTTTGTAGTCGGATTACCAAGGACAAGAAAAGGTTATGATTCGATTTGGGTAATTGTGGACCGACTCACGAAATCAGCACATTTTCTTCCGATCAACATCAAGTACAAGCTAGAGAGATTGACTCAGATCTATATTGGAGAGATTGTCAGACTGCACGGTGTGCCTACAAGTATTGTTTCAGATAGAGATCCGAGGTTTACTTCAAATTTATGGGAGAGTTTGCAAGAAGCATTGGGGACAAAATTACAACTTAGTTACGCTTATCATCCGAGACCGACGGTCATCGGGTGAGAGAACAATCAATCTTTGGAAGATTTGCTTAGAGCTTGCACCATAGAGCAAGCGGGAGTTGGGATGACATTCTACCCTTGATAGAATTCACCTACAACAACGTTATCATTCGAGCATAGGGATGGCACCCTATGAAGCTGTATGGACGACGATGTCGAACACCTATGTGTTGGTACCAAGACGGCGAGCGCCTTACTATTGGACCGAGATTATACAACGAGACAAGCGAGAAGGTTAAAATGATTCGGGAAAAGATGAGGACGGCTCGAGTCGACAAAGGAGTTATGCGAGACCGAAGGAGAAAACCTCTTGAGTTTGAGGAAGGTGAGCATGTATTCTGAAAGTCACACCTACGACCGGGGTGGGTAGGGCTTTAAAATCTAGAAAACTCACTCCTAAATTCCTTGGACCATACCAAATCATTGGTCGTGTAGGTCCTTTAGCATACCAAATATCCTTACCTCCTTTTCTTTCAAACATTCATAATGTTTTCCATGTGTCACAACTTCGGAAATACCTTCCGACCCAAGTCATATCATAGCACCAGATCTGGTACAACTAAAAGAAAACTTAACTTATGAGACGTCTCCTATAAGAATCGAGGATAGCAGGATAAAGCAATTAAGAGGCAAGGAGATCGCATTGGTGAAAGTGATCTGGAACGAGGGTGGAGATGCAACCTGGGAGTTGGAAGACAAGATGAGAGAAAGCAATACCCCATGACTATTCTAAGGTATGCAAATTTCGAGACGAAATTTCTTTTTAGAAGGGAGTGTTGTAACATCCCGAAAATTCATTATTTTGTTAAAAACGATCATTTTATAATATTTGCAATTTTTAAGAATTTTTGTGGAATTTTCGGAGATGATGAATATTTTAATATATTATTCGTTTTATGTGTGTGTCTTGAGTGGAGCGAGAGAATAGAATATTTTCCACGAAGTGGTAAACCTTGGATTTGTCAACGTGTCAACGGGGATCTTACTAAACCCGAGTCCGGGCACGGTTACGAGGTCTATATTTTTGAGGTTTTATCGCTAGTGTAATAAATCATCTGTCGAGGTATTTAATCAAGGAGACAAGCTTACTATGCACTTCGTAGAGAAGCGTGCGAAGCTTCTCAAGGAAGCTTCTTTGAATCATTTTTATTATTTTCTCTCCTCCTATTTTTTGTTTGCACATTTGAATTAAGGGGCTTAATTCATTCTGCAATCCACACATTTTCCTCCTCTGTACGTAGCACTCATCTTTCTCTCTTTCCATTTCTCCTTCCGTGACACCATCCACCCACCTTCATATTTTCATCCTCCAATACCGTCACACTCCAAAGCACCATTTCGTGTTTGGAGAAGCACCACACTGAGGGAATCATCTTCAAAGTCCTACGTTTTCTTCATCTCTTTTCCTCCACGGTTGAAGCTTAAAGGTTGGAACTTTAAGGTAAAGTCCTTAGCTTTTTCCTCATCTCTCCTCATTTTCGTAACCTTGTCATTTTGATGACCATGGGTATCCATTTCAACACTTGATTCGATTTTGGTGAGCTTGAATATTCAAGGATCTCTGGGAGCTGAAAATATAATTTCGACCAAAAGGAGCTTGCCTTTCTTTGTGCTTCTCTAAGGTAAGAGGAAGACACTCCTCCTCAACCTCTCTTAGCATTTAGGAACGTCTGTGATTTTATTGAGGGTCTTTTCTCGCTTTTGTATGTTGTTTGTATGATATATGTGTTATTTGATTGTTTGAGTTTGAATGTACATATATATAAATATAAGCTGGATGTATTGGAATGTGTAATATTGAAGGGAATGAGTTAAGTGATTTTCGGATAGTTACGGTGTTGAGCCCGAATTTGGAAACTTAATGTGGAAACTAGTAATAGTATGAAATTTGGCCAAACTCGTCGAATATAATACCTTGATCTTTTGGTGATATGTCAAAATCCGTCGAATGAAGATTTCTGACCATTTTCGTCGAGTGACAAAACCCGTCGAGTAAGGACTCATGGCCAAACCTGTCGAACGTGATAACCTAAAACCTGTCGAACGTGATAATCCAAAACCTGTCGAACGTGATAACCTAAAACCTGTCGAACGTGATAACCTAAAACCTGTCGAACGTGATAATCCAAAACCTGTCGAACGTGATAACCTAAAACCTGTCGAACGTGATAATCCAAAACCTGTCGAACGTGATAACCTAAAACCTGTCGAACGTGATAACCTAAAACCTATCGAATGTGATAACCTAAAACCTGTCGAACGTGATAACCTAATTACTTAATAAAATGTTAAAATCCGTCGAGTTTAGACTCCTGACCCTTTCCGTCGAATGTCAAACCCGTCGAATTTAGATTTCTGATCAGCAAACACTAAGTGAAAATCCGTCGAGTTTAGATCTTCGACCACTAAACATAATGTCAATATCCGTCGAGTATGAACCTCGACCATGCCCATCGAGATTGATCTTCCGACCAAAAACCCGTCGAATAGAGTCCCTGGACACTTACAAGAAAATGCCCCAAAGTCAATAATCGTCGAATTTGAGAGACAATGCCTGCCGAGTAGATGAATTTCTCCGGACAGTCGAAATTAGAGATTTCGACCAGTGTTCGTCGGTTCGACACTTGGGAGATTTTCTCCAACGTCGACACCTATACCCGTCGAATTGAGGTTTTTGCTGACCATCTGGAGGGTTCGACAGTTTTGATCTTCGTCCGACAGAACCCCCACCCGACAGAAAATGATTTCTACGTCCGACAGAACCCTTATCCGACAGAAAATGATTTCTTGCCAATCCTATTATAAAATGTGTTTCCCATTCTTTCCTCCTCCTGTTACATTATTCTTCGTCGAATGGCAACTTCAATCATTCATAAAACGTAGTCTCTGTCGAATTCAAACGTATACTTATCACCCAACACCCAGTAATTGAAATCTGTGACTCAATTTGTGATTCCGACCATGTAGTTTCTTGGACCCAAAACCTTGGGACTAATAGAGGAATATTGATCATAAATAAATGGGATGACTAGAAATTACTTAGGGATGCATAAACAGGGAAGAACATGAGAGTGTGAGATTATGAGATCTTAGAATAACCTTCTAAGGGCATATGAATAAATTACCTAAGAGGAATTAAGTTAACTAAGAGAATTCCTTTAGAGACAAACCCTGTAAGTAAAGCTAAACCTAAGCAAGAACTCATAATACGTTTTGAAAAGGGTATTGATCTATTTAATGACAATATTATGCTATTGTGGGTCCATGTGAGAGACCATTAACTGTATTAATTCTTACTTTGGCAAATTGTGATATATGATGGAATAGTATGTGATAATGATCATACATGATTATGCATAGAGTCTGTATGCATTGTGATTTGTCCGTTGAATCTGTCGTAAGGCCTAGTTGCCTAGGAGTTGAACACACCTTAGTGCGGGTGCGAATAGACATGTGGGGTCTGTAGTTGGCCTTGAGGGCGTTGGGGCGCGGGTGTTTCACAAAGGGCGGTGGTAGCCCTCCGGACCGTGAGACAAACCGATGCAAACGCACCAACGATCCTGGACCGGCCTGAGTCCTATATTGAGATCTCGTGAGAATCTTTGCTGTATAAAGCCTTGTTGTGCAAAATGAGTGATTATTTTTCGGAAAGCACTTGTTTTTATGGTGACGAGATCTTGGCATGTCTCACGATCATTCTCTCCGAGTGTTTTGTGTCTAGCTCCATGGAGTAGGATCTTAGTTATTGAGGGCTCATGTGTATAGAGTCCGTGCATTATTTGCATTTATCATTATTATGGTCGGCATTGATATATTGTTGATATACCTATGGTGCACTGGCCGGAATGTCTGCTTGATTCATAATCGCTCTTGAATGTCTATTACTATTCTTTGTTGTTGTAAATGCTATGTGGGCGCTTTGCTTGGTTTGGTTTCTTGATGCTATAATTGGTAATGATGGAAGGATGTCTTACCTCTTTTCCTTCTTCTGTCTCTCCATTTCTGTTTTATCGTACATTGCGTCTCATCGAAGACAACCGTGAGGAACCCAGGAAGCTCCCAACTTCCACGGTTTTTGGCCTTATCTTGACCGAGCGACTACGAGAAGACTATGGAGCCCGTACGCACGTTGATTTTTGGGAGATGTACGTCGACTTTCTTAGGAGGGCGAGTCTTTGGTATATCAACTATAGTTACGAGCATGTTGTGTCTACACGGGAGATGTCTCGATATCACTAGCCTGGAGACGCCACGAACCACTGTCTTCACTGTTTGTATCGCCCTACGTTTGGAGTTTCGGCTACCGTCCGTGAGATGTGGGGCGATCGTTACTTCACTCCGAGAGAGGACTCTTTTCGTTCTACTGACTCGGGCCCCGTCCCGTGTCTCTGCTATTCCTATGGTGATTTCCTCGATGATGAGGAAGATCCGAGGAAGATCCCGAGGAAGTCCTTGAGGACGACCCCGAAGAGGACCCCGAAGAGGATCGACACGATTCCTCCTCACTTGAGGGATTGATGTTACTCGTAGCTCTTGAAGGCTACCGGTATTTTATTTTGGGGGCCGATGTTTTGTTTGTAGTGGGTGTATGAAATTCGATACAGTGGGGATGTGTATGTAATACTTTGGGGGCGGTATAGTTTTGCTTTTTGATGTACCAGGCTTGTAACTAAATGTTTTGGTAAACTTATATATATATATATATGATGATGCGAGATATTAATTCCTATGCATGTTTTACTTCTGTTTGATCTTTTATTTCCATTGATGTCTCGTCAACATGGTTACTAATTAAAAAGAAAAAAAAAAGTATATATATAACATAACCGCCAATTAAAATACCCAACTATAATCTAGTGAATATACGCGTCTTATTAAAATGGACCGGGTCTCAACTCACCTAACTTTATTTCCGCATTGTAATCGACCATGTGACGTTCCCTTGGAAGAGGGGCGTTACACACACGGCCGTATGAGGTCTTCTGAAGTGTAAAAGAGGCAGTTTTCACCCTAATTATTTTAAATAGAAGCAAGCCCTTAAACCTTAAACATACAGAGGCTGTAGGAGACTTTGAGAGGCACAAGGATTAAAGGCTAGGGCTTGGAAGGCAAGAGCAAGAGTCATTGAAGATCAACCATTGAAGTCTTCTCCTCCATCTTCATTTTCTCCATCTTCTCTTTTTGTTTTGAAATCATGGTTATTTCTTTAACTTTTGTTTTTTATTATGCTATATTAGCCATGAGTAGCTAATCCCTTTTTTCTAGGATTGGGATGAAACTCTTTATTTCTCTATGTTGAATTGTTAATTTGATTCTTTTTTAATGGGAATTATTGTTCTTGATTCATTCTTAGTGTGCTTAATGCTTGTGGTATGTTGTGCGCCATATTTACATGATCTTAGGCTTTAATTGAAGGATCGAAAGATGAAATCTAATTACTTGATAATCTAAGAATTGAACTTCAGAATTGAGACCTAGATATAGGCTTAAATCCTTCAAGAAACCAACGATTGTCATGAATCTTAATGGGTTAGAACTTAGATTAATTGTTATGAAAATGGGATTGATGAAGTTTTAGTATTTTTTAGTGCCAAGAAATTGAGCTTTAAATAATTTAGGACAAATTACCTTCAAAAACATAATTGAACATTGACAAAGATATGATTACAATTTAGCATAGGGGGCAGTGTAGTGAATTCCCAGCCCTAGGCCTTTAACCCTTAGTTGACTCTTAACTTTTCTTAATTTAATTGTAATTTATTTGCTTTGAGTTTTGTTTTGATTTTAATTTAGCTTTCACTATTGATTTTGTTCGCTTAAATTATTGAAATTTCTATAAGAGTTAGTAATCAATCGATCCTTATGGGAACGATATTTATTTACTACTTGTGCAATCTGTGCACTTGCGAAAAATCCACAATAAAGAGAAGAAGGAAAGGAAGAAGAAAGAGGAGGAGATACCAAGGAGGAACAAGAGGAGAGCTTGAGCATCAGCTACACCACTTGAGGTAGGGGTGTTTGTTTGCCTAGTTCCTTCCTTTTCTATATCCTTTTGATGTATGAGTTATGCTTGTTTGGATAGTAAGTGGGTTTCTAGTGGTTTTCCAAGGATTAGAATTAGGTAGACTTGATTAGAAGCTTGAAAGTGGTATGTAATGAGTTGAGATATGTATACTAGTAAATTAGAGTATATAAGCATCCATGAAACTCCATAATCTTATGTTGAAGAAATATGGGCTTTTGGGATGGAAGAATTAGCATACTTGTTCTTGTGTCACTAGTTGAGTGATTTGAGAATGTGTATGAGAGTTTGAGTATGTTTAGAGACCATGTTTGTGGTTGAAAACCACTTAGTATCTATATTTGATGGTCTAAGTGGAGTTAGAAAATCAATGGAACAGAGTATGGAGACTCTGACGTTGGACGACTAAGCGCCCAAAAGTTGGCCGCTTAAGCGCCCAATGAGTGAGCGCCTAAGTATCCTAGTCTAGAGAGTTCTGGAGCTGAGCGATTAAGCGCTCAGAATCTAGATGCTCAATGACAGTTGAAACAGGGGAGAGTTTGCTATCTTGGAGCGCCTAAGCGCTGGAAACTTGGGTGCCTAAGTGCCCAAGTGCAGAGAGTGCCATGTGTTTTATGTTTAGGAATTGGAGTTCTTTACTTATTAGGATCTTTTATATATGCTTTTAGTGTGAGTTAAGACACTATTAGGGGTATTTCATGGAGGAAATAATCACCTAGTGCATGTGTAAAGGAATATGCCTATGTGCATCCAATAGTTAAGGATTGACATTGGTAAGGTGCTAATCATTGAAGGGCAATGATGTTGCACTTGATATCACTTGTGATATGATGATGTGGTGTATTAGATGTAGTATACTGAGTTGTTTGGCATAGTTAGCCTATTATTATGCATGAATTGCTCCTTTATGGTGAAAGTTAGGCTTAAGGTGCATGAATGATAGTTGTTTCCTTTATGTGCTAAGGTTGAGCTGTGAGGGTAACCTAGAAACATGAATAGCTCCTTTGTGAGATAAAGTGAGCTGAGAGTGCATGTTAGCTAGATTTTGTTCTTTCATTTGTTTAATATGGACCTTGTGATGTTGAACATGTGATGGGAATATTACATAGAGTAAGTATATGAATATTCCTATAGTAATGAGTGGTAACCTTGTGAATGAGGATAGAATCTTGTATAAGTGAAGGATGTAAACTCATGTAGGAGAGTATCCTTCATGTATGAGCATTTGATATAAACTTATGTAGAAGAGTATCCTTTGTGTCTAAAAACACCTCTGCATGTTTTTAAGCTTGATATTCCTACGTATTGTAACCTTATATGATGTGCACAATCATTTGGTCGAAGAATTGTGGATATGTTGTGAAATTGTATGAATAAATTGTATGAATAAAGACTAGTCCTAAGTTCTCATAATGAGTAGGCTATTATGGTTAAGGTTACCGGTATATGAGATGGTAATAGTACACTCATTGTTGTGAGATGGAATAGTTCATTTATTACTAGATAGTGTTAAGTGGTTGTTGCCCTACTACCCAGAAAGATACAAGGGAACCAGGTTCCTGGGAATGAGCAAGTATCATGTGTTTTCTAAAACAAAATCTGCACAAGCTTACTCTTAGGGCATCTCTTAGGCATAATCATACGACATAAACATTGCATTCAGTTGATAATTATATGGGCAGTTGTCTCCCTTTATGGAATAAGATGTGGTTTTGGGAATATGGTTTGCATGGGAGTATTACATAGAGTGAATATGTGAATGTTCCTTTACTAATGAGTAGTGGCTCGTGTAATTATTGCAAACATATTCTAATGTAAAAGGATTTGTTTATTCATTGTGAATGGATAATTGTGTGATATTTATGCCATGTTTTGTAAATGAATGAATTATCTGCCTTGGGAAGAGAAAGGAATAGTTTTGGCTTTTGCCACCTTTCTAGATATTATTAATTGTTGTTTAATAACTTCTTTTCCCCCAAAGTAGCTGGAGGTATCATGATGTCATGTTTTGGAAACATATACTGAGAATTGTGAATTCTCACCCCGTTTGTTGATTCCATGATAAATCCAAGTTGTAATCCTTCAAAGGGAAAGAAGACAAAGCAGAAAGACTAGTATAGTTATTTTGTTTTAGTTTGTATAAAATTTTTATGTGTTACAGTATATCATTTTGAGGCTAAGATTGTATATATATATAATCTTTTCTTTCCCTCTTGGCTCTTTATAATAATATGTATGGTTATTATGAACATAGTTTGATGTTTTTAGTTTAGAAGTGACATGGCTGATACTATTTATCCAAATATATTCCAAATATACTAGGGTAACAGTATTAAGATATTACATCTCAACCATAACAAACCACTTTTAAACCTAAACTTCAACCTTACTCATCATATATTATCAACCAACAACAAGAAAGGTTTATCAACAAAGACCAAATCATGAAAACCATATTCACAATCCCTTATTTATAAACTTCCAAAGCTATCTCCAAGCGTAACATTTATAAACACAAACATTCATAAATCACCTATACTTTATCTATCACAGATCCATACCAAGTTCATCAACACAATTTCTTGATTACAAAAGCAAAAGACTGAAGTAAGGAAAATCACAAAAACCCCCTACCTCAATTCCTTTGTTGATAGTATTCTATTTTTTCCTTGTTCTTTCTTTATTATACTTCTTCTTCTTTCTTCTTCTTTTTTTTACATTCTACTGCTCTCTCTCTCTCTCTATTTTCTTTTCTTTCTTTCTTATCCTCTTTCTCTGCTGCCAACCGTGTGATTGATGTGAGAAAAAGAGAGGAAAAGTCAAAGATGAAAGGGTTAAGTGTAGTGGAAAGAAAGAAAGGAAAGATAAACTCATTGACTTTCAAGGCTTCCTGGTACTTTTATATATGTTAGGGATATTTTAATCCTCCATTGATGAGTTTTCTACTTTTCATAAGTATTAAGAAAAATTCTAAGACTATTTCTAATTACCAAACTTATCATTTCATGATTATTGTTATACTCCTTTAACAGTCATTAAGCTATATTACACTTCTAGTGTAGGTAAATATACCAATCTAGTTCAGTTGATTCTTAAAATTTTAACATATAAAACTAAGTATTTAAAGCCTAGAAATAAAATCTCCATATTTACTTCTATCATCTAAGCAAATTATGCTAAATTCTGAGTTAATATGAGTTATTTTTCACATTCAATGTTATAGCAATATATGCAAACTAACTCAAAAAGTCACTAGAATTAACAGGTAACTCATACATGTGCTACTAAACTTCTATAATCATAATTAAGACGAATAGGTTAGGGAGGATGTTACACCACATGCCCTTCAAGGTCTAATCTGAATAGAATTCAATCGTGTCCTAGTTCTTCTAAGTTTATGTTTGATGCTACTGCTGCTAATGGATCCCCAGTTTCTTCTGCCACATCCCAGTTTGCCTTTTCTACTAATGATCTCGTGTTCCTTCTTAAGCGTCTACTATCCAATTTTGGTAATACATTTTCTACTTTATCAAGCACACTAGGTAATACTAGATGGTACTTTAACTCTGCTTGCTGTAACTATATGACATCCACATCTCAATCTTTTTCATCCCTGTCTATTAATGACATTACATATTCTATACATACAACTAATAGATCTCTTATGAATGTTAGTCATAAGAGTTCTATCTCTCTGTCCACTCTTAGTTTACCTTATGCATATCTCATTCTCAAATTAAACTTCAATCTCATTTCTGTTGGTCAACTATGTGACCTTGGTTATGAAGTCACATTTTCTTCTTCTGGTTGTCGTATGCAGGATTCACGGACTGGATAAGTCATAGGGACTAGATGTAAAGTCAAAAGACTATTTGAGCTCACCAACCTTCCTATTCCTTCTACCTCAAATCTTTGTACAACATCCACCTCGTTCTCCATTCAACTGTGGCACCAACGTCTTACTCATAGTTCTCTAGGGAAGCTATGTCCCCTCTTATCTTAAGGGGCTCTAGGTTTAGTTAATGAGTCTTTTCATTGCACTTCTTGTTAAACTACTAAACAACCTGTATTTTTCTTTCGTAAAAGTACCTCTATTTCTAAATCTTATTTTGACTTTGTGTATTCTGATGTCTGGGGGCTTGCCCCCACACCAATTATGGGAGGTAATTGATATCTTGTAATATTTATTGATGATAATTCTCGTTTTACTTAGATATATTAAATGAAAAATCATTTAGAACTTTGTCAAGTTTACATTAATTTTGTTACTATGATCAAAACCCAATTCTCAAAATTAATTAAAGTTTTTCGTCGTGATAATACTTCTAAATATCGAGATTCAAAACTTCTCACCTTTATTGTTGAACATGATACACTCTATGAGTTTTCTTGTCCTAGTACCTCTCAGTAAAATGGTTGTGCTAAAAGGAAACAATGAAATATCCTTGGCTCTGTCTGAGCTATGCTCATCTCCTTCTCATGTCTTAAATGTGCTTGAGGTGAAGCCGCTTTCACCGCTGTTTATGTCATCAACCGTCTTCCTTCCTTTGTTCTAGTTAATGTATCTCCCTTTGAACATCTCCATCATACTTCTCTAGATTACAACTCTCTTAAAGTTTTTGGTTGTTCTTGTTTTATTCTCTTTCAACCCTAAGAGTACACTAACTTGAGCCCCGAGCATGTCTCTATTGCTTTCTTGGTCATGGCACTGAACATAAGGGCTATCGCCATTAGGATCCAATCTCTCAATGCATCCGTATCTCCTATCATGTCGTCTTATGGGAAGGCATCATGTTTTTCTCACTTTCCCAGTTCAAGTCCATGCCTTCCACTTCGACTTCTCTTTTCACTAATTCCTTTGTTGATCTCTTTCCTAGTGGTTCTTATTCAGGTTCCTCCAATGAGCTTCCAGTCACTTCCTATGTTCCAGCCACTCCTAATGACGTTGTTCCAAACATAGATCCTGCATTTGTCATTGCACCCCCTCTTCCTTCTGAGCGTCCAACTAGGGTAAGAACTCAGCCTACCTATTTTCATGATTATCACTATTTTTCTACCATGCTTCACTTATATGAACCTTAGTCCTATCAAGAAGACTCCATAAATCCTCATTGGTAACATGCTATACAAGAATAGTTATAGACTTTGGAGAATAGTAATACTTGGGACCTTGTTGATTCTCCTTCTGGTAAGGCACTTGTGGGATGTAAATGAGTGTTCAATATCAAGACTCATTCTGATGGCTCCATTAAGTGCTATAAGGCTCGTTTGGTTGCCAAAGATTTCACTGAAGAATATGGCATTGATTATGAGGAGACTTTTGCACCTGTTGCTTGCATGACTTAAGTTTGTACTCTCCTTACTATTGTAGCAACTCAGAAATAGACTCTAAATCAGATGGATATAAAGAATGCCTTTCTTATTAGTGATTCAGAAGAAGAAGTTTATATGCATCCACCTCTTGGTTACATTTATCCACCAAATAAGGTTTATCATCTTCGAAAGGATTTATATGGCCTCAAACAAGCACCTCAGGCCTAGTTTGCTAAGTTTCACAACTCTATCAGTCAGTTTGGCTTTTCCTCCAATGCTCAGGATTCTGATCTATTTACTCATAAAACTGATAGAGGTATTGTTATATTGCTTCTATATGTTGATGATATGACTATTACTGGTGATTATACTACTGGTATTACTGGGCTTAAGCAGTTCTTGAGTTAACATTTTGAGATGAAAGATCTTGGACCTCTTAATTACTTTCCGGGTCTTGAAGTCCTTTCTTTTGTTGTTAGCATTTTTCTATCTCAAACTAAATATGTCTCGAATCTTTTCTCTCAAGCTAGTCTCATTGACAGTCGCATCAAATCAACTCTGTAACACCCTAGATAAACATGTTAGACTTGTAAATGATTACAGAGATAACTTAATACTTGCTTAACATGTCTGTTGAATTTTGTGGCTTTTTGAGCATGTTTAGTCATTTTACTATAACAATATGTGTTAGAAATAGTTGTTATTAGCTTCGAAAATGGCTTAAACTGCTCAGTTAATGGCAATAAATGTGAAAAATTTATTTCTAGGTCACAAATGTATGAACTATGTTATAGTTAAAATTTGAGGATAATCAAAGTTAGTTTGGTATTTTTAAGCATACTGGTTGTGTGTTTTAATGCCGAATTGACTAGCTGCTGATATGAAAAAATAGAGAATTGGTGAAACAATAATTTAGATGAATTTTAGGATTTATTCTAAAGTTATTAGAAGTTAGGAAATTTGATTTGGAGAAATCTAAGTGTTCTAACATCATTCATGATGATGCATAAATGTTCAACAATGCATAAATCTTTCATCACTGCTCATTTATTATCATCTTTCTAAGCATATTCCCAGAACCCATGTCAATGTACCTCAATAGGTAAGGCCACCTAATATAACCCTGGGTTCTTTTATCTATAGTTAGGGAATGAATATGGACCTCACACAACCAAATACTTGGTGATAGCCTGCTTATCAGGTTGGCGCACTCAACCTACACACAATAGTATGTCGTTACATAGCATTATCTCAGGTAACCCTGACCATAACTAATGAAGGAAACTAATGACAAATGGGGAAACTAATGAGGAATTATATCTAAGAATTAAGGACCACCTTCCCCATCGAGGGTCATTTTCATAATTCAAAACTAAGAATATCATATCACCTTCCCCCCATCAAGGATCATTTCCAAAATTCACTAATGATGTTATTCAATTAGTGGGTTACCCATCATAAAGGAATAGCAACTAAGGATCATTTTCCTCCCCTTTTCGAGGATAATGTCCAATATCTTTTACTCTATGAGTATTCATTATTTGAATTCAATTACTAGCTCAACTTTAATAATTTAAAGGAGAAATTCTCAATTTATCATTCAATACTAGCTTCACTTTAATATTCTGAAAGAACAAATCACTTTTCTAGTACACTTGATAATCATAACAAGTGTACATCTCACGTTATACTAAGTGCACTGTAACACTCCAAAAATTATTTGTTTCATTATGAATAGTTATTTTACATTATTTGTGATTTTTGGAAATTTTTGAGGATTTTTCTGGAAATGTTGAATATTTTAATATATTCCTTATTTTGCATGCACATTGAGCAGAACTGGTATGACACCTCAAAAATTGTTTATTTTGTCATAAATAATCATTTTATAATATTTGTAGTTTTTGTCAATTTTTTGAATTTTTCCAGAACTAATGATTATTTTAATATATTTCTTGATTTGGGTGCGCGATGAGTGGAGCCGGAAAAATGAATTATTTTTCCTAGAGTTGGTAAACTTTGAACTGTGAAAACGTCGATGGGGGGTCTTACTAAACTCGAGGCCGAGCACAGTTTACGAGATTTATGTTTTTCAAGATTTTATCTGATAAATAAAATCCTGGTCTGTACTGTTAAATAAAATTCTACGGAATGCTCTATTATCCGTTGGACAATATATATTGGCTTTGTGGACTGTAGTAATTGTCCATTGGGTAATAACTTGTAGTGAAAATCCTTATCACCTAATCACTTTATCTAAAAAAAATCTACTTTATGTCTAATCAAATTTGCTTTTGAAAATCTAACAAGCTTACCCCTAGTTCCTAGAAGCAATTTTCCCTCCCTTCTCTCCCATGTACCATGACAATGAGGGGGGAAATGTGACTAAATATTGTCAAATTTTCACTTAAGCCATCCATCCTTTCATTTTCAAAAACCCTAAAACACCTTACTATCACTTTTTCTCTCTACACTCTTCTTCTCTCAAGTTTTCTCCTCCTTCTCTCTTCTCCTCCTCCATGGCCTCACCCTCTTCCATACCTCCATGGATTACAAACATTTCAAGTAACCATATTTTCTTCATCTCCATTACATTCTAAACATCTTTCTAGCTGAAATCTACCCAAAAATCTTCCATCTTCTTCAAGCCTCAAAGTTTGAAGCTTTTAGGTAATGTTCTTGATTTCTCATCCTCTCTTCTTATTTTCAGTTTAATGGTCATCATCATGACCATTTGTCCTTTTTTTCTTAAGCCTTGGTGTTAATTTGATGAAGTTATGATTTTTAGGGTTTTGAAGGTGGTTGGCCGAATTTCACAAGGAGCAAACAAGGAGATTTCTCTTCTTGATTTCTTTTCTTGTTTCCTCTTAGGTAAGAGGGAGATGGTCCACTTCAACCTCTATTGGTAGTGAGAGACTCAATTGTGTGTTGGTTGTGAGAAACCCTTGTTAGGGTTACTCTCTTTAATGTATGATTCTAATGGCTATGTGTTGATTTTACCTTGTATGAATTATTTGATTGAATATATATGTATATTGATGACCTTGGATTGATTTTGGTGGATTAGAAACATGAAATGGAAGCAAGGGTTCCTTGCCCTCTTTATTGTGGCTCACTACCATGACCCTTGAATAAGGTATTCATGCTTGAAATTTTGGCAACAAGTGGAGACATAACTAATCAAGTGAATAACATGTAAAGGAGTAAAGGAAAAAGGTTTCTACCCTTGGGAGGCCCACGGCCTCTAGGGACATTTTAGGGTCCAATCATGCAATTTTATGTAACCTTGGAATTTAAATAATCAAGTGACTAAATAGTTAACAATGTAATGGAAAGAAATCTATTTGATAACCTAAAGTGATTCTTTCGACCTAAGAAAAGAATAAGAGTGTGTGAAACTTGAAAAACCTTAGAATAATTTTCTAAGTGAGTATGAATAAACTTAAAGTAAGGAACTTAATAATCAAGAGAATTCCTCTAGAGAAGGTTTTCATAAGAAATGCTAAATTAAAGTAGTTAATTGGATAATTAGGAAGCAAATAGGGAGTCATAAAATGGAAAGAATCAAGAATGAGATCCTATCCTAAAACTTAGAATAATTCATAACTAAAGGAAGAACTTGAGTGTAAGTAAGATGTTGAATAACTCTAATTAAAGTTATCTTAAGGGAATTAAGTTTTAAAATTAAGTAATGAACTTGTTTAGTCAAAGTAATAAAGATTAGATGAAAAATGCGAATGAATTTCCCTAGAGAGAAACTTAATAATGAGAATGTAGAAAATTAAGGCATAGTTCCTTAATGAACCCTAAAAATGTAATGTCTTATTTGAGGACTTGATGATGTTTATTTTGGGTCCATGAGTTAGACTTAAAGTTATTGATGTTTAACTTGGCCAAATTGTGGCGTGCTATTGATGAAGTATATCCTTGTTGATTATACATGTTTATGCATTGAGTTATCATGCATTGTGGAAGTCTGATGGACTATTGTTAAGGCTATGTTGCCTAGGAGATTGAATCACACCTTAGTACAGGTGCGAATAGACTAGTGTAGGTCATACTGTTGAACATGGGGCTGTCGGGGTATGGGTATCTCACAGTGGACAGTTGGTAGCCCCTCTGGGCCGTGGGACAGACCGATGCAAACGCACCGACGATCCGGACCGAGACACTATCCTTTATCACAATTTTGTGGGAATGCCACTGTATAAAGCCTTGTTGCGCAAAATTATTGATTTTCTAGAAAGCACTTGTTTTAGGCTGACGAGATACTGGCATGTCTCCCTGATCATTCTCTCCGATGTTTGTGTCTAACTCCATAGAGTAGGATTTTGATATCATATACATGTGCATAGTGAGTCAATATATTATTAGGCATTTAATTTATATGATGATTGGATCTGCTATCTTATTAATGTTATAACTGCCTGGAATTGTTAAGTTGTTTAATATCTACTTCTTGATACTGTTTATTATTCTTGCAATGCTATGTGGGCGTCCTATGTCGTTCTGTTTCTTTACTGCCATAATTGGTACTGAATATAGGATGTCTCACCTCTTGTTTGTACTATTTTTGTTATATGTGATTTTGGGTTAAAAACTGTGAAAAGGGGACGAGGTTGAATCTCCTAGATTTTACTTGGTTTGATCTCCTGTGTTCCGTGATGACGACAAGAAGGGGTTCTATTAGTTTCGTCAGGATTGTGTTCACCGGAGGTGCCAATGCTTGGCAAGTCGACTGGGCTAGCAAGCGTATATAGTATGTTGAGGATCTAATCTTGACCGTGAGGAGGACTCGCGATGGAGATCCCATACTAACTTTCACTACATCAGTGCATCTGGAGTTTGCTTTACCCATTCGGGAGATATGGGGTGATCCGATTCACACCCCTAGAGAGGACGAGGATTCTATGGCATCGGCTGCTAGGGCACCTTCCTGTGAGACCGCACTTTATCCTATCCTTGTGTCTTCGGATGAACTGGGAGAGGATCTCGAGGTGGATCCGATGAAGTGCCCAACTCCTTAGTCAGGGATGTCGTTATAGGTAGCTTATGTTTCTTTTGCATTACTTGTGTAAAGGTTCTTTTGAAGTACAACTTGGTGTATTTTGTTTTGAGCAGTATGAGTAATGCCCCGTGCTATGTATGTTTTAAGGTAATTATCCAGTCTTAGGTGTTGTATTTTGAGTATATCTTGTTGAATTATATTTTCAAAAATGACAGCATGTGTATCTATTCATTCGTGGCTCATATTTTCTTTATATGCACAATAATTAAATTTGGAAACTTGTTATTCGAGTTGTAGCACACCAAAAATTTAGCGACTGTGGTATAATGATGATTATAGTGGTTACTAAATCGAGGGGTGTTAGATTAGGTGGTATCAAAGCATTTTGTAACACCCTAGATTTTGGCTATTTTACAGTAATGACTAAATTGTACTATTTTGTATTTCCTGTATGATATAAAATTATTTTGATTGTTCCAAGACTGTTTTTGACCGTTGTGTGAGATTTGCTCCAGGTAAAAAAAAAAAAAATTCGGGATGAAAAAAATCTTATTTGATTTATTCGGAAAAGGAGGATCTTACTAAACCCGAATCTGAGAGACACGAAATCAAATCTTTTAATTTTTAAATTTTATCTGTGAAATAAAAATATTTCACTGAAAAATATCTGTTGTTTTATGAACAACAGTTTCTGTTACCAAGTAATGGACCCGGTATATTTTATTTGTTAGAAAATAGATTAAGAATAATTTTTGTAATTTATTTTAAAATGAACTAATAGAAATGAGTCAACATTAGTAGTTAGACTTTTTCTAGACCAATAGAAAATAGTCAATATAAATGGTTGGACTAGTTGCTAAGTAACTAGGATAACTAACTAAGTTACTCTAAATAGTTTAATTTGTAACTAAATAACCTAACCTAATTAGTTTACTATCTAATTAAGATGTAACTAAAACCTAATTGAAGTCAAACCTAGTTACTAAGTTTCCTAGAGCCACACGGCCATGAAGGCCTTTCTACCATGTTCTAGGTTCATCTACATGACTACTTGATGACCACTTTGAGACCTAAGCCATGTCCACTCCATGTGAGACCATGTGAGTGAATTTCCATCACATTAACTCACTCTTCATGCAATCATATGGCTGCACACTCCAATATAGCTATCCAATTTCATTTTTCACTTCACTTTGTGACAAGCCTTCATCTTTTTCTCTCAAATATTCAAGAACACTCAAGAACACCCAACTACTTTTCTTCCCTTTTCCTTATTGAACCCTACGGCCCCAACCTCCAAACCTTACCTCTCCACTTCTAAAATTTCATTTCTTCCTACTTTCTAAAGCTAAACGACATTTTAAACACTTTTCTTTTAGTAAGTTTTATCAAAATCCTACTCTAAGTGCATCAAAAACCAAGCTTTAGCTTACTACTCTAAAGGTAATCTTTTGATTCTTTGATCCTAAGATGGATTTTTTATTTTCTAGACCATGATTGGTCCATGGTTCTTTGTTCTTAAGCTTTGTTTGTGACTTTAGAATTTGTTTAAGATTTTTAGGAATTTTTGTTTGAAGCTCACAAATTCAAGAGGAAGGAGGAACTTGAAGATTTTGTCTCCCTTGAGGTAAAAGGGAGATTAACCTCATCAACTATGTGTTGGTAGTGAGGAAATGGGTTGTTTGTGGTGAAAAATCCATAAGGATTTATTCACTTAATTTTGTATGCTTTCTTTGTTTGTGTTTGTTATGTTTTTGGCTTTGAAAATATGATTGCATGTGTATTTGTATGCTTATAGTTTTGATAATATGCTTGTATGTGGAATTTAGAAAGCATGCAAAATTTATGTGTAATGTAAGATGTGAATCACATGAAGGATTTGTTGTATGAAGGTCCCAAAGGACCTATGAGGCACACGGCCTCCACACTTCAAAAGGAACCTAGGGTTCTAAATTATTTTCCTAACCAAGGAGTAAATGATTTTATGACAAGAAAAATAAATTAAATGTTTTTGCAAGGAATAAATGCTACAAAGAACTAAGTGATGGGTTATGAAACCCTAAATGGATTTCAGTCAACATCTTATTTTTCATAACTTAGATCTAAAATTATTTTACTAAGTGTATACTTAGGTGTTTAAATGAGAAGGAAATTATTTTGGTAGGATTTGAACCTAAAATCAAAGCAATAAACTTTTTAGTATAAAAATTGACATAATTAAATAATTAAGTTATGAAATGAAAATAAATGTCAATACTTGAAATTTTCTAACGTATAGCTCACCCTATAGGTTTTGACGCGCGTTAGGAAAAATTGAGTTGTAATATCTTAAGAAAATTAAAGAAACACAATTTTCTGAGAAATAGTAGAAATACTAATTTTAGAGGGATTATTTTGCAAATATTATTTTTGGAGGGACTATTATAAAAATATTATTTAAAAAAGGATTATTATGCAAATATTATTTAATGAGAGACTATTATGCAAATAGTGGAAATAAAATCAAATTTTTGAGAAAAAAATTATTTTTGGTTTAAATATGTTAGAAATATTTTACGTAATTGAAAATACGTTGAAAAATATTTACGCGACTAAAAAATAGTAATTTTAGTCTACACGACTGAAAAATGCAATAAAATATTTATGCGATTTAGAAAATGTTGAAAAATCCTTACGCGATTTAAAAATGTAGGAAATATGTTCTGCGATTTCAAAAATGTGATAATAACGCTACGCGATTAAGTGTTAACAGCAGTTTGCTGTTGAGCAGTTATGGTGGGCCCGATTGTGTTGGATATTTATACTGACAAGACATGGTGGGAATACATGAAATATTGTGAAAATAATAATTGTATGTGTGTTTGAATCATATACAATGCATAGAAAAGCATTTTTGCTTGTTTGAGTAAGGCTGTATGCCTAGGAGATGAATTACACCTAAGTGCGGGTACGAGTAGATAAGTGTAGGTCACTTGTTGACCTTGGGGGCATCGGGGTGCGGGTACCACACAATGGATAGTTGGTAGCTCTTCTGTTCGTGGGGCAGACCGATGCAAACTCACCGATGAGCCGGACCAAGACACTGTCCTATATTGTGATCTGGTGTAGAATGTCTTGTCTAATGCCTGATGTGCACTTTTGACAAAATTGATATATTATAGCACTTTTGGCCACGGCAGCCGAGTGACAGACATGTCTTCTAGATTTTCTCTCCGAAACTGTGTTAGCTCCATGGAGTAGGAATTGGTCATTATACGTATACATTGTGGGTTAGCATATTGATTGGTTATTTAAGTTTGTTTAAATTATTATCTGTGATATGACAATATGATTTAATGTTTTAATATTGAATGTTGTTTATTTGTTGTCGTTTCTTTTACTGCCACACTAGTATTGATGTAGGAGATCTCACCTCGTTGTTATGTTATATCTGTTTCATTGTATATGTTTATTGAAGACCAAGGGAACGAGGAGGCAAGGGACCCCATTTATCTTTAGTAGCAGTTTTCTTTATTTGTTATATGGCGACAAGACGACAAGTCTTAAGTTTTGTTAGGGTTCAGTTCCATGGGGGAGCTGACGCCTGGAGGTTTGACTACAATAATGAGAGGTTTGTTTACACTGGGGACTTGACTATGAGCTTGAGTGGAACCCTGGATGGGATTTCCGTGTTAACTCAACATGCAACTGTGCATTTGGAATTCACAATACCTATTCGTGAACTCTGGTGTGGAGTGGTGTCTGTCTATACACCCTAAGAGAATTCTGTAGTATCATCGGCAAGAACCCCTATGAGGCGTCTATATCCGTCTGGGTTCTTCAATGATAATGTAGAGGAGGAGGAGGATCCTTCCGAGGTACCAAATCCTTAGGTTTGTTTTAGAGTACCGCTTGGTAGTTAGGTTTGTATTTTACTTTTGAAAACAATGTTGTATTTATGTAAATTATTTGGACAAGTTTTGTAATATGATGTAAATATATATTTTGGTGTGTTTATTACAAGTCTTAAGAATGTTTTAATTCAGTTTAACTTATTATATTTTATTCCGCAAATGAAAGTTTAAAATTGATGATTTTATAAGAATAATTCTTTTACAACTTGGGTAAGTTATATTAGGATTAGTCTTAAATGTGATACCCTGTGGTGGGTGTTACACAGTTCATCCTGTTGAGCCGGGGTATGGACTGACTATGCTTAGACTTGTTAGAAGTTTGTTTGTATGTTGTGCACTTTCTTGTCTCTTGATTGAGATGTTTGGGAAAGGAAGACATGGCTTGCCATAGGTTGAATGTTGGTAGCTACTATTGCATGGTTACATGATATTGAGTATTGGCCCACTCAATGTGTAATGTTCTGTGTGGATGGGAAACTGTGACTTCACCTAAGCGTATTAGGGGAATAAGAGTTCTTTTAGTAAGGAGCTCAACTGGTATGACTGAACTTGTTTAGGATTTGTTTGCGTTTACACCTTTGTTGTGTTACCTCTAGAAATGTTTGAGCCAGTGGGTTAGGAAAAGGGTAGTTAAAGAGGACTTGCAAGGTTTGTGGACTGAGGCGTCCAAGAGGTTTTGGAGAATCGATTTTCTTGGGAATAGAATATCTGGCGTAAGTATGGTTCGAGGAGCTACTTGGGAGTTAAAGACTTATAGGAGATCGCACCGTAGAAGGCAGAATGAAGGAGCTTAAGTTAGAGTCTTTTGGGTTTGATGGTTAGGTTTGTCTTGTTGTGTGGTGTGACTCTTTGTGTTTGGTTTCTGAAAGGAAATAATATTGTTTGAATTGATTGCTTCTGATTTTCCCTTATGTTTCGAGTTGTTTGTCCTTGGAGAGGCAATGGCACGGGGTAGACGTAAGCGTGTGAATGCGGGGAGTGACGATGATGATACGACTGCGGCAGCAGAAGTGATGCAAAGAATGACTGATGTAACAACACACCAGGATCAAAGGGCCGCACAGCAGCAGGAATTGGAAGTTGAGGTTCAAAATTTACTGGAAGAAAGTCAATTTTGGGGAAACTCTGGACTGCCTAAATTCCAAAGGAGGAATAACAGAAAGGTTAATTAGTTGAAGCGAAAATCATATTCACGACGACTAAGGGAGCAACAACAGTAACAAATGCATGAAGGAAGTGCGAGTGGTAATAAATCCAATCCAACCGTGATATCTTTACCAAAATGTAATAAGTGTGGAAAAAGCCACTCAACAAGAGAGTGTAAGATCAAGCGGGTAATCTGCTTCAAGTGCGGAAAGGGCCACTTAACAAGGCATTGTACGTTCAAGGGAGTTATTTGTTTCAGATGCGAAAATCCCAGACATGTATCTAGAGACTGTACTCAATCAAAGACGAAGCCTTCCGTTGGTGAGATACATGCTTCAAGACCTCAAGCAGGAGAAAGAGTTTATACCCAGGGTGGGCGAGAATTTCTCAGACTGAAGATTTAAGCAATGGAGATTGTGCCACAGGGGGTGATCCCTTGACTATACTGTATAATTCTAGGGGCAACCCATTTCTTTATGGCATATGATTGAGTGGATCAGTTAGATTTACCGGTGTCTTCATTATCTTTGACTTGCTTATTTCTACTTCTATCACTAAAGCTATTGTTGCTATTCAGTTAATTAAATTGTCCTACTTTTGTTAAAGATCAAATCTTTTTTTTTTTGGTTAAATTGATCTGTTTACCTCTTTCTCCAATATACGTAACCTTAGGAATGGATTGGTTATTTTCTAATCATGTCCTAATAGATTGTTCTGATAAAACCTTAGTATTTCCTGAAACTGAGATTTCTGGATTCTAACGACTGACTAAGTTGAAGTTTTATTTAGAGTAGGAGCCCAAGGATGCATGTTATTATCTTCTCTAGAGGTCAAAAGTAAGAAGAATGTGAATGTCACTCTTGTAGCCAATGAGTTTCTCATGACGGGTTCCGGTGCTGTTAGTTAAGGGGAAGGATGGACCTTTTTGGTGAGATGTGGACTATCGCTAGTTGAACAAGATTACGATCAAGAATGAGTATCCCAGGAAGAAGATAGACAATTGGATGGATCAGCTGAAGGGAGCTGCTATTTTCTTTAAGATTAATCTACGCCTCGATTATCATCACATTGCGTGAAAGTAGGGGACGTTTCCAAAAATTACCCTTCGAACACGCTATGGGCATTATGAGTATTTTGTGATGCCGTTCGGAGTAACAAATGCTCCTTCTGTATTCATGGGTTTCATGAATCGGATCTTTCATCCTTATCTAGACAGAACTGTCATTGTATTAATTGATGACATTCTACTCTATTCTCAAAATCAGGTGGAACATGTTAAACATCTTGGTATGGTTCTCCAGATCCTGGAGAAGAAGAAGTTGTATGCCAGGAGGTCAAGATGCGAGTCGGTTAGAGGAAGTTCGGTTTTTGGGGCATGTAAATTCAAAGGAAGGAATTTCTGAGAATCTGTCAAAAGTCGAAATAGTTTTACAATGGGAAAGACTAAAGACCGTAACATGGGTTCGTAGCTCCGTGGGATCAACCGATTATTAGTGACGATTCATCAAAGGATTTTCCAAGATAACAGCACCTCTCACTCAGCCTACGAGAAAGAAATCGAGTTTTTCTATGGACCAAGGCAAGGGAAGAAAGTTTTCAAGAATTGAAGAGACACTCGACTATTTCGCCAATGTTGATTCTGCTGAATTCCAACCAGCCTTTTAAGATGACTCGTGATGCTTCACGTTGAAGTTTAGAACGTATGCTCGTTCAGGATGGAAAGAGTGGTAGCGTATGCTTCAAGACAACTGAAAGCACATGACAAGATTTACTCTACACAAAAACTCAAAGTTAGTCGTTGGGATTGCGTTGAAGATCTGGAAACATTCTGCAAGGAACAATATCCGCATGTATTCTAAGATAGACCAAATTTCGAGGATGAAATTTCTTTTAGAAGGGGAGAGTTGTAAGACCTCTAAAATTGTTTGTTTCATTATGAATAGTCATTTTACATTATTTGTGATTTTTGGAAATTTTTTAGAAATTTTCTGGAAATGTTGAATATTTTAATATATTCTTCGTTTTGCATGCACACTGAACAAAACCAGTATGACACCTAGAAAATTGTTTGTTTTGTCATAAATAATCATTTTATAATATTGGTAGATTTTGTAAATTTTTTTGAATTTTTCCGAAACTATTGATTATTTTAATATATTTCTTGATTTGGGTGTGCGATGAGTGGAGCCAGGAAAATAAAATATTTTTCTCGAGGTTAGTAAACTTTGAACTGTGGAAACGTCGACGTAGGGTCGTACTAAACCCGAGGCTGGGCACAGTTTACGAGATTTATATTTTTTGAGATTTTATCTGATAAATAAAATCCCGGTCTGTACTGTTAAATAAAATTTTACAGAACGCTCTATTATCCGTTGGACAATAAATATCGACTTTGTGGACTGTAGCAATTGTCCATTGGGTAATAACTTGTAGTGAAAATCCTTATCACCTAATCACCATATCTAAAGGAAATCTACTTTATGTCTAATCAAATTTATTTTTGAAAATCTAACAAGCTT
Organism: Ormosia semicastrata; assembly: GCA_029884595.1. NCBI lineage: Eukaryota > Viridiplantae > Streptophyta > Magnoliopsida > Fabales > Fabaceae > Ormosia > Ormosia semicastrata. The sequence goes on from JAQQTO010000060.1 coordinate 83,455,427, forward strand.
AACCCTAGTTTCTAGAACCAATTTTCCCTCCCTTCTCTCCCATGTGGCCACGACAATAAGAGGAAAAATGTGACTAAATATTGTCGCATTTTCACTTAAACCATCCATCCTTTAATTTTCAAAAACCCTAAAACACCTTACTATCACTTTCTCTCTCTACACTCTTCTTCTCTCAAGTTTTCTCCTCCTTCTCTCTTCTCCTCCTCTATGGCCTCACCCTCTTCCATACCTCCATGGATTGCAAAAATTTCAAGTAATCATATTTTCTTCATCTCCATTACATTCTAAACATCTTTCTAGTTGAAATCTACCCAAAAAGCTTCCATCTTCATCATCTTCTTCAAGCCTCAAAGTTTAAAGCTTTTAAGTAATGTTCTTGATTTCTCATCCTCTCTTCTTATTTTCATTTTAATAGTCATCATCATGACCATTTGTCTTTTTTTTTTCTCAAGCCTTGGTGTTGATTTGATGAAGCTGTGATTTTTAAGGTTTTGAAGGTGCTTGGCCAAATTTCACAAGGAGCAAACAAGGAGATTTCTCTTCTTGATTTTTTTTTCTTGTTTCCTCTTAGGTAAAAGGAAGATAGTCCACTTCAACCCTCTTTGATGTATGATTCTAATGGTTATGTGTTGATTTTACCTTGTATGATTTATTTGATTGAATATATATGTATATTGATGACCTTGGATTTATTTTGGTGGATTAGAAACATGAAATGGAAGCAAGGGTTCTTGCCCTCTTTATTGTAGCTCAAGTCCATGACCCTTAAATAGGGTATTCATGCTTGAAATTTTGGTAACAAGTGGAGACATAACTAATCAAGTGAATAACATGTAAAGGAGTAAAGAAAAATTTAAGGTTTCTACCCTTGGGAGGCCCACGGCCTCTAGGGCCATTTTAGGGTCCAATCATGCAATTTTATGTAACCTTGGAATTTAAATAATCAAGTGACTAAATAGTTAACAATGTAATGGAAAGAAATCTATTTGATAACCTAAAGTGATTCTTTAGACCTAAGAAAAGAATAAGAGTGTATGAAACTTGGAAAACCTTAGAATAATTTTCTAAGTGAGTATGAATAAACTTAAAGTAAGGAACTTAATAATCAAGAGAATTCCTCTAGAGAAGGTTTTCATAAGAAATGCTAAATTAAAGTAGTTAGTTGGATAATTAGAAAGTAAATAGGGATTCATAAAATGGAAAGAATCAAGAATGAGATCCTATCCTAAAACTTAGAATAATTCATAACTAAAGGAAGAACTTGAGTGTAAGTAAGATGTTGAATAACTCTAATTAAAGTTATCTTAAGGGAATTAAGTTTTAAAATTAAGTAATGAACTTGTTTAGTCAAAGTAATAAAGATTAGATGAAAAATGCGAGAGAATTTCCCTAAAGAGAAACTTAATAATGAGAACGTAGAAAATTAAGGCATAATTCCATAATGAACCCTAAAAATGTAATGTCTTATTTGAGGACTTACTGATGTTTATTTTGGGTCCATGAGTGAGACCTAGAAGTTGTTGATGTTTAACTGGGCCAAATTGTGGCGTGCTATTGATGAAGTATATCCTTGTTGATTATACATGTTTATGCATTAAGTCATCATGCATTGTGGAAGTCCGATAGACTATTGTTAAGGTTATGTTGCCTAGGAGATTGAATCACACCTTAGTGCAGGTGCTAATAGACTAGTGTAGGTCATACTGCTGACCTTGGGGGTGACGGGGTGTCGGGGTGCGAGTATCTCATAGTGGACAGTTGGTAGCCCCTCTGGGACATGGGACAGACCGATGCAAATGCACCGACGATCCAGACCGAGGCACTGTCCTATATCGCGATCTTGTGGGAATGTCGCTGTATAAAGCCTTGTTGCGCAAAATTATTAATTTTCTAGAAAGCACTTATTTTATGCTGACGAGATACTGGCATGTCTCCCTGATCATTCTCTCTAATGTTTGTGTCTATCTCCATAGAGTAGGATTTTGATATCATATACATGTGCATAGTGAGTCAATATATTATTGGGCATTTAATTTATATGATGATCGGATCTGCTATCTTATTGATGTTATAACTGCCTGGAATTGTTAAGTTGTTTAATATCTACTTCTTGATACTGTTTATTATTCTTGCAATGCTATGTGGGCGTCCTACGCCGTTCTGTTTCTTTACTGCCATAATTGGTACAGAATGTAGGATGTCTCACCTCTTGTTTGTACTATTTTTGTTATATGTGATTTTGGGTTAAAGACTGTAAAAAGGGGACGAGGTTGAATCTCCTAGATTTTTAATTGGTTTGATCTCCTGTGTTCGGTGATGGCGAAAAGAAGGGGTTCTATTGGTTTCGTCAGGATTGTGTTCACCAAAGGTGCCAATGCTTGGCGAGTCAACTGGGCTGGTGAGCATATACGGTATGTTGGGGATCTGATCTTGACCGTGAGGAGGACCCACGATGGAGATCCCATACTGACTCTCACTACATCACTGCATCTGGTGTTTGCTTTACCCATTCGGGAGCTATGGGGCGATCTGATTCACATCCCTAGAGAGGACGAGGATTCTATGGCATCGGCTGCTTGGGCACCTTCTTGTGAGACCGCACTCTATCTTGTCCTTGTGTCTTCGGATGAACCGGGAAAGGATCCCGAGGTAGATCCGATGGAGTGACCAACTCCTTAGTCGGGGATGTCATTATAGGTAGTTTAAGTTTCTTTTGCATTACTTGTGTAAAGGTTCTTTTGAAGTACAAGTTGGTGTATTTTGTTTTGAGCAGTATGAGTAATGCGCCGCGCTATGTATGTTTTAAGGTAATTATCCAGTCTTAGGTGTTGTATTTTGAATATATCTTGTTGAATTATATTTTCAAAAATGACAGCATGTGTATCTATTCATTCGTGGCTCATATTTTCTTTATATGCACAATGATTAAATTTGAAAACTTGTTATTTGAGTTGTAGCACACCAAAAATTTAGTGACCGTAGTATAATGACGATTGTGTCGTGGTTACTAAATCGAGGGGTGTTACATTAGGTGGTATCAGAGCAGTTTGTAACACCCCAGATTTTGGCTATTTTACAGTAATGACTAAATTGTACTATTTTGTGTTTCTTGTATGATATAAAATTATTTTGACTGTTCCGAGACTGTTTTTGACCATTGTGTGAGATTTGCTCCAGGTCAGAAAAATAAAAATTTTCGGGTCAGGGAAAATCTTATTTGATTTAATCGGAGACAGGAGATCTTACTAAACTCGAATCTGAGAGACACGAAATCAAATCTTTTAATTTTTAAATTTTATCTATGAAATAAAAATATTTCACTGGAAACTATCCGTTGTTTTATGAACAGCAGTTCCTGTTACCATGTACTGGATCCGATATATTTTATTTGTTAGAAAATAGATTAAGAATAATTTTTATAATTTATTTTAAAATGAACCAATAGAAATGAGTCAACTTTAGTGGTCAGACTTTTTCTAGACCAATAGAAAATGGTCAATATAAATGGTTAGACTAGTTGCTAAGTAACTAGGATAAATAAATAAGTTACTCTAAATAGTTTAATTTGTAACTAAATAACCTAACCTAATTAGTTTACTATCTAATTAAGATGTAACTAAAACCTAATTGAAGTCAAACCTAGTTACTAAGTCTCCTAGAGCCACACAGCCATAAAGGCCTTTCTACCATGTTCTAGGTTCATCTACATGACTACTTGATGACCACTTTGTGACCTAAGCCATGTGCACTCCATGTGAGACCATGTGAGAGAATTTCCATCACATTAAGTCACTCTCCATGCAATCATATGGCTGCACACTCCAATATAGCTATCCAATTTCATTTTTCACTTCACTTTGTGACAAGCCTTCATTTTTTTCTCTCAAATATTCAAGAACACTCAAGAACACCCAACTACTTTTCTTCCCTTTTCCTTATTGAAACCCACAGCCCCAACCTCCAAACCCTACCTCTCTACTTCTAAAATTTCATTTCTTCCTACTTTCTAAAGCTAAACCTCATTTTAAACACTTTTCTTTTAGTAAGTTTTATCAAAATCCTACTCTAAGTGCATCAAAAACCAAGCTTTAGCTTACTACTCTAAAGGTAATCTTTTGATTCTTTGATCCTAAGATGAATTTTTGATTTTCTAGACCATGATTGGTCCATGGTTCTTTGTTCTTAAGCTTTGTTTGTGACTTTAGAATTTGTTTAAGATTTTTAGGAATTTTTGTTTGAAGCTCACAAATTCAAGAGGAAGGAGGAACTTGAAGATTTTGTCTCCCTTGAGGTAAAAGGGAGATTAACCTCATCAACTATGTGTTGGTGGTGAGGAAATGGGTTGTTTGTGGTGAAAAATCCATAAGGATTTATTCACTTAATTTTGTATGCTTTCTTTGTTTGTGTTTGTTATGTTTTTGGCTTTGAAAATATGATTGCATGTGTATTTGTATGCTTATAGTTTTGATAATATGCTTGTATGTGGAATTTAGAAAGCATGCAAAATTTATGTGTAATGTAAGATGTGAATCACATGAAGGATTTGTTGTATGAAGGTCCCAAAGGACCTATGAGGCACACGGCCTCCACACTTCAAAAGGAACCTAGGGTTCTAAATTATTTTGCTAACCAAGGAGTAAATGATATGACAAGAAAAATAAATTAAGTGTTTTTGCAAGGAATAAATGCTAAAAAGAACTAAGTGATGGGTTATGAAACCCTAAATGGATTTCGGTCAACATCTTATTTTTCATAACTTAGATCTAAAATTATTTTACTAAGTGTATACTTAGGTGTTTAAATGAGAAGGAAATTATTTTGGTAGGATTTGAACCTAAAATCAAAGCAATAAACTTTTTAGAATAAAAATTGACATAATTAAATAATTAAGTTATGAAATGAAAATAAATGTCAATACTTGAAATTTTATAACGTATAGCTCACCCAATGGGTTTTGAAGCGCGTTAGGAAAATTTGAGCTGTAATATCTTAACAAAATTAAAGAAACACAATTTTCTGAGAAATAGTAGAAATACTAATTTTTAGAGGGACAATTTTACAAATATTATTTGAGGAGGTACTATTATGCAAATATTATTTAAACAAGGATTATTATGTAAATATTATTTAATGAGGGACTATTATGCAAATAGTGGAAATAAAATCAAATTTTTGAGAAAAAAATTATTTTTGGTTTAAATATGTTAGAAATATTTTACGTAATTGAAAATACGTTGAAAAATATTTATGCGACTCAAAAATAGTAATTTTAGGCCACGCGACTGAGAAAACGCAATAAAATATTTACGCAATTTAGAAAATGTTGAAAAATCCTTACGTGATTTAAAAATGTAGGAAATATGTTCCGACGATTTCAAAAATGTGATAATAACACTACACGATTAAATGTAAACACCAGTTTACTGTTGGGCAGTTATGATGGGCCCAGTTGTGTTGGATATTTATACTACCAAGACATGGTGGGAATATATGAAATATTGTGAAAATAATAATTGTATGTGTGTTTGAATCATATACAATGCATAGAAAAACGTATTTGCTTGTTTGAGTAAGGTTGTATGCCTAGGAGATGAATTACACCTAAGTGCGAGTGCGAGTAGACAAGTGTAGGTCACTTGTTGACCTTGGGGGCATCGGGGTGCGGGTACCTCACAATGGATAGTTGGTAGCTCTTCTGTCCGTGGGGCAGACCGATGCAAACGCACCGATGAGCCGGACTGAGACACTGTCTTATATCGTGATCTGGTGTAGAATGTCTTGTCCAAGGCCTGATGTGCACTTTTGACAAAATTGATATATTATAGCACTTTTGACCACGGCAATCGAGTGACAGACATGTCTTCCGAATCTTCTCTCCGAAATTGTGTTTAGCTCCATGGAGTAAGAATTGGTCGTTATACATATACATTGTGGGTCAGCATATTGATTAGTTATTTAAGTTTGTTTAAATTATTATCTGTGATATGACAATATGATTTAATGTTTTAATATTGAATGTTGTTTGTTTGTTGTCGTTTCTTTTACTGCCACACTAGTATTGATGTAGGAGATCTCACCTCATTGTTATGTTATATCTGTTTCATTGTATATGTTTATTGAAGACCGAGGGAACGAGGAGGCAAGGGACCCCGTTTATCTTTAGTAGCAGTTTTCTTTATTTGTTATATGGCGACAAGACAACAAGTCTTAAGTTTTGTTAGGGTTCAGTTCCATGGGGGAGCTGACGCCTGGAGGTTTGACTACAATAATGAGAGGTTTGTTTACACTGGGGACTTGACTATGAGCTTGCGTGGAACCCTGGATGGGATTTCCGTGTTAACTCAACATGCAACTGTGCGTTTGGAATTCACGATACCTATTCGTGAACTCTAGGGTGGAGTGGTGTATGTCTATACACCACAAGAGAATTCTGTAGTATCATCGGCAAGAACCCCTATGAGGCATCTGTATCCATCTGGGTTCTTCGATGATAATGTAGAGGAGGAGGAGGATCCTTTCGAGGAACCAAATCCTTAGGTTTGTTTTAGAGTACCGCTTGGTAGTTAGGTTTGTAGTTTACTTTTGAAAACAATGTTGTATTTATGTAAATTATTTGGACAAGTTTTGTAATATGATGTAAATATATATTTTGGTGTGTTTATTACAAGTCTTAAGAATGTTTTAATTCAGTTTAACTTATTATATTTTATTCCGCAAACGAAATTTTAAACTTGACAATTTTACAAGATTAATTCTTTTACAACTTGGGTAAGTTATATTAGGATTAGTCTTAAATGTGATACCCTACGGTGGGTGTTACACAGTTCATCCTGTTGAGTCGGGCTATGGACTGACTATGCTTAGAATTGTTAGAAGTTTCTTTGTATATTATGCACTTTCTTGTTTCTTGATTGAGATGTTTGGGAAAAGGAAGACATGGCTTGCCATAGGTTGAATGTTGGTAGCTACTATTGCATGGTTACATGATATTGAGTATTGGCCCACTCAATGTGTAATGTTCTTTGTGGACGGAAAACTGTGACTTCACCTAGGCATATTAGGGGAATAGGAGTTCTCTTTAGTAAGGAGCTCAGCTGGTATGACTGAACTTGTTTAGGATTTGTTTGCATTTATACCTTTGTTGTGTTACCTCTAGAATTATTTGAGCTAGTGGGTTAGAAAAAGGATAGTTAAATAGAACTTGCAAGGTTTGTGGACTGAGGCATCCAATAGGTTTTGCAGAACCGATTTTCTTGGGAATAGAATATCTGGCATAAGTATGGTTCGATGAGCCACTTGGGAGTTAAAGATGTAACACCCCTCGATTTAATAACCACGGCACAATCGTCATTATGTCACGGTCACTAAATTTTGACGTGTTACGATTGTCAAACAACAAATTTACCAAAAATATTAATCATTTCGCATAAGAGGAAAATAGGAGCCACGAATGAATAGTTACATATACAACCAATTAAAATATGAATTATAAGATGTACTTAATTTGCAACATTTAAGTCTGGATAATCACCTTAAAACATACATATACCAAAAAATACACTTTATACAAGTAATGCAAAATAGAGTATAAACTACCCACAACATATCTACAACTAAGGAGTTGGGCACTCCCTCGGATCCTGAATGCGTAAGGCAACCCCGGGCACATCGGTGTAGTGAGAGATACAGGATAAAGTCTTCAATCGCAGTCCTCTTCATGGTCAAGGTCAGATTCCCAACAAATCGCATACGTTTGTCGGTCTAGTTGACCCGCCAAGCCTTGGCACCTTCGGTGAATTCAATTATGACGAAACCAATAGAATCCCTTCAAGTTGTCTTTACCGAACGCAGAAGATCAAACCATAGCGAAATCTAAAAGATTCGGCCTCGCCCCCTTTACAGACTTTAACCAAAAACCACACAGGATAGCAACAAATATAGAAAAGAGGTAAGACATTCAACTTTCATTACCTATGATGGTAGCAAAGAAACATAACACAAATGACGAAGTCATTCCATACATACAGATATTACAAATATGTACAAGTTATCAATTGCATAGATATTTTCAGAAAACATATACCACGATAATACAATTATCAACAGCACTATAACAACAAGTATTCACTATAGATATATAACAAGTATTTATGTTTCCATAATATGTATGTTAACCATGCCCATGATAATATGTGGACTAACCATGCATATGCACAATGCGTATGCTGACCATCCTCATGTACAATGTACTCATTTCCTACTCCATGGAGCTAACTCAAGGTTTTTCAAAGATGAACGCCCCAGAAGATCTATCCCCCCTCAAAAGAAAGTCTATGCTGGGCCATGGAAAGCAATAGTGCCATGTCGGGTTGCCAGTACGTTGCAACAGTGTTTCACGGCCAGGGGTATACATATAAGGAGATAACTTGATCACAAGTGAAACACCGCACCCTGATGTCCCCTAGGTCTATACAAGACCCCACTATCCTATAACTCCTCGTCCACTCCTAGGCATAATACGCCATAACTGTATAATGCAAAAATGCATATTCAATGGGATTCAGCCCTCTATTATACATTCCCAACGGTATTGAAGCAACCATCCATACAATTGTTTCAATACCATTTGCATCAGTGATATTATGTAATCGCCCATACGACTATATAGTATCACTATTAACTAGGTTTCCTTTGTTAACCAGTCCATTCTGACTAAATCGTCTACCTGATGGTTCTGGTTATAAAAGCAAACCACATCTGACTAAATAGTCTACCTGAGGTTTCTTGGTTCGATACTTCGGTTCCATAATCACAATATCGATGCATGCTTCAACCATGCTCAATGCATATGGATTTAATGTATATATATATCTATATATATATATGTAGATTCACAATGATAGCATAACTTATTCAAATTCACGCGCCATTACGAATCAATATCAAAATCTCACAGGTGAACACATACTATTCAAAGTTACTATGAAAGTTATGCTTTAATTCCATTATGTTCTCGCGTTAACTCTCTTAGAATATTTAGTTTAAGTTCTTCACAGCCCTTCTCACACTATTGTTCTTCCTTTTACTCCTAAAATTACTCTAAACTATAAGGCAAACTATCATTCTTGGTTCTTTAAAATTTATGAATCTCAAAGTACAATTAAATTTTCCAATTTACTAATCCTTGCATCCTATTACCATTAATTTAATCACTAGGTGTTAGGTGATAAATTTTTAATTTTGGATCCGACGGAGAAAATGCCTCTAGTGTACAAATGTGAGGCCACCTTTCGACGAAAAATAATATGACAGAATGATGAAAGATGTCAGCCATAATGTGATTTGGTGACGGAAATGGGTAAGTTTCAATTTGACAGAATCAATGTTGATAGGAAAAATATTATTTGACGAGAATGGCTAAAAGTCAAGTTCTGTCGAATGAAGATTCTGTCGAATGAAGATCAGTTCTGTCGAATGATGCATAAAGCTGTCGAATATGCTAGAAGATCAGTAGAAATTCTAATTCGATGGATATTGACATTGGAGAAGTTTCTCTCGTGTTGAACCGACGAAAGTACTAAATGGTTAGAAATTCTAATTCGATGGATATTGATATTGTGCTAAATGGTTAGAAATTCTAATTCGGCGGATATTGACATTGTGCTAAATGGTCAGAAATTCTAATTTGATGGATATTGACACTGGAGAAGTTTCTCTCATGTTGAACCGACGAAAGTACTAAATGGTCAGGAATTCTAATTATTACAATTGTTCGCAAAGAACCCTAAATTTTGGGCCTCAACTGTGGCTACCCAAGGGAAAATCTGACATTAATTTCTTCCATTTCATGCATTCTAATCCAATGCAATATATCAATATACACAAGTAAACAATCTAAAAGCATAAACACATTATAAACAACATGCAAACATACTAATCATGCAAACAAAGAGTTACTTACTACCAAAATAGGTTGAGGAGAATAATCTTCCTCTTACCTTAGTGAAGAACAAGGAAAGCAAGCTCCTTTTGTCCTTAGAATTTCATGCTTCATCACCACAAGATCCTTGGAGGTTCAAATCCAACAAATCAAGATCAAAGAGTGGAAATGGCATCCATAGTCACCAATGTGACCATGGACCACGAAAATAGGGAGAAAATGAGAAGAAAGTTTAGAGCTTTACCTTAAAGCTTGGAGCTTTGGTGTTGGGCTGCTAACCACGAAAATGGAGGAGCCAAGGTGAGCTCCACAAAGAAGAAAGCTTGAGGATGGAGAGGAAAGACAATGGCTTGAGTTAGCTTGAGCAAGGAAAGCTTGAAAGCTTAACAATGGAGTGTATGAATGGGGGAGAAGAAAGGAAGAGAGTGAGGAAGAGAGAAAGAGCAGCGTAAATGAGAGAAAATGGGAGGGAATAATTGTGATATTCCCCCCAAAACCATGTTGCAACATAAAAGAGGGAGGAGAGAGAAAAGTGGGTGGGGAGGAAGCTTCCTAGAAGCTTCCTTAGAGCTTCCTTGAGAAGCTTCGCACGCTTCTCGATAAAATGAAGTGTGTGGTCACTTAAATGATGTCATAAAAATAACTAGATAGAAATAATCTACTAGAATTATTTCTCAGTGGACAAAATTTTACAGTTAGCGTAATAATATTTTATTAATCCACAGATAATAAAATATACTACGATTTTATTTATCAGATAAAATCTCATAAAACGTAAACCTCGTAAATTATGTCCAGCCTCGGGTTTAGTAAGATCCCCCGTCGACGTTTCTACAGTCCAAAGTTTACCAGCCTCAGGAAAAATATTATGTTTTCCCGGCTCCGCTCAATGGGCACGCAAAATGGAGAATATATTAAAATATTCAACGTTTTCAGAAAATTCCACAAAAATTCTTAAAAATCACAAATATTGGAAAACAACTATTTATCATGAAACAAATAATTTTCTGAGACGTTACACTGACACTGCTCAGTGTGCACGCGAAATGAAAAATATATTAAAATATTTAACATTTTCAGAAAAATCTAAAAAAATTCTCAAAAATCATAAATATTATAAAACGATTATTTATAATGAAATAAGTGAATTTTCGGGATGTTACAACTCTCCCCTTCTAAAAAGGAATTTCGTCCTCGAAATTCATCATATCTTAGAACAAACGCGATTATATTCCCTTCATCTTGTCTTCTAGTTCTCGAGTTGTATCTTCAGCTGCATCAATCCAAATCACCGGCACTGAGGTTGCTTCCTTCCATTGATTATCTTGTATTAACGGGCAAAAGCGTGTTGACGTCGTAGGCCGATCAATAAAAGATTCTACGCTCCTTGAGTCTTCCGCCATTCCAACAGCCAACTCCCCAAACAACTGTACATTGCTAAGTGGCTCTATCAAACTTATTCTCCTTGCTTATCGTAGCAGACAAACTAAGCTTGTTTTCTTCTCAAGGCATCCGTTACGACATTGGCCTCTTCTGGGATTATACCAAAACAAAAAATCGTAATCTTTCGGAACTTCTAATCATTGTCTTTGCTTCACATTTTAACTCATTCCGATCGGTCAAAATACTTCTGACTCTTGAGATTACTATAGACATTAAAAATTTCTCCTTGTAGAAAATGCTTCCAGATCTTCAATGCAACAATAAAGCTAGTACCGAGTTGGTGTAAGGTAATCCTTCTTATGTGTTCTTGATTGTCTCAAAGCGTACGTTACCATTCCTTCTATTTTGATCAAGCACACGTTCTAAACTTCCAATGCAAAGCATCACTAGGCATTCCAAAAAGTTCATTGGGATTTGGGCAGAATCATCTTTGGCAAAGAAATCGAGTGTCTCTTCAATCCATGAAAATTTCCCCCCGTATGCATCAATCCATACAAAACTTGACTCTCATACATGAGTTAGATGAGAAGTCTTGTCACTTTGGAGAATTCTGTGATGAGTCTCCCGTATTAACCAACTAATCCCACACAATAACAAATCTCCAACACAATCTTTGATCTTTCCCACAGAAGAACTGCTTCAACTTGCGATGGATCTCCAATAATTCCTTCTTTTAAAGATCACTTGACTCAAAAGTTAAGCTGCCTCAAACCAAAATTCGCACTTGGACAGTTTCTAGTGTAACTCCTTATTCTTTTTCAAAATTTGAAGAACAACACGACAATTCTGTCTCAATAGGCAAGAAAGGTCTTATTTGTGTAATTAATGAGTACTACCGAAGCGTTAATTACATGGAACGACATTACGATATACCCATGGTGTTCACTATGTGTCAGAGAAAGTTGCCTTGGAAATATATCCTTCTCTTAGGTGATCTTGATGATAGTTGAGAACTCAACATAATCTTGGAGAAAACAATAGTGTCCTTCAATTGATTTGTTAAACCATCTTTCCTCGATCCGAACAAGATGTCTCATAGAGTAAGTTCTCACCTAATTGTGCTACACTTGGCGCATTGTTATGGCTCAGATTCGGGAACATATTTACTCAATTGAAGTATACTAGAAACGTTATAAAGGTTAGAAAGAAAAGTAGGGGAGTTACTTGGTTCACCACTGGACCCGTCCAGTGAAGAATATGATATGGTCCAATAAAACTTAAGAGTGAGTTTTATTGATTCACATCTAGGAAAATTTCGTCTCCAGAAACACTAAGTTTCCATTGGAATCGAATGACGAAACGTGGTTAGAAAACAACCAATCCCCTTTTCAAGATCAAGCCTATTCATGATGAGAGTGGGTAATCGAATTAGTAAAAAAGGTTTCAATTTCTAACAACATTAGGATATTTTTTAAATAAACTTGTTGCAATGAGAGTAGGCTTATAAACGAGGATAGTAATATTCAGGTCGAAAGGAAGTAAATACATAGACAACCCAATTCTAGAAATGAATTCTTAAAATTTCACTGGAACATTTCAACAGGATGTGGTTGGAAGATAACCAATCCCTTAGTTAACATTACATCTAATTTTTAAAAGAAGTAAACAAATTAGATCAACAGAAGGATTCAGTCTTTAACAAGTCATAGGGTAATTTAAACAACTTGGCTACCATCAACAAGTTCTTAGTAGCAGAAGTAGAAATAACCTAGTCAAAAGAAGACAAAGATTCAAATGACCTTAATAGGCTCATACAGTCATACATCATAAAGAAACGGGTTACCCCCAGAATTATACAGTAAAATCATAGGGTCATCGGTTGTAGTACAAGCTCCCTCGTTCAGGTCTTCAGTCTTGGATGTTTCCACTCCACTTGAGAATTTAACTCGTCCTTCTTCGTGAGATCTTGAAGTACATACATCTCCAACGGAAGGCTTCATCCTTTGCGAAGTACAGTTCTTAGCCACATGTCCTAGCTCTCTACATTTGAAATAGATTACTCCTTCAATCTTACAGTCCCTTGTTAAGTGGTTCTTTCTGTACTTTTTACATTTTGGTAAGGATGCCACGGTCGAATTGGACTTACTACCATTTGCATCCCCTTTAAATGTTTATTGTTGCTGTTGTCTCTTCATTTGTCATGAATACAGTTTTTGCTTAAATTGATTGATCATCCTTTTATTCCTCCTTTGGAACTTAGGTAGTCCAGAGTCACCCCAAAGTCGACTTCCTTCCATCAAATTTCGAACCTCAACTTCCAATTCCTGCTATTGTGTGGCCCTCTGATCCTGGCATGTAGTTATATTAACCATTCTTTGCATTTCTTCAGTTGCCGTAGTCGTACCATCATTGTCACTCCCTGCGTTCACACGTTTACGTCTACTTCGAGTCATTGTCTTCTTTCAAGGACAAACAAATCAAACTATAAGGAAAATCAAAAGCATTCATTCCAAACAATATTGTCTCCTTTCGAAAACCAAACACAATAAGTCACACAACCCAACGAGACAAACCCAAAAGACTTTAACTTAAGCTCCTTCATTCTGCCTTCTGCGGCGCGATCTCCTGTAAGTCTTTAACTCCTATGTAGCTCCTCGAACCAAACTTACGCCAGATACTCTTTTCCAAAGAGAATCGGTTTTTGAAAACTTCTTGGACACCTCAGTCCACTAACTTTGCAAGTCTTATTTAACTACCCTTTTTCCAACCCAATGGCTCAAGCAATTCTAGAGGTAACATAGCAAGGGTGTAAATACAAACAGATCCTAAGTAAGTTCAGTCATACCGGCTGAGCTTCTTTCTAAAGAACTCCTATTACCTTAATACGCCTAGGTGAAGTCATAGTTTCTTGTAGACACAAAACATTAAACATTAAGTGGGCCAGTACTCAATATCATGTAATTGTGCAACAGTAGCTACCAACACTCAACCTATGGCAAGCTATGCCTTCCTTTCCCAACATCTCAATTCAAGAGACAAGGAAGTACACAACATACAAAGAAACTTCTAACATGTCTAAGCATAGTCAGTCCATATCCCGGCTCAATAGGATGAACTGAGCTCTGATACCACCTAATGTAACACCCCTCGATTTAATAACCACGGCACAATCATCATTATGTCATGGTCACTAAATTTTGACGTGTTACGATTGTCAAACAACAAATTTACCAAAAATATTAATCATTTCGCGTAGGAGGAAAATAGGAGCCACGAATGAATAGTTACATATACAACTAATTAAAATATGAATTATAAGATGTACTCAATTTGTAATATTTAAGTCTGGATAATCACCTTAAAACATACATATACCCAAAAATACAGGTAAAGCAAAATAAAGTATAAACTACCCACAACATATCTACGACTAAGGAGTTGGGCACTCCATCGGATCCTGAATGTGTAAGGCAACCCCAGGCACACCGGTGTAGTGAGAGATACGGGATAAAGTCTTCAATCGCAATCCTCTTCACGGTCAAGGTCAGATTCCCAACAAATCGCATACATTTGTCGGTCCAGTCGACTCGCCAAGCCTTGGCACCTTCGGTGAATTCAATTATGACGAAACCAATAGAATCCCTTCAAGTTGTCCTTACCGAACGCAGAAGATCAAACCATAGCGAAATCTAAGAGATTCGACCTCGCCCCCTTTACAGACTTTAACCAAAAACCACACAGGATAGCAACAAATACAGAAAAGAGGTAAGACATTCTACTTTCATTACCTATGATGGCAGCAAAGAAACATAACACGAATGAAGAAGTCATTCCATACATACAGATATTACAAATATGTACAAGTTATCAATTGCATAGATATTTTCAGAAAACATATACCATGATAATACAATTATCAACAGCACTATAACAACAAGTATTCACTATAGATATATAACAAGTATTTATGTTTCCACAATATGTATGTTAACTATGCCTATGATAATATGTGGACTAACCATGCATATGCACAATACGTATGCTAACCATCCTCATCTACAATGTACTTATTTCCTACTCCATGGAGCTAACTCAAGGTTTTTCAAAGATGAACGCCCCAGAAGATCTATCCCCCCTCAAAAGAAAGTCTATGCTAGGCCATGGAAAGCAATAGTGCCATGTCGGGTTGCCAATACGTTGCAACAGTGTTTCACGGCCAGGGGTATATATATAAGGAGATAACTTGATCACAAGTGAAACACCGCACCCTGATGTCCCCTAGGTCTATACAAGACCCCACTATCCTGTAACTCCTCGTCCACTCCTAGGCATAATATGCCATAACTGTATAATGCAAAAATGCATATTCAATGGGATTCAGCCCTCTATTGTACATTCCCAACGGTATTGAAGCAACCATCCATACAATTGTTTCAATACCATTTGCATCAGTGATATTATATAATCGCCCATACGACTACATAGTATCACTATTAACTGGGTTTCCTTTGATAACCAGTCCTTTCTCACTAAATCGTCTACCTGATGGTTCTGGTTATAAAAGCAAACCACATCTGACTAAATAGTCTACTTGAGGTTTCTTGGTCCGGTACTTCGGTTCCATAATCACAATGTCGATGCATGCTTCAACCATGCACAATGCATATAGATTTAATGCATACATATATATATATATATATATATATATATATATATATATATATATATATAGATTCACAATGATAGCATAACTTATTCAAATTCACATGCCATTACGAATCAATATCAAAATCTCACAGGTGAACACATACTATTCAAAGTTACTATGAAACTTATGCTTTAATTCCATTATGTTCTCATGTTAACTCTCTTAGAATATTTAGTTTAAGTTCCTCATAGCCCTTCTCACACTCTTGTTCTTCCTTTTATTCCAAAAATTGCTCTAAACTATAAGGCAAACTATCATTCTTGGTTCTTTAAAATTTATGAATCTCAAAGTACAATTAAATTTTCCTATTTACTAATCTTTGCATCCTATTACCATTAATTTAATCACTAGGTGTTAGGTGACAAATTTTTAATTTTGGATCCGACGAAGAAAATGCCTCTAGTGTACAAATGTGAGGCTACCTTTCGACCAAAAATAATATGACAGAATGACGAAAGATGTCAGCTATAATGTGATTTGTTGACGGAAATGGGTAAGTTTCAATTTGACAGAATCAATGTTGATAGGAAAAACATTATTTGACGAGAATGGCTAAAAGTCAAGTTCTATCGAATGAAGATTCTGTCAAATGAAGATTAGTTCTGTCGAATGATGCATAAAGCTGTCGAATATGCTAGAAGATCAGCAGAAATTCTAATTCAATGGATATTGACAATGGAGAAGTTTCTCTCGTGTTGAATCGACGAAAGTACTAAATGGTTAGAAATTCTAATTCGGCGGATATTGATATTTTGCTAAATGGTTAGAAATTCTAATTCAACATATATTGACATTGTGCTAAATGGTCAAAAATTCTAATTCAGCGGATGGTCAGAAATTCTAATTCTTCGGATATTGACATTGTGCTAAATGGTCAGAAATTCTAATTCGACGGATATTGACATTGTGCTAAATGGTCAGAAATTCTAATTCGACGGATATTGACATTGGAGAAGTTTCTCTCGTGTTGAACCAACAAAAGTACTAAATGGTCAGGAATTCTAATTGTTACAATTTTTCACAAAGAACCCCAAATTTTGGGCCTCAAAATTATGGCTACCCAAGGGAAAATCTGACATCAATTTCTTCCATTTCATGCATTCTAATCTAATTCAATATATCAATATACACAAACAAACAATCTAAAAGCATAAACACATTATAAACAACATTCAAACATACTAATCATGCAAACAAAGAGTTTCTTACTACCAAAGTAGATTGAAGAGAATAATCTTCCTCTTACCTTAGTGAAGAACAAGGAAAGCAAGCTCCTTTTGTCCTTGGAATTTCGTGCTTCACCATCACAAGATCCTTGGGGGTTAAAATCCAACAAATCAAGATCAAAGAGTGGAAATGGCATCCATAGTCACTAATATGACCATGGACCACGAAAATGGGGAGAAAAAGGAGAAGAAAGATGAGATCTTTACCTTAAAGCTTGGAGCTTTAGTGTTGGGCTGCCAACCAGGAAAATGGAGGAGCCAAGGTGAGCTCCACAAAGAATAAAGCTTGAGGATGGAGAGGAAAGACAATGGCTTGAGTTAGCTTGAGCAAGGAAATCTTGAAAGCTTAACAATGGAGTGTATGAATGGGGGAGAAGAGAGGAAGAGAGTGAGGAAGAGAGAAAGAGTAGCGTGAATGAGAGAAAATGGGAGGGAATAATTGTGATATTCCCCCCAAAACCATGCTGCAACATAAGAGAGGGAGGAGAGAGAAAAGTGGGTAGGGAGGAAGCTTCCTAGAAGCTTCCTTGGAGCTTCCTTGGGAAGCTTCGCACGCTCCTCGATAAAATGAAGTGTGTGATCACTTAAATGATGTCATAAAAATAACTAGATAGAAATAATCTACTGGAATTATTTCTCAGTGGACAAAATTTTACAGTTAGCGTAATAATATTTTATTAATCCACAGATAATAAAATATACTACGATTTTATTTATCAAATAAAATCTCGTAAAACATAAATCTCGTAAACTGTGTCCAACCTCAGATTTAGTAAGATCCCCCGTCGACGTTTCTACAGTCCAATGTTTACCAGCCTCAGGGAAAATATTTCATTTTACCGGCTCCGCTCAGTGGGCACGCAAAATAAAGAATATATTAAAATATTTAACATTTCCAGAAAATTCCACAAAAATTCCTAAAAATCACAATTATTGGAAAACAACTATTTATCATGGAATAAATAGTTTTCTGAGACATTACACTGACACTGCTCAGTGTGCACGCAAAATGAAAAATATATTAAAATATTTAACATTTTCAGAAAAATCTAGAAAAATTCTCAAAAATCATAAATATTATAAAACGATTATTTATAATGAAATAAGTGAATTTTCTAATGTTACAAAAGACTTACTAGAGATCGCGCCATAGGAGGCAAAATGAAGGAGTTCAAGTTAGAGTCTTTTGGGTTTGATGGTTAGGTTTGTTTTGTTGTGTGGTGTGACTCTTTGTGTTTGGTTTTTGAAAGGAAACAATATTGTTTGAATTGATTGCTTTTGATTTTCCTTTATGTTTCGAGTTGTTTGTCCTTGAAGAGAGGTAATGGCATGGGGTAGACGTAAGCGTGTGAATGCGGGGAGTGACGATGATGATACAACTGCGGCAGCAGAAGTGATGCAAAGATTGGCTGATGTAACAACACACCAGGATCAAAGGGCCGCACAGCAGCAGGAATTGGAAGTCGAGGTTCAAAATTTGCTGGAAGAAAATCAGTTTTGGGGAAACTCTGGACTGCCTAAATTCCAAAGGAGGAATAACAGAAAGGTTAATTAGTTTAAGCGGAAACCGTGTTCACGATGACTGAGGGAGCAATAGCAGTAACAAACACATGAAGGAAGTGCGAGTAGTATATCTTTGCCAAAATGTAATAAGTGTGGAAAAAGCCACTCAACGAGAGAGTGTAAGATCAAGCGGGTAATCTGCTTCAAGTGCGGAAAGGGCCACTTAACAAGGCATTGTACGTTCAAGGGAGTTATTTATTTCAGATGCGAAAATCCCCGACATGTATCTAGAGACTGTACTCAATCAAAGACGAAGCCTTTCGTTGGTGAGATACATGCTTCAAGACCTCAAGCAGGAGAAAGAGTTTATACCTTGGGTGGCGCGAGAATTTCTCAGACTGAAGATCTAAGCAATGGAGATTGTGCCATAAGGGGTGATCCCTTGACTATACTGTATAATTCTGGGGGCAACCCATTTCTTTATGGCATATGATTGAGTGGATCAGTTAAATTTACCGGTGTCTTCATTATCTTTGACTTGCTTATTTCTACTTCTATCACTAAACCTATTGTTGCTATTCAGTTGATTAAACTGTCCTACTTTTGTTAAAGATCAATTTTTTTTTTGGTTAAATGGATCTGTGTACCTCTTTCTCCAATATATGTAACCTTAGGAATGGATTAGTTATTTTCTAATCATGTCTTGTTAGATCGTTTCGATAAAACCTTAGTATTTCCTGAAACTGAGATTTCTGGATTCTAACAACTGACTAAGTTGAAGTTTTATTAAGAGTAGAAGCCCAAGGATGCATATTATTATCTTCTCTGGAGGTCAAAAGTAAGGAGAATATGAATGTCACTCTCGTAGCCAATGAGTTTCTCATGACGGCCTCCAGTGCTGTTAGTTAAAGGGAAGGATAGAACTTTTTGTCGATATGTGGACAATCGCCAATTAAACAAGATTACAATCAAGAATGAGTATCCTAGGAAGAAGATAGGCAATTGGATGGATCATCTGAAGGGAGCCGCTATTTTCTTTAAGATTAATCTACGCCTCGATTATCATCAAATTTTGTGAAAATAGGGGACGTTTCCAAAAATGACCCTTCGAACACGTTATGGGCATTATGAGTATTTTGTGAGGCCGTTCGAAGTAATAAATGCTCCTTCCGTATTCATAGGTTTCATGAATTGGATCTTTCATCCTTATCTAGATAGAACTGTCATTATATTAATTGATGACATTCTGATCTATTCTCAAAATTATGTGGAACATATTAAACATCTCAGTAAGGTTCTCCAGATCCTGGAGAAGAAGAAGTTGTATGCCAAGAGGTCAAGATGCGAGTCGGTTAGAGGAAGTTCAGTTTTTGGGGCACGTAAATTCAAAGGAAGGAATTTCTGAGAATCCGTCAAAAGTCGAAACAGTTTTACAATGGGAAAGACTGAAGACCGTAACACGGGTTCATAGCTCCATGGGATCAATCGGTTATTAGTGACGATTCATCAAAGGATTTTCCAAGATAGCAGGACCTCTCACTCAACCTACGAGAAAGAAATCGAGTTTTTCTATGGACCAAGGCATGGGAAGAAAGTTTTCAAGAATTGAAGAGACACTCGACTGTTTTGCCAGTGTTGATTCTATTGAATTCCAACCAGCCTTTTAAGACGACTCGCGATGCTTCATGTTGAAGTTTAGAATGTATGCTCATTCGGGATGGAAGGAGTAGTAGCGTATGCTTCAAGACAACTGAAAGCACATGACAATATTTACTCTACACAAAAACTCAACGTTAGCCATTGGGATTGCGTTGAAGATCTGGAAACATTCTGCAAGGAACAATATCTACATGTATTCTAAGATAGACCAAATTTTGAGGACAAAAATTCTTTTAGAAGGGGAGAGTTGTAAGACCCCGAAAATTATTTATTTCATTATGAATAGTCATTTTACATTATTTGTGATTTTTGGAAATTTTTTAGAATTTTTCCTGAAACGTTGAATATTTTAACATATTCTTCGTTTTGCATGCACACTGAACAGAACCAATATGACACCTCAAAAATTGTTTGTTTTGTCATAAATAATTATTTTATAATATTTGTAGTTTTGTGAATTTTTTCGGAACTGTTGATTATTTTAATATATTTCTCAATTTGGGTGCGCGATGAGTGGAGCTGGGAAAATAAAATATTTTCTCCGAGGCTGGTAAATTTTGAACTGTGGAAATGTCGACAGGGGGTCTTACTAAACCCGAGGCTGGGCACAGTTTACGAGGTTTACCTTTTTTGAGATTTTATCTGATAAATAAAATCCTGGTCTGTATTGTTAAATAAAATTCTACGAAACACTCTATTATCCGTTGGACAATAAATATTGGCTTTGTGGACTTTAATAATTGTCCATTGGGTAATAACTTGTAGTGAAAATCCTTATCAACTTATCACCTAATCACCTTATCTAAAGGAAATCTACTTTATGTCTAATCAAATTTGCTTTTGAAAATCTAACAAGCTTAACCCTAGTTTCTAGAAGCAATTTTCCCTCCCTTCTCTCCCATGTGGCCATGACAATGAGGGGGAAAATGTGACTAAATATTGTCACATTTTCACTTAAGCCATCCATCCTTTCATTTTTAAAAACCCTAAAACACCTTACTATCACTTTCTCTCTCTACACTCTTCTTCTCTCAAGTTTTCTCCTCCTTCTCTCTTCTTCTCCTCCATGGCCTCACCCTCTTCCATACCTCCATGGATTGCAAAAATTTCAAGTAACCATATTTTCTTCGTATCCATTACATTCTAAACATCTTTCTAATTGAAATCTACCTAAAAAGCTTCCATATTCATCATCTTCTTCAAGCCTCAAAGTTTGAAGCTTTTAGGTAATATTCTTGATTTCTCATCCTCTCTTCTTATTTTCGTTTTAATGGTCATCATCATGACCATTTGTCCTCTTTTTCTCAAGCCTTGGTGTTGATTTGATGAAGTTGTGATTTTTAGGGTTTTGAAGATGCTTGGCTGAATTTCACAAGGAGCAAACAAGGAGATTTCTCTTCTTGATTTCTTTTCTTGTTTCCTCTTAGGTAAGAGGGAGATGGTCCACTTCAACCTCTATTAGTAGTGAGAGACTCGATTGTGTGTTGGTTATGAGAAACCCTTGTTAGGGTTACTCTCTTTGATGTATGATTCTAATGGCTATGTGTTAATTTTACCTTGTATGATTTCTTTGATTGAATATATATGTATATTGATGACCTTGGATTGATTTTGGTGAATTGGAAGCATGAAATGGAAGCAAGAGTTCCTTGCCCTCTTTATTGTGGCTCACGGCCATGACCCTTGAATAGGGTATTCATGCTTGAAATTTTGGTAACAAGTGGAGACATAACTAATCAAGTGAATAACATGTAAAGGAGTAAAGAAAAATTTAAGGTTTCTACCCTTGGGAGGCCCACGGCCTCTAGGGCCATTTTAGGGTCCAATCATGCAATTTTATGTAACCTTGGAATTTAAATAATCAAGTGACTAAATAGTTAACAATGTAATGGAAAGAAATCTATTTGATAACCTAAAGTAATTCTTTAGACCTAAGAAAAGAATAAGAGTGTGTGAAACTGGAAAACCTTAGAACAATTTTCTAAGTGAGTATGAATAAACTTAAAGTAAGGAACTTAATAATCAAGAGAATTCCTCTAGAGAATGTTTTCATAAGAAATGCTAAATTAAAGTGAAACTTAGTTAGTTGGATAATTAGGAAGTAAATAGGGATTCATAAAATAGAAAGAATAAAAAATGAGATCCTATCCTAAAACTTAGAATAATTCATAACTAAAGGAAGAACTTGAGTGTAAGTAAGATGTTGAATAACTCTAATTAAAGTTATCTTAAGGGAATTGAGTTTTAAAATTAAGTAATGAACTTGTTTAGTCAGAGTAATCAAGATTAGATGAAAATGCGAGAGAATTTCCCTAGAGAGAAACTTAATAATGAGAACGTAGAAAATTAAGGTATAATTCCATAATGAACCCTAAAAATATAATGTCTTATTTGAGGACTTAATGATGTTTATTTTGGGTCCATGAGTGAGACCTAGAAGTTGTTTATGTTTTACTTGGCCAAATTGTGGCGTGCTATTGATGAAATATATCCTTGTTGATTATATATGTTTATGCATTGAGTCATTATGCATTGTGTGTTGGGAATTTTTGCGGATACATAACGCAGCAGAAAATAGGGATTCCCATCAAGGATCCATGCGAAAAAGCCATAATCCGAGTTTTTAAATGATTTACCTCTTGAAGAGTGAATCACCAACACCGTAATAGAAACGATGTCTCTGTGGTATCCACACGAACAGACTCACGAACGTCCAATGTCCGCCAAGAGAAGCCTCACGTCTCTCACACAGTGCTAGCTGCGTAGAGAAGAGAATAAACCTGTCGCTCTCTCACTCACTTTTCTGTAGGTGCGGCTAGGGTTCTGAATTATCAATCTTAGCAGCCCTTAGCAGTACTATTTATAATAGTGACTGCCTTAAGTGAGTGTAAGCAGTAGCAAGGTAAGTTGTGCAACCCTAGACCCATCTGTTATGAGTCTGGCCCATATTTGAATCCGAGTCCAACTTGGTAGTAATATTAAAATCCCATTTTAATATTACAAGCAGTGAGCAGTATCTAGCAACACATCGCTGCTACCCAAGTAATAAGAATGTTAGTGATTTGACATAACCTTTCTGTGACCAATGTTTCCATGTCGTTTAGTCCCTTTGTCAAGATATCTAGATTGAACACAAGGCATGGAATGCGTCACCCTTGTATAGTCTAATCATTCGTTTCTCGATATTCGAGTAGACTTTGTAACAACAAATAGGATCAATATCTCATATTGACTCATTTGAGCATGGCCATGCATTTCCTAGTCTTACTCAATCAGGGGGCCGGAAGATATCGCTCATGTTATGTAGGAGTGACAAATCTCATCTAGGTCACTCACATCCCTCTGCATGATTCGCGGTATATCCAATAACCAACTTTATAATCACCTTGTTATAGATGATGTTTGATGGCATTAAAATACACAACTCCTCATGTAGGAATCGTAGTGATTTCAGGTCAAAGGACCACTAACACCATTGTCACTATAAGAATCGCTTATGACACTCACGTAACGATCCATGTAGCGTTCTCATGGTGGGTTAGTCCAGTACATCATTACTCTAATATGTACCCATGTGAAGACTTGATATCTTATATCCATGACCCGTGAAATATGGTCATCAGTCTATGCACATACTAGTCTCAATGTATTATTATTGTCCTAATTAACAATAATACTTAACTAGGGACATTTAAGAATAGTGTTGTAACCAAAAGGATCTCACGATCAAGTTATCCACTTGATGTCCTATGGCATCAAACTTACTATTCCAAGGACTTTATTATGTTTATCGAAAAGAACACAATAAATGAAATGCCTCATATATAAAAATAGCATAATAGAATGTATATAAATACAGAAAATGTATTGGCCTCTAGGGCATACACCAACATTGTGGAAGTCCGATGGTCTATTGTTAAGGCTATGTTGCCTAGGAGATTGAATCACACCTTAGTGCGGGTGCGAGTAGATTAGTGTAGCTCATACTGTTGACCTTGGGGGCGTCAGGGTGCGGGTGTCTCACAGTCGACAATTGGTAGCCCCTCAGGGCCGTGGGACAGACCGATGCAAATGCACCGACAATCCCGACCGAGACACTGTCCTATATCGCGATCTTGTGGGAATGCCGCTGTATAAAGCCTTGTTGCGCAAAATTATTAATTTTCTAGAAAGCACTTGTTTTAGGCTGACGAGATACTGGCATGTCTCCCTGATCATTTTCTCCGATGTTTGTGTCTAGCTCCATGGAGTAGGATTTTGATATCATATACATGTACATAGTGAGTCAATATATTATTGGTCATTTAATTTATATGATGATTAGATCTACTATCTTATTGATGTTATAACTACCTGAAATTGTTAAGTTGTTTAATATCTGCTTCTTGATACTGTTTATTATTCTTGCAATGCTATGTGCGTGTCCTACGCCATTCTATTTTTTTGCTGCCATAATTAGTACTGAATGTAGGATGTCTCACCTCTTATTTGTACTATTTTTGTTCTATTTGATTTTGGGTTAAATAAAGACTGTAAAAAAGGGACGAGGTTGAATTTCCTATATTTTTACTTGGTTTGATCTCCTGCATTCGATGATGGTGACAAGAAGGGTTTCTATTGGTTTCGTCAGGATTGTGTTCACCGGAGGTGCTAATGCTTGGTGAGTCGACTGGGCCGGCGAGCGTATACGGTATGTTGGGGATCTGATCTTGACCGTGAGGAGGACCCGCGATGGAGATCCCATATTGACTCTCACTACATCAGTACATCTTGAGTTTGCTTTACCCATTCGGGAGCTATGGGGCGATCCGATTCACACCCCTAGAGAGGACGAGGATTCTATGGCACCGGCTGCTAGGGCACCTGCCCATGAGACCGTACTCTATCCTGTCCTTGTGTCTTCGGATGAACCGGGAGAGGATCCTAAGGTGGATCCGATGGAGTGCCCAACTCCTTAGTCGGGGATGTCGTTATGGGTAGTTTATGTTTCTTTTGCATTACTTATGTAAAGGTTCTTTTGAAGTACAACTTGCTGTATTTTGTTTTGAGCAGTATGAGTAATGCATTACGCTATATATGTTTTAAGGTAATTATCCAGTCTTAGGTGTTGTATTTTGAGTATATCTTGTTAAATTATATTTTTAAAAATGACAGCATGTGTATCTATTCATTCGTGACTCATATTTTCTTTATATGCACAATGATTAAATTTGGAAACTTGTTCTTTGAGTTGTAGTATGCCAAAAATTTAGCGACCGTGGTATAATGACGATTGTGTCGTGGTTACTAAATCTAGGGGTGTTACATGCACAATATCATCACATCATCATTCCACTAATAAACAAAGTGCACAATATGATTATTATACAAGTGCATCTAGTGCACAATATCACTATTTTGACAAATTTTATCTAGTGCACAATATTAGCATTTCACAAGTAAACTAAGTTCACATTAACATCATTTCTCATGTCTATTAAGTACACATTCATAACATAAATTACTTCACGTAGTGAATTTAATCACTCCATATAGCATAAATGAATCCCATTTTCCTCCATAGAGAAGAGAATTTTGTTTTTTCTCAAATCGAGGAATTGGTAATCATTTACTATGCTTGGTAATCGATTATCACAAGCCATTTTTCTTAAAATAAGGGATTAGTAAGTTTCTGTCATTAGGCAATTAATCGCCTAAATTCTCACTGATTAATGGCTCAAGCCATTTTCCTTTCTATTAATTGTAATATCCCGAGATAGCCTGCAGGATCGATGAGTGTTCTCACAAACCAACATAGGTCTTTTCAGTATGCATTGTCCTCACTCACACGCATCCTAAAAAACTTCCCAGAAGGTCACCCATCCCACAAGTGCTCCAAGTTAAGCACGCTTAACTATGGAGTACTTATATTCTTGGCTCCCAAAAAGAAAATGCATCTTGTTGATATGGGTGGTGCTAATCAATTCCTTTAAGTCATCCTCAACTATGCAGTCCCATACCTGCACAGTCTCTAGATCCCTCTCATTCCGGTGTGTATTCAGTTCATTCATGTGTCCCTCTGCCTAGAAGCCTGCCAGGAGCTGCTCCTTATCCGTGCTCATCTTTTTGCACCGGTGACCACTCCCCACCCTCGTTGGCCCTGGGTGTCACATGCCCACCAGCTTCCACATGGTTCATCCCCGAACTACACCGTACTGGGAGAGGTCCCTCTCTAATACCATTTGTAACATCCGAAGACTGCCTGCAGGATCGATGAGTGTTCCCACAAACCAACACGATTCTTTTTAGCGTGCTTTGTCCTTACTCACATGCATCTTAAGAAACTTCCCAAGAAGTCACCTACCCCATAAGTGCTCCAAGTCAAGCACGCTTAACTATGGAGTACTTATGTTCTTGGCTCCCGAAAAGAAGATGCATCTTGTTGATATGGGTGGTGCTAATCAATTCCTTTAAGCAATCCTCAACTATGCAGTCCCATACCTGCACAGTCTCTGGATCCCTCTCATTCCGATGTGTATTCAGTTCATTCATGCGTCCCTCCGCCTAAAAGCCTGCCAGGAGCAGCTCCTTATCCGTGCTCATCTCTTTGCACCGGCGACCACTCCCCGCCCTCATCGGCCCTGGGTGTCACATTAATGACCAATTAATCGGTCACTTTTTCACCGATGAATTACCCAGCAATAGATTTCTCAAAAATTGCTTCTATGAACTAGTAATCAATTACTGACTTCCATAATCGATTATCAGATGGTTTCAACACCAAAAAAAGGTTCCTAAACATGATAAACTCACATATAACTTCAAGGCTGTAAAACAAATCAAAACTAAATCAAAACTATTATCAAAACTATCATTTCCAAACAAAACTAAATCAAAGTTTTGACTTGTCATCATATCAAGTTCCATTAAGACCAATTTCATCATTCACAAATTCTTAGTATTTTATAAATACTCTTAAATCCAAATCTTATAAGCACTATCAATCCAACAACTAGCTCACAATAACAACCTCAATCCAATCCATTAAAATGAGATTTAAGGAGCAAGAAGAGAGAAGAGTGTGATAGAGAATCATAAATCCCTACCTTAACTCTCTTATTGATGGTGCTTAACCTTTTTTTTTCTTCTCTCTTTCTTGTTGGTTAATGATGGTGTTCCTTTTCTTGTCTTTCTTCCTTTTCCTTCTTCTTCTTCTTTCTTTTCTTTCTTCCTCCTTTCTTTCTCATGTTCTACTCTTTTTCTCTTTCTCTCTCTCTTTCTCTCCCTCTCTATTTTCCTTTCTTTATTTCTTTCTTATCTATTGTTTTTGACCGTATAAAGAGAGAGGAAAAGATAAGATTATGAAGGGATAAGGATAAGACCAAGGGGTATGGTCACTATTAAGTGTAAGAGTTTTGTCTCTTAGGGATACTTTATTCGTTTATTGATGAATTTTTTAATTTCCATAAATGTCATAGAAAATTCTAAATCTTTATTTAGTCCATATTCTCATCATTTAATAATTATCTATATACCATTAATAGTCACTAAGTTCTACTACTCTTCCTTAAGTTGGCTTACAGGTATTTGCCTTAACTTGTAATCATTTCCAAAATAATCTTCATCCTCTATTTAACATTTCCACAAAATCTCATAATTTTTCAAGCTACTTTCCTATTTAATTTGGCCTTTTAAACACTCACCTTGTGTTATTAAAAATGTTAAACTAATTCAGTTAATTCTCCAAAATTTACCATAACTCATTCTATTTATTTGTAGCCTAGAAATAAATTTTTCATATTTATTTCCATCATCTAAGCAATTTATGCTTAGTTCTGAGTTAATATGAGCTATTTTCCATGTCTAGTGTTATAATATTATAATTAAACTAGCTCAGAAAATTACCAGAATTAACAGGTAATTAGCACATGTGATAATGAGCTTCTATAACAATTATTATGACTAATAGGTTAGGGAGGATGTTACAATTCTACCCTTGGTAGCTGTCGAATCTACCAAATTAGATGAGATTTGTTAATCGATACACCAAGAACTTGTAGTATGTGGTGCAATCGGGGTCGAGCCCTTGGATAATTCTAATTAATCAATTATATTAAGAAGTTAGCAATGGGATGGGGGGTTGGTTGCAGGAGTAATTAAACAAAATAGTTAAAAGAATGCAAACAAGGTTAAGTAAACAACTAATCCAAGGGAATCAACAACTCTTGAGTTTAATTCATCCTTGACCACTAAGGATTCATTCACTGACTAACCAAATTCTTGGTTTTAGGTCTCATTAAGAATCATTAAGATGACCTATGAATTCTCTACTAGATAAGCATATAGCATTTGGTTAATCAAAGTTAGATAAAGTTAACATCCATCAAACCCAAAATCAACCTAAAACTTCAAAATTCAACCAAGTTAGGCAATTTATCAAACACCTTTGATGCATTATGTAACACCCTCCTTAGGGCGTCACACTTCGTGTTACTCAATTATCATATCACCTCTTCGTTATGAATCGTGCTTGTAATATAAATACGAGTTGTAAAATTTCTTGGTGATAGTAAGATAAACTTAGCGGAAATTAAAACATTACAGCATCCTTACAATAAAAGTTTACATTATATATACATAAGTCGTAGTACTGTCACACTTTAATATTTACAAATTGGACTCTAAAAATATTTACACATTAATTAAATTACATAATGCCCAAGTAACTCTAAACATGCAGAACCCTCAAACGGGTCCTCCTCAGACTCCTCAACAGGGAGGAATCCAACTTGACACAAAATATACAATACTAACCGTACCAGGAGTACGGTAGTAAGCTCCCTATTACTGTTTATGTGAGAAATACATTTTTCCAGCAAGTTCGACGCACTATGCCTCCGGTTCCCATATACCTTACGAAAACTCCGCATCTCCATCTCTTTAGAACTCAACTTCCTTCTCGAAAATCTGATCTTCCTTGCGTTCTCACTCAACGTCTTGCTCAATCTCTTTTCAATTATAAATACAATACAGAAATAGACAGACAAAGAGGTGAGATCACCTACGCCAATACTAGTATGGTAGCAATGAAGATAAACACATACAAATTCTCATACCATACATCATACATAATTACAATTTTATCATCAATAATCATTTATCTAACACACATCATATCTCATATCATCATAATTCATACAATAATTCATAATTACGTCCATGTCCTTATCAATATTCACTTATTCAATAATTCAGTTATCAAAATCAATAATTATGATAATACCCTCAGTATCTCTGTATATGCATCTAGACTCATGTACCTAGACTCAATTTTCCTACTCCATGGAGCTAAAACCCAGGTCGGAAAGAGTGATCGAAAAGAATCTGTCTGCACAACATGCCTCAGACCACGTGCTCATTCTCTTTGCTCATTTAGCATTTGCACATCTAGCATATGCATAACAGTCTTTATCAGATCTCGATTATGGATAGTGTCTCGGTCCGGATCATCGGTGTGTTGCATCGGTCTAACCTACGGTACATGGAAGCTTATTCTCTGTCCATTGTAGGCAACCCGCACCCCGATGTCCCCAAGGTCAACGAGTGACCTACACTACGCACATCGCACCCACTCAGGAGGTGTGTTCTTTCCTTCTTTCGACAATCAGTCTTATTCAACCCATCGGACTTTTTCAATGCACATTCAAATGCACCTTTCTCAGTTCAATTCATTCTCTCATCTTCTCAATTCAATTTTCTTTATCTCATATCCGGGGTCCTCATATAGGCCCAATAATATTATTACTGTTATTTCATCGCGAAACCATACTTTTTTCACATTTTCTCAAATCACGTATCAATTTTTCATCATTTCTCAATCTTGTGAAATACTCTTCACACGTTTTAAATCAAGAATACTAGTTTCTTCAGTTAACACTAAAACTCAACTTCATTTTTCATATTTGCATTATAATCCTCATCCAAATAATATTTTTCACAAGTCCCTCATAAAAGTCACATTTACGAAATAGTCCCTTGAAGAATTCATATTTTACGAAATCATCTCTCATAAAATTCATATTTACAAAATGGTTTTTCATAAAATTCCTTTTTACGAAATAATCTATTCTACGAAATCATCCCTCATAAAATTCATTTTACAAAATAGTCCCTCAAAAATTCATATTTACAAAATGATTTTTCATAAAATTCCTTTTTACTGAAATAATCTTTCATAAAATTCATAATTTATAACATAGTCCCTCATAAAAATCCTATTGACGAAATAGTCCTTCATAAAATCACATTTATGAAATAGTTTCTCATACAAATTATATTTATGAAATAGTCCCTCAAAACCATATTTACTAAATAGTCCCTTATAAAAATCATATTTACAATATAACCATTCAAAAATCAATAGTTACAACATGTCCCCATTAAACACAAAAATTACAATATTGCTCCTATAAAATCATAATCAGTATTGTTTCTCCAAAATCATTTCATCTTTGTCAGATTCGACTCTTCCAAATTCAATTCCTTTTCTTTCAAATTCTAAATTCTCGTTTAATCCATCATATTATTCACATCCTAATTTACACATACACTTACATGCATTGATTTCATACATACCAATATTTATCAAAACAATAAACATATTATCACACATGCAATCATAATTTCAAGGCCATAAACACCACAATCACAAACATAAAATCACCAAAGAACACAATCACAACTAAAGAAGTAATTAAACAATAAGTGAATAAACCCTTAGGGGTTTTTCACCAGACACAACCATCTCCACACCACCAAAACTTGGTTGGTGAGGTTAAATCTCCCTCTTACCTCTTGAAGAACCTCCAAAGCTCCTTGTATATCTCTTTCAAGCAAACTCCCTCCACCAAGAGTTTCTTCAAGGCTTCAAACTTGAGCTTTGAAGAACAAGATAGAAAATAGATGATTCAAGCTTTTTAAGCTCTTCTCCTTCTCCTTGTTTTCGTACAAGCCACAACAATTCCTCCAAGGAAGTAAGATAGAAATTGGATTTTGAAGCACTTAGGATGTGATTTTGGGAAAACTTTCTACATGAAAATTATTTAGAAGGTTATTTGACTTTAGGAAGTGGTGAGAATGAAAATTACAAATGATGGATAGTGTTCGTAGGATACCTGGCCGAACCAAAGAAGAGAAAGAAGAAAACTCGATACTTCTGTTCGTGAGATTTTGAGAGAAAAGATGGATGCTTTTTGATGAGAGAGAAAATGAAATTGTGGGAGAGTGAAATTTATGAATGCTGTTGCCGTGGGATAAGTATAGGAAAAATTAGGATTTACTTGAAGTAAAATATCTTATTCTGAATGCACGTGGCTGATGTCATTTATTTGACTTTCAAGGTTATTGGATTGTTCAAGAACCTTGTAGAACCTCCTTCAAGCTGCTACGTGGCCGACGTAGAACTCCTCCAAATTGCTGCATGAACGTGAGTTTCAAGAAAATTTTCGATGAAAAATGACATAACAACATTCGGTAGATGGGAGAACATCATTTCCCAAGAATGGTTAAAATCAAGTGTTGTCGGATGAGAACTCGTCGAATGGTGATTTCTGTCAAACGAAATGAAAGGGTCGACGGATGAACTTGAAAAGGTCAACAAATATCCTAATTCGTCGAAGTGTTGATGTTGAAGAAATCTTCCAATTGTCGAATCGACGAAATAATATATGGTCAGAAGATCAAATTCGATGATTTTGACATTAGAGAAGTTTTTTCTCGAAATCAGAATTCTTATTCGACGATCGTTAGCACCATAACTCGACGAACATTATCATTCAAATTCGACGGACATTGGTATCCCCACTCGACGGAAATTGACATTCTAACTCAACAGACATGAGCATCCTCACTCGACGAATTTTGACATTTTCACTTAACTGATACTAGCATCCTCACTCGACAAATTTTAACTTGGTACTTAATAATTAAAAGATCCAATTCGACGGATTTTAACATGGTACCAAATAGTAAGAAGATTAAATTCGACGTATTTGGATAGAAGTCCAAATTCGATGGATATGACATTGTCTTAAATGATCAGAGGATCAAATTCGACAGATATTAACATTGTCCTAAATGGTCTGAAGATAAAATTCGACGATAAGTGTTTGTCCAACAATGAGCAACCTTCGACATAAAATAGTGTTCGACAACGAATAGTAGTACTATTTATGATCAGTTAGGTCGATTACATAGCAGTCATCTTCATTTTGATTTACAAAATCGTCCGACAAGATTGAGGGAAAAGGAGAACCAAATTGTTTTTAACTGATTCTTTGCTAACAGAACGTCCATCGCTTTGTCGAACCAGAGGACTTCTCCCATGTTTTAAATAGATGGTCTTCTGTCGGAAAGATGGTCTTGGTCGGAATAGATGGTCTTTGTCGGAAGAGACAGCCATAACAGCCAAAATCTTTGATTTCTGATTCAAGAATTGAGAATCAGTTTCATCCAGTCTTGAGATATTTTGGGTTTTGTCGAACTACCGATTGATGTTGTCGGGAAATGCTCTGGAAGTGTCGGATTCAACTCACCATTAGCATATGCTTACATGTAGTCTTATTAATTAAATCCGACGGGATCAAAACTTTAGAAACATGTCTTCAAGTGTTTGGATCTTGTCCAAATTCTGTCGATGTCAAGACCTTCAAAATCTTGGATTGTCGAATGAGCTACGTGAGATTGATCTTTTGGATCCCTATAAGGCTTGAGAAAGACCGAGTCTATCGACAGGAGTATATTCATAAAACTGTCGAGCTTTGTTTGTCAGAATAGGCTTGAAATGAAGTCAGTTTCGACAAGAATCTATTCTCAAAAGAAATTGTCGAATTCGGTTTGTCGAAAAGGTTTTGAAATGAAAAAATCGGATTGGGATTTTAATTTTGGTCGAATTGGGAATTCCAGAATTTTGGTCGGTTGATTATTATGGCAAATTATACTATAGGGTCAAAATAATTCATAGCGATCTATGCATCAAGCAACATACATTTATCAGTAAAATAGAATTATTTTACAGATAAATTCTAAAAATTAATAGATTCTTTTCTCGTGTTACTCGATTCGGGTTAAGTAAGATCCCCCGTCTCTAAATAATCGACAAGAATTTTCCTACCGAAAATTATTATTTTCTTGACCAGAGCAAATCACACATGAGAATAATCACAAATAGTATCGAAATAATCGAATTATTTTTATAATGCATGAGAAAACACAAAGTAGTGTAATTCTGTCAGTTCTTGCAACATAGTCTAAAATTTGGGGTGTTACAACTCTCCCCCTCTAAAATAAGTTTCGTCCTCGAAACTTGACACACTTAAAATAAAAATGGATACTACTCTCTTATCTTATCTTCTAATTCCCATGTTGCTTCACCACGTATATTGTTCCAAACCACTGTAACCAATGCGATTTCATTATCTCGAAGTTACTTTGTCCTTTGATCTTCAATCTTGACTAGAAACGTCTCGTAGGTTGAATTTTCCTTCATTTGTACGATGTCCAACAGAGTATTCGATACGGTCTAATAAACTTCGGAGTGGGTTTCCTCGACTTAATCACTCGTCCATCTCTTGTCATAGGTGTCACACGTAGAGACACATGGTCACCTTCTTCAAATTCAAGCGGTCTTCGTCTTTTATCTTCATAACTCTTTTGTCGTGTCTGAGTTGTCCTTATTTTGCCTTAGATCGTCTTTACTTTCTCAGTAGTTTGCTGCACAATTTCTGGTCCTACCTCTGTACTTTCAACATCATGATGCTAACACAATGATGTTCTACATCGTCACCCATACAATGTCTCATAGGGTAGGTACCCTATATTCGAACGAAAACTATTGTTGTATGTGAATTCTATCAATGGTAGAAATTCACCCCAACAACCAAACTTATTCTAGAACACAAGCTCTCAACAAATCCTTTGAAAATTCTATCTACTTGTCTTTTCCTTATATCCTAGCCCTCTTGATTGTACAGTACTTCAAACCCTTGAAATTATGGTAGACTTTATAGGAAAGAACATATCTTCAAATTTTCGTGACAAAACAACTATCGCATATTCTAAAATGTAAATCGAATGATTCTTCTCATGTATGTTCCACTGCCTTGAAGTATACGTCACCATCTTTCTATTTTATTTTAACACTCAATCTAAATTCACAAGTTGAACTTCTAACAGAACTTGCATTCGACTAGTTTTACGCATAACTCTTTCTTAATTGAGATACATGAAAGACACTTTGAAAGTGATAGGGAAAAGTAACAAGACTATTCAATAGGTTACTAGATTAGCCCAACAAGAATTTGAAATGATCTAATAGATTTCGAAATGAACATAGTCCAAAAATTTTAGAAATGAACTTTCTGGATTCAAATCCAAAAATCTCAGGTCAAGGAAACACTAAGGTTACATTGTAACAATCTAGTAGGATATGGTTGGAAAATAACCAATCCATTTATAAAGTCAGGTTCTCAAATAGATGTAATTTTAGATAAACAAATCAAATCAATAGAAAAGATTTGATATCCAATAGATATAGGGTAGAGTTAGAAAACTTGAGTATAAACAACAAGTTTAACAAGAATGATAGAAATACTCTGATCACATTATAACAAAGACACGGATAAGTCGAATTAATTCACTCAGTCTATTTGAAAAAGAAATAGACAAATCAGATCAATAGAAAAACTTCAAACAAACTCGAGTAGTAATAACAAGTTTAGAAATTGAAGTAGTATTATGAAAAGAAACAAAACACAGATAACTCCAAAAGATTCACACAATCATAGATCACAAGAGACTGGGTTACCTTATGGATTATACAGCACAATTTTAAGACTACCCTCTATGGCACAACTTCCTCGCTCGTTAAGTTTTGTATTTGAACGTTCTCACTACACTCTTTGCACCAGCTCTTTCTTCTTCTTCTTCTTCTTCTTGAGATTTTGAAATACGTGCATCACTAATGGAAAGTTCCATCTTCAATTGATCACAATCTTTGGAGAAATGTCCAAGCTTCCCACATCGATAACAAATAACCCTTTTATGCTGACAATCTTTGGTAAGATGCTTTTTCCCACACTTGAAACATTTCAGTGATGATGCCACAGTCTGACCAAAATCGTTATCACTAGTACTCCCCCTCTTTGCTCGTTATTGCTTCCCCAATGGTCGTGCATACGACTTTTACTGAACACGATCGACTTTACACTTCCTTCCATCTTGGATTATCGAAGGTTCTAAGTTACAGCTTCTCACATCTGATGGCTGCTCCAATCCTAGTAAGCTGTGAAGTTTGATTATCAGTTCCTGTTGCTGAGTGATCATTTGTCTCTGTTGTACTGCTACTTCAATCATCTTTTACATTACACTTCTAGCTGTAGCTATACGATCTTCATCACGTCTCGCATCCTCATGCTCATGTTCGCTTCGTTCCATTATCTTTCTTCAAAGATAAACAAAATCAAAAACACGTCAAACTAAATGTAATTATTTCACACAACTTCGTCTCCTTTCAGAAACCAAAACATATCTCTGTATTCAGTGTCAGAGATTCACACAACACAAACAAGACAAACCTACCCACAAACCCAAAAGACTCTAACTTGGGCTCTGATACCACCTAATGTAACACCCTCCTTAGGGCGTCACACTTCGTGTTACTCAATTATCATATCACCTCTTCGTTATGAATCGTGCTTGTAATATAAATACGAGTTGTAAAATTTCTTGGTGATAGTAAGATAAACTTAGCGGAAATTAAAACATTACAGCATCCTTACAATAAAATTTTACATTATATATACATAAGTCATAAAATATTGTCACACTTTAATATTTACAAATTGGACTCTAAAAATATTTACACATTAATTAAATTACATAATGCCCAAGTAACTCTAAACATGCAGAACCCTCAAACGGGTCCTCCTCAGACTCCTCAACAGGGAGGAATCCAACTTGACACAAAATATACAATACTAACCGTACTGGAGTACAAAGAGTAAGCTCCCTATTACTGTTTATGTGAGAAATACATTTTTCCAGCAAGTTCGACGCACTATGCTTCCGGTTCCCATATACCTTACGAAAACTCCGCATCTCCATCTCTTTAGAACTCAACTTCCTTCTCGAAAATCTGATCTTCCTTGCGTTCTCACTCAACGTCTTGCTCAATCTCTTTTCAATTATAAATACAATACAGAAATAGACAGACAAAGAGGTGAGATCACCTACGCCAATACCAGTATGGTAGCAATGAAGATAAACACATACAAATTCTCATACTATACATCATACATAATTACAATTTTATCATCAATAATCATTTATCTAACACACATCATATCTCATATCATCATAATTCATACAATAATTCATAATTACGTCCATGTCCTTATCAATATTCACTTATTCAATAATTCAGTTATCAAAATCAATAATTATGATAATACCCTCAGTATCTCTGTATATGCATCTAGACTCATGTACCTAGACTCAATTTTCCTACTCCATGGAGCTAAAACCCATGTCGGAAAGAGTGATCGAAAAGAATCTCTGCACAACATGCCTCGGACCACGTGCTCATTCTCTTTGCTCATTTAGCATTTGCACATCTAGCTATGCATACGGTCTTTATCGATCTCGATTATGGATAGTGTCTCGGTCAGGATCATCGGTGTGTTGCATCGGTCTAACCTACGGTACGAAGCTTATTCTCTGTCCATTGTAGGCAACCCGCACCCCGATGCCCCCAAGGTCAACGAGTGACCTACACTACGCACATCGCACCCACTCAGGAGGTGTGTTCTTTCCTTCTTTCGACAATCAGTCTTATTCAACCCATCGGACTTTTTCAATGCACATTCAAATGCACCTTTCTCAATTCAATTCATTCTCTCATCTTCTCAATTCAATTTTCTTTATCTCATATTCGGGGTCCTCATATAGGCCCAATAATATTATTACTGTTATTTCATCGCGAAACCATACTTTTTTCACATTTTCTCAAATCATGTATCAATTTTTCATCATTTCTCAATCTTGTGAAATACTCTTCACACGTTTTAAATCAAGAATACTAGTTTCTTCAGTTAACACTAAAACTCAACTTCATTTTTCATATTTGCATTATAATCCTCATCCAAATAATATTTTTCACAACAGTCCCTCATAAAAGTCACATTTACGAAATAGTCCCTTGAAGAATTCATATTTTACGAAATCATCTCTCATAAAATTCATATTTACAAAATGGTTTTTCATAAAATTCCTTTTTACGAAATAATCTATTCTACGAAATCATCCCTCATAAAATTCATTTTACAAAATAGTCCCTCAAAAATTCATATTTACAAAATGATTTTTCATAAAATTCTTTTTTACGAAATAATCTTTCATAAAATTCATAATTTATAACATAGTCCCTCATAAAAATCCTATTGACGAAATAGTCCTTCATAAAATCACATTTATGAAATAGTTTCTCATACAAATTATATTTTTGAAATAGTCCCTCAAAACCATATTTACTAAATAGTCCCTTATAAAAATCATATTTACAATATAACCATTCAAAAATCAATAGTTACAACATGTCCCCATTAAACACAAAAATTACAATATTGCTCCTATAAAATCATAATCTGTATTGTTTCTCCAAAATCATTTCATCTTGCTGTATTCGACTCTTCCAAATTCAATTCCTTTTCTTTCAAATTCTAAATTCTCAGTTTAATCCATCATATTATTCACATCCTTATTTACACATACACTTACATGCATTCAGTTTCATACATACAAACATTTATCAAAACAATAAACATATTATCACACATGCAATCATAATTTCAAGGCCATAAACACCACAATCACAAACATAAAATCACCAGCAACACAATCACAACTAAAGAAGTAATTAAACAATAAGTGAATAAACCCTTAGGGGTTTTTCACCAGACACAACCATCTCCACACCACCAAAACTTGGTTGGTGAGGTTAAATCTCCCTCTTACCTCTTGAAGAACCTCCAAAGCTCCTTGTATATCTCTTTCAAGCAAACTCCCTCCACCAAGAGTTTCTTCAAGGCTTCAAACTTGAGCTTTGAAGAACAAGATAGAAAATAGATGATTCAAGCTTTTTAAGCTCTTCTCCTTCTCCTTGTTTTCGTACAAGCCACAACAATTCCTCCAAGGAAGTAAGATAGAAATTGGATTTTGAAGCACTTAGGATGTGATTTTGGGAAAACTTTCTACATGAAAAGTATTTAGAAGGTTATTTGACTTTAGGAAGTGGTGAGAATGAAAATTACAAATGATGGATAGTGTTCGTAGGATACCTGGCCGAACCAAAGAAGAGAGAAAGAAGAAAACTGATACTTCTGTTCGTGAGATTTTGAGAGAAAAGATGGATGCTTTTTGATGAGAAAGAAAATGAAATTGTGAGAGAGTGAAATTTATGAATGCTGCTGCCGTGGGATAAGTATAGGAAAAATTAGGATTCACTTGAAGTAAAATATCTTATTCTGAATGCACGTGGCTGATGTCATTTATTTGACTTTCAAGGTTATTGGATTGTTCAAGAACCTTGTAGAACCTCCTTCAAGCTGCTACGTGGCCGACGTAGAACTCCTCCAAATTGCTGCATGAACGTGAGTTTCCAAGAAAATTTTCGACGAAAAATGACATAACAACATTCGGTAGATGGGAGAACATCATTTCCCCAAGAATGGTTAAAATCAAGTGTTGTCGGATGAGAACTCTGTCGAATGGTGATTCTGTCAAACGAAATGAAAGGCTGACGGATGAACTTGAAAAGGTCAACAAATATCCTAATTCGTCGAACAGGTGTTGATGTTGAAGAAATCTTCCAATTGTCGAATCGACGAAATAATATATGGTCAGAAGATCAAATTCGACGAATTTTGACATTAGAGAAGTTTTTTCTACTGAAATCAGGAATTCTTATTCGACGGTCATTAGCACCATAACTCGACGAACATTATCATTCAAATTCGACGGACATTGGTATCCCCACTCGACGAAAATTGACATTCTAACTCAACAGACATGAGCATCCTCACTCGACGAATTTTGACATTTTCACTTAACTGATACTAGCATCCTCACTCGATAAATTTTAACTTGGTACTTAATAATTAAAAGATCCAATTCGACGGATTTTAACATGGTACCAAATAGTAAGAAGATTAAATTCGACGTATTTGGATAGAAGTCCAAATTCGATGGATATGACATTGTCTTAAATGATCGAGGATCAAATTCGATGAGATATTAACATTGTCCTAAATGGTCGAAGATAAAATTCGACGATAAGTGTTTGTCCAACAATGAGCAACCTTCGACATAAAATAGTGTTCGACAACGAATAGTAGTACTATTTATGATCGTTAGGTCGATTACATAGCAATCATCTTCATTTTGATTTACAAAATCGTCCGACAAGATTGAGGGAAAAGGAGAACCAAATTGTTTTTAACTGATTCTTTGCTAACAGAACGTCCATCGCTTTGTCGAACCAGAGGACTTCTCCCATGTTTTAAATAGATGGTCTTCTGTCGGAAAGATGGTCTTGGTCGAAATAGATGGTCTTTGTCGGAAGAGAGCCATATGACCAAAATCTTTGATTTCTGATTCAAGAATTGAGAATCAGTTTCATCCAGTCTTGAGATATTTTGGGTTTTGTCGAACTACCGATTGATGTTGTCGGGAAATGCTCTGGAAGTGTCGGATTCAACTCACCATTAGCATATGCTTACATGTAGTCTTATTAATTAAATCCGACGGGATCAAAACGTTAGAAACATGTCTTCAAGTGTTTGGATCTTGTCCAAATTCTGTCGATGTCAAGACCTTCAAAATCTTGGATTGTCGAATGAGCTACGTGAGATTGATCTTTTGGATCCCTATAAGGCTTGAGAAAGACCGAGTCTATCGACAGGAGTATATTCATAAAACTGTCGAGCTTTGTTTGTCGGAATAGGCTTGAAATGAAGTCAGTATCGACAAGAATCTATTCTCAAAAGAAATTGTCGAATTCGGTTTGTCGAAACAGGTTTTGAAATGAAAACCATTTGGGAAAATGTTGAGGAACTTCATCGGATTGGGATTTGAATTTTGGTCGAATTGGGAATTCAATTTTGGTCGGTTGATTATTATGGCAAATTATACTATACCGGGTCAAAATAATTCATAGCGATAACAGCTATGCATCAAGCAACATACATTTATCAGTAAAATAGAATTATTTTACAGATAAATTCTAAAAATTAATAGATTCTTTTCTGTGTTACTCAGATTCGGGTTAAGTAAGATCCCCCGTCTCTAAATAATCAGACAATAATTTCTCTGGCCCGAAAATTATTATTTTCTTGACCAGGAGCAAATCACACAGAATAATCACAAATAGTATCAAAATAATCGAATTATTTTTATAATGCACAGAAAACACAAAGTAGTGTAATTCTGTCAGTTCTTGCAACATAGTCTAAAATTTGGGGTGTTACACATTACCTAGTCTCTGTAAAATCATCTTCCAACATGAACTCTCTACTACATAAGCACCTAGGATTTGGTGAATTAACAAAAAATGGATTAAGCTTCCATTTAATCCGAAATCAACCTCAGTCAATCAACAAAAAATGGATCAAGCAACCATTTATCCTTAAATCAACCTCATTTCTAGAGTTCATGTAAGCTAGACAATCCATCAAACACCTTTGATGCATTGTCTAGATTTGCAATTCCCATTAAACATATGATAGTTATAAAACCATCATATGAACAATAAGAACAAGTTAAACACTCAACCAAAGAGTAACAGAATCAAAGAAAGGGAAGAGAGAAATATGATTAACAAGTAAATTAAACATTCAAACTAAGGTCTCAACATTAAACATTAAGAGTCTTTCAATCCCTAGAATTAATTACAAAGTTTTAACTCTCTATGAATAGAGAGCACAACTAGGAAAATGAAGAAAAACTAGAGCAAGTGGGAAGAAAGGAGAGCAGAGGAGAGAAAAGAGCAAAAGAGAATATGAAAATTGAAAATGAGAAGTGTCTCACACCTAACCTCGAATCTGGCTCAAAAACCCACATAACAAACACTAAAGGTGAAAATGCAAGTATATGCCTAGCTTAGGACGTTTTCTCTTCCAATTAACTTTAACTAGACACCTAATTTGCAAGATTTGGACACCTAATGAAGGAGTTATGGCCAAAACATGTTTAACAACTCCTGGATCTCATCAGCTCCCTTCATGCATTAAAATCCCTATCAAAACGTCACTATTTTGACAAGTTGTCTTTATGAAAGTTGAAGGGTTTTGTCTCAACTTTCCAATGGAACTAGCTTCAGCCCATTCTGAATCCTATAGGACAAGTTACGGCCCAATCTTTGTACACTACTCAAGTTCTAGTGACAGCAACTCTGTTCTGACTTCCAGGCCCAATATGACCTACTAGACATCTAATTCAACTCTAAACTCTCATCAAAGTTGTAGAGCTTCCTCTCTGCTTTCCTATAAGATAAATTTTATAATTTTTAGATGTCTATAACTCAAGTTATACCCAAAATATAGAAACAATATAAAATTACCACAATGCTGAAAAATACAACTAAGCTCAATTTGAACTCAAACTTATAAATGGTAGTCAAAACCAATCGATTAAGTACATGAGAGGTCTAAAATACTAAATATAAGGGCTAACTAATATATAAAAATGATTTTTATTAAATTCTCCTATACTTAGCCTTTTGCACTCCCGGAAAAAAGTAGAAATCCACTACTAGGGGATAAAGGAAAAACAACACAAACTTAAAAGTTAAGAACTCAAGAAAAACTCACTTTCCAATTATGTTCAAGAATGCAAAAGGAGAGCAACCAAAAATTCAAGGAATTAAAACATTCATGAAGTAACATTTCTTTACATCTTAAACCAACAAGTATAGTAACTTCAATTGAAAAGCATAGATCAAGAATGATAAAATCTTATAAGATTTACTCTAATCTCTTAAGTGTTTAGAAGGTAAGTGTTTCACTCAATTCAACCCATGAAAATATGCACTACCATAAGCTTGCTTGTCTTCTACTTCACCACTACTCAAAATATAACATCTTTTCTAACCAGATAGTCTTAATCAGGATGGGAGTTTAGTAACTCTTGTAAGAGTTACCTATTAACTTTGGTAACCTTTTTTAAGTTAGTAGAGCTATTTGCTATAACACTAAATACGAAAAATAGTTGTTAGTAGCTTTGAGAATAGCATAAACTACTTAAAAAGATGGAGATAAATATAAATGATTTATTTTTAGGTTATTTAATATCATAACTAATTGTAGTTAATTTTGGAGAATTAACCAAATTAGTTTGGTATCTTTAATAACACTGAGTGAAAGTTTAAGGACCAAATTAAATAGACATATATCTTAGAAAATTATGAATTTTTTGTAAAGATATCAAATAAAGAGTGGAGAATATTCTGGAAATGAATACAGGTTAAGATAGATACTTGTAAGTCTATTAACTTAATTCCTTAGGTTTAGCTTAACTTGAGGAAGAGTAATAGGACTTAAGTGATATTTTTAGGTGTATGGAAAATAAAGTATTAATGAGAATAAGACTGAGATGAATCTTAAGATTTTTTATAACACCTATGGAAGTTAGGAAACTTGGATTGATAAAATCAAAGTATTCCTGAGAGATATAATATTTCCAGCGAAATATCTAAGTTAATCTTGATCTCTCCAAATAGTTTCCACCATCCTTCTTATGCTGTTTCTTTAACTTTTCATCTCATCTTTTCTCTCTTCCACATTCCAGCAGAATGAAAGAAGGGGGAAAAGAAGAAAGGAAAGAAAAGGAAGTGAAGGGAAGAGGAAGAAGCAGGAGAGGAAGAAGAGGAAGACAAGGAAAAA
This sequence comes from Ormosia semicastrata, assembly GCA_029884595.1. Classification (NCBI taxonomy): domain Eukaryota; kingdom Viridiplantae; phylum Streptophyta; class Magnoliopsida; order Fabales; family Fabaceae; genus Ormosia; species Ormosia semicastrata. Next base: position 83,498,816 of record JAQQTO010000060.1, read on the forward strand.
GAAGAGACGAATAAAGCTTGAGCACATCATCTTCGAAAGTCAAGGTAGAGGGAGTTTGTTCTTTAACTCTACCATTTTCTATTCCTTCTTTATGCTTGAAGCATGCAAGTTTGAGTAAAAATGGCTTTTGAGAGATTTCTCAAAGTTTTGAGTTGTATAAATTTGAGTTATGTTATTTTTGAGTTGATTCATGCTTAGTGGAGGTTGTTAAACTTGTAAACACCCTTGTAACCTCATATCCTTGAGTTTAGTAAATATGGGTTTTGGGTGATTTACTTTGTATCATATTTCCATGTGATGTTGTTTGAAATGGAGTATGAGAGTTTCATTATATTAGAAACCATGTATGATGTTAGAAACTATCTAGGACTCAGGTTTGAAAGTCCAAGTTTAGTTAGAAGTTCAATGGAATAGGAAGAGAAGTTTTTGGGATGGATGCCTAAGCACCTAGAACTTGGCCGCTTAATCGCTTATGGCCAAAGAGCATTAGCGTGCAGGGCGCCTAAGCGCCCAAGAAGGGAACGACTAAGCGCCCAAGGCCAGAGAGTAAAAGTGTTGAGCACCTAAGCGATTAGGAAGTGAGCTCCTAAGCACACAAGTCCATAGAGTTCTAGAGCTAAGCGATTAACCGCTCAAACTCTAGACACCTAAGCGCCCAATGATAGATAAAATAGAGGAGTTTTCTGTCATGGAGTGCTTAAGAGCTGTAAACGACAGTAACTCCCAAGCTTTCTATTTTGATAAAACAAAGTTCCCGACTTGTAGGGTTCTTATATATATGCTTTGTAGAGTGAGTTAAGACACTTATAGAGATATGTCAAAAGAGAAATAACCACCTAGTATATATTTAGTAAGATAAGTCTTTGTATAAACAAAAGTTAAGAATTAACATAGATATGTTTTCTTCACTTTGTTGAGCAGGAAAGTTACCCTTATATTGCGAAGCAGTGAGAAAACCACTTTGTAATAGGTGAGCTAAGAAACAAGGTAGTAAGAAAAACATATTGTCATAATAGAGGAGTGAGAAAAACCCTCTATCAAAGACAAAGGAGTGAGAAAAATACTTTGTCAAGTAACATGATAAAATGACTGTATGGGCAGTTGTTTATTATTGAATAATTTTTAATTAAAGTTAATTATGAATAATTGATTTGTCATGATTTCATATAGGTAGATATACTAATGAGAATGGTTAACTCTCACCCCATTTTATTATTTTCATGATAAATCCAAGTCAAGATCTTTTCAAGGGAAAGCAATAGAAGAGAAGTGTAATATTCTTAATGACATGTTAGACTTATGTATATGTTCAAAAGGTAGCATATGACTTGCTTAACATGCATGTTTAATTTTGTGGCAATCTGAGTTAGTTTAGATACTTTGCTGCAACTCAGAGTGTGAAAAGTAACTTAAAATTACTCAAATAATAGCATAAATTGCTTAGGCAATGGAAATAAATATGGATAATTTATTTCTAGGTCACAAATATATGAAACAAGATACAGTTAAAGTTTCAAGGTAAACTGAGTTAGTTTGACATTTTTAGGCATACTGGTAATCTTTTTATAGCCAGATAGACTAACAACAGATGTGGAAATATCAGATAATGGTGAAACAACTTTTATATGAATCTTAAAATTTATTTTAAATTTGTTGAAAGTTGGAAATCTTGAATTAACTAAATCTAAGTGTTTTTAGCAAATTAGGATTTATCAGTTATAGCTTAAGGGCCTTAAGAGTCTTTTGCCTTCTCTTTATAAGTCTTATTCACGGCTCTTTGTTGTAAAAGCAGAGGCAGGAACCATGAGAGAGAGAAGGAAAGAAGAGGAAACATAGACCAAGGAAGAGGAAGAGAGAAAGAGGAAAGCCAAAGGCAAAGCCAACGTGTGATCATCCAGAGATTGAATCTTCATCTCAGCTGCCCAAGGTAGAGGTTTTATGCTTATCGTCATCTCTTTTCTTTATTTCACCATAGATGCACCTTTGGTGCTTAAGAGGTCAAAATGAGTTTTAAATGTGTTTGATGTGTTTGGCTTGCATGATTGTGTTTCTTTGATCATTTATGACTTGTTCATAGTATAAGTTGAAGTTAGGAGCTTAGAATATCTCATTTAGGCCATTAATACTCATTTTGGGGCTTAGGTTAAAGTTTGTGTGATTTTGGTTCATAATCCAAATTGAGTGGTTTATGTTGGTGATTAATGATTCCTATGTGTTAAAGAACTTATTAGGGACCTAAGATCACTTAGAAACTAAGTTGGAATGGCCAAAATCCATTAAAAGAACTAATGGAACAATACTACCATTCTGCAGAATATGGTTTCTACTATGCACGCCGCAGTGCAAGGACGTCGTGCCATGGCGTGAGGTTGGATTTGCTGAGTGCCGCAACATACCAACACCGTGCTGTGGCGCGTAAGGCTCAGGTTTTTAGTTTTCAGCAGGTATAGAGCAGGGTGCTGCGGCGTGCCCTGTCTTGTGTCGCGGCGTGAGGCCCTAGAACTCCAAAAATGTCATTTTTTGATATTTTGAAGTTCTGCACTGGATGAGATCATTAATATATGTTTCCTAAAGTATGTTGACGAATGTTGAACTCAATCAAAATTACAACCGAGTTATGCCTATGGCTTGTAGCATAGGAAACAACACTGGATCGTCTCTCAAGGATTGTAAATGTAATTTGATCAAATCAAGCCAAAATTGGGGGGGAAGGGATTTGAGAATTCAGAATATGTAAATAATAGAATTAAAGTAACAAATTCAATTAAAAAAGTAATCAATTCTGAAACCTATCCGAAATTGGGTTGATTCTATCATAGATCTTTCAACAAACATTTGAAGTGCATTTGAATGGTTAATTTGGATTCAATCGAAATCTCAGTATCAAATCCAGAATTCATATTAAACAATCATCTAGAATTCAATTAATAATTGACACACAAATTTGCAATCGTACAATTCATGTTGAAATATATGTTAATTTAATCTCCGAATTCAATTAACCTAGGCACAAATCAGTAACCTAACCTCTTTAATTCTGTGATTAATTCAGCTCAATCAATTCTAAATTCATCACAATTCTCAATCTTAAATCAAGATCCAATCATATTAAACATAAACAGAATCACCATTCATGCATTCAAGATCAAGAAGAAGAGGAAGAAGAAGAGGAATCCAAATACAATTCAAAAACAAAAATAGAACCAATATCTCAAGAATCCAAACCGCAATTTCTTCAAGAATCTCTGAATTGATTATAAAAGTTTAGCTCTCCATAGTCATCACTATGAAAGAGCTTGAGGAAAGAAGAAAGAAGAAAAAAGAAAAATCTAGTTCTAGAGAGAAAAGGTGAGAAAAGTGTGGAATAAAAAAATTGATTCCTCCTTCTACAGCTATAAACTAGCTCTTGTTTTGGCCTCACATTATTATAATCCTATTAGTTACAAAGTTGGGTCCATTATGAGTGATTGGACCTAAACCCTATGTCATTTGGAGGTCTACAACTCAAGTTATGGACAAAACATTCTCAAAGGGTCTCTGAACTCGTGTTCTGACTTCCAGGCCTAATTAGCTCCACTAGATGTTCGATTTTGCCCTAGAGCTCTTCATAAAAGCTATAGAGCTCTCTCTCATCTTACCTACAAGGTAAATACATAATTTTTAGACATCTAGAACTCAAGATATGACCAAAATATAGAAACAGTGTCAAACCTCAATGTTGCTAGAAAAAATCAATTAAGCCCAATTTGAGCCCAAACTTACAAAATATGACCAAGCCCAATCAATTAAGTACATGGACAGTGTAAATGACTAAAAATAATGGTTTATTAATGTATAAAATATGTGATTATCATGTGTTAAGACACAAATTGAGAATTTTTAAGAGAAAAACTATCACCTACCATAGATGAGAAGGTCTACGCTTTTGGTCATCTAAGAACAATGGATGGTCTTAGGATATGTTTAGTATACTACTAGAGGTAATTTGATAAGAGGGTGATCCTTTGGTATGTATAAGTTATGTATGATCTTTGAAGCAACCAAGAGTAAGGGTTTGCTATAGATAAGTGTCTAGCACCTATGGTAACTTATTGTTACTTAGCTTCACTAGAGATGTGATGATGAGGGGTGTTAGATACAAGTAAACTAGGATATGTTGGCATTGTCTACCTGTGAATGTGACCTTGTATGGCAGATATACTATTTGGCCAAAAAGAAGGGAGTCAGAAGTTCCTAAGGGGACAAGTTATTCCTAACCAAGTATTAGGGTTTCTAGTAGTGTGGAAATTCTAGTTTTCCTATCTATAAGAGGTAAACATGAGAAGCCAGAATTCTTAGTAAAACATGCCTAGATCTTAGATGAGCTAAGTATATAAGAAAGAATGTATGTATGTTTAACTTGGTTTATCTAATTATTAAAGTTAAACCTTGTAAAGAATGTTACTTGTCATATTCTTAATTGTCAAGACTATATTATTATGTTATGTATGATTGGTTTTGATTCCTTATATTGAGAAGTGTTGATTCTCACCCCACTGTGTTATCATGTAATTCCATGTGAAAGTTCTTCAAAGAACAAGAAGAGAAAGGATGCTAAAGTATTATATTAGTTTTAGAGTTAGCTTTTACGTTGCAATCCTTGCATCTTTATACTTCTTTTGTAATGTAAATAGTTATGTATTACTTCATGCCCCAAGGAAGGCTAATGATGTATATGTATATAGATGCACTATGTTATAAATGTTGTGTTTTTCGCATTTCATATGGTTCTTTATAATGTTTCTAATGAACATTATGGATATATGTAACAGTCTAATATAAAGGTAGTCATGTTGTAATTCTAAGTATCTCCTTGTACTCTAAGTATATCGGGATATTAGTATTAGGGCGTTACAAGAAGCAGATGCACTAGTTCAGTTTTATTTCTGTTTTCATATGTTTACTTAAGACTTGCATAAGTTTTCTTGTATTGTAATTATGCCCTTTGTGGCTCAATTTGTATATACAATGTAAAGACTTATATATTTTTGAGTTCTCTTTTTCCCTCATAACTCTTTATAATAACAAACATGGTTATTATGAATCTAATATTATATGTATAAGTTAGAAGTAATGTGCTTAACTCTATTTACTTGTGTAATTGTCTGATATAATATGATATTTGGAGTTAGGATGTTACACAAAACACATCCACACACAAATAAAAAAAGACTTTATTCAAGGTTGTAATGAGGCCAAGGTAAAGCAGGGGAGTAATATGGTTATGATAAATTGAAGACCAAAGAGAATAAAAGAGCATTAGGGTTGATTCCAAATAACCAGCATGATAGTTTATCCTAACTTTATGTAATGCAAATTCCTTTTACATATTCTTTTTCCTTTTTCCTTTTTCCTTATTGACTTTTCTTTACACAAATTTTTTTTAACATTCAATTGGCCACCCTTTCCTTTTTCACCAACACTTTGCATACCAATTTGCACACCCCCACACTTGTTCAAGAACTCATCCAATAACAATGTCAATGCTCTCTTATTTCCTAAGGTTAGGTAAGAACATTGTTTTTCATTTAAGGCATGTAATGAGCTAAAAACAAGGAATGGTCAAATAAGTTCAAAGGGTTTAATCAAAGGAAAATATGCAAGGTTGGCTATTTGGCTAAAGTGACTAATTCAAAAAGAATGCCTCAATTATATTCATATATGCATGTGAAAATGTAGCCTAAAAAAGAATCAAAGCAAGTTCTGTAGTAACAAATTACATGAGTGTAAATCACACAAGAAAGAAGAGAATGATACAAATGTTCAATCCATTCATTAAAAGGCTCAAAGTCTCAGAAGGTATGTTTCTATCAAACTTAATTTACCAATTCAATTTCATTACCAAACTAGTTATTCTCAAGATGATAGACAATTTATTCACTTATGTTACCTCAATTTATACATGCTCACAATGTAACGCCCTTTTTTAAGGAAGGAACGTCACACCATAACCACAAAACGGAAATGAAACATATGAACTAAGACCCAGTTCATTATAATATGGATAAGTCTTTTTAGTTGTAATTGTATAAATAATTTAGTGAATTCTTTTTTTTTGTTTTTACAAAATAGTAAAATGAAATGACAAGATGTAGTTACAGCAAAGAGTAACATGAAAGTAACCATACATTCGAACAACATGCATATATATATATATATATATATATATATATATATATATATATATATATATTTATATCATACTTGTTTAGATACATCATTAGATATACAAAAAGTAAAAGCTTTACATGCCCCAAAACAATTACACATATACAGTCCACCAAAAAGACAAAACATCAGGCCCCCCAAAAGATTTACCGATAGCCATCAGCGGCTACCATCAACATCAGCCCCTAAGGCGAATGAGAAGAAACCATAGCTGGATCTTCCTCAGGGTCTTCCTCGTCAGAGGAAACCCTCATTGGAGCAACCGAGTTACGAGCGGGGGCTCGTGCAGAGGATAAGAAAGAATCCTCTTGTAGAGAGTAATAACGCTCTCCCCACATATCGCGTATTAGCAAGTAAAACTCTAAATACAAATGAGCATGAAAAGTAAAAATAAGTGGATCATAATGCCCCCAAGCAAGGGTCACTATCACATCTCTGAGGTAGACACAACGATCTGTACAAAGGTTGATACGCCAACAGTCCGATCCTCAGTGAAAAGTTAACCTCATATATCCCAAGAAGCTTTGCGAACGGGACGTCATATCCAAAGAAGAAGCTAATCAAAATCAGGCCAAAAGCTAGGGAATTCGTGCACTTCCCCTTCTTCACCGACGTCTTCAGAGAAACATACAAATAGACAGAATAGCAAAAAATATAGAAAAGAGGTAAGACATCCTACCTTCATTACTAATTATGGCAGTAAAGAAACAGAACGGCGCAAAACACCCACATAGCATATCAAAAATAATAATCAGCATCAAGAAGTAAATAGTAAACAACTAAACAATTTCAGGTAGTAGTAACATCAGTAATGCAATAGATCCAATCATCATATATATAAATGCCAAATAATATGATGACTTACTATGCACGTGCATATGATATCAAAATCCTACTCCATGGAGCTAGACACAAACATCAGAGAAAATGATCAGGAGACATATCTGTAACTCGGCTGTCAAGGCCAACAAGTACTATAATTTCTCAATTTATCAACGTGTACATCATGGCATTGTACAAGATATTCTACACTAGATCGCGATATAGGACAATGTCTCAGTCCAGATCGTCGGTGCATTTGCATTGGTCTATCCCATGACCTAGAGGAGCTACCAACTGACCATTATGAGACACCTGCGCCCCGATGCCCCCAAGGTCAACAGTATGACCTACACTAGTCTATTCGCACCCGCACATAGGTGTGATTCAACCTCCTAGGCAACATGGCCTTAACAATAGTCTATCAGACTTTCATAATGCATAATGTCTCAATACATATTCATGTATATTCAACAATGATATACTTTTTCCATAGCATGCCACAATTTAGCCAAGTTAATCATAAACAAAGTTTTGATCCCACTCATGGACCCATATTAATATATTAATCAAATTCTCAAATATGACAATACATTTTTAAGGTTCATTATGGAGTTTCGCTTTAATCTAACATTTCTTATGAAAGCTTTTCTCTAGAGGAATTCTCTTGTAATTCTCATTAAATCTTTATTTCTCTTAATTAGCTAAGTCTTTTACTTGAATTGAATCAATACTTAGAAAATTATCTAAGGTTTTCCAAATCTCACACACTCTTGTTCTTCCCTCAAGTTCACACGAATCCTACTAGGTCATCGAATAAGTTTCTTTCCATCTTATGAATCCTTAAGAAATTCTTAATTTACCAAATCACCTAAACCTTAGCTTAATGAATAATTTTTAGCCAACATGGCCCTTAAGGCCGTGACCTCCCAAAGACAAGGGTCCAACTAATTTTTCCATCACATTATTAATTACTTAACACTTAGTTACCTAAGTTCCATGCTTACCCAAAAATTACATGTTTAGACCCAAAAAGGCCCTACAGGCCGTGAGCCTCCCAAAGGGGTAGGAACCAAAATTTTTCATTGCTCTATTAATTGTTATTCACTTGATTAGTTATCTCTCCAACTTGTTACAAAATTTTAACCATGAACACCCTATGGAAAGGGGTACGGCCATGAGCCTCACTAAGGAGAGCAAGGAACCCTTGCTTCCAATTCATGTTTCCAATCCATCCAAAATAATCCAAGATTATCAATATACACAAATACAACTAATAAACCACATAAAGGAAAGTCATTTCAAGGATCATTAGAAAACACATAACTAAGAGAGTAACCCTCACATGGGTTTCTTATAACTAACACACAAACAAGTTTCCCACTACCAATAGAGGTTAAAGTGGATAATCTTCCTCTTACCAAGAGAGAAAACAAGCAAAGAAACCATCTTGATGCTCCTTGAAGATTTTGGCCAAGCTCCTTCAAAACCCTAAGAATCACAACTCATCAAATCAACACTAAGGCTTGAAGAAGAAAGGATCAATGGTCATGGTGATGGCCATAGAAACAAGAAAGAAGAAGAGAAGATAAAGAATCAAGAACATTACCTTAAAGCTTCAAACTTAGGGCTTGAGAGAAAATAGTGAAAATGGATGAATCAAGTGATGCTCACCAAAGAGAAAAGGATCATGATGATGAGAGGATTTAAGAAATGTGATTAGTTGGAGTAAACAAAGGAAAAATGGAGAGGTGATGGTGGTGTGTGGCCTACGATTTGGAGAGAAAAAAGAGAATAGAAAAGTGAAGAGAAATGTAGAGAGAGAAAGTGATGGTAGCTTGTAGGGTTTGAAATTAGAAATGGAAAAAGTGGTAAATGAAAAGCTAATTTTGGCTCCCAAATTTGGCCTCATGGCCGTGGAGTGTGGGTGAGAGAGAGGAGGGAAATTGGCTTCTCCAACAAGCCAATAGGAAATTGCTAGGAAGCTTCCTCCAAAGCTTCTTCAAGAAGCCAAAACTTACCTTTTTAAAAAGTCAATGATGATGTCACTTGTGTGATATCATCAAGGTGATGTCACTTAAAGTGAACAGTCTACTAGAGCTATTATCTAGTGAATAAAAGTTACAGTTAATAAAAATAGTATTTATTGTTCATCGGATAATTTCACTGTACAACGACTTCATTTATCAGATAAAATCTCGAAAAATATAAACCTCGTAAACTGTGTCCAGCCTCGGGTTTAGTAAGATCCCCCATCGACGTTTCCACAGTTCAAAGTTTACCAGTCTCGGGGAAAATATTTCATTTTCTCAGCTCCGCTCAATGCGCACGTAAACTGAAAAATATATTAAAATAATCAATAGTTTCGAAAAAATCCAAAAAAATTCACAAAAATTATAAATATTATAAAATGACTATGTATGATAAAACAAATAATTTTTGAGGTGTTGCACTAGCTCTGCTCAATGTACACGTAAAATAAGAAATATATTAAAATATTCAACGTTTCTGAAAAAATCCTCAAAAATTTTCAAAAATCACAAATATTATAAAATGACTATTCATGATGAAACAAACAATTTTTGGGGTGTTACACACAACTTTCATAAACTCAGTTTCATTAGAAAGCAATTAAAAACACACTTTGTTATGAATATTTTTTTAAACAGGAAAACAAAATTTAGAACAGAATTTAAAATAGTAAAATAGTTTAAAACAAAAAAAGAAACAAAAATAGCATGTAAAATAGAAATAGAAAATAGAAGTAGTAACAAGTAATAGAAAACATAAACAAAAAACAAAAATAGTAAAAATAGCAACAAGAAAAGCAGAACAAAAACTACAGAGTTGTAAACAGAAAATCGATAAACAGCAAATATTAAAACACAAAATGTAAAATAACAGAACTAAACAGTAAAAATAGTAGGAATAAAAACTGCAACAGCCGAAAAAGAAATGTAAATTCCTCCCCCACACTTGAATTTTACATTGTCTTCAATGCAAAGCTCAAAGATCATCAAACCATCAATATCATCAATAAATCTAGGACAAGTAAAATAAAAGAGAAAGAGAGGAAACATCCTTATCAAGTGTAGATGACCGCTTGCAAATGGAGCTCCTCCACTATGTTCTCTTGAGCTCCCTCGTAGAATGGCTTGAGGAGATGTCCATTGACCTTGAATGTTTTGTGAGTTGCCTCACTTGTGATCTCCACCGCACCATAGGGAAAAACTTTAGTGACCATGAAGGGGTCTAGCCACCTAGAATGAAGCTTGTCGGGCATGAGCTTGAGGCGGGAATTGTAGAGGAGAACTTTTTACCTAACCACAAATTCTTTCCTTGCAATATTCTTGTCATGGCCATGGTCTTCTCCTTGCATATTTTGGAGCTCATAGGCCTCTAAACAGATTTCCTCCTATTCTTGTAATTGCAATTTCCTTTCCAATCCTGCCCAAAATGCTCTATGTTCCATCCCCATCAGTAGGTGGCATGCCTTCCCAAAGACAATCTGGTAGGGGGACATCCCTATTAGTGTCTTATAGGTGGTCCGATAAGCCCAAGGAGCATCCTCAAGCTGTAATACCCTTAATGACATGTTAGAAATGTGTATGTGTACAAAGGTAGCGTATGACTTGCTTAACATGGCTGTTTATTTTTGTGACCAACAGAGTTAGTTTAGGCATTTTGTTGCAACACAGAGGTGAAAAGTAGTTTAAAATGACTTAGATAATAACATAAATTACTTAGATGAGCAAAATAAATATAGATAATTTATTTCTAGCTCACAAATGTATGAAACAAGATGTAGTTAAAGTTTCAAAGTAAACTGAATTACTTTAGTTTTTTTAGGCATACTGGTTGTGCATTTAATGCCGGATTGACTAGCAGCAGATATGAAAAAAATAAGATAATAATGAAACAACTTTTTAAATGAATCTTAGTATTTATTTTTAAGTTGTTGGAAGCTAAAAAACCTGATTTAGCTAAGTCTAAGTATTTTTAGCAGATCAAGAAGTATAAGTGAAATATCAAAGGGGTATAAGTCACTCTCGGCTGAAGCCCTTTTTGTTGACTTTTAATACTTGATATTTCAAGCCTTTCATTCTCTTTTCACTCACTTTTCTCACGGTTGAACAAAAACAACAGTAGAAAACAAGGAAACTAAAGAGGAGAAAGCTAAGGAGGAAGAGGAAAGGAGAAGGAAAGGGAAAGGGAAAGCCAAGTTGGATCATTCACCATCATAATAGACCTAAGGTAGCGGAGTTTCTATTCATCTTTTCCTTTTTGTTCACTTTGAATGAAGCTAGGTCTTATGAATAGAAAATGGATTTTTAAGAGATAAATCTATATTCTTAACTTGGTTCTTATTTTTAAGGACTAAGTTAGGATGTTTTCAGCTTAGTGAGTGCTAGATGGCCATTTATGGCTTAAGTCAAACCATTTTGGTTCATAATTGAGGAACTTAGAAAATAGTTTGGAGTTAGTGTGGTTTTGGACCTAAATCTTTGCCTAAGTGAATCAATAGGTTGTATAAAAGTTACAACAAGTTTAGGGGCCTAGATTGGTGTTAGAAATCACAAGAAAACTAATCTTGAATGATTGGAAATGAGTAAAGTTCTAATGGAATAGTATTTGGATTCTGCAGAATTCTGTAGAATCTAGTTTTTGCAACTAGTACCGCGGTGTAGGAAGGTCACGCCTGGCATGATTTCCAGTGATGCGCACCCGAGAGTAGCACGCCGCAGTGTGACTGAGAACCACATTGAGGCGTGTGAGACAGAGAGCTGTGCACCGCGGTGTGAGATTGTTGCGCCAAGGCGTGAGCTCCGGAGTTTCTCAAAAATGTTATTCTTGATGTATTGATGTTCCCTGCTAGTTGGGACTGTTTCTATATGTTTTCCAGTGTGTATTAAGACACAAATAGGGATAATTCAAGAAGGAAATTATCACCTAGCAAGTATGAGAAAGTTTAAACCTTTGAGCATCCGATAAGTAAGGTTTGCTTTAGGTAAGTATCTAGCACCTTAGGCACCTTATTGTGGTGTTTAGATGCATGTTTGTTAGGATAGTCTGGTAGTATGGTTCTTTGTGAGTATCTTTTGATGATGTGCACAATCATTTAGGCCAAGGGAGATAGTTAGGAATTCTGTAAAGGTTCCTTTGAGCCTGAATTCATGCCTTAACTTTTCGACATTGCCAGGGTATGTGTAATGTGATGATGAGCTTTTCCTCTATTGACCGCAAGATAATACACTAAATCGAAAATGCTAGTTAAATATATTGGTTCTAAGTTGAACTAAGTATGTATGATGAAATGTATGTTAACTTAGTTTATCTAGATGTTAAAGTTAAACCTTGTATAAACTTTAAACATATCTTATTTAGCATATGTTAAGATTATGTTTATTATGGTTTGTATTACTAATTTTAGTTTACTCATACTTAGAATTGTTAATTCTTACCCCGCTGTGTTGCCATGTAATTCCATATGAAGGTTCTTTAAAGAAAAAGAAGAAAATAGAGCTAAATGATTAGACTAGTGATAGCTACATAGAATGCAGTTATTTGTGCCCTATCCTTGTGCTAGAATGAATGCTATGTCCTTGTTTAAATGCATATTTGGAGGGTTTTGTGCTTATATTTGATATACTCTAAATTTAAGCCTTTCTGATGTGTTATTATGCAAAACTGAGCTTTAATGATTATGGATTAGGTAGATTTATATATGATACTGATTTGGTGTTTTCTCTATGATAGGATGGTCTCCAAACAAGGTTAAATATGGAGCAAATGAGCTTAAAGAGGAAGAGAAGCCAAATCTGCCATTTCAGTGGACAACGTCGCGGCGTAAGGCAGAGCACGCCGCGGCGCAAAGATGATTTTCAGCCTGGTCATACTTGGACCCGGGGCAATAACGCCGCGGCGTGAGGAAGGCAACGTTGCGGCGGTACATAAACCGACCCATTGTGCGCCGCGGCGCGCATATGTGGCCGCCGTGGCGTGAAGGCGGCTGCTGAGTCTATAAATAGATTTTTATACGTTTTTCTCTCATTCTCTCCCTTCTCTCTCGTTTTCTCTTTGTTTTTCTGAGTTTTGGCCATTTGGCCATCTCTCTCTTTTTAGGTTTTGTTAGTTTAGTTAGTTTAGGTTAGTTTTAGGTTAGATAGCTTGGCTAGATCTTCATTGATGGTGGATTGGAGGCCAAGATCAAAGGATTGAAGGAGGATTCAAGCTTCAGAGATAAATCTAATGAGCTTCTTTCTCTCTTTTCCCTTTCTCTCTTCTCTTCCTTATCTTTTGTATAGCTGAGCTATGTTTTAGGAATATTTTGGATCCTTTGATATATATTAATAATGTGTTTTTCTCTGAGTTTGTGTGGATGTTTGATTATGGTTCAATCATTATCTATACTTAATGCTTGTTCTTGGTCGGCCTCAATTGCATGATCATAATATTGACAAATGAACTAGACATAGGGATTTGTTAATATGGATATGGTGTGGTTGATACATGTTCGGCGAGTTCAATTGGCTTGGATGAGCTGATTCGTTAATAGGATAGAAATATACCTATTGGCCATGTATAGTGGGAGATTGAGAATAGATCGTTCATGAGTGGAAGTTGCACTGGCTCTCAAGGAAACTTAGTGAGTTGGGCAATTAAAACCAGGGTTGATTGACCTAGACATAGGCTTTTGACTAATGAAGATTCTCAAGCTAACCTAATCAATGCATTTATGTTTATGAGGGGAATTGCATGTTGTTGATAGATGTCAGGGTTGAAGGAGGATTTCCTGAAACCTAACCGCTTTTATGTTTATTGCTTTTGTAGGTTAGATAGTTGTTAATATTATTTTCCTATTTTTATGTCCTTGTCTAGAATTGATTAAGCTATTGGTTGGTATTTAGCGTTATAACATAATAATATCCTCGTGGGAACGATCTCTTACTCTGTATCTGTATTACTTGTGCGACCCGTGCACTTGCGGTTAGCAAAAAGGGCAACACGTTTTGACCCTCAACAAGTTTTTGGCGCCGTTGCCGGGGATATTTCATTATAAATGGTTTGCCTGATTAGATTTTAGTCCTGTCAATGCCTAACAAGTTTTTGGGTTGCCAGGGATAGTTTTTATCTTGCTAATATTAACAATGAGTTTGATTAGTTCTAATTCAAGTTGTATATAATCTATGTTTCATTTCTGTTTTGTTTTAGTTTCAAATAAGAAGCTGGGTGATTTCATTCATACGAGGCCCTTGAGGGAATTCGCGACTCCTGAAAGGATAACCCTTGGATCAAGTCTTGAAGACTACTCATCCGCAATACTTCAATTTTGGTGACAAAGTCCTGCTGGGACTATAACTCAGGCCCTTCGTGGGAGGGTACCCCATGTTTATGTTTCATTCTTGTTTTTACTTTATGCATAAATAGGTAGTATGTTAATATGTTATGTTAAATATGTTAGCAGATTAGTTTGTTAGTTTGTTAATATGTGTTTTTGTTAATATGTTAGTGTATATAAGTGTTAGTATGTTAGTTTAGTAGTTTATAGTTTTTGTTAGTTGTTATGTGTTAGTTGTGTTAGTTCTTGTTTGTGTATGGTTTTAAGTGTTGTTTGTGTTAGTTAGTATATAGGTTAATATGTTCATTAGGTTAGTTTAATGTTTTTGATTAGTTTATAAGTTTTAAGTTTGTTTAGGTTTGTATATAGGTTAGTAAGTTGTTTATATGTGTTTTATTCCGTGTGTGTTGTACATTTCTGTAATTTAGCTTTTTGAACAAGTTTTGTTGCAGCTAGAGACCTATAAGAGCCAAACTCAGCAGCAAAACTGTGTTTGCTGCTAAATTTAGCAGTTTGTGTAGCAACGCCGCGGCGTAGGGTAGTACATACGCATGGGCGCAAATGGCATTTTCTGCATAATTATGCAGCTTTTTGTGTGCGCCGCGACCTACGCATAGGTGCTTGTGTAGCATGGCATACACGAGCCCTGTTTTTGTGTTTTTTGTTATTTTCTCCCTGTTTTTGCTATTTTTGCTTTTATTTTTGTTATTTTCTATGTTTTTAAATATTTAGTAATGCTCAGTACTTGTCTCAGGTTCCCTATAGGCCATGTTCTTTAAAGATACATTTCATTTTAGGTTTGGGGGAATATCTTTACATGTTTTGTTACCTTTGTGTTTAATGTTAACATGTATTGGTATTTTGAGTATGCAGTATTTTAGTCAACATATTTTCATGATTATATTTTGTTTTGACTATCACTGATGTGCTGATAACCTGAATTTCAATTTTCACTTTATTGCAAAAGATGTTATGTATGCTTGAACTTAGAAAGTTGAATCTATTTGAATGCATGACATGTTGCAAGAATGCTGGTGTTGTTTTTGGTTGTCCATGATTTGAAAGGTTGCTATTTGCCCCTTTTTCAGTGAAACCTTATGTGATCTGATGCATGTGAAACAATTTGTTACTTTTGATGCATGATTTACATCTCACTTAGATGCAAGTGTAACTTTGGAAATGATAAGAGTGCATGTTTTGAGAATGTTTATGGATGTACATGTAGAGTTTTGATTATCCTTGAAATTGTTTTTGAACTCTCTTGAGGCGAAATTCTAAGTTGTGCATGATTGAGAAAATGATTAGGGCATTGTTTAGACCGATTGAGCCTTAAAAAGCTTACCCTGATATGATGATATCTCTAGGTCCCTTTTTGAAGCCTTAAACTGTTTGGCCTTATTTGTTTTTCATAACCATTGTGTTCGTTAACCTGTTAGCTGTTCTAATACATGTGAAAGCATGTCATTTTCTTCCTACCCTTATTGTTTGTTGAGTATATGATGTGTTATTTCTTGAAATGAGTCTGATGATTAGGGGTATGAATATTCAATTCAAAATGAGCCTGAAGGAACCAGATGCAAAACAAAGAAAAGAAAAAGCATTGCTTTGCAAAAATAGAAAGAAAAGAAAGAGAAAATCAAAAGAAAAATGAAAATGAAAAGAAAAGCAAAAGCTTAAGAAAAGTAAAGTTCAAAAAGCATTGATAATGGTTCTGGCAAGTTTTATGATCTCACTTTTGAATACCCTGCTAGTATCAGTTTGTGGCTCATGTCTTGGAATATCATGTTGATGTGTCTCAATATTTGTATTGTATCTTTCTCGTTCATTTCTTTCGCCATACCATTGGCCTAACATTATAAGCTGATTAAGTCCCTTTTGATCCTCAATCTTGTGTGATTTACATTAGTGGAGAGAGAGTTGACTTACAATCTTGTGGATTCTGTGAATCATATGAATGTATGCTTATAAACTTATCTGAATGTGTATGACTTGATTAGAAGAAGTTTATCTTGCATGTTTGTGATAAATGTGAATTGCATGGAGAGTTTTCTGGCTTGTTAGCATGTTTAGGATTGTATATGTGTGGAACTGTTTAAGGGGCATTTGCACTTTTTGAGGATTGATGCAGTCATTACACACTAGTATTTGTTTTTAATTGAAAATAAGAAGATTGAAATATATTTGCTGAATGAAAAATTGATTTTAATGTTTAAATGGTTTACTTAGTTCTATTTTGTTTTGCTCGAGGACTAGCAAAATGTAGGTTTGGGGGTGTGATAGCTACATAGAATGCAGTTATTTGTGCCCTATCCTTGTGCTAGAATGAATGCTATGTCCTTGTTTAAATGTATATTTGGAGGGTTTTGTGCTTATATTTGATATACTCTGAATTTAAGTCTTTCTGATGTGTTATTATGCAAAACTGAGCTTTAATGATTATGGATTAGGTAGATTTATATATGATACTGATTTGGTGTTTTCTCTATGATAGGATGGCCTCCAAACAAGGTTAAATATGGAGCAAATGAGCTTAAAGAGGAAGAGAAGCCAAATCTGCCATTTCAGTGGACAACGTCGTGGCGTAAGGCAGAGCACGCTGCGGCGCAAAGATGATTTTCAGCCTGGTCATACTTGGACCCGGGGCAATAACGCCGCGACGTGAGGAAGGCAACGTTGCGGCGGTACATAAACCGACCCATTGTGCGCCGCGGCGCGCATATGTGGCCGCCGCGGCATGAAGGCGGCTGCTGAGCCTATAAATAGATTTTTATACGTTTTTCTCTCATTCTCTCCCTTCTCTCTCGCTTTCTCTTTGTTTTTCTGAGTTTTGGCCATTTGGCCATCTCTCTCTTTTTAGGTTTTGTTAGTTTAGTTAGTTTAGGTTAGTTTTAGGTTAGATAGCTTGGCTAGATCTTCATTGATGGTGGATTGGAGGCCAGGATCAAAGGATTGAAGGAGGATTCAAGCTTCAGAGACAAATCTAATGAGCTTCTTTCTCTCTTTTCCCTTTCTCTCTTCTCTTCCTTATCTTTTGTATAGTTGAGCTATGTTTTAGGAATATTTTGGATCCTTTGATATATATTAATAATGTGTTTTTCTCTGAGTTTGTGTGGATGTTTGATTATGGTTCAATCATTATCTGTACTTAATGCTTGTTCTTGGTTGGCCTCAATTGCATGATCATAATATTGACAAATGAACTAGACATAGGGATTTGTTAATATGGATATGGTGTGGTTGATACATGTTCGGCGAGTTCAATTGGCTTGGATGAGCTGATTCGTTAATAGGATAGAAATATACCTATTGGCCATGTATAGTGGGAGATTGAGAATAGATCGTTCATGAGTGAAAGTTGCACTGGCTCTCAAGGAAACTTAGTGAGTTGGGCAATTGAAACCAGGGTTGATTGACCTAGACATAGGCTTTTGACTAATGAAGATTCTCAAGCTAACCTAATCAATGCATTTGTGTTTATGAGGGGAATTGCATGTTGTTGATAGATGTAAGGGGTGAAGGAGGATTTCCTGAAACCTAACTGCTTTTATGTTTATTGCTTTTGTAGGTTAGATAGTTGTTAATATTATTTTCCTATTTTTATGTCCTTGTCTAGAATTGATTAAGCTATTGGTTGGTATTTAGCGTTATAACATAATAATATCCTCGTGGGAACGATCTCTTACTCTGTATCTGTATTACTTGTGCGACCCGTGCACTTGCGGTTAGCAAAAAGGGCAACACGTTTTGACCCTCAACAACTAGTTCTAGTTTTATTGCTTATATTACAACCGTTGTATCTATTTATACTTCTTTTGTAATGTAAAAAAGTTATGTATTACTTCATGCCCCCTTGGAGGTTAATTTTGTATATATGCATTTTGTTATGAGTTTTACGTTTTTCGCATTTCATAAGGCTCTCTATAATGTCTCCAATGTACATTATGGATATATTTATCATGTTTTTATGTAATTAGTAACATTGTAATAGTGCTTATCTCTTTAAATGTTAATTATATTGAGATATTAGTATTAGGATGTTACACAAGCTGCTTGCTCCAATCCTTCCTATTAGGAAATTCCACAATTTAAGAATTCAATTAAGTTTGGTAATTAAATCCAATCCAGCATGGTCATTTAGCACTTAATATAATTAGAAGCTTGGGTCTAGCTTGCATCTTTTCTCTTTACTAACTAGTTAAGGTCACTCATCTTTCCATCGCTCAAGTGTTTAAGGACAAGGAAGTCACTCCAGTTTCTCTTGATAAATGCACTACCATAGGCTTGGTTATCAATCTCATCTCCACATCCAAGTTCACATACATCACAAGAATCAAAAGGACTTCCTTTAGTTGTAACAGGGCCAAGAAGAACAATAAAAGGTAGGAAAAAGATAAATAAGGGTAAAGAATGTTCATGGATAAATTGATACAAAGCAGAATCAAGTTGAAAGATGATAAATAGAACAAAATGCACAAGGGTAAAACAGATTCTCACTTTTAACCCAATATTCTCATTATTCTTCACCAACAATCCTTTTCTTTCTTCTTCCCTCTCCATTTTTTTTAAATCAACCTTTTAAGAAAAAAGCAACCCTTAAAGAACTTTCAATTAACAAATCAGTTACTCCGTTATTCTAAAAAAAATATCAATGAATTCAACCTGATTATTCAATTAGGTACCCAAAGGAATCAATTTCAGGCTCAAATAGGGCAACTAAGGGATTATTTTCTTAATGTAACTCTGGAAGTCAAGAAAGAATTAAACCTAATTGCCTTACTCATTTCAAGTATATATGTGAACCATTAAAGTCTCAACAAGATATCAAAGCAAGTTCTAGCGCACATTAATTAAGAGAAATCTTACTCCAGAAGAAAAATAGGATTTTGTTTATAAAAAATCCAATCATTAAAGCTAAAAACTCACTTTCTAACTAAGTTAATAGAGAGAACAAATATAAGCAGATATGACTAATTTTTAATTAAGATGCTAAATGTCTTTTTAATTAATTGAAAAAAATTGCTTCGCACAATATCAGCTGATGAACAATGGATTTTCCTCTTAAACATATCTTTATCAGCTCAGTATTAATTCAAGAAATTAACACACAATTCTTGCTTAATTACCAGTAATACTTAAGCGTTCCTCGATTGCACAAAAATTTAAGTGTACCCCCTATACTTAAGACAAACATTGTCCTTAATATGGAAAAAAATAACAAAAAATAATAAATAAAAAAAAGAAAATACAAGAACAACAGGAAAATAAGAACAGAACAAATGATAATGGAATTTCCATGAAAATTAATATACGATAGAAATTACGTAAGGAAAAGTCACGGAGGTGGTGGGGAAGGTGGAGCCTGGGGGAGGCGTGTAGCCATGAGATCAAACATCTGGTACAACTAAGCAGTGACATGTAGTCCAAAAACTAGCACAAGAAAAACAAAAAGTATGGATACATTTTTTTTATGGGAAAAACAAAGCAAAAACTGAAAAACCAAATGCAATGACTAAAAGTGCTATGAGAAATGATAGAAACACAAGTTGCCTCCTGTGACGCGCTAAGTTATAGTCATTAGCTTGACTATGGGCCAGTGTCATGCTTAGGTGAGGCGGATGGAGTGGTGCTCAGTCCCCATTCCTTCTTCATAGTACTTCGCTCTCTGGCCATCTTGAATGTCTTTTGACATTCTTTCTTTACCTCAAGCACACCGTACGGTAAGACTTGAACAACCTCATATGGCCCGTACCATTTTGACCTCAATTTACCAGGAAAGAAACATAGATGTGAGTTATAAACAAGAATTTTATCCCCAATCTTAAACTCACGCTGCTTGATATGCATGTCGTGCTGCTTTTTTGTTCTCTCCTTATAGAGCTTGGCATTCTCATATACCTCAAGATAGAGTTTGTCCAGCTCATTGGGCTAGTTACGTTGTTGTGCAGTAAACACAAGTCTATATGGGGACATGCCAGCTTCTTACCGCATTATAATTTTCATGACCTCTTCATCATTCTCAAAGTCGGTGACAGCCATGGTCAAGATATTTTCTAGCACATCATCAGTCACAGATTCCTGCATATATGAAAACGACATTATCCACAACTTTAGTAGCATCTATGCAATTACATGAATCAAAGGAATTAGGATTTTTGATAGAATTAAAAACATTAAAAACCATTTCTTCATCATTTAATCGTAAGGTCAACTTTCCTTGATGGACATCAATCATGGTCTTTTCAATGGCGAGGAATGGATGCCCAAGTATGATTGGGACCTTAGTGTCCTCCTCCATATCCAACACAATGAAGTCAGGTGAAAAAATGAATTTATCTACCTTTACCAAAACATCCTCCAATACACCACGAGGGTAAGTGACGGATCTATCGGCCAGTTGTAGTGAAATTTTAGTAAGCTTTGGTTCCTGCATTCCTAATTTCTTAAAAACAGAGAAATGCATCAAATTTATACTAGCACCTAAATCACATAATGCTTTCTCAAAATAAGAATTACCAATAGAGTAAGGAATAGTAAAACTCTCTAGATCTTTTAATTTTAGGGGTAGCTTCTTCAAGAGAATGGCGAGCACTCCTTATTTAGCCTTATCGTCTCAAATTTCTAAACCTTGCATTTTTTTGTAAGTATTTCTTTCAAGAACTTTGTATACTTGGGCATTTGGGAGATGACTTAAACAAATGGAATGCTGATTTGCAAATTCTTGATCATCTCTAAGAATTTAGCAAATTGCTTATCTTGTTGAGTGTTCTTGAGCCTCTGAGGGAATGGAATAGAGGGCTTCTGTGGCTCACTTACATGCACCGCGGAGAGTGCTTCACTTGCCTTCTCATTTTCCACATTAACTGACTCATCAAGAGTATCTTCATGCCCTTGTATTTGCTTCTCATTTTTCTTAGAGAGCTCCCCAAGCTCCTTGTCACTTTTCAGGGTAATTTTCTTGACATGTTCCTTCGGATTAGGCTCGGTAGTGCTAGACAATGTCCCCGGTGCCCTTTTTGACATCAAGGTAGCCAACTGGCTAATTTGAGTTTCTATGCTCTTTATTTGAGCCTCTGAATTCTGAATGCATTTCATTACAAAATTTTTAAAACTTGGCTTCTCTTCAGGTTCTTGGAAACCTGGAGGTGGTTGCGGAGCTCGTTGATGGCTCAATTGATTGCCCTGTTGATTTGCCCATTTGAAATTAAGGTGGTCTTTCCAACTGGGATTGTATGCATTGGAATATGAATTGTATTGCGGCCGGTTGAAATTGCTAACAAAATTTGCTCCTTCGGGCTCGGGGGCAAAGGGACTACCAACTTGACAGTTTGAACTTTTATGTCCCTGTTCGCCATATGCTTCACATATGATTGGTGGGGCTACACTATTTGCCACCATCAGAGTCTCAACTTTTTTCAACAATGCTTACAATTGACTCAAAATGGCAGTACAGGAGTCAACAACATACACACCGACTTATTTCTTAGTCACCTAGCACTCATTTTGCCATTGATAACTATTAAGCACCATTTCTTCAATCAGTCCATGGATTTCAGTCGGTGTTTTCCTCCATATTGTACCTCCTGCAACAGCATCAATGAGTGAATGGTTGGCAGGTGACAGACCATTGTAAAAATTTGTACCTGCTACCATATGGGCAATCCGTAATGTGGACATCTCCTCACCAACTCTTGAAAATATTCCCAAACTTCATAGAGAGTATTCATAACAAATTGCACAAAAGTAGAAATATCATTCCTTAACTTAGCATATTTAGAAGAGGAAAATACTTAACTAAAAATTATTGTATCAACTGATCCCATGTGGTGATGGAATCCCTTGGTAGTGATGTTAACTGATGGGTATAAAATACACTCATCTTTTGGGTTTATTTATTAGGATTTTTAATTTATTTTTATTTAATTTTTGTTTATTTTTAATTTATTTTTATTTAGTTTTTGTTTATTTTTATTTATTTTTAATTTTTAATTATCTCTTCACCTAGTCATATTTGAATTTTCAGAATAAATCATTAGATTTTGTACAAAAATAAGAAATTGCTAAAGATAAATATTTGAAAGATTCTTATCCTATTCTTAGATGGTAATTAGAGTTCTAATTGGATACAAAATCTTAGATTGGAGATTGGATAAGGATTCTCAAAGAGGTTTGATTTGGAGCAAAATTCGGATTCCCGCACTATCCTGATCATTCCTCATTAATTAAGCCATATCTTGGGCTACAGAGATTAGATCGACACATCGTTTCGGAATTGAAAAACTAACATAAAATCCTACAACTTCTCTTGATATTGAGGGCAAATTCGGTCATCTAGAGCGTGAGAAAAATTGTGCAAGTTAGACACAAAAAGCTGTTAGCTTTTCTACAAAAGGGGAAAAATGAGTTTAGCAAAGGAGCTCTCTCTTAGACAAAATTCAGTATCCATCAAGAAGTAAAGCGGAGGCACAAACCCTAGTTTGGGGTGGACACATTTAGGCTTGAAGATTAGGGATTTTCTTCAACCTTTCCATCAACCTTCTATGGAGTTTGTCAAATTCATCTCTTTGTTTTTTTTCTTTTTCATGTGTAACTAAACCTTTTCCGTTAGGATGATGATGAATCTTGATTCTTGAATGATGTAAACTCTTTTATGTGTTTAATATATGTTTTTATTTCATGATTTACATGTTTTTCTCTTCTCTTAATGCTTTTTTGAATCTGATCAATTTGGGAGTGATTTTTGAGTTTATGTATGATTTGAGAAAATTGTGCACAAACCTAGAACTTGTGATAAACACCTCAATTTCTACAATCACAAGGAATAGACGTTGTGGGTTGTGTGGTTTTTCTTTTAATTCCCACGTTTTTTATAAAGCTTTCTCTATTTGGGGTTATACACAGGGATTAATTAACTTTAAATAGTGTGAAGAGGATTAATATACCAAGGGATTGAATATTGACTAATTTTGGGAATTGACAATGAATCATTGAAATAGAACTTGATTAAACCAATATCTGAATTTGCATCAAAAGAGTTCAAGTGAAATCAGAACCCTAACACTTTAATATCATATTGTCTTTCTTCAATGTTTACTTGATTAATTTTGCTTTTGATTATTTTGCTTGCTTTCTTTATTAGTGATTTAAATCTGAATTTGATTTCTTAAATCTCACTTTTTGATAGCTTAAATAGTGTTTAATTGGATAATTTAGTAATTAAACAACATAATCCTCGCGGGAACGATATCTCACTTATTCTTTATTATTTTTACAATTTGGTACACTTGCCAACATCACAACAAGTTTTTGGCATCGTTGTAGGGGATTATTATTTGTCAATATTAAATAGTAGTTGAAAAGACACTAATTTAGGAACTTACTTTTCTTATTTTATTTTATTTTTTTTTATTTAATTTTATTTTTAATTTGGTTCTTTTTATTCACTCTTTTTTCTTTGTTTATTTTTATTAGTTGTTTATTTTTATTTTTATTTTAAATTATTTTTATTTACTTCACTCTAGTTTACTTATTTGTTTATTTTGCGAGGTATTGAGAATTTGGAAGAATTACTTTTTGATCCGGAGATAGCAAGAACATAAAGAGCAAACAATAAAGTAGCCAAAGAAAGAAAAAGAATCGAGGGAGAAAAAATGGCTAAAAATACTACTGAAGAAAGGCGACGCACGTTGGCTGACTATGCAACCCCATCTGCTAAAAGGATTGCCACCAGTATATTGCAACCGGCTATATAGGCCAATAATTTTGAGATTAAATCAGCGCTTCTACAGCTGGTGCAACAAGATCAGTTTGGGAGAAATCAGTCAGAAGACCCCAATTTGCACATTACCAATTTCTTGCAGTTGTGCAACACCATCAAATATAATGGAGTGAGTGATGATGTCATTAGTCTAAGGGTTTTCCCATTCTCTTTAAGGGATAAAGCTAAGAGCTGACTACAAGTCCAACCTCAAGGAAGCATCTCTACTTGGAATGATTTGGTGAGCAGGTTCCTAACTCGATACTTTCCTCTGTTGATGTTTGTGAAGATGAGGAGTGAAATAGCATGTTTCACTCAAAATAAAGGGGAATCTCTATATAAATCTTGGGAGAGATTCAAGGAGTTGCTAAGAAGATATCCTCATCACGCTTTTGAAGTTTGGCAACAAGTTCAGATCTTTTATAATGGTTTGAATCATTCTACTAGACTCATAGTTAATGCATCTGTAGGTGGGTCTCTAAATACTAAAACTCCTAAAGAGACCCAAGAATTGTTCAAAACAATGGCTATGAATGAATACCAGATGCCTAGTGGAAAAGTAGTGATTAAACAGGGAGTTATGGAGCTTAGCATTCTCAATACCGTACTTGTGCAGAATAAAAGTCTTTCACAGTAAATCGCCAACCTCACTAAGCAACTGGGTAATATGCAGGTAAACTCTATAAACCATCAAGTTTTAAATTACGATTTCTATGGAGGTAATCATGTTAATGGTGAGTGTGAGGCAAGTAACTCAGGTATTATTCCTCAAGAGCAGGTTAATTATATAAGATATCGTTCAAGACCCCAAGGCAATTTGTACTTGAAGACATATAATCCAGGGTGGATGAATCATCCTAATTTCTCTTGGAGTAATCCTGTGGTACCACTAAATGGTTAACCAGAGAAGAAGTCCCCTTTAAGTTACACTTGAAAAACTATCTCAACAAACATCTTCTTTTGTGCAATAGACATCTTCTTCCATGCAACAGACTTCTTCTTTTATTCAACAAGTCATCTTCTTTCGTGTAACAGACTTCTTCTTTTATTCAACAAACTTCAACTTTCATGTAGGAATTAACAACCAATTTTAAAAATCAAGAGACAACGATTTGAAGTCTGAAGAGTCAAGAAGGTCAGATTTCAAGGCAACTTACAGAGAGACCTCGAGGTACCTTATCTAATGACATTATGGGCAATTCAAGGGAGCATTGTTTGGCAATTACTCTGCGTAGTGGCAAAACTTTGGAAGAACATATAAAAGAAGCTCCTAGCTCCTCAGGAATTGAGAAAAAGAAAAATGATGCTCTTGTTGACGATGTCTCAATGTAAGATGGCAATAAAAATGAAGTTAAGGATGAACAACTGATAATTGTCGAGGCTACCAAATTTAAATCAATTTAAAACTAGTTTACTAAAATTACTTGGAGTATAAGGTAACACCAGGTCGAGCCCATAGATCACTCTAATTATGAAATCAAATTAAGAGGTCAGTAAACAAGGGGGAGGGGTTTGTAAGATCAATTAACAGAAACAGAAAATAATTAAAGAAGAAAAAATAAAATTAAGAAATAACCAATCCAAGAGAACTAACCAATTTCGATCTTAATCTATTCTTGATCACTAAAGATCCATTCAATTATCAACCAAATCCTTGGTCTTAGATCATATCAAGAAGCCTCTCAATGATCCACCAATCTTCTACTAGAAACGCTTTCAGAATTCAATTAATTAAGGTTAGACAAATTAAGCATCCATCCAAAACTCAAATTAACTTAAAAACCAAGATCCAACTAAGCTAAACAATTCATCAAACACCTTTGATACCTTGTTTAATCTCTGAAATCCTCTCTTAGCACATGATAATTATGCAATTAACATATGAAAATACTAACCAAATTAAGCATTCAATTAGAATCAAATAAAGAGAAGAAGAAGAGAAACTTCATTAATAATTGAATGTATGACAATTAAAATAGAATCTCAAGATTAATCATCAAGAATGTCAATCCCTTGGATTGACTAAAGGCTCTAACCCTCCATTAATGGGAGGGAAAAACTCAGAAAAAGAAGAGAACAAGATGAAAATCAAAAGAGAATGGAGAAAACTCTAGGAAGAAGAATCAAGTAAAACAGCTAGGGTTTTTCTTTATCTCGGATCTCCTCTTTATAATAAAATAACTTATCTAAAAAATAAGAATCCTAATTTACCCCTAAGTTAAAGTTAATTTTTGGCCTCTTACCTTTCATTGGCCACTGAAATCACTTCAATCGGGTTATAGATGATAGAGTTATGCTCAATTCACTCTTAACAGGTCTCTGATCCCTGTTAGTGTATGCCCTAGAGGCCAATACATTTTCTGTATTTACATACATTCTATTATGCTATTTTATATATGAGGCATTTCATTTATTGTGTTCTTTTTTTATAAACATAATAAAGTCCTTAGAATAGTAAGTTTGATGCCATAGGACATCAAGTGGATGACTTGATCGTGAGATCCTTTTGGTTACAACACTATTCTTAAATGTCCCTAGTCAAGTATTATTGTTATTTAGGACAATAATAATACATTGAGACTAGTATGTGCATAGACTGATGACCACATCTCTCGGGTCATGGATATGAGATATCAAGTCTTCACATGGGTACATATTAAAGTAATGATGTACTGGACTGACCCACCATGAGAACACTACATGGATCGATACGTGAGTGTCATAAGTGATTCTCATAATGATAATGGTGTCTGTGGTCCTTTGACCTGAACTCACTACGATTCCTACACGAGGAGTTGTGTGTTTTAATGCCATCAAACATCATCTGTAACAAAGTGATTATAAAGTTGGTTATTGGACATACCGCGAATCATGCAGAGGGATGTGAGTGACCTAGATGGGATTTGTCACTCCTACATAACAGGAGCGATATCTTCGGGCCCCCTGATTGAGTGAGACTGCAAAATGCATGGCCATGCTCAAATGAGTCAATATGAGATATTGATCTCATTTGTTGTTACAAAGTCTACTTGAGTATCAGGAAACCAATGATTAGACTATACAAGGGTGACGCATTCCATGCCTTGTGTTCAATCTAAATATCTTGACAAAGGGACTAAACGACACAAAAACATTGGTCACAGAAAGGTTATGTCAAATCACTGACATTCTTATTACTTGGGTAGTAGCGATGTGTTGCTAGATACCGCTCACTGCTTGTAATATTAAAATAGGATTTTAATATTACTGCCAACGTAATAAGAACCTGTAGGGTCATACACATAGAGCAGACTAAAAAATTGGAGCAATGGATCCAAGTTGAACTCGGATTCAAATATGGGCCAGACTCATAACAGATGGGTCTAGGGTTGCACAGCTTACCTTGCTACTACTCACACTCACTTAAGGCAGTCACTATTATAAATAGTACTGCTAAGGGGGCTGCTAAGATACATAATTGAGAACCCTAGCCGCACTTACAGAAAAAGTGAGTGAGTGAGCGACAGGTTTATTCTCTTCTCTACATAGCTAGCACTGTGTGAGAGACGTGAGGCTTCTCTTTGCGGACGTTGGACGTTCGTGAGTCTGTTCGTGTGGATACCACAGAGACATTGTTTCTATTACGGTGTTGGTGATTCACGCTTTAAGAGGTAAATCATTTAAAAATCGGATTATGGCTTTTTTGCATGGATCCTCAGTGGGAATCCCTGTTTTTCGCTGCATGATGTATCCGCAAAAATTCCCAACAATCCCGTCATCCAACTTCAAAGGAGTGAAACACCTTCAAAACATTATAGTTTCAATTTGTGGTTTTTATAACAGTTGAAGATCTATGTCTCAACTTTCGAATGGGACTTTCAGGTCCATATCACACCTACATCCCAAGTTATGGCCCAATTGGTGCACACTACTCGGGTTACACGACAAAACCCGAGTTCTATCTTCCAAGCCCAATTTGGTCCACTAGACATCCGATTGAGACTTCGAGCTCTTCATCAAAGTTGTAGAGATTTATCTCAGATTTCCTACAAGGTAAAATTCATAATTATTAGATATTTAGAACTAAAGATATGACCAAAATACCAAAATAGTGTAAAATGCTAATAATGCTAGAAAAATTAATTAAGCCCTATTTGAGCCCAAACTTATAAATTGTGACCAAAACCAATCAATTAAGCAAATAAGAGGTCCAAGAGACTAAATATGAGGGTTAACTAATGTATAAAAATTATGCTTATCGAATTCCCCACATTTAGATTTTGCACATCCCGGGCAAACTAAAGATTCAAACTAAGGGACAAGAAACACAAAAATTCAAAAACTAAAACTCAAAGAGATTCACTTTCCAATGACCTTCAAGAATGTAAAAGTTTACAAGTAAGAAGAGCAAGAAAAAATTCAAGGAATCAAAACACTCATAAAGTAACACTTTTTCACATCTCAAACCAACAAGCACGGTAACTTCAAATTGAAAAGCATGAATTAAGAATGCTAGATCCTCACAAGATACACTCTCAATCCCTCAAGTGTTTAAAAGGTAAGTATTTCACTTAATTTAACTCATGAAAATTGCACTACTATAAACTCGCTTGTCTCCTATTTCTCCACTACTCAAGCACATGCATACACAAATCAAGAGGACTTTATTCAAGGTTGTAATGGGGTCAAGGTAAAGGAAGGAAATAATATGGATATGAGAAGCTAAATACCCAAGAGAACAAAAGAGCATTGGGAAGGAACTCAAATGACAAGCATGAAATTTTACACTCCCCAATTCCATATAATGCGCATTCTCTTTACATATTCCTTTCCTTTCCTCTTTTTTTTTTGGTTTTCTTTTCTTTCACAACCTTCTTGCATTTCTTTTTTGCTTTTTTTTAATTAGCTCTTTTTCTTTCTTTTTATCTTCCACCAATCACTTTGCATATTGCACATCAAATTGCATGACCCCCACACTTGTATTATAAATTGCCCACAATCAAAAGAGCTCCTCTAATGAAAATGAACCAATGCTCTCCTATTCCCTAAGGTAAGGTAAAAACATGATTTTTCACATAAGGCATATAATGAGTTAAAACAAAATATAGGTAAATAGGCTCAAGGAGGTTAATCAAAGAGAAATGATGCAAGGTTGGCTATTTGACCAAAGTAGCTAATTCAAGAAAGAATGTCTCAATGATGTTTATGCATGCAAATGAAAATGTAGCCTAAAAAAGAATCAAAGCAAGTTCTAGAGTGATCAAATGACATGAGTGAAAATCACACAAGAAATAAGAGAATGACATAAATGTTAAATCCATTCATCAATAGGCTCAAAATCTCACAAGGTATAAGTCTACCAAACTCAATCCACCAATCAAACATCAACAACCAAGAATGTCAAATTCAAGAAGGAAGATAATTTATTGGATCATGCTATGAACCTTGAATTTTAATTGCTTCAAACTCACAAACTTCACAATTCCTAAAACATCATTTGAAGGCAAATAAAAACACACATTTTTTTCAAAAATAATAAAAACAAAATTTAAAAATAGAAAAATAGAAAATAGAAATAGAAAACATCATGTAAATTCCTCCCTCACACTTAAATTCTACATTGTCCTCAATGTAAAGCTCAAAATAAAATAACATTCTACAATTATCATCAATTAATCTAGGACAAGTAAAATAAAAGAGAAAGAAAAAAAAATCCTTATCAATTGTAGATGGAGATACTTCCACCAGGATCCCAATGCTTGAAGTGTAATGACCAAGTTATGCTTAAAGCATGAGAGCTTAAACTGGGGTCCCAGGCTGTCTTATGCTCTCTCAAAATTTATAACAATCTCTCCTCCTATTCAGCAAAGAGGTTCTTGGCCACGACCATAGGGAGCTACTCATCATCTGTCAAGTATGCATACTTCAAATGCTCAGGTAATTGTTGTGATATTGGCAAGTGCACTAAATCGCAAAAGTAATAAAAAGTAAGTAGAGTATCGTCCCACGAGGATTAAGTTATTAATTACTAAATTCACTAAAAATGACACTATTTAAGTTAACGAAAAGAGAGTTAATAAAAATAATAAAAAGAAAGAACAAACAAAAATAACAAAAGCCAAATTTAATTAATTGGGTTGAGTTGGAAAACAATGATATGAAAATGTTAGGGGTCAGATTTCACTTGAATTCTTTAAATGCACATTTAAAAATTAGTTTAACTATGTTCTATTTCAATGATTTATGATCAATTCCCAAAAATTAATCAATACTCAATCCCTTAGTATATTAATCCTCTTACACTGTTTGAAATTAACTAATTTCTTAGTCTAACCCCAAATAGAAAGGCATTATTAAGAACAAGGGAATTAAATGAAAGACTAAATAACCCACAACGTCTATTCCTAGCGATTGCAGAAGTTATGGTGTTTATCACAAGTTCTAGGTTCATGCAAATTTTTCCAAATCATACATCAACCCAAAAGATCATTCCCAATTTGATCAAGTTTGGAAAGGCATTAAGAATAGAGACAAACACGTAAATCATGAAATAGAAACATAAATTAAACCCATAAAAAAAGTTACATTATCAAAGTTCAAGATCCATCATCACCCTAAAGAAAAAGGGTTTAGTTACACATGTAAAAAGAAGAACACAAAGGGAAGAATATGACAAACTCCATTGTAGAAAAGTGGAAAGGTTGAAGAAAATTCCTAATCTTCAACCCTAATTGTGCCCACACCATATTACGGTTTGTGCCTCTTGATGACTGCTGCATTCTGTCCAAGTGTCTCCACAAGTATGTAAAAGTGTAAAATTGTTTAGCAAAACTTCTATTTAAATAAAGAATTCACGCTGCTGTGTACGTGTTCAGCGCTCAGGCGCTTAGCTTTCAGCGCTTAGGCGCTGGCCCACTAATCAGGAATCCAACTACACGCAACGTACTCAAGCGGTGATGGCCCAGCGCTCAAGCACTAGGCTTCTGAATTAATTTTCTTCTTTTTTTTCTACTTCTTTAAATATTCAATCTTCTCCATATGCAATTACCTGCAAAAAATATATAAAAACACATAATAAGAACATAATTAAAATAATAAAAATCATAATAAAACTTAAGAACAAAACTAAATCAAAAATATTGAAAGAGGATGAAAACCCAAGATTTTGAACCATAAAAATATGAATTTTTGCAGGTTCATCATTCCTCCAAACTTAAGCTTTTGCTTGTCCTCAAGTAAAAGAAAAACAAAACAAAATAAAACAAACTAAAACTTAAAACAGACTCAAACATGGTAAGACCGAGTATTAAAAATCATTCATATCCTCAAAAACTACTTCACAATCTAATTTCAAAGTGTCACACATGAACAATTCAATTGCCACATTGTCTCTCACATGTAACTCTCATGCACAAATAACTTCCCAAAAACATGAATAAAAGACCCAATCTCCTCATAGAGTTCAACCCCTGATAAGTTTATAAAACTGCAAGTGCACATCAAACCCACATCCATAGGGTTGTTCTTCATCTCTCTCTCCACTAATGTAAACAACACAACACCAAGGATCAAAAGGGACTTTACAAAGCTTGTAATGTAAGGCTGATGGTATGGGTTAAGAAAGAAAGGGTAGGATAATGAAAATAAAAGTTGAGATACAAAATCATGTAAATTTCACAATCCAAGCCTCAAAATACTGAACAAGTGCAAAATGGAGCATAAGAAACAACACAACATTCACGTTTTTTTCTTTTTTTTCCTTCTTTCTTTTCTTTTTCAACAATCTCTACCTCCAAAGTTATTTCTTTCCAATACTTTAGGTGAACTTTCTCTTTTTTCTTTTTCTTGAATTTTTTTTCAGCTCTTGAAAACTTCATGCACAAAAATAATGAAAGCTTGAATAATAAAATAATACAAAATATGCACTCAACAAAGGTTATGTAAGAGAATAATTTTTTTTTCATTTTCATGTGGGTATGGGAAAAGGAAAATGTGGGTAAAGAAAAGAAATAGAGGCCAAACAATAACAAGGCTACAAAAGGGACCTAAGGATAAACTGTGTTCACAAGTTGGCTTAAAAGGCTCAAACGGTCCAAAGAAGACCCTTATCATTTTCTTAATCATACACTACCTAGGATTTCGACTCAAGAGAGAATCAAACAACATCTAGATGCAAATTATCCACACACATGCATTCCCATAAACTTTCTCTAAGTTTGACATGCAATTAAATTCCAAAGTCTCTCAAACATAAAGATGGGAAGAACATCCATACACAATTGAAACAATAGAGATAAATACAACTCATGGATTCTCATATACTATCCCAAGAAAATAGATCAATCCACAATTCAAACAATCATTGGATATTCAATTTAACACACCGGCACGCATAGTTAATGACTCAAAATACAATAGGGTGATGGAAACAAAATAAAATAAAAAAGAACAAATAAATAAATGCAGAAATTAAAAGCTAAAGGAAAGAAGAATAATCTTTTTGGTGGCCGATAGCTATATACATCCCCCTACAAAGGCTCCAAATTCAGGGAAGCACCTAAGCCGACTCAACATTACCTTCAAAACAAAAATTAAAAAATAAATAACAAAATAAAAATAAAAATAAAAATAAAAGAGAAAAAGAGAGAAAATTTAGGTTGCCTCCCAAAAAGCGTTTATTTAACGTCATTAGCTCGATGTTGCTTTTTATTCATCAAAATGGCTTGAAGCAAGAGAAGTAAGATGACGTCTTGCTTTTGTCAGATCTTTGCCTCCATGCTCTGTCACTAGATTTGGAATCAATCTGTAATAAATTAGTGGAAACTGGAGGATCTTTTCAGTTCCAGTAATTTTTAAGAGAGGAGGACATTTCTCCTTTTCATCAACAATCTTGGAAGTGGGAATATCCGTACTGATTGATTAGGAAGGGCTCCTACTAACCAAATCCTATAGAGGTTTATCTTGAATGCATTTGACAGGGGTATAGAGATCTGATATTGATGCAGATTTATCAAAAACATTAATAGTCACCTGATCACCATCCACCCTCAGAATGAGCTCTCCTCTAGGTACATCAAATAATGCTCCTAAAGTAGCCAAGAACAGTCTTCTAAGAATCAGAGGAATATCAGCATCCTCATCCATATCTAGAATCACAAAATCAACTGAAAAAATAAATTTGTCAACCTTCAATAGCAAATCTTCCACTGTACCATATGGATGTTTAATTGACCGATCAGCTAATTGAAGAGACATTGTAGTTGGCTTCACTTTATCAATTGCAAGCTTGCGGAGAATTGACAATGGCATTAAATTGATGCTAGCTCCCAAATCACATAGAGCTTTCTTAATAGTCAACTCACCAATAGTGCACAGAATGGTGAAACTACCTGGATCTTTCAATTTAGGTGACAGTTTCCTCTGAATTATAGCACTGCACTCCTCAGTAAGTGTCATAATCTCATCTTCCTTGAGTTTCCTCTTCTTCAAGAGCAAATCTTGTTACCAAGTGGCTCCAGCACTCAAGGGGGGTGAATTAAGTATAAAAAAATTTCACAAATACTTTAAAAATAAACACAAGTATTGAAGCTATTAAATAAATAAAGAGAAATTACTAGAGGAAGAAGAAAAGCTTTAAGAATAGCAAATAAATAAATATGCAATAATATTAAATTACGTTAAATAAAGAGATTGAGAAGAGAAGAGCAGACACGATATTTATCCTGATTCGACCACTAACCCACTTATGGTCTACGTCCAGTCCTCGAAAACTATTCGAAATTTTTCACTATGTATACAAGCTTCAATAGGTGCTTGCAACTGTTACACAAAAGAGTACTTTTCACATACAGGGAAACTCTACCCTTGTGCTAAAGCCTTAGCTTGCAGGGATACCTCACCCTTATACAAACCTTGAGGGATACCTCACCCTCGATACAGAAGAGCAGAATATAGATGAAGAGAAATTCTCACTTAGAGTAAATAATACAAATTGAAGTGCTGAGAAGCTCTTTATGGATATCTCAAAGTTTTACCAAAAAGAGCACAGAAAATAGGCATAAAGTATAAATCAGTTTTTCAAAGTAAGCGTAAATTAATCAAATAGCTGGGCAATAAAAAGAAGAGACCCACAGTCTTTATTTATAGAGTCAAGTTGAAGCAATTAATCTCGTAATTAATTCAAGAATATAGCCATTTCTTTCTATATCAGAATCCCGTGTTTATTCGAATACGTCTTTAGTTATTCGAATAACACGTTCTTTTCAAAAATATTTCTGAAAC
Source organism: Ormosia semicastrata (assembly GCA_029884595.1). NCBI lineage: Eukaryota > Viridiplantae > Streptophyta > Magnoliopsida > Fabales > Fabaceae > Ormosia > Ormosia semicastrata. The sequence continues at coordinate 83,533,195 of JAQQTO010000060.1, forward strand.
TGGTTATTCGAATCACATTTAGTTTATTCGAATAACACTGCCACAGAGGCTATCTTTAAAGCAGTTCTAAAAACTGGTTATTCAAATAACACTAGGTTTATTCAAATAACACTGTCATAAAAGGATTTCTGGATAATAGGTCTATTCGAATAACTGATAAGTTATTCGAATAGCTTATATAAAATAAGCTATACTGAAAACATTTTATTCGAATAACAAGAGTGTTATTCGAATAACACTTTTAAAAACAGAGGCGCGCAGTAGCAAATTTAAAACTTTATTCGAATAACTAATGAGTTATTCGAATAACTCAATTTGTAAAAAAAGTATAAATGCTTAAAAAAGTAGCCCAGATAGTTTTTCAAGAACATCAAAACTTTCTAAGTTAATTTCAAGATCAAAAATAGTTTTGGGATAAGTTTAAGAAAACATTTTTGTTTTATCTTGTAAAACCATGAGATATCCAAAAAGATCTCCGTACAAAGACTTTAAGTCCTAAAGCTAATCTTTGAAGTTCTTGGACTTAGTCTTCTCATCATCTTCATGTTTTTTATCATCAAAACTTAAACTTCATTGTAGCATAGTCAAACTCATTTTCCCCCTTTTTGATGATGACAAACTATCATTGAGAAAAACATTAGTTTAAAAAATTAGAATTCACAAAGATAAAGTTTAGAGATAACTTACTCCCTCTCTTTTTCATAAGAGGTGTTTTTAAATATCAGATGTGCGTAGCTCTCCCTTTCTTTTGGAATCCAATAACTGATTTATTTTTATCTGACTTTTCTCAAGAAGTACCTGTTACTTAATTTTTCTCCCCCTTTGGCATGATCAAAAAGTATAGGGGATCAAGGCAAAAACATGTAATAGGCATGGCAAACATATAAAATGTGTATAAACTCAAAAACAGATAATAGGATCAAAACATCAATGTCATTTATATTAAATTTTCAAAGTCATGTACAGCCTGAACAAATACATCAAGAAACAAACAATAAAAACAAAGCAAGACAAAGCAAAGCCTAAAAGTAGGCATCCGGTGGCAGAGGAGGGGAGTCAGCTGCTGGGGCAGGTAACACAGCTCGTAAAGCAGCAACCTCATGTTCAACACCTTCTATTCTGTCAAAAAGAAAATAGAAAAGGTGTGTTCCATGTAGGCTCAGTTATCACTCAAGGTGACCATGATCTGCTCCAAGGTGACTGGAGCAGGAGCAGGAGCAGTAGGTGCAGGAGGTACAGCAGCAGGAATATCAGCAGCAAGACCAACAGGAAGGTCTTCAGGGTCATTCTTATCATCACCAACTTCATCAAGATACACCCAGCCATCGGGAGTCCTGACCATCTTCATCTTGTTCAGGGTAAAGGATCCAAAGATATGATGGTGAGTCAATTTTTTCGCCCGCTCAGTCTCCAAGATCTGAGGGTACTTGCCTAGGAAGGCAGATATGATCAAGCCATAGGGCAAATCAGACCGTTCTTTGCCTTTTGCCTTCATCATATACTTCATGATAAAGGCAGGCCAGTTGACCTGATATCCTTTCTTAATGAGCCACAGCATGAAGATGTTGTCCTCACTCAGGTAGGCATAGTTGCCTCCCCGAGGTGCTAAGATGTGAGCAAAGGCATAGTGTAAAAGCCTATCTTGGCTCTTCAGAATGCCTCCCTTGACTCCCTTAGGAGGTAGGGCCAGGCCAAGCTTCAGTAGGTCTTCGATAGCTTGAAGTTTCTTGTACTCTTAATCCAGAGTTTCAATATCATCATCAAGGTTGCGCCCAATGGATTGCAACCCAAACATCTGTTGCTAATCACTAGGAGTAATGACCATGTGCTAATCAAAAACGTCTGAAGGAAGGTCTTCACCAATAATCTTCATATTGTAGTAGAAAATCTTTACCAAGTCTGGGTAAATAGGGGCTTAGTGTGAGCAGAAACGAAGAACACCCTGTGTGTCCAGAAGGTTGAGGAAGTCAAAGCCGCCTTCATTCTAGAAGAAGTTGAGATCCATGTACTTTGGGTGCATGAGGTTACGCTCCCAAAAGTGCATAATGAAGCGACCCAGTTCCTCTCAGTTGGAGGACAGCCTTCTAAGATCCAGAGGATTGTTGCAGAGGGCTATATTTATGCATGGGCGCTTGGCACGTGAAGAAGATGAGGCCATGAAGGAAGGTGTATGGTGAGGAAGGTGGAGAGGAAGGTGAAGGCAGAAAGAGAAAAGCATATAGATCAAAGAGAGAGAAGAAGATAGAACAGGTGGAAGGCAAAAAGAAATAGATAGAAGACTTTGAAGAGCGCAGGGATAGATATATAGAAAACCCGTGTTTATTCGAATAACAGGGGTGTTATTCGAATAGAACAGCTAGGAGACCCAAAGGTCATGACGTTTCAAACTCAAGTTATTCGAATAACTTTGTGTTTATTCGAATAACAGGCTCTATGAGAGAGCTGATTGCTAAAGTTTTATTCGAATAACTCTATGGTTATTCGAATAACCCAAGCAGAACAAATGCCTTGAAAAGGCATTTATTCGAATAAAAAGGAGTTATTTGAATGAGGCAGAGAGGATAAAACACAGGGACAGAGAAAACACTTCAAGTCTATTCGAATAGATCATGGTTTATTCGAATAAAACATGAAGACAAAAACATATTTAACACATATTATTCAAATAACATTGGAGTTATTCGAATAGGACAAATATCAACAAATAAAACTGTAGTTGCTTTAACTTATTTTATTGGAATAAATGGGGTGTTATTCGAATAAACTAAATATGCAACAGATTTTCTGGGCAAAAGATGAAGTTTATTCGAATAGCCATAGGTTTATTCGAATAAACGTATAATAAAAACATTAAAACACGTTTAGAGGATATAAATTCATATTTGACAACTTACCTGAAGATATTTTACCTGCAAAAAGAGAATTTAAGGATATCTCCAATGCTCAAGTCAGTAGAATTCAAGATCAATAAATATAAACATTTAAATGCAAGATTGATCCAAAATTCCAAGTTCTCTTCTTAGGTGAAAGAAAATTTCTTTAGGCAAAGGTTTTGTGAAAATATCAGCAAGTTGATTAGTTGTTTCAACAAATTCTAAAACACAATCATATTTTTGAACATGATCCCTTATAAAATGATGTCTTAGTTCAATGTGTTTAGACTTTGAATGCATGATAGGATTTTTAGTCAAGTTGGTTGCACTAGTATTATCACATCTTATAGGGATGTGATCAAGCTAAAGACCAAAGTCTAGAAGTTGTTGCTTCATCCATAGGATTTGGGCACAACAACTTCCGGCTGTAACATATTCAGCCTCAGCGGTGGATAAAGCCACACTATTTTGTTTCTTGCTATGTCAAGAAACTAAGGAACTTCCAAGCAAGTGGCATGTTCCACTAGTGCTTTTCCTATCCAATTTGTAACCAGTGAAATCAGAGTCTGAATAACTAACAAGACTACAAGTGGCACCTTTGGGGTACCACAAGCCCACTTGTGAAGTGCCACCAAGATATTTCATAATACATTTTACTACACTTAAGTGTGATTCTTTAGGATTAGCTTGGTATCGAGCACATATGCATATGCTAAATATAATATCAGGTCTACTAACAGTGAGATAGAGAAGGGATCCAATCATACCTCTGCATTTAGTGATTTCAATGGGTTTACCCGCTTCATCTTGTCTAAGTAGCATGAGGTGCTCATTGGAGTGTTCATATGCTTTGAGTTTTCCATTCTGAATCTCTTTAGGAGTTCTTTGTAGTATTTGGACTAGCTAATTAATGTTCTACTCCTTGTTTGTTTAATTTGAAGTCCAAGGAAGAAGTTAAGTTCTCCCATCATAGACATCTCAAATTCGCTTTGCATGATATTTGAAAAATTCTTGCATAGAGACTCGTTAGTAGCACCAAAGATAATATCATCTACATACACTTGTACAAGGAGAATGTCATGCTTATTATTTTTAATGAAAAGAGTTGTATCAACTTTGCCTCTTGAAAAATCATGTTCTAAAAGAAACTTACTCAACCTTTCATACTAAGCTCTAGGAGCTTGCTTTAAACTATATAAAGTCTTTTTAAGTTTGAAAACATGGTTGGGTAGTTCATGATTTTCAAAACCTGGAGGTTGTTCAACGTATGCTTCCTATTGAATAAAACCATTTAGAAAAGTACTTTTAACATCCATTTAATATAATTTAAAATCTATTATGCAAGTAAAAGCAAGTAACATTCTTATAACTTCTAGTCTAGCTACAGGTGCATAGGTTTCTTCATAATCTATTCATTCTTCTTGATTATATCCTTTAGCTACAAGCCTAGTTTTATTTCTTATTATTAGGCCAGCTTCGTCAAGTTTGTTCCTAAAGACCCATTTGGTGCCTATGATTGGATGATCATTGGGCCTTGCAACCAATTCTCATACTTAGTTTCTTTCAAATTGATTTAACTTTTCTTGCATTGCTAAAATCTAATGTTCATCATCAAAGGCTTCATTTAAGTCTTTAGGTTCTATTTGAGAAACAAAAGCCATATGATTGCATGCATTTCTAATTAAGTTTCGAGTACTTACACATTTGGATACATCACTTATTACTTAGTCAAGCGGGTGGTATCTTGAAGTTCATCATTCTTTGGGGAGGTCCATGGCTTATGAGTTCTCTCGAGTTGGGGGTTCCTCTTGACTTTCTTCTATTTCTTTATCATTCAAGTTAGTTTTTGCCAAAGTTTCTACAACATCATCAATAACAAGATCTTTTCTCAATCCATTTGGGTCAGTTTCATCAAATCCAATATGAATGGATTCTTCAACAATCATAGTTTTCTTATTATAAACTCTAAAAGATTTGTTATTATTAGAATAGCCAAGAAATGTACTTTCATCAGACTTAGCATCAAACTTACCTAGGTTATCCTTTCCATTATTTAAAACAAAACATGTGCAATCGAAAACATGAAAATGTGAGACATTTGGCTTTCTTTCCTTGTATAATTCATATGAAGTTTTCTTTAAAATAGGCCTTATAAGGGCCCTGTTCATTATGTAATAAGTTGTACTTACAGCGTCCGCCTAAAAATACTTAGGAAGAGTAACCTCATTGAGCATAGTTCTTGTCATTTCTTCTAAAGAACAATTTTTCCTTTCTACAACTCCGTTTTGTTGTAGAGTTCTAGGGATAGAAAAATTATACTCAATGTCATGTTCATTACAAAAAGTTTCAAAAGCATGATTTTCAAATTCGCCACCATGGTCACTTCTTATAGAAGAAATTGAAAAATCTTTTTCGTTTTGAATAACTTTGGTAAGTCTTTTAAAAGCTAGAAATGCATCATTTTTATTTGAAAGAAATAAAGTCCATGTGAACCTAGAAAAATCATCCATAATCACTAAAGTATAGTAATTCCCACCAAAACTCATAGTTCTAGATGGTCCAAAAAGATCCATGTGCAAAAGTTGTAAAGATCTAGAAGTTGAAACTATATTTTTTGCTTTAAAAGAGACCTTTACTTGTTTTCCCTTTTGACATGTATCACATAATTTATCTTTTATAAAATTGAGGTAGGGTAGTCCAATTACTAGCTCTTTAAAGACCAACTTTTTTAAGTGGTCCATGTGAATGTGTGCAATTCTCCTATGTCATAACCATGAATCATCATTCTTACTTAAAAGACATTTCACATCATTTGAAGATATATCATAAAGACTAATCATATAAATATTGTTGACTCTATGACTAATGAACTTAACATGCTTATCGTTTTTATCTTCAATTATGCAGCAATTTGAATCAAAAATAACTTTATTTCCTTTATCGCATAATTGGCTAATACTAAGTAAGTTATGTTTAAGTCCTTCAACAAGTAATACATTATCTATAGAGGAGTTAGGACTCTTACTGACTTTGCCGATTCCAAGAATCTTTCCTTTGTTGTTATCACTATATGTAACGTGTCCATGATTCTTAGGAACAAGCAGCGTGAATTTGGAGTCATCTCCAGTCATGTGCTTGGAGCAGCCGCTATCGAAATACAAATTTGAGCTTCTGGCCTTCAAGCACACCTACAACATATGTTTAATTTTTAACTTTTGGTACCCAAATTTTCTTGGGTTCTTGAGTGTTAGTTTTAGGAATAGTACCCTTAGGGACCCAAACCATTTTTGTTCCACTCTTTGTATTTATATTTTTGGTAGCATTGCATGTTGATGCATTGTGTCCCTTCTTCCCACAATAAAAGCATTTAATAAAAGGACTGCTAGAAGTACTTGAGTGAATAAAGAAATTTTTATAAAATTTATACTGATTTTTGGGGTTGTAACCTATACCAACCTTTTGAAAAATAGCTCTTTGTTTTCCTAATAAAATATTCAAATTATCTCTTCCAAAGGTAAATTTAGAAAGTGTGTTCTTTAAGTCCTCAATTTCTTTTTCAAGATTTTGACATGATAAGCAAGATGAAGAAGTTGAGATATGAGAAGAACAACTTGTACAAGCATCAATTAATCCTAATGTTTCATTTTCAATTTTTAATTCTTCAATTTCTTTATTTAAAACAAGAATTTGATTTTCTAGAGAAGAAATTATTTTCTTAGAATAAAAAATTAATTTTGTAAGCCTTATTGATTCTTTATACAATTCTTCAAAGGCATTTTGTAATTCATCATAAGAAGGTAATAAGTCACAGTTAGAACTTACCTTATTGTCGCTTTCATCTCCTTCTTCTCCTTTGGCCATGAGACATAGATGGGCTTTTTCACTATCTGAACTGTCAGAGGAGTCCATGTCATTGTCATCCCATGCTATGTAGGCTCTTCTCCCTTTTCTGTCCTTGAAGGGCTTCTTTTCAACTTTCTCTATTTTTTTTTGATAGATTGGGCACTCCATCTTCATGTGACCCAGTTTTTCGCATTCTTAGCAAGTTAGAGTTGATGATGCTCCTTCTTCTTTATGATAAGTCTTTTTTTGGGGGAACGGTGTCTTCTTTATGTTCCTTTCTTCTTGAGAAACCTTCCAAATTTCTTTACAAGGAAATTGAGGTTCTTTTCATTCAGCTCAAGGTTGTGCGCTTCATCTCCATCATTTTCTTCTTCAATATCGATGTTGGAGGAGGTGACTTTAAGTACGATTCCCTTTTTCTTCTTATCAGTCTCTTCACTTTGGCTTAATCTGTTCAGCTCCAGCTCGTGTTCTTGAAGTTTTCCAAAAAAGGTAGCTAATGTCATGGTTGACAAATCCCTCGATTCTGATATGGCTATTACCTTGGGTTGCCAAATCCTGCTCAGACATCTCAAAACTTTATTAATCAAATCTCCGTTAGAAAAACTCTTTCCTAATGATGCAAGATGATTAACTATGTGGGTGAACCTCTTTTGCATTTCCTGAATGCTTTCTCCTTAGTTCATTCTGAATAATTCATATTCACGAGTAACAGAATTTATTCTCGACCTCTTTACTTCACTAGTACCCTCATGGGCAACTTGTAAAGTATCCTACATTTCTTTAGCAATTTTACAATTTAAAATTCTGAAAAATTCATCATACCCCAAAGCAGTAGTAATGATGTTTTTGGCTTTTAAATTACGTTAAACTTTTATTTTATCCTTATCTGACCAATCACTTCTCGGTGTCTCGATTTTTACACTATCGACCTCTTTTGTAGGTATAAATGCGTCATTTTCGACAGCATCCCACACATTGAGATTAATAGCTTCGATGAAGATTTTTATTCTTTCCTTCCAAAAGGCATAACCATCCCCATTGAAAAAGGGTGGTCGGTTTATGGAAGATCCTTTTGAAAAATCACTTGAGGAAGTCATGTTCTCTTGAAGCTGCTAAACTCTTTAAACAATAGTCTAGCTCTGATACCACTTGTTATCAGGTGGCTCCAGTACTCAAGAGGGGGGTGAATTGAGTATAAAAACTTTTCGCAAATACTTTTAAAATAAATACAAGTATTAAAGCTATTAAATAAATAAAGTGAAATTACTAGAAGAAGAAGAAAAGCTTTAAGAACAGCAAATAAATAAATATGTAATAATATTAAATTGCATTAAATAAAGAGATTGAGAAGAGAAGAGCAGGCACAATATTTATCCTAGTTCAACCACTAACCCACATGTGGTCGATGTCCAGTCCTCAAAAACTATCTGAGATTTTTCACTATGTATACAAGTTTCAATAGGTGCTTGCAACTGTTACACAAAAGAGCACTTTTCACACATAGGGAAACTCTACCCTTGTGCTAAAGTCTCAGCTTGCAGGGATACCTCACTCTTATACAAACCTTGAGAGATATCTCACCCTCGATATAGAAGAGCATAATATAGATGAAGAGAAACTCTCACTCAGAATAAATAATACAAATTGAAGTGCTAAGAAACTCTCTATGGATATCTCAAAGTTTTAACAAAAAGAGCATAGAAAATAGGTGTAAATTCTAAATCAATTTTTCAAAGCAAGCGTAAATTAGTCAGATAGCTGGGCAAGAAAAAGAAGAGACCCACAGTCTCTATTTATAGCGTCAAAAAGGAATTCAGCCATTGAAACAATTAATCTCGTAATTAATTCAAGAATATGGCCGTTTCTTTCTATATCAGAATCTCATGTTTATTCGAATACGTCTTCAGTTATTCAAATAACACGTTCTTTTCAAAAACATTTCTGAAACTGATTATTCAAATAACATATAGGTTATTTGAATAACACTGCCACAAAGGCTATCTTTAAAGTAGTTCTAAAAACTGGTTATTCAATTAACACTAGGTTTATTCAAATAACACTATCATAAAAGGATTTCTGGAAAACAGGTCTATTCGAATAACTTATCAGTTATTTGAATAGCTTATATAAAACAAGCTATACTGAAAACATTTTATTCGAATAATAAGAGTGTTATTCGAATAACACTTTTAAAAATAGAGGCTCGCAGCAGCAAATTTAAAACTTAACTAATGAGTTATTCGAATAACTCAATTTGTAAAACAAGTATAAATGCTTAAAAAAGCAGCCCAGATGGTTTTTCAAGAACACCAAAACTTTCTAAGTTAATTTCAAGATCAAAAACAGTTTTGGGATAAGTTTAAGAAAATGTTTTTGTTTTATCTTGTAAAACCATGAGATATCCAAAAAGATCTTCGTACAAAGACTCTAAGTCCTAAAGCTAATCTTTGAAGTTGTTGGACTTAGTCTTCTCATCATCTTCATGTTTGTTATCATCAAAACTTAAACTTCATTGTAGCACAGTCAAAGACAAATCTTTCATGAACTTTGCATAAGAGGGCATCTACTCAAGTGCTTCAGCAAAAAGGATGTTTATCTATAATTTCTTGAAAACTTCTAAGAACTTAGAAAATTGTTTTTCTTGAATCTCCTTCCTAAATCTTTGAGGGTATAGAAGTTTAGCATAAAGTGAAGGATTAACTATTTTCTTCAGCTCTAAGTGTTTCTTTTTTCTCTGCACTCTCGGTTGTTCCTCCTTAACTTCAACCTCTTTACAATCATCCTAAGACAAAACCTCTTCAATCGAAACCTCGGTACTTTCACTCTGATTTTTTGCAGAATTAGATTCTTCATTCTTGTCTTCTTCTAAAGTCTTACCACTTTTCAAAGTGATTGCATGACATTGCTCCTTTGGATTCACCACAATATCACTTGGTAAACTACCTAGAAGTCTTTCTTGAAGCTGCTTTGCCATTTGCCCCATTTGATTCTCAAGACTTCTAATAGCGGCCTCATGATTCTTAAAATTAGTTCTCGATTCCTCCATAAAAGCTAAAGTCTGTTGCACAAAAATAGAGGTCTACAGAGAAAGTTTCTCTATTGTAATCTCAAGAGGAGACTTCTTCTCTGGTTGAGGATTCAATGACACTGTTTGATTACTCCAAGAAATATTGGGATGATTGCTACCTTGGATTATATGTATTTGAAAATGGAATACCTTGGGGTTTAGAAGGATTACCTATATAATTTACTTGCTCTTGTGAACTGAAACCAAAATTGATTGCCTCACATCCACCATTAGCATGGTTACCTCCACAGAAATCACAAATAAACACTAGGTGGTTCATAGAATTTACCTGCATACTCTTAACTCGTTTGGTAAGGTTAGTTAACTGTTGCGAAATAGTTTTGTTTTGAGCAAGTAAAACATCGAGAGTACCAAGCTTCATAACTCCTTGTTTGACTACTACTCTCCCACTAGGCAACTGATATTCATTGGTCGCCATGGTCTCAAATAGTTCTTGAGCCTCTTCAGGAGTTTTAGTATTTAAAGACCCACCTACAGATGCATCTACCATAGCCCTGGTAGGATGATTTAAACCATTATAGAAAATTTGCACCTGCTGCCAAACCTCAAATACATGATGAGGACATCTCCTTAATAGCTCCTTGAATCTCTCCTAAGATTCATATAACGACTCCCCTTGATTTTGAGTGAAACAAGTTATTTCACCTCTCATCTTCACAAACACTGATGGAGGGAAGTATCGAGTTAAGAATTTACTAACCAGGTCCTCCCAAGTAGAGATGCTCCCTTGTGGTTGTGCTTGTAACCAGCTCTTTGCTTTGTCTCTTAGAGAAAATGGGAACAGCCATAATTTAACGGCATCATCAGTTACGCTATTATACTTAATAGTATCGCAGAGCTGCAAGAAATTTACAATGTGCAAGTTTGAATCTTCTGCTTGACCTCCCCCAAACTGATTTTGATGCACCAACTATAGAAGTGCTGGTTTAGTCTCAAATTTATTAGCCTGAATAGCAGGACGCACTATACTGGTTGAAACACTTTCATCAGATGGAGTAGCAGAGTCACCCAACGTGCGTCTTCACTCTACAGTTACAACTACTTCTGCCATCTTTACTTCTGCAATTATTTTTCTTTCTCTAGCTGTTTTCCTGTTTGCTCTTACTGTTCTCTCTATCTCTGGATTAAAAAGTAATTCTTCTGACTCCCAAGAACCTTGCATAAACAAACAAACAAGCAACCCAGAGTGAAAAAAGAAAAGAAATTAAAAATTAAAACAAACAATTAAAAATAAAATTAAACAAAGAAAAATAAATGTCTAAATTAGTATCTTTTCAACTACTATTTAATATTAATAATAATAATCCCCAGCAACGGAGCCAAAAACTTGTTGTGATATTGGCAAGTGCACCAAATCACAAAATGTAATAAAAAGTGAGTAGAGTATCATCCCACGATGATTAAGTTATTAATTACGAAATTTACTGAAAATGATACTATTTAAGCTAACGAAAAGAAAGTTAATAAAAACAATAAAAAGAAAGAATACATAAAAATAACAAAAGTCAAATTTAATTAATTGGGTTGAGTTAGAAAACAATGATATGAAAATGTTAGGGGTCAGATTTCGCTTGAACTCTTTAAATGCACATTCAAAAATTGGTTTAACTATGTTCTATTTCAATGATTTATGATTAATTCCTAAAAATTAATTAATACCTAATCCCTTGGTATATTAATCCTCTTACACCGGTTGATCTTAACTAATCCCTTAGTCTAACCCCAAATAGAAAGGCATTATCAAGAATGAGGGAATTAAAAGAAAGACCACATAACCCACAACATCTATTCCTAGCGATTGCAGAAGTTATGGTGTTTATCACAAGTTCTAGGTTTATGCAAATTTTCTCAAATCATATATCAACCCAAAAGATCATTCCCAAATTGATCAGGTTTAGAAAAGCATGAAGAATAGAGATAAACATGTAAATCATGAAATAAAAACATAAATTAAACTCATAAAAGAAGTTACATCATCAAAGTTCAAGATCCATCATCACCTTAACAAAAAAAGGTTTAGTTACACGTGGAAAAAGAAGAATACAAAAGGAAGAATATGAAAAACTCCATTGTAGAAAAGTGGAAAGGTTGAAGAAAATTCTTAATCTTCAAACCTAATTGCGCTCACACCACATTAGGGTTTGTGCCTCTTGACGACTGCTGCGTTCTGTCCAAGTGTCTCCACAAGTATGTAAAAGTGTAAAATTGTTTAGCAAAACTTCTCTTTAAATAAAGAATTCATGTTGTTGTGTATGCGTTCAGCGATCAGGCGCTCAGCTTTCAATACTTAGGCGCTGGCCCACTAATCAGGAATCCAACTGTGCACAACGCGTGCTCAAGCGGTGATGGCCCAGCGCTTAAGTGCTAGGCTTCTGAATTAATTTTCTTCTTTTTTTCTGCTTCTTTAAATATCCAATCTTCTCCATATGCAATTACCTACAAAAAATACATAAAAACACGTAATAAGAACACAATTAAAATAATAAAAATCATAATAAAACTTAAAAACAAAACTAAATCAAAAATATTAAAAGATGATGAAAATCCAAGATTTTGAACCATAAAAACATGAATTTTTGTAGGTTCATCAGTAACGGTTTTAGCTCCAACTTTGGTGGCTGCACTATAGAGGGAAGTAATCTAGTGGGTTGCTATTGCTCTGCTTCTGCTGCTTGAACCTCTGCATATTTATCACCTGTTGCACAATCTGCTAACTTAGGAATAGATTCATCACATCCCAAAAATGTAGATATTTCAGAACACACAGAACACAACTTATCACCATCACAAGAAGCACACAAATCACCACACACAAAGTCATCAAAATCAACAATCTCTGGAAACTCCTCACACAAGTCAGTATATGAGTTATCAACCAAATCATCAATTAAATCAATATGAAAAATAGAATGTTATTCCATGGGTGTTTTATAGCATCAAGAATATTAAACCTCACAATGGAATCTCCAAACTCCATGGAAAGAACTCATGCATGCACATCAATCTTTGTCTGTGCAGTTTTGAGGACAGGTCTTCCTAGAATGAGTTGGGCCTTGCCGGATGATGACTCTCCCTCCATCTCCAAAATGTAAAAGTCAGCTAGGAATATCAATTCGTTCACCCAGACCAATACATCCTCCACCAAACTAGTTGGGTAAGTATTACTCCTGTTAGCTAGCTAGATCACCACACCTATAGCCTGCAAAGGACCAAGTTCAAGGGAATTAAAAACAGACATAGGCATTACATTAATGGAAGCACCTAAATTTAGCATGGCATGCTCAAATCTGTGATTTCCTGTTATGTAAGAAATTATAAAAGTTCCAGGATCCTTGCACTTCTGTGGGCTGGATAAGGGCTGAAACATTTTACCCCATGTTGATTCTCTCATTGCCTTTTAGTTGCCTCTTGTGTGTACATAGTTCCTTCAAGAACTTGGCATACTTCGGTATCTGCTTGATTATCGCCAATAATGGAATATTGAGTTCCACTTTCCTAAAAGTCTAAGGGAGCTATCTGTCCTTCTCTGCCTCATGTATCTTTCTGGTGCCAATGGCTCTCTGTGGAAAGGGAAGAGCCACTACAGGCAGCTATTGCTCATTAGCAACAACTGATTTCTTCTGACGCTCAAATTTTTGGGCTGGTTCATCAAAAATTGTTTCTTTTATTGGTTTATGCTTACTGGCTAGTTGAGACTCAGATGATGCTTCTATAGATTTTCTAAACTTCAGCATAATGACAGTCACATTTCCCTTTGGATTGGGAATTGTTTGGGAAGGGAGTTGTCCAGAACCTTGGGCTTGTAGCTGACTCAATGTAGATGCTAATTGTCCAATTTGAGTTTCTAAATTTTGTATGATGGCCTCTATCCTCAATTGGAACTGGATATTATTTGTGGCCATCTGTTTCACCAAATCATCAGATGAAGGCTCAGGTTTCGTGGCTGCTGGACTTGGTTGTTGTATAGGTTATTGGAATTGTCCACTTAGTCCAACTTGAGATTGAAACTGCTGTTGTCTCATTAGCTGTTGGAAGGGCTGCCTATACTGCAATGGTTGCTACTATTGTGAAGCTGCATTGCCATATCTCATATTTGGATGGTCTCTCCAACGAGGGTTGTATGTGCTGGAGAATGGATCATTTTTAGGCTGCTGCTGCTGATATTGTGGTTTACCAGGAAAGACACCTGCTGCAACAATAAATTGATCTAGAAAAAAAAAACCATCATCCTGAAGTATAGGACATCATCTATGCGATGTGAAGGACAAGAACAAATACCACACACTTTTGCAGGCCTTTGCACAGGTAATTGTTATCCCAGTGCCAACTGTCTCACCAAGGAAGTCAGCTCATCAAGTCTATGCTCCATTCTCTGTTGATCAGCATTAGAAAGCTGGACTTCATTGAATCCTTTGGTTTGAGTTATCATTCTAGTACAAAATTACTGTGACTTGGCAACCATGTTTGTAATTAGGTCTCTGGCAGCAACTGGGGTTTTGTCAACTAGGGCACCTCCACTCGCAACATCTTCCATGCTTCTGGCCATTGGCAGCAAGCCTTTGTAAAAGTACTGGATCAACAGTTGATCACTAATTTGGTTATGTGGGCAGCTTGCACATAATTTCTTGAATTTCTCCCTGTATTCATACAAGGTCTCACCACTAATCTGTCTGATCCCACATATATCCTTTCTAATTGTAGCAGCTCTTAAGGCAGAGAAAAATTTCTCCAGAAATAGTCTCTTCATGTCATTCCAACTTGTTATGGTAGCTAACTACAAGTACTATAACCAGTCCTTGGCTACACCATCTAATGAAAAGGGAAAGGCTCTCAACTTGATGTGTTCCTCTATAATTCTTTGTGATTTCATGGTGGAGCAGACCACGTGGAACTCTTGTAAGTGCTTTTGAGGGTCCCTCCTGCAAGGCCATGAAACTTAGGCAGCAAGTGAATTAAACCAGATTTAAGTTCAAAATCAGCATCCAAATCAGGATATTGAATGCACAATGATTGATAGTTCACATTAGGTGTAGCTAGTTCCTTTAAGGTCCTATTTTGCATATTATCAGCAATGATATCAGCCACAGTTGCAAAATTACTTAAACTTTCAAGTTCACTTGCAGATTCAATGTCAAAATCAAATTCAGATGCAATTTTTTCACTAAGTCTACGAGCTCTAATCAATGTATGCAAGGTTCTTTCAATCTCAAGATCAAAATCATGTAAAGAATTACTTTGAGACCTAGTCATGCATCATTCACAGCTTAAAAAAACACAAAAACTCCAAAAAAGCAAAATGCACTACACAACACTAAAAATGCACCAAAATAAATCTAATTGACTTATCAAATGATTTTTAAAAATTATAGGACCACCACATCATGAAAACTACAAAAAAAAATAAAACCAAAAAATGAAATAAAAAATCTTTAAAAATTGAAAAAGTGGTCTAAACGATGGAATTTGAAAAAACCAGGGGTGACGTTACAGTTTACTGTGAGCCTTGTTTATTAGGCTATTTTCCTTTAATGGACCAAGTTTCAGCTCATTCTAGGCACATTTGTCAGTACGAAATTCTACAAAGTGACCCGTAATAATTCGTTTTCGCCTGAAAAAAACAAAAACACAACAACAAAGAGGTTAGTGAAGGATTAGAAGTCAAATATACTCTTAATAATATTGAGCAAATCAGAATGATCCCTGGCAACGACGCCAAAAATTTGATAACTACCGAGGCTACCAAATTTAAATCAATTTATAACCAATTTAACAAAATTACTTGCAGCATAAGGAAACATCGAGTTGAGCCCATAGATCACTCTAATTATGATCAGGAAATCAAATTAAGTAGTTAGTAAATAAGGGGAAAGAGGTTTGTAAAATCAATTAACAAAAATAGAAAGCAATTAAAGAAGAGAAAACAAAATTAAGAAATAACTAACTCAAGAGAACTAACCAATCTTAATATTAATCTATCCTTGATCACTAAAGATCCATTCAATTATTAACAAAAAGCTTGGTCTCAGATCATATCAAGACGTCTCTCAATGATAACAAATATTGTACTAGAAATGCTTCCAGAATTCAATTAATTAAGGTTAGACAAATTAAGCATCCATCCAAAACCCAAATTAACTTAAAAACCAAGATCTAACCAAGCTAAACAATTCATCAAACACCTTTGATACCTTATTTAATCTCTGAAATCCTCTCTTAGCACATGATAATTACACAATCAACATATGAAAATCCTAACCAAATTAAGCATTCAATCATAATCAAATAAAGAGAAGAAGAAGAAGAGAAACTTGATTAAGAATCGAATGTATAACAATTGAAATAGAATCTCAAGATTAATCATCAAGAATGTCAATCCCTTGGATTGACTAAAGGCTCTAACCCTCCATTAATGGGAGTGAAGAACTCAAAAAAAGAAGAGAACAAGATAAAAATCTAAAGAGAAGGGAGAAAACTCTAGGAAGAAGAATCAAATAAAATGGCTAGGGTTTTTCTCTATCTCGGATCTCCTCTTTATAACAAAATAACTGACCTGAAAAATTAGAATCCTAATTTCCCCTAGGTTAAAGTTAATTTTTGGTCTCTTAGCTTTCATTGGCCACTGAAATCACTTCAATTGGGTTTAAGATGAGAGAGTTATGCCCAATTCACTCTTAACAGGTCTTTGATCCCATCATCCAATTTCACAGGGGTGAAACACTAACAAAACGTTGTAGTTTCAATTTGTGGTCTTCATAAGAGTTGAAGATCTATATCTTAACTTTTGAATGGCACTAGCTTTAGGTCTATATCATACTTACAGCCCAAGTTATGGCCCAATTAGTTTCACTATTTGGGTTATGTGATAGAACCCGAGTTCTGTCTTCCAAGCCCAATTCGGTCCACTAGACATCCAATTGAGACTTCGAGCTATTCATTAAAGATGTAGAGCTTTCTCTTAGCTTTCCTATAAGGTAATATTCATAATTATTGTATCTCAAAAACTCAAGATATAATCGAAATACAAAAATAGTGTAAAATGCTAATAACACTGGAAAAATCAATCAAGCCCAATTTGAGTCCAAACTTATAAATTGTGACCAAAATTAATTAATTAAGCATATAAGAGGTCCAAGAGACTAAATATGAGGGTTAACTAATGTATAAAAATCGTGTTTATCAACAACCAAAGTAGCGGAGAAAGAAAAAAGAACGTGAGCAGAACACAATATTTGAACCATCACAGTATGCCAAGATCTTATTCCCACAGAGGTTGAAGAAGGACAATCAAGAGAGACAATTCTTTAAGTTCCTCGATGTCTTCAAGAAGCTTCAAATAAACATCTCCTTTGCTGAAGCACTAGAATAGATGCTCTCTTACGCTAAATTCATAAATGACTTGCTCTCAAAGAAGAGGAAACTCAAAGAAGATAAGACAGTGATGCTTATTGAAGAGTACAGTGCTATAATTCAGAGGAAACTGCCACCTAAATTGAAATATCCAAGTAGTTTCACCATTTCTTGTACTATTAGGAAGCTGAATATTAGGAAAGCTCTTTGTGATCTTAGGGCAAGTATCAATCTTATGCCGCTATCTATGATGCACAAGCTGGGAATTGAAAAGGTAGAGTCAACAATGATATCCCTTCAACTAGAAGATCGATCTACCAAGCATCCTTACAATATTGTCGAAGATGTGTTAGTTAAGGAAGACAAATTTATTTTTCTAGTTGATTTTGTGATGCTAAATATGGACGAGGATGCTGACATTCCTCTCATTCTGGGAAAACCATTTTTGGTAACTTCAGGAGCTGTGATTGATGTACCTAGAGGTGAACTCATATTGAGAGTGGATGGAGACCATGTAATAATGAATATCTTTGGGGATGTTAAATCTTCCCCAATGTCAAATCTCTATGCCCCTATCAATATCATTCAAGCTAAGAAGCATGAAATCTTATCTATCAAAGACCCCCCACCATTCTACACAATTGATGTTGATCCTCCTAAGACTCAAGTTGTCGAAACAGAGAAAGATCTTCCCATAATCCATGGTTCATTGTAAACCTATCCTTCATTTATTGATCGATTGAAAGTACCATGGCCTAGTGGAATCTCTCATGCCAAGGCGTATTTGGGACAATCAAGTCCTTGTCAAGTTCAAAATGTTGTTGGAAGCATTCCTAAGGCCATTGACGAAGGATGGAAGTATTACTTTGAAAAGGAGAAAACGTCATCCTATTTCTATTGCTTTAAGCCATCATGAACAAAAGGAAATGTCAAACTAATGACATTAAACAAGCACTTCTTAGGAGACACCCAAGTTTTCTTTCTTTTTCTTTGCTCTTTTATCCTTTCGGTTTCGGTTAGTATTTGTTTTTGCTATTATTTTGTTATTTCTTATTTTATTAACTAATATTTTTCTATCCACAATGACCTAAACCACATCAAAACCTGGCTGAGTCTTGGGCAACCCCATGACAAAGTCCATTATGATGTTATCCTATTTCCACTTGGAATGCAAAGTCTATATCTAAACTTAATCATTCCATCATCCACCACATCAAACTCTTTTGGGTTTCCTAAGAAGATTTGCTCAAGTACATCCCCTAGAGTCTCATCTTTCTTTTGAGCTTCTAAGATCTGAGTCCTCAAGTTATTAACTATGTCCACTTTACTCACACAGAGACTATGTGGTAACACAGTCACTGTAAGACTAAAATATCTAAAACTCTCAAGAAGTTCACTCTTTTGGATCATCATCAGAGACACATGAAAGGATTTCCTACTTAGTGCATCGGCCACTACATTGGCCTTACTTGGATGGTACTTCAACTTAAAGTTATAGTCCTTTAAGAACTCCATCCATCTTCTCTGTCTCATGTTCAGCTCTTTCTGATCAAATAAGTACTTCAAACTCTTATGATCACTGAACACCTCAAATTGGACTCCGTACAAGTAATGTCTCCAAACCTTTAGGGCGATCACTAACGCAGCTAACTCCAGATCATGAGTAGAGTAGTTCTCCTAATGCGACCTCAAATGCCTTGGTGCATAAGCAACTACTCTCCTATGTTACATCAGAACACACCCTAAACCCAACTTTGAAGCGTAATAGTACACCTTAAAGTTCTCCAAAGCATCTGGAATTACCAACACCAGTGTAGTGTTCAACCTTAACTTCAACTCTTAGAAACTATTCTCACAACTTTGAGTCCATCCGAAAGTACTACCTTTCCTAGTCAATCTAGTCAAGGGTAGCACTAACTAAGAAAATCCTTTTTATGAACCTTCTATAGTACCCGCCAAGCCTATCAAGCTTCTAATCTTGATCACCGAGGTGGGTCTCTCCCACTATAACATTGTCTCAACTTTACCAGGGTCCACTGAAATCCCACCCTGAGATATCACATGGCCTAAAAGCTGCACTTGTTTAAGCCAGAACTCATATTTAGATAGCTTGACAAACAACCTCTTCTCCTTAAGGTTTCTAAAACTACTTCACGTATTGCTCATGTTCCTCTATTGTCTTAGAATAGATTAAGATATCATCAATAAATACTACTACAAACTAATCTAGGTAAGGTCTAAAGATCTGATTCATGTAATCCATGAACACCGCTAGTGCATTCGTGAACCCAAAGGACATCATAAGGTACTCATAATATCCATACCTAGTTTTAAAAGCGGTCTTAGGGATATCCTCTTCCCTAACCCTTATCTGATGATATTTATGTTGGGAATTGCGGATCAAAATATCTCGCAGCGGAATAATAGGATTCCCACACAGGATCCATGCGAAAAGTCCATAATCCGAGTTTTTTAAAATTTACCTCTTGAAGCGTGATAAACACAAGCGAGGTGAATCACCAACACCGTAATAGCGACGATGTTTCTGCGGTATCCACACGAACAGACTTGCAAAAGGAGTCACGCCTCTGTTTCGCCTGCGAATAGAAGAGAAGAACCTTTCTTTGTCTCTCACTCACTTTCTTAGGTGCGGCTAGGGTTGTGATGTAACCTCTATAGCAGCCCCCCTTAATAGACTATTTATAATAGTGGCTGCCTTAAGTGAGTGTGAGTAGTAGCAAGGTAAGCTGTGCAACCCTAAAACCCATCTGTCATGAGTTAGGCCCACAATTGAATCCGAGTCCAACTTGGATCCTTATTGCTCCAATTTAGTCTGTTCTAAGTGTGCGACCCTGTAGGTTCTCATGACGTTGGTAGTAATATTAAAATCTCATTTTAATATTACAAACAGTGAGCGGTATCTAGCAACACATCACTGCTACCCAAGTAATGAGAATGTCAGTGATTTGACATAACCTATCCGTGATCAATGTTTCCGTGTAGTTTAGTCCCTTTGTCAAGATATCTAGATTGAACACAAGGCATGGAATGCGTCACCCTTGTATAGTCCAATCATTCGTTTCACGATACTCGAGTAGACTTTGTAACAATAAATGAGATCAATATCTCATATTGACTCATTTGAGCATGGCCATGCATTTCGCAGCCTCACTCACTCAATCGGGGGGCCCGAAGATATCGCTCTGTTATGTAGGAGTGACAAATTCCATCTAGGTCACTCACATCCTCTCGCATGATTTGCGGTATGTCCAATAACCAACTTTATAATCACCTTGTTACGAGATGACGTTTGATGGCATTAAAACACACAACTCCTCATGTAGGAATCGTAGTAATTTCAGGTCAAAGGACCACAAACACCATTATCACTATGAGAATCGCTTATGACACTCACGTAACGATCCATGTAGCGTTCTCATGGTAGGTCAGTCCAGTACATCATTACTCTAATATGTACCAATGTGAAGACTTGATATCTCATATCCATGACCCGTGAGATACGGTCATCAGTCTCTACACATACTAGTCTCAATGTATTATTGTTGTCCTAATTAACAATAATACTTGACTAGGGACATTTAAGAATAGTGTTGTAACCAAAAGGATCTCACGATCAAGTCATTCACTTGATGTCCTATGGCATCAAACTTACTATTCTAAGGACTTTATTATGTTTATCAAAAAAGAACACAATAAATGAAATGCCTCATATATAAAATAGCATAATAGAATATATGTAAATACTGAAAATGTATTAGCCTCTAGGGCATACACCAACAATTTAGATCTAAGGTTAATTTTTGAGAAATCCGAAGCTCCCCTCAGTTGATCCATTTGATCATCTATCTTAGGCAATGGATACTTATTTTTATGGTTACCTTGTTCAACTACCTATAATCAACACAAAGCCTCATGGTACCATCCTTCTTTTTCACTAATAACACAGGTGCTCCCCATGGGGAAACACTTAGTCTAATGAATTATTTGTCCAACAAATCCTTGATTGCTTTTTGAGTTCCACTAACTCTAACGGTGCTATCCTATAGTGTGCTATAGATATAGGTCCCATCCTAGGCACTAAATCTATAGTAAACTGTATTTCTCTCACGGGTGGCAACTCAGCTATCCTACTCAGGAATACCTCAGGATATCCTCTCACCACAGGTATATCATCTATGCTCTGCTCAACCTAAGCACTTAAAGAGAAAAGGAGAACATAACCTAGAGCTCTCTCCACTAAACAATGATTCACCTAATTCGCATGTGATACACTGACTTAGAAGGAATAACTCTAGAAGGTATTTTCGACAAGAACACAAGGGTTTTATCTAACAATTCAAAACTACATAGTTAGAGGCAACCAATTCATGCTAAGAATGACATCAATATCTACAAGAGGTAAACATATTATATATACAAAAAAAGTCCTATCTTCTACTTTTATACAACAATCAAGACATATTTTTGAAGTTGCAACTAGTTTACCGGTGGGAGTAGACACAAACAAGTCATATGAAAGTTCAAATACAGGTAAATCCAGCATATTCACACAATCATAAGAAATAAAGGAGTGGGATGCTCCCGAATCATATAACACAGTTAAAAGATGATCGTGAAGTATGCATTTACCTTGGATAAGGTCCAAAGATTGAGTCACCACTTCACCATTTAGAGTGTAAACTCTTCCCTTGGCTTAAGGTCTTGGGGTAGACACAGCTTCTTTCCTCTGAGGACAATCCTTAGCAAAATGTTTGGGTTATCAGCACATGAAGCACAAAAAACAAGGTCTGTCTTTATGATGTTTTCCACACTTGGAACACTTAGGCCCCACAAACTCCTTCTGAATCTACTTGCCTTTACCATGAGGAAAGTTGGGTTTAGAGGATCCTTTCTTGAACTTTTCATCACTATACTTCCTCTTCTGAGAGCTTTGTGACTTTTGCTCCACTGAAGGCTTTCCATCATGTCCTTTTATTATCTTACATTTGTTCACCAAGGTTGCAAAATCTCAAATCTCAAATGGTTTGATAGATTTATGGACATTCTCTCTCAATCTTTCTTAAAATTTCATACACTTCCATCTCTCATCAGTGTTGAATCTGATATAGGATGAGAATTTGGACAACTCATTAAACTTGGCCATATACTGACCAACAGACATATCACTTTGCTTTAACCTTAGGAACTCCATCTCCTTTGCATTTTCCAAATTTTATGGGAAATACTTCTCCAGAAATGAACCTTTGAAGATCTCCCACGTAACAAGAGTCCCCGAAGCGTCAAACAATCTCTTAACATCCGTCCATCAATCTTCCCCTTCCCCTTCCAACATATAGGAAGCAAAGAGCACTTTCTGCTCTCCGAGCAAGCCATAACAACACAAATCTTCTCCATCTCCTTTAGCTAACCCTTAGCTTTGACTGGGTCATACTCCTCCTTGAAGGATGACGAATTAGATTTCCTGAATTTTGAGAGGTCCCGAAAGTTCTTATTTCTTCCCACAGGTACCTCTTGGACTGGTTGCTTTGGCTAGACAGGTGGTGGTGGCGGTGGAGGTAGAGTTGCCCCCATCCTCTTGAGCATTCTTGCATTCATGGCATTCTGCTCCCTCATTGCATCTACTCACTCTAATTTCGAAATCTGACTTTAAATGGTCATAACTTCTTCATTTCTCATTCATTTTAAGCAGATGACACTTATTGTAAATATCCTTGAGTTTATTTTCATATGAAATAAGTTTCAAAACAAAAATCAAATTATTTTGAAAGTTATGATTAAAAGAGTAGCAGAATATCAACTTTTCAAAACTCAAACTTGACTATTTTTCATAGTTTTTAACTACCACCATGACTAACTTTTCAAAACATGTTTGTTGGGTATTTTATCATGTAAGAACCATTTGTAAATATTTAAAGACATATTTGAGCTCTTTTCTTGTAAAATCTTTATCTTTACATAGAAGAAAACCTAAAAGAAAAATATACCAATTATAATCTTTAGGCTTCTTGATGTAATCCAAGCTTCCAAAAATTTCTTCTCTTCAAATATTGCAAATGCTTAGAACATCTTATCATTCTCATTCTTCTTGAGTTGAGCATAATTGTGATCTTTGCTTTCTTATTGTAATGCTCACTCTTGATACTTAGACTATCCTACAAAGTATTGCTCACTTAAACAAACATAGTTAGTCCAAATTCATAATTCAATATCTTCATATGCATGATTCATAAATATATAACTCTTATTAGTCTAACATGCATATAAGACTTTCATAAACACATCCAAATAAGACATTTATCAATTACTAATAGATATGTTCTATATAGGATGCAACAAAGAATACTTTGCACATTTTTATTTAAAAATAGTCAAATCTAATATTAATTTAATATCACTCATATAACATATTATTGGATATATCATATAAAAGATGCTATAAAGAATATGCATGATTCTTATATAAAATATAACAAGGCAGAGTATATGATCATGCATGATCTAATATAATCTATTAAGTACATCTATAAATATCATTCTTTTTGTCTTATATTTGTCATCATCAAAACTTAGCATATTAAGCCATTGGGGCACATTATTTTCACACCTCTTTATTTTCCTTTCTTTTTTTCTTTCTTCTTTGTTGTTTTTGGCCGTATGAAGAGAGAGGAAAAGATAAGATCATGGAGGGATAATGATAAGACCAATGAGTATAGTCACTATTAAGTGTAAGAGTTTTGTCTCTTAGGGATACTTTATTCATCTATTGATGAGTTTTCTAATTTTCATAAATGTCGTAGAAAATTCTAGAACTTTATTTAGTCTCTATTTTCATCATTTAATAATTTTCTATACACTCACTAACAGTCAATCAGCTCTATTACTCTTCCTTAAGTTAAGTTAAACTTAAAGAATTAAAGTTATAGGCTTACAAGTATCTACCTTAATTTGTAATCATTTCCAAAATAATCTCCATCCTTTATTTGACATTTCCACAAAATCTCATAATTTTTCAAGTTACTTTCCTATTTAATTTGGCCTTTAAACACTCATTATGTGTTATTAAAAATGTCAAACTAATTCAGTTAATTCTCTAAAATTTATCACAACTCATTCTATTTATCTGTAACCTAGAAATAAAATTTTTATTTTTATTTCCATCATCTAAGTAATTTATACTAAGTTCTGAGCTAATATGAACTATTTTCCACATCCAGTGTTATAGCATTATACTTCAACTAGCTCAGAAAATTGTCAAAATTAATAGATAATTAGCACAAGTGTTAATAAGCATCTATTACAATTTTTAAGACTAATAGGTTAGGAAGAATGTTACAACTTATGTCCTAAAAAGTATAGAAAATCCTAACTAAATGGCTTAACCAAATATTATTCCTATTTAGTTACTTTAACTAACTAGTTAGGATTAATTAATAAATATTCAAGGACCAATAGGAATTAGACACCTAGGTGACACCTAACACATTCCTATTAGCTAATTGTAACACTTAATACAATTTAATTGGCTAGAAACTAAGCAATAATTACATAGCTAAAAATCTCTATAGAAACTAATCTTGTTTGGTTTCACTAACTAACTAGTTAGGAAAAATCAATAAATAAGGAATGACCAATGAGAACTAGCCACCTTAGGTTACACAAAACCTAAGTTGATTAGTTAATTGGTGACCAAAAAGAGTTAGACACCTAAATAGACACCAAACCTAAGATAATTGGCTAATTGATATACTACACCTATTCTTATTGGTTGATTGAAGCCAATGAACTATACACCTTGTGAGACATTAACTCTAATGTGATTGGCTAATAAGTTACACTAAACCTATTGCTATTGGTTGGTAAATCAATAAAGAACAACCAATAGAATGAAGACATCAGTCTAAACATTAGTCTTAACTTGATTGGTTAATGATTAACCAATATTAAGAAGACATCATTTAAGACATTAGTTTCAATTTGATTGGCTACTAAATACACTTAACTTATTGGTTGAAAACCTAAACCTAACTAGAAGTTAATTTAGTTTAGTTTGTTGGACTAATTAGTTAGAAAGATATAATAACATAGTGACCAACCAATAGGAATTAGCCACCATTCAAAATACTAGTCTTAATTTGATTAGTTACTAAAGACACTAAACAACATCTTATTGGTTGAAAAACTAAATATGATTAATTAACACCTAAATCCCTAATTAATAAATATATTCTTGGATTAAAAAAATATCTAATACAAGAAACAAAGAGGATCAGTTCAGCCAAAAAGGAAAAAGAAGAAAGAAAGAAAAGAAAGAAGAAAAATGAGAAAAGAACAAGAAGAAAGAAGATAATAAAAAAAGAAAAAAGAAGAAAATCCAAGAGCAATATTCTGATTTCTTCTCAAAGCTTCAACAATCAAGGAATTGAAGAAAAGGAGTTTAAGTTCACCTCCTTCAATCATTAGTATCTCATGCCTAAACTAGCTTGGAAAGAATGTAGGAAAATACAAACTTTATTCTTCTTGATTTTTAATTTATTCTAGTAGGTTAAATTAGGGTTTTGGTATGAATTTTTCTTCTATGCATTTGAATCTTAAGTTTAGGAATTGATTAAATGATTAGGTGATCTTGAAAGAATACTTTATTTTGGGTAATTTGATGGAGTATAATTGATTCTTGATCTTGATTATGCTTAAAATTAACTAATTTGATAAATCTTTCTCCTTTGGATCAAAGATAACCAAGGGTTAGGGTTCTAAGGGTTTAAGAACCCTAAATTAAAAAGTGAAGGACATGATTATGCTTAGAATTAGTTTGATTAATGAAGCTTTTCATTAAGAATGAAGATTTACGTGGATTAAGGTTAGAGTTCCAGAACCCTAATTTGACAAAGTGAAATGGGGGAAATAACTATATTATGAGAATAATGCCTAATTAAAGTTGTACTTTCAATATTTGAAAGTAAATTGTATTGGAATGAGATTCTTGAAAGAAAACCTTAAGGGGATAATTTGGTCATAAACTCCAATTTTATGTTTCTTGAATTTTAATTACTTAAATAATTCCATTTATGATGTTGATAATGAAATGGTGTTAATTTTAAGGTACAAAATAGAGTTTTGATGAAAAATATGATTTGGAGTTAATATGCCCAAAATTCATGATATACTAGACTTGGGATTTTATTGTGAATTAATACTCAAATTGTGTCTTATTGTGATTATTGATCAAATTGATACTTGACATTTCAATTTGGTATATGACCATTATTCAAGTATTATTTGTTGGCAAAGAATGTGCAAGGCTTAAGTATGATCCAAAAGGAAATAAACCCTAAGACCTAATGAGCATAAACAGGTACTATTATGTTTTTGAATATGACTAATTGTGGCTAGGACCTTAGTTTAGTAAGATCAAGAATTATGAATATATTTCTTATACCTATATATTTGAATTATAATGTATAAATGTTATTTAGTTTATTGGTAGTTGAATTACCAATCGAAGTTGAGAATGTGACATGATTTCAAGTTTCAAGAAATGATATAATTATGAAATGTTAAGAGAAAATCAATTTCTTTGAAAAGTTGATGCTTCAATTTGGTATAAGAATATGATATGATTGATGATCAAATTGATAGTTGAAGCTTCAATTTGGTACTTTATGCTTAGATGAGTATAAAGTAAATGATGCCCAAGGATGAGCCAGGTGTAGCAACAAGGCCTTGGAGACTACGGGATGCCTTAGTTTAGAAAGCTCTCTTAAAAAAATCAGGCACCACTATCCCATATAAAATTTTTGCATTGCATTGCATAAGCATCATCCAACATTATACAAACAGTTATTTCTACTTTTGCGGCTAAATATTCTAAATAGTGAGTTAATATATGGATGTGATTATTGTTATTGGTTATAGTCTAACTCACTGTGTGAAGTGATTTTTGTGATTTGATATAGCCAAAAGCATCCTAATTTGTATTTTGGATTTTGTTTACTTTGTTTTCATACTGTGAATTATACAATTCTCATTATTTATGGTGTTTTTCCATAGAAACAATAATGACTTTGATCACTCTACTTATTGATATTGATGTTAATTATATATAATCTTGATGATCTAGAATGTTATCAATTTCTACTCTTATAATATGTTGTTATGTATAATCTTAATATTGATATTTGAATTGAGGGCATGTATAAGCCCTAATGTTTTGGATGCTTAAGTATTTTGTTTGATTAGTTCAGATAGTATGAGCTTTTTACTAAGCTTTGTACATAATTTAGTACAAATGGTACTCCTGAAAATAAATAAAAAGTTTTGTTTTGATGTTTGTTGTGTATACAATTCAATTTTAGACTTAATTGATCATGTAAATTATATAATAAAATTAAATTACAAAATGATAACTTTATGATTATTCTAAAGTAAAGTAAATAATTTAAAATTTTAGTTTATCTTTTAAATAAAATTTATGTAATTGGAATAAGAAGATAACTATTATAATCTAATTTAATAATAATTTTTTTAATAATTATTTAAATTTATAAGAAGTTACATATGGTAGCTTTAGGACCAATTCTACTCAAGCTGGGTTTGGGGGTGTTATCTGTAATGTGTTGGGTGAATGGTTGCTGGGGTTTTTTTGGCCATCTTCAAAGTGATTGTTTTGGACCGTGATCCGGGGTCCCGTCTAGTTGGACTAACCCAGTACACATATAACCAGACTCCTCCCTAAACAATGTAGCTAAGGCCTTGAAGGTAGTTTAGACCTCAGAGCCATGTACACTGAGTGACGTTGAGCCATAATATCAAGATTGCTAGATACGTGCATAGGATATATCGCTAAATATCCGTAACTGCATCTATTTACGATATTATAGGACTCATGACTGTCTCAGATTGATAAGTACCTCTCATATCAAGAGTTCCTAACTTATAAGGATTCATCCCAATAATAGTGGGAAAGTAATCATTGCCAGGATACTAATCCTAAATACTTGCATTCAATACAGATTACGTAAGGATCCTATACACGCTCTATAAATATAATGCTAAGTAGCTTTAATCAAGTATCAGTAAATTACTCAATATACACTACCTTACTCATGCACAGCCTAACTTGAGCGTTGGAGTCCCTTTGCAGGTACCCACCCTCTATCTCAACACGCTCGACCATTGCTACTCAAGGAGGAGATCATCGTTGCGTGCCTATCTCAAGTACCATCTTAATCTAGTTTAGAACATTGGCGCTGTCTGTGGGAAATAGTAAACTTCTAATCTCATGCAAACATAGTGAACACACATCAACACTCAAAGAAGGATGTTGCATAACCTCCTGTGGATTAGAGACAGGAGCCAATAGTGCAGCCCCCTCCCCAACCGACTCCACCAGTTGTGGCTGAAGCTTTAGCCGCCAGAGACCAAGAACACGTCTCAGAATGTCTGCGCGATGGACACGAAACTTCACTTTCTGACGAAAGTCTGCTCCCATCACGCAGAAGGTCTGTCTTGGATAGGCTTGCCTGCCCTGGAAAGAGGGCAAATAACACCACTCAAGTATCTAGGGGCCTAGTGCAATCACGTCTAGGCCCTCGGAATAATGATGCTGCTGACCACGCTTCCAGCTAAGCTCCTGCCCATTCTGAGATGACCAGAAATCGTCTCCAGGAACTGGTAGCCCAGCAAATGCAACAGCTGGATGAACAACGTTGCCAAGTGGATGACCAACGGTGTCGGATTGACGAGCTAGAACAATCAGCACATATGGAGAATATCTATGAGAGGCGGAATGTGGCTAGCAGCCAGAGGAGGCCACCCCACAATGAAGACAGTCATGTCATTGAAAATAACCTCCCAATTCCTGGCATCCAACAACAGCCCTTTTCAGAAGAATTAATGGCGTATAGGATCCCTAGAAGCTTCAAGCCCCCCTCCAATCTTGAACAATATGATGGTACGACAGACCCATAAGAACACCTCGATGCCTACATCCACTCTATGCAATTCCACGGGGGGTCCCCAGAATTGCTTTGTCGAGCCTTCCCCCTCTTCTTAAAGAATGGCACCCTCCGTTGGTTTTCCACCTTGCAACCGAGGTCTGTCTTTGGATGGGATAACCTCACGCAGCGCTTCCTGTCACATTATACCATTGCTAAGGAGCAACCCAAGTCGGTTGACTCTCTTTCCAAGATTCGTCAGGAGAATAATGAGTCCCTTCGCAAATATATTAAGAGATTCAGTACCGCCCTTGCTCCCGTGGCCAACCCGGATGACCAAATCACCCTTCACTACACCCGGAGTGGTCTCCGGACTGATTCCGACTTGTTTCGATCCTTAGTAAAGAAAAAGGTGAAGACTATGAATGAGTTCCATGCTCACTCTGCAAAATACATTGAATTAGAGGAAGCCATTAAGGACAAAGAAACTTTGGAAAAATGTGAGCCCACTCACCAGAAAAATAACTGAAGCTCTAACCAACTTCGGAATTCTGCCAAAGGCGATTCTTACAAGCCTAGATATTCCGACTACACTCCACTGAATACCCCACGAGAAACAATTCTCAAAGAAGTACTTCAGACTGAGTTCTGAAATATTAAGAGGCCACCACATCTGAAAAAGGTGAAGGAGCACTCCTAGTACTGTAAGTGGCATAAAAGCTATGGCCATGAAACAGAAGAATGTCACCAGCTCTAAGATGTCATTAAGTCTTTTATTAAAGAAGGCCGACTTCAAAAGTATATTACCGGGATCCAGAATAATGATAACCCTGGGAAGCAGAGGGATCGAAGACATAGTCGTAGCCCCAAGCGAAGTCCAACCCCGCGACAAAAGAGGAGGACGCGTAGCCTAACCAAAAAATCTCAGACTCCACCCCGTCATAATGCGAACAACCAACAGGATAGAAACCGAGATATTTAGAATGGAACTAATAGGACTAATCGATTGGTCAACACAATCTCTGGAGGATTTGTAAGAGGAGGCTCATCTAGTAATTCTCGAAAGAAACCACTGCGGATTGCAGTATTGAGCGTCTCTGCTCTACGCACAGACCCTATGCTGATGGCAGGGAAGAACCGCTGATATCTTTCACCACTAAGGACTACGGCGATATTATCTGAGATCACGACGATCCACTCGCCATCTCCGGAATAATATCCAATGCTGAAGTCTGATGTATCTTCATTGACCAGGTAGCTCTGCAGATATAATGTTCATGGATGCTTTCCAAAAGCTAGAGTTCCCTATGTCCGCCTTAACCTCCTATGAAGGCGAGCTCACTGGGTTCTCTGGTAAGAAAATCACTCTGGTGGGCTATTTCAAAACATTCCTTACCCTCAGGGATAATAAAGTCTACAAAACCATCAAGGTTAGATTTTGGTCATTGATTGCCCGTCTGCTTACAACATTATTTTGGGGCGACCGACTTTGAACGGTATTGTTGCTATAGTGTTCACCGCTCACCTGACCATGAAATTCCTTAACAAAAATAATGAGGTGGTCACGATCAAGGGTGACTAATCGCGGCGTGCAAATGTTATAATGAGAGCCTCAATATCTGCAAGACTCCCAAGAAAGCAAGAGTACGTACATCTATCCCAGCCTTGGATCAAGTTAACATCCTCATGACCGAGTTAGATGATAAGGAGGAAATTCGGGGTACCGGACCCCAGCCAGAAGGAAAACTACTTTCACTTCAACTAGGTGATAAACCTGATCAAGTCACTCAAATAGGCGCAAATCTAGAAAAGCAAGAGAAACGCCAGCTGATAGAGCTCCTTCAATGAAATAAGGACCTATTTGCATAGACGTCCTCCAACATACCTGGGCTCGACCCCGCTTTCGTCTGCCATCATTTATCCATTAAACGGGACGCGAAGCTGGTCTCCTAGAAAAAGAGAAAAGTCAGGCCAGAAAGATAACAGATCATTGAGGAGCAAGTTAAAGAGTTGCTCAATGCCAGATTTATCAGGGAAGTCTCCTATACCACATGACTCTCCAACGTGGTCTTAGTGAAAAAGTTAAACAAAAAGTGGAGGATGTGTGTGGACTACACAGACCTGAATAAGGTATGCCCTAAAGACCCATACCCCCTCCCCAACATTGACAAGTTGGTTGATAGCTCGTTTGGATTCTGGCTACTATCCTTTATGGATGCCTACTCCAGGTACAATCAAATTCCCATATACCCCGAAGACGAAGATAAAACTGCTTTCTTCACTGAGAAGGTAAGCTATTGCTATAAGGTTATGCCATTTGACTTAAAGAATGCAGGAGCTACCTACTAACGGATGATGAATAAAGTCTTTGAGGGTCAAGTAGGGAGAATTCTTGAAGTATACATTGATGACGTGATTGTCAAGATCCCAGAGTCCGGATCCCACACTACCGACCTCGAAGAAGTGTTTGCAGAAGTTAGGAAGCATAATATGAGACTCAATCCTAAAAAATGCGCCTTCGGGGTCTAAGCCGGGAAGTTTTTGGGCTTTATGTTGATTCATCGCGGGATTGAGGCAAATCCAGAAAAATGCCAAACGGTGCTCAACATACATAGCCCCCAGAACATAAAGGAAGTTCAACAACTCGCAGGGCGGATCGCAACACTCACACGCTTCCTCGCTAGAGCTGCTCACAAATCTCTCCCCATCTTTAAACTTTTGAAAAAAGGGATGAGTTTTGAGTGGACCCAGGAGTGTGAGGACACCTTCACGTCTCTCAAGAATCTGTTATCATCTCCCCCTATCTTGACAAGGCCAGAACCCAGAGAAACTTTGTACGTGTACCTTTCTATCCATGAAGAAGCCATTAGTTCGGTTCTTGTCCGAGAAATTGTCAAAGGTCAAAAGCTGGTCTACTTCGTGAGCAAGCTGCTGCGAGGCCCCAAGCTCCATTATCAAAAGATCGAGAAGGTCGCACTTGCCTTAGTCATCACACCTAGGAGACTAAGGCAATACTTCTAGTGTCATCTGGTCATAGTAAGGACAGATCAACCAATCCGTCAAATATTGCATAAACTGGACCTAGTGGGAAGGATGATTGCATGGTCCATTGAGCTTTCTGAGTTTTGAATTTCATATAAGCCCAGACTAGCAGTTAAGCCACAAGCACTTTCAGAATTCCTTGCCAAACTTATATCGAACACCGATGACCCTGAGGAAGTGTCATGCATAGTATTTGTTGATGGATCATCTAACCCTAAGGGAAGCAGTGCTGGGATAATCCTTGAAAATCCAGAAGGCATGACGATCGAAAGCTCTTTGAAGTTTGAGTTCCCCACTTCAAATAACCAGGCAGAATATGAAGCATGCATTGTTGGATTAATGATGGCCAAGGAATTAGGTGCAACAAGGATCATACTTTACAGTGATTCCCAACTTATGAC
The DNA here is from genome assembly GCA_029884595.1 of Ormosia semicastrata. NCBI lineage: Eukaryota > Viridiplantae > Streptophyta > Magnoliopsida > Fabales > Fabaceae > Ormosia > Ormosia semicastrata. The sequence goes on from JAQQTO010000060.1 coordinate 83,565,746, forward strand.
ATCCCAGATCCAGGGCGACTACCAAGCTAAAGAACCCCTCTTGCAGAGATATCTAGCTAAGGTACAAGGACTCCTTAAGGAGTTTCAAACGGTAAATATGGAGCACATCCCCTAGGAACAAAACTCAAAGGCCGACCTCCTATCAAAGTTAGCCAACACGAAGAGCCCGGGGAATAATCGTTCGATGGTCCAAGAGACCTTAGCCCAGCTTTCAATCATGGTTTCAATCATTTCCTAGATTGAAGATTTAGAGCCCACGTGGATCATTCCTATCATAAAATACCTACAGTCCGGCATCCGACCTGAGGATCCAAAGGAAGCCTCTAAGTTAATTAAAACTGTTGTTTGGTACACCATCTACGATGGGTAGTTATATCGGCGGGGATTCTCTTTACCTCTTCTCAAATGCCTGACCCCTAAAGAAGCAGAGTATGTATTAGCGGAGGTCCATGGGGGGAGTTGTGGACACCATTTGGGAGGCAAAGCCCTAGCATTGAAAGTTCTCAGGGCTGATTATTATTGGCCCATAATGAAGGCCAACGCAATAGCTCATGTCCAAGTTTATGACAAGTGTTAGCGCCATTTAGACCATTACCACGCTCCACCCGAGGAACTCTCCACAACATCTGTACCCTAGTCATTTTATAGGTGGAGTATGGACATTCTGGGCCCTTTCCCTTAAGCACCTGGACAACTGAAATTTCTAGTGGTAGTAGTGGATTACTTTACTAAATGGATCAAGGTCGAACCTCTGGTTACCATTACCTCAGCCAGAATCCAAAAGTTCAAATGGTGCAACATCATTGTAAGGTTTGGAATCCCAGAGTCCATTATGACAGATAGCGGGACGCAATTCAAAGACAAGGGGTTTGAAGAACTACTCGCTAGTTTGAAAATCAAACATCATTGTAGCGTTGTAGAAAACACCCGGATAAATGGGTAAGTTGAAGCTACCAACCAGGTTATTATTCGCGGACTCAAAAAGAAGCTGGATGAAGCTAAGGGAAACTGGATTGAACAGCTTGACCACATCCTCTGGGCCTACCGGACTACGCCCCACTCTACGACAGGTGAGACTCCCTTCAAGCTCACTTAAGGGTGTGAGGCAATAATCCTGGTAGAAATAGGAGAACCCAGTTGACGCGTCCAACATTTCTCAGTAGACAGCTACCCCGGATTGATCAGGGAGGACCTAGATCACTTGGAAGAAAGAAGACGCATCGCTCATATACACGATGCCACCATCAAACAGAAGACGGCAGCACATTACAACCTGAAAGTTGTCCCTAGAAGATTCCAGCCAGGCGACCTTGTACTTCGCAAGGCTGACATCGGAGGAAAGAATGGCTCCCAGGGGAAGTTGGCTCCTAATTGGGAAAGCCCCTACCTTATTGTAACCAGCACCGGCAAATGAGCTTACACCATCGAAATGCTAATAGGCAAGCTGGTGAAGAACTTCTGGAATGCGGACAAACTCAGAAAGTACTATAGCTAAGTGCCTTTTAAGGCCTAGTCTTACTTTACTTCATGTTCAATATGCCCCAAATACTACGGGAACACTTTGTATGGACCTTAATCCTCTCTTGAATCAATAAAACAAAGTGATATTTTACTATACTCTAAGGACGTTCTAGATGGACAGACTACCATGGTACCCCCTCGAGAGTCTCTTGTGCTAGAAAGGTTGTGTAGTAGAAAAATCTCAAGTCCCGAGAAAATTCTCATATTGAACCGTATGCACAAAAGACCTCAGCAAGGACCATTTATGTCAAGGTCAAGAGGGATCCTAAACACCTAATTGGTTAGTGATGGACCCCAGACAAGGCTTCATTTATGCCAAGGTCAAGAGGGATCCTCAACACCTAAATGGTTGGTGGTGGACCCTAGATAAGGCTTCACTTATACCAAGGTCAAGAAGGATCTTAAAAGCCAAGTTAATTGGTAATTGACCCTAGACAATGTTTCTTTTATTCCAAAGCCCCAAGGGGATACCCAAGCCTTTGAAGGGTGTCGGACCCCGGGCAAGATTTTTTATCCTAAAACCTAAGTCCTAAAGGGGACCACAAGTCCAAAAAGGGCGTTGGACCCCCGGATAGCAAATTCTAATACCTACAGACTTCCCAAGAATCGCAAGTAGACCGTAATGGGCATTGGACCTAAAAAGATCAACACGAAAATAAACAAGCATGCAAGGCAAAATAAAGGTAAACTGGGAAAATAAACTAAAAACCCTGGGAACTAGGGCGATTGTTTATACAAAGTCAATAACCCCAAGTAAGGAGTAGAACCAAAAGTCAAAACAAAATATTCCCCTATTCCTCGGTGGTTCCCTGATCAATGGCCACTGCGGATGAAGTTTCAGCAACACTTGGATTAACCCTAGGATGCATAAGCTGCCCGTCCCATACCACATTGCCAGAATGCAAATCGCTCAAGACTAAAGCCACCCCGGGATTAAAGAGCTAGATTTGATCAATAGCGTTCTGAAATTGCTCTCCACTGATGTTAATGCAAATGGTAATAAGCTTTCTAGACATCATCTTACAATGACTTAATCTCAGCATCAGACCACCGATCCTTGGCATGAGGACTCTTGTTCTCAATCTGAAGTACGGTCACGTACCTCTTAAACTAGGCCAAGCTAGAGTCTTTTTGCTTCCCATCATCTTTCAGGGCAACCACCTCCTGCTCCAATTCCCGAACTTGGGACTCAGCATCACCTTTGGCCTTCACAGCATCCTCCATGGCCTTAAGAGCTTAGTTTTCACCCCGCTCAACGGTCACCGCTCTCTCCGCCATCTTCTATTCATGCTCCTCACAAACTTATTCTAAATATCGAGTCTCGGCAGCAAAGCAGAGACCAAAAGTCTCAAACCACACAAAAGTTGTTAGTCATGGCAACCATCACCCAATAGGGGGGTGAATTGGGTGATTACAAATTTTCAAAATAATTTTGAGAAATTATACATTTTAATATTTTCAATCAATACATGCAGCGGAATAAGTTTAACAAAGGTGCAACTATTAGAGATTTCTCAAAAACCACTTGGGCTATAGGATAAATCAAACAAATAAGTTATATATCAAATTTAACTCAAACATATATAATTAAAGCATAAATGCAAAGGAGATAGAAAACTCTTTGAAAACTTTTATCAAACACTTGAAAAATAATTTTCTTTAAAGCTATTTATCAATTAAAATGAACGAATAGAGAAGATAGAAAAATGTACTTGTAAATGAACAACCCACACAGAAAGTATTCAAGCAAATAAATGAAATTAAAATATAAATATAAAGGAGTTTGAATTTAGAAGAGCAAACACAGAATTTATCCTAGTTCAGCCACCAACCACTTGTGACCTATGTCCAGTCTTCAAGTAAATCACCCAAGATTTTTCACTATCATTTCAAGCTTGAACAGGTGCTTGAAACATTTACACAATAGAGCACTCACCACACCTTGGGATACCTCACCCTTTGTGCTTAAGCCTCGACAGTCAGGGATACCTCACCCTTACAATTTCTTTGAGGGATGCCTCACCTTCTTTATAACAAATCAGAGTGTATAGAAAAGAGAAACTCTCACAAGAGTAGATGATACAATTTGAAGCTCTATGGAGTTCTCTAAGAATATCTCAAATTTTGACAAAAAAAAGCACAGAAATTTGGTAAAATATGAATCACAAATTAAAGCAAGAAAGAATTATTTCAGATAGTTGGGTGTTGTTAAAAGATGACCCAAAAACATGTATTTATAGAGTTCTAAGAAAAAGAGCCATTGGGTATCATTTAATATCATATTAAAAGCATAGAAAATAGTTGTTGTGTGTTTTTGCTCGTGTTTATTTGAATAACCTGTGTGTTATTCGAATAAATCCTTTCAAAAGTTACGTTCTTTTACGCCTCTATTCAAATAACAGATTTGTTATTCAAATAAACCTTCAAAAACACTAGAACATTTTCTGGGTCATGTTATTCGAATAACACATTTGTTATTCAAATAAGTCTTTAAAAACACGTTCTAGAACATTTTCTGGGATGTATTATTCGAATAACACATCCTTTATTCGAATAAATCACTCTAGTTTTGAAAATTGACTTTAAGTTGTCATAACTTCTTCATTTCTCATCTGTTTAAAGCGAATGATCACTCATTGGAAAGATCTTTAAGTCTATTTTCAAATGAAATAAGTTTCAAAACAAACTCAAAGTATTTTGAAAGTTATGATTAAAAGAGTAATCAAATGTCAGTTTTACAAAACTTAAACTTGGCTATTTTTCATAAATTTGAACTACTAACATAAATAACTTTTCAAAACTTGTTTGTTGCATATTTTAGCATGTGAAAACCATTTTTAATGATTTGGAAAACATATTTGAGATATCCATAAGGCTTCTTACATAAAGACCCTAAGTCCTATAAGCTATACCATTTAATCTTCCTTTGGACTTGGTCATTGACATGACTTTGATGTTATCAATACATTCATGAAATAGGCATTCACATTCTCCTTATGTTGAGCTTAATTGAGATCTTTTGCTTTCTTGTTTCAATCTCACTCTTTGTACTTGGACTATCCTATAAAGTATTGCTCACTTAAATAAGCATAGTTAATCCAAATTCATAATTCAATATCTTCATATGCATAATTCATAAATGTATAACTCTAGTTAGTTTAACATGCATATAAGACTTTCATAGACACATCCAAATAAGATATTTATCAATTACTAATGGATATGCTCTATATACGATGCAACAAAGAACATATGCAAAGTGTTCTTTTTGTCTTGTATTTATCATCATCAAAACTTAACATATTAAACCATTTGGGGTAAACTTATCTCACAAAAGTATCCTTCGTGCTATAAATGGCAAGGTGGTTTGTAACTTGTTCGTCTAGAAGATTATAATCAATGAATTCTCGAGGGTCTGACTCTTCGAGATACAGATTGATTAGACTGCTGACTTCGTCGACCGCCGTCCTTTTATCTCGGTCACTTGATGACCCGTCCTCCACTGCTTTTCTCTTGTGATCCGCTGTAGCCCAAGGAGAATCCTCCACCTGAATAGGCTCCATGTCCACCCTTGGGACTTCAATTGGTGGGGATAAAGGAGCCGCAACAACATCCGCTGGAGGATCCAACAGCTCGGTCGCATTCTTGGCTTGGAAGGCTTCAAGAATTGCCAAGGCGTTCCCGGTTGACATTTTGGCCAAACTTTTTGCAAAAAACAATAGAGGATTAGAGTTATGAAGTTGTTACAAGGTATTATGAAAAACACTAAGCAAGCAAATTAACATTTGAACAGTGGTTTGAACTACCTAATACAGCCCAAAGAGTCTCATCATCCGGGGTATCCAAGATGTCTTTGGGCTGAATCGAACCAACCTCTTCGACCCACATTTCAAAGAAGTTAACCCATTCTAGCTCCTTATCGTTCAAATAACTCACTTCCCTCTCGAATGATTGCATGGGGATGCTCCACACCCCTGGATTCCAATACAGATTGAATATCGGTTCCCCGTCACCGCCTAACCAAAAAGGGTGCACGCCGCGAGCCGCATTCAATTTAAAGAACTTCTCCTTAAAATCTTTATAACTCTCAAGGTATGGATGGAAGACCTTCCGCTCTTGCCGAGACCAAACCGAGAGCTAAGTTTTTTGAGGTACCTAGCACCGTGAACAGAGTACAGAGTATGAAAATAGAAAAACACCCTATCTGAGCACTGCAACCTGACCAACTGGCATATCCTTTCAAAGGCCATGATGTTGGCCCAATTATTGGGGTGAATCTGAGTCAGAGCGGCATTTAAAGTCTAGAGGATGGCAATCTGGAAGTCGGTGAAAGGAAATCGAAGTCCAAACCTAACTAAGAAGTCCTCATACATGTAAGTGAAGTTTTCCCCCGCTTGACAAGTAGAACACACCCTTTCATTCCCCGGCGATAGGATTTTGAATTCATGGTCCCTACTTTTCCCCTCTATTAACACTATATAACTTTTCAGCTCGTCGAGAAGCTCCCCAGGTTGGAAACGGGATACTCGGTCATAGGCATCGTCTGTGACCCAAGGGTATACCAATCCCGGACCACGGCGAATGCAGATCTCGTCTTCCATGGCTGCTTCCCCTTCTCTCGGCTCTCCTCCCTCTGGGATCGAGGCAGCATCTGGAATTGGTTCTTCAAGTCTCACTACTCTCCTTCTGGCTATTTAAAGTTCTTGAAGACATACAGAGGCCGGTGGTCAGAACCATTCAAGTTCAAAGATTCAAACATGAAAGTGGGCAAACAGAAGACTACTCGCACTCACACACTGGCCTCCGCTCCCATCAAGGCCAAAGCCTCATAAGGACACCTCCGCCGCATGGGATGCGATAGAGGAGGTGATCCATAAGGCAATGTCGTTGAAAGGAAGAAAAACGGTATTCCCATCCTTGATCATAGAGAGAAAAGGGAAGTGCACTCCATTAAATGGGTGCACAACCACTCATAAAAAGAAACAAATACAGATGAGTTAGAGGGAGGAGAATACCTCAAGGAAAAAGGAAGAAAGTGACAAAAAAGCAAGCCACCATAATTCCAAAGTGCTAAAAAGAAGAGTGCTGGAACAGCCTTCCACCGCCGCTGTGAAAATCGTTGAAAATCACCTCAAGCCACCAGTTTCGAGAGATGAATAGCGAGATGAATAGAGGAAAGTTAAACCTCTATTTATAAAGGCTGGACGACTAAGAGATAATTCTGTCTGATCACTCTAGATTTGAAAAGATGTTCATTATGGCGCGTGAAGCACTATGCACGTCCACTCAACCAGAACACGCCACGTGGCCCTCACAACTGTCATGGAAGTTAAGAAGATGGATGCGCAGTAGGCCAAGAGACACGCAACCTCAGTAGAGTTTATCAACTTATATCAGATATCTTCCACCAATCATGGGATTTAATGAACTACCTCAGTTAGTTTACGGAATCGTTAAATCACTAAAGACCTTATTGGTTTCTGGAGCCGAAGTCTTCAATGACCTCGGATCAAGAATTTCAGTAATTCTAAGAGTCTGTCATGGAGTGCGGAAGTTTTCCTCGAGCCCCATCTTCATTACAGGCATGAAGTACTAACGCAAGCTAAGATACCCCCAATAGAGGTCGGTTGACTTCGAAAGGTTGTGATAAAACTCTTTACCCAATGTGGGATATCGACCCCGGGGGCAAGAGCTAAAACTCATTATTTCGTTGTAACCAACAACCAAAGGCCAAGTTAGGGGCAACTTAATATAACTCCAAGGTAAGTGTTGGACTCACCCCGGATAATGCAAACCAGGAAATAAAAACAGAAGATGGTAGAGATACAAGACAAATCTTCGAAAAGAAACATTTTATTAATTTCATTCCATACAACGTCAACCTCCACGGAAGGAGAAAGGAAAAATACATTAAAAGGAAAGTGAAAATAGTGTCCGTAAGAGAGCTTAAGGACGAAATCGACATCACAGCAGAAGCACCCTGCTGCATTGTCACATCCACAATTCTTCCACTCTCTTCACTGGAACAGGCTGAAGCCACTCCATTTCTTCTTCCCTGTCTCCTTCACAGTGACATTAAAGGCCGGCACCGACTACCTCTTCACAAAGCAAGTCCAAGAAAATAGATCACCCCAAGTTACTTCCAGAGGGTTTTCCTCTCTGCTGGGGTGGCATTCTTGCATATCTAACCGTACTACGAAAAAGATCGTCCTGGTGCCTCCAAATAACTCAGGAAAGAGGTAGGGGAGGGACAGAGTGCTCTCCAGTATCCCCATGCATCGGCCGACGGAAGCATCATTCCATCCTAATAATACGCTTAGTCAGAAACCCCCGTGTACGCTAGGAGAGAAAGGCTTCCGCCTCCCAAAATCCATGGCAACTCAATATTACACCAAGAAAGAAAAGCCTCTATGGAAAAATGAAGTTGCTTGCAGAAAGCCAATTACCTTCAGGAATTTTGAAAAAGATTAAGAGAATAACCCTTGCAGGGGGCAAAGCCCTCCATATAAGTGCAAAAAATGGAGTGGAAACTACTCTCTCAAAAAGGATCATTCTCTGATAGAGTTACAAAACAAAAGGAATACAACGAAAAGGATGCCAACTTCAATGCCAACATTCTCTATTTATAGAGAGAATGAAGCACTCTGATTGGCCCCGTAAAAAGGTGGGCTGATCGCGTGATGGCAGCCATGTTTAATTCTCCCAACTTCTGATTAGTCACGAGAGTAGCGGGCAGTTGGGAAACAGTATGAAATTGAGATCCTCTTTAAAGGATATCTAATTCCCAATAAAGTCAAAGCAATAGTTTCCCAAAGAATCGCAGACTGTTACTACCTGTAGTTTCAGAGATTATACTCAGAGTTTACACAGAGAACGCCTAAGGAGATCCCAAGGATTAATACTTAGGGGCAATGAATTTGCGAGACATAACGGTATATCACGAACACCGGCATTTCATGTAAAACGCTCGGGGTCCGATGTTAATTTTTCAGACTCTTGTGTTAACCGTGTGCCCGAATGATCCTGTTAAAACTTGACACTTGGTTGTCCTTCCAAGCGCCAAGCTGGGGGCAACTGTTCTGGACCGTGATCCGGGGTCCCGTCTAGTTGGACCAACCCGGTATGCGTATAACCGGACTCCACCCTAGACGATGTAGCTAAGGCCTTGAAGGCAGTTTGGATCTTGGAGCCATGCACACTGAGCAACATTGAGCCATAATATCAAGATTGCTAGATATGTGCAGAGAATATATCCCTAAATATTCGTAATTGCTAATTATCTATTTATGATATTATAGGACCCATGACTATCTCAGATTGATAAGTAGCTCTCATATCAAGAATTCCTAACTTATAGGGATTCATCCCAATAATAGTGGGAAAGTAATCTTTGCCAGGATACTAATCCTAAATACCTGCATTCAATACTGATTACGTAAGGATCCTATATATGCTCTGTAAATACGAGGCTAAGTAGCCTTATTCAGGTATCAGTAAATTACTCAATATACACTACCTTACTTGTGCATAGTCTGACTTGAGCGTTGGAGTCCCTTTGCAGGTACCCACCCCCTGTCTCAACACGCTTGACCGTCGTTGCTCAAGGAGGAGATCATCGTTGTATGCCTATCTCAAGTACCCTCTGAATCCACTTCAGAATAGTGATGATATCCTCTTGGCAGAACTCTCAGCTCTTAAGCATGAGCTTATTTTAGCTTGGAATCGGGGTCAAGCGAGACTGTGGTGTGAAGTTGATTCCATGCAAGTCTTTCAATTGGTGAACAAAAATAATGCTACTAAATACGATGTGTATTGTGCTGTCATTTATGAGATTTTAACTCTCTTATGCGGAGAGACTGACATGTTACTATTTCACATGGTTTAAGAGAGGCTATATATTTTCTTATATTTTGTATACATATATACTTGAATTATCATGTATAAATGTTATTTAGTTTATTGGTAGTTGAATTACCAATTGAAGTTGAGAATGTGACATGATTTCAAGTTTCAAGAATTATGAATATATTTCTTATACCTATATACTTGAATTATAATGTATAAATGTTATTTAGTTTATTGGTAGTTGAATTACCAATTGAAGTTGAGAATGTGCATGATTTCAAGTTTCAAGAAATAGTATAATTATGAAATGCTAAGAGAAAATCAATTTCTTTGAAAAGTTGATGCTTCAATTTGGTATAAGAATATGATATGATTGATGATCAAATTGATAGTTGATGCTTCAATTTGGTACTTTATGCTTAGATGAGTATAAAGTAAATGTTGCCCAATGATGAGCCAAATGTAGCAACAAGGCCTTGGAGACTAAGGGACGCCTTAGTTTAGAGAGCTCTCTTAAAAAAATCGAGCACCACTATCCCATATAACATTTTTGCATTGCATTGCATAAGCATCATCCAACATCATACAAACAGTTATTTCTACTTTTGCTGCTAAGTGTTCTAAATAGTGAGTTAATATATGGATGTGATTATTTTCATTGGTTATATTCTAACTCACTGTGTGAAGTAATTTCTGTGATTTGATATAGCCAGAAGCATCCTGATTTGTATTTTGGATTTTGTTTAGTTTGTTTTCATACTGTGAATTATACAATTCTCATTCTTTGTATAGTGTTTTTCCATAGAAACAATAATGACTTTGATCACTCTACTGATTGATATTGAAGTTGATTAGATATAATCTTGATGATCCAGAATGTTATCAATTTCTACTCTCATAATATGTAGTTATGTATAATCTTAATATTGATATTTGAATTGAGGGCATGTATAAGCCTTAATGTTTTGGATGCCTAGGTCTTTTGTTTGATTAGTTCAGATAGTATGAGCTTTTACTAAGCTTTGTACATAATTTAGTACAAATGGTACTCCTGAAAATAAATAAAAAGTTTAATTTTGATGTTTGATGTGTATACAATTCAATTTTACACTTAATTGATCATGTAAATTATATAATAAAATTAAATTACAAAATGATAAGTTTATGATGATTCTAAAGTAAAGTAGTTAATTAAAAATTTCAGTTTATCTTTTAAATATAATTTATGTAATTGGAATAAGAAGATAACTATTATAATCTAATTTAATAATAATTTTTTTAATAAATATTTAAATTTTAAGAAGTTACATATGGTAGCTTTAGAACCAACTCTACTCGAGATGGGTTTGGGGGTGTTATCCGTAATGTGTTAGGCGAATGGTTGCTAGGGTTTTTTGGCCATCTTCAAAGTGATGATACCCTCCTGACATAACTCTCAGCTCTTATCTTATGTTTGGATGTTTTTTCATTCATGGAACGGAACAGAATAAGTAGGGATGGACCAGAAAGGAAAGAGAAATAATGGAACATAGTTACCATTCTCTTTATTTGGAAGTTTCATTATCGGAACGAAACGAAACTTCATTACCCATGTGTTCCCCCCATTCCACCTCAATTTTGGGGGAAACAAAAGTTGAACATTTGAGGAGAAGAGAGAGGAAATGATTCCTGATGTATTCCGTTTCCTTCCCATATATTTTAAAATTCCCAAACAAAAAAAGTTATTTCACTTCCCCTCATTCTCATTCTCTTCCCCTCATTACTTGTCATCCAAATATAGTGTTAAGCATAAGCTTATTTTAGCTTGGAATTGGGGGTCAAAGGAGACTGGTGTGAAACTAATTCCATGCATGTCTTTCGATTGGTGAACAAAAATAATGCTACTAAATAAGATGTGTATGGTGCTGTCATTTATGACATTTTAACTCTCTTATGATGAGAGAATGGCATGTTATCGTTTCACATGGTCTAAGAGAGGCTAACTAATATGCTGATTATATGGCTAAGGAGGGTGCAAATGGTATTAATAGACTCAGGATTTGGAATGATCCTCCGGACCTCCTTCTCATCTCCACCTTAGATAGCTGAAGCGGCCAGTGTGGTGTATTCTCATTGTTAGCTTTTTATTTCTTTTGTCCAATGTACCAAATAAACATCAAAACAACAGTCAATAAATAACAATAAGTGTCTGTTTAGCTCCTAGAATTGAACATGGAATTAGAGTTTGGAATTGGAATTTGACCTATTAATTCTAATTTTTATGTTTGGAATGTCATTTAGAATTGGATTTGTAATTCTATAAACTAATTCCATGGAATTGAAAAATAACTAAGTTAAACCTTTCTCAATTCTTAGCCTATACCTTAAGAATTATCAATTTCATAACTTAAAAATTAAACTCTCTCTCTCTCCACATTTATTTATAAATAATCATATTTATTGAGATTCTATATTTATATAAAAAATTATTTTTATATTTATATAAAAATTATTATAATAGCTATTTATTTATTTTTTTAAAAAAATTTCATGAAAATTTTCTTTATAAAAAATGACTATTATATTATAAAATATTATTATATGAATATTTTATTAATTTTAATTTTATAAATAATTTTTTAATATTTTAGATCATATTTTTAAATAATAAAATTATAATTAAATTTAAAATTAAAATTTTTTATCTTAATTTTTTAAGAACCTTAAATATAAAATTTAATATTCTAAAATTTTAATTTAAAAAAGTTAAAATTAAAATTAAAATTTTATATTTTAATTTCAATTCTACTATTTAAACGTATCCTAAACAAATATTAAAAACTATGTTGGGTTTGTTGGGCCTAAAGTCCAACCCACAACATGACATCAAAACCCTAATTCGCACATTCTTCTCCCTCTTATATTCCCAACCATCAAATTCCACACCAACAGCAGCAGCAAAAGCCGAAAGGGTTCTCTTGCATTGTGTGTGTTTTGTGAACGAAGATGGTGTCAGGTTCAGGGATCTGTGCGAAGAGGGTGGTGGTGGACGCGCGGCACCACATGCTAGGTCGCCTGGCGTCGATCGTGGCGAAGGAGCTGCTCAACGGGCAGAAGGTAGTGGTGGTGCGATGCGAGGAGATTTGCATCTCTGGGGGACTCGTGAGGCAGAAGATGAAGTATATGAGGTTCCTCCGCAAACGCATGAACACCAAGCCTTCCCACGGCCCCATCCACTTCCGTGCCCCTGCCAAGATTTTCTGGCGCACTGTTCGTGGGTCAGTTTTAATTTCTTCAATTTTCTTTTTTTTTGTTTTATTTTGGTTTTCTATGAATGTAATGTTGTTTGTATTTCAGATTATGATGTTGAGTTTTTTTTTTTATTTGAATTTGAATTCTTGGGTTTCCTTTTTTTTCGTTTTTCTTTGATTTGATTAAATTTCGATATTAGGGCAAGTGACTCATTTGAATGACAAGTTCGCGTTTTTGGCACAAGAATATTCATAATTTTTTTTTCTTTTTGGCCACTGATTTTGTAGAACTCAGCTGAATTGGTTCAAGGACAGGGGTTGGTTTTAAAAATGTGTATGCTTTGGAGGAAATGATTGTGGGGAATGATTAGTTATTTCAATATTGTGATTGTACTGTCTCTGGATAATTGGATATGGTATTCAGTGGGTGTTTAACCGCTTAGTATATGCTCACAAAAATGGATGTCGAACTTCTGATTTTGAAGTGTTAGTTAGAGAAGAGGTTCTATGAAATTTAGCAGTATGAAATGGATGTTATGTTTATGATTTTTTGATGTTATTTGCCAATTTTTTGTGGATTTTTAGCCCTGGTCTTCTCTCTTGTTGTGGATGGTGGAATTGTTTAAAAGGATTTTGTTTCTTTGATTTTGTTCTGTAATAAACAAAATAAATGAATTGATATATTGGAATCTTTCAACATAGATGCAGAAACTGAAACTATCAACCACACGCAAGTGCAGCAATACATCTTGTATAAATGGTCCATTAGTAAACTTCTAGCAGTAAGCTTGCATTTGCTGAACTTTTTTCCCATAGATTGTTGAAAATATTTATCAAATTTTATTTTCTTGCGTAAAATTTCTATAGAATGATACCACACAAGACAAAGCGTGGGGAAGCTGCACTTGCTCGTTTGAAGGTTTATGAGGGAATCCCTTCTCCATATGACAAGATGAAGAGGATGGTCATCCCTGATGCTCTGAAGTAAGTTCTATCTTTCTAAACTGTTTTATATGGTAATATTTTACTAGTAAGTTTTATATATAAGTTAAGATTCCTTTTTTTTTTTGAATTGTCCTTTCTCTAATGAATATTGAACTGATCGATGAAATCAGGGTGTTGAGGCTTCAGAAAGGACACAAATACTGCCTTCTGGGCAGATTGTCATCTGAGGTTGGATGGAACTACTATGATACCATCAGGGTAAGTTCTTGCTTTCTGAGCTTCTGCTTCCTTTTGCATGCTGGTGCTAATATTTTAAATGAGCATTTCTAGACTTATAATGTGATCTCATCTAATTCCTTCAGTGCACTGATTGCAAAGATCATCTATTTTGTTTGCTATTGATCCTTAATGATTGTGCCAATCTGTTTTCTTCCCAGTGTTAGAAATGTTGATGATCCGTAAAATTGTTGTCTTTATTTATCTTCTTTTATTCAATCTTAAGGGGAAATGGAAATTAGGTTGTTGGAAGTTTGGTGTGTTGTACGCTTGTACTATGAATTTTGTGCTTTCCAAAAGGAAAAAATTGTATTTGCTGAAGTGAGTACTTGTGCTTTTGCTCACAGGAGTTGGAAAAGAAGAGAAAGGAAACTGCACAATTGGTTTACGAGAGAAAGAAGCAGCTCGACAAATTAAGGGTAAAAGCTGAGAAGGTTGCTGATGAGAATATTGGTTCCCAACTTGATATCCTTGCTCCAGTTAAGTACTGAATAGTTTTGTTAGTGTCTTGAATTTTTGATGCGAGGTATACCAAATTGAACTCCCTTTCAAATTTGCTGGCCGTTGTATTTGTCTTTGGACCGTAGATTTGATAATCTTAGAAGCTGTTTTTATAATTGTGTGCTTTGTAGAATTTTTATGTCATCCAGATAACTCCATTGTCTTCAAAAAAGCTACTTATGGTTTTCCTTCTTAGCCTTTTCTCAATATTGTAATTTGTTTTAAATTTGATGGGGAATATAGGTTTTTTTGGGTAATATCAAGCGTTTTATGAATTTGTTGGACTGATCCCTTGCTTGTGCAATTCGCATGGGCTAACCAATCGCTTTGCCTTTGTTATTTTCACCCAAAGGAAGGAAGCTTCATTTCTGTGGTTGTGGCCGTGAAAAGTAAAAGCATATCCTTTATCCAATAATAAAAATAATAATAATAAGCATATCATAATCCGAATTTGACCATTGTGATTTTGCTTACTCTCCAGTGATAGGTTGAGGATGCACATTATTACGTGTGGAAAAATCCAAACTAAAATACCTAGATCATATATTCAATTCAAGGAAGTGAATTTATAATATAATAATAAAATTAAGATAGTGTACACTAGATTGATATCAGGGCCATTGGAACTTAATAGTTACGTTCTCTGCGAGCGAATGGGATTCTACTAATCAATCTTGTAAGACACTGGAATGTTTGCGATAATGTGTAAATTGATTCTTAACAAGATAGTAGTAATTGGAATGTCAGCGATAATGTGTTTTTAACTAATATGAACTTAATCAGTGTCAAACGTCACGTGAATCAATCGAGCAAATGTTTTTACGCCCTTCGACCTGACTAGTTTGGTGTGGTTCTCAAGTTAAATGACACAGGCATAACAACATTTCAAGATCATATTTCTGGTTGCTTTAACAGATTTACAGTAGGCAAATGGGCAAACAGCTGGCTTGGATGATACCGTATGTAGCCTCACTCATTATGGGTGATATGAAAACGCTGAAGTGAGTGTTTGGTGTGATAGCAGTACATAGTACATACACTCCAATATTGAGAGAGCATGGGTGGCATGCTGTCACTCACAAAACACTCAGCATTTGGGCGGTATACTGATGTCAAAATCTATATATTATGAGTAATAATATTAACCGTTGAAATTTGATGTCAATTTTATTATATAATATTTTATATTTAATTAATAACATTATTATGCTTTGTCATGTATAACAATGGTTTTAGTGAAGTGTTTATATTACAAAGGGGACTCCCTCATTTGGTTATAATTTTGTTTTTGCTAAAATACCTTTGTCATTATTTTTGTCTATGACCAGGGTATTTCCACAAGCGGGAAATTATTAGATGTTTTAACAACGTCAGGCAAGATTAAGCTTACTCCACTAAAATTTTAACATTTCAGCATTAAAATTTTAATTGAAATTAAAATAAAATCAATAACTAACTCTCGTTAACCATTTATTCTTTTTATTATTGAAAAATAATAAATTTGAACCCATGCTTATTTTTCCCCTTCTTCGATCTCTGCAAATTTATTAGTCACCATTTCTCGATGAAATCGCTGGCGACCATCATCACTCTAACCAGACAACTCCCCCTGCAGCTACCACCCTCATGCAACTTCAAGTTCGCTCCTCTTCCTCCTTCGTCCTTCGCTTCCCCTTCATCTTCTCAAATCTATTTCTGGATGGAACTGAGAAGATCCAATCAGACTTCCATCAGTCTTCGTAGAGCCCGCTTCTAATTCGATCGGCGAGCTTAGAGTTTCCATCCCGAACAAGTCAAACTCGTCAAACCATCACCTTGTGATAGATTTTTAATATGTGTGGACTAGTATACTCACTAATTTTTTAAAATTCAGATTAATTGAATATTAAATATTGTTGAGCATCTATTAATTTAGTCCATTTGTGATTAATTTTGTTATTGGACTCTTATAAGCACTTAAACTCATATGGATAATGTTGTTTTAGGTTTGTGGGCATTGTGTATGTGTTTTCTATGATGGGTAGGTTAACCCATATTGTAAACACAAGGAGAGACTCCTATTCTCATCTTATATGTATTGTGATTGCCTCATTGAGGCCACAATGATTTTTTGCATATATAGGGAATGAGGATAGTTTCTCTCCTCTACACACACGCATTGTTCGTAATTTTCTTTTAAAGATCGGACATGACCGCACTCATATTTATCATTTTCAAGTGATTCTATAACCCGATCTCTTGTATATTACATTTTATACATACCATAATTTGAGGTTAAATAGATTTAAGAATTTTGACATGTCGTTAATTTGTTTGAAATAAAATTCCTTCAATTAGTATCAGAGACAATTTAATCCTAATTATGGTTGTAAATTTTTTCTTGTTGAGAATGAGAATTTTGGTCAATTCAAGAACACCATTTTTTTTAAAAAAATTAATCAAAACTCAAAATTGATTTTTATTCCCGTTGTTTGAAGTTTTGGCAATTTTTTAATGTGTAATTTGCGTGTATTTTTTGTGCAAATTTTCAAGCAAATTTTCAACCATACAAGAACATCATCATCATCATCATCATCATCATCATTTTCCCAATTCTGATTTTGGAATGTGCTCCATGTGCGCAATAATTAATTTTGGTAATTTTGACGAATCTTAAATAACTTCAAAGTTCCATGAGAATGACTGCTGCGTGGTGTTGAAAAAATGGGCCACAACTATTTTTTTTCTTTGACCCGAATTATACATATAAAATTAGATAGTCTCAGAACTCGCCTTATGAAAATTCTGTGTAAAATTGGGTATGTTATAATTTTCATACTCTCACATGTGATATTCTTTGAATGCTCAAATAATTTTTTTGGGTTGTTTTATGCTATATTGAAATTATTGTACTCTTTAGATTGTTGTACAATTTAAATTGGTGAGAGTTTATTTAAATAATTACCAAAATAATTTTTTTTGGATTGTTTTAAGTGTATAATGTTGTATATATGTTGAAATTGCTGCGCTTTTATAAATTATTGTGCAAATTAAAATCTGGGAGTTTATTTGGTATATTTAGAGTAGTTTTGACTAATTTTGGTCCTACCTACTATACAAATCATGGATAAATAACTAAATAAATAAAGGAGTAACTCCTCATGTCCTAAGCGCGTAATGTTTCATCAAAATCATAAAATAAAATTTTGTAATTAATTCTCACATAGTTATGGATACTTTGGTATTGAATATTATCTTTTATGATGCTTAGTAATTATTGAAATTATTTCCACTACATATAATAGGCAAGTGAGAATTATAATTAAAATGATAATTTTGAATATTTTATTTTGTATGATAAAGAGTATTGATATCGATAAATATATTATTTTGATGCCAAGAAATTCATGTTGATTGTATGCCCTTTATTGTTGTTGAGAAAAAAAAATTTAATGGAAGACTTATTTAAATAAGCTTGGGCATATTAAAATTTATTTATTTATACATATTTTGCTCCTCTTTAATTGTTGATGCCAATTTTATTAGTTGAGCTTGTTGAACTCCGTAAATTGTGCAATTTAATATTGAGAGTTATTCTTGAAATAATTTTTTCATTATAAGAGCATGAT
Organism: Ormosia semicastrata; assembly: GCA_029884595.1. Lineage (NCBI taxonomy): Eukaryota > Viridiplantae > Streptophyta > Magnoliopsida > Fabales > Fabaceae > Ormosia > Ormosia semicastrata. The sequence continues at coordinate 83,583,672 of JAQQTO010000060.1, forward strand.
AATGTATCATGTACTGCATATAATTATTTTAGTATTGGACATTTGTGCATTGACAATATTAAAGTGCTTTGATATATATTATCAAGAATTAAAGTATAATTGTATGTGATTAATTTTGTTGTATATTGTGCCATTGCAAATTTAAATAAATTACTTTCAATGTGGCCATTATAAGAATATTATTTAAAATAATTTTGATTATTGAGAAATATTTAAGGTAATGACAAGTTTATAATAAGTCATTATTGTGGTTAAGTTTTATATATCTCGTAAGTTTATATTTTGTGAGTCATTTGTGAAAGTTATATAAAGTTCTGGTGATTTGAATACTGTTAAGTTAGCATCCACTTTTGTTGGCTCTACACACAAAGATGAACAACACACTATTTGAGGTTAGTTATAAAACTTATATGGTTATTGGCATATTGTATAATTGCATAAGTGGATAAATTTGTTCTTAAGGTCTTCTTCTCCCTTTTCATGCCTATTTTTTTTTTTTGAATATGCAATTACGTATGAGAGTGTGAAAATTATCTGATTGATGTGGCATGAAAATTTTAAAACTCTATAAGCAATTTTGTCATTGATCATTGTAGTTTCCTATGGTCAAATGCTCATTTATTGTAAGATCAATATCATGTTTTGTAAATCTTGTGAGATCTTATCTCTAAGAGTTTCATCCATAATATTTATAATTGATTTGAACATTTTGTATAGTTGTGAGCTCGCATTCGCGGGGCCAATTACGACAAAGTGTTATATTGTTAATAATGTTGTTGTGTTTTCATTGAAAAATTATGTTAATAATGCACTTACCCTATCGGTTTGTATTTATTAATATGATTTTTTATGTTTTGTTGAATGCATTAAATGATTGTACCCTTAGAGTTTTCAGTATCTTCTCGATACTAGTTTTAGGGACTTGATATTTAATGGTTTGTGAGAGTTTGCTTGTTCATTGTAATCTGAGACCCTTAGGCGGGATTATAATGACATACCAGCTCAAATTATTGTGACATATATATAATGTTACTCATTGTCAAGTGTTTTATCGAATTGAATTAAGCAACCTTAAATATTTGTATTGTTTTGTGAAACTTGACGAATGAGATAATTGGGCATTCTGTAGCAATCTAATTTTGTTATTTGGACATGTAATTTTGTCAAATGAAAAATAATAATAATGTTGAATGGATTGCAATTAATGGTGTGACATTATTTGGCATAATTATTTGTGTGATAGAGAAAATAGTTTAAATTTTTATTTTAAAAATCTTGAAAAATATTGCTTGTGCATAAATTATGAAAATATTAGTTCAACTATTTTACTCTATTAAGTGGGAGAGACTTGTATATTATAATCCGGGACCCTTAGGCGAGATTACAATGATGCAAGGGCTCTACTTCAATTAATTGCCCAGCTAATTGAACAAGGGAAAACTAATATAATTATGGTTGCTTAAGTATAATAAATATTTTAATGCATGATTTTCTCTAACTTTTGTATTTGTCATCGTTTTGTTATTGCTTGTTGGGACCTATTGAGGACATTGTTGAGTCTCCTAAAGTATGTTGTAATATAGTAATCTCCCTATAGTTGTCATGTTGTGTTGATATGCTTTAGTCTTAATAAGACATGTTGAAAGCATAATTAGCTTGTAAATGTCTAAAAAACAATTTTTTCTATTTTGTACCATTGTTTGTGCTTTATTAAATCACTAGCCTGTTGAACTTATTTTATTATAAGTATTGTCGTAGCAATTTAGGAAATATTATTTTATCAATATGATAGTGATAATTATAGTGATAATTATTTTCGTTTCATATCTTCAAATGATAACTTTGAAAATTTTCTTTTATATTATTCAAATGTCGAAATCCTCAAAAGAATTTTTTTAGTTTTGCTAATTTTCTTAAGAAAAATCTTGCGATTAAAATTATTACAGTATTGTTGTGAGGAAAACGTTCTTCCAATTATGGTTTAATCATTTTGTGAGGATTTATTTTTTTTAACCCAAATTATTATGTTGATTAGTTCAACTTTAGAATAAAATAAAATAAAAAACTTCTTTTGTCGATGATATAAAATTTATGATGAATACATTGAGTTAAACCTATTGTATTTGTGGCATTCACTTTGGGAAATTTCCTTTCTCTTGGATTGAAGTAAAAGAATGTGTATATTTAATTCTTATGTATTTATATTTTGATTTTGTAAATTACCTGACAATTAATATGAATTAAAGCTCTTCGTTTCTTATAAGAAGAAAACGATTTTATAACTGTTGTTCTTTTGAAATACTTGTTAAAATTTTTTGAAGCTTGTTATGTATGAAGCCTAATATTAAAGGCAATTAAATGCCTAGATGCAAGTTAAATTGACTTAATACGGGTTGTCAGGTATTATTGTTTAATATTGATTTTGATGTTGTTTACATCAATGGGTGTTGCCTTAAGTAAGTGAGAGTAAATTTGTTATTAATGTGTTTTGTGCTAGTTGTATATTGATGACCAATATTGCTATTATTGTTAAATGGGAGACAATATTCTATATTAAATTGTTTCTATCATGTGAAAAAACTTGGTGATATCATTTTATATCTAAGGCATAAAGACCTTTTAAATCGTAATATATTGAAGGATTGTCTCACAAGGCACATATTGTTATAAATTTTGAAATGTGTTTGTATTCTTATTGCACATTAATGTTTACTATAGTGGGAGTTGGGGACTGTCTTTTGGTTATGTCCTCAGTAGTGGTTAAGTATAGGTCTCATGTGCTTTCGCTGCTGGTAATCTAATGTTGTGCTCAAGTGTGCATGTGTTTATTATTATTATTATTATTATTTTATCATTTTGACACTTGGGTTTTGAGTGAGTTGTTGAAAACTTGCAAGTGATCCCATAATATGTGTAAGACATTTGGGATTTTAAACTCACTCGTATGTTGTCAAGTCTTTTAAGTGGTCATTATAGTTTTGTGAAGTATAGATTGCCTTATTTGTGACAATTATTTTATGGTTTTGTATTTGCGATGACAAAGAGGAGTTGACTTGTTGTAAAGTGTCATATGGACACTTGTAACTCCTCAATCATGAATGCAAAGTTTGTAGTTGATAATGAAGTAATTTTGTGAGACTCTGTGGTTGATAAATTTTGTATAGATTAGCTTAATATTATTTCTATTGTTATGAGCACATTTTGGATAATTCTGTAATATTGTGTTTCTCTCTATTTTGGTATTTGTGTCATTGAAGAGAGATAGTGAGTTTCAGACTCACATTGAGTACTTTACCATAGAGTTGATAGTCTCACTAATAATGATGTTACCATTAGAGTATTTTGGAACTTTTGGACTCTAATGAGGTTGTTATTGTTGTTTTGTTTTGATATGTTGGATTAGTGGGAGAATGCATTATAATTATAATTATTATATTGTCTCGAGACTCATTGAAATTATCGTTGCCATATGTTGTTGTTGTGCACACTTTTGTGATGATATGACGTATTGTTGGAGACTTTAGTACTCAGTCTCATTTTGTTATACTGAGATATTTTCTTTAAGATATTTTGTTGAATCTCAGTAGGCATCCTTGGTGTAACACCCCCTTCTGGGAGGCATTACATTTAAGACCGACTCTTGCATTTTAAAAAAAATTCTTTCCCAAGTTATAAAAGTGAATAGTATAAGATATGAGTTTCAAAAGCTTCTTTTCGTGGATAACATAAACTGGACAAATTTTGGGGAACACAAAATATAAGAACCATAGAATAAATAAAAGACTCAAGTCATAGGAACTAAAAAGGCTTTCCATAAAGCAAAGTTTACAACATCTTTAAGTACATCATTTGCATATCCCAAAAACATAAAACTTAAGTACTTCCAAAATAAACATACTTATACATATGACTACCAAATGAAAATTGAGTCTTGTCCAAGTCCAAACACCTGAAGGACGGGTTCCTGTACCTAATCTTCGTCCAAAACCCCATCGGGATCTCCAATAGGCAAAGCCCCCGGTTGGGGCATGCCACTACGAACAGGAGTCCGAGCAGTCGACTCCACAGAGCCCTCCCTATAGGAAGCTCTCCGATCATCCCAAAGCTCCCCAAGAGGCATGTAGAACTCCAAGTGAACATCGACATCCATAGTAAAGGCAACCGCATCATGTCGGGTCCTGCTCAACTCAAAGTGACATTTTCGTCGTACTAGACGCGTCCCGTGTCCCACTGGACAATCTATGCTCCGATGCCTCCATGGAACTGTAGCCTAGTGAAACCTCGCAGGTATTGCCTTGTCGCCATCACAGTCTTTTTCATCACAGGTACAAAAATAGAAACAGACAAAATAATACGATAGAAGAGGTGAGATCCCCTACATCAATACCATCACGGCAGCAAGAAACACAATGAAAGACAATAGTGCCTTTTATACATAACAACATCAAGTAAAAGCATATATAATCATGTCAATACAGGAATATTCATAGAATAACAAACATAGTCATGTTATCAATTGATAAGTGAATCAACAATGTACATCAAGACATATATATATATATATATATATATATATATATATGTATGTATGGATCATGTCACAATAATAGATATGCTGACTATGCATATGCATGATGTGTATGTTGACCATCCTTATACACAATGCAACTAGTTCCTACTCCATTTAGTTAAGGTTCAGATATGAGCGTTCCAGAAGATTTGTCCCCCTTCAAAAGACAGTCTACGTCGAATCACGAAAAGGATAGTGCTTGTCGGGTCCTCATCGTGCGTTGCAATAGTTTTCCACGGCCAGGGGTATACAATGTGACAATGGTCACTAGGTGGATCACCTCACCTTGACACCCCATGAGATCCATCCGGGATCACACTTATCCAAATTCTCGCTCACTCCTAGGCATCACAAGCCGACAGTCTAATGCTCAAGTGCATGCTCAAGAAATCAAACCACCGTTGTACTATTCCCAACAGTATTAAGACAACCGCCCATATGATTCTCTAATACCATTAGTATCAATGATATCATATAGCTGCCCATACAACTACATAATAACAATGATCCACTCGGGTCCAGCACTTCAACCCAAAAGTACAAGGCTAAATTCATAATCCACTTGGATCTAGTACGTCGGCCCAAGGCACAATGTCAAATTCATAATCCACTTGGGTCCAGTACGTCGGCCCAAGGCACAATGTTAATAATGCTATCACAAAGGATTTCAGTAGTCAAAATTCAAGAATCATTATTATCAAATCACATGGAGCATTTTCACAATTCCTCTAGTATACAGAAACATTAGGTCTTCTTTAGTCTTTAATTATCATACTCTCAATAATGAAGATAGAATTTAATTCAAATCACCAGCTTCCTCTAACTACGTTCCTCAAATGACCTATCCTCATATCATTTATGAAAACCTAAAAAAATACAATGTCCTTACCTCACCATTCCTTTCCTTTTTTGTCTAAGTCTGTCAAAATTTTCTCTATTTCTTTCTCAAGCTTGTTTTTCCTCTCAAGATCGAAAATCACTCTTTTGCTTAAAGATCAAATTTATTCTTTTCCATTCTTATCTTATAAATTCTTAATTAATTTTCTCAATTATCAAGTTACCTAGATTTACCACTGATAAATCATTTTTTCATGATTCCGATTATCTCCAAATGTGTTTCCATTTAGTACATCCAAAAGTTATCACTCCTCAAATTATGACACTATAATAATTATAGCATGCCACATACTTCAATCATCACAACTTATTAAATTCATGCTTGTTATCAAAATCACATATATCCATTAAATCACCTCAATCATTTTTGCATACAATAACATCATATAATTATATAAGATCAAACAAGTATAAGTCAAAATCACACATTCGGGTGGATGAATCCTCACGTCGACTCTCCAATCCCAACACAACTATTCGTTCCTCACCACCATAGCATGGTTGATGAGTTTAATCTCCTTCTTACCTTAAGTGTAGCCTCCTAGCTCTTTGTAAGTCCTTGTGTAGCAAACTTTTTCCACCAAGAGGTTCTTAGAATCAAAGCAAACACACAAGAATTAGTACCTAGGGCTTGAATAAGATCACCATAGGTCAAAGTATGGCTTTACACTCTTTTAAAAAAAAAAATGAAGCAAGAGAGAAGATAAGAGAGAAGATTCAAGAACTTTACCTTAAGATTCTTGAACTTGAGATTTGAAGTAAAACTTAAAGCAATACTTGAAGTTAGATGAACTAGAAATTAATTTTCACACAAAAGTGTCTTAGAATGATGTAGAGACTCAAGATCCAAGGTTATCTTAAATTATTGAAGATTTGGTGGCGTATTTTGGAAGTTGGTCGTGAGCCTCAAATGAAAAAAGTGAGAGTTTTGTGTTTAGCCTTTGGTTGCTTGGATGAAAAGATGAACAAGTGATGAATTAAGTGTAGGATGGTCCCCCAAAATGGCTTGGCAGTGAGGTGTAGAGGAAAATGAGAGGAGAAAATAGAACTCAAGTATTCCCACCTTAAGAGCTTTAAGTTAGGATTTGAAAGAAGATGATGAAGATGAGAGAATTTGATGATGATCTTAACATAGAAAGTTATTCAAAAAGTGTGTAGATTCTAGAAATGTGATTGAATGAAGAAAACAAAAATGGAAGAGGAAGATGAAAGGTGGTAGCCGTGAGGTGAAGGAGAGAAAATGGGAGATGAAAAATGGGATGTGATTGCCGTGAGGTTGAGAGAAAATGGAAGAGAAAAATGATGAGGGAGAATGAGATAGAAACTTTAGGGTAGAGAGAGAAAGTGATAGGAGATTTTGGAAAAGGAAAAGATGGTGACATTTTTGAAAAGATAACAACTTGACATCTTTTCTCTCCTCCAAAGCCGTGTACACCTAGGGGAAAGGAGCAAAACTTCTTTTGCAAGTTTCTTCTAAAGCTTCTTTAAGAAGCTTCGCACGTTTCTCAAAAAGGTCAAATCATGTTGTCATGTAGTGATGTGGCGATGTCACTTAGATGATATCGTAAAAGTGACTAGATAGAAATAATCTATTAAATCTTTACTGCAAGCTATTACCTAGTGGATAAAAGTTACAGTTAACAATGCCGGTATCTATTGTCCAATGGACAAAAGGGCGCACCCAAATTTTATCCATCAGATAAAATCTCAAAAAATAAAAATTTCGTAAACTGTGTCCAACCCCGGGTTTAATAAGATCCCTCGTCACCGTTTCCACAGTCCAAGGTTTTCCGACCTCGGGGAATATATTTCATTTTCTCTGCTCCGTTTGACATGCACACAAATTGAGAAATATATTAAAATAATCAAATAATTCAAATAATTTCAAAAAAATTCACAAAAATCATAAATATTATAAAATGAGTATTTATCATGAACAAGCAAATTTTTGGGGTGTTACACTTGGTAGATGTTGGGGCCATTTTGTAGGGAATTGCACATTGATCACACTTTTATCATGCAATTTTGTTGTGCTTTCCCTTTGACCCACATACCACATTTTGTTAGGTCACCAGGTTATAAGTGTCTTGCATGTATGATATCAGTACTCCTATCAAGTATGATTTTCTGCATTGTTGAGATGCTTGTAATTTCATTTTGGACCGATGGTTGGAAGTGCTTATTCATCGTTGACATTCTTATGGCCACATTAGTCTGGAGAGTTATTTTGTTTAAAACTAAGTGTCTATGCTGTCCAAGTGGGAGATTGATAGATTTTTAATATGTGTGGACTAGCATAGTCACCAATTTTCTAAAACTCAGATTAATTGAATGTCGAATGTTGTTGAGCATCTATTGATTTTGCCCATTTGTGATCAATTTTGTTATTGGGCTCTAATAAGCACTTAAACCCATGTGAATAATGTTGTTTTGGGTTTGTGGGCCTTGTATATAAATTTTCTATGATGGGTAGGTTAACCCATATTGTAAACACAAGGAGAGGCCCTTATTCTCATCCTATATATATTGTGGTTGTCCCATTGAGGTCACAAGGGTTTTTTGTGCATATAGGGAATGAGGATAGTTTCTCTCCTCTACACACACGCACTGTTCGTGATTTTCTTTTAAAGGTCGGGCATGATCGCGCTTATATTTATCATTTTCAGGTGATTCTATAACTCAATCTCTTGTATATTATATTTTATACATGCCATAATTTGGGGTTAAATGGATTTAGAAATTTTGACATGTCGTTAATTAGTTTGAAACAAAATTCCTTCACCTTGCCGTTTGGCAATCGGGTCTCGTTTCCTAACCTGATTAGCTTTAGGGGAAGCAGAACCGACGATGTATTGTTGTGTTAGTTCCTTTTCTCGTCATTAGGTACTCTCGGACGACTCAGTTTGGGTTGTTGTCAAACAAAATGGAACAGTGGTTGTCGTCGGGTCTCCATGGAAGAGATGCCGTTGAGACAGAAGACCAAGAGACAGAGGTGTTGAGTCTTTGAATATTTTATTAATGAATAATTTAAAGTTATAAACATATTTCTTATTCTTTTTGGTACATTTAGAAAGAAACAAATCAAAACAGGAGTGAAGACTAAGACCTCTGGAATGTAGTTCCCATTCAATTCGAGAGCCAAAAGATTACTAAGGAAGCAAGTGTATTGTCCCAGATTTTGAGGCTTTTTGATCAAATTGTTCTTAATGTAAAAATTATTTATCAAATTATTATATTTTTTAAATTATTTATCAGAATGTCACATTTTTTACCACGTTAGAATTTTTTATTATTTTACGTTTCACATAGATAGCGCCAAAGAAGATTGAGCTACTAATAGTAAAATGCCAAGACGATTGGTGTAACACACGTGGTAACACAAACACGGGTGACGTTTTTCGCGTGGTAACTCCACAAGTGATGGTGTTACCACATGGATAATGTCACCCGTGTTGGCGTTACCACGTGTATTGCGCTAACTATCTTGGCGTTTTCATGTACGGTCAACTTGACACACATTTCTTTAGTTTTTTCTTGAAGTTGTGAGCGTCTATTATAATGCGAAAGTTTGTTTCAGACTCGTACAAATTTAGAACATCTTGCCATGGGATAAGGTGTGTGGTCTATTACCACCAGACATTTTGACATTACCACTGTACGTCACGACTTTTTTAAAACATATAAATACAAATAGAGTTATTCTCTTTTTTTTTTACTAAATTCAACTACTTTGTTGGAATATGATAAACAAAGTTGTTTTATATTTTACTTGTGACCTAAAATTAAGTTAAAAAATGTAAACAATATAAGTATGTCACAATAACGTATGATGAATTTGTAACCACTCAAAACTAGGGTTACGACCAGTTCATAGGCTAGAATACCAGCCTAGCAAGCCTATTAAAATCAATTAACCTTAATAATTCTAACATTCTGATTCTATGGAAAATTTGACAAAATATCCCCTAAAAATTGGACGTTCTCAAAAGTACTTCATCTTGTATAATGAAATATATTCATATATATTTTGATTTCTAAATCAATAGAGCACCTATAAGATGCATAATAGAAACATTTGCACATATACATATAGTCATCATAGATTAAGCAAATGTAATAAAAGGTAGATAAATTTGTCTAAGTGTAATGACCATATCAATGAGAAGGGCTAGGCTCAGAATATGGTGGTTTGTGAGAGGGATCAGAAGAAGGTTCTGACTGTGATGAGTGAGGATATGGTAGGTAAGTGTAAGTAGGTGGTAGGTATCCTGTAGATGGTGGGTAACCTGTAGGTGGTGGATAACCTGGATATGGTGGGCAAGATAGAGGTGGTGGTTGAGATGGTGGGTAAGTAGCAATAGTAGTGGTTGGAGGATGAGTCCTAGGCACACCTGAAGAATTAGAAGCCTCTGAATGTCGAAGTCGTGACCAAGTACTCGCTAATCATGTCCTTCTTCTACGGTGCATCCTCGGTTCGTCAGACTGCTCGGGTGGTCTTGGAATGTCACCTGTAGGAGGAGTTGAACAAAGTTGCTCTAATGTAATGCGATCATGCTCTTTCACTGAAGATAAGATATCCTCTATGGAATGTAGAAGGCTAGCTATACTAAATCCTGAATTAGGGTTCCTAGCCGAAGCATGGACGTTCTCTGCAATATCAGCCTAAGAGAGAGATATAACACATGTCATCATCAATACAAAATACATTTAGCAAAGAGCAGAACATATTGCTAAATAGCTTACCACAAACCCAATAGATGCACTAGTACGAGAAATCCAACGTCTGGTAATTCCTTTGTACCAGTGCATGTACTCAGAATGCGTAGTGAGGGGAGCTTCCAATGACCTTCTAGTAACACGCTTTTCCTTTCGAATGTCCTAGATGGCTATGTGTACAAGGTGCGTGTTTCTCCAATCCTCATCATGCCTTCTCACCAATGTTATTGAGTGTAATCGTAAGGTTGGTGTGGTCTCCTTGGTATTAGTTGGTCCACACCAAATTGATGCATCACCCTATCTGACTGGTGTCACTCAACAATGTAAAAAAAATGAGAGGAACCACTACTAGTATTATGTCTCTACCAGCGACACAAAAAGCTGGTAGTGACACCACAATCTCATCTGTATAGGGCTGCCATGTAATTTGCAAAATGATATGTGTGACGCCCCTTTTTAAACCCAAGGGAACGTCTCACTTTCAATTACTATGCGGAAATAAAATTTATATGAGTTAAGACCCGGTTCATTTTAATAATATATACGTTTACTCAATTGTAGTTGGTTAAGTAAATTAGCAAGTATATTTTTTTTTCTATTCATTACATTTACGTTAACGATAATCAACATCCACGGTGACGAGACATACATGGGAAATTAACATTTCATTCATATATATATATATATAATTATCAACTGCTTAGTTACAAAGCCTGGCATAACAAAAAGCAAAACTATACCTGCCCCCAAAGGATTTTACATACATATCCCTACGGTATCGAATATACTGACCCCACTACGAGACAAAACATCTAGCCCCCAAAATAAAATACTTGGTAGCCCTCAGTAGCTACAAGTAAAGTCAGTCCCTCAAGTGAGGAAGAATCGAGTCAGGGTCCTCTTCAGGATCCTCTTCGGGGTCGTCCTCAGGAACTTCTTCGGGATCTTCCTCGAGATCTTCTTCGTCAGAGGAAATCACCATATGAATCGCAGAGTCACGGGACGGGGCCCGAGCGGTGGAATGAAAAGAGTCTTCCTGCGGAGTGAAATAGCGGTCACCCCACATCTCGCGTATCGGTAGCTGAAATTCCAGATGTAAACTAATACAGCAGGTGAAGACAGGCGGCTCGTGATGCCTCCAGGCTAAAGATAACGACACATCCCCCGTATAGACGCAACGCTCCGAACCATAGTTGATGTACCAGCACTCTGGCCCTCCCAAGAAGGTCAGGCGCACATCTCCCAAAATTCTTTGCGTGCGTGGCTCCATACGCTTCTGCAGTCGCTCAGTCGAGATGAGGCCAAAAACCAGGGAAGTCGGGGGCCTCCGGCTCCTTGCAGTTGTCTTCTATAGAACGTAGTATACGGACAAAACAGAAGTGGAGAGACAGAGAAGAGGTAAGACATCCTACCATCATTACCAATCATAGCATCGAGAAACTAAACGGCGCAAAACGCCCACATAGCATTTATGACAGCAATAATAGTAATAAACATTCAATAGCAGTTATGATCAACCAAACAGTTCCAGCGATCGTATACATATAGATATATCAGAGGTACAACAGTTCCAATTATAATAACAATGCATGCCCAATGATTCATGGACTCACTATGCACACTTGCCCTCAATAACCAAAATCCTACTCCATGGAGCTAGACACAAAACAGTCGGAGGGAACGATCAGGAGGTATGTCTGTATTCTTGGCTGCCCAGGCCCTCAAGTGCTAAAAATTCTTAATTTATCATTTTGTACAACATGGCATTTTACAATACATTCTACACAGATCTCGACATAGGACAGCGTCTCGGTCCAGATCGTCAGTGTGTTTGCATCAGTCTGCCCCACAGACAGAGAGCTACCAGCTGCGCATTGTGAGGTACCCGCACCCTGACGCCCCCAAGGTCAACAAGTAACCTACACTTGTCTATTCGCACCCGCACAAAGGTGTAAGTTCAACTCCTAGGCTACTGGCCTTAACCAAGTCCAACAATCAATCTCTTTTTTTTTGTTCAATGCATGACACAATCATACTCCTCATGACCAACTAGGCCCATCATGCTTCACATGCATGTCATATCATTTATCACAAGATCTGATCCCATTCACGGGTATACAACAATCCAATAGTACATTTTAAGGACATTCACAATTTTCATTTCATAGTCATGATAAAAGTCAACCATTAAATTCATTATGTGCCTCAAAAGCTCACCCATACTCAAGTTCTTCCCGGTTTATGAATCTCTACTTAATCTCTAATCATCCAATCATTTATGATTTATGTACTTTTATTAATCCAAGGGTTTTGAATCCAGGAAGATACATGGCCAGAATCACCAACAACATCACAGATTTAATTGCTAGGTATGGGGTGATAAACCATGGTTGTGAATTCAACGGATACTATGCATTTAGTGGAAAATTGAGGCTGCCATTCGACGAAGACTAACATGGCATAAGGATGAAAAATGGGAGAACATTTTATAACAAGATTGGATAAAAACCAATTTCTGTCGGATGGGGGTTCTGTCGAACAGAGGTCAGAACTGTCGAATTCTTTCCAGAAGGTCAGCAGAAGTCCAATTCGACGGATGTGGGTGTCAACGTTGGAGAAATCTCCCAAGTGTCAAACCGACGAAAACACTGTGGTCAGAACTCTAATTCGACGGGTCTTGACGTTCTACTCGACGAATATTAACTTTGGGAAGCTTCTGATAAATGGACAGAAGATCCACTCGACAGGTATGTCTCAATGGTTATTGGCATTCTAACTCGATGAATATTTCACTCGACGGATGTGGTCATTCAAATTCGACGGATTTTGCATTGGAGGAGTTTCTCTCCTAAGTGGTCAGGAGTTCATACTCGACGGATATTCGACGGGCATGGCCAGGGGTTCATACTCGACAGGTTTTGACTTTACTGAGTGATCATGACATCACATTCGACGGGTTTGGCTAGAAGTTCATACTCGACAGATTTTGATAATGCACTAAATGATTAGAAATCAAATTCGACGGGCATCACATTCGACGGGTTTGGCCAGGGGTTCCTACACGACAGGTTTTGACATTGCACTAAATGACCAGGAATCAAATTTGACGGGCATCACATTCGACGGGTTTGGCCAGGGGTTCCTACACGACAGGTTTTGACATTGCACTAAATGACCAGGAATCAAATTCGACGGGCATCACATTCGACGGGTTTGGCCAAGGGTTCCTACACGACAGGTTTTGACATTTCACTTAATGATCAGAAATCAAGTCATTACCACTTCTCACCAATAATCCTAAAATTCTAGTCTCAAGGCGTGGCCATCCGAGAGCTGCCCGACAGCGTTCCTTTTAGATTATACGTTCCCAGACATATATATCAAATCACACAACAATCAAATAGCATATACAAATACATCACCAGCAGCATTCAAACAGAGATGGATCACAGTGCCAATCACAAACAACGTCCCTAAATGCTAAAAGAGGTTGAGGAGGAGTGTCTTCCTCTTACCTGGGAGAAGCACAAAGAAAGGTTGCTCTTTTTGGTCAGAAGTTACGTTTTCAGCTTCCAGGAGATCCTTGAACATTCAAACTTACCAAAATCAGAATCAAGTATTGAAATGGATACCCATGGTCATCAAAATGACTGTGGGTTACGAAAATGAGAGGAGATAAGGAAAAAGCTAAAAGCTTTACCTTAAAGTTCCAACCTTTAAGCTTCAACTGTGGAGAAAAATGAAGATGAAGAAAATGTAGAACTTTGAAGATGATTTCCTCAATGATGGTGGTTCTCCAAACACGAAATGGTGCTAGGAGTGTGACGTTTTGGAAGATAAAAATACAAATGCGGGTGGATGGTGTGCTGCTGTGGAGTGAAATGAAAAGAGAGAAAGATGAGTGAATAGTGAGTACTGCGTACAGGAGGAGGAAAATGTGAGAATGAAAAATGAATTAGACACCCTTAATTTCAAACATGCAGCACAAATTTGGGAGGAGAGAGAAATGATAAAATAATGGTTGGAGGAAGCTTCCTTGAGAAGCTTCGCGCGCTCCTCGATAAAGTACATAATAAGCTTGTCTCCAAATTAAATACATCTGACAGATGATTAATTACACTGTGGAATTATTTTCTCAGTGAATAAAATTTACAATTGATGAAAATAATATTTTATTATTCATCAGATGATTTTATGATACCAAAATTTTATTTAACAGATAAAACCTCAAAAAATATAAACCTCGTAAACTGTGCCCGGCCTCGGGTTTAGTAAGATCCCCCGTTGACACGTTGACAGTTCAAAGTTTACCAACCTCAGGGAAAATATTCTAGTTTCCCACTCCGCTCAATGTACACGTAAAACGAAGAATATATTAAAATATTCATCATTTTCGAGAAAATCCACAAAAATTCCTAAAAATCATAAATATTATAAAATGATCGTTTATAATGAAATAAAGAATTTTCGGGATGTTACAATACTCCCCTTCAAAAAAGAATTTCGTCCTCGAAATTTACATACCTTAGAATAACTGTGGGTGTTGCTCCTTCATCTTGTCTTCCAGCTCCCAAGTTGCATCTCCAGTCACCTCGTTCCAGATTACTTTCACCAATGCGATCTCCTTGCCTCTTAATTGATTTATCTTCCTATCCTCGATTCTTACAGGAGACGTCTCATAAGTTAAGTTTTCTTTTAATTGTACTGCATCCAATGCTATGACATGACTTGGGTCAGGGAGGTATTTTCGGAGTTGTGACACATGGAAAACATTATGAATGTTTGAAAGGAAATGAGGTAAGGATATTTGGTACACTACAGGACCTACACGACGAATGATTTGGTATGGTCCAAGGAATTTAAGAGTGAGTTTTCTAGATTTTAAAGCCCGACCCACCCCAGTCGTAGGTGTGACTTTCAGGAATACATGTTCGCCTTCCTCAAACTCAAGAGGTTTTCTCCTTCGGTCTGCATAACTCTTTTGCCGACTTTGAGTCGTTCTCATCTTTTCCTGAATCATCTTAACCTTCTCAATTGTCTGCTGTATAATCTCTGGTCCAACAGTAAGGCGCTCGCCGTCTTGGTACCAACACAGAGGTGTTCGATATCGTCGTCCATACAGAGCCTCGTAGGGTGCCATCCCTATGCTTGAATGATAACTGTTGTTGTAGGTGAATTCTATCAAGGGTAGAATGTCGTCCCAACTACTAGTTTGTTCTATGGTACAGGCTCGAAGCAAATCTTCCAAAGATTGGATCGTCCTTTCTGATTGACCGTCGGTCTGCGGATGATAAGCAGAACTCAAACGTAGCTTCGTCCCCAACGCTTCTTGCAAACTCTCCCAGAGATTTGAAGTAAATCTCGGATCTCTATCCGAAACAATACTCGTAGGCACACCGTGCAGCCTAACAATTTCTCCAATATAGATTTGAGTCAATCTCTCCAGTTTGTATTTTATGTCGATCGGGAGAAAGTGTGCCGACTTCGTGAGTCGGTCCACGATTACCCAAATCGAATCATGACCTTTTCTTGTCCTTGGCAATCCGACTACAAAATCCATTGCAATATTGTCCCACTTCCATTAGGAATAGACAATGGTTGCAAGCAACCCCATTGGTCTCGATGTTCCACCTTAGCTTTTTGACAAACTAGGCAAGTCGATACACGTCTAGTGACGTCACTCTTCATTCCATGCCACCAGAACAACTTCTTCAAATCTTGGTACATCTTTGTTATGCCTGGATGCATACTCGGTGGCTTGTATGAGCATGGTTAATGATGTATTCTCTAAGTTCCTTGTCACGAGGAATACAAACTCTTCCACGAAACCTCAGAATTCCATCAGTTCCTTCCGTAAACTCTGTTTCACCTCCTTGCTCCACTTGCTCTCTCACTTCTTGTAAGAACTTGTCAATCTTCTGCTTTTCCTTTATGTCATCCAGTAGTTCACTTGTAATGGTAACCATATTCATACAAATCTTTCCAGGTTCTAACTCCACAAAAGACCACACATCTCTGAACTGCTCTAGCATATCCTTCTCCTTGATCATCATGGCAGAGACACAGATCATCTTCCTACTTAGAGCATCTGCCACAACATTTGCCTTGCCAGGGTGATACAGAAGTTGGAAATCGTAATCCTTCAGGAATTCTAACCACCTTCATTGCCTCATGTTCAACTCCTTCTGATCATACAGATACTTCAAACTCTTATAATCACTGAAAATATTGAACGTTGCTCCGTAGAGAAAATGCCTCCATATCTTCAGAGCAAAAACTACAGCCGCTAACTCCAAGTCGTGTGTCGGGTAATTCTTTTCGTGCACTCGCAACTGCCTTGAAGCATAAGCCACAACTCTTCCATGCTGCATAAGTACAGATCCTAGCCCTTGGTATGAAGCATCGCAGTACACTTCAAACTGCTCATTCGGATCGGGTCGCACTAACACCGATGAGGTAGTCAGTCGATTCTTCAACTCTTGGAAACTTTGCTCACAGCTGTCAGTCCACTCAAAAGCTTGGTTTTTCCTCGTGAGTTGTGTAAGTGGTCCAGCAATCTTGGAGAATCCCTCAATAAACCTCTGGTAATATCCAGCTAAGCCCACGAAGCTTCGAATCTCCGTCACGGACGTTGGTCTTTCCCATTGCAGCACTGCCTCCACCTTCGATGGATCCACGGCAATCCCATCCTTCGAGATCACGTGACCCAGAAACTTAACTTCTTCTATCCAGAACTCACACTTTGACAACTTGGCATATAATTTCTTCTTCTTCAGAATCTGAAGAACTATACTGAGGTGTTCAGCATGGTCCTCCTGATTTTGAAAGTATACCAGAATGTCATCAATGAAGACCACAACGAATCTGTCCAAGTAAGGACGAAAGATTCGGTTCATGTAGTCCATAAAGATAGCTGGTGTGTTCGTCACACCAAACGGCATCACTAGGTATTCATAATGACCATATCGGGTACGAAAAGCTGTCTTGGGTATATCCTCCGCCTTCACTCGTATCTGATGATACCCAGACCGCAGATCGATCTTCGAGAACACCACTGCTCCCTTCAGTTGGTCCATTAAATCATCAATTCTCGGGAGTGGATACTTGTTCTTAATCGTTACCTTGTTCAGCTGCCGATAGTCCACACATAATCTCGAGGTGCCATCCTTCTTGCGAACTAACAGCACTGGCGCTTCCCATGGGGACACACTTGGCCTGACAAATTGCTTTTCCAACAGCTCTTCTAGCTGTTTCTTGAGCTCAGCTAACTCTGTCAGTGCCATCCTATACGGTGCTATAGACATGGGACCAGCTCCCGGTACTAGGTCGATAGCAAACTCTATCTCTCGAGCCGGTGGTAAACCAGGTACATCATCAGGAAAGACTTCGGGAAACTCGTTCACCACTGGAATTGTGTTCATATCAACCTTGTTCTCGACTTTCAAAGAAGACAGTAGCATGTATCCGTGAGCTCCTTCTTTCAAGAGAGCTTGAACTCGGTTGGCCGTTAAAAATCTAGAATCCTCCATTATGGGAAAAACTATGGTCTTTTTGGAACAGTCTAACAGAACATGGTTGGAAGACAACCAGTCTATCCCTAAGATAATATCTAATTGGGAAAGGGGTAAACAGATCAGATCGATTGAAAAGGTTCGACCTTCAACAACCAATGGACAATTTAGACAGACTTTGGCAGTAACTATCGGTTTATCAGTGGGGGTAGAAACAGTTAAGTCAAAAGGTAATGACGACACAGATAGACCCAGTCTTTGCACATAGTCATATGATATAAAAGAATGGGTTGCCCCAGAGTCATACAGCACAGTTAAAAGATTACCTTCTATGGTACCTTCCCCTTGTATAAAATCTTCGGATTCGGAAGCCTCAGCTCCGCTCATAGTGTAGACTCGCCCTCCAGCCTGTGGTTTCTTGGCTCTTGCAGCATTCACTGAAGGTTCGGCCTTCGTTTGGTTGTAGTCTCGGGACACGTGGCCAAGTTTGCCACATTTGAAGCAGATGAATCCCTTCATGGTACAGTCCCTTGTGAGATGGTCTTTCCCACACTTCAAACATCTGGAAGGATACGCCGTGTTTTGGCCAGTCCGGTTCCCGATAGAACTTCCACCAGAACTTTCACCCATGGCTTGTTGTCGATTCCCCGTGGGTCGGGAGTACGACTTCTTCTGGAAACGGTTAGCAGCATTGCACGCCGCCTCTCACGGAATCTCGTAGGCCCAAAGTTTCTGCTCCTCATGTCTCTAGATTGCTCCAGAGCCTCTACATCACAGCAAGTATCCAGTAGTTGTGAGAATTCATTGATCCTCGAGGTGATCACAGCCTTCTTCACTTCATACCTCAGTCCTTCCATAAATCTTCGGCATTTCCATGCTTTATCTGGTTGGTTTTGAAAGCACGTCGAAAAGTGTGACAAGTTTTCAAATTTCGCTGCGTACTCGCTAACAGTCATATTTCCTTGTCGCAGGTTGAGGAATTCCGACTCCTTCGCATGCCCTGCGCTTGCAGGAAAATACTTATCTAAGAACTTTTCCTTGAATAAGCCCCAAGTAATCTCTCAGTTCGCAGCTTCTAGCATTTGTTGCACTCCATTCCACCAATTCTTAGCATTGCCTACCAGCATAAATGTAGCATAGTTCACCTTCTTGTCCTCGGCGCAATTCATTCCCTGAAAGACTTTCTCCATTTCCTTAATCCACAGACTAGCCTTGTCCGGATCAAATTCCCCTTTGAATTGAGGAGGGTTATGGCGCCGAAACTCTGCTAAATTCTGAGCATCAGCAGTGGCCTCTAGCTGTTGAGCAGCTCGCTCTTGTTGTTGTGCAACTCTCTCTTATTCTTTGGACGGCTTGCTCGGTTTTTCTTTGTGCGACGGCCTCACCATCCCTCTGCATCGTTGTAATATTTCTTTGCCATATCTTCCCCTCGTGCCATCTTACTTTCTTAGATTAGATTATCTAAAAACATAGAAAAGTCAGTTGCACTCACTAGGAACACCAAACAATATACCCTTACGTATACTACTCAGAGAACACACAGCACAAACAAGACAGACTCAAACACAAGACCCAAAGAAATATAAACCGGGGCTCTGATACCAACTCGGTGTGACGCCCCTTTTTAAACCCAAGGGAACGTCTCACTTTCAATTACTATGCGGAAATAAAATTTATGTGAGTTAAGACTTGGTTCATTTTAATAATATATACGTTTACTCAATTGTAGTTGGTTAAGTAAATTAGCAAGTATATTTTTTTTTCTATTCATTACATTTACGTTAACGATAATCAACATCCACGGTGACGAGACATACATGGGAAATTAACATTTCATTCATATATATATATATATATAATTATCAACCTGTTTAGTTACAAAGCACGGCATAACAAAAAGCAAAACTATACCGCCCCAAAGGATTTTATATACATATCCCTACGGTATCGAATATACTGACCCACTACTGAGACAAAACATCGGGCCCCCAAAATAAAATACTGGTAGCCCTCAGTAGCTACAAGTAAAGTCAGTCCCTCAAGTGAGGAGGAATCGAGTCAGGGTCCTCTTCAGGATCCTCTTCGAGGTCGTCCTCAGGAA
This sequence comes from Ormosia semicastrata, assembly GCA_029884595.1. NCBI lineage: Eukaryota > Viridiplantae > Streptophyta > Magnoliopsida > Fabales > Fabaceae > Ormosia > Ormosia semicastrata. The sequence goes on from JAQQTO010000060.1 coordinate 83,603,467, forward strand.
CTTCTTCGGGATCTTCCTCGAGATCTTCTTCGTCAGAGGAAATCACCATATGAATCGTAGAGTCACAGGACGGGGCCCGAGCGGTGGAACGAAAAGAGTCTTCCCACGGAGTGAAATAGCGGTCACCCCACATCTCGCGTATCGGTAGCTGAAATTCCAGATGTAAACTAATACAGCAGGTGAAGACAGGTGGCTCGTGACGCCTCCAGGCTAAAGATAACGACACATCCCCCGTATAGACGCAACGCTCTGAACCATAGTTGATGTACCAGCACTCTGGCCCTCCCAAGAAGGTCAGGCGCACATCTCCCAAAAATCTTTGCGTGCGTGGCTCCATACGCTTCTGCAGTCGCTCAGTCGAGATGAGGCCAAAAACCAAGGAAGTCGGGGGCTTCCGATTCCTTGCAGTTGTCTTCTATAGAACGCAGTATACGGACAAAACAGAAGTGGAGAGACAGAGAAGAGGTAAGACATCCTACCATCATTACCAATCATAGCATCGAGAAACTAAACGGCGCAAAACGCCCACATAGCATTTATGACAGCAATAATAGTAATAAACATTCAATAGCAGTTATGATCAACCAAACAGTTCCAGGCAGTCGTATACATATAGATATATCGAGGTACAAGAGTTCCAATTATAATAACAATGCATGCCCAATGATTCATGGACTCACTATGCACACTTGCCCTCAATAACCAAAATCCTACTCCATGGAGCTAGACACAAAACAGTCGGAGGGAACGATCAGGAGGTATGTCGTATTCTTGGTCGCCTATGCCCTCAAGTGCTAAAAATTCTCAATTTATCATTTTGTACAACATGGCATTTTACAAGACATTCTACACAGATCTCGACATAGGACAGCGTCTCGGTCCGGATCGTCAGTGTGTTTGCATCGGTCTGCCCCACAAACAGAGAGCTACCAGCTGCCCATTGTGAGGTACCCGCACCCTGACGCCCTCAAGGTCAACAAGTAACCTACACTTGTCTATTCGCACCCGCACAAAGGTGTAAGTTCAACTCCTAGGCTACCGGCCTTAACCAAGTCCAACGAAAATCTCTTTCTTTTTGTTCAATGCATGACACAATCATACTCCTCATGACCAACTAGGCCCATCATGCTTCACATGCATATCATATCATTTATCACATGATCTGATCCCATTCACGGGTATACAACAATCCAATAGTACATTTTAAGGACATTCACAATTTCTATTTCATAGTCATGATAAAAGTCAACCATTAAATTCATTATGTGCCTCAAAATCTCACCCATACTCAAGTTCTTCCCTGTTTATGAATCCCTACTTAATCTCTAATCATCCAATCATTTATGATTTATGTACTTTTATTAATCCAACGGTTTTGAATCCAGGAAGATACATGGCCAGAATCACCAACAACATCACAGATTTAATTGCTAGGTATGGGGTGATAAACCATGGTTGTGAATTCGACGGATACTATGCATTTAGTGGAAAATTGAGGTTGCCATTCGATGAAGACTAACATGGCATAAGGATGAAAAATGGGAGAACATTTTATAACAAGATTGGATAAAAACCAATTTCTGTCGGATGGGGGTTCTGTCAAACAGAGGTCAGAACTGTCGAATTCTTTCTAGAAGGTCAGCAGAAGTCCAATTCGACGGATGTGGGTGTCGACGTTGGAGAAATCTCCCAAGTGTCGAACCGAAAAAAACATTGTGGTCAGAACTCCAATTCGATGGGTCTTGACGTTCTACTCGACGAATATTAACTTTGGGAAGCTTCTGATAAATGGACAGAAGATCCACTCGACAGGTATATCTCAATGGTTATTGGCATTCTAACTCGATGAATATTTCACTCGACGGATGTGGTCATTCAAATTCGACGGATTTTGCATTGGAGGAGTTTCTTTCCTAAGTGGTCAGGAGTTCATACTCGACGGATATTCGACGGGCATGGCCAGGGGTTCATACTCGACAGGTTTTGACTTTACTGAGTGATCATGACATCACATTCGATGGGTTTCGCCAGAAGTTCATACTCGACAGATTTTGATAATGCACTAAATGATCAGAAATCAAATTCGACGGGCATCACATTCGACGGGTTTAGCCAGGGGTTCCTACACGACAGGATTTGACATTGCACTAAATGACCAGGAATCAAATTCGACAGGCATCACATTCGACGGGTTTGGCCAGGGGTTCCTACACGACGAGGTTTTGACATTGCACTAAATGATCAGAATCAAATTCGACGGGCATCACATTCGACGAGTTTGGCCAGGGGTTCCTACACGACAGGTTTTGACATTTCACTTAATGATCAGAAATCAAGTCATTACCACTTCTCACCAATAATCCCAAAATTCTAGTCTCAAGGCGTGGCCATCCGAGAGCCAGCCCGACAGGGTTCCTTTTAGATTATACATTCCAGACATATATATCAAATCACACAACAATCAAATAGCAGATACAAATACATCACTAGCAGCATTCAAACAGAGATGGATCACAGTGCCAATCACAAACAACGTCCCTAAATGCTAAAAGAGGTTGAGGAGGAGTGTCTTCCTCTTACCTGGGAGAAGCATAAAGAAAGGTTGCTCCTTTTGGTCAGAAGTTACGTTTTCAGCTTCCAGGAGATCATTGAACATTCAAACTTACCAAAATCAGAATCAAGTATTGAAATGGTACCCATGGTCATCAAAATAAGCTGTGGGTTACGAAAATGAGAGGAGATGAGGAAAAAGCTAAAAGCTTTACCTTAAAGTTCCAACCTTTAAGCTTCAACAAAGTGGAGAAAAATGAAGATGAAGAAAATGTATAACTTTGAAGATGATTTCCTCAATGATGGTGGTTCTCCAAACACGAAATGGTGCTAGGAGTGTGACGTTTTGGAAGATAAAAATACAAATGCGGGTGGATGGTGTGCTGCTGTGGAGTGAAATGAAAAGAGAGAAAGATGAGTGAATAGTGAGTGCTGCGTACAAGAGGAGGAAAATGTGAGAATGAAAAATGAATTAGACCCCCTTAATTTCAAACGTGCAGCAGAAATTTGGGAGGAGAGAGAAATGATAAAATAATGGTTGGACGAAGCTTCCTTGAGAAGCTTCGCGCGCTCCTCGATAAAGTACATAGTAAGCTTGTCTCCAAATTAAATACATCTGATAGATGATTAATTACACTGTAGAATTATTTTCTCAGTGAATAAAATTTACAATTGATGAAAATAATATTTTATTATTCATCAGATGATTTTATGATACCGAAATTTTATTTAATAGATAAAATCTCAAAAAATGTAAACCTCGTAAACTGTGCCCGACCTCAGGTTTAGTAAGATCCCCCGTTGACACGTTGACAGTTCAAAGTTTACCAGCCTCAGGGAAAATATTCTAGTTTCCCCGGCTCCGCTCAGTGTACACGTAAAATGAAAAATATATTAAAATATTCATCATTTTCAGAAAAATTCACAAAAATTCTTAAAAATCATAAATATTATAAAATGATCATTTATAATGAAATAAAGAATTTTCGGGATGTTACAATATGTACAAAAAATTAGAAAGCAAAACATGGTAATTTATTTAAATCAATGTAAGCAAATACTGACCTCATCACTCTTCAATTGATCAAAAAATTAGCAATAATACGAAAGCACCCCCATTGGGATTTCATTCAATACCTTATGTTTATGCCATATATTTAAATGTCAAAGTTATATATTATAAACGAAAATAGTATATATAACAAACTAATATAAGAAAAAGATATATTGAAAAACTTACTGAAATCCCAGTGGACATAGGTGACCATGATTAGCAGTATAGGCTGCCAAAAGGTTAGGATCAATATCATCTACCAATGTAGGGACAAGACCTGGAAATTTGTGTCATGCCCAATACTGCAACAATATGCAAGCACCTCCAATCTCGTGCACATTGTAGTTTGTGGCTTTGCAAAGCTTCCTATATAAGTACGCTAAGACCGCAGATCCCCAACTATATTTTCCAGCAGCAGTAAAGTCTTCTAACAGGAGAAGGAACATTATGTGCACATATCTACCAAAATGATAAGGAAATAACAAACCTCCAATCAACCTAAGTATATATGCTTATGCACACTAGATCATGTAAATATCATCATCGTCCTGCTTAAGTCGTCTACGAAATCCGCTTTAAAGCCACGATATATCAACACGTGCACTTGATAAGTGTAACGCATCCGGCTGCAAACCTAACAAGTCAACACATAGCTACATCCAATCGCAACAGTGAGTACGGCCAGTAATTGCATCACTGTCAATAGGAAGTCTCGAGATGATACCTATATCCTCTAGTGTGGTGGTGCACTCTTTAGTAGGCATATGAAATGTATGTGTCTTAGGGTGCCATCTCTCAACCAATGCATAATCAAGGAGTGATCGATAATGCAATATCCCATGTGGCAACCCCTATGAAACTAACTTGCTGTAGATATGGAAGCATCCGCTCATCTGGGTCCATATGCCAGAATTTATGAGCACATCTAACACGCAAATGATGATCCTCCTTTCCTTGCCATATATGTTGTGAAATATGAAACTCTTGCAACTTCAGTACTGAAGGGTCCTCTAGGCCTATGTGCAAGTGGAATGCCATGTCTCACATTGTGATCAGGAAAACAACAAGAACAATGGGTAAGTCTTCAATGATAAGACATACTATAAAAAGAATATACATATTAAACATAAGTGTATTGAATACAAATTAGAAGACACTGCTAAAAGCACATGTAAGAATAATGTTAAACATAAATAATCAAATAGAAATTGTCATCCTTAGAATCCATACATCAGTAGATTATCAAATTAGACACTGACAATCTTGAATTACACACTAATAGTCATTTATTATAATACAATGATTATGTTTATGCCCTAATCAAGTAGATGGCCCTTCTTGGTCATTCCTCAAGGAAGTCGATCCACCACGATGACAACTACGAGAATTATGTCTAGGTTCACCACATTTTTTACATCTTTGTCTTATTCCTGGTTTACGTCAATCCATCTCATTTCTAAGTCAAGTTGATTTAGGTCGACCTTTATATTTAAGCAATTGATGATCAAGCACCAATGTAATTGTTGGAGCTGGTGGCCACCATGGTTCATCCTTAATTATTCCCCAATTAACCTCATAAGCTTTATATAAAGTATGCATTCTGTAAATACTATGCACATATTGAAAAGCGTTAAGTGTCCTAAAAGAACATGCTGCTATTGTATAAGAGCAAGAGAAATGCAATGCTTGAAACAGGCCACAGTCACAAGTGCCTTCTTAAAGGTTTACAGAATATTTAACTCCACCCTGTTGTGTTATAGGGTTGAATGCTTATTTGACCAAAAATATGATGGACTGTATATCAAATCGACAGACTTGGTGAGAGCTTGCCTTGAGCAAGTTGACATTCAAACTTTTCATAAAATCATCAGTTCAATCTGCCCCATCAACAAGTTTCTCATTTGCTTCATCCTTTCGATTAACAAAGTACTTTACCAATTTGTAATATGTCACCTAAATCAATGCAGTTATTGGTAGATTTCTGTCACATTTCAACACTCCATTCATACACTTGGCCAAGTTCGTCACCATATGCCCAAATCTGTGGCCACCATCATATGCTAAACTCCATTCTTCTTTTGGAATCGAATTAATCCAATTTGCCATTTCGGGAGTAGCGGTCAATTTTTCAACCTAGCCTCAAAGTTGTATGCAATTGGTTCTTACCTTGATATAAAAATATTGAATGAGTTGGTGTTAGCGACTAAATTGGCCAAATAGTAAGTAGTATAGTAAACTTAAATAGAAATTGAAAATTTTAACTACTTATGTTAATCAAATATTTCTTTAGGGCCAGATTGCGAAAGGCGCTGTTAAAATTGCTGGCAATATGCTTTATGCAGAAAAACATGTTGCGCATGCGGTGGCTGTCATCCCAAATGTGGATTCACCACTGACTGTATGCTGCCTTTATGTCGATCAGATATCAAGCACAAGCCTTGTTGTTATGTGACATGTCGTCGAATCAAGGCTAAGAACCAACTCCAAGCATCCTTTGTTTCTTCTTCAACAATGGCAAATGTAATTGGCAGAGGTTTTCTATCGTCATCTTGTGTTGTTGCAATCAATAGTTTATGACGATATTTACCATACAAATGGGTGTCATCAATTTGAATAATGGGCTTGCAATATTGGAATCCAACAGCACATGGTTTGAATGTCCAAAATAAGCGAAAAAAATACTTATTTTGAATGATCAACTTTATTGCCCTCAACATATTCAACGGTTTGTAACTCCACCACTGTGCCTGACATGTCTCTTTGCATGGCAAGTAACCATCTAGGCAACACCTCATATGATTTATCCTAGTCTCCAAATACCTTCACAATGGCAATTTTTTTTGCCTTCCAAGCTTTCCGATAGGACACGTCATATCTGAATTGCCTTTGAACCTTTTCAATAATCAAGCATATAGGTACATCAGGTTTTTGCTTAGCCATCTCCAGAATGCAAGAACAAATCATAATAGAGTCTAACTTCTAATGATCTTGTGACATAGATGGGTTGACACAGCTGTGAGGTCCATTATATTTTGTAATTTGCCACAAGTTTGATTTCTTGCTTTGAATGACCCTAACCTTCCAATTACAACCATCAGCATATCTAGGACACCTATTAGTTAGCCTCTGTGTATCAAAATCTTCAACCTTGTAGTTTTGATGTCTACTAATGGAATAATGTTTTAGGTCCAACTTGACAACATCTTTAGAAGGAAATTGCAAGCCAATATATAATTCTTCCTCTGGCCTCCAAATACCACGAGAATCTAATTCAAGCAGATTATCAAGTGTACTCAACACATCCCAATTGATTTCAAAAAACTGAGGGCATGGAGGCACAAACATAGATTTAGGAGCAACAACCAATGGAGGGACTTGTTGCTGTATATTTACTTCAAGGCTAGATTGATCTTTTTCTAAGTCAGTATCTGAATCCTCACCCTCAGACATCTCTCCTTCATCATCGCTTGTGTCAGATAATACATCTGTGATAAGTGGGTTATCAGCTTCAAAGTCCAACCTAAATGATCTCCCTTCATGCATTGTAGATGTTCCTACTTCTTGAGATTGTACTAAGAAAGCAGCATGTGTCATAGAGAATTGAGTGTTGATAGGGTATGATGATTCAGCAAGATTAGAAGGACCAACTTTTAACTTTGTTTCAGAAGGAACTTCAACATGCTCATTGTGCTCACTCGTTTCTGTCTCGACATACAACTCCATGGAAGTTAAGTTCGGATGCTAATCAAAGCAATCTATCATGCAAACAACGTCTTCATCATCTTCTAATGGAAGAGCTATCTATCTCAGTACATTGCTCCATTGTGGAAATCTATACACAACACTGGACACAACTTGATTTTCTTGGAACCTTAATTTTAAATGAATTCTCATTTTTAGAAGCTCAAAAGTCGTATCATGTTGAATCGCGATAGACTTAGAACGAGGACCTTCATACATTAGACCCTCTTCACCTTCATACATTCTCCCGTTGTAGTAAATGAGAATAACAAGATGTTTTTCCATCTTAAACTTATGAATAATAACAACACAACAAGTATGAAATCAATCAACACATGTGTCAACTAAAACAAATTTGCTACCTATAACAATGAATTCATGCTATTAATTTTCATAAGAATTTTTTTTATACGCTACTAATTTCAATTTCAATAAACCTACAATTTTAATCAATTGAAAATAACAACAAAATTACATAATCACCACATGTGTCAAGTAAAAAAATTGCCACTGCCCTAATAATATTCAAACTATTAATTTTTTGTATGAACAAATTTCACAAACCTTCTAACTAAGAAAACTAGTTATCCATAAAAAATATACAATACACAATTAATATAAAAACCCTAAAAAAACAATAATTCTAACAATAAAAATATTCAGCAATAACAATAACAATAAAAATAATCTAATGATGAATAAAAATACTTATATATTTGATAATCCAAACGTTTTCCCCACAAACTATAGCCAAAGGAGGGTTTGGAAGAGAGTTTAGATAGAGAAAATGTCTAGAGAAAATGTGAAATTTTGAAAAATGAACAAAGTGGCCGCAGGAAGGAGAGAAGAATTGCTTAAATAGGGTATCCAATAGGAAAATGCTAACACTGTTGACGCAACACATGTGGTAACGCCATCACATGTGGAGTTACCATGTGGAAAACATTACTCGTGTTGACGTTATCATGTGTGTTGCGTCAAACGTGTTAACATTTTTTTATTGGTAACTCCATCTCCTTTGATACTATCTACGTGAAACGTAAAATAATAAAAAAATTTAACATTATCAAAAGTATGACATTCTGATAAAAAATTTGAAAAGTATAATAATTTGATAAAATAATTTTGTCATTAAAAACAATTTAGTTAAAACACCCATATTTTGAAAGTAGCTGTCATAGATGATCCAATTTTGTTAATTGAAAAGGTCAACCATTGTCACAGTCAAAATAATAATAATAATAAAAGATTAACCATGGTTAACTCTAAGTGTGGACCCCATAATTATTTGAAGTTTTGAAGTTTTGAAGTTGAAATGTCAAAATTTAGGTGGAGTAAGCATGAGCTTACCTTAAGTTTTAGGAGTATCTAATAAATTTTCTTCTACAATTATTATTATAAAACTAATTTTTTGAGCACTATTATGAATATAAAATTTTCTTAATAATTATTTTTTCTAAAATTTAAACTTTAATTCTTTTGCAATTTGCTTATCACAATAACTAACTTTGCTGATAATAGCATTGTTATTCAGGTAAACTTAAATAGGACAAAAGTTCACCAACAACGATTGGATTGACATAATAAAAGCAAACGATATCAATTAAGTTAATCAAAGTTTGAATCCACAAAAATACTTTGTAAATAAATTATTTATAAGTATTCACATAAATATTCATTGAGTAAACTTGCATTGACTTCCCTAAATTTTCAGTACCCAAAAAACGGTCGCGCTATTTGTCCAACCAAAAGACTCCAACTTTTGTCCACCGTATGTCACGTGTCATCATTTAAAATTTGAAATATGAAACTGTTCACGTTAAGAATAAGTGGTTAATACGTTATGAATAAGTGGTTAATCAAGTATAAGTTTTGGTTAATACCTTCGAAATAAGTAAGTGCTTAATACGTTTGGTTAATCAGTATATGTTTTGGTAAATCCAAGAAAGAGTTCTTAATAATAATGAGTAAATGGTTAATACGTTAAGAATAAGTGGTTAATCAATATTAGTTTCTGGTGAATCCAAGAAGTAGGAAATGAGAAGCGAGAAATTAAATGGTTAATACGTTAAGAATAAGTGGTTAATCAGTATTAATTTCCGGTGAATCCTAAAAGCGGGAAATGAAAAGCGAGAAATTAAATGGTTAATACGTTAGGAATAAGTGGTTAATCAAGTATCGGTTTGGTGAATCCAAGAAGCGGAAAATTTGAAATGAAAATATTGGCATACGGAAAAGTCAACAAACATTTTATAGAACGGTGGAGGAAAGTTGGAGTATTTTGGTTGGACGAAAAACGTTTTCCCCCAAAAAAAGGCCTCCTAATTATGACATGCGCAGTTAGTATCATAAGCATGCGACGGGTGTACCATTAATCTGCTACCCGAATGTTAATAATAATAACAAATGTCATAGTTCTCATTGGTAAAAAGAAAAAGAAAAGGAAAACGTTTTTCGTCCAACCAAAATACTCCAACTTTCCTCCACCGTATGCTTCCGTACGTATGTTTGTTGACTTTTCCGTATGCCAATATTTTCATTTCAAGCTTTTCATTTCCGCTTCTTGGATTCACCAGAACGATACATCGATTAACCACTTATTCCTAAATTAACCATTTAATTTCCGCTTTTCATTTCTCGCTTTTGGGATTTTAAATCGATACCGATTAACCACTTATTCTTAACGTATTAACCATTTAATTTCTCGCTTCTCATTTCCTACTTCTTGGATTCACCGTAAACTAATATTGATTAACCACTTATTCTTAACGTATTAACCATTTACTCATTATTGAGAACTCTTTCTTGGATTTACCGAAACATATAAGATTAACCACTTTTAACGTATTAACCACTTATTCATTATTAGGAACTCTTTCCGAAAAAGGCCTCGATATAGATTAACCACTTACATGCGCAAATTTATTACTAATTCTTCATAAGCACTTACTTATTTGAATGTATTAACTAGAAACTTATACCATTAACCACTTATTCATAACGAACTTATTCTTTAATAATATTTCAAACAAATGTCATAGTTCATCATTGGTGAGTCTTTTGGTTGGACAAAAAAAGTAAAGGAGTATTTTGTATTCATCCTTATCTTCATTGTTTTCTAATTGGATTTTCTCTTTTAAAAAACATAATTTAAAGAATTTATTAAGCACCAATAAATTTAAAGAACTTGTCCGTAATAGTTTATTGATTGGTAATACATGCATATCAATTCATATTTTTTATTAAAATAATTAATAGTGAGAAATATTTATAATTTCAAGTGTTTTACACTTATTTTAATTTTTTTAAATATATAATAAGATGTATTTTCGAACTTGTCCTTTTATATTTATATTTAAATATTTAAATGAGTAATAATATGTATTTATAATTTTATTTTATTCCTTTTATATTTATATTTTAAATCTTTAAACGAGCAACTAATAATGGTATGTTTTAAAATATAAATAATGAATACCATGTACACAAAAAAATGGATATCAAAGTGGGGAATCCCTTTTAAAATAACTAGCATATTGGCTGACACTAAGTGTTTGTCAAATTTCATTTTTTAATTTTTTAAATAAAAATAAATAACGACAAAGATTGTTTGAATCTTATTTTTGTATTTATTTTTAAATATTTTAATAAGAAATAAGATGTATTTATTGTTTTTTTATTAACTAATAAGACGTATTTATTATTTTTTGTTAACTAATAAGATGTGTTTTTTAATTAAATAATAAGATGTATTTATAATCTTATTTTTTATATTTATTTTTAAATCTTTAATTGAGTAATAATATGTAATGTAATTATAATTTTATCCTGTTTTGGTACATAAAATTGTGAGACATCATCACTCTTATAATTTCGGAATGAAGTAAAGGTTATTATTTTCCTTCTCAAAAAATGCATTTCTCGAGAATTGAACTTGTGTTCTCTTCTTTAAGGAAGACCGAGCCGCTTGCCACCCGTCCAACAAGTTGTTCTTTTATGCTCTTTTATATTTATTTTTAATATTTCTAAACAAGTAATTAGTAATGATATTTTAAAAAAACAAAAATTAAACATCAAAGTAAATAATTTCCTTTATAATAATATAAGTATAGATATAGATATAGATAATAATAATAACTAGCTTTTTGATGGATACTACATGTCTGTCAATCCACATTTTTTTACATTTGGTTAAGGTTAAAAAAACATAAATAATAATGAATAGTCCATATAAATATAATTATTTTTATAAAAATTTATAATTATAATGTGAGAAGCTTATGATTGTTTGAAAGAAGGGTTTTTTTTTTTTTTGTGACTTGAAAGATAAATCATTAACCAGGACTCTGACTGTCCAAAAAAGCCAAATCACATACAAAGTCTGGGACATCTTCAATCCAAATCTCATCTGGATCAGGCGGAGTCCTACTAGCTAGAGAATGAGCCATATAGTTGGCTTTTCTATTCACGCCTACTTCTAAACAAACGAAAAGAAGAAGAAGGGAGATACAATCACTCATAATCAAGTCAAAGTACGTATTAAGTTGCGTGTAAAGGGAAAAAGCCTTAATAACCTCTAGGCAATCACCCTCCAATTCCACCTCCAGGAAACAGGTGTCCACAGCAAATTGCAAAGCCATTCTAGCAGCAAGAGCTTCAGCTACTGCAGGGGAGAGGTGCGATTGAAGTTTCCAAGCACCTGTCGCCAGAACATTTCCTTCACCATCCCGAATCACGACCCCAGCACCACCAGCTCTGTTAGGTTTCACTAATATATCGAAATTGATCTTTGCAGCACCCATCTCCGGTACATCATATCCATCTTATAATTAAGTTAGGACTTAATAATTGCATGAAAATAAATTAGAATGAATTTAAAGGGTTAAAATATTATTTGAATTAAATTAAAAACAAAGTCATGATTACTCTTTGACCAATCAAAATTCGTGCAAGAAAAACTTCCTAGCTAAGTTTGAATCTTGTTGGAGGATAATAAGAAATGATATGAATGAGTTTGAGCTTGATTAGACTTAAACTAATAGGATTACATGCATGTAAGTTACTTAAATCTCAAGTTAGTTACCTATTACGAATAATTAGGACCTAATTAGCACTAAGTGACTTAAATTAAGATCCTTTATGAATCTTAAGGAGTTCTAAAATATGATGAGAAGTTAAAATTATAAACATTGAGGATTAGAATTTTTCTAAGAGCATTAGAACTTAACCAAGTGACCAATGGTGATATAAACTTAGTAACTAAGTTCCTACTTCTCCACTTAAATTCAATCGGCCCCCTCCCCCTCATTCTCTCTTTTCTCTTCATTTTCTTTCTTCTGTAGGCGCAAGAACGGTCCCATGGCAACAAGGTGTTGTAGATATTAATGGGAGACAACGCAGAAAGTCACGATCAAAGAATAGCCCGAGGCGTGTGAGAAAACACTGTCCTCAAGGATTTTATCGCACGGGTGTGCGAATCCCCCAAGATTCAACAGGCTTGTCCCGGCAGAGTCTGAGGTAGCAGAACAGCAGAGAAAATTAAATAAATCTAGTTAACCCAGGAAGAGAGTGTTATTATTTTCAGAAGAGGTAGAGAAGCCGTATGTTTTTTTTTTTATATAAAACTTCAGTCAGAAAAAGTATTTAAAGAAGGCAAGAAAGAGCTGTTGGAAAACAGAAAGTAACGTTAGACAATATGACTGTTGGAATAATAACGTTAGAAACAGATTTGGTTGTTAAAAACTAATTGGAACGTTAGGAAATAAATGTAACGTTAAAACAGATTTGTCTGTTGAAACAAATTAAAACGTTGTAACAAATCTGCCCGTTTACCAAGTCAGTTTTGACTTCTTCAAAAACATCATTTTTCCCGTAAGCTCAAAAAATTAATTAAATATTTCACAAAAGATTCTGGCCTCTTGATATCACGCGCAGGGGGGGGGCAAATCGATGATTTGCACTAGCCATGAGCCTCCAGCCCATTTTTGTGCGCGCGAGCCCACCACCTCATTTGTTTCTTACAAAGCCCAAAACACATATTGATATATAAACTCTTTAAAACTTTGAAGGTTGAGCAATGTGGGACATAGACTTTTGAAATATCAAAGCTAAAACAACAACAATCCCCCACATATTTCAAAAGTTTAAAGAAAATTTAAGAAAGTTTTAAAACAAGATTTTTCCTGGGTTAACACCATGGGTGTAAATGCATCGAATCTGGTGTCTTTTGGACTATGAACCAGACCTAGACGGATGAGACATAACATACAGTGAGTTGGTGAAGTAAACTTCTATGAACCAAAAACACTTTGTGTATATTAGAGGTCTACCAGTCACACTACACCCCCACAATTCTCGCTGTTGTCGCTGTGTTGCGCTAATAGGCCATGCGCGCGCCTGGTAATTCATGAGTGCTCTAGAGATATGCCATAATCTCATACAAGCGGCCCCACTTGACACTCATATAGGTGATTTCATCAAGTGTATGCTGCAAATCATACACCACCCATAAGGGATATGAAAATCATTAAAAGCTTTAAAGCTTATCCTCTCAATAATGCAGTCTAGCACATCTCACACCATAGGAAGGGACAAAGTGATTAGTGCTAGCAGAACTAAAAAGTGACTTGTTTTTACCCATATGAACCTTCTTCATGGGATCTCCAATCACAAAGGTTGGGTTACCATCACTGTTAATTTCAAATTGGCTTAAGTCCCATTCCCCTCGATGTTTCATATATTGGTTTCCTCCCAAGAGGCTTTGTCAGAGGATCGGCCAAGTTCACTTCTGACTTCACATAATCAATTGATATTGTTCCATCTTTTAGCAGCTGCTTTACCACATTATGCCTCAATTGTATATGTCTGTTTTTACCATTGAAGGTCTTATTCTTTGCAATGGCTATTGCCGCTTGACAATCACAATGCATTGACACGATGGTGTTGGTTTTATTCCTAAAGGAATATTTGCCAAGAAGTTTTTAACCACTCAGCCTCACTACTACCAACTCCGAGCTACAAACTCTGACTCCATAGTGGATCTTGCAATTATAGTTTGTTTGGCTGATCTCCAAGTAACCGCTCCACCACCAAGTGTGAATACATAACCACTAGTGGATTTTGTCTCATCTGAATCTGAGATCCAGTTAGCATCACTATATCCTTCTAATACAGCGGGAAATCCACTATACACTATACCATAGTTCATGGTACCTCTCAAATATCTCATGAGTCTGACAAGTGCAGCCCAGTGATCCTGATTTGGACTTTGAGTATATCGACTCAATCTCCCACAAACATATGCTATGTCTGGTCTCGAAAAATTCATTAAATGTAATAAACTTTCAATAATTTGGGCATACTCAGATTGAGCAACAGAATCACCTCTATTCTTTTTTAATTGAGAGTTAGAATCATAAGGGGTACTCATTGGTTTCGAGTCATAATGACCAAACTTTCTAAGAAGTTTCTCTACATAATGTTCTTGGGATAGTGTTATACTATCACCCTTCCTTATGATCTTGACTCCTAGTATTACACTTGCTTCACCCATGTCTTTCATATCAAACTTCGATGTAGGGAAAGATTTTGTTCTTATCACAATATCATTACAAGTACCAAAAATAAGCATGTCATCCACATATAAACATATGATTACACATTCACCATTCATTAATTTAGTGTAAACACATTTATCAACTTCAATAGAAGAAAAACCTTCATCAATCAAAATTTGATTAAATTTTTCATGCCATTGTTTTGGTGCTTGTTTCAAACCATATAAAGATTTGAGAAGTTTACAAACTTTATTTCCTTGACCACGAATTACACATCCTTCAGATTGTGTCATATAAATTTCTTCTTCTAAATCACCATTTAAGAAAGCAGTTTTAACATCCATTTGGTGAATAACAAGTTTGTAAATTGAAGCCAAGGCTATCAAAATCCAAATTGAAGAAATTCTGGTCACGGGAGCAAAGGTATCAAAATAATCAATATTTTGTTTTTGAGTAAAACCTTTTGCTACTAATCTAGCTTTGTATTTTTCAATCGAACCATCAGGATTATATTTTCTTTTAAAAATCCATTTGCAACCAATAGGTTTTGTTCCAGGAGGTAAGTCAACTAAAGTCCAAGTGTTGCATTTTGAAATAGAATCAATTTCGGTTTTAATAGCTTCTTTCCAAAATTGAGCATCAGAAGATAAAATAGCTTCAGAAAACGACAAAGGATCATTTTCAACAAGATAAGTATAAAAATCATTTCCAAAAGATGATACTTTTCTTTGTCTTTTACTCCTTCTCAAATCCTCATATGAGTTTTTACAATAATTTTCTGAAGAAATATTTTCTAAAGAAATATTTTCTAAAGATTGTTTATTTCCAGATTTCAAAGGAAATATATGTTCTAAAAATTCAGCATTTTTAGTTTCCATTATTGTATTATGATCAAGCACATCGCTTCGCAAAACAAGGAACCTATAAGCAGCACTACGTTCAGCGTAACCAATAAACATACAATCAGAAGTTTTGGTTCCTATTTTTCTTTTCTTAGGATCAGGAAGCATAACCTTAGCTAGACACCCCCACACTTTTAAATATTTTAAATTAGGCATATAACCTTTCCATAATTCATAGGGTGTTTTACCAGTTTTCTTATGAGGTATCCTATTTTGTAAAAAACATGCAGTTAATAAGGCTTCTCCCCAAAGATTATCGGGTGCTGAGGAACTAACTAGCATAGCATTCATCATTTCTTTTAATGTTCTATTTTTTCTTTCAGCTACACCATTAGATTCAGGTGAATAAGGGGGAGTTACTTCATGTATTATTTCTTCTTTTTCACAAAATTCATTAAATAAGATATATTCACCACCCTTATCGGATCTAACCCTTTTAATTTTTCTATTTAATTAATTTTCTACTTCTGCCTTATAGGAAACAAACATTTCAAAAGCTTCATCTTTATTTCTAATTAAATAAACCTTAGTGTATCTAGAAAAATCATCTATAAAGGTCACATAATATTTTTTACCACCTCTAGTCATTGTATTTTTTAAATCTCCTAGATCGGTATGAATTAAACTAAGTAATTCAGATTCACATTGATGTACAGAAAGACAAGATTTTTTAGTTAACTTAGATTCAATACAAATATCACATTTATTTAAGCATACATCACTATTTGCAGAAATTAAACCAAGACATCGCATTTTCTTAATATAAGAAATATTAACATGTCCTAATCTAGCATGCCACATATCAACGGAATCAATCAAGTAAGCAGAAGAAGATGCAATTTTATTAATAATTTCAGAAATACTGAGTACAAAAAGTCCTTGATCACTATATCCCTTTCCCACAAAGACATTATTTTTTGTCATTACTATCTTGTCAGATTCGAATGACACTTTAATCCCAGCTTTTCCCAACAGTGATACAGAAATCAAATTGGCCCTAATATTAGGCACACGAGTACATCATTCAAAGCCAAGGTCTTCCCGGATGTGAGCTTTAGAAGAACTTTCCCTTTTCAAAGCGCAGCTGAGTTCGAGAATCTCTAAGATACACAAGTTCTTCATCATCCCTACGAAGTGTAGGAGGTAAAAGCATCTTTGTTCGCACAAATATGCCTGGTAGCACCAGAGTCTACCACCCATTTGTTCACACTGGTCACAATGTTAACTTGAGAAACGATCGCAGCCACAATATCATCTCCTTCCACCAAATTTGCCTTTGGCTTGGGAGGATTATCATTTCTCACTCTATGCCTGCATTGAGGAGCATGATGACCTGGCTTTTCACAAACATAGCAAGCACCTTTTCTTTTGAAAGTGAGATTAGTAACTCTAGGAAAGTGATCAGAAGACCTTTTATTATTGTCATACCTTTTTTTCGGTGATTTATTTTGAACCAGATTTGCTCGAGAAGCCAAAGCCTTCGCCCTTGCAGCCTGATACTCTCTTCGGTTAGTGTCTTCAATGATAATGTGCGTGATTAGATCAGAGGGTGACAGTTGTTTATGCTTGTGCTTCAGCTGTTGCTTGTAGTCCTTCCATGATGGAGGCAGCTTCTCAATGAGAAGTCCAGCAACAAATTCGTCCGGGAGGGTGATGTTTTCGGCCTTGAGATCCTCCAATAGCTTATGGTATTCATTGATTTGAACTTTGATATCTTTGTCCTCGGTCATCTCCCAGCGATAGTAGTTGCCAATGACAAATTTCTACTTCCCGACATCTTCAGCAGTATACTTTATGGTCATGGAGTCCCATATCTCCTTCGCATCCTTGTAAGAACAGTACACATCGAACAGATCGTTAGAAAGTGTGCTAATAACTGTGTGACGGCATACCTTGTTTGCATGTGTCCAATCCTGAATCAATTTTGGATTGGCGGTTGATGGCGGTCTGGGTTCGGTAAGTGCGGAAGCGACTCCGTGCATGTCGAGGATGGTGTGAACACGTTCCTGCCACCTTTTGAAGTTTTGGCCACCGAAGAGCTCTATTTTCGAGATATCTGGAAATGGCTTTGCATAGGTGACTGGAGTTGGAGGCGGCGAAAGGACAGCGTCACGGTTGTTGGGAGCGGGAGCGGAAGCAGTAGCCTGATTGTCAGCATTGTTGTCAGCCATAGTATAAAATCCTTGAGATTGTTGTAGATATTAATGGGAGACAACGCAGAAAGTCACGATCAAAGAATAGCCCGAGGCGTGTGAGAAGACACTGCCCTCAAGGATTTTATCGCACGGGTGTGCGAATCCCCCAAGATTCAACAGGCTCGTCCCGGCAGAGTCCGAGGTAGCAGAACAGCAGAGAAAATTAAATAAATGTAGTTAACCCAGGAAGAGAGTGTTATTATTTTCAGAAGAGGTAGAGAAGCCGTACGTTTTTTTTTTATATAAAACTTCAGTCAGAAAAAGTATTTAAAGAAGGCAAGAAAGAGCTGTTGGAAAACAGAAAGTAACGTTAGAAAATATGACTGTTGGAATAATAACGTTAGAAACAGATTTGGTTGTTAAAAACTAATTGGAACGTTAGGAAATAAATGTAACGTTAAAACAGATTTGTCTGTTGAAACAAATTAAAACGTTGTAACAAATCTGCCCGTTTACCAAGTCAGTTTTGACTTCTTCAAAAACATCATTTTTCCGGTAAGCTCAAAAAATTAATTAAATATTTCACAAAAGATTCGGGCCTCTTGATATCACGCGCAGGGGGGGCAAATCGATGATTTGCACTAGCCATGAGCCTCCAGCCCATTTTTGTGCGCGCGAGCCCACCACCTCATTTGTTTCTTACAAAGCCCAAAACACATATTGATATATAAACTCTTTAAAACTTTGAAGGTTGAGCAATGTGGGACATAGACTTTTGAAATATCAAAGCTAAAACAACAACACAAGGAGCCTCCAACTTTGAGCTCATGCATAGTGACCTTAGGGACTTCGTCCTAACCCGGGTTAGAAGACAAAAACATTCCTTACAACTTCCTCTACCAAGTTCACCAATTGGATTTTGATTTGAAGCACTTTCAACTCTTCCTTCTTCCTCTCCAACATGCTGCTTTGGGCGTCCAAGTAGGGGTTCATTATCCTTTTATTCCTCTTCATCTTGTTCTTGCTTGAATGAGCTAATTGCATGTGATTTTGGCTTGAGAAATTGATAAGGGTTTGAACACTAGGTTTTGTGTTCATGGAGTTGTTAGGTGATTCTTGTTGTGTTAGCTATTTTGACATGAAACTGTGATGGAATGCTTGATTATGAACTTGTTTATAAGCTTGCATGTATTGGATTATTGGTAGATTCTCACCTTGGCTGAACCAAGGTCTCAGGTCGAAGGGAGAAATTTTTCTTCAATTTGGCTTCTTGATGCTGTAACTTGATTAATTGAGGTTTAATTGTGTTGGAAATTCATGGATTGTATGCTAGAATTTGAATTAGTGATTGAAATGATGAGGTTGGTGGTAGAACTTGCACCAAGTTGTTTTGGTTCTTAATTTGGCTAGAATGAACCATAATCAACCTTAATTAGCTTAATTTGGTGAGTCTTGACCAATGTAGCTCTCAGTAGGGATATCAAAATGGGCCGAGCCCGAATAGCCCGACAAAATGGATGGGCTGGGTCAGTAAAAGTGAAGACAAAATTAAAAATAACTCGAATGGGCCGAGCTCGAATGGGCTGGGTTGGCCCGCTATAATAACACTATATTTAGTTAAATGGGTCAGGTTGGGCCAGTAAAATGTTGGCCTGAAATTAACATGGCCCGACTCCCGAATGGGCCATCCTGGCCCGTTTTGACACCCCTAGCTCTCAGCCATTAAGGAGTTAAAGCACTTGGAAGTGTGATTTAAACTTAATTGATGATATTTAGATTTAATCTAGCTTAGAAACCATAATTGGAAATTGATTGAGTTATTGGTTGGTGAATGGTGAATTTAGAAGGTTGGTGTGACCTTTTGGATAGGCTAAATTTGATGAAATTTGGCTAATTAAATTCATTTAATAATAAAATAATCAATTATAATCTAAACAGGTTAAGGCTAAGTTGATTAGCTAGGTTGAATGGTGACTAGTACCCTAATTGGTTGATGCTTGAAGTTTAGATGAGATAGCTACTAAATGAAATGAGATGACTTATAATCCTAGATGAGATGACTACTGAAATGATAAGAAGACTACTTTGATAAGATGTCTTATGAAATTGATAAGTCATCTTATGTTCTATATAAGAAGCAAAAAAGGATTGTTTATGTACTTCTTGACGAAAGATTCAACAATAAGACATATCATATGATGTAATCAATTCCATTATTGTGAGACTGTGATATCTGTGGTGATATGTGCTTTGCTCATACTAGTTGTATAACTTGAATTGATTGGCATTCTGGCATCATGGCGTAAATGATGAGCATGCATGGAATGATATTGATATGCTCTTCAAACAGTTGAATTGAGCTAGAAAAATAAAGAATGATATAGTACTAGGAAATATCCTTTAGTGCTCAAATGAAAAAAAGATGGCACTATGATATGGACATGATCCCCTCGTGCACAAGAGGTGATCCTATGAGCTATTCCTAACTACGGATCTTGGCCTTAGTTACAGGGGATAGGGCTATGTGATTGAGTGTGATCATGTAAAGGATGAGTACTCAACCTGAAAACCAGATTAAATAGGAAAGAAACTTAGAAAATTATGAGATTTTATGGAGATATCAAATAAAGGATGAAGAATATTTTAGAAATAAGTACAAGTTAAGGCAGATACTTGTAAGCCTATTAAGTTAATTCCTTAGGTTTAACTTAACTAAAGAAGAGTAACAGAGCTTAAGTGACAATTTATGCTGTATGGAAAACTATTGAAAAATGAGTATAAGGACTAAATGAAGTCCTAGAATTTTCTATGACGCTTATGAAAATTAGAAAACTCGATTATAGAAGAACAAAGTATCCCTAAGAGATACAACACTTCCAATAAGTTGTGAAAGTCAAATGATCTTATCCTCCATTTCCCTCCACCGTCTTTGACTTTCCTTCCTATTTATCTCTCATTTTTACTCCCTTCATACATAACTACTATAGCAGAAAGATAAAGGAGAAAGAAAAACAAGAAAAGAAAAGAAAAGAAAGAAAAGAAAGAGGAAGAAGGAAGAAGAGGAAGAAACCAAGGAAAACCAAGAAGACAAATAGAATACCATCCACTAAGGAGTAGAGGTAGGAGTTGTTTTACTATACTATCTTCTTTCTTCTTTCTTAAATTTTACCTAGATGAGTTAGTTGAGAGTTTCATAAGATTTTTCATGAGCAAATGAATATATGAAGTTAAAGAGATGGATTTAAGTATGGATGTAATTATACATATATTTCAAGACCATTGTAGCTTGATTGTGATGATGTAAAACATATCTTGTATTATTTTTGTTGCTTTACTACATGGTATTGAGTTTGAATAAATGTATAAAATATTTTGTTGATATGGTAATGGAAGATTAGCAGGAAATGACAATTTCTGATGTTTTTGTTGCATTTTTACATGTGCTAATCGAATAGACCATGATAACTATTCGAATAGACAATTCCAGAATGCATTATCGTGGCTGCTATTCAAATAGACTTGGAGCTCTATTTGAATAGGCTTTACCAGAATGCGTCAGCATGAAATTTTGTGAAGGCTATTCGCTATTTCGAATAGACCTGTCTATTCGAATAGGATTTTCCAGAATGCCATGTTACCGTGCTCTATTCGAATAGAAGGGTGGTCTATTTGAATAGCAGAAAATAACAAAATTTTATATATTACTATATGATTCGAATTTAATGAAATCTTTAATTAGATCAATGTTTACCTTGAATGTGCACTTATTGACTTATAGTAATGATGATTTTGTGCACATAGATTATTTGAGAATGATAATTTTATGCATTTAGCTACTTGTGTAATAGAGTAACTGAACTATTGCTTGTCCTCAAGCAATGAATAAACAGTATAAATTGTAGTAAGGGTACTTCTTTTGCAAAGATGTCAAGCATTGCAATTCAAAACTTCTCAAAGAAATCTCAAGAATCCAAATTCATGAATAACTCATTCAAATGCCAAAAAGTTAAAATACCCAATCAAGCATACTAATTTAACAATGTGCAAACAACTTAACTTAAGCAAGTTTTCTCAAACAAAATCATGAATCCATATGCACCCGGATGAGACTACGCATACAAAGCAATATCTAAAACCTCAATGACATAACTGAATTGTTGAATGAGTGTATGTCCCAAATCCCATAGGCAAAACCACTACTCCTTTCTCCACTAATGTAGTGCACACTTTTAAAGGATCAAAAGGTCTTTTATTAGGGTTGTAATGGGGCCAAGAGGTAAAAGGTAAAACAAAAAAAAAAGGAAAAGGAAAAACAAAATATAAGAGAGTCATGACAAAGAAGTTTAAAACACATTAAAAATCAAGATATATTATGTAAAGGAAAACCTTCACTTCAATTTACTAACACACTTTTATTATTATTATTATTATTGACCTCCACTTCCAAACTTATTTCTTTGCAACACATTGGGTGAACTTTTTTTTTATCTCATGATGCTAGACTTTGTCTTTCCTTTCCTTCTTCTCCTTTTATCTTCTACATTCATCTCACTTGGATCCTCAATAAGTCTCTCCCTTCCACATTCAATCCTCTCTCACAAAAAGGCAGATAAGTGTTTAAAGGTTAAGGGTAAAGGTGGAATATGGGTAAATGAAAGAAAATAGGCTAATAAAAGGCTCAAATGAGGTTCTAAGGGGTAATAATGATGAGTGGGAGGTCTAAGACCATAATGAGATTAAAGAAAAAATGCCTAGATAATCTCCTTTTAAGTGCACACTAAGATTTCTCCTCAAAAGGATGCAGTGGAATTGTTGTAACATCCCTCCTGACCTAATAAATTTTAATTAGTGTTATAGGAGTTCAATATTGTAAGTATAAGTTAGATAATAATTTTGGAAATCTTTTGGATAAGATTGAGCGCAATTCTATAACACAAAAAGTGAATAATAATTCATATTTTGAGATAAATAGCTTAAATGAAGGAAATAAATATGGGAAAGTGTATTCCCAGGATGAAGATAATTGGTATGATTTGTAGTAAATTATGGAGGACCAAATGAAATAGTTTGATATTTTTAATAACACTAAGAAAGTGTTTATAGATTAAATAAAATACCTAGACAACTTGGAAAATTATGAAAGTTCTTGGAGATGATAAGTAGAATGTGGAGAATATTTTGGTATGGAAAGTAAGTTAAGGCAGGTATGTTTACTTACCTTACAAGTTTGATTTAATTTAAGAGAAACAGTGAAACTTACTTGGTGAATAGCAGTGTATAAAAATTATGGAAATATGGATATAAGCATTTAATTGAGACCTGTGGTTTTTGGAAACACTTATGGAAATTATAAAAAGTGGGTTTGAAAGATTAAAGTATTCCTAAGAGATACAAAAGTATCAGTATTATTTGGTAGATATTTCTACCTTCCACCGCCTCTTCCTTTCTCTCTATCAATTTTGATAATCTTCTTTCAATATATTTGCTTCCATTTTATGCTCGTTCCAGTAGCCAATCGAGAGAAAAGAAAAGAAGAGAAAAGGAGAGAAAGGGAAAGGGAGAAGAAAAGAAGCAAGAAAAGGAAAGAAGAAAGAAGAAAAAGGAAGAGTCAAGTCTCAAGAAGCTAAGGAGGAGAGGTAGGGGGTTGTTTACTTTGTTTTCTCCTCCTCTTCCTCTTGTTTTCTTTAAACTATTTTGAAATTGGTAACTTGGATGAATAATATAAGTTATAGGATAGGATAAGGAAGGTTGAATGTTGTATATGAAACTTGAATATGTGATTGTGTTTGGATTTGGTTGAAATTTCTATGAGTTTGTGTTTGAATAGAAATGTTATAAGATAACTTAAGAATGCTTTAGATGTTATAGAAATTCTTTATGAGGTTAGAAACTATTTAGAAACAAAGTTGGTAAAATTTGGAATTTGTTTGGAGGATGGAGAAATAGAGCATCAGTTTCTGGATGCTAGCTCCTAGGCACTGGTTGTTGGGCGCTTGAGCCCCCAAAGCCCAGAGACTATCAACTTGCTATTGCATACTGGGCACCAGAGTGCCCGTTACGAGGTGCCTGAGCACGTGAGCAGCGCTTGAGTGCTGGTAGGCTGCCGCCTGAGCACCACCTGCAGAACATAATGGGATATCTTGCTAGTGCTTGGGTGCCTGAACGCCCAGCACCCAATGCCCAAGTGCCCAATGGGCAGAGAAAGAATTATGAGTTTATTTCTGGAAAGTTTGATTTTTAATGTAATGAAATGATATTGAATGCTATTTGAGATGAAGGTAAGCATGAGTAATTCATGAAAAGTATGAATTATACATGTGTTTACTTATAAGAGAGGAGATGATGTATTGGAGCATAGATATGGTTTAGATAATATTTGAATGTGAGTATATGAAGAATTATTCTATGATAGAATATCTTGTGTGAGATGATTATGTATTAAATATTAGAATGAAATGAATGTATGGAATTTGATGTATGAAAATAATGTCTTGAATTACTTAGATGTAAACCATCGTATGTACTTTGTATGAAATGAGTGATAACTCAAGAATAAGAATAGATATCTTTAATATTGGTTACATGATGAATGTGATTTTAATGTGTAATGAAATTGTATAGCTCCTTTATCACTACAAGATTTTCACAAATTAGCGAGGGAATTGCGAGGGATTAGCAAGGGAAAAATAATCCCTCTCTAAATTCCAAAAAAATATTCAAGGTGGAAAAAGCTAGTGATTAGCAAGGGATTTAAGAATAAAAATTTCCCTCCCTAAAAAAAACTAGTGATTAGCGAGGGATTTGCGATGGAAATTTTTCCTCGCTAAAAAAATTAGTGGTTAGCAAGGGATATTTCTGTCACAAATCCCTTGCAAAACTTGATAAAAGTTTAGGGTTTAGGAAAGAAATCAGCACCTTCCCCTCCCCTCTGCGTCCTTCCCTTCCTTCTGCAGCAACGCGCGTGATGAGCGAGGCAACGACACGACCACCAGGTAAGGTTTAATAGTATTTTTCACTAATTTTTTCCTGAAACCCTTGTTCTTGCATGGCTTCATGGGTTTTCTCCATCTGGTCTTGTTAGTAGCATTTTTTGTAATGTGGGTGTACAAGAAAATCACTGCGTGTAACAAAGAGAGTTCAATGGTGAACTTGAAGAACATTCTATATACCAAGGCACTGTATTCTTCAATTGGTGTTTCTGTGTTTAATCTTGTCCTATTTCTATTTGATTACTTCTATTGGATTAGAAATAGTTGGTCTGATGAAAAGCTAGTGACTCTTTAGGGTTCAGCACTTATTGTAGTTTCTTGGGGGACAATTTGTGTTTACATGCATACTGGATTCATTAGTTCAGGTGAACAAAGGTTTCCATTGTTCTTCAGAGTTTGGTGCGACTTCTACTTCTCTTTTTTCTGTTATTGCTTCATAGTGGACATTATTCTATTTGGACAAGAAGTTTTATCACCAATTCCATACTTGGTTTCTGATTGGGTCTCTATTTTTGCCAATTTGTTCTTCTGTTACATGGGGATATTTGTTCAAAATGATTGTGAAGATAACATTCTTGATGAACCTCTTTTAGATGGTAAACCAAATGTTAGTAACTTGTCAACCAAGGGGTTTGAAACTATTACCCCTTACTCAACTGCTGGAATTTTCAGCATTCTTACCTTCTCTTGGATGGGTCCACTAATTGCTGTTGGCAATAAGAAAACCTTAGGCCTTGAGAATGTTCCTCAACTCACTAGCAGTGATAGTGTATTTGGAGTTTTTCCAACTTTTAGGAATAAGCTAAAGGTAGATTGTGGTACAATTAGCAGAGTCACCACATTTTTCTTCTTTAGTTTTCTTCTTTCTCCCACTCGTTCCCTCACACAGCCACACGACGGTGGATGGCATCTCCATTTTATTTCTCTAGTTTTTTCGTTAGATTATCATTTTTAGGGAATGGACTGGATGAGGTTATTGTAATCTGTGATTGGTGTTACATGAGGGTTTACGAAATTTTTGGATAAGCACACGTATTCTCTAACACACACAACCTATTTGATGGAAAGCTTGAGTGATGAATTTTTTTTCTTTTTTGTGACTGAATCCATTTACTTTTTCTAAATTGATTATGGGCATTTTGTGTTTCCTATATTGAAAGAGAGGTTTAATAGTTAGCAAGGATAAAGAGAGCTATCTATAACCTATAGGTGAAGTGAGAATAGAGCGAGTAGAAAAAATGAAGGAGGAAAACTCACTGATATAAGGCATTAGCATTATTAATGGCTAAAAGTTTCACTACTGTCAAGTTGCACCAAAAAAATATTGAAGGCCATATATAAGACTAGATCACAGACAAAACATTCAATTTTCTAGTTTTTGAACATGAACCGATTCTGTTTTGTTTATGATTATCATACATATGCTGCTATTTTTTCTTAAATATAAAAATGCAATTTTATTTCTCTTCACTTTTGTTTCCTCGTCTTTTATTTCTATCCTATTACTTTAAGTCTTTTTTTAGATAAAGATGTTTAAGCTATATCATATGTAATCCTTCTTGAACCTTTTGGAGGCCTTTGTAAACTCATTTGATATTTAGTTCTTGTTTTTCAGATTTGTTTCATATTTTCTCTAATATTTCAAGAGATCTCAATTTCATTGAACATACATGAATTACTGGATGGAAACTATAAGTTAATTATTATACAATCTGAAATATACTGTAAAACATATCATTCGCCGTTTTTTCAATGTTGTTGATCCATATTTTTTTGTATTACTACTTATGTGCTTAGGAGCCACTGAGCAAGACCAATTGTTATTGATCCTACCCTTTACTTATCAAAGAAATTTAATATTGCTCAACTTTTAGAAATATTGAAATATTGTATGATCATGTGGGTTTTGTGTTTGTAATTAATTCTTGGACATCATGATTAATATCTTGCACATAGGGTTGGCCCCTCATAATAAGGGTAAGGAGCCTTTGGCCACCCTTCAAGTGAGTGTGAGCAGTAGCAGGGTTAGCCATGCAGCCTTTGGACTCATCTATTATGAGTTTGGCCCATGATTGAATCCCGGTCCAACTTGGATTCTCATTACTCCAATTTAGTCTGCTATATGTGTGTGACCCTATAGGTT
Organism: Ormosia semicastrata; assembly: GCA_029884595.1. Lineage (NCBI taxonomy): Eukaryota > Viridiplantae > Streptophyta > Magnoliopsida > Fabales > Fabaceae > Ormosia > Ormosia semicastrata. The sequence goes on from JAQQTO010000060.1 coordinate 83,630,537, forward strand.
CTCATGACGTTGGTAATAATATTAAAATTCCAATTTTTATATTACAACAGTGAGCGGTATCTAACAGCACATCGCTGCCACCCAAGTAATAAGAATGTCAGTGATTTGAAATAACCTTTCCGTGACCATTATTTCTGTGTAGTTTAGTCCCTTTGTCAGGATATCTAGATTGAACACAAGGCATGGAATGCATCACCTTTGTATAGTTCAATCCTTCGTTTCCTAATACTCGAGTAGACTTTGTAACAACAAATGATATCAATATCTCATATTGACACATTTGAGCATGACAATGCATTTCGCAATCTCACTCAATCAGGGGGCTCGAAGATATCGCTCCTGTTATGTAGGAGTGACAAATCCCATCTAGGTCACTGGTGAGGTATGGATTGTGATTAAAAATAATATCAAAAATAGTTGCCAAGTTTCACAAAAAATATAAAAACCTTGCAACCAGTTGCAGTTAGCAAGGGTCGATCCACGAAGAACTAATTCAATTGACACTATAAACCAATTCCTAATTTAGACTCTAAAGAAAACAGTAAAATGTAAAAAAAGTGATTTTTTTAATTATAATTTAAAATAGAAATTAAACTTAAAACAAAAACAGTAAACGTAAATTGAATTACCAAATTAAAGATATTGGTTAAGAGATAGAATCCACCACTAGATTTATATGATTATGCTAACTTACATATTCTTTATACCAACATGATCAATTATGTTCTTATGTGATTGTGAGATAAATCCCCTGTTTTCCTTAAGTTTCGTTTAATTCAGCAACCGCTCAAATCAAACCCTAACCATTAGTTATTTGTAAAGTAACCACTCTTACATCTACCTAATAATTGCAATAAGAATTAGAAAACTAATCACACTAAGATCTAATCACACACCAGGATTAAATTACTTAGATTATATGTTTCACTAGTTTTATCACCGCAACCACGCATAGCAATCCTAGTTTTACCACTCTCAAAATTTGGCAAGAATATAAAGACCTTTATATTGATTTAAGATCAGAAGCATATGAATAAAAACATAACTGTATTAATATAAAGAAATATGCAATATTCACATAATCAAAACTAGGGTTTCATCTTCCCTTAACCAATCAAGAAGTTTAGGCACACATGACAAATTCAAAACCACAAGAAAAACAGAAGAAAAACATAGTTCAGAATGAAAGTACAAAAGAAAACAAAATATCAAACTAGTTTCCAATGATCAAGGTTGATTGATCTCCAATTGCTCGAACTCGAGACTCTAATCTTTAATCGAATCTTCCTTTTTCTTGTTCTTTTTGTTTCCCCAGTTCTCTTGACAGCTCTTAGTCCAGATATCCCTTTTAGGGGCTCTAGGCAACCCTATTTATAAGTTTGGATACCTAATTCAGCATTAAAATTCGAATTTAAGTTTCTGAACCGATGACACGAGCCATGTCATATGACACGGCCTACCCCGTGTCTGAATCTGGTAACACATTTCCAGCTAATTTCAAAGTTAGAGAAGAACACGGCCTAGCCTATGTCATGTGACACAGGCCGTGTTATTGGTTAAGGCTTAAAACTGAATTCCCTTATGAATACAGAGACGTACACGGCCTACCGCGTGTCAGATGACACGGGCCGTGTTGACTAAAAATAAGATTTGACCCCAGCCTTGAGATAGTTAGAGGAGTACACGGCCCACCTCGTGTCAGATGACACGGGCCGTGTCACTCACTTTCTTCAAATGCAACCTTGATTCTTCACGAATGATCTTCTTCCTTTGGCTCTAGGGATAAAACTGATCTTCTTAAGTATTCATCTCTCTCCTCAAATGGTCATAAGTTTGGTTTGATGCTAATGGACTCAAACACTCAAAGATCTCCTAAAAATTATAATTCATTTTTGAGTGTTTATAACCACATTTAAGCATAGTTTCACAATAAACATCTAATTAAAGCTCTATATCAGAAACTTAGCTAGATGTCAACAATTGAGCACATATGGAGTCCAATTAGATCAAACAAAAGGCATTTAAGATATTGAAATTATCAACAGATCAAATACCCCTACACTTAGCCTTTTGCACTCTTGGGCAAAACATAAGACCAAACCAAAGAACAAGGAAAACAAAACAAATTCAAAACCTAAAAATTTAAAAGACTCAGTTTCCAATGATATTCAAGAGAGGCAAAAATTTATAAGCAAGAAGAGCAAGAAAAGATTCAAGGGATCAAAATATTCAAGAGACAACAATTCTTCACATTTACAACCAACAAGCAAGGTATCTTCAATTTGAAAAGCATGAATTAAGAATGATAGATCCTCACAAGATACACTCTCAATCTCTCAAGTGTTTACAAGGTAAGTATTTCACTCAATTTAACCCATGAAAAAAATGCACTACCATAAGGTTGCTTATCTTCTACTTCTCCACTACTTAAACACATGCACATACAAATCGAGAAGACTTTATTTAAGGTTGTAATGGGGCCAAAGTAAAGGAAAGAAATAATATGGCTATGGTAAGATGAGCACCCAAGAGAATAAAAGAACATTAAGGAGAAACTTAATTGACAAACATGAAATTTTTATCCCCTTAAATCTATATAATGCATATTCTCTTTACATATTCCTTTCCTCTTTCTTTCTTTTCTTTTACAACCTTTCTTGAAAATTTTTTTCTTTGCATATTTGTTTTTTTTTCACCAACACTTGCATATTACACATCAACTTACACAACCCCCACACTTGTTTTATTAAATACTTGCAAGCAAAAGAGCTCCTTTAATAAAAATGAACCAATGCTCTCCCATTCCCTAAGGTAAGGTAAAATCATGATTTTTCACATAAAGCATATAATGCGGTAAGACAAAGAATAGACAAATAGGCTCAAGGGGTTAATCAAAGGGAAATAATGCAAGGTTGGCTATTTGGCCAAAGTAGTTGATCACAAAAGAATGCCTCAATCATGTTCATGTATGCAAGTGAAAATGTAGCCTAAAAAAGAATCAAAGCAAGTTCTAGAGTGATCAATATGACATAAGTGAAAATCACACAAGAAAGAAGAGAATGACATAAATGCTAAATCCATCCATTAAAAGGCTCAAAATCTCACCAAGTATGCATCTATCAAACTCAATTCATCAATCAAACATCCAAAACCAAGCATGCTAAATTCAAGATGAAAGAAGAAATTTATAAATTATAACCTTGAATTTCAATTGCTTCAAACCCATAAATTTCACAAATCTCAAAACGTCATTAGAAATCAAATAAAAACACAATTTGTTTTTCAAAAATAGAAAACAGAAATAAAAATAAAAATAAAAATAAAACAGAAAACAAAATGTCAATTCCTCCCCCACACTTAAATTCTACATTGTCCTCAATGTAAACCTCAATAATAAACAATCATTATTAAATCTAGGACAAGTAACATAAAAGAGAGGGAAGAAACATCCTTATCAGCTGAAGTAACAGAGGTAGATGAATAGATTTCTACCAGGATCCCATTGGCGAAAGCATAATAACCAATTTATACTTGAAATAACATGAGAGCTTCCACTGGGGTCCCATTGGTTGAAACATAATGACCAAGTTATGGTTGAAACAGCATGAGGGCTTCCACCAGGGTCCCATTGACCTTCCTTAATTTCCTTGGCTTCACCACTGAAAAGTAATATGTGCACTTCATCAACTTCATATGCATTATTTTTCTATTGGACCATAGCCCAAAAACAAAATCCACTTCAGTAGTGTCCGTCATCTGGTGTTCTTCGCCCTTCACTAAAAACTCTTCAGTGGCTTGCAATTCTATCTCTCCTTGTATCTTAGATCTTGCAACTGTAACACCTCGATTTTTCATTTTTCTTGAAATAAATGAGTTTTATAATATTTATGAGTTTTTGTGAATTTTTGAGAATTTTTGAGAATTTTTAATTATTTTGAATATTTTAATATTATTTTGATTATTTTAATATTATTTTTGAAATATATGTCCGAACTTTGTTTTTTCTGAAAATATAAGAGTTGTATAATTTTTGTAATTTTTGAGAATTTTTATGAAATTTTCTGAGTGTGATTATTTTAATATTATATTGAGCTGTATATGTGTTTAAGGCGGGCCCGAAAAAATAAAAAAATTTCCTAGACTAGAAAGTTTCAGACTGTCAAGGCGGGATCGAGGGATCTTACTAAACCCAAAATCGAGAATAGTTGACAAAGATTTTTTATATTTGAGTTTTCTATTATCCATTGAGTAATAATAGCAGTAGCTATTGTCCATTGGGTAATTTTTACTAGAAAATATCTTAATGACAATGAGTCAAAGTGATGGATCAATGGTAAGTAGGAAGAAGACAAATTGGATACTCAACTTAAAGAGGAAAAATTCAAATTGATTACTTAAGCAAGAAGACAAATTCAATTTGGCTACTTATTCTTTCAAGATATTTTAAACTTGTCTTGTCATTCTTTTTCTAGAAGCGATGACTTGCCATATTCTAGAATGGTGACTCGCCATATTCTAGAATGGTGACTCGCCACATTCTAGAAAGTAGTAGAATACTGACTCACCCTGTGACTCGTCACAGTGAGTCACGCGTTCTAGAAACTTCTTGTGATGACTCACCTAGTAAAATATCTTAGATAAATATCTGAATAAAAGTATCTTTTGGAAAATATCTAAATGAAAATATCTAAGCTAAATATCTTAAGGGTAATCATGAGCCATCATTACATAGCTTTATGACTAACCAATAGGAATTGGTCAAACATAGTGGCTTGGACTTTGTTGTGAACCATTGGATGGAAAACTTGATGAAGAAGCCTTAGATCATCATCTTTGATCTGATCAATAGTGTGAGAGCCATCTTGATAAAGAAACTTATGATATCCACCTTAGATTTAATAATGGTTAGGATGTAGTCAATAAAAATGGCTAGACTAGTTACTAAGTAACTAGATAAACTAACTTAGTTACTCTAATAGCTTAACTAGTAACTAGATAGAACTAACTTAGTTACTAAATACTTAGAAGCTAGTTACTAAATAAATATCTAAGTTATCTAGAAATATGACTTAAGCATGACATATACAATGACATAATAATGTAACTAACTAGTTAGAATGTAACTAGAAATTCTAACTAAATTAGTTTAAGTATAACTAGATTGAGTAACTAGATAATTCAAGTGTAACTAGGAAATTAGAATGAAACCAAATTGGTTCCATTTCCCCTTGAGTCACACGGCCACAAGGCCTTTTAAAATGATCTTGAATGATCTAAATGACCATTTGATGACTTCATAATGACTTAAGCTATGTGAAAATGCATGTCATGTATTATTACCATGAATAAAAAATGATTTCTCCTATGCACTAACTCCACGGCCATGCAAGGAAAATATAGCTATCCATTTTCATTTATTCACACTTTGAAATATCAAGCCTTCATCTTTTCTCTCAATATTCAAGAATACCAAAAACTCACTTCTTTCTCCCACTTTGAAGCTCACGGCCTCCACCCTCTAGACCCACTTCCACACTTCTATAATTTCATCTCTTCATACTTTCTAAACCCAAACATCATTCTAAACACTTTTCTTTTAGTGAGTTTTGTCTAAATCTCTCTCTAAGTGCTTCAAAAATCAAGCTTTGATTTCCTACATCAAAGACTGATTAGGGTTTTCTTTGGGCCACACGAAATCAAGAGGAGAAGAAGCTTAAAGTTTGTTGTCTTCATTGAGGTAAGAGGGAGATTAACCTCATCAACTAAGTGTTGGTGGTGAGAGAATGGCTTGTTTGTGGTGAAAAATCCAATAAGGATTTATTCACTTGCTTGTTTAAGCTCTCTTTGTTTGTTCTTGTTATGTTTATAGTTTTGAAATTATGTTTGCATATGTGTTGGTATGATTATAGTTTTGATAATATGCTTGTATGTGTGAATTATAAAGCATGCAAATTTATGAGTAATTTAGGATGTGAATAACATGATGAGGAAAATTATATGAAGGCCCCAAAGAGCCTAGAGGCACATGGCCTCATCACCAAAAAAGGGACCAAGAGTCCTAAATTATTTTCCTAATTGAGGATTAAATGATTTTGTGGCAAAAAATTTAATTAAGTGAGTTTATAAGGATTAAAGAGTTAGGAAATGATTTATATATGAATTTTGAAGCACTATATGAATTTGGCCAACATGCCAATTTTTAATGATCAAGATCCAAAATTATTTTACTAAGTGTAAACTTAGGTGTTTAAATAGTAAGAAATCAATTTGGTAAGTTTATGAATTTAAAATGATATTTTAGAATTAAAATTGGCTTAATTAAGCTATGTAGTGAAATAAAAGTGAATACTTGAAATTTACTGACGTATAGCTCACCCTATGGGTTTTGTAGCGCGCTAGAAAATTTTGAGCTTTAATATCCTAAGTAAAATTAAGAAATACAGTCTTCTGAAAAATAGTAAAAAATACTAATTTTAAGGGGACTAAACTGCAAATATTATTTAAAGAGGGACTATTTTAGAAATATTATTTAGAGAAGGATTATTATGTAAATATTATTTTATAGAAGGACTATTTTGTAAATAATGAAAATAAAGTCAAATTTTGGTATTAAATGAGAAAAATTCTATTTTGGACTTAAAATATGTTAGAAATATTTTATGAGATTGAAAATATGTCAAAAAATCTTACGCGACTCAAAAATCGTAATTTTAGGCTACGCAATTGAGAAAACGTTTTAAAATCTTTATGCGATTGAGAAAACGTTGAAAAATCTTTACACGATTTGAAAACATAACAGAAGTGTTACGTGATTGTGAAAATGTGATAATATCACTACGCGATTGAGCATAAATGGCAGTTTGCTGTCGGGCTGTCATGGTGGGCCCGATAATGTTGAATAATAATACCCCCAAGTGACGGCGTGTGAATATGAAATACTGTGTGATTAATGACAGTATGTGTATTTGGATCATACATCATGCATAGAAAAATGTGTTCACTTATTGATTAAGGCTATGTGCCTAGGAGATTGATTTACACCTAAGTGCGAGTGCGATGGTCATAGTGTAGGCCAAGTGTAGACTTTGGGGCGTCGGGGTGCGGGTTTTCCACAATGGCCAGTTATTAGCGCCCCTGTGTCGTGGATCAGACTGATGCAAACACACCGACGATCCGGACCAAGACACTATCACTAATCACGATCTAATGTAAAATGTCTTGTCCAATGCCTGATGTACATTTTAATAAATTGATAAATATTAGCACTTTTGGCCACGACAACCGAGTGACAAACATATCTTCTGGATCTTCTCTTCGACATTGTGTAGTAGCTCCATGGAGTAGGACTGAGTCTCTGTGCATATGCATCATTGGTCAACATCTTAGAGTGATGATTGTGTTTATTTGATATTTTATCTGTGGTATGTTAATTTATTCGTAAAATACCAGTATGATTTACTGTAAAATGATAATATGGTACATTATGTTAATTATTATATCTATATGTTTGCTGTCATTTTCTATACTGCCAGACTGGTATTGATGTAGGGGATCTCATCTTTTTGCTGTATTATTCTGTCTGTTTCTATTTTATGATTATATCTGTGAAGACTAAGATGACTGCAATGAGGGATTTCTCTGATTATATGCAAGCACAGTTCCACGATGGCATTGATGCCTTGTATGTCGACTCAGATACTCAACGTTTTAGTTATATAGGAGAGGTAACTCTATCCCAAAGTGATACCTACCATGGAAAAATGCTGCTTGTGTACATGTAGAGTTTTCCATGCCTATTGTAGAACTATGGGACATTGCTCACCGTTTGCCTAGTGAAGACTCTACGGAGTCAACTGCTCGGACTCCTGTCCAAAGAAACACTTCCCGACTAGAGAATGTGCCTTTAGAGGATCCGGGAGAGGATCAGGTTCAGAATCTTACTCTGCAGGTGTTTTGGCTTGGGCTAAGTCAAGTTTTTATGTGGTAATTAAATATTGCTTAGAGTATAAGTTTTATGTAATGAAGACGTTATGAATCCATGTTATATGCGAGAGATGTATTTTATTTAGTTTTTATATTTTGAGATTTTCTAATTCAGTAAAGTTTCTGTTCTCCGCAAAAAAGAAATTTTGAAACCCATATTTAAATGATATTAAATATATTATAACTTGGGAGATTAATTATTTATAAGGAGTTGGTATGAATGTAATACCCTTCGTAGAAGGTGTTACAGCAACTGCATCAAAAGCATTATTGATAGATCCTTCAACAACATTAGTTGCTGAGTAAACAGAATCAGTAACTTTCAAGGATGCAGAAATCTCAAGACAAATGACACATATCATATCACCATCATAATCAGTACATGAGTGATGCGTGAAATCCGCAAGTGTACGGTTTCGTCGTCAAGTAATAAAAAGATCGAATCCACAGGGACTGTGTCTATGAATACAAATTAATTATTTAATTAATTCAATTAAGTTAAACAAAAGGGAATATGATTGTTGATTAAGAAGAACGTAGTAACAAAACAATTAAATAAAATCAAGAAAACAGAATTCAGAACAAAAATAGCGAATTATCAAGAAAGGGATTTTCAAATTCAAGAAAGCTTGCAAGATTGGGATACCACAATGATACAAGATAAATCCTAATTGACAACCCTTTTATTAACTCTAAAATTCAATTGAAGGTAAATTACCCTAAATTAGTTAATGTTCTTTCTCAAGATACAAGATCCGTGCCCAATTAAACCAATTCCTACTCTCGTGGTAATTGAATTTAAATTGAACCCATTACGCTTTGTGATAATTCATTGAATCCTCGAAAGGCTAAAACTACTCTCGTGATTTAGACCTTAAGTTCAATTTTTATGGTTCCAACACTTAGGTTCACCTCTCAGTGCGTCCCTAAATGCCTATGAGAAGCAAATAAGTGGCCAGCAAATTCACATGAATAAGAGCAATAAGAATTAAATCAAAGAACATTCAAGATCAATAAAAGGGGAAACAATGTCAATTAATCATTATCAATGTATCAAAGGACATTGCCCAATCCTAGAAACAAAAGAAACTACTCAGACATAGAGAAGAAGAGACAAGAAATCAAACTTAAAAACATCCCAAACCCGTAACAATGGAAGAAGAAGGGAGAAAGATGAAGAACCCAAGCCTCCTTTGTGCCTCCTTTTAAACCAAACTAGAACTCCCTCATTGTATTCAGAACCTCTATTTATAACCCTAGGGTTTTAATTGGCTAAAAAGCCCTAAAAGAAATAAAAATTAAAATTAAAATTCTGCTGCACGCTGCGAACCACGGCCATGGTTCATTCCACGGCCAGGACGTGGAACTTGCTGTCAGAATTCCACGGGGCCGTGGATCATTCCACGGCCAGGCCGTGGTTCTCTCTGCCAGAATTCCATGGGGCCGTGGATCATTCCACGGCCAGGCCGTGGTTCTCTCTGCCACAGGCTAATTTTGCATGTTGTTGAGTTCCACGGCCGTGGTTGGTTCCACGGCCAGGCCGTGGAACTCTCTGGAAGTCTCTTTTTGCACCTTTTTGCTATCCATAAAGCTCCAACTTCAATCATGCAAGCTTCCATCCATTCCAAGGCCAATTTAGCACCAATCCTACACAATAACACCACAAACACCACAGTTATCCAAACTAAGGGAAAAACAAACAAAAAGGGAAACTAAAATGTCTAAAATGCCTAAGAATACATGCAAAACAAGAACAAAACATGATGTTGTTTCACACACATCAATGAGTAGCAATGAATAAGATTATTGAAACCAATAAAATCAGAAAATTCATCACACAACTCATCATAACATTTCTGCACTACCTTAGGAAGGGGTTCAGGAATACTTACCTCGGGAGCCTTAGAGTTTTTCCCTTCCTCATTTACCTCTTTAGGCTCTTGGTCTTTTTCTTGAGTAGCTTGTGGGGGAGAGATGAGTTCACCTAACAAGTTCCCACTTCACAATATGATATCACTATAATTTTCCTCCACATTCACTTCCAGCGGTGAGAGAAATCCTTCAGAAAATAGGATTTGCACCTTGCTGAGATTTGTGGATAATTGCCCTAGTAGGCTTTGCAGGTCGTTGAATGAGGCATTTGTTTCTTGTTGAAATTGAATGTTACTAATGGTCATTTGCCTCATTAACTCCTTCAGTGAAGGCTCAGGTTGCCTAGGAGCTTGAATTTGTTGATGCCTCTGAGGGAAAGATGCTTGCCTTTGTTGAAATTTCAGAGGTTCATAAACTAGAGGTTGATTTTGGGACTCCTCATTTGTGTCCACTAGGAAAGTGGGACACAAATCAGTGATATGTCTAGGTGATAAGCAAATCTCACAAGCATGTACTTGTGCTTTCCCCATATCCATTAATCGCTTTACCAATGATCAATGGACATCAACACCTACAAAACAATCGTAAAGAACGAATTAAAAATTAAAAACAAAAACAAAAATAGAGTAAAAAGTAGGAAACAAATCAATAGCACAATTGAAAAATTAGTTCCCCGGCAACAGTGCCAAAATTTGGTGAAGTGTGGATTGTGATTAAAAATAATATAAAAAATAGTTGCCAATTTCCACCAAAAATATAAAAACCTTGCAACTAGTTGTAGTTAGTAAGGGTTGATCCATAGAGAACTAATTCAATTGACATTATAAACTGATTCCTAATTTAGACTCTAAAGAAAATAGTAAAAAGTAAAAAAGGGGGTTTTGTTAATTAAAATTAAACTTAAAACAAAAAAAATAAATGCAACCAAATTAAAGATATTGGTTAAGAGATGGAATCCACTACTAGATTTATATGATTATGCTAACTTACATACTCTTTATACCAATATGATCAATTATGTTCTTATGTAATTATGAGATAAATCCCCCGTTTTTCTTAAGTTTCGCTTAATTTAGCAACCGCTTAAATCAAACCCTAACTATTAGTTATTTGTAAAGCAACCGCTTTTACACCTACCTAATAATTGCATTAAGAATTAGAAAACCAATCACACTAAGATCTAATCACACACCGGGATTAAATTACCTAGATCATATGTTTCACTAGTTTTACCACCGCAACCACGCATAACAATCCTAGTTTTACCACACTCAAAATTTGGCAAGAATAAAAAGACCTTTATATTGATTTAAGATCAGAAGCATATGAATGAAAACATAATTGTATTGATATAAAAAAATATGTAATATTCACATAATCAAAACTAGGGTTTCATCTTCCCTTAACCAATCAAGAAGTTTAGCCACACATGACAAATTAAAAAACACAAGAAAAATAGAAGAAAAACATAGTTCAGAATGAAAGTGCGAAAGAAAACTAAAGATCAAACTAGTTTCCAATTATCAAGGTTGATTGATCTCCAATTACTCGAACCTGAGACTCCAATCTTTGATCGAATCTTCCTCTTTCTTGTTCTTTGTGTTTTCCTCAGTTCTCTTGATGGCTCTTAGTCTAGATATCCCTTTTAAGGGCTCTAGGCAACATTATTTATAAGTTTGGATACCTAATTCAACATTAAAATTTGAATTTAAGTTTCTAAACTGATGACACGGCCTATCCCGTGTCTGAATCTGGTAACACACTTCCAGCTAATTTCAAAGTCAGAGAAGAACACGGCCTAACCCGTTTTATGTGACACGGGCCGTGTTATTGGGTAAGGCTTAAAACTGAATTCCCTTATGAATACAGAGACGTACACGGCCTACCCCGTGTCAGATGACACGGGCCATGTTGACCCCAGCCTTGAGATAGTCAGAGGAGTACACGGCCCACCCCGTGTCAGATGACACGGGCTGTGTCACTCACTTTCTTCAAATGCAACCTTGATTCTTCACGCTAAAACTGATCTTCTTAAGTATTCATCTCTCTCCGCAAATGGTCATCAAGCTTGGTTTGATGCTAATGGACTCAAACACTCAAAGATCTCCTGAAAAGCATAATTCATTTATGAGTGTTTATAACCACATTTACGCATAATTTCACAATAAACATCCGATTAAGCTCTATATTAGAAACTTAGCTAAATGTCAACAATTGAGCATATATGGAGTCCAATTAGATCAAACAAAAGGCATTTAAGATATTGAAATTATCAACAGATCAGTCACTCACATCCTTCTGCATGATTCGCGGTATGTCCAATAACCAACTTTATAATCACCTTGTTACAGATGACGTTTGATGGCATTAAAATGCACAACTCCTCATGTAGGAATCATAGTGATTTTTGGTCAAAGGACCACATACACCATTGTTACTATGAGAATTGCTTATGACACTCACATAATGATCCATGTAGCGTTCTCATGGCGGGTCAGTCCAGTACATCATTACTCTAATATGTACCCATGTGAAGACTTAATATCTCATATCCATGACCTATGAGATGTGGTCATCAGTCTACGCACATACTAATCTCAATGCATTATTATTGTCCTAATTAACAATAATACTTGACTAAGGACATTTAAGAGTAGTTTTCTAATGTTATCCAATAGGATCTCACGATCAAGTCATCCACTTGATGTCCTATGTTATCAAAGTTACTATTCTATGAACTTTATTATGTTTATCATAAATAACATAATAAATAAAATACCTCATATATTAAAAAATAGCATAATACAATGTATGTAAGTACTGTCAAAATATATCGGCCTCTACGGCATACACCAACACTTGTTACTGGAGATGCTTCAAACATAGCTAATGAAAAGCTTGCACGCATTGAAGTAGAATCTGTGGCTGAAAATGCTATTGCTGCACATAGTGCTTTAGTAGCTCAAGTTGAGAAGGATATCAATGTAATTTTTGAACAAGAGATTTTCATAAAGAAGGAAAAAATCAAGGCTGCTGAACGAATGGCTGAAGAAGCAAGATGTGAGTTGGAAAGGTTAAGAGTTGAGAGAGAATAAGATAAGATTGCCTTGATGAAGGAACGTGCTGTTATTGAATCAGAAAAAAATGTTTTTCTAGGTTAAGGCACGAGGTTGAAGATCAACTATAAAACCTTATGAATAACAAGGTAGAAATAGCTTCTGAAAAAGAGAGGATTAGCAAACTTTGGGAGCAAGCAGAAGCTGAGAACAAGGAGATTGCCCGTTTATAGTAAATTGTGCTTTCATAGTGTATAGAATGTGATTTGAGTGTGATTTAAAAGTGAAAATTGGATGTTAATATTAAATTTGTGATCTTGGGTTAATTTTTTTTCTTTGGAATAAAAGTGGGTATAGATTGATTTTGGATCTTCATTGGTGTTGTCTTGTTTTTTTACTTTTCATGAAGTCTTCGTTTTTCATATGCTTAGTGTTTCTGTCCTGCCTTTATTAAGTATTTGTTAAGCTTTTGGTGGCTAAGTCACCTTGTTTCCTTTATTGTTTTTGCTCATTGCTTGTTATTCTAGTACTTGGCTTTTTGAGTTCAAGGCTCTAATTTTGTGTGAGATGAATGTTTGATTGAGAAATTAAGATAGTTTATATTTTCTATTGAGATGCCAAATTGTGCTGTGATGGTGGCACAATGTACGTGCATGGGTGGAGAGGGTGTGTAGACAAGTCTGGTGGCTTTTGCTTTTTTTTTTCAATTTTTTCTTGCTGTGACTGGGATTAGTGAGAGATTTGCGAGGGAATAGCGATGGAAATTAGCAAGGGATTAGCAGCAGATATTAAATCTAATTTTTTTTCTTACTGTGACTGGGATTAGCGAGGGAATAGTGAGAGAAATTAGCGAGGGATTAACGACAAATTTTAGATCCAAAATTTCTAAACTATAGCAACGGAATAGCGATGAAATTTCCCTTGTTGATTTGTGAGGGAACATAGACGCCATTTTGTTTAAAAAATTTGTGAGGGATTAGTGATGGATTAGCAAGGTAATTATTCTATCGCTACTTAGTGATGAAAAAAAATCGACAGACGTGTTCCTCACTAATCCCTTGCAAAAATATTTTGTGAGGATTTCTTGTAGTGCATGTTAATAAAGTTGAGCTAGTATGAGTGTTTAGAATTTGAATCAGAATAGAATGGAATGGTATTGTGAGGAAAGACATTCCCTCACTTACCAAATGAACGGAATAGAATGGAATGAGATATAACCTCGAGCATGAGAGAATCACGAATGAATGAGAATATTTGATGAATATGAAATATGATGAAATATCTTATTTATATTAAATATCGAAAGATGATGAATAGACATTTGAGATTTAAGTTGAAACATAACATTTGATATGGTTTGTTATCTTACTTTTTATTATAAAGAAGAGTACCTATGATGAATGTTTTATATGTATAGTAATGATAATTGATTTGATTTGGACAAAGAACTGGATTTGAAACTGTATGATTTATTGGATAATGCAAATGGTTTTCATAAAGTATAATAATTGAACCTCTGTTTCAGGAAGGGAGAGGACCAGATTTTGGCCGTTTGCCACCTCTCTACCTTATATATATATATATATATATATTGAGTTTTTAAGCAAAGAATGAGTTTTTCCCAGAAACAGTTGGAAATATTACGATGACACTTTTTTTTTATAAAACTACTAAGAATTCTTTGAATTCTCACCACCAAACCTTTTGTATTTTCGTATTATTTCTGTATTATTTCCAGGAAAATCGAAGACACCAGCAAGCAGAAAAGAAGAATGAAATTGAAGAAGGACAGTTCAATTGTAAATGCTAGGGAAAGCATTGTGTAGAATTTGTAAAAGTAATGTCTTGGGAACAAATAATGTAGTATTTGTATTATGATGAATGTATTTGTATAGAGATTTCTTCCATATATGTATATTATTACACCCAAATCAGGCTTATAATTTTCATATATGTTATATTTAATTTTTTTATTTTCACAAATTTAGCATTAGTATAAAGTGACATCACCAATGCTAGCTACTAAGGCATGATCCTGGGTATGTCATTAGTACTAGTATTAGGGTGTTACAATTGTTCTAGGATCGGTGAGACAATTAGATACTCACTTTAGCACACATAGTCTTTCTCTAGGAACACACAAATTCAATCAAAAGTTTAATGAATTGATGCAAAAGAAAAATCGAATGCCCAATGCTAAATATGCATGACAATCACGAACAAATCTCCAACCTGCATAATCCTTAGCTAACATGAATCAAACTTTCTTGGCCTACGATCGATCTTTGAAGAAATACTCTTATTTTCAAAACAAATTAGTTCATGCATATGCTTAAGTGAACATGGATTTAAGGTGATGATGACAAAATAAAATCAATAAAAATAAATAAATAAATACAGAAATAAAATGCTAAAGGAAGGAGAAGAAAAAATCTTTTTGATGACCGACAACTATATACATCCCTCTACAAAGGCTCCGAACTCGGGGAGGCACTTAAACCGATTTAACATTAACTTCAAAACAAAAACAGAAAAATGTTAGTTAATAAAACAAGGAATAACAAAATAATAGTAAAAATAAATAACTAACCGAAACCGAAAGGATAAAAGAGTAAAGAAAAAGAAAGAAAACTTGGGTTGCCTCGCAAGAAGCACTTTTTTAACGTCATTAGCTTAATGTTGCCTTTTGTTCAAGTTGATCAAGGTGGCTTAAAGTAAGAGAAATGGAATGACTCCTTCCCTTTTTCAAAGCAGTGCTTCCATCCTTGGTCAATGACCTTGGAAATGCCTCCAAAGGTATTGAACTCGACTTGGGACTGGTTGTCCCAAGTACGCCTTGGCATGAGAGATTCCACTAGGCCATGGTGGTTTCAATTGATCAGAAGATGAGAGACTAGTTTGCAAGGATCAACATTATATAATGGTAGGGTGTTATACATCTTAGCTTGAATGATATTGATAGGGGCATAGAGATCTGACATTGGGGAGGATTTAGCATCCTCGAAGACATTGATTGTCACAAAGTTTCCATCCACTCGCAATATGAGTTCACCCCTAGGTATATCAATCACAGCTCCTGAAGTTGCCAAAAACGGTCTTCCAAGAATGAGAGGAATGTCAGCATCCTCTTCCATATCCAACACAAAAAAATCAATTGAGAAAATAAATTTGTCTACCGTAACTAACACATCTTCAACTATACTGTAAGGGCGCTTGATAGATCGATCTGCTAGTGGAGGGGGGATCATTATTGACTTCACCTTTTTAATTCTCAACTTGTGCATCATAGATATAGGCATGAGATTTATACTCGCCCCAAGATTACAAAGAGCTTTCCCAATAGTGAGCTTCCCAATAGTGCAAGGAATAGTGAAACTACTTGGATCTTTTAATTTAAATAATAGTTTCCTTTGAATTATAGCGTTGCACTCCTCGGTAATTGGCATTGACTAAAGCAATAGTTTTAATGATAACAAATAAGAAAGGAATGGAAGTGCAAAGATCAAGTCCCAAGACTCTTCAAGTTTAGCTTATAGGACATAGATCTTGTGTAAAGATAAAAAGGAATCACACTGAACTCAAATATATTTTAAATCTTTACAAATGATTTTTCACATGCTAAAATGCCCAACAAACAAGTTTTTGAAAAGTTAGTTATGGTGGTAGCTCATATCTTGTCTTTTATTCAACTTAAATCTCTTTGAAAAATTATGTTTTATGTTGATCAAGTTTGAGCAAAATGTTTTTAGAAAAGATGAAAAGAAAACCATGTTTTATACTTAGGAAAATACTTATCAAGTTTGTGGAAAATGATTTTAGAAAGGGTGAAAATGATTTGGGAAAGTTTGGTTATGAAATCTTTTAGAAATCTTATGTTTTTCTAAGGCTCCTAACCAATTAGGACAATCCCCTAATTGGTTATTTGATGCTCTTAACTGATTAGGACCATTCCCTAATTAGTTATTTGATAAGTCAAAGGCATTGCCTCTTTATTTTGAGAGGGCCTAATCAATTAGGTGTTTTGCCTAATTAGTTAGTGTATTTTTAAAGAGTCACGTGAAATGAATTTTGAGAGGGCCTAACCGATTAGGTGTTTTGCCTAATCATCTAGTGAGTTGTATATATACGCAGGATTCATGTTTCTAAAAGGCCTAACCGATTAGGCCAATTGCCTAACCGGTTATTGAGAATCACAAGACCCAAAATTGTAAGCTCCTAACTGATTAGGAAGTCCTCCTAACCGGTTATTATAATTCTCAAAAGCCAAAACTAAAAGCCCCTAACCGATTAGGAGCTCATCCTAACCGATTAGGAAATGGTTATTTACAAACCAGAACAGATTTCCAATAACTCTATTTTGGCATTTAATGCCTCCTAACCACCACCAACGGCTCTAAAACGCTTTGGGCTATAAATGAAAGTGTTTGGGCATTTATGAAAGGTTGGAGAACAATTTGAAAATGACTCTTGAGTATTAAATTCGTGTTTCATCATCTTTTTCTCCAAATCTTTATTTTTGAGCTAAGTGTGTGATTCTTTGATACCATAAGCTTTAATTTGTATTATCTACTCTTTGAGAGATTTTCTATTCATATAAACTTTGTTTGATTCTCTGTGAAGAGGGTGAAGTATCCCTCTAGAGTAAAGGGTGAGGTATCCCCTAGAGAGAGAGGTATCTCTCAAAGATTGTAAAGGGTGACATATCCCTTAGAGAGTGAGGTATCTCTCAAAAGTTGTAAAGGATGAGGTATCCTGTTTGAGGCTCAAGCATAAGGGTGAGGTATCCCAAGGTATGTTGAGTGCTCTTAATTGTAAAGGTTATTAAGCACCTGTTGAGCTTGAAGATATAGTGAAAAATCTCAGGTGATTGCTTGAGGACTGGACGTAGACCACAAGTGGTTTGGTGGCTGAACCAGGATAAATCTTGCGTTTGATCTTCTCAACTCTATCTCTTTACTTTGTGCTTTATATTTATCTACTTACTTGAATACTCTTTTCTTTGGTTTATTTATTTATTTGTGAGTGAAGTAATCAATCTCATTTATATATTCACTTCAATCAATCAATAGCTTCAACGAAAATTAGTAATCAAATGTTTTACGAAAAGATTTGCAAAAAGTTTTTACATACTCAATTCACCCCCCCTTGAGTATTGAGGCCACTTGGTAACATCCTCTATTAGCATCACTATCTTATCTTCCTTGAGTTTCCTCTTCTTTGATAGCAAGTCCTTCATGAACTTTGCATAAGATGGCATCTGTTCAAGACCTTCAACAAAGGGGATGTTTATTTATAATTTCTTGAAGACATCAAGGAACTTCAAGTATTGTCTCTCTTGCTTTTCCTTCTTCAATCTTTGCGGGAATGTGATCTTGGCATATGGTGATGGTTTATATACTCTTTTTTGCTTACGATCCTTCTTCTTTCTCTACACTTTTGGTTGTTCCTTCTCAACCTCTCCTTCTTTATTGCCATCTTGAATTGAGGCATCTTCAGTTGGAGCATCATTTTTCTTTTTCTCAATTCCTACGAGCTAGGTGCTTCTTTCACTTGTCCTTCCAAAGTATTTCCATTTCTCAAAGTGATTACGCTACAATGCTCCTTTAGATTGACCATAATGTCACTGGGTAGGGTACTTGGAGGTCTCTTTGTGAGTTGTCATGCTATCTGCCTCACTTGAGTTTCCAGACTTCGAATAATTGTGTTTTGATTTTGAAAATTGACCCTCGTTTCCTGCATGAAATTGGAATTCTGTTGCACAAAAGAAAATGTATGTTGAGACAATTTTTCAAGTGCAATTTCTAGAGGAGACTTTTTCTCTGGTTGAGCATTCAATGGTACCACTTGATCATTCCAAGAGAAATTGGGAGGATTCCTCCACCCTAGATTATATGTATTCAAGTATGCATTACCTTGGGGTCTTGAAGAATTGCCCATGAAATTGAATTGCTCTTGAGAAACAACATTTGAGTTGCTTGCCTCGCATTCACCATTGATGTGGTTGCCTCCACAGAAATCGCAAGTTAAAGCTTGATGGTTAATAGAGCTTACCTACATATTGCCAATTTGTTTCATGAGATTGGCGATCTACTGTGAAAGAGTCTTATTTTGGTCAAGTATGGTAATAAAGGGGTCAAGCTCCATATATCCATGTTTAACCATAGACCTTCCACTAGGCATCTGATACTCAGTAGTAGCTATGGTTTTGAATAATTCTTGAGCCTTTTCAAGAGTTTTAGTGCTAAGAGACCCTCCTGTAGATGCATCAACCATAGCCTTGGTGGGATTAGTCAAGCCATTATAAAAGATTTGAACCTATTGCTAAATTTTAAAAGCATGATGAGGACATCTTCTCAGTAATTCCTTGAACCTTTCCCAAGCTTCATACAAAGACTGCCCCTGATTTTGAGTTAAACATGTAATCTCACTCCTCATCTTGACGATCATAGATGGAGGAAAGTATCGAGTAAGGAACTTGCTCACCAAATCATCCCAAGTAGTGATGCTTCCTTAATGTTGGGCTTGTAGCTAACTTTTAGCTTTATCCCTTAAAGAAAATGGGAAAAGCCTTAACCTAATGGCATCATCACTTGCTCCATTGTACTTTATGGTGTCGCGAAGCTACAAGAAATTGTTGATATGCAAGTTGGGATCTTCTGATTGATTACCCCTAAATTGATCTTGTTGCACCAGCTGTAAAAGAGCTGATTTGATCTCAAAACTATTGGCTTGTATTGTAGGTCGCACTATACTGGTTGCAACCCTTTCAGCAGATGGAGTTGCATCAAAGTGTGTATTTGCTTTTCATTAGTTCCAACCATTATTTCTCTTTCAATTCTCTTACTGCTCTTCTGTTTGCTCTTGCTGTTTTCTCAATTTATAGATTAAAAAGTAATTCTTCCGGACTCACAGTACCTCACATAAACATACAAGCAAACAAGAGTGAATTAAGGAAAAATAAATTAAATAAAAAATTAAATAAAGAAAAATAAAATTAAATAAGAAAAATAAATGTTTAAATTAGTATCTTTTTAACTACTATTTAATATTAACAATCAATAATCCTCGACAACGGCGCCAAAAACTTGTGATTATTAGTAAGTGCACCAAATTTTAAAAGTAATAAAAAGTGAGTAGAGTATCATTCCATGAGGATTATATTGTCAATTGCTAAGTTTGTCAAATCAACAATATTTAATCTATCAAAAAACGAGAGTTGATAAGAATGTAAATCAAAAGAAAACACTAACAATAAAGTAATTAAAAATATCAAGAATAAAATTAAAGGTGAAAGACAATGGAATCAAAGTGTTAAGGTTCAGATTTTACTTGAACTCTTTTGATACAAATTCAAAGATTAGCTTAATCAAGTTCTATTTCAATGATTCATGGTAAAATTCCTAAAATTAGTCAATATCCAATCCCTTGGTATATTAATCCTCTTCACACTATTTAAAGTTAACCAATCCGTTAGTATAACCCCAAATAGAGAAGGTTTTATAAAAAATGAGGGAATAAAAGGCAAGACCACACAACCCACAATGTTTATTCTTAGTGATTACATAAATTGAGGTGTTTATCACAAGTTCTAGGTTGGTGCACAATTTTCCCAAATCATACATAAACCCTAAAATCATTCCTAAATTGATCAAGTTTAGAAAAACATTAAGATAAGAGATAAACACATAACTCATAAAATAGAAACTTAAATTAAACACAAAACTAAGTTTACATCATCCAAGAACAAGATCCATCATCACCCTAACTAGAGAAGTTTAGTTACACATGGAGAAAGAAGAAAACAAAGAGAAGAATTCAAAAAACTCAATGGAAGATAGGTGAGAAGGTTGAAAAAAATCCCTAATCTTCAAGCCTGGATTCACCCACACCAAATTAGGGTTTTGTCATCGCTTCTCTCTCTGACGACTGCTGAATTGTGTCTACCAAAGGACCCAACTTTTCTATTTATAGATAAAAAATATGGGCTGTCATAACGTCTAGTGCCTAGGCGTTGGCTTCTAGGCGCCCAGGCCCTAGACATCTAGAATGTGATTTTTCTAATGCTGCACGGGCGCGCTCAAGTGCTGGGTTTCCAGCGCCTAGGCTCTAGACTACTAGAAAGCTATTTCATCCTTTTCTTCTTTGTTCAACTGTCTAGTCTTTTTCCATGTGTAATATGTAACATCCTCCTTAAAATGTTAGTAATGTTCATGGATAGAAAAGTACCATAACATTTGTTTGACATGTCTGTGTAATCTTGTGACTTTCTGAGTTAGTTAAGCACTTTGCAGCAACACAGAATGTGGAAAGTAGCTTATAATGACTCAGATAATGACATAATTTGCTTAGATAATGGAAATAAATATGAAAAATTTATTTCTAGGTCACAAATAAGGGGAACATGGTATAGTGAAAATTTGAGAACTAACTAAATCTGTTTGGTATTTTTTAGCACACTGCTTGAGTGTTTTAATACCATATTGGTGAGTTGGATATTTGGAAAGTTATGAAAATGGTGAAAATAGGATTTAGATGAATCTTATGATTTATTCTGATATCTATGGAAGTTAAGAAACTTGATTTAGTAAAATCAAAATGTTCTTAATAGATATAAAGTTCCAACACATAACTTAATATGCCTTAGTTTTCAAACAATTTTATCCTATTTTATATTGACTTTTCATGCTTATTTCCCCTCATATACACGATAATTTGCAGTAGAAAAATGAAAGGTAGAGATGAGAGAAAACATGGGAGAAAAAAGAGAAAATGAGGAAGGGAAAAAGAAAGGCAAGGCCAGGGTTTGAAGCTTATCTTTACAAGTGAGGTAGGGGACTTTTGTAACACCCTGAAAATCGCTTGTTTCCTGATAAATACTTATTTTATAATATTTGTGATTTTTGTGAATTTTTCTAGAATTATTTGAATTATTTGATTATTTTAATATATTTCTTGATTTACGTGCACACTGAGTAGAGCTGGGTAAATGAAATATTTTCCTCGAGGGCGAAAAACCTTGGACTGTGGAAACGGTGAAGGGGGATCTTACTAAACCCGAGGCTAGACACAGTTTACGAAGTTTTTATTTTTTGAGATTTTATCTGACGGATAAAATTTGGGTGCGCCCTATTGTCCATTGGACAATAAATACCAGCATTGATAACTGTAACTTTTATCCACTGGGTAATAACTTGCAATAAAAATTTAGTAGATTATTTCTATCTTGTCACTTTTATGATATCATCTAAGTGACATTGTCACATCACTACATAACAACATGATTTGACATTTTTGGGAAACATGCGAAGCTTCTCAAAAAAGTTTTGGGAGAAGCTTGCAAAGGAAGCTTTGCTCCATTCTCCTAGGGGGGCACGACTTTTGAAGGAGGAGAAAGATGACAAGTTGTCATTTTTTCACAAGCTTTCACATGTCATCAAAAAGCTACCATCTTTTCATTTTCAAAATTTCTATCACTTTCTCTCTCTACCCTAAAGCCTTTCTCTCATTTTCTCTCTTCTTCCTCCCCTCTCCAACCACATGGCCACATCTCTTTCTCCACTCTCCATGTTTGCTAAATTACAAGCAATCACATTGCTTGAAACTGCATATTATTTGAAGATGTTTTCTTGTGGAAATCACCCCTAAAGTTTCTATCTCATTTTCTCTCAATATTTTCTCTCCTCCATTTTCTCTTAAGCTCACGGCTACCACCCATCATCTTCCTCTCCTATTTTTGTTTTCTCCATTCAATCATATTTCTAGGATCTACACATTTCATGGATGATTTTCTATGTTGAGATCATCTTCAAGTTCTCTCATCTTCACCATCTTCTTTCAGAAAAACCTAACTTGAAGCTCTTAAGGTGAGACTTTGATTTCTATTTTCTCTTCTCATTTTCCTCTACACCTCACGGTGACCCATTTGGAGGACCCAATATTTGATTTTTCTTCCATTGTTTAGTTCATTTTCATCTTCTTCTCCATAGACTCACGGACAACCCCCAAAACACATCACCAAATCCTCAATAATTCAAGATAACCTTGAATCTTGAGTCTCTACAACATTCTAAGACACTCTTGCGTGGAAATTGATCTCTAGTTCATCCATCTTCAAGCATTTCCTTAAGTTTTGCTTTAAATCTTAAGTTCAAGAATCTTAAGGTAAATTTCTTGAATCTTCTTTCTTGTTTCATTTTAAAGGATGTAAAGCCATGCTTTGACCTATGGTAATCTTATTCAAGCCCTAGGTACTAATTCTTGTATGTTTGCTTTAATTCTAAGAATCTCTTGGTGGAGAAAGTTTGCTACACAAGGACTTACAAGGAGCTAGGAGGCTACACTTGAGGTAAGAGGGAGAGAAAACCTCATCGACCATGCTATGGTGGTAAGGAACGAATGGTTGTGTTAGGATTGGAGAGTCCACGTGAGGATTCATCCACCTAAATGTGTGAATTTGATTTATGCTTGTTGATCTTGTGTGATTATATGATGTTGTTGTATGCAAAGATGATTGTGATGACTTAATGAATATTATGTGATTTTGATAGTGAGCATGAATTTAATGGATTGTGATTATTAAAGTAAGTGACATGCTATGATTGTGTTGAGAAAGAATGATTTATTTGGTTTCCTTTGGCCCTTAAGGCTCATGGCCAATTTAGCCTAAGAAGAGACAACCATGAGAAAAATATTTGGTTACGAAGGTCTTTGATGAGTAGGTGATAAAGACATGATCTATAAGGTTACAAGTTGAATGAGAGAGGAAATAAAATTCTACCATTGAAAAGAAATTGATTTTTGGCCATGATACTTGATAATTAGAAGTAAGAGTGAATTGGAGACCTAAAATATTTGATGATGAGGTGGAAGAGTAATTAGGATGGAAAGAATTTTATTTAGAAATTGAATAATGGAAGTTTTAGAAAGAATGTTAGGAAATATTGTTTGGGTGATTTGGAAGAAAAATTAGGGTTTAGGGATTATGAGTAAGATTGAAGATAATTATAATGTCATAATTTAGAGATAATCGGAATCATGGAAAATGATCTATTATTGGTAAATCTAAGTAACTTAACAATCGAGAAAAATTAATTAAGAATTTATAAGATAAGAATAGAAAAGAATGGTGAGGTAAGGACATTATGCTTTAGGTTTTCATAAATGATATGAGGATAGGTCATTCAAGGAACTTAGTTAGAAGAAGCTAGTGATTTGGATTAAATTCTACCTTCATTCTTGAGAGTATAATAATTAAAGACTAAAAAAGACATAATGTTTCTATATACTAGAGGAATTGTGAAAATGTTCCACGAGGTTTGAAAATAATGATTCTTGAATTTGTACGACTGAAATCCTTTGTGATAGCATGCATCAACATTGTGCCTTGGGCTGACGTGCTGGACCCAAGTGGATTACAAATTTAGCCTTGTGCTTTTGGGGCGAAGTGCTAGACCTGAGTGGATCATTGGTATTATGTAGTTGTATGGGCGGCTATATAATATCATTGATATTAATGGTATTGGATAATCATATGGGCAGTTGCCTTAATACTATTGGGAACGGTACACCGATGGTTGAATTTCTTTGAGCATGCATATGAGTATTTAGACTGTCAGCTTTGAATGCCTAGGAGTGAGCGTGAGTTGGATAAGTGTAATCCCGAATGGATTTCAGGGGGCGTCAAGGCGAGGTGATCCACTTAGTGACCACTGTCACATTGTATACCCCTAGCCGTGGACTGTTGTAACGCATGACGAGGACCCGACAAGCACTATCCTTTTCGTAATCTGGCCTAGACTGTCTTTTGAGGGGGAACAGATCTTCTGGAACGCTCATCTCTGAACCTTGACTCCATGGAGTAGGAACTGGTTGCATTGTGTATAGGGATGGTTAGCATACACATCGTGCATATGCATAGTCAGCATATCTGTTATTATGACATGATCCATACATATACATATATATGTCTTGATGTACATTGCTGAGTTACTTATCAGTTGATAACATGATTATATTTGTTACTCTATGAATATTCCTGTATTGATATGATCATATCTACCATTACTTGAGGTTGTTGTGTATGAAAGGTGTTATTGCCTTTCGTTTTGTTTCTTACTACCATGATGGTATTGATGTAGGGGATCTCACCTCTTCTATTGTATTATTCTGTCTACTTTTGTTTCGCCTTTATGATGGAAAAGTCTATGATGGCGGCAAGGCAAAATCTGTGAGGTTTCACTAGGTTACGGTTCTATAAAGGCATCAGAGCATGGAGTGTCCAGTGGGACATGGGACGCGTCCGGTACGACAGATATGTCACTTTGAGTTGGAGCAGGACCCGGCATGATGTGGTTACCTTTACTATGGACGCCGATGATCACTTAGAGTTCTACATGCCCTTTGGAGAGCTTTGGGATGATCGGAGAGCTTCCTATAGGGAGGGTTCGGTGGAGTCAACTGCTCGGACTCCTATCCGTAGTGACATGCCCCAGCTGGGGGCTTTGCTTATTGGGGATCCCGAAGGGGATTTGGACGAAGATCGAGTGCAGGAGCCCATTTTTCAGGTGTTTAGACTTGGTCAAGGCTCAATTTTCATTTGGTAGTTATATGTATAAGTATGTTTATTTTGGAGTACTTAAGTTTTATGTTGTTGGAATATGCAAAAGATGTATTTAAAGATGTAGTAAACTTTGCTTTATGAAAAGTCTTTTTAGTTCCTATGACTTGAGTTTTTTATTTATTCTATAGTTCTTATGTTTTGTGTTTCCAAATTTAACCAGTTTATGTTATCCACGAAAAGAAGCTTTTGAAACTTATACCTTACACTATTTACTTTTATAACTTGAGTAAATAATTTTTTCTAGTAAGAGTCGATCTTATATGTAATGCCTCCCAGAAGGGGGTGTTACACTTGTTACCACAACTTTATTCTTCCCTTTCTTCAATTTGCTGCATGATGCTTGTTTGTGGAGCAAAAATGGGTTTGAGTTCAGTTTGTATTTTCCTTGGTTGTTCTTTGATTCCTATGGCTGAAAATGGTTTGTTTATAGCTTGTTAACATATGGTTGTGAGTTGTGATCTCTTGAAACCCCTTATGATCATTTGTGTAGAGATTTAGAAAATGGGTATTCTGTGGGATATGGTTTGATCATTACTCCATGATTCAAAGATCTAAGGGTGTTTATGAGTGTTACCACATGATTAGAGGTCATGATTGTTGTTAGAAACCACTTAGAAATTGATTTTTGGAGGTTGGAATCTGGTTTGGATTGATAAAACAGGTAAAAAACCTGTTTCTGGTCTGCTTGTGCCTAGGTGCCCAAAGACTAGAAACACAGGGGAGACACTCTAGTGCTCTGCTACCTAGGCGCTAGCGTTGGGTGCCTATGTGCCTAATGCCTAGAGTAATTTTTTGCCGTGCTGCCCAGTGAGCGCCCAGGAGCTGCAAGTGGAGCGCCCAGACTTAATTTTCTAGGATGTTTATTTTATTGAAATGAGCCCTCCTACTTGTTGGGATCCTTCATACATGCTTCCTAAAGTGTGTTGAGACACTAATAGGAGTATTTCAAGAAAGGAATAACCACTTAGAGTAACTATGATGATTGAGATTTTGCTTCCTTGTTATCCAAGGTAAAGCTAGTTTACTCCCTTGTTATTCAAGGTAGAGTTAGGAAATGTACTAGAAACATGATATTTAGTTCCTTATGTAATAAGTAGAGCTAAATTTACATGTTTTCTAGTTTTCCATTTTCACTTAGTTAAATGTGAACCATATGATGCTTTATGTGGAAAGTGAATGAATGGTTTTAAAATAACCTGGCATGTTTTGTTTTCAAACTTGCTATTTGCTACTTCCACGTATTGTAACCTTATATGATGTACATAATCATTTGGCTTGAGCTCAAAGGCTCCTAGTGCCAGGGTTATCGGTATTAAGGGTGGTAAACAGTAACCTTACCATTGTGGGGCGAGTTAGTCCACTTATACCACACACGATATTAAAGGTGGTAAATGGTAACCTCACTATTGTGAGGTGAATAGTAAATGCTTTCAAATTACTACTGAGAATTTTTGAATTCTGTGTCAATTTCTTTTTCTGTTTCCATGATAAATCTAGCAAAGGACCAAAGCAAGGACAAGGCAAAGCATTGAAGACTTAGCATAGTTGTTCTTGTACATATTAGTAATGTATTTTGTTTTATGATTTTGTATATACGCCCACATGGCTTGTTTTGTGTAAATAAGTATCTTAGACATATAACGTAAATGTATTGTAAAGAGCAAGTTTCCAAATGTATAAAAAGCCTTATTTTCTTTACTTCATCTTTAAAGGCTTTATATATTTATTTGTCGATAGTTATTATACAGGTGTTGTATTTATGTTTAAGTTTAGAAGTGACATGCCTAACACTACATATACTTGAGTATATTGAGAATGCACTACAGTTGTAGTTTTAGGATGTTATATTTTGGTATCAGAGCAGTTCATCCTGTCGAGCCGGGATATGGACTGACTATGCTTTTGGGCATGTTTAGATGTTCATGTTTGTGTTGTGCATTATTTTGTCTCTTATGTGAGATATCTGAAAAGTATTGCATGACTTGCATTAGGTATGGATGTTAATAGTTACTGACATATTGTTACATGATATTGAGACTCATCAACTCAATATGTATTATTTCATGTGAACAAGAAATTATGGCACCTCGTAGGCGAACTCAAGAGAGTAGGGAAGCTACTAATGAGGTTAATAATGATATTTATGAGATGATTAGGATGATGGTTGGGGCAATGAGAGATCAGACTGCTGCCATTAACAGAATGATGGATAGAATGGAGCCTAACCCACCAACTAATGATACAGCACTAGTATGGAATCAACACTTCCATGATCTTTTGGAGTTCAGGAAGTTGAACCCTCTGTCTTTTCAAGGAGAGCCTAATCTAGTAAAAGCCGAAGAGTGGCTAAGTGAAATAGAAAAGATATTCAAGGTGATGGATTGCTCGGATGAGCAAAAATTGTCATTCGCTTCCTTTATGTTAAAGGGGGAAGCAAAAAATTGGTGGAGGAGTTCAAGAAGATTATTAGAAGCTACAGGTACTCATGTGACATGAGAAGTGTTTAGGATAACTTTTTTAGATAAATATTTTCCAAGGAATGTGCAAAATGATAATGAGGTGGAATTTTTAGAGTTGCAACAAGGTAATATGTTCATTGGACAATATGAAGTGAAGTTTGAGGAACTTCCAAGTTTTCCTCTTACTTTAGGTTAAATCCAAATGAAAACTGGAATTGTGTTAAGTTTGAGTCTGGATTGAGGGATGAAATTAAAAGGCTTGTTAGACCCATGGAGATTAGGGATTTTCCTACTTTAGTCAAGAAGTGTAAGATTGTGGAGTCTGGTGAGTTCAAATTTCAAATAGAGCAGAAGACCACGGGTTTCCAAAAGAGGAAGCAGGGAGATGATGTTAGTCATGGCAACCATTACCCAAGAGGGGGGGTGAATTGGGTATTAAAAACTTTTCACAAAAGAGAAGGAATTGCAAGAGGAAGAAAAAAAGCTTTAAGAACACCAAATAAATAAATGTACAATAATATAAAATTACGTAAAATAAAGAGATTGAGAAGAGAAAAGCAGGCACAATATTTATCCTGATTCGACCACTAACCCACTTGTGGTCTACGTCCAGTCCTCGAAAGTAATCCGAGATTTTTCACTATGTATACAAGCTTCAATAGGTGCTTGCAACCGTTACATAAAAGAGCACTTTTCACACACAGGGAAACTCTACCCTTGTACTAAAGTCTCAGCCTGCAGGGATACCTCACCCTTATACAAACCTTAGAGGGATACCTCACCCCCTTTACAAATCTTGAAGGATACCTCACCCTCAATATAGAAGAACAGAAATATAGATAAAGAGAAACTCTCACTCAGAGCAAATAATACAAATTGAAGTGCTATAGAGGCTCTCAAAAGATATCTCAGAGTTTTAGCAAAAAGAGCACAGAAAATAAGCATAAAATATAAATCACATTTTTCAGAGCAAACGCAAATTAAACAAATAGCTGGGATAATTGTAGATGAGACCCACGGTCTCTATTTATAGAGTCAGATAGAAAATAGCCGTTTGGTGTAATTAAAACCATAATTATTACGAGAATATGACCGTTTGTTTCTATATCAGTATTCGTAAAAGACGTGTTTATTCGAATACCATAAATTAGTATTCGAATACCACTGTTTATAAACCATCATGAAAAGCAAATTAATATGGGTTATTCGAATACCAACATGGGGTATTCAAATACCACTATTTAAAACACTTTAGAAAGGCTGTTCAGAAGTTTGTTATTTGAATACAAAAGAGTATTCGAATTCCACTGTTCCAATTCTCACAAAAAATAATTCAGAAGCCAGTTATTCGAATACCACAATCAGGTATTTGAATATGTGTTTGGATGCTTACCTTTGAAGACTTGTTTTGATGATAACAAATGAGAAGAATAAATGAAGATGATATATAGACCAAGTCCGAGTTTATATTTGATTAGCATTAGGACTTAGGATCTATTGTACGGAGCTCACATTGATATCTCTTTGTTTTTTGAAAGAAAAGAGAAAAATTGTTTTTAAACTCAGTATCCTTGAAAACATCTTTTAGAAACCTTTTTTGAAACTGAGTTATTCGAATAAGGCCTTGCCTATTCGAATAAACATCCTCACGTGGTTTGATCTCTAAAAGGTGTTATTCGAATAACTACCCTGTTATTCGAATAACCAAGGCTTTCAGTCAACTGCT
Organism: Ormosia semicastrata; assembly: GCA_029884595.1. Classification (NCBI taxonomy): domain Eukaryota; kingdom Viridiplantae; phylum Streptophyta; class Magnoliopsida; order Fabales; family Fabaceae; genus Ormosia; species Ormosia semicastrata. The sequence goes on from JAQQTO010000060.1 coordinate 83,660,252, forward strand.
TTGTAAGTGGCTATTCGAATAAACCTTCTCTTATTCGAATAACCAAGGTTTTTAACTGTGCTTTAAATGAGTTATTTGAATAACTAATACGTTATTCGAATAGATTCTTTTATATGAACTTCTTTTAAACACGTTATTCGAATAGATGAGTCTTTATTCGAATAACCGTTCATTTTCACAAACTCTGGTTTTAACAGAGTTATTCGAATAACAGGTTGGTTATTCGAATAACCCATCTCAAATGAGTTTTTCAGAAACAGTGTTATTCAAATAAGCATTTGCTCTATTCAAATAAACACGGAGCTTTTGTTTACGCATATGGAAACAGACAAGATTTTAAATTCGTGTTAATTGTTATTAATTATACCCAACGGTTAATTAACCTAGTTTTCCCTATAAATAGCAAGCCTGGGTCACGTTTTTCATAGCCCATAATTCTGAACTATTTTCTGATTACTCTATTTTTGTGAAAACTATTTTCTACGCTCTTCTTGTTTAAAAACTTTGAGATATTTCTGTGAGAGCTCTATTAGCACTTCAATTTGTATTACTTACTCTGAGTGAGAGTTTCTCTTCATCTTTATTTTTTGATATTCTGTATCGAGGGTGAGGTATCCCTTAAGGTTTGTATAAGGGTGAGGTATCCCTGTAGGCTGAGACTTTAGCATAAGGGTAGAGTGTCCCTGTGTGTGAAAAGTGCTCTATTTTGTAACGGTAGCAAGCACCTATTGAAGCTTGTATACTTAGTGAAAAATCTCGGCTTTCGAGGACTGGACGTAGACCATAAGTGGGTTAGTGGTTGAACCGAGATAAATACTGTGCCTGCTTCTCTTGTCCCTAATCTCTTTATTTTTATGCAATTTATTTTATTGCACATTCATTTTTCGCTGTTCTTTATTGTTTCTTTTCTTCTTCTCATCCCCTCTGTGCATTTATTTATTAAGCTTTTGATATTCGTAGTAATTAAAAAAAGAGGTTTTGCAAAAAAGTTTTATACTCAATTCACCCCCCTCTTGAGTACTGGAAGCCACTTAGTAACAAGTGGTATCAGAGCTAGACTCTTGTATAAAGAGCTTAGCAGCTTCAAGAGTATATGGCTTCTTCAAATGGTTTTTCAGAAGGATCCTCCATAAACCGACCACCCTTTTTCAATGGGGATGGTTACGCATATTGGAAGGAAAGAATGAAAATCTTCATCGAAGCTATTGATCTAGATGTTTAGGATGCTATCAAAAACGGCGCTTTTATACCCACACATGAGGTCGATGGTGTAAGAACCAAAACACTACGAAATAAATGGTCTAATGAAGACAAAAGGAAAGTTCAATTTAATTTAAAAGCCAAAAATATTATTACTACTGCTTTGGGATATGATGAGTTTTTTAGAATTTCAAATTGTAAAACTGCTAAAGAAATGTGGGATACTTTGCAAGTTACCCATGAGGGTACTAGTGAAGTTAAGAGATCGAGAATAAATTCTCTAACTCGTGAATATGAATTATTCAGAATGAACCAAGGAGAAAGTATTCAGGAAATACAAAAGAGGTTCACCCACATAGTTAATCATCTTGCATCTTTAGGCAAAAGCTTTTCTAATGAAGATTTGATTAACAAAGTTTTGAGATGTCTTAGCAGGATTTGGCAACCCAAAATGACAGCAATATTTGAATCGAGGGATCTGTCCACAATGACTTTAGCTACCCTCTTTAGAAAACTTCATGAGCACGAGTTGGAGTTGAGCAGATTAAGCCAAAGCGAAGAAAACAATAAAAAGAAAAAGGGGATAGCACTCAAAGCCACTTCATCAACATTCGACAATGATGATGAAGAAAATGAAGAAAGTTCAGAGAACATAGAGGTAAGTGAAGAAAATCTGAGTTTGTTGGTTAAAAGATTTGGTAAATTTCTCAGGAAAAAGGGAACGCAAAGAAGACCTCCCTTCCCTCTGAAAAAGACTCACTTCAAAGGCGAAGGAACTTCATCGACCCCAACTTGCTATGAATGTGGTAAGCCTGGTCACATGAAAATGGAGTGTCCTGTTTATCAAAAGAAGAAGGAGAAGTTTGAAAAGAAACCCTTCAAAGAAAGCAAAGGAAGAAAAGCCTACATAGCGTGGGATGAAAACGACACAGACTCAACTGACAGCTCAGATAGCGAAGAGGCTCAACTATGTCTCCTGGCAAAAGGAGATGAAGAAGAAAGCGAAAACGAGGTAAGTTCTAATACTTTATTGCCCTCTTATGATGAGTTACAAGATGCTTTTGAGGAACTACATGAAGAATCTTTAAAACTTACAAAAATTATTTCTTCATCTAAGAAAACGATTTCTTCTTTAGAAAATCAAATTATTGCTTTAAATAAAGAAATAGAAGAATTAAAAATTAAAAACGAAACTTTAGGAATCATTGATGCATGCACAAATCATTCTCCACATGCTTCTACTTCGTCATTTTGTTCTTCATGTCATACACTTGAAAAAGAAAACGAAGATCTAAAGAACACTTTTTCTAAATTCACCTTTGGAAGGGATAACTTAAATATTTTCTTAGGAAGACAAAGAGTGGTTTTTCAAAAAGCCGGAATAGGTTATAACCCAAAAAATCAACAAAAACTCTATAAAAATTTCTTTGTGCATTCTAATGTTTCAAGTAGTCTTTTTATTAAATGTTTTTACTATGGAAGAAAAGGACATAGTGCTTCAACATGTAATGCAAGGAAAAATATAAATACAAAAGTTGGAACAAAAATGGTTTGGGTTCCTAAGGGTACTATATCCAAAACTGACACACAAGGACCCAAGAAAGTTTGGGTACCAAAAGTTAAAAACTAAACTTGTGTTGTAGGTGTACTTGAAAGCCAGGAGTTCAAATTGGTATCTTGATAGTGGCTGCTCCAAGCACATGACCGAGGACGACTCAAAATTCACCATGCTTATTCCTAAGAATCATGGACACGTCACTTATGGCAATAACAACAAGGGTAAAATTCTTGAAATCAGCAAAGTCGGAAAGAACCCCAACACCTCTATTGAAAATGTGCTGCTTGTTGAGGGTTTGAAACATAACTTGCTTAGTATTAGCCAATTATGTGATAAAGGAAATAAAGTTATATTTGACTCAAACTGTTGCATAATTGAAGATAAAAATGACAAGTATGTTAAATTCATTGGTCATAGAGTAAACAACATCTATATGATTAGTCTTGATGATATATCTTCAAATGATGCGAAATGCCTTTTAAGTAAGAATGATGATTCATGGCTATGACATAGGAGAATTGCACACATTCACATGGATCACTTAAAGAAGTTGGTCTCTAAAGAGCTAGTAATTGGTCTACCCAAGCTTAATTTTATAAAAGATAAATTATGTGATGCATGCCAAAAGGGTAAACAAATAAAGGTCTCTTTTAAAGCAAAAAATATAGTTTTAACTTCTAGACCTTTACAACTTTTGCACATGGATCTTTTCAGACCTTCTAGAACTATGAGCTTTGGTGGAAATTACTATGCTTTAGTGATTGTGGATGATTTTTCTAGGTTTACATGGACTTTATTTCTTGCAAATAAAAACGATGCATTTCTAGCTTTTAAAAGACTTGCCAAAGTTATTCAAAATGAAAAAGGTTTTCAAATCTCATCTATAAGAAGTGATCACGGTGGCGAATTTGAAAACAATGTTTTTGAAAATTACTGTGTTGAACATGGCATTAATCATAATTTCTCTGCCCCTAGAACTCCGCAACAAAATGGAGTTGTAGAAAGGAAAAACCGTTCTTTAGAAGAAATGGCGAGAACTATGCTTAATGAGGCTGCTCTTCCTAAATACTTTTGGGTGGATGTTGTAAGTACAGCTTGTTATGTAATGAACCGGGCTCTTATAAGGCCTATTTTAAAGAAAACCCCTTATGAGTTGTACAAGGGAAGAAAGCCAAATGTCTCACACTTTCATGTTTTTGGTTGTAAATGTTTTGTTTTAAACAATGGAAAAGATAATTTAGGCAAGTTTGATGCTAAGTCTGATGAAGGTATATTTCTTGGCTATTCAAATCATAGTAAAGCTTTTCGCATTTACAATAAAAGAACTATGACTATTGAAGAATCTATACATGTTGCATTTGATGAAACTGACCAAAATGGATCGAGAAAGGATCTTGTTGTTGATGACGTTGCAGAAATCTTGGCGGAAACACATTTGGACAGTAAAGAAAAGGAAATTAAGGAGAAAGAGGATGAACTAAGACAAGAAGATTTGCAAGCTTTGGAACTTCCCAAAGAATGGCAAACTTCAAAATATCACTCCCTTGATCAAATTATCGGTGATGTATCTAAAGGTGTAAGTACTCGTAACTCCCTTAGAAATACTTGTAATCACTTAGCTTTTGTTTCTCAAATTGAAACTAAGGATTTAATTGAAGCTTTTGATGATGAACATTGGATCTTAGCTATGCATGAGGAATTAAACCAGTTTGAAAGAAATCAAGTTTAGGAATTAGTTGCTAGACTTAATAATCACCCTATAATTGGAACTAAATGGGTTTTTAGAAACAAACTTGATGAAAATGGGTTAATAACTAGAAACAAAGCTAGATTGGTCGCTAAAGGGTATAATCAAGAAGAAGGAATAGATTATGAAGAAACCTATGCACCTGTAGCTAGATTAGAAGCTATTAGAATGTTACTTGCTTATGCTTGCATCATGGATTTCAAATTATATCAAATGGATATCAAGAGTGCTTTTCTAAATGGTTTTATTCAAGAGGAGGTATACGTTGAACAACCTCCAGGATTTGAAAATCATGAACTACCCAACCATGTTTTTAAACTTAAAAATGCCTTATATGGTTTAAAGCAAGCTCCTAGAGCTTGGTATGAAAGGTTGAGTAAGTTTCTTTTGGAAAATGGTTTTTCAAGAGAAAAAGTCGATACTACTCTTTTTATTAAAAATAAAAAGCATGACATTCTTCTTGTGCAAGTATATATGGATGATATTATCTTCGATGCTACTAATGAATCCCTTTGCAAAGATTTTGCTAAGTCAATGCAGAATGAATTTGAAATGTCAATGATGGGGAATTGAATTTCTTCCTCGGACTTCAAATCAAACAAACGAACGAAGAGACTTTCATAAGTCAAACAAAATACTGCAAGGAATTGCTCAAGAGATTCGAAATGAAAAACGCTAAACACATGGCCACTCCGATGGGCACGTCTTGCTACTTGAACAAAGATGAAGGAGGTAAATCAGTAGAAATAACAAAATATAGAGGTATGATTGGATCTCTCCTTTATCTTACTGCTAGTAGGCCAGATATTATGTTTAGTGTATGCATGTGTGCTAGATATCAAGCAAACCCTAAGGAATCTCACTTAAGTGCTGTAAAACGTATAATGAAATACCTAGTAGGCACTTCACAAATGGGCTTGTGGTACCCTAAGGGTGCCTCTTGTAGCCTAATAGGCTATTCTGACTCTGATTTTGCTGGGTGCAAATTGGACAGAAAAAGTACTAGTGGGACATGCCATTTGCTTGGTAGTTCTCTAGTTTCTTAGCATAGTAAGAAACAGAATAGTGTGGCTTTGTCTACCGCTGAGGTTGAATATGTTGTAGCCGGGAGTTGCTGCGCTCAAATCCTATGGATGAAGCAACAGCTCTTAGACTACGGTCTTCAGCTTTATCACATCCCGATAAGATGTGATAACACTAGTGCAATAAATATCTCTAAGAATCCCATACTGCATTCTAGAACAAAGCATATAGAGATAAGACATCACTTTATCAGAGATCATGTACAAAAAGGGGACTGCATTCTTGAGTTTGTTGAAACATCTAAGCAACTTGCAGATATCTTTACTAAACCCTTAGCAAAAGAAGCATTCTTTTATATTCGAGGAGAATTGGGCATAATTGATCAATCAAATATTTAAATTGCTTATTTATTACTGTTTATTATCATGATTATATGCCTTCAATTTCATATACATATATGCTTCTGTGTGAGTTTTTATTCGAATAAGCAAAGCATTATTCGAATAAACTCCTTCTTTGCTTGTTAAATTGTGTGTTGAACATCAGCCTTATTCGAATAGAATTCAGTTTATTCGAATAAACTGATTCCTTTTCTTAACCCTGTGTGTTTTTCATCTCTGCTTATTCGAATAACATCTTCCCTATTCGAATAACCAGAAGCCTTCGTTTATCAGTGTTTCTTTCTGCCCTCTGCTTATTCGAATAAATCCCTCTTTATTCGAATAATCTGAACCTGTTTCTATCAGTGCTGACTGATTGGCCTCAGTCTATTCGAATAACTCTAATAGTTATTCGAATAAAACCTGTTAGCTTGCCAAAACGCTTGGCTTTCCCAGTTGTTTTATTCGAATAGAACCCTTCCTGTAACACCCCAACTTTTGGGATGATTACAATATAGTCTTGAAATGTATTGTTTTGTGAATTCTGTGAGCAGTAAATTAAATTTGACTATTTCGTGAGTGTACTTGACTGTTGTATGTGATTTGCTCCGACCTAGGGAAATAAAAATTTTCTGGCCAAATAAATCTTATTTTAATTAATTGGAGCTGGGGGATCTTACTAAACTCAATTCTGATTGATATATATATTAATCTCGTAATTTTTTAGATTTAACTATGCAATAAAATAATTTTATATTTTTATAATATTATTTTATAATACAGTACCTACTGTCTCAAAAACAGTAAAAATCTGCTTCGGTTTGACCACAGATCTTTAAAAGTGCTGTGGGACCCGCATTTAGGAAAAACAGTCAACTGTGCTGACTGGACAATTTCTAACCAATGAGAGCAAGTCAACAAAAGTAGGCTTGACTTTCTAAACTAATAGGAATTGGACACCTAAGGAAGCATGTGTTTTCATTTGGATCGTTGGATGAAAACTTAATGATGAAGCCTTTAACCTAAGCCATTGATTTAATCAATGCTGAGATTAGAATGATAGGTTTATGACCAAGTAATATCTACCTTAGATCTAATCTATGGTTAGGAATTAAATATGAATCAAGGGTTAGGATTAAGTCAAAAATTGTAGGCTTGACTTTGATTAGTAGCTAATTAAGCTTAATTTGACTAATCTAATTACTTAATTAGCTAACTAAGTGAACTAGTTTAATTCTTAATTTATTATAATCTAAATACTAATTAGATGTCCTAATATTTATTAAAGGTTATAATATATGCTAATATATGTTAAACTAATTAGTTATATAATTAGAATGTTAATTAAATATTATTAGGAGACTTAATCTAATTGATTAGCTATTTAATTAGCTTGTAATTAGTCATTAATTGAAATTAAATTAAGCTCCTAAATTCCTAAAGGGCACACGGTTTTTAGCAGCAATTTGGAGGCTTGGTGGCTTGGTTCTACTAGCTTCTTGAAGCCTCCATGTGTCATAAACCATGTGCACTACCATGTGCCTTTAATTGGATATTTATCTAGCAAATTCAATCACTCAACCTCACCTAAAACCACTCATACGGCAGTAGCCCTCCCATTTCATTCTTCAATTCTATTTCACACTTATCACAAATCAAAGCATCTATTTTCTCTCCAAAAACTACCAAGAACCCAAGCTACTTTTCTTCTATTTTCTTTCTCTCAATTTCGGCCAGCACCTATACACACACACCCAAACACCTATAATTTTATCTCTTAGCTTTTCTTGACCCCAAATCCTATTCTAAACACTTTTCATTCACAAAGTTTTTCCAAATTCCTACTCTATCTTGCCCAAAATCCAACCTTTTGCTTACTTTCTTAAGGGTAAGTTTTGTTTCTATGGTTCAATATTGGATTTTTAATTTTTCTAACCATGATTGTTCCATGGTTTTTCTATTTTGTACCTTGTATGTGTTTTTATTAATTGTTTAAGAATTTTAGGGATTTGTTTGGGAGTCACACGAAATTGGAAGGAAAGGAGGAAAACAAACCGATTAAATTGTCTACAAGAGGTAAGAGGAGATTTAATCTCATCAACCCTAAGTGGTGATGAGAAAATGGATTTGTATGTGTGTGTAGAATCCATAAGGATTCATTTGTGTGATTGTTTTATTGTTTGTATCATTATTTGTGTGATTGTTTATGGTTTTTAATATTTTTGTGATTGTTTAAATGCTTTCCTATTTGTGAATTATTTTACTATGCATGATTATAGCTTTCATTATTTTCATTATGCATGTTTATGGTTTTAAATAATTGTATGTATTTAGTATATGATTATATAATTGCATGTGTTTATAATTATATAATTATTAAAGTAAGATGTGAATAACATGTACGAAATGTATGAGTATTCCAAAGAATACACTATGAGGCTCACTGACCTTACATCCAAAAAGAGAACCAAAATGTTCTCAAACAATTTTCTAAATTACTGATTTGAGGAATCTAGGTAAAATAATTAAATTAAAAATGATTTAAGTTAATTATGGCCAACATGTCATTTAGTGTATAATCAAATACCATTTTATTTTTAATTTGGCCAACATTCCATTTTATTTTCTAAGATAGGATGGGTAATGATTTTATTAAACAAATCGATTCCAAAGAATCATTGAGAAAATCAAAGGAATTAATTCAGTCCTAGAATTTTAACTTAGTAGAATTTAGTTTAAATAAGAATTAAATCAGACGCTTGAAAAATACTAACGTAGAGCTCATTTTATAAATTTTGAAGCGCGTTAGTGAGTTTCAAAGTGAAATTATTGGGTAAAAATAAAATAAACTATATTTAGAGGAAAACGTTAAAAATACCTTATACCGATTTTATAGGCAAAATGCTACCGAAATTTAATAAAATCAGACGTTTAAAATGAAAAGATTCCATACTATATTTAGAACACAAGGAAAATACTCTACGTATTTTAAAAGTACTAGATATAGTTTTACACATATTAAAAATAATGATTCTAAGCTATTCGGTTAAGAAAATGAATTAAAAATCCTACGTGATTGAGAAAATAATTTTATGATGTTTAAAAATGTCAAAATATATTTACACGATTTAAAAACGTTTGTGAAAATAACGAGATTGTGAAAATGCAATAAAATTCCTACGCGATTAATCGATACAGTGAGTTTTTCTGTCGGGCCAAAATGGTGGACCCGGACATGTTGTGGTGTAGTACTGTCAGGTGGGACGTACTATATTTTGGTATTTTGTTAGTACTGTCAGGTGGGACGTACTATACTTTGGTTTTTGGTGACAAAGGGTATTCTGGTAATTTTTTGTAATTATGGTAAAATTTGGATAATAAGGGTATTTTTGTAATTTTAGATCATGTTTAGAGTGTTGTGCCAATTTGGTTTATAATTGGCGATTGATTGATGAGTAATTACACCGTAATTGGTGTGATAAGCGTAGTGTGGTTCATTTATGAACTTGGAGGCATTAGTGTGCGGAGGATCCCATATGTGGACAGTGGTAGCACCTCTGGGCCGTGGTAATGGGCAATACACTAATGATCTTGACAAGCACTATTCTTAATCGAGATCTTGAGGAGATTAATAAGTACTATGCCTGTGGTACACGATGTTTGACCGTGTGTCTTTGCTATACGATGTTTTGGATTTGTGGGCTATAGACACGACGTTTGACAAAGGCAATAGTTTGGTTGGGCAGCCATAAAGTATTATTAGTTTCTATTCGGATCATTCTCTCAGATATTCGTGTTTAGCTTCATGGAGTAGGAACGAGTCGGTGTGTGTTTATGCATTACCGCATTTTACTTGTTCATGCATCATCTGCACTTTACTTCTTATCATATTCTCGTGATATAATATATGATGTACTATTTTAATATATTATGTATGATACATGTTATTTTAATATATATTGCTTTAACATATTATGTATGATATAATGGTATGTGTTATTTTAATGTGTATTACTTTGTTATATTATGTATGTAATGTTGGTATGTACTATTGTGATATTTGTTTGTATTGTCATTTTCTTTATTGCCATGCGGGTAATGGTGTAGATTGTCTCACCTCTTCATTGTATTGTTTTATCTATTTCTATTTTATGTTTAAATCATCAAAGACTACAATGGCGGAAAGAGGAGGACAGTTAGGTTTCTTTAGGCTACAATTTCTCGAAGGCGCTGAGGCTTGGTATGTCCACTGGTACACCGGACACATAGAGTATAGTGGTAACGTGACTTTATCGTTAGTAGGACTCAGTGAGGGGTTGGTTACTACACGTTACACGGTTGCTTTCGTAGAGATCATTTTACCTATTAGGGAGTTGTGGGACGAGTTTCACTATACTCCTAGAGAGAACTTCGATACACTTTTGGGTCAAATTTCTATCGGTCAAGACATTTCTAACTAAGGAATTTGTCTTATGACGAGGGCTCATATCTTAGGTGTTATGTTTTAGTAGTATAATGTTCTTTACTGTTTTTATTAAATATTAATAGTTGTAAATTAGTTGTATACTTCAGACAAGAATCACATGTATATTATGGTGAATTTATGTATGTTATATTTTGTGTTTCGCGTTAATTTATTTAATGTTAAAAAATTATAAAAGGAAAATATATATATATAGATATCACAAATATTACTTAAGTATCAAATATTTTTATAACTTGGGTAAGGATTTTATTTATTTTATTTTTCTGCATCATAAATGTGACATCCCCAGAAAGGGTGTTACATTAGTTGGTATCAGAGCCCAAGTTAGAGTCTTTTGAGTATGTGGGTAGGTTTGTCTTGTTTGTGCTGTGTGAATCTCTGATGTTGAACACAGAGATATGTTTCGGTTTTCGAAAGGGAACAATTTTGTGCGAAATCGCTACGTTTAGTTCATTGTGTGTCAATTTTGTTTATCTTTGAAGAAAGATAATGGAACGTTACAAACATGGGCATATGGACGCGCAACGTGATGAAGATCGTATAATCGCAGCTCGAAGTGTGATGCGAAAGATGATTTAAGTAGCAGTACAACAGAGACAGACGATCGCTCAGCGACTGGAATTGATAATCGAACTTCATAGCTTATTAGGATTGGAGCAGCTATCGAATGCGAGGAGTTGTAACTTAAAATCTTCGATAATCCAAAATAAAAGGAAGTGAAAGGCTAATCATTTTTAGCTAAAAGTCGTATGTACAACTATCGAGGAAGCAACAATGAACAAAGAAATGAAGTACTAGTAGCAACGATTTTGGTCAGACTGTGGCATCACCAACCAAGTGCTTGAAAGTGTGGAAAGTCTGAACACTTATTCAAAGAGTGTGATCAGCTGAAGATGGAAACTTCCGTTAGAAATACACGTGTTTCAAAATCTTAAAAAGAAGAAAGAGCCAATGCAAGGAGTGTAATATGAAAGCTTAAAATATTAAAACTTAAGAAGCAAGAAAGTTGGGCCATAGAGGGTGATCTTAAAAACTGTGCTGTATAATTCGTAAGGTAACTCATTCTCTTGTGATCTTTGATTGTGAAAATCTTTTGGAGTTATCTATGTTTTACTTCTTTTCATAATGTTATTTCAACTCCTAAACTTGCTATTATTACTTGAGCCTGTCTAAAACTGTCCTATTATTATTACAGTTTGAAAAATTTCTATTGATCTGGTTTGTCTATTTCTTTCTCAAATAGACTAAGTAAATCAATCTGATTTATCCGTGTCTTTGTTATAGAGTGATTTGAGTATTTCTATTCTTCTTGTTGAACTTGTTGCTTATGCTCAAAGTTTTCTAAATTCTACTCTATATCTATTGAATATCAAATCTCTTTGTTGATTTGATTTGTTTATCTAAAATCACATCTATCTGAGATCCTGACTTTTTAAACCATATCCTACTAGATTGTTGCAATGAAATTTTAATGTTTCTTTGACTTGAAATTTTTGGATTTGAATCCAAAAGTTCATTTCTAAAATTATTGGACTATGTTCATTTCAAAATCTATTAGACCATCTCAAATTCTTTGTTGGACTAATCTAGTAACCTACTGAATAGTCTTATTACTTTTCCTTCTAACCTTCATAGTATCTTTCATATATCTCAATTAAAAAGAATCATTCCTGATTCAACTTGTGTTATAGTACCAAAATACAGTACAATTAGGAGAAAACTTGATCTATGAGACATTTTCTGTTAAGACTAAAAAAAAAAATAGGCAAAGTAGAACAACTTCTTTGGATGAAGAAAATCTGGAATAATGTGGCAACAGGGGCGCCAGAAGATCAAATGAAGAAACTCGTTGTTCATTCCAAGATCGGATTGTGTGCTGGTTATTATCAGATTCGCATAAAGTTAGAGAATGTTCCAAGACAATTTTCAGATGCGTTGCAAGAGTTATGAATATTCAGTACTACCATTCGGGATAGGGAATGTTTTGACGATGTTCACGAATTGTATAAATAGAATCTTTCTTTCTCATCTAGGCAAATTTGTCATTATTGGACTTATTTTGACCTATTCTCAAAATTCAAAGGAACATGCTGAAGATCTCAATGCAGTTTTTCAACTTCTGAGGAATAAGAAGGAGTTATGTGCGAACCTAGTCAGATGCAAATTCTGAAGAAGAAGTTTAACTCGTAGATTTAGATTGAGTGTTGAAATCAAATTGAAAGGTCGTGGCATATACTTCAAGGTGGTGGGACGTGCATGAGAAGAATTGTTCGAGATACGTTTTAGGATATGCGATAGTTGTTTTGCAAGGAAAACTTGAAGATATTTTCTTTCCTATAAAGTCTATGAAAATTTCAAAGGCTTAAAGTACCTGTTTAATCAAGAGCGGCTTGGATATAAGGAAGAGACGATAGTTAGAATTTTTCAAAGGACTTGTTGAGATGAATTTCTACCATTGATAGAATTCATATACAACGATAGTTTCATTCGAGTATAGGAATGACAACCTATAAGGAAAATATGGGAGATGCTGTAGAACACCGTTGTGTTGGTATCATGCTGGTAAAGGTAATATTGTAGGATCCGAGTTTGTGCAGCAGATAACTAAGAAAGTGAAGACAATTCGAGACAAGATGAAGATGACTCAGACACAACAAAAGAGTTATGCTGATGAAAGACAGAGACCGCTTGAATCCGAAGAAGGTGATCATGTATTTCTACATGTGATATCTATGACTGGGGGTTAGACGAGTGATTAAGTCGAGGAAACTCACTCTGAAGTTTATCGGGCCATATTAGATATTTCATCGATAGATACAATAGCTTATCAGATTTCACTACCACCATTCTTATTGAATCTTCGTGATGTATTTTACGTATCACAACTACGGAAATATATTTCTGATCCGACTCACGTTATCGAATCAGACATTGTACAATTGAAGGAGAATTCAACCCATGAGACGTTTTCAGTCAAGATTGAAGATCAAAGGACAAAGCAACTTCGAGGAAAGGAGATCGCATTAGTTAAACTAGTTTAGAACGATGTAGTAGTGGAGCTACATGGGAGCTAGAAGATAGGATGAGGGAGCAATGCTCTCAATTGTTTTGATGTATGATGAATTTCGGGGACGAAATTCTTTTTAGTAGGGGAGAGTTGTAACACCCCAACTTTTGGGATAATTACAATATAGTCTCGAAATGTATTGTTTTGTGAATTCTGTGAGCAGTAAATTAAATTTGACTGTTTCATGAGTGTACTTGACTGTTGTATGTGATTTGCTCCGACCTAGGGAAATAAAAATTTTCTGGCCGGATAAATCTTATTTTAATTAATTGGAGCTGGGGGATCTTTCTAAACCAAATTGATTGATATATATAATAATCTCGTAATTTTTCAGATTTAGCTGTGCAATAAAATAATTTTATATTTTTATAATATTATTTTATAATAAATACTCACTGTCTCAAAAATAGTAAAAATCGCTTCGGTTTGACCACAGATCTTTAAAAGTCTTTGTGGGACCCACGTTTAGGAAAAATAGTCAAGCTGTCTTGATTGGACAATTTCTAACCAATGAGAGCAAGTCAACAAAAGTAGGCTTGACTTTCTAAACCAATAGGAATTGGACACCTAAGGAAGCATGTGTTTTCATTTGGACCGTTGGATGAAAACTTAATGATGAAGCCTTTAACCTAAGCCATTGATTTAATCAATCTTTGAGATTAGAATGATAGGTTTATGACCAAGTAATATCTATCTTAGATCTAATCTATGGTTAGGAATTAAAGATGAATCAAGGGTTAGAATTAAGTCAAAAATTGTAGGCTTGACTTTGATTAGTAGCTAATTAAGCTTAATTTGACTAATCTAATTACTTAATTAGCTAACTAAGTGAACTAGTTTAATTCTTAATTTATTATAATCTAAATACTAATTAGATGTCCTAATATTTATTAAAGGTTATAATATATGCTAATATATGTTAAACTAATTAGTTATATAATTAGAATGTTAATTAAATATTATTAGGAGACTTAATCTAATTGATTAGCTATTTAATTAGCTTGTAATTAGTTATTAATTGAAATCAAATTAAGCCCTTAAATTCCTAAAGGGCACACGGTTTTTAGCAGCAATTTGGAGGCTTGGTGGCTTGGTTCTACTAGCTTCTTGAACCCTCCATGTGTCATAAACCATGTGCACTACCATGTGCCTTTAATTGGATATTTATCTTGCAAATTCAATCACTCAACCTCACCCAAAACCACTCCATCAAGAAGAGCCCCCTCCCATTTCATTCTTCAATTCTATTTCACACTTATCACAAATCAAAGCATCTATTTTCTCTCCAAAAACTACCAAGAACCCAAGCTACTTTTCTTCTATTTTCTTTCTCTCAATTTCGGCCAGCACCTATACACACACACCTAAACACCTATTGTAACACCCTTTCTGGGGATGTCACATTTATGATGCAGAAAAATAAAATAAATAAAATCCTTACCCAATTTATAACAATATTTGATACTTAAGTAATATTTGTGATATCTATATATATATATTTTCCTTTTATAATTTTAACATTAAATAAATTAACGCGGAAACACAAAATATAACAAACATAAATTCACCATAATATACATGTGATTCTTGTCTGAAGTATACAACTAATTTACAACTATTAATATTTAATAAAAACAGTAAAAGACAGTATACTACTAAAACATAACACCTAAGATATGAGCCCTCGTCATAAGACAAATTCCTTAGTTAGGAATGTCTTGACTGATAGAAATTCGACCCAAAAGTGTATCGAAGTTCTCTCTAGGAGTATAGTGAAACTCGTCCCACAACTCCCTAATAGGTAAAATGATCTCTATGAAAGCAATCGTGTAACGTGTAGTAACTAACCCCTGCCGAGTCCTACTTACTGATAAAGTCATGTTACCACTATACTCTATGTGTCCGGTGTCCCAGTGGACATACTAAGCCTCAGCGCCTTCGAGAAATTGTAGCCTAAAGAAACCTAACTGTCCTCCTCTTTCCGCCATTGTAGTCTTTGATGATTTAAACATAAAATAGAAACAGATAAAACAATACAATGAAGAGGTGAGACAATCTACACCATTACCCGCATGGCAATAAAGAAAACGACAATACAAACAAATATCACAACAAGTACATACCAACATTACATACATAATATAACAAAGTAATACACATTAAAATAACACATACCATTATATCATGCATAATATATTAAAGTAATATATATTAAAATAACATGTATCATACATAATATATTAAAACAATTACATCATATATTATATCTGAGAATATGATAAGAAGTAAAGTGCGAGATGATGCATGAACAAGTAAAATGCGGGTAATGCATGAACACACTGCTTGACTCGTTCCTACTCCATGGAGCTAAACACAAATATCGAGAGAATGATCCGAATAGAAACTAATAATACTTTATGGCTGCCCAACCAAACTATTGCACTGTCAAATGTCGTGTCTATAGCCCACAGTCCAAAACATTGTGTAGCAATACACAGTCAAACATCGTATACCACAGGCATAGTACTTATTAATCTCCTCAAGATCTCGATTAAGAATAGTGCTTGTCAAGATCATTAGTGTGTTGCCCGTTACCACGGCCCAGAGGTGCTACCACTGTCCACATATGGGATCCTCCGCACACTAATGCCTCCAAGTTCATAAATGAACCACACTAAGCTTATCACACCAATTACGGTGTAATTCGCCTCATCAATCAATCGCCAATTATAAACCAAATTGGCACAACACTCTAAACATGATCTAAAATTACAAAACCCTTATTATCCAAATTTTATCATAATTACAAAAAATTACCAAAATACCCTTTGTCACCAAAAACCAAAGTATAGTACGTCCTACCTAACAGTACTAACAAAATACCAAAATATAGTACGTCCCACCTGACAATACTACACCACAACATGTCCGGGTCCACCACTTTGGCCCGACAGAAAAACTCACTGTATCGATTAATCGCATAGGAATTTTATTGCATTTTCATAATCTCATTATTTTCACAAACGTTTTTAAATTGTGTAAATATATTTTGACATTTTTAAACATCATAAAATTATTTTCTCAATCGTGTAGGATTTTTAATTCATTTTCTTAACCGAATAGCTTAGAATCATTATTTTTAATATGTGTAAAACTATATCTAGTACTTTTAAAATACGTAGAGTATTTTCCTTGTGTTCTAAATATAGTATGGAATCTTTTCATTTTAAACATCTGATTTTATTAAATTTTGGTAGCATTTTGCTTATAAAATCGGTATAAGGTATTTTTAACGTTTTCCTCTAAATATAGTTTATTTTATTTTTACCCAATAATTTCACTTTGAAACTCACTAACGCGCTTCAAAATTTATAAAATGAGCTCTACGTTAGTATTTTTTAAGCATCTGATTTAATTCTTATTTAAACTAAATTCTACTAAGTTAAAATTCTAGGACTGGATTAATTCCTTTGATTTTCTCAATGATTCTTTGGAATCGATTTGTTTAATAAAATCATTACCCATCCTATCTTAGAAAATAAAATGGAATGTTGGCCAAATTAAAAATAAAATGGTATTTGATTATACACTAAATGACATGTTGGCTATAATTAACTTAAATCATTTTTAATTTAATTATTTTACCTAGATTCCTCAAATCAGTAATGTAGAAAATTGCTGAGAACATTTTGGTTCTCTTTTTGGATGTAAGGTAGTGAGCCTCATAGTGTATTCTTTGGAATACTCATACATTTCGTACATGTTATTCACATCCTACTTTAATAATTATATAATTATAAACACATGCAATTATATAATCACATACGAAATACATACAATTATTTAAAACCATAAACATGCATAATGAAAATAATGAAAGCTATAATCATGCATAGTAAAATAATTCACAAATAGGAAAGCATTTAAACAATCACAAAAATATTAAAAACCATAAACAATCACACAAATGAATCCTTATGGATTCTACACACACATACAAATCTATTTTCTCATCACCACTTAGGGTTGATGAGATTAAATCTTCCTCTTACCTCTTGTAGACAATTTAATCGGTTTGTTTTCCTCCTTTTCTTCCAATTTCGTGTGACTCCCAAACAAATCCCTAAAATTCTTAAACAAATAGTAAAAACACATACAAGGTACAATATTGGAAAACCATGGAACAATCATGGTTAGAAAAATTAGAAATCCAATTTTGAACCAAAGAATCAAAACTTACCCTTAAGAAAGTAAGCAAAAGGTTGGATTTTGGACAAGATTGAGTAGGAATTTGGGAAAACTTTGTGAATCAAAGATGCTTAGAATGGGATTTGGGTTCAAGAAATGTGATGAGATAAAATTATAGAAGATTGGTTGGTGGTGTTAGGGTGTTGGCCGAATTTGAGAAAGAAAAGGGGAGAGAAAATATGCTTGGTGTTCTTGGTGGTTTTTTGGAGAGAAGATGAAAGCTTTAATTTAGGATAAGTGTGAAATAAATATTGAGAGAGAAAATGGGAGGGCTGCTGCCGTGAGTGGCTTTTTGGGTGAGGTTGAGTGTTGAATTTTGCTAGGTAAAGATCTAATTGTGTGCACATGGTGTGCACATGATTTATGACAATTTGGAGGGTTCAACAAGCTAGTAGAACCAAGCCATCCAAGCTCCCTTGGCTGCTGCCCAAACCGTGTGGTCTTCATCCATTTAGGGAATTAATTGCTTTCCAATTACATCTAATTATATGCTAATAAATTAGACAATTAGTTAGGTTAATTATCCTATTAAAACTAAATCAACATTCTAATCATATAATCAATTAGTTTAATATATATTAGCATATATTATAATCTTTAATAAATATTAGGACATCTAATTAGTATTTAGATTATAATAAATTAAGAATTAAACTAGTTCACTTAGTTAGCTAATTAAGTAATTAGATTAGTCAAATTAAGCTTAATTAGCTACTAATCAAAGTCAAGCCTACAATTTTTGACTTAATCCTAACCCTTGATTCATCTTTAATTCCTAGCCATAGATTAGATCTAAGGTAGATATTACTTGGTCATAAACCTATCATTCTAATCTCACCATTGATTAAATCAATGGCTTAGGTTAAAGGCTTCATCATTAAGTTTTCATCCAACGGTCCAAATGAAAACACATGCTTCCTTAGGTGTCCAATTCCTATTGGTTTAGAAAGTCAAGCCTACTTTTGTTGACTTGCTCTCATTGGTTAGAAATTGTCCAGTCAGCACAGTTGACTATTTTTCCTAAACGCGGGTCCCACAGCACTTTTAAAGATCTGTGGTCAAATCGAAGCAGATTTTTACTATTTTTGAGACAGTAGGTACTGTATTATAAAATAATATTATAAAAATATAAAATTATTTTATTGCACAGTTAAATCTGAAAAATTACGAGATTAATATATATATCAATCAGAATTTGGTTTAGAAAGATCCCCCAGCTCCAATTAATTAAAATAAGATTTATCCGGCCATAAAATTTTTATTTCCCTAGGTCGGAGCAAATCACATACAACAGTCAAGTACACTCACGAAACAGTCAAATTTAATTTACTGCTCACAGAATTCACAAAACAATACATTTCGAGACTATATTGTAATTATCCCAAAAGTTGGGGTGTTACACCTATAATTTTATCTCTTAGCTTTTCTTGAACCCAAATCTTATTCTAAACACTTTTCATTCACAAATTTTTTCCAAATTCCTACTCTATCTTGCCCAAAATCCAACCTTTTGCTTACTTTCCTAAGGGTAAGTTTTGTTTCTATGGTTCAATATTGGATTTTTAATTTTTCTAACCATGATTGTTCCATGGTTTTTCTATTTTGTACCTTGTATATGTTTTTATTAATTGTTTAAGAATTTTAGGGATTTGTTTGGGAGTCACACGAAATTGGAAGGAAAGGAGGAAAACAAACCGATTAAATTGTCTACAAGAGGTAAGAGGGAGATTTAATCTCATCAACCCGTAAGTGGTGATGAGAAAATGGATTTGTATGTGTGTGTAGAATCCATAAGGATTCATTTGTGTGATTGTTTTATTGTTTGTATCATTATTTGTGTGATTGTTTATGGTTTTTAATATTTTTGTGATTGTTTAAATGCTTTCCTATTTGTGAATTATTTTACTATGCATGATTATAGCTTTCATTATTTTCATTATGCATGTTTATGGTTTTAAATAATTGTATGTATTTCGTATGTGATTATATAATTGCATGTGTTTATAATTATATAATTATTAAAGTAGGATGTGAATAACATGTACGAAATGTATGAGTATTCCAAAGAATACACTATGAGGCTCACTGCCTTACATCCAAAAAGAGAACCAAAATGTTCTCAAGCAATTTTCTAAATTCTTGATTTGAGGAATCTAGGTAAAATAATTAAATTAAAAATAATTTAAGTTAATTATGGCTAACATGTCAGTTAGTGTATAATCAAATACCATTTTATTTTTAATTTGGCCAACATTCCATTTTATTTTCTAAGATAGGATGGGTAATGATTTTATTAAACAAATCGATTCCAAAGAATCATTGAGAAAATCAAAGGAATTAATTGATCTAGAATTTTAACTTAGTAGAATTTAGTTAAATAAGAATTAAATCAGACGCTTGAAAAATACAAACGTAGAGCTCATTTTATAAATTTTGAAGCGCGTTAGTGAGTTTCAAAGTGAAATTATTGGGTAAAAATAAAATAAACTATATTTAGAGGAAAACGTTAAAAATACCTTATACCGATTTTATAGGCAAAATGCTGCCAAAATTTAATAAAATCAAATGTTTAAAATGAAAAGATTCCATACTATATTTAGAACACAAGGAAAATACTCTACGTATTTTAAAAGTACTAGATATAGTGTTACACATATGAAAAATAATGATTCTAAGCTATTCGGTTAAGAAAATGAATTAAAAATCCTACGTGATTGAGAAAATAATTTTATGATGTTTAAAAATGTCAAAATATATTTACACGATTTAAAAACATTTGTGAAAATAACGAGATTGTGAAAATGTGATAAAATTCCTACGCGATTAATCGATACAGTGAGTTTTCTGTCGGAGCCAAAGTGGTGGACCGGACATGTTGTGGTGTAATCTTGTCGGGTGGGACGTACTATATTTTGGTATTTTGTTAGTCTTGTCGGTGGGACGTACTATACTTTGGTTTTTGGTGACAAAGGGTATTTTGGTAATTTTTTGTAATTATGGTAAAATTTAGATAATAAGGGTATTTTTGTAATTTTAGATCATGTTTAGAGTGTTGTGCCAATTTGGTTTATAATTGGTGATTGATTGATGAGGTGAATTACAGTAATTGGTGTGATAAGCGTAGTGTGGTTCATTTATGAACTTGGAGGCATTAGTGTGCGGAGGATCCCATATGTGGGCAGTGGTAGCACCTACGGGTCGTGGTAACGGGCAACACACTAATGATCTTGACAAGCACTATTCTTAATCGAGATCTTGAGGAGATTAATAAGTACTATGCCTGTGGTACACGATGTTTGAATTTGTGTCTTGCTACACGATGTTTTGGATTGTGGGCTATAGACACGACGTTTGACAAGTGCAATAGTTTGGTTGGGCAGCCATAAAGTATTATTAGTTTCTATTCGGATCATTCTCTCGGATATTCGTGTTTAGCTCCATGGAGTAGGAACGAGTCGGTGTGTGTTCATGCATTACACGTATTTTACTATTCATGCATCATACGCACTTTACTTCTTATCATATTACGTGATATAATATATGATGTACTGTTTTAATATATTATGTATGATACATGTTATTTTAATATATATTGCTTTAACATATTATGCATGATATAATGGTATGTGTTATTTTAATGTGTATTACTTTGTTATATTATGTATGTAATGTTGGTATGTCTTGTTGTGATATTTGTTTGTATTGTCGTTTTCTTTATTGCCATGCGGGTAATGGTGTAGATTGTCTCACCTCTTCATTGTATTGTTTTATCTGTTTCTATTTTATGTTTAAATCATCAAAGACTACAATGGCGGAAAGAGAGGAGAGTTAGGTTTAGGCTACAATTTCTCGAAGGCGCTGAGGCTTGGTATGTCCACCGGGACACCAGGACACATAGAGTATAGTGGTAACGTGACTTTATCGTAATTAGGACTCGGCGGGGGTTGGTTACTACACGTTACACGGTTGTTTTCGTAGAGATCATTTTACCAATTAGGGAGTTGTGGGACGAGTTTCACTATACTCCTAGAGAGAACTTCGATACACTTTTGGGTCGAATTTCTATCGGTCAAGACATTCTAACTAAGGAATTTGTCTTATGACGAGGGCTATATCTTAGGTGTTATATTTTAGTAGTATACTATCTTTTACTATTTTTATTAAATATTAATAGTTGTAAATTAGTTGTATACTTTAGACAAGAATCACATGTATATTATGGTGAATTTATGTTTATTATATTTTGTGTTTCGCGTTAATTTATTTAATGTTAAAATTATAAAAGGAAAATATATATATATAGATATCACAAATATTACTTAAGTATCAAATATTTTTATAACTTGGGTAAGGATTTTATTTATTTTATTTTTCTGCATCATAAATGTGACATCCCTAGAAAGGGTGTTACACTTCCTATTCGAATAAACCCTAGCAGCCCCACCTCTTCAGTTTCCTGCACGCCTATCTGTTCAGCTTTTCTGCAAGGTTTATTCGAATAAACCTCAGTTTATTCCAATAAACATGGGGTTCTTTAAATAACCCCCTACGCGCCCAAATCTTTTCACCCTCCATCTTCTCTACTCTTCTCTGCTCTTCACTTCTTCCTCTCAACCCTTTCACCCTCTGCGTCTTTTCCTCTCTCTCTCACCTTACCTCCATGGCTTCCTCCTCCAGCAAACGTCCTCGCATGAAGAATGCTCCAGGCACCAACCCTCTTGATCTGAGAAGGCTCTCCTCCAACGAAGAGCATCGTGCACGCTTCATCTCGCACTTCTGGGAGCGAAACTTGGTTCAACCCAAGTACCTGGATCTCTCTTTCTTCCAGCAGCACCGCGGCTTCGACTTCCTGACTCTGCTGCAAAACCAGGGAGTTCTTCAGCTCTGCTCTCACCGGGCCACCATCTATCCAGCCTTGGTGAAGATGTTCTTCTGCAATCTGGCTTTCGACGGCCAGAATCTTTTTTCTGAGGTATGTGATCAGAACATCGTGATCACACCACTGGACTGGTCAACTTTGTTCGGGCTGCAGTTCTCCGGCGCCCTTGTTGAAGATGGTGACACGCCCTTCCTTGAAGACTTCAACAAACTTCAAGCAGTTGAGGACCTACTGAAACCCGGTACAGCCCTGCCTGATAAGGGTCTCAAGGGTGGAATGCTGAAGAGCCAAGATAGGCTTCTGCATTATGCCTATGCTCACATCCTGGCTCCTCGCGGTGGAAACTACGCCTACCTCAGCGAGGAAGATGTCTTCATCTTTGTGGTTCTGAAGAATGGCCATCAGGTCAACTGGCCTGTGTTCATCATGAGGCACATGATGAGGGCCAAGGGCAAGGAGAAATCTGACTTGCCTTATGGCATTCTTGTCACAACCTTGCTAAGCAAGTATCCTCAGGTCTTGGAGACTGAGCGGGCCATTGCTCTGACGCACCACAATGTCTTTGGAGCCCACACCTTACGGAAGATGAAGATGATCCAAACAGATGAAGGCTGGGTGTACCCAGATGAGGTTGCTGAGGACGAGCTCGACCCTGCTGATGCTCCTGCTGTTGCCCCTGCTGCTCTTGCTGATGTACCTGCTGCTGCTCCTGCTCCTGTCACTCTGGAACAGATCTTGGCCACATTGCAAGACAATAGAGCGTACATGGAACATACTTTCTCTATTCTGTTTGACAGAATAGAAGGCGTTGAACGTGAAGTTGCGGCACTTCGATCTGCTTCACCTGCTCCTACACCAGCTTCTTCACCACCACCTCCGGATGCTTACTTTTAGGATCTTTTGTTCTTAGGCTGTTTGTTTTTGGCTTTATGTTGTTTTATTTTCTGGCTTGTGTATTTGACTCTTTATATTAATGAATAAATAATGTTTCTTGTTGATCTTTTGATATGAGTATGTCTCCTGTTATGTACTTTGATATCTGATGAGACTTACCCCACCTTTTTGCTCATGACAAAAGGGGGAGAAATATTTGATCATTTGACTTTAATTGAGAAAAGACAGGTAAATTTAAAATAGGATTGGATTCAAATTGAAAGGGGGAGCTACACACATATCTGATATACATTACCTCTTATAATTAAAGAGGAAGAGTAAGCTTTTATACCTTTTGTGAATTTCAACTATATGCTCTAACGCTTTTCTCATTGATAGTTTTATTGATAGTTTGTCATCATCAAAAAGGGGGAGAATGTGTTTGGATGCTTACCTTTGAAGACTTGTTTAGATGATAACAAATGAGAAGAATAAATGAAGATGATATATAGACCAAGTCTGAGTTTATATTTAATTAGCATTAGGACTTAGGATCTATTGTACGGAGGTCACATTGATATCTCTTTGTTTTTTGAAAGAAAAGAGAAAAATTATTTTTAAACTCAGTATCCTTGAAAACATCTTTTAGAAACCTTTTTTGAAACTGAGTTATTCGAATAAGGCCTTGCCTATTCGAATAAACATCCTCACGTGGTTTGATCTCTAAAAGGTGTTATTCGAATAACTACCCCTGTTATTTGAATAACCAAGGCTTTCAGATCAAGCTGTTTTGTAAGTGGCTATTCGAATAAACCTTCTCTTATTCGAATAACCAAGGTTTTTCGAAACTGTGCTTTAAATGAGTTATTCGAATAACTAATACGTTATTCGAATAGATTCTTTTATCTGAACTTCTTTTAAACACGTTATTCGAATAGATGAGTCTTTATTCGAATAACCGTTCGTTTTCACAAACTCTGGTTTTAACAGAGTTATTCGAATAACAAGTTGGTTATTGAATAACCCATCTCAAATGAGTTTTTCAGAAGCAGTGTTATTCGAATAAGCCTTTACTCTATTCGAATAAACACGGAGCTTTTGTTTACGCATATGGAAACAGACAAGATTTTAAATTCGTGTTAATTGTTATTAATTATACCCAACGACTAATTAACCTAGTTTTCCCTATAAATAACAAGCCTGGGTCACGTTTTTCATAGCCCATAATTCTGAACTATTTTCTGATTACTCTATTTTTGTGAAAACTATTTTCCACGCTCTTCTTGTTTAAAAACTTTGAGATATTTCTGTGAGAGCTCTATTAGCACTTCAATTTGTATTACTTACTCTGAGTGAGAGTTTCTCTTCATCTTTATTTTCTGATATTCTGTATCGAGGGTGAGGTATCCCTCAAGGTTTGTATAAGGGTGAGGTATCCCTGCAGGCTGAGACTTTAGCACAAGGGTAGAGTGTCCCTGTGTGTGAAAAGTGCTCTATTTTGTAATGGTAGCAAGCATCTATTGAAGCTGGTATACTTAGTGAAAAATCTCGGCTTTCGAGGACTGAACGTAGATCACAAGTGGGTTAGTGGTCGAACCAGGATAAATACTATGCCTGCTTCTCTTTTCCCTAATCTCTTTATTTTTATGCAATTTATTTTATTGCACATTTATTTTTCACTATTCTTTATTGTTTCTTTTCTTCTTCTCATCCCCTCTGTGCATTTATTTATTAAGCTTTTGATATTCGTATTAATTAAAAAAAGAGGTTTTGCGAAAAAGTTTTATACTCAATTCACCCCCCTCTTGAGTACTGGATGCCACTTGGTAACAGAATACCTCTATTTTAAACACATTCTGGAATGTTTTTTAAGCTGTGGTATTCGAATACCACATCCTGTATTTGAATGCCCCTTTAAAAAACTCGTTCAGGAACGTTTTCTGGGCTGTGGTATTCGAATACCACATGCTGTATTCGAATACGCTTTACTGATTTTGAAAACTGAATTCAAATGATCATAACTTCTTCATTTCTTATCCGTTTAAAGCAAACTATCAGTCATTGGAAAGATCTTTGAGTCTATTTTCAAATGAAAGAAGTTTCAAAACAAAAATCAAAGTATTTTGAAAGATATGATCAAAAGAGTGACCAAAGGTCAGTTTTACAAAACTCAAACTTGGATATTTTTCATAGATTTGAACTACCACCATAAATAACTTTTCAAAACTTGTTTGTTGGGTATTTTAGCATATGAAAACCATTTGTAAAGATTTAAAAAATATATTTGAGATATCCATAAGGCTTCTTACATAAAGACCCTAAGTCCTAAAAGCTATACCATTTAAACTTCCTTTGGACTTGGTCTTTGACATGACTTTGATGTTATCAATACCTTCATGACATAGGCATTCACATTCTCCTTGTGTTGAGCTTAATTGAGATCTTTTGCTTTTTTGTTGTAATGCTCACTCTTGGTACTTGGACTATCCTACAAAATATTGCTCACTTAAACAAGCATAGTTAGTCCAGAATCACAATTCAATATCTTCATATGCATGATTCATAAATGTATAACTCTAGTTAGTTTAACATGCATATAAAACTTTCATATACATATCCAAATAAGATATTTATTAATTATTGATGGATATGCTCTATATAGGATGCAACAAAGAACATAAGCAAAGTATTCTTTTAGTCTTGTATTTGTCATCATCAAAACTTAACATATAAAACCATTTAGGGCAAACTTATTTCCACAATCTCTCCCTTTTTGATGATGACAAATCACCAAAGAAAAAATATGTGGATGAGCAATATTCAAGAATGGATATTCATGTAAGCATATCAAACAATAAGTATATCAAGCATATATTTTTCTTTCTAATTTTCACTCCCCCTATTTGACATCAACAAAAAGGCTTAAATTTTTTTTCTCCCCCTTATAGATTTTACATATGATTCAAGAATAGAGAGATGAAACAAATATGCTTGCAAGATATAGAGGATTATTCATGCAATGCTTGTCATATTTTTGTATGTCAACATTCAGCATATGATAGCAATAAAAATACTTTATGTAATCAAACAAAGATGTAAGGCAAGAGATATAAACAATTTAAGAGCTAGGCTCTCCCTTAAAATATGCATATTATCAAAATAATAGATAAATGAAATATGTATGCGAAGACCATGTAAGCACATTACCTTAAAGAAAAGTAAGGCAAATATACATCTTCTTAAATCCTCAAACAAAAAAGCATTTTAAAACTTTTCCCCCTTTCAAAAAGAATTTTACAAGAACACATTATATTTTCAAAAAGCATTTTAGAAAGGTAGAGATATTTTATATGAAAAGCATATATTCATTGAGATAGATTAAACTAAGTTAAAAGAACATAAGTACATCTCCTTGATGAAATATGCTATAGGAATCAAAGCATGTATAGAACTAATATCATTCACCCTAAATGCAATGACAAAATAGCAAGTTAATATCCAATTAGGGACTTTGTCAATGTTAAGCATACTTCTCATGTAAGGAAAGCATCTAATCATTTTAAGATCAATTTATCAATAAGTATTATATAATCCATATCATATAAAGTACCACAATAGCTTAGGGATAGAGATACTTATTGAGATAGATAAAGAGTGATGATCCTTCTTTATTGGTCCTTTAACTTTGAGCTTTCTTCCTTTGAATTCTCCATTCCATTGCACTAGAAGAAAGTCTTCTTTATCTTCCTCTTCATTTGAATTCCATTCAAATTTTCTCATTTATCCACATATGCTTGTATGTAAAAAATCTGATAGTTATATTTGAAATACATAGAGAGACTTGCAAAGCTAACTTTAAAAGTCCTCTAAAACATAGGTTAGCATCAAATATCATATAAGCCCATTTATAAGCATAATTCAGGTTGATAAATAATTTAAAGCATGTATCACATTATCAACCATGCAATGTTAGCTCTAACAAGAATGCATGAAGCACATATGCACTTGAATCCAAAAAAAAGTTTAAGCATTTTTAAGACATGATTCAAGTTTATCAAGAAACATATGATCATCATCAAAACTTATTTAGGTATTTTTAGGCAAATAATTTTCATGTAAGGCATATAAAGGTATAACATAACTCTCTACTTCTCTATATATCATATGATATCAAATTTAAAACATAATTAAGGATAATAGTTTGATATCATAAAAAATGTACTCTTTGAATTTTTGTAGATGACTTTCACTTCCACCAACTTCCAAGCTTCAAGCTTTCATGAAGGAATAGAAATTATTTGCACCCCTTTAAAAATCGAGTCCTTTTAACTTCACTATCCTCAAGTTGAATGAATTTATTCCATTTAAATGCTTGCTTGAGGTAGTTGACATCCTACAAAATAATTCAAAGTACTTTCTTTGGTATCCATCAATTTTAGATCCATAGAGGTTAGTCATTATGCCAAACTCATAAACAAATAAGCATTTAAAATAATAAAACAATAAATGAGTTCACAAGATATTTCATTTCATTGATCAAATTAACTAAGTACATATAATCATCAAAAGAATAGCCAATTACATTTGGTTAAACATTTGTATTTTTCATACATATCATTAAGTGCATATTTTTAGATAATACAAACAAAGAATTTAGTATATAGATTATTAATGCTATACAACATATACAACAACAAATGTAGCAGAACCTTTCAAATAAGGCAGGGGTAGGAATATTAGCAGCAGCAGCAGGGAAAGACTAAAGGATGCAGCCTTCAGACAGAAGGTATTCGAATGCTTGTTGTAGTATTCGAATATTCACAGAAAAGAAGATAAGGCCAGAGGAGCAAGTATTAGAATACTAATACTGGTGTTCGAATATTCATAAAGTATTCGAATACTCCAGAGAGAACCTGATGGTATTCGAATACTCCAGAGACCTGTGAGAGAAACTGAAACAGAATGCCTCTGGGTATTCGAATAACTGCTTAGGTATTCGAATACACCAGCTTTTAGAAAAGCTGTACTGAAGTAAGGTATTCGAATAACCGTGATGGTATTCGAATAGCCTTATTAGAAAAAACACCAGATTGCACGTAAAACATCAATGGTATTCGAATATCATATGGAGGTATTCGAATAACTTAAACAATAAATCACATATATATGTCCAGGAAATGTATTTTGAGAGATGAAAGGTTACCTTTTGAAGGAGTACCTGCAAAAATGATTTCGAGATATCTCCAAAGCTCAAGTCAGTGCTAATTCAAGAAGGATGAAATCATAATTAATCAATAAATTCAAATATTATATGTATGATTGATTAAAAACTCAAGCTCAAGGATATTCTCATTAGACATGTCATTTTAAGCATGGAGCATACTTTATCTAGCATATTAATATGTAGAAGAATTTCCAAATAATAATTACAAAAATTAAAAACAACCATGCAATATAGCACTCATTTTAACATGCATTCATGACAATTAAACCAGATACTTGATTCTTACAAAAACATTTTGAAACAACCAAGGATTATGTTAGAAAGGGATAAAACAAGATAAAACCATCTAACACAAATACTTATTTTAAGTCATGATTAAACAAAAACTCATGCTCAAGGAAGTCAAAACAATGAGCATACTTTTATCTAGCATATTAACGTGTAAAAACATGTTTAAGACATAAAGCTAGAAAAGCATAACACAAGTTTCACTTATCCAAGGATTGCAAGTCCATGCTTCATGGAGACAAGGAAGTGAGCTTGGAATTATTTATGATATTTGTATTTGGAGTAGCCGCTTTCAAGATGCCAAAGTCACTTCTTGGCCTTCAAGCACACCTATAACACACTTCAATTTTTGACTTTTGGTACCCAAATTTTCTTGGGTCCTTGTGTGTTAGTTTTTGAATATTAATCTATTATGCTCTCATAAAGATCAATTTTTCATAATATGTAAATTGAGCACGATAAATTAAATAATTAAATATCATTAAGTACATAGTTGATAGCATGCTTACTTTCATGATATGTAGACAATTTTAAAGCATATAAAGCATACATAAGCATTATAGACCTTTATGTACGAAGATATATAATAAATTAATTAATTATGATATAATAAGAATGAACATAATCATGTGTTAAACATAATATTCAAATTTTATTAAGTACACATGATTCTATTAATCAATTAAGGCTTACAAGGAATATACCTCAAATTTATTGACTTTGCATGTGAGTGTGCATAAGAGGTAAAAGCTTTTGATACCTTGGCCTTGGTAGTCAAGGAAATACTTTTTCTTATCCATTGCTTTTCTTTTAGAGTCTTGAACTTTGCAAGTTCTACATTTTGTACTTGAGAAGCTTTGGTTGAAGCCATCTTCTTTCTTTGATGAAAGTTTCTATTATTAGGCTTTGGAAGCATTCTCCTTGATGATTCCTCTTTCTTTTGACCAATTTGTCTGTCCTTTTGAGAAATATTCTGCATAATTGAAACACTAGGAGGACACTTTGGTACCCACTTCATTTTGGGTCCTTGAATGTTAGTATTAGGGCCTTTAGGATTTTTAGGAACCCATACCATATAATTTCTCATATAAGAATTTCTTCTATAATTGCATAAATGAGAAATATGTCCTAGATGATCATAAAAATTACAAACAATTGAATTTAATGATGGCTTAATCATTTGAATATCATTTTTGAAAAACTTAAGCATTTTATTGTTATTATGTTCTAAATTAATTTTGCCATAAGCCTTGCTTGAATTTTCACATGTAATAACATTAATTTTATTTTTATTAACAAGCATAGAATTTAAGCAATTACAATCATTAGCTTTAGCAAATTCAGAATATAAGTCCTCAACTTGATTTTTTAAATTACTACACTTTTCACAAGAAGATGAGGTTTCATATTTCAAAGGTATTTCCTCATTAAGAAAAGCATATTCATTTTTTAAAGTCTCAATTTCATTTTCAATAAAGGAAATATTTTCTAAACACAATAAGTTTTTCTTTTCTAAATTTAACAAACCATCATACAATTCATTATATGCACTTTGCAACTCATCATAGGAAGGACTATAATATAGTTTAGAATTATTTACCTCAAAGTCCTTTTTAGCCATATAAGAGGTGGTCTCAATTTCTAGCACACGTGGCTCTTTAAGAGAATCACATTCTTCCACATCAATTTTGTTTTGCTTTGCTTCTTCTTCAAATTGAGCATCATTGTCACCAAGTGGCATTTGACTCCCTTCAATAGTTTGAACATCTCTTTGAGGATGCG
Source organism: Ormosia semicastrata (assembly GCA_029884595.1). Taxonomy (NCBI): domain Eukaryota; kingdom Viridiplantae; phylum Streptophyta; class Magnoliopsida; order Fabales; family Fabaceae; genus Ormosia; species Ormosia semicastrata. Next base: position 83,691,007 of record JAQQTO010000060.1, read on the forward strand.
TTTCATGACAAGCTTCCTTTAATGACTTTTGCTCTTCTTGCTTTCTATATACAACTTTATGCACAAAATCATTGTTAGTAAGATAAATAACATCAAGAGCATCCCATATATCTTTAGCACTAGAGCAATTTTTAATTTTAGCATAAGTATCATCATTCAAACAATTTCTCAAAATTTGCATAGCTCTAATGTTTAAAGAAAAACATTTCTTGTCATAGGCATTCTAAGTTTGTTTTGGTTTACAAATAAATCCATTTAGCACAACATCCCATAAATCCAAATCAATAGATTGCATATAAAACTCTATTCTAACTTTCCAATAAACAAAAAGCACACCATCAAAGAATGGTGGTTTATCAATTTCAAAACCTTCCATTTTGAAAAACTTTCAAGGTTGCTAATAAACAAGGATCTTTAACTCTAAGCGATTAAGCTTTCACCAGAGCACGAAGCTCTGATACCACTTGTTAGTCATGGCAACCATTACCCAAGAAGGGGGGTGAATTGGGTATTAAAAACTTTTCACAAAAGAGAAGGAATTGTAAGATGAAGAAAAAAAGCTTTAAGAACAGCAAATAAATAAATGTACAATAATATAAAATTACGTAAAATAAAGAGATTGAGAAGAGAAAAGCAGGCACAATATTTATCCTGGTTCGACCACTAACCCACTTGTGGTCTACGTCCAGTCCTCGAAAATAATCCGAGATTTTTCACTATGTATACAAGCTTCAATAGGTGCTTGCAACCATTACATAAAAGAGCACTTTTCACACACAGGGAAACTCTACCTTTGTGCTAAAGTCTCAGCCTGCAGGGATACCTCACCCTTATACAAACCTTAGAGGGATACCTCACCCCCTTTACAAATCTTGAAGGATACCTCACCCTCAATATAGAAGAACATAAATATAGATAAAGAGAAACTCTCACTCAGAGCAAATAATACAAATTGAAGTGCTATAGAGGCTCTCAAAGGATATCTCAGAGTTTTAGCAAAAAGAGCACAGAAAATAAGCATAAAATATAAATCACATTTTTCAGAGCAAGCGCAAATTAAACAAATAGCTGGGATACTTGCAGATGAGACCCACGGTCTCTATTTATAGAGTCAGATAGAAAATAGTTGTTTGGTGTAATTAAAACCATAATTATTATGAGAATATGACCATTTGTTTCTACATCAGTATTCGTAAAAGACGTGTTTATTCGAATACCATAAATCAGTATTCGAATACCACTGTTTATAAACCATCATGAAAAGTAAATTAATATGGGTTATTCGAATACCAACATGGGGTATTCGAATACCACTATTTAAAACACTTTAGAAAGGCTGTTCAGAAGTTTGTTATTCGAATACCAAAAGAGTATTCGAATGCTACTGTTCCAATTCTCATAAAAAATAATTCAAAAGCCAGTTATTCGAATACCATAATGAGGTATTTGAATACCTCTATTTTAAACGCATTCTGGAATGTTTTTTAGGCTGTGGTATTCGAATATCACATCTTGTATTCGAATGCCCCTTTAAAAAACTCGTTCAGTAACATTTTCTGGGCTGTGGTATTCGAATACCACATGCTGTATTCGAATACACCTTACTGATTTTGAAAACTGAATTCAAATGATCATAACTTCTTCATTTCTTATCCGTTTAAAGCAAACTATTAGTCATTGGAAAGATCTTTGAGTCTATTTTCAAATGAAAGAAGTTTCAAAACAAAACTCAAAGTATTTGAAAGATATGATCAAAAGAGTAACCAAAGGTCAGTTTTACAAAACTCAAACTTGGATATTTTTCATAGATTTGAACTACCACCATAAATAACTTTTCAAAACTTGTTTGTTGAGTATTTTAGCATATGAAAACCATTTGTAAAGATTTAAAAAACATATTTGGGATATCCATAAGGCTTCTTACATAAAGACCCTAAGTCCTAAAAGCTATACCATTTAAACTTCCTTTGGACTTGGTCTTTGACATGACTTTGATGTTATCAATACCTTCATGACATAGGCATTCACATTCTCCTTGTGTTGAGCTTAATTGAGATCTTTTGCTTTCTTGTTGCAATGCTCACTCTTGGTACTTGGACTATCCTACAAAGTATTGCTCACTTAAACAAGCATAGTTAGTCTAGAATCATAATTCAATATCTTCATATGCATGATTCATAAATGTATAACTCTAGTTAGTTTAACATGCATATAAAACTTTCATATACATATCCAAATAAGATATTTATCAATTATTGATGGATATGCTCTATATAGGATACAACAAAGAACATAAGCAAAGTATTCTTTTAGTCTTGTATTTGTCATCATCAAAACTTAACATATAAAATCATTTAGGAGAAACTTATTTCCACAGATGATAGATTCCAAGGGAGTGTTTCTTGGCCTAAATTTTCATAGGAGAAAGGTAAACAAGTGCAAACGGGGTAGGCAGGACCTAAGGATCTCAAATGCCCTAAATGTGGGTGAGTGTCCTTTTGTATGGACACAAGCTTGTAAGGATAGTTTCCAAGAGTTAAAGTTAAGGTTAACCACTACACCCGTTTTAGTAATTCCATATTCTTAGGAGAACTTTGATGCATATTGTGATGCTTCGAGGATGGGGTTAGGATGTGTCATTATGCAAAATAGGTAGGTAGTTGCATATGCATCTAGACAATTAAGGCCATATGAAGAGAACTATCCCACTCATGATTTAGAATTGGTAGTAGTGGTGTTTGCCTTGAAAACTTAGAGACATAACTCTATGGTGTTCGGTTTGAAGTTTTTAGTGACCACAAGAGCTTAAGATACTTGTTTGATCAAAAGGAGTTGAATATGAGACAGAGACGATGGATGGAATTTCTTAAGGATTATGATTTTGAGCTAAAATATCATCTAGGTAAAGCCAATGTAGTGGTTGATGCACTCAGTAGAAAATCCCTACATGTGTCCTAGATAATGGTTCAAGAAGCAGAACTCTTAGAGAGCTTTAGGGATTTGAGTCTAACAGTGACTATGTCTCCACACGGTCTCTATATGAGTAAGGTGGATATCATTAGTAACTTGAGGACTCAAATTAAGGAAGCTCAAGGAAGATATGATTACTTGAAGAAAATGAGGGAACAAATCTTGTTAGGTGAACCTAAAGGGCTTAGTATAGCAAATGATGGAATCATTATGTTTGGAGACAGGATTTGCATTCCTAAGGAAGATAACCTTAAAGAGAAGGTTTTAGAGGAAGCATATAAGAGTAGGTATACCATTCATCCTGGAGTAACTAAGATGTATCAAAATCTAAAGAAAATGTTTTGGTGGTCAAGGATGAAAGCAGACATAGCAAATTATGTGTTTAGTTTGCCAGAAAGTCAAAATAGAACACCAGAAACATTCTGGGCCATTACAATCCCTAGCAATCCCTGAGTGGAAATGGGAATGCGTCACAATGGACTTTGTAATGGGGTTACCTAGAACTCAGCAGGATTTTGATGCCATATGGGTGATTGTGGACAGATTGACCAAATTTGCCTACTTTTTGCCTATTAGAGCCAACTTGTGCTTAGATAGATTAACTCGGTTATACCTACAAGAAATAGTGAGGTGGCATGGAGTCTCTGATAGCAATATATTTTATTCATTTAATGATCCTTTCACTAGATGTCTTAAGGTTCGATTTGGCTTAGTTAAATTATTTTTGTCATATTTTATGATATTGGGCCTAATTGGATCATTATGGGAATTATTGCATGAATTGGTCTTAAATTGTCTATTGAGTAATGTTTATTATTTTGGTTATAATATGAGTTTCAAGTATCTGATTGATATGATTCTGGTCTTGTGGTTTAGCTAAGACAAATCTCTACAACTTTCATGAAAAACTCAGGAGCTGAATCACACATTTGGATAATTTAAATTGAAGTTGAAGTAAGAGCCAGAATGCTGATCCTAACAGCTTGACCTCTGCGTACTCATTGGCCCATATCTTGAGTTACAGGAATACAATGGACGTAAACCCAATCCCAAATGAAATCTAAGATCCAAAGGAACAACTCTTATGAAGACCCCTATGCCAAACTACATCGTTTTGGGTATTCAATTGAAGCTAAAAAATAGAGATGAGTTGTTGATGAGTTTATGTCACTTAAATAGACATAACTTGAGTTGTAGGCCTCTAATTGACATGGGACTTAGGCCTAATGATTCCTAATGAGCCCATCTTTGTAACTAATAGGTTTCTAGTCATGTGAAACTAAATTAGGGGGTAGTTATAGGGGTTAGAAGTAGAAGTCCGAGACTCAATTTTCATTCTACATTTTTCATCATCTCTAGATCTAGATCTTTCTCTCTTCTCTTCCTTCTTTTTCTCTTCTTTTTCTGAGTTCTTCCTTCTCATTCATGGAGGGGTAGGGTCTTTAACAAATCCAAGGGATTGAACATTCTTGCTGGCTAATCTTGAGATTCTGTTTTAATTGTTAATCTAGTTTCTCTTCTTCTTCTCTTTTTCTAATTCTGATTGAGTGCTTAATTTGATTGGGATTTGCATTTGATAATTATGTAATTAACATGTGCTAAGAGAGGAGTTCAAAGAATAAACAAGGCATTAAAGGTGTTTGATGAAATGTTTAGCTTGGTTGGATCTTGGTTTTTAAGTTAATTTGGGTTTTAGATGGATGCTTAATTTGTCTAACCTTAATTAATTGAATTCTGGATGCGTATCTAGTAGAAGATCCATGGATCATTTTGAGGTGTCTTGATATGATCTAAGACTAAAGATTCGATTGATAATTGAATGGACCTTTAGTGATCAAGGATGGATTAAGATCAAGATTAGTTATTTCTCTTGGATTAGTTATTTTTTAAATTCTGTTTACTTTTTTTATTACTTTCTGTTGTTTAATTTTATAAACCCTTTCCCCGCTATTTATCAACCTCTTAATATGATTATGTAATTAGAGTGATCTACAGGCTCGACCCGGTGTTACCATTTACTGCAAGTAGATTTGGTAATTCTGTAACACCTCAAATTCTGACTATGTTAATAGTAATAGCAGAATTACACTGTTTTGTATTTTTTGTGTGTTATAAAAATAATTTGACTGTTTTGAGATCATTTTTGATCGTTTTGTGTGATTTGCTCCGAGTTAAGAAAATAATAATTTTCTAACCGAAAAAATTTTATTTTTAATTATTCAAAGCTGGGGAATCTTACTAAACCTAATTCGATTGATATATATATTAATATTTTAATTTTTAAGATTTAATTATGTAATAAAATAATTTTATATTATTATAATATTATTTTATTTGATAGTACCTACTATCTTAAAAATAATAGAAATCTGCTTCAAAATGATCATGGACCTAAAAAAGTCTGTGGGACCCGCGTTTAGAGTAGCAGTCAACGATTCTGACTGGATTGAATTCTAAACCAATAAGAACAAGTCAACGAAAGTGGCTTGAAAACTCTAAACCAATAAGAATTGGGCAAATAAAGAAGCAAAGACTTCATTAAGGACCATTGGATGAAAAGCATGATTTAGATGCTTTTGATCATAACCGTTGATCTGATCAATGGTGTGAAATGAATCTTGATAAAACCACTAAGTAATATCCACCTTAGATGAGATCAATGGATAGGAAACAAAGTTGAATTCAATGGCTTAGATAAAGTCAAATATAGTGGCTTGACTTTGCTTAGTAACTAATTAAACCTAATTAAGTCATCTTAATGGCCTAATTAACAAGCTAAGTAAACTAACCTAATTATTAATTAGTTATAATCTAATTACTAATTAGATATCCTAATTTTAATTAGAGGCTATTATATATATAATTATATGTTGAATTAATTAGTTATGTGATAAGATAATTAATTAAGTGAAATTAGGAGACTTAACCTAACTAAATTAACTAATTAATTAGCATGCAACTAAGCATTAATTGAAGTCAATTAAGCCCCTAAACACCCTAAGAGCCACACGGCCAGTAGCCTTGGGGAGACCGCTCCATGGTTCTTGAGCCATCTTGCATGACAAATTGATGACCAAAAGATAACCAAGCCATGTGCTTCAAGTGTGAACACCAATTGGATATTTTATTTCATGCAAATCTCCTAATATTTCCCTACACCTTCACGGCAGCAGCTCTCCCATTTTTCACTCTCACAATTTCACTTTTCTTTCACCAAAAAGCTTGCATCATTTTCTCTCCAAAAATCCCCAAAAACTCAAGAACATTTTCCTTCCTTTTTCCTCTCTAGTTTCGGCCCCAACACCCATAAACACCATCACTCTCCTATAATTTTCACTTTCATTATTTCCTAAAGCTAGACAACTTCCTAAACACTTTTCATTTAGGAAGTTTTCTCAAAATCCCACTCTAAGTGCTTCAAAATCCAACTTCTATCTTACTTCCCTAGAGGTAAATTTGTGATTCTTTGGTTTTAATTCAAGTTTGTGATTTTTTAAACCATGTTTGTTCCATGGTTTATCATTATTAAGCTTTGTATGTGATTTTACTAATTATTTTAGAATTGTTAGGAATTGTTTGTGGGTTGTACGAAATCAAGGAGAAGGAGAGGAGCTTGAAAGACTTGTCTTCAAGAGGTAAGAGAGAGATTTTACCTCACCAACCAAGTGTTGGTGGTGTGGGGATGCTTTTGTTCGGTGATAAACCCATAAGGGTTTATTTACCTATTGTTTGATGTGTCTTTATTGTGTTTGTGGTATTTGTGGTTATGTTTTTGTGATTGCATGTGTGATATATGATTACTGCTTTGATATATGTTTATCTGTATGTGATTGTGTAAGCATGTGAGTGTATGTGTAATTTAGGATGTCAATAACATGATTAAACAATTATATGAATGCTCCAAAGAGCAAAGAGGCTCACGACCTTACCAAGGAAAAGAGGACCAAAGTCCTTAAACTGATGGATTAAAATGAGAACTGAGAGATCTAATTGAATTTGGAAAATTTTGAGTATAGTAAAGTAAAATGAATTTTGGGAAAATGAATTGTTATAATTAAATTAGTAGAGTTATAAAATGAAATGAGGGTCAATACTTGAAGTTTACTAACGTATAGCTCACCCTACAGGTTTTGAAGCATGTCTGTAAAATTTGAGCTGTATTATGTGAAGTAAAAGAAAGAAACATCATTTTTTGGGAAACAATACAAATATCAATTTTTAGAGGGACAAAACTTTAATAAGAATTTTAAGAAGGACCATATTGTAATTTTTATTTAAAGAGGGGTCATTTCATAAATATTAATTTTATGAGGGATTATTTCATAAATAGTAATTTATGAGGGACTATTTCATAAATATGAGTTTTATGAGGGACTATTGTGAAAATATTATTTAAGTGAGGACAAAAATATAAATATTATATTTTTGAGGGACTAGTGTGCAAATATGGAAAATTAAGTCAAATTTTGGTATTAAATGAGAAAAATGGTATTTTTGATTTAAAACGTATGAAAAATATTTTACGCAATTGGAAAATGTTAAAAAATCGCTACGCGATTTGAAAATGTGACAAAATGGTCGCGCGATTTAGAAAATGCAATAATATGACTACGCGATGAAGATACAGTAATAACACTGTTGGGTTATTGAGTGGACCCCGAATATGTGATATGAATTAGAACTGTGATTAGTGCATAGTACATGCATTAGAAATGTCTGATGGACTGTATGAGACTAGTTGCCTAGGAGAGACTACACCTCTTGAGTGAGTGTGATATGCATAGTGTAAGTCACTCGTTGACCTTAGGGGTATTGGGGTGCGGGTTGCCTACAATGGGCAGTTGGTAGCTCTTCTATACCGTAGGTTAGACCGACGCAACACACCAATGATTCTAACCGAGGCACTATTCTTAATCAAGATCTGATAAAGACTGTCGTGTATATGCTAGATGTGCAAGATTGAGCACGTGGTCTGAGGCATGTTGGTATTGACAAATCTTTTTGATCACTCTCTCCGACCTGAGTTTTAGCTCCATGGAGTAGGAAATTGAGTCTGTGTGCATACATATAGTGATTGAGGGCATTATCGTAATTATGGTTTATGATAATTGAATTCTTGAATATTTGATTATTGGTAATGGCATAATTGTAATTATTATATATCACATGTTTTGTGATGATAATGATGTTAGTGGTATAACTGTAATTATGGTATGAATGTTGTATGAGATATTGCATGTGTTTATCTTCATTGCTACCATACTGGTGATGGCATAGGTAATCTCACCTCTTTATATGCCTGTTCTGTATTATGTTTATATTTGTAAAGACGTCGAACAAGAAGTGGAATGAAAAGTTGAGGAAGAGCAGATTCCCGTTGAGGACGCTGAGTTTTGAGACGATGGAGATGCCTAGTTTCCTGGGTTATATGAGGTTTACGTTCATTGGAGGAGAGGAGGCGTGGCATGTCGATTTAGATAGAGAGAGTATTTACTATATGGGGGACTTAAATATTAGATTTAGTAGATTACATTTAGGACATCCGTACTTTAGTGTTAACATATATGTACACCTAGAGTTTCCAATTTCTATTAGGCAGTACTGGGGGGCTTACTATCATACCCCTTGTGAGGTCAGTGTTGTGTCGTCTGCTCGGACACCTGTCCTTAGGACTTCACATCATGATGGATTCCTATATGCTGAGGAGTCTGAGGAGGACCCGTCTGAGGGTTTTGCTGTCTAGTAGGACTTGGGCAATATGTTAGTTTAAATTAAAGTTTAAATATTTTGAAAGTCTAGTTTGTAAAATATCAAAGTATGATAGTACTAAAGGCTTGTATGTATATATATATATGATGTAAATTATTTGTGATAATGTTGTTATATTTTTATTTTCTGCTAAGTTTAATTTATTATCATCAAGAAATTTTATAACTCGTATTTATAATACAAGCACGATTTCTAATGAAAGGGTAATTTGGTAACTAAGTAACACCAAATGTGACGCCCTAAGGAGGGTGTTACATTAGTTGGTATCAGAGCCCAAGTTAGAGTCTTTTGGGTTTGTGGTTAGGTCTATCTTGTCTAAGTTGTGTGATTGTCTGTGATTGTTTTTCGAAAGAAAAACAATATTGTTTGAAGACTGACCCTCACTTTTCTTTGTGTTGTTCAGTCTGATTGATAGAAAAAAATGACTGGACGCGGAAGAGGACGCATGAATGCGAGAGCAGCAGCTGGAAATATCGGTGACGACAATCAGAACATGGCTGCAGCTGTAGTAGCAATACAACGAATGGCTGAGGTTGTTGCACAGCAGAACCAACGAGCAAATGATGATGCTCACAGCTTGTCAGAATTTCGGAGGAATAATCCACCGAAGTTTCATGGAGAGTTCGACCCAGAGAAAGCTGATCTTTGGATCAAAGAATTGGAGAAGATATTTGACAGTATGGGATGTATTGATGAGCAGAAGCTTACTTTCGCAACATTTGTGCTAGTCGGTGATGGAGAGGCTTGGTGGGTAGGAGCCCGGAGATTAATTCAAGCTGAAAGGAGAGTTGTGACATGGCAGCTCTTTAAACAGAAGTTTTTGGGGAAGTATTTCCCAGCCAGTGTTCGACATGCTAAGGAGATGGAATTCCTTAGTCTGAGACAAGGAGTGATGACCGTAAGTGAGTACGTAGCAATGTTCGAAAGCTTGTCTAAGTTTTTGAGGTACTTCCAAATGCACCCAGATGAAGAATGGAAGTGCCGAAAGTTTGAAGAGGGGCTGAGGCTTGACATCAAGCGAGCTTTAGCAACAATGGATATCGATCAATTTCCAGTATTGTTGGACAAATGTCACAAAATCGAAGAAATTGATCATCTGTGAGAGGCTAGAAATAAGAACTTTGGACCTACGCGATTCCAAAGGGGAAAGAGTAGAGGTGACAACCGTTACCAACAGAAACCATATACTAAACCAGCAGCAAGTTAGAATCGGTAACAATTATTTGGACGAAGTTCAAGTGGTAGTAGAGCAGTTTCAACTGGAACTTCTGCACTTAAATGTTTTAAGTGTGGGAAAAGACATCTCACCAGGGACTGTCAGCATAAGGGGGTGATTTGTTATCGATGTGGGAAGCCTGGACATTTCTCTAAAGAGTGTGATTAGCAGAAAGCGGAGCCATCAGTGGGCAGTGTTCGCACTGCAAGGCCACAGGCGGGTGGTCAAGTGTATACTATGAGCGGGGAGGAAGCCGCTAAATATGAGGACTTGAAAATGGAGGAGTGTACAATTGAAGGTAATCCTTTAACAGTATTATATGATTTGGGAGCGATGCATTCTTTCATTGCATGTGATTGTGTACAGCGTTTGGGGTTGACTGTGACTACATTGCTGTACGATTTGAGTGTTAGTACTCCTACTGATAAGCCTGTGATAACTACAAAAGTATGCTTGAATTGCCCTGTATGTGTTAAAGATAGAATCTTTCATGTGGATTTGATCTGTTTGCCTCTTTCCAAGATTAATGTAATCTTAAGAATGGATTGGTTATCTTCTAACCATATCCTGATAGACTGTGCTAGTAAGACATTAGTTTTTCCTGAGATTAAGGATTCTAGATTCCTAACGGCTACTCAAGTGGAGGCTTGTTTGAAGGAAGGAGATCAAGGGTACTTGTTGATGTCTTCTATGGAGGTTCAATGTGAAGACGTTCTGAAGGATATTTTTGTTGTGAATGAATTTCCTGAAGTGTTTCCTGAAGATATACCTGGAATACTGTCGGAAAGAGAGATTGAATTCTCTATTGATTTGGTACCTGGAGCTGGACCTATATCTATGGCACCATATCGGATGTCGCCAATAGAATTGGCAGAACTTAAGAAACAATTGGAGGATTTATTAGAGAAGCAGTTTGTGAGACCAAGTGTATCACCTTGGGGAGCTCCAGTATTGTTGGTAAAGAAGAAGGATGGGACTTCTCGTCTATGCATAGACTATCGATAATTGAACAAGATTACAATCAAGAATAAGTATCCACTACCAAGGATTGATGATCTGATGGACCAATTGCGAGGAGCCGCAATATTTTCTAAGATTGACCTACGTTCTGGTTATCACCAGATACGTGTGAAGGTGGAGGATATTCCAAAGACAGCGTTTTGGATGCGATATGGGCATTACGAGTATCAAGTGATTCCGTTTGGTGTGACTAATGCACCTGCGATATGTATGGACTTCATGAACCGGATTTTTCGTTCATTCTTGGATAAGTTTATCGTTGTCTTTATTGATGACATCTTGATTTATTCTCGAAGTCAAGAGAAGCATGCTGAACATCTTAGAGTGGTTCTCCAGATTTTGAAGGAGAATAAGTTGTATGCCAAGTTGTCCAAATGTGAATTTTAGTTGAGCGAAGTTCAATTTTTGGGACACGTCATATCGGTAGATGGAATTGAAGTAGATGCTGCAAAGGTGGAGACAATTGTAGAATGGGAAATACCGAAGACTGTATCAGAGATACGTAGTTTCATCGGATTAGCCGGTTACTATCGATGATTTATTGAGGGGTTTTCAAAGATTGCAGGACCTCTTACCCAACTTACACGAAAGAATCAACTATTCATATGGACTGAAGCATGCGAGGAAAGTTTTCAGGAGTTGAAACGATGACTGACTACTTCACCAGTTTTGATTCTGCTTGATCCGAATGAACCTTTCGAGGTATATTGTGATGCTTCGTACCAAGGGTTGGGTTGTGTACTTATGCAGAACCATAAGGTTGTGGCATACGCGTTGAGACAGTTGAAAGTGCATGAGAGGAATTATCTGACTTATGACTTAGAGTTGGCCGCAGTGGTGTTTGCATTGAAGGTATGGAGACACTTTCTCTATGGGGCAACGTTCACTGTTTTTAGTGACCATAAAAGTTTGAAGTATCTGTTTGACCAGAAAGAGTTGAACATGAGAAAAAGGCATTGGCTCGAGTTTTTGAAAGACTATGACTTTCAGTTACAGTATCATCCTAGAAAGGCGAATGTCGTAGCATATGCTTTGAGTAAGAAAATGCTTAATGCTTCTGTTATAATGATTAAGGAGAAGGAACTGATAGAAGAGTTTTGGGATATGCGATTATCTGTGAAGTTGACACCGGGGAAGATGTGTTTGAACATGATCACTATTTCGAATGACTTGATGGATAGAATACGAGAAGGGCAAATTAGTGATCAGTATTTGCAAGAAGTAAAGGAAGCAAAAAGTCAAGGAGCAGAGTTGGAATTCAGCGAAGGTGTTGATGGGATTCTGAAGTTCAAAGGGAGAGTTTGTGTACCAAACGATTCAGAACTTAGAAGATCGATTTTGGATGAAGCTCATAGAAGTAAGTTGAGTATGCATCCGGGAGCCACGAAGATGTATCAAGATTTGAAACAGCTGTATTGGTGGCAAGGAATGAAGAGGGATGTCGCTAAATATGTATCATCCTGTTTGATTTGTCAGAAGGCCAAAGTGGAACATCAGAGACCATAAGGAATGTTGCAACCTTTGCCTATTCCTGAGTGGAAATAGGATGATATAGCAATGGGTTTCATCACGGGACTACCGAAGACTCGGAAGGGTCACGATTCTATATGGGTAATTATTGATCGGCTTACAAAGTCGGCGCACATTTTACTAATTAATATTAAGTACTCAATGGAAAAGTTAGCTCAAGTGTACATCAATGAAATTGTTAGACTTCATGGTGTACCATCCAGTATTATATCTTATCGAGATCCGAGATTTACGTCAAGATTCTGGAATAGTTTGCAAGAAGCGATGGGAACAAAGCTACGTTTGAGTTTTGCTTACCATCCACAAATAGATGGTCAGTCAGAAAGGACGATTCAGTCATTGGAGGACTTGTTGAGAGCTTGTGTTCTAGAGCAAACGAGTTGTTGGGATGAATTTCTACCATTGATAGAGTTCACCTACAACAATAGTTTCCATTCGAGCATAGGGATGGCACCCTATGAGGCATTATATGGGAGAAGATGCAGAACACCGTTGCGTTAGTACCATGATGGTGAAAGTACTGTGGTAGGACCAGAATTTGTGCAGCAGACTACTGAGAAAGTAAAGATGATCCAAGATAAGATGAGGACAACTCAGACGCAGCAAAAGAGTTATGTTGATAAAAGATGAAGACCGCTTAAATTTGAAGAAGGTGACCATGTATTTCTACATGTGATGCCTATGACTAGAGTTGGATGAGTAATCAAGTCGAGGAAGCTCACTTCGAAGTTTATTGGACCGTATCAGATACTTCGTCAGGTAGGTCCGGTAGCTTATCAGATTGCACTACCACCGTTCTTATCAAATCTTCATAATGTATTTCACGTATCACAACTACGAAAATATATTTATGATCCAACTCATGTTATCGAGCCAGATACCATACAACTGAAGGAGAATTTAACCTACAAGATGTTTCCAGTCAAGATTGAAGATCGAAGGATAAAGCAACTTCGAAGAAAGGAGATCGCATTGGTTAAAGTGGTATGGAACGATGTAAGTGGTGAAGCCACATGGGAGTTGGAAGAGAAGATAAGAGAACAGTATCCATTTTTGTTTAGAATATGTGTCAAGTTTCGAGGACGAAACTTAATTTTAGAGGGGGAGAGTTGTAACACCCCAAATTCTGACTATGTTAATAGTAATAGCAGAATTACACTATTTTGTATTTTTTGTGTGATAAAAATAATTTGACTGTTCTGAGATCATTTTTGATCGTTTTGTGTGATTTGCTCCGAGTCAAGAAAATAATAATTTTTTAAACCGAGAAAAAATCTTATTTTTAATTATTGAATTTGGGGAATCTTACTAAACCTAATTCGATTGATATATATATTAATCTTTTAATTTTTAGGATTTAAGCGTGTAATAAAATAATTTTATATTATTATAATATTATTTTATTTGACAAGATACCTCTGATCTTAAAAACAGTAGAAATCTGCTTCAAAATGATCATGGACCCAAAAAAGTCTATAAGACCCGCGTTTAGAGTAGCAGTCAATGATTCTGACTGGACTGAATTCTAAACCAATAGGAACAAGTCAACGAAAGTGGCTTGAAAACTCTAAACCAATAAGAATTGGTCAAATAAAGAAGCATAGACTTCATTAAGGACCATTGGATGAAAAGCATGATTTAGATGCTTTTGATCATAACCGTTGATCCGATCAATGGTGTGAAATGAATCCAAATAAAACCACTAAGTAATATCCACCGTAGATGAGATCAATGGATAGGAAACAAAGTTGAATTCAATGGCTTAGATAAAGTCAAATATAGTGGCTTGACTTTGCTTAGTAACTAATTAAACCTAATTAAGTCATCTTAATGGCCTAATTAACAAGCTAAGTAAACTAACCTAATTATTAATTAGTTATAATCTAATTACTAATTAGATATCCTAATTTTAATTAGAGGCTATGATATATATAATTATATGTTGAATTAATTAGTTATGTGATAAGATAATTAATTAAGTGAAATTAGGAGACTTAACCTAATTAATTAACTAATTAATTAGCATGCAACTAAGCATTAATTGAAGTCAATTAAGTCCCTAAACACCCTAAGAGCCACACGGCCAGCAGCCTTGGGGAGACTTCTCCATGGTTCTTGAACCATCTTGCATGACAAATTGATGACTAAAAGATGACCAAGTCATGTACTTCAAGTGTGAATACCAATTGGATATTTTATTTCATGTAAATCTCCTAATATTTCCCTACACCTTCACAGAAGCAGCTCTTCTATTTTTCACTCTCACAATTTCACTTTTCTCTCACCAAAAAGCTTGCATCATTTTCTCTCTGAAAATCCCCAAAAACTCAAGAACATTTTCCTTCCTTTTTCCTCTCTAGTTTCGGCCCCAACACCCATAAACACCATCATTCTCCTATAATTTTCACTCTCATCATTTCCTAAAGCTAGACAACCTCCTAAACACTTTTCATTTAGGAAGTTTTCTCAAAATCCCACTCTAAGTGCTTCAAAATCCAACTTCTATCTTACTTCCCTAGAGGTAAATTTGTGATTCTTTGGTTTTAATTCAAGTTTGTGATTTTCTAAACCATGTTTGTTCCATGGTTTATCATTATTAAGCTTTGTATGTGATTTTACTAATTATTTTAGAATTGTTAGGAATTGTTTGTGGGTTGTACGAAATCAAGGAGAAGGAGAGGAGCTTGAAAGACTTGTCTTTAAGAGGTAAGAGGGAGATTTTACCTCACCAACCAAGTTTTGGTGGTGTGAAGATGGTTTTGTTCGGTGAAAAACCCATAAGGGTTTATTTACCTATTGTTTGATGTGTCTTTATTGTGTTTGTGGGTTTGTGGTTATGTTTTTGTGATTGCATGTGTGATATATGATTACTGCTTTGATATATGTTTATCTGTATGTGATTGTGTAAGCATGTGAGTGTATGTGTAATTTAGGATGTGAATAACATGATTAAACGATTATATGAATGCTCCAAAGAGCAAAGAGGCTCACGACCTTACCAAGGAAAAGAGGACCAAAGTCCTTAAACTGATGGATTAAAATGAGAACTGAGAGATCTAATTGAATTTGGAAAAGTTTGAGTATAGTAAAGTAAAATGAATTTTGGGAAAATGAATTGTTATAATTAAATTAGTAGAGTTATAAAATGAAATGAGGGTCAATACTTGAAATTTACTTACGTATAGCTCACCCTACAGGTTTTGAAGCGCGTCTGTAAAATTTGAGCTGTATTATGTGAAGTAAAAGAAAGAAACATCAATTTTTGGGAAACAATACAAATATCAATTTTTAGAGGGGTTATACTGTAAATTTTTATAAAAGAGGGACAAAACTATAATAAGAATTTTAAGAAGGACCATATTGTAATTTTTATTTAAAGAGGGGTCATATTGCAAATATTTTATAAAAGAGGGGTCATTTCGTAAATATTAGTTTTATGATGGACTATTTCATAAATATTAATTTATGAGGGACTATTTCATAAATATGAGTTTTTTGAGGGACTATTGTGAAAATATTATTTAAGTGAGGACAAAAATGTAAATATTATACTTTTGAGGGACTAGTGTGCAAATATGAAAAATTAAGTCAAATTTTGGTATTAAATGAGAAAAATGGTATTTTTGGTTTAAAACATATGAAAAATATTTTACGCGATTGGAAAACGTTGAAAAATCGCTATGCGATTTGAAAATGCAACAAAATGGTCGCGCGATTTAGAATACGCAATAATATGACTACACGATGAAGATACAGTAATAACACTGTTGGGTTATTGAGTGGACCTCGAATATGTGATATGAATTAGAACTGTGATTGGTGCATAGTACATGTATTGGAAAGATCCGATGGACTGTATGAGGCTAGTTGCCTAGGAGAGACTACACCTCTTGAGTGGGTGCGATATGCATAGTGTAAGTCACTCGTTGACCTTGGAGGCATTGGGGCGCGGGTTGCCTACAATGGGCAGTTGGTAGCTCTTCTGTACCGTAGGTTAGACCGACGCAACACACCAATGATCCTAACCGAGACACTATTCTTAATCAAGATCTGATAAAGACTGTCGTGTATATGCTAGATGTGCAAGATTGAGCACGTGGTCCGAGGCATGTTGGTACCGATAAATCTTTTCGATCACTCTCTCCGACCTGAGTTTTAGCTCCATGGAGTAGGAAATTGAGTCTGTGTGCATACATATAGTGATTGAGGGCATTATCGTAATTATAGTTTATGATAATTGAATTATTGAATATTTGATTATTGGTAATGGCATAATTGTAATTATTGTATATTACATGTTTTGTGATGATAATGATGTTAGTGGTATAACTGTAATTATGGTATGAATGTTGTATGAGATATTGCATGTGTTTATCTTCATTGCTACCATACTGGTAATGGCGTAGGTAATCTCACCTCTTTATATGCATGTTCTGTATTATGTTTATATTTGTAAAGACGTTGAACAAGAAGTGGAGCGAGAAGTTGAGGAAGAACAGATTCCCGTTGAGGACGCTGAGTTTTGAGACGATGGAGATGCCTAGTTTCCTGGGTTATATGAGGTTTACGTTCATTGGAGGAGAGGAGGCATGGCATGTCGATTTAGATAGATAGAGTATTTACTATACGGGGGACTTAAATATTAGATTGAGTATATTACATTTAGGACATCCGTACTTTAGTGTTGACATATATGTACACCTAGAGTTTCCAATTTCTATTAGGCAGTACTGGGGGGCTTACTATCGTACCCCTTGTAAGGTCAGTGTTGTGTCGTCTACTCGGACACCTGTCCGTAGGACTTCACATCATGATGGATTCCTATATGCTGAGGAGTCTGAGGAGGACCCGTCTGATGGTTCTGCTGTCTAGTAGGACTTAGGCAATATGTTAGTTTAAATTAAAGTTTAAATATTTTGAAAGTCTAGTTTGTAAAATATCAAAGTATGACAGTACTAAAGGCTTGTATGTATATATATATGATATAAATTATTTGTGACAATATTGTTATGTTTTTATTTTCTGCTAAGTTTAATTTATTATCATCAAGAAATTTTATAACTCGTATTTATAATACAAGCACGATTTCTAATGAAGGGGTAATTTGGTAACTAAGCAACACCAAATGTGACGCCCTAAGGAGGGTGTTACAAATTCAGTTACAAATTGATTTAAATTTGGTAGCTTTGACAATTGTCAATCCCCACCAATATAGTGTTTGATAGTGATCCTATGTTTATATCTAGATTTTGGGGAGCTTTGCAACAAGCCTTTGGGACCAAGTTGAATTTCAGCACAACCTACCATCCACAGACTAATAGACAGTCTGAGAGAACCATCCAAACCCTAGAAGATATGCTGAGAGCATATGTGCTAGAACAAAATGGTAGTTGGGATAAGTTCTTACCTTCAATAGAATTTGCCTATAACAATAGCTACCATTCTAGCATTGGTATGACACCTTATGAGGGATTGTATGATAGGAAGTGTAGATCATCTCTATGTTTGTTTGAAGTAGGTGAACGAGCCATTCTAGGTCCTAAATTAGTGCAACAAACAACATACTAGATTAAGATGATCAAGGATAGATTGGTTATAGCTCAAAGTAGGCAAAAGAGCTATGCTGATAGGAGGAGGAGACCTCTAGAGTTCATGGAAGGAGAACATGTATTTTGAGAGTCACTCAAACTACAGGGATTGGAAGAGTTTTAAAAACACGAAAGTTAAACCCATGGTTTCTTGGTCCTTACCAGATCTTGAAAATAGTTGGGCCTGTAGCTTATCAAATAGCCCACCCACCAAACTTGTCAAACCTTCACGATGTTTTCCATGTGTCACAGCTTCGAAAGTATAACCCTAATCCTTCACACATTATGGAAACTGAATCGATACAATTGAAAGATGACTTAACGTATGCAATGAAACCTGTGAGGATCGTGGATGAGGGAGCCAAAGAGCTCAGAGGTAAGCGAATTCCTTTGGTGAAGGTTGTTTGGAATGGCGTTGCCTTAGAGGAGGTTACTTGGGAACTAGAGTCCCACATGAGACAGGATTACCCAAAGCTTTTTGTTTGAGGTAAGCAATTTTGTGGACAAAATTTTAAAAAGGGAAGCAGAAATGTAACATCCTCCTTAACATATTAGTAATGTTTATGTATCGAAAAGTACCATAACACTTGTTTGACATGTCTGTGTAATCTTGTGACTTTCTAGGTTAGTTTAGGCACTTTGCTACAACACAGAATGTGAAAAGTAACTTATAATGACTCAGATAATGTCATAAATTGCTTAGATAAAAGAAATAAATATGAAAAGTTTATTTCTAGGTCACAAATAAGGAAAATATGGTGTAGTGGATTTTTGAGAACTAACTGAATTCGTTTAGTATTTTTGAGCACACTACATGACTGTTTTAATACCGGATTGGTGATTTAGATATTTGGAAAGTTATGGAAATGGTGACAATAGGATTTAGATGAATCTTATGATTTATTCTAATACCTATAGAAGTTAGGAAACTTGATTTAGTAAAATCAAAGTGTTCTTAACAGATATAAAGTTCCAACACATAGCTTAATATGCTTAGTTTTCAAACGGTCTTATCCTATTTTCTTTTGACTTTTCAAGCTTCTTTCCCCTCATATACACGATAATTTGTAGTAGAAAAATGAAAGGCAGAGATGAGAGAAAATAAAGGAGAAAAAATAGAAAAGGAGGAAGGGAAAGAGAAAGGCAAGGCCAAGGTTTGAAGCTCATCTTCACAAGTGAGGTAGGTGACTTGTTTCCACAACTTTATTCTTCCCTTTCTTCAATTTCTTGCATGATGCTTATTTGTGGAGCAAAAATGGGTTTTAGTTGAGTTTGTATTTTCCTTGGTTGTTCTTTGATTCCCTGGCTGAAAATGGTTTGTTTATAGCTTGCTGACATATGGTTGTGAGTTGTGATATGTTGAAACCCCTTATGATCATTTGTGTAGAGATTTAGAAAATATGTATTCTATGAGATATGGTTTGATCATTGCTCCATGATTCAAAGAGGTAAAGGTGTTTATGAGTGTTACCACATGAATAGAGGTCATGATTATTGTTAGAAACCACTTAGAAACTGATTTTTGGAGGTTGGAATTTGGTTTGGATTAATAAAACAAGTAAAAACCTGTTTCTAGTCTAGGCGCCCATGTTGGCGCCCAAAGACCAGAAACACAGGGGAGATGCTCTGGTGCATTGGTGCCAGCATTGGGTGCATAGGCGCCCAATGCCCAGAGCAATTTTTGGTCGTGCTGCCCAGTGAGCGCCTGGGTGCCCAATGCCTAGAGCAATTTTTGGTCGTGCTACCCAGTGAGTGGCAGGCGCTGGAGAGTGGGACTCCCAGGCACCCAGACCTAATTTTTTCAGGATGTTTATTTTATTGAAATGAAGACTCCTACTTGTTGGGATCCTTCATATGTGCTTCCTAAAGTGTGTTGAGACACTACTACGAGTATTTGAAGAAAGGAATAACCACTTAGAGTAACTACGATGATTGAGGTTTTGCTTCCTTGTTATCCAATGTAAAGCTAGTGTACTCCCTTGTTATTCAAGTTAGAGTTAGGAAATGTACTAGAAACATGATATTTAGTTCCTTATGTAATAAGTAGAGCTAAATTTACATGTTTGCTAGTTTTCCACTTTCACTTGGTTAAATGTGAACCATGCGATGCTTTATGTGGAAAGTGAATTGATGACCCTTCAAAAATTCATATTTTTACGATTCAAATTCTGGGTTTCATCTTTTTTTTTTAATCTTTTTTATTGAGCTTTGTTCTCAAGTTTTATTATGTTTTTATGATTTTAAATTGTGTTCTTATTACGTGTCTTATTTGTTTTTGATAGGTAAATACACATGGAAGAAGACTGGACATTTGAATGATGAAAAAAAAGCTAGAAAATAAAAAGTCCAGTGCCCAAGTGCCCAAGAGCTAGTGCTTGAGCGCTGGCATGGCAGAGGAGAAAAGCAATGTTCTAGTGTCCCAGCGCCTAAGTGCTAAGAACTCAGCGCCTGAGCGCGCGCGTCACAACATGAATTTCAGTTACGCTCCGGGCGCTTGAGCATTGGACGCTTAACAACACACATTATTATTTTTATAAATAGAAATGTTATGCCATTGAGCAGTAGTCTTGGACAGAATTTAGTAGCTTTCAAGGAGCAAAGCGGAGGCATAGACCCTAGCTTGGTGTGGGCACAATTAGGCTTGAAGATTAAGAATTTTCTTCAACCTTTCCATCAACCATCTATGAAGTTTGTCAAATTCTTCTTTTCGTTTTCTTTTTTTACTATGTGTAACTAAACCTTTTTAGTTAGGGTGATGATGAATCTTGATTCTTGGATGATGTAAACTCTTTTATTTTTTAATCTATGTTTTTATTTCATGATTTATGTGTTTATCTCTTCTCTTAATGCTTTTCTAAATCTGATCAATTTGAGAATGATTTTTGGGTTTATGTATGATTTGAAAAAATTGTGTATGAACCTAGAACTTGTGATAAACACCACAATTTTTGCAATCGCTAGGAACAGACATTATGGGTTATGTGATCTTTCTTTTAATTCCTTCGTTTTTGATAAAACCTTCTCTATTTTGGGTTATACTAAGGGATTGGTTAACTTTAAATAGTGTAAAGAGGATTAATATACCAAGGGATTAGATATTGATAAATTTTGGGAATTAACCATAAATAATTGAAATAGAACTTGATTAAACCAATATTTGAATTGTATCAAAAGAGTTCAAGTAAAATCAGAACCCTAACACTTTATTATTATTGTCTTTCACCATTACTTCTATTCTTGATATTTTTAATTATTTTCTTGTTAGTATTTTCTCTTATTTATATTTTTACCAACTCTCTTTTTCGATAGCTTAAATAATATCAATTTGGCGAATTTAGTAATTGTCAACATAATCCTTGTGAGAATGATATCTTACTCATTCTTTATTACTTTTACGATTTGGTACACTTGCCAATATCACAATATGAATGAATGGTTTTAAAATAACCTTGCATGTTTTGTTTTCAAACTTGCTATTTGCTACTTCCATGTATTGTAACCTTATATGATGTGCACAATCATTTGGCTTGAGCACAAAGGCTCCTAGTGCCAGGGTTATCAGTATTAAGGGTGGTAAACACTAACCTCACCATTGTGAGGCGTGTTAGTCCACTTATACCACATACGATATTAAGGGTGGTAAATGGTAACCTCACTATTGTAAGGTGAGTTAGTCCACTTATACCACGTAGTGCAAGGAGGTCAAGTACCCCTTCCTACCCAGAGAAAATACAAGGAACAAAAGTGTTCTTGGAAGTATGCAAGTATCATGTGTTTTTCTAAAACAAAATCTTATACAAGCATACTTTAGGGCATTTTTTTTTCTTTTTAGGCATAGTCATATAGCATAATAATTACATAAAATGACAATTGTATGAGCGAATGTCTTGTTTTGATAAATGATGAGAATTAAGAATAAAGGTTAGCTTATGAGTAATTTATTACTCTTAGTGCAATGGGAGGTATTTCTAGTGTTTGTTGCAACCTTATTCTACTGTGAATAATTATATTTACTTATATTGGTTTATAATGTGCTAATTAAACCATATTTGCAAATCAATGAATAGTCTTCCTCGGGAAGGGAAAGGATTAGTTTTTGGCTTATGCCACCCTTTCCAAATGTTTATGTGTAACTTGATTTTCCCAAAAATAGTTGGATTTATTGTGATGTCATGCTTTTAAATTATTACTTGAGAATTTGTGAATTCTCACCCTTTTTTTCCTGTTTCCATGGTAAATCCAACGAAGGACCAAAGCAAGGATGAGCAAAAGCATTGAAGACTTAGCATAGTTGTTCTTGTATGTATTAGTACTGTATTTAGTTTTATGATTTTGTATATATGCCCACATGGCTTGTTTTGTGTAAATGAGTATCTCAGACATATAACGTAAATGTATTGTAAAGAGCGAGTTTTCAGATGTGTAAAATGCCTTGTTCTCTTTATTTCATCTTTAAAGGCTCTATATGTTTATTTATCGATAGCTATTATACAGGTGTTGTATTTTCGTTTAAGTTTAGAAGTGACATGTCTAACGCTACATATACTTGAGTATATTGAGAATATACTACAGTTGTAGTTTTAGGATGTTACATAATCACCTGTCAAAAATAATTAAAACACGTAATAAGAACAAAGTTTAAGACAATAAAAGCATAATTAAATTTGAGAAAAAAACTCAATCACAAGGGATAAGAAAAGGATGAAAACTAAGATTGTGAATTGTAAAAACATGAGTTTTTGAAGGTTCATTGTAACATCCCAAAAATTATTTATTTCATTATAAATGATCATTTTATAATATTTATGATTTTAAGGAGTTTTTGTGGATTTTTCTGGAAAGAACGAATATTTTACTATATTCCTCGTTTTATGTGTGCAATGAGCGAAGCCGGGATAACGAAATGTTGTCCCTGAGGCTGGTAAACCTTGGACTGTCAACGTGTCGACGGGGGATCTTACTAAACCCGAGGCCGGGCACAGTTTGCGAGGTTTGCATTTTTTGAGGTTTTATTTGCTAGATAAAATCGCTGTATCCTAAAATTATCTGATGAATAATAATATTTTATTTTCATCAATTGTAACTTTTATTCACTGAGAAAATAATTTTAATAGTGCAATTAATCATCTGTCTGATGTATTTAATTAAGGAGACAAGCTTACTATACACTTTATCGAGAAACGCGCAAAGCTTCTCAAGGAAGCTTCCTCCAACCATTTTTTTCTCTCTCCTCCTTTTTCTTTGGTGCTGCACGTCTGACTATTTGGGGGGCATAATTCATATTCTTTTTCTCTCATTTCCCCTCCTCCCAATACATTGCTCACTCACTGTTCACTCATCTTTCTCTTTTCTCTCTTCTTCACACAGCAGCAACATCATTACCACCAACACCTCTATTCTCATCTTACAAACCGTCACACTCCTTGCACCATTTTGTATTTGGAGGACTACCATCATTGAGGAAGTCATCTTCAAAGTTCACCATTCTCTTCATATTACTTCTTTTCCACCTTTGAAGCTTAAAGGTTGGAGCTTTAAGGTAAAGCTCTCAGCTTTTTCTTCCTCTCTTCTCATTTTCGTAACCCACTATCATTTTGGTGACCATGGGTATCTATTTCAATATTTGGTTCTGATTTTGCAAGTTTAAATGTTCAAGGATTTCCAGGGAGCTGAACATGAAATTTCTGACCAAAAAGGAGCAACCTTTCTTTGTGCTTCTCTAAGGTAAGAGGAAGACACTCCTCCTCAACCTCTTTTAGCATTTAGGAACGTCGTATGTGATTGGCATTGGGGGTCATTCTTTTTTGCATGATATTTGTGATGTATGTGTGCTATTTGATTGTTTTTGTGTATTTTGATACGTCTGAATGAAGTGGAACATATAATATGGATGGTCACGGTTTTGAGCCCAGAAGTTTGGAGATTTTATGTGAAAAATAGTAACAAGTTGAACTTCCGACCGTGCCCGACGAACCTGATCTCCTGATCATTTAGTCCAGTGTCAAAATCCGTCGAGTATGAACTCCTGACCATGCCATCGAAATTTATCTTTAGGCCAAACCCGTTGAGTAGAGTTTCTGACCACTTAGGAGAGAAACTTCTCCAATGCCAAATCCGTCAAAATTTATCTTTAGGCCAAATCCGTCGAGTAGAGTTCCCGACCACTTAGGAGAGAAACTTCTCTAATGCCAAATCCATCGAGTAGAGTTCCTGACCACTTAGGGGAAACTTATCCAAAATCAATATTCGTCGAGTTTGAATGTCAACTTCCGTCGAGTGGCATACCCGTCGAGTAGATTTTCTGTCCATTTTACAGAAACTTCCCCAAAATCAATATTTGTCGAGTTTGAGTGTCAACATCTGTCGAGTGACATATCCGTCGAGTTTGATCTCCTGATCGTTTAGTGCCGTGTCAATATCAGTCGAATTAGAGTTTCTGACCATTTAGTAGGGGGACTTCTCCAGTTTCGTCGAATTAGAGTTTTTGACCATAGTGTTTTTCGTCGGTTCGACACTTGGAAGATTTCTCCAACGTCGACACCCATCCGTCGAATTAGAACTTCTGCTGACCTTCTGGAAAATTCGACAGTTTTGACCTCTGTTCGACAGAACCTCCATTCGACAAGAATTGATTTTTAGCCAATCTTGTTATATAATGTTCTCCTATCTTTCATCATTCTGCCAAGTCACTTTTCGTCGAATGGCAGCCTCAATTTGTCACTAAATACATTGTCCCCATCGAATTCACAAGTATAGTTTGTCACCCAACATTTAGTAATTAAATTGTGGCTTTGCTGGTGATTTCAGTCGTGTATCTTCCTGGACTCAAGGCTTTGAACAAACATAAGCATATTAATTGTAAATAATTGGATGGCTAGGAACTAATTAGGGATTCATAAAGAAGGAAAAATAAGGAACGTGAGCATGCCTTACAACTAGTGAGAATTTTGAATAAAGAAAGAACATGAGTATGGGTGAGGTTGTGAAGAACATAATGAATATAATGGTTGACTTCTATCATGACTAAGAATGGAATTTTCATAAGACTTAGGATAATTTAGTTAGGGTACGAACATGAGAGTGTGAGACTTTGAGGTCTTAGAATAACCTTCTAAGTGTATATGAATAAGCTATCTAAGAGAATTTAGTTAATTAAGAGAATTCAATTAATTAAGAGAATTCCTTTAGAGACAAACTTTGTAAGAAAAGCTAAACCTAAACAAGAATTCATAATACACTTTAAAAATGTGTTAATTTATTTAACAACAATATTATGTTACTGTGGGTCCATGTGAGTGACCATTGATTGTGTTAATTCTTACTTTGGCAAAGTGTGACATATGATGGAATAGTATGTAATAATGATCATACATGATTATGCATAGAGTCTGTATGCATTGTGAATGTCCGTGGGACTGTCGTAAGGCCTAGTTGCCTAGGAGTTGAACACACCTTAGTGCGGGTGCGAATAGACAAGTGTAGGCCATTGGTTGACCTTGGGGGCGTTAGGGTGCGAGTACCTCGCAATGGGCTGTTGGTAGCTCTCTGTTCGTGGGGCAGACCGATGCAAACGCACTGATGATCCGGACCAAGACACTGTCCTATATCACGATCTAGTGCAGACTGTCTGTATAATGTCATGATGTGCACGTGGGAAAATTCAGAATTATAGCACTTTGGCCTCAGCAGCCTAGTTGCAGACATGTTGCCTGATCTTTCTCTCTGACCGTTTGTGTCTAGCTCCATGGAGTAGGATTTTGATTTTGTATGCATATGCATAGTGGGTCCATGAATTATCTAGCATTCATTGTTATTATAAATGGACTCGTTGCATTCTTCGATATATATATAGCGCACTCGGAACTGTTTGGTTGATTATAACTGCTACTAAATTTTTATTATCATTATTGCTGTCAAAAATGCTATGTGGGCGCTTTGCGCCGTTTGGTCTCTTGTTGCTATAATTGGTAATGATGGTAGGATGTCTTACCTCTTTCTTGTACTTTTCTTGTTCTATGTAAAAATTTGGTTAAAGACTGTAAGAGGGAACGAGGTTGGATTCCTCTGGATTTTCTTGGTTTGACCTACTGTATCCGGTGATGTTGTCGCGAAGGGAGTTCTATTGGGTTCGCTCGAATTTTGTTCACTGGTGGTGCCAAGACTTGGCGAGACGACTGGACTGGCAAGCGTATGCGATATGTTGGGGATCTGACTTTGACCATGAAGGGGACTGCGATTGAGGACTCTCTTCTATATTTCTAACTACGCCGGTGAGCCCGGTGTTGCCTCACGCATTCGGAATCCGATGGAGTGCCCAACTCCTTAGTCGTGGATATGTTATGGGTAGTTTATGTTTTATTTTGCATTACCTGTATAAAGTGTATTTTGAGTATATATATGTTTTAAGGTGATTATTAAGTCTAAAATATTGTAAATTGAGTACATCTTATAATTCATATTTTAACTAGCTATATATGTGACTATTCATTCGTGGCTCCTATTTTCCTCGTATGCGAACTGATTGAATTTTTGTAAAGTTTGTTACTTGACAATGTTAGCACGCCGAAATTTTAGTGACCATGACATAATGACGATTGTGCCTTGGTTATTAAATCGAGGGGTGTTACATTCATCACTAGTCCATATCCCGGCTCAACAGGATGAACTGCTCTGATACCAAAATGTAACGTCCTAATACTAATACTAATACTAATACTAATGACATATCCAGATTTGTGCATTAGTAATTATATCTAGGCACATCACTTAGATTAATATAAATCCTTATGAAAAAGTGTACACAAAATATAAAAATATGAGTTTGTAGCGGAAATACATAATACATAACTTTAGAAGTCTATAACAAGCTATACATCATTGTACAATACATACATAATTTTCCACTAAGGCACATTGTAACACCCCAACTTTTGAGATAATTACAATATAGTCCTAAATGTACTGTTTTGTGAATTCTGTGAGTAGTAAATTAAATTTAACTGTTTCGTGAGTGTATTTGACTGTTGTATGTGATTTGCTCTGAGCTAGGGAAATAATAATTTTTTGTCGGGAAAAATCTTATTTTAATTAATTAGAGCTAGAGGATCTTACTAAACCCAATTCTGATTGATATATATATATTAATCTTTTAATTTTAGGATTTAACTGTGTAATAAAATAATTTTATATTATTATAATATTATTTTTATTACGACTACCTACTATCTCAAAAATAATAGAAATCTGCTTCAAAATGACCATAGACCCTTAAAAGTCTGTGGGACTCGCGTTTAGAAAAGCAGTCAACGATTCTGACTGGACAAATTTCTAAGCCAATGGGAGCAAGTCAACAAAGGTGGCTTGAAAAATTCTAACCAATAGGAATACATCAAAGAAAGAAGCATGTACTTTAATATGGACCATTGGATGAAGACTTAGTTAGGAAGCCTTTGATCTTAACCGTTGATCAAATCAATGGTGAGATAAGAATTCAAGTTTTATCACCAATCAATATGCACTTTAGATTACATCAAGGGCTAGGAATTAAAGTTGAAATCAAAGGTTGAGATTATGTCAAACATAGTGGCTTGACTTTGTTTAGTAGCTAATTAAACCTAATTTAGTTAATCTAATTACCTAATTAGCAAACTAAGTAAACTAACCTAGTTGTTGATTAGTTATAATCTAATTATTAATTAGAGATCCTAATTTTGTTTAGAGGTTATAATATATGCTAATATATATTAAACTAATTAGTTATATAATTAGAATGTTAATTAAATATATTTAGGAGACTTAACCTACTTAATTACCTATTTAATTAGCATGGAATTAGTCTTTAATTGAACCAAATTAAACCCCCTAAACCCAAGGAACCCCACGGCCATGAAGGGTAAAATGGCCAAGTCTTCACAAGTTCTACATGGTTCTTGAACCATCCATGACATAAGCCATGTCCTTGCTTAGTGTGAACACAAATAGATATTTACCTATCCAAATTAAACACTCAACCTCACCCAAAATACTCACACGGAAGCCCCCTCATTTTTAAACTTGATATTTACTTTTTACACTTATCCAAATTCAAGCTTTCTTTTCTCTCAAAAAAACACCAAGAACACCAAACAACTTTCTCTTCCATTTTCTCCCTAGAATTCGGCCAACACCCAAAACCCCACCATCAATCTTCTATAATTTTACCTCTTCAATTTTCCTAAACCAAAATCATATTCTAAACATTTTTCCTTCACAAGGTTTTGTCAAAAACCTACTCTATCTAGTTCAAAATCAAAGCTTTTGTTCACTTTCCAAAGGGTAAGTTTTGATCCTATGGTTTAAAAGTTGATTTGTGATTTTCTAAACCATGTTTGTTCCATGGTTTTTCAATCTTGATCCTTGTATATGTTTTTACTAATTATTTAAGAATTATTAGGATTTTGTGTTGATTTTCAAGAAAACAAGGAGAAGGAGGAGACTAGTCGATTTTTGTCTTCAAGAAGTAAGAGGGAGATTTAATCTCATCAACCCTAAGTGGTGATGGGAAAATGGATTGTTTGTGTGTAAAGAATCCCCAAGGATTCGTTTATGTGGTTGTTTAAAAGCTTTCCTATTTGTGATTGATTTTAATTGCTATGCATGCTTATGGTTTTTATTATTGATTTTAATTACTATGTATGTTTATAGTCTTAATATATTGTATGTGTTGATAATTTTATAATTATTAAAGTAGCATGTGAATAACATGTAACGATTTGCATGAGTGTTCCAAAGAACACAAAGAGGCTCACGGCCTTACCATTAAACAGAGAACCAAAATGTTCTCAAACATTTTCTAAATCAATGATTTAAAGAATTTAGGTAAAATAATAAATGTGAGAATGATTTAGATTGATTTCGGCCAACATGCCATTTTATTTTTTAAGATAGGTTAAGAAATTGATTTACAAAAGAAATTGATTCCCAATGAATCTTTGAGAAATAAAGTAAATAAACTTAGTTTAGAATTCTAAGTTTAGTAGAATTTATTATAAGCAAGAAATAAAGTGAACACTTGAAAAATACTAAACGTAGAGCTCACTCTATAAGTTTTGAAGCGCGTTAGCAAGTTTCAAAGTGTAACTATTAGGTAAGATTAAAATAAATGCAATTTAGAGGAAAATGTTAAAAATACCATATCTTGATTTTATAGGCAAAATCTTTGCCAAAATTTACTAAAATCGATGAATAAAATGAAAAGATTCCATAATATATTTATAAAATAAGGAAAATACTTTATGTAGTTTAAAAGTACTAGATATAGTCTACACATATTTAAAACGATGATTTTAAGCTATATGGTTAAGAAAATGATTTAAAAATCTTACGCGATTGAGAAAATGATTTAAAAACATTACGCGATGTTCAAAAATGTCAAAATATATTTATGCGATTTTAAAACGTTTGTGAAAATGACGTGATTGTGAAAACGCGATAAAATTTCTATGCGACTAAATGGAACAGCGAGTTTTACTGTCGGGCCAAAGTGGTGGACCCGGACATGTGGTGAGATAGTACTGTCAAGTGGAGACAGACTATATCTTGGTATATTGAGACTGAGGGTATTTTTGTAAATATGGTAAAATATAGATATTAAGGGTATTTTTATAATTTTAGATCATGCTTAGAGTGTTGTGTCAATTTGGTTGATAATTGGCGATTGATTGATGAGACGAATTACACCGTGTTGTGGTGTGATAGGCGTAGTGTAGCTCAATTATATGAACTTGGAGGCATTAGTGTGTGGAGAATTCTACATGGGGACAATGGGTTGCTCCTCTGGGCCGTGGTAATGGGCAACACACTAATGATCTCGACAAGCACTATTCTTAATCGAGATCTTGAGGGACTACTATGTACTATGCCTGTAGTGCACGATGTTTGGACTGTGTACTACTACACGATATTTGGACTGTGGGCTATAGACACGACGTTAGACAGTGCAATAGTTTGGTTGGGCAGCCAGAAGTACTATTAGTTCTTTTCGAATCATTCTCTCTGATATTCGTGTTTAGCTCCATGAAGTAGGAACGAGTCACTGTGTGTTCATTCATTATCTGCATTTTACTGCTTACTATAATCTGTGATAAAATGTATGATGTATTATTTTGCTATATTGTGTGTGATATAATGGTATGTATTAGTTCACTATATTATGCATGATATGTTGGTATGTACTATCGTGATAATTGTTTGTATTGTCGTTTTCTTATTTGCCATGCGGGTAATGATGTAGATTGTCTCACCTCTTTATATGTTTTTCTCTATATTAATATTATTTTCATAAAGAGTTTGAGCAAGAAGAGGAACAGCCTCTTGAGATACAGTATCCGGACGAGCACCAGCTGGGTGAGCTGTACGAGGAAGACGAGCCGATAAATCATCCTCACTATCAGGACTGATCTTGAGATCATGGCATTGCCGGGATTTTTTGGGTTTGTGAGACTTAAGTTTCACGGAGGTTCGGAGGCCTGGCGTATGCGAGTGGATAGAGGAACAGTTATCTACGTGGGACGTTTGACTGTGTCCCTATGTAGAGAGTACGATGGAGATGTTATATTTACTACTATGTTGTATTTACATCTAGAGTTGCCTCTGACTCTTAGGCGTTACTGGCAAGGAATCTTCCATGCGCCTAGCGAGCTCAATAGTGAGTCAACAGCCCGGACTCGTGTCGGTAGAGCTGTAGGACCTCCAAGAGTTCTGTTTTTCAATGATCTTTCTGAAGATGATCCATCGGAGGGTTAGAAATCTTTTGAGGTGCACTTGGGCAATACTATGTTTTAATTTTATATCAACTTTTTACTGCTTTGTTAAATATTTGTTGTTGTAAATTATATGTGTATTTAAGACAAATATCATATGTATATTATAGCGTGGTTATGTTTGTTTTATTTTGTGTTCTGTGTTATTTTATTTAATGTTATAAGTATAAAAGGAAAAATTTTACCACTAATATTATTTAAGTATCAAATATTTTATAACTTAGGTAAGAATTTTATTTTATTTTATTGCATCATAAATGTGATGCTCTCACAAGGGTGTTACACACATAAATGTATACAACCATGTACAGAACATCAAACAAAAAGAAATAAAGTATCTCTAAGTCCAGGTCCTTCTTCTCTCTTATCTGCACGTGGTTGTCTTGGAATCATTATAAAAATTCAAACAAATAGGGTGAGAATCTAACAATTCTCAGTAGTTTATTATAAAATCCATGTTATCATAACAATTCTAGCTGTTTCGGGGAAAATCAAGTGAATCTTATAAACTAATTTCGTAGAAAGCTTGCTAATGCCAAAACAGTTTCCTTTCTCTTCTCGAAATAGAGGGTTCATTTATGTCCTTTTACAAAATCATTCATAGAATTAACTAATTCATTGAGTATCATTATTTATCAAAGATAAATTTTTATTTTATATCATCATATTTTGTGTATCATCAGTCATCATATCTCATCATTCATCATGTATCAAAATCAATCATTATATCTCATCATTCATCATTTATTAAAAGGGTATGGAGGGAATGTCCATCTTCACAATACTTTACTCTTGATTTTAAGTTAGTGCACTTCAACCTATTTGTAACAGTCTTATCTTGTTACACAAAACTACTCCAAGTAACCCAAGTCACCTCTATTGAGGGAATGCCCATCCTTCATCTTGAGTTATAGGTAGAGAGGGAATGTTCGTCCTCAACTACTCTGATAGGGAGAGTATCATCCTTCCTCACACTATCAATAATCTAGGAACACCTCAAATAGAGAGGGAATGTCCATCCTCAATTACTTATCATCTAGGAAAGCTCAAGTAAAGAGGGAATGAATGTCCATCCTCAACCTAAATAACTCTAGAAGAAAGGGAATGTCACATCCTCTCATACCATTGTTTGAGTTTTACCCTAAGTAAGACGATAATTTCCTAGATATTAGGTTACCCTTGAAAATTGAATATTATCTCTTGGTTGTCCATCTCAACCATCAATCTCATCATGCATGCAATAAGATATTCCAGTATATCATTTCACATTATTGTATAATACAATTCATAATCTAGTTTCCATAATTTCAACGTGCATCTTAAAATCATTTAATTGTTTAACATTTCAAAATATGTGTGTTTAAACAGGATAATCAATTAGCACCTAGCTCTATTCAATTATCATTAGTTAAACAGGTCATTTTTCAAGTCCATAATCGATTACCATTGTTGGTTAATCGATTATGAACTTCCTATGGCATTCTGTTAAAGACCAATAATCGATTACCATCCTTCAATAATCGGTTATTGCTTTGTTTTATCATTCTGCCACACACAAATAATCAGTTAGGCCTTGGCTCTAACCAGTTATTGCCTAACATGACATTCTATAATGTTCTGATAATCGGTTAGACCTCAACCATAACCGGTTATTTCAATCTCAAGATATTCTATTACGCATAGATAATTAGTTATGCCTTCGTCATAATCAGTTATCTGGTGTGGTTTCAACAGAAAAATAAAGTTTCAAGCCAAAACAACCTAAATCAATCACATATATATCAAATACAATAAAATACCTCATAATATCCAACCAAATCAATCACAAAATGGTATAGCAAATATGAGTAAGCCTCAAACCCTTTTATCTATCTCTTTCACAATCTCAAATCCTTAGAGTTTCAAATCCAAAAGAGATAAACTTAAACTCACAAGCATAACACAAGAATACCATTCCAAATTCATAAATTTTGTAATTCAAAACTTATCATTCAATCAAGGTTTTCATTCAAAACTCTAAGAAATCAAGTTAAGGTAAGAAAAGTATAAGAAAACAATGCCCTACCTAGCTTGTAGACACTTTCTTCTTCCCTTTCTTATATTCTTTTTCTTTTTCCTCTTGCCCTTTTCTTCCCTTTTGATTCTTCCTTTCTTTATTTTATTTTCTTTCTTCTATTGGATAATGAGAGAACGAGAGAGTGAGAAAAGTAAGAGAAAATGAAGTTAACAAAGAGATAAGGATGAGTGAGTGAGGTGGTGGAGGAAGAAAATAAGATAGAAAAATAAAATCTGACTGGAAACATTATATTTGTTAAGAATACTTTAATCCTCCAACACTAAATTTTCTAACCTTCATAGGTATTATAGAAAATTCTAGAATTTTATTCTATTCTCTATTTCATCATTCAATAATTTTTCTTATACTCCTTTATCAGTCACTAAGCTTCATTATTTTTTCCTAGGTTAAGTTAAACCTATGGAATTGAACTAAGAAGCTTTTAGGTGCCCATTATAATCTATTTTCAATCTCAGATTAATCTTCATCCTCTATTTGACATTAGTTCATTGTAACATCCTAATACCATCACCTTAGTATATTTGACATATACTTAGATAAGTAGTATTAGCTATGCTACTTCTAACTTAACATTAACTAACCCATAACATTTGCATAAATAATTATGGAGAGCCACAAGAAAAGGTCATTGATAGCAATATATTTAATTCATTTAATGATCCTCTCACTAGGTGTCTTAAGGTTCATTTTGGAGTAATTAAATTAGTTTTGTCACATTTTATGATATTGGGCCTAATTAGGTCATTGAAGGAATTATTACATGAATTAACCTTAATTTGGTTATTTAGCAGTGTTTAGTATTTTGGCTATAATCTGAGTTTCAAATATCTGATTGGTGTGATTCTAGTCTTCTAGGAAAGTTAAGACAAATATCCACAAGTTTCATAAGACCTCAAGAGCTGAATCATATGTTTGGATAATTTAAATTGAAGTTAAAGCAAGAGCTAGAATGTTGATCCTTACAGCTTGACCTTTGCGCACTCATCAGCCCATATCTTGAGTTGTACGAGTTCAATGGATGTCAAACCAAGCCCAAATGAAATATAAGACACAAATATACAACTCTTGTGAAGACTCCTCCTAAAATACGTCGTTTTTGGCATGTAATTGAAGCTGGAAAACAAAGACAAGTTGTTGACAAGTTAGGCCACTTAATTGAGCAGAACTTGAGTTGTAGGACTCTAAATGACATGGGACTTAGGCCCAATGATTCCTAATTGACCCAGCTTTTTAAGGGTGAGAGAAGAAGTCCAAGAACCATCTTTTCATTCAGCATTTTTCACTCTCTCTAGATCCCTCTTATCTCTCTTCTCTCTAGATTTTTCCCTCTCTTTCTGTAAGTTCTTCTGTCTCATTCATGGAGGGGTAGAGCCTTTAATCAATCCAAGGGATTGACATTCTTGATGCTTAATCTTGAGATTCTATTTTAATTATTTTACATTCAATTATTAATCAAGTTTCTCTTATTCATCTTTGCTTAATTATGATTGAGTTGCTTAATTTCATTGGGTTTTTCATATGATAATTGTGCAATTACCATGTATGAAAGATGAATTGTAGAGACTACACAAGGCATTAAATTTGTTTGATGAAATGTTTAGCTTGGTTGGATTTTGGTTTTTAAGTTAATTCTGTTTTGGATGGATGCTTAATTTGTCTAACATTATTTAGTTGAATTCTGGATGCGTATCTAGTAGAAGATCCATGAATCCTTTTAAGGCATCTTGATATGATCTAAGACCAAGAATTCGGTTGATAATTGAATGAACCTATAATGATCAAGGATGGATTAAAATAAAGATTGGATAATTCTCTTAGATTGGCTATTTTGTAATTCTGTTTTCTCTTCTTTAATTTCTTTTTCTTTTTGTTATTTGATTTTACAAACCCTTTTTCCTTTTGTTTACTAACATCTTAATTTGATTTTGTGATCATAATCAAAGTGATCTGTGGGCTCAAGCAGGTGTTACCTTATATTACAAGTTATTTTGGTAAACTGGTTATAAATTAATTTAATTTTGGGAGCCTCAGTAGTTATCAGTCATACATATATACATCATTAGCATCAAAGGCAAAGTGTTATACATAAAATTTTATACAAACTCAAAGTGAATATAAATAAATAAATAAGTTTTATACAAACCAAAGCAAAATAAACTACACTAGTTCTTCTGCTTCCTCGTTTATTTTCACTTTGAAGGGTCTTGACCTAGATTCACACGGAGACACAGCAGGATGAGAATTCATAATTCTCAATATAAGTATTCCAAAACTAGCATTTATACATTCACAAAGAAAAAATGAACTCATTGAAGTCAAATTATGTTTGCAATAGATAAATGAGACTCTACTCATTACTATAAGGATATTCACATACTCATTATGTAATACTTATAAAGCGAGCATGATCCTAAACACACTTCATTACCAACGAAAGAGACAACTGCCCATACAATTATCCAATAATGCAATGTATAAGATGTAATATGATTTTTCCTAAGAAATGTCCTAACAATATGTTTGTGCAATGCTTGTGCAAGTTTTTATTTTAGAAAACCATGATACTTACTTATTCCCAAGAACCACGTTCCTTTGTATTTGTTTGAGTAGGATAGGCAATTAAGCCCTAACACTACCTAGTAATAAGTGGATTCCTTCCCCTCACAAAGGTAAGAGTACTGGTACCACCCCCTTACCGATAACCCTGACCATAATAGCATCACATGCTACGAGAAGTTAGGATCTCATATCCCAATCTCTAGCCAAATGATTGTGCACACCATATAAGGTCACAATACATAGGAATAGTAAGTTTAAAAATCTTCAAGATTATATTTCAAATCACATTTGAAAATCATAAGGTTCACAACAATTAAGTGAAAAAGCAATACTAGTAACTTAAGACTCTACCTCTACTTATCACATAAGCAGGAAGATCCATGTCACTACCATTCTTGTATCTAGTACCTCACATCATCACTTTACAAGTGATTTCAAGACAACCTCAAGTTGCTCAAGGTTCTAGACATTACCTTATAGCATTTCATAACACTTGGATGCCCAAGGTTTCACCAAATCACATCAGAAGGCTCACCCTAACCAAGTGAAAGATCTAAAACTAGAAAACATTCACTCTTGGCTCAACTTTATCTCATAAAGGAACCAACCCATGTCTCTAGCAATTCCACAAAGCTTAACCTTGATGAACAAGGAAGCATACATCATTTATGCACCTTAAGCTCAACTTTAACTCTAAAGGAGCAACCTATGCATAAAGGTAGGCATAATATACCAAACAAACCCACATTAGTTGTTTCTAGTACACGTTATCATCGCTTTCTAGGTGATACCAAAAGCAACCTCTTGTTGATCAAAAGCCTAGATAACAACCTATGGCAATCCATACCCAATGGATTCACAAAGGCTCCTACTTTCCCATATATGCAAGGTAGTAATTTGCTCCATGAAATACCTCTACTAGTGTCTCAACACACTTTATAAAGTATATATAAGTGATCCTTGCAAGTGGGAAAGTCCATTTTCTCAAAATAAAAAACTTTGAGAAAATCAGAACTGGGCGCCTAGAAAGGCTGATTTTCATGAATGCAACAAATGTACATCTTAACTTCAAAAATTATGGAATTTTATAGGAAAATAGCCTTATATCATATCTTTCAAATTAAGTAAACCTCACTTCATTTGACTTAGTGTACCTAAAGGTATGCAACAAAAAGTAGAAGTTGAAATAGGACAACTAGCTATTTTACGAGAATCTAACCTTACATTAAATTAAAATTGGGAATGCATGAAGAGTGCAAAATTATTAAAATTTTTACCTCTTATGGCCTTACATGTCAACTTCAAAATGCCACTAGTTTCATGTATTTTAGACCTTAGAACAAGAAGTTATGTAATCTGCTTTAATAGGTGTCAGTTTGCTTGTTTCTATAGAATTTGTCTCAAACTCAAACTGAAACTGGTGCTACTTGGGTTACCCTAAAAATCTAAAAATTTTATTACATGAAGCCTTATATCTTAACTTTCAAATGAAATAAGTAGCAGGTCATTTTGATGACTACAACTCAAGTTATGCTACTAGCACCACAAGTTGTCAGAATTTGATTTTATGCAAAATCAACCCTGACTTTAATCTAAAACTGGGATTTTGTCTAGCTTATGAAAATTCTAAAGTTTTCCACTATTAAATTCTCAATCTCTCAGTTTCCAAACCTCATTCATGGGTTCTAAGTGATTTATAATCACAAAAAGGTTTCTAAACATGTAGTAATCTCTTAAACAAGCTCTCAACACTTATAGTCGTGGATTTAAGATCAAAATCCTAACCTTTCCATACCCATTTTTCAAAATTCAACACAAAGTGTTTCATGGATACTTCCCAAGATTAAAACTATCAACCATGCCTAGATCAACTCAAGTTGATCCATGAAATGAGTTTACCACAAGTTTAACTAATCCAAAACATGATAAAGCCACAAAAACCCATTTTCCAAGCTCAAGCATATAACCACAAGTATGAACAGAAAAGAGGAAGAAATGGAAGATGAAAACAACCACCCCTACCTCAAAGGTGTGATGGATGATCAAGCCTTGGCTTTGCCTTTGATTTTCCTCCTCTTTCTTTTCCTTTTCTTCCTTCTTTTCTCTGTTTTCGTTTCTCTCTTCTGCGGTTGCTGTGACGTGAGAAAGAGAGAGTGAAAGGTGAGAGAAAAATGTCTCAAAAAGGTCAAAATGAGTGGCTAAAAACATGAGGCTTAGAAGTCTTTAGGATATTTTGCTGAAATTTATATATTTGTTAAGAACATTTAAATTTCTCCAAATCAAGTTTCCTAACTTCCATAGGCATTAAAATAAATCCTAAGATTCATATCAATCCTAATTTCACCATTTCCATAAATTTTTATATCTTAGCTAAGTCAATCTGGTAATAAAACACTCACTCAGTGTCCTTAAAAATACCAAACTAACTTAGTTTGTCCTCAAACTTTAACCACAACACAAACTATATATTTGTGACCTAGAAATAAACTTTTCATGTTTATTTCCATTAACTAAGTAGTTTAAGCCATTTCTTGAGCTTATAATAGCTATTTTTCACATATAATGTTACAACAAAGTGACTAAACTAACTCAAAAAGTCACAAAATTAAACAGGCATGTTAAGTAAGTATTATGCTACCTCTGTAACCATAGGCAAGTCTAACATGTCAAAAGAGGATGTTACATTCTCCCATCCTTTTTAAAATTTTGTTCCCTAAATTTAGTCTCTCGCTATTAAAAGCTCTAAGGTCTCTAATAGATATCACACTAGAAGGAATCTCATCTCCCTTAGTGGTATCTAACAACTCAACTCATCTTATACCAAGCCTTTAAGAATATCCTAATGAGTTTCCAACTATTAGTAAACACAAAAGAATACCTTGTATAGGATCAAAAGATTGAGCTTTCTCTTTGCCACTAAGAATATATACCCTTCCTATAGCCATCGGTCTAGGATTGGGCATAATTCCCTGCCTCTGTGGACACCCCCTAGCATAGTGCCCTGGTTGACCACACAAAAACACACCACACAAGGTTTATCGTCATGTGGCCTTCCACACACACGGCGTTCAGGCTCTAAGGTTTCCACCTGAACTTGCTCATCTTCATCGTCTTCATCATCTTGTGAATAACTGGATGTAGAAACAGTTTGTTCAGACTCATCTTGTGGATAGCTAGGTGTAGAAACATATTCCTCATACCCATCATCCACCCTTTTCCTTATTTGAAGTTCTTGTGATCTTTGCTCCTCTTGAGACTTACCAACATGACCCTCAACAATTCTACACTTGTTCACCAAGGCCAAAAAGTATCATATTTTGAAAGGTCTAATGACCCTCTGAATGTCCTCCCTCAATCCTTCTTCAAACTTAACACATTTCCAACTCCCGTCTCTGTTGAATCTGATATAGGATGAGAACTTCAACAACTCATTAAACTTGACCACAT
Organism: Ormosia semicastrata; assembly: GCA_029884595.1. Taxonomy (NCBI): domain Eukaryota; kingdom Viridiplantae; phylum Streptophyta; class Magnoliopsida; order Fabales; family Fabaceae; genus Ormosia; species Ormosia semicastrata. The sequence goes on from JAQQTO010000060.1 coordinate 83,729,983, forward strand.
ACTGACCAATCAGATGTCGCCTTATTCCAACCTCAAGAACTCCATCTCCTTTGCATTTTGTAGATTTCGAGGGAAATACTTCTCCAGAAAAGAATTCTTAAATATCTCCCATGTAATCTGAGTGCCAGATGCCTCAAACAACCTCTTGGCATCGGTCCACCAATCCTCTGCCTCCTCTACTAACATGTAGGTAGCAAATAAGACTCTCTATTCATCCGAGCACACCATGACTGTGAAGATCTTCTCCATCTCCTTAAGCCACCCTTTACCTTAACTGGGTCATACTCTCCCTTAAAAGATGAAGGGTTGGCCTTCCGAAACTCTGAGAGATCTTGGAAGTTCTAGTTCTGCCTCATGGGTACTTCTTGTACTAGCTACATTGGCTGAACTAGTGGTGTATATTATTGAGGTGGAATTTCTCCCATCCTCTCTAGAATCCTTGCATTCATGGCAGTCTGCTCCCTCAAGGAATCTGCCATAACCATAAAGGCTCTAGCAATATCTGGGCCCTCATTGGCTGAGTTCTTATTCTCCTTGGTTCACCTTGGAGGTGCCATAGTTTCTTGTACACACCAAACAACACATATTGAGTTGATTAGTCTTAATATTATGTAACAGTGTGATAGTAGCTAATAACATTCCAACCTAAGGCAAGTCATGCAATCTTATTCAAACATCTCACAAAGAGACAAGAAAAGCACAATAGGAATTTTTAACATGCCTAAGCATAGTCAATCCATACCTCGACTCAACAAGATGAATTGCTCTGATACCATAGTGTAACATCCTAATACCAACACCCTAGTATATCTGACATATACCTGGATAAACAGTATTAACTATGCTACTTCTAACTTAACATTAACTAAACCATAACATTTACACAAATAATTATGAAGAGCCACAAGAAAAGGTCATACATATATACATCATTAGCCTAAAAGGCAAAGTGTTATACACACAACTTTATACTAACTCAAAATGAAAATAAATAAATACATAAGCTTTGTACAAACTAAAGCAAAATAAAGTACACTAGTTCTTCTGCTTTCTCGTCTCTTTTCCCTTTGAAGGGTCTTGACCTAGATTTACATGTGTAATTGGCATTGGCTAAAGCAATGGTTTTGATGATAACAAACAAGAAAGAAATGGTTGTGCAATGATCAAGTCCTAAGAATCTCCAAGTTTAAGCATATAGGACTTAGATCTTATGTAAAGGTAATTAGGAATCATACTAAGCTCATTTCTTAGTTTTTAACTTAACTTAAATAGCTTTGCAAAATCATGATTTATACTTCTGAAAATTTGGTTTATGTTTGAGCAAAATGTTTTTAGAAAGGTTGAAAAGGTTTTGAGAATCCTTGGTTACAAATTCCTTTAGAAGTCTTGTCTTCTTGACAATCAAATAACTAGTTATCATTGTTCAATAATTAGTTATCACTGTTCAAATAACTGATTATCTAAAACCCAATAACTAATTATCACTATTCAATAACTGGTTATTTGCCAAAGTTATAAACACACCAAAATACTTTTTAAATGGAATAACCGATTATGGAATTCCTATAACTGGTTATTCACTAAGTTAAGAACCAATTCTTATGATTTTCTAAAAGCTCATAACTGATTATTGAATCTCTATAATTGGTTATTCTATTTAAAAGGATCATAATTGGTTATGGATTTCCAATAACCGGTTATGTTAAACCAAATAACCAGTTATTGGAAATCATAACCGGTTATCTGAGAAAGTAGAAAACACTTTTCAATGGCTTTATTGGAGCTTTTAATGCTTCTAACTACCACCAATAGTTCTTAATTACTTTGGGCTATAAATATAAGTTGTTGGGAATTTATGAAGGTTTGAAAAATAATTTGAAAATTATTTTTGAGCATTAAATTTGTATTTTCACTATCATTTCACCTATACTCTATTTTGAGCTTTAAAAGTGTGAATCATTGATACCCATAAAGCTTCAATTAGTATTATCTACTTTTGAGAGAGTTTCAATTCATCTATACTTTGTTTAATCTGTAAAGAATGTGAGGTATCCCTCAAATAATTTGTAAGGGTGAGATATCCCTTGGAGTTTAGGCTCAAGTACAAGGCGTGAGGTATCCCAAAGTGGGTTGAGTGCTATAGTTTGTAAAGGTTGTAAGCACTTGTTGAAACTTGAAGATATAGTGAAAAATCTCGGGTGATTACTTGAGGACTGGACATAGGCCATAAGTGGATTGGTGGATGAACCAGGATAAATCTTGTGTTTATTTTTCTAAACTCACTCCTTTACTTTTGTGCACTGTTTTGTTGGCTTACTTGAATACTATCATGCTTGGGTGTTCTATTTGTGAGTGAAAGCTTTCAATCTTATCTATCCATTAATCTCTATCAATCAATAGCTTCAACGAAAATTAATAATCAAGTGTTTTGCGAAAGATTTATGAAAATATTTTACAAACTCAATTCACCTCCCCTCTTGAGTATTGAGGCCACTTGGTAACAACATGGACACATAGCGGGGTGAAAATTCATAATTCTCAGTATAAGTATTCCAAAACTAACATTTACACATTCACAATGAATAAATGAACTTATTTAAGTCAGATTATGTTTGCAATAGATAAATGAGACTCTACTCATTAAAATAAGAAAAATAACATACTCATTATGTAATACTCATAAAGTAAGCATAATCCTAAACACACTTCATTACCAACTAAAGAGAAAACTGCGCATACAATTGTCCAATAATGCAATGTTTAATATGTAATGTGATTATGCCTAAGAAATGTCCTAACAATATGTTTGTACAATGCTTGTGCAAGTTTTTGTTTTAGAAAACCATGATACTTACTTATTCTCAAGAACCACGTTCCTTTGTGTAACACCCTCCTTAGGGCGCCACACTTTATGTTACTAAATTACCAAATTACCCTTCAATTAGAAATCGTGCTTGTATTATAAATACGAGTTATAAAATTTCTTGATGATAATAAGATAAACTTAACAGAAAATAAAAACATAACAACATTGTTACAAATAATTTACATCATATATAGACATACAAGCGTTTAGTACTGTCACACTTAGATATCTTACAAACTAGACTGCCAAAATATTTAAACTTTAAACTTTAATTTAAACTATTATACTGCCCAAGTCTTACTAGACAGCAGAACCCTCAGACGGGTCCTCCTCAGATTCCTCAGCATATAGGAATCCGTCATGATGTGCAGTCCTACGGACAGGTGTCCGAGCAGACGACACAATACTAATCGTACTGGGAGTACGATAGTAAGCTCCCCAATACTGCCTAATGGATATTGGGAACTCTAGTTGTACATAAATATTGACAGAAAAGTAAGGGTGTCCTAAATGTTGTCTACTCAGTCTAATATTTAGGTCTCCCATGTAATAGATCCTCTCTCTCTCTAGATCAACAGTCCATGCCTCATCTCCTCCGATGCATGTCAGCTTCAGGTAGCCAAGGAAACTAGGCATCTCCATCTCTTCAAAACTCGACGTCCTCAGCAGGAATCTGCTCCTCCTCAACTTCTCGCTCTATCTCTTGCTCGACGTCTTAACAAATATAATTATAACATAGAACATACATACAAAGAGGTGAGATCACTTACGCCAATACCAGTATGGCAGTAATGAAGATACACACATACAATATCTCAATACAGTTATTATATCATAATTACAGTTATGCCACTAACATCATTATCACCATAAAACATATAATACACAATAATTACAATCATACCATTATCAATAATCAAATAACCAATAAATCAATTATCATAAACAGGAATTACGATAATACCCTCTATCATTATATGTATGCACACAGACTCAATTTCCTACTCCATGGAGCTACAACTCAGGTCGGAGAGAGTGATCGAAAAGATTTATCGGTACTAACATGCCTCGGACCACGTGCTCAGCCTTGCACATCCAGCATATACACGACAGTCTTTATCAGATCATGATTAGGGATAGTGTCTCGGTCCGGATCATTGGTGTGTTGCGTCGGTCTAACCCACGCGTACGGTAAGAGCTACCAACTGCCCATTGTAGGCAACCCGCACCCCAATGCCCCCAAGGTCAACGAGTGACTTACACCACGCATATCGCACCCACTCAGGAGGTGTAGTCTCTCCTAGGCAATTAGCTCCATACAGTCCATCAGACCTTTCCAATGCATGTATCATGCACTATTCACATTTTCAATTTATATCACACATTCGGGGTCCACACAATAATCTAACAGTATTATTACTATATTTTATTCACGTAGTCATATTTTCACATTTTCTCAATCGCGACTCAATTCTGTCACCTTTTCAAATCGCGTAGCGATTTTCTAACGTTTTCAAATCGCGTAAATATTTTTCTTACGATTTAAATAAAAAATATTATTTTTCTCATTTTAATACTAAAATTGACTTTATTTTTCATATTTGCACATTAGTCTCTCAAAAACTCATATTTACGTATTAATCCCTCAAAAAATTAATATTTATGAATTAGTCCCTCAAAAATTAATATTTATAAAAAAGTCCCTCATAAAATTTATATTTATGAAAAAGTCCATCATAAAATTCATATTTATAAAATCATCCCTTTTTTATAAAATATTTGCAATTTGACCCCTCTAAAAATAATATTTATAATATGACCCCTCTAAAAATAAGTATTTATATAATGGCCCCTCATTTTGATAAAATTTGCAATTTAGTCCCTCTTTTATAAAAATTTGTGGTATAATTCCTCTAAAAATTAGTAAATGGTATTGTTTTTCAAAAATCGTTATTTCTTTTCTTTACTACCCATAAAAAAATCATTTTTACTTTACTATACTTAAATTTTTTCCCAAATTCATTTAAATCACTCAGTTCTCATTTTAATTCATCAGTGTAAGGACTTTGGTCCTTTTTCCATGGTATGGCCGTAAGCCTCAGTACTCTTTGGAGTACTCATACAATCGATTCATCATGTTGTTCACATCCTAATTTACACATACATTCTCATGCTTTCATAATTATGCATACACACAAAATATCAAAGCTTTAAGCATTTTATCACACATGCAAGCATAAAAACACAATCAAACACAACACAAACGCAATCAAATAATCGGTGAAGAACCCTTATGGATTTTTCACTGTACAAAACCATCCTCACACCACCAAAACTTGGTTGGTGAGGTTAAATCTCCCTCTTATCTCTTGAAGACAAGCTTTTCAAGCTCTCCTCCTTCTCCTTAATTTTCGTGTGGCTCACAACAATTCCTAACAATTCTAAAATAATTAGTAAAATCACAAACAAGGCTCAATAATAACAAACCATGGAACAAACATGGCTTAGAAAATTATAAACATGAATTTAAACCATAGAAATCCAAGTTTACGTCCAAGGAAGTAAGCTAGAAGTAGGTTTTTGAAGCACTTAGGATGTGATTTTGGGAAAACTTTCTAAATGGAAAGTGTTTAGAATATTGTTTAGCTTTAGGAAATGATGTGTGTGAAAATTATAGGTGAGTGATGGTGCTTGTGGGTGAAGAGGCCGAACCTATGGAGGAAAAAGGAAGGAAAAATGGTTGCTTGGTTCTTGGGATTTTTTTGAGAGAAAAGATGAAAGCTTTTTGGATGAGAGAGAAAATGAAATTTGTGAGATTGGATTGTGGAAGGCTGCTGCCGTGAATGGGTAGTGAAATTAGAGGATTTACTTGACTCAAAATATCACCAATTGGATGCACATGGAGTAGCACATGGCATAGGTCATCAATTTGACTTGTATGGATATTATGGATGGTTCAAGAACCATGTAGATGACTCCTCCAAGCTGCTGCAAACCGTGGGCTTCAAGTGAGTTTAGGGACTTTAATTTATTTTAATTCAAGTCTAATTACTTGCTAAACAAATAGCTAATTAAATTAGTTTTAGTTTCCTAACCAATCTTAACTAATTATCCAATTACATAACTAATTAATTAGACATATAATTACATATATTATAACCTCTAATTAATATTTGGATATCTAATTAGGAATTAAATTAGTTTACTTAGCTTGTTAATTAGGCCATTAAATTAATCAAATTAGTTTTAATTAGTTACTAATCAAATTCAAGCCACTATTGTTGACTTCATCTTAGCCATTGAAAATCAACTTGGTTTCCTATCCATTGATCTCATCTACGGTGGATATTACTTAGTGGTTTTGTCAAGATTCGTTTTACACCATTGATCGGATCAACGGTTAAGATTAAAGCTTCTAAAGTAAGCTTTATAATCTTACGGTTCACAAAGAAGTCTATGCTTCTTTTGTTGACTCATTCTAATTGGTTTAAAAAGTCAAGCCACCTATTTTGACTTGTTCTTATTGGTTCAAATTTCTGTCCAGTCAGAATCGTTGATTGCTGCACTAAACGTGGGCCCCACAAACTTTTTCGGGTCCACAAATAATTTTTTTTACTGTTTTTGAGACAGTAGGTACTGTTAAATAAAATAATATTATAATAATACAAAATTATTTTATTACACAGTTAAATCCTAAAAATTATAAGATTAATATATATATCAATCAGAATTGGGTTTAGTAAGATCCCCCAGCTCTAATTAATTAAAATAAGATTTTTCCCAGTCAGAAAATTATTATTTTCTTGACTCGGAGCAAATCACACAAAATGATCAAAAATGATCTCAGAACAGTCAAACTATTTTTATAACACACAGAAAATGTAAAACAGTGTAATTCTGCTATTACTATTCACATAGTCAGAATTTGGGGTGTTACACTTTGTATTTGTCTGAGTAGGATAGGTAATTAAGCCCTAACACTACCTAGTAATAAGTGGATTCCTCCCCCTCACAAAGGTAAGAGTACTGCTACCACCCCCACACCGGTAACACTGACCATAATAGCATCGCATGCTACGAGAAGTTAGGATCTCATATCCTAATCTCTGGCCAAATGGTTATGCACACCATATAAGGTCACAATACATAGGAATAGTAAGTTTAAAAATCTTCAAGATTATATTTCAAATCACATTTGAAAAATCATAAGGTTCACAACAACCAAGAGAAAAAGCAATACTAGTAACTTATGACTCTACCTCAACTTATCACATAAGCAGGAAGATCTATGTCACTAGCGTTCTTGTATCAAGTATGTCACATCAACCCTTCACAAGTGATTTCAAGACAACCTTGTAACATCCCGAAAATTTATTATTTCATTATAAACAATCATTTCATAATATTTGTGATTTTTGGTGATCTTCGTGGAATTTTCTAGAAACGTTGAATATTTTAATATATTCCTCGTTTTGCATGTGTGTTAAGCGGAGCTGGGAAAATGAAATATTTTCCCTGAGGCTGGTAAACTTTAGACTGTGGAAGCGTCGACGGGGGATCTTACTAAACCCGAGGCTGGACACAGTTTATGAGGTTTACATTTTACGAGATTTTATCTGATAAATAAAATCACTGTATCATAAAATCATCTGATGAATAATAAAATATTATTTTCATCAATCGTAACTTTTATTCACTGGGAAAATAATTCTAAATAGCGTAATTAAATCATCTGTCGAATGTATTTGATTGAGGAGACAAGCTTACTATGTACTTTATCGAGGAGCGTGCGAAACTTCTCAAGGAAGCTTCTTCCAACTGTTATTTTATTATTTCTCTCTCCTCCTATTTTGTGCAGCACGTTTGAATTAAGGGGTCTAATTCATTTCTCTCCCATTCTCCTCATTCACGCTGGTCACTCTCCCTCACGCAGATCACTATTCACTCATCTTTCTCTCTTTTCTTTCACCCCACAAAGAACAACACCATCCACCCACACCTCCGTTTTGTTCTTCCAAAACCGTCACACTCCCAAAGACCATTTCGTGTTTGGAGAACCACCATATCTGAGGAAAACATCTCCAAGGTCCTACATTTTCTTCATCTTCATCTTTTCCACTGTTAAAGTTTAAAGGTTAGAACTTTAAGGTAAAGCTCTTAGCTTTTTCATCATCTCTTCTCATTTTCGTAACCCACTGTCATTTCGATGACCATGGGTATCTATTTCAACACTTGATTCTGATTTTGGTAAGTTTGAATGTTCAAGGATCTCCTGGAAACTGAAAACGTGATTTCTGACCAAAAAGGAGCAGCCTTTCTTTGTGCTTCTCCAAGGTAAGAGGAAGACACTCCTCCTCAACCTATTTTAGCATTTAGGAACGTCTGTGATTGTGTTGAGAGTCATTCTACTTTTGTATGTTGTTTTGTATTGCATCTGTGCTATTTGATTGTTTGAGTTTTGAATATATATATATATCTGGATGTATTGGAACGTGGAATAAGGAAGGGAATGAGTCCCGATTGGTTCTCGGATAGTTACGGTGTTAGGCCAAGAAATTTGGAAACTTCATGAGGAAAACTGGTAATAGTGTGAAATCTGGTTAAAATACGTCGAATGTGAAAACCTGTCGAATTTGATAACCTAATTACTTAGTCAAATGTTAAAATCCGTCGAGTATGAACTTCTGGCCAAACCTGTCGAATTTGATATCCTAATTACTTAGTTAAATGTTAAAATCCGTCGAGTATGGACTTCTGGCCAAACCTGTCGAATTTGATATCCTAATTACTTAGTTAAATGTTAAAATCCGTCGAGTATGAACTTCTGGCCAAACCTGTCGAATTTGATATCCTAATTACTTAGTTAAATGTTAAAATCGTCGAGTATGAACTTCTCGGCCAAACCTGTCGAATTTGATATCCTAATTACTTGGTGAAATGTTAAAACTGGCCGAGTATGGACTTCGGCCAAACTTGTCGAATTTGATAACCTAATTACTTAGTAGAATGTTAAAATCCGTCGAGTATGGACTTCTGGCCAAACCTGTCGAATTTGATAACCTAATTACTTAGTAGAATGTTAAAATCCGTCGAGTATGGACTTTTGGCCAAACCTGTCGAATTTGATAACCTAATTACTTAGTAGAATGTTAAAATCCGTCGAGTATGGACTTCTGGCCAAACCTGTCGAATTTGATAACCTAATTACTTAGTAGAATGTTAAAATCCGTCGAGTATGGACTTCTGGCCAAACCTGTCGAATTTGATATCCTAATTACTTATTAAAATGTTAAAATCCGTCGAGTTTAGACTTCTGACCATTTCCGTCGAATGTCAAAACCCGTCGAGTTTACATTTTTGACCACCAAACACAATGTGAAAATCCGTCGAGTTTAGATCTTTGACCACTAAACACATTGTCAAAATCCGTCAAGTATGAACCCCGATCATGCCCGTCGAGATTGATCTTCCGACCAAAACCCGTCGAATAGAGTCCCTGGACACTTAGGAGAAACTGCCCCAAAGTCAATAATCGTCGAGTTTGAGAGACAATGCCTGTCGAGTAGATGAATTTCTCCAGACCCGTCGAAATTAGAGATTTCGACCAGTGTTTCGTCCGTTCGACACTTGGGAGATTTTCTCCAATGTCGACACCTATACCCGTCGATTTGAGGCTTTTGCTGACCCTCAGGAGGGTTCGACAGTTCTGTCCTTCATTCGACAAAACTCCCGTTCGACAAAAAATGATCTGTTGCCAATTTTGTTATAAAATGTCCCTCATTTATTTTCATCCTGCTACCATGTTGTTTTCGTCGAATGGCAGCCTCAGTTTTTCACTAAATATATGTCTCCGTCGAACTTACAAGTGCTGTTTATCACCCAACATCTAATAATTAAATTTGTGAATCTATTGGTGATTCCGACCGTGTATCTTCCTGGACTCAAAACCTTTGGACTAATAAAAGATATATTAATTATAAAGAATTGGATGACCAGAAATTAATTAGGATTCATAAACAGGGAAGAACATGAGTATAGGTGACCAGGTGAGGCACATAATGAATCTAATGATTGATTTCTAATATGACTATGAATGAGATTGTGATTATCCTTAAAATGCGCTATTGATTTTACGTGGATCCGTGAATGGGATCAGACTTCATTGTTAAATGATATGATATGCATTTGAAATAGGATTGGCCTAGTTTGGTATGAGAAGCATGATTGAGTCATGCATTGAACCCATATGCATTTAAATGTGCATTATCATTGTGACATTGGGTCGACGAAATGTACTTTGAGAAACATCTGGTTGACGATTGAGTCGGATGTACTTTGAGAAACATCTGGTTGACGATTGAGTCGGATGTACTTTGAGAAACATCTGGTTGACGATCGAGTCGGATGTACTTTGGATTTATTCCCATGAAGTAGGATCTTGATTATCGAGGGCACACGTGCATAGTGAGTCCATGAATTGTCCGGCATACATTGTTATTATAATTGGAACCGTTGTATTTTTGATAGATCTATATATATATGACCACTGGAACCTGTTTGGTTGATTATAACTGCTACTAAATGTTTATTACCATTATCTTTGTCATAAATGCTATGTGGGCGCTTTGCGCCGTTTGGTTTCTTGATGCTATGGTGGTAATGATGGTAGGATGTCTTACCTCTTTCTTGTACTTTTCTTGCTCTATGTTAATTTTTGGTTAAAGACTATAAGTGGGAACGAAGTTGGATTCCTTTGGATTTTATTGGTTTTACCTACTGCATTCGGTGATGCCGTCGCGAAGGGAGCTCTTTTTGGGGTTTGTTCGAATTGTGTTCGCTTCGATACCAAGACCAGTAGAGTCGACTGGACCGACAAGCGTATGTGACATGCTGGGGATCTGACTTTGACCATGAAGAGGACTGCGATTGAAGACCTTATCTTGTATTTCTCACTACACCGGTGAGCCCGGAATTGCCTCACGCATTCGGGATACGATGGAGTGCCCAACTCCTTAGTCGTAGATATATTATGGGTAGTTTGTATTTTATTTTGCATTACCTATATAAAGTGTATTTTTGAGTACATGTATGCTTTGAGGCAATTATCCAGACTTAAATGTTGTAAATTGAGTACATATTATAATTCATAATTTAACTGGTTGTATATGTAACTACTCATTCGTGGCTCCTATTTTCCTCATATGAGAAATGTTTAATATTTATGGTAAATTTGTTGTTTGACAATGTTAGCACGCCGACATTTAGTGACCGTGACATAATGACGATTGTGCATTGGTTATTAAATCGAGGGGTGTTACATTTTATGATATCAAAGCTCAGTTCATCCTGTTGAGCCGGGGTATGGACTGACTATGCTAAGACATGTTAGAAGTTTTTGTATGTTGTGTACTTCCTTGTCTCTTGATTGAGATGTTGGGAAAGGAAGGCATGGCTTGTCGTAGGTTGAGTATTGGTAGCTACTGTTGCACAATTACGTGACATTGAGTACTGGCCCACTCAATGTGTAATGTTTTGTGACTACAGGAAACTATGACTTCACCTTGGCATATTAAGGTAATAGGAGTTCTTTAGAAAGAAGCTCAGCTGGTATGACTGAACTTGCTTAGGATTTGTTTGCATTTACACCCTTGTAGTGTTACCTCTAGAATTGTTTGAGCCTATGGGTTAGAAAAAGGGTAGTTGAATAAGACTTGCAAGGTTAGTGGACTGAGGCGTCCAAAAGGTTTTCGAAAACCGATTCTCTTTGGAAAGGAGTATCTGGCATAAGCTTGGTTTGAGAAGCTGCATAAGAGTCAAAGACTTACTGGAGATCGCGCCGCGGAAGGCAGAATGAAGGAGCTCAAATTATAGTCTTTTGGGTTGTCTTGATTGGGTTATGTGACTTTTGTGCTTGGTTTCCAAAAAGAGATAATATTGTTTGGAATGAATGCTTTTGATTTTCCCTTATTACTTGACTTGTTTGTTCTTGAAGGAAGACAATGACTCGAGGTAAATATAAGCGCGTGAACGCAGGGAGTGACAATGAGGACACAACTGAGGCAACCGAAGAAATACAAAGAATAGTTAATGTAACCACACGCCAAGATCAGAGAGCTGCACAACAGCAGGAATTGGAAGTTGAGGTTAGGAATTTGAAGGAAGAAAGTCGACTTTGGGGTAACTCTGGATTACCGAAGTTCCAAAGGAGGAACCGTGGGAAGGCCAAACAGTTTAAGCAGAAACCGTATATACTACGACCAAGGGGACAACAGTGACAACCAATGCCTGAAGGAGGTACGAGTGGTAGTAAGTCCAATCCAACTGTGGTACCATTGTCAATGTGTAAGAAGTGCGGAAAGGACCACTTCACGAGGGACTGTAAGATCGAAGGAAGAATTTGTTTCAAGTGTAGAAAACCAGGACATGTGTCAAGAGATTGTGTTTTGTACGAGACAAAGCATCCATATGCAATCAAAAGGGCAATCTGCTTTAAGTGTGGAAAGGACCATTTAACAAAGGATTGTACAATCGAAGGAGTAACTGTTTCAAATGTAGAGAGCTAGGACATTGGCTAAGAGCGTACTTCGCGAAAGACGAAGCCTTTTGTTGGTGATGCACGCACTCCACAATCTCACGAAGAAAGGAGAGTTAATTTCTCAAGTGGAGTGGAAATGTCCAAGACTGACGGCCTAAGCGAGGAAGCTTGTACTACGGTGGATGACCCTGTGATTATACTGTATAATTTCAGGGGTAACCCGTTTCTTTATGACGTATGAATGTATGAATTCAATAGGGATATTCATACCCTCGTTATCTTTTGACTAAGTTATTTCTATTTTGGCTACTAAGAACTTGTTGATGGTAGCCAAGTTGTTTAAATTATCCAATGACTTGTTAAAGATTGAATCTTTTGGTGATCTGATTTGTTTACTTCTCTTACAAATTAGATGTAATGTTAACGAAAGGGATTGGTTATCTTTCAACCATATCCGTTGAAATATTCCAATGAAATTCTAAGAGTTCGTTTATGGAATTGAGTTATCTCGTGTATTTATTTCCTTTCGATCCGAATGATACTATTCTCGTTTGTAAGACTACTTTCATTACAACATGTGTCTGTTTAGAACTATCCTATTGTTGTTAGACATTGGAACCTTTTTACCAATTCAATCACCTACTTTCTTCATGAATAGGCTTGATCTCAGAAAGAGATTGATCGTTTTTAAAATGGGTCTCGTCATTCGGTTTCAACGGAAACTTAGTGTTTCTTGAGACGTAAATTTCCTAGATGTGAATCAATGAAACTCACTCCTACGTTTTATTAGACTATATCATACTCTTCGTTAGGTGGGCCAAAGTGGTAAATCAAGTAACTTCCCTATTTTTCTTTCTCGACCTTTATAACGTTTCTAGTATACTTGATTGAGTAAATGTGTTCCCGAATCGAACCATAACAACCTCGCTAAGCGTAGCACGATAAAGTGAGAACTTACCTTATGAGACATTTGTTCGAATCAAGGAAAGACGATTTGGCAAATCAATGGAAGGACGCCGTTATTTTCTCAAATACATTTTGGGTTCTCAACTATCATTAAGATCATTTGAGAGAAGGGTATATTTCCAAGGTAACTTTCTCGATACGTAGTGAATACCACGGGTATTTCGTAATGTCGTTCCAAGTAATGAACACTTCGGTAGTAACCATCGACTACACAAACAAGATCTTTCTTCCCTATTGAGACAATTGTCATGTTGTTCTTCAAATTCGAGAAGAAGAACGAGGAGTTACGCTAGAAAGTGTTCCAAAGGTGAATTTCGGTTTGAGGCAGTTTAACTTTTGAGTCAAGTGATCTTTAAAAGAAGGAACTATTGACGATCCGTCGCGAGTTGGAGCAATTCTTCAATGGGACAGACCAAAGACTGTATTGTAGATTTGTAACTTTAAAGGATCAGCTGAATAGTACAGGGGACTCACTGCAGAATTCTTCAGAATGGTTTTGTATGGATTGATGTATACGAGGGAAATTTTCAAAGATTGAAGAGACACTCGATTTATTCGCCAAAGATGATTCTGCCCAACCCCAATGAACTTTTGAGATACCTAGTGATGCTTCGCATTGAAAGTTTAGAACGTGCGCTTGATCAGAATAGAAGGAATGGTAATGTACGCTTAGCGATAATCAAGAATACATGAGAAGGATTACCTTACACCAACTCAGAATTAGCTCTGTAGTTGCATTGAAGGTCTAGAGGCATTTTCTACAAGGAGAAATTCTCAATGCCTATAGTAATCTTAAGAGCCAAAGGTATTTTGGTTTATTAGAATGAGTTGAATATAAGGCAGAAACGATGATTAGAAGTTCCAAAAGATTTTGATTCTTGTTTTGATATAATATCAGAAGAGGTGAATGTCGTAGAGGACGCCTTAGGAAGAAAATACGTTTAGTTGTCTACTACAGTGAGCAAGAAGAGTAAGTTCGATAGAGACACTCAGCGGTGTACAATTGTTTTGGGAGTTGGCTGTTGGATGGCTGAAGACTCAAGGAGCGTAAAAATCTTTTATTGATCGGCCTATGACGTCAACGCATTTTTTCTCGTTAATATAAGATGCTCAGGGGAAGGAAGCAACCTTATTGCCTGTGATTTGGATTGATGCAACTGAAGATACAACACGAGAACTAAGAGATGAAATGAAAGAAACACAGTCGCATTTGTTCTAAGATATGACGAATTTCGAGGACGAAATTCCTTTTTAGAAGGGGAGTGTTGTAACATCCCGAAAATTTCTTATTTCATTATAAACAATCATTTCATAATATTTGTGATTTTTGGTGATCTTTGTGGAATTTTCTAGAAACGTTGAATATTTTAATATATTCCTCGTTTTGCATGTGTGCTTTTGAGCGGGAAAATGAAATATTTTCCCGAGGCCGGTAAACTTTAGATCGTGGAAGCGTCGACGGGGATCTTACTAAACCCGAATTTGGACACAGTTTATGAGGTTTACATTTTACGAGATTTTATCGATAAATAAAATCATCGTATCATAAAATCATCGATGAATAATAAAATATTATTTTCATCAATCGTAACATTTATTCACTGGGAAAATAATTCTAAACAGCGTAATTAAATCATCTGTCGAATGTATTTGATTGAGGAGACAAGCTTACTATATACTTTATCGAGGAGCGTGCGAAACTTCTTAAGGAAGCTTCTTCCAACTGTTATTTTATTATTTCTCTCTCCTCCTATTTTGTGCAAGACGTTTGAATTAAGGGTCTAATTCATTTCTCTCCCATTCTCCTCATTCACGCTGGTCACTCTCCTCACGCAGATCACTATTCACTCATCTTTCTCTCTTTTCTTTCACCCCACAAAGAAGCAACACCATCCACCCACACCTCCGTTTTGTTCTTCCAAAACCGTCACACTCCCAAAGACCATTTCGTGTTTGGAGAACCACCATATCTGAGGAAAACATCTCCAAGGTCCTACATTTTCTTCATCTTCATCTTCTCCACTGTTGAAGTTTAAAGGTTAGAACTTTAAGGTAAAGCTCTTAGCTTTTTCATCATCTCTTCTCATTTTCATAACCCACTGTCATTTCGATGACCATGGGTATCTATTTCAACACTTGATTCTGATTTTGGTAAGTTTGAATGTTCAAGGATCTCCTGGAAACTGAAAACGTGATTTCTGACCAAAAAGGAGCAGCCTTTCTTTGTGCTTCTCCAAGGTAAGAGGAAGACACTCCTCAACCTATTTTAGCATTTAGGAACGTCTGTGATTGTGTTGAGAGTCATTCTACTTTTGTATGTTGTTTTGTATTGCATCCGTGCTATTTGATTGTTTGAGTTTTGAATATATATATATATATATATATATATATATATATATATGGATGTATTGGAACGTGGAATAAGGAAGGGAATGAGTCCCGATTAGTTCTCGGATAGTTACGGTGTTAGGCCAAGAAATTTGGAAACTTCATGAGGAAAACGGTAATAGTGTGAAATCTGGTTAAAATACGTCGAATGTGAAAACCTGACGAATTTGATAACCTAATTACTTAGTCAAATGTTAAAATCCGTCGAGTATGAACTTCTAGCCAAACCTGTCGAATTTGATATCCTAATTACTTAGTTAAATGTTAAAATCCGTCGAGTATGGACTTCTGGCCAAACCTGTCGAATTTGATATCCTAATTACTTAGTTAAATGTTAAAATCCATCGAGTATGAACTTCTGGCCAAACCTGTCGAATTTGATATCCTAATTACTTAGTTAAATGTTAAAATCCGTCGAGTATGAACTTCTGGCCAAACCTGTCGAATTTGATAACCTAATTACTTGGTGAAATGTTAAAATTCGTCGAGTATGGACTTCTGGCCAAACCTGTCAAATTTGATAACCTAATTACTTAGTAGAATGTTAAAATCCGTCGAGTATGGACTTCTGGCCAAACCTGTCGAATTTGATAACCTAATTACTTAGTGGAATGTTAAAATCCGTCGAGTATGGACTTCTGGCCAAACCTGTCGAATTTGATAACCTAATTACTTAGTAGAATGTTAAAATCCATTGAGTATGGACTTCTGGCCAAACCTGTCGAATTTGATAACCTAATTACTTAATAGAATGTTAAAATCCGTCGAGTATGGACTTCTGGCCAAACCTGTCGAATTTGATAACCTAATTACTTAGTAAAATGTTAAAATTCGTCGAGTATGGACTTCTGGCCAAACCTGTCGAATTTGATATCCTAATTACTTATTAAAATGTTAAAATCCGTCGAGTTTAGACTTTTGACCATTTCCGTCGAATGTCAAAACCCGTCGAGTTTACATTTCTGACCACCAAACACAATGTGAAAATCCGTCGAGTTTAGATCTTTGACCACTAAACACATTGTCAAAATCTGTCGAGTATGAACCCTGATCATGCCCGTCGAGATTGATCTTCCAACCAAAACCCATCGAATAGAGTCCCTGGACACTTAAGAGAAACTGCCCCAAAGTCAATAATCGTCGAGTTTGAGAGACAATGCCTGTCGAGTAGATGAATTTCTCCAGACCCGTCGAAATTAGAGATTTCGACCAGTGTTTCGTCGGTTCGACACTTGGGAGATTTTCTCCAATGTCGACACCTATACCCGTCGAATTGAGGCTTTTGCTGACCCTCAGGAGGGTTCGACAGTTCTGTCCTTCATTCGACAAAACTCCCGTTCGACAAAAAATGATCTGTTGCCAATTTTGTTATAAAATGTCCCTCATTTATTTTCATCCTGCTACCATGTTGTTTTCGTCGAATGGCAGCCTCAGTTTTTCACTAAATATATGTCTCCGTCGAACTTACAAGTGCTGTTTATCACCCAACATCTAATAATTAAATTTGTGAATCTATTGGTGATTCCGACCGTGTATCTTCCTAGACTCAAAACCTTTGGACTAATAAAAGATATATTAATTATAAAGAATTGGATGACCAGAAATTAATTAGGATTCATAAACAGGGAAGAACATGAGTATAGGTGACCAGGTGAGGCACATAATGAATCTAATGATTGATTTCTAATATGACTATGAATGAGATTGTGATTATCCTTAAAATGCGCTATTGATTTTACGTGGATCCGTGAATGGGATCGAGACTTCATTGTTAAATGATATGATATGCATTTGAAATAGGATTGGCCTAGTTTGGTATGAGAAGCATGATTGAGTCATGCATTGAACCCATATGCATTTAAATGTGCATTATCATTGTGACATTGGGTCGACGAAATGTACTTTGAGAAACATCTGGTTGACAATTGAGTCGGATGTACTTTGAGAAACATCTGGTTGACGATCGAGTCGGATGTACTTTGGATTTATTCCCATGAAGTAGGATCTTGATTATCGAGGGCACATATGCATAGTGAGTCCATGAATTATCTGGCATACATTGTTATTATAATTGGAACTGTTGTATTTTTTATATATCTATATATATATGACTGCCTGGAACTGTTTGGTTGATTATAATTGCTACTAAATGTTTATTACCATTATTGCTGTCATAAATGCTATGTGGGCGCTTTGCGCCGTTTGGTTTCTTGATGCTATGATTGGTAATGATGGTAGGATGTCTTACCTCTTTCTTGTACTTTTCTTGCTCTATGTTAATTTTTGGTTAAAGACTATAAGTGGGAACGAAGTTGGATTCCTTTGGATTTTATTGGTTTGACCTACTGCATTCGGTGATGCCGTCGCGAAGGGAGCTCTTTTTGGGGTTTGTTCGAATTATGTTCGCTTCGATACCAAGACCAGTAGAGTCGATTGGATTGACAAGCGTATGTGACATGCTGGGGATCTGACTTTGACCATGAAGAGGACTGCGATTGAAGACCTTATCTTGTATTTCTCACTACACCGGTGAGCCCGGAATTGCCTCACGCATTCGGGATACGATGGAGTGCCCAACTCCTTAGTCGTAGATATATTATGGGTAGTTTATATTTTATTTTGCATTACCTATATAAAGTGTATTTTTGAGTACATGTATGCTTTGAGGCAATTATCCAGACTTAAATGTTGTAAATTGAGTACATATTATAATTCATAATTTAACTGGTTGTATATGTAACTACTCATTCGTGGCTCCTATTTTCCTCATATGAGAAATGTTTAATATTTATGGTAAATTTGTTATTTGACAATGTTAGCACGCCGACATTTAGTGACCGTGACATAATGACGATTGTGCATTGGTTATTAAATCGAGGGGTGTTACAAACCTCAAGTTGCTTAAGGTTCTAGACAGTACCTTACAGCATTCCACAACACTTGGATGCTCACGGTTTTACTAAATCCCATCACAAGGCTCACCCTAATCAAGTGAAAGATCTAAAACTAGAAAACATGCACTCTTGGGTCAACTATCTCATAAAGGAACCAACCCATGTCTCTAGCAATTCTAAAAAGCTTAACCTTGATGAATAAGGAAGTATACATCATTTATGCACCTTAAGCTCAACTTTAACACTAAAGAAGAATCCTATGCATAAAGGTAGGCATACTATGCCAAAAAACACCCACATTAGTTGTTTCTAGTACACCTCATCATCACTTCCCAAATGATACCAAAAGCAACCTCTTGTTGATCAAAGGCCTAGATAACAACCTATGGCAATCCATACCTAATGGATTCACAAAGGCTCTTACTTTCTCATATATGCAAGGTAGTAATTCCCTCCATGAAATACCCCTACTAGTGTCTTAATGCACCTTAAAAAGCATATATAAGGGATCCTAGCAAGTAGAAAAATCCATTTTCTCAAAATAAAAATCATGAGAAAATTAGAATTTGGCCCCTAGAAAGGCTAATTTTTATGAATGCACGAAATGTACATCTTAACTTCAAATATTATGGAATTTTATAGGAAAATAGCCTTATCTCATATCTTTAAAATGAAATAAACTTCACTTCATTTGACTTAGTGTATCTAAAGTTATGCAACAAAAAGCAGAAGCTAAAACAAGGTAACTAGCTATTTTACCAGAATCTGACTTTACTTTAAATTAAAACTGGGAATGCATGAAGTGTGAAAAATGCTTGAATTTTTTACCTCTTATATTCATACATGTTAATTTTAAAATTCCACTAGTCTCATGTATTTTAGACCTCAGATAAAGAAGTTATGCAATTTGGTTTAATAGGTGTCAGACTGCTTGTTTCTGCAGAATTTGTCTCAAACTCAAATCGAAACTGGTGCTACTTGGGCTGCCCTAAAAATATGAAAATTTTACTACATGAAGCCTTATATCATAGATTTCAAATGAAATAAGTAGAAGGTTATTATGATGACTACCGCTCAAGTTATGCGACTAACACCACAAGTTGCCAGAATTGGGTTTTCTGTAAAATCAGCCCTAACTTCAATTTAAAACTGGGATTTCATTTAGCTTATGAAAATTCTAAAGTTTCAACTACTAAATTCTTAATCTCTCAGTTTCCAACCCTTATTCATGGGTTCTAAGTGGTTTTTAATCACAAAAAGGTTTCTAAACATGTAGTAATCTCTTAAACAATCTCTCAACACTTCTAGTCATGGATTTAAGATCAAAATCCTAACCTTTCCATACCCATTTTTCAACTTTTGACACAAAGTGTTTCATGGATGCTTCCCAAGATTAAAACTATCAACCATACCTAGATCAACTCAAGTTGACCCATGAAATGAGTTTACCACAAGTTCAACTAATCCAAAACATGATAAAGCCACAAAAACCCATTTTCCAAGCTCAAGCATACAACCACAAGTATGAACAGAAAAGAGCAAGAAATAGTATATGAAAACAACCACCCCTACCTCAAAGGTGTGATGGGTGATCAAGCCTTGGCTTTGCCTTTGATTTTCCCCCTCTTTTCCTCCTCTTCCTTCTTCTTTTCTTCCTTCTTTTCTCTGTTTTCATTTCTCTCTTCTGCTGCTGCTGTAACGTGAGAAAGAGAGAGTGAAAGGTGAGAGAAAAATGTCTCAAAAGGTCAAAGGGAGTGGGTGAAAACGTGATGCTTAGAATTCTTTAGGATATTTTGCTAAAACTTATGTATCTGTTAAGAACATTTAGATTTCTCTAAATCAAGTTTCATAACTTTCATAGGCATTAAAATAAGTCCTAAGATTCATCTCAATCCTAATTTCACCATTTTCATAAATTTTTGTATCTCAGCTAAGTCAATCTGGTATTAAAACACTCACTCAGTGTCCTCAAAATTACCAAACTAACTCAGTTTGTCCTCAAACTTTAACCACAACACAAACCACATATTTATGACCTAGAAATAAATTCTTCATATTTATTTCCATTAACTAAATAGTTTAAGCCATTTTTTGAGCTAATAACAACTATTTTCCACATATAGTGTTACAGTAAAGTGACTAAACTAACTCAGAAAGTCACAAAATTAAACAAAAATGTTAAGTAAGTATTACGCTACCTCTGTAACCATTTACAAGTCTAACATGTCAAAAGAAGATGTCACACTCATAATCTTATAATCTTCTAAGCTACTTTTCTATCAATTTGACCTTTAAACACTCACTCAGTGTCATTGAAATTGCTAAATTAATTCATTTGAGCCTCTGAAATTTACTATAGCTCATTCCATTCATTCTTAACTTAGAAGTAAGTCTTCCATATTTGTTTCTATCTTCTCAACTATTTAAGTAAAGATTTAAGTTTATATGAGATATTTCTCACATTTAGTGTTATAGATTTATGCTCTAAAGTAATCCAAATAGTTACTAGATTTAACGGGTAGCCAATACCAGTATTATTGAGCTTCTATAACTTTGATTAGAACTATTAGGTTAGAGAGAATGTTACGCTACATGGCATTCTATCTGTGTTACTGTGCTTCTCCTATCCCATGATGCTCTTTATGTTATTCATAACCACCTGCATTGCCTCCTTAATTTCAATTAGGTCCAATTCTTCCTCTGATGTGCACTGTTTCAATTGCTTGCAAACTTCAATTCATTGAGGGCTTCACATGTTGCGTCTTCTACTTCTATTGGAAGCCTACTTCGTTGCCACCCAGTTGGCATCAAATATGTAGTTTTAAGGAGCCAATTTTGTGAGCAATCATACAAGCCATGCTTATGAATTTCCTTTTAATTGTTTCATCGATTCACTCTGCACGTGGGTCTCCTACCAACAACAAGAAGTCATAATCTTACATAAACTGCATTCCATCCACTTGAATTTTGGCTTCACTTAGATGTGGATCAAGTCATGGCTTTGATTGTAACTTATTTCTTCCACATCATTAGAAGTTGCCACTTTCTTTAAATCCTACAATTATAATGATAATTAAATAAAATTAACTTCTATCAATAATTAAATAATAATATCATACAACTATTAAAATTAATTATATTGAGTTATAATAATGCCTACTTTTTATAAGAAAAATATGTATAATTAGGCTATTATTAGTACCACTACCTCTATCTTACTAGGATCCATTGATACCCCTCCTTGGGATACCACATGACCTAGAAATTGTACTTCCTTCATCCATAATTTATATTTTGCTAATTTGGCAAACAAATGTTTCGCTTTGAGGATTTCTAAAACCACCCTAATGTGCTATTCATGTTCTTCCATTGTCCTTGAATAGATAAGGATATTATCTATGAAGACAACCATAAACTTACCTAGGTATGGTCTAAAGATTATGTTCATGTAGTCCATGAACACTGTGGGTGCATTGGTTAACCCAAAGGACATCACAAGACACTCATAATGTCCATACCTAGTCCAGAAAACAGTCTTAGGGATATCCTCTTCTCTTACTCCAATTTGATGATAACCAAATCTTAGGTCAATCTTTGAGAAAATTGAAGCTTCTCTTACTTGATCCATCAAATCATCCATTCTGGGCAAAGGGTGCTTATTCTTGATGGTTACTTTGTTCAATTGCCTATAATATACACACAGCCTCATACTACCATCCTTCTTTTTCACTAGGAGCATTGGTGCTCCCACGGTGAAACACTAGGTCTGATGAATTATTTTTCTAACAATTCCTTTATCTGTTTCTTGAGTTCTGCCAAATCTATGGGTGTCATCCTATAGGGTGCTATAGATATAAGTCTGGTTCTTAGTACCAAATCTATAGTAAACTCTGTCTCCCTCTCAGGTGACAACTCTGTTATATCACTAGGAAATACTTATGGGTACTCTTTCACCACAGGTATATTCTCTAGGTTCTGCTCAACTTCAGAATTTAAAAATAAAAGTAGAACATATCCCTAAGCTCTTTCTACTAAGAAGTTAATAACTTAATTAGCATTTAAGTACACTGACTCAGAAGAAATAACCTTGGAAGGTACATCAGACATAAACATCAAGATTTTGTCTAAACAGTTCAAAACAACATGATTTGTAGACAACCAATTCATACCTAGAATGATATCAATATCAACAAAGGGTAAACAAATAAGATTTATAAAGAAAATCCTATTTTCTACCTTTACACAATAATTAGGCAAGCATTGGAGGTTGTCATTGGCTTTCTTGTTGGTGTAGACACAGACAAGTCATAGGGAAGCTCAGACATAGGTAAATCTAGCATCTTTTCATAATCATAGGAAATAAAGGAGTGAGATGCTCTTGAATCATACATTACAGTTAAGAAATGATTTTTAACTATTGATTTACCTTGTATGAGATCAGGAGATTGAGCCACCTCTTTACCGCTCAGAGTATACACTCTTCCTTTAGTTTAAGGTCTAGGGTTGGGTGTTGCTCCCTGTCTCTGGGTACACTTTCCTGGAGAAATGCCCTAGTTGGCCACATGTAAAGCACACTGACTGGCCTGCCAAACAAGGTTTGTTACCATGCTGCTTCCTACATTTGGTACATCTAGGTCCCAAAGGTCCCACCTGAACCTACTTCTCCTTATCTTGTGGGTAGTTAGGTCTAGAAACACCTCTCTTGAATTTTTCTTCCATTATTTTCCTCTTTTGGGAGCTCTGTAACCTTTGCTCCGATTGAGGCTTATCATCATGACCTTCTATGATTCTACATTTATTTACCAAAGTCAAAAAATCCCAAATCTCAAAAGTTCTAATAGCATTTCTTATATCATCTCTCAAACCCTTTTCAAACTTTACACACTTCCACTCCTCATCCGGGTTAAATCTAAAGTAAGAGGAGAACTTAGACAACTCCTCAAACTTGGCCACATATTGACCAATAGACATATCTTACTATTCCAATTCCAGGAACTCCATCTCTTTAGCATTTTGTAGGTTTATAGGAAAATACTTGTCTAGAAAAGAAGTTCTAAACACTCCCCAAGTAATTTGGGTACCTGAGGCCTCAAATAACTTCTTGGCATCCGTTCACCAGCTCTCTGCTAACCCAACTAACATATAGGAGGCAATCATAACCTTTTCATCATCAAAGAAAGCCATGACCATAAAGATCTTCTCCATTTCCTTTAGCCATTCTTCTGCCCTAACCGAGTTATACTCTCCCCTAAAGGACAAAGGGTTAGCCTTCCTAAACTTTGAAAGATCTTAGGAAGTTTGGTTTCTTACTATTGGCACTTCATTTGCTGGCTGTACTGGTTGCATTGGTGGCAGAGGTGGATTTACTTTTATCCTCTCCAAAACCCTATTGGTGACAGCGGTTTGCTCTCTCATTGTAGCTGCCATCTCCATAAACACTCCAGCCATGTCTGTGGGACTCTCATTGGTAGCTTTCCTATTTCCTCGAGTACGCCTAGGTGAAACCATAGTTTCCTTTACATACAGAACAATACATATTGAGCTGATCAGTCTCAATATCATGTAACAATGTGACAGTAGCTAGTAACATTCATACTTAAGGTTGTCATGCAATTCTATTCATGTATCTCACATCAAGATAAGAAAATACATAACATATAATAGGAATCACTAATCATACTCAAGCATAGTTAGTCTATACCCCGGATCAACGGGATGAACTGCTCTGATACCATAATGTAATGTCCCAATACTAAAACCATAATATATCTAAAATATAGATGAGTAAACAGGATTAGGCATATCACTTCTAACATATAGACATCATACTACCTTCATAATAACTAAACGTGTTATTATATAGAGCCTTAAGAGGGAAATGAAATCTTTATAAGAATAGTATACATATGAAAACCTATACTTTACTAATATAAAGAGTACAAGTATCTAATAAATAAGTGTCTAAAAATGTACAAGCTAAGCCCTAGAGGCATTTGTAATATACATACTACTTTATACAATCCAATGCAAATACTCTACATATAAAACATTGGACAAAAGAGTAAATAAGACTATTCTAGGTCATCAACTTCACTTTTTCTCCTTGGAAGAATCTTGTGCTGGATTCATCATGGAAACAAAGCAAAGGCGGTGAGAATTCAAAAATCCTCAATAGTTCTATCACATTTAATGACATCATAATAACTCTAGTTGCTTCGGGAAAATCAAGTCTTTTAATAACATATAGAGATGTGGTAAAAGCCAAAATTTTTCCTTTCTCTTCTTAAGGTAGAAATTTCAATTATTATTATGGTTCAATTTATCATAATCAACCATTTATAGCAATTTATCACAACATCCATAGATTATAATGGTATCATAAGGACATGAGTTATAACACCCTCAATAACATGTTAAGCTTGTATATAGTTATAGAGGTAACATAATTCTAGCTTAACATGCTTTGTAAATTTTGTGACAATCTAAGCTAGTTTAGGCACTTTGCTGCAACAAAAAAGGTGAAAGGTAGCTTAAAATGACTCAAATATTAGCATAAATGGCTTAGCTAATGAAAATAAATATGAAGAATTTATTTTCATGTCACAAGTTTGTGGAATGCGATATGATTAATTTTTTTAGAGTTAACTGGGGTCATTTGGTATTTTTAAGTACAATAGGAATGTGTTTTAATACTGGATTAACTTGTTGTAGATATAAAAACTTATGAGAATGGTGAAATTGGGATTGAGATAAATCTTAGGATTTATTTTAATGTGTATGGAAGTTAGGAAACTTGTTTTAGAGAAATCTAAGTGTTCCTATCAGATACATAAGTTTCAGTGAAATATCTTAAGTGATTTTGAGGCCACACGTTTCCTACCCATATCTTTGGTCTTTTGAGATATTTCCTCTCACCTTTCTTTCTCCCTTGGGCACGATACAGCTACATCAAAGGAGGGAAATAAGAATAGAGAAAATAAGGAAGAAAAGGAGGAGGAAAAGAGGAGGAAAGCAAAAGGGAAAGCTAAACTTGGAGACCCATCACTCCTTTGAGGTAGGGATGTTTTGTTCAGTCAAGTTCATCTCTTTCTTTCCCTCTCTTGGTACATGAGGTGTTCTTGGGTTGTTCAAAAGGGGTTCTTGAGAGAGTTCCTCAATGGTTGGAGTTGGATGAGCATGACATAAGGGTTTTTGATGTTTGGGTTGTGTTCATTGAACTCTTTTAGCTTTGTTTTGAAAGCTTTTGGGTTGGGGAGTGATGTCCTTGAGTTGAAAGGGGTTGAGGGTTAGAGTTTCACTTGTGAACTCTATGTTTGTTGCTGAAATGGTACAACATAACTGGTTATGGATGAGTCATAACCAATTAGATGGGTGTTGCATAAGGTCTCACAGTTTGCAATAACCAATTAGTAATGAGGCTAATCGGTTATTACCGCTGGCAGAAGGTTGTTGTTATGTGATTACCAGTTAGTATAATGTGCTAATTGATTATCCTTCATGCCAGGAGACACCTTTAAAAGGTCTTAACCGATTATCAAGTGTGATAACTAGTTAGGCAAAACAGAAAATTAGCTTATTTGAAGGTCATAACCGATTATCCAAGAGGGATAACCGGTTATGGACCTATTAAAATAGATTTTTGTTGGTCTTGGGCATAAGTCAAGGCTGGTTTAATCTATGTAATCCACACCCATGGATTAGTGAGGGTATTTTACAATGCTTAAAACCCTAGAAAGCCATAGTTGCTTCCTTATAGGTTGATGTTGAGCTTGCATGGTATGTGGGCCATGTTTTGCTTTCTTTTTGGGTAAGGTTAAGCTAGGAAATTATGATAAAAAGGGGGGTTGGTTCTTTTATGTGATAGGGTTGAGGCAATTACGATTATCTAGGTGCTTAGAATATTCCTTCATTAGTGAAGTTGAGCTAGAAGGCATGTGTGAGACAATTACTCTTTTATTTTCTAAGGTTGAACTATAGGAAGTTCTAGAAACATGATCTTGCCCCTTTATGTGATAAGGGTTAGCATGATTTGTAAGTTTTCCATATTTCCTTCTTCCTTTTAGTTGATGAGAACCTTGAGCATCCACGAGTGGTGGAAATGCCATAGGTTAAGTATCTAGGACCTTGAGCACATGTGGTTGCATTTGATATCACTTGTGAAGTGATGAGGTGGGGTTCTAGGTATAAGTAAGCTAAGTTTACTTAGCTAGTTTATACTCTTTCACTTGGTTAGGATGAACTTTGTGATGAGTGTAAGTGTTTTTAAAATTAACTTTGCATAAATTGCTTTCAAACTTGCTATTTGCTTTTTTCTATGTATTGTAACATTAGATGGTGTGCACAACCATTTGGCTAGAGAATTGGAGGAAATGACCTTGAAGAGATAGGGGATCCTAAATTCTCGTAGCGGGCAAGGCTATTATGGTCAGGGTTACCAATGTAGAAGATTGGTATTAGTACTCTTACCATTGTTAGGGGAAAGAGTCCACACATCATCAAGTAGTGTCAGGGCTTTTGTGCCTATTCTACCCAATATATACAAGGGGACATGATTCCTAGGAATGAGCAAGTATCATGGTCTTCCAAAAACCTAAAAATCTACACAAGCATTGCATAAACATACTTTTGGGACATTCTTAGGCATCATCATATCACATATCAAGCATTGCATTTGTTTATTGTTTGTATGGGCGTTACCTTACCTTGGGCTTTATGTTTGCTTGGAAGTAACACATACAGTGAGTATGTGATTGTTCCTTAGTAGTGAGTAGTGGCTCATATATTTGTTGCAAATATATTCCTAATGTTAAAGGCAGTCGTATTTTCTTTTGGTTTTGAGATGCTATAGGTGTTATGTTTGCTTTGAGATTTATTACATAGAGTAGTATGTGGACAGTCTTGTAGTATTAAATGGTGAGTCATATACTGATGTGAACATGATATCATTTTGTTTGGTTTAATCATTGTAAATGGATAAATGCTGGTTTTGAAATACTTATACTGAGCATTTGTGAATTCTCACCCCGCAACGTTTCCATGTAAATTCAGGTCAAGACCTTTCAAAAGAAAAAAGAAGAAGCAGAATAACTAGTTTTGTTTTATTTTCTTACTTTTAGTTCAAAGCTTGTATATTTGTATATTTGCTTTGAGTTTGTATAAAGTTATGTATTACAATGTGCCTTGTGCGGCTTATAATATATGTATATAACTTTTAGTTTATCGTGACTCTTCATAATTATTTATATGAATGAATGTTATGGGATTAGACTGTTGTTTTAGGTTAGAAGTAGCATTGCTATTCCTGGTTATTCTTATACATGCCAGATATATCAGGATATCAGAATGGGGATGTTACACGAGTCATGACTCACTACCATTCAAACATTTATATTCTTTCTTTATGTAAACATTCATAACTCAAATCCATGATATATATATATATATATAGTAAACATATCTTGTAAAGTCATATATTAATATTCATGAAATGTTAAATGCTAATGCGGATGAAAAGTGGTATATTAATGCTTATGAAATGTCAAATGCAAATGCTTATGAAATGTCATGCCTCCTTGTATATTCCTAGGAACCCGGTTCCTTGTATCTCTTGATAGGGAGGAAATTTTACCTCCTTAACCTACGTATAACCCTGACTCTATTGATGAGGACCTTTTTGGGAAGTCTCATACTCGGAATTTATGGTCCCCTTCCTTATCAAGGATCATCTCCTACCATTCCCATTTACGATACGGACCATTTTGAGAAATCCCACTATGAGAATTTAGGACCCCCTTCCTTATCAAGGATCATTTCCTATAATTGACTGGTCAAATGATTGTGCTCATCATATAAGGTTACAATACATAAGGAATAACAAGTAATTGATCACTTCCTTTCAAGGTCCATTTCATTTAGTACCAAATATCTTGAGCACACATCATATCAATTTCACATAGGCTCAACTTTAACAAATAAAAGAGAAATTCATTCTCTTTAAGTACAATTCATGAGATATGATAAATGTATAATGCATATAGATCTCATTCTACTTGCATCTAGTGCACTATGTCTTCACCTAACAAGTGAACTCAATGCACAACATCATTGCTCTTCAATGAACTAGATGCAAACCATAGTCAATCCTAAACTAAATGAATGCACAATGGTTTCATCTTTCATAGATATGCTAGGTGGATATTACCCTAATAAAACACCCCTAATAGTGTTTTAGCTCACACTATATAGCATAAATAAGTACTTCCATCAAGTAGAGAACTCTGTTTTCTCAAAATAGGAAATAGAGAAATTCTTGTCCTTGGGCGATTAATCACCCAAACATCCACTAATTAATCATCTAATGACAGCAGGAAATCCCTTATTTTTTTGTCATTGACTGATTAACCAGTAACTTCTTGAGCAATTAATCGCTCAGCACTGACCATGGCTACTATTGACCGATTAAGCAGTCAGTTTCTAGGCGACTAGTTAACCAACTAATTTTTCTCTTTACTAATGACAGATTAATCGGTCACTTCTGGGCACTTAATCGCCCAAAGGCAAACTTTCCAGTCTTAGCCTCTTTGAGTTGGTAACCCATTTTTTACCTCCATAACCAAGTTCTAAATGGTTTTCAACACCATACATGGTCTCTAAACATGTTAAAACTCATAAGTACATTCTCAAGTCATCAACATAAGGATTTATGAATAAAGAACAACTTATCCAAACCCATTTTTAAAACCTCAAGTATATAGAGTTATATGGATGTATACAAGTTTAAAATCCATAACCATGCAGGTATCAACTCTTTAACATAACATTTTAATTATTGGAAAATAAGAATAGAAACAAATGGACCATGCATCCCTCTCAAACCTATTTTTCTATCATATCCAACATGTACCATGCACCATCAATATGAAGAAAAGAAAAAAGCTAAACATGATCAAGCACCCCTACCTCAACTCTTTAGTGAAAGGTATTCAAGTTGTCTTCTTGTTTTTCCTTGGTTCTTTCCTTTCTTCCTTTCCTTCTTCTTTCTCTTCTTTCTTTGCTTTCCTTTTCTCCTTTCTCTACTTCTAGCCATGTTAGAAAATGAGAGACAAGTCAAAGATGGAGATGGAAATAAGGAGGGCTGTGGAGAGAAAGTTGAAGGGATATGCTCTTTTGACTTTCTTGGCTAATTGGAACTTTTGTATCTTTTAAGGATATTTTAATATTCCATTGATGAGTTTTCTACTTTCTATAAGTGTTAGGAAAAAATTATAGGACTACTTCCAATTACCAAACTCATCATTTAATGATTATCCTTATACACCGTTAATAGCCACTACGCTATACTATACTTCTGGTGTAGATAAAAACATCAAACTAGTTCAGTTGATTCTCAAAATTTTACCACATCTCATTCTAAGTATTTATAACCTAGAAATAAAATATCCACATTTACTTCTATCATCTAAGCAAATTATGTTAAGTTCTGAGCTAATATGAGCTATTTTTCACATTAGGTGTTATAGCAACATATCCAAACTAAGTTAGAAAATCACCAAAATTAACAGGCAACTCATACATGTGTTTCTGAACTTCTATAACCATGATTAAGACTAATAGATTAGGGAGAATGTCACATATAAAAAGTTAGTCATGCAAGATTTTTGCTTATTCCCTAACATGGAGATCTGTAAAATTTAAAATCCCAGATTTTGAAAAGCTTGATGGGAAGACTAATCCTATGATCCACTTGACAATGTATACTCGAAGCTTGGCTACCCATCTTAAAATGAGAAGTTGATGATTCACTGCTTCTAACATAGCCTGGTTGGTGGAGGGCCTTGACTTGGTTTCTACAACTTGATAAAAGCCAAACAAAAAGCTGGCTTGGTAGAACTTTTTGTGAAACGATATCAATTTGTCATAGATATTGCCCCTAATAGGTTTGAATTGCAAAGAATGAGAAAGGCTGAGGGTAAAAATTTTAGGGAGTATGCACAAAGGTGGAGGGAGAAGGCCTCTCAAATTTAACCTTCGCTGAATGAGAAAAAAATTGTCAGACTCTTTGTCAGGACTTTGGATGGACTTTACTTTGAGAAATTATTGGGTTGTGTTACCAACAAATTTGCTGATGTAGTCAAAACTAGCGAACAAATAGAGGATGCAGTAAGAAAAAGAAAATTGAGTAGGTCAATTGGGCATCAAGATAGTTTTAAGAAGCCTAACTTTCAAAAAATGGAAGGGGAGATTCATATGATAAATGCTAACAGTTATCCACCTTAAAAATTACCCTCAACAATCTGCCTACCATCCTTCACCATATTCCATGTCACTTTCTACCCATATCCCTACCCATGCTATCATCCAAATTACTCCATTCCATATCCCTCAAGTCCATCACAAGCAACCATCCCTACTCACTTCTTTGTCAATAACATATTATTTCCCAATGCAACTCCAAGTAACCCCATCAATGCCTCACCTCCTCTCCAAAGTCAACCCGACCAGCCAAGAAAGAAAAGACCAAAGAATAACCTAGTGCCCATGATGTATTCAAAGATTTATGATGTTTTGCTAAAAGAAAATCTAGTTGCCTTAGAGGTACCTCAACGAATTTCTTATTCCCCTCCTAAATGGCACAAACCAATTCAAACCTGCAAGTACCACATCGGAGCACTAGGGCACTCAATTGAAACTTGCTAGATGTTTAAGAACCATGTGTAGAGGATGAGGAATGCAAGAAAATTGTTGTTTGATTTTGGAAAAGGGAGCCTACAGAGCAAAGTATCGAGACTAACCCACTGGCTAAGCATGGAGCTTGAGACTTGGGCAATGGACATTTGTGTTAAGGATGTCGACTGAATGTTTGTTTATCTTTTATGTGTTTGTGTTTATGCTTCTTCCATTTAGTGTTTATGTTTGAACTTTGCTTCCATTCAAAAATTGTTGATGTAATCTCATTATTAGTAATGAAGTTATCCTTTTATTCACATTCATTATCAATTAGTATTTCATTGTTATCTTAAAAAATGTGAAGAAAAAGAAATGAAATGAAAAATAAAATGAGCAAATGGACAAAAATTTTATTCACATGTGGGAAAATTGAATTTGGTACATTCTGGCTATTAATTTTCATCTCGATGTTATATTTTGAAAATAATTAATCATGATTTGAAATGAAGTTTGGCCATCTTTCTCTATAAAAAAAGGGTCATTATCCGTTGTTATCCACTTTGAGCTTGAAATTTTCTTTAAGTAACCTTGGACAAGGATCACCCTACACTGGGGGCTTCCACTTAATAAGGGTCATTTACTGTCAATCAATAGTTACATTATTTGTGAATGTTGAAAAATAAAAAAGGGGGAAAGAGCAAAGGATGAAAAAAATCAAAAAGTGAATGAATGAAAAAAAAAGCAAAAGAAAAGGGTTTGTAAGTATTTTGGTACAAAACAAAATGAAGGTCAGTGTCCTTAAAGTGGAAAAGAAATTGACAATGTATATTATCAAGAAGAAAAATTTGATGACCATTGATCCTATTTAACCCTTAAATAGTTGTCTGAGCCTTTAATACCTTTTTCTTTCATAACCCTTCAACCATTGGCCACATTACAAGCTTAATAAAGTTCATTCTGATCAATGATTGATTACTTTTATTTTCTTAAACTTTAATTTTGAGATTAAATGGTCTTACACTTTCACATTATGAGTTCATTACTCTAAAAAATGAAAAAAGAAAAGAAAAGAAAAGAGAGAAAAATATGAAAAAAGAAGAAGAAAATGCCTTGAATAATGAGATGTTTGTAATACCATTTTGACAGAAACAATGTTTAGATATTTCACTGAAAATTACAAGCAATAAATTACAAATGTTTGAAAAGGAGGTGGAGTGGCTAATAGTAGAAACCATTGTGGAAGTTGAAGTTTTAAATTGGGGGCTAATATGAGAATTCTTACCTTGGAAAAGTTAAATAGTGTTGAACAATTATTTCCTGATTAGTACTTCCATGCTTAGGGGCTTGTTTCATAATACCTGATCCCTGTTCCAACAGTTATAGGTTCCAACCTCGTGATCCTTTGTCTCAACAGTTACAAGCACTAACCCCATGGTTTTTGTTTATCTCAATAGTTACGGGTTCCAATCGTGGATATTTTCCTCACCAATTTCGAATTCCAACTTTGGGTATTTTTATCTCACTCATTTCAAGTTCCAATCCTAAATATCTTTATCTCGCTTACTCTAGGTTTTCAAAAAAAAAAAAGGTCAAATTTTGTTTGCTTTGAGTTTTGAATGCCTATTGTCTTTCTTTGGTAGTGTTAAAATCTTTTCACTTAAAAAAAATCGACTTGAACAAATTTGGTTGCTTCTTTTACTTTGCTTAACCTTTATTCTCGAAAGGACAAGTAAAGAAGGCTACTGTTAGCACCCAATTTTGATTGGGTTACAAAAAAATGATATTAAATAAGATTTTAGTTTTATTATTTTTTTGTTATTAATCATTAAAACAAATTCTCTTGACCTAAGCCTAAGACATGTGACCTAACATCTACACCCATTACCTAAAAAAAAGAAAACAAAAACAAAAAAAAATGAGGTATGAAGGAACTTCAAGGTGAAGGAACTTCCTACTTACATCTTGTAACGTCCCAATACTAATGCTATAGCATATTCAGAATATGCATGAGTAAACAGGATTAGACATGTCACTTCTAACATATAAGCAACATACTACCTTAGCAATAAGTATACCAAGTTATTATATAGAGCCTTGTGAGGAAAATGTAACGTGTACATGAATAAATATAAACAAGTTCAACCAACTAGTACATCAGTATTTTGGGTATATACAAACTATGCCTCATAAGCATATGTACAATACAGTTTAATATAAGCCATTGCAACCTCTATAAAAACAATGCAATGGTCAAAAGAGTTGATAAGTCTACAATACATCATCAACTTTCACCTCTACTCCTTGGGTGGATTTCGCGCTATAATTATCATGGAAATAAAGCAAAAGGGTGAGAATTCAAAAATCCTCAGTAGATTTAATACATGCAATGTCATCACAATAACTCTATCTGCTTCAGAGAAATCAAATCAATATTAGAAATACCACATATAAAAATGCCCACACAAGTGCAAGTCTTATGCTAATGCTCATGTAATATCTTATGTTGATGCTTATGTAATGTCATATTTCTTTGCATATTCCCAGGAACCCAATTCCTTGTATCTCTGGGTAGGGAGGGAATGTTACCTCCACACACTACTGATAACCCTGGCCCTATTGATAAGGAAACTTGTAACATCTAAATTTTACTAACAATAGTATAATTTGTATTATACCATAGTAATTAGATCCAGGCATGCTACTAACTACTAAAATTATTTCTAATATCGTAAAACCATATAAATAGAAAATATGAGCCATGAACGAAAGATTATATACAAAGCGTCTGTATTTCTCATAAATACAAAATATGTACAAAACTTGTAAAGTATGCCTTTCAAGACATATAACATACATGGTTTCCAAAAAGAAACTACAAAGTAAAACTAAGCTAAGCTTTTCAAGCTCCTATCAGCACTTCTCTATCCATAAGTCTTCTTCCTTGGAATCATTATGGAAACACAATAGACGGGGTGAGAATCATATATTCTCAGTAGATTCACAATAAAACATGCCAACATAATCATTCTAGTTATTTCGAGGAAAAACATTAAGTAAAAACACAATATCTCTAGAAATGTGGCAAAAGCCAAAACTGTTGTGGATTTTTCGCAAGCGTACGGATTGTAGAAGTAGTAAATAAAGATTGTTCCCACGAGGATCGATTGATTACTTACTCTTACGGCTATTTTGATTGTTTAAGCGAATAAAATCGATAGAGAAGGTTCAATTAAAATTAATATGAAAAGCAAAGCAATAAAGTAAACAATTGAAACTAGAAAAGATGAGATTTAACAAGGATTTAAAGCTCTAGGATTCGGAATCCACTACACTACCCCCTACGATAAATTGTAATCCTATCTTTGTTAATGTTCAATTATGTTCTTGAAGGTGATTTGTCCTAAATTATTTAAAGCTCAATTTCTTGCCACTAAAAACGTGTTAAAACTTCACAAACCCCATACTCATGGCAATTAATCCAAGTTCCAACTCATTAAGATTCATGACAATCGTTTACCACTCGAAGGATTTAAGTCTATGTCTAGGTCTCCATTCCTAAGTTCAATTCTTGGATTATCAAGCAATTAGATTTCATCATTCGATCCTTCACCTAAAGCCTAAAATCATGTAAATATGGCGCACAACATATCACAAGCATTAAGCATACCAAAAATGAATCAAAAACAATAATTTCATTAACAAAGAATCAAATTAACAATTCATAATAGGGAAATAGAGAGTTTTATCCTAATCCTAGAAAAGGGGTTTAGCCACTTATGGCAATCGTAACACAAACAAGAACAAAGATTAAAGAAACAATCATGATTGATGAACAAAAAGAAAAGATAGGAAGATAGAGATGGAGAAAAGAACTTCAATGGTTGATTTTCAAAGAATCTTGCTCTTGCCTTCAAAGCCTTCACCTTTGAATTCTTGCGCTTTTCCTCTCGAAACTTGTCGTCACACAAGTCTCTAACCAAAAGTCTTCTTTTGTTTGGTGTTTTTGCCCTATTTATAATGATTTGGGGGCAAAATTTTCCTTTTTTTGCGTCAGAGGGACTCACACGACCGTGTCTCCCTTCAACATAGCTGTGTGAGCTTTAAAAGCAGCGTAATTTGCACGTTCAGGGGTCACACTATGGAAATAAGTTTGCCCCAAATGGTTTAATATGTTAAGTTTTTATGATGACAAATACAAGACAAAAAGTACACTTTGCTTATGTTCTTTGTTACTTCTTATATAGAGCATATCCATTAGTAATTAATAGATATCTTATTTGGATGTGTATATGAAAGTTTTATATGCATCTTAAACTAACTAGAGTTATACATTTATGAATCATGCATATGAAAATATTGAATTATGAATTTGGACTAATTATGCTTGTTTAAGTGAGTAATACTTTATAGGATAGTCTAAGTATCAAGAGTGAGCATTACAACAAGAAAGCAAAAGATCTCAATCAAGCTCAACACAAGGAGAAGGTGATTAAACATATGTCTTTGAAGAATGTTTTTAATGATAACAAATATGAAGACAAAATGAAGATGATGGGAAAACCAAGTCTAAGATCTTTTAAGGATAGCTTTAGGACTTAAAGTCTCTTTGTTCGAGGATCTCTTTGGATATCTCCTAGTGCATTAAGATAAAACAAAAAAGCTTTCTTAAACTTATACCAAAACTGTTTTGATCTTGAAAATAACTTTAAAATGTTTTGGTGTTTTTGATAAACTTTCTGGGATGTTTTTCAAGCTTTTATAACTATTTTACAAAATGAGTTATTCGAATAACTCATTAGTTATTCGAATAAAGCTTTATATTTTGGATGCTGCGTGACTGTGTTTTAAAGGGTTATTCGTATAACACTCCTGTTATTCGAATAAGAGTTTTTCAAAATAACTTGTTTTCACATCAGCTATTCGAATAACTCATCAGTTAATCGAATAGAACCATTTCCCAGAAATCTATTTTAACAAATGTTATTCGAATAAACTAAGAGTTATTCGAATAACCAGTTTTCTAAAGAAAGTCTTTGTGGCTGCATTATTCAAATAACACGAAGGTTATTCGAATAACCAGTTTCAGGAAATGTTTTCAAAAGAACGTGTTATTCGAATAGCAGAAGGCATATTCGAATAAACACGGTAAATACAGATCCGAATATAGAAACTAATGGACACTTTTTTTATATTAATCATGGAATTAATTTCTTACAATGGCTAATTTCTTTCTGACTCTATAAATAGAGACCGTGGGTCTCATATGCAAAGAGCCTAGCTATCTGTTTAATTTGTGCTTGTTTTGAAAAATGTGATTTATTATTTACACCTATTTTCTGTGCTCTTTTTGCTGAAACTTTGAGATATTCTTTGAGAGCCTCTTAGCACTTCAATTTGTATAATTTGCTCTGAGTGAGAGTTTCTCTTCATCTATATTTCTATTTTTCTATATTGAGGGTGATGTATCCTTCAAGATTTGTATAAGGGTGAGGTATCCCTTCAAGGTTTGTATAAGGGTGAGGTATCCCTGCAGGCTGAGACTTTAGCACAAGGGCAGAGTTTCCCTGTGTGTGAAAAATGCTCTTTTATGTAACAGTTGCAAGCACCTATTGAAACTTGTATACATAGTGAAAAATCTCGGATTGTTTTCGAGGACTGGACGTAGACCACAAGTAGGTTAGTGGTCGAACCAGGATAAATATCGTGCATGCTTTTCACTTCTCAATCTCTTTATTTTATGCAATTTTTATATTATTGAACATTTATTTATTTACTATTCTTAAAGCTTTTATTCTTCATCTCCCAATTCTTTCTCTTTTATTTAATAGCTTAAATATTTATGTTTATTTCAAGAGCATTTGTGAAAATTTTTTAATACCCAATTCACCCCCCTCTTGGGTAATGGTTGCCATGACTAACAAGTGGTATCAGAGCTTCGTGCTCTGGTGAAAGCTTAACCGCTTAGAGTTAAAGATCCTTGTTTATTAGCAACCTTGAAAGTTTTTTCAAAATGGAAGGTTTTGAAATTGATAAACCACCATTCTTTGATGATGTGCATTTTGTTTATTGAAAAGCTAGAATAGAGTTTTATATGCAATCTATTGATTTGGATTTGTGGGATGTTGTGCTAAATGGATTTACTTACAAATAAAAATAAACTTGGAATAGTTATGACAAGAAATGTTTTTCTTTAAACATTAGAGCTATGCAAATTTTGAGAAGTAGTTTGAATGATGATGCTTATGATAAAATTAAAAATTGCTCTAGTGCTAAAAATATATGGGATGCTCTTGATGAGATCTATCTTGCTAACAATATTTGTATGCATAAAGTTGTATATAAAAAGCAAGAAGAGCAAAAGTCATTGAAGGAAGCTTGTCTTGAAATGCATCCTCAAAGAGATGTTCAAACTATTGAAGGGAGTCAAATGCCTCTTGGTGACGATGGTACTCAATTTGAAGAAGAGGCAAAGCAAAACAAAATTGATGAGGAAGAATGTGATTCTCTTAAAGAGGCAAGTACCCTAGAAATTGAAACTACTTCCTATATGGCTAAAAAGGACTTTGAGGTAAATAATTCTAAACTATATTATAGTCCTTCCTATGATGAGTTGCAAAGTGCATATAATGAATTATATGATGGTTTGTTGAATTTAGAAATGAAAAACTTATCTTGTTTGGAAAGCATTTCCTCCATTGAAAATGAAATAAAAAACTTGAAAAATGAATATGTTTTTCTTGATGAGAAAATATATTTGACATGTGAAACCTCAACTTCTTATGAAAAATGCATTGATTTAGAAAATCAAGTTGAGGACTTATATTCCGAATTTGCCAAAGCTAATGATTGTAATTGCTTAAATTCTATACTTGTTAATGAGAATAAAATTAGTGTTATTCCATGTGAAAATTCAAGCAAGGCTTATGGCAAAATTAATTTAGAATATAATAACAATAAAATGCTAAAGTTTTTCAAAAATGATATTCAAATGATCAAGCTATCATTAAATTCAATTGTTTGCAATTTTTGTGGTCATCTAGGACATATTTCTTATTTATGCAATTATAGAAGAAATCATTATATGAGAAATTGTATGGTATGGGTTCCAAAAAATCCTAAAGGCCCTAATACTAACATTCAAGGACCCAAAATGAAGTGGGTACCAAAGTGTCCTCCTAGTGTTTCAATTTTGCAGAATATTTCTCAAAAGAATGGACAAATTGATCAAAAGAAAGAGGAGTCATCAATGAGAGTGCTTCCAAAGTCCAATAGTAGAAACTTTGGTCAAAGAAGGAAGATGACTTCAACCAAAGCTTCTCAAGTTCAAAATGTAGAGCTTGCAAAGTTCAAAACTTCAAAAGAGAAGCAATGGATAAGAAAAAGCATTTCCTTGATTGTCAAGGCCAAGGTATCAAAAGTTTTTACCTCTTATGCACACTCACATGCAAAGTCAATAAATTTGAGGTATATTCCTTGTAGGCCTTAAGTAATTAATAGGATCATGTGTACTTGATAAAATTTGAATATTATATATAGCACATGATTATATTCTTACACCATTTTGCTCACTATTTTGCATATTTCTTGATCATAAGGTATTCTATGACTATATATGCTTTATATGCTTTAAAACTGTCTATATATCATGAAAGTAAGCATGCTATCAACTATGTGCTTAATGGTATTTAATTATTTAATTTATTGTGCTCAATTTACATACTATGAAAAATTAATTTTTATGAGAGCATAATAGATTAATATTCAAAAACTAACACATAAGGACCTAATAAAATTTGGGTTCCAAAAGTCAAAAAAATTGAAGTGTGTTGTAGGTGTGCTTGAAGGCCAAGAACTGACTTTGGCATCGTGAAAATGGCTGCTCCAAATACAAATATCATAAATAACTTCAAACTCTCTTCCTTGTCTCCATGAAGCATAGACTTGCAATCCTTGGATAAGTAAAACTTTTATTATGCTTTTCTAGCTTTATAATTTGAAAATATTTCTACATGTTACTATGCTAGATAAAATATACTTCTTGTTTGAAATGACATGTCTAATGATAATATCTTTGAGCATGAGTTTTTGTTTAATCTTAAGTTTTTGATCAATCATACATATAATTAAATATTTGAATTTATTGCTTAAATATGTTTTTTTTCTCTTAAATTTTAATTCTGAACGTATACTTTTAATAGCTTTATTCGAATAAAACTAAGTTTATTCGAATAAACGGTCTTCTATGTCAGCTCATTGTTTGCTGCTATCTCTGTTTATTCGAATAAATTTCATATCATTTGAATAAACATAAGCTTGTTTCATCAGTCTTATTTGACTAATCTCTGTCTATTCGAATAAATCTCTCTCTATTCGAATAACCAGAAACTTGGTTTATTAGTCTTGACTGATTGCTTTCTGTCTATTCGAATAACCCTCAGGTTATTCGAATAAATCTTGTTAAATGGCCAAAACATTTGGCCTTCCCAGATCCTCTATTCGAATAAAACCCAGATCTTCTTCTTTTATTCAAATAAACACATTTTTTTTTAAAAAGGTTCTACTATGTTTCGTTAATATATGCTAAATTCTTTGGTTGTGTTGTCTAAAAATATGCACTTTATGATATGCAAATGCTTAATCAAATGTAATTGACTATTCTTTTGATGTTTATATGTACTTAGCTAAATTGATTAATGAAATGAAATATCTTTTGCCTTTGTGAACTCATTTATTGATTTATCATTTTAAATACTTATTTGCTTATGAGTTTGGCATAATGACTAACCTCTATGGATCCAAATTTGATGGATACCAAAGAAAGTACTTTGAATTATTTTGTAGGGTGTCAACTATCTCAAGCAAGCATTTAAATGGAATAAATTTATTCAACTTAAGGATAGTAAAGTTTACAAGGACTCAACTTTTAAAAGATGTGCAAAAAATTTCTATTCCCTCATGAAAGCTTGAAGCTTGGAAGTTGGTGGAAGTGAGAGTCATCTACAAAAACTCTAAGAGTACCCTTTTGGTGATATCAAACTATTATCTTTTTTTATACTTTAAATTGAATATTATGTGATATTTGGATAAGTAAAAATTTGTTTTTATGCCTTAACATGTTTTAAGTTGTGCTTTTCTAGCATTATATCTTGAAAGTATCTCTAGATATGCTAACATGCTAGATATGCATATTTTTTTGCTTGGAATGACATGCTATGGTAATATCTTTGTTATTAAGCTTGTGATCAATTCTCTTTGTTTAAATATGTAAATTCACATTCTTAGAAGTCATTCTAATCCTTTCTCCTTGATGCCTAATTGTCTTATATACTTACTTGGAGATTGGAAAGTAAAATGTTACATGTCTTCTTATTTGATATGTTAAATTTTGAAAACAAGAAGTAAATGATTTCAAAAGTTATAGCTCCATGGCTTT
This sequence comes from Ormosia semicastrata, assembly GCA_029884595.1. NCBI lineage: Eukaryota > Viridiplantae > Streptophyta > Magnoliopsida > Fabales > Fabaceae > Ormosia > Ormosia semicastrata. The sequence goes on from JAQQTO010000060.1 coordinate 83,770,731, forward strand.
TCAATTCTTTCATTACAATAAGGGACTTTTTGTTCTTGGCATGTGTGAGTACTAAAATTCCTTACTTGATATTACATGCCTAACATAATCATTGTTTGCCCCTAAATGCTTATATAAGTTTTGATGTTGATCATGTATTTCTTGATAAACTTGAATCATGTCTTAAAATGCTTAAACTATTTTTTCATTTATTCAAGTTCATATGTACTTCATACATTCTTGTTAAAGCTAACATTGCATGGTTGATAATGTGATACATGCTTTAAATTATATATCAATCAAAATTATGCTTATAAATGGGCTTACATGATATTTGATGTTAACTTATGTTTTAGAGAATTTTTAAAGTTAGTTTTGCAAGTGTCTCTATGTGCTTCAAGTATAGCATCAAATATTAAAGTGTCAAGCATATGTGGATAAATGAGAAGAGTTGAATGAAAAGGGACATGAGGAGACTTTCTTCAAGTGTAATGGAATGAAATACTCAATGAAAGAAAGACAAACTCAAAGGACCTATAAATGAAGAACATTCTAAAGGAGCATCACTTTCTATCTAACCCAATAAGTATCTCTATCCCTAAACTATTGTGGTATTCTATATAGTATGGATCATATGATACTTGTTGAAAAATTGATCTTAAATGATTATATGCTTTCTTTATATGAGAAGTATGCTTAGCATTGACAAAGTGCCTAATTAGATATTAACTTGCTATTTTGTCATTGCATTTAGGGTGAATGATATTAGTTCTATACATGCTTTGATCCCTATAACATATTTCATCAATGAGATGTACTTATGTTCTTTTGACTTGGAATGATCTGTCTTAATGAATATGTTCTTTTTTAAATATAAAATATTTCTACCCTTCTAAAATGCTTTTGAAAATATAATAGCTCTTATAAAATTCTTTTTGAAAGGGGGAGAAATTTTAAAATAGTTTTTGTTTGAAGGATTAAGAAGATGTATATTTGCCTTACTTTTCTTTAAGGTAATGTGCTTACATGGTCTTCACATACATATTTTCTTTATCTATTATCTTGATAATGTGCATATTTTGAGGGGGAGCCTAGCCCTTAAATTGTTGTTTATATCTTTTGCCTTACATCTTTATTTGATTACATAAAGTGTTTTAATATTGTCATATGCTAAATGTTGATATACAAATATATGACAAGCACTGCATGAATTATTTTCTATATCTTAAAAGCCTGATCGTTTCATCTCTCTATTCTTGAATCATATATAAAATGAATAAATGAGAGAAAATATTATTATTTTTCTTTCTAAGCCTTTTTTGTTGATGTCAAATAGGGGGAGTGAAATTGGAAAGAAAAATATGTTCTTGTGCTTATTGCTTGATATGCTTACATAAATATTCATTCTTGTATTTTGCTTAACATATTTTTTCTTTGGTGATTTGTCATCATCAAAAAGGGGGAGATTGTGGAAATAAGTTTGCCCCAAATGGTTTAATATGTTAAGTTTTGATGATGACAAATACAAGATAAAAAGTACACTTTGCTTATGTTCTTTGTTGCTTCCTATAGAGAGCATATCCATTAGTAATTAATAGATATCTTATTTGGATGTGTATATGAAAGTTTTATATGCATGTTAAACTAACTAGAGTTATACATTTATGAATCATGCATATGAAAATATTGAATTATGAATTTGGACTAATTATGCTTGTTTAAGTGAGTAATACTTTATAGGATAGTCAAAGTATCAAGAGTGAGCATTGCAACAAGAAAGCAAAAGATCTCAATCAAGCTCAACACAAGGAGAAGGTGATTAAACATATGTCTTCGAAGAATGTTTTTAATGATAACAAATATGAAGACAAAATGAAGATGATGGGAAGATCAAGTCCAAGATCTTTTAAGGATAGCTTTAGGACTTAAAGTCTCTTTGTTCGAGGATCTCTTTGGATATCTCCTAGTGCATCAAGATAAAACAAAAATGCTTTCTTAAACTTATACCAAAACTGTTTTGATCTTGAAAATAACTTTAAAATGTTTTGGTGTTTTTGATAAACTTTCTGGGATGTTTTTCAAGCTTTTATAACTATTTTACAAACTGAGTTATTTGAATAACTCATTAGTTATTCGAATAAAGCTTTATATTTTGGATGCTGTGTGACTATGTTTTAAAGGGTTGTTCGAATAACACTCCTGTTATTCAAATAAGAGTTTTTCAAAATAGCTTGTTTTCACATCAGCTATTGGAATAACTCATCAGTTATTCGAATAGAACCGTTTCCCAGAAATCTATTTTTACAAATGTTATTCGAATAAACTAAGAGTTATTCGAATAACCAGTTTTCTAAAGAAAGTCTTTGTGGCTGCATTATTCGAATAACACGAAAGTTATTCGAATAACCAGTTTCAGGAAATGTTTTCAAAAGAACGTGTTATTCGAATAGCAGAAGGCATATTCGAATAAACACGGTAAATACAGATCCGAATATAGAAACTAACGGACACTTTTTTCATATTAATCATGGAATTAATTTCTTACAATGGCTAATTTCTTTCTGGCTCTATAAATAGAGACCGTGGGTCTCATATGCAAAGAGCCTAGCTATCTGTTTAATTTGTGCTTGTTTTGAAAAATGTGATTTATTATTTACACCTATTTTCTGTGCTCTTTTTGCTGAAATTTTGAGATATTCTTTGAGAGCCTCTTAGCACTTCAATTTGTATAATTTGCTCTGAGTGAGAGTTTCTCTTCATCTATATTTCTATTTTTCTATATTGAGGGTGAGGTATCCTTCAAGATTTGTATAAAGGTGAGGTATCCCTTCAAGGTTTGTATAAGGGTGAGGTATCCCTGCAGGCTGAGACTTTAGCACAAGGGTAGAGTTTCCTTGTGTGTGAAAAGTGCTCTTTTATGTAACGGTTGCAAGCACCTATTAAAGCTTGTATACATAGTGAAAAATCTCAGATTGTTTTCGAGGATTGGACGTAGACCACAAGTGGGTTAGTGGTCGAACCAGGATAAATATCGTGCCTGCTTTTCACTTCTCAATCTCTTTATTTTATGTAATTTTTATATTATTTCACATTTATTTATTTACTGTTCTTAAAGCTTTTATTCTTCATCTCGCAATTCTTTCTCTTTTATTTAATAGCTTAAATATTTGTGTTTATTTCAAGAGCATTTGTGAAAAGTTTTTAATACCCAATTCACCCCCCTCTTGGGTAATGGTTGCCATGACTAACACACACGGCCGTGTCTTCAAGAGACATGGCCGTGTCTCAAACACAGAAGCTTCATTGAAGTTAGACAGGGCCCTGTGAGCTTGATAGAAGCGTTTTCTAAGTTAGACACGGCCGTGTCTAACTCTTTAATCACTCAAAACGTCATTTTTTGGAGAAGTGATCTTCATGAAAGTTGTAGATCTTTTTCTTATCTTTCTAATGCCACTAGAATCACCTTGTTTTGAGTTCTATAGCTCAAGTTATACTCATTTTATCGTACAACAGTCAAAAACTCCGTGAATCTTGGTCATATAAATTCCGAGCTCAACTCCATTGCAATGAATCCATCCAAAGCTTTATAGAGCCATATCAAAACACCTTTTTTGGACCTAAAAACATAGAGAAAGACCAATCATGAGATACCAAGGATAATTAAATTAAATGTGGCATAAATTCTAACATAAATCATCAAAATACACCTAAATCTACCTTAAATCAAGCACAAGAAGTGCGTATTTTATCCACACATCAAATTCCCCACACTTGAATTTTGCTTGTCCTCAAGCAAAGAATATGAATAAAAAACAAGATTAAACTTAACATCAAGAAACATGAATGAAGGGAAATTTCATAATTTAAAAATTCAATTAAGCTAAGCAATCAAATCCAATCAAGCAAGATTATTTAGCATTTAATACAATTAGAAGCTTGAGTCTAGCTTGCACCTTTTCTCTTTACCAACCATTTAAGATCACTCATCTTTTCATCGCTCAAGTGTTTAAGGACAAAGAGATCACTCAAATTTCTCTTGAAAAATACAATACCATAGGCTTGGTTATCAATCTAATCTCCACTTCCAAGTTCACATACATAACAAGAATCAAAAGAACTTCCTCTAGTTGTAATGAGGCCAAGGGTATAATGAAAGGTAGGAAAAAGATAAGAAAGGGTAAAGAATATTCATGGATAAATCGATACAAAACAGAATCTAGTTGAAAACATAATGCACAAGGAGATGGCCAATTCTCACTTTCAACCAAATATTCTCATTATTCTTCACCACAATTTTTTTATTTCTTTTTTCCTTCTTCATTCATTTTCATTTTTTTTCATTTTTTTTAAGCAATAAACCCCTTGAAGACAGAAACAATCATTTATGACTTCTCAATTAACACATCAGTTGCTCCAAAGAATTCAACCTGATCATTCAATAAGGTATCCAAAGAAATCAAATTCAAGCTCAAATGGGGAAACTAAGGGATTATTTAACAATGCAACTATGAAAGTCAAGAAAGAATTAAGCCTAATTGCCTTAATCATGTTCAAGTATGAATGTGAATCATTGAAATCTCAACAAGATATCAAAACAAGTTCTAGCGCACATCAATCAAGAGAAATCTCACTCCAGAAGAAAAATAAGATTTTGTTTATGAAAAATCCAATCAATAAAGATCAAAACTCACTTTCTGGATAATGTTAATAAAGAGAACAAATGCAAGCAAACATGAGTAATTTCTAAATAAGATGCTAAATGTTTCAATACTCAACTGAAAAAGATTGCTTTGCACACAAACAACTCATGAGTAGTGGATTCTCCTCTCAAACAAATTTCTATCAGCTCAGAAATAATCAAGAAATCAACACACAATTCCAGCTTGATTCGATGTAATACTCAAGTGTTCATCGATTTCACAAAAAATTTCACCAAATTTAAGAGTACTCCCTCCCACACTTAAAATAAACATTGTCCTCAATGTTTAAATAAGAAAAATAAGAGAACAAAGGACAATGAAACTTTCCTGAAAAATGGAAACACAAGATCACGAAGGTGGTGGAAGAGGAGGACCCAAAGGGAAGCATGTAGCCATAAGCAAATAGTTAGTCAAACTGAGCGGTCTCATTATCCCAAAAACTGCATAAGAAAAATAAAGTAAAAACTGAAAAACAAAATGCAAGAATAAAAAATCTTTTTGATGGCTAACAACTATATACATCCCCCTACAAAGGCTCCGAACTCAGGGAGACACTTAAGCCGACTCAACATTATCTAACTACAAAACAAAAACAGAAGAATGTTAATCAATAAAATAAATAATAATAAGCTAAAAACAAAATAAAAAATAAAAGAGTAAAGAAAGAGAGAAAATATTTTTTGGATTAGCTCCCAAGAGGCGCTAAGTTATAGTCATTAGATTGACTTTGGTGTGGTTTTTGTGCTCAGGTGATGTCAACGGAGTAGTGCTTAGTCCCCACTCCTTCAAAATGTTTCACTCTCTGGCCATTTATCATGAATGGCTCAGGGCCTTCTTTTTTCACCTCAAGCACACTGTAGGATAAAAACTTGAACAATCTCATATGGTCCTGACCATTTCGACCATAACTTACTAGGACAGAAACGTAGAAGTGAGTTACTGACAAGAACTTTATTCCTAAGTTTAAATTCACGTTTTTCGAAACACTTGTCATTTGCTTAGGTCCTTTCTTGTAGGGCTTGGACTTCTCAAATTTTGTGGCAGCATTGGGTAAGATCTTTTCTAGCACAACATTAGTCACTGATTCCTGCACACCTGAAAGCATAACACTATCCAAACATTAGTAGCATCTATGCGATTACATGAATTTAAGGAATTAGAATTATTTTCAAAATTAAGAACATCAAAAACTACTTCTTCATCATTCAATCGCAGAGTCAATTTCCCTTCATGGACATCAATGATTACCCTTCCAATGGTGAGGAATGGACGCCCAAGTATGATTGACATTTTATCATCAGCATCCATGTCAAGCACAACAAAATCCACCGGCATGTAAAACTTACTAACCTTCAAGGGGACATTCTCTAGTATGCTAATAGGACATTTGATTGACCTATCATCCAATTGAAGAGAGATGGTGGTCGGTTTGAGCTCCCTAATATTAAGTTTCTTGCAAATGGAAAGGCGCATCAAAATCACACTTGCCCCAATGTCACATAAAGCCTTGTTAATTTGCAAGGTCCCAATCAAGCACGGAATAGAGAAGCTACTCCGATCCTTAAGCTTAGGAGGAAGCTTGTTCTGAATGAGTGCACTACATTCCTCAGTTAAAGCAACAGTTTCATAATCCTCAAGCTTCCTCTTATTAGAGAGGATCTCTTTCAAGAATTTAGCATATGTGGGCATTTGAGAGAGCATTTTCATAAAAAGAATGTTTATATACAACTTTTTAAGAACCTCCAAAAACTTTCCAAATTGCTCATCAAGCTTTGCCCTTTGAGATTTTTGTGGGAAGGGCAAAGGTGGAACATATGCTAGTGGTGGAGGAACATACCTTTTAGCACTTTCTTCTTCTTCTTTCTTAACCTCGCTCTTCTCTTGCTTCTCTTCCTTTTCTTGGGATTTCTCATCTTCATGTTTTTCTTCCTTTGTGGGGCTTTTAACTTGATTGTCACTTCTCAAGAAAATTGTATCTGCTTGCTCCCTTGGGTTTGTCTCTGGTTGACTTGGGATTCACCCTTGTACCATGTTGAACAGGCTTTCTTGTTGGGCTATCTGAGTTTCAAGCATCTTAGAATGAGTCGCCATTTGATCAAGGCGACTATGAATATGCTTGATGGATTCCCCATGTTGTTGCACTTGAGTTTGAATGGCATTATTATGCTCTTTTTGAGTGACAATGAAGTTCTCCATGAGAGCTTCTAAATTGTATTTCCCACCTTGCGAAGATTGTTGAACCTGTTGGAATACAAGTGGGCCCCTATTATTTTATTGATTGTCATAGGAGAGATTTAGGTGGTTTCTCCAGCCGGGGTTATATGAATTGGGAAAAGAATTTCCCTGAGCTCTGAAATTACCATTTTGGACATAATTCACTTGGCCCATAGACTGGCCTTGAGAGTACGTCTCCACTGCATTGCACTCTGAAGTCAAATACCCTCCTCCATATGTTTCACAAGTTGCTTTAGGAGTAATTATAGCATTGACTTTCAACTTTTCAAGTGACATGGCTAAGACATCAAACTTGACATTCAACATGATAACAACATCAAGCTTTAAAATTCTGGCTTGCTTCCTAGAAGTAGATCTCTCACTTGGCCACAAATAAATATTTGAAGCCACTTCATTGATCAAACTCTTTGTCACTATTGGAGTTTTGGCCATCAAAGCATCGCCAGCTGCAGTATCAAGGGCTGCCTTTGTAGAGAAAGTCAACCCAGCATAAAATGTTTGGATGACCATAAAATCTTGTAAGCCATGATGTGGACATTGATGAATCATATGATTATACCTCTCCCATGCTTTATAAAGAGATTCAGCATCCTTTTGAGATAAGGTAGTAATATCTTGACAGAGCTTAATTGTCTTTCCAATTGGGTAATATTTATCCAAAAAGGCTTGCTCCATCAAAGCCCAAGTGGTAAGTGAATTTGGGGCTTCTGAGTGAATCTACTTCTTTGCTTTTCCCCTAAGAGAAAAGGGAAAAAGTCTGATCCTTATAACATCCGTAGAAACATATTTATTTTTTTCGTGTCACATAACTCCAAGTCCTCATCTAAATGCTGATTTGGGTCCTCAATTGGTGACCCGCTGAATTGCATTTGTTGGACCATCTAGACCAGTGACATCTTTAATTCAAAATTGTTGGCGTCTACCCGTGGCCTAACAATGGAAGACTGACGAGCATTAGCGTTGGGAGCTCCATAATCCCTCAGACTTAGCTCTACATTGGTGGCTTGGTCATTATTGTTTGCCATGTTGTCTTCCTCAATTCTTTATGCTCTTCATTCCCTTCTAATATGACGAAGTGTCCTTTCGATCTCAGGATCAACAGGGATAATAAGATCTCCCTGACTCCTCGTTCTACGCATATGAAGGAAACAACACCTAAAAATTCAAAGAAAAATAAAATAAAGTTAAAATAAAATAAGATTAAAAAAATAAAAAATAAAATAAAATAAAAATTACTTAAATCAACCAAATTGTCGCTCGTGTTAATATCAATATGATCCCCGGTAACAGTGCCAAAAACTTGTTGTGGATTTTTCGCAAGCGCACGGATCGTACAAGTAGTAAATAAAGATTGTTCCCACGATGATCGATTGATTACTAATTCTTACGGCTATTTTGATTGTTTAAGCGAATAAAATTGATAGAGAAGGTTCAATTAAAATTAATACAAAAAGCAAAGCAATAAAGTAAACAATTGAAATTAGAAAACATGAGATTTCACAAGGATTTAAAGCTCTAGGATTCGGAATCCACTACATTACCCCCTACGATAAATTGTAATCCTATCTTTATTAATGTTCAATTATGTTCTTGAAAGTGATTCGTCCTAAATTATTTAAAGGCCAATTTCTTGGCACTAAAAACATGATAAAACTTCACAAACCCCATTCTCATGGGAATTAATCCAAGTTCCAACCCATTAAGATTCATAACAATCGTTTACCCCTCGAAGGATTTAAGCCTATGTCTAGGTCTCAATTCCTAAGTTCAATCCTTGGATTATCAAGAAATTAGATTTCATTTTTTGATCCTTCACCTAAAGCCTAAAATCATGTAAATATGGCACGTAACATATCACAAGTATTAAGCATACTAAGAATGAATCAAGAACAATAATTTCATTAACAAAGAATCAAATTAACAATTCATAATAGGGAAATAGAGAGTTTCATCCTAATCCTAGAAAATGGGTTTAGCTGTTCATGGTAATCGTAACACAAACAAGAACAAGGATTAAAGAAATAACCATCATTGATGAACAAAAAGAAAAGATGGGAAGATGGAGATGGAGAAAAGAACTTCAATGGTTGATCTTCAAAGAGTCTTGGTCTTGCCTTCAAATCCTTCGCCTTTGAATCCTTGCACTTCTCCTCTCGAAACCTGCCATCACACAAGTCTCTAGCCAAGAGTCTTCTTTTATTTGGTGTTTCTGCCCTATTTATAATGATTTGGGGGCAAAATTTCCCTTTTTTCGAGTCAAAGGGACTCACACGGCCGTGTCTCCCTTCGACACGGTCGTGTGAGCTTTAAAAATAGTGTAATTTGCACGTTCAGTAGTCACATGGCCGTGTCACCAAGAGACACGGTCGTGTCTCAAACACGGAAGCTTCATTGAAGTTAGACAGGGACCTGTGAGATTGACAGAAGCGTTTTCCAAGTTAGATATGGCTGTGTCTAGCTCTTTAATCACTCAAAACACTATTTTTTGGAGAAGTGATTTTCATAAAAATTGTAGATCTTTTTCTTATCTTTCCAATGCCACTGGAATCACCTCGTTTCGACTTCTGTAACTCAAGTTATACTCATTTTATCGTACAAAGGTCAAAAACTCTATGAATCTTGGTCATATAAATTCCGAGCTCAACTCCATTGCAATGAATCCATCCAAAGCTTCATAGATCCATGTCAAAACACCTCTTTTGGATCTAAAAACATAAAGAAAGACCAATCATAAGATACCAAGGATAATTAAATTAAATGTGGCATAAATTTCAACATAAATCATCAAAGCACACCTAAATCCACCTCAAATTAAGCACAAGAGGTGTGTAGTTTATCCACACAACAAAAACCACTTCCTTTCTCTTCTTGACATAGAATCTCATTTTATAAGTTTGTATAGAAAAATCATTTCCACATAGAAAGCTCACAAATCATTATCTCGAAGATAAACAATTGCCCATACAACTGTCATGTCATGAATATGTAATGATTAGCAACTGCCCATAAAATCGCCATGCATATGTGATGCGTGCGGAAGTAGTGATTAAAATTTAGATAAAAATCAGTTGTCAGGCCCACCAGAAAATAAAAACCTTACAACTAGTTGTAGTTAGTAAGAGTCGTTCCACAGAGAACCAATTCAATTAATACTATTAGATAATTCCCAATGTAAACTCTGATTAATAATAAACAGTAAATAGGGGGTTTTGGAGTTTTGATGAACAATGAACAGCTTCAAAGACAATAACAATAAACAAACTGAAATCAACAATATAAGAAAATTAGTTAAGAGATTGATTCCACCACTAGATTTATATGATAATGTAAATTCACATATCATTTTATTCCAACATGCTCAATTATGTTTTTATGCAATTGTGAGAGTAAATCTCTGTTTTCCTTACGTGTTGGCCAATTTAGCAACTGCTCAAATCAACTCCTAATCACTGATTAGTCATAAAGCAACTGCTCTTACAACTATCCAACAATTGCATTAAGATTTAGAAAACCAATTACACTAAGATCTAATCACACACCAGGATTAAATTACTTAGAACATATATTTCTCTAGATCTACTACCACAACCGTGCATAATAAACCCAGATCTATCACTTTTATAACTGGAAAATAGCACAAAGATAATTATACCCACATGAACATCATACATCCCACTAGATCTACTACCACAACCGTGTATAATAAACCCAGATCTACCACTTTGAAAGTGGAAACAAGTATAAAAACCTTCATACCAACAATAGATTCAGAAATATATGAATAAAAACATAACTGTGTTGAAATAATCAAATATGCAAGGTTCACAACATTAATACTAGTGGTTTCATCACTCCCTTAACAAGGGAGGTTTAGTTACACATAACTAGAAGGAAATCACAAGAAAAACTATGAAGAAACAAGAAGAAACTATGAGAGAAATGAAGGAGAGTCCAACTTCTTTCATGATAACCAATGGTGCCTTTTATAGAAGTCTAGGGTAACAAAATGACAAAGGGGGTGGATGGATGAGTGGGTTAGTGGAGTGGAGTGGTTGAGTGGATTGGTTGAGTGGGTTAGTTGAGTGGATGAGTGGAGTGGAGTGGTTGAGTAGTTGAGTGGATTGATTTAGTGGATGAGTAGTTGAGTGGATGAGTGGAGTAGAGTGGTTGAGTGGAGTGGAGTGGTTGAGTGGAGTGGAGTGGTTTGATTTAGTGGATGAGTAGTTAAGTGGATGAGTGGAGTGATTTGGTTGAGTGGAGTGGAGTGGTTGAGTGCGAAAATTTCTTGGTCTGAATTGGAAGCCAAAAATGACCAACTATACTTCAGATCCATGAAAAGTACTCTTCATGAAAGTTGTAGATCTTTGTCTTGGCTATAACATGCATATCTGGATCGTCCAATTTGGCTTCCTACATCCTAAGATATGACCCAAATAACACAGGTTATTCAAACCTAACTTCAGCACATCTGTTCCGACTTACAAGCCAAAACTGACCCATTAGACTTCATTCTTTCAAAAGGTGTTCTTCACGAAAGTTGTTTATTTGGGTCTTGACTATCAACTATCCAAATTTCAGCCCATCTCCATTATTACAGCTTGAGATATGATTTTATGAGTGCACACCATTCGGATTCTAGTGACAGAACCCGTATTCTGAATTCCATGTAAACTTAGGTCCCTTAGACATCTGTTTAGGACTTCGAGTTCTTCATCAAAGTTGTAGAGCTTCCTCTTAGCTTTCCTACAAGATAAAATTCATGATTATTAGATATCAGGAACTCAAGTTATGGCCAAAATACAGAAACAGTGTAAAATCTCAATAATGCTGAAAATATTCAATTAGGACCAATTTGAACTCAAACTCACAAAATCATACCAAACTCAATCAATTAAGAATATGGAGAGTGTAAATGACTAAACATAAGGGTTTCTTAATAAATAAAATATGTGATTATCAAATTCCCCCACACTTAGCTTTTTGCACTCCTGGACAAAACTCAAGACCAAAACAAGGACATAAGAGATTAACAAAATTTTAAATTCCAACGACATTCAAGAGCCCAAAATTTTACAATCAAGAAGAACAACCAAAGGTTCAAAGGATCAAAACATTCATGAGTTAACAATTCTCCACATCTCAAACCAACAAGCAAGGTATCTTTAATATGAATCGAGAATGATAGATCCTTACAAGATTCCCTCTCAATCTCTCAAGTGTTTAAAAGGTAGGTATTTCACTCAATTCAACCATGAAAATTGCACTACCATAAGCTTGCTTATCTTCTACTTCTCCACTATTCAAAACACATGCATACACAAATCATGAGGACTTTATTCAAGGTTGTAGTGAGGTCAAGGTAACAGAAGATGGTAAAATGGATATGAGAGGATAAATACCAAAGAGAATAAAAGCAAATGAGAGCTGAGTTCAAATAACAAGCATAAAAGTTCATCCCAACTCTAATGTATAACTCTTTACATATTCATTTCTCAGCTGTTTTTTTTTAATTTTTTTATTTTTTTTTGGGGCACTCTTTCCTTTTTCAACAATCATTTTGTACACACCCCCCCACACTTGTTCAAAAACTCATCCATTAACCAAGCTAATGTTCTTTTATTCCCTAAGGTAAAGTAAGAACACGATTTTTCATTTAAGGCAATAATGAACTAGAAACAAGGAATGGTCAAATAAGTTCAAAGGGGTTAAGTAAAGGAAAATATACAAGGTTGGCAGGAATCAGAAAATTTTCAAGAAGTCAAAAGAGTGCTTGATATCATATTGAAAACAAGGTTGGCTATTTGGTTAAACTAGCTAATTAAGAAAGAGGGCATCAATCATGTTCATGCATGCAAGTGAAATGTAGCCTTAAAAAGAATCAAAGCAAGTTCTAGAGTGGTCATTAACATGAGTGAAAGTCACACAAGAAAGAAGAGAATGGCATAAATGTTGAATCCATCCATTAGGCTCAAAATCTCACAAGGTATGCATCCATCAAACTCAATTCATCAATTCAATCATCCATCACCAAGCACATCAGTTCAAGAAGGGAGAAAAGTTATTCAATCATGCAATGATTCTTTTTCTTTTAAAACTTTTTTTTTTTTGAAATTAAGACATTTTTTTTAAATGCTAAAATCTCTCCCCCACATTTAATATAACATTGCCCTCAATGTGAAAGAGAGATATAGAAAAGAGCAACACAACCTGATAAGAAGTGAATCAACGCTAAGCAGAAAAGAAACGCACTTGTCGATCTGCATCGACACGAAAAGAAATCAAATAATAAAACTTTAGTACTTCCACAATTTAATACTAATTAATTACTACCTAAAAACAAACTCCTTACTCTGCCACCAATTAAGATGCGTCTCAAGAGTAAAATTACTCCTTACTCTGCCATCACTAATTGGTTTAATAAGTCCATGACAATCATATCATACTTTCCAAACAAAATAACAAAAACAATTTTTTTTTTTAGGTCAACTATCCTTTCCCCCCAACTAGATCACAACATTGTCCCCAATGTTAAAATATAGATGAGTAAAGGATAGAAGATATTACCTATTGGAGAAAGCTGACACAAATTTAAACAGAAACAAAGTACAATAAAATCAAACCGACTAAAGAGAAAGTGTCAGATCTGGCTTTCTTTTCTTGTCACTTCCTTTCTTTGCTTCTGTTGACCAATCTATCTCGAGCTAATACCTTATCAGGTACATACTCAAAAGCTTCTAATTTATCAGTGAGCTCATCAATAGTGGAGGCAAAGATAAGAAGTTGTCTTGCCGAAGGAGTGATAAATTTCTGTTCCACAGCATTGTCAAGAAAAAATAACAAAAGATCAAAGAAATTATTAACATTCAATAAACTAATGGGTTTATGGTGGATGTTCAGTTCGGCCCAAGAAATAATTTGAAAAATTTCTTCCAAAGTACCAAAACCACCTGGTAAGACAAGAAATGCATCGAATTGTCAACCATTATTTTCATTCGTCCATGCATGGATGTTACCCGAATTTCTTCTCCAACTGTCTTTCCAAAGTGATGTTATTTTCAGCTAAAGGTTTAGGAATAACACCTAAAACCGACTGCCTCCTATAAAAGCGAGAAAGTGATACTGCCCCCATTAACCCACGACAACCTCCCCCATATACAAGATGAATATTCCTCGCAGCAAGTGATCGACCAAGAGTGCTAGCTGCATTTACAAATTCTAATCCCTTCCCATAACTCGACCCACAAAAAACACAGATATTTTTGAGGTTACAAATAGAAGGCCCTATTCTATACTCTTCCTCTCTTTGAGTGTTTCTGAGTTGAAGGTTAGTGGAGAAAATGGAGTGTTTAAATAAGAAAAAGAATAGGAAGGGAGATAATTGTACCTATAAGGGTAGGTTGGCTGTTGTCAGAAAAGGTTGAAATTAAGAAACACTGAATCTTTTCTTTCTTTTTTTTTTTTTTTTTTTTTTTTTTTTTTTTTTTTTTTTGTTTTGTTTTTGTTTTGTTATTTTTTTTTTTGAAAGATGACATGAAGAAGAAGAAGATGATGATGATGATACGTACATATTGTTTGTGGATATGGCTCACATCTGCCTCTGGTTTAACGTCCAGTAACGGCTTAAACGTCTTCTATGAGTCGAGGATAAGCTTCCCATCCAATTTTCTTATAAATTGGCAAACAGGGTCTTTTAGAGTCAGATTCCCAAGACTGTAGCGTTTTTCTTCATCCTTGAAGAGATTCCACAATTTAAGAATTTCACGATGCACAAATCCACAAGAATGCGTCTCAAGAGTCAATAAGATATCATCTAATGACTCCTTACTCAGTCCATTCTTAATGAAGAAAATTTTATCTTCTCTATTTGCGGAAACCATCCCCAAAGTACGACATCGCTTGTTATAGTTCCATTGTCCACATTTGTGACAAACTTGTAACCTTTTTGCTCTTCTCCTTTTAGAATATGAACTTCTTCCAAGACCGGGCATATATGAGTTAAATGAAATTGAGGACACACCTGCTAATCGGACCTTTGCTTCAATTATCCAGCGTACATCTTCTGGCATACCTTTGTGCATTAACAGTCTCAATCTTTCACATCGAACTTTGTAGATTGTTCTCAGAGCATTTTGAGGAAGAGAAGGAAAATATTTGCTCAGGTTTGAAAGAATTACATCCATAAGGAGAAGAAGGGTTCAGTTATTTTGGGAAACTGAAAAATAAACCGACTTGAGAGTCATGAAGTACCGTATCCGCCACTTAACCGGTAACACAAAGAACTCAAGAACTTGGTTTTCCAGGAATGGTTGAGTCTTTGTCCATTAACTTTAAGCGTATTACCATTCCTAGGATCCTCAATATCTATGACCCTAGAGGATACACGTGTTTGACAACAAAAGAACCGCGCCTCCTAGATCTCAATTTTCCAAGGAGTAGGTGCAGATGATAATCTCAAAGCAGAACTTTTTTGACCAATTTTCGCAGCTTTTGCAGACCTTGAATAAAGTAGGCCAATAAAATCCATACTGCAAGATTTTCGCAATTGTTGTCGCTTATTGTCGGGCATACAACTATTTTTTTTGTTTTTTTTTATTCATAATGCGGATGGAGAAAGTTCATCACCTCCACTTCTGCATTCTCTGGAAGTTCATAATAAGGTTTGAGATGATGACCATTGACCTTAAATGTTTTGCCCGAAATTTCACTCCTGATCTCAACTGCACCAAAAGGAAAAACATTAGTTACCACAAATGGCCCAATCCACTTAGAACGCAGTTTACCTGGAAACAATTTGAGTCTTGATTGAAAAAGAAAAACTTTTTGCCCTCTGTGAAATTTCTTTCTGGAAATCAACTGGTCATAGAATGCCCTAGCTTTAGTCTTATAAATCAGGGCATTCTCGAAGGCCTCATTTCTTAATTCTTCTAGTTCCTGTAACTGGAACTTCCTTTGCTTTCCAGCTCCTTCCAATTCCATATTTACTTGTTTAATGGCCCAGTAAGAGCGATGTTGCAACTCAACGGGCAAATGACAGGGCTTTCCATACACCAACCGAAATGGTGACATGCTAATGGGAGTCTTATAGGCAGTCCTATAAGCCCATAAAGCGTCTTCAAGTTGAGTGCTCCAATCCTTTCTTGAGGGATTCACTGTCTTTTCAAGGATTGACTTAATCTCTCGGTTGGACACTTCAGTTTGCCCATTTGTCTGTGGATGGTAAGGAGTGGAGATTCTATGCATAACTCCATATCTTTTCAATAGAGCATCAAAGGTTCTGTTGCAAAAATGAGTCCCTTGGTCACTGATGATAGCCCTTTGGGTCCCGAACCTGGAGAAAATATGTGTTCTAACAAAATCTGCAACAGTTTTAGAATCATCAGATCGGGTGGCTTTTGCTTCCACCCATTTAGACACATAATCAACAGATAAAAGAATGTATGTGAAATCAAATGAAGGAGGGAATGGTCCCATGAAATCAATACCCCACACATCAAAGAGTTCCACAAAAATGATCGGAGTCAGAGGCATTTGATTACGAGGACCAATATTACCTGTTCTCTGATAGCGGTCACAAGACTTACAGAAGTTGTAAGCGTCTTTGAAAATTGAAGGCCAATAGAAACCACTGTCAAGCACTTTATTGGCTGTCCTTTTACTGCCAAAGTGTCCTCCACATGCATAGGTGTAGCAAAAGGAGAGGATGGAGTGTGTCTCAGAATCAGGAATGCACCTCCTAATGACTTGATCTACACAATGCTTCCATAAGTACGGGTCATCCCAGATATAGTATGTACAGTCACTCCTTAATTTATCTCTTTGGGCCTTGTTCAAACCCTCCGGAAAGTCCTTAGTAACCAGGTAGTTAACAATGTCAGCATACCAAGGGATTATGGTGTTGACAACCATCAAATATTCATCCGGAAAAGTCTCCATGATAGGCATTTCTTCCTCTTCAGTTACCAATCTACTCAAGTGATCGGCCACCAAGTTTACGCTCCCTTTCTTATCTTTAATCTCCAAGTCAAATTCCTGGAGCAATAAAATCCATCGGAGCAATCTAGGCTTTGCTTCTTTCTTTGTTAGAAGATACTTCAAGGCTGCATGATCTGAAAACACAATCACTTTAGAACCAATTAGATATGATCTAAATTTTTCTAAAGCAAATACAATAGCTAGAAGTTCCTTTTACGTGGTTGAGTAATTAAGTTGAGCATCATTTAGAGTCCTTGATGCATAGTAAATGGCATAAGGAACTCTATCAACTCGTTGTCCCAAGACGACTCCTACTGCAAAGTCACTGGCATCACACATTAGTTCAAAAGGTAACTCCCAGTTGGGTGGCCTGATGATAGGCACAACAGTTAACAACTTCTTGAGTTTATTGAAAGCTTCCATACATTTCTCATCAAAGTTAAAATTAACATCTTTTTGAAGAAGTCTGCAAAGGGGCAATGAGACTTTAGAAAAGTCTTTAATGAATCTCCGGTAGAAACCTGCATGACCAATAAAAGAACGAATCTCCCGCACACTAGTGGGTGGTGGCAAAGAATGCATGAGTTCTACCTTAGCTTTATCTACTTCAATTCCCCTAGTAGAAATTACATGATCTAACACAATACCTTCATTCACCATGAAATGACATTTTTCCCAATTCAGTACCAGGTTAGTGTCAATGCATCTTTTAAGAACCAATGTTAAATGTTCCAGGCAATTTTCAAAATCATTTCCAAAGACACTAAAGTCATCCATAAAAACCTCAATGATGTTTTCAATGTAATAAGAAAATAAACTCATCATGCATCTTTGGAAAGTTCCTGGTGCATTGCAGAGTCCAAAAGGCATTCGCCTATATGCAAAGGTACCAAATGGACAAGTGAATGTAGTCTTGTCTTGGTCTTCCGGAGCTATGGCAATCGATTGTAACTTGAAAAACCATCCAGAAAACAATAATGAGAATGACCAGACTAATCTTTCTAACATTTGATCAATGAAAGGTAAAGGAAAGTGGTCTTTTCTCGTGGCGGCATTCAACTTCCGTAATCAATACAAACACGCCACCACGTCTCAGTAACCTAGTGGGAATAAGCTCATTTTTAGCATTTCTTACCACAAGTAATTCCAGATTTCTTTGGTACTACCCGGACTGGGCTTACCCACTTGTTGTCAGAAATGGGGTATCACCCCACACTTAGGAGCTTCAAGTATCTCCTTTTTCACAACTTCCATCATAGGAGGATTCAACCTCCGCTGAGGGTCTCTCACAGGTTTAGTATCCTCCTCCATTAATATCCTATGCATACAAATGGAGGGACTAATACCCTTGATATCAGCTATTGACCAACCAATGGTTGTCTTATGTTCCTGCAAAATAGCTACCAGTTTCTTTTCTTGTTCTTGGGTGAGTGACTTTGCAATTATTACTGGAAGGGTGTCCTTCTCCCCCAAGAAGATGTATTTAAGATGATCAGGCAGTGTTTTAAGTTCCAATTTAGGTGCCTGCACAACAGAAGGTTGAGGTATATCAGTAGTAATAGGTAAATCAACAAAAGTTACCTCGTGCTCTTCTGGAGTGGAAGAGAGCTCTTGTAAGGCAGCAACAATTTCATCAATGTCTTCACTCCATGGCTCTTCTTCACTCTTTTTCTTTTCCTCCTGTACATCTAAGCTATGAGTTAGAATTGTATCAAGAGTATCAAAATGGTTAGTATCAAAAGCTGCAGAAATTAAAGAATCAAAAGGATCAAAAGAATCAATTAAACAAGCAGAGTGCACATCACTTGGGTATCTCATAGCTTCAAAAATATTGAATCTAATTAATTCCCCATCAAATTCCATTGTTAGAGTTCCTGAGTGCACATCAATTTTTGTCCGCGCAGTCTTCAAAAATGGTCTCCCTAACAAGATAGGAGCAGATTTGAGAGACTCATCCTCTTCCATGTCCAAAACATAGAAATCTGTCTGAAACACTAATTCATTCACCTGCACTAAAACATCTTCCACCACACCCTTAGGGTATGCATTAGATCTATCAGCCAATTGAATAACAACACCAGTAAGTTCCAAAGGACCCAAGTATAAAGATGCATAAATAGAATATGGCATGACATTTATAGATGCACCTAAATCAAGCATTGCCCTTTCAAACCTTGTGTTACCTATAGTGCATGGAATGGTGAATGTGTCAGGGTCCTTACATTTGGTTGGGAGTTTCTTTTTAATTACAGCTGAAACATTTTCTCCCACTTGGACCTTTTCATTTCCTTTTAACTTCCTCTTGTTAGTGCATAATTCTTTCAGAAATTTTGCATATCTAGGTACCTGCTTAATGGCATCTAACAAAGGGATATTAACCTCTACCTTCCTAAAAGTCTCAAGTATTTCTTTTTCTGCTTCTTCTTTCTTGGTTTTAACCAACCTACTAGGAAAAGGAGCTTTAGTAACATATTTAGGAAGGGGTTCAGAAATACTTACCTTAGGGGCTTTGGAAATTTGCCCCTTATCATTTGCTTCTTTGGGTGGTTCATCTTTCTCTTGAGTGATTGGTAGAGGAGATGTAGGCTCATCCATCGTCTTTCCGCTTCTCAACGTGACAGCACTAGCATTTTCCCTCGGATTTACTTCTGGCTGTGAGGGTAGTTTTCCTGAAGCTTGGCTTTGAAACTTGTTGAATTCTGTGGACAGCTGTCCTATTTGATTCTGCAAGTTATTGATTGCAGTCCTTGTTTCTTATTGGAACTGTGAATTATTAGTAGCCATCTGCTTCACTAGCTCCTCTAGTGAAGGCTCAGGTTGCTTAGGAGCTTGAACTTGCTGCTGTCTCTGAGGGAAATGTGCTTGCCTTTGTTGGAATCCTGGAGGTCCATAAGCTGGAGGTTGATTTTGAGGTTGCTTTGCATAGCTGAAATTAGGATGATCCCTCCAACCTGGATTATATGTGTTTGAGTAGGGGTTGTAATTTTTGAAAGTCCAAAGATATCCCCCCTCTTGCTCTTACCTCCTCATTTGTGTCCTCTTGGAGAGTGGGACACATATAGTGGGATGTCCAGATGAACAACAGATCCCACAAGCATGAAGTGGTGCTTTTCCTGTATCCATTAACCGCTGAACCATAGCAGTCAATTGAGTCATTTGCTGCTGTAGACTGGCTGTCTCTACTTCTTTCACTGCTCTTACTCCGGTGTCATTTCTAGAGTAGAATTGTTGAGTATTGGCAGCCATTCTTGAGATTACGTTTCTAGCTTCTTGAGGAGTTTTATCAACCAATGCTCCTCCGCTAGCAGCATCAATCATGTTGCGATCCATCACTTGTAAGCCTTCATAGAAATCTTGAATTAAGAGTGCTCACTTATTTGATGATGAGGGGGTGAAACATAGCTTCTTAAATCTCTCCCGGTAGTCATGGAGTGATTCTCCATGCCTTTGTTGAATACCATGATTTCTTTTCGATTGTTGTAGCTTTTGAGGCAGGGAAGTATCTGTCTAGGAAAGTTCGGGCCATGTCCTGCCATGATTGGATGGATCCGGGTGGCAAGTAGTAAAGCCACTCCTTTGCTGAGTCTTTCAATGAGAATGGAAAAGCTCTCAATTTGACTTGCTCTACATGAATTCCTGCAGGTTTCATGCTAGAACATACCACATGAATTTCTTTCAAGTGCTTGTTGGGGTCCTCTCCGAGTAATCCATTGAAAGATGGCAAGAGATGGATTAAGCCGGATTTCAATTCAAATTCCTCTTCATTTTCAAGAATGTCTATGCACGAGAGGTTGTTGATCTAGATCTGGAGCACCCAATGCCCTTAAAGTGTTTTTCGCCATCGTCACTTCGAGATATTTTTCGGATGTCTCGAACTTGATAGATCAATGTAACGGGTAGGTTCAATGTCGGCAGTGTGAAGTGAAAATTATCCAGGATGGAAGGAAATTGAGGATGTGAAGTGAGTTGATCAATATAGTTCCTCAAATTTAGCAATCCTTCGTCTACCCCTTCAATGGACATCAACACCTACAAAACACTCAGAAAGAAAGATTCAAAAATAAAAACAAAAATAAAAACAAAGTAAAAATAGGAAATAAATTAATAGTGTAATTGAAAAATTGGCGGCGCCAAAATTTTGATGCGTGCGGAAGTAGTGATTAAAATTTAGATAAAAATTAGTTGTCAGGCCCACTAGAAAATAAAAACCTTACAACTAGTTGTAGTTAGTAAGGGTCGATCCACAGAGAACTAATTCAATTAACACTATTAAATAATTCCCAATGTAAACTCGATTAATAATAAACAAGTAAATAGGGGGTTTGGAGTTTTGATGAACAATGAACAGCTTCAAAGACAATAACAATAAACAAACTGAAATCAACAATATAAGAAAATTGGTTAAGAGATTGAATCCACCACTAGATTTATATGATAATGTAAATTCACATATCATTTTATTCCAACATGCTCAATTATGTTTTTATGCAATTGTGAGAGTAAATCTCTGTTTTCCTTACGTGTTGGCCAATTTAGCAACCGCTCAAATCAACTCCTAATCACTGATTAGTCATAAAGCAACCGCTTCTTACAACTATCCAACAATTGCATTAAGATTTAGAAAACCAATTACACTAAGATCTAATCACACACCGGATTAAATTACTTAGAACATATATTTCTCTAGATCTACTACCACAACCGTGCATAATAAACCCAGATCTACCACTTTTATAAGCGGAAAATAGCACAAAGATAATTATACCCACATGAACATCATACATCCCATTAGATCTACTACCACAACCGTGCATAATAAACCCAGATCTACCACTTTGAAAGTGGAAACAAGTATAAAAACCTTCATACCAACAATAGATTCAGAAATATATGAATAAAAACATAAGTGTGTTGAAATAATCAAATATGCAAGGTTCACAACATTAATACTAGTGGTTTCATCACTCCCTTAACCAAGAGGAGGTTTAGTTACATATAACTAGAAGGAAATCACAAGAAAAACTATGAAGAAACAAGAAGAAACTATGAGAGAAATGAAGGAGAGTCCAACTTCTTTCATGATAACCAATGGTGCCTTTTATAGAAGTCTAGGGTAACAAAATGACAAAGGGGAGTGGATGGATGAGTGGGTTAGTGGAGTGGATTGGTTGAGTGGGTTAGTTGAGTGAATGAGTGGAGTGGAGTGGTTGAGTAGTTGAATGGATTGATTTAGTGGATGAGTAGTTGAGTGGATGAGTGGAATGATTTGGTTGAGTGGAGTGGAGTGGTTGAGTGGAGTGGAGTGGTTTGATTTAGTGGATGAGTAGTTGAGTGGATGAGTGGAGTGATTTGGTTGAGTGGAGTGGAGTGGTTGAGTGCGAAAATTTCTTAGTCTGACTTGGAAGCCAAAAACGACTGACTATACTTTAGATCCATGAAAAGTACTCTTCATGAAAGTTGTAGATCTTTGTCTTGGCTATAACATGCATATCTGGATCGTCCAATTTGGCTTCCTACAGCCCAAGATATGACTCAAATACCACAGGTTGTTCAAACCCAACTTCAGCACATCTGTTCCTACTTGCAAGCCCAAACTGACCCATTAGACTTCATTATTTCAAAAGGTGTTCTTCATGAAAGTTGTTTATTTGGGTCTTCACTATCAACTATCCAAATTTCAGCCCATCTCCATTATTACAGCTTGAGATATGATTTTATGAGTGCACACCGTTCGGATTCTAGTGATAGAATCCGTATTCTGACTTCCATGTAAGCTTAGGTCTCTTAGACATCTGTTTAGGACTTCGAGCTCTTCATCAAATTTGTAGAGATTCCTCTTAGCTTTCCTACAAGATAAAATTCATGATTATCAGATATCAGGAACTCAAGTTATGGCCAAAATACAAAAATAGTGTAAAATCTCAATAATGCTGAAAATATTCAATTAGGACCAATTTGAGCTCAAACTCACAAAATCATACCAAACTCAATCAATTAAGAATATGGAGAGTGTAAATGACTAAACATAAGGGTTTCTTAATAAATAAAATATGTGATTATCAATATGCCAAATTATGCCTTATATTCACGCCAATGCAATAACCTAAAAATGTAATTAATAATGCCATGATACCATTTACGGGAACCCAATTCCATGGTAATGTCATGATATGTCATGAATCCTGAACAAAGCAAAGGAACCTGGTTCCATAAGCCTTGAACAAGCACTGGAACCCAATTCCAAATATTTCTCTAGGTGGTGAGGGAACGGACCATCCTCAGCTCATCACTATGATAGGGAAGGAATGTCACCTCTTCATTTATAATCATACATGATTACCCAAAAGTGACGACCTCATCCTCTATCAACACAGTTATGAAAAATAATGATTACTATAATAACTAGCGTGCCAATTAGTTTACATTCATAACCACAAGTATGAAATACAATGATGTCAATTACTATAATAGATAGCATACCAATTAATTTACATCCATCATCTCAAGTATGAACAACAATGATGCTAAATACCACAATAATTAACATACTAATTGATTTACATTCATCACATAAACAGTTCATTACATACCCCTGTAAGAGTCTCACCACTCATCAAGAAGCATATAATAAAGATCCACACAAGTTAGGAATTTCATTTTTCACAAAACAAAGATTTTCTCAAAATCCTGTCTGGGTGCCCAGGCGCCTATACCTAGCGCCTGTAGAGGTCAAACCCCGCATTCCCTTACGACTAATGCTCAAGCATTCATCACCTGGAGCTTAATTGGTGCTCAAATGCCCCTTAATGGGCGCTTAGGCACCCTGCACACTTCCTGCTGTTGCTATCTGTTTAGGCAGTGAGCGCTTGGGCACTTGGGCCCCCAACTCCCAAAGCCTAAGCGCTGGTCACCTAGAATCAGTTTCTGCAGAATTCTGCATAAACTGCCACTATTCTATTGGGAATAATCCCATTTCCAATCACTTAAACTCTAATTCCAATAGATTTCCTACATCTTACAAGGTCTATAAACATTTTGTAACTCTTATACAATTTTTAATTCACTCCAAACACGAAATAATGAATTAACCATCAACCTTAAAACCCAAAATTCAATTATTAGCTCAAGTGGAATCAAAGGAGTTTAAGGGATGAAAATTCATGACCATGCATCAAACAAACCAAAAACAAGTCATCCTCAAGTTCTACAACAAGATTCAAGCATAGACAACAAAAATTACACACAAAACCCATTTACTACATCAAGCCCCCTCATGAAAAAAGAAGGAGAAAATGGAAGAAAAGTGTCAAGAAGAACATCACCCTACCTCTATTGTCTAGAAAGAAAAGAACTCAAAAGCTCCTCTCCACCTCTTCCGTCTTCGTCCTCTTTTCCTTTTTGATTTCTTCTTCCTCCTCCACTATCTTCTTTCTTTTCTTTTCTTTTCCTTTATTTTTCCCTGATAGCATCCATGCGTGATTGTGAGAAATGAGATAAATATCTCATATAAAAGCAAGAAAATCAAGGGCAGAAAAGAGAAGAAAACGTGAGATACTTATTCACTTAAGTATCTTAGCTAAAATTCTTAATCTGTTAAGAACACTTAGATTTCACCAAATTAAGTTTCCTAACTTCCAACAAGTTTAAAATAAATCTTAAGATTCATAAAAAATCTTATTTCACCATTACCATATTTTTCTATATCTGCGGCTAGTCAATCCGACATTAAAATACACTATCAGTATGCTTAAAAATATCAAACTAACTTCAATTAATATTAAATTTTAACTACATCATCTTCCACACATTTGGGACCTATAAACAAATTTTTCACATTTATTTCTAATAACTAAGTAATTTAAGCTAATTCTGAGACTAATAACAACTATTTTTCACACATAATATTACAACAAAGTGACTAAACTTGCTCAGAAAGTTACAAAATTTAATAGGCATGTTAAGCAAGTATTAGGCTACCTTCGTAATCATATACAAGTCTAACATATTTTCGAGAGTGTTACAAAACTATTGGGAAGTCTCATATTAGGAATTTAGGATCACATTCCCCATCGAAGTTCAAATCCTCAAATTCATATCTATGATAAGGAAACGAATGAGAAATCCCACACTAAGAATTTAGGATCCCCTTCCTTATCGCGAATCATCTTTGACAATTCTCTGGCTAAATGATTGTGCATATCATATTAAGGTTACGATACTCAAGGAATAGCAAGCATGGATCACTTCTACTCAAGGTCTGTATCCAAAGTCAATTTACTTAAGTACATTGGATCCTTTAAGATCATCCTCCTTCTCAAGGATTATTTA
Source organism: Ormosia semicastrata (assembly GCA_029884595.1). Lineage (NCBI taxonomy): Eukaryota > Viridiplantae > Streptophyta > Magnoliopsida > Fabales > Fabaceae > Ormosia > Ormosia semicastrata. The sequence goes on from JAQQTO010000060.1 coordinate 83,795,945, forward strand.
AGATCATCCTTCTTCCCAAGGATTATTTAATATCATTTTTAGTCTCATAAATAAGAACAACAATTCAATACAAGCTCAACTTCAATAATGTAAAGAAGCAAATTACATTAATCATTCATTATTAGCTCAACTTTAGCAAGTAAAGGAGCAGCTCACTTTTCTAGTACACTTCATGAACATGACAAGCATATAAGACAAATTATCTCATTATGTATTTATCTAGTGCACAATGTTCCACTTCTCAAGTGAACTTAGTTCATAACATCATCATCTCACAAATGAACTAAATACATAATACTATCACTTCTCAAGTGGACTAAGTGCATAATATAATGATCAATACATCATATTCTAAGTGCATAAGAGGGTTACCCCATAAGTAACTAAATGCCAAAAATCATCATTTCACAAGTACACAAAGTGCTCTTTCATAGTTAAGTCACTTCACTTAGTGAAAACATTCAAATCTCATCATCATGTATAATATGGAACTCTAATTCCTTAAAACAGAGCACTATTAATCAGATAGCACTTCCTGCTAATTGATTAGTGCATAGTAACATGGCATTTTGGAATTGTCTATTCGAATAGCACATGCAAAAGTGCAACAAAAGCATCAAGAACTACCATTTTCTATTATTCTTCCATTACCATATCAACAAAACATTCTATATATTTATTCAAACTCAAAACCATGTATTAAAGCAACATAAACAATACAAGGCATGCTTTACATATCACAATCAAGCTACAATGCTTTTGAATACATGTATAAATACATCCATACTTAAATCCATCTCCCCAACCTCAAATATTCATTTCCTTATGAAAAACTATAATACCCCAATTTTTCTTTGTTTTTGGTTTATCTATGTTTTCTGTGATGCTATGAGTTTTTGTAATTTTTATGAATTATTTGGTGAATGTGGATTATTTTAATATTATTTTAAAAAAATTGGATTGTTGAACCGAGGTCGGGGGATCTTACTAAACCCAAAACCGGAGACAGTTTTCAAAGTTTTCATTGTCTAAAATTTTATCTGATAGATAAAATTTAGATACGCTCTATTATCCATTGGACAATAGATATTGGCTTTATTAACTGTGACTTTTGTCCATTGGATAATACCTTGTAGTAAATATCTAGTAGATTATTTCTATCTATTCACCTTTATGAAATCACCCACATGGCATCATCTTTGACTTTTGGACTAAGGAGAGAAGCTTCTCAAGGAAGCTATGTGAAACTTGTTGAGGAAGCTTGGCACCTCCTCCCTAGATGGAGTGCACGGCCAAGAGAGAGAGAAAGGAAACTTCTAGAGTAAAGTTTCTATCTAATTTTCATTTCATCACTTTCTATCCATTTCTCTCTCTTCACCCAAAAGCTACACACTTTGTTTTCTCTCATTTTCTTCTCTCATTTTCTCTCCTATAGGCTCACAACCACACTTACCAAATCCACCCTCTCATCTTCTTTTATTTCACTCATCTATTTTCTTGGATCTAAACCTCTTTCTAAGCCACATTGGTGAGAAGATCTTGACTTGTTCATCTTTTCCAAGTATTTCTTCAAGTTAGGGCTTAAAGACTTCTAAGCTCTTGGAAGAGGAAGCTTGTTCTAAGGAGATATCCAAGTAGTGGTTGGTCATCCTCTAAGGTAAGAGGGAGATTACTCTCATCAACCTTTCATGGTGGTGAGAGACGTATTGTTGTGTTGACAGTGGAGAATCCATGTGAGGATTCTTCACTTGATTGTATTTGACTCTTGGTGATTTTTGTAATTTTTGTTCTATATGATTTTGTGGCTTGGTGTTGTTCATGATCTTGGTAGAATATAAAATTCTTGTTGATTGATATATGTTGGTTACTTGAAATCCTTTGTGGAAGATAAAAATTTTGAGGCCCAAGGACCCTAAAGCTCACAGCCAAGAGACCCCAAAAAGGGTATCCAAGAGAAAAATTTGTGTTGAATTGGAACTTGGAAACTTAAATAAAAATGGAATTAGACTAGGAATTTCATAAAAATGAAGGAGTGGTAAAACCAAATTTTAGCTACTTATTTAGAGAGAGATTTCGGCCTTGAGAGGGAAAATAAGCTAGAAAGAGAGAACAAAAAAAATTTGGAGTACTTTTAGGACTTAGGGAAAAAGGAAATGAATTTGTGAGATCAATACAACGTAGCTCTCTTTAAGTTTTCATGAAAAATGTGAGGAAGGATTACCTAGAAGAACTTAGCTAGAAAAGTTTTAAAGTTAGAGTGAATTTCCATAATAATCCTTGAAAGTTTAAAAGAGAAAGAATTGCGAGAATATTTCATATGATTTGAAAATGATGATTCCTGAGTTGGCACAATGGAAGTGCTTTGGGACTAAATGTAATAGTCTTGTGCTATCGGGCCGACGTACTAGACCTGGGAATGTCAGTGATTGACTTAAGCCTGTTGTGGCTCTTTTGGGGGAACTTACGTTGTTCATGATTATTGTTTCATCTATGTCATATGACCATGCATTGTGAAAGTCGGAATGACTTGTTGTTAAGGCTATATGCCTAGGAGATGAATTACACTGGTGTGAATTGCGTAGTGTAGTTCACTTGTTGAACTTGGAGGCGTCGAGGCGTGGGTATCCCACATGTGGCCAGTTGGTAGCTCCACTGGGCCGTGGTGACTGTGCATCACACCGACGATCTCGACCAGGCACTATCCTATTCCCGATCCGGTTGAGAGTGTCTTGTATAACCATGTTGCGCAAACTGATTATATTGAGAAGCACATGATTTGAGGCTAATGATATACAGACACTGACTCCCCGATCATTCTCTTCGATGTTGGTTTGAACTCCATAGAGTAGATGTCAGTTCATTGTGCATTCACATAGACATTGAACATTTTATTGTGATGCATTTATACTGTGGAATTGTCTGTTGATATATTATTACAATGTCTGCTAAGAATTTTATGACTGTAATGGTTATCTCTGTATTCTTTGATTTGACTGATATCGCTGTTTCTTGCCGCCATACTGGTATTGATGAAGAGAATTTCACCTCTTTGTTTTGTTATTCTATCTACTTTTGTTTTATATGTACTTGTTGATAAAGATTAAGAGAAGAAGAAGAAAATCTGTAGTTTTTTGTTGTTTTGGTTTTGGATGGCTGCTAGTGGAGGTTCCATTGGTTTTGTTAGAGTTCAATTCCATGGAGGTGCAGAAGCATGGCGCATCGACTGGGGCATTGAACGGATTAAATATGTAGGAAACGTGACTTTATCTATTAGTTGGACCCGTGATGGGGTTCCTTTCTTCTCTCTTAGTGTTTATGTGCATCTAGAGTTCCTCATGCCTATTAGGGAGCTATGGGGTGACTTGTATTACACCCCTAGAAAGGATCTGGACCCTGTGGTGTCATCCGCTAGGACACCTGTCCGTGAACTTCTACCACAGCTGAGAGGTTTGGCTGGGGAAGAGTCTGAGGAGGAGGACCCAACGGAGGGGTTAAAAGAGGAACCAATGGAGGGCCTAGGGGAAGATCCTGCTTCCTAGGTCTCTAGACTTGGGCTAGTCTATGTCTTGTTAAGCTGTTGCTTATGTCTTTTGTGTATAAACCTATAAATTATTGGGTGGACTATGATCCATGCCACTGATGTATATATTCTTTTTGGTGTGTAATGTTCAGTAATTATATAATATGCTGTTATGTTTTGTTTGAGTTCGTGCCTTTAGAAAAGAAAATTTTATATTCATGTTTTGCAAGATCAAACATTTTTTCATGTTTTGTTAAAATATTTGATGTTTAGAAGTATAAATGTGACACCTTAATGAAGGTGTACATTAGGTGGTATCAGAGCCTAAGTTTGAGTCTTTTGGGGTTTGTGGTTAGGTCTGTCTTGCTTGTGTTGTGTGATTCTCTGTGTTTGGTTTCCGAAAGGAAATAAGATTGTTTGAGATGACTTCACCTGACTTTCCTTGTGTATTACTTAGTTTGATTTCAAAGGAACGTGATGGCTCGAGTGGAGCAGTACGTGTGAACTCTGAACGAGATAGCGAGAGTACGGCCGCAGCAGCTGAGGCAATGCAAAGGATGGCAGAGGCTATGATGCAGCAGAATCAAAAAGTTGCCCAACAATAAGAAGCTGCCACTGAAACTCAGAATCTTTCAGAGTTTCATCGCAACAATCCACCACAATTCAAAGGAGAGTTCGATCCAAAGAAAGCAAGCCTTTGGATCAAAGAGTTGGAGAATATATTCTGAGGAATGGGATGCATTAATGCTTAAAAGGTAACCTACGCTACCTTCATGCTTATCGGAGACGCTAAAGACTAGTGGGCAGGAGCCCATCAATTAATGGAAGCTAGGGAAACAGTGATCACTTCGGAATCCTTCAAAAACAAATTCCTGGAGAAGTACTTTCCAGCCAGTGCGAGACACGCAAAGGAAATGGAGTTTCTAGGTCTGAAACAAGGAAGCATGTCAGTCAGTGAGTATGTTGCTAAGTTTGAAAGCTTGTCAAAGTTCTCACAATATTTCCAGCTACAACCCGATAAGGAGTGGAAGTGCCACAAGTTTGAGGAAGGCTTGAGGCATGACTTGAAGAGAGCAGTGTTGCCTTTGGGAATTGATCAGTTCCCAGCTCTTTTGGACAAGTGTCGCGGGATTGAGGATTTGGATCAATCACACGAAACCAGGAACCGCAACTTTGGACCCTCTCGGTTCCAAAGGGGGAGAAATGGCGATGGCAATCATTTTCAGCAAAAGCCATATTCGAGGCCACCAAGGAATCAAGCTCAACAACAATCACGTGGAAAAGGTCCTAGTAGCTACAAGTTTGGTCAGACCGGGGCATCGGCGCCAAAATATCTCAAGTGTGGAAGGGACCACTTGACGAGGGAATGTATAATCAAGGGGATCAACTGGTTCAAATGCAGGAAGCCCGGACACATTGTGAAGGATTGCAATCAACCCAAGGCAGAACCCATTGTTAACAATGTACATGCCGCAAGACCTCAGGCGGGAGGAAGGGTTTACACTATGAGTGGAGCGGAAGCCTCCCAATCTGAAGATCTGATTAAGGGAGATTGTGCCATAGGAGGTAATCTTTTAACTGTACTGTATGACTCAGGGGCGACCCATTCTTTTATTGCCTATGATTGTGTACACCGATTACGTTTGTCTGTGTCTTCCTTACCTTTTGATTTGATTGTTTCTACTCCCACTGCTAGACCCGTTGTTACTACTCAAGTTTGTTTAAACTATCCTATTTCTATGGAATGTTGAATCTTTTTAGTTGACTTGATCGTTTACCTCTTTCTCAAATAGATGTTATTCTAGGAATGGATTGGTTATCTTCTAACCATATTCTTCTTGACTATTCTAATAAAACCTTAGTGTTTACTGATTCTGAGATTTCTGGATTTATAACTGCCAACTAAGTCAAAACTTTCTTGAGGGAAAGAACTCAAGGATACATGCTTTTGTCTTCCTTGGAAGTTAAGAGTGAGATCGATGTGAATGCTATTCTTGTGGTTAATGAGTTTCTTGAAGTCTTTTCTGATTATATACCTAATTTACCACCAAAAAAAGAGGTAGAATTTTCTATCGATCTTATGCCAGGATATGGTCCTATATCCATGGCGCTATATCAGATATCGCCATCAGAGTTAGCCGAGCTCAAGAAGTAGTTGGAGGAACTGTTGGAGAAGAAGTTTGTGAGACCTAGTGTTTCACCATGGGGAGCTCTAGTGTTGTTGGTTAAGAAGAAGGATGGAACTTCTCGATTATGTGTGGACTATCGGCAGCTAAACAAGATTACGATCAAGAACAAGTACCCACTTCTAGGATAGATGACTTGATGGATCAGCTGAAAGGAGCTGCTGTTTTCTCTAAGATTGATCTACGTTATGGCTATCATCAAATTCGTGTGAAAGTAGAGAATGTACCTAAGACAGATTTTTGGATGCATTATGGGCATTATGAGTACCTTGTGATCTGTTCGGAGTAATAAATGCTCCTGTTGTATTCATAGATTATATGAATCAGATCTTTCGTCCTTATCTGGATAGATTTGTTATTGTCTTTATTAATGACATTTTGGTCTATTCACGAAGCTAAGAGGAATATGCCGAATACCTTAGTGTGGTCCTTCAGATTCTGAAGGAAAAGAAGTTATATGCTAAGCTATCTAAATGCGAGTTCTGGTTAGAGGAGGTTCAGTTTTTGGGTCATGTGATCTCAAAGGAAGGGATTGTAGTGGATCCATCGAAAGTAGAGGCTGTTCTTCAGTGGGAAAGACCAAAGACAGTAACAGAAATCTGTAACTTTGTGGGTTTAGCTGGTTATTATTGAAGATTTATTGAAGGATTCTCTAAGATAGCAGGACCTCTCACTCAGCTTACAAGAAAAAATCAAGCTTTCGTATGGACTGATGCATGTGAAGAGAGTTTTCAAGAGTTGAAGAGATGGTTGACTACTTTTCCAGTATTGATCCTACTCAATCCCAATGAACCCTTTGAAGTTTATTGTGATGCTTCATATCAGGGTCTAGGATGTGTCCTTATGCAGAACGGAAGAGTGGTAGCGTATGCTTTAAGGCAATTGAAGGTACATGAGAAGAACTATCCTACGCACGACTTGGAGTTAGCTGCTGTTGTGTTTGCATTGAAGATTTGGAGGCATTTTCTTTATGAAGCAACGTTTGACATCTACAGTGACCACAAAAGTCTAAAATACCTGTTTGATCAAAATGAGCTGAACATGAGATAAAGACAATGGTTAGAGCTTTTGAAAGACTATGAATTCCAGCTTCAATATCATCCCGAAAAAGTAAACGTTGTAGCGAATGCTTTGAGTAGGAAGATGCTTAGTGTTTCTGCTATGATGCTCAAAGAACGTGAGTTAATAGAACAGTTTAGGGATATGCAGCTATCGGTGGAGTTGGCACCAGGGAGAATGTGCTTAAGTATGATCACTATTTCGAGTGGATTGATGGATGAAATTCAAGAGAAGCAGAGAAGTGATCTATACTTACAAGAGGAGAAGGAGCTGGTGAAGCAGGGTGCTATATCTGAATTCACCGAAAGACCAGATAGGATTCTAAGATTGAGAGATAGAGTCTGTGTACCGAGTGATCTCGACCTGAGGAAGATGATTCTTGATGAAGCCCATAAGAGCAAGTTGAGCATGCACCCCAGAACTACTAAGATGTACCAGGATCTAAAACGTTTATATTGGTGGCTAGGAATGTAGAGGGATGTTGCCAAATATGTGTCGTCTTGTTTAGTTTACCAAAAAGCTAAAGTGGAACACCAAAGACCTTCTGGAATGTTGCAACCCTTGACTATTCTAGAATGGAAATGGGATAGCATTGCGATGGATTTTGTAAGCTAGTTACCAAGGACTAGGAAGGGATATGATTCAATATGGGTAATTATGGATCGACTTTCGAAGTCAGTACACTTCTTACTAATCAATATAAGGTATTCGATGGAGAGATTGGCTCAAGTATATGTCGATGAGATCGTTAGACTTTATGGTGTACCTTCGAGCATTGTTTCTGATAGAGACCTAAGGTTTACATCGAGGTTTTGGTAGAGTTTGCAGAAAGTAATGGGAACGAAGCTTCATCTAAGTTCTGCTTATCACCTGCAAACAGATGGTCAGTCAGAGAGAACAATCTAGTCATTAGAAGATCTGTTTAGAGCTTGTGTCTTGAAATAGACTGGGAGCTGGGATGAATTATTGCCTTTGATAGAGTTCACCTATAACAATGGTTTCCATGCAAGCATCGGAATGGCACCTTATGAAGCATTGTATAGGTGATGGTGTAGAACACCTTTATGTTGGTACCAAGACGGCAAAAATTTTGCAATAGGACCTGAGCTTGTGCAGCAAACAACCGAAAAAGTTAAGATGATTTAGGAAATAATGAAAGCAACTCAGAGCCTACAGAAAAGCTATGCCGACAAGAGACGACGACCTCTTGAATTTGAGGAAGGTGAGCATGTGTTTTTGAGAGTTACACCTATGACTGGTGTTGGAAGGGTCATTAAATCCAGAAAACTCACTCCTAAATTCATCGAACTATATCAAATTCTTCGTCAGATAGGTCCGGTAGCCTACCAAATAGCCTTACCACCTTTTCTTTCCAATCTTCATGATGTCTTCCATGTGTTGCAATTGTGAAAGTATATTCCTGATCCAGCCCATGTCATCGAACTGGATACAGTACAGCTAAAAGAGAATTTGACCTATGAAACACTTCCTATCAAGATTGAGGATAGGAGAGTGAAACAACTCAGAGGCAAGGAAATTGCATTAGTAAAAGTGATCTAGAACGATGTGACAGAAGATGCAACATAGGACCTAAAAGACAAAATGAAGGAACAATATCCGCATTTGTTCTAAGGTACGATGAATTTCAGGGATGAAATTCTTTTTAGAAAGGGAGAGTTGTAATACCCCGATTTTTCCTTGTTTTTAGTTTATTCATGTTTTCTGTGATGCTGTGAGTATTTTGTAATTTTTATGAATTATTTGGTGAATGTGAATTATTTTAATATTATTTTCAAAAAAAATTGAACTGTTGAACTGGGACTGAGGGATCTTACTAAACCCGAAATCGGAGACAGTTTCAAATTTTTCATTGTTTGAAATTTTATCTAACAAATAAAATTTGGATACGCTCTATTATCCATTGGACAATAGATACCGGCTTTGTTAATTGTGACTTTTGTCCATTGGATAATAGTTTGTAGTAAATATCTAGTAGATTGTTTCTATCTATTCACCTTTATGACATCACCCACATGACATCATCTTTGACTTTTGGACTAAGGAGAGAAGCTTCTCAAGGAAGCTTTGTGAAGCTTGTTGAGGAAGCTTGGCACCTCCTCCCTAGATAGAGTGCACGGCCAAAAGAGAGAGAAAGGAGACTTCTAGAGTAAAGTTTCTATCTAATTTTCATTTCATCACTTTCTATCCATTTCTCTCTCTTCACCCAAAATCTACACACTTTGTTTTCTCTCATTTTCTCTCCTCTAGGCTCACAGCCACATTCACCAAATCCACCCTTTCATGTTCTTTTATTTCACTCATCTATTTTCTTGGATCTAAACCTCTTTCTAAGCCACATTGGTGAGAAGATCTTGACTTGTTCATCTTTTCCAAGTATTTCTTCAAGTTAGGGCTTGAAGACTTCTAAGTTCTTGGAAGAGGAAGCTTGTTCCAAGGAGATATCCAAGTAGTGGTTGGTCATCCTCCAAGGTAAGAGGGAGATTACTCTCATCAACCTTTCATAGTGGTGAGAGAAGTTTTGTTGTGCTGACAGTGGAGAATCCATGTGAGGATTCTTCATTTGATTGTATTTGACTCTTGGTGATTTTTGTAATTTTTATTCTATATGATTTTGTGGCTTGGTGTTGTTCATGATCTTGGTGGAATATAAAATTCTTATTGATTGATATATGTTGGTTACCTGAAATCCTTTGTGGAATATGAAAATTTTAAGGCCCGAGGACTCTAAGGCTCACGACCAAGAGACCCCAAAAATGGTATCCAAGAGAAACTTTTGTGTTGAATTGGAACTTGGAAGCTTAAATAAGAATGGAATTAGACTAAGAATTTCATAAAAATGAAGGAGTGGTAAAACCAAATTTTGGCTACTTATTTAGAGAGACATTTTGGCCTTGAGAGGGAAAATAAGCTAGAAAGAGAGATCATAAAAAATTAGGAGTACTTTTAGGACATGGGGAAAAAGGAAATGAATTTGTGAGATCAATACAAGTAGTTTCTCTTTAAGTTTTCGTGAAAAATGTGAGGAAGGATTACCTAGAAGAATTTAGCTAGAATAGTTTTAAAGTTAGTGTGAATTTCCATAATAATCCTTGAAAGTTTAAAAGAAAAAGAATTGCGAGAATATTTCATATGATTTGAAAAGGATGATTCCTGAGTTGGCACAGTGGAAGTGCTTTGTGACTAAATGTAATAGCCTTGTGCTATCTGGGCGACGTACTGGACCCAAAAATGTCAATGATTGACTTAAGCTTGTTGTGGCTCTTTTGGTGGAACTTATGTCGTTCATGATTATTGTTTCATCTATGTCATGTGACCATGCATTATGAAAGTCGGAATGACTTGTTGTTAAGCCTGTATGCCTAGGAGATGAATTACACCTTTGTGCGAGTACGAATTGCGTAGTGTAGTCCACTTGTTGAACTTGGAGGTGTCGGGGCGCAAGTATCCACATGTGGCCAATTGGTAGCTCCACTGGGCTGTGGTGACTGTGCAACACACCGATAATCTCGACCAAGCACTATCCTATTCCCGATCTGGTTGAGAGTGTCTTGTATAGCCATGTTGTGTAGACTGATTACATTAAGAAGCATATGATTTGAGGCTAACGATATACAGACACTGACTCCCCGATCATTCTCTCCGATGTTGGTTTGAACTCCATGGAGTAGATGTTAGTCTATTGTGCATTCACATAGACATTGAGCATTTTATTGTGATGCATTTATACTGTGGAATTGTTTGTTGATATATTATTACAATGTCTGCTGAGAATTTTATGACTGTAATGGTTATCTCTGTATCCTTTGATTTGACTGATATCGCTGTTTCTTGCTGCCATACTGGTATTGATGAAGAGAATCCCACCTCTTTGTTTTGTTATTCTATCTGCTTTTGTTTTATGTGTACCTGTTGATAAAGATTATGAGAAGAAAAAGAAAATCTATAGTTTTTCATTGTTTTGCTTTTGGATGGCTACTAGTGGAGGTTCCATTGGTTTTGTTAGAGTTTAATTCCACGGAGGTGCAGACGCATGGCGCATCGACTAGGGCATTAAACGGATTAGATATCTAGGAGACGTGACTTTGTGTATTAGTAGGACCCGTGATGGGGTTCCTTTCTTCTCTCTTAGTGTTTTTGTGCATCTAGAGTTCTTCATACCTATTAAGGAGCTATGGGGGTGACTTGCATTACACCCCTAGAGAGGATCTGGACCCTGTGGTGTCATCCGCTAGGACACCTGTCCGCGAACTTCTACCACAGCTGAGAGGTTTGGCTGGGGAAGAGTCTGAGGAGGAGGACGCAATGGAGGAGTCAAAAGAGGATCCAATGGAGGGCCCAGGGGAAGATCCTGCTTCCTAGGTCTTTAGACTTGGGCTAATCTATATCTTGTTAAGTTGTTGCTTATGTCTTTTGTGTATAAACCTATAAATTATTGGGTGGACTATGATCCATGCCACTAATGTATATATTCTTTTTGGTGTGTAATGTTCAATAATTATATAATATGTTGTTATGTTTTGTTTGAGTTCGTGCCTTTGGAAAAGAAAATTTTATATTTGTGTTTTGCAAAATCAAACCTTTTTCCACATTTTGTTAAAAGATTTCATGTTTAGAAGTATAAATGTGACACCCTAATGAGGGTGTTACAAAAACCATATGAAACTCTCAACTAACTCATTCATGCAAAATTTATGAAGCAAGAAAGAAGAGAGTATAGTAAAACAACATTGTTATCATCCATCATAGATATGCTAAGTGTGTGCTAAGATCATAAAATACTCCTAAGAGTGGATTAATTCACACTATATAGCATAAATATGTTATCCCATCAAGTAGAGGATATTGTTTCCTCAAAATAGGGAACTAGTGATTTTCTGTCATTGGGTGATTAATCGCTTAAAAGCTCACTGATTAATCACCCAATGATAGCAGAGAACCCCCTGGTTTTCTATCATTAACTAATTAGTCGATCATTTTTTGAGTGATTAATCGCTCAGCCAAAACTGTGTTTGCCACTAATCGATTAATCGGTCACTTTCTAGGAGACTAATCGCCCAGAGGCAGAATTTTAGAATTTGTTTTTATCAGCTTGTAAACAATTTCTGACTTCCATAAATAACTATTAAATGGTTTCAACACCAAAACATGGTTCCTAAACATGTTAAACTCACATATACATTTTCAAATCAACAACATAAGGGTCTATGAACAATGAACAACTTATCAAAACCCATATTCACAACCTCAAGAGTATAGAATTATATGGATGCACATAAGTTCAAAATCCATAAACATGCATGTGTCAACATTTTGACATACAATTTCTCAATTCCAACCAAGTTCTCTAACACAAGTTTTGGAAACAAGGAGAGGAAGAATAAAGAAGCATCAGCCACATGTTTATGGAGTCTCAAACCTATTCCTAAGCTTAAAACCATAAACATAAATATACACATGTCATCTAACTTCAATAATCAATTCTTTTATACCAAGTTCATCCATACAAACTCTTGGTAACAAAAGAGAAAAGAGTGAAGTAAAGAAACATCACAACCCCTACCTCAATTCTCTTTTGATGGTGCTTCTTCTTTTTCTTTCTTTCCTTCCTTCTTGCTGCTTGATTCTTCCCCTTACTCTTCTTTCTTTCCATTTACTCTTCTTTCCCTTTGCTATTCCTCCTTTCTTTTTTCCCTTTTTCCTGCTGTGGTTGTAAGAGTGAGAGTGAAATGAGAGAAAAGAAAAGTCAAAGAAGAAGATAAAGATAGGGAAAGCAGTGGAGTGCTTTGAAAAGATAAGGATTAAGTTTCAAGGCTTCATGGAAGTGTTGTATCTCTTAAAGATATTTTAATTTTCCATTAATGAGTTTTCTATTTTCCATAAGTGTTAGGAAAAATTCTAAGACTTCTTTCGATTTCCATACTCATCATTTAATGATTATCTTTATACACCACTAACAGCCATTAAGCTATATTACTCTTCCTGTGTTGCTAAAAATACCAAATTAGTTTAGTTAATTCTCAGAAATTTATTGATGTGTGTGAAACAACATCATGTTTTGTTCTTGTTTTGCATGCATTCTTGAGCATTTTAGGCATTTTAGTTTCCCTTTTTTGTTTGTTTTTCCCTTAGTTCAGATAACTGCAGTGTTTTTGGTATTCTTGTGCAGGATTAATGTTGAATTGGCCTTGGATTGAATGGAATGCTCGCATGTTTGAAGTTGGAGCTTAATGGATAGCAATAAAGGTGCAAAAAGGCCATTCCAGAGGGATCCACGGCCTGCCCGTGGATCAAACCACGGCCATGGATCGAGGGGCAACTTAAAGAAAGAAAAGAGAATTTCAGAGAGTTCCACGGCCGTGGACCTCAAATGACACAAGATGGGCTTCTCGGCAGAACCATCCACGGCCTGGCTGTGGAATGATCCATGGCCGTGGATCGCAGTGCGCAACAGTTTTTAAGTTTTTATTTTTATTTCTTTTGGGAGCTTTTTAGCCAATTAAAAACCCTACGTTATAAATAGATGTTCTGAATACAATTAGGGGTTCTAATTTGGTTTTGGAGAGGCACATTGGAGGAATTGGTTCTTGATCTTTCGTCCCTCTTCTCTCTTGAATTACGGGTTTGGATGTTTATGAACATGTTTTCTTATTCCTTCTTCTCTATGTCTGAGTAGTTTCTTTTGTTTCTAGGATTGGAAAATGTCCTTTGATACATTGATAATGATTAATTGACTTTGTTTCCCCTTTTATTGATCTTGAATGTTCTTTGATTCAATTCTTATTGCTCTTATTCATGTGAATTTGCTGGCCACTTATTTGCATCTCATAGGCATTTAGGGACGTACTGAGAGGTGAACCTAGGTGTTGGAACCATAAGAATTGAACTTAAGGTCTAAATCACGAGAGTAGTTTTAGCCTTTTGAAGATTCAATGAATTACCACAAAGCGTAATGGGTTCAATTTAAATTCAATTACTACGAGAGTAGGAATTGGTTTAATTGAGCACGGATCTTGTATCTTGAGAAAGAACATTAACTAATTTAGGGTAATTCACCTTCAATTGAATTTCAGATTTAATAAAAGGGTTATCAATTAAGATTTGTCTTGTATCATTGTGGTACCCCAATCTTGGAAGCTTTCTTGAATTTGAAAAATTCCTTCTTGATAACTTGCTATTTTTGTTCTAAATTTTACACTTTGATTTTTATTTAATTGCTTGTTACTACATTCTTCTTAATAAACAATCATATTCCCTTTTGTTTAATTTAATTGAATTAATTAATTAATTGGTATTCATAGACACAGTCCCTGTGGATTCGATCTTTTTATTACTTGACGACGAAACCGTACACTTGCGGATTTCACGCACCATTTATCACATCTCATTCTAAGTATTTGTGAACTCGAAATAAAATCTCCATATTTACTTTTATCATCTAAGCAATTTATTCTAAGTTCAGAGTTAATATAAACTATTTTTCATATTCAGTGATATAGCATTATATTTAAACTAGCTCAAAAAATCACCACAATTCACATGTATCTCATACAAGTGTTATTGAACTTCTATAACTATAATCAAGGTTATTTGGTTAGGGAGGATGTTACACGTCTCCTCATCATAATCACCTACACCTTATCACCTATTCCTTTTCATTGTACAACTGTTTACCAAAATTTTCGATTATCACAAATCAAGTTGTGGTAAACCCTTGGTCCAATGAACAAAGTTTGATTCTCGATCTCAAGTCGGGGAAGGGAATCACTTTCTCTTGGGATTCTAATCTAAGTTAGTATCTTAAAGGAATGCAAATGATGATTTTGAATTTTAGATGATTAGTAAATCCAAAATCGAACGTTTATGCTTATTTTCAACGTAATGAAAAAATAAGTTTGAAAATAAAAGAGATTTTGTTTTCTCAGAAATAAAAGATATAAATACAGATGATAAGTTAAGTGTAACGCCCTTTTTCGTAAGGGAACGTCACATTGTCAATTACAATGCGGAAATAAAATTGTGTAAGTTAAGACCCGGTTCATTTTAATAACATGTACATTTACTTGATTATAGTTGGGTAATTAAATTGGCGAGTATATTTTTTTTTTGTTGACTTAATAACCATGATGATAATGACAATAAATGGAAATAAAGGATGAAGACAGAATTAAAGCGTACATTGGAAATTAACATTTCATATTCATATATATTTATCAAACTGTTTAGGTACAAAGCCTGGTACATCAAAAAGTAAAACTATACCTGCCCCCAAAGTATTATACATACAAATCCCCACGGTATCAGAATATACAGCCCACTACAGACAAAACATCAAGCCCCCAAAATAAAATACTGGTAGCCCTCAGTAGCTACAAGTAAAGTCAGTCCCTCAAGTGAGGAGGAACCGTGTCAAGATCCTCTTCAGGATCCTCCTCCTAGTCATCCTCAGGGACTTCCTCGGGATCTTCCTCATCAGAGGAAATCACCATAGGAATCGCAGAATTACGGGATGGGGCCCGAGCTGTGGAACGAAAAGAGTCTTCCCGCTGAGTGAAATAACGGTCACCCCACATCTCGCGTATCGGTAGTTGAGACTCCAAACATAGACTAATACAGCAGGTGAAGACAGGCGGCTCGTGGCACCTCCAGGCTAGAGATATCGATACATCCCCCATATAGACGCAACGCTCAGAACCATAATTGATGTGCCAGCACTCTGGCCCTCCCAAGAAAGTCAGGCGCACATCTCTCAAAAATCTCTGCATGCGTGGCTCCATATTCTTCTGCAGTCGCTCAGTCGAGGTAAGGCCAAAAGCCGGGGAAGTCGGGAGCTTCTGGTTCCTTGCCATTGTCTTCGATGAGACGCAATATACAGACAAACAATAATGGAGAAATAGAGAAGAGATAAGACATCCTACCATCATTACCAGTTATAGCATCAAGAAACCAAACGGCGCAAAGCGCCTACATAGCATTTATGACAGTAATAATGATAATAAACATTTAGTAGCAGTTACAATCAACTAAATAGTTCTAGGCAGTCATATATATATATATATATCAGAAGTACAATAGTTCCAATTATAATAACAATGTATGCCAGATAATTCATGGACTCACTATGCACATGTGCCCTCAATAGTCAAAATCCTACTCCATGGAGCTAGACACAAAATAGTCGGAGAGAACGATCAGGAGGTATGTCTGTATTCCTTGGCTGCCCAGGCCCTCAAGTGCTATAATTCTAAAATTATCATTGTGCACATCATGGCATTTTACAAGACATTCTACACAGATCTCGACATAGGACAGTGTCTCGGTCTGGATCATCAGTGTGTTTGCATCGGTCTGCCCCACAAACAGAGAGCTACCAACTGCCCATTGCGAGGTACCCGCACCCTGATGCCCCCAAGGTCAACAAGTAACCTACACTTGTCTATTCGCACCCGCACAAAGGTGTAAGTTCAACTCCTAGGCTACCGACCTAAACCAAGTCCAACGGACAATCATATTCTTTTTGTTCAATGCATAACTCAATCATGCTCTTCATGACCAACTAGGTCCATCATGCTTCAAATGCATGTCATATCATTTAACAACAAGATTTGATCCCATTCACGGATCCATAACAAGCCAATAGTACCTTTTAAGGATAACCACAATTTCCATTCCTAGTCATGATAGAAGTCAACCATTAAATTCATTATGTGCCTCACAAGGTCACCCATACTCATGTTCTTCCCTGTTTATGAATCCCTAATTAATTTCTAGTCATCCAATTATTTATGATTAATATGCTTTTATTAGTCCAAAGGTTTTGAGTCCAGGTAGATACGTGGCCGGAATCACCAATAAAGTCATAGATTTAATTGCTAGGTGTTGGGTGATAAACCATACTTGTGAATTCAACGGAGACAATGTATTTAGTGGAAAATTGAGGCTGCCATTCGACGAAAAATAATATGGTAGAAGGATGAAAGATGGGAGAACATTTTATAACAAGATTGGCTAAAAATCAATTTCTGTCGGATGGAGGTTCTGTCGAACGGAGATCAAAATTGTCGAATTTTTTTCCAGAAGGTCAGCAGAAGTCCTAATTCGACGGATGTGGGTGTCGACGTTGGAGAAATCTCCCAAGTGTCAAACCGACGAAAACACTGGTCAAAAACTCTAATTCGACGGATCTGTCATTCTAACTCGACGAATTTTAACATTCCTAAATTATCAGGATATCATTTCGATGGGTTTGGCCAAGAGCTCATACTCGACGGATTTTAACATTTTACTAAGTGATCAGGACATCAAATTCGACGGGTTTGGCCAGGAGTTCATACTCGATGGATTTTAACATTTTACCAAGTGGTCAGGACATCAAATTCGATGGGTTTGGCCAGGAGTTCATACTGACATCAAATGATCAAGATATCAAACGACGGGTTTGGCCAGGAGTTCATACTCGACGGATTCTAACATTTTACTAAGTGATCAAGATATCAAATTCGACGGGTTTGGCCAGGAGTTCATACTCGACAGATTTTAACATTTTACTAAGTGATCAAGATATCAAATTCGACGGGTTTGGCAAGGAGTTCATACTCGACGGATTCTAACATTTTACTAAGTGATCAAGATATCAAATTCGACAGGTTTGGCCAGGAGTTCATACTCGACAGATTTTAACATTTCACTAAATGATTAGGATATCATATTCGACAAGTTTGGCCAGGGGTTCATACATGACGGATTTTAACATTTCACTAAATGATTAGGATATCATATTCGACGAGTTTGGCCAGGGGTTCATACTGTTACTAGTTTTCACATAAAATTTCCAAATTTCTGGGCTCAACACCGTGACCATCCGAGAACCAGTCAGAAGTCATTCCCTTCCATATTACACGTTCCAATACATCCAGATGTATATCAAAACACCCCAAACAACCAAATAGCACACATACAATACAAACAACATGCAAAAACAGAATGACCCTCAACACAAGTCACAGACGTTCCTAAATGTTAAAATAGGTTGAGGAGGAGTGTCTTCCTCTTACCTTAGAGAAGCACAAAGAAAGGTTGCTCTTTTTTGGTCAGAAATTGCGTTTTCAACTTCAAGGAAATCCTTAAACATTTAAACTTGCAAAAATCAGAATCCAAATATTGAAATGGATACCCATTGTCATCAAAATGATAGTGGGTTACGAAAATGAGAAGAGGGGGAGAAAAAGCTAAGAGCTTTACCTTAAAGCTCTAACCTTTAAGCTTCAAAGACGCAAGAGAAGGGAGATGGAGAAAATGGCAGAACTTTGAAGATGATTTCCTCAATGATGGTGGTCCTCAAACACAAAATGGTGCTAGGATTGTGACGGTTTGAAGAACAAAATAGAGGTGTGGGTGGATGGTGTTGCTGCTGTAGGGTGAAAGAGAAGAGAGAAAGATGAGTGAATAGTGAGCTCCGTACAAGGAGGAGGGGAAAATATGAGAAAGAAAATGAATTAGACCCCCAAATAGCCAAACGTGCAGCACCCAAGGAAAGGAGGAGAGAGAAAAAAAATATAAAATGGTTGGAAGAAGCTTCCTTGAGAAGCTTCGCGCGCTTCTCGACAAGGTGCATAGTAAGCTTGTCTCCAAATTAAATACATCCGACAAATGATTAATTACACTGCTAAAATTATTTTCTCAGTGAATAAAAGTTACAATTAATGAAAATAATATTTTATTATTCATCAGATAATTTTATGATACTGCAATTTTATCTAGCAGATAAAACCTTGAAAAATGTAAACCTCGTAAACTGTGCCCAGCCTCGGGTTTAGTAAGATCCCCCGTTGACACGTTGACAGTTCAAGGTTTACCAGCCTCAGGAAAAATATTCTATTTTCCCTGGCTCCGCTCAATGTACACGCAAAATGAAGAATATATTAAAATATTCATCATTTCCAGAAAAATCCACAAAAATTCCTAAAAATCATAAATATTATAAAATGATCGTTCATAATGAAATAAAGAATTTTCAGGATGTTACAACACTCCCCTTCTAAAAAGGAATTTCGTCCTCGAAATTTGCATACCTTAGAATAACTGTGGGTGTTGGTCCTTCATTTTGTCCTCCAGCTCCCAGGTTGCATCTCCAGTCACCTCGTTCCAGATTACTTCACCAATGCAATCTCTTTGCCTCTTAATTGCTTTATCCTCCTATCCTCGATTCTTACAGGAAACGTCTCATAAGTTAAGTTTTCTTTTAATTGTACTGCATCTGGTGCTATGACATGACTTGGATCAGGAAGGTATTTTCGAAGTTGTGACACATGGAAAACATCATGTATGTTCGAAAGGAAATGAGGTAAGGCTATTTCGTAATCTACAGGACCTACTCGGCGAATGTTTGGTATGGTCCAAGAAATTTTGGAGTGAGTTTTCTAGATTTTAAAGCCCGGCCTACCCCAGTTGTAGGTGTGACTTTCAGGAATACATGCTCGCCTTCCTCAAACTCAAGAGGCTTTCTCATTTGGTTTGCATAACTCTTTTGTCAACTCTGAGCCGTCCTCATCTTTTCCTGAATTATCTTAACCTTCTCAGTTGTCTGCTATATAATCTCTGGTCCAATAGTAAGGCGCTCGCCGTCTTGATACCGACACAGAGGTGTTCAACACCGTCGTCCATACAGAGCTTCATAGGGTGCCATCCCTATGCTCGAATGATAACTATTGTTGTAGGTGAATTCTATTAAGGGTAGAATGTCATCCCAACTTCCAGTTTGCTCTATGGTACAAGCTCTAAGCAAATCTTCCAAAGATTGGATTGTCCTCTCAGATTGATCGTCGGTCTGTGGGTGATAAGCAGAACTCAGTCGTAACTCCATCCCCAACACTTCTTGCAAACTCTCCCAGAAATTTGAAGTAAATCTCGGATCTCTATCCGAAACAATACTTGTAGGCACACCATGTAGTCTAACGATTTCTCCAATATAGATCTGAGTCAATCTCTCCAGTTTGTATTTTATGTCGATCGGGAGAAAATGTGCCGATTTCGTGAGTCGGTCCACAATTACCCAAATCGAATCATGACCTTTTCTCGTCCTTAGCAATCCGACTATAAAATCCATTGCAATACTATCCCACTTCCATTCTGAAATAGACAACGGTTGCAGCAATCCCGCTGGTCTCTGATGTTCCACTTTAGCTTTTTGACAGACTAGACAAGTTGACACACGTCTAGTGACGTCACTCTTTATTCCATGCCACCAGAACAACTTCTTCAAGTCTTGGTACATTTTTGTTATGCTTGGATGCATACTCAGCTAGCTTGTATGAGCATGGTTGATAATATATTCTCTGAGCTCTTTGTCTCGGGGAATACAAACTCTTCCACGAAACCTCAGAATTCCATCCGTTCTTTCCGCAAACTCTGTTTCATTTCCTTGCTCCACTTGCTCTCTCACTTCTTGTAAGAAATTATCAATCTTCTGCTTTTCCCTTATGTCATCCATTAGCTCACTTGTGATGATAACCATATTCATGCAAATCTTTCCAGGTTCTAACTCCACAAAAGACCATACATCTCTGAATTGCTCTAACATATCTTTTTCCTTGATCATTAAGGCAGAGACACTGATCATCTTCCTACTTAGAGCGTCTGCCACAACATTTGCCTTGCCAGGGTGATATAGAAGTTGGAAATCATAATCCTTCAAGAACTCTAACCACCTTCGCTGCCTCATGTTCAACTCCTTCTGATCATACAAATATTTCAGACTCTTGTGATCACTGAAAATGTTGAACGTCTCTCCATAGAGAAAATGCCTCCATATCTTCAAGGCAAAAACTACAGCCGCTAACTCCAAGTCGTGCGTCGGGTAGTTCTTCTCGTGCACTCGCAACTGCCTTGAAGCATAAGCCACTACTCTTCCATGTTGCATAAGTATAGATCCTAGCCCTTGGTATGAAGCGTCACAGTACACTTCAAACTGCTCATTCGGATCGGGTAGCACTAACACCGGTGAGGTAGTCAGTCGATTCTTCAACTCTTGGAAACTTTGCTCACAGCTGTCGGTCCACTCAAAAGCTTGGTTCTTCCTTGTGAGTTGTGTAAGTGGTCCAGCAATCTTGGAGAATCCCTCAATGAACCTCCGGTAATATCCTGCTAAACCCACGAAGCTTCGGATCTCCGTCATGGACGTTGGTCTTTCCCATTGCAGCACTGCCTCCACCTTCGATGGATCCACTGCAATCCCATCCTTTGAGATCACGTGACCCAGAAACTTAACTTCTTCCAGCCAGAACTCACATTTTGACAGTTTGGCATACAGTTCCTTCTCCTTCAGAATCTGAAGAACTATACTGAGGTGCTCAGCATGGTCCTCCCGATTTTGAGAGTATACCAGAATGTCATCAATGAAGACCACTACGAATCTGTCCAAGTAAGGATGAAAGATTCGGTTCATGTAATCCATGAAGATAGCTGGTGCATTCATCATGCCAAATGGCATCACGAGGTATTCGTAATGACCGTATCGGGTACGAAAAGCTGTCTTGGGTACATCCTCCGTGTTCACTCGTATCTGATGATACCCAGATCGCAGATCAATCTTTGAAAACACCGCTGCTCCCTTCAGTTGGTCCATTAAGTCATCAATTCTAGGGAGTGGATACTTGTTCTTGATCGTTACTTTGTTCAGCTGCCGATAGTCCACACACAATCTTGATGTGCCATCCTTCTTGCGAACTAACAGCACTGGTGCTCCCCATGGTGACACACTTGGTCTGACAAATTGCTTTTCCAAAAGCTCTTCTAGCTGTTTCTTGAGCTCAGCTAACTCTGTCGGTGCCATCCTATAAGGTGCTATAGACACGGGACCAGCTCCCGGTACTAGGTCGATAGCAAACTCTATCTCTCGAGCGGTGGTAAACCGGTACATCCTCAAGAAAGACTTCGGGAAACTCATTCACCACTGGAATTGTGTTCACATCAACCTCGTTCTTCGACTTTCAAGAAGACAGTAGCATGTATCCGTGAGCTCCTTCTTTCAAGAGAGCTTGAACTCAGTTGGCCGTCAAAAATCTAGAATTCTCCTCTACGGGAAAAACTATGGTCTTTCTGGAACAGTCCAACAGAACATGGTTGGAAGACAACCAGTCCATCCCTAAGATAATATCTAGTTGGGAAAGGGGTAAACAGATCAGATTGACTGAAAAGGTTCGACATTCAACAACTAATGGACAATTTAGACAGACTTTGGTAGTAACTACCGGTTTATCAGTGGGGGTAGAAACAGTTAAGTCAAAAGGTAAAGATGACATAGGTAGACCCAATCTTTGCACACAGTCATATGATATGAAAGAATGGGTTGCCCCAGAGTCATACAGCACAGTTAAAAGATTACCTTCTATGGTACCTTCCCCCTGTATCAAATCTTCAGATTCAGAGGCCTCAGCTCCGCTCATAGTGTAGACTCGCCCTCCAGCTTGTGGTTTCTTGGCTCTTGCAGCATTCACTAAAGGTTCGGCCTTCGCTTGATTGCAATCTCGGGACACGTGGCCAGGTTTGCCACATTTGAAGCAGATGAATCCCTTCATGGTATAGTCCCTTGTGAGATAGTCTTTCCCACACTTTAGACATCTGGAAGGATACGCCGTGTTCGGGCCAGTCCGGCTCCTAGTAGAACCTCCACTAGAACTTCCATCCATGGTTTGTTGCTGATTCCCCATGGGTCGAGAGTATGGCTTCTTCTGGAAGCCGTTAGCACTGTTACTGCCGCCTCTCTGGAATCTTGTAGGCCCAAAGTTTCTGCTCCTCGTGTCTCTAGATTGCTCTAGAGCCTCTACATCACAACAAGTATCTAGTAGTCGTGAGAATTCATTGATCCTCAAGGTGATCACAGCCTTCTTCACTTCATACCTCAGTCCCTCCGTGAATCTTCAGCATTTTCATGCTTCATCTGGTTAGTTCTGAAAGTACGTCGAAAACTGTGATAAGTTTTCAAATTTCACTGCGTACTCGCTAACAGTCATATTTCCTTGTCGCAGGTTGAGGAATTCCGACTCCTTCGCATGCCTTGCGCTCGCAGGAAAATACTTATCCAAGAACTTTTCCTTGAATAAGCCCCAAGTAATCTCTCGGTTCGTAACTTCCAGTATCTGCTGCACTCCATTCCACCAATTTTCAGCATTGCTTACCAGCATAAATGTAGCATAGTTTACCTTCTTGTCCTCGGCGCAGTTCATTCCTCGAAAGACTTTCTCCAATTCCTTGATCCATAGACTAGCCTTGTCCGGATCAAATTCTCCTTTGACTTGAGGAGGGTTATGGCGTCGAAACTCAGCCAAATTCTAAGCATCAGCAGTAGCCTCTAGCTGTTAAGCAGCTCGCTCTTGTTGTTGTGCAACTCTCTCTTGCTGTTGAGCAGCTTGCTCAGTTTGTTGTGCGACGGCCTTAGCCATCCTCTGCATTGATGTAATAACCGCTGCCATATCTTCCCTTCGCGCCATCTTACTTTCTTAGATCAGATTAACTGAAAACATAGAAAAGTCAGTTGCATTCACTAGGAACACCAAACAATACACCTTTACGTATACTATTCAGAGAACACACAGCACAAACAAGATAGACTCAACCACAAGACTCAAAGAGACATAAATCGGGGCTTTGATACCAACTTAATGTAACGCCCCTTTTTGTAAGGGAACGTCACATTGTCAATTACAATGCGGAAATAAAATTGTGTAAGTTAAGACCCGGTTCATTTTAATAACATGTACATTTACTTTATTATAGTTGGGTAATTAAATTGGCGAGTATATTTTTTTTTTTGTTGACTTAATAACCATGATGATAATGACAATAAATGAAAATAAAGGATGAAGACAGAATTAAAGCGTACATTGGAAATTAACATTTCATATTCATATATATTTATCAAACTGTTTAGGTACAAAGCCTGGTACATCAAAAAGCAAAACTATACCTGCCCCCAAAGGATTATATATACAAATCCCCACGGTATCAGAATATACAACCCACTACAGACAAAACATCAGGCCCCCAAAATAAAATACTGGTAGCCCTCAGTAGCTACAAGTAAATTCAGTCCCTCAAGTGAGGCGGAACCGTGTCAAGATCCTCTTCAGGATCCTCCTCCGAGTCGTCCTCAAGGACTTCCTCAGGATCTTCTTCATCAGAGGAAATCACCATAGGAATCGCAGAATTACGGGACAGGGCCCGAGCTGTGAAATGAAAAGAGTCTTCCCGCGGAGTGAAATAACGGTCACCCTACATCTCGCGTATTGGTAGTTGAAACTCCAAACGTAGACTAATACAGCAGGTGAAGACAGGCGGCTTGTGGCTCCTCCAGGCTAGAGATATTGATATATCCCCCGTATAGACGCAACGCTCAGAACCAAAGTTGATGTGCCAGCACTCTGGCCCTCACAAGAAAGTCAGGTGCACATCTCCTAAAAATCTTTGCGTGCGTGGCTCCATATTCTTCTGCAGTCGCTCAGTCGAGGTAAGGCCAAAAGCCGGGGAAGTCGGGAGCTTCCAGTTCCTAGCCGTTGTCTTCGATGAGACGCAATATACAGACAAACAATAATGGAGAAATAGAGAAGAGGTAAGACATCCTACCATCATTACCAGTTATAGCATCAAGAAACCAAACGGCGCAAAGCGCCCACATAGCATTTATGACAGCAATAATGGTAATAAACATTTAGTAGTAGTTACAATCAACTAAACAGTTCTAGGCAGTCATATATATATATATATATATCAGAAGTACAACAGTTCCAATTATAATAACATTGTATGCCAGATAATTCATTGACTCACTATGCACATGTGCCCTCAATAGTCAAAATCCTACTCCATGGAGCTAGACACAAAACAGTCGGAGAGAACAATCAGGAGGTATGTTTATATTCTTTGGCTGCCCAGGCCCTCAAGTGCTATAATTCTCAAATTATCATCGTGCACATCATGGCATTTTACAAGACATTCTACACAGATCTTGACATAGGACAATGTCTCGGTCTGGATCGTCAATGTGTTTGCATCGGTCTACCCTATGGACAGAGAGCTACCAACTGCCCATTGTGAGGTACCCGCACCCTGACGCCCCCAAGGTCAACAAGTAACCTACACTTGTCTATTCGCACCCGCACAAAGGTGTAAGTTCAACTCCTAGGCTATCGGCCTTAACCAAGTCCAACGGACAATCACATTCTTTTTGTTCAATGCATAACTCAATCATGCTCTTCATGACCAACTAGGTCCATCATGCTTCAAATGCATGTCATATCATTTAACAACAAAATTTGATCCCATTCACGGATCCACAACAAGCCAATAGTACCTTTTAAGGATAACCACAATTTCCATTCCTAGTCATGATAGAAGTCAATCATTAAATTCATTATGTGCCTCACAAGCTCACCCATACTCATGTTCTTCCCTGTTTATGAATCCCTAATTAATTTCTAATCATCTAATTATTTATGATTAATATGCTTTTATTAGTCCAAAGGTTTTGAGTCCAGGAAGATACACGGCCGGAATCACTAACAAAGTCATAGATTTAATTGCTAGGTGTTGGGTGATAAACCATACTTGTGAATTCGACGGAGACAATGTATTTAGTGCAAAATTGAGGCTATCATTCGACAAAAAATAACATGGCAGAAGGATGAAAGATAGGAGAACATTTTATAACAAGATTGGCTAAAAATCAATTTCTATCGGATGGAGGTTCTGTCGAACGGAGATCAAAACTGTCGAATTTTTTTCCAGAAGGTCAGCAGAAGTCCTAATTCGACGGATGTGGGTGTCGACGTTGGAGAAATCTCCCAAGTGTTGAACCGATGAAAACACTGGTCAGAAACTCTAATTCGACGGATCTGTCATTCTAACTCGACGGATTTTAACATTCCTAAATGATCAGGATATCAATTTCGACGAGTTTGGCCAGGAGCTCATACTCGACGGATTTTAACATTTTACTAAGTGATCAGGACATCAAATTCGACGAGTTTGGCCAGGAGTTCATACTCGACGGATTTTAACATTTTACTTAGTGATCAAGATATCAAATTCGACGGGTTTGGCCAGGAGTTCATACTCGACGGATTCTAACATTTTACTAAGTGATCAAGATATCAAATTCGACGGGTTTGGCCAGGAGTTCATACTCGATGGATTTTAACATTTTACTAAGTGATCAAGATATCAAATTCGACGGGTTTGGCCAGGAGTTCATACTCGACGGATTCTAACATTTTACTAAGTGATCAAGATATCAAATTCGATGGGTTTGGCCAGGAGTTCATACTCGACGGATTTTAACATTTCACTAAATGATTAGGATATCATATTCGACGAGTTTGGCCAGGGGTTCATACTCGACGGATTTTAACATTTCACTAAATGATTAGGATATCATATTCGACGAGTTTGGCCAGGGGTTCATACTCTTACTAGTTTTCATATGAAATTTCCAAATTTCTGGGCTCAACACCGTGACCATCCGAGAACCAGTTAGAAGTCATTCCTTTCCATATTACATGTTCCAATACATCCAGATATATATCAAAACACCCCAAACAACCAAATAGCACACATACAATACAAACAACATGCAAAAACAGAATGATCCTCAACACCAATTACAGACATTCCTAAATGCTAAAATAGGTTGAGGAGGAGTGTCTTCCTCTTACCTTAGAGAAGCACAAAGAAAAGTTGCACCTTTTTGGTCAGAAATTACGTTTTCAGCTTCCAAGAAATCCTTAAACATTTAAACTTGCAAAAATCAGAATCCAAATATTGAAATGGATACCCATTGTCATCAAAATGACAGTGGGTTACGAAAATGAGAAGAGAGGGAGAAAAAGCTAAGAGCTTTACCTTAAAGCTCTAACCTTTAAGCTTCAAAGACGCAAGAGAAGGGAGATGGAGAAAATGGCAGAACTTTGAAGATGGTTTCCTCAATGATGGTGGTCCTCCAACACAAAATGGTGCTAGGATTGTGACGGTTTGAAGAATAAAATAGGGGTATAGGTGGATGGTGTTCTGTTGTGGGGTGAAAGAGAAGAGAGAAAGATGAGTGAATAGTGAGCTACGTACAGGGAGGAGGGGAAAATGTGAGAAAGAAAATGAATTAGACCCCTAAATAGCCAAATGTGCAGCACCCAAGGAAAGGAGGAGAGAAAAAAATATATAAAATGGTTGGAAAAAGCTTCCTTGAGAAGCTTTGCGCACTTCTCGACTAGGTGCTTAGTAAGCTTGTCTCCAAATTAAATAAATCCGACAGATGATTAATTACACTGCTAAAATTATTTTCTCAGTGAATAAAAGTTATAATTGATGAAAATAATATTTATTATTCATCAGATAATTTTATGATACTGCGATTTTATTTAGCAAATAAAATCTCAAAAAACATAAACCTCGCAAACTGTGCCTGGCCTCGGGTTTAGTAAGATCCCCCGTTGATACGTTGACAGTTCAAGGTTTACCAGCCTCAGGAAAAATATTCTATTTTCTCCGGCTCCGCTCAGTGTACACGTAAAACGAAAAATATATTAAAATATTCATCATTTCCAGAAAAATCCACAAAAATTCTTTAAAATCATTAATATTATAAAATGATCGTTCATAATGAAATAAAGAATTTTCGGGATATTACATTAAGTGTAAATGACAGAAATTAAAAAGTAATCGAAATAAATGTGACAAGTAATGTAAAATGCTTAAAATAAAGAGCATAAAGTAAAGCAGTTTAAAGTAAATGCAACGAAAAGTAAATGTGCAAGTATATAAAGTGCAATAGAATAAATTTGCAGTAAAGTAAAGAAAGCAATTAAAAGAAATTAAATGATCTCGAAAGAACACTTGATCAGGAGTAGAAAAGAGTTTTACAATAAAGTAAAGAAAATAATTAAAAGAAATCAAATAATCTCGAAAGAAAACTTGATCAAGAGTAGAAAAGAGTTTTTGCAATAAAATAAAATGACTGAATTTAAATGAACTGAAGATAAATTTGCATTGAATTTGTAAATTGTATAGAAATGAAAGTGGATGGAAACATACTAGACTAGACTTGTGTGCTGTTTGCTCGAAATGTCAATGGACGTGAGAGCGTGAGTTTACAAGTGTTTGTGAGTAATGAATTTCCAACCCCTAAATGTTTCCATCCTCTTAGTATTTATAGACTCCCTAAGTAACTACCATTTTTACAAGATCTTGACATGTGTCTAAAACAAAGATAACAACTAAATGATTAGGTAATCTTTGTTTAATAACCACCAAATCCTTGTCAGCAATCCTCGTACTACAAGTAACTACTTCATCTCAACCATCAATCCTTATGTTATATTGATTTCACATCTGCAACCATTGTTAACTTCTATTTTAAATTCAAAAATTTCTCTTTTTGAATTCAAACTTGAATCTTCAATCACTTTCTGGTTTTATGTTAAGTCGAAATCTTCTATTCTTCTTCAAGAATTTGCTAAGTGTAGCTACTTTTCAAATCTCGATTTCGATATTGAATTGAAATCTCAACACCTATTATGAAGTCAAAATTGTAACGCCCCTCCCAAGGGAACGCCACATGGTCGATTACAATGCGGAAATAAATTTAGGTGAGTTGAGACCCGGTTCGTTTTAATAAGACGCGTATATTCACTAGATTATAGTTGGGTATTTTAATTGGCGGTTATATTATATATATATATATATATATACTATTTTTTTTCATAATTAATAACCATGTTGTGAGACATCAATGGGAATAAAAGATCAAAGCAGTAAAACATGCATAGGAATTAACATCTGCATCATCATATATATATATATAGGTTTATCAAAACATTTAGTTATAAACCTGGTACATCAAAAAAACAAAGCTATACCTGCCCCCAAAGCATCACATACACATCCCTACGGTATCAGAATTTACAGCCCATTACAAACAAAACATCGGGCCCCCAAAATAAAATACTGGTAGCCTTCAGTAGCTACGAGTAACATCAATCCCTCAAGTGAGGAGGAATCGTGTGGGATCCTCTTCAGGGTCCTCTTCGGGGTCGTCCTCGGGGACTTCCTCGGGATCTTCCTCGGGATCTTCCTCATCATCGAGGAAATCACCATAGGAATAGCGAGAGACACGGGACGGGGCCCGAGTGTAGAACGAAAAGAGTCCTCTCTCGGAGTGAAGTAACGATCGCCCACATCTCGCGTATCGGTAGCTGAAACTCCAAACGTAGGCTAATACAGCAAGTGAAGACAGGCGGTTCGTGGCGCCTCCAGGCTAGTGATGTCGAGACATCTCCCGTGTAGACACAGCGTTCAGAACTATAGTTGATATACCAGCACTCTGGCCCTCCTAAGAAAATCAGACGTACATCTCCCAAAAATCGGCGTACGGGGCTCCATAGTCTTCTCGTAGTTGCTCAGTCGAGATAAGGCCAAAAATCGGGAAGTTGGGAGCTTAGGTTCTCACGGTTGTCTTCGATGAGACGCAATGTACAGATAAACAGGAATGGAGAGACAGGAAGGAAAAAGAGGTAAGACATCCTTCCGTCATTACCAATTATAGCATCAAGAAACCAAACGGCACAAAGCGCCCACATAGCATTTACAACAACAAGTAATAGTAATAGACATTCAAGAGCAGTTATGATCAAGCAAACAGTTCCAGGCAGTCATGGGTATATTAACAATATATCAATGCCAAACCATAATAATGATAATTGCGAATAATGCACGGACTCTATGCACATGAGCCCTCAATAATCAAGATCCTACTCCATGGAGCTAGACACAAAACACTCGGAGAGAATGATCAGGGAGACATGCCAGTATCTCGTCAGCCATAAAAACAAGTGCTTTCCAGAAAATAATCAGTCATTTTGCGCAACAAGGCTTTATACAGCAGCATTCTCACAAGATCTCGATATAGGACTGTGGCCAGTCAGGATCGTCGGTGCGTTTGCATCGGTTTGTCTCACGGCCCGGAGGGCTACCACTGCCCTTTGTGAAACACCCGCGCCCCAACGCCCTCAAGGCCAACTACGGGACCCCACTTGTCTATTCGCACCCGCACTAAGGTGTGTTCAACTCCTAGGCAACTAGGCCTTACGACAATCAACGGACAATCACAATGCATACTGAGACTCTATGCATAATCATGTATGATCATTATTACATACTATTCCATCATATGTCACAATTTGCCAAAGTAAGAATTAATACGGTCAATGGTCTCCCACATGGACCCACAATAGCATAATATTGTCGTTAAATAAATTAATACCTTTTAAAGCGTATTATGAATTCTTGCTTAGGTTTAGCTTTACTTACAGAGTTTATCTCTAAAGGAATTCTCTTAGTTAACTTAAATCCTCTTAGGTAATTTATTCATATGCCCTTAGAAGGTTATTCTAAGATCTCAAAATCTCACACTCTCATGTTCTTCCCTGTTTATGCATCCCTAAGTAATTTCTAGTCATCCCATTTAATTATAATCAATATTCCTCTATTAGTCCCAAGGTTTTGGGTCCAAGAAAATACACGGTCGGAATCACAAACTGAGTCACAGATTTCAATTACTAGGTGTTGGGTGATAGGTATACTTTTGAATTCGACAAAGACAATACGTTTTATGAATAATTGAAGCTGCCATTCGACGAAGAATAATGTAACAGGAGGAGGAAAGAATGGGGAAAACATTTTATAATAGGATTGGCAAGAAATCATTTTCTGTCGGATTGGGGTTCTGTCAGACGAAGATCAAAACTGTCGAACCCTCCAGATGGTCAGCAAAAGTCTCAATTCAACGGGTATAGGTGTCGACGTTGGAGAAAATCTCCCAAGTGTCGAACCGACGAACACTGGTCGAAATCTCTAATTTCGACGGGTCTGGAGAAATTCATCTACTCGACAGGCATTGTCTCTCAAATTCGACGATTATTAACTTTGGGGCAGTTTCTCCTAAGTGTCCAGGGACTCTATTCGACGGGTTTTGGTCGGAAGATCAATCTCGACGGGCATGATCGGGGTTCATACTCGACGGATTTTGACATTGTGTTTAGTGGTCGAAGATCTAAACTCGACGGATTTTCACTTTGTGTTTGGTGGTCAGAAATCTAAATTCGACGGATTTTCACTTTGTGTTTGGTGGTCAGAAATCTAAATTCGACGGGTTTTGACATTCGACGGAAAGGGTCAGAAGTCTAAACTCGACAAATTTTAACATTTTACTAAGTGATCAAGATATCAAATTCGACAGGTTTGGCCAGAAGTTCATACTCGACGGATTTTGACATTCGACGAAAATGGTTAGAAGTTTTCATTCGACGGATTTTGACATTCTACGAAAAATGGTTAGAAGTCTTCATTCGACGGATTTTTGCCATTCGACGAAAATAGTCAGAAGTCTAAATTAATGATTTTAACACATCACCAAAAGATCAAGTTATTGTATTCGACGAGTTTGGCAGATTTCATACTATTACTAATTTCCACATGAAGTTTCCAAATTAGGCTCAACACCGTAACTATCCGAGAACAAATCGGAACTCATTCCCTTCAATATTACACATTCCAATACATCCAGTTATATATATATATATATATATATATATATACATTCAAAACTCAAACAATCAAATAGCACATATACAATACAAACAACATACAAAAGCGAGAAAGACCCTCAACACAAATCACAGACGTTCCTAAATGCTAAGAGAGGTTGAGGAGGAGTGTCTTCCTCTTACCTTGGAGAAGCACAAAGAAAGGTCTGCTCTTTTTGGTCGAAATTATGTTTTCGGCTCCCAAGAGATCCTTGAACATTCAAGCTCACCAAAATCAGAATCAAGTGTTGAAATGGATACCCATGGTCATCAAAATGACAGTGGGTTACGAAAATGAGGAGAGATGAGGAAAAAGCTAAGGACTTTACCTTAAAGTTCCAACCTTTAAACTTCAACCGTGGAGGAAAACGAAGATGAAGAAAATGTAGAACTTTGAAGATGATTCCCTCAGGTATGGTGTTTCTCCAAACACGAAATGGTGCTAGGAGTGTGACGGTATTGGAGGATGAAAATATGAATGTGGGTGGATGGTGCTGCTGTAAGGAGAAATGGAAAGAGAGAAAGAGGAGTGAATAGTGAGTGCTACGTACAGGAGGAGGAAAATGTGTGGATGAAGAATGAATTAGGTCCCTTAATTCAAATGTGCAGCACAAAATGGGAGGAGAGAGAAATAAAAAAAATGATTCAAAGAAGCTTCCTTGAGAAGCTTCACACGCTTCTCTATGAAGTGCATAGTTAGCTTGTCTCCTTGATTAAATACAACAGATGATTTATTACACTAGCAGATAAAACCTCAAAAAAATGTAGACCTCGTAAACTGTGCCCGGACTCGGGTTTAGTAAGATCCCCCGTTGACACGTTGGAGTTCAAGGTTTACGACTTCAGGGAAAATATTCTATTCTCTCGGCTCCACTCAAATACACACATAAAACAAAGAATATATTAAAATATTCATCATCTCTAGAAAATTCCACAAAAATTCTTAAAAATTACAAATATTATAAAATGATCGTCTTTAACAAAATAATAAATTTTCGGGATGTTACAACACTCCCTTTCTAAAAAGAAATTTCGTCCTCGAAATTTGCATACCTTAGAATAAGCTGTGGGTATTGCTCTCTTATCTTGTCTTCCAACTCCCAGGTTGCATCTCAGTCACCTCGTTCAGATCACTTTCACCAATGCGATCTCCTTGCCTCTTAATTGCTTTATCCTGCTATCCTCGATTCTTATAGGAGACGTCTCATAAGTTAAGTTTTCTTTTAGTTGTACTGTATCTGGTGCTATGATATGACTTGGGTCAGGAAGGTATTTCCTTGTGAGTTGTGTAAGTGGTCCAGCAATCTTGGAGAATCCCTCAATGAACCTCCGGTAATATCCCGCTAAACCCACGAAGCTTCGAATCTCTGTTGCTGACTTCGGCCTTTCCCATCGCAAGTATTGCCTCCACTTTCGATGGATCCACAAGCAATCCCACTCTTTGAGATCACGTGACCTAGAAACTTGACTTCTTCCACCAAAACTCACATTTTGACGGTTTGGCATACAATTCCTTCTCCTTCGAATCGAAGAACTATACCGAGGTGTTCAAAGACATGGTCCTCCCGATTTTGAGAGTATACCGAGAATGTCATCAATGAAGACCACAACGAATTTATCCAAGTAAGGTCGAAAGATTCGGTTCATGTAGCCCATGAAGATAGCGGTGCATTCGTCACGCCAAACGGCATCACCAAATACTCGTAGTGACCGTATCGGGTGCGAAAAGCAGTCTTGGGCACATCCTCTGTCTTCACTCGTATCGATGATACCCGGATCGCAGATCAATCTTGAAAACACTGCCGCTCCCTTCGGTTGGTCCATCAAGTCGTCAATCCTCGGGAGTGGATATTTGTTCTTAATCGTCACTTTGTTCGGTGAGATAGTCCACACATAACCTTGAGGTGCCATCCTTCTTGCGAACTAACAAGACTTGGT
Source organism: Ormosia semicastrata (assembly GCA_029884595.1). Taxonomy (NCBI): domain Eukaryota; kingdom Viridiplantae; phylum Streptophyta; class Magnoliopsida; order Fabales; family Fabaceae; genus Ormosia; species Ormosia semicastrata. The sequence continues at coordinate 83,829,292 of JAQQTO010000060.1, forward strand.
GCTCCCCATGGTGACACACTTGGCACGACAAATTGCTTTTCCAAAAGCTCTTCTAGCTGTTTCTTTAGCTCGGCTAACTCTGTTGGTGCCATCCGGTGCGGTGTTATAGACACAGGACCAGCTCCCGTACTAAGTCGATAGCAAACTCTATCTCTCGAGTCGGTGGTAAACCGAGGCACACTCTCGGGGAAAGACTTCGGGAAACTCATTCACCACTTTGGAATTGTGTCCACATCCACCTCGTTCTCGATTTTCAAAGAAGACAAGAGTAGCATGTATCCGTGAGCTCCTTCTTTCAAGAGAGCTTGAACTCGGTTGGCCGTCGAGAAATCTAGAATTCTCATTTATGGGAAAAACTATGGTCTTTTTACGGAACAATTTAACGTAACATGGTTAGAAGACAACCGGTCCATCCCTAGGATAATATCTAATTGGGAAAGAGGTAAACAAATGGATCAACCAAAAGGGTCGACCTTCAACGGTCAATGGGACGGTTTAGACAAACTTTGGTAGTAACTACCGGTTTATCGGTGGGGGTAGAAACAGTTAAGTCAAAAGGTAAGGGACGACACGGGTAGACTCGGCTTTTTGCACACGGTCATACGATATAAAAGAATGGGTTGCCCCGAGTCATACAAGATACAGTTAAAAGATTACCTTCTATGATGCCTTCTCCTTGTATCAAATCTTCGGATTCGGAGGCTCAGCTCCGCTCATAGTGTAAACTCGTCCTCCAACTTGCGGTTTCTTGGCTTTCACAACATTCATTGAAGGTTCGACCTTCGCTTGATTGCAGTCTCTGTAGATGTGTCCAGGTTTCCCACATCGAAAATAGATAATCCCTTTGATAGGACAATCACTTGTCAGATGATCTTTTCCACACTTAGGCATTTGGAGGGGTATGCCAAGTTTTGGCCGGTCAGGTTCCCACTAGAACCTCCACTTGAACTTCCACCCATGGCTTGTTGGTGACTTCCGTTGGTCGAGAGTATGGCTTCTTCCCAGAGCGGTTAGCAGACTGTTATTGCCGCCTCTCCGGAATCTCGCAGGCCCAAAGTTTCTATTCCTCATATCTCTAGATTGCTCCGAGCCTCTACATCACAAAGCAAGTATCCGGTATAGGTTGTGAGAATTCATTGATCCTCAAGGTGATTGAGCTTTCCTCGGTTCGTACCTCAATCCTTCCATGAATCTTCGGCACTTCCAAGCCTCATCGGTTGGTTTTGAAAGTAGGTCGAAAAGCGTGACAAGTTTTCGAATCTCGCCGCATAACTCGCTAATGATCATATTCCCCTGTCGCAGTTGAGGAATTCGACTCCTTCGCATGCCTTGCACTCGTAGGAAAATACTTGTCCAAGAACTTTTCTTTGAACAACTCCCAAGTAAACTCTCGGTTCGCAAGCTTCTAGCATCTTAGCACTGTTCCACCGGTTCTCGGCGTTGCCTACCAAAGATAAAAGTAGCATAATCCACCTTCTTACCCTCGCGCAATTCATTCCTCGAAATACCTTCTCCAACTCCTTGATCCACAGACTAGAGATCAAATTCTCCTTTAAATTGAGGAGGATTATGGCGTCGAAACTCGCTAAATTCGAGCATAAATAGCCTCTAAGCGTTGAGCGACTCGCTCTTGTTGTTGCGTAACTCTCTCTATCTTGTTGTGCGGCTTGCTCACTTTGTTGTGCGATGACCTCGGCCATCCTTTGCATCGCAATAATAGCTGCTGCCATGTCTTCCCTTCGTGCCATCTCACTTTCTCAGATTCAGATTATCTGAAAACACAGAAAAGTCAGTTGCATTCACTAAGAATACCAAACACTACTCCTTTACGAATACCATTCAGAGAACACACAGCACAAACAAGACAGACTCAACCACAAGACCCAAAGAAACATAAACCGGGGCTCTGATACCAAAAATGTAACGCCCCTCCCAAGGGAACGCCACATGGTCGATTACAATGCGGAAATAAATTTAGGTGAGTTGATAATTCGTTTTAATAAGACGCGTATATTCACTAGATTATAGTTGGGTATTTTAATTGGCGGTTATATATATATATATATATATATATATATATATATATATATATATATACTTTTTTTTTTTCATAATTAATAACCATGTTGACGAGACATCAATGGGAATAAAAGATCAAACAGAAGTAAAACATGCATAGGAATTAACATCTGCATCATCATATATATATATATAGGTTTATCAAAACATTTAGTTACAAACTGGTACATCAAAAAAACAAAGCTATACACCGCCCCCAAAGTATTACATACACATCCCCACGGTATCGTGACCCATTACAAACAAAACATCGGGCCCCCAAAATAAAATCTTGGTAGCCTTCAAGGTAGCTACGAGTAACATCAATCCCTCAAGTGAGGAGGAATCGTGTCGGGATCCTCTTCGGGGTCCTCTTCGGGGTCGTCCTCGGGGACTTCCTCGGGATCTTCCTCGGGATCTTCCTCATCATCGAGGAAATCACCATAGGAATAGCGAGAGACACGGGACGGGGCCCGAGGCGTAGAACGAAAAGAGTCCTCTCTCGGAGTGAAGTAACGATCGCCCCACATCTCGCGTATTTGAAACTCCAAACGTAGGCTAATACGGACAGGTGAAGACGGGCGGTTCGTGGCGCCTCCAGGGCTAGTGATATCGAGACATCTCCGTGTAGACACGGCGTTCGAACTATAGTTGATATATTAAAACTGCCCTCCTAAGAAAATCAGACGTACATCTCCCAAAAATCTGTGCGTACGGGGCTCCATAGTCTTCTGTAGTTGCTCAGTCGAGATAAGGCCAAAAACCAGGGAAGTTGGGAGCTTAGGTTCCTCACGGTTGTCTTCGATGAGACGCAATGTACGATAAACAGGAATGGAGAGACAGAAGGAAAAAGAGGTAAGACATCCTTCCGTCATTACCAATTATAGCATCAAGAAACCAAAAACGGCACAAAGCGCCCACATAGCATTTACAACAACAAGAATAGTAATAGACATTCAGAGAGCAGTTATGATCAAGCAAACAGTTCCAGGCAGTATGGGTATATTAACAATATATCAATGCCAAACCATAATAATGATAATTGCGAATAATGCACGGACTCTATGCACATGAGCCCTCAATAATCAAGATCCTACTCCATGGAGCTAGACACAAAACACTCGGAGAGAATGATCAGGGAGACATGCCAGTATCTCGTCACCATAAAAACAAGTGCTTTCCGAGAAAATAATCGGTCATTTTGCGCAACAAGGCTTTATACAAAGAAAGATTCTCACAAGATCTCGATATAGGACTCGTGGCCGGTCCAGATCGTCGGTGCGTTTGCATCGGTTTGTCTCAAGGGGCTACCACTGCCCTTTGTGAAACAAACGCCCTCAAGGCCAACTACAGGACCCCACTTGTCTATTCGCACCCGCACTAAGGTGTGTTCAACTCCTAGGCAACTAGGCCTTACGACAAATTCAACGGACAATCACAATGCATACAGATTCTATACATAATCATGTATGATCATTATTACATACTATTCCATCATATGTCACAATTTGCCAAAGTAAGAATTAATACAGTCAATGGTCTCCCACATGGACCCACAATAGCATAATATTGTCGTTAAATAAATTAATACCTTTTTAAAGCGTATTATGAATTCTTGCTTAGGTTTAGCTTTACTTACAGAGTTTATCTCTAAAGGAATTCTCTTAGTTAACTTAAATCCTCTTAGGTAATTCATTCATATGCCCTTAGAAGGTTATTCTAAGATCTCAAAATCTCACACTCTCATGTTCTTCCCTGTTTATGCATCCCTAAGTAATTTCTAGTCATCCCATTTATTTATAATCAATATTCCTCTATTAGTCCCAAAGTTTTGGGTCCAGGAAAATACACGGTCGGAATCACAAACTGAGTCACAGATTTCAATTACTAGGTGTTGGGTGATAGGTATACTTTTGAATTCGACAAAGACAATACGTTTTATGAATAATTGAAGCTGCCATTCGACGAAGAATAATGTAACAGGAGGAGGAAAGAATGGGGAGAACATTTTATAATAGGATTGGCAAGAAATCATTTTCTGTCGGATGGGGGTTCTGTCGGACGAAGATCAAAACTGTCGAACCCTCCAGATGGTCAGCAAAAGTCTCAATTCGACGGGTATAGGTGTCGACGTTGGAGAAAATCTCCCAAGTGTCGAACCGACGAACACTGGTCGAAATCTCTAATTTTGACGGGTCTGGAGAAATTCATCTACTCGACAGCATTGTCTCTCAAATTCGACGATTATTAACTTTGGGGCGGTTTCTCCTAAGTGTCCGGGGACTCTATTCGACGGGTTTTGGTCGGAAGATCAATCTCGACGGGCATGATCGGGTTCATACTCGACGGATTTTGACATTGTGTTTAGTGGTGAAGATCTAAACTCGACGGATTTTCACTTTGTGTTTGGTGGTGAGAAATCTAAATTGACGGATTTTCACTTTGTGTTTGGTGGGTCGAAATCTAAATTCGACGGGTTTTGACATTCGACGGAAAGGGTCAGAAGTCTAAACTCGACGGATTTTAACATTTTACTAAGTGATCAAGATATCAAATTCGACAGGTTTGGCCAGAAGTTCATACTCGACGGATTTTGACATTCGACGAAAATGGTCAGAAGTTTTCATTCGACGGATTTTGACATTCTACGAAAAATGGTTAGAAGTCTTCATTCGACGGATTTTTGTCATTCGACGAAAATAGTCAGAAGTCTAAATTCGACGGATTTTAACACATCACCAAAAGATCAAGTTATTGTATTCGACGAGTTTGGCCAGATTTCATACTATTACTAATTTCCACATGAAGTTTCCAAATTCTGGGCTCAACACCGTAACTATCCGAGAACAAATCGGAACTCATTCCCTTCAATATTACACATTCCAATACATCCAGTTATATATATATATATATATATATACATTCAAAACTCAAACAATCAAATAGCACATATACAATACAAACAACATACAAAAACAGAAAGACCCTCAACACAAATCACATGAGACGTTCTAAATGCTAAGAGAGGTTGAGGAGGAGTGTCTTCCTCTTACCTTGGAGAAGCACAAAGAAAGGCTGCTCCTTTTTGGTCAGAAATTATGTTTTCAGCTCCCAAGAGATCCTTAAACATTCAAGCTCACCAAAATCAGAATCAAGTGTTGAAATGGATACCCATGGTCATCAAAATGACAGTGGGTTAAGAAAATGAGGAGAGATGAGGAAAAAGCTAAGGACTTTACCTTAAAGTTCCAACCTTTAAACTTCAACCGTGGAGGAAAACGAAGATGAAGAAAATGTAGAACTTTGAAGATGATTCCCTCAGGTATGGTGTTTCTCCAAACACGAAATGGTGCTAGGAGTGTGACGGTATTGGAGGATGAAAATATGAATGTGGGTGGATGGTGCTGTTGTAAGGAGAAATGGAAAGAGAGAAAGAGGAGTGAATAGTGAGTGCTACGTACAGGAGGAGGAAAATGTGTGGATGAAGAATGAATTAGGTCCCTTAATTCAAATGTGCAAAAGCACAAAATGGGAGGAGAGAGAAATAAAAAAAATGATTCAAAGAAGCTTCCTTGAGAAGCTTCAAGCACGCTTCTCTATGAAGTACATAGTAAGCTTGTCTCCTTGATTAAATACAACAGATGATTTATTACACTAGCAGATAAAACCTCAAAAAATGTAGACTCAAAGCGTGTCTGGGACTCGGGTTTAGTAAGATCTCCGTTGACACGTTGACGGTCAAGGTTTACCGACTTGGGGAAAATATTCTATTCTCCCGGCTCCACTCAGCACACACATAAAACGAAGAATATATTAAAATATTCATCATCTCTAGAAAATTCCACAAAAATTCTTAAAAATTACAAATATTATAAAATGATCGTCTTTAACAAAATAATAAATTTTCGGGATGTTACAAAAATGACCCCAAACTGGTATTTGCATCGAAATTAATACTACAATTTCGACCAACTGATATTTGAATCAAAATTAATATTACACCTTCGATTCTTATTTAAGAACAAGTCCATATGTTCACGCTGCCTTTATACTAAACTAGCGAAATAGCAACATATCAAAAAATGTTTATTTTATACCAACAAATGCCCCCCAAATATTTATTCTCGAAATATGAGAGATAAATAGTTTAGCCTTTCGAATACTACTTTCGATCACCATTGGACTTAGGAATTTTACGAGGATTTTGCCTATGAATTCAACGTAAAATAAAGCAACTGAAAGGTCAAATGGCAAAATCTGTAATTTTGCCTCAAATCTCCATTAACTTTTTGAAGTACTACGTGGCCACTCCCCCCACGATCCAACTGCCTCTGCTTTTTAGGTAATTACAAAGTTAATGATGAGCAATAATGGACAAAATGGCTTCAGCCGTATTCTCATCACGTCACATTTAATGGGGTGTGCATGTTTTCTCCATCCCTATCTTTTCAGTTACTTTCTTGGAAATCCCCTATTTAAAGAGCTGCATATGGTTGCTTTTCTTCTTCTACACGTTCACTGAACCTTCTTCCATGTGCATTTTCTCTTAATTTCCCATTTTCAGACGCCGTTGTTGTAAGCTCCTTGCTTTCTTCAAACTTCTTGATCATTAATGGCTTCGTCTTCTTCCAAAACCCTTTCTACACAAGCTTCTTTCACAAGTTCAGAAACTGAAAGGGCAAACGAGTTACCAGATGTTGCTACAATGGCAACCTCACTACAGAAACAAGGCATGTCTTATGCCCCAGACCCCTCGACTGATAACTATAAACTCTGGAAAACCCAGGTAATGATTGCTTTTTCTATTGATTAGAAAAAACTTGCATTCCTTGGTCCTACCCTTCCTTTAGAACTATATGATTCCATCTAGAATTTTTTTCCTTGTATTGATGGAGAATCAATCCTAGCTTTTCAATCTTCTTTGAAAATTGATTTCTTTGATTATTTTCCAAAAGTCTTTCAAAGTTCACCGCCTTCTAGTTCCCATACTAAATCTTTATATATTAGGTGGTTGAATCGAATCGAAAATTCCAAACAAGCTGCTTGGAAGGTAGCTGGGATTGTCGATTTCATTTAGCTAAGCAGGGAGCGCTTGGAGTACAATGCTCCTATGCTGATTAGTTCCCTATTCTTTTGGAACAAATCTACCAATTCCTTCCATGTTCCTTATGGAATGTTGTCCCCAACTTTTGTCGAAATGGCTGCCATTACTAGCCTCAAGCCCACTGGTAAAGTAATTACCAACACCATGAGTCCCACAAAAATAATTGAAGCTGACTTCACCAAGTTGACTTATACTGCCTTCATTGAAAACAACTTTCTTGAGACTGATGAAGTCTCCAATGAAGAGCATGTTGCCTTCTTGATGCTCTGGCTCAGTGCTTTTGTCTTCTGTACTAGATTTCTTCAAATCCCAAAATCTCTTCTTCCTCTAGCCACCATTCTTCACAAGGGTTCTCCTCGTTGTTTGAGCAAGCTAATCCTTGCACAGTTATATGCTTCGATGTCGGAAGCCATTAACCTTCTCAAGTCAGAGACCAAACCTCTCACCAATCTTGGAGGCCCTTTTTGGTTGCTACAGCTTTGGCTTAACGCCATCCTCGAACATCATCTCTAGAGTTCTACCACTTCAACCAGTCTCAAGACAATCGAAGGTCCTCAGTTGTCACAACTCTATTATGCTTCAAAACTGGGTAGTGAAGTCGAAGATTTCAAGTTTTTCTTTTCACTTTTCCTTACCTTGAAGCATCACACTGATAATTTTAACTTTCCCCTTTTTCTCTTCGAACTTGTGGTCCTACATGGTTTCAACAACCATATTTGTGCTCGACTCTTAGGGCACAAGTTGAAAACCACAATATTTGGAGCAACATCTTCACAACTTCAATCCTTTCTGTTGGTTATCCCAAATCAAAAGATTTTAGCCTCCAAATTTACTTGCCCTTGTGTGTCTCTAGACAGTTTGGATTCTCACAATGCATCCTTGCTCCTGTCTCACTCAAAGATGAGCATCAAATCTGTGAATCAAAAGCAAAAGATTTCGAACAATACAAAAAATTCATGACGAAAAATTCTATCATGAAAAAATTGTTTAACCCCTTCGAGTGTGAGCTATCTTTTTACTCAACCCTGGGATTCAAGATTTGGTGGGAAACACACTATTCTACATAGGAGCTATCATTTGAAGATTATTTTTGAAGATTTACTAATGCAAGCTCCTCTATGCAGACTGTAGCTGCTTCAAAGAAAACAAAAGGTATACACCTTAAAGAAAATTCTTAAGTTTGAGAAATTCTTCAAAGTCAAATACAATCCTCGAAACTTAAGACTGGTGGTTCGAGAGGCTGAGCAAGTCCTAAAATAAAAGAAAGCAGAGTATCATCAATTATGTTACGCTCGTTTCATTGGTGCATTGGTTTCGAATCCTTTCACCATATTTGATCGATTCGAAACCTCACTAAAGTTTCCTCCACTTCCTAACGCCCCTTTTGGTATGGGAAACAAGTTTCCAGACCCCAAAAGAGGAGTGTTGGGTGTTGGTAAGGATTCGAAGAAACGAGAAGTAACTTTTGCATCTTGCTATCAGGACAACTGTCATATTCTAATTTTTGGAAACACTCGAGTAATGAAACACCCACCATATGGTAAAGTCTTAAGTCTTTAACTTATATTTCCTCATTCTTGATTCGATTACTGATGAGCGATGTCGTGCTCGCCTCAAAATAGACTAGGATTTAAATGGAATATAGCATAGTGCATAACCTAGGTCATCTCCCAAGGATCAATTCAGATTTCTCAAGTATATTAAAAATTATCAAAAGGTAGGGGGTTTTATTCATCAAGTAACAAAATGCAAATTCGATAGTAATTAGGAATAAATTCAAAACTAGAAACACCAATCCAAGGGCTTCAAATCAAGTGGCAAAGTAAATCATAGTTCAAAGAGAGTAAAATTCTTTATGCAATTTCCTCTGTTAATTCGAATTCAACTAGATAATCACCTAGAATTTGATCAACTAAAACAGAATCACAATCGCAATTCTTGATTAAGATTGAATTAAACACAATTTTGAATTAACATAGATTATCAATCGATGATCTATTCTCCATTAAATTCAGATTAATCAATCCAAATCTATCTTCAATTTCGAAACATAATCATAAATCAATTAAAGAAGGAGAAGAGGAAAGAACACAATTAGAAATCACAAATAAACAAAAGAACTCAAAACTCTAACCACAATCATTGAACTCCTTGGATTGATTGGATCTTTTGCCTTCCATGGCCATCACCATTGAAAAGATACAGATCAAAGAAGAGAGAAAAATGAAATAGAGAAAACGAAAAGAGAAGAAAAAGGTTTCTTGATTCCAATCGTAAAACTCAAAAATCAGGATTCGTAAAGAGGTGTTTTTCGTATTCTGCCTAAACCTATTTGTAACTAAAAATTCTTCTGCAATTCCTAATCTACCCCTGGCCCAATCTGTAGTCCTCTGAATAAGCTTTACAGAGACATATAGTTTACCTTATTTAGGTTTAAATTGAGAGAGTTAAGCCCAAATCAGTGAGGGAAGGTCCAAGCTTTATGATAGCAACAGCGTCCTAACTTTGAGGCTCAATTTCACCCTAAATCCAGCTGAATTAGAAAAATTACATTAGATGCAAAATTGTGTATCTTTGTCTCAGCTTTCAAGAGACTCTAAGATCATCCAAATACAATATTTGTAGCCTAAGTTATGGTCTATACAAGATAGAAAGGTCAAAATGAGTTAAAATTCGAAAATTAATGAAGTTTTTACAATTAAGCCCAATGAAGACCAATCATCTAAAACTCATCTACAAACATAATATTGGGTACAATTATCATCAATTAGGCTAAATATAAAGTAATAATGAATGCCTAAAAATTGATTGATTAAATTCCCCCACACTTGAACTTTTGCACTCCTGGGCAAAATACAAAAGACCAAAACTAGGGAATAAAGAAAAGCAAATGCAAGAATACAAGAAAAGTAAAAACTCATTAACTAAAAACTCTAAAAGACTCAAATTCCAATGACATTCAAGTATGCAAAAGCTTACAAGAAAGAGGAGCAATAGAAGATTCAAGAGAACAAAACATCCACGAATTAAAATTTCTTCACATCTCAAACCAACAAGCAAGGTAGCTTCAACTTGAAAAGCATGAATCAAGAATGAAAGATCCTCACAAGATACACTCTCAATCCCTCAAGTGTTTACAAGGTAAGTATTTCACTAAATTCAACTCATGAACGATTACACTAACATAAGCTTGCTTATCTTCTACTTCTCCACTACTCAAAACACATGCACACAAAAATCCAGAGGACTTTGTTCAAGGTTGTAATGGGGTCAAGGTAAGGAAAGGAAACAATATGGATATGGCAAAATAAATACCAAAGAGAATGAAAGAGCATAGTGAAAGAACTCAAATGACAAGTAACAAATATGAAATTTTTATCCCCCAACTCCAAATAATGCACTTTCTCCTTTACAAATTTCCTTCTCTTCTTTTCTTTCACAACCTTTCTTGAATTTATTCTTTTTCTTTTCTTCCTCTTTTCTTCTTTTTTTTCTTTTTCTTAATTCTATTTTTTTTCATTCATTTTTTTTTAAATTTCACCAAACATCTTGCACATTGCACATCAAAGTACACAACCCCCACACTTGAACATCAAAAGAGCTCCTCCATTGAAAATGAACCAATGCTCTCCTATTCCCTAAGGTAAAGGTAAAAACATGGTTTTTCACATAAGGCACAACATGAGCTAAAACAAAGAATAGGCAAGTAGGCTCAAGGGGGTTAAACAAGGGAAAGTGATGCAAGGTTAGCTATTTGGCCAAAGTAGTTAATCAAGAAAGAATGCCTCAATCATGTTCACGCATACAAGTGAAAAATGTAGCCTCAAAAAGAATTTAAGCAAGTTCTAGAGTGATCAAATGACATGAGTGAAAATCACACAAGAAAGAAGAGAATGGTGCAAATGTTTAATCCACCAATAGGCTCAAAATCTCACAAGGTATGCATCTATCAAACTTGATCCACCAATTCAAACATTCACCACCAAGCAAATTAAATTCAAGAAGAAAGAAAATTTATTCAATCATGTTATGAACCTTGAATTCCAATTATCAACTTACAAACCTCAAAACATCATTGGAAAGCAACTCAAAACACACTTGTGCCCTTTTTTTTTTAACAGAAAATAGAATTAAAAGAAGAAAACAAAAATAAAAATAGTAAAATAACATAAAATGCAAAAATAGAAAACAGAAAACAGTAATGAAATAGAAAATGAAAATGAAAACAGAAAATAGAAAATAAAAAGAAACAACAGAATTATATGATAGTAGAAATATAAAATAGCAAAAATGTAAATGAGAAAATAGAAATAGAACAGAAAATAGCAAAATAGAAAATAGCATAATTATATGACAAATGAGAAATAGAAAATAGCAAAAATAGAAACAGAAAATAGCGAAACAAAAACAAAAAATAGTAAAAATAGAAAAATAGAAAAACAGAAAAACAGAAACAAAAAACAAAAACAGCAAAATTCCCTCCCTCACACTTAAATTACACATTGTCCTCAATGGAAACATAAAGCAAAAGCAAAAGACAAGTATACATATGAAATAAAAGAGCAAGGGAAGAAAACACCCTTATCATGGTGGGAAGATTTGCACTGGGGGAAAGGTGGGCTTTGCCAAGGAGAGTTCCTCCACAGGTGCTGGGCTTGCAGGGCTCTCAAGAAAGGGCTTAAGACGGTGGCCATTAACCTTGAAACTCTTGTTGGTGGCTTCATTCGAAATCTCCACTGCACCATAAGGAAAGATGCTAGTGACAACAAAAGGACCATCCCACCTAGAACGGAGCTTACCGGGCATGAGTTTAAGGCGAGAATTGAACAAAAGCACCTTTTGGCCAATGGAGAACTTCTTTCTAGAAATCATCTTATCATGGAAACGCTTAGTCTTTTCCTTATAGATCCTTGAATTCTCATAAGCCTCCAAGCGGAGTTCTTCCAGTTGTTGCAATTGAAGCTTCCTCTCTGAACTTGCTTGGTCAAATGCTAAGTTACAACTCTTCACTGCCCAGTATGCACGATGCTCTATTTCCACCGGAAGGTGACATGGTTTACCAAAGACAACCCTGAAAGGAGACATCCCTATAGGTGTCTTGTAAGCGGTACGATGAGCCCAAAGAGCATCTTCTAACCTGTGGCTCCAATCTTTCCTATTTGGCTGCACCATCTTCTCCAAAATCTGCTTGATCTCTCTGTTAGAAATCTCAGCCTGCCCGTTAGTTTGGGGATGATATGCAGTAGACACTCTATGCACGACCCCATACTTCCGAAACAAAGCCTCCAAAGTCCGATTACAGAAATGAGTCCCTTGGTCACTAATGATAGCTCGGGGCACTCCAAACCTGCAAAATATGTTAGACCTGACAAAATCCACAACAACTCGAGCATCATTAGTCTTGGTGGCCTTAGCTTCCACCCATTTAGAAACATAATCAATTGCAAGCACAATATAAGAGAAACCAAAAGAAACAGGGAAAGGGCCCATAAAATCGATACCCCAAACATCAAAAACCTCGCAGAATAGAATGGGCTGCTGGGGCATCTCCTGTCGGCGAGTGATAGCCACTCCTGCTCTCTGGCACTGCTCACAAGTATTGAAAACTTGATAAGCATCTCTGAAAATGGTAGTCCAAGTAGAATCCAGAATCCAGCACCTTCCTAGCAGTCCGCTGTGGTCCAAAGTGACCTCCAACTGGAGAAGCATGACAGAAATGAAGAACGGACTGGATCTCATGGTCAGGTATGCATCTGTGAATCACCTGGTCACTACAAAATTTCCACAAATATGGATCATCCCACACATAATATTTAGCATCACTCTTAAGTTTAGCTTTCTGTGATCTAGATGCATGAGGAGGAAAAACAGATGCAACCAAGTAATTAACTAAATTAGCAAAAAAGGAGAAAGTGGGGTATCATGCAGCTGCATGAGCTACTCATTTGGGAAGTCATCTCTGATAGGAGAAGGGTCAACAACTCCTTCTATCCTGCTCAAATGATCTGTCACCAAATTCTCTGCGCCACTCCTATCTCTAATCTCTACATCAAACTCCTAGAGAAGCAGCATCCATCTTATCAATCGAGGCTTCGAATCTGCCTTCTTCAACAGGAACTTTAAGGCTGCATGATCAGTAAAAATAACCACTTTAGAGCCAAGCAAATATGATCTAAACTTATCAAGTGCAAATACAATGGCAAGCAACTCTTTCTCAGTGGTAGTATAGTTAGCCTGTGTAGCATCTAAAGTCCGAGAAGCATATGAAATGACATGAGGTGATCTGCCAACTCTCTGTGCAAGGATAGCTCCCAATGCATATTTAGATGCATCACACATGAGTTCAAAAGGAAGCGTCCACAAAGGTGGCTGAATGATGGGAGTGGTGGTCAAAGCTCCTTTGAGGCAATCAAAAGCCGCTCTGCACTTGCCATCAAAATAAAAAACAACATCTTTCTGCAACAAGTTGGACAGTGGAAGGGCCTTTTTGCTGAAATCTTGAATGAACCACCTGTAGAAACCTGCATGGCCAAGAAAAGAACGAACCTCTCGCACGCAAGAGGGGTAAGGTAACTGAGAAATAATAGCAATTTTAGCAGGATCTACTTCTATACCCTTCTGAGAGATGATATGGCCTAAGACTATGCCTTGTTCTACCATAAAATGACATTTCTCATAATTAAGAACAAGGTAAGTCTCAATGCACCTATGCAAAACTCTATCCAAACTGTCCAAACATGCATCAAAGGAAGAACTATAAACAGTAAAATCATCCATAAACACCTCAATGCAATCCTCTAAAAAATCTGTAAAGATACTTACCATGCATTGCTAGAAAGTACCAGGAGCGTTACATAGGCCGAAAGGCATCCTCCTGTAGGCAAAAGTGCCAAAAGGGTAGGTGAAGGTGGTCTTCTCCTGGTCCTCTGGTGCTATATGGATCTGGAAGTACCCCGAAAAGCCATCAAGAAAGCAGTAGAAAGACTTTCCAGCCAAGCCCTCAAGCATCTAATCGATAAAGGGCAAAGGAAAATGATCCTTTCTTGTCGCTTGGTTGAGCCGCCTGTAATCAATACAAACTCTCCAGCTACTCTGCACTCTAGTAGGAATCAGCTCAACACGATCATTCTTCACCACTGTGATTCCTGATTTCTTTGGAACCACTTGAACTGGACTCACCCAAGCACTATCTGAGATAGGATAGATGATGCCTGCTTGCAGAAGCTTGGTCACCTCTTTCTTTACCACATCCATGATCAAAGGGTTGAGTGGCCTCTGTGGTTGTCTCACTGGTTTAGCACCATCCTCAAGTAGTATTCTGTGCATGCACATGGAAGGACTAATGCCAGGAAGGTTAGCCAAGGTCCAACCTATAGCTTTCTTATGCTTCCTCAATATTTGCAGCAGCCTCTCCTCCTGGTCAGCATGAAGGGCAGTAGAAATGATCACTGGCAGCTTATTATCCTCCTCTAAGTATGCATACTTAAGGTGCTCTAGGAGTGGCTTAAGCTCTAGTGTAGGTGGTTGCACTACAGATGGAAGGATCCGGGTGGAAGTAACTGTGTTGACAGCCTGCAATCCAACGAAATCTGATTCAGAAGTACTCGCTGTAATCAAACTACTGCATTCTGACTCCACACAATCTGTATCAAAATCACCATGTAAACAGGATGCAATCTCAGTACAAACACTGCACATTTCTGAAACAGTACAAGCATCACATGTGTAGGTATCAACAAAATCAGAAAAGAATGGAAGATCATCAGCAAAGGGCTCAGAAAAGCCATCATTAACTATATCAGCCAGCAAATCTATATGGAAAACTGAATGTTCTTCCATGGGGTGCTTCATGGCATCCAAGATGTTAAATCGAACCACATTATCTCCAAACTCCATGGAAAAAGTGCCTGCATGGACATCAATTTTGGTTCTGGCAGTTTTAAGGAAAGGTCTACCAAGAATGATGGGAGCCTTGCTGGATTCAGATTCTCCATCCATATCCAGAATGTAGAAGTCTACAGGAAAAATCAAATCATTTACTCAAATAAGGACATCCTCAATGAGTCCAACAGGGTATGCATTACTCCTGTTTGTCAACTGAATGATGACTCCTGTATTTTGCAAGGGTCCAAGAGCAAGAGAGTTGTACACTGACATAGGCATAACATTAATTGAAGCACCTAAATCCAACATGGCATTTTCAAATTTGCTATTGCCTATGATGCATGGGATAGTAAAAATCCCTAGATCCTTGCATTTTTGGGGCATTGTAGGCTGAATAAGTGCAGACACATTCATTCCCATGCTGATCTTCTCATTTCCCTTTAGTCTCTGTAATACCCCAAAAATTATTTATTTCATCATAGATAATCATTTTATAATATTTAAGATTTTTGAGAATTTTTCTAGAATTTTTCAAAAACGCTGAATATTTTAATATATTTCTCGTTTTGCATGCACACTGAGTAGAGTCAGTGAAACACCCCGAAAATTGTTTATTTTGTGATGAATAGTCATTTTCTAATATTTGTGATTTTTGAGAATTTTTTTTGGATTTTTCTAGAAACATCGAATATTATAGTATATTCTTTGTTTTACGTGCGCGCTGAACGGAGCCGGGAATGTAACAATTATCCATTGGGTAATAACTTGTAGTAAAATCCTAATTATCCTATTATTTTAACTATTAAATCATATTATCTTATCTAAAGGCAAACTCATTTATGTCTAATCACATCTCCTTTATTGAAAAAGTTCTCAAGCTTCTCAAGGAAGCTACTCATCTCTCTCTCTCTCCTCACACTCCCACATGGCAGCAGCCCCAAATTTGGGAGCCAAAATTGTGCTTCTCCTAATTAATTAATCTATTCTAATTTTCAAAAACCCTAAAAGCTATCTCACTTTTCTATTCACTTCTCTCTCTACCTTCATCTTTCTCAAACTTTCTCCTCCTTCTCTCTACACCCTACCTCACGGCCACCACACTCTCAAGCCCTCAACCATCACAAAATTTTCAACTAAATACATTTTCTTAATCTCCTTCATCATCTAAACACATCTCTAGTTGGTGATTTCTTGAAAAAGTTTCATCTTCACCATCTTCTTCTTCAAGCTTCAAGCTTTAAGCTTTTGGGTAAGGTTCTTGGTTCCTCATCCTTTTCCCTTCATTTTCGTGTTCAAGGTCTTCTTTATGAGCATTGATCCATTCTTTTTCAAGTCTTCTTGTTGATTTAATGAAGTTGTAATTTTTAGGGTTCTTGGAGGTGTGAATCCAAAAATTGCAAGGAGTTTCAAGGGAGTTCCATTGCTTGTTTTCTTCTCTTTGGTAAGAGGAAGATACTCCTCCTCAACCTCTATTAGTAGTAAAGAACCTTGTTTTGTGATTGGTTGTGAGAAACCCTAGTAGGGTTACTCTCTTTGTTTGGATGATTTGTATGATTACATATTATTTTTAATTTATTTAAGTTATTTGATTGATTGGTTATGTACATTGATATACTTGGATGGATTGGAAAACTTAAAATAGAAGGAAATGACCTAGATTCCCTCTAGGAGGCTCACGGTTTTAGGGCCCAAAATTAGGGTTCTTGATGAAAAATCATAACAAGTGGAAGACATAGCTAATCAAGTGTACAATATGTAATTAATGGAGTGGAAATTTGGAATCCTAAAACTTGGAGAGGCTCACGGCCTCTATGGCTAATAATGGCCTAATCATGTGACTTCGTGCAACTATGACCTCTAATTAATCAAGTGATTAAGCAAGTGGATTATGTGATGGAAGGAAATTAATTAGGTAACCAAAAAGAGCTCTTTTAACTTTAAGAATAAATAAGGATGTGTGAGACTTGGTAAAACTTAAAAATAATTCTTTAAGTGAGCATGAATAAGCTTAAAAGTAAGGAACTCAATAATGAAATGAATCCATCTAGGAAAGAATCTCAAAGAATCACTAAATCAAAGTGAAACTTAATTAATTTGGGCAATTAGGAATTAATGTAGGATTTCATAAAATGGAAAGAATCAAGGGTGCCTAATAATTCCATAATGTACTAAAAGCGTAATGCATAATTGAAGAACTTAATACTATTCAATACGGGTCCAAATGTGAGACCAAGAACATGAAGATGTTTATCTTAGTCAAATTGTGGCATGTTGTGAAAGTATATTGTTGATGAATATACATAATATATGCATTAAGTCATCATGCATTGTGAAAGTCCGTTGGACTGTTGTTAAGGCCGTGTTGCCTAGGAGATTGAACACACTTTAGTGCGGGTGCGAAAAGACTAGTGTAGGTTATATTGTTGACCTTGGGAATGTCGGGGTGTGGGTACCTCGCAATGGACAGTTGGTAGCTCTTCTGTCCGTGGGTTGACCGATGCAAACGCATCGACGATTCGGACCGAGACACTGTCCTATATCGTGATCTAGTGTAGAATGTCTGTATAATGCCTAGATGTGCACGTGGATAAACTGATGAGTTATAGCACTTTGGCTGCGGCAGCTGAGTTGCAGACATGTTTCCTGATCTTTCTCTCCGACTGTTTGTGCCTAGCTCCATGGAGTAGGATTTTGACATTGTACGCATGTGCATAGTGAGTCCATATATTATCTGGCATTTAATCCTTATTATAATTGGAACTGTTGTATTACTGATGTATAATTGCCTAGAACTGCTTAATTATTTATCACTGTTATTTAATGCTTATTATTATTACTGTTGAAATGCAATGTGGGCGCTTCGCACCATTTTGTTTCTTATTACCATAATTGGTAATGATGGTAGGATGTCTTACCTCTTTCCTGTGTTTCTATTATTTTTGCCCGTTTATAAATATGTTTCATCGAAGACGTCGGCAAGGAGGGTGAAGCTCACGAATTCCCTGGCTTCTGGCCCGACCGAGACTAGCACCTGCTGTTGGATCATGGCGGCACGCCCACGTGGATTTTTAGGTTATGTGCGTTTGACCTTCCTCAGAGGGTTAGACTGCTAGCACATCAACCTAAATTATGATCGCTGTATCTACGGGGGGGACGTGTCTATTTCGCTAGCTTGGGGGAGTCATAATTCGCCCATTTTCACTTGCAGCGTCAGTTTACGTTTGGAGTTTTACTTGCCCATCAGGGAGATGTGGGGTGATCGTTATTACACCCCATAGGAGGATTCTTTTGTCTCCATTGCTCGAGCTCCGGCCCGTAACTCGGTGGCTCCGATGGAGGTTTCCTCGGATGAGGAAGACCCTGAGGAGGAACCCGAGGAGGATCCTGACACAGTTCCTTCTCCTCTTAGGGATTGATGCTATTAATAGCCACTGATGGCTATCAGTGTTTATTTTGGGGGCCTGATGTGTCATCATTTTTTATGGGCTGTATATTTATGATCTCTTGGGGTATATATGTATAATTTTGCTTTTTGTATATCAGGCGCTGTAATCAAATAAGTTTAATATAATGATATATCATTGTACATGTATGTTGGTTTGATGTATGCTTTATTTCTATTTTACTCCTCATTGCAATTATGCCTTATCACTATTTTTATTAATTATAACAAAAAAAATACTCGCTAATTTAATTACACGATTATAACCAAGTAAATTTATATTCATGAAAAGAACCGGGTCTTAACTTTTATTTTTATCTTCTGCATTGTAAATGACAATGTGATGTTCCCTCCCAAAAAGGGGCATTACAGAACCTTCATTGGTGAGTCATAAAAATATTTTAATTACTTTTTGACATCTTTAAGAATTAATGTTTCTTTTATCTCAAATAGGAATCTTCTCCCAAAGAACACAAGGAATTCACCCCAATATCTTCGAGAAGATTCAGGACTCCTTCTCCTATCCTTTCTCTTCCAAGGGATTCGAATCCTATTCCAACCCAATTCACCCCTAGGCCAGAAGTAACTTCACGCTTGAGTTCTCGTTTCGATGGAATGTTTGATGCTGATATGCAAGCAGAAAAAGATTCCAGCACTAAGCCTCAAAATATCCCCATCGAAACTGATGTCGAGGTCTGACATTTAAATAACTTATTCAGTTTTTTACTTATCTAGGATTATTCTAACATTTTCCATATTCCTTAAGAAAATATAGCTTCTGAAGCTGGACTTAATTCTAAGGTCCCTTTCATCGAGACAAACATTCAGGTTTATTTTTTTATTTTTTATTTTTTTATTAGACATTGGCTGAGAATTTTCATAAGCAAACCTTCATTGTTAATTCTCTTTGATATAGGAAAAAATCAATCCTACGCTTGACACCATTCCTGCTGAGGATGGACCTTCTACTTCTACCAAGATTCCATCAATTCGAACTGAAATTTCTTTCGAGGAAGAAGTAGAAATCATATGCATCGATGATGATGACGATGAGGATGACATTCAGAAACGTCTGGAGGATATTTTATCTAGACAATCTTTATCCTCAAAGTCTCACCATTCGACAGCCCACTCAGAAATGGAGGTCCAAAGCATTTCTGCCCCCCAGCTATTAAAAGAATTTGTTGATCTTTCAACCCTTGGGATAAACCAAGTTATGGCTATAGAAGAGAAAAAATAAAAAATGTTAGGCTTACTTGACCAACTAAGTCAAAACAAGCACCTTTTGGATTCGAATGCCCAATCAGTGGTCGAGAGTTTAATTAGCCTAACAAAGGACTTGCCAACCAAGCTCCTCAGCATTGATCAAGTCATCACCAATAACCAGCAATTGCTCGAAAAGAAAGAATCAATTGATGGTGAATGTTGTCAAGGTTAAAAGAAAACGTTTGAAGCTCACTTCTGTTCTTTCATCGACTCAGCAAAATATTAATCAAAATGAAGAACAAATTGCTGAGCTTAAACAAGAACTGCTACTACCTAAAGAACAACAAGGTGAACTTTGAGCCCTTGCTGAGGATTGTGTAAGTCAAGAATGAGCTCTCGATGAGGACTACCATCGATGGACCAACGAAGGTAACCAGGTGAAGCAAGCTATTCAAGATTTAGCCCCTTCCCTCGAGGCAGCTTCTAAGGAAAAGGCTGGGGTTTTAGATGTTTGGGCCTCTTTATTTTCAAGGCTTCAATAAACCTTTGTACATTCATTTTGTAATGACAATTTTAACTTTGATTTGTTTTGAATCGACACCATGATTTCTTATAAGATTTTGATTTCGTGTATGGTTAGTCTATATGCCTTTAAATATTTGCCATTTATCGAAGTAATCTTTTCATTCGAATTTAAATTCATAATCGAATAAGCATTACCAGAACAAACCTTTTCAACTCGATATGGCCCCTCCCAATTTTGGGACGATTTTCTAAACGACTTTGATTTCTTCTCCATAGGTAAAATAACCTTCCAGATTAAATCACTTGAAGCAAACTCTTTTCTTTTGACTTGAAGATCATAGAATTTTGCAATTTTTTTTGTCTAATCAAATTTTCAAGAGCAATTAATCTTCCTTCATCTAATTGATTTAGTTCATCAAACATCAACTCCCAATAATCTTAAGTAGGAATTTCATCTTGACGTTGTAACCTAACAGATTGAAGATTAATTTCGATTGGTAAGATGGCATCATGACCATAAACTAAATGATATGACATTGTACCAATAGCTTCCTTAGGAGAATTTCGATAAGCCCATAAAACTTAGCTCAAAGTCTCATGCTAACTCCTTGGCTTTCAACCAACATGTTTCTTAATTAAACCAATTAAAATCTTATTGGCCGCTTCAACCTGCCCATTTGCTTGCGCATAATAAGGAGTTGAAGTGAGTAATTTGATATTCCTTGTTTTAACAAACTTAGTAATATAATGACCAGTAAACACAGTACCTTGGTCAGTAGTTAGAGTTTGAGGAATACCAAATCTATAAAAAATATTTTCTTCAATAAAATTAATAATATCCTGTTGGGTAACATCTTTCAGAGGAATTGCCTCGACCTACTTGGTAAAATAATCAATGGCAACTAAAATATACTTGTGTCCTTTAGAAGATGGCTGATGAATCTGGCCTATCAGATCGAGAGCCCATCCTCGAAGGCCAAGGTTTTATAATCGAATATAAATCACTTACAGGAACATGTTGAATGTTTCCATGCTTTTGATATTCCTCACATGACTTAGCGTATAAATGACAATCTTTTACCATTGTAGGCTAATAAACTCTTTGCCTACGTAATACCCATTTCATCTTTTCACTAGCTTGATGAGCACCACAAATACCTTCGTGTACTTCTGCTAAAGCTATATATGCTTCTTTTTCACTTAAACATATCAATAAATTTTCATCTACTGACTTTTTATAAAGTGAATCTCCCATTATAACATAATGCAAAGCTTTATATTTTAATTTCCTTTCGACTGATATATTTGGGTTTCATAAATAATCAACAATTGGTTTTCTCCAATTAGAGTCATCTATATCCTCGAGTAGACATACTTCTAAATTCTCAAATGGATATAATTTTTCTCTAATTTCGATTAATTTAACCAAAGTTACACTCGAAATCTTGTAGCCTGAAACTATTTGGGCAAGCTCATTGGCTTCATAGTTTTCTTCCCTCAGAATATGCTGCAATATAACTTCATCGAATTCACACAATAACCTTGCTGCAAAAGCAAAGTACTTAAATAAATTCTGATTAATGCATTTATATTCTTGAGTCAATTGCTTAATAACTAATTGGGAATCACCCAGAACTTTAATATTTCTGGCTTTGAGCAAAATTAAAGTTTGTAAACCAACTATTAAAGCTTCATGCTCAGCTTCATTATTCGAACATTCATGTTTTAATTCGAATAAAAACTTGGTTGGAGTCCCAATTAGTGATATAATTAGAACTCCAAGACCCATACCTCCAGTGTGTTTTGATCCATCGAAATATAACTTTCATGGTTTCAAACCAACGTAGTCGATATCTTTTTCTTCGATGTCAACACAAGGGTGGTCAATCAAAAAGTCTGCCAACACTTGGCCTTTCATGGCCTTTTATGGTACATACTTTAAAGAAAATTCTGTTAAAGCAAGAGCCCACTTTCCTACTCTACCATGCAAGATAGGTTTGGATAACATATACTTTATTATATCAGTTTTTGAAACAATAAGTACATCATGTGGCTTTACATAATACTTTAACTTAGTGCAAGAGAAATACAAGGCTAAGCATAATTTCTCGATTGCACTATATCTTGTTTTAGCATCTATCAAAACTCTACTAAGATAATAAATGGCTCTTTCGATTCCATTCTCATCTTCCTGTGCTAACATACACCCAATTATTTCATTCGATGCTAAAATATACAACTTCAAGGGGCATCCAGGCACTGGAGGCGTCATTATTGGAGGATTAGCCAAACAATACTTGATTTGATTGAATGCCACTTGATGTTCTTCTTCCCATCGAAACTCTTCTTCAACTTTGAGTTTCAAGAGTGAAGAGAAAACTTTGGTTTTTCCAGATAAGTTTGAAATGAAACTTCTTAGGAAATTAATCTTTCCTAACAGAGACTGAAGCTGCTTCTGTAACATCCCTCGATTCAATAACCACAGCATAATCGTCATTATACCACGGTCACTAATCTTTGGCGTGCTACAACTCAAATAATAAGTTTTTCAAAATTAATCAATGTGCATATAAAGAAAATACGAGCCACGAATGAATAGTGACACATTCTGTCAATTTAAAATATAGTTCGACAAGATATACTCAAGATACAACATATAAAGACTAGTTAATTACCTTAAAACATACATATACTCAAAATAGCCCTTATACAAGTAATCCAAAAGAAAATATAAACTGCCCACAATGACGCCATGACTAAGGATTTGGGTACTCCATCGAATCCACCTCAGGATCCTCTCCCGGTTCATCTGAAGACACAAGGACAGAACAATGTGTGGTCTCACGGGCAGGCGCCCTTGCAGCTGATGCCACAAACTCCTCGTCCTCACTGAGGGTATGAATCATATCACTCCATAGCTCCCGAATGCATAAGGCAACACCGGATGCACCGATGCAGTGAGAATCAGGATAGGATCTTCAATCGCGGTCCTCTTCACGGTTAAGATAAGATCCCCAATAATACCATTTACACTCGTCGCTCCAGTCGACTCGCCAAGCATTGACACCCCCGGTGAACATAATCCTGATGAAAAATTGATAGAACCCTTTCTCGTTGCCATCGCCAAACGCAGAAGATCAAACCAA
Source organism: Ormosia semicastrata (assembly GCA_029884595.1). Taxonomy (NCBI): domain Eukaryota; kingdom Viridiplantae; phylum Streptophyta; class Magnoliopsida; order Fabales; family Fabaceae; genus Ormosia; species Ormosia semicastrata. The sequence goes on from JAQQTO010000060.1 coordinate 83,852,657, forward strand.
GTAAAATTTAGAAAATTCAACATCGCCCTCTTTACAGACTTTAACTAAAAATCACATAGAACAAGAATAGTGCAAGCAAGAGGTGAGATATCCTACATCATTACCAACATGGTAGCAAAGGAACATAACACGAATGACAAAGTTATTCTATACATACAAATATTTCAATTATGTTCAAATTATCAATTACACATATACATATCATCAGAAAAGCATATCCCATAATAATATAACTATTAACAACACCATAACAACAGATATCCACCATAGACATACATAAGTAATAATTAAGTCACCACAATATATATGTAGACCATGCCAGGACAATGCGTGAACTGACCATGCATATGCACAATGCGTATGTTGATCATCCTCATGTACAATGTACTCATTTCCTACTCTATGGAGCTACACAAAAACATTCAGAGAGAATGATCAGGGGGACATGCCAGTACCTCCTCAGCCTAAAATCAAGTGCTTTCCAGAAAATAATCAACCATTTTGCGCAATAAGGCTTTATACAGCGGCATTCCCACAAGATCGCAATATAGGACAGTATCTCCGTCAGGATCGTCGGTGCGTTTGCATCAGTATGTCCCACGGTCCAGAGGGGCTACCAACTGTCCGCTGTGAGATGCCCGCGCCCCGACGCCCCCAAGGTCAACTGCAGGACCTACATTAATCTATTCGCATCCGCACTAAGGTGTGATTCAACTCCTAGGCAACATGGCCTTAACAATAGTTCAACCACTATTATACCGTTCCCAATGGTATTAAAGCAACCGTCCATACAATTATTTAATACTCATCAGTGATATTATATAACCGTCCATATGACTACATAGTACCACTGTTATCTAGGTTTCCTTTGATAACCAGTCCCATCTGACTCATTCATCTATTTGACGTTTCTGGTTATAAAGGCGATCCACATCTGACTAAATTGTCCATCTGATATTTCTTGGTCCGGTACTTTGGTTCCATAATCATAATATCAATGCATGCTTCAATCATGCTCATCATGTTAAGCTGTATCAATCATGCCTCAATGCATATGGATTCAATGCATACATATACATATATATTTACATATATTCGCTATGATAGCTTAACTTAACCAAATTCACATGTCATATCGATCCCAATCATTCATCATAAATCTTTGATGCCAATCACAGACCCACATCAAGTCAATATTAAAACCTCCAAGATGAACACTTACTATTCAAAGTTGCTACAAAAGTTATGCCTTAATTCCATTATGTTCTTGCGTTAAACTCTCTTAGAGTATTTACTTTATGTTCCTCACAACCTTCCTCACACTCATGTTCTTTCATTATCCAAACCTCACTCTAAGTTGTATAATAAGGTTGTGTTCATTATCCTTTCCACATTATCAATTCCTACTTAAGTGCCTATTCATTTAGTTAGCTAAGTTCTAGTTTGTTATAAAGCCTCACAATGAGTGCCCAATGAGACTGTGAGCCTCCAAGGGACTAGAAAAACCAAGCGTTTCTCATTTCCCAAAGTACACGGCCTAGAGTACACGACCGTGCCAAATAACATGGCCTGGAGTACACGGCCGTGCCAAATTACACGGCCTAGGCCGTGTATGCCTCTGGAAAAACATCCCATTTTGCGCTGCTCGATTACACGGCCGTGTGACATTCTGTATCGTGTTGAGCTGTGTTTCCAGTATGGAACACGGCCTGGGCCGTTTCCACACAGCCTATGAATCTACACCAGAATCCCTGAAAATGAGCTTCCCCAAGCTTCAAAATCGAATGGGTACCAATCCATATACATATTTGAGCATTTAAATACATACAAATCCATCAAAATACTCAATAACAAGCATAGAAAATCATACCACACAATCAAATCATAACATTATTAAAAATCACAACAAAGGGAGAAACCCACAATGGATTCCTCACCATCAACACCAAAGAATTTTCTCACCACCAAGATCGGGTAAAGTGGATTATCTCCCTCTTACCTCAAGAGAAGACAAGAAAAGGAACCTTCTTGGTGCTCTTCTTGAGATTTTCGTCCAAGGCCTCCAAGAAAACCCTAAGATGGTGAAACCTAAGAAATCCAAAATCAAAGCTTGAAAAGAGAGTCCTTGATCACAATGGTGGCCAAGGACCATGAAAATGAGGAGAGAAAGTGAAGATCAAGAACATTACCTCAAAAGCTTCAAGCTTTGAGCTTCAAGCTTTGAGCTTCAAGCTTTGAGCTTCAATGGTGGAAGAAGATGAAGATGGATTTAGGGGATGACCCCCAAAGAGAAGAGTCTTAGGATGATGAGAGGAAGTAAGAAACGGAAGTAGTTTAACAAGTTAGTGAAAATGGCCTCCAATGGTGGTGCAGCCGTGTGGGAGAAGAGAGGAAGAGAGGAGAGGGCGTGAGAGAGATGAGAGAACGCAAGAGAGAAAGAGAGAAATGAAAGATGGGAGAAAAAGTGATAGGTGAATGAGTGTGAAATGAAAAGATGATGATTTTTTCCATATTTCCCCCCTTCCAGCCATACAGCCCATTTGAGAGGAGAGAGAGTGTGGTGGTTGATAGGAAACTTCGTTGAAGTTTCCTTGAAAAGCTTCGCATGTTTCTCGATAAAGTGAAGGGTGATGATGTCACTTAAATGTTATCATAAAAGTGATCAGATAGAAATAATCTGCTAGAGCTATTATTCAGTAGACAAATATTACAGTCAGCAGAAATAATATTTTATTATCCCACAAATAATGAAATATACTGGGATTTTATTTATCATATAAAATCTCAAAAAATAAAACCTCGTAAATTGTGTCCGATCTCGGATTTAGTAAGATCCCCCATCAACGTTTCTACAGTTTAAATTTTTCTGGCCACAGGGAAAGCATTTCATTTTCCCAGCTTCGTTAGCGCGCACGTAAATCAAAAAAATATTAAAATAATCAAACAATTCAGAAAATTCCAAAAAAATTCTCAAAAATCATAAATATTATAAAATGATTACTTATCATGAAATAAGTAATTTTTGGGATTTTACAACTCTCCCCTTCAATAAGAAATTTCATCCTCGAAATTTGTATACCTTAGAAACTAACTCGGATGTTGTGCCTCCAACACATCATTCCAAATCGCTTATTTTAACACAATTTCTTTTTTTTTCCCTTGAATTATTTGCATCCTTTCCTGAGTCATCTTATCTTTATTCGTTGCTCATTGTACAAGCTTGGGTTCAATTACAATCCTTTCACTGTCTTGGTGCCAAGACAAAGGTGTCTTACATCGTCGTCCATGTAATGCCTCATATTTAATTCCTTATAATCAACCAGACATTTCTGACTCTAATGATTTCTGCAGGCATTAAATGTTGCTCCATGCAGAAAATACCTCCATATTCCCAATGCACTACAATTGCTAATTTTGACTTTGTGTAGAGTAGTCCTTCTCATGTGCTCTCGATTATCTTGAAGCATACGTTACTATTCTTTCTATTTTGATCAAACACACATTCCAAACTTCCAATGCAAAGTATCATTAGGCATCCCAAAAGATTCGTTGGGATTGGGCAGAATCATCTTTAGAGAAGAAATCGAGTGTCTCTTCAATCCTCGAAAATCTTTTCTTATATGCATCAATCCCTACAAACTTGACTCTCTCGTACGAGTTAGATGAGAAGTCTTGCCATTTTGGAGAATTCTGCGACGAGTCTCCCGTATTAACTAGCTAGTCCCATAAAGCTACGAATCTTCATTACAGTCTTCGGTCTTTTCTCGTTGAAGAACTATTTCAACTTTCAACAAATCCATAGCAACTCCTTCCTTTGAGATCATATGACCCGAAGGTTGAACTGCCTCTAACCAGAATCGCACTTGGACAACTTCACGCATATCTTCTTCTCCTTCTTCCAGATTTGAAGAATCAAAACGAGATGTTCAATACATTCCTCCGTCCGTTAAGAATAGATCAAAATATCGCCAATAAGGACGATGACAAATCTGTTTTCAACAGAAAAAAAGATCCTATTCACGTAATCAATGAATACTACCATAGTGTTCACTACACGGAACGATATTACGAAATACCCGTAGTGTCCATAACGCGTCAGAAAAGTTGTGTTGGAAAAAAAATCTTTTACCTTTGAGCGAACTTGATGATAGTTCAGAACACAAGCTAATCTTGGAGAAAACAGCGGCTTCCTTCAGTTGATTCATCAAGCCATCGATCTTCAATCTTAACAGGAAACGTCTCATAAGGTATGTTCTCTTTTATCTATACTATATTCAGCACAGATTTATCTGATGAAGAATTTGACATGGTTCAACAAATTTTTGGAATGAGCTTCATGGATTTTAGATCCAGAAATCTCTGTCTCAAGAAACACTAAAGTTTGATTGGAATAATTTAACAGGATAGGGTTGGAAAATAACCAATCCATTTTCAATATTACATCTAATTTGTGAAAGAAGTAAACAAATCAGATCAACAGAAAGATTCCGTCTTTAATAAGTCATAGGATAATTTAAACAACTTGGCTACCATCAACAAGTTCTTAGTAGCAGAAGTAGAAATAACTTAGTCAAAAGATGATGAAGATACAAATGACCTTAATAGACTCATACAGTCATATATCATAAAGGAATGGGTTACCCCTGGAATTATACAGTAAAATCACAGGGTCATCTATCGCAGTACAAGCTCCCTCGTTTAGGCCTTCAGTCTGAGAGACTTTCATTCCACTTGAGGAATTAACTCTCCCTTCTTCATGAGATGTTGAAGTACATACATCTCCAACGGAAGGCTTCATCCTATACAAAGTACAATTTCTAGCCACATGTCCTAGCTTTCCGCACTTGAAACAAATTATTCCTTCGATCGTACAGTGCCTGGTTAAGTGGCCCTTTCCGCACTTCTTACATTTTGGTAAAGAAACCATGGTCGGATTGGATTTACTACTACTTGCACCTCCTTCATGCGTTTGTTGTTGCTGTTGCTCCCTCGGTCATCGTATATACGATTTTTGCTTAAACTGATTAACCTTTCTATTATTCCTCCTTTGGAACTTAGGTAGTCTAGAGTTACCCCAAAGTTGACTTTCTTCCATCAAATTCTGAACCTCGACTTCCAATTCCTGCTGCTGTGCGACCCTCTGATCCTGGTGTGTTGTTACATCAACCATTCTTTGCATTATTTCGGCTGTCGCAGTTGTACCATCATCATCACCCCCCGTATTTACACACTTACGTCTACCCCGAGCCATTGCCTTCCTTCAAGGGCAAACAAATCAAAACATAAGGAAAATCAAAAGCAATTAATTCAAACATTATTGTCTCATTTTGGAAACCAAACACAAAGGGTTACACAACTTAGCAAGATAAACCTAACTGCCAAACCCAAAATACTCTAACTTGAGCTCCTTCATTCTGCCTCCTATGGCGCGATCTCCTATAAGTCTTTAACTTCCAAGCAGCTCCTCGAACCATACTTACGCCAGATATTCTTTTCCCAAGAAAAATTGATTTTCCAAAACTTCTTGGATGCCTCAGTCCACAAACCTTACAAGTCCTCTTTAACTACCCTTTTTCTAACCCAATGGCTCAAAAAAATTCTAGAGGTAATATAACAAGGGTGTAAATGTAAACAAATCCTAAGCAAGTTCAGTCATACCAGCTGAGCTTCTTTCTAAAAGAACTTTTATTACCTTAATATGCCTAGGTGAAGTCATAGTTTCTCGTAAACACAGAACATTACACATTGAGTGGGACAATACTCAATATCATGTAACTATGAAACAGTAGCTACCAACATTCAACCTATGATAAGCCATGCCTTCCTTTCCCAAACATCTCAATCAAGAGACAAGGAAGTGCACAACATACAGAGAAACTTCTAACATGTCTAAGTATAGTCAGTCCATACCCCAGCTCAACAGGATGAACTGCGCTCTGATACCACCTAATGTAACACCCCTCAATTGGTCACTAATCTTCAGCGTGCTACAACTCAAATAACAAGTTTTTCAAAATTAATCATTGTGCATATAAAGAAAATATGATCCATGAATGAATAATTACACATTCTATTAATTTAAAATATAGTTCGACAAGATTTACTTAAGATACAACATATAAAGACTGGTTAATTACCTTAAAAATATATATACTCAAAATAGCCCTTATACAGGTAATCCAAAAGAAAATATAAACTACCCATAATGACGCCACGACTAAGGAGTTGGGTACTCCACCGGATCCACCTCGGGATCCTCCCCCGGTTCATCAGAAGACACAAGGAAAGAACAGTGTGCGGTCTCACGGGCAGGCGCCATCACAGCTGATGCCACTGACTCCTAGCCCTCTCTGAGGGTATGAATTAGATCACTCCATAGCTCCCGAATGCATAAGGCAACACCGGATGCACCGATGTAGTGAGAATCAAGATAGGATCTTCAATCGCGGTCCTCTTCACGGTCAAGATAAGATCCCCAATAATACCATTTACGCTCGCCGCCCCAGTCGACCCGCAAAGCATTGACACCCTCGGTGAACACAATCCTGATGAAAAATCGATAGAACCCCTTCTCGTTGCCATCACCGAACGCAGAAGATCAAACCAAGTAAAATCCAGGAGATTCAACCTCGTCCCCTTTACAGACTTTAACCAAAAACCACATAGAATAAGAATAGTGCAAGCAAGAGGTGAGATATCCTGCATCATTACCAACATGGCAGCAAAGGAACATAACACGAATGACAAAGTCATTCCATACATACAAATATTTCAATTATGTTCAAATTATCAATTACACATATACATATCATCAGAAAAGCATATCCCACAATAATATAACTATTAACAAAATCATAACAACAGATATCCACCATAGACATACAAAAGTAATAATTAAGTCACCACAATATATATCTAGACCATGCCAGGACAATGCGTGAACTGACCATGTATATGCACAATGCGTATGCTGACCATCCTTATGTACAATGTACTCATTTCTTACTCCATAGAGCTAGACAAAAACATTCAGAGAGAATAATCAGGGGGACATGCCAGTACCTCGTCAGCCTAAAATCAAGTGCTTTCCAGAAAATAATCAATCATTTTGCGCAATAAGACTTTATACAACGGCATTCCCACAAGATCGCGATATAGGACAGTGTCTCCGTCAGGATCGTCGGTGCGTTTGCATCGGTTTGTCCCACGGTCCAGAGGGGCTACTAACTGCCCACTGTGAGACACCCATGCCCTGACGCCCCCAAGGTCAACTATAGGACCTACACTAGTCTATTTGCACCTGCACTAAGGTGTGATTCAACTCCTAGGCAACATGGCCTTAATAATAGTTCAACCCCCGTTGTACCGTACCCAATGGTATTAAAGCAACCATCCATACAATTGTTCAATACCATTTTCATCAGTGATAGTATATAACCATCCATGCGACTACATAGTACCACTGTTATCTGGGTTTCCTTTGATAACCAATCTCATCTGACTCGTTCGTATATCTGACGTTTCTGATTATAAAGGCAAACCACATCTGACTAAATTGTCTATTTGATATTTCTTGGTCCGGTACTTAGGTTCTATAATCACAATGTCAATGCATGCTTCAATCATGCTCATCATGTCAGACTGTATCAATCATACCTTAATGCATATGGATTCAATGCATACATATACATATATATATATATATATATATATATATATATATATATATATATATATATATATATATATATATATATATATATATATACATATATTCGAAATGATAGCTTAACTTAACCAAATTCACATGCCATATCGATCCCAATCATTCATCATAAATCTTTGATCCCAATCACAGACCCACATCAAGTCAATATTAAAACCTCAAAGATGAACACTTACTATTCAAAGTTGCTACAAAAGTTATGCCTCAATTCCATTATGTTCTTGTGTTAAACTCTCTTAGAGTATTTACTTTAAGTTCCTCACAACCCCCCTCACACTCATGTTCTTTCATTATCCAAACCTCACTCTAAGTTGTATAATAAGGTTGTGTTCATTATCCTTTCCACATTATGAATTCCTACTTAAATGCCTATTCATTTAGTTAGCTAAGTTATAGCTTGTTATAAAGCCTCACAATGAGTGCCCAATGAGACTATGAGCCTCAAAGGGACTAGAAAAACCAAACATTTCTCATTTCCTAAAGTACATGGCTGTGCCAAAGTACACGACCTGGAGTACATGGCCGTGCCAAATTACACAGCATAGGCCATGTACGTCTTTGGGAAAACATCCATTTTTGCGCTGCTCGATTACACGGCCGTGCAATATTGCACGGCTTAGGCCGTGTGACATTCTGTACCGTGTTGAGCTGTGTTTCCAGTATGGAACATGGCCTGGGCCGTGTAGATCCACACAACCCATGAATCTACACCAGAATCCATGAAAATGAGCTTCCCCAAGCTTCCAAATCGATTGGGTACCAATCCATATACATATTTGAGCATTTAAACACATACAAATCTATCAAAATACTCAATAACAAGCATAGAAAATCATACCACACAATCAAATCATAACATTATTAAAAATCACAACAAAGGGAGAAACCCACAATGGATTCCTCACTATCAACACCAAAGACATTTCCTCACCACCAAGATTGGGTGAAGAGGATTATCTCCCTTTTACCTCAAGAGAAGACAAGAAAAGGAACCTTCTTGGTGCTCGTCTTGAGATTTTCGTCGAAGGCGTCCAAGAAAACCCTAAGATGGTGAAACCCAAGAAATCCAAAATCAAAGCTTGAAAAGGGAGTCCTTGATCACAATGGTGGCCAAGGACCACGAAAATGAGGAGAGAAAGTGAAGATCAAGAACATTACCTCAAAAGCTTCAAGCTTTGAGCTTCAATGGTGGAAGAAGATGAAGATGGATTTAGGGGATGACCCCCAAAGAGAAGAGTCTTAGGATGATGAGAGAAAGTAAGAAATGGAAGTAGTTTAACAAGTTAGTGAAAATAACCTCCAATGGTGGTGCAGCCGTGTGGGAGAAGAGAGGAAGAGAGGAGAGGGCGTGAGATAGATGAGAGAATGTGAGAGAGAAAGAGAGAAATGAAAAATGAGAGAGAAAGTGATAGGTGAATGAGTGTGAAATGAAAAGATGATGATTTTTGCCATATTTCCCCCCTTCCAGCCGTGCAACCCATTTGAGAGGAGAGAGTGTGTGGTGGTTGATAGGAAGCTTCCTTGAAGTTTCCTTGAGAAGTTTCGCATGCTTCTCGATAAAGTGAAGGGTGATGATGTCGCTTAGATGCTATCATAAAAGTGATCAGATAGAAATAATCTGCTAGAGCTATTATTCAGTAGACAAATATTACAATCAGTAGAAGTAATATTTTATTATCCTACAGATAATAAAATATATTGGGATTTTATTTATTGTATAAAATCTCAAAAAATGAAAACTTCGTAAACTATGTCCGGTCTCGAGTTTAGTACGATCCCCCATTGACGTTTCTACAGTTCAAAGTTTTCTGACTACAAGGAAAACATTTCATTTTTCCAGTCTCGCTCAGTGCGCATGCAAATCAAGAAAAATATTAAAATAATCAAACAATTCAGAAAATTCCAGAAAAATTCTCAAAAATCATAAATATTATAAAATGATTACTCATCATGAAATAAGTAATTTTTGGGATGTTACAGCTTCTTATTCGAAGGAGGTGATGCTTCTAGAATAGTTTTCGCTTTGTTCTGATCTACCTCTTCTCCTTTCTTCTAAACCAAAAATCCCAAGAAATTTCTTAGCAGTTCGAATGAACTTAGCCTTTAGTAACCTTTCGATTTCCTCCTTAATCTTTAAGACCACTTCAGGGGTAAATCTGCTTGGAGCTTGTTTGATTGGTCTTTGTCCTGCTCGAATTAGTAGTCTGTGTTCCACTAAATCTTGACTGAGCCCAAACATTTTCTCATAATCCCATGCAAAACAGTCTTTATATTCTTCGAGCAAGTGAATCAACTCATACTTGAAATTAGAATTTTTTAAACTACTTATGAAAGTAGGCTTTCTTATTACATCATTTCCTAAATTGATTTCCTCTAATGGATCTTGTACCTCTATTCTTTTAATCTCAGATAGAGGGGTTTGTTCAAATCCTAAAGAGGAATCATCATAAATACAATCCAAGTTGGCACCTTCAATGATACCAAATTTCTCAGCCATATAAGCTGAGATTCGAGTCAGCTGACTCGAAATTGCACTTTCTATGCAATTTTCAGCCATATAGGCTGCAATTCGAGCCATATGACTCTCAAGTTCCATTATTACAACTTAAGGCCGAATATACTCGGCTTGAAATGTTAAATAGGCGTTTGTACACCTAGAATCATTACAATCAGCTTTTGGAATAATAGAAAAACTTGTTGAGGTAAGGGCCACCATCTCAACTCCCTTCCTGTCGAGAGCTACTGAATCCAAAATGCAGAATGGTCTAACACCAGGAATATATATTTGTAGATCTGCATGGTTCTGACTGACATGACACAGGGTGTCATCAGCGTCAATCATCTCGAGTTCCCCTACCTGATTCCACAGAAACATCTTCTGATGGACGATCGAAGGGACAACACCCACAACATGAATCCACTCCCTACCAAATAGCAGATTCTAACTGGCTTTTGAAGGAACCACTATGAACAAGGTTGACCTTGTTACTGAAGCCACCTTGACATCGAGAATATTAGCCCCTTCTGATGTGGTGGGTCTGCCATTAAAATCTGTTCCACCATATTGTGTGGTAATAATTTAGCCTCTATTATGGAAAAATTTTTCAATAAATTATTTGGAAAAAGATTAATGGCAGCTCCCCCATCGATCAGCATATTGCCCACTAATTTACCATTTATTGTTGCCTTGATAAAAAGTGGACGAAGATGACTCTTCATTTCAAGGGAGGGAGTATTGAAGACTGCCGAATTCTCCATTACTTCGACTGTATCTTCTTCGACCATATACCAACTGCTCTCTTCCACATCATCTTCAAAATCCTCCTCCCGATCCACTTCCTAGTCACCTGAAATGGAAAAGTTATAAGGAAGAAAAGACACGACATTGACACTAAAAATGGTGTCTAGATCATCCTTGAACCCAGATTCAAATGAATTTGTAATAACGTCCTCGTCCATTGGACTTGGAGGTTTTTGTTTTCTGTTTTCAGGGGTGGTCCTTGGACCACCTAGGCAAATGACCTTTGTTGATGTTGCACATTGGCCAATGCCTGTTGTTGTAACTATTGTTGTCGCAGCCTCTGTGCCTTGTGCCACTGAGACTTTGATAAATATGGGGTTAAACCCTAGTTCGGGTTTGAACTTTCTCCTCGAAACCAAGTGTTTGGTTTCCTATTGAAAGGACTCATCCCATATTCAAATTTTGACCAAAATGGCCTGTTTTGAAGCTTGTGAGGTTGTGGACTATTTCTAACCCATTGATTATGGGCCACATTTGCAGGGGGAACCCTCATCTTTCCCTTCCTAGGATTCTCTGATCCCTGCGTTACCACAACATTGTAGCTTGTTGGCTGATTATTGATATTGATGGAGGCTCTTGCAGTGATTTTTTCCTTCTGCTTCTACTTCAAGGCTGCCTGGTAAGACTTAGCAGCCAACCTGTCAAAGATAGCACTATATCTGGGGCACAAAGAGACTTCTTTCTCCCCCCTTCTTCCTCAGAAGGAATTCAACTGAAGTTTCCCCAGCCTTGGGGAAAACTTCCTCCTCTATAGCCTCAAACACATCAAGGCTACGGTCATTGAGGTCAGGAGAGGATTCTCTTACCTCGGCCATATTGACTTCTGTGAAGCCAATTGGCTCGATATAGCTGGCATTTACTTGGAATGGATCAACATCCACCTTCATGCTCTTCTTGTTCTCGAACTTTAATCTTCCTTCCATGATGCTTTTTTGGATCAGATCCTTGAAACGTATGCAGTTGTTATTCGAATGACCATATCTATTATGATACTTGCAATATTTTTGACCATTTATTTCTTCCAACGAAGGGATTTTATGTCCATCAGGAAGTTTGATTTGTTTATCTTTTAATAAGACATCAAAAATCAAATCAGCTTTGGAAATATCGAAAGCATAAGGTGGCCTGGTAGAGGATTTCATATTGTCCTTAGTTCGATTAGGCATTAAAGTTGAATAAGTATAAGGAGGACCAGACTTTAACTCTGCTATGTTAATCTCATTTTCCTCATCATCTTCACCTTCATCAATTTCGACATAGGCTACTTTATTGTCATTCGATTGCTTAAAATACTTATCCTTGCTATCAAGAGTTTCAATATAAGCAATTTTTTCTTTTCTTAAATTTCTCCTAAGTTTTTCCTTTTATAGTTTCAATTGCTCAATTTGTCTTACTTTATTAGCAAGTTGAGACATGTCAAGGATTCGTTAGTTTATTAGTTTCTTTAGAATAGAATAGTCTAAGCCACCAGCAGCTATTTTAACTACCTCAGACTCAGGAATAACAGTGAAGCACCTAGCTTTCATTTGCTTGAACCTGGCCAAGTAATCATCTATTGACTCCTCATGTCCTCTTCTAATGTTAAAAAAATCTATGAGACTTACTTTTGTCTCTCATCTAAAGAACTGATCATGGAAATTTCTTTCCAACTAGCTCCAAGAGTGAATCGAATTTAGTGGAAGAGTTGTAAACCAAGTAAAGGCATTTTTAGTTAGAGAGCTAGGGAAGTATTTCATCTTCAAATACTCATTTGTGGCTACATCACCTGCTTCGATTGTATATCGAGCAATGTGTTCTACTATGGATTCTCCACTTTTCCCTGCAAATGTGCTAGAAATCTTAGGTGCTTTCCATCCTTTACGCAATTCTGCTTGTTGGATAAATTTAGGAAAAGCTGACACAAATTAGGGTCTATTTCCATATCCCACATTAAATCCATATCTATTAAGCACTTGTTCAACTGCTTGATTAATATTCTGTTGCCCCCCAAGATTATTAAGCCTAATCCTTTCTAAGAGGTTGTCAGCATCTTGATTTCGATTAACAATTCGAAATCCCACATTTGGGCCATGTGGAATTTCCCTTAGCTGGATATCCTCAACTGTATTGTTAACATTGGATTATTTACCAACTGGGCATTCTCTTGATAAACAGGCTGAGTATTCACCCTTTGATTACCTACAGAGTCTTTTGGGTTACCAAAAACATTTGCAATCCTACTTATTTGTCTAGCCAATGTGGTGTAGGTATTATTGGTTGACTCTATGAGTGGAGTTATTATAGTAGTCATTTGTTGAGTCAGCATATGGACCATCTCATGATTACTTTCATCAATCTGTTGCCTGATATTATGTAAGGTTATATTCATATTCCCTGAAGGAAACGAAGCCATGTCTCTGGGCACGTTAGGGAATACTGGTATTCCCATATTTTGCCTATCAGTTCGATTAGTACTTGTTCCTGGAACTTGGCCACCACCATTTATCGTTTGGTTTCTTGGTAAAACGTTAGGTATAGGACTTGTATATGTGGCTTGGGCAGTACCTATGTTTTGTGTGACATTTTGGGGGTTGAACCCAGGAGGCAACCCATATAAGGGTGTAGTTCTATTTACCCCAAGAGTTCTAGTTTCTGAACTCGAAACAGGGGGCCCTGTGGCTTCACTTATCACGGGCTCCAAGGCTTGTGGTAAATTTGCAGAGACTATAGTGTCTCTACTGCCATTGGCTCCATTATTCCCTGTTTAAGGGTTCTGAGCACTCAAAGATGTGTTTTCAGACATATTTAGCAGTATTCTACCACTTCTCAAGCGCATAAGCTTCACAAAATCCTTAAGATCTTAACTTAATTGACCTGTCTCATAGGGCGTGCCAATTTGTTTACCAAAATTTTTTATTATCATAAATCAAGCTGTGGTAAACCCTTTGTCCAATGAACAAACATTGATTCTCAATCTCAATTCGAGGAAGGGAATTGCTTCCTTTTGTGATTCTAGTCTAAGTTAGTATCTTAAAGGAATGCAAATGATGATTTTGAATTTCAGATGATTATGCAAATCCAAAATCGAACGTTTATGCTTGTTTTCAACTAAATGAAAAAATAAGTTTGAAAATAAAAGAGACTTTGTTTTTTGAGAAATAAAAGATATAAATGCAAATGAAAATAAGTTAAGTGTAAATGACAGAAATTAAAAAATAATTAAATAAATGTGACAAGTAATGTAAAATGCTTAAAATAAAGAGCATAAAGTAAAGCAGTTTAAATATATGTAATGAAAAGTAAATGTGCAAGTAGATAAAGTGCAATAGAATAAATTTGCAGTAAAGTAAAGAAAGCAATTAAAAGAAATCAAATGATCTCGAAAGAACATTTGATCAGAAGTAGAAAAAAGTTTTTACAATAAAGTAAAATGGTTGAATTTAAATGAACTGAAGATAAATTTGCATTAAATTTGTAAATTGTACAGAAATGAAAGTGGATGGAAACATACTAGACTAGACTTGCGTGTTGTTTGCTCGAAATGTCAATGGACGTGAGAGCGTGAGTTTACAAGTGTTTGTGAGTAATGAATTACCAACTCCTAAATGTTTCCATCCTCTTGGTATTTATAGACTCCCTAAGTAACTACCCTTTTTATAAGATCTTGACATGTGTCTAAAACAAAGATAACTACTAAATGATTGGTAATCTTTGTTTAATAACCACCAAATCCTTGTCAGCAATCCTCGTACTACAAGTAACTGCTTAGTCTCAACCATCAATCTTTATGTTGTCTTGATTTCACATCTGCAACCGTTGTTAACTTCTAATTTAAATTCAAAAATTTCTCTTTTTAAATTCAAACTTGAATCTTCGACCACTTTCTAGTTTTCTGTTAAGTTGAGATCTTCTATTCTTCTTCAAGAATTTGCTAAGTGTAGTTACTTTTCAAATCTCGATTTTGATATTGAATCGAAATCTCAACACCTATTATGAAGTCAAAATGACCCCAAACTGATATTTGCATCGAAATCAATACTACAATTTTGGCTAACTGATATTTGAATCAAAGTTAATATTACAATTTTAATTCTTATTTAAGAACAAGTCCATATGTTCACGCTGCCGTTATACTAAACCAGCAAAATAGCAACATATCAAAAAATGTTTATTTTATACCAACAACTACACATACATTGCTTCACGACACACACCACTTGCACCTATCACCTGCACTCGGTCACTTCCATCTGATTGCACACACTACCTACATATACTTAAGTGAGAAACAGAGTGAAAGGGGGGAATGTCGATGTGAAAGAAAAATAGAGAAAGAGGGGGTTTTTCGATTGTTGCTAATTCTCTTAGAGTTGGGGTAAGCATAACAGAGAGGGGAGAAGTAGAGGAGGTCTTCGTTGAATTTTTGTTGGAACATAGGTAAGTCTCTTCACCTGCTTCTCTATATACTTATTTTATTTGATTTTGTAAATATTTTGAATGGTTCTTAAAAAAATAATCAACAACTTAGAACCAAGTTCACCCCTGTTACCAAGTGGCCTCAATACTCAAGAGGGGGGCTGAATTGAGTATGTAAAATAAGTTCGCAAACCTTTCGCAAATCATTTGAAAACAAATTTTCGTTGAAACTATTTGATGATTAGAAATGATTGGATATATGAGATAAACACTTTTATCTATAAATGCAATAACCAAAGGGAACAATATTCAAGCAATTCAATAAAACAGTGCTCAATGTAAAGAGAAGGGTTTAGAGAAAACAAACACAATGATTTATCCTGGTTCGATCACCAATCCACTTGTGATCTACGTCTAGTCCTCAAGCAACTGCTAGAGATTTTCCACTATTTCTTCAAGCTTCAATAGGTGCTTGATAACCTTTACAACCTTGAGCACTCAACACTTTGGGATACCTTACCCTTATGCTTGAGCCTCTATTTCCAAGGGATACCTCACCCTTACAATTCTTGAGGGATACCTCACCCTCTCTAAACAGATTGTATAAGATTTAAATGGAAGAAACTCTCTCTAGAGCATGTAATACAAATTGAAGAGCTATGGTATTTGGGATTCACACAAATTCAAGCTTAAAACAGAGGGTTTTGTGAAATGATGAGAAAAACTTGTTCTAATGCTTAGTAGTGATTTTTCAGATTGATAGTTTCAGTTTTTCTAACCCTCCATTGAAGCCCAACATCCAAATTTATAGTTAAGGGCCATTTAGTTCCGTTGGAGGTAGTTGTGAGCAATTAATGCTCATTAATATAGCCGTTATGAGCTTCTCTTTTTTTTTTCAGAACATAGACTAACCGATTAGCTAAGCCCCCTAATCGGTTAGGGGCCCTTTAAGCTTAAAGGAATTTATTTTGTTTTGATAAATAACTGGTTAGGGATGTGTCCTAATTGGTTAGGACAACACAAACATGAGTTATGGGAAAGATGCTAACCGATTAGAGCTCCAGGCTAATCGGTTAGGACATAATCAGAATGGTTTCTGAGTTGGAGAATAACCGGTTAGGTCTCTCACCTAATCGGTTAGGACAAAACATTTTTGGCTTCTGAGAGTGAAACTAACCGGTTAGGTCTCTCACCTAATCGGTTAGGACAAAATCATTTTGGCTTCTGAATTGTTAAATAACTGATTAGCCACTTTGCCTAATCGGTTAGGCATTTGATAAATAACGAGGCAAAGCCTCTGTTTGAACAAGCTAACCGATTAGGAGCTAGTCCTAATCGGTTAGGGTCCTTAGAATTTTGGCTCCTAACATGACAGATAGCAGTTTTGTGATTATTAAAAAAAATGGTAAGTTCTCAAAAAGGCTTATTTCAATTTTGACTCATACAAGGAAATTTACTTGAAAATGGATATAAGATTTCAAAGAGTTGTTACAAAAAACCTTTTAATCCTAACTCGAAAAACCATTTTGCAAATTCATTTTAAGGAAGTCATTTGAGCTTAAAGTGAATCCTTAATATACCTTTACATACGATCTATGACCTATATGCTAATCTTGAAATCCTTGTGACTTGATCATTGTGTATCCATTGCTTTCTTGTTTGTCGACATCAAAACCATTTGCATCTAGTCCATGTCAATCACAACCCCCAACACTCAAATTCACTCTCAAATTCAACAGCCTCAAATTCCCCACATTATTACTAGATAATTCCTAAAGCCTCACTAACCCAATACCCCCCACCTTTAAACAAACCAAAACTTATTATCCTCCATGCTTGAACACCATTCCATCAACCTCATCACTCCACTATTTGCTCTATTTTTATCCCGAAACACAATCTCCATTAAAGCCCCAAACATAAACACAAACAAATCCACACCCCAACATCCAACAACACATTCAAACCCCACCAAAACTTGAGAAATCAAACCCCATAATCATCATCATGCTTCCTCTTCCATGGCCAAACCCCATTCGTCAAGAACCACAATCGCCGCAAGCCACCATGTCATTCACCGCCGAAGCAATATCCCATAACCCACCGTGTTCCTCCTCTACCCAATGAACTGAACTTCAAGCCTTCGTGGCCCAGCTTCCACTAAGAACTTCAGCCCCATCACAGCCATCATCGATCATACCACCATGCACCATCACACTCGCAGTAGCGCGTTACCGTCTAGACCCACCAAGCCTCCACTATTCTAGTCAGATCCAGCCGCATCAGCCGCCGTTCAAGCCCTTCATCGCACGTCTTGCCATCGCACCGCCATGAGTCGTCGCTACCCAGCCTCTAACTCCCCAGTGTCTTGGTTTCTATCTTCACCTTTCTGTGTTTTTCATTCGAAAAAAGATGATCTTACACCTCTTTTAGAGGTGTAGGTACTAGGGGTGTAAGTGAGTGGTTTGGTTTGGTTTTTGAGGGAAAATAAATCCGAACCAATTAAAATCAATTAGTTTGGTTTGGTTCGATTTTCGTATTTTTTGATAGCCAAATCCGAACTAAACCGAACCGAACATCTATGGATTGGTTTGGTTCGGGTGATCGGGTTAGCCATTCATTTAATATAAAAATTAACTAAATAATTAGCTTTTTATAAAAAAAAAATACATAATAAACCTATGAAAAAAAATTTAGAAATAGAATCAAACTTATTGATTTTAACACTAATAATTATTTCATGTTTCATAATATGTATTAAAAGGTTCATAAAGAGGGAACAAAGAAACATGTTGATATTTGTATTAAGAAATTATATTTGAATAAATTAAAAAAAATTCAAGAGAGATTTAACTTGGCAAGTTGTATATTATTACTATTCAATTAAGAGAAAGTTGTGAGGCTACTAACTTGGAGGTATATAAGTAACTAATTGAACCCCTAAGGATATGAGTGGAGCTAATGGAGACTTGATTAGTTGAACTTTGAATCAGCAACTTAACGAATCCAAATTCTCTAACCTTTGCAGTCATATTTTCATCCAAGAGAATGTTGTTGGGCTTCAAATCACAATGTACAATAGGAACTTCACTATCATTGTGCAGGTAATCCAATGCACAAGCAGCATCAATATCTATATTCAGTCTCTCAATAAGGTTCAACTCATTTTCATTTGCATGCTTTCTCTTCCCCTTAATCCAATCTTCCAAGCTCCCATTACTTAAGTACTCATAAACTAGAGCTAGAAATTCATTGTTTTTAAAGTCAATACTAGAACATTTAAAGTCAATTCATTGTTTCCAAACTTCCAAGTTTAGATAATGTTGTTGCTGTTACTTTTACTTTTTTGTTATTTATGTATAGTAGCAAGCAAATTGTCAGATATAGTATCAGTGTTACCACTGTGGCTATAATGATGTAATGTCTGACATGACTTCTTCCATGACCATGAGGCTAACATGCAAAATACAAGCAAAGTTTTTTATTGCCTTCTAAATGGAAAACATAAAGATTTTGAAAAATTCTACCATTAAGAATGATTCCTTCTAAATCATTATAAGAGAGGTTCAAAAGCTGAACGACATGTAGATTTTGAAGTTCAATAGGAATGGATGCAGAAAGTTGGTTGAAGGAAAGATCCAAAGTTTTCAAGCCTCTCACCTCTCCAAGAGTTTTTGGAATAATACCTGATAGCATATTCCTGACCAGAACTGCAGTGCCGGTGAGCATAACCAAATATTTTGGCAGAGAAGTTTTATAGTCTTTTGTGTTGAACGAAAACGATGTTTTAGGGGTTGAAAACTGAGAAAGTATTACAAAAAATCAAAAAATAAGTAGTAGCCAAAAAATGTTGTAGCATAATTTTTTTAAAAAATAAAATATATAAAAATATGATTTAGTTTGGTTTGGTTTGGTTTGGTTTTAAAATTTCAAATTCGAGAACCGAACCAATTAAACTTTAATTAGTTTGAATTTTACCCGAACCAATCAATATACCTAAACCAAACCGAACCAATTTAATTAGTTTGGTTTGGATTGATCGGGTTGGTCGATTATCTAAACCAATTTACACCCCTAGTAGGTACTGCATATACCCTTTTTAAGGATGTATGATTGAGAGAGAGAACGTGAAAATGAAAAGTAAATATGATGAATAGTATTAGATGAGGTGTGAAAAAAGATGTATGCACTGTTTATCGTAAGAATATCAAAGTTATTTTCGTTCTGAAGCTTTTTCAATTCAAGAGTTGGTTTTGTTAATTTAGTGAAGGGTCTTGTGGTAATAAAAATGTGTTAAGAGGCTTATGGTTATTGTTTAGTTTTATGGGCTAGTGTTTTATATTGGGCTTGAGCTTTAGTTCAGGTTTGCGTCATTTGTCTGTGATTTAAGTTTTTTTATATTTTTATGGTTGATTTATGTTAGATTAGTTAAAAGAAAAGAAAATGTGAAAAAAAAAATTATATTAAAAAATGTAAAAAAAATTAAAATGATAAAATACCAGAAAATGAAAAATAAAAAATAAAAATGAAAAATAAAAAATGAAAAATGAAAAATATAAAAATGAAAAAAAATGCTTTGTGATTATTTGTGAATTGGTTTGCATAGAGTTAGACTTTAGCTTTGTTGCTTTGTCAGGTTTGTTGTTTTGTCTGCTATGCAGTTGACATATTTGTTTAAAATAAACCATTGTCAAACAATTTTTTTTTGGAACCTGTTACCTTTTTTTAAAATTAAAATTAATCAATTCATAATTATTTTGTAAAAAATTATGTGATTTTGATTTCTTCATTGAGATATGTAAAAGCACACGTCAAGTTAAAATTAAATTTTTATAATTCAGTCTTTAATTTTATTTTTATGTTTCTTGATCTTGTAAATATTTTGGTACATGTTTATTTTATTTTGCTTGTAAATATTGTAATTTATATTTTCTTAATATTGTAAATATTGTGATTATTGATATTTTCTTTTTTTTTTATTTTATGAGATAAAATTAATATATTTAATTTATCATAATTTACACAATTAACTTTAAGATAATTGTCTTAAGACTAATGTGTTAAGAGTATTATAAGACTCACTCTCCATCTTTCTTTGTATATAACCAGCTCCCAAACTTAACTATAGTTTTTTTAGACTGATTTTGAAAATTTAAAAAAAGAATCAATTTTTTCCAAATCAAATAAAATTGATGACGATTGTCTCTAAATTCATCTTGTTTTTAAATAATGTTGGCTATTATCCGACCGTGGTCTTGGTCGTGACAATTCGAATTCTAAAAGAAAAAATTGCTTCTAATCTCTCTCTCTCTCGGGTTGTGGTGATTGAGCTTGGTCATTACATAGATTGTTATTCATGAAGCCCGATAAGCTCTTACTATGCTGAGTAATTTAACTAATGATTTTTATGCTTTTGGTTGTGCGTGTGGAATAGGTGCAACTTTTTTTTAAGCTATAAGCATCTAATATATATTATAGGGTTTTGCTAATCTCTTTTAAGGCATAGATTAATGAATTAAAATAAATATTAAATGAAAATTAAAGGTATTTAATATTTAAAATATTTAATAAATATTTAATACTTTTTTAAGTAATTAAAATAATTTAATAAAGGGTAATAAGCGTTTCTTAACCTATATCCTAAGGGTATATATGTTAACAAATCCCTATAGGATTATTTGATTTTATTTTTTATTGTTGTTTTAAGTTTAAAGAATAATTTTGTGTTAGAACTATATTAAATTAAAAATATATTATCTCTTAAGTTTCAACGTCAAATTTCATAAAAAAGTAATTATATTATCAGAAGTGTTAAAAATATAAAAGATAAATAAAAAAAAAAAAAATAAAAAAATAAAAAACCCGTAAAATTTACGAGAGCACATACTAGCAAATAATAAATGAACCCATTTTAGTATTAAAAAGTAAAAACAAGCAGGAAAGTCTATTATTTAACCATACCTCACAAGATGTAATTTTTATTGAATAAAATAAGAAATACAAATAAACTACAAATCTGCCCTAGTCCTGCCTTGGTCAGTTCAATTCACCAAGGATGATTAACATTTCAACAGCTAAGGGGAAACGTATTTCAAATCCCAATCAGTTATCACCAATGTTTCAAAATTATCTAATCTCAGCTTACTTTTCGCGTGGTTGTGGATGCTGGGATCGGGTCGACGCTTTCAATATTTTCTGCATCAGCTTTCGCAAGCAAAACTTGTTGCTGCATTGCTTTCATCATCTCCTTCAAAGTTTTCTCTTCCCCTCCTAAATGCATTTTCATCATAATCTTGGCTTCCTTCTGGTTGGTTTCAGAGTTGTCTACTTGATTCATACTTGCATTTTGTTCTGCTTCAGCCTTTTGAAGCAAAGCTTGTTCCTGCAGTGCATTCATCATCATCTGCGAAGTTTTCTCCTCCCGTTCAAGTTGCATTTTCATTATAATCTCAGCTTCCTTGTCAAGAGGCTTGAAATATTCTTCAATGGCAGCCTCCTGCATGAAAGTTGAATCTTGTCATGCAACAAATTTGAGTGCCACAAATGAAACAATCACAGAGGACACATTAAGGAAAAGAAACCAAATATTATTGAATAAATTCCATATAACAGACAAATATCATAATTAAGAAAAACGTGACAGAATATGAATTATCCAATTCAGTGTGGGCAAAAGTAGGAAAAAAATTGTATTTCACACGGCAAAAATAAGTATGTTGGAGGACTAAAAGGTAAAAGCACACGGAAAGTTCTCCAATGCATGCTGATATAACTTTTTAAGAAAAAAAAAATAGAAATTCTTGTTTAGAAGACACTGTGCCTTCATAATCATAAGTGAAGGAGAAGGATTGAAAACTTCAAAGAAAATTCAAGAAATACATGTATTTAAATCTTAAATTTCCAAAATTTTCTATTTTCGAGAAGATACAACTTACTGTTTCTTCCAGCTTCCTGTTCAAAGCTTGCATCTCTTCAACCATATGACGAACCTCGGATAAAATAATCTGCTCAGGTACTTTATTTATGGCTGCCTTCCTTTCCTGTGCCTTTTGATGGGGGAATGTCATATACATCAGAATGGGAGTAAAGAAGATAACTAAAATATTAGAAAGACTATGAGCGAAAGCAGTGTTCATTAAAGAGAAAATCCCACACCTGCCTTCACATTGGGGATTGGACACAATGAAAAATGAAGGTTAAATTCATATTTCCTTCATGTGACTAGGAGCTTAGCAACAAGGAAGGAGAGAAATATTATAAAATAATATCTTAACTATCATGTTTTACATATTTTACAAGATTGTAAATTCAGCTCAAAGAAAAGGTGACCCTTCTTAATAATTTACCACTTATTCAGACTATGGATCAACATGGTGATGCTTTATTGACTACATTTAAAAGTGCAACATTATGACTCAGCACCTCTATTATATCTAGAATAAGATGTGACTTGGATTTGTAATGACTGTTATTAATCACCCCTGTTCGACATAAACAACATTAAACTAATTTTTTAAAAATATTAAATGCATCACACATGCTCCATTAAAAACTATTTCATCTTCAATTGGCCAAATGCGGATTTCCTGCTGTTTTCTAAGAACAGCTAGGGGTTTTTCCCATCTCTCTAACATTAGGCGGTTCTCACTTGATTTTTAAAATGAGAGACTCACTTCTTTGCAAAGAGCCCCAGCTTGAACAGACAGGGTACAGTTTTTCCCTTCTCTCTACACTAGGCGGGTCTCACTTGATTTTTAAAATGAGAGACTAACTTCATTGCAAAGAGCCCCAGCTAGGGGTTTTTCCCATCTCTCTAACATTAGGCGGTTCTCACTTGATTTTTAAAATGAGAGACTCACTTCTTTGAAAAGAGCCCCAGCTAGGGGTTTTTCCCATCTCTCTAACATTAGGCGGTTCTCACTTGATTTTTAAAATGAGAGACTCACTTCTTCGCAAAGAGCCCCAGTTTGAACAGACAGGGTACATGTTAGGATCCTCTTTCTGAGGTAGGAAATTTAGAGCCTAACTAGGAAGAATCGCACACGACAGGGAAAAAGAATTCGGGAAATACTTCTCTATTGTTGATAGAAAGAAAATAGCCCAAGAACCAAAGTATACAAGTATATCTCCAAAGGAGCTTTCTCTTTTTACACTGGAAATTGCCCAGTAAACAATGTATTCCGAAAAATTGTCCCCTTTTACTAAATAGAGGACCTATTTATAGGAAGTACAATTATCCTAATATCAGAACTAACTAACTCTTCTATCCATCTAATAGTTTGTTACAAGTTTGACCTGTTCCTTTTACAACTTTGACCCTTTCCTTTTCCTATAATAAACCTGCAGAACCTTTCCCCCTATAGGTTGTTGCTCTGACTCAGTCCTAACAATACCTCCTCTCTCAAAAACAACCTTGTCCTATGTTGAAATCTGGAAACTGATTTCTGATGAGAGAAGTGTCTTCCCAGGTAGCTTCTTCTGGTAGTTTTCCTTGCCAATGCACCAAAACTTGAGGAATTTCTGTGCCGTACTGAGTAACTATGCGGCTGCCCAGAATTTTGTGAGGTTTGTAACTCTCTGCGGTGCCTTGTAACTCTGCTGGAAGGTCTGTTTCTACTGGATGTTGGCCTGCAGCCTTTTTGAGCTGAGAAACGTGGAAGACTGGATGTATGCGTGCTTGTTCAGGAAGCTGCAATTTAAAAGCTACGGCTCCAATTTGTTGAAGAACCAAATAAGGACCATAGTATCTTGCGGAGAGCTTAGGATGTAGTTTGGTAGGCATAGAGGTCTGTCGGTGAGGTCGGATCTTTAGATATACCCAATCTCCTGGATGAATCGGAGATGCTTTCCTATGCATATTAGCATAATGAGCCATCTGGTTCTGTGCTTTTTGCAGATGGAATTTTAATTGTTTCAATGCTTCATCTCTGTCCATCAAATCCTGAGCAACAGCTTCCACAAGAGTTTCCCCGGGTATAAATCTAGCCAAGGAAGGTGGGGGTCTACCATATACCACCTCAAAGGGTGAGCAATGTGCAGCACTCTGGTAGCTGGTATTATACCAGTATTCTGCCCAAGGAATGAAGTCTGCCCAGGACTTTGGCTGTTCTGAACTGAAACATCTGAGGTAGGTTTTTAAGGTTCTGTTGAGTACTTCTGTCTGCCCATCTGATTCCGGGTGATAGGCTGTGCTCATCTTTAATGTAGTACCTTGCAATTTGAATAGTTCCTGCCAGAAATGACTCATAAAAGTAGGGTCTCTATCACTGACAATAGAAACAGGCACCCCACGCAATCGAATTATTTAACAAAAATTTCAGCAATGGACCTAGCAGAGTATGGGTGTTTAATCACAATAAAATGCCCATACTTGCTTAACCTATCCATCACTACTAGTATAGCATCAAACCCTTTTGATTTTGGCAATCCTAAAATAAAATCCATGCTAATTTCTTCCCAAATAGCATTTGGGATTGGCAAAGGCTGCAGTAAACCTGCTGGAGAGGATGCTTGATATTTGCTTCGTTGGCACACATGACAAGCTGCCACAAATTTAGTGATTTCTCTTTTCATACCAATCCAAAAAAGAGATTGAGCTATTCTTCTATAAGTCCTGTAAATACCCAAGTGTCCTCCCATGGGAGAAGTATGGAATTCCTGTAGTAGTTGAGGAATCCACACTGAAGAAGCTGACAAGAGCAGCCTCCCTTTGTAGTATAGCCTGTCTTGTTCCAGAGTATATTGAGGGTGTGAATCTAGATTCTCCTTTAACTCTTCCCGGATTTTAGGCAAAACTGGATCCTTCTGAACTTCTTCATCAATTGCTGCTATATCCTGCCAGAAAGGTCTAGAAATGCCCTGTAAATCCTTGTCTTCATCTCTTCTAGATAGAGCATCAGCAGCCCTGTTTGAAGCCCCCACCTTATACACAATGTCAAACTCATACCCCAACAATTTGGCCAACCAATTTTGTTGGTTCTGAGTTGTAATTCGCTGTTCAAGTAAATGTCTCAAACTTTTTTGGTCAGTGTATACAGTAAATTTCTGACCCAAAAGATAAGGCCTCCAATGTTGTATGGCTAAAACAAGAGCCATCAACTCCTTTTCATACACCGATTTAGAAAGATAAGAATCTGCCAATGCTTTACTGAAATAAGCAATTGGCTTTTTGTCTTCTGTTAAAACAGCTCCAACTCTCTTCCCTGAGGCATCACATTCTATGGAAAATGGTTTTGAAAAATCAGGCATAGATAGTATGGGAGCTGTGGTAACAGCCTGCTGCAACTGTATGAAAGCCTTAGTACTATCCTCATTCCACTTAAAATTTCCTTTCTTTAATAAATCAGTCAATGGGCGGGCCATCTTTCCATAATTGCAAATGAATCTTCTGTAATAACCCGTAAGTCCTAAAAATCCTCTTAGAGCCTTAAGGGTCTTAGGCATTGGCCACTGCAAAATGGCCTCAATCTTTTGGGGATCCATCGAAACCCCTTCTTTAGAAATAATGTGCCCTAGGTATCCCACCTTAGTTCTGCCAAAATTACATTTTTTGAAATTTGCAAAGAAAGAATGTTCTAACATCTAGCCAGCACTTGTCGCAAGTGATCCAAATGGTCTTCCCACGATTTACTATAGACCAAAATGTCATCAAACAATACTAAAACATACCGGCGAAGGAATGGTTTAAGTGTGGCATTCATAGCGCATTGAATAGTGGCTGGGGCGTTTGTTAACCCAAATAGCATCACCAGAGACTCATAGTGTCCTTGGTGAGTTCTGAAAGCAGTTTTTGGAACATCAGGTTCATGCATTCTGATTTGGTGATAACCTGCCTTTAGATCTATTTTAGAGAAGTATGTAGCTCCATTTAATTCGTCCAGCAATTCTTCTATGACAGGAATCGAGAACTTGTCTGGGACTGTAGCCTTATTTAGAGCCCGATAATCCACACAGAACCGCCAGCTTCCATCTTTCTTTTTTACCAAGATTACGGGACTGGAATAAGGGCTATTGCTTGGCCTGATAATCCCCGATGACAGCATCTCAGCTACCTGAGTTTCTATCTCATTCTTCTGTACATGAGGGTAACAATAAGGCCTCACATTAATTGGATCTACCCGTTTTAATTGGGATCCTGTGATCAACCTCTCTGGGTGGTGGTAAACCCTTAGGTCCTTGAAAAACTATAGCGAACTCTGCCAGTACCTTCTGTAACTGATTTTCTTGGTCAACGGTTAAATCATTTTGTTCCACATAATCTCGTTGAATTACCCACAGCATGGACATCATCTCAACCTCCTCCTTAGCTAGTTTCTGCAATGCTTTCGAAGTAATCATCGCCTTAGACAAGCTAGGATCTCCCTGGATTACAACATTCTGGCCTTGATGGGCAAATGACATACTTAAAGTCCTCCAGTTCACCTTAATTTCCCCCAAGGTTACCAGCCATGCTACTCCCAGAATTAAATCCACTCCTCCCAACTCAAACAAAAAGAAATCGCCTACCATTGCATAAGCTCCCAACTGCAGTTTTAAGTTCTTGCAGCATCCTTGAGTGGACTTGCGGTTACCATCTCCCAGTCTTACATAATAGGGCTTTGTGGAATCTGCACTGAGCCCCAATTTTTGCACCAATTTGCTGGACACAAAGTTATGGCTCGCTCCACTGTCAATCAAGATCAACACCCCTTGTCCCTGCAATTCGCCTCTAAGCTTCATAGTTTGAGGCTGGGTTAGCCCACTTGCAGAACACACGGAGAGATCCATCCACTGGCATGCCGCCTCAAAAACTTCTTCACTTTCTTCCTCATTCCCATCCTCATTTTCTAATCTTATAATCTCCCCATCTTCATTAACTTGTTCATCATCAGCCAAGATTACCACTCTCATACTTTTTTTTGGACAACAGTGCCCTGGCCCAAAGGCCAATCCACAGTGATAACAGCGTCCCTCGTCCCTTCGTTTGACAAACTCAGCATAGGGAAGTGTTCGAGTTCCTCTGTTTCGGGGCCCTGAAAATCCAGGTTTGGCTACCGATGACGTAGAAGACGTCTTGGTCTCTCCTTGCAGATTCCGAGTCCCACTAGTGGTCGCTTGGGCATTATTGGTGCCGCCAAACGCCCCTACCCGTGATACAACTCCGCCGATACCTTGATACCTGAAACCCGAACTCGCGCCCCGTCCTTATGAATTTCCAAAGTTTCGAACTTGTTTCATAGCTTCTTCAATGTCGCGGGCTACCTCCATGGCTCGCGTCAGGTCCTTAGGGTCGTGTGGACGGACTAGGCTCCGAATGTCCTGACGCAACCTGGCCAAGAAGTATCCAAGAACTTGGTCCTCTGTATTTGGCTTGGCTTAGGCGACCAAAAGTTCAAATTCTTGGACGTACTCCTCAACCCCTCCGGTCTGTCTTAACGCCGCTAACCTTTCATATACTGTTCCTCGCTCGTTTCCTCCAAACCGCCGCATCAGAGCTTCCGCGAATTCTCTCCAAGAAGGATTCTTGGATTTCTGGCGCCAAAACTGGAACCAGTGGACGGCGTTACCCTCCATGCTGATGAACGCCAATCTTAGCTTCTCCGAAGGCTTGACTTTCTGTACTTCAAAGAATTTTTCTGCTCCTGCCAACCATCCAAGTGGGTCATTACCTTCGAAAGTAGGTAATTCAACTTTCTTGACCCAAGAACGAAAGGGAGGGTCTTCTTCTTCCTCCTCGGATCCTCCGTTCTCTGCCTCTTCCTCTGCTGATTTCTCTTTCTTATTCACGGAATTGTCCCCCCTCAACAGATGATGGTTTCTTGGTTTTCATCTGTAACAGCAGATCTTTGATGTAGTTCATATCAGTCTTTAATTCCGCCAGTTGCAGACCTTGCTCACTGACAGCTTTCTCCAATGCTCCGACCCGATTCTCCATCACGATTGGGGATCCGGCAAGTCGGACCAAACTTGTTAGGATCCTCTTTCTGAGGTAGGAAATTTAGAGCCTAACTAGGAAAAATCGCACACGACAGGGGAAAAAGAATTCGAGAAATACTTCTCTATTGTTGATAGAAAGAAAATAGCCTAAGAACCAAAGTATACAAGTATACCTCCAAAGGAGCTTTCTCCTTTTACATTGGAAATTGCCCAGTAAACAATGTATTCCGAAAAATTGTCCCCTTTTACTAAATAGAGGACCTATTTCTAGGAAGTACAATTATCCTAATATCAGAACTAATTAACTCTTCTATCCATCTAATAGTTTGTTACAAGTTTGACCCGTTCCTTTTACAACTTTGACCCTTTCCTTTTCCTATAATAAACCTGCAGAACCTTTCCCCCTATAGGTTGTTGCTCTGACTCAGTCCTAACAGTACAGTTTTTCCCTTCTCTCTAACATTAGGCAGGTCTCACTTGATTTTTAAAATGAGAGACTAATTTCTTTGCAAAGAGCCCCAGCTTCATATGAAATCCCAAGTCCCAGCTCACAACATTCACATGCCTTATCTTCTCATGTGGTTTCTAAAAGAGAACAGAGACTGACTCAACAATATATTTGTTCAAATAAGAGAAGATGTTAGACCTGTTGGACATGTCTCTCAAGCTGCAGCCTAAAAGATCGTATTCTTCGCTCTTCATATCCAGAAAGCACCCGGACATAAAATAGGGCTTTCCTCCCGAACTCTAAGAACTTATTCATGTTGAAAAATCATCAACGACTATTTGTTTAGGAATTCCCTGCAAAAAGGAATCCACCTCAGAAATGCCAGAAGTAAAACTTGTTGAATGTTAATTCAGCTAAAATCTCTTGAAAGAATTAATTAATAATGTTTCATGCAGCTGCCATATGGAATCAAACCTTGGCTAAATTATCAGCAAAAAAAGATACAAGCCTCATAATTACAAGCAGAAAGCCTTATTTTCCCTAATGCTTTTGTCTTTTGGAAACAGATCTATGACAATTACAAGAAGATATTGAAGTGTCTAGTAAAAAGGAAAAGGAAGAATTAAGAATGAAAATTGACTCCATAACCTGATATTGATAAACCTCAAACCAGAGCAATAGAAGCATCCAGAGCAAGATAAAAGCATGAGTGATTCACTAAGCTCAATTCAAGAACACAGCAGTTTTCAAGAGACTAACAGAGAGAAAATCAGAAAATCCTTGAAAACATAATAGCAAGCTTAAGAGGCTGTGACTGTCAGCATAAGAACACAACCAGCAGCACGCAAATTTTATCAGGACCTCTTACAAAAAGTTTTAAATTTAGCAAGAGCACAACAGGGGGTTGTAGGAAAGGGTTGAATTTAATACTCCACAAGGAACCACAGCACTCCAGTATGCACTAGAATGCAGGAACCTATTGGACAACCACTATTATATACATTTATCTATATGTTTAGGCTTCAAGAACTAGATCTATATGCATTTTCTTTCTATTTTATGATAAATTTAGCTGCAAGAAAATGATAACAAGTTAATATCCACATGTAGAACTAGAAAACCTTGGAAGAACATGCTACACTTTACAAAAACCATAACAGCTACAAGATCATTAGGTGTACTAAAGTTGAGAGGTTGTTGTGTCATGTGACGTGAAGAAAATGGTTCTCCTGATAAATTATGCATACTAAGCAAAGTTTGTTTGTCTGAAGATACTGCTATCCTTGAAAGAAATTCTTTCACAGATGATGAGGCAATCAACATACCCGTATTGTGCCTTCAACTTGCACTCAAAGTACAAAGAAGTAAACATGGAAGGAATCAAGTTGATTATGATCACAAATCGTAGTACTACAACAAAATGAGTCTAACCCACAATTTATTGTCCTAATATTAAGAACATTACCCAGAGAGTCTCCAATATGCAAGCAATCTCACTAAATAAGAAAAGTTGCTATCAACATTACACATCTATTCGACCACTAAGAGACACATCAAAGAGAGAAAATTATCTAGCTAAGCACCAACAAGTAGTTAATGAAGCCATGCACTTTAACAGAGCCATCCACTAAACAGACCGTAATAAATCAACAAGCAAGAAAGCCCTATTTTACAGATTTCATTTTGGGCATTTAACCAAACACAAAACTTGCAACCCATAAATCAACTCAGAACAATTTAAATAAATATTAAAATTGCCCTAAAACCCAACAATCATATTACAGAACTTGATCATCACATTAATATATATATGCCTCAAATATTCATCAATTCAAATCCTCGGGAAAATTCAAACCTAACCAAGAAAAACAAAACCGCAACCTGAAAACTTCCATCAATTTCATGTTTTATTATCTCAGTCCAAAATTAAAACCCAAAACACAAAACAGGCGGATATACCAGACCGCAAAGTAATCCAATTTCATACGGCCACAAATTTTTTTTTTTTCATCAACAAGGTCGTGAGTTTCAATTTCAAAGCAAGATGTGAAAACAGGTGAATAGATCATTCAGAAATGAAATGAGATTTACCAAGAAATGAAGCGGAGTAACACGCTTTCGTTAGAGATTAATCCGAATATGAAGGGTAAAGTGGAGGTCTAAGATATCGCAGCGGATGATTGGTTGGGCGCTGGAGAATGGAGCCTTAATCTTTCATTGGTGGTAAGGGATTGAATGAAATAGAGTATAATGAAACGCAGTATAAAAAAAATTTCTTCATTTTTTTTTCTTATTTTTGAAGTTTTTTAAAAGTTATTCCTTTGTAAAATTAGTAAAAATGTTCTACATAAAATAACATTGCTAAATTCATTAAATTTTCAATTAGTTTCTTATAGTTTAAAATTCGATAATTAGCTGCTTACATTTTTAAAAATTTTCCATCTCCAAAACCAAACGTCCATATTTGAGTACTGTTATAAGTTGATAGGAGCCGCCATCTAATATGCTCCCTTCATGTTAGGCAATAATAGCAATCGATTTTTTTAAAAATCTTATTTTGGACCGAATTGCATGTCCATATAATTGGAATAACGTGACTCGCTAAGCTGGTACTTAGATATACAGTGCACATGAATAAATCTTAATCATATTCCGTAAAATTAAAGGAATAAAGACAAAGGACTAGTGATCTCCAAGACCCTGTCTTCACGATCGTGTCACCACGATCCCATTTAGCAAGATTTGGTATATACTGAATGCTCAGACACCACATATTTAACATTTCAAAAATTATGTTAAACTTGTAAATGAGTACAAAGGTAGTATATTATTTGTTTAACATGTCAATTAAGTTTTGTGACAAACTGAGTTCGTTTAAGCACTTTGTTGTAACTTAGAGTGTGAAAAGTAGCCTGAAATAACCCAGATAGTAGCATAAATTGTTAAGTTGAGGAAAATAAATATAGAGAGTTTATTTCTAAGTCACAAATAGATGGAAGAGGATGTAGTTAAAATTCAAGAGTAATCAGAGTTAGTTTGGTATTTTTAGGCATATTGGCTATACATTTAATGTTTGATTGACTAGCAGCAGATATGAAAAATTATGATAATGGTAAAACAACATTTTTAATGAATCTTAGTATTTATTTTAAGGTTGTTGATAGTAGAAAAACTTGATTTAGTATAATTCAAGTGTTCTTAGTAGATATAAAGTTTCAGTATGGCTTAAGTGGCCAAGTGAGGCTTTTCTTCCTTATTTATCCCTTATCTCCCATGGTAACATAACAAATGAAAACAAAAACAGAAAAAGAGAAGAAGAAAGAAGCAACCGAAGGAGAGAAAAAAGAGGGGAAAGAGGAGGAGAAGCCAAGGGAACTAGAAGATCAAAGGGAAAAGCTTGAAGGTCATCTTGTCTTCAAGAGGCAGGGGTTTCTAACCTAAAAATTCATCATTCTCCCTTCATCTTTGCTTGTTAGAAGGTAGGTTACAAAGATGGGAAAATAGGTTTGAGATGTCAAAGATCTATTTTCTTGTTAGTTCTTATTTTCAGTGATTGCAATGAGTTGATTACTGGTCATTGGATGAGATTGTGATGGAAGAACATCAAATACTCTTTAGAGTGGAAATTTAAGTAATGAGTAAGTGAGTTTGTGATTTTGGTCATTAACTCAATTTCAAGTGAATCAACGGATTGTATAAGTGTTACAATATATTTAGGAAGTGTTGGTGAAGCTAGAAATCACCTAGAAGCCAAGCTCAGATGATTGAAAGTGATTTTAGATTAATGGAATAGTGCACAATGCAGTTTTTCTGCAGAAAACGCCCCACGCCACGTCGTGACTGAGAACCACCCCAAGGCGTGTGAGACAGAGAGCTGCGCGGCGTGACCACGCTGTGCCGCGACGTGAGTTCCAGGAACTCTCAAAAATGTTATTTTTAATGAGTTGAGTTTCCTACTTATTAGGATTCCTTTCATATGCCTTGTAGAGTGTGTTAAGATACTAATAGGGGTATTTCTAAGAAAGAAAGACCATATTGCATACATGGGAAAGTAAGAGACCTTAGTGCAACCAAAGGTAATGGATTGTCATAGGTAGATATCTAGGCCCTTAAGCAACACAGAGTTGCATCTAGTATCACATACGAGGTGACGAGGATAGGGTACACTAGATACAAGTAAGTTGAGTTCAGTTGGCCATAGTCACTCGTCATAGTGCATGAGTTGCTCCTAAGAAAGAAAGTGGAGTTAGTGATGCATGAATGGACTTAGTATTGACATAGTATAGAAGTTCTAGTCTTTAAGATTTCTAATAGTTAGGAATTGCCTAAAGTAGGTATCTAGGACCTTGAGTACACGAGGGTGACATACTTTACCATCTGTGGTGCAAAAGTAAGGCAAGCTAGATACAAGAATCATTACTATGATTACTTAGCTAGAAACATGAAATATGCTCCTTTATAAGTTAGAAGTGAGCTGAGAGTACATGTTTGCTAGAGTTTAGTTCTTCATTTGGTTAGAGAGAACCATATGGTGAGTTAATGTGGTGGTTTTGTATGAGTTATACATAACACTGCATAGTTTCCTGTTACTTGCTAATTCCAAAGTAAAGTAATCCTTAATGATGTATAATCATATGGCCAAAGGAGATAGAGGGGAAAGTCCAAAAGTCTCTTTGAGTGAGGATTTAGCCCTAGTTACTCATTAGTGTCAGGTTACTAGTTTATATGTAGTGGAAATAGTACTCTCACTAGAGTAAGTAGGAACTAGTCCACTCATTATTCAATAGTTTGAAGAGATGGTCTTCTTATCTATAAGTTTAAAGAGAGTTGGAATAAGCAAGTGATACACACACACAGTCATATACATTTCCTATTCCTTGGCAATTGTATGGGCAATTGTCTAGGATAGATGATATTGTACAATTGTATGGGCGGTTGTTCAATATCATTGATGGTATGTTTATGAGTTTAAGGTTAGAAATTGGCTTCATGAACGTTTGCATAGAGTAAGAGAATGTAAATGTTCAAGTGGCTTGGAGTAAAGACTTCATTGCTTGTTGCTAATTCTACATTTCAGAGTTAATGAGTTTATTCATAGAAAGAGGTTATACGTATAGTACTTATAACAAGTTTATAAATGAACTAGTTGTGATATGTTACAACTGTGTAGATAGTTGTTCTTATCATATGAGTAAGGGACTTAGGCTTAGAGATTATGTGTTGTGTTTAGGGAACCTTTACATAACAGTAGCATGTGAATGTTCTAATGATATTGAATAGAGATTTGATATCTAGTAACGGCCATAATCTATTGTGTTTAAGTTCGAGACTTATAAGGTTAAGTAGATGTGAGACAGCTTTGATACGCTATACAGTTGTATGGGCGATTGTATAATGTTGATATAGTTTATACTGATATGTATGTAATTTACATTGTATAATGCTATGAAATGTATGAATATTACTGAGAATTACATGTTCTCACCCCTTTATATGTTTTCATGGTAATGGGCCTAATGGCAGGTCAAGGCCCTTCAAAGGGTAAGAAGAAAAAGTAATAAAAGAGCTAATGTAGTTTAGTTTTATTTGTTCCTTTTATAGAAAAAGTTGATGTATTTATTTATGTTAGCTTTGAGAATATAAAGGTTGTATGTATAACAATTTACCTTCGGGGCTATTGTTGTTTATGTGTATAACTTTTAGTTATGGCTCTCCAATATAATTGTTTAATTATATGGGATTAGTAAGATAGTAAGAATAGAAGTAACACATTTAATGCTTTATGTCTTTATACATAAGTTATATCGAGAATATTGTACTAGGGTGTTACAACTGTAGAATTGCCTTTGCCCCAATGATTTAATATGTTAAGTTTTGATGATGACAAATATAAGACAAAAAGAATGATGCTTATGCTTCATAGATGTGCTTAATAAATGATAAATGCATTATAAAAGAATATTGATCATGCTACATAGATGTGCTTAATAAATTATATTTGGATCATGTATGGTCATGTACTCTATCTAGTTATATTTCACTTAATAATCATGCAATGAGATATATGTAGCATTCTTTATATAATATATCTAATAATGCTTTATATGAGTTATAAATGAATTAATATTGGATTTGACTCTGTTTAAATGAAAATATGCAAAGTGTTCTTTGTTGCATCCTATATAGTGCATATCCATTAGTAATTGATAAATATCTTATTTGGATGTGTCTATGAAAGTCTTATATGCATGTTAGACTAATTAGAGTTATACATTTATGAATCATGCATATAGAGATATTGAATTATGAATTTAGACTAACTATGTTTATTTTAAGTGAGCAATATTTTGTAGGATAGTCCAAGTACTAAGAGTGAGCATTGCAACAAGAAAGCAAAAGATCACATTTATGCTCAAGTCAAGAAGAATGAGAATGATAAGATGTTCCAAGCATTTGCAAGATTTGAAGAGAAGAGATTTTTAGAAGCTTAGATTGCATTAACAAGCCTAAGAACTAGAATTGATGATGGCAAGATTAAGTCCAAGATCTTCAAGAATAGTTTATAGGACTTAGATCTTATGTAAAGGTAAACGGAATCACACTAAGCTCAAATAAGTTTTAACATCTTTAAAAGTGTTTCTTACATGCTAAAATGCCCAACAAATTATTTTTGAAAAGTTAGTCTTGGTGGTAGTTCAAATCTTTGAAAAATAGCAAAGTTTATGTTTTGCAAAACTGACCTTTAGTCACTCTTTTCTTGATATTTTTCGAAATATTTTGAGTTTTATTCTGAAACTTATTTCATATGAAAATAGACTCAAAGATCTTTTCATGAATGGTCATCTGTTTTAAACGGATAAGTAACAAAGAAGTTATGATCTTTCAAAGTCAGTTCGGTCAAAAACAGGGCAAATGACCAATTATGGAATTCCCATAACCGGTTATTCACTAAGTCAAGAGCCAATTCTTATGTTTTTCTAAAGGCTTCAAACCGATTAGGTCATTTCTCTAATTAGTTATTGAGCTAATTTCTAAAGCTCTTAACCGATTAGGCCATTACCCTAATTGGTTATTGTGTAAGTCAGGAGCCAATTTCTAAAACTCCTAACTGATTAGGTCATTCTCCTAATTGGTTATTTGATAAGTTAAGAGCTAATTTTTAAGGCTCCTAACCGATTAGGACAATCCCCTAATTAGTTATTTGGGCAATCAGAAAACACGATCAATGGCTCTATTAAGAGCATTTAATGCTCCCAACCACTACCAACGGCTCTAAAATGCTTTGGGCTATAAATGAAAGTGCTTGGGCACTAAAGAATAGTTGGGAATCAATCTGAACAAGCTTCTTGATCATTAAATACGAGTTTTAACTCTCTTTTCTCATAGACCTCTATTTTGAGCTTTAGTGTGTGATTCCTTAATACCCATTGAGTTTCAATTTGTAATATCCACTCTTTTGAGAGTTCATCATTCAATCTTTCTTTTGATTTCCTGTAAAATAGGGTGAGGTATCCTTCAAGAGATAAACGGATGAGGTATCCCTTGAAAGAGTAAAGGGTGAAATATCCCTTATTGGTGAAGAGGGTGAAGTATCCCTGTTTTGAGGCTCAAGTACAAGGGTAAGGTATCCCAAAGTGTGAGGAGTGCTTTTATTTGTACAAAAGTTTTCCTAGCACCCGTGAAGTCTAGGAGATAGTGAAGAAAATCTCAAGTTAAGCTTGGGGACTGAATGTAGGCCACTAGTGGTTGGTGGCTGAACCAGGATAAATATTGTGTTTGCTTCTCTCAACTCTATCTCATTTACATTTGTGCCTCAATTATATTTGCTTGAGTTGAATTTGATATCTAGCTTATTTACTTGATTTATCCTATAGCCTAAGTGGTATTTGTGAAATCTCTAATAGTTGTTTCTTTGTTAAACTTATTCCGCTACATGTGTTGATTGAAAATATCAAAATGTATAATTTCTCAAAGGTGTTTTAAAAATTTGTAATCACCCAATTCACCCTCTCTTGGGTGATGGTTTCTATGACTAACAACAACATACCCTAAAACACTCATATAAATAATGTAAGCAAGAGAGACAAGGTATGAGCTAATTCCCAAAACCTCACTATACTCTTCGTGCGCACCTATTGACATGAGCGTTAGAGTGTCTTTTGTAGGTACCCACCCCTCGCTCGTTGTTGTAGTGGATGCACTGCGGAAGACCTTATCATTTCATGCCTATATAAGTGACCCTCAAAATATAGTTCTGAACATTAATGTCGTTTGTGGGAAAAGATAAATTTCTACTCCCAACACCACCTTAAAAAACTACCCCTACTACAACCACCATGGTGAACACAAGAAGGAGACAGACATCAACCAACCAGAATCGCGCCTTCGCTGTGTGTAACCCTTATTCTTTGAACCGTTGATGACCTTTTAAAAATTTATATTTTTACGGTTCAAAATCTAGAGGTTTTATCCTCTTTTAATCTCTTTGATTGAGTTTTGTTCTCAAGTTTTATTATGTTTTTATTATTTTTTAAATTGTGTTCTTATTACATGTTTTATTTATTTTTGATAGGTAAATACACATGGAAGAAGACTGGACACTTGAACGATGAAGAAAAAGCTTAAAATAATGTTTCTAGCATCTAGCGCCTAGGCATACAAGAGTCAGTGCTCAAGGTAGAAAATGGCATTTTTCGCTGGTCGATCAGCGCCTAAGCGCTGAAGACCCAACACTTGAGCGCGCATTGCATATCAGCAAATTTCTGAAAGAACGTGTAGCGCTCAGTGCCTGAGTGCTGGTCGCGTAACATAATACATTATTTTGTTATAAATTAAAAAGTTACGCCATTGAGCAATGGACTTACATATAATTTCACAGCCGTCGATAAGTAAAGCGGAGGCACAAACCCTTGCTTGGTGTGGGTGCATCTAGGCTTGAAGATTGGAGATTTTCTTCAACCTATTCATGTCTTCTATGGAGTTTGTCGAATCCTTTTCTTTGTTTTCTTCTTTTTCTATGTGTAACTAAATCTCTTTCGTTAGGGTGATGATGAATCTTGATACTTGAATGATGTAAGTTCTTTTATGGGTTTAATCTATATTTTTATTTCATAATTTATGTGTTTATCTTTTCTCTTAATGTTTTTTTAAACCTGATCAATTTGAGAATGATTTTTGGGTTAAGTATGATTTGGGAAAATTGTATATGAACCTAGAACTTGTGATAAACACCATAATTTCCGCAATCGCTAGGAATAGACGTTGTGGGTTGTGTGGTCTTTCTCTTAATTCCCTTGTTTTTAATAATGTCTTCTCTATTTGGGGTTAGACTAAGGGATTAGTTAATGCTAAATAGTATGAAGAGGATTAATATACCAAGGGATTGAATATTAATTAATTTTGAGAATTGACCATGAATTATTGGAATAATACTTGATTAAACTAATATTTGATTTTGCATTAAAAGAGTTCAAGTGAAATCTAACCCCTAACACTTTCATATCATTGTCTTTCATCTTTACCCAATTGATTAAATTTCACCCTTGTTATTTTTGCCTATTCTTTCTTATTATTGTTTTTACTAACTCTCTTTTCGATAGTTTGAATAGTATCGATTTGGCGAATTTAGTAATTGACAACATAATCCTTGTGGGAATGATACACAACTCACTCTTTATTACTTGTGCGATTTGATGCACTTTCCAAATTTTACAATAAGTTTTTGGCTCTATTATCAGGGATTATTGTTGTCAATATTAAATAGTAGTTGAAAAGACACTGATTT
Source organism: Ormosia semicastrata (assembly GCA_029884595.1). Taxonomy (NCBI): domain Eukaryota; kingdom Viridiplantae; phylum Streptophyta; class Magnoliopsida; order Fabales; family Fabaceae; genus Ormosia; species Ormosia semicastrata. Next base: position 83,891,226 of record JAQQTO010000060.1, read on the forward strand.
AGGCACTTATTTTTCTTTATTTATTTTTCTTTTTAATATGTTTCTTTTTATTCACTTTTGTTTTCTTTTTTTATTAGTCATTTATTTTTATTTTTTTTCTTTACTTCACTCTGATTTACTTGTTTATTTATTTATGCGAGGTACTATGAATTCAGAGGAATGATTGCTTTTTGATCAAGAATTTGAAAGAACAACAAGAGCAAACAAGAAAGCAATCAGAGAAAGAAAAAAAATTGAAGAAGAGAAAATGGCTAAAACTACTACATAAAGAAGATGCACTTTGGCTGACTATGTAACTCCATCTTCTAAAAATCTCTCAACCAGTATTGTGCGGCCTACTATTCAAGCAAATACTTTTGAGATTAAACTAGCTCTTCTATAGCTGGTACAACAGGATCAGTTTGGGGGAGGTCAAGCAGAAGATCCCAACTTGCACATTACTAATTTCTTGCAACTTTGTGACACTATCAAATATAATGGAGCTAGTGATGATGCCATCAGGTTAATACTTTTTCCATTTTTTTTAGGGACAAGGCTAAGAATTGGCGTCAAGCTTAACCGCAAGGAAGCATTTCTACCTGGGATGATCTGGTTAGTAAGTTCCTCACTCGATATTTCCCTCCATCAATGTTTGTAAAGATAAGGAGTGAGATTGCGTGCTTTACTCAAAATCAAGGAGAATATCTTTATGAAGTGTGGGAAAAATTTAAGGAGCTGCTTAGAAAATGTCCTCATCATGCCTTTGAAGTTTGGCAGTAGGTGCAGATCTTTTATAATGGTTTGAATCATTCTACACGACTTATGGTTGATGCATCTGTAGGTGGGTCTTTAAATACTAAAATTTCTGAAGAGGCCCAAGAACTATTTGAGACTATGGCTACCAATGAATATCATATGCCTAGTGGAAGAGTAGTAATTAAACAGGGAGCTATGAAGCTTAGCACTCTTGATGCAATTCTTGCGCAGAATAAGAGTCTTTCACAATAAATTGCCAACCTCACTAAGCAACTTGGTAGTATATAGGTAAGCTCTGTAAACCATCAAGTTTTAAATTGTGATTTCTGTGGAGGTAACCATGCCAATGGTGGATGTGAAGCAAGTATTTCAGGTGTTAATCCTCATAGAGCAGGTCAATTATATAGGCAATCCTTCGAGACCACAAGGTAACCCATATTCCAATACATATAATCCAGGGCGGAGGAATCATTCAAACTTTTCATGGACCAATCAGAATATGCTAAGGCCACCACCACCTCCATATCATCAGTCATCTTCACAACCTCAACAAGAAAAGACATCTAATCTTGAAAGTATTATTGAGAAACTTGTTCTTAGCACTAGCAATTTCATGGAGGAAACAAGGGAAAATTTTTAGAATCAATAAGCAGCTATTAGAAGTCTAGAGAATCAAATGGGTGAAATAGCAAAACAGCTCTTCGAGAGACCTCCAGGCACCTTACCGAGTGATACAATAATCAATTCGAAGGACCATTGTATAGCAATGTCCTTAAGGAGTGGCAAAGTTGTTAGTCCTCAGTTGAAAGAAGATGATTCTAAGAAAGGAAATAATCTTTTGAGAAAGTCCAAGAGAAAGATGGTGATAAAGAAGAAGAGATTGAGAAGGAAAAAATGAAAGAGGAATAACCTAGAATATGAAGAAAGAAAAAAGATTCAGATTTAGATAAACCTTTTGACCCTTCATTGTACGCTAGGCTTCCTTTCCCTCAGAGACTGAAGAAGGAGAATCAGGAGAAGCAAGAGAGACAGTTCTTAAAGTTCCTTGATATTTTCAAGTAATTGCAAATAAACATCCCTTTTGCTGAAGCACTTGAGTAAATGCCTTCTTATGCTAACTTTATAAGGGATTTGTTATCCAAGAAGAGGAAGTTTAAGGAAGATGAGACTGTGGCACTTATTGAGGAATGTAGTGCCATAATTTAGCGGAAACTACCACCAAAGTTAAAGGATTTTGGAAGTTTCACCATTCCTTGCACCATCGAAAAATTGACCATTGAGAAGGCTCTATGTGACTTAGGGTCTAGCATCAATCTAATGCCATTGTCACTTCTTCGCAAGCTTGGGATTGAAAAAGTGAAGCCAACTATGATGTCTCTTCAATTAGCTGATTGGTCAATCAAATGTCCATATGGTATAGTTGAAGATGTGCTATTAAAGGTGGACAAATTCTTTTTTCTAGTAGATTTTGTGGTTTTAGATATGGATGAGGATGCTGACATTCTACTTATTCTTGGAAGACCGATCTTAGCTGCTTCAGGAGCAGTGATTGATGTACCATGAATTGAGCTTATTTTAAGGGTAGATGGAGATCAGGTGACCATCAATGTTTTTGATAACTCTACACCGACATCAGATCTCTATGCCCCCATCAAATGCATTCAAGGTAAGCCTCAACAGGATTTGGCTGTAAGAGCCTTTCATCATCAATTAATGTTGATCCTCCTACCTCCAAGATCATTGATGAAGAGGAGAAAGGTCCTCCTATCTCCAAGATTGTTGGAATAGAAAAAGATCCCCCTGTTTCCCCTAATTCATTGCAAATTGGTCCAATATCTAATGATTCATTGAAAGCTAATTCCTCATTTGTTGATCAATTGAAACCACCATAGCCTGGTGGAATTTCTCATGCCAAGATGAATTCAAGACAACCTAGCTTAGGAAAAGTTTAAAACACCTTGGAGGCACTTCTAACGTCATTAACCAAGCAAGGATGCACAAATCTAAGAAAGGAAAGGCGCCATCTCACTTTTGCTGTTTGAAGCTACCATGAGTAATTGGAAAGACAACGTCAAGCTAATGACGTTAAATAAGCGCTTTTTGGGAGGCAACACAAATTTTCTTTTTTTTTTTTTTTTTTTTTTGAAATTTATTATTTGTTTATTTTTCTTCAGTTAGTTATTAGTTTTGTTACTTTTTATTTTATTAACTAGCATTTTTCTGTTTTTGTTTTGAAGGTAGTATTGAGTCGACTTAGGTGCCTCCTTGAGTTCGGAACCTTTGTAGGGAGATGTATATAGCTATCGGCCACCAAAAAGAATTTTTCTTTTCTTTTTCTTTAATAATTTATTTTCACATTTATTTTTATTGATTTTATTTTGTTATCATTACCTTATTGTGTTTTGAGTTATTTTGTTAAAATTATGCATGCTGGTGTGTTAAATTGAATATCCAGTGATTGCATAAATTGTGAATTGATATATTTTCTTGGGATATTACATGAGAATCCATGAGTTATGTTTATCTCTATTGTTTCAATTGTGTATAAATGTATTTCCCATTTTTATGTTTGATAGACCTTGGAATTTAATTATATGTCAGACTTAGAGAAAGTTTATAGGATTACACTTGTGTGGATGACTTGTATTTAGAAGTTGTTAGATTCTCTCTTGAGGCGAAATCCTAGACAATACATGATGAAATGATAAGAGCCTTTTTTGGAGCGTTTGAGTCTTTCAAGCTAACTTGTAAACACAATATATCACTAGGTCCCTTTTGCAGCCTTATTTATGTTTGGCCTTTATTTGGTTTCTTTACCCACATTTTTCCTTTCCCATACCTATAAAAAAAGATATATATATATATTCCTTTCTTACACACCCTTTGATGAATGCATATATTGTATTATTTTACTATTCACGCCTTAGTCATTTTTGTGCATAAAGTATTTATGGAGCTAAAAAAAATTCAAAACGAGAAAAAATCCACCCAAAGTATTGCAACGAAATAAGTTTGGGGGAGAGAGATAAAGAAATCAAAAGAAAGAAAAAAAAAGAAATAAAGTGACGAATTCCTATGCTCCTTTTTGCACTTGTTCAACATTTTGAAGCTTGGATTGTGAAATATACATGGTTTTGTATCTTAACTTTTGTTTTCTTTATCCTACCCCTTCTTTCTTAACCTTTATCCTTGACCTTACATTACAAGCTTTGTAAAGTCCCTCTTGATTCTTGGTTTTGTGTTGTTTACATTAGTTGAGAGAGATATGAAAAATAACCTTATAGATGTGGGTTTGATATGCATTTGCATTTTTATAATCCTATTTGGCCTTGTACTTTATTAGTAAGAATTAGTCTTACATTGATGTCTATGGGAAGTCATTTATGTATGGGAGTTGCATGTGAGAGACGATGTAACAATTAGATTGTACATGTGTGACACTTTGAAATTAGATTGTGAAGCAGTTTCGGAGGAAATGTATGATATTCACTACCTAGTATTGCTATTTTTGAGTTGCAAGTTTTTAAGTCTTTAGTTGTTTATTTTTCTATTTTTCTATTTGCTTGAGGACAAGCAAAATCTTAAGTTTGGGGGAGTTATGAACTTTCAAAAATTCATATTTTTATGGTTCAAAATCTTGAGATTTTATCCTCTTTTAATCTGTTTGATTGAGTTTTGTTCTCAAGTTTTATTATGTTTTTATTATTTTCTAAATTGTGTTCTTATTACGTGTTTTATTTGTTTTGACAGGTAAATACACATGGAAGAAAACTAGATAACTGAACGATGAAGAAAAATCTTAAAATAATGTTTTTAGTGTCCAAGAGCTAGCGCTCAAGGCAGAAAGTGGAGTTTTTCATTAGTCGTTCAGCGCTTGTGTGCTGAAGACTCAGCACTTAAGTGCATGTTGTATATCAGCAAATTTCTGAAAGAATGTCCAGCGCTTGAGCACTGGAAAGCCAACGCCTGAGTGTTTGTCGCATAACAGAATACATTATTTTGTTATAAATTAAAAAGTTAAGCCATTGAGCAATGGACTTGCACAAAATTTCACAGCCGTCGAGGAGCAAAGCGGAGGCACAAACCCTAGCTTGGTGTGGGTGCATCTAGGCTTGAAGATTAGGGATTTTCTTCAACCTATCCATGTCTTCTATGGAGTTTGTCAAATCCTTTTCTTTGTTTTCTTCTTTTTCCATGTGTAACTAAACCTCATTCGTTAGGGTGATAATGAATCTTGATACTTGATACTTGGATGATGTAAATTCTTTTATGGGTTTAATCTATGTTTTTATTTCATAATTTATGTGTTTATCTCTTCTCTTAATACTTTTCTAAACCTGATCGATTTGGGTTATGTATGATTTAGGAAAATTGTGCACAAACCTAGAACTTATGATAAACACCATAATTTTCATAATCGCTAGGAATAGACGCTGTGGGTTATGTGGTCTTTCTCTTAATTCCCTCATTTTTAATAATACCTTCTCTATTTGGGGTTAGACTAAGGGATTAGTTAATTCTAAATAGTGTGAAGAGAATTAATATACCAAAGGATTGGATATTGATTAATTTTGGGAATTGACCATAAATCATTGGAATAAAACTTGATTAAACCAATATTTGATTTTGCTTTAAAAGAGTTCAAGTGAAATCTGACCCCCAATACTTTCATATCATTGTCTTTCATCTTTACCCAATTGATTAAATTTCACCCATGTTATTTTTGCTTATTCTTTCTTATTATTGTTTTTACCAACTCTCATTTCGATAGTTTAAATAGTGTTTAATAATTAACAACATAATCCTCGTGAGAACGATACTCAACCCATTTTTTATTACTTTTGCGATTTGGTGCACTTTTTGAATTTCGCAACAACTGTTTCTCGATGTCTAACCTCGTGGCTTATCAGCCTGCCTTGGAATCGGTCGTAGCCTACCTAGAACCCAAATAGGACGAACAAGAGACTTCTTTCACTAGAGAGAATCACTGTAATACCTTTCTTGACATGTTAGACTTTTCTATGAATATAATGATAGCATATGACTTGCTTAACATGCCTGTTTAATTTTATGACAAACAGAGTTAGTTTAAGCACTTTGCTGCAACACAGAAGTTGAAAAGTAGCTTAAAATGACTCAGAAAATAGCATAAATTGCTTAGATAAGGGAAATAAATATGGATAATTTATTTCTAAGTCACAAATTATGAAACAAGATGTAGTTAAAGTTTAAAGGTAAACTGAGTTAGTTTGATATTTTTAGGCATACTGATTGTACTTTTTAAGTCAGATTGACTAGTAGCAGATATGAAAAAAATAAGATAATGGTGAAACAACAAATTAGATGAATCTTAGTATTTATTTTAGACTTGTAAGAAGTTAGGAAACTTGAATATGAGATATTAAAGTATTCCTAAGAGATATAAGTTACACTGTATGGCCTAATGGCCTTATAAGTCGAAAGCTCTTATCCTGTTTCTAGTTCTCATTCACGGCTCTCTCATTTGAAAATAGGAACAGAAATTGTGAACAAAGAAAGGAGAGAAAAGGAAGGAAAGAAAGAGGAAAAGGAGGATAAAAAGAGAAGGATCAAGGGGAAATCCAAAGTGGGAAACTAGCTGCACTGCAAAGAGGTAGGGGAGTTATTTCATAGCTTCATCTCTTTCCCTATCTCAACTTGTTCTTAATGAGGACTTGATAAATAGAAATGGAATTGAATGTTGTTTATGGTTTTTCTTGCTTGATTCTTTTTTGGAAACTTGTTGGTGGCTTGTTTTTGTGATGATCGATGATTGGTTATATTTAAGGACTTGGTTATGTCCATCTTCCTCCATAACCTTTAATGTGAGAAATTAGGTTTTGATAGACTAATTCTTGTTCATCAATTTATGGAAAATGGATTAAGTTGATATTTGAGGATTCTGTCATGTTTTAGATCATGTTTAGGATTAGTTTATATCTAGAATTCATGAAATTGGTGATTGGAAGGTATGGAAATGATTGGATTTGGCTGGTGTTCTACAAAACCTAGAATTTTATAGGAGAGCCGCGGCACAAATTAGCAGGAGCCGCGACACTCTATTTTCAGCCTGCATAGGAAATATAGTTAGAGAGTAGGGAGCCGCAACACAAATAAGCTGAAGCTGCAGCACAACCCTTTATGTCGCGGCACGAAAGAATGGGAGTCGCGTCCCTCCCTTAAAAAGTGCCCAACAACTTGTTTTCTTGTGTGTTTTGCTATGTAATGCAAAATGCTTTGGCATAAAATGATATAAAGGGTATTAAGACATCAAATAAGGATATTTTTAAGTAGGAAACTATCACCTAGCAAGTATGAGAAAACTTAGACCTTTGAACATCCAAGATTAATGGATTGACATAGGTTATGTTTAAAATACTACTAAAGGTAATTCGGTGAGGGAATGATCCTTTGGTACGTATGATATATGTATGAACCTTAGAGCAACCAAGAGTAATGATTTGCCCTAGGTAAGTATCTATCACCTTAGGCAATTTTGTGTTGCATTAGATATCACTTAAGATCTGATGATGTGGTGTTTTAGATACTGGTAAACTAGGATGAATTGGTAGTGTTTTCCTACGAATATGACCTTACATGATATTATATCATTTAGCCATAAGGAAAGGAATCAAAAGTTCCTAAAGGGACAAGTTATTCCTGACCAAGTGCCAGGGTTATATGTAGTAAGAGGTTACAGATTTTCCTCTCTACAATGGGTAAACATAAGAAACCAAATTTCGTAGTAGAATATGCTTGAGTCTTAAATGAACTAAGTGTATAAGTATGAAGGAAGGCATGATTAACTTGGTTTATCTAGTTATTAAAGATAAACCTCATAGAATATGTAAACATATCTTATTTAGCATGTGTTAATATTATGTTTATTATGCTATGTATAACTGGTTTTAGTTTACTCATACTGAGAATTATTGTTTCTCACCTCGCTGTGTTGCCATGTAATTGCAGGTAAAGTTTCTTCTAAGAACAAGAAGGGAAAAAGAAGCTAAAGATTAGACTAGTTATAGTTTTTTTCTGTTATATTACAACTGTTGTATTTATTTATACTTCTTTTATAATGTAAAGAGTGATGTAATACTTTAAGCCTTTGCTAAGGCAAATGACATATATAAATATATGCATTTTGTTATAATGCTTATGTTTTTCGCATTTTATAAGGCTCTCTATAATGTTTCCAATGAACATTATGGATATATTTATCAGGTTATTACGTATGTAGAGAAGTTGTAATACTAAGTATCTCCTTGTGCTCTAAGTACATTGGGATATTAGTTTTAGGACGTTACATTATGGTATCAGAGCAGTTCATCTTGTTGAGTCGGGGTATGGACTGACTATGCTTAGGCATTTTTAAGAGTTTGTTTTTAAGAATTGTGCTTTTCTTGCCTTTTGTTTGAGATGCTTTGAGAGAATTGCATGATTTGCTTTAGGTTAGTTTGTTATTAGTTACTGTTGCACAGTTACATGATATTGAGACTGCAGCTCAATATGTGTTGTTTCTATGTGTACAAGAAACTATGACACCAAAGAGGCGAGCTAGAGAAACAGAGAACTCATTTTCAGAAGGACCTAACATGGCTGAAGCAGTAATGGCTATGGCCAATGCTATGAGAGACCAGACAACCATCACTACTAATGCCATGAGGGACTTGGCGGCTGTAACTGCTAATGCTATGCGAGAGCAAGCAGCTATTACGACAAGGGTGCTTGAGAGGATGGAAGCAAATTCACCTCATCAAGCTCCACCACCTATGCATCCAGAGCAGGAAGTACAAGTTGGAAGGAACTAGAACTTCTAAGACTTGTCAGGTTTCCATCAGACGAACCCTTCACTGTTTAGTGGCGAGTATAATCTCGCAAAGGCTGAGGAGTGGCTCAGTGAGATAGACAAGATCTTTGAAGTGATGGTTTGCTCGAAGGAGCAAAAGGTGTCCTTGGCCTCCTATATGTTGAAAGGAGAAGCGGAGCATTAGTGGAAGAACACTAAAAGGGCAATGGAAGCGCAGAAACTCAGATGTCTTGGGAGGTTTTCAAGACAACCTTTTTTGAGAAGTTCTTTCTACAGACACTACATGATGATAAGGAAGTGGAGTTTATGCAATTACAATAAGGAAACTTGTCCGTAGGCTAGTATGTGGCCAAGTTTGAGGAGTTGTCAAAATTCTCTTCACACTTTCGTTATCATTCGGATGAGAAATGACGATGTTTGAAATTTGAAACTAGTTTAAGAAGTGAGATCAAGAGTATGGTGAGACCTATGGAGATAAGAGACTTTCCTTCATTGGTCATTAAATGTAGAAATGTGGAGTCAAGTGTTTATAGGCCTCAACCAGAGGAAAAGGCACAAGACTCTCAGAAAAGAAAGCGAGAAGATAATAAGAACAAGCAGGGTGCTTCTAAAGCAAGTAACCCCAAAGGAAAAAACAAGACGGGCTCTAAGGTACCAAGGTGCCCAAAATGCAAGAAAATGCATGAAGGCAGGCCATGTTTGGCAGGCCAGTCTGTGTGTTTTATGTGTGAGCAACCAAGATATTCCTCCAAGGATTGTCCTCGGAATAAGGGAGATGCGCCCACCCAAAGCCGCTAGCCAAAGGACGAGTTTATACTCTAGGGAGAACAGAGGTGGCCCAATCTTCCGACCTTATTCAAGGTAAAGGCATAATTCGTAATCATCTTTTAAATGTCATGTATGATTCAGGAGCATCCCACTCCTTTATTTCTTATGATTGTGTAAGAATATTAGATTTGCCTATGTCAGAATTACCATATGACTTGTCTATTTCCACACCTACCGGTAAACTAGTCATAACCTTTGAAAATGTGTCTTGACTGTTACATAAGAATTGAGGATAGAGTATTCTTTGTTAATCTTATATGTTTACCCTTTTGTGGACATAGATGTCATTCTTGGTATGTGTAACATTCTGAAAATTATTTATTTCATTATAAATAATCATTTTATAATATTTATAGTTTTTAGGAATTTTTCAAAAATATTAAATATTTTAATATATTCCTCGTTTTACGTATGCATTGAGCGGAGCAGGAAAAACAAAATATTTTTCCCGAGGCTGGTAAACTTTGAACTGTGGAAATGTCGATGGGGGATCTTACTAAACCCGAGGTTGGCACAGTTTACGAGGTTTATATTTTATGAGATTTTATCTGATAAATAAAATCACAGAATAATTAATCATCTGAGAAATAATAAAATATTATTTATGCTGACTGTAATTTTTATCCACTGAGTAATAGTTCTAATAGATTATTTCTATCTAGTTACTTTTATGATATCATTTAAGTGACCCCACACTTTACTTTATCGAGAAGCATGCGAAGCTTCTCAAGGAAGCTTCAAGGGAAACTTCTAGCAAGCTTCCTCCCAATCACTCCACTCTCTCTCCTCTCTTATGTTGCTGCACGGTTGGGGCTAAAGGAAATCACATTTGCATTTCTTTCATTTTCTCCTCTCTCTCACGCAGCTCTCTCCATCTCTTCCTTTCTACCTCTCTTTCTCTTTTCTCCCACACTCACACACTCCATTGTTGAGCTTCCAAGCTTCCATGCTCAAGCCAACTTAAAACCATTGTTTCCCCTCACCATCTCCAAGCTTTTTCTTTGTGAGATTCTTCTATTTTCGTCCTCCACAGCCTAGCTCCAAAGCTTCAAGTTTTGAGGTAAAGCTCTCAACTTTCTTCTCCTCTTCTCCTCATTTTCGTGGTCCATGGTCACCTTGGTGACTATGGATACCATTTCCACTCTTTGATCTTGATTTTTGGATTTGAACATCCAAGGATCTTGTGGTGGTGAAGCATAAAATTTCAAGGACAAAATGAGCTTGCTTTCCTTGTTCTTCACTAAGGTAAGAGGGAGATACTCCTTTTCAACCCATTTTGGTAGTGAAGAACTCTTTGTTGTGTTGATAGGGTTGAAACCCATTTATAGGATACCCATTTGTTTGAGTTGTTTTGGTTGTATTTTGATTGTTTGAATGGTAGGATTGAGTTGTATGTTGATAGATCTTGGATTGTATGAAGGTTGGATTGATTTCTGGTGATTTTCTGCATTTACAGAGGAGTACACGGCCTAGGTCGTGTGATCATACATGGCCGTGTACTCCAGCGCCCCAGAACAGAAACTCCAGAGGCATACATGGCCTAGGCCGTGTATGATTACACGGCTGTGTATTTTGGACAGGCCGTGTAATCGGGGCCGTGTATTCTCCCTAGGCCGTGTAATCTTGAATTATGAACGATTTTAGGCTTCTCTAGCCCCTTGGAGGCTCCCGGTCTCCTTAGGTATCAATATGAGGCTTTAGTACTAAGATAAACTTATTAAACATAATTAATTGAATGATTAGAAGTTGATTAGGAATTCATAAAATGGAAAGAACTAAGAATGATAGTATGCCTTATAGTTTAGAATAATTTTGGAATAAAGAAAGAACATGAGAATGGATGTGGTTGTGTTTATCCTTAAAGTGTGTTATTGGCTTAATGTGGACCCGTGAATGGGATCAAACCTTGTTGATAAATGATGAATGACTAATGGAATTAGAGAAACAAGAATTAAGAGTGTAAGTGAGACCTTGAGAATCATAAGACATTTAATTAAATGAATCTTATTAAGGACAAAGAGAAGAACAATGATAAAACTTTATGAGACAATGGTAAGTCCTAAATTAATTATGAATGACGACTTTGTTATCGGACCCATGAGTGGGACCCAAATATGTTGATGACTATTTCAGTTTATAATCTTAAAATGTATGATTCTTGAATTTGTATAATTGAGATACTCTGAGAGAACATGCATTGGCATCATTGTGCTATTGGGCCGACGAACTGGACCCTGGGAACATCTGATAGACTATTGAGTCTGATGTGATTTGATTTCATTGAATATGCATTTGTACATTATACAGTTATGGCGTTTTATGCCTAGGAGTGAACGAAGACTTACAGGATAGTGGGCTCTTGAATAGACCTAGGGGGACGTCAGGTTGTGGTGTTTCACTTGTGATCAAGTTATCACCTTATATATATACCCCTGGCCGTGAACACTGTTGCAACGCACTGGCAGCCTGACAAGGCACTATTGCTTTCCATTGGCCCGACGTAGACTGTCTATTGAGGGGGGATAGATCTTCTGGGGTGTTCATCTCTAAAAACCTTAAGTTTAGCTCCATGGAGTAGGAAATAAGTACATTGTACATGAGGATGGTAAGCATACGCATTGTGCATATACATGGTCAGTTCATATATTGTCATGACATGGTCAACATACATATTGTGGAAACACAAATATTTGTTACATATCTATAGTGAATGCTTGTTGTTATAATGCTGTTGATATTTATATTATGGTGGGATATACTTTCTGATAACATTTATGCAATTGTTAACTTGAATATATTTGTAATATCTGTATGTATGGAATGACTACGTCATTCGTGTTATGTTCCTTTGCTGCCATGTCGGTAATGATGTAGGATATCTCACCTATTGCTTGCACTATTCTTGTTCTATGTGATTTTTGGGTAAAGACTGTAGAGGGGACGAGGTTGAATTTCCTAGACCATACTTGGTATGATCACCTGTGTTTGACGAGGACAATAAGGAGGGGTTCTGTTGATTTTTCGTCAGGATTATGTTCACCGGGGGTGCCAAGGCTTGGCGAGTCGTCTGGACCGACAAACATATGCGATATGTTAGGGACCTGACCTTAACCGTGAAGAGGACTGCGATTGAAGATCTTATCCTGTATTTCTCACTACATCGATGTGTCTGGAGTTGTCTTACGCATTCGGGATCCAATGGAGTGCCCAACTCCTTAGTCGTGGACATGTTGTGGGTAGTTTATATTTTATTTTGCATTACTTGTATAAAGCGTATTTTTTGGTATATATATGTTTTAAAGTGATTATCCAGTCTTAAATGCTGTAATTTGAGTTTATCTTATAATTCATATTTTCAACTGGCTGTATATATATAACTATTCATCCATGACTCATATTTTCCTCATATGCAAAATGATTAAATTTTGGAAAATTTGTTATTTGAATTGTAGCATGCCAAAAATTTAGTGACCGTGGTATAATGACGATTGTGTCGTGGTCATTAAATCAAGGGGTGTTACAGTATTTGATTGTCATCCAATCACGTAGTCTTAAACTATTCAGATAAGACTCTAGTTTTTCTGTCTGATGTTCTTACTAGAATTGTTTCTTCCTAGCTTGTTTATCTCAATGCTAATTAGGTCAATCACTGTTTGGTAGAAGGAGCTCTAGGATATATCTTTCTTTTCTCATTAGATGCAAAGGTTAAGTAGAACCTAGATAGTATACCTATGGTGAGGGAGTACCCTGAGGTATTTTCGAGTGATGTAGCAGAGTTTCCACCAGAGAGAGAAATGAAGTTTACTATAGATTTAGTACCGGGTACAGGACCTATATCTATAGTATCCTATAGGATGACACCTTTAAAGTTAGCTGAACTCAAGAAACAAATAGAGGAGTTGTTAGACAAACAATTCATTAGGCCTAGTGTTTCTCCGTGGGGAGCACCGGTGTTACTTGTGAAGAAGAAAATGGTAACATGAGGTTATGTGTCGACTATAGACAGTTGAACAAGGTAACCATTAAGAACAAGTATCCATTGCCTAGAACAGATGATCTGATGGATCAATTAAGAGGACCTTCAAAGTTTTCCAAGATTGATATGAGATCTGGATATCATCAAATTAGAGTTAGGGGAGAGGATATCCCTAAGATCGCTTTTAGAACTAGGTATGGACATTATGAATATCTTGTGATGTCCTTTAGGTTAACGAATGCTCCAGCAGTATGTATGGATTACATGAACATAGTTTTTAGACCCTACCTAGACAAGTTTATGGTAGTGTTTATTAATGACATCCTTATCTATTCAAAGACAATGAAAGAGCACAAATAACATGTTAGGATAGTTTTAGATATCCTTAAAGAGAAGAAGTTGTTTGCCAAATTGTCCAAGTGTGAGTTTTGGCTAACGAAAGTTTAGTTTTAGGTCATGTTATTTCTCAAGAAGGAATTTTTGTGGACCCTAGTAAAGTAGAAGCAGTGTTGTAGTAGGAGAGACCCATCACTGTGATCGAGATTAGGAGCTTTGTAGGCCTGGCTGGGTATTATAGAATGTTCATCAAGGGTTTTTCTCAGTTGGCACTACCTTTGACTAAGTTGACTAGGAAAGGTAATACTTTTGAGAGGACTCAGGATTGTGATAATAGTTTTGAAGAGTTGAAAAAGAGGTTGACTACTACACCAATGTTGGTGAATCCAGATCCCCATGAGAACTTTAAGGTCTTTTGTGATGCTTCAAAGATGGGACTAGGGTGTGTTCTGATGCAAAATAGGAGAGTAGTTGCCTATGCATCGAGGCAGTTAAGGCCACATAAGGGGAACTACCTGCACATGATTTGAAGTTAGCAGCTATAGTGTTTGCCTTAAAGATTTAGAGGCATTATCTCTATGGAGTCCAGTTTAAGGTGTTCAGCGATCATAAGAGTTTAAAGTACTTGTTTGATAAGAAGGAGCTGAACATGAGACAAAGAAGATGGATGAAATTCTTAAAGGATTATGACTTTGAGTTAAAGTATCATCCGGGTAAAGCCAATGTAGTGGCTGATGCACTAAATAGGAAATCCCTATAGGTGTCTCGAATGATGGTCGAAGAGAGTGAACTTCTCAAAAGTTTCAGGGATTTGAGTCTAGTAATGACTGTGATGCTACATAGTCTCTTTGTGAATAGAGTGGACATAGTAAATGACTTAAGGACTCAATTTTTAGAAGTTCAAAAGGAGGATAAAGCTTTAATGGACATTAGTGAATGAATCTTTTTAGGAACCCAAGAAGATTTTGATATGACTGATGATGGAACGATAATGTTTAGAGACAGACTTTGTGTTCCAAGAGAGTCAGAGATCAAAGAGAGGATTCTATAAGAAGCTCGCAGAAGTAAGTATACCATCCATCCTAATGCCACTAAGATGTATCAAGATCTAAAGAAAATGTATTGGTGGTATGGAATGAAAAGAGACATAGCAGAATATGTCTCAAGGTGTTTAACTTGCCAAAAGGTGAAGATTGAACACCAAAAACCTATAGGACCTTTACAGTCTTTGGGAGTCCTTAAGTGGAAATGAGATAAGATTTTCTATGGACTTTGTAATAGGTCTACCCGTGACTCAGTTAGGATATGTTATAGTTTGGGTCAAAGTGGATATTTTAACCAAATCTGCCCACTTTTTACCTATGAGAGGTAGGCATTCTCTAGATAAATTAGCTCAGCTATATCTAAGGGAGATAGTTGGGTTACATGATATTCCTGTAAGCATAGTTTCAGATAGAGATCCTAGATTTACATCTAGATTCTGAGGAGCTTTGCAACAAGCTTTTGGGACTAAGTTAAGCCTTAGTACAACTTATCACCCATAGACAGATGGACAAACAGAGAGGACTATCCAAACCCTTGAGGATATGCTTAGGGCATGTGTTTTATAACAACAAGGTAGTTGGGATAAGTTCTTGCCATTAGTAAAGTTTGCCTATAATAATAGCTACTATTCCAGTATAGGTATGGTACCTTATAAGGCTTTATATGGAAGAAAGTATAGATCGCCTTTATGTTGGTATGAAGTAGGTGAGAGAACCATCCTAGGTCTAGAGTTGGTCCAGCAGATCACAAAGAAAATCAAGATGATTAAGGTTAGGTTCGTTACTGCTAAAAGTCAGAAAAAGAGCTATGCTGATAAGAGGAGGAGACCTCTTGAGTTTGATGAGGGAGATCATGTATTCTTAAGAGCTATTCCTACAACAGGGATTGGTAGAGTATTGAAAACCCAATAGTTAAATCCTTGTTTTCTTGGTCTTTACCAAATTTTGAAGAAAGTTGGACCTGTAGCTTACTAAATAGCCCTTTCTCCTAGTTTGTCTAACATTCATGATGTTTTTCACGTGTCTCAGTTGAGAAAGTATAATCCAAATCATTTGCATATCATAGAACATGAATTTGTACATTTAAGAGATGATTTGTCTTATGATGTACAACCGGTAATGATTATGGACAGAGGGGTCAAAGAGCTTAGAGGTAAGCAGATTCCTCTGGTGAAGGTTATATGGGGTGGCTATCACACTGAGGAGGCTACTTAGGTGCTAGAGTCACATATGCAACAGGATTACCTGGAGTTGTTCTTACTAAGTAAGCAATTTTGAGGTCAAAATTTTAAAAAGGAGGGGAGAAATGTAATACCCTTAATGATATGTTGGACTTTTATATGTATACAATGGTAGCATATGACTTGCTTAACATGTCTGTTTAATTTTGTGACAAATGGTGTTAGTTTAGGCACTTTGTTGTAGCACAGAAGTTGAAAAGTAGCTTAAAATGACTCAGAAAATAGCATAAATTGCTTAGATGAGGGAAATAAATATGGATAATTTATTTCTAGGTCACAAATGTATAAAAGAAGAAGTCATTAAAGTTTCAAGGTAAACTGAGATAGTTTGGTATTTTTAAACATACTGGTTGTACTTTTTAAGCCGGATTGACTAGTAGCAGAGATGGAAAAATAAGATAATGGTGAAACAACAATTTAGATGAATCTTAGTATTTATTCTAAACTTGTAGGTAGTTCGAAAACTTAAATTTGAGAGATTAAAGTATTCCTAAGAGATATAAGTTACACTGTATTGCCTAATGGCCTTATGAGTCAAAAGCTCTTATCCTGTTTCTATTTCTCATTCATGGCTCTCTCATCTAAAAATAGGAGCAGAAACCGTGAACAAAGAAAGGAGAGGAAATGAAGGAAATAAAAGAGGAAGAGGAGGAGAAAAAGAGAAGGATCAAGGGGAAATCCAAAGTGGGAAACTAGTTGTACTACAAAGAGGTAGCGGAGTTGTTTCATAGCTTAATCTCTTTCCTTATTTCAACTTGTTCTTGATGAGGACTTGATGAATAGAAATGGAATTGAATGTTGTTTATGGTTTTTCTTGCTTGATTCTTGTTTGGAAACTTGTTGATGGCTTGTTTTTGTGATGATCGATGATTGGTTGTGTTTAAGGACTTGGTTATGTCCATTTTCCTCCATAACCTTTAAAGTGAGAAACTAGGTTTCTATAGACTAATCCTTGTTCATCAATTTATAGAAAATGTATTAAGTTGATATTTGAGGATTCTATCATGTTTTAGATCATGTTTAGGATTGATTTATATCTAGAATTCATGAAATTGGTGATTGGAAGGTTTGGAAATGGTGGGATTTGGCTGGTGTTCTGTAGAACCTAGAATTTTACAAAAGGGTCACGACACAAATAAGCAGGAGCTGCGACACTCCATTTTCTGCCCACACAGGAAATGTAGTCAGAGAGCAGGGAGCCACGACCCAAATAAGTCGGAGCCACGGCACAACCCCTTATGCCACGGTACAAAAGAATGGGAGATGTGGCCCTCCCTTAAAATGTGCCCAAAAACTTTTTTTCTTGTGTGTTTTGCTATGTAATGCAAAATACTTTGGCATAACATGATGTAATGGGTATTAAGACATCAAATAGGGATATTTTCAAGAGGGAAACTATCACCCAGCAAGTATGAGAAAGCTTAGACCTTTGAACATCTAAGATTAATGGATTGACATAGGTTATGTTTAAAATACTCTTAGAGGTAATTCGGTAAGGGAATGATCCCTTGGTACGTATGATATATGTATGAACCTTAGAGTAACCAAGAGCAATGATTTGCCCTAGGTAAGTATTTATCACCTTAGACAATTTAGTGTTGCATTAGATATCACTTAAGATGTGATGATGTGGTGTTTTAGATACTAGTAGACTAGGATGAATTGGTAGTGTTTTCCTACGAATATGACCTTACATGATATTATATCATTTGGCCAGAAGGAAAGGACTTAGAAGTTCCTATAGGGACAAGTTATTCCTGACTAAGTGCTAGGGTTATATATTGTAAGAGGTTACATATTTTTCTCTCTACAATAGGTAAACATAAGAAGCCAAATTTCGTAGTAGAATATGCTTGGGTCTTAAATAAACTAAGTGTATAAGTATGAAGAAAGGTATAATTAACTTGGTTTATCTAGTTATTAAAGTTAAACCTTATAGAATATGTAAACATATCTTATTTAGCATGTATTAAGATTATGTTTATTATGCTATGTATAACTAGTTTTGGTTTACTCATATTGAGTATTATTGTTTCTCACTCCTCTGTGTTGCCATGTAATTTCAGGTGAAGGTTCTTCTAAGAACAATAAGGGAAAAAGAAGCTAAATATTGGACTAGTTATAGTTTTAGCTATTATATTACAACTATTATATTTATTTATACTTCTTTTGTAATGTAAAGAGTGATGTAATACTTCAAGCCTTTGCTAAGGCTAATGATGTATATAAATATATGCATTTTGTTATGATGCTTATGTTTTTCGCATTTCATATGGGTCTCTATAATGTTTCCAATGAACATTATGGATATATTTATCAGGTTATTATGTATGTAGTGACATTGTAATGCTAAGTATCTCCTTGTGCTCTAAGTACATCGGGATATTAATTTTAGGACGCTACAACCACTCCCCTCCTTCCTTGAGGATTCTGGCTAAGCAACACCTTGGCCCTCAAAGAGCACCTTCAGGGGACTCTGGGTATCAGGTGTTAGTGCTGCAACGCCTTGGTGACTGAGTGAAAAAGAAAGTTCAGTCCCAACATTGGAGTTGCACTGTCACTGCACACGACTCATCCTTTACAAATCGCTGCCCAATATTTCCCCTGGCCGTTCGTGAACTGCACCAAAAATTAACAGTAACCCATTCGGAAGCTTCCTCCATCAGACAGAACCTCCCTGCTCCTCCCCCGCAAATTCTGATGAGGCGACATCTGGCACGTCTAAGAGCACCTTCTGGGGAGGTTAAGCAGTAAACCATAGTGCCACAATGTCTTGAAAATTGAGTGGACGATGAGGATACTTGCATCGAACTAACCTAAGTAGTAAACACCATCTCGAGAGGTTTCGCAGGTGGCAGTGACTCCACGAATGCTAGGAAAAGGGCCCTCCGAGCAGTGATGAGCATAGCATCTTTTGCAGAAACTAAGACTGGCAGAGGGTCAAAAAAGTCCCCATCGATTTCGTTCTCCAATGAGGATGCGAAAACATCATCTCGGATCATGATGACCCCATGGTCATTACTGGGATCATCACCAACGTCGAGGTCCAAATGATGTTCATGGATCAAGGGAGTTAAGTAGATATCATGTTCCTAGACATGTTCAACGAGCTAGGATTGCCAAAGAAAGAATTAATCCCGTGCACCGATGAGCTAATCGGGTTCACAGGCGACAAGATCTCCCTGGTTGGGTATATCAAGGCCCATCTAACTCTCGGGAAGTCCCTCATTTTCAAAATAGTCAAGGTAAAATTCCTGGTGGTTGACTGCCCTTTAGCTTATAATGTCATACCGGGTTGTCCTTCACTCAACACCTTTAGGGCCATAATCTCCAACCCCCACTTGGCCATGAAATTTCTGGATTAACAAGATAGGGTGGTCACTATTAAAGGAGACCAAGCAGCAGTGAGGAAATGCTATAATGAAAACCTAAAAATCGCTAAAAAATCACGCACCACGAACCGATGTAATGATTCGACCTCGGTCACTACGGGCACAACTAGCGTCGTCTTCACTGAGTTGGATGTACTCGAAGAAATTTGTAGTATGCATCCATAACCTGACAGTGAGCTCTAGTCCCTTCAACTTGGCACCAAGCCAAACCAAGTGACCAAGATTGGAGGATAACTCAGTCAAGAGGAGAGGTCCTAATTGATCGAGATCTTCACAAAAAATAAGGACCTGTTTTAACCTGAATTTTCATTAACATGCCAATTCTAGACCTAGACTTTATTTGCCGCTGGCTCTCCATTGAGAAGAATGCAAAATCGGTGGCCTAGTGCAAAAGGAAGTTCTGACCTGAAAAACAAGAGGTAATCCAAAAACAGGTGAAGGAGCTCCTAGATGCTGGGTTCATCAAAGAAGTCTCCTACACCACGTGGCTCTCCAATGTGGTCTTGGTCTAGAAGGCCAGTAGGAAGTGGCGTATGTGTGTTAATTACACTGACCTAAGCAATGCAGATCCAAAAGACCCTTACCTATTTCCAAACATTGATAAGCTAGTTGCCAACTCATCTGGATTTAGGTTGCTCTCCTTTATGGATGTTTACTTTGAATACAACTAAATCCCCATGAACCCAAAAGATGAAGAAAAGACTGCCTTTATCACCGAGATGGGGACCTATTGCTACAAGGTCATGCCATTCGGACTTAAAAATGTCGAGGCAACTTACCAAATGATGATGAACAAAGTCTTTGAGGGGCAGATTAGTAAGACACTGGAAGTATACATCAATGATATGATAGTCAAGATGGCACACACTAGTAGTTATGTTAAGGACTTGGAGGAATTATTCGCCGAGGTTCAGAAGCACAACATATGACTGAATCCAGATAAATGCACTTTTGGAGTACAGGCAGGCAAATTTCTAGGGTTTTTACTTACAAATCATGGAATTAAGGCTAACCTGGAAAAATGCCAAGCTGTGCTCGACATGCGTAGTCCTCAATCTATCAAGGAAGTGCAGCAGCTCACAGGCTGGATCGTTGCACTCACACACTTCTTGGCTAAAGCCGCCAAAAAGTCTCTTCCCCTATTTTAAACTTTAAAAATAGGGAAGAACTTCAAGTGGACCCTAGAATGTGAGGCCACGTTCCAAGAGTTGAAGAAGATGTTGTCTACTCCACCTATTCTGACAAGATCGAACCCCAGCGAAATGCTATACACCTACCTCTCTATCAACAACAAAGCAATCAACTCAGTTTTGATAAGGGAGATTGATTATGGTTAGAGGCTGGTTTACTTCATCAGCAAAGTCCTCCAAGGCCTCGAAACCCACTACCAAAAAATTGAGAAGTTAGCTTTGGAACTAGTAATCACTACGAGAAGGTTGAGAAAATACTTCTAATATCACCCTATCATAGTGAGAACAGACCAGTCAATCAGGAAGATACTGTAACAACCCTCAAAATAGTAATAATAATAATACTAAGTAATAAGATAAAAATCTCAAGGATTCTTGAAGAAGCAATTAGAATAAAAATATTAAGGCTTCTTGAAGAAGCCATTGAAAGAAAAATCTTAAGGCTTCTTGAAGAAGCTATTGAAATAAAAATCTTAAGGCTTCTTGAAGAAGCCACTGAAAGAAAAATCTTAAGGCTTCTTGAAGAAGCCACTGAAAGAAAAATCTTAAAGCTTCTTGAAGAAGCCATTGAAAGAAAAATCTAAAAGCTTATTGAAGAAAAATCTCAAGGCTTCTTGAAGAAGTGAATCAGAAGAAAAATCTCAAGACTACTTGAAGAAGCCATTGTGAGTTAAGTATGGTGAGATCAGCACGGGATAAGTGTCATGAAGGAAGCACTCTTGAAATCTTGACTAAGGAGCAATAGTGATTAGTAGCAACATGTGTCAAGTTTGGATTTGAAAGCAATGATTACTAAAGGAACAAGTGGCACAAAGATGAACATTGCATGAGAAAGGATGGTGATTTATGACCAAGAATAAGAACAAGTGTCCATAAATTTATTAAGGATGATATAAGCAAATGATGTCAGCATGGACATATGTCATTATTGAAATTCAAGCAATCATGGTAATGATTACGTGAAGTAAATGAATAGAATAGGTGGCAAGAGGAAAAGCACACACACCCAACTCACCAATTCGAGAGCTTAGAACATAAGAACTCCATGGTTAAGCGTGCTTGACCTGGAGCAATTATGGGATGGGTGACCTCCTGGGAAGTTTCCTAGGATGCGTGTGAGTGAGGACAAAGCACGCTGAAAAGACTTGTGTTAGTTTATGGAGACACTCATCAATCCTGCAGGCAGTCCCGGGTCGTTACAAATACCACTTTTGGGAGTTCCGGCATAAAAGTGACGATGTCTCTTCGTAGTCCACATGAACAGACCCACGAACGTCCAACATCCACTTGGAGTCTCGCCTCCCTAACTCAGTGCTAGCAGTGAAGAGAAGGAAATCTATCACCCTCTTTCACTATGTGTGTGTATCAAGGATTACAATCTGTGCCCTTATGCCCTTTTTATAGAAGAAGCCTCCAATAGCTTCTTATGCCCTTTTTATAGAAGAAGCCTCTAATAGCTTCTTTAAGAAGCCTTCTATTTGTTTCTTCAAGAAGCCTTTCATTAGCTTCTCCAAGAAGCCTTTCATTAGCTTCTTCAAGAAGCCTCTCATTAGCTTCTTCAAGAAGTCTTGAATTAGTTTCTCCAAGAAGCTTTGCATTAGTTTCTCCAATAAGCCTTGTATTAGCTTCTCCAAGAAGCCTTGAATTAGCTTCTCCAAGAAGCCTTGCATTAGCTTCTCCAAGAAGCCTTGCATTAGCTTCTCCAAGAAGCCTTGCATTAGCTTCTCCGAGAAGCTTTGCATTAGCTTCTCTGAGAAGCCTTCCATTAGCTTCTCTAAGAAGCCTCAAATAGCTTCTTTTAGAATCCTTGAGTGAAAGAGTAATAGTAGGGTTAGTGTGAAGCTTTGGGCTCATTTGTTGAATTTTTGCCCACGATAGAATTCCCAGTCCAACTTGAATTCTATTTACTCCAATTTAGTCTATTCTAAGTGTGTGACCCTATAGGTTCTTATGACGTTGACAGTAATATTAAAATCCCATTTTAAAATTACAAGCAGTGAGCGGTATCTAGCAACACATCGCTGCTACCCAAGTAATGAGAATGTCAGTGATTTGACATAACCTTTATGTGATCAATGTTTCCGTGTAGTCTAGTCCCTTTGTTCAGATATCTAGATTGAACACAAGGCATGGAACGTGTCACCCTTGTATAGTTTAATTTTTCATTTCCTGATACTTGAGTAGACGTAGTAAATGAGATCAATATCTCATATTGACTTATTTGAGCATAGTCATGCATTTCATAGTTTCACTCAATCAGGGGGCTCAAATATATCACTCCTGTTATGTAGGAGAGACAAATCCTATCTAGGCCACTCACATCCCTCCACATGATTCGCAGTATGTCCAATAACTAACTTTATAATCACCTTGTTACAGATGACGTTTGATGGCATCAAAACGTACAACTCCTCATGTAGGAATCGTAGTGATTTCAGGTCAAAGGACCACATACACCATTAACACTATGAGAATCGCTTATGACAATCATGTAATGATCCACATAGCGTTCTCATGGCTGGTCAGTCCAATACATCATTACTCTTAATATATATACCCATGTGAAGACTTGATATCTCATATCCATGACCCGTGAAATGTGGCCATCAGTCTGCGCACATACTAGTCTCAATGCATTATTGTTGTCCTAATTAACAATAATACTTGACCAGGGACATTTAAGAATAGTGTTCTAATTTTATCCAATAGGATCTCACGATCAAGTCAACCACTTGATGTCCTATGGCATCAAACTTACCATTCTAAGGACTTTATTATGTTTATCATAAATAACACAATAAAAGAAATGCCTCATATATTAAAGAATAGCATAAGTACTGCCAAAATATATGTAGGCCTCTAGGGCATATACCAACAGCCTCGCCAATTCATCTTGAACTATTTGAGACTTCCCTTATAACCTTAACAGTATATCAATAAAGATTAGTAGAATACACTTTATAACATGATGATACTTACTGAAATTAGGCAATAATACATTTCATTATAGAAAGCAATTGTGTGGCCAATGTTTTTGCAGATAACCAAAACTTCTATTAAATAATCACTAAAGTGGTGTAAGCTAATGGATCTAACTGCTACTTTGTTGTGAGCTTATCTATTTTAACTTACTTCCAATATGGACTTCTCACACATAAGAATGAAATCACTTCAAAAATAACAAAAGTTTCTGTGAGAAAACTGAAGGAATATGAATGAAATACAAGCTAGAGAATCAATTCAAGGACATAAAAAAAGTGTACACTGACTAAGAACTAGAACAGAACAAACATAATATGTCTTTCCTTTTAATGCAACCCAATATTTAATAAGAAACACTTTTATCAATCATAAATCATTTAGCCTTAAATAGTTATTCACATTGTAAACAAAATATGATAGTTAAAAACAAGACTTTACATAAATGCCAAGAAACAAGAACCATTGATTTCCACTACAAACAAGAACCAATAAAAATAAGTAAACTTCAAATTAATAAGAAAATGTCATATTGCACTACATGGAAATTACCCAGAAAGAAGGTTAGGGAGCTGAAGCTTCATACGGTTCTGAATCTATTGTGCTAGGGCATCCACCAATGCTATCCTTCCAAGCTTACTTTGAGGATCTTCTGTCAATATGGACTTGAGGCTTTCACTCTCTGCTCTCCATGAAGTTTCAAGAGAACTTTTAGAACCAACAGATCCAAACTGTGTTGTAACTAGTGAGAATGTCTCTGCAAATGCATTTTCATTTTCTTGTTTTCTTTTTCACTTCAATTCAACCCTTACCCCACACTCCCAAACGATCGATCTGAGAGATAGAGAATAAGAAAATGGGGTTGGGTTTGTTAACATTGAAGGTAATGAGACCCACTTCCTCTTCTGAACCATTGTCTCAAAACCCCAACTTCATAACCCCGAAGGTGCCGCTGGCGCCGCGCACACCCAGCCGGGTCTGGTGCAATTCCAGTCTTGTTCATGGCATCTTCATCTTCTTCGGCCTCTCGCGAGGGACATTACAAAGGGGTCAGGAAGCGACCCTGGGGATATTATGCTGCTATGATACGCGATCCCTAGAAGAAGAATCGTGTCTGGTTGGGTACATTTGATACTCCTAAACAGGTCACCTACGACGGCGCCGCCAGTTCCCTCTACGGAGCCAAGGCCAATACCAACTTCCCTCCAATGCCAGTTGCCGCCGTCGACCTCTGCCTCAACCTCAACGTCCCTTCCAATGACCATCGCTAGTCCTCCGTTCCCTCCAAAAGCCTCTATTCTTCTTCTGCTGCCGTCTGCGGCACTGTATTAGTCAGTAATCTCGGACAATGAGTCTTAAGTAATATTTTAAAAGATGTTTTCGAAATGTTTCTTAAAGGATGTTGCCTATACTAAGAATTAATAGCAACTTTCAAAAAGCATTGCCTATACAACTTTAGACAACACTTTTGAAGCGTTGCTAAAAATAGCGTTGCCTAAAGTAAAAAATGTTGTAGTGGATACTCACAAAGATCAATACTACCAATCCTTCCCATCATACATATATCTAAACACCAACTTATCACTCATTGCTCTTAAGTGATATACTTTACCACAAAAGTGGCCTTAGGTGCTAAATACTTACCTAAAGCAAACCATAACTCTTGAATGATCAAAGGTTTAAACTTTTTCTTCTATGCTAGGTAACAATTCCTTTCTTGAAATTATACCTATTTGTGTCTTAACACACCTTAGGAAACATACATGAATGATTCCATCTAGCCAAGGACTTCAAAATATCAAAAATGACATTTTTGGAGTTCCTGATCTTCACGCCACGACGCCCTAGTATCAGGTTTTAATACCGAATGTAGCATCACCCTCACGCCTCGGCATGGCCTTCTCTACGTTGTGGCGTACTATGCAAAATAGCCTCAAACTATGGCATAACCTCCTCACGTCGTGGTGCACTTAGCATAAACTGGATTCTGTAAAATTTTACAAAACTGTGTTACTGTTCCATTGGTTATTTTCATGGATTTTGGTCATTCCAAATCAGTTTCTAAGTGAATCTAAGTCCCTGGTCGATTCATTAACATATAGGAATCATCAATCACCAACTCAAACCTCTTAATTTGGATTCATACACCAAAATCACATACTTGACCTAAAACCCCATTTTTTTGAATCAAAGGTCTAAATGAGATGTGTATCACCCCAAAATTTACTATTTCTCAGTAATGTCTGAATTGTACTATTTTGTGATTTCTGTGTGTTGTAAATTTATTTTGAATGTTCTGTGACTATTTTTGATTTTTGTGTGTGATTTCCTCTGAGTCAAGAAAATAATAATTTTCGGGCCGGAGAAAATCTTTGACTATTTATTCGGAGCCAGGGGAGCTTACTAAACCCGAATCCGAGAGATACGTTACCCGATTTTTTAATTTTTAGAAGTTATCTATGAAATAAAAATATTTCATATTTTATTATTTGTTGGACAGTGTCTACTGATTTACAAGCAGTAACTTCTGTCCATTGGGTAATAGATCCTGTATCTTTTGTCCGTTGGACAATAGACTGGGAAAAGTCTTTGTGACTCATAATTTGGTGAACTAATAGGAATTGGCTAGTGTTAATAGCTTGAATTATCTAAGCTAATAGGATGTGGTCAACAATAATGGCTAAATTAGTTAGCCAAGAAACTAAGTAATCTAACTAACTTAACCTAAAGCCTAAGTAGTAACTAAATGGAACAAACTTAGTTTGCTACTCCTTAGAGCTCCATGGTTTCAAGGATATTCTAGAGTCTTCTAGAATGCATGACAATGTATGACTTAGGCTTTGTGACTAAATAGTTAGCCACACAACTAAGTGAACTAACTAAGTTAGCTTAAGTATAACTAGGAACTAATTGAATCAAAACCTAGTTACCTTTTTCCATGTGCTCCACGGCCACCTAGTTTTCTAGGGTGTTCATGAACAAGCTAATCTTCTAATATGACCAAAGTGTGACTAACTAATGACCTAAGCCATGTGGAACCATGTGCTTAATTTCTATCTTGTTGAATAAGCTTTAATCTTCCTATTCGTGCACCTCCATGGCAATCACATGGAAAAATAGGATATTCTATTTCATTTCTATCATACTTTGTGACTAAAGCTTTCTCTCCAGTCTCTCTCATCTAAGAACAACAAAAAACTTCATTCTCTCTTCCTCTTGAAGCTCATGGCCTCCACATCCAACACTAACCTCCACTCTCCTATAATTTTATCCAATACCATTTTCTAAACCTAGACAAAATTCTAAACACCTTTCATGTTGTGAGTTTCACCTAGTTCAACCATTTGGTGCTTTGGAATCAAGTTAAGGTTTTCTACTCCTAAAGGTAAAATTCTTGTTTCTTGTTCCTAAGTTTGATTCTTGAGTTTCCAAACTATGATTGATCCATGGTTTCTTATTTTCAAGCTTTGTTTGTGACTTTGTCTTGGTGTAAGCTTGTTAGGGTTTTTTTTTGGAGGCTCACGAAATCCATAGGAGAAGCAACTTGAAGGATTTTGTCTTCCTTGAGGTAAGAGGGAGATTAACCTCATTAACCATGTGTTGGTGGTGAGGAAATGGAATTGTTTGTGGTGAAAAATCCATAAAGATTTATTCACTTGATTGTTTAAGTTTTCATTATTTGTGATTATGTTGATTAGTATGCTTTATTGCTTTGAAAGTATGCTTGAATATGTGATTAAGAAAGTATGTGGATTATTGTATATAATAGGATGTGATATACATGATGAGGAAGTGTATGAAGGTTCCAAAGAACCCTAGAGGCTCACGGCCTCAACACCATCAAGGGAGCCAAATATTTTAAATTATTTTCCTAATCATGGAATAAATGAGATAAAAATAAGAAATTGGATTAAAGGTTTTTGTAAAGAATAAGGTGATAGAAAATAATTAAATATGATCTATGAAGCATATAGTGAAATTCGGTCAACATGCCTATTTTTGATATTCTAAATCCAAAATTATTTTACTAAGTGTAGACTTAGGTAATTAAGTAACAAGAGCTCAATTTAATGAGTTTTCTATTTAGAAATAGAAAGAAAATGAAGTAATTTTTAGAATTAATTTTGTATTATTAGGTTATGAGGTAAGATAAAATTTAAAACTTGAAAATTACTAATGTATAGCTCACCCTTTGGGTTTTGAAGCGTGCTAGAAAATTTCGAGCTATAATATTCAAATTAAATCAAAGAAAGGTAATTTTGGGTGAAATAATGGAAAATGCTACTTACAGAATTTTTAATAGTAAAATAGGGTAAGTAAAGCCAAAATAATTATTTTATGTGAAAAATATTAGAGAAACGTCATTTGTTTTCAAAATAGTGATTTTTAAGCTATCAGATTGAGGGAATGATTTAAAATTGCTATGCGATTGAGAAAATGTTTAAAATTCCTTACACGATTTTGAAAATGTTGGAAAAAACTTACACGATTTGAAAATGTAAGAAAAATGTTCTGCGATTGTGAAAATGCGATAAAATGTTTACGGGATTGAAAATAACAGCAGATTATTGTCGGGCTGTTGTGGTGGGCCCAGTTATGTGGAAAAGTGATACCGCCAAGGGTTGGCGTGTGTGTGTGAAATACTGTGAGAATAATAATTTTATGTGTATTTGAATTATACACCATGCATTGAAAAATGTGTCAACTTATTTGGTTAAGGCAGTATGCCTAAGAGATTGAATTTACACCTTCATACGGGTGAGAATTGCATAGTTATGATCTTCAGTGATCTTAGAGACGTCGGGGTGTGGAATGTCATATGAGGCCAGATGGTAGCACCTCTGGGAAGTGGTATCCTGTACAAACACACCGACGATCTTGACGGAGTTACTACTCTTTTCGTGATTGGTTGAGAGTGTCTTGTATAAGCCATGTTGCACACATTGATATAATATATTGGCACATGATTTAAGGTTGACGATATACAGACATGTACTCCCTATCTTTCTCTCTGAAATTGTGATTAGCTCTATGGAGTAGGAATGGGTCTATGTGCATATGCATAGTTGGTCAACATATTAACATGATAATTATATTTATCTGACATTTTTATCTGTAATGTGATAATATGATTCAACGTGTTAATATTATATCTATATATTTACTATCATTTTCTATACTACCATACTGGTATTGATGTAGGGGGTCTCACCTCTTTATTGTGTTATGTCTATTTTTAATGTGTATGTTTAGTGAAGACCGAGGAGACGAGGAAGCCAGAAATTATACTTTCCATCAGTGACAGTTTTCATTATTTGTTTGAATGGTGGCAAGGCGCCAAGTACTGAGTTTTGTCCGAGTACAATTCCATGATGGAACTGATGCTTGGAGGTTTAACTTAGATAATGAACGTTTTGTGTATACCGGAAATTTGACTCTGAATCTTAGTGGAACTAGGGATGGGGTTCCAGTTATGACGATGAATGTATTTGTTCGTTTGGAGTTCACGATGCCAATACGAGAACTCTGGGGTGGTACTATTTATACCCCACAGGAGGACTCTGTAGTGTCTTCAGCTAGAACCCCTGTCAGGCGAGTGATGTACCCGCCTGGGTTCTTTGATGATACTGAGGAGGAGGATCCTTCCGAGAGCCTAAATCCTCAGTCTTTAAAAGTTTTAGTTAGACAGTTTATGTTTTGATGTATATGTTGTATATATTTACCTTTTGGAGTGTAATGTATTCATCTAAATTATTTAGGAACAAGGTTTGAAATATCTATGTATATTGTGGTGAGTTTTGTTCTGTTACATGTTGTACTTATGGTTTTTAATTATTTTATTTATTTTCATTTATTTCACAAATTGAAATTTTAAAATTAATGATTTTACAAGATTAATTCTTTTACAACTTGGGTAAGTTATGTTAGGGTTAATCTTAAATATGATACCCTACGGTAGGTGTTGCAAGATGTTCTAAGTTTCTCACTTCAACTTATACTATGAACAAGTCATAAATGACCTAAGAAATTCAATCATGCAAGCAAAACACATGAAACACTTCTAGAACTCATTTTGGTCTCTTATGCACAAGAGTGCATTTATAGTAAAAAGGATAGAAAGAGATGAAAAGAAGCTCTAATCCCCTACCTTGGCAGCTGAGATGAAGCTTCAAGCTTTGGAAGATCACACCTTGGATTTTCTCTTAGCTTTCCTCTTTTTCTCCTCCTTTTCCTTCTCCTTTCCTTCCTCTTGCTCTTTCACGTTTTCTGTTTCAGATTGTGAAGCAAAAATAGCTGTGAACAAAGACTTATAAAGGAGAAACAAAAGGCTCTTAAGGCCATTAGGTCATAACTGATAAATCCCGATCTGCTAAAAACACTTACATTAAGGTAAGTTAAGATTTTCAACTTCTAACAACTTTAAAATAAATACTAAGATTCATTAAAAATTGTTCTTTCACCATAATCTGATATTTCCATATCTGCTACTAGTCTATTTGGCTTTAAATAGAGAACTAATATGCCTAAAAATGTCAAACTAACTTAACTTACCATGAAACCTTAACTACATATTGTTTCATACTTTTGTGACCTAGAAATAAATTATCCATATTTATTTCCCTCATCTTAGCAATTTATGCTATTTTTTGAGTCATTTTAAGCTACTTTTCACACTTTGGATTGCAACAAAGTACTTAAACTAACTATGTTTGTCACAAAATTAAACATGCATGTTAAGCAAGTCATATGCTAGCTTTTGTACACATACACAAGTCTTACATGTCAATAAGGGTATTACATTTCTCCCATCCTTTTTAAAATTTTGACCCTAAAATTGCTTAGCTACAAATAACAACTCTAGAAAGTACTGCTGTTAGTGGGACTCTAACTCCCAAGTAGCCTCCTCGGTGTCATTGCTACCCCATAAAACCTTCACTAGAGGAATCTGCTTACCTCTAAGCTCTTTGACCCCTCTGTCCATGTTCCTTACTGGATGTACATCATAAGACAAATCATCTCTTAACAGTACAAATTCATGTTCTATGATATGCAAAGGATCTGGATTATACTTTCTCAACTGTGACACATGAAAAACATCACGGAGGTTCGACAAACTGGGAAGAAGGGTTATCTGGTAAGTTACGAATCCAACTCTCTTTAGAATTTGGTAGGGACCAAGAAAATGAGGATCTAACTTTCGGGTTTTTAATGCTTTACCAATCCCTGTAGTAAGAGTAACTCTTAATAATACATGATCTCCCACATCAAACTCAAGTGGTCTCATTCTCTTGTCAGCATAGCTCTTTTGCCAACTTTGAGCAGTAACTAACCTATCCTTAACCATTTTGATTTACTCTGTGTCTACTAGACCAACTGTGGACCTAGGATGGTTCTCTCACCTACTTCATACCAACATAGAAGCGATCTACATTTTCTTCCATACAAAGCCTCATAGGGTGATATACCTATGCTGGAATGGTAACTATTGTTATAGGAAAACTTCACTAAAAGTAAGTACTTGTGCCAACTACCCTGTTGTTCTAAAATGCAAGCTCTAAGCATATCCTCAAGGGTTTGGATAGTCCTCTTTGTTTGCTCATCTGTCTGGGGGTGATAAGCTATACTAAGGCTTAACTTAGTCCTGAATGCCACTTGCAAGGCTCCCTAAAATCTAGATGAAAATCTAGGATCCTTATCTGAAATTATGCTTACAGGGACTCCGTGCAATCTAACTATCTCCTTCAGACATAGCTGAGCTAATTTCTCTAGAGGGTAGTTAGCTCTCATTGGAAAAAAGTGGGCATTTGGTTTATCTATCCATTATGACCCAAACTGCATCAAAACCTTGCTTAGTCCTGGGTAAACCCATTACAAAGTCCATCGAAATCTTATCCCATTTCCCATTTGGGACTCCCAAGGACTGTAATGGTCTTGTTGGCTTCTGATGTTCAATGTTCACCTTTTGACAAACTAAACACCTTGAGACATATTCTGCTATGTCTCTTTTCATTCCATACCACCAAAATATTCTCTTTAAATCCTGATACATCTTAGTGGTTCCGGGATGGATGGTATACTTACTTCTATGAGCTTCTTCTAGAATTCTCTCTTTGATCTTTGACTCTCTCGGAACATAAAGTCTATCTCTAAACTTTATCATTCCATCATCAGTCATATCAAAATCCTTTAGGGTTCCTAAAAAGATCTGCTCACTAATGTCCCAAAGAGGTTCATCCTCCTTTTGAGCTTCTAAAATTTGAATCCTTAAGTCATTTACTATATCCACCTTACTCACAAAGAGACTGTATGGCATCACAGTCATCGCTAGACTCAAATCTCTGAAACTCTTGAGAAGTTCACTCTCTTGGACCATCATTTAGGACACATGTAGGGATTTCCTGTTTAGTGCATCAGTCACTGCATTGGCTTTACCCGAATGATACTTTAACTCAAAGTCATAATCCTTTAAGAATTCCAACCATCTTCTTTGCCTCATGTTCAGCTCCTTTTGATCAAATAAGTACTTTAAACTCTTATAGTCACTGAACACCTTAAACTGGACTCCATAGAGATAATGCCTCCAAATTTTTAAGGCAAACACTACAATTGCTAACTCCAAATCATGCATAGGGTAGTTTTCCTCATGTGGCCTTAAATGCCTTGATGCATTGGCAATTACTCTTCTATTTTGCATCAGAACACACCCTAGTCCCATATTTGAAGCGTCACAAAAGACCTCAAAGTTCTCATGGGGATCTGGAATCACTAACACTAGTATAGTAGTCAACCTCTTCTTTAACTCTTGGAAACTATTCTTAGAGTCTTAAGTCCACTCAAAAGTACTACCCTTTCTAGTCAACCTAGTCAAAGGCAGCGCTAACTAAGAAAAACCCTTGATAAACCTTCTATAGTATCCTGTCAGGCCTATAAAGCTCCTGATCTCAATCACAGTGGTGGGTCTCTCCCACTGCAACACTGTTTCCACTTGCTAGGGTCCATTGAGATTCCTCCTTTAGAAATGACATGACCTAAAAACTAAACTTCTGTTAGCCAAAACTCACACTTGGACAATTTGGAAAATAGTTTTTTTTCTTTAAGGATATCCAAAACTATCCTGACATCCTGCTCATGTTCTTCCCTTATCTTTGAATAGATAAGGATGTCATCAATAAACACCACCACAAACTTGTCTATGTAAGGTCTAAAAGCTCTATTCATTTAATCCATAAACACTGTTAGAACATTCGTCAACCCAAAAGACATCACAAGATACTGATAATGTCCGTACTTACTTCTAAAAGCGGTCTTAGGGATTTCCTCTCCCTTAACTCTAATTTGATGATACCTAGATCTTAGATCAATCTTGGAAAACACTGAAGCTCCTCTTAAATGATCCATCAGATCATCTATTATAGGCAAATGATGCTTATTCTTGATGGTTGCCTTATTCAACTACCTATAGTCAACACACAACCTTATGGTACCATCTTTCTTCTTCATTAGCAACACTGGTACTCCTCACAAAGAAACACTAGACCTAATGAATTACTTATCCAACAACTCCTCTAATTGTTTCTTGAGTTCTGCTAACTCTAGAGCTGCCATCCTATACGGTGCTATAGATATAGGTCTTGTACCTGACACTAAATCTATAGTAAACTCAATTTCTTGCTTCGGTGGCAACTTTGCTACGTCACTCAGAAATACCTAAGGGTATTCCCTCAGCACAAGTATACTGTCTAGGCTCTACTCAACCTCTACATCTAATGATAAAAGAAGAACATATCCTAGAGCTCCTTCTACTAAATAGTGATTGACCTGATTAGCATTGAGATAGACACACTCACAAGAAATAACTCTGGTAGGTGTATCAGACAGAAAAACTAGAGTCTTATCTGAATAGTTTAAGACCACGTGATTAGACGACAACCAATCCATACCAAGGATGACATCTATATCCATAAGGGGTAAACATATAAGGTTTACAAAGAAAACTCTATCCTCAATCCTTATACAATAGTTAAGACATACCTTTGAAGTTGTGACTGGTTTACCTGTGGGTGTGGAAACAGACAGGTCATATGGTAACTCTGATATAGGCAAATATAACATCCTTACACAATCATAAGAAACAAAGGAGTGGGATGCTCTTGAATCATACATGACATTTAAATAATGATTAAGAATTAT
Organism: Ormosia semicastrata; assembly: GCA_029884595.1. Lineage (NCBI taxonomy): Eukaryota > Viridiplantae > Streptophyta > Magnoliopsida > Fabales > Fabaceae > Ormosia > Ormosia semicastrata. The sequence continues at coordinate 83,924,965 of JAQQTO010000060.1, forward strand.
GCCTTTACCTTGGATGAGGTCGGAAGACTGGGCCACCTCTTTTCCGCCTAGAGTGTAAACTCGTCCCTTGGCTAGTGGCTTTGGGGTGGCACATCTTCCTTCTTCAAAGTACAATCTCTTGAAAAGCATCCTGGCTTCTCGCATATATAGCACACAGACTGCCCTTCTAAACAAGTTTTACTTCCATGGGCCCTCCCACATTTTGAGCACTAAGGTACCTTAGGTCCCTTCTTACCTTTTCCCTTAGGGTTGCTCGTCTTAGGAGTACCTTGCTTAGTCTTGTCATCCTCTCGCTTTCTCTTCGGGATATCTTGTGCCCTTTCGTCTGACTAAGGGCTATGAGCACTCGACTCCACAATCCTACACTTGTTTATGAAGGAAGGAAAGTCCCTAATCTCCATAGGTCTCACCAGATTCTTAATCTCACTTCTTAAACTAGTTTCAAATTTCATACATTATCGTTTCTTGTCTAGATGATAACGAATATGGGAAGAGAATTTTGACAACTCATCAAACTTGGCCACATACTGGCCTACTGATATGCTTCTTTATTTTAACTGCATAAACTCCACTTCGTTGCCATCATGTAGAGTTTGCGAAAAAAACTTCTCTAGAAAGGCTATCTTGAAAACTTCCCATGACATATGGGTTTCTGCGACTTATAGTACCTTCTTGGTACTTTACCACTAATGCTCTGCCTCACATTTCAACATATAGGAGGCGAAGGCCACTTTTTGCTCTTCTGAGCAAACCATCACTTTGAAGATCTTTTCTATCTCACTTAGCCACTCCTTAGCCTTAGCTAGATTGTACTCGCCTCTAAACGGTGGAGGCTTCATTTGAAGGAAGGTCGTCAAGTTCTGGAAGTTCTAATTTCTACCGACTTGAACTTCTGGCACTAGTTGCACAGGTGGTGGAGGTTGCTAAGGTGGATTTGCTTCCATCCTCTCAAGCACCTTTGTAATAACATTGGCCATAGCCATAAAAGCTTCGGCCATATCTGGACCTTGTGAGGTCGAGTTCCCTGCTTCTCTAGTTCACCTCTTTGGTGCCATAGTTTCTTGTACACACAGAAACAACATATATTGAGCTACAGTCTCAATATCATGTAATCGTGCAATAGTAGCCAATAACAAACCAACAACAGGCAAATCATGCAATTCTATCATCATATCTAACATATGAAACAAGAAAAGCACAATTTCTAAGAAAGAACTCCTAAACATGACTAAGCATAGTTAGTCTATACCTTGGCTCAATAGGATGAACTGCTCTGATACCATAATGTAACGCCCTAATACCAATATCCCAATATACATAGTGCACAAGGAGATACTTAGCATTACAACGTCACTATATACGTAATAACCTGATCATGTATCCATAATGTTCATTGGAAACATTATAGAGAGTCATATGAAATATGAAAAACATAGATCTCATAACATAATGCATACTTATATATATACAACATTAGCCTTAGAAAAGGCTTGAAGTATTACATAATTCTTTTTACATTACAAAAGAAGTACTAATAAATACAACAGTTGTAATACAATCTATAAAACTAATCTACTCTTTACCTTCCTTTTTCTTTTTATTCTTGGAAGAACTTTCACTTAAAATTACATGATAACACAGCGGGGTGAGAAATAACATTTCTTAGTATGAGTAAACCAAAACTAGCATACATAGCATAATAAACATATTCTTAACACAAGCTACATAAGATATGTTTAAAGAATCTACAAGGTTAAACTTTAGCAACTAAAGAAACCAAGTTAATCATACATACATGCTTAGTCCAACTTAGAACCAAGACATTAAATTTAGGAATAGTGGTTTAGTGTATTATCTTATAGTAAATAGAGGGAAAGGTCATCCTCACATTATGTATATCCTGACACTATCGAGAAGTTTGGGTTGAATCCTTGTTCAAAAGAACCTCTTGGACTTCCCACTTATTTCCCTTGGCCTTAATGATGGTGCACAACATCAAAGGATACTCACAAAGATCAATACTACCAATCCTTCCCATCATACATATATCTAAATACCAACTCATTACTTATTGCTCTTAAGTGATATAATTTACAACAAAAGTGGCCTAAGGTGCTAGATACTTACCTAAAGCAAACCATAACTCTTGAATGCTTAAAGGTTTAAACTTTCTTTTCTATGCTTAGTAACAATTCCTCTCTTGAAACTATACCTATTTGTGTCTTAACATACCTTAGGAAACATACATAAATGATTCCATCTAGCTAAGGACTTCAAAATATCTAAAATGACATTTTTGGAGTTCCTGGTCCTCATGTCGCGGCACAACCCTGGGCATGCCATGGCGCCTTACTCTCAGGTTTTAATATTGAATGTAGCATCACCCTCATGCCTCGACGTGGCCTTCTCTATGCTGCGATGCACTATGCAAAATAGCCTCATGTTGTAGCATAACCTCTTCACACTGTGGCGGGCTTAACAAAAATTAGATTCTACAAAATTCTACAGAACCGTGTTACTGTTCCATTAGTTATTTTCATGGATTTTGGCCATTCTAAATTAGTTTCTAAGTGATTCTAAACCCTTAGTCAGTTCGTTAACATGTAGGAATCATCATTCACTAAAATTTGGATTCATGCGCCAAAATCACATACTTGACCTAAAACCCCATTTTTGAGAATCAAAGGTCTAAATGAGATGTTCTAAGTTTCTAACTTCAACTTATACTATGAAGAAGTCATAAATGACCAACGAAATTTAATCATGCAAGCAAAACACATCAAACACCTCAAGAACTCATTTTGGCCTATTATGCACCAAGAGTGCATCTATGATAAAAATGATACAAAGAGATGAAAAGAAGTTCTAATCCCCTACCTTGGCAGCTAAGATGAAGCTTCAAGCTTTGGAAGATCACACCTTGGATTTTCCCTTAGCTTTTCTCTTTTTCTTCTCCTCTTCCTTATCCTTTCTTTCCTCTTGCTCTTTCACGCTTTTTACTTTAGATTGTTAAGCAAAAATAGCCGTGAACAAAGACTTATAAAGGAGAAACAAAAGGCTCTTAAGGCCTTTAGGCCATAACTAATAAGAACCTGCAGGGTCACACACATAGAGCAGACTAAAATTGAAGCAATGGATCCAAGTTGGACTCGGATTCAAATATGGGCCAGACTCATAACAGATGGGTCTAGGGTTGCACAACTTACCTTGCTGCTGCTCACACTCACTTAAGGCAATCACTATTATAAATAGTACTGCTAAGGGGCTTGCTAAGAGACACAATTCTGAACCCTAGCCGTACCTACAGAAAAGTGAGTGAGAAAGCGACAGGTTTCTTCTATTCTTTTCATAGCTAGCACTGTGTGAGAGACGTGAGGCTCCTCTTTGCAGAAGTTGGACGTTCGTGAGTCTGTTCGTGTGGATACCGCAGAGACATCATTTCTATTACGGTATTGGTGATTCACGCTTCAAGAGGTAAATCATTTAAAAAATTAGATTATGGCTTTTTCGCATGGATCCTCGGTGGGAATCCCTATTTTTCACTGCGTGTTATATCCACAATTCCCAACAGTGATATCAGAGCGTCTTGCGAAACCATGATTCGGTTTTCTATTTTCGTTTACATGAGATAACATGTTTTCTGTTCTTGTTTTTGATAAAAGTTATGATCTTTAATATGTTATTTCTAAAAACCTTATGAAACCCTTTACGAAAACATATTTTGTTTCTTGTGTTGTATGCAAAACCATGATGTTGTTTTCAAAAACCCATGAAGATGTTCATATGTTTTGTAAAAACTGTTTTGTTTTAAGATGTATGTTTTTGCGAAGCTTTCTGGTATGTATGTGATACGTACAACATTATGGAATCCTTATTCTCAATGCGCGGTGCAAGGGTTTGGAAAACCTTATTCTTGGTTTGTGGCAGCAAGGGTTATGGAATCCTTATTCTCAATGCGCGGCGTAAGGGGTTTTGGAAACCCTATTCTTGTTTTGTGGCAGCAGCATCAAGTGTTGATGTTGTTGAACGATGACACCAGAGGTTCAAGTGTTGAATGACGACGCAAGGGTTCCCCGTGGCACATGAAGTGTTCATGTTGTTCGAACTGAGGGTTCCGCACCGCATAAGGGTTCAAGGGAGGCGCAAGAGATTCAGCTCTTGTTTATGGTCCAATTTTTCGGTTCGGGGCGCTGCCCCGCACCTTGCAAGGGGCGGCCTCCGTGCTACCTCTACGTAGTGTGTTATTCGAAAGCGCAATATTTTCTATCCTTTTATAACTCACAAAAAATAATTATGTATTATTGTTATGAGTTTATATGTTCTTTGTGATGCATGGTGCATGGTTATGGCCTTAATCCTCTTTTTATGCCTTTTGGTTTTAATAAATACGACCTGCGTGTCGTGCCTTTCTCTCTACATTCTGATTGTACATTCTCTTCTCACCTAACTCCCCTCGAATGTAAAAGAGGTTTCTATATAATGTAATTTTGATGTGGAGACAAGAAGGCAGCATCAAGTGAGGACGTTGGTGGGAGGTGCTTGGTGAAGCTGGCTTAGTTAATGCTACTCTCTTAGGGGTCATAACCATGTCACTTTTATTATATACTTTTTATGTATGAGATGCATGGATAATGTTTATGGTATGATAAACAGTTTAATAAATGGTGAGATCTAGTAATAAAAAAAAAAAAATTCTCTCAAAGCAAATATTAAGTCATTATGTGATGCCTTCCAATGTGTGGCACTCGTCAAGACTAGTATCGATCAAGTGCAGGTCTGCCAAAGCAGGATGCCTTTATCTATATTAGTAAGACGTGATGGGATAAAGGTAATATCCAACTGCCAACCATTGGGTCTGACTTAACTAGGCCATTTCAATAGGATTGAAGGCTTAGAGGCATGAAGTTGGGCTTTGGTCCATTAGATGGACTTGAATAAGTGTTATTCACCCAACTATCTAAGAGTTACATGTGATGTAATTGGAAAGTGTTTCCTACCTAAATAACTGAATTTTGGGTGATCACCAAAGTCGACTCAAAACTAGGTGAAATATGGATCTTGGCCCACTAGGAAATCTTACGATGGGATTTTCCGAGTCAATGCTGAGGGTCATTGACTTGAATAAAATAGTGGGAGGCATATTTAATTAAAAGACCTCATTAAATATGTTTATGGCATGATACTTATATTTTGTATATTTCTGTTAATAGATTACCATGGCAACAAACACACCGGGTACTTTATCATTGCGATCCGTCCTTGAGAAGGACAAGTTGTCTGGAACAAATTTTCTAGACTGGTACAGGAATTTGAGGATTGTCCTTAAGCAAGAGAAAAAATTGTATGTTTTGGAACATCCTATTCCCGAGCCACCTGCTGCTAATGCCCCTAGAACTGAAAGAGATGCTTATAAGAAGCATCAAGATGATGCCTTGGACATTGGATGTCTAATGTTGGCCACCATGAACTCTGAGCTCCAAAAGGAACATGAGAACATGGATGCATACGATATGATTGTACACCTTAAGAAGCTCTATCAAGAGCGAGGCCAGGCATGAGAGATTCGAGGTCTCTAAAGCACTATTTCAGTGCAAGCTGGTAGAAGGAAGCCCTGTTGGTGCTCATGTGCTCAAGATGATTGGGTACATTGAAAACCTAGAGAGACTCGGTTTTCCTTTGGGCCAAGAGTTGGCCACTGACTTAGTCCTGCAATCGTTGCCGGAAATTTTTAGTCAATTTGTCATGAACTACAACATGAATGAGATTGACAAATCACTACCAGAGCTGCTAGGCATGTTGAGAAATGCTGAGCAGAACATTAACAAAGGCAAAGGGAAGGCCAAAATGATGGTCCAAAAGAATAAGGGCAAGAAACAGCAGAAAAAGCCCAAGGACAACTGGAAGGGCAAGGGCAAGGATAAGTCCAAGCCCAGCACTTCTGGCTTGAAACCAGTGGGTGGAGTGGCTAAGGAAAGTACATGCTTCCATTGTGGTCAGACCGGACATTGGAAGAGGAACTGTGCCAAGTTCCTGGAGGAGCTCAAAAGAAGAAGGGAAGTGAGACTTCCATTTCAGGTATTTTTGTTATTGAAGTCAATTTATCTACTTCTGTATCATGGGTATTAGATACTGGATATGGATCTCACATTTGTGTAAATGTGCAGGATCTAAAGAGCAGTAGACCATTGACGAAGGGCGAAGTCGACCTACGAGTGGGAAATGGAGCAAAGGTTACTGCATTAGCTGTAGGGACTTATTTATTATCTTTGCCCACTGGGCTTGTAATAGAGTTAGAGAAATGCTATTTTGTGCCTGCTATTAGTAGGAATATCATTTCTGTTTCTTGTTTGGATAATAAAGGTTTTTCTTTTATTATAAAGGACAAGTGTTGTTCTATTTATATGAATGATATTTTTTATGGTAGTGCACAATTGAGTAATGGACTTTATGTACTTGATCTCGAAATGACTGTCTATAACATAAATACAAAGAGGTTTAAATCAAATGATCTGAACCCAACTTTTCTCTGGCATTGTTGTTTGGGCCACATAAATGAGAAACGCATCTCCAAACTCCATAAAGATGGATTCTTGGGCTCGTTTGATTTCGAATCATATGAGACATGTGAATCTTGTTTATTGGGGAAGATGACAAAGGCCCCATTCACTGGACAAGGTGAAAGGGCTAGTGATCTTTTAGGCCTTATACATAGTGATGTATGTGGGCCACTAAACACACTCGCTAGGGGCGGTTTTCAATACTTCATTACATTTACTGATGGTTTCAGTAGATATGGATTTGTATATCTTATGAAGTACAAATCAGAATCCTTTGAAAAGTTCAAAGAGTTCAAGAATGAAGTACAAAACCAACTTGGCAAGAGTATTAAAATCCTTCGATCAGATCGAGGAGGAGAATACTTAAGCCAACAGTTTGATGATCATCTGAAAAAGTGTGGGATAATATCTCAACTCACTCCACCAGGAACACCATAATGGAATGGTGTCTCTAAAAGGAGGAACCGGACCTTGTTGGACATGGTCCGATCCATAATGAGTCATGCAAACCTTCCAGGCTCCTTCTGGGGACATGCTGCAATGTGCAGCCTTTCACACTTAACCGTGTTCCATCTAAGACGGTTCAAAAGACACCATATGAGATATGGACTGGGAGACAACCCAATATGTCTTTCATAAAGATTTGAGGCTGCGAAGCTTATATAAAACGTCAAGTTTCTGATAAGCTTGGACCTAAATCAAATAAATGCTTCTTTGTGGGGTATCCAAAGGAAACCAAGGGATACTTTTTCTATAATCCTACTGAGGGCAAAGTGTTTGTCGCACGGACAACTGTGTTTCTAGAAAGGGAGTTTATCTCCAAAGGAACCAGTGGGAGAAAAGTAGAACTTGAAGAAGTTCAAGTTTCACAAAGCAGCAATGAACCAATGGTGGAAATAGAGCAGCCTCCACAAAATGTTGTGGAATAGCAACCTACTCTAGTAGCACAAGACCTGCGTATGTCTAACAGGATACGTCATCAACCAAAGAGATATGGATTTCTCATGACCCAATAAGGTGACGTATTGCTCATGGATCAAGATGAGCCTGTGACTTACCAGGAAGCCATTATTGGCCCAGAATCTGAGAAATGGCTTGAGGCCATGAGATCTGAAATGGATTCCATGTATGCCAACCAGGTATGGACCTTGGTTGACCCACCTGAAGGGGTAAAACCCATTAAGTGGGTTTTCAAGAAGAAAATCGACATGGATGGTAATGTGCATACGTTTAAGGTGCGATTGGTGGCTAAAGGTTTCAAACAAATTCATGGTGTAGACTATGATAAGACTTTTTCCCCAATTGCGATGCTTAAATCCATTTGGATCTTGGTTGCTGTTGCTGCATACCATGATTATGAAATTTAGCAAATGAATGTCAAAACTGCTTTCCTTAATGGAAATCTTCTCGAAGATGTGTACATGACACAACTTGAGGGTTTTGCCACTCCAGAGGATGCTAGAAAAGTATGCAAGTTACAACGATCTATTTATGGATTGAAGCAAGCTTCCAGAAGCTGGAATCTTCATTTTGATGATACAATAAAATAGTTTGGTTTCATCAAGAATGAAGAAGAATCTTGTGTCTACAAGAAGGTTAGTGGGAGCACTATTGTCTTTCTGATATTGTATGTAGATGACATACTACTTATTGGAAATGACATCCTTACCCTACAGTCCGTAAAGACTTGGTTAAGGAACTGCTTCTCTATGAAGGACTTGGGCGAAGCCATCTATGTATTAGGTATCAGGATCTATAGAGATAGATCACTGAGACTGCTTGGCCTAAGTCAGAGTACATACATAGACAAAGTGTTAAGACGATTTAACATGCATGAATCCAAGAAAGGACTCTTGCCTATGTCACATAGTGTAAGCCTATCTAAGGCTCAATCCCCTTCCACCCAGGATGAGAGGGATCGCATGAGCAAGATTCCATATGCATCTGTAATTGGATCTATCATATATGCTATGTTATGTACTCGACCAAACATCTCGTATGCTTTGAACATGACGAGTAGGTACCAGTTTGATCTCGGTGAAAGTCACTGGACTGCTATCAAGAACATCCTTAAGTACTTGAGAAGGACTAAGGATTCGTTCTTGGTATATGGAGGCGAGGAAGAGCTAGTTGTAAAAGGTTACACTGATGCTAGCTTCCAAACCGATAAGGACGACTCCAGATCGCAATTGGATTATATTTTTTGCCTAAATGGTGGGGCTGTGAGCTGGAAGAGTTCAAAGCAGGAGACAGTCGCCGATTCTACCACAGAGGCTAAGTATATTGCTGCCTCTATTGCAGCAAATGAGGCCATTTGGATCAGGAAGTTCATTACTGAACTTGACACTATTCCTAGCATTGTGGACCTAATGGACCTCTATTGTGATAATAATGGAGCCATTGCACAAGCTAAGGAGCCTAGATCTCACCAGCGATCCAAACATATACTTAGGCGCTTCCATCTCATTCGAGAGATCATCGATAGAGGAGATGTGAAGATATGCAGAGTACCAACAGATGATAACATTGCTGATCCACTGACGAAACATTTTGCACAGCAGAAGCATGAGGGTCACATTAGGTCTTTAGGCATTAGATATATGCCTGATTGGCTCTAGTGCAAGTGGGAGATTGTTGGTGTATGCCCTAGAGGCTAATACATTTTCTGTATTTATATACATTCTATTATGCTATTTTTATATATAAGGCATTTTCCATTTATTTTGTCTTTTTTTATAAACATAATAAAGTCCTTAGAATAGTAAGTTTGATGCCATAGGACATCAAGTGGATGACTTGATCGTGAGATCCTTTTAGTTACAACACTATTCTTAAATGTCCCTAGTCAAGTATTATTGGTAATTAGGATAACAATAATACATTAAGACTAGTATGTGCATAGACTGATGACCATATCTCACGGGTCATGGATATGAGATATCAAGTCTTCACATGGGTACATATTAGAGTAATGATGTACTGGACTGACCCACCATGAGAATGCTACATGGATCGTTACGTGAGTGTCATAAGCGATTCTCATAGTGACAATGGTGTTTATGGTCCTTTGACCTGAAATCACTATGATTCCTACATGAGGAGTTGTGTGTTTTAAAGCCATCAAATGTCATCTATAACAAGGTGATTATAAAGTTGGTTATTAGACATATCGCGAATCATGTAGAGGGATGTGAGTGACCAAGATGGGATTTGTCACTCCTACATAACAAGAGCGATATCTTCGGGCCTCCTGATTGAGTGAGACTACGAAATGCATGGCCATGCTCAAATGAGTCAATATGAGATATTGATCTCATTTGTTGTTACAAAGTCTACTCTAGTATCAGGAAACCAATGATTGGACTATACAAGGGCGATGCATTCCATGTCTTGTGTTCAATCTAGATATCTTGACAAAGGGACTAAACGACACGGAAACATTAGTCACGGAAAGGTTATGTCAAATCATTGACATTCTTATTACTTGAGTAGTAGCGATGTGTTGCTAGATACTGCTTGTAATATTAAAATGGGATTTTAATATTACTGCAAACGTAATAAGAACCTGCAAGGTCACACACATAGAGTAGACTAAAATTGGAGTAATGGATCCAAGTTGGACTCGGATTCAAATATGGGCTAGACTCATAACAGATGGGTCTAGGGTTGCACAGCTTACCTTACTGCTGCTCACACTCACTTAAGGTAGTCACTATTATAAATAGTACTGCTAAGGGAGCTGCTAAGAGACACAATTCTGAACCCTAGCCGTGTAACACCCTAGCTCTGATACCAACTAATGTAATACCCTGGCTCTGATACCAACTAATGTAACACCTTCCTCAGGATATCACATGTCTGACTCTCGACTCATAATCTGAAAATAAGTTCGCACAAAGTTTGAGTTATAAAAGATGGGTTTCAAAATTTCTTCTTTAGTGAAACGTAAATTTACTGAAAATATTAGGTAATATTGAAAATCATATTTCAACTATTCATTGTGCGATATTGACACCAATTAATATCACAATTTAAAGAGAAATATAAAATTAATAGACTTATTTTTTTTTTGACAGTAGCAAACCCCATGACGGGTCCTACTTAATAGCACGGTACAACACTAACAGAAAACTTTAACATACTTATTCCTTTTTCTCGTCCATCTTGATGCATCGACATCTGTTCCTTTGTCAACACTACATACCTTCGAGTCCTGAATGTCCACTCCTTATTGTTATCTCCAATCTCAGAGTATCCATCGCCCGTTATGTCTAAGACAACTCGATCTTTCTATTATTTGATTTTAACAGTACAGACACAGTAAAACAATATAACAAAGAGGTGAGATCACCTACACCAATACCAACATGGCAGCACAGAGATAACACAAACAACAATATTATACAAATAGATCATACCATAATCATGCTATCAGCATTAATCAACTATTATCATCTAATTATTAATCAGTTCAAGCATCATCCAAGTACTCAAAGCAATTGTCATAGCCAACATTCCTCAATTAATATATCATACAGATATAAATGCTCAGATTTATGCATATGTACAAAGACTCAGTTTATCAAAAACGACTCCATGGAGGTTTTCACAATTTCGAGAAGAATGCTCTAGTTAATTGTCAGCCTTAGCCCAAAGACAATCTCCCAGTCGTTGAAAAGAATTGTGTTCTTGTCGGGTATCGTCAATGCGTTGCAACGGACTGCATTGCCAAGTGGCACAGGGTACTCGCAAGCTGTCCACTGGTCGACCGCCGCGCCTCGACGCCCCCAAAATCCATCATAGACCTCACTATCAATTCTCATTCCCTCTTCAACCACAAGGGCCATAATAGCTATTAGCTATATTTTATACAATGCACGAATATATCAGTGCAAGTCCAACCCCAACGGGCCAAATCTTTTCAATTTCATTTGTACAATGCACGAGTATATCAGTGCAAGTCCAACCCCAATGGGCCAAATCTTTTCAATGCATGTATAATGCACCAAATGCCAATCACAGGCAAAATATGTCATTTTCTCACACAGCATCCATATACTGGTTCTTCGATATTTATACTGTATTTTCAACAGGAAAATCATATTATCATATTTTCATAGTTATGAAACACTTTTGTCACGTTTTTCACAAAATTGTGCAACATTTCCATTTCATTTTTACAATTCCAAAACGTTTTTGTTCACAATTCCAAAACGTCTTTGTTATAGTTTCACAATACCATAACACTTCTTTTACGTTTTTTAAAATTTCGTAACATTTCTGTTATGTTTTCTAAATACTGCAACACTTCTGTTGCACTTTTAAATCACGTATTTAATTTTTCAACATTTTTTTCTCAATATACATTTCTCAAATTGCGTAACAATTTTTCACCATTTTCAAAATCGCATAACTTAAAAATCATTCTTTTAAGTTGCGTAAATCATTTTTTTTCATCATTCTCAAAATATTTAAAATACTTTCCAAATCACATAAGATTTTCTGTCATTTTCACAATTACGTAAAAATATTCTATCACTTTTAAATCACATAGTGATTTTTCAACAGTAGTTCAAATTGTGTAGAAATATTCTAACGTATTCCAAATCATTTTAAAGATACGTAAAATATTTTTCAACATTTTACAATCACGTAAAATATTTAAACACACATAAAATATTTAAACGTAATTCAAATCACGTAGAAATATTTTAACATATTTCAAATCGCATAGAAATATTTTACTATATTCTAAATCATTTTTAAGATACGTAAATCATTTTTCACCACAATTCTATTACTTAAAAATATTTCTTAACCTTCAAAAATTCCATTTCATCCTTTCTCAAAATATTATGACTTTGTACTTCATTTTTCACATTTTCTTACTCAAGAAAATCTTTTTCCATGTTTCTTTACTGAAGAAATTCTTTTTCAAATATAATCCACAAAATTACCTTTCCATTGATATAAATCAATGTTTCAAATCTTAAAATTTCTAAACGTACTTCAAAACTTGAAAATAAGTTATACTTGAGTAAATTCTCAAAATACCATTATATTCTCCATTTTTTCCCAAATCATTTCCAAATTAACCTACTTCAAAATAAATTGAAGTTTGAAAAAAATTTTGTTTACAAAACTTAATTTTTCAAGTGAGTAAAATACTCTGATTCCCTTTTCAATTTTCTTATATTAAATCAATTATATTTCCACTTGGAGAATTACTTTGTTTCATCAAAATCTAGGCATTACTATTTGAAAAATTATCAAAACATTTTTCCTTTTTAAATTGATATGGTTTTACACAAACAAAATCATTAAAGTTTTATTTTCAAAACCAAAATACCGATTGGTCATATAACAAACTCATTTGTTCAAATTCATTTTCACTTTCTTTGCAAATCCTTTTTCATTCTTAGTCAAAAATCTTTTCCTTAGTATATATTTTCTCAAAATCACTTTTTATTGATCTAGTCCTACAAAATCATATTGACTTGTTTTAATTATTGTTTCTTAACTTTAAATTTTCTAATGTTTTCCAAAACCCAAATAAATTCTTCGTAAGTAAATTTAAGTTACAAACATTTTCTTTTATATATCTAAATCACTTCTAAAAATTGATTCATTTTCAATTAATTTGAAGTTCAATACTTTCAATCTTCTTTTTCTTTTATTTATGAAAATTCCACTTCACTTAATTTATAACACTTAATTCCCTTTTCAAAAATCCTTATTTGAAAATTCTTGTATTTCATAGCATCAAAACATTTTTCTAAATTATCAAAACCTTATAGATGGCCATTGGAACCATGAAATATTTTTCTTCTAAATTAAATAAATTCCATTCTTGTTTCTACACAAAATAAATCAATAAAATGTAATTCTAAAATTTGTGTTCATGTTTTCTTAAAAAAAACAAACCTTTAGTTCATTTTCCATACTCCTCAAATCAATCCAATTTTATACTTCCATAAATATATTAATTTATAAACACCTATTTTGAGGTGTCTTGGCCGAAATTCTCATTGTTCTAGGAATCAAAATTTAATTTTCTTGTTCTTGAAAAATTTCAACATTGACCCAAATTAAGGGCATCAAAACCGTAACTCTTCCTTGGCCATTGGAACCAAGATCAATTTTCTTTCCATCCACACATCATGGCATACATATATATATTTCATCACAAATATCACAAACATGCCATATACTCATCATGCATATTATAAGTATACTATCAAAGCCATAAAATCATGCAAAGCATATTAAGCATAGACAAAAATAATCAAAGCACAAGAAAATAAAGCAAAGCTCATAAACACACAATTAATTATTACATAACCATGGATTGGAATTCTCACATGAATTCACAATCCATCAAATATAAGACCATCTCCCACCACCATAATTGGTTGGTGAGATGGATCTCCCTCTTACCTCTTGAAGATCCTCAAAAACTCTTTGTTTTGCTTCTCTTTCCAAGTCCTTCACCACCAAGGGCTTCTCAAATACAAAACAAAATACATAGAAATTAGTATACTAAGCTTGATTAAGAGGAACCATGGATCAAACATGGTTTAGATCATGAAAAAGAAAAGAATAAATGAAGTTTCCTTACACTTCACTAACAAGAACTCTAGAATTTGATCTTAGTAAAAGTTCTTCAAGATGGAAAATTTAGAGAAAGTCTTCAACATGAAAGTTGTTTAGAATAAGGTAAGGATTAAAGATCTATGGTTGGATTAAATTAAACAAACCATGGAACAATCATGACTTAGAAAATCATAAACATGAATTTAAACCATAAAAACCAAAGTTTATCTCTAGGAAAGTAAGGTAAAAGTGGGATTTTGAAGCACTTAGAGTGAGATTTTGGGAAAACTTTCTAAATGAAAAGTGTTTAGAATGGTGTTTAGCTTTAGGAAATGATGAGAGTGAAATTTATAGGTGATGGATAGTGTATTTGGGTGTAGAGACCGAACCAATGGTCCAGAAAATAGAAGGAAAAATGGTTGCTTGGTTCTTGGGATTTTGAAAGAATAAGATGGAGGTTTTTTTTTTGGTGAAGTAGAAAAATGAATATGGAGAGTGTGACCAAAGGTGCTGCTGCCGTGGGAGTGAAAGAATGGAGAGATATGAATTCATTTGGCATAATTGAAGGCTATCACATGATGCACAAAGTCTTCCACTTTGTCATCTTTTTCTTTGGCCTAAAAAGGCTACTCCAACATGTCTCAACATGTCTCTTCTTCTTTCTTGCTTCTCCAACCGTCCCCCCCTTCATCATGCACTCCAAAGTTGTCATAATTACTTACAAATTGATTAGTTAATTCATTAGATTAAGTTTCCTAATCAATCTTAACTAATTTTCTAATTACATAACTAATTAATTAGACATATTATTTCATATATTATAATCTCTAATTAAAATTAGGATATCTAATTAAGAATTAGATTATAATAATTTAACATTTAATTTAGTTTACTTGGCTTGTTAATTAGGCCATTATTTGAAGCATTTCTAGCCATTGATTAATTCAATGGTTAGGATTTAGGTAGACTTTTAATTTTTAGAAGACTAAATCTAAGCCATTGGATCTTTCTCCTTTAGATTCTAGCCATTAGATGTGTCTCCAAAATTAAGGGTCAAGATTGCTCCTTCAAACTTTAAATCCAAGGGTTATAATTAGTCATAGCCTTTTTAGAAGACCAAATCTCCACCCTTGATTAATTCTTCATCCAATGGTCATAAATGGTCCTTGTTACTTTACAAGACCAAATCTCCACAATTGATCAATTCTAAATCCAATGGTTGTAAATGGTCACTTCATATAATCAAATTTACACCGTTGATTAAATCTATGGTTGATATTGAAGCTTGCCTAATTAAGTTTATTCTCACACCATTGATTAAATCAATGATGATTATCTTATGTTTCTTTATTAAATTTATTTCTTAATCGTTAATTGAATTAATAGTGGATATCCAAACCACCAATGTTGACTTACGCAATATAATTTCTATTTTTATCTATTAAAAACCTCACGAAAGAATATATTTACTGTATTTTTATCTTCCGATAAATAAATACAGTACAAAACAAATTTTCTAAAACTGTTTCTGGATTCAGGTTTAGTAAGATCCCTTGTCTCCGTCTAAACAGTACAAATTTTTCTATGCGTAGAAAATTTTTTCACTTTGTGGGACCCACTGGCCCACGTAAGGTCACCTGGGCCCACAAACACCTCGTGGGGCCCATAAACAGAAAAAATTCAAAATCACACATAAAATCACAAAAATTAGAAAATGTATGAAAATCAAGTCAGATTGTTAAAAATAATTAACAGTCAAGAGAAATAAATATAGAAAGATTTTCTCCTACCGAAAATTATTATTTTCCGATACTAAGTAAATCACTCAAAATGATCAAATACTGTTGTGACGGAATAAACAAAATAATTTTACAGTATCCAAAAATTACTAAACAGTAAAATTCTATTAGCTGTCAAAATTACTATTTATAGGATAGAAAATTTTGGGGTGTTACAATTCTCCTCCTCTAAAAAGAAATTTCGTCCTCGAAATTTGAGAAACATGATTTCACACCCTCAGAATAAATACAGATATGGTGCTTTCATCTTATTTTCCAATTCTCATGAAGCTTCATCTCTTACATCTTGCTATACTATTCTAATCCCACAAAATCTCTTTGCTGATGTTCAACTTCTCCTGATCAAACAGATATCTCAGACTCCTATCATAGAGATTTTGTTGGTTATTACTAAAGATGTTGAATGTTACTCCAGAAAGAAAGAATTTCCATATCTCTGATATCAACATAACAACAGCCGATCTTCATTCATGCCTAGAATAGTTTTTCTCAGATAACTTCCAACTAATGTAATGTAATGTTCAGCTAATGTAATGTATTACTTAAAATTTCCTTATCTTCGTATCACTACATATTCTAGATTTTTGCTTTTAACAAGAAATGTCTCACTAACCGAGTTCTCCTTTCCACAGCATTATACCGGATACTTCCGTAAAAATTTTTTTTTTCTACGGTTTTCCATTACCGTCTTAAATTTTCCCATAGAAGAATTGTTCCAATCTTTGGAAGAATTCACCACGCTTCTGCTACGTTACTCAGGCACGTTAACACGGATACAAATATAAAAATATCCTTTCTTGCAAGATATTCCTTCAATTGCAGGAGATGAAAGAAAATATCATGGAAGATAACAAAACGAATCGAACCTGTTATCGAACATATCCAGTAAAGAGTTGGATGTAACCCGATTTTCAAGGATGAATTTTCTCTGGATTACTCACACTCTGTTGAAATAATCTCATTGGATATGGTTGGAAAATAACTAATCTATTTTCAAAGACCACGTCTGTTTATGAAACAGATTAAACTAACACAAAAATTTTGAACAACAGATCAAACTAATACAAAGATTTGATCTCTAACAACAGTTTGAATAACTTGAATAGCTCGGTCAGCTAAGAATAGAAACAGAAGTAAACAAATCAGATGATAACGAATAACTCTAACATATAATTGATCTACTCAATCATGTGTCATAAGGAATAGGTTATTCACAGAAATATTCAATATGGTTTATAGGATTAGCTCTAATGACACAATCTCCATTGATTAAATCTTCCACTCAGAACACTCCCGTTCCATTCAGAGTAACAACTTCCCTTACTATCTAAAATTTTTACTAATAGAAATTCTATTTTCAAAGAACACATCAGAGATTATACTCTTTGAAAATGTGTCCAACTTTTCCGTAAATTATTTTCTTGACGTACATTCCTTCATTTAAGTACTTTCTTTCACATCACTTACTGCTTTTGGTTTTCTCAATGGTTGTAAATACATCTTCCGTCAAAATCAATTACTTTCTCAATATCCTAAAAAAAATACCAGGTTCCAAAATTACGAAATCTTATATTCCAAGACTGTTTCTCTTCCATCAGATCCTAAACTTCAACTTCCAGTTTCCACTGAACAGCGGTCCTTTGTTCGTGCAGTCATTTTTTCACATTGCTCCCATTGTTCCCATAGCTGCAACTGCATTACTAGTAACATGTTTCACTTCCACACAAGTATAACTATCCCGAGCCATTCCCTTTTTTTTTTTCGAGGTGTGCGGATCAAAATACAATGGATCTTATATCCATTATAAACAACATTATTTCCTTTCGAAAAACAAATACAGAGAACACAACACAAGCAAAATAGACCTAACCACAAACCCCAAAAGACTCAAACCGTGCTCAGATACCAACTAATGTAACACCCTAGCTCTGATACCAACTAATGTAACACCCTCCTCAGGGTATCACATGTCTGACTCTCGACTCATAATCTGAAAATAAGTTCGCACAAAGTTTGAGTTATAAAAGATGGGTTTCAAAATTTCTTCTTTTCTTGAAACATAAATTTTAAAATATTAGGTAATATTGAAAATCATATTTCAACTATTCATTATGCGATATTGACACCAATCAATATCACAATTTAAAGAGAAATATAAAATTAACAGACTTATTTTTTTTTTTGACAGTAGCAAACCCCATGATGGGTCCTACTTAATAGCACGATACAATACTAACGGAAAACTTTAACATACTTATTCTTTTTTCTGTCCATCTTGATGCATCAGACATCTGTTCCTTTGTCAACACTGCACACCTTCGAGTCCTGAATGTCCACTCCTTATTATTATCTCCAATCTCAAAGTATCCATTGCCCGTTATGTCTAAGACAACTCAATCTTTCTATTATTTGATTTTAACAGTACAGACACAGCCAAACAATATAACAAAGAGGTGAGATCACCTACACCAATACCAATATGGCAACACAGAGATAACACAAACAGCAATATTATACAGATAGATCATATCATAATCATGCTATCAGCATTAATCAACTATTATCATTTAATCATTTATCAGTTCAATCATCATCCAAGTACTCAAAACAATTGTCATAGCCAACATTCCTCAATTAATATATCACACAGATATAAATGCTCAGATTTATGCATATGTACAAAGACTCAGTTTATCAAAAACGACCCCATGGAGGTTTTCACAATTTCGAGAAGAATGCTCTGGTTAATTGTCAGCCTTAGCCCAAAGATAATCTCCCAGTCGTTGAAAAGAATCGTGTTCTTGTTGGGTATCGTCAATGCGTTGCAACGGACTGCATCGCCAAGTGGCACAGGGTACTCGCAAGCTGTCCACTGGTCGACCGCCGCGCCTCGACGCCCCCAAAATCCATCATAGACCTCACTATCAATTCTTATTCCCTCTTCAACCACAAGGGCCATAATAGCTATTGGCTATATTTTATACAATGCACGAATATATCAGTGCAAGTCCAACCCCAACGGGCCAAATCTTTTCAATTTCATTTGTACAATGCACAGTATATCGGTGCAAGTCCAACCCCAACGGGCCAAATCTTTTCAATGCATGTATAATGCACCAAATGCCAATCACAGCAAAACATGTCATTTTCTCACACAAGATCCATATACTTGGTTCTTCGGTATTTATATTGTATTTTCAACAGGAAAATCATATTATCACATTTTCATAGTTATGAAACACTTTCGTCATGTTTTTCACAAAATTGTGCAACATTTCCATTTCATTTTTACAATTCCAAAACGTTTCTGTTCACAATTCCAAAACGTCTTTGTTATAGTTTCACAATACCATAACACTTCTTTTACGTTTTTTAAAATTTTGTAACATTTCTGTTATGTTTTCTAAATACTGCAACACTTCTGTTGCACTTTTAAATCACGTATTTAATTTTTCAACATTTTTTTTCTCAATATACATTTCTTAAATTGCGTAACAATTTTCCACCATTTTCAAAATCGCATAACTTAAAAATCATTCTTTTAAGTTGCGTAAATCATTTTTTCATCATTCTCAAAATATTTAAAATACTTTCCAAATCACATAAGATTTTTTGTCATTTTCACAATTACGTAAAAATATTCTATCACTTTTAAATCACATAGTGATTTTTCAACAAGATAGTTCAAATTGTGTAGAAATATTCTAACGTATTCCAAATCATTTTAAAGATACGTAAAATATTTTTCAACATTTTACAATCACGTAAAATATTTAAACTCACATAAAATATTTAAACGTAATTCAAATCACGTAGAAATATTTTAACATATTTTAAATCGCATAGGAATATTTTATATTCTACTATATTCTAAATCATTTTTAAGATACGTAAATCATTTTTCACCACAATTCTATTACAAAAATATTTCTTAACCTTCAAAAATTCCATTTCATCCTTTCTCAAAATATTATGACTTTGTACTTCATTTTTCACATTTTCTTACTCAAGAAAATCTTTTTCCACGTTTCTTTACTCAAGAAATTCTTTTTCAAATATAATCCACAAAATTACCTTTCCATTGATATAAATCAATGTTTCAAATCTTAAAATTTCTAAACGTACTTCAAAACTTGAAAATAAGTTATACTTGAGTAAATTCTTAAAATACCATTATATTCTCCATTTTTTCCTAAATCATTTCCAAATTAACCTACTTCAAAATAAATTGAAGTTTGAAAACATTTTCGTTTACAAAACTTAATTTTTCAAGTGATTAAAATACTCTGATTCCCTTTTCAAATTTCTTGTATTAAATCAATTATATTTCCACTTGGAGAATTACTTTGTTTCATCAAAATCTAGGCATTACTATTTGAAAAATTATCAAAACATTTTTCCTTTTTAAATTGATATGGTTTTACATAAACAAAACCATTAAAGTTTTATTTTCAAAACCAAAATACCGATTGGTCATATAACAAACCCATTTGTTCAAATTCATTTTCACTTTCTTTGCAAATCCTTTTTCATTCTTAGTCAAAAATCTTTTCCTTAATATATATTTTCTCAAAATCACTTTTTAATGATCTAGTCCTACAAAATCATATTGAGTTGTTTTAATTATTGTTTCTTAACTTTAATTTTCCTAACGTTTTCCAAAACCCAAATAAATTCTTCGTGAGTAAATTTAAGTTACAAATATTTTTTTTTATATGTCTAAATCACTTCTAAAAATTGAATCTTTTTAAATTAATTTGAAGTTCAATACTTTCAATCTTCTTTTTCTTTTATTTATGAAAATTCCACTTCACTTAATTTATAACACTTAATTCCCTTTTCAAAAATCTTTATTTGAAAATTCTTGTATTTCATAGCATCAAAACATTTTTCTAAATTATCAAAACCTTATAGATGGCCATTGGAACCATGAAATATTTTTCTTCTAAATTAAATAAATTCTATTATTGTTTCTACACAAAATAAATCAATAAAATTTCATTCTAAAATTTGTGTTCATGTTTTCTTAAAAAAAACAAACCTTTAGTTCATTTTTCATACTCCTCAAATCAATCCAATTTTATTCTTCCATAAACATATTAATTTGTAAACACCTATTTTGAGGTGTCTTGGCCGAAATTCTCATTGTTCTAGGGATCAAAATTTAATTTTCTTGTTCTTGAAAAATTTCAACATTGACCCAAATCAAGGGCATCAAAACCGTAACTCTTCCTTGGCCATTGGAACCAAGATCAATTTTCTTTCCATCCACACATCATGGCATACATATATATATTTCATCATAAATATCACAAACATGCCATATACTCATCATGCATATTATAAGTATACTATCAAAGCCATAAAATCATGCAAAGCATATTAAGCATAGACAAAAATAATCAAAGCATAAGAAAATAAAGCAAAGCTCATAAACACACAATTAATTATTACATAACCATGGATTAGAATTCTCACATGAATTCACAATCCATCAAATATAAGACCATCTCCCACCACCATAATTGGTTGGTGAGATGTATCTCCCTCTTACCTCTTGAAGATCCTCAAAAACTCTTTGTTTTGCTTCTCTTTCCAAGTCCTTCACCACCAAGGGCTTCTCAAATACAAAACAAAATACATAGAAATTAGTATACTAAGCTTGATTAAGAGGAACCATGGATCAAACATGGTTTAGATCATGAAAAAGAAAAGAATAAATGAAGTTTCCTTACACTTCACTAACAAGAACTCCAGAACTTGATCTTAGTAAAAGTCCTTCAAGATGGAAAATTTAGAGAAAGTCTTCAACATGAAAGTTATTTAGAATAAGGTAAGGATTCAAGATCTATGGTTGGATTAAATTAAACAAACCATGGAACAATCATGGCTTAGAAAATCATAAACATGAATTTAAACCATAAAAACCAAAGTTTATCTCTAGGAAAGTAAGGTAAAAGTGGGATTTTGAAGCACTTAGAGTGAGATTTTGGGAAAACTTTCTAAATGAAAAGTGTTTAGAATGGTGTTTAGCTTTAGGAAATGATGAGAGTGAAAATTATAGGTGATGGATAGTGTATTTGGGTGTAGAGACCGAACCAATGGAGAGAAAATGGAAGGAAAAATGGTTGCTTGGTTCTTGGGATTTTGAGAGAATAAGATGGAGGCTTTTTTTTTTGGTGAAGTAGGAAAATGAATATGGAAAGTGTGACCAAAGGTGCTGCTGCCGTGGGAGTGAAAGAATGGAGAGATATGAATTCATTTGGCATAATTGAAGGCTATCACATGATGCACAAAGTCTTCCACTTTGTCATCTTTTTCTTTGGCCTAAAAAGGCTACTCTAACATGTCTCAACATGTCTCTTCTTCTTTCTTGCTTCTCCAACCGTCCCCCCTTCATCATGCACTCCAAAGTTGTCATAATTACTTACTAATTGATTAGTTAATTCATTAGATTAAGTTTCCTAATCAATCTTAACTAATTTTCTAATTACATAACTAATTAATTAGACATATTATTTCATATATTATAATCTCTAATTAAAATTAGGATATCTAATTAAGAATTAGATTATAATAATTTAACATTTAATTTAGTTTACTTGACTTGTTAATTAGGCCATTATTTGAAGCATTTCTAGCCTTTGATTAATTCAATGGTTAGGATTTAGGTAGACTTTTAATTTTTAGAAGACTAAATCTAAGCCATTGGATCTTTCTCCTTTAGATTCGAGCTATTAGATGTGTCTCCAAAATTAAGGATCAAGATTGCTCCTTCAAACTTTAAATCCAAGGGTTATAATTAGTCATAGCCTTTTTAGAAGACCAAATCTCCACCCTTGATTAATTCTTCATCCAATGGTCATAAATGGTCCTTGTTACTTTACAAGACCAAATCTCCCCCATTGATCAATTCTAAATCCAATGTTTGTAAATGGTCACTTTATATAATCAAATTTACACCGTTGATTAAATCTACGTTTGATATTGAAGCTTGCCTAATTAAGTTTATTCTCACACCATTGATTAAATCAATGATGATTATCTTATATTTCTTTATTAAATTTATTTCTTAACCGTTAATTAAATCAATAGTGGATATCCAAACCACCAATGTTGACTTACGCAATATAATTTCTATTTTTATCTATTAAAAACCTCACGAAAGAATATATTTACTGTATTTTTATCTTCCGATAAATAAATACAGTACAAAACAAATTTTCTAAAAGCTGTTTCGGATTCAGGTTTAGTAAGATCCCCTGTCTCCGTCTAAACAGTACAAATTTTTCTATGCGTAGAAAATTTTTTCACTTTGCGGGACCTACCTGGGCTCACGTAAGGTCACCTAGGCCCACAAACACCTCGTGGGACCCACAAGCAGAAAAAAATTCAAAATCACACATAAAATCACAAAAATTAGAAAATATATGAAAATCAAGTCAGATTGTTAAAAATAATTAACAGTCAAGAGAAATAAATACAGAAAGATTTTCCCTGGCCCGAAAATTATTATTTTCCTGACACGGAGTAAATCACTCAAAATGATCAAATACGCTGACAGAATAAACAAAATAATTTTACTGTATCCAGAAATTACTAAACAGCAAAATTCTGTTAGTTGTCAAAATTACTGTTTATAGGATAGGAAATTTTGGGGTGTTACAAGCCGCACCTACAGAAAAGTGAGTGAGAGAGCGACAGGTTTCTTCTCTTATCTTCGCAACTAGCATTGTGTGAGAGACGTGAGGCTCCTCTTTGCGGACGTTGGACGTTCGTGAGTCTGTTCGTGTGGATACCATAGAGACATCATTTCTATTACGGTGTTGGTGATTCACGCTTCAAGAGGTAAATCATTTAAAAAATCGGATTATAGCTTTTTCGCATGGATCCTCGGTGGGAATCCTTGTTTTTCGCTGCGTGTTATATCCACAATTCCCAACATTAGTTGTGTTTTTTAATGCTAGATTCACTTTCAGTAGATATGGAATATTGAGATAATGGTGAAATAAGATTTTTAATGAATCTTAGGATTTATTTCAAACTTGTTGGAAGTTAGAAAACTGGATTCAATGGAATATAAGTGTTCATAGCAGATCTGGAGTTTTAGCACCTAGCTATAAGAATCCAAAGTTAGGCTTTGCTTCCCATTTTCTCATTCTTCTCACGACTGAGAGTAGAGAATAGAAGAGAGAAAATGAAAGAAGAGGGAAAATGGGAAACAAAGAAGAGAAAGAGGAGCAAGATCAAAGCTTGAAGGAGGATCCAAGAGAAAATTCAAGGTTTGAAGATCATCATCCATACAAGAGGTAAGGGAGTTTCTATTTCATCTTTTCCTTTTGTTCATCTTGAATGAACATAGATTTCATAAATGGAAACAAGGGTTTGAGGAGTAAAATCTATGTTTTTGGCTTAGTTCTTGTTTGCAAGGACTAAGTTAGGGTGTTTTCATCTTAATGAGAACAAGAGAGTTGGATTTTATTCATAGATAGAACTAGTTGGTTCTTGAGTTGGAACCTAGGTTTTGAATAACCAAGTATGAGATTTTTAGTGATTGATCCAAATTAAATGAATCAATAGATTGTAAAAGTGTTACAACATGTTTAGAAGGTGTTGGTGAAGCTAGAAATCACCTAGGAACCAATTTTAGATGATCGGAAGCTAATAGGAAACCAATGGAACAGTGCACGGATCTGGAAAATTTTGTAGAATCCAGTTTCTACTGCTTGTGTCGCGGCGTGGGGAGTTCACATCGAGGCATGAGTCTCAGAGTATATGCACTCAAGAGAAGCATGTTGCAGCTGAGTGTACCATGTCGAGGTGTGAGAGACCAGAGAGCAACACGCCGCGGTGTGAGTAGGGCTACACCGAGGCATGAGTACCAGGAATCCTCAAAAATGTTATTTTTGATGAATTGAGTTCCTTACTTCCTAGGATCCTTTGTTATGCCCTTTAAGAGTGTTGAGATACTAATAACGATGTTTTTTAGAGAAAAAGACCAAGTTGCATATAAGGGAAGAAAAGAGACTTTGTGCATCCATTATCTATGGATTGGCATAGTTAGGTGTTTAGCTCCCTAGGCAACACAGGGTTGCATTAGATATCACTTATTAAGTGATGAGGAGGTGGGATACTAGATACAAGTAAATTAAGTTTGATTGGCAAGAGTTGAGTGCTATGGTGCCTTATTAAGAAAATTAAAATGCTTCAGTGCATGAAAGCTCTCACAGAGTTGAGGTAGAGCTAGTAATGCAAGGAGAGAAGGTATACTAAGTCTTGTTGGCAATAATTAAGTGTCGTAGTTCATGAAATGCTCTCACAGAGTTGAGTTAGAGTGAATAGTACAAAGATGGACTTAGTATAGAGTCTATGTGGTGGTTATGTAAGAGTTAGACATAATATCACATTTTCACACATAAATTATATTTCTCACATACTTGTTATTCCTAACAGTTTGAGGTAGTGGCAAAGTTCACTCAATTTAAGGTAGGTTATAGGAGGTTACATGTTAATATAACATATTCTCTCCCTACCTAGTAGGTTATAGGAGGTTACATGTTGAGATAACAGATTTCCTCCCTACCCAGAGGAATAGTTAAGTTTCATGACATTGCACCTACACGATCATACACTTTTCTTTGAGCATAATCATACATAACATAATCATTGCATCTTTTGGTAATTATCTTTATATGTGTTTGGTGTTTCTTCGTGTTTGTGTTGCATTCATCTTCGATGACAACTGTATGGGTGGTTCTCTTGTTGATGATATCTTATAATTGTATGGGCGATTATTTTATATCATTGTGGTTATGAATATTAGATCAAAAGTATAGTTTTCTTAGGAACATTACACAGAGAGAAAGATTATGATTGTTTCTTATGCAATGAGTATTAGTATGTTTCTAGTTTCAGTTTGGTTTATTTATTGTGAATGATTAAACTCTGGTTTTGGTATACTTATACTGAGAATTGTGAGTTCTCACCCTATTTGTTGCCATGTAAATCTAGGTGGAATCTCTTCCAAAGGAAAGAAGAAAAATTATGAAGACTAGAGTAGTAGTTTTTATGCTTAGTAGTTAAAGCTTGTATTTATTTACACTGCTTTGAGTATGTATAAAAGTTATGTTTTACAATGTGCTCTTTTGAGGCAAAAGATGTATGTGTAACTTTTAGTTTTCACAAGGCTCTCCATTATTATTTATTTTAATGATATGGATTAGTTTGATGTTAAGTTAGAAGTAGCATAGCTAATACTACTTATCCATATATATGCTTGATATACTAGGTTATCAGTATTGGGATGTTACATCAAACCTTCATAATGTCTTTTATATGTCACAATTAAGAAAGTACATTCTAGATCCTTCACATGTTATAAGAAATGAATTTGTCCAGTTAATGGATGATCTATCTTATGCTTTGCAACCAGTAAGGATTATGGATAGAGGGGTCAAAGAGCTTAGAGGTAAGCAGATTCCTCTAGTGAAGGTACTTTGGGATGAACCAGGTTTTGAGGAAGAGTTGGAGTCCCACTTGCGGCAGGACTACCCATAGTTATTTGTATGAGGTAAGCAATTTTGGGGACAAAATTAAAAAAAAAAAGGGAGAAATATAACATCATCTTTAACATGTTAGAATAGTATATGGTTATGGAGGTAACATAATACTTATTTGATATGCTTGTTTAATTTTGTGACTTTCTGAGTTAATTTAGTCACTTTGCTATAACATTATATGTGAAAAATAACTGTTATTAGCTTAGAAAATGGAATAAACTATTTGGTTAATGGAAATAAATATGAAAAATTTGTTTCTAAGTCACAAATGTGTAGAATATGATATGGTTAATTTTTGAGAGTTAATTGAGTCAGTTTGTGATTTTTAAGTACACTGAGTGAGTGTCTAAGTACAAAATTGAAAAATCACAAATATGGAAACTTTTGGAAATGGTGAAATTAGGGATTTAGATGAATCTTAGGATTTTTTTAATGCCTATGGAAGCTAGAAAATTGGATTTGGAGAAATCTAAGTATTCTTAGCAAATATAAAGTTTCAGTAAAATATCTTAAGATAATATTAGTTTTCCTATGTTCCACGACCTTCCTTTTTTACTGTTTCATTGACTTTTACTCATTTTCTCACCCACTCTCACATCTGGAACTAGAAAACAGAGGAGAGAAGGTAGAAAATGAGAAAATAAAGGAGGAAAATGTAATTAGCTTTCACAATGGCAATGGTTTTGGTGATAACAAATAAGAAAAAAATAGTTGTGCAAAGATCAAGTCCCAAGGTTCTTCAGGTTTAGCTTATAGGACTTAGATATTGTGTAAAAGTAAATAGGAATCACAGTAAGCTCATATCTTAGTTTTTATTCAACTTAAATATCTTTGCAAAATCATTTTGTATACTTGTGAAAATATTGACTAAGTTTGAGGAAAATGGTTTTAGAAAAATTGAAAAGGTTTTGTGAATCTTTGGTTGTAAAATCCTTTAGAAATCTTGTTTTCTTGACAAACCAATAACTGATTATCACTGCTCAATAATTGTTATCTGAAAACCATAATTAGTTATTTGTCAAAGTCAGAAACGTGCCTTAATTGTTTTAAAAGGGAATAACTGATTATGGAATATCCATAACCGGTTATTCACTAAGTTAGGAGCGTATCTTCATGTTTTTAAAAGCTGCTAACCGATTATGGAATCTAAATAACCAGTTATTTGTATGTTATAGTGTTTCCTGATGAAACCAATAACTAGTTATTGGAAATCAATAATCAATTATCTGGGCAATCAGAAAATGTGTCTTAACGGCTCTTTTGGAACATTTAATACACCCAACCACCTCCAACGACTTTTAAATGCTTTAGGCTATAAATAAAATTGTTTGGGCATTAAAGACAAGTTAAAAAAAATAATCTAAAAAATAATCTTGAGCATTAAATTTGAGTTTTACTATCATTTCTCATAAACCCCTATTTTGAGCTTTAAGTGTGTGATTCCTTTATACCCATTGAGCTTCAATTTGTATTATCCACTCTTGAGGGAGTTTCATTTCATTCATTGATTATCTTGTAAAGCGGATGAGGTATCCCTTAAATTTGTAAAGGTGAGGTATCCTTTGAAGTTGAGGCTCAAGCACAAAGGGTGAGGTATCCCAAGGTGTGTTGAGTGCTCTAGTTTGTAAAGGTTGCAAGCACCTGTTGAAGCTTGAAGATATAATGGAAAATCTAGGGTGATTACTTGAGGACTAGACGTAGGCCACACGTGGATTGGTAGCTGAACCAAGATAAACCTTGTGTTTGATCTTCTAAACCCAACTCCTTTATATTTGTGTATTTATTTTATATGCATGCTTGAATACTCTCTGTTTTGGTTTATTCATTTGTGAGTGAAAGTAATCAATCTTCTCTATCCATTCATCTCTATCAATCAATAGCTTCAACGAAAATTGATAATCAAGTGTTTTGCAAAATATTTGAGAAAATATTTTATAAACTGAATTCACCCCCTCTTGAGTATTAAGGTTACTTGGTAACAAGTGGTATCAGAGTTAGACTCTTGTGTAAAGAGCTTAGCAGCTTCAAGAGAAGTGATAGCTTCAAATAGATTTTCTTCTTAAAGTTCTTTTATAAATAGACCTCCATTTTTCAATGAGGATGATTATGCCTATTGGAAAGAAAGGATTGATATTTTTATTGAAGCTATTGATCTTGATGTGTCAGATGCCGTTAAAAATGAACCGTTTGTTCCGACACGTGTAACACTCTCAGTAATATGTTAGGCTTGTAAATGATTATAGAGTTAGTTACAGAGGAAGCCTAATACTTGCTTGACATGCTGGTTTAGTTTTGTGACAAACTGAATTAGTTTAGGCACTTTGTTGCAACACATAAGGTGACAAGTAGCCTAGAATAACTCAAAAATTGCTTTAAAGGCTAAGTTGAGGGAAACAGGTATGGATAACTTGTTTCTAGGTCATAAATGAGCTAAGTAAGATACAATTAAAAGTTAAGGATAATTAGAGTTAGTTTGGTATTTTTAAGCATACTGAGAGTGTGCTTTAATACCAGATTGCCTAACTGTAGATATGGGAAAATAGGATAAAGGTGAAACAATAATTTAGATGAATCCTAATATTTATTCTAAAGTTGTTGGAAGTTAGGAAATTTGAATTGGTATAATTCAGGTGTCCTTAGCAGATATAAGTTTTAGTATAAAAGCTTAAGTTGCCAAGTTTGACTTTTTCTTCTTATTTCTCTCCTTTCTCACGAGCCCTCAGTAGAAACAGAGAAAGAAGAAACGAAGGAAGAAAAGAGAGAAAAAGAGAAGAAAGAAGAGAAGAAAAAGAAGGGAAGATCAAGATCAAAGCTTGAAGATGGGTCATCCACACAAGAGGTAGGGGTGTTCTTCATCTTTTTCCTCTATTTTCTATTCCCTCCTCCATGTATGTTGCAATGTGAGTTAGAATAGGTTATGGTTTGGATGAGTTTCTTTGAGTTTAAGTTGAAGGAACTCTTAGGAATCTTGAAATAGAATTATTTTTGAGTTGATCTATGCATGATTTATGCCTTAAATCCTAGATGCATCCTTGAAATTCCATGGGTTAAAGAATGGGTGGGAGAGTTAGGGTTTTGGTTCCAAAATCATGCTTAGATGCTTTAGAAATCATACATATGATGTAGTTGATGTTTAGAGGTGTTTAAGAATCATGATCATATTTGTGATTGAGAACCCTTTGGAATGGATGAGATTGGTGGATCTCAGGTGGTGTCCTACAAAATTCTACAGACCCAAGATTTTTTAGGGAAAGCTGCGACACATCCCAGGGAGAGCTGCGACACTCTAGTCTTTGCCTGCACAGGGATTTTTAGCTAAGAGCAGGGAGCCATGACATAAATACGCATGAGCCGCAGCACAACCCGTTATGCCACGACACAAATGAGTTGGAGCTGTGACACTTCCTAGGAAAACTCTTCCCACACCATGTTAGATCCTCCCCAAGGGTATTCTTGTAGTGCTTAAAGTCTTAGTTGCTGCCTTATAGGTTAGGGGTGAGCTTGCATGATTTGTGAGTCATGCTTTGCTTTCTTTGTGAATAAGGTTGAACCATAAAGAAATGGATCTCTTATGCAATAAGGTTGAACCATAGAGAAATGGATTCCTTATGTAATAAGGTTGAACCATAGAGATGGAACCCTTATGAAATGGGGTTGATCCATAGATATGGAATCCTTATGTAATAAGGTTGATCCATAGAGATAGAACCCTTATGTAATAAGGTTGTTTTAGAGAGATGGAACCTTTATGTAATGAGGTTGATCCATAGAGATGGAACCCTTATGTAATAAGGTTGATTTATAGAGATGGAACCCTTACGTAATGAGGTTAATCCATAGAGATGGAACCCTTATGTAATATAGTTGATCCATAGAGATGGAACCCTTATGTAATGAGGTTGATCCATAGAGATGGAACCCTTATGCAATGAGGTTGATCCAAAGAGATAGAACCCATAGAGATAGAACACTTATGTAATGAGGTTGATCCATAGAGATGGAACCCCTATGTAATAGGGTTAATCCATAGAGATGAAACCCTTATGTAATGAGGTTGATCCATAAAGATGAAAACCTTATTTAATAAGGTTGATTCATAGAGATGGAACCCTTATGTAATAAGGTTGATCCATAAAGATGGAACCCTTATGTAATAAGGTTGATCCATAGAGATGGAATTCTTATGTAATAAGGTTGATCCATAGATATGGAACCCTTCTGTAATGAGGTTAATCCATAGAGATGGAACCGTTATGTAATAAGGTTCATTCACAGAGATGGAACACTTATATAATGAGGTTGATACATAGAGATGGAACTCTGATGTAATAGGGTTAATCCATAGAGATAGAGCCCTTATGTAATAAGGTTGATCCATAGTTCACTACAATTCCTAATTAAGGGAGCGAGATAAGCCCCTTGACCTAGTAAATGAGTGAGAAAAACACTTTACTATAAGTGGAGTTGTTAGACAAGAGACACAATTCCTAACTAAGGGAGCGAGGCAAGCCCCTTGACCTTACAAAACAATGGGACAAATACTTTGTTAAAGGTGGAATTGTGATGAGTTAAGTCCTATGCTAGGCTATGGATGAGTTAAGTCCTATGCTAGGCTTTGGATTAGTTAAGTCCAATGCTAGGCTATGGATGAGTCAAATCCTATGCTAGTTTATGGATGAGTTAAGTCCTATGCAAGGCTAAGGATGAGTTAAGCCCTATGCTAGGTTAAGGATGACTTAAGTCCTATGCTAAGAAAAGTTGAAATTTGATAATTGTAAGGGAGATTGTCTTATTTTCGACTGAGTTAGTTATGAATTGTGGAAGTAGTACATTCACTATTGTGAGATGGAACAATCCACTCATTACCGGTAGTCTAAGGGCTATTTAGCCTATTCTACAAAGATAAATACAATGGAATGCAGTTCTTGAGAATAGCTAAGCTATATTTACGAGTTTAGTATTGGATTATAAGGTTGCTAGATGAATTTTTACATAGAGTCAAAATATGAATATTCTAGTGGTAGTGAGTAGAATCTCATTTACTTATTACAACTGTTAATCTAATGCTAGTAGTGTTATTCATTATGAGTTGATATTCTTACAATACTTATATCATGGTATTGAATAACTAGACTAAAGAAGTGAGTATAGTATGCCTACTTTAATGAGTAAATAATAGGCATGAGAAGGCTTTTGATATTTTACAATTGTGTAAACACTTGTTTAATATTGAAAGTATGTCCAGTTTCAGATTTCATATTCAATATATATATACTTAAATGTTGGTATTGGTTACTTATACTAAGAATTATGATTTCTTACCCCACTATGTTTCCATATAAATCCAAGTAAAGGCCCTACGAGAGGTAAGAAGATGAAGAAAATAGAAGAACTAGACTAGTTTAGTTTTAATGTTTTCAGTTCAAAGCTTATGTAATAATTTATATTTGCTTTGAAGATGTAAAAATTGTATATATGTATGCCTTTTAGATATGGCTCTCCATAATTTTTTGTTTAAATGTTCTGGATTAGTTAAAGATTAAGTTAGAAGTAGCATGACTGATACTGCTTACCAAAGTATACATTAGATATACTAGGGTGTTGGTGTTAGGCTATTACAACATGAATGGTTGATGGTGTAAGAACCAATACACCAAGAAATGAATGAACTGATGAAGACAAGAAAAATGTCTAATACAATTTGAGAGTCAAGAACATCATTACCATTTCCTTGGGATATGATGAGTTCTTTAGGGTGTGAAATTATAAGACTGCCCAAGAAATGTGAGATACTTTACAAGTGACCCATGAGGGTACATGTAACACCAATGGAAACATGTTATACTTGTAAATGGTTACAAAGGTAGCCTAATACTTAACATGCCTGTTGAATTTTGTGGCTTTCTAAGCATGTTTAGTCACTTTGCTATAGTACTAGGTATGAAATATAATTGTAATTAGCCCCGGAATTGGCTTAAAGTACTTAGTTAATGGAAATAAATGTGGAGGATTTGTTTCTAGGTCATAAATGTGTGAAAGAAGGTGTAGTTAAAATTTGAGGTTAATCGAAGTTAGTTTGGTATTTTAAAGCATATTAAGTGTGTGTTTTAATGCCAGATTGACTACCAGCAGATATGAAAAATTATGAAAATGGTGAAACAAGATTTTTGATAAATATTAGGATTTATTTTAAACTTGTTGGAAGTTAGGAAACTTGATTTGGGGAAAACTAAGTGTCCTTAACTGATTGGAAATATTAGTGTAGTCATTTAAGTGACCACACGGTTCACTTTATTTCTGCCTTGACTCTTATAAGTCTTCAAAATGATATATTTTGTCATTTCTCACCTCTCTCTCACAACTACAACAAGAGAGCACAAAGCAAAGACTAACAAAGGAGCAAAAGGAGGTCAATCATCAACCAAAGAGGAGGAAGAAGGAAGTGGTGGAGAGGAGCTGCTTAGTGACTTCATTTCTGGCCATTAGAGGTGGGGGGAACTTTGTTTATACTTTTC
Source organism: Ormosia semicastrata (assembly GCA_029884595.1). Lineage (NCBI taxonomy): Eukaryota > Viridiplantae > Streptophyta > Magnoliopsida > Fabales > Fabaceae > Ormosia > Ormosia semicastrata. The sequence continues at coordinate 83,957,988 of JAQQTO010000060.1, forward strand.
CTTCTATTTTCTTCATCTTGTTAATGAGAGTTGGCTTAATGTGAGAATTAGGTTTTGAGTGTGATTTGGTGTTTTTAACTTGAATCTTGTTAGAGAACTTGAGGATGACTTGTTTTTGAGGAGTTGGATGCATGGAGATGGATTTTCAGCCTCATATAATTTTGGTTACCATTTGAGTCTAAAATTGGATTTTAGGGTTTAAGTGGTTGAATGATTCATGATTGCTTGTTTGAGTGAAATTATAGTTGTATAGGAGTTATAATGTGTTAATGGACTTTGTGTAAGGTTAGAAATCACTTGGAATTGAGCTTTGTGTGATTGGAGGAGGGTTTTGTTCCAATGGAATAGTACTTGTATCTATAGAATTCTGTAGAAAGCTCCTTGCGCCACGGCGTGACTGTGCTACATCGAGGCATGGGTGAACTTGCGAGCAGGGCACCGCGACGTAACTAAGAGCCACGCCGAGGCGTGATTGGGCAGAAAGTTGGGCGTCGTGGTGTGACAGAGCTGCGCTGAGGCGTGGCTATCTAGAAGTAACTATGAGTTGTGTTTGATGCAATGGAACCTTTAATGGTGTAGTTTCTTCTTTTATACTTCTCAATGAATGTTGAGACTCTAATAGGAGTATTTAATGAAGTGATTTTGAGATGCAAGTAAATCAATTGTTGTGCTAATTATTATAGGTAATTAGTCATTGTATTGCATGATGTGATTATGAAGGATTTTGGCCCTCACATTTGGGGATGATCTATGGTAGTGTGAGGTAGGAGGATGCCCTCCCTATTATAGTGATGAGCTGAGGGTAGTTCAATTCCCTCTCTCATTATTCTGGTATTTGAGGTAAGGATGGTTTAATTGCCTTTCTCTTTACTAGATGTTATCCTAAATGGCAGGTAGTTGAGGAGGGATTCCTTACTATCAGAGGTGATCCTGTATCATGATAGCATGAGGACGTGCAGCTCCCTCCCTATTGTATGAATTTGAGGGTGGATTCCTTGTTATTGTTGAAGACCGCGTAGTTGATGATATTTCATTACCCAGAGAGAAAATTGTTGGAACTGGGTTCCAGTGCTTGTTCAAGGTTTATGGAAGTAATTTCCATTATTTTGTTCAGGATTCATGCATATCATGACATTGCCATGGATTTGGTATCATAACATTAGTTATTTCATACTTAAGTTATTGCATAGGCATGAACACTAGGCATAATTTGGCATAGCATGATAATTGTATGGGCGGTTGCCACCATGACACTTAAATTCATGACATTGCAATTATATGGGCAGTTGCGTATTCTTCATGTATGTATAAAATGCTGGTTTTGGAATACTTCTACTAAGATTTGTCAATTTCTCACCCCGATTGTGTTTCCATGTAAATCTAGGTACAAGCTCTTCAAAAGGGAAGTAGAAGATGTATGAAGACTAGTATAATTTATATGCTTTATATAGACAAAGCTTGTATATATTATAGTTAACCTAGTTTGTATGGAAGTTTAAGTATTACAATGTGCCCTTTTGAGGTAATGATGTATATATAACTTTTAGTTTGTCATGGCTCTCCATAATTATTTGTATAAATGTTATGGGTTTAGTTTGTAATATGAGTTTGAAGTAGCATGGCTAGTATTGGTTGTTCTTATATATTTCAGATATATCGGGATACTAATATTGGGATGTTACAGTACAAGTGAAGTAAAAAGATCAAGAACAAATACTCTCACTCATGAGTATGAACTGTTTAGAATGAACTAAGGAGAAAGCATTCAAGAAATGCAAAAGAGATTCACACACATTGTAAATCATCTTGCTTCATTGGAAAAAACTTTTCCTAATGTAGACCTTATTAGCAAAGTGTTGAGGTGTTTGAGCAAGAATTGGCAACCCAAAGTAACGGCTATTGTGGAGTCAAGAAATCTATCAACAATGACACTAGCCACTCTATTTGGGAAGCTATAAGAACATGAATTGGGGCTAAATAGGCTTAATCAAAATGAGGAACATGACAAGAAGAAAAATGAGATTGCACTCAAAGCCACTTCCTCCATAATTGATGATGATGATGAAGATGATGGAGATGGCATAGAAAACCTTGAGCTAAATGAGGAGAATCTTGGTCTCCTTGTAACAAAGTTTGGAAGATTCCTTAAGAAGAAGGGAATTCAAAGAAGGCCACCCTTCCCTCCGAAGAAGACCTATCATAAAGGGGAAGGAACCTCATCTACTCTAACATGCTATGAATACAGAAAACTGGGGCACATGAAGATGGAGTGTATCATTTATCTAAAGAAGATGGAGAAGTTTGAAAGGAGACCTTCTAAGGAAAAGAAAGGAAGGAGAGCTTACATAGCATGGGATGACAACGACATAGATTCCACTAATAGCTTGGACAATGAGGAGGCCTATCTATACCTTATGGCTAAAGGAGAAGAAGATAAAGAAAGTGACATGGAAGTAAATTCTTCTAAACTTGACTCTTCACCTTCTTATAGTGAATTACAATATGCATTTGAAGAGTTGCATGATAAATGCATGAGTCTCACAAAATTAGTTTCATCTTCCAAGAAAATAATCTCCTATTTGGAAAATAAGATTTCTATTTTAAACAAGGAGATTGAAGAACTCAAAATTGAAAATGAGACTCTAGGACTAATTAATGCTAACTCATCATGCATGACCTGTTCTTCACATGATAATATTTCCACATCGTCATCTTGCTCATCATATAAAGCTTTTGAAAAAAAATTGAAGATTTGAGAAACACTTTTTCAAAATTTACCTTTGGAAGAGACAACTTGAATATGTTGCTAGGGAAATAAAGAGGTGTTTTCCAAAAGGCCGATTTGGGATATAATCCCAATAACTAACAAAAGTCTTATAAGATTTTCTTTGTTTCGTCATGTAAATCACATAACCCCTTCATCAAATGCTTCCATTGTAGGAAGAAAGGGCATAGTGCCTCAACATACAATGTTAAGAAGAATATCAACACTAAGGTTAGGATTAGAATGGTTTGGGTCCCCAAGGGTACCTTGCCCAAAGCTAAAACACAAGGACCAAAAAAAATTTGGGTAGCAAAGGTTAAAATCCAAATGTGTGTTGTAGGTGTGCTTAAAGTCTAATAGCTCAAGTTTGTATCTTGATAGTGGATGCCCCAAGCACAAGACCAGAGATGGCTCCAAGTTTTCGTCAATGAAGACAACAACGAATCTGTACATGTAAGGACGAAAGGTTCTATTCATGTAGTCCATGGTACTCTTAATGACTGTAATGAGTATGAAAAGCCATATTGGTTATATCCTCCGCCTTTACTTGAATCTGATGGTAACCCGATCGCAAATCGATCTTAGAGAACACCGCTGCTCTTTTCAGTTGATCCATTAAGTCATCTATCCTCGGAAGTGGATACTTATTCTTAATTGTGACCTTATTCAGCTGGTGATAGTCCACACACAATCACGAAGTACCATCTTTCTTTCAGACTAGCAACACTGGTGCTCCCCAAGGTGACACACTGGGTCTAACAAACTACTTTTCTAAGAGTTCTTCTAACTACTTCTTATGCTCTGCTAACTCCAATGGTGACATTCTGTAAGGTGCTATAGATACAAGACCAGATCTAGGTACAAGATCAATAGTGAACTCTATCTCCTACTCCGACGGTAGACCAGGTACATCATCAAGAAAGACTTCGGTGAACTCGTTAACCACTGGAATTGCATTCACATCAGCCTCGCTCTCGACTTTCAAGGAAGACAATCGCATGTATCCCTGAGCTCCTTCTTTTAAGAAAGCTCGAACTTAGTTGGCCGTCAAGAATCTAGAATCCTCATTCATAGGGAAAACTATGGTTTTACTAGAACAATCCAACAGGATATGGTTGGAAGACAACCAATCCATTCCTAAAATTACATCTAACTGAAAAAGGGGTAAACAGATCAAATCAATAAAAAAGACTTGACCCTCAACAATCAAAGGACAATTCAAACAAACTTTGGTAGTAACAACAGGTTTATCAGTGGGAGTAGAAAAAGTCAAGTCAAAAGGTAAGGAAGACACAGGTAAACTAAGTCATCGAACACAGTCATAAGAAATGAAAGAGTGGGTTACCCCAGAGTCATACAGTACAGTTAAAAGATTACCTCCTATGGCACCTTCTCCCTGTATCAGATCTTCAGATTTGGAGGCTTCAGCTCCACTCATGGTATAGACTCGGCCCCCTGCCTGCGGCTTTGTAGCTTATGTGCCGTTGACTAAAGGCTCAGCCTTAGCTTGGTTACAGTCTCTGGAGACGAGTCCAAGTTTCCCACATCGGAAACATATGATTCCTTTGATGGCGCAGTCTCTTGTTGCATGATCCTTCCCGCATTTTAAGCATTTTGAAGGAAATGTCATATTCTGTCCGCTTCGGTTCCCACAAGAACCTCCACGAGATGTCTGCTGCTGATTTCCCGGTGGTCGGGAATAAGGCTTCTTTTGAAAACAGTTTGCGTTGTTGCCGCCTCCTCTTTGGAACCTGGTAGGTCCAAAGTTTTGATTTCTTGAGTCCTGAGCTTGATCCAGAGCTTCCACCTGGCAACATGTATCTAACAACTTCAAAAATTGGTTGATCTTTAAGGTGATGACTGCTCTTTTCACTTCGTGCCTCAGTCCTTCCTCAAATTTTTGACATTTTCACATCTCGTTTGGCTGGTGCTGGAAATATGTTGAAAACTTGGATAAGCTTTCGAACTTCACGGAGTATTCACTGACAGACAAGCTTCCTTGCCTCAAGCTGAGGATTTCTATTTCTTTTGCATGCCTGGCGCTTGCGGGAAAATATTTTTTCAAGAACTTATTCTTGAATACCTCCTAAGTGATTATGCGACCTTCAGCTTCTAACACTCTCTGTGCCCCGTTCCACCAATCTTCAGCATCCCCAATCAGCATAAAAATGGTTTAAGTTACTTTCTTGTCATTGGCAAAGTTCATGCCTCTGAAGATTTTCTCCAGTTCCTTGATCCATAGACTAGCTTTCTCCAGATCAAATTCTCTTTTAAACTGAGGAGGGTTATGGCGAAGGAACTTCACCAAATTTTGAGCATCAGCCGATGCTTCCAGCTATTGGGCAGCCATTTCCTGCTGCTGAGCAGTCTTCTCCATTTGTTATGCGATAACCTCAGCCATTCGTTGCATCACCTCAATTGCTACTGCCATGTCTCCACCTCGTGCCATTTTATTCTTTCAAGTAAGACTAACTGAAAACACAAGGAAGAATTAGGTGTATCCTTTCGAAATACCAAACACAGAGAATCACACAGCACAAACAAGTCAGACCTAATCACAAAGACCCAAAGAAAACATAAATCGGGGCTCTGATAAAAACTAAATGTAACGCCCCTTTTTTAAGAGGGTAACGTCACATAATCAATTACAATGCGGAAAACAAAAGTGTAAACTTAGACCCAGTTCATTTTATTTGAGATATATTTGTTTAGTTGTGATCATATAATTAAATTAGCGAATTCCTTTTTTTTTCTTACAAAATAATATTAGAATATAGTGACGAGACGTAGTTGCAGCAAAGAGTAAAAATAAAAGTAAACCATGCATTCGAACATCATATACATATATATATAATCATATCAAATTTGTTTAGTTACAACACCTGATATACAAAAAGCAAAACTATGCATGCCCCAATGGATTATACATGTACAGCCCACCAAAAGATAAACCATTAGGCCCCAAAAAGAAAGATAGTTAGTCATCAGTGACTATCAACAGTATCAACCCCTACTAAGAAAGAGAAGGAACCGAAGCTGGATCCTCCGCAGGGTCTTCCTCATCAGAGGAAACCCTCATTGGAGCCACCGAATTCCGAGTGGGGGCTCAGCCAGTAGAGAGGAATGAATCCTCCTGTAGGGAGTAGTAACGCTCTCCCCACATGTCACGAATGGGCAGATAAAACTCTAAGTGTAAATGAACACTACAGATAAAGATGGGCGGATCATATTGCCCCCAAGCTAGCGACACTATCACGTCTCCCAAATAAACACCGTGATCCGTAGCTAGGTTGATATGCCAACAATCTGGACCTCTGAGAAAAGTCAGTCACACGTATCCCAATAACCTTACGGACAGGTCATCATGATCAAAGTAGGCGCTAGTCAAAGTCAGGCCAAAAACTTAGGAACTCGTGTACTTCTCCCCTTTCACCGACGTCTTCGAAGAAAACATAAATATAGACAGAAATAGTAGAAATACAAGAAAGATGTAAGACATCTTACCATCATTACCAATCATGGCAGTAAAGAAACAGAACGGCACAAAGCGCCCACATAGCATTTCAAAAGCAATAATAATCAGCATTAAATAGCAACAGTAAATAATTAAGCAGTTCCAGGCAGTCATGATATCAATAAAGCAATAGCCCCAATCATCATATAAATAAATAAATAAATGCCAAATAATATGTAGACCCACTATGCATATGCACATAATGTCAAAATCCTACTCCATGGAGCTAGACATAAACATCAGAGAGAATGATCAAGAGACATGTCTATAACTCAGTTGCCGAGGCCAACAAGAGCTAAAATTCTCAATTTATCAATGTGCACATCATGGCATTGTACAAGATATTCTACATTACATCGCGGTATAGGACAATGTCTCAGTCTAGATCATTGGTGTGTTTGCATTGGTCTATCCCACAGTCTAGAAGAGCTACCAACTGACCATTGTGAGACACCCGCACCCCGACGCCCCCAAGGTCAACAGTATGACCTACACTAGTCTACTTGCACCTACACAAAGGTGTGATTCAATCTCCTAGGCAACATGGCCTTAATGATGGTCCATTCGGACTTTCACAATGCATGGTGACTCAATGCATACTCATGTATATTTAACAATAATATACTTTTCCATAACATGCCACAATTTGGCAAAGATAAGCATCATCAAGTCTTCAAATAAGACATTACACATTTAGGGTTCATTATGGAATTATGCCTTGATTTTCTACATTCTCCTCATCAAGTTTCTCTTAAGATAGTTTAATTTGAGTTATTTTACATCTTACTTACCCTCATGTCCTTCCTTTAATTTAAAATTATTCTAAGTTTTTTGGATAAGACCTTATTCTTGATTCTTTCCATTTTATGAATCCCTAATTAATTCCTAATTATCCAATTAATTAAGTTTCACTTAAATTTAGTATTTCTTATGAGATTCTTTTCTAGAGGGATTCCCTTGATTATTAAGTTCCTTGTTTTAAGTTTATTCATATTCACTTAGAAAATTGTTCTAAGGTTTTTTAAGTTTCATACACTCTTATTCTTCCCTTAAATTCCAAAAATCACTCTTAGGTTACTAATTTAAGCTTCTTTCCAATCACAATGTTAATTACTTAACTCTTAATCACTAAATATCCAAGTTTGCCCAAAAATTATACAATTGGACCCAAAATGGCCCTAGAGGCCGTGAGCCTCTCTAAAGAGTGAGAACCCAAATTTTTCTTTGATTCATTAATTGTTATTCACTTGATTAATTATCTCTTCACTTGTTACAAAATTTTAAACCATAAACACCCTATGGAGGGGTTGTGGCTGTGAGCCTCAATAGGAAAAGCAAGGAATCCTTGCCCCCAATTCATGTTTCCAATTAATCAAAACCAATCCAAGATCATCAATATATATATACATTCAATCAAATAAATCATACATGATGAAATCAATACATAGTCATCAAAATCACAAATAAAAAAGAGTAACCTTAACAAGGGTTTCTCACAACCAACACCCAATATAAGTCTCCCACTACCAATAGAGGTTGAAGTGGATAGTCTTCCTCTTACCAAGAGAGAAAACAAGCAAAGAACTCCCTTGAAGCTCCTTGATGAATTTTGGCCAAGCTTACCAAAAACCCTAAGAATCACAACACAATAAATCAACACCAAGGCTTGAAAAAGAATGGATCAATGGTCATAGTGATGGCCATGAAAATGAAAATGAAGAAGGAAAGATGAGAGATCAAGAATCTTACCCTAAAGTCTCAACTTTGAAGCTTGAAGAAGATGATGAAAATGGAAGCTTTTCAAGTAGATTCAAACTAGGAAAGTGTTTAGAAAATGATGGAGATTAAGAAAATGTGGTTGTTAGAAATTTTTGTGATCTTTGGAGGGCATGGAAGGGTGTGGCCATGTGGTAGCGTAGAGAGAAGGAGGAGAAAATGTGAAGAAAAAAGAGAGAGAAAATGTAGAGAGAGAAGTTAATAGTAAAAAGTGTTGTAGCTTTTTAGTGTTTTTGAAATTTAGAATAGAAAACTTAATTAGGTGAAAGCACATTTTTGGCTCCAAAATGGCCTCGTGGCCGTGTGGTGTGGGGAGACGAGAGAGAGTGTGTAGCTTCCTTGAGAAGCTTGGGAGGAAGCTTCCTTGAGAAGCTTGAGAAGCTTTGCGCGCTTCCCAATAAAGTGAAAGTAATGTTGTCTCTTGAAGTGAACACTCTAGAAAGATGATTAACACTCTACTAGAGCTATTATCCAGTGAACAAAAGTTACAGTTAATAGAAACAATATTTATTGTTCATTGGATAATTTTACGGTACAACGATTTTATTTATCAGATAAAATTTTAAAAAACGTATCCTCATAAACTGTACCTGACCTCGGGTTTGGTAAGATCCCCCGTCGACGTTTTCACAGTCCAAAGTTTACCAGCCTCGGGGAAAATATTTCATTTCCCCTGGCTCTGCTCAGTGTGCACGTAAATCGAGAAATATATTAAAATAATAGACAGTTCTGAAAAAATCTACAAAAATTCTCAAAAATCACAAATATTAGAAAATAACTATTTATTATGAAACAAATAATTTTTGAGGTGTTACACTGACTCTACTCAGTGTGCACACAAAATAAGAAATGTATTCAAATATTCGACATTTTTAGAAAAATCTAAAAAAATTTCTGAAAATCATAAATATTATAAAATAATTATTTATGATGAAACAAATAATTTTCAGGGTGTACAACTCTCCTCTTCTAAAAAGAAATTTCGTCTTTAAAATTTTCATACCTTAGAACAGTTGTGGGTGGTGCTCCTTCATTTTATCTTCTAACTCCCATGTTGCATCTCCGGTCTTTTCATTCCAGATCACTTTCACCAATGAGATTTCCTTTCCTCTGAGTTGTTTTACTCTCCTATCATCAACCCTTATAGGAGGTGCCTCATAGGTTAAGTTCTTTTTCAATTGTACTATATCCGGTGCTATAACATGGTTCGGGTCAGGAATATATTTTCGTAGTTGTGACACATGAAAGACTTTCTGAAGGTTTGAAAGAAAAGGTGGTAAGGCTATCTAGTAAGCTATTGGACCTATCCAGAGAAGAATATGGTAAGGTCCAAGGAATTTGAGAGTAAGTTTTCTAGATTTTAGAACTCGGCCGACCCCAGTCGTTGGCGTGACTTTCAAAAACACATGCTCACCTTCCTCAAACTCAAGAGGCTTTCTTCTTTTGTCCACATAGCTCTTTTGCCAACTTTGAGTCGTCCTCATCTTTTCCTGAATCATCTTGACCTTTTCAGTTGTCTGTTGTATAATATCAGGTCCAACAATAAGGCGCTCTTCGTCTTGGTACCAACACAAAGGTGTTTGGCACTATCGTCCATACAGAGCTTCATAAGATGCCATCCCTATGCTTGAATGGAAACTATTGTTGTAGGTGAACTCTACCAATGGTAAGACTTTATCCCAATTTCCAGCCTGTTCTAAAGCGCAAGCCTTGAGCAAATCCTCCAACGATTGGATCGTCCTTTCCAATTGCCTATCGATTTGTGGATGATAAGTAGAACTCAATCATAGCTTTGTTCCCAATACTTCTTGCAAACTTTGCCAAAACTTTGACGTGAACCTTGGATCCCTATCCGAAACAATACTGGTAGGCACACCTTGTAGCCTAACGATCTCACTGATATACAACTGGGTCAGCTTCTCCATGTTGTATCTTACGTTGATTGGTAAGAAGTGTGCTAACTTCATGAGTCAATCAACGATTACCCATATTGAGTCATAACCTTTTCTGGTCTTCGAAAATCTTAGCACAAAATCCATCGCAATGCTATCCCACTTCCTTTCGGGAATAGATAGAGGTTATAACATTCCTAATAGTCTCTGATGCTCAACTTTCACTTTTTGGAAAACCAAACAAGAAGACACATATCTGGTAATATCGCTCTTCATCCCGTGCCACCAAAATAACTTTGTCAAGTCTTGGTACATTTTAGTTATCCCCGGGTGCTTACTCAACTTGCTCATGTGAGCGTGTTCAAGTATATACTTCCTTAGGTCTTAATCCTTTGGTATACAGACCCTACCTCGAAACCTTAGAATTCCATTTGTTCCTTCCTCAAACGTTGTCGTATTGCTTTGCCTTATCAGCTCTCTTTCCTCTTGTAAGAACTTATCAATTTTTTACTTTTCCCGGATGTCTTCCAGTAATTCGCTTGAGGTAGTGACCATGTTCATGCAAATTTTTCCTGATGCTAATTCCACGAAAGACCATACATCCCTGAATTGCTCTATTAAATCTTTTTCCTTGATCATCATGGCAGAGATACAGAGCATCTTCCTACTCAACGCGTCTACCACGACGTTTGCCTTTCCAGAGTGATACAGAAGTCAGAAATCATAATCCTTCAGAAATTCCAACCACCTGCGTTGTCTCATGTTCAACTCCTTTTGATCATATAAGTACTTCAAGATCTTGTGGTCATTAAAGACGTTGAACGTCACCCCATACAAGAAGTGTCTCCATATCTTCAAGGCAAAAACTATGGCTGCTAACTCCAAGTCATGTGTTGGATAGTTCTTCTCATGCACTCGCAACTGTCTCAAAGCATAAGCCACCACTTTTCCATTTTGCATAAGCATAGCTCCTAATCCTTGATATGAAGCATCACAATACACTTCGAAGGGTTCATTCGGATCAGGTAGAACTAACACTGGTGAAGTAGTTAGTCATTTCTTCAATTCTTGGAAGCTCTCTTTACAAGCATTAGTCCACTTAAAGGCTTGATTCTTCCTCGTGAGTTAAGTAAGAGGTCCTGCTATTTTAGAGAATCCTTCAATGAACCTCCGATAGTATCCAGCCAAACCCACAAAGCTTCTGATTTCTGTCACTGTCTTCGGTCGTTCCCACTGTAGAACTGCTTCTACTTTTGACGGATTCACAGCAACCCCTTCCTTTGAGATCACATGGCCCAAAAACTTGACTTCGTCCAGCCAAAATTCACACTTTGATAGATTGGCGTACAACTCTTCTCCTTCAGAATCTAGAGAACTATACTGAGGTGTTCAGCATGGTCCTCCTGATTTTGAGAGTAGATCAGAATGTCATCAATGAAGACAACAATGAATCTGCCCAAGTAAGGACAAAAGATTCTATTCATGTAGTCCATGAAGATGGCAGGTGCATTCGTTACACCAAACGACATCACAAGTACTCATAATGACTATAACGGGTACGAAAAGCCGTCTTGGTTATATCCTCCGCCTTTACTCAAATCTAATGGTAACCCGATCGCAAATTGATCTTAGAGAACACCACTGCTCCTTTCCGTTGATCCATCAAGTCATCTATCCTCAGAAGTGGATACTTATTCTTAATTGTGACCTTATTCAGCTGGCGATAGTCCACACACAATCGTGAAGTACCATCCTTCTTTTGGACTAGTAACACTGGTGCTCCCCAAGGTGACACACTGGGTCTAACAAACTACTTTTCTAAGAGTTCTTCTAACTGCTTCTTAAGCTCTGCTAACTCCAATGGTGATATTCTGTAAGGCGCTATAGATACAGGACCAGATCTAGGTACAAGATCAATAGCGAACTCTATCTCCCGCTCTGGCAGTAGACCAGGTACATCATCAGCAAAGACTTTGAAGAACTCGTTAACCACTGGAATTGCATTCACATCAGCCTCGCTCTCGACTTTCAAGGAAGACAATAGCACGTATCCCTGAGCTCCTTATTTCAAGAAAGCTCGAACTTGGCTAGCCGTCAAAAATCTAGAATCCTCATTCATAGGGAAAACTATGGTTTTACTAGAACAATCCAACAGGATATGGTTGGAAGACAACCAATCCATTCCTAAAATTACATCTAACTGAGAAAGGGGTAAACAGATCAAATCAACAGAAAAGATTCGACCCTCAACAATCAAAGGACAATTGAAACAAACTTTGGTAGTAACAACATGTTTATCAGTGGGAGTAGAAACAGTCAAGTCAAAAGGTAAGGAAGACACAGGTAAACTAAGTTATCGCACACAGTCATAAGAAATGAAAGAGTGGGTTGCCCCAGAGTCATATAGTACAGTTAAAAGATTACCTCCTATGGCACCTTCTCCTTGTATCAGATTTTCAGATTTGGAGGCTTCAGCTCCACTCATGGTATAGACTCAGCCCCCTGCTTGCGACTTTGTAGCTCGTGCGGCGTTGACTGAAGGCTCAGCCTTAGCTTGGCTGCAGTCTCTGGAGACGTGTCCAGGTTTCCCACATCGAAAATAGATGATTCCTTTGTTGGTGCAGTCTCTTGTTGTGTGACCTTCCCGCATTTCAAGCATTTTGAAGGAAATGCCACATTCTGTCGGCTTCGGTTTCCACCAGAACCTCCACTAGATGTCTGCTGCTAATTTCCCAGTGGTCGGGAATAAGGCTTCTTTTGGAAACGGTTTGCATTGTTGCTGCCTCCTCTTTGGAACCTGGTAGGTCCAAAGTTTTGATTTCTTGAGTCTTGAGCTTGATCTAGAGCTTCCACCTGGCAACACATATCTAACAGCTCTGAAAATTGGTTAATCTTTAAGGTGATGACTGCTCTTTTCACTTCATGCCTCAGTCTTTCCTCAAATTTTTGACATTTCCACACCTCGTCTGGCTGGTGCTGGAAATATGTCAAAAACTTGGATAAGCTTTCGAACTTCGCGGCGTATTCGCTGACAGACAAGCTTCCTTGCCTCAAGCTGAGGAACTCCATTTCCTTTGTATGCTTGGCGCTTGTGGGGAAATATTTTTCCAAGAACTTATTCTTGAATACCTCCTAAGTGATTGTGCGACCTTCAGCTTCTAACACTCTCTGTAACCCATTCCACTAGTCTTCAGCATCCCCATCAGCATAAAAGCGACGTAAGTTACCTTCTTGTCATTGTCATAGTTCGTGCCTCTAAAGATTTTCTCTAGTTCCTTGATCCACAGACTATCTTTCTCCGGATCAAATTCTCCTTTAAACTGAGGAGGGTTGTGGCAACGGAACTCCGCCAAATTTTGAGCATCAGCCGATGCTTCCAGCTATCGCACAGCCCTTTCCTGCTGCTAAGCGGTCCTCTCCATTTGTTGTGCGATAACCTTAGTCATTCGTTGCATCGCCTCAATGGCCGCCGCCACATCTCCACCTCGTGCCATTACGTTCTTTCAAGTAAGACTAACTAAAAACACAAGGGATAATTAGATGTATCCTTTCAGAATACCAAACACAGAGAATCACACAGCACAAACAAGTCAGACCTAACCACAAAGACCCAAAGAAAACATAAACCAGGGCTCTGATGCCAACTAAATGTAATGCCCCCTTTTTAAGAGGGTAACGTCACACAATCAATTACATTGCGGAAAACAAAAGTGTAAACTTAGACCCGGTTCATTTTATTTTAGATATATTTGTTTAGTTGTGATCGTATAATTAAATTAGTGAATTCCTTTTTTTTGTTATAAAATAATATAAGAATATAGTGACGAGACGTAGTTATAGCAAAAAGTAAAAATAAAAGTAAACCATGCATTCGAACATCATATACACATATATATAATCATATCAAATTTGTTTAGTTACAACACCTGATATACAAAAAGCAAAACTATGCATGCCCCAACGGATTATACATGTACAGTCTACCAAAAGATAAATCATCAGGCCCTAAAAAGAAAGACAGATAGTCATCAGTGACTATCAACAATATCAGCCCCTACTGAGAAAAGAAGGAACCGAAGCAGGATCCTCCTCAGGGTCTTCCTCATCAGAGGAAACCCTCATCAAAGCCACCGTATTTCAAGCGGGGGCTCGGGCAGTAGAGAGGAATGAATCCTCCTATGGGGAGTAGTAACGCTCTCCCCACATGTCACAAATGGGCAGATAAAACTCTAAATGTAAATAAACACTACAGCTAAAGATGGGCGGATTATATCGCCCCCAAGCTAGCAACACCATCATGTCTCCCAAATAAACACAATGATCCGTAGCTAGGTTGATATGCCAGCAATCTAGACCTTCGAGAAAAGTCAGTCGTACGTATCCCACAAACTCTTCCGGACAGGTCATCATGATCAAAGTAGGCGCTAGTCAAAGTCAGGCCAAAAACTTGGGAAATCGTGTACTTCTCCCTCTTCGCCGACATCTTTGAAGAAAACATAAATATAGACAGAAATAGTAGAAATACAGGAAAGAGGTAAGACATCCTACCATCATTACCAATCATGGTAGTAAAGAAACAGAATGGCGCAAAGCGCCCGCATAGCATTTCAAAAGCAATAATAATCAGCATTAAATAGCAATAGTAAACAATTAAGCAGTTCCAGGAAGTTATGATATCAATAAAGTAATAGTCCCAATCATCATATAAATAAATAAATAAATGCCAAATAATATGTAGACCCACTATGCATATGCACATAAATGTCAAAATCCTACTCAATGGACCTAGACACAAACATCAGAGAGAATGATCAAGCGACATGTCTGTAACTCGGCTGCTGAGGCCAACAAGTGCTAAAATTCTCAATTTATCAACGTGCACATCATGGCACTGTACAAGACATTCTATACTAGATCATGATATAGGATAGTGTGTCGGTCCTCATCGTTAGTGCGTTTGCTTCGATCTATCCCACGGTCTAGAAGAGCTACCAACTGACCATTGTGAGACACCCGCACCCTGACGCCCCTAAGGTCAACAGTATGAGCTACTTTAGTCTACTCTCACCCGCACAGAGGTGTGATTCAATCTCCTAGGCAACATAGCCTTAGCAATAGTCCATTCAGACTTTCACAATGAATGGTGACTCTATGCATACTCATGTATATTTAACAATAATATACTTTTTCACAACATGCCACAATTTGGCCAAGATAAGCATCATCAAGTCTTCAAATAAGACATTACACATTTAGAGTTCATTATGGAATTATGCCTTAATTTTCTACATTCTCCTCATTAAGTTTCTCTTAAGATAGTTTAATTTGAGTTATTTTACATCTTACTTACCCTCATGTCCTTCCTTTAATTTGGAATTATTCTAAGTTTTTAGGATAAGACCTTATTCTTGATTCTTTCCATTTTATGAATTCCTAATTAATTCCTAATTATCACTTTAATTAAGTTTCACTTAAATTTCGTATTTCTTATGAGATTCTTTTCTAGAGGGATTCCCTTGATTATTGAGTTCCTTGTTTTAAGCTCATTCATATTCACTTAGAAAATTGTTCTAAGGTTTTTTAAGTTTCACGCACTCTTATTCTTCCTTTAAATTCCAAAAATCACTCTTAGGATACTAATTTAAGCTTCTTTCCAATCACAATGTTAATTACTTAACTCTTAATTACTAAATATCCAAGGTTACCCAAAAATTACACAATTGGACCCAAAATGGCCCTAGAGGCCGTGAGCCTCTCTAAAGGGTAAGAACCCAAATTTTTCTTTGATTCAATTGTTATCTACTTGATTAATCATCTCTTCACTTGTTGCAAAATTTTAAATCATAAACACCCTATGGAGGGGTTGTGGCCGTGAGCCTCAATGGGGAAAGCAAGGAATCCTTGCCCCTAATTCATGTTTCCAATCAATCAAAACCAATCTAAGATCATCAATATATATATACATTCAATCAAATAAATCATACATGATGAAATCAATACATAGTCATCAAAATCACATATCAAAAGGAGTAACCTTAACAAGGGTTTCCCACAACCAACACCCAATACAAGTCTCCCACTACCAATAGAGGTTGAAGTGGATAGTCTTCCTCTTACCAAGAGAGAAAACAAGCAAAGATCTCCCTTGAAGCTCCTTGATGAATTTCGGCCATGCTCACCAAAAATCCTAAGAATCACAACTCAATAAATCAACACAAAGGCTTGAAAAAGAATGGATCAATGGTCATGGTGATGGCCATGAAAACGAAAATGAAGAAGGAAAGATAAGAGATCAAGAATCTTACCCTACAGTCTCAACTTTGAAGCTTGAAGAAGATGATGAAGATGAAAGCTTTTCAAGTAGATTCAAACTAGGAAAGTGTTTAGAAAGTGATGGAGATTAAGAAAATGTGGTTGTTAGAAATTTTTGTGATCTTTGGAGGGCATGGAAGGGTGTGGCCGTGTGGTAGGGTAGAGAGAAGGAGGAGAAAATGTGAAGAAAAGAGAGAGAGAAAATGTAGAGAGAGAAGTTGATAGTAAAAAGTGTTGTAGCTTTTTAGTGTTTTGCAAATTTAGAACAGAAAACTTAATTAGGTGAAAGCACATTTTTGGCTCCAAAATGGCCTTGTGGCTGTGAGGTGTGCGGAGAATAGAGAGAGAGTGTGTAGCTTCCTTGAGAAGCTTGGGAGGAAGCTTCCTTGAAGCTTCGTGCGCTTCCGGATAAAGTAAAGTAATATTGTCTCCTAAAGTGAACACTCTAGAAAATATGATTAACACTCTACTAGAATTATTATCTTGTGAACAAAAATTACCGTTAATAGAAACAATATTTATTGTTCATCGGATAATTTTAGGGTACAACGATTTTATTTATCAGATAAAATTTTGAAAAATGTAAACCTCGTAAATTGTGCCCAATCTTGGGTTTAGTAAGATCCTCGTCTACGTTTCCACAGTCCAAAGTTTACCAGCTTCGGAAAAAATATTTCATTTTCCCCAGCTCTGCTCAGTGTGCACGCAAATTGAGAAATATATTAAAATAATTGATAGTTCTGGAAAAATCCATAAAAATTCTCAAAAATCACAAATATTAGAAAATGGCTATTTATCATGAAACAAACAATTTCTAGGGTGTTACACTGACTCTGCTCAGTGTGGACGCAAAATGAGGAATATATTAAAATATTTGACGTTTCCGGAAAAATCTAGAAAAATTCTCAAAAATCATAAATATTATAAAATGATTATTTATGATAAAACAAATAATTTTCAGGGTGTTACAACTCTTCCTTTCTAAAAAAAAAATTCGTCCACGAAATTTTCATACCTTAGACCAGTTGTTGGTGGTTCTCCTTCATCTTCTCTTCCAACTCCTACGTTGCATCTCCGGTCTTTTCATTCCAGATCACTTTCACTAATGAGATTTCCTTTCCTCTGAGTTGTTTTACTCTCATATCATCAATCCTTATAAGAGGTGCCTCATAGGTTAAGTTCTCTTTCAATTGTACTGTATCCGGTGCTATAACATGGTTCAGGTCAGGAATATATTTTTGCAGTTGTGACACATGAAAGACATTGTGAAGGTTTAAAAGAAAATGTGGTAAGGCTATCTGGTAAGCTACTGGACCTATCCGGCGAAGAATTTGGTAAGGTCTAAGGAATTTGGGAGTAAGTTTTCTAGAAATCAGAACTCGGCCGACCCCAATCGTTGGCGTGGCTTTCAAAAATACATGCTCGCCTTCCTCAAATTCAAGAGGCTTTCTTCTTTTGTCTGCATAGCTCTTCTACCGACTTTGAGCTGTCCTCATCTTTTCCTGAATCATCTTGACCTTCTCAATCGTCTATTGTATAATATTAGGTCCAACAGTAAGGCGCTCTCTGTCTTGGTACCAACACAAAGGTGTTCGGCACCATCGTCCATACAGAGCTTCATGTGCCATCCCTATGCTTGAATGAAAACTGTTGTTGTAGGTGAACTCTGCCAATGGTAAGACTTCATCCCAACTTCTAGTCTGTTCTAAAGCGCAAGCCCTGAGCAAATCCTCTAACGATTGGATCGTCTTTTCCAATTGCCCATCGGTTTGTGGATGGTAAGCAGAACTCAATCGTAGCTTTGTTCTCAATGCTTCTTGCAAACTTTGCCAAAACTTTGTTCCCAATGTAAACCTCGTAAATTATGCCCGACCTCAGGTTTAGTAAGATCCCCCGTCAATGTTTCCATAGTCCAAAGTTTACTAGCCTCGGAGAAAATATTTCATTTTCTCTGGCTCGGCACAGTGTATACGTAAATTGAGAAATATATTAAAATAATCGACAGTTCTAAAAAAATTCACAAAAATTTTCAAAAATCACAAATATTAGAAAATGACTATTTATCACAAAACAAACAATTTTTGGGGTGTTACACTGACTCTGCTCAGTATGCACGTAAAATGAGAAATATATTAAAATATTTGATATTTTGAAAAAATTTAGAAAAATTCTCAAAAATCATAAATATTATAAAATGATTATTTATTATGAAACAAATAATTATCAGAGTGTTACACCTTCCTCTTCAATTGATAATGTTTTAATTGTTGAAGGGCTTAAACATAATTTGCTTAACATTAGTCAATTATGTGATATAGGAAATACAATTATATTTGATTCTAACTGTTGCATAATTGAAGGAAAAGATGATAAGCAAGTTAAGTTTGTTGGTCACAGGGTCAATAACATATACATGATTAGCCTTGATGATATATCTTCAAATATGCAAAATGCTTTATGAGTAAGGAAGATGATCCATGGTTATGTCATAGAAGAATTGCTCACATTCACATGGATCACGTAAATAAGTTAGTCTCAAAAGAGCTAGTAATTGGACCTCCCAAGCTCAAATTTTAAAAATATAAACTTTGCGATGGATGTCAAAAGAGAAAACAAGTAAAGGTCTCTTTTAAAGTTAAAAACATTATTTCAACTACTAGACCTTTACAACTTTTGCACATGGATCTTTTTGGTCCTTCTAGAACAATGAGCTTTGGTGGAAATTACTATCCATTAGTGATTGTGGATGATTTTTTTTAGGTTTACATGGACATTGTTCTTATCTTACAGAAATGGTGCTTTTCCATCTTTTAAAAGACTTGTCAAAGTTATCCTAAATAAAAAAGGTTTTTGTATTGCATCCATAAGAAGTGATCATGGTGGTGAGTTTGAAAACCATGAGTTTGAAACCTTTTGTGATGAACATGGCATTGAGCATAATTTTTTTGCTCCTAGAACTCCATAACAAAATGGGGTTGTAGAAAGAAAAATCGATCTTTAGAAGAAATGACAAGAACTATGCTCAATGAGGCTAACCTTCCTAAGTACTTTTGAGCAGATACGGTAAATACCGCTTGTTATGTTATGAAGAGAGCCCTAATAAAGCCAATTTTAAAGAAAACCCCCTATGAGTTGTACAAGGGAAGGAAGCCAAATGTTTCACACTTTCATGTCTTTGGATGTAAATGTTTTGTTCTTAATAATGAAAAGGATAACTTGAGAAATTTTGATGCCAAGTTGGATGAAGGTATATTTCTTAGCTATTCTATGCATAGTAAAGCTTTTAGAGTTTACAATAAAAGAACTATGACCATAGAAGAGTCCATTCATTTTGCTTTTGCTGAAACTAACCCAAATGAACCGAGAAAGGCTTTGGTTGATGATATTACAAAAATGTTGGCAAAGACACACTTGGAGAACCAAGGGAAAGAAGTCAAAAAGCAAAAAAGAGAGCCCATTTGATTCCCCAAGGCAAGAGAACTCACAAATCATGGACCTTCCTGAGGAATAGAGGACATCAAGATATCACTCTCTTGACAATGTGATAGGTGATGTATCAAAAGGGATAACCACTCATAACTCTCTTAGAGATACATGTAATCATATGGATTTTGTCTCTCAAGTTGAACCAAAAGACATAAATGAGGCCATTAATGATGAACATTGGATCTTGGCCATGTAAGATGAACTAAACTAATTTGAAAGAAATTAAGTTTGGGAGTTAGTTCCAAGGCCCAATGATCATCCCATAATTGGCACCAAATGGGTCATTAGCAACAAACTTGAAGAAACAAGCTTAATAATAAGAAACAAAGCCAGACTTGTAGCTAAAGGATATAATCAAGAAGAAGACATAGATTATGAGGAAATGTGCACCCGTAGCTAGATTAGAGGCCATAAGAATGCTTCTTACATATGCATGCATTATGGATTTCAAACTTTATCAAATGGATGTCAAAAATGCATTCTTAAATAGTTTTATATAAGAAAAGGTGTATGTGGAACAACCTCCTAATTTTGAAAACTTTGAACTACCAAACCATGTTTTTAAATTGAAAAAGACCTTGCATGACTTAAAATAGGCTCCTAGAGCTTAATATGAAAGGTTGAGCAAGTTTCTTTTAGAAAAAAAGGCTTATCTAGAGGAAAGGTTGACACTACTCTCTTCATCAAGCATAAAAGCATGACATAGTTCTTGTTCAAATATATATTAATGATATAATATTTGGTGCTACTAATGAATTTCTTTGTAAGGAGTTTGATAATATCATGCAAAATGAGTTTGAGATGTCTATGATGAGTGAACTCAACTTTTTCCTTGGACTCCAAATCAAGCAAACAAAGGATAAGACTTTCATAAGTTAATCCAAATATTGTAAGGAGCTACTCAAAAAGTTTAGAATGGACAACATCAAGCATATGGCTACTGTAACATCCTCTAAAATATGTTAGACTTATAAATAGTTATAGAAGTAGCTTAATACTTCTATAACATGCCTGTTTAATTTTGTGACAATTTGAGTTAGTTTAGGCACTTTGTTGCAACCCAAAAGGTGAAAAGTAGCTTAAAATGACGCAGATATTAGCATAAATAGCTTAGCTAATGGAAATAGATGTGAACAATTTATTTCTAAGTCACAAATGTGTATACTGTGATATGGTTAAAATTTGAGAATAATCAGAGTTAGTTTGGCACTTTTAAGCATGCTGGTTGTGTGTTTTAATGTCAGATTGACTAGTTACAGATATGAAAATTTATGATACTGGTGAAACAATTTTTTTAAAGAATCTTAGTATTTATTTTAAAGTTTTTAGAAATTAGAAAACTTGAATTAGCTAAATCTAAGTGCTTTGAGCATATCAGGAAGTACTAGTTTAGTATCATAAGGCTATAAGCCCTCCACGATTTTCAACCACAATTATTGACCCTTATTTCATGATATTTCAAGCCTTTTACCTTGTTTCTCACTTTCCATCTCATGGCTGTTTTTAAAAATAGAAGAAGGAGGAGGAGAACAAGAGCAAAGGAAGAAAGAAAGAAAATTAAAACAAAGAAGAAGGGGAAGTCTAAGATCCAAGATTGAAGCTTGAATCTCCACTCCTTGCAACACCAAAAGGTAGGGGTTCTTGAGCTCAAACCATCTTTTATTTCTCATGTCCATGTTTATGCTTGTTTGAGGTTTAGATGGTCAAAATGAGGTTTAGATGGTCAAAATGAGGTTTTGAGGTGTTTTGAGTGATTTTCTTGCTTGGATAAGTTTTAAGAGTTGTTTATGACTTGTTCATGATATGAGTTTGGATTAGAAACTTAGAACTCTCCATTTGAACCTTTAATGCTCAAAGTGAGAAAATTGGGGTTTGGATGAGTGATTTGGTTCAAGAATCCAAAATTGATGAAAAGAGTTAGTGATTAATGTTTCTTATATGTTAGTAAACTTGTTAAGGACATAAAATCACCTAGAAACTAATTTGGAGTAGCTGAATTTCGTGGTTTGCACCAATGGAACAGTGCATCCATCTACAGAATTCTATAGATTTGCTGTTAGGCAATCGACGCTTAGGTGCTTAGGGCTTGCGCACTCAGGCACCCAATGCCCAGAAGCATCTCTTTTCAGTTCACACGATGGGCACCCAAGTGCCTGCAGCACGCGCTCAAGCGCCCATCAGCCAGAGAGTTGCGCCTTAAAGCTATCAGTAGCTAGGCGCTAGAGCATCGAGACAGGGCATAATCTATTTTTAGCATGTGATGCTAATTGAATTCCTTACTTGGTGGGATCATTTGTGTAAGTCCTTTAGGGTGTAATGAGACACATTTGGGGATATTTCTTGGAGAGGGTTATCAACTTGCATATGTGAAAAGTGTGGGAATTTTAGACATTCAAAGTGTGATAGAATGCCTATATTAGTGTTTAGAACCTTGATCAACATGAGGTTGATCTTGAAATCACTTGTGAAGTGATGGTGTGAGGTGCTAGATACAATTCTTGTTAGTGACATGAATCTTGCTTTCTTTGCGTGATAAGTTAGCTTGGATTTCCATGGTTACTTGTATTGTATTGTGATACCTTTGCATGTTTTATTTTCAAACTTGTCATTTGTTATTTTCTTATATATTGTAACCTTAGATGGTGTGCACAATCACGTGACCTAGGAATGAGGTGTTGGATCCAATTTCTCTTAGCATTACTGCTATGATGGCCAGGGTTACCGATGTATGAGGTTAGTATTAGTACTCTCACCTTGGTGAGGGGAATGAGTTTACACATCACCAAGTAATTTCAGGGTTTTTTATGCCTATCCTACCCAGTAAATACAAGGGAACAAGGTTCTTGGGAAATAAGTGAGTAACATGTGCTTTCCAAACTTGCATAAACATTGCATCATTATATTATTTGACGTTGAGTGAGCATAATCATATATCATAACATAAAACATTGCATTTGTTGATGACTGTATGGGCTGTTATCTTGCATGGTTGCTTGTTTGATTATATCTCAGGATTGTTTGAGTGATTTCTTTGATATTATTATTATCATATATTCTGTTACATAGTGTGTATATATGTTTTCAGTTAGTTTATTTGTTATAAATAAATAACTACTGGTTTTGGCATACAAATACTGAGAAATTTGTGATTTCTTACCCCCTCCGTGTCTCCATGTAAATCCAGGTGAAGACCCTCCAAATAAAAAGGGCAAAAAGATGAAGCAAAAGACTTAGTTTTAGTTATTTTGTTTCTTTATGTATTAGCTAGTGTGTATTTACTATGCTTTTTAGTTTGTAAAAGTTTATGTATTATAGTGTGGCTTTTTAGCCAATGATGTATATATATGATCTTTTTCCACCATTCGTGGCTCTCTATAATGATTGCGTAGGTTATTATAGTTTTATGTTTTATACATTTTTAGAAAATGACATACTTGATACGATTTATCTTGAAATATTCTAGTTATTTTATAATAATTCTATTAGGGTGTTACATTATGGTATCAGAGCAGTTCATCCTGTTGTGTCGTGATGTGGACTAACTATGCTTAGGTATGTTTAGGAGTTCCTCTGTGTGTTGTGCATTTCTTTGTCTCTTGTATGAGATGTTTGAAAGAACTGCACGACTTGCCTTTGGTATAACTATTTTTAGCTACTGTTGCACGGTTACATGATATTGAGACTGATCAGCTCGATATTTATTATTATGTGTGTACAGGAAATTATGGTGTCTCCTAAGAGAACCTATGGGAACAAGAACTCAGCCAATGAAGGCCCTGACATGGTTGGAGCCCTTATGGCAATGGCTGATGCAATGAGGGAGTAGGCAGCCACTGCCTTAGAAGCTATGCGGGAGCAGACAGTCACTACTACTGAAGCTATTAGAGAGCAAGCAGCTGCAACTGCAAGAATGTTTAAGAGGATGGGAATAACTCAACATCAACCACCTGCACCACCACCACCACATCATCAGTGGCAACCAAACCAAGAGATAGTTGGGAGGAATCAGACTTTCCAAGACCTCTCAGAGTTCAGGAAATCTAATTTATCATCTTTCAAGGGGGAGTATGACCCAGTCAGAGCTGAGGGTTAGCTCAAAGGAATGGAGAAGATTTTTATTATTATGGCTTGCTTATATGAGTAAAGGGTGCTTTTTGCTTCATTTATGCTGGTAGGTGAAGCAGAGGATTGGTAGGTGGATGTCAAGAGAACTTTTGAGGTGTCAAGAACTCTTGTTACGTGGGAGATCTTTAAGAATTCTTTTATGAGAAAGTTCTTTCCACTAAACCTTCAGAATGCAAAGGAGATGGAATTTCTTAGGGTGGAGTAGGGGGACATGTCTGTTAGCTAGTTTGTGGTCAAATTCAATGAATTGTCGAAGTTCTCGTCTTGCATCAGGCTTAACCCAGATGAATCATGGAAATGTGTTAAGTTTGAGGAGGGACTGAGAGAAGACATTTAGAAATATCTAGTTGTTTAAGATTCGGGACTTTGCAATTTTGGTGAATAAATGTCGTATCATAGAAAGGCCTGCCTAGAAGCCTTTAGTAGAGCCTAAGTCACCAGACTTTCCTAAAAGGAAGTGGGGTAACGAAAAGTTCAAGAAGGGAGTTTCTTAATCTAGCTTTTCTCAAGAGAAAGGGAAGCAGGTTCAAAAGGAGTTTGTGGGGCTTAAGTGTTCCAAGTGTGGGAAACAACATGGAGACTAGCCTTGCTCAGTGTGCTTTGTGTGTGGATAGCCTGGGCATTTTGCTAAAAGTATCCATCAAGGAAGAAAGCCACGCCTATCCAGAAACCACAAGCTAGGGGGAGAGTTTACACTCTAGGTGGTGAAGCGGTGACTTTGTCTTCCGACCTTATCCAAGGTAAATGCATAATTTATAATCATCTTTTAACTGTGTTGTATGATTCGGAAGCATCCCACTTCTTTGTTTCTAATGATTGTGTGAATGAGCTGAATTTACCTGTGTTCGAACTTTCATATGATTTATGTGTATCTACTCCTACCGATAAATCGGTTACAACATCCAAAGTGTGTCTTGAGTGTTGTGTAAAGGTAAAAGATAGGATTTTCCTTGTAAACCTTATATGTTTGCCTCTTGTAGATATTGGTATCATTCTTGGCATGGATTGGTTATCCGCCAACCATGTAGTGTTGAATTGTTGAGATAAATCCCTAGTTTTCTTATTTGATATACCTAACAGAGTCTTTCCATCGAGTCAGTGTATCTGAATGTGAATCTGGTTAATTTTTGTTTAGAGGAAGGATCTCTAGGATATGTCCTATTGTTTTCGCTAAGTGTTGAGGTTGAGCAAAGCTTAGGTTAAATACCTATGGTGAGTGAATATCCTGAAGTATTCCCAAGTAATGAAGTGGAGCCGCCACCCAAGTGAGAAATAGAGTTTACTATAGACTTAGTGCCTGGGACGGGACCTATCTCTATAGAACCCTATAGGATGGCACCACAAGAGTTAGTAGAACTCAAGAAGCAAATTGAGGATTTATTAGACAAACAATTCATTAGGATGAGTGTTTCTCTGTGGGGAGCACCTATGTTACTAGTGAAGAAAAAAGATAGTACCATGAGGCTCTGTGTGGATTACAGACAGCTGAACAAGGTGACCATTAAAAATAAGTATCCATTACTAAGGATAGATGATTTAATGGATCAACTAAGAGGAGCTGTGATTTTCTCAAATATTGATCTTAGGTCTAGGTTTCATCAGATAAGGGTTAAGGAAGAGGATATCCCTAGGACCACTTTTCGAACTAGGTATGGGCATTTTAAATACCTCGTGATATCCTTTGGGTTGACAAATACACCGGCAGTGTTCATAGATTACATGAATGTTATCTTTAAACCCTACTTGGATTAGTTTTTTGTGGTGTTTATTGATGATATCTTAATCTATTCTAAGATTGTGGAGGAGCATGAACAACATTTGAGGATAGTGTTGGAGACCCTTAAGGAGAATAGGTTGTTTGCAAAACTATCTAAATGTGAGTTCTGCCTTTAACAAGTGTAGTTTTTGGGATATGTGATATCTCAGGGTGGGATTTCTGTGGACCCAAGCAAGGTAGATGCAGTGTTGTAGTGGGAGAGACCCACCACTGTGACTAAGATAAGAAGCTTCATAGGCCTGGCAGGGTACTATATAAGGTTCATAAGGGGTTTTTATTAGTTACCGCTACCCTTGACTAGATTGACTAGGAAAGGTAGTACTTTTGAGTGGACTCAGAATAGTGAGGATAATTTCCAAGAGTTAAAATTGAGGTTGACTACTACGCTAGTATTGGTAATTCCAGATCCTTTGAAGAACTTTAAGGTGTATTATGACACGTCAAAGATGGGGTTGGGGTGTGTTCTGATGCAATATAGTAGAGTTGTTGCCTATGCATCGAGGCAGTTGAGGCCTCTGTGTTTGACTATGCTATAATGAAGTTTAGTTTTGCTGATAACAAACACGAAGATGATAAGAAGACCAAGTCCAAGAACTTTGAGATAAGCTTTAGGACTTAGAGTCTCTTTGTACGGGGATCTTTTTGGATATCTCATGGTCTTTTACAAGATAAGACAAAAACATTTTTTAAACTTATCCCAAAACTGTATTTGATCTTGAAAATCATTTAAAAGGTTTTGGTGTTTTTAAAAAAATGATCTAGGCTCCTTTTAAAGTATTCACACATGTTTTAGAAATAGAGTTATTCGAATAACCCATGAGTTATTCGAATAATGTTTTCAAATGGCTGTGCACACCTCTGTTTTTGCAAGTGTTATTCAAATTACATTCTTGTTATTCGAATACAATCTTTTAGAATGGCTTGTTCTTGTATAAGCTATTCGAATAACTCCAGAGTTATTCGAATAGACCTATTTTTTAGAAATCTTTTTAAAGTAGTGTTATTCGAATAACTCATGTGTTATTCGAATAACCATTTTCAGAACTGGTTATTTTAAGAACATATTATTCAAATAATCCAAGGTTTATTCGAATAAACATGAATCCTGTTTTAGAAAGAAACGACTATATTTTGTATTAATTACGTGAATTAATTGCTTCAACGACTATTTTCTTCTACAACTTTATAAATAGAGACCATGGGTCTCTTCTGTTAATTGCTCAGCTATCTGAATAAATTTATGCTTGCTTTGAAAACGTGATTTATAATTTTAACATATTTTTTGTGCTCTTTTTGTAAAAACTTTGAGATATCCTTAGAGAGCTTCTTAGCGCTTCAATTTGTGACATTTACTCTATGTGAAAGTTTCTCTTCATCTATTTTCTGCTTCTCTATATCGAGGGTGAGGTATTCCTTAAGGTTTGTATAAGGGTGAGGTATCCCTGCAGGCTGAGGATTTAGCACAAGGGTAGAGTTTTCCTGTGTGTGAAAAGTGCTCCATTTTGTAACGGTAACAAGCACTTATTGAAGCTTGTATTCATAGTGAAAAATATCGGATATTTTTTGAGGACTGGACATAGGCCACAAGTGGTTTAGCGGTCGAACTAGGATAAATATTGTGCTTGCTTTTTTCTTCTCAATCTTTTTATTTACTGCAGTTTATTATTATTGCATAATTATTTATCTGTTGTTCTTAAGTTTTTCTTTTTCCTCTCATAATTTCACATCTTTTATTTAATAGCTTCAACATTTGTTTTTTGTTTTAAAAGCATTTGTAAAAATTTTCTATACTCAATTCACCCCCTCTCTTGAGTACTGAAGCTACTTGGTAACAAATGGTATCAGAGTTAGACTCTTGTTTAAAGAGCTTAGCAGCTTCAAGAGAACATGACTTCCTCAAATGGCTTTTCAGAGGGATCTTCCATAAATCGACCACCCTTTTTCAATGGGGATGGTTATGCCTATTGGAAGGAAAGATTGAAAATTTTCATCAAAGCTATTGATCTCGATGTGTGGGATGCTGTCGAAAACGACACATTTATACCTACAAAAAAGGTCGATAATGTTAAAATCGAGACACCAAGAAGTGATTGGTCTGATGAGCATAAAGGAAAAGTTCAACACAATTTAAAAGCCAAAAACATCATTACCACTGCCTTGGCGTATGATGAATTTTTCAGAATTTTAAATTGTAAAGCTACTAAAGAAACGTGAGATACTTTACAAGTTGCCCATGAGGGTACTAGTGAAGTAAAGAGGTCGAGAATAAATTCTCTTACTCGTGAATATAAATTATTTAGAATGAACTAAGGAGAAAGCATTCAGGAAATGCAAAAGAGGTTTACCCACATTGTTAATCACTTTGCATCATTAGGAAAAAAAATTTCTAACGAAGATTTAATTAACAAAGTTTTGAGATATCTGAGCAGGATTTGGCAACCCAAGGTGACAGCCATATCAGAATCAAGAGATTTGTCAACAATGACGTTAGCTACCCTCTTTGGGAAACTTCATGAACACGAACTGGAGCTGAGCAGGTTAAGTCAAAGTGAAGAAAATGATAAGAAGAAAAAGGGAATCGCACTTAAAGCCACTTCCTCCAATATCAATAATGAAGATGAAAATGATGGAGAAGAAGCAAACAACCTTGAGTTAAATGAAGAGAACCTCAGTCTCTTGGTAAAGAAATTTGGAAGGTTTCTCAAAAAGAAAGGAACTCAAAGAAGACCATCATTCTCCCAAAAGAAGACCCATCAAAAAGGGGAAAGAGCATCATCAACTCCAACTTGTTACGAGTGCAGAAAACTAGGCCACATCAAGATGGAGTGCCCAATATATAAAAAAAAATGGAGAAACATGAAAAGAAACCCTTTAAGGACAGAAAAGAAAGAAGAGCCTACATAGCATGGGATGACAATGATATGGACTCCACTGATAGTTCAGATAGCGAAGAAGTCTATATATGTCTTATGGCCAAAAGAGAAGAAGAAGAAGAAAGCAATAATGAGGTAAGTTCTAGCTATAATTTATCACATTCTTATGATAAATTACAAAATGCTTTTGAAGAATTACATAAAGAATCGATAATGCTAACAAAATTAATCTCCTCATCTAAGAAAACAATTTCTTCTTTAGAAAATCAAATTCTTGTTTAAACAAAGAAATTGAGGAATTAAAAATTGAAAATAAAATATTAGGATTAATCGATGCTTGCTAATTTGCTCTTCATATGTTTCAACTTCTTCATCTTGTTTATCATGTCAAATTCTTGAAAAAGAAATTGAAAACTTAAAGAACACAATTTCAAAATTCACTTTTGGAAGAGATAACTTAAATATTTTATTAGGAAAACAAAGAGCTGCTTTTCAAAAAGCTAGGATAGGTTACAACCCCAAAAATCAACATAAATCCTATAAAAATTTCTTTGTTCATTCAAGTACTTCTAGCAGTCCTTTTATTAAATGTTTCTATTGTAGGAAGAAAGGACATAGTGCATCAACATGTAATGCTAGGAAAAATATAAATACAAAGAGTATAACAAAAATGGTTTGGGTTCCTAAGGGTACTATTCCCAAAACTAACACTCAAGGACCCAAGAAAATTTGGGTACCAAAAGTTAAAAATTACACATGTATTGTAGGTGTGCTTGAAGGCCAGGAGCTCAAATTAGTATTTCGATAGCGACTGCTCCAAGAACATGACCGGAGATTACTCCAAGTTCATATTTCTTATTCCCAAGAATCATGGACATGTTACATATGGTGATAACAACAAAGAAAATATTCTTGGAATTGACAAAGTCGTTAAGAGTCCTAATTCCTCTACAGATAATGTATTGCTTGTTGAAGGACTCAAACACAACTTGCTTAGTATTAGTCAATTATGTGATAAAGGAAATAGAGTAATTTTTGACTCAAATTGTTGCACAATTGAAGATAAAAATGATAAGCATGTTAAGATCATCGGTCATAGAGTTAATAATATTTATATGATTAGCCTTGATGATATATCCTTAAATGATGCGAAATGCCTTTTAAGTAAGAATGATGATTCATGGTTATGACATAGGAGAATTGCACACATTCACATGGATCACCTAAAAAAGTTGGTCTCTAAAGAGCTAGTAATTAGACTACCTAAACTCAATTTTATAAAAGATAAATTATGTGATGCATGACAAAAGGGAAAACAAGTAAAAGTTTCTTTTAAAGCAAAAAATATAGTTTCAACTTCTAGACCTTTATAGATTTTGCACACGGATCTTTTTGGACCATCTAGAACTATAAGCTTTGGTGGGAATTACTATGCTTTAGTGATTGTGGATGCTTTTTCTAGGTTCACATGGACTTTATTTCTTTCAAATAAAAATGATGCATTTCTAGCATTTAAAAGACTTGCTAAAGTTACCTAAAATGAAAAGGTTTTTCTATTTCTTCTATAACAATTAACCATGGTGGCAAATTTGAAAATCATGCTTTTGAAACCTTCTGTGATAAACATGACATTGAACATAATGTTTCAGTCCCTAGAACTCCACAACAAAATGGAGTTGTAGAAAGGAAAAATTGATCTTTAGAAGAAATGGCGAGAACTATGCTCAATGAGGCTGCTCTTCTAAAGTATTTTTGGGCGGATGCTGTAAGCACCGCTTGTTATGTAATAAACAGGGCCCTTATAAGGGCAATTTTAAAGAAAACCCCATATGAATTATACAAAGGAAGAAAGCCAAATTTCTCATATTTTCACGTTTTTGGTTGCAAATGTTTTGTTTTGAACAATGGAAAAGACAACCGAGGTAAGTTTGATGCTAAGTCTGACGAAGGTATATTTCTTGGATATTCAAATCATAGCAAAGCCTTTAGAATCTATAATAAAAGAACTATGACTGTTGAAGAATCCATTCATGTTGCATTTGATGAAACTAACCCAAATGGATTGAGAAATGATTTTGTTGTTGATGATGTTGCAGAGGCTTTGGCAAAAACCCACTTGGATGACAAAGAAATAGAAGAGAGAAAGCAAGAAGAAAGTCAAGAGGAACCTCCAAATCAAGAGAATTCGCAAGTCATGGACCTTCCCAAGGAATGGCAAACCTCAAGATACTATCCACTTGACCAGGTAATAGGTGATGTATCCAAAGGTGTAAGTACTCAAAAATCAATTAGAAATGCATGTAACCATATGGCTTTCGTTTCTCAAATTGAACCTAAAGACTTAAATAAAGCTTTTGATGATGAACATTGGATCTTGGCAATGCAAGAAGAGTTAAATCAATTTAAAAGAAATCAAGTATGGGAATTGGTTCCAAGGCCCAATGATCATCCAATTATAGGCACCAAATGGGTCTTTAGGAACCATCTTCATGAAGTTGGCCTAATAACAAGAAATAAAGCTAGGCTTGTAGCTAAAGGGTATAATCAAGAAAAAGGAATAGATTATGAAGAAACTTATGCACCTGTAGCTAGACTAGAAGCTATTAGAATGTTACTTGCTTATACTTGCATCATGGATTTTAAGTTATATCAAATGGATGTTAAAAGCACTTTTCCAAATGGTTTTATTCAAAAGGAGGTATATGTTGAACAACCCCCAGGTTTTGAAAATAGTGAACTACCCAACCATGTTTTCAAACTTAAGAAGGCTTTATATGGCTTAAAACAAGCTTCTAGAGCTTGGTATAAAAGGTTGAGTAAGTTTCTTTTAAAACACGATTTTTTAAGAGGCAAAGTTGATACAACTCTTTTCATTAAAAACAAAAAACATGACATCCTTGTAACATCCCAGATTTTAGCTATTTTATAGTAATGATTGAATTTCATTGTTTTGTGTTTTCTGTATACTGTAAAATTAATTTGACTGTTCTGAGACTATTTTTGATCATTGTGTGATATTTGCTTCGGGTCAGGAAAATAATAATTTTTGGACCGAAAAAAATCTTATTTGATTTATTCAGAGACGGGGGATCTTACAAAACCCGAATCTGAGAGACACATAAATGAATCTTTTAATTTTTAGAATTTATCTGTGAAATAAAAATATTTCTCAAAAAATAATCTGCTGTTTTATTTATAGCAGCTTCTGCTATGAATTATTGGACCTGATATATTTTATTTGACAGAAAATGTACTTAGAATATTTTCTGTAACCTAATTTAAAATGAACCAATAGAAACAAGTTAAAAATGATGGTTGGACTTTTCTAACCAATAAGAAATGGTCTAAGTTGAAATGTTTGACTAGTTACAAAGTAACTAAATAAACCTAATTTAGTTATCTAAATTGCCTAATTAGAAACTAAATGAAACTAACCTAGTTACTAATTAGTTAGGATCTAGTTACTAACTAAATATCCTAATTTCATCTAGAAGCTATGACTAGTCATGACATATGCAATGACCTATTTAACTAGTTAGCTATATAACTAGATAGTTAATTCAAGTAACTAGAAAACCTAATCTAGTTAGTTGTTGTTTGCTTGAAGAGTAACTAGAACTAAAATAGAAACAAACTAAGTTACCTTTCCCTATGAAGTTACACGGCCAAGAGGCTTCTCCAAGCTTCTTGAATGCTCTTGTATGACACTATGATGACCAAGGGATGACCAAGCCATGTGCCTTTGCATGTGAACACAAAATGATATTTTACTATCATGATTATTCTTTTATTTTTCCTTCACTACCTCACACGGCTGCACACTTCTCTAAACTCTCAATTTGCATTTTCTCTTACCTAAAAAGCTAAGCCTTCATCTTTTCTCTCCAAACTCTCAAGAACACAAGAACTTTTCCCTTTTCTTTTTCTTCTTAGAGGATTTAGCCAGCCACCCAAAACCCTACTTCCACTCTTCTATAATTTTACTTCTCTACACTTTCTAAACCTAAACCATATCCTACACACTTTTTATCTTAGAGGTTTTGCTTAAATCAATTTCTAAATGCTTCAAAAACCAAGCTTTGGTTTACTTCCCTAAAAGTAAACTTTTGATCCTATGGTTCTAAGTTGAGTTTTTGATTTTCTAGACCATGATTGTTCCATGGTTCTTTACTCTTAAGCCTTGTTTGTGATTCTTAGAATTGTTTAAAGTTGTTAGGGATTTTTGAGGTGAAGTTCACAAAAAGAGGAATGAACTTGAAGATTATTGTCTTCCTTGAGGTAAGAGGGAGATTAACATCATCAACTATGAGTTGGTGATGAGGAGATGAGTTGTTTGTGGTGAAAAACCTATAAGGGTTTATTCACTTGTTATTCTATGCTTCTTTATTTGTGATTGTGGT
This sequence comes from Ormosia semicastrata, assembly GCA_029884595.1. Lineage (NCBI taxonomy): Eukaryota > Viridiplantae > Streptophyta > Magnoliopsida > Fabales > Fabaceae > Ormosia > Ormosia semicastrata. The sequence continues at coordinate 83,990,907 of JAQQTO010000060.1, forward strand.
GTTTATGGTTTTGAATTTATGGTTGCATGTGTGATGGTATGACTATAGCTTTGATAATATATGTGTATGTATAATTTTGGAAGCATTCAAATGTATGTGTAATTTAGGATGTGAACAACATGTTGAGAAGATTACATGAGAGCTCCAAAGAGCTTAGAGGCACACGGCCTCATCACATTCTAGAGGACCAAGAGTCCTAAATTATGGTTTCAAAATGAGGATTAAAGGTTTTTGTGACAAGAAAATTAATTAGGAGATTTTACAAAGTTTTCAAGTATTAGAAAATAGAGTACAATGAATTTTGAAGCAAGGTGGAAATTCGGCCAACATGCTAAGTTTTATTATTCAAGATCCAAAAATACTTTTCTAAGTATAACCTTAAGTGTTTTTAATAATAAGAAATCATTTTGGTAAGTTTGGTAATTTAAAATGAAAGTAACTATGTTTTTAGAAATAAAATTAGTTTACTAAACTATGTAGTAAAATAAATGCGAGTACTTGAAACTTACTGACATATAGCTCACCCTATGGGTTTCGAAGCGCATCAGGAAGTTTTGAGCTGTAAGATCCTAAGTGAAACAAAGAAATACAACATTTTGGGAAATAGTATAAATACTGATCTTTAGAGGGACTATATTGTAATTATTAATTTAAGAAAGATTATATTACAAATATTTTCTAAAAAGAGGGACTATTTTGTAAATATTATTTTAGGAAGGACCATTATGAAAAATATTATTTAAACAAGGACTTTTATGTAAATATTATTTGATGAGGGACTATTATGTAAATAGTAGGAATAAAAATCAAATCATTGAGAAAAATATTATTTTTCGTTAAATATGTTAGAAATATTTTAAGTAATTGAAAATACGTTAAAAATATTTACGTGACCCAAAAATAGTAATTTTAGGCTACGCGATTGAGAAAATGCAATAAAATATTTACGCGATTTGAAAAATCCTTACGCGTTTTGAAAATGTAGGAAAAATGTTTCGCAATTTCGAAAATGCAATAATATCGCTACGCGATTAAGCGTAAACAGCAGTTTGCTGTCGGGCAATTGTGGTGGGCTCGGTTGTGGTAAATCTCGATATAACCAAGAAAAGGTGAAGATATATAAGACGCTGTAGACATAATAATGATTATGTGTTTGAATCATATATCATACATAGAAAAGCATGTTTTGCTTGTTTGGTTAAGGCTGTATGCCTAGGAGATGAATTACACCTAAGTGCGGGTGCGAGTAGACAAGTGTAGGTCACTTGTTGACCTTGGGGGCATCGGGGTGCGGGTACCTCGCTATGGATGGTTGGTAGCTCTTCTGTCTGTGGGGCAGACCGATGCAAACACACCGATTATCCAGACCGGGACACTGTCCTATATCGTGATCTTGTATAGAATGTCTTGTCAAATGCCTGATGTGCACATTTGAAAAAATTGATAAAATATAGTACTTTTGGCCATGGCAGCCTAGTGACAAACATGTCTTCTGGATCTTCTCTCCAAATTGTGTTTAGCTCCATGGAGCAGGAATTGATTATTGTGCATATGCATTGTTGGTCAGCATATTGATTAATTATTTATGCTTACTGGTTTTACTATCTGCTTTATGATAACATGATTTACCATTATGATATTATTTACTACTTGTCTGCTAACGTTTCCTTACTGCCATACTAGTATTGATGTAGGGGATCTCACCTCGTTATTGTATCATGTCTGTTTTATTGTATGTGTCTATTGAAGATCAAGCAAACGAGGAGGCACACGATTCTGTGTATCATCAGTAGCTATTTGTCTATTAGTTAATAGGGATGTCGGCTAGACGACAAATACTAGGTTTTGTGAGGGTACAGTTCCATGGGGGAACTGATGCATGGAGATTTGATTTTAATAATGAACGTTTTATATATACGGGAGATTTGATTATAACTCTGAGTAGGAATCAAGACGGTGTCCCTATGTTAACGCAACATGCAACAGTGCATCTAGAGTTCACGATACCTATACGTGAGCTTTGAGGTGGTAATGTGTCTTTTTATACACCTCAAGAGGATACTGTAGTGTCTTCTGCTAGAGCTCCCATGAGACAACTGTCTCCACTTGGGGCTTACATTGACTGTGTTGGGGATGGTGAGGATGATGAGAAGGAGGATCCTTCCGAGAATCCAAGTCCTCAGGTCTGCTAGGGTTTAGTTAGAGTCTTGTTTAGTTTTATGTCTTTACTTTGCTTTTGAACAAGTATGTATTTTACTTTTGGAACTGGTTTGTACTTATGTAAATTATTTGGACAAGTGTTGTGACATAATGTATATACATATATTTTGGTATGTTCTTTATAAGTTTTATTAATATTATAATTTAATTTACGGATTTTATCTTATTCCGCAAATGAAAATTTTAAAATTGACATTTTTACAAGATTAATTCTTTTACAACTTGGGTAAGTTCTATTGGGATTAGTCTTAAATGTGATACCCTACGGTGGGTGTTACAATCCTTCTTGTACAAGTCTATGTAGATGATATTATCTTTGGTGCTACTAACGAGTCTCTATGCAAGGATTTCTCTAATATCATGCAAAGCAAATTCGAGATGTCTATGATGGGAGAGCTCAACTTCTTCCTTGGACTTCAAATTAAACAAACAAGGAATGGAACTTTCATTAGCCAATCCAAGTATTGCAAAGAACTCCTCAAAAGATTTGGAATAGATAACTCAAAGCATATGGACACTCCAATGAGCACCTCATGCTACTTAGACAAGGATGAAGCAGGTAAACTTGTTGAAATCACCAAATACAGAGGTATGATTGGATCCATTCTCTATCTCACTGCTAGTAGACCAGATATCATGTTTAGCGTATACATGTGTTCTAGATACCAAGCTAATCCTAAAGAATCACACTTAAGTGCTGTAAAACAAATTATGAAATATCTTGGTGGCACTTCACAAGTGGGCTTATGGTACCCCAAAGGTGCCACTTGTAGTCTTATTGGTTATTCCGACTCCGATTTAGCTGGTTGCAAATTGATAGGAAAAGCACTAGTGGAACATGCCACTTGCTTGGAAGCTCTTTAGTTTCTTGGCATAACAAGAAACAAAATAGTGTGGCTTTATCTACCGCTGAGGCTGAATATGTTGCAGCCAGAAGTGTTATGCCCAAATTCTATGGATGAAGTAACAACTTCTAGACTTTGGTCTTTAGCTTGATCACATCCCTATAAGATGTGACAATACTAGTGCAATCAACTTGACTAAGAACCCTATTATGCATTCAAGGTCTAAACACATTGAGATAAGACATCATTTTATAAGGGGTCATGTTCAAAAAGGTGACTGTGTTTTAGAAATTGTTGAGACAACTAATCAACTTGCTGATATCTTCACAAAACTTTTACCTAAAGATACTTTCTTCCATTTAAGAAGAGAACTTAGAATTCTAGATCAATCTTGCATATCATGTTTATATTTATTGATTTATTATTGATCTTGAATTTATACTGACTTGAGCAATGGAGATATCCCCAATTTTTTTTTTTTTTTTGCAGGTAAACCATCTTTAGGTAAGTCTCTGGCTCTAAAATTACATCTTCTGAATGTGCTTTTAATGTTTTTATGATAAGTTTATTCGAATAAACCCGTGGTTATTCAAATAAACTCCATCAAATTACTAAGAAAATATGTTGCATATTAGTTTTAGTCGAATAAAACTCCATTTATTCGAATAAACTGAATCAAGCAACCATAGTTTTTTAATTTCTCATATCTGTCTCATTTGATTAACTTCATGTTATTTGAATATATATGATGTATGTGCCTTTGTATTCATGTTTTATTCAAATAAATAGTGATCTATTCAAATAAACCTGCAGTGGGTCTTTTGATCCAGTGTTTTCCCTTTTCTGCCTTATTCAAATAAGGTTTCATTTATTCGAATAATGTCTTCTGGTTATTCAAATAACCATAGGGTTATTCAAATAAATCCTTGGCAGATAGCCCCATCACAAAGCTTGTTATTTGAATAAACTCAGAGTTATACGAATAATTTCTGTCTGAAACATCACGACTGTTGGTTTTCACGCAGGTTTATTCGAATAACACCTTAATTATTAGAATAAACACGGGCTCTTTATAAGTACTCCCAACACTGTCCAAACATCTTTTTATCTGTTCAATCAAATTCTATCAGACTCTCTCATTTCTTTCTCTCTGTTCTACATATCCTTTTTCTCTGTTCTACGCATTCTCACCTTCCCTCACCATACACCTTCTCTTCTCCACATCCACCATCTTCACCTTCTCAACCCTTTCTCACCGTGACCACCATCCCACCATGGCCTTTTCCTCTTCTCGTGCCAAATGACCATGCATGAAGACAGCCCCCTGCAATAATCCTTTGGATCTTCGAAGGCTGTCCTCCAACCAAAAGGAACTGGGCCGCTTCATTTCACATTTTTGGGAGCGTAATCTTGTGCACCTGAAATACATGGACCTGAACTTCTTCCAGAACGAAAAAGGTTTTGATTTCCTCAACCTTCTGGCCACTCAAGGTGTGCTTCGCTTCTGTTCACACTAAGGTGCTCTTTACCCTAACTTGGTAAAGATGTTCTACTGCAACATGAAGATTGTTGGGGAAGACCTGCATTCAGACATCTCTGATCAGCACATGGTCATCACTCCCAGTGACTGGCAACAGATGTTTGGGTTGCAAACCATTAGGCACAACATTGATGATGGCATCGATACTTTGGACTAAGAGTACAAGAAGCTTTAAGCTATTGAAGATCTGCTGAAGGCTGGTCTGGCCCTGCCTCCTAAGGGCGTCAAGGGAGGCATGATGAAGAGCTAAGATAGGCTCTTACACTATGCCTACGCTCACATCCTAGCACCTTGGGGAGGCAACTACGCTTACTTGAGTGAAGACGACATCTTCATGATGTGGCTTATCAAGAAATGGTACCAGGTTAACTGGCCTTCCTTTATCATGAAGCATATACTGAAGGCAAATGGCAAAGAATGATCTGATTTGCCCTATGGCTTGATCATCTCTGCCTTCCTAGGCAAGTACCCTCAGATATTGGAAACTGAGCGGGCAACAAAGCTAACTCACCATCATGTTTTTGGGTCCTTTACCCTGAACAAAATGAAGATGGTCCGGACTCTTGATGGCTGGGTGTACCCTGATGAAGTTGAAGACGAAGACCAAGAAGACATCCCTGCTGCCCCTGCTACTGATCCACCTACACCTGCTCCTACTGTTCCTGATCCAGTTATTTTGGATTAAATTATGCCAGCCTTGCAGGACAATAAGGCCTACATGGAGAACACATTTTCTATTTTGTTTGATAGAATAGAAGGTGTAGAGCATGAGCAGGCTGCCCCCCGCTCTTTACTAACTCAGGGAGCACCTGCCTCCCCTCCTCTGCCACCAGATGCCTACTTTTAGGCTGTGCTTTTTATTTTGTTTTGTTTTGTATTTGGTTATGTACTGGCTGTTCTTATTGTACATGTAATTTCATTTGAAATTTAATATAAATGCCATGGCTATTTTGATCATGTTTACATACAGGCATTATCTATTTTATCTGAGATTATATGCATATATTTTTTGCAATGTCTATTATATGTTTTGCCTTGGTCCCTTGTGCTTTTTGATCATGCCAAAGGGGCAGAAAAATAATAACAGGTATTTCTTAAGAAAAGTCAGGTAAAAAAAAATAGTTATTGGATTCCAAAAGAAAGGGGGAGCTATGCACATCTCTGATTTAAAGCACCTCTTATGAAAAAGAGGGGGAGTAAGTTCTCCAAACTTTATCCTTGTGAATTCCAATTTATGTTAACTAATGCTTTTCTCAATGATAGTTTGTCATCATCAAAAAGGGGGAGAATGTGTTTGACTATGCTACAATGAAGTTTGGTTTTGATGATAACAAACATGAAGATGATAAGAAGACCTGTAACACCCCGATTTTCCTTTGTTCCTGGTTTATCTGTGATTTCTGTGATGCTGTGAGTTTTTGTAATTTTTGTGAATTTTTATGAATTATTTGACTTCTTTGGATTATTTTAATATTATTTTCAGAAAATTTTGGATTGTTGAACTGGGGCCGGGGGATCTTACTAAACCTAAAACTGGAGACAGTGTTCAAAGTTTCCATTGTCTGAAATTTTATCTGATCAATAAAATTTGGGTATGCTCTATTACCCGTTGGACAATGGATACCAGTTTTGATTAACTGTAACTTTTGTTCATTGGATAATAGCTTTTAGTAAAAATCTAGTATATTGTTTATATCTAGTCACCTTTATGACATCATCCATGTGACATCACACACATGACATCACCTTTGACTTTTTGGACTAATAGAAAACTAGCTTCCTAAAGAAGCTTTGAGGAAGCTTGTTGGAGAAGCTTTGAGGAAGCTTGTTGGAGAAGCTTTGAGGAAGCTTGTTGGAGAAGCTTTGAGGGAGCTTGTTGGAGAAGCTTTGGCTTTTTCCCTTTTTGCCCTTAGGGCCCACGGCCAAGAAGCTTCCAAAGGAAGCTTTGTGACCAAAATAGTTTTCTATCTCTCTTAAACTTTTATTGTTTTGTTCTTGAGAATCAATATACAAAAACTCTCTCTTCTTCTCTCCTTTGTGATTCTCGGCCATGCACTCTTGGAAACCCAAAAATTGGTTCTTGCTTCTTCATTATTCATCTACCAACTTCTCATGAAACAAGAACACAAAACCCTCTCTTTCTTTTCTTTCTTAGCTCACGGCCAAAACACCCAAACCATCACCCAATCTTCTACAATTCAAGATAATCTCATATCTTGAATCTATACATCATTCTAAGGCACTTTTATATGGAGATCAATCTTTAGTTCATCCATCTTCAAGTATTTCTTCAAGTTTTCTTCAAATCTCAAGCTCAAGAGTTTTAAGATAAAGTTCTTGAATCTTTTTTCTTGTTTTGCTTTCGAGAAACCTTCTACCAAAACTCTCTCTTTTCTCTTCTTTGTGGCTCACGGCCATCACCTCTCCTCCACTCCTCAATCTTGATCAATTCCAACCAACCCCATTTATTGAATCTAAACACCTTTTTGAGATACTTTGTTGTTGTGAGTTTCTCCAAAATCATTCATCTTTAACCTTTTTCTCAAGGCTTCACGTTTGGAGGCTCTAGGTGAAGTTTCTTATCTTCATTTCTAAGTTTCCTTTTCAAGTTCTTGGCTATAATCTTGATTCATGGTCATCTTGTTCCAAGCCCTAGATGTTTATGCTTGTGTGTTGTTTTGTTTTAAGGATTTTCTTGGAAGGAGAAGCTTTTTCAAGAGGACAACAAGGAGCTTGGATCATCATCTAAGGTAAGAGGGAGATTAACCTCATCGACCATGTTATGGTGGTGAGGAACAAATTTGTGTTTGTGAGTAGAGAATCCATGTGAGGATTTATTCACTTGATTGTGTGATTATTGGTTTATGCTTGTTGATTATGTATAATTATATGATGTTGATTGTATGCATGAAATAGCTATGGTATCTTAATGGTTATATATGATGATGCGATTGTGATAGTATGCATGAAATTGATGTAATAAAATTGTGATGATTAAAATATGTTGCATACTATGATTATGTTGTAAAAGAGTGATTTTTTTTGGTCCCAATGATCTCTTGAGGCTCACAGCTTTTGGCCTAGGAGGAGATATCCATGAGAAAAATATTTTGGTAATTAAAAACTTAGATGGTTTGGAGAAGTAATTTGGAGACTTAGAGTATTTTATTAAGATGATATTTGATAATGGGATAGAGAAGTAATTTGGAGACTTAGAGTATTTTATTCTGAGGATATTTGATAATGGGATGGAGAAGAAATTTGGAGACTTAGAATATTTTATTAAGATGATATTTGTAACACCCTCCTTAGGGCATCACATTTTCGACTCCCGACTCATAATCTGAAAAGAAGTTCGAACAAAGTTTGAGTTATAAAAGATGAGTTTCAAAATTTCTTCTTTACTGAAACGTAAATTTACTGAAAATATTAGGTAATATTAAAAATCATATTTCAACTATTCATTATGCAATATTGACACCAATTAATATCACAATTTAAACAGAAATATAAAATTAACAGACCATTTTTTTTAACAGTAGTAAACCCCATGACGGGTCCTACTTAATAGCACGGTACAACACTAACGAGAAACTTTAACATACTTATTCCTTTTTCTGTCCATCTTGATGCATCAGAACTTTACTCCTTATCTACCCGGCACATCTTCGAACTTGAGACAACCACTTTCCAATGTTTCCATCAATCTCTGAGTATCTACCACTCGTTATGTCTAAGACAACTCATTCCTTCTACTGTATAATTTTAACAATACAGACAAAGTAAAACAATATAACAAAAAGGTGAGATTACCGACACCAATACCAACATGGCAGCACAGAGATAACACAAATAGTAATATCATACAAATAGATCATACCGCAATTATGATCATGTCATCAACATTAATCAACTATCATCATCCAATCATTTATCAATTCAATTATCATCCAAGTATTCAAAACAATTGTCATAACTAATAACCAATATTCCTCAATTAATATATCACACAAATATAAATGCTGGGATTTATGCATATGCACAAAGACTCATTTTATCAAAAACAACTCCATGGAGGTTTTCACAATTTTGAGAAGAATGCTCTGGTTAATTGTCAGCCTTAGCCCAAAGACAATCTCCCAGTCGTTGAAAAGAATCGTGTTCTTGTCGGGTATCGCCAATGCGTTGCAACGGACTGCATCACCAAGTGGCACAGTGGTACTCGCTAAGCTGTCCATCGGTCGACCGCCGCGCCTCGACGTCCCCAAGATCCATCATAGACCTCACTATCAATTCTCATTCCCTCTTCAACCACAAGGGCCATAATAGCTATTAGCTATATTTTATACAATGCACGAATATATCAGTGCAAGTCCAACCCCAAAGGGCCATATCTTTTCAATTTCATTTGTTCAATGTAATCATATGCTTCAACGCATATTTTATACAATGCACGAATATATCAGTGCAAGTCCAACCCCAAAGTGCCAAATCTTTTCAATTTAATTTGTTCAATGTAATCATATGCTTCAATGCATATTTTTTCAATGCACGTATAATGCACCAAATCCAATCACAAACATCTCTTTCCAATGCATGTATAATGCACCAAATGCCAATCACAGGCAAAACATGTCATTTTCTCACACAGTATCCATATCTTTGGTTCTACAAGATTTATCTTTGTATTTTCAATAGGAAAATCATATTATCACATTTTCATAGTTATAAAATTCTTTCGTCATGTTTTCACAAAATTGCGCAACATTTTCATTTCATTTTCACAATTCCAAAACGTTTCTGTTATGTTTTTACAATACTGTAACTCTTCTGTTGCACCTTTAAATCACGTATTAAATTTTTCAACATTTTTCTCAATCGCATAAAAAATATGTTTATATGATTTTTTCATTTTCAAATCGCGTAACTTAAAAATCATTCTTTTAAGTTGCGTAAATCATTTTCCATCATTCTTAAAATATTTAAAACACTTTCCAAATCACATAATGATTTTCTGTCATTTTCACAATCACATAAAAATATTCTCTCATTATTTAATCATGTAGTGATTTTTCAACAAGATAGTTCAAATTATGTAAAATATTTAAACGTAATTCAAATCACTTAAAAATGTTTCAATGCATCTCCAATCAGCGTAGTAATATTTTATCATATTTCAAATCGCATAAAAATATTTTCTTGTATTTCCAAATACTTGGAAATATTTTACTATATTTCAAATCACGTACTTTAAAAATTACATTTTTAAGATACGTAAATAATTATTTTTCACCACAATTCCATTTCAAAAAATATTTCTCACTTCTTCAAAATCCATTTCAACTTTCCTCAAAATAATATGATTTTATACTTTATTTAACACATTTTCTTTACTCAAGAAAATCTTTTTCCACATTTCTTTACTCAAGAAATCTTTTTCCAAAATATAATTCACAAAATCACTTTTCCATCGATATAAATCAACGTTTCAAAACTTAACATTTTCTAATGTACTTCAAAACTCAAAAATAAGTTATACGTTAGTAGATTTTCATAATACCACTATATTCTTCATTTTTCCCAAATCATTTCCAAACACAACCTTCTTCAAAATAAATTGAAGTTTGAAAATATTCTTGTTTACAAAAACTTAATTTCTCAAGTGATTAAAATGCTCTAATTCCCTTTTTAAATTCTTGTATTAAATCAAGTTACGTTTTCACTTTGAAAATTACTTTGTTCATAAAAATCAAGGCATTACAAGCCTTCAAAAACATGGACATGACTATTGAAACCATCAAATATTTTTCCTTCTAAATTGATATGGTTTTACACAAACAAAACCATTAAAAATTTTGTTTTCAAAACTGCAAGACTTATGGTTATAAATCCAAACCCATTTGTTCAAATTCATTTTTATTTTCTTTGCAAAATCTTTTTTTTCACTTTCTTTGCAAATTCTTTTTCACTTTCTTTGCAAATTCTTAAAATCATCATTACTATTTTCATTTAAATCTCATGTTTTGTAAAACACTTAGAAACTTTTTACACAAAATAAATCAATAAAAATTCCTCAAGAACCATGTTCTTGTACTCTTTGAAAAATAAACTCTTTGTTTATTTTTCTTGCTTTTCTAAACATCCATTTTCATCATTCATAAAAATATTCATTTATGAACACCTATCTTGAAGTGTCTTAACCGATATTCACCATGTTTCTAGGGATCAAAAATTAATTCCCCTGTTCTTGAAATTTTTTTAATATGAACCCAAATCAAGGGCATCAAAACCGTAGTCCTTCCTTGGCCATTGGGACCAAAAATTAATTTTCTTTCCATCACCAAATCATGGCACACACATACATACACATCATATATATATATCAAAAGCATGCCATATTATCATCATGCATAGTATAAGCATACCATCAAAATCATAAACTCATGCAAAGTATATATTAAGCATAGGCAATTAATCAAAGCTCATAAACACATATAAATTATTACATGACCATGGATATGAATCCTCACATGGATTCACCATCCATCAAATATAAGACCATCTCTCACCACCATGCTTGGTTGGTGAGATGGATCTCCCTCTTACCTCTTGAAGATCCTCAAAAACTTCTTGATTTGCTTCTTTTTCCAAGTCCTTCACCACCAAAGGCTTCTCAAATACAAAACAAAATACATAGAAATTAGTATATTAAGTTTGATTAAGAGGAACCATGGATCAAACATGGTTTAGAACATGAAAAAGAAGAGAAGAAATGAAGTCTTCTTATACTTCACCTCAAAAACCCAATAACTTTGATCTTGAAGAAAGTCCATGAAGATGAATGATTTAGAGAAAATCTCCAACATGAAAGTTGCTTAGAATATCATGTAGATTCAAGATCTATAGTTGGATTAAATTAAACAAACTTGAAGGGTGGTCTTAGGGTGGTTGACTGAATTCCTCACAAGAAGGAAAACATAAGCTTTTTGATTTTTAACTTGAAGGATAAGGTTGTAGATGATAGAATTTTGAGAAGTTCCTAACAATTCTAAAACAATTAGTAAAATCACAAACAAAGCTTAATAATAACAAACCATGGAATAAACATAGCTTAGAAAATCATAAACATGAATTTAAATCATAGAAATCAAAGTTTACCTCCAAGGAAGTAAGCTAAAAGTGGGATTTTGAAGCACTTAGAGTGGGATTTTGGGAAAACTTTCTAAATGAAAAGTGTTTAGAATATTGTTTAGCTTTAGAAAATGATGAGAGTGAAAATTATAGGTGAGTGATGGTGTATTTGGGTGTAGAGACCGAACCAATGGAGAGAAAATGGAAGGAAAAATGGTTGCTTGGTTCTTGGAATTTTTTTAGAGAAAAGATGAAAGCTTTTTGGGTGAGAGAGAAAATGAGATTTGTGAGATTGAATTATGGAAGGTTGCTACCATGGGAGTCTTTGAGAGATTAAGTGATATACTTGAAGTAAAATATCCTATTTTGAGTGCACATGGACTAGCACATGGCATAGGTCATCAATTTGACTTGCATGGCTATTATGGATGGTTCAAGATTCATGTAGAAGCCTCCCAAGCTGCTGCCAAAACTGTGGGACACTTTGGGATTTTAGGGAATTAATTGTTTTCAATTTACACCTAATTGTATGCTAATTAATTAGGTAATTAGTTAGGTTAACCTAATCAATCTTAATTAACATTCTAACTATATAACTAATTAATTAAACATATTATTTCATATATTATAATCTCTACTTAAAATTAGGATATCTAATTAAGAATTAAATTATAACGAATTAACAATTAAATTAGTTTACTTAGCTTGTTAATTAGGCAATTAAATTAACTAAATTAGGTTTAATTAGTTACTAATCAATAATGACCAAGACAACATATAATTAATGTCTTGAAACTTGGCTAAGCTATTAAGCCACCAAAACCGTGCCCCCCTCCAAGCATTCTCCTAAGGAAGCAAACAAAGTAATAATGGTCAAGAATGATGTAATATTGACCATGACAAGCAATAATGGTCATCAAATCACCTTTAGCTCCAAAATACTACAAGAACCGTCCCCTCCTTGCTTTATGCTTGCAATAATATTGTCATCTTTATTAGTCACCATGTAGAGCATTTCTAGCCATTGATTAATTCAATGGTTAGGATTTAGGTAGACTTTTGATTTAGAAGACTTAATCTAGGCCATTAGATCTTTTTCCTTTAAATTCTAACCATTAGATGTGTCTCCAAAATAAAGGGTCAAGATTGCTCCTTCAAACTTTAAATCCAAGGGTCATAATTAGTCTTTGTCACTTTTTAAGACTAAATCTTCACCATTGATTAAATCTTCATCCAATGGTCATAAATGGTCTTTTTCACTTTTTAAGACTAACTCTCTACCCTTGATTTAATCTAAATCCAATGATCATTAATGATTCATCTCCACCATTGATTAAATCTACATCCAAGGGTTGATAATGGTCATAGCTATTTATAAGACTAAATCTCTACCATTGATTTAATTTCCATCCAACGGTTATAATTGATCCTATTCACTTTTAATATCAAATCTCCACCGTTGATTAAATCAAGATCAAGTCTCCATTGTTAATTAAATCAATGGTGGATATCCAAACCACCAATGTTGACTTAAGCAATATAATTTCTATTTTTTATCTGCTAAAATCCCACAAAAGAATATATTTACTGTATTTTTATCATCCGATAAATTAAATACAGTATAAAAGATAGTACAAGAAATTTTCTAAAACTATTTTTGGATTCAGGTTTAGTAAGATCCTCTGTTTCCGTCTAAACAGTACAAATTTTTCTATGCGTAGAAAAATTTTCACTTTGTGGGACCCACCTAGGCCCACATAAGGTCACCTGGGCTCACTTAGGACCACCTGGGCCCACATACAATTAAAAAAATTCATAATCATCCACAAAAATCACAAATATTAGAAAACGTATGAAAATTAAGTCAGATTGTTAAAAATGATTAACAGTCAAGAGAAATAAATACAGAAAGATTTTCCCCGGCCCAAAAATTATTATTTTCTTGACACGGAGTAAATCACTCAAAACGATCAAATACGCTGATGGAATAATCAAAATAATTTTACAGTATCCAGAAATTACTAAACAGTAAAATTCTGTTAATTATCAAAATTACTGTTTAAGAGATACGAAATTTGCAGTGTTACAATATTTAATAATAGGATGGAGAAGTAAATTGAAGACTTAAAGAATTTTATTTAAGATGATTGTTGATAAGTTGAATGGAAAGGATTTTAATTAGAATTAGAATAATGAAAGTTTTGGAAGGAAAGTTAGGAAATATTACTTAGATGATTTGAGGACTAAATTAGGATTAAAGGATTCACACTTTATAATTTAAGGAGTAATGACCTTTTGGCTATATCAATGGAAATAAAGCTAGAATGATGTTTTGAAAAATTAGAGTATCTTATAAGAGAAGGATTTCGGCCTTTGAGTGGAAAAATAAGCAGGAGAAAGAGATAATGAAGACTTGAGGTACTTGTAGGGTTTAGGGAAAGGAAAGAAATTTGTGAAATGTTTTATGCCATTTGAGAATGATGATTTCTGAATTATGCAATTAATAAGATTGTGTTTGAAAATAACAGTAGTTTGTTATCGGGCCGACGTACTGGACCTAGAGATGTTAGTTGTTGACTTAAGCCCTGATGTGGCTCGTTTTCATAGAAGTTATGTTGTTAATGATTATTGATTTTATCATATCATGTGATCATGCATTGTGAATGTCTTGGTGACTTGTTGTTAAGGCTGTATGCCTAGGAGATTGAATTACACCTTAGTGCGGGTGCGAATTGCATAGTGAAGGTCTGTGATTGACCTTGGAGATGTGATTGACATGGACTAGATGCAAATGTTTTGATGCCGACAAACAAGAAAGCAATGGGAACACAATGATCAAGTCACAAGGAACTCAAGCTTAGCATGTAGGTTATAGATCTAGTGTAAAAGTATATTAAAGATTCACCTCAAGCTCAAATGGCTTCCTTAAAATGTATTTGCAAAATGGTTTTTCAAGTTAGGATCAAAAAGGTTTTATGCAACAACTCTTTCAAATCTAATATCCTAAGCCTTTTTTGGATACTTACCAGCCTCTTGATAAACATTAGGAGCCAAAATTTCAAGGCCCCTAACCGATTAGGACCAGCTCCTAACCGGTTAGTTAGTTCAAACAAAAGCTTTGCCTTGTTTTTTATAACATGCCTAACCGATTAGGCAAAGTAGCTAATCGTTTATTTAATAACTCAGAGGCCAAAATATGTTTGTCCTAACCGATTTGGTGAGAGACCTAACCGGTTAGTCTCACTTCCAGAAGCCAAAAATGTTTTGTCCTAACCGATTAGGTAGAAGAACTAACCGGTTATTCATAAACTCAGAAACCATTTTAATCTTGTCCTAACCGATTAGGTAGATGGCCTAACCAGTTATTCTATAACTCAGAAGCCAAAAACATTTTCTCCTAACCGATTAGGTAGATGGCCTAACCGGTTATTCTATAACTCAGAAGCCAAAAACGTTTTGTCCTAACCGATTAGGTAGAAGACCTAACCGGTTATTCCTCAACTCAGAAACTAACCTAACCATGTCCTAACCGATTAGCCTGTAGGTCTAACCGGTTAGCATCCTTCCCAGAACTCATTTTCGTGGTGTCCTAACCGATTAGGACACATTCCTAACCGGTTAGTTATTAAACCAGAACAAATCTATTCAAGCCTAAATGAGCCCTTAACCGGTTAGGATACTTGGCTAACCGGTTAGTATGTTCTGATGAAATAAGAAGAAGCCCGTAACGGCTATATTAATGAGCATTAATTGCTCACAACCACTTCAAACGACACTAAATGACACTTACTTATATATTTGGATGTTGGGCTTCGTTGGAAGGTTAGAAAAACTGAGTCTATCATTCTAGAAAATTCCTATTGAGCTTTAAACAAGTTTTTCTCATCATTCTACAAAATCCTCTGTTTTGAGCTTGAACTTGTGTGAATCACAAATACTATAGTTCTTCAATTTGTAATATTTGCTCTAGAGAGAGTTTCTTCCTTTTAAATATTATACAATCTGTTTAGAGAGGGTGAGGTATCCCTCTAGTATTGTAAGGGTGAGGTATCCCTTGAAATTAGAGGCTCAAGCATAAGGGTGAGGTATCCCATAGTGTTGAGTGCTCAAGGTTGTAGTGGTTGTCAAGCACCCATTGAAGCTTGAAGATATAGTGGAAAATCTCAAGTTGTTGCTTGGGGACTGGACGTAGATCACAAGTGGATTGGTGATCGAACCAGGATAAACGATTGTGTTTGTTTTCTCTAAACCCTTCTCTTTATTTTGTGCACTATTTTATTGAATTGCTTGGATATTGTCTCCTTTGGCTATCACATTTATAAGTAAGAGGGTTTATCTCATCCATCCTATTATCTCTAATTATTCAATAGCTTCAACAAAAATTGGTTATCAAATGATTTGCGAAAGATTTGCTAACCTATTTGACTTACTCAATTCACCCCCACTTGAGTATTGAGGCCTCTTGGTAACAGGAGACGTCGGGGCGTGGAATTCCACATGTGGCAAGCTAGATAGCGCTTCTGTGTCGTGGCAACCGATGCAAACGCACCGATGATCTCGATGAAACACTATTCCTATTCACGATTTGGTGTAGAATGTCTTGTATAAGTCCTGGTGCGCACATTGAGAAATTATAGCACTTGGTCTAAGGCAACCGATATATAGACATATCTTCAGGATCATTCTTCCGAATTGTGTGTAGCTCCATGGAGTAGGAATGGTTGCATTGTGCATAAGGATAGTCAGTATACACATTGTGCATATGCATAGTCAGTGTACATCTTGTCGTGGCATAGTCAACATACTCATTGTTGTGGTATGGTCAGTGTTCATATATTGCTATATACATTGTTGAATTATCTATTAGTTGATGACATGATTATACCTGTTGTTCTATGATATTCCTGTATTAATATGATTATATCTATTATTCTGAGATATTGCTGTATATAAATGACATTATTGTCATTGTTGTTTCTTGCTGCCATGTTGGTATTGATGTAGGGGATTTCACCTCTTTGTATTATTGTTCTGTCTATTTCTGCTTTATGCGTATGGCTATGAAGACTGCGATGGCGGCAATGAGGGATCTGCTAGGTTTTGTTAGACTGCACTTTCTCAAAGGCATTGATGCTTGGCGCATCCATTGGGACATAGAGCATATAGAGTATTGTGGAGACATACTCTATCCGTAAGTAGGACCCTCCATGGGGTCATTACATTCTATTTTGCTGCTGTATATGTAGAGTTTGTTATGCCTATCAGGGAGTTGTGGACTGATCTTCACTATACTCCTAGGGAAGACTTCGAGATATCTTCTGCTCGGATTTCTATCAGTCAAGACATTCCAGGCTAGGGAATTTGTCTTCTGAGGAGGACTCTTCTCATTAGGTATTGTGAACTTGGGCCAATCTAGGTTGATTATGTTAGATGTTTTATGTTTTTGGAATGTAAGTATAATGTACTTATGGTTGTAATAAACTTTGTTTTTATGTAAAGTATATTATTCAATTCTTATGTCTTATGACTTTATAATTTGGTAAGTTTATGTTATTCGCGAAAAGAAATTTTGAAACCCGAATTAAAATAATATCAAATAACTTAAGGCTTAGGTAAAGAAAATGAAAAAGTTGGTATGAAATGTAATGACCTTCAGAAGGGGGTGTTACAAGACAAAGTCCAAAAACTTCAAGATTAGCTTTAGAACTTAGAGTCTCTTTGTACGGGGATCTTTTTGGATATCTCATGGTCTTTTACAAGATAAGACAAAAACATTTTTTAAACTTATCCCAAAACTGTATGTGATCTTGAAAATAATTTAAATTGTTTTGGTGTTTTTAAAAAAATCATATGGGCTCCTTTTAAAGTATTTACACATGTTTTAGAAACAAAGTTATTCGAATAATCCATGAGTTATTCGAATAATGTTTTCAAATGGCTGCTGCGCGCCTCTATTTTTACAAGTGTTATTTGAATAACATTCTTGTTATTCGAATACAAAACCTTTCAGAATGGCTTGTTCTTATATAAGCTATTTGAATAACTCCAGAGTTATTCGAATAGACTTGTTTTTTAGAAATCTTTTTAAAGCAGTGTTATTCGAATAACTCATGTTATTCAAATAACCATTTTCAGAACTGGTTATTTTAAGAATGTGTTATTCGAATAACCCAAGGTTTATTCGAATAAACATGAATCCTGTTTTAGAAAGAAACGGCCATATTTCGTATTAATTACGTGAATTAATTGCTTCAACAACTATTTTCTTCTACAACTCTATAAATAGAGACCATGGGTCTCTTCTGTTAATTGGACAGTTATCTGAATAATTTTATGCTTGCTTTGAAAACGTGATTTATACTTTTAACATATTTTCTGTGGTCTTTTTGTGAAAACTTTGAGATATCCTTAGAGAGCTTCTTAGCACTTCAATTTGTGACATTTACTCTGTGTGAGAGTTTCTCTTCATCTATTTTCTGCTTCTCTGTATCGAGGGTGAGGTATCCCTCATGGTTTGTATAAGGGTGAGGTATCCCTGTAGGTTGAGGCTTTAACACAAGGGTAGAGTTTCTCTGTATGTGAAAAGTGCTCCATTTTGTAATGGTAGCAAATACCTATTGAAGCTTGTATTCATAGTGAAAAATCTCAGATATTTTTCGAGGACTGAACGTAGGCCACAAGTGGTTTAGTGGTCAAACCAGGATAAATATTATGCCTGCTCTTCTCTTCTTAATCTTTTTATTTATTGCAGTTTATTATTATTGCATAATTATTTATCTGTTGTTCTTAAGTTTTTTTTTTCGTCTTGTAATTTCACATTTTTTATTTAATAGCTTCAACATTTGTTTTTTGTTTTAAAAGCATTTGTAAAAATTTTTTATACTTAATTCACCCCCCTCTTGAGTACTGGAGCCACTTGGTAACAGCCTCATGAGGAAAACTACCCTACTCATGATCTGGAGTTAGCTGCAGTAGTGTTCACCCTAAAAGTTTGGAGACATTACTTATATGGAGTCCAATTTGAGGTGTTCAGTGATCATAAGAGTTTGAAGTACTTATTTGGTCAGAAAGAGCTGAACATGAGATAACGGAGATGGATGGAGTTTCTGAAAGACTACAAATTTGAGTTAAAGTATTATCCGGGTAAAGCCAATGTGGTGGCTGATGCACTAAGTAGGAAATCCCTACACGTGTCGCAGATGATGATCCAGGAGATCATTGAGAGTTTAATATAGACGATGGGATGATTAAGTTTAGAGGTAGACTTTGCATTCTTGATGAATCTGAAATCAAGGAAAGGATCCTTGAAGAAGCTCACTTTAGTTAATACACTATCTATCCCGGGGCCATTAAGATGTATCATGACTTCAAGGAGATGTTTTGGTGGTCTGGAATGAAGAGGGATGTAATACCCTTAGTAATATGTTAGACTTATTTATGTGTTCAAAATGTAGCATATGACTTGCTTAACATGCCAGTGAAGTTTTGTGATAATCTGAGTTTGATTAGGCACTTAGTTGCAACACAGAAATTGAAAAGTAGCTTAAAATTACTCAGATAAGGGCTAAAAAGGTTAAGTTGAGGGAAACAGGTATGAAGAACTTGTTTCTAGGTCACAAATGAGTTAAGTAAGAAGCAATAAAAGCTTCAAGAGAATTAGAGTCAGTTTGGTATTTTTAGGCATATTGATTGTGCTTTTAATGCCGGATTGACTACCAGCAGATATGGAAAATCATGGTAATGGTGAAACAATAATTTAGATGAATCTTATGATTTATTCTAAAGATGTTGGAAGCTGGAAAACTTGAATTAGCAAAATTTAGGTATTCTTAGCAGATAAAGAAGTTCCAGCAAAATATCCTAAGAGACATAATGGTCATTCTCTCATTTCTCTATCTCACATATAAGCAGCAGAAGCTGCAAAGAAAGAAAGAAAAATAGAGAAAGAAAGAAACGAAGGAAGAGAAAAGAAGAAAAAGAAGGAGGAGGAGGAGAGGAAGACTATGGGAAGATCAAGTTCAAGGATCAAAGCCTAAAGATTAATCATCTAATCAAAAGGTAAGGGGTTTTCTGTTCATCTTTCTCCTCTTGATTCTCATTGAATGAGGTTTGGGGTTTTTGAGTAGAAATAGGGGTTTGGAGAGCCAAATCCATGTTCTTGGCTTGATTCTTGATTCTAAGGACTAAGTTAGGATAGTTTAAACTTAGAAAACCTAAGATAGTCATTTATGGCTCAAGATCAACCATTAGGATCCATAGATTTAAGAATTGGACAATGGTTGGAGTTATGTGATTTGGACCTAGATCTTTGTCTAAGAGAATCCATAGGTTATAATTGAGTTACAAAAAGTTTAGGGGCATGGATGAGTGTTAGAAATCACTAAGAATCTAATTTTTAGATTATTAGAAGTAAGATTTGAATCATGGAACGGTGCAATGATTCTGTAGAGTGAGCTGCAAGGTTTCTAGTTCAGAAACATGGCCCATGTTCAAAAACATGGGGGGTGTAATTAGACATAGCCCGTGTCTGAAGACTGGGGGGCTTGTAATTAGACATGACCCGGGTCTGAGGTCAGAATATTCAAAAATGTCATTTTCGATATTTTAAAGCTATGGACTAGGTGAGATCATTTGTATATGTTTCCTAAATTGTGTTAAGGCACAAATAGGGATATTTTCAAGAGGGAAATTATCACCTAGAATGAATAATAAAGCTTAGGCTTTGAGCATCCAAAAGTAAAGGATTGCCCTAGGTAAGGATGTAGCACCTTAGGCAACCTAGTATTGCATTATATATCACTCAAGATGAAATGAGATGGTGCAATAAAGATGAGTATACTAGGATGAAATGCAAGATTCACTCTAGTAAAGATGAGGAAGATATGAGTCTTAGGATATCCAAAAGTAATGGATTATCTTTGGAAGGTACCTAGGACCTTAAGCAACAAGGAGTTGTAAGTAAGAACCACTTTGAGTTAGGTTCACTTGAGTGGAGATAAGGTTGTGTGTTTAGTTCCAAAGAAGGGATGTTATGTACTAAGTCTCTAGTTAAACAGGACCTTATGCATTGTAGAATACACAAAAGGATGGATGTTGACTTGTAAGTTTGTTATGTTCATTAAGTATGCAAGTTATAGTGAAATACTCATTTATTTCCTTCAGCAAGGTTGAATGAGGCATTAGCTAAGATAGGCTCTTTCACTAGGATGAGTTGAGTCTATAAGAACGTTAAGCTGGTGTTTATGTAAGAGGTAAACATAATACTACATTTTTCACATACTAGTTAGTTAATCTAGTTTGTATATGAAGAATAAGAACCTTAGTGCAACCAAGAGTAATGGTTTGACATAGGTAAGTATCTAACACCTTAGCAACATAGTGTTGCATAGAGGTCACTTAAGAGCAATGAGTGATGAGTTGATGTTTAGATATAAGTATGTATGTCTATGGAAATGGTCTAGTAGTATTGATCTTTGTGAGTATCCTTTGACAGCATTCATGAAGGTCAAGAGAGATTGAAAGGTGTCTGATAGACTCTATTGAGGAAGGACATAACCCTGATATTTCGTTAGTGCCAATGCCAGAAGAGATAAGTAGGGGTCCAGAAGGTTCTTCGAAATCAGAATTTAGACCGAACTTCTTATTTGCTTGGATATGTGTGATGTGAGGTGATACCTCATTCTCAAGGGGATAGTATACTGAACTAGTTCCTAATGAACTTCTTGGTTTTTAACATAAAACTCTGCATGTATTTCAAAATAAAACATTGCACAAGCACATCTTTAGGATTTTCTTAGGCATAATCATACTACATATCATACTCATTATATTTACAGACAGTTATTTTGGCATTGTCTATTACTATTGATATTTATAGCTGTATGGGCAGTTGTTTGTGTATGTATGTAGACAATCGGTTTAGATTACACTACTCGGTAGTATGCAGTTATGAGTATTAGCAGAGGAAACTCCTATGTTAGTAGTTATATCAATTGTTATGTTTTTATACAATGTTATAGTTAGCTGGTATTGGAATTGCTTTTACTAAGAATTGTAATTCTCACCCCAGTTGTTCTTCCATGTAAATCCAGGTAAAGACCCTTTTAAGGGAATAAAGATGAAGCATGAGGACTAGTGTAGTTTTTATATGCTTTAGTAGACAAAGTTTATGTATAAGTTTATATTTGCTTTATATGTTTTAAGTAGTATGTATTACAATATGCCCTTCTGTGGCATGTGTTGCATATATATATATATGAGTTTAAGTTTTTCACATTCTCTCAAGGCTTTCTATAATTACTCAGTTGTGATTACGGATATACATTAGTATGCAGTAAGTAGAAATGATGTCTCTAGTACTATTTATCTTTATATATCTCTGTATATCTAGGATATATCTATGTTGGGAATTTTTTGCGGATACATCACGTAGCGAAAAACAGGGATTCCCACCGAGGATCCATGCGAAAAAGCCATAATCCGAGTTTTTAAATTATTTACCTCTCGAAGCGTGAATCACCAACACCATAGTAGAAATGATGTCTCTGCGGTATCCACACGAACAGACTCACGACCGTCCAACATCCGTAAAGAGAAGCCTCACGTCTCTCACACAGTGCTAGCTACGTAGAGAAGAGAATAAACCTGTCGCTCTCTCACTCACTTTTTTGTAGGTGTGGCTAGGGTTCTGAATTATGTATATTAGCAGCCCCCTTAGCAGTACTATTTATAATAGTGACTACCTTAAGTGAGTGTGAGTAGAAGCAAGGTAAGCTGTGCAACCCTAGACCCATCTGTTATGAGTCTGACCCATATTTGAATCCGAGTCCAACTTGGATCCATTGCTCCAATTTTAGTCTGCTCTATGTGTGTGACCCTGTAGGTTCTTATTACATTGGCAGTAATATTAAAATCCTATTTTAATATTACAAGCAGTGAGCGATATCTAGCAACACATCGCTGCTACCCAAGTAATAAGAATGTCAATGATTTGACATAACCTTTCCGTGACCAATGTTTCCGTGTCGTTTAGTCCCTTTGTCAAGATATCTAGATTGAACACAAGGCATGGAATGTGTCACCCTTGTATAGTCCAATCATTCGTTTCCTGATATTCGAGTAGACTTTGTAATAACAAATGAGATCAATATCTCATATTGACTCATTTGAGCATGGCCATGCATTTCATAGTCTCACTCAATCAGGGGGCACAAAGATATCGCTCCTAATATGTAGGAGTGACAAATCCCATCTAGGTCACTCACATCCCTCTGCATGATTCACGGTATGTCCAATAACCAACTTTATAATCACCTTGTTACAGATGATGTTTGATGGCATTAAAACACACAACTCCTCATGTAGGAATCGTAGTGATTTCAGGTCAAAGGACCACAAACACCATTGTCACTATGAGAATCGCTTATGACACTCACGTAACGATCCATGTAGTGTTCTCATGGTAGGTCAGTCCAGTACATCATTACTCTAATATGTACCCATGTGAAGACTTGATATCTTATAACACCCTAGTTCTGACACCAACTAATGTAACACCCTAGCTAGGGCATCACATTTCTGACTTCCAACTCATAATCTGAAAATAAGTTCGCACAAAGTTTGAGTTATAAAAGATGGGTTTCAAAATTTCTTCTTTACTGAAACGTAAATTTACTGAAAATATTAGGTAATATTGAAAATCATATTTCAACTATTCATTATGCAATATTGACACCAATTAATAACACAATTTAAAGAGAAATATAAAAGTAACAAACTTATTTTTTTTTTTACAGTAGCAAACCCCATGACGGGTCCTACTTAATAGCACGGTACAACACTAACAAGAAACTTTAACATACTTATTCCTTTTTCTGTTCATCTTGATGCATCGACATCCATTCTTTGTCAACACTGCACACCTTCGAGTCCTGAATGTCCACTCCTTATTGTTGTCACCAATCTCAGAGTATTTATCGCCCGTTATGTCTAAGACAACTCGATCCTTCTATTGTTTGATTTTAACAATACAAACACAACAAAACAACATAACAAAGAGGTGAGATCACCTACACCAATACCAACATGGCAGCACAGAGATAACACACAGCCAACAATATCATACAGACAGATCATGTCATAATCATGCTATCAGCATTAATCAACTATCATCATTTAATCATTTATCAGTTCAATCATCATCCAATCATTTATCAATTCAATTATCATAACCAATAACCAATATTCCTCAATTAATATATCACACAGATATAAATGCTCAGATTTATGCATATGTTTAAAGACTCAGTTTTTCAAAAACAAGTCCATGGAGGTTTTCACAATTTCGAGAAGAATTCTCTAGTTAATTGTCAGCCTTAGCCCAAAGACAATCTCCCAGTCGTTGAAAAGAATCGTGTTCTTGTCGGGTATCGTCAATGCGTTGCAACGGATGCGCACGCCAAGTGGCACATGGTACTCGCTAGCTATCCACTAGTCGACCGCCGCGCCTCGACGCCCCCAAGATCCATCATAGACCTCACTATCAATTCTCATTCCCTCTTCAACCACAAGGGCCATAATAGCTATTAGCTATCTTTTATACAATGCATGAATTTATCAGTGCAAGTCCAACCCCAACGGGCCAAATCTTTTCAATTTCATTTGTACAATGCACGAGTATATCAGTGCAAGTCCAACCCCAACGGGTCAAATCTTTTCAATGCATGTATAATGCACCAAATCCAAATACGGGCATCTATTTCCAATGCATATAAAATGCACCAAATACCAATCATAGGCAAAACACGTCACTCTCTCATACAGTGTCCATACACTGGTTAAACAGTAATTATACTATATTTTCAACACAAAATCATGTTATCATATTGTCATAGTTATAAAACACTTTCGCCGTATTTTCACAAGATTGCGCAACACTTTCATTATGTTTTCACAATTCTAAAATGTTTCTGTTACGTTTTCAAAATATCGTAACACTTCTGTTACGTTTTCAAAATTCTGAAACGTTTCTATTATATTTTCATAATACCGTAAAAATATTCTATTACTTTTAAATCACAGTGATTTTTCAACAGTACACCAAATATTTAAACTCACGTAAAATATTTAAACGTAATTCAAATCACGTAGAAATATTTTAACATATTTTAAATCGCGTAGGAATATTTTACTATATTCTAAATCATTTTTAAGATACGTAAATCATTTTTCACCACAATTCTATTACAAAAAATATTTCTTAACCTTCAAAAATTCCATTTCATCCTTTCTCAAAATATTATGACTTTGTACTTCATTTTTCACATTTTCTTACTCAAGAAAATCTTTTTCCACGTTTCTTTACTCAAGAAATTCTTTTTCAAATATAATCCACAAAATTACCTTTCCATTGATATAAATCAATGTTTCAAATCTTAAAATTTCCAAACGTACTTCAAAACTTGAAAATAAGTTATACTTGAGTAAATTCTCAAAATACTATTATATTCTCCATTTTTCCCCAAATCGTTTCCAAATTAACCTACTTCAAAATAAGTTGAAGTTTGAAAATATTTTCGTTTACAAAACTTAATTTTTCAAGTGAGTAAAATACTCTGATTCCCTTTTCAAATTTCTTGTATTAAATCAATTATATTTCCACTTGAAAAATTACTTTGTTTCATCAAAATCTAGGCATTACTATTTGAAAAATTATCAAAACATTTTTTTCTTTTAAATTGATATGGTTTTACACAAACAAAACCATTAAAGTTTTACTTTCAAAACCAAAGTACCGATTGGTCATATAACAAACCCATTTGTTCAAATTCATTTTCACTTTCTTTGCAAATCTTTTTTCAATCTTAGTCAAAAATCTTTTCCTTAATATATATTTTCTCAAAATCACTTTTTATTGATCTAGTCCTACAAAATCATATTAAGTTGTTTTAATTATTGTTTCTTAACTTTAAATTTCCTAACATTTTCAAAACCCAATAAATAAATTCTCTGTTAGAAATTTTAAGTTACAAACGTTTTCCTTTATATTTCTAAATCACTTCTAAAAATTGATTAATTTCAAGTTCAATACTTTCAATCTTCTTTTTCTTTTATTTATGAAAATTCCATTTCACTTAATTTATAACACTTAATTCCCTTTTCAAAAATCCTTATTTGAAAATTCTTGTATTTCATAGCATCAAAACATTTTTCTAAATTATCAAAACCTTATAGATGGCCATTGGAACCATGAATTATTTTTCTTCTAACTTAAATAAATTCCATTCTTGTTTCTACACAAAATAAATCAATAAAATTTCATTCTAAAATTTGTGTTCATGTTTTCTTAAAAAAAACAAACCTTTAGTTCATTTTCCATACTCCTCAAATCAATCCAATTTTTATTCTTCCATAAAAATATTAATTTGTAAACACCTATTTTGAGGTGTCTTGGCCGAAATTCTCATTGTTCTAGGGATCAAAATTTAATTTCCTTGTTCTTGAAAAATTTCAACATTGACCCAAATCAAGGGCATCAAAATCGTAACTCTTCCTTGGCCATTGGAACCAATATCAATTTTCTTTCCATCCACACATCAAGGCATACATATATATATTTTATCATAAATATCACAAACATGCCATATACTCATCATGCATATTATAAGTATACTATCAAAGCCATAAAATCATGCAAAGCATATTAAGCATAGACAAAAATAATCAAAGCACAAGAAAATAAAGCAAAGCTCATAAACACACAATTAATTATTACATAACCATGGATTGGAATTCTCACATGAATTCACAATCCATCAAATATAAGACCATCTCCCACCACCATAATTGGTTAGTGAGATGGATCTCCCTCTTACCTCTTGAAGATCCTCAAAGCTTCTTGATTTTGCTTCTCTTTCCAAGTCCTTCAACACCAAGGCCTTCTCAAATTCAAAACAAAATACATAGAAATTAGAATACTAAGCTTGATTAAGAGGAACCATGGATCAAACATGGTTTAGATCATGAAAAAGAGATAAGAATTGAAGTCTTCTTACACTTCACCTTTAAAACTCAATAACTTGGCTCTTGAAGAAAGTCCATGAAGATGAATGATTTAGAGAAAATCTCCAACATGAAAGTTGCTTAGAATATCATGTAGATTCAAGATCTATGGTTGGATGAAATTAAAAGAGATTGGATGGTGGTTTTGAGTGTCTTGACCGAATGGTTTCTCTTGAAGCACAAAGATGGAATTTTTGATTTTTGATAGAAACTTGAAGCTTGGATTTGAAGCTCAAGATGAATGATTTTGGAAAAACTCATAACTAGAGATGTTCTTAGAATGGTGTTTAGGTTTAGAAAAGTTGGATGAAATTATAGAAATTTGGATGATGGTTCTAAGGTGCTTGACCAAATTTGAGAGAGAAAATGGAAAGAAATGTGTGCTTGGGTTCTTGGAGTTTTTGAGAGAAAGTGTTGTAAGCTTTTTGATGTGAGAGAAAATGAAATTAGGAGGGTGAATGAAAGTGAGCAGATGCCGTGGGAGTCTTGGAGAGATTAAGTGATATGCTTGACTCACAATATCACCAATTGGATGCATATGGAGTAGCACATAGCCTATGTCCCTATATGTCCTCCAATAATCATAAAAGTCCATTCAAGAAGACTTGAGAAGCCTCCTTGGGCTGCATGGCCGTGTGGCCTCTCATGAATTAGGGACTTAATTTGTTTTTAATTCAAGTCCAATTACTTGCTAATTAAGTAGCTAATTAATTAGGTTTAGTTTCCTAACCAATCTTAATTAATTATCTAATTAAATAACTAATTAATTAGATATATAATTACATATATTATAACCTCTAAATAAAATTAGGATATTTAATTAAGAATTAGATTATAACAATTTAACATTTAATTTAGTTTACTTAACTTGTTAATTAGGCCATTAGATTAATCAAATTAGGCTTAAATAGTTACTAATCAAATTCAAATGGCTATTATTGACTTCATCTTTTTCCTTGGCCTAAAAAGCCTATGCTAGCTTTATCTCCTCTCCAAAATGCATGCAAAACTGTCCCCCCTTCTCCTTGCATGCAACATGTGATTAATTTGCATGGTCATCTTTCCTAAGCCATCCTAGCCCTTGATTAAAAGGATGGTTTGGATTAAAATAGCCATTAGGTTTTGGTTGTAGATGGAAGACTTCTTTTGAGCCATTGGATCTTTCTCCTTTAATTCCTAACCCTTAGATGAGTCTTCAAAATGGAGGGTCAAGATTACACCTTCAAACTTTACATCCAAGGGTCTAAAATGGTTGTAGTAAATTTTTTTGTTGACTAAATCTACACCATTAATTCAAATCCAATGGTTATTAATGGTCCATCTCAACCATTGATTTAATCTTCATCCAAGGGTTCATAATGGTCAAAGTTATTTTACAAGACTAAATCTCCACCCTTGATTTAATTTTTCATCCAACGGTTATAATTAATCCTATTTATTTTCAAGATTAAATCTCCACCGTTGATTAAATCAAGATAAAATCTCCAATGTTAATTAAATTAATGGTGGATATCCAATCCACCAATATTAACTTAATAATATAGAATATTATTTTGATTCACTGTAACCCCACAAAACATACATTTACTGTATTTTTACCGTCACAGTAAATAAATACAGTAAAAATATGGTAAAGGAAATTTTCTAAAACTGTTTTCGGATTCAGGTTTAGTAAGATCCCCTGTCTCCGTCTAAACAGTACAAATTTTTCTATGCGTAGAAAAAATTTTACTTTGCGGGACCCACCTGGGCCCACGTAAGGTCACCTGGGCCCACCTAAGACCACCCGGGCCCACATACAGTCAAAAATTTCATAATCATCCATAAAAATCACAAATATTAGAAAACATATGAAAATCAAGTCAGATTGTTAAAAATAATTAACAGTCAAGAGAAATAAATACAGAAAGATTTTTTTCCGGCCCGAAAATTATTATTTTCCTGACACGGAGTAAATCACTCAAAATGATCAAATATGCTGATGGAATAAACAAAATAATTTTACAGTATCCAGAAATTACTAAATAGTAAAATTCTGTTAACTGTCAAAATTACTGTTTAAGAGATACGAAATTTGGGGTGTTACAATTCTCCCCCTCTAAAAAGAAATTTTGTCCTCGAAATTTAAGAACCATGATTTCATACCCTTAGAATAAATATGGATATGGTGCTTTCATCTTATTTTCTAATTCTCATGAAGCTTCCTCTCTTACATCTTGCTATACGATTATAACCAGTAAAATCCTTTTTTGCTGATGTTCAACTTCTCCTGATCAAACAGATATCTCAGACTCCTATCATAGAGATTTTGTTGGTTATTACTGAAGATGTTGAATGTTACTCTAGAAAGAAAGAATCTCCATATCTCTAATACCAACATAACAACAACCGATCTTCATAAATGCCTAGAATAGTTTTTCTCAGATAACTTCCAACTAATGTAATGTAATGTTCAGCTAATGTAATGTATTACTTAAAATTTCCTTATCTTCGTATCACTACATATTCTAGATTTTTTTTTTTTGCTTTTAACAGGAAATGTCTCACTAACTGAGTTCTTCTTTCCATAGCACTATACCGGATACTTCCGCAAAATTTTTTTTTCTATGGTTTCCCATTACCGTCTTAAGTTTTCCCATAGAAGAATTGTTCCAATCTTTTGAAAAATTCACCACGCTTCTGTTGCGTTACTCAGATACGTTAACACGGATACAAATATAGAAATATCCTTTCTTGCAAGATATTCTTTCAGTTGCAGGAGATGAAAGAAAACATCATGGAAGATAACAAAATGAATTGAACCGTTATCGGACATATCCAGCAAAGAATTGGATGTAACCCGATTTTCAAGAATGAATTTTCTCCGGATTACTCACAGTCTGTTGAAATAATCTCATTGGATATGGTTGGAAAATAACCAATCCATTTTCAAAGACTACGTCTGTTTATGAAACAGATCAAACTAACACAAAATTTTTGAACAACAGATCAAACTAATACAAAGTTTTGATCTATAACAACAATTTGAATAACTTGAATAGCTCGATTAGCTAAGAATAGAAATAGAAGTAAACAAATCAGAGGATAACGAATAACTCTAACATATAATTGATCTACTCAATCATATGTCATAAAGAATAGGTTATTCATAGAAATATTCAGTATGGTTTATAGAATTAGCTCCAATGATGCAATCTTCATTGATTAAATCTTCCGCTCAGAACACTCTCATTTGTTCAGAGTAACAACTTCCCTTACTATCTAAAATTTTACTAATAGAAAACTCTATTTTCAAAGAACACATCAGAGATTATACTCTTTGAAAATGTGTCCAACTTTTTCGTAAATTGTTTTCTTGACGTACATTCCTTCATTAAGTACCTTCTTTCACATCCTTTACTGTTTTTGGTTTCCTCAATGGTTGTAAATTCATCTTCCGTCGAAATCAATTACTTTCTCAATATCCTAAAAAAAAAAAATACCAGGTTCCAAAATTACGAAATCTTATATTCCAAGACTGATTCTCTTCCATCAGATCCTAAACTTCAACTTCCAGTTTCCACTGAACAGCGATCATTTGTTCGGGCAGTCATCTTTCCACATTGCTCACATTGCTCCTGTAGCTGCAACTGCATTACTAGTAACATGTTTAGCTTCCACACAAGTATAACTATCCTGAGCCATTCCCTTTTTTTTTTCGAGGCGTGCGGATCGAAATACAATGGATCTAATATCCATTATAAACAACATTATTTCCCTTCGGGAAACAAACACACAGAGAACACAACACAAGCAAAATAGACCTAACCACAAACCCCAAAAGACTCAAACTGTGCTCTGATACCAACTAATGTAACACCCTAGTTCTGACACCAACTAATGTAACACCCTAGTTAGGGCATCACATTTCTGACTTCCGACTCATAATCTGAAAATAAGTTCGCACAAAGTTTGAGTTATAAAAGATGGGTTTCAAAATTTCTTCTTTACTGAAACGTAAATTTACTGAAAATATTAGGTAATATTGAAAATCATATTTCAACTATTCATTATGCAATATTGACACCAATTAATAACACAATTTAAAGAGAAATATAAAAGTAACAAACTTATTTTTTTTTTTACAGTAGCAAACCCCATGACGGGTCCTACTTAATAGCACGGTACAACACTAACAAGAAACTTTAACATACTTATTCCTTTTTCTGTTCATCTTGATGCATCAGACATCTGTTCCTTTGTCAACACTGCACACCTTCGAGTCCTGAATGTTCACTCCTTATTATTGTCACCAATCTCAGAGTATTTATCGCCCGTTATGTCTAAGACAACTCGATCCTTCTATTATTTGATTTTAACAATACAAACACAACAAAACAACATAACAAAGTGGTGAGATCACCTACACCAATACCAACATGGCAAAGACACGAGAGATAACACACATGACCAACAATATCATACAAGACAGATCATGTCATAATCATGCTATCAGCATTAATCAACTATCATAATCTAATCATTTATCAGTTCAATCATCATCCAATCATTTATCAATTCAATTATCATAACCAATAACCAATATTCCTCAATTAATATATCACATAGATATAAATGCTCAGATTTATGCATATGTACAAAGACTCAGTTTTTCAAAAACAACTCCATGGAGGTTTTCACAATTTCGAGAAGAATTCTCTAGTTAATTGTCAGCCTTAGCCCAAAGACAATCTCCCAATCGTTGAAAAGAATCGTGTTCTTGTCGGGTATCGTCAATGCGTTGCAACGGACTGCATCGCCAAGTGGCATAAGGTACTCGCCAGCTGTCCACTGGTCGACCGTCGCGCCTCGACGCCCCCAAGATCCATCATAGACCTCACTATCAATTCTCATTCCCTCTTCAACCACAAGGGCCATAATAGCTATTAGCTATCTTTTATACAATGCACGAATTTATCAGTGCAAGTCCAACCCCAACGGGCCAAATCTTTTCAATTTCATTTGTACAATGCACGAGTATATCAGTGCAAGTCCAACCCCAACGGGCCAAATCTTTTCAATGCATGTATAATGCACCAAATCCAAATACGGCCATCTCTTTCCAATGCATATAAAATGCACCAAATACCAATCATAGGCAAAACACGTCACTCTCTCATACAGTGTCCATACACTGGTTAAACAGTAATTATACTGTATTTTCAACACAAAATCATGTTATCATATTTTCATAGTTATAAAACACTTTCGCCGTATTTTCACAAGATTGCGCAACACTTTCATTATGTTTTCACAATTCCAAAATGTTTCTATTACGTTTTCAAAATATCGTAACACTTCTGTTATGTTTTCAAAATTCTGAAACGTTTCTATTATATTTTCACAATACCGTAAAAATATTCTATTACTTTTAAATCACATAGTGATTTTTCAACAGTACGCCAAATATTTAAACTCACGTAAAATATTTAAACGTAATTCAAATCACGTAGAAATATTTTAACATATTTTAAATTGTGTAGGAATATTTTACTATATTCTAAATCATTTTTAAGATACGTAAATCATTTTTCACCACAATTCTATTACGAAAAATATTTCTTAACCTTCAAAAATTCCATTTCATCCTTTCTCAAAATATTATGGCTTTGTACTTCATTTTTCACATTTTCTTACTCAAGAAAATCTTTTTCCACGTTTCTTTACTCAAGAAATTCTTTTTCAAATATAATCCACAAAATTACCTTTCCATTGATATAAATCAATGTTTCAAATCTTAAAATTTTCAAAGCGTACTTCAAAACTTGAAAATAAGTTATACTTGAGTAAATTCTCAAAATACCATTATATTCTCCATTTTTCCCCAAATCATTTCCAAATTAACCTACTTCAAAATAAATTGAAGTTTGAAAACATTTTCGTTTACAAAACTTAATTTTTCAAGTGAGTAAAATACTCTGATTCCCTTTTCAAATTTCTTGTATTAAATCAATTATATTTCCACTTGAAAAATTACTTTGTTTCATCAAAATCTAGGCATTACTATTTGAAAAATTATCAAAACATTTTTTTCTTTTAAATTGATATGGTTTTACACAAACAAAACCATTAAAGTTTTACTTTCAAAACCAAAGTACCGATTGGTCATATAACAAACCCATTTGTTCAAATTCATTTTTACTTTCTTTGCAAATCCTTTTTCATTCTTAGTCAAAAATTTTTTCCTTAATATATATTTTCTCAAAATCACTTTTTATTGATCTAGTCCTACAAAATCATATTAAGTTGTTTTAATTATTGTTTCTTAACTTTAAATTTCTTAACGTTTTCCAAAACCCAATAAATAAATTCTCTGTTAGAAATTTTAAGTTACAAACGTTTTCCTTTATATTTCTAAATCACTTCTAAAAATTGATTAATTTCAAGTTCAATACTTTCAATCTTCTTTTTCTTTTATTTATGAAAATTCCATTTCACTTAATTTATAACACTTAATTCCCTTTTCAAAAATCCTTATTTGAAAATTCTTGTATTTCATAGCATCAAAACATTTTTCTAAATTATCAAAACCTTATAGATGGCCATTGGAACCATGAAATATTTTTCTTCTAACTTAAATAAATTCCATTCTTGTTTCTACACAAAATAAATCAATAAAATTTCATTCTAAAATTTGTGTTCATGTTTTCTTAAAAAAAAAACAAACCTTTAGTTCATTTTCC
This sequence comes from Ormosia semicastrata, assembly GCA_029884595.1. Lineage (NCBI taxonomy): Eukaryota > Viridiplantae > Streptophyta > Magnoliopsida > Fabales > Fabaceae > Ormosia > Ormosia semicastrata. Next base: position 84,024,425 of record JAQQTO010000060.1, read on the forward strand.
ATACTCCTCAAATCAATCCAATTTTTATTCTTCCATAAAAATATTAATTTGTAAACACCTATTTTGAGGTGTCTTGGCCGAAATTCTCATTGTTCTAGGGATCAAAATTTAATTTCCTTGTTCTTGAAAAATTTCAACATTGACCCAAATCAAGGGCATCAAAACCGTAACTCTTCCTTGGCCATTGGAACCAAGATCAATTTTCTTTCCATCCACACATCATGGCATACATATATATATTTTATCATAAATATCATAAACATGCCATATACTCATCATGCATATTATAAGTATACTATCAAAGCCATAAAATCATGCAAAGCATATTAAGCATAGACAAAAATAATCAAAGCACGAGAAAATAAAGCAAAGCTCATAAACACACAATTAATTATTACATAACCATGGATTGGAATTCTCACATGAATTCACAATCCATCAAATATAAAACCATCTCCCACCACTATAATTAGTTAGTGAGATGGATCTCCCTCTTACCTCTTGAAGATCCTCAAAGCTTCTTGATTTTGCTTCTCTTTCCAAGTCCTTCAACACCAAGGCCTTCTCAAATTCAAAACAAAATACATAGAAATTAGTATACTAAGCTTGATTAAGAGGAACCATGGATCAAACATGGTTTAGATCATGAAAAAGAGATAAGAATTGAAGTCTTCTTACACTTCACCTTAAAAACTCAATAACTTGGTTCTTGAAGAAAGTCCTTGAAGATGAATGATTTAGAGAAAATCTCCAACATGAAAGTTGCTTAGAATATCATATAGATTCAAGATCTATGGTTGGATGAAATTAAAAGAGATTGGATAGTGGTTTTGAGTGTCTTGACCGAATGGTTTCTCTTGAAGCACAAAGATGGAATTTTTGATTTTTGATAGAAACTTGAAGCCTGGATTTGAAGCTCAAGATGAATGATTTTGGAAAAACTCATAACTAGAGATGTTCTTAGAATGGTGTTTAGGTTTAGAAAATCAAGTTGGATGAAATTATAGAAATTTGGATGATGGTTCTAAGGTGCTTGACCGAATTTGAGAGAGAAAATGGAAAGAAATGTGTGCTTGGATTCTTGGAGTTTTTGAGAGAAAGTGTTGTAAGCTTTTTGATGTGAGAGAAAATGAAATTAGGAGGGTGAATGAAAGTGAGCAGCTGCCGTGGGAGTCTTGGAGAGATTAAGTGATATGCTTGACTCACAATATCACCAATTGGATGCATATGGAGTAGCACATAGCCTATGTCCCTATATGTCCTCCAATAATCATAAAAGTCCATTCAAGAAGACTTGAGAAGCCTCCTTGGGCTGCATGGCCGTGTGGCCTCTCATGAATTAGGGACTTAATTTGTTTTTAATTCAAGTCCAATTACTTGCTAATTAAGTAGCTAATTAATTAGGTTTAGTTTCCTAACCAATCTTAATTAATTATCTAATTAAATAATAATTAATTAGATATATAATTACATATATTATAACCTCTAAATAAAATTAGGATTTTAATTAAGAATTAGATTATAACAATTTAACATTTAATTTAATTTACTTAACTTGTTAATTAGGCCATTAGATTAATCAAATTAGGCTTAAATAGTTACTAATCAAATTCAAATGGCTATTATTGACTTCATCTTTTTCCTTGGCCTAAAAAGCCTATGCTAGCTTTGTCTCCTCTCCAAAATGCATGCAAAACCGTCCCTCCCTTCTCCTTGCATGCAACATGTGATTAATTTGCATGGTCATCTTTCCTAAGCCATCCTAGCCCTTGATTAAAAGGATGGTTTGGATTAAAATAGCCATTAGGTTTAGGTTGTAGATGGAAGACTTCTTTTGAGCCATTGGATCTTTCTCCTTTAATTCCTAGCCCTTAGATGAGTCTTCAAAATGGAGGGTCAAGATTACACCTTCAAACTTTACATCCAAGGGTCCAAAATGGTTGTAGTAAATTTTTTTGTTGACTAAATCTACACCATTAATTCAAATCCAATGGTTATTAATGGTCCATCTCAACCATTGATTTAATCTTCATCCAAGGGTTCATAATGGTCAAAGTTATTTTACAAGACTAAATCTCCACCCTTGATTTAATTTTCCATCCAATGGTTATAATTAATCCTATTTATTTTCAAGATTAAATCTCCACCGTTGATTAAATCAAGATTAAATCTCCAATGTTAATTAAATTAATGGTGAATATCCAATCCACCAATATTAACTTAATAATATAGAATATTATTTTGATTCACTGTAACCCCACAAAACATACATTTACTATATTTTTACCTTCACAGTAAATAAATACAGTAAAAATACGGTAAAGGAAATTTTCTAAAACTATTTTTGGATTCAGGTTTAGTAAGATCCCCTGTCTCCGTCTAAATAGTATAATTTTTTCTATGTATAGAAAAAATTTTTACTTTGCGGGACCCACCTGGGCCCACGTAAGGTCACTTGGGCCCACCTAAGACCACCCGGGCCCACATACAGTCAAAAATTTCATAATCATCCATAAAAATCACAAATATTAGAAAACGTATGAAAATCAAGTCAGATTGTTAAAAATAATTAACAGTCAAGAGAAATAAATACAGAAAGATTTTTTTCCGGCCCGAAAATTATTATTTTCCTGACACGGAGTAAATCACTCAAAATGATCAAATATCTTGTGGAATAAACAAAATAATTTTACAGTATCCAGAAATTACTAAACAGTAAAATTCTGTTAATTGTCAAAATCACTGTTTAAGAGATACGAAATTTGGGGTGTTACATATCTCATATCTATGACCCGTGAGATATGGTCATCAGTCTATGCACATATTATTTTCAATGTATTATTGTTGTCCTAATTAACAATAATACTTGACTAGGGACATTTAAGAATAGTGTTGTAACCAAAAGGATCTCATAATCAAGTTAACTACTTGATGTCCTATGGCATCAAATTTACTATTCTAAGGACTTTATTATGTTTATCAAAAAAGAATACAATAAATGAAATGCCTCATATATAAAATAGTATAATAGAATGCATGTAAATACAGAAAATGTATTGGTCTCTAGGGCTTACACCAACAATCTAGATATCTGTGTTAGGATGTTACATTATGGTATCAGAGCAGTCATCCTATTGAGCCGGGGTATGGACTGACTGTGCTTAGGCATGAGTAGTGGTTTAGTAGAATATTATGTATTCTTTTATCTCTTTATGAGATATGCAGATGGAATTGCATGACTAGCCTTAGGTAGGGATGCTATTGGCTACTGTCATACAATTACATGATATTGAGCCTAACTAACTCAATATGTATTGTACTGCGTGTGCAGGAAACTATGACAACTATCGGGAAAATCTATGAGACTAGAAGACTGGTAAAGGAGGAGATAACCAAAGCTCTTAGAGACATGACTACTATTTTGAGAGAGCATACTGCCATTTGTAGAAATCTATCAGAAGCGATAGAATGGAACTCACGTAGTAGGTGCCAGGATGAGAAGGAACTTGTGAGAGATCAATATTTCTCATTGTTCAGAAAGTTACTCCTTTGTTCTTTAAGGGAGAGTTTGGTTCAGTCAGAACCGAAAGGTGCCTTCATGTGATAGAAGAGATATTTCAGGTCATAGCAGGCACTGATAGATAGAAGGTGACCTTGCTTCGTAAGGGTTAGTAGGAAGAGTCAAAAACTATTGAGATGAAGCAGAGAGGTTACTAGAAGAGGTTGGTACTTGAATCACTTGGTAGGTGCTTAGAGCTACTTTCCTAGACAAGTATTATTCCCTTGAGTTATGGAAGGCAACATAAATTTAGAAATTTCTAATGTCTGAGCAAGGGGATATTACTGAGGACCAATATACGGAGCAATTCAAGGAATGTCAGGAGTTCTTTTCTTATTTTATGACCAATCTAGATGAATATTGGAAGTGAGTAAAATTTGAAGTAGAACTTGGAGAGGGCATTAGAAGAGTTGAGAAGCAAAAGGAGGTTAAGAACTTCTTCGCTCTAGTCAGTGAGTGCAGAGGTGAAGCAGTAGATAATCTCAGAGCCTCGATGGAACAAGAGTTAGAAGGTTCCCTAAAGAGGAAAAGATCAGATGTTGGGATCAGTGAGGGTGCCTCTTGGTCTCAATTTTTATCAGACAAAGGAACACAGGTTCAAGTGGTAGCTTAGGGAATAATGAGTATGAGAAAGGTGCTTTCAAGATGAGCAACCTGAAAGGGAAGAGGTAAATCATACTCCAAGGTATCAAGATGCGCAAGCAGGATTTAGATCAGAGTGCGCAGTGGAGGCGACGAAATCTTCCAACATGGTATAAGGTAAGAGCATATGTAAAGAAAAATCTTTTAAGGTGTGTATAAGGAGAATATGGATTTCCTTTGTAAATCATGTTAGTTTACTTTGTCAATCTAGTTTGCTTACCTAGTTGGAATAGTTTTGTTGCTAAGAGAGACAAATGGTGTTATGTTCTTCTTTAGTTTAAGTGTGAGACTGTGCTCATGTTATGCAGTCAAATGAAGGAACTATTGAGACTAAATGTTTTTGTCTAAAAAGGATGATTAAGTAGATTAGTTGAGAGAAGCTTTGGATTTTCTCATGAGATGATCTAAGACCTGGTTGTTAGAGAAGTAAAGTTGAGAAGAGTAGATCTCTAAGAGTTTTTCTAGGATTACAAAAGGACATAAAGAGTATGTTAAAGTAGTTTTGGAAACTTTTGGAAGAAAAGTAATTAAGTGCCAAGTAAGCCAAAAGTTAGTTTTGGGTTACAAGTGGTACAGTTTTAGGGCTATATAATTTCTTAAGGAAGAAATTGCAGAGAACCCTAGTAAAGTTTAAGCAAAGGTACAATGGGAAGGGCAACCGTTGTAACCAAGGGTAGAGAGTTTATTAGTGGACTTTCTTAGTTAGTGCTATCCTGATTAGGCCAACTAAGAAAGGTAGTACTCAGCAGTAGACTCTGGAGAGTGAGTATAGTATCCAAGAGTTGAAGATGAGGTAGATTACAACGTTAGAGTGGTAATTCCAGCTTCCTATGAGAACTTTGAGGTAGTCAGTTATACTTCAAAGATGGGACTTGGGTATGTTTAGATGCACTAGAGGTAGGTAGATGCCTACGCATCGAGGCAATTAAACCTGCACGAGAAGGACTACTCTAGGTACAGTTTGGAGATATCCACAGTGGAGTTTGCCTTATAGTTTTGGAGACATAACTCATGAGGAGTCTAGTTTAAGGTGCTCAGTGATCATGATAGCTTAAGAATGCTTGTTGATCAGAGGAAGCTGAACATAAAGCAAAAATAGATGGATAGAGTTTTTCAAGGCTTATAACCTTAAGTTATGATATCATTTGGGTAAGACCAAAGTAGTGGTTGATGCACTAGGTAGGAAATTCCTACAGGTGTCCCAGATGATAGACTAAAAGAGAGTGAATTTCTTAAGATTTTCAAGAATTTGAGTCTAGCGATGACTATGATTCCAGATAGTCTCTCAATGAGCAAGGTGGACATAGTAAGAGGCCTAAGGATTCAGATTTTTAGAAGTGCAGAGGAAGAATGAAACTCTAAGGGACAAGAGTGAGCAAATCTTCTAAGGAACCCTAGAGGATTTTGGTTATGACTAAGAGGGAATGACGAAGTTTAAAGACAAGCTTTGCTTTCCAAGAGGGTCAAAAATAAAGAAAGGGATCCCGAAGGAAGCTCACAAGAGGAAGTGTACCATCTATCTAGAGGCTACTAAGGTTTTTCAAGAGTCGAGAAAGATGTTTGGTGGCCTAGTATGTTATAGAACATAGCAGAATATGATGAGTTATAAGTAATGGTGGATAGATTAAGTAACCTTTCCACTTTTTGCCAAGTAGAGCTAGCTATTTTCTAGATAAGGTAGTTCAGTTACTTTTGAAAGAAATAGTTGGAGTGCATGGAGTTCTAGTGAGTGTAGTGTCTGATAGAGATACTATATTCACATTTGGTTTTGGAAAGCTTTACAAGGAGGAGTTCAAAGCTATGTTATGTTTTAGTACAGCTTACCATCCACAATCAGAGGGCTCTACAACTTAGAGATAAGCAGATTTCCTTTGATAGAGGTGCAGTTGGGAGAAGCTGGTTACTGAAAAAGGGTTACATAGTAGTAAGAATTCCATGTTAAGAGAGTTTACTCGAAGTTGTTTGCATGAAGTGAGTAATTTTAGAGACAAAATTTAAAAAGGGGGGGGGCAGAAATGTAATACCCTTAGTAATATGTTAAACTTGTTTATGTGTTCAAAATGTAGCATATGACTTGCTTAACATGCCAGTGAAGTTTTATGATAATCTGAGTTCATTTAGGCACTTAGTTGCAACACAGAAGTTGAAAAGTAGCTTAAAATTACTTAGATAAGGGCTTAAAAGGTTAAGTTAAGAGAAACAGGTATGAAGAACTTGTTTCTAGGTCACAAATGAGCCAAGTAAGAAGCAGTAAAAGTCTAAAGAGAATCAGAGTTAGTTTAGTATTTTTAGGCATACTGGTTGTGCTTTTAGTGCCGGATTGACTATCAACAATTATGGAAAATCATGATAATGATTAAACAATAATTTAGATGAATCTTTAGATGAATCTTATGATTTATTCTAAAGTTGTTGGAAGCTAGGGAACTTGAATTAATATAATTCAAGTGTTCTTAGCAGATAAGGAAGTTCTAACAAAATATCCTAAGGGACATAATGGTCATTCTCTTATTTTTCTCTCTCATGTATAAGCAGTAGAAGCTGCAAAGAAAGAAAGAAAAATAGAGAAAGAAAGAAATAAAGGAAGAAAAAAGAGAAAGGAAGAAAAAGAAGAAGAAGGAGGAGAGGAAGACCAAGGGAATATCAAGATCAAGGATCAAAGCTTGAAGATTGATCATCCAATCAAAAGGTAAGGGGTTTTCTATTCATCTTTCTCCTCTTGATTCTCATTGAATGAGGTTTGGGGTTTTTTAGTAGAAATAGGGGCTTAGAGAGTCAAATCCATGTTCTTGGCTTAGTTCTTGATTCCAAGGACTAGGTTAGAATAGTTTAAGCTTAGTAAACCTAAGATAGCCATTTATGGCTCAAGATCAACATTAGGATCCATAGATTTAAGAATTGGACAATGGTTTGAGTTAAGTGATTTGGACTAAGATCTTTTCCTAAGAGAATCCATAAGTTGTAATTGAGTTACAACAAGCTTAGGGGCATGGATGGGTGTTAGAAATCACTAAGAAACTAATTTTTAGATGATTGGAAGTAAGATTTGAATCATGGAACGGTTCCACGATTCTGCAGAGTGAGTTGCAGGGTTTCTAGTTTAGAAACACAACCCGTGTCTGAAAACATAGGGTGAGGGGGCATTTCCCACTCTACCAGTTGGAATTCGTGAATAGTGCTCACAGAGCAAGACACGAGGGGGGCGTGTAATCAGACATGGCCCATGTCCGAAGACACAGGGGGGCTGTAATGAGGCATGGCCCGTGTTTGAGGCTAGAATCTTCAAAAATGTCATTTTCAATATTTTGAAGCTATGAACTAAATGGGATCGTTAGTATATGTTTCCTAAAGTATGTTAAGGCACAAATGGGGATATTTTCAAGAGGGAAATTATCACCTAGAATGCCTAAGAAAGCCTAGGCTTTGAGCATCCAAAAGTGAAGGGTTGCCCTGTAGCACCTTAGGCAACCTAGTGTTGCATTAGATATTAGTCAAGATGTGATGAGATAGTGCAATAGAGATGAGTATACTAGGATGAAATGTAGGATTCACTCTAGTAAGGATAAGGAAGGTATGAGTCTTAGGATATCCAAGAGTAATGTATTATCTTTGGAAGGTACCTAGGACCTTAAGCAACAAGGAGTTATAAGTAAGAATCACTTTGAGTTAGGTTCACTTGAGTGAAGATAAGGTTGTGTGTTTAGTTCCAAAGAGGGATGTTATGTACTAAGTCTCTAGTTAAACGGGATCTTGTACATTGTAGTATATACAAAAAGATGGATGTTGACTTGTAAGTTTGTCATATTCATTAAGTATGCAAGTTATGGTGAAATGTTCATTTATTTCCTTAAGCAAGGTTGAATAAGGCATTAGCTAAGATAGGCTCTTTCACTAGGATGAGTTAAGTCTATAAGAATGTTAAGGTGGTGTTTATGTAAGAGGTAAACATAACACTACGCTTTTCATACACTAGTTAGATAATCTAGTTTGTATATGAAGAGTAAAAACCTTAGTGCAACCAAGAGTAATGGTTTGCCATAGGTAAGTATCTAACACCTTAGCAACATATTGTTGCATAGAGGTCACTTAAGAGCAATGAGTGATGAGTTAGTGTTTAAATATAAGTATGTATGTCTATGGAAATGGTCTAGTAGTATTGATCTTTGTGAGTATCCTTTGACAACATTCATGAAGGCCAAGAGAGATTGAAGGATGTCTGATGGACTCAATTAAGGAAGGATATAACCCTGATATTTCGTTAGTGCCAAGGCCAAAAGAGATAAGTAAGGGTCTAGAAGGTTCTTCGGAATCAAAATTTAGACCGAACTTCTCATGTGCTAAGATATATGTGATGTGAGGAGATATCTCATTCGCCACGGGATAATATACTAAACCAGTTCCTAATGAACTTCTTAGTTTTCAACATAAAACTCTGCATGTGTTTCAAAACTGCCCATTGCACAAGCACATATTTAGGATTTTCTTAGGCATAATCATACTACATATCATACTTATTGCATTTATAGACAGTTGTATGGGCATTGTCTGTTGCTATTGATATTTATAGTTGCATGGGCAGTTGTTTGTGTTTAACTGTATGTAGACTATCAGTTTAGATTACACTACTTGGTACTGTAAGGTTATGAGTATTAGTGGAGGAAACTCCTATGTTAGCAGTTATATCAATTATTATGTTGTTATACAATGTTATAACTAGCTGGTATTGGAATTACTTTTAATGAGAATTGTAATTCTCACCCTAGTTGTTCTTCCATGTAAATCTAGGTAAAGACCCTTTTAAGGGAATGAAGATGAAGCATGAAAACTAGTGTAGTTTTTATATGCTTTAGTAAACAAAACTTAGATATAAGTTCATATTTTCTTTGTATGTTTTAAGTAGTATGTATTACAATATGCCCTTCTGTAGCAAGTGTTGTATATATATATATATATATGAGTTTAAGTTTTTCACATTCTCTCAAGGCTTTCTATAATTACTCAGTGGTGATTATGGATATATGTTAGTATGCAGTAAGTAGAAGTGACATCTCTAGTACTGTTTATCTTTATATATCTCTGTATATCTAGGATATATCTAGATATCTGTGTTAGGATGTTATAAGGGACATAGCTAAGTTTGTGTCTAGGTGCCTAACTTGTCAGAAGGTCAAGATAGAACACCAGAAACCCATTAGACCTCTTCAATCTTTAGGAATCCCTGAGTGGAAATAGGATAACATCACAATGGATTTTGTGACAGGGTTACCCAGGAATCAGTTAGGATTTGATGCAGTGTGGGTTATAATGGATAGACTGACAAAGTTTGCCCATTTTATACCTTTTAGAACTAACTACTCCATGGATAGACTTGCTTAGTTTTACCTTTAAGTGATAGTTAGAATGCACGGTGTTCCCCTTAGTATAATTTCTTATAGAAACCCTAGATTTACATCTAGATTTTAGGGAGCCTTATAGAAAGCTTTTAGGACAAAGCTTAGTTTGAGTACAATACCATCCACAGATGAATGGTCTGTAGGAAAGGATTATCCAAACCCTCGAGGATATACTAAGAGTATATGTGCTAGAACAAAAAGGTTGTTGGGATAAGTTCTTATCTTTAGTTGAGTTTTCCTACAACAATAGTTATCATATTGGCATAGGTATGGAACCATATGAAGCACTTTATGGTAAAAATTGTAGGTCCCATTTATGTTGGTATGAGGTTGGAGATAGAACCAACTTAGGTCTTGAGTTGGTATAGCAGACCACAGATCAAATTAAAATGATCAAGGATAGGTTGGTTATGGTTCAAAGTAGGAAGAAGAGCTATGCTGATAGGAGAAGAAGACCTCCAGAGTTCAATGAGGGAGATCATGTTTTTTGAGGGTCACTCCTACAACAGGGATTGGTAGAGCATTGAGAACACGAAAGTTGAATCCTCGTTTCATTGGTCCCTACCAAATCTTAAAGAGAATTGGACCTATAGCCTACCAAATTGCCCTTCCTGTAACACCCTCCGAAGGGCATTACATTTCAGACTAACTCCTTTAATTTCTTTACCCAAGCCATAATAATATTAATAATATAAAATACGAGTTTCAAAATTTCTTTTCACAGATAACATGAACTTACCAAATTATAGAAACACAAGACATAAGAACTGAATAATATACTTTACATGTAAACATAGTTTACTATAACCATAAGTACATCATACTTACATAACCAAAAACATAAAACATCTAACATAATCTGTAACATCCCGAAAATTCTTTATTTCATTATAAATAATTATTTTATAATATTTGTGAATTTTAGGAATTTTTCTGGATTTTTTTCTGTGAACGATGAATATTTTAATATATTTTTCGTTTTACGTGTATATTTTGCTGAGCCTGGGAAAATAAAATTATTTTTTTTCCTAAAATTTGATAAACTTTGGATTTGTGGAAACGTTGACGGGGATCTTACTAAACCCGAGGTTGGACACGATTACGAGGTTTACGTTTCACGAGACTTTATCTCGATACATGAAATCACCGTATCATAAAATCATCGATGAGTAATAAAATATTATTCTCATCAATTGTAATTTTATTTCACTGAGAAAATAATTTTAGCAGCTTAATTATTCATCTGTCAGATGAATCTAATTAAGGTGACAACCTTACACTTCATTTCCTCGAGAAGCGCACAAAGCTTCTCAAGGAAGCTTCCTATTTCCATCTAATCAACCTTTCCTCTCTCCTCCCCAATTTATCTTTGCACGACTCTTGTTGATGGATTATTACATTGACTATTCCATTTTTTCCACTCCCCATGTCTCGCTTTGCTCATTCACATTTCCCATTTCATTTCTCCCATTTTCTCTCATTCACGTTGCTCCTCCCCTCACGCAGCTCTCACTCTCTTTTCTCTCTTCTTCTTCACGGCTGCACACCACCCACATTCACCATTGTTGATCCTTCAAGCCTTCTTTACTCAACCCGACAGAAACCATTTTCCCTCTCCACCTTCACACCTTGTTCGCTGGAACTCCTCCCTGTGTCTTCATTTTTCTTTTCTCGCTCAAAACAGCCCCAAAGCTTGGACCTTTAAGGTAAAGTTCTTAACTTTTCTCTTCTCCTCATTTTCGTGCATTCGGTTTCCGCTTGCCATTCTCTCTCTTGACCTAAATTCTTGTGAATCTTGAACGTCCAAGGTTCTCGGTGATGGTGAAGAAAATCAGATTTTCAAGCATGAAAGGAGCTTCTTTATCCCCTGTTCTTCACTTAGGTAAGAGGAAGACACTCCTCCTCAACCTCTCTTAGCATTTAGGAACGTCGTAATTTGTGTTGAGGGTTTTTACGTTTTTAAATATTGTTTGTGATGTATAGATGTTAGCGATTCTTTGGAGTTTTGTATGTATATATATATATGTTTGGAATGTGTAAAATGGAAAGAAATGAGCCCTGTTTTGGTTCTCGTATGGTCACGGTTTTGAACCCAGAAAACAGAGATCCTATATTGAAAATGGTAATGACTTGGTTTGCTGATCCATCCTAAGGTAAATGTTAAAATCCGTCGAGAGTGAGTAAGCCATGTCCGTCGAATTAAGATGTTAAAACCTGTCGAGTATGAGCTCCTTGCCAAACCTGTCGACAAGTGGGGCCCTTCATCATGTCAAAAGTTGTCGAAGCTAGTGACCCCCCCCCATTAACACCTCCGTCGGTGAATTCGTCGAATTAGAAAGTGTGGCCCTCTTAGTGTCTGTCGGATTAGCTTAAGTGAGATCTCAACATTTTCCCAAAGTCAGAATCCGTCGAGTGACGTACCTGTCGAGTTTAGACTTCTTACTTTTCCCGTTGAATGTCAAAACCTGTCGAGTGTATTTGTCGAATTAGCATGAGTGAAACCTTAGCATTTTCCCGGAATCTGTCGAGTGTATTTGTCGGATCAGTAGGAGTGAAATCCCAATGTTTCCAGAATCCGTCGAATTAGAACCTTGTAACCCTAACATTCTTGTCGGTTCGACAGGAACGGGACTTTCCCCATTATCCAAAATCTGTCGAGTTAGAATTGAACTTTTAGCGTATTCGTCGGTTGAACACGAGTGAAACTCCTTCAAAGTTAAAATTCGTCGAGTTAGGCTGTGAATCATATCCGTCGAGTTAAGATGTGAAAATCTGTCGAGTTAAGCTGTGAATCATATCCGTCGAGTTAGGATGTGAATGCCCGTCGAGTGGAGTTCCTGATTATTAAATAGAGAGATTTTCTCCAAACCCGTCGAGTAGAATTCGAAGGTTTAATAGAGGAACCGACCTAATGTCGTGTCCGTCGAATCATGTTTTACGTAAATGTGGTAGCATATTCGACAGATTATATACTTCATCTGGTCGAAATTGTTCCCAATTAAAGACACTTAGAATTTATCCCCTGCAGATTGTTTTCCACTTACCTTGATCCTGTTGTGCTGCTACTCGTCGAACGGCAGCTCCAGTTTCTCACCAGATACACTGTTCCGTCGAAATTATAAATATACCTCAATTCTTTTACCTAGCAAACGAATGGATGATTCTAGCCTTGTGACTCCTGATTTCAACTTTTGGGACTAATATACACTATATTAATCATAAATAACATCAGATGACTAGAAACAAAGTAGGGACACATAATGAAGGAAAAACAAGGAGTGTGATTGAGCCTTACAACTAGTGAGAACTTGGAATAAAGGAAGAACCAGAGTATGGGTGAGGTAGTAAGGAACATAATGAACCTAATGTTTGACCTTAATATTATGATGCTAAGGGTCCACGTGAATGACCACTTGTATATTGATGCTCTCTTGGCCAATTGTGGCATATTATGAAATTGTGTGGAATTTTGAATCATACATATTATGCATTGTAAATGTCTTGTGGATCCAAAAATGGGAACAAACCTGATTGTTAAATCATATGATATGCATTTGAGGCATGATTGACTTAGCTTGTAATGAGGAGCATGATTGAGTCATGCATGGCATAAAAAGAGAAAGAGGATGTCCGTTGGACTTTGTTAAGGCCGAGTTGCCTAGGAGTTGAATAACACCTTAGTGCGGGTGCGAATAGACACGTGGGGTCCTTGTAGACGACCTTGAGGGCGTCGGGGCGCGGGAGTCTCACAAGGTAGATGGTAGCCCCTCGGGACCGTGGGACGACCGATGCAAACGCACCGACGATCCTAAGCGGCCGCGATCCTATATCGAGATCTTGTGAGAATGCCGCATTTGTATAAAGCCTTGTCATGCGCAAAATGACCGATGATATTATATGGTAAGCACTTGTATGGCTGACGAGATACTGGCATGTCTCCCTGAATCATTCTCTCCGATTGTTTTGTGTCTAGCTCCATGGAGTAGGATTTTGATTATTGAGGGCACATGTGCATAGTGAGTCCATGAATTATCTGGCATACATTGTTATTATAATTGGAACTGTTGTATTTCTGATATATCCATACATATATATATGATTGCCTGAAACTGTTTGGATGATCATAACTGCTACTAAATGTTTATTATCATTATTGCTTTCATAAATGCTATGTGGGCGCTTTGCGCCGTTTGGTTTCTGGATGCTATAATTGGTAATGATGGTAGGATGTCTTACCTCTTTCTTGTACTTTCTCTATTCTATGTAAATCTTTGGTTAAAGACTGTAAGTGGGAACGAGGTTAAAGCGCCGTTTGGTTTCTGGATGCTATAATTGGTAATGATGGTAGGATGTCTTACCTCTTTCTTGTACTTTCTCTATTCTATGTAAATCTTTGGTTAAAGACTGTAAGTGGGAACGAGGTTGGTTTTTCCCTTGGACTTTATCGGCTTGACCCGTTGTACCCGGTGACGCTGTCGCGAAGGGAGCTTCTTTTGGGTTTTGGTTCGCATTGTTTCACTGGTGATACCAAGACATGGCAAGTCAACTGGACCAGTAAGCGTGTGTGACATTTGGGATCGACTTTGACGACGAAGAGGACTGCGATGGAAGACCTTATCTTGTATTTCTCACTATCCTGGTGAGCCGGAGTTGTCTCATACATTCGGGATTCCGATGGAGCTCCCAACTCCATAGTTGTGGAGAGGTTGTGGGTAGCTTATATTTTATTTTGCATTACCTGTATAAAATGTATGGTAGTATATGTAAGTTGTAAGGTGATTATCTAGCCTTAGATACTGTAATTTGAGTATATCTTGTAATGTATAATTTTAACTGATGGTATAGGTAACTATTCATTCGTGGCTCTTATTTTCCTCATATAAGAAATGTTTAAAATTTTATGGTAAATTTGTTGTTTGACAAAGTTAGCACGCCGACATTTAGTGACCGTGGCATAATGACGATTGTGCATTGGTTATTAAATCGAGGGGTGTTACATAATCAACCTAGACTGGCCCAAGTTCATAACACTTAATAAGAAGAGTCCTCCTCATAAGACAAATTCCCTAGCCGGGAATGTCTCGACGAATAGAAATCTGAGCAGAAGATATCTCAGAGTCCTCCCTAGGAGTATAGTGAAGCTCATTCCACAACTCCCTGAGTGGTATAACAAACTCTACATATACAGCAACAAAAGAAAAAGTAGTGACCCCATGGCGGGTCCTACTTACGGATAGAGTAATGTCACCATAATACTTTATATGCTTTGTGTCCCAATGGACACGCCAAGCATCAGCGCCTTCGAGAAACTGTAGTCCAACAAAACCTAGCAGATCCCTCCTTGCTGCCATCGCAGTCTTCATAGACATAAGCATAAAACAGAAATAGACAGAACAATAATACAAAGAGGTAAGATCCCCTACATCAATACCTGCATGGCAACATAGAAACAACAATAATAACAATGTTATTCATATATGGCAATAACAAATATATTCATTGCATCAAATGACCATTGCATCAAATAACAGATAATATCACAAACATATGTATATATCAGAATAGAATGTCAACTAACTATGCATATGCACAATGTAACAATTTCCTACTCCATGGAGCTAACACACAATTTCGAAGAGAATGATCTAGAAGATATGTTTGTACGTCATCCGCCTCTATTCAAGTGTTATACTTTTTCTCAGTGTACACATTATGGCTTGTATAAGACATTCTACGCCAGATTGGGATAGGAATAGTGTCTCGTCGAGATTGTCGGTGTGTTTGCATTAGAAACCATGACACAATAGCGCTATTCAACTGGCCACCTATGGAATTACAGCACCCCGACGCCCCCAAGATCATTTATAGACCTTCACTACGCAATTCGCACTCGCACTAAGATGTTATTCAACTCCTAGGCAACAAAAGCCTCTATAGACACCGTCTATAAAATAATGCATGATCAATGACTCAATGCATATCACAAGCCATTACTAGCTACAACTAAACATTGATATATCCAGGTCTAGTACATCGGCCCGACAGCAAGATGCTGTTTTACCCAATCGCGTAGCATTTTTATCGCATTTTCACAATTGCGTAACACTTCTGTTACGTTTTCAAATCGCATAACATTTTGTTCAATGTTTTCTCAATCGCGTAAAGATTTTAAAACATTTTCTTGATCGCATAGCTAAAATCATCATTTTTAAATTGCGTAAGAGTTTTTCTATGTATTTTCAATCACGTAAATTATTTTCTTCATATTCTAAGCTCAATTTAAAAATTTTCTCATTTAACATAAAAATTAGACTTTAATTCCAATATATTCTTACTAAATCCCTTTAAATAATATACTTTAAGTTTGCAAATCACTTTTCAATCTTATTTTTAATATCATAGCCGAAATTCACTTTTTATTTAATGATAAAAATATGTTCATTTCCATTTTTATTTTGTAATGCCTTAATTAAATTTTTTATCATTTAATCATCTTAGTTAACAATTTATAAATCATTTTTGCATAGGTTTACCCTTTTGAGGGTTAGAGGCCGTGAGCCTCTATGGTCATTGGAACCAAAATTTCTTTCCTTTCTAACACAATTTATAGCATACCACATACTTTAATCATCACAATCCTAATGTATCAAGTTGATGCATAATATTAAAGCATTAAAATCACATAAAGCAAATAAATACGAATCACACAAAAATTCTACAAACATGGTGAATAAATCCTCGCATGGACTTATCACCCATAACTAAATTTTGTTCCTCACCACCATAACATGGTTGATGAGGTTAATCTTCCTCTTACCTTAGATGATGCTCCCTAAGCTTCTTGGATGCCTTTGTGAATCAAACTTTCACCACCAAGTAGTCTCTTGAGATCAAAACAAACATATAAAAATTAACATCTAGGGCTTGATTAAGGTAACCATAGATCAAGTATGGTCTTAGAACTTTTAAAAATGAATCAAGAAACAAAGTTTCAAGAACTTTACCTAGAAACCTTTGATCTTGAGATTGAAGAAAAACCTTGAAGATGATAGAACTAGGGGTTGATCACAACACCAAAGTATCTTAGAATGGTGTTTAGAATCAAGTAGTAAGGTTAGTTTGACTTATGAAAGGTTGGAGGGTGGAAAATGGTGGTTTGGCCATGAGTTTGAGGGAGAGAAAATAAAAGAGAATTTTGTGTTTAGCTTTGCATTAAAAAGATGATAAGCTTTGAAATGTGATGGAAAAATGTGTTTTGGTCTCCTTTGAGCCTTAATGGCCGTGAGTTCAATAGAGAGAAGGAGTGATCAATTTGATCGCTTAAACTCCTCACAACCATGGATTAGATCAAGGGTATAAATCAAATCTTCTCCACCAAGCTTGTTTCCTATTAGTCCATCACAATGAGTCATGGCCCCTTTTGTTGACTTCAAGCAAGCTTCTCAAGTAAGCTTGTTTCTCATTAGTTCACCATAAAGATGTCATAACCATCAACTTTGACTAGCATCTAGATATTTTCCAGTAGTTATTACTCAATGAACAAAGGCTACTACTATTTATTACCTAATGAATAATAACATTATTCAATAGATAATAGCATTACCAATGGATAATAGAATGTAACAAAAACTCAAATAAAGAAAATTTTCAAAAACTGTTTTTAGTTTCTGGTTTAGTAAGTTCCCTCGACCCCGCATTAATAGTCCAAAACTTTCTGGTCCTGAAATTTTTTTATTTTTTCGGATCCGCCTCAAACACATATACAGTCCAAAATAATATTAAAATAATTAAAATAAATTAAAAATTCATAAAAAATTATAAAAATTGTAAAACTCATAAATATCAAGAAAATGAAAAATCAGGATGTTACACTTCCTCCCAATTTGTCAAACTTTCATGATGTATTCCATATGTCACAACTTAGGAAATACAACCCAGATCCATCACATGTCATAAGAAATGAATTTGTGCAATTAAGGGATGATTTCTCTTATGCTATACTGCCGGTGAGGATCGTTGATAGAGGAGTCAAATAGCTTAAAGGTAAGTAGATTCCTCTGGTAAAGGTGCTTTGGGATGGTGCAGGCTTTGGGGAGGCGACTTGGGAGTTGGAGTCCCACATGCAGCAAGACTACCCGCAGTTGTTTATATGAGATAAGTAATTTTGGGGACAAAATTTTAAAAAGAATGAGAGAAATATAACATCCTCTAAAACATGTTAGACTTATAAATAATTACAAAGGTAGCTTAATACTTGTTTAACATACTGTTTAATTTTGTGATAATGTGAGTTAGTTTAGGCATTTTGCTGCAACCCGAAAGGTGAAAAATAGCTTAAAATGACCCTGATATTAGCATAAATGGCTTAGCTAATGAAAATAGATGTAGATAATTTATTTCTAAGTCACAATTGTGTATATTGTGATATGGTTAAAATTTGAGAATAATCAGAGTTGGTTTGGCATTTTTAAGCACACTGGTTGTGTGTTTTAATGCCGGATTGACTAGTCACAGATATGGAAATATATGATACTCTTCAAACAATTTTTTTAATGAATCTTAGTATTTATTTTAAAGTTGTTGGAACTGAGAAAACATGAATTAGCTAAATCTAAGTATTTTTAGTAGATCAGAAAGTACTAGTTTGGTATCATATGGCCATAAGCCCTCCACGATTTTCAGCCTCAATTGTTAACCCTTATTTCATGATATTTCAAGCCTTTTACCTTGTTTCTCACTTTCATTCACAGGGCTATTTTAGAAAATAGAAGAAGAAGAAGGAGAACAAGGAGCAAAGGAGGAAAGAAAGAAGAGGAAAACAAAGAGGAAGGGGAAGTCCAAGATCCAAGATTGAAGCTTGAATCTTGTAACACCCCAATTTCATTTCTTTCTTGCTTTTTGGTTATTTGTGATTTTTGTAAATTTTTGTGAATTTATATGAATTATTTGACTTATTTTGATTATTTTAATTTTATTTTTGAAAAATTTTGGACTGTTGAAACGAGGCCGGAGGATCTTATTAAACTCGAAACTGAAGACAGTTTTCAAAGTTTTCTTTGTCTGAGATTTTACCTCAAAAAATAAAATTTGAGTACGTTCTATTGTCCATTGGATAACAGATACTGATTTTGTTAACTGTAACTTTTGTCCATTGGATAATAGCCTTTAGTAAAGATGTAGTAGATGGTTCTAGATATAAGACTAGTCACATTTTTCTAGAGGTTTCTCTTTATGACATCACCCTTGGGACCCACACATTTATGTCTCATCAAATATGGACCAATAGGAAGGAAGCTTCCTAAGGAAACTTTGAGAAAGCTTGTTGGAGAAGCTTTGGACACCCTCCCAAGGAGAGAAGTGCACGGCCAAGGGAGAGCCAAAAGACTTCTAGAGTAAGCTTTCATTTAACTCATTTTTATCATTTTCCATTCATCTTTCAATAACCAAAAAGCTACACATTTTTTCTCTCACATTTTCTTCTCATTTTCTCTCCACCAAGCTCACAGCCACACCACTCAAACCACTCTCCAATCCTCTTTAATTCCAACCATCCACATTTCTTGAATCCAAACCTCATTCTAAGACACTTTGGTGTTGTGATCTTGACCTTGTTCATCCATTTTCAAGTGCTTCTTCAAGTTAGGGTTTGAAAGCTTTTAAGGCGAAATTCCTCCATCTTCATCTTTCTCTTCATTTTAAATTTCTAAGATCATGATTTTGATCCATGGTTATTCTATTCTAAGCCTTAGATGTTGACTCTTTTGCATGTCATTTTCATTTTTCAATAGACTCTTGGAAGAGAAAGTTTGATTCAAGAAGGCACCCAAGAAGTGGTTGGTCATCATCTAAGGTAAGAGGGAGATTACTCTCATCAACCTTTCATGGTGATGAGAAACGAATTGATTTATTAAAAATAAAGAATCCATGTGAGGGTCGTTCACTTGATTGTATTGACTTTTGGTGATTTTGTAATTATTTGCCCTATATGATTTTATGGCTTAATGTTGTGCATAATCTTGGTAGAATAGAAAATTTTGATTATTGAAATATGTTGTTTGCTTGGAATGCTGTTATTGAAGATGAAAATTTTGAGGTCCAAAGACCTTAGGGCTCACAGCCAAGTGACCCTAAATAGGGTATCCAAGATAAAACTTTGGTGTTGATTTGGAACTTAGATGCTTAGGTGAAAAAGGAATTGGATTAAGGATTTATAATAATGAAGGAGTGATAAAACAAAATTTGGCCATTTAATAAGAGAAGGATCTCGACCTTTGAGTGCCTTCTTGGACATTATCATTAATAGAGAGATAATGAAAACTTAAGGTACTTTTAAGGTTTAGGGAAAGGAAAAGAAATTATGAGATTAAGACAATGTGGTTTCCTTTTTATGTTCTTCGTGAAAAATATTAGGAGGTATTACCTAGAGGAACCTACCTAGAAGAGTTTTGTAATCAAAGTTAATTTCTATATTAATCCTTGAAAGTTTCAAAAAATTAAGCTTAAAAGTGAAATAAAAGTTTTACATGTTAGAAAAATTTGTGATAATGTCTTATGTAATGTTGAACGATGATTTCTGAATTATGCAATTAAGATGCTTGCGTTTGAAAATAACAGCAGTGTGCTTTCGGGCTCTCGAACGGGACCTGGAGATGTTAATGACTGGCTTGGCTCATGAGTAGTTTATGTTTATGGAAAATCATGATATTAATATATGCGCATGCATTGAGTCATTGATAATGCGTTATACCGACGGTGTCGGTTGAGGCTTTTTTCCTAGAAGTTGAATTACACCTTAGTGCAGATAGAAATTGCGTAGTGTGGTTCACTTGCTGAACTTGGAGGCATCAGGGCATGGGTATCCCACAAGTGGCCAGTTGGTAGCTCCACTGGGCTGTGGTGACTGAGCAACACACCAACGATCTCGATCAGGCACTATTTTATTCACGATCTGGTGTAGACTGTCTTGTAGAAGCCATGATGTGTAAATTGAGAAACTATAGCACTTGACTTGAGGCTGACGAGATACACATATGTCTTCTAGATCATTCTCTCCGAAATTGTGTTTAGCTCCATGGAGTAGGAATTGGTCCATTGTATATATCCATAGTCTATCTATATATCATCGTGATATTTTATATCTGTTAAATTATCTGATACTCGATGTCATAATTGCAATTACTGTTCTTTAATGTTTCTATACTGCCATGTTAGTATTGATGTAGGGAATCTTACCTCTTTGTTATGTTATTTTGTTTTATGTGTACCCATTAATAAAGACTGAAAGGAAGACGAAGAAGATTACAGCTTTCCTGTTGTTTTATTTTCTGTGATGGCGACTAGAAGAAAGTTTGTTGGTTTTGTTAGAGTTCAGTTCCATGGAGGTACAGATGCTTGGCGTATCGACTGGGATACTGAACGAGTTAGATATGAGGAGATGTGGCCCTGTCTGTTCGTAGGACTCGTGATGGGGATCCTTTCTTTTCTCTTGATGTCTCGATACGTCTAGAGTTTGTTATACTGATCAGGGAGTTGTGGGGTGATTTGTATTACACCCCGAGGGAGGATCAAGACTCTATGGTGTCATCTATTAGGAAACCTGTCCATGAGATCCTGCCTCGGCTTAGGGATCTGTCTGGCGAGGAGTCTGAGGAGGAGGACCCGATGGGGGATCCAGAGGAGGATCCAACAGAGGATCCAGTGGGGGACCCTACTCCCCAGGCATCTAGACTTGGGCTAGTTTACATTTTGTCAAATAGTTGTATATGTCTTTTGAGTACAAACCTTGTGTATTTTGGGTGGACTGTGATCCATGCCACTTATGTATATATTCCTTTTGGTGTGTATTATTCAGTAATTACATCATGTGTTGTTTATGTTTTGTGTAAGTTTATGCCTTGAGAAAGAAAATTTGAAATCTATTTTTTTCAAGATTAAACCTTTACCACATTTTGTTAAATTTTTTTTTTATTTTAGTGTCTAAATGTGGCACCCTAAGGAAGGTGTTACATTAGTTAGTATCAGAGCCCAAGTTTGAGTCTTTTTGGGTTTGTGGTTAGGTCTATCTTGCTTGTGTTTTGTGATTCTGTGTTTGGTTTTCGAAAGGAGACAAAATTGTTTGAAATGATTTCACTTGACTTTCATTGTGTATTGTTTAGTCTGACTTCAGAGGACCGTGATGGCTCGTGGTGGAGGTGTACATATGGACCCTGGACGAGACATCGAGAGTATGGCTACAGCAGCTGAGGCGATGCGGAGGATGGCGGAGGTTATAGTGCAACAGAACTAAAGAGTTGCCTAACAACAAGAAGCTACTGCTGAAACTCAAAATCTGTCAGAGTTTCGTCGCAACAATCCATTACAATTCAAAGGAGAATTCGATCCGGAGAAAGCAAACCTTTGGATCAAAGAGTTGGAGAAGATATTCAGAGGAATGGGATATATTGATGCTCAGAAGGTAACTTATGCTACCTTTATGCTTGTTGGAGATGCTGAAGACTGGTGGGCAGGAGCCCAACGTTTGATGGAAGCTGAGGGAATAGTGTTTACCTGGGAAGTTTTCAAAACAAATCCCTGGAGAAGTACTTTCCAGCTAGTGCGAGGCACGCGAAAGAAATGGAGTTTCTAGGCCTAAAACAAAGAAACATATTAGTCAGTCAGTATGTTGCTAAGTTTGAAAGCTTATCGAAGTTCTTAAGGTATTTCCAGCTATAGCCTGATGAGGATTGGAAGTGCCGCAAGTTTGAAGAAGGATTGAGGCATGACTTGAAGAGAACGGTGATGCCTTTGGGAATTGATCAGTTCCAAACTTTTTTGGATAAGTGTCGCAGGATTAAGGAGTTGGATCAATAAAAAAAAATAAGAAACTGTAACTTTGGACCCTCTCGGTTCCAAAGGGGGAGGAATGACAGTGGTAATTTTTTTTAGCAAAAGTCGTATTCGAGGCCATTGGGGAATCAATCTCAGCAACAATCACATGGATGAGGTTCTGGTAGCCACAAGTTTGGTCAGACCGTGGCTTCATCGCCAAAATGCTTCGAGTGTGGAAAGGACTACTTAACAAAGGAGTGTACAATCAAGGGGATCATCTGTTTCAGATACAAGAAGCCCAAACACATCTCAAAGGATTGCAATCAACCCAAGGTGGAGCCCTCTGTTAACAATGTACGTGCTGCAAGACCTCAGGCGGGAGGTAGGGTTTACACTATGAGTGGAACGGCAGCCTCCCAATCCAAAGATCTAATTAATAGAGATTGTGCCATAGGAGGTAACCTTTTAACTATACTGTATGACTCAGGGGTGACCCACTCTTTTATTACCTATGATTGTGTGCGCCGATTAGGATTATCTGTGTCTTCCTTACCCTTTGATTCTACTCCCACTGCTAGACCCGTTGTTACTGCTCGAGTTTGTTTGAATTGTCTTATTTCTATGGAAGGTCGAATCTTTTAGGTCGCTTTGATTTGTTTTGCCTCTTTCTCAAATAGACTTTATTCTAGGAATGGATTGGTTATCGTCTAACCATATCCTATTAGACTATTCCAATAAAACCTTAGTATTTCCTGATTCCGAGATTTCTAGATTTATAAATGCTAACCAAGTCAAAACTTTCTTGAGGGAAGGAGCTCAAGGATACATGCTTTTGTCTTCCTTGGAGGTCAAGGGTGAGACCAGTGTGAATGCTATTCATGTGGTCAATGAGTTTTCTGAAGTCTTTTCTGATGATATACATGGATTACCTCCAGTTAGAGAGGTAGAATTTTCTATCGATCTTGTGCCAGGATCTGGTCCTATATCCATGGCACCATATCAGATGTCGCCATCAGAGTTAGCCGAACTCAAGAAGCAGTTGGAGGAACTGTTGGAGTAGAAGTTTGTGAGGCCTTATGCTTCACCGTGGGGGGGCCCAGTGCTATTGGTTAAGAAGAAGGATGGAACTTCTCGGTTATGTATGGACTATCGTCAGTTAAACAAGATTACAATCAAGAACAAGTATCCACTTCTGAGGATAGATGATTTAATGGATCAGCTGAAAGGAGCTGTTGTTTTCTCTAAGATTGATCTACATTCTGGCTATCATCAGATTCGTGTGAAAGTAGAGGATGTTCCTAAGATGGCTTTTCGAACGCGTTATGGGCATTATGAGTATCTTGTGATGCCGTTCGGAGTAACAAATGCTCCTGCTGTATTCATGGATTTCATGAATAGGATCTTTCGTCCTTATCTGGATAGATTTGTTGTTATCTTTATTGATGACATTTTGATCTATTCTTAAAGTCAGGAGGAACATGCTGAGCATCTCAGTGTGGTTCTTCATATTTTGAGGGAGAACAAGTTATAAGCTAAGCTGTCCAAGTGTGAGTTCTGGCTAAGCAAAGTTCAGTTTTTGGGTCACGTGATTTCAGAGGAAGGAATTGAAGTGAATGCGTCAAAAGTTGAAGCAGTTCTACAATGGGAAAGGCTGAAGACGGTATCAGAGATTCATAGTTTTCTCAAATTAGCCGGTTACTATCGAAAGTTTATTGAAGGGTTTTCCAAGATAGTAGGACCTCTCACCCAGCTTACATGAAAGAATCAAACTTTTGCATGGACAGATGCGTGTGAGGAGTTTTCAAGAGTTGAAGTGACGATTGATTAATTCGCCAATGCTGATTCTACCTGATCCCAATGAACCTTTTGAGGTGTATTGTGACGCTTTATATCAAGGTCTAGGTTGTGTGCTTATGCAAAATCGAAAGGTCGTGGCATATGCTTTGAGACAATTAAAAGTGCACAAGAGGAATTACCCTACTCATGACTTGGAGTTAGCTGCTGTTGTGTTTGCGTTGAAGATCTGGAGGCATTTTCTTTATGGAGCAACATTTAACGTCTACAGTGATCACAAGAGTCTAAAATACTCACTCCTAAATTCATCGGACCGTATCAAATTCTTTGTCGGATAGGTCTGGTAACCTATTGAATAGCTTTACCACCTTTTCTTTCCAACCTTCATAATGTCTTCCATGTGTCACAGTTGCGAAAGTATATTCCTGATTCAGCTTATGTCATAGAATCGGATACAGTACAACTAAAAGAAAACTTGACCTATGAAACACTTCCTATTAAGATTGAGGATAGGAGAGTGAAGCAATTCAGAGGCAAGGAAATAGCATTAGTAAAAGTGTCCTGGAATGATGTGACTAGAGATGCAACATGGGAGCTAGAAGACAAAATGAAAGAGCAATATCTGCATTTGTTCTAAGGCATGATAATTTTTGAAAACGAAATTCTTTTTAGAAGGGGAGAGTTGTAATACCCCAATTTCGTTTCTTTCTTGTTTTTCAGTTATTTGTGATTTTTGTAGATTTTTGTGAATTTTTTGATGAATTATTTAACTTATTTTGATTATTTTAATATTATTTTTAAAAAAATTTGGACTGCTAAAACAGGGTCGGAGAATCTTACTAAACCCGAAATTGGAGATAGTTTTCGAAGTTTTCTTTGTCTGAGATTTTATTTGGCAAAATAAAATTTGGGTACGTTCTATTATCCATAGGACAATAGATACTGGTTTTGTTAACTATAACTTTTGTCCATTGGATAATAGTGTAACACCTCAAAAATTGTTTATTTTATCATTTATCATTATTTTATAATATTTAAAAATTTTAAAAATTTTTGTGAAATTTTTCGAAACGTCGAATATTTTAATATATTCCTCATTTTTCATGAATATATTTCTCATTTTGCTTGCACACTAACCAGAGTCAGTGTAACACCCGGAAATGATTTGTTTCATCATGAATAGTCATTTTCCAATATTCATGATTTTTAGAGATTTTTCTGGAATTTTTCGGAAATGTTGAATATTTTAATATATTTCTCATTTTACGTGCACACTGAGCAGAGTCAGTCAAACGCTCCGGAAAATTGTTTGTTTTGTGATGAATAGTCATTTTTCAATATTTGTGATTTTTAGGAATTTTTGTGAATTTTTCTGAAAACGTCAAATATTTTAGTTTATTCCTCATTTTGCGTGCGCACTGAGCGGAGCCGGGATCACGAAATGTTTTTCCTGAGGCTGGTAAACCTTGAACTGTCAACGTGTCGATGAGGGATCTTACTAAACTCGAGATCGGGCACAATTTACAAGATTTATGTTTTTCGAGATTTTGTCTGATAAATAAAATCACTGTATCATAAAATTATCTGATGAATAATAAAATATTATTTTCATCAACTGTAATTTTTATTCACTGGGAAAATAATTCTAACAATATAATTAATCATCTGTCAGATGTATTTAATTAAGGAGACAAGCTTATTATGCACTTTATTGAGAATTATGCAAAGCTTCTCAAGGAAGCTTCAAGGAAGCTTCTTGGAAATTTCCTCCAAGCTTCCTATGGAAGCAACACACACTCTCTCCTCTCCCCATGCACTCACGGCAGCAGCCCCCCTTGGGAGCACAAATTGTGCTTTAATTCATTTAATCAATTATATTCAAGTTTTCAAAATTCAAAAGCTACCACTTTATTTTTCTATTCACTTTCTCTCTCTACCTTCATCTTCTTCAAGCTTTTTCTCCTCCTTCTCTCTACCAAGCCATTCGGCCAGCAGCCCATAATCCCCTCATCCATCACAAAATTTTCATCCAACCCCATTTTCTTAATCCTCTTCATCTCCTAAACACTTTTCTAGTTGGTGGTTCTTTGAAAATCCATCATTTTCACCATTTTCTTCAAGCTTCAAGCTTAGGGCTCTTTGGGTAAGTTATTGATTTTTCACTCCCTTTCCTTATTTTCATTCCTATGGTCTTCCTTGTGACCATCCATGCTTTATTTTTTCAAGCATTGGTGCTATTCTAATGAGATTAAAATTTCTAGGGTTTGGTTGGGTGCAAATCCGAAATTGCAAGGAACTCTAGGAGGGCTTCTCTTGTTTTCTCCACTTTGGTAAGAGGAAGACACTTCTCCTCAACCTCTTTTAGCACTTAGAAACCTTGTTTGTGGTTAATTGTGAGAAAACCCTAATGAGGGTTATTCTTTGTTTGCATGATTAGTATGTTTGCATGTTGTTTATAATGTGTCTATGCTATTAGATTGTTTGTTTGTGTATATTGATATATTGGATTGGATTAGAAGGCATGAAATGGAAGAAAATGATGTTGGATTGGTTCTTGGATGGCCATGGTTTTGGGGGTCCAAGTTTAGGGTTCTTTGTGAACAATTGTAATAATTGGAATTCATAATTTAATCAAGGGTACATTAGGTAATTAATGGAATAAAAAATTTGGGAACCTAATCCCTAGGGAGGCCACGGCCTCTAGGGCCTTTTTGGGGCTTAATTTTACAATTTTGATAACCTTGAGACTTAATTAATCAAGTGATTAAATCATTGGTAATAGGATAGAAAATTAGCAAATTGGGAGAATTGGACACACTTTAAGATTCATAAATTTTAAAGAACCAAGAATGGAATTTTCCTAAGACTTAAGATAATTTTAATTAGGGTAAGAACAAGAGAGTGTGAGTCTTAGAATAACCTTTCTAAGTGTATGAGAATAAATTACCTAAGAGAATTTAATTTAATTAAGAGAATTCCTTTAGAGACAAACTTTGTAAGAAAAGCTAAATCTAAGCAAGAATTCATAATACACCTTAAAATGTATTAATTTATTTAATAACAATATTATGTTATTGTGGGTCCATGTGAGTGACCAATGATTGTGTTGATTCTTACTTTGGCCAATTGTGGCATATTGTGAAATAGTATGTAATGAAGATCATACATGATTATGCATAGAGTCTGTATGCATCGTGAATGTCCATTTGGACTGTTGTTAAGGCCGAGTTGCCTAGGAGTTGAACACACCTTAGTGCAGGTGCGAGTAGACTAGTGTAGGTCATATTGTTGACCGTGGGGGCATCGGGGTGCGGTACCTCGCAATGGACAGTTGTTAGCTATTCTGTCCTGTCCGTGGGGCAGACCGATGCAAATGCACCGATGATCCTGACCGGGCACTGTCCAATATCGTGATCTAGTGTAGACTGTCTATACAATGCCATGATGTGCATGTGGATAAACTGATGAATTATAGCACTTTGGTCGTGGTAGCCGAGTTGCAGACAGGTCTCCTAATCTTTCTCTCTGACCATTTGTGTCTAGCTCCATGGAGTAGGATTTTGTCTTTATATGCATGTGCATAGTGGGTCCATATATTATCTGGCACTTGTTTATGATTATTATTATTATTATTATAATTGGAACTATTGTGTTACTATTATATCTTTGCCTGCAACTGCTTAATTGTCTATTTCTGCTATTTAATAATTATAATTATTATTTGATATGCTCTGTGGGCGCTTGGTGCCGTTTTATTTCTTGCTGCTATAACTGGTAATGATGGCAGGATGTCTTACCTCTTTCCTATACTTCTGTTATTTTCTATCTGTATAATGTGTCCCATAGAAGATGACGACAAAGAAGTTGGAGCTCCCGATTTCCCCGGCTTTTGGCCTGATTACGATTAGCATCTACTGTGGAGCATGGAGGCACGCATGCGTGGATTTCTAGGTGATGTGCGTCTGACCTTCCTTGGAGGGCCAAAGTGCTAGCACATTAACCTGAATTCCGACCATTGTGTCTACCTAGGGACGTGTCGATCGCTTTGGCCTGGAGGCATCATGAGCCGCCGATCTTTACCTGCTACATCAGCCTGCGTCTGGAGTTTTATCTACCCATCCGGGAGATGTGGTGTAACCGCTTCTACACCCCACAGGAGGACTCTTTTGATTCCACAGCTCGGGCCCCGGCCCATGGCTCTGTGGCTCCTATGGAGGTTTCTTCAGATGAGGAAGACCCCGAGGAAGTCCCCGAGGATGACCTCGCGGAGGATCCTGATACGGTTCCTCCTTATCTGAGAGACTAATATTGCTGGTAGCTACTGATGGCTGCTAGTGTTTTTATTTTGGGGGCTTGATGTCTTTTGTAGTGGGCTGTATATTTCTGATATCTTGAGGATGTGTATGTATGATCCTTTAGGGCAGGTATAGTTTTGCTTTTTGGTATACCAAGCTTTGTAACCAAATAGTTTGATAAATATATATATATGAATATGCAATGTTAATTCCAATGTATGCTTTACTTTTGTTTGCTCTTTATTTCCATTTACGTTCCGTCACCGTGTTTATTAATTATTGTTATTATAACGAAAAAAATATTCGTCAATTTAATTACATGTCTATAATCAAGTAAATTTATATTATATTTTAAAGAACCGGGTCTTAACTTATATAATTTTATTTTCACATTGTAATTGACAATGTAATGTTCTCTGTCAAAAAGGGGCGTTACAAATAGCCTTTAGTAAAGATCTAGTAGATGGTTCTAGATATAAGACTAGTCACCTTTTTCTAGAGGTTTCTCTTTATGACATCACCCTTGGGACCCACACCTTTATGTCTCATCAAATATGGACCAATAGGAAGGATGCTTCGTAAGGAAGCTTTAAGGTAGCTTGTTGGAGAAGCTTTGGACACCCTCCCAAGGAGAGAAGTGCATGGCCAAGGGAGAGCCAAATGGCTTCTAGAGTAAGCTTTCATTTAACTCATTTTTATCGTTTTCCATTCATCTTTTAACAACCAAAAAGTTACACACTTTCTCTCTCACCTTTTCCTCTAATTTTCTCTTCACCAAGCTCACGGCCACACCACTCAACCCACTCTCCAATCTTCTTTAATTCCAGCCATCCACATTTCTTGAATCCAAACCTCATTCTAAGACACTTTGGTGTTGTGATCTTGACCTTGTTCATCCATTTTCAAGTGCTTCTTCAAGTTAGGGTTTGAAAGCTTTTAAGGTGAAATTCCTCCATCTTCATCTTTCTCTTCATTTTAAATTTCTAAGACCATGATTTTGATCCATGGTCATTCTATTCCAAGCCTTAGATGTTAACTCTTTTGCATGTTGTTTTTGTTTTTCAAGAGCTTCTTGGAAGAGAAAGTTTGATTCAAGAAGGCACCCAAGAAGTGGTAAGTCATCATCTAAAGGAAGAGGGAGATTACTCTGATCAACCTTTCATGGTGGTGAGAAACGAATTGATGTATTGAAAATGAAAAATCCATGTGAGGGTTGTTCACTTGATTGTATTGACTTTTAATGATTTTGTAATTATTTGCCCTATATGATTTTATGGCTTAATGTTGTGCATAATTTTGGTAGAATAGAAAATTTTGATGATTGAAATATGTTGTTTGCTTGGAATCTTGTTGTTGAAGATGAAAATTTTGAGGTCCAAAGACCTTAGGGCTCACGGCCAAGTGACCCTAAATAGGGTATCTAAGACAAAACTTTGGTATTGATTTGGAACTTAGATGATTAGGTGAAAAAGGAAATGGATTAAGGATTTATAATAATGAAGGAGTGATAAAACAAAATTTGGCCATTTAATAAGAGAGGGATCTCGACCTTTGAGTGGAAAAATGAGCTTGAGAGAGAGATAATGAAACTTAAGGTGCTTTTAAGGTTTAGGGAAAGGAAAAGAATTTATGAGATTAAGACAATGTGATTTCCTTTTTATATTCTTCGTGAAAAATATTAGGAGGTATTACCTAGAGGAACCTAGCTAAAAGAGTTTTGTAATCAAAGTTAATTTCTATATTAATCCTTGAAAGTTTCAAAAAATTAAGCTTAAAAGTGAAATAAAAGTTTTACATGTTAGAAAAATTTGTGATAATGTCTTCTGTAATATGAGAACGATGATTTCTGAATTATGAATTAAGATGCTTGCATTTGAAAATAATAGTATTGTGCTGTCGGGCTCTCAAACGGTACCCAGAGATGTTAATGATTGGCTTGGCTCATGAGTAGCTTATGTTTATGGAAAATCATGATATTAATATGTGTGCATGCATTGTGTCATTGATCATGCATTATACCGATGATGTCGGTTGAAGCTTTTTGCCTAGGAGTTGAATTACACCTTAGTGCAAGTGTGAATTGTGTAGTGCGATTCACTTGTTGAACTTGGAGGCGTCGGGGCACGAGTATCCCATAAGTGGCCAATTGGTAGCTCTACTGGGCCGTGGTGACTGAGCAACACACCGACGATCTCGACCAGGCACTATTCTATTCACGATTTGGTGTAGACTGTCTTGTATAAGCCATGATGCGCAAATTGAGAAACTATAGCACTTGACTTGAGGCTGACGAGATGTAGACATGTTTTCTAGATAATTCTCTTCAAAATTATGTTTAGCTCCATGCAGTAGGAATTTGTCCATTGTACATATGCATAGTCTGTCTATATATCATCGTGATATTTTATATCTGTTAAATTATCTTATACTCGATGCCATAACTGCAATTACTGTTCTTTACTATTTCTATGCTGTCATGTTGGTATATATGTAGGGAATCTCATCCCTCTGTTATATTGTGTACCCATTGATAAAGACTGAAAGGAAGATGAAGAAGATTGCAGCTTTCCTTTTGTTTTGTTTTCTGTGATGGCAACTAGAAGATAGTTTGTTGGTTTTGTTAGAATTCAGTTCCATAGAGGTACAGATGCTTGGCGTATCGACTAGGATTCTGAACGAGTTAGATATGTTGGAGATGTGACCCTGTCTATTTATAAGACCTACGATGGGGATCCTTTCTTTTCTCTTGACATGTCTCAGTACGTCTGGAGTACGTTATACAGATCAGGGAGTTGTGGGGTGATTTGCATTACACCCCGAGGGAGGATTAGGACTCTATGGTATCATCTGATAGGATACCTGTCTGTGAGATACTGCCCCAGCTGAGGGATCTGTCTGGTGAGGAGTCCAAGGAGGAGGACTTGATGGAGGATCCAGAGGAGGATCCAACAGAGGATCTGGTGTGGGACCCTACTCCCTAGGCATCAACACTTGGGCTAGTTTACATTTTGTCAAATAGTTGTATATGTCTTTTGAGTACAACCTTGTGTATTTTGGGTGGACTGTGATCCATGCCACTTATGTATATATTCTTTTTCGTGTGTATTATTCAGTAATTACATCCTATGCTATTTATGTTTTGTTTAAGTTTATGCCTTGAGAAAGAAATTTTGAAATCCATATTTTTCAAGATTAAAGCTTTACTACGTTTTGTTAAGTTTTTAATGTTTTAGTGTGTAAATGTGGCACCCTAAGGAGGGTGTTACAAATCTCCATTCTTTGCAACACCAAAAGGTAGGGGTTCTTGAGCTCAAACCATCTTTTCTTTCTCATTTCCATGTTTATGTTTGTTTGAAGTGTAGATCGTCAAAATGATATTTTAAGGTGCTTTGAGTGATTTTCTTGCTTGGATAAGTTTTAAGGGTTATTTATGACTTGTTCATGATATGAGTTTGGATTAGAAACTTAGAACTCTCTATTTGGACCTTTAATGCTCAAAGTAAGAAAATTAGGGTTTAGATGAGTGATTTAGTTCAACAATCCAAAATTGATGAAATGAGTTAGTGATTAATGTTTCCTATACGTTAATGAACTTGTAAGGGACTTAAAATTACCTAGAAATCAATTTAGAGTGGCTGAATTTCGTGGCTTGCACCAATGGAATAGTGCAGCCATTTGCAGAATTCTGTAGATTTGCTACTGGGCAATCGGTGCTTCTGGCTTGCTCACTCAGGCGCCCAATGCCTAGAAGCATCTCTTTTCAGTTCACGCGATGGGAGCCCAGGCGCCTGCGGTACGTACTCAAGCCCCCATCGTCCAGAGAGCTGCGCCTCAAAGATATCAGTAGCGCACTTAAGCACCCAGACAACGCGCTGGAGTGCCAAGACAGGGCAGAATCAATTTTAAGCATGTGATGCTAATTAAATTCCCTACTTGGTGGGATCATTTGTGCAAGTCCTTTAGGGTGTAAAGAGACACTTTTAGGGATATTCCTTAGAGAGAATTATCAACTTGTATATATGAAAAGTATGGGAATTTTAGATATTCAAAGTGTGATAGAATGTCTATGTTAGTGTTTAGAACCTTGATCAACATGAGGTTGATCTTGAAATTACTTGTGAAATGATGGTATGAGGTGCTAGATACAATTCTTGTTAGTGACATGAATCTTGCTTTCTTTCTATGAAAAGTTAGCTTGGAGTTCCATGGTTACTAGTATTGTATTGTGATACCTTTGCATGTTTTATTTTCAAACTTGTCATTTACTATTTTCCTACGTATTATAACCTTAGATGGTGTGCACAACCATGTGACCTGGGAATGAGGTGTTGGATCCGATTTCTCCTAGCATTACTACTATGATGGCCAGGGTTACCGGTGTATGGGGTTAGTATTAGTACTCTCACATTGGTGAGGGTAATGAGTCTACACATCACCAAGTAGTGTCATGGCTTTTTATGCCTATCCTACCCAGTATATACAAGGGAACGAGGTTCCTGGCAAATAAGTGAGTAACATGTGCTTTCTAAAACCAAAACTTGCACAAACATTGCATCATTATATTATTAGACGTTGTGTGAGCAAAATCATATATCATAACATAAAGCATTGCATTTGTTGATGACTGTATGGGTAGTTGGCTTGCTTGGTTGCTTGTTTGACGTTATCTCAAGATTGTATGGGCGATTTCTTTGATATTATTGATTATCATATATTCTATTACATAGTGTGTATGTATGTTTTCAATTGGTTTATTTGTTGTAAATAAATAACTGCTAGTTTTGGTGTAACACCCCCTCCGAGGGGCATTACATTTTAAACCGACTCTTTTGTTTTAAAATTCATCAAGTTGTGAAATAGTTAATATTGTAAAATGTGAGTTTTAAAATTTTATTTTAATAGATAATATAAGCTTACTGAAATAAATAAAAGACTCAAGTAATAAGAACTGAATGGAGGACTTTTTATAAAGCAAAGTTTACTACATACTCAAGTACACCATCACATATTCCAAAAGCATAAAACTTAAGTACTCCAAAATAAACATACTTATACATATATCTACCAAATGAAAATTGAGCCTTATCCAAGTGCAAACACCTAAAGAACGGGCTCCTACACTTGATCTTCATCCAAATCCCCTTCGAGATCCCTAATAGATAAAGCCCCCAGTCAGGGCATGTCACTGCGGACAAGAGTCCAAGCAGTCGACTCCCCCGAACCCTCCCTATAGGAAGCTCTCCGATCGTCCCAAAGCTCCCCAAGGGACATGTAGAACTTCGAGTGAACATCTACGTCCATAGTAAACATGATTGCCTCATGCCTGGTCCTACTCCAACTCACAGTGATAACTCCGTCATACCGAACGCGCCTAGTGTCCCACTGAACACTCCATGCTCCGGTGCCTCCATAGAACCGTAGCCTAGTGAAACCTCACAGGTCTGACCTTGTGGCCATCACGGTCTTTTCCATCATAAGTACAAAAATAGAAACAGACAGAATAATACAATAGAAGAGATGAGATCCCCTACATCAATACCATCATATCGGCAAGAAACATCACGAAAGACAATAATGCCTTTCACAACAACAATATCAACAAATGACAAATATAATCATATTAACACAAGGATATGAAAGATCAACATATATAGTCATGTTATCAACCAATATATGATTCAGCTAGATACATCAAAATATAAGAATACCAACAACACCACAACGAACTGTACACCGAATATGCATATGCAAAATGCATATGCTGACCATCCTTATGCTCAATGCACTCATTTCCTACTCCATGGAGCTAATCATAAATTTCAGAGACAATGATCAAGAAGACTCTGTCTGTGTCACGCTAGCCTCAAATCAAGTGCTATAATTTTCTCAATATGCACATCATGGCTCTCATTAGATAGTCTACACCGGATCGTGATTGGCGATAGTGTCTCGGTCTAGATCATCGGTGTGTCTGCATCGGTCTGATCTACGGCCTAGGAGAGCTACCAGCTGGTCATTGTGGAATACTTGCACCCCCAAGGTCAACACATGACCTACACTACGACCGTCGCACCCGCACTAAGGTGTAATTCATCTCTTGGGCATTCCGCCTTAACAACAAGTCATTCCGACTTTCACAATGCATAATCACATGATAAAGAACCTAGGCATTCCGTGTAACGCCCCCTTTCTCAGGAGGAGGAGAGGATGTCACACAAAACAGATGAAATTCAAAATAAAATATTATTTAGACCTGATTATTATATTATTAGGTGTTATCCTGTTCGCCAATGAAATATCTTAGAATAACTGATCTCTTTCATATACATGTACTTTTGTTTTTGTAAATGGAAAACATAAAGATCAACTTATACATTCATGCAAAAGATACATATTATATATATATATATATATATATATATATATATATATATATATATATATATATATATATATATATATATATATATGTTTAGATACAAACTATAAGTCATTAATTACATTAACAATTCAGAAAAAGAAGCAGAAGCTTTACATGCCCAAAAATGATGTACAATCGGCCATCAAGGCTACAAAAAAATATCAAGCCCCAACAACTACTGAGAAGGAACCTTAGCTGGATCCTCCTCAGGATCCTTCATGGGATCCTCCTCAGAAGAGGAAATCCTCACAAGAGTAACCGACTCACGAGCAGGAGCTCGTGTAGAAGACAGGAAAAAGTCCTCGTGTGGAGTGT
Organism: Ormosia semicastrata; assembly: GCA_029884595.1. Taxonomy (NCBI): domain Eukaryota; kingdom Viridiplantae; phylum Streptophyta; class Magnoliopsida; order Fabales; family Fabaceae; genus Ormosia; species Ormosia semicastrata. Next base: position 84,059,651 of record JAQQTO010000060.1, read on the forward strand.
ATTCCCGATCACCCCACACCTCCCAGATCGGCATGTAAAACTCCAGCGATACAGCCACCACCATAGAGAAAACAGGAGGATCATAACGACCCATTCCAAAGATACCGTCACGTCTCCTACATAGACACAGCGCTCAATGTTCACATTAACATGTCAGCAATCCACGCCTCCATGGAACCTCAGCCTGGCATACCCTAGAAAGCCTCGTCGGGATGCCATGGTCAAGCAGATAACTAGTTCATTCCAAAATTAGGAAACTCAAGCCCTTCCTCGCCTCAGTCTTATAAGAAACGTAGATAAAATACAAAACAACAGAATGCAGAAAAAAGGTGAGATATCCAACTTCATTACCAATTATGGCAGTAAGAAACAGAAACGGCGTAGGACGCCTTACAGCATAGCATACATAATAAATAGCATCAAAGTATAGATAGTAAACAATTTAATACAACAGATGGTCATAATTACCATTAAAATAAATATTCTCATAATCACACTTACTTATGTCAAATGAATATGTTGACACACTATGCATATGCACAAGATACCAAATTCCTATTCCATGAAGCTGGACACAACTTCGGAGAGAATGATCAGGAGACATGTCTGTAACTCGACTGCCGCGGCCAATTAAGTGCTATAATTTATCATTTTATCAACATGCATATTAAGGCATTGTACAAGACATTCTACACTAGATCGCGATATAGGACAGTGTCTCGGTCTGGATCATCGGTGCGTTTGCATCGGTCTGCCCCAAGGACAGAAGAGCTACCAACTACCCATTATGAGGTACCCATACCCCGACGCCCCCAAGGTCAACCAATGACCTACACTTGTCTATTCGCACCCGCACATAGGTGTGATTCACCTCTTAGGCATACAGCCTTTCAAACATAGTCCAATGGACTTTCTCAATGCATGTTTCAATCATGCTCATCATGTCAGACTTTCTCAATCATGCCTCAATGCAAGTGGATTCAATGCATACATATATACATATATAGATTCACAATAATAACATAACTTGTCCAAAATCACATGTCATATCAAGCCCAAATCATTTATCAACAATCCTTGGTCCCATTCTCGGACTCACAACAAGTCATACTGTGTAAAGTTAATAAGATTGTCACGCTTCAATTTCATTATATTCTTCTGTTAACCTCTCTAGGGAAATTCTCTAGTGCTTTTCATTCAACCTTTATCATTTTCAATTAGATACGTCATTCCTTATGTTTTAGATCAAGCTCACCTAGATTGATTATTTTAAGTTCCTCACAATCTTACTCACGCTCATGTTCTTTCTTTATCTAAAGGCCACTCTAGGCTATAGGTTAAGGGCTTATCCTTGATTCTTTCCATATTATGAAGTCCTCATTAAGTGTCTAATTAATCCATTAACTAAGTTTTAACTTAGTATAAAAGTTTTATATCGAGTGTCCAAGGAGACCATGAACCTTCAAGGGACTAAAAAACCCATAATTTTTCATCACCCATATTAAACGGCCATGTCACTTTACACGGCTTGGCCTATACGACCATGTCACATTACACGACCTAGGCCGTGTACTCCTCTGTAAAAACATAAAATACCTAATCTGACACTCACTTACACGGCTTGTGTCCCAAACACGGACCTGCCTCACACAGCCATGTACCCTTACACGGCCTAGGACGTGTAACCCACTGTAAGTGCAGAAAAACTCCAAACATATTCAAGCATCCAAGTATTTCAAATCCACCAAGTTACATAACAATATATATTAGAATCATACCACACAATCAACCACAACACTACCAAAAATCACAACCAAATGAGTAACCCCCACATGGGTTCCTCATCATCACCACAAAAAAGGTGTTCCTCACCACCAAGATAGGTTGAAGAGAATGATCTCCCTCTTACCTTAAGAGACAACAAAGAAAGCAAGCTCCTTTCAAGATTTTTGTCCACCACCAACCAAGAAAACCCTAAGATGGTCAACTCAAGAAATCAACCACCAAAACTTGAAAAGAAGAGTCCTTGATCACAATGGTGACCAAGGACCATGAAAATGAGAAGAAAAAAGGAAGAAAGTCAAGATCTTTACCTCAAAGTCTTAAGCTTTAGGGCTTGATAGAAAATGGTGAAGATGAAGGAATCAAGAGGTGTCCACCAAAGAGGAAAGCTTCAAGATGATGAGGGGAGTCAATAGCCTAGGTTGGCTTGAGCAAGAAAACTTGAATGGTCACCCATGGTGGTGTGACCGTGTGAATGGAGAGGAGAAAAGAAGAAGAGAGAAGAGAGAAGAGAGAATAGAGAAGAGAGAAGTGAGAGAAAAATAAAAAGAGTTTGAAATGAAAAGGTAATGGGAAAATGGGAAAAGATGATGACTTTGGTCATCTTTTCCCTCCCAACCGTGGATCCAAAAAGAGATGAGAGAGTGTGTGATGCTTGGTAGGAAGCTTCCTTGAAGTTTCCTTGAAGCTTCCTTGAGAAGCTTTACATACTTTTCGATAAAGTGAAGGGTGATAATGTCACTTAGATGATATCATAAAAGTAACTAGATGGAAATAATCTACTAGATTTTTATTGCAAGCTATTATCCAATGGTTAATTGTCACAGATGACCGAGTCAGTATCCATTGTCCAACGGATAATAAAACGTATCGCGATTTTATTTATCAGATAAAATCTCAAAAAATGAAAACGTTGTAAACTGTGTTTGACCTCAGATTTAGTAAGATCCCCTATCAATGTTTTTACAGTCCAAAGTTTCCCAGTCTCGGGAAAAATATTTCATTTTCCCGACCCTACTCACCGTGCACGTAAATCGAGAAATATATTAAAATAATCAAATAATTCAAAAAATCCCAATTTTTTTTTAAATTCACAAATATTATAAAATGAACATATATCACAAAATAAGTAAATTTTCGGGGTGTTACAACTCTCCCATTCTAAAAAAAAATTTCGTGCTCAAAATTTTCATACCTTGGAATAGATGTGGATGTTGTTCCTTCATTTTGTCCTCTAATTCCCATGTCACATCTCCGGTTGTGTCATTCGAAATGACTTTCACAAATGAAATCTCCTTTCCTCTGAGTTACTTCACTCTCGTATCCTCAACCCTTACGGGAAGTGTCTCATAGGTCAAATTCTCTTTTAATTATACTATATCCGATGCTATGACATGGTTTGGATCAAGAATGTATTTTCGCAATTGCGATACATGAAAATAATTGTGAATGTTAAAAAGAAAAGGTGATAAAGCTATTTGATAAGCTACCGGACCTATCCGACGAAGAATTTGATACGGTCCAATGAATTTTGGAATAAGTTTTCTAGATTTAAGAACCCGGTCGACCCTAGTCATAGGTGTAACTTTCAAAAACACATGCTCGCCTTCTTCAAACTCAAGAGATTTTCTTCTTCTGTCCGCATAGCTCTTTTGTCTACTCTGAGCCGTCTACATCTTTTTCTGAATCATCTTAACCTTCTCTGTTGCTTGTTGCACAAGATCAGGTCCGATCGTAAGGTGCTCTCTATCTTAGTACCAACACAAAGGTGTTCTACACCGTCATCCGTATAGAGCCTCATAAGGTGCCATTTCTATGCTCGAGCGAAAACTGTTATTGTAAGTGAACTCTATCAAGGAAAAAATTTCATCCCAACTTCTCGTCTGTTCTAGAGTACAAGCTCTCAGTAGATCTTCCAGTGATTAGATCGTCCTTTCCGATTGATCATCGATTTTGAGGATGATAAGCAAAACTCAAATGAAGTTTCGTTTCCATTACTTCTTGAAGACTTTGCCAAAACCTTGATGTAAATCTCGAATCTCTATCAGAAATATTCCTGGAAGGTACAGCATGAAGTCTAACAATCTCGCCAATATACAATTGGGCTAACTTCTCCATCGGATACCTTATGTTGATTGATAAGAAGTGAACAGACTTCGTAAGCCGATCCACAATTACCCATATCGAGTTGTAACCTTTTCGGGTCTTCAACAATCCAACCACAAAATCCATCGCGATGCTATCCTATTTCCATTCGGGAATAGCTAGAGGTTACAACATTCCTGAAGGTCTCTGATGTTTAACCTTGGCTTTCTGACAAAACTAGACAAGATGACACGTAATTGGCAATGTCTCTCTTCATTCCGTGCCACCAGAATAACCGTTTCAGATCTTGGTACATTTTGGTAATTCCTGGGTGTATACTCAACTGGCTCGTGTGGGCTTCATCAAGAATTAGTTTATTCAACTCCGGGTCACTAGGCACACAAACCCTACCTTCGAACCTTAGAATACCATCATCTCCTTTTTGAACTATTGACACAATGCCTTGCTTCATCTGCTCCCTCTCAGTTTGTAGAAACTCGTCATCTTTCTGTTTCTCTCTAATTTCTTCCATCAAATCACTTGAGATAGTAACCATATTTAGAAAAATCTTCCCTGGTGTCAACTCCACGGACGTCCACATATTCTGAAATTGTTCTATTAATTCTTTTTCCTTGATCATCATAGCAGAGATACTAAGCATCTTTCTACTTAAAGCATCTGCCACCACGTTTGCCTTTCTAGGATGATACTAGAGCTGGAAATTGTAATCTTTTAAAAATTCTAGCCACCTCCTTTGCCTCATATTCAGCTCCTTCTGGTCGAACAAGTACTTCAGGCTCTTATGGTTGTTGTAGACATTGAAAGTTGCTCCATACAAAAAATGTCTCCATATTTTCAAAGCAAACACCACAGCCGCTAACTCTAGGTCATGCGTAGGATAGTTCTTTTCATGTACTCTCAATTGTTTTGAAGCATAAGCCACCACTTTCCTATTTTGCATGAGCACATATCCTAATCCTTGATGTGAAGCATCACAATACACTTCAAAGGGTTCATTGGGATTAGGTAGAACCAAAACAGGTGAAGTAGTCAGTCATCTCTTCAATTATTGAAAACTCTCTTCACAATCGTCGGTCCATACAAAGGCTTGGTTCTTTCTTATAAGTTGAGTGAGAGGTCCGGCTATCTTAAAAAATCCTTCAATGAATCTTCGATAATAACCACCCAATCCCACGAAGCAACGAATCTCTGTCACAGTCTTCGGCCTTTCCCACTGTAGAACTGCTTCAACTTTCAATGGATCCACTGCAATTCCATCCTTCGAAATTACATGACCCAAAAATTTAACCTCTTCCAACCAGAATTCATACTTTGAAAATTTGGCATATAACTTTTTCTCCTTCAAAATCTGGAGAACTATGCTGAGATGCTCAACATGTTCCTTTGGATTTTGAGAATAGATCAGAATGTCATCGATGAAGACGACGATGAATCTGCCTAGGTAAGGACGAAAAATCCTATTAATGTAATCCATGAATATGATAGGTGCATTCGTCACTCCAAATGGCATCACAAGATATTCATAATGTCTATAACAGGTACGAAAAGTCATTTTAGGAATATCCTCTACCTTTACTCGGATCTGATGATAGCCTGAGCGCAGATCAATCTTGGAGAAAACAGAAGCTCCTTTCAGCTGATCCATCAAATCGTCTATCCTCGGAAGTGGATACTTGTTCTTGATTGTGACCTTGTTCAGCTGATGACAATCTATATATAAGCATGAAGTTCCATCCTTTTTCTTGACCAATAACACTAGCGCTCCCCATGGTGACACAGTAGGCCTAACAAACTGCTTTTCTAAAAGTTCCACCAACAGCTTCTTGAGCTCGACTAGTTCTGATGGTGATATCCTGTAGGGTGCTATGGATATGGGACCAGGTCCAGGCACAAGATTAATGGTAAACTCTATCTCCTGCTCTGGCGGTAAACCAGGTACATCATCAAGAAAGATTTTAGGAAACTCATTGACTACCGGAATAGTCTTCACATCCATCTCGCTCTCGACTTTTAAAGAAGACAATAGCATGTATCCCTGAGCTCCTTCTTTCAAGAAAGCTTGAACTTAGTTAGCTGTCAAAAATCTAGAAACTTCAATCGTAGGGAAAATTATGGTTTTACTGGAATAATCTAACAAAATATAGTTAAAAGATAACCAATCCATTCATAAAATTATATCTATTTGAGAAAGAGGTAAACAAATCAAATCAACAGAAAAGATTTGACCTTCAATGGATAAGGGACAGTTCAAAGAAACTTGGGCAGTAACAATAGGTTTAGTAGTAGGGGTAGAAACACTCAAATCAAAGGGTAAAGAAAACACAGGTAAACCAAATCGGTGCACACAATCATAAGCAATAAAAGAATGGGTCGCTCCTGAATCATACAGTACAGATAAAAGATTACCTCCTATGGTACCATCTCCCCTTATCAGATCTTCAGACTGAGAGGCCTCTGCCCCACTCATCGTGTAAACTCTGCCTCTTACCTGAGGCCTTGCAACTTGTGTATTGTTGATAGAATTGGTTGTAATATCGAGAAAGATGTCCAGGTTTTCCACATCTGAAGCAAATAATTCCTTTGATCGCGTAATTTCTTGTCAGGTGGTCCTTTCCAGATTTCATATACTTTGATGAAGACGCCACAGTCTGACCAGCTTGATGGCCACCAAAATCTCCACTAAAGCTTCCACTAGATGATTGTTATTGATTTCCCAGTGGTCAGGAATAGGGCTTCCTCTGAAATCAGTTGTTGTTGTTCCCTCCTCTTTGGAACCTAGACGGTCCAAAGTTGTGACTCCTTGTTTCTCATGATGGTTCCAATGCTTCAAGCCTCCAGCACATGTCCATCAAAGCAGATAATTGATTCATCCTCATCAGTAGTACCCCTCGCTTCAATTCAACCCTCAGACTTTCTTCGAACTTACGACATTTCCAAACCTCATCAGGCTAGATTTGAAGATACCGTGAGAACTTTGACAAGCTCTCAAACTTGGCAGTGTACTCATTGACAGTCATTCCTCCTTGTTGTAATCCAAGGAATTCCATTTCCTTAGCATGTCTTGCACTATCTGAGAAAATACTTTTCCAGAAATGTATCGTAGAATACTTCCCATGTAATCTCCATTCCTTCTGCTTGTAGTAATCTTTGAGTTCCTTTCCACCAATTTTTATCGTCTCCTACTAGCATAAATATGGCATAAGTTACCTTGTGATCGTCTGCGCATCCCATTCCTTCAAAAAATTTCTCCAGCTCTTGAATCCATAAACTTGCCTTTTCTGGATCAAACTCGCCTCTGAATTGTAGAGGGTTGTTTTGATGGAATTCAGACAAATTCTGAGCATCAGCATTCGCCTCTTGCTGTTGCGCTGCTTGTTGATTTTGTTGTACCATAACTTCTGCCATCCGCTGCATAGCCTCAGCAACTGCAGTCATCACATCGTTGTAGCGTCTCACATTGTCATGTCCTCTTCTTCCGCGTGCCATTACTTTTATCTAGAAGCAGCTAAACAAAACACAAAGAAAGTTTAGATGTACCCTTTCAGAAATCAATCACAGAGAATCACACAGCATAAACAAGACAGACCTAACAACAAAACCCAAAAGAAAGACTCAAACTAGGGCTCTGATACTAAACTAGTGCAACGCCCCCTTTCTCAGGAGGAGGAGAGGACGTCACACCAATCGGAAAAATAAAATATTACTTAGACCCAGTTATTATATTATGTATAAGTGTTATCCTGTTTGTCAATGAAATATCCTAACATAACTGATCTCTTTCATATACATATACTTTTTTTTGTAAGCAGAAAACATAAAGATCAATTTATACATTCATGTAAAAGATACATATTATATATATATATATATATATATATATATATATATATATATATATATATATATATATATATGTTTAGATACAAACTATAAGTCATTAATTACATTAACAATTCACAAAAAGAAGCAGAAGCTTTACATGCCCAAAAATGATGTACAATCGACCATCAAGGCTACAAAAAAATATCAAGCCCCAATAACTACTGAGAAGGAACCTCAGTTGGATCCTCCTCAGGCTCCTCCATGGGATCCTCCTCATAAGAGGAAATCCTCACAGGAGCAACCGACTCACGAGCAGGAGCTCATGCAGAAGACAGTAAAGAGTCCTCGTATGGAGTGTATTCCCGATCACCCCACCCCTCTTGGATCGACATGTAAAACTCCAGCGATACAGCCACCACCATAGAGAAAATAGGAGGATCATAGAGATCCCATGCCAAAGATACTGTCATATCTCGTGCGTAGACATGGTGCTCAGTGTTCACATCAATGTGCCAGCAATCCACGCCTCTATGGAACCTCATCCTGGCATACCCTAAGAAGCCTCATCGGGATGCCATGGTCAAGCAGATAACTAGTTTGTTCCAAAATCAGGAAACTCAGGCCCTTCCTCGCCTTGGTCTTTTAAGAAACATAGATAAAATACAAAACAACAGAATACAGAAAAAGAGGTGAGATATCCAACTTCATTATCAATTATGGCCATAAGAAACAGAAACGGTGCAGGACACCTTACAGCATAGCGTACATAATAAACAACAACAAAGTATAGATAGTAAACAATTTAATAGAACAGATGATCATAATTATCATTAAAATAAACATTCTCATAATCACATTTACTTATGCCAAATGAATATGTTGACGCACTATGCATATGCACAAGATACCAAATTCCTACTCCATGGAGCTAGACACAACTTCAGAGAGAATGATCAGGAGACATATCTATAACTCGGCTGTTGCGGTCAATCAAGTGCTATAATTTATCATTTTATCAACATGCACGTCAAGGCATTGTACAAGATATTCTACACTAGATCGCGATATAGGACAGTGTCTCAGTCGGATCGTCGGTGCATTTGCATCAGTCTGCCCCACAGACAGAAGAGCTACCAACTGCCCATTGTGAGGTACCGACACCTCGACGCCCCCAGTGTCAACCAATGACCTACACTTGTCTATTCGCACCCGCACATAGGTGTGATTCATCTCCTAGGCATACAACCTTTCAAACATAGCCCAACAGACTTTCTCAATGCATGTTTCAATCATGCTCATCATGTTAGACTTTCTCAATGATGCCTCAATGCATGTGGATTCAATGTATACATATATACACATATAGATTCACAATAATAACATAACTTGTCCAAAATCACATGTCATATCATGCCCAAATCATTTATCAACAATCCTTGGTCCCATTCTCTGACCCATAACAAGTTATACTTTTTAAAGTTGATAAGATTGTCACACTTCAATTTCATTATATTCTTTCATTAACCTCTAGTGCTTTTCATTCAACCTTTATCATTTTAAATTAGATAAGTCATTCCCTATGTTTTAGATCAAGCTCACCTAGATTGATTATTTTAAATTCCTCATAATCTTACTCACGCTCATGTTCTTTCTTTATCCAAAGGCCACTCTAAGCTATAGGTTAAGGGCTTGTCCTTGATTCTTTCCATATTATGAAGTCCTCATTAAGTGTCTAATCAATCCATTAACTAAGTTTTAACTTGGTATAAAAGTCTCATATCGAGTGTCTAAGGAGACCATGAACCTTCAAGGGACTAGAAAACCCACAATTTTTCATCACCCATGTTACACAGCTGTTTCACTTTACACGGCCTAGCCTACACGGCCGTGTCACATTACACGGCCTAGGTCGTGTACTCTTCTGGAAAAACATAAAAGGCCCAATCTGACAGTCACTTACACGGCCTGTGTCCCAAATGTAACACCCCAAAAATTATTTGTTTCGTCATAAATAATCATTTTATAATATTTGTGATTTTTAGAGAATTTTTTTGAAATAGTTGAATATTTTAGTATATTTCTCATTTTGCGTGCACATTGAACAGAGCTAGTGAAACACCCCAAAAATTATTTGTTTCAAGATAAATAGTTATTTTATAATATTTGTGATTTTTGAGAATTTTTGTAGATTTTTCCAGAAATGTTGAATATTTTAATATATTCCTCATTTTACGTGCGCACTGAGCGGAGCCGAGAAAATAAAATATTTTCTCCGAGGTTGGTAAACCTTGAACTGTAGAAACGTTGACGGGGGATCTTACTATACCCGAGGTCAGGCACAGTTTACGAGGTTTACATTTTTTGAGATTTTATCTGATAGATGATGTCGCTATACCGTGAAATTATTTGATGAACAATAAATACTATTTTTATTAACTGTAACTTTTGTTCACTGGATAAACTCTAGTAGAGTGTTAGTCATCTTTTCTAGAGTGTTCACTTTAAGTGATGTCACTTTGATGACATCATCATTGACTTTTTAAAAAGGTAAGTTTGGCTTCTTGAAGAAGCTTTGGAGGAAGCTTCCTTACACTTTCCTATTGGCTTGTTGGAGAAGCCAATTTTCCCTCCCTCCTTTGGTGAAGCCCACGGTAATGCATGCCAAAATACCACCAAAAGTTTCCAATTTTCACTTAACACAAACTCCTTCTTTTTCATTCAAACTTTACTATCACTTTCTCTCTCTACATTTCCTTTTCTCTCTTATTTTCTCTCTTCACGTTTTCTCTCTTCTTCCTCTCCAAACCGCCGGCCACACACACACCACCATCACCTTTCCACTTTTGTTTGCTCCAACTAATCATATTTCTTACTTCCTCTCATCATCCTAAGGTTTTTCTCTTTGATGATCATCTTCAAAAACTCAACCTTTCTTCTCTCCATTTTCTCACCACCCACATGACCAATACCACCATTGTTGGCCATCCAAGCTTTTTCATTCAACCAACCTCATTTCCTACCATTTCTCATCACCTAGAACATTTTCTCTTTTTTGACCATCACCAAAATCCACCATTTTCGTTTTCCTCCATCAAGCTTTAAAGTTGGAAACTTGAGGTAAAAGTTCATAGCTTTCTCATTTTTCCATCTCAATTTCGTGATCCATGGTCACTTTGGTGATCATGGATGACTTTTTCAAGTTTTGATTATGATTCTTGTGAGTTTGATGTCCTTAGGGTTTCCTTGAAGGTGGAGGCCGAACTTACAAGGAGCTTCAAGGAAGTTTCTTTGCTTGTTTTCTCTCTTGGTAAGAGGAAGACTATCCACTTCAACCTCTATTAGTAGTGTGAAACTTGTATTGTGTGTTGGTTATGAGAGAATCCATGTTAGGGTTACTTTCTTAGTTGTATGTTTTTCTAATGATTCTTGTATTTATTTTACTCTATGTGGTTTATTGATTATAGTTGTGTATATTGATGATCTTGGATGGATTGGAAAAATAAAATGGAAGCAAGGGTTCCTTGCTCTCCTTCATGTGGCTCACGGCCATACCCCTTGAATAGGGTGATCATGGTTGAAATTTTGTAATCAAGTTAGAGACATAATTAGCCAAGTGACTAAATTGTAATGGAGTAATGGAAAATTTTGGGTTCTTATCCTTGGGAGGCTCACGGGCTCTAGGGTCATTTTTTGGTCCAAGCATGTAACTTGTGTAACAGTTAGGAAATTTGGATATTGGTGGGTGATAATTAATGGATTGATGAAAAATTAGGGTCCCTAGTTTCATTAGAGGGCTCGCGGCCTTTTAGGAAAAAATGAGGGAAATCGTTGTGTTAAAATGGAAACTTAGTGGATTAGATAATTAAAAATTAATTAGGAATTCATAAAATGGAAAGAACCAAGAATGAGACTTTATCCAAAATCATAGAATAATTCTTGATTAAGGGAAGACCATGAGTGTAAGTAAGAATGTTGAATAACTCAAATTAAAATTATCTTAGGGGAATTGGGTTTAAAATTAAGTAATGAACTTGTTTAGTCAAAGTAATAAAGATTAGATGAAAAATGCGAGAGAATTTCCCTAGAGAGAAACTTAATAATGAGAAAGTAGAAATTAAGGCATAATTCCATAATGAACCCTAAAAATGTAAAGTCTTATTTGAGGACTTGATGATGTTTATTTTGGGTCCATGAGTGAGACCTAGAAGTTGTTGATTTTAACTTGGCCAAATTGTTGCGTGCTATTGATGAAGTATATCATTGTTGATTATACATGTTTATGCATTGAGTCATCATGCATTGTGGAAGTTCGATGGACTATTGTTAAGGCTATGTTGCCTAGGAGATTGAATCACACCTTAGTGCGGGTGCGAATAGACTAGTGTAGGTCATACTGTTGACCTTGGGGGAGTCGGGGTGAGGATGTCTCACAGTGGACAGTTGGTAGCCCCTCTGGGCCATGGGACAGAATGATGCAAATGTACCAATGATCCGGACTGAGACACTGTCCTATATCGCGATCTTGTGGGAATGTCGCTGTATAAAGCCTTGTCGCGCAAAATTATTAATTTTCTAGAAAGCACTTGTTTTAAGCTGACGAGATACTGACATGTTTCCCTAATCATTCTCTCCGATGTTTATGTCTAGCTCCATGGAGTAGGATTTTGATATCAAGTACATGTGCATAGTGAGTCAATATATTATTTGGCATTTAATTTATATGATGATTGGAACTACTATCTTATTGATGTTATAATTGCTTGGAATTGTTAAGTTGTTTAATATCTGCTTCTTGATACTGTTTATTATTCTTGTAATGCTATGTGGGCGTCCTATGCCTTTCTGTTTCTTTGCTGCTATAATTGGTACTGAATGTAGGTTGTCTCACCTCTTTTCTGTATTACTACTATTTCTGCCTATATATATATATATATATATTTCTTTGAAGACGTCGGTGAAGAGGGGGAAGTACACGAGTTCTCTGGCTTTTGGCCTGACTTTGACTAGTGTCTGTTTGATCATGGTATCTCATCTACAAAGCTTTTTGGGTTACATGAGGTTGACTTTCCTTGGAGGTTCGGACTGCTGGCATATCAACCTGGCTACAGATCGCTGCATTTACCTTGGAGATGTGACGGTGTCTCTAGCTTGGGGGCATTATGATCCGCCTATTTTTACTTGTAGTGTTCGTTTGCATTTAGAATTTTATTTTGCCCATACGAGATATGTGGGGTGAGCGTTACTACTCCCCACAGGAGGATTCATTCCTATCTACCACACGAGCCCCCGCTCATAATTTGGTGGCTCCGATGAGGGTTTCCTCTGATGAGGAAGACCCAGAGGAGGACCCCTCTACGGTTCCTTCTCATTCTCTGTAGGGGCTGATGCAGTTGATAGCCACTGATGGCTATCTGTATTTCTTTTTGGGGCCTGATGTTTTATCTCTTTTGGTGGGCTGTATATGGCTAATTCTTTTGGGGCAAGTAAAGCTTTTGCTTTTTGTATATCCGATGTTGTACTAAACGAGCATGCTATAATATATATATATATATATATATATATATATATATATATAGCATGATGTATGGATGTGTGTTTCATTTCTCATGTTACTTTCTGTTGTAGCCAAATATTATTATTTTATCATAACAAAAAAAATTCGCTAATTTAATTATACGATTACAACCAAGTAAGTTTATCTATATTATAATGAACTGGGTCATATTTTATTCAGTATTGTTTCTGTTTCTTAATCATGGCGTGACATTCCCTCCTCAAAAAGGGGGCGTTACACCAAACACGGACTGCCTCACACAGCTGTGTACCCTTACACGGCCTAGGCCATGTAACCCATTGGAAGTGCAGAAAAACCCCAAACATATTCAAGCATCCAAGCATTTCAAATCCACCAAGTTACATAACAACATATATTAGAATCATACCACACAATCAACCATAACACTATCAAAAATCATAACTAAATGAGTAACCCCTATATGGGTTCATCACCATCACCACAAAAAAGGTGGTCCTCACCACCAAGATAGGTTGAAGAGAAGGATCTCCCTCTTACCTTAAGAGACAACAAAGAAAGCAAGCTCCTTTCAAGATTTTTGTCCACCACCAACCAAGAAAACCCTAAGATGGTCAACTCAAGAAATCAACCACCATAACTTGAAAAGAAGATTCCTTGATCACAATGGTGACCAAGGACAACGAAAATGAGAAGAAAAAGGGAAGAAAGTCAAGATCGTTACCTCAAAGTCTCAAGCTTTAGGGCTTGATAGAAAATGGTGAAGATGGAGGAATCAAGAGGTGTCCACCAAAGAGGAAAGCTTCAAGATGATGAGGGGAATCAATAGCCTAGGTTGGCTTAAGCAAGAAAACTTGAATGGTCACCTATAGTGGTGTGACCGTGTGAATGGAGAGGAGAAAAGAAGAAGAAGAGAGAAGAGAAGAGAGAAAAGTGGGCGTGAGGAAGAGAAGAGAGAAGTGAAAGAAAAATGAAAAGAGTTTGAAATGAAAAGGTGATGGGAAAATGGGAAAAGATGATGACTTTGGTCATCTTTTCCCTCCCAACCGTGGAGCCAAAATGAGAGGAGAGAGAGTATGATGCTTGGTAGGAAGCTTCCTTGAGAAGCTTTACACGCTTTTTGATAAAGTGAAGGGTGATGATGTCACTTAGATGATATCATAAAAATAACTAGATGGAAATAATCTACTAGATTTTTATTGCAAGCTATTATCCAATGGATAATAGTCACAATTGACTGAGTCAGTATCCATTGTCCAATGGATAATAAAACGTACTGTAATTTTATTTATCAAATAAAATCTCAAAAAATAAAAACTTCGTAAACTGTGCCCGAACTCGGGTTTAGTAAGATCCTCCATTGACATTTTTGCAGTCCAAAGTTTCCCGGCTTTTGGGAAAATATTTCATTTTCTCAGTCTCGCTCAATGTGCATGCAAATCAAGAAATATATTAAAATAATCAAACAATTCAAAAAATTCCAGAAAAATTTCCAAAATTCACAAATATTATAAAATGAACATATATAGCGAAATAAGTAAATTTTCGGGGTGTTACATTCCGCCTTAACAACAAGTCATTCCGACTTTCACAATGCATGATCATATGATAATGAACCTAGGCATTCCGCGTTAACAAGTCATTCTGACTTTCACAAAGCATGATCACAATACAATAGTGCATAATATTCTTTAGCAGTATTAATCTCATCAAGAGAAGCCATACCAGGGTTCCAATCAACCATTGACCACCCAGGGCCCAGTCCATTAGCTCAACAGCATAATAACATTATGGTTGATCACAAGGCATCTCAAATACACAATTCTCAGAAAATCATCCTCTTTAAAAATTCATGAAGCATTCTCCACAAGCCACACTTATGAAAATATTCAAGAATTAAAGTGAGATTGCACTTTAATTTTAAAACCCTCCTAGTTAAGTTCCACTAAGTAATGTCTCTTCACATTTTTGAAAAGGGTCTAAAAGAAACCACATAATATTACTTCACAATCTCACTTCCCTTTTTCCATAAGCCATCAAGGTACTCTAATTTATTATGAATTCTCTTCCTCACTCATTTTCTTCCTCAAGGCCGAAACCCTTCTCCAACTAAGGAACTAGATTTATTTTACCACTCATTCATTATTACCAATCCTTAATCCACTTCTTTTCTCACCTTAACACTTAGATTTCAATTTAACTTAATGTTTTCATCTTGAATACCTTATTTATGGCCTCTTCGCCGTGAGCTCTCTAGGGCACTAGGGCTTCAAAATTTCCCACTTCCACAAGGAATCTCAAGCAAGTAATATATATCAACCATTAAGAATTTCACTTACCACCAAAGACATAAACATCACCTAGTCACAAAATCATCCATCTTTTTCCTCTCAAGGCAAAAACCTATCTCTAACCAAGTAGCCAATATTTTTGTTTTTACCACTCCTTCATGATTATGAAGTCTCTAATTCAATCTCATTTCCATTCAAGTTTCCAACTTCCAATTCAATATAAAATTTTACCTCGGATACCTTATTTATGGCCTCTTGGCCGTGAGCCCTAAGGGTCCTTGGGCCTCAAAATTTTCCTTTCTATAATAGATTCTAAGAAAATAACATGTATCATATATCAAGCTTTCCATTCAAATAAAACTATACACAACAACAAGCCACAACATCACATAGAACAAAAATCACAAAAATCACCAAGAATCAAAACAAGAAAGTGAGTAATCCCACACATGGATTTCCTTACTTTTCATACACCAATTTCGTTCCTCACCACCATGGATGGTTGATGAGAGATATCTCCTTCTTACCTTAGGAGATATCCAACTACTTGTGTAAAGCTTTTTGATGCAACTTTCCTCCTTCAAGAACCTCCTTGAAGCCGAAAATGCCATAGCAAAAGTCATCATTTTTTTACTTGGAAAAGAATAGCCAAGACCAAAAATCAAAGCCTAGGAAGGAAGAAAAGAAGAATGACGAAAAAGGAAGAAATTTTACCTTAAGAATAATAAACCCTAGCTTGAAACACTACAACAACTTTGCCCTTTGGCAAGGGCTGAAAAATGTTGCCATTGGCCAAAAACCGTTGCCTAAAGTCTATGGCAACGTTTTTTAGCCCTTGCCAAGTCGTTGCCTCTTCCTCCGTTGCCTATTACAATAGGCAACGCTTTTTTTAACTTTTGGCAACACTTTAGAAAAAAACATTGTCTATTCTTATCTTCTAGCAACACTTTTGAAACGTTGTGTATGGATAGTTTTGGCTACGCTTTTAATATGTTGGGTATAAGGACTGCTTTGGGCAATGCTTTTCTGTCGGTGCTTTTAAGTATGCCATAAGACAACGTTTAAAAACTGTTGCCTATAGGTTAAGATTTTGGCAACATTTTTTAAACGTTGGCTATATTCACCAGTTTAAGCAACGTTTTAGCACCATTGCTTTTAAGTTTAGCGTATGACAACTTTTAAAAAATGTTGCCTATAAGTTGCAGTTTTGACAACGCTTTCTACACATTGCTTATTGGTACTGCTTTAGGCAACTTTTAAAAAATGTTGCCTATAAGGTTAAGAATTAAAAACTAATAATGCAACAATTTCTATAGGCCATTTTTTTTAAAATATTACCTGTACATACCAACACTTTTCACTTGCGTGTTAAAAAATCACGTATTAAAAGCTAATAATGCATTAAAAAATCAATTCTTCTCAAATAAAATATACTAAATTATATAAGTGTATTTAATGTATATATACACCAAAACTAAGAAAAAAAATCATTTACTATTGTTGTACAAAAGTAGTGCGATTCTTCTTGATTACATAACACAAATGAAAGAACAAAAAAACTAAAGCTATCTTGGCAAATCTCCATAATTATATCCACATGCAAGATGCCTTTGTTTCGCTTTATCTGTTATATTCTTACTACAAAAAAAAACAATAAATGTAAATAAATATTCTGAAACGCATAAGTATTCCTTCTCAATACATATTGAAGTCAGCAATAAAATAAAATATTAAAGTGGTTAGTTACACACACTGTAACTGATAATTAACTAAGAAATTCAACTTATGAATCAATAATGCTTACTGTAGAAGCAGAGTGACTTATTTACTGATATATTGACTCTTATTTACTTTGATGAGCTTATTTTTAATTTATAAATTGCTTGTTTTACATTATAAGATATTTATTATTTTTTTTAAAGTAAAGAACAATATTGAGCATAGAAACTGAATTGTTCAATAGGGACCTCTTTTTAACCAGAGCCAACACAGGCAGATGGACTGCAAGTTCCACACCATTGATGACACAAATATACTGGAAAAGATGTAGGATGTTATCAAATGAGACATGGCACATACAACCTATCAACCTTGTTAATCATGATTAAGGTAATCCTATATCACCAGGAGTTTGCATATGAATATATTTCAAGCTCAACAACCTCATGCATTCTAAGGACTTCAGCAAGTAGCTCGTTACCAGTTGTTTATTCTAATGCAGTTTATATTTGTAGTCATCCACATAATTACTACCATTGTTAGCTTTAGCTGCATCACTTCAAGCTTTTCCTTCATTTTTCACACACAAAATAAAGAATGCTTAAGACTAATGAATAAATTAAGTGGAAGCACATTTTTCACACACAATCCATAATTCATGTAACACACACTTATGTACCACAATTCATGTAAACATATGCACCGCATGTACCGCCATATGTCAGTTGTTATAAGGGTGCACAGGGTTAAACCCGTTTTGGTATAATTACTTCCTTGCCCTCTTCTATTAAACTCAAATACCAATATTCTCCTACTTCGTTCTTTAAATTTTTTTATTCACTCATTTTGTGTTAACTACTTAACTCCACTTGTTTTATTTTTTCTCTCCTAAATTAAGTCAAAGATTAGCCATCAAATCCAACTGGTAGTGAAAAGCATCACTATTATTAGTTGATGGTCGCGCTATTTGTCCATCTAAAAGACGTCCAACTATTGTCCACCATATGCCAATATTTTCATTTCAAATTTTTCATTTCCCGCTTCTTGGATTTACCAGAAACTGATATAGATTAACTACTTATTTTTAATGTATTAACTAGTTAATTTGGCTTTCACCAATTAATGAGATTCATTACACATTACGTAAAAGTGGTTAATCACTATAGGTTTCTGGTAAATCTCATTAATTGGTGAATCCAAATTAACTGGTTAATACATTAGAAATAAGTGATTAATCTATATTAGTTTCTGATGAATCCAAGAAAGAGTTCCCAATAATGAATAACTGGTTAATACATTACGTAATAGTGGTTAATCACTATAGGTTTTTGGTGAATCTCATTAATTGGCTAATTGGTGAATCCAAATTAACTGGTTAATACATTAAAAATAAGTAGTTAATCTATATCAGTTTCAGGTGAATCCAAGAAAGAGTTCCTAATAATGAATATCTGGTTAATACATTACGTAAAAGTGGTTAATCATTATAAGTTTCTGGTGAATTTCATTAATTGGTGAATCTAAATTAACTGGTTAATACATTAGAAATAAGTGGTTAATCTATATTAGTTTCTGGTCAATCCAAGAACCGAGAAATGAAAAGTAGGAAATTAATTGGTTAATACATTAGAAATAAATGGTTAATCTATACTAGTTTCTGGTGAATTCAATAAGTGGGAAATAAAAAGCGAGGAATTAACTGGTTAATACATTAGAAATAAGTAGTTAATCTATATTAATTTCTGGTGAATCCAAGAAGCGGAAAATGAGAAATTTGAAATGAAAATATTGTCATATGAAAACGGTCGCGCTATTTGTCCAACCAAAAGACTCCAACTTTTGTCCACCATATGTCACGTGTCATCATTTGAAATTTGAAATATGAAACTGTTCACGTTAAGAATAAGTGGTTAATACGTTATGAATAAGTGGTTAATCAGTATAAGTTTCTGGTTAATACATTCGAAATAAGTAAGTAGTTAATACGTTAAGAATAAGTGGTTAATCAGTATAAATTTCTGGTTAATACCTTCGAAATAAGTGGTTAATCTATATCAGTTTCGGTGAATCTGAGAAAGAGTTCCTAATAATGAATAAGTGGTTAATACGTTAGGAATAAGTGGTTAATCAAGTATATGTTTAGTAAATCCAAGAAAGAGTTCTCAATAATGAGTAAATGGTTAATATGTTAAGAATAAGTGGTTAATCAATATTAGTTTCTGGTGAATCCAAGAAGTAGGAAATGAGAAGCGAGAAATTAAATGGTTAATACGTTAAGAATAAGTGGTTAATCAGTATCAGTTTCTGGTGAATCCCAAAAGCGGGAAATGAAAAACGGGAAATTAAATGGTTAATACGTTAGGAATAAGTGGTTAATCAGTATCAGTTTCTGGTGAATCCAAGAAGCGGGAAATGAAAAGCTTGAAATGAAAATATTGGCATACGAAAAAGTCAACAAACATACGTACGAAAGCATAGGGTGGAGGAAAGTTGGAGTATTTTGGTTGGACGAAAAACGTTTTCCATATGAAAAAGTCAACATACATACGTACGGAAGCATACGGTGGACAAAAGTTGGAGTATTTAATTGGATGAGAAACGTTTTCCTATTAGTTGATGTAAAAGGGATATATGTTAATATTTGTGCACTTTGATTTATCAATGGCTTTTTCTGTATAGAAGTTCGAAGTGGAATGTAATAATTGATATTGCTAATAAATATTACTAGTAACTAGTAATAACCAATTTTAGAACAAAAGCTAACAATTGAGATTAGGAAGCTATACGTGTGGCTAGCTAATGATATTCCTTTTTAGCACGAAACAAAAAATATTAATATTCCAATACCGAAAGTATATATATATATATTGATATTCTTAAGCATGTTGGCAACTATACTAGTAGGTTTGACATAGAAGCTAAGCTATATATTCCTGGGTTCAAAGATCTCATGATGTTCATGTGCAAAAAGTCAAGGCTTGCCAACTAATTTCTGACTTTAGAAGATTTTATTATGCCGAGGGAATGGAGAGGGGAGGCATTAAATCAAGTGAGCTTTTTCCAGAATCGTGAGATTGAGCTTCAATTTTCTTTTTATATTTCTTCATTGAATCAAAAACCATTCGTGGGACATAAGCAAAGAACATAAAAGGTTTTTCCTATTAGAGGGAGAGGGGGGAGGGACTTTGTAACGCCCCTTTTATAAGAGTGGATGTCACATTGTCAATTAAATACAATGCAAAAAATATAAGTAAAAATTAAGTAAGACCCAGTTCATTATGTTATAGTTAAACTCATTTGATTTAGTTGTATAAATAAAATGGTGAATATTTTTTTTGTACGTATACATATATATTTATACTCAGTAACCTGCTCATCAATTCAATATTCAGAGGTATTAACATTTATAAAAGATTCATAAGTACGTACATATATCTTTGTCTAATCGTAAGCAGAAAACATAAAATTTAATGGAAAACATAAAGACTAAACCATACATCATGCATAAGATACGTCATATATATATATATTTATATACTGTTCAGATACAAACTATGAGTCATTAATTACATCAAGGCTCATCAAAAATGAGCCTAAGCTTTACCAAAAAGCAAAACTATACTTGCCTAAAGGATCATACATATATGCCCCCAAGATATCAGAAATATATAGCCCACCAAAATAATAAAACATCAGGCCCCCAAAATAAAACACGGGTAACCATCAGTAGCTACCAATAATATCAGTCCCTCAGATGAGGAGAAATTGTATCAGGATCCTCCGCAAGGTCCTCCTCGGGAACCTCCTCAGGGTCTTCCTCATCTGAGGAAACCTCTAGAGGAGCCACAGAGCTACGGCCCGGAGCCCGAGTAGTGGAATCAAAAGAGTCCTCCTGCGGGGTGTAGTAGCGGTCACCCCACATCTCTCGGATGGGCAGATAAAACTCCAAACGCAGGCTGATGCAGGAGGTAAAGATCGTTGGCTCATGACGCCTCCAGGCCAAAGAGATCGACACGTCTCCCAGGTAGACACAGCGGTCGAAATTCAAGTTGATGTGCTAGCAGTCTGGCCCTCCAAGGAAGGTCAAACGCACATCCCCTAGGAATCCGTGCATACGTGCCTCCATGCTCCACAGTAGGTGCTAATCGTGATCAGGCCAGAAGCTGGGGAAATAGAGTTCTTCCTTTTCTTCGCCCCCGTCTTCAGAGAATCACATATATAGACATACAGAAAATAGTAGAAACAACGGAAAAGAGGTAAGACATTCAACATTCATTACCAATTGAGGCAATAAAGAACAGACGGCGCATGACGCCCACATAACATTTCAGAAATGGTAAATAGCATTGAAATAGATAATAAGCAATTTAGCATATACAGGCAGCTATAGCAGTAACGAAACAACATATTAAATTTCCAAATGAACAAACAACTATCAAATGGTATAATGACTCACTATACACATGCATATGATACCAACAATCCTACTCCATGGAGCTAGACACAAAACATTCATAGAGAATGATCAGGGGGACATGCCAGTATCTCGTCAACCATAAATACAAGTGTTTTTCCAGAAAAATTAGTCGATCATTTTGCGTAATAAGGCTTTATACAGCGGCATTCCCACAAGATCGCGATATAGGACAGTGCCTCACGTCAGGATCGTCGGTGTGTTTGCATTGGTTTGTCCCACGGTCCAAAGGGGCTAGCAACTGCCCGCTGTGAGACGCCTACGCCCCCACGCCCCCAAGGTCAACCACAGGACCTACACTAGTCTATTCGCACCCGCACAAAGGTGTGATTCAAATCCTAGGCAACTTGGCCTTCACAATAGTCCAACAGACATTTCAATGCATGACCCAATCATGCTTAATGCACATAGATTCAATGCATACTCATATTTACATTTTACAAACTCACAGTCATAGGGTTTCAGGTCTAAGATCACATGTTATGTCATTTATCATCAATATTCAATCCCATTCATGGGTCTATACTAAGTCAATAATAAGTTTCTAGGCATTCACACCCTATTCAAAGTCATCAAGTAAGTCAATTCTTAATTTCATTATGTTGCCCGCAACCTCTATCACACTCATGTTCTATCTCTATTTAAAGTTCTTATAAGTTGCAAGGCATGCTCCCGTTCCTTGTTTTTCCCTCTTTATGAATCCCTAATTAGTTTTTAGTCATCTAATTATTCAAGATTATTACACTTACATTAGTCCAAGAGCCTTGAGTCAAGTGCCCAAGGGGACCTTGAACCTCCAAGGGGCTAGAAAAGCCTCAAATCCCTTACTGATCAGGTTACACGGCCTGTGTAAAATACACGTGTGACTGGCATGTATCTGATGAAGAATATGTTTTGATGATAACAAACTCAAAAATGTTGCAAGATCAAGTCCAAGATTATCAAGACCATCAAGTATAGCGTTTAGGACTTTAATCTTTTTATAGAGGTATATAAAGATTCACAAATAAGGTTAATCTTGCGTTTCGTAATAGCACACAAGTTTTCAAGGCTTCAATATGATTTTTAACTTCCAAAGAATTAAACCACCTCGTGTCCATAAACCTACAAGATCATATGGAATCAAGAACAACATTTAAAAAGGCTTAAAACATGTTTTCACATGTATTATTCGAATAATGGGTCCCTTATTCGAATAACACAAGTCAGAGATTCCAAATTAATCACTCAGGAAAGGATTTATTCGAATAAAGCCATGCATTATTCGAATAAGTGTTTCAAAAGTATTTTGGCACGAATAGGTTATTCGAATAACAGAAGTGTTATTCGAATAACACATTTTAGGAATTCAGTTCATGAATTGGTTATTCGAATAACAAAGTTGTTATTAGAATAACAAGTATTTCAGAAAAAGCCATACTTTACTAGTTATTCGAATAAGAAAGGTGTTATTCGAATAACAAGGCTTTCAAATAAAACCATGCTGAATTAGTTATTCGAATAACGATGTTGTTATTCGAATAATAGGAACTCAGAAGCTCATTTAATTCGAATGAGTTATTTGAATAACATGAATGTTATTCGAATAACGTGTTTTCCAGAAAATAAATATTTATCTGGTTATTCGAATAACCAGAATGTTATTCGAATAACATATTACAGAGGAAAACATGGTGAAAGCTATTTCAAGCGTTATTGGAATAAGAAATGTCTTATTCGAATAATGAAGATTTCTAGAAACAGAAATTAACAGATAGTAGCATAACATTTAATGCTCCAACCACCTCCCAACGGCTCTAATCTTCAATGACTTATAAATAGAAGTTGTTGGGCATTTATGGGAGTTAGACAATCAATCTGAAAATCTGGGTTGAGCATTAAAAATGAGTTTTCATCTATTTCTCCATTAATACTCTGTTTCTGAGCGTAAACCGTAAATCTTATACCGGTTGAATTTCCAGTTGTAATATCTACTCTTTCAAGAGAGTTTCTATCCATTCAATCTTTTTAATTTCTGTAGAGAGGGTGAGGCATCCCTCCAAACTGTAAAGGGTGAGGTATCCCTTGGAAAATAGAGGCTCAAGCTTTAGGGTGAGGTATCCCAGAGTGTTGAGTGCTCAAGGTTGTAGTGGTTTTCAAGCACCCATTGAAGCTTGAAGATATAGTGAAAAATCTCAAGTTGTTACTTGGGGATTGGACGTAGATCATAAGTGGATTGGTGATCAAATCAGGATAAACGACCGTGTTTATTTTTCTCAAAACCCTCCTCTATTTATTTTGTGCACTGTTTTATTAATTTTCTTGGATATTGTCTCCGTAGGCTATCATATTTATAAGTAAGTGAATTCATCTCATTTATCCAATCATCTCTAATCATTCAATAGCTTCAACGAAAATTAGTTATCAATCGATTTGTGAAAGATTTGCGAACTTGTTTTACTTTCTCAATTCACCCCCCTCTTGAGTATTGAGGCCACTTGGTAACAAGTGGTATCAGAGCTAGACTCTTGTATAAAGAGCTTAGCAGCTTCAAGAGAAGTGATGGCTTCAAATGGTTTTTCAAATGAAGGTTCTTCTATAAATAGACCTCCTTATTTCAATGGGGATGGTTATGCCTATTGGAAAGAAAGGATGAAAATTTTTATTGAAGCTATTGACTTAGATGTGTGGGACGCCGTTGAAAATGGTGGTTTTGTCCCAACACAAACTAAAGATGGTGTGACAATTAATACACCTAGAAGTGATTGGACCGATGATGATAAAAAGAAGGTTCAATACAATTTGAGAGCCAAGAACATCATCACCACATCCTTGGGGTATGATGAATTCTTTAGGATGTCAAATTGTAAGACCGCAAAAGAAATGTGGGATACCCTACAAGTAACTCATGAAGGTACTAGTGAGGTAAAACGATCTCGAATGAATACTCTTACTCATGAATATGAATTATTTAGAATGAACCAAGGTGAGAGTATTCAAGATATGCAAAAGAGATTTACTCACATTGTTAATCATCTCATCTCATTGGGAAAGACATTTCCTAATGAAGATCTTATTAACAAAGTCTTGAGATGTCTAAGCAGGAATTGGCAACCCAAGGTAACGGCGATTGCAGAATCAAGAGATTTATCAACCATGTCTCTAGCCACCCTATTCGAAAAACTTCAAGAACATGAGCTGGAATTAAATAGGATCAATCAAAATGAAGAACATGACAAAAAGAAGAAGGGAATTGTACTCAAGGCCACCTCTTCCATACTTGAAGATGATGATGAAGATAGTGAAGAGGATGCTGAAAACATTGAGTTAAGTGAAGAGAATCTTAGTCTCCTTGTGAGAAAGTTCAGAAGATTCTTAAAGAAAAAGGGATTTCAAAGAAGACCACCCTTTCTTTAAAAGAAAGCATATCACAAAGGAGAAGGATCCTCTACTCCTCCAAAATGCTATGAATGCGGAAAATCGGGGCACATGAAAATGGAGTGTCCTATATATCTCAAGAAGACGGAGAAGTTTGAGAAAAGGCCCTCCAAGGAAAAGAAAGGAAGAAGAGCATACATAGCTTGGGAGGACAATGACTTAAGCTCTTTCGACGATTCAGAGAATGAAGAAGCCCATCTTTGCCTCATGGCTCAAGGAGAAGAAAGTGGAGAAAGCGATACCGAGGTAACTTCTTCTAGCCTAGAACCTCCACCTTCTTATGATGAATTGCAAGATACCTTTCAAGAATTGCATGATGAATCCTTGAGGCTCACAAAAATAATTTTGACTTCCAATAAAATAATCTCTCTATTGACAAACAAAGTTTCTACCTTAACTAAGGAGTTAAATGAACTTAAAGTTGAAAATGAGACCTTAGGACTCATAGATGCTAATTCATTATGTATGACTTGCTCCTCACATGATAATGCATCCATATCATTACCTTGTTTATAATGTAAAGCTTTTGAAAAAGAAATTGAAGACTTGAACAACACTCTTGCAAAATTCACTTTTGGAAGAGACAACTTGAATGTGTTGTTAGGGAGACAAAAATGTGTTTTTCAAAAGGCCGGTTTGGGTTTTAATCCAAACAACCATCAAAAGTCTTATAAGAACTTCTTTGTTTCCTCAAAAACTTCAAGTAGTCCCTTTGTCAAATGTTTTCATTGTGGTAGGAAATGGCATAGTGCATCAACTTGCAATGTTAGAAAGAACATAAATAATAAAGTTGGAATAAAAAGAGTTTGGGTTCCTAAAGGTACCATGCCTAACTCTAACACACAAGGACCCAAGACAATTTGGGTACCAAAGGTTAAAACATGAATGTGTGTTGTAGGTGTACTTGAAGACCAAGAGCTCAAGTTGGTATCTTGATAGTGGTTACTCTAAGCACATGAGCGGTGATGGCTCTAAGTTCTCCTCCCTTACCCACAAGAAACATGGTCATGTCACCTACGGTGATAATAACAAAGGGAAAATTCTTGGAATTGGTAAAGTTGGTAAGATCCCTTCATCATCTATTGATAATGTTTTGCTTGTTGAAGGACTTAAACATAATTTGCTTAGCATTAGTCAATTGTGTGATAAAGGCAATAGAGTTATATTTGATTCCTCTTGTTGCATAATTGAGGGAAAGGATGATAAGCAAGTTAAGTTTATTGGTCATAGGGTCAATAACATATATATGATTAGTCTTGATGATATTTCCCCAAATGATGCTAAATGCTTTATGAGTAAAGAAAATGATTCATGGTTATGGCATAGAAGAATTGCTCACATTCACATGGATCACTTAAACAAATTGGTTTCTAAAGAACTAGTAATTAGTCTTCCAAAGCTCAAATTTGAAAAAGACAAACTTTGTGATGCATGTCAAAAGGGAAAACAAGTAAAGGTCTCTTTTAAAGCTAAGAACATAGTCTCAACCTCTAGACCTTTACAACTTTTGCACATGGATCTTTTTGGGCCCTCTAGAACTATGAGCTTTGGTGGGAATTACTATGCATTAGTGATTGTGGATGATTTTTCTAGGTTTACATGGACGTTATTCTTAGCCCACAAAAATGATGTTTTCCAATCATTTAGAAAACTTGCCAAAGTTGTCCAAAATGAAAAAGGTGTTTGTATTGCATCCATAAGAAGTGATCATGGTGGTGAATTTGAAAATCATGAATTTGAAACTTTTTGTGATGAACACGGCATTGAGCATAATTTTTCTGCCCCTAGGACACCACAACAAAATGGTGTTGTAGAAAGGAAAAATCGATCTTTAGAAGAAATGGCAAGAACTATGCTCAATGAGGCCAACCTTCCTAAGTACTTTTGGGCTGATGCAGTTAACACCGCTTGTTATGTTATGAATAGAGCCCTAATAAGGCCAATTTTAAAGAAAACCCCATATGAATTGTACAAAGGAAGGAAACCTAATGTGTCACATTTTCATGTCTTTGGATGTAAGTGCTTTGTTTTGAATAATGGAAAAGATAACTTGGGGAAGTTTGATGCAAAATCTGATGAGGGAATATTCATTGGTTATTCTATTCATAGTAAGGCCTTTAGAGTCTATAATAAACAAACTATGACCATAGAAGAGTCCATAGATGTTGCATTTGATGAAACTAACCCAAACGAGCTGAGAAAGGAGCTTGTTGATGATGTTGCAGAAATCTTGGCAAACACGCACTTGGAAAATCAAGAGAAAGAGTCCAAAAAGGAAGAATAGAGACACCTTGATCACACATGGCAAAAAGATTTAGAAATCTTGGATCTACCCAAGGAATGGAGGACTTCAAGATATCATCCTCTTGACAAGGTGATAGGTGATGTATCAAAAGGGGTAATCACTCGAAACTCACTTAGAGATGCATGTAATCACCTAGCCTTTGTTTTTCAAATTGAACCTAAAGACATAAGTGAGGCCATTAATGATGAACATTGGATCTTGGCCATGCAAGAAGAACTAAACCAATTTGAGAGAAATCAAGTTTGGGAATTAGTTCCAAGGCCCAATGATCATCCAATAATTGGAACCAAGTGGGTCTTTAGAAACAAACTTGATGAAACAGGTTTAATAATAAGAAATAAAGCTAGGCTTGTAGCTAAGGGTTACAATCAAGAAGAAGGCATAGACTATGAAGAAACTTATGCTCCCGTAGCTAGATTAGAGGCCATTAGAATGTTACTCGCATATGCTTGCATCATGGATTTCAAACTCTATCAAATAGATGTTAAAAGTGCCTTTTTAAATGGTTTTATAGAAGAAGAGGTGTATGTGAAACAACCTCCTGGTTTTGAAGATTTTGAATTGCCCAATCATGTTTTTAAACTGAAAAAGGCCTTGTATGGCTTGAAACAAGCTCCTAGAGTTTGGTATGAAAGGTTGAGTAAATTTCTTTTAGAAAAGGGTTTCTC
The DNA here is from genome assembly GCA_029884595.1 of Ormosia semicastrata. Taxonomy (NCBI): domain Eukaryota; kingdom Viridiplantae; phylum Streptophyta; class Magnoliopsida; order Fabales; family Fabaceae; genus Ormosia; species Ormosia semicastrata. The sequence continues at coordinate 84,087,768 of JAQQTO010000060.1, forward strand.
TAGAGGCAAGGTTGACACTACCCTATTCATAAAACACAAAATGCATGACATACTTCTAGTTCAAATCTATGTTGATGACATTATATTTGGAGCTACTAACAACTCTCTTTGTAAAGAATTTTTAAATATTATGCAAAGTGAGTTTGAGATGTCTATGATGAGGGAGCTCAACTTCTTCCTTGGTCTCCAAATCAAGCAAACAAGGGAAGGAATGTTCATAAGCCAATCCAAGTATTGCAAGGAGCTGCTCAAGAAGTTTGGAATGGACAATGTCAAGCATATGGCTACTCCTATGGGCACCTCTTGCTATTTGGACAAAGATGAAGGAGGTAAATCGGTAGAAATTACAAAATATAGAGGTATGATTGGCTCACTCCTTTATCTCACTGCAAGTAGGCCTGATATAATGTTTAGTGTATGCATGTGTGCTAGATATCAAGCTAATCCTAAAGAATCACACCTAAGTGCTGTTAAAAGAATAATGAAATATCTAATGGGCACATCACAAATGGGTTTATGGTACCCTAAAGGTGCCTCATGTAGTCTTATTGGATATTCTGATTCTGATTTTGCTGGGTGCAAAATGGATCGAAAGAGCACTAGTGGGACATACCACTTGCTTGGAAGCTCACTAGTTTTTTGGCATAGCAAGAAACAAAATAGTGTGACATTGTCCACAGCTGAAGCTGAATATGTTGCAGCAGGGAGTTGCTGTGCTCAAGTCCTTTGGATGAAACAGCAACTCTTGGACTATGGTCTTAAGCTTGAAATCATACCCATAAGGTGTGATAATACTAGTGCAATTAACTTGTCGAAAAATCCCATTTTGCATTCTAGAACTAAACATATTGAAATAAGACATCATTTCATTAGAGATCATGTTCAAAAGGGTGATTGCACACTTGAATTTGTTGAAACAACTAAGCAACTAGCTGACATTTTCACTAAACCCCTAGCAAAAGAAGCATTTTTCCACATTAGAAATGAACTTGGCATTTTGGAACAATCATGCATATATTGACATTTTATTGCATCACATCTTATTGTTTACTGCATAATCATGTCATCTTGCTGCATAATTTATGAGCTATCAATCATATTTAAATCCAAAACTGACTTGAGCATCGGAGTTTTCTCCTAAGTTGTTTTGCAGGCGCTCCTCATGATTCAAGATTCCCAAACAACTCAACAATCTCAGATTTGAAATCCTTGGTAAAAAATAGCACTCTTGCAAAATTGAGTGATTTGAAACATAATATGATAAGATTATATGCTTGTATGATAAGTTGAATTGATTTAACATGTTCTGGAACTGATTTGAATGATTTGAAGTTGATTCTATGTTGTTTGGAATTAAACTGGCATGTCTCTGAATCACATAAATGATAGAATGATTAATCCTCTATAATTTGCTACATGAAACTATCTTTTATTGTATGCCTTATTCGAATGAGAAGCCTCTTATTCGAATAAGAAGTCTGTTATTCGAATAACACATGTCAGCAAAACCCAGTTCTTGTTCTAACACAGTTACATTATTCGAATAAGGATTCCTTTATTCGAATAACACATCACAGAATGTGCTATCACGTTGTAGTTTTTAACTGGTTATTCGAATAACCAATTGGTTATTTGAATAAAGCATGTCAGTGGCATAAGCCATTTCCATGTTATTCGAATAACAACATATGCTATTCGAATAACAAAAGACAGAATTTCACCAAAATCTGCATTATTATGTTGTTATTCGAATAACAGCCTTGTTATTCGAATAACGCTTAGCAGTGAGCCAAGATGCTTCAGGTACCACTCTGTTATTCGAATAACACCACTGTTATTCGAATAACGCGCAGTTTATAAAAGAGTTCCGAGGCTCCTCTATCATTTCATACGTTCTCTTTTCCCATCTTTCTCTATTCTCTCCTCCTCATCCTGACCATCTCTTCCTTCTCTCCATCACCCACCAAAATTCAACCATGGCCTCATTTTCCAAACGACCACATAGCAAGACCGCTCCCACCAACAACCCCATTGACCTTCGTAGACTTTCGTCAAACAACGATGATCTCAAGCGCTTCAGGGAGGAATTTTGGACCAGAGACATCATCCCACCCAAATACATGGATCATCAATTCTTCGAGGATGATGGAGGATTTGACTTCCTCGATGATCTCTCCCATCAGGGCGTACTGGCACTCTGCAGCTACAAGGACTCCATTTTCCCAGACTTAGTGAAAATGTTCTATTGCAACCTGAAGTTGGACGGTCCAAATCTCATCTCTGAAGTCAAGGACCAAGAAATTGTCATCACTCCTGCTGACTGGATGACATTCTTCAACTTGGACGCCATAGGTGTTGCAGTGGAGCCAGACAACAGGCCCTACGTGAAGGCATATAGAAGAGAGGAAGCTGTGTCCCTACTGTTGAAACCTGGAAAAGCCTGGTCCAAGGTTGGTCTAAAGTGTGGGATGTTGAAAAGCCAAGAAAGGCTGCTTCACTACTCATACGCTCATATTCTCGCTCCTCGTGGAGGCAACTACGCCTATCTCACTGAGGATGACATCTTTCTTCTCTGGGTGCTGAAGAAAAATTGGAAGATCAATTGGCCAAATTTCATTGGAAAATACATGATGAAGGTCAAGACCACCAAGAATTGTGACCTGCCATACGCTCTGATTATCTCAGCCTTTTTCAAGAAGTATTCCTTGCTCAGACAGACTAAAAGGACAGTGCCTCTGAACCACTTCAACATCTTCGGTGAATTTACTCTAAAGAAGATGAAGATGGTTCCGGACGATGTTGGAGGATGGGTATACCGATGAGTGGAAGAAGCTACTACACAGACGAAGACATTGCAGATGCCCTGCTCCTGGCGATGACCACGCTCCGCCGAGCGACTGCTTGAAGCCCCCTGCTCCTACTCCAGTAACTCTGGAAAGCATCATGACCACTCTGCTCAACAACTGTGCTTACATGGAACACACATTTTCTATTCTCTTCGACAGAATAGAAGGAGTTGAACGCGAGCTTGCTGCCCTGCGAACTGGACCTCCTGCCCCTGCACCAGACTCCCCTCCTCCTCCACCAGACAACTACTTTTGATTATAGGACTTTAGTTTTATTTTCTTTATGTTTTTGATGTATCTTTGGCATAATCTATATCTGAAATTGTACATCTTGACTATGATTGCCAACATTCAATAAAGCATAATTTGTTTTTCTTGCTGACTTTGCAATCTCTAAGCCTGATCTTGCCTTCCAATATGTTTGTTTAAATTCTTTGTTAAAAAGTATAAAGGCATATTTATGGATTCCGGGTTTATGTATATCTTGCCCCATCTTTTTGATCATGACAAAAGGGGGAGAAGAACAAGAATAAGCTAAAAGTTAAGTTAACTATGTTCATTTGCACTTAAAGATAAAAATAATCATTTCTGACATTTTTTGGTTTTGGAGATTGTGTTGAGAAAAGACAAATTAGAAAGACTCTTTTGAAAAGGATCAAGAGACTCCAAAAGAAAGGGGGAGCTGTGCTTGTCTCTGATAAATTATGCTCCTCTTACAAACCAGAGGGGGAGTAAGCTCCATGATTAATACTATGCTTTCCTATTTACAAATGAACTAACTTTTTCTCAATGGCTGTTTGTCATCATCAAAAAGGGAGAGAATGTGACTGGCATGTATCTGATGAAGAATATGTTTTGATGATAACAAACTCAAAAATGTTGCAAGATCAAGTCCAAGATTATCAAGACCATCAAGTATAGCTTTTAGGACTTTAATCTTTTTGTAGAGGTATATAAAGATTCACAAATAAGGTTAATCTTGCGTTTCGTAATAGCACACAAGTTTTCAAGGCTTCAATACGATTTTTAACTTCCAAAGAATTAAACCACCTCGTGTCCATAAACCTACAAGATCATATGGAATCAAGAGCAACATTTAAAAAGGCTCAAAACATGTTTTCACATGTATTATTCGAATAAGGGGTCCCTTATTCGAATAACATAAGTCAGAGATTCCAAATTAATCACTTAGGAAAGGATTTATTCGAATAAAGCCATGCATTATTTGAATAAGTGTTTCAAAAGTATTTTGGCACGAATAGGTTATTCAAATAACAGAAGTGTTATTCGAATAACACATTTCAGGAAGTCAGTTCATGAATTGGTTATTCGAATAACAAAGTTGTTATTCGAATAACAAGTATTTCAGAAAAAGCCATACTTTACTAGTTATTCGAATAAGAAAGGTGTTATTCGAATAACAGGGCTTTCAAATAAAACCATGCTGGATTGGTTATTCGAATAACGATGTTGTTATTTGAATAGCAGGAACTCAGAAGCTCATTTAATTAGAATGAGTTATTCGAATAACATGAATGTTATTCGAATAACGTGTTTTCCAGAAAACAAATATTTATCTGGTTATTCGAATAACCAGAATGTTATTCGAATAACATATTACAGAGGAAAACATGGTGAAAGCTATTTCAAGCGTTATTCGAATAAGAAATGTCTTATTCGAATAATGAAGATTTCCAGAAACAGAAATTAACGGATAGTAGCATAACATTTAATGCTCCAACCACCTCCTAACGGCTCTAATCTTCAATGACTTATAAATAGAAGTTGTTGGGCATTTATGGGAGTTAGACAATCAATCTAAAAAATCTGGGTTGAGCATTAAAAACGAGTTTTCATCTATTTCTCCATTAATACTCTGTTTCTGAGCGTAAATCGTAAATCTTATACCAGTTGAATTTCCAGTTGTAATATATGCTCTTTCAAGAGAGTTTCTATCCATTCAATCTTTTTAATTTCTGTAGAGAGGGTGAGGCATCCCTCCAAACTGTAAAGGGTGAGGTATCCCTTAGAAAATAGAGGCTCAAGCTTTAGGGTGAGGTATCCCATAGTGTTGAGTGCTCAAGGTTGTAGTGGTTTTCAAGCACCCATTGAAGCTTGAAGATATAGTGGAAAATCTCAAGTTGTTACTTGGGGATTGGACGTAGATCACAAGTGGATTGGTGATCGAACCAAGATAAACGACCGTGTTTGTTTTTCTCAAAACCCTCCTCTGTTTATTTTGTGCACTGTTTCATTAATTTTCTTGGATATTGTCTCCGTAGGCTATCATATTTATAAGTAAGTGAATTCATCTCATTTATCCAATCATCTCTAATCATTCAATAGCTTCAACGAAAATTAGTTATCAATCGATTTGTGAAAGATTTGCGAACTTGTTTTACTTACTCAATTCACCCCCATCTCTTGAGTATTGAGGCCACTTGGTAACAACACGGCCACGTGTACACGGCCGTGTGGTTATACACGGCCTAGGCCATGTACTCCTCTAGAGTGCACCAGAGTCACGTTTCAGTCACACAGGGAGATACACAGCCTAGGCCGTGTATCCCTTTGTGATGCAGAAATCCACCAGAAAGCCATTCCAATCATCCAACATTCCAAAATCCATCAATGTACATAAAAAACATACCATTTAAACACTTAAAATTCAACCATAACAATCAAACAGAAAGGGTTTCCCAAAATGGGTTTCACCCCACTAACACAACAACAAGTTCTTAACTACCAAAATGGGTTGAAGAGAATGGATCTTCCTCTTACCTTAGTGAAACACAAAGAGAGGATGCTCCTTTTTGCTTAGAAATTTCATGCTTCACCACCACAGAAACCTTGGGTGTTCAAATCCACAAAATCATGATCAAAGAAAGGAAATGGTAGCCATAGTCACCAAGGTGACCATGGAACACGAAGATGAGGAGAAGAGGAGAAGAAAGTTGAGAGATTTTACCTTAAAGCTCCAAGCTTTGGGGCTGGCTGTGGAACACGAAAATAAAGGAGTAAGGAGGAGTCCCACAAAAAGGAAAGCTTGAAGATGATGAGGGGAAGCAATTGGTTGAGTTAGCTTGAGTATGGAAAGCTTGAAACCAACAATGGTGTGTGTGAGTGGGAGAAGAGAGGAAGAGAGGGAGAAAGCTGCGTGAGTGAGGGAAAATGGGGGAGTGAAATGTGATATTTCCCCCTAATACCGTGCAGCACAAAGAGAGGGAGGAGAGAGAGAGTGAAGTGGTTGGAGGAAGCTTCGCACGCTTCTCGATAAAGTGAAATGTGTGGTCACTTAAATGATATCATAAAAATAACTAGATAGAAATAATCTACTAGTACTGTTTCTCAGTGAACGTGTAAATAATATTTTATTATTTCCTAGATGATTAATTATTCTGTGATTTTATTTAACAGATAAAATCTCGTAAAACATAAATCTCGTAAACTGTGCTCAGCCTCGGGTTTAATAAGATCCCCCATTGACTTTTCCACAGTTCAAAGTTTACCAGCCTCAGGGAAAATATTTTGTTTTCCCGGCTCCGCTCTGTACGCACATAAAATGAGGAATTTATTAAAATATTCAACATTTCTAAAAAATTTCACAAAAATCATCAAAAATCACAAATATTAAAAAATGTCTATTCGTCACAAAACAAATAATTTCTAGGGTGTTACACTGATTCTGCTCAGTGTGCACGCAAAATGAAGAATATATTAAAATATTTGTCATTTCTGAAAAAATCCAGAAAAATTTCCAAAAACCATAAATAGTGTAAAATGATTATTTATGATAAAACAAATAACTTTCAGGGTGTTACAATTCTCCCCTTCTAAAAGAAATTTCATCCTCAAATTTTTCATACCTTAGAACAGTTGTGGATGTTGCTCCTTCATCTTGTTTTCTAGCTCCCATGTTGCATCTCCAGTCATTTCGTTCCAGATTACCTTTACCAATGAGATCTCCTTGCCTCTTAGTTGTTTTATCCTTCTATCCTCAATTCTTACAGGAGGTGTCTCATAGGTTAAGTTCTCTTTTAATTGTACTGCGTCTGGTGCTATGACATGACTTGGGTCAGGAAGGTATTTTCGCAGTTGTGACACATGGAAGACATTATGAATGTTTAAGAGGAAAGGGGGTAAGGCTATTTGATAGGCTACTGGACCTACTCGGTGAATGATTTGGTATGGTCCAAGAAATTTTGGAGTAAGTTTTCTAGATTTCAAGGCCCGGCCTTCGTAGGTGTGACTTTCAGAAACACATGCTCGCCTTCCTCAAATTCAAGAGGTTTTCTCCTTTAGTCTGCATAACTCCTCCGTCAGCTCTGAGCCATCTTCATCTTCTCCTGAATCATCTTAACCTTCTCAGTTGTCTGCTGTATAACATCTGGTCCGATAGTAAGGCACTCGCTGTCTTGGTACCAGCATAAAGGTGTTCGACACTATCGTCCAGACAGAGCCTCATAGGGTGCCATCCCTATGCTTGAATGGTAACTGTTGTTGTAGGTGAATTCTATCAATGGTAGAATGTCATCCCAACTTCCAGTCTGTTCTATGGTGCAAGCTCTAAGCAAATCTTCCAAAGATTGGATCGTCCTCTTTGATTGGCCATCGGTCTGTGGGTGATAAGCAGAACTCAGACATAACTTCGTCCCTAATGCTTCTTGTAGACTCTTCCAAAAATTTGAAGTAAATCTCGGATCCCTATCCAAAACAACACTTGTAGGCACACTGTGCAGTCTAACAATCTCTCCAATATAGATCTGGGTCAGTCTCTCCAGTTTGTATCTTATGTTGATTGGGAGAAAATGTGCTGACTTCGTGAGTCGGTCCACAACTACCCAAATCGAGTCATGACTTTTTCTCGTCCTTGGAAAACCACTACGAAATCCATTGCAATGCTATCCTACTTCCATTCAGGAATAGACAATGGTTGTAGCAATCTCGCTGGTCTCTGATGTTCGACTTTAGCTTTCTGACAAACCAGACAAGTCGATACGCGTCTAGTGACGTCACTCTTCATTCCATGCCACCAAAACAAATTCTTCAAGTCTTGATACATTTTTGTTATCCCCGGATGCATACTCAGCTGACTTGTGTGAGCATGGTTGATGATATACTCTCTAAGCTCTTAGTCACGGTGAATACAAACTCTCCCTCAGAATCTCAGAATTTCATCCGTTCCTTCCGTAAATGTTGTTTCATTGCCTTGCTTCATTTGCTCTCTCACTTCTTGTAAGAACTTGTCAACCTTCTGGTTTTCCCGTATGTCATCCATTAGCTCACTTGAGATAGTAACCATATTCATGCAGATATTCCTTGGTTCTAACTCCACAAAAGACCATACATCTCTGAACTACTGTACTAGATCATTTTCCTTGATCATCAGGGCTGAGACGCTGATCATCTTCCTACTCAAGGCATCTGCCATGATGTTCGCCTTGTCGGGGTGATACAGAAGTTAGAAATCATAGTCCTTCAGGAACTCCAGCTACCTCCATTACTGCATGTTCAACTCCTTCTGATCATATAGATACTTTAAGCTTTTGTGATCACTAAAGATGTTGAACGTCGCTCTATAGAGAAAATGCCTCAATATCTTCAGAGCAAAAACCATAGCCGCTAACTCCAAGTCGTGCATCGGGTAGTTCTTCTCATGCACTCGCAATTGCCTTGAAGCATAAGCCACCACTCTTCCATGTTGCATAAGCACAAATCCTAATCCTTGGTATGAAGCGTCACAATACACTTCGAACTGTTCATTTAGATCAGGTAACACTAATACTGGTGAGGTAGTCAGCCGATTCTTCAATTCTTGGAAACTCTGTTCACAGCTGTCAGTCCACTCAAAAGCTTGGTTCTTTCTTGTGAGTTGAGTAAGAGGTCCAGCAATCTTGGAGAATCCCTCAATGAACCTCCGGTAATACCCTGCCAATCCCACGAAACTACGTATCTCCGTCACTGATTTTGGCCTTTCCCATTGTAGCACTGCCTCCACTTTTGATGGATCCACCACAATCCCATCCTTCGAGATTACATGACCCAAATTTTTAACTTCTTCCAGCCAAAATTCACATTTGACAGTTTGGCATACAGTTCCTTCTCCTTCAGAATCTGAAAAACTATACTCAGGTGCTCAGCATGGTCCTCCTGATTTTGAGAGTATACTAGAATGTCATCAATGAAGACGACAATGAATCTGTCCAAGTAAGGACGAAAGATTCTGTTCATGTAGTCCAGAAAGATAGCTGGTGCATTCGTCACGCCAAATGGCATCACAAGGTACTCGTAATGACCGTATCGGGTACGAAAAATAGTTTTGGGTATATCCTCCATCTTTACTCGTATATGATGATACCCAGATCGCAAGTTGATCTTTGAAAACACCGTTGCTCCCTTTAGTTGGTCCATTGGGTCGTCAATTCTCGGGAGTGGATATTTATTCTTGATCGTCACTTTGTTCAGCTGTCTATAGTCCATGCACAATCTTGATGAACCATTCTTCTTGTGAACTAACAACACTGGTGCTCCCCATGGTGACATACTCGGTCTGACAAATTGCTTTTCTAAAAGCTCCTCTAGCTGTTTCTTGAGCTCAGCTAACTCTGTCGGTGCTATCCTATAAGGTGTTATAGACACGGGACCAGCTCCCGGTACAAGGTCAATAGCAAACTCTATTTCTCGTGCCGGTGGTAGACCAAGTACATCCTCAGGAAAGACTTCGAGAAACTCATTCACCACTGGAATTGTATTCACATCAACCTCGCTCTTGACTTTCAAAGAAGACAATAGCATGTATCCGTGAGCTCCTTCTTTCAAGAGAGCTTGAACTTGATTGGCCGTCAGAAATCTAGAATCTTCATCTATGGGAAAAACTATGGTTTTTCTTGAACAATCTAATGGAACATGGTTGGAAGACAACCAGTCCATCCCTAAAATTATATCTAGTTAAGAAAGGGGTAAACAGGTCAAATTGACAGAAAAGGTTTGACCTTCAACAATCAAAGGACAATTCAAACAGACTTTGGTAGTAACTATCGGTTTATCAGTGGGGGTAGAAACAGTTAAGTCGAAAAGTAAGGTAGACACTGGTAAACCAAGTCTTTGCACACAGTCATATGATATGAAAGAATGGGTTGCCCCAAAGTCATATAGTACAGTTAAAAGGTTACCTTCTATGGTGCCTTCCCCTTGAATCAAGTCTTCGGATTCGAAGGCTTCAGCTCCGCTCATGGTATAAACTCACCCTCCAGCTTGTGGTTTCTTAGCTCTTGCAGTATTGACTGAAGGTTGAGCCTTTGCTTGATTGCAGTCTCTAAAGATGTGTCCAGGTTTCCCACATCGAAAATAGATGATTCCTTTAATAGAATAATCTCTTGTTAGGTGATCATTCCCACACTTCAGGCATTTGGAGGGATACACCACACCTTGGCCAGTTCGGTTCCCAGTAGAACCTCCACCAGAGCTTCCACTCGTGGTCTGTTACTGATTTCTCGTTGGTCGAGAATAGGGCTTCTTTTGGAAGGGGTTAGAATTGTTGCCGCCTCCTCTTTGGAACCTTGTAGGCCCAAAGTTCCTGTTCCTCGTATCTCTAGATTTCTTCAGAGCTTCTACTTCACAGCATGTGTCTAGTAGCTCCGAGAATTCATTGATCTTCAGGGTGATCACAACCTTCTTCACCTCATACCTCAGTCCTTCTGTGAATCTTTGGCACTTCCAGGCTTCATTTGGTTGATGCTGAAAGTACGTCGAAAACTGGGATAAGTTTTCGAATTTGGCTGCGTATTCACTAACGGTCATATTCCCTTGCCGTAAGTTGAGGAACTCTGACTCCTTAGCGTGTCTTGCGCTCGCAGGAAAATACTTATCCAAGAATTTATCCTTGAATAAGTCCCAAGTGATCTCACAATTTGTAGCTTCCAGCATTCTCTGCACTCCATTCCACTAGTTTTCAGCATTGCCTACTAGCATAAAGGTAGCATAAGTCACCTTCTTATCCTCAGCGCAGTTCATGCCTACCTTTTCTAACTCCTTGATCCACAGACTAGTTTTGTCCGGATTGAACTCTCCTTTGAATTGGGGAGGGTTGTGGCGACGAAACTCCGCCAAGTTCTGAGCATCTGCCGTAGCATCGAGCTGTTGAGCAGCCCTTTCTTGTTGTTGAGCGACTCTCTCTTGTTGTTGAGTAGCTCGTTCAGTTTGTTGTGCAATGGCTTCAGCCATTCTCTACATCGCCTTAATAGCAGCTGCCATTTCTTTGCGTCGCACCATCTTACTATCTCAATTCAGAGTAACTGAAAGACATAAGGCAAGTCAGTTGCATTCACTAGGATTACCAAATAACACATCTCTGTGTTTAGTTTTCAGAGAAACACACAGCACAAGCAAGATAGACTCAATCACAAGACCTAAAGAAACATAAACCGGGGCTCTGATGTAACACCCCGAAAATTATTTATTTTGTCATTAATCATTATTTTATAACATTTATAATTTTTGGGAATTTTTTTGGATTTTTCTGGAAATATTGAATATTTTAATATATTCATCGTTTTATGTGAATATATTTCTCATTTTGCGTGTACACTGACCAGAGTCAGTGTAACACCCCAGAAATGATTTGTTTCATCATGAATAGTCATTTTCCAATATTCATGATTTTTGGAGATTTTTCTAGAATTTTCTAGAAACGCTGAATATTTTAATATATTTCTCATTTTGCGTGTGCATTGAGCAGAGTCAGTCAAACGCTCCGAAAAATTGTTTTTTTTTGTGATGAATAGTCATTTTTCAATATTTGTGATTTTTAGAAATTTTTGTGGATTTTTCTAAAAATGTCAAATATTTTAATATATTTCTCATTTTGCGTGCCCGCTAAGCGGAGCCGAGATCACAAAATATTTTCCCTGAGGCTGGTAAACCTTGAACTGTGAAGGTGTCGATGGGGGATCTTACTAAATCAGAGGCTGGGCACAGTTTACGAGGTTTATGTTTTCCAAGGTTTTATCTGATAAATAAAATCGCTGTATCATAAAATTATCTAACGAACAATAAAATATTATTTTCATCAACTGTAATTTTTATTCACTGGGAAAATAATTCTAACAGTGTAATTAATCATCTGTCAAGTGTATTTAATTAAGGAGATAAACTTACTATGCACTTTATTGAGAATTGTACAAAACTTCTCAAGGAAGCTTCTTGGAAATTTCCTCCAAGCTTCTTATGGAAGCCACACACTCTCTCTCCTCTTTCCATGCACTCACGGCTGCAGCACCATGTGGGGGGAAAATTTGTGCTTTAATTCATTTCATTAAAACTATACAAGCTTTCAAAATTCAAAAAAACTATTACTTTAATTTCCTATTCACTTCTCTCTCTAAGCTTCATCTTTCTTCTTCACAAAATCATTTTCTCCTCCTTCTCTCCAGATCCATTCGGCCAGCAGCTCCTCCTCCCCTCATCCATTACAAAATTTTCATCCAACCCCATTTTCTTAATCCTCTCCATCTCCTAAACACTTTTCTAGTTAGTGGTTCTTTAAAAATCTATCATTTTCACCATTTTCTTCAAGCTTCAAGCTTAGGATTTTTTGGGTAAGTTCTTGATTCTTTACTTCCTTTGTCTCATTTTCGTTTCTATGGTCTTCTTGGTGACCATCCATGCTTTATTTTTCAAGCATTGGTGCTATTTTAATGAGTTTGAAATTTTAGGGTTCTTGGAGGTACCAAATCCAAAAATTGCAAGGTGATTCTAGGAGGCTTCTCTTGTTTTCTCCACTTTGGTAAGAAGAGACACTCCTCCTCAACCTCTCTTAGCATTAAGAAACTTTGTTTATGATTGGTTGTGAGAAAACCCTATTGAGGGTTATTCTTTGTTTGCTTGATTTGTATGATTATGTGTTGTATTTAATTTGTTTAAGTTGTTTGCTTGATTAGTTGTGTATATTGATATATTTGAATGGATTGGAATGCATGAAATGGAAGAAAATAATGTTGGGCTTATTCTTGGATGGCCACGGTTTTGGGGTCCAAATTTTAGGGTTCTTTGAGAACAATTGTAACAATTGGAATTCATATTTAATCAAGTGTACATTAGGTAATTAATGGAATGAAAATTTGGGAACTTAATCCCTAGAGAGGCCACGACCTCTAGGGCCTGTTTGGGGCTTAATTGTACAATTATGGTAACCTTGAAACTTAATTAATCAAGTGATTAAATCATTGGTAATAGGATAGAAAATCTACAAATTGGGAGAATTGGATACACTTTGAGATTCATAAATTTTAAAGAACCAAGAATGGAATTTTCATAAGACTTAAGATAATTTTAATTAGGGTAAGAACTAGAGAGTGTGAGACTTTGAGATCTTAGAATAACCTTTTAAGTGTATGAGAATAAATTACATTAGAACATTTAATTAATTATGAGAATTCAATTAGAGACGAACCTTGAAAGAAAGACTAACTTTAAGTAACAAATCATAATAGACCTTAAAAATGTATTCATTTATTTAATTTCAATATTATGATATTGTGGGTCCATGTGAGTGACCAATGATTATGTTGATTCTTACTTTGGCCAATTGTGGCATATTGTGGAATAGTATATAATAATGATCATACATGATTATGCATAGAGTCTATATGCATTGTGAATGTCCGTTGGACTGTTGTTAAGGCCGAGTTGCCTAGGAGTTGAACACACCTTCGTGCGGGTGCGAGTAGACAAGTGTAGGTCATATTGTTGACCGTGGGGGCATTGGCGTGCGGGTACCTCGCAATGGACAGTTGGTAGCTCTTCTGTCCGTGGGGCAGACCGATACAAATGCACTGACGATCCTGACCGGGCACTGTCCTATGTCGTTATCTAGTGTAGACTATCTGTACAACGCCATGATGTGCACGTGGATAAACTGATGAATTATAACACTTTGGCCGCGGCAGCCGAGTTGTAGACGTGTCTCTTGATCTTTCTCTCTGACTGTTTGTGTCTAGCTCCATGGAGTAGGATTTTAACTTTGTATGCATGTGCATAGTGAGTCCATGTATTATCTAGTATTTATTATTATTATAATTGAAACTGTTATATTACTGATCTATATAACTACCTGGAACTGCCTGGTTGATTATTACTGCTACTTACTATTTATTACTTTTATTGATGTAAAATATGCTATGTGGCCGCTTTGCGCCGTTTTGTTTCTTGCTGCTATAACTGGTAATGATGGTAAGATATCTTACCTCTTTCCTGTACTTCTGTTATTTTTATCTGTATATTGTGTCCCATTGAAGACGACGGCAAGGAAGTTGGAGCTCCCGATTTCCCCGGCTTCTGACCTGATTACGATTAGCATCTACTGTGGAGCATGGAGGTACGTATGCGTGGATTTCTGGGTGATGTGCGTCTGACCTTCCTTGGAGGGCCAGAATGCTGGCACATTAACCTGAATTTCGACCGCTGCGTCTACCTAGGAGACGTGTCGATCGCTTTGGGCTAGAGGCGTCATGAGCTGCTGATCTTAACCTGCTGCATCAGCTTGCGTCTGGAATTTTATCTGCCCATCCAAGAGATGTGGGGTAACCGCTTCTACACCTTGCAGGAGGACTCTTTTGATTCCACAGCTTAAGCTCTGACCCGTGGCTCTGTGGCTCTTATGGAGGTTTCCTCTGATGAGGAAGACCCCGAGGAGGTCCCCGAGGATGACGTCGCGAGGATCCTGAAGAGGATCCTGATACAGTTCCTCCTCATCTGAGGGACTGATATTGCTGGTAGCTACTGATGGCTTCCAGTGTTTTTATTTTGGGGGCTTGATGTCTTTTGTAGTAGGTTGTATATTTCTGATATCTTGGGGATGTATATGTATGATCCTTTGGGGCAGGTATAATTTTGCTTTTTGATATTCCAGGCTTTGTAATCAAACAGCTTGATAATAATATATATATATGAATATGCAATGTTAATTCCAATGTATGCTTTACTTCTGTTTGCTCCTTGTTTATTAATTTCTGTTATTGTAATAAAAAGAAAAAAATATTTGCCAATTTAATTACATGTCTATAATCAAGTAAATTTATATCATATAATAATGAACCGGGTCTTAACTTATATAATTTTATTTCCACATTGTAATTGACAATGTGACATTCCTTCCCAAAAAGGGGCATTACATCTGATACCAACTTAATGTAACGCCCCTTTTTTAAGAGGGGCGTCACATTGTCAATTAAATACAATGCGAAAAATATAAGCATAAATTAAGTAAGACTCAGTTCATTATGTTATAGTTAAACTCATTTGATTTTAGTTGTATAAATAAAATGGTGAATATTTTTTTTGTACGTATACATATATATTTATACTCAGTAACCTGCTCATCAATTCAATATTCAGAGGTATTAACATTTATAAAAGATTCATAAGTACATACATATATCTTTGTCTAATCGTAAGTAGAAAACATAAACTTTAATGGAAAACATAAAGACTAAACTATACATCTATGCATAAGATACGTCATATATATATTTATATACTGTTCAGATACAAACTATGAGTCATTAATTACATCAAGGCTCATCAAAAAGGAGCCTAAGCTTTACCAAAAAGCAAAACTATACCTGCCCAAAGGATCATACATATATGCCCCAAAGATATCAGAAATATACAGCCCACCAAAATAATAAAACATCAGGCCCCCAAAATAAAACACGGGTAGCCATCAGTAGCTACCAATAATATCAGTCCCTCAGATGAGGAGGAATCATATCAGGATCCTCTTCAAGATCCTCCGTGAGGTCCTCCTCGGGAACCTCCTCGGGGTCTTCCTCATTTGAGAAAACCTCCATAGGAGCCACAAAGCTACGGGTCGGATCCCGAGTAGTGGAATCAAAAGAGTCCTCCTGTGGGGTGTAGTAGCGATCACCCCACATCTCCTGGATGGGCAGATAAAACTCCAAACGCAGGCTGATGCAGCAGGTAAAGATCGGTGGCTCATGACGCCTCCAGGCTAAAGAGATCGACACGTCTCCCAAGTAGACATAGCGGTCGGAATTCAAGTTGATGTGCCAGCAGTCTGGCCCTCTAAGGAAGGTCAGACGCACATCCTCTAGGAATCTGTGCATACGTGCCTTCATGCTCCACAGTCGGTGCTAATCGCGATTAGGCCAGAAGCCGGGGAAATCGGGTTCTTCCTTTTCTTCGCCCCCGTCTTCAGAGAATCACATACATAGACATACAGAAAATAGTAGAAACAATGAAAAAGAGGTAAGACATTAAACATTCATTACCAATTGAGGCAGTAAAGAACAGACGGCGCATGACGCCCACATAATATTTCAGAAATGGTAAATAGCATTGAAACAGATAATAAGCAATTTAGCATATATAGGTAGCTATGGCAGTAACGAAACAACATATTAAATTACCAGATGAACAAACAACTATCAAATGGTATGATGACTCACTATGCACATACATATGATACCAACAATCCTACTCCGTGGAGCTAGATACAAAACATTCGAAGAGAATGATCACGGGGATATACCAGTATCTCGTCAGCTATAAATACAAGTGCTTTTCCAGAAACATTAGTCGATCATTTTATGTAATAAGGCTTTACACAGTGGCATTCCCACAAGATCGCGATATAGGACAGTGCCTCATATCAGGATCGTCGGTACGTTTGCATAGGTTTGTCCCACGGTCCAGAGGGGCTACCAACTACCCGCTGTGAGACGTCCGCGCCCCGACACCCCCAAGGTCAACCACAGGACCTACACTAGTCTATTCGCATTCGCACAAAGGTGTGATTCAACTCCTAGGCAACTTGGCCTTCACAATAGTCCAACGGACATTTCAATGCATGACCCAATCATGCTTAATGCACATAAATTCAATGCATACTCATATATACATTTTACAAACTTGTAGTCATAGGGTTTCAGGTCTAAGATCACATGTTATGTCATTTATTATCAATATTCGATCCCGTTCACGGGTCCATACTAAGTCAATAATAAGTTTCTAGGCATTCACACCCTACTCAAAGTCATCAAGTAAGTCAATTCTTAATTTCATTATGTCACCCGCAACCTCTATCACACTCATGTTCTATCTCTATTTAAAGTTCTTATAAGTTGTAAGGCATGCTCCCGTTCCTTGTTTTTCTCTCTTTATGAATCCCTAATTAGTTTCTAGTCATCCAATTATTCAAAATTATTACATTTACATTAGTCCAAGAGCCTTGAGTCAAGAGCCTTGAGTCAAGTGCCCAAGGGGACCTTGAACCTCCAAGGGGCTAGAAAAGCCTCAAATCCCTTACTGATCAGGTTACACGGCCTATGTAAAATACACGGCCCCGAGTACACGGTCGTGTGGTCATACACGGCCTAGGTCGTGTACTCCTCTAGAGTGCACTAGAGTCACGTTTCAGTCACACAGGGGGATACACGGACACGGCCGTGTATCCCTCTGTGACGCAGAAATCCACTAGAAAACTATTCCAATCATCCAACATCCCAACATCCATCAATGTACATAAAAAACATACCATTTAAACACTTAAAATTTAACCAAAACAATCAAACAAAAGGGGTTTCCCAAAATGGGTTTCACCCCACCAACACAACAACAAGTTCTTAACTACCAAAATTGGTTGAAGAGAATGGATCTTCCTCTTACCTTAGTGAAACACAAAGAGAGGATGCTCCTTTTTGCTTAGAAATTTCGTGCTTCACCACCACAGAAACCTTGGGTGTTCAAATCCACAAAATCAAGATCAAAGAGAGGAAATGGTAGCCATAGTCACCAAGGTGACCATGGAACACGAAAATAAGGAGAAGAGGAGAAGAAAGTTGAGAGCTTTTACCTTAAAGCTCCAAGCTTTGGGGCTGGCTGTGGAACACGAAAATGGAGGAGTAAGGAGAAGTCCCACAAAGAGGAAAGCTTGAAGATGATGAGGGGAAGCAATGGGTTGAGTTAGCTTGAGTATGGAAAGCTTGAAACCAACAATGGTGTGTGTGAGTGGGAGAAGAGAGGAAGAGACGGAGAAAGCTGCGTGAGTGAGGGAAAATGGGGAGTGAAATGTGATATTTCCCCTCTAATACCGTGCAGCACAAAGAGAGGGAGGAAAGAGTGTGTGAAGTGGTTGGAGGAAGCTTCTTTGAGAAGCTTCGTACGCTTCTCGATAAAGTGAAGTGTGTGGTCACTTAAATGATATCATAAAAATAACTAGAAAGAAATAATCTATTAGAACTATTTCTCAGTGAACAAAATTACAGTCAGTGTAAATAATATTTTATTATTTCCCATATGATTAATTATTCTGTAATTTTATTTATCAGATAAAATCTCGTAAAATGTAAACCTCGTAAACTGTGCTCAGCCTCGGGTTTAGTAAGATCCCCCGTCAACTTTTCCATAGTTCAAAGTTTACCAGCCTCAGGGAAAACATTTCGTTTTCCCAGCTCCGCTCAGTGCGCACGTAAAATGAGGAATATATTAAAATATTCAACATTTTCAAAAAATTTCACAAAAATCATAAAAAATCACAAATATTAGAAAATATCTATTCGTCACAAAACAAATAATTTTTGGGGTGTTACACTGATTCTGCTCAGTGTACACGCAAAATAAGGAATATATTAAAATATTCATATTTTTTGAAAAAATCCAAAAAAATTTCCAAAAATCATAAATATTGTAAAAAGATTATTTATGATAAAACAAATAATTTTTAGGGTGTTACAGACTTCTTCAAAATCACTTGTCCTCTTCATTTTATTTTTCCCATTTTAAAGAAAAAAAGATTTTAGCCTACTTTCCATGTACATGTATGAGTCAAAACACAGATTATTAAATCTGAACATACCGCACCATGTAGAGAGAATATATGAACATTGTCTACAGATGAAATTCCAACAAGAAGGACATTTAAAAATGGAGCATGGCTAATCAAATGGCTTTCGGTACCAGAGTATTTAGGAGGAACTGGAGGTGAGAGCAATTTTATGATGAAAAAAACATGTGTTCCTGCAGACAAAGATAATCATTGAAATCAAGAAAGAGAAGAATAGACAATGGAAAATAAGGGGAAGGAAACAAAATGAACTAGATAAAGAACTAAGCAAATAAAAATTAGTCTAGTAAGACTTTCTGATTCTGAGAAAGCCAAATGAAATTGGTGTCAGGATTACCTACACATTCCAACCATGTACTAGAGATGCCCTACAAAGAATGGTAGCAGCAGATATCTTTTCTTCATCCAAGCCATTGAGTGCAAATTCAAATATTTTCTCAATCTCTGCTAAGCTTCCATAAAATCCATGAGCTTAAATTCAGTTGCATTGCCACTAGTAAATATACAAAATAGAGCATCTGATATACCTGACTTCAGGAAATAGAAAGGTGTAACTGAAGCACAGGTATTAGGTAATACTACAGCCAATTAGACAGTTACCATTTTCAAATACACACATCTCCATGAGTGCATGCATACTTTGTGTCTGTGTATTTAATATCTATGTACCTATCTCTACTTTGCCTCAGAAACAAGTGTTTTTCTCTTTTTTTCTTTTCTACATGAAATAAGTCCCTTTATCCAAGATTCTTTAGAGTAACAAAGCCCATATACTAGGTACTACCTTGCCTAGGCTGTATTAAGAAAAGGTGCTCCTTAATAACTTTTTTTATAGTAGAAAGAGAAGTGGGGGTGAGGATGAATAAATTTCCTTTTTTTTTGGTGGTACATTAAGGAGTTGTTACCACAACTTGAAGTTATGACCTCTACCCAAATCCATACCCATCTCAACCACTTCAGTTTCAGGATGAATAAATTTCATGATAATGCAATTTTCTATAAGAATGATAAAAAGTTATAGGGGAAAAAACCAACAATGGCATAACACCCAATACATAGAACTGCACAAAAAAGGTAACCACAACCATGGACATTAAGCAAGACATAGCAAAGTTTTCCCTTAAGTACAATGTAACATGGTGTTGGCTCATACAAATTGATGCAGGATAAATTTTGTAGAAGAAATTAGCTTATGCCGAGAAATATCTAGAGATTAATTCTGTAGACGAGCTAATATCTTTTGACTTTTGTCATATTAGAAAAAGCAACTGTCACAAAGAGCGCATGTGATCAGGAAAAATAACTCTTGTTTATATGAAGAAACACAACCATCTGAGTTAGTTGCTTGAACCAACCAACTTCCTGCCGGCAAGGGGGGGCAGAAATAATATATTAGGCAGCAGCATACCCGGAAGAAAGTGCACTAGATATCTGAGACCCAACACCTGCAGCCATGACTACATTAAATTCAGTTTACGTGTTGTTTTCCATTCACAAGACAAAGGCTTAACCCCATTGGACTTCAAATTCAAAGGCAAAAGGTACTCAGGAGTGACATGTTTTAAGTTCCTTAAAACTAATGAGTTTGCTGCAAGCCACTGTAGTTGGTGAATGAAAGGTCCCCAATATGTTGGCCTACAAAGACCCACAACTATACATGTAAATGTAAAGTACTTTTCCTTCAATGAACATCCAAAAAACTTAATGGAGATTTCACCTCGTAATGATACACAATAATTGAATAAGTAAAACAAGAATGAAAGTTCTTACATGTTTCGCTAAACCAAGGAAAGGATCCTTGAAGTGATTTTATTTTGAAGAAACTGTGCAATAAGCTCAATAGCCATTGCCATATTTTTCCTTTGTAAACCTTCCTTCTGCTTAGTGAAGTAGTAGTTAGGAGGATCCATAGTTACATCAGCATTAGGTAATCTAGTTAGCCATCTAGGTTTATTATGTTCGAGTAATCCTTTGTCATCTAATGAAGCTTCAAGTAATTGCCACACAATTGTAATGACAAAGTGAACAAGAATAACTCCAGGTTGGGATTGGGGTTGGGGTTCAGGTTCAGAGTAATATAATTGAGAAAGGTGAAGAGCATGATCAACGTATTTCATGATGTTATGGTAATTTATAGAATTGATATTGGATGAGAGTGAAAAGACGTGTTGACTGAGAAGGTCCATGTAAAGCATGTAAGTGGCAGGGTAGAGGTGTCGTTTGGGAAGAACCCTAGTGGAGAGAAGTGCGAGGACAAGGAAAGGAGGGATAATGTTGATGGCTATGGCTTTCTCCAGGAACTTCCACGTAATGGGCATGATGATAGAGTATCCCAACAGATGTGAGAGATGAGGCAATGAGCCAGCTCCACGAAGGGTAAGGAAACGGTAGCGGAGTTGAGGGTTGAGCTGAGCTGGATGGACCAAAGGATAGGGTCTGTCTTATTCTCCTGCGCCCACTTCATTAGCTCCACTACGCCCTCCCACACACCAACACCAATACCACCTTCATCCAGACCCTTCTTCTTCTTCTCGCTCTCTTCTGCCGCCATCACTTCTGGCTTGTGCAGTAAGTGAGTGCAAAGTGTAAACTACCAACTTCCAATTTCAAAAGCAAGACAAGATATATGGTTTGTTTGGGAATTATTACTATTATTATTTATAACAATCATCATGTAATTGC
The DNA here is from genome assembly GCA_029884595.1 of Ormosia semicastrata. Classification (NCBI taxonomy): domain Eukaryota; kingdom Viridiplantae; phylum Streptophyta; class Magnoliopsida; order Fabales; family Fabaceae; genus Ormosia; species Ormosia semicastrata. Next base: position 84,109,158 of record JAQQTO010000060.1, read on the forward strand.
AATCAAATTTATAACAGACATTACCAATTACAATTGCAGAGAGAGAAAGATGAGTTCTAAGGAGAACGACAACACAAGCTATCAGCCATTAGAGCCGAAGCCCTGCGCCAACAACTGTGGCTTCTTCAGTACTGCTAGGAACAGGAACCTCTATTCCAAGTGTTACAGGGACTTCTGTATTCAAGAGGAACATGCTGCTACCGCCAAGGCAGCCATGGAGAAATCCCTTCTCTACCCCAGCACTACGGCCTCATCCTCATTTTCCCCCGATTCTGCCATTCATGTAGTGGAACCCTCCTTGTCTGTCAAACCACAGATTGTGGCATTGAAGAAAGCAGCGAACCGGTGCGGGAGTTGAAGAATGTGGGTTTGACTGGGTTCGTGTACAAGTATGGGGTTTGAGGGGTTAAGTGAAATGACAAAAATTTTCAGTCTCGCTGTACATGCCTGCCTTTCTGAGTAAGAATTTCAAACATAAAAACTAATAAGCAACATTTTTAATTGGTTCTAAAAGGAAATATAATGGGATCTGGTATAAACCGTTGTTTATTTCCTTTCAAACAACGTTTACTAAACGTTGTATTAAAAGTGTTGCCTAAACATGTTCAAATTTTGAGAACCCTCATAAAGCGTTGCCTATACTAGTTATCACAATGTTTATTAAACATTGCCTAAAACATGTAGCCTAAAGATATAATTAAAAGCAACTTACAAAAAACGTTGTCTATACAAGTTTAGCAACGCTTTGAAAACCTTGCAAAAAATTTCGTTGCTAGAAGCCAAAATTGTTGTAGTGAAAAGTGACGAATAACTAAGATATTCACTCTAGATGATCTTAGAAGAAAGTATAGATCCAAGAAATATCGTTGTTAGGATTTTAGAATGTGAGAGGGTGATTCAAGGGGTGGTGGCCATGTGGTGTGGGTGAGAAAATGGAAGAAGATGATGAGAGAAAAGTGAAAGGAAGCTTTTGGGGTGATGAGAGAGAAAATGATAGGAAAGTTCAAAAATGAAAACTAAATCAAAGACTTGCCAAGAAGTCTCTCCTTCTCCTCAACGGCCGTGCACTCTTCTTGGAAAAGGAAGATCAAGCTTCTCTTGCAAGCTTCTCCAAAGCTTGCTTAAGAAGTTTCGCACGTTTTCCAAAAAGATCAATCAATGATGTGGCGTGATGATATCACTTAAATGATGTCATAAAAATAACTAGATAAAAATAATCTACTAGATTTTTTTTACTAGAAGCTATTATCAAATGAATAATAGTCTTAGTTAACATAGTCGGTATCTATTGTCCAATAGATAATAGAGTGTACCCAAATTTTATCTGTCAGATAAAATCTCAAAAATGAAAACTTTGTAAACTGTGTCCGGCCTTGGGTTTAGTAAGATCCCTCGTCGATGTTTTCACAGTCCAAAGTTTTTCAGCCCCGGGGAAAATATTTCACTTTCCCGGCTTCGCTCAGTGTGCATGCAAATTGAGAAATATATTAAAATAATCAAATAATTCAAATAATTCCAGAAAATTAACAAAAATCACAAATATTATAAAATAAACATATATCATGAAATAAGAAATTTCTGAGGTGTTACAACTCTCCCCTTCTAAAAAGAAATTTTGTCCTTGAAATTTGTTATACCTTATAACACAAGCAGATATTGCTCCTTTGTTATATCTTCTAGATCTTCAATGCAGCCACAACAGCTAACTCTAAGTTTGTGTAGGGTTGTCCTCCTCATGTAACACCCTAAAAATTCTGACTTTAGGGTAAATGACAATTATGTCCCCAATGTACTACTTTATGCTTGTCTGTATAAAATGTTATTTTTGTTTTATTTTTTTTAGAGCAGAAGGAGTTTAGTAAACTCAATTCGAAAGACACACATTCGAATATTTTAATTTTTAGAATTTAACTGTGCGATAAAATAATTTTCAGTATTATTTTATTACTCAGTATAAAACTTGACAAAGTGGACCCGATACTATGTGTGTGGGACCCACGTATGAATAAAGTAAACAATAAGGAAATTAGGAATTTTGGACCAATAGGAACAAGACACCTAGGAGTCAAATTAATAAAGCTAAGTCAACAAAAATGGCTAAGCTAGTTAGATTAGAACTAGAATATTTAATTTAGTTAGTATAGTTACCTTAGAACCTAACTAAATTAATTACTACAACCTTAGTGTAACTAAATAGTGATAACTAGATAGTAATCTAGTTAGGCTTAACTAACTAGAATCCTTAATATGTAACTAAATCTACATTTAAATATATAACTAATTAATTGGAAGAAACAAATTTAGATGGCTTTTTGCATGGAGAATTCGGCCATGTGGGGAGAGCAACCGAGAAAGCTCTAGATAAATGCTTATTCATCACTCATCAACCAATAGGAAACAAGCTTATCTTGTAAGACCAAATCCTAGCCTTTGAACCATTGGATGGCCTAGATTCATTCTTGAATTTTAACACATGCATTAAGACTTTTTCCTACTCACTTCTACGCCAACACTTCAAGTAAATGCCCAATTAATTCCTTCATTCTCTCCTTCATTTTCACCATCCACCATTGGAGACCCAAAGAGGCTATTCGGTCAAGCTTCATTCTCCATCATCCTTCCACTCAAAATTTCTCTTTTCTTATTTTTCTACTCCTAAACATCACTACAAGACCATCTCTAGTTGGAAGCTTCTTCTATTTCTTCCATTTTCAAGCTTGAAGACCACCTTTGAGAATCCATCTTCAAAGGTAAAATTTCTTGTTTTTCAATTCTATTTTCATTTCTAAGCTTCTAAGCCATGATTGAACCATGGTATTGTTCCTTTTTCCTAGTAATAGCCTTTATAAAATTTTATTTATTTTCCTAGGACTCTAAGGAGGCAAAACCGAAATCACAAGGGAGAGGAAAAGAAGAAATTTTCATCATTTTAGGTAAGAGGAAGACCAAAATTTAATTAAATTAAAGAGTTATTAAGAAATTAAGATTTGATTGAATTTGTAAAATCCATAAGGATTCCTTTATGTGTTGATTTTTATAGCTTTTATTAATTGTTTAAGCTTTGATGTATTGTATATATTATACATTGTATATATTTTACATTGTATGTGTTAGATTAGTGTTAGAAATGCATGAGCATTCCAAAGAGTGCAAACCCTAGGTTCGGTCACATTACTGAATGGGAAGAATCAAAGTATTTTACAATGTTGTTAATGAATACTAAGTATATTTAGAAACTAATTTGAGTATTGGTAGTATTTATAACGAATACATAATGATATAAAATATTTTACCATAATTAGGAAAAATATTTTTATGGTCCCCAAATGATTTAATAATTATTTTTATAGTTTAGAAGTATTTATGTGAGTAAATCGGACGAGAACATGATTTAAAAATTTACGCGATTGAGAAAATAGCAAAATGTATTTACGCGATTTGAGAATGTGATGTACATTGTGAAAACGGCAAGATTTTTGAAAACGAAATAAAATTTCTACGCGATTGATGAAAACAAATGAAGTTTCTGTCGGGCCAAAGTGGTGGACCGGATGTGTGGACTGTACAAGTGCGCCAAGGGGGAGCGTACTGTATTTGAAGATTTTTGCCATGGAGGGCATTTTCGTAATTATTTTTATCATAGAGGACAATTACGTGATTATTTTGCCATTGAGGGTATTTTTGTAAATAAATTAAGTAAGGAGGGTATTTCTGTAAATAATTAAAGTTTGAAGTGTATTTTTGAAATTATTCAAAGTTTGATGGCATTTTTGTAAATAATAGAAGTTAAGGGCGTTTTTGTAAATAATGAAGATTTAATGGTATTTCTGTAAATAATTTGTAAATTTATGGCATTTATATAAATAATTGAAACTTGAGGGTATTTTGGTAATTACGCATCTGTTCATGCATTGAGTCATGCCAAATTCGAAATTTGGTGATTTGATTGACGAGATGAATAACATCGTGTTGTCGATGTGATAGGCATAGTGTGTTCATTTTCTGATATGAACTTGGAGTTCATAGTGTGCACTATTCCATATGTGGACAGGAGGTAGCTCCTTATAGGCCGTGGTGCGTGATGACACACTTATGTTCTCGACGAGCACTAACCTTAATCAAGTTTTGAGAGGACTATCTGACTGCCTGTAGTACACAATTAATTGACTGTGTGTCTGGGTTGTGTACTATGCCATTATGTTTATTTTTCGTGGGCTATAGACACAAAGTTTTGACAGTGCAATAGCAATCACAACGATCAGCTATAGACACAAAGTTTTGACAGTGCAATAGCTGGTCGGGGTAGCCAAAGCTATAGACACAAAGGGTGGACAGTGCAATAGCTGGATTGGCTGGGCAGTGCTAATAGAAGTCTCATCTCATTCTCTCTGATATCTGAGTATGTGTTGTAGCTCCATGGAGTAGGAATGAGTCATTTTATACTTTGTCATATTTATTTTAAATTCATTATATTGTGTGATGAATATTTTGAACTGCTATGGGATTTATGTACATTATGGATTTTATTTATGTTAATGTTGTATTATTATTCCATATGTGATATTTATTGGTTATTTTAAGTTGTCTTACCTCTCTATTTGTTGTATATATTGTTTGCTTTGTTTGTTGTATGTATATATATATATATATTTAGACTATGAAGAAGGGGTTGAAGAACCAGAGTTGGGCAGTGAGTACATAGCAGAAGAAGAACCACGATCCACGAATCAAGACCCGAAGCCTTAGATCATCTCTAGTGTTAGTACTGATAGGGTGAGATGTCGACACCCGGATTTTTGGGTTTTATCAGTTTGGAATTCCATGGAGGAGCTGACAGTTGGCGCATCTATGGTGAACGTAATGTTGTCGCTTATACAGGGATTATTACTATGTCTTTACGACCAGAGTCTGTATCTGTCCCAGTTTTTGTATCAGATTTCTATGTTCAGTTAGAACTACCATTAGGAGTTCGCCGTCACTGGAACGGTCTGTTTCGGACTCCCTATGAGTTTAGTGTTGTGTCTTCTGCTAGAACACCTGCTGTACGGACCCCTAACTATATTCCGGCCCCATGAGCACCCGAGTTCCCGCTCACACGGTGTCTTCGGGAGGCGTCATGCGTTTATGTCATTGGAGGAATCATCCAGGAATGTTTCTCCAAGTGACTAAAAATGTATGACGTGCACTTGGGTATGTTATCTTCTGATACTGGGTTGTAAATATAAACCTTTTATGCTTTCTTTTTCTTTTGGTATGTATTTTTATTTGGGTTTGTAAATTATGTGTAAATTATTTGTACAACTTAGGAAAACTAAACTTATGTAAATTTTTGTATATTAGTATCTGATGGATATGTTTATGGATATAATGTATATTGTACAGGGGTGTGCTGATATTATCTATGTATGTGTGTATAAGAATAATTTTTTTTTAAGGTGAAATATCTTAAGGATACATCTTTTATGTTTTCGAAACAAAGTAAGTGTACAGGTTTTATTATTTATTTATATCAAAACCTTATAATTTAATTATTCTCATTAATCGTTATTTTATTTTAATAACAAATGTGACACCCCCACAAGAGTGTTACATTAGTTGGTATCAGAGCCCAAGTTAGAGTCTTTTTGGGTTTGTGGGTAGGTTTGCCTTATTCGTACTGTGTGAATCTCTGACCTAGAGCCTAAGTTAGAATCTTTAGGAGTTGTGGTTTGGTCTGTTTGTGCTTGTGTGGTGTGAATTCTCTGTGATTTATTTCCGAAAGGAAGAATCTAACTTTTATGTTTTATGTGATTAAAGAAAGAAAATGTCTGGAAGAAGAGGAAGACATGCGGATATTCCTAGAGAAGTGGATCCTATAGTAGCGGCTGCAGAGGCTATGCAGCGGATGGCAGAAGCAATGATTCAGCAGAACCAGAGAGCAGCTCAACAACAAGAAGCTACTGCAGATGCTCTAAATTTATCTGAATTTAGGCGTAGTAACCCGCCACAATTTAGAGGCGAGCTTAATCCTGAGAAGGCAAATTTATGGATACAGGATCTGGAAAAGATATTTGAAGGGATGGGATGTCCAGATGACAAAAAGGTAACATATGCTACCTATATGTTAAGAGGAGATGGAGAAAGTTGGTGGAGAGGAACCCGTCGGTTGTTGCAAGCTGAAGGCACTGTAATAACTTGGGAAGTGTTTTCTACTAGGTTTATGGACAAGTATTTTCCTACCAGTGCTCGATATGCCAAGGAAAGAGAATTTCTTGGTCTACGTCAAGGAAATATGACAGCTCCCGAGTATGCATCTAAATTTGAGAGTTTGTCTCAATTCTCGGATTATGCTCAAACCAGGCCAAACGATGAGTGGCGATGTAGAAAGTTTGAAGCGGGATTGCGAGTGGAGTTAAGACAAGGAGTATTGCCTTTGAGAATGACTCAATTCCATGCTCGGTAGATACATGTGCACATTGGAGGAATTGGAATCGTTAAAGGATCCCAAGACTCGTAATTTTGGACCAATGAGATTTCGAGAGGGGAGGTAGCATGATCATAATAATCGGTTTCGGCGTAAGCCATACTCGAGATCACAGGGAAACCAATATCAACGACCACTTACCGGTTGGAGGAAGCTCGCTAGTACTATTCCTAGTCGAAAGCGGTGTTTGTACCAACTTGTTTTAAGTGTGGGAAGAAAGGCCATGTTTCTTCGATTGTCCAATTAAAGGAACAATTTGTTTTAATTGTCGGCAACCTGGACATTTCTCTAAGGATTGTCCTCGTTGGAAAAGAAACTGCATTGAAGACATTCGGGCAAATCACCAAGATCCAGGAGGACGAGTCTATACTATGACAGGAACTGAAGTTTCTCAATCTGACAATCTTATTCAAGGGGAAGGAATCATAGGAGGTAAGCTTTTGACTGTCTTGTATGATTCAGGCGCAACACATTCTTTTATTGCCTATAGTTGTGTTAAGAAGTTGAAACTGCCTGTATCTTCTTTGAATTTTCCATTGGTTGTTTCTACACCAACTACTAAGCCTGTGATCACATCCAAAATATGTTTGGATTGTCCTGTTGTTGTGAAGGACCGTATGTTTATAGTCAACTTGATTTGTTTACCTCTAGTGGGGATAGATGTGATATTAGGAATGGATTGGTTGTCTTCTAACCATATCCTGATAGACTGTGCAACCAAAGCTATAGTTTTTCCAAAAGAAGAGAACTCTGGATTTTTGACTGCTGTTAAAGCTAAGTCATTGCTGAGAAATGGAGCTCAGGGGTTTGTATTATTGTCTTCTCTAAAAGTTGAGAATGAGAAAGATATATGTGTAATTCCCGTCGTTAATGAATTTCTGGAAGTCTTTCCAGATGACGTACCTGGTTTGCCGCCGAGAGAGAAATCGAATTTGCTATTGATTTGGTACCAGAACAGTCCTATTTCGATTGCACCGTATCGAATGTCACCACCGAATTGATAGAGTTGAAAAAGCAATTAGAAGAATTATTGGAAAAGCGGTTTGTGCGACCAAGTGTGTCACCATGGGGAGCACCAGTGCTTCTAGTCAAGAAGAAGGATGGAACTTCTCGACTCTGTGTGGATTATCGTCAGTTAAATAAGGTTACCATAAAGAATAAATATCCACTTCCACGGATTGATGATTTGATGGATCAGTTGAAGGGAGCAGAAGTATTTTCTAAAATAGATCTGAGATCAGGTTACCATCAAATTCGTGTTAAGACGGAGGATGTACCTAAAACAGCCTTCCGAACTCGATATGGGCATTATGAATATCAAGTTATGCCTTTTGGAGTGACTAATGCTCCTGCTATATTCATGGATTATATGAATAGAATTTTTCGCCCGTACCTTGATAGATTTGTTGTTGTCTTTATAGATGACATTTTAATCTATTCTCGGTCTAAAGAAGAGCATGCCGAACATCTCGGTATAGTTCTTCAGGTTTTGAAGGACAAACAGTTGTATGCAAAGTTGGCTAAATGTGAATTTTGGTTGGAAAAAGTGCAATTTTTAGGTCACGTAATTTCTAAGGAAGGAATTGCAGTAGATCCATCCAAGATAGAAACTATTCTGCAATGGGAGAGACCTAAAACAGTGACAGAAGTTCGAAGTTTTGTTGGATTGGCCGGGTATTATCGAAGATTCATAGAAAGCTTTTCCAAGATTGCTGGACCACTTACACAACTTACCAGGAAGAATCAAGCTTTCGAATGGACGGATGAACGTGAAGCTAGTTTTCAAGAGTTGAAGAAAAAGCTAACAACCTCACCAGTGTTGATCTTACCAGATTCTAATAGATCTTTTGATGTGTACTGTGACGCTTCATACCAAGGGTTAGGATGCGTGCTCATGCAAGATCGAAATGTAGTGGCATATGCTTCGAGACAATTAAAAGTTCATGAGAGAAATTATCCAACTCATGATTTGGAATTAGCAGCGGTGGTGTTTGCATTAAAGATATGGAGGCATTATTTGTATGGGGCTATATTCAATGTCTTTAGTGATCATAAGAGTTTGAAATACTTGTTTGATCAGAAAGAATTGAATATGAGGCAGAGGCGATGGTTGGAATTTCTCAAAGATTATGATTTTCAACTCCAATATCATCCAGGAAAAGCTAATGTGGTAGCAGATGCCCTGAGTAGAAAAGTACTTAGTGTTTCTACAATGATGATAAAGGAAGAGGAGTTACTCAATGAGTTCAGAAATTTAGAAGTATCGATGGAATTAGTGCCTGGGAAGATTTGTGTGGGTAGAATGGTAATTTTAAATGACTTGCTTAATATAATTCGAAATAAACAGGAGGAGGATGCGTTTTTGCAGAATGAAAGAGAACTGCTAAAGCAAGGTCACAAGGCAACAGTGGAAGAGGGATCAGATGGAATTTTAAGATTTCAAGGAAGAGTTTGTATACCCGACAATGTTGAACTAAAGACGGCGATATTGGATGAAGCTCATACTAGTAATTTAAGTTTGCATCCAGGAATGACCAAGATGTATCAAGATTTGAAGAAATTGTTTTGGTGGCCAAGGATGAAAAGAGACGTAGCGGAACGTGTGGCGTCTTGTTTGGTTTGTCAGAAAGCGAAAGTGGAACATCAGAGGCCAGCTGGAATGTTACAATCACTTTCTATTCCAGAATGGAAATGGGACAGTATTTCTATGGATTTTGTTACTGGGTTGCCAAGAACGAGAAAAGGTCATGACTCAATATGGGTTATTGTTGATAGGCTCACAAAGTCAGCTCATTTCTTGCCTATTAATATTAAGTATTCGTTGGAAAGATTAGCCCAAATCTATATCAATGAGATTGTTAGATTACATGGGGTACCTATTTCCATAATTTCTGATAGAGATCCAAGATTTACATCAAGGTTTTGGCCAAATCTACAGAAAGCAATGGGAACTAAGCTACATTTAAGCTCTGCTTATCATCCACAGACTGATGGACAGACTGAAAGAACTATACAATCTTTGGAAGATTTGTTGCGTGCTTGTGTGTTGGAGCAACAAGGGAGTTGGGATGAATTTTTATCTTTGATAGAGTTCACCTACAATAATAGTTTTCACGCAAGTATAGGGATGGCACCCTATGAAGCATTGTATGGACGACGATGCCGAACACCTTTGTGTTGGTATCAAGATGGTGAAAGTATGACTATTGGGCCAGAATTAGTACAACAAACTACAGAGAAAGTAAAAATGATTCAAGAGAAGATGCGAACTACCCAAAGCAGGCAAAAGAGTTATGCAGATAAAAGAAGGCGACCATTGGAATTTGAAGAAGGCGAGCATGTATTTTTGAGGGTGACTCCTACGACTGGTATTGGAAGAGTTATCAAATCCAAGAAGCTTACACCTAAGTTTATTGGACCTTATCAGATTATCCGTAGGATAGGTCCTGTCGCTTATCAAGTTGCCTTACCGCCATTTTTGTCTAATCTGCATAATGTGTTTCATGTGTCCCAATTAAAGAAATATATTCCAGATCCGACACATGTGATACAACCTGACGAAATACTGACTAAAGGAAAATTTGACGTATGAAACATTCCCTGTAAGGATTGAAGACAGAAAAGTGAAGCAACTTCGAGGAAAGATGATTGATGGTCGGTCAAAGTTATATGGAACGATGTGACCGGAGATACTACATGGGAATTGGAAGATAAAATGAGGGAACAATATCCTCAATTATTTTAGGTATGACAAATTTCGAGGACGAAATTTTTGTTTGTTGGGGAGAGTTGTAACACCCTAAAAATTCTGACTTTAGGGTAAATGACAATTATGTCCCCAATGTACTGCTTTATGCTTGTCTGTATAAAATGTTATTTTTGTTTTATTTTTTTTAGAGCAGAAGGAGTTTAGTAAACTCAATTCTGAAAGACACTGTTCTGAATATTTTAATTTTTAGAATTTAACTGTGCGATAAAATAATTTTCAGTATTATTTTATTACTCAGTATAAAACTTGACAGTGGACCCGATACTATGTGTGTGGGACCCACGTATGAATAAAGTAAACAATAAGGAAATTAGGAATTTTGGACCAATAGGAACAAGACACCTAGGAGTCAAATTAATAAAGCTAAGTCAACAAAAATGGCTAAGCTAGTTAGATTAGAACTAGAATATTTAATTTAGTTAGTATAGTTACCTTAGAACCTAACTAAATTAATTACTACAACCTTAGTGTAACTAAATAGTGATAACTAGATAGTAATCTAGTTAGGCTTAACTAACTAGAATCCTTAATATGTAACTAAATCTACATTTAAATATATAACTAATTAATTGGAAGAAACAAATTTAGATGGCTTTTTGCATGGAGAATTCGGCCATGTGGGGAGAGCAACCGAGAAAGCTCTAGATAAATGCTTATTCATCACTCATCATCAACCAATAGGAAACAAGCTTATCTTGTAAGACCAAATCCTAGCCTTTGAACCATTGGATGGCCTAGATTCATTCTTGAATTTTAACACATGCATTAAGACTTTTTCCTACTCACTTCTACGGCCAACACTTCAAGTAAATGCCCAATTAATTCCTTCATTCTCTCCTTCATTTTCACCATCCACCATTGGAGACCCAAAGAGGCTATTCGGTCAAGCTTCATTCTCCATCATCCTTCCACTCAAAATTTCTCTTTTCTTATTTTTCTACTCCTAAACATCACTACAAGACCATCTCTAGTTGGAAGCTTCTTCTATTTCTTCCATTTTCAAGCTTGAAGACCACCTTTGAGAATCCATCTTCAAAGGTAAAATTTCTTGTTTTTCAATTCTATTTTCATTTCTAAGCTTCTAAGCCATGATTGAACCATGGTATTGTTCCTTTTTCCTAGTAATAGCCTTTATAAAATTTTATTTATTTTCCTAGGACTCTAAGGAGGCAAAACCGAAATCACAAGGGAGAGGAAAAGAAGAAATTTTCATCATTTTAGGTAAGAGGAAGACCAAAATTTAATTAAATTAAAGAGTTATTAAGAAATTAAGATTTGATTGAATTTGTAAAATCCATAAGGATTCCTTTATGTGTTGATTTTTATAGCTTTTATTAATTGTTTAAGCTTTGATGTATTGTATATATTATACATTGTATATATTTTACATTGTATGTGTTAGATTAGTGTTAGAAATGCATGAGCATTCCAAAGAGTGCAAACCCTAGGTTCGGTCACATTATTGAATGGGAAGAATCAAAGTATTTTACAATGTTGTTAATGAATACTAAGTATATTTAGAAACTAATTTGAGTATTGGTAGTATTTATAACGAATACATAATGATATAAAATATTTTACCATAATTAGGAAAAATATTTTTATGGTCCCCAAATGATTTAATAATTATTTTTATAGTTTAGAAGTATTTATGTGAGTAAATCGGACGAGAACATGATTTAAAAATTTACGCGATTGAGAAAATAGCAAAATGTATTTACGCGATTTGAGAATGTGATGTACATTGTGAAAACGGCAAGATTTTTGAAAACGAAATAAAATTTCTACGCGATTGATGAAAACAATGAAGTTTCGTCGGGCCAAAGTGGTGGACCCGGATGTGTGGACTGTACAAGTGCGCCAAGGGGGAGCGTACTGTATTTGAAGATTTTTGCCATGGAGGGCATTTTCGTAATTATTTTTATCATAGAGGACAATTACGTGATTATTTTGCCATTGAGGGTATTTTTGTAAATAAATTAAGTAAGGAGGGTATTTTTGTAAATAATTAAAGTTTGAAGTGTATTTTTGAAATTATTCAAAGTTTGATGGCATTTTTGTAAATAATAGAAGTTAAGGGCGTTTTTGTAAATAATGAAGATTTAATGGTATTTCTGTAAATAATTTGTAAATTTATGGCATTTATATAAATAATTGAAACTTGAGGGTATTTTGGTAATTACGCATCCTGTTCATGCATTGAGTCATGCCAAATTCGAAATTTGGTGATTTGATTGACGAGATGAATAAACATCGTGTTGTCGATGTGATAGGCATAGTGTGTTCATTTTCCGATATGAACTTGGAGTTCATAGTGTGCACTATTCCATATGTGGATGGAGGTAGCTCCTTCGGGGCCGTGGTGCGTGATGACACACTTATGTTCTCGACGAGCACTAACCTTAATCAAGTTTTGAGAGGACTATCGATCGCTCGTAGTACACAATTAATTGTTGTGTGTCCGGGTTGTGTACTATGCCATTATGTTTATTTTTCGTGGGCTATAGACACAAAGTTTTGACAAAGGTGCAATAGCAATCACAACGATCGACTATAGACACAAAGTTTTGACAAGGTGCAATAGTAAAGCCGGGGGTAGCCAAAGCTATAGACACAAAGGGTGGACAAGGCAATAGCCGGATTGGTCAAGGCGGTGCTAATAGAAGTCTCATCTCATTCTCTCGATATCTGAGTATGTGTTGTAGCTCCATGGAGTAGGAATGAGTCATTTTATACTTTGTCATATTTATTTTAAATTCATTATATTGTGTGATGAATATTTTGAACTGCTATGGGATTTATGTACATTATGGATTTTATTTATGTTAATGTTATATTATTATTCCATATGTGATATTTATTGGTTATTTTAAGTTGTCTTACCTCTCTATTTGTTGTATATATTGTTTGCTTTGTTTGTTGTATGTATATATATATATATATTTAGACTATGAAGAAGGGGTTGAAGAACCGAGTGGGTTGAGTGAGTACATAGCAGAAGAAGAACCACGATCCACAGATTTTCAGTCCGAAGACCCGAAGCCTTAGATCATCTCTAGTGTTAGTACTGATAGGGTGAGATGTCGACACCCGGATTTTTGGGTTTTATCAGTTTGGAATTCCATGGAGGAGCTGACAGTTGGCGCATCTATGGTGAACGTAATGTTGTCGCTTATACAGGGATTATTACTATGTCTTTACGACCAGAGTCTGTATCTGTCCCAGTTTTTGTATCAGATTTCTATGTTCAGTTAGAACTACCATTAGGAGTTCGCCGTCACTGGAACGGTTTGTTTCGGACTCCCTATGAGTTTAGTGTTGTGTCTTCTGCTAGAACACCTGCTGTACGGACCCCTAACTATATTAGGCCCAGAGCACCCGAGTTCCCGCTCACGGGTCTTCGGGAGGCGTCATGCGTTTATGTCATTGGAGGAATCATCCAGAATGTTTCTCCAAGTGACTAAAAATGTATGACGTGCACTTGGGTATGTTATCTTTCGATACTTGGGTTGTAAATATAAACCTTTTATGCTTTCTTTTTCTTTTGGTATGTATTTTTATTTGGGTTTGTAAATTATGTGTAAATTATTTGTACAACTTAGGAAAACTAAACTTATGTAAATTTTTGTATATTAGTATCTGATGGATATGTTTATGGATATAATGTATATTGTACAGGGGTGTGCTGATATTATCTATGTATGTGTGTATAAGAATAATTTTTTTTTTAAGGTGAAATATCTTAAGGATACATCTTTTATGTTTTCGAAACAAAGTAAGTGTACAGGTTTTATTATTTATTTATATCAAAACCTTATAATTTAATTATTCTCATTAATCGTTATTTTATTTTAATAACAAATGTGACACCCCCACAAGAGTGTTACACCTCACGTACTCTCACTTGCCTTGAAGCATATGCTACTACCCTTTCTATTTCACACAAGCACACGTTCTAAACCCTATAATACCTTAAGTTTTCATTGTTAACACTCCTCAAAATATCATTTGCTAATATTCTCTCCAAAACTTATACTATTTCAACCTAATGGACCCTTTTCCATCTTCCTTATTAAAGCCCTCTTAAATGAATTATGTTAAGTTTCAAACTTACTTCTTAATCCTATCCCTCAATACCAAAACTAAAAATCACTCTTTTGCTTAATGAAAAAATTTATTATTTTCCATCCTTAACCTATAAATTCTTAATAAATTTTCATAATCATTAAACCAACTAGATTCACCATTAATAAGTCATTTTCATCATTCCAACTATCCCCAAAATTATTTTCATTAACATAGCCAAAAGTCATTACTCCTCAACTCACAACATTGTGATCACCTTCTCTCTTTTTACTTATAAATCCTCTTATCATAATTTAGTCACCAAATCGCCTAACTAATATGCTCTAACATTCTTTCCAAGACTTCCATCATTCTAATCTTAAGTAAGATCCTTTCCATTTAACTTATCGAAATCATCTTAACTAAAATACTTTGAGCCTCCAAATTGCTTCTCCACCCCATTATACCAGGGCCAAAAACGAATCGTTTCTAATAGTAGAACTTTATTTCCTTCCTTTTTCAACTTATAACCTTATAAATCATATTTTTGATACCTAATCATCTAAGTTCTTAATCAATGAAATATTTTTCTCATGGATACCTCCTCCAACCGAAATTCACACTTTGATGACTTGGCATACAGCTTCTTCTAGAGAACTATATCGAGGTGTTCAGCATGGTCCTCCTGATTTCGAGAATAAATCAGAATGTCATCGATAAGGACAATGACAAATCTGTCCAGATAAGGATGAAAGATCCTATTCCTGTAGTCTATAAGTATTACAGGAGCATTTGTCACTCCGAACGGTATCACCAGATACCCGTAACGTCTATAACGCATTTGGAAAGTCATCTTGGAATTATTCTCTACTTCTATGCGAATCTGATGATAGCCAGAGCATAGATCAATCTAGGAGAAAACAACGGTTCCCTTCAGCTGATGCATTAAATCATTTGTCTTCCTCCGAGGATACTCATTCTTGATCGTACCATTGTTCAACTGGCGATAGTCCACACATAATTGAGGAATTTTATTCCTCCCCTAACTAACAACACCAGATCTCACCATAGGAAACTCATTGACCACAGTAATAATATTCTCTTCCTTCTCACTCTTGACCTCCAAAGAAGATAATAACATGTATCCTTAGCTCCTTCCCTTAATAAAGCTTCAATCTTGGTTGGTCGTAAAAATCCATAAATCTTAGCCTTAGGAAACACTAAGGTTTATTTGGAATGGTCTAATAGGATATGATTAGAGAATAACCAATCCTTTCTGGAGTGCTTGTGATTTCCTTTCCCTCGTATCACTTCACTCTCCTGCCCTTGTTCTTAACATAAAGTGTCTTATCAGTCAAGTTCTCCTTCAATCGTACCGTGTCTGATATTATGACATGGTTTGGACCAGGAATATTCTTTCTTACAATTGTAGTGCATGGGAAAAACATTATGAAGGTCAGGAAGAAAAAGATAACAAAACTATTTGATGTGTTACTGGACATATCCAACAAAGAATTTGATATGGCCCAATCTTTGAAATGAACTTCTAAATTTCATTGGAACAATTTAACAGGATAAGGTTGGAGGATAACCAGTTCATTTTCAAGATCATGTCTAATTTGTGAAAAAGGTAAACAAATCAAATTAACAAAAAAAGATTCAGTCTTTAACAGGCATAGGGTAATTTGGGCAACTTAGTCATCAACAACAGGTCTTTGTAGTAGAAGTAGAAATAACTTGGTCAAAAGATAATGAAAACACAGATAACTCAAATCGATCCATACAGTCTTATGCCATAAAAGAAATGGGTTACCCCTAGAATTATATAGTATAGTCAAAGGGTCACCTCCTGTGGCACAGTCTCCCTCATCTAGGTCTTCAGTCTGGGATGTTTTTACTCCACTTGGGGAATTGACTCTTCCTTCTTCGCGAGATTTTGAAGCACGTATATCACTAACGGAAGGCTTCGTCTTTGGTGAGGTACAATTCCTAAACACGTGTCTTGGCTTTCTGCACTTGAAACAAACTTTTCCCTCGATCGTACAATTTCTTGCTGCATGACTTTTTGCACACTTCTTACATATCTGTAAAAGTGCCACGGGTCGACTGGGTCTACTACCACTAACACTACCTCCATATGGTTGTTGTTGTTGTTGAGTTCCTGGTGGTTGCAAAATATGATTTCTGCTAAAATCACTTGACCTTACAATTTCTCCTTTTTCAGAACCAATATGGTCCAACGTTATTTGGTCCTATATCTTAAGATTGATCCAATTCTAACAAAATCTGAGCCTCAGTTATCAATTCCTACTGTCCCACGATCCTCTAATTCTGTTGTACTATTGCTTCAGTCATTCCTTGCATTGCTTCCACAGTCGCAGCCATCCCTTCGTTATTGCGTTCCACATTCCCACGCGTACGTCTACCACGAGCCATTGCCTTTTCTTCAACGTCAAACTAATCACAATACAGTGAGAACTGAGTGCAAACATTTTAAACAAGGTTACCTCCTTTCGTAAACCAACCACACAGAAATACACACAGCACAAACAAGATGAACCTACCTATAAACCCCAAAAGACTCGAACTTATACTTTACTCACACTAGAGGTACCACTCCAAAAGGTGTAGGTACAAACAATTCTGCATGAGTTCAGTCATCCGACTGGACTCTTACTAGAAGAACCCATATTCTCCTAGTTCGCCTAGTTGAAGTCATAGTTTCATGTCCACATAGAACATTACATATTGAGTTGGCCAGTCCTCAATATCATGTAACTATGTAATAATAATTACTAACAACCAACCTAAAAGAACTTATGAAATCTTCTTTTAACATCTCAAACAAGAGACAAGGAAATGCACAACACATATATAGAAACTTCTACATGTTTAAGCACAGTCAGTCTATGTAACGACCCGGGACTGCCTGCTGGACTGATGAGTGTCTCCACAAACTAACACGGGTCTTGCTTTGTCCTCACTCACACATATCCTAGGAAACTTCCCAGGAGGTCACCCATCCATAATTGCTCCAGGTCAAGCATGCTTAACCATGGAGTTCTTATGTTCTAGGCTCCTAAAAAGAAGTTGCAACTTGTTGATATGGTTACGTCAAATCAATTCCTTTAAGTCATCCTCAACTATGCAGTCTCATACCTGCACAGTCTCTGAATCCCTCTCATTCTGGTGCGTATTCAGTTCATTCATGCAGACCCTCCGCCTAGAAACCTGCCAGGAGCCGCTCCTTGTCCGTGCTTCACTGCACCGGCGATCACTCCCCGCCCTCGTCGGCCCCGGGACGCCACATGCCCACCAACTTCCACTTGGTTCGTCCCCGAACCACACCGTACTGGGAGAGGTCCCGTCTTTGATACCATTAATGTAACGACCCAGGACTCCCTGCTGGACTGATGAGTGTCTCCACAAATCAACACGGGTCTTTTCAGAGTGCTTTGTCCTCACTCACACGTATCCTAGGAAACTTCCCAAGAGGTCACCCATCCACAATTGCTCCAGGTCAAGCACGCTTAACCATGGAGTTCTGATGTTCTAGGCTCCCGAAAAGAAGTTGCAACTTGTTGATATGGTTACGCCAAATCAATTCCTTTAAGCCATCCTCAACTATACAGTCCCAAATTTTAGACTATGTTACAGAACTGACAGAATTACACTGTTTTGTGTTTTTTGTGCAATATAAAAATAATTTGACTGTTCCGATACTATTTTTAATTGTTTTGTGTGATTTGCTTCGGGTCAGAAAAATAATAATTTTTTGGCCAAAAAAATCTTATTTTAATTATTCAGGACTGGAGGATCTTACTAAACCCAATTTCGAGTGATATATATATATATATATTAATTTTTTAATTTTTAGGATTTCACTGTGTAATAAAATAATTTTATATTATTATAATATTATTTTATTTAACAATACCTACTGTCTCAAAAACAGTAGAAATCTACTCCAAAATTACCATGGACCCTGAAAAGTCTGTGGGACCCACATTTCGAAAAGCAATCAACGATTCTGACTGGACTAAATTCTAAGCCAATAGGAACAAGTCAACGAAAGTGGCTTGAAAATTCTAAACCAATAAGAATTGGTCAAATAAAGAAGCATGGACTTCATTAAGGACCATTGGATGAAAAGTTTGATTAAGATGCTTTTGATCATAACCGTTGATCAAATCAGTGATGTGAGAGCAATCCTAATTAAATCACTAAGCGATATCCACCTTAGATTACATCAAGGGCTAGGAGTTAAAGTTAGTTTTAATGGCCAAGATTGAGTCAAATATAGTGGCTTGATTACTAGCTAATTAAACTTAATTTGGTTAATCTAATTACCTAATTAAAGAACTAAGTAAGCTAACCTAGTTATTAATTAGTTATAATCTAATTTCTAATTAGATATTCTAATTTTATTTAGAGGCTATGATATATGCAATTATATATTTAATTAATTAGTTATGTAATTAGAATGTTAATTAAGTGTAATTAGGAAACCTAACCTAATTAATTAGTTATTTAATTAGCATGCAATTAGGCTTTAATTGAAGTCAATCGTAATTCCTAATTTCCTAGAGGCCACACGGCCAAGTAGCTCAAGGAGGCTTCTCAAGTCTTCTTGAATGGTCTTTTGTGACCATTTGATGACCACATGTTGACCATAGGCCATGTGCTTCCTAATGTGAACATATCAGATATTTTCATATCAAATATAACACCCTCCTTAGGGCATCACATTTTTGACTCTCGACTTATAATCTGAAAAGAAGTTCGCAAAAAGTTTGAGTTATAATAGATGGGTTTCAAAATTTCTTCTTTACTGAAACGTAAATTTACTGAAAATATTAGGTAATATTGAAAATCATATTTCAACTATTCATTATGCAATATTGACACCAATTAATATCACAATTTAAAGAGAAATATAAAATTAACAGACTTATTTTTTTTTAATAGTAGCAAACCCCATGACGGGTCCTACTTAATAGCACGGTACAACACTAACATTAAATCTTAACATACTCATTCCTTCTCTTGTATCAACTTGATGCATCAGAACTTTACTCCTTGTCTACCCGGCACATCTTCGAACTTGAGACAGCCACTTTTCAATGTTTCCATCAATCTCTGAGTATCTACCACCCGTTATGTCTAAGACAACTCATTCCTTCTACTGTATAATTTTAACAATACAGACAAAGCAAAATAATATAACAAAGAGGTGAGATCACCTACACCAATACCAACATGGCAGCACAGAGATAACATAAACAGCAATATCATACAGATAGATCATACCACAATTATGATCATGCCATCAACATTAATCAACTATCATCATCCAATCATTTATCAATTCAATTATCATAAACAATAATTATGATAATGCCCTCAGCATTATCATCATCATCATCTTCCAAGTATTCAAAACAATTGTCATAACTAATATTCCTCAATTAATATATCACACAAATATAAATGTTCAGATTATGCATGTACACAAGACTCGATTTCCTACTCCATGGAGCTAAAACTCAGGTCGGAGAAATGATCGAAAAGATCTGTCGGTACCACATGCCTCAGACCACGTGCTATAATCCTCATTTTGATTTTTGCACATCTAGCATATACACGACAATCTTTATCAGATCTTGATTAAGAATAGTGTCTCGGTTAGGATCATCGGTGTGTCGCATCGGTCTAACCCACGGTTACAGTAGAGCGACTCACTGCCCACTGTAGGCAACCCGCACCCCGATGCCCCAAAGGTCAATGAGTGACCTACACTACGCATATCGCACCCACTCAAGAGGTGTACGTTTCTCCTAGGCAATTAACCTTATCCAGTCCATCAGACCATTCCAATGCATGTATAATGCACCAAAAACCAAATCATAGATAGAATATCAATCACAGGTTTAACTCATAATTTTTCAAAATATATTTTATACAATGCACTAATATCTTAGTGCAAGTCCAACCACAAGGGCCATACTTTTCAATTTCATTTGTTCAATTTATATCATATGCTTCAACGCATATTTTTCCAATATGTAAAGTGCCCCAAATACCAAATACAGGCATCTCTTTCCAATGCATATAAAATGCATCAAAAGCCAATCGTAGGCAAACTCGTCATTTTCTTACACAGTGTTCATACATTGTTTTGGCAGTAATCATCATGTTATCATGTTTTTATAGTCATAAAACACTTCTGCCGTATTTTCATAATCGCGTAACAATTACATTACATTTTTACAATTAAAAAATATTTACGTTATATTTTCACAATACCATAACACTTCTTTTACATTTTCACAATACCGTAAAAATATTCTATCATTATTTAATCACGTAGTGATTTTTAATAATATTTTCAATAGTGTAAAATATTTAAACACTTTCCAAATTGCATAGAAATATTTTAACATTTTTCAAATAGCATAGAAATACGTTAACATTTTTCAAATCTCGTAGAAATATTTTCTTGTATTTCAAATCATTTTTAAGATACATAAATTATTTTTCAACATTTTACAATTACGTAAAATATTCCTCAATATTCCAAACATTATTTTGGACTTAAATAAATCAATCTTAATTTCAACACATTCTTCAAATTGCGTAGCTTAAAAATAACATTTTTAAGATATGTAAAACATTTTTCATCACAATTTCATTACGAGAAAATATTTCTTAACCTTCGACAATTCCTTTTTAACTTTTCTCAAAATAATATAACTTTGTATTTTATTTTTTATATTTTCCTTATTCAAGAAAATCTTTTTCCACATTTCTTAATTCAAGAAATCCTTTTCCAAAATATAATTCAAAAAATTACTTTTCCATTAATATAAATCAACGTTTCAAAACTTAACATTTTCTAACGTACTTCAAAACTCAAAAATAAGTTATACGTTAGTAGATTTTCATAATACCACTATATTCTTCATTTTTCCTAAATCATTTCCAAACACAACCTTCTTCAAAATAAATTGAAGTTCGAAAACATTTTCGTTTACAAAAACTTAATTTCTCAAGTGATTAAAATGCTCTGATTCCCTTTCCAAATTCCTTGTATTAAATCAATTATATTTTTACTTGGAAAATTACTTTGTTTAATCAAAATCTAGGCATTACAAGCCTTCAAAAACGTGGACATGACTATTGAAAATTATCAAAATATTTTTCCTTCTAATTTGATATGATTTTACACAAACAAAACCATTAAAATTTTATTTTCAAAACTGAAGTACCGATGGTTATAAAAATCACTCCCATTTGTTCAAATTCATTTTTACTTTCTTTGCAAATCCTTTTTCACTTTCTTTGCAAATCTTTTTTCACTTTCTTTGCAAATCCTTAAAATCAACGTTTGCCCGTTTCATTCAAAACTCAGGTTTAGAAAAATACTCAGGATCTTTGTACACAAAATAAATAAATAAAAATTCTTCAAAAACCATGTTCTTGTTCTCTTGAAAAACAAACCCTTTGTTTATTTTTCATACTCTTCAAATCATCCATTTTCATCCTTCATGAAATTATTAATTTATGAACACCTATTTAGAGGTGTCTTGGCCAAAATTCACTAAGTTCTAGGGACCCAAAAATCAATTCCCTTGTTCTTGAAAAATTTAAACATGAACACTAATCAAGGGCATCAAAAACCGAACCCTCTCCTTTGGCTATTGGAGCCAAAAATTAAATTCCTTTTCATCACCACATCATGACATACACATATATATATTTCATCATAAATACTATAAGCATACCATATACTTATCATGCATAATATAAGCATATCATCAAAGCCATAAAATCATGCAAAGTATATCAAGCATAAGCAAATAAATCAAAGCTCATAAACATACATAAATTATTACATGACCATGGATTGGAATCCTCACATGGATTCACCATCCATCAAATATAAGACCATCTCTCACCACCATACTTGGTTGGTGAGATGGATCTCCCTCTTACCTCTTGAAAATCCTCAAAAGCTTCTTGATTTGCTTCTTTTTCCAAGTCCTTCACCACCAAAGGCTTCTCAAATACAAAAAAATACATAGAAATTAGTATACTAAGCTTGATTAAGAGGAACCATGGATCAAACATGGTTTAGAACATAAAAAAGAGAGAAGAAATGAAGTTTCCTTACACTTCACCACAAATACCTTATAACTTGGCTCTTGAAGAAAGTCCATGAAGATGAATGATTTAGAGAAAGTCTCAAACATGAAAGTTGCTTAGAATATCATGTAGATTCAAGATCTATGGTTAGATGAAATTAAAAAGTGATGGAAGGTGTTCTTGATGGTCATAGCCGAAACATAGAGGAGAAGAGAAAGTAGAGAAAATTTTCTAAGTTTAGCTTCTTGAAATTGACAAAGGAAGACCAAGAATGAGTAATAATGATGGTCTTCCACCTTGCCATCCTCTTAAGGCACCAAAAACCGTGCCCCCCTCCAAGCACTCTCCTAAGGATGCAAACAAATCAATAATAATGCATGTTGACCAAGACAAAGTGATAGAAAATGATAGGAATTAATTTGTAATAATTTGCCTCACAAATGGATGCATTACCGTGGAGAGTGAGTGAGAAATGAGTGAATTATTTGAACAAATAATTGGTACTAAGTCATTAAGAGAAAAGGTGATAAAGTGAGATAGCAAATGAATGAAATGATTTTTGGCCCCCTTTTTTTTTCTTGCATGGCCATAGGAAGCACTTGGAGAAGCCACCAAATTTGACTTAGTCTTACTTTGTTCAATTAAATACATTCTACTATATATCACAAAGAAATAATAATTTAGAGCAATTTTGCTCTCCATTGCCGTAGAGATGCAAAGGAAATGAGCCACCAAAATTGACTTACTTTTATTTAGCTTTCTTGAATTATTATTAGAAGAATGACCAAGTAAAATGAGTAAAGGAATTGGCCCCCTTTAGAGTGCATAGTCGTAGCTTGCATGGAGAGAAAGAAGAAAATATTTTTGCTTTAGGAAAATGACCAATAATTATGTATAATTGATCAAGACATCTAATAATGACATAAAGTTTTTTTTTCTTTAGCTCCAAAATAAAGCTAAAAAACTGTCCCCCCCTTCATTCTTGCTTCTTCAAAGTTGTCATCTTTTTTAAGCCATTATTTGAAGCATTTCTAGCCATTGATTAATTCAATGGTTAGGATTTAGGTAGACTTTTGATTAGAAGACTCAATCTAGGCCATTGGATCTTTCTCCTTTAAATCCTAGTCATTAGATGTGTCTCCAAAATAAAGGGTCAAGATTACTCCTTCTTACTTTTAATCCAAGGGTTATAATTAGTCATAGCCTTTTTAGAAGACCAAATCTCCACCATTGATTAAATCCAAATCTAATGGTCATAAATGGTCCTTGTTACTTTATAAGACTAAATCTCCACCATAGATTAAATCTAAATCCAATGGTTATAAATGGTCTCTGTCACTTTTCAAGATCAATTCTACACCGTTGATTAAATCAACGGTTGATATCAAAGCCTTCCTAACCAAGTTTATTCTCACACCATTGATTAAATCAATGGTGATTATCCAATGCTTCTTTATTAAGTTTGTTTCTTAACCGTTGATTAAATCAATGGTTAATCTTCAAACTAAGTATTCTCATCCAAGGGTACAAATCAAGTCAAGCCCTCTTTGTTGACTATGCAAGTATAATTTTTATTATTTTTATCTGCTATAACCCTACAAATAATATTTTCTTGTATTTTTATCACACGATAAATAAATACAAGATACAAAACACTGATAAAAAAAAATTATAAAAATTGTTTTCAGATTCAGGTTTAGTAAGATCCCCTGTCTCCGTCTAAACAGTACAAATTTTTCTATCCGTAGAAATTTTTTTTACTTTGCGGGACCCACCTGGGCCCACGTATGGCCACCTGGGCCCACATACACCACTTGGGCCCATAAACAGTAAAAAATTTCATAATCATCCACAAAAATCACAAATATTAGAAAACACACAAATTTCAAATCAGATTACGTAAAATAATTAAAACCCAACGGTAAAAATTAAATTACGTAAGGTTTTCCCCGGCCCGAAAATTTTCATTTTCCTAACTCAGAGTAAATCACTCAAAATGATCAAATACGCTGATGGAATAATCAAAATAATTTTACAAGATATCAGAAATTACTAAACGGTAAAAGAAAATTGCTTAATCAAAATTATCTTGTTTAAGAGATAGAAAATTTTGGGGTGTTACATCAAACTTATCTCCTAATTTCCCTACACAAGGCTTACATGGCTGCATCTCTTCAATTACTATCATTATTCACTTTTCTCTCACCAAAAAGCCTGCATCATTTTCTCTCCAAAATTCCCAAGAACACCAAGCATATTTTCTCTTCCATTTTCTCTCTAGTTTTCGGCCCAAGCACCAAATACCACCACCTATCTTCTATAATTTTATCTCTTAGCTTTTCCTAAACTTAAACTATCCCCTAAACACTTTTCATTTAGAAGATTTTGTGAAAATCTTACTCCTTCTACTTCAAAATCCAAGCTTTTGTTTACTTCCCTAAAGGTAAACTTTGGTTTTTATAGTTTAAAATTTAGTTTGTGATTTTCTAAACTATGTTTGTTCCATGGTTTTCCATTATGAAGTCTTGTATGTGATTTTGCTTATTGTTTAAGAATTTTAGGGATTTATTTTGAGGGCTACATGAAAATCAAAGGAGAGGAGGAGACTAGGAGATCCTTGTCTTCAAAAGGTAAAAGGGAGATTTAATCTCATCAACCTTGTGTGGTGATGAGAAAATGGACTGTTTGTGTGTTAAGAATCCATAAGGATTCATTTATATGATTGTTTAAAGCTTTCCTATTTTGTGATTGATTTTAATTGCAAGCATGTCTATAGCTTTAAAATATATTGCATGTGTTTATAGATGTATGATTATTAATGTAGGATGTGAATAACATGTAAGGATTGCATGAGTGTTACAAAGAACACAAAAGAGGCTCACGGCTTCCCCAAGAAAAAGAGAACCAAAATGTTCTCAATCAATTTTAAAAAAAATGATTTAAAGAATCTAGGTAAAACAATGAGTTTAGAAATAATTTAGAAGTTAGATAATGATTTAATAATTAGTTGTGAAGGATAGGTTAATTATGGCCAACATGCCATTTAATGTACATTTGAGTTCCAAAGTTATTTTCTAAGGTAGGTTAAGTAACTAATCTACAAAAGAATTTGATTCCAATGAATCTTTGAAAAATAAAATGAATGAAGTTAGTTTTAGAATTCTAGGTTACAAGGATTTGTGATAAGTAAGAATTAAAGAGAACACTTGAAAAATACTAACGTAGAGTTCACTCTATGAGTTTTGAAGCGCGTTAGCAAGTTTCAAGGTGTAACTATTGAGTAAGGTTAAAATGAACAGTATTTAGAGAAAAATGTCAAAAATACCATATACTGATTTTCTAGGCAAAATGTTACTGAAATTTACTAAAATCAAACAAATAAAATGAAAAGGTTCCATAATATATTTATAACTTATGAAAAATATTCTACGTAATTTAAAGGTACTAGAAATAGCTTATACATATTCGAAATAATGATTTTTAAGCTATATGGTCAAGAAAACGATTTAAAATACTTACGCGATTGAGAAAATGATTTAAAAAAAAAAACATTATGCGATGTTCAAAAACATCAAAATATATTTATGCGATTTAAGAACGTTTGTAAAAGTGATGCGATTGTGAAAATGTGATAAAATTTTTACGCGACTAAATGGAACAGTGAGTTTCACTGTCGGGCCAAAGTGGTGGACTGATGCGTGCAGATGTAGTGATTAAAATTTAGATAAAAATCAGTTGTCAGGCCCACCAAAAAATAAAAAACCTTACAACTAATTGTAGTTAATAAGGGTCAATCCACAGAGAACTAATTCAATTAACACTATTAAATAATTCTCAATGTAAACTCTGATTAATAATAAATAGTAAATAGGGGGTTTTGGAGTTTTGATGAACAATGAACAGCTTCAAAGACAATAACAATAAACAAACTGAAATCAACAATATAAGAAAATTGGTTAAGAGATTGATTCCACCACTAGATTTATATGATAATGTAAATTCACATATCATTTTATTCCAACATGCTCAATTATGTTTTTATGCAATTGTGAGAGTAAATCTCTGTTTTCCTTACGTGTTGGCCAATTTAGCAACCGCTCAAATCAACTCCTAATCACTGATTAATCATAAAGCAACCGCTCTTACAACTATCCAACAATTGCATTAAGATTTAGAAAACTAATTACACTAAGATCTAATCACACACCGGGATTAAATTACTTAGAACATATATTTCTCTAGATCTACTACCACAACCGTGCATAATAAATCCAGATCTACCACTTTTATAACTGGAAAATAGCACAAAGATAATTATACCCACATGAACATCATACATCCCACTAGATCTACTACCACAACCGTGCATAATAAACCCAGATCTACCACTTTGAAAGTGGAAACAAGTATAAAAACCTTCATACCAACAATAGATTCAGAAATATATGAATAAAAACATAACTGTGTTGAAATAATCAAATATGCAAGGTTCACAACATTAATACTAGTGGTTTCATCACTCCCTTAACCAAAGGAGGTTTAGTTACACATAACTAGAAGGAAAACACAAGAAAAACTAAGAAGAAACAAGAAGAAACTATGAGAGAAAATGAAGGAGAGTCCAACTTGTGTTTTTCATGATAACCGATGGTGCCTTTTGTAGAAGTCTAGGGCAGCAAAATGACAAAGGGGAGTGGGTTGGTGAATGGGGTAGTTGAATGGGTTGGTGAGTGAAGTAGTTGAGAGGGTTGGTGAGTGAAGTAGGTGAATGGGTTAGTGAGTGAAGTAGGTGAATGGGTTGGTGAGTGAAGTAGTTGAATGGGTTGGTGAGTGCGAAAATTTCTTGTCTGACTTGGAAGCCAAAAACGACCAACTATACTTCAGACCCATGAAAAGTACTCTTCATGAAGGTCGTAGATATTTGTCTTGGCTATAACATGCATATCTGGATTGTCCAATTTGGCTTCCTACAGCCCAAGATATGACCCAAATACCGCGATTGCTCAAACCCAACTTCAGCATCTCTGTTCCGACTTGCAAGCTTAAGCTGACCCATTAGACTTCATTTTTTCAAAAGGTGTTCTTCATGAAAGTTGTTTATTTGGATCTTTATTATCAACTATCCAAATTTTAGCCCATCTCCATTATTGCAGCTTGAGATATGATTTTATGAGGGCACACCATTCGGATTCTAGTGACAGAACCCGTATTCTGCCTTCTATGTAAACTTAGGTCCCTTAGACATCTGTTTAGGACTTCGAGCTCTTCATCAAAGTTGTAGAGCTTCCTCTTAGCTTTCCTACAAGGTAAAATTCATGATTATCAGATATCAGGAACTCAAGTTATGGCCAAAATACAGAATCAGTGTCAAATCTCAATAATGCTGAAAATATTCAATTAGGACCAATTTGAGCTCAAACTCACAAAATCATACTAAACTCAATCGATTAAGAATATGGAGAGTGTAAATAACTAAACATAAGGGTTTCTTAATGAATAAAATATGTGATTATCAAATTTCTCCACACTTAGCTTTTTGCACTCCTGGGCAAAACTCAAGACCAAAACAAGGACATAAGAGATTAAAAATTTAAATTCCAACGACATTTAAGAGCCCAAAATTTTACAATCAAGAAGAACAACCAAAGGTTCAAGGGATCAAAACATTCATGAGTTAACAATTCTCCACATCTCAAACCAACAAGCAAGGTATCTTCAATATGAATCGAGAATGATAGATCTTCACAAGATTCCCTCTCAATCTCTCAAGTGTTTAAAAGGTAGGTATTTCACTCAATTCAACCATGAAAATTGCACTACCATAAGCTTGCTTATCTTCTACTTCTCCACTACTCAAAACACATGTATACACAAATCATGAGGACTTTATTCAAGGTTGTAATGAGGTCAAGGTAACAGAAGAGGATAAAATGGATATGAGAGGATAAATACCAAAGAGAATAAAAGCAAATGAGAGCTGAGTTCAAATAACAAGCACAAAAGTTCATCCCAACTCTAATGTATAACCCTTTACATATTCATTTCTCAATCATTTTCATTTTTTTTTTATATATGAACATAACTATATACATACATTTTTTTTCAATTTTTTTTTGTTTTTTTTAAGCACTCTTTCCTTTTTCAACAACTATTTTGTACACACACCCCAACACTTGTTCAAAAACTCATCCATTAACCAAGCTAATGTTCTTTTATTCCCTAAGGTAAAATAAGAACATGATTTTTCATTTAAGGTACATAATGATCTAGAAACAAGGAATGGTCAAATAAGCTCAAAGGGGTTAAGCAAAGGAAAATATACAAGGTTGGCAAGAATCAGAGAATTTTCAAGAAGTCAAAAGAGTGCTTGATATCTTATTGAAAACAAGGTTGGCTATTTGGTTAAACTAGCTAATTAAGAAAGAGGGCCTCAATCATGTTCATGCATGCAAGTGAAATGTAGCCTTAAAAAGAATCAAAGCAAGTTCTAGAGTGGTCATTAACATGAGTGAAAGTCACACAAGAAAGAAGAGAATGGCATAAATGTTGAATCCATCCATTAGGCTCAAAATCTCACAAGGTATGCATCCATCAAACTCAATTCATCAATTCAATCATTCATCACCAAGCACATCAGTTCAAGAAGGGAGAAAAGTTATTCAATCATGCAATGAACCTTTTTTTTTAAATTTATTTTCTTTTAAACAACAAAAAAAAATGCTAAAATCTCTCCCCCACACTTAATATAAAATTGCCCTCAATGTGAAAGAGAGAGATAGAAAAGAGCAACACAACCTGATAAGAAGTGAATCAACGCCAAGCAGGAAAAGAAACACACTGTCAGTGCCGCATCAGACCCTGAAAAGAAATCAAATAATAAAACTTTAGTACTTCCACAATTTAATACTAATTAATTACTACCTAAAAACAAACTCCTTACTCTGCCACCAATTAAGATGCGTCTCAAGAGTAAAATTACTCCTTACTCTGCCATCACTAATTGGTTTAATAAGTCCATGACAATCATATCATACTTTCCAAACAAAACAACAAATTTTTTTTTTTTAGGTCAACTATCCTTCCCCCCCAACTTAATCACAACATTGTCCCCAATGTTAAAATATAGATGAGTAAAGGATAGAAGATATTACCTGTTGGAGAAAGCTGACACAAATTTAAACAGAAACAAAGTACAATAAAATCAAACCGACTAAAGAGAAAGTGTCAGATCGGCTTTCTTTTCTTGTCACTTCCTTTATTTGCTTCTGTTGACCAATCTATCGAGCTAATACCTTATCGGTACATACTCAAAAGCTTCTAATTTATCAATGAGCTCATCAATAGTGGAGGCGAGAGATAAGAAGTTGTCTTCTTAGAAGGAGTGATAAATTTACGTTCCACAAGCATTGTCAAGAAAAAATAACAAAAGATCAAAGAAATTATTAACATTCAACAAACCAATGGGTTTATGGTGGATGTTCGATTCGACAAGAGACAATTTGAAAAATTTCTTCCAAAGTACCAAAACCACACTGGTAAGACAAGAAATGCATCGAGAATTGTCAACCATTGTTTTCATTCGTCCATGCATGGATGTTACCTGAATTTCTTCTCCAACAGTCTTTCCAGTGATGTTATTTTTAGCTAAAGGTTTAAGAATAACACCTAAAACCTGACTGCCTCCTATAAAAGCATAAAGTGATATAACCCCCATTAACCCACGACAACCTCCCCCATATACAAGATGAATATTCCTCACAGCAAGTGATCGACCAAGAGTGCTAGCTGCGTTTACAAATTCTAATCCCTTCCCATAACGCAACCCACAAAAAACACAGACATTTTTAAGGTTACGAATAGAAGGCCCCATTCTATACTCTTCCTCTCTTTGAGTGTTTCTGAGTTGAAGGTTAGTGGAGAAAATGGAGTGTTTAAATAAGAAAAAGAATAGGAAGGGAAATAATTGTACCTATGAGGGTAGGTTGGCTGTTGTCAGAAAAGGTTGAAATTAAGAAACACAGAATCTTTTCTTTCTTTCTTTTTTTTTTGTTTTTTTTTTTTTTTTTGTTTTTTGTTTTTTTTTTTAAATGACATGAAGAAGAAGAAGAAGATGATGATGATACGTACTGATTGTTTGTGGATATGGCTCACATCTGCCTCTGGTTTAACGTCCGATGCTTGGCTTAAACGTCTTCTATGAGTCGAGGATAAGCTTCCCATCCAATTTTCTTATAAATTGGCAAACAGGGTCTTTTAGAGTCAGATTCCCAAGACTGGAGCGTTTTTCTTCATCCTTGAAGAGATTCCACAATTTAAGAATTTCACGATGCACCAATCCACATGAATGCGTCTCAAGAGTCAATAAGATATCATCTAATGACTCCTTACTCAGTCCATTCTTAATAAAGAAAATTTTATCTTCTCTATTTGTGGAAACCATCCCCAAAGTACGACATCGCTTGTTACAGTTCCATCGTCCATATTTGTGACAAACTTGTAACCTTTTTGCTCTTCTCCTTTTAGAATATGAACTTCTTCCAAGACCGGGCATATATGAGTTAAATGAAATTAAGGACTCACCTGCTAATCGGACCTTTGCTTCAATTGTCCAGCGTACATCTTCTGGCATACCTTTGTGTATTAACAGTCTCAATTTTTCACATCAAACTTTGTAGATTGTTCTCAGAGCATTTTGAGGAAGAGAAGGAAAATATTTGCTCAGGTTTGAAAGAATGACATCCATTTTGAAGGAGAAGAAGAGTTCAATTATTTTGGGAAACGAAAATAAACCTACTTGAGAGTCACGGAGTACCGTATCCGTCACTTAACCTAAGAACACAAAAGAACTCAAGAACTTGGTTTTCCAGGAATGGTTGAGTCTTTGTCCATTAACTTTAAGCGCATTACCATTCCTAGGATCCCATATCTACGGCCCCACGTGTTTGACAACCAAAGAACCGCGCCTCCTAGATCTCAATTTTCCAAGGAGTAGGTGCGAGATGATAATCTCAAAGCAGAACTTTTTGACCAATTTCCCATGACTTTTGCGGACCTTGAATAAAGTAGGCTAATAAAATTCATACTTTGCAAGATTTTTGCAATTGTTGTCGCTTATTGTCGGGCATACATTATTTTTTTTTTTTTTTTTTTTTTTTTTTTTTATTCATAATGCGGATAGAGAAGGTTCATCACCTCCACTACGCATTCTCGGAAGTTCATAATAAGGTTTGAGACGATGACCATTGACCTTAAATGTTTTGCACGAAATTTCACTCGATCTCAATGCACCAAAAGGAAAAACATTAGTTACCACAAATGGCCCAATCCACTTAGAACGCAGTTTACCTGGAAACAATTTGAGTCTTGATTGAAAAAGCAGAACTTTTTGCCCTCTGTGAAATTTCTTTCTGGAAATTAACTGGTCATGGAATGCCTTAGCTTTAGTATTATAAATCAGGGCATTCTCGAAGGCCTCATTTCTTAATTCTTCTAGTTCCTGTAACTGGAACTTCCTTTGCTTTCCAGCTCCTTCCAATTCCATATTTACTTGTTTAATGGCCCAGTAAGAGCGATGTTGCAACTCAACGGGCAAATGACAGGGCTTTCCACACACCAACCAAAATGGTGACATGTCAATGGGAGTCTTATAGGCAGTCCTATAAGCCCATAAAGCATCTTCAAGTCGAGTGCTCCAATCCTTTCTTGAGGGATTCACTGTCTTTTCAAGGATTGACTTAATCTCCCGGTTGGACACTTCAGTTTGCCCATTTGTCTGTGGATGGTAAGGAGTGGAGATTCTATGCATAACTCCATATCTTTTCAATAGAGCATCAAAGGTTCTGTTGCAAAAATGAGTCCCTTGGTCACTGATGATAGCCCTTGGGGTCCCGAACCTGGAGAAAATATGTGTTCTAACAAAATCTGCAACAGTTTTAGAATCATCAGATCGGGTGGCTTTTGCTTCCACCCATTTAGCCACATAATCAACAGATAAAAGAATGTATGTGAAACCAAATGAAGGAGGGAATGGTCCTATGAAATTAATACCCCACACATCAAAGAGTTCCACAAAAATGATTGGAGTCTGAGGCATTTGATTACGAGGACCAATATTACCTGTTCTCTGACAGCGGTCACAAGACTTACAGAAGTTGTAAGCGTCTTTGAAAATTGAAGGCCAATAGAAACCACTGTCAAGCACTTTATTGGCTGTCCTTTTACTGCCAAAGTGTCCTCCACATGCATAGGTGTGGCAAAAGGAGAGGATGGAGTGTGTCTCAGAATCAGGAATGCACCTCCTAATGACTTGATCTGCACAATGCTTCCATAAGTATGGGTCATCCCAGATATAGTATTTACAGTCACTCCTTAATTTATCTCTTTGGGCCTTGTTCAAACCCTCCGAAAAGTCCTTAGTAACCAGGTAGTTAACAATGTCAGCATACCAAGGGATTATGGTGTTGGCAACCATCAAATATTCATCCGAAAAAGTTTCCGTGATAGGCATTTCTTCCTCTTCAGTTACCAATCTACTCAAGTGATCGGCCACCAAGTTTTCGCTCCCTTTCTTGTCTTTAATCTCCAAGTCAAATTCCTGGAGCAACAAAATCCATCGGAGCAATCTAGGCTTTGCTTCTTTCTTTGTTAGAAGATACTTCAAGGCTGCATGATCTGAAAACACAATCACTTTAGAACCAATTAGATATGATCTAAATTTTTCTAAAGCAAATACAATAGCTAGAAGTTCCTTTTCTGTGGTTGAGTAATTAAGTTGGGCATCATTTAGAGTCCTTGATGCATAGTAAATGGCATAAGGAACTCTATCAACTCGTTGTCCCAAGATAGCTCCTACTGCAAAGTCACTGGCATCACACATTAGTTCAAAAGGTAACTCCCAGTTGGGTGGCCTGATGATAGGCACAACAGTTAACAACTTCTTGAGTTTATTGAAAGCTTCCATACATTTCTCATCAAAGTTAAAATTAACATCTTTTTGAAGAAGTTTGCAAAGGGGCAATGAGACTTTAGAAAAGTCTTTAATGAATCTCCGGTAGAAACCTGCATGACTAATAAAAGAACGAATCTCCCGCACACTAGTGGGTGGTGGCAAAGAATGCATGAGTTCTACCTTAGCTTTATCTACTTCAATTCCCCTAGCAGAAATTACATGACCTAACACAATACCTTCATTCACCATGAAATGACATTTTTCCCAATTCAGTACCAGGTTAGTGTCAATGCATCTTTTAAGAACCAATGTTAAATGTCCCAGGAAATTTTCAAAATCATTTCCAAAGACACTAAAGTCATCCATAAAAACCTCAATGATGTTTTCAATGTAATCAGAAAATAAACTCATCATGCATCTTTGGAAAGTTCCTGGTGCTTTGCGAGTCCAAAAGGCATTCGCCTATATGCAAAGGTACCAAATGGACAAGTGAATGTAGTCTTGTCTTGGTCTTCTGGAGCTATGGCAATCGATTGTAACATGAAAAACCATCCGAGAAAACAATAATGAGAATGACCAGCTAATCTTTCTAACATTTGATCAATGAAAGGTAAAGGAAAGTGGTCTTTTCTCGTGGTGGCATTCAACTTCCTGTAATCAATACAAACACGCCACCCTGTCTGTAACCTAGTGGGAATAAGCTCATTTTCAGCATTTCTTACCACAGTAATTCCAGATTTCTTTAGTACTACCGGGTGGGCTTACCCACTTCTTTGTCAGAAATGGGGTAGATCACCCCCACACTTAGGAGCTTCAATATCTCCTTTTTCAAAACTTCCATCATGGGAGGATTCAACCTCCGTGAGGGTCTCTCTGAGTTTAGTATCCTCCTCCATTAATATCCTGTGCATACAAATGGAGGGACTAATACCCTTGATATCGCCTATTGACCAACCAATGGTACGTTTTATGTTCTGCAAAATAGCTACCAGCTTTTTCTTCTTGTTCTTGGGTGAGTGACTTTGCAATTATTCTTTGGAAGGGTGTCCTTCTCCCCCAAGAAGATGTATTTAAGATGATCAGGCAGTGCTTTAAGTTCCAATTCAAGTGCCTGCACAACAGAAGGTTGAGGTATATCAGTAGTAACAGGTAAATCAACAAAAGTTACCTCGTGCTCTTCTGGAGTGGAAGAGAGCTCTTGTAAGGCAGCAACAATTTCATCAATGTCTTTACTCTATGACTCTTCTTCACTCTTTTTCTTTTCCTCCTGTACATCTAAGCTATGAGTTAGAATTGTATCAAGAGCATCAAAATGGTTAGTATCAAAAGTTGCAGAAATTAAACAATCAAAAGGATCAAAAGAATCAATTAAACAAGCAGAGTGCACATCACTTGGGTATCACATAGCTTCAAAAATATTGAATCTAATTAATTCCCCATCAAATTCTATTGTTAGAGTTCCTGTGTGCACATCAATTTTTGTCCGCGCAGTCTTCAAAAATGGTCTCCCTAACAAGATAGGAGCAGATTTGGGAGACTCATCCTTTTCCATGTCCAAAACATAGAAGTCTGCTGGAAACACTAATTCATTCACCTGCACCAAAACATCTTCAACCACACCCTTAGGGTATGCATTAGATCTATCAGCCAATTGAATAACAACACCAATAGGTTCCAAAGGACCCAAGTATAAAGATGCATAAATAGAATATGGCATGACATTTATAGATGCACCTAAATCAAGCATTGCCCTTTCAAACCTTGTGTTACCTATAGTGCATGGAATGGTGAATGTGTCAGGGTCCTTACATTTGGTTGGGAGTTTCTTTTTAATTACAGCTGAAACATTTTCTCCCACTTGGACCTTTTCATTTCCTTTTAACTTCCTCTTGTTAGTGTATAATTCTTTCAGAAATTTTGCATATCTAGGTACCTGCTTAATGGCATCTAACAAAGGGATATTAACCTCTACCTTCCTAAAAGTCTCAAGTATTTCTTTTTCTACTTCTTCTTTCTTGGTTTTAACCAACCTACTAGGAAAAGGAGCTTTAGTAACATATTTAGGAAGGGGTTCAGAAATACTTACCTTAGGGGCTTTGAAAGTTTGCCCCTTATGATTTGCTTCTTTGGGTGGTTCATCTTTCTCTTGAGTGATTGGTAGAGGAGATGTAGGCTCATCCATCATCATTCCGCTTCTCAACGTGACAGCACTAGCATTTTCCCTCGGATTTACTTCTGGCTGTGAGGGTAGTTTTCCTGAGGCTTGGCTTTGAAACTTGTTGAATTCTGTGGACAGCTGTTCTATCTGATTCTGCAAGTTATTGATTGTAGTCCTTGTTTCTTGTTGGAACTCTGAATTATTAGTAGCCATTTACTTCACTAGCTCCTCTAGTGAAGGCTCAGGTTGCTTAGGAGCTTGAACTTGCTGCTGTCTCTGAGGGAAATGTGCTTGCCTTTGTTGGAATCTTGGAGGTCCATAAGTTGGAGGTTGATTTTGAGGTTGCTTTGCATAGCTGAAATTAGGATGATCCCTCCAACCTGGATTATATATGTTTGAGTTGGGGTTGTAATTTTTTGAAAGTCCAGCATATCCCCCTACTGCTCTTACCTCCTCATTTGTGTCCTCTTGGAGAGTGGGACACATATCAGTGGGATGTCCAGATGAACAACAGATCCCACAAGCATGAGCTGGTGCTTTGCTGTATCCATTAACCGCTTGAACCATAGTAGTCAATTGAGTCATTTCTTTGTATACGCGTAGACCGGTTGTCTCTACTTCTTTCTTCGCTCTTACTCGGTGTCATTTCTAGAGTAGAATTGTTGAGTATTGGCAGCCATTCTTGAGATCAAGTTTCTAGCTTCTTGAGGAGTTTTATCAACCAATGCTCCTCCGCTAGCAAAGATCAATCATGTTGCGATCCATCACTTGTAAGCCTTCATAGAAATATTGAATTAAGAGCTGCTCATTTATTTGATGATGAGGGCAAGCTGAAACATAGCTTCTTAAATCTCTCCCAAGTAGTCATGGAGTGATTCTCCATGCCTTTGTTGAATACCATGATTTCTTTTCGATTGTTGCGGCTTTTGAGGCAGGGAAGTATCTGTCTAGGAAAGTTCGGGCCATGTCCTGCCATGATTGGATGGATCCGAGTGGCAAGTAGTAAAGCCACTCCTTTGCTGAGTCTTTCAATAAGAATGGAAAAGCTCTCAATTTGACTTGCTCTACATGAATTCCTACAGGTTTCATGCTAGAACATACCACATGAATTTCCTTCAAGTGCTTGTTGGGGTCCTCTCCGGGTAATCCATTGAAAGATGGCAAGAGATGGATTAAGCAGGATTTCAATTCAAATGCCTCTTCATTTTCAAGAATGTCTATGCACAGAGGTTGTTGATCTAGATCTGGAGCACCTAATGCCCTTAAAGTGTTTTCTGTCATCGTCACTTCTTCAGATATTTCAGATGTCTCTGAACTTGATAGATCAATATAACGGGCAGCTTCAATGTCAGCAGGTGTGAAATGGAAATTATCCGGATAGAAGGGAAATTGTGGATGTGAAGTGAGTTGATCAATATAGTTCCTCAAATTTAGCAATCCTTCGTCTACCCCTTCAATGGACATCAACACCTACAAAACACTCAGAAAGAAAGATTCAAAAATAAAAACAAAAATAAAAACAGAGTAAAAATAGGAAATAAATTAATAGTGTAATTGAAAAATTGGCTCCTCGGCAACGGCGCCAAAATCCTGATGCGTGCAGATGTAGTGATTAAAATTTAGATAAAAATCAGTTGTCAGGCCCACCAGAAAATAAAAAACCTTACAACTAGTTGTAGTTAATAAGGGTCGATCCACAGAGAACTAATTCAATTAACACTATTAAATAATTCCCAATGTAAACTCTGATTAATAATAAATAGTAAATAGGGGGTTTTGGAGTTTTGATGAACAATGAACAGCTTTAAAGACAATAACAATAAACAAACTGAAATCAACAATATAAGAAAATTGGTTAAGAGATTGATTCCACCACTAGATTTATATAATAATGTAAATTCACATATCATTTTATTCCAACATGCTCAATTATGTTTTTATGCAATTGTGAGAGTAAATCTCTGTTTTCCTTACGTGTTGGCCAATTTAGCAACCGCTCAAATCAACTCCTAATCACTGATTAGTCATAAAGCAACCGCTCTTACAACTATCCAACAATTGCATTAAGATTTAGAAAACCAATTACACTAAGATCTAATCACACACCGGGATTAAATTACTTAGAACATATACTTCTCTAGATCTACTACCACAACCGTGCATAATAAATCCAGATCTACCACTTTTATAACTGGCAAATAGCACAAAGATAATTATACCCACATGAACATCATACATCCCACTAGATCTACTACCACAACCGTGTATAATAAACCCAGATCTACCACTTTGAAAGTGGAAACAAGTATAAAAACCTTCATACCAATAATAGATTCAGAAATATATGAATAAAAACATAACTGTGTTGAAATAATCAAATATGCAAGGTTCACAACATTAATACTAGTGGTTTCATCACTCCCTTAACCAAGGAGGTTTAGTTACACATAACTAGAAGGAAAACACAAGAAAAACTATGAAGAAACAAGAAGAAACTATGAGAGAAAATGAAGGAGAGTCAACTTGTGTTTTTCATGATAACCGATGGTGCCTTTTATAGAAGTCTAGGGTAGCAAAATGACAAAGGGAGTGGGTTGGTGAATGGGGTAGTTGAATGGGTTGGTGAGTGAAGTAGTTGAGAGGGTTGGTGAGTGAAGTAGGTGAATAGGTTGGTGGGTGAAGTAGGTGAAAGGGTTGGTGAGTGAAGTAGTTGAATGGGTTGGTGAGTGCGAAAATTTCTTATCTGACTTGGAAGCCAAAAACGACCAACTATACTTCAGACCCATGAAAAGTACTGTTCATGAAAGTCGTAGATCTTTGTCTTGGATATAACATGCATATCTGGATTGTCCAATTTGGCTTCCTACATCCCAAGATATGACCCAAATACCGCGGTTACTCAAACCCAACTTCAGCATCTCTGTTCCGACTTGCAAGCTCAAGCTGATCCATTAGACTTTATTTTTTCAAAAGGTGTTCTTCATGAAAGTTGTTTATTTGGATCTTGATTATCAACTATCCAAATTTCAGCCCATCTCCATTATTACAGCTTGAGATATGATTTTATGAGTGCACACCATTCGGATTCTAGTGACAGAACCCGTATTCTGCCTTCCATGTAAACTTAGCTCCCTTAGACATCTGTTTAGGACTTTGAGCTCTTCATGAAAGTTGTAGAGCTTCCTCTTAGCTTTCCTACAAGGTAAAATTCATGATTATCAGATATCAGGAACTCAAGTTATGGCCAAAATACAGAATCAGTGTCAAATCTCAATAATGCTGAAAATATTCAATTAGGACCAATTTGAGCTCAAACTCACAAAATCATACCAAACTCAATCGATTAAGAATATAGAGAGTGTAAATAACTAAACATAAGGGTTTCTTAATGAATAAAATATGTGATTATCAAATTCCCCCACACTTAGCTTTCTGCACTCCTGGGCAAAACTCAAGACCAAAACAAGGACATAAGAGATTAGAAATTTAAATTCCAACGACATTCAAGAGCCCAAAATTTTACAATCAAGAAGAACAACCAAAGGTTTAAGGGATCAAAACATTCATGAGTTAACAATTCTCCACATCTCAAGCTAACAAGCAAGGTATCTTCAATATGAATCGAGAATGATAGATCTTCACAAGATTCCCTCTCAATCTCTCAAGTGTTTAAAAGGTAGGTATTTCACTCAATTCAACCATGAAAATTGCACTACCATAAGCTTGCTTATCTTCTACTTCTCCACTACTCAAAACACATGTATACACAAATCATGAGGACTTTATTCAAGGTTGTAGTGAGGTCAAGGTAACAGAAGAGGGTAAAATGGATATGAGAGGATAAATACCAAAGAGAATAAAAGCAAATGAGAGCTGAGTTCAAATAACAAGCATAAAAGTTCATCCCAACTCTAATGTATAACCCTTTACATATTCATTTCTCAATCCTTTTCATTTTTTTTTTTATATATGAACATAACTATATACATACATTTTTTTTTCAATTTTTTTTTTTTGTTTTTTTTTAGGCACTCTTTCCTTTTTCAACAACTATTTTGTACACACACCCCAACACTTGTTCAAAAACTCATCCATTAACCAAGCTAATGTTCTTTTATTCCCTAAGGTAAAATAAGAACACGATTTTTCATTTAAGGTACATAATGAGCTAGAAACAAGGAATAGTCAAATAAGCTCAAAGGGGTTAAGCAAAGGAAAATATACAAGGTTGGCAAGAATCAGAGAATTTTCAAGAAGTCAAAAGAGTGCTTGATATCATATTGAAAACAAGGTTGGCTATTTGGTTAAACTAGCTAATTAAGAAAGAGGGCCTCAATCATGTTCATGCATGCAAGTGAAATGTAGCCTTAAAAAGAATCAAAGCAAGTTCTAGAGTGGTCATTAACATGAGTGAAAGTCACACAAGAAAGAAGAGAATGGCATAAATGTTGAATCCATCCATTAGGCTCAAAATCTCACAAGGTATGCATCCATCAAACTCAATTCATCAATTCAATCATTCATCACCAAGCACATCAGTTCAAGAAGGGAGAAAAGTTATTCAATCATGCAATGAACCCTTTTTTTTAAATTTATTTTCTTTTAAACAACAAAAAAAATGCTAAAATCTCTCCCCCACACTTAATATAACATTGCCCTCAATGTGAAAGAGAGAGATAGAAAAGAGCAACACAACCTGATAAGAAGTGAATCAACACCAAGCAGGAAAAGAAACACCTTTGTCGGTCTTGCGCATCGACCTTGAAAAGAAATCAAATAATAAAACTTTAGTACTTCCACAATTTAATACTAATTAATTACTACCTAAAAACAAACTCCTTACTCTGCCACCAATTAAGATGCATCTCAAGAGTAAAATTACTCCTTACTCTGCCATCACTAATTGGTTTAACAAGTCCATGATAATCATATCATACTTTCCAAACAAAACAACAAATTTTTTTTTTAGGTCAACTATCCTTCCCCCCCAACTAGATCACAACATTGTCCCCAATGTTAAAATATAGATGAGTAAAGGATAGATGATATTACCTGTTGGAGAAAGCTGACACAAATTTAAACAAAAACAAAGTACAATAAAATCAAACCGACTAAAGAGAAAGTGTCAGATCTGGCTTTCTTTTCTTGTCACTTCCTTCGCTGCTTCCTGTTGACCAATCTATCTGAGCTAATACATTATCAGGTACATACTCAAAAGCTTCTAATTTATCAATGAGCTCATCAATAGTGGAGGCAGAGATAAGAAGTTGTCTTGTCGAAGGAGTGATAAATTTCTGTTCCATAGCATTGTCAAGAAAAAATAACAAAAGATCAAAGAAATTATTAACATTCAACAAACCAATGGGTTTATGGTGGATGTTCGGATTCGCCCAAGAGACAATTTGAAAAATTTCTTCCAAAGTACCAAAACCACCTGGTAAGACAAGAAATGCATCAGAATTGTCAACCATTGTTTTCATTCGTCCATGCATGGATGTTACCTGAATTTCTTCTCCAACGGTCTTTCCAGTGATGTTATTTTCAGCTAAAGGTTTAAGAATAACACCTAAAACCAGACTGCCTCCTATAAAAGCATAAAGTGATACAGCCCCTATTAACCTACGACAACCTCCCCCATATACAAGATGAATATTCCTCGCAGCAAGTGATCGACCAAGAGTGCTAGCTGCGTTTACAAATTCTAATCCCTTCCCATAACGCAACCCACAAAAAACACAGACATTTTTGAGGTTACGAATAGAAGGCCCCATTCTATACTCTTCCTCTCTTTGAGTGTTTCTGAGTTGAAGGTTAGTGGAGAAAATGGAGTGTTTAAATAAGAAAAAGAATAGGAAGGGAAATAATTGTACCTATGAGGGTAGGTTGGCTGTTGTCAGAAAAGGTTGAAATTAAGAAACATAGAATCTTTTCTTTCTTTCTTTTTTTTTTTTTTTTTTTTTTTTTTTGTTTTTTTGTTTTTTTGTTTTTTTTTTTTAAAATGACATGAAGAAGAAAAGAAGATGATGATGATGATACGTACTGATTGTTTGTGGATATGGCTCACATCTCGCCTCTGGTTTAACGTCCGAATGGCTTAAACGTCTTCTATGAGTCGAGGATAAGCTTCCCATCCAATTTTCTTATAAATTGGCAAACAGGGTCTTTTAGAGTCAGATTCCCAAGACTGTAGCGTTTTTCTTCATCCTTGAAGAGATTCCATAATTTAAGAATTTCACGATGCACCAATCCACAAGAATGCATCTCAAGAGTCAATAAGATATCATCTAATGACTCCTTACTCAGTCCATTCTTAATGAAGAAAATTTTATCTTCTCTATTTGTGGAAACCATCCCAAAAGTACGACATCGCTTGTTACAGTTCCATCGTCCACATTTGTGACAAACTTGTAACCTTTTTGCTCTTCTCCTTTTAGAATATGAACTTCTTCCAAGACCGGGCATATATGAGTTAAATGAAATTGAGGACTCACCTGCTAATCGGACCTTTGCTTCAATTATCCAGCGTACATCTTCTGGCATACCTTTGTGCATTAACAGTCTCAATCTTTCACATCGAACTTTGTAGATTGTTCTCAGAGCATTTTGAGGAAGAGAAGGAAAATATTTGCTCAGGTTTGAAAGAATGACATCCATTTTAAAGGAGAAGAAGAGTTCAGTTATTTTGGGAAACTGAAAATAAACCTACTTGAGAGTCACGGAGTACCGTATCCGTCACTTAACCGGCAACACAAAAGAACTCAAGAACTTGGTTTTCCAGGAATGGTTGAGTCTTTGTCCATTAACTTTAAGCGCATTACCATTCCTAGGATCCCATATCTACGGCCCCACGTGTTTGACAACCAAAGAACCGTGCCTCCTAGATCTCAATTTTCCAAGGAGTAGGTGCAGATGATAATCTCAAAGCAGAACTTTTTTGACCAATTTCCGCAGCTTTTGCAGACCTTGAATAAAGTAGGCCAATAAAATTCATCTTGCAAGATTTTGCAATTGTTGTCGCTTATTGTCGTGCATACTGTTGTTTTTTTTTTTTTTTTTTTTTTTTTTTTATTCATAATGCGGATAGAGAAGGTTCATCACCTCCACTTCGCATTCTCGGAAGTTCATAATAAGGTTTGAGACGATGACCATTGACCTTAAATGTTTTGCACGAAATTTCACTCCCGATCTCAACTCGCACCAAAAGGAAAAACATTAGTTACCACAAATGGCCCAATCCACTTAGAACGCAGGATTTACACGGAAACAATTTGAGTCTTGATTGAAAAAGCGAGAACTTTTTGCCTCTCGTGAAATTTCTTTCGGAAATTAAGCTGGTCATGGAATGCCTTAGCTTTAGTATTATAAATCGGGGCATTCTCGAAGGCCTCATTTCTTAATTCTTCCAGTTCGTGCTTGGAACTTCCTTTGCTTTCCAGCTCCTTCCAATTCCATATTTACTTGTTTAATGGCCCAGTAAGAGCAATGTTGCAACTCAACGGGCAAATGACAGGGCTTTCCACACACCAACCGAAATAGTGACATGTCAATGGGAGTCTTATAGGCAGTCTTATAAGCCCATAAAGCGTCTTCAAGTCGAGTGCTCCAATCCTTTCTTGAGGGATTCACTGTCTTTTCAAGGATTGACTTAATCTCCCGGTTGGACACTTCAGTTTGCCCATTTGTCTGTGGATGGTAAGGAGTGGAGATTCTGTGCATAACTCCATATCTTTTCAATAGAGCATCAAAGGTTCTGTTGCAAAAATGAGTCCCTTGGTCACTGATGATAGCCCTTGGGGTCCCGAACCTGGAGAAAATATGTGTTCTAACAAAATCTGCAATAGTTTTAGAATCATCAGATCGGGTGGCTTTTGCTTCCACCTATTTAGCCACATAATCAACAGATAAAAGAATGTATGTGAAACCAAATGAAGGAGGGAATCGTCCCATGAAATCAATACCCCACACATCAAAGAGTTCCACAAAAATGATTGGAGTCTGAGGCATCTGATTACGAGGACCAATATTACCTGTTCTCTGACAACGATCACAAGACTTACAGAAGTTGTAAGCGTCTTTGAAAATTGAAGGCCAATAGAAACCACTGTCAAGCACTTTATTGGCTGTCCTTTTACTGCCAAAGTGTCCTCTACATGCATAGGTGTGGCAAAAGGAGAGGATGGAGTGTGTCTCAGAATCAGGAATGCACCTCCTAATGACTTGATTTGCACAATGCTTCCATAAGTACGGGTCATCCCAGATATAGTATTTACAGTCACTCCTTAATTTATCTCTTTGGGCCTTGTTCAAACCCTCCGAAAAGTCCTTAGTAACCAGGTAGTTAACAATGTCAGCATACCAAGGGATTATGGTGTTGGCAACCATCAAATATTCATCCGGAAAAGTCTCCATCATAGGCATTTCTTCCTCTTTAGTTACCAATCTACTCAAGTGATCGGCCACCAAGTTTTCGCTCCCTTTCTTGTCTTTAATCTCCAAGTCAAATTCCTGGAGCAACAAAATCCATCGGAGCAATCTAGGCTTTGCTTCTTTCTTTGTTAGAAGATACTTCAAGGCTCCATGATCTGAAAACACAATCACTTTAGAACCAATTAGATATGATCTAAATTTTTCTAAAGCAAATACAACAGCTAGAAGTTCCTTTTCTGTGGTTGAGTAATTAAGTTGGGCATCATTTAGAGTCCTTGTTGCATAGTAAATGGCATAAGGAACTCTATCAACTCGTTGTCCCAAGACAGCTCCTACTGCAAAGTCACTGGCATCACACATTAGTTCAAAAGGTAACTCCCAGTTGGGTGGCCTGATGATAGGCGCAACAGTTAACAACTTCTTGAGTTTATTGAAAGCTTCCATACATTTCTCATCAAAGTTAAAATTAACATCTTTTTGAAGAAGTTTGCAAATGGGCAATGAGACT
This sequence comes from Ormosia semicastrata, assembly GCA_029884595.1. Lineage (NCBI taxonomy): Eukaryota > Viridiplantae > Streptophyta > Magnoliopsida > Fabales > Fabaceae > Ormosia > Ormosia semicastrata. Next base: position 84,153,641 of record JAQQTO010000060.1, read on the forward strand.
TTAGAAAAGTCTTTAATGAATCTCCGGTAGAAACCTGCATGACCAATAAAAGAACGAATCTCCCGCACACTAGTGGGTGGTGGCAAAGAATGCATGAGTTCTACCTTAGCTTTATCTACTTCAATTCCCCTAGCAGAAATTACATGACCTAACACAATACCTTCATTCACCATGAAATGACATTTTTCCCAATTCAGTACCAGGTTAGTTTCAATGCATCTTTTAAGAACCAATGTTAAATGTTCCAGGAAATTTTCAAAATCATTTCCCAAGACACTAAAGTCATCCATAAAAACCTCAATGATGTTTTCAATGTAATCAGAAAATAAACTCATCATGCATCTTTGGAAAGTTCCTGGTGCTTTGCAGAGTCCAAAAGGCATTCGCCTATATGCAAAGGTACCAAATGGACAAGTGAATGTAGTCTTGTCTTGGTCTTCTGGAGCTATGGCAATCAGATTGTAACCTGAAAAACCATCCAGAAAACAATAATGAGAATGACCAACTAATCTTTCTAACATTTGATCAATGAAAGGTAAAGGAAAGTGGTCTTTTCTCGTGGCGGCATTCAACTTCCTGTAATCAATACAAACACGCCACCCTGTTTGTAACCTAGTGGGAATAAGCTCATTTTCAGCATTTCTTACCACAGTAATTCCAGATTTCTTTGGTACTACCTGGACTGGGCTTACCCACTTGCTGTCAGAAATGGGGTAGATCACCCCCACACTTAGGAGCTTCAATATCTCCTTTTTCACAACTTCCATCATGGGAGGATTCAACCTCCGCTAAGGGTCTCTCACAGGTTTAGTATCCTCCTCCATTAATATCCTGTGCATACAAATGGAGGGACTAATACCCTTGATATCAGCTATTGACCAACCAATGGCTGTTTTATGTTCCTGCAAAATAGCTACCAGTTTTTTTTCTTGTTCTTGGGTGAGTGACTTTGCAATTATTACTGGAAGGGTGTCCTTCTCCCCCAAGAAGATGTATTTAAGATGATCAGGCAGTGCTTTAAGTTCCAATTCGGTGTGCACAAATGTATGAAGGTTGAGGTATATCAGTAGTAACAGGTAAATCAACAAAAGTTATCTCGTGCTCTTCTGGAGTGGAAGAGAGCTCTTGTAAGGCAGCAACAATTTCATCAATGTCTTTACTCCATGGCTCTTCTTCACTCTTTTTCTTTTCCTCCTGTACATCTAAGCTATGAGTTAGAATTGTATCAAGAGCATCAAAATGGTCATAATCAAAAGCTGCAGAAATTAAAGAATCAAAAGGATCAAAAGAATTAATTAAACAAGCAGAGTGCACATCACTTGGGTATCTCATAGCTTCAAAAATATTGAATCTAATCAATTCCTCATCAAATTCCATTGTTAGAGTTCCTGAGTGCACATCAATTTTTGTCCGCGCAGTCTTCAAAAATGGTCTCCCTAACAAGATAGGAGCAAATTTGGGAGACTCATCATCTTCCATGTCCAAAACATAGAAGTCTGCTGGAAACACTAATTCATTCACCTGCACCAAAACATCTTCAACCACACCCTTAGGGTATGCATTAGATCTATCAGCCAATTGAATAACAACACCAGTAGGTTCCAAAGGACCCAAGTATAAAGATGCATAAATAGAATATGGCATGACATTTATAGATGCACCTAAATCAAGCATTGCCCTTTCAAACCTTGTGTTACCTATAGTGCATGGAATGGTGAATGTGTCAGGGTCCTTACATTTGGTTGGGAGTTTCTTTTTAATTACAAATTTGAAACATTTTCTCCCACTTGGACCTTTTCATTTCCTTTTAACTTCCTCTTGTTAGTGCATAATTCTTTCAGAAATTTTGCATATCTAAGTACCTGCTTAATGGCATCTAACAAAGGGATATTAACCTCTACCTTCCTAAAAGTCTCAAGTATTTCTTTTTCTGCTTCTTCTTTCTTGGTTTTAACCAACCTACTAGGAAAAGGAGCTTTAGTAACATATTTAGGAAGGGGTTCAGAAATACTTACCTTAGGGGCTTTGGAAGTTTGCCCCTTATGATTTGCTTCTTTGGGTGGTTCATCTTTCTCTTGAGTGATTGGTAGAGGAGATGTAGGCTCATCCATCGTCTTTCCGCTTCTCAACGTGACAACACTAGCATTTTCCCTCGGATTTACTTCTGGCTGTGAGGCTAGTTTTCCTGAAGCTTGGCTTTGAAACTTGTTGAATTCTGTGGAAAGTTGTCCTATCTAATTCTGCAAGTTATTGATTGCAGTCCTTGTTTCTTGTTGGAACTGTGAATTATTAGTAGCCATTTGCTTCACTAGCTCCTCTAGTGAAGGCTCAGGTTGCTTAGGAGCTTGAACTTGCTGCTTTGTCTACGAGGGAAATGTGCTTGCCTTTGTTGGAATCTGGAGGTCCATAAGTGGAGGTTGATTTTGAGGTTGCTTTGCATAGTGAAATTAAGATGATCCTCTCCCCTGGATCATATGTGTTTGAGTAGGGGTTGTAATTTTTGAAAGTCCAAAGCATATCCCCCTCTTGCTCTTACCTCCTCATTTGTGTCCTCTTGGAGAGTGGGACACATATCGATGGGATGTCCAGATGAACAACAGATCCCATAAGCATGAGCGGTGCTTTGCCTATATCCATTAACTTAGTTGAAACATAGCAGTCAATTGAGTCATTTCTTTGCTATAGATCGGGTTGTCTCTACTTCTTTCATCGCTCTCACTCCGGTGTCATTTCTAGAGTAGAATTGTTGAGTATTGGCGTACCATTCTTGAGATCAAGTTTCTAGCTTCTTGAGGAGTTTTATCAACCAATACTCCTCCGCTAGCAGCATCAATCATGTTGCGATCCATCACTTGTAAGCCTTCATAGAAATACTATATTAAGAGCTGCTCACTTATTTGATGATGAGGGCAGCTGAAACATAGCTTCTTAAATCTCTCCCAGTAGTCATGGAGTGATTCTCCATGCCTTTGTTGAATACCACCTGATTTTTTTTCGATTGTTGCGGCTTTTGAGGCGGGAAGTATCTGTCTAGGAAAGTTCGGGCCATGTCCCGCCATGATTGGATGGATCCGAGTGGCAAGTAGTAAAGCCACTCCTTTCTTTTGAGTCTTTCAATGAGAATGGAAAAGCTCTCAATTTGACTTGCTCTACATGAATTCTGCAGGTTTCATGCTAGAACATACCACATGAATTTCCTTCAAGTGCTTGTTGGGGTCCTCTCCGGGTAATCCATTGAAAGATGGCAAGAGATGGATTAAGCCGGATTTCAATTCAAATGCCTCTTCATTTTCAAGAATGTCTATGCACAGAGGTTATTGATCTAGATCTGGAGCACCTAATGCCCTTAAAGTGTTTTCTGTCATCGTCACTTCTTCAGATATTTCAGATGTCTCTGAACTTGATAGATCAATGTAATGGGCAGCTTCAATGTCAGCAGGTGTGAAGTGGAAATTATCCGGATGGAAGGGAAATTGTGGATGTGAAGTGAGTTGATCAATATAGTTCCTCAAATTTAGCAATCCTTCGTCTACCCCTTCAATGGACATCAACACCTACAAAACACTCAGAAAGAAAGATTCAAAAATAAAAATAAAAATAAATACAGAGTAAAAATAGGAAATAAATTGATAGTGCAATTGAAAAATTGGCTCCCCGGCAACGGCGCCAAAATTCTGATGCGTTCGGATGTAGTGATTAAAATTTAGATAAAAATCAGTTGTCAGGCCCACCAGAAAATAAAAAACCTTACAACTAGTTGTAGTTAATAAGGGTCGATCCACAGAGAATCAATTCAATTAACACTATTAAATAATTCCCAATGTAAACTCTGATTAATAATAAATAGTAAATAGGGGGTTTTGGAGTTTTGATGAACAATGAACAGCTTCAAAGACAATAATAATAAACAAACTGAAATCAACAATATAAGAAAATTGGTTAACAGATTGATTCCACCACTAGATTTATATGATAATGTAAATTCACATATCATTTTATTCCAACATGCTCAATTATGTTTTTATGCAATTGTGAGAGTAAATCTCTGTTTTTCTTACGTGTTGGCCAATTTAGCAACCGCTCAAATCAACTCCTAATCGATTAGTCATAAAGCAACCGCTCTTACAACTATCCAACAATTGCATTAAGATTTAGAAAACTAATTACACTAAGATCTAATCACACGCCGGGATTAAATTACTTAGAACATATATTTCTCTAGATCTACTACCACAACCGTGCATAATAAATCCAGATCTACCACTTTTATAACTGGCAAATAGCACAAAGATAATTATACCCACATGAACATCATACATCCCACTAGATCTACTACCAAAACCGTGCATAATAAACCCAGATCTACCACTTTGAAAGTGGAAACAAGTATAAAAACCTTCATACCAACAATAGATTCAGAAATATATGAATAAAAACATAAGTGTGTTGAAATAATCAAATATGCAAGGTTCACAACATTAATACTAGTGGTTTCATCACTCCCTTAACCAATGGAGGTTTAGTTACACATAACTAGAAGGAAAACACAAGAAAAACTATGAAGAAACAAGAAGAAACTATGAGAGAAAATGAAGGAGAGTCCAACTTGTGTTTTTCATGATAACCGATGGTGCCTTTTATAGAAGTCTAGGGTAGCAAAATGACAAAGGGGAGTGGGTTGGTGAATGGGTTAGTTGAATGGGTTGGTGAGTGAAGTAGTTGAGAGGGTTGGTGAGTGAAGTAGGTGAATGGGTTGGTGAGTGAAGTAGGTGAATGGGTTGGTGAGTGAAGTAGTTGAATGGGTTGGTGAGTGCGAAAATTTCTTGTCTGACTTGGAAGCCAAAAACGACCAACTATACTTCAGACCCATGAAAAGTACTCTTCATGAAAGTCGTAGATCTTTGTCTTGGCTATAACATGCATATCTGGATTGTCCAATTTGGCTTCCTACAGCCCAAGATATGACCCAAATACCGCGGTTGCTCAAACCCAACTTCAGCATCTCTGTTCCGACTTGCAAGCTCAAGCTGACCCATTAGACTTCATTTTTTCAAAAGGTGTTCTTCATGAAAGTTGTTTATTTGGATCTTGATTATCAACTATCCAAATTTCAGCCCATCTCCATTATTACAGCTTGAGATATGATTTTATGAGTGCACACCATTCGGATTCTAGTGACAGAACCCGTATTCTGCCTTCCATGTAAACTTAGGTCCCTTAGACATCTGTTTAGGACTTCGAGCTCTTCATCAAAGTTGTAGAGCTTCCTCTTAGATTTCCTACAAGGTAAAATTCATGATTATCAGATATCAGGAACTCAAGTTATGGCCAAAATACAGAATCAGTGTCAAATCTCAATAATGCTGAAAATATTCAATTAGGACCAATTTGAGCTCAAACTCACAAAATCATACCAAACTCAATCGATTAAGAATATGGAGAGTGTAAATGACTAAACATAAGGGTTTCTTAATGAATAAAATATGTGATTATCATGGACCCGGATATATTGAGAGATAGTACTCTCTAGTGGAGACATACTATGTTTTGGATATTGAGACTGATGGTATTTTCGTAAATATGGTAATATATTGAATCTAAGGGTATTTTTGTAATTATAATTCTTAATCTTGCATTGAGAGTCGTGTCAATTTAGTTAATAATTGGTGATTGATTGACGAGATGAATTGCACTGTGTTGTGGGTGTGATAGGCGTAGTGTGGTTCATTATTTGAACTTGGAGGCATTAGTGTGTGGAGAATTCCACATGCGGATAGTTGGTAGCTCCTCTGGGCCGTGGTAACGGGTAACACATTAATAATCTCGACAAATACTATTCTTAATCGAGATCTTGTGGAGACTATTATGTACAATGCCTGTAGTGCATGATGTATTAGACTATATACTACTACACGATGTTTTGGACTGTGGACTATAGACACGACATTAGACAGTGTAATAGTTTAGTTGGGCAGCCTGGGGTACTGATAGTTTTTTTCATATCATTCTCTCTAATATCTGTGTTTAGCTCCATGGAGTAGGAACGAGTCAGTGTGCATTGGCATTCATGATCTGCATTTTAAATGTTTTATTATAACCTGTGCTAGCATGTATGATGTGTTAATTTGATATACTATATGTGATATGATGGTATGTATTATTATGATATTTGTTTGTATTGTCATTTTCTTTATTGCCATGTTGGTAATGATGTAGATTGTCTCACCTCTTTACTGTATTATTTTGTCTGTTTCTATTTTATGTTAATATCTTCGAAGACTACAATGGCGGCAAGGAGAGGTCAATTAGGTTTCTTTAGACTACAGTTTCTCGAAGGCGCTGAGGCTTGGCATGTCCATTGAGACACACGACACATAGAATATAGTGGTGACATTACTTTATCAGTAAGTAGGACTCAACATGGGATCGTTACTTCATTTTATACGGTTGCTTTCGTAGAAGTTATTTTACCTATTAGGGTGTTGTGGAATGAATTTCACCACACTCCTAGAGAGAACTTCGATATATTTTTGGGTCGAATTTCTATCGGTCAAGACATTCCTAACTAGGGAATTTGTCTTCTGACAATGGCTCATGTCTTAGGTGTTATGTTTTAGTATTATACTGACTTTTTAATGCTTAATTATATATTTGTAGTTGTAAATTAATTGTATACTTCAAACAAAATCATATGTATATTATGGTGTGATTATGTTTTGCTTTATCTTGTGTTCCTTGTTATTTTATTTAACATTATCAAGTATAAAAAGGAAAAATTTTACCACTAATATTATTTATGTACCAAACGTTTTACAACTTGGGTAAGAATTTTATTTTATCTTATTTTCTTGCATTAAAAATATGACATCCCCACAAGGGTGTTACATTAGTTGGTATCAGAGCCCAAGTTAGAGTCTTTTAGGTTTGTTGGTAGGTTTGTCTTGTTTGTGCTGTGTGAATCTCTGATATTGAACACAGAGATATGTTTTGGTTTCCGAAAGGAAACGGTTTTGTGCGAAATCGCTATGTTTAGTTCATTGTGTGTTGATATTGTTTGTCTTCGAAGAAAAATAATGGAATGTTACGAACATGAGCATGTGGACGCGAAACGTTATGATGATCGTATAACTGCAGATAGAAGTATGATGCAGAAGATGATTGAAGTAGTAGTACAACAGAGACAGATGATCGCTCAGCAGCAGGAAATAGCTTATTAGAATTGGAGCAGCCATCGGATGCGAGAAGCTGTAACTTAGAACCTTCGATGATCCAAAATGGAGGGAAGCGTAAAGTCAATCGTTTTTAGTTAAAGTTGTATGTACAACCACCGGGGAAGCAACAATGAACAAAGAGAGGAAGTACTAGTGGCAACGATTTTGGTCCGACTGTGGCATCACCAATAAAGTACTTGGAGTGTGGAAAGAATCATATGACAAGAAACTGCACGATTAAGAGTATAATTTGTTATAAATATGGAAAGCCTGGACACTTCTGCAAAGAATGTGATCAGCTGAAGATGGAAACTTCCATTAGTAATACATGTGTTTCAAAATCTCAAAAAGAAGAAAGAGCTAGTGCAAAGAGTGTAATGAGAACGTTCAAATACAAAAACTTAAGAAGCGAGAAAGTATGCCATAGAGGGTAATCCTAAAACTGTATTGTATAATTCATGAGATAACCCATTCTCTTGTGATCTGTGACTGTGTAAATCTTTTAGGGTTATTTATGTTTTACTTCTTTTCATAATGTTACTTCAACTTTTTAACTTGTTATTACTATTCAAGCCTATTTAAAACTATCCTATTATTATAGGAGTTTGAAACTTTTTATTGATCTGGTTTGTCTATTTCTTTCTCAAATAGACTGAGTAAATCAATTTAATTTATCCGTGTCTTTGTTATAGTATGATCTGAGTATTTCTACTCTTCTTGTTGAACTTGTTGTTTATGCTCAAGTTTTCTAACTCTACCCTATGTCTATTGAATATCCAATCTTTTCTGTTGATATGAATTGTTTATCTAAAATCACATCTATTTAAGAGCCTGACTTTATAAATGGATTGGTTATTTTTCAACCATATCCTACTAGATTGTTACAATGCAACTTTAGTGTTTCCTTGACCTGAGATTTTTGGATTTGAATCCAGAAAGTTCATTTCTAAAATTATTGGATCATGTTCATTTCAAAATTTATTAGACCATCTCCAATTCTTTGTTTAACTAATCTAGTAATCTACCGAATAAGTCTCATTACTTTTCCTTATGACCTTCATAGTGTCTTTCATGTATTTCAATTAAGAAGGATTATTCTTGATCCAACTTATATCATAATACGAAATACAGTACAATTGGAAGAAAACTTGATCTATGAGACATTTTCTGTTAAGATTAAAAATAGACAAGTAGAATAACTTACCTTGATGAGGAAAATCTGGAATGATGTGACAATAGGGGAACTAGAAGACCAAATGAAGGAAATCGCTATTTGCTCTAAGATCTATTTACGTGCTAGTTATTATCAGATTTGCGTAAAAGTAGAGAATATACTAAGACAGATTTTCAGACGCATTACAGGCACTATGAGTATTTAGTACTACCATTCGGAGCAAAGAATGTTTTTCTGATATTCACGAACTATATAAATAGGATCTTTCTTTCCCATCTAGGCAAATCTGTCATTATCCTTATTGGCGATATTTTGATATATTCTCAAAATTCAAAGGAACATGCCGAAGATCTCAATGTAGTTCTTCAATTTCTGAAGAACAAGAAGAAGTTATGCGCGAAACTAGTCAAATGCAAATTTTGTTAGAAGAAGTTCAACCCATGGATTTAGATTGAGTGTTGAGATTAAATAGAAAAGTTGTGACGTATACTTCAAGGCGGTGGAACGTGCATGAGAAGAATTATTTGATTTATGTTTTAGGATATGCGATAATCATTGTGCAAAGAAGATCTGAAGACATTTTCTTTTTTATAAAATTCACAATAATTTCAAGGGATTGAAGTACCTGTTCAATCAAGAGGGGCTTGGATATAAGGAAGAGACGATAGTTAGAATTTTCAAAGGACTTGTTGGGATGAATTTCTAGCATTGATAGAGTTCACATACAACGATAGTTTCATTCGAGCATAGGGATGACACCCTATGAGGCATTATATGGGAGAAGATGTAGAACGCCGTTGTGTTGGTATCATACTGGTGAAAGTAATATTGTAGGACCCGAATTTATGCAGCAAACAACTGAGAAAGTGAAGATGATCCAAGACAAGATGAGGATAACTCAGACGCGACAAAAGAGTTATGCTGATAAAAGACAAAGACCGCTTGAATTTGAAGAAGGTGACCATGTGTTTCTATGTGTGACACCTATGACTAGAGTTGGACGAGTGATCAAGTCGAGGAAACTCACTCCAAAGTTTATCGGGCCATATCAAATACTTCGTCGGGTAGGTCCGGTAGCTTATAAGATTGCACTACCACCATTCTTATAGAATCTTCATAATGTATTTCACGTATCACAATTACGAAAATATATTTCTGGTCTGACTCATGTCATCGAACCAGACACCGTACAACTGAAGGAGAATTTAACCTATGAGACGTTTCCAATCAAGATTGAAGATCGAAGGACAAAGCAACTTTGAGGAAAGGAGATCGCATTAGTTATAGTTTGGAACGATGTAAGTGGTGAAGCCACATGGGAGTTGGAAGAGAAGATAAGAAAACAGTATCCATTTTTATTTTAAGTTTGTGTCAAGTTTCGAGGACGAAACTTATTTTTAGAGGGGGAGAGTTGTAACACCCCAAATTTTAGACTATGTTACAGAACTGACAGAATTATACTGTTTTGTGTTTTCTATGAAATATAAAAATAATTTGACTGTTCTAATACTGTTTTTTATTTTTTTGTGTGATTTGCTCCGGGTCAAAAAAATAATAATTTTCTGGCTGAAAAAATCTTATTTTAATAATTCGGGACTGGGGGATCTTACTAAACCCAATTCCGAGTGATATATATATTAATCTTTTAATTTTTAGGATTTAACTGTGTAATAAAATAATTTTATATTATTATAATATTATTTTATTTGACAGTACCTACTGTCTCAAAAATAGTAGAAATTTGCTTCAAAATCACCATGGACCCTGAAAAGTCTGTGGGATCCACGTTTAGAAAAGCAGTCAACGATTCTGACTGGACTAAATTATAAGCCAATAGGAACAAGTCAACGAAAGTGGCTTGAAAATTCTAAACCACTAAGAATTGGTCAAATAAAGAAGTATAGACTTCATTAAGGATCATTGGATGAAAAGTTTGATTAAGATGCTTTTGATCATAACCGTTGATCAAATCAATGGTGTGAGAGCAATCCTAATTAAATCACTAAGTGATATCCACCTTAGATTACATCAAGGGCTAGGAGTTAAAGTTAGTTTCAATGGCCAAGATTGAGTCAAATATAGTGGATTGATTACTAGCTAATTAAATCTAATTTGGTTAATCTAATTACCTAATTAAAGAACTAAGTAAGCTAACCTAGTTATTAATTAGTTATAATCTAATTTCTAATTAGATATTCTAATTTTATTTAGAGATTATGATATATGCAATTATATATTTAATTAATTAGTTATGTAATTAGAATGTTAATTAAGTGTAATTAGGAAACGTAACCTAATTAATTAGTTATTTAATTAGCATGCAATTAGGCTTTAATTGAAGTCAATCGTAATTCCTAATTTCCTAGAGGCCACACGGCCAAGTAGCTCAAGGAGGCTTCTCAAGTCTTCTTGAATGGTCTTTTGTGACCATTTGATGACCACATGATGACCATAGGCCATGTGCTTCCTAATGTGAACATATCATGATATTTTTCTATCAAACTTATCTCCTAATTTCCCTACACAAGGCTCACACGGCTGCACCTCTTCAATTACTATCATTATTCACTTTTCTCTCACCAAAATGCTTGCATCATTTTCTCTCCAAATTTCCTAAGAACACCAAGCATCTTTTCTCTTCCATTTTCTCTCTAGTTTTCGGCCCAAGCACCAAACACCACCACCTATCTTCTATAATTTTATCTCTTATCTTTTCCTAAACTTAAACTATCCCCTAAATACTTTTCATTTAGAAGATTTTGTGAAAATCTTACTCCTTCTACTTTAAAATCCAAGCTTTTGTTTACTTCCCTAAAGGTAAACTTTGGTTTTTATGGTTTAAAATTTAGTTTGTGATTTTCTAAACCATGTTTGTTCCATGGTTTTCCATTATGAAGCCTTGTATGTGATTTTGCTTATTGTTTAAGAATTTTAGGGATTTATTTTGAGGGCTGCACGAAAATCAAAGGAGAGGAGGAGACTAGGAGATCCTTGTCTTCAAAAGGTAAGAGGGAGATTTAATCTCATCAACCTTGTGTGGTGATGAGAAAATAGATTGTTTGTGTGTTAAGATTGCATAAGGATTCATTTATGTGATTGTTTTTATGCTTTCCTATTTTGTGATTGATTTTAATTGCAAGCATGTCTATAGCTTTAAAATATATTGCATGTGTTTATAGATGTATGATTATTAATGTAGGATGTGAATAACATGTAAGGATTGCATGAGTGTTCTAAAGAACACAAAAGAAGCTCACGACTTCTCCAAGAAAAAGAGAACTAAAATGTTCTCAACCAATTTAAAAAAAAATGATTTAAAGAATCTAGGTAAAATAATGAGTTTGGAAATAATTTAGAAGTTAGATAATGATTTAATAATTAGTTGTGAAGGATAGGTTAATTATGGCCAACATGCCATTTAATGTGCATTTGAGTTCCAAAGTTATTTTCTAAGGTAGGTTAAGTAACTAATCTACAAAAGAATTTGATTCTAATGAATCTTTGAAAAATAAAATGAATGAAGTTAGTTTTAGAATTCTAGGTTAGAAGGATTTGTGATAAGTAAGAATTATAGAGAACACTTGAAAAATACTAACATAGAGCTCACTCTTTGAGTTTTGAAGTGCGTTAGCAAGTTTCAAGGTGTAACTATTGGGTAAGGTTAAAATGAACAGTATTTAGAGAAAAAGGTCAAAAATACCATATACTGATTTTCTAGGCAAAATGCTGCTGAAATTTACTAAAATCAGACAAATAAAATGAAAAGGTTCCATAATATATTAATAATGTATGAAAAATATTCTACGTAATTTAAAAGTACTAGAAATAGCTTATACATATTCGAAATAATGATTTGAAAGCTATATGGTCAAGAAAACGATTTAAAAATCTTATGCAATGTTCAAAAACATCAAAATATATTTATGCGATTTAAGAACGTTTGTAAAAGCGATGCGATTGTGAAAATGCGATAATATTTCTACGCAACTAAATGGAACAGTGAGTTTCACTGTCGGGCCAAAGTGGTGGACTCGGATATATTGAGGGATAGTACTGTCAAGTAGAGACATACTATATTTTGGATATTGAGACTGATGGTATTTTCGTAAATATGGTAATATATTGAATCTAAGGGTATTTTTGTAATTATAATTCTTAATCTTGCATTAAGAGTCGTGTCAATTTGGTTGATAATTGACGATTTATTGACGAGATGAATTACACTGTGTTGTGGGTGTGATAGGCGTAGTGTGGTTCATTATTTGAACTTGGAGGCATTAGTGTGCGGAGAATTCCACATGCGGACAGTTGGTAGCTCCTCTGGGTCGTGGTAACGGGTAACACACTAATAATCTTGACAAACACTATTCTTAATGGAGATCTTGTGGAGACTATTATGTACAATGCCTGTAGTGCACGATGTATTGGACTGTGTACTACCACACGATGTTTTGGACTGTGAACTATAGACACGACGTTGGACAGTGTAATAGTTTGGTTGGGCAGCCTAGGGTATTGATAGTTCTTTTTAGATCATTCTCTCTAATATCTGTGTTTAGCAATATGGAGTAGGAACAAGTCAGTGTGCATTGGCATTCATGATCTGTATTTTAAATGTTTTATTATAACCTGTGCTAGCATGTATGATGTGTTAATTTGATATACTATATGTGATATGATGGTATGTATTATTGTGATATTTGTTTGTATTGTCATTTTCTTTATTGCCATGTTGGTAATGATGTAGATTGTCTCACCTCTTTACTGTATTGTTCTGTTTGTTTCTATTTTATGCTAATATCTTCGAAGACTACAATGGCGGCAAGAAGAGGTCAATTAGGTTTCTTTAGACTACAGTTTCTCGAAGGCGCTGAGGCTTGGCATGTCCATTGAGACATAGGACACATAGAATATAGTGGTGACATTACTTTATCAGTAAGTTGGACTTGACATGGGATCGTTACTTCATTTTATATGGTTGCTTTCGTAGAGGTTATTTTACCTATTAGGGAGTTGTGGAATGAATTTCACCACACTCCTAGAGAGAACTTCGATATATTTTTGGGTCGAATTTCTATCGATCAATATATTCCTAGCTAGGGAATTTGTCTTCTGACAAGGGCTCATGTCTTAGGTGTTATGTTTTAGTATTATACTGACTTTTTACTGCTTTATTAAATATTTGTAGTTGTAAATTAATTGTATACTTCATACAAAATCATATGTATATTGTGGTGTGATTATGTTTTGCTTTATCTTGTGTTCCGTGTTATTTTATTTAACATTATCAAGTATAAAAAGGAAAAATTTTACCACTAATATTATTTATGTACCAAACGTTTTACAACTTGGGTAAGAATTTTATTTGATCTTATTTTCTTACAATAAAAATGTGACATCCCCACTAGGGTGTTACAGTCTATACCCCGGCTCAATAGGATGAACTGCTCTGATACCACCTAATGTAACACCCCCTCCGAGGGGCATTACATTTTAGACCAACTCTTTTGTTTTAAAATTCATCAAGTTGTGAAATAGTTAATATTGTAAAATACAAGTTTTAAAATTCTATTTTAACAGATAATATAAGCTTACTGAAATAAATAAAAGACTCAAGTAATAAGAACTAAATGGAGGACTTTTCATAAAGCAAAGTTTACTATATACTCAAGTACATCATCACATATTCCAAAAGCATAAAACTTAAGTACTCCAAAATAAACATACTTATACATATATCTACCAAATGAAGATTGAGCATTGTCCAAGTCCAAACACTTAAAGAACGGGCTCCTGCACCCGATCTTCGTCCAAATCCCCTTCGGGATCCCCAATAGACAAAGCCCCCAGTCGGGGCATGTCGCTGCGGACAAGAGTTCGAGCAGTCGACTCCCCCGAACCCTTCCTATAGGAAGCTCTCCGATCATCCCAAAGCTCCCCAAGGGGCGTGTAGAACTCCAAGTGAACATCTGCGTCCGTAGTAAATGTGACTACCTCATGCCTGGTCCTACTCCAACTCATAGTGACAGCTCCGTCATACTGAACGCGCCCAGTGTCCCACTGAACACTCCATGCTCCGGTGCCTCCATGGAACCGTAGCCTAGTGAAACCTCGCGGGTCTGACCTTGTCGCCATCACAATCTTTTCCATCATAAGTACAAAAATAGAAACAGATAGAATAATACAATAGAAGAGGTGAGATCCCCTACATCATTACCATCATGGCAGCAAGAAACATTACGAAAGACAATAATGCCTTTCACAACAACAATATCAATAAATGACAAATATAATCATATTAACACAAGGATATGAAAGATCAATAATATAGTCATGTTATCAACTAATATATGATTCAACTAGATACATAAAAATACAAGAATACCAACCACAGCACAATGAGATGTACACTGAATATGCAAATGCAAAATGCGTATGCTAACCATCCTTATGCTCAATGCACTCATTTCCTACTCCATAGAGCTAATCACAAATTTCAGAGAGAATGATCCAGAAGACTTTGTCTGTGTCATGCTAGCCTCAAATCAAGTGCTATAATTTTCTCAATATGCGCATCATGGCTCTCATCAAACAGTCTATACCGGATCATGATTGATGATAGTGTCTCGGTCTGGATCATCAGTGTGTCTGCATTGGTTTGATCTATGGCTTAGGAGAGCTACCAGCTGGCCATTGTGGAATACTCACGCCTCGACGCCCCCAAGGTCAACACATGACCTACACTAGACCATCGGTTTCATCTCTTAGGCATTCCGCCTTAACAACAAGTCATTCCGAATTTCATAATGCATGATCACATGATAATGAACCTAGGCATTCCGCCTTAACAGCAAGTCATTCTAACTTTCACAATGCATGATCACTTGATATTGAACCTAGGCATCTCGCCTTAACAACAAGTCATTCTGACTTTCACAATGCATGATCACAATACAATAGTGAATAATATTCTTTAGCAATATTAATCTCATCAAGAGAAGTCATCACAGGGTTCCAATTAACCATTGACCACCCAGGGCCTAGTCCATTAGCTCAATAACATAATAACATTATGTTCGATCACAAGGCATCTCAAATACACAATTCTTAGAAAATCATCTTCTTTAAAATTTCATGAAGCATTCTCCACAAACCACACTTATCAAAATGTTCAAGTATTAAAGTTAGATTGCACTTTCATTTTAAAACCATCCTAGTTAAGTTCCACTAAGTAATGTCTCCTCACATTTTTGAAAAGGGCCTAAAAGAAACCACATGATATTACTTCACAATCTCACTTCCCTTTTTCCATAAGCCATCAAGGTACTCTAATTTATTATGAATTCTCTTCCTCACTCATTTTTTTCCTTAAGGCCTAAACCCCTCTCCAACTAAAGGACTAGATTTATTTTACCACTCATTCATTATTACCAATCCTTAATCCACTTCTTTTCTCACCTTAACACTTAGATTTCAATTTAACTTAATGTTTTCATCTTGGATGCCTTATTTATGGCCTCTTGGCCATCAACTCTCTAGGGCACCAGGGCTTCAAAATTTCCCACTTCCACAAGGAATCTCAAGCAAGTAATATATATTAACCATTAAGAATTTCACTTACCACCAAAGACATAAACATCAGCTAGTCACAAAATCATCCATCTTTCTCCTCTCAAGCCTGAAACCTATCTCTAACCAAGTAGCCAAGATTTTTGTTTTTACTACTCTTTTATGATTATGAAGTCTCTAATTCAATCTCATTTCCATTCAAGTTTCTAACTTCTAATTCAATATAAAATTTTACCTTGGATACCTTATTTATGGCCTCTTGGCCGTGAGCCCTAAGGGTCTTTAGGCCTCAAAATTTTCTTTTCCATAATAGATTCTAAGCAAATAACATGTATCATATATCAAGCTTTCCATTCAAGTAAAATTATACACAACAACAAGGCACAACATCACATAGAACAAAAATAAAAAAAATCACCAAGAATCAAAACAACAAAGTAAATAATCCCACACATGGATTTCCTCACTTTTCATGCACCAATTTTGTTCCTCACCACCATGGATGGTTGATGAGAGAAATCTCCCTCTTATCTTAGGAGATATCCAACCACTTGTATAAAGCTTTTTGAAGTAACTTTCCTCCTTCAAGAACCCCCTTGAAGCCAAAAATGCCATAGCAAAAGTCATCATTTTTTGACTTAGAAAAGAATAGCCAAGACCAAAAATCAAAGCCTTGGAAGGAAGAAAAGAAAACGATGAAAAAAGGAGGAAACTTTACCTTAAAAATCACAAACCCTAGCTTGAAAAGTGATGAACAACCAAGATCTTCACTCTAGATGATCTTAGAAGAAAGTATAGATTCAAGAAATATGGTTGTTAGGATTTTAGAATGTGAGAGGGTGATTGAAGGGGTGGTGGCGTGTGGTGTGGGTGAGAAAATAGAAGAAGATGATGAGAGAAAAGTGAAAGGAAGCTTATGGGGTGATGGGAGAGAAAGTGATATGAAAGTTTGAAATGAAAACTAAATCAAAGACTTGCCCAAGAAGTATCTCCTTCTCCTCAATGGCCGTGCACTCTTATTGGAAAAGGGGGATCAAGCTTCTCTTGCAAGCTTCTCGAAAGCTTACTTGAGAAGTTTCACACGTTTTCCAAAAAGGTCAATCAATGATGTGACGTGATGATATCCCTTAAACGATGTCATAAAAATGACTAGATAAAAATAATCTACTAGATTTTTTTTGCTAGAAGCTATTATCAAATGAATAATAGTCTTAGTTAACATGGTCGGTATCTATTGTCTAATGGATAATAGAGTGTACTCAAATTTCATCTGTCAGAAAAAATCTCAAAAATAAAAACTTCGTAAACTGTGTCTGACCTCGGGTTTAGTAAGATCCTCCGTCGATGTTTCCACAATCCAAAGTTTTTTGGCATCGGGGAAAATATTTTACTTTCCCGGTTCTGCTCAATGCACACGTAAATTGAAAAATATATTAAAATAATCAAACAATTCAAATAATTCCAGAAAAATTCATTAAAATCACAAATATTATAAAATGAACATATATCATGAAACAAGAAATTTATGGGGTGTTACATTTGGTATACAAATACTGAGAAATTTGTGATTTCTCACCCCTCTGTGTTTCCATGTAAATCCAAGTGAAGACCCTCCAAAGAGAAAGGGCAAAAAGAAGAAGCAAAAGACTTAGTTTTAGTTATTTTGTTTCTTTATGTGTATTTACTATGTTTTTTAGTTTGTAAAAGTTTATGTATTACAGTATGACTTTTTAGCCAATTATGTATATATATTACCTTTTTTCCATCATTCGTGGCTCTCTATAATGACTGCGTAGGTTATTATAATTTTTTGTTTTATGCTTCTTTAGAAAGTGATATACTTGATATGATTTATCTTGATACATTTCGGTTATTTTACGATAATTCTATTAGATTGTTACAGCTACACCTATGGGCACTTCTTATTTTTTGGACAAGGATGAAGGAGGTAAATTTGTAGAAATTTCAAAATATAGAGGTATGATTGGCTCACTCCTTTATCTTACTGCAAGTAGGCCAAATATTATATTTAGTGTGTGCATGTGTGCTTAGTTTCAAGCAAATCTTAAAGAATCACACCTGTGTGCTATAAAAAGAATTATGAAATACCTAATAGGCACTTCACAAATGGGTTTGTTGTACCCTAAGGGTACCTCATGTAGCCTCATTGGTTATTCTGATTCTAATTTTGATGGATGCAAAATGGATAGGAAAAGCACTAGTGGGACATGTCACTTGCTTAGAAGCTCACTAGTTTCTTGGCATAGCAAGAAAAAAAAAAGTGGTATTATTTATAGCTGAAACTGAATATGTTGTAGCTAAGAGTTGTTGTACTCAAATCCTTTGGATGAAGCAACAACTTCTAGACTATGAACTTCAGCTTGGTCACATTTCTATAAGATGTGATAACACTTATGCAATCAATTTGTCTAAAAATCTCATTTTGCACTTAAGAACAAAGTACATAGAAACAAGGCACCACTTTATTACAAACCATGTTCAAAAAAGTGATTGTATGCTTGACTTTGTTGAAACCACTAAACAACTAGATGATATCTTTACTAAACCTTTGAATAAAGAAACTTTCTTTTATATAAAAAGAGAACTTGGCATATTGGATCAATCATATGTTTAATTTGGATAAATAACTTTGCTACATAATTTTCTTATATTTTTATCTCTTGAAACCAAAACTGACTTGAAGCGTCAGAGTTTCCCCTAATTTTGTTTTGTAGGTACTTGATCCATGCTTAAGTTTCTCAGTTTCAAATCTCAAGCTCTTGCTAATAAAAATTGCTTTCTAGTGTTTTTGAAGAAGATTAATCTGTTATTAAGCTAAAGTTTGGTGTCTAGAGTGAATGGAAAATGAGGCTAAGCTAAAATGATCTTCAAGAAGGCACGAGGTTGTGTTTTAAGGGCTAAATTTCTAAAGTTTTTCTGTTTCTAGAGATGAAATAATCAATTATGAGAAGCAAATAACTAGTTATTTGCTCTTTGGAAATGTCTTGGTAAGTTAGTGTTGCTCTCTACCAATCGAAAATAATCGGTTAGGAGAATCCCATAACCAGTTATTACCAAAGTCAGAGGAAACCTCTTTTCTGCACACGAAAATAACTGATTATTAGATAAGCAAAACCGATTATTGAGTTATGGATGCTCTCTGGAACATGTAAATAACTAGTTATGGAATGCTCTATAACTAATTATTCCCCATAAACAAAGGCTGTGTTTTCTTAAGCCACAACAATAATCGGTTATATGCAAATGTATAACCGATTATTGAGCTCCTTTAAACAGCAACCTAGCAGCCTCCTCTGCCATTCATACACGCCTATCTCCATTTTCATCTTCTTCCTCTCAACCTTCCTCTCATACCCACTCCCTCAAACACCTCACCTACCTCAAATCTCACCAAAATCCACCACTTAAACACCATTTCCTCTCATATCCATTGATTCCCACTAATTAAAACTCACTTTTTGTTCCAAAATTCACTTTCCTCATCGTTTTCTCTCTCCTAAATCAAGCCCTAACCCCCATTTCCACCATGGCCAGCAGCTCCTCTCACCTAAAGAGATCCCGATCCAAAAATCCTTCTGTACCTAAGCAAACACCTACCCCAGCCATCAACCCAGACATCCCTCTAAGCTTGGACTATTGTGGATACTTTTCCCATCCAAATCAGATGTACAAATATCGCTTAGATTTTCAAGTTAGAAATCTCATTCAACCTAAGTACATGGATTGAGATTTCTTTGTTAGAGAAGGCTTCATATTCCTCATAGAGCTCTTGGAATATCATAGGTTGAAAACTTTCATCATTACCCACTGTGAGTGTAACACCCTAATACAATTGTCGTAAAATAACAGGAATATTTCAAGATAAAATGTATCAAGTATTTCACTTCCTAAAAATGCATAAAAACATACATCCATAACAACCTGTGTTGTTATTATAGAGAGGCAGGAGGAAAGAAAAAGTTTATATATATACATCACTGGCTAAAAGTCGCACTGTAATACATAATCTTTTACAAACTTAAAGCAAGGTAAATAAATACATGCTAATACATAAAGAAAAAAATAACTAAAACTAAGTCTTTTGCTTCTTCTTCTTGCCCTTTCTCTTTGGAGGGTCTTGACCTAGATTTATATGGAAACATAGAGGGGTGAGAATTTACAAAATCCTGAGTATTAGTATACTAAAACCAGTAGTTATTCATTCACGTTGAATAAACAAACTAAAAATACATAAAGTTAAACTTGTAATATATAGATGAGCCACTGCTTAACATTATTAAAACACATATATACTCTTTATGTAATAGAGAAATACAACAATCAATGATATCATACAATTGCCTATATAATCTTAAGATATCATCAAATAAGCAAGACAATTTCCCATATAGTTATCAACAAATGCAATATTTTATGGTATGATGTATGATTAGGCTCACACAATGTACTAATAATACGATTATGCAATGTTAATACTGCTTTTAGTTTTAGAAAACATATGTTACCTTGCTTATTCCTAGGAACCACATTCCTTTGTACATACTAAGCAAGATAAGCCTGAGAGCTCATACGCTACTTAGTAATAGGTGAATATCTTCCCCTCACAAACGTAAGAGTACTACTACTAATCAGTAACCTTAACCGTAATAGCATAAAAGCTAGGAGAATTTAGATCCAACACCTCATTCTCAGGCCATATGATTGTGCACACCATTTTAGGTCACAATACATAGGAAATAGCAAATAACAAGCTTGAAAACCAATATGCAAGAGTATTTCCAAATCGTAATTGAAACAATCACAAGATCCTCACAATCTAGTGAAAAAGCAATACTAGCACATGTGAACCTTAACCTCAGTTATCCAACAAAGTAGCAAGGACCATGTCACTAGCACTCTTATAACTAGAACTTCACATCATCACTCCACAAGTGATTTCAAAGTCAACCTCATGTTCAACAAGGTTCTAGATACTCCCTATGGTATTCCACATCTCAAGGATGCCTAAGGCTCCTCAAACTCCACATATATGCTAGGTGGTTATTCTTTCCAAGAGAATACCTCCATTAGTGCCTCAACACACTTAGAAAAGCATATAAGGGTGATCCCAACACTTAGGGAATTCCAAAACATCAAGAACACAACTCTTGAAAATCCTAGAACTCACGCCTCGGCGTAGCACTTGTCACGTCGTGGCGTGCAGCTCTCGGATGCACACAATGAAACTCACGTCTCAGTGTGACATCACTCACGCTGAAGTGTGAATGGTTTTCCTATAGAATTTTGCAGAAAATAGGGCCAAGTGCTATTCCATTGGAGCATCTCATGGGATTCAGCCACTCCATATTAGTTTCTA
The DNA here is from genome assembly GCA_029884595.1 of Ormosia semicastrata. Lineage (NCBI taxonomy): Eukaryota > Viridiplantae > Streptophyta > Magnoliopsida > Fabales > Fabaceae > Ormosia > Ormosia semicastrata. The sequence continues at coordinate 84,174,972 of JAQQTO010000060.1, forward strand.
GGTGATTTTAAGTCCCTAACAAGTTCACTAACACATAGGAATCATGTAACACCCTAGATAAACCTATTAGACTTATAAATGGTTATAAAGGTAGCCTAATACTTGCATGACATGTCTGTTGAATTTTGTGACTTTCTAAGCATGTTTAGTCACTTTGCTATAACACTATGTGTGAGAAATAGCTATTATTAGCTTCGAAAATGGCTTAAATTGCTCAACTAATGGAAATAAATGTAGAGAATTTATTTTTAGGTCACAAATATGTGACCTATGTTATAGTTAAAATTTGAGGATAATCAGAGTTAGTTTGGTATTTTTTAGCATACTGGTTGTGTGTTTTAATACTAGATTGACTAGCAGCTGATATGAAAAAATAAAGAAATGGTGAAACAATAATTTAGATGAATCTTAGGATTTATTCTAAAGTTGTTGGAAGTTAGGAAACTTGATTTGGAGAAATCTAAGTGTTCTTAACTGATCGGGGGTTACACCTTGGTCACTTAAGTGACTAAGTCTCTCACATTTTCTCTCTTTGGTTTCTGCCCTTGACTCTCTTGTTTATATGAGAAAATTATATCATTTTCTCTTCACTTCTCACAACCGAAGGTAGCAACAGAAGGGAAGAGGAAATCAAAGGGGCAAATCCAAGGCTTAATCTCCAATTCCCGTGAGCAGCACTAATGGAACAATGCAGGAGCTATTTTCTACAAAATTCTATAGAAAAACCACTCACACTGCCACACCGTGGAGTGAGTCTCATTAAGTGAACCCACAAGTAGCACGTCGCGGTGTGAAATGCACTATGCCGAGGTATGGAGGACTAGAAAATCAGTGCGCCGCGGCGTGAAAGGGGCTGCACTAGGACGTGAGATGCAGAACTTTCCAGCATTGTGTTTTTGATGTTTTAGAATTTTCTAAGTCTTAGGATCACTCATATATGCCTTGTTAAGTGTGTTAAGGCACTAATGGGATATTTCATAAAGGAAATTACCACCTTGTATATGTGAGGAGTTGGAGAACCTATAGGCACCCAAGTGAGGGGATTTGCCTTAGGATGAAGTTGGAGAACCTTTAGGAATCCAAAGTATGGGAAATGCCTTAGGATAGAATTGAGAGACCCTAGACACCCAAAGTGAGGTGAAGTGTCAAAGGGTAGTGTGTTGGGAAACCTTAGGCTTCCATTGTGTGGTGGAATGCCATAGGGTAGTCTTAAGAACCTTAAGCATCCAAGGGTGATGGAATGTAATAAGGTAGTGTTTAGAACCTTGTTCAACATGAGGTTGACTTTGAAATGACTTGTGAAGTGATAGTGTGAGGTTCTAGATACAAGATTAGTAGTGTTGAGACACAATTACTGGTATTTCATGGAAAGAATAACCACCTAGCTTATGTGAGGGTTTTGAGAAACCTTAAGCATCATTTGAGATATAGAATGCCATAGGTAAATACCTAGATGATAACTCCATGAAATGTAGTTATTTATGCCCCATAATTGTGCTTCACAGCATGCTTAATCCTTATTTTTTATGCATATTTGGAAGGTTTTATGCTTATATTTGTTAAATGTCATTTGGATACCTTCCTTTATGTTTTTCAGCAATTTGTGCATATTTGTTGATTGATTAAGTGAATTTATAATTATATTTAACTTGGTACCTTATCTAATACAGGAAAGGCTCAAAAGAGACAAATTGATGCAAGCCAAGGCCCAGCATTGGAGGAAAGAAGCTAAGGAAGAATTCCAGAGCTCCACGCCTCAGCGTGGAAATGTTCACACCGCGGCGTGATGGTCTCAGCCAGCCACATACTAACAGGACAGACAGCTCCACGCCGAGGCATGGGAATTTGCACACCGCGGCGTGCGTCGGCGAGCTGAGCCTATTTATTCTATTTTGCACGCACTCTCTCGAGCTCTCTCAGTTTCTCTCTTTTAGGCTTTAGGTTTTTAGTTTTCTGGGTTAGAGGCTGTGGCTAGATCTCCATTAGAGGTGGAGATGGAGCTTGGGGAGCTAATGATGGAGCCCTCTTTCCATTGGAGGAGGATCCGAACTTCAATGGCGAAATCCATAAGCTTTCTCCTTCTCTCTTTTCTCTTTTCTCTTCCTCATTCTTGAACATGTATTTTGTAATTTGTTCTCATGTTCATTGTATAGCTGAGCTTTATTTAGGGATGACTTTGAATCCTTTTATTAATATTAATGATTTGTTCTTCTCTGAGTTTGTGTGAATCTTTGATTTTGTTCAATCATATTGTGCTTAATGCTCTTGAGTGTTTGGCCAACGTTTGAGTTATTTGATAAAATCTAATGAACCTAGACATAGGAATTTTGGTTTGAGATCATATGTATGGTTGATGCATGTTCGATTCTATTCCAATGGCGGGATGAGTTGATTCGCTAATGAGATAGACATATACCTCTTTGCCATGCATAGCACATGTTTGAGAATAGATCTTAAAGAGTGGATTTTTTGTATTAGCTCTCAAGGACACTTAGAGAGTTGGGCAAATGACACCATGGTTAGATGACCTAGACATAGGCGTTTAGCTAATGTAGATTCTCAAGCTAACCTAATCATTGCATTCATATTTATGAAGAGGATTGCGTGTTGTTGGTTGAAGTAATAGGTGAAGGAGGATTTCTCTAAACTCTAACCATTTATCCTTATTGCTTTATGCCTTTACTTTCTTTACTTTTATCCATTTTTATGTTCTTAAATAGAGTTAGGTAAGCTATCGGTTAATTCTTAGCAGTGGAAATAAACTTATCCTTGTGGGAACGATCTCTTACTCCGTAACTGTATTACTTGTGCGACCCGTGCACTTGCGGTTAGCGAATGGGCAAACACGTTTTGACCCTAACAAGTTTTTGGCGTCGTTGCCGGGGATAAGGCATTATTTCTGTATTGCTAATATTGATAATGAGCTTGCTTAATTCTAATTCAAGTTTTTATGTTTTGCTATTGTAAATAGTTTTAATTCATGTTTTTATGCCTTTATTTTTTGTTTGCTTAGATAAGTAGTTATAGTTTGATTTTGTGTTTTTGTTATGTTTTTGTTGTACATTCTGTGTTTTAAATTTTTAGACTTGTTTTGGAGGTGCTATGGGCCAAAATGGAGCACCGGTTTCGGCGGAGAGACGAGTTTCTTTGAGTTTTGCGGCCCGACCTCTCACGCCGCGGCGTGAGAATGTCCACGCTGCGGCGTGATAGTCTCAGCCTGATCAGGAACACACCAGAGAGCTCCACGCCTCAGCGTGGAAATGTTCACGCCTCGGCGTGGCCCCTTTTTGCATTTTTCTATTATTTTTCTCTATTTTTCTTTATTTAATAATGCTCAGTTCTAGTTGGGATGCTGTTTTGACTTGCTCAAGTACCCTATAGACCATGAACACTAAGAACACACATCACTTTGGTTTGGGGGAGTATCATTGCATGTTTTTCACCCTTAATGCTTAATGTTTACACATGTTTTGATACTTTAAGTATGTGCTAGTGATAGTCATCATACTTTCATGATTCTATCTTGCTTTGGCCATTACTGGTGGGCTGTTCATAAAAATTTCAATTTTTAACATTCTCTACATGATGTTATGCATGCTTGAATGAAAAATGATGAACCTTTTGAATGCATGATTTGTTGCCATTTGCTAGTGTAATTTTGGTTGGCCAATGATATAAATGCTTGCGATTGTCCTTAATTCATTTATGAAACCATTCACGATCTTGAAGCATGCTTAAGCAATCTTGTTTGTTTTTATGCATGATGTGTTTCTCACTTAGATACTTGTTTAACTTTGAAAAGATTTGAGTATTTATTTAGAGAATGTTTATAGATTGTGCATATGGATGATTTCTACTATCCTTGAAATTGTTTTGCAACTCTCTTGAGGCGAAATCCTAGATTATGCATGATTGAGGAAGTGATTAGGGCATTGTTTGGACCGGTTGAGCCTTTCAAGCTTACCCTTACATGATTATATCCCTAGGTCCCCTTTTGAAGTTTTCTAAATGTTTGGCCTTCTGTGTTCTTCTTTCACCCTCATATTTCCTACCTTGTAACCATTCTAATGCATGCGAAAGCATTGCAATCTTTTCCTTCCCTTTATGTTTGTCAGGTGCATGATATGTTATTTCTTCACTTGAGTCCATTGTTTAGGGTATTTATGTTGTTCAATACAAAAGTGGCTTGAAGGAACCATTTGTTGTATAAGAAGTTATTTTTGTTAAAGAAAAAGAAAATACAAAAAGAGAAAAAGAAAAGAAAAGAAAAACAAATGAATGAAAGAAAGCATAAATGAAAAAAAGCATCGAGTGGTTCTGAATAGTGTTATTGGTTTCATTTTGTATACCCCTGTTGTAGTGACTCAAGTCTTGAAATATCATGTTATGTTTCTCAATGTTTGTATGTTTTCCATTCCCCTTTGTTCTTCACCTCATCACCTTGGCCTTACATTACAAGCTATAAAGTCCCTTTTGATCCTCAAACATGTGTGATTTACATTAGTGGAGAGAGAGTTGTGCTACAATTTTGTGGAATCTTGATTTGTATCCATGTGTAGGTTCATAAACTTATTTGAATGAGTATGATTTGAAAAAGATAAGTATAACTTGCACGTTTGTGAGAGATGCCATGTGCATGATTGGAAGCTTGATTGATGGCATGTTAAGAATTGTGTATGTCTTGAGCTTAACTGTGAGGCATGTGCATTCTTTGAGGGCCATTATAATCATTGTGCACAGGTTGTGGTTAAAAGAAAATTGAATTTATCATTGTTGAAAGCATGTGAGCATGAATTGTCAAAGTGAATTTTCTTAGTCATACTTTGTGTTGCTCGAGGACTAGCAACATCTTAAGTTTGGGAGTGTGATAACTCCATGAAATGTAGTTATTTATGCCCCATAATTGTGCTTCACGGCATGCTTAGTCCTTATTTTTTATGCATATTTGGAAGGTTTTATGCTTATATTTGTTAAATGTCATTTGGATACCTTCCTTTATGTTTTTGAGCAATTTGTGCATATTTGTTGATTGATTAAGTGAATTTACAATTATATTTAACTTGGTGCCTTATCTAATGCAGGAAAGGCTCAAAAAAGACAAATTGATGCAAGCTAAGGCCCAACATTGGAGGAAAGAAGCTAAGGAAGCATTCCAGAGCTCCACGCCTCAGCGTGGAAATGTTCACGCCACGGCATGAGGGTCTCAGCTAGCCACATACTAACAGGACAAATAGTTCTACACTGAGGCGTGGGAATTTGCAAGCCGCGGCGCGCGTCGGCGAGCTGAGCCTATTTATTCTATTTTTCACGCATTCTCTCGAGCTCTCTCAGTTTCTCTTTTTTAGGTTTTTAGTTTTCTGGGTTAGAGGCTGCGGCTAGATCTCCATTGGAGGTGGAGATGGAGCTTGGGGAGCTAAAGATGGAGCCCTCTTTCCATTGGAGGAGGATCCGAGCTTTAATGGCGAAATCCATAAGCTTTCTCCTTCTCTCTTTTCTCTTTTCTCTTCCTCATTCTTGAACATGTATTTTGTAATTTGTTCTCATGTTCATTGTATAGCTGAGCTTTATTTAGGGATGACTTTGAATCTTTTTATTAATATTAATGATTTGTTCTTCTCTGAGTTTGTGTGGATCTTTGATTTTGTTCAATCATATTGTGCTTAATGCTCTTAAGTGTTTGGCCAACGTTTGAGTGATTTGATAAAATCTAATGAACCTAGACATAGGGATTTGGGTTTGAGATCATATGTATGGTTGATGCATGTTCGATTCTATTCCAATGGCGGGATGAGTTGATTCGCTAATGGGATAGACATGTACCTCTTAGCCATGCATAGCACATGTTTGAGAATAGACCTTAAAGAGTGGATTTTGTATTAGCTCTCAAGGACACTTAGAGAGTTGGGCAAATGACACCATGGTTAGATGACCTAGACATAGGCGTTTAGCTAATGTAGATTCTCAAGCTAACCTAATCATTGCATTCATATTTATGAAGAGGATTGCGTGTTATTGGTTGAAGTAATAGGTGAAGAAGGATTTCCCTAAACTCTAACCATTTATCCTTATTGCTTTATGTCTTTACTTTCTTTACTTTTATCCATTTTTATGTTCTTGAATAGAGTTAGGTAAGCTATCGGTTAATACTTAGCAGTGGAAATAAACTTATCCTCGTGGGAACGATCTCTTACTCCGTAACTGTATTATTTATGCGACCCATGCACTTGCGGTTAGAAAATGGGCAAACACGTTTTGACCCTAACACTAGAACCTTGAGCAACATGAGGTTGCATTGAGAATCACTTGTGAAGTGATAAAGTAAGGTACTAGGTGTTGTATGCTAAGTTTACTTGACTAGTTGTAATTGTTATCATACATAGGTTGCTCCTTTGTGTAGAAAGTAGAGCTGGAGATGCATGAATGACATTTACTCCCTTATGAGACAAGGTTGAGATAGAGGAAGTACTAGAAATGTGACTTTGCTCCTTATATGATAAGTGAGCTTAGTTGGTACGTTTGCTAGTTTTCCTTTGTCACTTAGTTAGGAAGGACCTAGTGATGAGTGAAAGTGTTTGTAAAATACATTGCATGTTTTATTTTCAAACTTGCTATTTGCTATTTCCTATGTATTGTAACCTTAGATGATGTGAACGACCATATGGCCTGAGAATGAGGTGTTGGATCTAAATTCTCCTAGCATTTATGCTATTATGGTCAGGGTTACCAGTATGGGGGTGGTAGTAGTACTCTTACCTTTGTAAGGGTAAGGTATTCACCTATTACCAAGTGGTGTATAGGCTCTGAGGCCTATCTTGCTTAGTATATACAAGGGAATGTGGTTCCTAGGAATGAGCAAGTAGCATGTTTTTTTTAAAACTAAAAACCTGCATTAGCATTGCATAATCGTATTAGTAGGACTTTGTGTGAGCATAACCATACATCATAACATAAGGCATTGCATTTGTTGACAACTGTATAAGCGGTTGTCTTTCTTGCTTGATAATATCTTATGATTGTATGGACAGTTGTTTAATATCATTGATAGTTATGCTTGTGAGATAAGATTATGGCTTGTCTTGTGAACGTTACATAGGGTCGTATATATATTCTGATAGTATTGAGCAATAACTCGTTTATTTGTTGCAGGCATAGTCTTATGTTTATAGTGTGGTTTATTCATTGTGAATGTTTAAACTCTGGTATTGGCTACTTATACTGAGAAATTGTGATTTCTCACCTCGTGTGTTGCCATATAAATCCAGGTACAAGCAAAGGGATGCAGAAGAAGTAGAAGAACTAGCATAGTTTATTTTGTTTCTTTTGAGAATATGTTGTATATTCTTTTTATGTTACTTTGAGGTTGTATAAAGTTATGTCTTACAGCTTGCCTTTGTGAGGCTAATAATGTATGTATATAACTTTTTGTTGTTCAGGCTCTCCATATTTATTTATGAATGAATGTTTTGAGTTTAGTTTGTTGTTTTAAGTTAGAAGTAGCAAAGCTAGTACTGTGCACCTTATATACGACAGATATATCAAGTTCTCAGTATTGGGATGTTAGAAATCATCAATCACTAACTCAAACCACTAAATTTGGATTCAAGAACAAAATCATTCATCCAAACCTATTTTTCCACTTTGTGCATCAAACTCATACCATGAACAAGTCATAAACAACCATTGAAACACATTCTAGTAAGTAAAACACTTCAAACACCTCTAAAACCCAATTTGACTTATTATGCATGAAATATGCATCAATGGTGAAAATGGAGAAAAGAAGCTACAAAACTCTAATTCCCTACCAAAAAACTTTGATGATGGCTAAAAGATCACAAGCTTTCCTTTTCCCTTTAATTCCTTATTCTTTCTCTCTTCTTCCTCCTTTGTTTTCTCCTCCTTCCTTTGCTTGCTTTCTTTCTCTTCAGATGGAGCTACTAGACCATGAGAAACCAAAGAGAGAATGAGAGAAAAATAAAGAAATATCTCAAAGAAATTAATGTGAGTGAAACAACATCATATCTTATTCTTGTTTTGCATGCCTTTTTATGCATTTTAGGCATTTTAGTTTCCCTTTTTATTTGTTTTTCCATTAGTTCAAATAACTGCGGTGCTTGTGGTGTTATTGTGCAGGATTGGTGCTAGATTGGCTTAGAAATGGATGGAAAGCTTGCATGATTGAAGTTGGAGCTTTACGGATAGCAAATTAGGGAAAAAGACTCATTCCAGAGAGTTCCACGGCTTGCCCATGGAATTTCCCATGGCCATGGTTCGAGCAGTTGCGTGAAGAAGCAAAAGTGATTTTTCAGAGAATTCCACGGCCTGGCCGTGGAATGATCCATGGCCATGGAATTCTGTCAACAAGATCCACGGCCAACTCATGGAATGATCCTCAAACATGGATCGCAGTCCGAGTCAGTTTTTAAGTTTCATTTTTATTTCTTTTGATGGGCTTAGACCAGTTGAAACCCTAGGGGTTTATATAGATGCTCTGAATGTAATATGGGGGTTCCAATTTGGTTTAAAGGAGGCACACTTGGAGGCTCTGGATCTTGATCTTTCTCCTCTCTTCTCTCTTTGATTACGGGTTTGGATGTTCTTAAATTTGATTTCTTGTTTCTTTTTCTCCATGTTTGAGTAGTTCTCTTTGTTTCTAGGATTGGGCAATGCCCTTTGATACATTGATGATGACTAATTGACTTTGTTTACCCTTTTTATTAATCTTGAATGTTCTTTGATTCAATCCTTATTGCGCTTATTCATGTGAATTTACTGGCCACATATTTGCATCTTATAGATATCTAGGGACGTACTGAGAGGTGAACCTAGGTGTTGGAACCATAAGAATTGAACTTAAGGTCTAAATCACGAGAGTAGGTTTAGTCTTTCGAGGATTCAATAAATTACCATAAAGCGTAATGGGTTTAATTTAAATTCAATTACCACGAAAGTAGGAATTGGTTTAATTGGGCACGGTTCTTATCTCTTGAGAAAGAACATTAACTAATTTAGGGTAATTCACCTTCAATTGAATTTCAATTTTAATAAAAGGGTTGTCAATTAGGATTTGTCTTGTATCATTGTGGTTACCCCAATCTTGGAAGCTTTCTTGAATTTGAAAAACCTTTCTTAATAACTTACTATTTTTGTTCTCAATTTTGCACTTTAATATTTATTTATTTAATTGCTTGGTTACTACATTCTTATCACTCAACAATTTTATCCCCTTTGTTTAATTTAATTGAATTAATTAATTAATTGGTATTTATAGACACAGTCCCTGTGGATTCGATCTTTTTATTACTTGACGACAAAATCGTACACTTACGGATTTCACACATCAGAAATCACATATAAGGGTTGCGGAAATGTGAGTGACCTAAGTAACTTATGATATTTTATAGTATCAACAATATCTACTAAGAACACTTAGATTTCTCCAAATCAAGTTTTCCAAGTCTCAATAACTTTAAAATAAATACTAAGATTCATTAAAAAACTTGTTTCACCAGTATCCTAAATTTGCATATCTGCTACTAGCTAATCTAGCATTAAATGCTCAACCAGTATGCCTTAAAAAATCAAACTAACTAATTAATCCCAAATTTTAACCATATCACCATCTACACATTTGTGACATAAAAATAAATTATCCACATTTATTTCCATTAGCTAAGCCATTTATGCTAATATCTAGGTTATTTTAAGCTACTTTTCATCTCCTAGGTTGTAACAAAGTGCCTAAACTAACTCAAATTATCATAAAATTAAGCACGTATTTAAAAAAGTATTAAGCTACCTCTATAACTATTTACAAGTCTAACATGTTTTAAAGGATGTTATATTTCTTCTCTTCTTTTTATAATTTTGTCCCCAAAATTGCTTACCTCATATAAACAATTGTGGGTAGTCTTACTACACGTAGGACTCTAACTCCCAAGTCGCCTCCTCAAAGCCAGCACCATCCCAAAGCACCATCAGTAGATGAATATGCTTACCTCTAAGCTCTTTGACCCCTCTGCCCACAATCCTTACCGGTAGCATAGCATAAGACAAATCATCCCTTAACTACACAAATTCATTTCTTATGACATGTAAAGGATCTGTATTATACTTCCTAAGTTGTGACACATGGAAGACATCGTGAAGATTAGACAAACTAGGAGGAAGGGAAATTTGGTAGGCTACATGCCCAATTCTTTTTAGAATTTAGAAGGCAGACTTGGTTAGTCTATCCACTATAACCCAAACCGCATCAAATCCTAGATAAGTCCTGGGTAACCCAGTTAGAAAATCCATTGTGATGTTATCCCATTTCCACTCAGGAATTCCTAAAGATTGAAGAGGTCTAAAGGGTTTTTGGTGTTCTATCTTGACCTCTTGACAAGTTAGGCACCTAGACACAAACTCGGCTATGTCCCTCTTCATTCCAAACTGTAACATCCCAAAAATTATCTCATTCATCATAAATAGTCGTTTTATAATATTTGAGATTTTTAAGAAATTTTTTAGATTTTTCTAGTAACTTTAAATAATTTAATATATTTCTCATTTTACGTGCCCACTGAACAGAGTCAGTATAACACTCTGAAAATTGTTTGTTTCATGACAAATAGTCATTTTCTAATATTTGTGATTTATATGAATTTTTGTGAATTTTTCCGGAAACGTCAAATATTTTAATATATTCCTCACTGAGCAAAGTCAATGTGACGCTTTGAAAATTATTTGTTTCATCACGAATAGTCGTTTTCCAATATTTGTGATTTTTGAGAATTTTTTTGGATTTTTTTGGAAACATTGAATATTTTAGTATATTCTTCATTTTGCGTGCGCGTTGAGCAGAGCCGAGAAAACGAAATGTTTTCCTTGAGGCTGGTAAACTTTGAACTGTGGAAGCGTCGACGGGGGATCTTACTAAACCCGAGGTCGGGCACAATTTACGAAGTTTATGTTTTTTAATATTTTATCTGATAAATAAAATCCCTATACGCACTGTTAAATAAAATTTTGCAGTACGCTCTATTATCCGATGGATAATTAATACTGGCTTGTGTACTGCAACAATTATCCATTGGGTAATAACCTATAGTTAAAATCCTAATCACCTTATTATTTAATTACTTTATCACCCTATCTTATCCTAAAGCAATCCACATTATGTCTAATCAAATCATCTTTATTGGAAAAAGCTACAAGCTTCTCAAAGAAGCCAAGCACACTTCTCTCTCCTCCCTCACACTCCCACACGGCTGCATGCACATTTTGGGGAGCCAAAAATGTGCTTCACTCAATCAATTAATCAATTCTAATTTCAAAGTCAAAAAGTCATCTCTTCTCCTATTAACTTCTCTCTCTAACATTTTCTCTTCCTTCTCTCTTCTTCACTTTACCAAGCTCTTCTCTTTCTTTTCTTTTCTCCTCTCCACGGCTGCACCCTCTTGATGAACCTACAAAAATTCATATTTTTACGGTTCAAAATCTTGGGTTTTCATCCTCTTTAATCTTTTTGATTGAGTTTGTTCTCAAATTTCTTTTATTTTTAGTTATTCTAAATTATATTTTAATTATGTGATTTTATGTGCTTTTGTTAGGTATTTGCATATGGAAAAACTGGACACTTGAATGATGAAGAAAAGCTGAAAAATCAAGTTAGGAGCTCATTGAGCGCCTGAGCGCTAGTCGAACACTTGAGAGCTAGCGGTGGGCGCTTGAGCGCTAGTTGCGAATACTACATCGTTACTTGAGTGATCGAGCGCCCCGAAGGTATTTGGAGAATAAGCGCTGCTATTTGGACGCGTAATAACAACGGCGTGAAATTCTTATAAAAAAGAAAGTTTTGCCAAATTGAACACATCTTTGCACACTTTTCTTTTTACATACTCTTAGACACTTGGAGAGAAGACAGCAGACGTCAAGAGACACAAACCCTAATGTGGTGTGGGCGCAATTAGGCTTGAAGATTAGGAATTTTCTCCAACCTTTCCACCTTTCTACAATGGAGTTTGTCATATTCTTCTCTTTGTGTTCTTCTTTTTCCATGTGTAACTAATTTCCCATTATTAGGGGGATGATGGATCTTGTTTTGGATGATTTTATGTGTTTAATTTATGTTTCTTTTATGATTTACATGTTTATCTCTATTCCTAATGCTTTTCTGAATCTGGCCAATTTAGGAATGATCTTTTGGGTTTATGTATGATTTGGGAAAATTTGCATGAACCTAGAACTTGTGATAAACACCATAACTTCTGCAATCACTAGGAATAAACGTTGTAGGTTATGTGGTCTTTCTTTTAATTCCCTCGTTCTTGATAATACCTTTCTAATTGGGGTTAGACTAAGGGATTAGTTAATTTCAATCAGCGTAAAAGGATTAATATACCAAGGGATTGGGTACTAATTAATTTTGGGAATTGACCATAAATCATTGAAATAGAACATAGTTAAACTAATATTTGAGTGTGCATCTAAAGAGTTCAAGTGAAATCTGAACCCTAACGCTTTAACATTATTATTTTTCACCCATTTGATTTATTGTTTGCTGATTTTTATATTTTTTTAATTTAATTTTTACCAACTCTCTTTTTGTTAGCTTAAATAGTGTTATTTTCAGTTAATTTAGTAATTAATAACTTAATCCTCGTGGGATGATACTCTACTCACTTTTTATTACTTTTGTCGATTCTTGCACTTGCCGATATCCGCATCAAGTTTTTAAGCGTCGTTCTTAGGGATTATTGTTATTAATATTAAATAATAGTTGAAAAGACACTAATTTGAGCATTTTTTTTGGTTTAATTTTTGTTTAATTATTTATTTTTAATTTTAATTTTAATTTTTCTTTAATTTTTTTTAATTTATAGATAATTATTTTTCTTATTTAATTTCATTTTTTTCATTTAATTTTCCTTTTAATTTGTTTCTTTGTTTTCTTGATTTATTTTTATTAGTCATTTATTTTTATTTTTATTTTTAATTTCCTTCTTTACTTCATTTTGGTTTACTTGTTTGGTTGTTTATGCAAGGTTCTCTAGAATCAAAAGAATTATTTTTTGATCCAGAGATAGAGAGAACAGCTAGAGCAAACAGAAAAGCAGCTAGAGAAAGGAAGAAGCTTGAAGAAGTAGAGGAAAAGATGATAGAAAGAGTTGTAACTGCAGAGCGAAGACGTACATTAGCTGACTATGCTACCCCATCTGCTAAGAATATTTCTACTAGTATTGTGCGTCCTGCTATTCAGGCCAATAATTTTGAGATTAAAGCAGCACTTCTACAGCTGGTGCAGCAGAATCAGTTTGGGGGAGGCCATGCAAAAGATCCAAACTTACATATTGCGAATTTCTTGTAGCTCTGTGATACTTTTAAGTATAATGGCGTTACTGATGATGCCATTAGATTACGACTGTTCCCATTTTCACTCAGAGATAAGAGCTGGCTACAAGCCTAGCCACAAGGGAGCATCTCTACTTGGGAGGATTTGGTTAGCAAATTTTTGACTCGATACTTTCCTCCATCAATGTTTGTGAAGATAAGGAGTGAGATTGCTTGCTTTACTCAGAATCAGGGAGAATCTCTCTATGAAGCATGGGAGAGATTCAAGGAGCTATTAAGGAGATGTCCTCACCATGCATTTGAGGTTTGGCAACAGGTACAAATATTTTATAATGGTTTAAATCATTCCACAAGACTTATGGTGGATGCATCTGCAGGTGGGTCTTTAAACACTAAGACTCCTGAAGAGGCTCAAGAATTATTTGAGGTTATGGTCACTAATGAATATCAGTTGCCTAGTAGGAGAGCATTAGTCAGACAAGGAGTAATGGAGCTTGGTACTTTCGATGCCTTACTTGCTCAAAACAAAAGTATTTCTCAGCAGTTGGCTAACCTAACTAAGCAAGTGGAGAGTATGCAGGTAAATTCTGTGAACCATCAAAGGTTAATTTGTGACTTCTATGGAGGTAATCATGCTAATGGTGGATGTGAGGCAAGCAATTCTGGTTTTAGTTCTCAAGAGCAGGTAAATTATATGGGTAATCCTTCCAGACCTCAGGGTGTTCCATTTTCAAATACATATAATCCAAGGTAGAGGAATCATCCCAATTTTTCTTGGAGCAATCAAACAGTGCCATTGAATCCTCAACCAGAGAAGAAATCTCCTCTTGAGATTACAGTGGAGAAACTCTCTTTGCAGACCTCTGTTTTTATGCAACAGACTTCAACTTTTATGGAAGAGTCGAGGGCCAATTTTAAGAATCATAAGGCGGCAATTAGAAGTTTAGAGAATCAAGTGGGGCAGATAGTAAAACAGTTTCAAGAGAGACCTCCAGGCACCTTCCCGAGTGATACTGTTATCAATCTAAAGGAACAATGTCATGCAATTACACTAAGAAGCGGCAAGACTTTGGATGGACCAGTTAAGGAAATTGATGTTTCCATTGCAGATGTCCCATCTCAAGAGTGCTATAATGAAGAAGCTAAAGAGGAGCAACCAAAGTGGTAGAGGAAGAAGAAGGAATATGAGAAGAAAATAGTTGATTCTTCACTTTATGCTAAACTTCCTTATCCTCAAAGATTCAGGAAGGAGATTCAAGAAAAGCAGTTTTCCAAGTTCTTAGAAGTCTTCAAAAAGCTGCAGATTAACATTCTTTTTGCTGAGGCACTTGAGCAGATGCCCTCTTATGCAAGGTTCATGAAAGATTTGCTGTTAAAGAAGAGGAAGCTAAAAGAAGATGAGACTGTGGCACTTTCTGAGGAGTGCAGTGCTATAATTCAGAGGAAACTACCTCTTAAATTGAAAGATCCAGGTAGTTTCATTATTCAGTGCACTATTGGTGAGTTGACTATTGAGAAAGCTCTATGTGACTTAGGGGCTAGCATCAATTTAATGCCATTGTCAATTCTCCGCAAGCTTGGGATTGATAAAGTGAAGCCAACTACAATGTCTCTTCAACTAGCTCATAGATCAATTAAGCACCCATATAGTATAGTGGAAGATTTGCTAGTGAAGGTTGACAAATTCATTTTCCCAGCTGATTTTTTGATTTTGGATATGGATGAGGATGTTGATATTCCTCTGATTCTTGGAAGACCATTCTTGGCTACTTCAGGAGCGTTGATTGATGTGCCTAGAGGAGAGCTTATTTTGAGGGTGGATGGTGATCAGGTGACTATTAATGTTTTTGATAAATCTGCACTGACATCAGATCTCTATGCCCCTATCAAATGCATTCAAGACAAGCCTCTACAGGATTTGGCTAATAAGATTCCTTCATCATCAGTCAATGCTGATTTTCCTTCTCCTAAGATGGTTGATGAAAAGGAGAATGGACCTCCTCTTTCTAAAAGTGCTGTACTTGAGAAAGATCCTCCAGCTTCCACTGATTTATTGCAGATTGATTCCAGAGGCAGTGACAGAGTATGGAGGTAACGAGCTGATAAGAGAAAAATGTCATTCTACTTCTCTTGCTTCAAGTCACCTTGATGAATAAAAGGCAACGTCGAGCTAATGATGTTAAACAAGCGCTTTTTGGGAGGCAACCCAAATTTTCTCTCTTTTTCTCTTTTATTTTTATTTTTATTTTGTTATTTTCTTATTTTATTGACTAACATTTCTCTTTGTCTTAAAGTTTGCTAATGTTGAGACGGCGTAGGTGCCTCCCTAAGTTCGGAGCCTTTCTAGGGGGGATGTATATAGTTGTCAGCCGCCAAAAAGAGTTTTTCTTTTCCTTTCTTGCATTTACTCATTTTGTTATTTGTTCTTTTTATTTTTATTTTGTCATCATCATCCCTATTGTGTTTTGAGTCATTTTATGCATGCCGGTATGTTGAATTGAATATCCAATGATTGTTTGAATTGTGGATTGATTTGATTTCTTGGGGATAGCACATGAGAATTTATGAGTTTCATTTATCTCTATTGTTTCAATTGTGTATGTATGTTCTTCCCATCTTTATGATTGATAGACTTTGGATTTTAATTACATGTCAAGCTTAGAGAAAGTTTATGGGATTGCATGTGTGTGGATGATTTGCATCTAGAAGTTGTTTGATTCTCTCTTGAGGCGAAATCCTAGGCAGTGCATGATTAAGGAAATGATAAGGGTTTTCTTTGGACCGTTTGAGCCTTTCAAGCCAACCTGTAAACACAGTTTATCCCTAGGTCCCTTTTGCAGCCTTGTTATTGTTTGGCCTCTGTTTCTTTTCTTTACCCATATTTTCCTTTTCCCATACCCATATGAAAAAAAAAGAAAAATTCTTTCTTACATAACCTCTGTTGAATGCATATTTTGTATTATTTTATTATTCAAGTTTTCATTATTTTGGTGCATGAAGTTTTATGGAGCTGAAAAATTTTAAAGAAAAAAGAAAAAAAAAAACAAGAAAGTTCACCCAAAGTATTACAAAGAAACAAGTCTGGGGTGAAAATTGTTGAAAAAGAAAAAAAAAAGTGAATGTTGTGTTGTTTCTTATGCTCCGTTTTGCACTTGTCTTGTATTTTGAGGCTTGAATTGTGAAATTTACATGATTTTGTATCTCAACTTTTATTTTCATTATCCTACCACTTCTTTCTTAACCCATACCCTTGGCCTTACGTTACAAGCTTTTAAAGACCCTTTTGATCTTTGATTGTGTGTTGTTTACATTAGTGGAGAGAGAGATGAAAAATAACCCTATGGGTGTGGATTTGACGTGCATTTGCAATTTTATAAACTTATTTGGGCTTGTACTCTTTGAGGAGATTGAGTATTTCATTCATGTTTTTGGGAAGTCATTTGTGCATAAGAGTTGCATGTGATAGACGATGTGATAATTGGATTGTTCATGTGTGACACTTTGAAATTAGATTGTGAAGTAGTTTTTGAGGATATGAATGATTTTTGATACCCGGTGTTGCCATGTTTGAGTTTGCTTTGAGTTTTAGTTTTGTTTTATTTTGATTTTCTTTTACTTGAGGACAAGCAAAAGCTTAAGTTTAGGGGAGTGATGAACTTACAAAAATTCATATTTTTACGGTTCAAAATCTTGGGTTTTCATCCTCTTTTAATCTTTTTGATTGAGTTTGTTCTCAAATTTCTTTTATTTTTAGTTATTCTAAATTATATTTTAATTATGTGATTTTATGTGTTTTTGTTAGGTATTTGCATATGGAAAAACTGGACACTTGAATGATGAAGAAAAGCTGAAAAATCAAGTCAGGAGCTCGTTGAGCGCCTAAGCGCTAGTCGAGCGCTTGAGCGCTGGCGGTGGGCGCTTGAGCGCTGGTTGCGAATACTACATCGTTACTTGAGTGACTGAGCGGCTGAGTGCTGGACGCATAACAGCAGCATGAAATTCTTATAAAAAAGAAAGTTTTGCCAAATTGAACACATCTTTGCACACTTTTCTTTTTACATACTCTTAGACACTTGGAGAGAAGACAGTAAACGTTAAGAGACACAAACCCTAATGTGGTGTGGGCGTAATTAGGCTTGAAGATTAGGAATTTTCTTCAACCTTTCCACCTTTCTACAATGGAGTTTGTCATATTCTTCTCTTTGTGTTCTTCTTTTTCCATGTGTAACTAATTTCCCATTGTTAGGGGGATGATGGATCTTGTTCTTGGATGATGTAACTTTCTTTTATGGGTTTAATTTATGTTTCTTTTTTATGATTTACGTGTTTATCTCTATTCCTAATGCTTTTCTGAATCTGACCAATTTGGTAATAATCTTTTGGGTTTATGTATGATTTGGAAAAATTTGCATGAACCTAGAACTTGTGATAAACACCATAACTTCTGCAATCGCTGGGAATAGACATTGTGGGTTATGTGGTCTTTTTTTTAATTCCCTCGTTCTTGATAATACCTTTCTAATTGGGGTTAGACTAAGGGATTAGTTAATTTCAATCAGCGTAAGAGGATTAATATACCAAGGGATTGGGTATTAATTAATTTTGGGAATTGACCATAAATCATTGAAATAGAACATAGTTAAACTAATATTTGAGTGTGCATCTAAAGAGTTCAAGTGAAATCTGAACCCTAATGCTTTAACATTATTATTTTTCACCCATTTGATTTATTGTTTGCTGATTTTTATTTTTTTTTAATTTAATTTTTACCAACTCTCTTTTTGTTAGCTTAAATAGTGTTATTTTCAGTTAATTTAGTAATTAATAACTTAATCCTCGTGGGACGATACTCTACTCACTTTTTATTACTTTTATCAATTCGATGCACTTGCCAATATCCGCATCACCTCTCCTTCTTCTACCATTTTTGATTTATTTCAAGCAACCACTTTGCTTGAATCCATCCCTCCATTGAAGCTTTTCTCTTCTTGTTAAAATCACCAACAAAGGAGTCAACTTTTCTCTTCCCCTTTTCTCTCCAAAATCACCGGCCACACACCACCATAATCCTCCATTTTTCTTTTTTTTTGTTTCAACTAATCACATTTATTAAACCTTCTCCTCACCATTAAACTTTTCTCTTTGGAAAGCATCACTTGATTTATCCATTTTCACCATTTTTGTTTTTCTCCATCAAGCTTTAAAGTTGGAGACTTTGAGGTAAAAGTTCATAACTTTATCATCTTTCCATCCCATTTTCATGATCCATGGTCACTATGGTGATCATGGATGCCTTTTTCAAGTTTTAATTGTGATTCTTGTGAGTTTGATGTTCTTAGGGTTTCTTTGAAGGGTGGAATCCG
Source organism: Ormosia semicastrata (assembly GCA_029884595.1). Lineage (NCBI taxonomy): Eukaryota > Viridiplantae > Streptophyta > Magnoliopsida > Fabales > Fabaceae > Ormosia > Ormosia semicastrata. The sequence continues at coordinate 84,193,670 of JAQQTO010000060.1, forward strand.
AATTTCACTTAGAGCTTCAAGAGAGTTCCATTACTTGTTTTCTCCTCTAGGTAAGAGGGAGATATTCATCCTCAACCTCTATTGGTAGTAAGGAACTTTATTTTTGTGATTGGTTGTGAGAAACCCTAGTTAGGGTTACTCTCTTTGTTTGAATGATTTGTATGGTTACATATTGTTTTTAATTTGTTTAAGTTATTTGATTGATTAGTTATGTATATTGGCATACTTGGATGGGTTAGGAACCTAAAATGGAAGAAAATGACCTAGATCACCTCTAGGAGGCTCACGGTCTTAGGTCCCAAAATTAGGGTTCTTAGTGAAAATTTATAACAAGTGGAAGACATAGCTAATCAAGTGGACAATATGTAATTAATGGGATGAAAATTTAGAATCCTAAGATTTAGTGAGGCTCACGGCCTCTAGGGATTAAAAATGGCCTAATCATGTGACTTCCTACAACTATGATGTTTAATCAATCAAGTGAACAAGTAAGAGGATTGTGTAATGGAAAGAGATTAATTTGGTAACCTAAAGGAACTCTTTGGACTTTAAGAACAAATAAAGATGAGTAAGACTTGGGAAAGATCTTTGAAATAATTCTATAAGTAAGTATGATAAAAAATTAAAGTAAGGAACTTAATGACCAAGAAATGTCAAATTAAAGTGAACTTTAATCAACTACACATTTAGAAGTAAGCAGGCATTCCTAAAAAGGAAATGATCAAAAGATGAATTAGTGTTCAAAGACTTAGGACAATTTATAGTTAATGGAAGATCATGAACAAAAGTAAGAATATCGGAAGAGCCCAATTCAATCTATTCTAAGATGGTTAGATTAAAAAAAAATTAAGTGAGGAACTATTTAATTAAAGTAATGAAAATCAATTGAGCATTATAAGAGAATTACCCTAAAGAGAGAAAATTACTAAGAAGAATGTAGAAATTTAAGTACAAGTTCATAATGCACTCAAAAAGTATAATGCACACTTAAAGGACTTAATAATATTTAGTGTGGACCTATGTGTGGGACCCAATTGTGTGAATGCTTATATTAGCCAAATTGTGGTATATTACTGAAAGTATTTTATTGACGAATATACATGATAAATATGGATATATGCATGGAGTCATCATACATTGTGAAAGTCCAATGGACTATTTGTCAAGGCCATGTTGCCTAGGAGTTGAATCACACCTCAGTGCGGGTGCGAATAGACTAGTGTGGGTCCTGCTGCTGACCTTGGGGGCATCGAGGCGCGGGCGTCTCACAGTGGACAGTTGGTAGCCCCACTGGGCCGTGAGATAAACCGATGCGAACGCATCGATGATTCGCATGTGACACTGTTTTATATCGCGATCTTGTGAGAATGCCGCTGTATAGAGCTTTATTGCGCAAAATTGTTGATTATGATTTCTGAAAGCACTTGGTCCTACGCGGACGAGATACTGGCATGTCTCCCTGATCATTCTCTCTGATATTTGTGTCTAGCTCCATGGAGTAGGATTTGGTTATCATGCACATGTGCATAGTGAACACATATATATTACTTGATATTTAATTTATGCGATGATTGGAACTGCTATCTTATTGATGTTATAATTGCCTGAATTTGCTAAGTTGTTTAATATCTATTTCTTGATACTGTTTATATTCCTTGTAATGGTACATGGGCATCCTACGCTGTTTATGTTTCTTATTGCCATAATTGGTAATGAAGTTGGATATCTCACCTCTTGCTTGCACTATTCTTGTTCTATGTGCTATTTTGGTTAAAGACTGTAGAGGGGATGAGATTGTTTTTCCTAGACTTTACTGGGTATTGATCTCTTGCTTTCGAGGATGTCGTCAAGAAGAGGCTCCATTGGGTTCGTTAGGATTTTATTCACTGGTGGTGTAACATCCCGAAAATTATCTCATTCATCATAAATAGTCATTTTACAATATTTGAGATTTTTAGGATTTTTTAAGGATTTTTTCAGAAATGTCAAATATTTTAATATATTCCTCATTTTACGTGCACACTGAGTAGAGTCAGTGTAAATGCTCCGAAAATTATTTGTTTCATCACAAATAGTCATTTTATAATATTTGTGATTTTTGAGAAATTTTTTGTATTTTTTCGAAAATGTTGAATATTTTAATATATTTTTCATTTTACGTGCACATTGAGCAGAGTCAGTGTAAACACTCTGAAAATCATTTTTTTATCATGAATAGTCATTTTTTAATATTTGTGATTTTTGAGAATTTTTGTGAATTTTTCTAGAAACGTCGAATGTTTTAGTATATTTCTCGTTTTACGTGCACGCTGAACGGAGCCAGGATAACGAAATGTTTTCCCTGAGGCTGGAAAACCTTGAACTGTGGATGTGTCAACGGGGGATCTTACTAAACCTGAGGCCGAGCACAGTTACGAGGTTTGCGTTTTTTGAGGTTTTATCTGATAAATAAAATCGCTGTATCATAAAATTATCTGATGAATAATAAAATATTATTTTCATCAACTGTAACCTTTATTCACTGGGAAAATAATTCTAACAGTGTAATTAATCATCTGCTCAAGAGTATTTAATTTAGGAGACAAGCTTACTTTGCACTTTATTGAAAAATGTGCAAAGCTTCTCAATGAAGCTTTAAGGAAGCTTCTAGGAAATTTCTTCCAAGCTTCCCAAGGAAGCTAACCAATTTTTCTCTCTCCTCCCTCACACTCCACTCACGGCTGCTGCACACTTTAGAGGGGGAAAATTTGTGCTTTCATGCAATTAATTATACTACTTTAATTTCCAAAACCAAAAAGTGTTCATTCATTTTCCTTTGCACTTTCTTTCTCTACCTTCATCTTTTTCAAGCTTTTTCTCCTCCTTCTCTCTACCCCCTCCATAACCACGAAAATTTCAGCCCTTCCTCCACCATTTCTCTTCATCTTTTCTCCTCCCAAACACCATTTCTATACTCCTCTCAACCTCCTCTACAACTTCTATTTGAAAGGTTTCCTTCAAAAACCAACTTTTCCTCCATTGTCATCCAAGACAAAGCTTCAAGCTTTAAGGTAAAGCTTCCATCCTTCTTTCTTTTTCTCTTCATTTTCATGATCCATGGTCACTATGGTGACCATAGATGCCTTTTTCAAGCTTTGATTGTGATTCTTGTGAAAGTTTAATTCCCTAGGGTTTTGGTGTTGGTGGAATCCGAAAATTCAAGGGAGCTTCAAGGGAGTTCTATTGTTTGTTTTCTCCTCTACGTAAGAGGGAGATAATCCTCTTCAACCTCTTTTGGTCGTAAGGAACAATGTGTTGTGATTGATTGTAAGAAAATCCTATTGAGGATTAATCGAATAAGAGAAACAAGAATTAAGAGTGTAAATGAGAATTCATAATAAACCTTGGAAGTGTATTATTTTATTTGAATACTGATAATATGATCTTATGGGTCCATGTGAGGGACCAATGATGTGTTGATGCTTACTGTGGCCAATTGTGGCATATTGCAAAAAAGTATGTAATAATAATCATTACCTGATATATGCATGGAGTCATCATGCATTGTGAAAGTCCGGTGGACTATTTGTCAAGGCCATGTTGCCTAGGAGTTGAATCACACCTTAGTGCACGTGCGAATAGACTAGTGTTGGTCCTGCTGTTGACCTTGAGGGCGTCGGGGCGCGGGCGTCTCACAGTGGGCAGTCGATAGCCCTGCTGGACCGTGGGACAAACCGATGCAAACGTACCGACGATCCTGACCGGGCACTGTCCTATATCGCAATCTTGTGAGAATGTCGCTGTATAGAGCCTATGCGCAACATTATTGATTGACCATTTATGGTAAGCACTTGGTCCAAGGCGGACGAGATACTGGTATGTCTCCCTGATCATTCACTCCGATGTTCGTGTCTAGCTCCATGGAGTAGGATTTGGTTATCATGCACATGTGCATAGTGAACACATATATATTACTTGCCATTTAATTTATGCGATGATTGGATTTGCTATCTTATCGATGTTATAATTTCCTGGAACTATTAAGTTGTTTAATATCTGCCTCTTGATACTATTTATATTTCTTGTAATGCTACATGGGCGTCCTACACTGTTTCTGTTTCTTACTACCATAATTGGTAATGAAGTAGGATGTCTCACCTCTTTCTTGTACTTTTCTTGTTCTATGTAAATTCTTGGTTAAAGACTGTAAGTGGGAACGAGGTTGGATTCTTTTGGACTTTCTTGGTTTGACCCACTGCATTCGGTGATGTCGTCATGAAGGGGTTCTATTGGGTTCTTTCGAATTGTGTTCACTGGTGGTGCTAACACGTGGCGAGTTGACTGGGCTAGAGAGCGAGTACGATATGTTGGGGATCTGAGACTGACTGTCAAGAGGACTCGTGATGGAGATCCTATCCTGACGCTTACTACATCTATGCATTTGGAGTTTGCTCTGCCCATCCGGGAGCTATGGGGCGATCCGATTCGCACTCCCTGTGACGATGAGGATTCCATGGCATCAGCTGCTAGGGCACCTGCCCGTGGGACCGCACTCAGTCCTATACTTATATCTTTAGACGACCCGGGGGAGGATCCCGAGGTGGATCCGATGGAGTACCCAACTCCTTAGATAGGGATGTCTTATGGGTAGTTTATGTTTTCTTCTACATTAATCATGTTATGGTGTATTTTTAATATATTTACATTTTGAAGTAAATCTTGATGTATTTCATTGTGAGTGGTATGAGGAATGCGCTATGTTCTGTATGCTTTAACTTAATTAATTTAGTCCTACGTACTGTATTTTATATATATTCTCTTAAATCATATTTGTTAACAATGACTTATATATTATTGCATTCATGGCTCATGTTTCCTTTATATATGAAAAAAAAATATGTACTCATAATTTGGAAAAGTATTATGAAGAAGTTGTAGCACGCCAAAAATTTAGTGACTGCGGTATAATGACGATTGTGCCGTGGTTATTAAATCTAGGGGTGTTACAGGTCACGCTAATGCGTGGCGCGTCGACTGGGCTGGACAGCGTATACGATATGTTAGAGACTTGATCCTGACCATAAGGAGGACCCGCGATGGAGATCCTCTCCTAATACTCACTACATCAATACATTTGGAGTTTGCCTTGCCCATTCAAGGGCTATGGGTTGACCCGATTCGCACTTCCAGAGAGGACGAGGATTCGATGGCATCAGCTGCTAGGGCACCTATTCGTGGAACTGTACTCTATCTTGTTTTTGTATCTTTAGGTGACCCGGGGGAGGATCCCAAGGTGGATCCGATGGAGTACCCAACTCCTTAGACGTGGATGTCTTATGGGTAGTTTATGTTTCCTCCTGTATTATTTATTTTAAGGTGTAATTTGAGTATACCTACATTTTAAAGTCCAACTTGATGTATTTTATTTTGAGCGGTATATGAAATATGCCGTGCTATGTATGCTTTAAATTAATTATCTAGTCCTATGAACTATATCTTGGTTTTGGCTTATTAAATTATATGCGCTAATGACGGCCTATTTATTATTTCATTTGTGGCTCATATTTTCTGTATATGCACAAAAGGTTTAATTTGGATCAATATTATTTGAAAATAGTAACACGCCAAAATTTAGTATCGGTGGTATAATGACGATTATGTCGTAGATATTAAATCGAGGGGTGTTACACAAACCACCAAAACATCTTCTTCAAGTCTTGATATATCTTAGTGGCCAAAGGATGGATAGTGTACTGACTACAGTGAGCTTCTTCAAGGATCCTTTTCTTGATTCTAGATTCACATGGAATGCAAAGTCTACCTCTAAACTTAAACATCCTATCATCCGCCATATCAAATTCTCTAGGATTCCCTAAAAAGATGTGCTCACTTATATCTCTAAGAGTCTCATCTTCCTTTTGAGCTTCTAAGATATGAGTTCTCAAGTCACACATTATGTCCACTCGACTCGCACTAAGACTATGTGGTAACACAGTTACTGAAAAACTTATGTCTCAAAAACTCTCAAGAAGTTCACTCTCTTAGATCATCATATGGGACATGTGTAGGGATTTCCTATTTAGTGCATCAACCACCACATTGGCCTTACTTGGATGATACTTTAACTCAAATTCATAGTCTTTCAAAAACTCCATCCATCTCTATTGTCTCATGTTTAGCTCTTTCTGATCAAACAAGTACTTCAAACTTTTATCATCACTGAACACCTAAAATTGAACTCCATATAAGTAATGTCTCCAAAATTTTAGGGCAAACACTACTGCCGCTAACTCTAGATCATGAGTAGGGTAGTTCTCCTTGAGTGACCTCAACTATCTTGATACATAGGCAACTACTTTCCTATGTTGGATTAGAACACACCCCAAACGCATCTTTGAAGCATCATAGTACACCTCAAAGTTCTCCAAAAGGGTGTAGTAGTCAACCTCAATTTTAACTCTTGAAAACTGTTCTCACAATCCTGAGTCCACTTAAAAAGGCTAACTTTCCTAGTTAATCTAGTCAAGGGTAGCGCTAACTGAGAAAATCCCTTTATTAACCTTCTATAGTACCCTGCTAGGCCTAAGAAGCTTCTGATCTCGGTCACAGTGGTGAGTCTTGCCCACTACAACACTGCATTAATTTTACCTGGAACCACAAAAATCCCACCTTGAGATATCACATGTCCCAAAAACTGCACTTGTGAAAGCCAGAACTCACATTTAGATAGCTTGGCAAACAACCTATTCTCCTTAAGGGTCTCCAACACTACCCTCAAGTGTTGTTCATGCTCCTCCACAGTATTAGAATAGATTAGGATATCATCAACAAACACCACAAAAAACTAATCCAGGTAGCATCTAAAGATCCTGTTCATGTAATCCGTGAACAAAGTCGGTGCATTTGTCAACCTAAAGGATATCACAAGATACTAATAATGCCCATACCTAGTTCTAAGAGCAATCTTAGGGATATCTTCTTCCCTAACCCATATCAGATGATACCTATACCTAAGATTAATTTTTGAGAAAATCGCAGCTCCTTTCAATTAATTCATTAGATAATCTATCCTAAGTAATAGATACTTATTTTTTATGGTTACCTTGTTCGACTGTCTATAATCCACACAGTGCCTCATGGTATCATCCTTTTTCTTCACTAGTAACACAGGTGTTCCCCGCGGAGAAACACTCGGCCTAATGTATTATTTTTCCAACAAATCCTTGATTTGCTTCTTGAGTTATGCTAACTTTAGTGGTGCCATCCTATAGGGTGATATAGAGATAGGTCTCATACCAAACACTAAGTCTATAGAAAACTTTATTTCTCGCTCAGGTGGTAACTCTACTATCTCGCTCAGGAATACTTCAGGATATTTACTCACCATAGGTATATCACCTTAGTTTTGCTTAACCTCAGCACTTAGTGAAAACAAGAGAACATATGCTAGAGCTCCCTCCTCCAAACAGAGATTAACCTGATTCGTATTGAGATATATTGACTCAAATGAAACGATTCTGGTAGGTATATCTAATAAAAAAATCAGAGATTATCTGAAAAATTCAACATTACATGGTTGGCAAACAACCAATCCATGCCAAAATGATATCAATATCTACAAGAGGCAAATAGATAAGGTTTACATGGAAAATCATATCTTCTACCTTTACACAACAATCAAGACACACTCTGGATGTTGTAACTAGTTTACCAGTTGGAGTAGATACAAATAAGTCATATGAAAGTTTAGACACAGGTAAATTTAGCATATTCACATAATCATTAGAAACAAAGGATTAGGATACTCCCAAATCATATAACATAGTTAAAAGATGATCGTGAATTATGCAGTTACTTTGGATATGGTCGGAAGACTCAGTCACCACTTCACCACCTAGAGTGTAAACTCTCCCTTTGGCTTGTGGTTTTTGGGTAGGCACAACTTCCTTCCTCAGCAGACACTCTTTAGCAAAATGATCAAGTTGCCCACACACAAAGCACACCAAGCAAGGTCGGTCTCCATGCTGTTTCCCACAGTTGGAACATTTAAGTCCCATAAACTCCTTCTGAACCTGCTTGCCTTTCTCCTGAGGAAAGCTAGGTTTAGAAGCTCCCTTCTTGAACTTTTCGTCTCCTCGCTTCCTTTTTTGAAAGCTTTGTGATTTCGGCTCCACAAAAAGCTTCCCATCATGCCTTTCTATTATTATCCGACATTTATTCACCAAGGTTAGAAAGTCCCGAATCTCAAGCGGTTGGATGGCCTTCAAAATGTCTTCTCTCAATTCTTCCTCAAACTTAACACACTTCCAAACCTCATTGGGGTTAAGCTTGATGCAAGACAAAAATTTAGGCAACTCATTGAATTTGGCCACATACTGACCAACAAACTTTGTCCCCCTGCTCCAACCTAAGAAATTCCATCTCCTTTGCATTTTGTAGATTTTGTGGAAAGAACTTCCCCATAAAAGAATTCTTAAAGATCTTCTATGTAACAAGAGTTCTTGACATCTCAAAAGCTCTCTTGATGTCCAACCACTAATCTTCTGCTTCTCCTTCCTGTAACACCCCAACTTTTGGGATAATTACAATATAGTCCCGATTTGTACTGTTTTGTGAATTCTGTGAGTAGTAAATTTAATTTGACTGTTCCGTGAGTGTACTTGACTGTTGTATGTGATTTGCTCTGACCTAAGAAAATAATAATTTTTTGGCCGGATAAATCTTATTTTAATTAATTGGAGCTGGGGGATCTTACTAAACCCAATTCTGATTGATATATAAATTAATATCATAATTTTTCAGATTTAACTGTGTAATAAAATAATTTTATATTTTTATAATATTATTCTATAATACAAGTACCCTCTTGTCTCAAAAATAGTAAAAATCGCTTCGATTTGACCACAGATCTTTAAAAGTCTTTGTGGGACCGCGTTAGGAAAAAGCAGTCAAGTTTGTGTCTTGTTGGACAATTTCTAACCAATGAGAGCAAGTCAACAAAGGTAGGCTTGACTTTCTAAACCAATAGGAATTGGACACCTAAGGAAGCATGTGTTTTCATTTGGACCGTTGGATGAAGACTTAATGATGAAGCCTTTAACCTAAGCCATTGATCTAATCAATGGTGAGATTAGAATGATAGGTTTATGATCAAGTGATATCTACCTTAGATCTAATCTAGGGCTAAGGATTAAATATGAACCAAGGGTTAGGATTAAGTCAACAATTGCAGACTTGAAAATAGTTAGTAACCTAATTAAGCTTAATTTAACTAATCTAATTACTTAATTAGCATACTAAGTGAACTAGCTTAGTTATGAATTAATTATAATCTAAATACTAATTAGATATTCTAATATTAATTAAAGGTTATAATATGTGTTAATATATACTAAATTAATTAGTTATGTTGTTAGTATGTTAATTAAGATTGGATAGGATAATTAACCTAACAAATTACCTAATTGACTAGCATATAATTAGGTGTAATTGGAGGACAATTAAGACACTAAAATGGTGAAGGAGCTGCACGGTTTTGGGCTGCCAAGGAGGAGGCAAGGTGGCTTGGTTCTACATGGTTCTAGAAGGATTCAATGACCTAAGCCATGTGCCTAACAAGTGTGAACACTTTGTGATATTTTTACATGCAAAATCACACACTCAAGCTCCCTACACACACTCATTCACTATTTGCTGCCCTCCATATTCACTCTTCACTTTCTATTTCACCCTTATCACATTTTAACTATCCATTTCTCTCTCTAAAATACCAAAAACTCAAGCAAACATTTCTCTCTCACTTTCTCTCTCTAATTCGGCCAGCACCCTCACACACTCACCCAAGCCTTCATAATTTTAGCTCATCACATTTGAACCCAAATACCATTCTAAGCATTTTTCATTCACAAAGTTTTCCCAAATTCCTACTCCATCTTGCCTAAAATTCCACTTCTTGCTTACTTACTTAAGGGTAAGTTTGGTTTCTATGGTTCAAAACTGAATTTTTAATTTTGTAACCATGTTTGTTCCATGGTTTTCCTATTTTGTACCTTGTATGTGTATTTACTAATTGTTTGAGAATTTTAGGAATTGTTTTGGAGCTTGTACAAAAATTTGGAGAAAATGAAGGAATCTAACCGATTAATTTGCCTACAAGAGGTAAGAGGGAGATTTAATCTCATCAACCCTAAGTGGTGATGAGAAAATGGATTGTGTTTGTGTGTAGAATCCATAAGGATTCGGTTGTATGGTTTATTTGTGATTTTTATTGTTTTTGATTGTTTAAATGCTTTACTAATTGTGATCTTAATTTGCTATGCATGATTATGGTTTTTATTATTTTTGCTATGTATATTTATGGTTTTAAATATATTGCATGTGTATTATATGTGATTTAATAATTGTATGTGTTTGTAACTGTGTAATTATTAAAGTAAGATGTGAATAACATGTGCGATTTGCATGAGTGTTCCAAAGAACACACCATCAGGCTCACGGCCTTACATCCAAAAAGAGAACCAAAATGTTCTCAGCAATTTTCTAAATAACTGATTCAAGGAATTTAAGTAAAATAATCAAAGTTAAAAATGGTTTAGGTTAATTGTGGCCAAAATGCGATTTAGTGTATAACCAGATGCCATTTTATTTTGATTTGGCCAACATGCCATTTTATTTACTAAGATAGGTTTGGTAATTGTTTTATAACATAAATTGATTCCAAAGAATCATTGAGAAAATCAAAGGAATTAATTCTGTTCTAGAATTTTAACTTAGCGTAATCGGTTTAAGTAAGAAATTAATCGAGACACTTGAAAAGTACTAACGTAGGGCTCATACTATAAATTTTGAAGCGCGTTAGTGAATTTCAAAGTGAAATTATTGGGTAAAAAATAAAATAAACTATATTTAGAGGAAAACATTAAAAAAATACCTTATACTGATTTTATAGGCAAAATGCTACCGGAATTTATTAAAATCAGATGCATAAAATGAAAAGATTCCATACTATATTTATAACACAAGAAAAATACATTACGTATTTTAAAAGTACTAGATATAGTTTTACACATATTAAAAATGACAAATTTAAGCTATTCGGTTAAGAAAATGAATTAAAAATCCTACGCGATTGAGAAAATAACTCAAAAACAATTTACGATGTTTAAAAATGTCAAAATGTCTTTACGCGATTTAAAAACGTTTGTGAAAATGATGAGATTGTGAAAACGCGATAAAATTCTTACGCGATTGAATAATCTTTGTGAGTTTTTTGTCGGGCCAAAGTGGTGGACCCAGACATGTCGTAGTGTAGTACTGTCAGGTGGGACGTACTATACTTTGTTATCTGGTGACTAGGGGTATTTTGGTAATTTCTCGTAAATATGGTAAAATTTGGATAATAGGGGTATTTCTGTAATTTTAGCTCATGTTTAGAGTGTTGTGCCAATTTGGGTTATAATTGGTGATTGATTGATGAGGCGAATTACACCGTGTTTGGTGTGATAAGCGTAGTGTGGTTCATTTATGAACTTGGAGGCATTAGTGTGCGGAGAATTCCACATGCGGACAGTGGGTTGCTCCTCTGGGCCGTGGTAACGGGCAACACACTAATGATCTTGACAAGCACTATTCTTAGTCGAGATCTTGAGGGGACTATTAAGTACTATGCCTGTGGTACACGATGTTGGACTGTAATCGCTACACGATGTTTTGGATTTGTGGGCTATAGACACAACGTTTGACAAAGGCAATAGTTTGGTTGGGCACCATAAAGTATTTTTAGTTTCTTTTCGGATCATTCTCTCTTAGATATCCGTGTTTAGCTCCATGGAGTAGGAACGAGTCAAGTGTGTGTATCATTCATCATCTGCATTTTTAATGTTCATGCATTATCTACATTTTATTGTTTATCATAATCTGTGATAAATTGTATGATTAAATGTTTTATTATACTATGCATGATATTATTGTATGTGTTATTTATATATATATCACTTGTTATCTTGTACATGATGTATTGGTATGTACTGTTGTGATAACTGTTCTGTACTGTCGTTTTCTTTATTGCCATGCGGGTAGTGATGTAGATTGTCTCACCTCTCTATATGTTTTCTCGATATTACTATATTGTTTCCGTAAAGAGTTTGAGGTAGAGGAGGATCAGCCTCTTGAGGTACAAGACTGACGAGCAACGGTCGGGCGACTTACACGAGGAGGAGGAGCCGGTTGATCACACCGATCGTCAAGCGATCTTGAGATCATGGCACCGCCAGATTCTTCGGGTTCGTGAGACCGGAGTTTCACGGGGTTCCGAGGCGTGGCGTATGCATGTTGACCGAGGGACAAGTAGCTTATGTGGGACGATTGACTGTGTCCCTATGTAGAAAGTATGACGGAGAGGTCATATTCACTACTATGCTTTATTTACATTTAGAGTTACCTTTGACCATTAGGCGTTATTGGCAGGGAGTTTTCCTTGCGCCTAGTGAGCTCAAGAATGACGAGTCGACATTTGCTCGGACTCGTGTCCAAGAAGTCTTTGTAAGATCTCATAGATGCACACTTTTCGATGGTTATTCTGGAGGTGACGGATGGTGATTCATCGGAGAGTTTGATGTCTACTAAGATGCACTTGGGCAGTACTATGTTTTAGCTTTGTGTCAACTCTTTACTGTTTTATTAAATACATGTAGTTGTAAATTATGTTTGTACTAAAAGAGAATCATATGTATATTATGGTAAGTTTATGTTTGTTATATCTTGTGTTTCGTGTTATTTTACTTAGTGTTATAATTATAAAAAGAAAAAAAAATATTCAGTAAATATTATGTAAGTATCAAATGTTTTACAACTTGGGTAGAGTTTTATTTTATTTTATTACATTGCATTCATAAATGTGACATCCCCATAAGGGTGTTACATTAGTTGGTATCAGAGCCCAAGTTAGAGTCTTTTGGGGTTGTGGTTAGGTCTGTTTTTGCTTGTGTTGTGTGAATCTCTGTGATTTGTTTCCAAAAGGTTACATCTGACATTGTTTTATCTTGTTGAAGAAAGAAGATGTCTGGGGGAAGAGGAAGGCGTGCAAACGTGGCACCTAATGTGGATCCAATGGTTGTCGTTGCTGAGGCTATTCAGCAAATGGCAACAGTGATTGCTCAGCAAAATAAGTAAAATCAAAGAGCAGCCCATCATCAAGATGCGACTGTTGATGCTTTGAATTTGTCCGAGTTCAGACGCAACAATCTGCCACAATTTAGAGGCGAGTTTGACCCTGAAAAGGCAAGTCTTTGGATTCAAGACTTGGAACGAATATTCGAAGGAATGGGGTGCGCAAAGAATAAGAAGGTAACATTTGTTGTTTATATGTTGAGAGGAGATGCTAAGAATTGGTGGAGGAATACTCGCCAGCTGTTGCAAGCGGAAGGAACTGAGATCACCTGGGAGGTGTTTTGTGAAGTATTTCTGGAGAAGTACTTTCCCGGTACTGCTCGACATGCCAAGGAAATGGAATTTCTTGGTCTGCGTCAAGGGAATATGACTGTGGGAGAATATGCTGCAAAATTCGAGAGTTTATCACAATTCTCGAGGTATTTCCAGAACCAACCAGATGAGGTATGGAAGTGCCAGAAGTTTGAGGATGGGTTAAGAATGGAGTTGAGATGTGCAATGCTACCGATGAGAATGAGGGAGTTTCTTGTGTTGATAGACACTTGTCGAAGACTCGAGGCATTGGAGCCGTCCCGAGATCAAAGGAATTGTAATTTTGGGCCGACTAGGTTCCAAAGAGGAAGTAGTAGCAGTGGTGGTAGGTTTCAGAGGAAGCCTTATGCGAGACCGTTAGGGAGTCAGTCGCAACGTCCATCTGTTGGGGGAAGTTATGGTGGAAATCGACCTGCTCAGAATGTGGCATTTACGCCAACTTGTTTTAAATGTGGCAAGAGTGGCCATATATCTACAGATTATCCGATCAGGGGAACGATCTGTTTCAATTGCAAGAAGCCTGGACATGTTTCTAGAGATTGCACTCAGCTAGAGAGGAAGCCTGCAGTGAGGAATGTCCGTGCTACTCAACCAAGATCTGGAGGGAGAGTGTATACAATGACCGGAACTGAAGCTTCTCATTCTGAGGATCTTATACAAGGGGAAGGTGTCATTGAAGGTAATCACCTGGCTTTGCTATATGATTCGGGTGCAACACACTCATTTATTGCATATGATTGTGTGGAACGTTTGAAACTGCCTGTGTCTTCTCTGAGTTTTCAATTGATTGCTTCTACACCGACTGCCAAGCCTGTTGTTACATCCAAGATATGCATGAACTGTCCTATTGTCATAAAGGATCATAAGTTTTTGGTCAACTTGATTTGTTTACCTCTTGTTGAGATAGACGTAATATTAGGAATGGATTGGTTATCTTCTAACCATATCCTTATAGACTGTGCGAGTAAGGCCATAGTTTTTCCTAAGGAAGAAAGTTCTGGATTCTTGACTGCTGTTAAGGTCAAGTCATTATTGAGGGATGGAGCTCAAGGGTTCATGTTACTGTCTTCTTTGGAAGTCAAGTCTGAGAAGGATGTGAGCACTATTCCTGTCGTCAATGAGTTTCCAGAGATTTTTCCTGACGATGTACCTGGTTTGCCACCGGAAAGGGAGATCGAATTCTCTATTGACTTAGTACCTGGAGCAGGTCCTATTTCGATTGCACCGTACCGAATGTCACCTGTAGAGTTAGCAGAGTTGAAGAAGTAATTGGAGGAACTGTTGGAGAAGCAGTTTGTGCGACCTAGTGTTTCACCATGGGGAGCACCAGTGTTGCTAGTCAAAAAGAAGGATGGAACTTCGCGCCTTTGTGTAGATTATCGACAGCTGAACAAGGTGACTATAAAGAACAAGTATCCACTACCAAGGATTGATGACTTGATGGATCAATTGAAGGGAGCTGCTGTATTCTCTAAGATAGATCTGCCATCAGGTTATCATCAGATTCGTGTCAAGGTCGATGATGTACCCAAAACAGCTTTCCGAACTCGTTATGGACATTATGAGTATCAAGTAATGCCGTTCGGAGTGATGAATGCTCCTGCGATATTCATGGACTATATGAATAGGATTTTTCATCCATACTTAGACGGATTTGTCGTTGTCTTCATCGATGACATTCTGATCTATTCTCAAAGTCAAGAAGAGCATGCTGAACATCTCAATATAGTTCTCCAGATTTTGAAGGAGAAGAAGCTGTTTGCGAAGTTTTCAAAGTGCGAGTTTTGGTTGGATGAAGTTCAATTTTTAGGTCACGTAATTTCCAAGGAAGGTATTGTGGTAGACCCATCAAAGGTGGAGACTGTTTTACAGTGGGAAAGGCCTAAGACTGTGACTGAGGTTCGAAGCTTTGTTGGATTAGCCGGATATTACAGAAGATTTATTGAAGGTTTTTCCAAGATAGCTGGACCACTTACACAACTCACGAGGAAGAGTCAAGCTTTCGATTGGACGGAGGAACGTGAAGCGAGTTTTCAAGAACTGAAGAAAAGATTAACGACTGCACCAGTGTTAATTTTGCCGGATCCTAACAAATCTTTTGAGGTGTATTGTGATGCATCTTATCAGGGGTTAGGATGTGTGTTGATGCAGAATCGGAACGTGGTAGCTTATGCTTCAAGACAATTGAAGGTTCATAAGAGGAACTACCCAATGCAGGATTTGGAGCTAGCTGCAGTAGTTTTTGCGTTGAAAGTGTGGAGGCATTTTCTGTATGGAGCTATGTTCAATGTCTTTAATGATCACAAGAGCTTAAAATACTTGTTTGATCAAAGAGAATTGAATATGAGACAGAGGCGATAGTTGGAATTTTTGAAGGATTATGATTTTCAGCTTCAATACCATCCAGGAAAAGCGAATGTGGTGGCTGATGCCTTAAGCAGAAAGGTAGTAAGTGTTTCTACTATGATGATTAAAGAGGAAGAGTTGATGAAGCAATTCAGAGATCTATGGTTATCAATAGAATTGGTACCTGGAAAGATTCATCTAAGTAGAGTTATGGTTTTGAATGACTTGTTAGAGATAATAAAGGAGAAACAAGATGAAGATGCGTTTTTACAGAATGAGAAAGAATTGTTGAAGCAAGGTCATAAAGCGACGGTGGAGGAAGGATCTGATGGAGTCATGAGGTTTCAAGGAAGAGTTTGTATACCTGATGATCCCGAACTCAAGAGAGCGATCTTGGATGAAGCTCATACAAGTAATTTGAGTATGCATCCGGGGATGACGAAGATGTATCAAGACTTGAAGCGACTGTTTTGGTGGCCAAGAATGAAGAGAGATGTAGCTGAACGTGTGACGTTTTGTCTTGTCTGTCAGAAGGCAAAAGTGGAACACCAAAGGCCTGCTGGTATGTTACAACCTTTGACTATTCCAGAGTGGAAGTAGGATAGTATTTCGATGGACTTCGTTACTGGATTTCCAAGGACGAGGAAAGGTCATGATTCGATATGGGTTATAGTTGATAGGCTTACGAAATCAGCACATTTCTTGCCAATCAATATTAAGTATCCGTTGGAACGCTTAACCCAGATATATATCAACGAAGTTGTTAGACTTCATGGTGTGCTGGTAAGTATAGTTTCTGATAGAGATCCGAGGTTTACGTCAAGACTTTGGCAAAGTTTGCAAGAAGCCATGGGGACTAAATTGCGATTGAGTTCTGCATACCATCCGCAGACTGATGGTCAGACAGAGAGAACAATTCAGTCGTTGGAAGATCTGTTGCGTGCTTGTGTGTTAGAACAGCAAGGGAGTTGGGATGAATTTCTGTCTTTGATAGAATTCACTTACAACAATAGTTTTCACTCGAGCATAGGAATGGCACCCTATGAAGCACTTTATGGACGACGATGCCGAACACCTCTGTGTTGGTATCAGGATGGAGAGAGTATGACTATTGGTCCTGATCTTGTGCAGCAGACTACAGAAAAAGTGAAGATGATACAAGAAAAGATGCGAACGACTCAGAGTCGTCAGAAAAGTTATGCTGATAAACGAAGGCGACCTTTGGAATTTGAAGAAGGCGATCATGTGTTTTTGCGGGTTACGCCTACGAATGGTGTCGGAAGAGTTCTTAAATCAAGGAAGCTTACACCTAAGTTTATAGGACCTTATCAGATTATTCGTCGGATTGGTCCTGTAGCTTATCAGATAGCTTTACCGACTTTTCTATCCAATCTTCATAATGTATTTCATGTGTCTCAGTTGAGGAAATACATTCCCGATCCAACCCATGTGATATAACCTGATGAAGTACAGCTGAAGGATAATTTGACGTATGAAACACTTCCTGTTAGAATCGAGTACAGGAGAGTGAAACAACTTCGAGGGAAGATGATTGAACTAGTGAAGGTAGTGTGGAATGATGTAACGGGAGATGCTACATGGGAACTAGAGGATAGGATGAGGGAGCAATATCCTCAATTGTTTGATGTATGATGAATTTCGGGGACGAAATTCTTATTAGTAGGGGAGAGTTGTAACACCCCAACTTTTGGGATAATTATAATATAGTCCCGATTTGTACAGTTTTATGAATTCTGTGAGTAGTAAATTTAATTTGACTGTTCCATGAGTGTACTTGACTGTTGTATATGATTTGCTCCGACCAAAGAAAATAATAATTTTTTGACCGGATAAATCTTATTTTAATTAATTGGAGCTGGGGGATCTTACTAAACCCAATTCTGATTGATATATAAATTAATATCGTAATTTTTTGGATTTAACTGTGTAATAAAATAATTTTATATTTTTATAATATTATTTTATAATACAGTACCTCTGTCTCAAAAACAGTAAAAATCTACTTCGATTTGACCACAGATCTTTAAAAGTCTGTGGGACCCGCGTTAGGAAAAACAGTCAATGTGGCTTGGTGGACAATTTCTAACCAATGAGAGCAAGTCAACAAAGGTAGGCTTGACTTTCTAAACCAATAGGAATTGGACACCTAAGGAAACATGTGTTTTCATTTGGACCGTTGGATGAAGACTTAATGATGAAGCCTTTAACCTAAGCCATTGATCTAATCAATGGTGAGATTAGAATGATAGGTTTATGATCAAGTGATATCTACCTTAGATCTAATCTAGGGCTAAGGATTAAATATGAACCAAGGGTTAGGATTAAGTCAACAATTGTAGGCTTGAAAATGGTTAGTAACCTAATTAAGCTTAATTTAACTAATCTAATTACTTAATTAGCATACTAAGTGAACTAGCTTAGTTATGAATTAATTATAATCTAAATACTAATTAGATATTCTAATATTAATTAAAGGTTATAATATGTGTTAATATATACTAAATTAATTAGTTATGTTGTTAGTATGTTAATTAAGATTGGATAGGATAATTAACCTAACAAATTACCTAATTAACTAGCATATAATTAGGTGTAATTGGAGGACAATTAAGACACTAAAATGGTGAAGGAGCTGCACGGTTTTGGGCTGCCAAGGAGGAGGCAAGGTGGCTTGGTTCTACATGGTTCTAGAAGGATTCAATGACCTAAGCCATGTGCCTAACAAGTGTGAACACTTTGTGATATTTTTACATGCAAAATCACACACTCAAGCTCCCTACACACACTCATTCACGGCTGCTGCCCTCCATATTCACTCTTCACTTTCTATTTCACCCTTATCACATTTTAACTATCCATTTCTCTCTCTAAAATACCAAAAACTCAAGCAAACATTTCTCTCTCACTTTCTCTCTCTAATTCGGCCAAAGACACCTCACACACTCACCCAAGCCTTCATAATTTTAGCTCATCACATTTCTTGAACCCAAATACCATTCTAAGCATTTTTCATTCACAAAGTTTTCCCAAATTCCTACTCCATCTTGCCTAAAATTCCACTTCTTGCTTACTTACTTAAGGGTAAGTTTGGTTTCTATGGTTCAAAACTGAATTTTTAATTTTTCTAACCATGTTTGTTCCATGGTTTTCCTATTTTGTACCTTGTATGTGTATTTACTAATTGTTTGAGAATTTTAGGAATTGTTTTGGAGCTTGTACGAAAATTTGGAGAAAATGAAAGAATCTAACCGATTAATTTGCCTACAAGAGGTAAGAGGGAGATTTAATCTCATCAACCCTAAGTGGTGATGAGAAAATGGATTGTATTTGTGTGTAGAATCCATAAGGATTCGGTTGTATGGTTTATTTGTGATTTTTATTATTTTTGATTGTTTAAATGCTTTACTAATTGTGATCTTAATTTGCTATGCATGATTATGGTTTTTATTATTTTTGCTATGTATATTTATGGTTTTAAATATATTGCATGTGTATTATATGTGATTTAATAATTGTATGTGTTTGTAACTGTGTAATTATTAAAGTAAGATGTGAATAACATGTGCGATTTGCATGAGTGTTCCAAAGAACACACCATCGAAGCTCACTACTTACATCCAAAAAGAGAACCAAAATGTTCTCAGTAATTTTCTAAATAACTGATTCAAGGAATTTAAGTAAAATAATCAAAGTTAAAAATGGTTTAGGTTAATTGTGGCCAAAATGCCATTTAGTGTATAACCAGATGCCATTTTATTTTGATTTGGCCAACATGCCATTTTATTTACTAAGATAGGTTTGGTAATTGTTTTATAATACAAATTGATTCCAAAGAATCATTGAGAAAATCAAAGG
Source organism: Ormosia semicastrata (assembly GCA_029884595.1). NCBI lineage: Eukaryota > Viridiplantae > Streptophyta > Magnoliopsida > Fabales > Fabaceae > Ormosia > Ormosia semicastrata. Next base: position 84,213,350 of record JAQQTO010000060.1, read on the forward strand.
AATTAATTCTGTTCTAGAATTTTAACTTAGCAAAATTCAGTTTAAGTAAAAAATTAATCAGACACTTGGAAAGTACTAACGTAGGGCTCATACTATAAATTTTGAAGCGCGTTAGTGAATTTCAAAGTGAAATTATTGGGTAAAAGATAAAATAAACTATATTTAGAGGAAAACATTAAAAAAATACCTTATACTGATTTTATAGGCAAAATGCTGCCAAAATTTATTAAAGTCAGATGCATAAAATGAAAAGATTCCATACTATATTTATAACACAAGGAAAATACATTACGTATTTTAAAAGTACTAGATATAGTTTTACACATATTAAAAATGACAAATTTAAGCTATTCGGTTAAGAAAATGAATTAAAAATCCTACGCGATTGAGAAAATAACTCAAAAACAATTTACGATGTTTAAAAACGTCAAAATGTCTTTACGCGATTTAAAAACATTTGTGAAAATGATGAGATTGTGAAAATGCGATAAAATTCTTACGCGATTGAATAATACTGTGAGTTTTGCTGTCGGGCCAAAGTGGTGGACCCAGACATGTCGTAGTGTAGTACTGTCAGGTGGGACGTATTATACTTTGTTATCTGGTGACTAGGGGTATTTTGGTAATTTCTCGTAAATATGGTAAAATTTGGATAATAGGGGTATTTCTGTAATTTTAGCTCATGTTTAGAGTGTTGTGCCAATTTGGGTTATAATTGGTGATTGATTGATGAGGCGAATTACACCGTGTTTGGTGTGATAAGCGTAGTGTGGTTCATTTATGAACTTGGAGGCATTAGTGTGCGGAGAATTCCACATGCGGACAGTGGGTTGCTCTTCTGGGCCGTGGTAACAAGTAACACACTAATGATCTTGACAAGCACTATTCTTAGTCGAGATCTTGAGGGGACTATTAAGTACTATGCCTGTGGTACACGATGTTGGACTGTGTACTGCTACATGATGTTTTGGACTGTAGGCTATAGACACAACATTTGACAGTGCAATAGTTTGGTTGGGCAGCCATAAAGTATTTTTAGTTTCTTTTCGGATCATTCTCTCAGATATCTGTGTTTAGCTCCATGGAGTAGGAACGAGTCAGTGTGTGTATCATTCATCATCTGTATTTTTAATGTTCATGCATTATCTGCATTTTATTGTTTATCATAATCTGTGATAAATTGTATGATTAAATGTTTTATTATACTATGCATGATATTATTGTATGTGTTATTTATATATATATCACTTGTTATCTTGTACATGATGTATTGGTATGTCTTGTTGTGATAACTATTTTGTCTTGTCGTTTTCTTTATTGCCATGCGGGTAGTGATGTAGATTGTCTCACCTCTCTATATGTTTTCTCGATATTACTATATTGTTTCCGTAAAGAGTTTGAGGTAGAGGAGGATCGCCTCTTGAGGTACAAGACTGACGAGCAACGGTCGGGCGACTTACACGAGGAGGAGGAGCCGGTTGATCACACCGATCGTCAAGACTGATCTTGAGATCATGGCACTGCCAGATTCTTCGGGTTCGTGAGACTGGAGTTTCACGGGGGTTCCGAGGCGTGGCATATGCATGCTGACCGAGGGACAGTAGCTTATGTGGGACGATTGACTGTGTCCCTATGTAGAGAGTATGACGAAGAGGTCATATTCACTACTATGCTTTATTTACATTTAGAGTTACCTTTGACCATTAGGCGTTATTGGCAGGGAGTTTTCCATGCGCCTAGTGAGCTCAGCAGCGAGTCGACAGCTTGGACTCGTGTCCGAAGTGCTGTGAGATCTCATAGATGCACACTTTTTGATGGTTATTCTGGAGGTGACGGATGGTGATTCATCGGAGAGTTTGATGTCTACTGAGATGCACTTGGGCAGTACTATGTTTTAGCTTTGTGTCAACTCTTTACTGTTTTATTAAATACATGTAGTTGTAAATTATATTTGTACTAAAAGAGAATCATATGTATATTATGGTGAGTTTATGTTTGTTATATCTTGTGTTTCGTGTTATTTTATTTAGTGTTATAATTATAAAAAGAAAAAAAATATTCCACAAATATTATGTAAGTATCAAATGTTTTACAACTTGGGTAGAGTTTTATTTTATTTTATTACATTGCATTCATAAATGTGACATCCCCATAAGGGTGTTACACTTCCAGCATATAAGAAGCAAAAAGCACCCTTTGCTTGTCTGAGCAAGCTATAACAGTAAAAATCTTCTCCATCTCTTTGAGCCAACCCTCAGCTTTAACTAGGTCATACTCCCCCTTAAAAGAAGACAAATTAGATTTCCTAAACTCTAAGAGGTCTTGGAAAGTCTATTTTCTCCCAATTACCTCTTGGTTTGGTTGCTCTAGTTGATGTGGTGGTGGTGTAGGCTATTGATGCTGAGTTGTAGTCGTAGTTGTAGTTATAGTCTTTCAAACATCCTTGTAGTCGTAGTTGTTTGCTCTTTAATAGCCTTAGTAGTAGCGGCTATCTACTCCCACATAGCATCAGCGGTAGCGGCTGTTTGCTCCCTCATAGCATCAGCTATTGCCATAAAGGCTCCAACCATGTCCGGGCTTTCATTAGTAGAGTTCCTATTTCTGTGGGTTCGCCTTGAAGACGCCATTGTTTCCTGTACACACAGAACAATACATATTGAGCTGACCAGCCTCAATATCATGTAACCAAGCAATAGTAGCTAAAAACAGTCATACCAAGGGCAAGTCATGCAGTTCTATCAAACATCTCACGCAAGAGAAAAATAAATGCATAACAAAGAAATGAACTCCTAAACATGCCTAAGCATAGTCAGTCTACACCCTGGTTCAATAGGATGAATTACTCTGATACCACAATATAACACCCTAATACAATTATCGTAAAATAATTGAAATATTTCAAGATAAAACGTATTAAGTAGTCACTTCCTAAAAATACATAAAAACATAAATCCATAACAACCTATGTAGTTATTATAGAGAGCCATAAGGAATGAAAAAGGTTATATATATACATCACTGGCAAAAAGCCACACTGTAATACATAATCTTTTACAAACTAAAAGTAAGCTAAATAAATACATGCTGATACATAAAGAAAAAAATAACAAAAACTAAGTCTTTTGCTTCTTCTTCTTTCCCTTTCTCTTTGGAAGGTCTTGACCTGGAATTACATGAAAACACAGAGGGGTGAGAATTCATAAAATCCTCAGTATGAGTATACCAAAACTAGTAGTTATTCATTCACATCGAATAAATAAACTAAAAATACATCAAGCTAAACTTGCAATATATAAATGGGCCAGTGCCCAACATTATTAAAACACATACATACTCTTTATGTAACAGAGGAATACAACAATCAATGATATCGTACAATCATCCAAATAATCTTAAGATATCATTAGATAAGCAATACAATTGCATATACAATTATCAACAATTGTAATGCTTTATGTTATGATGTATGATTAGGCTCACACAAAGTACTAATAATATGATTATGCAATGCTAATATAGATTTTAGTTTTAGAAAACACATGTTACCTTGCTCAATCCTAGAAACCACATTCCCTTGTACATACTAAGCAAGATAGGCCTGAGAGCCTATACACTACTTGGTAATAGGTGAATATCTTCCCCTCACAAATGTATGAGTACTACTACCACTCGTATACCTGTAACTCTAACCATAATAGCATAAATGCTAGGAGAATTTAGATCTAACAGCTCATTCTCAGGCCATATGGTTATGCACACAATTTTAGGTCACAATACATAAGAAATAAGAAATAACAAGTTTGAAAACCAAAATGCATCAATATTTCCAAATCACAATTGAACAATCACAAGATCCTCACAATCTAGTGAAAAAGCAATACTAGTACACGTGAACCTTAACCTCACTTATCCAACAAAGTGGCAAGGACCATGTCATTAGCACTCTTATAACTAGAACCACACATCATCACTCCACAAGTGATTTCAAAGTCAATCTTATGTTGAACAAGTTCCTAGGTACTCCCTATGGAATTCCACATCTCGAGGATGCCTAAAGTTCCTCAAACTCCACATATATGTTAGGTGGTTATTCTGTCAAAGAAAATACCTCCATTAGTGCCTCAACACACTTAGAAAAGCATATGAGGGTGATTCCAACACTTACGAAATTACAAAACATGAAGAACATAACTCTTGAAAATCCTAGAACTCACACCTCGGTGCAGCACTTGTCACACCGTGGCGAGCAGTTCTCAGGTTCATCACGCCTCGGCGTGGTGCATTTATGCCGTGACATGTAGCTTTCGGGTGCACACACTAAAACTCATGCCACGTGTAACACCCATGAAAACATGATAGACTTGTATATGGTTACGGAGGTAGGCTAACACTTTTTTGACATACCTGTTAAGTTTTGTGATCTTCTGAGCATGTTTAGTCACTTTGCTGTAACACTATGTGTGAAATATAACTGTTATTAGCCCTGAAATTGGATTAAAATGCTTAATCAATGGAAATAAATATGGAAAATTTGTTTCGAGATCACAAATGTGTGGAGGATCTAGTGGATAAAGTTTGAGGTTAATCAGAGTTAGTTTGACATTTTTAAGTATACTGGTTGTGTGTTTTAATGCCGGATTGGCTACCCGCAAATATGAAAAATTATGGAAATTTATGGAAATGGTGAAACAAGATTTTTAATGAATCTTAGGATTTATTTTAAACTTGTTGGAAGTTAGGAATCTAGATTTAGTGAAATCTAAGTGTTCTTCACAAATCGGGAGTTTTAGTATTTGGCTATAAAAAGCTGATTTGGACTTCTCTTTCTCATTTTCTCACGATAGAAAAAGGAACAGAAATCAAAAGAAAGAAAAAAGAAAAGAGAAAAGAAAAAGAGAGAAAGGAAACCATGGAAGAGAAATAGGAAGAGGAGGAAGAGGAAGGAGAGCTTGGATCAAGTGGAAGCTTGGCTTCATCTTCAAGACCTTGAGGTAAGGAGTTTTCTATCCATTGAGCTTCATCTTGTATGATATTAGGGTTCCTGGGTGAATTTTTGGTTTGGTGAGCTAAATCCTTGCTCTTAACTTAGTTCTTGTTCCTAAGAGTTGAGTTAGAGTATTTTCAACTCATTGGAAACCATGGTAGCTTGTTTTGCTTGATGGAGGTTCATATGCCTATTTATGGAGATTTTAGGTTTTGGATGATTTCATGGCCTGATTTAGTTTAAATCCATGTTTGATGAATTGAGTTAGTGATTAATGATTCTAACATGTTAGGGGCTAGATGGTGCTATGTGGTGGCGCCTAAGCGCCCTATGTAAGAGTGCATAGGCGCTCATTACTGTGATGAACAGGAGAGACACTCTGCCACCTGAGCGCCTAAGCACCCTAGGTGGAGCGCTTGAACGCCCATTCTAATTTTTCACAAGATTTTTATCTTGGTGAGATGGAGTTCTCTATTAGCTGGGATCATTCATATATGCCTTTTTGAGTGTGTTGAAGGATCAATGATTGTATTTTTAAGGAGGAAATTACTACCTAGTATATGTGAGGAAAGTGTGAGACCTTAGGCAATCAATGGTTTGGGAATGCCTTAGGTGAACACCTAGACATAACAAGCATTACATTTGCATAGTAATTGTATGGGCAATTACCTTAATCAAGCATATTTAGGATTGTATGGATGGTTGTTTAATATTGTTGAAAGTTGTTCTTGTATTTCTGAGATAGAGATGAGGTTTTCATGAGTGTGGTGATCACTTGAAAACTATTTGTCATATATGAGTTTTTATACAAACTTATAAAAATGAGAATCTATTTCGGGAAAAGAAAGGACATAGTTTTGGCTTTTACTACCTTTCTAGTTTGTAAAAGCATAAGACTTGAGTTTAGAAATGTGTTCTTCCCCAAAATGGCTGGAATGATTGTGATAGCATGGTTTATGGATTTTATCTACAAAGAATATGTGATTCTCACCCCTTGTGTGTGTTTCCATGATGATTCCAGAGAGGAAGACTTATGGGAAGTGAAGACAAGCAGTAGCTTAGAGTGCTTAGCTTAGAGTAACTTTGTAGTTTCTTTTGAAATGATGTACGTATTGTATTTGTGATAAATACAAATATTGTGTATTATTTATTCATTCGAGGCTTATATTTTCTATATATTCTTAACTGTTATATTTAAAGATCCTTAGTTGTAGTAAGTAGCATTCTTGGATCTAATGACTGTAGTATAGCACTAGTTACACTATGGTTATTAAATTCAGGATGTTACATTATGGAATCAAAACAGTTCATCCTATTGAGCCGGTTTATGGACTGATTTTGCTTAGGCATGTTAGAAGTTTCTTTGTGTGTTGTGCATTTCTTTGTCTCTTGTTTGAGATGTTTGAAAGGAATTGCATGACTTGATTTAAGTTGGAATGTTAGTAGCTACTGTCATACGGTTACATGATATTGATACTAAAACTCAATATGTAATGTTCTGTGTGGATAGGAAACTATGACTTCACCTAGGCAAACTAGGGGAATTGGGAGTTCTTTGAGTGAGGGTCCAGTTGGTATAACTGAACTCGTTTAGGAATTATTTGCATCTACACCCTTTGGAGTGGTATATCTAGAGTTAGTAGAGCCCATGGGTTAGATAAAGGGTTATTAGATAAGGTCTGCAAGGTTTATGGACAGAAGAGTCCAAGAGTGTTGTGGAAAATAGATTTCTTAAGTGAAGAATATCTGGCATAAGGTTAGTTTGAGAGGCTACTTAGGAGCTAGAGACTTATATCAGACATAATTGCCTAGAGTTGAGAATGATGAGTTAGATACCACTAGAGGAGGTGAGAATCCTTTAAGAGTGATATCTGTTGGAGATCTTGGAACTTTAGTTGTGAGAGACTAAGTGTTGATGGCAAGTGAATTTTTGGGGGCAAAATTCTAAAAAGGAGGGTAGAAATATAACACCTGAGAAACCATGATAAACTTGAATATGGTTACGGAGGTAGCATAATACTTGTTTGACATGTCTGTTAAGTTTTTTGTTCTTCTGAGCATGTTTAGTCACTTTGCTATAACACTATGTGTGAAATATAGCTGTTATTAGCCCCGGAATTGACTTAAACTGCTTACCTAATGGAAACAAATGTGAAGAATTTGTTTATAGGTCACAAATGTGTGGAAGATCTTGTGGATAAAGTTTGAGGTTAATCAAAGTTAGTTTGACATTTTTAAGCATATTGGTTGTGTGTTTTAATGCCAGATTCGCTACCCGCAAATATAGAAAATTATCAAAATGGTGAAACAAGATTTTTGATAAATCTTAGAATTTATTTTAAACTTGTTGGAAGTTAGGAATCTGGATTTGGTGAAATCTAAGTGTTTTTAATAGATCAGGAGTTTTAGTATTTGGCTATAAGAAGCCAATTTGGACTTCTCTTCCTCATTTTCTCATGGCAAAGAAAGGAACAGAAAATAGAATAAAGAAAAGAGAAAGGAGAGAAAGGAAACCGTGGAGGAGAAAGAGGAAGAGGAGGAAGAGGAAGGAGAGCTTGGATCAAGTGGAAGCTTGGCTTCATCTTCAAGACCTTGAGGTAGGCGTTTTTCTATCCATTGAGCCTTTTTTGTTCATCTTGTATGATATTAGGGTTCCGAGGTGAATTTTTGGTTTAGTGAGCCAAATCCTTGATCTTAACTTAGTTCTTGATCCTAAGAGTTGAGTTAGAGTGTTTTCAACTCATTGGAAATCATGGTAGCTTGGTTTGCTTGATGGATGTTCATATGCCTATTTATGGAGCTTTTAGGTTTTGGATGATTCCATGGCTTGATTTAGTTTAATCCATGTTTGATAAGTTATGTTAGTGATTAATGATTGCAACATGTTAGAGAGCATGTTAGGGGTTAGAAATCATCTGGAATCTGGTTATGAGTGGCTGATTCTCATTTTGTTCCTTAATGGATCAGTAACTACTTCTACAGAATTTTGCAGATTCTGTTCTGGGTGATTAGTGTCTAGGCGCCCTGAGGGGAGCGTTTGAGCCCCCTTAGCCCAAAGAGGATTCGCATGATGCTGTGCTGTAGCGCCTAAGGGCCCTATGTAAGAGCGCTTGAGCACGCATCGCTGGGATGAACAGGGTAGACGCTCTGCCACCCGAGTGCCTAAGCGCCCTAGGTGGAGCGCCTGAATGCCTATTCCAGGATTTTGCAAGATTTTTATCTTGGTGAAATGGAGTTCTCTACCAACTGGGATCATTCATATATGCCTTTTTGAGTGAGTTGAGACATCAATGGGTGTATTTTGAAGAAGAAAATTACTACCTAGTTTATGTGAGGAAAGTGTGGACCTTAGGCAACCAATGCTTTGGGAATGCCATAGGTGAACACATAGACTCTTGATCCATATGGGATTTATTTTATTATCAGTTGTGATACTGATATGTGATGGGAATGACACATAGAGTGAGTATGTGAGTATTCCTAATTTGATAGATGGAAAACCTCGTGGAGGAGGATAGACACGTTTAAGGAAATTGGTTATGAACTCGTGTAGGTGAGTATCCAATGTGGCGTTGAATGTGTGTTAAATATCACTTTGCAAGTTTTCTCACACACTTGCTATTCCTATGTATCTTTGAATGATATATGACATAGTAACAGTACACTCATTGTTGTGAGATGGAATAGTGCATTCATTGTCAAGTAATTTTAAATGGTCAGAACCATACTACTCAGAAAAATACAAGGAACAGATTTCCAGGGAATAGTTGAGTTTCATGACATTGCACCAACACTGTTTTACCTCATTACATAACCATTGTCATAGGAAATGTTGGGCATAAACATACAACATAACAAGCATTGCATTTTCAAGGTAATTGTATGAGCAGTTACCTTAATCAAGGGTATTTACGATTGTATGGGCGGTTGTGAAATATTATTGATAGTTATTCTTATATCTCTAAGATGGAGATGAGGTTTTTATCAGTGTGGTGATCACTTTAAAACTATTTGTGAAATATGAATTTTTATAAAAACTTATAAAAATGAGAATCTATTTCGGAAAACGAAAGGACATGGTTTTGGTTTTGCCACCTTTCTAGTTTGTAAAACTATGAGACTTGAGTGTAGAAATGTGTTCTTCCCCGAAATGGCTGGAATGATTGTGATGGCATGGTTAATGGATTTTATCGTCTGAGAATATGTGATTCTCACTCCTTGTATATGTTTCCACGATGATTCCAAGGAAGAAGACTTATGGGAAGTGAAGACAAGCAGGAGCTTGGAGTGCTTAGCTTAGAGTAGCTTTGTAGTTTCTTTTGAAATGATGTACGTATTGTATTTGTGGTAAATACAGATATCGTGTATTATTTATTCATTCGAGGCTCATATTTTCTATATATTCATAACTGTTATATTTGAAAATGCTTAGTTGTAGTAAGTAGTATTCTTGGATCTAATGACTGTTGTATAACACCGGTTACATTATGGTTATTAAGTTTGAGATGTTACACCTCAGTGTGGCATCACTCATACCCTGGCGCAAGTGGTTTTCTACAAAATTTTGCAAAAAAATAGGGTCGGGTACTATTCCATTGGAGCATCTCACGTGATTCAACCACTCCAAATCAGTTTCTAGGTGATTTTAAGTCCTTAACAACTTCACTAACACATAAGAATCATCAATCACCAACTCAAACCACTAAATTTGGATTCAAGAACAAAATCACTCATCCAAACCTATTTTTACACTTTGTGCATCAAAGGTCCGAATGAAGAGTTCTATGTTTCTAACTCACTTATACCATGAACAATTCATAAACAACCACTGAAACACATTCAAGCAAGATAAACACTTCAAACACCTCTAAAACCCAATTTGGCCTATTATGCATCAAATATGCATCAATGGTGAAAATGGAGAAAAGAAGCTACAAAACTCTAATCCCGTACCTCAAAACTTTGATGATGGCTAGAAAATCACAAGCTTTCCTTTTTCCTTTGATTCCTTCTTCTTTCTCTCTTCTTCCTCCTTTGTTTTCTCTTCCCTTTTTTACTTGCTTTCTTTCTCTTCAGATGGAGCCACTGTATCGTGAGCAACCAAAGAGAGAATCAGTGAAAAGTAAAAAAATATCTTAAGGAAATCACATATAAGGGTTGCAGAAACGTGAGTGACCTCAGTCACTTAGGATATTTTTGTAGTATTAACTATATCTACTAAGAATACTTAGATTTCTCCAAATCAAGTTTTCCAAGTTCCAACAACTTCAAAATAAATACTAAGAATCTATAAAAATTTTGTTTCACTAGTATCATAAAATTTCATATCTGCTATTAGCCAATCCGGCATTAATGCTCAACCAATATGCCTAAAAATACCGAACTAACTCTAATTATTCCTAAATTTTAACCATATCACCATCTACACATTTGTGACATAAAAACAAATTATGCATGTTTATGTCTATAACATCCTAACACTTAAGCTAATGACATATTTGGAATTATGCATTAACAATCATATTAGAGAATGTCACTTAGATCAATAACAAATTTTTATTGAAAGGATATATGTCTAATATACAAAATATGGGCCTGAAGCATAAAGATAATACATATTTACAGAATGGAGTCATATACAAATATTACATTAGAATATATAAGTTCATCTTTTGCCTCTAGGGCACAAAAGAATGGTATGTAACCATATACAAAATATCATAACAAAAGAAATAAAGCATCTATCAGCTCGAGTCCATCTTCATCTCAACAAGCTGCAGGGGGTCATCCTAGAATCATTATGGAAACCAAAGAAATAGGGTGAGAATCTCACAATTGTCAGTAGTAGTTGAAAAACGTGTCATCATAATCATTCCAGCTATTTCGAGGAAAGTCCTTTCAAAAATATTCAATTTCACTTTAGGAAGGTGGCAGAAGGCCAAAGCGGGTACTTCCTCTTCTCGAAATAAATGATTCATTTAATCATTATGAAAATCATTTAATCATCAAATTGTAAATCACTTTGTCCAATTCTCAAATCATTGAATTTAGAAATCATAACATCAAGTTTCATCATTCAAAATCCATCATATCTCAAATCATCAAGATACAAGTGTCATTTCAACAATCAATGGTATGGAAAGAATTATTCATCCTCACAGTACCAACCTCTTGGTAGTAGCCTATTTTCAGGTTAGTGCACGTCAACCTTTTCGTAGCTCTTGCTGTGTAACACCCCAACTTTCTCTTGTTTTTAGTTTATCTGTGTTAATCTGTGTTGTTATGAATTTCTATGAATTGTTTGGCTTATATGGATTATTTTAATATTATTTTTGAAAAAATTTGAACTGTTGGACCAGGGCCGGGGGATCTTACTAAACCCGAAAACCGAAGACAGTTTTCAGAGTTTTCATTGTCTAAGATTTTATCTGACAGATAAAATTTAGGTACACTCTATTATCCATTGGATAAAAGATACTAGCCTTGTGAGCTGTGACTTTTGCCTATTGGATAATAGCTTCTAAGAAAGATCTAGTAAATTATTTCTATCTAATAATTTTTGTGACATCATCCAAGTGATATCATCTTTGACTTTTGAGACCCAAGGAGGAAGCTTCTCAAGGAAGCTTTGTGAAGCTTCCTAAGGAAGCTTTGGGAGAGGCTTGTTGGAGAAGCTTTGAAGCTTCTCCCTATGTGAAGTACACAACCATGATGGGGGCAAAGAGCTTCTAGAGCAAGTTTCCAATCACTTTTCATCTTATCACTTTTCTATCCATTTCTCTCTCATCAACCAAAAGTTACCCACTTTCTCTTTCATTTTCTTCTCTCATTTTCTCTCCACCTACCTCACGGCCAACCTCCCAAACCTCACCCTCTCATCTTCTTTAATTTTAAAAAATTATATTTCTTGAATCTTCATCTCTTTCTAAGACCCTTTGGTGTGAAGATCTTGGTTTTGTTCACCATTTTCAAGTATTTCTTCAAGTTAGGGTTTGAAGATTTGAAAGGTAAAGTTTCTCCATTTTCATTCTCCTTTCTTTCTTTTCATTATTTTCTTCTTTCTAAGATCATGATTTTGATCCATGGTCATTCTCTCCTAGCCTTTGATGTTGATCTTTTATATGTGTTTTTCATTTTTAAGAGGCTCTTAGAGGAGAAAGATTGTTTCAAGGAGATATCCAAGTAGTGGTTGGACATCCTCAAAGATAAGAGGGAGATTAACCTCATCAGCCATGTTATGGTGGTGAGAAAAGAAATATTTGTGTTTGTGAGTGAAAAATCCATGTGAGGATTTATTCACTCGATTATGTGACTATTGGTTTATGCTTGTTTAATTATGTATAATTGTATAATGTTGATTGTATGCATGAAATTGCTATGATTGCTTATTGATTATGTGTGATTTTATTACCTTGACATTTTGAAAGAACTTGATATAGTAGATTTGTAATTACTAAAGTATATTGTATACTATAAATTGTGCCAGAAGGAATGATTTTTGGTTCCAATGATCTCTTGAGGCTCACGGCCTTTTGGCCTAGGAGGAGATATGCATGAAAAAAATATTTTATTGATTTAGAACTTAGATGATTAGGAAGTAAAAATATGATTTATGAGTTTACAAGTTGAAAAATGAAAGAAACAAAGTTTTTACCGTTGAAAAGAATTGGTTTTTGGCCATGATATTTGATGATGGAATGGAAAGGTAATTTGGAGACTTAGAATATTTCATTAAGATGATATTTAAGAATAGGATGGAGAAATAATTTAGAAATTTAAAGTCTTTAGGATGATTTTGATAAGTTGAATGGAAAGGTTTTTAATTAGAATTAGAATAATGAAAATTTTGGAAGGAATGTTAGGAAATATTACTTAGATGATTTGGGGACTAAATTAGGAATAAAGGATTTTCATTTTATATTTTAAGGAGTAATGACCCTTTGGCTATATCAATGGAAATAAAGCTAGAATGATGTTTAGGAGAAATTAAAGTATCTTATAAGAGAAACATTTCAGCCTTGCTTGGGAAAAACAAGCGTGAGAGAGAGATAGTGAAAATTTGAAAGACTTAGGGAAAAAGGAAAAGAATGGTGAGGTTAAGACAATGTGGTTTCTTTTAGGTTTTTCGTGAAAAATATGAGGAAATGTTACTAGAGGAATTTATTTAGAAGAGTATGGTGATTGGAGTTAATTTTTACATTCATTCTTGAACGTATTATGATCAGAGCCTAAAAGTGAAATAATGGTCTTACATGTTAAAGAAATTTGTGAGAATGTCTCATGTGATTTGAAAATGTTGATCCTTGAATTTGCACAATGGAAGTGCTTTGTGGCTAAATATAATAGTTTTATGTTGTCGGGCCGACATACTGGACCTGAAAATATCAGTTGATGGCTTAACCCAGTGATGGTTTGTTTTTCATGGAACAATGTTGTTAATAAGTGTTGATTTCTCATGTCATTCCATCATGCATTGTGAAAGTAAAAGTCTTGATGACTTGTTGTTAAGGCTGTATGCCTATAAGATTGAATTACACCTTAGTGCGGGTGTGAATTGCGTAAGTGAAGGTCTATGGCTAACCTTGGAGGCATCGGGGAACGAGTATCCCACAAGTAGCCAATTGGTAGCTCCACTGGGCCTTGGTGACTAAGCAACGCACTGACGATCTCGATGAAACACTACTCTATTCAGGATCTGGCGTAGAATGTCTTGTACAATGCCTTGATGTGTACTTTGAGAAATTGATAAATTATAGCACTTGGGTCGCGGTAGCCGAGTTACAGACATGTCTTCTAGATCATTCTCTCCGAAATTATGTTTAGCTCCATGGAGTAGGAAATGAGTGCAGTGCGCACAAGAAGGGTCAGCATACACATGGTGTATATGCATAGTCAGTGTACATCTTGTTGTGGCATAGTCTGTATGCATATTATGGTAGCATAGCCAATATACTTATTATTGTGGCGTGGTCAGTGTTCATATGTTGTGATGTACATTGCTGACTTATCTATCAATTGATAATATGATTATACTTGTTATTCTGTGATATTCCTGTATTAACCTAATTATATCTACTATCTTTGATATTGCTGTATATAGATGGCATTATTGTCAATACTTTTTCTTGCTGCCATACTGGTATTGATGTAGGGGATCTCACCTCTTTATTGTCTTATGCTGTTTGTTCTGTTATATATTTACATTTTTAAGGGGATTGTGATGGCAGCGAGGCAAGATCTATATGATTTTGTTAGACTACAGTTTCACATAGGCATCGAAGCGTGGAATGTCCATTGGGACATGGGGCGCATTTAGTACGTTGGAGATGACACCTTGTTTTGGAGTATGACCCGGTATGGGGCTGCTAAGTTTACTGTGGACGCAGCTGTTTTCTTGGAGTTTCATATGCCTTTTGGGGAGTTATAGGGTAATCGTAGAATTACCCCTAGGGAGGACTCTGTGGAGTTGACTGCTCGGACTCCCGTCCATGGTAACATGCCCCGACTGGGGGATTTGTCCGTTAGGGATCCCGAAGAGGATCTGGAAGAAGATCGGGTGCAGGACCCTACTCTTCAAGTTTATGGACTTTGACTAGGTTCAATTTTTATATGGTAGTCATTCTTGTCTTTTGGGAGTACATAAGTTTTGTGTAATTAAGTTATTGCTAATCTGTGTTATGAATATGAGATGCGTATTATTCAGTTCTTATATCTTGTGTTTATCTATTTTAGTAGTTACTGTTACATGGTTCATGATATTGAGGATTAGCCCACTCAATATGTAATGTTCTGTGTGGACAGAAAACTATGACTTCAACTAGGTGAACTAGGAGAATTGGAGTTCTTCTAGAAAAGAGTACAGTTGGATGACTGAACTCGTGTAGAATTGTTTATATCTACACCATTTGGAGTAGTACCTCTAGTGTGAGTAGAACCTAAGTTCGAGTCTTTTGGGTTTGTGGGTAGGCTTGTTTTGTTTGTGTTGTGTGTTTCTCTGAATCCAAACACAGAGATGTAATGTTTGATTTCTGAAAGGAGACAAAATTGTTTGAAATGATTTCACCTAACTTTCATTGTGTATTGTTTAGTATGACTTCAAAGGAACATGATGGCTCGTGGTCGAGGTGCACATATAGAAACGGACTTGACAATGACAGTATGGCTGTGACAGCAACAGTAATGCAAAGGATGGCTAATGTGATTGTACAACAAAATCAGAGGGCTGCTTAACAGCAAGAAGTGACAGCGGAGACTCGGAATTTGTCAGAGTTTCACCGAAACAATCCGCCACAGTTCAAGGCCGAGTTTGATTCATAAAAAGTAGACTTTTGGATCAGGGAGTCAGAAAAAAATCTTTAGAGGAATGATATGCATAGATGAGAGGAAGGTAACTTGTGCTACCTTTATGCTCGTTGGAGACACTGAGGACTAGTGGGTAGGAATGCAACAGTTGTTGGAAGCTGAGGGAAGGTTTATCACATTGGAAGTTTTTCGGAGGAAGTTTTTGGAGAAGTACTTTCCAGCCAGTGCAAGGAATGTGAAAGAAATGGAGTTTCTAGGCCTAAAACAATGAAGTATGTCAGTCAGTGAGTATGCTGCTAGGTTTGAAAGCTTGTCAAAGTTCTCAAGGTATTTCCAGCTATAGCCTAATGAGGAATGGAAGTGCCGTAAGTTCAAAGTAGGATTGAAGCATGACTTGAAGAGAGCAGTATTGCCTTTGGGAATTGATTAGTACCCAGCCATTTTGGACAAGTGTCGCAGGATTGAGGAGTTAGATCAATCTCAGGATACGAGATCTCGTGACTTTGAACCATCTAGGTTCCAAAGGAGGAGGAAATGTAAGGTCAATCGATTCTAGCGGAAACCGTATTCACGACACCGGGGAATCAACAATAACAGAAAACAAATGGAGGAAGTACTAATGGTAGTAAACTCAATCAGACCGCGAAATTTTTACCACATTGTAAGAAGTGTAGAAGAAATCACTTAACGAAGGAGTGTACGAGTAAGGAAATAATCTGTTTCAAGTGTGGAAAGCCCAGACACATCCCCAGAGGCTGTACCAAATTGAAGAAGGAGTCTTCTATTAGCAATGTATGTGCAACAAGACCCCAAGCAAGATGAAAAGTCTACATGACGAGTGGAACAGAAGCCTCCCAATCTGAAGGACCAAACAAGGGAGATTGGACTATAGGAAGTAAGCTTTAAATTGTACTATTTGACTCAAGGGTGACCCATTCTTTATTGCTTATGATTGTGTGAACCATTTGGGTTTATCTATGTTTTCATTTCCTTTTTGACTCGAATATTATTATTCCTTATTGCTAAGCCTGTTGTTACTATACAAGCCTATTTAAATTGTCCTATTACTGTTGGAGATCGAAACCTTTCTGCCAATTTTATTTATTTATCTCTTTCACAAAAAAACATGATCCCAAGAATGGATTAGTTATCTTTTAATCATATCTTGTTATTTTATTCCAATAAAACTTTATTGTTCCTTAAGATTGAGATTTTTGGATTTGGATCTAGAAAGCTTACTCCTGAATTCAATGGACCATATCAAATTTTTCGTCTGATAGATCTGATAGCCTATTAAAACCTTTCTTTCTAACCTCTATAGTGTCTTCCATGTATCTCAACGGAGAAAATATGTTCCTGGTTAACGTACCGAATATAGTACAATTGAAAGAGAACCATATCTATGAGACATTTCCTGTTAACATTAAAGATAGGCGAGCAAAACGACTCAGAAGAAAAGGAATTGTCTTGGTAAAGATAATCTGGAATGACATGACTGAAGATACAGTGTAGGAGCTAGAGGACAAGATGAAAGAGCAATATCCGGATTTGTTCTAAAGTATGATGAATTTCGGGGACAAAATTGCTTTTTAGAAGGAGAGATTTGTACCGCCCTAACTTTCTCTTCTTCTTGGTATATTTATGTTAATCTATGTTGTTATGAATTTCTATGAATTGTTTGGCTTTTATGGATTATTTTAATATTATTTTTAGAAAATTTTGGACTATTAGACTGGGGCCGAGAGATCTTACTAAACCTAAAATCGGAGATAATTTTCAAAGTTTTCATTGTCTGAGATTTTATTTGACAGATAAAATTTGGGTACGCTCTATTATCCATTGGACAATAGATACCGGCCTTATGAGCTGTGACTTTTGCCCATTGGATAATAGATTGTAAGAAAGATCTAGCAAATTATTTCTATCTATTCATCTTTGTGACATCATCCAAGTGACATTATCTTTGACTTTTGGAACCCAGGGAAGAAGCTTCTCAAGGAAGCTTTGTGAAGATTCCTAAAGAAGCTTTGGGAGAAGCTTGTTGGAGAAGCTTTGGAGCTTCTCCCTATGTGAAGTACACGGCCATGATGGGGGCAAAGAGCTTCTAGAGCAAGTTTCCATTCATTTATCATCTTATCACTTTTCTATCCATTTCTCTCTCATCAACCAAAAGCTACCCACTTTTTCTTTCATTTTCTTCTCTCATTTTCTCTCCACCCACCTCATGGCCAACCTCACAAACGTCACCCTTTCATCTTCTTTAATTTTAACAAATCATATTTTTTGGATCTACATATCTTTCTAAGACCCTTCGGTATGAAGATCTTAGCTTTGTTCATCATTTTCAAGCATTTCTTCAGGTTAGGGCTTGAAGATTTGTAAGGTAAAGTTTCTCCATTTTCATTCTCCTTTCTTTCTTTTCATTCTTTTTTTCTTTCTAAGATCATGATTTTGATCCATGGTCATTCTCTCCTAGCCTTTGATGTTGATCTTTTGTATGTGTTTTTCATTTTCAAGAGGCTCTTGGAGGAGAAAGCTTGTTTCAAGGAGATATCCAAGTAGTGGTTGGACATCCTCAAAGGTAAGAGGGAGATTAACCTCATCAACCATGTTATGGTGGTGAGGAATGAAATATTTGTGTTTGTGAGTGGAAAATCCATGTGAGGATTTATTCACTCGATTGTGTGACTATTGGTTTATGCTTGTTTGATTATGTATAATTGTATAATGTTGATTGTATGCATGAAATTGCTATGATTGCTTATTGATTATGTGTGATTTTATTACCTTGACATTATGCAAGAACTTGATATAGTAGATTTGTAATTACTAGAGTATATTGTATGCTATAAATTGTGCTAGAAAGGAATGATTTTTGGTTCCAATGATCTCTTGAGGTTCACGGCCTTTTGGGCTAGGAGGAGACATCCATGAGAAAAATATTTTATTGATTTAGAACTTAGATGATTAGGAAGCAAAAATATGATTTATGAGTTTACAAGTTGAAAAATGGAAGAAATGAAGTTTTTATTGTTGAAAAAAATTGGTTTTTGGCCATGTGATGCGTGCGGATGTAGTGATTAAAATTTAGATAAAAATTAGTTGTCAGGCCCACCAGAAAATAAAAAACCTTACAACTAGTTGTAGTTAGTAAGGGTCGATCCACAGAGAACCAATTCAATTAACACTATTAAATAATTCCCAATGTAAACTCTGATTAATAATAAACAGTAAATAGGGAGTTTTGGAGTTTTGATGAACAATGAACAGCTTCAAAGACAATAACAATAAACAAACTGAAATCAACAATATAAGAAAATTGGTTAAGAGATTGATTCCACCACTAGATTTATATGATAATGTAAATTCACATATCATTTTATTCCAACATGCTCAATTATGTTTTTATGCAATTGTGAGAGTAAATCTCTGTTTTCCTTACGTGTTGGCCAATTTAGCAATCGTCAAATCAACTCCTAATCACCGATTAGTCATAAAGCAACCGCTCTTACAACTATCCAACAATTGCATTAAGATTTAGAAAACCAATTACACTAAGATCTAATCACACACGGGATTAAATTACTTAGAACATATATTTCTCTAGATCTACTACCACAACCAATGTATAATAAATCCAGATCTACCACTTTTATAATTGGCAAATAGCACAAAGATAATTATACTCACATGAACATCATACATCCCACTAGATCTACTACCACAACCGTGCATAATAAACCCAGATCTACCACTTTGAAAGTGGAAACAAGTATAAAAACCTTCATACCAATAATAGATTCAGAAATATATGAATAAAAACATAACTGTGTTGAAATAATCAAATATGCAAGGTTCACAACATTAATACTAGTGGTTTCATCACTCCCTTAACCAAGGGAGGTTTAGTTATGTTGGGAATTGCGGATCAAAATATCTCGCAGCGGAATAATAGGATTCCCACACAGGATCCATGCGAAAAGTCCATAATCTGAGTTTTTTTTTTTAATTACCTCTTGAAGCGTGATAAACACAAGCGAGGTGAATCACCAACACCGTAAATAGCGACGATGTTTCGCTAGTATCCACACGAAAGACTTGCAAAAGGAGTCACGCCTCTGTTTCGCGGTGCTAGCCGCGAATAGAAGAGAAGAACCTTTCACCGTCTCTCACTCACTTTCTTAGGTGCAGCTAGGGTTGTGATGTAACATGTATAGCAGCCCCTTAAGATCTATTTATAATACTGCCTTAAGTGAGTGTTTAGCAAGGTAAGTCGTGCAACCCTAAAACCCATCCGTCATGAGTTAGCCCACAATTGAATCCGAGTCCAACTTGGATCCTTATTGCTCCAATTTAGTCTGTTCTAATGTGCGACCCGCAGTTCTCATGACGTTGGTAGTAATATTAAAATCTCATTTTAATATTACAAACAAGTGAGCGGTATCTAGTAACACATCATGCTACCCAAGTAATGAGAATGTCGGTGATTTGACATAACATCCGTGATCAACGTTTCCGTGTAGTTTAGTCCCTTTGTCAAGATATCTAGATTGAACACAAGGCATGGAATGCGTCACCTTGTATAGTCCAATCATTCGTTTCGATACTCGAGTAGACTTTGTAACAATAAATGAGATCAATATCTCATATTGACTCATTTGAGCATGGCCATGCATTTCGCAATCTCACTCAATCGGGGGCCCGAAGATATCGAAAGTTATGTAGGAGTGACAAATTCCATCTAGGTCACTCACATCCCTCTGCATGATTTGCGGATGTCCAATAACTAACTTTATAATCACCTTGTTTACAGATGACGTTTGATGGCATTAAAACACACAACTCCTCATGTAGGAATCGTAGTGATTTCAGTGTCAAAGGACCACAAACACCATTATCACTATGAGAATCACTTATGACACTCACGTAACGATCCATGTAGCGTTCTCATGGTGGGTCATCCAAATACATCATTACTCTAATATGTACCAATGTGAAGACTTGATATATCCATGACCCGTGAGATGCGGTCATCAGTCTCTACACATACTAGTCTCAATGTATTATTGTTGTCCTAATTAACAATAATACTTGATTAGGGACATTTAAGAATAGTGTTATAACCAAAAGGATCTCACGATCAAGTCATCCACTTGATGTCCTATGGCATCAAACTTACTATTCTGAGGACTTTATTATGTTTATCAAAAAGAACACAATAAATGAAATGCCTCATATATAAAATAGCATAATATAATGTATGTCAATACAAACAAAATGTATTGGCCACTAGGGCATACACCAACAAGTTACACATAACTAGAAGGAAAGCACAAGAAAAACTATGAAGAAACAAGAAGAAACTATGAGAGAAAATGAAGGAGAGTCCAACTTGTGTTTTTCATGATAACCGATGGTGCCTTTTATAGAAGTCTAGGGTAGCAAAATGGCAAAGGGGAGTGGGTTGGTGAATGGGGCAGTTGAATGGGTTGGTGAGTGAAGTAGTTGAGAGGGTTGGTGAGTGAAGTAGGTGAATGGGTTGGTGAGTGAAGTAGTTGAATGGGTTGGTGAGTGCAAAAATTTCTTGTCTGACTTGGAAGCCAAAAACGACCAACTATACTTCAGACCCATGAAAAGTACTCTTCATGAAAGTCGTAGATCTTTGTCTTGGCTATAACATGCATATCTGGATTGTCCAATTTGGCTTCCTACAGCCCAAGATATGACCCAAATACCGTGGTTGCTTAAACCCAACTTCAGCATCTCTGTTCCAACTTGCAAGCTCAAGCTGACCCATTAGACTTCATTTTTTCAAAAGGTGTTCTTCATGAAAGTTGTTTATTTGGATCTTGATTATCAACTATCCAAATTTCAGCCTATCTCCATTATTACAGCTTGAGATATGATTTTATGAGTGCACACCATTCGGATTCTAGTGATAGAACCCGTATTCTGCCTTCCATGTAAACTTAGGTCCCTTAGACATCTGTTTAGGACTTCGAGATCTTCATTAAAGTTGTAGAGATTCCTCTTAACTTTCCTACAAGGTAAAATTCATGATTATCAGATATCAGGAACTCAAGTTATGGCCAAAATACAGAATCAGTGTCAAATCTCAATAATGCTAAAAATATTCAATTAGGACCAATTTGAGCTCAAACTCACAAAATCATACCAAACTCAATCGATTAAGAATATGGAGAGTGTAAATGACTAAACATAAGGGTTTCTTAATGAATAAAATATGTGATTATCACCATGATATTTGATAATGGAATGGAAAGGTAATTTGAAGACTTAGAATATTTCATTAGGATGATATTTGAGAATAGGATGGAGAAATAATTTGAAAATTTAAAGTATTTAAGATGATTTGATAAGTTGAATGGAAAGGTTTTTAATTAGAATTAGAATAATGAAAGTTTTGGAAGGAATGATAGGAAATATTACTTAGATGATTTGGGGACTAAATTAGGATTAACGGATTTTCATTTTATAATTTAAGGAGTAATGGCCCTTTGGCTATATCAATGGAAATAAAGTTAGAATGATGTTTGGGAGAAATTAAAGTATCTTATAAGAGAAGGATTTCGACCTTGAGTGGGAAAAATAAGCGTGAGAGAGAGATAGTGAAAATTTGAAAGACTTAGGGAAAAAAGAAAAGAATGGTGAGGTTAAGACAATGTGGTTTCTTTTAGGTTTTTCATGAAAAATATGAGGAAATATTACTAGAGGAATTTATTTAGAAGAGTATGGTGATTGAAGTTAATTTTTATGTTCATTCTTGAACGTATTATGATCAGAGCCTAAAAGTGAAATAATGGTCTTACATGTTAAAGAAATTTGTGAGAATGTCTCATGTGATTTGAAAATGATGATCCTTGAATTTGCACAATGGAAGTGCTTTGTGGCTAAATATAATAGTCTTATACTGTCGGGCTGACATACTAGACCCAAAAATATCAGTTGATGGCTTAACCCAGTGGTAGTTTGTTTTTCATGAAACAATGTTGTTAATGAGTGTTGATTTCTCATGTTATTCTATCATGCATTGTGAAAGTAAAAGTCTTGATGACTTGTTGTTAAGGTTGTATGCCTATGAGATTGAATTACACCTTAGTGCGGGTGCGAATTACATAAGTGAAAGTCTATGGCTGACCTTAGAGGCATCGGGGCATGGGTATCCCACAAGTTGCCAGTCGGTAGCTCCACTGGGTCTTGGTGACTAAGCAACACACCGACGATCTCGACAAAACACTACTCTATTCAGGATTTGGCGTAAAATGTCTTGTACAATGTCTTTATGTGCACATTGATAAATTGATAAATTATAGCACTTGGGCCGCAGGAGCCGAGTTACAGACATGTCTTTTAGATCATTCTCTCCGAAATTGTGTTTAGCTCCATGGAGTAAGAAATGAGTGCAGTGCGCATGTAACACCCCTCGATTTTATAACCACGACACAATCATCATTATACCACGATCACTAAATTTTTTCATGCTACAACTTAAATAACAAGTTTCCAAATTTAATCATTATGCATATAAAGAAAATATGAGCCACGAATGAAATATGTTTATTACATAGCTCCCAAAAATACAACCACTAAGTGAAAAACATTAAATATATATATATATATATATAATGAACACAAGGTACTATTAACATAAAAACGTAGCACTTACATACCCAAATAACAAAAGACATGTACTAAAGCACTAAAGGGTAAGTAGTAACCCCGGGGTAGGTACTACCAGTGGACAGAGCCACTACCTCTATATACAACAAAACGTTTAGTGTCTCGGTCGACCCGCCAAGCATCAATGCCCCCATGAAGCTGTACCCGCACGTAACTAAGGAAATCTCGTCTCAATGCCATCACAGGAATTAGAAAGTTAACTCAACTAAAACCAGCCAATTTCAACCGTGTCCCCTTCACAGCCTTTATCAAACATAAAATAAAATGGGACAATGCAACAAAGAGGTGAGATATCCTACATCATTACCAACATGGCAGCGAAGGAAAACAATATGGATGACGAAGTCATTCCATACATATAGATATTACAGATAATTCAAGTTATTAATTTCATAGATATCATCAGAAAGCATATCCCACAATACTATGAATATTAATAGCACTATAACAACAGATATCCACCATAGATATATAAAGAGTAATTATGTCTCCACAATATGTAGGTTGACCATGCCATGACAATATGTATAAGGACTATGCATATGCACAATGCATATGCTGACCATCTTCGTGCACAATGTACTCAATTCCAACTCCATGGAGCTAAACACAAAATCAAAGATGAGCGTTCCACAAAATCTATCCCCCCTCAAAAGACGGTCTACGCCGGACCACGAAAAGCAATAGTGTTTGTCGGATCCTCGTCGTGCGTTGCAACAGATCACCACGGCCAGGGGTATACAATGTGATAACATAATCACTAAGTGGATCACCACACACGAATGCCCCCTGAGATCCATCATGGATTGCACTATCCTGTAAGTTCTCGCTCACTCTTTAGGCATAAAACGCCACAAACTGTACAATGCTCGAACGCATATTCAAAGGAATCAAACTACCATTGTACCATTCCTAATGGTGTTAAAATAATCGTCCATACAATTGTTTCGATATCATTTGCATCAATGATATTATATAACCGTCCATACGACTACATAATACCACTGATGTCTAGGTTTCCTCTGATAACCAGTTTCATCTGACTCAATCGTCTATCTGACGTTTCTGGTTATAAAAGCAAACCACATTTGACTAAATCGTCCATCTGATGTTTCATGGGTCTGGTACTTCGGTTCCAAAAACACAATGTCAATGCATGCTATCACAAGGATTTCAATCGTGCATTTCATAACCATAAGCCATATTAAAATAAACGTTGAATCTTCAAAATATGTATAAGAATATCACCTCAACTTCAACATTTTTCCTATTGAGCTTCACTAGGGAATATATCCTCCTATCTTTCACCGAATCCATTTTACTCTAATTCAAAAAGTTATTCTCTTTGTCTTTAATAAAATTCAACTAAAATAAGTATTTTATATTTCTCAAATCCTTCCTTACACTCCTAATTTGTGTTTCTCTAATTCAATTAGTCCTTTTCTTTATTCTTAATAAAACTTATTTAATTAAATGTCTTATTGTAACACCCTAAAAATTCTGACTTTAGGGTAAATGACAATTATGTCCCCAATGTACTGTTTTATGCTTGTCTGTATAAAATGTTATTTTTGTTTTATTTTTTTTAGAGCAGAAGGAGTTTAGTAAACTCAATTCTGAAAGACACTGCTCGAATATTTTAATTTTTAGAATTTAAGCGTGCGATAAAATAATTTTCGGTATTATTTTATTACTCAAGATAAAACTTGACAAAGTGGACCGATACTATATGTGTGGGACCCACGTATAAATAAAGTAAACAATAAGGAAATTAGGAATTTTGGACCAATGGGAACAAGACACCTAGAAGTCAAATTAATAAAGCTAAGTCAACAAAAATGGCTAAGCTAGTTAGATTAGAACTAGAATATTTAATTTAGTTAGTATAGTTACCTTAGAACCTAACTAAATTAATTACTACAACCTTAGTGTAACTAAATAGTGATAACTAGATAGTAATCTAGTTAGGCCTAACTAACTAGAATCCTAAACTAATTAAGTTAACCTAATGTAACTTGAAGTAACTAATTAATTTAATATGTAACTAAACCTACATTTAAATATATAACTAATTAGTTGGAAGAAACAAATTTAATTGGCTTTTTAAATGGGGAATTCGGCCAAGCTATAAGAGCCACCGAGAAAGCTCTAGATGAATGCTTATTCATGCCATGATTCATCACCCATCAACCAATAAGAAACAAGCTTATCTTGTAAGACCAAATCCTAGCCTTTGAACCATTGGATGGCCTAGATTCATTCTTGAATTTTAACACATGCATTTAGACTTTTTCCTACTCACTTCTACGGCTAACACTCCAACAATTAACCAAATAATTCCCTTCCTTCTCTCTTTGTTTCACCGTCCACCATTAGAGCTCAAAAAAAAAAAGAAACCCATTCGGTCAAGCTCCAAAGTATATCATCCTTTCACCCAAAATTTTCTTTTTCTTACTTTTCTACTTCAAAACCTTACTATAAGACTATCTCTAGTTGGAAGCTTCTTCTATTTCTTCCATTTTCAAGCTTGAAGACCACCTTTGAGAATCCATCTTCAAAGGTAAAACCCTTTGTTTTTCAATTTTATTTTTATTTCTAAACCTCTAAGCCATGATTGAACCATGGTATAGTTCCTTTTTCTAGTAATAGCCTTTATAAAATTTTATTTATTTTCCTAGGACTCTAAGGAGGCAAAACCGAAATCACAAGGGAGAGGAAAAGAAGAAATTTTCATCATTTTAGGTAAGAGGAAGACCAAAATTTAATTAAATTAAAGTGTTATTAAGAAATTAAGGTTTGATTGAATTTGTAAAATCCATAAGGATTCCTTTATGTGTGGATTTTTATAGCTTTTATTAATTGTTTAAGCTTTGATGTATTGTATATATTATACATTGTATATGTTTTACATTGTATGTGTTAGATTAGTGTTAGAAATGCATGAGCATTCCAAAGAGTGCAAACCCTAGGTTCGGTCACATTACTGAATGGGAAGAATCAAAGTATTTTACAATGTTGTTAATGAATACTAAGTATATTTAGAAACTAATTTGAGTATTGTTAGTATTTATAAAGAATACATAATAATATAAAATATTTTACCGTAATTAGGAAAAATATTTTTAATGGTTTCAAATGATTTAATAATTATTTTTATAGTTTAGAAGTATTTATATGAGTAAATCTGACGAGAAAATGATTTAAAAATTTACGCGATTGAGAAAATAGCAAAATGTATTTACGCGATTTGAAAATGTGATGTACATTGTGAAAACGGCAAGATGGCAAGATTTTTGAAAACGAAATAAAATTTCTACGCGATTGATGAAAACAGCGAGTTTCTGTCGGGCCAAAGTGGTGGACCGGATGTGTGGATTGTACAAGTGCGCCAAGTGGGAGCATCTTGTATTTGAAGATTTTTGCCATGGAGGGCATTTTCGTAATTATTTTTGTCATAGAGGACAATTACGTGATTATTTTGCCATTGAGGGAATTTTTGTAAATAAATTAAGTTGGAGGGTATTTTCGTAAATAATTAAAGTTTGAAGTGTATTTTTGAACTTATTCAAAGTTTGATGGCATTTTTGTAAATAATAGAAGTTAAGGCGTTTTTGTAAATAATGAAGATTTAATGGTATTTACGTAAATAATTGAGAAATTTATGGCACTTATATAAATAATTGAAACACGAGGGTATTTTGGTAATTACGCATCTGTTCATGCATTGAGTCATGCCAAATTCGAAATTTGGTGATTTGATTGACGAGATGAATAACATCGTGTTGTCGATGTGATAGGCATAGTGTGTTCATTTTTCGATATGAACTTGGAGTTCATAGTGTGCACTATTCCATATGTGGACGGGAGGTAGCTCTTACGGGGTAGTGGTGCGTGATGACACACTTATGTTCTCGACGAGCACTAACCTTAATCAAGTTTTGAGAGGACTATCGGTACTGTAGTACACAATTGATTGATTATGTGTGTCTGGGTTGTGTGCTATGCCACTATTGTTATATTTATTTTCGTGGGCTATAGACACAAAGTATTGACAAGTGCAATAGCAATCACAACGATCACTATAGACACAAAGTTTTGACATCTGCAATATTTGGTCGGGGTAGCCAAAGCTATAGACACAAAGTATTGACAGTGCAATAGTTGGATTGGCTGGGCAAGTACTAATAGAAGTCTCATCTCATTCTCTCTGATATCTGAGTATGTGTTGTAGCTCCATGGAGTAGGAATGAGTCACTTTATACTTTGTCATATTCATTTTAAATTCATTATATTGTGTGATGAGTATTTTGAACTGTTATGGGATTTATGTACATTATGGATTTTATTTATGTTAATGTTGTATTATTATTCCATATGTGATATTTATTGGTTATTTTAAGTTGTCTTACCTCTCTATTTGTTGTATATATTGTTTGTTTTGTTTGTTGTATGTATATATATATATATATTTAGACTATGAAGAAGGGGTTGAAGAACCAGAGTTGGGCAGTGAGAACATAGCAGAGGAAGAACTACGATCCCCAGATTTTCAGTCCGAAGACTCGAAGCCTTAGATCATCTCTAGTGTTAGTACTGATAGGGTGAGATGTCGACACCCGGATTTTTGGGTTTTATCAGTTTGGAATTCCACGGAGGAGCGGACAGTTGGTGCATCTATGGTGAACGTAATGTTGTCGCTTATACCGGGATTATTACTATGTCTTTGCGACCAGAGTCTGTATCTGTCCCAGTTTTTGTATCAGATTTCTATGTTCAGTTAGAACTACCATTAGGAGTTCGCCGTCACTGGAACGATCTATTTCGGACTCCCTATGAGTTTAGTGTTGTGTCTTCTGCTAGAACACCTGCTTGTTCGGACCCCTAACTATATTTCGGTCCCAGCAGCACCCGAGTTCACGCTCATAGGTCCTCGGGAGGCGTCATGCATTTATGTCATTGGAGGAATCATCCAGAATGTTTCTCCAAGTGACTAAAAATGTATGACGTGCACTTGGGTTTGTTATCCTTTCTGATGCTGGGTTGTAAATATAAACTTTTCATGCTTTCTTTTGCTGGGTTGTAAATATAAACTTTTCATGCTTTCTTTTTCTTTTGGTATGTATTTTATTTGGGTTTGTAAATTATGTGTAAATTATTTGTACAACTTAGGAAAACAAAACTTATGTAAATTTTTGTATATTAGTATCGATGGATATGTTTATGGATATAATGTATATTGTACGGGTGTGTTGATATTATCTATGTATGTGTGTATAAGAATAATTTTTTTTTAGGGTGAAATATCTTGAGGATATAACTTTTATGTTTTCGAAACAGAGTAAGTGCACAGGTTTTATTACTTATTTATATCAAAACCTTATAGTTTAATTATTCTCGTTAATCGTTATTTTATTTTAATAAAAAAATGTGACACCCCCACAAGAGTGTTACATTAGTTGGTATCAGAGCCCAAGTTAGAGTCTTTTGGGTTTGTGGGTAGGTTTGCCTTATTCGTACTGTGTGAATCTCTAACCTAGAGCCCAAGTTAGAATCTTTAGGAGCTGTGGTTTGGTCTGTTTGTGCTTGTATTGTGTGAATTCTCTGTGATTTATTTCCGAAAGGAAGAATCTAACTTTTATGTTTTATGTGATTAAAGAAAGAAAATGTCTGGAAGAAGAGGAAGACATGCGGATATTCCTAGAGAAGTGGATC
Organism: Ormosia semicastrata; assembly: GCA_029884595.1. Taxonomy (NCBI): domain Eukaryota; kingdom Viridiplantae; phylum Streptophyta; class Magnoliopsida; order Fabales; family Fabaceae; genus Ormosia; species Ormosia semicastrata. Next base: position 84,242,049 of record JAQQTO010000060.1, read on the forward strand.
CTATAGTAGCGGCTGCAGAGGCTATGCAGCGGATGGCAGAGGCAATGATTCAGCAGAACCAGAGAGCAGCTCAACAGCAAGAAGCTACTGCGGATGCCCTAAATTTATCTGAATTTAGGCGTAGTAACCCGCCACAGTTTAGAGGCGAGCTTAATCCTGAGAAAGCAAATTTATGGATACGGGAGAGTGGAGAAGATATTTGAAGGGATGGGATGCCCGGATGACAAAAAGGTAACGTATGCTACCTATATGTTAAGAGGAGATGGAGAAAGTTGGTGGAGAGGAACCCTAGGTTGTTGCAAGCTGAAGGCATTGCAATAACTTGGGAAGTGTTTTCTACTAGGTTTATGGACAAGTATTTTCCTACCAGTGCTCGATATGCTAAGGAAAGAGAATTTCTTGGTCTACGTCAAGGAAATATGACAGTTCCCGAGTATGCATCTAAATTTGAGAGTTTGTCTCAATTCTCAGATTATGCTCAAACCAGACCAAATGATGAATGGCGATGTAGGAAGTTTGAAGCAGGACTACGAGTGGAGTTAAGACAAGGAGTATTGCCTTTGAGAATGACTCAATTCCATGCTCTGGTAGATACATGTGCACAATTGGAGGAATTGGAATCGTTAAAGGATCCCAAAACTCGTAATTTTGGACCAATGAGGTTTCAGAGGGGAGGTAGCAGTCATAACAATCGGTTCCAGCGTAAGCCATACTCGAGACCACGGGGAAACCAATATCAACGACCACAAGGTTGGAGGAAGCTCTGCTAGTACTATTCCTAGTCGAAAGCGGCGTTTGTACCAACCCTTGTTTTAAGTGTGGGAAGAAAGGCCATGTTTCTTGATTGTCCAATTAAAGGAACAATTTGTTTTAATTGTCGGCAACCTGGACATTTCTCTAAGGATTGTCCTCGGTTGGAAAAGAAACTGCGTTGAAGACCATTCGGGCAAATCGGCCAAGATCCGGAGGACGAGTCTATACTATGACAGAGGCTGAAGTTTCTTAGTCGACAATCTTATTCAAGGGAAGGAATCATAGGAGGTAAGCTTTTGACTGTCTTGTATGATTCAGGTGCAACGCATTCTTTTATTGCCTATAGTTGTGTTAAGAAGTTGAAACTGCCTGTATCTTCTTTGAATTTTCCATTAGTTGTTTCTACACCAACTACTAAGCCTGTGGTTACATCCAAAATATGTTTGGATTGTCCTGTTGTTGTGAAGGACCGTATGTTTATAGTCAACTTGATTTGTTTACCTCTAGTGGGGATAGATGTGATATTAGGAATGGATTGGTTGTCTTCTAACCATATCGATAGACCGTGCAATTAAAGCTATAGTTTTTCCAAAGGAAGAGAACTCGGGATTTTTGATTTCTTTGTTAAAGCTAAGTCATTGCTGAGAAATGGAGCTCAGGGATTTGTATTATTGTCTTCTCTAAAAGTTGAGAATGAGAAAGATATATGTGCAATTCTCGTCGTTAATGAATTTCCGGAAGTTTTTCCAGATGATGTACCTGGTTTGCCACCAGAAAGAGAAATCGAATTTGCTATCGATTTGGTACCAGGAACAGGTCCTATTTCGATTGCACCATATCGAATGTCACCAGCTGAATTGATAGAGTTGAAAAAGCAATTAGAAGAATTATTGGAAAAGCAATTTGTGCGACCAAGTGTTTCACCATGGGGAGCACCAGTGCTTCTAGTCAAGAAGAAGGATGGAACTTCTCGACTCTGTGTGGATTATCGTCAGTTGAATAAGGTCACTATAAAGAATAAATATCCACTCCCATGGATTGATGATTTGATGGATCAGTTGAAGGGAGCAGAAGTATTTTCTAAAATAGATCTGAGATCAGGTTACCATCAGATTCGTGTTAAGATGGAAGATGTACCTAAAACAGCCTTCCGAACTCGATATGGACATTATGAATATCAGGTTATGCCTTTTGGAGTGACTAATGCTCCTGCTATATTCATGGATTATATGAATAGAATTTTTCGTCCGTACCTTGATAGATTTGTTGTTGTCTTTATAGATGACATTTTAATCTATTCTCGGTCTAAAGAAGAGCATGCCGAACATCTCGGTATAGTTCTTCAAGTTTTGAAGGACAAGCAATTGTATGCAAAGTTGGCTAAATGTGAATTTTGGTTGGAAAAAGTGCAATTTTTAGGTCACGTAATTTCTAAGGAGGGTATTGCAGTGGATCCATCCAAGATAGAAACTATTCTGCAATGGGAGAGACCTAAAACAGTGGAAGTTCGAAGTTTTGTTGGATTGGTAGGGTACTATCGAAGATTCATAAAAGGTTTTTCAAAAATTCTTTGGACCACTTACACAACTTACCGGGAAGAATCAAGCTTTTGAATGGACGGATGAACGTGAATCCAGTTTTCAAGAGTTGAAAGAAAGCTAACAACCTCACCAGTGTTGATCTTACCAGATTCTAATAGATCTTTTGAGGTGTATTGTGACGCTTCATACCAAGGGTTAGGATGCGTGCTAATGCAAGATCGAATGTGGTGGCGTATGCTTGAGGCAATTAAAGGTTCATGAGAGAAATTACCCAACTCATGATTTGGAATTAAATGCGGTGGTGTTTGCATTAAAGATATGGAGGCATTATTTGTATGGGGCTATATTCAATGTCTTTAGTGATCATAAGAGTTTGAAATACTTGTTTGATCGAGAAAGAATTGAATATGAGAGGCGAAGGCGATGGTTGGAATTTCTCAAGGATTATGATTTTCAACTCCAATATCATCCAGGAAAAGCTAATGTGGTAGCAGATGCCACGAGTAGAAAAGTACTTAGTGTTTCTACAATGATGATAAAGGAAGAGGAGTTACTCAATGAGTTGAGAAATTTAGAAGTATCAATGGAATTAGTGCACAGGAAGATTTGTGTGGGTAGAATGGTAATTTTAAATGACTTGCTTAATATAATTCGAGATAAACAGGAGGAGGATGTGTTTTTGCAAAATGAAAGAGAAGCTGCTAAAGCAAGGTCACGGGCAACAAATGGAAGAGGGATCGAGATGGAATTTTAAGATTTCAAGGAAGAGTTTGTATACCCCGACAATCTTTGAATTAAAGACAAGCAATATTGGATGAAGCCCATACTAGTAATTTAAGTTTGCATCCAGGAATGACCAAGATGTATCAAGATTTGAAGAAATTGTTTTGGTGGCCAAGGATGAAAAGAGACGTAGCAGAACGTGTGGCATCTTGTTTGGTTTGTCAGAAAGCGAAAGTGGAACATCAGAGGCCAGCTGGAATGTTACAACCACTTTCTATTCCAGAATGGAAATGGGATAGTATTTCTATGGATTTTGTTACTGGGTTGCCAAGAACGAGAAAAGGATATGACTCAATATGGGTTATTGTTGATAGGCTCACAAAGTCAGCTCATTTCCTGCCTATTAATATTAAGTATTCGTTGGAAAGATTAGCCCAAATCTATATCAATGAGATTGTTAGATTGCATGGGGTACCTATTTCCATAATTTCTGATAGAGATCCAAGGTTTACATCAAGGTTTTGGCCAAATCTACAAAAAGCAATGGGAACTAAGCTACATTTGAGCTCTGCTTATCATCCACGGTCGATGGTCGGTGAAAGAACTATACAATCTTTGGAAGATTTGTTACGTGCTTGTGTGTTGGAGCAACAAGGGAGTTGGGATGAATTTTTATCTTTGATAGAATTCACCTACAATAATAGTTTTCACGCAAGTATAGGGATGGCACCCTATGAAGCATGGTATGGACGACGATGCCGAACACCTTTGTGTTGGTATCAAGATGGTGAAAGTATGACTATTGGGCCAGAATTAGTACAACAAACTACAGAGAAAGTAAAAATGATTCAAGAGAAGATGCGAACTACACAGAGTAGGCAAAAGAGTTATGCAGATAAAAGAAGGCGACCATTGGAATTTGAAGAAGGCGAGCATGTATTTTTGAGGGTGACTCCTACGACTGGTATTGGAAGAGTTATCAAATCCAAGAAGCTTACACCTAAGTTTATTGGACCTTATCAGATTATCCGTAGGATAGGTCCTATCACTTATCAAGTTGCCTTACCGCCGTTTTTGTCTAATCTGCATAATGTGTTTCATGTGTCCCAATTAAAGAAATATATTCCAGATCCGACACATGTGATACAACTGATGAAGTACAGATTGAAGGAAAATTTGACGTACGAAACATTCCCTGTAAGGATTGAAGACAGAAAAGTGAAGCGACTTGAGGGAAGATGATTGAGTTAGTCAAAGTTATATGGAACGATGTATTTGGAGATGCTACATGGGAATTGGAAGATAAAATGAGGGAACAAGTATCCTCAATTATTTTAAGGTATGACAAATTTCGAGGACGAAATTTTTGTTTGTTGGGAGAGTTGTAACACCCTAAAAATTCGACTTTAGGGTAAATGACAATTATGTCCCCAATGTCTTGATTTTTATGCTTGTCTGTATAAAATGTTATTTTTGTTTTATTTTTTTAGAGCGAAGGAGTTTAGTAAACTCAATTCGAAAGACATTGCTCGAATATTTTAATTTTTAGAATTTAGCGTGCATGATAAAATAATTTTCAAAGTATTATTTTATTACTCAAGTATAAAACTTGATGATGGACCCGATACTATATGTGTGGGACCCACGTATAAATAAAGTAAACAATAAGGAAATTAGGAATTTTGGACCAATGGGAACAAGACACCTAGAAGTCAAATTAATAAAGCTAAGTCAACAAAAATGGCTAAGCTAGTTAGATTAGAACTAGAATATTTAATTTAGTTAGTATAGTTACCTTAGAACCTAACTAAATTAATTACTACAACCTTAGTGTAACTAAATAGTGATAACTAGATAGTAATCTAGTTAGGCCTAACTAACTAGAATCCTAAACTAATTAAGTTAACCTAATGTAACTTGAAGTAACTAATTAATTTAATATGTAACTAAACCTACATTTAAATATATAACTAATTAGTTGGAAGAAACAAATTTAATTGGCTTTTTAAATGGGGAATTCGGCCAAGCTATAAGAGCCACCGAGAAAGCTCTAGATGAATGCTTATTCATGCCATGATTCATCACCCATCAACCAATAAGAAACAAGCTTATCTTGTAAGACCAAATCCTAGCCTTTGAACCATTGGATGGCCTAGATTCATTCTTGAATTTTAACACATGCATTTAGACTTTTTCCTACTCACTTCTACGGCTAACACTCCAACAATTAACCAAATAATTCCCTTCCTTCTCTCTTTGTTTCACCGTCCACCATTAGAGCTCAAAAAAAAAAAAGAAACCCATTCGGTCAAGCTCCAAAGTATATCATCCTTTCACCCAAAATTTTCTTTTTCTTACTTTTCTACTTCAAAACCTTACTATAAGACTATCTCTAGTTGGAAGCTTCTTCTATTTCTTCCATTTTCAAGCTTGAAGACCACCTTTGAGAATCCATCTTCAAAGGTAAAACCCTTTTGTTTTTCAATTTTATTTTTATTTCTAAACCTCTAAGCCATGATTGAACCATGGTATAGTTCCTTTTTCTAGTAATAGCCTTTATAAAATTTTATTTATTTTCCTAAGACTCTAAGGAGGCAAAACCGAAATCACAAGGGAGAGGAAAAGAAGAAATTTTCATCATTTTAGGTAAGAGGAAGACCAAAATTTAATTAAATTAAAGTGTTATTAAGAAATTAAGGTTTGATTGAATTTGTAAAATCCATAAGGATTCCTTTATGTGTGGATTTTTATAACTTTTATTAATTGTTTAAACTTTGATGTATTGTATATATTATACATTGTATATGTTTTACATTGTATGTGTTAGATTAGTGTTAGAAATGCATGAGTATTCCAAAGAGTGCAAACCCTAGGTTCGGTCACATTACTGAATGGGAAGAATCAAAGTATTTTACAATGTTGTTAATGAATACTAAGTATATTTAGAAACTAATTTGAGTATTGTTAGTATTTATAAAGAATACATAATAATATAAAATATTTTACCGTAATTAGGAAAAATATTTTTAATGGTTTCAAATGATTTAATAATTATTTTTATAGTTTAGAAGTATTTATATGAGTAAATCTGACGAGAAAATGATTTAAAAATTTACGCGATTGAGAAAATAGCAAAATGTATTTACGCGATTTGAAAATGTGATGTACATTGTGAAAACGGCAAGATGGCAAGATTTTTGAAAACGAAATAAAATTTCTACGCGATTGATGAAAACAGCGAGTTTCCTGTCGGGCCAAAGTGGTGGACCCGGATGTGTGGACTGTACAAGTGCGCCAAGTGGGAGCGTACTGTATTTGAAGATTTTTGCCATGGAGGGCATTTTCGTAATTATTTTTGTCATAGAGGACAATTACGTGATTATTTTGCCATTGAGGGAATTTTTGTAAATAAATTAAGTTGGAGGGTATTTTCGTAAATAATTAAAGTTTGAAGTGTATTTTTGAACTTATTCAAAGTTTGATGGCATTTTTGTAAATAATAGAAGTTAAGGGCGTTTTGTAAATAATGAAGATTTAATGGTATTTCTGTAAATAATTCAGAAATTTATGGCACTTATATAAATAATTGAAACCTGAGGGTATTTTGGTAATTACGCATCTGTTCATGCATTGAGTCATGCCAAATTCGAAATTTGGTGATTTGATTGACGAGATGAATAACATCGTGTTGTCGATGTGATAGGCATAGTGTGTTCATTTTTCGATATGAACTTGGAGTTCATAGTGTGCCTTATTCCATATGTGGACGGGAGGTAGCTCATACCGTAGTGGTGCGTGATGACACACTTATGTTCTCGACGAGCACTAACCTTAATCAAGTTTTGAGAGGACTATCGACCGCTGTAGTACACAATTGATTGATTTGTGTGTAATGGGTTGTGTGCTATGCCACTATTGTTATATTTATTTTCGTGGGCTATAGACACAAAGTATTGACAAGTAATAGCAATCACAACGATCGCCTATAGACACAAAGTTTTGACAAGTGCAATAGTGGTCGGGGTAGCCAAAGCTATAGACACAAAGTATTGACGAGGCAATATTTGGATTGGTCAAGGCAAGTACTAATAGAAGTCTCATCTCATTCTCTCGATATCGAGTATGTGTTGTAGCTCCATGGAGTAGGAATGAGTCACTTTATACTTTGTCATATTCATTTTAAATTCATTATATTGTGTGATGAGTATTTTGAACTGTTATGGGATTTATGTACATTATGGATTTTATTTATGTTAATGTTGTATTATTATTCCATATGTGATATTTATTGGTTATTTTAAGTTGTCTTACCTCTCTATTTGTTGTATATATTGTTTGTTTTGTTTGTTGTATGTATATATATATATATTTAGACTATGAAGAAGGGGTTGAAGAACTAGAGTTGGGCAGTGAGAACATAACAGAGGAAGAACTACGATCCCCAGATTTTCAGTCCGAAGACCCGAAGCCTTAGATCATCTCTAGTGTTAGTACTGATAGGGTGAGATGTCGACACCCGGATTTTTGGGTTTTATCAGTTTGGAATTCCACGGAGGAGCGGACAGTTGGCGCATCTATGGTGAACGTAATGTTGTCGCTTATACCAGGATTATTACTATGTCTTTGCGACCAGAGTACTCTCCGTCCCGTTTTTGTATCAGATTTCTATGTTCAGTTGGAACTACCATTAGGAGTTCGCCGTCACTGGAACGGTCTATTTCGGACTCCCTATGAGTTTAATGTTGTGTCTTCTGCTAGAACACCTGCTGTTCGGACCCCTAACTATATTTCGGTCCACAGAGCACCCAGAGTTCCTGCTCATAGGTCCTCTAGGAGGCGTCATGCATTTATGTCATTGGAGGAATCATCCAGGAATGTTTCTCCAAGTGACTAAAAATGTATGACGTGCACTTGGGTTTTGTTATCCTTTCTGATGCTGGGTTGTAAATATAAACTTTTCATGCTTTCTTTTGCTGGGTTGTAAATATAAACTTTTCATGCTTTCTTTTTCTTTTGGTATGTATTTTATTTGGGTTTGTAAATTATGTGTAAATTATTTGTACAACTTAGGAAAACAAAACTTATAAATTTTTGTATATTAGTATCGATGGATATGTTTATGGATATAATGTATATTGTGTGGGGGTGTCTTTGATATTATCTATGTATGTGTGTATAAGAATAATTTTTTTTTAGGGTGAAATATCTTGAGGATATAACTTTTATGTTTTCGAAATAGAGTAAGTGCACAGGTTTTATTACTTATTTATATCAAAACCTTATAGTTTAATTATTCTCGTTAATCGTTATTTTATTTTAATAAAAAAATGTGACACCCCCACAAGAGTGTTACACTTATGATTCTCAAAGTCTCACTTACACTCATTTTCCTTTAAAGGTCAAGATCTACTCATAGTTTTATGGTAAAGTTTTATTTCCTTTCTCTTTCCATCTTATGAATCCCTAATTAAATGTCTAATCACTTAAGTATTCAAAGTTCCATTTTAATACAAAATTTCCTCTTAGTTACCCTAAATGGCCGTGAGCCCTAAGTTCATGGAATTCAACATTCATCTTCTTAATTCATCATTTTAATTCCCCAATCAATCCATTTTTCACTTAAACTTCTAAGTTCCAATTCATCACAATTTTTAATCACAAGTTTTCCTAATTTTCCTCCTCTTAGTCGAGACACTCAATCATGGTCTCTAGACCCAAGATTTCCATCAACTCATCAATTAATTGCTTAAGTTCCATTTTAACACAAGGTTTGGTTCTTGATTCATCATTTAAGGCCACAAGGCCATGAGCTCCCCTTCAACATAGGCAAGGGTTCCTTATCTTTCACACTTGATTTCAAGTACACAAAATATCACAATTTATCCATGCAACATAATAAAACAACATCAAGTAACAACATCATACAAGCACATAATTACAAATCATCAAAAATCAAGAAGAGGAGAAATCCACACATGGATCCTCTAATTTCAACACACAAATTTGTCCCTCACCACCATGGGTGGTTGATGAGGATGATCTCCCTCTTACCTAAAGAGAAAACAAGAGAACAAGCTCCTTCATGCCTCTTGAAATTTGTCCAACACCTCCAATAAAACCCTAAGGGATTCAAACTCCCAAAATCAACCATCAAGTCTTAAAAGAGAAGCCCTTGGTCACAAAGAGGACCAAGAATCATGAAATCAAGAAGAGAAAATGAAGATTCAAGAACATTACCTCAAGAGCTCCAAGTCTAGGGCTTGAGAGAAAATGGTGAAAATGGAGGAATCAAGTGATGCTCACCAAAGAGAAAAGGATCATGGTGATAAGAGGATTCAAGAAATGAGGTTGATTGAGCAAGAAAACTTAGGTGGCCAAAAATGGTGGGTTTGGCCATGGAAATGGGGAGAGAATGGAGAGGAAAGTTGAGTTCTTTGTAAGTGATTTCAATAATAAAGAAAGCCTTATAATCAAGATGTAGATCCAAGCAAAGTGGTTACTTGAAATCAAGCAACAATGGAGGGTGGAAGGAGGTGGTGCTGCCATGGGAAGAGGAAGAGAGAAGGAAGAGAAAAGCTTGAGAGAAAAAAATGAAAGAAGAGAAGTGTAGAGAGAGAAAGTGAGAGTAAATTAATGAGTGAGAGTGATATGTGTAAGTGAGATGAAATAAAATTTTGTGGTCACAAATCCCTCCCCAAAATCGTGTGGTCCAAATGGAGAGAGAGAAAACTTGGCTTCCATGAGAAGCTTGGTAGGAAGCTTCCTTAAAGTTTCCTTGAAGCTTCCTTGAGAAGTTTTGCATGCTTTTCAATAAAGTGAAGGGTGATGATGTCATTAAAGTACTCTTCTAGAAAAGATGACTAACACTCTACTAGAGATATTATCCAGTGGACAAAAGTTACAGTTAATAAAAATAGTATTTATTGTTCACCAGATAATTTCACGGTACAACGATTTTATTTATCAGATAAAATCTCAAAAAACGTAAACTTTGTAAATTATGGCCGGCCTCGGGTTTAGTAAGATCCCCTGTCGATATTTCCACAGTTCAAGGTTTACCAGTCTCAGGGAAAATATTTCATTTTCTCAGCTCCACTCAGTGCGCATGCAAAACAAGGAATATATTAAAATATTCAACATTTCCAGAAAAATCCACAAAAATTCCCAAAAATCACAAATATTATAAAATGAGTGTTTATCATGAAATAAGAAATTTTTGAGACATTACAGCACACAAGAAGGGTCAGCATACACATGGTGCATATGCATAGTCAGTGTACATCTTGTCGTAGCATAGTCAGTATGCATATTGTGGTAGCATAGTCAGTATATTTATTATTGTGGCGTGGTCAGTGTTCATGTGTTTTGATGTACATTGCTGACTCATCTATCAGTTGATAACGTGTTTATACCTGTTGTTCTGTGATATTCCTATATTAACCTGATTATATCTACTGTATTTGATATTGCTATATATGGATGGCGTTATTGTCATTATTATTTCTTACTGCCATGCTGGTATTCATGTAGGTGATCTCACCTCTTTATTGTCTTATGCTATTTGTTCAATTATATATTTATGTTTTTAATGGGACTGTGATGGCGGAGAGGCAAGATCTACGAAGTTTTGTTAGACTACAGTTTCACGGGGGCATCGAAGCGTGGAATGTCCATTGGGACACGGGGTGCATTCAGTATGTTGGAGATGTCACCTTGTTTTGGAGTATGACCCGGTATGGGGCTGCTACATTTACCGTGGACGCAGCCGTTTTCTTGGAGTTTCATATGCCTTTTGGGGAGTAATGGGGTAATCATAGAACTGCCCCTAGGGAGGACTCTGGGGAGTCCACTGCTCGGACTCCCATCCGTGGTGACATGCCCCGACTGGGGGATTTATCCATTAGGGATCCCGAAGAGGATCTGGAGGAAGATCGGGTGCAGGACCCTACTCTTCAAGTTTATGGACTTGGGCTAAGTTCAGTTTTTATATGGTAGTCGTTCTTGTCTTTTGGGAGTACGTAAGTTTTGTATAATTAAGTTGTTGCTAATCTGTGTTATGAATATGAGATGTGTATTATTCAGTTCTTATATCTTGTGTTTATCTATTTTAGTAAGTTTATGTTTTTCACAAAAAATAAATTCTGAGGCTTGTAATTTTATAATATCAAATATTTTATAACTTGGGTAAAGTTTTCCATAAACAAAGAGTTAGTCTGAAATGTAATGCCCTTTCGGAGAGGGGTGTTGCATAAGGTGGTATCAGAGCAGTTCATCCTATTGAGCCAAAGTATGGACTGACTATGCTTAGGCAAGTAGAAATTGCTATGTGTGTTGCGCATTTCCTTGTCTCTTGTTTGGGATGTTGAAAAAGGATTGCATAAGTTGCTTTAGGTTGGATATTAGTAGTTACTATTACATAGTTACATGATATTGAGGATTGGCCCACTCAATATGTAATATTCTGTGCGTATGTAACACCCTGAAAATCTATTTTATGATATATATTCGTTTTATATTATTTGTGATTTTTGAAAAAAATTTCTGGAATTATTTGAATTATTTTATTATTTTAATATTTTTCTCAATTTGCGTGCACACTGAGCGAGACAGGGAAAATAAAATACTTTCCCTTAGGCCGAAAAACTTTGAACTGTGGAAGCGTCGATGGGGGATCTTACTAAACCCGAGACCTGGCACAGTTTACAAGGTTTTCATTTTTCAAGATTTTATCTGATAAATAAAATCGCAGTATATTTTATTATCTATGGGATAATAAAATATTATTTCTACTAATTATAACTTTTGTCCACTGGATAATAGCTCAAGTAGATTGTTTCTATTTAGTTACTTTTATGATATCATCTAAGTGACATCATCACTCTTCACTTTATCAAAAAGTGTGCAAAGCTTTTCAAGGAAGCTTCCTACCAAGCTTCTCAAGGAAGCTTCACACACTCTCTCCTCCCTTTAGTGACCCCACGGTTGGAAGGAGGAAAAGATGACTAAAAGTCATCATCTTTTTACTTTTCAATTTCCAATTCAAAAACTACCATTTTCTCTCTCCTCCTTCTCTCGCGCACGCCCTCTTTCCCCTCTCTCTCTCCCTCACATTCCTTCTTCTTCCTCCCTCTCCATCCACACGGCCAAACCACCATTGGAGACCATTCAAGCTTATTTGCTCATGCCAACCTAGGACCTTGACTCCTCCCATCATCTTGAAGCTCTTCTCTTTGATGAACACCTTTTGATTCCTCCATTTTCATCACTTTCTATCAAGCCTTAAAGCTTGAAACTTTGAGGTAAAGCTCTTGACTTTCTTCCTTTATCTTCCCATTTTTGAAACCCTTGGTCACTATTGTGATCAAGGACTCTTCCTTTCAAGCTTTGGTTATAGATTTCTTGAGCTGACCATCTTAGGGTTTTCTTGGTAGGGGTTGACAAAAATCTTGCAAGACAGCATCAAAAAGCTTGCTTTCTTTATTGTCTCTTAAGGTAAAAGAGAGATTAATCTCATAAACCACTCGTGGTGGTGAGGAAAACATTTTTGGGTGTTGATGGTGAGGAATCCATGTGTGGGTTGCTCACTTTGTTGTGTGATTTTTGGTTGTATTGTTTGATTTTTAATGCTTGTTATTATATATTTTGATGGGTTTAGAATACTTAAATGCTTGGAAATGTATTTGGAAACTTACCCCTTTGGTTTGGAGGCTTGTGGAAGCACATTTTCAAGATTCTGGTGCAAGATCCATGGGCCGTGTTTCCTACTAGAAACACAGCTCACACGTCACAGGGTAGTGGAGTACACGGCCTAGGCCGTGTTGGAAGACACGACCATGTAATCGAGTAGCTCAGATTAGGACTTTGATGTTTTTCCAGAGAAGTACACGGCCCAAGCAGTGTAATGTGACATGGCTGTGTTGGGCAGGCCGTGTAATGGGACACGACTGTGTAACTGAGATTAATGAAAAATGGTTGGGTTTTCTAGTCCCTTGGAGGCCCACGGCCTCATTTGGCACTCAATGTGAGACTTTGTATCAAGTTAGAACTTAGTTAATTAAATGAATAGGCACTTAATTAGAAGTCCATAATGTGAAAAGAATAAAGAACACAACTTTATTCTATAGCCTAGAGTGAGCATTGGACAAAGAAAGAACATGAGCGTAGGTGAGGTTATGAAGAGCTTAAATAATTAGTTTAAGTGGGCTATGTATAGAACTAAGGGAAGATGATCATAATGTTATGATTTGAGGAGTAATGACTTTTAAAAATACCAATAAAAATAATTTTGGGGATAATTGGAATAATAGAAGGTGATTTATTAGTGGTGAATCTAGTTGACTTGACAATCGAGAAATTTAATAGAGGATTTATAAGTGAAGGACGTAAAAGAATTGTGAGGGTAAGATAATGTGTTTTCTCTTAAGATTTTCATAAATGATACGAGAAAAGGTTATTCGAGGAACTTAGTTAGAAGGATCTGTTGATTAGGATTGATGTCTATCTTTATTCTTGAGAAGTGTTTTAATTAAATCCTAAAGATGACATAATAGTTCTATATGCTAAAGAAAATTATAAGAATGCTTCATGCAAATTGATAGTGATGATGCTTGAATTCGTACAATTAAGATATGTTGTGAAGGTATGCATGATTCTTGAATTTGTATAACTGAGATACTCTGTGAAAGCATGCACTGGCATCATTGTGCCTTGGGCCAACGTACTGGACCTAAGTGATTTGTGATTTTAGCATTGTGCTGTTGGGCCGACGAACTGGACCCTAGAAACCTCAAATAGACGATTGAGTCGGATGTGGTTTACTTTTATAACCAGAAACATCAGATAAATGGTTGAGTCAGATGTGACTTGTTATCATAAGAAACCTGGATATATCAGTCATATTATGTAGTTGTATGGGCGGCTATATAATATCATTGATGTTAATTGTATTAAACAACTGTATACATTTGAGCATTATACAGTTGTGGCATTTTATGCCTAGGAGTGAGCGAGAACTTATAGGATAGTGCGATTCCTGATGGATCTTGGGGGACGTTCAGGGTGGGTGATTCACCAGTGACCACTGTCACATTGTACACCCCTGGCCGTGAACACCGTTGCAATGCACTGGCAGGCCGACAAAATACTATTACTTTTCGTGGTCCAGCATAGACTGTCTTTTTAGGGTGGACAGATCTTCTGGAATGCACATCTCTGAATCTTTAGCTCCATGGAGTAGGAAATGGTCACATTGTGCATAAAAATGGTTAGCATACGCATTGTGCATATGCATTGTCAGTTTACATATTTCATGGCATGGTCAGTATTCATGTATTGTGATATACATTGTTGAATCACTTACTAGTTGATAATATAATTATGCCTGTTGTCTTGCGATATCTCTGTAATAACATGATTATGTTTGTTATTGTGAAATATTCTTGTATTGACCTGATTATGTCCGTTTTTATTTAATGTTGTTGTATATGAAAGGCATCATTGTCTTTCATTGCATTTCTTGCTGCCTGATTGTATTGATGTAAGGGATCTTACCTTTTTTATCGTATTTTCTATTTGCTTCTATCTTATTCTCATGTTTGTAAAGACTGCGTTGGCGGTGAGGTAAGATCCGTGAGGTTTCATTAGGCTGCAGTTTCATGAGGGCACCGAAGCGTGGAGTGTCCATTAGGATATGGGGTGCATTCGGTAGGACAGAGATGCCACTTTGCTTTCGAGCAGGGCTCGGCATGACGCCGCTACTTCTACGGTGGAGGTAGCTGTTGATGAGCGATGTCATACTCGCCTCAAAATAGACTAGGATTTAAATGGAATATAGCATAGTGCATAACCTAGGTCATCTCCCAAGGATCAATTCGGATTTCTCAAGCATATTGGAAGTTATCAATAAGTAGGGGGTTTTGTTCGTCAAGTAAAAGAGTACAAATTCAACAGTAATTAGGAATAAATTCAAAACTGGAAACACCAATCCAAGGTCTTCAATTCAAGTGGCAAAGTAAATCATAGTTCAAAGAGAGTAAAATTCTTTATGCAATTACCTCTCTTAATTCGAATTCAACTAGATAATCACCTAGAATTTGATCAACTAAAACAGAATCACAATCGCAATTCTTGATTAAGATATAATTAAACACAATTTCGAATTAACATAGATTACCAATCGATGATCTATTCTCCACTAAATTCAGATTATTAGGATCAAAAGGATGCAATATATCAGGGTTAGACCTAGTCATGTAACATGGAAAACTCAAAAACACAAAATCAGGCAAAATTGACTATCAAACAGCAAAAATGCACCAAAATAAATCTAATTGACCTATCAAATGATTTTTAAAAATTATGGGACCACCACACACTAAAAACTACTCAAAAAAGGAACTTAAAAATGTAATAAAAAATATTCAAAAATTGAAAAAGTGGTCTAAACGATTAAATTTGGCTTAAAAATGAGTGACCTTAGTACAAATATACTAAGCCTTTCTTAAAATGTCATTTTCCTTCAAGGGAACAAGTCTCAGCTCTATCTAAATTTAGGCCATTTTTCCAGAAATTACAAAGCTGCCCAAAAACCTTACCAAATGATGGAAATTGGCTAAAATCTGAGTACCTGATCCTTAAAGGAATCACTTTGATCCAAATGATGTTTTACCTTTGGAGACCGAATTTCAGCTCAATCAGAGTTGGCCAGATTGCACTTTGTTCTCCCCTGCACCATAAATTAGGAAAAGAGTGCTAGCAGTGTATGAAACAGTGGTAGGAAGCTAGGAACACGCCCAAAATGAATGCATAACACTCACAATGATGTCTTGCAATGCAATTGGTAATAAGATCAACAAAAGGATGGTCAATAGTAGCAAAAGTCAATGGAACAGTAACAATGCAAAAACAGCAGCAGAATGAACAAAATGCACAATGCAGCAGAATGAGCAGTGTGAGCAGTGTGGTATGTTAAGTAATGCAATACGAGTATGAGGCAATCATGCAATGCATAATAACAGGAATGATGGAATGCAACAGTAATCCAATGTAACAGTGCAGCAGAATGCAAAAATGACAGAATAAACACAATCACAATGGATAATGCACCAGAAATGCAATTACATGAATGTAACAGAATTTGTTTTGACAAAACAGAATGCAAAAATAGAATGTGGAAACAGGAACAAAATGCAACTACAACTTAAACTTAATATGATCAATTAAAAACAAAAAGATCCCCGGTAACGGTGCCAAATTTTGATGAGCGATGTCGTACTCGCTTCAAAATAGACTAGGATTTAAATGGAATATAGCATAGTGCATAACCTAGGTCATCTCCCAAGGATCAATTTGAATTTCTCAACCATATTGGAAGTTATCAATAAGTAGGGGGTTTTGTTTTTCAAGTAAAAGAGTACAAATTCAACAGTAATTAGGAATAAATTCAAAACTGAAAACACCAATCTAAGGTCTTCAATTCAAGTGGCAAAGTAAATCATAGTTCAAACAAAGAGAGTAAAATTCTTTATACAATTACCTCTGTTAATTCGAATTCAACTAGATAATCACTTAGAATTTGATCAACTAAAACAGAATCACAATCGCAATTCTTGATTAAGATTGAATTAAACACAATTTCGAATTAACATAGATTACTAATTGATGATCTATTCTTCATTAAAATCAGATTAATCAATCCAAATCTACCTTCAATATACGAAAATATAATCATAAATTAATTGAATAAGGAGAAGAGGAGAGAACACAATCAGAAATCACAATTAAACAAAAGAACTCAAAACTCTAACCACAATCATTGAATTCCTTGGATTGATTAGATCTTTAGCCTTCCATGGCCATCACCATTGAAAAGATACAGATCAGAGAAATGAGAAAAGAGAAAAATGAAATAGAGAAAATGAAAAGAGAAGAAAAAGGGTTTCTTGATTCAAATCGTAAAACTCAAAAATCAGGATTCAGAAAGAGGCTGCTTTTCGTATTCTGCCTTAACCTATTTGTAACTGAAAATTATTCTGTAATTCCTAATCTAACCCTAGCCCAAACTATAGCCCTCTGAATAAGCTTTTCAGAGACATATAATTTGCCTTATTTGGGTTTAAATTGAGAGAGTTAAGCCCAAATCAGTGAGGGAAGGTCCAAGCTTTATGACAGCAACAGCGTCCTAACTTTGAGGCTCAATTTTGCCTTGAATCCAGCTGAATTAGAAAAACTTCATTACATTCAAAATTGTGTATCTTCGTCTCAGCTTTTAGGGGACACCAAGATCATCCAAATATGACATTTGTAGCCCAAGATATGGCCTGTACAAGACAGAAAGGTCAAAATGAGTTAAATTCTGAAAATTAATAAAGTTTTTACAACTAAGCTCAATGAGGCCTAATCATCTAAAACTCACCCACAAACATAATATTGGATACAATTATCATCAATTAGGCCAAATATAAAGCAATAATGAATGCCTCAAAATTGATTGATCACTGTTCACTTGGAGGTCTGCGTGTCTCCTAGAGAACTTCCTCTAAGGAAGGCCTTGTGGAGTCGACTGCTTTGATTTCTGTCTGTTGTACCATGCCCCGACTGGGGACTTTGTCTGCTTGGGATCTCGAAGGGGATCTGGCTGAAGATTGGGTACAGGACCCTGTTCTTTAGGCATTGGGACTTGGACTAGGTACAGTTTTCTTTTGGTAGTCATATACGTGTAAGTTTACTATTTGGAGTACTTGAATTTTGTACTTTTGGAATATGAGATAATGTACTTAAGGATCTAATGAACTTCATTTCATGAAAAAGTGTTTTCCAGTTTTTATGCCTTGTGTCTTTATTATTTGATAAGTCAATGTTATTCGTTGAAAAAAGAATTTTGAAACTCATATTTTATAATATCTATCTTTTTATAACATTGAGTAATGGTTTTTGAAAAAGGAATCTGTTTGAAATGTAATGCCCTATTCGGAGGGGGTGTTACATTAGGTGGTATCAGATCAGTTCATCCTGTAGAGACCGGGTATGGACTGACCATGCTTAGGCAGGTAGGAATTTCTATGTGTGTTGTGCATTTCCTTGTCTCTTGTTTGAGATGTTAAAAGAGGAGTGCATGAGTTACTACAGGTTAGATGTTAGCAGTTATTGTTACATAGTTACATGATGTTGAGGACTGGCTAACTCAACATGTAATGTTCTGTGTGGATAGGAAACTATGACTTCAACTAGGCGAACTAGGAGAAATTGGAGTTCTTCTAGTAAGAGTCCAATGGGATGACTGAACTCGTGCCGAATTATTTGTACCTACAACTTAGGAGTGGTACTTCTAGTGTGAGTAGAGTCCGAGTCTGAGTCTTTTGGGTTTATGGGAAGGTTGTCTTGTTTGTGCTGTGTGTTTATCTGTAAACTAAACTCAGATATGTATTGCTGGGTCTCCGAAAGGAGACGATATTGTTTGAAATGGTTACTTCTTGTTTCCATGGTGCTTGATTCGTTTGTTTTTAAAGGAAAGACAAATGGCTCGTGGTAGACGTACGTATGGGAATGTGGAACATGACAACGAAGGGATGACTGCGAGTGTGGAAGCAATGCAAGAAATGGCTGAAGCAGAAGTACAACAGAATAAGAGGATCATTCAATAGTAGGAATTGATAGTCGAGGCTCAGATTTTATTAGAGATGAATCAATCTCAAGATATGGGACCACATAACATTGGACCATATTGGTTCCGAAAAAGGAGGAATCGTAAGGTCATGCGATTCCATCATAAATCGTATTCGTAACCACCAGGAAAGCAACAACAACAGCAACCATATGGAAGTAATGCTAGCGGTAGCAGACCTAGTCATCCCGTGACACTTTTACTGACATGTAAGAAGTGTGCAAAAAGTCATGCAACAAGGGATTATACGATCAAGGGAAAAATTTGTTTCAAGTGTGGAAAGCTAGGACATATGGCTAGGAATTGTACTTCATTAAGGACGAAGCCTTCTGTTAGTGATGTATGTGCTTCAAAATCTAAGTGGAGTAAAAGCATCCCAGACTGAAGACCTAAATGAGGGAGATTGTACTACAAGAGATGACCCTTTGATTTTACTGTATAATTTTGGGGGTAACCCATTTCTTTATGACATATAGCAGTACGGATCAATTAGAGTCATATGTGTTTTTGTTATTTTTTGACCAGATTATTTCTACTTCTACTACAAAGACCTATTGTTGATAGCCAAGTTGTTTAAAATTATCCCATGACCTGTTAAATACTAAATCTTTTCTGTTAATTTGATTTGTTTAACTTTTTCGTAAATTTCATGTGATCTTGAAAAGGGATTGGTTATCTTCCAACCACATATAGTTAAATTGTTCCAATAAGACTTTAGTGTTTCCTAAGACAGAGATTTATGGATTTGAATCCATGAAGCTCATTCCTAAATTTTGTTGGACCATATCGATTCCTTCGCCGGATAGGTCCGACGGTATACCAAATAGCTTTATTATTATTCTTTCTAACCTTCCTAATGTTTTTCTGTGCATCTCAATTGAGAAAATATGTTCTTGATCCAAACCATGTTTTGGTGCCAAATACAGTACAATTAGAAAATGACTTAATTTGTGAGACGCTTTCTGTTGAAATCGAGGATAGGTGGTTTGACGAATCAACTGAAGGAAGCCACTGTTTTCTTTAAGGCTAGTTTGCATTCTAGTTATTATCAAGTTTGTTTGGAGGTAGAAGATGTTTTCAAGACATCCTTTCGGATGCGTTATGGACACTACGAGTGTTTAGCAATGTTGTTCTGTGAAACGAACACTTCGGTAGCATTCATTGATTATGCGAATAGGATCTTTCTTACCTATAGAGACAAATTTGTCGTTGTCCTTGTTGATGACATTCTGATCTATTCTCAAAGTCAGGAGGAACTTGCTGAACATCTCAATGTGATTCTTTCAATTCTAAAGAAGGAGAAGAAGCTATGCGTGAAGTTGCCTAAGTACGAATTCTGGTTAGAGCAGTTCAACTTTTGAGGCTTGTGATTTCAAAGGAAGGAAATTGTTGTGGATCCGTCAAAAGTTGAAGCAGTTCTTCAACAATAAAGACCAACGACCGTAACGGAGATTCGTAGCTTTATGGGATTAGCTGGTTAATGTAGGAGACTCACCGCAGAGTTTTCCAAGATGACCGGACCTCTCACTTGGCTCATACGAGAGAGTCAAGTTTTGTATGGACCGATGCATGTGAAGGAAATTTTCAAGGATTAAAGAGACACTCGACAACTTCACCAGCGTTGGTTCTACACAATCCCAATGAACCTTTTGAGGTGTTTCGTGATGCTTCGCGCTAGAGTTTAGAACGTGTGCTTGTTCGAAATAAAAGGAGTAGCAGCGTATGCTTCAAGACAACTGAGAGTACATATAAACTTGGAGTTAGCGTTCGTGGTGGCATTGAAGATCTGGAGACATTTTCTTTATAGAGTAACTTTCACTATTTACATCAATCGCAAGAGTTTGAAGAAATTTTCCGATCGAAATGAGTTGAATATAAGGTAGAGACAATGATTAGAATTTCTGAAAGATTTTAATTTTCTATTTTAGTATCATCCCAGAATAGGTGAGTGTTGTAGTGGATGCCTTAAGAAGAAAACATACTTAGTTTGTCTACTACGGTGAACAAAGGAAGTAAGTTCGATAGAGCCACTCAGCGATGTGTAGTTGTTTGAGGATTTGGCTGTTGGATGGCTGAAGACTCAAAAGGCGTAGAATTCTTATTGATCGGCTTGCGAAGTCAGCGCACTTCTTGCCCATTAATATAAGATACCCAATGGATAGAAGCAACCTTAGTATCGGTGATTTGAATTGATGCAACTAGAGATGAAGCGTGAGAACTAGAAGATAAAACGAAAGAAACATAGTCGCATTTGTTCTAAGGTATAACATAATCGAGAAAGAAATCATTTATTTTATGATATATATTCGTTTTATAATATTTGTGATTTTTGGAAAAAATTTTAGAATTATTTGAATTGTTTGATTATTTTAATATTTTTCTCAGTTTACGTGCGCACTGAACAGGACAGGGAAAATAAAATATTTTCCCTGATGTCAAAAAATTTTGAACTATGGAAGCGTCGATGGGAGATCTTACTAAACCCGAGATCAGACACAGTTTACGAGACTTTATTTTTTGAGATTTTATCTGATAAATAAAATCACAGTATAATTTATTATCCATGGGACAATAAAATATTATTTCTTCTAATTGTAACTTTTCCCACTGGATAATAGCTCTAATAGATTATTTCTATCTAGTTACTTTTATGATATCATCTAAGTGACATCATCACCCTTCACTTTATCAAAAAGTGTGCAAAGCTTTTCAAGGAAGCTTGAAGGAAGCTTCCTACTAAGCTTCTCAAGGAAGCTTCACTGTCTCTCTCCTCCCTTTAGTGACCCTATGGTTGGAAGGGGGAAAAGATGACTAAAAGTCATCATCTTTTTATTTCTCATTTTCCAATTCAAAAACTACCACTTTCTCTCTCCTCCTTCTCTCGCTCACGACCACTTTCCTCTCTCTCTCTCCCTCACGTTCCCTCTTCTTCCTCCCTCTCCATCCACACGGCCAAAGCACCATTGGAGGCCATTCAAGCTTATTTTCTCAAGCCAACCTAGGATCTTGACTCCTCCCAACATCTTGAAGCTCTTCTCTTTGATGAACACCTCTTGATTCCTCCATTTTCATCACTTTCTATCAAGCCTTAAAGCTTGAAACTTTGAGGTAAAGCTCTTGACTTTCTTCCTTTTTCTTCCCATTTTCGTGACCCTTGGTCACCATTGTGATCAAGGACTCTTCCTTTCAAGCATTGGTTATTGATTTCTTGAGCTGACCATCTTAGGGTTTTCTTGGTAGGGGTGGACGAAAATCTTGCAAGACAGCATCAAAAAGCTTGCTTTCTTTATTGTCTCTTGAGGTAGGAGAGAGATTAACCTCATCAACCACACATGGTGGTGAGGAACACGTTTTTGGGTGTTGATGATGAGGAATCCATGTGTGGGTTGCTCACTTTGTTGTTTGATTTTTGGTTGTGTTGTTTGATTTTTAATGCTTGTTATTATGTATTTTGATGGGTTTAGAATACTTAAATGCTTGGATATGTATTTGGAAACTTACCCCTTTGGTTTGGAGGCTTGTGGAAGCAATTTTCAAGATTCTGGTGTAAGATCCACGGGTCGTGTTTCTTGCTGGAAACATAGCTCACACGTCACAGGGCAATGGAGTACACGGCCCAGGCCGTGTTAGAAGACACGACCGTGTAATCAAGTAGCTCAGATTGGGACTTTCATGTTTTTCCAGAGAAATACATGGCCCTGGCCGTGTAATGTGATATGGCCATGTTGGGTAGGCCGTGTAATGAGACACGACCATGTAACTGAGATTGATGAAAAATGGTTGAGTTTTCTAGTCCCTTTGAGGCCCACGGCCTCATTGGGCACAAAAATGTGAGACTTTGTATCAAGTTAGAACTTAGTTAATTAAATGAATAGGCACTTAATTAGAAGTCCATAATATGAAAAGAATAAAGAACACAACTTTATTCTATAGCCTAGAGCAAGGATTAGACAAAGAAAGAACATAAGCGTAGGCGAGATTATGAAGAGCTAAAATAATTAGTTTTAGTGGGCTACGTATAGAACTAAGGGAAGATGATCATAATGTTATGATTTGAGGAGTAATGACTTTTAAAAATACCAATGAAAATAATTTTAGGGATAATTGGAATAATGGAAGGTGATTTATTAGTGGTGAATCTAGTTGACTTGATAATCGAGAAATTTAATAGAGGATTTATAAATGAAGGATGTAAAAGAATTGTGAGGGTAAGATAATGTGTTTTCTCTTAAGATTTTCATAAATGTTACGATAAAAGGTTATTCGAGGAACTTAGTTAGAAGGATCTATTGATTAGGATTGATGTCTATCTTTATTCTTGAGAAGTGTTTTAATTAAAGCCTAAAGATGACATAATGGTTCTATATGCTAAAGAAAATTATAAGAATGCTTCATGCAAATTGATAGTGATGATGCTTGAATTCATACGATTGTGGTATACTGTGAAGGTATGCATGATTCTTGAATTTGTATAATTGAGATACTCTGTGAAAGCATGCACTAGCATCATTGTGCCTTGGGCCAACATACTGGACATAAGTGATTTGTGGTTTTAGCATTGTGCAATTGGGCCGACGAACTAGACCCTAGAAATATCAGATAGACGATTGAGTCAGATGTGGTTTACTTTTATAACCAGAAACATCAGATAGACGTTTAAGTCAGATGTGACTTGTTATCATAAGAAACCTGGATATATCTGTGATATTATGTAGTTTTATGGGCAGCTATATAATATCATTGATATTAATGGTATTAAACAACTGTATATATTTGAGCATTATACAGCTATGGCGTTTTATGCCTATGAGTGAACGAGAACTTACAGGATAGTGCGATCCCTGATGGATCTTGGGGGACGTTCAAGGTGGGTGATTCAACAGTGACCACTGTCACATTGTATACCCCTGGCCGTGAACACCATTGCAGTGCACTGGTCAGCCCGATAAAATACTATTACTTTTCGTGGTCTGGCATAGACTGTCTTTTGAGGGTGGACAGATCTTCTAGAACGCTCATCTCTGAATCTTTAGCTCCATGGAGTAGGAAATAGTCACATTGTGCATAAAGAAGGTCAGCATACGTATTGTGCATATGCATATTCAGTTTACATATTTCATGGCATGGACAGTATTCATGTATTGTGATATACATTATTGTATCACTTACTAGTTGATAATATAATTATGCCTGTTGTCTTGCGATATCTGTGTAATAACATGTTTATGTTTGTTATTGTGCAATATTCTTGTGTTGACTTGATTATATACATTTTTATTTAATGTTGTTGTATATGAAAGACATCATTGTCTTTCGTTGTGTTTCTTGTTGCCTGATGGTATTGATGTAGGGGATCTCACCTCTTTCATCATATTTTCTGTCTGCTTCTATCTTATTTTCATGCCTGTAAAGACTGTGTTGGCAATGAGGTAAGATCCGCGAGGTTTCATTAGCCTGCAGTTTCATGAGGGCACCAAAGCGTGGAGTGTCCATTGGGATATGGGGTGCATTCGGTATGACGGAGATGCCACTTTACTTTTGAGTAGGGCTCGGCATAATGCTACTACTTTCACAGTGGAGGTAGCTGTTCACTTGGACTTCTGCATGTCTCCTGGAGAACTTCCTCTAGGGAAGGCCTTGTGGAGTCGATTGCTTGGATTTCTATCTGTTGTAACATGCCCCGACTGAGGGCTTTGTCTGTTTGGGATCCCGAAGGGGATCTGGCTGAAGATCGGGTACAGGACCTTGTTCTTTAGGCATTGGGATTTGGACTAGGTTCAGTTTTCTTTTGGTAGTCATATACGTGTAAGTTTACTATTTAGAGTACTTGAGTTTTGTACTTTTGGAATATGAGATAATGTACTTAAGGATGTAATGAACTTCGTTTCATGAAAAGGTGTTTTCCAGTTTTTATGCCTTGTGTCTTTATTATTTGATAAGTCGATGTTATTCGTTTAAAAGAGAATTTTGAAACTCATGTATTATAATGTCAATCTTTTTTTAACATTGAGTAAAGGTTTTAAAAAATGGAGTCTGTTTGAAAAGTAATGCCTTATTCGGAGGGAGTGTTACATTAGGTGGTATCAGATCAGTTCATCCTGTTGAGACCGGGTATGGACTGACTATGCTTAGGCAGGTAGGAATTTATGTGTGTGTTATGCATTTCCTTGTCTATTGTTTAAGATGTTAAAAGAGGAGTGCATGAGTTACTACAGGTTGGATGTTAGTAGTTATTGTTACATAGTCATATGATATTGAAGACTAGCTAACTCAATATGTAATGTTCTGTGTGGATTGGAAACTATGACTTCAACTAGGCGAACTAGGAGAAATTGGAGTTCTTCTAGTAAGAGTCTAGTGGGATGACTGAACTGGTGCTGAATTATTTGTACCTACACCTTAGGAGTGGTACTTCTAGTGTGAGTAGAGTCCAAGTTTGAGTTTTTTTAGGTTTATGGGAAGGTTGTCTTATTTGTGCTGTGTGTTTCTCTATAAACTAAACTCAGAGATGTATTGCTGGGTCTTCGAATGGAGACGATACTGTTTGAAATGGTTACTTCTTGTTTCCATGGTGCTTGATTCGTTTGTTTTTGGTGGAAAGACGAATGGCTCGTGGTAGACTTACGCGTGGGAATGTGAAACGCGACAACGAAGGGATGACTGCGAGTGTGGAAGCAATGCAAGAAATGGCTGAAGAAGGAGTACAACAGAATCAGAGGATCGCTCAATAGCAGGAATTGATCATCGAGGCTCAGATTTTGTTAGAGTTGAATCAATCTCAAGATATGGGACCACATAACATTGGACCATATTAGTTCCAAAAAAGGAGGAATCGTAAGGTCAAGCAATTCCAGCATAAATCATATTTGCAACCACCAGGAAAGCAAAGACAATAGTAACCATATGGAGGTAATGCTAGCGGTAGTAGACCCAGTCATCCCATGACACTTTTACTGACATGTAAGAAGTGTGCAAAAAGTCATGCAATAAGGGATTATACGATCAAGGAAAAAATTTGTTTCAAGTGTGGAAAGCAAGGACATATGGCTAGGAATTGTACTTCGCAAAGGATGAAGCCTTCTATTAGTGATGTACGTGCTTCAAAATCTCGTGAAAAAAGCAAAGTCAATTCCCTGGGTGGAGTAAAAGCATCCCGGATTGAAGACCTAAACGAGGGAGATTGTACTACAAGAGATGACCCCTTGATTTTACTGTATAATTCTGGGGGTAACCCATTTCTTTATGACATATAGTAGTATGGATCAATTAGAGTCATATGTGTTTTTGTATTCTTTTGACCAGATTATTTCTACTTCTACAACAAAGACCTATTGTTGATAGCCAAGTTATTTAAAATTATCCCATGACCTGTTAAAGACTGAATATTTTCTGTTAATTTGATTTGTTTTACTTTTTCATAAATTTGATGTGATCTTGAAAAGGGATTGGTTATCTTCCAACCACATCCTGTTAAATTGTTCCAATAAGACTTTAGTGTTTCCTGAGACAGAGATTTCTAGATTTGAATCCATGAAGCTTATTCCTAAATTTTAATGGACCATATCGATTCCTTCGCCGGATAGGTCCCACAGTATACCAAATAGCTTTATTATTATTCTTTCTAACCTTCCTAATGTTTTTTTGTGCATCTCGATTGAGAAAATATGTTCCTGATCCAAACCATGTTTTGGTGCCAAATACAGTACAATTAGAAAAGGACTTAATTTATGAGACGCTTTCTGTTGAAATCGAGGATAGGTGGTTTGACGAATCAACTGAAGGAAATCGCTATTTTCTTTAAGACTAGTTTGCGTTCTAGTTATTATCAAGTTTGTTTGGAGGTAGAAGATGTTTTCAAGACAGTCTTTTTGACGCGTTATGGCCACTACGAGTGTTTAGCAATGTTGTTCTGTGAAACGAACACATCGGTAGTATTCATTGATTACACGAATAGGATCTTTCTTCCCCATTGAGACAGATTTGTCATTGTCCTTGTTGACGACATTCTGATCTATTCTTGAAGTCAGGAGGAACCTGCTGAACATCTCAATGTGATTCTTCAAATTCTAAAGAAGGAGAAGAAGTTATGCGTGAAGTTGCCAATGTGCGAATTTTGGTTGGAGGCAGTTCAACTTTTGAGGCATGTGATTTCAAAGGAAGGAAATTGTTGTGGATCCGTCAAAAGTTGAAGCAGTTCTTCAATGGGAAAGACTAACGACCGTAACAGAGATTCATAGCTTTATGGGATTAGCTGGTTAATGCAGGAGACTCACCGCAGAGTTTTCCAAGATGGTCGGACCTCTCATCTAGCTCATACGAGAGAGTCAAGTTTTGTATGGACCGATGCATGTGAAGAAAATTTTCAAGGATTGAAGAGACACTCGACTACTTCACTAGCGTTGGTTCTACCCAATCCCAACGAACCTTTTGAGGTGTTTCGTGATGCTTCGTGCTAGAGTCTAGAACGTGTGCTTGTTCGAAATAAAAGGAGTAGCAGGGTATGCTTCAAGACAACTAAGAGTACATATAAACTTGGAGTTAGCGTTCGTGGTGGCATTAAAGATCTGGAGATATTTTCTTTATGGAGCAACTTTCACTGTCTACAGCAATCGCAAGAGTTTGAAGAAATTGTCTGATCGAAATGAGTTGAATATGAGGTAGAGACGATGATTAGAATTTCTGAAAGATTTCAATTTTCTATTTTAGTATCATCCCAGAATAGGCGAATGTCGTAGTGGATACCTTAAGAAGAAAACATACTTAATTTGTCTACTACGGTGAACAAAGGAAGTAAGTTCGATAGAGCCACTCAACGATGTGTAGTTGTTTGTGGATTTGGCTGTTGGATGGCTGAAGACTCAAAAGGCGTAGAATTCTTATTGATCGGCTTGCGAAGTCAGCGCACTTCTTGCCCATTAATATAAGATACCCAATGGAAAGAAGCAACCTTAGTATTGGTGATTTGGATTGATGCAGCTGGAGATGCAGCATGAGAACTAGAAGACAAAACGAAAGAAATATAGTCACGTTTGTTCTAAGGTATAACAAATTTCGAGAAAGAAATTTCTTTTTAGAAGGGGAGAGTTGTAACACCCCAAAAATCATTTATTTTATAATATATATTCGTTTTATAATATTTGTGATTTTTAGAAAAAAATTTAGAATTATTTGAATTGTTTAATTATTTTAATATTTTTCTCAATTTACGTGCGCACTCAGGGCAGGGAAAATAAAATATTTTCCCTGAGGCCAAAAAACTTTAAACTGTGGAAGCGCCGACGGGGGATCTTACTAAACTCGAGATCGGACACAGTTTAGGAGGTTTTATTTTTTGAGATTTTATCTGATAAATAAAATCGCAGTATATTTTATTATCTATGGGATAATAAAATATTATTTCTTCTAATTGTAACTTTTGTCTACTGGATAATAGCTCTAATAGATTATTTCTATCTAGTTACTTTGAAGATATCATCTAAGTGACATCAACACCCTTCACTTTATCAAAAAGTGTGCAAAGCTTTTCAAGGAAGCTTGAAGGAAGCTTCCTACCAAGCTTCTCAAGGAAGCTTCACTCTCTCTCTCCTCCCTTTTGTGACCCCACAGTTGGAAGGGGGAAAAGATGACTAAAAGTCATCATCTTTTTACTTCTCATTTTCCAATTAAAAAACTACCACTTTCTCTCTCCTCCTTCTCTCGCTCACGCCCTCTTTCCTCTTTCTCTCTCCCTCACGTTCCCTCATCTTCCTCCCTCTCCATCCAGACGGCCAAAACACCATTAGAGACCATTCAAGCTTATTTGCTCAAGCCAACCTAGGATCTTGACTCCTCCCATCATCTTGAAGCTCTTCTTTTTGATGAACACCTCTTGATTCCTCCATTTTCATCACTTTCTATCAAGCCTTAAAGCTTGAAACTTTGAGGTAAAGCTCTTGACTTTCTTCCTTTTTCTTCCCATTTTCGTGACCCTTGGTCACCATTGTGATCAAGGACTCTTCCTTTCAAGCTTTGGTTATTGAATTCTTGAGCTGACCATCTTAGGGTTTTCTTGGTAGGGGTGGACGAAAATCTTGCAACACAGCATCAAAAAGCTTGCTTTCTTTATTGTCTCTTGAGGTAAGAGAGAGATTAATCTCATCAACCACTCATGGTAGTGAGGAACACATTTTTGGGTGTTGATGGTGATGAATCCATGTGTGGGTTGCTCACTTTTTTGTGTGATTTTTGGTTGTGTTGTTTGATTTTTAATGCTTGTTATTATGTATTTTGATGGGTTTAGAATACTTAAATGCTTGGATATGTATTTGGAAACTTACCACTTTGGTTTGGAGGCTTGTGGAAGCACATTTTCAAGATTCTGGTGCAAGATCCACAGGCCGTGTTTCCTACTAGAAACACAGCTCACACATCACAGGGCAGTGGAGTACATAGCCTAGGCCGTGTTGGAAGACTCGACCGTGTAATCGAGTAGCTCAGATTGGGACTTTAATGTTTTTCCAGAGAAGTACACAGCCCAGGCCGTGTAATGTGACATGGCCATGTTGGGCCGGCCGTGTAATGGGACACAACCGTGTAACTGAGATTGATGAAAAATGGTTTAGTTTTCAAGTCCCTTGGAGGCCCACGGCCACATTGTGCACACAATGTGAGACTTTGTATCAAGTTAGAACTTAGTTAATTAAATGAATAGATACTTAATTAGAAGTCCATAATGTGGAAAGAATAAAGAACACAACTTTATTCTATAGCCTAGAGTGGGGATTGGACAAAGAAAGAACATGAGCGTAGGTGAGGTTATGAAGAGCTTAAATAATTAGTTTAAGTGGGCTATGTATAGAACTAAGGGAAGATGATCATAATGTTATGATTTGAGGAGTAATGAGTTTTAAAAATACCAATGGTGAAATAATTTTGGGGATAATTGGAATAATGGAAGGCGATTTATTAGTGGTGAATCTAGTTAACTTGATAATCGAGAAATTTAATAGCGGATTTATAAGTGAAGGATGTAAAAGAATTGTGAGGTTAAGATAATGTGTTTTCTCTTAAGATTTTCATAAATGATACGAGAAAAGGTTATTCGAGGAACTTAGTTAGAAGGATCTATTGATTAGGATTGATGTCTATCTTTATTCTTGAGAAGTGTTTTAATTAAAGCCTAAAGATGACACAATGGTTCTATATGCTAAAGAAAATTATAAGAATGCTTCATGCAAATTGATAGTGATGATGCTTGAATTCATATGATTGTGGTATGTTGTGAAGGTATGCACAATTCTTGAATTTGTATAATTGAGATACTCTGTGAAAGCATGCACTAGCATCATTGTGCCTTGGGCCACCGTACTGGACCTAAGTGATTTGTGATTTTAGCATTGTGCTGTTGGGCCGACGAATTTGACCCCAGAAACATCAGATAGACGATTGAGTCAGATGTGGTTTACTTTTATAACCAGAAACATCAGATAGATGGTTGAGTCAGATGTGACTTGTTATCATAAGAAACCTGGATATATCAGTGATATTATGTAGTTGTTTGGGCGACTATATAATATCATTGATATTAATGGTATTAAACAATAGTATACATTTGAGCATTATACAGTTGTGGCGTTTTATGCCTAGGAGTGAGTGAGAACTTATAGGATAGTGCGATCCCTGATGGATCTTGGGGGAAGTTCAGGGTGGGTGATTCACCAATGACCACTTTCACATTGTATACCCCTGGCCGTGAACACCGTTGCAATGCACTGGTAGCCTGACAAAATACTATTACTTTTCGTGGTTCGACGAAGACTGTCTTTTGAGGGTGGACAGATCTTCTGGAATGCTCATCTCTGAATCTTTAGCTTCATGGAGTAGGAAATGGTCACATTGTGCATAAAGATGGTCAGCATACACATTGTGCGTATGCATTCATGGCATGGTCAGTATTCATGTATTGTGATATATATTGTTGAATCACTTACTAGTTGATAATATAATTATGCCTGTTGTCTTTCGATATCTCTGTAATAACATGATCATGTTTGTTATTCTGAAATATTCTTGTATTGACTTGATTATATCCGCTTTTAGTTTATGTTGTTGTATATGAAAGGCATCATTGTCTTTCGTTACATTTCTTGCTTCCTGATGGTATTGATGCAGGGGATCTCACCTCTTTCATCGTATTTTTTGTCTGCTTCAATCTTATTCTCATGTCTGTAAAGACTGCATTGGTGATGAGGTAAGATCCGTGAGGTTTCATTAGGCTGCAGTTTCATGAGGGCACCGAAGCATAGAGTGTCCATTGGGATATGGGGTGCAATCGGTATGACAGAGATGCCACTTTGCTTTTGAGCAGGGCTCGGCATGACACCGCTACTTTTACGGTGGAGGTAACTGTTCACTTGGAGTTCTGTGTGTCTCCTTGAGAACTTCCTCTAGGGAAGGCCTTGTGGAGTCGACTGCTTGGATTTCTATCTGTTGTAACTTGCCCTGATTGGGGGCTTTGTCTGCTTGGGATTCCGAAGGGGATATGGCTGAAGATCGGGTACAGGACCCTATTCTTTAGGTATTGGGACTTGGACTAGGTTCAGTTTTGTTTTGGTTGTCATATACGTGTAAGTTTACTATTTGGAGTACTTGAGTTTTGTACTTTTGGAATATGAGATAATGTACTTAAGGATGTAATGAACTTCATTTCATGAAAAGGTGTTTTCCTATTTTTCTGCCTTGTGTCTTTATTATTTGATAAGTCGATGTTATTCATTGAAACGAGAATTTTGAAACTCATGTTTTATAATGTCAATCTTTTTATAACATTGAGTAAAGGTTTTCGAAAAAGGAGTCTGTTTGAAATGTAATGCCCTATTCGGAGGGGGTGTTACATTAGGTAGTATCAGATCAGTTCATCCTATTGAGACTGAGTATGGACTGACTATGCTTAGGCAGGTAGGAATTTCTGTGTGTATTGTGCATTTCCTTGTCTCTTGTGTGAGATGTTAAATGAGGAGTGCATGAGTTACTACAGGTTGGATGTTAGTAGTTATTATTACATAGTCACATGATATTGAGGACTGTCCAACTTAATATGTAATGTGCAACATCCCGAAAACTGTTCATTCATTTATAAAATGTCATTTTATAATATTCTTGATTTTTAGGAATTTTTCTAGAATTTTACGGAAACGTCGAATATTTTAATATATTTCTCATTTTGCGTGCACATTGGGCTGAGAATTTCTGAGACTAGTGTAACCTCCGGAAATTGATTATTTCATCACCAATAGTCATTTTCTAATATTTGTGATTTATGAGAATTTTTCTGGAATTTTAAGGAAACATCAAATATTTTACTATATTCCTCGTTTTGCGTACGTACCGCGCGGAACTGAGAAAATGCGACATTTTCTCAGTGAATCTTGGACTATGGATAAGTCGAAGGAGGATCTTACTAAACCCGAGACTTGACACAATTTACGAGGTTCGCACCATTTTTCGAGAAATCTTAACAGATAAAATAAATTAATACAACGAAAAACTCATCTGTCAGATTAATTAAATTTCAATTTCTATCAACTGTAACTATTATCTATGGGATAATAGTGTGTAATAAAAATCCTGTCACATTATCCTAATGCAATCTACTTTATGTCTAATCCATTCACTTTAATTCAAATTTAATAGTATTTTATTCTAAGCTTCCATGACAAGCTTTGACCCAAGCTTTGACTCAACCAATTAGCTTCCTTTGGAAGCCAAAATTGACCTCCCACTCACACTCTCTCTTTCACGTCTCATCTGCTGTTTGGAAAAGGGGAGGAATTGGTTTTAATTAACCAAATATCACATTACATCATTTATTCACCCAAAAGCCTATTTCCTTCTTCATTTACGTACTTCCTCTTCTATTGTCTTCTTCAATATTTCTTTCTTTTCTCTCCCACTCACCTCACGGCAGCCCACTTTCCCATTCCCCCAACCATCACAAAAACAATACTTGATCATACTTTCTTAATCTTCTACTCATTCTCTTCAACATTTGTGCTTGAAGTTTCAAGGAAAGCTTCCATCTTCAACCTCTTTTCAAGCTTTGAAGGTGAGCTTCCATGGCTGGAAAAATTTCAGAACTTAACTCCATTTTCGTTTTCTGGTTTCACCTTGGTTTAATGGCTATCCTCTTCTTCATTTTCACACCATTACCTTATTCTAATTCATGTTGCATTTTCTAGGGTTTTTGGAGGCAAAATCCGAAAATCAAAGGGGTCTTGGAAGTGTTCTTGGTTCTTCTTCTTGGTAAGAGGAAGATTAATCCTTCTCAACCTCTTTAGCAACTAGGGACCTTGTATTTGATTTTTGGAAGAAAAACCACATAGTGGTTATTCTTGAATGTGCTTGTAAATTTGCTCACTTGCTTGCTATCTTAGTTTAGCCTTGAGAAATCGATTGAATGGTTATTTATTTATGAATGCTTATGATTGGAATCCATGTTGGCTTGCTGAAAATTCTGGTTGCTGGACATGCATTGAGTGCCACGGTTTTGGGCCATTTTTGGTTGGAAAATGCATGGTGAATGATGCTTAATTTTTGATCAATGCATGCTTAATTAAATCAAGTGGTTAATGTTGGTTTAAGTGGAATAAAATTCTGGTTGTATGATTCCAAGTGTGCCACGGTTTTTGGGCTGGAAAGTGTGGGGAAATTATGTTAAATTTTTGATCAATGTAATGCTTAATTAAGACAAGGAATTAAGGGTAAGTTAAGTGGACTAAAATCTAAAAATTTTGGCTAGAAGTCCCATGGTTCTTAGGGCTGTTTTGTGGGCTGAACTTGGATGGAATTTATGTCAAGAATAATGCTAGGTATGTTGAGTAAAGGAAGATCAAAGTAATGAAAAGAAAATAGTAACCTAGGAACCTATTGAGTGCCACGGTTTTGAGGGCTTGAATGAGGGGAATGATGACTAAAATTGTGAGATACTAAGACTTGAGTTAATCAAGAAATTAAGTAAAGATTAATAGAAGATAATTTGTAACATTGATCCTTATAATGAATTATGGTTAAGACTTAGGAAATAAGCAAGAATTGGAAGGTAATCATAGTGATCAAATCAATTGGATCAAGTAACACTTAAATGGGACTAATCATGTGAATATGACTTAATTGAGACCTTGGGAAGGCCACGGCCTCTAGGTAAGATTTGGGCTAAAATTCCATAACCCATAACTTGAATTACAAGTATTTAAAGAGTACAAGAAATTAAGGGTTTCATAAATCTTAATGAGCCAATGAGATAATTATTATAAGACTTGAGGTTACTAGAAGAAAAAAAAAACAAGAGAGTGTGAAACTTGGAGAGTTTGGGAAATCCATAATGAACCTAAAATGTGCTTCTTGACTTTAAATTGATGCTATTCTGATGATGGGTTCTATTGAATGCTAATTTGCATATTTGTACTCTCTTGGCCAATTATGGCATATTGTGTGACGATTATCATATTTTGAATTATCATCATGACGCATAATATTTTATGCATTGAAATGTCCTATGGACTGTTGTAAGGCCAAGTTCCCTAGGAGATTGAACACACCTTTTGTGCGGGTGCGAATAGACTAGTGTAGGTCTTTAATGACCTTGGGGGCGTCGGGGTGCGGGTTCCTCGCAATAGGTGGTTGGTAGCTCTTCTGCCTGTGGGGTAGACCGATACAAACGCACCGACGATCCGGACCGAGACACTGTCATATATCGCGATCGAGCGCGGGATCGTGACCTCGTACAATGCCATGATGTGCACGTGGAAAATATATATATGTTTATATAGCACAAGGCCTCGAAGTAGAGATACGATACACGTCTCCTGATCTTTCTATCCGACTATTTTGTGTCTAGCTCCATGGAGTAGGATATTGGGCGTCCATGCATATGCATCACATTATCATACATTTATTTATTGATGCTGTTTTGAATACTATGAATGGTTGACTGCTCTTACTATTATGGACTGCCTGGATTTAACTGCCTGGATTTAACTGTCTAGATTTAACTGCCTGGATTTAACTGTCTGGATATTATGACTTATTCATATTCCCTGTCGATGACTGCCTGACTGGTTATCTGTTTAGAAATTTATTTATTGCCTTTATATGCTACGTGGGCGCTATGCGCCGTTCGGTTCTTGGTTGCTGTATTGGTATTGATGGTAGGATATCTTACCTCTTTTCTGTATTACTATTGTGCACTATTTGTATATACCTTATATTTGTCGAAGACGACGGCAAGGAGGTCGGTGCTACTGAACCTTCGAGTAGGTGGCCGTACCTCGACTAGCATTTGCTTGGAGATGGAGGCGACACGAGATGCCGGTTCTCACCTGCCATATTTGACTACGTCTGGAGTTCTATCTACCCATTCGCGAGATGTGGGGTTCTCGTTTCCACAACCCGCGTGAAGACTCATTTGATTCTACTGCTCGGGCCCCGTCCCGTGCTTTTGTCGTTCGATGGAAGTTTCCTCTCGAGGAGGAAGATCCGAGGAAATCCCAGAATATGATCCCGAGGAGGATCCTGTAGAGGATCTTGCTACGGTTCCTCCCTATTTGAGGGATTGACATCACTGGTAGCTACTGATGGCTGCTAGTCTTTTATTTTGGGGGCCTGATGTTATTTTTGTCTTATGGGTTGTATATTTTGTTATTCTGGAGTGGTGTTGATGTGTAAATCCATAGGCAGGTATAGTTTTGCTTTTTGGATTGATTCCAGGCTTGTAACTAAAACACCGTTATAATTAAGTATATGTATGTATGTTATTCAGGTGAAATTTCGTTTACTGTTTTATTTTATGGTAATTAACATTCCGCATTGTCATCATTATTATAAGAAAAAAAAATATATACTGCTATTTTTACATATTAAAGTATCAGGTAATTCAACCTTTAATTATTTAAACCGGGTCTTAAGTGATTAATTATTTAATTTCCGCATTTTATTTTATTTGACAAATGTGACGTTCCCTCCAGAAAAGGGGCGTTACATAATGTTCTGTGTGGACAGGAAACTATGACTTCAACTAGGCAAACTAGGAGAAATTGGAGTTCTTCTAGTAAGAGTCCAGTGGGATGACTGAACTCGTGCTGAATTATTTGTACCTTCACCTAGGGAGTGGTACTTCTAGTGTAAGTAGAGTCCAAGTCCGAGTCTTTTGGGTTTATGGGAAGGTTGTCTTGTTTGTGCTGTGTGTTTCTCTGTATACTAAACTCAGAGATGTATTACTGGGTCTCCGAAAGGAGACGATATTGTTTGAAATAGTTACTTCTTGTTTCCATAGTGCTTGATTCATTTGTTTTTGGAGGAAAGACAAATGGCTCGTGGTAGACGTACGCGTGGGAATGTGGAACGCAACAATGAAGGGATGACTGCGACTGTGGAAGCAATACAAGAAATGGCTGAAGCAGGAGTACAACAGAATCAGAGGATCGTTCAATAGCAGGAAATGATAGTCGAGGCTCAAATTTTGTTAAAGTTGAGTCAATCACAAGATATAGGACCACGTAACATTGGACCATATTGGTTCTGAAAAAGGAGGAATCGTAAGGTCAAGCAATTCCAGCATAAATCGTATTCGCAACCACCCGGAAAGCAACAACAACAACAACTATATGGAGGTAATGCTAGTGATAGCAGACCCAGTCAGCCCGTGACACTTTTACTGACATGTAAGAAGTGTGCAAAAAGTCATGCAACAAGGGATTATACGATCAAGGGAAAAATTTGTTTCAAGTGTGGAAAGCTAGGACATGTGGCTAGGAATTGTACTTCGCAAAGGACGAAGCCTTCTGTTAGTGATGTACATGCTTCAAAATCTCGCAAAAAAGGGAAAGTCAATTCCCTAAGTGGAGTAAAAGCATCCCGGATTGAAGACCTAAACGAGGGCGATTGTACTACAAGAGATGACCCTTTGATTTTTCTGAATAATTCTGGGGGTAACCCATTTTTTTATGTCATATAGCAGTATGGATCAATTAGAGTCATATGTGTTTTTGTTATCTTTTGATCAGATTATTTTTACTTCTACTACAAAAACCTATTGTTGATAGCCAAGTTGTTTAAAATTATCCCATGACCTGTTAAAGATTGAATCTTTTCTGTTAATTTGATTTGTTTAACTTTTTCATAAATTTGATGTGATCTTGAAAAGAGATTGGTTATCTTCCAACCACATCCTATTAAATTGTTCCAATAAGACTTTAGTGTTTCCTGAGACAGAGATTTCTGGATTTGAATCCATGAAGCTCATTCCTAAATTTTATTGGACCATATCGATTCCTTCGCCGGATAGATCCGATGGTATACCAAATAGCTTTATTATTATTCTTTCTAACCTTCCTAATGTTTTTCAATGCATCTTGATTGAGAAAGTATGTTCCTGATCCAAATCATGTTTTGGTGCCAAATACAGTACAATTAGAAAAAGACCTATTTTATGAGACGCTTTCTGTTGAAATCGAGGATAGGTGGTTTAACGAATCAACTGAAGGAAGCCGCTGTTTTCTTTAAGACTAGTTTGCATTCTAGTTATTATCAAGTTTGTTTGAAGGTAGAAGATGTTTTCAAGACAGCCTTTCTGACACGTTATGGCCACTACGAGTGTTTAGCAATGTTGTTCTGTGAAATGAACACTTCGGTAGCATTCATTGATTACGCGAATAGGATCTTTCTTCCCTATTGAGACAGATTTTTCGTTATCCTTATTGACGACATTCTGATCTATTCTCGAAGTCAGGAGGAACTTGCTGAACATCTCAATGTGATTCTTCAAATTCTAAAGAAGGAGAAGAAGTTATGCGTGAAGTTACCTAAGTGCGAATTTTGGTTGGAGGCAGTTCAACTTTTGAGGCATGTGATTTCAAAGGAAGGAAATTGTTGCGGAACCGTTAAAAGTTGAAGCAGTTCTTCAATGGGAAAGACCAACCACTGTAACAAAGATTCGTAGCTTTATGGGATTAGTTGGTTAATGTAGGAGACTCACCGCAGAGTTTTCCAAGATAGCCGGACCTCTCATCTATCTCATACGAGAGAGTCAAGTTTTGTATGGACCGATGCATGTGAAGAAAATTTTCAAGGATTGAAGAGACACTTGACTACTTCACCAGCGTTGGTTCTACCCAATCCCAACGAACCTTTTGAGGTGTTTCGTGATGCTTTGCGCTAGAGTCTAGAACGTGTGCTTGTTCGAAATAAAAGGAGTAGCAGCATCTACATCAAGACAACTGAGAGTACATATAAACTTGGAGTTAGCGTTCATGGTGGCATTGAAGATCTGGAGATATTTTCTTTATGGAGTAACTTTTACTATCTACAGCAATCGCAAAAGTTTGAAGAAATTGTCCGATCGAAATGAGTTGAATATGAGGTAGAGACGATGATTAGAATTTCTGAAAGATTATAATTTTCTATTTTAGTATCATCCCGGAATAAGCGAATGTCGTAGTGGATGCCTTAAGAAGAAAACATACTTAGTTTGTCTACTACGGTGAACAAAGGAAGTAAGTTCGATAGAGCCACTCAATGATGTGCAGTTGTTTGTGGATTTGGCTGTTGGATGGCTGAAGACTCAAAAGGCGTAGAATTCTTATTGATCGGCTTGCGAAATCAGCGCACTTCTTGCCCATTAATATAAGATACCCAATGGAAAGAAGAAACCTTAGTATCGGTGATTTGGATTGATGCAACTGGAGATGCAGCATGAGAACTAGAAGACAAAACGAAAGAAACATAGTCGCGTTTGTTCTAAGGTATAACAAATTTCGAGAAAGAAATTTCTTTTTAGCAGGGGAGAGTTGTAACACCCCGAAAATCATTTATTTTATTATATATATTCGTTTTATAATAATTGTGATTTTTGAAATTTTTTTTGAAATTATTTGAATTGTTTGATTATTTTAATATTTTTCTCAATTTACGTGCATGCTGAGCGAGACAGGGAAAATAAAATATTTTCCCTGAGGCCGAAAAACTTTGAACTGTGGAAGCGTTGACGGGGGTCTTACTAAACCCGAGATCGGACACAGTTTACAAAGTTTTTATTTCTTGAGATTTTATCATATAAATAAAATCGCAGTATATTTTATTATCTATAGGATAATAAAATATTATTTCTTCTAATCTTAACTTTTGTTCACTAGATAATAGCTCTAATAGATTATTTCTATCTAGTTACTTTTATGATATCATCTATGTGACATCATCACCCTTCACTTTATCAAAAAGTGTGCAAAGCTTTTCAAGGAAGCTTGAAGGAAGCTTCCCACCAAGCTTCTCAAGGAAGCTTCACTCTCTCTCTCCTCCCTTTAGTGACTCCACGGTTGGAAGGGGGAAAAGATGACTAAAAGTAATCATATTTTTACTTCTCATTTTCCAATTCAAAAACTACCACTTTCTCTCTCCTCCTTCTCTCTCTCACGCCCTCTTTCCTCTCTCTCTCTCCCTCACGTTCCTTCTTCTTCCTCCCTCTCCATCCACATGGCCAAACCACCATTGGAGACCATTCAAGCTTATTTGCTCAAGCCAACCTAGGATCTTGACTCCTCCCATCATCTTGAAGCTCTTCTCTTTGATGAACACCTCTTGATTCCTCCATTTTCATCACTTTCTATTAAGCCTTAAAGCTTGAAACTTTGAGGTAAAGCTCTTAACTTTCTTCCTTTTTCTTTCCATTTTCGTGACCCTTGGTCACCATTGTGATCAAGGACTATTCCTTTCAAGCTTTGGTTATTGATTTCTTGAGTTGACCATCTTAGGGTTTTCTTGGTAGGGGTGGACGAAAATCTTGCAAGAAAGCATCAAGAAGCTTGCTTTGTTTGTTGTCTCTTGAGGTAAGAGGGAGATTAACCTCATCAACCACTCATGGTTATGAGGAACACGTTTTTGGGTGTTGATGGTGAGGAATTCATGTGTGGGTTACTCACTTTGTTGTTGTAACACCCATCGATTTAGTAACTGCGGCACAATCGTCATTATACCACGATCACTGAATTGTTAGCATGCTACAACTCAAATAACAAGTTTCCAAATTTAATCATTGTGCATATAAAGAAAATATGAGCCACGATTGAATAGATACACATGCTGTCATTTGAAAATATAATTCAACAAGATATACTCAAAATACAGTACATAAGACTGGATAATTACCTTAAAACATACATGGCGCAGCGCATTGCTCATACCGCTCAAAAATACATCAAGTTGTACTTCAAAATGCAATTATACTCAAAAGAACTTTATATAGGTAATGCAAAAGAAACATAAACTACCCATAATGACGCCCACGTCTAAGGAGTTGGGCACTCCATCTGATCCACCTCGGGATCCTCCCCCAGTTCATCTAAAGACACAAGGACAGGACAGAGTGCGGTCTCACGGGCAGGTGCCCTAGCAGCTGATGCCATAGAATACTCATCCTCTCTGGGGGTGTGAAGTCATTCACCCCATAGCTCCCAAATGGGCAAGGCAAACTACAGATGCACCAATGTAGTGAGAGTCAAAAAAGGATCTTCATCGCGGGTCCTCCTCATGGTCTAGATTAGATCCCCAACATACCGTATACGCTCGCTGGCCTAGTCAACTCGCCAAGCATTGACACCCCTGGTGAACACAATCCTGACAAAACCAATAGAACCTCTTCTTGTCGCAATCACCGAATGTAGGAGATCAAACTAAGTCAAATCTAGGAGAGTCAACCTTGTTCCCTCTACAGTCTTTAACCAAAATCACATAGAACAAGAATAATACAAACAAGAGGTGAGATATCTTACATCATTACCAACATGGCAGCGAAGGAAAATAATACGAAAGACGAAGTCATTCTATACATACAAATATCGCAGATATATTACAGTTATCAATTTCATAGGTATCATCAGAAAGCATATCACGATAATATGAACATTAACAGCACTATAACAACAGATATCCACCATAGATGTATAAATAATAATTATGGCACCATAATATGTATGTTGACCATGCCATGACAATATGTATAATGACTAAGCATATGCACAATGCGTATGCTTACCATCTTTGTGCACAATGTACTCATTTCCTACTCCATAGAGCTAAACACAAAATTAGAGATGAGTGTTCCAGAAGATTTGTCCCCCCTCAAAAGACAGTCTATGCCGGACCAAGAAAAGCAATAGTGTTTGTCAGGTCCTCGTCATGCATTGCAACAGATCACCACGGCCAGGGGTATACAATGTGACAAATAGGTCACTAAGTGGATCACCACACACGGACGACCCCTGAGATCCATCATGGATCGCACTATCCTGTAAGTTCTCGCTAACTCCTTAGGCATAAAATGCCACAACTGTATGATGCTCAAATGCATATTCAATGAAATCAATCCACTTCTGACTCAATCGTCTATCTGATGTTTCTTGGGTCTAGTTCATCGGCCCAACAGTATAATGATGCTAGTGCATGCTTTCACAGAGTATCTCAATTATACAAATTCAAGAATCATGCATACATTCACAACATACCATAATCGTACGAATTCAAGCATCATCACTATCAATTTGCATGATGCATTCTTATAATTTTCTTTAGCATATAGAATCATGATTTCATCTTTGGGCTTTAATTGACATACTCCTCAAGAATAAAGATAGACATCAATCCTAATCAACAGATCCTTCTAACTAAGTTCCTCGAATAACCTTTCCTCGTACCGTATATGAAAATCTTAAGAGAAACACATTATCTTACCTACACAAATTCTTTTCCATTCTTCTCTAATGAAGTCTCCATTAGTTTTCTCGATTAACAAGTCAACTAGATTCACTACTAATAAATCACCTTCCCTTATTCTGATTATCCCCAAAATTATTTTTAGTAGTATTTTTAAAAGTCATTACTACTCAAATCATAACATTATGATAATCTTATCTTAGTTCTAAACATAGCCCACCTAAATTAATCATTTTAAGTTCCTCACTACCTCACCTACACTCATGTTCTTTCTTTGTCCAAGCCTCAGTCTAGGCAATAGGATAAAGTTGTATTTTTCTTTTTCTTTTTATATTTAGTAAGTCCTCAATTATAAATCCAATTACCTAATTATTCAATTTCAAATTTTGATATAAAAATCTCACCTTGGTTGCCCCACATGGCCATGAACCCTAAGAGTCATTGGACCCCAAAAGTTTTCATCTTAATTCATCATTACAATTCCTTAACCAATTTATTCTTTAACCTAAACTTCTAAGTTACAAGTTACCATAAAATTTGTCTTGGATTTCCCATTTTTCTTCCTCTTGGCCGAGACCCTCACTCAAAGGTCTCTAAACCCAAAGTTTCATCGTCTTCATCAATTAATCATCACTAAATCACTCAAGTCCAAAATTAGTGTAAGGATTTTATCTTGGTTCTTTAACTTAGACCATAAGGCCATGAGCCTCCCAAGGACAAGAGTCTAACTAAATTTTCCATACAACAATCCAAGCAATCCAATATATAATCCATAGCCATCAAGATACACATTGAAAATCAATAAATTCATATAAGTCTTAATAGCTACAAAATCATGAAGTACAACACACCAAAGAGAGCAATCCCACATAGATTTCTCATCAACAACACCAAAAATGTTTCCTCATCACCAAGATTGGTTGAAAAGGATCATGTCCCTCTTACCTATAGAAGACAACACAAGAAAGCAAGCCTCTTGATCCTCTTGTTCCAATTTTCATCCTCCACCTTCAAGAAAATCCCAAGGTGAGCAAACTTTTACAATCCTCACTCAAACCATGAAAAGAGGAGTTCTTGGTCACGTAGGTGACCAAGAAAATGAAAAAGAGAAGAAAAGAAAAGAAAAGGCAAGAACTTTACCTTAGAGCTTCAAGTTAGGAGTTTAAAAAAATGCTTGAAAAAGGAAGAAACAAGTGATGCTCACAAAAGAGAAAAGCTTCTAGGGGATGAGAGGATTCAAGAAATAAGGTTGATTGAGCAAGAAAACTTGGGTGGCCAAAAATTATAGGTTTGGCAGTGGAAATGGGGAGAGAATGGAGAGGAAAGTTGAGTTCTTTGTAGGTGATTTCAATAAGAAAGAAAGCCTTCCAATCAAGATGTAGATCCAAGCAAAGTGGTTGCTTGAAATCAAGCAACAATGGAGGGTGGAAGGATGTGGTGCTGCCGTGGGAAGAAGAAGAGAGAATGAGGAGAAAGCTTGAGAGAAAAAAATGAGAGAAGAAAGAAAAAGTGATAGTAAAGTGATTTCAAAATTAGAAATGAAAAGTGATAAAGTGAAAAGCTAATTTTTGGCTCCAAATTGGGTCTCATTGCCGTGGAGTGTGGGAGAGAGGGGAGGGAAAGGAAACTTCCTATAAAAGCTTGGTGCAAAGCTTCTTTGAGAAGCTTTATCAGATTTTGTGTAAAAGTCAACTTGATTGGACATAAAGTAGATTTATAGAAAATGCGATAAGGATTTTTACTACAAGCTATTACCCAATGGACAATTGTTACAGTTTACCAAGTCAATATGTATTGTCCAACGGATAATAGAGCATACTGTAAAACTTTTATTTAACAGAACGCACCGCGATTTTATTTATCAGATAAAATATTGAAAAACATAAATCTCGTAAATTGTGTCTAGTCTCAGGTTTAGTAAGATCCCCCGTCGATGTTTCCACAGTCCAAGGTTTACCAGCCTCGGGAAAAATATTTTATTTTTTCGGCTCCGCTTAGCATGCACGTAAATTGAGAAATATATTAAAATAATCAACAGTCTCAGAAAAATCCAGAAAATTTCACAAAAATCACACATATTATAAAATGACTATGTATCATAAAACAAATAATTTTCGGGGCGTTACACCGGCTCTACTCAATGTGCACGTAAAATGAGAAATATATAAAAATATTCAATGTTTTCAGAAAAATCCACAAAAAATCACAAATATTATAAAATGAGTGTTTATAATGAAATAAGAAATTTTCGGGGAGTTACAACTCTTCCCTTCTAAAAAAAATTTCATCCTTGAAATTTGGTCTATCTTAGAATACATTCGGATATTGTTCCTTGTAGAATGTTTCCAGATCTTTAACGCAATCCTAATGGCTAACTTTGAGTTTTTTTTTTTTTTGTGTAGAGTAACTCTTCTTAAGTGTTTTCAGTTATCTTGAAGCATACGCTACTACTCCTCCCATCCCGAATGAGCATACGTTCTAAACTCCAACGTGAAACATCGCGAGTCGTCTTAAAAGACTGGTTGGAATTCAACAGAATCAACATTGGCGAAACAGTCGAGTGTCTCTTCAATTCTTAAAAACTTTCTTCACATGCCTTGGTCCATAGAAAAGCTTGATTCTTTCTCGTAGGCTGAGTGAGAGGTTCTGCTATCTTGGAAAATCTTTTGATGAATCATCAATAACAACCAGTCAATCCCACGGAGCTACGAACCCGTGTTACGGTCTTCGATCTTTCCCATTATAAAGCTGTTTCAACTTTTGACGGACTCTCAGAAATTCCTTCCTTCGATTTTACGTGCCCCAAAAATTGAGCTTCCTCCAACCAACTCGCATCTTGACCTCCTAGCGTACAACTTCTTCTTCTCCAAGATCTGGAGAACCATACCGAGATGTTCAGCACGCTCCTCCTGATTTTGAGAATAGATCAGAATGTCATCAATTAAGATAGTGACAGATTTGTCTAAATAAGGATGAAAGATCCGATTCATGTAATCCATGAATACGGAAGGAGCATTTTGTCACTCCGAACGGCATCACACGACACTCATAATGCCCATAGTGCGTTCGAAGGGTCGTTTTGGAAAACATCCTCTACTTTCGCACAAATTTGATGATAATCGGAGCATAGATTAATGTTGAAGAAAATAGTG
Source organism: Ormosia semicastrata (assembly GCA_029884595.1). Lineage (NCBI taxonomy): Eukaryota > Viridiplantae > Streptophyta > Magnoliopsida > Fabales > Fabaceae > Ormosia > Ormosia semicastrata. The sequence goes on from JAQQTO010000060.1 coordinate 84,286,616, forward strand.
GCTCCCTTCAGCTGATCCATCCAATCATCTATCTTCTTCCGAGGATACTCATTCTTGATCGTAATCTTGTTCAATTGGCGATAGTCCATATATCGCCAAAAAGTTCCATCCTTCCTCTTAACTAATAGCACTGGAGCCCGTCATGAGAAACTCATTGGCTACAAGAGTGACATTCACATTCTCCTTACTTTTGACCTCCAAAGAAGATAAAAACATGCATCCTTGGGCTCCTACTCTCAATAAAACTTCAAATTGGTCGGTCGTTAGAATCCAGAAATCTCAGTTTCAAGAAATACTAAGGTTTTATCAAAACGATCTAACAAGACATGATTAGAAAATAACTAATCCATTCCTAAGGTTACGTATATTGGAGAAAGAGGTAAACAGATCAATTTAACAAAAAAAATTTAATCTTGAACAAAAACAGGACAATTCAATCAACTGAATAGCAATAATAGGTCTAGTGATAGAAGTAGAAATAAACAAGTCAAAAGGTAACAAAAACACTGATAACTCTAATCGATCCACACAGCTATAAGCCATAAAGGAATGGGTTGCCCCCTGAGTTGTACAACATAGTCAAAGGATCACCCCCTGAGACATGATCTCCATTGGTTTGGTCTTCAGATTGGGATGCTTCTGCCCCACTCAGGGTATAAATTCTTCCTTCAGTTTGAAGTCTTGAAGCACGTATCTCACCAACGGAAGGCTTCGTCTTTGATTGAGTATAGTCTCTAGATACTTGTCTAGGCTTTCTACATCTAAAACAAATGACTCCCTTGAACATACAATGCCTTGTGAAGTGGCCCTTTCCGCACTTGAAGCAGATTACCCGCTTGATCTTACACTCTCTCATCGAGTCGTTCTTTCCACACTTCTCATATTTTAGTAAAGATACCACAGTTAGATTGGGTTTATTACCACTCGCACTTCCTTCATACATTTGTCATTACTGTTGCTCCCTCGGTCATCGTGAATACAGTTTCCACTTAAACTGATTAACTTTTCTATTATTCCTCTTTTGGAACTTAGGCAATCCAGAGTTTCCCTAAAATTGACTTTCTTCCAACAAATTTTGAACCTTGGCTTTCAATTCCTGCTGCTGTGTGGCCCTCTGATCCTGGTGTGTTGTTACATCGGTCATTCTTTGCATTACTTCTACTACCGCAGTCGTATCATCATCGTCACTCCCTGCATTCACACGCTTACATCTACCCCGAGCCATTGCCTCTCTTCAAGGACAAACAAATCGAAACATAAGGAAAATCAAAAGCAATTAATTAAAATAATGTTGCCTCCTTTTGAAAACCAAACACAAAGAGTCACACAACATAGCAAGACAAACCTAACCACCAAACCCAAAAGACTCTAACTTGAGCTCCTTCATTCTGCCTTCTATGGCGTGATCTCCTGTAAGTCTTTAACTCCCAAGCAGCTCCTCGAACCATACTTAAGCCAGATATTCTTTTCCCAAGAAAATCGGTTCTCCAAAACCTCTTGGATGCCTCAGTCCACAAACCTTGCAAGTCTTAATTAACTACCCTTTTTCTAACCCATTGGCTTAAACAATTCTAGAGGTAACACAACAAGGGTTTAAATGCTAACAAATCCTAAACAAGTTTAGTCATACCAGCTGAGCTTCAAACTAAAAGAACTCCTACTCCCTTAATATGCCTAGGTGAAGTCATAGTTTCCCGTCCATACAGAACATTACTCATTGAGTAGGCTAATACTCAATATCATGTAACTATGCAACAATAGCTACCAACATTCAACCTATGGTAAGCCATGCCTTCCTTTCCTAAACATCTTAATCAAGAGACAAGGAAGTGCGCAATATACAAAGAATCTTGTAACATGTCTAAGCATAGTCAGTCCATACCCCGGCTCAACAGGATGAACTGCTTTGATACCACCTAATGTAACACCCTTCGATTTAGTAACCACGACATAATCGTTATTATACCACGGTCACTAAATTGTTGGCGTGCTACAACTCAAATAACAAATTTCAAAATTTAATCATTGTGCATATAAAGAAAATATGAGCCACGAATGAATAAATATACATGCTGTTATTTGAAAATATAATTCAACAAGATATACTCAAAATACAGCATATAAGATTGGATAATTACCTTAAAACATACATGGTGTGGTGCACTGCTCACACCGATAAAAAATACATAAAGTTGTACTTCAAAATGCAGTTATACTCAAAAGAACCTTGATACAGGTAATGCAAAAGAAACATAAAATACCTATAACGACACCCACGTCTAAGGAGTTGGGCACTCCATCGGATCCACCTCGGGATCCTCCCCCAGTTCATCTGAAGACACAAGGACATGATAGAGTGCAGTCTCACAGGTAGGTGCCCTAGCAGCTGATGCCATAGAATCCTCATCCTCTCTAGGGGTGTGAAGCGGTTCACCCCATAGCTCCTGAATGGGTAAGGTAAACTCCAGATGCACCGATGTAGTGAGAGACAAGATAGGATCACCATCGCGAATCCTCCTCATGGTCAAGATCAGATCCCCAACATACCGTATACGCTCACTGGCCTAGTCGACTCACCAAGCATTGACACCCCCGGTGAACACAATCCTGACGAAACTAATAGAACCCTTTCTTGTCGCCATCACTGAACGCAGGAGATCAAACCAAGTCCAATCTAGGAGAGTCAACCTCGTCCCTTCTATCATCTTTAACAAAAATCACATAGAACAAGAATAGTACAAATAAGAGGTGAGATAACCTATATCATTACCAACATGGTAGCGAAGGAAAATAATACGAATGACGAAGTCATTCCATACATACAGATATCACAGATATATTTAAGTTATCAATTTCATAAGTATCATCAGAAAGCATATGCCACAATAATATGAACATTAACAACACTATAACAACAAATATCCACCATAGATGTATAAATAATAATTATGCCACCACAATATGTATGTTGACCATGCCATGACAATATGTATAATGACTAAGCATATGCACAATGTGTATGCTGACCATCTTTGTGCACAATGTACTCATTTCCTACTCCATGGAGCTAAACACAAAATCAGAGATGAGCGTTCCAGAAGATCTGTCCCCCCTCAAAAGACAATCTACGCCGGACCACAAAAAGTAATAGTGTTTATCGAGTCCTCATCATGTGCTGCAACGGATCACCACGGCCAGGGGTATACAATGTGACAAATAGGTCACTAAGCAGATCACCACACACAGATGCCCCCTAAGATCTATCATGGATCGCACTATCCTGTAAGTTCTCGCTCACTCCTAAGGCATAAAACACCACAACAGTATAATGCTCAAATGCATATTCAATGAAATCAATCCACATCTAACTCAATGGTCTATCTGATGTTTCTGGGGTCCAGTTCGTTGGCCCAACAGTACAATGATGCTAGTGCATGCTTTCACAGAGTATCTCAATTATACAAATTCAAAAATCATGCATACTTTCACAACATACCACAATTGTACGAATTCAAGCATCATCACTATCAATTTGCATGATGCATTCTTATAATTTTTTTTAGCATATAGAATCATTATGTCATCTTTGGGCTTTAATTGACACACTCCTCAAGAATAAAGATAGACAACAATCCTAATCAATAGATCCTTCTAACTAAGTTCCTCAAATAACCTTTCCTCGTACTGTATATGAAAATCTTAAGAGAAACACATTATCTTGTCCTCACAAATTCTTTTCTATTCTTCTCTTATAAAGTCTCCATTAGATTTCTTGATTATCAAGTCAACTAGATTCACTACTAATAAATCACCTTCCCTTATGTCGTTTATCCCAAAAATTATATTTATTAGTATTCTTAAAAGTCAATACTCCTCAAATCATAACATTATGATCATTTTATCTTAGTTCTAAACATAGCTCACCTAAATTAATCATTTTAAGTTCCTCACTACCTCACCTACACTCATGTTCTTTCTTTGTCCAAACCTCCCTCTAGGCTATAGGATAAAGTTGTGTTCTTTTCTTTTTTCTTTTTATATTTAGTAAGTCCTCAATTATAGATCCAATTACCTAATTATTCAATTTCTAATTTTGAAATAAAAATCTCACCTTGGTTGCCCCAAATGGCCGTGAACCCTAAAAGTCAGTGGACCCCAAAAGTTTTCATCTTAATTCATCATTACAATTCCTTAACCAATTTATTCTTTAACCTAAACTTCTAAGTTCCAAGTTACCATAAAATTTGTCTTAGATTTTGCATTTTTCTTCCTCTTGGCTGAGACCCTCACTCAAAGGTCTCTAAACCCAAAGTTTCATCGTCTTCATCAATTAATCATCACTAAATCACTCAAGTCCCAAATTAGTGTAAGGATTTTATCTTGGTTCTTTAACTTAGACCATAAGGCCGTGAGCCTCCCAAGGATAAGAGTCCAACTAAAATTTCCATACAACAATCCAAGCAATCCAATATATAATCCATAGCCATCAATATACACATTGAAAATCAATAAATTCTTATAAGTCATAATAGCTACAAAATCATGAAGTACAACACAACAAAGAGAGCAATTCCATATGGATTCCTCATCAACAACACCAAAAACATTTTCTCACTACTAAGATTGGTTGAAGAGGATCATCTCTCTCTAACCGATAAAAGACAACACAAGAAAGCAAGCCTCTTGATCCTCTTGTTGCAATTTTCATCCTCCACCTTCAAGAGAACCCCAAGGTGAGCAAACTTTTACAATCCTCACTCAAACCATGAAAAGAGTAGTTCTTGGTTACATAGGTGACTAAGAAAATGAAAAACAAAAGAAAAGAAAAGAAAAGCCAAGAGTTTTACCCTAGAGCTTTAAGTTAGGGCTTGAAGAAAGTGCTTGAAAAGGAAGAACCAAGTGATGCTCACAAAAGATAAAAGCTTCTAGGGGATGAGAGGATTCAAGAAATGAGGTTGATTGAGGAAGAAAACTTGGGTGGCCAAAAATGGTGGGTTTGGCCGTGGAAATGGGGAGAGAATGGAGAGGAAAGTTGAGTTATTTGTCGATGATTTCAACAAGAAAAAAAACCTTCCAATCAAGATGTAGATCCAAGCGAAGTGGTTGCTTAAAGCAACAATGGAGGATGGAGGATGTGGTGCTGTCGTGGGAAGAAGAAGAGAGAAGAAGGAGAAAGCTTGAGAGAAAAAAATGAGAGAAGAGAAGTGTAGATAGAGAAAGTGATAGTAAAGTGATTTCAAAATTAAAAATGAAAAGTGATAAAGTGAAAAGCTAATTTTTGGCTCCAAATTAGGCCTCATTGCTATGGAGTGTGGGATAAAGAGGAGAGAAAGGAAACTTCCTATAGAAGCTTGGTACAAAGCTTCTTTGAGAAGCCTTGTTAGATTTTGTGTAAAAGTCAACTTGATTAGACATAAAGTAGATTTATAGATAATGTGATAAGGATTTTTACTACTAGCTATTACCCAATAGACAATTGTTACAGTTTACCAAGTCAGTATGTATTGTCCAGTGGATAATAGAGCGTACTACAAAATTTTTATTTAACAGAATGCACTGCGATTTTATTTATCAGATAAAATATCAAAAAATGTAAACCTCGTAAACTATGCCCAGCCTCAGGTTTATTAAGATTCCCTGTCGACATTTCCACAGTCCAAGATTTACCAACCTTAGGGAAAATATTTTATTTTCCAAGCTCTGGTTAGCGTGCATGCAAATTAAGAAATATATGAAAATAATCAATAGTTCGAAAAAATTTAGAAAAATTAAAAAAATTATAAATATTATAAAATGACTATTTATCATAAAATAATCAATTTTTAAGGCGTTACACCGGCTCTGCTCAGCGCGCATGCAAAACGAGGAATATATTAAAATATTCAACATTTCTAGAAAAATCTACAAAATTTTACAAAAATCACAAATATTATAAAATGAGTGTTTATCATGAAATAAGAAATTTTTGGGGCATTACAGTTGTGTGATTTTTGGTTGTGTTATTTGATTTTTAATGCTTGTTATTATGTATTTTGATGGGTTTAGAATGCTTAAATGCTTCGATATGTATTTGGAAACTTACCCCTTTAGTTTGGAGGCTTGTGGAAGCACATTTTCAAGATTATGGTTCAAGATCCATGGGCCGTGTGGTTTTACATGGCCCAGGCCGTGTTTCTTGCTGGAAACATAGCTCACATGTCACAGGGCAGTGGAGTACACGGCCCAGGCCGTGATGGAGGACACAGCCGGGTAATCAAGTAGCTCAAATTGGGACTTTGATGTTTTTTCAGAGAAGTACACGGCCTAGGCCGTATAATGTGACACGGCCGTGTTGGGCAGACCGTGTAATGGGACACGACCGTGTAACTGAATTGAAGAATGGTTGGCTTTTCTAGTCCCTTGGGCACTCAATGTGAGACTTTGTATCAAGTTAGAACTTAGTTAATTAAATGAATAGACACTTAATTAAGAGTCCATAATGTGGAAAGTATAAAAAACACAACTTTATCCTATAACCTAGAGTGAGGATTGGACAAAGAAAGAACATGAGCGTAGGTGAGGTTGTGAAGAGCTTAAATAATTAGTTTAAGTGGGCTATGTATAGAACTAAGAGAAGATGATCATAATGTTATAATTTGAGGAGTAATGACTTTTAAAAATACCAATGAAAATAATTTTGGGGATAATTGGAATAATGGAGGGTGATTTATTGTGGTGAATCTAGTTGACTTGATAATCGAGAAATTTAATAGAGGATTTATAAGTGAAGGATGTAAAAGAATTATAAGGGTAAGATAATGTGTTTTCTCTTAATACTTTCATAAACGATACGAGGAAAGGTTATTCGAGGAACTTAGTTAGAAGGATCTATTAATTAGGATTGATGTCTATCTTTATTCTTGAGAAGTGTTTCAATTAAAGCCTAAAGATGACATAATGTTTCTATATGCTAAAGAAAATTATAAGAATGCTTCATGCAAATTGTTAGTGATGATGCTTGAATTCATACGATTGTGGTATTACGCTTGATTCTTGAATTTGTATAATTGAGATACTCTGTGAAAGCATACACTAGCATCATTGTGCCTTTGGCTAACGTACTGGACCCAAGTGATTTGTGATTTTAGCATTGTGCTGTTGGGCCGACGAACTGGACCCTAGAAACATCAGATAGACTATTGAGTCAGATGGGGTTTACTTTTATAACCAGAAACATCAGATAGACGGTTGAGTCAAATGTGACTTGTTATCATAAGAAACCCGGATATATCAGTGATATTATGTAGTTGTATGGGCGGCTATATAATATCATTCATATTAATGGTATTAAATAATTGTATGGGCAGTTGCTTTAATATCATTGGGAACAGTTCAATGGTGGTTTGATTTCATTGAATATACATTTGAGCATTATATAGTTATGGTATTTTATGCCTAGGAGTAAGCGAGAACTTACAAGATAGTGCGATCCCTAATGGATCTTGGGGGATGTTCTGGGCGGGTGATTCACCAATGACCACTGTCAGTTGTATACCCCTGGTCGTAAACACCATTGCAACGCACAAGCAACCCGACAAAACACTATTACTTTTCGTGGTCTGGCGTAGACTGTCTTTTGAGGAGGGACAGATCTTCTGGAATGCTCATCTCTGAATCTTTAGCTCTATGGAGTAGGAAATGGTCACATTGTGCATAAAGATGGTCAGCATACGCATTGTGCATATGCATAGTCAGTTTACATATTTCATGGCATGGTCAGTAGTCATGTATTATGATATACATTATTGAATCACTTACCAGTTGATAATATAATTATGCCTGTTGTCTTGCGATATCTCTGTAATAATATGATTATGTTTGTTATTCTGAAATATTCTTGTATTGACCTGATTATATATGCTTTTATTTAATGTTGTTGTATATGAAAGGCATCATTATCTTTCATTGCGTTTCTTGCTGCCCTATGGTATTGATGTAGGGGATGCACCTCTTTCATCGTATTTTTTGTCTGTTTTTATCTTATTCTCATGTCTGTAAAGACTGCGTTGGCGGTGAGGTAAGATCCGTGAGGTTTCATTAGGCTACAGTTTCATGAGGGCACTGAAGCGTTGAATGTCCATTGGGATATGGGGTGCATTCGATATGACGGAGATGCCACTTTGCTTTAGAGCAGGGCTCGACATGATGCCGCTACTTTTACGGTGGATGTAGCTGTTCACTTTGAGTTCTGCGTGTCTCTTGGAGAACATCCTCTAGGGAAGGCCTTGTGGAGTCGACTGCTTGGATTTCTGTCTGTTGTGACATGCCCCGACTGGGGGCTTTGTCTGGTTAGGATCCCGAAGGGGATTTGGCTGAAGATCGAGTACAGGACCCTATTCTTCAGGCGTTGGAACTTAGACTAGGCTTAGTTTTCTTTTGGTAGTCATATACGTGTAAGTTTACTATTTGGATTGTACTTTTGGAATATGAGATAATGTACTTAAAAATGTAATGAACTTCGTTTCATGAAAATGTGTTTTCTAGTTTTTATGCCTTGTGTCTTTATTATTTGATAAGTCGATGTTATTCGTTGAAAAGAGAATTTTGAAATTCATGTTTTATAATGTCAATCTTTTTATAACATTGAGTAAAGGTTTCCAAAAAAAGAGTCTGTTTGAAATGTAATGCCCTTTTCGGAGGGGGTGTTACAGTGGACAGAAAACTATTACTTCAACTAGGTGAACTAGGAGAATTGGAGTTCTTCTAGAAAGGGTACAATTGGATGACTGAACTCGTGTAGAATTGTTTATATCTATATCCTTTGGAGTGGTACCTCCAGTATGAGTAGAGCCTAAGTTCGAGTCTTTTGAGTTTGTGGGTAGGCTTATTTTGTTTGTACTGTGTGTTTCTCTGAAACCAAACACATAGATGTAATATTTAATTTTCGAAAGGAGATAAAATTGTTTAAAATGATTTCACCTAACCTTCATTGTGTATTATTTAGTCTGACTTCAAAGGAACATTATGGCTCATAGTCGAGGTGCATATATAGAAACAGGACGTGACAACGACAGTATGGTTGGGGCAGCAACAACAATGCAAAGGATGGCTGACGTGATTACACATCAAAATCAAAAGGCTGCTCAATAGCAAAAAGCGACAGTGGAGAGTCAGAATTTGTCAGAGTTTCACTAAAACAATCTGCCACAGTTTAATGGCGAATTTGATTTAGAAAAAGTGGACTTTTAGATCATGGAGTTAGAAAAAATCTTTAGAGGAGTGGGATGCACAGATAAGAGGAAGGTAACTTGTGCTACTTTTATGCTCATTGGAGATGCTAAGGACTAGTGGGCAGGAAGACAATAGTTGTTAGAAGTTGAGGGAAGGTTTATTGCATAGGAAGTTTTTCGGAGCAAGTTTTTGGAGAAGTACTTTCCAGCCAGTGCAAGGAACGCGAAAGAAATGGAGTTTCTAGGCCTAAAACAAGGAAACATGTCAGTCAGTGAGTATGCTGCTAGGGTTGAAAGGTTGTCAAAGTTCTCAAGGTATTTCCAGCTACAGTCTAATGAGGAATTGAAGTACCGCAAGTTCAAAGAAGGAATTGCATGTGGGATAATATGTCTAAAGCTTTGATAATATGCTTGTATGGATAATTTTGATTGCATGCAAGTGTATGAGTAATTTAGGATGTGAATAATATGATGAACTGATTTTATGAGAGCTCCAAAGAGCTTGAGGCTTACGGCCTTACTAGGGTCAAGAGGACCAAAGTCCTGAAAAATGATGGATTTAAATGAGAATTAAAGATTGAAATGAAAATGGATTGAATTTGGAAAAATTTGAGTATAGTAAAGTAAAATGAGTTTAAGAAAATAATTTGATTTAATAAATGAGTTATGAAATTAATTCAGGTGTCAATACTTGAAGTTTATTGACGTATGGCTCACCCTATGGGTTTAGAGGTGCATCTGTAAAATTTGAGCTGTGATATGTGGAGTAAATGAAAGAAATAACATTTTTGGGGAAACAATACAAATACCGATTTTTAGAGGGGTAATATTATAATTTCTATTTTTAAAAAGGGCCGTATTATAAATATGATTTTAGAGGGGTAATATTGTAATTTTTATTTTTAAAGGGGCCATATTGTAATACTGATTTTTTTGAGGGGCAATATTATAATTTTTATTTTTAATGGAGTCATATTACAATTATTGATTTTAGAGGGACTATATTGTAAATATTTTATAAAAGAGGGACTATCTTGTACATATTATTTTATGAGGGACTATTTCGTAAAAAATGAATTTTATGAGGGATGATTTCGTAAATATGAATTTTATAAGGGACGATTTTGTAAATATGAATTTTATGAGGGACTATTGTGAAATTATTATTTAAGTGAGGACTAAAATGTAAATATTATGTTTTAAGGGGTTATTATGCAAATATAGAAAATAAAGTCAAATTTTGGTGTTAAATGAGAAAAATAATATTTTTGATTTAAAACGTGTGAAAAATATTTTACGAGATTGAGAAAATGCGAAAATATGGTTTCGCGATGAAATTACAGTAATGATACTGTTGGGCCTATATGAGGACCCCGAATATGAGAAAGAAATTGAATTGAAAATATCAAGTAAAGAAATTGAATTGAGAATATGATATAATGAATTGAAATTGTGAAAGGTGCATAGTACATGCATTGGAAAGGTCCGATGGACTGAATAAGGCTGATTGCCTAGGAAAGAATACACCTCCTGAGTGGGTGTGATATGCATAGTGTAGGTCACTCGTTGACCTTGGGGGCATCGGGGTGCGGGTTGCCTACAATGGGCAGATGGCAGCGCTTCTGTACCGTAGGTTAGACCGATGCAACACACCGATGATCCGGACCGAGACATTATCCCTAATTAAGATTTGATAAAGACTGTGATGCATATGCTAGATGTGCAAAAATTGAGCACGTGGTCTGAGGCATATTAGTGCAGACAGATCTTTTCGATCACTCTTTCCGATATGAGTTTTAGCTCCATGGAGTAGCAAATTGAGTCTGTATGCATACATGTAGATAGTGAGAGCATTATCGTAATAATGATTTATGATAATTGATTTATTGAATATTTGATTATTGATAATGGCATGATTGTAATTATTGCTTATTACATGAGTTATGATGATAAATGATGTTGGTGGCATAATTGTAATTATGTACGATGTGCTGGTATGAGATATTGTATGTGTTTATCTTCATTGGTACCATACTGGTATTGGCGTAGGTGATCTCACCTCTTTCTATGTCTATTCTATATTGTATTTATAATTTTAAAGACGTTGAGCGAGAACTTGAGCAAGAAGCTGAGGAAGAGTATATTTCGGTAAAGGATGCTGAGTTCTAGAAAATAGAGGTGCCTTGTTTCCTTAGGTATACGAGATCGACATTTCGTGGAGGATTAGAGACGTGGCTCGTCGACCTGGAAAGAAAGCGTATTTATTACGTAGGGGACTCAAACATTATTTTAAGTAGGCTATATCTTGAATATTAGGGTGAATATTAATGTACACCTAGAGTTCCCATTGTCAATTAAACAGTATTGGGGAGTATACTATCGTATTCCGAGTGCGATTAGTATAGTGTCGTCTGTGTGGACACCTGTCCGTAGGACTTCACGTCAAGTCGGACTTCTATCTTCTGAGCAGTCTGAGAAGGACCCGTCCGAGGGTTCTGCTGTGTAGTAATACTTGGGCAATATGTTAGTTTAAATTAAAGTTTAAATATTTTGAGAGTCTAGTTTGTAAATATTAAAATATGACAATACTATGACTTGTGTATATACGACGTAAATAATTTGTGACAATATTGTTATGTTTTTATTTTCTGCTAAGTTTATCTTACTATCATCAAGAAATTTTATAACTCGTATTTACATCACAAAGCATGATTTTCCAATGAAGGGGTAATTTGGTAATTGAGTAACATGAAGTGTCACGCCTTAAGGAGGGTGTTACAGGAGCCTGTAACATCCCGAAAATTGTTCATTTCATAATATATATTCATTTTATAATATTTGTGAATTTTTATAGAATTATTTGAATTATTTGACTTTTTAAATATATTTCTTGATTTACGTGCGCATTAAGTAGGGCCGAGAAAATGAAATATTTCCCCGAGGCCGAAAAACCTTGGACTGTGAAAACGGTGACGGGGGATCTTACTAAACCTGAGGTCGGACACAGTTTATGAAATTTTCATTTTTTGAGATTTTATCTGACAGATAAAATTTGGGTACACTCTATTATCCATTGGACAATGGATACTGGCTCCGTTAACTGTGACTATTATCCGTCAGATAATAGCTTGCAATGAAAATCTAGTAAATTATTTCTATATAGTCATTTTTATTATATCATCTAAGTGACATCACTACATGACATCACGATTTGACTTTTCGAGAAATGTGAGAAGCTTTTTGGAGAAGCTTTAGGAGAAACTTACAAAGGAAGTTTAGCTCCTTTCTCCAAGGCGGGCACAGTTTTGGAGGAGTGGAAAAGATGACAAGGTTGTGATCTTTTCACAAGCCATCACCTTTCACATTTTCACAAAAACTATCACTTTTTCTCTTCACTCAAAAGTTTTCTCTAACTTTCTCTCATTTCTTCCTTTCTTCCTCCTCTCCAACCACACGGCCACACCTCTTCCTCCACCCTCCATGTTTGCTAAATTTCAAGCAATCACATTGCTTGAAACTACATATTGTTTGAACATATTTTCTTGTTCAAATTACCCCAAAAGCTCTCATCTCCATTTTCTCTCTTTCACCTCCCGGCCACCACCCCAAATACCACCATCTCACCTTCAAAAAAATTCTAACAACCACATTCCTTGAATCAACATCCTTTCCTAAGACCATTTGGATGAAGATTTTGGCTTGTTCAAGTGATTCTACAATCTAAGATTTGAAAGCTTCTAAGGTAAAGTTTTCATCTTTCCTAAGATTTTCGTGTTTGATAGTGAATGACTATCTATCAAATATTTTATTTCCAACTTTTCCCACAAGGCTCACAGCCAAGACTACTTTGAAGGATCAAAGAATTGATTTTTATGCTATCACCTAGTTCATTCCCATTTTTCTACCAAGAATCAAGAAAATAAAGTATAAAACTCTCTTCTTTTCTCTTAGAGAGCCTCACGGCCACACACTCAACCCACTCTCTTAATCTTCTTTAGTTTTATCCATCCACATCTCTTGAATTAAAACCTCATACTAAGACATTTTGTTGTTGTGGGTTCTTTCAAAATCATCTTATTTCCAAACCTTAAATGTTGATATTTGTGTGTTGTTTTGTTTTAAGGATCTCCTTGGAAGGAGAAGCTTTTCAAGAGTACTCACAAAGAGCTAGGGAGCTACACTTAAGGTAAGAGGGAGATTAACCTCGTCAACCACTCATGGTGGTGAGGAACGAATGGTTGTGTTGGGAGTGGAGAGTCCACATGAGGATTCATCCACTCGATTGTGTGACTTTTAAATTTATGTTTGTTTGATATTGTATGGTTATATGATGTGTTGTATGCAAGAGATGATTTTGATGGCTTAATGAATATATGTGATGATGTGATTTTGATAGTAAGCATGAACTTAATTAATTGTGATGATTAAAGTATGTGGCATGGCATAATTATGTTGTAAAAGAATTGATTTTTGGTCCCCTTGATCTCTTGAGGCTCACGGCCTTCTTGGCCTAGGAAGAGGTATTCATGAAAAAAATGTTTATTGATTAAGGACTTAGATGATTAGGTGACAAGGATAATAATTCATGAGGGTACAAGTTGAAAGAGGAAAGAAACATGTTTTTACCATTGAAAAGAATTGATTCTGGCCAAGATGTTTGATAACTTTATGAAAGAGTGAATTTGGAGACTTAACATAGTTGATAATAGAATGGAAGAGTAATTAGGATGGAAAGGATTTCATTTAGAAGTTGAACAATGAAATTTTAAGAAAGAGTACTAGAAGATATTGCTTAGATGAATTAGGAGACTAATTAGGATCAAAGGATCGATAAGTAAGGAGAGAAGATAACCCCAATGTTATGATTTGAGGGATAATGACCTTTAAATATATTACTAGGAATAGTCTTGAGAATAGTTTGGAATAATAATAATGATTGGTTAGTAGGGATCTAGTTGGTTGAGACAATAATAATGATTTATTAGTGGTGAATCTACTTGGTTCGGAATAAGGATAATGATTTATTGGTGGTGAATCAAATTGGTTTGATGATAAAAAAATAAAGATTTAGAAGATAAGAATGGAAAAAGGTTTTATTAAATTAAAAGTAATATAGTTTTCGGAAAGAATATTAGTAAATGATAATTTGAGGAATTTTGGCAATGAAATCTTGAGGCATTTTAGGGTTTAGGGAAAGGAAAAGAATTTTTGAGCTCAAGGTGATAAATGATAATTTTCTAGATCATGCAATAAAGATATCTTGTGTTTGGAAGTCAAAATATGACTTGTTTTGTGAATATGAATGATCTTCAAGAATTTTGTAATAAAGATATCTTGTTATTTTGTTTCAATAAGGCTTTATCGTTCCTTGAGGTTGAGATTTCTGAATTTGAACCTAGAAAGCTTATTCTTGAATTCATTTTATTGAAATAGACCATTCTTCAAATTTATTGAATAGGTCCGATGGCATACCAAATAGTGGGCTATGAATAATGATTTTCTAAGATCAATTTGTGTTCGTTACCCTCGGATCCGTGTAAAAATAGAAGATTTTGCTACTAGTATTTAGTGACAAAGATAGGATATCTTATGATCACCAATTCTCAAAGCTCGGAAGAACATGAAAGATCTGAAGGAGAAGGAGTCGTATTCCAAGTTATCAAAATGAGAATTTTGGTTGGAGGAGGTTAAATTCTTGGAGCATATGATTTTCTTGTGGATCCGATGAAAGTTGAAGTAGTTCTCCAATGGGAAAGATAATGACGTAACGGAGATTCGTAGCTATGTGGGATTAATTGGTTAGTATCAAAAATTTCACCACAAAATTTTCCAAGATGGATCGAAAAGAGTAGACCGATGTATGTGGAATTTCTCAAGAATGGAAGAAGAACTCGACTATTTTGCCGGTGAAGTATAAAGTTTGGAATGTGTGGAATAGAAGGTGGACTGAGAGTACATGAAAAGAACTACCCTACACAAATTGGTGTTAGCTTCGTGGTTGCATTCAAGATGGAGACATTTTACAAGGAGCAATATCTATAAGGTATAACAAATTTTGAGGACAAATTTTTTTTTTAGAATGGGAGAGTTAACTCGGTGTTGGCCAATGGCATGTGTTTTAAGGTATAACAAATTTTGAGGACAAATTTTTTTTTTTTAGAATATTTCATAATATATATTCATTTTATAATATTTGTGAATGTTTCTGGAATTATTTGAATTGTTTAATATTTTAAATATATTTCTTGATTTGCATGCACATTAAACGGGGCAGAAAAAATGAATTATTTCCTCGAGGCTAGAAAACCTTAGAGTGTGGAAACGATGACGTGGATCTTATCGTGGAAGTTTACAAAATTTTTATTTTTTGAGATTTTACGATGGATAAAATTTGGGTGGATTGTCCATTGGACAATGGTATCGACTTTGTTAATTGACTATTATCCGCCACATAATATCTTGCTAGTAGATTATTTCTATTAATATCATTGATATACTAATGGATTTGACTTTTGGATGAAAATTGTATGGGCGAAAGTTTGCTTTAATGATTTTGGAGGAATGGAAAAAATGACAAGGTTGTTTGATTTCATTGTTCATGCATTGGACATTATACAGTTGACTTTTGTGACTAGGAGTGAACAAGAATTTACAAGATAAGTGTGATCCTTAATGGATCTATTGTTTGAACATATTTTCTTGTTGGGCGTCTAAAGGCGAGATGTTTCACTTAGTGACCACTGTTGTCACATTGTACCACATTCCCAACATGGCTTTCGTGGACATTGTTGAAGACGCACGATGAGGACACTAAGATTTGAAAGCAATGTTTTTATCTTTCTTTTGTTTGATTGTGAATGTATTTCCACCTTTTTCCCAAGGCTCACGTCGACAACTTTGAGGGGGATCAAAGAATTGATTTTTATGAAGTTCATTCTCATTTTTCTACCATGAATTAAGAAAAATTGTTAGCTCCATCTCTTGAAAGACATTTTGTTGTTGTGGGTTCTTTCAAAATCATCTTATTTTAAATGTTGATGTTTGTGTGTTGTTTTGTTTTAAGGATCTTCTTGGAAGGAGAAGCTTTTCAAGAGGTCACAAGGAGCTAGGGATAAACTTGAGTTAAGAGGAGATTAACCTCATCAACCACTCATGGTGGTGAGGAACGAATGGTTGTGTTGGGAGTGGAGAGTGCGATTGTGTATGTTTGTTTGATATTGTATGGTTATATGTTGTATGCAAGAGATGATTTTGATGGCTTAATGAATATATGTGATGATGTGATTTTGATAGTAAGCATGAACTAATTAATTGTGATGATTAAAGTATGTGGCATGGCATAATTATGTTGTAAAAGAATTGATTTTTGGTCCCCTTGATCTCTTGAGGCTCACGGCCTTCTTGGCCTAGGAAGAGGTATTCATGAAAAAAATGTTTATTGATTAAGGACTTAGATGATTAGGTGACAAGGATAATAATTCATGAGGGTACAAGTTGAAAGAGGAAAGAAACATGTTTTTACCATTGAAAAGAATTGATTCTGGCCAAGATGTTTGATAACTTTATGAAAGAGTGAATTTGGAGACTTAACATAGTTGATAATAGAATGGAAGAGTAATTAGATGGAAAGGATTTCATTTAGAAGTTGAACAATGAAATTTTAAGAAAGAGTACTAGAAGATATTGCTTAGATGAATTAGGAGACTAATTAGGATCAAAGGATCGATAAGTAAGGAGAGAAGATAACCCCAATGTTATGATTTGAGGGATAATGACCTTTAAATATATTACTAGGAATAGTCTTGAGAATAGTTTGAATAATAATAATGATTGGTTAGTAGGGATCTCGTTGTTTATGTTTTTCGATGTACCGGAATCTTGGTGAATCAAATATATTCATTGATAACATGACTATATTAAAAGTAATATGTTTTCTGAATCTTATACCTATTGATCAATGTCTTAGGGTTTAGGGAAAGGAAAAGAATTTTTGAGCTATGATTATAACTAGATCATTATTCCTTGATATATTGTTGTATATGAATGGCATTATTGTAATAAAGATTCGTTATGTTTCTTGTGAGGTTTGGGCTATGAATAATGCCATGATGGTATTGATGTAGGGGATCTCACCTTTGCTATTATATTATTCTGTTTGTTTCTATATTATACTTATGAAGAAAAAAGACCATGATGACGGCAAAGCAAGATCTGTGAGGTTTCACCTAACTGCAGTTCCATAGGGGCATCGGAGCGTGGAGTGTTCAGTGGGACACGGGACGCATTCCGTATGACAGAGATGTAACTTTGCATTAGAGTAGGACTCGGCATGAGGCAACTACGTTTATTATGGATGCAATTGTTCACTTGAAATTTTGTATGCCCATTGGAGAGCTTTGGGATGATTGGGGAGCTTCCTCTAGGGAGGACTCCGTGGAGTCGACTGCTAGGACTCCCGTTCATAGTGACATTGCCGACTAGGGGCTTTGTCTTCTGGGGATCCCGAATGGGATCTAGACGAAGATCGGGTGTAGGACCCTGTTCTTCAAGTGTTTGAATTTGGACAAGGCTCAATCTTCATTTGGTAATTATATATTTATATTTACTTTTTGGAACATGATGTAATGTAATTATGTATGTAATAAACTTCGTTTTATGAAAAGTCCATTTTAAGGTTCTTATGTTTTTTGTTTCTAAAATTTGACCAGTTTATGATATCCACGAATAGAAGCTTTTGAAACTCATATCTTATACTATTAACTTTTATAACTTGAGTAAAGAATTTTAAAGGAGTCGATCTTAAATGTAATGCCTCCCGGAAGGGGGTGTTACATTAGGTGGTATCAGAGTAGTTCATCCTACTGAGTCAGGGTATGGACTGACTATGCTTAGGCAGGTAGAAATTCCTGCGTGCGTGTATTGTGTATTTCCTTATCTCTTGCTTGAGATGTTAAAAGAGGATTGCATAGGTTGCTTAGGATGGATGTTAGTAGTTACCGTTACATAGTTACATGATATTGAGGACTGACTAACTCAATATGTAATGTTCTGTGTGGACAGGAATCTATGACTTCAACTAGGCGAACTAGGAGAATAAGGGTTCTTCTAGTGAGAGTCTAGTCGGATGACTGAAATCGTGCAGAATTTTTGTACCTATACCTTTTGGAGTGGTACCTTTAGTGTGAGTGAAGTCCAAGTCTGAATCTTTTGGGTTTATGGATAAGTTTGCCTTGTTTGTGCTATGTGTTTCTCTGAAACTAAACATAGAGATGTGTTGCTTGGTCTCTGAAGGGAGACAATATTGTTTGAAATGGTTACTCCTTGTTTCCATTGTGTTTTGACTTATCTGTTTTTGAAGAAAAGGCAATGGCTCGCGGTAGACGTACGTGTGGGAATGTGGAGCGCGACAACAAAGGGATGGCTGCAACTGTGGAAGTAATGCAAAGACTGGCTGGCATGACAGCACAACAAAAGTAGAAGGTTACTCAGCAGTAGGAATTGATGGCCTAAGCTCAGATTTTGTTAGAGTTGAATCAGTCTCAAGATATGGGACCCCATAACATCGAACCATATTGGTTTTAAAAGAGGAGAAATCGTAAGGTCAAGCGATTTCGGTAGAAATCATATTTACAACCACCGATGAATCAACATCTACAACAAACGGTTGGAGGAAGTACTAGTCACAGCGGATTCGGTCAGACCGTGAAATTTTTACCATGTTGTAAGAAGTGTGGAAGGAATCACTTAATGAGGAATTGTGCGAGCAAGGAAATGATTTGTTTCAAGTGCAGAAAGTCAGGACACGTGTTTAGGAATTGTCCTTCACAAAGGACAAAGCCTTCCGTTAGCAATGAGCATGTGACAAGATCTCAAGCCGGAGGAGGAATCGGTACATTGAGTGGAGCAAAAGCCTCCCAATCCGAAGGTTTAATCAAGGAAGATGGTATCATAGGGAGTAAGCCTTAAATTGCACTATTTGAATCAGGGACGACCCTTTCTTTGTTACCTTTGACTCTGTGAACCATTTGGGTTTGTTTGTGTTGACATTTCCCTTTTGACTTGAATATCACTATTACCCTTTGCTAAGCTTGCTATTACTACTCAAGCCTGTTTAAATTGCCCTATTATTATTGGAAATCAAAACCTTCTTCCCAATTTGACTTGTTTATCTCTTTAACAAAAGACATGATCTCAGGAATGGATTAGTTATTTTAATCACATCTTGTTATTTTGTTTCAATAAGGCTTTATCGTTCCTTGAGGTTGAGATTTCTGAATTTGAACCTAGAAAGCTTATTCTTGAATTCATCAGACCATATCGAATTCTGTTGAATAGGTCCGATGGCATACCAAATAGCTTTACTATTCTTCTTTCTAACCTCCATAATGTTTTCCATATATTTCAATTGAGAAAATATGTGATGATCTAAACCATATCATTGTGATGAATACAGTACAATTAGAAAATGACTTGACCTATGAGACACTTCCTATTAAGATTGAGGATAGATGATCTAATAGACCAACTGAAGGGAGCCGCTGTTTTCTCCAAGATCAATTTGCATTCTGGTTACCCTCAGATCCGCGTAAAAATAGAAGATGTTCCCGGAATAACTTTTCTAACACGTCATGAGTGCTACGAGAATTTAGTAATTCCGTTTAAAGTAACGAATGCTCCAGCAATATTTGTGGATCTCGTAAATAGGATATTTCTTTCTTACTTAGACGGGTTTGTCATTGTCCTTATTGACGACGTTTTCACCAATTCTCAAAGCTCGGAAGAACATGCAGAACCTCTCAGTATGGTTCTTCGGATCTTGAAGGAGAAGGATTCGTATGCTAAGTTATCAAAATTCGAATTTTGGTTGGAGGAGGTTAAATTCTTGGGCATATGATTTCAAAAGAAGGAATTGCTGTGGATCCAATGAAAGTTGAAGTAGTAACTGAGATTCGTAGCTATGTGGGATTAATTGGCTAATATCGAAAATTTCACCAC
Source organism: Ormosia semicastrata (assembly GCA_029884595.1). Lineage (NCBI taxonomy): Eukaryota > Viridiplantae > Streptophyta > Magnoliopsida > Fabales > Fabaceae > Ormosia > Ormosia semicastrata. The sequence continues at coordinate 84,306,820 of JAQQTO010000060.1, forward strand.
AGAATTTTCCAAGATGGTGGGACTTCTTGTCCAGCTCACGCGAAAGGGTTAAGGTTTTGTATAGACTGATGCATGTGAGGGAATTTCTCAAGATGGAAGGAGAACTCGACTATTTTGCCAGTGATGATTCTGCCCAATCCCAACGAACCTTTTGAGACATTTCATGATGTTCCGCGATAAAGTTTAGAACATGTGCTTGTTCGGAATAGAATGAGTAGTAGCGTATGCTTCAAGACAACTGAGAGTACATGAAAAAACTACCTACACAAACTCAATGTTAGCTTCTGTGGTTGCATTCAAGATCTGGAGACATATTCTACAAGGAGCAATATCTGCATGTGTTCCAAAGTATAACAAATTTTGAGGTTTTTAGAAGGGGAGAGTTGTAACACCCCAAAAACTGTTCGTTTCATAATATATATTCATTTTATAATATTTGTGAATTTTTTTTGGAATTATTTGAATTATTTGATTTTTTAAATATATTTCTCAATTTGTGTGCACACTAAGCCGTGCCAGGAAAATGAAATATTTCCCCGAGGCCAGAAAACCTTGGACTGTGGAAACGGTGACGGCGGATCTTACTAAACCCGAGGCCAGACATAATTTACGAAGTTTTCATTTTTTGAGATTTTATCTGACAGATAAAATTTAGGTACACTCTATTGTCCATTGGACAATGGATACTAGCTTTATTAACTGCAACTATTATCCGCCGCATAATATCTTGTAATAAAAATCTAGTAGATTATTTCTATATAGTCACTTTTATGATATCACCTAAGTGACATCGCTACATGACATCTCGATTTGACTTTTTGAAAAATGTGAGAAGCTTCTTGAAGAAGCTTTAGGAGAAACTTGCAAAGGAAGTTTGGGTCATTTCTCCCATGGGAGCACAGTTTTAGAGGAGTGGAAAAGATGACAAGGTTGTCATCTTTCCATAAGCCATCACCTTTCACATTTTCACAAAAACTATCACTTTCTCTCTCCACTCAAAAGTTTTCTCTAACTTTCTCTCATTTCCTCTCTTCTTCCTCCTCTCTAACCACACGGCAAAACCTCTTCCTCCACCCTCCATGTTTGCTAAATTTACAGCAATCACATTGCTTGAAACTACATATTGTTTGAAGATATTTTCTTGTTGAAATTACCCCAAAAGCTCTCATCTCCATTTTCTCTCTTTCACCTCCCGCCCACCACCCCAAATACCACCATCTCACCTTCAAAAAAATTCTAACAACCACATTCCTTGAATCAACATCCTTTCCTAAGAGCATTTGGATGAAGATTTTGGCTTGTTCAAGTGATTCTACAATCTAAGATTTGAAAGCTTCTAAGGCAAAGTTTTCATCTTTCCTAAGATTTTCGTGTTTGATAGTGAATGACTATCTATCAAATATTTTATTTCCTACTTTTCTCACAAGGCTCACGGCCAAGACTACTTTGAAGGATCAAAGAATTGATTTTTATGCTATCACCTAGTTCATTCCCATTTTTCTACCAAGAATCAAGAAAATAAAGTATAAAACTCTCTTCTTTTCTTTAGAGAGCCTCACAGGCCATACACTCAACCCATTCTCTTAATCTTCTTTAGTTTTATCTATCCACATCTCTTGAATTAAAACCTCATAATAAGACATTTTGTTGTTATGGGTTCTTTCAAAATCATCTTATTTCCAAACCCTAGATGCTGATGTTTCTGTGTTGTTTTGTTTTAAGGATCTCCTTGGAAGGAGAAGCTTTTCAAGAGGACTCACAAGGAGCTAGGGAGCTACACTTGAGGTAAGAAGGAGATTAACCTCGTCAACCACTCGTGGTGGTGAGGAACGAATGGTTGTGTTGGGAGTGGAAAGTCCACGTGAGTATTCGTCCACTCGATTGTGTGACTTTTAAATTTATGTTTGTTTGATATTGTATGGTTATATGATGTGTTGTACGCAAGAGATGATTTTAATGGCTTAATGAATATATGTGATGATGTGATTTTGATAGTAAGCATGAACTTAATTAATTGTGATGATTAAAGTATGTAGCATGGCATAATTATGTTGTAAAAGAATTAATTTTTGGTCTCCTTGATCTCTTGAGGCTCACGGCCTTCTTGGCCTAGGAAGAGGTATCCAAGAAAAAAATGTTTATTGATTAAGGACTTAGATGATTAGGTGACGAGGATAATAATTCATGAGGGTACAAGTTGAAAGAGGAAAGAAACATGTTTTTACCATTGAAAAGAATTGATTCTGGCCAAGATGTTTGATAACTTTATGAAAGAGTGAATTTGGAGACTTAACATAGTTGATAATAGAATGGAAGAGTAATTAGGATGGAAAGGATTTCATTTAGAAGTTGAACAATGAAATTTTAAGAAAGAGTACTAGAAGATATTGCTTAGATGAATTAGGAGACTAATTAGGATCAAAGGATCGATAAGTAAGGAGAGAAGATAACCCCAATGTTATGATTGAGGGATAATGACCTTTAAATATATTACTAGGAATAGTCTTGAGAATAGTTTGGAATAATAATAATGATTTGTTAGTAGGGATCTAGTTGGTTGAGACAATAATAATGATTTATTAGTTGTGAATCTATTTGGTTTGGAATAAGGATAATGATTTATTGGTGGTGAATCAAATTGGTTTGATGATAAAAAAATAAAGATTTAGAAGATAAGAATGGAAAAAAGTTTTATTAAATTAAAAGTAATATAGTTTTCGGAAAGAATATTAGTAAATGATAATTTGAGGAATTTTGGCAATGAAAACTTGAGGCATTTTAGGGTTTAGGGAAAGGAAAAGAATTTTTGAGCTCAAGGTGATAAATGATAATTTTTTAGATTATGCAATAAAGATATCTTATGTTTGGAAGTAACATGAGGTTATTGTCATATATGAATGATGCTTCTCTGAATTTTGTAATAAGGATATCTTGTGTTTGAAAGCAACTGTGAGGTTACTGTGGGATATGAATGATGATTTTCTACATGATGTGACAAAGATATCTTATGACTAAAAGTAACAGTAAGGTTACTGTTGGGCCGACGTACTGGACCCGAGTGGATCGTGGAACCAAAGTACTACACCCGGGTGGATCATTGGTATTATGTAATTGTCTGAGCGGTTATATAATATCATTGATACTAATGGTATTGGACAATTGTATGGGCGATTGCTTTAATACCATTAGGGAATGATACAATGGTGGTTTGATTTCATTGTTCATGCATTGGACATTATACAGTCGGCTTTTGTGACTAGGAATGAACAAGAACTTACAAGATAAGTGTGATCCTTGATGGGTCTCAAGGGGCGTCAAGGCGAGGTGTTTCACTTAGTGACTTGTTGTCACATTGTATGCCCTTGGCCGTGGACATTGTTGCAACACACGATGAGGACATGACAAGCACTATCTTTTTCATGGTCCAGTGTAGACTATCTTATGAGGGGGGATAGGTCTTCTAGAATGTTCATCTCTGAATTGTTAGCTCCATGGAATAGGAACTAGTTACTTTGTGCATAAGGATGGTCAGTATACACATCGTGCATATGCATAGTCAGCGTACATCTTGTTGTGGTATAGTCGGTGTTTATGTATTTCGATGTACCTTGCTGAATCATATATTCATTGATAACATGACTATACCTGTTAATCTGTCTTATACCTGTTAGTCTGTCTTATTTCTGTACTGCTATTATTATACCTGTTATTCCTTGATACCATTGTATATGAAAGGCATTATTGTCCTTCATTATGTTTCTTGCTACCATGATAGTATTGATGTAGGGGATCTAACCTTTTCTATTATATTATTCTATCTGTTTCTATATTATACTTATAAAGAAAAAAGATCGTGATGACGGCAAAGCAAGATCCGCGAGGTTTCACCCAGCTGCAGTTCTATAGGGGCATTAGAGCGTGGAGTGTTCACTAGGACATGGAACACATTCGGTATGACAGAGATGTAACTTTGCATTAGAGTAGGACACGACATGAGGCGGCTACGTTTATTATGGATGCAGTTGTTCATTTGAAATTTTGCATGCCCCGTGGGGAGCTTTGGGATGATTGGGGAGCTTCCACTAGGGAGGACTCTATGGAGTCGACTGCTAGGACTCCCGTTCGTAGTGACATTCCCTGACTGGGGGCTTTGTCTTCTAAGGATCCCGAAGGGGATCTAGACGAAGATCAGGTGCAGGACCCTGTTCTTCAAGTGTTTGAATTTGGACAAGGCTCAATCTTCATTTGGTAATTATATGTATATATTTACTTTTTGGAACATGATGTAATGTAATTATGTATGTAATAAACTTCATTTTATGAAAAGTCCATTTTAAGGTTCTTATGTTTTTTGTTTCTAAAATTTGACCAGTTTATGATATCCACGAATAGAAGCTTTTGAAACTCATATCTTATACTATTAACTTTTATAACTTGAGTAAAGGATTTTAAAGGAGTCGGTCTTAAATGTAATGCCTCCCGGAAGGGGGTGTTACATTTAGTGGTATCAGAGTAGTTCATCCTATTGAGTCAGGGTATGGATTGACTATGCTTAGGCTGGTAGAAATTCCTGCGTGTGTGTATTGTGTATTTCCTTATCTCTTGTTTGAGATGTTAAAAGAGGATTGCATAGGTTACTTAGGATGGATGTTAGTAGTTATCGTTACATAGTTACATGATATTAAGGACTGGCTAACTTAATATGTAATGTTCTGTGTAGACAGGAAACTATGACTTCAACTAGGCGAACTAGGAGAATAAGGGTTCTTCTAGTGAGAGTCCAGTCGGATGACTGAAATCATGCAGAATTTTTGTACCTACACCTTTTGGAGTGGTACCTTTAGTGTGAGTGAAGTCCAAGTCTGAATCTTTTGGGTTTATGGATAAGTTTGCCTTGTTTGTGCTATGTGTTTCTCTGAAACTAAACACAGAGATATGTTGCTTGGTCTCTGAAGGGAGACAATATTGTTTGAAATGGTTACTCCTTGTTTCCATTGTGTTTTGACTTATATATTTTTGAAGAAAAGGCAATAGCTCGCGGTAGACGTACGCGTGGGAATGTGGAGCGCGACAACAAAGGGGTGGCTACAACTGTGGAAGCAATGCAAGGACTGGCTGGCATGACAGCACAACAAAAGTAGAAGGTTGCTCAGCAGCAGGAATTGATGGCCTAAGCTCAGATTTTGTTAGAGTTGAATCAGTCTCAGGATATGGGACCCCATAACATCGAACCATATTGGTTTTGAAAGAGGAGAAATAGTAAGGTCAAGTGATTCCGGCAGAAATTGTATTTACGGCCACCGATGAATCAACATCAACAATAAACGGTTGGAGGAAGTACTAGTCACAGCAGATTCGGTCAGACTGTGAAATTTTTACCACGTTGTAAGAAGTGTGGAAGGAATCACATAACGAGGAATTGTGCAAGCAAGGAAATGATTTGTTTCAAGTGCGGGAAACCAGGACACGTGTTTAAGAATTGTCCTTCACAAAGGACAAAGCCTTCCGTTAGCAATGAACATGTGACAAGATCTCAAGCCGGAGGCAGAATTGGTACATTGAGTGGAGCAGAAGTCTCCCAATCCGTAGGTTTAATCAAGGAAGATGGTATCATAGGGAGTAAGCCTTAAATTGCGCTATTTGACTCAGGGACGACCCTTTCTTTGTTACCTTTGACTCTATGAACCATTTGGGTTTGTTTGTGTTGACATTTCCCTTTTGACTTGAATATCACTATTACCCTTTGCTAAGCTTGCTATTACTACTCAAGCTTGTTTAAATTGTCCTATTATTATTGGAAATCAAAACCTTCTTCCCTATTTGACTTGTTTATCTCTTTCACAAAAGACATGATCTCAAGAATGGATTAGTTATTTTAATCATATCTTGTTATTTTGTTTCAATAAGGCTTTATCGTTCCTTGAGGTTGAGATTTCTGAATTTGAACCTAGAAAGCTTATTCTTGAATTCATTAGACCATATCAAATTCTATTGAATAGGTCCGATGGCATACCAAATAGCTTTACTATTCTTCTTTCTAACCTCCATATTATTTTCCATATCTTTCAATTGAGAAAAGATGTGATGATCTAAACTATATCATTGTGATTAATATAGTACAATTAGAAAAGGACTTGGCCTATGAGACACTTCCTGTTAAGATTGAGAATAGATGATCTAATAGACCAACTGAATGGAGCTGTTGTTTTCTCTAAGATCAATTTGTGTTCTGGTTACCCTCAGATCCGTGTAAAAATAGAAGATTTTCCCGAAATAACTTTTCTAACACGTCATGAGCGCTACTAGTATTTAGTAATGCCGTTTAAAGTAACGAATGTTCCAGCAATATTTGTGGATCTTGAAAATAGGATATTTCTTTCTTACTTAGACGGGTTTGTCATTGTCCTTATTGACGACGTTTTCACCAATTCTCAAAGCTCGGAAGAACATGCAGAACCTCTTAGTGTGGTTCTTCAGATCCTGAAGGAGAAGGAGTCGTATTCCAAGTTATCAAAATGAGAATTTTGGTTGGAGGAGGTTAAATTCTTGGAGCATATGATTTCAAAAGAAGGAATTGCTGTGGATCCGATGAAAGTTGAAGTAGTTCTCCAATGGGAAAGATCGAAGACTGTAACGGAGATTCGTAGCTATGTGGGATTAATTGGTTAGTATCAAAAATTTCACCACAAAATTTTCCAAGATGGCGGGACTTCTTGTCCAGCTCACGCGAAAGAGTCAAGCTTTTGTATAGACTGATGTATGTGAGGGAATTTCTCAAGAATGGAAGAAGAACTCGACTATTTTGCCAGTGATGATTCTGCCTAATCCCAATGAACCTTTTGAGACATTTCATAATATTCCGCGATAAAGTTTAGAATGTGTGCTTATTCGGAATAGAAGGAGTAGTAGCATATGCTTCAAGACAACTGAGAGTACATGAAAAGAACTACCCTACACAAACTCGGTGTTAGCTTCTGTGGTTGCATTCAAGATCTGGAGACATTTCTACAAGGAGCAATATCTGCATGTGTTTTAAGGTATAACAAATTTTGAGGACAAATTTTTTTTTTAGAAGGGGAGAGTTGTAACACCCCGAAAACTATTCGTTTCATAATATATATTCATTTTATAATATTTGTGAATGTTTCTGGAATTATTTGAATTGTTTAATATTTTAAATATATTTCTTGATTTGCATGCACATTAAACGGGGCAGAAAAAATGAATTATTTCCTCGAGGCTAGAAAACCTTAGAGTGTGGAAACGATGACGGGGGATCTTACTAAATCCGAGGTCGGACACAGTTTACAAAATTTTTATTTTTTGAGATTTTATCTGACAGATAAAATTTGGGTGCACTCGATTGTCCATTGGACAATGGATACTGACTTTGTTAACTGCGACTATTATCCGCCACATAATATCTTGCAATAAAAATCTAGTAGATTATTTCTATATAGTCACTTTTATGGTATCATCTAAGTGATATCACTACATGACATCTCGATTTGACTTTTTGGGAAATGTGAAAATCTTCTTGAAGAAGCTTTAGGAAAAACTTGCAAAGAAAGTTTGGCTCTTTTCTCCTATGGGGGCACGATTTTGGAGGAGTGGAAAAAATGACAAGGTTGTCATCTTTTCACAAGCCATCACCTTTCACATTTTCACAAAAACTATCACTTTCTCTCTCCACTCAAAAGTTTTCTCTAACTTTCTCTCATTTCCTCTCTTCTTCCTCCCCTCCAACCACATGGCTAAACCTCTTCCTCCACCCTCCATGTTTGCTAAATTTCAAGCAATCACATTACTTGAAACTACATATTGTTTGAACATATTTTCTTGTTGAAATTACCCCTAAAGCTCTCATCCCCGTTTTCTCTCTTTCACCTCACGACCACCACCCCAAATACCACCATCTCACCTTCAAAAAAATTCTAACAACCACATTCCTTGAATCAACATCCTTTCCTAAGACCATTTGGATGAAGATTTTGGCTTGTTTAAGTGATTCTACAATCTAAGATTTGAAAGCTTCTAAGGTAATGTTTTTATCTTTCCGAAGCTTTCCTTGTTTGATTGTGAATGACTATCTATCAAATATTTTATTTCCACCTTTTTTCCCAAGGCTCACGTCCAAGACAACTTTGAAGGATCAAAGAATTGATTTTTATGCTATCACCTAGTTCATTCTCATTTTTCTACCATGAATTAAGAAAACAAAGTGTAAAACTCTCTTCTTTTCTCTTAGAGAGCCTCACGGCCACACACTCAACCCACTCTCTTAATCTTCTTTAATTTTATCCATCCACATCTCTTGAATTAAAACCCCATACAAAGACATTTTGTTGTTGTGGGTTCTTTCAAAATCATCTTATTTCCAAACCCTAAATGTTGATGTTTGTGTGTTGTTTTGTTTTAAGGATCTTCTTGGAAGGAGAAGCTTTTCAAGAGGACTCACAAGGAGCTAGGGAGCTAAACTTGAGTTAAGAGGGAGATTAACCTCATCAACCACTCATGGTGGTGAGGAACAAATGGCTGTGTTGGGAGTGGAGAGTCCACGTGAGGATTCATCCACTTGATTGTATGACTTTTAAATTTATGTTTGTTTGATATTGTATGGTTATATGATGTGTTGTATGAAAGAGATGATTTTGATGGCTTAATGAATATATGTGATGATGTGATTTTCATAGTAAGCATGAACTTAATTAATTATGATGATTAAAGTATGCAGCATGCCATGATTATGTTGTAAAAGAATTGATTTTTGGTCCCCTTGATCTCTTGAGGCTCACAGCCTTCTTGGCCTAGGAAGAGGTATCTATGAAAAAAATATTTATTGATTAAGGACTTAGATGATTAGGTGACAAGGATAATAATTCATGAGGGTACAAGTTGAAAGAGGAAAGAAACATGTTTTTACCATTGAAAAGAATTGATTCTGGTCAAGATGTTTGATAATTTGATGAAAGAGTGAATTTGGAGACTTAACATAGTTGATAATAGAATGGAAGAGTAATTAGGATGGAAAGGATTTCATATAGAAGTTGAACAATGAAATTTTTGGAAAGAGTACTAGAAGATATTGCTTAGATGAATTAGGAGACTAATTAGGATCAAAGGATCGAAAGTAAGGAGAGAAGATAACCCCAATGTTATGATTTGAGGGAAAATGACCTTTAAATATATTACAAAGAATAGTCTTAAGAATAGTTTGGAATAATAATAATGATTTGTTGGTGGGGATCTAGTTGGTTGAGATAATAATAATGATTTATTAGTGATGAATCTACTTGGTTTGGAATAAGGATAATGATTTATTGGAGGTGAATCAAATTGGTTTGATGATAAAGAAATATAGATTTAGAAGATAAGAATGGAAAAAGGTTTTATTAAATTAAAAGCAATATAATTTTTGGAAAGAATATTAGTAAATGATAATTTGAGGAATTTTGGCAATGAAAACTTGAGGCATTTTAGGGTTTAGGGAAAGGAAAAGAATTTGTAAGCTCAAGGTGATAAATGATAATTTTTTGGATTATGCAATAAAGATATCTTGTGTTTGGAAGCAACAGTGAGGTTACTGTGAGACATGAATGATGCTTCTCTGAATTTTGTAATAAAGATATCTTGTGTTTGAAAGTAACAGTGAGGTTACTGTGGGACATGAATGATGATTTTCTGCATGATATGAGAAAGATATCTTATGACTAAAAGTAACAGTAAGGTTACTGCCGGCCCGACGTACTAGACCCGAGTGGATCGTGGAACCGAAGTACTGGACCTGGGTGGATCATTGGTATTATGTAATTGTTTGGGCGGTTATATAATATCATTGATACTAATGGTATTAGACAATTGTATGTGCGATTGCTTTAATACCATTAGGGAACAGTACAACGGTAGTTTGATTTCATCGTTCATGCATTGGACATTATATAGTCGGCTTTTGTGCATAGGAGTGAACGAGAGCTTATAGGATAAGTGTGATCCATGATGGATCTCAGGGGGCATCAGGGCGAGGTGTTCCACTTAGTGACCTGTTGTCCCATTGTATACCCCTGGCTATTGACACTGTTGCAACGCACGACGAGGACCCAGGTAAGCACTATCCTTTTCGTGGTCCGGCGTAGACTGTCTTTTGAGGGGGGATAGGTCTGCTAGAACGTTCATCTCTGCTATGATTAGACCTGTTATTCCTTGTTACCGTTGTATATGAAAGGCATTATTGTCTTTCGTTATGTTTCTTGCTGACATGATAGTATTGATGTAGGGGATCTCACCTCTTCTATTGTATTATTTTGTCTGTTTCTGTATTATACTTATGATGAAAAAAGACAGTGATGACGACAAGGCAAGATCCGCGAGGTTTTACCCAGCTGCAGTTCCACAGGGGCATCGGAGCATGGAGTGTTCAGTGGGACACGGGACGCATTTGGTATGACAGAGATGTCACTTTGCTTTAGAGTAAGACTCGGCATGAGGCAGCTACGTTTACTATGGATGTAGTTGTTCACTTGGAGTTTTGCATGCCCTTTGGGGAGCTTTGGGATGATTGGGGAGCTTCCTCTAGGGAGGACTCTGTGGAGTCGATTGCTAGGACTCCCGTCCGTAGTGACATGCCCCGACTGGGGGCTTTGTCTGCTGGGGATCCCGAAGGGGATCTAGATGAAGATCGGGTGCAGGACCCTATTCTTCAAGTGTCTGGATTTGGACAAGGCTCAGTCTTCATTTAGTAATTATATGTATTTATTTACTTTTTGGAACAAGATGTAATGCAATTATGGATGTAACAAACTTCATTTTATGAAAAGTCTATTTTATAGTTCTTATGTTTTGTATTTCTAAAATTTGACCAGTTTATGTTATCCATGAATAGAAGCTTTTGAAACTCATATCTTATACTATTAACTTTTATAACTTAAGTAAAGGATTTTAAAGGAGTCGGTCTTAAATGTAATGCCTACCGGAAGGAGGTGTTATAGAACCTCTAGGCATTGAAGGGCTCTGAAGGTTTTTGGTGTTCTATCATCACTTTTTGGCACACTAAGGACTTGGACAGATATTCTGCTATCTCTCTCTTCATGTTTGGCCACCAAAATATCTTCTTGAGGTCTTGATACATCTTCATGGCTCCGAGATGGATGGTGTATCTACTCTTATGGACTTCTTCTAGGATCTTTTTCTTGATTTCATCTTATTGTGGAACACAAAGTCTATTCCTAAACATAAGTGTTCCTTCTTGAGCCCTCTTGAAATCCTCTTTCTTTCCTAGTTGAATTTGTTCATCTATTTGCTTTAAAGTTTCGTCATCCTCTTGAGCTTCTCTAATTTGAGCCCTCAAATCATTCTGAATCTCTAATTTCCTCAAACACAGACCATGTGGTAATATATTTGTTGCTAGACTCAGATTTTTGAAGATCTCAAAAAGTTCCATCTTTTGTACCATCATTCGGGACGCATGCGAAAGTTTTTTGCTAAGCCCATCGGCCACAACATTAGCCTTACCTGGGTGATACTTTAATTCAAAGTCATAATCTTTTAGAAACTCCATCCATTTCCTTTGCCTCATTTTCAACTCTTTCTGATCAAACAAATATTTCAAACTCTTATGATCACTAAATACCTCAAACTTGACCCCATACAAATAATACGACTAAATTTTTAAAGTAGACACAACTGCTGCTAGTTCTAGGCCATGGGTTGGGTAGTTTTCTTCATGGGGCCTTAGCTGCCTAGAAGCATAAGCAACTACTCGTCCATATTGCATCAAGACACAACCAAACCTATTTTTTGAAGCATCATAATAAACGTTAAAGTTTTCTTATGGGTCTGGAATCACTAGCACATGTATGGTGGTTAACTTCTCTTTCAGCTCTTGGAAGCTATTCTCACATTTCTGGGTCCACTCAAAGGTGCTGCCCTTCTTAGTCAACTTGGTCAAAGGCAAAGTAATCTGGCTAAAACCCTTTATGAACTGTCTATAATACCCAGCTAAACCCAAGAAACTCCTAACTTTCGTTACGGTGGTAGGTCTCTCCCATCGTAACATTACTTTTATCTTATTGGGATCCATTGATATACCATCCTTTGATATCATATGTCCCAATAATTGCACCTCCTTCATCAAAAACTCACATTTTGACAACTTTGCAAACAACTTCTTTTCCTTCAGGATTTCTAGAACTACCCTTAGATGTTCTTCATGTACTTTAATTGTCTTCAAATAAATGAGAATATCATCTATGAAGACAATGACAAATTTCTCAAGGTATGGTCTAATATTCCTGTTCATATAATTCATAAAAATGGCAGGTGCATTTGTCAGACCAAAGGACATTGCAAGGTACTAATAATGCTTGTACCTGGTCCTAAAGGCAGTCTTGGGAATATCATTCTCTCTGACCCTGATCTGATGGTACCCTGACCTTAAGTCAATCTTTGAAAACATCACAGCCCCTCTAAATTAGTCCATTAAATCATCTATCCTAGGCAATGGGTATTTGTTCTTGATTGTGACCTTATTCAATTGCCTATAGTCCACACATAATCTCATACTGCCATCCTTCTTCTTCACCAAAAGTACAGGTGCCCCCCAAGGTGAAACACTAGGTTAAATAAACTTTTTATCCAACAATTATTCTATCTGTTTCTTAAACTTCGAGAGTTCTAAAGGGGACATCTTATAGGGTGCTATCGAGATAGGCCTTGTTCCTAGCACTAAGTCTATAGTAAACTCAATTTCTCTCTTAGGTGGCAGTTCACTCACTTCATCAGGAAACACCTATGGGTACTCTCTCACAATAGGTATATCCTCTAAACTCTGCTCCTTTTTGGAATTCAATGAAAATAGGAGAACATAACCATAAGCCCCTTCTACTAGGTAGTTGGTGACTTGACTAGCATTCAGGTATATAGACTCAGAAGGAGTGTTCAAAGAAAGAGTGTTTGATATAAATACCAGAGTTTTATCTAAGCAATTTAGAACAACATGATTTTCAGACAGCCAGTCCATGCCTAAAATGAGGTCTATATCAACCAGGGGTAGACATATCAAGTTTACAAGAAAATCTCTATTTTTAATGGTTACATAACAGTTCAAGCATATTTGAGAAGTTGCTGTTAGTTTTCTAGTAGGGGTGGAGATTGAAAGGTCATAAGGAAGATTTGAAATAAGTAACTCCAACTCCTTCACTCAGTCATAAGAGATAAAAGAGTGAGTTGCTCCAGAATCATAAAGTATAATTAAAAGCTTATCGATAACTATACACTTACCCTATGTAAGATCAGAGGATTGGGCCACTTCATGACCACTCAGAGCGAATACTCTCCCTTTGGTCAATGGTCTAGGAGTTCCTACTTCTTGTCTCTAGGGACAGTTTCTGGAATAGTGCCCCTTCTTGCCATAATTGTAGCACTCCATCTGATCAATCCTGTAGACTCTATCACTATGAAACCCTTCACATTTTGGACATTGTGGTCCTTTGTCTTCTACCTTGACTTGTTTCCCTTTTTCATGCTGGTTCTTGAACTTGGAGAACTTCTTCTTGGGGTCATCCTCTATCTTTTTTCTCTTTTGGAAGCCTTGAGGCTTTTGCTCATGCTCCCTTTCCAATTTGGCAGATTCAATAATTCTGCATTTATTGACCAAAGTGTGAAAACTCTGGATCTTAAAAGGCCCTACCTTCTCCTTCAAGTCTCCTCTCAACCCCATCTCAAATTTGACATATTTCCATTTCTCATCTAGATTATATTTAAGATAAGAGGAGAACTTGGCTAACTCCTCAAACTTCGCAAAGTACTGACTCACCGTCATATTGCCTTGCTTTAATTCCAAGGCCTCTATCTTTTTCTCTTCCTGAACATTTAGAGGAAAGTATTTTTCTAAGAAGGTGGTTTTGAACACCTCCTAAGAAATCTGAGTCTCAACAGACTCAAGCATTCTTCTAGATTCACTCCATCAATTCTCAACCTCCCCTTTCATCACAAAGGAGGCCAAGGACACCCGCTGCCCATCATTACATACCAGCATAACAAATATCTTTTCCAATTCCTTTATCTATTCTTGAGCTTTAGCCAAATCATACTCTCCATGGAAAGTGTAACGCCCCTTTTTACAGATAGCCATCAGCGGCTACCAACAGCATCAGCCCTTAAAGCGAACAAGAAGGAACCGTAGATGGATCCTCCTCAGGGTCTTCCTCATCAGAGGAAATCCTCATCGGAGCAACCTGTAACACCCCAAATTTTAGACTATGTTATAGAACTGACAGAATTACACTGTTTTGTGTTTTCTATGCATTATAAAAATAATTTGATTATTCCGATACTATTTTTGATTGTTTTGTGTGATTTGCTCCGGGTCAGGAAAATAATAATTTTTGGGTTGGGGAAATTCTTATTTTAATTAATTGGAGTTAGGGGATCTTACTAAACCCAATTCTGATTGATATACATATTAATCTTATAATTTTTAGGATTTAACTGTGCAATAAAATAATTTTATATTATTATAATATTATTTTATTCAACAGTACCTACTTTCTCAAAAATAGTAGAAAAATTATTTGTGGACCAGAAAAAGTTTGTGGGACCCACGTTTAGTGTAGCAGTCGACGATTCTGACTGGACAGAAATCTAAACCAATAGGAATTAGTCAAAATAGGTGGCTTGACTTTTTAAACCAATTAGAATGAGTCAACAAAAGAAGCATAGACTTTATTTAGGACTGTTGGATGAAAAGCATAATTTAGATGCTTTTAATCTTAACCATTGATCTGATCAATGGTGTAAAATGAATCTAGATAAAATCACTAAGCAATATCCTCCTTAGATTACATCAAGAGCTAGGAATTAAAGTTAAAATCAAGGGTTGAGATTAAGTCAAACTTAGTGGCTTGGACTTTAGTATGAACCATTGGATGAAGACTTAGTTAGGAAGCCTTTAACCTTAACTGTTGATCTAATCAATGGTGAGATTAGAATGCTAGTTTTATGACTAATTGATATCCACCTTAGATGTAATCTATGGTTAGGAATTAAAGATGAATCAATGATTAGAATTAAGTCAAAAATAGTAGGCTTGAATTTGGTTAGTAGCTAATTAAGCTTAATTTGACTAACCTAATTACCTAATTAGCAAACTAAGTGAACTAGTTTAGTTCTTAATTAATTATGATCTAAATATTAATTAGATATCTTAATATTGATTAAAGGTTATAATATATGCTAATATATATTAAACTAATTAGTTATATGATTAAGATGTTAATTAAGATTAGTTAGGAAATTAAACCTAATTAACTAGTGAATTGATTAGCAATTAATTAGACTTAAATGGAAAACAATTAAACCCCTAAAACTCAAGGAGGCCACACGGTTTGGGCAGCAGCCAAGGGGGGCTTGGTGGCTAAGTTCTACTAGGTTCTTGAAGTCTCCAAATTGTCATAAACCATGTGCACTACCATGTGCATTCAATTGGATATTTACCTAGCAAATTCAAACACTCAACCTCACCACTACACACTCACGGCAGCCCCTCATTTCTGCACATTCAATATTACTTTTACAATTATCACAAATCAAGCTTCCATTTTCTCTCCAAAAATACCAAGAACCCAAGCTATTTTTCCTTCCATTTCTTTCTCTCTATTTGGCCAATACCTCAAACCCACACCAACCAACTTCTATAATTTTATCTTTTGGCTTTTCTTAAACCCAAATCCTATTCTAAACACTTTTCATTCGCAAAGTTTTTCCAAAAAACTACTATATCTTGTCCAAAATCACACCTTTTGCTTACTTTTCTAAGGGTAAGTCTTGATTTTATGGTTCAAAATTTGATTTCTAATTTTTCTAACCATGATTGTTCCATGGTTTTTCAATATTGAACCTTATATGTGTTTTTACTAATTGTTTAAGAAATTTAGGGATTTGTTTGGGAGATTGTACGAATTTGAAGGAAAGGAGGAAACTAACCGATTAATTGTCTTCAAGAGGTAAGAGGGAGATTTTACCTCACCAACCATGTTTTGGTGGTGTGGGGATGGTTGTGTATGGTGAAAACCCCATAAGGGTTTATTCACTTATTGTTTGATGTCTCTTTGTTTGTGATTTTGGTGTTTACGATTTTATATTTGTGATTGCATGTGTGATAATATGTCTAAAGTTTTGATAATATGCTTGTATGGATAATTTTGATTGCATGCAAGTGTATGAGTAATTTAGGATGTGAATAATATGATAAATCGATTTTATGAGAGCTCCAAAGAGCTTGAGGCTTACGGCCATACTAGGCTAGAAAGGACCAAAGTCCTGAAAATGAGAGATTCAATTGAAAATGAAGGATTTAAATGAAAAAGAAATGAATTTGAACAAGTTTGAAAGTTGTGGGAAAATAATCGGATATAATTAAACTGATGAATTAAAATGAGAACTGAGAGATTTAAATGAATTTGGGACAAATTTGAGTATAGCAAAGTAAAATGATTTTTGGGAAAATGAATTATTATCAATATGATTTTTAGAGGGGTAAAACAGTAATTTTCATTTTTAAAGGGGCCATACTGTAGTTATGATTTTTAGAGGGGCAATATTATAATTTTCATTTTTAAAAGAGGCCATACTGTAATTATGATTTTTAAAGGGGTAATATTATAATTATGATTTTTAGAGGGGAAAATAGTAATTTTCATTTTTAATAGGGCCATATTGTAAATAATAATTTTTGAGGGCCTAAAACGTAAATATTTTGTTTATGAGGGACTATTTTGTAAATATGAATTTTATGAGGGACAATTTCATAAATATAAATTTTACGATGGACTATTTCATAAATGTGAATTTTATAAAGGACTGTTGTGAAAATATTATTTAAATGAGGATTATAAAGCAAATATTATGTTTCGAGAGGTTATTATGCAAATATGAAAAATGAAGTTGAATTTTGGTGTTAAATGAGGAAAATAGTATTTTTGATTTAAAACGTGTGAAAAATATTTTACGCGATTGAGAAACGATGAAAAATTGATATGTAATTTAAAAATGTGACAAAACTGTTGCGCAATTGAGAAAATGCGAAAAATATGGTTTTGTGATGAAATTACTGATAATGACACCTTTGTTGGGCCAATATGAGGACCCGAACTTGAGATAAAGAAAATTTAATTGAGAATATGATAGAATGAATTGAAGTGAGAATGGTGCATTTGTATATGCATTGAAAAGGTCTGATGGACTGGATAAGGCTATTTGCCTAGGAAGGAGAGAATACACCTCCTGAGTGGGTGCGATATGCATAGTGTAGGTCTTTCGTTGACCTTGGGGGCATTGGGGTGCGGGTTGCCTACAATGTGCAGTTGGTAGCTCTTCTATACGTGGGTTAGACCGATATAACACACCAATGATCCGGACCGAGACACTATCTGTAATCAAGATTTGATAAAGACTAGTGCATATGCTAGATGTGCAAAAATTGAGCACGTGGTCCGAGGCATGTAGTGCAGACAGATCTTTACGATCACTCTTTTCGATCTGAGTTGTAGCTCCATGGAGTAGGAAATTGAGTCTAGGTGCATATGCAGAGATACTGAGAGTATTATCGTAATTATTGTTTATGATAATTGAATTATTGAACAATTGAATGTTGATAAGGACATGATCGTAATTATGGCTTATTGTATGAATTATGAGGATAAATGATATTGTTGGCATAAGTGTAATTCTGTATGATGTGTTGATATGAGATATGATATGTGTTAGATAAATGATAATGGTGACATAATTGTAATAATGTATGATGTGTTGGTATGAGAATTTGTATGTGTTTATCTTCATTGCTACCATACTGGTATTGGCGTAGGTGATCTCACCTCTTTGTATGTCTATTCTGTATTATATTTATAATTTTAAAGACGTTGAGCGAGAACTTGAGCAAGAAGCTGAGGAAGAGTAGATTCCGGTAGAGGACGCTGAGTTTTGAAGTGATGGAGGAGTCTCGTTTCCTTGTGTATATGAGATTGAGTAGACTACATCTTGGACATTAGTGTGAATATTAATATTTAGAATTCCCATTGTTAATTAGACAGTATTGGGAAGTATACTATCGCACTCTGAGTGCGATTAGTATAGTGTCGTCTGTGCGGACACCTATCCGTAGGACTTCGCGTCAAGTCGGACTTCTATCTTCTGAAGAGTCTGAGGAGGACCCGTCTGAAGGTTCTGCTGTGTAGTAATACTTGGGCAGTATATTAGTTTAAATTAAAGTTTAAATATTTTGAGAGTTTAGTTTGTAAATATTAAAATATGACAATACTATGATTTGTGTATATACGATATAAATAATTTGTGACAATGTTGTTATGTTTTTATTTTCCGCTAAGTTTATCTTACTATCATCAAGAAATTTTATAACTCGTATATATATTACAAGCACAATTTTCCAATGAAGGGGTAATTTGGTAATTGAGTAACACAAAGTATGACACCCTAAGGAGGGTGTTACACAACCGAGTTAGGAGCGGGGGCTTGTGCAGAGGATAAGAAAGAATCCTCTTGTGGGGAGTAATAGCGCTCACCCCACATATCACGCATGGACAAATAAAACTCTAAATGCAAGCAAGCATTAAAAGTAAAGATAGGCGGATCATAATGTCCCCAAGAAAGAGACACTGTCACATCTTTGAGGTAGACACAACGATCCGTACTCAGGTTGATGTGCCAACAATCCGAACCTCTATGAAAAGTCAATCTCGTATAACCCAAGAAGCCACACGGACGGGACGCCATGTCCAAACATGAAGCTAATCAAAATCAGGCCAGAAGCTAAGGAATTCGTGCACTTCCCCTTCTTCACCGACGTCTTCGGAGAAACACATAAATAAATAGAATAGCATAAATGCAGAAAAGAAGTAAGACATCCTACATTCATTACCAATTATGGCAGTAAAGAAACAGAACGGCGTAAAATGCCCACATAGCATATCAGAAATAATAATCGGCATCAAGAAGCAAATAGTAAACAACTAAACAATTTCAGGCAGTTATAACATCAATAAGATAACGGTTCCAATCATCGTATAAATAAATGTCAAGTAATATGTTGACTCACTATGCACGTGCACATGATATTGAAATCCTACTCCATGGAGCTAGACACAAACATCGAAGAGAAAGATTAGGAGACATGTCTGTAACTCGGCTGCCGCAGCCAACAAGTGCTATAATTTCTCAATTTATCAACGTGCACATCATGGCATTGTACAAGACATTCTACACTAGATTGCTATATAGGACAGTGTCTCGGTCCGGATCGTCGGTGCATTTGCATCGGTCTATCCCACGGCCAAGAGGAGTTACCAACTGACCATTGTGAGACACTGGCACCCCGACGCCCCCCAAGGTCAACATTATGACCTACACTAGTCTATTCACACTCGCACATTGGTGTGATTCAATCTCCTAGGCAACATGACCTTAACAATAATCCATCAGACTTTCACAATGTATGATGACTCAATGCATATTCATGTATATTCAACAATGATATACTTTTCCATAGCTTGCCACAATTTGGCCAAGTTAAACATCAACAAAATCTAGGTCCCACTCATGGGCTCATAATACATATTATCAAGTTCTCAAATAAAATAATACACTTTTAAGGTTCATTATGGAGTTTCACTTTAATCTAACATTTCTTATAAAATCTTTCTCTAGAGGAATTCTCTTGTAATTCTCATTAAATCTTTATTTCTCTTAATTAGTCACGTCTTTTACTCAAATTGAATCATACTTACTTAGGAAATTATCTAAGGTTCTCCAAGTCTTACACACTCTTGTTCTTCCCTTAAGTTCAAAATAATCACCCTAAGTCATCAAATAAGTTTCTTTCCATCTTATGAATCTATAATAAATTCTTAAGTTACCTAATCACCTAAGCCTTAGCTTAATGCATAATTTTTTTACCAAGATGGCCCTTGAGGCCATGACCTCCCAAGGGCAAGAGTCCAACTAATTTTTCCATCACATTGTTAATTACTTAATACTTAATTACTTAAGTTCCAAGGTTACCTAAAAATTACATATTTAGACCCAAAAAGGCCCTAGGGGCCATGAGCCTCCCAAAGGGGTAAGAACTCAAATTTTTCATTGCTCTATTAATTGTTATTCACTTGATTAGTTATTTCTCCACCTTGTTACAAAATTTTAACCATGAACACCCTATGGAAGGTGTATGGCCGTGAGCCTCACTAAGGAGAGCAAGGAACCCTTGCTTTCAATTCATGTTTCCAATCCATCAAAATCAGTCCAATATCATCAATATACACAAATACAACCAATAAAACCATATAAGAGGAAATCAATACAAAGATCATTAGAAAATCACATAACCATGAGAGTAACCCTAACATGGGTTTTCTCACAACCAACACACAAACAAGTCTCCCACTACTAATAGAGGTTGAAGTGGAAAATCTTCCTCTTACTAAGAGAGAAAACAAGAAAAGAACTTCATTGAAGCTCCTTATAAATTTCGACCTCCACCACCACCAAAACCCTAGGACATCAAACTTTCACAATGAATAAATCAAACCATAAAAAAGGAGTTCTTGGTCACAAAGATGACCAAGAAGCACGAAAATGATAAGAGAAAATGGAAAGGTCATAAACTTTACCTCAAAGTTTCAAACTTTTAGAGCTTGTGGAAGAAGATGAAAATGGTGGATTCAAGAGATGGTCACAAAAGAGAAAGTGTTCTAGATGATGAGAAAATATAAGAAACAAGGTTGGTTGAGCAAGAAAATGTGGGTGGCCAAAAATGGTGTCTTAGCCATGGAAGAGAAGAGAAAATGGAGAAGAAAGTTGAGTCCTTTGTAGAGGATTTCGACAAGAAAGAAAGCCTTCCAATCAAGATGCAGATCTAAGCAAAGTTGTTGCTTGAAATCAAGCAACAATGGAGGGTGGAAGGATGTGGTGCTGCCGTGGGAAGAAAAAGAGAGAAAGAGGAGAAAAGCTTGAGAGAAAAATGAGAGAAGAGAAGTGTAGAGAGAGAAAGTGATAGTAAAGTGATTTCAAAATTAGAAATGAAAGGTGATAAAGTGAAGAGCTAATTTTTGGCTCCAAAATGGGCCTTATTGTCGTGGAGCTACATGGGAGAGAGAGAGAAAGGAAGCTTCCTCTAGAAGCTTGGTGCAAAGCTTCTTTGAGAAGCTTTGTTAGATTTTGTGTAAAAGTCAACTTGATTATACATAAAGTAGATTTCTAGATAAGGTGATAAGGATTTTTACTATAAGCTATTATCCAATGGACAATTGTTGCAGTTTACTAGCCCAGTATGTATTATCCAATGGATAATAGAGCGTACTACAAAATTTTATATTTAACAGAACGTATCACGATTTTATTTATCAGATAAAATCTCAAAAAATGTAAACCTCGTAAACTATGCCTAGCCTCGGGTTTAGTAAGATCCCCCATTGATGTTTTCACAATCCAAGGTTTACCAATCTCGGGAAAAATATTTCATTTTCTCGGCTCCGCTCAGCGAGCACATAAATTGAGAAATATATTAAAATAATCAACAGTTCTAGAAAAATCCATAAAAATTCACAAAAATTACAAATATTATAAAATGACTATTTATCATGAAACAAACAATTTTTGGGGTGTTACAGAAAGACGATCGATTGCACTTTCTGAACTTAGCAAGGTCATGAAAGTTCTAGTCCTTTATTATTGTTGACTCATTTTCTTAATGAGGATGTTAGTTTTTTCCCATTCTTTCTAGTTGTTCTCTCATAGCCACCATCATGGAAGCTACCATCTCTCTAAACATCTCCATCATATCTTCCCTATCACTACTGATGGATGTTCTACCTCTACGCATACACCTTGACGATGCCATAGTATCTTGCATACATAGAACATTACATATTGAGTTGATCAGGCTCAATATCATATAGCCGTGCAACAGTAACTACAAACATAAAAATATGCAAGTCCATCATTACATTCAATATCATGATAGGAAAATGCACAACATTCATGCTACAAGCATAGCTAGTCCATACCCGGGCTCTTATAGGATGAACTACTCTGATACCAAAATGTAATATCCTAATACTTAAGCTAATGAGATGTCTGGAATTATGCATTAACAATCATATTAGAGAATGTCACTTAGATCAATATCAAATTTTTACTGAAAGATACATGTGTAATATACAAAATATGAGCCTAAAGCGTAAAGACAATACATCAGAATGGAGTCATACAAATATTACATCAGAATATATAAGCATATTTTTTCCACTAGGGCACAAAAGAATGGTATGTAACCATATACAAAATATCATAACAAAAGAAATAAAGCATCTATCAGCTCGAGTCCATCTTCATCTCTACAAGCTGTAAGGGGTCATCTGGAATCAATATAGAAACCAAAGAAATAGGGTGAGAATCACACAATTCTCAATAGTAGTTGAAAAACTTGTCATCATAATTATTCCAGCTATTTTGGGAAAAATCCTTCCAAAAACATTCAATATCATTTTTTAATCATCAAATCGTAAATCAATTTGTCCAATTCTCAAATCATTGAATTTGGAAATCATAACATCAAGTTTCATCATTCAAAATCCGTCATATATCAAATCATCAAGACACATGTGTCGTTTCAACAATTAATGGTATGGAGAGAATTGTCCGTCCTCACAATACCAATCTCTTGGTAGTAGTCTGCTTTCTGGTTGGGGCACGTCAACCCTTTCATAGTTCTCACTACACAGGACTACTCTAAGTAACCCAAATCAAGTCCACAACAAATGAGAGAAATATCCGTCCTCATACAGAGTTGTGAGTAGAGAGCGAATTATTTGTCCTTAACTACTTTGATAGGGAGGGTATCATCCATCCTCACATTATCTCTAATCCATGAATGCCTCAAGTATAGAGAGGGAAGTATTCATCCTCAACTACACATTATCCCTAGAGGGCTCAGGTAAAGAAGGAGGGAATTATTCGTCTTCAACCTGAATATCAGGTGGTAATGAAATGACCATCCTCAACCACCCTTTCCAAGCTTCCTCCTAGGACCAAGGATATCCTAGAGAATAGGTCACTCATAAAATCAATGCTCATTTCAATCATCATTCTCATATCTTGATATCATGGATAATGATCAAATCAAATATGCACTATGATACTTATCTCATCATCCAATAACATGACACAAGACCTCACCTTACATCAACATGCAATAATATGCATATAAAGATTTTTCTCATCATATGTAATCAAACTCATCATCCCATCTCATTTGATGCACTAACACCATAAGAATCATTTCTCAAATTGTTTGGATGCATGATCATATCATATTTAATTAATTCATAATCTTTCAATCCAAGGCTTAAGGTTTGTGTTTAGGTTACATGGGATAAAGAACTCTATTTCCATTATTTTCAAACTAAAATCCTGAAATCAAGGGCCTAGTAAATCGATTACATGGCCTTGGTAATCGATTACAAGCCTGGCAGAAGCCATGTAATCGATTACATCAGGATGTAATTGATTACATTTGGTCCAGAAGCTTGGTAAGATAACAAGGGCTATGTGATCGATTACATCATGGAGATTTATCGAAAAATAGAGTCTTTAACCCATTTTAACCCATTTTTACCCCTCCAAACCAATAAACAACATCATCAACATCAAACAATCACAAATATGCATCCAAATCACTCACAAAACAATAATTTTCAAGATGGGTGTGAAACCCTTTTTCCCAAATCTTAACTCATCAAGGGTTAAATCAAGGAGTCAAGTTCTCAAATCATCATCATCAAACAATCACCTTTTTCCATTTCAAAATCATTTTTCAAATATCAAGTTTCCAAAATTTTGGAAAACAAAGGAAGATATAGAAAAGGAATGAAAACTCCCTTACCTCAACTTATCACCTTCCTCTTTCCCTTTCATTTTCTCATTTCTTGATTGTTTCTTTCTTCCCATTCACTTGCTTCTTTCTTGTGCTTCTTTGTCTCCTTGGCTGGGTAGCAACCGAGAAAGAGATAACAGGAAAGATGAGTAAGGTGGAAAGTCAGAGTGACAAATGAGATGGGAGGAAACGTGAATAAGTAGAGAGAGAGAAGGAAAATAACCAAAATATCTTGTCTTTGGTAAAAATATGACAGAATGCTACAGCTGATGGAGCGTGAAATTGAGTTTCAAAATTGAAATTCAGTTGATAACCTTATATCTGCTAAGCACACTTTAATTTATCATAAATAAAATTTCTAACCATCTTAGGTATCACAGAAAATTCTATAATTTCCTTCTATTCTCCATAATATCATTCCACCACTTTTCTCATACTATGGTATTAGTATCTTAAGCTTCAGTGTTATAGATTTATGCTCAATTCAATCCAAATAATTCCAAAAAATTTCAGGTAATTTGTACAATCTTTATTGAACTTCTATAACCTGATTAAATCTATTAGGTTGGAGAGAATGCTATAATTTCCATTAGCTAAGCCATTTATGCTAATATATGGGTCATTTTAAGCTACTTTTCACTTCTCGGGTTACAACAAAGTGCCTAAACTAACTCAGATTGTCACAAATTTAAATAAGCATGTTAAGCAAGTATTAAGTTACCTCTGAAACTATTTACAAGTCTAACATGTTTTAGAGGATGTTACAGTGAGTACTACCTTGAAGCAACTAAAGTTTTTTTCTACAATTTAAGTATTACTGGAGGAAATATGGTCATAGATGTCAAAAGACATAGAATTATTATGACACCTAATCAATGGACTCCCCTTTTTGGTCTCACTCATTCTGGGGAAGCCTTAACGAAGGATAGTTAGATGACCTGGACTGGATATATTAGAGTGGAGGCTATCCAGAGCATGATTCAGTCAGGCATTGCTATTCCACTTGGGTCCTTCACTGCTCGAATTCTAAATCCTCATGTTCACCTTCTTCATTTTTTGGTGGCACACATTTTGATTCTAAGAGCAAGCAACTATGCCTTGCTTGAGGAAGAGGACATCTTCATGCTATGGGCCATGTGTAGCACCCCCTTCCAGGCGGCATTACATTTAATACCGACTCTTACATTTATAAAAACTTTCTTTACTCAAGTTATAAAAGTGAATAGTGTAAGATATAAGTTTCAAGAGCTTCTTTTTGTGGACAACATAAAATGATCAAATTTTGGAAACATAAAAAACATAAGAACCATAGAATAAATAAAAAACTCAAGTCATAGGGACTAAAAAGACTTTTCATAAAGTAAAGTTTGCTACATCTTTAAATACATCGTTTGCATATTCCAAAAACATAAACTTAAGTACTCCAAAATAAACATACCTATACATATAACTACCAAATGAAAATTGAGCCTTGACCAAGTCCAAACACCTGAAGAACGGGCTCCTGCACCCAATCTTCACCCAGATCCCCTTCAGGATCCCTAATAGACAAAGCCCCCTGTCGGGGCATGTCACTGCGGACAGGAGTCCGAGCAGTCGACTCCACAGAACCCTCCCTATAGGAAGCTCTCCGATCATCCCAAAGCTCCCCAAGGGACATGTAGAACTCTAAGTGAACATCTGCGTCAAAGGTGAATGTGACCGCCTCATACCGGGTCCTGCTCCAACTCAAGGTGACATAGCCGTCATACCAAACGCGTCTTGTGTCCCACTGAATGCTCCATGCACCGATGCCTCCATGGAACTGTAGCCTAAAGAAACCTCGCAGGTCTTCCCTTGCCGCCATCACAGCCTCTTCATCGTAAATATAAAGACAAAAATAGACAGAATAATACAATAGAAAAGGTGAGATCCCCTACATCAATACCATCATGGCGGCAAGAAACATAACAAAAGACAATAATGCCTTTCATACATAACAACATCATATAATAGCATATATAATCATGTTATCAACTGATAAGTAATTCTATAATCATGGTAATATAGGAATATCATAAAATAACCAGCATAGTCATGTCATCAACTAGTAAGTAATTCAGTAATGTACATCAAGACACATATATATAAGCATAGATTTTGTCACATTAACAAATATGCTGACTATGCATATGCATGATGTGTATGCTGACCATCCCTATACACAATGCAACTGGTTCCTACTCCATGGAGCAAATCACAACTTCGGAGAGAATGATCGAGAGAGTCACTGTCTGAACATTGTTAGCCTCAAATCAAGTGCATCTCAAAAATAATCAATATGTGCAACATGGCTGTAAAAGACACTCTCAACCAGATCGTGAATAGAGTAGTGTTTTGTTGAGATCGTTTGGTGCGTTGCTCAGTCACCACAGCCCAGTGGAGCTACCTACTATCCACTTGTGGGATACCCGCACCCCGATGTCTCCAAGGTCATTCATAGACCTTCACTTACGCAATTCTCACTCGCACTAAGGTGTAATTCAATCTCCTAGGCATTTCGCCTTGAAAACAAGTCATTCTGACTTTCACAATGTATGATCACATGATAATGAACATAGGCATTCCGCCTTAACAACAAGTCATTCTGACTTTCACAATGTATGATCACATGATAATGATGTATAATATTCTTTAACAACATCAATCTCATCAAGAGAAGTCATAACAAGGTTCCAATCAACCATTGACCACTCAGGGCCCAGTCCATTAGCTCAACAACATCATCACATTATGTTCGATCACAAGGCATCTCAAATACACAATTCTCAAAAAATCGTCCTCTTTAAAAATTTCATGAAGCATTCTCCTAACTAAGTCCCTCGAATGACCTTTCCTCATATTATTCATGAAATCCTAACAAGAAACCACATTTGTAATAATCCTCATAATTCTTTCTAAGTTTCCACTACTTCTCTCCCAAACTTATTTTTCCTCTCGAGACCGAAAATCACTCTTTTTCTTAATGATAAAATTTATTCTTTTCCATCATTATCTTATAAATTCCTAATTAAATTTCTTGATTATCAAGTCATCTAGATTCACCACTAATAAATCATTTTCCATTATCACCTTAGGAGTTTCAAGCTAGGGCTTGAAAGAAAATGATGGAGATGAGAGAACTAGATGATGATCTCAACATAGAAAACTATCCATGAAGTATGTAGACCCTAAAAATGTGATTGAATGGAGGAAACAAAAATGGAAGATGAGGATGAAGGTGGTAGCCATGAGATTAAGAGAAAGTGGAAAAATAAATTCTTGAGCACATTCTTGGACTATCTATATTGATGAATTCTCGAATCCCAAAGGGAGTGGAGCCAAGGTCATATTGGAAAGTGAAGCCAGCTTTGTGCTAGAACATTCATTGAGGTTCAAGTTCCCCACATCCAACAACTAGGCCGAATACGAAGCGTGCATAGTGGGCATTAACCTGGCGAAGGAGATGGGAGCCAAAGACATAGTCTTATGCAGTGATTCACAGTTGGCAATGGAACATCCTAATACCTATTTCACAATATATCTAAAATATATGTGTATAAATAGAAATAGGTACGTCACTTCTAACTTACAAATAGCATAATAGATTCATAATAACATATATATTATTATAAATAGCCATGAGGGAAAGAAAAGTATATCTACTTAAACTTTATACATCATAAAATATAAATTGAGTCTTAATAGGCATAAGTATAATACAAAAGAACTAATACATTCCAATGCAAATACTACAAAATATAAGCATTGGACAAAAAGCAAACAAAACTAAGCTAGTTTATCCACTTCTTTTTTTTCCTCTTAGGAAGATCTTGACTTAGATTTATCATGGAAACAAACAAAGGGGTGAGAATTCACAATTCTCAGTAGTATAAACACATACAATGGCATCATGATAACTCTAGTTGTTTCATGGAAAAAAAGAAGTTATTTAACAACATGTAGAAATGTGGCAAACCCAAAAAAAAAAAATTCTCTTCCCGAGGTAGAATATTCAATTAATTCATATCTATGGTTCAATTATCACATATGTAACATTCCCCTTAACCTAATAATTTTAATCAGTGTTATAGAAGCTCAGTAAGGCTGGAAAGAATTATCTATTAATTTAGATAAATTTCTGAACTAGTTTGAGCATAATTCTACAATAATGAATACAATAGAATAATTAAAGTATCTGCTGAATCAGTTGATATGATGAAAATAAATATGAAAATTTTATTTCCTAGCTAAGGACCATTAATAAGAGTTGTAGAAAATTTTGAAAAAACAACAGAGCTAGTTTGGTTTTTTTAAGAATACTGACAGGGAATAAGTGAATAGTAAAACGAACAGCTAATTAACTCAAAAAATCATGAAAATATTTGGAGGTGGTAAGTATGACATGGAGAATATTTTGCTATAAAATTCCAATTAAGAAAAGTATCAGTAAGCAAATTTACTTAATTCCTGAGTTTAATTCAATTTGAGACTAAGTAATGAAGTTTAACTGACAAATAACAGTATATGAAAAATCCTGAAAAAAATGAAACCAAAGATTAGGATGAATTCTAAAATTCTCCATAATACTTATGGACACTTGAAAACTTAGCTTTAGAAGATTAAAGCGTGCTTAATAGATATAAAAGTTATTGCACCTAAAATTGGTCATACTTTGACCACCTACTGCCCATTATTTTGTCTCTAGATTTATCTAGCACTTTCTCACTTGTTCTCCACAATTCCTATGGAAAAAAAAGAAGCAAGAAGACCCAAAATACAACAGCAGAACCATGAGCAAGAGAAAGGAAAAGAGAATAGAAAAAAGAAGCAAAAACAAGAGGAAAAATAAGGGAATTCAAGGAAGCAAAGCTAGGAGTGAGGTAGGGGCTATTTATATTTATTTTACTCTTCATTTTCCATGGTTTTTGAATCAAAATTTTGATTGTAAAATATGAGAGGGTCACGGCTAAATCTAAGGGAAATAAGGACTTCCTTGCCTCTAATTGTTTCTCTATTTCAAATGGATGATAAATGGAATTTGTAATATGATTAGGGGCTGTTATTTATGCTTATTTTATTTTATTGTGCTTCTTCTGTTTTCTATTTTATAGTGCTATTACTATTCTATTTTCTGATTATTTCTGCTATTCTATTTTCTATTTTATTCTGCTATTCTATTTTCTGTTTATTCGGCTATTGCTGCTATTGATTTCTATTGCTGCTGTTTAATTTTGCTACTACTGATTTATTCTACTATTGTTGCTGTATTTCTATTTTTGCTATATAAAATTATGCTGCTGCTGTAATTGTTGCTGTAGTTCTATTTTTTCTATATAAAATTGTGTTGTTACTGTAATTGTTGCTGTATTTTTTTTACTATATAAAATTATGCTGCTATTGTAATTATTACTGTATTTCTATTTTTGCTGTATAAAATTGTGATACTGCTGTAATTGTTACTATTTTGCTATTGCTACTGTGAATTATGAGTATAATAATGTTTATTTGTGAATTATGGCTGTGATATATTCTTAGTTTATGGTAC
The DNA here is from genome assembly GCA_029884595.1 of Ormosia semicastrata. NCBI lineage: Eukaryota > Viridiplantae > Streptophyta > Magnoliopsida > Fabales > Fabaceae > Ormosia > Ormosia semicastrata. The sequence continues at coordinate 84,336,324 of JAQQTO010000060.1, forward strand.
TTGATAATGTGACTCGTATCTTTAGTCTCTTGTGCTTGGTGTGGATAAAGTAAAGTGTTAGGAGTTATGGGGAAGTCCTAGCAAAATGCATTCATAAAGTGACTATATAAGTCTTGTGATGGCCATGTAGGCCAAAAGAGTAATTCAAGGAGTTAGGGTAAATTCCTTGATGTATTCAATGTCTATGTGTTTAAATTTGTTGTTTATATGGAAACTTTTTAGTTAATTGATTGAATGGCAAGTAATCATGTTTATGCTCAAGTTGAATTTTAATTGAGAATTGGACATCTTTAGTATTTATTTATTGTTGAAAGTTTTGAAATGTGATGATGGAATTTGTTATAGGGCTCCTTGATCATTCAAGTTGAGCTAGGTTTTGCATTCAAAATGCTTCCTTAATTCATGAGGTTGAGCTTGAATGTGTAATAAAATAATCAGTCCTCTCATAATTAATTTGAAATAAAAATTAGAATTAGATAATTATCCTTGAATGGGAGGGTAATTATTCCACGCTTTCCTACTTAGTATCCTTGATTTTGTGCAAACTATGTTCTACTTTAGTATAGTGGATTTCAGAGACGATCCTGTATGAGGGCAGGGTATTCAAAATTCCATGTGAACCATGGAAATGACCTCTTGTGAAGAAAGGGGATCTTGTGTTCTTGAATAAATTCCTCACAGTATTAGTATAATCCTCACGTATTAACTCCCACATAGGATACTAGTGGTAGTACAAGGCCCTAAATCACTCCCTACCATGAGAATATAGGACCCAAGCTATATGAGGTGGCTCCCATCCTTGTGATGCTTGAGATATGGGTTCTGTGGGATAAGCAATAATTTGATGAATAAGAATTTGAATGAGCACTGTGAATTGAATTGAATTAGTATGTTATGATTATGAATTAAATGTGTGTTTGAGTGTCTAAATGAATTTGACTTTATAGTATTATGATTAAAGATGTTTTCTAGAAATTATTGGTGAATGTGAAACATATATATTTGATGATGGATTTTTTTAAAACTATTAAATGGAATTCTATTTCGGGAAGAGGAAGGACTAAATTTGGTAGTTTGGCCACCTTCCTAGTTATATATATATAATTATGTATTTATTCTACGTTTTAAAGGAATGTAAATTTTTCACGAAATAGCTAGAATTATTATGTTGACACTGTTTTTCATAATAGAACATATTGAGAATTAGTATTCTCACCCCTTTATTGTTATGTATTCTATGATAATTCCAGGTTCAGCACTTGCGGCATCAGGATATGAGCTGAAGAGGATATATAGTTTGTTTCTTTTGAATTTACGTTTTTGTATATTAGATGAGTGGAAAATGTCTACAAGACATAGCATATGTATTGTACTATTATGTACACTTGTATAAACTTCTACAGCGTATGTAAATTATTACACCTTGACCAAGCTCATACTTTTATATAATAATGTTTAATTTAAATTTGAAGTTTTTAATAAATATCTTACAAAATGTGCTTACTATTATTACTATAATGTTATGCTGGAAACATGAATAAAAATAATAGTAAGGGCATTACATTTTGGTATCAGAGTAGTTCATCCTGTTGAGCCGGGGTATGGACTAGCTATGCTTTAAGCATGATGTTATGCATTTGTATGTTTGTATGTTTATAGTTAACAGTCGCACTGTTACATAATATTGAGCCTGATCAACTCAATAGATAATATGTTGTGTGTGCAGGAAGCTATAGCATCAACTAGGCAAACCTGTGGTCATGGTAGAGCACATAATGGAGATAGAAGTAATACTCCAGACGTATCTGAAGCTGTTAGGGACATGGCTGTTGCAGTTAGAGAACAAGCTTTTGTGACTAATAGGATATTAGCAGAAATGCGGGCCAATGTACAACTAGCTCCAGTACAGAATGTTGCTTTGGCAGAAAACCAAGACTTTCATGATTTATCAGAATTCAGAAAGGTAAATCCTCCGTCATTTGAAGGTGAATATGATCCAGTAAAAGCCAAAGCATGGTTGAGGCAATTAGAAAAGATCTTTGATGTAATGAGATGTCGGGATGATCAGAGTGTGTCTTTTGCCTCCTATATGTTAATGGGAGAAGCTGAATTATGGTTGGATGATATGAGAAGGTTAAAGGAAGCAACTGGAGTATAGGTGACCTAGGAAGTATTCAGGACAATTTTCTTGGATAAGTAATTTCTGAGGAATTTACAAGAAGCAAAAGAATTGGAGTTTCTGAAATTGGAGCAGGAAAATATGTCTGTGGGAGAATTTGTCGTAAAGTTTGAGGAGTTATCAAAATTTTCTTCATATTTCTGGTATAATTCGGATGAAAATTGGAAATGCATTAAATTTGAAGATGGACTGAGAGATGGAATCAAGAGAATGGTGAAACCATTGGTGATTAGAGACTTTCAAACACTAGTGGACAGATGCAGAATTATAGAGTCAGTTAGTCCAAAACCATAACAAGAATACAAACAGCAAGGATGGCAAAAGAGAAAGCGGGAAGATGACAAATTTAAAAAGAATAGTCAGCAGCCGAAGAACCAACAAGAAAAAAGGAAGCAAGCTCAGACAAAATCTTTTGGATCAGCATGTCCAAAATGTGGTAGAAAGCATGGGAACAAACCTTGTTGGGCAGATCGGGTGAACTGCTATACATGTGGACAGAAAGGGCATATTGCAAGGAGCTGCCCCCAGAAGCAAGCAGCATTACCACCTCCTCCCAGGCCTCAAACCAAAGGAAGGGTATTTACTCTGAATGGAAAAGAAGTAACTCAATCTTCTGATCTGATTCAAAGTAAGTGCATAGTTAAAGGTAATCTTTTAATTGTGTTATTTGATTCTAGAGCTTCACATTCTTTCATTTCTTATGAATGTGTAAGAATATTGGATTTATCTATTTCTGAACTTCCTTATGACCTAACTATTTTTTCTCCCACTGGAAAATCGGTTTCCACTTCTAAAGTATGTCTAAATTGTTGTGTAACTATTGAAAATAAAGATTTCTTTGTAAACCTCATATGTCTGCCCCTTATTGTCATAGACATCATTCTTGGTATGGACTAGTTATCCTCAAATCATGTTGTCTTAGATTGTTCAAATAAAACCTTAGTCTTTTTGTCTGATACTCCTTCCATGAACTCTTCATCTAAATCAATATACCTGAATGCTAATCAAGTTATTAATCACCTAGTAGAAGGAGCTCAGGGTTATGTTCTTCTCTTTTCTTTGAATTTCAAAAGTCAGTAAAGTTTAGAAACCATACTTGTAGTGAGAGAATACTCGAAAGTGTTTCCAGATGAAGTTAGTGAATTACCACCTGAAAGGGAAATAGAATTCACCATAGACTTAGTGCCAGGAACAAGGCCAATTTCTATAATACCTTATAGAATGTCCCCTCTAGAATTGGCTGAGTTGAAGAAATAAATTGAAGACTTATTAGATAAGAAGTTTATCAGACCCAATGTGTCACTATGAGGAGATCCTATGTTCCTGGTGAAAAAGAAGGATGGCAGTATGAGGTTGTGTGTGGACTATAGACAACTAAATAAAGTTACCATTAAGAACAAGTACCCGTTGCCTAGACTTGATGATTTGATGGATCAATTGAGAGGTGCAACTGTGTTTTCTAAGATCGATTTAAGATCTGGATACCATCAAATCTGAGTTAGAGAGGAAGATATCCCTAAGACTACCTTTAGAACTAGGTATGGGCATTATGAATATCTTATAATGTCCTTTGGTCTAACAAATGCACCAGCAGTATTTATGGATTATATGAATAGGATTTTTAGACTATACCTTGATAAATTTGTTGTTGTCTTTATAGATGACATTCTCATTTATTCAAAGACAACAGAGGAGCATGAGGCACATCTTAGGTTGGTTCTAGAAATCCTAAAAGAAAAGAAATTGTATGCTAAGTTGTCAAAATATGAATTTTGGATGGAAGAGGTGCAATTTCTAGGACATGTGATATCCGGTAAAGGAATATCAGTAGATCCTAGTAAAGTAGAGGCAGTCTTACGTTGGGAAAGACCATCCTCTGTAATTGAAATTAGAAGCTTTTTGGGTTTAGCTGTAACACCCTGATATTTTCATTTTTCTTGATATAAATACGTTTTATAATATTTGTAAATTTTTGTGAATTTCTGGGGAATTTTTAAGAATTTTGATTATTTTAATATTATTTTAATTATTTTAATATTATTTTACGTTGTATGCTCAAAATTCATTTTTTCTGAATATATGTGAGTTTTATAATTTTTATGATTTTTGTGAATATTTATGGATTTTTCTGAGTTTTTAATTATTTTAATATTATTTTGAGTTGTATGTGTGTTTGAGGCGGGCTCAAAAAAATAAAAATTTTTCCTGGACCAAAAAGTTTCAGACTGTCAAGGCGGGACCGAGGGATCTTACTAAACTCGAAACTGGGAACAGTTGACAAAAATTTTCTTTATCTGAGTTTTCTATTATCCATTGAGTAATAATAGTAGTATCTATTGTCCATTGGGTAATATCTTCGGGAAAATATCTTGATGGCGCTGACTCAAAGTGATGGACCAATGGCAAGTAGGAAGAAGTAAAAATGGATACTCAAGTTGAATAGGAGAAATTCAAATTGACTACTTAAGCTAGAAGACAAATTCAAATTGGCTACTTACTCTTTTAAGCTTATCTTGTCATTCTTTTTCTAGAAGCCTGTAGAAGCAATGACTCACCTAGTGCAACATCTAAGGATAAAATATCTAATGAAAAATATCTCAGTAAAATATCTTAGTAAAATATCTATGTAAAATATCTAAGAAAAAAAAATCTAAGCTAAATATCTTAAGTGTAATTATGAACCATCATTACATAGCTTTATGATCAACCAATTAGAATCAAACTTATTTATCAAAAAGTCAACAATAGTGGCATAGACTTTGTTTTGAACCATTGGATAGTAAGACTTAATGAAGAAGCCTTGGATGATCACCATTGATCTAATCAATAGTGTGAGAACAAACTTGATAAGGAAGCGTAGGATATCTACCCTAGATTAAATCAATGGTTAGGAGATGAAGTCAACATTAATGGTTAGACTAGTTAATCTAAAAGCCTAAATAGTAACTAAGTGGAACAAACTAAGTTAACTAATACTTGGAGTCTATGGTTACAAGAAAATATCTAGGGTTTTTCTAGAAGGATGATCAATGCATGACAAATGCATGATCTAATCATGTAACTAGATAGTTAGTTATGTAACTAAATGATCTAACTAAGTTAATTTAGATGTAATTAGATGAACTAACTACCAAAACTAAGTGTAACTAGAAACTAATTGAAAACCAAACTTAGTTAGCTAACCTAATGAGTCACATGGCCACAAGGTGCATCTAGTAGGTTCTTGATTAATCTAGTGATGTCTAATGACCACATGATGACTACTAAGTGACCTAGGCCACGTGAAGCCATGTGATAGTTTTCTATCTTGCTAAACAAGTCTATTCTTTCCACTCACTCAACTGCACGGTCATGCATGTGTAGTATAGGATATTTCCATTTAACTATTTTTCATTTTTTCTCTCACTTCAAGAATAACCAAGAACACCCTTCTCTCTTCCTCTTGAAGCTCTCGGCCTCCACCCCTAAACCCTGCCTCCAAGCTTCCATAATTCTATCCAATCCTATTTTTTAAACCTAGAAACAATTCTAAACACTTTTCATCTTGTGAGTTTTACCTAAATCATCTTCTAAGTGCTTCAAAATCAAGCTTAGATTTTCTACTCCTAAAGGTAACTTCTTGATTTCTTGTTCCTAAGTTTGATTCTTAAATTTCTAAACCATGAATGATCCATGGTTTCTTATTTTTAAGCTTTGTTTATGACTTTGAGATTTGTTTAAGCTTATTAGGATTTCTTATGGGTGCTTCACGAAATTTAAAGGAGAAGGAACTTGAAGAGTTTTTGTCTTCCTTGAGGTAAGATGATGATTAACCTCATCAACCAGGTGTTGGTGGTGAGGGAATGACTTGTTTGTGATGATGTGATTAGTATGCTTTATAGCTTTGAAATTATACTTGAATATGTGATTGGTATGCTTTATATGCTTGAATATGTGATAAAGAAGGCATGATTATTGTTGTATACAGTAGGATGTGATTTACATGATGGGAAAATGCATGAAGGGTCCAAAGAACCCTAGAGGCTCACAGCCTCAACACCATTAAGGGAGCCAAATGTTCTAAATTATTTTTCTATTCATGGATTAAGTGATTTAATGATAAGAAATTGGATTAAAGGATTTTACAAAGTATAAGATGATAGAAAATAATTAAATATGACTTATGAAGCATATGATGTATTTCGGCCAACTTACTTATTTTTTATACCCTAGATCTAAAATTATTTTACTAAGTGTAGACTTAGGTATTTGATTAATAGGAAATTAATTTGATAAATTTTTAGACATAAAAAGAAAGTAACCTACTTTTTAGAATTAAATTAGCATAATTAAAGTTATGAAGTAAAACAAAAGTTAAAACTTGAAATTTACTGATATATAGCTCACCCTTTGGGTTTTGAAGCGCATTAGAAAATTTTGAGCTGTAATATTCTGAGTTAATCAAAGAAACTCAGTTTTGTGGAAAATAGTAGAAAATGCTATTTTTAGTGAGAAAATGTTAGAATTATTATTTAAAGGTGATTTGTTAAGGAGATATTGAAATTAAAGTCAAATTTTAATATTAAAAGAGAAAAGTTTTATTTTGAGTTTAGAATATGTTAGAAATATATGACGCGATTGAAAATATACAAAAAAACTCTTACGTGATTTAAAAATAGTAGTTCTTGACTACGTGATTAAGAAAATGCGATAAAATTTTTATGCGATTGAGAAAATGTTGGAAAATACTTACGTGATCTGAAAACGTAAGGAAAATGCTCTGCGATTATGAAAATGTGATAAAATATTTATGCAATTAAAAAATTTCAGCAATTTGCTGTCGGGCTATTGTGGTGGATCCGGTAATGTTGAATAATGATACAATCAAGTGACGGCATGTGAATATGAAATATTGTGTGATTAACGACAGTATGTGTATTTAAATCATACATCATGCATAAAAAAGTGTGTCAGCTTATTTGATTAAGGCTATGTGCCTAGGACATTGAATTACATCTAAGTGCGGGTGCGATGGGCATAGTGTAGGTCAAGTGTTGACCTTGGGAGCGTCGGGGTATGGGTTTTCCATAATGGCCAGTTGTTAGCGCCCCTGTACTGTGGATCAGACCGATGCAAACACACCGACGATCCAGACCGAGACACTATCGCTAATCATGATCTGGCGTAGAATGTTTTGTTTAATGCCTTGATGTGCACGTTGATAAATTGATATATTATAGCACTTTTGGCCACGACAACCGAGTGACAAGCATATCTTCTAGATCATTCTCTCTGAAATTGTGTTTAGCTCCATGGAGTAGGAATGAGTTTGTGTGCATATGCATTAGTGGTCAGCATCTTGATAAGATAATTATGTTTATATGATATTTTATCTATAGTGTGATAATTATTCTGTGAAATGATAATATGATTCATTGTGAAATGATAATATGGTACATTATGTTAATTACTATATCTATATGTTTGCTATCATTTTCTATACTGCCATACTGGTATTGATTTAGGAGATCTCACCTCTTTGCTATATTGTTTGTCTATTATATTTTATGTTTATGTTTAATAAAGACCGTAAGAAGGACGAGGTTGGATCGCCTAGGTTTGTGTTGGATTGAATCTATTTGATCAATTTGCAATGGCTGCAAGGAGGAATTTCTCTGATTATATGCTAGCGCAGTTCCACGGAGGCAATAATGCTTGGCATGTCGACTCAGATACTCAACGTTTTAGTTATATAGGAGAAGTGACTCTATCCCAGAGTGAGACCCACCATGGAACCCTTTCTATTATATATAATGCTTATGTACATGTAGAGTTCTCCATGCCTATTAGAGAACTGTGGGATATTACTCATCGCTTGCCTAGTGAAGACTCTACGGAGTCAACTGCTCAGACTCTTGACCATAGAGATACGTCTCGACCAGAGAACGTGTCTGTAGAGGATCCGGGAGAGGATCAAGTTCAGGACCTTACTCTCTAGCTGTTTTAGCTTAGGCCAGGTCGAGTTTTTATATGGTAATTATATATTGTTTTAGAGTACGTGAGTTTCATGTAATTAAGTTGTTACTAATCTATGATGTGTATATGGAATGTGTTTTATTTTGTCTTTATATCTTGTGTTTTTTTTCTAACTTAGTAAAGTTTTTGTTATCCACGAAAAAAAAATTTGAAATATGTATTATAATAATATTAAATATTTTATAACTTGGGTAACTAATCATAAGGAGTTGGTCTGAAATGTGATACCCTAAAGAAGGTGTTACATTAGTTGGTATCAGAGCCCAAGTTAGAGTCTTTTGGGTTTGTGGGTAGGTTTGTCTTGTTTGTACTGTGTGTTTCTCTGACACTGAACACAGAAAAATATTGTTTGGTTTTTGAAAGGATACAATGTTGTTTGAAATGGTCACAACTAGTTTTCATTGCATTGTGATTAGTTTGACGTTGAAGAAAAGGCAATGGCTCGTGGTAGACATGGGCGTGTGGACGTGAGACATGATGATGATCGTATAGTCACAACAAGAAGTGTAATGCATAGGATGGCTGACGTAGAGGTACAACAGAGTCAGAAGGTCGCTCAGCAGCAAAAACTGATAAACGAACTTCAAAACTTATTAGGGTTAAATCAATCTCAGAGTACAAGACCCTATAACTTTGGACCAACTAGGTTCCAAAAGGGGAGGAAATGTATGGTCAATCATTCCTAGCGAAAATCGTACTTACGACTCTCAGGAAGCCAATAGCAATAACAATAGCAGTCACGTGGAGGAGGTCTGAGTAACAATCATTTTGGTCAGACTGTGGCATCGCCAACAAAGTGTTTGAAGTGTGCAAAGGGCCATATGACAAGGGATTGCATAATCAAGGGTATAATTTGCTTTAGATGTGGAAAGCCTGGTCATGTCTCAAAGGATTGTGATCAACCGAAGACGGAACCTTCTGTTAGTAATGAACGTGTGACAAGATCTCAAGTAGGAGAAAGAGTAATACAAAGAGTGGAATAGAAGCATTCAAATATAAAGACTTACGAAACATGGAAACTGTGCCATAGAGAGTAATACTAACATGGTACTGTATAACTCGCAAGATAACCCATTCTTGTATTGTCTGTGACTGTGTGAACCATTTAGGTTTATCTGTGTTTTTAATTCCTTTTGACTTGAATATTACTACTTCAACTACTAAACTTACTATTACTACTCAAGCCTATTTAAAAACTATCCTATTATTATTCGAGATTGGAACTTTTCTGTTGATTTGGTTTGTCTACTTCTTTCACAAATAAATTAAGTAAATCAATTTGGGTTATCCATGTTTTTGTTATCTTTTGATCTGAGTATTTTTACTCTTTTAGTTAAACTTGTTGTTTATACTCAAGTTTTCTAACTTTACCCTATATCTATTAAAGATCAAATCTCTTCTGTTGATTTGATTTGCTTATCTAAAATCATATCTATTTGAGTTCATGATTTTATGGAAGGATTGGTTATTTTCCAACCATATCCTATTATATTGTTTCAATAAAACTTTAGTGTTCTTTGAGACTGAGATTTTTGGATTTGAATCCAGAAAGTTCATTTCTAAATTTATTGGACCATATCAAATTCCTTATTGAATAAATCTGGCAATCTACCGAATAGCCTTATCACTTTTCTTTCTAATCTTCACAGTGTCTTCCATGTATTTCAATTGAGAAAATATATTCTTGATTCAACCTATGTCATAGTACCAGATACAGTACGATTAAAAAGAGAACTTGATCTAAAAGACATTTCCTAATTAGATTAAGGATAGGGGAGTGAAACAACTTACCTTGGTGAAGGTAATTTGGAACGATGTGACGGGAGATACAACATGGGAATTAGAAGGCCAAATGAAGGGAGTTGCATGGACAAGGTGCAAATGGTTTTGATGTCGACAAACAAGAAAGCATGGGAATACAATGATCAAGTCACAAGGAACTCAAGCTTAGGCATGTAGGTTATAGATCCAATGTAAAGGTATTTTAGAGATTCACATCAAGCTCAAATGGTTTCCTTAAAATGTTTTTGTAAAATGGTTTTTCAAGTTAAGATCAAAAGGTTTTATGTAATAACTCTTTCAAATCTAATATCCTAAGCTTTTTGGAAATTTAGCAGCCTCTTGATAAACATAAGGAGCCAAAATTTCAAGGCTCTTAACCGATTAGGACCAGTTCCTAACCGGTTAGTTTGTTCAAGCAAAGTCTTGGAACGTTCTGTAATACATGCCTAACCGATTAGGCAAAGAAGCTAATCGGTTATTTCATAAGTCAGAGGCCAAATTATAATTGTCCTAACCGATTAGGTAGAAGACCTAAGCGGTTAGTCTTTTTCCCAGAAGCCAAAATTATGTTGGCCTAACCGATTAGGCAGATGGCCTAACTGGTTATTCTGTAAGTCAGAAACCAAAATCATGTTAGCCTAACCGATTAGGCAGATGGTCTAACCGGTTATTCACAAAGTCAGAGGCCAACAACGTGATGTCCAAACCGATTAGTTTGGAGGACTAACCGGTTAGAAGCTTTCCCAGAACTCATTTTCGTGGAGTCCTAACCGATTAGGACACATTCCTAACCGGTTAGCTATTAAATCAGAATACTCTCCTCACGTCTAAAATGAGCCCCTAACCGGTTAGGATATTTGGCTAACCGGTTAGCCTAAGTTCTGGAAAAACAGGGAGAAGCCCGTAACGGCTATTTTGCTGAGCATTAATTGCTCTCAACCACTTCCAACGGCATTTAATATCACTTACCTATATATTTGGAAATTGGGCTTCGTTGGGAGGTTAGAAAAACTGAACATAGCATTCTGGAATATTGATTACTAAGCTTTGAACAAGTTTTCTCATCCTTTTACATAATCCTCTGTTTTTGAGCTTGAACTTGTGTGAATCCAAATACCCTAGTGCTTCAATTTGTAATACTTGCTCTAGAGAGAGTTTCTTTCATTCAATTCATATACAATCTGTTTAGTGAGGGTGAGGCATCCCTCAAGCATTGTAAGGGTGAGGCATCCCTTGGAAAATAGAGGCTCAAGCTTTTGGGTGAGGTATCCCATAGTGTTGAGTGCTCAAGGTTGTAGCGGTTTTTCAAGCACCCATTGAAGCTTGAAGAAATAGTGGAAAAATCTCAAGTTGTTGCTTGGGGACTGGACGTAGATCACAAGTGGATTGGTGATCGAACCAGGATAAACGATTGAGTTTGCTTTCTCTAATCCCTTCTCATATTTAATTTACTGTTGTATTGAATTGCTTGTATATTGTCTACTTTGGCTATCTCATTTATAAGTAAAAGTGTTTATCTCATTCATCCATTTATCTCCAATCATTCAATAGCTTCAACGAAAATTGATTATCAAATGATTTGCGAAAGATTTGCGAACTTGTTTTTAATTACTCAATTCACCCCCCTCTTGAGTATTGAGACCACTTGGTAACAAGTGGTATCAGAGCTAGATTCTTGTATAAAGAGCTTAGCAGCTTCAAGAGAAGTGATGGCTTCAAATGGTTTTTCAAATGAAGGTTCTTCTATAAATAGACATCCTTATTTCAATGGGGATGGTTACGCTTATTGGAAAGAAAGAATGAAAATTTTTATTGAAGCTATTGACTTAGACGTGTGGGACGCCGTTGAAAATGGTGCTTTTGTCCCAACACAAACTAAAGATGGTGTGACAATTAATACACCTAGAAGTGATTAGACCGATGATGATAAAAAGAAGGTTCAATACAACTTGAGAGCAAAGAACATCATCACCACATCTTTGGGGTATGATGAATTCTTTAGGGTGTCAAATTGTAAAACCGCAAAAGAAATGTGGGATACTCTACAAGTAACTCATGAAGGGACTAGTGAGGTAAAACGGTCTCGAATAAACACTCTTACTCATGAATATGAACTGTTTAGAATGAACCAAGGTGAGAGTATTCAAGATATGCAAAAGAGGTTTACTCATATTGTTAATCATCTCATCTCATTGGGAAAAACATTTCCTAATGAGGATCTTATTAACAAAGTTTTAAGATGTCTAAGCAGGAATTGGCAACCTAAAGTAACGGCGATTGCGGAATCAAGAGACCTATCAACTATGTCTCTAGCCACTCTTTTCGGAAAACTTCAAGAACATGAGCTGGAACTAAATAGGCTCAATCAAAGTGAAGAGCAAGATAAAAAGAAAAAGGGAATTGCACTCAAAGCCACATCTTCCATACTTGAAGATGATGATGAAGATGGTGAAGAGGATGCTGAAAACATTGAGCTAAGTGAGGAGAATCTTAGTCTCCTTGTGAGAAAATTCGTAAGATTCCTAAAGAAGAAAGGATTTCAAAGAAGACCTCCTTTTCCTCAAAAGAAAGCATATCACAAAGGAGAAGGATCTTCCACTCCTCCAAAGTGCTACGAATGTGGAAAACTAGGGGCACATGAAAATGGAGTGTCCTATATATCTTAAGAAGACGGAGAAGTTTGAGAAAAGACCTTCCAAGGAAAAGAGAGGAAGAAGAGCATATATAGCTTGGGAGGACAATGACTTAAGCTCTTCCGATGATTCAGAAAATGAGGAAGCCCATCTTTGCCTCATGGCTCAAGGAGATGAAAGTGGAGAAAGCGATACCGAGGTAACCTCTTCTAACCTAGAACCTCCACCTACTTATGATGAATTGCAAGATGCCTTTCAAGAATTGCATGATGAATCCTTGAGACTCACTAAAATGATTTTGTCTTCAAATAAAACAATCTCCCTATTGACAAACAAGGTTTCTACTTTAACTAAGGAGATAAATGAACTTAAAATTGAAAATGAGATTTTAGGGCTTATAGATGCTAATTCATCATGCATGACATATTCCTCACATAATAATGCATCCATATCATTACCTTGTTCATCATGTAAAGCTTATGAAAAAGAAATTGAAGACTTGAACAACACCCTTGCAAAATTCACTTTTGGTAGAGACAATTTGAATGTGTTGTTAGGGAGACAAAAATGTGTTTTTCAAAAGGCCGGTTTAGGATTTAATCCAAACAACCATCAAAAATCTTATAAGAACTTCTTTGTTTCCTCAAAAACTTCAAGTAGCCCCTTTATAAAATGTTTTCATTGTGGTAGAAAAGGACATAGTGCATCCACTTGCAATGTTAGAAAGAATATAAACACTAAAATTGGAATAAAAAGGGTTTGGGTTCCTAAGGGCACCTTGCCTAACTCTAACACACAAGGACCCAAGACAATTTGGGTACCAAAGGTTAAAACTTGAATGTGTATTGTAGGTGTGCTTGAAGACCAAGAGCTCAAGTTGGTATCTTGATAGTGGTTGCTCCAAGCACATGACCGGTGATAGCTCCAAGTTCTCCTCCCTCACTCACAAGAAACATGGTCATGTCACCTATGGTGATAACAACAAAGGGAAGATTCTTGGAATTGGCAAAGTTGGTAAGATTCCTTCATCATCTATTAATAATGTTTTGCTTGTTGAAGGACTTAGACATAACTTGCTTAGCATTAGTCAACTGTGTGATAAAGGCAATAGGGTTATATTTGATTCTACTTGTTGCGTAATTGAGGGAAAGGATGATAAGCAAGTCAAGTTTGTTGGTCATAGAGTCAATAACATATATATGATTAGTTTAGATGATATTTCCTCAAATGATGCTAAATGCTTTATGAGTAAAGAAAATGATTCATGGTTATGGCATAGAAGAATTGCTCACATTCACATGGATCACTTAAACAAATTGGTTTCTAAAGAACTAGTAATTGGTCTTCCAAAGCTCAAATTTGAAAAAGACAAACTTTGTGATGCATGTCAAAAGGGAAAACAAGTAAAGGTCTCTTTTAAAGTTAAAAACACAGTTTCAACTTCTAGACCTTTACAACTTTTGCATATGGATCTTTTTGGTCCCTCTAGAACTATGAGCTTTGGTGGGAATTACTATGCATTAGTGATTGTGGATGATTTTTCTAGGTTTACATGGACATTATTCTTAGCCCACAAAAATGATGCTTTTCAATCATTTAGAAAACTTGCCAAAGTTATTCAAAACGAAAAAGGTTTTTGTATTGCATCCATAAGAAGTGATCATGGTGGTGAATTTGAAAATCATGAATTTGAAACTTTTTGTGATGAACATGGCATTGAGCATAATTTTTCTGCCCCTAGAACACCACAACAAAATGGTGTTGTAGAAAGGAAAAATCGATCTTTAGAAGAAATGGCAAGAACTATGCTCAATGAGGCCAACCTTCCTAAGTACTTTTGGGCAGATGCGGTTAACACCACTTGTTATGTTATGAATAGAGCCCTAATAAGGCCAATTTTAAAGAAAACCCCATATGAATTGTACAAAGGAAGGAAACCTAATATATCATATTTTCATGTCTTTGGATGTAAATGCTTTGTTTTGAATAATGGAAAGGATAACTTGGGAAAGTTTGATGCAACATATGATGAGGGAATATTCATTGGTTATTCTATTCATAGTAAGGCCTTTAGAGTCTATAATAAACAAACTATGACCATAGAAGAGTCCATACATGTTGCATTTGATGAAACTAACCCAAATAAGCCGAGAAAGGAGCTTGTTGATGATGTTGCAGAAATCTTGGCAAAGACACACTTGGAAAACCAAGAGAAAGAGTCCAAGAAGAAAGAAGAGAGACTCCTTGATCAATCATGGCAAGAAGATTCAGAAATCTTGGATCTACCCAAGGAATGGAGGACTTCAAGGTATCATCCTCTTGACAAGGTGATAGGTGATGTATCAAAAGGGGTAACCACTCGAAACTCTCTTAGAAATGCATGTAATCACCTAGCCTTTGTCTCTCAAGTTGAACCTAAAGACATAAATGAGGCTATTAATGATGAGCATTGGATCTTGGCCATGCAAGAAGAACTAAACCAATTTGAGAGGAATCAAGTTTGGGAATTAGTTCTAAGGCCCAATGATCATCCTATAATTGGCACCAAATGGGTCTTTAGGAACAAACTTGATGAAACAGGTTTAATAATAAGAAATAAAGTTAGGCTTGTAGCTAAGGGATATAATCAAGAAGAAAGCATAGATTATGAATAAACTTATGCTCCCGTAGCTAGGTTAGAGGCCATTAGAATGCTACTTGTATATGCTTGCATCATGGATTTCAAACTCTATCAAATGGATGTCAAAAGTGCCTTTTTAAATGGTTTTATACAAGAAGAGGTGTATGTTGAACAACCTCCTGGTTTTGAAGATTTTGATTTGCCCAACCATGTTTTTAAATTGAAAAAGGCCTTGTATGGCTTGAAACAAGCTCCTAGAGCTTGGTATGAAAGGTTGAGCAAATTTCTTTTAGAAAAAGGATTTTCTAGAGGCAAGGTTGACACCACTCTTTTCATAAAGCACAAAAAGCATGACATTCTTCTAGTTCAAATCTATGTTGATGACATTATATTTGGTGCTACTAACAACTCTCTTTGTAAAGAATTTTTAAATATTATGCAAAGTGAGTTTGAGATGTCTATGATGGGTGAGCTCAACTTCTTCCTTGGTCTCCAAATCAAGCAAGCAAGAGAAGGAACATTCATAAGCCAATCCAAGTATTGCAAGGAGCTTCTCAAAAAATTTGGAATGGACAATGCCAAGCATATGGCAACTCCTATGGGTACCTCTTGTTATTTAGACAAGGATAAAGGAGGTAAATCGGTAGAAATTACAAAATATAGAGGTATGATTGGCTCACTCCTTTATCTCACTGCAAGTAGGCCTGATATAATGTTTAGTGTATGCATGTGTGCAAGATATCAAGCTAATCCTAAGGAATCACACCTAAGTGCTGTTAAGAGAATAATGAAATATCTAATAGGCACATCACAAATGGGTTTGTGGTACCCTAAGGGTGCCTCATGTAGTCTTATTGGGTATTCCGATTCTGATTTTGCTGGATGCAAAATGGATCGAAAAAGTACTAGTGGGACATGCCACTTGCTTGGTAGTTCACTAGTTTCTTGGCATAGCAAGAAACAAAATAGTGTGGCACTGTCTACAACTGAAGCTGAATATGTTGCAGCTGGGAGTTGTTGTTCTCAACTCCTTTGGATGAAACAACAACTCTTGGACTATGGTCTTGAGCTTGATCACATCCCCATAAGATGTGATAATACTAGTGCAATTAACTTGTCAAAAAATCCCATCTTGCATTCTAGAACTAAACATATTGAAATAAGGCATCATTTCATTAGAGATCATGTTCAAAAGGGTGATTGCATACTTGAATTTGTTGAAACAACTAAGCAACTAGCTGACATTTTCACCAAACCCCTAGCAAAAGAAGCATTTTTCTACATTAGAAATGAACTTGGTATATTGGATCAATCATGCATAAATTAATCATTTTCTGCATAATCTCTGAATTTTTTTTTTAACTCCTATATTGACTTGAGCGTCGGAGTGTTCCCTTATTTTGTTTTGCAGAGCTGAGTTCATGCTTAAGTCCCCCAAATCTGAAAGCTCAAGGTTCCTATTAATATTGGGAAGATTTTGGTTCTAAATGAAGAATGGACTCAAGCCAAAATGAACCTCAAGTGATTTGGAATACTGGAAATGAAATGAGATTGCTCCTACTGATATATGCCAAGGACTATTCTCATAAGTTTATAATAATGCTATTAGTGCAATGATCAAGCAAAAGAAGAAGTATATGTTTTCGTATGGGATTTGGAAGTGTTTGGAACACTAAGGGACTCACTGTAATGATCAAATAATCGGTTAGAAATCACTCCTAACCGGTTACCCTGTAATTGGAAAGCTGTCTGGACGTTCTGACTTGGTACAATAACCGGTTACCCAATTCCCCTAACCGGTTATTGGATAACTCAGTAGCCATTTCCTAATTTCCCTAACCGGTTACCCACATTCCCTAACCGGTTAGGCCCCTCCAATTAAAAAGCCCCCAGCAGCGTGTTCCCTCCATTCACGCCCCCTCCACTTCCATATTCATCTTCAACCTCTCAAGCTCTCTCACACCCATTGCCTCACCTTCATCCCTCACCATCAATCCACCACAAATACGGTCTTCCAACCCCATTTCTCTCACATTTCATCATCCCCCATCATCATTCTTACATTAAAACCTCAATTTCCATCTCCCTCATCTCTCTCTCTCCACCATCGTGATCTAAGCTTCCACCTCCACCATGGCCAGCAGCTCTTCTTTTCCCAAAAGGACACGTACCAAAAACCCCAATGTCCCCAAGGAAACAAACCCCACTGACCCAGACCCAGACTTCTCAGTTGCTCTGAATCTCGGGAGGTACTTCACTGACCCTGCTCAGATGAAGAAGTACCAATTGGAATTCCATGCAAGACGTATCATCTCCCCGAAATGGATGGACTGGGAGTTCTTCGTTCAAGAGGGATTCACTCCTCTCACAGAGCTTCTTGAGTTCCATGGGCTGAAAACTCTCATCACCACCAATCCAGGGTACTTCTATCTTGAACTCATTAAAGTTTTCTTCTGTAATTTATTTGTTAAAGGAGGAATTTTAATTTCTGAAGTTAAGAAGCACAAGATAGTTGTAAATTCTAGTGAGTGGGTCACTCTGTTTGATCTTCCCCACTCCGGTGAAAAGCTTAAAGTGGAAAACCATAGTAAATGGGAAAATTATAAGAGAGAAGATGCTGTAATAGGCATGATTCAACCTGGAGTTCCAATGCCAAGAGGAACGTTCACTACTGGGCTTCTGACGATCCATGATCGTCTTCTTCATTTCATTGTCACTCACATTCTTGCACCAAGGGCAAGCAATTATGCCCTGGTTGAAGAGGAAGACATCTTTTTGATGTGGCTTCTCAAGGAACGCATCAAGATCAACTGGCCTTTCTACATTATACACACTATGCTGAAAGCTCAAAACAAGGCAGTTATGGATCTTTCATATGCACTTTTGATTGCTCGCATCCTAGACCATCACAAGGTTCCCCTGTTGGAAGATGGCATTGTGAACACAGCAGGCCCTCATAAATTTGGTCTAGCATCTCTAAATAGAATGCACATGAAGAAGGTCAATGGTGAATGGACTTATGGCCAAGCACGAGTAGGAGGAGCGCTACCAGCAAAAATTCCGGTTCACACAGCTGATGTCCCTATGGAGGAGGCACCAGAAATGGGAAGCGTCTCTGAATCCACCAGTGAAGCTCGCATTCTTGCAGCCATTGTGGATCTGCGCACCTACCAAGAGCATAGCAACTCAATCATCTTTGATCGGTTGAGTGCCATGGAGGACCGCTTGGATAGGCTCGAGCGTCGCTTTCCAGCACCCGAGGACCCCTGGGGCTTAGGCATGGACTCCCTGTTTGGCATGATTGTGCTGTTTAGCCTTTGAACTATATTTTTGACTGTGCTGCACTTTCTTATTTTGGTTATTTTGGAAGCCTAATTTAGCATGACTGATCACTATTTTTCTATGGCTTATTTTGGATATTGGATTTTGGTATGAATCTTGTTATGGATATTGGACATATAATTTTTGGTATACCTGATCATATGCTTTTTGAACACTATGTTTAATTTTGAATACCTATGTTATATGTTCTGTGACTACTCATGAGTCTCTGAATTATTAAATTTGTGCTTTTGTTATGAATCCTTGACTCTTTGCTTATCATATAATCTGTTATGAGTTGCATGACTGATTTTGAATACCCTAGGTTGTTGCGTTTCTTTTTTATTATGCCAAAAGGGGGAGAAGAATAAGGTATTGAGAAAAGTAACTAAATGTGGATGTGTAATGATAATGTAACTAAATGATAATGAATTTGTGAGTTGCATGTTAATTAATGGTCCTGGAATTCCAAAACAAAGGGGGAGCTGTGCATCTCTGACTTAAGCACCTCTTGAACAAAAGAGGGGGAGTAAGTCTCCAAATTCTCTTATGAATTCCAATTATCATATGAACTAACCCTTTTCTCAACAAGTGTTTGTCATCATCAAAAAGGGGGAGAATGTGATTGCATGGACAAGGTGCAAATGGTTTTGATGTCGACAAACAAGAAAGCATGGGAATACAATGATCAAGTCACAAGGAACTCAAGCTTAGGCATGTAGGTTATAGATCCAATGTAAAGGTATTTTAGAGATTCACATCAAGCTCAAATGGTTTCCTTAAAATGTTTTTGTAAAATGGTTTTTCAAGTTAAGATCAAAAG
Organism: Ormosia semicastrata; assembly: GCA_029884595.1. Lineage (NCBI taxonomy): Eukaryota > Viridiplantae > Streptophyta > Magnoliopsida > Fabales > Fabaceae > Ormosia > Ormosia semicastrata. The sequence continues at coordinate 84,355,697 of JAQQTO010000060.1, forward strand.
GTTTTATGTAATAACTCTTTCAAATCTAATATCCTAAGCATTTTGGAAACTTAGCAGCCTCTTGATAAACATAAGGAGCCAAAATTTCAAGGCTCCTAACCGATTAGGACCAGTTCCTAACCGGTTAGTTTGTTCAAGCAAAGTCTTGGAACGTTCTGTAATACATGCCTAACCGATTAGGCAAAGAAGCTAATCGGTTATTTCATAAGTCAGAGGCCAAATTATAATTGTCCTAACCGATTAGGTAGAAGACCTAACCGGTTAGTCTTTTTCCCAGAAGCCAAAATTATGTTGGCCTAACCGATTAGGCAGATGGCCTAACCGGTTATTCTATAAGTCAGAAACCAAAATCATGTTGGCCTAACCGATTAGGCAGATGGCCTAACCGGTTATTCACAAAGTCAGAGGCCAACAACGTGATGTCCTAACCGATTAGTTTGGAGGACTAACCGGTTAGAAGCTTTCCCAGAACTCATTTTCGTGGAGTCTTAACCGATTAGGACACATTCCTAACCGGTTAGCTATTAAATCAGAATACTCTCCTCACGTCTAAAATGAGCCCCTAACCGGTTAGGATATTTGGCTAACCGGTTAGCCTAAGTTCTGGAAAAACAGGGAGAAGCCCGTAACGGCTATTTTGCTGAGCATTAATTGCTCTCAACCACTTTCAACGGCATTTAATATCACTTACCTATATATTTGGAAATTGGGCTTCATTGGGAGGTTAGAAAAACTGAACATAGCATTCTGGAATATTGATTACTAAGCTTTGAACAAGTTTTCTCATCCTTTTACATAATCCTCTGTTTTTGAGCTTGAACTTGTGTGAATCCAAATACCCTAGTGCTTCAATTTGTAATACTTGCTCTAGAGAGAGTTTCTTTCATTCAATTCATATACAATCTGCTTAGTGAGGGTGAGGCATCCCTCAAGCATTGTAAGGGTGAGGCATCCCTTGGAAAATAGAGGCTCAAGCTTTTGGGTGAGGTATCCCATAGTGTTGAGTGCTCAAGGTTGTAACGATTTTTCAAGCACCTATTGAAGCTTGAAGAAATAGTGGAAAAATCTCAAGTTGTTGCTTGGGGACTGGACGTAGATCACAAGTGGATTGGTGATCGAACCAGGATAAATGATTGAGTTTGCTTTCTCTAAACCCTTCTCATATTTAATTTACTGTTGTATTGAATTGCTTGTATATTGTCTACTTTGGCTATCTCATTTATAAGTAAAAGTGTTTATCTCATTCATCCATTTATCTCTAATCATTCAATAGCTTCAACGAAAATTGATTATCAAACGATTTGCGAAAGATTTGCGAACTTGTTTTTAATTACTCAATTCACCCCCCTCTTGAGTATTGAGGCCACTTGGTAACATGGTTGTCATTAGATTCGCGTGAAAGTAAAAGATGTTCCAAGACATTTTTTTCAGATGCTTTATGGGCGCTACGAATATTTAGTAATACCGTTCGGAGTAACGAAGGCTTCTGTGATATTCGCGAATTATATGAATAGGATCTTTCATCCCTATTTAGATAGATTTGTCATTATTTTTATTAATGGCATTCTGATCTATTCTCAAAGTCCGGAGGAACATGCTGAACATCTCAATGCGGCTCTTCAAATTCTGGAGAAGAAGAAGAAGAAGTTATACGCGAAGCTGTATAAGTGCAAATTTTGATTAAAGTGAGTTCAACTTTTGGATTTAGGTTGTGTTAATACCAAATAGAAATATTGTGGCGTATAGGTAGTTGAAAGTGCACGAAAATAGTTATCTTACTCATGATTCGGAATCTGCGATAGTCATTTTTGCGTGGAAGATCTAGAGACATTTTCTTTATTGAGCAACCTACAATGTCTACAATGATCACAAGAGTTTGGAGTAACTATTCGATCAAAAGGAGTTTGGTAAGAGCCATAAACGATAATTAGAATTTTTGAAGGACTACGATTTTCAACTTCTGTATCATTCCAGAAAGGCAAATGTCATAGCAGATACCTTAAGTAGAGAATGTGATTAGTGTATCTGCTATGATGGTTAAGGATAATGCAAGAATATGTGGTTGCTTATGGATTTGACACCAGGGAGAATTTTTTTGAATACGATTACTGTTTCGAATAGTTTGATGGAGGAAATTCAAGAAAAGTAACAAGATGATCTGGAAACGACGTAACTGGAGATGCTACATGGGAGCTTGACGACAAGATAAAGGAGTAATATTCTCTTTGTTTTAAATGTAGGAGAAATTTTGAGGACAAAATTTCTTTTAGAGGGGGAGAGTTGTAACACCCCAATTTTTCTTTTTTCTTAATATAAATACGTTTTATAATATTTGTGAATTTTTGTGAATTTTTGGGGATTTTTTAAGAATTTTGATTATTTTAATATTATTTTACATTGTATGCTCAAAATTCATTTTTTTCTGAATATATGTGAGTTTTATAATTTTTATGATTTTTGTGAATTTTTATGAATTTTTTTGAGTTTTTGATTATTTTCATATTATTTTAAGCTGTATGTGTGTTTGAGGCGGGCTCGGAAAAATAAAATGTTTTCCTAGACCAGAAAGTTTTGGACTGTTAAGGCGGGATCGGGGGATCTTACTAAACCTGAAATCGGGAACAATTGACGAAAATTTTCTTTATCTGAGTTTTGTATTATCCATTGAGTAATAATAGTAGTAGCTATTGTCCATTGGGTAATATCTTCGGGAAAATATCTTGATGGCGATGACTCAAAGTGATGGACCAATGGCAAGTAGGAAGAAGTCAAAATGGATATTCAAGTTGAAGATGAGAAATTCAAATTGACTACTCAAGCTAGAAGACAAATTCAAATTGGCTACTTACTTTTTTAAGCTTATCTTATCATTCTTTTTCTAAATGCTTGTAGAAGCAATGACTCACCTAGTGAAATATCTAAGGATAAAATATCTAACAAAAAATATCTCGGTAAAATATCTTAGTAAAATATCTAAGCAAAAAAATATTTAAGCTAAATATCTTAAGTGTAATTATGAACCATCATTACATAGCTTTATGATCAACCAAGTAGAATCAAGCTTATTTGTCAAAAAGTCAACAATAGTGGCATAGACTTTGTTTTGAACCATTGAATGGTAAGACTTGATGAAGAAGCCTTGGATGATCACCATTGATCTAATCAATAGTGTGAGAACAAACTTGATAAGGAAACTTAGGATATCTACCCTAGATTAAATCATTGGTTAGGAGATGAAGTCAACATTAATGGTTAGACTAGTTAATCAAGGAACTAGATAATCTAACTTAGTTACTCTAAAAGCCTAAATAGTAACCAAGTGGAACAAACTAAGTTAACTAATACTTGGAGTCTATGGTTACAAGAAAATATCTAGGGTTTCTCTAGAAGGATGATCAATGCATAACAAATGCATGATCAAATCATGTAACTAGATAGTTAGTTATGTAACTAAATGATCTAACTAAGTTAGTTTAGATGTAACTAGATGAACTAACTACCTAAACTAAGTGTAACTAGAAACTAATTGAAAACCAAACTTAGTTAGCTATCCTAATGGGTCACACGGTCACAAGGTGCATCTAGTAGGTTCTTGATTAATCTAGTGATGTCTAATGGCCACATGATGACTACTAAGTGACGTAGGCCACGTGAAGCCATGTGATAGTTTTCTATCTTACTAGACAAGTCTATTCTTTCCACTCACTCAACTGCACGGTCATGCATGTGTAGTATAGGATATTTCCATTTCATTTTAACACTTTGTGACAATAACTATCTTTCATTTTTTCTCTCACTTCAAGAATAACCAAGAACACCCTTCTCTCTTCCTCTTGAAGCTCTCGGCCTCCACCCCTAAGCCTTACCTCCAAGCTTCCATAATTCTATCCAATCCAATTTTTTAAACCTAGATACAATTCTAAACACTTTTCATCTTGTGAGTTTTACCTAAATCATCTTCTAAGTGCTTCAAAATCAAGCTTAGATTTTCTACTCCTAAAGGTAACTTCTTGATTTCTTGTTCTTATGTTTGATTCTTGAATTTCTAAACCATGAATGATCCATGGTTTCTTAGTTTTAAGCTTTGTTTATGACTATGAGATTTGTTTAAGCTTGTTAGGATTTCTTGTGGGTGCTTCACAAAATTTAAAGGAGAAAGAACTTGAAGAGTTTTTGTCTTCCTTGAGGTAAGAGGGAGATTAACCTCATCAACCAGGTGTTGGTGGTGAGGGAATGACTTGTTTGTGGTGAAAAATCCTTAAGGATTTATTCACTTGATTGTTTAAGCTTTACCTTTTTGTGATGATGTGATTAGTATGCTTTATAGCTTTGAAATTATATTTGAATATGTGATTGGTATGTTTTATATGCTTGAATATGTGATAAAGAAAGCATGATGATTGTTGTATAAAGTAGGATGTAGTTTACATGGTGGGAAAGTGCATGAAGGGTCCAAAGAACCCTAGAGGCTCACGGCCTCAACACCACTAAAGGAGCCAAATGTTCTAAATTATTTTCCTAATCATAGATTAAGTGATTTAATGATAAGAAATTGGATTAAAGGATTTTACAAAGTAATAGATGATAAAAAATAATTAAATATGACTTATGAATCATATGATGTATTTCGGCCAACTTACTTATTTTTGATATCCTAGATCCAAAATTATTTTACTAAGTGTAGACTTTGGTGTTTGATTAATAGGAAACTGATTTGATAAATTTTTGGACATAAAAAGAAAGTAACCTACTTTTTAGAATTAAATTAGCACAATTAAAGTTATGAAGTAAAACAAAAGTTAAAACTTGAAATTTACTGACGTATAGCTCACCTTTTGGGTTTTGAAGCGCGTTAGAAAATTTTGAGCTGTAATATTCCGAGTTAATCAAAGAAACACAATGTTGTGGAAAATTGTAGAAAATGCTATTTTTAGTGAGAAAATGTTAGAATTATTATTTAAAGGTGATTTACTAATGAGATATTGAAATTAAAGTCAAATTTTGATATTAAAAGAGAAAATTTTTATTTTGAGCTTAGAATATGTTAGAAATATTTTATGCAATTGAAAATGCACAGAAAAACTCTTACATAATTTTAAAATAGTAGTTCTTGACTACGCAATTAAGAAAACACGATAAAATTTTTACGCAATTGAGAAAATGTTGGAAAATACTTATGTGATCTGAAAACGTAAGGAAATGTTTTGCAATTGTGAAGATGCGATAAAATGTTCATGCGGTTCAAAAATTACAGTAGTTTACTGTCGGGCTATTGTGGTGGGCCCGGTAATGTTGAATAATGATACCGCCAAGTGACGACGTGTGAATATGAAATACTGTGTGATTAATGACAGTATGTGTATTTGAATCATACATTATGCATAGAAAAACGTGTTAACTTATTTGATTAAGGCTATGTGCATAGAAAAACATTGGTGCATAGAAATATTTAACTTGAAAATCAATGGAGTCGCCACCAATGTTTATTTAAATTGAAAAAACATTAGAAAAACCCTTTAATCAAAAAAACTGATCTTTTGAAAAATGAGTTTGGATTCGGGAGTCGATTACAGGTAGGGAAGGTGTTAGCACCCTACACTGCCCATTCTAAGAACAGTACCTTATGTCAGTTGTGCAAAATTTAATAATCGCAAATATATTTTTTTACCCCTTTTTAGAAAAAGACTTTGTAACTAAATTTTTTATTTTTCTTTTAAAAGAAAGAAAAGGAATAACCAAATTGTAAAAATTTATTTTTTGGCTTGACAGAAATGAATTTCTGCTCCTACATATCCCCTGGTGCAATGGAGAACTCAAAGTCATGTAGTTCTTTAGAAAATGATTGTGGGTTAGTTGATTTTAATTTAAGAAAAAGATTTTTTTTTATTTTGAAAACAAATTCATTCTTGCACAGGGTTCAAGTTAGCACTAGGCTACTCAATAAACTTTTATGATCCAAACGACATTGAAGATAGCATCCGCTATTCAATCAATGTCATTAGTCATTGCATTGATTAAAAGATCTTTTTTTATTTTTTATTTTAAGGCATGCACAAAGACAAACAAATAATCGCACATGCAACGCATTTTGATACGATGAGCTCGGTAAATACAATAGAAGTAAAATAAAAACCAAATTGAACACAAAACAATTTTTTTCTATCCTTTAACATTTTTTATTTTTTTTTATTTTTGTTGTGTTTTTATTCTTGTATTTTTACTTTTAAACCCCTTTTTTTTAACAAAAACATTTTTTTAATTTTTTAGTTTTTTCTTTATTTTGTTTTTTTATCATTTTTATTTTTTGGACACAAAAAAAGATTTTTTTTTGACAAATCAGGAAAATAACTAAGCCTAAGATGCAGCACAAATAAATAAAAATCAAATGAAACTAAGCTACTATACCAACAGCCCACTATCTGGTAATGATTAAGCCCATTATACTAGCAGCCCAATATACCAATAGCCCAATTTCATTGCATTTTATTTTATTTTATTTTTTTCATTTTTATTCAATGTAAATGAAAAGGCAACAAACAAAAACAAATGGGATAAGTTTTTTGGCCTTGACAAAAAACGATAGACACTCACAAGGGAGGGGAAATTACAGAGCGTGGAGGGATGGAGCTTGACGGCACGAAGACGTAGTGGACGGTAGCCTCGGGTGGAGGGCGGTGGCGACGCGAAGTTGCGGTTCTTGTCATTCGATAGTGGAGCACAGGTATGGCCGGCCAGATCTGGTTCTGTCGGGTCACGGTCTGGTGGAGGTGAAGGCGCGAGTTGTGGCTTGGTTTTTTAGTGGTGTTGACGGCACATGCATCGGAGAGGTGGCAGAGTGACCGAGTTCAGTGGAGACTCAGAGCGGCTCACCGGTGATGTGTGGTGCGAGGCTCGGTCACGGCGGCTGGGTGTGAATCTGATAGCAGAAACGGGTCGCGAGCGGCGCGGTGATTCTGTGCAATACTCAGGTCGTGCGACGGTTCTTGGGTTGGTGGCTGCTACATGTTTCTAGTTGGTGGAGGCTTGTCTTTGGGAGTGACGGTGGTTTCGGGTTTGTGGGTGGTGATTATTTGTTGATGGTGGCTTGTGGTGATTGTGGGTGGCGGATTTGGTGAGGAAGATGATGAAAATGGTGATGGTAGTGGACGATGGAAGAAAGTGATGGTGGTTATGGGTGGTAAGGTTCGGGTCATGGCTGGGTCATAGTTCCGTGGGTGGTTCGGGTATGGGTGAGAAGCTTGGTATTGTGGTGACTCTATGTCACGGTTAGGTAAGAATAGAGGGTTTGTTTGGGGACATTAGGCCGTGGAAGATGGAAGTGATGGAGGTGTGGGTGAGTCTTCACGGCTGCGGTGGTGGAACTCATGTGGTCTTGAAGATTATGAGGTAGAGGTTTGGATGGAGGTTGATGGTGAGTTTTGGTGGAAGAGGTTGGTTATGGTGGGTGTTGGGTTGAAGGTGGGTCTTGTGTTGTTGGTGGAGGTTTTTGTGATGCGGGGACTATGGTGGTTGTTGAAGTGGTTGAAGATGGTGAATGTGATTGTTTATGGAAGAGGTTGGTTATGTGAGGTGGTGATGGTGGATTTGGGTGATTGTTAAGGGAGTGTTGGCCGTGGGTGATGACTGCAAAGTGGTGGTTTCGATGGAAGGTTCTTGATGGTGGAAGGTTGAAGATGGGTTCTTGTGAGAGTGAAGGTTGACGTCTGAGTGATGATTCTGGAGTGTGGTTGATTGCCTTCTCCTTAGAGTGAACGTCGAGATCCCCCAGTGATTGTGAAAGACCCCTCTCCTGGAAGAAAAAATTTCGAGAAAAATAGCCAGTGTGTGATATGGTCTGGCCCCGTGTGTGTGCAGAGAGGGGGTACATTAGTGGAGATATGTGTAGTGTAGTGAGTGGGTGAATTAGTGAGGCTGTGTCAGGAGTGGGTGCATTAGTGAAGGAGTAGGTGAATTAGTGAAGTGAGTAGGGAACCAACGTGAGTGAAGTGATCTATACAAAAATGAAAAGTGGCATGCTGTGTGTAGCTTTGTACGTAAAAGTGGAGGGCAAAAAATGTGAGTGGGTGAGCTGTGTGGGAGTGAGTGGGGAACAAAACTTTTTTTTTTATTTTTTATATTTTTTATCATAAAAAAATTCAAACAAAATAATTAAGCATCAATTAACACAATTATTAATCTTTGATCAAGCATTTAAAAAAGAGAATTTATGGACAAAATTGGGTATCATCAGTTGCCCCCATTTGCTTTACATTTAAAATAAATGAAAAGCAAAGGAATTAATTCAATTTTGTCAATGAAATTTTTTTGATTTCCTCCTTTTTTTTGTGCAGATTGATGCAAAAATGCAATGGACATTAAAACAAGATAAAAAAGGTGGGGTATGAGGTCCTCGAAAGGTAAAAAGCCTGTGGAGTCGGCATCCATTGAAGCTTCACAAAAACTTAAAGCAAAAAGGCATAAAGCTTGCGGAGTCGGGTATCCACTGAAGCTTGATAGAAAACTAAAAGCAAAAAGGCACAAAGCCTATAGAGTCGGGTATCCGCCGAAACTTGACAGAAAGGTAAAGGGCTTGCAGGGTAGGGTGCCCATCGAAGCTGGACAGAAAGGTAAAAAGCTTGCGGGACAGGGTGCCCATCAAAGCCAGACAGAAAGGTAAAGAGCTTGCGGGGTAGGGTGCCAGTCAAAGCTAGACAGAAAGGTAAAAGAGCTTGCGGGGTAGGGTGTCCATCGAAGCTGAACAGAAAGGTAAAGAGCTTGCGGGGTAGGGTGCCCGTTGAAGTTGGACAAAAAAGGTAAAAGAGCTTACGGGGTAGGATTCCCGTTGATGCCAGACAGAAAGGTAAAGAGCTTGTGGGATAGGGTGCCCATCGAAGCTAGACAGAAAGGTAAAAGAGCTTGTGGGGTAGGGTGCCCATCGAAGCTGGACAGAAAGGTAAAAAACTTACGAGGTAGGGTGCCCGTCGAAGCTGGACAAAAAGGTAAAGAGCTTGCGGGGTAGGGTACCTGTCAAAGCTAGACAGAAAGGTAAAAAGCTTGTAGGGTAGGGTGCCCATCGAAGCTAGACAGAAAGATAAAAGAGCTTGTGGGGTAGGGTGCCCGTCGAAGCTAGACAGAAAGGTAAAAAGCTTGCGTGGTAGGGTGCCCATCGAAGCTGGACAAAAAGGTAAAAAAGCTTACGGGGTAGGGTGCCCGTCGAAACTAGATAGAAAACTTAAAGGCAATGGGCACAAGGCCCTGACTTGCTTTGAAAGCGATGGGTGCGAGGACCAGAGAATTGAAAGGCAATGGGTGTAAGACCCTGACTTGTCTTGGAAGCGATGGGTACGAGGACTCAGAAACTAAAAGACAATGCAAGGAGCTAAAAATGAAAAGACAATGGGTGCAGGGACCCAGAAAAGAAAAGACAATGGGTGCGGGGGCCCAGAAACGAAAAGACAATGGGTGCAGGGACCCGAAAACAAAAAGACAATGGGTGCGGGGACCCGGGAACTAAAGGACAATGGGTGCGGGGACCCAGGAGCTAAAGGACAATGGGTGTGGGGACCCGGGAACTAAAGGACAATGGGCATAGGAACCCAGAAACTAAAAGACAATGGGTACGAGGACCCGGGAACTAAAGGACAATGGGTGCGGGGACCCAGAAATGAAAAGACAATGGGTGCGAGGACCTGGAAAACTAAAAGACAATGGGTGCTGGGACTCAGAAATGAAAAGACAATAGGCGCGGGGGCCCAGAAACTAAAGGACAAATGGTGCAGGGACCCGGAAATGAAAAGACAATGGGCGTGGGGGCCCGAAAACTAAAAGGCAATGGGTGCGGGGACCCAGAAATGAAAAGACAATGGGTGTGGGGACCAGGAAACTAAAAGCAATAAGAGGAGCGGATGATCTTTGAAAGCATTGTTTTTGTTTTTGTTTTTGTCTGATCTGTGTTTGCCTTTTTTTTTAATGAAAAATTTAACCTTTTTTTTTTCTCTTTTCCTTTTCCTTTTCCTCTTTTTTTTTGGAATTTTATTAAAAGTCCTTTGAACTAACAACGACCCGCAGATGAAAAGATAATGGGCACGGGAACTCAGAAACTAAAAGACAATGGGTGCAAGGATCCGGAAACTAAAAGACAATGGGCGCGAGGAACCAAAAATGAAAAGGCAATGGGTGTGGGGACCCGAAAACTAAAAGATAATGGGCGCGAGGACTCGGAAACTAAAAGACAATGGGTGCAGGGACCCGGAAACTAAAGGACAATGGGCGCAAGGACTTGGAAACTAAAAGACAATGGGCGCAGGGACCCAGAAACTAAAGGCAATGGGCACGGGGACCTAGAAACTAAAGACAATAGGCGCGGGGGGCCGAAAACTAAAAGACAATGCAAGGAGCCGATGCGCTCAAAATTAGAAAACACATTTTTTGAAAGCATTGTTTTTGTTTTTTTTTTTGTTTGTTTTTTTATGTTTGTTTGCTTTTTGCTTCTTTTTTTTGAAAAATTCAAACCTTTCTTATTTTTTTCTTTTTTTTCCTTTTCCTTTTCCTCTTTTTTTTTGAATTTTATTAAAAGTCCTTTGAACCAATGACAACCCGCGAATGAAAAGGCAATTGGTGCGAGAACCTAGAGACTAAAAGCAATGATTTTGCAATGGATGTGATGCTTGAGGATGATTCATGATGCATTGGAATCATGATAACAGTGCATGATGCAATGAATGCATGATATAAATATTCTCATGAACAAATTGGGTAAACAAATTTTTTTTTTTTTGCACATTAGAACTTTGGTTCCACAACCCTTAAGGACTTTTCTCACAATGGGATCGCAATCAAATAGTAACAAAATACGTTGATTTACTTTATGATTTGTCAAGTCATCCTTTCTATCCTCATCAATACTCTTATTAGGACTTCATTGCGTTTCCCATGACCTTTCGAGATTGTTAAAGCAAATCGAAATGTTTTTGCAATATTGTCACATGTTTCACATCTTAATATAAAACTATCATGAAAAATACAGATTGAATCAACAATGGGTTACAACGAAAAAAAGGATTATCATTATGGAAAAGGGAAAGTATAGGAAGGATAGTACAAAAATGATTATAAGTTACAGGTTTACAAGAAGAAATGTTCGAATGGAGTTTTCCAGCTCTTCCAGTGATGCTCTCTTGGATGATTAGTGCTAATTTTCCATGTATGCAATTTTGAATACCCCTTTGTCTGTTTCTAAGAATATGATTTGACCCATTTCTCACACATTGGGAGTATTCCTTGACAAGACTTCGCATATTCAAACTGTCCCAGTTCGGCCCAAATACTCTCAAACTGCCCCAGTTTGTGACTTGAGGCAAGTTCACTTCTTCGGATGTGTCAAGTACCATTTTTTTTAAAACCTAACTTTTGCCTAGGTCACTCTTTCGAGTTTTCAACCTAGCGGGTCACTCTAACTTTTGCCTAGGTCACCTTTTCAGGTTTTCAGCCTAGCGAGCCATTTTTTACTTTTCTTCTTCTTCTTTTTCCTTTTTTTTAAAGTATAATACATTTTGACTACATCTAAATTTAAGGGAAGTGGTAAATATTCACCATCCATGTTTGTGAGAATCAAGGCTCCTCTCGAGAAGGCTCTTTTTACAACATAAGGCCCTTCATAGTTTGGAGTCCATTTTCCTCGATGATATTTTTGAATGGGAAGAATTTTTTTGAGTACCAAGTTTCCTTCTTCAAACTGTCGGGGATGCACCTTTTTTGCATAGGCTTTCATCTTTCTTTTCTGGTAAAGCTGGCCATGACATAGTGCAACTAATCTCTTTCCTTTAATAAGGTTCAACTGATCAAGTCGAGTTTGGACCCATTCAGCTTCTTCTAGTCCTACCTCCATCAGCACCCTTAATGATGGGATTTCCACCTCAATAGGGAGTACTGCTTCTATTCCATAAACTAAAGAGAAATGGGTTGCCCTAGTTGAAGCACGAACGGACGTACGATAGCCATGCAGTATAAATGGTAGCATTTCATGCTAATCTTTGTATGTTACAACCATCTTTTGGATGATCTTCTTTATATTCTTGTTTGCTACCTCAACTGCCCCATTCATCTTAGGGCGATATGGTGAGGAATTGTGGTGCTCAATTTTAAAATTCTCGCACATCTCCTTCATCATCTTATTGTTCAAATTAGTGGCATTATTAGTGATAATCTTGCTTGGCAAACTGTAACGACAAATTAACTCCCTTTTAACAAATTTGATCACTACACTCCTGGTGACATTAGCATAGGAAGCAGCTTTGACCAATTTTGTGAAGTAATCAATTGCAACAAGAATGAAGTGATGTCCATTGGAGGCCTTTAGTTTAATGGGCCCTATGACATCCATTGCCCACATTGAAAATGGCCAAGGTGCTGTTAAAACAAAATTCAAAGGTACTAGTGGTACATGAACTCTGTCAACATATGCCTGGCATTTATGGCATTTCTTCACATAATTGAAACAATCAGTTTCCATTGTCAAACAGTAGTACCCAACTCTTAGGATCTTTCTTGCCATTACATGTCTATTTGCATGAGTTCCAAAAGAACTTTCATGAACATCTCTAATGATTTTCGCTGCCTCCGTTGCTTCATCGCATCTTAGCAGCACCATGACGTGGTTCCTCTTGTAAAGCACTTCCCCATTTAGAAAGAAACTCATTACGAGTCTTCTAAGGGTCCTTTTGTCATTTTCTGAAGTATTTGGAGGGTATTCCCTACTCTTGATGAAGCATTTGATGTCATGATACCAAAGTTTTCCATCTGGCTCCACTTCTACCATTTGACAATATACCGGTTGGTCATGACTTTCTATTTTTATACGCGGCAAATCCTTTTCATGACTTACTTTGAACATTGATGACAATGTGGCTAGGGCATCAGCAACCTGATTATCTTCTCGAGGGATATGATGGAATGTAACTTTGTCAAGTTGTTCAATCAACTCCTTAATGTAAGCATGATAAGGGATTAACTTGGCATCTCGTGTCTCCCATTCTCCCTTTAGCTGATGAATGACCAAGGCAGAGTCCCCGTATACCTCAAGAACTTTTGCCTTTGATTCTATTACTACTTGGATTCCCATGGCACATGCTTCATACTCAGCTACGTTGTTTGTATAGTCAAAGCACAGTCTAGCAGTGATTGGAATGAAATTATTTTTGGGTGAAATTAGTATGGCTCCAACTCCATGCCCCAGTGAATTGGAAGCTCCGTCGAACAACAAAGTCCATTTTTATTTTTTTGAGGATTTATCTTCTCCAAATAAAGCCATTATATCTTCATCAGGGAATTCACACTGCAAAGACCCATAATCCTCCACAGATTGACTGGCTAAGAATTTTGCAAGGGCGCTACCTTTTACTGCCTTTTAGGTGATATAGACAATGTCATATTCTGATAGCAGAACTTGCTAATGTGCAATCCTCCCCGTGAGAGCAGGCTTTTCAAAGATGTACTTGATTGGGTCCATTTTTGACACTAACCAAGTGGTGTAACTCAACATGTACTGCCTCAAACGGTGGGCGCCCATGCCAAGGCACAACACGTGCATTCCAACAATGAGTATTTTGCTTCATAGTTGGTAAACTTCTTACTCAAGTAATCGATGGCATGTTCCTTTCTACCAGTTTCATCGTGCTCCCCTAGTACACAGCCCATGGATTCATCTAATACAGTCAAGTACATGATAAGAGGTCTTCCTGGCACTATAGGTACCAAAATTGGGGGTTCTTGTAGATACTGCTTGATCTTCTCGAATGCTACCTGACAATTTTCATTCCATTCTACGGTCTGGTTTTTATGCAGTAACTTAAAAATTGGTTCACACGTTGCAGTTAATTGGGATATAAATCTAGAAATATAGTTCAATCTCCTTGAAAACCCTTGAACTTCATTTTCAGTGCGAAGAGGTGGCATCTCTATGATTGCTCGAACTTTGTCTGGATCAACTTCTATCCATTTTCTGGCTAACCCCAAACCCCAAAAGCTTGCCTGATCTTACACCAAAAGTGCATTTAGCAGGATTTAGTCTGAGCCTAAACTTTCTCAAACGTTCAAAGTGGTTTTGTAAATTAACAACATGGTCTTCTTATATTCTAGACTTTGCTATCATGTCGTCCACGTAGACTTCTATTTCTTTATGCATCATATCATGGAACAAAGTCACCATTGCCTTTTGATAAGTTGCTTCTGCATTCTTCAATCCAAATGGCATTACTTTGTAGCAAAAAGTTTCCCATAAAGTGATGAATGTAGTCTTCTCCATATCTTCAGGAGCCATCTTGATCTGATTATATCCCGAGAAACCATCCATAAAGGAGAAATATGAATGTTGAGCAGTGTTGTCCACCAAAACATCAATGTGAGGTAGAGGAAAGTTGTCTTTAGGGCTGGCCCTATTTAAATCTCTATAGTCAATGCACATTCGCACTTTCCCATCTTTCTTCGGGACAGGGATGATGTTAGCAACCCATTGAGGGTACTTTGCTATAGCGAGGAAACCTGTATCAAATTACTTTTTAACCTTTTTCTCTAATTTTTAGTGACATCTCTGGCTTCATTCGTCTCAACTTTTGCTTGACAAGAGGACATTCCGATTTCAATGGCAATTTATGCTCGACCATGTTAGCATCTAGTCCAGGCATATCTTGGTACGACCATGCGAAAATGTCGTAATAATCAGATAAGAGCTTAACCAACTTGCTTCGCTCATCTTCTTTCATGGAAGTGCCAATTTTAACTTCTTTTTTATTATCCTCTGTCCCCAAATTAATCACTTCAGTTGACTCCTCATGGGGTTGAATTTCTTTGGCCTCTTGTTCCATTAATCTCATTAGCTCAGGAGATGGTTCCCAATTGTCATTATTATCATCATCAACATGATTAATGGGATGGTCAAAATCATATAATGGGGTCATAGCACTGTCATTTTCAAGAGAGTCATTTTCAGATCTGCATTTATTGGTGTTAACACAAGTAAAATAAAAGTAATGAATAAAGGTTAATGAAATGGTCGAGCAAATAGATAAAAAGAAAGAAAAATGAAATAGTAAGATAATTCAAAAATGTATTTATTGATAGTAAATATTGAAATGAAAACATATGAGCCCGCTTTCACAACACATTATCCTAAAGCCTTGGACAGAGCTAAAGGATTAGCATTACAAAATTACTTTGAATCAATTTCAAAGGTCATGGGAAAATCAACGATCTCCCAATTGTTGAGCTCTGCATCAGGGGAGCAAGGGTACACTAGGTTGACATCATGATGGATGGGTTGATCATCATTGATAATAGTCACTTGGTTTAGAAACACCAGTCCTGCACTTCAGAAGCTTCGATGGATGTCGCAAATGGGAATCCTCTCAACTGTAGGCTCTCGATTTTCCAACCGAGCCAACCTTTTTTCTCTTTTCTCTGCTATAACCCTTCTCTTGTCAACTTTAGTGGGTTTATATCCTAACCCGAACCTGTCTTTGTTTTCACAAGGCTACAAGAACTTTACCATGCCTTGTTCATTCATTCCCAGTCCCCTTCCACATTGATATCCTCTTTCTAGCATGACCTTAGCCATCATTAGGGATGCGCTAGATGGTTGTGGCTTTAGGATTTGAGCTCCTTCTTCCATATAAGTGGCATTAACAATCTCCAATGCTTAGAATGCAGTTTCAAGTGCTTCTTCTGCAGCTTCAATATAAGGGGTTGATGGTGGTTTACTCACTAATAGGTCTTCTTTACCCGAGACGATCACCAATCTATTACCAACTATGAATTTCATTTTTTGATTCAATGTGGATGGCACGACAAGCAGAATGAATCCAAGGTCGTCCTAAGAGACAACTATAAGTTGGTGTGATGTCCATCACCTGGAAGAGTATATGAAAAGTAAAAGGTCCAATTTGAATGGGGATCTCAATTTCTCCTATTACTTCTCTCCGGTTCCCATCAAAAGCCCTCACAATCATTATACTTGGTTTCATATAAGTTCCATCAAAAGGCAACTTGGAGAGAGTTGATTTTGGCAACACATTCAAAGAGGAACCATTGTCAATGAGCACTATAGCCATTATATACTTTTGGTATTTGACAGAAACGTGTAGTGCCTTGTTGTGTCCCATTCCTTCAGCAGGTATCTCATCATCAGTGAAAGTGACATAATTATCAATAGTAATGTTGCCAATAATACCGCCTAACTTGTCAACTGTAATGTCATGAGAAATATGGGCCTCATTCAGTATCTTCATTAATAATTTTCTGTGCTGCTCAGAATTCATCAATAAGGACAAGAGCGATATCCTTGCAGGGGTGCAATTCAACTGATCTACCACTCTGTATTCACTTTGCTTGATGAACTTCAAAAATTCACAGGCTTCTTCATCAGATACCTCCTTCTTATACTCATTTAGCTTTGTCAACTCTTCCTTTGCTTTTATATCATTTCCCATAGAAGTCTCTCCTATCTTACTCTTCCCCTTACAGTTTCTTTTCTTTTTTTCTTCTTCTTGCCCTTTTCGCAGCTCCTCCGGAGTATAAATGCGACCACTTCGTGTCATCCCTCCGATCCCTGATATATTAGTGACAACAGAGGTCAGTCAAGATGAAACTTTTGGTTGATCGTTTGTGGGATTGCTTCCAAGGATTTACACATCATAATTCCACGGTACTGCCCTTGTGTCTTTGAATGGAAAAGGGCTAGGAACTTGAATAGTGATAGGCTTCAGGCTACATGGAGATGGCGCAGCTGCAACTTTAGTGTAATAGATAACTAACAGTTTGATAGTCGAACTTACAATGGAAGGGACTACAGAGTTTATGGCTTCCTGACCTTCTTGCAATTGTGGAATAGCACACTCATCCACCATGCTTATGCCATCATTATCACATAGATGACCTATTTGCACTAATTGCATATCCATTAGATCTTGGAGGATTTGTCTGAACTCACCACATTCCTTAATAGAATGCCCCACATTCCCATGGAGATTGCACATCATTTCATCCTTGTCACCCCTTTCTTTTTAATATGAGTTTCCATCATCTCAGATTTGCACAGCTCTTTAAAAAAGACCCTCATGGGGGTTTTGACATCTGCCACTCATCTTATAAGCTGCTGGGCAGAGCACTCCTCTATAGCATTGACTGTAGGATTCCCATGGTTAGGCAAAGGGTTGTGGCCCACACTAGGGGTATTTGGCTTGAAATTCAACCATTTGGCATTGATTAGATCTTACACCTTAAACTTCAGCACTTTGTAATTCTCTGTGGAATGCCCTATGACCCCTGCATGGTAATCACACTTGGCATTTGGGTCAAAACCTTTAGGGTATGGGGGTTCCAATGGCTTCATCGGGCAAGGAGCCAAGAGAAAGTTACAGATAAGTTGGGGTAGTAACTCAGTGTCGGTCATGGGAATTGGGTCGAAGTGGACAAACTTCCTTTCTTGGTTATTTGGTGGTCTTCTTTGGTTTGTGTTTTGATTTTGGGTCTATGGTTGAGCTGTTTGAGGTGGTAAGGTAGGGGTGCTGGGTATTGAGTAGGAGATAGCGTTTGGTGAGGCCTTATTGGGTGGTGAGGTTGAGGATAAGGAACATGTGAAGCGTTGGCGACATGGGGGTGATAAGACTGGGGATATGGAATCGGTGGAGTAGTGGGAAAGCATGGGTGGTAAGGTACGAAAGGGGTCTGGAAGGATGGTTGATGATTCACAGGTGTTTGGCTATATCTCTCTTGGGTGAAGTTTCTCTAGTTAAAGGTAACAGCATGGGTTTCTCTTTCCCTTTTCTTCCCCATTGTGGGCCTCTTGGCATTAAATGTTCCTATTGAACTTTCAACGATCTTCCCACTTCTCATTCCTCCCTCAACTCTTTCTCCGATGATGACCATGTCCAAAAAATTTGATGACACACTCCCTATCATTTTGTCATAAAAGGGTGATTGTAGAGTGTCAATGAATGTAGCCACCATTTCTCTTTCTGTCAACGGGGGTTCTACTTGAGTAGCTATTTCCCTCCATTGCTGAGCATATTCCTTAAATGTCTCAACATCCTTCTTAGACATATTCTGTAACTGCAGCCTATCTAGTGCCATATCGATGTTGTATTTATATTTTTTCAAGAAAGCATTGGCCAAGTCCTTGAAACATTGGATATGAGCACATTCAAGGTGTGTGTACTAATTAGAAGTTGCCCCAGCTAAGCTGTCTTGGAAGAAATGGATTAGCAACTTGTCATCATGAGCGTGCGAAGCCATCTTATAGATGTACATAGTCAGATGGTTCTTTGGACAAGTGGTTCCCTTATATTTATCGAAATCTAGGACTTTAAACTTTGGGGGAATCACCACATCCGGGACAAGGCAAAGTTCTGAGGCATCCAGAAGACTATAGCCACTTGCTCCTTCTATGACTCGAAGTCTTTCTTCAAGAATTTCAAACTTCTCTTTGGACTAAGGATTTTCAACATAAGAGTTCATTGGGTATTGTGGCATGAAAGTAGGGGCAAAATGTTGTACAGGTGGGGTTCCACTAGCACCAAGGTAATGAGCATGTGGTTGGGCTATGCTTAATGAATTTGAAGCAAACATGTTGCTGTCAGAGGGATTGGAGGCCTGTGGTGGTACAAAGCCAGAAGGGAGACCATATGGTGGGATAAAGAAGGGGAATGGGTGCTGCGTTGGCAAGGCTTCACTGATATTTGGCTAAGTGACTTAGGTTTGGGAAGTGTTTGGTGGGTTTGAAGTTGGTGTTACTGTTGGGATGCTATTATCAAGGGGGTTGGCGGCTAATGGTGGTACGTATCCAAGAGGGAGGCCATTGGTGGGAATGATGGCACCTGGTTTTCCTGCGAACTGGTGACTGAGGGTTGAGTGGTGTTGTTTGGATAAATTGTGAGTAACATCACAACTCCTTGAGGATTAAAGCCTTAGTATTGTAGAGGGATTGAAGTGAAACCGGGCTGGTGAAGAGGCATGGCCAGATGTCTTTCATTTGCCACTGAGGGATTCCCATCTGTGTTCCTTCTATTCTCCATGGATTGTAGCATCTCCATCATCTTGGACATTTGTTCTCTAAGCTGGTTTACCTCATTCTTCAGCTCTTGAGTTTGTTCTATTTCATCCATGATCCTAGCTTGAGAACGAGTCCTGTAAGGGTGTCGCGGAAGCTGCTTCCCTGCTATAGTGTCTATTTTTTTGCTCGGGGAAACACGATGTGAATATGCAATTATCAGCATTGACTAAACAAAATTGGCAACATGCATGTATGCGAAGTATTGACTAGTTATACTGATGAAATTTTTTATTTTTTTATGCAAGGAAGTTATGCCAATATGCAATGGAGAAAAGCAAATATAGTTCTACACGCAAATCCTTATTATGGATGAAGCCAACAAAGAGAATTTGTTTGCACTTTTTGAGGATGCTTGGTAATTGTGGAAAGATTTGCACAAACATTCGATAGCAAGGTGAAATCCCATATTTTAGCACCAGGGCATATTGCTCCTTAGGCAAAAATATGGTTGATAGCAACTCCAAGGGAACATTCATTCCTCAATGGGTGCCATCTTCTCGATCATTTACTAGTAACGCAGTTGTTTCTTTCATATGGGACAAAGCTCCCCATGTTTTCACCCAAGGACAAATTGTCTCGAGGCGAACGCATGGTTGATAGTTTAATCAAAGGAGACTTTACACCTCAATGAATAATGTCTTGGTAGAAGAACAACAAGATTAATGTTTGAAGCAAGACACAATAATTGAGCATTCATTTTCATTTCAAACTTCATAAGAACAAAGTTTTGGCTCCCACAAAATGTCATACAATTAAATTAACAACTTGGTTTGCTTTTTTCTAAAACCCTTAACGAGACTTCGATAATACTTCATAAAGTCAGTTATCTTTGATGGTAATCGTAGCTAGGGGTGAATATGAATGTCTGCTTCTTCAAAACAAGCAACCAGTTGCGCAATGTGATATTGTAAGGTGTTAGACATATCCTCATACTTCTTCATCCATTCTTCTTTTTGAGCCCCTTGATTTTGTGCTACTAATTGCTACATTTCTGCCCATTCTTCTTTTTGTTTCCATATTCTTCGGGCTTCAAGTCTCCACTGCTCGTGGTTTTGCCCCAACTCTTGAATTTTCAGCCTCAGATGCTCATTCTTTTGATTTGCTTCCACAAGTGCATCATAATATTTTACAGCTAATGCTCGTCCTTGATCAGAGTGACATTTTGCTTCATTCAGAGCTTCCTACAAGGCTTGTCTTCTATGATCTTACACCCTAGCATTTGTTTCAAATTCTTCTTTTTCTTGCAAAATCCTCGTCACCATCTTTTCTTGGGCACTTATCTTCGCTCTTAATTCACGAACTTCTATTGCAGCCTTTTCAGATTCTATTTCTTTTCCTTTCTTTACCCTTTTTACTTGGCTCGGGTTCAACAGCATCGGCTTGTGCATTTTTTAAGTCCTCAATCTTGTCTGCTAACATCTGGCATCGGCTTCTATGGATGACAGCTTTCAACTCAGCAGCTTCCTTTCTCTGCTCCAAGAACTCCATTTATGCTTTTAGCCTCTCTATCTGGGTGGTCATTTGGGAGATAATATGGGGATGGTCTTCATCGCTTAAAATTACTTGAGGAGTATTGTTTTGCATCGTCCTTGCTTCTCTCCATTATAGGTACTTAGAAGTAGGAATTACTACATGTCTCCCTAATTCTTTTGCCCTTGCTCTATGGATATTTTTCTAGCATCCCTGACCTCTTTTTTGCGCTTAGTAGTGCTTCCGTCTTTCTGGCATAAGAAATTGAAGCCTTCAAGTTATATTTCACTGGGCACATGCAGAGTCCACCGGAGTTGTCTGAGCACAAGGATTGGTGCATAGGATATACAGCCTCTTGCGCCCATCAACGGAACATTAGGAACTTACTTTTCCATTCATAGGCTTTTTGTTGCTTCACTGGTATACCGCCAAAATTCCTTAATGGGTCAGGTAGGAGGCCCAAGCGATTGTGTACGTCCATGTGAGTCATGATCCAAACATACAACACATGTGTACAACATCGAATCATACCTTCACCCTTTTTATGGAAAATTTCCGTTGTTAAGAAAGTATCAGCGAGAATAGCAGGAATTGGATTTGCCTTATGATTCTCAAACTTGAAGAAAGCATTCATTGCTACTTGGTCTACTACATCTGAGGTAAATGGGAATAGCACTAACCCAAAAATGGTTAATGCCAATGTTTTGTTAAAGAGATCCCACCTTCCTTGTTGTGTTAGAAACTCAAGATGTGCTTCCAAGTAACTCTTCTTCAAGCCTTGTGTTTTTCCTCTTTTTTCCTTATCTAACTGATTTGCTTGAGCCCCTATCAGTTCTACTATCTTCCCTTCTGACACATAATGCCCTTCATAGAGATAAACATTTGGGTGTTTGCTCATTGGGAGCCTTAACATGATAGCATACTCTTTTATGGTTGGCCCAATGTCCAAGTTGGGTAACTCGAAACATTTCAGAGAACAGTTCCTAAATTGAGCAAGGACACTCAAGACAGGCTCCTCAACTATAATGAGTAACAAATCCAGGATCTGCCCATAACTACTTGAGAACTCTGATCGAGCTTTAGGAGTCATTTGTTGAGTATTGTCCTTCACGTGCCTCAAATCACTGCCATTTACTTTAATTTTCATATTCCTCTTGAGGTCAACTGTATTGCTAGTGTTTTGTGCTTGACATATCTCTTCCATTCCTTGCTATGAATGAGTATTAATCTTTCCTCTTTACTAAAAAAGCTTACATATAAAGAGTACTAAAATATGTGGGCAAACCAGAAAAAGAAGAATGCACCCTAAAGGTACCTCTTGTTTTGGTAATTCTAAAGAATGTATCCTAACAGCCTACATGGAGAAATCCTTGTAAGGTTGTAAACCCAAAGGATGCATGCCCTCTCTTTTCTTTTCTGTTTTTGCTCAAAATGTCATGAAAATGGAAGAAGATTTAGAGTTAGGAATGCAATGAAGATGACATATTTTTTATTTTTTATTTTTTTAAAAGCTAGGAATGTCATAAAAATGCAAGATGTATTTTTTTTTTTTTTTATTTTTTTATTTTTTAGGAATGCTAAGAATACTATGAAAATGATATTATGAATTTATTATTATTATTATTTTAAGAAAATGTTAGGAATGTCATAAAAAATGCAAGATGATTTTTTTTTTTATAATACTAAGAATGCCATGAGAATGCAAGATGATTTTTTTTTAGAAAATGTTAGGAATTCTATGAAAATGCAATATATATATTTTTTTAGCTTTTTTTTTTCTAAAAATGCTATGAATGCCACGAAAATGCAAAATAACGTTTCTTTTTTCTTTTCTTTTTTGAGCTAGGAATGAAAATGCAGAATGATTTTTTTGAAATGAAAATGCAAGATGGTGTATATTTTCTCTTTTAGTTTTTTATTTTTTTATTTTTACTTAAAAGAATGCAATAAGGAATGACATGAGATAAAGAGATAAAGAAGAGAAAAAAAATTAAAAAAATGAAAAAGGAAGGAAGAATGAAGAGGAAAGATGATCTATTTTTCTTTTTTTAAATTTTTTTAAACAAAAAGAATGCAACGATGAATGACATGAGGAATAGACAAATAAAGAAAAAGTACGCTCCATTTGTGTCCTAATCATGTGTAACCTAAGGAGATGGATGACTCTAATTTTTGAGGTCCTTATGTCCAATCTTTCAGTGCAAGGTTTTTCAAGACAGATCTAACTTCTAAAAAGTCATGGTCCCCAGATTGCCCCCATCCCGAAAGATAAGGACCCAATTCATGAATTAATCACAAGTAGGGATAAACCCTCTCAATATGACTAGTCCATGATATTGGTAACAATCTGAGTGGTGTCTCGACAAATGTCAAGTAAGCACAAGGCTCCTCAATAACAAAAAGTGTGTGAGGTAAGTGATAGTGACGTGTGTGAAGGAGCATACAAACCTAAATAAAAAATTAAAAGATAAGAATACCCTCAACCTGCAAAACATACATACAATAGCCAGCCAACAATCATCTATCCTAGGGTTTCAACAATTAAACACAATATATATACAAGTCACAAAATACATAGTATAATGCTATCAAATATTTACATAAAAGTACTAAAAAACTATTGACAAACAAATAAGAAAACAAAAACAAGGACAAAAAGGAGGAAAATAAATAAATAGAAATTATTAATAATTTGCACAACTAACAACAACAGGCCTGACTCTCTACAGTTGTCCCCAGTGAAGTCGCCAGCTGTCACAACCGGGATCGTGATGGGACGTTCGAAAAAATATTCAATTTGAAAATCAATGGAGTCGCCACTGATATTATTTAAATTGGGAAAACATTAGAAAAACCCTTTAATCAATAAAACTGATCTTTTGAAAAATGAATTTGGATTCGGGAGTCGATTATAGGTAGGGAAGGTGTTAGCACCCTACACTGCCCGTTCTAAGAACAGTACCTTATGTTAGTTGTGCAAAATTTAATAATCTCAAATATATTTATTTTTACCCTTTTTTAGAAAAAGACTTTGTAACTAAATTTTTTATTTTTCTTTTAAAAGAAAGAAAAGGAATAACCAAATTGTGAAATTTTATTTTTTGGCTTGACAGAAATGAATTTCTGCTCCTACGTATCCCCTGGTGCAATGGAGAACTCAAAGTCACGTAGTTCTTTAGAAAATGATTGTGGGTTAGTTGATTTTAATTTAAGAAAAAGATTTTTTTTTGTTTTGAAAACAAATTCATTCTTGCACAGGGTTCAAGTTAGCACTAGGCTACTCAATAAACCTTTATGATCCAAACGACATTGAAGATAGCATCCGCTATTCAATCAACGTCATTAGTTATTGCATTGATTAAAAGATCTTTTTTTATTTTTTATTTTAAGGCATGCACAAACACGAACAAATAATCACAAATGCAACGCATTTTGACACGATGAGCTCGGTAAATACAATAGAAGTAAAATAAAAACCAAATTGAACACAAAACAATTTTTTTCTATCCTTTAACATTTTTTACTTTTTTTATTTTTGTTGTATTTTTATTCTTGTATTTTTATTTTTAAACCCTTTTTTTAACAAAAACATTTTTTTAAGTTTTGAGTTTTTTCTTTATTTTGTTTTTTTTATCATTTTTATTTTTTTGACACAAAAAAGGTTTTTTTTTTGACAAATCAGGAAAATAACTAAGCCTAAGATGCAGCACAAATAAATAAAAATCAAATGAAACTAAGCTACTATACCAACAGCCCAATATCTGGTAATGATTAAGCCCATTATACTAGCAGCCCAATATACCAACAGCCCAATTTCATTGCATTTTATTTTATTTTATTTTTTTCATTTTTATTCAAAGTAAATGAAAAGGCAACAAACAAAAACAAATGGGATAAGTTTTCTGGCTTTGACAAAACACAATAGACACTCACAAGGGAGGGGAAATTACAGAGCATGGAGGGATGAAGCTTGATGGCACGAAGACGTAGTGGACGGTAGCCTCAGGTGGAGGGCAGTGGCGACGCGAAGTTGCGGTTCTGGCTATTCGACAGTGGAGCACAGGTATGGCTGGCCGGATCTGGTTTTGTCGGGTCGCGATCCGGTGGAGGTGAAGGCACAAGTTGCGGCTCGATTTTTTGATGGTGTTGACGGCATGTGCGTCGGAGAGGTGGTAGAGTGACCGAGTTCGGTGGAGACTCGGAGCGGCTCGCCGGTGATGTGCGATGCGAGGCTCGATCGTGGCGGCTGGGTGCGAATCTGACAGCAGAAATGGGTCGTGGGCAGCACGATGGTTCTGCACGGTACTCGGGTCGTGCGACGGTTCTTGGCTTGATGGCTGCTACATGGTTCGAGTTGGTAGAGGCTTGTCTTTGGGAGTGACGGTGGTTTTAGGTTTGTAGGTGGTGATTATTTGTTGATGGTGGCTTATGGTGATTGTGGGTAGTGGATTTGGTGAGGAAGATGATGAAAATGGTGATGGCGAGAGGAAGATGGAAGAAGATGATGGTGGTTATGGGTGGTAAGGTTCTGGGTCACGGCTGGGTCGTAGTTCCGTGGGTGGTTCAGGTATGG
Source organism: Ormosia semicastrata (assembly GCA_029884595.1). Taxonomy (NCBI): domain Eukaryota; kingdom Viridiplantae; phylum Streptophyta; class Magnoliopsida; order Fabales; family Fabaceae; genus Ormosia; species Ormosia semicastrata. Next base: position 84,380,821 of record JAQQTO010000060.1, read on the forward strand.
GTGAGAATCTTGGTATTGTGGTGGCTCTGTTTCACAGTTGGGTAAGAATAGATGGATTGGTTGGAGGCGTTAGGCCATGGAAGATGGAAGTAATGGAGGTGTGGGTGAGTCTTCATGGGCTGCGGTGGTGGAACTCACGTGGTGTTGAAGATTATAAGGTACGGGGTTGGATGGAGGTTGATGGTGAGTTTTGGTGGAAGAGGTTGGTTATAGTGGGTGTTGGGTTGAAGGTGGGTCTTTGTGTTGTTGGTGGAGGTTTTTGTGATGCGGGGACTATGGTGGTTGTTGAAGTAGTTGAAGATGGTGAATGTGATTGTTTATGGAAGAGGTTGGTTATGTGAGGTGGTGATGCTGGATTTGGGTGATTGTTAAGGGAGTGTTGGCCATGGGTGATGACTGCAAAGTGGTGGTTTTGATGGAAGGTTCTTGATGGTGGAAGGTTAAAGATGGGTTCTTGTGAGAGTGAAGGTTGACGTCTGAGTGATAATTCTGGAGTATGGTTGATTGCCTTCTCCTTTGAGTGAACGTCGAGATCCCCCAGTGATTATGAAATACCCCTCTCCTGGAAAAAAAATTTCAAGAATAATAGCCAATGTGTGATATAGTCCGGCCGCGTGTGTGTGTAGAGAGTGGGTGCATTAGTGGAGATGTGTGTAGGGAGTGGGTGAATTAGTGAGGATATGTCGGGAGTGGGTGTATTAGTGAAGGAGTGGGTGAATTAGTGAAGTGAGTGGGGAACCAACGTGAGTGAAGTGATCTATACAAAAATGAAAAAGTGGAAGAAAAACCAAATGCCCATGGCCCCATGCTGTGTGTAGCTTTGTATGTAAAAGTGGAAGGTGAAAAATGTGAGTAGGTGAGCTGTGTGGGAGTGAGTGGGGTACAAAACTTTTTTTTTTATATTTTTTATCATAAAAAATAATTCAAACAAAACAATTAAGCATCAATTAATACAATTATTAATCTTTGATCAAGCATTTAAAAAAAAGAGAATTTATGGACAAAATTGGGTATCAACAGGGTGCGATGGTCGTAGTGTAGGTCAAGTGTAGACCTTGGGGGCGTCGGGGTGTGGGTTTTCCACAATGGCCAGTTGTTAGCATCCTTGTGTAGTGGATCGGACCGATGCAAACACACCAACGATCAAGACCGAGACACTATCGCTAATCACGATCTAGCATAGAATGTTTTGTACAATGTCTTGATGTGCACGTTGATAAATTGATATATTATAGCACTTTTGGCCACAGCAGCCGAGTGACAAACATATCTTCTGGATCATTCTCTCTGAAATTGTGTTTAGCTCCATGGAGTTGGAATGAGTCTGTGTGCATATGCATTAGTGGTCAGCTTCTTGATAAGATAATTATGTTTATCTGATATTTTATCTATGGTATGATAGTTATTCTGTGAAATAATAATATGATTCACTGTGAAATGATAATATAGTACATTAAGTTTATGTTTGAGAAAGACCGCAAGAAGGACGAGGTTGGATAGCCTAGGTTTTTGTTGGATTGAATCTATTTGATCGATTTGCAATGGCTGTAATGAGGAATTTCTTTGATTATATGCGAACGCAGTTCCACAGAGGCACTGATGCCTAGCATGTCGACTCAGATACTCAACGTTTTAGTTATATAGGAGAGGTGACTCTATCCCAGAGTGAGACCCACCATGGAACCCTACTATTACATATAATGCTTGTGTACATGTAGAGTTCCCTGTGCCTATTAGAGAACTGTGGGACATTGCTCATCGTTTGCCTAGTGAAGACTCTACGGAGTCAATTGCTCAGACTCCTGTCCGTAGAGATACGTCCCGACCAGAGAACATGACTGTAGAGGATTCAGGAGGGGATTAGGTTCAGGACCTTACTCTCCAGGTGTTTTGGCTTGGGCTAGGTCGAGTTTTTATATGGTAATTAAATATTATTTTAGAGTACGTGAGTTTCATATAATTAAGTTATTACTAATCTATGATATGTATATGGGATGTGTTTTATTCAGTCTTTATATCTTGTGTTTTTTTTTCTAACTCAGTAAAGTTTTTGTTATCCCTAAAAAAGAAATTTTGAAATCTGTATTACAATAATATTAAATATTTTATAACTTGGGTAACTAATCATAAGGAATTAGTCTAAAATGTGATACCCTAAAGAGGGTGTTACATTAGCGGGGTATTATAGAAGATTTATTAAGGGCTTTTCCCAAATAGCTTTACCATTAACTAGATTAACTCAAAAAGGGAGTACCTTTGAATGGACACAAGAATATGAAAATAGTTTCTAAGAATTAAAAGAGAAATTGACCACCACTCTTGTTTTAGTAATTCCAAATCCAGAGGAAAATTTTGAGGTATATTGTGATGCCTTAAGAAAGGGATTAGGATGTGTTTTAATGCAAAATGGTAGGGTAGTTGCATATGCTTCAAGGTAACTGAGACCCCATGAAGAAAACTATCCAACCTATGATTTGGAATTAGCAGCAGTGGTTTTTGCGCTAAAGATTTGGAGACACTACTTGTATGGTGTAAAATTTGAGGTATTTAGTGATCATAAAAGTTTGAAATACTTGTTTGATAAGAAAGAGTTAAACATGAGGCAAAGAAGGTGGATGAAATTTTTGAAAGATTATGATTTTGAATTGAAATATCATCTGGGTAAGGCTAATGTAGTAGCCGATGCACTAAGTAGAAAGCTTCTACATATGTCCCATATGATGATACAAGAAATGGATTTGATAGAGTTTCAGAAACTTGAGCTTGGCAGTGACTGTGTTACCATATAGTCTCTGTTTGAATAGATTAGATATCCAAAATGAATTAAGAAACCAATTTAAAGCTACACAAGAGAAAGATGATGAATTGAAAGAAATTAGTGAACAAATTTTGTTGGGAAAGAAAAGGGAATTTAGAAAGACTCAAGATGGAATGATTATGTTTAGAGATAGAATGTGTGTGCTAAGAAAAACTGAAATTAAAGAAAAGATCTTAGAAGAAGCTCATAAAAGAAAGTACACCGTCCACCCTAGAACAACCAAAATGTATCAAGACCTCAAGAAAATGTTTTGGTGGCCAAGTATGAAGAAATATATAGTAGCGTATGTGTCCAAATGTTTAATGTGTCAAAAGGTTAAGATAGAGCATCAAAAACCTTCTGGTCCTTTGCAACCCTTAGAAGTCCCAAAATAGAAGTGGGAAAGTATTTCAATGGATTTTGTAACAAGATTGCCTAGAACTCATTTAGGTCATGATGCGATTTGGGTTATAGTGGATAGGTTAACAAAGTCTGCATTTTCTGCCAATAAGAGCTAACTATTCATTAGATAAGTTAGCTCAAATGTACCTCCAAGAAATAGTGAGACTGCATGGTGTCCCTTTGAGTATAATATCTGATAGAGATCATAGATTCACATCTAGATTTTGGGGAGCCCTGCAAAAAGCATTTGGAACTAAGCTAAATTTTAGTACAGCATATCATCCGCAAATAGATGGGTAAACTGAGAGAACTATCCAAACTCTTGAAGACATGCTTAGAGCTTGTGTGTTAGAGTAATAGGGTAGCTGGGATAGGTTCTTACCTTTAGTAGAATTTGCCTGCAACAATAGTTATCATTCCAGCATAAGTATGGCACCATATGAAGCCTTGTATCGTAGAAAATGTAGGTTGCCTCTATGTTGGTATGAAACAAGAGAACAAACCATCCTAGGTCCAGAATTAGTACAACATACTACTGAGCAAATCAGAAGGATCAAGGATAGGTTGTTAATTGCCCAAAGTAGGCAAAAGAGCTATGCGGATGAGAGAAGAAGACCTTTGGAATTCGAAGAAGGAGAACATGTGTTCCTTAGAGTCACTCCTATTACGGGGATTGGTAGAGCCATTAAAGCCAAAAAGCTGAATCCTCGATTTCTTGGTCCTTTCCAGATCCTAAAACGAATCAAACCTGTTGCTTACCAGATTGCTTTACCACCCAGTTTGTCAAATCTTAACAATGTTTTCCATGTTTCCCAACTTCGAAAGTACAATCTGGATCCTTCACATATCATAGAAAATGAATCAATACAGTTGAAAAATGATTTAACTTATGTAGTGAAACTTGTGAGGATCATGGAAAGAGTAATTAAAGAGCTCAGAGGGAAACAAATTCCTTTGGTGAAGGTGCACTGGGATGGTGGTGACTCAGAGGAAGTTACATGGGAACTTGAGTCCAATATGACGCAGAACTATCCAGAACTTTTTGAATGAGGTACGTAAAATTTTAAGGACAAAATTCATAAAAAGGGAGGAGAATTATAACATTCCCTTTAACCTAATAATTTCAATCAATGTTATAGAAGCTTAGTATGGTTGGTAAGAATTATCTATTAATTTAGATACTTTTCTGAACTAGTTTAAGCGTAATTCTATAACAATGAATACAATAGAATAATTAAAGTATCTACTGAATCAGTTGATATGATGGAAATAAATATGAAAAATTTATTTCCTAGCTAAGGACCATTAATAAGAGTTGTAGAAAATTTTGGAGAAACAACAAAGCTAGTTTGGTATTTTTAAGAATACAGATAAGAGATAAGTGAACAGTAAAATGAATAGCTAATTAACTTAGAAAATTATGAAAATATTTGGAGGTGGTAAGTATGACATGGAGAATATTTTGATATAAAATTCCAATTAAGATAAGTATCAGTAAGCAAATTTACTTAATTCCTAAGTTTAATTCAATTTGAGACTAAGTAATGAAGTTTAACTGATAAATAGTAGTATATGAAAAATCTTGAAAAAAATAAAACCAAAGATTAGGATGAATTCTAAAATTCTCCATAATACTTATGAACACTTGAAAACTTAGCTTTGGAAGATTAAAGCGTTCTTAACTGATATAAAAGTTACTACACTTAAAATTGGTCATACTTTGACCACCTACTGCCCATTATTTTGTCTCTATATTTATCTACCACTTTCTCACTTTTTCTCCACAATTCCGATGGCAAAAAACAGAAGCAAGAAGACCCAAAATACAGCAGCAGAACCGTGAGCAAGAGAAAGGAAAAGAGACGAGAAATAAGAAGCAAAAACAAGAGGAAAAGCAACGGAATTCAAGGGAGCAAAGCTAGGAGTGAGGTAGGGGTTGTTTATATTTATATTACTCTTCATTTTCCATGGTTTTTTAATCAAAATTTTGGTTGTAAAACATGAAAGGGTCACAACCAAATCTAAGGGAAATAAGGACTTCCTTGCCTCTAATTGTTTATCTATTTCTAATGGATGATAAATGGAATTTGTAATATGATTAAGGGCTGTTATTTATGCTTATTTTATTTTATTGTGCTTCTTATGTTTTCTTTTTTATTGTTATTTGTTTGTTACTATTCTATTTTTTCATTATATCTGCTATTCTATTTTCTATTTTATTTTGCTATTCTATTTTTGTTTATTTTGTTGTTCTTTGTTGTATATTTCTGTTGTTGTTGTTTAATTTTGCTGTTATTGAATAATTCTGCTGTTGTTGCTGTATTTCTATTTTTGCTATTTAAAATTATTCTGTTGCTGTAATTATTACTGTATTTTTATTTTTGCTGTATAAAATTGTGTTGCTACTGTAATTGTTATTGTATTTTTGTTTTTTTGTATAAAATTGTGCTGCTGCTATAATTATTGCTATTTTGCTATTGCTGCTGTGAATTATGAGTATAGTAATGTTTATTTGTGAATTATGGCCATGATATAGTCTTAGTTGATGGTATTTGATAATGTGACTCATACCTTTAGTCTCTTATGCTTAGTGTGGATAAAGTAAAGTGTTATGAGTTAGAGCAATAGGGTAGCTGGGATAGGTTCTTACCTTTAGTAGAATTTGCCTGCAACAATAGTTATCATTCCAGCATAAGTATGGCACCATATGAAGCCTTGTATCGTAGAAAATGTAGGTTGCCTCTATGTTGGTATGAAACAGGAGAACAAACCATCCTAGGTCCAGAATTAGTACAACATACTACTGAGCAAATCAAAAGGATCAAGAATAGGTTGTTAATTGCCCAAAGTAGGCAAAAGAGCTACGCGGATGAGAGAAGAAGACCTTCGAAATTCGAAGAAGGAGAACATGTGTTCCTTAGAGTCACTCCTATTACGGGGATTGGTAAAGCCATTAAAGCCAAAAAGCTGAATCCTCGGTTTCTTGGTCCTTTCCAGATCCTAAAAAGAATCAAACCTGTTGCTTACCCGATTGCTTTACCACCCTGTTTTTCAAATCTTAACAATGTTTTCCATGTTTCCCAACTTCGAAAGTATAATCTGGATCCTTCACATTTCATAGAAAATGAATCAATACAGTTGAAAAATGATTTAACTTATGTAGTGAAACCTGTGAGGATCATGGATAGAGCAATTAAAGAGCTCAGAGGGAAACAAATTCCTTTGGTGAAGGTGCACTGGGATGGTGGTGACTCAGAGGAAGTTACATGGGAACTTGAGTCCAATATGATGCAGAACTATCCAGAACTTTTTGAATGAGGTACGTAAAATTTTGAGGACAAAATTCATAAAAGGGGAGGAGAATTATAACATTCCCTTTAACCTAATAATTTTAATCAATGTTATAGAAGCTTAGTATGGCTGGTAAGAATTATCTATTAATTTCGATACTTTTCTGAACTAGTTTAAGCGTAATTCTATAACAATGAATACAATAGAATAATTAAAGTATCTACTGAATCAGTTGATATGATGGAAATAAATATGAAAAATTTATTTCCTAGCTAAGGACCATTAATAAGAGTTGTAGAAAATTTTGGAGAAACAACAAAGCTAGTTTGGTATTTTTAAGAATACAGATAAGGGATAAGTGAACAGTAAAATGAACAGCTAATTAATTTAGAAAATTATGAAAATATTTGGAGGTGGTAAGTATGACATGGAGAATATTTTGATATAAAATTCCAATTAAGATAAGTATCAGTAAGCAAATTTACTTAATTCCTAAGTTTAATTCAATTTGAGACTAAGTAATGAAGTTTAACTAATAAATAGCAGTATATGAAAAATCTTGAAAAAAATGAAACCAAAGATTAGGATGAATTCTAAAATTCTCCATAATACTTATGGACACTTGAAAACTTAGCTTTGGAAGATTAAAGCGTGCTTAACTGATATAAAAGTTACTACACTTAAAATTGGTCATACTTTGACCACCTACTGCCCATTATTTTGTCTCTATATTTATCTGCCACTTTCTCACTTTTTCTCCACAATTCCGATGGCAAAAAACAGAAGCAAGAAGACCCAAAATATAGTAGCAGAACTGTGAGCAAGAGAAAGGAAAAGAGAAGAGAAATAAGAAGCAAAAACAAGAGGAAAATCAAGGGAATTCAAGGGAGCAAAGCTAGGACTGAGGTAGGGGTTGTTTATGTTTATATTACTCTTCATTTTCCATGGTTTTTTAATCAAAATTTTGGTTGTAAAACATGAGAGGGTCACAACCAAATCTAAGGGAAATAAGGACTTCCTTGCCTCTAATTGTTTATCTATTTCTAATGGATGATAAATGGAATTTGTAATATGATTAAGGGCTGTTATTTATGCTTATTTTATTTTATTGTGCTTCTTATGTTTTCTTTTTTATTGTGCTGTTACTATTCTATTTTTTGATTATTTCTGCTATTCTATTTTTGTTTATTTTGTTTGTTCTTCTTTGTATATTTCTGTTGTTGTTGTTTAATTTTACTGTTATTGAATAATTTTGCTATTGTTGCTGTATTTCTATTTTTACTGTATAAAATTATTCTATTGCTGTAATTATTACCGTATTTCTATTTTTGCTGTATAAAATTGTGTTGCTACTGTAATTGTTGTTGTATTTTTGTTTTTTTGTATAAAATTGTGCTGCTGCTGTAATTGTTGCTATTTTGCTATTGCTGCTGTGAATTATGAGTATAGTAATGTTTATTTGTGAATTATGGCCATGATATATTCTTAGTTGATGGTACTTGATAATGTGACTCATATCTTTAGTCTCTTATGCTTAGTGTGGATAAAGTAAAGTGTTATGAGTTATGGGGAAGTCCTAGCAAAATGCATTCATAAAGTGACTATATAAGTCTTATGATGGCCATGTAGGCCAAAAGAGTAATTTAAGGAGTTAGGGTAAATTCCTTGATGTATTCAATGTCTATGTGTTTAAATTTGTTGTTCATATGGAAACTTTTTAGTTAATTGACCGAATGGCAAGTAATCATATTTATGCTCAAGTTGAATTTTAATTGAGAATTGGATATCTTTAGTATTTATTGATTGTTGAAAGTTGTGAAATATGATGATGGAATTTGTTATAGGGCTCCTTGATCATTCAAGTTGAGCTAGGTTTTGCATTGAAAATGCTTCCTTAATTCATGAGGTTGAGCTTGAATGTGTAATAAAATAATCAGTACTCTCATAATTAATTTGAGATAAAAATAAGAATTACATAATTATCCTTGAATGGGAAGGTAATTATTCCACACTTTCCTACTTAGTATCCTTGATTTTGTGCAAACTGTGTTCTACTTTAGTATAGTGGATTTCGGAGACGATCCTGTATGAGGGCAGGGTATTCGAAATTCCATGTGAACCATGGAAATGACTTCTTGTGAGGAAGGGGATCCTGTGTTCTTGAATAAATTCCTCATAGTATTAGTATAATCCTCACGTATTAACTCCCTCATAAGATACCAGTGGCAGTGCGAGGCCCTGACTCACTCCCTACCATGAAAATATAGGACCCGAGCTATATGAGGTGGCTCCCATCCTTGTGATGCTTGAGATATGGGTTCTGTGGGATAAGCAATAATTTGATGAATAAAAATTTGAATGAGCACTACGAATTGAATTGAATTAGTATGTTATGATTATGAATTAAATGTGTGTTTGAGTGTCTAAATGAATTTGAAATTATAGTATTGTGATTAAAGATGTTTTCTAGAAATTATTGGTAAATGTGAAACATATATATTTGATGATGGATATTTTTGAAAACTATTAAATGGAATTCTATTTCGGGAAGAGGAATAACTAAATTTGGTAGTTTGGCCACCTTCCTAGTTATATGTATATAATTATGTATTTATTCTAAGTTTTAAAAGGATGTAAATTTTTCCCGAAACAGCCAAAATTATTATGATGACATTATTTTTCATAATAGAATATATTGAGAATTAGTATTCTCACCCCTTTATTATTATGTATTCCATGATAATTCCAGGTTTAGCACTTGCAGCATCAAGAGACGAGCTGAAGAGGATATATAGTTTGTTTCTTTTGAATTTGCATTTTTGTATATTAGATGAATGGAAAATGTCTACAAGACATAGCATATGTATTGTACTATTATGTCCACTTGTAAAAACTTCTATAGCATATGTAAATTATTACACCTTGACCAGGCTCATACTTTTATATAACAATGTTTAATTTAAATTTGAAGTTTTTAATAAATATTTTACGTAATGTGCTTACTATTATTACTATAATGTAATGCCGGAAACATGAATAGAAATAATAGTAAGGGCGTTACAACATACTTAACCATTATAATGAATTCACTTAAAAATAATAGATTATGATTGCAACAAGTAATTGAGTCACTACTCAACGCCACTAGAACATTCACATACTCTCTCTATGTAAAAGTTCACAAAGAAAATTCATAATCCATAGTTAACCTCCTTACAAAGGTAGAACAATTGCACATACAATTGTTATTCAAATGCAAATGCTTGTGCAAGGTCATATGCTTATGCCTAAGAAATGCCCTAAGGTAATGTTTATGAAATGTGTTATGATAATGTTTGTACAATGTTATGAAACTTGTATATTCCCAAGAACCCGATTCCCTTGTTTTTTTTTAGGTAGTAAAGGCAAATGACTTCCTTTCACTACCTAGTAGAGAGGGGAAATGACCTCCTCACAATACTAGAAACCCTGGCCTTAAGAGCCTCTGCTCTGAGAATTTAGGACCGATTATCTCCAATTCTCTGGCCAAATGATTGTGCACATCATATAAGGTTACAATACATAGGAATAACAAGTATACAACATGTAATGTTATGGTTAAACACACATATACACCACAATAATTCACCAAAGGCTCCACTTCAACCAAGTGAAGGAGCAAAACCTAGTAAACATATAATTTTGGCTCAACTTTATCTCATAAAGGTGCAATTCATGTTTCTAGTATAACTTCATGGCTCAACCTTAGTAAATAAGGGAGAAAATCTCATTCAACATGCATCACTAGCTCAACTTCAACCATAAAGGAGCAATTAATGAAAAAGATAAGAATATAATGCCAAATAATCTCATTATTCTTGCATCTAGTACACCATATCATCATATTACAAGTGACCTTAAGTGCAACATGAATGCTTTTCAATGATCTAGAAGCATACCTATGTTAATCCACAACAATTGGATGCACAAAGGCTTAATCTTTTACATATATAATAGATGGTTATTTCCTTTATAAAATATCCCTAATCGTGTCTTAACTCATACTAAAAAACATACATAAGTAATCCTAACAAGTAGGGAAATCTTTTTCCTTAAATTGAAAAGATTGGAATAATCTATCTTTGGGCACTTAATCACTCACTTTTCCAGTGAACAATTGCCCAATGACAGCAAAGTTCACCTAGTTTTTACTGTCATTAGGTGACTAAGTGCCCAGTTTCTGAGCGATCAATCACTCAGTACTTTGACATTCTGGTCTTAGGCGATTAAGCACCCACTTTCTGGTAATTAAGCATGTAACATCCTAAATTTAATAATGACAGTATAATATATATTATACCACAATAATCAGATCTAGGCATGCTACTAACTACTAAAACATTTCCAATATAACATAACAACATTATAAAAGAAAATATGAGCTATGAATTATCGAATTTATACATAACATAGGTATTTCTCATAAATACAAATGATGTACAGAGTTTACAACTAAGCCTCTCAAGGCACAAAAGATACATGTTTTCAAAAGAAATATAAAGATAAACTAAGCCAAGCACTCCAAGCTCCTGCCTGCTCTTCACTTTCCATAAGACTTCTTCCTTGGAATCATCATGGAAATACACACACGGGGTGAGAATAACAAATTCTCATTAGTTAAATCCATAAAACATGCCATCACAATAATTCCAGCTATTTCGGGGAAAAACACAATTCTAAACTCAAGTCTCAGACATATAAAAGCTAGAAAGGTGGCAAATATCAAAATCATGTCTTTTCTCTTCCTGAAATAGGTTCTCATTTATAAATTTGTATAGAAAACTCATTTCCACAAACAATTTTCAAGTAATCACCATGCTCACAAAAACATCATCTCAAAGATTAGCAATCACCCATATAATTGTCATGTCATGATTTTGTTATGAGTAGTAACCACCCATACAATTGTCATGCTATGCCAAATTATGCCTTATGTTTATGCCTATGCAATAACCTAAACATGTATGTGGATAATGTTATGATTCCTTAGACTTAGTAGAGGAGCTTATCCTCAGTCACTTAGGAAATGTATGATATGTGTGAGCCTTGAACAAAGCAAAGGAATCTGGTTCCATAAGCCTTGAACAAGCACTAGAACCCAATTCCAAAAATCCTCTCTTGGTAAGGATTCATCATCTAGATGGTCTTCAACAATTTTGGGTAGTGAACTCATCAACTACGCGGTAATCAATAATGATCACTATGATAGGAAGGATTGGTTACCTTCTCATTCAAAATCATATTTGATCTAGGGACCACTATGATAAGAAGAGTTGATTACCTTCTCATTCAAAATCATATTTGATCCCAACAATGAGGACCTCATCCTCATCAATATAGTTATAAAAAACAATGCTTCCAATTACTACAATAACTAGCATGTCGCTTGGTTTACATTCATAACCACAAGTATGAAATATAATGATGTTAATTATCGCAAGAGATAGCATACCAATTGAATTACATCCATCATCTCAAATATGAATAACAATGATGCTAAATATCACAATAAATAACATATCAATTGATTTATATTCACCACACAAACACTTCACTAAATACTCCTATTAGAGTCTCATCACTCATTAGGAAGCATAAAAGAAGAATCTACACTAATAGGAAACTCCATTGCATCAAAATAAAACTTCATATTTCTCCTAGGTAGCCACGCCTCGGTGCCGCGGTGCCAAACTCTCGGCCACATTCATGCCTAGGTGTGACTCTCATTCATGTCGTAATGCAAGCTTGCGACAGAGAATTTAGCAGAATTCTACAGATATGGATTAGTGTTCCATTGGAACAAAACTCTCCTACAATCACTCAAAACTCAATTCCAAGTGGTTTCCAACATCAAATGAGATCCATTAACATATTGTAACTTATACAACTTTAATTTCACTCAAACAAGGAATCATGAATCACTCATCCACTTAAAAACCTAAAACTCCATTTTTAACTCAAATGGAAACCAAAGGTATGTAAGGGCTGAAAAATCCATCTTCATGCATCCAACAACTCAAAAACAAGTCATTCTCAAGTTTTCCAACAAGATTCAAGCCAAGAACACCAAAAACAACACTTTAAACCCGCACCCATCATGTCAAATCATGAAACAAGATGAAGAAAATGAAAACAAAGCATCAAAACAAGCTTCCCCCTACCTCTAATGGCTAGAAATGAAGTCACTAAGAAGCTCCTCTCCTTTTTTTCCTTCTTCCTCCTCTTTGTTAGTTGATTCTCCACCTTTTGCTCCTTGCTTCGCTTTCCCTTTGTGTTTTCCTACTTTAGCCGTGAGATGAGGATGAGAAATGAGAAAATATCTCATTTACAAGCCTAAATAGTCAAGGCAACAGGAAACAAAGAGAATCCGTGTAACACTTTGTCGCTTAAGTGATTTATACTAATACTCGATCTGTTAAGAACACTTAGATTTCATCAAATCAAGTTTCCTAACTTCTGACAAATTTAAAATAAATCCTAAGGTTCATCAAAAATCTTGTTTTGCCATTTCCATATTTTTTCATATCTGCTGGTAGTTAATCCGGTATTAAAACATACACTCAATATGCTTAAAAATGCCAAACTAACTCTGATTTAACTCAAATTTTAACTACACCATCTTCCACATATTTGTGACCTAGAAATAAAATTTTCACATTTATTTCCCTTAACTAAGCAGTTTAAGCCAATTTTAAGACTAATAACAACTATATTTCATAGATAATGTTACAGCAAAGTGACTAAACGTGCTCAGAAGATCACAAAATTAAACAGGTATGTTATGCAAGTATTAGGGTACCTCTGTATCCATATACATGTCTAACATGTTTTCCAAGGTACCTCCGTGTAACACTTTGTCACTTAAGTGACTTATACTAATACTTGATCTGTTAAGAACACTTAGATTTTACCAAATCAAGTTTCCTAACTTCCAACAAATATAAAATAAATCCTAAGGTTCATTAAAAATCTTGTTTCGCCATTTTCATATTTTTTCATATCTGCTGGTAGTCAACTTGGCATTAAAACACATATTTGGTATGCTTAAAAATTCCAAACTAACTCCGATTTACCTCAAATTTTAACTACACCATCTTCCACATATTTATGACCTAGAAAAAAATTTTCCAAATTTATTTACCTTAACTAAGCAGTTTTAAGCCAATTTAGAGGCTAATAATAGTTATATTTCATACATAGTGTTACAGCAAAGTGACTAAATATGCTTAGAAGATCACAAAATTAAACTGGCATATTAAGCAAGTATTGGGGTCTGTATCCATATATAAGTCTAATATTTTTTCAAGGGTATTACAAAGTGCCCTGCACCAGATTTATCATTCTCTATTCCTTTGAGTTTTCAACTAGTTTTTGAACCCCAAACACAAATTCTAAAAGGTTTTTAACCTCATACATAGTCCCTAAGCGTGCTAAAACCCTCACGTACAATCTTAAATCACCATATAGAGAAACATGAGTCTAGCACAACTCATCCTAACCCATTTTTCAAACCTCAAGTTAATGGAATTATATAGATGCACACAAGTTCAAGAACCTTAACCATGCATGAATTAACTCTTAAACATTCCATTGAGTCAAGAACAACACAAAGGGATCTTGCATCTAGCCAAAAATCCATTTTCTACCAAATCATGCATACTAAAAGTATCAAGAAATCGTAGAAGGGTAAAGAGCTAATCAAGAACAAACACCCCTACCTCAAGTTGTGTGGTTGATACTCAAGGTTAAGTCTTCTTGCTTTTCCTTGGTCTTTCCTCCTCTTCATTCTTCCTCTCATTCTTCTTTTCTTCATTTCTTTCTTCTTCTCTTTTCCACTGCTCCAAAATGTAAGATGAGAGAATGAGTGGAAAGAAAAAGTCAAAGATGAAGGCTAAATGGAGAAAGGTGGTGGAGAGATAAGAATGGACTTCAAATTTGACTTGGAAAAGTTATATGTCTTAGGGACACTTTAATCTTCCCTTAACAAGATTTCTTTCCATCATAGGTGTCATAGAAAATCCTAGCATTCATTTCATTCCTAGTTTCATCATTTCAAAATTTTTCATACACCTAAAACTACCACCTAAGCCCTATTACTCTTCCTCAAGTTAAATTAAACCTTAAGAATAAAGCTAATAGGCTTTCAGGTATACGCCTTAACCTATACTCATTACCAGAAAATTCCCCATCCTTTACTTGGTATCTCCACAAATTCTCATAATTTTTCAAGATATCTGCCTATTTAATTTGACCCTTAAACAGTCACTTAGTGTTATTAAAAATACTAAACTAACGTAGTTAATTATCCAACATTAACCACAGCACATTCTATTCATTTGTGACCTAGAAATAAATTCTCCTTATTTATTTCCCTCATCTAAGCAATTTATTCTAAATTCTAAACTATTATAAACTATTTTTCACATTCAGTGTTATAGCAATATAGCCCAACTAACTCAAATGGTTACCAAAGTTAACCGGTAACTCATACAATGGTTACTGAACTTCTATAACCATGATTAAGACTAATTGGTTAGAAAGGATGTTACATTTTTCTTTTCTTTTTTAAATATTTTGTCCTCAAAATTTAGTTTCTTGATATTAAAAGTTTTGGGATCTCTATCAGACATTATACTCGAAAGAATTTCACCTCCTTGACTGTGTCTAACTTATCATCTTCAATTCCTATCTAACAAAACTTAAGGGTTCCATTCTAGTAAGGATAACTTACTGAATATGAAAATTATCTAACAACTTATCTTGTACCAATCCCTTAAGAATATCCCAATGAGTTTCCAACTATTAGTACATACAAAAGGATACCATGTATAAGGTTGAAAGATTGAACCATCTCTTTTTTGCTTAGAGTGTGCACCTTTCTTGTAGCTTGATGTAATATCTTCTTTCACATGTTAGCCTTATTTATGGTTACAAAAGTATCATAATACTTGTGTGACATGTTTTCTAAATTTTGTGAGTTTCTGAGTTAGTTTAGGGACTTTGTTGCAACACTGAACGTGAAAAGTAGCTTAAAATGACTCAGATAATGACATAAATTACTTAGTTAAAGGAAATAAATATGGAGAATTTATTTTTAGGACACAAATATGTGGTTTGTGATGTAGATAAAGTTTGAGGGTAGACTAAGTTAGTTTGGTATTTTTAAGTACACTAATTTAGTGTTTTAATACCAGAATGATGAGTCAGATATATGAAAATTTATGGCAATGATGAAACTAGTGTAACGTCCTAGTACTGACATCTCCATAAAATTAAAACATTTATAAAGATAAACAACATTACAAAGTCACTACATATGTAATATTCTAATAATATATCCATAATGCACATAGGAGTCATTACAGAAAGCCTTATGAAATGTAGAAAACATGCATACATATTAATATACAGCATTAGCCTCTCGTTAAGGCATAAAGTAATACATAACCCTATAAGATTACAAAAGATGTGTAAATAAATACAAGGTTTGTAATGAAAACAAAGTAAAATAGAACTAAACTAATTCTTCAGCTTCCTTCTTCTTCATTTTCTTTCAAGAGCCTACACTTAGATTAACATGGCAACATAGTGGAGTGAGGATGAATAATTCTCAGTATGAGTAACCAAAACCAGTTATACATAACATGATAAACATAATCTTGACAATCAAGGAGTAAGACATGCTTAAATTCTTTACAAGGCTTAACTTTAATAACTAGATAAACCAAGTTAAACATACATACTTTATTACATACTTAGTTCATTTAAGAACAAGACATGTTTTACTAGGAACTCAAGTTTCTCATGTTTAGCTGCTGTAGATAGGAAGACTAAAACCCCACACTACATGTAACCCTGGCTCTTAGTCAGGAATAACTTGTTCCCTTAGGAACTTCTGACTCCCTTCTTTCTGGCCAAATAGCAATGAATGGCATGTAAGGTCATGTAATTCCCTTAATGGCATGTTAGACTTGTGTATGTGTTCAAAAGGTAGCATATGACTTGTTTAACATACATGTTTAATTTTATGATAATCTGAGTTAGTTTAGGTACTTTGTTGTAACTCAGAGTGTGAAAAGTAGCTTAAAATAGCTCAGATAATAGCATAAATTGCTTAGATAAGGAAAATAAATATGGATAATTTATTTCTAAGTCAAAAATATATAAAACAAGATGCAGTTAAAGTTTCAAGGCAAACTGAGTTAGTTTGACATTTTTAGACATACTGGTTGTCTTGTTATAGCCAGATTGACTAGTAGAAGATATGGAAATATCAGATAACGGTGAAACATTGGATGAGGAAGAAAGCAAGCAAAGGAAGGAAGAGGAAACAAAGGGAGAAGAAGAGAGAAAGAAGAAGGAATCAAAGGGGAAAAGCAAGCTTGTGATTTATTAACCATCATCACCAAAGTTTTGAGGGTTTTGATCGTGCACCACCATGGAGGCTGTGGTTCCATGGGAATTCCTTTTCCCTGAGTCTTCTTCTTCTCCCCCTCCCCATTCTGCTTCCCATCATCCTCTTTTTGTAAAGGCTCCTCCTCCTTCTTCTTCTCCTGTGCCTCCAAAGACTTTTGCACAAGCTTTAAACAATGCTTGTGACATTCCTTTAAGCCAACTACCAATCCCTTGTGTAAAAGGAGATGCAGTTGCTGTGAAAATTCCAAAAGATGAATACAAAGCTGGTATTAAAAGCTGCAAAAATAATCTTCATGGTAGATTAATGTTATCAAAAGGCAATACTCCATACAAAGTGGATGTCTTGCGTCTCAAGTTACTGCAACAATGGAAGCCTATAAACCAATGGAAGATGATTCCGATTGGTAAAGGGTTTTTTGAGTTTTCATTCTCCTTAATTGAAGATTTGAGAAAGGTGCTCGCTGTTGGTTCCTAGTCTTTATCTCCTGGAATCCTAAGACTTTTTTCATGGACTCCAATTTTTTGCCCGAATCTTATTAAGCAAACCAACACTCAATGCTGGATAAGGATTCTTGGTTTACCTCAGGAGTATTGGAGACCGAAAATCCTATTTGCTATTGCTAGAGGTATAGGAGTTCCACTATCATTGGATAATGCAACCATTACAAGGTCTCTCGGTCACTTTGCCGTGTCTTGGTGGATCTTGATTTATCAAAACCGTTACAAGATCAAATCCTGGTAGAGAGGGAGGGTTTTGCTTTTCTAGTTGGTATTGATTATGAAAAACTACCTCCTTACTACTCTTCATGCAATATAATTGGTCACTTTATTGCTATTTGTAACAAGAATGAAAAATCTGATGCAATGATTAAGGAGAATAAGGCCCCGAAAAAACCTATCAATAGGTATATTCCTAAAATCTTGGATGATAGTATTCATGTAATGGATAAATCTGTCCCTTTTAAGATTGATTCTATAAGGACTGATAAAGGGAAAAGTATCTATATTCCTTCTTCTCCTAAAGAGCTAGGAGAAACAAGTAAAATCCCAAATCAAACTATCCTTTCTTCTGCTGCAGTTTTGGGAATGTCTTTTAATGAGATTCATGAAGATATGCATAACTTGAACTCGAGGGCTCAAAAGGTTCCTGTTGTTTCAGATGATATTCCTCAGAGAATTGATTCATCTTACGATAATGTGATTTAGCAACTTTCACCAAAGGAGGTTGATGATGTAATCAATGTGGATGATAATGATGATTCTTCTTCTGTTGAGACTATCTTTGATGAATCTCTTCAGAAATTTCCTAATTATGTTTCAGATTCCATCGCTAACTGATCTGGTTCTTTAGGTGATGATTTGAATACCATTTCCCCCTCTCGGGTAGATGCTGCTCATCTAGTTCCTGATAGGCCTAGCCACACTAATGTTGTCTCAGACAGTGCTGCTAGTACTTCTAGCTTCCCTGTTTTCCTCTCATCTGACTTGGCTCCACAAGTTAAAAAAGATCTTAGATTTGTTTCAAGGTTGTGGAGTGATGACATAGAGGATCAAGCTGCTGGTGACTCTTCTCCAATTGCTATAAGAGCTCAGGATGGTGATTCTAACTCTGATTTCACTTTGGTTCTTTCAAAATCTTAGAAAAAGAAGCTTAGGCAAGCTAATCTAAAATGCATAATACTCGATCAAGGGCTAGTGCTAAGGAGAATGCCATATGAAGGCTTTCTTTTGGAATGCCTGTGGCCTAGCTAATGTTAAGACTAGGCAAGTTTTGAAAAAATTCTGTGTTGATAATAAACCAGATTTGGTGCTTCTGGCTGAACCTTGGATGGATTTTAATCGTTTCCCTGGTACTTTCTGGAACTCAATTGGTATGACTCCTTTTTGTTTTAATGATAGAGGTAATAGCCTTCTAAGTCTTTGGTGCCTTTCTTCTTCTAGTGTTTCTCTTACTGTGGTTTCTATTTCTTCCTAATTTTGTGCATTCTCTATTACTTGGAATAATCAAAATATTTTCATAGCAGCAATATATGCCTCAACCTCTCATATTGTTAGAAGACAACTTTGGAATGATCTTTCAAATTTGGAACAAGCTAATGTTGGTCCTTGGCTTTTTATTGGAGATTTCAATGCAGTTTTAGGGGCTCATGAAAAAAGAAGTGGAGGCTTACCTCTAAAAGCCTCTTGCGATGACTTCTCTTCTTAGACAAATAATGGTAAGTTCACTCATGTTTCTGCAAGGGGAGCTTTCTACACATGGTCAAATTGTAGAAGCTCTTCTGCTCACTCAGAAAAGAGGTTAGACAGAGTTGTTGTTTATGATGCTTGGATTGATTTTTGGAGTTACATGTCATGTTGTACTTTGCCAAGGAATTGCTCGGATCATTTTCTTATTTTGCTGAATGTCAGCTCAGGTTCTAAGGCCTTCCCTTCTTCTTTCAAATTTTTCAGCATGTGGACAGAACATGCAGATTGTTTAAGATTAGTTAAAGAAACCTGGTCCAAAGATGTAGTAGGTTGTCCTATGTTTTGTTCTAGTTCAAAAACTAAAAATGCTAAAGAAAGAATTTAAATGTTGGAATAAACTTATTTTTGGAGATGTTAAACAGCAAGTTGATGCAGCTATGGCTGAAGTTGATTTGATCCAACAGCAACTTGACTCTTCTGGTTATTCTGATACTTTACATGATCATGAACTAAAAGCTCAATTGAATTTGAACAAAGCTCTTTCAATTGAGGAATCCTTTTGGAAGCAAAAGTCCAATCTTAATTGGTTTTGTCATGGTGATAGGAATACAGCCTTCTTCCACAGGGTAACAAAAATTAGACATGCTTCAAAGCAAATGTCTATTTTAAAGAAGGGAGATGAGATTCTTTATTCTATTGAGCTAATTGAACAGCAAGTGCTAGACTTTTATCAGGATCTTTATGCCTTTAGTAATTCTTGTGTTGATAATGGCCTTATTGATAAAGTGATTCCACCTCTTGTTTCTATGGAAGATAACACTATGTTCTCTAATGTTCCTACAATGGAAGAAGTTAAATTGGTAGTTTTCTCCATCAATGGTTCTAGAGCTCCTGGTCCAGATGGCTTTAGGGGTCACTTCTATCAAACTTTCTGGCATGTTATTGGTGAGGATGTCTATAAAGTTGTCCTACAGTTTTTTATGCAGAATTGGATCCTTCTAGGCCTTAATTCGAATTTTGTTGCTTTGATTCCTAAATTCGCTGAGGTTGACAGAATTGAAGATTGTAGGCCTATTGCCTTGGCAAATTTCATTTCCAAAATAATAACCAAGGTTTTGTAGATAGGTTGGCTTTGATTGCTCCCAAGATTGTTTTAGTACAACAAAGCGACTTTTTGAAAGGTAGACACATAACTGAGTACATTTGTTCTGCATCTGAGGCAATTAATCTTCTGGATTTCAAGTCTTTTGGTTGTAATTTGGCATTAAAATTTGATATTAAAAAGGCTTTCGATACTCTAGATTGGGATTTCCTTCTGAAAGTTCGCTCATCCTTTGGCTTCTACACTCAGTTTTGCAATTGGGTAGAAACAATCCTCAATTTTGCTAAGCTCTATTTTCTGGTAAATGGCAAACCAGTAGGCTACTTCTCTTATAAAAGAGGTGTAAGACAAGGGGATCCTTTGTCTCCTCCTTTATTTTGCCTAGCTGAAGATGTTTTAAGTAGAAGTATCTCCTACTTGGTGGACAGTAATCAGCTAAAGCCAATGTCAAGGCCTAAGAATGTTGTTGTTCCTTCACATGTCCTCTTTGCAGATGATATTCTTGTTTTTTGTAAAGGGACTAAGCAGAATCTTAGGAATTTGATGCAGCTTTTTAAAGATTATGCAGATATTTTAGGCCAACATTTGAGTTTACCTAAATGTAAATTTTACTCTGGTACTATAACACCCATCGATTTAATAACCATGACACAATCGTCATTATACCATGGTTACTAAATTTTGGCGTGCTACAACTTTCAAATAATATTTTATCCAAATTAAACCATTGTGCATATACAGAAAATATGAGCCACGGATAAAATAATATATAAGCCGTCATTAGCATATATAATTCAACAAGCCAAAATCAAAGTACAGTTCATAGGACTAGATAATTAATTTAAAGCATACATAGCACGGCGCATTTCACATCATGCTCAAAATAAAATACATCAAGTTGGGCTTCAGAATGCAGGTATACTCAGATTACACCTTAATATAAGTAATGTAGAAGGAAACATAAACTATCCATAAAGACATCCACGTCTAAGGAGTTGGGCACTCTATCGGATCTACTTTGGGATCCTCCCCTGGGTCACCTGAAGACACAAAGACAGGATAGAGTGCAGTCCCGCAAGCAGGTGCCCTAACAACTGATGCGATCGAATCCTCGTCGTCTCTAGGGGTGTGAAACGGATCACCACATAGCTCCCGAATAGGCAAAACAAACTCCAGATGCACCGATGTAGTAAGAGTCAGGATAGGGTCTCCATCACGAGTCCTCCTCACAGTTAAGATCAGGTCTCCAACATATCGTACGCGCTCTCTAGCCCAGTCGACTCGCCACGCATTGGCGCCACCAATGAACACAATCCTAACGAACCCAATAGAACCCCTTCTTGCCGACATCATTGAGTATAAGAGATCGAACCAAGTAAAATCCAGAAGGAAACAATCACGTCTCCTCAGCAGTCTTTAACCAAGAGTTACATAGGACAAGAATAATGCATACGAGAGGTGAGATATCCAGCTTCACTACCAATCATAGCAGTAAGAAACAGGAACGGCGTAGGACACCCACATAGCATTACAAGAAATATAAACAGTATCAAGAAGTAGATATTAAAAAACTTAACAATTTCAGGCAGTTATAACATCAATAAGATAGCAGTTCCAATCATCATATAAATTAAATGCCAAGTAATATCTTGACTCACTATGCACATGTACATGACATCAAAATCCTACTCCATGGAGCTAGACACAAACATCAGAGAGAATGATCAGGGAGACATGCCAGTATCTCGTCAGCCATAAAATCAAGTGCTAGTCATAATATAATTAATCATTTTGCGCAACAAGGCTTTATACAGCGGCATTCCCATAAGATCGCGATATAGGACAGTGTCTAGTCAAGATCGTCGATGCATTCGCATCAGTTTGTCCCACGGCCCAGAGGGGCTACCAACTGTCCGCTGTGAGACGCCCGCGCCCCGATACCCCCAAGGTCAACTACAGGACCTACACTAGTCTACTCGCACCCGCACTAAGGTGTGATTCAACTCCGAGGCAACATAGCCTTGACAAATAGTCCATCAAACTTCCACATTGCATGTTGACTCAATGCATACATCATGTATATTCAACAACAATATACTTTCTATAACATGCCACAATTTTGGCTAAGGTAAGCATCAACATATTCTTGATTCACTCATGGACTCACAATAAATATTATTAAGTCCTTAAATAATGCATTACACCTTTAGGGTACATTATGGAATTATGCCTAATTTTTTACATTCTTCTTAATAAGTTTCTCTTTTAGAGAAATATTCTCACATTATTCATTTAATCATTATTATTTTAATTACATAAGTCCATCATTAAATTTTAAACCTAATTCCCTTAGAATGATTTAAATTGAATTATTTATCATTCTTACTTGCACCCATGGTATTGTTTTAATTAAAATTTATTCTAAGTTTTTAGATAAAACTCCATTCTTGGTTCTTTCTATTTTATGAGTCCCTAATTAATTCCTAATTATCCAATTAATTAAGTTTTACTTCAATTTAATATTTCTTATGAGATTCTTCTCTAGTGAGATCTCTCTTACTTATTAAGCTCCTTAGTTTAGATTTAGCCGTATTTACTTAGAGAATTATTTCTAAGATTTTTCCTAAGTCTCACACACCCTTATTTACTTCTTAGGTCTAAACATTCCTTTTAGGTTATCAAATTGATTTCCTTCCATTACATTATTAACTATTTAATCACTTAATTAATTAAATTTATAGTTTCATAAAGTTACATGAATTAAGCCAAAATTAACCCTAGAGGCCGTGAGCCTATCTAAGATTTGGATTCCCAAATTTTCATTCAATTAATTACATATTATCCTTTTAATTAATCATATCTTCAACTTGTTACAAATTTTCACCAAGAACACCCAATTTTTGGGTTCATGGCCATGAGCCTCTTAGGAAAGGGCAAGGGTCATTTTGCTTCCATTCAAGCTTTCAATCCATCCAAGCACGTCAATATACATATTCAATCAACCAAACAACTCAAACAAATTAAAAACAATACATAGTCATAAAAGTCATACAACAAAGAGAGTGACCCTAAATGAGGTTTCTCACAACCAACACAAAATCAAGTTCCCTACTACCAAGAGAGGTTGAAGAGGATTATCTCCCTCTTACGTAGAGAAGAAAACAAGCAATGGGACTCCCTTGGAGCTCCAAGTGAAATTCGGATTACACCCTTCAAGGAAACCCTAAGAACATCAAACTCACAAGAATCACAATCAAAGCTTGAAAAAGGCATCCATGATCACCATAATGACCATGGATCACGAAAATGGGATGGAAAGATGATAAAGTTATGAACTTTCACCTCAAAGTCTCCAACTTTAAAGCTTGATGGAGAAAAACGAAAATGGTGAAAATGGATGATCAAGTGATGTTTTCCAAAGAGAAAAGGTTAATGGTGATGAGAAGGTTTAATAAATGTGATTATTTGAAACAAACAAAAGAAAAATGGAGGATGATGGTCGTGTGTGGCCGGCAGTTTTGGAGAGAAAAGGGGAAGAGAAAAGTTGATTCCTTTATTGGTGATTTTAACAAGAAGAGAAAAGCTTCAATGGAGGGATGGATTCAAGCAAAGTGGTTGCTTGAAATAAATCAATAATGGTGGAAGAAGAAGATGGTGCAGTCGTGGAGTGTAGAGAGAAAGAGGAGAAAATGAGAGAAAGATGAAGGTAGAGAGAGAAAGTGATAGTAAGAAAATGTGATGACTTTTAGGGTTTGAAATTAGATAGTATGATTTAATTAAGTGAAGCACAAATTCCTTGGCTCCAACATGGGGCTGCTGACGTGTGGGAGAGGCAGGAGAGAGAGAGAGAGTGGTTAGCTTCTTTGAGAAGCTTGGAAGCTTTTCCAATAAAGAAGGATTGATTAGACATAAAGAGGATTGTTTTAGGATAAGATAAGGTGATAAAGTAATTAAAAAATAAGGTGAGTAGGATTTTACTACAAGTTATTACCCGATGGATAATTATTGCAGTACACAAGCCAGTATTAATTATCCATCGGATAATAGAGCGTACTGTAAAATTTTATTTAACAGTGCATACAGAGGTTTTATTTATCAAATAAAACCTCAAAAAATGTAAACT
Source organism: Ormosia semicastrata (assembly GCA_029884595.1). Lineage (NCBI taxonomy): Eukaryota > Viridiplantae > Streptophyta > Magnoliopsida > Fabales > Fabaceae > Ormosia > Ormosia semicastrata. Next base: position 84,405,178 of record JAQQTO010000060.1, read on the forward strand.
TTGTAAACTGTGTCCGGCCTCAGGTTTATTAAGATCCCCCGTCGATGCTTCCACAGTTCAAAGTTTACCAGCCTCAGGGAAAACATTTCATTTTCCTGGCTCCGCTCACGCGCACGTAAAACGAGAAATATACTATAATATTTGACAATTCCAGAAAAATTCAAAAAAATTCTCAAAAATCACAAATATTAGAAAATGACTATTCATCACGAAACAAACATTTTTCTAGGGTGTTACACTGACTTTACTCAGTGTGCACGTAAAATGTAGAATATATTAAAATATTCAGCATTTCTGAAAGATTCTAGAAGATTTTTCAAAATTCACAAATATTAGGAAATGACTATTCATGATGAAACAAACAATTTCTGGGGTGTCACACTAACTCTGCTCAGTGTGCACGCAAAATGAGAAATATATTAAAATATTTGACATTTCTAAAAAAATTTAGGAAAATCACAAATATTACAAAACGACTATTTATAATGAAATAGATAATCTTCGGGATGTTACAACTCTTCCCTTCTAAAAAGAAATTTCGTCCTCGAAATTTTCATACCTTAGAATCTAGCTCCCAAATTGTGCCTCCAATTACATCACCCCAAATCACTTTTACTGACGTAATATGTTTTCTCCTTGAATTATTGGCATCCTTTCCTGAGTCATCTTAACTTTATCCTCTGCTTGTTGTACAAGCTCGGGTCCAATCGTAACCCTTTACTGTCTCGGTGCCAACACAAAAGTGTCTTACATACCATCCACGTAATGCCTCATATTTAACTCTTTTTAATCAATCAGATATTTTTGACTCTTTATGATTACTGTAGAGGTTAAATGTTGCTCCATGTAGAAATGCCTTCATATCTTCAACGCAAGCACACAACGGCTAGCTCTAAGTTTATGGAGGGTAGTTCTCCTCATGTACTCCCGATTACCTTGAAGCACACGCTATCACTTTCCTATTCTGCACCAGCATCCATCGTAAAATTGCTTCGAATTTTTACGGATGCCCAAAATTTTCTTCTTATGAATCTACGTGTCCCAAAATGAACTCCCTCCAACCAGAATTCGTGGTTGGACAACTTCTCATGCAACATCCTCCTATTCTTTAGAATTTTAAGGAATCACAATGAGAGATTTGGTACGTTCCTCTGATCTTTAAGAGTAAGTCAGAATGTCACCATCAAGGACATTGACAAATCTGCTTCAACAGGGAAGAGAGATCCCATTCATGTAACCGATGAATACTGCTGAGGTGCACATTGCACGGAATGACGTTACCAAAAACTAGTAGTGCTCATAAAGCATTAGAGAAAGTTGTTTATGAAATATCTTCCACCTTCGAGCGAACTTGTAGATAACCAAAATGCAAACTGATCATGGAAAAAACAGCGGCTTCCTTCAGTTAATTCATTATGCCATCTATCCTTGATCTCAACAGAAACGTTACATAGGGTATGTTCTTCTCTAACCGTGCTACATTCGGCGCACTGTTATGATTCAAATTCAGGAACACAATTCCTCAGTCGAAGTGTACTAGAAACATTATAATGGTCAAAAGGAAAAGATAGGGAAGTCACTCGGTCTACCACTGGACTCGCCTGACAAAGAATATGATATGGTCCAATAAAACTTAGGAATGAGTTTCATGGATTCAAATCCAGGAAATTTTTATCTCAAGAGACACTAAATTTCTGTTGAAACAGAATGACGAGACCTGGTTAGAAACAACCAATTCCCTTCCTGAGATCAAGCCTATTCATGAAGAAAGCAAATAACTGAATTGGCAAAAGGGTTTCAATTTCTAACAACAATAGGATAGTTTTAAACAAACTTATGTAATGAGAGCAGGCCTGTAAACCAGAACAATAATATTCAAGTCGAAAGGAAGTAAATACACAGACAACCCAATCCCAAAAATAAACTCTTAAATTTTCATTGGAACATTTCAACAGGATATGGTCGGAAAATAACCAATCCCTTTTTCTCAACATTATATTTGATTTGTAAAAGAAGTAAACAAATCAGATCAACAGAAGGATTCAGTCTTTAACAGGTCATAGAAATAATTTAAACAACTTGGCTACCATCAACAAGTTCTTAGTAGTAGAAATAGAAATAACTTAGTCAAAAGGTGTCGAAGATACAAATGATCCTAATAGACTCATACAGTCATATGTCACAAGGAAATGGGTTATCCCCAGAATTATACAATGGAATCACAGGGTTATCTACTGTAACACAGTCCCCTCCTTATTTCGGTCTTCAGTCTGGGTGGAGGAATTAACTCTCCCTTGTTCGTGAGATTTTGAGGTACATACATCTCCGACGTAAGGCTTCATCCTTTGCGAAGTACAGTTCCTAGTCACAAGTCCTAGCTCTCTGCATTTCAAATAAATTATCCCCTTGACTGCACGCCGAGGCTTCGTCCCATGCAAAGCACAATCCCTTGACACATGTCCTTGCTTTTCGCACTTGAAACAAATTACTCCTTTGATTGTACAGTCCCTTGTTAAGTGGTCCTTTCCGCACTTGAGGCAGATTACCCTCTTGATCTTATATTCCTTCGTTGAATGGTTCATTCTACACTTCTTACATTTCTATAAAAGTGTCATGGGATGACTAGGTCTGCCACCACTAGCATTACCCCCAGTTGGTTGCTGTTGTTGTTGATTCCCTAGTAGTCGCGAGTTCGATTTCCACTTGAACTGATTGATCATTCTATTATTCCTCTTTTGCAACTTAGGTAGTTCAGAGTTACTCCAAAACTGACTTTCTCCCAATAAATTCTGAACCTCGACTTCTAACTTCTGTTGCTGTACGGTCCTCTGACTCGGTTGTACTGTTACACCAGCCCTTCCCTGCATTGCTTCCACCATCGCATCCACCCCTTTGTTATTACGTTCCACGTTCCTACCCGTACGTCTTCCGCGAGCCATTGTCTTCCTTCAAAAATAGACAGTCAAGCACAATGGAGACAAGAAGTAACCATTTCAGACAATATTGTCTCCTTTCGGAAACCAAACACAAAAGTCACACAACACAACAAGACAAACCAAACCACCAAACCCATAATACTTTAACTTGAGCTCCTTCATTCTGCCTTCTATGGCGCAATCTCCTGTAGGTCTTTATCTTCCAAGTAGCTCCTTAAACCATACTTACGCCAAATATTTTTCTCCCAAGAGAATTCAGTTCTCCAAAACGTCTTGGATGCTTCAGTCCACAAACTTTAGAAGCCCTATTTAACTACTCACTTCTAACCCATTGACTCAAACAATTCTAGAGGTAACACAACAAGGGTATAAATGCAAGTAAACCCTAGGCAAGTTCAGTCATGCCAACTGAGCTTCTTACTAAAAGAACTTCTATTTGCTTAATATGCCTAGGTGAAGTCATAATTTTTCATCCACACAGAACATTACACATTGAGTGGGCCAATACTCAATATTATGTGTCTATGCAATAGTAGCTACCAACATTCAACCTATGGCAAGCCATGCCTTTCTTTCCCAAACATCTCTATCAAGAGACAAGGAAGTGCACAATATATGAAGAAACTTCTAACATGTCTAAGCATAGTCAGTCCATACCCCGGCTCAACAGGATGAATTGAGCTCTGATACCACCTAATGTAACACCCCTCGATTTAATAACCACAGCACAATCATCATTATACCATGGTTACTAAATTTTGGCGTTCTACAGCTTTCAAATAATATTTTATCCAAATTAAACCATTATGCATATACAGAAAATATGAGCCACGGATGAAATAATACATAAGCCGTCATTAGCACATATAATTCAACAAGCCAAAATCAAAGTATAGTTCATAGGATTAGATAATTAATTTAAAGCATACATAGCACGACGCATTTCACATCACGCTCAAAATAAAATACATCAAGTTGGGCTTCAGAATACAGGTATACTCATATTACACCTTAATATAAGTAATGCAGAAGGAAACATAAGCTATCCATAAAGACATCCACGTCCAAGGAGTTGGGCACTCCATCGAATCTACTTCGGGATCCTCTCTCGGGTCACCTAAAGACACAAAGACAGGATAGAGTGCAATCCCGCGAGTAGGTGCCCTAGCAACTGATGCCATCGAATCCTCGTCGTCTCTAGGGGTATGAAGCGGATCACCCCATAGCTCTCAAATAGGCAAAGCAAACTCCACATGCACTGATATAGTAAGAGTCAGGATAGGGTCTCCATCACGAGTCCTCCTCATAGTCAAGATCAGGTCTCCAACGTATCGTACACGCTCTCTAGCCCAGTCGACTCACCACGCATTGGTGCCACCAATGAACACAATCCTAACGAACCCAATAGAACCCTTTCTTGACGACATCATCGAGTATAAGAGATTGAACTAAGTAAAATCCAGAAGGAAACAATCGCGTCCCCTTAATAGTCTTTACCAAGAGTTATATAGGACAAGAATAATACATACAAGAGGTGAGATATCCAACTTCATTACCAATCATGGCAGAAAGAAATAGAAACGGTGTAGGATGCCCACATAGCATTACAAGAAATATAAACAGTATCAAGAAATAGATATCAAACAACTTAACAATTTTAGGCAGTTATAACATTAATAAGGTAGCAACTCCAATCATCATATAAATTAAATGCCAAGTAATATCTTGACTCACTATGCACATGTACATGACATCAAAATCCTACTCCATGGAGCTAAACACAAACATCGGAGAGAATGATCAGGGAGACATGTCAGTATCTCGTCAGCTATAAAATCAAGTGCTATCCAGAATATAATTAATCATTTTGCGCAACAAGGCTTTATACAGCAGCATTCCCACAAGATCGCGATATAGGATAGTGTCCAGTCAGGATCGTCGGTGCATTCACATCGGTTTGTCCCATGGCCCAGAGGGGTTACTAACTGTCCGCTGTGAGACGCCCGTGCCCCGACGCCCCCAAGGTCAACTACAGGACCTATACTAGTTTACTCGCACCCGCACTAAGGTGTGATTCAACTCCTAGGCAACATAGCCTTGACAAATAGTCCATCGGACTTCCACAATGCATGTTGACTCAATGCATATATCATGTATATTCAATAACAATATACTTTCTATAACATGCCACAATTTTGGCTAAGGTAAGCATCAACATATTCTTGATTCACTCATGGACCCACAATAAATATTATTAAGTCCTTAAATAATGCATTACGCCTTTAGGGTATATTATAGAGTTATGCCTAAATTTCTACATTCTTCTCAATAAGTTTCTCTTTTAGAGAAATATCCTCACATTATTCATTTAATCATTATTATTTTAATTACATAAGTCCATCATTAAATTTTAAACCTAATTCCCTTAGAATGATTTAAATTGAATTATTTATCATTCTTACTTACACCCATGGTATTGTTTTAATTAAAATTTATTCTAAGTTTTTAGATAAAACTCCATTCTTGGTTCTTTCCATTTTATGAGTCCCTAATTAATTTCTAATTATCCAGTTAATTAAGTTTTACTTCAATTTAATATTTCTCATGTGATTCTTCTCTAGTGAGATCTCTCTTGCTTATAAAGCTCCTTACTTTAGATTTAGCCGTATTTACTTAGAGAATTATTTCTAAGATTTTTTCTAAGTCTCACACACCCTTATTTACTTCTTAGGTCCAAAGATTCCTTTTAGGTTATCAAATTGATTTCCTTCCATTACATTATTAACTATTTAATCACTTAATTAATTAAATTTATAGTTTCATAAAGTTACCTAGAGAAGAAAACAAGCAATGGGACTCCCTTGGAGCTCCAAGTGAAATTCGGATTCCACCATTCAAGGAAACCCTAAGAACATCAAACTCACAAGAATCACAATCAAAGCTTGAAAAAGGCATCCATGATCACCATAGTGACCATGGATCACGAAAATGGGATGGAAAGATGATAAAGTTATGAACTTTCACCTCAAAGTCTCCAACTTTAAAGCTTGATGGAGAAAAACGAAAATGGTAAAAATGGATGAACCAAGTGATGCTTTCCAAAGAGAAAAGGTTAATGGTGATGAGAAGGTTTAATAAATGTGATTATTTGAAACAAACAAAAGAAAAATGGAGGATGATGGTGGTGTGTGGCCGACAGTTTTGGAGAGAAAAGGGGAAGAGAAAAGTTGATTCCTTTATTGGTGATTTTAACAAGAAGAGAAAAGCTTCAATGGAGGGATGGATTCAAGCAATGTGGTTGCTTGAAATAAATCAATAATGGTGGAAGAAGAAGATGGTGCAGCCGTGGAGTGTAGAGAGAAGGAGGAGAAAATGAGAGAAAGATGAAGGTATAGAAAGAAAGTGATAGTAAGAAAATGTGATGACTTTTAGGGTTTGAAATTAGATAGTATGATTTAATTAAGTGAAGCACAAATTCCTTGGCTCCAAAATGGGGCTGCTGCCGTGTGGGAGAGGGAGGAGAGAGAGAGTGTGTGGTTAGCTTCTTTGAGAAGCTTGGAAGCTTTTCCAATAAAGAAGGATTTGATTAGACATAAAGAGGATTGCTTTAGGATAAGATAAGGTGATAAAGTAATTAAATAATAAGGTGAGTAGGATTTTACTTCAAGCTATTACGCAATGGATAATTGTTGCAGTACACAAGCCAGTATTAATTATCCATCAGATAAATTTTATTTAACAGTACGTACAGAGATTTTATTTATCAGATAAAACCTCAAAAAATGTAAACTTTGTAAACTGTGTCCGGCTCGGGTTTAGTAAGATCTCCCATCGATGCTTCCACAATTCAAAATTTACCAGCCTTAGGGAAAACATTTCATTTTCCCGGCTCCGCTCAGTGCGCACGTAAAACAAAGAATATACTATAATATTCGACATTTCTAACAAAATCCAAAAAAAATTTTAAAAATCACAAATATTGGAAAATGACTATTCATCATGAAACAAACAATTATTCGGGTTGTTACATTGAATCTGCTCTGTGTGCACATAAAATGAGGAATATATTAAAATATTCAATATTTTTGAAAAATTCCAAATTTTTTTCCAAAATTCACAAATGTTGGGAAATGACTATTCATGATGAAACAAACAATTTTCAGGGTGTCACACTGACTCTGCTCAACGTGCACGTAAAATGAGGAATATATTAATATAGTCAATGTTTCCGGAAAAATCCAAGAAAATTCTCAAAAATCACAAATATTACAGAATGACTATTTATCATGAAACAGATAATCTTTGAGATGTTACAGGTACTGCTAATGTAAGGAGGCTGCAAGATATTAGTTCAACTCTATGTTTCTCTTCGGGTCATACTCCCTTTATTTACCTTGGAGTTCCAATCTTTAAAGGAAGACCTAAAATGATTCATCTCCAGCCTATAGCTGACAGGATCAATGCTAAGTTAGCTTTTTGGAAGGGCTCTCTCCTTTCAATAATGGGGAGAGTCCAATTGGTTAATTCTATTATTAGTGGAATGCTTCTACATAGCTTTCAAATATACTCTTGGCCTATTGCTCTGCTGAAATCTATTGACAAATGGATTAGGAACTTTGTTTGGTCAGGGGATATTCACTCAAAAAAAGTGGTTATTGTTGCTTGGAAAAAGGTTTGTTCTCCCATTAGTGAAGGTGGTCTTGGACTTAGATCAATTCGAGCCATAAATGATGCTGCCATACTCAAACTTAGTTGGGAAGTAATGTCATCCAATGCTGCCTGGGCTAAACAATTGAGGGACAAATTATTTAAACATAAGCAACCTATTTCTTCTTATTGTAAATCCTTTATTTGGCATGGTCTTAAAAGGTTCTGCAGCATCATTGCTCTAACTCTTCTTGGCTGATTGGTGATGGATCTCAAGTAAACTTCTAGAATGATAAATGGTTATCAAGACCAATTGTGAATTATATTGGTATTCCAGCTGATATGCAAGGAATGGTGGCTGCTAATGTAAGTGATTTCTTGAGTAATAAGACTTGGAACTTACCTGAGATCTTTCTTGATAAGTTCGCAGCCTTGTCTAATGAAATTCAATCAATTCATATTCCTTTTTCAAATGAGCAGGACATGTTGGTTTGGAATGATTCAGATTCTGGTATTCTGAGTTTCAAGGAAGCTTTTGACTTTTTGAATCCTATAAATTCCAGTGATAAATGGTTCAGTCATATTTGGAAACAATGCATCCCTCCCTCGAAATCTTTTATTATTTGGAGACCGCTTTATTCTGGGATGCCTACAGATGATAACCTCAAAGCTAGAGGTTTAATTGTGGTTTCCATTTGCAACCTTTGTGGGGAGATTGATGAAACATCATCTCACTTGTTTTTAGATTGCAAATATGCTGCTAGTCTTTGGGCTTAGTTGAGCTATGTAATTGGCATTCTTATTAACTACTCTTCTGTTTCAGTAGTTCATTCCTTAATCTGTGATGCTTCATGGTGCAGTCAGGTTGCTAATATAGTCCTTGCAGCAGTTATTAATGTCTTCTAGACAATTTGGTTTTGTAGAAATCAATGTAGATTTAAGAACTCTTGGATTAATTTTAATAAAGCTAGAAGGCTCATTGTTTCAGCAACCTCCTTATTTGGTTCTTTTTCTAAGGGAACCATGTCAAATTCAATGGCAGATTTCCTAATCTTAAAGGCTTTTTCAGTAGAAGCTCATGTATCAAAAGCTTCTACGATCATGCAAGTTGATTGGTGTCCTCCATTAACAGGTTGGATAAAATGTAATGTAGATGGAGCTGCAAAAGGATGTCCTGGGCATGCTACAGGGGGAGGCCTTTACAGAGATTCGAATGGTGCTTTCTTGGGAAACTTCTCTTCTTATTTTGGTATTCAAAATTCTATATATGCAAAATTTTCAGCAGCCATCATTGCAATTGAGTATGCTTCTCATAAGGGTTGGAATCACCTTTGGTTGGAATGTGACTCAAAAATTGTAGTGGATGCTTTCTCATCTAAATACATTGTGCCTTGGAAGCTAAGAACAAGATGGAAGAATAGTCTTAGTTTGTGTAGGGCAATGAATTTTAGAATATCTCACATTTTTAGGGAAGGGAATAAATGTGCAAATAAACTTGCTAATCATGGGATTTTTACCAAATCTACTATTTGGTGGATTCTTTTCCTTTTTTTATAAGTGAGGACTTCTTTCATGATAGATTGGGTCTTCCTTATTATAGATTCAAATAATGTATTTTCTTTGCATGGGTTTTGGCTTATGTCCCCCCATGTTTTTTTGTATTACTTCTTTTTTTTATTTTTTAATAAATTTTTGGCTTGCTACAAATGATTGGGGGAATCTGGGGTGCCAACCTAGTTAGGATTCCTTTATCTCTAGTGATGCTTTAGCAAGCCAATAGTCTTTTATAAAAAAAAAAAAAAGATAACGGTGAAACAAATTTTTTGTGAATCTTAGTATTTATTTTAAAGTTGTTGGAAGTTGAAAATCTTGATTTAGCTAAATCTAAGTGTTTTTAGTAAATCAGGATTTATCAGTTATGGCCTAAAGGCTTTAAGGGTCATTTGTTTCTCTTTTATAAGCACTTGTTCATGGCTTCTTTGTTTCATCAGCAGAAATAGTAACCGCGAGAGAAGAAAGGAAAGAAGAGGAAGCAAAGACCAAGGAAGAGGAGGAGAAAAAGAGAAAAGCTAAAGGCAAAGCCAAGGTTTGAGATCCACGAAGCTTGAATCTCCAAGACAGCTGCCAAAGGTAGGGGTTTTATGTTCATCTTCATCTCTTTTCTCTATTTTCCCTATAGATGCACTTATGGTGCATAGTAGGACTGATAACTGCCGAGGCTACCAAATTTAAATTAATTTATAACCGAATTACCAAAACTACTTACAGTATATGGTAACTCCAGGTCGAGCCTGTAGATCACTCTAATTACATAATTAGATTAAGAGGTTGATAAACAAGGGGAAAGGGTTTGTAAGATTAAATAATAGAAAGCAATTAAAAAGAGTAAACTGAATTTGGAAAATAACTAATTCAAGAGAATTAACCAATCTTGATCTTAATCCATCCTTGATCACTAAAGGTCCATTCAATTATCAATCAAACCCTTAGTCTTAGATCACATCAAGATGCTTCTCAATGATCCATGGATCTTCTACTAGAAACGCTTCCAGAATTCAATTAATTAAGGTTAGACAAATTAAGCATCCATCCAAAACCCAAATTAACTTAAAAACCAAGATCCAACCAAGCTAAACATTTCATCAAACACCTTCAATGCATTGTTTAGTCTCTGAATTCCTCTCTTAACACATGGTAATTACACAATTATCAAATACAAATCCCAATCAAATTAAGCACTCAATCAGAATTAGAGAAAAAGAGAGGAATGAGAGAAACTAGATTAACAATTGAATGTAAACAATTAAGATAGAATCTCAAGATTAAGCATCAAGAATGTTCAATCCCTTAGATTGATTAAAGGCCCTACCCCTCCATGAATGGGAGGAAAGAACTCAGAAAAAAATAAGAGAAGATCTAGAGAGACGGAAGAGAAGAGAGAAAGACTTAGATCTAGAGAGAGTGTGAAAAATGTAGAATGAGAGCTCTTCTCAGATTTCTATTTCTACAGCTATAAACTGCCCTCTAAATTGGCCTGTAGTGTCTCATTACACTTTCCAAACACAGTTGGTCCTTGTAGGAATGTAATGGCCCAAGTATCATCTGAATTGGATTTGAATTGATCAAGATATGCTCACTTTAATGCCATATGTTCCGCAAACCTGAGTCTGGTTTGAAATTCTAGGCCCAATTTGGTCTGTTACACATCCGATTAAGACTTTGAGCTCTTCATCAAAGTTGTAGAGCTTCCTCTCAGCTTTCTTACAAGGTAAATAACATAATTTTCAGATATCTAGAACTCAAGTTATGGAAGAAATACAGAAATAGCGTCAAAATTCAATAATGTTGGAAAAATTCAATTTGGCCCAATTTGAGCCCAAACTTACAAAACATGACTAAGCTCAATCAATTAAGTATACGGAGAGTGTAAATGACTAAAAATAAGGGTTTATTAATGTATAAACTATGTGATTATCAAATTCTCCCACACTTAGCTTTTTGCACTCTTGGGCAAATTACATAAGACCAAAACTAGGGAACAAAGAAAAACAAGCCAAACTCAAAAGCTAACAACTCTAAAAGACTCAAATTCCAATGACATTCAAGAATGCAAAAGTTATAAGCAAGAAGAGAAACCAATGATTTAAGGGAACAAAACATTCATGAGGTAACATTTCTTCATATCTCAAACAAACAAGCAAGGCATCTTCAATTTGAAAAGCATGAATCAAGAATGATAGATCCTCACAAGATACACTCTCAATCCCTCAAGTGTTTAAAAGGTAAGTATTTCACTCATCTCAACCCATGAAAATTGTACTTCCATAAGCTTACTTATCTTCTACTTTTCCACTACTCAAGCACATGCACACACAAATCAAGATGACTTTATTCAAGGTTGTAATAGGGGCAAGGTAAGGGAAGGAAACAATATGAATATGACAAGTTAAACACTCAAGAGAATAAAAGAGTATTGGGAAAGGACTTAAATGACAAGTAACAAACATGAAATTTTATCCCCCAACTCCAAATAATGCACATTCTCTTTACATATTTCCTTCTCTTTCCTTCTCTTATTTTTTATTATTTTTTTATTTTTATTTTCTTTCACAACCTTTCTTGCATTTATTATTTTTCTTTTTTTTAACATTCTATTTTTTTTAGTTTGATTCTTGTTTTTTTTTCTTTCTTTCTTTTTTTTCATTTCCTTTTTTTTTTCACCACACTCCTTGCATAATGCACATCAAATTACATAACCCCCCACACTTAAACTATTAATTACCTATAAGCAAAAGAGCTGCTCTAATGAAAATGAACCAATGCTCTCCCATTCCCGAAGGTAAGGTAAAAACATGATTTTTCACATAAGGCATATAATGAGCTAAGACAAAGGATAGGCTAATAGGCTCAAGGGGTTAATCAAAGGGAAATGATGCAAGGTTGGCTATTTGGCCAAAGTAGCTAATTCAAGAAAGAATGCCTCAATCATGTTCATGCATGCAAGTGAAAATGTAGCCAAAAACAAAATCAAAGCAAGTTCTAGAGTGATCAATTGACATGAGTGAAAATCACACAAGAAAGAGGAGAATGGTGCAAATGTTAAATCCACCAATAGACTCAAAATCTTACAAAGGTATGCATCTATCAAACTCAATCTACCAATCAAACATCCAAAACCAAGCATGTCAAATTTAAGAAGGAAGAAAATTTATTCAATCATGCTATAAACCTTGAATTTTAATTGTTTTAAACTCATAAACTTCGCAAATATCAAAACATCATTGGAAAGCAATTAAAAACACACATTTTTTCTTTAAAAAAGAAAATAGAATTAAAAATAAAAAACATAAATAGTAGCAAAATAACAAAAAATAACAAAAATAGTAGAAACAAAAATCAAGAATGAAAAAAATTAATAGCAAAAATCAAGAATGTGAGAAAATAGCAAACAAAAAATAGAAACGAAAAATTAAAAAAAATGAATTTAAACAAAACAAAAACAAAAAATAGCAGAATTAAAATTGTAAACAACAACAAAAAATAGAATGCTAAAAATTCTCCCCCACACTTAAATTTTTCATTGTCCTCAATGCAAAGCTCAAGAAAAACAGCATCCATCAAAATCATTAATTAATAAAGGACAAGTAAAAAAAAGGAGAAGAAAGAAAAGAAACATCCTTATCAAGTGAAGAGACTTCCACTAAGGTCCCATTACTTGAAGTGTAATGACCGAAACCAAGTTAAGCTTGAAACATGATTGGAAACATGACTTGAAGCAGGACAACTTCCATCAGGGTCCCATTAGCCTTCCTTAATTTTCGTGTCTGCACCACTAGAATGCAATATGTGTACTTGATCAACTTCATTTTCCTTGTTTATGTTGGACCATGGCTCAAAAAAAAAATTCACCACAGTAGTGACAGCCATTCGGTGCTCTTTTTCTCCCTTTTCTAAAAATTCTTTAATGGATTTCAACTGAAGGGTAGGTGGTTACTGCACTAAAGGTATCAAGATGGTTAAAGAAACTAATTCTGCTGATTGAACTGTAGCATCACCAATAATCTGTGTATAATCTTCCAAAACAACATAACCATAACTCATAGAATAAGAAAATTTCAAAAATATAGCAGCATCTCCCACAACAACAAAAATTTTAGAACATGCAGCATATATACTAGTCTCATCATAATCAGAAACAGCACATTCAGAACATCTAGGAAAATCAACACTATCCAAATATCCCGCAATTTCAGGAAATTCAGCTAGCATATCATCATGCATATCATCAACAAACAAATCAATGACATCTAACTAAAAAATAGAATGCTCTTTTAAATGATATTTCATATTGCCTATTGGGTTATTGACGATTTGTGAAGGCAATTGGCTTGACCCATGACTTTTCAGCTCACTCACAGTGGTTGCCAATTGCCTAATTTGAGTCTGTAAATTCTGAATGGTGGCATTAACATTCTACTGGAACTGAATGTTGTTTGTGTTCATCTGTTTCATCAAGTCTGCCAATGATGGCTCAGCTGGAGTGGCCTGGATAGACTGCTGCACAGGTTGTTGCTGTCTGAATGTAGGTGGTTGGTATTTATTGCTAGGACCTGTAGCTTGGTATCTAAATTGTTGCTGCTGCTACTGGGGCTGGTGTTGCTAACTAGAATTCCCATATTTCAGGTTGGGATGGTCCCTCCAGCTAAAGTTATAAGTACTAGAAAATAGATCATATCTTGGCTACTAGTGGGATTGCTGATATTGAGGTCTACCAGGAAAAATACTTATTGCAGCAACAGGATAGGCTTGAGTGGCAGAATTATCTTCCTAAAGTGTTGGACAGGCATCTGTAGGATGAGATGAACAAGAACAAATGCCACACACAGTTACAATTATTTGCACAGGTAATTGTTGCCATACTACTAACTATCTCACCAAAAAAGTTAATTCCTCAAGTCTGTGCTCCATTATGCAAGGTCCTATCAATCTCAGAATCAATATTAAGTGATTAGCTAGCAGAAGACCTAGTCATGCATCATCCAAAGCACACAAAACACAAAAATAACAAACAAGCAAAATACACTAGGAAACACTAAAAATCTACCAAAATAAATCTAGTTAACCTATCTAAACATTTTTAAAAATTATGGGACTTGTGTAGCATGAAAACTACACAAAAATGTAATAAAAAATATTAAAAAATTTAAAAAGTGATCTAAAAGATAGAATTTGGGTAAACCAGGGATAACCTCACAATTTACTATGAGCCTTGTTTATTAGGCCATTTTCCTTCAACTGACCAAGTTTCAGCTCATTCTGGACACATTTCTTGTCAGTACAAAATTTTGTAAAGTGACTCGTAATCACCCATTTTTGCCTGAAAAATACCAAAACACAACAACACAGGGGTTAGTGAGAGATTAGTAGTCAAATATACTCTCAATAAGATTGATCAAAACCAGAGTGATCCCTGAAAATGGCGCCAAAAATTTGATAACTGTCGAGACTACCAAATTTAAATCAATTTATAATCGAATTACCAAAACTACTTGCAGTATATGGTAACTCCGTGTCAAGCTCGTAGATCACTCTAATTACACAATAAGATTAAGAGGTTGATAAATAGGGGGGAAAGGGTTTGTAAGATTAAACAATAGAAAATAATTAAAAAGAGTAAACATAATTTGGAAAATAACCAATTCAAGAGAATTAACTAATCTTGATCTTAATCCATCCTTGATCACTAAAGGTCCATTCAATTATCAATCAAAACCTTGGTTTTAGATCACATCAAGACACCTCTCAATAATCCATGGATCTTCTACTAGAAACGCTTCCAGAATTCAATTAATTAAGGTTAGACAAATAAGCATCCATCCAAAACCCAAATTAACTTAAAAACCAAGATCCAACTAAGTTAAACATTTCATCAAACACCTTTAATGCATTATTTAGTCTCTGAATTCCTCTTTTATCACATGGTAATTACACAATTATCAAATGCAAATCCCAATCAAATTAAGCACCCAATTAGAATTAGAAAAAAAAAGAGAGGAAGGAGAGAAACTAGATTAACAATTAAATGTAAACAATTAAAATAGAATCTCAAGATTAAGCATCAAGAATGTTTAATCCATTAAATTGATTAAAGGCCTTACCCCTCCATGAATGGGAAGGAAGAACTCAGAAAAAAATAAGAGAAGATCTAGAGAGAAGAAAGAGAAGAGAGAAAGATCTAGATCTAGAGAGAGAGTGAAAAATGTAGAATGAGAAGCTCATCTCAGATTTTTATTTCTACAACTATAAACTGCCTCAAAATTGGCCTCTAGTGCCTCATTACACTTCCTAAATATAGCTGGGCCTTGTAGGAATGTAATGGCCAAGTCTCATCTAAATTAGATTTGAATTGACTAAGATATGCTCACTTTAATGCCATATGCTCCCCAAACCCGAGTCTGAACTTCCAGACCCAATTAGGTCCATTAGACATCCGATTGAGACTTCGAGTTCTTCATCAAAGTTGTAGAGCTTCCTCTCAGCTTTCCTACAAGGTAAAATGCATAATTTTCTAGAACTCAAGTTATGGCCGAAACACAGAAACAACATCAAAACTCAATAATGCTGAAAAAATTCAATTAGGCCTAATTTGAGCCCAAACTTACAAAACATGACTAAGCTCAATCAATTAAGTACATGGAGAGTGTAAATGACTAAAAATGAGGGTTTATTAATGTATAAAATATGTGATTATCAAGGATAAATTGAGTTCTAGGGGTGTTTAATGTGTTTTGCTTGCATGATTGTGCTTCTATGGTTGATTATGTTTATTACGCTTTGTATACTAGTTTTGGTTTACTTATACTAAGAAATGTTATTTCTCACCCCGCTGTATTACCATGTAATCCCAAGTAAAAGTTCTTCAAAGAAAAAGAAGAAAAAGGAACCTAAAGAGTATATTAGCATTATAGTTTACGTTACGACTGTTGTATTTTAGTACTTGTTTTGTAATGTAAAGAGTTATGCAATACTTCAAGCCTTTGCTAAGGCTAATGTTGTATATAAATATGTGCATTTTCCTATGAATTTATGTTTTCCACATTTCATATGACTCTCTATAATGTTTCCAATGAATATTATGGATATATGGATTAGGTTAATACGTATGTAATGACGTTGTAATGCTAAGTATCTCCTTGTACTCTAAGTATGTTGGGATATTAGTATTAGAGTGTTAAAGGTCACACTGATAGGCAAAACACTACCAACACATCCTAGTTTGCTTGTATCTAATACACTACATCATCACATTTCAAGTGATACTAAAACAACAATAAGTTGCTAAGGGTGCTAGACACTCATCTATAGAATTTCATACCTTTTAGAATGCTTTAAGACATAAACTTGTACATACTTTTGTATATTAACCCAAACTTTTGAAATAAAGGGTAACTTCTTTAAGCATATACCTCTTTTCAACCGTAAGGATGAAACTAAAGCTCCTAGATCTTTTTTCTAACTTTAATTTATCTTGATCAGATCACTAATCACCAATACATAGGTTTACTAGGGTTACTTTTAACCCGAAGGGTGTAGAAATTATGTTTTTCCAAAAATAAGGGACTTGTAATTGATTACATCCTCATTGTAATCGATTACAACAACTATAAACCTAAAGTCAGAAGCTTTGTAATCAATTATATGGCTCTTATAATTGATTACATCATTTCCAGAACACTAGCAATCAATTACATCTCTCTTGTAATCGATTACATCTTGCTTCTTCTCATGTTCCAGAAGCTTGGTAATCGATTACATTGCTCTTGTAATCGATTACATCCCTTCCAAAGGCCAGGTAATCGATTACATCACTCTGGTAATCGATTATATCCTACAGAAAACTAGAAAACTAGCTGTCTCATGCAGCAAACCTGTTTCTAACACCAATCCAATTCTCATACCATAGATTCTAAGTGATATCCAATTCCAAACATGATTTCTAATCATATTAGAATCATCAAACATTGACTCTAACTCATTTACACATGGATTTAGCTAACAACATAACCTAAAAACTCATTTATCAATTAACTACTCAAATGAGTATTGTAACATCCTAATACCAGTATCTCAATATATGTAGCATACAAGGAGATACCTAGCATTACAACATCACTACATACGTACTAATCTGATACATATATCCATAATGTTCATTGGAAATATTATAGAGAGCCTTATGAAATGCAGAAAACATAACATTTATAACAAAATGCATTTATATACATATACATCATTAGCCTCCCTTGGGGCACGAAGTAATACATAACTATTTAGATTACAAAAGAAGTACTAATAAATACAACAGTTGTAATATAAACTATAAATCTAATCTAATCTTTAGCTTCCTTTTTCTTATTCTTCTTGGAAGAACCTTCACCTAGAATTATATGATAACACAGTGGGGTGAGAATTAGTATTTCTCAGCATGAGTAATCAAAACCAATCATACATAACATAATAACATAGTCTTACCAATTAAGAATAAGACAAGTTACATTCTTTACAAGGTTTAACTTTAATAACTAGATAAACGAAGTTAAACATACAAACATTCATTATTACATACTTAGCTCATTTAATATCTAAGCATGTTTTACTAGGAAATTCAGACTTCTCATGTTTACCCCCTTGTAGATAGGAAAACTAAAATTTGCACACTACTTGCAACCCTAGCACTTGGTTCGGAATACTTGTCGCTTTAGGAACTTCTGACTCCCTTCCTTTTAGTTAAATGACCTCTCGTCATATAAGTCACATTCATAGGTAGACAATGCTAACTTATCCTATTTTACTTGTATTTAACACCTCTCTTCATCATAACTCTAGTGAAGCTAAGTAACAATAAGTTACCATAGGTGCTAGACACTTATCTATAGCAAACCCTTATTCTTGGTTGCTTAAAATCATACATATCTTATACATACCAAAGGATCGTTCTTTCATTGATTTATCTCTAGTAGTATATCAAACATACCCGAAGACCATCCATTATTCTTAGATGACCAAAGGCTTAGGCTTTCTCATCTATGCTAGGTAATAATTTTTCTATTGAAAATATTCTTATATGTGCCTTAACACACCTTAAGAAACATATATAAATGATCTTAACTAGCCAAGAACTTGAAAACATAAAAAATAACATTTTTTGAGTTCTTGGGCCTCATGCCGTGGCACATCTTGAGCATATCACGGTGGCCTAACCTTGGGTTTCAATAATAGATGTAGCATCACTCTCATGCCGCGGCACCACTCACCTGGCACCACAGAGCACGCAGCAAAACCAACCTCACGCTGCGGCGTAACTTCCTCATGTCGCAGTGCATATAGCATAAACCATATTCTGCAGAACCGTGGTACTGTTTTTAGTTCTTTTTATGGATTTTGGCCATTCCAAACTAGTTTCTAAGTGATTCTAAGTCCCTAATCAGTTCTTAAACACATAGGAATCATCATTCACCAACTTAAACATCTTAATTTGGATTATGAATCAAAACCCCCATACTTGACCTATAACTCATATTTTGGTGGATCAATGGTCTAAATGAAATGTTCAAAGTTTCTATCTTCAGCTTATGCTATGAATAAGTCATAATTGACCAAAGAAACACTTTCATGCAAGCCAAACACATCAAACACCTCTAGAACTCAATTTGACCTATTAAGCACCAAAGGTGCATCAATGGTGAAAAGAGTGAAAAAAGATGAATATGGACATAAAATCTCTACCTTTGGTAGTGTTAGTCATGGCAACCATTACCCAAGAGGGGGGTGAATTGGGTGATGACTGATTTTTAATGCAATTTTGATAAATTATGCATTTTGAATAACTCAATTAATAAGTACAGCGGAACATGTATAGCAAATGCACAATTATTAAGGATTACTCAAATATAACTTGGGTTATAGGATAAATCATGCAAATAAGCTAGCTATTAAATTTAACTCAAGCATATATAGTTAAAAGCACAAATATAAAGAGATAGAGTTGAGAATAGCAAACACTAGGATTTATCCTGGTTCAGCCACCAACCACTTGTGGCCTACGTCCAGTCCTCAAGTGAACCACCCGAGATTTTCCACTATGTCTTCAAGCTTCAACAGGTGCTTGACAACCTTTACAATTAAGAGCACTCAACACACCTTGGGATGCCTCACCCTTGTGCTTGAGCCTCAAATAGGGATACCTCACCCTTTACAACTTTTGAGGGATGCCTCACCCTCAAGGGATACCTCACCCTTTTCTCTAGAGGGATACCTCACCTTCTCTTTATAGGTTATACAAAGATGTAAATGATAGAAACTCTCTCAAAGAGTAGATAATACAAATTGAAGCACTATGGGTATCAAAGATTCACACACTTATGGCTCAAAACAGAGTTTTGGAAAAATAGAGAGTGAAAAATGAATTTAATGCTCAAGAGTAATTTTCATATTGCTCTCCAACTTTTCTTTGATGCCCAAACACTTATATTTATAGCCCAATAATATTTAGTGCCGTTGGGTAAAGATTAGAAATGAATTATTATGAAAACTAGCCGTTTTATGACCATTGGGAACGTTTCTAGACAAGTGTTATTCGAATAAGAACACTGTTATTTGAATAAATATAGTGTTATTCGAATAACACATTTGTTATTCGAATAAATCCACTTATATCGCTGTTTTCTGCAACTTGTTATTTGAATAAGACTTGTGTTATTCGAATAACACTTTGGTTATTCGAATAACACTTTAGTTATTCGAATAAATCATCAAAAACACGTTTTGAAACTTTTTCTGAGTTATGTTATTCGAATAACACATCTCTTATTCAAATAAACCACTCTGGTTTTAAAAACTGACTTTAAATGGTCATAACTTCTTCGTTTCTTATCCGTTTTAAGCGAATGACCACTCATTGGAAAGATCTTTGAGTCTATTTTCATAACAAAAGAGGTTTTAGAACAAAACTCAAAGTATTTTGAAAGATATGATCAAAAGAGTAACTAATGGTCAGTTTTACAAAACACAAACTTAGCTATTTTTCATAGAAATGAACTACCACCATGACTAACTTTCCAAAAATAGTTTATTGGGCATTTAAACATTTTAAAAACACTTTTAAAGATGTTTAAAACTTGTTTGAGCTTAGTGTGATCCCATTTACCTTAACACAAGATCTAAGTCCTATAAGCTATTCTTGAAGATGTTAGACTAGATCTTTTGCCACCATCACTTCTTGATGTAATCCAAGCTTCCAAAGAAAATCTTCTCTTCTAGACTTGCAAATGCTTAGAACATCTTTTCATTTTCATTCTCCTTGAGTTGAGTATAGTTGTGATCTTTTGCTTTCTTGTTGCAATGCTCACTCTTGGTACTTGGACTATCCTACAAAGTATTGCTCACTTAGCCAAACATAGTTAGCCCAAATTCATAACTCATTATTTTCATATGTATGATTCATAAATGTATAACTCTAGTTAGTCTAACATGCATACAAGACTTTCATAGACATATCAATATTAATTCATTTATAACTCATATAAAATATTATTGGATATATTATATGATGAATGTTACATATATCTCATTGTATGATTATTAAGTGAAATATACTTAGATAAAGTACACAATCATGCATGATACAATATATCTCATTAAGCAAATTTTTGTAACATGATCAACATTCTTTTGTGATGCATTTGTCATTTATTAAGCACAACTATAAAGCATAAGCATCATTTGTATTTGTCATCATCAAAACTTAATATATTAAACCATTGGGGCAAACCTATTTCCACAGGTAGTTGTGAAGAAGATTCAAGCTTAGTTGATTCCTCAAACCTTCGCTTTGCCCTTAGCTTTCCTTTTTTTCTCCTCTTCTTCCTTGGTCTTTGCTTCCTCTTCTTTCTTTTCTCCTCTCACGGTTTATGTTTCTGTTTTTATGCAGAAAATGGCTGTGAGTGAGGACTTATAAAGAGAAGGCAAAAGACTCTTAAGCCATAACTGATAATTCCTGATTTGATAAAAACCCTTAGATTTAGCTAAATCAAGACTTCCAACTTCTAACAACTTTAAAATAAATACTAGGATTCATCTAAAAATTTGTGTCACCTTTTTCTAATATTTCCATATTTTCGACTAGTCAATCCGACTTTAAAATAGGTAACATATATGCCTAAAAATGTCAAACTAACTCAGTTTACCTTGAAACTTTAACTGTATGTTGTCTCATACATTTGTGACCTAGAAATAAATTGCCCATATTTATTTCCCTTATCTGATCAATTTATGTTATTATATGAGCCATTTTAAGCTATTTTTCACACTCTAGGTTGCAACAAAATACCTAAATTAACTCGGTTTATTACAAATTAAACTTGCATGTTAAGCAAGTCATATGCTACCTTTTGAACACATAAATAAGTCTAATATGTCATTTAGGGTATTACATTCCCCCCCTTTTTAAAATTTTGACCCTAAAATTGCTCTCTTTAAAGGAATAAATCAGGGTAGTCCTGCTATAAATGAGACTCTAACTCCCAAGTAGCCTCCTCGCTGTCATTGTCACCCCATAAAACCTTCACCAGAGGAATCTGCTTACCTCTAAGCTCTTTGACACCTCTATCCACGATCCTTACTGGAAATACATCATAAGACAAGTCATCTATTAACTGTACAAATTCATGTTTTATGATATGCAAAGGATCTAGATTATACTTTCTCAACTGAGACACATGAAAAACATCATGAAGGTTAGACAAACTAGGAGGAAGGGCTATCTGGTAAGCTACGGGTCCAACTTTTTTCAGAATTTGGTTGGGACCAAGAAAATGAGGATTTAACTTTCGGGTTTTCAATGCTCTACCAATCCTTGTTGTAGGAGTAACTCTTAAGAATACATGATCTCCCTCATCAAACTCAAGAGGTCTCATTCTCTTGCCAGTACAGCTCTTTTGCCGACTCTGAGCGGTAACCAACCTATCCTTAATCATCTTGATTTGCTCTAAGGTCTGCTAGACCAACTCTAGACCTAGGACGGTTCTCTCACCTACTTTATACTAACATATAGGCGATCTACACTTTCTTCCATACAAAGCCTCATAGGTGCTATACCTTTGTTGAAATGGTAGCTCTTGTTATAGGTAAATTTTACTAAAGGTAAGAATTTATCCCAACTACCCTGTTGTTCTAAAACACATGCTCTAAGCATATCTTCAATGTAACATCCCAAGATTTTTTTTTTATACCTTAATGTGTGATCTTAAGAATTCTTAGACTAGCTTATTCAAAAAATTAGGTTTACATTAAGACTTAGTTTCTAGGAAAGCCAAAATTTAATTTGAGATGGATTGAGAAGTTTTTAATTTAAGTAAGGTTTTTAAAACCACCCTAAGGTCACGACAATGATCTAGAAGACCAATCCTTGATTTCATAATCACAAGACACAATGTCAAGCCTTGGAAAGTGATTTTTATCAATTTGTGACAATATGCACAAATAAGAGTAAGTATTAATTCCTTAATGAAGGATGATTTAAGGAAGTGATCATAACTTAGTAAAGAAGATTAGAGTAACCAAGAAACTAGCACATAAAGTAAGGTAATTAGTGAACTTAGCAAGCATTAGAAATAAAAATAAGGTGATGGTACATGGTTACAAAAAGAAAAGGGAGCAAGATTGACACATGAATTTCATGCACACAAGGCAACACACACTTGTCAAGAAAAAGAAGCACATTCTCTCAATTTTCAAGAGAAAGCCACGACAATGGACACTTGTAGGGCTGCATGTTCACTCCCAAGCCAAGTGTGCAACATGCACACTCCTCTCTATGCAATATGCCATGGCCAAGCCACTTGTTGCAGCTCCAAGATGACTTTCACATACTCAAGGACAAGTAGGCTGTTGCATGTGTCTTAAATCATGAAAATTGACACCTCTTTGGTCATCACAAGATGCTAATGCCAAGTGTGTTGCATGCACTACTTCAAGGAAGGCAAAATGCCATATCATCACCCATGGAAATCACTCCAAACACGGCAAGGACAAGTTTCCAGCAACATGCCTTCATTCAAGCATGGACACAACACCTAACCAAGCCATTCAAGGGATGAGACAAATGTGCAGCATGCACACTCTTTCACATGCGGAATGACACCTTTCCAAAAGCTTCGATGAGTATCAAGACAAGTGTGCAAGCATGCACACCTCCATCCAAGCAAAAGCCACGACCCCAAGATAATTGTGCAACTCCATGAAGAGCAATTTAACACATTTCTCACGGCTAAGACATTTGTGAAGCTGCATGTTTCCCTTCTTATGCAAAGTGACACTCAAGCCTAAATGGAATCATTCCTAGTCTACCATGAAAAGGGGCTACCGAGACATTTCTTTCACTTCACCTCAAATCCTTCCTTTCATTTTGTGATTTGAGAGACATTGAGATGTCTCCCAATCCATCCTTTAAAGTCATCATCCATGGACACTCATCTTATTTCTTCAAAAGCCACCTCAAGCCTAAAGCCTACCCTAGCCCCTTAGTAATGATGGTAGTCACGGTTCTGCCTAGAAGAAGGGAGATCATGATAAGAGATATGATATTAAAGAGCTTGAGGCTTCTCAAGCAACTCTTGGGCAGCATACGTTTTAAGCTTAAACCATTTCCAAATCATAAGACTTCTAGAGATCCACCTACTTTTCCTTTCCTTTTACCTCTCACCATCTTATTTTTCTTTGTTCATGATCCTTTGAAGGCTAAAGATCAACACCCTCTTGGCTTGGAAGGAAAACCAAGGTAGGAAAAATGGGGGCAATCTTCTCTACATCTTTTTTTTCATTTTGTAGCTTAGTCCTTCTTTTTTCTAATTTTATTTCTTCACTTATTCTTTTAGGATAACTTTTGTTTTGTGTTGTTTACCAACTTATTAATGTTTTACATCACTAACTGTGTTGTGTTTCTACCATAAAACAAATTAGAACTTATGATAAGAACTTATTCTCATGATTAGATAAATAATTTTCAAGAAATACTAAGCTGTCATACTTTGGTTAATCTATACTATCAAGTTAAATGATTTTTGAAGTGGAAATAAAAAGATACTTTTAAGACTATGATATGGACAATGTACTCTTTGAACTTGGAATTTCTTGGACTTAGTTACCTATGCTTGATTGTGGAGTTATTGAATGGTTTGAACTTAGTTACCAATGCTTAATTGTGGAGTTGTTGACTTGTTTGAACTTAGTTACCTATGCTTTACTTAGAATTCATTGGACATAGTTACCTATGCTTGGTTATGAAATTTTGAACCTATGCATGACCTAAGCTTGATTTGGAGTCGTTGAACTTGAACATTATGATTTAGATTAAACATGAGGATCATTGGACATGATAATGGATGAGGCCGTGAGCCTTATGGATTTTTTTTTGAACTATTTGACATTTTTTATGATGGCTGAGGGCCTTGAGACTTGTTGGAGTCCTTAGTAAATGTTTAATTATAAGATAAAACAAGTTAAAACATTAAAGAAACAGTTCCTTAAGATAAGCAGACACGAGGATAGGTGAGGAGTAGATTGGGAGGGTACTGAAACCCTATGGGAGTAACATGCCATTGTGACTTCACGGGTCCTGATAGGACTTGGAATTTGTATTCTAGCCGTGTATGATCGCGTTCGAAAATGGTGTTACATCCGATAGACCCTTTTTCTCTAGGACGATTTGGATAGCATATAGGTGAGAGCATGTGTACTCTTGTCCACCCGCTTTCCCAGTGGAGCACTCTATGGAGTAAGAGCAAGAGTAAATAGTAAAGGACTTCCAAACTCTATACTTGTTTCATTTGTTTTTGCATGTCTTAGTTATCTCGGTTACCATTTGTTATATAGACTTTATCATGTTTGTATGAGCTTCCTTATAATGCTTGTGATATGATGGTAATCTTGGATGTTCATACATATGCAATTAATTTCTCTTGGATTCTTGTTATCCACTAACCTTTGCTTTATCCTGTAGAGAAGACGTTTTTGAAAGGTAAAGGAAAATTTTTTGGGAATCAGAAATTTTCAAAGGCTGAATTAATTACTCATTAACAAAAAGATTATTTTCTTTAAAAAATTGATTTCCCAAAAATACCATTAGTTCTATTTTTGTTATTTTTCTTACTGAGAAATTGGTTTCTTATCCTCTTTGATATATTCGTGGTATTTCAGACCCTTAGATATGAGTTCTATAGTGATTTGGCTTGGTGAAGGACGGCAACAATATGACCAGGAGGTACAACTCTTTACCTTCATAGGGCAGGTCACCATCCAAGTACAAGTGTCCACGCACTTGGAGTATGGGACGGTCACGATAACCGGCCATTTCACCCTTCAGCTTGTTATGCCTCCTTGGTGATCCCCTGATGCACCTTTTCTGCCACCCTGTTTCCATTAGTTCCTCGTATAATTTCCTCCCTTGTGTACTACTTGAAGGGAGGAAGAGTTTTATGATAATAATTTTTTTTTGTTATGACGGCTGTAGTTGACCCTCTGAGGTCAAATTTTGTTTTTGGGAAGACTGTAACCTTAACCGTGACTGTTGAAGCACTAATGCAAGTTTCTTGTTAATGATATCAGTTTCTTCCTCTTAAATATTCATCTGTTTTATTCATGATCCTTTTACTGTTAAAATGCTTTAAATCCTAAGAGTCTCTAGTAATAAGTGTTATCAATTTTATTTATTTTCAAAAAGGAAACCGAACTAGATGAAAACATGATAATTAAAACTTTGCGTACTATAGTTGAGTTAGGTCGTTACACTTGTTTTTGGTATTAGAGTAGCTCGTCCTGACATAGCCTTGGGTATGGTCTGATCAGTGGTTATGAGGATTCAAGGTAAGAATTGGATTATAGTTAGCAATATAGTGATAAAAGCTACTTTTCTCTGTAGTAATTAATGGCAAGAGGAAACGTCGCCTAGAATATGGAGAACCTAGTGGGAACAATTAAAGACATGGCCAATGCCATGCAAGCACAGGCAAAAAGTACCAACAGAATTCTAGAACAATTACAAGAGAATCAAAATGCAAATGCAGCTGAGCCTCCACGAGGGAGAGACGAATATTACGGTTTAACAGAATTCAGAAAGGCCAAGCCCTCATCCTTCCAAGGCAATCCTGATCCTATTAAGGCGGAGTTATGGATAAAAGAGATGGAAAGGATATTTAGGGTCATGGACTGTAATGACACCCAAAAAGTACTTTTTGCTACGTTTATGTTTGTAAGTGAAGCAGAACATTGGTGGAACAGTACCCGCAGACTGGTGGAAGTGGATGAGACTCTGATCTCTTGGGAATTATTTAAAACCACCTTAATCAACAAGTATTTTCCAAAAAATTTGAGGAATGCTTGAGAGCTAGAGTTTCTACACCTTCAGCAAGGGAACATGACCATAGGACAGTATGTGTCTAAATTTGAAGAGTTGTCTAAATTCTCTACTTATTATACACATCATCTTGATGAGAAACGGAAGTGCATTAAGTTTGAAGCGGGTTTACGCCTTGAAATTCTGAAAGCTGTGGGGCCGGTGGAGATTCATGACTTTACGACACTCGTTAATTAGTGTCAAATCATAGAAAGGTATAACACCTGAGCTGAGCCACCTTAGATAAGTTCTTACCAACAGAAAAGAAAATTCATTTCTAAGCAAAGAAACAAAAATGTTAAGTTTAAGGTTTCCCAGGAAAGAAACCGACCACACCAACCACAGAGGTATAGATCACCATGTGCAAAGTGTGGCAAAAGTCATAAAGGAAGACATTGCCAGACATGTTACGAGTGTGGAGAAATGGAACACTACCGGTACAATTGTCCACGTCTATAGAGAAATGCTGCTACTCCCTCCAACCCCAAACCTAGGACCACCAGAAGAGTCTTTACCCTTAGTGGTGAAGAAACGGCGAAGTCAAATGATCTTATAAAGTGCAAAATTAATGGAAATATTTTTAATGTGTTATTTGATTCAAGAGCTACTCATTCTTTTATCTCTCATGACTGTGTGAAACAATTACAGTTACCTGTGTTTTCTTTACCCTATGACTTGATTGTGTCTACTCCTACCCATAAATCTGTGTTGACTTCCCAAGTTTGTTTAAATTATTTTGTTGAAATCGAAGACAACAAAATTTATTCAAGATTTTGTCTGTTTACCTTTGAGTCATCTTGACATCATTCTAGGGATGGATTAGCTCTCCAAGAGTAAGGTTCTCCTAAATTGTTCTGATAGGACTGTTGTTTTCCAATCTCTCTTTCTTTCATCACCCCTTTCTCCTTCTTCTTTTTCTTGTACTAAGCCACTGGAGAAAATCGAAGAATACATGTTTTTCTCTTCTTCTGTTGTGGAGTCTGAGCAATCTTTAAAAGATATTTTCGTGGTAAGGGATTACCCTGATGTATTCCCAAATGATATTCCAGGATTACCACCTAAGCATGAGATATAATTTAGTATAGATTTGATACCTGGAATAGGTCCTATTTCCATAGCACCCTATAGGATATCACCCATGGAATTGAGTGAATTAAAGAAATAATTAGAAGAGTTGTTAGAAAAATAATTCATTCATCCAAGTGTATCACCCTGGGGATCTCCCGTTCTTTTAGTTAAGAAGAAAGACAATAATATAAGGTTATGCACAGATTACCGCTAATTAAACAAAGTGACCATCAAGAATAAATACTTGTTACCTAAGATTGATGATTTAATGGACCAGTTGAGAGAAGCTTCTGTATTTTCAAACATAGACCTTAGGTCTGGATATCATCAGATTAGGGTGAAATCGGAAAATATTCCTAAGACTGCCTTTAGAACTAGGTACGGACAATATGAATTTCAAGTGATGCCCTTTGGTCTTATAAATGCTCTAGCAATTTTTATGGATTATATGAATTGAATTTTTAGGCCTTATCTTGATCATTTTGTTGTGGTGTTTATAAATGACATTTTGATTTACTCTAGAACTATGGAAGAACATGCCCAACATCTTAGGATTGTGCTTGAGGTTCTTAGGGAAAAGAAACTGTATGCCAAGCTGTAACACCCCTCGATCTAGTAACCACGGCACAATCGTCATTATACCACAGTCACTAAATTTTTAGCGTGCTATGACTCAAATAACAAGTGCCCAAATTTAGTCATTGTGTATATAAAAAAAATATGAGCCACGAATGAATAGATACACATGCTATCATTTGAAAATATAATTCAACAAGATATACCTAAAATACATCACATAAGACTAGATAATTACCTTAAAACATACATAGTGCGACGCATTACTCATACTGCTCAAAACAAAAACACACCAAGTTGTACTTCAAAATGCAATTATACCCAAAAGAACCTCGATACAAGTAATGTAAAAGAAACATAAGCTACCCATGACGATGCCCACGACTAACGAGTTGGCCACTCCATCGGATCTACCTCAGGATCCTCCCCCAGTTCATCTGAAGACACAAGGATAGGATAGAGTGCGATCTCACGGGCAGATGTCGTAGTAGCTGATTGCATAGAATCCTCATCCTCTTTAGGGGTATGAATCAGATCACCTTATAGCTCCTGAATGGGTAAGGCAAACTCCAGATGCACTGATGTAGTGAGAGTCAGGATAGGATCTCTATTGCGAGTCCTCCTCACGGTCAAGATCAGATCCCCAACATATCGTATACGCTCGCCGGCCCAGTCAACTAGCCAAGCATTGGCACCTCCAGTGAACACAATCCTGACGAAACAAATAGAACCCCTTCTTGTCGCCATCACCGAACGCAGGAGATCAAATCAAGTAAAAATCTAGGAGATTCGACCTCATTCCCTTTTTATAGTCTTTAACCCAAAATCACATAGAACAAAAATAGTACAAACAAGAGGTGAGATATCCAACATCATTACTAATTATGGCAGTAAGAAACAGAAACGGTGCAGGACGCCCACATAGCATTATAAGAATAATAAATAGTATTAGGTAGCAGGTATTAAACAACTTAACAAATCCAGGCAGTTATAACATCAAAAAGATAGTAGTTCCAATTATCATATAAATTAAATACCAAATAATATGTTCACTCACTATGCATATGTAAATGATATCAAAATCCTACTCCATAGAGCTAGACACAAACATTGGAGAGAATGATCAGGGAGACATGCCAGTATCTCGTCAGCCTAAAATAAGTGCTTTCTAGAAAAATAATAATTTTGCGCAACAACGCTTTATACAGTGGCATTCCTACAGGATCATGATATAGGACAGTGTCTCGGTCCGGATCGTCGGTGCGTTTGCATCAGTTTGTTCCACGGCCCAGAGGGGCTACCAACTGTCCGCTGTGAGATGCCCGCGCCCCGACACCCCCAAGGTCAACAGCATAACCTACACTAGTCTATTCGCACCCGCACTAAGGTGTGATTTAATCTCCTAGGCAACATAGCCTTGACAAATAGTCCATCGGACTTTCACAATGCATGATGACTCAATGCACATTCATGTATATTTAACAATAATTTACTTTTCCATAACATGCCATAATTTGGCCAAGATAGGCATCAACACATCCTTGGTCCCACTCATGGACCCACAACAAATATCATCATGTCCTCAAATAAGACATTACACTTTTAGGGTTCATTATGGAATTATACCTTAATTTTCTACGTTCTTCTAATTAAGTTTCTCTTTAGAGGAGTTTTCTCGCATTTTTTTCATCCAATCTTCATTACTTTAATTAAACAAGTTCATCGCTTAATTTTAAACCTAATTCCCTTAAGATAATTTAATTTGAGTTATTTAACATCTTATGTGCACTCATGTCATTCCTTTAATTAAGAATTATTCTTACTTTTAGGATAAGATCTCATTCTTGATTCTTCCCATTTTATGAATCCCTAATTAATTTCTAATTATCCAATTAACTAAGTTTCACTTTAATTTGGCATTTCTTATGAAATCTTTTTCTAGAAGAATTCTCTTGACTTTTAGGTTCCTTACTTTAAGTTTATTCATGCTCACTTAGAAAATTATTCTAAGGTTCTCCAAGTTTCACACACTATTGTTCTTCCTTTAATTAAAATTACCATAAGTTTAGGACAAAATCTCATTCTTAGTTCCTTCCTTTTTATGAATCCCTAATTAATTTCTAATTATCCAATTAACTAGGTTTCCATCTTAACACAACATTTTTGCCTTCATTTCCCTAAGAGGCCGTGAGCCATCTGATGAAATAAGGACCCAAATTTCTCATCACTCAATTAATTATCATTCACTAACATCCAAATTCCTAAATTGTTACACAAAGTTTCATTACGCACCCACTATAGGACCAATTGGTCGTGAGCCTCCACAAAGAGGGCGAAAGCCCTTATTTTTCCATACATAGCTTTCAATCCAATCAAACAACTTAGAATCCATCACATTATACATTAACATTTAGTAAAAACATATTAAATCAAACAACAACAATGTCAAGCATCAAGAACCAAACAACAAAATGAGTAACCCTAACTTGGATTTTCTCACTATCAACACAAAATCATGTCTCTTACCACCAAAATAGGTTGAAGAGGATTATCTCCCTCTTACCTAAGGGGAAAACAAGAAAAGAACTTCCTTGAAACTCCTTGATGAATTTCGGCCAAGCTCACCAAAAACCCTAAGAATCACAACTCAACAAATCAACACCAAGGCTTGAAAAAGAATGGATCAATGGTCGTGGTGATGGCCATGAAAACGAAAATGAAGAAGAGAAGATAAGAGATCAAGAATCTTACCCTAAAGCTTCAAATTTTGAAGCTTGAAGAAGATGATGAAGATGGAAGCTTTTCAAGTAGATTCAAACTAGAAAAGTGTTTGGAATGTGATGGAGATTAAGGGAATATAGTTACTTGAAATTTTTGTAATCTTGGAGGGCTTGGAAGAGGTAAGGCCGTGTGGAGAGGTAGAGAGAAGGAGGAGAAAATTTGAAGAGAAGGTGAGTGTAGAGAGAGAAGTTGATAGTAAAGAAATGATTTTAAAAATTTAGAATTGAAAGTAATATAGTGTAAAACAAAATTTTGGCTCCAAAGAGGCCTTCATGGCCATGTGGTATGTGGGAGGAGAGAGGGAGCGAGGGAATTTGGCTTCTCAAACAAGCCAATAGGAAATTTCTAGGAAGCTTCCTCCAAAGCTTCTTCAGGAAGCCAAATTTTACCTTTTTGAAAAGTCAATGATGATGTCATCAAGATGATGTCACTTAAAGTGAACACTCTAGAAATGATGATTAACACTCTACTAGAGCTATTATTCAGTGAACAAAAGTTACAGTTACTAAAAATAATATTCATTGTTCATCAGATAATTTCACGGTACAATAATTTTATTTATCAGATAAAATCTCAAAAAATGTAAACCTCGTAAACTATGCCCGGCCTTGGGTTTAGTAAGATTCCCCATTGACGTTTCCACAGTTCAAATTTTACTAGCCTAAGGTAAAATATTTCATTTTCTCGGCTCCACTCAACGCGCACGTAAAATAAGGAATATATTAAAATATTCAACATTTTTGGAAACGAATCCACAAAAATTCTCAAAAATCACAAATATTAAAAAATGACTATTTATCATGAAACAAACAATTTCTGGGGTGTTACACTGATTCTGCTCAGTGTGCACACAAAATGAGGAATATGTGACCCGAAAACAAGAAAAGAATTTCCTTGAAGCTCCTTGATGAATTTCGGCCAAGCTCACCAAAAACCCTAAGAATCATAACTCAACAAATCAACACCAAGGCTTGAAAAAGAACGGATCAATGGTCATGGTGATGGCCATGAAAATGAAAATGAAGAAGAGAAGATGAGAGATCAAGAATCTTACCCTAAAGCTTCAAACTTTGAAGCTTGAAGAAGATGATGAAGATGAAAACTTTTCAAGTAGATTCAAACTTGAAAAGTGTTTGGAATGTGATAGAGATTAAGGGAATATGGTTACTTGAAATTTTTGTAATCTTAGAGGGCTTGGAAGAGGTTAGGCCATGTGGAGAGGTAGAGAGAAAGAGGAGAAAATGTGAAGAGAAGGTGAGTGTAGAGAGAAAAGTTGATAGTAAAGAAATGATTTTAAAAATAGAATTGAAAGTAATAAAGCGTAAAACAAACTTTTGGCTCCAAAGAGGCCTTCATGGTCGTGTGGTGTGTGGGAGGAGAGAGGGAGTGAGGGAATTTGGCTTCTCAAATAAGCCAATAGACAATTTCTAGGAAGCTTCCTCCAAAGCTTCTTCAAGAAGCCAAATTTTACCTTTTTGAAAAGTTAACGATGATGTCATCAAGATGATGTCACTTAAAGTGACCACTCTAGAAAGATTATTAACACTCTACTAGAGCTATTATCCAGTGAACAAAAGTTATAGTTAATAAAATAGTATTCATTGTTCATCAAATAATTTCACGGTACAACGATTTTATTTATCAGATAAAATCTCGAAAAATATAAATCTCATAAACTGTGCCTAGTCTCGGGTTTAGTAAGATCCCCTGTCGATGTTTCCACAATTCAAAGTTTACTAGTCTAAGGGAAAATATTTCATTTTTTCGGCTCTGCTCAGCGCACACGCAAAATGAGAAATATATTAAAATATTCAACATTTTTGAAAAAATCCACAAAAATTCTCAAAATTCATAAATATTATAAAATGATTATTTATGATGAAACAAATAATTTTTGAGGTGTTACAACTCTCTCCTTCTAAAAAGAAATTTCATCCTCAAAATTTTTATACCTTAGAATACATGCAGATATTGTTCCTTGCAGAATGTTTCCAGATCTTTCACACAATCACAACGGTTAACTTTGAGCTTTTGTGTAGAGTAACGCTTCTCATGTGCTTTCAGTTGTCTTGAAGCATACGCTACTACTCCTTCTATCCGCACAAGCTCACGTTCCAAATTCTAATGCGAAGCATCAATAGGTATCTCAAAAGGTTCATTGAGATTGGGCAGAATCATCACTGGTGAAGTAGTTGAGTGTTTATTCAACTCTTAAAACTTTCCCCCGTATGCATCGGTCCATACAAAACTTGACTCTCTCGTATGAGTTAGATGAGAAGTCTTGCCACATTGGAAAATTCTGTGACGAGTCTCCCATATTAACCAACTAATCCCATATGGCTACGAATCTCTATTACAGTAGTCAATCTTTCTCATGGAAGAACTACTTTGACTTTTGATGGATCCATAGCAACTCCTTCCTTTGAGATCATATGACCCGAAAGTTGAATTGCCTTTAACCAGAATTCACACCTGGATAACTTCACGCATATCTTCTTCTCTTTCTTTAGGAATTGAAGAATCACAATGAGAGGTTCGGTACGTTCCTCTAAACGTTAAGAATAGGTCAGAATGTCACCAACAAAGACAACGACAAATCTGTTTTCAACAGGGAAAAAGATCCCATTCACGAAATCGATGAATGCTACCCAAGTGTTCGTTGCACAAAATGATGCCACTAAACACTTGTAATGTCCATAACGCATCCGAAAAGCTGTCTTGAAAACATTCTTCTACCTTTAAACGAACTTGATGATAGCCCAGAACACGAGACGATCTTGGAGAAAACAGCGGCTTCCTTTGGTTGATCTATCAAACTAATTAACCTTGACTTTAACAAGAAATGTCTCACAAGGCAAATTCTTATGTAATCGCGCTGCATTCGGCACTATGACTTAGGTTGAATTCGGGAACACATTTTCCCAATCGAAGTACACTAGAAACATTATGAAGGTTAGAAGGAAAAGATAGCGAAGTCATTTGGTATACTACCAGACCCATCCAACGAAGAACATGATATGGTTCAATAAAATTTAGGAATGAGTTTCATGGGTTCAAATCCAGGAATCTTTGTCCCAAGAAACATCAAAGTTTGATTGGAACAATTTAACAGGATATCGTTGGAAAATAACCAATCCTTTTTCAAGATCACATCAAATTTATGAAGAAGGTAAACAAATCCATTTAATAGAAAAATTCAGTCTTTAACAGGTCATAGGATAATTTAAATGACTTGACTATCAACAATAGGTTCTTAGTAGTTGAAGTAGAGATAACTTAGTCAAAGGATGACGAAGACACAAATGACCCTAACGGACTCCTACAGTCATGTGTCATAAAGGAATAGGTTACCCCTAGAATTATACAATAAAATCACAGGGTCATCTAATGTAGTACAATCTCCCTCGTTTAGGTCTTCAGTTTGAGAAATTTTCGCTCCACCCAGGGTATGAACTTTTCCTCTGGCTTGAGGTCTCGAAGCACGTACCTCACCAATGGAAGGCTTAGTCTCTGATTAAGTATAGTCTCTAGAAACATGTCCGAGTTGTCCGTATTGGAAACAAATGACTCCCTTGAACGTACAATGCCTTGTTAAGTGGCTCTTTTTGCACTTGAAGCAGATTACCCGCTTGACCTTACACTTCCTCGTTGAGCGGTCCTTTCCACACTTCTTACATCTTGGTAAAGATACCACAGTTGGGTTGGATTTACTACTACTCGCACTTCCTTCATGCATTTGTTGTTGTTGTTGCTCCCTCAATCTTTGTGAATACAGTTTCCACTTAAACTAATTAACTTTCCTATTATTCCTCCTTTGGAACTTAGGTAGTCCAGAGTTTTCCAAAAATTGACTTTCTTCTAACAAATTCTAAAATTCCTGCTACTGTGCGGCCCTCTAATTCTAGTGTGGTGTTACATTAGCCATTCTTTACATTACTTCTGCTGCCGCAGTCGTATCATCATCATCACTCCCCGTATTCATACGCTTACGTCTACCCTGAGCCATTGCCTCTCTTCAAGGACAAACAACTCGAACATAAGGGAAATCAAAAGCAGTCAATTCAAACAATGTTGTTTCATTTTGAAATCCAAACACAAAGAGTCACACAACACAACAAGATAAACCCAAAAGACTCTAACTTGAACTCCTTCATTCTGCCTTCCATGGTACGATTTCCTGTAAGTCCTTAACTCTTAGGCAGCTCCTCGAACCTCACTTACACCAGATATTATTTTCCCAAGAAAATCGATTCTCCAAAACCTCTTGGACGCCTCAGTCCACAGACCGTGCAAGTCCCATTTAACTACCCTATTTCTAACCCATAGGCACAAACAATTCTCGAGGTAACACAACAAGGGTGTAAATGCAAATAAATCCTAAACAAGTTCAATCATACTAGTTGAGCTTCTTATCAAAAGAATTCATATTCCCATAATATACCTAGGTGAAGTCATAGTTTCCCGTCCACATAGAACATTACACATTGAGTGGGCCAATACTCAATATCCTGTAACTATGCAATAGTAGCTACCAACATTCAACCTATGGCAAGCCATGCCTTCCTTTCCCAAACATCTCAATCAAGAGACAAGGAAGTGCACAATATATAAAGAAACTTCTAAGATATCTAAGCATAGTCAGTCCATACCCCGGCTCAACAGGATGAACTTCTCTGATACCACCTAATGTAATACCCCTCAATCTAGTAACCATGGCACAATTGTCATTATACCACGGTTACTAAATTTTTGGCGTGCTACGACTCAAATCATAAGTTTCCAAATTTAATCATTGTATATATAAAGAAAATATGAGCCACGAATGAATAGATACACATGCTATCATTTGAAAATATAATTCAATAAGATATACCCAAAATACATCACATAAGACTAGATAATTACCTTAAACCATACATAGCGCGACGCATTACTCATATCGCTCAAAACAAAAATACACCATGTTGTACTTCAAAATGCAATTACACCCAAAAGAACCTCGATACAGGTAATGCAAAAGAAACATAAGCTACCCATGACGATGCCCACGACTAAGGAGTTAGGCACTCCATCGGATCCACCTCGGGATCTTCCCCCAGTTCATCTAAAGACATAAGGACAGGACAGAGTGCGGTCTCACGGGCAGGTGCCCTTGTAGCTGATGCCATAGAATCCTCGTCCTCTCTAGGGGTATGAATCGAATCACCCAATAGCTCCCGAATGGGTAAGGCAAACTCCAGATGCACTGATATAGTGAGAGTCAGGATAGGATATCCATCGCGGGTCCTCCTCACGGTCAAGATCAGATCCCCAACATATTGTATACCCTCTCCGGCCCAGTCGACTCGTCAAGCATTGGCACCTCCGGTGAACACAATCTTGACGAAACTCATAGAACCCCTTCTTGTTGCCATCACCGAACGCAGAAGATCAAACCAAGTAAAAATCTAGGAGATTCGACCTCGTCCCCTTTTTACAGTCTTTAACCCAAAATCACATAGAATAAAAATAGTACAAACAGGAGGTGAGATATCCAACATCATTACCAATTATGGTAGTAAGAAACAGAAACGGCGCAGGACGCCCACATAGCATTATAAGAATAATAAACAGTATTAGGTAGCCGATATTAGACAACTTAACAATTTCGGGCAGTTATAACATCAAAAAGATAGCAGTTCCAATTATCATATAAATAAATACCAAATAATATGTTGACTCACTATACATATGTACATGATATCAAAATCCTACTCCATTGAGTTAGACACAGACATTGGAGAAAATGTTCAGGGAGACATGCCAGTATCTCGTCAGCGTAAAACAAGTGCTTTCCAGAAAAATAATAATTTTGTGCAACGAGGCTTTATACAGCGGCATTCCCACAAGATCATGATATAGGACAGTGTCTCGGTCCAGATCGTCGGTGCGTTTGCATCGATTTATCCCACGGCCCAGAGGGGCTACCAACTGTCCACTGTGAGACGCCCGCGCCCCGACGCCCCCAAGGTCAACAGCATGACCTACACTAGTCTATTCGCACCCGCACTAAGGTGTGATTCAATCTCCTAGGCAACATAGCCTTGACAAATAGTCCATCGGACTTCCACAATGCATGATGACTCAATGCACATTCATGTATATTTAATAATAATTTACTTTTCCATAACATGCCACAATTTGGCCAAGATAGGCATCAACACATCCTTGGTCCCACAACAAATATCATCAGGTCCTCAAATAAGACATTACACTTTTAGGGTTCATTATGGAATTATGCCTTAATTTTCTACATTCTTCTCATTAAGTTTCTCTTTAGAGGAGTTTTCTCGCATTTTTTTCATCCAATCTTCATTACTTTAATTAAACAAGTTCATCGCTTAATTTTAAACCTAATTCCCTTAAGAAAATTTAATTTGAGTTGTTTAACATCTTACTTGCACTCATGTCCTTCCTTTAATTAAGAATTATTCTTACTTTTAGGATAAGATCTCATTCTTGATTCTTCCCATTTTATGAATCCCTAATTAAGTTTTAATTATCCAATTAACTAAGTTTCACTTTAATTTGGCATTTCTTATGAAATCCTTCTCTAGAGGAATTCTCTTGATTGTTAGGTTCCTTACTTTAAGTTTATTCATGCTCATTTAGAAAATTATTCTAAGGTTCTCCAAGTCTCACACACTCTTGTTCTTCATTTAATTAAAATTATCATAAGTTTAGGACAAAATCTCATTCTTGGTTCTTTCCTTTTTATGAATCCCTAATTAATTTCTAATTATCCAATTAACTAGGTTTCCATCTTAACACAACATTTTTGCCTTCATTTCCCTAAGAGGCCGTGACCCAT
Organism: Ormosia semicastrata; assembly: GCA_029884595.1. NCBI lineage: Eukaryota > Viridiplantae > Streptophyta > Magnoliopsida > Fabales > Fabaceae > Ormosia > Ormosia semicastrata. The sequence continues at coordinate 84,442,985 of JAQQTO010000060.1, forward strand.
CTAATGAAATAAGGACCCAAATTTCTCATCACTCAATTAATTATCACTCACTAACATCCAAATTCCTAAATTGTTACACAAAGTTTCATTACGCACCCACTATAGGACCAATTGGTCGTGAGCCTCCACAAAGAGGGCGAAAGCCCTTATTTTTCCTTACATAGCTTTCAATCCAATCAAACAACTTAGAATCCATCACATTATACATTAACATTTAGTAAAAACATATTAAATCAAACAACAACAATGTCAAGCATCAAGAACCAAACAACAAAGTGAGTAACCCTAACTTGGATTTTCTCACTATCAACACAAAATCATGTCTCTTACCACCAAAATAGGTTGAAGAGGATTATCTCCCTCTTACCTAAGGGGAAAACAAGAAAAGAACTTCCTTGAAGCTCCTTGATGAATTTTGGCCAAACTCACCAAAAACCCTAAGAATCACAACTCAACAAATCAACACCAAGGCTTGAAAAAGAATGGATCAATGGTCGTGGTGATGGCCATGAAAACGAAAATGAAGAAGAGAAGATAAGAGATTAAGAATCTTACCCTAAAGCTTCAAATTTTGAAGCTTGAAGAAGATGATGAAGATGGAAGCTTTTCAAGTAGATTCAAACTAGAAAAGTGTTTGGAATGTGATGGAGATTAAGGGAATATAGTTACTTGAAATTTTTGTAATCTTGGAAGGCTTGGAAGAGGTAAGGCCGTGTGGAGAGGTAGAGAGAAGGAAGAGAAAATTTGAAGAGAAAGTGAGTGTAGAGAGAAAAGTTGATAGTAAAGAAATGATTTTAAAAATTTAGAATTGAAAGTAATATAGTGTAAAACAAAATTTTGGCTCCAAAGAGGCCTTCATGGCCATGTGGTGTGTGGGAGGAGAGAGGGAGTGAGGGAATTTGGCTTCTCAAACAAGCCAATAGGAAATTTCTAGGAAGCTTCCTCCAAACTTCTTCAAGAAGCCAAATTTTGCCCTTTTGAAAAGTCAATGATAATGTCACTTAAAGTGAATACTCTAGAAATGATGATTAACACTCTACTAAAGCTATTATCCAGTGAACAAAAGTTACAGTTACTAAAAATAATATTCATTGTTCATCAGATAATTTCACGGTACAACAATTTTATTTATCAGATAAAATCGCAAAAAATGTAAACCTCGTAAACTATGCCCGGCCTCGGGTTTAGTAAGATTCCCCATTGACGTTTCCACAGTTCAAAGTTTACCAGCCTAAGGTAAAATATTTCATTTTCTCGGCTCCACTCAACGCGCACGTAAAATAAGGAATATATTAAAATATTCATCATTTCTGGAAACGAATCCACAAAAATTCTCAAAAATCACAAATATTAAAAAATGACTATTTATCATGAAACAAACAATTTCTGGGGTGTTACACTGATTCTGCTCAGTGTGCACATAAAATGAGGAATATATTAAAATATTTGATGTTTTCGAAAAAATTCAAAAAAATTCTCAAAAATCATGAATATTATAAAATGATTATTTATGATGAAACAAATAATTTTTGAGGTGTTACACAAGCTGTCAAAGTATGAATTTTTGCTGAAGGAAGTGAAATTCTTAGGACATATGGTATCATAAGCAGGAATTTCAATGGATCTAAGTAAAATAGAGGCTGTGGTATAGTAGAAGAAACCTAAGACTATTACTGAAGTTAGAAGCTTTGTAGGATTAGTTGGATACTATCGGAGGTTTATTAAATGATTTTCCCAATTAGCTTTACCTTTGACCAGATTGACTAGGACAAGAAAACCCTTTGAATGGACCCCTAGTTATGAGAAGAGTTTTCAAGAGTTAGAGAGTACCACCACTCTAGTATTAGTGCTTCCTGACCCACAAGAACCCTTTAAAGTGTGCTGTGATGCATCTAAGCTTGGATTGGGATGTGTACTAATGCAGAATAAAGGAGTAGTTGCCCATGCCTCTAGATAGTTATGACCTCATGAGGAAAATTACACCACCCATGATCTGGAATTAGCGGCCGTAGTTTTCACTCTAAAAGTGTGGAGACATTACCTATATGGAGTCAGATTTGAGGTTTATAGTGATCATAAGAACTTGAAATATTTATTTGACCAGAAGGAATTGAATATAAGGCAACGTAGATGGATGGAATTCTTAAAGGATTACGATTTTGAACTAAAATACCACCCTAGAAAGGCAAACGTGGTAGCAGATGCCCTAAGCAGAAAGTCTTTGCATATAGCTACCCTTATGGTATGAAAGATGAAGCTTTTTGAGAATTTTAGAGATTTAGGATTTTCTGTAGAGCCCACTCCTGATAGTTTAATGTTGAATGTTGTGACTATAAAAAATGAATTGTTTCAGGAAATCATGGAAGCTCAACGAGAAGATGTCTCTTTAGAACCTATTAGGAAGCAGATCCAGGAGAACATTTCATCAAGGTTTAGTCAAACACCAGAAGGAATGCTTAATTTTGATGATAGACTATGTATACCCAATAAACTAGAATTGAGGCAAAAGATCTTGGAAGAAGCCCATAGAAGTAAGTTCACCATTCACCTCGGTGCGAATAAAATGCATAAGGATCTTAAGAAAATATTTTGGTGGCCTAAGCTGAAAACAGACATAGCAAGGTATGTGGCCTCATGTTTGACTTGTCAAAAAGTGAAAATAGAACACTAGAAGCCTTTAGGACCCTTTCAACCCTTAAGTATCCTAGAATGGAAGTGGGATAAGATCACCATGGATTTTGTGATGGGATTACCTAGAACACCACTAGGTCATGATTCAATTTGGGTTATAGTGGACCAACTTACCAAGAGTGCTCTTTTTCTACCTGTTAGGTCAAACTATTCCCTAGAAAGGTTAGCATGACTCTATGTTCAAGAGATAGTAAGGTTACATGGTATACCTTGTAACATTACATTAGAAAGAGACCCCCGTTTTACCTCTAGATTTTGGGGTGCACTTCAGAAATCTTTTGGGACTAGAATACAGCTTAGTACAACCTATCACCCCCAAACGGATGGATAATCTGAAAGGACTATGCAAAGTTTGGAAGATATGTTGTGAGCCTGTATTCTTGAACAAGGAGGAGTTTAGGATAGGCATCTACCATTAGTGGAATTTGCCTATAATAATAGTTTTCACTCTAGTATAGGAATGGCCCCTTACGAGGCCCTGTATGGAAGGAAATGTAGATTACCCCTTTGTTGGTATAGAATTGGAGAAAGATCTCTGTTGGGACCAGAATTGGTGTAACACCCCAAAAATTATTTATTTTATCATTAATCATCATTTTATAATATTTATAATTTTTGAAAATTTTTGTGGATTTTTCTGGAAATATTGAATATTTTAATATATTTTTCATTTTAGGTGCACATTGAGCAGAGTCAATATAACACCCCAGAAATTATTTGTTTCATCATGAATAGACATTTCCTAATATTCGTGATTTTTAGAATTTTTTCTGGCATTTTCTGGAAATACTGAATATTTTAATATATTTCTCATTTTGCATGCACACTGAGCAGAGTCAGTCAAACGCCCCGGAAAATTATTTGTTTCATGATAAATATCTATTTTATAATATTTGTGATTTTTAGGAATTTTTGTGAATTTTTCTGAACACATCGAATATTTTAGTATATTTCTCATTTTACGTGCGCGCTGAGCGGAGCCGGGATAACAAAATGTTTTCCCTGAGGCTGGCAAACCTTGAACTGTCGACCTGACGACGGGGGATCTTACTAAACCCAAGGCCTGGCACAGTTTGTGAGGGTTGTATTTTGTGAGGTTTTATCTGATAAATAAAATCACTGTACCGAAATTTTTTTCGATGAATAGTAAATACTATTCTCATTAACTATAACTTTCATTCACTGGAAAATAATTTTAGCAGAGTAATTAATCATCTATTCTAGAGTGTTTAATTAAGGAGACAAGCTTACTTTTTACTTTATCGAGAAATGTGCGAAACTTCTCAAGGAAGCTTCAAGGAAATTTCCTCCCAAGCTTCCCAAGGAAGCTACTCACCCCTCTCTCCTCTCTCCAAATCTATTCAAGTTTTCAAAAATCCTAAAAAAGCTATCATCTTCATTTTCCTATGCACTTTCTCTCTCTACCTTCATCTTTTTCAAGCTTCCTCTCCTCCTTCTCTCTAGCCATACCCCACGGCCACCACTCCTCCAAGCACTCCACCATCACTAAAAATTCAACCAATCCCATTTTCTTAATCTCCTCCATCACCTAAACACTTCTCTAATTGGTGATTTCTTGAAAAACTTTCATCTTCACCATTTTCTTCAAGCTTCAAGCTTCAAGCTTTTGAGTAAGGTTCTTGACTCCTCACCCCCTTCTCTTCATTTTCGTGTTCAATGCCTTCATTGTGACCATCTATTCATTCTTTTTCAAGTCTTGGTATTGATTTGATGTTGTGGAAAATTTTACGGTTCTTGGAGGGGTCAAATCCAAAAATTGCAAGGAGATTCTATGAGGGTTCTCTTGTTTTCTTCTCTTAGGTAAGAGGAAGACACTCCCCTCCAACCTCTATTAGCAATAAGAAATCTTGTTTTGAGATTGATTGTGAGAAAACCCTATTGAGGGTTATTCTTTGTTTACATGAATGGTATGATTACATGTTGTATTTAATTTGTTTAAGTTATTTGATTGATTGGTTGTGCATATTTATATATTTGAATGGATTGGAAAGCAAGAAATGGAAAGAAATAATGTGGATTTCCCTTAGCATGGCTCACGGTTTTGGGGCCCAAAATTAGGGTTCTTGATGAACAATTGTAACAAGTAGAAGACATAATTAATCAAGTGTACAATGTGCAATTAATGGAATGAAAAATTTGGGAACTTAATTCCCTAGGGAGGCCACGGCCTCTAGGGCCATTTAGGGCTTCAGTATGCAACTTTAGGTAATCTTGGAATTTAAATAATCAAGTGATTAAATTATTGGTAATAGGATAGAAAATTAATAAATTGGAAGATTAGAAAAATAATTGGAGATTCATAAATTTGAAAGAACCAAGAATGGAATTTTTCATAAGACTTATGGTAATTAATTTGAGAAAGAACAAGAGAGTGTGAGACTTTGAGACTCTTAGAATAATTTTCTAAGTGTGTGTGTGTGAATAAATTACAATAGAAAATTTAAATTAACCAAGAGAATTCCTCTAGAGACTAACTTCGTAAGAAATGCTATATTTAAGTAAGAATTCATAATAAACTTTGATCATGTATTATTTCATTTAAATTCTGATATTATGATATTGTGGGTCCATGTGAGTGACCAATGATGTGTTAATACTTACCTTGGCCAATTGTGGCATATTGTGGAAAAGCATGTAATGATAAACATACATGATTATGCATTGAATCATCATGCACTATGAAAGTCCGTTGGACTGTTGTTAAGGCCATGTTGCCTAGGAGATTGAACACACCTTTATGCGGGTGTGAGTAGACTAGTGTAGGTCATACTGTTGACCTTGGGGGCGTCGGGGTGCGGGTACCTCGCAATGGACAGTTGGTAGCTCTTCTGTCCGTGAGGCAAACCGATGCAAACGCACCGACGATCCGGACTGAGACACTGTCCTATATCGTGATCTAGCGTAGACTATCTGTACAATGCCTTGATGTGCATGTGGATAAACTGATGAGTTATAGCACTTTGGCTGCGACAGCCGAGTTGCAAACGTGTCTCCTGATCTTTCTCTCCGATTGTTTGTGTCTAGCTCTATGGAGTAGGATTTTGACTTTGTATGCATGTGCATAGTAAGTCCATGGATTATCTGGCATCTATTTATTATTATAATTGGAACTATTGTATTACTGATATATAACTGCCAGGAACTGCTTAATTGTTTATTCTTGCTATTTAATGCTTACTATGATTGTTGTCGAAATGCTATGTGGGTGCCTTGCGCCGTTTTGTTTCTTGATGCTATAATTGGTAATGATGGTAGGATGTCTTACCTCTTTTCTGTGTTTCTATCATTTCTGACTGTTTATAAATATGTTTCATCGAAGACGTCGGCAAGGAGGGTGAAACTCCCGATTTCCCTGGCTTCTGGCCCGATCGCGATTAGCATCTACTATGGATCATGGCGGCACGCTCACACGGATTTCTAGGTGATGTGCGTTTGACCTTCCTTGGAGGACTAGACTGCTGGCACATCAACCTAAATTTCGACTGCTGTGTCTACTTGGGAGACATGTCGATCTCACTGGCTTGGAGGCGTCATGAACCGCCTATCTTTATTTGCTGTGTCAGCTTACGTTTGGAGTTTTATCTGCCCATCCGAGAGATGTGGGGTGATCGCTATTACACCCCACTAGAGGATTCTGTTGATTCTACTGCTCGAGCTCCGGCTCGTAGCTCAGTGGCTCTGATGGAGGTTTCCTCGGATGAGGAAGATCCTGAGGAGGTCCCCGAGGAGGATCCTGACACGGTTCCTCCTCATCTTAGGGATTGATACTGTTGGTAGCTATTGATGGCTACCAGTGTTTTATTTTGGGGGCCTGATGTGTCTTTATTTTGGTGCACTGTATATTTCTAATATCTTGGGGGCATACATGTATAATTTTGCTTTTTGTAAATCAGGCGTTGTAATCAAACAAGTTAATATAATGATATATATTATTGTACATGTATGTTGTATCGATGTATGTTTTACTTCCATTTTGCTTTCCATTGTAATCATTGTTATTATGCTTTATCATTATCTTTATTAATTATAACAAAAAAAATATACTCGCTAATTTAATTAAACGATTATAACCAAGTAAATTTATATTTATAATTAAAGAACCGGGTCTTAACTACATTTTTATTTTCTGCATTGTAATTTGACAATGTGACGTTCCTCCCAAAAAGGGGCGTTACAATTGGTACAATAGACAACGGGAACATCAGAATAATTCAAGAGAAATTGAATACTACTCAGAGTCAACAAAAGAGTTATGCTGATCAAAGAAGAAAACCCCTAGAATTCTAAGAAGGGGAACATATCTTCATTAGAATATCTCCTGTGATTGAACTTCGTCGGGTTTTGAAAGCAAATAAGCTAAGTCCCCAATTTTTGGGTCCGTATCAGATCTTAAATCAGATCAGACTAGTTGCTTACCATGTCGTCTTACCACCGCAACTCTCTAACCTTCATAATGTATTCCATGTTTCTAAACTCCAGAAATACGTTCCCGATTCTTCTCATGTACTAACCCCTAAATCTATAACGCTTAAAGAAAATTTATCTTTCAAAATTTTCCTGGTACAAATCATTGACAGTCATGGAAATCAGCTTCGAGGTAAGACGATTCCCTTGGTTAAGGTGTTATAGGAAGGAGCGGATGTTCAAGAAGCCACATGGGAGCAAGAAGCAACTATGAAGAAGGAATACCCTCATTTGTTTCAAGGTACTTAAAATTTTGAGGGCAAAATTTTTTTGTTAGTAGAGGAGAATGTAACATCCCAAGATTTTTTTTTTATAACTTAATGTGCGATCTTAAGAATTCTTAGATTTGCTTATTCAAAAAATTGGGTTTACATTAAGACTTAGTTGCTAGGAAAGCCAAAATTTAATTTTAGATAGATTGAGAAGTTTTTAATTTAAGTAAGGTTTTTCAAATCCACCCTATAGTCACGATAATGACCTAGAAAACCAACCCTTGATTTCATAATCATAAGACACATTGTCAAGCCTTGGAAAGTGATCTTTATCAAGTTGAGACAACATGCACACATAAGACTAAGTATTAATTCTTTAATGAAGGATGATTTAAGGAAGTGATCATAACTTAGTAAAGAAAATTAGAGTAACCAAGAAACTAGCACATAAAGTAAGGTAATTAGTGAACTAAGCAAGCATTAGAAATAAAAAAAAAGGTGTTGGTACATGACTACAAAAAGAAAAGGGAGAAAGATTGACGCATGGATTTCATGCACACAAGGCAACACACACTTGTCAAGAAAAAGAAGCATATTCTCTTAATTTTCAAGAAAAAACCATGACAATTGACATTTGTAGGGTTACATGTTCACTCCCAAGCCAAGTGTGCAACATGCACACTCCTCTCCATGCAACATGCCACGGCCAAGCCACTTATTGCAGCTCGAAGATGACTTTCACATGCTCAAGGACAAATTGGCTGCTGCATGTGTCATAAATCATGCAAATTGACACCTCTTTGGTCATCACAAGATGCTAATGCCAAGTGTGAGCCATGCACTCCTTCACGGCATGCAAAATGCCACACCATCACCCATGGAAACCACTCCAAACACGGCAAGGACAAGTGGCCAACAACATGTCTTCATTCAAGCATGCACACAACACCTAACCAAGCCATTCAAAGGATGAGACAAATGTGCAAAGTGCACACTCTTTCACATGCAAAATGACACATTTCTAAAAGCTTTGATGAGTACTAAGACAAGTGTGCAAGTATGCACACTTCCATCCAAGTAAAAGCCAGGACCCAAGACAATTGTGCAGCTCCATGAAGAGCAATTTGACACCTTTTTCACGACTAAGACATTTGTGAAGCTGCATGCTTCCCATCTCATGCAAAGTGACACTCAAGCCTACATGGAATCATTCCTAGTCTACCATGAAAGGGGGCTACCGAGACACTTCTTTCACTTCACCTTACATCCTTCCTTTCATTTCATGATTTGAGAGACATTGAGATGTCTCCCAATCCATCCTTTCAAGTCATCATCCATGGATACTCATCTTATTTCTTCAAAAGCCACCTCAAGCCTAAAGCCTACCCTAGCCCCTTAGCAATGATGGCAGCCACGGTTCTGCCTAGAAGAAAGGGGATCATGATAAGAGATGTGATATTAAAGAGCTTGAGGCTTCTCAAGCAACTTTTGGGCAACGTACATTTTAAGCTTAAGCCATTTCCAAATGATAAGACTTCTAGAGATCCACCTACATTTTCTTTCCCTCTACCTCTCATCATCTCATTCTTCTTTGTTCGTGATCCATTGAAGGCTAAAGATCAACACCCTTTCGGCTTGGATGGAAAACCAAGGTAGGAAGAATGGGGGCAATCTTCTCTGCATCTTTTCTTCACCTTGTAACTTAGTCCTTCTTCTTTCTAATTCTATTTCTTCACTTCTTCTTTTAGGATAACTTCTGTTTTGTTTTGTTTACTAACTTATTAATGTTGTAGATCACTAACCGTGTTGTGTTTCTACCATAAAACAAATTAGAACTCATGATATGAACTTATTCTCATAATTAGATAAACAATTTTCAAGAAACACTATGCTATCATACTTTGGTTAATCTATACTTTCAAGTTAAATGATTTTTGAAGTGGAAAAAAGAAGATACTTTTAAGACTATGATATGGACAATGTACTCTTTGAACTTAGAATTTCTTGGACTTAGTTACCTATGCTTGATTATGGAGTTATTGAATGGTTTGAACTTAGTTACCTATGCTTGATTGTGGAGTTTTTGAATTATTTAAACTGAGTTACCTGTGCTTTACTTTGAATTCATTAGACATAGTTACCTATGCTTGGTTATGGAATTTTGAACCTATGCATGACCTATGCTTGATTTGGAGTCCTTGAACTTGAACATTATGATTTGGATTAAACATATGGACCATTGGACATGATAATGGATGAGGCCGTGAGCCTTATGGATTTTTTTTTGAACTATTTGACATTTTTTATGATGGCCGAGGGCCTTGAGACTTGTTGGAGTCCTTGGTAAATTTTAATTATAAGATAAAAAAAGTTAAAACATTAAAGAAACAGTTAATTCAGATAAGCAGACACAAGGATAGGCGAGGAGTAGATTTGGAGGGTGCTGAAACCCTATGGGAATAACATGCCATTGTGACTTCACGGGTCCTGGTAGGACTTGGAATTAGTATTCTATCCGTGTATGATCGCGTCCAAAAATGGCGTTACATCCGACAGACTCTTTTTCTCCAAGACGATTTGGAGAGCATGCAGGTAGGAGCATGTGTACTCTCATCCACCCGCTTTCCTAGTGGAGCACTCGATGGAGTAAGAGCAAAAGTAATTAGTAAAAGACTTCCAAACTCTATACTTGTTTCACTTATTTTTGCATGTGTTAGTTATCTCGGTTACCATTTGTTATATGGACTTTATCATGTTTGTATGAGCTGCCTTATAATGCTTGTGACGTGATGGTAATCTTGGATGTTCATACATATACAATTAATTTCTCTTGGATTCTTGTTATCCACTAACCTTTGCTTTATCCTGTCTGTGAATGCTTATGTCTCTAAGGCATGTCGAAAGGTTTTTGATGATAACAAAAGCAAAAGAGAAGATCAAGCACAAAAGGAAAAATCAAGATCAAAGAAAGAAGACAGAAGGTTTAATTAGTTATTTAGACTTAGGAAATTAATGTTAAATGCTCTCAAGATTTCTCAAATGGTTTTTCAATATGTGATTTCAAAATAAATGGGAAATTTCAAAGTTAAACATGGCTTTCAATAAAACTTGAGTTTCAACTTTAAATCTAACACTCTTAAAAGGATTTATGTTTAAATCAAGTATCTTGAGGTGTTGGAAATGACTTACAAGCGTTATTGGACTTGAAAAATGTGTTCAAAGGCCAATGTAATCGATTACATAATGTTTGTAATCGATTACACATCAACAGAAGTCAGAATCGATTACATTGTAAATGTAATCGATTACAATCAAGTCAGAGGCTATGTAATCGATTACACAATATATGTAATCGATTACACAAAGCCCAGAAAGGCAAAGAACACGTTCGACAAAAAATGTAATCGATTATATTGATGTTGTAATCGATTACAAACAAAGTCAGAAGCCATGTAATCGATTACACAATATATGTAATCGATTACACAAAACCCTGAAACTCAAAGAACACGTTCGACGAGCCATGTAATCGATTACAAGGATATTGTAATCGATTACACAGCAAGTCAGAAGTCATGTAATCGATTACATGAGCATTGTAATCGATTACAATCAAAGTCAGAAGCCATGTAATCGATTACCTCAAGAATGTAATCGATTACACAAAGCCCAGAAAGTTCAGAAAACGTTGGAACAATAATGTAATCGATTACCTGAGATATGTAATCGATTACACGCATCCTGACAACGTCCAACGGCTATATTAAATGCATTAAATGCATGCCCAACTACCTCCAACGGCTCTATTAATTGAGAAACTTATAAATACTCAAGTTGGGTCTTTGTTTACGGTTGACCTTGAACCAAAAACTGATCATTATACTTCAAAACGTGAATCAATCTTTAAAATCATTTCTTGCTCTGTTTTCTGACTAAAAACGTGAAAAATCTTTGAGAGCATATTAGAGCTTCAATTTGTAAACACTTGCTCTAGAGAGAGCTTCTTCTATTTCAATCTTATACATTCTGATTAGTGAGGGTGAGGTATCCCTCAAGTATTGTAAGGGTGAGGTATCCCTTGGAAAATAGAGGCTCAAGCTTTTGGGTGAGGTATCCCATACTGTTGAGTGCTCAAAGTTGTAGTGGTTTTTCAAGCACCCATTGAAGCTTGAAGATATAGTGGAAAATCTCAAGGTGTTGCTTGGGGACTGGACGTAGATCACAAGTGGAGTAGTGATTGAACCAGGATAAATGACTGTGTTTGTTTCTCTAAACTCTCCTCTGCTTATCTTTGTGCACTGTTTCATTGTTTTATTTGGATATTGTATCCTTGGCTATTACGTTCATTAGTAAAAGTGCTTAACTCATCTATTCAATTATCTCTGATCATTCAATAGCTTCAACGAAAATTGATTGTCAAACGATTTGCGAAAGATTTGTGAACTTATTTTTAACTACTCAATTCACCCCCCCTCTTGAGTATTGAGGCCACTTGGTAACAAGTGGTATCAAAGCTAGACTCTTGTATAAAGAGCTTAGCAGCTTCAAGAGAAGTGATGGCTTCAAATGGTTTTTCAAATGAAGGTTCTTCTATAAATAGACCTCCTTATTTCAATGGGAATGGCTATGCCTATTGGAAAGAAAGGATGAAAATTTTTATTGAAGCTATTGACTTAGATGTGTGGGACGATTGAAAATGGTGCTTTTGTCCCTACACAAACTAAGGATGGTGTGACAATTAATACACCTAGAAGTGATTGGACCGATGATGATAAAAGAAGGTTCAATATAATTTGAGAGCCAAGAACATCATCACCACATCTTTGGGGTATGATGAATTCTTTAGGGTGTCAAATTGTAAGACCGCAAAAGAAATGTGGGATACCCTACAAGTAACTCATGAAGGTACTAGTGAGGTAAAAAGATCTCAAATAAACACTCTTACTCATGAATATGAATTGTTTAGAATGAATCAAGGTGAGAGTATTCAAGATATGCAAAAGAGATTTACTCATATTGTTAATCATCTCATCTCATTGGGAAAGACATTTCCTAATGAGGATCTTATTAACAAAGTCTTGAGATGTCTAAGCAGGAATTGGCAACCCAAGGTAACGGCGATTGTGGAATCAAGAGATTTATCAACCATGTCTCTAGCCACCCTATTCGGAAAACTTCAAGAGCATGAGCTGGAACTAAGTAGGCTCAATCAAAATGAAGAACATGACAAGAAGAAGAAGGGAATTGCACTCAAGGCCACCTCTCCCATACTTGAAGATGATGATGAAGATGGTGAAGAGGATGCTGAAAATATTGAGCTAAGTGAGGAGAATCTTAGTCTCCTTGTGAGAAAATTCGGAAGATTCTTGAAGAAAAAGGGATTTCAAAGAAGACCACCGTTTCCTCAAAAGAAAGCATATCACAAAGGAGAAGGATCCTCCACTCCTCCAAAATGCTATGAATGTGGAAAACCAGGGGCACATGAAAATGGAGTGTCCTATATATCTCAAGAAGACGGAGAAGTTTGAGAAAAGACCCTCCAAGGAAAAGAAAGGAAGAAGAGCATATATAGCTTGGGAGGACAATGACTTAAGCTCTTCCGATGATTCTGAAAATGAGGAAGCCCATCTTTGCCTCATGGCTCAAGGAGAAGAAAGTGGAGAAAGCGACAGAGGTAACCTCTTCTAACCTAGAACCTCCACCTTCTTATGATGAATTGCAAGATGCCTTTCAAGAATTGCATGATGAATCTTTGAGGCTCACAAAAATGATTTTGTCTTCCAATAAAACAATCTCCCTATTGACAAAGAAAGTTTCTACTTTAACCAAGGAGATAAATGAACTTAAAATTGAAAATGAGATTTTAGGACTCATAGATGCTAATTCATCATGCATGATTTGTTCCTCACATGATAATGCATCCATATCATTACCTTGTTTATCATGCAAAGCTTTTGAAAAAGAAATTGAAGACTTGAACAACACTCTTGCAAAATTCACTTTTGGATGAGACAACTTGAATGTGTTGTTAGGGAGACAAAAATGTGTTTTCCAAAAAGCCGATTTAGGATTTAATCCAAACAACCATCAAAAATCTTATAAGAACTTCTTTGTTTCCTCAAAAACTTCAAGTAGCCCCTTTGTTAAATGTTTTCATTGTGGTAGGAAAGGGCATAGTGCATCCACTTGCAATATTAGAAAGAACATAAACACCAAGGTTGGAATCAAAAGGGTTTGGGTCCCTAAAGGCACCATACCTAATTCTAACACACAAGGACCTAAAACAATTTGGGTACCAAAAGTTAAATCTTGAATGTGTGTTGTAGGTGTGCTTGAAGACCAAGAGCTCAAGTTGGTATCTTGATAGTGGTTGCTCCAAGCACATGACCGGTGATGGCTCCAAGTTCTCCTCCCTTACACACAAGAAACATGGTCATGTCACATATGGTGACAACAACAAAGGAAGATTCTTGGAATTGGCAAAGTTGGTAAGATCCCTTCATCATCTATTGATAATGTCTTACTTGTTGAAGGACTTAAACATAATTTACTTAGTATTAGTCAATTGTGTGATAAAGGAAATAGAGTTATATTTGATTCCTCTTGTTGTATAATTGAAGGAAAGGATGATAAGCAAGTTAAGTTTGTTGGTCATAGGGTCAATAACATATATATGATTAGTCTTGATGACATTTCCTCAAATGATGCTAAATGCTTTATGAGTAGAGAAAATGATTCATGGTTATGGCATAGAAGAATTGCTCACATTCACATGGATCACTTAAACAAATTGGTTTCTAAAGAACTAGTAATTGGTCTTCCAAAGCTCAAATTTGAAAAAGACAAACTTTGTGATGCATGTCAAAAGGGAAAACAAGTAAAGGTCTCTTTCAAAGCTAAAAACATAGTTTCAACTTCTAAACCTTTACAACTTTTGCACATGGATCTTTTTGGACCCTCTAGAACTATGAGCTTTGGTGGGAATTACTATGCATTAGTGATTGTGGATGATTTTTCTAGATTTACATGGACATTATTCTTGGCTCACAAAAATGATGCTTTTCAATCATTTAGAAAACTTGCCAAAGTTATCCAAAAGCGAAAAAGGTTTTTGTATTGCATCCATAAGAAGTGATCATGGTGGTGAATTTGAAAATCATGAATTTGAAACTTTTTGTGATGAACATGGCATTGAGCATAATTTTTCTGCCCCTAGAACACCACAACAAAATGGTGTTGTAGAAAGGAAAAATCGATCTTTAGAAGAAATGGCAAGAACTATGCTCAATGAGGCCAATCTTCCTAAGTACTTTTGGGCGGATGCGGTTAACACCGCTTGTTATGTTATGAATAGAGCCCTAATAAGGCCAATTTTAAAGAAAACCCTATATGAATTGTACAAAGGAAGGAAACCTAATGTGTCACATTTTCATGTTTTTGGATGTAAATGCTTTGTCTTGAATAATGGAAAGGATAACTTGGGGAAGTTTGATGCAAAATCTGATGAGGGAATATTCATTGGTTATTCTATTCATAGCAAGGCCTTTAGAGTCTATAATAAACGAACTATGACCATAGAAGAGTCCATACACGTTGCATTTGATGAAACTAACCCAAATGAGCCGAGAAAGGAACTTGTTGATGATGTTGCAGAAATCTTGGCAAAGACGCACTTGGAAAATCAAGAGATAGAGTCCAAGAAGAAAGAAGAGAGACTCCTTGATCACTCATGGCAAGAAGATTCTAAAATCTTGGATCTACCCAAAGAATGGAGGACTTCAAGGTATCATCCTCTTGACAAGGTGATAGGTGATGTATCAAAAGGGG
The DNA here is from genome assembly GCA_029884595.1 of Ormosia semicastrata. Lineage (NCBI taxonomy): Eukaryota > Viridiplantae > Streptophyta > Magnoliopsida > Fabales > Fabaceae > Ormosia > Ormosia semicastrata. Next base: position 84,458,200 of record JAQQTO010000060.1, read on the forward strand.
TAATCACTCGAAACTCACTTAGAGATGCATGTAATCATCTAGCCTTTGTCTCTCAAGTTGAACCTAAAGACATAAATGAGGCCATTAATGATGAGCATTGGATCTTGGCCATGCAAGAAGAACTAAACCAATTTGAGAGGAATCAAGTTTGGGAATTAGTTCCAAGGCCCAATGATCATCCCATAATTGGCACCAAATGGGTCTTTAGGAACAAACTTGATGAAACGGGTTTAATAATAAGAAATAAAGCTAGGCTTGTAGCTAAGGGATATAATCAAGAAGAAGGCATAGATTATGAAGAAACTTATGCTCCCGTAGCTAGATTAGAGGCCATTAGAATGCTACTTGCATATGCTTGCATCATGGATTTCAAACTCTATCAAATGGATGTCAAAAGTGCTTTTTTAAATGGTTTTATACAAGAAGAGGTGTATGTAGAACAACCTCCTGGTTTTGAGGATTTTGAAATGCCCAACCATGTCTTTAAATTGAAAAATGCCTTATATGGCTTGAAACAAGCTCCTAGAGCTTGGTATGAAAGGTTGAGCAAATTTCTTTTAGAAAAAGGCTTTTCTAGAGGTAAAGTTGACACCACTCTTTTCATAAAACACAAAATGCATGACATTCTTCTAGTTCAAATCTATGTTGATGACATTATATTTGGAGCTACTAACAACTCTTTTTGTAAAGAATTTTCAAATATTATGCAAAGTGAGTTTGAGATGTCCATGATGGGTGAGCTCAACTTCTTCCTTGGTCTACAAATCAAGCAAACAAGAGAAGGAACATTTATAAGCCAATCCAAGTATTGCAAGGAGCTGCTCAAAAAGTTTGGAATGGACAATGCCAAGCATATGGCTACTCCTATGGGCACCTCTTGCTATTTGGACAAGGATGAAGGAGGTAAATCGGTAGAAATTACAAAATATAGAGGTATGATTGGCTCACTCTTTATCTCACTTGCAAGTAGGCATGATATAATGTTTAGTGTATGCATGTGTGCTAGATATCAAGCTAATCCTAAGGAATCACACCTAAGTCTTTGTTAAGAGAATAATGAAATATCTAATAGGCACATCACAAATGGGTTTATGGTACCCTAAGGGTGCCTCATGTAGTCTTATTGGGTACTCCGATTCTGATTTTTTGGATGCAAAATGGATCGAAAAAGAGCACTAGTGGGACATGCCACTTGCTAGGAAGCTCACTAGTTTCTTGGCACAAAGAAGAAACAAAATAGTGTGGCATTGTCCACAGTGAATATTGAATATGTTGCGGTGGGAGTTCTTTGTGCTCAAGTCCTTTGGATGAAACAACAACTCTTGGACTATGGTCTTGAGCTTGATCACATTCCCATAAAATGTGATAATACTAGTGCAATTAACTTGTCAAAAATCCCATTTTGCATTCTAGAACTAAGCATATTGAAATAAGACATCATTTCATTAGAGATCATGTTCAAAGGGTGATTGCATACTTGAATTTGTTGAAACAACTAAGCAACTAGTGATATTTTCACCAAACCCCTTGCAAAAGAAGCATTTTTCTACATAAGGAATGAACTGGATATATTGGACCATTCATGCATAAATTAAATATTTCTTTGCATAATCCTAAAACAAATGCCTAAGCTTGCGTTTTTTGCATAATTATGCCACATTCTTTGCACAATCTCGAATTTTCATTATATATATTTGAATCCCATACTAACTTGAGCGTCGGAGGTTTCCCTAAATTATTTTGCAGGTGCTCCCTCATGTCCAACTTTGACAAGAAATTCAACAATCTCAAATTTCACCAAAAAGGGTGAAATTCTTGGTAAAAATGATAATTTTGATCAATTATATGAGTTGAATCATAATGTGATTAGTCTATATGCTTGGATGATGATTTGAATTGATTTAAGTTGCTTTAAAACTGTTTTGGATGGATTAAAATTGATTATATGCTGTTTGGAACGCAAAATCTGAGTTAAAGAGTCTTTGTAATCGATTACAATGCCTGTGTAATCGATTACAAGTTTCATCACGCATGTAATCGATTACACACATTTTGTAATCGATTACAACCAACTCGAGAACTCAGGTAATCGATTACATCATTTATGTAATCGATTACAAGGTTCCAGAAAGCATGTAATCGATTACACTAAAAATGTAATCGATTACATACCTACCAGAAGCATGTAATCGATTACACCAAAAATGTAATCGATTACATACCACTGAGAATGCATGTAATCGATTACACACTCAATGTAATCGATTACACGAGGTTTTTTAAAGGCTCCGACGCGTAGAGGTCATTTTGTTTGGCCCTGTTCATCTTCCTCGTTTCTCCTTCGCTCCCACGCACCTCGGATCTCAAAACCTCTCATTTCTCACTCAAATCTCCATCAAAACCCATCATTTCGCCTCTCTCAATCTCGGAAATCCCCTCTCCACATAACCCACCGATCAAATCCCCTCAAATCCCTCATCCAAATCTCCCCATCTTCTCTCACGAACACCCTCTCCACTTTTCTGACCTAATTTCGTCCCTCTCTCTCTCCTCACTCATCCCCAACCATTTACCACTCAACCCTTGCTTCTCCTTCTCATCAATGGCTGAATCCTCTCATCGCTCGAAGCGCCCAAGAACAGGGGCTGCTTTGTTGGAGGTTCCTCCGGTGGCTCTTCACGCAATATTTACGGCCGGACCTCACAAGGCACTTCTCCACCGTGAAGAAAGCCGAGTTGTTAGGAAGAACTTCCGGCTTCGCAAAATCATCTCTCCCGGTATCTACCCATCACCTTCTGCGAGAGTGAACCCTTAGAGAGCTTTAGGACAATAGAAAACTTAGGCTTCTTTGGGATTCCGAGTATAGAGAAGGCCATCTACCCTAACCTTGTCCGAGTGTTTTATGCTAACCCGAAGGTTGAAGATAATTGCATCATCTCTGAAGTGAAAAAGCAACAAATCAGGTTAACCATGGCAGAATGGTATAGGCTTACCAAGCTCACTCCTGATGGAGCTCAGTTCTGTGGGAATGCCAAAGTCTGGGGGCATGAGTTTGAGCACAAGGCTGCTCTTCTCTCCTTGATTAGGATGGCTACCACCTCCCCAAAGTGATCCTAGACGCAGAATAATGGCCACTGGCCTCACTATGGAAAACAGGGTCCTCCACTACCTCTTGGTTCGTGGATTGATTCCCAGAGGAAGGAATTACTCCCAAGTCCTCAAGGATGATGTAGTGGCATTATGGGCAATGACCACAGGGCACTCAATAAACTGGGGATACTACATTCTAGAGCATATTTGGACATCAAGAAAAAGAAGAACTCTCTGCTCTCCCCTTCGCCATGTTAGTCACCACAATCCTTGAGTACTTGTCGCATTTCGGCCGATGAAGAGTCCAAGGACACCACTCAAAGGGACCCCAATCAATTGGGCTGCATACTCGAAGAAGCTTCACTCTACAAGATGGAAGATAGGTGGCATTACATTACTCATGGCACATTTGGCCATATCCATCACGATCCAGATAGTGATGATGAGGAGGCTCGTACCACTTCCTGCCTGCTCCTGCTCCAGCCTCTCTTGATCTTCTGCTCCAAGAGATGCGCAACCTGAGCGCCAATGTTAACACACACATGGATCATATAGAGCAAAAGATCGACCATCTTGAGCTGAGGATGGACTACTCAGACCAGGAGCTTGCCTCCATTCGATCCCTCTTACGTGGACCTCCTGTTCCTGTGAGTCCTGCTGCTGCTGCACCCCCCACATCCTCTGCTCCTCCGGATCCCATATCCTTCGCTGGTCCATCTGGAGTTCCTGTTGATGATGAGGAGCTTCTGGACTCTGACGACGACCTTATGCCCAGCGATGATGACATTGATCTAGGAGACTCTGCTGCGGATCCAGAGGGTGATGTCTTTTGTGACAGCGAGGACACTGATAGTGATCATGGCCTATAGCCCTGATATATTTTCTTGTATTGATGACTACCTTGTACTTATTTTATTTTAAATTTGATTATATAAAATTGGTATACCTTTATAGTTATCTTTTGATTATTGCCTACTGGTTGTGACATGTTTATTTGTACATGCTAAATATTAATACATAAACTTGTTCTCACTTTGAATGGTTGGCTGTTGGAATATTGATTGGACTGATCTTTGTGGCTTTTCTGTTATGGCAAACAAATTGGGAATCATGAAATATAGCTGTCATGCTGTCCATTTTTTCTTAAATGCTTATGTCTTTTTGATAATGCCAACGGGGGAGAAAATAAGGAAAAATGAAATGTAATTAATGGTTGCATGAGAAATTAAAGGTTGCATGAGTACGGGGGAGTTATTGACCTCTTAAGTTCTCTTAAGTTATTAAGCTTTTCATATGCAAAATCTAACCCAATATCATGCAGCATTGTACCTAAATGACTATTATATACAATTGCAAAAATTCTTTCTTTTTCCTATGATCAGTTTGTCATCATCAAAAAGGGGGAGAATGTGAATGCTTATGTCTCTAAGGCATGTCGAAAGGTTTTTGATGATAACAAAAGCAAAAGAGAAGATCAAGCACAAAAGGAAAAATCAAGATCAAAGAAAGAAGACAGAAGGTTTAATTAGTTATTTAGACTTAGGAAATTAATGTTAAATGCTCTCAAGATTTCTCAAATGGTTTTTCAATATGTGATTTCAAAATAAATGGGAAATTTCAAAGTTAAACATGGCTTTCAATAAAACTTGAGTTTCAACTTTAAATCTAACACTCTTAAAAGGATTTATGTTTAAATCAAGTATCTTGAGGTGTTGGAAATGACTTACAAGCGTTATTGGACTTGAAAAATGTGTTCAAAGGCCAATGTAATCGATTACATAATGTTTGTAATCGATTATACATCAAACAGAAGGTCTGTAATCGATTACATTGTAAATGTAATCGATTACAATCAAGTCAGAGGCTATGTAATCGATTACACAATATATGTAATCGATTACACAAAGCCCAGAAAGGCAAAGAACACGTTCGACAAAAAATGTAATCGATTACATTGATGTTGTAATCGATTACAAACAAAGTCAGAAGCCATGTAATCGATTACACAATATATGTAATCGATTACACAAAACCCAGAAACTCAAAGAACACGTTCGACGAGCCATGTAATCGATTACAAGGATATTGTAATCGATTACACAGCAAGTCAGAAGTCATGTAATCGATTACATGAGCATTGTAATCGATTACAAGCAAAGTCAGAAGCCATGTAATCGATTACCTCAAGAATGTAATCGATTACACAAAGCCCAGAAAGTTCAGAAAACGTTGGAACAATAATGTAATCGATTACGAGATATGTAATCGATTACACGCATCCTGACAACGCCCAACGGCTATATTAAATGCATTAAATGCATGCCCAACTACCTCAACGGCTCTATTAATTGAGAAACTTATAAATACTCAAGTTGGGTCTTTGTTTACGGTTGACCTTGAACCAAAAACTGATCATTATACTTCAAAACGTGAATCAATCCTTAAAATCATTTCTTGCTTTGTTTTCGACTAAAAACGTGAAAAATCTTTGAGAGCATATTAGAGCTTCAATTTGTAAACACTTGCTCTAGAGAGAGCTTCTTCTATTTCAATCTTATACATTCGATTAGTGAGGGTGAGGTATCCCTCAAGTATTGTAAGGGTGAGGTATCCCTTGGAAAATAGAGGCTCAAGCTTTTGGGTGAGGTATCCCCATCTTGTTGAGTGCTCAAAGTTGTAGTGGTTTTTCAAGCACCCATTGAAGCTTGAAGATATAGTGGAAAATCTCAAGGTGTTGCTTGGGAATTTGGACGTAGATCACAAGTGGAGTAGTGATTGAACCAGGATAAATGACTGTGTTTGTTTCTCTAAACTCTCCCTCTGCTTATCTTTGTGCCTTTGTTTCATTGTTTTATTTGGATATTGTATCCTTGGCTATTACGTTCATTAGTAAAAGTGCTTAACTCATCTATTCAATTATCTCTGATCATTCAATAGCTTCAACGAAAATTGATTGTCAAACGATTTGCGAAAGATTTGTGAACTTATTTTTAACTACTCAATTCACCCCCCCTCTTGAGTATTGAGGCCACTTGGTAACACTGTCGAGAAGACGTTTTTGAAAGGTAAAGGAAAATGTTTTGGGAATCTGAAATTTTCAAAGGCAGAATTAATTACTCATTAATAGAAAGATTATTTTTTTAAAAAAATTGATTTCCCTGAAATACCATTAGTTTTGTTTTCACTATTTTTCCTACTGAGAAATTTGTTTCTCACCCCCTTTGATATATTCGTGGTATTTCATACCCTTAGATATGAGTTCTATAGTGATTTGGCTCGGTAAAGGATGACAATAATATGACCAGGAGCTATAGCTCTTTAACTTTGACGGGTAGGTCACCATCCAAGTATAGGTGTCCACCTACCCGGAGTATGGGATAGTCATGATAACCGGCCATTTCACCCTTCAGCTTGTTATGGCTCTTTCATGATCCCCTAATGCACTTTTTCCGCCACCCTATTTCCACTAGTTCCTTATCTAATTTCCTCCCCTGTGTACTACTTGAAGGGAGGAATAGTTTTTTGATAAATAGTATTTTTGTTATGACGACTGTAGTTGACCCTCTAAGGTCAAATTTTACTTTTGGGAAGACTGTAACCTTAACCGCGACTATTGAACCACTAATGCAAGTTTCTTGTTAATGATATCAGTTTCTTCCTTTTAAATATTTATCTATTTTTTTCATGATCGTTTAATTGTTAAAATACTTTAAATCCTAAGAGTCTCTAGTAATAACTGTTATCAATTTTATTTATTTTCAAAAAGGAAACCTTGTTAGATGAAAACATGATAATTAAAACTTTGCGTACTGTAGTTGAGTTAGGTCGTTACATTCAAGGGTTTGGATAGTCCTTTCTGTTTACCCATCTATCTGCGGGTGATAAGTTGTGCTAAGGCTTACCTTAGTCCTAAAAGCCTCTTGCAAGGCTCCCCATAATCTAGATGTAAATCTAGGATCCCTATCTGAAACTATACTTACGGGGACTCCATGCAACCTAACTATCTCCTTTAGATATAGCTCAGCTAATTTCTCTAGAGGATAACTAGCTCTCATTGGTAAAAAATAGACAGATTTGGTTAATCGATCCATTATGACCCAAACTACATTATACCCTTGCTGAGTTTTGGGTAGACCCATTACAAAGTCCATAGAAATCTTATCCCATATCCACTCTACTCACAAAGAGACTATGTGGCATCATAGTCACCGCTAGACTCAAATCTCTAAAACTCTTGAGAAGTTCATTCTCTTGGAACATCATTCGAGACACATGTAGGGATTTCCTACTTAGTGCATCAGCCACTACATTGGCCTTTCCCAGATGATACTTTAACTTAAAGTCATAATCCTTTAAGAATTCCATTCATCTTCTCTATCTCATGTTCAGCTCCTTCTGATCAAACAAGTACTTTAAACTTTTATGATCGCTGAACATCTCAAACTGGACTCCATAGAGATAATGCCTCCAAATCTTTAAAGCAAACACTACTGTTGTTAATTCTAAATCATATGTATGGTAGTTCTCCACATGAGGCCTTAATTGCCTTAATGCATAAGCGACTACTCTCCTATTCTGCATCAGAACACACTCTAATCCCATCTATGATGCGTCACAAAAGACCTCAAACTTCTCATGGCGATCCGGAATCACCAACATTGGTATAGTAGTCAACCTCTTCTTTAACTCTTGGAAACTATTCTCATAGTCCTGAATCCACTCCAAAGTACTACCCTTCCTAGTCAACCTAGTCAAAGGCAACACTAACTGAGAAAAACCCTTGATGAACCTTCTATAGTACTCATCTAGGCCTACAAAGCTCCTGATCTCAGTCACAGTGGTGGATTTTTCCCATTGCAACACTGCTTCCACTTTGCTAGGGTCTACTGTAATTCTTCCTTTAGAAATAATATGGCCCAAAAATTGAACTTCCGTTAACCAAAACTCACACTTGAACAATTTGGCAAATAGTTTCTTTTCCTTTAAGGATGTCCAAAACAATTCTAACATGCTGCTCATGCTCTTCCTTTGTCTTTGAATAAATAAGGATGTCATCAATAAACACTACCATAAACTTGCCTAGGTAAGGTCTAAAAGCTCTGTTCATGTAATCCTTAAACACTGCTGGAGTATTCGTCAACCCAAATGACATCACAAGATACTCATAATTCACATACCTAGTTCTAAAAGAGGTCTTAGTGATATCCTCTCCCCTAAATCTGATTTGATGATACCCAGATCTTAGATCAATCTTGGAAAACACTGAAGCTTTTCTTAATTGATCCATCAGATCATCTATTATAGGCAACAGATACTTATTCTTGATGGTTACCATGTTCAACTTCCTGTAGTTAACACATAACCTCATGGTACTATCTTTTTTTTTCACTAGTAACACTAGTGCTCCCCATGGAGAAACACTAGGCCTAATGAATTGCTTGTCCAATAACTCCTCTAATTGTTTCTTGAGTTCTGCTAACTCTAGAGGTGCCATCTTATAGAGTGCTATTGATATAGGTCTTGTACCTAACACTACTTCTATAGTAAACTCTATTTCTTGCTCCAGTGGCAACTCTGCTACGTCACTTAAAAACATCTCAAGGGATTCGCTCACCACAGGTATACTGTCTAGGCTCTGCTCAACCTCTACATCTAAAGAGAAAAGAAGAACATATCCTAGAGCTCCTTCTACCAAACAGTGATTGACCTGATTAGTATTAAGATAGACAGACCCAGAAAAAATAACTTTGGTAGGAATATCAGACTGAAAAATTAGGGTCTTATCTGAACAATTTAAAACCACATGATTGGATGACAACCAATCCATACCAAGGATGACATATATGTCCACAAGGGGTAAACAGATAAGGTTTACAAAGAAAACTCTATCCTCGATCCTTATACAACAGTCAAGACACATTTTCGAAGTTGTGACTAGCTTACCGATTGGTGTGGAAACAGATAAGTCATATGGTAACTCTAATATAGGCAAATCCAATATCCTTATACAATCATAAGAAATAAAGGAGTGGGATGCTCCTGAATCATACATGATATTTAAAAGATGATTATGAATTATGCCTTTATCTTGGATGAGGTTGGAAGACCAGGCCACCTCTGTTCTGCCTAGAGTGTAAACTCGTCCCTTGGTTAGCGGCTTGGGGGTAGGTGCATCTTCCTTATTTTGAGGACAAAGCTTGGAGAAATGTCTTGGTTGCTCACACGTAAAACACACAGATTAGCCTGTCAAGTACTTACCTCCATACACTTTCTTACACTTAGCGCACCTTAAAAACTTAAAGCTCATCTTATCTTTTCCTTTGCGGTTACTTGCTTTAGAAGCACCTTGCTTATTCTTATTGTCCTCTCGCTTTCTCTTCAGGACATCTTGTACCCTTTTCCTCTGATGGAAGACAATTTGCACTTGACTCCACAATCCTATATTTGTTGACCAAGGTAGGAAAGTCCCTAATCTCAATAGGTCTCACCATACTCTTGATCTCACTTCTCAAGCCCGTTTCAAATTTCAAACATCATCATTTCTCATTTGGATGGTAACAGAGAAGAGAATTTTGATAATTCATTAAACTTGGCTACATACTGGCCTATTGACATGCTTCCTTGTTTTAACTGCATAAACTCCACTTCCTTGTCATCATACAAAGTTTGCAGGAAAAACTTCTCCAAAAAAGCTATCCTGAAAACTTCCCATGACATTGGGGTTCTGCGGCTTCGAGTACCCTATTGGTACCTTTCCACCAATGCTCTGCCTTACCCTTCAACATATATGAGGCGAAGGCCACGTTTTGCTCCTCTGAGCAAACGATTATGTCAAAGATCTTTTCTATCTCACTGAGCCACTCCTCAGCCTTTACGGTGTTGTACTCGCCTCTATACGGTGGAGGGTTCATCTGATGCAAAGCTGTCAAGTCTAGGAAATTCTGATTCCTTCTGACTTGTTGTATGTAATACCCCAAAAATTGTTGTTTCGTGATATATATTCATTTTATAATATTTATGAATTTTGTGAATTTTTTTGGAATTATTTGAATTATTTGATTATTTTAATATATTCCTCGATTTATATGCATTCTGATCGGGGCCGAAAAATGAAATATTTTTCCCAAGGCCGAAAAATCTTGGACTGTGGAAACGGTGATAGGGGATCTTACTATATCCGAGGTCGGACACATTTTATGAAGTTTTTATTTTTTGAGATTTTATCTAATGGATAAAATTTGGGTACACTCTATTGTCCATTGGACAATAGATACCGGCTTTACTAACTGTGACTTTTATCCATTGGGTAATAGCTTTGGTAGAGTGTTAGTTATCTTTTCTAGAGAGTACTTTAATGATATCACCAAGATGACATCATCAAAGTGACATCATCCTTAACTTTTCCCAAAAAGTGAACAAAGCTTCTCAAGGAAGCTTTGTATCAAAACTTCTTAAGGAAGCTTTGTACCAAGCTTCTCAAGGATGCTAACTTTTCTCTCTCCTCCCTTGGAAACTCCTTGGCAATGAGGGGGAAAGGATGACACAAATTGTCATTTTTTCATTTAAACACTCATTCACCTTTTCACATTTCTACCTTTTCCATTTTCAAAAGTTTCTACCACTTTCTCTCTCCACTTTTCCTTTCTCTCTCAACTTCTCCTTTTCTCTCACTTTTCTATCACATCTTCTCTTCTTCCTCTCCTATCCAACCTCACGGCTACACCCTTTCTCTTCACCTTCCATGTTTGTTTAATTTCAAGCAATCACATTGCTTGAAACTACATATTGTTTGAAGACATTTTCTTGTTGGAATCACCTCCTAAAGCTCTCATCTCCATTTTCTCTCCTCACTCTCATGGCCAACCACCACCATTGATGGCCATCCATGCTTACTTGCTCAACCAACCTTATTTCTTACATCTACTCATCACCTAGAAGCTTTTTCCTTTTATGACCATCACTTGATTCTTCCATCTTCATCTTCTTCCATAAAGCCCTAAACTTGAAGCTTTGAGGTAAAGTTCTTGACTTTCTATTTTCTTTCCTTCATTTTTGTGATTCTTGGTCACATTAGTGATCAAGGACTCCTATTTTCAAGCTTTGGTTGTTGATTATGTAAGTTTGCTCATCCTAGGGTTTTGGTGGAGGAGTTGGATGAATTTCAGGAGGCATAAAAGGAGTTCATTTTCTTGTTATCTTCTTAGGTAAGAGGGAGATTAACCTCATCAACAATGCTATGGTGGTGAGCAACGAAATAGTTGTGTTAGGAGTGGAGAATCCACGTGAGGATTCATCTACTCGATTGTGTGACTTTTGATTTATGTTTGTTTGATTTTGTATGATTATATGATGTTGTTGTATGTAAAGAGATAGTTATGGTGAATTGATAATTATATGTGATGATATAATTTTAATAGTATGCATGAACTTAATTAATTGTAGTGATTAAAGTATGTGACATACTATGATTATATTGTAAAGGAATGATTTTTGGACTCCATTGATCACTTGAGGCTCACGGCCTTTTGGCCTAGGGGGAGATATATACGAGGAAAATATGTTATTGATTAAGAACTTGGATGATGAGGTGGCAAAAACATGATTTGTGTGGTTACAAGTTGAAAGAGGAAAGGAATAAAGTTTTACCATTGAAAAGAATTGATTTTTAGTTATGATATTTAATCATTAGATGGAGAAGTAATTTGGAGGATTAAGTATTTTATCTAAGATAATTCTTGTTAAGTTAAATGGAAAGAATTTTAATTAGATGTTGAATAGTGGAAGGTTTAGAAAGAATATTAGAAAATATTATTTAGATGATTTGGGAGACTAATTAGGATCAAAGGATTTATAAGTAAAACGAAAATATAATCACAATATTATGATTTGAGGAGAAATGACTTTTAGCTATGTCAATGGAAATAGTTTGGGGATAGTTGGAATAATGAAAAATAATTTATTAGTGGTGAATCTAGTTGGTTCTGGAATAATAATAATAAAATGATTTATTGGTGGTGAATCTAGTTAGTTTAATGATAAGGAAATAAGGACTTGTAAGATAAGGATGTTTAATAATAAAGAAATAAGGACTTACAAGACAAGAATGGAGAAGGATTCATTAAAATAAAAACAATATAAATTTTAGAAAGAACATTAGTAAATGATATTTTGAGGAATTTTAGTAATGAAAACTTGAGGTATTTTAGGGTTTAGAGAAAAGAAAAGAATTTGTGAAATCAAGTTGATAAATGATGATTTTCTGAATTATGTGATAAAGGCATCTTGTGTTTGAAAGTAACAGTAAGGTTACTGTGGGACATGAATGATGATTTTCTGAATTTTGTGACAAAGATGTCTTATGACTGAAAATGACAGTAAGGTTACTGCTGGGCCGACATACTGGACCCGAGTGGATTATGGAACCAAAGTACTGGACCCGAGTGGATCATTGGTATGATATTATTGTATAAGCAGTTACCTAATATCATTGATACTAATGGTATTAGATAATTGTATGGGCGGTTGCTTTAATACCATTGGGAATGGTACAACGGTGGTTTGATTTCATCGTTCCTGCATTGAACATTATACAGTCAACTTTTGTTGCCTAGGAGTGAACGAGAATTTGGATAGTGTGATCCCGAATGGATCTCAGGGGTCGTCAGGGCGAGGTGATCCACTTAGTGATCTGTTATCACATTGTATACCCCTAGCTGTGGAAAATCGTTGCAACGCACGACGAGGACCTGACAAACACTATCCTTTTCATGGTCCGGCGTAGACTGTCTTTTGAGGGGGGACATATTTTCTGGAATGTTCATCTCTGAATTTTTAGCTCCATAGAGTAGAAACTGGTTGCATTGAGCATAAGGATGGTCAGCATACACATTGTGCATATGCATAGTCAATGTACATCTTGTTGTGGTATAGTCAGTGTCTATGTATTTTGATGTACCTTGCTGAATTATATATTAGTTGATAACATGACTATACTTGTTGATCTGTCATATTACTGTATTAATATGATTATATCTGTTATTCCTTGATATCGTTGTATAGGAAAGGCATTATTGTCTTTCGTTGTGATTCTTGTTGCCATGATGGTATTGATGTAGGGGATCTCACCTCTTTTGTCTTGTTATTTTGTCTGTTTCTATTTTATGGTCATGTCTGTAAAGATTATGATGGTGGCGAGGCAAGATCCACGAGGTTTCACTAGACTATAGTTTCATAGGGGCGTCGAAGCGTAGAACATCCACTAGGGCACGGGGCATGTTCAGTATGTCGGAGATGTCACTTTACTCTGAAGCAGGACCCGGTATGATGTTGCTACATTTACTATGGATGTAGCTGTTCACATGGAGTTTTACATGCCTCTTGGGGAGCTTTGGGATGATCGTAGATCTTCCTCTAGGGAGAACTCTATGGAGTCGACTGTTCGAACTCCGGTCCGTGGTGACATGCCTCAACTGGGGGTTTTGTCTACTAGGGATCCCGAAGGGGATCTGGTGGAAGATCGGGTGCAAGACCCTAATCTTCAAGTGTTTGGACTTAGTCTAGACCCAATCTTTATATGGTAATTAGATGTGTTATTTTGGAGTATGTAAGTTTTATGTTTTTGGAACATAAGTATAATGTATTCAAGGAGGTAGTAAACTTTGTGTTATGAAAAACCTTTTTATTCAGTTCTTATAACTTGAGTTTTCTCTATTTCGGTGATTTTACGTTATTTCCTTTAAAAGAGAAAGATTTTGAAACTCGGATTTTATAGTTGAGCAAAGTTTTAATTTCTCTTTTGGAAAGGAATGAAGTTAGTTTGAAAAGTAACGCTTCTTTTCTTTTTATTTCGGGAGAGAGGAAGGGGTGTTACATTGTACATCATTCACTGGGTGCTCAGGTGGTGGAGGTTGTTGAGGTGGATTTCCTTCCATCCTCTCAAGCACCCTTGTTATAACAGTGGCCATAGCCATAAAAGCTTCAGCCATATCTGGACCTTGTGGGGTCGAGTTCTCTACTTCTCTAGTTTGTCTTTTTAGTGCCACAGTTTTATGTACACACAGAAACGACATATATTGTGTTGCAGTCTCAATATTATGTAATCATGCAACATTAGCTAATAACACATCTAACATATGAAACCAGAAAAGCATAATTTCTAAGAAGGAACTCCTAACATGCCAAAGCATAGTCAGTCTATACCTCGACTCAACAAGATGAACTGCCCTGATATCATAATGTGACATCCTAATACCAGTATCTCAATATATGTAGCATACAAGGAGATACCTAGTATTACAATGTCACTACATATGTACTAATCTGATACATATATCCATAATGTTCATTAGAAACATTATAGAGAGCCTTATGAAATGCGAAAAACACAACATTTATAACAAAATGCATCTATATACATATACATCATTAGCCTCCCTTGGGGTGTGAAGTAATACATAACTATTTACATTACAAAAGAAGTACTAATAAATACAACAAGTGTAATATAAACTACAAAGGTAATCTAATCTTTAGCTTCCTTTTTCTTATTCTTCTTCGAAGAACCTTCACCTGGAATTACATGATAACACAGCGGGGTGAGAATCAACATTTCTCAGTATGAATAATCAAAACTAGTTATACATAACATAATAACATAGTCATAATAATTAAGAATAAGACAAGTTACATTCTTTACAAGGTTTAACTTTAATAACTAGATAAACCAAGTTTAAAATACATATATTCATTCTTACATACTTAGCTCATTTAAGATCTAAGCATATTTTACTAGGAAATTCTGACTTCTTATGTTTACCTCCTTGTAGATAGGAAAACTAAAATTTCTACACTACTTGCAACCCTAGCACTTAGTTAGGAATACTTGTCTGCTTGGGAACTTCTAACTCCCTTCCTTCTGGCTAAATGACCTCTTGTCATATAAGTCACATTCATAAGTAGACAATGTCAACTTATCCTAGTTTACTTGTATTTAACACCCTTCATCATCAAAACTCTAGTGAAGCTAAGTAACAATAAGTTACCATAGGTGCTAGACACTTATCTATAGCAAACCATTATTTTTGCTTGCTTAAAGATCATACATATCTTATACATACCAAAAGATCATCCTTTCATTGATTTATCTCTAGTAGTATATCAAACATACCCTAAGACCATCCATTATTCTTAGATGACCAAAGGCTTAGACTTTATCATCTATGCTAGGTAATAATTTCTCTATTGAATAATTTTTCTATTGATAATATCCCTATCTGTGCCTTAACACACCTTAGAAAACATATATATATATGATCCTAACTAGCCAACAACTTGAAAACATCATAAATGACATTTTTGGAGTTCCAGGGCCTCATGCTGTGGCATATCTTGAGCACGTTGCGGCGCCCTAACTTCGGGTTTCAGTACTGGATGTAGCATTACTCTCACGCCATGGTGCCACTCACCTCACGTCGTGGCGTACGCAGCAAAACCAATCTCACGCTGTGGCGTAACTTCCTTACGTCGCAAAGTGTATAGCAGAAACCAGATTCTGCAAAATTTTGCAGAACTATGGTACTGTTCCATTAGTTCTTTTTATGGATTTTGGCCATTCCAAACTAGTTTCTAAGTTATTCTAATTCCATAATCAGTTCTTAAACATAGCAATAGTGAAAAGAGTGAACATATATGAATATGGACATAAAACCCCTACCTTTGGTAGCTGTGAAGAAGATTCAAGCTTAGTTGACTCCTCAAACCTTGGCTTTGCCCTTAGCTTTCCTCTTTTTCTCCTCATCTTCCTTAGTCTTTGATTCCTCTTCTTTCCTTTCTCCTTTCACAGTTTTTGTTTCTATTTTTTATGCAGAAAATGGTCGTGAGTGAGGACTTATAAAGAGAAAGAAAAAGACTCTTAAACCATAACTGATAAATCTTGATCTACTAAAAGCACTTAGATTTAACTAAATCAATATTTTTAACTTCCAACAACTTTAAAATAAATACTAGGATTCATATAAAAAGTCGTTTCACCTTTATCTGATATTTTCATATCTACTACTAGTCAATCCGACTTTAAAATAGACAACCAGTATGCCTAAAAATGTCAAACTAACTTAGTTTACCTTGAAACTTTAACTGTATCTTGTCTCATACATTTGTGACCTAGAAATAAATTATTCATATTTATTTTCCTTATCTGAGCAATTTATGCTATTATCTGAGTAATTTTAAGCTACTTTTCACACTTTGGGTTGCAATAAAGTACCTAAATTAACTTTGTTTGTCACAAAATTAAACATGCATATTAAGCAAGTCATATTGTAACATCCCAAAAATTATTTATTTCATCATAAATAGTCATTTAATAATATTTGAGATTTTTGGAAATTTTTTTGGATTTTTATAGAAATGTCAAATATTTTAATATATTTCTCATTTTGTGTGCACACTGAGCAGAGTCAGTGTAACACCCCGAAAATTGTTTTTTCGTGATGAATAGTCATTTTTTGATATTTGTGATTTTTGAGAATTGTTGTGGATTTTTCTAGAAATGTTGAATATTTTAATATATTTCTCATTTTACGTGCGTGCTAAGCTGAGCCAGGAAAATGAAATGTTTTCCCTGAGGCTGGTAAACTTTGAACTGTGAAAATGTCGACGGGAGATCTTACTAAACTGGAGGCTAGGCACAGTTTACGAGATTTACGTTTTTTGAAGTTTTATCTGATAAATAAAATCTCTATACGTACCGTTAATTAAAATTTTGCGATATGCTTCATTATCTGTTGGATAATTAATACTGGCTTTGTTCATTGTAAGAAATATCTATTAGGTAATAGCTTGTAATAAAATCCTAATTACCTTATTATTTTAATACTTTAACACCTAATTATCTTATCCAAAAGTAATCTACTTTATGTTTAATCAAATCATTCTTTATTGGAAAAGCTCCTAAGCTTCTCAAAGAAGCTAAACACTCCCTCTCTCTCTCCTCCCTCCCACACGGCAGCATGCTCCATTTTGGAGCCCAAAAATGTTCTTCACTTAATTAACTATTCTATTCTAATTTCAAAATAAAAAAATCATCATCTTTTTCTACTATCCACTTCTCTCTCTACCTTCATCTTCCTCTCATTTTCTCCTCCTTCTCTCTACACCAACCCACACGGCCAACCCTCCTTCTTGTTCTCCACCATCACAAAATTTTCAAACAACCACATTTCCTTAATCTCCACTACATTCTAAACACTTTTCTAGTTGGAGATTTCTTGAAAAGCTTCCATCTTCATCATCTTCTTCAAGCTTCAAGTTTGAGGCTTTAGGGTAAGATTCATGATCTCTTATCTTCTCTTCTTCATTTTTGTTTTCATGCTCTTCACCATAACCATGGATCCATTATTTTTCAAGCCTTAGTGTTAATTTGATGAAGTTTTAATTTCTAGGGTTTATGGAGGAGTGAATCCGAATTTCACTAGGAGCTTCAAGGGAGTTTCATTGCTTATTTTCTCCTTTAGGTAAGAGGGAGATGATCCTCTTCAACCTCTCTTGGTAGTAGAGAACTTGATTTTGTATTAGTTGTGAGGAACCCTAGTTAGGGTTACTTTCTTTGTTGTATGGTTTTTGTTGTTATGTGTTGATTTTACTTTACTTAATCTATTTTGTTAATCTTATATATATATATTGATGATCATGGATGGATTGGAATCATTAAATGGAAATAAAAGTCCCTTGCCTTCCTCATGGAGGCTCACGGCCATGACACCCAATTTGAGGGATCATGATTGAAATTTTGCAATCAAGATGAAAACATAATTAATTCAAGTGATTAAAGTGTAATGGAGTTAAGAAAAACTTAGGATTTCCCCCTTGGGAGGCCACGGCCTCTAGGGCCAATTTAGGATCAAATTGTGCAACAACATGCAACCTTGGACTTTAAATGGTCAAGTGATTAATGGCTAATAATGTAATGGATAGAAACTAATTTGATAATCTAAAGTAATTATATAGACCTAAGACAACAATGTGTGAGACTTGGAAAACTTAGAATAATTCTCTAAGTGAGTTTCGAATAAACTTAAAGTAAGGAACTTAACAATCAAGAGAATTCCTCTAGAGAAGAATTTTATAAGAAATGTTAAATTGAAGTAAAACTTAATTAATTGGAATAATTAGGAATTAATTAGGGATTCATAAAATGGAAAGAACCAAGAATGAAGCTTTATCCAAAAACTTAGAATAAATTTTAATCAAGCAAGACCATGAGTGCAAGTAAGAATGATAAATAATTCAATTTAAATCATTCTAAGGGAATTAGGTTTAAAATTTAATGATAGACTTATATAATTAAAATAATAATGATTAAATGAATAATGTGAGAGTATTTCTCTAAAAGAGAAACTTATTAAGAAGAATGTAAAAATTTAGGAATAATTCCATAATATACCTTAAAAGTGTGATGTATTATTTAAGGAGTAATAATATTTATTGTGGGTCCATAAGTGAGACCAAGAATGTGTTGATGCTTATCTGGGCTAAATTATGGCGTGTTATGGAAAAGTATATTATTGTTAAATATACATGAATATACATTGTGCTTCGGAACCGAAATACCGGACCCAGAAACATCAGATAGATGATTTGGTCAGATGTGGTCCGCCTTTATAACCAAAAACGCCAGATAGACGAGCGAGTCAGATAGGACTGGTTATCAGAGGAAACCTAAATAATAGTGGTACTATGTAGTCGTATGGACGGTTATATAATATCATTGATGAAAATGGTATTAAACAATTGTATGGATGGTTACTTTAATGCCATTGAGAATGGTACAATGGTAATTTGATTCCATTGATTATGCATCGAGTCGTCATGCATTGTGAAAGTCCGATGGACTATTTGTTAAGGCTATATTGCCTAAGAGTTGAATCACACCTTAGTGCGGGTGCGAATAGACTAGAGTAGGTCCTGCTGTTGATCTTGGGGGCGTCGGGGCGCGGGCGTCTCACAGCGAACAGTTGGTAGCCCCTCTGGGCCGTGAGATAGACCGATGCAAACGCACCGATGATCCTGACCGAGACACTGTCCTATATCACGATCTTGTGGGAATGCTGCTGTATAAAGCCCTGTTGCGCAAAGCTATTATTTTTCTGGAAAGCACTTTATTTTAGGCTGACGAGATATTGGCATGTCTCCCTGATCGTTCTCTCCGATGTTTGTGTCTAGCTCCATAGGGTAGGATTTTGATATTATGTACATGTGCATAGTGAGTCAATATATTACTAGGAATTTAATTTATATGATAATTGGATCTGCTATCTTATTGATGTTATAATTGCCTGGAACTGCTGAGTTGTTTTAATATCTGCTTCTTGATACTATTTATATTTCCTGTAATGCTACGTGGGCATCCTACGCCATTTCTGTTTCTTACTGCCATAATTGGTAATGAAGTTGGATATCTCACCTCTTGCTTACACTATTCTTATTCTATGTGATATTTGGCTAAAGACTGTGGAGGGAATGAGGTTGATTTTCCTAGATTTCACTTGGTTTGGCCTCCTGCTTTCGGTGATGTCGTCAAGAAGGGGTTCTATTGGTTTCGTTAGAATAGTGTTCTCCGGGGGCGCCAATGCTTGGCGAGTCAACTGGGCCGGCAAGCGTATATGGTATGTCGGGGATTTGATCTTGACCATGAGGAGGACCTGCGATGGATATCCTATACTGACTCTCACTACATCAATGCATCTGGAGTTTGCCTTGCCTATCTGGGAGCTATGGGGTGTTCCGCTTCACAACCCTAGAGAGGATGAGGATTCTATGGCATTAGCTGCTAAGGCACCTGCCTGTGGGACCGCACTTGTAACATCCCGAAAATTTATTTCTTTCATTATAAACAATCATTTTATAATATTTTTGATTTTTGGTGATTTTTGTGGAATTTTCTAAAAATGTTGAATATTTTAATATATTCCTCGTTTTACGTGTGCACTAAGCGGAGCCGGGAAAATAAAATATTTTCCCTGAGGCTGATAAACCTTGAACTGTCAATGTGTCGACAGGGGATCTTACTAAACCCGAGGCTGGGCACAGTTTGCGAGGTTTGTATTTTTTGAGGTTTTATCTGCTAGATAAAATCGCTGTATCATAAAATTATTTGATGAATAATAAAATATTATTTTTATCAGTTGTGACTTTCATTCACTGAGAAAATAATTCTAACAGTGTAATTAAATCATCTGTCAAATGTACTTAATTGAGGAGATAAGCTTACTATGCACTTTATCGAGAAGCGCACGAAGCTTCTCAAGGAAGCTTCAAGGAAACTTCTAGGAAGCTTCCTTCCCATCCACTATTTACTCTCTCTCCTCCTATTTTTGTGCAGCACGTTTGGCTATAGGGGGAGCATATTTCACTTTTTTTCTCACATTTCCCCTCCTCCCTGTACGCAGCTCACTATTCACTCATCTTTCTCTCTTCTCTTTCACCCCACAGCAGCAACACCGTCCACCCACACCTCCATTTTGTTCTTCAAACCGTCACAATCTTAGCACCGTTTTGTGTTTGGAGGACCACCATCATTGAGGAAATCATCTTCAAAGTTCTACCATTTTCTCCATCTTCATTTTCTTCTACTTTGAAGCTTAAAGGTTGGAGCTTTAAGGTAAAGCTCTTAGCTTTTTCTTCCTCCCCTCTCATTTTCATAACCCACTGTCATTTTGATGACCATGGGTATTCATTTCAATATTGGGTTCTGATTTTGCACGTTTAAATGTTTAAGGATTTTCCTAGAAGTTGAAAACGTAAATCCTGACCAAAAGGAGCAGCCTTTCTTTGTGCTTCTCCAAGGTAAAAAGAGGAAGACACTCCTCCTCAACCTCTTTTAGCATTTAGGGACGTTGTTTGTGATTGGTACTGAGAGTCATCTTTGTTTACATGCTGTTGGTGATATATATATGCTATTTGATTATTTGTGTGTTTTGATATATATCTAAATGTATCGGAACGTGTAATATGGAAGGGAATGAAAAGATTGGTTCTCGAATGGTCACGGTGTTGAGCCCAAGTAAATTTGGAAATTTCATGTGAAAACTAGTAACATGAACTCTAGCCAAACCCGTCGAATATGATATCCTAATCATCTAATGAAATGTTAAAATCCGTTAAGTATGAACTCCTGGCTAAAATGTCGAATTTGATGTCTTGATCACTTAGTAAAGTTAATGTCGTCAAGTATGAACTCTGGCCAAAACTGTCGAATTTGATGTCTTGATCACTTAGTAAAGTTAAAATCCGTGAGTATGAACTCTGGCCAAACTCTTGAATTTGATGTCTTAATCACTTAGTAAAGTTAAAACCAGTATGAAACTGTAGCCAAACCCGTCGAATTTGATGTCTTGATCACTTAGTAAAGTTAAAATCCATCGAGTATGAACCCATGGCCATGCCCGTCGAATTTGATTCTGGTCATTTAGTGCAATATCAAAATCCGTCGAGTATGAACTCGACCACTTAGGAGAGAAACTCCTCCAATGTTGAATCCATCGAATTTGAATAACCACATCTATCGAGTGACATATTCGTCGAGTTAGAAACAGATACCCATAAAGACATAGGTGTCGAGTAGATCTACACCATTACGTCCATTTAACGAAGTTTCCCAAAGTTAATATTCGTCAGTAGCATGTCAAGATATCGAATTAGAGTTTCGACCATAGTATTCTTCGCGGTTCGACACAAAGTGAGATTTCTCCAACGTCGACACCCCATTATATCATTAGGATATGACCTTCCGGAAAAAAATATATGTTTTGATCTCATGGATTTTACATCTTCTTAAGCGAAATGGTTGGGGAGAGGAAAGGTTCCCTTTTTTAGGGTACTCGGGGGAAGATCCGGTGGAGACGGGGTGGGGCACGTAGCTCGGAGGATTAGAGCATGTGGCTACGAACCACGGTGTCGGGGTTCGAATCCTCCTCGAACCGGCCAAAAGGGAATTTCCTACTCCGGGGAGTAAAGGAAAATCTCGAGAGAACCTCCGAATAGAAACTAAATTGATTTTTAGCCAATCTTGTTATAAAATGTTCTCCTCTCTTTCATCCTTGTCATGTTATTTTTCATCGAAAAACATCAATTTTTCACTAAATGCATTGTCTCCGTCGAATTCACAAGTATGGTTTATCACCCAATATCTAGCAATTAAATCTGTGACTTTGTTGGTGATTCTTAGTGTGTATCTTCCTGGACTCAAAACCCTTGGACTAATAAAAGCATATTAATCATAAATAATTGGATGACTAGAAATTAATCAGGGATTTATAAACAGGGAAGAACATGAGTATGGGTGAGCTTGTGAGGCACATAATGAATTTAAATGGTTGATTTCTATCATGACTATGAATGGAAATTGTGGTTATCCTTAAAATGTACTATTGGCTTGTTGTGGATCCGTGAATGTTATCAATTCTTGTTGATTAAATGATATGACATGCATTTGAAGCATGATGGACCTAGTTAGTCATGAAGAGTATGATTGTGTCATGCATTGAACAAAAAGAAAGAGATTGTCCGTTGGACTTGGATAAGGCCGGTAGCCTAGGAGTTGAACTTACACCTTTGTGCGGGTGCGAATAGACAAGTGTAGGTTACTTGTTGACCTTGGGGGTGTCAGGGTGCGGGTACCTCGCGATGGACGATTGGTAGCTCTCTGTCGTGGGGTCCAGACTTTGGCCCGATGCAAACACATTGACGATCCGGACCAGAGAGTATGTCCTATATCGTGATCTGTGTAGAATGTCTTGTAAAATGCCATGGTGTACACAATGATAATTTGAGAATTTTAGCACTTAAGGGCACAGGCGACCAAAATCGACATAAACGATCATTCTCTTTAACATTTTGTGTCTAGCTCCATGGAGTAGGATTTTGACTATTGAGGGCACATGTGCATAGTGAGTCCATGAATTATCGGCATACATTGTCATTATAATTGGAATTGTTGTCTTCTTGTTGTATATATATAGCTTAAAATTATCATTTTTTTATGTATTCAATGCCTATGCTTATTATTTTGAAATGCTATGTGGGCGCTTTAATGTGGTTTGGTTTCTTGATGCTATGATTGGTAATGATGGTAGGATGTCTTACCTCTTTCTTGTACTTTTCTTGCTCTATGTAAATCTTTGGTTAAAAACATTTTGTAAAGTGGGAACAAGGTTGGATTCTTTTACACTTTCTTGGTTTGACCCAATAATTATCCTGATGTCGTCGCGAAGAGAGTTTTATTGGTTCATTCGAACTATGTTCACGTTAGTGGTGTCAAGACACTGCGAGTCGCCCCGGACCGACAAGCGTATGCGACTGCCGGGGATCGACCTTGACCATGAAAGGACTGAGTTGAAGATCATATTACGTATTTTTCACTACACCAGGTGATCGATTGCCTCACGCATTCGGGATTCGATGGAGTTCCCAACTCCTTAGTTGTAGATAGGGTGTGGGTAGTTGATATTTTATTTTGCATTACCTATATAAAAATAGTATTTTGGGTATGTGTATGTTTTAAGGTGATTATGACTTAAAGGTTGTAAATTGAGTACATTCTATAATTCATATTTTAATTGGTTGTATATATAACTATTCATTCGTGGCCTATTTTCCTAAATATGTGAAATAATTAATATTTTTGTAAAGTTTGTTATTTGACAATGTTAGCATTTAGAAATTTAGTGACCATGACGTAATGACGATTGTGCATTGGTTATTAAATCGTGAGGGTGTATTCTTTGGAATACTCATGTCCTGTCCTTGTATCTTGAGATATAGGAGAGGATCCTAGGTAGATCCAATGTATGCCCAACTTATAAACGTAGGTGTCGTTATGGATAGTTATGTTTCTTTTGCATTATCTATATAAGGCTTCTTTGAGTGTAATTGCATTTTGATGTATATCTAAGTGTTCTTGAGCGGTAAGAGCAATGCGCTGCGTTATGTATATTTTAAGGTAATTATCCAGTCTTATGTGTTGTATTTTGAGTATGCCTTGTCAAATTATATATTCAAATGATGGCATATGTATCTATTTATTCATGGCTCATATTTTCTTTATATGCAAAATGATTAAATTTTGGAAACTTGTTACTGGAAAGTCATAGCATGCCAAAAATTTAGTGACCATAGTATAATGATGATTGTGTCGTGATTACTAAATTGAGGGGTGTTACATATATGCTACCTTTTGAACACATAAACAAGTCTAACATGTCATTTAGGTTATTACAAGTATCATGGATTCCAAAGGATGAAAACTAACTACCATGCATCAAACAAGTTGCTATCAAACTCACTTTAACTATAGAAGCAAGATTCAAGTTTCAACATTCATAAGCATCTCAAGAACACATTCTTTCATTCATCTAGGAAAACTAAGAACACAAAGAAGATGAGTAAGAGAAAGATGAAGTTAATGTTGTAACATCCTAATACTAAAATCCTAATAAATATAACATTTATAATGATAAACAGCATTACAACGTCACTACATACATAATAATCTGATAATATATCCATAATGTACACCGGAGTCATTATAGAGAGCCTTACGAAATACGAAAAACATAAAACTCATAACAAAATGCATATATAAAACATTAGCCTTAGCAAAGGCTTAAAGTGTTACATAACTTTTTACATTACAAAAGAAGTATAATAAGATACAAAGATTGTAATATAAGTAATAAAACTAGGGCTAGTCTAATCCTTAGCTTCCTTTTTCTTCGTTTTCTTTGAAGAATCTTCACCTGGAACTACATGGAAACACAGCGAGGTGAGAATTAACAATTCTCAGTATGAGTAAACCAAAACCAGTCATACATAGCATAATAAACATAATCTTAACGCATGCTAAATAAGATATGTTTAAATCTCTACAATGATATACTCTAGTAACTAAAGATACCAAGCTAACATACATTCTATCATATATGCTTAGTCCAACATAAAGCCAAGATGTTCAACTAGGATTTTTGATTTAGTGTATTATCTCGTGGTAAACATAGGGAAAGCTCATCCTCACATTACACATACCCTAACATTATCGAGAAGTTCAGGCTAAATCTTAGTACAAAAGAACCTTTTGGACTCCCCACTTATCTCCCTTGGCCTAGATGAATGTGCATATCATCAAAGGATACTCACAAAGACTAATACTACTATAACATCCTTCATATATGCATCTAAACACCACATCATCACTCATTATATCGTAAGTGATACAAATACCACAAAAAGTGGCCTAAGGTGCTAGATGTTTACTTAAGGCAAACCATCACTCCTGGATGCTCAAAGGCTTAAACTTTCTCATACTTGCTAGGTGATAATTTCCCTCTTGAAATATCCTTATTTGTGTTTTAACACACATTAGAAAACATACATAAATGATCTCAACTAGTAGGAAACATCAATACATCAAAAATCATATTTTTTGAGAAATTTTGGAGATCACGCCTTCTATGATCTCACCATTGATTCTGTCTCGCACAACTCGACGTGGTACATTCAAGTTGTGGCGAGCTGCTCTCGGGTGCATATACTCTGAACCTCATGCATCGGCATGTCTCTTCTTTTGTTGACTCAAGTAGTAGAAAATTAGGTTCTGCAAAATCGTGCACTATTCTATTAGTACTTTGCATGAAATTTGGCCATTCCAAAACAATTTCTAGGTGATCCTAAGTCCCTAATCAATTCATTAACACATAGGAATCATCAATCACTAACTTAAACCACTAACTTTGGATTCAAATTCCAAAATCACTCATGCTATGACCTAAAACCCCACTTTGCGCATCAAAGGTATAAATGAGAAGTTCTAAGTCTTTAATTTAAACTCATGCTATGAACAAGTTATAAACAACCATTGAAACACATTCAAGCAAGAAAAACACTTCAAACACCTCTAAAACCCAAATTGACCTATTATGCATCAAGTATGCATCAATGGTGAAAATGAAGAAAAGAAGTAAAAAAAAGACTCTATTCCCTTCCCTTTAGCAGCTGAGATGGAGCTTCAAGCTTGGATGATCAAACCTTGGATTTTCCTTTGGCCTTCCTCTTTTTCTCCTTCCCTTCCTTCTTCTTTCTTTCCTTTTTTTTCCTTTGTTCTCTCACAATTTTTGTTTCTGTTTTTATGCAGCAAAGAGCCGTAAGTGAGGACTTAAAATGAAGGATCCAAATAACTTATAAGGCCTTTAAGCCCATACACCGATAATCCCTGATCTACTAAAAACACTTAAATTTACCTAAATCAAGATTTCCAACTCCTAACAAGTTTAAAATAAGTACTAAGATTTATATAAATTATTGTTCCACCATTATCTTTTTTTTCCATATCAACTGCTAGTCAATTTGGCATTAAATGCACAACCAGTATGCCTAAAAATACCAAACTAACTCAGTTTACCTTGAAACATTAACTACCTCTTGTTTTATATATTTGTGACCTAGAAATAAATTATCCATATTCATTCCCATCATCTAAGCAATTTATGCTATTATCTAAGTCATTTTAAGCTACTTTTCACCTTCAGTGTTGCAACAAAGTGCAGAAACTAACTCAGTTTGTCACAAAATTAAACAGACAAGTCTAAAATGTCATTAAGGGTATTACATTTCTCCCCTCTTTTTTAAAATTTTAACCCTAAAATTGCTTACCTATTAAGAACAACTTTGGAAAGTTCTGCTGTAAGTGGAACTCTAGCTCCTAAGTAGCCTCCTCGAATGTCAAAGCCATGTATAACCTTCACCGAAGAAGAAAGTTCACCTCTAAGCTCTTTGAAGTTGTCCATTATCCTTACTGGTTATACATCATAAGACAAATCATCTCTTAACTGTATAGATTCATGTTCTATTATATGCACAGGATCTGGATTATACTTTCTCAACTGAGACATATGAAAATTATCATGGAGCTTTGACACATTAGGAGGAAGGGCTATCTGGTAAGCTACGGGTCCAACTTTCTTCAGAGTTTGGTAGGGACCAAGAAAACGAGGATTTAATTTTTGAGTTTTCAATGCTCTATTAATCCCTACAGTAGGAGTAACTCTTAAGAAGGCATGTTCTTTCTCATCAAACTCAAGACGTCACCTTCTCTTGTCAGTATAGCTATTTTGCGACTTTGAGTAGTAACCAACCTATCCTTAATCATCTTGATTTGCTCTGTGGTCTAGTGGACCAACTTTGGACCTTGGATGGTTCTCTCAACTACTTCATATCAACACAGAGGTGATCTACACTTCCTTCCATATAAAGCCCCATAGGGTGCCATACCTATGCTAGAATGACAGCTATTATTATAGGAAAACTCCACTAAAGGAAAGAACTTATCCCAACTACCCTGTTGTTCTAAAACATATGCTCTAAGCATATCCCCAAGGGTTTGGATAGTCCTATCTGTTTGCCCATCTGTCTATGGGTGATAAGTTGTACTAAGGCTCAACTTAGTCCCAAAAGCCTTTTGTAAGGCTCCCTAGAATCTAAATGTGAATCTAGGATCTCTATCTGAAACTATACTTATCGTGACTCTGTGTAACATAACTATCTCCTTCAGATATATCTAAGCTAATTTCTCTACAGGATAGTTAGCTCTCATTGGAAAAAGGTGGGCAGATTTGGTTAATCTATCCACTATGACACAAACTGCATCATATCCTGGCTGAGCTCTGGGTATACCCACTATAAAGTCCATAGAGATGTTATCCCATTTCCACTCAAGGACTCCCAAAAATTGTAATGGTCTTATAGGTTTCTAGTGTTCAATCTTCACTTTCTGGCAAATTAAACACCTTGAGACATATTCTACTGTGTCACTTTTCATTCTAGACCACCAAAATATTTTCCTTAAATCTTGATACATCTTAGTGGTTCCAGGATGGATGGTATACTTACTTCTGTGACCTTCTTCAAGAATCCTCTCTTTGATTTTTGACTCACTTAGAACATAAAGTCTGTCTCTAAACTTTATCATTCCATCATCAGTCATATCAAAATCTTCTTGGGTTCCTAAAAAGATTTACTCAATGATGTCCCTTAGAGTTTTATCCTCCTTTTGAGCTTCTAAAATCTGAATCCTTAAGTTATTCACTATGTCCACTCTACTCACAAAGAGACTATATGGCATCACAGTCATCACAAGACTCAAATCCTTGAAACTCTTCAGAAGTCCACTCTCTTGGACCATCATTCGGGACATATGTAGTGACTTCTTACTTAGTGCATCAGCCATTACATTGGCTTTACCTAGATGATACTTTAACTCAAAGTCATAATCTTTTAAGAATTCCATCCATCTTCTTTGCCTCATGTTCAGCTCCTTCTGATCAAACAAGTACTTTAAACTCTTATGATCACTGAACACTTCAAACTGGACTCCATAGAGATAATGCCTCCAAATCTTTAAGGCAAACGCTACAACTGCTAACTCCAAATCATGCGTAGGGTAGTTCTCATCATGTGGCCTTCACTACCTTGATGAATAGGCAGCTACTCTCTTATTCTGCATTAGAACACACCCTAGTCCCATCTTTGAACATCAAAGTATACTTCAAAGTCCTCATAGGGATTTGGAATCACCAATATTAGCATAGTACTTAACCTCTTCTTTATCTCTTGGAAACTATTCTCACAGTCCTGAGTCCACTCAAAAGTACTACCCTTCCTAGTCAACCTAGTCAAAGGTAGCGCTAAGTAAGAAAAATCCTTGATGCACCTTCTATAATACCCAGCCAGGCCTACAAAGCTCCTAATCTCAGTCATAGTGGTGGGTCTCTCCCATTGTAACACTGTAACACCCTAACTTTTCAGTTAATTACAATATTATCCTGAAATACACTATTTTGTAATTTCTGTGAGTAGTAAAATGAATTTGACTATTCGTGAGTGTATTTGACTGTTGTGTGTGATCTGCACCGAGTCAAGAAAATAATAATTTTCTGGCCAGAAAAATCTTATTTTAATTAATTGGAGCTGAGAGATCTTACTAAACCCAATTCTGATTGATATATAAATTAATCTTTTAATTTTTAGGATTTAACTGTGCAATAAAATAATTTTATATTATTATAATATTTTTTTATATTACAGTACCTACTGTCTCAAAAACAGTAGAAATCTACTTCGAAATGACCATGGACCCTTAAAAGTCTGTGGGACCCGCGTTTAGAAAAGCAATCAACGATTCTGACTAGACAAAATTCTAAGCCAATGGGAGCAAGTCAACGAAAGTGGCTTGACTATTTTGAACTAATAGGAATGGGTCAGAGAAAGAAGCTTGGACTTTAATATGGACCGTTGGATGAAGACTTAGTTAGGAAGCCTCTGATTCTAACCGTTGATCAAATCAATGGTGAGAAGAGAATTCAAGTTTTATGACTAATCAATATCCACCTTAGATTACATCTAGGGCTAAGAATTAAAGTTGAAATCAATGGATAGGATTAAGTCAAACATAGTGGCTTGAATTTGATTAGTAGCTAATTAAACATAATTTGGTTAATCTAATTACCTAATTAGCAAACTAAGTAAACTAGCTTAGTTATTAATTAATTATAATCTAATTATTAATTAGATATCCTAATATTGTTTAGGAGATATAATATATGCTAATATATATTAAACTAATTAGTTAAGTAATTAGAATATTAGTTAAATATAATTAGGAGACTTAACCTAATCAATTAACTAATTAATTTGTGTGCAATTAGGCTTAAATAGAAGTCAAATAGAGTCTCAAATTTCCCTTGCACTCCACGGCTAAGGAGGGCTAAGTGGCCAAGTTCCACATTATTCTTGAACCATCTTGCATGCCCACTAGGTGGCCAAAGGGAGACATAAGCCATGTGCACTCAAATTGTGATTTTTTGTTCAAGTAAATCTCTTCATTTTCCTACAACACCTACACGGCAACCCCCTCCCTTTTTCACTCTCAATATTCATTTTACACTTATCATAATCAAAGCTTTCTATTTTCTCTCAAAACACCAACAACATCAAGTAACTTTTCCTTTCTTTTTCTCTCCATGTTTTTGGCCCAACACCCTAACACCACCATCCAATTTTAAACCAATATCATATTCTAAACACTTTTCCTTCACAAGGTTTTGCCAAAAACCTACTCTATCTAGTTCAAAATCCAACCTTTTATTCACTTTCCTAAGGATAAGTTTTGATTCTTTGGTTTAAAGTTTGGTTTTTGATTATCTAAACCATGACTGTCCCATGGTTTTTCAATCTTAATCCTTGTATGTGTTTTTACTAATTATTTAAGAATTATTAGGATTTTGTGTTGATTTTCAATAAAACAGGGAAAAGGAGGAGACTAGCCGATTTTTTTGTCTTCAAGAGGTAAGAGGGAGATTTAATCTCATCAACCTTGTATGGTGATGAGAAAATGGATTTGTATGTGTGTGAAGAATCCATAAGGATTCATTTGTGTGGTTGTTTATTGTTTTTATTATTTATGTGATTGTGTAAATGCTTTCCTAATTGTGATTGATTTAATTGCTATGCATGTTTATAGTTTTTATTATTGATTTTGATTGCTATGTATGTTTATAGCTTTAAAATATATTATATGTATATTGTATGTGTTTATAGTTGTATGTGTTTATGATTGTATAATTATTAAAGTAGGATGTGAATAACATGTAACGATTTGCATGAGTGTTCCAAAGAACACAAAAAGGCGCACGACCTTACCATTAAACAGAGAACCAAAATGTTCTCAACCATATTCTAAATCAATGATTTAAAGAATCTAGGTGAAATAATAAATTTAAGAATAGTTTAGGTTAATTATGGCCAACATGCCACTTAATGTATAATTGAATGCCATTTTATTTTCTAAGATAGGATTAGGTAATTAATTTACAAAAGAATTGGATTCCAATGAATCTTTGAGCAAATAAAAGGAATGAATTTGGTTCTAGAATTCTAAATTTAACAGAATTTATTATGAGTAAGAATTAAAGTGAACGCTTGAAAAATACTAACGTAGAGCTCACTCTCTAAGTTTTGAAGCGCGTTAGCAAGTTTCAAAGTGTAACTGATGGGTAAGATTAAAATAAATAGAATTTAGAGGAAAACGTTGAAAATACCTTATACTGAATTTATAGGCAAAATGCTGCCGAAATTTACTAAAATAAGACGAATAAAATGAAAAGATTCCATAATATATTTATAACATAAGGAAAATACTTTACATAGTTTAAAAGTACTAGATATAGTCAACACATATTTAAAATGATGATTTTAAGCTATTCGGTTAAGAAAATGATTTAAAAATCCTACGCGATTGAGAAAATGATTTAAAAACATTATGCGATATTCAAAAACGTCAAAATATACTTATGCGATTTAAAAACATTAGTGAAAATGATGAGATTGTGAAAACGCGATAAAATTCCAACACGACTAAATGGAACAACGAGTTTTACTATCGGGCCAAAGTGGTGGACTCGAACATGTTGTGAGATAGTACTGTCAGGTGGGATAGGCTATATTTTGGAATATTATTACTAAGGGTATTTTCATAAATAAGGTAAAATATTGATATTAAGGGTATTTTTGTAATTTTAGATCATGCTTAGAGCATTGTGCCAATTTGGTTGATAATTGGTGATTGATTGACGAGACGAATTACACCGGGTTGTGGTGTGATAGGCGTAGTTTGGTTCATTATTTGAACTTGGAGGCATTAGTGTGCGGAGAATCCCATATGTGGACAGTGGTAGCACCTCTGGGCCGTGGTAACGGGCAACACACTAATGATCTTGACAAGCACTATTCTTAATCGAGGTCTGGCAGAGACTATTATGTACAATGTCTGTAGTACACGATGTTTGGACTGTGTACTGCTACACGATGTTTGGACCGTGGGCTATAGACACAACGTTAGATAGTGCAATAGTTTGGTTGGGCAGCCATAAGTACTATTAGTTCTTTTCGGATAATTCTCTTAGATATCCGTGTTTAGCTCCATGGCGTAGGAACGAGTCAGTGTGTGTACCATTCATCATCTGCATTTTAATGTTGATTATAATCTGTGATAAAATGCATGATGTATTAATTTGCTATACTATATGTGATATAATGGTATGTATTACTTTGCTAAATTATGCATGATATGCTGGTATGTACTATTGTGATAATTATTTTGTATTGTCGTTTTCTTTATTGCCATACTGGTATTGATGTAGATTGTCTCACCTCTTTATTGTATTGTTCTGCCTGTTTCTACTTTATGTTTATATCATCAAAGACTACAATGGCGACAAGAGGAGGTCAATTAGGTTTCTTTAGACTACAGTTTCTCGAAGGCGCTAAGGCTTGGTATGTCCACTGGGACATAGGACACATAGAGTATAGTGGTGACGTTACCTTATCAATAAGTAGGACTCGACATGGGTTCGTTACTACACTTTATACAGTTACTTTCGTACAGGTTGTTTTACCTATTACGGAGTTGTGGAATGAATTTCACCATACTCCTAGAGAGAACTTCGATATACTTTTGGGTCAAATTTCTATCGGTCAAGACATTCCCAACTAGGGAATTTGTCTTCTGACAAAGGCTCATGTCTTAGGCATTATGTCTTAGTATTATACTGACTTTTTACTGCTTTATTAAATATTTGTAGTTGTAAATTCGTTGTATACTTCAGACAAAAATCACATGTATATTATGGTGTGATTATGTTTTGCTTTATTTTGTGTTCTGTGTTATTTTATTTAATATTATAAATATAAAAGGAAAAATTTTACCACTAATATTATTTATGTACTAAACGTTTTACAACTTAGGTAAGAATTTTATTTTATTTTACTTTATTGCATCATAAATGTGACATCCCCACAAGGGTGTTACATTAGTTGGTATCAGAGCCCAAGTTAGAGTCTTTTGGGTTTGTGGGTAGGTTTGTCTTGTTTGTGTTGTGTGAATCTCTGATATTGAACACAGAGATACGTTTCAGTTTCTGAAAGGAAACAATTTTATGCAAAATCGCTACGTTTAGTTCATTGTGTGTTGATTTTGTTTATCTTTGAAGAAAGATAATGGAACGTTACGAACATGAGCATGTGGACGCGAAACGTGATGAAGATCGTATAACCGCAGCTCGAAGTGTGATGCGAAAGATGATTGAAGTAATAGTACAACAGAGATAGATGATCACTCAGCAGTAGGAACTGATAATCGAACTTCATAGCTTATTAGGATTGGAACAGCCATCGGATGCGAGAAACTGTAACTTAGAACCTTCGATAATCCAAAATAGAAGGAAGCGTAAGGTCAATCATTTTCAGCGAAAGTCGTATGTACAACCATCGGGGAAGCAACAACGAGCAAAGAAAGGAAGTACTAGTGGCAACGATTTTGGTCAGACTGTGGCATGACCAATGAAGTGTGGAAAGAATCATATGACAAGAAACTACACGATTAATAGTATAATTTGTTATAAATATAAAAATCCTGGACACTTCTCCAAAGAATGTGATCAGCTGAAGATGAAAACTTCCGTTAGTAATACACATGTTTCAAAATCTCAAAAAGAAGAAAGAGCCGGTGCAAATAGTGTAATGAGAATGGTCAAATACAAAAACTTAAGAAGCGAGAAAGTTGTGCCATAGAGGGTAATCTTAAAAACTGTGCTGTATAATTCGTGAGGTAACCCATTCTTTTGTGATCTGTGACTGTGTAAATCTTCTGGGGTTATCTTTGCTTTACTTCTTTTCATAATATTACTTCAACTTCTAAACTTGCTATTACTACTTGAACCTGTTTAAAACTATCCTATTATTATTAGAGTTTGAAATTTTTCTATTGATCTGGTTTGTCTATTTCTTTCTCAAATAGACTAAGTATATCAAATTGATTTATCTGTGTCTTTATTATAGTATGATCAGAGTATTTCTACTCTTCTTGATTAAACTTGTTGTTTATACTCAAAGTTTTCTAAATTCTACCCTATGTCTATTGAATATCAAATCTTTTTTGCTGATTTGATTTGTTTATCTAAAATCACATCTATTTCAGAGCCTGACTTTTTAAATGGATTGGTTATTTTCCAACCATATCCTACTAGATTGTTGCAATGCAATTTTAGTGTTTCCTTGACCTGAGATTTTTGGATTTGAATCCAGAAAGTTCATTTCTAAAATTATTGGACTATGTTCATTTCGAAATCTATTAGACCATCTCCAATTCTTTGTCAAACTAATCTAGTAACCTACTGAATAGTCTCATTACTTTTCCTTATAACCTTCATAGTATCTTTCATGTATTTCAATTAAGAAGGATTATTCTTGATCCAACTTATGTCATAATACCAAATACAGTACAATTAGAAGGAAACTTGATCTATGAGACATTTTCTGTTAAAATTTAAAAATAGGCAAGTAGAACAACTTATCTTGATGAAGAAAATCTAGAATGGTGTGACAACAGGGGAACTAGAAGACTAAATGCAGGAAATCGCTATTTGCTCCAAGATCAATTTGCGTGCTGGTTATTATCAGATTCCCGTGAAAGTAGAGAATATCCTAAGACCATTTTTCAAATGCGTTGCAAGCACTATGAATGTTTAGTACTACCATTCGGGGTAGGAAATGTTTTGGCGATGTTCACGAATTATGTAAATAGGATC
The DNA here is from genome assembly GCA_029884595.1 of Ormosia semicastrata. NCBI lineage: Eukaryota > Viridiplantae > Streptophyta > Magnoliopsida > Fabales > Fabaceae > Ormosia > Ormosia semicastrata. Next base: position 84,492,981 of record JAQQTO010000060.1, read on the forward strand.
TTTCTTTCTCATCTAGGCAAATTTGTCATTATCCTTATTGACAATATTTTGATCTATTCTCGAAATTCAAAGGAACATGCTGAAGATCTCAATGTAGTTCTTCAATTTCTAAAGAAGAAGAAGGAGTTATGCGCGAAACTAGTCAAATGCAAATTCTGTTAGAAGAAGTTCAACTCATGAATTTAGATTGAGTATTGGGATGAAATAGGAAGGTTGTGGCGTATACTTCAAGGTGGCAGATTTATGTTTTACGATACACGATAGTCATTTTGCAAGGGAAACCTGAAGATATTTTCTTTCCTATAAAGTCTACGAAAGTTTCAAAGGCTTGAAGTACCTATTCAATCAAGAGGGACTTGAATATAAGGAAAAGATGAATAGTTAGAATTTTCAAAGGACTTGTTGGGATGAATTTCTAGCATTGATAGAGTTCACATACAACGATAGTTTCGTTCGAACATAGGGATGGCACCCTATGAGGTATTATATAGGAGACGCTGTAGAACGCCATTGCGTTGGTATCATACTAGTGAAAGTAATATTGTAGGATCCGAATTTATGCAGCAGACAACTGAGAAAGTGAAGATGATTCAAGACAAGATGAGGACAACTTAAACGCGGCAAAAGAGTTATGCTGATAAAAGATGAAGACTGCTTGAATTTGAAGAAGGTGACCATGTGTTTCTACGTGTGACACTTATGACTAGAGTTGGACGAGTGATCAAGTCGAGGAAGCTCCCTCCAAAGTTCATCGGGCCATATCAGATACTTCGTCGGTAGATCCAGTAGTTTATCAGATTTCACTACCACCATTGTTATCGAATCTTCATAATGTATTTCACGTATTCCAACTATGGAAATATATTTCTGATCTGACTCATGTCATCAAATCAGACACTGTACAACTGAAGGAGAATTTAACTTATGAGACGTTTCTAGTCAAGATTGAAGATCGAATGACAAAGCAACTTCGAGAAAAAGAGATCGCATTAGTTAAAGTGGTTTGGAACGATGTAAGTGGAGATGCTACATGGGAGCTAGGAAATGAGATGAGGGAGCAATACCCTTAACTTTTCTAAGGTATGATGAATTTCGGGGACGAAATTCTTATTAGTAGGGGAGAGTTGTAACACCCCAACTTTTGGGTTAATTACAATATTATCCTGAAATACACTATTTTGTAATTTCTGTGAGTAGTAAAATGAATTTGACTATTTCATGAGTGTATTTGACTGTTGTGTATGATTTGCACCGAGTCAAGAAAATAATAATTTTCTGGCCGAAAAAATCTTATTTTAATTAATTGGAGCTGGGGGATCTTACTAAACCCAATTCTGATTGATATATAAATTAATCTTTTAATTTTTAGGATTTAACTGTGTAATAAAATAATTTTATATTATTATAATATTATTTTATATTACAGTACATACTGTCTCAAAAATAGTAGAAATCTGCTTCGAAATGACCATGGACCCTTAAAAGTCTGTGGGACCCGCGTTTAGAAAAACAGTCAACGATTCTGAATGGACAAAATTCTTAGCCAATGGGAGCAAGTCAACAAAAGCGGTTTGACTATTTTGAACCAATAGGAATGGGTCAAAGAAAGAAGCTTGGACTTTAATATGGACCGTTGGATGAAGACTTAGTTAGGAAGCCTTTGATTCTAACCGTTGATCAAATCAATGGTGAGATGAGAATTCAAGTTTTATGACTAATCAATATCCACCTTCGATTACATCTAGGGCTAGGAATTAAAGTTGAAATCAATGGATAGGATTAAGTCAAACATAGTGGCTTGAATTTGATTAGTAACTAATTAAACTTAATTTGGTTAATCTAATTACCTAATTAGCAAACTAAGTTAACTAGCTTAGTTATTAATTAGTTATAATCTAATTATTAATTAGATATCCTAATATTATTTAGGAGATATAATATATGCTAATATATATTAAACTAATTAGTTAAGTAATTAGAATATTAGTTAAATATAATTAGGAGACTTAACCTAATCAATTAACTAATTAATTTATGTGCAATTAGGCTTAAATAGAAGTCAAATAAAGTCTCAAATTTCCCTTGCACTCCACGGCCAAGGAGGGCTAAGTGGCCAAGTTCCACATTATTCTTGAACCATCTTGCATGCCCACCAAGTGGCCAAAGGGTGACATAAGCCATGTGCACTCAAATTGTGATATTTTGTTCAAGTAAATCTCCTCATTTTCCTACAACACCTACACGGCAACCCCCTCCCTTTTTCACTCTCAATATTCATTTTACACTTATCATAATCAAAACTTTCTATTTTCTCTCAAAACACCAAGAACACCAAGTAATTTTTCCTTTCTTTTTCTCTCTATGTTTTCGGCCCAACACCCTAACACCACCATCCAACTTCTATAATTTTATCCCTTCATATTTCCTAAACCAAAATCATATTCTAAACACTTTTCCTTCACAAGGTTTTGCCAAAAACCTACTTTATCTAGTTCAAAATCCAACCTTTTGTTCACTTTCCTAAGGGTAAGTTTTGATTCTTTGGTTTAAAGTTTGGTTTTTGATTATCTAAACCATGATTGTTCCATGGTTTTTCAATCTTAATTCTTGTATGTGTTTTTACTAATTATTTAAGAATTATTAGCATTTTGTGTTGATTTTCAAGAAACAAGGAAAAGGAGGAGACTAGCTGATTTTTTTTGTCTTCAAGAGGTAAGAGGGAGATTTAATCTCATCAACCTTGTATGGTGATGAGAAAATGGATTTGTATGTGTGTGAAGAATCCATAAGGATTCATTTGTGTGTTTGTTTATTGTTTTTATTATTTATGTGATTGTTTAAATGCTTTCCTAATTGTGATTGATTTAATTGCTATGCATGTTTATAGTTTGTATTATTGATTTTGATTGCTATGTATGTTTATAGCTTTAAAATATATTGTATATATATTGTATGTGTTTATAGTTGTATGTGTTTATGATTGTATAATTATTAAAGTAGGATGTGAATAACATGTAACGATTTGCATGAGTGTTCCAAAGAACACAAAGAGGCTCACAACCTTACCATTAAATAGAGAACTAAAATGTTCTCAACCATTTTTTAAATCAATGATTTAAAGAATCTAGGTGAAATAATAAATTTAAGAATAGTTTAGGTTAATTATGGCCAACATGCCACGTAATGTATAATTGAATGCCATTTTATTTACTAAGATAGGATTAGGTAATTAATAAACAAAAGAATTGGATTCCAATGAATCTTTGAGCAAATAAAAGGAATGAATTTGGTTCTAGAATTCTAAATTTAACAGAATTTATTATGAGTAAGAATTAAAGTGAACGCTTGAAAAATACTAATGTAGAGCTCACTCTCTAAGTTTTGAAGCGCGTTAACAAGTTTCAAAGTGTAACTGATGGGTAAGATTAAAATAAATAGAATTTAGAGGAAAACGTTGAAAATACCTTATACTGATTTTATAGGCAAAATGCTACTGAAATTTACTAAAATCAGACAAATAAAATAAAAAGATTCCATAATATATTTATAACATAAGGAAAATACTTTACGTAGTTTAAAAGTACTAGATATAGTCTACACATATTTAAAATGATGATTTTAAGCTATTTGGTTAAGAAAATGATTTAAAAATCCTACGCGATTGAGAAAATGATTTAAAAATATTACGCGATATTCAAAAATGTCAAAATATACTTACGCAATTTAAAAATATTTGTGAAAACGATGAGATTATGAAAACGCAATAAAATTCCTACGCGACTAAATGGAACAGCGAGTTTTACTGTCGGGCCAAAGTGGTGGACCCGAACATGTTGTGAGATAGTACTGTTAGGTAGGACAGGCTATATTTTGGAATATTGTTACTAAGGGTATTTTCGTAAATAAGGTAAAATATTGATATTAAGGGTATTTTTATAATTTTAGATCATGCTTAGAGCGTTGTGCCAATTTGGTTGATAATTGGTGATTGATTGACGAGACGAATTACACCGGGTTGTGGTGTGATAGGCATAGTGTGGTTCATTATTTGAACTTGGAGGCATTAGTGTGCGGAGAATCCCATATGTGGACAATGGTAGCACCTCTGGGCCGTGGTAACGGGCAACACACTAATGATCTTGACAAGCACTATTCTTAATCGAGGTCTAGTAGAGACTATTATGTACAATGCCTGTAGTACACGATGTTTGGACTGTGTACTGCTATACGATGTTTGAACTGTGGGCTATAAACACAACGTTAGACAGTGCAATAGTTTGGTTGGGCAGCCATGAGTACTATTAGTTCTTTTCGGATCATTCTCTCAGATATCCGTGTTTAGCTCCATGGAGTAGGAACGAGTCATTGTGTGTATCATTCATCATCTGCATTTTAATGTTGATTATAATATGTGATAAAATGCATGATGTATTAATTTGCTATACTGTGTGTGATATAATGGTATGTATTACTTTGCTAAATTATGCATGATATGCTGGTATGTACTATTGTGATAATTATTTTGTATTGTCGTTTTCTTTATTGCCATACTGGTAATGATGTAGATTGTCTCACCTCTTTATTGTATTGTTCTGCCTGTTTCTACTTTATGTTAATATCATCAAAGACTACAATGGCGACAAGAGGAGGTCAATTAGGTTTCTTTAGACTACAGTTTCTCGAAGGCGCTGAGACTTGGTATGTCCACTGGGACACAGGACACATAGAGTATAGTGGTGACGTTACCTTATCAGTTAGTAGGACTCGACATGGGTTCGTTACTACACTTTATATGGTTACTTTCGTACAGGTTGTTTTACCTATTACGGAGTTGTGGAATGAATTTCATCATACTCCTAAAGAGAACTTCGATATACTTTTGGGTCGAATTTCTATCGGTCAAGACATTCCCAACTAGGGAATTTGTCTTCTGACAAAGGCTCATGTCTTAGGCATTATGTCTTAGTATTATACTGACTTTTTACTGCTTTATTAAATATTTGTAGTTGTAAATTCGTTGTATACTTCAGACAAAAATCACATGTATATTATGGTGTGATTATGTTTTGCTTTATTTTGTGTTCTGTGTTATTTTATTTAATATTATAAATATAAAAGGAAAAATTTTACCACTAATATTATTTATGTACCAAACGTTTTACAACTTGGGTAAGAATTTTATTTTATTTTATTTTATTGCATCATAAATGTGACATCCCCACAAGGATGTTACAAACACTACTTCAACTTTGCTATGGTCCACTGAGATTCCTTCTTGAGAAATAACATGGCAAACAATTGAACTTCCGTTAGCCAAAGCATACACTTGGATAGTTTGGCAAACAACTTTTTTTCCTTAAGGATATCTAAAACTATCCTAACATGTTCCTCATGTTCTTCTATTGTCTTGGAATAGATAAGGATGTCAACAATAAACATTACCACAAACTTGTTTAGGTAGGGTCTAAAAACTCTGTTCATGTAATCCATAAACACTGTTGATAACTCCATAAAATGAAGTTATTGGTGCCCTATCTCTGTGCTAGAATGAATGCTTAGTCGTTGTTTATGAAGCATATTTGGAATGTTTATTGGTTATATTTGACATATTCTTATTTGGATAACCTTCTGTATATTTTTAGGCAAATTGTGCTTAAATGATTAGAGATTAAGTTAATTTGTATCTGTTACTTATTTGGTGATTTCTCTATGATAGGAAGGGCTCCAAACAAGATGATATGTAGAGCATATGAGCTTAAAGTGGAAGAGGAAGCCAAATTAGCCTTTCAGCAGTCAACGCCGCGGTGCAAGATTATGCACGCCGCGGCATTGAGGCGCATCAACAGAATTTCCATACTTGAACCCGAGGCACGAGGGCCGCGATGCTCACTAATGGGGGCCGGGGCGCTTTGTAACTGACCTAATGCGGGCCTAAGCGCTCCCTAGTGGGGGCTGAGGCACCCGATGATAAACTGAGCCTATAAATAGGATTTTTCACATTTTTCTCTCAGTTTTGGCTACCTTAGCCATTTCCTTTTTAGTTTTCTTAGTTTTCTCTCTTTAGTTTTAGGTTTTAGGTAGTTTTAGGTTAGAAAGCTTTGTCTAGATCTCCATTAATGGTGGATTGGAGGCTAGGAACAAGGATTGAGGAGAATTCAAGCTTCAAAAACAAATCAATGAGCTTCCTTTATCTTTTTCCTTTCTCTTTTCTCTTCCTTATCTTCCTTGGATATGATTTTACTTATATTTTCATGTTTATTGTATAGTTGAGCTGTATTTAGGGATACTTTGAATCCTTTTATATATATTAATGATGTGTTCTTCTTTGAGTTTGTGTGGATTTTTGGTTTTGTTCAATCATAATCTATGCTTAATGCTTGCTGTTGGTTAGCCATCAATTGCATGATCCTAATATTGCAAATGAACTAGACATAGGGATTTGTTAATATGGATATGGTATGTTTGATGCATGGTTGACTTTTCAGTTAATTAGTTAATGTGATAGAAATATACCTATTGGTCATGCATAATATGTGATTGAGAATAGATCGTTCATGAGTGGATGTTGCGCTAGCTTTCAAGGAAACTTAGTGAGTTGGGTAATTGAAACCAGGGTTGATTGACCTAGACATAGGCTTTTAGCTAATGAAGATTCTCAAGCTAACTTAATCAATGCATTCAAGTTAATGAAGAGGATTGCATGTTGTTGGTAGATGTAAGGGGTGAAAAAGGATTCCCTGAAATCTAACTGTTTATCTTTATTGCTTTCTGTCTTTACTTCCTTTATTTTTATCCATTTTTATGTCCTTGAATAAAAGTAATTAAGCTATTGGTTGGTTTTTAGCTTTGGAAACATATTTATCCTCGTGGGAACAAACTTATACTTTGTATCTATATTACTTGAGCGATCCATGCACTTGCGGTTAGCAAATGGGCAACACGTTTTGGCCCTATCAAGTTTTTGGCGCCGTTGCTAGGGATAAGGCTTTCTATATTACTAATATTGACAATGAGTTTGGTTAGTTCTAATTCAAGTTATATATAATCTATGTTTCTTTTATGTCTTGTTTTAGTTACAATAAAGAAGTCAGATGATTTCAATCATACGAGGCCCTTGAGGGAATTCACGACTCCTGGAAAGGATAACCTTTGGATCAAGTTCTTGAGGACTAGTCATCCGCAGCAATTCAATTTTGGTGACAAAGTCCAGCCAAGACTTTAAACTTGGTCCTTCTTGGGGAGGAAATCCCAAGTTTATGTTATATTCCTGCTTTTACTTTATGCATAAATAAGTCGTATGTTGTGTTTTGCATGTTTGTATATATATGTTCATGTTGATGTTAGTTGTGTTAATATGTTTTTGTTAATATGTTAGTATATATATATGTTAATAATGTTAGTTTACTAATTTTGTTTGTTTTTAAGTTTTAAGTTTGTTTAGGGTATTAAATAGGTTAATATGTGATTTTGTGTTTTATTATGTTTGTGTTGTACATTTTGTAATTTAGCTTTTTGAACAAGTTTTGCTGTAGCTAGAGACCCATATGAGCCAATTCCAGTAGTAAAACTGCGTCTGCTGCTAAATTTTGCAGCTAAACTTCTCACGCCACAGCGCAGGTTTGTACACGCCACGGCGCAGGTGCTCATTTTCTGTAGAATTCTGCAACTTTTTATCACGCCACGGCGTACATAGGTCTATGCTGCGGTGCAGCACCCCTGTTTTTGTTTTTTTATTATTTTCTCTGTTTTTCTGTGTTTAGTAATGCTCAGTATTAGTTAGGCTACTATTTTGAGAGTCTCAGGTACCCTATAGACCATGTTCATTACAGATACATTTCATTTTGGTTTGGGGGAGTATTTTTACATGTTTTATTACTTTTATGCTTCATGTTAACATGTATTGGTATTTTAAGTATGTAGTGGTTTTAGTCATCATATTTTCATGATTATATCTTGTTTTAACTATCACTGATGCACTGTTGACAAGATTTTCAATTTTAACTGTTTGCAAATGATGTTATGCATGCTTGAATTGAAAAGTTGAATCTATTTGAATGCATGATATGTTGCAAGAATGCTAGTGTTGTTTTGATTATCCCATGATATGAAAGGCTGCTATTTGCCCCCTTTTCAGTGAAACCTTATATGATCTTGAAGCATGTGAAATAATTTAGTTACTTTTGATGCATGATTTACATCTCACTTAGATGCAAGTGTAACTTTGAAAATGATAAGAGTGCATGTCTTGAGAATGTTTATGGATGTACATGTAGAGTTTTGATTATCCTAGAGATTGTTTTTGAACTCTCTTTAGGTGAAATCCTAAGTTATGCATGATTGAGGAAATGATTAGGGCATTGTTTAGATCGATTGAGCCTTTTCAAGCTTACCTAATATTATGATATCCCTAGGTCCCATTTTGAAGCCTAATACTATTTGGCCTTATTTGTTTTTCATAACCATTATGTTTGTTAACCTGTTAACCATTCTAATGTATGTGAAAATATTGCATTTTCTTCTTACCATCATTGTCTGTTGAGTACATGGTATGTTATTTCTTGAGATGAGTTTGATGATTAGGGGTGTTAATGAATATTCAAATCAAAATGAGCCTAAAGGAACCAGATGCAAAGAAAAGGAAAAGCAATGCTTTGCAAAATAAAGAAAATCAAAAGAAAGAGTAAGAAAAGAAAAAAAATGAAAAAGAAAAGCAAAGCTTAAGTAAAGTAAAGTTTGAAAAATATCAAAAATGGTTTTGGCAAGTTTTATGATCTCACTTTTGAATACCCTGCTAATATCGGTTAATGACTCAAGTCTTGAAATAATATGTTGTGTTTCTCAATGTTTGTATTGTATCATTTCCCTTCATTTCTTTTACCTGTACCATTGGCCTTACATTATAAGCTAATAAATTCCCTTTTGATCCTCAATCTTGTGTGATTTACATTAGTGGAGAGAGAGTTGATTTACAATCTTGTGGATTCTATGAATCATATACATGTATGTTTATAAACTTATCTAGAAGTGTATGACTTGATTAGGAGAAGTTTATCTTGCATGTTTGTAAAAAATGTGAATTGTATGAATAGTTGTTTTGATTGATAGCATGTTAAGGATTGTATATGTGTGGAGCTGTTTATAGGGCATTTGTACTTTTTAAGGAATGTTTCAATCATTATCCACTAGTAGTTGGTTTGAAATGAAAAAGAAGATTGAAATGATATTTGCTGAATGAATGTTTGATTTGAATTGTAAGCAGATTTACTTAGTTCTATTTTGTTTTGCTCGAGGACTAGCAAAATGTAAGTTTGGGGGTGTGATAACTCCATAAAATGAAGTTATTGGTGCCCTATCTCTGTGCTAGAATGAATGCTTAGTCCTTATTTATGAAGCATATTTGGAAGGTTTATTGGTTATATTTGACATATTCTTATTTGGATAACCTTCTGTATGTTTTTGGGCAAATTGTACTTAAATGATTAGAGATTAAGTTAATTTGTATCTGTTACTTATTTGGTGATTTCTCTATGATAGGAAGGGCTCCAAACAAGATGATATGTAGAGCATGTGAGCTTAAAGTGGAAGAGGAAGCCAAATTAGCCTTTCAGTAGTCAACGCCGCGGCGCAAGGTTGTGCATGCCATGGCGTTGAGGCGCATCATCAGAATTTCCATACTTGAACCTGAGGCGCGAGGGCCGCGGTGCTAACTAATGGGGCTGGGGCACTTTGTAACCAACCTAATGCGGGCCTAGGCGCTCCCTAGTAAGGGCTGAGGCGCCCGATGGCAAACTGAGCCTATAAATAGGATTTTTCACGTTTTTCTCTCAGTTTTGGCTGCCTTAGCCATTTCTTTTTTAGTTTTCTTAGTTTTCTCTCTTTAGTTTTAGGTTTTAGGTAGTTTTAGGTTAGAAAGCTTTGGCTAGATCTCCATTGATGGGGGATTGGAGGCTAGGAACAAGGATGGAGGAGAATTCTATTGGGAATTGCGGTTACATCACACAGTGAAAAAATAGGATTCCCATCGAGGATCCATGCGAAAAGCCATAATCTGAGTTTTTTTAAAATTATTTACCTCTTGAAGCGTGATCAAAAGGAAGGACGTGAATCACTAACACCGTAATAGAAACGATGTCTCTGCGGTATCAACACGAATAGATTCACGAACGTCTAACGTCCGCAAAGAGAAGCCTCACGTCTCTCACGTAGTGCTAGCTGCGAAGAGAAGAGAAGAGAAGAAACTTGTCGCTCTCTCACTTACTTTTCTGTAGGTGCGGCTAGGGTTCTGAAATTGTATCTATTAGCAGTCCCTTAGCAGTACTATTTATAATAGTGACTGTCTTAAGTGAGTGTGAGCAACAGCAAGGTAAGCTGTGCAACCCTAGACTCATCTGTTATGAGCCTGACCCATATTTGAATCCAAGTCCAACTTAGATCAATTGCTCCAATTTTAGTCTGCTCTATGTGTGTGACCCTGCAAATTCTTATTACATTGGCAGTAATATTAAAATCCCATTTTAATATTACAAGCAGTGAGCGGTATCTAACAACACATCACTGCTACCTAAGTAATAAGAATGTTAGTGATTTGACATAACCTTTCCGTGACTAATGTTTCCGTGTCGTTTAGTCCCTTTGTCAAGATATCTAGATTGAACACAAGGCATGAAATACGTCACCCTTGTATAGTCCAATCATTCGTTTCCTGATACTCGAGTAGACTTTGTAACAACAAATGAAATTAATATCTCATATTGACTCATTTGAGCATGGCCATGCATTTCGCAGTCTCACTCAATCAGGGGGCCCGAAGATATCGCTCCTATTATTTAGGAGTGACAAATCCCATCTAGGTCACTCACATCCCTCTGCAAGATTTGCAGTATGTCCAATAACCAACTTTATAATCACCTTGTTACAGATGACGTTTGATGGTATTAAAACACACAACTCCTCATTGAGGAATCGTAGTGATTTCAGGTTAAAGGACCACAGACACCATTGTCACTATGAGAATCGCTTATGACACTCACGTAACGATCCATGTGGCTTTCTCATGGTGGGTCAGTCCAATACATCATTACTCTAATATGTACCCATGTGAAGACTTGATATCTCATATCCATGACCCGTGAGATGTGATCATCAGTCTCTGCACATACTAGTCTCAATGTATTATTATTGTCCTAATTAACAATAATACTTGACTAGGGATATTTAAGAATAGTGTTATAACCAAAAGGATCTCACGATCAAGTCATCCACTCGATAACCTATGGTATCAAACTTACTATTCTAAGGACTTTATTATGTTTATCAAAAAAGAACACAATAAATGAAATGCCTCATATATTAAAATAAGCATAATAGAATGTATGTAAATACAGATAAATGTATTAGCCTCTAGGGCATACATCAACAATCTCCCACTTGTACTAGAGCCAATCAGGTATGTCTAATGCCTAAAGACCTAGTGTGACCCTCATGCTTCTGTTGTGCAAGAGATTTTGTCAGTGGATCAGTAATGTTATCATCTGTTGGTACTCTGCATATCTTCACATCTCTTCTATAGATGATCTCTCGAATGAGATGGAAGCGCCTAAGTATATGTTTGGATCGCTGGTGAGATCTAGGCTCTTTAGCTTGTGCAATGGCTCCATTATTATCACAATAGAGGTCCACTGGGTCCACAATGCTAGGAATAGTGCCAAGTTTAGTAATGAACTTCCTGATCCAAACGGCCTCCTTTGCTGCATTAGAGGCAGCAATATACTCAGTCTTTGTGGTAGAATCAGCGACTGTCTCCTGCTTTGAACTCTTCCAGCTCACAGCCCCACCATTTAGGCAAAAAAGATAACCCGATTGCGATCTGGAGTCGTCCTTATCGGTTTGGAAGCTAGCATCAGTGTAACCCTTTACAACTAGCTCTTCCTCGCCTCCATATACCAAGAACGAATCCTTAGTCCTTCTCAAGTACTTAAGGATGTTCTTGACAGCAGTCCAGTGACTCTCATCGGGATCAGAATGGTACCTACTCATCATGCTCAAAGCATACGAGATGTCTGGTCGAGTACATAACATGGCATACATGATAGATCCAATTGCAGATGCATATAGAATCTTGCTCATGCAATCCCTCTCATCCTGGGTGGAAGGGGATTGAGCCTTAGATAGGCTTACACTATGTGACATAGGCAAGAGTCCTTTCTTGGATTCATGCATGTTAAATCATCTTAACACTTTGTCTATGTATGTACTCTAACTTAGGCTAAGCAGTCTCACTGATCTATCTCTATAGATCCTGATACCTAACACATAGGTGGCTTCGCCTAAGTCCTTCATAGAGAAGCAGCTCCCTAACTAAGTCTTTACGGACTGTAGGGTAGGGATGTCATTTTCGATAAGTAGTATGTCATCTACATACAATACCAGAAAGACAATAGTGCTCCCACTAACCTTCTTGTAGACACAAGATTCTTCTTCATTCTTGATGAAACCAAACTATTTTATTGTATCATCAAAATGAAGATTCCAGCTTCTGGAAGCTTGCTTCAATCCATAAATAGATCGTTGCAACTTGCACACCTTTCCAGCATCCTTTGGAGTTGCAAAACCCTCAGGTTGTGTCATGAACACATCCTCGAGAAGATTTCCATTAAGGAAAGCAGTTTTGACATCCATTTGCCAGATTTCATAATCATGATATGCTACAATAGCAAGCAAGATCCGAACAGATTTAAGCATCGCAACTGGGGAAAAAGTCTCATCATAGTTTACACTATGAATTTGTTTGAAACCTTAAGCCACTAATCACGCCTTAAAGGTATGCACATTACCATCCATATCGGTTTTCTTCTTAAAAACCCACTTGCACCCAATGGGTTTTACCCCTTCAGGTGGGTCAACCAAGGTCCATACCTGGTTGGCATACATGGAATCCATTTCAGATCTCATGGCCTCAAGCCATTTCTCAGATTTTGGGCCAATAATGGCTTCCTGGTAAGTCACAGGCTCATCTTGATCCATGAGTAATACTTCACCTTGCTGGGTCATGAGAAATCCATATCTCTCTGGTTGATGATGTATCCTATTAGACCTATGCAAGTCTTGTGCTACTAGAGCAGGTTGTTGTTCCACAACATTTTGTGGAGGCTGCTCTATTTCCACCATTGGTTCATTGCTACTTTGTGAGACTTGAACTTCTTCAAGTTCTACTTTTCTCCCACTGGTTCCTTTGGAAATAAACTCCCTCTCTAGAAACACAGCTGTTCGTGCAACAAACACTTTGCCCTCGGTAAGATTATAGAAAAAGTATCCCTTGGTTTCCTTTGGATACCCCACAAAGAAGCATTTATCTGATTTAGGTCTAAGCTTATCAGAAACTTAATGTTTCACATAAGCTTCGCAACCCCAAATCTTCAAGAAAGACATACTAAGCCGTCTCCCAGTCCATATCTCATATGGTGTCTTTTGAACCATCTTAGATGGAACACGGTTAAGTGCGAAAGCTGCTGTTAACAGAGCATGTCCCTAGAAGGAGCCTGGAAGGTCTGCATGACTCATCATGGATCGGACCATGTCCAATAAAGTCTGCTTCCTCCTTTCAGAGACACCATTCCATTGTGGTGTTCCTGGTGGAGTGAGTTGAGATATTATCCCACACTCTTTCAAATGATCATCAAACTGTTAGATTAAGTATTCTCCTCCTCGATCTGATCGAAGGATTTTAATACTCTTGCCAAGTTGGTTTTGTACTTCATTCTTGAATTCTTTGAACTTTTCAAAGGATTCTGATTTGTGCTTCATAAGATATACAAATCCATATCTACTGAAATCATCAGTAAACGTAATGAAGTATTGAAAACCGCCTCTAGCCAGTGTGTTTAGTGGCCCACATACATCACTATGTATGAGGCCTAAAAGATCACTAGCCCTTTCACCTTGTCCAGTGAATGGGGCCTTTGTCATCTTCCCCAATAAATAAGATTCACATGTCTTATATGATTCGAAATCAAACGAGTCCAAGAATCCATCTTTATGGAGTTTGGAGATGCGTTTCTCATTTATGTGGCTCAAACGACAATGCTAGAGAAAAGTTGGGTTCAGATCGTTTGATTTAAACCTCTTTGTATTTATGTTATCGACGGGTGTTTCGAGATCAAGTACATAAAGTCCATTACTCAAAGCAAGGAAAGCTCAAAATCAAAATCAAAATCAAAATCAAAATCAAAATCATAATGAAGAAAGGTGAGTGGGAGTGTGTACCAATATCCCAATTGGAATCAATGAGGGTCGCTTTAACGTCTTTAATAGGAGCACTTGTTCTTTCTCCCAATTGCTTGATCAGATTCATTTGGTCTGAAGCAGCAGCCACTGTGACATTAAATAACATCTTTGGATTATTTATTTTGTTATGCAGAAAATGTGGTCTTTAACAGTCACCTAAAAAAATGGTCCATGTAGATTCCAACAACATATTCATCAAGGATTTAACCAATTAAATTCAAGAATGTAGGGGTACATCATAGCAGCAATATCAAACAAAGAAAAAGAAGCATAATGTAATCAACTAATGCTCCTCTCTGGGAAAGAAAAAGAAGCATAATGCAGAAGCAGAGAAGAAAAAGAAACAAGAATACAAAGGCATAGGAACTTGCACCTGCTTGCTTGGGGATTGTATGCCAACTTCCCCATCTTCACCAACTTATTACTATAATTGGATATTCCTGTCTCTATGTTAATGAAAATATTGTTTATCTTATGTGAGTGGAAAAATGCACCTATAAGCAAGCTTGTTATAATGTCAACGGATATAGGAGTTACTTACCACATAACAAAGAGACAAATACCAGTCCATTCTATAGTCAAAAAGTAGAACACAATATAAAATAGTAAGAGGTAAAGCTTGCATTCAATTATAAGATCTTCCATTCAATAAGGACTGCCATTGAAAATGACATGATGTTTTTCACAGGTTCTGTCTGTTCAAATTTCTTATAAAATTTACATGCTGGAGTCTTCAGCTGGGGCAATAATTTTTCACCATTAAGCATAAGAACCACAGAGGACATATCCCAAATCCGAACTCAACAAGCTTTGTAACTTTGGCTTCAAAATCAGAGTGCTGCAACCATAAAGACTACATCAGAGAATCTAAAAAGTGAAATTAGTAGTAGTCAAAAACAATCACATTTGCATACAGAATGTTACCACCTCAACACATCAAAAATGTTCCAATCTTGTCATGAATAGGTAGAATGTAAACAAAAATAATTGGTCTTAGCACAGTCAAACAAAGTTTAACAAATAAATAAGGTTTCTGTCTTGAGAACTAGCTTTCATAAACAAAGTATCAATAAAAAAAGTAACATGACCAACACAAAGCATTACCAACACAACTATAATGCGTGCAAATCATAATGAACCCACTTAGTTCCTCGTTAATCTTCAATTTCATCTTGTTGATGCACATTTGACTCTGCGGATAATGTCTCATAACCAAAAGCTTTACAATCATCTTCATCTAAATTAATTGAGAAACAATTAGACAATCAATCCAAACATAATCAACCAATATTGTATATGATTATTAAAAAAAATGTTACACATTAACACAAAGCATTAGCATTAGGGTTTTGAACAAAACCATGCAACCAATTTCTAGTGCAAATAAGCATTTGGACATGTTCAAGAAGGGTTGAACTTTTATATTTGGTAAGAACACGTCCACCAATACTAAAAGCAGATTCTGATGCCACTGTAGTAATTAGAATGCTTAGCACATCTCGTGCCATGATAGAAAGTGTGGGAAATCTTTTTTCATTCATCTTCCAATAGTTAAGCACATCAAAATCATCATTGTCATCATAATCAACTTGTGGTTCATCCAAATAAAGATCTAATTCACTCTTTCCAGTGTTAGATTTAGTTTTATTCTGAAACATTTTAAACTCCTGTAAGATATAATATATTAATCATCTTTGGCAAAACAAGAATGAAAGTAAAACAACAATGATTAAATTAGTATTAAAAAACATACATTGAATAATTTTGATCTCTTGGGCTTACTTCCTTCTTCACTTAACTTATGCAACATACTAGGCTCATTGGATGATTGAGATTGAGAAACACTTGGTGGGTTGAAATTGCTTGCATATTCTCCATAAAGTTTCTCAAACTTTGCCCTCTCATGTTTAACCTTATCTTCAGATGTTGAAGGATCCAGCTTTGTGTAATAAAAGTTTAAGAAATCAAGCTTCAAGCGCGGGTCAATAATAGCTCCAAAAGCTAATACTACACTATACTCCTTCCAATATTTGTCAAATTTTCCTTTCATTCTCATACACATGTCCCTTATTACCTGATCATTGTTAGACAAGTTTTCTTCCAACATGCACTCAATCTTCTAAACTTGCATAAAATACAAGTTCGAGGTCGGGTAAGATGAACCAGAGATTATGTTTGTAGTCTCATAAAATGGTTCTAAGAATTCACACATTTTCTCCCCCCTCCTCTATTCTTCATCTAATGGATAATATTTATAATTGGTATATACCACATGGAGAATATCAAATGCTTTTTCATATTTGATTGCACTTTCAAGCATCAAATATGTTGAATTCCACCTAGTTGACACATCTAATCTTAAACCAATGCTTGTGTCAATGCCTGCTTCTTGCACACAATCCTTGAATTTAATCATCCTCCCATCTGATCCTCTCACATACTTAACACTCTCTCTGATTTTAAAGAGTGCATTACTAGCCACCCTCAAACCATCTTGAACAATCAAATTAAGTATATGAGCAGAACAACGGATATGAAAGAACTCACCATCACACAACAAATGATTCTGCAAACGAAGATGGTTTTTCAAAATATGTTGCATGTTATCATTTGCAGAAGCATTGTCCAAGGTAAGAGAAAATACTTTCTTATCAATTCCCCATTGCTTCAAGCAATCAAATAATGTGGCTTCCAATTCAACTCTAGTGTGTGGAGGTTTCATTCGACAAATGTTAAGAATCTTACTAATTAATTTCCAATTCTCATTAACAAAGTGAATAGTTACACAAATGTAACCCTCAGTGGTAGATGCTGTCCACACATCAAAAGTTAGACACACTCTATTAGGAATCCCAGACAAGACTAGCTTAAGTTTTTGCTTCTCTTTCATATAAATTTTTTGAACATCAGACACAACAGTATTCCTAGAGTGCATCACAGCATTAGGGTTCAAATAATATACCCATTCTCTAATCTTCTTCTCATATTCAACAAAATTAAAAGGAAGATCATGTTTAATTATGGCTTGTGCAAGAAAGTCACGATGGATCTTTTGATTAATCTTTGTCATGCTAGACTTCTTTTCTTGGTTAGGAAGAATGTGACCCTCATCCACACTTAAGTTTGTAATACCTTTACAAACAGAGATATGACGACTTAAATGTGAAGTCCTACAATTATTTTTGGTCTTAGGATTTTTCTCGATTGCATACTCACAACCACAATAATTGCACACAGCCTTTTCAATGCCATCCTTGTCTTTACCACTTTTTGTAAAGGATTTCCAAACACTAAATATTTCTTTCTTAGATGACTCAGTACTTGCAGACACTACAGGAGGAGTTTTAAAAACAACTTCATCATCCACACTGAGAATCTTACTCACAGACTCCATAATACAATTTTTTAACTCCTAGACATTGAAACAAACAAAAATATATAAAAAATCAGAACAATGATATTCAAGCTACAAGTTGTTAATATAATTAGTGCAAAGACAATGATATTCAGGCTAAAAGTTGCATATGTTACTCTTAACTCAAACAAAAGAGATTCTGCACTTATAGAGTTATAAATCCAGACCACGCTGACTACTTTGCTTCCTCTGAACTACAAAGTCCCAGTCATGACACAGACATTTATACAAATATCTACAATGTAACAAATTAACTATGCACGAAAATAACAAGTTGTTCTCTGCAGTTCATGATGGCTTAGCAATCAAAGTTTTGCTTTCTTGCCCTGGTGTTATATATCATGTCTGATTTAGAGGCATAATAATAGCTAAACAAATTAGTGTTGTTCTAAATCCATGATGTTATATATCAACTAGATTTACTTTTCAGGTCTTGCTAGGTGTGGAAAGAGTTGCAGACTAAGGTGGCTGAATTTTGATTATGAGCTAGTCCCTTTCCCTTACGAACTTATTTTACAAAAATTGAAAAAGAAAAACAAATCACAAATCTTCAAAATTGACTACAGCGTTAGAGTAGCTAAACAGGGGAAAATCAAATCACAAATCAGAAACCTAATGGGCGTAAATATATTGCAAAAACAAATCACAAATCTTCAACTATGTAACACATAACAGAAAACAAAATTCCCCTGAGCCCTTTCATGAACCAAACTCAGATACCGAAAACAAAATTCCTTGAGCCCTTTCATGAACCAAACTCAGATTTTGTGATGGTTTTCTCACTTGTAAAACTTAAATAACATTAATTAGAGAAAAAGAAAATTGCTTATCAACACTGCTCTTCCATTCCTAGGATTTTGCAAACGTTAATTGGTCCTTTCCAAAGTCTTGAATAGAAATGGAAGAAGAGAAAAGTAAACAAAAACTGGAATAAACAACCATAACAATAGCTAAACAAATTGAAATAATTGAAGAATAATTAAAGAACCTGAGCTGTGAGATCGAGAGTATGAGATCGAGAGCTGAGATTAAGTGAGCTCCAAGATCGAGCAGATTAAGCGAGCTCCAAGAGTTAAGATGGACCAGAGAAGAACGAGAATGAGCAAGAAGAGAGTAATTTTCGAAATGGGTTTCTGATTTTGCTTCAATTTGGGATTAGGGTTTTCTGATAGGTGGGTGATGAGGGTTAAGGGGGTTTTATGGGTTAGCCCTATCTTAACCCACTAAATTAGTGGGTTTAATGGGTTAGGGTTAAAAATAGCCCTATCACATTTTGGGCTAAAAAAATGGGTTAAAAATGAGGGGATCAGTGGGCTGTACCATGGGCTATAGCCCATATTGACAGCTCTATCGGAGAGCTTCCTATAGGGAGGGTTCTATGGAGTCGACTGCTCAGACTCCCGCCTGTAGTGACATACCCCAGCTGGGGGCTTTGTCTATTGGAGATCCTAATGGGGTTTTGGACGAAGATCGAGTGCAGGAGCCCGTTCTTCAGGTGTTTGGACTTGGTCAAGGCTCAATTTTTATTTGGTAGTCATATGTATAGGTATGTTTATTTTAGAGTACTTAAGTTTTATGTTTTGGGATATGCAAATGATGTACTTAAAGATGTAGTAAACTTTGCTTTATGAAAAGTCTTTTTAGTTCCTATGACTTGAGTCTTTTATTTACTCTATGGTTCTTATGTTTTGTGTTCCCAAAATTTGACTAGTTTATGTTATCCATGAAAAGAAGTTTTGAAACCATATCTTACACTATTCACTTTTATAACTTGAGCAAAGAATTTTAAAAATGTAAGAGTTGGTCCTAAACCCCGAAAATTGTTAGTTTCATAATATATACTCATTTTATAATATCTCCATGTGACGCCCGGGGTCGACAAGGGCGAGAAGTGGTCGTCGGTGCAAAAGATGAAGCACGGACAAGGAGTGGCTCCTAGCAGGCTTCTAGGCGGAGGGACACATGAATGAACTGAATACACACCAGAATGAGAGTGACCCACAGACTGTGTAGGTATGAGACTACATAGTTGAGGATGGCTTAAGGGAATTGATTAGCACCACCCATATCAGCAAGATGCATCTTCTTTTCAGGAGCCAAAAACATAAGTACTCCATAGTTAAGCGTGCTTGACTTGGAGCACTTGTGGGATAGGTGACCTCTTCGAAAGTTTCTTAAGATGCGTGTGAGTGAGGACAAAGCACGCTAAAAAGACCCGTGTTAGTTTGTGGGGACACTCATCGATTCTGTAGGAAGTCTCAAGACGTTACACCTTCCATCTTTCTACAATAGAGTTTATCATATTCTTCCCTTTGTGTTCTTCTTTTTCCATGTGCAACTAATTTTTCCTTATTAGGGAGATGATGAATCTTGTTCTTTGATGATGTAACTTCTTTTATGGGTTTAATTTATGTTTCTATTTCATGATTTATGTGTTTATCTCTATTCTTTAATGCTTTTCTGACCCTGATCAATTTGGGAATGATCTTTGTTAGTCATGGCAACCATCACCCAAGAGGGAGATGAATTGGGTGATTATAAATTTTTAAAACAATCTTGAGAAATTTTGCATTTTGATATTTTCAATCAACACATGCAGCGGAATAAGTTTAACAAGATGCAATTATTATAGATTACTCAAATACAACTTGGGATATAGGATGAATTAAGCAAATAAGTTAGATATCAAGTTCAACTCAAGCATATTTAATTAAAGTACAAATGTAAAGAGATAGAGTTGAGAAAAGCAAACACAATGATTTATCCTGATTCAGCCACCAACCACTTGTAGCCTACGTTTAGTCCTTAAGTGAACCACCTGAGATTTTCCACTAAACCATCAAGCTTGAACAGATGCTTAAATATTTACTAAGTGGAGCACTCAACATACCTTGGGATGTCTCACCCTTTGTGCTTGAGCCTCAAATTCAAGGGATTCCTCACCCTCTTTTACAGTTTACACAGAGTATAGATTAATTGAAACTCTCTCAAGAGTGGATAATACAAAATGAAGCTCTATGAGTATCAAGGATTCACACTTTAAAGCTCAAAAATAGAGGATTGGAGAAAGAGATAGTGAAACATGAATTTAATGTTCAAAGATGATTTTCAGATTATTCTCTAGTATTCTTTAATGCCCAAGCACTTTCTTTGATAGCCCAAAGCATTTTAGAGTCGTCAGTGGTGGTTAGGAGCATTAAATGCTCAAAATAGAGTCGTTGAGCGTAAGTTCTAGTTACCCAGATAACTGGTTAGGACATTTCTCCTAATCGGTTAGGAGTCAAAAACTGACTCCAAAATTATCTCCTAACTAATTACAAGGAGTTGTTAATCGGTTAAGGACTTTAATTTTTGGCTTCTATCATTTAGAATAACCGGTTAGGAGGACTTCCTAATCGGTTAGGAGCTTTAGTTTTTAGCTCATGTGAAACATAATAACTAATTAGAGTGAGTTTCCATTCGGATAGGAGCGATAGTTTTTAGCTCCCGTGAAACGTAATAACCGATTAGGTGGACTTCCTAATCGGTTAGGAGCTTAGAATTTTGGCTCCTGTGAATGGTTTGTCAAGAAAGATTACAAGTTGATTTTCAAGAACATTTTGCTTAACCTTAAAGAACCATCTTAACAAATGTAAAACCTGATTTTGTAAACATATTTAAGTTGAGTAAGAAATCAATTTATGAGCTTAGTGTGAATCCCATTTACTTTTACATAAGATCTAAGTCCTATAAGCTATTCTTGAAGAACTAGGACTTGATCTTACCATCATCAATTCTAGTCCTTAGGCTTCTTAATGTAATCCAAGCTTCCAAAAGTTTCTTCTATTCAAATCTTACAAATGCTTAGAACATCTTATCATTCTCATTCTTCTTGACTTGGGCATAATTGTGATCTTTTACTTTCTTATTGCAATACTCACTCTTGGTACTTGGACTATCCTATAAAGTATTACTCACTTAAAACAAACATAGTTAGTCCAAATTCATAATTCAATATCTTCATATGCATGATTCATAAATGTATAACTCTAGTTAGTCTAACATGCATATAAAACTTTCATAGACACATCCAAATAAGATATTTATTAATTACTGATGGATATCTCTATAAAAGATGTAACAAAGAACACTTTGAACATTTTCATTTAAATAGAGTCAAATCCAATATTAATTCATTTATAACTCATATAAAGCATTATTGGATATATTATGTAAAGAATGCTACATATATCTCATTGCATGACTATTAAGTGAAATATAACTAGATAAAGTACATAATCATACGTGATACAATATATCTCATTAAGCACATCTATGTAACATGATCAATATTTGTCATCTATTAAGCACATCTATCAAGCATAAGCATCATTATTTTTGTCTTGTATTTGTCATCATCAAAACTTAACATATAAAACCATTGGGGCAAAGACAATTCTATAATCTTTTGGGTTGATGTATGATTTAGAAAAAATTTGCATAATCCTAGAACATGTGATAAACACCATAATTTTTGCAATCGCTAGGAATAAATGTTATGGGTTATGTGGTCTTTCTTTTGATTCCCTCGTTCTTGATAATGCCTTTCTATTTGGGGTTAGACTAAGGGATTAGTTAATTCTAAATAGTATAAGAGGATTAATATACCAATCAATTGAGTATTAATTAATTTTGAGAATTGACCATAAATCATTAAAATAGAACATAATTAAACCAATATTTGAATGTGCATTTAAAGAGTTCAAGTGAAGTCTGAACCCTAACTCTTTACCATGATTGTTCTTCACCCTTTGATTTATTGTTTGCTTACTTATATTTTTTTAATTGAATTTGCAACGACCCTCTTTTCAATAGCTTGAATAGTGTCGATTTGGCAAACTTAGTAATTGATAATTAATCCTCGGGAGAATGATACTTTACTCACTCTTTATTACTTTTACTGATTTGGTGCACTTGCCAATATCCACAACAAGTTTTTGACATCGTTGCCAGGGATTATTGTTTTCAATATTAAATAGTAGTTGAAGAGACACTAATTTAGATACTTAATTTTCTTATTTAATTTTGTTTTTTTTGTATTTAATTTTTTTAATTTGTTTTTTTTATTAACTCTTATTTTTCTTTGTTTGTTTTAAGTAGTCATTTTTTTATTTTCTTTTCTTTACTTCACTCTAGTTTTCCTGTTTGTTTATTTATGCGAGGTTCTATAGAGTCTGAATAATTACTTTTTGATCCAGAGATAGAGAGAACAAGTAGAGCAAACAAGAAAGCAGTTAGAGAAAGGAAGAAACTTGAAGAAGCAGAAGAAAAGATAGCAGAAGTAGTTGTAACTACAGAGCGAAGGTGCACGTTGGGTGACTATGCTACTCCATCTGTTGAAAATGTTTCAACCAGTATAGTGCGCCCTACTATTCAGGCCAATAACTTTGAGATTAAACTAACACTTCTACAGCTAGTGTAATAGAATCAGTTTGGGGGAGGTTAAGCAGAAGATCCAAACTTGCACATTGTAAATTTCTTGCAGCTCTGTGATACTATTAAGTATAATGGCGTAACTGATGATGCCATTTGATTATGGCTATTCCTATTTTCTCTAAGTGACAAAGCAAAAAGCTGGCTACAAGCCCAACCACAAGGAAGCATCTCTACTTGGGAGGATCTGGTTGGAAAATTCTTGACTCGATATTTCACTCGATCAATGTTTATTAGGATAAGGAGTGAAATAGCTTGCTTCACTCAAAATCAAGGGGAGTCGTTATATGAATCTTGGGAGAGATTCAAGGAGCTATTAAGGAGATGTCCTCACCATGCATTTGAGGTTTGGCAGCAAGTGCAAATTTTCTATAATGGTTTAAATCATCCTACCAGGGCCATGGTTGATGCATATGCAAATGGATCTTTAAATACTAAAACTCCTAAACAGGCTCAAGAACTATTTGAAACCAAGGCGACCAATGAATATTTGTTGCCTAGTTGAAAAGTAGTAGTCAAATAAGGAGTGATGGAGATTGGTACTCTTGATGCCTTACTTGCTCAAAACAAAAGTATTTCTTAGCAGTTAGCTAACCTCACCAAACGAGTTGAGTATGCAGGTAAATTCTGTGAACCACCAAGTGTTAATTTATGATTTCTGTGGAGGTAACCATGCTAATGGTGGATGTGAGTCGAGCAATTCTGGTTTCAGTTCTCAAGAGTAGGTAAATTATATGGGTAATCCTTCTAAACCCTAAGGTATTCCATTTTCAAAATACATATAATCTATGGTTGAGGAATCATCCCAATTTTTCTTGGAGCAATCAAACGGTGCCATTGAATCCTCAACCAGAGAAGAAGTATCCTCTTGAGATTGTACTTGAGAAATTTCTATACAGACCTCTGCTCTTGTGTAACAGACTTCTACTTTTATGGAGGAAAAAAAGGCAAATTTTTAGAATCAATGAGCTGTTATTCGAAATTTAGAGAATCAAGCGGGACAGATAGCAAAACAGCTTCAAGTGAGACCTCCAAGCACCTTTCCAAGTGATACTGTAGTCAATCCAAAGGTGCAATGCCATGCAATTACATTGAGAAGTGTTAAGACTTTGGAAAGACAAGTTAAAGAAGCACCTAATTCATAAAGAATTGAAAACATTGATGTTCCTGTTGCAGATGTCTCAACTCAAGAGTACTGTAGTGAAGAAGCTAAAGAGGAGCAACCAAAGTGGCAGAGGAAAAAGAAGGAACGTGAGTAAAATATGGCAATTGACCCTTCATTATATGCTAGACTTTCGTTTCCTCAAAGGTTAAAGAAGGAGAACCAAAAGAGGCAATTCTCAAAGTTCTTAGACGTCTTCAAAAAGCTACAGATTAACATTCCATTTGCTGAAGCACTTAAACAGGTGCCCTCTTATGCAAAGTTCATGAAAGATTTGCTCTTAAAGAAGAGGAAACTCAAGGAAGATGAAACTGTGGTACTTACTAAAGAGTGCAGTACTATAATTTAGAAGAAGCTGCTACCTAAATTGAAAGATCCAGGTAGTTTCACCATTTCATGCACTATTGGCAAGTTGACTACTGAGAAAGCTCTATGTGATTTAGGAGCTAGCATTAATTTAATGTCATTGTCAATTCTCCGCAAGCTTAGGATTGATAAAGTGAAGCCAACTACAATGTCTCTTCAATTAGCTGATCGGTCAATTAAACATCCATATGGTATAGTTGAAGATTTGTTAGTAAAGGTGGACAAATTTATTTTTCCAGCTGATTTTGTAATTCTAGATATGGATGAGGATGCTGATATTGCTCTTATTCTTGGAAGATCATTCTTGGCTACTTCAGGAGCGCTGATTGATGTACCAAGAGGTGAGCTTATTTTGAGGGTGGATGGAGATCAGGTGACCATCAACGTTTTTGATAAATCTTTATTGATATCAAATCTCTTTGCTCCTGTCAAATGCATTCAAGATAAGCCTCTACAGGATTTGGCTAGTAAGAGCCCTTCATCATCAAATAATGCTGATATTCCCATTTCTAAGATTGTTGATGAGAAAGAGAAAAGTCCTTCCAATTCTCAGAATTTATTGCAAAAGGATCTAAATTTTTTTGACAACTTGAAACTTGATTTGTCATTTATTGAAAAATTGAGACGTCCATGGCTTGATGAGATTTTGCATATTAAGGTGTATTCAGAACAATCTGGTTCAAGTCAAGTTCCAAATGCCTGTGGGGATTCCACGACTAGTATCAGAGTATGGAGGCAAAGATCCAACAAAAGAAAGGCATCATCTTTCTTCTCTTGCTTCAAGCCACCATAATAATAATAACAGGCAACATCAAGCTAATGACGTTAAACAAACACTTTTTGGGAGGCAACCCCGATTTTCTTTCTTTTCCTTCACTCTTTATTTTGTTATTTGTTTATTTTTATTCAGTTAGTTATTTGTTTTTGCTTTTATTTCGTTAATTCTTGTTAACTAACTTTTTTCTATTTTTGTTTTGTAGTTAGCTAGTGTTGAGTTGGCTTAAGTGCCTCCCTGAGTTTGGAGCCTTTGTAGGGGATGTATATAGTTGTTGGCCGCCAAAAAGAGTTTTTCTTTTCTTTTTTTAATATTTTATTTTTACATTTATTTATTTATTGATTTTGATTTTGTCATCATCACCCATTTTGTGTTTTGAGTCTTTGTGTTGATATTATGCATACTGGTTTATTGAATTGAATATTTAATGATTGAATGAATTATGGATTGATTTATTTTCTTGGAATAGCACATGAGAATTCATGAGTTATGTTTAATTCTATTATTTCAATTGTGTATGGATGTTCTTCCCATCTTTATGTTTGATAGACCTTGGAATATAAATGCATGTCAAGCTTAGAGAAATTTTATAGGAATGCATGTGTGTGGATGATTTGCATCTAGAAGTTGTTTGATTCTCTCTTGAGGCGAAATCCTAGGCAATGCATGATTAAGAAAATGATAAGGGTCTTCTTTGAACCGTTTGAGCTTTTCAAGCCAACCTATAAACACAGTATATCTCTAGGTCCCTTTTGCAGCTTTGTTATTGTTTAGCCTTTATTTTTTTTCTTTTACCCATATTTTCCTTTTCCTATACCCATGAAAAAAAAATTATTCCTCTCTTATATAACCTTTGTTAAGGGCATATCTTGTATTATTTTATTATTCAAGTCTTCGTTATTTTTGTGCATGAAGTTTTGTGGAGCTGAAAAATTTCAAAAAAATAAAAAAAAGAGGAAGACCACCGAAAGTATTGCAAAGAAATAAGTTTGGGGGTGGAGATTGTTGAAAAAAAGAAAAGAAATAAAAATAAAAGAATGATGAGTTGTTTCTTATGCTTCATTCTACACTTGTCCTACACTTTGAGGTTTAAATTTTGAATTGTGCTTGATTATATATCTCAACTTTTGTTTTATTTATCTTACCCCTTCTTTCTTAACCTCATCCTTGGCCTTACATTACAAGCTTATAAATACCCTTTTGATCCTTGGTTGTGTGCTGTTTACATTATTGGAGAGAGAGATGAAGAACAACCCTATGAGTGTGGTTTGATATGCACTTGCAGTTTCATAAATCTATCCGGGTTTGTACTTTATGAAGAAATTGAGTTTTCATTCATGTTTTTGAGAAGTCATTTATGCATGAGAGTTGCATGTGAGAGACGATGTGATAATTGGATTGTTCATGTATGACACTTTGAAATTAGATTGTGAAGCAATTTCTGCGGATATGAATGATTTTTGATAACTGATATTATCGTGTTTGAGTCTGTGTGTTTTGAGTTTTTATTTGTTTAGCCTGTTTGTTTTGTTTTGTTTTTCTTTTTCTTTTGCTTGAGAACAAGCAAAAATCCTAAGTTTGAGAGAGTGATGAACATTTAAAAATTCATATTTTTACGTTTCAAAAGTCTTTGGTTTTCATTCTCTTTTCATCTTTTTGATTGAGTTTGTTCTTAAGTTTATTTTATTTTAATTTTTTTGAAATTATGTTTTAATTGTGTGTTTTATTTAATTTAATAGGTAATTATACATGCAAGAAGACTGGACGATTGCACGAGATAAAGAGCTAAATTTGCATTCTGGTGGTCCAACGCCCAGACGCTTGAAAGCCAACACTTAGGCATTGGCAAGGCAGAGAAGGAATTTTATTTTTGGTCGTTCAGCGTCTAGGTGCTGAAGATGCAGTGCCTGAGTGCGCATTATATATCAAAATTTTAGGAAAGAACGCTAGTGCCTAGGCGCTGGAAACACAGCGCCTGAGCGCTGGCCGCGTAACCTGTCACGTTATTTTCATTATAAATACATAAGTTACGCTAATTTCAATACATACTTGGACAGAACGCAGTAACCATCAAGAGGCACAAATCCTAATGTGGTGTGGGTGCAATTAGGCTTGAAGATTAGGAATTTTATTCAACCTTTCCATCTTTCTATAATGGAGTTTGTCATATTCTTCTCTTTGTGTTCTTCTTTTTTCATATGTAACTAATTTTCCCTTGTTAAGAGGATGATGAATCTTGTTCTTTGATGATGTAACTTCTTTTATGAGTTTAATTTATGTTTTTGTTTCATGATTTACGTGTTTATCTCTATTCTTAATGCTTTTCTGAACTTGATCGATTTAGAAATGATCTTTTGGGTTTATGTATGATTTGAAAAAAATTGCATGAATCTAAAATATGTGATAAATATCATAATTTCTGCAATCGCTAGGAATAGACGTTGTGGGTTATGGGGTCTTTCTTTTGATTCCTTTGTTGTTGATAATGCCTTTCTTTTTGGGATTAGACTGAGGGATTAGTTAATTACAAATAGTGTAAGAGGATTAATATACCAAGGGATTGGGTATTAATTAATTTTGGGAATTGATCATAAATCATTGAAATAGAACGTACTTAAACTAATATTTGAATGTGCATTTAAAGAGTTCAAGTAAAGTCTGAACTCTAGTTCTTTAACATCATTGTTTTTCACCCTTTGATTTATTGTTTGCTTACTTATATTTTTTTTAATTGAATTTGCAATAACCCTCTTTTCGATAGCTTGAATAGTGTTGATTTGGAACTTAGTAATTGATAACTTAATCCTCGTGGGAACGATACTTTACTCATTCTTTATTATTTTTGTCGATTTGGTGCACTTGCCAATATCCACAACAGTAGATTATTATAGTTTTATGCTTTATGCATTTTTAGAAAAGTGACATACTTGATACAATTTATCTTGAAATATTTTGATTATTTTACGATAATTCTTTTACGGTGTTACAAAGGCCATTAAGGTCATACACTGAAACTTATATCTGTTAGGAATACTTTAATCTCATAAATTCAAGTTTCCTAACTTCCAACAACTTTAGAATAAATACTAAGATTTATCTAAATTTTTATTTCCTCCTTTTCATTATTTTCCATATATACAACTAGTATGCTAAAAAAATACCAAACTAACTCTGATTACCTTGAAACTTTAACTACAGCTTGTTTTATACATTTGTGACTTAGAAATAAATTATTCATATTTATTTCCCTCATCTAAGTAACTTATGCTATTATTTGAGTCACTTTAGACTAGTTTTCACCTTTTGGGTTGCAACTAAGTGCCTAAACAAACTCATTTTGTCACAAAACTTAACTGATATGTCAAGCTAGTATTATGCTACCTATGTACATGTATACAAGTCTAACATGTTATTAAGAGTATTATAAATAGGATTGAGATGAATCCTAGGATTTTCTATAATGCTTATGGAAGTTAGGAAAGTTGATTTTGTAAAATTTAAGTGTTCTTAACAGATATAAAGTTTCAGCTAAATATCTTAATTTACCCTTCTTTCATATATTCCTACCCCTTTCTTCCTTTGACTTTGTTGGATTGTTTACTCTCCTTTCACACACAACCTCACTCTCTTTTCTGTGAGACCAGTAACAGAAGCAGAAAAATAGAAAAAGAAAGGAGGAAAGGGAAAGGTAGAGGCAAAGCCAAAACTTGAAGTTCATCCTTAGAGACTAGAGGTAGGGGTGATTGTTTTCAACTTCTATCCCTTGCTATTTTCTCTTCATGCTTGTGAGTTGCATGCTTAAGTTTGAAAATGGGTTTTTAATGGTTTTTCCATGGATTGGTTTGGATGAGCTTGTTGGAAACTTTTTTTGTGATTTAACTTGTGTTGATGTATGCATGGTTGATGGTTTTAATGTTAGGAATATCCATGAAACTCCTTGACATAGAAGTTGAGAAATGCATATTTGAGATTGTGGCTTTTCTTCATAAATCCAGCCTGATATGAGTTGAGATTGTGCATGAGAATTAGAACATGTTTAGAGACCATGTTTGGAGTTGAAAACCACTTAGAACCTATGATTGGAAGGCTAGAAACTATTTTGGAAAGTAATGGAACAGGGAATGCATTTCTAGTGCACCGGCGCTTAGGTGCCCACTGACCAGAACATAACCAGTAACAGCTTACGAGTAGTGTGCCTAGGCTTGGGTTTTGGGGCGCCAATTGATTAGGGATTCCTCTACACATGGCCACGAGCATGGTGCCAAGGCACCATAGTTATGCTCCTAAGCGCCAATGGCTGGCAACAGGGCAATGTTTCTGCCATGCGCGCGCCTTGGCGTGGGTGAGTGGCGCCTAGGTTCCAACTCCAGAATTTCTCAGGATTTTTATTTTGATGAAATGGAGTTTCCTACTTGTTAGGATCCTTCGTACATGCTTTCTAGTGTGTGTTGAGACACTAATACGGGTATTTCATGAAGGAAATGACCACTTGGCATATATGTAAGTGTATGAATCTTTGAGCATCCAATGGTTGTGGATTGCTATAGGTTATTATCTAGGACCTTGAGCAACATGAGGTTGCATTTGGTATCACTTGAGATGTGAATACAGGGTGTACTAGATACAATTAAACTGAGTTTGTTTTGCATTGTTGGCCTATCATTATGCATGAGTTGCTCCTTTATGGTGAAAGTTGAGCTTAAGGTGCATGAATGATGAATGCTCCCTTGTTTACTAAGGTTGACCTCTGAAAAAAGCTAGAGACATGAATTTGCTCCTTTGTGTGATAAGTTCAACTAGGAATTCTATGTTTTCTAGTTTTACTTTTTTACTTGGTTAGTGTGAACCTTATGGTATTTAAAAGTGGTTTTGAAAATAATTCTACATGTTTTTAAACTTGCTATTTGTAACACCCTAAGACTAGTACTAATGACATACCCAGGATCATGCCTTAGTAGCTAGCATTAGTGATGTCACTTTGTTACTCATAATAGAATTTATGAAAATAATTATAACATATACAAAATATGAGCCTGTAGTAGGTGTAATAATATACATATATCGAAAGGATCTTTATACAAATACATTAATCCTAATACATATATTACATTTCTTGCCTCCAGGGCAATATTTAAACAAATTCTGCACTCTTCTTTTCTTGACATGTATAACTAAACTATTCTTCTTTGAATATGATCTTCTCTTCCGCGTGTTGGTGACTTCATTGTCCTTGAAAAATATTACAAAAATACAAATATACGAGGGTGAGAACTCAAAGAATTCTCAATAGTTTTATAAAAACATGTCATCATAATATTTCCAGCTATTTTGGGGAAAAACTCATTCTTTGTTTAAAATCCATTGTTTGTTTATATGTAAGTTAGAGAGGTGGCAAACTGCCAAAACTGGTCCTCTCTCTTCCCGAAACAGAGGTTCAATTAATATATTTTATGAAAATCCTTTGCACAAACTGAATGCATTATACAAAACCAAATCAAATTTTTTATTAAATCAAATCATTTACATAATCCATTCAAATATCGTATTTAATCATATTCAATATCAATTATACATATTCATTCTTGATGATAAAAGATAAAATACCAATCATATTAGTTATCATATTCATCATTCATTGTATTTCATTTCAACACTCTCCAAGTATTATATATCATTATATCTATTTCTTTTCGGGATACTCTCATACTTGAGGTTATATTCTATTCTCTTCTGCATACTCTCCTACTGGAGTTTATATCTAGTTCTCATATACATGGTAAGTAAGGGAATGTCTGTCCTCACAATACCATTCCATTCTCATTCTCATTCATTCGGGATACTCTCATACTCGAGGTCATATCCCATGCTCTTTTGGATACTCTTCTACTCGAGTTTATATCCAATTCATTCATTCATTCATTCGGGATACTCTAATACTCGAGGTCATACCCATGCACTTCTGGATACTCTCCTACCCGAGTTTATATCCAGTTCATTCATTCATTCATTTGGGATACTCTCATACTTGAGGTTATATCCCATTCTCTTTTAGATACTCTTCTGCTCAAGTTTATATCCAATTCTCATTCATTCTGGGATACTCTCATGCTCGAGGCTATATCCTATTCTTTTTTGGATACTATAACATGCCAATACTGAAAACCTGATATATCTGCCATATATAAGGCGCACAGTACCAACTATGCTACTTCTAACATAAAACAACAAACTAAACCCATATCATTCATTCACATAAATAAATATGGAGAGCTTGAACAATAACAATTATATATATACATCATAAGCCTCATAAAGGCATACTGTAGTACATAACTTTGTACAACCTCAAAGCAGCAGAAAATAAATATACAACATATTTATTACAAGAAACAAAATAAACTACGCTGGTTCTTCTGCTTCTTCTACTTCCCTTTGCCCCGTACCTAGATTTACATGGAAACACAATAGAGTGAGAAATCACAATTTCTCAATATAAGTAACCAATACCAGAGTTTAAACATTCACAATGAATAAACTACATTATACACTTAAGACTATGCCTGCAACAGATAAATGAGCGACTACTCAACACTATCAGAATATATACATACACAGTACGTAACACTCTCTAAGCAAGCAACAATTTTTTTTCATATATATACAACAATCATTGATATCAAACAACCGCCCATACAATCATATGATATCATTGAGCAAGCAACAAGCAAGGCAACCACCCATACAGCTACCAACAATGCAATGCTTTATGATATAATGTATGGTTATGCTCACACAAAGTCCTAATAATATGATTTTGCAATACTAATGCAGATTTTTGTTTTATAAATCACACGCCACGTACTTATTGTAACGCCTCTTTTTGGGAGGGAACGTCACATTGTCATTTACAATGCAGAAAATAAATTATATAAATTAAGACCCGGTTCCTTTTTAATTACAGTTAAATTTATCAGGTTAAAGCTGTATAAATTTAAAATGGTGACTACTTTTTTTTTATAATAACAATAATTAATAAACACAATGACGAAACATAAATGGAAATAAAGAGCAAAATAGAAGTAAAGCATACATTTGAATTAACATTGCGTATTCATATATATATATATATATATTTATATCAAACTGTTTAGTTACAATGCCCAGTATACAAAAAGCAAAACTATACCTACCCAAAGGATATCAGAAATATACAGCCCACTACAAAAGACATCAAGCCCCCAAAACAAAACACTGGTAGCCATCAGTAGCTACCAGCAATATCAATCCCTCAGATGAGGAGGAATCGTGTCAGGATCCTCTTCAGGATCCTTCGCGAGATTGTCCTCGGGAACCTCCTCGGGGTCTTCCTCATCTGAGGAAACCACCATAGGAGCCACAGAGCTACGAGCCGGAGCCCGAGCTATAGAATCAAAAGAGTCCTCCTACGGGGTGTAGAAGCGGTTACCCCACATCTCCCAGATGGGAAGATAAAACTCCAAACACAGGCTGATGCAGCAGGTAAAGATCGGCAGCTCATGATGCCTCCAGGCCAAAGAGATCGACACGTCTCCCAAGTAGACACAGCGGTTGAAATTCAGGTTAATATGCTAACATTCTGGCCCTCTAAGGAAGGTCAGACGCACATCACCCAAAAATCTGTGCATACGTTCCTCCATGCTCCACTATAGATGCTAATCGTAATCAGGCCAGAAGTAGGGAAAATCAAGAGCTCCAACTTCCTTGCCGTCGTCTTCGATGGGACACAATATAAAGATAGAAATAACAGAAGTACAGGAAAGAAGTAAGACATCCTCCCATCATTACCAGTTATAGCACCAAGAAACAAAACGATGCAAAGCGCCCACATAGCATTTTTGACAGCAATAATAATAATAAACATTAAGTAGCAGTAATAATCAACCAAGCAGTTTCAGGCAGTTATATATATCAGTAATACAACAGTTCTAATTATAATAATAATAAATTCCAGATAATGCATGGACTCACTATACACATGCATACAAAGTCAAAATCCTACTCCATGGAGCTAGACACAAACGATCGGAGAGAAAGATCAGGAGACATGTCTACAACTCAATTGCCACGGCCAAAGTGCTATAATTCATCAGTTTATCAACGTGCACATCATGGCATTGTACAAACAGTCTACACTAGATCACGATATAGGATAGTGTCGGTCAGGATCGTCGATGCGTTTGCATCGGTCTGCCCCACGGACAGAAGAGCTACCAACTGTCCATTGCGAGGTACCCACACCCCGACGCCCCCATGGTCAACAATATGACCTACACTAGTCTACTCGCACCCGCACTAAGGTGTGTTCAACTCCTAGGCAACTCGGCCTTCATAACAGTCCAAAGGACTTTCACAATGCATAAAGACTCTATGCATAATCATGTATACTCATCATTACATACAATTCCACAATATGCCACAATTAGCCAAAGTAAGAATTCAAGACAATTATTGGTCACTCACATGGACCCATAATATCATAATATTGAAATTAAATAAATTAATACATTTTTAAGGTCTATTATGAATTCTTACTTAAAGTTAGTCTTTCTTTCAAGGTTCATCTCCAATTGAATT
Organism: Ormosia semicastrata; assembly: GCA_029884595.1. Classification (NCBI taxonomy): domain Eukaryota; kingdom Viridiplantae; phylum Streptophyta; class Magnoliopsida; order Fabales; family Fabaceae; genus Ormosia; species Ormosia semicastrata. Next base: position 84,527,067 of record JAQQTO010000060.1, read on the forward strand.
CTCATAATTAATTAAATTTTCTAATGTAATTTATTCTCATACACTTAGAAGGTTATTCTAAGATCTCAAAGTCTCACACTCTCTTGTTCTTGCCCTAATTAAAATTATCCTAAGTCTTATGAAAATTTCATTCTTGGTTCTTTAAAATTTATGAATCTCAAAGTATATCCAATTCTTCCAATTTGCTAATTTTCCATCCTATTACCAATGATTTAATTACTTTGTTATTCAAGTTCCAAGGTTACCAAAGTTACATAATTAAACCCCAAAAAGGCCCTAGAGGTCGTGGCCTCCCTAGGGATTAAGTTCCCAAATATTATAAAATGATCATTAATCATAAATTAATGAAATGAAAAACTTGGGAACTTAATCCCTAGGGAGGCCACGGCCTCTAGGGCCTTTTTGGGGCTTAATTATGCAACTTTGGTAACCTTGGAACTTGAATAAACAAGTAATTAAATCATTGGTAATAGGATGGAAAATTAGCAAATTGGAAGAATTGGATATACTTTGAGATTCATAAATTTTAAAGAACCAAGACTGAAATTTTCATAAGACTTAGGATAATTTTAATTAGGGCAAGAACAAGAGAGTGTGAGACTTTGAGATCTTAGAATAGCCTTCTAAGTGTATGAGAATAAATTACATTAGAAAATTTAATTAATTATGAGAATTCAATTAGAGATGAACCTTGAAAGAAAGACTAACTTTAAGTAAGAATTCATAATAGACCTTAAAAATGTATTAATTTATTTAATTTCAATATTATGATATTGTAGGTCCATGTGAGTGACCAATAATTGTGTTGAATTCTTACTTTGGCCAATTGTGGCATATTGTGGAATTGTATATAATGATGATCATACATGATTATGCATAGAGTCTTTATGCATTGTGAAAGTCCTTTGGACTATTGTGAAGGCCGAGTTGCCTAGGAGTTGAACACACCATAGTGTGGGTGCGAGTAGACTAGTGTAGGTGATATTGTTGACCATGGGGGCGTCGGGGTGTGGGTACCTCGCAATGGACAGTTGGTAGCTCTTCTGTCCGTGGGGCAGACCGATGCAAACGCACCGACGATCCTGACCGGGCACTGTCTTATATCGTGATCTAGTATAGACTGTCTGTACAATGCCATGATGTGCACATTGATAAACTGATGAGTATGAAAACTAAGTTCGCAAATCTTTCAAAAATCGTTTAATAACTTATTTTTGTTGAAGCTATTGAATGATTAGAAATAATTGGAAGGACGAGATAAACACTTTTACTTATAACAGAAATAGTCTACGGAGACAGTATCCAAGAAAATCAATAAAACAGTATACAAAATAAACAGGGGAGGGTTTAGAGATAACAAACACAGTTGTTTATCCTGGTTCGATCACCAATCCACTTATGATCTACGTCCAGTCCCCAAGCAACAACTTGAGATTTTCCACTATATCTTCAAGCTTCAATGGGTGCTTGACAACCACTACAACCTTGAGCACTCAACCCTTTTAGGATACCTCACCCTTGGAGCTTGAGTCTCTTCAACTAAGGGATACCTCACCCTTTACACTTTTGGAGGGATGCCTCACCCTCTTTACAAAGCAATAATGATAGATAGAATGAAGCTCTCAATAGAGCAAATGAATACAAATTGAAGCTCTAATATGCTCTCAAAGATTTTTTACGTTTTTGATAGAAAACAGAATAAGAAAATGATTTGAGGATTGATTCACATTTGGACGTATTGGTAATCAGTTTTTGGTTCAAGGTCAACCTCAAATAAAGACCCAACTTTGGTATTTGTAAGTTTCTCATTTAATAGAGCCATTGGGGTTTTTTGGGCACGCATTAAATGCATTAAATATAGCCGTTGGACGTTGTCAGGATTCTTGTATTCGATTACTCAGCTCAGGTAATCGATTACATGGCTTCTGACTTGTGTGTAATCGATTACAATATCTGTGTAATTGATTACATGACTTTTGACTTGTTGTGTAATCAATTACATTCTTGGTGTAATCGATTACATGGCTTATGACTTGTGTGTAATCGATTACAATATTTGTGTAATCGATTACATGACTTCTGACTTGCTGTGTAATCGATTACAATATCCATGTAATCGATTACATGACTCTTTGAACGTGTTCATGCTTTTTTGGGCTTGATGTAATCGATTACATATATTGTGTAATCGATTACATGGCCTCTGACTTGCTTGTAATCGATTACATTGCTCATGTAATTGATTACATGCCTTCTGTTTGCTGTGTAATCGATTACAAACATAGTATAATTGATTACATTAACCATTGAACACATTTTTCAAGTCCAATAAAGCTTGTAAGTCATTTCTAACACCGTGAGACAATTGTTTAAACATGAATCTTTTTAAGAGTGTTAGTTTTAAGATTGAAACACAAGTTTTCTTGAAAGCCATGTTTATCTTTGAAATTTCCCATTTATTTTGAAATCATATATTGAAAAATCATTTGAGAAATCTTGACAGCATTTAACATTAATGTCCTAAGTCTTATAACTAAATCAACCTTCTTGTCTTCTTTCTTTGATCTTGATTTTTCCTTTTGCGCTTGATCTTCACTATTGCACTTGATCTTCGCTTTTGTCTTTGTTATCATAAAAAATCATTTGACATGCCTTAGAGACATAAGTATTCACATTCTCCCCATTTTTGATGATGACAAACTGATCATAGGAAAAAGAAAGAATTTTTGTAATTTTATATAATAGACATTTAGGCGCAATGCTGCCCCGGAGTTTATGCATGATATTGGGTTAGATTTCATATAAAAAACTTAAGAGCGCAAAAGCTCAATAACTCCCTCGTACTCATGCAGCCTTAATTACTCATGCAACCTTTATTTCATTTTTCCTTATTTTCCTTATTTTTTCCCCCGTTGGCATTATCAAAAAGACATAAGCATTTAAAAAAAATGGACAGCATAACAGCTATAGTTCATGATTCCCTAAATTTTGCCAGAACTACAATGCCAATGATATCAATCAGTTCATGCAATATTGACAAACAGCCAAACATTCAAAGCAGAAACAAGTTCATATTTTATTAATCAGCCATGGACAAAGTAATGTTTTCATAGCTAGTATACCCAATAATCAAAGAACACCATAAATGTATACCAATGAAATATAATCAGAGTCAAAACAAAATAAATACATGGTGTTTATCAAAATAAATATCAAGGCAAGGAGCCATGATCACTGTCAGTGGCCTCGCTGTCACAAAAGACATCACCCTCTGGATTCGCAGTAGTATCATCGTTATCATCATTGTCATCGCTGAGCATAAGATCATCGTCAGAGTCCAAAGGCTCCTCATCATCAGCAGGAACTCCAGATGGGCCAGCGAAGGAACGGGGAACTGGAGAGGCAGGGGATGTGCGAGGTGCAGCAGCAGCGCTCTGAGGAATAGGAGGTCCACCCAAGAGAGATCGGATGGAGGCAAGCTCCTAATCAGAGTAGTCCATCCTCAGCTCAAGATGGTCAATCTTCTGCTCGATATGATTCATGTGTGTGTTTACATTAGCGCTCAGGTTGCACATTTCTTGGAGCAGGAGATCAAGAGTAGTAGGAGTGGGAGCTGGAGTAGGGGCAGTAGTAGGATGCTGAGCCTCCGCATCCTCATCACTATCTGGGTCGTGATGGATATGGCCAAAAGTGCCATGAGCGATGTAATGCCATCTGTCATCCACCTTATAGAGCTGGAGCTTCCTTAGAGTATGCAGCCCAATTGATTGTGGTCCCTTGGAGCTGGTGTCCTTAGACTCTTCAGCCAGTGAAATGCGACAGTGCTCAAGTATAGTGGTTACCAACATGGCGAAGGGGAGAGCAGAGTTCTTCTTTTTCTTGACATCCAGCATGTGCTCTAAGATATAATAACCCCAGTTAATAGGCCTCCCTGTAGTCATTGCCCATAATGCAATCACATCATCCTTGAGGACTTGGGAGTAATTCCCTCCCCTGGGAATCAAGCCACGGACCAAAAGATAGTGGAGAACCCTGTTCTCCATGGTGAGGCCAGTAGCCATAATTCTTCGTTTAGGATCACTCGGGGGGTGGTAGCCAGTCCTAATCAAAGAGAGAAGAGCAGCCTTGTGCTCAAACTCATGTCCCCATACATTGGCATTCCCACAGAACTGAGCTCCATCTGGAGTGAGCTTTGTCAGCCTATACCACTCTGCCATTGATAACCTGATTTGTTGCTTTTTCACTTCAGAAATGATATAGTTATCCTCAACCTTCAGGTTTGCATAAAAGACACGTACAAGATTAGGGTAGATGGCTTTCTCTATGCTCAAGAATCCCAGCATGCCTAAGTTTTCTATTGTCCTAAAGCTCTCTAATGGTTCACTCTCGCAGAAGGTGATGGGTAGATACCTAGGAGAGATGATCTTGCGAAGCTGAAAGTTCTTCTGGAACAATTCAGCTCGCTTTACAGTGGAGAAGTGCCTCGTGAGGTCTAGGCCGGATATGTTACGTGAAGAACCACCAGAAGACCCCGCAATGGCAGCCCCTATTCTTGGGCGCTTTGAACGATGAGAAGATTCAGCCATTGAGGAATAGGAGTGGAGTGGGAGGAGTAGAAATGGTTGGGGATGAGTGATGAGAGAGAAAGGGATGAAATTAGGTTAGAGAAACGGAGATGGGGTTTGTGAGAGAAGGTGGGGAGATTTAGGTAAGGAATGTGAGGAGATTTTGAGAGATGGGTTGTGTGGAGAGGGGATTCCGAGATTGAGAGAGGTAAAATGAGGGATTTCGATGGAGATTTGAGTGAGAAATGAGAGATTTTGAGGTTTGAGAGGTTTAGGGTGCGTGGGAGCAGAGGAGGAGGACAAAGAAGATGAACAGGTTCTGAAAAAAAATGAGCTCTACGCGCGTCAGAAACCTTTTCAAAACACTCTGTGTAATCGATTACATTGAGTGTGTAATCGATTACATGAATTTTGGTGGGTGTGTAATCGATTACATTTTGGTGTAATCGATTACATGCTTTCTGGGAACCTTGTAATCGATTACATGGATATTGTAATCGATTACATGAGTTCTGAGTTGATTGTAATCGATTATATGCGTGACAGTACCTGTGTAATCGATTACAAAGGCATTGTAATCGATTACCAGTACTCTTTAACTCAGATTTTGCATTCCAGACAGCATATAATCAACTTTAGTCAATCCAAATTAGTTTCAAAACAGCTTAGATCAATTCAAAGCATCATTCAACCATATAATCTAATCATATTATGATTCAACTCACATAATTTATCAAGAATTACTATTTTTACCAAGATTTTTACCATTTTTGGTGATATTTTGAGGATGTTGAGTTGCTTGTGAGTCTTGGTCATGAGGGAGCACCTGCAAAACAACTTAGGGGAAATCTCCAATGCTCAAGTCAGTATTGGATTCAAATATAATGAAAAATTCAGACATTATGCAGCAATTTGGCGTGATTATTCAGAAAAATGCAAGGTTATGCATTAGATTCAGATTATGCAGCAGAAGTTAATTTATGCATAAATGATCCAATATACCAAGTTCATTTCTTATGTAGAAAAATGCTTCTTTTGCTAGGGGTTTAGTGAAAATGTCAGCTAGTTGCTTAGTGGTTTCTACAAACTCAAGCATACAGTCACCCTTTTGAACATGGTCTCTAATGAAATGATGTCTTATTTCAATATGTTTAGTCCTAGAATGCAAAATGAGATTTTTAGACAAGTTGATTGCACTAGTATTATCATATCTTATGGGGATATGATCAAGTTCAAGACCATAGTCCAAGAGTTGTTGTTTCATCCAAAGGATTTGAGAACAACAACTCTCAGCTGCAATATATTTAGCTTCAGCTGTAGACAATGCCACACTATTTTGCTTCTTGCTATGCCAAGAAACTAGTGAGCTTCCAAGCAAGTGGCATGTCTTACTAGTGCTCATTCGATCCATTTTGCACCCAGTAAAATCAGAATCAGAATACCCAACAAGACTACATGAGGCACCTTTAGGGTACTATAAACCCATTTATGATGTGCCTATTAAATATTTCATTATTCTTTTAACAGCACTTAGGTGTGATTCTTTAGGATTAGCTTGATATCTAGCACACATGCATACACTAAACATTATATCAGGCCTACTTGCAGTAAGATAAAGGAGTGAGCCAATCATACCTCTATATTTTGTAATTTCTACTGATTTACCTCCTTCATCCTTGTCCAAATAGCAAGAGGTGCCCATAGGAGTAGCCATATGCTTGGCATTGTCCATTCCAAACTTCTTGAGCAGCTCCTTGCAATACTTGGATTGGCTTATGAATGTTCCTTCTCTTGTTTGCTTGATTTGGGGACCAAGGAAGAAGTTGAGTTCACCCATCATAGACATCTTAAACTCACTTTGCATAATATTTGAAAATTCTTTACAAAGAGAGTTGTTAGTAGCTCCAAATATAATGTCATCAACATAGATTTGAACTAGAAGTATGTCATGCATTTTATGTTTTATGAAAATGGTAGTGTCAACTTTGCCTCTAGAAAATCCTTTTTCTAAAAGAAATTTGCTCAACCTTTCATACTAAGCTCTAGGAGCTTGTTTCAAGCCATACAAGGCCTTTTTCAGTTTAAAAACATGGTTGGGCATTACAAAATCCTCAAAACCAGGAGGTTGTTCTACATACACCTCTTCTTGTATAAAATCATTTAAAAAGGCATTTTTGACATCCATTTGATAGAGTTTGAAATCCATGATGCAAGCATATGCAAGTAACATTCTAATGGCCTCTAATCTAGCTATGGGAGCATACGTTTCTTCATAGTCTATGCCTTCTTCTTGATTATATCCCTTAGCTACAAGCTTAGCTTTATTTCTTATTATTAAGCCCGTTTCATCAAGTTTGTTCCTAAAGACCCATTTGGTGCCAATTATTGGATGATTATTGGGCCTTGGAACTAATTCCCAAACTTGATTTCTCTCAAATTGGTTTAGTTCTTTTTGCATGGCCAAAATCCAATGCTCATCATTAATGGCCTCATTTATGTCTTTAGGTTCAACTTGAGAGACAAAGGCTAGGTGATTACATGCATCTCTAAGTGAGTTTCAAGTAATTACCCCTTTTGATACATCACCTATCACCTTGTCAAGAGGATGATATCTTGAAGTCCTCCATTCCTTGGGTAGATTCACAATTTCTGAATCTTCTTGATTTTTGGATTCTTTCTCTTGATTTTCCAAGTGTGTTTTTGCCAAGATTTCTGCAACATCATCAATAAGCTCCTTTCTCGGCTCATTTGGGTTAGTTTCATCAAATGCAACATGTATGGACTCTTTTATGGTCATAATTCGTTTATTATAGACTCTAAAGGCCTTACTATGAATAGAATAACCAATGAATATTCCCTCATCAGATTTTGCATCAAACTTCTCTAAGTTATCTTTTCCATTATTCAAAACAAAGCATTTACATCCAAAGACATGAAACTGTGACACATTGGGTTTCCTTCCTTTGTACAATTCATATGGGATTTTCTTTAAAATTAGCCTTATTAGGGCTCTATTCATAACATAACACGCGGTATTGACCGCATCGGCCTAAAAATACATAGGAAGGTTGGCCTCATTGAGCATAGTTCTTGTCATTTCCTCTAAAGATCGATTTTTCCTTTCTACAACACCATTTTGTTGTGGTGTCCTAGGGGCATAAAAATTGTGCTCAATGGCATGTTCATCACAAAAAGTTTCAAATTCATGATTTTCAAATTCACCACCATGGTCACTTCTTATGGATGCAATACAAAAACCTTTTTCGTTTTGGATAACTTTGGCAAGTTTTCTAAATGATTGAAAAGCATCATTTTTGTGGGCCAAGAATAATGTCCATGTAAACCTAGAAAAATCATCCACAATCACTAATGCATAGTAATTTTCACCAAAGCTCATAGTTCTAGAGAGACCAAAAAGATCCATGTGCAAAAGTTGTAAAGGTCTAGAAGTTGAAACTAAGTTTTTAGCTTTAAAAGAGACCTTTTGACATGCATCACAAAGTTTGTCTTTTTCAAATTTGAGCTTTGGAAGACCAATTACTAGTTCTTTAGAAACTAATTTGTTTAAGTGATCCATGTGAATGTGAGCAATTCTTCTATGCCATAACCATGAATCATTTTCTTTACTCATAAAGCATTTAGCATCATTTGAGGAGATATCATCTAGACTAATCATGTATATTTTGTTGACTCTATGACCAACAAACTTAACTTGCTTATCATCCTTTCCCTCAATTATGCAACAAGAAGAATCAAATATAACTCTATTGCCTTTATCACACAATTGACTAATACTAAGCAAATTATGTTTAAGTCCTTCAACAAGCAAAACATTATCAATAGATGATGAAGGAATCTTACCAACTTTGCCAATTCCAAGAATCTTCCCTTTGTTGTTTTTACCATATGTGACATGACCATGTTTCTTGTGTGTAAGGGAGGAGAACTTGGAGCCATCACCGATCATGTGCTTGGAGTAACCACTATCAAGATACTAACTTGAGCTCTTGGTCTTCAAGCACACCTACAACACACATTCAAGTTTTAACTTTTGGTACCTAAATTGTCTTGGGTCCTTGTGTGTTAGAATTAGGCATGGTGCCTTTAGGAGCCCAAACTCTTTTTATTCTAACCTTAGTGTTTATGTTCTTTCTAACATTACAAGTTGATGCACTATGCCTTTTCTTACCACAATGAAAACATTTGACAAAGGGACTACTTGAGATATTTGAGGAAACAAAGAAATTCTTATAAGACTTTTGATGATTGTTTGGATTAAATCCCAAGCCAGCTTTTTGAAGAACACATTTTTGTCTCCCTAACAACACATTCAAGTTATCTCTTCCAAAAGTGAATTTTGCAAGAGTGTTGTTTAAGTCTTCAATTTCTTTTTCAAAAGTTTTACATGATGAACAAGGTAATGATATGGATGTACTATCATTTGAGGAACAAGTCATGCATAATGAATTAGCGTCTATGAGTCCTAAGGTCTCATTTTTTATTTTAAGTTCATTTATCTCCTTGGTTAAAGTAGAAACTTTCTTTGTCAATAGGGAGATTGTTTTATTGGAAGACAAAATCATTTTTGTGAGCCTGAAAGATTCATCATGCAATTCTTGAAAGGCATTTTGTAATTCATCATAAGAAGGTGAAGGTTCTAGGTTAGAGGAGGCTACCTCGGTGTCGCTTTCTTCACTTTCTTCTCCTTGAGCTATGAGGCAAAGATGGGCTTCTTCATTCTCCGAATCGTCGGAAGAGCTTAAGTCATTGTCCTCCCAAGCTATATATGCTCTTCTTCATTTCCTTTCCTTAGAAGGCCTTTTCTCAAACTTCTCCGTCTTCTTGAGATACATAGGACACTCCATTTTCATGTGTCCCGATTTTCCACATTCATAGCATTTTGAAGGAGTAGAGGATCCTTCTCCTTTGTGATATACTTTCTTTTGAGGAAAGGGTGGCCTTCTTTGAAATCCCTTGTTCTTTAGGAATCTTCCAAATTTTCTCACAAGGAGACTAAGATTCTCCTCACTTAGCTCCCCACTTTCACCATCCTCTTCACCATCTTCATCATCATCTTCAATTGTAGAGGAAGTAGCTTTGAGTGCAATTCCCTTCTTCTTTTTGTCATGCTCTTCATTTTGGTTGAGCCTATTTAGTTCCAGCTCATGTTCTTGAAGCTTTCCAAATAAGGTGGCTAAAGACATTATTGATAAATCTCTTGATTCCGCAATCGCCGTCACTTTGGGTTGCCAATTCCTGCTTAGACATCTCAACACTTTGTTAATAAGATCCTCATTAGGAAATGTCTTTCCCAATGAGATAAGATGATTAACAATATGAGTAAACCTCTTTTGCATATCTTGAATACTCTCACCTTGGTTTATTCTAAACAATTCATATTCATGAGTAAGAGTGTTTATTCGAGATCGTTTTACCTCACTAGTACCTTCATGAGTTACTTGTAGAGTATCCCACATTTCTTTTGCGGTTTTACAATTTGACACCCTAAAGAATTCATCATACCCCAAAGATGTGGTGATGATGTTCTTGGCTCTCAAGTTGTATTGAACCTTCTTTTTATCATCATCGGTCCATTCATTTCTACGTGTATTAATTTTCACACCATCTTTAGTTTGTGTTGGGACAAAAGCACCATTTTCAATGGCGTCCCACACATCTAAGTCAATAGCTTCAATAAAAATTTTCATCCTTTCTTTCCAATAAGCATAACCATCCCTATTGAAATAAAGAGGTCTGTTTATAGAAGAACCTTCATTTGAAAAACCATTTGAAGCTATTACTTCTCTTGAAGCTGCTAAGCTCTTTATATAAGAGTCTAGCTCTGATACCACTTGTTACCAAGTGGCCTCAATACTCAAGAGGGAGGGTGAATTGAGTATGAAAACTAAGTTCACAAATCTTTCAAAAATCGTTTGATAACTTATTTTTGTTGAAGCTATTGAATGATTAGAAATAATTGGAAGGACAAGATAAACACTTTTACTTATAACAGAAATAGTCTACGGAGACAGTATCCAAGAAAATCAATAAAACAGTATACAAAATAAACAGGGGAGGGTTTAGAGATAACAAACACAGTTGTTTATCCTGGTTCGATCACCAATCCACTTGTGATCTACGTCCAGTCCCCAAGTAACAACTTGAGATTTTCCACTATATCTTCAAGCTTCAATGGGTGCTTGACAACCACTACAACCTTGAGCACTCAACCTTTTTAGGATACCTCACCCTTAGAGCTTGAGTCTATTCAACTAAGGGATACCTCACCCTTTACACTTTTGGAGGGATGCCTCACCCTCTTTACAAAGTAATAATGATAGATAGAATGAAGCTCTCAATAGAGCAGATGAATACAAATTGAAGCTCTTATATGCTCTCAAATATTTTTCACGTTTTTGATAGAAAACAGAGCAAGAAAATGATTTGAGGATTGATTCACATTTGGACGTATTGGTAATCAGTTTTTGGTTCAAGGTCAACCTCAAATAAAGACCCAACTTTGGTATTTATAAGTTTCTCATTTAATAGAGTCGTTGGGGTTTTCTGGGCACGCATTAAATGCATTAAATATAGCCGTTGGACGTTTTCAGGATTCTTGTAATCGATTACTCAGCTCAGGTAATCGATTACATATGTTGTTCCAACGTGTTCTTGACTTTCTGGGCTCTGTGTAATCGATTACATTCTTGGTGTAATCGATTACATGACTTCTGACTTGTGTGTAATCGATTACAATATCTGTGTAATCGATTACATGACTTTTGAATTGCTGTGTAATCGATTACATTCTTGGTGTAATCGATTACATGGCTTCTGACTTGTGTGTAATCGATTACAATATCTGTGTAACCGATTACATGACTTCTGACTTGTTGTGTAATCGATTACAATATTCATGTAATCAATTACACGACTCTTTGAATGTGTTCATGCTTTTCTGGGCTTGATGTAATCAATTACATATATTGTGTAATCGATTACATGGCCTCTGACTTGCTTGTAATCGATTACATTGCTCATGTAATCAATTACATGCCTTCTGTTTGCTGTGTAATCGATTACAAACGTAGTATAATCGATTACATTGACCATTGAACACATTTTTCAAGTCCAATAAAGCTTGTAAGTCATTTCTAACACCTTGAGACAATTGTTTAAACATAAATCTTTTTAAGAGTGTTAGTTTTAAGATTGAAACACAAGTTTTCTTGAAAGCCATATTTATCTTTGAAATTTCCCATTTATTTTGAAATCATATATTAAAAAACCATTTGAGAAATCTTGAGAGCATTTAACATTAGTGTCCTAAGTCTTATAACTAAATAAACCTTCTTGTCTTCTTTCTTTGATCTTGATTTTTCCTTTTGCGCTTGATTTTCACTGTTGCACTTGATCTTCACTTTTGTCTTTGTTATCATCAAAAACCATTTGACATGCCTTAGAGACATAAGCATTCACATAGCACTTTGGTCGCAGCAGTCGTGTTGCAAACATGTCTCCTGATCTTTCTCTCCGACTGTTTGTGTCTAGCTCCATGGAGTAGGATTTTGACTTTGTATGTATGTGCATAGTGAGTCCATGCATTATCTGGCATTTATTATTATTATAATTGGAACTGTTGTATTACTGATATATATAATTGCCTGGAACTGTTTGGTTGATTATTACTGCTACTTAATGTTTATTATTATTATTGCTGTAAAAAATGCTATGTGGGCGCTTTGCGCCATTTTGTTTCTTGGTGCTATAACTGGTAATGATGGTAGGATGTCTTACCTCTTTCCTGTACTTCTGTTATTTCTATCTATATATTGTGTCCCATCGAAGATGACGGCAAGGAAGTTGGAGCTCCTGATTTCCTCGGCTTTTGGCTTGATTACGATTAGCATCTACTGTGGAGCATGGAGGCATGTATGTGCGAATTTCTAGGCCAGAATGCTGGCATATTAACCTGAATTCCAACTGCTGTGTCTACCTGGGAGATGTGTCGATCTCTTTGGCCTAGAGGTGTCATGAGCCACGGATCTTTACCTGCTGCATCAGCCTGCGTTTGGAGTTTTATCTGCCTATTCGGGAGATGTGGGGTAACCGCTTCTACACCCCGCAGGAGGACTCTTTTGATTCCACAGCTCGGGCTCCGCCCCGTAGCTTTGTGGCTCCTATGGTGGTTTCCTCAGATGAGGAAGACCCTGAGGAGGTTCCCGAGGACGATCTCGCGGAGGATCCTGACAAGATTCCTCCTCATTTGAGGGACTGATATTACTGGTAGTTACTGATGGCTGCCAATGTTTTATTTTAGGGGCCTGATGTCTTTTTTAAGGCTGTATATTTCTGATATCCTTTGGGCAAGTATAGTTTTGCTTTTTGTACATTGGGCCTTGTAACTAAACAGTTTGATATATAAATATTATATATATATATATATATATATATATATATATATATATATATGAATACGCAATGTTAATTCAAATGTATTCTTTACTTTTGTTTTGCTCTTTATTTCAATTTATGTTTCGTCACTGTGTTTATTAATTATTGTTATTATAACAAAAAAATAGTCACCATTTTAAATTTATACAGCTTTAACCTGATAAATTTAACCGTAATTAAAAAGGAACCAGTTCTTAATTTATATAATTTATTTTTGCATTGTAAATGACAATGTGACGTTCCCTCCCAAAAAAGGGCATTACATTAAGTTGGTATCGTAGCCCCGGTTTATGTTTCTTTGGGTCTTGTGATTGAGTCTGCCTTGTTTGTGCTGTGTGATCTATGAACATTAAACATAAAGGTGTATTGTTTGGTATTCCTAGTGGATGGATGAGGCCGTCGCACAACAAACTGAACAAGCTACTCAGGAACAGGAGATAGTGGCTTAACAACAAGAATGAGCTGCTCAACAGCTCGAAGCTACTGCAGATGCTCAGAACTTGGCAGAGTTTCGACGCCACAACCCTCCTCAATTCAAAGGAGAATTTGATCCGGACAAGGCTAGTCTGTGGATCAAGGAGTTAGAAAAAGTCTTTCGAGGGATGAACTGCGCTGAGAACAAGAAGGTGACCTATGCAACTTTTATGTTGTGGGCAATGCTGAAAACTAGTGGAATGGAGTGCAGAGAATGCTAGAAGTTGCAAATCGAGAAATCACTTAGGAGTTACTCAAGGACAAGTTCTTGGATAAGTATTTTCCTGCGAGTGCAAGACATGCGAAGGAGTCAGAATTTCTCAACTTACGATAAGGGAATATGACCGTTAGTGAGTATGCGGCCAGATTTGAAAACTTGTCACAGTTTTCAACATACTTTCAGCATCAACCGAATGAAGCCTGGAAGTGTCGGAGATTCATGAAGGATTGAGGTATGAGGTGAAGAAGGCTGTGATCACCCTGAAGATCAATGAATTCTCTGAACTGCTAGATACATGCTATGAGGTAGAGGCTCTGGAGCAATCTAGAGATACGAGAAACAGAAACTTTGGGCCTATGAGATTCCAAAGAGGTGGCGGTAACAGTTCTAACCGCTTTCAGAAGAAGCCTTATTCCCGACTAACGGGAAATCAGCAACCAACCACGGGTGGAAGTTCTGGTGGAGGTTCTACTGGGAACCGGACTGGCCAGAACATGGCGTACCCTTCGAAATGTCTAAAGTGTGGGAAAGATCATCTCATAAGGGACTGCACCATAAAGGGGATCATCTGCTTCATATGTGGCAAACCTGGCCAAGTGTCCCGAGATTGTAATCAAGCAAAGGCTGAACCTTCGATCAATGCTGCAAGAGCCAAGAAACCACAAGCTAGAGGGCGAGTTTACACCATGAGCGGAGCTAAAGCCTCTGAATCCGAAGATTTGATTCAAGGGGAAGGCACCATAGAAGGTAATCTTTTAACTGTACTGTATGACTCTGGGGCGATCCATTCTTTTATATCGTATGACTGTGTGCAAAGACTTGGTTTACCAGTATCCACCTTACCTTTTGACTTAACTGTTTCTACCCCCATTGATAAATCGGTAGTTACTACCAAAGTCTGTCTAAATTGTCCATTGATTGTTGAAGGTCGAACCTTTTCAGTCGATCTAATCTGTTTACCCTTTTCCCAACTAGATATAATCTTAAAGATGGACTGGTTGTCTTCCAACCATGTTCTATTAGACTGTTCCAGAAAAACTATAGTTTTTCCCATAGATGAGGATTCTAGATTTCTGACGGTCAACCAAGTTCAAGCTCTCTTAAAAGAAGGAGCTCACGGATATATGTTACTGTCTTCCTTGAAAGTCGAGAGCGAGGTTGATGTGAACATAATTCCAGTGGTGAATGAGTTTCTCAAAGTCTTTCCTGAGGATGTACCTGGTTTACCACCGACACGAGAAATAGAGTTTGCTATTGACCTTGTACCGGGAGCTGGTCTCATGTCTATAGCACCTTATAGGATGGCACCGACAGAATTAGCTGAGCTCAAGAAACAGCTAGAGGAGCTTTTGGAAAAGCAATTTGTCAGACTGAGTGTGTCACTGTGGGGAGCACCAGTACTGTTAGTTCGGAAGAAGGATGGTTCATCAAGATTATGTGTGGACTACCGGCAACTGAACAAAGTGATGATCAAGAATAAATATCCACTCCCAAGAATTGATGACTTAATGGACCAACTGAAGGGAGCAGCGGTGTTTTCAAAGATCGATCTGCGATCTGGGTATCATCAGATACGAGTAAAGACGGAGGATATACCCAAGACTGCTTTTCGTACCCAATACGACCATTACGAATACCTCGTGATGCCGTTTGGCATGACGAATGCACCAGCTATCTTTATAGACTAATGAACCGAATCTTTCATCCTTACTTGGACAGATTCGTTGTGGTCTTCATTGATGACATTCTGGTATACTCTCAAAATTAGGAGGACCATGCTGAACACCTCAATATAGTTCTTCAGATTCTGAAGGAGAAGGAATTGTATGCCAAACTGTCAAAATGTGAATTTTGGCTAGAAGAAGTTAAGTTTTTGGGTTACGTGATCTCGAAGGATGGGATTGCAGTAGATCCATCAAAAGTGGAGGCAGTGCTACAATGGGAAAGGCCAAAGTCAGTGACGGAGATCCGAAGCTTTCTGGGTTTGGCTGGATATTATAGGACGTTCATTAAGGGATTCTCCAAGATTGTAGGACCACTTACACAACTCACGAGGAAGAACCAAGCTTTTGAATGGACTGACAGTTGTGAACAGAGTTTCCAAGAGCTGAAGAATCGGCTGACTACCTCACCAGTCTTAGTGCTACCTGATCTGAATGAACAGTTTGAGGTGTATTGTGACGCTTCATACCAAGGGCTAGGATATATACTTATACAGCATAGAAGAGTAGTGGCTTATGCTTCTAGGCAGAGGGTCTGCATGAATGAACTGAATACGCACCGGAATGAGAGGGATTCAAAGACTGTGCAGGTACGGGACTGCATAGTTGAGGATGGCTTAAAGGAATTGATTTGGTGTAGCCATATCAACAAGTTGTAACTTCTTTTCGAGAGCTTAGAACATAAGAGCTCCATGGTTAAGCATGCTTGACCTGGAGCAATTGTGGGATGAGTGACCTCCTGGGAAGTTTCCTAGGATGCGTGTGAGTGAGGACAAAGCACGCTGAAAAGACTCATGTTGGTTTGTGGAGACACTCATTAATCCTGCAGGCAGTCCCGGGTCGTTACACTTATTTCCTAGGAACCTTCATTCCCTTATATATAATAGTAGGTTAGGCCTAAAAACTTTTACCCTACTTGGTAATAGATAAATACCTTCCCCTGACAACGTAAGAGTACTACTAGTACCCTTATACTAGTAACCCTGATTATAATAGCATTACCCGCTATGAGAATCTAGGCTCACACCTTGTTCTTAGTCCAAATGGTTGCGCACACCATCTAAGGTTATAATACATAGAAAAATAGTAAACAAAAAGTTTGAAAAGAAGATATGCAAAGTATTTCATAAATACATATAATCATCACTAGGTCCTTCCTAACCAAGTGACTAAGGAGAACTAGCAAACCTCCTGACCAAACTCACTTATCGCATAAGGCGTAAAGTCACATTTCTAGTACTTCCTATATCCTAACCTCGTCTTATAAGGGAGTAAATGTCATCCATGCATCTCCGGCTCTACTTTCCACTCAAAGAAGCAACCTATGCATGATAACAAATGCAACCAGCCAAGCACACTTAGCTTACAACACCTAGTACCTTACTTCATCACTTCACAAGCAATTCTCAATGTAACATCATGTTGCTCAAGGTGTTAGGTATTGACCTATGTCATTCTGCTTCTCAAATGATGCCTAAGGTTTCTCAAGTCCCATCACAAGGTAAGTGGTTATTCTCTCTAAGAAGTACAACTAGTTGTGTCTCAATAATACATTTGTATATATAACCTCTCACCATCACTTTACAAGTGATTCTAAGGTCAACCTCATGTTGAACAAGGTTCTAAACACTACCTTATTGCATTCCATCACACTTGGATGTCTAAAGGTTCTCAAGGCTACCCTATGGCATTCCACCATACTATGGAAACCTAAGGTTTCCCTTGACACTCCACCTCACTTTGGGTGTCTAGGGTCCCTCAATTCTATCATAAGACATTTCCCGCACTTTGGATGCCTAAAGGTTCTCCAACCTTGTCATAAGGCAAATCCCCTCACTTTGGGTGCCTATAGGTTCTCCAAATTCCCATATACACAATATGGTAATTCTCTCTAATATATACCCCTATTAGTGCCTCATCACACTTGAAAAGGAATATATGAGTGATCCCAACACTTAGGGAACTCCAAAACATCAAGATTCAACACTTGTCTAAAACTGGAAGTCACGCCTAGGCCCTTCCACCCACGCCTAGGTGTGAAGGTGGTAGGGCAACAACCCTATAACTCCCACGAGATCACACCTAGGCGTAGCTCTAACATGCCTAAGCACAGAGCTCTCTGTTTGTTGAGGACCAGAAACTGATTAGTCCACGCCTAGGCATGGCCAAACTGTGCCTAGGCGTGACCAATTCTGCAAAAAATTATGCAGAACTGAGCCACTATTTCTTTGGCCCCAAATCAGCTCCCAATCATACAAACTTGGATTTTAAGTGTTTTCTAACTCTGATCATGGTCACTAATCATGGTAGAAACATCAAACACTAAACATAACTCATAAATCATGGATTAAACTAAATCAAGCCAATAAACATTCAAAAACCTAAAATGCTTATCAAATAGGCATATGGACATCCACCAAGCTAAACCAGCAACCATGGCATCCAATGAGTTGGAAATGCTCTATCTTAACTCTAGAAATCAAGAACCAAGTTAAGAACAAAGGTTTGGCTCACCAAACCCGTTCTCCCATTCATAAACCCTATGTTCATCCTACATGAACAAAAAGGAAAAAAGATGAAAGGAGCTCACCTACTTCTTGTATGGATGAAGATCTTGAAGCCTTGAACTTGATCTTATATCCTCTTTCAAGCTTGGATCCTTGCTCTTTCTTCTTTCTCCTTCGGTATCCCCTTTCTCCCTTTTCTCTTCTCTTTTCTATTTTTGTTTCTCTTCTCTTCGTTGGCAGCAGCACTTGCTACCCTTTTAAAGAGAGACCTATGAGAGACTTGGCCACTTAAATAACTAAGTTGTAACTCTCGATCTATTAAGAACACTTACATTTCACCAAATCTAGTTTCCTAAATTCCAACAACTTTAGAATAAATCATAGGATTCATCTAAAATATTGTTGCACCATTATCACATTTTTCCACATCTGTGACTAGTCAATCCGGCATTAAGACACACAACCAATATACTTAAAAATACTGAACCAACTCTGATTGTTCTCAAACTTTAACTGTAGCACAATTCACATATTTGTGACCTAGAAATAAACTCTTCACATTTATTTCCACTAACTAAGCAGTTTAAGCCAATTTCGGGGCTAATAATAGCTATACCTCACACAAATAATGTTGCAACAAAGTGACTAAACACACTAAGAAAGTCACAAAATTCAACAGATATGTTAAGCAAGTATTAAGCTAACTCTGTAACCATGTATAAGTCTAACATGTTTATCTAGGGTGTTACAAATACTCTCCTACTCGAGTTTATATCTAGTTCATTCATTAGGAATACTCTTATACTTGAGGTTATATCTCATTCTCTTTTGGATACTCTCCTACTAGAGTTTATATCCAATTCTCATTCATTTCGGGATACTCTCATGCTCGAGGTTATATCCCATTCTATTCTAGATATTCTCATACTCGAGTTTATATCCAATTCTCTTTTAATATTCTTTTCGGTCTTGTATTGATCTTCAAATTCATTATGCACACATTAATATACTTTTCATTATTGTTCATTAATATTCTTTTCAATATCATGCTTATACCAAACTCATCATAATTGTCATTCATAGTACACGTGAAATGTATGCAAGAATTCACAACACCAATAATATACTTCATTGTTCATTCTTAATTCATAACATAATACTAATCATGTCTCAAATTCCATAGATTCAAAATACTTCCTATGTATCAATCTCATTTAATTTAATATCATAATAAAAATCATTTCTCACATTTGTTTGAATGCATATTCATTTCACCGTTTAGTGAATTTCAATTGTTCAAATTAAGGTTTAAGGTTTATATTTAGGTCCTATGGAGTAAAGAACTCTATTTCCATCATTTTTAGATCAAAAACCTCATTTTAGGGATCGAGTAATCGATTACATGGCCTTGGTAATTGATTACTAGCTTGGAAGAACCTCTATAATCGATTACAAGTATAATGTAATCGATTACATCTTACCCATAAACCTTGTAATTGATTACATAGGCTTTGTAATCGATTACAAGTTGTCCATAAACACAATTCGCAGATCTAGAAACTTGATAATCAACTACAAAGGGCTTTGTAATCAATTACTGTAACATCGTAATATATTCATCGTAAAATAAATGAAATATTTCAAGATAAAATATGTCAAGCATGTCATTTTCTAAGAATGCACAAAACATAAATCCGTAATAACTTGTATAATCATTATAGAGAGCCACGAAGATGAAAAAGATCATATTTATATATACATCACTGGCTAGAAAGTCACACTGTAATACATAAACTCTTATACAACTATTTTGCAAGTAAACAAATACAAGCTAATACAAAAAAGGAAACAAAATAGCTAAACTAAGCCTTCTGCTTCTTCTTTTTCTTGCCCTTTTTCTCTTTTGGAGGGTCTTCACTTGGATTTACAAGGAACACATAGGGGTGAGAACTTACAAAATTCTCAGTATTAGCATACCTATACCATTAGTTATTTATTTAGCAACAAATAAACAAACTGAAAACATACATACACTCTATGTAATAGAATATCCAAAAATCAATAATATCAAAGAATCGTTCAAACAACCCTAAGATACCATTGAACAAGCATCCAAGCACGACAACTGTCCATACAATTATCAATAATGTAATGTTTTATGTAATGAGGTATGATTATGCTTACACAAAGCTCTAATAACATGATTATGCAATGACAATGCAGGTTTTAGTTTTTGAAAACACAAGATATTTACTTATTTCCCAAGAACCTCTGTTCATTGTATATACAAAGTAGGATAAGCCTAAAAGCCTGTATCCCACTTGGTAATAGGTAGATGCCTTCCCCTCACCAATGTAAGAGTACTACTTCCACCCCCATACTGATAACCCTGACCATACTAGCATAAATGCAAGGAGAATTTAGATGTAGCACCTCATTCTCAGGTCATATGATTGTACACACCATCTAAGGTTACAATACATTGGAAACTAATAAGTATCAAGTTTGAAAACCAAATATCCAAGAGTAAGTTCAATTCACAATTAAAACAATCACAAGATCCTCATAGCCTAGTGATAAAGCAATACTAGTACATGAAAATTCTTAGGCTCACTTATCCAACAAAGTAGCAAGAACCATGTCACTAGCACTTTTATACCTAGAACCTCACATCATCACTTCACAAGTGATTTTCAAGACAACTTCATGGTGTGCAAGGTCCTAGATACCTCCTAAGGCATTCTTAACTCAAAAATGCCTAAGGTTTCACAAATCCTCATATATGCTAAGTGGTTATGCTCTCCAAGAAATACCCCAATTAGTGCCTCAACACAATTAGGAAAGCATATAAGAGTGATCCCATCACTTAGGAAATTCTAAAACATCAAAAACACAATGTTGGAAGATCACGGAGCCTACGTCGCGGCACGGCCTTAGCACGCCGCAGAGCCCTGCTCTTTGGTTTTAGCACGATGCATCTCATGCCGCGGCACATGTAGCAAAATCAGCTTCATGCCTCGGCGTAGCCTCCTCACCCCGCAGCACGCATAGTAGAAAATGGTTTCTGCAGAAACTATGTACTATTCCATTGGAACAAGTCATGGATTTTGGCCCCTCCAATTCAGTTTTTAGGTGATTTAAGGTCTCTAACCCGTCCACTAACACATAGGAATCATTAATCACTAACAAAAACCTCTAAATTAGATCCAAGGCACAAATCTCCCATCCATGACCTAACTTCTCACTTTATGCATCAAAGGTTCAAAATGACAAGTTCTAAGTTTCTAACTCAAACTCATTTCAAGAACAAGTCATAATCAACCAAAGAAACTCATTCAAGCAAGAAAAACATTCCAAACAACTCTAGAATCCAAAATAACCTATCATGCATCATATATGCATAATGGTAAAAGTAGAAGAAAAGGAGTTACAAGAACACAAAAACCCTTACCTTGTGAAGCAAAGATGGTGATAATGGCTAAGGAATCACAAACTTGCCTTTACTTCTTGATTTCCTCTTGTTTTTTTCCTCCTTTCCTCCTTGCTCTTCTTTCTCTATTACTTTTGTTTTCAATTGAGATAGAAGTGAGAAACAAGTAACAAAATGAAGAAATAAAAAGGAACACCAATATAAGGCACAGAAATGTGAGAGGCTTGGTCACTTAAGTGACCAAGTTATACTCCCGATCTGCTAAGGACACTTTAATTTCTCCAAATCAAGTTTTCTTACTTCCAAAAAGTTTAAAATAAAATATAGGATTCATAAAAAATCTTGTTGCACTAGAACCATCATTTTTCATATCTGTGACTAGTCATTCCAGCATTAAAACACACAACTAGTATGCTAAAAAATACTAAACTGACACCGATTATTTTCAAACTTTAACCATATCATATAATACACGTTTGTGACTTAGAAATAAATTATCCACATCTATTTTCATTAGCTAAACCATATATGATAATATCTGGGTCATTTTAATCTACTTTTCACCTTTCGGGTTGCAGTAAAGTGCTTAAACTAACTTAGATTATCACAAAATTAAGCAGGCATGTTAAGCAAGTATTAAGCTACCTCTGTAACTATTTACAAATCTAACATGTTTTAGAGGATGTTACATTTCTCCCCCGTTTTAAAATTTTGTCCCTAAAATTGCTTACGTCATATAAACAAGACTACCCACAGTTGCACTACAACCTTAAGCAACAAAGTGTTGCATTTTCTAACCACTCTTGCACTAGATTCACTTGAGTGGACATAAAGTTGTGTATTTAGTTCCTAAGTGAAGGGGTGTTTTATGTATTAAGTTCTCTAGGCAAGTGGGATCTTGTGCATTACTAAATACACAATAGGACGAATGATGACTAGTAAGCTTGCCATATTCATGAGAGTAGTTAAATATGCAAAATACTAGAGAAATGCTAATTTGCTTCCTTAAGCAAGGTTGAATGAGGCAATGGCTAAGATAGACTCTTTCACTAGGATAAGTTGAGTCTATAAAAAATTTATGATGGTGTTTATGTACAAGGTAAACATAACACTATGCTTTTCACACACTAGTTATTTAATCTAGTATGTATATAAAAGCTAAGAACCTTAGTGCAACTAAGAGTAACTATTTACCATAGGTGAGTATCTAACACCTTAGAAACATAGTGTTGCATAGAGATCACTTAAGCGGTAATGAGTAATGAGGTGGTGTTTAGATATCAGTATGTATGTCAATGGAAATGGTCTAGTGGTATTGATCTTGGTGAGTATCATTTGACACAGTGCACAATCATGGAGGCTAAGGGAGACAGATGGGGTGTTCGAAAGGTTCTTTGAACAAGGACTTAACCATGATATCTCGATAGTGCCGAGACCAAGGGAGATAAGTGGGAAATCCAAAAGGCTCTTTGAGCAAGGATTCAGCCTGAACTTCTCGATAGTGCTAGGATACGTGTAATGTGAGGATAAGCTTTCCCTCTATTTACCACGAGATAATATACTAAACTAGTTCCTAGTAAATATATTTGTTTTCAAAATAAAACCCTGCATGTATTTCAAATAAAAAATTATACGAGTATATCTTTAAGATTTTCCTTAGGCATAATCATATTGCATATCATCCGCATTGCATTTGCAAGCAGTTGTATGGGCATTGTCTGTTGCTATTGGTATTTACAGTTGTATGGGTAGTTGTCTATCTCCAATGGTGTGTAGGCTATCGGTTTTGACCACACTACAATGTAGTGTGCAGTTATAAGAAAAGGGGAGGAAACTTCTATGATAGTAGTTATAGTTGTTGTTATTTTTATTATACAATGTTCTAGCTAGCTGGTATTGGAATTACTTTTACTGAGAATTGTAATTCTTACCCCAATTGTTCTTCCATGTAAATCCAAGTACAGACCCTACTAAGGGAAATAAGGCAAAGCATGAAGACTAGTATAGTTTTATATGCTTTAGTAGACAAAGCTTATGTATGAGTTTATATTTACTTGTATTTTTAATAGTGTATGTATTACAATATGCCCTTTTTATGGCTAACATTGTATATATATATGTATAAGGTTTAGGTGATGTATTATGTTGAGATGGGAGGTGATGTTTTAGTTTCTGATTATGTGCTGTAGCGATCAGTTTCAAAATCCCCTCATGATGCTAATTATGTTGGGTCTGTTTTAGGATCTGATGAAGAATCAGTAGAGAATATTTATGATGAGTCTTCTGCTCTTCATTCTCCAGTCAAAGGGATTTTAAATGAATCTGAATCCAATGATTTAGTGGTTCCTGATTCTTTACAGGGAAGAACATCTAGTGCTTACTATGTTTCTTCCTCATCTCAAAGAAATGTTCTCAATTCTGGTCATTATGATCAGGATGTGGAGGGTCTTCAGGCTTCTCAACAGGTTGTTGCTATGCCTCTTTCAAAGTTTCCCCCTCAGGTTCAACAGGACTGTAGAGTTTTTTCAAAGTTCTGGGCAGATGATAATGAGGTAGAGGACACTCGGGAGACTGTAGTAGATAAACCAGAAGAGGATGGTTTTTCTCCAGTGCTTTCCAAGTCTCAAAAGAAAAAGAGAAGGCAAAACAAAAAGAAAGAAGGGAATTCCAGGATTCATTTCACCCGTTCCAGGGCAGAGTCCTCTCCCAGTTTTTGATGAAAGTCCTTTTTTGGAATGCTAGAGGGGTTGGTAATCTTGATACAAGATTGGTTTTAAAAAAATTAATTGTTAATAATGGTCCTGACTTCATTTTTATTACTGAGCCTTGGATTGAGCTATCTCAATTTCCTCAAAGGTTTTGGAGTAAGAACCATTTTAAGGTGTTTGCTGTTAATGACAGAAACACTTTGGTCCCTAATTTATGGTGTGTTTGTAAGGAATCTTTATCTCCTACTGTTCTAGCTGTGTCTAGTCAGCATGTCTCTTTTTCTATTCAGGTTCCTAATCAAGTTATCTACTTTTCTGCTATATATGCGGTTACTTCTTATACTGGCAGAAGCCAATTGTGGTCTGATCTTGAAGGCTTGCAAAATAGTCATCAGGGTCCTTGGTGCTTCATAGGGGATTTTAATGCTATTTTAGGGGCTCATGAGCAAAGAGGTTCAGGTTTACCACAAAGAATTTCTTGTGAGGAATTTATGGCTTGGTCAGAATCTTGTAATTTAGTTCATTTAGATACTAGAGGGTCTGTGTACACATGGTCTAATAGAAGGAGGGGTCTTGCTTTGACTGATAGGAGACTTGATAGGGTTGTTTGTAATGTTAATTGGTTGTCTTATTAGGATAATTCGATTTGCTGCACTTTAACTAGGAGTAAATCTGATCACTACCCTATTCTTCTTTCTTTGGGGAAAAATGATTCTTATCATGGTTCTTCCTTCAAGTTTATGAAAATGTGGATTGATCATGAGGGCTGCAGGAATTTAATTGCTGAATCTTGGAAGCTAGAAGTTCATAGCTGTCCTATGTTTGTCTTATCTCAGAAATTGAAGAACTTGAAAGTCAAGCTTAAGGCCTGGAACAGAAATTGTTTTGGTAATGTACATATTAAAGTGGAGGAAGCTTTGAAAGCTGTTGATGTTATCCAGGAACATGCAAACAGTTATGGTTACTCGGATGATTTGATTGACCAGGAGAATAAGGCTCAACAGGATCTTTGCCAAGCATTGCACTTCCAAGAATCTTTTTGGAGGGAAAAATCCAGATTAGACTGGCTATCTTTTGGTGATAGAAATACTGCCTTTTTTCATAAGGTTACTAAGTTTAGAAATGTGACTCAAAAAATGTCTATCCTCAAAAAAGATAATGATATATTGGATTGTCCTACTGATATTGAGTCTCATGTGCTGGATTTCTATTCTAATCTGTTTGCATCTAAAAATTCTTGTGTGGAGAATGATCTAGTTGATCAAGTGATCAGTCCTATGGTATCAACAGAAGACAATTTGATGCTTACCAATTTGCTTTCTCCTGAGGAAGTTAAGAATGCTGTGTTTGCTTTGAATGCCAATGGGGCTCCGGGTCCTGATGGTTTTGGTGGTATCTTCTACCAAACCTATTGGGACATTGTTGGTGAGGATGTCTTCAATGCTGTCCTGCAATTTTTCCAGAAAGGGTGGCTTCTTCTAAACTTGAGTTCAAACATGGTGGTTATTATTCCTAAGTTTAAAGGTGCTGATAGAATTGAACAATTTAGACCTATTGCCCTTGCAAATTTTCAATTTAAGATTATCTCTAAAGTGATGGCAGACAGGCTAGCTTTAGTAGCCCCAAAAATCATTTCTGAACAGCAAAGGGGCTTCATCAAAGGAAGAAATATCTATGAATGTATCTGTATTGCTTCAGAAGCCATAAATTTGTTAGATAAAAAGGCTTTTGGGGGTAATATTGCTTTGAAGATTGACATTAAGAAAGCTTTTGATACATTGGATTGGTCTTTTCTGTTAAAAGTTCTATCTTCTTTTAGTTTTGATCCTCTTTTTTGTCATTGGATCAAGGTCATTTTACACTCTGCTAAGCTTTTAGTTGCTGTTAATGGAAATCCTGTTGGTTTTTTTTCTTGTAAGAGGGGTGTAAGGCAAGGAGATCCTCTCTCACCCCTATTATTTTGTATTGCTGAGGATGTGCTAAGCAGAGGAATTTCCAAACTCATTCAGAATGGCCAGCTAATTCCAATGGCCAGTCCTAGAAGTTTTCAAACCCCTAGCCATGTCTTATTTGTAGATGACATTATGATCTTCTGTAGAGGTTCTAAATCTAATGTCCAGGTTATTAGGCATCTTCTTGATAAGTACAATAAGGCTTCTGGTCAGTTGGTTAGTTATGAAAAGTCTAAGTTTAATTCTGGTGGCATTCCACTCTCCAGACTTAATGAAATTAAGTTTATTCTTGGATTTGGTTCTGCTCAGTTTCCTTTCACATATCTTGGGGTTCTTATTTTTCGTAGTAAGCCAAGAAAATTTCATTTGCAACCTTTTGTGGACAGAATCAAAGTCAAATTGACATCATGGAAAGGTTCAATGCTATCTTTGATGGGTCGTGTTCAGCTTGTACAATCTATCATTCATGGCATGTTGATTTATTGTTTTCAGATTTATTCTTGGCCAGCTTCTTTGTTAAAGGTTTTGGACAATTGTGTGAGGAACTTTATTTGGTCTGGAGACATAACCAAAAGGAAACCAGTCACTGTAGCTTGGCACAAGATTTGCAAACCTCTTAATGAGGGTGGTCTTGGTCTTAGATCCTTCAAAGTTGTGAATGAAGCTGCTATGCTCAAATTATGCGCAAATATGTTTTCTTCTACTCATCAGTGGGCTGGTTTACTGAGGGCAAGAGTTTTGAAAGGCAATGTTTTAATCAATCATCATATCAGGTCCTCTATTTGGGCTGGTCTTAAGCATTTCTGCATTACTGCCATTAATAATAGTTGTTGGCAACTTGGATCAGGAGATAGAGTCAACTTTTGGTGTGATAATTGGATTGGTCAACCTCTTGGTCAGCTGCTTAATATTCCTGTGAATATATGTGATTCTCTGAAAGCTAAGGTTTCTGATTTCATCAATGATGGTGTCTGGAAAATTCCTTCTTCTGTTGCTGATTTTTTTCCTGTGCTGTCCAGAATTCTTAGCAAACAGGTTATTCCTCTGGATTCTTGTGAGGATAGGCTGGTCTGGAACCATAATGATTCGGGAATTCTTACTCTTACAGAAGCTTATAACTTCCTGAGGATTCCTTCTCAGGTGCAGCCTTTGGGAAAGTTAATTTGGAATAAATGTATCCCTCCATCTAAATCCTATATTCTCTGGAGATTAAGGCAAAATAGAATTCCAACTGATGATCATCTTTGGTCTTGTGGCTTCAATATTGTCTCTGTTTGTTCCCTTTGTGGATCTGCTTATGAGACATCCCAACACTTGTTTCTGCAATGCAGTTTTGTAACGAAATTCTGGTTTTGGCTTAGCAATTTGATAGGCATCCACATTGATACATCCTCCATAGATTTTGTCTTGCAGGTTTGCTTAAAGAATTGGAGTTCCCAAGTTAAAGATGTTCTATTAGTTGCTATTGCTTACATCATTTGGGCTGTTTGGCTTTGTAGAAATAATCTAAGGTTTGAGAATAGAAGAACCCCTTTTGAGCATGCTTTAAACTTGATCAAAGCTAATATCTCTCTATTGGGCTCCTTGTCTGCTAGCTCTATGTCTGCCAATATTACTGATCTCATGATTCTTAGTAAATTTTCTGTGAAGGGTAAGCCTCCCAAGCCTGTTTTAATTAAGGAAGTTATGTGGTATCCTCCAAAGTGTTATTGGATAAAGTGTAATACTAATGGTGCTGCTAAAGGTTCTCTTGGATTAGCAGCTTGTGGTGGTATTTTCAGAGATAAGAGTGCAGCTATTCTTGGTTGTTTTGCTCATAACCTTGGTATTTCTTTTGCCCTTCATGCTGAGCTATTTGGTGCTATTTTTGCTATTGAAATTGCATTTAAGCAAGGTTAGAGGAATCTTTGGTTAGAGTGTGACTCGATTTTGGTGATTGAGGCATTTAAGTCTATTTCTGTGGTTCCTTGGCGCTTAAAAAATAAGTGGCTTAATTGTATGGCTTTGGTCAAACAAATGAATTTTGCCTGTTCTCATATTTATAGAGAGGGTAATGTTTGTGCTGATAAACTTGCTTCTTTTGGAACTAGGATACAAGGGTTAATTTGGTGGGACTTAGCACCAAGATTCATTAGTGAGGATTTTATCCATAATAGGATTGGTTTACCTAATTATAGATTTAAATGAGTCTTCTATGGGTAAGGTTGATGTCCCCCCATTTCTTTTGTATTTTTTATTTTCTTTTAATAATATTATGGGTACTCTTTTTCCTTCATGATGCTTTTATCCCTGAGGAGGGTTTTGCATCATAAGGTTTTAATGAGGCCCTTTTTGCTGTAAAAAAAAATATATATATATATATGTATAAGGTTTAAGTTTTTTCACAATCTCTTAAGGCTTAATGCATAGGCAACAACTCTCCTATGTTGCATCAGAACACACCACAACCCCATCTTTGAAGCATCACAAAATACCTCAAACTTCTCCAAAGGATCTGGAATTACCAACACCGATGTAGTAGTCAATCTAAATTTTAACTCTTGGAAAATGTCCTCACAATCCTGAGTCCACTGAAAAGTACTACATTTCCTAGTCAAACTAGTCAAGGGTAGTGGTAACTGAGAAAAACCCTTTATGAACCTTCTATAGTACCACGCTAGGCCTATGATGCTTTTGATCTTGGTCATAGTGGTAGGTCTCTCCCACTGCAACACTGCATCAACTTTGCTTGGGTCCACAGAAATCCCACCCTGAGATATCACATGTCCCAAGAACTGCACTTACGAATGCTAGAACTCACACTTAGATAGCTTGGCAAACAACCTATTCTCCTTAAGGGTTCCCAACACTATACTCATATATTGTTCATACTCCTCCATTGTCTTAGAATAGAATAAGATATCATCAATAAATACCACAACAAACAAATCCAGGTAGGGTCTAAAGATCCTATTCATGTAATCCATGAATACTGCTAGAGCATTCGTCAACCCAAAGAACATCATGAGATATTCATAATGCCAATACCTGGTCTGAAAAGCGGTCACAAGGACATCATTTTCCCTAACTCGTATCTGATGATACCAGACCTAAGATCAATCTTTGGGAAAATCGTAGCTCCTCTCAGTTGATCCATAAGATCATTTATCCTGGGCAATGAATACTTGTTTTTGATAGTCACCTTGTTCAGCTGTCTGTAATCCGCATAGAGCCTCATGGTACCATCCTTTTTCTTCACTAGTAACACAAGTGCTCCTCACAAATAAACACTCAGGTTAATGAATTGTTTGTCCACCAAATCCTTGATTTGCTTTTTGAGTTCCGCTAACTCTAGTGGTGCCATTCTATAGGATGCTATAGAGATAGGTCCCATCCCAGGCACTGAGTCTATAGTAAACTTTATTTCTCACTCAGGTGGCAACTCCACTATGTCATTAGGGAAAAATTCAAGATATTCACTCACCACGAATATTTCACCTAGGCTTTGCTCAACCTCAGCACTTAGTGAAAACAAGAGAACATATCCTAGAGCTCTCTCCTCCTAACACAATGAGATACACTGACTTAGATAGAATGACTCTGGTAGGTATATTTGATAAGAACACCAGGAATATATCTGAACAATTCAACACTACATGGTTGGTGGACAACCAATCCATGCCAAGAAAGACATCAATATCCACAAGAGGCAAACAGATAAGGTTTACACAAAAAATGCTATCTTCCACCTTTACACAATAATTAAGATACACTCTGGATGTTGTAATTAGTTTACCAATAGGAGTAGATACAGATAAGTCATATGAAAGTTCACACAAAGGTAATTCCAGTATATTCACACAGTCATTAGAAATAAAGGAGTGGGATGCTCTCGAATCATATAACATAGTTAAAAGATGATTGTAAATTATACATTTACCTTCGATAAGATTGGAAGACTGAGTCATGACGAGAGTCGAACTCAATCAAAATTAAGACCGAGTTATACCTATAGCTTGTAGCATAGGAGTCAACATCGGATCGTCTCTCAAGGATTTTAGTTGTAATTTAACTAGATCAAGCTGAAATTGGGAAGGGTGGTTGAGCATACAGAAAACGTAAATAATAGAATTCAAACAAAAATGGATAAAACAAAATTAATAAAGTAACCAATCCCAGATAATTAACCAAACTTGATTTTAATCATTCCTTGATTATTATAGGTCCATTCAATTATCAATCAAGTCCTTAGTCTTAAATCACTTCAATATGCCTCTCAATGATCCATGGATCTTCTACTAGAAACGCTTCCAGGATTCAATTAATTAAGGTTAGACAAATTAAGCACCCATCCAAACCGAAATTAACTTAAAAGCCAAGATCCAACCAAGTTAAACATTTCATCAAACACCTTCAATGCCTTGTTTAATCTCTAAGTTTATCTCTTTGAACATGATAATTAAACAATTAACATATAGAAATTCTAATTAAGCAACCAGAATTAATAAAGAGAAGAAGAAGAAGAGAAACTTGATTAATAGATGAATATAACAATTAAAGCAGAATCTTCAGATTAAGCATCAAGTTGTTCAATCTCTTGGATTGATCTAAAGCCCTACCCCTCCATGAGATAGAGAGAACTCAGAAAAATAAAAGAAGAGAAAATGAAATTCTAGAGAGAAGAAGGAGGAAGAAGTTCAAGAGAGAAGAAGAGAAAAGTGTAGAATGAGAGGTCACCTCTTCTTAGCCTCAGATTTCTTCCTAAAACTCCTAAAAATACCTCCTATTTTGGTCTCACATAGTTAGAATCCACTTAGATACAAAGTTGGGTCCATTATGAGAAATTGGGCCCAAAGCCCAAGCAATTTGGAGTTCTACAACTCAAGTTATGATCAAAACAATATCAAAGGGTCACTAAACTCGTATTCTGACTTTCAAGCCCAATTCGGTCCACTAGAAATCCGATTAAGACTTCGAGCTCTCTTCAAATTGTAGAGCTTCCTCTCAGATTTCCTACAAGGGAAAATGCATAATTATCAGATATCTAGAACTCAAGATATGGCTAAAATACAGAACCAATGTAAAACCTCAACAATGCTGGGAATTATCAATTAAGCCTAATTTGAGCCCTAACTTATAAAACATGACCAAGTTCAAACAATTAAGGACATGGAAGGAGTAAATAACTAAACATGAGGGCTTATTAATGTATAGAATATATGATTATCTAATTCTCCCATACTTAGCTTTTTGCACTCTTGGGCAAAACACATAAGAGCAAAATTAGGGAACAAGGGATCGACATAAAAACTAAAAAAAACTAAAAACTCTAAAAGACTCAAATTCTAATGACATTCAAGAATATAAAAGTTTACAAGTAAGAAGAGCAATAAAAGATTTAAGGGGACAAAACATTCATGATTTAAAATTTCTTTACATCTCAAACCATCAAGCAAGATAGCTTCAAATTGAAAAGTATGAATAAAGAATAATAGATCCTCACACAAGATACATTCTCAAACCCTCAAGTGTTTACAAGGTAAGTATTTTACTTAATTCAACTCATGAACAATTGCACTACCATAAGTTTGCTTATCTTCTACTTCTCCACTACTCAAACACATGCACACAAAAATCAAGAGGACTTTATTCAAGGTTGTAATGGGGCCAAGGTAACAGAAGGAATGAAACAATATGGATATGACAAGTTAAACACCCAAGAGAATAAAAGAGCATTGGGAAGGAACTCAATTAACAACCATTAAATTTTATCCCCCCAAATCTATATAATGCACATTCTCTTTACATATTTCCTTCTCTTTCTTTCTCTTATTTATTTTATTATTATTATTTTTTTCTTTCACAATCTTTCTTGCATTTATTCTTTTTCTTTTTTTTTTTTACATTCTATTTTTTTATTCTTCTTGTTTTTTTTTTTCTTTCTTTTTTTTCATTTCCTTTTTTTTCACCAAACACTTTGCTTATTGCTAATCAAATTACACAACTCCCACACTTAAACTATTAATTACCCACAAGTAAAAGAGCTCCTTTAATACAAATGAACTAATGCTTCCCATTCCTTAAGGTAAGGTAAAACATGGTTTTTCATATAAGGCATATAATGAGTTAAGACAAAGAATAGGCTAATAGGCTCAAGAAGGTTAATCAAAGGGAAATAATGCAAGGTTGTCTATTTGGCCAAAGTAGCTAATTCAAGAAAAAAGGTCTCAATCATATTCATGCATGCAAGTGAAAATGTAGCCTCAAATGGAATCTAAGCAAGTTCTAGAGTGATCAATTAACATGAGTGAAAATCACACAAGAAAGAGGAGAATGGTGCACATGTTAAATCCACCAATAGGCTCAAAACCTCACAAGGTATGCATCCATCAAACTTAATCCACCAATTCAAACACCCACCACCAAGCATATCAAATTCAAAAAGAAAGAAAATTTATTCAATCATGTTATGAACCTTGAATTTCAATTGTCTCAAACTCTTAAACTTCACAAACTTCAAAACATCATTGGAAAATAATTAAAAACACAAACACATTATAAAATAGAAAATAGAATTTAAAAATAGCAAAAATAGAAAATCAAAATCAAAAATAAAAAATACCAAAATTCAATAACAAAAAAAATAAAAACAAAAAATAGAAAATAGAAAAAAAAAAATAAAAATAAAATTTAATGAGATACAACAATAAAAACATAAATGACAAAAATAAAAACATTAACAAGTAAAATAGTAACAAGAGATACAAAAATATCATAAACATCAAAGCAACAGAAAGCAGAAATAGTAAATTAAAAATAGAAACAAATTTAAATGCAAAAAATAGAAAACGACAAAACAAAAAAATAAATAGCAAAATAGAATTAAAAAAATAGAGTGCTAAAATTCCTCCCCCACACTTAAATTTGACATTGTCCTCAATGTAAAGCTCAAAAGACAAACAACACCCATCAAAATCACCAATTAATGAAGGACAAGTAAAATAAAGGAGAGGGAAAGAAAAGAAACATCATTATCAAGTGAAGAGACTTCCACCAGAGTCCCATTGCTTGAAGTGTAATGACCGAGACCAAGTGAAGCTTGAAACATGACTGGAAACAGGAGAGCTGCCATCGGGGTCCCATTGGCCTTCCTTAATTTTCGTGTCTACACTACTAGAATGCAATATGCGTACTTGATCAACTTCATTTTCCTTGTTTATGTTGGACCAAGGCCCAAAAACAAAATCCACCACAGTAGTGACTGCCATCCGGTGCTCCAGTTCTCCCTTTTCTGAAAATTCTTCAATGGCTTTCAACTCAAGGGTAGGTGGTTACTACACTGAAGGTATCAAGCTGGTGGAAGAAATTAACTCTGTTGATTTAACTACAGCATCACCTGTAATCTGTGTACAATCTTCCAAAACAGTATGATCATATCTCATAGAAAGAGGAGATTCAGAAAATGCAACATCATTTCACACAACAGCAAAAATTTCAGAATAGACAGCACACATATTAGTCCTATTACATCCAAAACATCTAAGAAAATCAACATTATCCAAAAATCCCACAATTTCAAGACATTCAGCTAGCATATCACTATACATATCATCAACAAGCAAATTAATGACATCTAACTGAAAAATAGAATGCTCTTCTAAAGGATGTTTCATGGCATCAAAGACATTGAATTGAACTAATTTATCCCCAAATTCCATGGAAATGGTACCAGCATGCACATCAATCTTAGTTTTTGCAGTTTTCAAAAAGGGTCTACCTAAAATCAATGGTGGCTGACTAGATGCAAATTCCTCATCCATGTTCAGAACATAAAAATATATTGGAAATATTAAATCATTTACCCTTACCTACCGAAACATCCTCAAGCACTTCTGCAGGATGAGTTGTGATCCTATTTCCCAGCTAAATTATTACTCCAGTTGGCTTCAACTCTCCAAGCCGCAGAGATTCAAAAGCTGATTGTGGCATCACATTGATCAAAGTGCCTAAATCCAACATTGCATGAGGAAAGTGCTTGTTGCCTATTTTGCAAGGAATGGTGAATGTTCTAGGATCCTTGCATTTAGGGGGGCATATTTAGTTGGATCAAGGTAGAAACAGTTCTTCCCATGCTCACTTTCTCATTTCATTTCGACTTTCTCTTATAAGTGCAAAGTTCCTTCAAGAATTTAGCATACTTTGGAATCTGCTTGATTGCATCCAGGAGGGGGATATTGATTTCCACCTTCCTGAATGTCTCCATGACTTCTCTTTCCATTTCTGCTTGAGCTATCTGCTTGAACTGTATAACCCTATTTGGAAAAGGTAGTGGAATAGCCAAGTCTGTATTCTCTGCACATTTCTTTTGTGTCACGGATTTCTGGACTGAGCTATTTATATTTTTTGAACTTTACTATTTATTGTCAGTCTCTGGTTGCTGCACTAGTAGGTCCGGTTGTGGTAAATTAGGACCACCAACTTCTCTGCCACTTCTCAAGGAAATGGCACTCACATTGCCTATTGGGTTATTGACTATTTGTGAAGGCAATTGGTTCGACCCTTGACTTTTTAGCTCACTCACAATAGTTTCCAACTGCTTAATTTTAGTTTATAAATTCTAAATGGTGGCATTGACATTCTGCTGGAACTGAATGTTATTTGCGGCCATCTGTTTCATCAAGTTGTCCAATGATGGCTCGGGTGGAGTGGCATGGATAGACTGCTGCACAAGTTGTGGCTGTCTGAATGCATGTGGTTGGTATTGCTGACCAGAATTTCTATATCTCAAGTTGGGATGGTCCCTCCAGCCAGGGTTATAAGAATTAGAAAATGGATCATATCTTAGCAGCTGTTGGGACTGCTGATATTGAGGTCTACGAGGAAAAATGCCTGCTACAGCAACAGGGAAAACTTGTATAGCAGAATTATCTTCCTGAAGTGTTGGATAAGCATCTGTAGAATAAGATGGACAAGAGCAAATTCTGCACACTCTTGCAGGCTGTTGTACAAAAGTTAGTACATGTTGAGCAATTGCTAATTGCCTCACCAAAGAAGTTAATTCATCAAGTCCGTGTTCTATTCTCTGTTTATCTATATGAGACAATTGGATCTCATTTACACTTCTGCTTGGAGCTACCATTCTTGTCCCGAATTGCTGTGTATTGCTAGCCATGTTAGCAATCAAGTCTCTGGTAGTAGCAGGGGTCTTATCCACCAAGGCTCCTCCACTGGTAGCATCAATCACAAATTTGTCCATTGGCATCAGTCCCTCAGAAAAGTATTGGATCAATAATTGATCACTAATTTGGTGGTGTAGACAACTTGAACACAACTTCTTGAATCTCTGCCAATACTCATGTAAGGTTTCACCTGAGATCTGTCTAATGCCACATATGTCTTTTCTTATTGCAGTAGCTCTGGAGGCAGGGAAAAACTTCTCTAAAAATAATCTCTTCATATCAGTCCAGCAAGTCACAGAGCCTGGTGAAAGATAATAAAGCCAGTCCTTGGCTACATCAGCAAAGGAGAAGGGAAATACTCTTAGCTTGATGTGTTCTTCATGGATGCCTTGAGGTCTCATGGTTGAGTACACAATATGGAACTCCTTTAAATGCTTATGGGGATCCTCACTTGTAAGTCCATGGAACTTGGGCAACAAGTATATCAATCCAGATTTTAATTCAAACTCAGCATCAAGATCAGGATATTGAATGCACAAAGACTGGTAAGTTACATCAGGAGCAACAAGTTCTTTAAGAGTCTTATTATGCATGTTGTCAGCCATGGTTTCAACCTTTGCAATGTTCTATCAAATTCAGAAGCAATTCTTTGGCTAAGCTTATGAACTCTAATCAACCTATGCAATGTTCTATCAATCTTAGGATCAAAATCAAATAAGTTTTTAGGATTAGACCTAGTCATGCACCAATTAGGGCTATTTTGGTGTTAGGATGCCAAAAGCACAAAAATATGCAAATCTACACTACAGAAGTAGCTAGAAAAAATAAAAAACATATCAAATGAATTTTAAAAATCATGCGACCACCACAGAATGAAAACTACACTAATTTAGAAAATTATTATGCAAAGAAAATTTTTCAAAAATTGAAAAAAGTGGTCTAAACGATGGAATTTTGGAAAACGGAGCACAGCCAGGGTTCCTGGCTGAGTGATTTGGATTTTTCTCTATTAACTGGAAAAAATTTAGAGCATTCAGAAATATCAAAACAATTGCAAAAATTATCGTTATATCCCCAGTTTTCTCAAAACTCCTATCAGATGATGAAATTTGGCTAAAATCCAAGTGGATAATCCCTAGAAGATCACCTTGCTCAAAATGATGGTTAAACCTTAGGGACCAAGTCTCAGCTCAAAACTCCACAGTCAAATTAACAGTGGTCTACCCCTACACCTGAAGAAATCAAAAAATGGTGAAAAATGTTAGCTAGGGTATGAAATGGTGTTAGACAGTTAAGAACATGTCCAAAATGAGTGTATGACACAAACAAGGAGATCTTACAATGCAATTATCACAAAAGGCAGCAAAAGAATGATCAACAGCAGTAATAACCAATGCAATAGTAACTAGAATTATACAGCAAAATTACAA
Source organism: Ormosia semicastrata (assembly GCA_029884595.1). Lineage (NCBI taxonomy): Eukaryota > Viridiplantae > Streptophyta > Magnoliopsida > Fabales > Fabaceae > Ormosia > Ormosia semicastrata. The sequence continues at coordinate 84,563,686 of JAQQTO010000060.1, forward strand.
TGCAGCAGAATGGTAGTTATGATCAGAATGAATGAACAAGAATTAGTTTTTAGTAAGAACAAGAGTTAATATGACACTTAATGTGATCAGATTGCAACTGTTAATCCTCAGCAACAGCACCAAAATTTTGACAAGCGCCAAACTCAATCAAAATTAAAACCGAGTTATACCTATGGCTTCTAGCATAGGAGTCAAAACTGGATCGTCTCTTAAGGATTTTAGTTGTAATTTAACCGGATTGAGATGAAATTGGGAAGGGGGTTGAGCATACAGAAAACGTAAATAACAAAATTCAAACAAAAATGGATAAAACAGAATTAATAAAGTAACCAATCCAAGAGAATTAACCAAACTTGATTTTAATCCATCCTTGATTATTATAGGTCCATTCAATTATCAATGAAGTCCTTAGTCTTCGATCACCTCAAGATGCCTCTCAATGATCCACAGATCTTCTACTAGAAATGCTTCCAGGATTCAATTAATTAAGGTTAGGCAAATTAAGCACCCATCCAAACCGAAATTAACTTAAAAGCCAAGATACAACCAAGTTAAACATTTCATCAAACACCTTCAATGCCTTGTTTAATCTATGAGTTCATCTCTTTGCACATGATAATTAAGTAACTAACATATGAAAATTCTAATCAAATAACCAGAATTAACAAAGAGAAGAAGAAGAAGAGAAACTTGATTAACAGATGAATATAACAATTAAAGTAGAATCTCAAGATTAAGCATCAAGTTGTTTAATCTCTTGGATTGATCTAAAGGTCCTACACCTCCATGAGAAGGGGAGAACTTAGAAAAAAAAGAAGAGAAAATGAAATTCTAGAGAGAAGAAGGAGGAAGAAGTTCTAGAGAGAAGAAGACAAAAGTGTAGAATAAGAGGTCTCCTTTACTTAGCCTTGGATTTCTACCTAAAACTTCTAAAACTAGCTCCCATTTTGGCCTCACATGATTAGAATCCACTTAGATACAAATTTGGGTCCATTATGAGCAATTGGGCCTAAACCCTAAGCAATTTGGAGTTCTACAACTCAAGTTATGATCAAAACAATATCAAAGGGTCACTAAACTCGTATTCTGACTTCCAAACCCAATTCGGTCCACTAGACATTCGATTGAGACTTTGATCTCTACATCAAAGTTATAGAGCTTCCTCTCCTATTTCCTACAAGATAAAATTCATAATTATCAGATATCTAAAACTCAAGATATGGCCAAAATACAAAAATAGTGTAAAACCTCAACAATGCTGGGAATTATCAATTAAGCCCAATTTGAGCCCAAACTTAAAAAACATAACCAAGCTCAAACAATTAAGGACATGGATGGTGTAAATGACTAAGCATGAGGGTTTATTAATGTATAGAATATGTGATTATCAAGTCACCTCTTCACCTAAAGTGTAAACTATCCCTCTGGCTAGTGGTTTCTGGGTAGGCGTAGCTTCCTTCCTCGATAGACACTCCTTAGCAAAATACCCAAGTTGTCCACAAACAAAGCACACCGAGCAAAGACGGTCTCTGTGTTATTTCCCACACTTGGAACACTTAAGTCCCGTAAACTCCTTCTGAACTTGCATACCCTTCTCCTAAGGAAAGCTAGATTTAGAAGCTCCCTTCTTGAATGTTTCGTCACTCTTCTTCCTTTTCTGAAAATCCTATGACTTAGGCTCTGCTGAAGGTTTCCCGTTATGCCTTTTTATTATCCGACATTTATTTATCAAAGTTGCAAAGTCTCGAATCTCAAATAGCTAGATGGCTTTTTGAATGACTTCTCTCAATCCTTCCTCAAAATTAACACAATTCCATCACTCATCTGGGTTAAGTCTGATGCAAGACGAGAACTTTGAAAATTCATTGAATTTGGCCACATACTGGCCAACATACATATCTCCATATTCCAACCTAAGAAATTCTATCTCCTTTGCATTTTGAAGGTTTTATGGAAAGAACTTTCTTAGAAATGAATTCTTAAATATCTCCCACGTAACGAGAGTTCTTGACACCTCAAAAGCTCTTTTGATATCCACCCACCAATCCTCTGCTTCACTTTCAGCCATGGCCATAAAAGCTCTAACCATGTCAGGGCCTTCAATACCAAAGTTCCTGTTCCCACAGGTTCACTGTAACATCCTAATACTAATATCTCAATATAAATAACATTTAAAGAGATAAACAACATTACGTCACTACATACATAATAACCTAATCATATATCCACAATGTTCATTGTAAACATTATAGAGAGTCATATGAAATGCGGAAAACATAAAACGCATAGCACAATACATATATACATATACAACATTAGCCTTACCAAAGGCTTAAAGTGTCACATAATCCTTTACATTACAAAAGAAGTACAAAAAGATACAACAGTTATAACATAACTACTAAGACTAGAACTATTCTAATCTTTGGATTCCCTTTTCTTCTTTTTCTTTGAAGAACTTTCACTTGGAATTATATAGCAACACAGTGGAGTGAGAATCAACAATCCTTAGTATGAGTAAACCAAAACTAGTCATACATAGCATAATAAACATAATCTTAACACATGTTAAATAAGATATGTTTAAAGCATCTACAAGGTTTAGCTTTAACATCTAGATAAACCAAGTTAACATACATTTCGTCATACATATTTAGTTCAACTTAGAGCCAAAATGCTTAACTAGGATTTCTAGTTTAGTGCATTATCTTATGGTAAATAGAGGGAAAGCTCATCCTCACATTATACATATCCTGACACTATTAAGAAGCTAGGGCTGAATCCTTGTTCAAAAGAACCTGCTAGACTCCCCAATTATCTCCCTTGGCCTAGATGATGGTGCACAACATCAAAGGATACTCATAAAGATCAATACTACCAGAACATCCTTCACACATACATCTAAAACACCACATCTTCACTCATTACTCTTAAGTGATACACATTACCATAAAAGTGGCCTAAGGAATTAGATGTTTACCTAAAGCAAACCATTACTCTTGAATGCTCAAAGGTTTAAACTTTATCATACTTGCTAGGTAATAATTCCTCTCTTGGAAATATCGTTATTTCTGCCTTAACACATTTTAGGAAACATATACAAATGATTCTATCTAGTTAAGAACTTCAAAACATCAAAATGACATTTTTAGAGGTTAAGGGGCTCACGCTGCGGCATGGCTTTTGGCACGCTGCGGCATGGCTTTTGGCACGCTGCGGCGCCCTGCTCTCGATTTCTATGCTGATGCACCTCACACCTCGGTGTGACCTCCTCATGCCGCGGCACCCACAGCAGAAACTGGGGTCTGCAGAATTCTGCACAACCATGTACTATTCCATTGGATTTCTTCACGATATTTGTTCATTCCAAAATAGTTTCTAGGTGATCCTAAGTCCCTAATTAGTTCATTAACACATAGGAATCATCAATCACTAACTTAAACCACTAAAATGGATTATGAACCAAAATCACACATACTTGACCTAAAACCACTCTTTTAGGGATCAATGGTCCAAATGAGATGTTCTAAGTTTCTAACTCAAACTTAAGTTATGAACAAGGCATAAATGTAACACCCTGAAAATTGTTTGTTTCATGATAAATAGTCATTTTATAATATTTGTGAATATTTTTGAATTTTTCCAGAACTGTGATTATTTTAATATATTTCTCAATTTACGTGCGCACTGAGCGGAGCCGAGAAAATAAAATATTTTCCCCGAGACTAGTAGACCTTGAACTATGGAAACATCGATGAGGGATCTTACTAAACCCGAGGCTGGGCACAGTTTATGAGGTTTATATTTTACGAGATTTCATCTGATAAATAAAATCATAAAATATTTTATTATCTGTGAGACAATAAAATATTGTTTCTGCTAGCTGTAAATTTTTTCCACTGAGTAATAGATCTAGTAGATTATTTCTATTTAGTTATTTCTATGATATCATCTAAGTGACATCACACTTCACTTATCGAGAAGCATGCAAAGCTTCTCAACGAAGTTTCAAGGAAACTTCAAGAAAGCTTCCTACACACATTCTTTCTCCTCTCAATTTTTGGCTCCACGGTTGGGGGGAAAGAAACATGACAAAGCCTCATTTTTTTTCATTTTTCCTATTCACTTTTCATTTCAACTTCTTCACTCTTCTCTCTCTATTCTTTTTCTCCCTCAAGTTCTCTATTCTCTTCCTCTCTTCTCCTACGGCAGCACCACATCCTTCCTCCTCCATTGTTGCTTGATTTCAAGCAACCATCTTGCTTGAATCCTTTTCTCCCTTGAAGCTTTCCTTCTCCTGTTGGAATCATCTTCAAGGAGCTCACCCATTCTCTCCATTTTCATCTTCTTCCACTAAGCTTTAAAGTTTGAAAACCTTGAGGTAAAAGTTCATAGCTTTCTCATTTTCCATCTCATATTCGTGATCCATGGTCACATTAGTGATCATGGATGCCTTTTTCAAGCTTTGATTGTGATTTTTGTGAGTTTGAATATTCTAGGGCTTTGAGATGGTGGACGACGAAATTCCCATAGAAAAAGAAGCTTGCTTTCATTGTTGTTTTCCTTAAGGTAAGAGGAAGATTATCCACTTCAATCTCTATTGGTAGTGGGAAGCTTGTTAGTGTATTGGTTGTGAGAAACCCATGTTAGGGTTGCTCTCTTAGTTATATGTTCTTCTAATGATCTTTGTATAAATTTCCTCTTATGTGGCTTTATTGGTTGTATTAGTGTATGTTGATGACTTGGTTGAGCCATGAGTGCTTGTATGATATGATTTCGATGTTGTTATTGAGGTTTGATGGTTTGGTTTAGGTTAAAATGGGTTAAAGACTCTATTTTCCACAAATTTTTGCTTTGTAATCGAGTACATGGTTCATGTAATTGATTACCAAGCTTCTAGAGCTGCGAAATATATTTCTGGGAAGTTTGTAATCGATTACATGGCTCATGTAATCGATTACAAGACTTCTGGACAGCTTGTAATCGATTACAAGAAACTTGTAATCAATTACCAGGCTTTTGGACAAGATGTAATTGATTACATCATGGTGTAATCAATTACATGGCTTCTGTTAGGCTTGTAATCGATTACCAAGACTGTGTAATCGATTACCAGGCCCCAAATTTGAGGATTTTAGTCTGAAAATGATGGAATTAGAACTCTTTAACCCTAATAACCCAAATATAAACCTTAAATCTTGAATTTGATGATTAGCATACATTAGATCGTGAAAATACTACTCGTCCTAACAAATTGGATAAATGACTTTATGATTATATTGAATCATATGTGACTGATTTATGAATTTGAACATGATTGAAACATGTATTGAGAAGGTTCGTTGGACATGCATTGAGTCATCATGCATTGTTGAAGTAAGGCTTTATGCCCAGGAGTTGAATCACACCTTAGTGCGGGTGCGAATAGACTAGTGCAGGTCATTTCTTAACCTTGGGGGTGTCGGGATGCGGGTATCTCACAAATAGACAGTTGGTAGCTCTTCTAGGCTGTGGGATAGACCAATGCAAACGCACCAACGATCTGGACCGAGACACTGTCCTATATCGCGATCTTGCGAGAATGCCACTGTATAAAGCCTTGTTACGCAAAATTATTGATTTTCTAGAAAGCACTTGATTTTAAGCTGACGAGATACCGGCATGTCTCCCTGATCATTCTCTCCGATGTTTGTGTCTAGCTCCATGGAGTAGGATTTTGATATCATGTGCATGTGCATAGTGAGTCAACATACTATTTGGTACTTAATTCATATGATGATTGGAACTGTTGTCTTATTGATGTTATAACTGCCTGGTTTTGTTAAGTTGTTTACTATTTGCTTCTTGATGTTGATTTTTATTGCTGAAATGCTATGTGGGCGTCTTGCACCATTCTGTTTCTTTACTGCCATCATTGGTATTGAATGTATGATGTCTTACCTCTTTTCTATATTTTTGCTATTCTGTTTACTTATATGTTCTTTGAAGACATCGATGAAGAAGAAGGGGAGGTACACGGATTCCATGGTTTCTGGGTTGATTTTGATTAGATTCCTGCTTGGACATGGCATTCCGTACACATGGCTTTTTGGGTTATATGAGATTGACTTTTCTTGGAGGTCCGGACTGCTAGCACATCAATTTTAGTATGGATCGCTGCACCTACCTTGGAGACGTGACTGTGTCTCTTGCATGGGGACGTTATGATCCATCTATTTTTACTTTTCATGCTCACTTGCATTTAGAGTTTTACTTGCCTATACATGATATGTGGGGAGATCGCTATTACTCCCCACGAGAGGATTCGTAACTCGGTTGCTCTTATGAGGATTTCCTCTGATGAAGAAGACCCTGAGGAGGATCCAACTATGGTTCCTTCTCATTCACTTTAGAGGCTGATGTTGTTGATAACTGTTGATGGCTATTTGTAAATCTTTTGGGGGCCTAATGTTTTGTCTTTTTGGTGGGCTGTATATTTGTAATCATTTTGGGGCTTGTAAAGCTTTTGCTTTTTTTTTTTGTATATCTAATGATGTATCTAAACTAACATGGTATAAGTATATACATGAGGTAAGAATATATGGTTTAATCTTTATGTTACTTTCTACTGTAACTATGTATTATCATATCATTTTATTCTATAACAAAAGAAAAGAAAAGAATTCACTGAATTATTTAGATGTTTATAACCAAGTAGACTTATCTATATTATAATGAACTGGGTATTAGTTTATACATTTTGTTTCTGTTTTGTGATTATGGTGTGATGTTCCCTCCTCAAAAAGGGGCGTTATAGTAAACATCCATTGAAACACATCCAAGCAATTATAACACATCAAACACCTCTACAACTCATTTTGACCTACTATGCACCAAGGATGCATCCATGGTGAAAATGACAAAAAGAGATGAATAAGAACTCTGTCCCCTATCTTCGGTAGTGGAGAAGGAGATTCAAGCTTTTGAGGATCTCAAACTTTAGCCTTCCCTTTAGCTTTCCTCTTTTTCTCCTCCTCTTCCTTGTTCTTTCCTTCCTCTTCTTCCCTTTCTTCTCTCACAGTTTCTGCTTCTGTTTTTGTAGCAAAGAACAATGAATAAGAAAATACAAAGGATCCATTTAACTTATAAGGCCTTTTAGGCCATACACTATAAATCTTGATCTGCTAAAAATACTTAGATTTAGCTAAATCAAGATTTTTGACTTCCATCAACTTTGAAATAAATACTAAGATTCATTAAAATTGTTGTTTCATCATTATCTTATTTTTTCATATCTGCTGCTAGTTAATCTGGCATAAAATGCACAACCAGTATGCCTAAAAATGCCAAACTAACTTCGTTTACGTTGAAACTTTAACTACATCTTGTTTCATACATTTGTGACTTAGAAATAAATTATTCATATTTATTTCCCTCATCTAAATAATTTATGTTATTATCTGAGTCATTTTAAGCTACTTTTCACCTTTATTGTTGTAACAAAGTGCCTAAACTAACTCTATTTGTTACAAAATTAAACAAGCACGTTAAGCAAGTCATATGTTATTTTTTTTACACATAAATAAGTCTAACATGTCATTAAGGGTATTACATTTCTCCCTCTTTTTTAAAATTTTGACCCCAAAATGGCTTACCTGAAAGGAACAACTCTAGAAAGTTCTGCTGTAAGTGGGACTCTAGCTCCTAAGTAGCCTCCTTGGTGTCATTGCCACCCCATAAAACCGTCACTAGAGGAATCTGTTTACCTCTAAACTCTTTGACCCCTCTGTCCACGATCCTCACCGGTTGTACATCATAAGACCAATTATCTCTTAACCGAACATATTTATGTTCTATGATATGCAAATGGATATGGATTATTCTTTCTTAACTGAGACACGTGAAAAACATTATGAAGGATTGATAAACTGGGAGGAAGGGCTATCTAGTAGGCTACATGTCCAACATTCTTTAGAATTTGGTAGGGACCAAGAAAACGAGGATATAATTTTCAGGTTTTCAATGCTCTACCAATCCCCGTAGTAGGACTAACTCTTAAGAAGACATGATCTCCCTCGTCAAACTCAAGAGGTCTCCTTCTCTTGTCAACATAACTCTTTTTTCGACTTTGAATAGTAACCAACCTATCTTTAATCATCTTGATTTGCTCTGTGGTCTGTTGGACCAATTCTAGACCTAGGATGGTTCTCTCACCTACCTTATACCAACATAGAGGCGATCCATACTTTCTTCCGTACAAAGCCTCATAAGGTGCTATACTAATGTTGGAATGATAGCTATTGTTATAGGCCAAATCCACTAAAGGTAAGAACTTATCCCAACTACCCTGTTGTTGTAAAACACATGCTCTAAGCATATCCTCAAAGGTTTGGATGGTCCTCTCTATTTGCCCATCTGTCTGTGGGTGATAAGTTGTTCTAAGACTCAACTTAGTCTCGAACGCCTCTTGCAAGCTACCCAGAATCTAGATGTGAATCTAGGATCCCTATCTGAAACTATGCTTATGGGGACTCCATGTAACCTAACTATCACTTTCAGATATAGCTGAGCTAATTTCTTTAAAGGATGGTTAGCTTTCATTGGAAAAAAAGTGGGCAGATTTGGTTAATCTATCCACTATGACCTAAACTATATCATATCCTTACTGAGTTCTGGGTAGACCCATTACAAAAATCCATAGAAATCTTATCTCATTTCTACTCAGGGACTCCTAAAGACTGTAATGGTCCTGTCAGCTTCTGGTGTTCAATCTTCACTTTCGGACAAATTAATCACCTTGAGACATATTCTACTATGTCTCTTTTTGTTACAGACCACCAAAACATTTTCCTTAAGTCCTAATACACATTAGTGGTTTTGGGATGGATGGTATACTTACTTCTATGAGCTTCTTCCAAAATCCTCTCTTTGACTTTTGACCCTTGTGGAACACAAAGTTTGTCTCTATACTTTATCATTCCATCATCAATCATATCAAAATCCTCTAGGATTCCTAAAAAGATTTGCTCACTGACGTCCCTTAGAGTTTCATCCTCCTTTTGAGCTTTTAAAATTTGAATCCTTAAGTCATTTACTATGTCCACCATGCTTAAAAAGAGACTATGTGTCATCACAGTCACCGCTAGACTTAAATCCCTGAAACTCTTGAGAAGTTCACTCCCTTGGATCATCATTCTGGACACACGTAGGGACTTCCTACTTAGTGCATCAGCCACTACATTGTCTTTACTCGGATGATACTTTAACTCAAAGTCATAGTCTTTTAAGAATTCCATCCATCTTCTTTGCCTTATGTTCAGCTCCTTCTAATCAAATAAGTACTTCAAAATCTTATGATCGCTGAACACCTCAAACTGGACTCCATAGAGATAATGCCTCTAAATCTTTAAGGCAAACACTATAGCTCCTAACTCCAAATCATGCGTAGCATAGTTCTCCTCATATGGCCTTAACTACCTTGATGCATAAGCAACTATTCTCTTATTTTACATTAGAACACACCCTAATCCCATCTTCGAAGCATCGCAAAATACTTCAAAGTTCTCATAAGGATCCGGAATTACCAACATTAGCGTAGTAGTCAATCTCTTCTTTAACTCTTGAAAACTATTCTCACAGTCTTGAGTCCACTCAAAAGTACTGCCCTTTCTAGTCAACCTGGTCAAAGGCAGCGCTAATTGAGAAAAACCCTTGGTAAACCTTCTGTAATACCCATCTAAGCCTATAAAGCTCCTTATCTTGGTCATAGTGGTAGGTCTCTCCCACTGCAACATTGCTTCCACTTTACTAGGGTCAATTGAGATTTCTCCGTTAGAAATAACATGACCTAAAAACTGAACTTCTGTTAGCCAAAACATACACTTGGATAATTTGGCAAATAATTTCTTTTTTGTAAGGATATCTAAAACTATCCTGACATGCTCCCTATGTTCTTCCACTGTCTTTGAATAGATAAGGATGTCATTAATAAACACTACCACAAACTTGTCTAGGTAAGGTCTAAAAAGTCTATTCATGTAATCCATAAACATTGCTGGAGCATTTGTCAACCCAAAGGACATCGTAAGATACTCGTAATGCCCGTACCTAGTTCTAAAAGCAGTCTTAGGGATATCCTCTCCTTTAACTCTGATTTGATGATACCCAGATCATAGATCAATCTTGGAAAACACCGAAACTCCTCTTAATTGATCCATCAGATCATCTATTCTAGGAAAAAGGATACTTATTCTTGATGGTTATCTTGTTCAACTACCTGTAGTCAACACATAACCTCATGGTACCATCTTTCTTCTTCACTAGTAACACTAGTGCTCCCCACGGAGAAATAATAGGTCTAATGAATTGCTCGTCCAACAACTCCTCTAATTGTTTCTTGAGTTCTGCTAACTCTAAAAGTGTCATCCTATAGGGTGCTATAGATATAGGTCCTGTACCCGGCACTAAATCTATAATAAACTCTATTTTTCTCTCTGGTGGTAACTCTGCTACGTCACTCAAAAATACCTATGGGTATTCCCTCACCACAGGTATATTGTCTAGGTTTTGCTTAACCTCTACATCTAATGAGAAAAGAAGAACATATCCTAGAGCTCCTTCTACTAAACAGTGATTGACCTAATTAGCATTGAGATAGACACACTTAGAAGAAATAACTCTAGTAGGTGTATTAGATAGAAAAACTAGAGTCTTATCTAAACAGTTTAAGACCACATGAATGGACGACAACCAATCTATACCAAGAATGACATATATGTCCATAAAGGGTAAACAAATAAGATTAACAAAGAAGACTCTATCCTTAATTCTTATACAATAGTCAAGACACACTTTAGAAGATATGACTGGTTTACCAGTGGGTGTGGAAACAGATAAGTCATATGGTAACTCTGATATAGGCAAATCCAACATCCTTACACAATCATAAGAAACAATGAAGTGGCATACTCCTAAATCATACATGACATTTAAAAGATAATTAAGAATTATGCCTTTACTTCTGATGAGGTCAGAAGACTGTCCCTGGGCTAGCGGCTTTAGGGTAGGCGTATCTTCCTTCTTCATAGGAAAGTCTCTAGAAAAGTGTCCTGGCTTCTCATCGGTGTAACACACAGATTGGCTTGCCAAACATGGTTTGCCTTCATGTGTCTTCCCATATTTAGAGCACTGAGGTACCTTAGACCCCTTCTTGCCTTTTCCTTTAGGATTACTCATTTTAGGAGTACCCTGTTTACTCTTATCATCCTCTCGCTTTCTCTTCGATATGTCTTGTGCCCTTTCCTCTTATTAAGGGCTATGAGCACTTAACTCCACAATCCTGCACTTATTGACTAGAGAAGGAAAATCCCTGATCTTCGTAGGTTTCACCATACTTTTAATCTCACTCCTTAAGCTAGTTTTGAATTTCAAACATCGTTATTTCTCGTCTGGATGATAACGAAAATACGAAGAGAACTTTGACAACTCATCAAACTTGGCCACATACTGGCCCACTAACAAGCTTCCTTGTACTGATTGCATAAACTCCACTTCCTTGTCATCATGTAGAGTCTGCGGAAAATACTTCTCTAAAAAGGTAGTCTTGAAAACTTCCCATGGCATTTGGGTTCCTGTGGCTTCCATTGCCCTCTTAGTGTTGGGAATTGCGGATCAAAATATCTCGCAGCGGAATAATAGGATTCCCATACAGGATCCATACGAAAAGTCCATAATCTGAGTTTTTTTTTTTTAAAATTTACCTCTTGAAGCGTGATAAACACAAGCGAGGTGAATCACCAACACCGTAATAGCGACGATGTTTCTGCGGTATCCACACGAACAGACTTGCAAAAGGAGTCACGCCTCTGTTTCGCGGTGCTAGCTGCGAATAGAAGAGAAGAACCTTTCACTGTCTCTCACTCACTTTCTTAGGTGCGGCTAGGGTTGTGATGTAACATCTATAGCAGCCCCTTAACAAGATACTATTTATAATAGTGGCTGCCTTAAGTGAGTGTGAGCGATGGCAAGGTAAGTTGTGCAACCCTAAAACCCATCTGTCATGAGTTAGGCCCACAATTGAATCGAGTCCAACTTGGATCCTTATTGCTCCAATTTAGTCTGTTCTAAGTGTGCGACCCTGCAAGTTCTCATGACGTTGGTAGTAATATTAAAATCTCATTTTAATATTACAAACAGTGAGCGGTATCTAGCAACACATCACTGCTACCCAAGTAATGAGAATGTCAGTGATTTGACATAACCTATCGTGATCAATGTTTTAGTGTAGTTTAGTCCCTTTGTCCAGATATCCAGATTGAACACAAGGCATGGAACGTGTCACCCTTGTTTAATTCAATCTTCAGTTTCCTGATTCCCGAGTAGACATAGTAATAACAAATGAGATCAATATCTCATATTGACTCATTTGAGCATGGCCATGCATTTCATAGTCTCACTCAATCAGGGGGCTCGAAGATATCACTCCTGTTATGTAGGAGGGACAAATCCCATCTAGGTCACTCACATTCCTCCACATGCATCGCAATATGTCTAATAACCAACTTTATAATCATCTTGTTACGAGATGACGTTTGATGGCATTTAAAACACACAACTCCTCATGTAGGAATCGTAGTGATTTCAGTCAAAGAACCACATACACCATTATCACTATGAGAATCGCTTATGACACTCACGTAACGATCCACGTAGCGTTCTCATGGCGGGTCTGTCCAATACATCATTACTCTAATATGTATCCATGTGTAGACTTGATATCTCATATCCATGACCCGTGAGATGTGGTCATCGGTCACGCACATACTAGTCTCAATGCATTATTGTTGTCCTAATTAACAATAATACTTGACTAGGGACATTTAAGAATAGTATTTTATCCAATAGGATCTCACCATCAAGTCATCCACTTGATGTCCTATGGTATCAAACTTACTATTCTAAGGACTTTATTATGTCTATCAAAAAGAACATAATAAATGAAATGCCTCATATATCAAAAATAGCATAATATAATGTATGTCAATACAAACAAAATGTATTGGCCACTAGGGCATACACCAAAAATTAGTACTTTTCCACTAATGCTCCGCTTCTCTTTTTAACATATAGGAGGCAAAGGATACTTTTTACTCTTCTGAGCAAACCATTATATCAAAGATCTTTTCCATCTCACTAAGCCACTCCTCAGCCTTAGCGGGATTATAGTCGCCTCTAAATGGTGGAGGGTTCATCTGACGAAAAGTTGTCAAGCCCTGGAAGTTCTGATTCCTCTTGACTTGCTGTACTTCCTATACTGGCTGCATAGGTGGTGGAGTTTGGTGAGGTGGATTTGCTTCCATCCTCTCTAGCATTATTGCCATAATGGTTGTTTACTCTCTCATGGCATCAGCCATAGCCATGAACACTTTGGCCATATCTGGGCCTTCTGAGGTCAAGTTCCTTATGCCCCTAGCTCGCCTTGGAGGTGCCATAGTTTCCTGTACACACAGAAACAACAAATATTACGCTGAAGTCTCAATATCGTAGCTAATAACAAACCAACCTAAGGCAAATTATGCAATTCTATCAAAACATCTCACAAAAGAGACTAGAAAAACACATTTCACAAAAAGGAACTCCTAAACATTCCTAAGTATAGTCAGTCCATACCCCAGCTCAACAGTATGAACTGCTCTAATACCATAATGTAATGTCCTAATACTAATATCTCAATATAAATAATATTTAAAGACATAAACAACACTACAACATCACTACATGCATAATAACATGATCATATATCCATAATGTTCATTGGAAACATTATAGAGAGTCGTATGAAATGCGAAAAACATAATCCTTTACATTAAAAAAGAAGTACTAAAAGATACAACAGTTATAACATAACTACTAAGACTAGAACTATTCTATTCTTTAGCTTCCTTTTTCTTCTTGTTCTTAGAAGAACTTTCACCTAGAATTATATGGCAACACAGCGGGGTGAGAATCAACAATCCTCAAAATGAGTAAACCAAAATCAGTCATACATAGCATAAGAAACATAATCTTCACACATGCTAAATAAGATATGTTTAAAGCATCTACAAGATTTAGCTTTAACATCTAGATAAACCAAGTTAACATACATATCGTCATATATATTTACTTCAACTTAGAACCAAAATGCTTAACTAGGATTTCTAGTTTAGTGTATTATCTTGTGGTAAATAGAGGGAAAGCTCATCCTCATATTACACATATCCTGGCACTATTGAGAAGCTAGGGCTGAATACTTATTCAAAAGAACCTTCTGGACTCCCCAGTTATCTCCCTTGGCCTAGATGATAGTGCACAACATCAAAGGATACTCACAAAGATCAATACTACAAGAACATCCTTCATACATTAATCTAAAACACCACATCATCACTCATTACTCTTAAGTGATACACATTACCACAAAAGTGGCCTAAGGTACTAGATGTTTACCTAAAGCAAACCATTACTCTTGAATGCTCAAAGGTTTAAACTTTATCATATTTGCTAGGTAATAATTCCTCTCTTAGAAATGTTGGTGTATGCCCTAGAGGCCAATACATTTTTTGTATTTACATACATTCTATTATGCTATTTTATATATGAGGCATTTTATTTATTGTATTCTTTTTTGATAAACATAATAAAGTCCTTAGAATAGTAAGTTTGATGCCATAGGACATTAAGTGGATGACTTGATCGTGAGATCCTTTTGGTTACAATACTATTCTTAAATGTCCCTAGTCAAGTATTATTGTTAATTAGGACAATAATAATACATTGAGACAAGTATGTGCATAGACTGATGACCACATCTCACGGGTCATGGATATGAGATATCAAGTCTTCACATGGGTACATATTAGAGTAATGATGTACTGGACTGACCCACCATGAGAACACTACATGGATCGTTACGTGAGTGTCATAAGTGATTCTCATAGTGACAATGGTGTCTGTGGTCCTTTGACCTGAAATCACTATAATTCCTACATGAGGAGTTGTGTGTTTTAATACCATCAAACGTCATTTGTAACAAGGTGATTATAAAGTTGGTTATTGGACATACCGCAAATCATGCAGAGGGATGTGAGTGACCTAGATGGGATTTATCACTCCTACATAACAGGAGCGATATCTTCGGGCCCCCGATTGAGTGAGACTGCAAAATGCATGGCCATGCTCAAATGAGTCAATATGAGATATTAATCTCATTTGTTGTTACAAAGTCTACTCGAGTATCAGGAAATGAAAGATTGGACTATACAAGGGAGACGCATTCCATGCCTTGTGTTCAATCGAGATATCTTGACAAAGGGACTAAACGACACGGAAACATTAGTCACGAAAAAGTTATGTCAAATCACTGACATTCTTATTACTTGGGTAGCAGTGATGTGTTGCTAGATACAACTCACTTCTTGTAATATTAAAATGGGATTTTAATATAACTGCCAGCGTAATAAGAACCTGTAGGGTCACACAAATAGAGCAGACTAAAATTGGAGCAATGGATCTAAGTTGGACTCAGATTCAAATATGGGCCAGACTCATAATAGATGGGTCTAGGGTTGTACAGCTTACCTTGTTACTGCTTACACTCACTTAAGGCAGTCACTATTATAAATAGTACTGCTAAGAGGCTGCTAAGATACATAATTTCATAACCCTAGCCGTACCTATAGAAAAGTGAGTGAGAGAGCGACAGGTTTCTTCTCTTCTCTTCGTAGCTAGCACTGTGTGAGAGACGTGAGGCTCCTCTTTACGGACGTTGGACGTTCGTGAGTCTGTTTATGTGGATACTGCAGAGACATCATTTCTATTACGGTGTTGGTGATTCACGCCCTTCCTTTTGATCACACTTCAAGAGGTAAATCATTTAAAAACTTGGATTATGGATTTTTCACATAGATCCTCGGTGGGAATCCCTATTTTTTGCTGCGGGATGTATCCACAATTCCTAACAGGAAATATCTCTATTTCTGCCTTAACACACTTTAGGAAACATATACAAATGATTCCATCTAGTTAAGTACATTAAAACATCAAAAATGACATTTTTAGAGGTTTAGGGGCACACACTGCGGCATGACATTTGGCACGCCGCAGCGCCCTGCTCTTGGGTTCTATGCTAATGCACCTCACGCCTTGGTGTGAACTTTCCCACGCCGCGACACACGTAGCAGATTCAACCTCACACCTTAGCATTGTAACATCCCGAGACTGCCTACAGGATCAATGAGTGTCCCCACAAACCAACACGGGTCTTTTCAGTGTGCTTTGTCCTTACTCACAC
Source organism: Ormosia semicastrata (assembly GCA_029884595.1). Taxonomy (NCBI): domain Eukaryota; kingdom Viridiplantae; phylum Streptophyta; class Magnoliopsida; order Fabales; family Fabaceae; genus Ormosia; species Ormosia semicastrata. The sequence continues at coordinate 84,579,995 of JAQQTO010000060.1, forward strand.
GCATCCTAGGAAACTTCCCAAGAGGTCACCCATCCCACAAGTGCTCCAAGTCAAGCACGCTTAACTATAGAGTACTTATGTTCTTGGCTCCCAAAAAAAAGATAGATCTTGTTGATATGGGTGGTGCTAATCAATTCCTTTAAGCCATCCTCAACTATGCAGTCTCATACTTGCACAGTCTCTGCATCCCTCGCATTCTGGTGTGTATTCAGTTCATTCTTGTGTCCCTTCGCCTAGAAGCCTGCCAGGAGCCACTCCTTGTTCGTGCTTCATCTTTTTACACTGGCAACCACTCCCTGCCCTCGTCAACCCCGGGTGTCACAAGCGTGACCTCCTCACGCCACAGCGTGCATAGCAAAAATTGGGTTCTGTAGAATTCTTCAGAACCATGCATTGTTCCATTGGATTCCTTCATGAGATATGGCTATTCCAAAATAGTTTCTAGGAGATCCTAGGTCCCTAATTAGTTCATTAACACGTAGGAATCGTCAATCACTAACTTAAACAACTAAATTGGATTATGAACCAAAATCACACAAACTTGACCTAAAACCACTCTTTTGGGGATCGATGGTCTAACTGAGATGTTCTAAGTTTCTAACTCAAACTTAAGTTATGAACAAGACATAAACACCAATTGAAACACATCCAAGCTATAACATTCTCTCCAACCTAATATATTTAAGTATAATGGAAAAGTTCAAAAAAATTATTGATAAGAGATATTTGATAATTTTGGAAATGGTTGGGATTAAATTGAGCATAAACCATAACACTGTGAGTGAGAAAGAACTGTCAAAAGTATCAGTACTGATAATATAGTATAAGAAAAATAAAGGAATGGTGATTTGGAAAATATGAAGAAATTCTAAGATTTTGTATGAGACATATGAAAGTTGGAAAATTCTTTTGTGAGAAATTTAAGTGTCCTTAACAAATATGAGGTATACATTGAATTTTTGAGTTTTGAAACTCTTTCCCACACCCTTGTCACTGTAGTTGTATGCTCACTCTCCCTAGTATAAGATATTTTGATTATTTTATAATTTTCCTTCATCTTTCTCTACACCCACACATTACCACTCTCTCATTCTCACATTCCACTTTCATCTCACCTCCTGCATTCTCTTATTTTTCCCCCACTCATTCTCCATTCTCTCCGTGTTTATGTTATGTGGTTAGCAAAAAAAGGAGAAGGAAGCAAGAATAAGAGGAAGCACAAAGGAAAGAGGAACAAGATGGGAAAAAGAAAATAAGATACAACCTAGGTAGGGGGTGTTTTCTCAACTTTTCCTTTCCAAATGTGTTTTCTCATAGATTTGATATAAAACTTGTTTGAATGATCGATTTGAACTTTGACTTTCACAAGAATTGGTTTTGGAACTAATTTTTGCTTTTGAACTTGAAATAGTGATGGTTTTGAGCCTTGTGACAGTGGTATATTGATGGATTGAGGATTACCCATTCATGCATTGTTGCTTTATAATGTCGTGATCTTATGTTGAATGAGATTTTGATTGATTTTGATATGAGATTGGCTGGGTTTTGGGGTTTCCTTCTCCCTTGGTCTGATTTCACGTTCTTAAGAACCCAAATAACCAGTTATTGGAGCAACCAGGAGGCTTTTATGCATTCCATAACCGGTTATGAATTAATCGGTTATTGGTCTCATACAGAGGCTTGATAGATGAGTATAACCAGTTATGCAAATTGCATAACTGGTTATTTGATAAAATAAAAATATATTCGAGGAAGCAATAACCGGTTATGAAAAGAGCATAACTGATTATTGGATTCTTAAAATAGAAATATGGGAAGTTCAGGAGAGCCAAAACCAGTTACAAGCATGTGATAACCGATTATTGGCTTCTCAAACAGACTCATGAGAGGTCCATGACCGATTACTCTAGGAGGGTAATCGGTTATGAGACTTGAGATTTGACTTAGTTGGCTAAGAATAATTGGTGAGGGCTTGTGACTAACCAATTCCTTGGCGTGAAAACATGAATCCAAGATGGGTACTGATAAATCCATGTAACGTAGTTATTTGTGCCCTATAATTATGCTTCATAGAATGCTATGTCCTTATTATTATGCATATATGGGAGATTTTATGCTTATAATGGTTGAATTTCCTTTCAATGTCTCTCGATATGCTATTGAGCAATTTGTGTATGTTCGTTAAATGATTAAGTGGATTTATAATTTATATTTAACTTAGTGATTTTCCTAATGTAGGATGAGCTTAAAACAGAGAAATTGGAGCGATTCAAGGCTCAAATGCCCAAGAGAAAGCTAAGGAGGCATTCCAGAAAAGAGCGTCGTGACACAAAGGAGTGTGCGCCGCGGCGCAAGAGTGCACCATCAAGATTTCATACAAAAACCCGAGGCTAACGCACCATGGTCCTTTGTGACCGACTCAATGAGCGCTGCGACACGAAGGAGTGTGCGCCATGACGCGATGTGCAGAACTGAGCCTATTAATAGATTTTTATCAGATTTTGTTAGTATGGCTTTTTAGGTTAGAGAAGTTGTGCTTGGTTCTTCATTTTCTGAGGCTAAAAGAGGCCAAAGGAGCCAAGGTTGGAGGCTATCTTCCTCATGGAGGGAGATTCAAGCATCAATGACAACATCCATAAGCCTTTCTTCCTTTTTCTCTTTGTTTTCTTCTTTTTCTCATTCATTAAGCATGTTTTTTGATTTGTAATCATGTGTTCAATGATGTAGCAGCTGTTTTAGGGAATACTTTGAATCTTTTTTATGGATATTAATGATTTTATTCTCCTATGAGTTTGTATGGATGTATGGTTTTGTTCAATCATATGGTTCTTAATGTTTTTGAAGGTTTGATCAGGTTTTGAATGATTTATTAAAGTCTGATGAACCTAGACATAGGAATTTGGATTTTAGATCTAATGTATAGTTGATGCATGTTCAATTCTATTCCAATGGCGGGATGAGTTAATTCACTAACTAGATAGAAATATACCTTTTAGCTATGTATAGTGTGTGTTTAAGAATAGATCGTTCAAGAGTGGATTTTGTGTTAGCTCTCATGGAAACATAGTGAGTTGGGCAATTAAAACTATGGTTAGATGACGTAGACATAGGCTTTTAGCTCATGAAAATTCTCAAACTAACCTAATCATTTCATTTATGTTTATGAAAAGGATTGCATGTTTTTGGTTGAAGTAAGGGGTGAAGAAGGATTTTCCTAAACTCTATCCATTATGTTATTTTCATTTATTGTTTTATAGTCTTTAGTTTAATTGCTTTCCCTATTTTATATGTTCTTGAATAGAATTAGGTAAGCTATTGGTTAATACTTAGCATTGGAAGTAAACTTATCCTAGAGGGAACGATCTTTACTTTTCACTTTATTACTTGAATGACCCGTGCACTTATGGCCTATTTTAGGACAAACAGGTACAAGGATGTGGAGCCTCGAGAAGCTAAATTTCATGCATAATAATGAGATTGACTAGATAAATGCCTTATGTATGATATGAGATTGATTTGAGGTTTATTTCATGCATGATAATGAGATTGACTTGAGAAATGCTTTATGCATGATTTGAGATTGATTTGAGATTTATTTTATACATGACGATGAGATTGATTTGAGAATGATTGATTGATTGAGTAACCCATTACCTAGGATATCCTTGGACCTAGGAGTTGACTTGGAAATAATGGTTGAGGATGGACATTCCTCCTTCTTTACCTGAGTCTTCCAGGGTCAATGTGTAGTGGAGGATGGATTTCTCCACTCTATATTTGAGGCATTCCTAGGCTAGAGATTGTGTGAGGACGGATGATATCCTCCTTATCAAAGTAGTTGAGGATGGATAATTCCCTCTCTACTCACAACTCTATAAAGGATGGACATTCCCTCTATGTTGTGGCTGTGTAGCGTGATAGACCACTACAAATGGGTTACTCGAAGTAGTTCTGCGTAGCGTGATAGACCGCTACAGCTGGGTTGATGTGCACTAACTCAGAAAAATAGACTACTTATAGACCGCGACCTTTGATTTGATTGATGACACATGGGTCCTAAGAATTTGAGAACATGAGACTTGATAAATTAAATTATGATTTGATGGATTGAATCCTGATGGTTTGAAACATGACAAACCTTGAGATTTGAGATTTATTGATACTGATTTAGATTTATTGAGTTAAGATTTGATAAGATGATTTACCACTAAATGATTTCAAGGTTTTTCATAATTATAAAATGAACTGTCTATTTCGGGAAGATGAAGGACTTGAATTTGGCTTTTTGCCACCTTCCTAGAAATGTAATGACTGATTTTAACTGATTTTCCTTGAAATGACTAAAACCATTGTGATGACATGTTTTTGAAACTACTACTGAGAATTGTAAAATTCTCACCCCATTTCTTTAATTTCCATGATGATTCCAAGATAGGCCCCCTTTTAGCTTGTAGAGATGGAGATATACCTGAGCTGATGAGAAGGAGTTATTTCTTTTCAAATTACTGTTGTACTTGGTTATACACCTTTCTTTTGGGTCTTTAGAGCCAAATGATGTATTTGTTATAGTTTGATGTACTTGAATAGATATATTGTATAGGACTTCTTTTCACGGATATGTAATATGTATTTCCACTTCAAGCTCTTATTTTGTATATTATATATGTTTATTTTCAGAAAATTTTGATATTGAATTTGTGACATCCTTTGATGCGATTCTTAATGCATAATTCTAGCTATGTCATTAGCATAAATATTAGGATGTTACATTTTGGTATCAGTGCAGTTCATCCTGTAAGAGCCTGGGTATGGACTAGCTATGCTTTTAGCGTGTGTGTCATGTATTTTCCTATCATAATATTGAATAAATTAATGGACTTGAATGATAGCCTTATACGTATGTGCTTATAGTTACTCTTGCATGGTTACATGGTATTGAGCTTGATCACCTTAGTATATGATGTTCTGTACATGTAGGACATTATGGCATTGTCGTCAAGGTGCACTCAGGGAGGTAGACCATCCGCTAATGATAGTGTGGCAAAAATGAGGGAAATATTTAGGGAGATGGCTGCTTCTATGGCATCTGCCATGAGGGAGTAGCTAGAGAGAATAGGCAATAACTAATACCCTCAGCAGGAAAATAAGGCAGAAGCTGGGAAGGATCAGAACTTTCATCTCCTTGCAGAGTTCAAGAAATGCAGCCCACCCTCTTTTCTATGGGGAATATGATCCACTCAAGGCCCAAGAATGGATCAAGGAGCTTGAGAAAATATTTGATGTTTTGACCTATTCCGATGACTGGTGGGTGTCTTTGGCCTCCTTTATGATGAAAGGAGAGGCTAAAAATTGGTGGACTGAGTCTAAGAGATCACTTGAGGCTACTGGAACTCAAATCTCTTGGGAGGTGTTTAAAAACACTTTCTTAGAGAAGTAATTCCCTCCAAATGTCCAAGAATAGAAGGAAATGGAATTTTTGGAGTTGAAACAAGGTAGCATGACCGTGAGCCAATATTTGGCAAGATTTGAAGAGCTGGCTAAGTTCTCATCTTATCTCAAGTACAACCCAGATGAGAAGTGGAAATGCGTCAAGTTTGAGAAGGGCTTGAGAGGAGACTTGAAGGAAAAGGTGAAGCCTTTTGAGATCTAGACTTTTCATGCTTGGTCAACAAATGTAGAGTCTAAATTTATTTCTTATGAGTTAAATCAACCTATGTATGCTTTGCTCTTAAATGTAGGGCAACCCATTCTTTTATTTCTTATGACTGTGTGAAGGAGTTGGAGTTACCTATTTCAAACCTTCCCTATGACCTGTCAGTCTCCACTCCCAAGAATAAACTAGTAACCACTTCTCAGATTTGTCTAAATTGTTGTAAGACCATTGAAAATAGAGATTTCCTTGTGAACCTGATTTGCTTACCCCTGGTTGATATAGTTCTCATCTTAAGCATGGACTGGTTGTCAAAAAACTATGTCATTTTAAATTGCTCCGATAAGACCATAGTTTTCCTCAGACACTCCTTCTTTGAATACATTTTCTAAGTCAATATACTTGAATGCTAGTCAAGTCACTAACTCCCTAGCAGAAGGGGCTGAGGGTTATGTTCTCCTCTTTTCATTGAATTCCAAGAGAGAATAGAGTTTGGAGAGTATCCATGTCGTGAGAGAGTACCCAGAGGTGTTTCCTGATGAAGTGAGTGAATTGCCACTTGAGAGAGAGATTGAATTTGCTATAAACATAGTTCTAGGAATAGGACCTATCTCAATAGCACCCTACAGGATGTCCCCTCTAGAACTTTCAGAGCTTAAGAAACAAATAGAAGAGTTATTGGATAAAAGGTTTATCTGACATGGTGTCTCACCATAGGGAGCGCCTGTACTCTTGGTGAAGAAGAAAGATGGTAGCATGAGGTTGTATGTGGATTATAGGCAATTGATCAAAGTGACAATTAAGAACAAATACCCACTACCTAGGATAGATGATTTGATGGACTAGTTGGGGGGAACTATAGTGTCTTCAAAGACTGACTTGCGATCTGGATACCATCAAATCAGATTCAGAGAAGAAGATATCCCTAAGACTATCTTTAGGACTAGGTACGGGCATTATGAGTATCTTGTAATGTCCTTTGGCCTGACAAATGCACCTTTCATTTTTATAGATTATATGAACAAGAGTTTTAGGCCATACCTTGATATATTTGTTATTGTTTTCGTAGATGATATTCTCATTTATTCAAAGACAACCGAGGAGCATGAAGAGCACTTGAGGATAGTCCTAGAAATCCTGAAAGAAAAGAGATTGTTTGCTAAGTTGTCAAAATGTGAATTTTGGATGAAAGAGGTGTAGTTTTTGGGACATGTGATATCTAGAGAAGGAATATCTGTGGATACCAGTAAGATTGAGGTAGTGTTACGTTGGGAAAGACCTACTACCATAACAGAGGTTAGGAGTTTCTTGGGTTTAGCTGGATATTATAGAAGGTTCATAAAGGGTTTTTCCCAGATAGCGTTACCTTTAACTAGGTTGACTAGGAAGGGAAGCACCTTTGAGTGGACCCAAAGATGTGAGAACAACTTCCAAGAGTTAAAAGAGAAATTGACCACCACACCTATGCTAGTAATTCCTGACCCATAAGAAAACTTTAAGGTTTATTGTGATGCTTCTAAAAATGGGTTAGGTTGTGTCTTGATGCAAAATGGGCGAGTAGTTGCTTATGCTTCTAGGCAGCTTGGACCCTATGAGGAAACTACCCCACCAGCAGTTGTGTTTGCTTTGAAAATTTGGAGACATTATCTGTATGGGGTTAAGTTTGAGGTCTTTAGTGATCACATGAGCTTAAGATACCTGTTTGATCAAAAGGAATTGAAAATGAGGCAAAGGAGGTGGATGGAGTTTCTAAAAGATTATGATTTTGAGTTAAAGTATCATCCGGGTAAGGCCAATGTAGTGGTCAATGCGTTGAGCAGAAAACTCTTACATGTGTCCCGAATGATGGTACAAGAGATAGAGCTCCTTGAGAGCTTTAGAAATTTGAGCCTAACAACTGTGTTACCACATGGTTTGAGTTTACAGAAGTTAGAGATTCAGAATGATTGGAGGACTTAAATTAGAGAAGCTCAGGAGGAAGATGAAAACTTTGAGGCTGATTGGTGAGCAAATCCAAATAGGAAAGAAAAAAGATTTTAAGAGGGCACAAGATGGGGCACTTATATTTAGAGATAGACTTTGTGTTCTAAGAGAAAATGAAATCAAGGAAAAGATCCTAGAGGAAGCCTATAAAAGCAAATTCACCATCCATCCCGGAGCCACAAAGATGTATCAAGACGTCAAGAATGTATTTTGGTGGCCAAACATGAAAGGAGATATAGTAGAATACATGTCAAAATATCTAGTATGCCAAAAGGTGTAGATAGAGCATTAAAAACCTTTTAGACCTCTCCAACCCCTAGCGATCCCTGAGTGGAAATGGGAAAATATATCTATGGATTTTGTGATGAGGTTACCTAGGACCAAGTTAGGTCATGATTCTATTTAGGTTATTATGGACAGACTGACTAAGTATGCACACTTCTTGGCCATCAAAGCAAATTGGTCACTGGATAGGTTGGCACAACTTTACCTTCAGGACATTATGAGATTGCATAGGATCCTCTTGAGTATTGTATCAGGCCGAGACCCTAGGTTCACCTCTAGGTTTTTGGGAGCCATGCACAAGGTCTTTGGGACAAGGTTGAATTTTAGCACAGCCTATCATTCGCAAAAAGATGGCCAGACTGAAAGAACCATTCAAACCTTAGAGGATATATTGAGAGCCTATGTCCTTGATTATCAAGGTAGTTGGGATAGGTTCTTACCTTTGATAGAGTTTGCCTATAACAATAGTTATCACACTAGTATAGAGATGGCACCTTATGAAGCCTTGTATGGCAGAAAATATAAATCATCTTTATGCTGGTGCGATACTGGGAAATAGACTATGCTAGGTCCAGAAATGGTTAGATCACCACAGAGTAGATTAGAATGATCAAGGATAGGATGTTAGCGGCCCAAAGTAGGCAAAAGAGTTATACGGATGAGCAGAGAAGGCCCTTGTAATTCGGTGAAGGAGAACATGTGTTCCTTAGAGTCACTCCCACTACTGGAGTTTGTAGGGCTATTAAGACTAGAAAGTTAACTCCATGATTTCTTGGTCCTTTCCAAATTCTGAAAAAGTCAGACTTGTTGCTTACCAAATAGCCTTACCTCCTAATTTGTCAAACCTCCATGTCTTCTATGTTTCCCAACTCTAAAAGTATAACCCAGATCCTTCATAGATTTTAAGCAATGATATGATACAGTTAAAAGATTATTTAACTTTTACAGTTAAACCTGAGAGGATTGTGGATAGAGCTATGAAAGAACTCAGAGGGAAACAGATTTCCTTGGTAAAGATGTTATGGAAGGGAGGTGACTCAGAAGAGGCCACATGGCAACTGGAACCCCACTTGATGGATGATTATCCAGAGCTTTTTACATGAAGTAAGTAAATTTTGAGGACAAAATTTATAAAAAGGAGGGGAGAATTATAACATTCTCTCCAACCTAATATATTTAAGTATGATGGAGAAGTTCAAAAAAATATTGATAACAGATCTTTGATAATTTTGGAAATGGTTGCGATAAAGTTGAGCATAAACCATAACACAGTGAGTGAGAAAGAACTGTCAGAAGTATCAGTACTGATAATCCAGTATAAGAAAAATGAAGGAATGGTGATGTGGAAAATCAGAGGAAATTCTAAGATTTTCTATGAGATATATGAAAGTTGAAAAATTCTATTCTGAGAAATTTAAGTGTCTTTAACAGATATGAGGCATACAGTGAATTTTTGAGTTTTGAAACTCTTTCCCACGCCCTTGTCACTGTAGTTGTATGCTCACTCTCCCAAGTAGAAGATATTTTGATTATTTTATCATTTTTCTTCATCTTTCTCTACACTCACACATTACCATTCTCTTATTCTCTCATTCCACTTTCATCTCACCTCTTGCATTCTCTTATTTTGCCTCCACTCACTCACCATTCTCTCCATGTTTTTATTATGTGGTTAGCAAAAAAAGAAGAAGGAAGCAAGAACAAGAGGAAGAACAAAGGAAAGAGGAACAACAAGGGAAAAAGGGAAGAAGATATAAGCTAGGTAGGGGATGTTTTCTCAACTTTTTCTTTTAAAACGTGTTTTCTCATAGATTTGATATAAAACTTGTTTGAATGATGGATTAGAACTTCGGCTTTCACAAGAATTGGTTTTTTAACTAATTTTTGCTCTTGAACTTGAAATAATGATGGTTTTGAGCCTTGTGAAAGTGGTATATTGATGGATTGAGGATTACCCATTCATGCATTGTTGCATTATGATGTCATGATCTAATGTTGAATGAGATTTTGATTGATTTTGATATGAGATTGGTTGAGTTTTTGGGTTTCCTTCTCCCTTGCTCTGATTTCACGTTCTTGAGAACCCAAATAACCGATTATGGGTGGACTATAACCAGTTATTGGAGCAACTAGGGGGCTTCCATGCATTCCATAACCATTTATGAATTCACCATAACAAGTTATTAGTCTCAGATAGAGGCTTGATACACGAGTATAACCGATTATGCAAATTGCATAACTAGTTATTTTCTAAAATAGAAACGGATTAGAGGAAGTAATAACCGATTATTAAAAGAGCATAATCAATTATTGGATTCTTAAAACAGAAATGTGGGAAGTTCAGGAGAGCCAATAACCGGTTATATGCTTGTGATAACCAATTATTGGCTTCTTAAATAGACTCACCAGAGGTCCATGACCGGTTACTCTAGGAGGGTAATCGGTTATGAGACTTGAGATTTGACTTAGTTGGCCAAGAATAACTGGTGAGAGCTTGCGACTAACCAATTCCTTGGTGTGAGAACATGAATCCATGATGGATACAAGGGTGTGGAGCCTCAAGAACCTTAATTTCACGCATGATAATGATATTGACTTGAAAAATGCTTTATGCATTATATGAGATTTATTTGAGATTTATTTCATCCATGATAATGAGATTGACTTGAGAAATGCTTTATGCATGATATGAGATTTATTTGAGATTTATTTCATGTGTGATAATGAGATTGACTTGAGAAATGCTTTATGCATGATATTAGATCGATTTGAGATTTATTTCATGCATGGCGATGAGATTGATTTGAGAATGATTGATTGATTGAGTAACCCATAACCTAGGATATCCTTGAACCTAGGAGTTAGCTTGGAAATGGTGGTTGAGGATGGATATCTCCTTACCACCTGAGTATTGAGGTTGAGGATGGACATTCCTCTCTCTTTACCTGAGTCCTCTAGGGTCAATGCGTAGTTGAAGATGGATTTCTCCTCTCTACATTTGAGGGATTCCTAGGCTAAAGATAGTGTGAGGATGGATGATATCCTTCTTATCAAAGTAGTTGAGGACAGACAATTCTCTCTCGACTCACAACTCTATAAAGGATGGACATTCCCTCTGTGTTGTGGCTGTGTAGCATGATAGACCGCTACAAATAGGTTACTCAGAGTAGTTATGTGTAGCGTGATAGACTGCTATAGCTAGGTTGATGTGCACTAACTCAGAAAAATAGACTACTTCCATGGTAATGTGATAGACCGCTACCTTTGATTTGATTGATGACACATGTGTCTTGACAATTTGAAAACATAAGACTTGATAAATTAAATTATGTTTTAATGGATTGAATCCTGATGATTTGAAATATAAAAAACCTTTATATTTGAGATTTATCGATATGGATTTAGATTTATTGAGATAAGATTTGATAAGATGATTTACTATTGAATGATTTCAAGGTTTTTCATAATTTTAAAATGAACTGTCTATTTCGGGAAGAGGAAGGACTTGAATTTGGCTTTTTACCACTTTCCTAGAAATGTAATGACTGATTTTAATTGATTTTCCCCCGAAATGGCTAGAACCATTGTGATGACACGTTTCTGAAACTACTACTGAGAATTGTAAAATTCTCACCCCATTTCTTTGATTTCCATGATGATTCTCAAATAGACCCCCTTATAGCTTGTAGAGATGGAGATACACCTAAGATGATGATGAGGAGTTGTTTCTTTTGAGATTACTTTTGTACTTAGTTGTACACCATTCTTTTGGGTCTTTAGAGCCAAACGATGTATTTGTTATAGTTTTATATACTTGAATAGACATATTATATAGGACTTCTTTTCACGGATATGTAATATGTATTTCCACTTTAGGCTCTTTTTTTGCATATTATATATGTTTCTTTTCAGAACATATTGATATTGAATTTGTGACATCCTTTAATACGATTGTTAATGCATAATTCTGGATATGTCATTCGCTTAAGTATTAGGATGTTACACAAGTAATTAAAACACATCAAACACCTCTGGAACTCATTTTGACCTACTATGCACCAAGGATGCATCCACGGTGAAAATGATAAAAAGAGATGAATAACAATTTTATCCCCTACTTTTTGCAGCTGAGATGTAGATTCAAGCTTTGGAGGATCTCAAACTTTAGCCTTCCCTTTAGCTTTCCTATTTTTCTCCTCATCTTCCTTGTTCTTTCCTTCCTCTTCTTTCCTTTCTTCTCTCATAGTTTCTGCTTCTATTTTTACAGCAAAGAACTGTGAATAAGGAAATACAAAGGATCTATTTAACTTATAAGGCCTTTAAGGCCATATACTGAAAAATCCTGATCTACTAAAAATACTTTGATTTAGCTAAATCAAGATTTCAAACTTTTAACAACTTTCAAATAAATACTAAGATTCATTAAAATTATTGTTTCATTATTATCATATTTTTTCATATCTGCTGCTAGTCAATCTGGCATGAAATGCACAACTAGTATGCCTAAAAATACTAAACTAACTCAGTTTACCTTGAAACTTTAACTACATCTTGTTTCATACAACTGTGGCCTAGAAATAAATTATTCATATTTATTTCCTTCATCTAAGCAATTTATGTTATTATCTGAGTTATTTTAAGTTACTTTTCACTTTCGGTGTTGTAACAAAGTTCCTAAACTAACTCTATTTGTCACAAAATTAAACAGGCATGTTAAGCAAATCATATGTTACCTTTTGTACACATAAACAAGTCTAACATGTCATTAAGGGTATTACACTCGCCTTGGAGACGCCATAGTTTCCTGTACACACAGAACAATATATATTGAGATAGCTAATTCCAATATCATGTAATCGTACAACAGTAGTTCAAAAAAGTCATACCAAAGGTAGGTCATACAATTCAAACAAATACTCTCACAAGAGACAAGGAAATATATAACCCAAAGAGGAACTCCTAAACATGCCTAAGCATAGTAAGTCTACACCCCGACTTAACAGGATAAACTTCTCTGATACCATAATGTAACACCCTAATATAATTATTGTAAAATAAATGGAACATTTCAAGATAGAATATATCAAGCATGTCACTTTCTAAGAAGATGAAAAAGATCATATATAGAGAGCCACAAATATGAAAAAGATCATATATATATACATCACTACCAAGAAAGCCACACTGTAATACATAAACTTTTATACAACTATTCTGTAAGGTAAATAAATACAAGCTGATACAAAAAAAAATAGTTAAATTAAGCCTTCTGCTTCTTCTTTTTCTTGCCCATTTTCTCTTTTCGAGGGTTTTCACCTAGATTTACAAGGAACACATAGGGGTGAGAACTCACAAAATTCTCAATATTAGCATACCTATACCACCAGTTATTTATTTAGCAACAAATAAACAAACTAAAAACATACACACTCTCTATATAACAGAATATTCAAAAATCAATAATGTCAAAGAATCACCTATACAACCCTAAGATACCATTGAACAAGCATCCAAGCACGACAATTGCCTATACAATTGTCAACAATGCAATATTTTATGTAATGAGGTATAATTATGCTCACACAAAGCTCTAATAACATGATTATGCAATGATAATGCAAGTTTTAGTTTTTGAAAACACAAGATATTTACTTATTTCCCAAGAACCTCCATTCATTATATATACAAAGCAGGATAAGCCTAAAAGCTTATATCTCACTTGGTAATAGGTAGAAGCCTTCCCCTCACCAATGTAAGAGTACTACTTCCATCCCCATGCAGGTAACCCTGACTATACTAGCATAAATGCAAGGAGAATTTAGATCCAACACCTCATTATTAGGTCATATGGTTGTGCACACTATCTAAGGTTACAATACATAAGAAACTAGTAAGTATCAAGTTTGAAAACTAAATATCCAAGAGTAAGTTCAATTCACAATTGAAACAATCACAAGATCCTCATAACCTAGTGGCAAAGCAATACTAGTACTCGAAAATTCTTAGGCTCACTTATCCAAAAAAAAAAAAACAAGAACCATGTCACTAGCACTTTCATACCTAGAACCTCACATCATCACCTCACAAATGATTTTCAAGACAACCTCATGTTGTGCAAGGTTCAAGATACCTCCTATGGCATTCTTAACTCAAAAATGCCTAATGTTTCATAACTCCTCACATATGATAAGCGGTTATTCTCTCCAAGAAATACCCCTATTAGTGCCTCAACACAGTTAGGAAAGCATATAAGAGTGATCAAATCACTTAGGAAATTCCAAAACATCAAAAACACAATGTTGGAAGATCTTGGAGCCCACATTGTGGCACGACCTAGGCACGCCATGGTGCCCTGCTCTCTAGTTTTAGTATGATGCACCTCACGCCTCGGTATGGCATCCTTACGTCGCAGCACACGTAGCAAAATCAGCCTCACACCTTGGCCTGGCCTCCTCACGCCACTGCGGGCATAGAAGAAAATGGTTTCTGTAGAAACTATGTACTGTTCCATTGGAATAAGTCACGGATTTTGGCCCCTCCAACTTAGTTTCTAGGTGATTTAAGGTCCCTTACCAATCCACTAACACTTAGGAATCATTAATCTCTGATAACTCCATAAAAATGTAGTTATTTGTGTCCTATATCTGTGTATAAATAATGCTTAGTCCTTGTTTGTAATGCATAGATGGAAGGTTTTAGGCTTATATTTGTTGAATTCTAATTTGAATATATTCCTTTATGTTTTGAGCAAATTGTGCTTATTTGGTAAGTGATTGAGTGGATTTGTAACTGTTATTGATTTGGTGATTTCTCTATTATAGGAAGGGCTTAAAACAGGCTGATATATGGAGCATTTGAGCCAAAATTGGAAGAGAAAGCCAAATGAGCATCTCAGCTACTCACGTCGTGGCGTAGGTGTGTCAATGCCGTGACGTGGTGCATATCCCCTGCTTCAATACATAGGACCCGAGGCTATAGTGCCGTAGTGCAAAATAATGGACTCTGTAGCGTCTATGACCTAATTGAATACGCGTTGCGGCGTAGGCATGTTAACACCACGGGTTTTTCTAAGCCTATAATACTGATATATTAGATTTTGTAGAGAGAACTTACTTAGTTTAGAGAGCTGCGGTTGGGTTTTACTATTTGGAGTTTGAGGAAGCCAAGGGAAGCAAGGTTGAAGTCCATCTTCTTCATAAAAGGAGATTCAAGTATCAAAGATCATATCCATGAGCTTCCTTCCTTCTCCTTTCTCTTTTCTCTATTCCATCTATCTTGAGCATGAGTTTTGTGGCTCTATTTTCATGTTCAATGATTAGCTAAGCTATATTTAGGGATTACTTTGAATGCTTCTATATATATTAATGATTTTGTTCTTCTTTTGAGTATATATTGATGTTTTGTTTTGTTCAATCATATGGATCTTAATGCTTTTGATTGTTTAATCGACTTTTAAGTAATTTGTTGAAATCTGATGAACCTAGACATGGGAATTTGGATTTTAGATCATACATGTGGTTGATGCATGTTTGATTTCATTCAATTGGCTTGGATAAGTTGATTTTCTAACTGGATAGAAATATACCTTTTAGCCATGCATAGTCTGTGATTGAGAATAGATCTTAATGAGTGGATTCTGGTTCTACCTAAGGAGTTAGGTAAATGAAACTATGGTTGATTGACCTAAACATAGGCTTTTAACTAAATCAGATTCTCAAGCTAACTTAACAATTCATTGATATTGCTTGTAAGGATGACATGTCATTAGTTAAAATAGGAGGTGAAGAAGTATTCTCTAAAACTCTAAACCTTATCTTTATTGTTTTGTAGTTTAGATTTAGTTTAATTGTATTTTCTCTATTTTTATGTTCTTGAATAGAATTAATTAAGCTATTGGTTGATACTTAGCTTTGGAAGCCAATATCCTCGTGGGAACGAACTTTACTCTTCATTGTATTACTTGAATGACCCGTACACTTACGGTACACAATTGGTCTAACAAGTTTTTGGCGCCATTGCCAGGGATGATGGTTTAATTCTATATTACTAATATCAACAATGATTTAGTAAGTTCTAATTCAAGCTGTATATAGTCTATTTTGGTGACAAAGTCCTGCCAGGATTGTAAATTAGGCCCTTCTTAGGAGGACACCCAAGTTTATGTTAATTATTGTCATTACTTTTTGCATAAATAAGTAGTATGTTGATTTTGTATGTTAATACTTATATGTTTATACTTATTTGTTAGTATGTTGATTTTGTAAAGTTTTAAGTCTTATTTATGTTAATACTTATATATGTTAGTATGTTAATATGGTAGTTTTATGCTTTTGTTAGTTTTTATGTTTTAGTAAGTTTTAAGTCTTAAACATGTTAGTATGTTGATTTTGTTGTTTTATTATATTTCTATTATAAATATTATAATTTAACATTTTGAACAAGTTTTACAGGTGTTGGAGACCCCTTTGAAGCAGAACTACCAGCAAACTATTTTTGCTGCAAGATTTTGTAGGCTAGTCTCTCACGCCACGGCGCAAGGAACTTAATGCTGCGATGCTAGTGTGATTTTTTTACAGAATTCTATAGACAAGCTATAGGTCGCGGCTCAGGCAGGTTTATGACGTGGCATTGTGCTCTATTTTGTATATATTTCTTTTATTTTCATGTTATTTTTTACTTTAGTATGCTCAGACTAACAGTGTACATATTTTTTATAAGTTTAGGTGCCTTTTGTGCAATGAAAATGAGGACTCTGTCTCACTTAGGTTTGCGGGAGTATCATTACATGTTTTGGATGTTATACTAATGTATAGCATGTGATGATATTTTTTGTATACAGTAGTGATAGCCATCTTGTTATCTTATTTCTATATTGCTTTGGCTATTACTGAAGGGGTTTGGAAGAATTTTCAATTTTTAACATTATGCACATGATGTTATGCATGCTTGAATTGAGAAAGTTAAATCGATTTGAAGGCATGATAAGTTGCAATTTACTGGTGTTATTATGGTTGTTCAATGATATGAAAGGTTGCTATTTGCCCCATTTTGAGTGAAACCTTATGTGATCAAGAAGTGTGTGAAACATTTTAGTTATTTTTTATGCATGATTTACATTCCACTTAAATGCACATGTAACTTTGAAAATGATAAGAGTGCATGTCTAGATAAAGTTTATGGATGTACATGTAGAGTTTCAATTATTCTAGAAATTATTTTTGAACTTTCTTAAGGCGAAATCCTAGATTATGCATGATTGAGGAAATTATTAGGGCACTGTTTGGACCGATTGAGCCTTAAAGGCTTACCCTGATATGAAGTATCCATAGGTCCCCTTTTGAAGCCTTATAATTGTTTGGCCTTATATGTTAGCCATGGCAACCATTACCCAAGAGAGGGGTGAATTGGGTAATTATAAGTTTTAATACAACTTTAACAAATTATGCATTTTGAATAACTCAATTAATAAATACAGCGGAATAAGTCTAATAAATGTACAACTATTGAGGATTAATCAAATATAACTTGGGAAACATGATGAACTAAGTGAATAAGCTAGATATCAAGTTGTAACAATCAAAACATCAAGATATGCAACAGATAAATATATTTCACCAAATACTGAATTTAAAGAGTGTAGGGAAGAGAGAATCAAACTCAAGAATTTATCCTGGTTCAGCCACCAACTACTTGTGGCCTACATCTAGTCCCCAAGCTTAACTTGAGATTTTCTTCACTATCTCCTAGACTTCACGGGTGCTAGGAAAACCTTTGTACATACAAGAGCACTCCTCACACCTAGGGATACCTCACCCTTGTGCTAGAGCCTCTAATTCTTCAAGTTTCACAGGTGCTTGATGACCTTTACAATCAAGAGCACTCACAACACCTTTGGGATACCTCACCCTTTGTGTTTGAGTCTCACTATAAAGGATACCTCACCCTTTTCTCTCTTGAGGGATACCTCACTCACTTACAATGATTTCAAGGTGAATAGAAAGAATAGAAACTCTCACAAGAGTAGATATACAACTTGAAGAACAAAGTATGGATGATAGAAAGCTCTCTCAAGAATGGATAATACAAGTTGAAGCTCTTTGAGTATCAAGGATTCACACTTTAAAGCTCAAAATATAATTTTGATAATTCAAGGATCAAACCAAGTGTTCAAGAGTTTCTCCAAGTGTAAATGCTTCAAATATCACTTATATAGAGAGCTCAAATGATAAAATAGTTGTTGGTAGTATTTAATAATGATTTTCTATGAAAACTAGCTGTTTATAGCCGTTAGAAACGTTCCTGGGAACTTGGTAATCGATTACAAACTTCATGTAATCGATTACACCGTTTCTGTCAACGTTGTAATCGATTACATGACTTGTGTAATCGATTACACAATTTCTGGTTTTCAAAACCGACTTTAAAAGGTCATAACTTCTTCATTTCTTATCCAATTAAAGTAAATGACCACTAATTAGAAAGATCTTTGAGTCTATTTTGATATGAAAGAAGTTTAAAAACAAAACTCAAAGTATTTTGAAAGATATGATCAAAATAATAACCAAAGGTTAGATTTTCAAAACTCAAACTTTAATTGGTCATAACTTTTTTGTTTCTTATCCGTTTAAAGCAAATGGCCAGTCATTGGAAAGATCTTTGAGTCTATTTTGAAATGAGATAAGTTTCAAAGTAAAACTCAAAGTATTTTGAAAGTTATGATCAAAAGAGTAACTATATATCAGTTTTGCAAAACACAAACTTGACTATTTTTCATAGATTTGAAATACCACCAAGACTAGCTTTCCAAAAACATTTTGTTGGACATTTAACCATTTTAGAAACACTTGTAAAGATGTTTAAAACTTATTTGAGCTTAGTGTGATTCCTTTTTACATTTACACAAGATCTAAGTCCTATAAGCTATTCTTGAAGAACATTGGGACTTGATCTTTTGCTACCATCAATTCTTGATGTAATCCAACCTTCCAAAGAAAATCTTCTCTTTAAAACTTGCAAAAGCTTGGAACATCTTTTCATTCTCATCCTTCTTGAGTTGAGCATAGTTGTAATCTTTTGCTTTCTAGTTGCAATGCTCACTCTTGGTACTTGAACTATCCTATAAAGTATTGCTCACTTAAAACAAGCATAGTTAGTCCAAATTCATAACTTAATATTTTAATATGCATGATTCATAAATGTATAACTCTAGTTAGTCTAACATGCATATAAGAATGTTGCATATATCTCATTGCATAATTATTAAGTGAAGTATAACTAAATAAAGTACATAATCATGCATGATCCAATATATCTCATTAAGCACATCTATGTAACATGATCAACATTCTTTTGTGATGCATTTGTCATTTATTAAGCACAACTATAAAGCATAAGCATCATTCTTTTTGTCTTGTATTTGTCATCATCAAAACTTAACATATTAAATCATTGGGACAAACCTATTTCCACAATCTCCCCCTTTTTGATGATGACAAATCACTAAAGAAAAATGTGTTGAGCAATATAGAAGAATAGATATTCATGTAAGCATATCAAGAAATAAGTACAAGAACATATTTTTCTTTCTAATTTTCACTCCCCCTATTTGACATCAACAAAAAGGCTTGAGAAGGAAATATAATATTTTCTCCCCTATAGATAAAACTCATATTGTCAAGAAGGGTAGGATCTTCTCAATGAAAGAATCAAAAGATATGAAGTTTAAGAAAGTTTACTTTCTTTCTTTGATAGCTAGAAAGATAATAAGAAATGATCTTAGTTGATATGTTGATAGTATTAACAATAAAATATTTCATGTCAGACAAGGATAAAAGCTAAGAGATATAAGCAATAATTTAAGAACTAGGCTCTCCCTCAAAATATCAAATATAATGGTTTAACATAGTTATGCATATGTTCTTAGTCAATAAGGATATCGAAGAATGATATGTAAGATAAGTTCCCCCTTATTGAAGCACAAGATAGATAAAGGGAAATATGCATGCCAAGACCATATAAGCACATTACCATAAAGAAAAGCAAGGCATAGATACATATTCTTAATCCCTCAAAAAAAATCATTTTAAAAACTTCTCCCCCTTTCAAAAAGAATTTTATAATAACACATTACATTTCCAAAAGCATTTTAGAATGGTAGAAGAGTTTTATATTGAAATCACATATTCCTTGAGAGTAATCAAATCCAAGTCAAAAGAGCATTTGAAAGTTCATCTCCTCTTTTTCTCATTAAACAAGAGTCATGAAAAGATAAAACACTTTTGAAGAACAAGGCTTATCTTTTGAAGTATCAAGATGGTTTCTATAGAACATTTCAAAAGATCTATTTGAAAACTTTTTAAAGCATTTTCTCAAGATTTAATAAGACTTTTCAAAGCAAATAAAGAGAATACTACATTTATAGCACAAATTAAATGATTTCCAAATTTTCAAGACAATTAGGAGGTGAAAATACTTTCAAGTTCTTAAGACAAGTTCAAAAGATTCTCAAGGATATGGAACTTGAAAAGCTTCTTTCAAATATGATAGGAGATTTTGCCTTAAAAAAAACTTTTTAATCAAATAAGAAATTCTTTTCAAAAAGAGCATGATTCTCATAAGTGTTATACTACTAAGAAACCATAGATCAAGAGAATCATAGATATCAAACATTCATCATGATGAAATATGCTATAGAGATCAAAAAATGTATAGAACTAATATAAACCATATATGCAATGACAAAATTAGCAAGTTAATATCCAATTAGGCACTTTGTTAATGCTAAGCATACTTCTCATGTAAGGAAAGTATCTAATCTTTTAAGATCAATTTATCAATAAGTATCACACAATCCATAGCATATAAAATACTACAATAATTTAGGGATAAAGATGAAACCATTCATGTAATGAAAGAATTAGAAAACTGTGGTACGATAACTTTTGAAACCATTTATGATTCATTTCAAGATATACTTCATTAAAAAAAAAACATTGAAGTTCAAGGATAAGTTCAAGGAACAAAAATGAATCATTTACTTCTTATTTTCAAGATATGAATATATCAAGCAATTTCAAACAAGAAGACATATAATATTTTACTTTCCAATCTCCAAGTGAGTATATAAAATAATTAAGTATCAAAGAGAAATGATTAAAACTACTTATGAGCATGTGAACTTTTATATTTGAATAAAGAGAGATGGTCACAAGCTCAAGATAAGAAATATTATCATAAAACATGTCATTCCAAATAAGGTATGTACTTATCTAGCATGTTAGCATATGTAAAGATACTTTTAAAACATAATGCTAGAAAAGTACAACTTAAGGCATGTTAAGGCATAAAAACAAATCTCTACTTATCTAAATATCATATGATATTCAATTTAAATCTTAAATAAGGATAAGAGAATAATGTCACTGAAAGTGTACTCTTTGAGTTTTTGTAGGTGACTCCAACTTCCATGCCTCAAGGCTCCTTGAGAATGTTATGGTTCTCCATGTCATCCTTTTATGTTTTCATTACTCTTGGAGAACTTAGACCATTTTAAGTTTTCGCAACCTCAAGTAGCATGGTTATATTTCACTTCAAAGCATACTTGAGCTAATGGTCACCTTACAACACAATTCAAAGCATTTTCTTTGGTATCTGCTAATTTTGGATCCATAGAGGTTAGTCATTAATCATTAATCTATTATGCTCTTATAAATATCAATTTTTTCATAGTATGTAAATTGAGCACAACATATTTAAATAATCAATTACCATTAAGCATATAGCCAATAACATGCTTACTTTCATGATATATAGACAATTCAAAACAAAGCAAGCATACCTAGGTATTGTAGAGCCTCATGTACCAAGATATATAACAAATTAATGAACTATGGTACAATAAGAATAAACATAATCATGTGCTAAACAAAATATTTAGATTTTACCAAGAGCACATGATTCTATTAATCACTTAAGGCCTACAAGGAATATACCTCAAATTTATTGACTTTATAAGTGAATGTTCATGAGAGGTAAAAACTTTTCATACCTTGGCCTTGTTGATCAAGAAAACTCTTTTCTTTACCCATTGCTTCTCTTTTGGTATTTTAAACTTTGCTAGTTCCACATTTTGTACTTGAGAAGCTTTGGTTGGAGTCATCTTCCTTCTTTGATCAAAACTTCTACCATTGGGCTTTGAAAGCATTCCCCTTGATGATTCCTTCTTCACTTGACCAATTTGTCCATCCTTTTGAGAAGTTTTCTGCATAATTGAAATGCTAGGAGGACATTTTGGTACCCACTTCATCTCGGGTCCTTGAATGTTAGCACTAGAGCCTTTATGTTTTTTAGGAACCCAAACCATGTTATTTCTCATATAAGAATTTTTTCTATAATTGCACAAATGAGAAATATGTTCTAGGTGACCACAAAAATTGCAAACAAGTGAATTTAATGATGGCTTGGTCCTTTGAAGATCATTTTTGAAAAACTTGAGCCTTTGGTTGTTATTACATTCTATGTTATTTTTGCCACAAGCTTTACTTGAAATTCCATATGGAATAGCATCAATTTCATTCTTATCAACAACCATCGATTGTAAACAAATAGAATCATTAGCTTTGGCAAATTCACAATATAAGTTCTCCACTTGATTTTCTAAACTAATGCATTTTTTACAAGAAGTTGAGGTTTCACATTTCAAAAGCATTTCCTCATCAAGAAAAGTATATTCATTTTTCAAAATCTCAATTTCATTTTCAATGGAGGAAATGTTTTCTAAACAAGATAAATTTTTATTTTCTAAATTCAACAAACCATCATATAATTCAACATATGCACATTGTATCTCATCATAGGAGGGACTATAATATAGTTTAGCATTGTTTACCTCAATGTCCTTTTTAGCCATATATGAAGTAGTCTCCATTTCTAGCATATTTGACTTTTTAAGGGAATCATCATCTTCCTCATCAATTTTGTTTTGCTTTGCCTCTTCTTCAAATTGAGCACCATCATCACCAAGAGACATTAAGCTCATTTTCTTGCTTTGAACATGTTATTGAGGACATTTTTCAATGTTCTCTTCCGCTAGAGGATTTTGCTCTTCTTGCTCTCTATATATAACTTTATACACAAAATCATTATTAGCAAGATAGATAGAATCAATAGCATCCCATATATCTTTAGCATTAGAGCAATTCTTAATTTTAGCATAAGTATAATCATTTAAACTACTTCTCAAAATTCGCATAGCTCTAATATTAAAAGAAAAGCATTTCTTTTCATAGGCATTCCAAGTTTGTTTTGATTTACAAGTAAATCCATCAAGCACAATATCCCACAAATCAATATCAATAGATTGCATATAAATTTCCATTCTTGCTTTCCAATAAACAAAATTCACACCATCAAAGAATGGTGGTTTATCAATTTCAAAACCTTCCATTTTGAAAAGCTTTTAATAGTTGCCAAACAAATAAGGATTTTTAACTCCAAGCGGTTAAGCTTTTAATAGAGCACGAAGCTCTGATACCACTTGTTAGCCATAGAAACCATTACCCAAGAGGGGGTGAATTGGGTAATTACAAGTTTTAATACAACTTTGACAAATTATGCATTTTGAATAACTCAATTAATAAATGCAGCGGAATAAGTCTAATAAATGTACAACTATTGAGGATTACTCAAATATAACTTGGGATATATGACGAACTAAGTGAATAAGTTAGATATCAAGTTGTAACAATCAAAACATCAAGATATGCAATAGATAAATATATTTCACTAAATATTGAATTTAAAGAGTGTAGGGAAGAGAGAATCAAACTCAAGAATTCATCCTGGTTCAGCCACCAACCACTTGTGGCCTACATCTAGTCCCCAAGCTTAACTTGAGATTTTCTTCACTATCTCCTAGACTTCATGGGTGCTAGGAAAACCTTTGTATATACAAGAGCACTCCTCACACCTTGGGATACCTCACCCTTGTGCAAGAGCCTCCAATTCTTCAAGCTTCACAGGTGCTTGATGACCTTTACAATCAAGAGCACTCACAACACCTTTGGGATACCTCACCCTTTGTGTTTAAGTCTCACTACAAGGGATACCTCACCCTTTTCTCTCTTGAGGGATACCTCACCCTCTTACAATGATTTCAAGGTGAATAGAAAGAAAAGAAATTGTAACACCCCTCGATTTAATAACCACGACACAATCGTCATTATGTCACGGTCACTAAATTTCGGCGTGCTAACATTGTCAAATAACAAACTTTACAAAAATATTAATTATTTCGCATATGAGGAAAATAGGAGCCATGAATGAGTAGTTACATATATAACCAGTTAAATTATGAATTATAATATGTACTCGAATTACAGCATGTAATACTGGATAATCATCTTAAAACATACATATATCCAAAAAATACTTTATATAGGTAATGCAAAATAAAATATAAACTACCCATAATATATTTACGACTAAGGAGTTGGGCACTCCATCGAATCCCGAATGCGTGAGGCAATTCCGAGCTCACCCGTGTAGTGAAAAATACAGAATATGATCTTCAACCGCAGTCCTCTTCATGGTCAAGGTCAGATCCCCAGCAGGTCGCATATGCTTGTCAGTCCAGTCAACACGCCAGGTCTTGACACCACCAGTGAACATAGTTCAAACGAACCAATAAAACTCTCTTCGCGACGACATCACCAGATACAGTGGGTCAAACCAAGAAAGTGTAAAAGAATCCAACCTCGCTCCCACTTATAGCCTTTAACCAAAAATTTACATAGAGCAAGAAAAGTAAACGAAAGAGGCAAGACATCCTACCATCATTACCAATTATAGCATCAAGAAACCAAATGGCACAAAGCGCCCACATAGCATTTCCAAATAATAAGCATAGGCATTGAATAACAAAAGTAAACAAATAAGCAGTTCCAAGCAGTTATATATATATAACAGTAAGACAACAATTCCAATTATAATGACAATGTATGCCAGATAATTCATGGACTCACTATGCACATGTGCCCTCAATAGTCAAAATCCTACTCATGGAGCTAGACATAAAACAGTCGGAGAGAATGATCAGGGAGACATGCCAGTATCTCGTCAGCCATAAAATAAGTGCTTTTCAGAAAATAATTAATCATTTTGCTCGTCAAGGCTTTATATAGCGGCATTCTCACACGATCTCGATATAGGACTGTGGCCAGTCAGGATCGTCGGTGCGTTTGCATCGGTTTGTCTCACGGTCCAGAGGGGCTACCACTGCCCTCTGCGCGACACCCGTGCCCCGACGCCCTCAAGGCCAACTACAGGACCCCACTTGTCTATACTCACCCGCACTAAGGTGTGATCATCTCCTAGGCAACTCGGCCTTAACAAAGTCCAACGGACGTTCTCTTTCTTTTTGTGCAATGCATGACTCAATCATGCTTCTCATGACAACTTGGTCAATCATGCTTCAAATACATGCCATATCATTTAACAACAAGATTTGATCCCATTCACGGATCCACAACAAGCCAATAGTACATTTTAAGGATAACCATAATTTCCATTCATAGTCAAGATAGAAGTCAATCATTAAATTTATTATGTGCCTCACAAGCTCACCCATACTCATGTTCTACCCTGTTTATGAATCCCTAATTAATTTCTAGTCATCCAATTATTTATGATTAATATGCTTTTATTAGTCCAAAGGTTTTGAGTCCAGGAAGATACACGGTCGAATTCACCAACAAAGTCACAGATTTAATTACTAGGTGTTGGGTGATAAACCATGCTTGTGAATTCGATGGAGACAATGTATTTAGTGGAAAATTGAGGCCACCATTCGACGAAAAATAACATGGAAAAGGATGATAGATGGGAGAACATTTTATAACAAGATTGGCTAAAAATCAATTTCTGTCGAATGGAGGTTTTGTCGAACAGAGATCAAAACTGTCGAATTTTTCCAGAAGGTCAGCAGAAGTCCTAATTCGATGGATGTGGGTGTCGACGTTGGAGAAATCTCCCAAGTGTCGAACCGACGAAAACACTGGGCAGAAACTCTAATTCGATGGAACTGTCATTCTAACTCGACGGATTTTAACATTTCTAAATGATCAGGATATCAATTTCGACGGGTTTGGCCAGGAGTTCATACTCGACGGATTTTAACATTTTACTAAGTGATCAGGATATCAAATTCGATGGGTTTGGCCAGGAGTTCATACTCGACGGATTTTAACATTTTACTAAGTGATCAAGATATCAAATTCGACGAGTTTGGCCAGGAGTTCATACTCGACAGATTTTAACATTTTACTAAGTGATCAAGATATCAAATTCGATGTGTTTGGCCAGGAGTTCATACTCGACGGATTTTAACATTTCACTAAATGATTAGGATATCACATTCGACGGGTTTGGCCAGGAGTTCATAATTTTAACATTTTACTAAGTAATCAAGATATCAAATTCGACAAGTTTGGCCAGGAGTTCATACTCGACGGATTTTAACATTTCACTAAATGATTAGGATATCATATTTGACGGCTTTGGCCAGGAGTTCATAATTTTAACATTTTACTAAGATATCAAATTCGACGGGTTTGGTCAAGAGTTCATACTCGACAGATTTTAACATTTCACTAAATGATTAGGATATCATTTTCGACGGGTTTGGCTAGGAGTTCATAATTTTAACATTTTACTAAGTAATCAAGATATCAAATTCGACGGGTTTGGCCAGGAGTTCATACTCGATGGATTTTAACATTTCACTAAATGATTAGGATATCATATTCGACGGGTTTGGCTAGGAGTTCATAATTTTAACATTTTACTAAGTAATCAAGATATCAAATTCGACGGGTTTGGCCAGGGGTTCATACTGTTACTAGTTTTCACATGAAATTTCCAAATTTCTGTGCTCAACACCGTGACCATCCGAGAACCAATCAGAAGTCATTCCCTTCCATATTGCATATTCTAATACATCCAGATATATATCAGAACACATAAACAATCAAATAGCACACATACAATACAAACAATATGCAAAAACAGAATGACCCTCAACACCAATCACAGACGTTCCTAAATGCAAAATTAGGTTGAGGAGGAGTGTCTTCCTCTTACCTTGGAGAAGCACAAAGAAAGGCTGCTCCTTTTGGTCAGGATTTACGTTTTCAGCTTCCAGGAAATCCTTAAACATTTAAACTTGCAAAATCAAAACCCAATATTGAAATGAATACCCAAGGTTATCAAAATGACAGTGGGTTACGAAAATGAGAAGAGAGGAAGAAAAAGCTAAGAGCTTTACCTTAAAGCTCCAACCTTTAAGCTTCAAAGTAGAAGAGAATGAAGATGAAGAGAATGCAGAACTTTGAAGATGGTTTCCTCAATGATGGTGGTCCTCCAACACAGAATGGTGCAAGGAGTGTGACGGTTTTGAAGTACAAAATGAAGGTGTGGGTGGATGGTGTTTGCTGCTGTGGGGTGAAAGAGAAAAGAGAAAGATGAGTGAATAGTAGCTGTGTATTGGGAGGGGGGAAAATGTGAGAAAAAAGTGAAATATGCTCCCTCTATAGTCAAACGTGCTGCACAAAAATGGGAGGAGAGAGAGTGAATAGTGGCTGGGAAGGAAGTTTCCTAGAAGTTTCCTTGAAGCTTCCTTGAGAAGCTTCGTGCGCTTCTCGATAAAGTGCATAGTAAACTTGTCTCCTCAATTAAGTACATTTGACAGGTGATTTAATTACACTGTTAGAATTATTTTTCTCAGTGAATGAAAGTTACAACTGATGAAAATAATATTTTATTATTCATTAGATAATTTTATGATACAGCGATTTTATCTAGCAGATAAAACCTCGAAAAATGCAAACCTCACAAACTGTGCCCGGCCTCGGGTTTAGTAAGATCCCCCATCGACACATTGACAGTTCAAAGTTTACCAGCCTCAGGGAAAATATTTTATTTTCCCGGCTCTGCTTAGTGCACACGTAAAATGAGAAATATATTAAAATATTCAACATTTTTAGAAAATTCCACAAAAATCACAAATATTATAAAATGATTGTTTATAATGAAATAAATAAATTTTCGGGATGTTACAACACTCCCCTTCTAAAAAGGAATTTCGTCCTCGAAATTCATCGTATCTTAGAACAAACGCGACTGTGTTTCTTTCATTTTGTCTCCTAGATCTCGTGTTGTATCTTCAGCTGAATCAATCAAAATCACTGGCAATAAGGTTGCTTCCTTCCACTGAGCATCTTATATCAATAAGTAAAAACGCGTTGACGTCATGGGCCGATCAATAAAGATTCTATGCTCCTTGAGTCTTTAGCCATCCAACAGCCAACTCTCCAAACGACTGTACACCGCTGAATGGCTCTATCAAACTTATTCTTCTTGCTCACTGTAGTAAAAAACTAAGCGTACTTTCTTCTTAAGGTATTCGCTACGACGTTCGCCTCTTCCAGGATTATACTAAAATGGAAAAGTTGAAAACTTTCGAAACTTATAATCACCGTCTCTGCCTCGTGTTCAACTCATTCCAATAGGCCAAAATACCTTTGGCTCTTAAGATTACCATAGGCATTGAGAATTTCTCCTCGTAGAAAATACTTCTAGATCTTCAATGCAACTACAAAGCTAACTCTGAGTTGGTGTAAGGTAATCCTTCTCATGTATTCTTGATGGTCTTAAAGCGTACGTTACCATTCCTTCTATTTTGATCAAGCACATGTTCTAAACTTCCAATGCGAAGCATCACTAGGCATCTCAAAAAGTTCATTGGGATTGGACAGAATCATTGTTGGCAAGGTAGTCGAGTGTCTCTTCAACCCTTGAAAATCTTTCCTTATATGTACCAATCCTACAAACTTGACTCCAATGCATGAGTTAGACGAGAAGTATTGCCATTTTGAAGAATTCTGCAGTGAGTCCCCCGTACTATTCAGCTGATCCTTTAAAGTTATGAATTTGCCACATAGTCTTTAACCTGTCCCATTGAAGAGCTGCTCCAACTTGCGACTGATCTCCAATAGTTCCTTCTTTTAAAGATCACTTGACTCAAAAGTTAAACTGCCTCAAACCAAAATTCGTACTTGAACAGCTTCTAGCGTAACTCCTCATTCTTCTTCTGAAATTGAAGAACAACACGACAATTCTGTCTCAATAAGGAAGAAAGGTCTTGTTTGTGTAATCGATGAGTACTACCGAAGCGTTCATTACATAGAACGACATTACGAAATACCCATGGTGTTCACTACGTATCAGAGAAAGTTGCCTTAGAAATATACCCTTTTCTCAAATGATCTTAATGATAGTTGAGAACCCAAAATGATCTTGGAGAAAATAGCGGCGTCCTTCAATTGATTTGCCAAATCATCTTTGCTTGATTCGAACAGTTGTCTCATAGGGTAAGTTCTCATTTAACCATGCTAAACTTAGCACATTGTTATAGTTCAGATTCGGGAACACATTTACTCAATCGAAGTATACTAGTAACGTTATAAAGGTTAGAAAGAAAAATAGGGAAGTCGCTTGATTTACCACTGGACCTGCCTAACGAAGAGTATGATATGGTCCAATAAAACTTAGGAGTGAGTTTCATTAATTCACATCTAGGAAATTTCTGTCTCAAGAAGCACTAAGTTTCTGTTGAAATCGAATGACGAGACCCGTTTAGTAAATGATCAATTTCTTACTGAGATCGAGCTGATTCATGAAGAAAGTAGATGGTTGAATTGGAAAAGGGGTTCTACTTTCTAACAATAATAGGGTAGTTTTAAACAGACTTGTTGTAATGAGAGTAGACTTACAAATGAGAATAGTATCATTCGAGTCGAAAGGAAGTAAATATACAGACAACTCAATTCCAAAAACAAACTCTTAGAATTTCCTTGAAGCATTTTTGACAGAATATGCCTGGAAGATAACCAATCCCATCGTTAACATTACATCTAGTTTGCAAAAGAAGTGAACAAATCAGATCAACAGAAGGATTTAGTCTTTAACAAGTCATAGGACAATTTAAACAACTTGGCTACCATCAACAAGTTCTTAGCAGCCAAAACAGAAATAACTTACTCAAAAGATAACGAAGGTATGAACATCCCTATTGGATTCATATATTCATATATCATAAAGAAATGGGTTACCCCTAGAATTATACCGTAAAATCATAGGGTCATCAGTTGTAGTACAAGCTCCCTCGTTCAGGTCTTCAGTCTTGGATGTTTCTACTCCACTAGAGAAATTAACTCTCCTTTCTTTGTGAGATTGTGAAGTGCGTGTATTACAAACAAAAGGCTTTGTCCTTTACGAAGTACAGTTCTTAGCAACATGTCCTAACTCTCTACATTTGACGTGTTTGGCCAGGAGTTCATACTCGACGGATTTTAACATTTCACTAAATGATTAGGATATCACATTCTACGGGTTTGGCCAGGAGTTCATAATTTTAACATTTTACTAAGTAATCAAGATATCAAATTCGACGGGTTTGGCCAGAAGTTCATACTCGACGGATTTTAACATTTCACTAAATGATTAGGATATCATATTCGACGGGTTTGGCCAGGAGTTCATAATTTTAGCATTGTACTAAGATATCAAATTCGACGGGTTTGGCTAGGAGTTCATACTCGACAGATTTTAACATTTCACTAAATGATTAGGATATCATATTCGACGGGTTTGGCCAGGAGTTCATAATTTTAACATTTTACTAAGTAATCAAGATATCAAATTCGACGGGTTTGGCCAGGAGTTCATACTCAACGGATTTTAACATTTCACTAAATGATTAGGATATCATATTCGACGGGTTTGGCCAGGAGTTCATAATTTTAACATTTTATTAAGTAATCAAGATATCAAATTCGACGGGTTTGGCTAGGGGTTCATACTGTTACTAGTTTTCACATGAAATTTCCAAATTTCTGTGCTCAGCACCGTGACCATCCGAGAACCAATCGGAAGTCATTCCCTTCCATATTGCACGTTCCAATACATCCAGATATATATCAAAACACATAAACAATCAAATAGCACACATACAATACAAATAATATGCAAAAACAGAATGACCCTCAACACCAATCACAGACATTTCTAATATGCAAAAACAGATCCCCAGCAGGTCGCATACGCTTGTCGGTTCAGTCGACTCGCCATGTCTTGACACCACTAGTAAACATAGTTCGAACGAACCAATAAAACTCTCTTCACGACGACATCACTGGATACAGAGGGTCAAACCAAGAAAGTGAAAAAGAATCCAACCTCGCTCCTACTTACAATCTTTAACCAAAAATTTACACAGAGCAAGAAAAGTAAACGAAAGAGGTAAGACATCCTACCATCATTACCAATTATAGCATCAAGAAATCAAACGGCGCAAAGCGCCCACATAGCATTTCCAAATAATAAGCATAGGCATTGAATAACAGAAGTAAACAAATAAGCAGTTCCAAGCAGTTATATATATATAACAGTAAGATAACAATTCCAATTATAATAACAAAGTATGCCAGATAATTCATGGACTCACTATGCACATGTGCCCTCAATAGTCAAAATCCTACTCCATGGAGCTAGACACAAAACAGTCAGAGAGAATGATCAGGGAGACATGCCAGTATCTCGTCAGCCATAAAATAAGTGCTTTTTAGAAAATAATCAATCATTTTGCGCGTCAAGGCTTTATACAGCGGCATTCTCACAAGATCTCGATATAAGACTGTGGCCAGTCAAGATCGTTGGTGCGTTTACATCGGTTTGTCCCATGGTCCAGAGGGGCTACCACTGCCCTCTGCGCGACACCCGTGCCCCGACGCCCTCAAGGCCAACTACAGGACCCCATTTGTCTATTCGCTCCCGCACTAAGGTGTGATCATCTCCTAGGCAACTCGGCCTTAACAAAGTCCAACGGACGTTCTCTTTCTTTTTGTGCAATGCATGACTCAATCATGCTTCTCATGACAACTCGGTCAATCATGCTTCAAATGCATGCCATATCATTTAACAACAAGATTTGATCCCATTCACGGATCCACAACAAGCCAATAGTACATTTTAAGGATAACCACAATTTCCATTCATAGTCATGATAGAAGTCAACCATTAAATTCATTATGTGCCTCACAAGCTCACCCATACTCATGTTCTTCCCTGTTTATGAATCCCTAATTAATTTCTAGTCATCCAATTATTTATGATTAATATGCTTTTATTAGTCCAAAGGTTTTGAGTCCAGGAAGATACACGGCCGGAATCACCAACAAAGTCACAGATTTTATTGCTAGGTGTTGGGTGATAAACCATACTTGTGAATTTGACGGAGATAATGTATTTATTGGGAAATTGAGGCTACCATTCGACGAAAAATAACATGGCAGAAGAATGATAGATGGGAGAACATTTTATAACAAGATTGGCTAAAAATCAATTTCTGTCGGATGGAGGTTCTGTCGAACGGAGACCAAAACTGTCAAATTTTTCCAGAAGGTCAGCAGAAGTCCTAATTCGACGGATGTGGGTGTCGACGTTAGAGAAATCTCCCAAGTGTCGAACCGATGAAAACACTGGTCAGAAACTCTAATTCGACGGATCTGTCATTCTAACTCGACGGATTTTAACATTTCTAAATGACCAGGATGTCAATTTCGACAGGTTTGGCCAGGAGTTCATACTCGACAGATTTTAACATTTTACTAAGTGATCAGGATATCAAATTCAACGGGTTTGGGCAGGAGTTCATACTCGATGGATTTTAACATTTTACTAATTGATCAGGATATCAAATTCGACGTGTTTGGCCAGGAGTTCATACTCGACAAATTTTAACATTTTACTAAGTGATCAAGATATCAAATTTGACGTGTTTGGCCAGTAGTTCATACTCGACGGATTTTAACATTTTACTAAGTGATCAAGATATCAAATTCGACGTGTTTGGCCAGGAGTTCATAATCGACGGATTTTAACATTTCACTAAATGATTAGGATATCACATTCGACGGGTTTGGCCAGGAGTTCATAATTTTAACATTTTACTAAGTAATCAAGATATCAAATTTGACGGGTTTGGCCAGGAGTTCATACTCGACGGATTTTAACATTTCACTAAATGATTAGGATATCATACACGGGTTTTCAGGAGTTCATAATTTTAACATTTTATAAGATATCAAAGGATATCATATAGATTTTAACATTTCACTAAATGATTAGGATATCATAGTCGACGGGTTTGGCCAGGAGTTCATAATTTTAACATTTTACTAAGTAATCAAGATATCAAATTCGACGGGTTTGGCTAGGAGTTCATACTCGACGGATTTTAACATTTCACTAAATGATTAGGATATCATATTTGACGGGTTTGGCCAGGAGTTCATAATTTTAACATTTTACTAAGTAATCAAGATATCAAATTTGACGGGTTTGGCCAGGGGTTCATACTGTTACTAGTTTTTACATGAAATTCCCAAATTTCTGTGCTCAACACCGTGACCATCCGAGAACCAATCGGAAGTCATTCCCTTCCATATTGCACGTTCCAATACATCCAGATATATATCAAAACACATAAACAATCAAATAGCACACATACAATACAAACAATATGCAAAAATAGAAGGACCCTCAACACCAATCACAGACGTTCCTAAATGCTAAAATAGGTTGAGGAGGAGTGTCTTCCTCTTACCTTGGCGAAGCACAAAGAAAGGCTGCTCCTTTTGGTCAAGATTTACGTTTTCAGCTTCCAAGAAATCCTTAAACATTTAAACTTGCAAAATCAGAACCCAATATTAAAATGAATACCCATGGTCATCAAAATGATAGTGGGTTACGAAAATGAGAAGAGAGGAAGAAAAAGCTAAGAGTTTTACCTTAAAGCTCCAACCTTTAAGCTTCAAAATAGAAGAGAATGAAGATGAAGAGAATGCAGAACTTTGAAGATGGTTTCCTCAATGATGGTGGTCCTCCAACATAGAATGGTGCAAGGAGTGTGACGGTTTTGAAGTACAAAATGGAGGTGTGGGTGGACGGTGTTTGCTGCTGTGGGGTGAAAGAGAAGAGAGAAAGATGAGTGAATAGTAGCTGCGTATTGGGAAGAGGGAAAATGTGAGAAAGAAAGTGAAATATGCTCCCCCTATAGTCAAACGTGCTGCACAAAAATGGGAGGAGAGAGTGTGAATAGTGGCTGGGAAGGAAGCTTCCTAGAAGTTTCCTTGAAGCTTCCTTGAGAAGCTTCGTGCGCTTCTCGATAAAGTGCATAGTAAACTTGTCTCCTCAATTAAGTACATTTGACAGGTGATTTAATTACACTGTTAGAATTATTTTCTCAGTGAATGAAAGTTACAACTGATGAAAATAATATTTTATTATTCATCAGATAATTTTATAATACAGTGATTTAATCTAGCAGATAAAACCTCGAAAAATACAAACCTCGCAAACTGTGCCCAGCCTCAGGTTTAGTAAAATCCCCCGTCGACACATTGACAGTTCAAGGTTTACCAGCCTCAAGGAAAATATTTTATTTTCCCGGCTCCGCTTAGCACACACGTAAAACGAAGAATATATTAAAATATTCAACATTTTTAGAAAATTCCACAAAAATCATCAAAAATCACAAATATTATAAAATGATTATTTATAATGAAATAAATAAATTTTTGGGATGTTACAGAAATTCTCACAAGAGTAGATATACAACTTGAAGAACAAAGTATGGATGATAGAAAGCTCTCTCAAGAGTGGATAATACAAGTTGAAGCTCTATGGGTATCAAGGATTCACACTTTAAAGCTCAAAATATATTTTTGATAATTTAAGGATCAAACCAAGTGTTCAAGTGTAAATGCTTCAAATATCACTTATATAGAGAGCCCAAATGATAAAATAGTTGTTGGTAGTGTTAAATAATGATTTTCTATGAAAACTAACCGTTTATAGCCGTTAGAAATGTTCCTGGGAACTTGGTAATTGATTACAAGCTTCATGTAATCAATTACAAGCTTTCTAGGCACTTTGTAATCAATTACACACTTTATGTAATCGATTACACAGCTTCCGTCAATGTTGTAATCGATTACATGACTTGTGTAATCGATTACACCATTTCTGGTTTTCAAAACCGAATTTAAAAGGTCATAACTTCTTCATTTCTTATCCAATTAAAGCAAATGACCACTCATTAGAAATATCTTTGAGTCTATTTTCATATGAAAGAAGTTTAAAAAAAAAACTCAAAGTATTTTGAAAGATATGATCAAAATAGTAACCAAAGGTCAGATTTTCAAAACTCAAACTTTAATTAGTCATAACTTTTTCGTTTCTTATCCGTTTAAAGCAAATGACCAGTCATTGGAAAGATCTTTGAGTCTATTTTGAAATGAGATAAGTTTCAAAGTATTTTGAAAGTTATGATCAAAAGAGTAACTATATGTCAGTTTTACAAAACACAAACTTGACTATTTTTGATAGATTTGAAATACCACCAAGGCTAGCTTTCCAAAAAAACATTTTGTTGGGCATTTAAGCATTTTAGAAACACTTGTAAAGATGTTTAAAACTTATTTGAGTTTAGTGTGATTCCTTTTTACCTTTACACAAGATCTAAGTCCTATAAGCTATTCTTGAAGAACATTGGGACTTGATCTTTTGCTACCATCAATTCTTGATGTAATCCAAGCTTCCAAAGAAAATCTTCTCTTCAAAACTTGCAAAAGCTTGGAACATCTTTTCATTCTTATCCTTCTTGAGTTGAGCATAATTGTAATCTTTTGCTTTCTAGTTGCAACGCTCACTCTTGGCACTTGGACTATCCTATAAAGTATTGCTCACTTAAAACAAGCATAGTTAATCCAAATTCATAACTTAATATCTTAATATGCATGATTCATAAATGTATAACTCTAGTTAGTCTAACATACATATAAGAATGTTACATATATCTCATTGCATGATTATTAAGTGAAGTATAACTAAATAAAGTACATAATCATGCATGATCCAATATATCTCATTAAGCACATCTATGTAACATGATCAACATTCTTTTGTGATGCATTTGTCATTTATTAAGCACAACTATAAAGCATAAGCATCATTCTTTTTGTCTTGTATTTGTCATCATCAAAACTTAACATATTAAATCATTGGGGCAAAACTATTTCCACATTATATATTTTTCATAACCAGTGTGTTCGTTAACCTGTTAACCATTCTAATACAAGTGAGAGCATGTCATTTTCTTCCTACCATCATTGTTTGTTGAGTACATGATATGTATTTCTTGAAGTGAGTCTAATGATTAGGGGTATTAATGCATATTCAATACAAAATGAGCCTGGAGGAATTAAATGCAATCAAAGAAAAAGCATTGCTTTGTATTAAAAAAATGAAGAAAAAACAAGAAAATAAAAGTATGAAAAACATTGAATGGTTCTGGCGAGTTTTCTTCATTCACTATTGAATACGCTACTAAAATCAGTTGGAGGCTCAAGTCTTGAAATGACATGTTATGTTTCTCAATGTTTGTGTTAAATCCTTTCCCTTTTGTTCTTTCACCCATGACTATTGGCGTTACATTACAAGCTGTTGAAGTCCCTTTTAATCCTTGATTATGTGTGATTTACATTAGTGGAGAGAGAGTTGAATTATAATCTTGTGGATTCTATGATTCATATATATGTAGGCTTATAATCTTATCCGGATGCGTATGACTTGACTAGGAGAAGTTTATCTTGCATGTTTGGGGAAAATGTGAATTGCATCAAAGAATGACTGGGTTGTTAGTATATTAAGGATTGTGTATATGTGGAGCTGATTATGAGGCATTTACACTTTTAAAGGATTGATACAATCATTATTCACTAGTTGTGTTTTGAAAAGAAAAGAAAATTAAAATTATATTAGATGCTGAATGAATGTTTGAGAATGAATTGTTAACCCCGTTTACTTAGTCATACTTTATTTTGCTCGAGGACTAGCAAAATATAGGTTTGGGGTTGTGATAACTCCACAAAAATGTAGTTATTTGTACCTATATCTGTGTATAAATAATGCTTAGTCCTTGTTTGTAATGCATAGATGGAAGGTTTTAGACTTATATTTGTTGAATTATAATTTGGATATCTTCTTTTATGTTTTTAAGCAAATTGTGCTTATTTGGTAAGTGATTGAGTGGATTTGTAACTGTTATTGATTTGGTGATTTCTCTATTATAGGAAGGGCTCCAAACAGGCTGATATATGGAGCATTTGAGCCAAAATTGGAAGAGAAAGCCAAATTGGCATCTCAGCTACTCACACCGCGGCATAGGCATGTCAATGTCGCGACGTGGTGCACATCCCCCGTGGCTATAGCGCTGCAGCACAAAACAATGGACACCGCGGTGTCTGTGACCTAATTGAATGCACTCTGCGGTGTAGGCACGTTAACGCCATGGTGTGACCCTATTTTTTTGAGCCTATAAATACTGCTTTATCAAATTTTATAGAGAGGACTTACTTAGTTTAGAGAGCTGCAACTAGGTTTTACTGTTTGGAGGTTGAGGAAGCCAAGGGAAGCAAGGTTGGAGGCCATCTTCTTCATGGAAGGAGATTCAAGCATCAAAGATCATATCCATGCGCTTCCTTCCTTCTCCTTTCTCTTTTCTCTTTTCCATCTATCTTGAGCACGAGTTTTGTGGCTCTATTTTCATGTTCAATCATTAGCTAAGCTATATTTAGGGATTACTTTGAATGCTTCTATGTATATTAATGATTTTATTCTTCTTTTGAGTATATATTGATATTTAGTTTTGTTCAATCGTATGGATGTTAATGCTCTTAATTGTTTGATCAACTTTTAAGTGATTTGTTGAAATCTAATGAACCTATACATAGGAATTTGGATTTTAGATCATACGTATGGTTGATGCATGTTCGATTTCTTTCAATTGGCTTAGATAAGTTGATTCGCTAACTGGATTGAAATATACCTT
This sequence comes from Ormosia semicastrata, assembly GCA_029884595.1. Classification (NCBI taxonomy): domain Eukaryota; kingdom Viridiplantae; phylum Streptophyta; class Magnoliopsida; order Fabales; family Fabaceae; genus Ormosia; species Ormosia semicastrata. The sequence continues at coordinate 84,617,920 of JAQQTO010000060.1, forward strand.
TTAGTCATGCATAGTGTGTGATTGAGAATAGATCTTAATGAGTGAATTTTGGTTCTACCTAAGGAGTTAGGTAAACAAAACTATGGTTGATTGACCTAGACATAGGCTTTTAACTAAATCAGATTCTCAAGCTAACTTAACAATTCATTGATGTTGCTTGTAAAGATAGCATGTCATTAGTTGAAATAGGAGGTGAAGAAGGATTCTCTAAAACTCTAAACATTATCTTTATTGTTTTGTAGTTTAGATTTAGTTTATTTGCACTTTCTCTATTTTTATATTCTTGAATAGAATTAATTAAGCTATTAGTTGATACTTAGCTTTGTAAGCCAATATCCTCGTGGGTACGAACTTTACTCTTCATTGTATTACTTGAATGACCTGTGCACTTACGGTACACAAATGGTTTAACAATCACCAACAAAAACCTCTAAATTGGATCCAAGGCACAAATCTCCCATCCATGACCTAACTTCTCACTTTATGCATCAAAGGTTCAAAATGACAAGTTCTAAGTTTCTAACTCAAACTCATTTTTTGAACAAGTCATACCAGACCAAAGAAACTCATTCAAGTAAGAAAAACACTCCAAACAACTCTAGAATCCAAACTGACCTACCATGCATCATATAAGAATAATGGTAAAATTAGAAGAAAATGAGTTACAAGCTTGCCTTTCCTTCTTGATCTCTTCTTCTTTCTTTCTTCCTTTGCTCCTTGCTCTTCTTTCTTTGTTGCTTCTATTTTCAGCTGAGAGAGAAATGAGAAACAAGTAACAAATGAAGAAATATAAGGGAAAACCAATATAAGGCACAGAAACATGAGAGACTTAGTCACTTAAGTGACCAAGTGGTACTCTCGATCTGCTAAGAATACTTAGATTTCTCCAAATTAAGTTTTCTTACTTCCAACAAGTTTAAAATAAATCATAGGATACATCAAAAATCTTGTTGCACCAAAACCATCATTTTTCATATATGTGACTAGTCATTCCAGCATTAAAACACACAACCACTATGCTTAAAAATACCAAATTGACTCTGATTATTCTCAAACTTTAACCATAACACATAATACACATTTTTGACTTAGAAATAAATTATCCACATCTATTTCCATTAGCTCAACCATATATGCTAATATTTGGGTCATTTTAAGCTACTTTTCACATTTCAGGTTACAACAAAGTGTCTAAACTAACTCAGATTGTCACAAAATTAAACAGGCATGTTAAGTAAGTATTAAGCTACCTCAGTAACTATTTACAAGTCTAACATATTTTAGAGGATGTTACAATTACCATGTAAAAAATTGTACAAAACATGGCCTTTAAACCACCCTAACCCAAACCAAACCAGTACACGTCAATTTTCAATATCATACCAACATGAATATGCTTCCAAATCACTCCTAAAACATCAAATTTCAATATGGGTATAAAACCCATTTTCAAACCACAAGAACTCATCAAAATCTAAATCAAAGAATCAATTTTCCAAATCATGGATATATAGAGATCCACTTTCAAACTTATACTTACTACTCATGAACATGAAGATTTGCATAATAAAACATAGAGGATGAAAACAAACCCCCTACCTTTCCTCCTTTAGCTCCTTGAAGCTTGGTTCTTCACTTTTCTTCCTAACTTTCCTTTCTTCCCTTTCTTGCTTCTTCTCTTCTCCCTTAGTCTTCCTTCTTCTTTCTCTTTCTTATGGTTGTTCTCTTCTTTCTTTCCTCTTTTTTTTTTCTTTTTTCTTTACTTTTAGTTTTTGCCTTCTTTCTTTTCTCTTCTCACGTTTGTTTCTTCTTCTTTTATTCTTTTCTTTCTGCTAACTTAAGATAAGAATGGGGTTCCATCTGGAACTTCTATATCTCTTAAGAACACTTTAATTCTTCAAAATCATATTTTCTAACTTCTATAAGTGTTCCAGAAAATTACTGATCTCAACTAAATTATTATATTCAAATTTCCATAATTCTCCATGCATTACTATTTATTAAATACTTTTCTTAAATTAAATTGAACCTATAAGGTAAGTAAATATACCTGCCTTTACTTATTTTCCATACCAAAATATTCTCCATATTCTACTTATCTTCTCCAAGTAGTTTCATAATTATCCAAGTTATCTAGCTATTTAATTTGACCTTTAAACACTTTATCAGTGTTATTAAAAATACCCAACTGATCCATTTAGTCCTCCAGAATTTGCTACAATTCATACTAATTATCTTCATCCTAGGAATTTTCGTGTTATAGGATTGCGCTCAATCTTATTCAAAAGATTTCCAAAATTATTATCCAATTATACTTATAATATTGAGCTTCTATAATATTAGGTCAAGGAGGATGTTTCAGTTCTCTCCTCCTTTTTAAAATTTTGTACTCAAAATTTGATCACTCACTATGAGTAATTCCCAATAATTCCATAAGTTTAACTCATAATATGACATACAAATTCAATTCCCTTTCAGTGCTTATTCAAATACTCATTTTTTCATTATCCAAAATACTTACTCATCTCTCAAGTATTCAAGAATATTTCATACTCGAAGCTTATCCTAAATTACTCCCTTCACGGAGTATATTCAAGATTGCTCCCTACCTGGAGTATATTCAAGCTTAAGCACAAATTACTATTCTAGCTCAACCTTAAAGAATTAAGGGAGCAATATATTTCACATTTTAGCTCAACTTGAATGATCAAGGAGCAATATAATATTTAATACATAGCAAGTGTACAACTTGGTTCCATTCATCACATTCCACAAATTCTATCAAATTTTTCTTATCTCATACTTTTCAACAAGGTAAATACATTAATTTGTCACATTAAAACATCTAATTTCAAACTCCATACAACCATTTATCTTCTTAATTTATGGTTTAGAATTAGGCCCCACTCCTAATCCTAGAGGGCAAGTCTTAGCGTAATGTCCTGGTTCACCACAAGTGTAACATACCGTTTTATCAGATTTCACTCTATGCCTCTGAGGTTAGTTCTTGGCAAAAAGCCCTAATTCCCCAGAAGTATAACATATAATCTGCTTCTTCATGCAAGTTTCAGTGTCATGATATTTTCCACATTTTGCACACTTTAATCTCCAAGTTTCTATCTGAAGCTCGTCCTCTTCTTCTTGTGAATATTCAAACTCAAAAGATTCCTCATCCATTCTTTTTCTCTTTTGGAAGCTTTGTTGTCCATACTCTAATTGTAACTTGGAATTTTCAGACTCCATAGTTCTGCATCTATCTACTAGAGTATGAAAATCCCTGATCATCAGAGGTTTTACCATTCTCTTTATTTCATCTTTCAATCTGTCCTCAAACTTGTTGCATTTCCAATTTTCATCCAGATTATACTAGAAGTAAGAAGAAAACTTCGATAATTCTTCAAACTTTGCCACATACTGTCCCACTGTCTTATTTCTCTACTCTAATTTTAAAAATTTCAACTTTTTTGCTTCTTGCAAATTCCTCAGAAAATACTTATCTAGAAAAATTGTCCTGAATACTTATCTAACTTATTTTAATACATGCTACTTCTTTTAATTTTCTAGCATCATTCCACCAATATTTAGCTTCCCCCTTTAACATGTAGGAAACAAATGACACCTTTTGGTTATTTACACACCTCATCACTGCAAAAATCTTTTCCATTTTTCTTAACCATTCATCCGCTTTTATTGGATCATATTCATCTTGGAATAATGGAGGGTCAGCTTTTCTGAATTCAGATAAATCATGGAAATCTTGATTCTCCACCACTGTCATATTATTCACTAGTGCTCGTTGTGCATTGGCCCTTATCTCTTCCAAAATTCTATTTGTCAAAACTGCTTGTTCTCTTACCGCAGCCACTATGTCTTTGATGGCTTCAGACATATATGTGGTGTGTTATTTCTATCGCTAACAGAGGCTCTATTACCTTGAGTACATTTGGTCGATGCCATAGTTTCCTATACACACAACACAATATATTGAATTGATCAAGCTCAATACTATGTAACAGTGTGGCAGTTAACCTTAAGCATACAAACTCAAGGTCGTTATGCAATTCTACCTATGCATCCCATCATTGGGACAAGACAAATGCATAACAAAGCATAGCTAGTCCATACCCCGGCTCATCAATGTAACATCCTCTAAAACATGTTAGACTTGTAAATAGTTACAGATGTAGCTTAATATTTGCTTAACATGCTTGTTTAATTTTGTGACAATCTGAGTTATTTTAGGCAATTCGCAGTAACCCGAAAGGTGAAAAATAGCTTAAAATGACTCAGATATTAGCATAAATGGCTTAGCTAATGGAAATAAATGTGCATAATTTATTTCCAAGTCACAAATGTGTATACCATGATATGGTTAAAATTTGAGAATAATCGGAGTGAGTTTGGTATTTTTAAGCATACTAGTTATGTGTTTTAAGGCCGGATTGACTAGTCACAAGTATGAAAAATGGTTTTGGTACAACAAGATTTTTGATGAATCTTGTAATTTATTTTAAACTTGTTGGCTATAAGAAAACTTGATTCAGAGAAATTTAAGTGTTCTTAGCAGATTAGGAGTACCACTTGGTCACTTAATTGACCAAGCCTTTCACGTTTCAGTTGCCTTATATTGACTTTGCTTTATATTTCTTCATTTGCCACTTGATTCTTACTCTCTCACGGTTACAAAATCAGAGCTAGCAGAAGAAGGAAAGCAAAGAGCAAAGGAGGAAAAAAAGAAGAGAAAATCAAAGAGGAAAGGCAAGCTTATAATCCACTAACCATCATTACTATTTTTGCTTCCCAAGGTAGGAGTTTTTGTGTTCTTGTAACTCCTTTTCTTCCATTTTTACCATTATGCATATATGATGCATAATGGGTCATTTTGGATTTTAGAGTTGTGTGGAGTGTTTTTCTTACTTGAATGTATTTCAATGGTTTTTTATGACTTGTCCATAGTATGAGTTTGAGTTAGAAACTTAGAACTTGTCATTTGGACTTTTGATGCACAAAGTAGGAAAAGTTAGGTTTGGATGAGAGACTTTGTCCTTGGATCCAAATTTGTGGTTTGAGTTGGTGATTTCTATTTCCTATGTATTAATGAACTTGTTAGGAACCTAAAATTACCTAGAAACTGAATTGGAGTAGCCAAAATCCATGAAATGTTCCAATGGAACAGTACTCGGGTCTGCAGAACCCTTGTTTCGCTATTTGCGCCATGGCATGAGATGCACCATGATGACGCATGATGGTCCAAAGAACAGCGCATGTAACATCCCAAAAATTATTTGTTTCATCATAAATAGTCATTTTATAATATTTATGATTTTTGAGAATTTTTGTGAATTTTTTTTGAAAATATTGAATATTTTAATATATTCTTCATTTTGCGTGCACACTGAGCAAAGTCAGTGTAACACCCCAAAAATTATTTGTTTCAGGATAAATAGTTATTTTCTAATATTTGTGATTTTTTAGAATTTTTCTGGATTTTTATGGAAACGTTGAATATTTTAGTATATTTCTCGTTTTGCGTACACATTGAGCGGAGCCGGAAAAACAAAATGTTTTCCCTGACACTGGTAAACTTTGAACTGTGGACATATCGACGGGGGATCTTACTAAACCCGAGGGTGGGCACAGTTTACGAGGTTTATATTTTTTGAGGTTTTATCTGATAAATAAAATCTTTGTATGTACCGTTAATTAAAATTTTACGATATGCTCTATTATTCATTGGATAATTAATACTGACTTTGTGCACTGTAACAATTATCCATTGGGTAATAGTTTGTAGTAAAATCCTAATTACCATATTATTTTAACTATTAAATCACATTATCTTATCCTAATGTAATCTACTTTATGTCTAATCACATCTCCTTTATTGAAAAAACTCCCAAGCTTCTCAATGAAGCTACTCACCTCTCTCTCCTCCCTCTCTCCTCACGGATGCTGCACATTTTGGAGCCATGGGATTTGTGCTTCACTTAATTATTTCACACTATCTAAATTCAAAGGAAAACCTAAAAGCATATTTCACTTTTCTATTCACTTCTCTCTCTACCTTCATCTTTCTCTCATATTCTCCTCCTTCTCTCTACACTCCACATGGCTGCCCATCTCCTCCTTGCCTCCACCATCACCAAAATTTCAACTAACCACATTTCCTTAATCTCCTTCATCATCTAAACACATCTCTAGTTGGTGATTTCTTGAAAAGGTTTTATCTTCACCATCTTCTTCTTCAAGCTTCAAGCTTCAAGCTTGGAACTTTTGGGTGAGATTCTTGTTCTCTCCTACCTCTTCTTCCATTTTCATTTTTAAGGTCTTCCTTGTGACCATTTATTCCTTATTTTTCAAGTTTTGGTATTGGTTTGATGAGATTGAAATTTCTAGGGTTTGTGGTGGTGTGAATTCGAAATTTCAAGGAGCTTCAAGGGAGTTCCATTGTTTGTTTTCTTCTCTAGGTAAGAGGGAGATAATCCTCTTCAACCTCTCTTGGTAGTAGGGAACTTGATTTTGTGTTGGTTATGAGAAATCCCATTTAGGGTCACTCTCTTTGTTGTATGACTTTTATGACTATGTGTTGTTTATAATTTGTTTGAGTTGTTTGGTTGATTGAATATGTATATTGATGTGCTTGGATGGATTGGAAGCTTGAATGGAAGCAAAATGACCTTTGCCCTTTTCTAAGAGGCTCACGGCCATGAACCCAAACATTAGGTGTTCTTGGTTAAAATTTATAATAAGTTGAAGACATGATTAATTAAAAGGATAACATGTAATTAATAGAATGAAAATTTGGGAATCCAAATCTTAGAGAGGCTCACGGCCTCTAGGGTTATTTTTGACTTAATTCATGCAACTTTATGCAACTATAAATTTAATTAATTAAGTGATTAAATAGTTAATAATGTAATGGAAGAAAATCAATTTGATAACCTAAATGGAATCTTTGGACCTAAGGAGTAAATAAGGGTGTGTGAGACTTAGGAAAAATCTTATAAATACTTCTCTAAGTAAATATGGCTAAATCTAAAGTAAGAAGCATAATAAGCAAGAGAGATTTCACTAGAGAAGAATCTCATAAGAAATATTAAATTGAAGTAAAACTTAATTAATTGGATGATTAGGAATTAATTAGGGACTCATAAAATGGAAAGAACCAAGAATAGAGTTTTATCCAAAAACTTAGAATAAATCTTAATTAAAACAATATCATGGGTGCAAGTAAGAATGATAAATAATTCAATTTAAATCATTCTAAGGGAATTAGGTTTAAAATTTAATGATGGACTTATGTAATTACAATAATAATGATTAAATGAATAATGTGAGAATATTTCTCTAAAAAAGAAACTTATTAAGAAGAATGTGAAAATTTAGGCATAATTTCATAATGTACCCTAAAGGTGTAATGCATTATTTAAGGACTTAATAATATTTATTGTGGGTCCAAGAGTGAATCAAGAATATGTTGATACTTACCTTAGCCAAAATTATGGCATGTTGTCGAAAGTATATTGTTGTTGAATATACATGATATATGCATTGAGTCATCATATATTGTGAAAGTCTGATGGACTATTTGTTAAGGCTATGTTGCCTAGAAGTTGAATCACACCTTAGTGCGGGTGCGAGTAGACTAGTGTAGGTCCTGTAGTTGACCTTGGGGGCGTCGGGGTGCGGGCGTCTCACAGCGAACAGTTGGTAGCCCCTCTGGGTCGTGGGATAAACTGATGCGAATGCACCGACGATCCTGACTGGACACTGTCCTATATCGCGATCTTGTGGGAATGTCGCTGTATAAAGCCCTGTTGCGCAAAACTATTATTTTTCTAAACAGCACTTGATTTTAGGCTGACGAGATACTGGCATGTCTCCCTAATCATTCTCTCCGATGTTTGTGTCTAGCTCCATGGAGTAGGATTTTGATATCATGTACATGTGCATAGTGAGTCAATATATTACTTGGTGTTTAATTTATATGATGATTGGAACTGTTATCTTTTTTATGTTATAATTACCTGGGATTGTTAAGTTGTTTAATATCTGCTACTTGATACTGTTTATATTTCTTGTGATGCTACATGGGCATCCTACGCCATTTATGTTTCTTACTACCATAATTGGTAATGGAGTTGGATATCTCACCTCTTGTATGTATTATTCTTGTCTTATGTAATTCTTGGTCAAAGACTGTTGAGGGGACGCGATTGTGTCCTTCTGGATTTTACTCGGCTCAATCTCTAATATTCGATGATGTCGTCAAGAAGGGATTCTATTGGTTTCATTAGGATTGTGTTCACTAGTGGCGCCAATGCGTGGCGAGTCGACTAGGCTGGAGAGCGTATATGGTACGTTGGAGATCTGATCTTGACTATAAGGAGGACTCGTGATGGAGACCCTGTCTTGACACTTACTACTTCGGTACATCTGGAGTTTGCTCTACCCATTCGAAAGTTATGGGGTGACCCAATTCATACTCCTAGAGAGGACGAGGATTCGATGGCATCAGCTGCTAGGGCACCTGCTCGCGGGACTGTACTCTATCCTATTTTTGTGTCTTCAGGTGACCCAGGGGAGGATCCTAAGGTGGATCCAATGGAGTACCTAACTCCTTAGACGTGGATGTCTTTATGGGTACTTTATGTTTCCTTCTGCATTACTTATATTAAAGTCTAATTTGAGTATAACTACATTTTGAAGTCGAACTTGATGTATTTAATTTGAGCGGTATGTGAAATGCGCCGCGCTATGTATGCTTTAAATTAATTATCTAGTCTTATGAACTATATTTTGATTTTGGCTGGTTGAATTATATGTGCCAAAGACGGCTTATGTATTATTTCATTCGTGGCTCATATTTTCTGTATATGCACGATGGATTAATTTGGATAAATATTATTTGAAAGTTGTAGCACGCCAAAATTTAGTAACCGTGGTATAATGACGATTGTGCCATGGTTATTAAATCGAGGGGTGTTACATTAGTTGGTATCAAAGCTCAGCTCATCCTGTTGAGCCGGGGTATGGACTGACTATGCTTAGACATGTTAGAAGTTTCTTAGTGTGTTGTGCACTTCCTTGTCTTTTGGTTGGGACGTTTCGGAAAGGAAAGCATGACTTGCCATACGTTGAATGTTTGTAGCTATTGTTGCATAGTTACATGATATTAAGTATTGGCCCACTCAATGTGTAATGTTCTGTGTGGACGAAAAACTATGACTTCACCTAGGCGTATTAAGCAAATAGAAGATCTTTTAGTAAGAAACTCAGCTGGTATGACTGAACTTGTCTAGGGTTTACTTACATTTATACTCTTATTGTGTTACCTCTAGAATTGTTTGAGCCAATGGGTTAGAAATGGGTAGTTAAATAGGATTTTTAAGGTTTGTGGACTGAAGCGTCCAAGATGTTTTGGAGAACTGAGTTCTCTTGGGAGAAGAATATCTGGCGTAACTATGGTTCGAGGAGCTGCTTGGAAGTTAAAGACTTGCGGAAGATTGTGCCATAGAGGGCGAGATGAAGGAGCTCAAGTTAGAATCTTTTGGGTTTGGTGATTTGGTTTGTCTTGCTGTGTTGTGTGCCTTTCGTGTTTGGTTTCCAAAAGGAGACAATGTTGTTTGAAATGGTTACTTCTTGTTTCCATTGTGCTTGACTATTTGTTTTTGAAGGAACGAAAATGGCTCGCGGTAGACGTACACGTAGGAATATGGAATGCAATAATAAAAAAGTGATTACGATCGTGAACGCAATGCAGGGAATGGCCGGTGTAATAGTACAACCGAGTAAGAGGACCGCACGACAACAGGAGTTAGAAGTCAAGGTTTAGAATTTATAGGAAGAAAGTCAATTTTGGGGAAACTCAGGATTGCCTAAGTTCCAAAGAAGGAATAATAGAAAGATCAATCAGCGTAAGTGAAAATTGTATTCGCAGCGACCAAGGGAGCAACAGCGACAGCAAACGCATGAAGGAGGTACGAGTGGTAGTAAATCCAATCCAACCGTGGTATCATCACCAAGGTGTAAGAAGTGCGGAAAGGACCACTTAACAAGGGACTGTACGATTGAAGAAATAATTTATTTCAAGTGCGAAAAGCAAGGACATGTGTCAAGGGATTGTGCTTTGCATGGGACGAAGCCTCCATGTGCGATCAAGGGGATAGTTTGTTTCAAGTGTAGAAAGCTAGGACATGAGGCTAGGAATTGTACTTTGTAAAGGTCGAAGCCTTCCGTTAGTGAAGTACGTGCTTCAAAATCTCGTGAATGAGGGAGAGTCAATTTCTCAAGTGGAATAAAGGCATCCAAGACTAAAGACCTAAACAAGGAAGATTGTACTACGATAGATGACCCTGTGATTTTATTGTATAATTCAGGGGTGTCGCGACCGTAAATCGCGGCGGGATAAATAGCAACTCAAATGATTTTAGAAAATGAAAATGGAAAATGGAGTCGCCACCAATTTTATTTGAATTTGGAAAAATTGGAAAACCTCTCTTTGAAAATGGTCTTTAAAACCAAATTGGATTCGGAAGTCGGTTATGCTTAGGGAAGGGTGGAAACTTAATCCCACTGCATCCCTAACACACCCGTCCTCAGACGGTACCTTAAGTCAATTATGAAATTTCTTAATAATCTTTGAAAATATTTATTTTACCCCTTTTTGCAAACATTGTAACTAAAAAACGAAACCACAAAATTATGAAAATTTAATTTTGGCTTGACAAAAGTGAAATTCTGCTCCTACGTATCCCCTGGTGCAATAGGGAACTCAAAGTTACGTAGTTCTTTAAAAAAATATTGTGGGTTGGTTGATTTTAAAAAAAAAAAATTGAGAAATTTGAATCAACAAGTCGTCATGCCAGCTTATTCAAATTAATGATTAAATGGGTGAAACTCGCGTCACGCTAGAGACGTCACCCATTGATTATCAAATTTGTCGCAAAACCTTTTATTTAAAATTTATCAATTAGCAATTTAACTAAAAAAAAAAAAAAAAACATGATAATAATTTAAATGTAATAATAATAATAAATGTAAATTATCAAGCTGTCGCAACTCAGATATTTACAAAATATATGGGTTAGCAAGCTGTCGCAACTCAGGTAACCCATTTTTATTCCTTTTTTAAAAAATGTTTAATTATTTTTTATTTATTATTTTTTACTCCCAAATTCTAGCCCAACAAACTGATAATAAATGAAACAAAAAAAGAACAAGGAAACGTAAAAGAAAACCAAGAAACAGATAACCCAAAACTGAGAGATTCAACAGTAAGGACCTCGTTTACGATCAAATTAGCAGGGGAGGGTGGCTGGCTTCTTCAGTTCGACGGTCGAATTGCTTTCTGAAGTCCGACGATCGGGAGCTGCTTTCTGAGGTCCGACGGTCGAGTACAAGGTTGCTCAATAAACACTCTGGTAGTGCAAGAGGTGACTCGTAGGAGAGTGACCCGGTATTGACAGCTCGACAGTCAGCTAGTTGAAGGATTTGGTAACTGATCCGACGGTCGGTTGGAAATGATCTAGAATTCGACGGTCAGTTGGAAAGGATCTCTGGTTGGTCGGTGAGGTTGACTGGTGAAGTTCGACGGTCGGTTGGAAAGGATCTGGGGTGAGGTTCGACGGTCGGTTGAAAAGGATCTGGGGTCGGTCAGTGAGGTGGATCTTATTTCTGAGGTTCGACGATCGGTGAGGAGAAAGTTTTAGGGTTCGACTCGAGTGGGAGGTTGGTGGATGGTGATGGAGTTTGGATGGGTTGTTGGTGAGGTTGCTTGGTGAGGGATGGTGACTGGTGTGGTTCGACGGTCGATTGGAAGGAGTTTGGTTGATGGTGTGAAGGTTTGGATGGCTTGTCGGTAAGAAGAGTGGAGCTCACGGTTCGACGGTCGAATTGGAGATGAATGTGGATGGTAAAATGAAGGATCTGGCTTCTATGCAGTCCGACGGTCGGTGAGGAAGGTTGATGGATTCGACGGTCGAATGAGGGGATGGAGTTTAGTTGATGGTAATGGAGTTTTGGACGGGTTATTAGTGGATGGTGATGGAGATTGGATGGGTTTCGACGGTCGGGTTAGAGGTGAAGGTGGGCTTTGTGAAGTTGGTCGAGGGTCACAATGGTATGGTTCGACGGTCGAGTTGGAGGTGAAGGTGGGCTAGTAACCTTGGGGTGGTTCGACGGTCGGTTCGGGGATGAAGGTGGGTTTTGTGAAGTTGGTCGAGTGAGGGGATGGATTTCGTTTAAAGGATTACGGCCCCGACGGTCGGTTGTGATGTGGTCTTATGGTGGCAGAAGGTGATGAGAATGGGGTGAAGTTTGGAGGATCTAGGGATCAACGGTCGATTGAAAGGCCGATGGCTTTACGTGCGGTCCGACGGTCGGATGAGAGGATGGATTCAACGGTGGTGGGAGGTTGATGGCATAAAATGCTTGGGTGATGGAAGGTGGATGCCAAGGAAGCTTGCTGCCGTGGATGATAGTTTTAGGCTGATGGTAGGTGAAGGAGAGGAAGATGAATATTGGTAATGAAGATGAAGGGGAATGGGTAAGCTCGTCGGTATTAGTGCAGAATGCTCACCGTTGAAGCTTAGAGAGAAGGTGATGATGAGTTGATTAGGTTGGTGTGCTTGAAGAATCCTGGTGAAGGTTGGTCTTTGAAAGTTTTTTATCAGCCTCCGATGGAGAGATCCCCCCTAAGGTCTTGAAGTTGGTCCTCTCTTATTAGTTGCTAGCAGCCAGGTGATAATGGAGTGGGTGAATCAGTGAGGGAGTAGGTGCAATTAGTGAGGGAATCTGTTTGTTCAGTAGTGCAAGTGGGAAACTAAGTGGGGGAACAAAAACTGTGCACTGTGGAAAAAGAGAATGAGAGGCAAAAGTGCTTGTCCCCTGCTGCAGTGGTGATGCTGCATGGCTAAAGAAAAAAAATGATTTTTATCCCAATGAAAAAAAATAAATCTTTTTATTTTTATTTTTTATTATTTTCTTTTTTTTTTCATTTTTTTTACTTTTTTTTATTTTTCATTTTCTATTATATTTTGGGCTTATGTATTTGGGTTAAAAGATGGGTTAAAAAAGGATTACAAAAATCTTTTTTTTTTTTTTTTTTCTCTTTTTTTGTTTCTTTTTTATTATTTTTTTAGTCCGGTCAAAATTGGGTGTTCACAGTTGCCCCTCTTTACTTGTTTCTTATTAGATAAAAAGGAAAATTGTGTTTTTTCATTTTATCGTCGTAAGAAACGAGTAAAGAAATGAACTCCAATTTTGTCCGGCAATGCATGAAAGGATAAATGCAAAACAATGAAAAGAAATTAGAATGCATGGAGCCGATGCGCTCAACAGAAAGTAAAAAAAAAAAATGGGCGACCGAGTCCCGAAAGACAATGGGCAACTGCGTCCCGAAATTTAAAAGACAAGGGGCTTGACCAGAGTTTAAAAAACAGCGGGCTTGGCCCGGAATTTGAAAGACAGTGGGCTTGGCCCAGAATTTGAGAGACATGGGCTTGACCTAATTTAAAAGACAGTGGGCTTGGCGAAATTTAAAGACAGTGGGCTTGGCCCCAATTTAAAGACGTGGGCTTGGCCCCGAATTTGAGAGACATGGGCTTGGCCCAGACTTGAGAGACAAGTGGGCTTGGCCCAGAATTTAAAGACAAGTGGGCTTGGCCTGCACAATTTAAAAGACGATGGGCTTGGCCCTAATTTGAGAGACAAGTGGGCTTGGTTTAGAATTTGAGAGACAATGGGCTTGGCCCGAAATTTAAAGACGATGGGCTTGGCCCAGAATTTAAAGACGATGGGCTTGGTCGAAATTTAAAGACAGTGGCTTGGCCCAGAATTTAAAAGACAGTGGGCTTGGCCCAGAATTTAAAAGACAGTGGGCTTGGCCCCGAATTTGAGAGACAGTGGGCTTGGCCCCGAATATGAGAGACAGTGGGCTTGGCCCAGAATTTAAAAGACAGTGGGCTTGGCCCAATTTAAAGACAGGTGGGCTTGCCCTAACTTGAGAGACAGTGGGCTTGGCCCAGACTTGAGAGACAGATGGGCTTGGCAATTTAAAAGACAATGGGCTTGGCCCAATTTAAAGAAAGATGGGCTTGGCCAATTTAAAGACAAAGTGGGCTTGGCCCAATTTAAAGACAATGGGGCTTGGCCTGAATTTAAAACAATGGCTTGCCCAAAAATTTAAAACGATGGGCTTGGCCCGAAATTTAAAGACGGTGGGCTTGGCCCGAAAATTTGAGAGACGGTGGGCTTGGCCCAATTTGAGAGACAGTGGGCTTGGCCCAGATTTGAGAGACATGGCTTGGCCCGAAATTTAAAGACAAATGGGCTTGGCCCAATTTAAAGACAAATGGGCTTGGCCAATTTAAAACGAGTGGCTTGGCCTTAATTTGAAAGACAGTGGGCTTGGCCTGGAATTTAAAAGACAGCGGGCTTGGCCCGGAATTTAAAAGACAATGTGCTTGGCCCGAAATTTAAAAGACAATGGGCTTGGCCCGAAATTTGAAAGACGGTGGGCTTGGCCCAGAATTTGAGAGACAGTGGGCTTGGCCCAGAATTTAAAAGACAGTGGGCTTGGCCCAGAATTTAAAAGACAGTGGGCTTGGCCCAAAATTTAAAGACAGTGGGCTTGGCCCAGAATTTAAAAGACAGCGGGCTTGGCCCGGAATTTAAAAGACAGTGGGCTTGGCCCGAAGTTTAAAAGACAATGGGCTTGGCCCGAAATTTGAAAGACGGTGGGCTTGGCCCAGAATTTGAAAGACAGTGGAATAAGCATCTTGATCTAAAAGTTTTTTTTTATTTTCTTTTCTTTGTTTTTCCTTTGCTTTTCTCTCCTTTTCTCTTTTTTTTTTTTTTTCTCTTTTTCTTTCTTTTTCTTTCTTTTTTTTTTTTTTTTTTTTTTATTTTTTCTTATTTTCTAAATTTTATTTAAAAACATTTGAACCAAGGACGACTTTGGAAATCTTTGACCACTCAAACTTTATTCACATGCTTTTCTTCCTTAGACCCTTCGGTTCTTTCTTCTTCTTCTCCTTTCCTTCTTTTTTTCTTTGTTTTTCACTTTCAACTCTCCTTCCAAGAAATGGGATGAACCATTGCTTGACTGATTCCTTGAGAGAAAATTTTGCCCCTGTGTTTAACCTTGTCTCTTATTTAGTTGATTCCCTGCAACTGCTTGATAACTCAGTCCTTGTCTACATTGCTACTTCCTTCAACACAGCTTCTCCTTAATCCTTCAAATTTTTTTTTTCAGGTACCTCCTCTTCCATCAATTGGGATTTCCAAGATCTCTTCGATCTGAATTGGTCAATAAGAAATTACCAGTAGATGGTCAAATCATGGTGTTGTACTCATGGTCACTTTACCTGAAGCATTATGTCACAGACACTCATGAATTCAAAAAGTACAACAGGAAAGAAACGAACAACTTCCAGATTGTTCTTAGAAGTTTGACTACAGAAAGGATATTATTTACAACGGTTAAAGACACAAAAAATGAAATAGCAAGAAAATCAAAAGATTTTTTTTTTCGCTTGAGTCAAGATTCGACAACCTGGACATCATTAATTATCAAACACCCCCACACTTACTCTTTTGCACGTCCTCAGGCAAAACAGAAAAAAACTGACTCAAAAGTTAAACATTCTAAAAGACTCAATTTCTAATAATATTTAAGAATGAAGATCAATTAATAATTCAAGTAATCAAACATTCATGAGGCAACACATCTTCACATCTCAAATCAACAAGCAAGGATACTTCAATTGAAAAACATGAGTAAAGAATGATAGATCCTCACAGAATTTACTCTCAATCTCTCAAGTGTTTAAAAGGTAGGTGTTTCACTCAATTCGACCCATGAAAATTTCACTACCATATGCTTGCTTATTTTCTACTTTTCCACTACTCAAAACACATGTATACACAAATCATGAGGACTTTATTCAAGGTTATAATGGGGTCAAGGTAAAGGTGGAAATAATATGGATATGTCAAGTTAAATACCAAAGAGAATAGAAGAGCATTATGATACAGTTAGAGTGGAGAAGATGTTTGAGAACATTCAGTCTAACTTTCCCACGATTTTCTTAGTTTTTTCTCATACAGAACAATGACCAATATCTAACTAATGTTTTGTTAAAGATCAATTGGTAGATTGAATTCCTTTAGGCTTGAACATTCTCCTTCTATTCCTGTTATTTCCAATCATCCACCCTCATTCTAGGTATGAATATATCACATGGTGCATTCTTTTGATTGTAGCAATAATCGCTTCTCTCTTTTTTTTTTTTTTTTTATAGAAACATATTTTCTTTTTCCCTTTTTTTTTTTTCTTTTTCTTTCTTTCTTTTTTTTTTTTTTTTTTTTTTATATATAACCAATCTGCACATGCACCCCCACACTTGTTCAAGGACTCATCAAATAACAAAGTCAATGCTCTCTTATTCCCTAAGGTTGGGTTAGAACATGGTTTTTCATTTAAGGCACGTAATGAGTTAGAAACAAAGAATGGTCAAATAAGCTCAAAGGGGTTAAGCAAAGGAAAATATGCAAGGTTGGCTATTTGGCTCAACTGGCTAAGAAAGAGGGCCTTAATCATGTTCATGCATGCAAGTGAAACGTAGTCTCAAAAAGAATCAAAGCAAGTTCTAGAGTGATCATTATCATGAGTGAAAATCACACAAGAAAGAAGAGAATGGCATAAATGTTGAATCCATCCATTAGGCTCAAGATCTCACAAGATATAGTTCTATCATTCTCAGTCCACCAATTCAACATCCATAACCAAACATATGATTTTTAAGAAAGAAGACAATTTACTCAATCATGCAAATTTTCCTGAATTTCAATTGCTACTTCCACACAAACTAGTTATCTACCCCAACTAAAATGCGTCTCAAGAGTAAAATTTACTCCCTACTCGCCATCCTTAACTGGTTTAGAAAATTACTGACAAACATATAAACATATTAATACATGCACTCACCTTTTTTTTTTTTTTTTTTTTTTTGTTTTTTTTTTTGTTTTTTATATTTAGGCACACAACGATCCTTCCCCCCCAACCGGATCATAACATTGTCCTCAATGTGAAAGAGAGATATAGAAAAGAGCAAAACAACCTGATAAGAAGTGAATCAACGCCCAGTAGAAAAGACGCACAATACACACACCTTTTTTGTTTTTGTTGTTTTTTTTTTGTTTTTATATATTTAGGCACACAACGATCCTTCCCCCCAACCAGATCATAACATTGTCCTCAATGTGAAAGAGAGATATAGAAAAGAGCAAAACAACCTGATAAGAAGTGAATCAACGCCCAGTAGAAAAGAAGCACACAGTCAGTGCTGCATCGGACCCTGATAAGAAGTGAATAGAACTTTAGTACTTCCACAATTTAATACTAATTACTACCCTACTACTCCTTACTCTGCCACCAATTGAGATGCGTCTCAAGATAAAAATTACTCCTTACTCTGCCATCCCTATTTACTTTTGTTGTTAATTGATGACAAACACAACAAACATATTAACAAACACACTTTTTGAATTTTTTGGTTTTTTTGGTTTTTTTTTTTTTTGTTTTTTTGTTTGTTTTTTTTTTTTTTTTTTTTTTGTTTTTTTTTTGTTTTTTTGTTTTTTTTTTTTTTTATATTTAGGCACACAACGATCCTTTCCCCCAACCAAATCATAACATTGTCCTTAATGTTAAAATATAGATGAGTAAAGGATAGAATAAATTACCTGTTGGAGAAAGCGGACACAAATTTAAACAGAAACAAAGTACAATAAAATCAAACCGATTAAAGAGAAAGTGTCAGATCTGGCTTGCTTTTCTTGTTACTTCCTTCGCTGCTTCCTATTGACCAATCTATCTGAGCCAATACCTTATCAGGTACATACTCAAAAGCTTCCAATTTATCAATGAGCTCATCAATAGTGGAGGCAGAGATAAGAAGTTGTCTTGCCGAAGGAGTGATAAATTTCTGTTCCACAGCTTTGTCAAGAAAAAAATAACAAAAGGTCAAAGAAATTATTAACATTCAACAAACCAATGGGTTTATGGTGGATGTTCAGTTCAAACAAGAGACAATTTGAAAAATTTCTTCCAAAGTACCAAAACCTCCTGGTAAGACAAGAAATGCATCAGAATTGTCAACCATTATTTTCATGCGTCCATGCATGGATGTTACCAATTTCTTCTCCAACTGTCTTGCCAGTGATGTTATTTTCAGCTAAAGGTTTAGGAATAACACCTAAAACCTGACTGCCTCCTATAAGAGCAGCAAGTGAAACAGCCCCCATTAACCCACGACAACCTCCCCCATATACAAGATGAATATTCCTCGCAGCAAGTGATCGACCAAGAGTGCTAGCTGCGTTTACAAACTCTAATCCTTTCCCATAACTTGACCCACAAAAAACACAGACATTTTTTAGGTTACGAATAGCAGGCCCCATTCTATACCCTTCTTCTCTTTGAGTGTTTCTGAGTTGAAGATGAAGGAGAAAATGGAGTGTTTAAATAAGAAAAAGAATGGAAAGGGAAATAATTGCACCTAGAAGGGTAGGTCGGCTGTTGTCAGAAAAGGTTGAATTTAAGAAACATAAAAATCTATTTTTTTTTTGTGTTGTTTTTTTTTTTAAAAACTTTTTTTTTTCAAGAAAATCATCAGGGTAAAGAAGTCTAGAAACCCCCGAAGGATCCTATCCAAAAGATCGTCTGTTCAAAACCAAAATTCAACAAAATCATACAAAGATAAAATAATAACAAATGATTACATACCTTTATGTACGGGTTTCATGGCAGATCTTTATCTCAAGCGTCATGAGTGCAAGATAATACCAAGACGGCTCACCAATCTGGGCATTCTTCTCCCTCCCGCTTGTGGGATATTTTGGATTGAGCTACAACGCCACTAATTAAAGTGCGTAAATCGTGACTACCACCAACGACCACGGCCGGTGAGAGGTCATTTGAAGAGCCCATGGCATTAAATCACAGGATTCAGCTCAGAGGCATTATCACGCGAGAATGCAAATATGGGACGCTTCTTTCTGTCCATCAGCAAGCAGAGCCTTTGGTTAAAATCTGGGAATGCTTGCGCGGCTCTCTGCAGAGCATGGCACACTAACCTTATTTACCGACCGGCGTGCGAAGGTCCACCCGAGTCAATGACGGCCCCTGCCACTCCAACCGGCGGGGCTCTAATCTAATTAAAGACCAAGTACAACCGAAGTTTCGCCCTTTTTTTATTTTTTCATTTGTTTTTTCATTTTTTTTAAATGTACAAGATAATATATACATGTTGTTGTGATTGTGGCTCACATCTTCCTCTGGTTTCACGTCCAGAAACGGCTTAAATGCCTTCTATGAGTCGAGGATAAGCTTCCCATCTAGTTTTCTTATAAATTGGCAAACAGGGTCTTTTTGAGTCAGATTCCCAAGACTGTAACGCTCTTGCTCGTCCTTGAAGAGATTCCACAAACTAAGAAGTTCACGCTGCACAACTCCGCAAGAATGCGTCTCAAGAGTCAATAAGATATTATCTAATGACTCCTTACTCAGTCCATTCTTAATGAAGAATATTTTATCTTCTCTATTTACAGAAACCATCCCCAAAGAGTGACATCGCGTGTTGCAATTCCATCGTGCACACTTGTAACAAACTTTCATTCTTTTTGCTCTTCTCCTTTTTGAAAATGAACTTTTACCGAGACCAGGCATGTATGGGACAAATGAATCTGAATATTCACCAGCTAAACGAACCTTTGCTTTGATTATCCAGCGTATATCTTCTGGGATGCCCTTATACATTAACAATCTCAGTCTTTCACGTCTAGCTTCATAGACTTTTGTTAGAGCATTTAGAGGAAGAGAAGGAAAATATTTTCTTAGATTTGAGAGAATGACATCCATTTTGAAAGGAGAAGAAATCAGTTATTATGGGAAACTAAAAAAAAAACTGACTTGAGAGTCATGGAGTACTGTTATCCGCCATTTAACCGGCAACACAGAGAACTCAACAACTTGATGTTCCAGAAATGGTTGAGTCTTGGTCCATTAACTTTAAGCGTATTACCATTCTTAGGATTCTCAATGTCTATGGCCCCATAAGATACACGTGTTTGACAACAAAAGAACCGCGCCTCCTAGATCTCAATTTTCTAAGGAGTAGGTGCGGATGGGAATCTTAAAGCAAAACTTTATTGACCAATTTCCGTAACTTTTACAAAAGGTGTAACAGACCTTGAATAAAGAAGGCCAATAAAATCCATACTGCAAGATTCTCGCAGTTGTTGTCTCCACATGCTTCCGATTAATGGCACTACCTACCTCATTGTCTGTACATTTTTGTTCTTTTTTTTTTTCTTCTTTTCTTTTTTTTTTATTCATAACGCGGATGGAGAAGACGGTAACATCATACAAGGAATGTCATGCATAAAATGAGATGAATGAAATGAAAACATTTTCTTTTCAAATGCATGGAATGAAATGCATGATTTATTTTTTTTTATATATATTTTTAGAATGCTAAAGATGCCATGCATGAAATTTTTTTTTTTTATGAAAATGCCGATTTATTTTTCATTATTATTATTTTTTAAATGCTAAGGATGGCATGAAAATGCATGATGATTTTTTTTTTTTTTTTTTTAAGAATGCTTGGAGTGTCATGAAAATGCAAGTTTTTTTTTTTTTAAAAGGTTATAAAAATGCAAGATGATTTTTTTTTTTTTTTTTTAAGAATGTAAGAAAATGTATTTTTTAAGTTTTTTTTTTTCAAGAATGGATGGCATGAGGAAAGAAGAAGTACGCTCCTTTTTGTGTCCTAATGAGGTTGCCTTAAACTTGGGAATTTCATCCTAAGGATCTAAGAGTCTTTCTGGTTTGTGATAACTTCCATAGGGTGGCTTTTCTATTTTAAAGATCTCTAGAGCCAACTAGGTTTGTGTCCTAATGTTGACCACGAAATAGTGGGTAAACCAACTAGGTGTAGGACATTCATGAAAAAGGCGCACTCTAGATGAGGTTTTCGCGATAACCAAACAGGAAGTACATCCAAAATGGCTACCACTACGCAACCTCTACTTAACTTAGGCTTCACTCAGACCCGGGTATAGGGCCCCCACTCGAATGTGTGTGCTTTACGTGTAGATGCAAAGTGGGTCTTTGGGAGCGTACAAACCTGTATAAAAATTTAAAAAGAAACTACCCCCAACCTGCAAAAAACATATATACAATAGCCAGTGAAGAATCATCTATCCTAAGGTTTCAACAATTATGCACAAATATATACAAGTAACAATATACATAAGATAATGCTATCGAGATATTTACATAAAATAAAAATAAATAAAATCCATTTACAAACAAAAGAAAACAAAAACGAAGATAAAAGGGGTAAAATAAATAAATAAAATTATTAACAATTTGCACAACTAACAACAACAGGCTTGACTCTTCCAATGTCCCCAGTGGAGTCGCCATCTGTCGCGACCGTAAATCGCGGCGGGATAAATAGCAACTCAAATGATTTTAGAAAATGAAAATGGAAAATGGAGTCGCCACCAATTTTATTTGAATTTGGAAAAATTGGAAAACCTCTCTTTGAAAATGGTCTTTAAAACCAAATTGGATTCGGAAGTCGGTTATGCTTAGGGAAGGGTGGAAACTTAATCCCACTGCACCCCTAACACACCCGTCCTCAGACGGTACCTTAAGTCAATTATGCAATTTCTTAATAATCTTTGAAAATATTTATTTTACCCCTTTTTGCAAACATTGTAACTAAAAAACGAAACCACAAAATTATGAAAATTTAATTTTGGCTTGACAGAAGTGAAATTCTGCTCCTACGTATCCCCTGGTGCAATGGGGAACTCAAAGTTACGTAGTTCTTTAAAAAAATATTGTGGGTTGGTTGATTTTAAAAAAAAAAATTGAGAAATTTGAATCAACAAGCCGTCGCGGCTCAGTTATTCAAATTAATGATTAAATGGGTGAAACTCGCGTCGCGCTAGAGACGTCACCCATTGATTATCAAATTTGTCGCAAAACTTTTTATTTAAAATTTATCAATTAACAATTTAACTAAAAAAAAAAAAAAAAACATGATAATAATTTAAATGTAATAATAATAATAAATGTAAATTATCAAGTCATCGTGCAACTCAGATATTTACAAAATATATGGGTTAGCAAATTTGTCGTCATGACTCAGGTAACCCATTTTTATTCCTTTTTTAAAAATGTTTAATTATTTTTTATTTATCATTTTTTACTCCCAAATTCTAGCCCAACAAACTGATAATAAATGAAACAAAAAAAGAACAAGGAAACGTAAAAGAAAACCAAGAAACAGATAACCCAAAACTGAGAGATTCAACAGTAAGGACCTCGTTTACGATCAAATTAGCAGGGGAGGGTGGCTGGCTTCTTCAGTTCGACGGTCGAATTGCTTTCTGAAGTCCGACGGTCGGGAGCTGCTTTCTGAGGTCCGACGGTCGAGTACAAGGTTGCTCAATAAACACTCTGGTAGTGCAAGAGGTGACTCGTAGGAGAGTGACCCGGTATTGACAGCTCGACAGTCGGCTGGTTGAAGGATTTGGTAACTGATCCGACGGTCGGTTGGAAATGATCTAGAATTCGACGGTCAGTTGGAAAGGATCTCGGGTTGGTCGGTGAGGTTGACTGGTGAGGTTCGACGGTCGGTTGGAAAGGATCTGGGGTGAGGTTCGACGGTCGGTTGAAAAGGATCGGGGTCGGTCGGTGAGGTGGATCTTATTTCGAGGTTCGACGGTCGGTGAGGAGAAAGTTTTAGGGTTCGACGGTCGAGTGGGAGGTTGGTGGATGGTGATGGAGTTTGGATGGGTTGTTGGTGAGGTTGCTTGGTGAGGGATGGTGACCGGTGTGGTTCAACGGTCGATTGGAAGGAGTTTGGTTGATGGTGTGAAGGTTTGGATGGCTTGTCGGTAAGAAGAGTGGAGCTCATGGTTCGACGGTCGGGTGGAGATGAAATGTGGATGGTAAAATGAAGGATCGGCTTCTATGCGGTCCGACGGTCGGTGAGGAAGGTTGATGGATTCGACGGTCGAATGAGGGGATGGAGTTTAGTTGATGGTAATGGAGTTTTGGACGGGTTGTTGGTGGATGGTGATGGAGATTGGATGGGTTTCGACGGTCGAGTTAGAGGTGAAGGTGGGCTTTGTGAAGTTGGTCGAGGGTCACAATGGTATGGTTCGACGGTCGAGTTGGAGGTGAAGGTGGGCTAGTAACTGGGGTGGTTCGACGGTCGGTTCAGGGATGAAGGTGGGTTTTGTGAAGTTGGTCGAGTGAGGGGATGGATTTGGTTTGAAGGATTACGGCCCGACGGTCGGTTGTGATGTGGTCTTATGGTGGCGAAGGTGATGAGAATGGGGTGAAGTTTGGAGGATCTAGGGTTCAACGGTTGGTTGAAAGGGTCGATGGTTTTACGTGCGGTCCGACGGTCGGATGAGAGGATGGATTCGACGGCTATTTGGGAGGTTGATGGCGTAAAATGCTTGGGTGATGGAAGGTGGATGCCAAGGAAGCTTGCTGCCGTGGATGATAGTTTTAGGCTGATGGTAGGTGAAGGAGAGGAAGATGAATATTGGTAATGAAGATGAAGGGGAATGGGTAAGCTCGTCGGTATTAGTGTAGAATGCTCACCGTTGAAGCTTAGAGAGAAGGTGATGATGAGTTGATTAGGTTGGTGTGCTTGAAGAATCCTGGTGAAGGTTGGTCTTTAAAAGTTTTTTATCAGCCTCCAATGGAGAGATCCCCCCTAAGGTCTTGAAGTTGGTCATCTCTTATTAGTTGCTAGCAGCCAGGTGATAATGGAGTGGGTGAATCAGTGAGGGAGTAGGTGCAATTAGTGAGGGAATCTGTTTGTTCAGTAGTGCAAGTGGGAAACTAAGTGGGGGAACAAAACTGTGCACTGTGGAAAAAGAGAATGAGAGGCAAAAGTGCTTGTCCCCTGCTTGGTGGTGATCTTTGCATGGCTAAAGAAAAAAATGATTTTTATCCTAACGAAAAAAAAACAAATCTTTTTATTTTTATTTTTTATTATTTTTTTTTTTTTTTTCATTTTTTTTTACTTTTTTTTTATTTTTCATTTTCTATTATATTTTGGGCTTATGTATTTGGGTTAAAAAGATGGGTTAAAAAAAGGATTATAAAAATCTTTTTTTTTATTTTTTTTCTCTTTTTTTGTTTCTTTTTTATTATTTTTTTAGTCCGGTCAAAATTGGGTGTTCACAAGGGGGTAACCCGTTCCTTTATGACACATGACTGTATGGGTCCATTAGGGTCGTTTGTGTCTTCGTCATCTTTTGACTAAGTTATTTCTATTTCTGCTACTAAGAACTTGTTGATGGTAGCCAAGTTGTTGAAATTATTTCTATGACCTGTTAAAGACTGAATCCTTTTGTTGATCTAATTTGTTTACTTCTTTTACAAATTAGATGTAATGTTGAAAAAGGGATTGACTATCTTCCAACCATATCCTGTTGAAATGTTCCAATGAAAATTTAAGAGTTTGTTTATGGGATTGGGTTATCTGTGTATTTACTTCCTTTCAACCCGAATATTACTGTTCTGGTTTACAGGCCTACTCTCATTACACAAGTTTGTTTAAAATTATCCTATTGTTGTTAGAAATTGAAACCCTTTTGCTAATTCAGTTATTTGCTTTCTTCATGAATGGGCTTGATCTCAAGAAGGGAATTGGTTGTTTCTAACCAGGTTTCGTCATTCTGTTTCAACAGAAATTTAGTGTCTCTTGAGACAGAAATTTCTTGGATTTGAATCCATGAAACTCATTCCTAAGTTTTATTGGACCATATCATATTCTTTATCAGGCGAGGCCAGTGGTAGACTGAGTGACTTCCCTATCTTTTCCTTCTGACCGTTATAATGTTTCTAGTACACTTCAACTGAGGAATTGTGTTCCTGAATTTGAACCATAACAGTGCACCGAATGCAGCACGATTAGAGAAGAACATACCCTATGTAACGTTTCTGTTAAGATCAAGGATAGATGGCATGATGAATTAACTGAAGGAAGCCGCTGTTATCTCCGTGATCAATTTACATTTTGGTTATCTACAACTTCACTCGAAGGTAGAAGATATTTCATAAACAACTTTCTCTAACACTTTATGAGCACTACTAGTTTTTGGTAACGTCGTTCCATGTAACGTGCACCTCAGTAGTATTCATCGGTTACATGAATAGGATCTCTCTTCCTTGTTGAAGCAGATTTGTCAATGTCCTTGATGGTGACATTCTGACCTACTCTTGAAGATCAGAGGAACGTACCAAATCTCTCATTGTGATTCCTCAAAATTCTAAAGAAGCGGAGGATGTTGCGCGAGAAGTTGTCCAACCACGAATTCTTGTTGGAGAGAGTTCATTTTGGGACACGTAGATTCACAGGAAGAAAATTTTGGTAGTCCGTCAAAAATTGAAGAAGTTTTACGATGGATGTTGGTGCAGAATAGGAAAGTGATGGCGTGTGCTTCAAGGTAATCGGGAGTACATGAGAAGAACTACCTTACATGAACGTGGAATTAGCCGTTGTGCCTTGCGTTGGAGGTCTGAAGGCAATTTCTACATGGAGCAACATTTAACGTCTACAGTAATCATAAAGACTCAGAAATATCTGATTGATTAGAATGAGTTAAATATGAGGCATTACCTGGACGGTATGTAAGACACTTTTGTATTGGCACAGAGACAGTATAGGGTTACGATTGGACCCGAGCTTGTACAACAAACAGAGGATAAAGTTAAGATGACCTAGGAAAGGATGCCAATAATTCAAGGGGAAAAGATATTATGTTAGTAAAAGCGATTTGGGGTAATGTAATTGGAGGCACAATGTGGGAGCTAGATTCTAAGGTATGAAAATTTCGAGGACGAAATTTTTTTTTAGAAGGGGAGAGTTGTAACTTCCCAAAAATTATTTGTTTCATCATAAATAGTCATTTTATAATATTTATGATTTTTTAGAATTTTGTGAATTTTTCCGGAAACGTTGAATATTTTAACATATTTTTCATTTTGCGTGCACACTGAGCAGAGTCAGTGTAATACCCCAAAAATTATTTGTTTCAGGATGAATAGTCATTTTCTAATATTTGTAATTTTTTAGAATTTTTTTGGATTTTTCTGGAAACGTCGAATATTTTAGTATATTCTTCGTTTTGCGTGCGCATTGAGCGAAGCCGAGAAAACGAAATGATTTCCCCGAGACTGGTAAACTTTGAACTGTGGACATATCGATGAGAGATCTTACTAAACCCGAGGATGGGCATAGTTTACGAGGTTTACGTTTTTTGAGGTTTTATCTGATAAATAAAATCTTTGTACATACTGTTAATTAAAATTTTGCGATACGCTCTATTATTCATTGGATAATTAATATTGGCTTTGTGCACTGTAACAATTGCTCATTGGGTAATAGCTTGTAGTAAAATGCTAATTACCATATTATTTTAACTATTAAATCACATTATCTTATCCTAATGTAATCTACTTTATGTCTAATCACATCTCCTTTATTGAAAAAACTCCCAAGCTTCTCAAGGAAGCTACTCACCTCTCTCTCCTCCCTCTCTCCTCACGGCTACTGCACATTTTGGAGCCACGGGATTTGTGCTTCACTTAATTATTTCACACTATCTAAATTCAAAGGAAAACCTAAAAGCATCTTTCACTTTTCTATTCACTTCTCTCTCTACCTTCATCTTTCTCTCATTTTCTCCTCCTTCTCTCTACACTCCACACGGCTGCCCATCTCCTCCTTGCCTCCACCATCACAAAAATTTCAACCAACCACATTTCCTTAATCTCCTTCATCATCTAAACATATCTCTAGTTGGTGATTTCTTGAAAAGGTTTCATCTTCACCATCTTTTTCTTCAAGCTTCAAGCTTGGAACTTTTCGGTGAGATTCTTGTTCTCTCCTACCTCTTCTTCCATTTTCATTTTTAAGGTCTTCCTTGTGACCATTTATTCCTTATTTTTCAAGATTTGGCATTGGTTTGATGAGATTGAAATTTCTAGGGTTTGTGGTGGTGTGTATCCGAAATTTTAAGGAGCTTCAAGGGAGTTCCATTGTTTGTTTTCTTCTCTAGGTAAGAGGGAGATAATCCTCTTCAACCTCTCTTGGTAGTAGGGAACTTGATTTTGTGTTAGTTGTGAGAAATCCCATTTAGGGTCACTCTCTTTGTTGTATGACTTTTATGACTATGTGTTGTTTTTAATTTGTTTGAGTTGTTTGGTTGATTGAATATGTATATTGATGTGCTTGGATGGATTGGAAGCTTGAATGGAAGAAAAATGACCCTTGCCCTTTTCTAAGAGGCTCACGGCCATGAACCCGAAAATTGGGTGTTCTTGGTGAAAATTTGTAACAAGTTGAAGAGATGATTAATTAAAAGGATAACATGTAATTAATTGAATGAAAATTTGGGAATCCAAATCTTAGAGAGGCTCACGGCTTCTAAGGTTAATTTTGGCTTAATTCATACAACTTTATGCAACTATAAATTGAATTAAGTTATTAAATAGTTAATAATGTAATGGAAGGAAATCAATTTGATAACCTAAAAGGAATCTTTAGACCTAAGGAGTAAATAAGGGTGTGTGAGACTAAGGAAAAATCTTATAAATACTTCTCTAAGTAAATACGGCTAAATATAAGGTAAGGAGTTTAATAAGCAAGAGAGATCTCACTAAAGAAGAATCTCATAAGAAATATTAAATTGAAGTAAAACTTTATTAATTGGATGATTAGGAATTAATTAGGCACTCATAAAATGGAAAGAACTAAGAATGGAGTTTTATCTAAAAACTTAGAATAAATCTTAATTAAAACAATATCATGGGTGCAAGTAAGAATGATAAATAATTCAATTTAAATCATTCTAAGGGAATTAGGTTTAAAATTTAATGATGGACTTATGTAATTACAATAATAATGATTAAATGAATAATGTGAGAATATTTCTCTAAAAGAGAAACCTATTAAGAAGAATGTAAAAATTTAGGCATAATTCCATAATGTACCCTAAAGGCGTAATGCATTATTTAAAGACTTAATAATATTTATTGTGGGTCCATGAGTGAATCAAGAATATGTTGATACTTACCTTAGCCAAAATTGTGGCATGTTGTAGAAAGTATATTGTTGTTGAATATACATGATATATGCATTGAGTGATCATGCATTGTGGAAGTCCGATGGACTATTTGTCAAGGCTATGTTGCCTAGGAGTTGAATCACACCTTAGTGCAGGTGCGAGTAGACTAGTGTAGGTCCTGTAGTTGACCTTGGGGGCATCGGGGCACGGGCATCTCACAGCGGACAGTTGGTAGCCCCTCTGGGTCGTGGGACAAACCAATGCGAATGCACCGACGATCCTGACTAGACACTGTCCTATATCGCGATCTTGTGGGAATGCCGCTGTATAAAGCCCTGTTGCGCAAAACTATTATTTTTCTGGAAAGCACTTGATTTTAGGCTGACGAGATACTGGCATGTCTCCCTGATCATTTTTTTCGATGTTTGTGTCTAGCTCCATGGAGTAGGATTTTGATATCTTATACATATGCATAGTGAGTCAATATATTACTTGGCGTTTAATTTATATGATGACTAGAACTGCTATCTTTTTGATGTTATAATTGTCTGGGATTGTTAAGTTGTTTAATATCTGCTACTTGATACTATTTATATTTCTTGTGATGCTACATGGGCGTCCTACGCCGTTTATGTTTCTTACTGCCATAATTGGTAATGGAGTTGGATATCCCACCTCTTGTATGTATTATTCTCATCCTATGTAATTCTTGGTCAAAGATTGTTAAGGGGACGCGATTATTTCCTTCTAGATTTTACTCAGTTTGATCTCTTATATTCAGTGATGTCATCAAAAAAGGGTTCTATTGGTTTCGTTAGGATTGTGTTCACTGGTGGCGCTAATGCGTGGTGAGTCGACTGGGCTGGAGAGCATATACGGTACGTTGGAGATCTGATCTTGACTGTAACGAGGACTCATGATGTAGACCCTATCCTGACACTTACTACTTTGGTATATCTGGAGTTTGCCCTACCCATTCGGGAGCAATGGGGTGACCTAATTCATACTCCTAAAGAGGACGAGGATTCGATGGCATCAGCTACTAGGGTACCTGCTCGTAGGATTGCACTCTATCCTGTTTTTGTGTCTTCAGGTGACCCAGGGGAGGATCCCGAGGTGGATCCGGTGGAGTACCCAACTCCTTAGACATAGATGTCTTTATGGGTAGTTTATGTTTCCTTCTGCATTACTTATATTAAAGTGTAATTTGAGTATAACTGCATTTTGAAGTCCAACTTGATGTATTTTAATTGGAGCGGTATGTGAAATGCGTCGTGCTATGTATGCTTTAAATTAATTATCTAGTCCTATGAACTATATTTTGATTTTGACTGGTTGAATTATATGTGCCAAAGACGACTTATGTATTATTTCATCCGTGGCTCATATTTTCTATATATGCATGATGGATTAATTTGGATAAATATTATTTGAAAGTTGTAGCACGCCAAAATTTAGTAACCGTGGTATAATGACGATTGTGTCATGGTTATTAAATCGAGGGGTGTTACAGCGTGCCTAATAATCACATATTTTATACATTAATAAATCTTAATTTTTAGTCATTTACATTTTTCATGTACTTAATTGATTGAGTTTGGTCATGTTTTGTAAGTTTGGGCTCAAATTAGGCTTAATTGATCTTTACCAACATTATTGAGATTTTACACTATTTCTGTATTTAGGGCATATCTTGAGTTTTAGATGTTTAAAAATTATGTATCTTACTTTTTAGGAAACATGAAAGAGAGCTCTACAACTTTCATGAGAGCTCCAAGGCTAATTTGGACATCTAGTAGAGCTAATTAGGCCTAGAAGTCAGAATACGAGTTCTGTTACTGGAACCCGAGCAGTGTACACCAATCAGGGAATAACTTGGGCTGTATATATGATATGGGCCTAAATTTGGTGGCATGTGAAATCTAAGACACATATCTTCAATTAATATGAGACCACTTTTCCAAAATATGATGTTTAGATGGGGTTTTCATCCCTTGAAGTCAGTAAATGGAATCAGAGACCCTTTGAGAATGATTTGTCCATAACTTGAGTTATAGACCTCCAATTAACATGAGTTTTGGGCCCAATTACTCATAATGGATCTAGATTTGTAACTAATGGGGTTCTAATGATATGAGACCAAGTTACGGGGTAGTTGTAAGGGATAGAGCATAGAACTGAGGGAACTCTTATTTCTACACTTCTCACATTCTCTCTCTAGATCTAGATATTTCTCTTTTCTTCTTCCTTCTCCTTCAAGATGATAACTATGGAGAGCTAAACTTTTGTAATAAATTCAGAGATTCTTGGTTCTATTTTTATGTTTAAATTGCATTTGGATTCCTCTTCTTCTTCTTCTTCTTATTGATCTTGAATACATGAATGACGATTCTGTTAATGTTTGATCTAATTGGATCTTGATTTATGATTGAGAATTGTGATGGATTTAGGATTGATTGATCTAAATTAATAACGGAATTACAGTGGTTAGGTTACTGATTTGTGCCTAGGGTAATTGAATTCGAAGATCAAGTTAACATAGATCTAACATGAATTGTGTGATTGCAAATTTGTGTGTCAATTATTGATTGAATTCTAGATGATTGTCTAGCATAAATTCTAGATTTGATGCAGAGATTTAGATTAAATCAAAATTAACTATTCAAATGCACTTCAAATGTTTGTTGAATGATCTATGATAGAATCAACCTAATTTCAGATAAGTTTCTGAATTGATTGCTCTTTTAATTGAATTTCTCACTTTAATTCTGTTATTTACATATTTTGAGTTCTCAAATCCCTCCCCCAATTTTGGCTTGATTTGATCAAATTGCATTTACAATCCTTGAGAGACGATCTGGTGTTGTTTCCTATGCTACAAGCCATAGGTATAACTTAGTTACAATTTTGATTGAGTTCGGCACTCGTCAAAGTTTTGGAGTGATGAGGGCTGAGCCGAGGCGTGAGGTGCATCACTTCTACACCCGAGAGTGGGGTGCTACGGCATGCCAAGACTGTGTTGCAACGTGGCCTCTAGGATTTTCCAACATTATGTTTATGATGTTTTGGAATTTCTTAATTAATGGAATCACTCATATATGCATTTGTAAGTGTGTTGAGGCACTAACAGAGGTATTTCTTGGAGAGAATAACCATCTAGCATATATGAAGGGTTGTGAATCCTTAGGCGTCTTTGAGTTTAAGAATGCCATAGGAAGTGTCTACGACCTTGCACAACAATGAGGTTGTTTTGAAGTCACTTGTGAAGTGATGTTGTGAGGCTCTAGATATGAGAGTGCTAATGACATGGTTCTTGATACTTTATTGGATAAGTAAAGCTAAAATTCACATGTGCTAGTATTGCCTTTTTCACTAGATTATGAGGATCTTGTGATTGTTTCAATTGAGAATTGGGAATATTAAACAAATTCTACACTCTTCTTTGCATGACATGTATAACTAAACTATCCTTCTTCAAATCTGATCTTCTTTTCTGTATGTTGATGACTTCACTAACCCTGAAAATATTATGGAAATACAAATATGCAGAGGTTAGAACTCAAAGAATTCTCAGTAGTTTTATAAAAATGTGTCGTCGTAATATTTTAAGCTTTTTTTGGGGAAAAACCCATTCTTTGTTTAAAATCCATTATTTGTTTATATATAAGTTAGAGAAGTGGCAAACTGCCAAAACTAGTCCTCTCTCTCCCCGAAATAGAGGTTCAATTAATATATTTTATGAAAATCCTTTGCACAAACTGAATACATTACATAATCCATTCAAATATCGTATTTAATCATATTCAATATCCATTATACATATTCATTCTTGATAATAAAAGATAAAATACCTATCATATTAGTTTCATATTCATCATTCATTGTATTTCATTTCAACACTCTCCAAGTAAGATATATCATTATATCTCTTTCTTTTTGGGATACTCTTATACTCGAACTTATATCACATTCTCTTATGGATACTCTCCTACTCAAGTTTATATCCAGTTCTCATATACATGGTAAGTAAGGGAATATTTGTCCTCACAATACCATTTCATTCTCATTCTCATTCATTCAGAATACTCTTATACTCGAGGTCATATCCCATGCTCTTCTGGATACTCTCCTACTCAAGTTAATTTCCAATTCATTCATTCATTCATTCATTCGAGATAATTTCGTACTCGAGGTCATATACCATGCTCTTCTAGATACTCTCCTATTCGAGTTTATATCTAGTTCATTCATTCATTCGGGATACTCTCATACTCGATCTTATATCCTATTCTCTTTTGGATACTCTCCTGCTTGAGTTTATATCCAATTCTCATTCATTCCGGGATACTTTCATGCTCGAGGTTATATCCCATTCTCTTCTCGATACTCTGCTACTCAAGTTTATATCTAGTTCACTCTTTCATTCATTCAGGATACTCTCATACTCAAGGTTATATCCCATTCTTTTTTGGATACTCTCCTACTTGAGTTTATATCCAATTCTCATTCATTTCGGGATAATCTCATGCTCTAGGTTATATCCCATTCTATTCTGGATATTCTCATACTCGAGTTTATATCCAATTCTCTTTCAATATTCTTTAGGTCTTGTATTGATCTTCAAATTCATTATGCACACATTAATATACTTTTCATTATTAGTCATTAATATTTTTTTCAATATCATGCTTATACCAAACTCATCATAATTATCATTCATAGTACATACAAAATGTATACAAGAATTCGCAACACCAATAATTTACTTCGTTATCAATTCTTAATTAATAACGTAATACTATTCATCTCTTAAATTCCATAGATTCAATACTTCCTATGTATCAATCTCATTTAATTTAATATCATAATAAAAATCATTTCTCAGATTTGTTTGAATGCATATTCTTTTCACCATTTAGTGAATTCCAATCATTCAATTTAAGGTTTAAGGTTTGTATTTAGGTCCAAAGGAGTAAAGAACTCCATTTCCATCATTTTCAGATCAAAAATCTCATTTTAAGGATCTGGTAATCAATTACATGACCTTCATAATTGATTACCAACTTAGCAAAACCTCTATAACTGATTACAAGCATGATGTAATCAATTACATCTTACCCAGAAACCTTGTAATCAATTACATAGGCTCTGTAATCTATTACAAGCTGCCCAGGAAACAATTCGTAGCTCCAGAAGCTTGGAAATCGATTTGCAAAGGCTGTGTAATCGATTACCACATAAAAATTGTAAAAAACAAAGCCTTTAAACCTCCCTAACCAAAACCAAACCAATACATATCAATTTTCAATATCTTCATAACATGAATATGCATCCAAATCACTACTAAAACATCAAATTTCAATATGGGTATAAAACCCATTTTCAATCCACAAGAACTCATCAAGATCTAAATCAAAGAATCAATTTTCCAAATCATAGATATATAGAAATCCACTTTCAAGCTTATACTTACTACTCATGAACTTGAAGATTTGCACAATAAAGAATAGAGGATGAAAACAAAGCCCCTACCTTTCTTCCTTTAGCTCCTTGAAGCTTGGTTCTTCACTTCTCTTCCTAACTTTCCTTTTTTCCCTTTCTTGCTTTTTTCTCTTCTCCCTTGGTCTTCCTTCTTCTTTCTCTTTCTCACGGCTGCTCTCTTCTTTATTTTCTCTGTTTTTTCGTTTCTTCCTTCTTTCTTTTCTTTTATCACGTTTCTTTCTGCCGACTTAAGATAAGGATGAGATTCTATTTGGAACTTCTATATCTCTTAGGAACACTTTAATTCTTCAAAATCAAAATTTTCAATTTCCATAAGTGTTCTAGAAATTTACTGATCTGAACTAAATTATTATATTCAAATTTCCATAATTCTCCATGCACTATTATTCATTAACTACTTTTTTTAAATTAAATTGAACTTGTAAGTTAAGTAAATATACCTGCCTTAACATATTTTTCACACCAAAATATTCTCCATATTCTACTTATCATCTCCAAGTAGTTTCATAATTCTCCAAGTTGTCTTGCTATTTAATTTGACCTTTAAACACTTTATCAGTATTATTAAAAATACCCAACTAATCCATTTTGTCCTCCAGAGTTTATTATAATTCATACTAATTATCTTCATCCTGGGAATGCATTTTTCCCATATTTATTTCCTTCATTTAAGCTATTTATCTCAAAATATGAACTATTATTCACTTTTTGTGCTATAGAATTGCGCTCAATCTTATCCAAAAGATTTCCAAAATTATTATCCATCTTATACTTATAATATTGAGCTTCTATAACACCAATTAGACTTTATTAGGTCAGGGAGGATGTTATACTATTCCTACATATTGTAGCCTTATATGATGTGCGACAATCATTTGGACAGAGAATGGGATAAAAGATCCTAAATTCTCATAGCGAGCAAGGCTATTATGGTTAGGGTTACCAGTATATGTGGTGATATTAGTACTCTTACCATTGTGAAGGGAATGAGTCCACTCATTACCAGGTAGTGTGAAGGGCTCTTTTGCCTATCCTACCCTAAAAGATAAGATGGACTGGGTTCTTGGGAATGAGCAAGTATCATGTGTTTTCCAAAAAAAATATTTGCACAAGCATACTCTTAGAGCATTTCTTAGGCACAATCATATGGCATAACACATCGCATTAAATGAAAGTTGTAGGTGCAATTGTCTTGTTTTTAGAACAATGATGTGAGTCTAAGGTTATGGTTTGCCTTATGAATATTACATAAGGAGTATATGAATATTTCACTAGTATTTGAGTGGTGGTTCCTTTATCTATTACAAACATAATCTGTTGATGTTAGTTCTATTCAGAGGATTTGGTTAATTATGTGGTGATTAAACCATTTTTATAAATGAATGAACTTTCTACCCTGAGAAAAGGAAGGACTGGGTTTTGGCTTATGCCACCTTAGTAGTTATTATTGTATAACTTGTTTTTCTCCAAAGCAGTTAGACTTATCATGATGGCATAAGTTATAAACTGATTACTGAGAATTGTGAATTCTCATTCCATTTATTTATTTTTGTGATAAATCCACGTTGAGACCTTTCTAAGGAAAAGAAGAAGCAGATGAAATAGATAGATTTTATTTGCTTCTATGTAGAGTTTGTATATTTGTTTTACTTTGTATGAAAACCTATGTATTACTCGTGCCTTTTGTGGCTTTTGTTGTGTGTGTGTGTGTGTGTGTATATATATATATATATATAAGGTTTTCTTCCCTCTTGGCTGTCTATCATGCCTTGTATGGTGATTATGGAATTAGAATTTTTTTTTTTAAAGTTAGAAGTAACACACTTAATTATGTTTACTTATGTGTATTGCAAATGTACTAACGTAATAAGGATTAAGGTGTTATATTATGGTATCAGAATAGTTCATCCTGTTAAGCCGGGGAATGGACTGACTATGCTTAGGCATGTTTAGTAGTTACTATGTGTGTTATGCATTTTCTTTTCTCTTATGTGAGATGTTTGAATAGAATTGCATGACTTTCCTTAGGTATGATTGTTCTTAGCTAGTGTCACACTGTTACACGATATTGAGATTGATCAACTCAATATGTATTATTTTGTGTGTACAGTAAGGAACCTCCAACGTGAACCAGGGAGAATAGGAACTCATCTAATGAGGCCCCAGATATGGCTAGAGCCTTTATGGCAATAGTAGATGCTATGAGGGAGCAGACTACTATGAATGCTAGGATGCTAGAGAGGATAGGAGCAATTCCATCTCAACAGTTTACACCACCACTATAATAGTCTTAATCAGGGTTCTTGAAGCTCAGTAATACTGGTATGAGTTATCTATTCATTCAGGTAACATTCTAAACTAGTTTGAGCATAATTCTATAACACTGAATATGAAGAATAACTAAAATTTCTACATAAACAGCTGATATGATGGAAAAAATATGAAAAATTTATTTTCTAGTTGTAGACAATTGATATGAGCTGTAGTAAATTTTGGAGAATCAACTTAGTTGATTTGGTATTTTTAAGGGCACTGAGGAGGAATAAATGGAACAGTTAAGTAACTTAGAAAATTATGAAATTACATGGAGATAACAAGTAAGACATGGAGAATATTTTGGTAAAGAATACCAGTTATGGTGAATAGTAGTAAGTATATTTGCTTAATTTTTAGGTTTAACTTAACTCAAGAAAGAGTAATGAAGCTTAACTGATAAATAATAATATATAAAAAATTATGGAAAAATGGATACAAGGACTAAGTTGAGTCCTAAAATTTTCTCTAACACTTATGAAAGTTGGAAAACTCAACTTTGGAAGATTAAAGTATTTCTAAGAGATACAGAAGTTTCAGCATAGTTTATATTCTTATCTTTTTCTCCTATTCTCCATCGCCTATCTTCTATCAATTTTTTCTTCTTTTTGACTTTTCACATAACTCACTATTTGCTCTCTAAATTCAAACAGCAAGTAGCAGCTAAGAAAAGAAAAAGGAAAGAGGAAGATTTGAGGTAGCCAAGAACAGGAAACGCAAAAAGAAAAGAATAGAGAAGAGGAAAAACATGAAGGAGCATAAGGAAAAAGAGGAAGAAAGAAAGAAATTAAGGTAAAGGTGGTTGTGTAACATCCTCTTTTTATCATGTTAGACTAGTTTATGGTTACAAAAGTAGCATAACACTTGTTTGACATATCCGTTTACTTTTGTGACAAACTGAGTTAGTTTAAGTAATTTGTTGCAACTTAAAGTGTGAAATGTAGATTAAAATGAATCAGATAGTAGCATAAATTGCTAATTTGAGGGCAATAAATTTAGAGAATTTGTTTCTAAGTCACAAGTAGGTGTAAAAGGGTGTAGTTAAAATTTAAGAATAATCAGAGTTGGTTTGGTATTTTTAGGCATACTAGTTGTGCATTAATGCAAGATTGACTAGTAACAGATATAAAAAAGTAAGATAATAGTGAAACAATAATTTATATGAATACTAGTATTTATTATAAAGTTTTTGGAAGTTAGAAAATTTGATTTAGCTAAATCTAAGTGCTCTTAGCATATTAAGGTGTATAAGTGAAATACCTTAAGTCATATTAGTCATATACGGCCAACCCTTATAATTAACTTTTGTCTCTTAATATTTCACTCAATTCTCATCCCCTTTCACCCACTTTTTTCTCACAAAAATAGAAGGAAGAATAATAGTAGGAAACAAGGAAAACAAAGAGGAAAAGTTTAAGGAGGAAGACAAAAGACGAAAGAAAGGCAAAGGCAAAGCAAAGATTGAACAACTAGCATCATAAAGGACTTATGGTAGGGGTTTCTAACCTTTAATTCCATCTTTTTCCTTCACCTATTTCATTGGTTGATGTTAGGTCATTAGATGGAGAAAATGGGTTTGAAGTGCAAAAATATGTTTTCTTTGCTTGATTCTTGTTTTTAATGTTTGGAATTAGTCATTTAAGCTTATTGAGATCAAGATGATTGAGTTTGTCTTTAGACAAAGAAAGTTACTTGAGTTGGAACTTAGGTAATGGTAAGTAAGTATGTGATTTTGATCACTAATCCAAGTTTAAGTGAACCATTAAGTTATATAAGTGTTACAACATTTTTAGAGGGTGTTAGTGGTAATAGAAATCATCGAGGAGCAATTTTTGGAAGATTGGAAACTGTTATGTTCCAATGGAATAGTAGCAGAATTCTGTAGATTTTGCTTCAGGCGATTAGCACTAAAGGGCTGAGAGCTGAGTTCCCAGGCGTGCACAGTCCAGAAAACTGATGCACACATCAGGGCATTGGGCGCTCAGGAGCTAGATGCTAAGCGCCCAAGTGCCAGTGATAGAATAGAATAGAGCAATGCTCTGTTCTGCCAACGCCTAGGCGCTGGAGAGGGGGGCACCTAGGCATTGGTTCCAGATTTGACTAAGGTCATAATTTCAATATTTTGAGCTTCTCAATCAGTTGGAAACATTAGTATATGTTTTGTAAAGTATGTCAAGATACTTTTAGGGATATTTCACCAATGGATTGACTATCCACCATATAAGAACAAGTTTGAGTTTTAAGCTTTCGTAGCTTGAAATGGAGTATGAGTTAAGAGTTGGTTCCTTTACTTGTTAGAGTTGAACCATAGTACAATTATCCTAATTAAGGGAGTGAGATAAAATCCCTTAACCTTGCAAAGTAGCAAGTAAAGCTCTTTGTTAATGAGGTAATTGTGAGAGGAAAGTGTCGGTACAACACTTTACCTAAGACAAAGTAGTGAGCTAAGCTATTTGTCAAGTAACATGAGGAGTATGATCAACCCTTATATAAGTGTAGTAAAGTGATATAAGCTTACAAACACGAGACTTAGGATGAGTTAAGTCCTAAGATAGGCAATGAAGCGAGTTAAGCAATTTGCCAAGTATAGTTGATGTTATACAGTTGTATGGGCAATTGTGCAATATTGAGACAGTTTAGATTTCTATACGTTATACAGTTGTATGGGAGATTGTATAATGTTGATATAGACTAAATTTATATGCAATTTACATTAATGATTGCCATGAGATATATGTATATATTACTGAGGATTTTTATGTTCTCACCTATTTCTGTGTTTCCATGGTAAAAGCAGGTCAAGACCCTTTTAAAGGTATAAAGCAAATGAAGAAAGAGCAACAAGACTAGATAATTTTAGTTTTTGTTGTATGATAGTTAGTCAAAAAGCTTAGTAATGATGGCTCATCATTACTCTTAGATATTTTCTGCTTTCATAATTACACTTAAGATATTTAGCTTAGATATTTTCTGATTAGATATTTTCACCTAGATATTTATCCTTAAATATTTATAGCTAGATATTTATTTCTTAGATATTTACTAGGTGAGTCATTGCTTCTAGAAAAAGAATGACAAGACAAGTTTAAAATATATTGAATGAGTAAGTAATCAAATTGGATTTGTCTTCTAGTCTAAGAAGTCAATTTGGATTTGTCCTCTTCAACTTGAGTGTCTAGTTTGCCTTCTTCTTACTTACCATTGGTTCATCACTTTGACTCATCGCCATCAATTTATTTTCTAATAGATATTACCCAATGGACAATAGTTACTGCTATTATTACGCAACAGATAATAGAAAACTCAGATATAGAAAATCCCTGTCAATTGTTCTCAGTTTTGGGTTAGTAAGATCCCCCGATCCCGCCTTGACAGTTTAAAACTTTTTGGTCCAGGAAAAAATTTTACTTTTTCAGGCCCGCCTCAAGCACATATACAGTTTAAAATAATATTAAAATAATCACAACTTAAAAAAAATTTCATAAAAATTCTCAAAAATCATAAAAGTTATAAAACTTATATATTTTTCAAAAAAAACTAAATTCGAACATATATTTCAAAAACAATATTAAAAGAATCAAATTAATATTAAAATATTCAAAATAATTAAAAGTTCCCAAAAATTCACAAAACTCTTAAATATTATAAAACTCATTTATTTCAAGAAAAATGAAAAATCGGGGTATTACAACTCTCCCCCTCTAAAAAAAAATTTGTCCTCGAAATTTCTCTTACATATAAAAACAAAAAGGATATTGCGTCTTTATCTTGCCTTCAAGCTCTCCCATAGCATCTCCAGTTATGTCGTCTTAGTTGACATTGTTGCTTCTCTCAAAATTCCTTTGCCATACTATTTGAATAAGCAATCGTATCCAGCCAAATCCACGGACAGTCGCATATTCTTGAATTGATCAATCTATTCGTTCTCCTTAATCATCGTAGCAGATACACTAGTTACATTTTCTACTTAAGGTATCTGTTGCGACATTCGCCCTTCCAAAATGACACAGAAGTTAAAAATTCGTTGTTGTTGAAAATTCTAAATTTTGCTTCTTCCTTGTGTCAAACTCCTCTTAAGCGAACAGGTACTCCAAACTCATGTGATCACCATAGACATGGTAGGAAAGAAACGTCTTTAGATCTTCAATGTAAAACTGCCATCACAAATCTAAAACGTGAATCGGATAATTTTTCTCATGCACTTTCCTTGCCTTGAAACATACATCACTACCGTACCTTAATCAAAATTCGCACTTGAATAGCTTCGCGTATAACTTCTTCTTCTTCAGAAATTTGAAGAACTGCATCCAAATGTTCAGCATGCTCCTTCGGACTTTGAGAATAGATCAAGATATTGCCAACAAGGACAAATCTGCCTTGGAACATTTTCTTCTTTCATACAAATCTAATGATAATCAGAACATAAATTGCTCTTGGAGACAACAGCTTTCTTCATTTGATCTTCTAGTTCCCATATTGTATCTCCCGTCGCATCGTTTTACATTTTTTTTCTTCATCAAGGTAAGTTATTTCACTCGCCTATCTTTAATCTTAACAGAAAATGTCTCATAGATCAAGTTCTCTTCTAATTATACTGTATTTGGCACTGTAACATGGGTTGAATCAAGAATAATTCTTCTCAATTGAGATACATGGAAGGTACTATGAAGGTTAGAAAAATGATAAGGCTATTCGGTAGATTACCAGATTTATCCAATAAATAATTTGAGATGGTCTAATAGATTTCAAAATGAACAATAAACTTTCTAGATTCAATTTCTAGATTCAAATCCAAAAATCCCAGTTCAAGGAAACACTAAAGTTTTATTGAAAAAATCTAGTAGGATATGGTTGGAAAATAACAATCACTTATAAAATCAAGCTCTCAAATAGATGTAATTTTAGATAAGTAAATCAAATCAACAGAAAAGATTTGATCTTTAACAAAAATGGGGTAGATTTAGAAAACTTGAGTATAAACAACAAGTTTAACAAAAAGAGCAAAAATACTCAAATCAAACGATAATAAAGATACAAATAACTCAAATCGACTTACTTAGTCTATTTGTGAAAGAAGTAGATAAACAACATCAGTAGAAAAGTTCCAAACTCCAATAATAATAGGATATGTTTTAAACAGGCTCGAGTAGCAACAACAAGCTTAGAAGTTGAAGTAGCACTATAAAAGGAAACAAAAACACAAATAACCCCAAAAGTCATAAACCATAAGAGAATGGGTTACTTTACAAGTTATACAGTACAATTTTAAGATTACTCTCTATGGTACAGCTTCCTTATTTCTTACTTCTTTATATTTGAACGCTTCCATCGATTCTTTCTTCTTCTTGAAATTTTGAAACACGTGTATTACTAATGGAAGATTCCATCTTTGACTTAGTACAATCTCTGGCAACGTGTTCAGGCTTCCCGCACTTGAAACAGATTATGTCCTTGCTCGTACATTCCTTTGTCAAATGAGCCATTCCACACTTGAAGCATTTTGGTGACAATGTCATGTTTTGACCAAATCTGTTGCCACTAATACTTCCTCAATTTGTTAATTGTTGCTTCCCCAGTGGTTATATATACGGCGCTGGTTGAAATCGATTGATATTACACTTTCTTTGTTTCTGGATTCTGGTTAGTACAAAGTTACAGCTTCTCATATCTTGAGACTGCTCCAACCCTAACAAGCTTTGAAGTTTGGTTATTAGTTCCTATAACTGAGCGATCACCTGACTCTGTTGTACTGTTAAGTCAATCATCCTCTGCATCACACTTCTTGCTGCGACTATACGATCATCGTCACGTCTTGTGTCCACATACCCACATCTACTACGATCCATTGTCTTTCTTCAAAGACAAACAAAATTCAAATCACAATGAAACTAAATGTAACCATTTCAAACAATATATCTTTGTGTTCGGTGTCAGAGAAAAACACAGCACAAACAAGACAAACCTACCCACAAACCCAAAAGACTCTAACTTGGGCTCTGATACTAACTAATGTAACACCCTCTCCGAAAGGTAGCACATTTATACCAACTAATGATAATTAATTAATTTCCCAAGTTATAAAATATTTAATATTACCTAAATATAGGTTTCAAAATTTCTTTTTCGCATAAAACATCAAAGGATCAAATTAAAGTAACTCAAAATATAAAAACTGAATAAATATAAACTTTTCATATAAAAAGAGTTTACTATAACTATTCATTTATTAACTATACATACCCAAAGACATAACACCTAAAACATGAGCCATTGTCAGAAGACAAATTCCCTAGCCAGGAATGTCTCCACAGTACTCTATATACTCTGAGTCCCAAAGGACACGCCAAGCCTCAATGCCTTCAAGAAATTGTAGTCTAAAGAAACCTAGTTGACCCCTCCTTGCCGCCATCATAGTCTTCACCATTGTAAACATAAAATAGAAACAGACAAAACAAAATAGCAAAGAGGTGAGATCCCCTACATCACATACCAATATGGCAGCAAAGAAATGATACAAACAATAATGTTGTTCCATACATACAATCCATAAATTAATATAAAATTAGCAGATATATTAAGAATACTTAATAGATAAACAATCCAAGAAACTTGAAACACAATATCAGGCATAATTGTAATACCACAATCATATTATATTACAATAGCGTACATGCTGAATATGCATATGCTCAATGCAACCAGTTCCTACTCCATGGAGTTTACTCAGATTCAGAGATGAACGCCCAAAAGATCTGTCCCCCCTAAAAAGACAGTTTATCCTGGATAATGAAAAGCAATAGCGTTTGTCAGGATGTCAGTGCATTGCAATCGGTGTTCACGACAAGGAGTATATATATATATCTGACTCAATGTCAATAAGTGAATCACCACGCCCTGACGTCCCCAGGATCCCTCCCATTATCCTATAAGTTCTCGTCCACTCCTTAGGCATAAAACGTCATGACAAATCAAGCGAATACGCTTTTCTATGCATGATAAAT
This sequence comes from Ormosia semicastrata, assembly GCA_029884595.1. Lineage (NCBI taxonomy): Eukaryota > Viridiplantae > Streptophyta > Magnoliopsida > Fabales > Fabaceae > Ormosia > Ormosia semicastrata. The sequence goes on from JAQQTO010000060.1 coordinate 84,660,909, forward strand.
GATTCAATCATATACTGTAACACCCCAACTTTTGGGATAATTATAATATTGTCTTGAAATGTACTATTTTGTGAATTCTGTGAGTAGTAAAACGAATTTGACTGTTTCGTGAGTGTATTTGACTGTTGTAAGTGATTTGCTCTGAGCCAGAGAAATAATAATTTTCTGGCTGGAAAAATCTTATTTTAATTAATTAGAACTGGGGGATCTTACTAAACCCAATTCTGATTTATATATATATTAATCTTGTAATTTTTAGGATTTAACTGTGCAATAAAATAATTTTTATATGATTATAATATTATTTTATATTACAGTACCTACTGTCTCAAAAACAGTAGAAATCTGCTTCAAAATGACCACGGATCCTTAAAAGTCTGTGGGACCTGCGTTTAGGAAAAGCAGTCAACGATTCTGACTGTACAAATTTCTAAGCCAATGGGAGCAAGTCAACAAAGGAGGCTTGAATTTTCTAACTAATGAGAAGTAGTCAAACAAAGAGGCAAAGACTTCTTTGTGGACTGTTAGATGTGAAAGCTTGTTTTGGAAGCTTTAATCTTAACCATTGATCTAATCAATGGTGTAGGAGCAAGCTTAGTAAGGAAGCATTGGATGTTGACCTTTGATCAAATCAATGGTGTGGATATGAACTTGATTAGCAAGCATTGAATATGGACCGTTGGATGAAAACTTAGTTAGGAAGCCTTTAACCTTAACCGTTGATCAAACCAATGGTGAGATTAGAATTCAAGTTTTATGACTAATCAATATCTACCTTAGATTACATCTAGGGTTAGGAATTAAAGTTGAAATCAATGGTTAAAATTAAGTCAAACATAGTGGCTTGAATTTGATTAGTAGCTAATTAAACTTAATTTGGTTAATCTAATTACCTAATTAGCAAACTAAGTAAACTAGCTTAGTTATTATTTAGTTATAATTTAATTCTTAATTAGATATCCTAATTTTAATTAGAGGATATAATATATGTAATTATATGTCTAATTAATTAGTTATGTAATTGGATAATTAATTAAGATTGGTTAGGAAACTAAACCTAATTAATTAGCTACTTAATTAGCAAGTAATTAGACTTGAATTAAAAGCAAATTGAGACCCAAAATGCCCTTGAACCACATGGTTTTGCAGCAGCCTTGGGAGGCAAAATTTGACAAGTTCTACATCATTCTTGAACCATTTTGCATGCACACTAGGTGGCTAAATGGTGACATAAGCCATGTGCACCTAAATTGGATATTTTGTTCAAGTAAATCCCTTCATTTTCCTACAAGCCCACTATAGCAGCCCCCTCCCATTTCACTCTCCATTTTCACATTTTCACTCATCCAAATTTTAAAGTAATATTCTCTCCAAAAATACCAAGAACACCAAGCACCTTTTCCTTTCTATTTTCTCTTCTATTTTCGGCCCTACACCCAAACCCACACCACCAATCTTCTATAATTTTACCTCTTAGCTTTTCTTAAACCCAAATCATATTTTAAACACTTTTTCTTCACAAGGTTTTGCCAAAAACCTACTCTATCTAGTCCAAAATCAAACCTTTTGCTTACTTTCTTAAGGGTAAGTCTTGATTCTATGGTTTAAATTTGGATTTCTAATTTTTCTAACCATGATTGTTCCATGGTTTTTCAATCTTAATACTTGTATGTGTTTTTACTAATTGTTTAAGAATTATTAGGATTTTGTGTTGATTTTAAAGAAAACAAGGAAAAGGAGGAGACTAACCAATTATTGTCTTCAAGAGGTAAGAGCGAGATTTAATCTCATCAACCCTAAGTAGTGATGGGAAAATGGATTTGATTGTGTATGGAGAATCCATAAGGATTCATTTGTGTGGTTGTTTTATTATTTTTATTATTTGTGTGATTGTTTAAATGTTTTCCTATTTGTGATTTATTTTTGCTATGCATGTTTATAGTTTTTATTATTTTTGCTATGTATGTTTATAGCTTTAAAATATATTGTATGCATATTTTATGTGTTTATATAATTGCATGTGTTTATAATTATACAATTATTAAAGTAGGATGTGAATAACATGTAACAATTTGCATGAGTGTTCCAAAGAACACAGAATGAGGCTCACGACCTTACATCAAACAGAGAATCAAAATGTTCTCAACAATTTTCTAAATCAATGAGTTAATGAATCTAGGTAAAATAATAAGTTTAAGAATGATTTTGATTAATTATGGCCAACATGCCATTTAGTGTATAATTGAATGCCATTTTATTTTCGATTTTGGCCAACATGCCATTTTATTTTCTAAGATAGGTTAAGTAATGAATTTAAAAAATAAACTGATTCCAATGAATCTTTGTGAAAACAAAAGGAATAAATTTGGTTCTAGAAACCTAACTTAGCAGAATTTATTTTAAAGTAAGAAATAAATCAAACGCTTGAAAAATACTAACGTAGAGCTCACTCGATAAGTTTTGAAGCGCGTTAGCAAGTTTCAAAGTGTAATTGATGGGCAAGATTAAAATAAATAGAATTTAGAGGAAAATGTTGAAAATACCTTATATTGATTTTACAGGCAAAATGCTGCCAAAATTTACTAAAATCAGATGAATAAAATGAAAAGATTCCATACTATATTTAGAACACAAGGAAAATACTCTACATATTTTAAATGTACTAGATATAGTCTACACATATTTAAAATAATAATTTTAAGCTATTCGGTTAAGAAAATGAATTAAAAATCTTACGCGATTGAGAAAATGATTTAAAAACATTACGCGATGTTCAAAAAAATGCCAAAATATATTTACGTGATTTAAAAACATTTGTGAAAACGATGAGATTATGAAAATGTGACAAAATTTCTATGCAATAAAATGATACAGTGAGTTTTGCTGTCGGGCCAAAGTGGTGGACCCGGATATGTTGTGAGATAGTATTGTCAGGTGGGAAATGCTATGTTTTGGTGTATTGTAACTAAAGGGTATTTTCGTAATTATGGTAAAATATGAATATTAAGGATATTTTTGTAATTTTAGATTATGCTTAGAGTGTTGTGTCAATTTGGTTGATAATTGGCGATTGATTGACGAGACGAATTGCACCGTGTTTTGGTGTGATAAGCGTAGTGTGGTTCATTTTATGAACTTGGGGGCATTAGTGTGCGGAGAATTCCATATGTGGACAGTGGTAGCACCTCTGGGCCGTGGTAATGGGCAACACAATAATGATCTTGACGAGCACTATTTTTAATCGAGATCTTGAGGAGACTACTAAGTACTATGCCTGTAGTGCATGATATTGGACTATGTACTACTACACGATGTTTGGACTGTGGGCTATAGACACGACGTTAGACAGTGCAATAGTTTGGTTGGGCAGCCATAAAGTATTATTAGTTTCTATTCGGATCATTCTCTCAGATATCCGTGTTTAGCTCCATGGAGTAGGAACGAGTCAGTGTGTGTTCATGCATTATCTGCATTTTACTGCTTACCATAATCTGTGATAAAATGTATGATTTATTACTTTAATATATTATGCATGATATAATGGTATGTGTTATTTTAATATGTATTGTATTATCCTGTGTTGTATTGTCGTTTTCTTTATTGCCATGCGGGTAATGATGTAGATTGTCTCACCTCTTTATTGTATTGTTCTACCTGTTTCTATTTTATGTTTATATCATCGAAGACTACAATGGAGACAAGAGGAGGTCAATTAGGTTTCTTTAGACTACAGTTTCTCGAAGGCGCTGAGGCATGGTATGTCCACTGGGACATAGGACACATAGAGTACAGTGGTAACGTGACTTTATCAGTAAGTAGGACTCGACATGGGTTCGTTACTACACGTTACACGGTTGCTTTTGTAGAGATTATTTTACCTATTAGGGAGTTGTGGGACGAATTTCACTATACTCCTAGAGAGAACTTCGACATAGTTTTGGGTCGAATTTCTATCGGTCAAGACATTCCCAACTAGGGAATTTGTCTTATAACAAGGGCTCATGTGTTAGGGGTTATGTTTTAGTAGTATGCTATTTTTTTTACTGTTTCTATTAAATATTAATAGTTGTAAATTAATTGTGTACTTCAGACAAAAATCATATGTATATTATGGCGTGATTATGTTTTGCTTTATTTTGTGTTCTGTGTTATTTTATTTAATGTTATAAATATAAAAAGGAAAAATTTTACCACTAATATTATTTATGTACCAAACGTTTTACAACTTGGGTAAGAATTTATTTTATTTTATTTTATTGCATCATAAATGTGACATCCCCACAAGGGTGTTACATATACTGTCATTGATCACACAGTATTTCATATTCACACACCGTCACATGCCTATATCACAGTATATTGCTCAAAAACATTTTTAATTGAAACAAAGTACCATTGTACTATTCCCAATGATATTAACGCAACTACACATGCATATATAGTTGTCCAATACCATTAGTATCTATGATATTATATAACCGCTCATACAATCAATAATATCAAAGATCCACTCGGGTCTAATACTCCAGTTTCCACAATTACAAATCACTTGACTAAATATGTTGGCCCTACGGCACAACTTGTTGTTCCTTTCAACCGCGTAACATTTTTGTTACATTTTCAAATCGCATAAAGATTTTCCAATGTTTTCTCAATCACATAAAGATTGTAAAACGTTTTCTCAATCGCGTAGCTAAAAATTTCTATTTTTAATTTGCGTAATAGTTTTTCTATGTATTTTTTATCTCGTAAAATATTTTTAAGCTCAAAATAAGAGTTTTCTCATTTATTACTTAAAATTAACCTTATTTTCATTATTTACATAATAGTCCTTCTATAAAATAATATTTACGTAATAGTCCCTCTTCAAATAATATTTCCAAAATAGTCTATTTTCTAAAGAAAATTTTCAGTGTAATCCCTATTTAAAGAATATTTTCAATATAGTCCCTCTTTAAAGAATATTTTCAATACAGTCCCTCTAAAAATCAATATTTCTACTATTTCCCAGAAAATTATGTTTCTTTAATTTACTTGAGATATTACAGCTCAAAATTTCCTAACGCGCTTCAAAACCCATAGGGTGAGCTATACGTCAGTAAATTTCAAGTATTCACTTTTATTTTACTACATAGCCTTAATTAAGTCAATTTTAATTCTAAAATATCATTTTTAAAATTCAAAAACTTACCAAGTTGAATTCTTACTATTAAAACACCTAAGTTTACATTTAATAAAATAGTTTTGGATCTAGAATCTCAAAATTTGGCATGTTGGCCGAATTCACATATTAATTCAAAATTCATATATAATTCATTTCCTTACACTTTAAATCCTTATAAAATTACTTAATTGAATTTCTTGTCATAAAATCATTTAATTCTCAATTTAGAAAATAATTTAAAATCCTTAGTCCTCTTTATAGTGATGAGGCCGTGTGCCTCTAGGGTCTTTGGAGTCTTCATACAAATTTTCTCATCATGTGAATCACATCTTAAATTACACAAGTATCATCATGCTTCCAAATTCATATATGTAAGCATATTATCAAAACTATAAGCATACCAAATATATATAAATCATGCATACTTATCAAAGCAATAAAACAATCACACAATATAATTCAACAAACACAAACCAATGATTACACAATCGAGTGAATAAATCCTCACATGAAATTTTCACTCACAAACCCAAAGAATTCCATTCCTTCACCGCCACATATGGCCGATGAGGTTAATCTCCCTCTTACCTGATTGATGCTTCCTAGCTCTTTGTAAAACTCTCTTTATATAAATCTTTCACCACCAAATAGATCTTAAAATCACAACAAACACATACAAATTAGTATCTAAAGCTTAATTAAGATGACCATAGATCAAACATGGGCTTAGGATTCTAAAAATCAAACAAAATGTCAAGTTTCAAGATTTTTACCTTGAAACCCTAGAACTTAAATCCAAGATTCAAGCATGAAGATGATGGATTTAGACCAAAGTCTCAACATCAAAGAGGCTTAGAATGATGTGAGGATTCAAGAAGTATAGTTAGTTGGAATTAAACAAACTTGGAAGGTGATTTATGGAGTGAGGCCGTGAGCTCCTTAGATGAGCAAGGTAGGAACTTTTTGATCTTCAACTTAAAGAACAAGGTTGAAGATGATAGAACTAGGCTTAGATCCCAACTACCAAGTATCTTAGAATTGTGTGTAGGTTCAAGATCTAAGGTTGTGTAAAATTATTAAAACTTGGAAGTAGGATTTAGGAGTGGGGACCGAATGGTTCAAGAAAGAAAGAAGATGGAGTTCATAGTGTTTTTGAGAGATTGGAAGAGAGAGAATGGAGAGAATGGTTTTTGTGTCACCAAGGTGTATGGAAATGAGATGAAATAGCCTATTAGCCAAATGCATGGCCGTGTAGTAAGTTAGGGTCGATAGTTTAAGGCTTGTTTAACAAGGAAAACTTAAGCACATGGCTTCACATGGATGCACATGGCCTTGGTCATCAAGTTGTCATCTAATGGTCATAAAAGATCATTCATGAATCTCCTAGAAAAACCTAGTGGCCGTGTGAGCTATTAGGAAAATTAACTAAATCTTAATTCAATTATCTTTCAAATTACACTTAGTTAATTCAATTAATTACCTAACTAACCAACTAGTTACATTTGAATTAATTTAGTTAAGTCACTTGGTTACATTCTAACTAGTTAATTACATCATTATGTAATTGTATATGTCATAGTTATGTCATGTTTCTAGATAATAGATATTTATTTAATAACTAGCTTCTAATTATTTAGCAACTAAATTAGTTCATTTAGTTACTGATTTAGCTATTAGGGTAACTAAGTTAGATTATCTAGTTACTCAACTAACAAATCTAACCATTAAAATTAACTTCACCTCCTAACCATTGATTAAATCTAAGGTCGATATCATAAGCTTCTTTATCAAGATTGCTCTCACACCATTGATTAGATAAATGGTGATGATCTAAGGCTTCTTCATCAAATTTTTCATCCAATGGTTCGTATTAAAGTCCAGCCACAATGTTTGACTAATTCTTATTATTTAGTCAAAAAGCTTAGTAATGATGGCTCATCATTACTCTTAGATATTTTCTGCTTTTTAATTACACTTAGGATATTTAGCTTAGATATTTTCTAATTAGATATTTTCACCTAGATATTTATCCTTAGATATTTATACCTAGATATTTATTTCTTAGATATTTACTAGACGAGTCATTGCTTCCAGAAAAAGAATGACAAAACAAGTTTAAAATATATTGAATGAGTAAGTAATCAAATTGGATTTGTCTTTTAGTCTAAGAAGTCAATTTCGATTTGTCCTCTTCAACTTGAGTGTCCAATTTGCCTTCTTCTTACTTACCATTGGTCCATCACTTTGATTCATCGCCATCAATATATTTTCTAGCAGATATTACCTAATGGATAATAGCTACTGCTATTATTACGCAATGGATAATAGAAAACTTAGATATAGAAAATCTCTGTCAACTGTTCTCAGTTTGGAGTTTCGTAAGATCCCCTGATCCCGCCTTGACAGTTCGAAACTTTCTGGTACATGAAAAATTTTTATTTTTTCGGGTCCGCCTCAAGCACATATACAGCTTAAAATAATATTAAAATAATCACAACTTCAAAAAATTCTATAAAAATTCTCAAAAATCATAAAAATTATAAAACTCATATTTTCAGAAAAAACTAAATTCAGATATATATTTCAAAAATAATATTAAAATAATCAAATTAATATTAAAATATTCAAAATAATTAAAAATTCCCAAAAATTCACTAAAACTCTTAAATATTATAAAACTCATTTATTTCAAGAAAAATAAAAAATCAGGGTGTTACACTTACCTCTCACAATTACCTCCTTAGCAAATAGCTTTACTTACTACATTGCAAGGTTAAAGGGTTTAACTCACTCCCCTAATAAGGATAATTGTACTATGGTTCCACTTAAACTGATATAGAAACCAACTCTTAACTAACATTTCATTTCAAGCAATTCTTAACTCTAGAAAAGCTTAAGAACTATAACTTGTTCTTCTATGCTAGGTGGTTATTTCCTTTTTGAAATTTCCTTAAAAGTGTCTTGACACACTTAGGATAGCACACATTAATGATCCCATCAATTTAGGAAACCCAAAGTGTCCAAGAAATGAAGTTTTCCATCTCTGGAACCACCGCTTAGGCGCCCTCTCTCTAGCACCTAAGCGCTGGCTGGGCAGAGTATAGCTCTATTTTTTCTGTCGTTGGCGCCTAGGTGCTCAGCACCTGGCGCCTGGGGGCTCAATGCCCTGCTACGCGTATAAGCTCACTGGGTTGTGGCGCCTGGGCGCTCATCTTCCAGCGCTTGAGCGCTGGTCACATAACAGTAATTCTACAGAACTCTGTAGAATTGTTGCTACTGTTCCATTGGAACAAAGCAGCTTCCAATCATCCAAATTTGGCTCCTAGGTGATTTCTAGCTTCTCCAACACCCTCTAAAAATGTTGTAACGCTTTTACAACCTATTGGTTCACTTAAACTTGAGTTAATGATCAAAGTCACACTTACTTTTTCATTGCTTAAATTACCACTCTAGGGACTAATTGGTGGTTTTCAAAGACAAACTCATCTATTTTGCATCCATTAAGCAGAAACTAACTCATTCCAATCAATGAAAGTAAGAACTAACAAGAAAACATATTTTGACTTCTCAAACCTATTTTTCATACATGTAACCTAACTCCATACAATGAAATAGATGGAGGAAAAGAATGAGTTTGAAGGTTAGCCTTAAGTTCTTAGGTGATGGTGGCTACTCTAGATTTGCTTTGTCTTTCCCTTTCTTTCTCCTTTCCCCTTCCTCCTTGAGCTTCTCCCCTTTGGCTCCATTGTTTTCAGCCACTACACGTGCTATTTTCGTGAGGGAGAGATGAGAGAAATGAGATAACAATGAGTGAAATATCAGGTAACAAAGTCAATTATAAGGGCTGGCCGAATATGACCTTGTTTCACTTAAGTACTTCACTGATACTTTCTTGATCGGCTAAGAACACTTAGATTTATCTAAATCAAGTTTTCTAGATTCCAACAACTTAAAAATAAATACTAACATTCATTAAAAATGTTGTTTCACCATTATAATATTTTTCCATATCTGCTGCTAGTCAATCGAGCATTAAATACATAACTAATATGCTTAAAAATACCAAACTAGCTCTGATTATTCTCAAATTTTAACTACAATCTCTTACACCTATTTGTGACTTAGAAATAAATTCTCTATATTCATTTCCATTAAATTACCCATTTATTTTACTATCTGAGTCATTTTAAGCTACTTTTCACACTTTGGGTAATAACAAAGTGCCTAAACTAACTCAGCTTTCCACAAAAATTAACAAACATGTTAAATAAGTGTTATGCTACCTATGTAACCATAAAGTAGTCTAACATACTAAAAAGAGGATGTTACAGATGTTATTCTTGGCATGGATTTGTTGTCCTCTAACCATGTAATTTTAAATTGTGTAGATAAAACCCTTATTTTTATGTCAGATATATCTACTAAAGTTATCCCTTCCATGTCAATGTATCTCAATACAAACCAAGTGAATCACTATTTAGAGGAGGGAGCTCAAGGGTATGTTCTTTTTTTCTCTCTTAGGATAGAGGTTGAGCAAAGTTTAGATGATATACCAATAGTGAGGGAGTATCTAGAAGTATTCCCGAGAGATATAGCGGAGTTGCTACCCACGAGAGAAATAGAGTTTTCTATAGATTTAGTATCAGGGATAGGACCTATTTCTATCGCACCCCTATAGAATGACACCTCTAGAACTAGTAGAGCTTACAAAACAAATAGAGGAATTGCTAGAAAAATAATTCATTAGGCCGAGTGTTTCTCCTTGGGGAGCACTTGTGTTGTTTGCAAAGAAGAAAGATGGTACCATGACACCTTGCTTAGATTATAGGCAATTGAATAGGGTAACCATCAAGAATAAGTATCTATTGCCTAGAATAGAAGATCTGATGGATCAGTTGAGAGGGGCACCAATGTTCTCAAAGATTGATCTAAGGTCGAGATATCACCAGATAAGGGATAGGGATGATGATATTCCTAAAACTGCTTTCAAGACTAGGTATGGGCATTATAAGTACCTCATGATGTCCATTGGGTTGACAAATGCACCAGCAATATTCATGGATTACGTGAATAATATTTTTAGACCCTACCTAGATAAGTTTGTTGTAGTGTTCATAGATGATATCCTAATCTATTCTCAGTCAATGGAAGAGCATGAGTTTCACGTCAGAATAGTTTTAGAGATTCTTAGAGAAAAGAAACTATTTTCTAAGCTATCAAAGTGAGTTTTGGCTTAAAGAAATTCAGTTTCTGGGGCTTATGATCTCTCAAGGAGGGAATTCAGTGGACCCTAGTAAAGTTGAACCAATGTTGTTGTGGAAGAGTCCCACTACTATGACTGAGATCAAAAGTTTTATAGGCCTAGCTGGGTGTTATAGGAGATTCATCACTGGATTCTCTTAGTTAGCATTATCCTTAACTAGATTAACTAGGGAAGGTAGTACTTTTAGTTGGACTCAATAGTGTGAGCATAGTTTCCAAGTGCTTAAGATGAGGTTGACTACTACTCCAGTTTTGGTGATTCTGGGTCCACAAAATGTAACACCCTAATACAATTATCGTAAAATAATCAGAATATTTCAAGATAAAGCGTATCAAGTATGTCACTTCCTAAAAAAACATAAAACATAAAATCTATAACAACCTGTGTAGTTATGATAGAGAGCCACAAGGAAAGAAAAGGTTATATATATACATCACTAGCTACAAAGCCATACTGTAATGCATAAACTTTTAAAAACTAAAAGTAAGGTAAATAAATATAAGCTGGTACTTAAAGAAATAAAATAACTAAAACTATGTGTGTGTTTGGGGTAACTGTGAAAATTTAATTATTTTAATAATCGATTATTGTATAAAAGCTTTTTGTTATAATCCATTATAATTGAATCTGTTTTATGTTTGGATATGTTAATTGAAAATCGATTTTAAGCTAATCCGTTTCATTTGGATGGTATAAAAAAGAATCGTTTTTATGCATTAAATTACCAAAATAGGTATAGAATGATTTAAAAAGTTATTTGATTGAGGAAAAAATGGTATTTACATATCAAAGTGTAAGGAATAATCTATAAGCTACAATCATAAGTTTCAAACTTCAGCATTGTGAGAAAAAGCTTTTATAATGCATTGAATTTTGTGTATAAGCTGAAGCTGATTTTTTCAAACATGTTATAACACTGGTGAAACAACTTTTTTTATATAAAAAAAAGTTGTTTCAATAGTAATTTAAGTGCTTCCAAACATGCTCTAAGTCTTTTTCTTCTTCTTTTTGCACTTTCTCTTTGGAGGGTCTTGATCTGGATTTACATAGAAACATAGTAGGGTGAGAATTCACAAAATCCTTAGTATGAGTATACCAAAACTAGCAGTTATTTATTCACACCTAATAGTTAAAATAAACACAATAAATTACGTTTGCAAAAGTTAAATGAGCCATTGCTCAACACTACTTGAATACATACATACTCTCTATGTAACAGAATATACAACAATCAATGATATTGAACAGTCGCCCATACAATCTCAAGATATCATCAAGTAAGCAAGATAACCGCCTATATAGTTGTCAACAAATGCAATGTTTTATGTTATGATGTATGGTTATGCTCACAAAATGTACTAACAATATGATTATGCAATGCTAATGCAGATTTTAGTTTTAGAAAAGGCATGTTACTTGTTCATTCCCAGGAACCATATTCCCTTGTATATACTAAGCAAAATAGGCCTAAAGACTATACACTACTTGGTAATAGGTGAATACCTTCCCCTCACTAACATAAGAGTACTACTACCACTCCCATACTGGTAACCCTGACCATAATAGCACAAATGTTAGGAGAATTTAGATCTAACGCCTCATTCTTAGGCCATATTGTAACACCCTAGCTCTGATTACCAACTAATGTAACACCCTAGCTAAGGCATCACATTTCTGACTTCCGACTCATAATCTGAAAATAAGTTTGCACAAAGTTTGAGTTATAAAAAAAAATATGGGTTTCAAAATTTCTTTTCGCGGAAATATAAACTTACTAAAATTTATAGGTCATACTGCAAACAATATATTTAAAGAGCTTAATATACAATACTGACACTGATTAATAATTTGAAATTTCACAATTTAAAGAGAAATATAAAATTAACAGACTTTTTTTTTTACAGTAGCAAACCCTATGACGGGTCCAACTTAATAGCACGGTACAACACTAACGAGAAACTTTAACATACTTATTCTTTTTTCTGTCCATCTTGATGCATCAGACATCTGTTCCTTTGTCAACACTGCACATCTTCGAGTCCTGAATGTCCACTCCTTATTATTATCACCAATCTCAGAGTATCCATCGCCCGTTATGTCTAAGACAACTCGATCCTTCTATTATTTGATTTTAACAGTACAAACACAACAAAATAACATAACAAAGAGGTGAGATCACCTACACCAATACCAATATGGCAAAGACAAAGATAACACACGACCAATAATATCATACAGATAGATCACACCATATTCATGCTATCAAAGCATTAATCAACTATCATCATTTAATCATTTATCGGTTCAATCATCATAAACAATAATTATAATAATGTCCTCAACAATTATCATCATCATCATCTAAGTATTCAAAACAATTGTCATAGCTCATTACCAATATTCCTCAATTAATATATCACACGAGATATAAATGTTCAGATTATGCATGTGCACAAAGACTCGCTTTTTCAAAAACAACTCCATGGAGGTTTTCCAAATTTCGAGAAGAATGCTCTGGTCAATTCAGCCTTATTCCAAAGACAATCTTCCAAAGTAGTAGAAAAGAATCGTGTTCTTGTCGGGTATCGTCAATGCATTGCAACGGATCGCATCGCTGAGCACATGTGGTACTCGCTTGACTATCCACTAGTTGACCGCCGCTACTCGACGCACCCCAAGATCCATCATAGATCTCACTATCAATTCTCATTCCCTCTTCAACCACAAGGGCCATAATAGCTTTTAGCTATCTTTTATACAATGCACGAATTTATCAGTGCAAGTCCAACCCCAACGGGCTAAATCTTTTCATTTGTACAATGCACGAATATATCAGTGCAAGTCCAACCCCAACGGCCAAATCTTTTCAATGCATATATAATGCATCAATTTCAAATACAAGCATCTCTTTCCAATGCATATAAAATGCACCAAATACCAATCATAGGCAAAACACGTCATTCTCTTATACGTTGTCCATACACCGATTAAACAAGAATTATAATTGTATTTTCAACACAAAATCATGTTATCATGTTTTCATAGTTATAAAACACTTTCGTATTTTTCACAAAATTGTGCAACATTTCTATTTCATTCTCACAATTTCCAAAACGTTTCATTACGTTTTCACAATTCCACAACACTTCTTTTACATTTTCTCAACACCGTAACACTCTTGTTACGTTTTTAAAAATCCAAAACATTTTTATTACATTTTCAAAATATCGCAACTTTTCTCGTTGCACCTTTTAATCACGTACTAATTTTTCAACATTTTTCTTAATCGCATAAAAATATACATTTCTCAAATCGCGTAATGATTTTTCATCATTTTCAAAATTGCATAACTAAAAAATCATTCTTTTAAGTTACGTAAATCATTTTCTATCATTCTCAAAATATTTAAAACACTTTCCAAATCTCATAACAATTTTCTACCATTTTTTTCATAATCGCGTAAAAATATTTAATCACTTAGTGATTTTTCAACAAGATAGTTCAAAATATTTCTCAATGTTCTAAACATTATTTGGACTTTCAAATAAATCAATATCCTTTTCAATACGTTTTTAAGATACGTAAATAATTTTTTCACCATAATTCTATTACAAAAAAATATTTCTCAATCTTCAAAAATTCCATTTCATCATTTCTCAAAATATTATGACTTTGTATTTCATTTTTCACATTTTCTTACTCAAGAAAAGCTTTTTCCACGTTTCTTTACTTAAGAAATTCTTTTTCATCATCATTTCAAAACTTAATATTTTCTAACGTACTTCCAAACTTGAAAATAAGTCATACGTTAGTAAATTTTCAAAATACCATTATATTCTCCATTTTTCCAAATCATTTCCAATTAATCCTTTCTTCAAAATAAATTGAAGTTTGAAAATATTTTTGTTTACAAAATTTAATTACTCAAGTGAGTAAAATACTCGATTCCCTTTTCAAACTTCTTGTATTAAATCAATTATATTTCCACTGGTTATAAAACCAAATCCATTTGTTCAAATTCTTTTTCACTTTCTTTGCAAATCCTTAAAATCAACATTGCTATTTTCATTTAAAACTCATGTTTAGTAAAACACTTAGAAACTTTTTACACAAAATAAATTAATAGAAATTCCTTAATATATTTTTCTCAAAAATCACTTTTTATTGATCTAGTCTTACACAATCACATTTAGTTGATTTAATTATTATTTCTAACTTTAAATTTTCTAACATTTTCCAAAATCCACTAAATAAATTCTACGTTAGTAAATTTAAGTTACAAACATTTTCTTTTATATTTCTAAATCACTTCTAAAATTAATTCTCTTTAAAATAATTTGAAGTTCAAACACCTTCAATCTACCTTTTTCCTTTATTTATAAAAATTCCACTTGATAACACTTTAATTCCCTTTTTAAAAATCCTTATTGGAAAAATTCTTATATTTCATCGCATCAAAACATGTTTCTAAATTATCAAAACGTTATAGATGGTCATTGGAACCATGAAATATTTTTCTTTTAACTTAAATAAATTCTATTTCTTGTTTCTACACAAAATGAATCAATAAAAATTCATTCTAAAATTTGTGTTCATGTTTTCTTAAAAAAATAAACCTTTAGTTTATTTTCCATACTTCTCAAATCCATCCAATTTTATTCTTCATAAGAATATTAATTTGTAAACACCTATTTTGAGGTGTCTTGATCAAAATTCTCATTGTTCTAGGGATCAAAATTCAATTTCCTTGTTCTTGAAAAATTTCAACATTAACCCTAATCAAGGGTAATCAAAACCGAATCCTTCCTTGGCCATTGCAACCAAGATTAATTTCCTTTCCATCCACATATCATGGCATACATATATATATTTCATCTTGAATATCACAAACATGCCATATACTCATCATGCATAATATAAGCATATCATCAAGATCATAAAATCATGCAAAGCATATTAAGCATAGACAAAAATAATCAAGGCATAGGAAAATAATCAAAGCTCACAAAACATACAATTAATTATTACATGACCATGGATTGGAATTCTCACATGAATTCACAATCCATCAAATATAAGACTACCTCCCACCACCATAATTGGTTGGTGAGATGGATCTCCCTCTTACCTCTTGAAGATCCTCAAAGCTTCTTGATTTTGCTTCTCTTTCCAAGTCCTTCACCACCAAGGGCTTCTCAAATTCAAAACAAAATACATAGAAATTAGTATACTAAGCTTGATTAAGAGGAACCATGGATCAAACATGGTTTAAAACTTTGAAAATCAAAAGAAAAGTGAAGATTAGTAAACTTCACCATAAATACCCAAGAACTTTGACCTTGAAGAAAATCCATGAAGATGGAGGATTTAGAGAAAGTCTCCAACATGAAAGTTGCTTAGAATCTCATGTAGATTCAAGATCTATGGTTGGATGAAATTAAAAGATATTGGAGAGTGGTTTTTGGTAGGTTGACCGAATGGTTTCTCTTGTAGCACAAAGGTTGAGTTTTTGATTTTTTTGATAGAAACTTGAAGCTTGGATTTGAAGCTCAAGAGGAATGATTTTGGAAAAACTCATAACTAGAGATGTTCTTAGAATGGTGTTTAGGTTTAGGAAATCAAGTTGGATGAAATTAAAAGTGATGGATGGTGTTTTTGGGCTGCTTGACCGAATCTATGGAGAGAAAAGGAAGAAAATGGTTGTTTTGTGTTCTTAGCTTGGTTAAGTGATGAAGATGAATGATTTAGAGAAAATCCCCAACATGAAAGTGTTTTGGATTGATGAGAGGATTCAAGATATGTAGCTAGATAAAATTATGGTAGATTAGAAATGGTTCCATGGGTGGTGACCGAATGGTTCAAGGAAGGAAAGAAAATGGTGTTGTTCTTGGTGTTCTTGACAAATTGGAAGAGAGAGAAGAGAGAAAATGAGTTAAGTGTGATAAAATGAAAAGAAGGATGCTGCATTTGGAGTGGAAACCGTAGCCTTGAATGGAGAGAAAGGAAGGAAATAATTTGGTTTTAGAAAAATGACTAATAATTGGTCAAGGCATCCAATTAAAATCTTCAAACTTTTTCTTTGGCCTAAAAAGGCTACTCCAACATGTCTTGAACATATTTCCCCTCCTTTGTTTCTTGTCCAACCGTCCCCCCCTTGCATTATGCATGCAATAATATGGTCATCTTTTTCCATGCAATTATGTGAAGCAATTCTAGCCATTGATTAATTCAATGGTTAGGATTTAGATAGATTTTTATTTTTAGAAGACCAAATCTAAGCCATTGGATATTTTTCCTTTAAATTATAGCCATTAGATGTGTCTCCAAAAGTTAAGGGTCAAGATTACTTCTTCTTACTTTTAATCCAATGGTCATAATTAGTCTTTGCTACTTTTTAAGACCAAATCTTCACCCTTGATTAATTCTTCATCCAATGGTCATAAATGGTCTCCTTCACTTTTTAAGACTAAATCTCCACCTTTGATTTGGTCTAAATCTAATGGTTGTAAATGGTCACCTTATATCATCAATTTTACACCATTGATTAAATCTACGGTTGATATTGAAGCTTCCCTAATTTTATTCTAACACCATTAATTAAATTAATGGTGATTATCTTATACTTTATTAAATTTATTTCTTAACTATTAATTAAATTAATGGTGGATATCTAAACCACTAATGTTGACTTAACAATATAATTTCTATTGTTATCTACTAAAAATCCCACGAAAGAATATATTCACTGTATTTTTATCTTTCGATAAATAAATACAGTACAAAACAAATTTTTTAAAACTGTTTTCGGATTCAGGTTTAGTAAGATCCCCTGTCTCCGTCTCAATAGTACAAATTTTTCTATACGTAGAAAAATTTTTCACTTTGCGGGACCCACCTGGGCCCACGTATGGCCGCCTGGGCCCACATACCCCTCGTGGGGCCCACAAATAGAAAGAAATTCAAAATCACACATAAAATCACAAAAATTAGAAAACATATGAAAATCAAGTCGATTGTTAAAAATAATTAACAATCAAGAGAAATAAATACGAGAAAGATTTTCCCACCGAAAATTATCATTTTTCGACACGGAGTAAATCACTCAAAACGATTAAATACGCTGATGGGATATTCAAAATAATTTTACAAAGCGCTTAGAATTTACTAAACAAAAAATTCGTTAATCAAAATTATTGTTTAAGATATAGGAAATTTGGGGTGTTACAATTCTCCCCTCTAAAAAGAAATTTCGTCCTCGAAATTTGATGAACATGATTTCACACCCACGAAATAAATATGGATATCCTTCTCCTATTCTTTTATTCCAAACTTTCACGTAGTTTCACCTCTTACGTCATTCCAAATGATTTTATCCAATGAAAGTCATTTATTTCTTGTTCCCTTCTACTTGATCAAACAGACATCTCAATACTCTTATAATTATGGAAGATATTGTATGTTACTCCGTAAAGAAAGTATCTCCATAGCTTTGATACCAACAACTGTAACGTATCACGTAAAACTTCCTTATTCTTGTATCACTTCACTTTCGATAAGCTAAGTGAGAAGTCTTATGATCCAAAAATTTTTCCATTACCGTTTCAACTTTTCCCATTGACAAACTTCTCCACAAGATGAAGAACCCACCACGCTTCATTGCGTCACTCCAATACTATGACATGGTTAGGAATATCCTTTCTTGCAACATATTCTTTCATGCAAATGCAATATATGAAAGAACATTTTGAAAGATAGCAAGACGATCAAATATGTTACCAAACATATTCAACAAGAATTTGATTTTGTCTGATTTTCAGGAATGAACTTTTCTGGAATACTAACACTTTATTGAGACAATCTCATAGGATATGGTTGGAAAATAACCAATCCATTTTTCAAAGATCGTATCTGTTTATGAAAGAAATAAACAGATTAAACTAATACAAAAATTTGATCCATAACAATAATTTGAATAATACAAGTAGTTTGATAGGCTACGAATAGGTATAGAAGTAAACAAGGTAAAGGATAACGAAGACACATGATACCAAATAATACAATTGATCTACACAATCATATTTCATAAAGAATTAGAAATAAATAGATCAGAGGATTACGAATAACTCTAACATATAATTGATCTACTCAATCATATGCCACAAAGAATAGGTTACCCCCAGAAGTATACAGGATAGTTTATAGCATTAGCTCCAATGACACGATCTCCATTGTTTAAGTCTTCAGCTCGGAACACTCCCGTTCCATTCAGAGTAACAACTTTCCCCACTATCAGAGATTTTTATTAACAGAAAACTCTGTTTTCAAAGAAACACAATCTCTAAAAAAAAATGTGTCTAAACTTTTCATAAGTTGTTTTCCTGACATACTATACTTCATTAAACACTTTCTTTCACATCTTTTACTTCTTTTGGTTTCCTCAATGGTCCTTTTCACATCACTTACTGCTTCTGGTTTCTCAATGGTCGAAAATACATTTTCCATCAAAATCAATCACTTTCCCAATATTCCTAAGAAGAAATATCAGGTGCCAAAATTACAATTCTTCCAAGACTGATTCTCTTTCATCAGATTCTGAACTTCAACTTCCAATTCCCACCGTTCAGCGATCCTCTGTTCCTGTTGTACTGTCACGCCAATCATTCTTCCACAATGCTCTTGTAGCTGTAACTGCATTACTAGTAACATGTTCCACTTCCACACAGGTACAACTATCACGAGCCATTTTCTTTTTCTCAAGGCGTGCGGATCGAAATACAATGGATCTGATATCCATTATAAATAACATTGTTTCCTTTCAGAAAATAATATCACAGAAAACACAAGCAACATAGACCTAACCACAAACCCCAAAAGACTCAAACCGTGCTCTGATACCAACTAATGTAACACCCTAGCTCTGATTACCAACTAATGTAACACCCTAGTTAAGGCATCACATTTTTGACTTCCGACTCATAATCTGAAAATAAGTTTGCGCAAAGTTTGAGTTATAAAAAAAATATGGGTTTCAAAATTTCTTTTCGCGGAAATATAAACTTACTAAAATTTATAGGTCATACTGCAAACAATATATTTAAAGAGCTTAATATACAATACTGACACTGATTAATAATTTGAAATTTCACAATTTAAAGAGAAATATAAAATTAACAGACTTTTTTTTTTTACAGTAGCAAACCCCATGACGGGTCCTACTTAATAGCACGGTACAACACTAACGAGAAACTTTAACATACTTATTCCTTTTTCTGTCCATCTTGATGCATCAGACATCTGTTCCTTTGTCAACACTGCACATCTTCGAGTCCTGAATGTCCACTCCTTATTATTATCACCAATCTCAGAGTATCCATCGCCCGTTATGTCTAAGACAACTCGATCCTTCTATTATTTGATTTTAACAGTACAAACACAACAAAATAACATAACAAAGAGGTGAGATCACCTACACCAATACCAATATGGCAGCACAGAGATAACACACAGCCAATAATATCATACAGATAGATCATACCATATTCATGCTATCAGCATTAATCAACTATCATCATTTAATCATTTATCAGTTCAATCATCATAAACAATAATTATAATAATGTCCTCAACAATTATCATCATCATCATCTAAGTATTCAAAACAATTGTCATAGCTCATTACCAATATTCCTCAATTAATATATCACACAGATATAAATGTTCAGATTATGCATGTGCACAAAGACTCAGTTTTTCAAAAACAACTCCATGGAGGTTTTCCAAATTTCGAGAAGAATGCTCTGGTCAATTCAGCCTTATTCCAAAGACAATCTTCCAGTAGTAGAAAAGAATCGTGTTCTTGTCGGGTATCGTCAATGCGTTGCAACGGACTGCATCGCCAGTGGCACAGGGTACTCGCCAGCTGTCCACTAGTCGACCGCCGTGCCTCGACGCACCCCAAGATCCATCATAGATCTCACTATCAATTCTCATTCCCTCTTCAACCACAAGGGCCATAATAGCTTTTAGCTATCTTTTATACAATGCACGAATTTATCAGTGCAAGTCCAACCCCAACGGGCCAAATCTTTTCATTTGTACAATGTATGAATATATCAGTGCAAGTCCAACCCCAACGGGCCAAATCTTTTCAATGCATATATAATGCATCAATTTCAAATACAAGCATCTCTTTCCAATGCATATAAAATGCACCAAATACTAATCATAGGCAAAACACGTCATTCTCTCATACAGTGTCCATACACTGATTAAACAGTAATTATACTGTATTTTCAACACAAAATCATGTTATCATGTTTTCATAGTTATAAAACACTTTCGCCGTGTTTTTCACAAAATTGTGCAACATTTCTATTTCATTCTCACAATTTTCAAAATGTTTCTGTTACGTTTTCACAATTCCACAACACTTCTTTTACATTTTCTCAACACCGTAACACTCTTGTTACGTTTTTAAAACTCCAAAACATTTTTATTACATTTTCAAAATACTGCAACTTTTCTATTACACCTTTTAATCACGTACTAAATTTTCAACATTTTTCTTAATCGCATAAAAATATACGTTTCTCAAATTGCGTAATGATTTTTCATCATTTTCAAAATCGCGTAACTAAAAAATCATTCTTTTAAGTTACGTAAATCATTTTCTATCATTCTCAAAATATTTAAAACACTTTCCAAATCTCATAACAATTTTCTACCATTTTTTTCATAATCGCGTAAAAATATTTAATCACTTAGTGATTTTTCAACAGTAGTTCAAAATATTTCTCAATGTTCTAAACATTATTTGGACTTTCAAATAAATCAATATCCTTTTCAATACGTTTTTAAGATACGTAAATAATTTTTTCACCATAATTCTATTACGAAAATATTTCTCAATCATCAAAAATTCCATTTCATCCTTTCTCAAAATATTATGACTTTGTATTTCATTTTTCACATTTTCTTACTCAAGAAAAGCTTTTTCCACGTTTCTTTACTTAAGAAATTCTTTTTCATCATCATTTCAAAACTTAATATTTTCTAACGTACTTCCAAACTTGAAAATAAGTCATACGTTAGTAAATTTTTAAAATACCATTATATTCTCCATTTTTCCAAATCATTTCCAATTAATCCTTTCTTCAAAATGAATTGAAGTTTGAAAATATTTTTGTTTACAAAATTTAATTACTCAAGTGAGTAAAATACTCGATTCCCTTTTCAAACTTCTTGTATTAAATCAATTATATTTCCTGGTTATAAAACTAAATCCATTTGTTCAAATTCTTTTTCACTTTCTTTGCAAATCCTTAAAATCAACATTGCTATTTTCATTTAAAACTCATGTTTAGTAAAACACTTAGAAACTTTTTATACAAAATAAATTAATAGAAATTCCTTAATATATTTTTCTCAAAAATCACTTTTTATTGATCTAGTCTTGCACAATCACATTTAGTTGATTTAATTATTATTTCTAACTTTAAATTTTCTAACATTTTCCAAAATCCACTAAATAAATTCTACGTTAGTAAATTTAAGTTACAAACATTTTCTTTTATATTTCTAAATCACTTCTAAAATTAATTCTCTTTAAAATAATTTGAAGTTCAAACACCTTCAATCTACCTTTTTCCTTTATTTATAAAAATTCCACTTGATAACACTTTAATTCCCTTTTTAAAAATCCTTATTGGAAAAATTCTTATATTTCATCGCATCAAAACATGTTTCTAAATTATCAAAACGTTATAGATGGTCATTGGAACCATGAAATATTTTTCTTTTAACTTAAATAAATTCTATTTCTTGTTTCTACACAAAATGAATCAATAAAAATTCATTCTAAAATTTGTGTTCATGTTTTCTTAAAAAAAATAAACCTTTAGTTTATTTTCCATACTTCTCAAATCCATCCAATTTTATTCTTCATAAGAATATTAATTTGTAAACACCTATTTTGAGGTGTCTTGATCAAAATTCTCATTGTTCTAGGGATCAAAATTCAATTTCCTTGTTCTTGAAAAATTTCAACATTAACCCTAATCAAGGGTAATCAAAACCGAATCCTTCCTTGGCCATTGGAACCAAGATTAATTTCCTTTCCATCCACATATCATGGCATACATATATATATTTCATCTTGAATATCACAAACATGCCATATACTCATCATGCATAATATAAGCATATCATCAAGATCATAAAATCATGCAAAGCATATTAAGCATAGACAAAAATAATCAAGGCATAGGAAAATAATCAAAGCTCACAAAACATACAATTAATTATTACATGACCATGGATTGGAATTCTCACATGATTCACAATCCATCAAATATAAGACCATCTCCCACCACCATAATTGGTTGGTGAGATGGATCTCCCTCTTACCTCTTGAAGATCCTCAAAGCTTCTTGATTTTGCTTCTCTTTCCAAGTCCTTCACCACCAAGGGCTTCTCAAATTCAAAACAAAATACATAGAAATTAGTATACTAAGCTTGATTAAGAGGAACCATGGATCAAACATGGTTTAAAACTTTGAAAATCAAAAGAAAAGTGAAGATTAGTAAACTTCACCATAAATACCCAAGAACTTTGACCTTGAAGAAAATCCATGAAGATGGAGGATTTAGAGAAAGTCTCCAACATGAAAGTTGCTTAGAATCTCATGTAAATTCAAGATCTATGGTTGGATGAAATTAAAAGATATTGGAGAGTGGTTTTTGGTAGGTTGACCGAATGGTTTCTCTTGTAGCACAAATGTTGAATTTTTGATTTTTTTGATAGAAACTTGAAGCTTGGATTTGAAGCTCAAGATGAATGATTTTGGAAAAACTCATAACTAGAGATGTTCTTAGAATGGTGTTTAGGTTTAGGAAATCAAGTTGGATGAAATTAAAAGTGATGGATGGTGTTTTTGGGTTGCTTGACCGAATCTATGGAGAGAAAAGGAAGAAAATGGTTGTTTTGTGTTCTTGGCTTGGTTAAGTGATGAAGATGAATGATTTAGAGAAAATCCCAACATGAAAGTGTTTTGGATTGATGAGAGGATTCAAGATATGTAGCTAGATAAAATTATGGTAGATTAGAAATGGTTCCATGGGTGGTGACCGAATGGTTCAAGGAAGGAAAGAAAATGGTGTTGTTCTTGGTGTTCTTGGTGTTCTTGACAAATTGGAAGAGAGAGAAGAGAGAAAATGAGTTAAGTGTGATAAAATGAAAAGAAGGATGCTGCATTTGGAGTGGAAACCGTAGCCTTGCATGGAGAGAAAGGAAGGAAATAATTTGGTTTTAGAAAAATGACTAATAATTGGTCAAGGCATCCAATTAAAATCTTCAAACTTTTTCTTTGGCCTAAAAGGCTACTCCAACATGTCTTGAACATATTTCCCCTCCTTTGTTTCTTGTCCAACCGTCCCCCTTGCATTATGCATGCAATAATATGGTCATCTTTTTCCATGCAATTATGTGAAGCAATTCTAGCCATTGATTAATTCAATGGTTAGGATTTAGATAGATTTTTATTTTTAGAAGACCAAATCTAAGCCATTGGATATTTTTCCTTTAAATTATAGCCATTAGATGTGTCTCCAAAAGTTAAGGGTCAAGATTACTTCTTCTTACTTTTAATCCAATGGTCATAATTAGTCTTTACTACTTTTTAAGACCAAATCTTCACCCTTGATTAATTCTTCATCCAATGGTCATAAATGGTCTCCTTCACTTTTTAAGACTAAATCTCCACCTTTGATTTGGTCTAAATCTAATGGCTGTAAATGGTCACCTTATATCATCAATTTTACACCATTGATTAAATCTACGGTTGATATTGAAGCTTGCCTAATTTTATTCTAACACCATTAATTAAATTAATGGTGATTATCTTATACTTCTTTATTAAATTTATTTCTTAACTATTAATTAAATTAATGGTGGATATCTAAACCACTAATGTTGACTTAATAATATAATTTCTATTGTTATCTACTAAAAAGCTCACGAAAGAATATATTTACTGTATTTTTATCTTTCGATAAATAAATACAGTACAAAACAAATTTTTTAAAACTATTTTCGGATTCAGGTTTAGTAAGATCCCCTGTCTCCGTCTAAACAGTACAAATTTTTCTATACGTAAAAAAATTTTTCACTTTGCGGGACCCACCTGGGGCCACGTATGGCCACCTTGGCCCATATACCCCTCGTGGGGCCCACAAATAGAAAGAAATTCAAAATCACACATAAAATCACAAAAATTAGAAAACGTATGAAAATCAAGTCAGATTGTTAAAAATAATTAACAATCAAGAGAAATAAATACAAAAGATTTTCCCAACCAGAAAATTATAATTTTTCGACATGGAGTAAATCACTCAAAACGATTAAATACGCTGATGGGATATTCAAAATAATTTTACAGCGCTCAGAATTTACTAAACAGTAAAATTCTGTTAACTGTCAAAATTACTGTTTAAGATATAGGAAATTTGGGGTGTTACACATATGATTGTGCACACCATCTAAGGTTACAATACATAGGAGATAGCAAATAACAAGTTTGAAAACAAAAGATGCAAGAGCATTTTCAAATCACATTTGAAACAATCACAAGATCCTCATAACCTAGTGAAAAAGTAATACTAGTACATGTGAACCTTAGCCTTACTTATCCAATAAAGTATCAAGAACCATGTCACTAGCACTCTTATATCTAGAACCTCATGTTGAACAAGGTTCTAGGTACTCCCTATGGCATTCCACATCTCAAAGGATGCCTAAGGTTTCTCAAATCCTCATAAATGTTAGGTGGTTATTCTCTCTAAGAAATACCCCCATTAGTACCTCAAAACACTTAGAAAAGCATATATAAGTGATCTCAACACTTAGGGAATTCCAAAACATCAAGAACACAACTCTTGAAAATCTTGGAACTCACGCCTAGACGTAGCTCTGTCACGTCGTAGCGTACAACTCTCTGCCCCACTCGTGCCTCGGCGTGGTTCATTCACGCCACAACACCTAGCTCTCGGCCTCTCCCATGCCTCGGCGTGGTTCTCAGTCATGCCACGGTGTGAGGCACTTTTTTGCAAAATTCTGCAGTAAATAGCACCATACACTGTTCCATTAGAGTATCTCCCAAAATTTAGCCACTTTAAATTAGTTTCTAGGTGATTTTAAGTCTCTAACTAGTTCATGAACACATAGGAATCATCAATCACTAACTCAAACCACTAACTTTGGATTCAAGAACAAAAATCACTCATCCAAAAACCTATTTTTTCACTTTGTGCATCAACAGCCCAAATGAGGAGTTCTAAGTTTCTAACTCAAACTCATACCATGAACAAGTCATAAACAACCATTGAAACACATTCAAGCAAGAAAAATAGTCCAGACACCTCTAAAACCCAATTTGACCTGTTATGCATCATGTATGCATCAATGGTAAAAATGGAGAAAAGAAGCTAAAAAGAACTCTAATCCCCTACCTCTAGCAGCTGAGATGGAGCTTCAAGTCTCGGATGATCTTAAACCTTAGCCTTCCCTTTAGCCTTCCTCTTCCTCTTCTCTTCTTCCTCTTCTTCTCTTTGGTTTTCTCCTTGGTGTGCTGCTGCACGGTTGAGAGAATGAGAGAAAAGAAGCCTTTAAAATGAGATAAATATCTCACATACAAAGTCAACAAAAAAGGCAAAACGTGGGGGAGCTTAAGGCTCTTGATATCACACTGTATCAACCACATCTACTAAAAACACTTAGATTTCTCCAAATCCAGTTTTTCAACTTTTAATAACTTTAGAATAAATATTAAGATTCATTAAAAAAGTTATTTCACCATTATCATAAAATTTCATATCTGTTGCTAGTCAATCCAGCATTAAAAGCACAACTAGTATGCTTAAAAATACTAAACTAACTCTGATTATTCTCAAAATTTAACCATATCATAGTCTACACATTTGTGACAAAGAAACAAACTATCCACATTTATTTCCATTAGCTAAGCCTTTTATGCTAATATCTAGATCATTTTAAGCTACTTTTCACCTTTCAGGTTGTAGCAAAGTACCTAAACTAACTTCGATTGTCACAAAATTAAACATGCATTCTAAGCAAGTATTAAGATACATCTGTAACTATTTATAAGTCTAACATGTTTTAGAGGATGTTACACAGGAGAACTTTGAGGTGTTTTGTGATGCTTCAAAGATGGGCTTAGGTTGTGTTTTGATGCAACATACGCGAGTAGTTGCTTATGCATCGATGCAGTTGAGGCCTCATGAGGAGAATTACCCCACCCATGATCTAGAATTAGCAGCCGTAGTGTTTTCCTTGAAACTATGGAGACATTATCTTTACAGAGTTCAATTTGAGGTGTTCAGCGACCATAAGAGTTTAAAATACTTGTTTAATCAGAAGGAGCAGAACATGAGACAAAAGAAGATGGATATAGTTTATAAAGGATTATGACTTTGAGCTTAAGTATCACCTGGGTAAGGCCAATGTAGTGGCTGATGCACTAAGTAGGAAATCCCTACAAGTGTCTCAGATGATGGTTAAAGAAGGTCAACTTCTTGAGAGGTTTAGAGACTTGAGTCTTAGGGTAACTATGACACCACAGAGTCTCTTTATAAGTAGGGTGGACATAGTTAGCGACCTAAGAGCTCAAATTCTAGAACCTCAAAGCGAGGATGAAACCTTGAGTGAGAAAAGAGAGCAAATCTTCTTAGGGGATTAGTTAGAGTTTGATATGGCAGATGATGGAATGATTAAGTTTAGAGATAGACTTTGAATTCTAAGAGATTCTGCAATCAAAGAAAAGATATTAGAGGAGGCTCATAGGAGTCAATATACTATGCATCCCGGAGCCACAAAGATGTATCAAGATTTAAGAAATATGTTTTGGTGGTAGGAATGAAGAAAGAAATGGCGGAGTTTATGTCTAGGTGCTTGGTGTTCCAGAAAGTTAAGATAGATCACCAAAAACCTTTAGGACCTCTCCAATCGTTGGCAATTCCTAAATAGAAGTGGGAGAACATCGCAATGGATTTTATGACAGGTTTTCCTAAAACTCAGTTAGAGCATGATACAATTTGTGTCATAATGGATAGGCTAACTAAGTCTGCCCACTTTTTACCAACGACAATGAACTACTCCTTAAATAAACTAGCTCAGTTGTATTTACAGGAGAAAGTTAGGTTGCATGGAGTTCCCCTCAGTATAGTTTCAGATAGAGGTCCTAGATTTACATCTAGATTTTTGGAAGCCTTGTAAAAGGCCTTCGATACTAGGCTAAGTCTTAGCACAACATACCACCCACAAACAGATGGACAGTCGGAGAAGACTATGCAGACACTAGAGGATATGCTCAGAGCATGTGTACTAGATCAACAGGGTAGTTGGGATAGACTATTGCCTTTAGTTGAATTTACCTATAACAATAGTTATCATACCAGCATAGGAATGGCACTGTATAAGACACTTTATGATAGGAAGTGTAGGTCTCCATTGTGTTGGAATAAGGTTGGAGAGAAAGCTATTCTAGGAAGTGAGGGTGAGCATGTTTTCTTGAGAGTTACTCTTACAACTAGAATTGGTCGAGCATTAAGAATAAGGAAGTGAAACCCTCGTTTCATTGGTCCCAATCAAATTCTAAAAAGAGTTGGACATGTAGGCTACAGATAGCCCTTCCACCTAGTTTGTCAAACCTTCATGATGTCTTTCATGTATCCCAACTTAGAAAGTACAATCCAGCTCCTTCACATATTATAAGAAATGAATCTATACAGTTAAGGGATGATTTGTCTTATGTACTGCAACCGGTGAGGATTGTAGACAAAGGGGTCAAAGAGCTCAGAGGTAAGCAGATTCCTATAGTGAAGGTCATATGAGGTGAAGCAGGCACAGAGGAGGCTACATGGGAGTTAGAGTCTCATATGCAGCTAGATTACCTAGAGTTATTTATATGAGAAAAATGATTTTAAGGACAAAATTTTATAAAGGAGGGGAGAAATGTAACATCGTATTTTTAACATGTTAGACTAGTTTATGGTTACAAAGGTAGCATAACACTTGCTTGACATGTCCGTTTATTTTTGTGATGAATTGAGTTAGTTTAGGAATTTTGTTGTAACTCTGAGTGTGAAAAGTAGCTTAAAATAACTCAGATAGTAGCAAAAATTGCTAATTTGAGGGAAATAAATCTAGAGAATTGGTTTCTAAGTCACAAATAGGTGTAAGAGGATGTAGTTAAAATTTGAGAATAATAGGAGTCTGTATGATATTTTTAGCCATACTGGTTGTGCATTTAATGTTAGATTGACTAGCAGCAGATATGAAAAAATAAGATAATGGTGAAACAATAATTTATATGAATCTTAGTATTTATTTTAAAGTTGTTGGAAGTTAAAAAACTTGATGTAGATAAATCTAAGTGTTCTTAGCAAATCAGGGTGCATCGGTGAAATACCTTAAGTCATATAAGTCATATACGGCCAACCTTTATAATTGACTTTTGTTTCCTGATATTTCACTCAATTCTCATCCCCTTTCACCCACTTTTCTCTCACAAAAATACAAGGAAGAACAGTAGTTGGAGACAAGGAAAACAAAGAGGAAAAGGTTGAGGAAGAGGAAAGAAGAAAAAAAGGGAAAGGCAAACTAATGATTGAACAACCACCATCAAAAAGGACTTAAGGTAGGGGTTTCTAACCTTTAATTCCATCTTTTTCCTTCACCAATTTCATTGGTTGATGTTAGGTCATTAGATGGAGAAAATAGATTTTGAAGAGCAAAAATATGTTTTCTTTGCTTGATTCTTGTTTTCAATACTTGGAATTAGTCATTTCAACTTATTGAGATCAAGATGATTGAGTTTGTCTTAGGACAAAGTTAGATAGTTACTTGAGTTGGAACTTAGGTAATGGTAAGTAAGTATGTGATTTTGATCACTAATCCAAGTTTAAGTGAACCATTAAGTTGTATAAGTGTTACAACACTTTTAGAGGGTATTGGTGGTAATAGAAATCACATAGGAGCAATTTTAGGAAGATTGGAAACTATTATGTTCCAATGGAATAATAGCATAATTTTGCAGAATTTTATAGATTTTGCTTCAGGCGATCAACACTCAAGCATTGAGAGCTGAGCACCCCGGCGCGCACAGTCCAGAGAGCCGTTGCGCGTAGTAGGGCATTGGGCACTCAAGCACCAGATGTTGAGTGCCCAAGTGTAACATCCCAAATTTAATAACAATAGTATAATTTGTATTATACCATAGTAATTAGATCCAGGGATAATACTGACTACTAAAATATTTCTAATATAACATAACAATATTATATAAGAAAATATGAGCTAAAAATGAAAGATAATATACATAACATCAGTATTTCTCGCAAATACAAACTATGTACAAAGTTTACAACTAGGCCTCTCAAGGCATCAAAAGATGCATGTTTTCAAAAGAAACATAAAGATAAACTAAGCTAAGCACTCCAAGCTCCTGCTTGCACCTCACTTTCTATAAGTCTTCTTTCTTGGAATCATTATGGAAACACACACACGGGGTGAGAATCACATATTCCCAGTAGTTAAATCCGTAAAACATGTCATCACAATCATTCTAGCTATTTTGGGGAAAACACAATTCTAAATTCAAGTCTCATATGTAACACCCTGATTTTTCATTTTTCTTGAAATAAATGTGTTTTATAATATTTATGAGTTTCTGTGAATTTTTGGAAATTTTTAATTATTTTGAATATTTTAATATTATTTTGATATTTTAATATTATCTTGAAAACTATATGTCTGAACTTCATTTTTTCTGAAAATATATGAGTTTTATAACTTTTATGATTTTTGAGAATTTTTGTGGAATTTTCTGAGGTTGTGATTATTTTAATATTATTCTAAGCTGTATGTATGTTTGAGGCGAGCCTGAAAAAATAAAATTTTTTCTTGGACCAGAAAGTTTCGAACTGTCAAGGCGGGATCGGGAGATCTTACTAAACCCAAAACTAGGAACAGTTGACAGAGATTTCCTATATTTGGGTTTTCTATTATCCACTGAGTAATAATAGCAGTAGCTATTGTCCATTGGATAATATCTATTAGAAAATATCTAAGCTAAATATCTTAAGAGTAAAGATGAACCATCATTACTAAGCTTTATGACGAACCAATAGGAATTGGTCAAACATAGTGGCTAGACTTTGTTGTGAACCATTGGATGGAAAACTTGATGAAAAAGCCTTAGATCATCACCATTAATCTAATCAAGGGTGTGAGAGCAATATTGATAAAGAAGCTATTGATATCCACCTTAGATTTAATCAAAGGCTAGGAAATGAATTTATTTTTTTAATGGTTAGATTTGTTAGTTGAGTAACTAGATAATCCAACTTAGTTACCCTAATAGCTTAATTAGTAATTAAATGAACTAATTTAGTTGCTAAATAATTAGAAGCTAGTTACTAAATAAATATCTAAGTTATCTGGAAACATGACTTAAGCATGACATATACAATGATCTAATCAAGTAACTAAGTAGTTAAAATGTAACTAAAAGTCCTAACTAAATTAGTTTAAATGCAACTAGATGAAATAATTAATTAATCTAAGTATAATTAGAAGTTAGAATGAAATCAAGCTTAATTACTACCCTCCATGAGTCACACGGCTAAGTGGCCAATCTACCACGTTCATGATGCTTCTAATATGAGAACTTGATGACCACTTTGTGACCAAAGCCATGTGAAACCCATGTGAAGTGCATGTGATGTTTTAATCTTGTCAAACAAATCTTAAGTCTCCTACACACTACATCACACGGCCATCCACTCCATAATAGCTATCCAATTTCATTTTTGCTATACTTTGTGACAAGCCTTCATTATTTTCTCTCAAATACTCAAGAACACCAAGAACACTTCTTCTCATTCTTCCTACAAGCACATGGCCTCCCTACCAAAACCCAAGCCCCACACTTCTATAATTTCATCTAACCTTACTTTCTAAACTCAAATCTCATTCTAAACACTTTTCCTTTAGTGAGTTTTGTCTAAATCTCTCTCTAAGTGCATAAAAAACCAAGCTTTAGTTTACTACTCCAAAGGTAATCTTTTGATTGTTTGATTCTAAGTTGGATTTTTGATTTTCTAGACCATGATTGATCCTTGGTTCTTTGTTCTTAAGATTTGTTTACGACTTTTAAAATTGTTTAACTTTGATTAGGGTTTTATTTGGTGCAATACGAAATTAAGAGGAGGAGAAGCTTGAAGTTTATTGTCTTCCTTGAGGTAAGAGGGAGATTAACCACATCAACTATATGTTGGTGGTGAGGAAATGGATTGTTTATGGTGAAAAATCCATCAAAATTTATTCACTTGATTCTCTTTGCTTTCTTTGTTTGTGTTTGATAAGTCTTTGGTTTTGAAAATATGCTTGCATGTATGTTTAATATGCTTATAGCTTTGATAATATACTTGTCTATATGAATTTGAAAGCATGATGATACTTGTGTAATTTAGGATGTGAATCACATTAAGGAAATGTGTATGAAGGTTCCAAAGAACCTATGAGGCATTCGGCCTCCACACCATAAAAAGGGGATCAAGGATCCTAAATTGTTTTCCTAAACAAGGATTAATGGGTTTTATGATTAATAATTAAATTAAGAGTTTTTATAAAGAATAAATGATGGAAATAATCAAAGAATGATTTATGAAATATATATATATGAATTTCGGCCAAGATGCCAAAGTTGATAAATTAGATCAAAATTTATTTTGCTAAGTGTAGATTTAGGTGTTTGAATGGTAAGAAATTAATTTACTAGACTTTGAACTTAAAATTAAAGTAATATACTTTTTAGAATTAAATTGGCATAATTAAGTTATACAGTAAAATAAATACTGATACTTGAAATTTATTGACGTATAGCTCACCCTATGGGTTTTGAAGCGCGTTAGGAAATTTTGAACTGTAATATCTCAAGTAAATTAAAGTAACAAAATTTTCTAGGAAACAGTAGAAATACTGATTTTTAGAGGGATTATATTGAAATATTTTTTTAAAGAGAGACTATATTGAAAATATTCTTTAAAAATGGACTATATTACAAATATTATTTAAAGAATGACTATTTTTGAAATGTTATTTAATTAGGGACTTTTATGTAAATATTATTTTACAGAAGGACTATTATGTAAATAATAAAAATAAAGTCAATTTTTGGTATTAAATGAGAAAAATCTTATTTTGGACTTCAAATATATTAGAAATATTTTATGAGATTGAAAATACATTGAAAAATCTTTACATGACTCAAAAATAGTAATTTTAAGCTACGCGATTGAGAAAATGTGATAAAATATATACGCAATTTAGAAAATGATGAAAAATCTTTACGCGATTTGAAAATGTTACAAAACTATTTTGCGATTATGAAAATGCGATAATATCGCTACGCGATTGAGAGGAACAACGAGTCTACTGTAGGGCCGAGGTACTAGACTCGAGTGGATCATTGGTATTATGTAATTGTATGGGCGGTTATATAATATCATTGATACTAATGACATTAGAGAAATGTATGGGCGGTTGATTTAATACCATTGGGGACAGTTCAGTAGTGTTTGACCTGGTTATGTTGAATAATAAGATCGCCAAGTGATGGCGTGTGAATATGAAATACTGTGTGATTAATGACAGTATGTGTATTTGGATCATACATCATGCATAGAAAATGGTATTCGCTAATTGATTAAGGCTATGTGCCTAGGAGATTGATTTACACCTAAGTGCGGGTGCGATGGTCGTAGTGTAGGTTAAATATAGACATTGGGGGCGTTGGGGTGCGGGTTTTCCTTAATGGCTAGTTATTAGTGCCCCTGTGCCGTGGATCAGACCGATGCAAACACACTGACGATCCGGACCAAGACACTATCGCTAATCACGATCTAATGTAGAATGTCTTGTCCAATGCCTGATGTGCACTTTGATAAATTTATAAAATATAGCACTTTTGGCCACAACAGCCTAGTGACAAACATATCTTTGGGATCTTCTCTCCGAAATTGTGTTTAGCTCCATGGAGTAGGAATGGGTCTGTGTGCATATGCATAGTCAGCATTTATACTATTGTGATATGATATTGTTGTGAATTATATGATTGTGGTGTTATCATTATGCCTGATATTGCATTTGCAAGTTTATTGGATTATTTATCTATTAGATGCTATGAATATATCTGCTGATTTTATATTATTCTATGGACTGTGTGTATAGAACAACGTTGTTGTTCGTATCGTTTCTTTGTTGCTATATTAGTATTGATGTAGGGGATCTCACCTCTTCGCTATATCATTCTATTTGTTTCTATTTTTATGCCTACATTTGTGAAGACCAAGATAACTACAAGAATAAATTTCTCTGATTATATGCAAGCGCAGTTCCATAATGGCATTGACGCTTGGCGTGTCGACTTAGCTACGGAACGTTTTAGTTATATAGGGGAAATGACTTTATCCCAGAGCGATACCTACCTTGGAAACCCTACTATTACATATAATGCTACTTGTGTACATGTAGAGTTTTCAATGCCTATTGTAGAACTATGGGACATTGCTCACCGTTTGCCTAGTGAAGACTCTGCGGAGTCATTTGCTCGGACTCCTGTTCAAAGAGACACGTCCCGACCAGAAAATGTGCCTTTAGAGGATTCGGGAGAGGATCAGGTTCAGAACGTTACTCTCCAGGTGTTTTGGCTTAGGCCAGGCCAAGTTTATATGTGGTAATTAAATATTGCCTAGGGTATATAGGTTTTATGTAATAAAGACGTCATGAATCTATGTTATATGCGAGAGATATATTTTTTTCAATTCCTATATTTTGTGTTTTTCTATTTCAGTAAAGTTTCTATTATCCGAGAAAAAGAAATTTTGAAACTCGTATTTAAATAATATTAATTATTTTACAACTTGGTTAATTATTTATAAGGAGTTGGTTTGAATGTGATACCCTTCGGAAGGGGTGTTACATTAGTTGGTATCAGAGCCTAAGTTAGAGTCTTTTGGGTTTGTGGGTAGGTTTATTTTGTTTATGCTATGTGAATCTCAGACACCGAACACAGAGATATTGTTTGGTTTATGGAAGGAGACGATGTTGTTTGAAATGTTTACGTTTGATTTCTTAGAGTTTTGATTTGTCTATTTTCGTAGAAAAGGAAATGGCTCGCGGTAGACATAAGCATATGGATGCGAGACTTGACAATGAACGTATAGTCGCAGTTACGAGTGTAATGCAGAGGATGATTGAAGTAGCGGTACAACAGAGTCAGAAGATCGTTCAGCAGTTGAAACTGATAATCGAACTTCAGAACTTGTTAGAGTTGAATCAATTTCAGAGTACAAGACCCCGTAACTTTGGACTAACTAGGTTCCAAAAAGGAAGGAAACGTAAGGTCAATCATTTTCAGCAAAAGCCGTATACACGATCACCAAGGAAGCAACAACAAAATAGAGGAAGTACCTGTAACACCCCAATTTTTGGGTAAAAGACCGATGTATCCTTATTTTACTGTTTCTTATTTTTCTGTATGAAATACAGACATATAATACTGTCTGTTATTTTATTTGACCGTTTTGAGTGTTTTGCTTCGTGATGGAGAAAAATGGAAAAATGACCATTACGTCCCGAATGTACTGTTTTTGGTTTTTCTACATGATACAGTGTTTGATATTACTGTCTGTGATTTTATTTGGACTTTTTGTGAGATTTGCTCCGGGACAGGAAAATAATAATTTTTCCGTCGAAAAAATATTATTTTAATTAATTAGAGTTGGGGATCTTACTAAACCCAATTGATTGATATATAAATTAGTTTCAGTAATTTTTAGAATTTAAGCGTGTGATAAAATAATTTTTAGTATTATTTTATTACTCAAGATAAATTTTGACAATGGACAAATCGACATGTGTGTGGGACCCACGTATAAATAAAGTAACCAATAGAAACAAGAAACTTGGACCAATAGAAATAAGACACCTAGAAGTCAAAGTAATAAAGACAAAGTCAACAAAAGTGGCTTGACCATTTTGGACCATTAGATTGAATCTTGGTGGATAAGCTTGAATGATGACCATAGATTTGATGAATGGCTAGGATTGACTCTTGGTGGATGAGCTTGAATGATGACCATAGATTTGATGAATGGCTAGGATTGAATCTTGATGGATAAGCTTTGAAGATGACCATGGATTTGATCAATGGATAGGATTTAAAGAAGAATCAATGGCTAGGATTAAGTCAAAAATTTGTAGACTTGACTTTAGGATTAGTAATTAATTAAGCTTAGTTTGACTAGATTAATTATTTAATTTGCAAACTAATTAAACTAGTTTAGTTATTAAATAATTACAATCTAAATATTAATTAGATGTGCTAATATTGTTTAGAGATTATAAAATATGTAATTATGTGTCTAATTAATTAGTTATGTAATTAGATAAATAATTAAGTAGACTAGTTTAATTCTTAACTAATTATAATCTAAATGTTAATTAGATATACTAATATTAATTAAAGGTTATGGTATATGTTAGTATATATTAGATATTAGTCATAAGATTAAAATGCTAATTAGGATTTAATTAGGATATTTGACCAAATAAATTTTCCTAATTGACTAACATGTAATTAAAACAAATTAAATACTTAAAATGGACTTGGAGGATACGGTTGGGCAGCAGCCTTTAGGGGCTTATTGGACAAGTTTTACAAGCTTCTTAAGCACTACAATAAAGACCTCATCTCAACCATTGAAGGAATGGAGGGTTAGGATAGTTTGCATGTGATTAAATCACTTAAACTCATCCAAATTTTCCACACGGTAACAGCACATGGGCAGCTGCAATATTGGAGGCAAAATGGAATATTCAAGAACATGTGACAAGGCTTGGAGTAGCCAATAGGAAACAAGCTTGGTGATCAAGTTTTAATCTTGACCCTTGGTGAATTCTAAGGCTTAGATGGAGTCTTGGAGAGTCAAAATTGGTGGCCTTTTTGCATGTGCTTCCACGGCCATGCATTTGGAGGAAACAAAATCAAACATAATTCATTCTTTCTCTCAAAGTGATTCACGGCCATGCATTTGGAGGAGACTTATTTCATTTAATCAAAGTCTTCATCTATTCTCCAAAGCTATCAAGCAAAGCTCTCAAATATTCTTTCTCTTTTTCTTCTCCAACCCCCTTGGCTAGCTCTCTCTCTATCACTCTTCACTTTTATTTCACACATATCTTAGAAAAATTATTCATTTTCTCTCTAAAACACCAAGAACCAAGAACATTTCTCTTCCATTTTCTCTCTCACCCTATTCGGCCTATACACTACCCACAACACCAAGCATCTATAATTTTATCTAACCATATTTCCTAAACCCAAATCCTATTCTAAACACTTTCTCTTCACAAAGTTTTTCCAAAATCCTACTCTATCTTGTCCAAAATTCAAGTTTTTGCTTACTTACTTAAGGGTAAGTCTTGATTTTATGGTTCAAAATTAGATTTCTAATTTTTCTATCCATGATTGTTCCATGGTTTTTCCATATTAAACCTTGTATGAGTTTTTACTAATTGTTTTAAATTGTTAGGATTTTGTTTGGAGGCTACCCGAAATTTCAAGGAGAAGGAGGAGACTAACCGGTTATTTTGCTTCAAGAGGTAAGAGGGAGATTACCCTCATCAACCATGTGTTGGTGGTGAGGAATGTTTTTGTTTGTGTATGAAGAATCCATGAGGATTCGGTTTGTGTAATTGTGGTGGTTTGAATTGTTGTGGCTTGTGTTAATTATTTGATTATTTAAGTGTTTTTCGGTTGGTGATTTATTTATTTTTATATGTATGATTATAGCTTTAGAATATTTTGCATGCCTATAGTGTTGAAATATGTGGCATATGTATTGTATGTGTTATTATAATGTTAGAAATGCATGAGCATTCCAAAGAATGCAAAACCCTAGGTTCGGTCATACCATTGAATGGAAGGAATTAAGGTGATTTACAATGTTTTTAATGAATATTAAGTGAATTCAAGTGAATTAGAACAAAGAAATGAATTTTTGAAATTTTATTTATACTATGAGATTTCGGCCAACATGCCAAAAAGTGAGAAAAATTGGATTCTAAATAATCTAAGGTAAGTAAGCATGTTAAAGGAAATTTTATCAAAATGTTTTGATTATTAAAAAATGAAATGGTCGAATTGAATTTTAGAAACTAATTTAAGTATTGTTAGTATTTACAAAGATTATACATTAATTTGAAATATTTTACAGTAGCTTGAAAAATATTTTAAATGGTTTTAAATTGCTTAATAATTTTGTTTATTAGTCAAAAAGCTGTTTATTTGAGGAAAACGGAAAAGAAAATGATTTAAAAGCTTATGCGATTGAGAAAATGATATAAAATTATTACGCGATTGAGGAAACAGCAAATTATATTTACGCGATTAGAAATGTGATATATATTGTGAAAACGATAAGATTTTGAAAATAAAATAAAATTTCTACGCGATTGACAAAAACAGCAAATTTTACTGTTGGGCCAATGTGGTGGACCCAGATATGTGGAAAATTATAGTGCGCCAAGTGGGTGCGTATTTTGATTTGGTTATATGTGGAAATGATAGTGCGCCAAGTGGGAGCGTACTGTATTTTGAGATTTATGCCATTGAGGGCATTTATGTAATTAGTTATGCCATTGAGGGCATTTATGTAATTATTTATGCCATTGAGGGCATTTATGTAATTATTTTTGCTATTGAGGGCATTTTTGATATTATTTGAAATCTGAGTTGTTTTTGTGATTATTTAAAGTTTGAAGGCATTTTTGTAAATAATGAAAAGTTTGATGGCATTTTTGTATATAATGGAAGTTTAGTGGCGTTTTTGTAAATAATGGAGATTTGATGGTATTTGTGTAAATAATTGAGAATTGATGACATTCCTGTAATTATTTGAGACTTGAGGACGTTTTGGTAATTATTGATTTGTTCATGCACTGAGTCGTGCCAATTTACGAATTGGTGATTTGATTGACGAGATGAATAACATCGTGTTGTCGATGTGATAGGCATAGTGTGTTGGTTCGATATGGACTTGGAGTTCATAGTGTGCACTATTCCATATGTGGACAGGAGGTAGCTCCTTCCGGGCGTGGTACATGATAACACACTTATGTTCTCGACGAGCACTATCCTTAATCAAGTTTTGAGAGGACTATGGAATTTTGTAGTATACAATTATTTGACCGTGTGTCCGGGTTGTATGCTATGCCATTGTTTTTATTATGATTATTTTTCGTGGGCTATAGACACAAAGTATTGACAAAGGCAATAGCAATCACAACGGTCGGACTATAGACACAAAGTTTTGACAAGGCAATAGTGGTCGGGGTAGCCAAAGCTATAGACACAAAGTTTTGACAAGGCAATATTTGGATTGGTCAAGCAAGACTAATAGAAGTCTCAACTCATTCTCTCGATATCGTTGTGTGTGTTGTAGCTCCATGGAGTAGGATTGTGTCACATTGCATATGTTTATATGTGGTACATTATTATCTTTTATCTGTGATCGTTTACCTATGATCTTTTATTTGGGATATTATATGTTGATATCGCATTTAATCTTTATTCTATATTATTATGATTTATTGTTATGGCATTTTATATAGTGTGAATTGTTATATCTATCCTGGTAATGTTATTGTGGTTTATTCGATTACAATATATGCTTATTAGAATTAATTGTAAATCGATAATATGACTAAATTCATGTATTGACTGTGTGTATGGAATGATCTAGTCATTCGTATCATTCTTTGCTAGATCTTGGTAAAGGTGAAAGGGGATCTCACCTCTTTATTGTATTGTTTTGCTTGGTTTGTATTGTTTAAATTCGTGTAGTAAGCGAAGCGTATTTTGAGGCCTTTTGGAGACAATATTCTGAAGATGGTGACAGCGTCAAGAAGTAATCTTCCAAGTTTCAACATGATGCAGTTGGTGAAGAAATGGAATTTTTTTTAGGTTGAGTTTTATTCTTCCTCGTTAGTGTTATTACCGTGCTATTAGTAGTAACTTTCTTTGGGTTTACTACTGTTTCTCTGAGTCTGTAATTTTCATGTTTTAATTTATTGTTGATTATTTTGTGATGTATATGGCATATGTATGTTAATCAGTTCAATCTAATTTCATTGTTACTCTTAATTTTTGGTAAGTTTATATTTCTGCGAAAAAGAAATTTTAAAATTTGTATTTTGAAACTCAAGCTTTTATAAAATAATTATAATTGGTTTAAGTTTTTATTTTAAAATGTGACGCCCTAGGGAGGGTGTTACAGTACCAGTAACAATTGTTTTGGTCAGACTGTGACATCGTCGCCAAAATGCTTCAAATGTGGAAAGGACCACTTAACGAAGAAGTGTGCGATCAAAGGAATTATTTGTTTCAGATGCGGGAAGCCCGGTCATATTTCTAAAAATTGTACACAACTGGAGACAGAGCTTTCTGTTAGTGATGTACTGGTTTCAAAATCTCAAGCTGAGGAAGGAGTCAATACAAAGAGCGGAATGGAAGCATTAAAATATAAGGACTTAAGGAATAAGGAAGTTGTATCATAGAGAGTGATCCTAAAACTGTACTGTATAATTTACCAAGTAACCCATCCTTTTGTTGTCTGTGACTGTATTAACCATTTAGGTTTATCTATGTTTTTAATTCCTTTTGAATGGAATAGTGTTACTTCAACTTCTAAACTTGTTATCATTACTTAGCCTGTTTAAAACTATCCTATAATTACTTGAGATTGGAACTTTTCTTTTGATTTAGTTTGTCTATTTCTTTTATAAATAGATTGAGTAAATCGATTTGAGTTATCCATATCTTTGTTATCGTTGATTTGAGTATTTCTACTCTTCTTGTTAAACTTGTTGTTTGTACTCAAGTTTTCTAACTTTATCTTACCTCTATTAAAGATCAAATCTCTTTTGTTGATTTGATTTGTTTATTTAAAATCACATCTATTTGAGAGCTTGACTTTATAAATGGATTGGTTATCTTCCAACCACATCCAACTATATTATTTCAATGAAACATTAGTGTTTCCTTGGACTGAGATTTTTGGATTTGAATCCAGAAATTGAATCCAGAAAGTTCATTCTAAATTTATTGGACCATGTTCATTTCGAAATCTATTAAACCATATTAAATTCTTTACTGGATGAATCCGGTAATCTACCAAATAGTCTTATCATTTTTCTTTATAACTTTCATAGTGTCTTTCCTGTATCTCAATTGAGAAGAAGTATTATTGACCCAACCCATGTCATAGTACCAAGTACAGTACATTTAGAAGAGAACTTGATCTATGAAACATTTTTTGTTAAGATTAAGAATAGGCAAGTGAAACAACTTACCTTGGAGAAGGAAAATCTGTAACGATGTGACAAGAGATGCAACAGAAGAACTAGAAGACCAAATGAAGGAAGTCGATGTTTGCTCCGAGATCAACTTGCGTTCTAATTATCCTCAATTTTGCATGAAGGTAGAAAAATGTTCCACGCCAGTTTT
This sequence comes from Ormosia semicastrata, assembly GCA_029884595.1. Classification (NCBI taxonomy): domain Eukaryota; kingdom Viridiplantae; phylum Streptophyta; class Magnoliopsida; order Fabales; family Fabaceae; genus Ormosia; species Ormosia semicastrata. The sequence continues at coordinate 84,701,980 of JAQQTO010000060.1, forward strand.
TCAGACGTGTTATTGTTATTACGAGTATTTATTAATACCGTTGTGAATGACAAGTGCTTTTGTGGAATTCATGAATTACATGAATAGGATCTTTCTTTCCCATCTAGACAGATTGTCATTGTCTTTATTGACGGCATTCTAATCTATTCTCAAAGTCCGAAGAAGCATGCTAAACATCTGGAATGCAGTTTTCAAATTCCGAAGAAGAGAGTATACGTGAAGCTACTCAAGTGCGAATTTTGATTAAAGAAGTGGTAGTGACATATGCTTCAAGGCAGAGGAATATGCATGAGAAGAATTATTCGATTCACGTTTTGGAATTTACAATAGTCGTTTTTGTGTCAAAAATCTTGAGATGATTTCCTTATGGATCTACCCACGATGTCTACAGTGATTTCAAGAGCTTGGAATACCTGTTCAATCAAGAAGGACTTGGATACGAGGAAGAGGTGATAGTTTGAGAGAGTGAACAAATAGATCAATTCAAGAGTATGCGATTGTCTGTGAATTTGTTTGAATATGATTACTTCTTCGAATAGTCTGGTAAAGGAAATTTGAGAGACGCGGCAATGTCAACTAGAATGGCGTAACTGGAGATGCTACGTGGGAGCTGGAAGGTAAGATAAAGATGTAATGTCCTTTTTGTTTTTGTATGTAAGAGAAATTTCGAGGACAAAATTTTTTTAGAGGGGTAGAGTTGTAACACCCCGATTTTTTATTTTTTTGAAATAAATGAGTTTTATAATATTTATGAGTTTTTGTGAATTTTGGAGAATTTTTTATTATTTTGAATATTTTAATATTATTTTGATATTTTAATATTATCTTGAAAGCGTATGTTTGAACTTTGTTTTTTCTGAAAAATATATGAGTTTTATAATTTTTATAATTTTTGAGAATTTTTGTGGAATTTTCTAAGGTTGTAATTATTTTAATATTATTCTAAGCTGTATATGTGCTTGAGGTAGGTTCGGAAAAATAAAATTTTTCTTGAACCAGAAAGTTGTGAACTGTCAAGACGGGATCGGAGGATCTTACTAAACCCAAAACCGGGAACAGTTGATGGAGATTTTCTATATCTGAGTTTTCTATTCTCCATTGAGTAATAATAGCAATAGCTATTGTCCATTGGGTAATATCTGTTAGAAAATATCTAAGCTAAATATCTTAAGAGTAATGATGAACCATCATTACTAAGCTTTATGACGAACTAATAGGAATTGGTCAAACATAGTGGCTAGACTTTGTTGTGAACCATTGGATGAAAAACTTGATTAAAAAGCCTTAGATCATCACCATTGATCTAATCAATGGTGTAAGAGCAATCTTGATAAAGAAACTTTTGATATCCACCTTAGATTTAATCAAAGGCTAGGAAATGAATTTATTTTTTAATGGTTAGATTTGTTAGTTGAGTAACTAGATAATCTAACTTAGTTACCCTAATAGCTTAATTAGTAATTAAATGAACTAATTTAGTTACTAAATAATTACAAGCTAGTTACTAAATAAATATCTAAGTTATCTAGAAACATGACTTAAGCATGACATATACAATGATCTAATCAAGTAACTAAGTAGTTAAAATGTAACTAAACGTCCTAACTGAATTAGTTTAACTGCAACTAGATGAAATAATTAATTGATCTAAGTGTAATTAGAAGTTAGAATGAAATCAAGCTTAATTACTACCCTCCATGAGTCACATGGCCAAGTGGCCATTCTACCAAGTTCATGATGCTTCTAATATGACAACTTGATGACCACTTTGTGACCAAAGCCATGTGAAACCCATGTGAAGTGCATGTGATGTTTTAATCTTGTCAAAAAAATCTTAAGTCTCCTACACACTACATCACACGGCCATCCACTCCATAATAGATATCCAATTTCATTTTTGCTATACTTTGTGACAAGCCTTCATCATTTTCTCTCAAATACTCAAGAACACCAAGAACACTTCTTCTCATTCTTCCTACAAGCTCATGGCCTCCCTACCAAAACCTAACCCCCACACTTCTATAATTTCATCTAACCTTACTTTCTAAACTCAAATATCATTCTAAACACTTTTCCTTTAGTGAGTTTTGTCTAAATATCTCTCTAAGTGCATCAAAAACCAAGCTTTAGTTTACTACTCCAAAGGTAATCTTTTGATTCTTTGATTCTAAGTTGGATTTTTGATTTTCTAGACCATGATTGATCCATGGTTCTTTGTTCTTAAGCTTTGTTTATGACTTTTAAAATTGTTTAACTTTAATTAGGGTTTTATTTGGTGCAATACGAAATCAAGAGGAGGAGAAGCTTGAAGTTTATTGTCTTCCTTGAGGTAAGAGGGAGATTAACCTCATCAACTATGTGTTGGTGGAGAGGAAATGGATTGTTTGTGGTGAAAAATCCATAAGGATTTATTCACTTGATTCTCTTTGCTTTCTTTGTTTGTGTTTGATAAGTCTTTGGTTTTGAAAATATGCTTGCATGTGTTTAATATGTTTATAGCTTTGATAGTATACTTGTCTATATGAATTTGAAAGCATGATGATACTTGTGTAATTTAAGATGTGAATCACATGAAGGAAATGTGTATGAAGGTTCCAAAGAACCTATGAGGCATTCGGCCTCCACACCATAAAAAGGAGATCAAGGATCCTAAATTGTTTTCCTAAACAAGGATTAATGGGTTTTATGATAAATAATTAAATTAAGAGTTTTTATAAAGAATAAATGATGGAAAGAATCAAAGAATGATTTATGAAATATATATATATATGTGAATTTCGGCCAGGATGCCAAAGTTGATAAATTAGATCAAAAATTATTTTGCTAAGTGTAGATTTAGGTGTTTGAATGGTAAGAAATTAATTTACTAGACTTTGAACTTAAAATTAAAGTAATATACTTTTTAGAATTAAATTGGCATAATTAAGTTATATGGTAAAATAAATACTGATACTTGAAATTTACTGAAGTATAGCTCACCCTATGGGTTTTGAAGCGCGTTAGAAAATTTTGAACTGTAATATCTCAAGTAAATTAAAGAAACAAAATTTTTTGGGAAACAGTAGAAATACTAATTTTTAGAGGGATTATATTGAAATATTTTTTTAAAGAGGGACTATATTGAAAGTATTCTTTAAAAATAGAGTATATTGCAAATATTATTTAAAGGACTATTTTGAAAATACTATTTAATGAGGGATTATTATGTAAATATTATTTTACAGAAGGACTATTATGTAAATAATAAAAATAAAGTCAATTTTTGGTATTAAATGAGAAAAATCTTATTTTGAACTTAAAATATGTTAGAAATATTTTATGAGATTGAAAATACATTGAAAAATCTTTATGTGACTCAAAAATAGTAATTTTAAGCTACGTGATTGAAAAAATGTGATAAAATATTTATGCGATTTAGAAAATGATGGAAAATCTTTACGCGATTTGAAAATGTTACAAAAATATTTTGCGATTGTGAAAATGCGATAATATCGATATGCGATTGAGAGGAACAGTGAGTTTACTGTAGGGCCGAGGTACTAGACCCGAGTGGATCATTGGTATTATGTAATTGTGTGAGCGGTTATATAATATCATTGATACTAACGACGTTAGACAATTGTATGGGCGGTTGATTTAATACCATTGGGGACGGTTCAACGGTGTTTGACCCGGTTATGTTGAATAATAAAATCGCCAAGTGATGGCGTGTGAATTAGGAATATTGTGTGATTAATGACAGTATATGTATTTGGATTATACATCATGCATAGAAAAGCGTATTCGCTTATTGATTAAGGCAATGTGCCTAGGAGATTTGTAACACCCTGAATTTTTCTAACTTTAAGATAAATGACAGTTACATCCCCAATGTACTGTTTTGTAATTTCTATGAGTAGTAAACTGATTTTGACTATTTCGTGAGTGTATTTGATTGTTGTATGTGATTTGCTCCGAGCTAGGGAAATAAAAATTTTCTGGCCAAAAAAATATTATTTTAATTAATTAGAGCCGGAGGATCTTACTAAACCAGATTCGATTGATATATATATTAGTTTCATAATTTTTAGGATTTAACTGTGTAATAAATTTTTTTATATTATTATAATATTATTTTATGTTACAGTAACTACTGTCTTAAAAATAGTAGAAAATTGTTTTAAAATAATCATGGATCTTTAAAAAGACTGTAGAACTTTATAAATTTCTAAGCCAATGGGAACAAGTCAACAAAAGTGGCTTGATTATTTTGGACCATTAGATGCAAGCTTGGTGAGCAAGTCTTGATCAATGGTGGAGATGCAAGCTTGGTGAGCAAGTCTTGATCAAATGGCTAGGATGCAAGCTTGGTGAGCAAGCTTTGATCAATGGTTAGGATGTAAACTTGGTGAGCAAGCTTTGAAGATGGCCATAGATCTAATCAATGGATAGAAATTAAAGATGAAATCAATGGTTAGGATTAAGTCAAAAGATGTAGGCTTGACTTTGGGTTAGTAGCTAATTAAGCTTAATTTGACAAGCTTAATTACCTAATTAGTAAACTAATTAAACTAGCTTAGTTATTAAATAATTATAATCTAAATACTAATTAGATGTGCTAATATTGTTTAGAAATTATAAAACATGTAATTATATGTCCAATTAAATAGTTATATAATTAGATAATTAATTAAGATTAATTAGGAAATTAAACCTAATTAGCAATTAATTAAACTTGAATTAAAACAAATTAAATTCCTAAATGGCCTTGGGCCACACGGTTTTGGGCAGACAGCCCTTCATATTCACCTTTAACTTTTATTTTCACACTTTTCACGTTGAAAACCTTCCATTTTCTCTCCAAATATACCAAGACTCCATGTACCTTTCTTCTTCTTTTTCTTTCACTCCATTCGGCCAAGCTCTCCACTACACCATCCACCCACCCAAAAATTTTCCTTCTTTGTTCTTCTAACTCTAAACATCTACCCAAAATCATCTCTAGTTGGGAGTTTATGCAAATTCCATCATTTGCAAGCTTGAAGACTCACCTTGAAGTTTCTTCTTTAAAGGTAAAATTCATTGTTTTTCCTTTCTATTTTCATTTTTAAGTTTCCAAGCCATGATTGATCCATGGTATGGTTTTCTTTTCTAGTAGTAACCCTTAGAAAATTTTATTTATTTTCTTAGGTATTTGAAGGAGCTAAAACCGAAATTCCAAAGAAGGATAAAAGAAGAATTTTCTTCATTATAAGGTAAGAGGAAGACTATAACCTAATTATCCTTGAGTGGTAGTAAGGAAATGGAATTTTGTGTGTAGTAGAATCCATAAGGATTCTTTTATATGTTGATTGTAATGATTTTTCATGCATATTTGGTATTGTTAAGTTGACTTGGTAGTGTTTATAATGTTGTAAATATTAGTGTGATGCTAGAGATGCATGAGTATTCCAAGGAATACAACACCCTAGGATTCGGTCATAACCCTGAAAAGTGGATTTTGGATGTTTTTAAATTAAATTACAAAGAGTGTTTAAGTGTATTTAATGGAATTAATAATGTTTAAATGTTGTTAGTATTTACCGTAATGCAAAAATATTTTACAGTTACTTGAAAAATATTTTAAGCAGTTTTAAACTATTTAATAAATCTTTCTGTTAGAAAAATAAACTGTTTATTTAAGGAAAATATCGGGATTTTAAAAAATGCAATAAAAAAAAAATTTTACGTGATTGATGAGAACATCAAATTTTACTGTTGGGCCAAAATGGTGGACCCGAATATGTGGAAAGTTATAGTGCGCCAAGTGGGTGCGTATTGTAACCTGGTTATATGGAAAATATAGTGCGCCAAGTGGGAGCGTACTGTGTTTTGAGATTTGTGCCACTGAGGGCATTTACATAATTATTTTTGCCATTGAGGGTATTTTTATAAATAATTGAAGTTTGAGGGTATTTTCGTAAATAATTGAAGTTTGAGGGTATTTTCATAAATAATTGAAGTTTGAGGGTATTTTTATAAATATTTAAAGTTTGAGGGCATTTTTGTAAATAATTGAAAATTGATGACATTCCTATAATTATTTGAGACTTGAGGACGTTTTGGTAATTATTACTTTGTTCATGCACTGAGTCGTGCCAATTGGAGAATTGGTGATTTGATTGACGAGATGAATAACATCGTGTTGTCGATGTGATAAGCGTAGTGGGTTCATTTCTGATATGGACTTGGAGACATTGGTGTGCATTATTCCATATGTGGTCAGGGGGTAGCTTCTTTTGGGCCGTGACACGTGGTAACACACTAGTGTTCTCGACAAGCACTATACTTAATCGAGATTTGAGAGGTCTATTTTTACTGCCTGTAGTTACACGATGTTGTGACTGTGTACTACGCCATGATGTTTTGGTGGGCTATAGACACAAAGTATTGACAGTGCAATAGCAATCACAACGATCAGTTATAGACACAAAGTGTTGACAGTGCAATAGCTGGTCGGGGTAGTCAAGCTATAGACACAAAGGGTGGACAGTGCAATAGCTGGCTGGGCAGTATTATTAGAACTTTCAGATCATTCTCTCTGATATCGTTGTGTGTGTTGTAGCTCCATGGAGTAGGACTGAGTCATTTTATAGTTTTGGCATATTTATCGTGTATTTATTATTTATTGTGATGGATTCTATTCTTTTCCATAATTAGTTATTGTTAATGTTTATTATCTGTGCTGATATTAATTGCTATTCTCGTTGCATTGTCATTTTCTTATGCGCCACACTTGTGATATATTGGGTTGTCTTACCTCTGTGTTGTTGTATGTGTTGTTTGTATTATTGTGTTATATATATATAGACGGAAATGAAGAGATTGAAGAACAAGTATTAGACAATGAATACCATATAGAGGAGGAGCCACAATCTGATTTCCATCTCGAGTATTTGGAGCCTTCGGATCATCCCGTCTGGGTTGAATTGACTCAAAGAAGATGAATACGCCGGGATTCTTAGGTTTTGTAAGAATAGAGTTCCATAGAGGAATAGAAAATTTGGCGTACTCGTGAAGAAAGCAATGTTGTAGTGTATATGGGAATTATTACTTTATCTTTGCGTCCGGAATATGATGTTGATCCTGTAGTTACTTTTGACTTGTATGTACAGTTAGAGTTGCCTTTGGAGATCCGATGTCATTGGAATGGACTTTTCCATGTTCCTAATGAAAATAGTGTAGTGTCTACATCTCGGACTCCAGTTCGTAGAACAGCTCGTATCTCTGTTCGTAGAACTGCTGTGAGACATCCTGGTTATCTGTCACCTGAGGAGTTATCTAGGAATGATTTCCCAGTGAACTAGATATCCATGATGTGCACTTGGGCACTTTTTGCTTTTTGATGTCGTACTGTATATAAAACTTATGTTTTACCTTTTGGCAGTAGTTGTAAATGTTTTGGTATGTATTTTCTTTAGTTGTAAATTATTTGTAAATTATTTGCATAACTGATGACAACAAAACCATATGTAAATTATATGTTAGTTTTTTTTATGTGTTTGTTGTATGTATGTAGATAATGCACAAATGAAATATACAGGTGAATTAATATGTACGTTAACGCTGTATAGGTGAGGTGATGTGGTGTAATTTATACATTTTATAAACAAAATATACGTACTAATTATAATATTTATTTTATAACTTGAATAGTATTTATTATCTTTATTTTTTTTTACCTTAAAATGTGACATCCCAAAGGGTGTTACATTAGTTGGTATCAGAGCCCAAGTTAGAGTCTTTAGGGGTTGTGGTTGGGTCTGTTTGTGCTTGTGTTGTGTGAATTCTCTATGATTTATTTCCGAAAGGAAGAATCTAATTTTTATGTTTGATGTGATTGATGTAAAAAAAAAAAAAAGATGTCTGGAGGAAGAGGAAGACGTGCGAACATCCCTAGAGAAGAGGACCCTTTGGTAGCAGTAGTAGAAGCTATGCAGCGGATGGCGGAAGTAATAACTCAATAGAATCGAGAGAAGCGACTCAACTGACGACGATCTTTGTAGAGGCTATGCAGCGGATGGCGGAAGTAATGACTCAGCAGAACCAGAGAGCAGCTCAACAACAAGAAGCTACTGCAGATGCCCTAAATTTATCTGAATTTAGGCGTAGTAACCCGCCACAGTTCCGAGGCGAGTTCAATCCTGAGAAAGCAAGTTTGTGGATACAGGAGCTGGAAAAGATATTCGAAGGGATGGGATGCCCAGATGATAAAAAGGTAACATATGCTACCTATATGCTAAGAGGAGACGGAGAAAGTTGGTGGAGAGGAACCCGTCGGTTGTTGCAAGCTGAAGGCACTGTGATAACTTGGGAAGTGTTTTCTACAGCATTTATGGACAAATATTTTCCTACCAGTGCTCGATATGCCAAGGAAAGAGAATTTCTTGGTCTACGTCAAGGAAATATGACAGTCCATGAGTATGCATCCAAATTTGAGAGTTTGTCTCAATTCTCAGATTATGCTCAAACCAGGCCAAATGATGAGTGGCGATGTAGGAAGTTTGAAGAAGGATTGAGAGTGGAGTTAAGACAAGGAGTACTGCCTTTGAAAATGACTCAATTCCATGCTCTGGTAGATATATGTGCACAATTGGAGGAATTGGAACTGTTACGGGATCCAAGGACTCGTAATTTTGGACCAATGAGGTTTCAGAGGGGAGGTAGCGGCCATAATAATCGATTTCAGCGTAAGCCATACTCGAGACCACCGGGAAACCAACTTTAACGACCACTTGTTGGAGGAAGCTCTGCTAGTACTACTCCTAGTCAGAAAGTGGCGTTTGTACCAACATGTTTCAAATGTGGGAAAAAGGGTCATATTTCTTCAGGATGTCCAATTAAAGGGACAATTTGTTTCAATTGTCGACAACCTGGACATTTCTCTAAGGATTGTCCTTAGTTGGAAAAGAAACCTGCATTGAAGACTATTCGGGCAAATCAACCAAGATCCGGAGGACGAGTCTATACTATGACAGGAACTGAAGTTTCTCAGTCTGATAATCTTATTCAAGGGGAAGGAGCCATAGGAGGTAAGCCTTTGACTGTCTTGTATGATTCAGGCGCAACACATTCTTTCATTGCATATAATTGTGTTGAGAGATTAAAGCGCACTGTGTCTTCTTTGGATTTTCCATTGGTTGTTTCTACACCAACTACTAAGCCTGTTAGTCACATCCAAAATATGTTTGGATTGTCTGTTGTTGTGAAGGACCGTATGTTTATAGTCAACTTGATTTGTTTACCCCTAGTGGAGATAGATGTGATATTCGGAATGGATTGGTTATCTTCTAACCATATCCCGATAGATTATGCAATTAAATCCATAGTCTTTCCGAAGGAAGAGAACTCTGGATTCTTGACTGCTGTTAAAGCTAAGTCATTGCTGAGAAATGGAGCGCAGGGATTTGTATTATTATCTTCTCTAAAAGTTGAGAATGAGAAAGATGTATATACTATTCCTGTTGTCAATGAATTTCCAGAAGTTTTTCCAGACGATGTACCTGGTTTGCCGCCAGAAAGGGAAATCGAATTTTCTATCGATTTGGTACCAGGAACAGGTCCTATTTCAATTGCACCGTATAGAATGTCACCAGCCGAGTTGATGGAGTTGAAAAAGCAATTGGAGGAATTATTGGAGAAGCAGTTTGTGCGACCGAGTGTATCACCATGGGGAGCACCAGTGCTTCTAGTCAAGAAGAAGGATGGAACTTCTCGACTCTGTGTGGACTATCGTCAGCTGAATAAGGTCACCATAAAGAATAAATATCCACTTCCACGGATTGATGATTTGATGGACCAGTTGAAGGGAGCAGAAGTATTTTCTAAAATAGATCTGAGATCAGGTTACCATCAAATCCGTGTTAAGACGGAGGATGTACCCAAAACAGCCTTTCGAACTCGTTATGGGCATTATGAATATCAGGTCATGCCTTTTGGAGTGACAAATGCTCCTGCTATATTCATGGATTATATGAATAGGATTTTTCGCCCGTACCTTGATAGATTTGTTGTTGTCTTTATAGATGACATTCTAATCTATTCTCGGTCTAAAGAAGAGCATGCCGAACACCTCGGTATAGTTCTTCAGGTTTTGAAGGACAAGCAGTTGTATGCAAAGTTGGCTAAATGTGAATTTTGGTTGGAAAAAGTGCAATTCCTTGGTCACGTAATTTCTAAAGAAGGTATTGCAGTGGATCCATCCAAGATAGAAACTATTTTGCAATGGGAGAGACCTAAAACAGTGACAGAAGTTTGAAGTTTCATTGGATTAGCCGGGTATTATCGAAGGTTTATAGAAGGTTTTTCCAAGATTGCCGGACCACTTACACAACTTACAAGGAAAAGTCAAGCTTTTGAATGGACGGATGAACGTGAAGCCAGTTTTCAAGAGTTGAAGAAAAAGCTAACAACTGCACCAGTGTTGATCTTACCGGATCCTAACAGATCTTTTGATGTGTACTGTGATGCTTCGTATCAAGGATTGGGATGCGTGCTGATGCAAGACCGAAATGTGGTAGCTTATGCTTCGAGGCAATTGAAGGTTCATGAGAGAAATTACCCAACCCATGATTTGGAACTAGCAGCGGTGGTGTTTGCATTAAAGATATGGAGGCATTATCTGTATGGGGCCATGTTCAATGTCTTTAGTGATCACAAGAGTTTGAAATACTTGTTTGATCAGAAAGAATTGAATATGAGACAAAGATGATGGCTTGAGTTTCTCAAAGATTATGATTTTCAACTCCAATATCATCCGGGAAAAGCTAATGTGGTAGCAGATGCCCTGAGTAGAAAAGTACTTAGTGTTTCTACAATGATGATAAAGGAAGAGGAATTACTCAATGAATTCAGAAATTTAGAAGTATCAGTGGAATTAGTGCCTGGGAAGATTCATTTAAGCAGAATGGTAATCTTAAATGACTTGCTTAATATAATTCGAGATAAACAGGAGGAAGATGCATTTTTGCAAAATGAAAGAGAACTGTTAAAGCAAGGTCACAAGGCAACAGTGGAAGAGGGATCAGATGGAATTTTAAGATTTCAAGGGAGAGTTTGTATACCCGACGATGCTGAACTAAAGACGGCAATATTGGATGAAGCCCATACTAGTAATCTAAGTTTGCATCCAGGAATGACCAAGATGTATCAAGATTTGAAGAAATTGTTTTGGTGGCCAAGGATGAAAAGAGACGTAGCGGAACGTGTGGCGTCTTGTTTGGTTTGTCAAAAAGCGAAAGTGGAACATCAGAGGCCAGCTGGAATGTTACAACCGCTCTCTATTCCAGAATGGAAGTGGGACAGTATTTCTATGGATTTCGTTACTGGACTGCCAAGAACGAGAAAAGGTCATGACTCAATATGGGTTATAGTTGATAGGCTTACAAAGTCAGCTCATTTCCTGCCCATTAATATTAAGTATTCATTGGAAAGATTAGCCCAAATCTATATCAATGAGATTGTTAAATTACATGGAGTACCTATTTCCATAATTTCTGATAGGGATCCAAGGTTTACATCAAGGTTTTGGCCAAATCTACAAGAAGCGATGGGGACTAAGCTACATTTAAGCTCTGCTTATCATCCACAGACTGATGGCCAAACTGAAAGAACTATACAATCTTTAGAAGACCTGTTGCGTGCTTGTGTGCTGGAGCAACAAGGGAGTTGGGATGAATTTTTATCTTTGATAGAATTCACCTACAACAATAGTTTTCATGCAGGTATAGGGATGGCACCCTATGAAGCATTGTATGGACGACGATGCCGAACACCTTTGTGCTGGTATCAAGATAGAGAAAGTATGACTATTGGACCAGAGTTAGTGCAACAGACTACAGAGAAGGTGAAGATGATCCAAGAAAAGATGATGACTACTCAAAGCAGACAAAAGAGCTATGCTGACAAAAGAAGGCGACCCTTGGAATTCTAAGAAGGCGAGCATGTATTTTTAAGGGTGACTCCTACGACTGGTATTGGAAGAGTTATCAAGTCTAAGAAGCTTACGCCTAAGTTTATAGGACCTTATCAGATTATATGTAGGATAGGTCCTGTAGCTTATCAAGTTGCCTTACCGCCGTTTTTGTCTAATCTACATAATGTATTTCATGTGTCCCAATTAAAGAAGTATATTCCAGATCTGACACATGTGATACAACCTGATGAAGTACAGTTAAAGGAGAATCTGACGTACGAGACACTCCCTGTAAGAATTGAAGACAGAAAAGTGAAGCAGCTTCGAGGAAAGATGATTGAGCTGGTTAAAGTTATATGGAACGATGTGACAGGAGATGCTACCTAGGAATTGGAGGACAAGATGAGGGAGCAATACCCTCAATTGTTTTAAGGTACGACAAATTTCGAGGACGAAATTTTTGTTTGTTGGGGAGAGTTGTAACACCCTGAATTTTTCTAACTTTAAGATAAATGACGGTTACATCCCCAATGTACTGTTTTGTAATTTCTATGAGTAGTAAACTGAATTTGACTGTTTCGTGAGTGTATTTGATTGTTGTATGTGATTTGCTCCGAGCCAGGGAAATAAAAATTTTCTGGCCGAAAAAATATTATTTTAATTAATTAGAGCTGGGGATCTTACTAAACCAGTTTTGATTGATATATATATTAGTTTCGTAAGTTTTAGGATTTAATTGTGCAATAAAATTTTTTATATTATTATAATATTATTTTATGTTACAGTAACTACTGTCTCAAAAACAGTAGAAAACTGTTTTAAAATAATCACGGATCTTTAAAAAATTTGTAGAACTTTATAAATTTCTAAGCCAATGGGAACAAGTCAACAAAAGTGGCTTGATTATTTTGGACCATTAGATGCAAGCTTGGTGAGCAAGTCTTGATCAATGGTGGAAATGCAAGCTTGGTGAGCAAGTCTTGATCAAATGGCTAGGATGCAAGCTTGGTGAGCAAGCTTTGATCAATGGCTAGGATGTAAACTTGGTGAGCAAGCTTTGAAGATGGCCATAGATCTAATCAATGGATAGAAATTAAAGATGAAATCAATGGTTAGGATTAAGTCAAAAGATGTAGGCTTGACTTTGGGTTAGTAGCTAATTAAGCTTAATTTGACAAGCTTAATTACCTAATTAGTAAACTAATTAAACTAGCTTAGTTATTAAATAATTATAATCTAAATACTAATTAGATGTGCTAATATTGTTTAGAAATTATAAAACATGTAATTATATGTCCAATTAAATAGTTATATAATTAGATAATTAATTAAGATTAATTAGGAAATTAAACCTAATTAATTAGTTACCTAATTAGCAATTAATTAAACTTGAATTAAAACAAATTAAATTCCTAAATGGCCTTGGGCCACACGGTTTTTGGGCAGCAGCCCTTCATATTCACCTTTAACTTTTATTTTCACACTTTTCACGTTGAAAACCTTCCATTTTCTCTCCAAATATACCAAGACTCCATGTACCTTTCTTCTTCTTTTTCTTTCACTCCATTCGCCAAGCTCTCCACTACACCATCCACCCACCCAAAAATTTTCCTTCTTTGTTCTTCTAACTCTAAACATCTACCCAAAATCATCTCTAGTTGGGAGTTTTTGCAAATTCCATCATTTGCAAGCTTGAAGACTCACCTTGAAGTTTCTTCTTTAAAGGTAAAATTCATTGTTTTTCCTTTCTATTTTCATTTTTAAGTTTCCAAGCCATGATTGATCCATGGTATGGTTTTCTTTTCTAGTAGTAACCCTTAGAAAATTTTATTTATTTTCTTAGGTATTTGAAGGAGCTAAAACCGAAATTCCAAAGAAGGATAAAAGAAGAATTTTCTTCATTTTAAGGTAAGAGGAAGACTATAACCTAATTATCCTTGAGTGGTAGTAAGGAAATGGAATTTTGTGTGTAGTAGAATCCATAAGGATTCTTTTATATGTTGATTGTAATGATTTTTCATGCATATTTGGTATTGTTAAGTTGACTTGCTAGTGTTTATAATGTTGTAAATATTAGTGTGATGCTAGAGATGCATGAGTATTCCAAGGAATACAACACCCTAGGATTCGGTCATAACCATGAAAAGTGGATTTTGGATGTTTTTAAATTAAATTACAAAGAGTGTTTAAGGGTATTTAATGGAATTAATAATGTTTAAATGTTGTTAGTATTTACCGTAATGCAAAAATATTTTACGTTACTTGAAAAATATTTTAAGCAATTTTAAACTATTTAATAAATCTTTCGTTAGAAAAATAAACTGTTTATTTAAGGAAAATATCGGGATTTTAAAAAATGCAATAAAAAAAATTTTACGCGATTGATGAGAACAGCAAATTTTACTGTTGGGCCAAAATGGTGGACCTGAATATGTGGAAAGTTATAGTGCGCCAAATGGGTGCGTATTGTAACCTGGTTATATGGAAAATATAGTGCGCCAAGTGGGAGCGTACTGTGTTTTGAGATTTGTGCCACTGAGGGCATTTACATAATTATTTTTGCCATTGAGGGTATTTTCATAAATAATTGAAGTTTGAGGGTATTTTCATAAATAATTGAAGTTTGAGGGTATTTTCATAAATATTTAAAGTTTGAGGGCATTTTTGTAAATAATTGAGAATTGATGACATTCCTGTAATTATTTGAGACTTGAGGACGTTTTGGTAATTATTGCTTTGTTCATGCACTGAGTCGTGCCAATTGGAGAATTGGTGATTTGATTGACGAGATGAATAACATCGTGTTGTCGATGTGATAAGCGTAGTGGGTTCATTTCTGATATGGACTTGGAGACATTGGTGTGCATTATTCCATATGTGGTTAGGGGGTAGCTCCTTCTGGGCCGTGGTACGTGGTAACACACTAGTGTTCTCGACAAGCACTATACTTAATCGAGATTTGAGAGGACTATTTTTACTGCCTGTAGTTACACGATGTTGTGACTGTGTACTACGCCATGATGTTTTAGTGGGCTATAGACACAAAGTATTGACAGTGCAATAGCAATCACAACGATCAGTTATAGACACAAAGTGCTGACAGTGCAATAGCTGGTCGGGGTAGTCAAGCTATAGACACAAAGGGTGGACAGTGCAATAGCTGGCTGGGCAGTATTATTAGAACTTTCAGATCATTCTCTCTGATATCGTTGTGTGTGTTGTAGCTCCATGGAGTAGGACTGAGTCATTTTATAGTTTTGGCATATTTATCGTGTATTTATTATTTATTGTGATGGATTCTATTCTTTTCCATAATTAGTTATTGTTAATGTTTATTATCTCGTCTTCGATATTAATTGCTATTCTCGTTGCATTGTTATTTTCTTATGCGCCACACTTGTGATATATTGGGTTGTCTTACCTCTGTGTTGTTGTATGTGTTGTTTGTATTATTGTGTTATATATATATAGACGGAAATGAAGAGATTGAAGAACAAGTATTAGGCAATGAATACCATATAGAGGAGGAGCCACAATCTATGATTTCCATCTGAGTATTTGGAGCCTTCGATCATCCGTACTGGGTTGAATTGACTCAAAGAAGATGACTACGCCAGGATTCTTAGGTTTTGTAAGAATAGAGTTCCATAGAGGAATAGAAGGTTGGCGTACTCGTGAAGAAAGCAATGTTGTAGTGTATATGGGAATTATTACTTTATCTTTGCGTCCAGAATATGATGCTGATCCTGTAGTTACTTTTGACTTGTATGTACAGTTAGAGTTGCCTTTGGAGATCCGACGTCATTGGAATGGACTTTTCCATGTTCCTAATGAAAATAGTGTAGTGTCTACATCTCGGACTCAGTTCAGTAGAACGACTTGTATCTCTGTTCGTAGAAGCTGCCGTGTGAGACATCCTGGTTATCTCGTCACCTGAGGAGTTATCTAGGAATGATTTCCCAGTGAACTAGATATCCATGATGTGCACTTGGGCATTTTTTGCTTTTTGATGTCGTACTGTATATAAAACTTATGTTTTACCTTTTGGCAGTAGTTGTAAATGTTTTGGTATGTATTTTCTTTAGTTGTAAATTATTTGTAAATTATTTGCATAACTGATGACAACAAAACCATATGTAAATTATATGTTAGTTTTTTTTATATGTGTTTGTTGTATGTATGTAGATAATGCACAAATGAAATATACAGTGAATTAATATGTACGTTAACTTATTTGTATAAGTGAGGTGATGTGGTGTAATTTATACATTTTATAAACAAAATATACGTACTAATTATAATATTTATTTTATAACTTGAATAGTATTTATTATCTTTATTTTTTTTTACCTTAAAATGTGACATCCCAAAGGGTGTTACAAGATTGATTTACACCTAAGTGCGGGTGCGATGGTCGTAATGTAGGTCAAATATAGACCTTTGGGGCATCGGGGTGCGGATTTTCCACAATGGCTAGTTATTAGTGCCCCTGTGCCATGGATCAAACCGATGCAAACACACCGACGATCTGGACCGAGACACTATCGCTAATCACGATCTAATGTAGAATGTCTTGTCCAATGCCTGATGTGCACTTTGATAAATTTATAAAATATAGCACTTTTGGCCACGGCAGCCTAGTGACAGACATATCTTCTGGATCTTCTCTCCGAAATTATGTTTAGCTCCATGGAGTAGGAATGGGTTTGTGTGAATATGCATAGTCAGCATTTATACTATTCTGATATGATATTGTTATGAATAATATGATTGTGGTGTTATCATTATGCTTGATATTGCGTTCGCAAGTTTATTAGATTATTTATCTATTAGATGCTACGAATATATCTGTTGATTTTATATTATTCTATGGACTGTGTGCATGGAACAACGTTGTTGTTTGTATCGTTTCTTCATTGCCATACTAGTATTGATGTAGGGGATCTCACCTCTTTGCTATATCGTTCTATTTGTTTCTGTTTTTATGCCTACATTTGTGAAGACCAAGATGGCTGCAAGGAGAAATTTCTCTGATTATATGCAAGCGCAGTTCCACGATGGCATTGACACCTGTCGTGTCGACTCAGCTACAGAACGTTTTAGTTATATAGGGGAAGTGACTCTATCCCAGAGTGATACCTACCATGGAAACCCTACTATTACATCTAATGCTGCTTATGTACATGTAGAGTTTTCCATGCCTATTGTAGAACTATGGGACATTGCTCACCGTTTGCCTAGTGAAGACTCTATGGAGTCAACTGCTCGGACTCCTGTTCAAAGAGACACGTCCCGACCAGAAAATGTGCCTTTAGAGGATCCGGGAGAGGATCAGGTTCAGAAAGTTACTGTCCAGTTGTTTTGGCTTGGGCTAGGTCAAGTTTATATGTGGTAATTAAATATTGCCTAGGGTATATAGGTTTTATGTAATAAAGACGTCATGAATCTATGTTATATGAGATATATTTTATTCAGTTCCTATATTTTGTGTTTTTCTATTTCAGTAAAGTTTCTGTTATCCACGAAAAACAAATTTTAAAACCTGTGTTTAAATAATATTAATTATTTTACAACTTGGTTAATTATTTATAAGGAGTTGTGTGTTTGGATGCATACTTTTGAAGACTTGTTTTGATGATATCAAATGGGAAGAATAAATGAAGATGATAAATAGACTAAGTCCAAATTTATATTTGATTAGCATGAGGACTTAGGATCTATTGTATGGAGCCCACATTAATATCTCTTTGTTTTTTTGAAAGAAAAAAGAAAACTTGGTTTTAAACTTAGTGTCTTTGAAAACATCTTTTTAAAACCCTTTTTGAACTGAGTTATTCGAATAGAGCTTTGCCTATTCGAATAAACATCCTCACATGGTTTGATTTCTAAAAGGTGTTATTCGGATAACTACCCTGTTATTCGAATAACTAAGGTTTTTCAGAACACTGTTTTGTAAGTGGCTATTCGAATAATCCTTCCCTTATTCGAATAAATGAAGTTTTTTAGAACTATGCTTTTAAGTGAGTTATTCGAATAACTCATATGTTATTCGAATAAAACCACTCTAGCTGAACTTTTTTTTAAATACGTTATTTGAATAGATAAGCTGTTATTCGAATAACCGTTCGTTTTCACAACTCTGGTTTTAACAGAGTTATTCGAATAACAGGTTGGTTATTCGAATAACCCGTTTCAAATGAGTTTTCAGAAACAATGTTATTCGAATAAGCCTGTGCTCTATTCGAATAAACACGAAGCTTTTGTTTACGTAAATGAAAACAGACAAGATTTTCAATCTATGTTAATTGCTATTAATTATACCCAATGACTAATTTCATCTGGTTTTCCCTATAAATAGCAAGCCTGGGTCACGTTTTTGAGTGCCAATAATTCTGAACTATTTTCTGATTACTCTGACTTGTGAAAACCATTTTCTACGCTCTTCTTGTTCAAAAACTTTGAGATATTTCTGTGAGAGCTCCATTAGCACTTCAATTTGTATTACTTACTCTGAGTGAGAGTTTCTCTTCATCTCTATTTTCTGATATTCTGTATCGAGGGTGAGGTATCCCTCAAGGTTTGTATAAGGGTGGTATCCTGTGGTGAGACTTTAGCACAAGGGTAGAGTGTCCCTGTGTGTGAAAAGTGCTCTATTTTGTAACGGTAGCAAGCACCTATTGAAGCTTGTGTACGTAGTGAAAAATCTCGACTTTCGTGGACTGGACGTAGACCACAAGTGGGTTAGTGGTCGAACGAGGATAAATACTGTGCCTGCTTCTCTTTTCCCTAATCTTCATTTTTTTTTTTGCAATTTAATTTACTGCACATTTATTTTTTCGTTGTTCTTTATTGTTTCTTTTCTTCTTCTCATCCCTTCTGTGCATTTATTTATTAAGCTTTTGATATTCGTATTAATTGAAAAGAGATTTTGCGAAAAAGTTTTATACTCAATTCACCCCCCTCTTGAGTATTGGAAGCCACTTGGTAACAAGTGGTATCAAAGCTAGACTCTTGTATAAAGAGCTTAGCAGCTTCAAAAGTATATGGCTTCTTCAAATGGTTTTTCAGAAGGATCTTCCATAAACCGACCACCCTTTTTCAATGGGGATGGTTACGCATATTGGAAGGAAAGAATGAAAATCTTTATCGAAGCTATTGATCTAGATGTTTGGGATGCTGTCGAAAACGGCGCTTTTATACCCACACATGAGGTCGATGGTGTAAGGACCGAAACACCACGAAATAAATGGTCCGATGAAGACAAAAGAAAAGTTCAATTTAATTTAAAAGCCAAAAATATTATTACTACTGCTTTGGGATATGATGAGTTTTTTAGAATTTCAAATTGTAAAACTGCTAAAGAAATGTGGGATACTTTGCAAGTTACCCATGAGGGTACTAGTGAAGTTAAGAGATCGAGAATAAATTCTCTAACTCGTGAATATGAATTATTCAGAATGAACCAAGGAGAAAGCATTCAGGAAATGCAAAAGAGGTTCACCCACATAGTTAATCATCTTGCATCTTTAGGCAAAAGCTTTTCTAATGAAGATTTGATTAACAAAGTTTTGAGATATCTTAGTAGGATTTGGCAACCCAAAGTGACAGCAATATCCGAATCAAGGGATTTGTCCACAATGACTTTAGCTACCCTCTTTGGAAAACTTTATGAGCACGAATTGGAGCTGAGCAGATTAAGCCAAAGCGAAGAGAACGATAAAAAGAAAAAGGGGATAGCGCTCAAAGCCACTTCATCAACATTCGACAATGATGATGAAGAAAATGAAGAAAGTTCAGAGAACATAGAGGCAAGCGAAGAAAATCTGAGTTTGTTAGTTAAAAGGTTTGGTAAATTTCTCAAGAAAAAAGGAACACAAAGAAGACCTCCATTCCCTCCGAAAAAGACTCACTTCAAAGGCGAAGGAACTTCATCGACCCCAACTTGCTATGAATGTGGCAAACCTGGTCACATGAAAATGGAGTGTCCTGTTTATCAAAAGAAGAAGGAGAAGTTTGAAAAGAAACCCTTCAAAGAAAGAAAAGGAAGAAAAGCCTACATAGTGTGGGATGAAAACGACATAGACTCAACTGACAGCTCAGATAGCAAAGAGGCTCAACTATGTCTCATGGCAAAAGGAGATGAAGAAGAAAGCGAAAACGAGGTAAGTTCTAATACTTTATTGCCCTCTTATGATGAGTTACAAGATGCTTTTGTGGAACTACATGAAGAATCTTTAAAACTCACAAAAATTATTTCTTCATCTAAGAAAACAATTTCTTCTTTAGAAAATCAAATTCTTGCTTTAAATAAAGAAATAGAAGAATTGAAAATTGAAAACGAAACTTTAGGAATCATTGATGCATGCACAAATCATTTTTCACATGCTTTTACTTCTTCATCTTGTTCTTCATGTCATATACTTGAAAAAGAAAATGAAGACCTAAAGAACACTCTTTCTAAATTCACCTTTGGAAGGGATAACTTAAATATTTTATTAGGAAGACAAAGAGTGGTTTTTCAAAAAGCCGGGATAGGTTATAACCCGAAAAATCAACAAAAACTCTATAAAAATTTCTTTGTGCATTCTAGTGTTTCAAGTAGTCCTTTTATTAAATGTTTTTACTGTGGAAGAAAAGGACATAGTGCTTCAACATGTAATGCAAGGAAAAACATAAATACAAAAGTTGGAACAAAAATGTTTTGGGTTCCCAAGGGTACTATACCCAAAACTGACACACAAGGACCCAAGAAAGTTTGGGTACCAAAAGTTAAAAACTAAACTTGTGTTGTAGGTGTGCTTGAAAGCCAGGAGTTCAAATTGGTATCTTGATAGCGGCTGCTCCAAGCACATGACCGGGGAAGATTCAAAATTCACCATGCTCATTCCCAAGAATCATGGACACGTCACGTATGGTGATAACAACGAGGGTAAAATTCTTGGAATCGGAAAAGTCGGTAAGAACCCTAACTCCTCTATTGAAAATGTGCTGCTTGTTGAAGGTTTGAAACATAACTTGCTTAGTATTAGCCAATTATGTGATAAAGGAAATAAAGTTATATTTGATTCAAACTGTTGCATAATTAGAGATAAAAATGACAAGCATGTTAAATTCGTTAGTCATAGAGTAAACAACATCTATATGATTAGTCTTGATGATATATCTTCAAATGATGCGAAATGCCTTTTAAGTAAGAATGATGATTCATGGTTATGGCATAGGAGAATTGCACACATTCACATGGATCACTTAAAGAAGTTGGTCTCTAAAGAGCTAGTAATTGGACTACCCAAGCTTAATTTTATAAAAGATAAATTATGTGATGCATGTCAAAAGGGTAAACAAATAAAGGTCTCTTTCAAAGCAAAAAATATAGTTTCAACTACTAGACCTTTTCAACTTTTGCACATGGATCTGTTTGGACCTTCTAGAACTATGAGCTTTGGTGGGAATTACTATGCTTTAGTGATTGTGGATGATTTTTCTAGGTTTACATGGACTTTATTTCTTTCAAATAAAAATGATGCATTTCTAGCTTTCAAAAGACTTGCCAAAGTTATTCAAAATGAAAAAGGTTTTCAAATCTCTTCTATAAGAAGTGATCACGGTGGGCGAATTTGAAAACAATGTTTTTAAAAATTACTGTGATGAACATGGCATCAATCATAATTTCTCTGCCCCTAGAACTCCGCAACAAAACGGAGTTGTAGAAAGAAAAAATTGTTCTTTAGAAGAAATGACGAGAACTATGATTAATGAGGCTGCTCTTCCTAAATACTTTTGGGCGGATGCTGTAAGTACAACTTGTTATGTAATGAACTGGGCTCTTATAAGGCCTATTTTAAAGAAAACTCCATATGAGTTGTATAAGGGAAGAAAGCCAAATGTCTCACACTTTCATGTTTTTGGTTGCAAATGTTTTGTTTTAAACAATGGAAAAGATAATTTAGGCAAGTTTGATGCTAAGCCAGATGAAGGTATATTTCTTGGCTATTCAAATCATAGTAAAGCTTTTCGCATTTACAATAAAAGAACTATGACTATTGAAGAATCTATACATGTTGCATTTGATGAAACTGGCCCAAGTGGATCAAGAAAGGATCTTGTTGTTGATGATGTAGCAGAAATCTTGGCGGAAACATATTTGGACAGTAAAGAAAAGGAAATCAAGGAGAAAGAAGATGAATAAAGACAAGAAGATTTGCAAGCTTTGGAACTTCCCAAAGAATGGCGAACTTCAAAATATCACTCCCTTGATCAAATTATCGGTGATGTATCTAAAGGTGTAAGTACTCGTAACTCCCTTAGAAATGCTTGTAATCACTTAGCTTTTGTTTCTCAAATTGAACCTAAGGATTTAATTGAAGCTTTTGATGATGAACATTAAATCTTAGCTATGCATAAGGAATTAAATAAATTTGAAAGAAATCAAGTTTGGGAATTAGTTGCTAGACCTAATAATCACCCCATAATTGGAACTAAATGGGTTTTTAGAAACAAACTTGATGAAAATGGTTTAATAACTAGAAATAAAGCTAGATTGGTTGCTAAAGGATATAATCAAGAAGAAGGAATAGATTATGAAGAAACCTATGCATCTGTAGCTAGATTAGAAGCTATAAGAATGTTACTTACTTATGCTTGCATCATGGATTTCAAATTATATCAAATGGATGTCAAGAGTGCTTTTCTAAATGGTTTTATTCAAGATGAGATATATGTTGAACAACCTCCAGGTTTTCAAAATCATGAACTGCCCAACCATGTTTTTAAACTTAAAAAGGCTTTATATGGTTTAAAGCAAGCTCGTAGAGCTTGGTATGAAAGGTTGAGTAAGTTTCTTTTGGAAAATGATTTTTCAAGAGGAAAAGTCGATACTACTCTTTTATTAAAAATAAAAAGCATGACATTCTTCTTGTGCAAGTATATGTAGATGATATTATCTTCGGTGCTACTAATGAATCCCTTTGCAAAGAATTTGCTAAGTCAATGCAGAATAAATTTGAAATGTCAATGATGGGAGAATTGAATTTCTTCCTCGGACTTCAAATCAAACAAACGAATGAAAGGACTTTCATAAGTCAAACAAAATACTGCAAGGAATTGCTCAAGAGATTCGAAATGGAAAACTCTAAACAGATGGCAACTCCAATGGGCACGTCTTGCTACTTGGACAAAGATGAAGGAGGTAAATCAGTAGAAATAATGAAATATAGAGGTATGATTGGATCTTTCTTTTATCTTACTGCTAGTAGGCCTGATATCATGTTTAGTGTATGCATGTGTGCTAGATATCAGGCAAACCCTAAGGAATCTCACTTAAGTGCTGTTAAACGGATAATGAAATACCTAGTAGGCATTTCACAAATGGGCTTGTGGTACTCTAAGGGTACCTCTTGTAGCCTAATAGGCTATTCTGACTCTGATTTTGCTGGGTGCAAATTGGACAGAAAAAGTACTAGTGGGACATGCCATTTGCTTGATAGTTCTTTAGTTTCTTGGCATAGTAAGAAACAAAATAGTGTGGCTTTATCTACCGCCGAGGCTGAATATGTTGCAGCCGGGAGTTGCTGCGCTCAAATCCTTTGGATGAAGCAACAGCTCTTAGACTACGGTCTTCAGCTTGATCACATCCCGATAAGATGTGATAACACTAGTGCAATAAATATCTCTAAGAATCCCATACTGCATTCTAGAACAAAGCATATAGAGATAAGACATCACTTTATTAGAAATCATGTACAAAAAGGGGACTGCATTCTTGAGTTTGTTGAAACATCTAAGCAACTTGCAGATATCTTTACTAAACCCATAGCAAAAGATGCATTCTTTTATATTCGAGGAGAATTGGGCATAATTGATCAATCAAATATTTAAATTACTTTTTTTGGCTGAATATTATCATGGTTATATGCCTTCAATTTCATAAACGTATATGATTCTGTGTTAGTTTTATTCGAATAAGCAAGGCTTTATTCGAATAAACTTCTTCACTGCTAGTTAAAATGTGTGTTAAACATCAGCCTTATTCGAATAGAACTCAGTTTATTCGAATAAACTGATTCCTTTGCTTAAACTTGTATGTTTTCCATCTCTGCTTATTCGAATAACACCTTCCCTATTCGAATAACCAGAAGCCTTCGTTTATCAGTGTTTCTTTCTGCCCTCTGCTTATTCGAATAAGTCCCTCCTTATTCGAATAACCAGCGTCCTTCTTTTATCAAGTTCTGGTCTTGGTCTCTGTCTATTCAAATAGACCTCAGGTTATTCGAATAACCTGAACCTATTTCTATCAGTGTGGACTGTTTGGCCTCAGTCTATTCGAATAACTCACATAGTTATTCGAATAAACCATGTCAGCTAGCTAAAACGCTTGGCTTTCCCAGTTGTTTTATTCGAATAGAACCCTTCCTATTCGAATAAACCCTAGCAGCCACACCTTTTCAGTTTCCTGCGTGCCTGTCTGTTCAGCTTTCCTGCAAGGTTTATTCGAATAAACCTCAGTTTATTCGAATAAACACGGGGTTCTTTAAATAACCCCCTGCACACCCAAAACGCTTTCACCCTCCATCTTCTCTGCTCTTCACTCCTTTCTCTCAAACCTTTCACCCTCTGTGTCTTTTCATTCTCTCTCACTTTCTTCCATGGCCTCCTCCTCCAGCAAACGTCCTCGCACGAAGAATGCTCCAGGCACCAACCCTCTTGATCTGAGAAGGCTCTCCTCCAACGAAGAGCATCGTGCACGCTTCATCTCGCACTTCTGGGAGCGAAACTTGGTTCAACCCAAGTACTTGGATCTCTCTTTCTTCCAGCAGCATCGCGGCTTCGACTTCTTGACTCTGCTGCAAAACCAGGGAGTTCTTCAGCTCTGCTCTCATCGAGCCACCATCTATCCAGCTTTGGTGAATATGTTCTTCTGCAATCTGGCTTTCGATGGCCAAAATCTTCTTTCTGAGGTATGTGATCAGAACATCATGATCACACCACTGGACTGGTCGACTTTGTTTGGGCTGCAGTTCTCTGGCGCCCTTGTTCAAGATGGTGACACCCCATTTCTCGAAGACTTCAACAAACTTCAGGCGGTTGAAGACTTGTTGAAACCTGGTTAAGCCCTGCCTGATAAGGGTCTCAAGGGTGGAATGCTGAAGAGCCAAGATAGGCTTCTGCATTACGCCTATGCTCACATCCTGGCTCCTCGCGGTGGTAACTACATCTATCTCAGCAAGGAAGATGTTTTCATGCTGTGGTTCCTGAAGAATGGCCATCAGGTCAACTGGCCTGTGTTCATCATGAGGCATATAATGAGGGCCAAGGGCAAGGAGAAATCTGACTTGCCTTATGGCATTCTTGTTACTACCTTGCTGAGCAAGTATCCTCATGTCTTGGAGACTGAGCGAGCCATTGCTCTAACGCACCACAACGTCTTTGGAGCTCACACCTTACGGAAGATGAAGATGATCCAAACTGATGAAGGCTGGGTGAACCCAGATGAGGTTGCTGAGGACGAGCTTGACCCTGCTGATGCCCCTGCTGCTCCTGCTGACGTACCTGCTGCTGCTCCTGCTCCTGTCACTCTGGAACAGATCTTGGCCACCTTGCAAGATAACTGAGCTTACATGGAACATACCTTCTCTATTCTATTTGATAGAATAGAAGGCGTTGAACGTGAGGTTGCGGCTCTTCGATCTGCTTCACTTGCTCCTGCACCAGCTTATTCACCACCACCTCCGAATGCTTACTTTTAGGATCTTTAGTTCTTAGGCTGTTTGTTTTTGGCTTTAGTTATTTTATTCTCTGGATTTTGTACTTGACTATCTTTTATTATTAATGAATAAATAATATTTCCTGTTGATCTCTTGATATGAGTTTTATGCATTCTTACTTTGATATATGAAACTTACCCCACCTTTTTGCTCATGACAAAAGGGGGAGAAATATTTGATTATTTGACTTTAATTGAGAAAAGACAAGTAAAATTAAAATGGGATTGGATTCAAATTGAAAGGGGGAGCTGCGCACATATCTGATACACATTACCTCTTATAATTAAAGAGGGGGAGTAAGCTTTTATACCTTTTGTGAATTCAATTATATGCACTAACACTTTTCTCATTGCTAGTCTCTTTGATAGTTTGTAATCATAAAAAAAGGGGAGAATGTGTTTGGATGCATACTTTTGAAGACTTGTTTTGATGATATCAAATGGGAAGAATAAATGAAGATGATAAATAGACTAAGTCCAAATTTATATTTGATTAGCATTAGGACTTAGGATCTATTGTACGGAGCCCACATTAATATCTCTTTATTTTTTTGAAAGAAAAGAGAAAACTTGGTTTTAAACTTGGTATCTTTGAAAACATCTTTTTAAAACCCTTTTTGAACTGAGTTATTCGAATAGAGCTTTGCCTATTTGAATAAACATCCTCATGTGGTTTGATTTCTAAAAGGTGTTGTTCGGATAACTACCTTGTTATTCGAATAACTACCTTGTTATTCGAATAACTAAGGTTTTTTAGAACACTATTTTGTAAGTGGCTATTCGAATAATCCTTCCCTTATTCGAATAAATGAAGTTTTTCAGAACTATGCTTTTAAGTGAGTTATTCGAATAACTACGTTATTCGAATAAAACCACTCTATCTAAACTTTTTTTAAATACGTTATTCAAATAGATAAGCTGTTATTCGAATAGTCGTTCGTTTTCACAACTCTGGTTATAACAGAGTTATTCGAATAACAGGTTGGTTATTCGAATAACCCATTTCAGATGAGTTTTCAGAAACAGTGTTATTCGAATAAGCCTGTGCTCTATTCGAATAAACACGAAGCTTTTGTTTACGTAAATGAAAACAGACAAGATTTTCAATCTGTGTTAATTGCTATTAATTATACCCAACGGCTAATTTCATCTGGTTTTCCCTATAAATAGCAAGCTTGGGTAACATTTTTGAGTGCCAATAATTCTGAACTATTTTCTGATTACTCTGAC
The DNA here is from genome assembly GCA_029884595.1 of Ormosia semicastrata. NCBI lineage: Eukaryota > Viridiplantae > Streptophyta > Magnoliopsida > Fabales > Fabaceae > Ormosia > Ormosia semicastrata. Next base: position 84,728,904 of record JAQQTO010000060.1, read on the forward strand.
TTGTGAAAACCATTTTCTACGCTCTTCTTGTTCAAAAACTTTGAGATATTTCTGTGAGAGCTCTATTAGCACTTCAATTTGTATTACTTATTCTGAGTGAGAGTTTCTCTTCATCTCTATTTTCTGATATTCTGTATCGAGGGTGAGGTATCCCTCAAGGTTTGTATAAGGGTGAGGTATCCCTGTAGGCTGAGACTTTAGCACAAGGGTAGAGTGTCCCTGTGTGTGAAAAGTGCTCTATTTTGTAACGGTAGCAAGCACCTATTGAAGCTTGTGTACTTAGTGAAAAATCTCTGCTTTCGAGGACTGGACGTAGACCATAAGTGGGTTAGTGGTCGAACCAGGATAAATACTGTGCCTGCTTCTCTTTTCCCTAATCTCCTTTTTTTTTGCAATTTAATTTACTGCACATTTATTTTTTCACTGTTCTTTATTGTTTCTTTTCTTCTTCTCATCCCTTCTGTGCATTTATTTATTAAGCTTTTGATATTCGTATTAATTGAAAAGAGGTTTTGCGAAAAAGTTTTATACTCAATTCACCCCCCCTCTTGAGTACTGGAAGCCACTTGGTAACAAGTTGGTTTGAATGTGATACCCTTCGAAGGGGGTGTTACATCATACATATATAAGCTAGAAAGGTGGCAAAAGCCAAAACCATGTCCTTTCTCTTCCAGAAATAGATTCTCATTTTATACATTAGTACCAAAAATTGATTTCGACAAACAATCTTCGAGTAATCATCACACTCACAAAATCATGATCTCCATCTCAGAGATACGCAATTGCCCATACAATTGTCATGCTATGCCAAATTATGCATTGTGTTTATGCCTATGCAATAACCTAATTATGTAATGAGTAGTGTTATGATACGGTTTACGAGAAACCAATTATATGGTAATATCATGATATGAATGAATCCTAAATAAAGTAATGAAACTCACTTCTATAAACCTTGAACAAACACTAGAACCTAGTTCCAACAGTCTTCTCCAATAACAAGGAATCCCTCCTCAAAGTCATCAGAAGAAGTGGGGGAAATTGCTCGCCTCAACTACTCTGAAAATTCTCGCTTCACGCAAAACCAAGAGTAAAGAAGAAAAAACCATCTTTAATTACTCTATAATAGAGAGGGAGCTATGCATCCTCACGCTATCAAGATTCAAGATCACCTCTGATATTAAGGAATCCTTTCTCAACTACCTTCCATTTAGGATAACATCTAACAAAGAGGGAAAAACCCGCCTCAATGGCCAGAATAATGAGGAAGAGGAAGTTTATCCTCAACTCATCACTATAATAGGAAGGAAACTATCTCTCCTCACCTACCATAGATTATCCTCAAATGTGAGGCTCACATCCTTTAACAAACATAAATATAATATATAGCCATGTCTAATTATCTCACATAATTAGCATTACAAATCAATTTAGTTCATCACATTCTCACTTCATTAAATACCTCTATTAGAGTCTCATCACTCATTAAGAAGTATAAAAGAAGAAACTACACAATAAGAAGCTCCATTGCATCAAACAAAACTCCATGTTCAAGTTTAGAAGTCACACCTAGGAGCCATCCACCCATGCCTAGGTCTAGGTGCACCTCAATGGCTCGTAAGGGCACCTTAATGGTTCGGTGGCCCATAAAATTCAACTCTTAACTCAAGTGGAATCAAAGGAAACTAAGGGATGCAAATTCATCTCCAAGCATCAAATAAACCAAAATAATGTCATTCTTAAGTCATACAACAAGAATCAAGCATAAGCAAAAAGAACAACACTCAAACCCTATTTTCTTTATTAACTCTTCTCAGGAGAAAAGATGGAGGAAATGAAAGAAAAAAGTAAAACAAGCTTCGCCCTACCTTTAGGATCTTGAAAGAATGAGCTTAGAAGCTCCTTTCTTGCACTATCACCTTCTTCCTCTTTGGTGGTAGCTTCTCCTCCTCTAGCTTTCTTCTCTTCCTTTCCCATTTGCTTTCTTGCTTCAACCGTGAGAAGTGAAGAGAAAATGAGATAAATATCTGATTTTAAAGACAAAGAAGTCAAGGCAGCAGAAACAGAAGAAAACATGAGAGACTTGGTCATTTAAGTGGCCAAGTTGTAACCCTCGATCTGTTAAGAATACTTAGATTTCACCAAATCAAGTTTCCTAACTTCCAACAAGTTTAAAATAAATCATGAGATTCATAAAAAATCTTGTTTCACCATTACCATATTTTTTCATATCTGCTACTAGTCAATCCGACTCAGTATGCTTAAAAATATCAAACTAACTCTGATTAACCTCAAATTTTAACTACACCATTGGCCACACATTTGTGACCTAGAAATAAATTCTCTAAATTTATTTTCACTAACTAAGAAGTTTAAGCCAATTCTGAGGGGTAATAACAGTTATTTCTCACACATGGTGCTACAACAAAGTGACTAAACGTGCTTAGAAGACCACAAAATTAAACAAACATATTAAGCAAGTATTAGAGTACCTCTATATCCGTATACAAGTCTAACATGTTTTTCAGGGTGTTACATTTTTTCCTTCCTTTTTAAAATGTTGTCCCCAAAATTTGCTTTACCTAATGTAAGAAGTCCTAAACAACTCACATATAAAAACAAGTGCAACCAAATACCAAAGCAACAAAATTTCACCCACAAACTCACTTTTTCCTGAACCAGGAGACTGTGTTATCTCCTTTCTTTCTAACCAGTAGACTCTCCCTGGTCTAACATCTAACTTTACCTCCTTCTTCTATGGACAACTTTTGGCACATTGTCCCAACTTGCCGCACTCATAATATGTTATCTGATTAACAATACAAGCATTATCCTCATGGCATCTACCATGTAACACCCAAAAAATTTCTTTTTTTCAGTTACTTGTGATTTTTATGAATTTTTTTATGATTTTTGTGGTTGTTGTCAATTATTTAATTTATTTTATTATTATTTTTGAACTTTTGTGTGTTTGAAGCGGTGCCAAAAAAATAAAATATTTTTGGGGTCGGAAAAATTTTGACTGTTAACGCAGGGCCGGGGGAGCTTACTAAACCTGAAACCAGAAATAGATTTCAAAAATTTTCTTTTTCTGAGATTTTATCCGACCAATGAAATCTATGTGCTTTCTATTATCCATTGGACAATAAACATTGGTTTTGCTAGCAGTAACCTTTGTCCATTAGTGAATATCTACTGGTAAATGTCTAGTTAGATAACTAGTCATGAGCCTAGTCATAAACCTAATCATTTCAACTTATAAATCACTTTATTATTGAGCCAATGAGAAGCAAGCTTCCAAGGTAAGCTTGAAGGAAGTCAAGCTTTGTGGCTATGACTCACAATGTTGAACCAATGGGAAGCAAGCTTCCAAGGCAAGTTTGAAGAGAACTTGGAGGAAAAGTTTTGATCACCCAACACCCTTGGGTGTACACGGCCAAGGTAGCTTATAGGACAAGCTTAGAAGACAAAATGGTTACTTAATCTCACTTGAGTTTATCTTGTCTTTTTAGAAACAAAAATACCAACTCTCTCATTTCACTCCTTAGCAATATTCGGTCAACGCATCACAATTACTCTCTAATATTGCTCAATCCAAACCAAACATATATGTTGAATCTAGACACCATTTGGAGACACTTTCATGTTATGATCTTCTTCAAATTAATCCATATTCAATCACTTTCTCCAAGCCTAAGTTTGAAGGTTTTTAGGTAAAGTTCTTGATCTTCACTTCTAATTTTATTCTCAAGGTCTAGACCATAAACTTGATCCATGGTCATCTTATTTTAAGCCTTAGATTTTAATAATTGTATGTTTAATTTGTTTTAAGGATCTATTAGGTGGTAGAATTTTACTCCAAGAAGGCAACTAAGGAGCTTTTTTTATCATCACCTAAGGTAAGAGGGAGATTAACCTCATCGACCAACTTGGTGGTGAGAAATGGAATTTGTAATTGTTGGTGAAAAATTCATGTGAGGATTTATTCACTTGATTATGTGATTTTAATGGTTCATGCTTGTTGGCTATATGTGATTAAATGACTTTGATAGTATGCATGAAATTGCTATGGTAGGAATTGATGATTGGAATGTTTTACATGTTTTGAATCATGTTTGAATGGCAAATTTTTTGGTCCCAATGACTATATATGGCTCACGACCATTTAGCCCAAGATAGGGTATTCAAGGTAAAAATACATTTTATTAATTGTGAACCTAGATGATTAAGTGACAAGAATATGATTTAAGGATTTACAAGTTGAAAAGGAGATGAACAAAATTTTTTCATTTGAAAAGAATTAATTTTTGGTCATGATAATGGAAATAAGTTTGAAAGATGGTTTGAAATTTGAAGTATTTTATTTAAGAGAGTTCTTAGTAAAAGTAATGGAAAAAGATTTTGAAATATTTTGATTAAATTAAAATAACATAGATTTTGTGAAAAATGTTAGAAAATATCACTTAGATGAGATTTGGTAAGAAAAAATTGGAATTAAGGTTCAAATTTTATATTAAACATGGAAAGTCTCAAAATTAAGCTTAGAACATCAATAAAATGTTTTATACAATTGAAAAGTATTGATAAAACCTTACACGATTTAAAAACATTGATTTTGAATTACGTGATTAAGAAAACATTTTAAAATTTTTACGCGATTGAAAAATGACATAAAAATGTTATGTGATTTAGAGATGTAACAAGAAGTGTTACATGATTGTGATAATACAGTAAAAATACTTCGCGATAGAGAAAAATAGTAGATTACTGTCGGGCCGAACTGGACCCGGAGACGTCAATTAACGGCTTAGCCCAGTGGTGGCTTGATTTTTTTTTTTTTTGTAGAAGTCATGTAGTTAAGAATTATTGGTTCATGAAGTCATTTGATCATGCATTGTAAAAGTTGTAGTGATTTTGTTTGTTAAGGCTGTATGCCTAGGAGATTGAGTTACACCTTAGTGCGGGTGTGACTTGCACAGTGAAGGTCAATAATTGATCTTGGGGGTCGGGGCACGGTAATTCCATAAGTGGCCAGTTAGTAGCTCTACTGTGTCATGGTTATTTATGCAAATGCAGTGACGATCTCGGTGAGACACCATTCTTATTCGCGATCTAGTGTAGAGTGTCTTATATAAGCCATGATGTGTACGCTAAGAAAGTTAGAGCACTTGAATTGAGGCTAACGATATACAGACATGTCTCCCGATCATTCTCTCTAATATTGTTTTTAGCTCCATGGAGTAGGGGTCGGTCCATTGTACATATGCATAGTCAGTAGATATGATGTTGTGATATACATTAGTTGAATTATCTATTAATTAAATATCATGACTGTCATTGTTGATTTTGTACTGAATGGTATTGTGGTTATTACTGTTTCTTTACTGCCATACTGGTATGTGATGTAGGGGATCTCACCTCTTTATGGTATTGTTCTATCTATTTTGTTTTGTGTTTATGTTATATGAAGACTATAATGGCAGCGAGGCGAGGATCTTCTAGGTTTCATTAGGGTGCAGTTCCATGGAGGCACTGACGTATGGCGCGTCCATCTGGACACTAAGCGCATTGAGTATTATGGGGATGTTACCCTGTCTTCGAGTAGGACCTGCCATGGGATTGCTACTTTTTCTTTTGATGCTACTATCTATCTAGAGTTTTATATGCCTGTCAGGGAGTTATGGGGTGATCCTCATTACACTCCTAGGGAGGATTCTGAGGTATCATATGCTCGGACTCCCGTCTGTTGAGACATACCTTGGCTAGGGGATTTGTCTGTTGAGGATTTCGTGGAGGATCCGGAGGAGGATCTAGTGGAGGACCCTTCTCTCCAGGTGTTTGGACTTAGGCCAGATTAGGTTTTGTTATGGTAGTTGTACATATACTCTTAAGTATATAAGTCTTATGTATTTATGTTGTCAGTAAACTATGTTATATGTACGAAAGGTGTATTATTTAGTTCACTATGTCTTGTGTTCTCTATGTTCTGTTAAGTTTATGTTATCAGCGAAAATAAATTTTAAAACTCGTGTATTACAATATTAAATCTTTTATGACTTAGTTTTAGCTTTAAAATTGTTAGTCTGAAATGTAATTCCTAAAGGAGGGTGTTACATTAGTTACTATCAGAGCAAGGTTTTGTCCGTCGGGTTTGTGATTAGGTCTGTCTTGTTTGTGTTGTGCGTTTCTCTGTGTTTTGGTTTCTGAAAGAAGGCAATATTGCTTGAAATGATTACATTTAGTTTTCATTGTATTTTAATTAGTCTAACGTTGAAGAAAGGCAATGGCTCGTGGTAGATGTGCACATGTGGACACGGGACGTGACAATGATAATATGGTTGTGGCTACAGCAGCAATGCGGAGAATGGCTGATGTAATAGTACAACAAAATCAGAAGGCTACTCAGCAGCAGGAAGCGACAATCGAGACTTAGAATCTGGCAGAGTTTCACTGCAATAATCTGCCACAGTTTAAAGGTGAATTTGATCCAGAGAAAGCAAACCTTTGGATCAAGGAATTGGAAAAGATCTTTAGAGGAATGGGATGCACGGACGAAAGGAAGGTAACCTATGCTACTTTCATGCTCATTGGAGACGGTGAGGACTGTTGGTGTATGCCCTAGAGGCTAATACATTTTGTCTATATTTACATACATTCTATAATGCTAATTTTATATATAAGGCATATCATTTATTGTGTTCTACTTTAATAAACATGATAAAGTTCTTAGAATAGTAAGTTTGATGCCATAGGACATCAAGTGGTTCACTTGATCATGAGATCCTATTGGATAAAACACTATTCTTAAATGTTCCTAGTCAAGTGTTATTGTTAATTAGGACAACAATAATGCATTGAGACTAGTATGTGCGTAGACTGATGACCACATCTCACGGGTCATGGATATAAGATATCAAGGCTTCACATAGGTACATGTTAGAGTAATGATGTACTGGACTGACCCGCCATGAGAACATTACATGGATCATTACGTGAGTGTCATAAGCCATTCTCATAGTGACAATGGCGTCTGTGGTCCTTTGACCTGAAATCACTACGATTCCTACATGAGGAGTTGTGTGTTTTAATGCCATCAAACGCCATTTGTAACAAAGTGATTATAAAGTTGGATATTGGATTTACCGCGAATCATGCAGAGGGATGTGAGTGAAATAAATGAGATTTGTCACTCTTACATAACAGGAGCAATATCTTTGCGCCCCCTGATTGAGTGAGACTGTGAAATGCATGACCATGCTCAAATGAGTTAATATGTGATGTTGATTTCATTTGTTGTTACAAAGTCTATTCGAGTATCAGGAAATGAAGGATTGGATAATACAAGGGTGACGCATTCCATGCCTTATGTTCAACGTAGTTATCTTGAAAAAAGGACTAAACGACACGAAAACATTGGTCATAGAAAGGTTATGTCAAATCATTGACATTCTCATTACTTGGGTAGCAGCGATGTGTTGCTAGATACCGCTCACTACTTGTAATATTAAAATGGGATTTTAATATTACTGCCAACATTATGAGAACCTGTAGGGTTACACACATAGAGCAGACTAAATTGGAGCAATATATCTAAGTTGGACTCAGATTTAAATGTGGGCCGGACTCAGATTTACTGTCATTATAAATAGTACTACTAAGGGGGCTACTAAGGCACGAATTACAAACCCTAGCCGCACTTGACAAAAATAGTGAGTGAGAGAGTGACAGGTTCTTATCTTCTCTTCGCAGCTAGCACTGTGTGAGAGACGTGGGACTCCTATTTGTGGACGTTGGACGTTCGTGAGTCTATTCGTGTGGATACCGCAGAGACATCGTTACTGTTACGGTGTCAGTAATTCATGTCACTTCCTTTTGTTCACGCTTCAAGAGGTAAATAATTTTAAAAAAACTCGGATTATGACTTTTTCATATGGATACTTTGTGGGAATTCTATTTTTCACTGCGTGATGTATCTGTGATTCTCAACAGTGGTATCAGAGCGACTTGCGAAACCATGATTCATTTTTTCTATTTCTGTTTTGCATGAGATAACATGATTGTTGTTCTGGCTTTGTAAAAGATATGATCTTTAATATGTTATTTCAGAAAATGAATGAAACCCTTTGCGAAAACATATTCTGTTTTATGTGTTGTATGCAAAACTGTGATGTTGTTTTCAAAAACCCATGAAGATGTTCATATGTTCTGTGAAAACTGTTTTGTATTGAGGTGTATGTTTTTGTGAAGCTTTCTGGTATGTATATGATACGTACAACGTTATAGAATCCTTGTTCTAAATGCGCGGTGCAAGGATTTAGGAAAACTTGTTCTTGGTTTGCGACAGCAAGGGTTATGGAATCCTTGTTTCTCCACAAGTGGCGTGGTGCAGAGGTTTTGGAAACCTTGTTCCTGTTTTTCGGCAGCAGCATCAAGTGTTGATGTCAAGTCGTCAAGGAGGCACAAGAGGTTCAAATGTTGAATAACAGCACAAGGGTTCCCTGCAGCACATGAAGCGTTCATGTGTTTTCAGGTTTAAGGTTCCCTGCGGCGCATGAAGCATTCATGTGTTTTCAGGTTTATGGTTCAAGTGTTGATACTCTAGCCATCAATGAGGCACAAGAGGTTTCAACTCTTGTTTTTCATAGAGGTTTAGGGGCACTCCCACCCGCTGACTGGGCAACGGGACCCCCGTGGTCAGGGCGAACCTCGTAGCATAGTGTATGTTATTCGAAAGTGTAATTTTCAATTTTATTTTATGACTCACAAAATAATAAAGTATTATTGTTTTGAGTTTGTATATTCTTTGTGATGCATGGTGCACGGTTATGGCCTTAGTCCTCCTTTTATGCTATTTTGGTTATTTTAAATACGACCTGCATGTCGTGCCTTTCTCTCTACATTCTGATTGTACATTCTCTTCTCACCTAACTCCCCTCGAATGTAAAAGAGATTTCTATGTAATGTAATCTTGATGTGGAGGCAAGAAGACGACATCAAGTGAGGACTTGGTGAAGCTGGCTTAGTTAATGCTACTCTCTTAGGGGGCCATAAGCATGTCACTTTTATTATATGCTTTATATGTATGAGATGCATGTATGATGTTTATGGTATAATAAATAGTTAATAAATGGTGAGATCTAATAATAATAAAAATTCTGTCAAAGCAAATATTAAGTCATTATGTGATACCTTCCAATGCGTGGCACTCATCCAGACTAGTATCGATCAAGTGTAGATCTCCCAAAGCAAGATGCCTTTATTTATATTAGTAAGACGTGATGGAATAAGGGTAATATCCAACTGCCAGCCATTGGGTCTGACTTAACTAGGCTATTTCAATAGGATTGAAGGCTTAGGACATAGAGTTGGGATTTAGTCCATTAGATGAATTAGAATAAGTGTTATTCACCTAACTATCCAAGAGTTGCATGTGATGTAATTGGAAAGTGTTTCCTACCTAAATAATTGAATTTTGGGTGATCAGCCAAAACTGACTCAAAATTAGGTGAAATATGGATCTTGGTCCACTAGGAAATCTTACGATGGGATTTTTCAAGTCAATGTTGAGGGTTATTGATTTGAATGAAATAGTGGGAGGCATATTTAATTAAAGACCTCATTAAATATGTTTATGACATGATACTTATATTTTGCATATTTTCGTTGATAGATTACCATGGAAACAAACACATCAAGTAACTTATCATCGCGATCCATCCTTGAGAAGGACAAGTTGTCTGGAATGAATTTCTTAGACTGGTACAGGAATTTGAGGGTTGTCCTCAAACAAGAGAAAAAGTTGTATATTCTAGAATAGCCTATTCTTGAGCCACCTGCTGCTAATGCCCCTAGAACTGAAAAAGAAGCTTATAAGATGCATCAAGATGACGCCTTGGGTATCGGATATCTAATGCTAGCCACCATGAACTCTGAGCTCCAAAAGTAACACGAGAACATGGATGCCTACGATATGATCGTACATCTCAAAAACCTCTATCAAGAGCAGGCTAGACATGAGAAATATGAGGTCTCTAAAGCACTGTTTCAGTGCAAGCTGGTAGAAGGAAGCCCTGTTGGTGCTTATGTACTCAAGATGATTGCGTACATTGAAAACCTAGAGAGACTTGGTTTTCCGTTGGGCCAAGAGTTCGCCACTGACTTAGTCCTGCAATCATTGCCAGAAAGTTTTAGTCAATTTGTCATGAACTACAACATGAATGAAATTGACAAATCACTACCAGAGCTACTAAGCATATTGAGAACTACTGAGCAAAACATAAACAAAGGCAAAGGAAAGGCCATGATGATGGTCCAAAAGAATAAGGGCAAGAAATAGTAGAAAAATCCCAAGGACAAGTGGAAGGGCAAGGGCAAGGATAAGTCCAAGCCCAACACTTCTGGCTTGAAACCAGTGGGCAGAGTGGCTAAGGAAGGTACATGCTTCCACTGTGGTTAGACCAGACATTGGAAGAGGAACTATGCCAAGTACTTGGAGGAGCTCAAGAAGAAGAAGGGAAGTGAGACTTCCACTTCAGGTATTTTTATTATAGAAGTCAATTTATCTACTTTTGCATCATGGGTATTAGATACTGGATGTGGAGCTCACATTTGTGTAAATGTGCAAGATCTAAAGAGCAGTAGACCATTGACCAAGGGCGAAATCGACCTACGAGTAGGAAATAGAGCAAAGGTTACTGCATTAGGCGTAGGGACTTACTTGTTATCTTTGCCCCCTAGGCTTATAATAGAGTTAGAGAACTGCTATTTTGTGCCTACTATTAGTAGGAATATCATTTCTGTTTCTTGTTTGGACAAGAAAGGCTTTACTTTTATTATAAAGGACAAAAGTTATTCTATTTATTTAAATGATATTTTTTATGGTAGCACACAACTGAGTAATGGACTTTATGTCCTCGATCTCGAAACGCCGGTCTATAACATAAATACAAAGAGGTTCAAGTCAAATGATATGAACCCATCTTATCTCTGGCATTATCATTTGACCTATATAAATGAGAAACGCATCTCCAAACTCTATAAAGATGGATTCTTGGACTCATTTGATTTCGAATCATATGAGATATGTGAGTATTATTTATTGGGGAAGATGACAAAAGCCCTATTCACTAGACAAGGTGAAAGGGTTAGTGATCTTTTGGGCTGTATACATAGTGATGCATGTGGACCCCTAAACACACTAGCTAAAGGTGGTTTTCAATACTTCATTACATTTACTGATGATTTCAGTAGATATGGGTTTGTGTATCTTAAGAAACACAAATCAGAATCCTTTGAAAAGTTCAAGGAATTAAAGAATGAAGTACAAAACTAACTTGGTAAGAGTATTAAAATCCTTTGATCAGATCGAGGAGGTGAATACTTAATCCAACAGTTTGATGATCATCTGAAAGAGTGCGGGATAATATCTCAACTCATTCCTCCAAGAACACCACAATGGAATGGTGTCTCTGAAAGGAGGAATCGGACCTTGTTGGACATGGTCCGATCCATGATGAGTCTTGCAGACCTTCCATGCTCCTTCTGGGGACATGCTTTGTTAATAGTAACTTTCACACTTAACCGTGTTCCATCTAAGACTGTTTATGAGACACCATATGAGATGTGGACTGGGAGACGACCCAATATGTCTTTTATGAAGATTTGGGTTTGCGAAGGTAATATGAAACATCAAGTTTCTGATAAGCTTGGACCCAAATTAGATAAATGCTTCTTTGTGGGTTATCCCAAGGAAACCAAGGGATACTATTTCTATAATCCTACCAAGGGCAAAGTGTTTATCGCATGGACAGCAGTGTTTCTAAAAAGGGAGTTTATCTCCAAAGGAACCAGTGGGAGGAAAGTAGAACTTGAAGAAGTTCAAGGCTCATAGAGTAGCAACGAACCGATGGTGGAAATAGAGCAACCTGCACAAAATGTTGTGGAACAGCAACCTGCTCTAGTAGCATAAGACCTACGTAGAACTAACAAGATACATTATCAACTAGAGCGATATGGATTTCTTATGACTCAGTAAGGTGACGTATTGCTTGTGGAAATAAGTTTGCCCCAAATGATTTAATATGTTAAGTTTTGATGATGACAAATACAAGACAAAAAGAACACTTTGCATATGTTCTTTGTTGCATCCTATATAGAGTATATCCATTAATAATTGATAAATATCTTATTTGGATGTGTCTATGAAAGTCTTATATGCATGTTAAACTAACTAGAGTTATACATTTATGAATCATGCATATGAAGATATTGAATTATGAATTTGGACTAACTATACTTGTTTAAGTGAGCAATACATTGTAGGATAGTCCAAGTATCAAGAGTGAGCATTGCAACAAGAAAGTAAAAGATCTCAATTCAGCTCAACACAAGGAGGATGTGAATGCCTATTTCATGAAGGTATTGATAAATTTCAAAGTCATGTCAAAGACCAAGTCCAAAGGAAGATTAAATGGTATAACTTTTAGGACTTAGGGTCTTTATGTAAGAAGCCTTATGGATATCTAAAATATGATTTTACAAATGGTTTTCCTATGCTAAAATACCCAACTAACAAGTTTTGAAAAGTTATTTATGGTGGTAGTTCAAATTTATGAAAAATAGTCAAGTTTGAGTTTTACAAAACTGACCTTTGGTCACTCTTTTAATTATATCTTTCAAAATACTTTGAGTTTTGTTTTGAAACTTCTTTCATTTGAAAATAAACTCAAAGATCTTTCCAATGACTGGTCATTTGCTTTAAACGGATAAGAAATGAAGAAGTTATGACCATTTAAAGTCAGTTTTCAAAATCAGAGTGGGTTATTCGAATAACTGATATGTTATTCGAATAACACACCACAGAAATCATACCAGAACGAGTTTTTAAAGGTTTATTCGAATAACCAAAGGGTTATTCAAATAACATGACCCAGAAAACATTACTGAACGTGTTTTTAACATTTTATTCAAATAACTAAACGTTTATTCCAATAACTAAAGGTTTATTCGAATAAAAGGTTCCAGAAAACACTTCTTGATGCGTTATAGGTGATTTATTCAAATAGGACTATGTTTATTCGAATAAACTCGACCCAGAATCACGTAACGACTATTTTCTATGCTTTTAATGTGATATTAAATTATACCCAATGGCTCTTTTTCTTAAGAACACTATAAATACATATTTTTGGGACATTTTCTAGAACACCCATTTATCTGAAATAATTCTTTCTTGCTTTCTTTTGTGATACATATTTTACCAAATTTCTGTGCTCTTTTTCGCCAAAATTTGAGATATCCTTTGAGAACCTCTTAGCACTTCAATTTGTATAATTTCTTTTGAGTGAGAGTTTCTCTTCATCTATATTTCTTTTCTTCTATATTGAGGGTGAGGTATCCTTCAAGGTTTGTATAAGGGTGAGGTATCCCTTCAAGGTTTGTATAAAGGTGAGGTATCCCTGCAGGCTGAGACTTTAGCACAAGGGTAGAGTTTCCCTGTGTGTGAAAAGTGTTCTTTTAAGTAACGGTTGCAAGCACCTATTGAAGCTTGTATACATAGTGAAAAATCTCGGATTGTTTTCGAGGACTAGACGTAGCCCATAAGTGGGTTAGTGGTCGAACCAGGATAAATATCGTGTCTGCTTCTCTCTTCTCAATCTCTTTATTTTACGCAATTTTATATTATTACACATTTATTTATTTACTGTTCTTAAAGCTTTTATTCTTCATCTCACAATTCTTTCTCTTTTATTTAATAGCTTAAATATTTATGTTTATTTAAAGAGTATTTGTGAAAAGTTTTTAATACCCAATTCACCCCCCTCTTGGGTAATGGTTGCCATGACTAACAAGTGTTATCAAAGCTTCGTGCTCTGGTGAAAGCTTAACCCCTTAGAGTTAAAGATCCTTGTCTGTTGGCAACCTTGAATTTTTTTTTTAAAATGGAAGGTTTTGAAATTGATAAACCACCATTCTTTGATGGTGTGCATTTTGTTTATTGGAAAGCTAGAATAGGGTTTTATATACAATCTATTGATTTGGATTTATGGGATATTATGCTAAATGGATTTACTTACAAATCAAAACAAACTTGGAATAGTTTTGACAAAAAATGTTTTTCTTTAAACATTAGAGTTATGCAAATTTTGAGAAGTAGTTTGAATGATGATGCTTATGCTAAAATTAAACATTGCTCTAGTGCTAAAGATATATGGGATGCTCTTGATGATATCTATCTTGTTAACAATATTTTTATGCATAAAGTTGTATATAGAAAGCAAGAAGAGCAAAAGTCATTGAAAGAAGCTTGTCATGAAAAATATTCTCAAAGAGATGCTCAAACTATTGAAGGGAGTCAAATGCCTCTTGGTGACGATGGTGCTCAATTTGAAGAAAAGGCAAAGCAAAATAAAATTGATAAGGAAGAAGGTGATTCCCTTAAAAAGCCAAGTATGCTAGAAATTGAGACTACTTCCTATATGGCTAAAAAGAACTTTGAGGTAAATAATTCTAAACTATATTATAGTCCTTCGTATGATAAATTGCAAAGTGCATATAATGAATTGTATGATGGTTTATTGAATTTAGAAAAGAAAAACTTATCGTGTTTGGAAAACATTTCCTTTATTGAAAATGAAATTGAAACTTTGAAAAATGAGTATGCCTTTCTTGATGAGGAAATGTCTTTAAAATGTAAAACCTCAACTTCTTGTGAAAAGTGCAATGATTTAGAAAATTGAGTTGAGGACTTATATTCTGAATTTGCCAAAGCTAATGATTGTAATTGCTTAAATTCTATACTTGTTAATAAGAATAAAATTAGTGTTATTCCATGTGAAAATCCAAGCAAGGCTTATGGTAAAAATAATTTAGAATATAAAAACAATAAAAGGCTTAAATTTTTCAAAAATGATATTCAAATGATCAAGCCATTACTAAATTCAATTGTTTGTAATTTTTGTGGTCATCTAGGACATATTTCTCATTTATGCAATTATAGAAGAAATCATTATATGAGAAATTGTATGGTATGGGTTCCAAAATATCATAAAGGCCCTAATACTAACATTCAAGGACCCAAAATGAAGTGGGTACCAAAGTGTCCTCCCAATGTTTCAATTTTGTAGAACATTTCTCAAAAGGATGGACAAATTGGTCAAAAGAAAGAGGAGTCATCAAGGAGAATGCTTCCAAAGCCCAATGGTAGAAACTTTGGTCAAAGAAGGAAGATGACTTCAACCAAAGCTTCTCAAGTACAAAATGTAGAGCTTGTAAAGCTCAAGACTTCAAAAGAGAAGCAATGGGTATGAAAAAGCATTTCCTTGATTGCAAAGGCCAAGTCAAAAATTGAAGTGTATTGTAGGTGTGCTTGAAGGCCAAGAAATGACTTTGACATCTTGAAAGTGGCTACTCCAAGTACAAAGACCAGAAATAATTTCAAGCTATCTTCCTTGTCTTCGTGAAGTTTAGACTTACAATTTTTGGATAAGTTAAAACTTTTATTATGCTTTTCTAGCCTTATAATTTGAAAATATTTCTACATGTTAATATGCTAGATAAAATATACTTCTTGTTTGAAATGATAATATCCTTGAGCTTAAGTTTTTGATCAATCATACGTATATTTAAATATTTGAATTTATTGCATAAATCTTTTTTATTCTCTCTTAAATTTCAATTTTGAACGTATGCTTTTAATAGCTTTATTAGAATAAAACTAAGTTTATTCGAATAAATGGTCTTCTATATCAGTTCTATGTTTGCTGTGGTCTCTATCTATTCGAATAACTTTTTAGATTATTCGAATAACCTGAGACTTGTTTTATTAGTTGTTTACATTTGCTTTCTGTCTATTCGAATAAATCTCTTTCTATTCGAATAACCAGAGATTTGGTTTATCAGTCTTGACTGATCGCTCTCTGTCTATTCGAATAACTCCTAGGTTATTCGAATAAAACCTATTAAAATAGCCAAAATGTTTGGACGTCGTAGATCCTCTATTCGAATAGGATCTTCCTCTTATTCGAATAAACTCATTTTTAAACAAAAGGTTCTGCTACGTTTTGTTAATATATGTTGAATTATTTAGATTGAATATACAAATGCTTAATCAAAAGTAATTGACTATTCTTTTGATAAATATATGTAATTGGCTAAATTGATCAATGAAATATCTTTTGCCCTTGTGAACTCATTTGTTATTTTATTATTTTGAATGCTTATTTGCTTATTTGGCATAATGACTAACCTCAATGGATCCAAAATTGATGGATACCAAAGAAAATTCTTTGAATTGTGTTGTAGGATGATAACTACCTCAAGCAAGCATTTAAATGGAATAAATTCATCCAACTTGAGGATAGTAAAGTCTAAAAGGATTCAACCTTTAAAAGGAGTGCAAAAATTTCTATTCCCTCATGAAAGCTTGAAGCTTGGAAGTTGGTGGAAGTTGGAGTCACCTACAAAAACTCAAAGAGTACAATTTTGGTGATATCGATCTATTATCCTTATTTATACTTTTAATTTAATATCATGTGATATTTGCACAAATAAAGAGTTGCATTATACCTTTACATGCCTTACATGAAAATTATTTGCCTA
This sequence comes from Ormosia semicastrata, assembly GCA_029884595.1. Classification (NCBI taxonomy): domain Eukaryota; kingdom Viridiplantae; phylum Streptophyta; class Magnoliopsida; order Fabales; family Fabaceae; genus Ormosia; species Ormosia semicastrata. Next base: position 84,745,503 of record JAQQTO010000060.1, read on the forward strand.
AAAAATTCCTAAATAAGTTTTGATGATGATTATATGCTTCTTGATAAACTTGAATCATGCCTTAAAATGCTTAAACAATTTTTATGGATTCAAGTGCATATGTGCTTCATGCATTCTTGTTAGAACTAATATTGCATGGTTGATAATGTGATACATGCTTTAAATTATATATCAATCAAAATTATGCTTATAAATGGGCTTACATGATATTTGATGCTAACCTATGTTTTAGAGGACTTTTAAAGTTAGTTTTGCAAGTCTCTCTATATGTTTCAAATATAGCCATCAGATTTTTACATATAAGCATATGTGGATAAACGAGAAAAGTTGAATGGAATTCAAATGAAGAGAAAGATAACGAAGCACTTCTTCAAGTGCAATGGAATGGAATATTCAATGGAAGAAAGCTCAATACTCAAAGGACAAATAAACAAAGAACATTCTAAAGAAGCATCACTCTTTATCAAACTCAATAAGTATCTTTATCCTTTAGCTGTGGTATTTTATATGATATGGATTGTATGATACTTGTTGATAAATTAATCTTAAATGACTAGATGCTTTCCAAGGAATATATGGCTGTTTATATAAAATATTTCTACCCTTCTAAAATGATTTTGAAAATATAATGTGCTCTTATAAAGTTCTTTTTGAAAGGGGGAGAAGTTTTAAAATAGTTTTTTGTTTGAGGAATTAAGAAGATGTATATTTGCCTTGCTTTTCTTTAAGGTGATGTGCTTACATGGTCTTCGCATACATATTTCTTTTATCTATTATTTTGATAATATGCATATTTTGAGGGGGAGCCTAGCTCTTGAGTTGTTTATATCTCTTACCGTACATCTTTGTTTGATTATATAAAGTGTTTTATTGCTATCATATGCTAAATGTTGACATACAAAGATATGACAAGCATTCAATGAATAATCTTCTATATCTTGAAAGCATGCTTGTTTCATCTCTCTATTCTTGAATCATATGTAGAATCTAAGGGGGAGAAAATATTTTTTTTCTAAGCCTTTTTGTTGATGTCAAATAGGGGGAATGAAAATTGGAAAGAAAAATATGTTCTTGTGCTTATTGTTTGATATGCTTACATGAATATCCATTCTTATATATTGCTCAACATATTTTTCTTTGGTGATTTGTCATTATCAAAAAGGGGGAGATTGTGGAAATAAGTTTGCCCCAAATGATTTAATATGTTAAGTTTTGATGATGACAAATACAAGACAAAAAGAACACTTTGCATATGTTCTTTGTTGCATCCTATATAGAGCATATCCATTAATAATTGATAAATATCTTATTTGGATGTGTCTATGAAAGTCTTATATGCATGTTAAACTAACTAGAGTTATACATTTATGAATCATGCATATGAAGATATTGAATTATGAATTTGGACTAACTATACTTGTTTAAGTGAGCAATACTTTGTAGGATAGTCCAAGTATCAAGAGTGAGCATTTTAACAAGAAAGCAAAAGATCTCAATTAAGCTCAACACAAGGAGGATGTGAATGCCTATTTCATGAAGGTATTGATAAACATCAAAGTCATGTCAAAGACCAAGTCCAAAGGAAGATTAAATGGTATAACTTTTAGGATTTAGGGTCTTTATGTAAGAAGCCTTATGGAGATCTAAAATATGTTTTTACAAATGGTTTTCCTATACTAAAATACCCAACAAATAAGTTTTGAAAAGTTATTTATGGTGGTAGTTCAAATTGATGATAAATAGTCAACTTTGAGTATTGCAAAACTAACCTTTGGTCACTCTTTTAATCATATCTTTCAAAATACTTTGCGTTTTGTTTTGAAACTTCTTTCATTTGAAAATAAACTCAAAGATCTTTCCAATGACTGGTCATTTGCTTTAAACGGATAAGAAATGAAGAAGTTATGATAATTTAAAGTTAGTTTTCAAAATCAGAGTGGATTATTCGAATAACTGATATGTTATTTGAATAACACACCACAAAAATCATACCAGAACGAGTTTTTAAAGGTTTATTCGAATAACCAAAGGGTTATTCGAATAACATGACCTAGAAAACATTACTGAACGTGTTTTTAACGTTTTATTCGAATAACTAAACGTTTATTCGAATAACTAAAGGTTTATTCGAATAAAAGGTTCCAGAAAACACTTCTTGATGCGTTATAGGTGATTTATTCGAATAGGACTATGTTTATTCGAATAAACTCGACCCAGAATCACGTAACGGCTATTTTCTATGCTTTTAATTTGATATTAAATTATACCCAACGGCTCTTTTTCTTAAGAACACTATAAATACATGTTTTTGGGATATTTTTTAGAACACCCATTTATCTGAAATAATTCTTTCTTGCTTTCTTTTGTGATACATATTTTACCAAATTTCTGTGCTCTTTTTCGTCAAAATTTGAGATATCCTTTGAGAACCTCTTAGCACTTCAATTTGTATAATTTGCTCTGAGTGAGAGTTTCTCTTCATCTATACTTCTTTTCTTCTATATTGAGGGTGAGGTATCCTTCAAGGTTTGTATAAGGGTGAGGTATCCCTTCAAGGTTTGTATAAGGGTGAGGTATCCCTGCAGGCTGAGACTTTAGCACATGGGTAGAGTTTCCCTGTGTGTGAAAAGTGCTCTTTTATGTAACGGTTGCAAGCACCAATTGAAGCTTGTATATATAGTGAACAATCTCGGATTGTTTTCGAGGACTGGACGTAGACCACAAGTGGGTTAGTGGTCGAACCAGGATAAATATCGTGCCTGCTTCTCTCTTCTCAATCTCTTTATTTTACGTAATTTTATATTATCACACATTTATTTATTTGCTTTTCTTAAAGCTTTTATTCTTCATCTCACAATTCTTTCTCTTTTATTTAATAGCTTAAATATTTGTGTTTATTTAAAGAGTATTTGTGAAAAGTTTTTAATACCTAATTCACCCCCCTCTTGGGTAATGGTTGCCATGACTAACATTGCTCATGGATCAAGATGAGCCTGTGACTTACCAAGAAGCCATTATGGGCCCAGAATATGAGAAATGGCTTGAGGCCATGAGATCTGAAATGGAATCTATGTATGCCAATCAAGTATGGACCTTGGTTGACCCACCTAAAGGGGTAAAACCTATTTGGTGTAAGTGGGTTTTCAAGAAGAAAACTGACATGGATGGTAATGTGCATACCTTTAAGACGCGATTGGTGGCTAAGGATTTCTAGCAAATTCATGGTGTGGACTATGATGAAACTTTTTCCCCAGTTGTGATGCTTAAATCCATTCAGATCTTACTTGCTATTGCAGCATACCACGATTATGAAATCTAGAAAATAGATGTCAAAATTGTTTTCCTTAATAGAAATCTTCTCGAGGATGTGTACATGACATAGCCTGAGGGTTTTGCCGCTCCACAAGATACTAGAAAGGTGTGCAAGTTACAACGATCTATTTATGGATTGAACCAAGCCTCCAGAAGTTGGATTCTTCATTTTGATGATACAATAAAATAATTTGGTTTCATAAAGAATGAAGAAGAATCTTGTGTCTACAAGAAGGTTAGTGGGAGCACAATGGTCATTCTGATGTTGTATGTAGATGACATACTACTCATCGAAAATGACATCCCGACTCTACAATCTGTAAAGACTTGGTTAGGGAACTGGTTCTCTATGAAGGACTTGGGCAAAGCCACCTATGTGTTAGGTATCAGGATCTATAGAGATAGATCACTCAGATTGCTTGGCCTAAGTTAGAGTACATACATAGACAAAGTGTTAAGACGATTTAACATGCATGAATCCAAGAAAGGACTATTGCCTATGTCACATGGTGTATGCTTATCTAAGGCTCAATCCTCTTCCACCCAAGACGAGAGGGATCGCATGAGCAAGATTCCATATGCATTTGCAATTAAATCTATCATGTATGCCATGTTATGTACTCGACTAGACATCTCGTATGCTTTGAGCATGATGAGCAGGTACCAGTCTGATCCTGGTGAGAGTCACTGGACTGCTGTCAAGAACATCCTTAAGTACTTGAGAAGGACTAAGGATTCATTCTTGGTATATGGAGCCGAGGAAGAGCTAGTTGTAAAGGTTTACATTAATCCAAGCTTCCAAACCAATAAGGACGATTCCAGATCATAATCGGGTTATGTTTTTTGCCTAAATGGTGGGCTTGTGAGCTGGAAGAGTTCAAAGTAGGAGATAGTCACCGATTCTACCACAAAGGCTGAGTATATTGCTGCCTCCAATGCAGCAAAGGAGGCCATTTGGATCAGGAAGTTCATTGCTGATCTTGACGCTATTCCTAGCATTGTGGACCCAGTGGACCTCTATTGTGATAATAATGGAGCTATTGCACAAGCTAAGGAGCCTAGATCTCACCAGTGATCCAAACATATACTTAGGAACTTTCATCTCATTCGAGAGATCATCGATAGAGGAGATGTGAAGATATACGGAGTACCAACAGATGATAACATTGCTAATCCACTGATGAAGCCTCTTACACAGCAGAAGCATGAGGGTCACACTAGGTCTTTAGGCATTAGACATATGCCTGATTGGCTCTAGTGCAAATGGGAGATTGTTGGTGTATGCCCTAGAGGCTGATACATTTTGTTTGTATTTACATACATTCTCTAATACTAATTTTAATATATGAGGCATTTCATTTATTGTGTTCTTTTTTAATAAACATAATAAAGTCCTTAGAATAGTAAGTTTGATGCCATAGGATATCAAGTGGTTGACTTGATCGTGAGATCCTATTGGATAAAACACTATTCTTAAATGTCCCTAGTTAAGTATTATTGTTAATTAGGACAACAATAACGCAATGAGACTAGTATATGCATAGACTAATGACCACTTCTCACGGGTCATGGATATGAGATATCAAGTCTTCATATGGGTACATGTTAGAGTAATGATGTACTAGACTAACCCGCCATGAGAATGCTACATGGATCGTTACGTGAGTGTCATAAGCGATTCTCATAGTGACAATGGTGTTTGTGGTCCTTTGACCTGAAATCACTATGATTCCTACATAAGGAGTTTTGTGTTTTAATGCCGTTAAACGTCATCTATAACAAAGTGATTATAACGTTGGTTATTAGACATACAGCGAATCATACAGAGGGATGTGAGTGACCAAGATGAGATTTGTCACTCCTACATAATAGGAGCGATATCTTCAGGCTCCCTGATTAAGTGAGACTGCGAAATGCATGGCCATGCTCAAATAAGTCAATATGAGATATTGGTTTCATTTGTTGTTACAAAGTCTACTCGAGTATCAGGAAATGAAGGATTGGACTAGACAAGGGCGATGCATTCTGTAACGTCTCGAGACTGCCTGCAGGATCAATGAGTGTTCCCACAAACCTACACTAGTTTTTTCAGTGGGCTTTGTCCTCACTCACACGCATGCTAGGAAACTTCCCAAGAGGTCACCTAACCCACAAGTGCTCCAAGTTAAGCACGCTTAACTATGGAGTACTTACGTCCATGGCTCTCGAAAAGAAGATGCATCTTGTTGATATGGGTGGTGCTAATCAATTCCTTTAAGCCATCCTATGCAGTCTCATACCTGCGTAGTCTCTGGATCCCTCTCATTCTGATGTGTATTTAGTTCATTCATGTGTCCCTTCGCTTAGAAGCCTTCCAGGAGCTGCTCCTTGTCCGTGCTTCACCTTTTACACTGGTGACCACTCCCCGCCCTCGTCGGCCCTAGGTGTATATGCCCACCAACTTCCGCACGGTTCGTCCCCGAACCACACCGTACTGGGAGAGGTCCTATCTCTAATAACATTTGTAATGTCCCGAGACTGCCTGCAGGATCGATGAGTGTTTCCACAAACTAACACGGGTCTTTTTAGCGTGCTTTGTCCTCACTCACACGCATCCTAGGAAACTTCCCAAGAGGTCACCCATCCCACAAGTGCTCCAAGTCAAGCACGCTTAACTATGGAGTACTTATGTTTATAGCTCCCGAAAAGAAGATGCATCTTGTTAACATGGGTGGTGCTAACCAATTCCTTTAAGCTATCCTTAACTATGCAATCCCATACCTGCATAGTCTCTAGATCCCTCTCATTCTGGTGTGTATTCGGTTCATTCATATGTCCCTTCTCCTAGAAGCCTGCCAGGAGCCGCTCCTTATCTGTGCTTCATCTTTTGCACTAGCGACCACTCCCCGCCCTCGTCGGCCCTAGGTGTCACACATTCCCTGCCTTGTGTTCAATCTAGATATCTTGACAAAGGGACTAAACGACACGGAAACATTGGTCACAGAAAGGTTATGTCAAATCATTGACATTCTCATTACTTGGGTAGCAGCAATGTGTTGCTACATACCACTTACTGCTTGTAATATTAAAATGAGATTTTAATATTATTGCCAACGTTATGAGAACCTGCAGGATCACACACATAGAGCAGACTAAATTGGAGTAATATATCTAAGTTGGACTCAGATTTAAATATAGGTCGGACTCATAACAGATGAGTTTAGGGTTACACAGCTTACCCTGCTGTTGCTCACACTCACTTAAGGCAGTCACTATTATAAATAGTACTGCTAAGGGGGCTGCTAAGACATGAATTACAAGCCCTAGCCACACTTGACAGAAACAGTGAGTGAGAGAGTGACAGGTTCTCCTCGTCTCTTCACTGCTAGCACTGTGTGAGAGACATGAGACTCCTATTTATGGATGTTGGACGTTCGTGAGTCTGTTCGTGTCGATACCACAGAGACATCATCGATGTTACGGTGTTGGTGATTTACGTCACTTCCTTTTGTTCACGCTTCAAAAGGTAAATAATTTAAAAAAAAAACCCTCAGATTATGGCTTTTTCACTTGGATACTTGGTGGGAATTCTATTTTCCGCTGCGTGATGTATCTGCGATTCCCAACAAGGACTGGTAGGCAGGAACTCAACGGTTTTTGAAAGCTGAAGGAAGAATTATCACATGGGAAGTCTTCCGGAGCAAATTTCTAGAGAAGTATTTTCCAACAAGCACGAGGCACGCAAAGGAAATGAAGTTCCTTGGACTAAAGCAAGGGGGAATGATCGTTAGTGAATATGTTGCTAGGTTTGAAAGCCTATCAAAATTTTCACGAAACTTTGAACTCCAGCTCGATGAGGAATGGAAGTGCCGAAAATTTGAAGAAGGTTTGAGGCATGATCTGAAGCGAGCAATACTACCTTTGAGGATGGAGCAATTCCCAACTTTGTTAAACAAGTGCCACCGAATTGAAGAGTTAGATCAATCTTGAGATACGAGACCTCGTAACTTTGGACCATCTCGGTTCCAAAGGGGGAGTAATAGTAATATCAACCGATTCCATCGGAAATCATATTCACGGCCACCGAGGAATCAACAACAATAGCAAATGTATGGAGCAAGTACTAGTGGCAGTAGATTCAGTCAGACAGTGACATCTTTATGAAAATGTACGAAGTGTGGAAGAGATCACTTAACAAAGGAGTGTAGGATAAAGGGAATAATTTGTTTCAAGTGCGGGAAGCCCGAACACTTTTCCAAAGACTGTACTCAACTGAAGACGGAGCCTTCCGTTAGTAATGCACGTGCTTCAAGGCCTCAAGTAGGAGGGAAAGTCTATACCATGAGTGGAGTAGAAGCCTCCCAATCCGAAGATCTAATCAAGGGAGATTGTACCATAAGAGGTAGGCCTTTAACTGTAATGTATGACTCAGGAGCGACCCATTCTTTTATTGCCTATGACTGTGTGAATCAATTAGGGTTGTCTATGTCTTCATTACCATTTGACTTGATTATTGCTACTCCTACTACTAAACCTGTTATTACTACTCAAATCTGCTTAAACTATCCTATTACTATTAGAGACCAAAACTTTTCAGTTAATTTAATTTGTTTACCTCTTTCACAAATAGACATGATTTTAGGAATGAATTAGTTATCTTTTAACTATATCCTGTTAGATTGTTCCAATAAAACTTTAGTGTTCCCTGAGACTGAGATTTTTGGATTTTTGACGGCTAACCAAGTTAAAGCTTCCTTGAGGGAAGGAGCTCAATGATACATGTTATTGTTTTCCCTGGAGGTCAAGAGTGAAATGATTGTGAATACTATCCCTATAGTCAATGAGTTTCCTAAAGTTTTTCCTGATGATGTACCCGGACTACCACTGGAAAGAGAGGTAGAATTTTCTATTGATTTTGTACCAGGATTTGTTCCTATATCCATGGAACCATACCGGATATCACCATCAAAATTAGCTAAACTAAAGAAACAATTAGAGGAACTGTTGGGAAAGTAGTTTATGAGACCTAGTGTATCATCATGGGGAGCTCTAGTGCTGTTAGTTAAGAAAAAGGATAAAACTTCTCACTTATGTGTGAATTATCGCTAATTGAACAAGATCATGATTAAGAACAAATATCCACATCCGAGGATAGACGATTTGATGGATCAACTGAAGGGAACCGTTGTTTTCTCTAAGATTGATTTACGTTCTGGTTATCACCAGATTTGCATAAAAGTAGAGGATGTTCCCAAGACGGCATTTCGAATGCGTTATGGGCATTATGAATATCTAGTGATGCCGTTTGGAGTAATGTATGCTTCTGCAATATTCATGGATTACATGAATCAGATCTTTCTTCCTTATCTAGACAGATTTGTCATTGTCTTTATTGACGACATTCTGATATATTCTCGAAGTTAGGAGGAACACATTGAACATCTCAGTGTGGTTCTCCAGATTCTGAAAAAGAAGCAGTTGTACACTATGTAACGTCTCGGACAGCCAGCAGGATCGATGAGTGTCCCCACAAATCAACACGTGTCTTTTCAGCATGCTTTATCCTTATTCACACACAACCTAGGAAACTTCCCAGGAGGTCACCCATCCCACAAGTGATCCAAGTCAAGCACGCTTAACTATGGAGTACTTATGTTATTGGCTCCCGAAAAGAAGATGCATATTGTTGATATGGGTAGTGCTAATCAATTCCTTTAAGCCATCCTCAACTATGCAGTTCCATACATGCACAGTCTCTGGATCCCTCTTATTCCGGTCTGTATTTAGTTCATTCATGTGTCCCACCGCCTAGAAGCCTGCCAAGAGCCACTCCTTATCTGTGCTTCATCTTTTGCACCGACGACCACTCCCTGCCCTCATTGGCCCCGGGTGTCACATGCCCACCAGCTTCCATATAGTTCGTCCCCGAACCATACCGTACTAGGAGAGGTCCCGCTCTTATACCATTTGTAACATCCCGATATGCCTACAGGATTGATGAGTGTCCCCACAAACTAACGCGGGTCTTTTCAGCGTGCTTTGTCCTCACTCACATGCATCCTAGGAAGGTTCCCAAGAGGTCACCTATCCTACAAGTGCTCCAAGTTAAGCACGCTTAACTATGGAGTACTTATGTTCTTGGCTCCAAAAAAGAAGATGCATCTTGTTGATATGGGTGGTGCTAATTAATTCCTTTAAGCCATCCTCAACTATGCAGTCCCATACCTGCACAGTCTCTGGATCCCTCTCATTCCAGTGTGTATTCAGTTCATTCATGTGTCCCTCCACCTAGAAGCCTGCCAAAAGCCGCTCCTTATTTGTGCTTCTTCTTTTTGCACCGGTGACCACTCCCCGCCCTCATTGGCCCCGGGTGTCACACGTTAAGCTGTCAAAGTGCGAGTTTTGGTTGGAGAGATTGACCTAGGTGTGTATTGGTGAAATTGTTAGACTTCGTGCACCCTCTAGTATTATTTTTGATCGAGACCCAAGATTTACGTCAAGATTTTGGTAGAGTCTGCAAGAAGCAAGGAGCTCAAAACTTCGTTTAAGTTCTACCAATCATCCGCAAACAGATGGCCAATCAGAGAGAACAATTCAATCATTGGAAGATCTGCTAAGAGCCTGTGTATTAGAATAGACTGGGAGTTGGGATGAATTCTTACCTCTGATAGAATTCACCTATAATAATAGTTTCCACTCAAGCATAGGGATGGCACCCTATGAGGCATTATATGGACGACGGTATAGAACGCCTTTGTGCTAGTACCAAAATGGGGAAAATCTTGTGTTAGGACCCAAACTTGTACAACAAACAACAGAAAAAGTTAAGGTGATTTAGGAAAAGATGCGGACAACCTAAAGTCGACAGAAGAGTTATGTCGACAAGAGAAGGAGACCCCTTGAGTTTGAGGAAGGTGAACATGTGTTTTTGAGAGTCACGCCCATGACTGGGGTTGGTCGGGTTATTAAATCCAGAAAGCTCTAAATTCATCGGACCATATCAAATTCTTCGTCGGATAGGTCCGGTAGCATATCAGATAGCTTTACGACTTTTTCTTTTGTAAACTTCATAATGTCTTCCATGTATCGCAATTGCGAAAATATATTCCTGATCCAACCCATGTCATAGCACCAGATACAATACAATTAAAAAAGAACTTGACCTATAAGACACTTCCTGATAAGATCGAGGACAAGAGAGTGAAGCAACTCAGAGGAAAACAAATTGCCTTAGTAAAGGTAATCTGGAATGATGTGACTGGAGATGCAACTTGGGAACTAGAAGATAAAATGAAAGAGCAATATCCATAATTATTCTAAGGTATGATAATTTCGAGGATGAAATTCTTTTTAGAGGGGAAGAGTTGTAACACCCCAAAATTTTCTTTTTTTCAATTACTTGTGATTTTTATGATTTTTTTAAAGATTTTTGTGAATTTTTGTGAATTTTTTAATTTATTTTATTATTATTTTTGGACTTTTGTGTGTTTGAAGCAGTGTCGGAAAAATAAAATATTTTCGGGGCTAGAAAAATTTTGACTATTAATGCGGGGCCGGAGGAGCTTACTAAACTAGAATTTGGAAACATATTTTGAAATTTTTCTTTTTCTGAGATTTTATCCGACCAATGAAATCTAGGTACTTTCTATTATCCATTGGACAATAAACACTGGTTTTGCTAGTAGTAACCTTTATCCATTAGTTAATATCTACTGGTAAATATTTAGTTAGATGACTAGTCATGAGCCTAGTCATAAACCTAATCATTTCCACTTATAACTCACTTTATTGTTGAGCCAATGAGAAGCAAGCATCCAAGGTAAGCTTGAAGGAAGTCAAACTTTGTGACTATGACTCACAATGTTGAACTAATGGGAAGCAAGCTTCCAAGGCAAGCTTGAAGAGAACTTGGAGGAAAAGTTTTGATCACCCTACACCCTTGGGTGTACACGGCCAAGGTAGCTTATAGGACAAGCTTAGAAGACAAAATGGTTACTTAATCTCACTTGAGTTTATCTTGTCTTTTTAGAAACAAAAATACCAACTCTCTCATTTCTCTCCTTAGCAATATTCGTCCAACACATTACAATTACTCTCCAATCTTGTTCAATCCAAACCCATCATATATCTTGAATCTAGACACCATTTAGAGATACTTTCATGTTGTGATCTTCTTCAAATTAATCCATCTTCAATCACTTTCTCCAAGCCTAAGTTTGAAGCTTTTTAGGTGAAGTTCTTGATCTTCACTTCTAATTTTATTCTTAAGTTCTAGACCATAAACTTAATCCACGGCATCTTATTTCAAAGCTTAGAGTTTAATAATTGTATGTTTAATTTGTTTTAAGGATCTATTTGGTGGTAGAAGTTTACTCCAAGAAGGCAACTAAGGAGCTTTTTTTATCATTACCTAAGGTAAGAGGGAGATTAACCTCATCGACCAACTCGGTGGTGAGAAATGGAATTTGTAGTTATTGGTGAAAAATCCATGTGAGGATTAATTCACTTGATTGTCTGAATTTAATGGTTTATGCTTGTTGGCTATATGTGATTATATGACTTTGATAGTACGCATGAAATTGCTATGGTAGGAATTGATGATTGGAATGTTTTACATGCTTTGAATCATGTGTGAATGGCAAAATTTTTTTGTCCCAATGACTATATATGGCTCACGGCCATTTAGCCCAAGATGGGGTATTCAAGGCAAAAATACATTTTATTGATTGTGAACCTAGATGATTAAGTGGCAAGAATATGATTTAAGGATTTACAAGTTGAAAAGGAGATGAACAAAATTTTATCATTTGAAAAGATTTGATTTTTGGCCATCATAATGGAAATAAGTTTGAAAGATGGTTTGAAATTTAAAATATTTTATTTAAGAGAGTTCATAGTAAAAGTAATGGAAAAATATGTTTGAAATGTTTTGATTAAATTAAAATAACATAGATTTTGTGAAAAACGTTAGAAAATATCACTTAGAGGAGATTTGGTAAGAAAATATTGGAATTAAGGTACAAATTTTATATTAAACATGGAAAGTCTCAAAATTAAGCTTAGAACATCAATAAAATGTTTTATGCGATTGAATAGTATTGATAAAACCTTACGTGATTGAAAAACATTGATTTTGAGTTATGCGAATAAGAAAATATTTTAAAATTTTTACGCAATTGAAAAATGATGTAAAAAAGTTACGTGATTTAGAGACATAACGTGTTACACAATTGTGATAATACAGTAAAAATACTTTACAATTGAGAAAAATAGCAGATTACTGTCGGGCCGACGTACTGGACTTAGAGACGTCAGTTGACGGCTTAGCCCAGTGGTGGCTTGATTTTTTTTTGTAGAAGTCACATAGTTAATAATTATTGGTTCATGAAGTCATTCGATCATGCATTGTGAAAGTCGAAGTGATCTTGTTTGTTAAGGCTGTATGCCTAGGAGATTGAGTTACACCTTAGTGTGAGTGCGAATTGTGTAGTGAAGGTCAATAACTGATCTTGGGGGTGTCGAGCGTGGTAATTCCACAAATGGCCAGTTAGTAGCTCTACTGTGTCGTGGTTGCTGATGTAAACACACCAATGATCTCGACGAGACACTATTCCTATTCACGATCTAGTGCAGAGTGTCTTGTGTAAGCCATAATGCGTACGCTGAGAAAGTTGGAGCACTTGAATTGAGGCTAATGATATATGGACATGTCTCCCGATCATTCTCTCCAATATTGGTTTTAGCTCCATGGAGTAGGGGTCGGTCCATTGTACATATGCATAGTCAATAGACATGATATTGTGATATACATTTGTTGAATTATCAATTAATTAAATATCATGACTGCAATTGTTGATTTTGTATTGAATGGTATTGTGGTTATTGCTGTTTCTTTACTGCCATACTGGTATGTGATGTAGGGAATCTCACCTCTTTATGATATTGTTCTATCTGTTCTGTTTTGTGTTTATGTTCTATGAAGACTGTGCTAGCGACGAGGCGGGATCTTCTGGGTTTCAATAGGGTGTAGTTCCATGAAAGCACCGACGCATGGCGCGTCCATCTAGACACTGAGCACATTGAGTATTAAGGGGATGTTACCTTATCTTTGAGTAGGTTCCGCCATAGGGTTGTTACTTTTTCTTTTGATGCTACTGTCTATCTGGAGTTTTATATGCTTATCAGGGAGTTATAGGGTGATCCTCATTACACTCCTAGGGAGGATTCTGAGGTATCATCTGCTCGGACTCCCGTCTGTCGAGACATACCTCGACTGGGGGATTTGTCTATTGAGGATTCTGAGGTGGATCCGGAGGAGGATCTAGTGGAGGACCCTTCTCTCTAGGTGTTTGGACTTAGGCCAGATTAGGTTTTGTTATGGTAGTTGTATATATACTTATGAGTATATAAGTCTTATGTATTTATGTTGTTAGTAAACTATGTTATATGTACGAAAGGTGTATTATTCAATTCTTTATGTCTTGTGTTCTCTATATTTTGTTAAGTTTATGTTATCCGTGAAAAAAAAAATTGAAACCCATATATTACAATATTAAATCTTTTATGACTTGGTTTTAGCTTTAAAATTGTTGTCTGAAATGTAATTCCCAAGGGAGGGTATTACATACCACACTTGACACATAATTGCTCACGATCATCCTTCTGAACCTGTTTCCCCTTATCCTTCTAATCTTTGAACTGTGGAGCACTCCTTTTTACCCTATCCTCTGTACTCTTCCATTTGTAGTGGTCTTGTGATTAATGCTTTTGTTATAGCCTAAAGCTCAGGGGTTCTACCACTCTACACTTGTTGACCAAGGTAGGGTAATCCCATATCTCAAAGGGCTTCACTATTCTCTTCATACTGTCTATCAAACTAGCCTCAAACTTCACACACTTCTAACTATCATCTAGGTTGTACCTAAGGGAAGAAGAAAACTTAGATAACTCCTCAAATCTAGCCACGTATTGTCCAACAGTCATGTTTCCTTGTTCCAACTGCAAAACTCCATCTCTCTATCCTCTTGTACAATTTACGGAAAGTATTTCTCCAAGAATGCAATCTTAAATACCTCCCATATAACCAGAGTTCCTACTACTTCCATCATTCTCCTCGCACCCGTCCACTAATTTTCAGCATCCCCCTTTAACATGTATGCAGCAAAAGATATCTTCTGGTCCTTTGTGTATCTCATCACTGCAAAAATCTTCTCCAACTATGTTATCCACTCCTCAACCCTCGCCGGATCGTACTCTCCTCAGAAGGATGGAGGACTAGCCTTCTGGTACTCCAAAAGATCACGAAAATATTGATTCTTTTCCACTTGCACCACTTATGCTGGCTGAGGTTGCACTGGTTATGTAGCTCGACTGTTCCCTATTTGCTCAAACATCCTTATAGTTGAACTTGCTTGCTCCCTCATTGCATTGACAGTTGCAGTCGTTCGCTCTCGCATCGCATTGGCCATTGCCATCACGACCTTGACCATATTTGGACCTTCACTAGCGGAGTTCCCGATTTCACGGGTTCTCCTTAGTGGAACCACAGTTTCCTATACACATAGAGCAATACATATTGAGTTGATCAATCCTCAATATCATGTAACCATGTAACAGTAGCTAATAACAATCCAACATAAGGTAAGTCATGCAATTCTATTCAAACATCTCAAACAAGAGACAAAGAAGTGCATAACACACAAAGAAACTCCTAACATGCCCAAGCATAGTCAGTCCATATCCCGGCTCAATAGGATGAACTACTCTGATACTATAATGTAACATCACAAATTTAATAACAGTATAATTTGTATTATACCATATTAATTAGATCCAGGTATTCTACTGACTACTAAAACATTTCTAATATAACGTAACAACATTATATAAGAAAATATGAGCCATGAACGAAAGATAATATACATAACATTAGTATTTCCCATAAATACAAACTATGTACAAAGTTAACAACTAGGCCCCTCAAGGCACCTAAAGATACATGTTTTCAAAAGAAACATAAAGATAAACTAAGCTAAGCACTCTAAGCTCCTGCCTGCACTTCACTTTCCACAAGTCTTCTTTCTTGGAATCATTATGGAAACACATACACGGGGTGAGAATCACATATTCTCAGTAGTTAAATCCATAAAACATATCTTCATAATTATTTAAGCTATTTCAAAGAAAACACAATTCTAAATTCAAGTCACATACATATATAAGCTAGAAATGTGGCAAAAGCCAAAACCATGACCTTTCTCTTCCCGAAATAGATTCTTATTTTATACGTTTGTACAAAAAACTCATTTCCACAAATAATATTCGAGTAATCATCACACTCACAAAATCATCGTCTCCATCTTAAAGATACACAATTGCCCATACAATTGCAATGCATGAATATATTATGGTTAGTAACTGCCTATACAATTGCCACACTATGCCAAATTATGTCAGGTGTTCATGCCTATGCAATAACCTAATTATGTAATGAGTAATGTTATGATACCATTTACGGGAAACCAATTCCATGGTAACATAATGATATGCATGAATCCTGAACAAAGCAATGGAACTCTCTTCTATAAACCTCGAACAAGCACTAGAACCCAATTCCAGCCGTCTTCTCCAATAACAAGGAATCCCTCCTCAAAGTCATCAGAAGTAGTAGGGGACATCGCTTGCCTCAACTACTCTAAAAATCCTCGCTTCACGTAAAACCAAGAGTAAAGAAGAAATAACCATCTTCAACTACTCCATAATAGGGAGGGAGCTACGCGTCCTCACACTATCAAGATTCAAGATCACCTCCAACAGTAAGGAATAATGAAGGAGAGGAAGTCCATCCTCAACTCATCATTATAATAAGAAGGAAACTATCTCTCCTCACCTACCATAGATTATCTTTAAATGTGAGGCTCACATCCTTTAACAAACACAAATATAATATATATAATCATATCTAATTACCTCACATAATCACCATTACAAATCAATTTGATTCATCACATTCTCACTTCATTAAATACCCCTATTAGAGTCTCATCACTTATTAAGAAGTATAAAAGGTGAAACTACACAATAGGAAACTCCATTGCATCAAACAAAACTCCATGTTCAAGTCTGGAAGTCATGCCTACGTGTCATCCACACACGCCATGGCGTGAAGGTGGCGGGGCAACACCCTGTTACTTCCAGGTAGCCATGCCAAGGCGCACCTCAATGGCGCCTAGGCACCACACTCTCTGTCTCAGGCGTGGCTCAGTGGCACCTAGGTGCCACCCTGCGGCAGACAGCATTCTACAGAATTTTGCAAAATGGGTACTGTTCCATTAGGAACATACCCCCATTTCTCCATCCAATCATCAAATCCAAAGGTTTTCCAACACCGTATAAGACCCAAAAACATGTTGTAACTCTTACACAACTTTTAAATCACTCCAACATGGATCAATGAATCAAACATCTACCGTAAAATCCTAAAATTTAACTTTTAACTCAAGTGGAATTAAAGGAAACTAAGGGATACAAATTCATCTCCATGCATCAAATAAACCCAAATCTTGCCATTCTCAAGTCATACAACAAGAATCAAGCATAAACAACAAATAACAACACTCAAACCTCACTTTCTTCATTAACTCTCCTTATGAGAAAAGATGGTGAAAATGAAAGAAAAGAGTAAAATAAGCTTCCCCCTACCTTTAGGATCTTGAAAGAATGAGCTTAGAAGCTCCTCTCCTCCACTATCACCTTCTTCCTCTTTGGTGGTAGCTTCTCCTCCTCTTGCTTTCTTCTCTTCTTTTCCCCTTTGATTTCCTGCTACAGCCATGAGAAGCGAGGAGAAAATGAGACAAATATCTCATTTTAAAGACAAACAAGTCAAGGCAGCATAAACAGAAGAAAACGTGGGAGACTTGGTCACTTAAGTGGCCAAGCTGTAACCCCGATCTATTAAGAACACTTAGATTTTACTAAATCAAGTTTCCTAACTTCCAACAAGTTTAAAATAAATATTGAGATTCATCAACAATCTTGTTTCATCTTTAACATATTTTTCCATATCTGCTACTAGTCAATCCGACATTAAAACCTACACTCAGTATGCTTAAAAATACTAAACTAACTCCGATTAATCTCAAATTTTAACTACACAATCTTTCGCACATTTGTGACCTAGGAATAAATTCTTCACATTTATTTCCACTAACTAAGTAGTTTAAGCCATTTTTGGGGTAATAATAACTATTTTCAAATATAGTACTACAACAAAGTGACTAAATGTGCTCAGAAGGCCACAAAATTAAACAAATATGTTAAGCAAGTATTAAAGTACATCTGTATCTATATACAAGTCTAATATATTTTCCAAGGTGTTACACCTAGCTCTAGCGATAAAATAGAACAGAGCAATGCTCTATTCTGCCAACGCTTAGGTGCTGGAGAGGGGGCACCTTGGCGCTGGTTCTAAATTTGACTAAGGTCATAATTTGAACAATTTTAGCTTCTCAATCAATTGGGAACAGTAGTATATGCTTTCTAAAGTATGTCAAGATAAACAAGTTTGAGTTTTAAGCTTTCCGAGAGTTAAATTCTAAAAATTAAAAGATTGGGTAACGTATCTCTCGGATTCGGGTTTAGTAAGATCTCCCAGCTCTGAATAAATCATCAAAGATCTTCCCTGGCCTAAAAATTATTATTTTCCTAACTCGGAATAAATCACACACAATGATCAAAAACAGTCACAGAACAGTCAAAATAATATTACAGCACACATAAATCATAAAATAGTCAAATTCAGACATTACTGAGAAATAGCAAATTTTGGGCTGTTACACCCATACAATTACATAATACCACTGATCCCCTCGGGTTCAGAACATCGGCCCAAAACCACAATGCTAAGTACAATTGATCCACTCGGGTCTAGTACATTGGCCCAAAAGCACAATGCTAATGCATTCTTTCACAAGGTATTTCAGTCGTGCAAATTCAAAAGTCATCACCATCAAATCATATGAAGCATTCTCACAAATTTCCCTAGCATATAGAACCATTGTTTCATCTTTAACCTTTAATTGTAACATTTTCAGGAAAAGGGTAGGAATTAACCCTAATCACTAGACTCTTCTAACTAAGTTCCTCGAGTGACCTTTCCTCATATCATTCATGAAAAATTAAGAAAAAAGAAACACGTTGTCTTAATCTCATGATTCCTTTCCTCTTTCCCTAAGTCTTTCAAGTTTTCACTATTTCTTCCTCAAGCTCATTTTCTTTCTCAAGACCGAAAATCACTCTTTTGCTCAATGATAAAAAATTTGTTCTCTTTTCATCCTCCTCTTATAAATCATTAATTAAATTTCTTTACTATCAAACTAACTAGATTCACCACTAATAAATCATTTTCATTATTCCAATTATCTCCAAAATTATTTCCATTGGTATATCCAAAAGTCATTACTCCTCAAATCATAGCATTGTGATTATCTTCTCTTTTACTTATAAATCCTTTGACCCTAATTAGTTTCCCAAATCATCTAAGTAATATTTCCTAATGTTCTTTCTAAACCTTTCATTATTCAAATTCTAAATAAAATCCTTTCCATCCTAATTACTTGTCCATCCCATTATCAAATATTTTAGGTCTCCAATTCACTCTTTCATCCAATTATTAAATACCATAACCAAAAATCAATTCTTTTCAATGATAAAAAAAACTTTATTCCTTTCCTCCTTCAACTTGTAACCTCATAAATCATATTCTTGCTACCTAATCATCTAAGTTCTTAAACAAAGAAATATTTTAACCTTGAAACCCTATTTTTCCACACCATGGTCGTGAGCTTCAATAGTTATTGGGACCAAAATATTTTTCCTTTCTAGCACCATTTAAAGCATACAACATAATTTTTAAGCATCAAAATCATACTATAACAAATTCATACATAATATCAAGTAATAAGGTCACATAAAGCATATAACCACAAGCCACAAAGTCATGCAATCAAGGTGAATAAATCCTCACATGGATTTATCACCCACAAGAAATTCGTTCCTCACCACTATGAGTGATTGATGAGGTTAATCTCCCTCTTGTAGCACCCTTGTGGGGATGTCACATTTATGATGCAGTAAAATAAAATAAAATAAAATTCTTACCCAAGTTCTAAAACGTTTAGCACATAAATAATATTAGTGGTAAAATTTTTCCTTTTTATACTTATAACGTTAAATAAAATAACATAGAACACCAAATAAAACAAAACATAATCACACCATAATATACATATGATTCTTGTCTAAAGTACACAATTAATTTACAACTACAATATTTAATAGAAACAGTAAAAGATAGCATACTACTAAAACATAACACCTAAGACATGAGCCCTTGTCAGAAGACAATTTCCTTAGTTGGGAATATCTTGACCGATAGAAATTCGACCCAAAAGTATATCGAAGTTCTCTCTAGGAGTATAGTGAAACTCATCCCACAACTCCCTAATAGGTAAAATAATCTCTACAAAAGCAATCGTGTAACGTGTAGTAACGAACCTCTGTCGAGTCCTACTTACTGATAAAGTCACGTTACCACTGTACTCTATGTGTCCGGTGTCCCAGTGGACATACCAAGCCTCAGCGCCTTCGAGAAATTATAGTCTAAAGAAACCTAATTGACCTCCTCTTGCCGCCATTGTAGTCTTCGATGATATAAACATAAAATCGAAACAGATAGAACAATATAATAAAGAGGTGAGATAATCTACATCATTATCAGCATGGCAATAAAGAAAATGATAGTACAAAATAATTATCACAACAGTACATACCAATATATCATGCATAATTTTTAACAAAGTAATACATATCATTATATCACGTGCATTATTGGAAAGCAATAAATCACATATTTCATCACAGATTATGGTAAGCAGTAAAATGTAAATAATGCACGAACATAATAAACATTTAAAATGCAGATGATGAATGATACACACACTGACTCGTTCCTACTCCATGGAGCTAAACACGAATATCTGAGAGAATGATCTGAATAGAAACTAATAATACTTTATGGCTGCCCAACCAAACTATTGCACTGTCAAACATCGTGTCTATAGTCCACAGTCCAAACATCGTGTAGTAATACACAGTCAACACACCGTGCACTGCAGGCATAGTACGTAATAGTCTCCTCAAGATCTCGATTAAGAATAGTGCTTGTCAAGATCACTAGTGTGTTGTCTGTGACCACGGCCCAGAGGAGCAACCCACTGTCCTCATGTGGAATTCTCCGCACACTAATGTCTCCAAGTTCATAAATGAACCACACTACGCTTATCACACCAAAACCTGGTGTAATTCGCCTCATCAATCAATCGCCAATTATCAACCAAATTGACATAACACTCTAAACATGATCTAAAAATTACAAAAAAAACCCTTATTATCCAAATTTTACCATAATTATGAAAATACCCTTAGTCACAAAATACCAAAGTATAGTATGTCCCACTTGACAGTACTACACCACAACATGTCCGGGTCCACCACTTTGACCCGATAGCAAAACTCACTGTATCGTTCAATAGCATAGGAATTTTATCGCATTTTCACAATCTTGTCGTTTTCACAAATGCTTTAAAATCGCGTAAATATATTTTGACATTTTTAAACATCACATAATGTTTTTAAAATATTTTCTAAATCGCGTAAGATTTTTAATTCATTTTCTTAACCGAATAGCTTAAAATTGTCATTTTAAAAAAATGTGTAGACTATATTTAGTACCTTTAAAATACGTAGAGTATTTTCCTTGTGTTATAGATATAATATGGAATATTTTCATTTTAATCATCTGATTTTAGTAAATTTCAGCAGCATTTTGCCTATAAAATCAGTATAAGGTATTTTTAACAATTTCCTCTAAATTCTGTTTCATTTTAATCTTACCCAATAGTTACACTTTGAAACTTGCTAACGTGCTTCAAAACTTATCGAGTGAGCTCTACGTTAGTATTTTTCAAGTGTTCTCTTTCATTCTTAAAATATATTCTGCTAATTTAGAATTCTAGAACTAAATTCATTCCTTTTATTTTCTCAAAGATTCATTGGAATCAGTTTATTTTGGAAATCCATTACCTAACTTATCTTAGAAAATAAAATGGCATGTTGGCCAAAATCGAAAATAAAAATGACATTCAATTATACACTAAATGGCATGTTGGCCATAACTAATCAAAATCATTTTTTAATTTATTATTTTACCTAGATTCATTAAATCATTGATTTAGAAAATTGTTGAGAACATTTTGGTTCTCTGTTTTCATGAGAAGGCCGTGAGCCTCAATGTATTCTTTGGAACACTCATGCAAATCGTTACATGTTATTCACATCCTACTTTAATAATCACACAATTATAAACACATGCAATTATATAATCACATACAAGATACATACAATATATTTTAAAGCTATAAACATGCATAGCAAAAATAAATCACAAATAGGAAAGCATATAAACAATCACATAAATAATGAAAACAATAAACAATCACACAAATAATAAAAACAATAAACAAACACACAAATGAATCCTTATGGATTCTTCACACACATACAAATCCATTTTGTCATCACCATACAAGGTTGATGAGATTAAATCTCCCTCTTACCTCTTGAAGACAATTAATTAGTTAGTTTCCTCCTTTCTTTGAAATTTCGTGTGACTCCCAAACAAATCCCTAAAATTCTTAAACAATTAGTAAAAACACATACAAGGATCAAGATCAAAAACCATGGAACAATCATGGTTAGAAAAATCAAAAAATCAAATTTTGAACCATAGAAACAAAAACTTACCCCTAAGGGAAATAAGATAAAGGTTGGATTTTGAACTAGATAGAGTAGGTTTTTGACAAAACCTTGTGAAGGAAAAGTGTTTAGAATATGATTTGGGTTTAGGAAATATGAAGAGATAAAATTATAGAGGTTTGATGGTGGTGTTTGGGTGTAGGGTTGAAGCATAGAGAGAAAAAGAAAGGAAAAGTTACTTTGGTGTTCTTGGTATTTTTGAGAGAAAAAGATGAATGCTTTTGATGAGAGAGAAAATAAATATTGTGTGAGTGAAAAATAAGTGGGCGATTGTACCGTGGGATAAGCATAGAGAAATTAGGATTTACTTGAAGTAAAATATCCTATTTGAGTGCACATGGCTTATGTCACCTTTTGGCCACCTAGTGTGCAGGATGGTTCAAGAACCACGTAGAACTTGTCAAATTTGCCTCCCAAGGCTACTGCAAAACCGTGTGGTTCAAGGGCACTTAGGGATTCAATTTATTTTTAATTCAAGTCTAATTACTTACTACTTAAATGGCTAATTAATTAGGTTTAGTTTCCCAACCAATCCTAATTAATTATCCAACTATATATGCCTCTAGCATCCAATTTTGTAAGGCTACCTTTTCGATGAAAAACAACACGATAGAATGATGTAAGGAACATTATTTCACAAGAATGCTAAAAATCAAGTTCTATCGAATGAAGACTCTATCGAATGAAGATCAAAAACTGTTGAATATACTAAGTCAGCAGAAATCCTAATTCGACGGATGGGTGTTGACATTGAAGAAACCTTCCAAGCGTTGAACCGACGAAAGTACTATATGGTTAGAAATTCTAATCCAACGGATTTTGACATTAGAGAAGTTTCTCTTTAGAAATTCCAACTCGACGAACATCGACATTCTAACTTGACAGATATTGACATTGTCCTAAATGATCAGAAGATCAAATTCGACGATAAATGTTTATCCAACAATAAGCAGCCTTCGACATAGAGCAGTGTTCGACAACGAATAGTAGTACTATTCATCATCAGTTAGGTCGATTACATAGCACTCATCTTCATTTTGATTTGCAGAATCGTCTGATAAGATTGAGGGAGAAGGAGAACCAGATTATTTTTATTGACTGATTCTCTATGAATAGTAACATCCATATCTTTGTCGAGTCTGAGGACGTCTTCCATGTTTTTGAATAGATGGTCTTTGTTGAAATAGATAGCAATAACAACCAAAATCTTTGATTTCTGATTTAAGAACTGAGAATCAGCTTCATACGGTCTTGAGGTACTTTGGGTTCTGTCAAACTACCAGTTGATGTTGTCGAAAAATACTCTGGAAGTGTTGAATTCAGCTCACTACTTAAATCTGGATTGTCGAATGAGTTATGTGAGATTGGTCTTTTGGGTCCCTGTAATACTTGAGACCGAGTCAGTATCGACGAGAAGGTATTCATAAAATTGTAGTTTTGTTTGTTGAAATAGGCTTGAAATGAAAACCATAAGGGAAAATTTTGAGGAACTTTGGTCGGATTGGGATTACTGGCCAAAAGTTTTCTTTTGGAATATAATGAGGTTTGGAAGAAATATGTCGAGTTTGGGTCACTATATCCTAACCATTGAGTTCAACTTTAATTCCTATCCATGGATTAGATCTATGGCCAATATTCAATGCTTGCTAATCAAGTTCACATCCATACCATTCATTTAATCTATGGTTAAGGTTAAAGGCTTCCTAACTAAGTTTTCATCCAACGGTCCATATTAAAGTCCATGCTCCTTTTGTTGACCTATTCCTATTGGTTCAAAATAGTTAAGCCACTTTCGTTGACTTGCTCCCATTGGTTTAGAATTTGGTCCAGTCAGAATCGTTGGCTGCTTTTCCTAAACGCGGGTCCCACAGACTTTTAAAGATCCATGGTCATTTTGAAGTAGATTTCTACTATTTTTGAGACAATAGGTACTGTAATATAAAATAATATTATAACAATATGAAATTATTTTATTGCACAATTATATCCTAAAAATTACGAGATTAATATATATATATCAATCAAAATTAGGTTTAGTAAGATCCCCTAGCTCTAATTAATTAAAATAAGATTTTTTCGGCCAAAAAATTATTATCTCCCTAGCTCGGAGCAAATCACATACAATAGTCAAATACACTCACGAAACAGCCAAATTCATTTTACTACTCACAGAATTCACAAAACAGTACATTTCAAGACGATAACCCAAAAGTTGAGGTGTTACACCTCTTACCTAAGAAGACAACAAGAAAAGAACTCCCTTTATGCCTCTTGAAATTCGTCCAACTCCTCCACCAAAATCCTATGATGATCAAACTCATATAATCAACAACCAAAGCTTGAAAAGAGGAGTTCTTGATCACCAAGGTGACCAAGAATCACGAAAATGAAGGAAAGAAAATAGAAAGTCAAGAACTTTACCTCAAAGATTCAAGTTTAGGGCTTTATGGAAGAAGATGAAAATGGACGAATCAAGTGATGGTCATAAAAGGAAAAAGCTTCTAGGTGATGAGTAGATGCAAGAAATAAGGTTGGTTGAGCAAGTAAGCATGGATGGCCATCAATGGTGGTGCTTGGCCGTGAGAGTGAGGAGAGAAAATGGAGATGAGAGCTTTATGAGGTGATTCCAACAAGAAAAGGTCTTCAAACAAGATATAGTTTCAATCAATGTGATTGCTTGAAATTAAACAAGCATGGAGGGTGAAGGAAGAGGGTGTGGCCATGAGGTTGGAGAGGAGAGGAAGAAGAGAAAATGTGATGGAAAAGAGAAAGAGAAAGATGGAAACTTTTGAAATGAAAATGGAAATGATGCTTTGAGTGAAAAGATGACGAAGTTGTCATCTTTTCCCCTCCAAAACCATGCACTATGCCTAGGAAGAAGGAGCCAAGCTTCTCTTGCAAGCTTCTCCCAAAGCTTCCTCAAGAAGCTTATCCCAAAGCCCAAAAAGTCAAACCATGATGTCATGTAGTGATGTCACTTAGATGATATCATAAAAATGGCTAGATAGAAATAATCTATTAGATTTTTATTGCAAGTTATTATCCATTGGACAAAAGCTAGAGTTAACAAAATCAGTATTTATTGTCCAATGGATAATAAAACGCACCACGATTTTATTTATCGGATCAAATCTCGAAAAAAGAAAACTTCGTGAACTGTGTCCAGCCTCGGGTTTGGTAAGATGCCCCATCACCATTTCCACAGTCCAAGGTTTTCTGGCCTCGGGAAAAATATTTTATTTTCCCGACCTTGCTCAGTGTGCATGTAAATCAAGGAATATATTAAAATAATCAAACAATTCAAATAATTTGAGAAAAATTTACAAAAATCACAAATAATATAAAATGAATATATATCATAAAACAAGTAATTTTCGGGGATGTTATAATTTCTAAGTCACAAATGTGTAGAATGCGATATGGTTAACTTTTGAGAGTTAACTAAGGTCATTTGGTATTTTTAAGCATACTATGGGTGCGTTTTAATATCGGATTGACTGGTCGCAAATATGGAGAAATAAGATAAAAGTGAAACAAGAAATTAGATGAATCCTAGAATTTATTCTATAGTTGTTGGAACTTAGAAAATTTGAATTAGTAAAATTCAAGTGTTCTTAACAAGTACGAGTTTGTGCAAAATATCCAATTTTTGCTCAAGTGTTTCACGGCTCTTTAAAAAGCACAAAGCTTTCACTTTTCCTCATTTTTCTCGCTTATTTTCCATGGCTGGAGCAGCAACCAAAAAAGGGGAAAAAAGAGAAGAGAAAAAAGAAGAGAAAGGGAAGACCAAAGTGTGATCTCTATCTTCAAGAGGTAGGGGTGATTTCTATCTTGTTCCTCCATCTTGTTCTTCCTTTCTCCATGTATGTTGTCATGTAAGTTTGGAATAGGATTTGGGTTTGGATGAGTTTTTTTGAGTTTGAGTTAAAGGAACTCCTAGGAATCTTGAAATAGAATTGTTTTTGAGTTGATGTATGCATGATTTATGGCTTGAATCCTAGTTGTACACATGAAGCTACTTGGTTTGAAAAAGGTGTATGAGAGTTAAGGTTTTAGTTTCAAAAATCATGCTTAGATGGTTTAGAAATCATATATGTGGTGAAATTGATGTTTAGATGTGTTTGAGGATCATGTTTATGATTGGAAACCCTTTGAATGGTTGAAAATTGGCCAAGCTCGGTTGTGTTCTGGAAAAATTCTAGAGCGCCCAGAATTATGACACCTTCACAATATGCTTAAAAATACCAAATCAATTCAGTTCCCTCTCAAAATTTTACTACATCCTCTTCCACTTATTTGTGACCTAGAAATAAATTCTCTTTATTTATTTCCCTAAAATAGGTAATTATACCATTTTCTGAGTCATTTTAAGCTACTTTTCGCATTCTGCGTTACAACAAAGTGCCTAAATCAACTCAAATTATCACGAAATTAAGCAGACATGTCAAGCAAGTGTTATACTACCTTTGGTGCCATAAATTAGCCTAACATGCTAAAAAGAGGATGTTATAGTAGTGTTTAGAACCTTAAGCAACTTGAGGTTGCCATGTAATTGTAACACCCCAATTTTTGGAAAAATGTCCCGAATATTCTATTTGCTATTTTTCAAACTTTGGGTGAATGACTGTTTAGTCCCTATTTTACCGTTTCTTGTTTTTTGTATGAAATATATATATATATAGTACTTTCTGTAATTTTATTTGAGCGTTTTGGATGATTTGCTTCGTGATGGGAAAAATAGAAAAATGACCATTACGTCCTGAATGTACTGTTTTTGGTTTTTCTATATGATACAGTGTTTGATATTACTGTCTGTGATTTTATTTGGACTTTTTGTGTGATTTGCTCCGGGACAGGAGAATAATAATTTTTCGGACCGGAAAATCTTATTTTAATTATTTGGAACTGGGGGATCTTACTAAACCCAATTGAATGATACTATAATTAATCTTTTAATTTTTTGGATTTAAGCTGTCAAATAAAATAATTTTATATTATTATAATATTATTTTATTAGTCAGTATAATTAAAGTGACAATGGACCCAGAAATGTTATGTGGGACCCACGTTTAGCAAAATAGTTAGTTTAGTAGCTTAATTAAACCTCATTAGTGATGGAACTTTCTTGAACATGGTGACTAAGCATAATGACTAGGCTTAAGTGGTGACAAGGCTTAATGACAAGGCTTAATGACAAGGTTAGGATTGACCAATGAGAGCCAAGCTTGTTAAACAAGTTTTAATCTTGACCTTTGATCCATTCTAAGGCTAGGATGAAGCCAAGCCATGGACACCTTGCATGGCATTGAAGTCCACGGCCATTCACTCCAAAATGGCCATAATTAATTGCTTTTCATGCAAATTTTCTCTCTTCTCTCTCTTCCAAAAACACAAAAACTCCATTGAAGTTCTTGAAGCTCCATTCGGCCAACCACCATCCAAGACCATCCAACCACTCAAAAATTTATCCAACCAAGTTTTCTAAACCTAAACCTAATTCTAAGAACATCTCTAGTTGGGAGTTCATGCAAAATCTTTCATTTGAAGCTTGAAAATCTACTTGGAAGATTTTACCTAGAAGGTGAAATTTCTTGTTTCTCTTTTCTAAATTTTTTTTTCAATATTCTACACCATGATTTTTCCATGGTTTAGGTTTTCTTTAGTATTAGTAACTTGTAGAAGTTTATTTAAGCTTGTTAGGATATTGGAGGAGGAAAACGAAAGCCCTAGAAGGAGTGAAAGCATATTTGTCTTCATTAAAGGTAAGAGGAAGACTTAGGTCTTATCATCCTTGTGTGGTGGTAAGAAAATGGAGACTTGTTTGTGATTGTAGAATCCATAAGGATTCCTTTGGTGTGTTTGTTATTATTTGTTAATAGCTTTCCTATTTGTTATTAGCTTTCTTAATTGTTATTTGTAATAAATTGCATGCCTAAAAGCTTTGATAATATTGTATGTGTTAGAAATGCATGATAAAATATAGGATGTGAATAACATGTCAAGTTTTGCATGAGTGTTCCAAAGAACACAACCACAAGGCTCACGGCCATCAACTAAAATGGGAACCAAAATGTTCTCTTTAATTTTACTAAATTGTGATTTAATTAATCTAAGAGAATTAACAAGATATACCATTGTTTAGTTTATGGAAAATGAATTTAGAAATTCAATAGCAAAGTTAAGTATTTTGGCCAACATGCCAAACCAAGTATTCATGATTGTTAATATTAAATTCAAACTATTTTCAATTAAAAAGAAACAATATATGTTAAAAAGAAATTTTCTATAATGAGTTTTAAAGAAATAAATTTGACTAGAACTAAGTTCAAGAAATTAAAATTTATGATTTTAATGATAGAAATGAAATACAGTGACTTTTAAAAATTTCTAACATATAGCTCACTTTATGTTTTGAAGCGTGTTAGAGGTTTTCAAAAGGATTAATTTATACGGTTAAAAATTAAGTAAACCAAAATTTTATGGAAAAATTAGGAAACCATTATTATAATTTTCTAAAACAAAATGCTGTCAATTTTTATTAAAAATAAGATAGAGAAAATATCCAAAAGACAGTATACGGTATGAAAAATATTCTACGTAGTTTAAACGTAATATATATTATTTTTGTTTATTTAAACAGTAATTTCTAAGGAAATTGGATAAGAAAATGATTTAAAAATCTTACGTGATTGAGAAAACGTATTAAAAATACTATACGATTTTACAAATAGAAAAATAAATTTTTACGCGATTTATAAATGTTTGTAAAAAAATGGAATTGTGAAAATACGATAAAATTTCTACGCGATTGACCGTTAATGTATATTTCACTGTTGGGAAAATATGAACCCGTACAGGCTTTTTTTTTTATGTTGTTGCCAATAAGGGCAAGCTTTCACTGTCGGGCTATGAGGTGAACCCGTACAGGCTTGAAAAAAATAGTATTTGTCCGGTGGGACTTATTCTTTATTTTTGTGTCATTGAGGGTATTCTGGTAATTTTCTCATGCATTGTGTCAATGCCAATTTTGGTGGATTGATTGACGAGATGAATCACATCGGGTAGTCGGTGCTATAAAAGTAGTGTGGTTCATTTTCTTTATGAACTTGGAGACATTAGTGTGCGAAATTCCATATGTGGACAATTGGTCGCTCCTCTGGGCCATGGTAACCAGGTAACACTCTAATGGACTCGACACGCACTATATTTAATCAAGATCATGTAAAGTCTAATAGTACATTGCTGTAGTGTCACAACGTGAGACCGTGAACTACACCACGCCGTGGAATAAAGGGGTTCCATGTGATGGTGGGCTATAACGCAACGTATGACAAGCGCAATAATTTGGTTGGGCAGCCGTGGTACTAGAGGATTTTGCGGTGCCATTCTCTCGATATCTGTTGTTTGTATGTGTCTAGCTCCATGGAGTAGGTTTGTGTCATATTGCATATGTTTATATATGATAATTGGTTTGTTTATAGTTTATCTGCTTCTTTATTATATTTTAGCTGCTATATTATATGTTGTTATGGGATTTAAATGTTTACCTTATTTTATTGTTATAGTTTTTCATATTGTATTGTTGTAGCATTTTATATTACATTAATTGTATATTTGTTGTATAAATTGTATGTTTGCTGTATTTGACATTTTCTTATTTACCATGTTTGTGATGAATGAGACTGTCTTACCTCTTTGTTGTATATGTTTTATGTATATATAAATTATGTGGTAAAATTTGAAGAAAAGGAACGACCTCCGAGATTGTATATCGAAGAGGAGGAAGAACAGCAAGTGGAAGACCAGTACTACGATCAAGAACCATCAGATCATCCCTATCCATTGGATTAACTGTTGGATATGGCGGTGCCAGGATTCTTAGGTTTTGTGAGGATAGAGTTTCATAGAGGGATCGAGGGCTGGCGTACTCGTGAAGAGAATAGTGTTGTAGCATACATGGGGACTATTACTTTATCTTTACGTCCAGAATATGATTCTGATCCTGTTATTACTGTTGATTTGTATGTACAGTTAGAGTTGCCTTTGGGAATCCGACGTCATTGGAACGGACTTTTCCAAGTTCCTATTGACAATAGTGTAGTATCAACATCCCGGACTCCAGTTCATAGAATAGCCCGGATTTCTGTTCGCAGAACTGCTGTGAGACATCCTGGATATCTGTCACCTGAGGAGTCATCTGGGAATGATGCCCCAGTGGATTAGATACTAATGATGTGCACTTGGGCACTTTTTGCTTTTTGGTGTGGTACTATATTTTAAACCTTATGTTTATCTTTTGTCAGTTGTTATAAATATTTTAGGTATGTATTTTCTTCTTTTGTAAGTTATTTGTATATTATTGGTACAACTTATGACGAACAATATGTATATTATGTGTGACATTTTTTTTATTTGGTATTTTTGCATTATTTTATTATATAATATTCTCGTTTAACAGAATAATTTTACAACCCGTCTTATTAAATAATAAATGTTTTATAACTTAGGTAGGTTTTATTTATCTTTCTTTTATTTTCTTTATAAATGTGACATTCTCACAAAGGGTGTTACATTAGTTGGTATCAGAGCCCAAGTTAGAATCTTTTGGGGTTGTGGTTGGGTCTGTTTTTGTTTGTGCTGTATGATTCTCTGGGATTTACTTCTGAAAGGATGTATCTAATTTTGTTTGTTCTGTTTGAAGAAGGAAGATTGCTGGCAGAGGTAGAGGACGTGCGAATGTAAATCGCGAGATGGACGCTATGATTGCGACTGCTGAAGCTATGCAGCGGATGGCTGAATTAATTACTCAGCAGAACTTGAGAGCAGCTCAACAGCAAGATGCTACGGCTGATGCCCTAAATTTATCTAAATTTAGGCGTAACAATCCTCCACAGTTTAGAGGCGAGGATGATCCCGAGAAAGCAAGTCAATGGATACAGGACTTGGAGAGAATTTTTGAAGGAATGAGGTGCACCGATGAGAAGAAGGTAACGTATGCAGCCTTTATGTTAAGGGGAGACGGAGAACATTGGTGGAGAGGAACTCGCCAAGTGTTACAAGCAGAAGGAACAGAAATTACATGGGAGGTATTTTCCAATGCTTTTCTGGAGAAGTATTTTCCTGCGAGTGCTAGACATGCTAAAGAAATGGAATTTCTAGGTTTGCGACAGGGTAATATGACAGTAAATAAGTATGCCACAAAATTTGAGCGATTGTCTCAGTTCTCATATTATGCTCAAACACGGCAGGATGATGTGTGGAGATGTCGGAAGTTTGAATCAGGATTGAGAGTGGAACTGAAACGAGGGGTGGTGTCTTTAAGAATGACTCAATTTCATGTTTTGGTTGATGCATGTGCACGATTGGAGGAATTAGAGTCGTCACGAGATCAGAGAACTCGTAACTTTGGGCCAACAAGATTTCAGAGAGGTGGAGGTAGTAATACGAATCGATTTCAGCACAAGCCGTATTCTAGACCACAAGGAAATCAATCCCAGCGACCACAAGTTGGGAGAAGTGCAAGTAGTAGTGGAGCTGGACAAGGAGTGACGTTTACACCAACATGCTTTAAATGTGGGAAGAAAGGCCATATCTCTCCGGAGTGTACATTGAAAGGTACAGTTTGCTTTAACTGTAAGCAACCTGGGCATATGTCGAAGGATTGTACTCAGCCAGAGAAGAAACCTGCTGTTCGTTATGTTCGTGCTAGTCAGCAAAAGTCTGGAGGTACTCAACCGAGATCAGGAGGGCGAGTATATACTATGACAGGAGCTGAAATTTCTAAGTCTGATGATCTTATTCAGGGAGAAGGTGACATTGGAGGTAATCTTCTGACTATATTATTTGATTCTGGTGCTACACACTCATTTATTGCCTATGATTGTGTGGAAAGATTGAAGTTGCCTGTGTCTTCTCTGAATGTTAAATTGAGTGTATCTACACCAACTGCTGAACCTGTAGTTACATCTAAGATATGTTTGGATTGTCCTATGGTTGTGAAGGACCGTAGGTTTTTAGTCAACTTGATTTGTTTACCTCTTGTTAAAATAGACATAATCTTAGGGATGGACTGGTTATCTTCTAACCATATCCTTATAGATTGTGCCAGCAAAACCATAATTTTTCCTAAGGAAGAAAAGACTGGATTCTTGACTGCTGTTGAGGTTAAGTCTTTGTTAAGAGATGGAGCATAGGGATATATGATATTATCTTCTCTAGAAGTTAAGAATGAAAAGGATGGGAATATTATTCCTGTTGTCAATAAGTTTCCAGAAGTTTTTCCTGATGACGTACCTGGTTTGCCACCTGAGAGGGAGATCGAGTTTTCAATTGATTTAGTACCAGGAACTGGTCCTATCTCAATTGCACCATATCGTATGTCGCCAGCAGAGTTGGGGGAGCTGAAAAAGCAATTGGTGGAACTGTTGGAGAAACAGTTTGTGCGACCTAGTGTTTCCCCATGGGGTGCACCAGTGCTTTTGGTTAAGAAGAAGGACGGAACTTCACGACTTTGTGTGGATTATCGACAGCTGAACAAGGTGACTATCAAGAATAAATATCCGCTTCCTAGAATTGACGATTTGATGGATCAGTTAAGAGGAGCTGTGGTATTTTCTAAGATAGATTTGAGGTCAGGTTATCACCAGATTCGTGTTAAGGGGGAAGATATACCGAAAACAGCTTTTCGAACTCGTTATGGACATTATGAGTATCAAGTAATGCCATTTGGGGTGACGAATGCTCCTGCGATATCCATGGATTATATGAATAGGATTTTTCATCTGTATCTAGACAGATTTGTCGTTGTTTTTATCGATGACATTCTGATCTATTCTCAATCTAAGGAAGAGCATGCTGAACATCTCAGTGTTGTTCTTCAGATTTTGAGAGAAAAGCAGTTGTATGCGAAATTGGCTAAGTATGAGTTTTGGTTGGAAGAAGTTCAATTTCTAGGTCATGTGATATCTAAAGAAGGTATTGCGGTAGACCCATCAAAAGTGGAGATGATTTTACAGTGGGAAAGGCCTAAGACGGTAACAGAACTTCAAAGTTTTGTTGGACTTGCTGGATATTACCAGAGGTTTATCGAGGGTTTTTCCAAGATTGCTGGACCACTTACGCAACTTACGAGGAAAATTCAAGCTTTTGAATGGACGGAAGAACGTGAAGCCAGTTTCCAAGAGTTGAAGAAAAGATTAACAACTGCACCAGTGTTGATCTTACCGGATTCAAATAGATCTTTTGATGTGTATTGCGATGCTTCTTATCAAGGGTTAGGATGCGTTTTAATGCAAGATCGGAATGTTGTAGCATATGCTTCTCGTCAGTTGAAGGTTCATGAGAGGAATTATCCAACGCATGATTTAGAATTGGCCGTAGTGGTTTTTGCTCTGAAAGTGTGGAGACATTTTCTGTATGGGGCAATGTTCAATGTCTTTAGTGATCACAAAAGTTTGAAGTATTTGTTTGATCAGAAAGAATTGAATATGAGGCAAAGACGATGGTTGGAATTCTTAAAGGATTATGATTTTCAACTCCAGTATCATCCGGGAAAAGCTAATGTGGTAGCTGATGCCTTGAGCAGAAAGATGCTTAGTGTTTCAGCGATGATGATCAAGGAGGAGGAATTAATCAATAAATTCTGAGATTTGTGGTTGTCAGTGGAATTTCTGCCTGGGAAGATTCGTTTATTCAAGGTTGTGATCTTGAATGAATTGCTTGACATGATCCGAGAGAAACAGAAGGAGGATCTATTTTTGCAAAATGAAAGAGAATTGTTGAAACAAGGTCATAAAGCGACAGTAGAGGAAGGAGCAGATGGATTCTTAAAATTCAAAGGAAGAATTTGTGTACCCGATGATTCTGAACTTAAGAAAGAGATCCTAGATGACGCTCATACTAGTGATCTAAGTTTACATCCAGGAATGACCAAGATGTATCAAGACTTGAAGAGGTTGTTTTGGTGGCCGAGGATGAAAAGAGACGTAGCGGAATGTGTGGCTTCTTGTTTGGTTTGTCAGAAAGCGAAAGTGGAACATCAGAGACCAGTGGGTATGTTGCAACCGTTAACTATTCCAGAGTGGAAATGGGATAGTATCTCGATGGATTTCGTTACTAGTTTGCCAAAGACGAGGAAAGGCCATGATTCAATATGGGTTATAGTCAACAGGCTTACTAAATCGGCTCATTTCTTACCAGTTAATATTAAGTATCCGTTGGAAAGATTTACCCAGTTGTACATCGATGAGATTGTTAGATTACATGGTGTACCTACGTGTATAGTTTCTGACAGAGATCCGAGGTTTACGTCAAGGTTATGGTGAAGTTTGCAAGAAGCAATGGGAACTAAGTTGCGGTTAAGTTCGGCTTATCATCCGCAGACTGATGGTCAGACAGAAAGAACAATTCAATCTTTGGAAGATTTGTTGCGTGCTTGTGTTTTGGAGCAACGAGGGAGTTGGGATGAATTTCTATCTTTAATAGAATTCACCTACAACAATAGTTTTCACTCGAGTATAGGGATGGCACCCTATGAAGCGTTGTATGGAAGACGATGCCGAACACCTTTGTGTTGGTATCAGGACGGTGAGAGTATGACTATTGGACCCGAGTTAGTGCAACAAACTACAGAAAAGGTAAAGATGATACAAGAAAAGATGAGGACTACTCAAAGCAGACAAAAGAGCTATGCTGACAAAAGAAGGCGACCTTTGGAATTTGAAGAAGGCGAACATGTGTTTTTGAGGGTGACTCCTACGACTAGTGTTGGAAGGGTTATCAAGTCTAAGAAGCTTACTCCTAAGTTCATTGGACCGTATCAGATTATCCGACGTATAGGTCCTGTAGCATATCAAATTGCTTTGCCGCATTTTCTATCTAATCTGCATGATGTATTTCATGTATCACAGTTACGGAAGTATGTACCTGATCCAACGCATGTTATACAACCAGATGAAGTACAGCTAAAGGAGAATCTGACTTACGAAACTTTACCTGTTAGAATAGGGGACAGAAAGGTAAAGCAGCTGCGAGGGAAAATGATTGAGCTGGTAAAGGTGATATGGAATGAGGTGACAAGTGATGCTACCTGGGAGCTGGAAGATAAAATGAGGGATCAGTATCCTCATTTGTTTTGATGTGCGAATTTCGAGGATGAAATTTTTATTTGTTGGGAGAGTTGTAACACCCCAATTTTTGGAAAAATGTCCCGAATATTCTATTTGTTGTTTTTCAAACTTTTGGGTGAATGATTTGTTTAGTCCCTGCGTTTTTCTTGTTTCTTGTTTTTCTGTATAAAATATATATATATATAGTACTGTCTGTAATTTTATTTGAGCGTTTTGGATGATTTGCTTCATGATGGGAAAAAATGGAAAAATGACCATTACGTCCCGAATGTACTGTTTTTGGTTTTTCTATATGATACAGTGTTTGATATTACTGTCTGTGATTTTATTTGGACTTTTTGTGTGATTTGCTCCGGGACAGGAGAATAATAATTTTTCGGACCGGGAAAATCTTATTTTAATTATTTGGAACTGGGGGATCTTACTAAACCCAATACTGAATGATACTATAATTAATCTTTTAATTTTTCAGATTTAATGTCAAATAAAATAATTTTATATTATTATAATATTATTTTATTAGTCAGTATAATTAAAGTGATAATAGACCCAGAAATGTTATGTGGGACCCATGTTTAGCAAAACAGTTAGTTTAGTAGCTTAATTAAACCTCATTAGTGATGGAACTTTCTTGAACATGGTGACTAAGCATAATGACTAGGCTTAAGTGGTGACAAGGCTTAATGACAAGGCTTAATGACAAGGTTAGGATTGACCAATGAGAGCCAAGCTTGTTAAACAAGTTTTAATCTTGACCTTTGATCCATTCTAAGGCTAGGATGAAGCCAAGCCATGGACACCTTGCATGGCATTGAAGTCCACGGCCATTCACTCCAAAATGGCCATAATTACTTGCTTTTCATGCAAATTTTCTCTCTTCTCTCTCTTCCAAAAACACAAAAACTCCATTGAAGTTCTTGAAGCTCCATTCGGCCAACCACCATCCAAGACCATCCAACCACTCAAAAATTTATCCAACCAAGTTTTCTAAACCTAAACCTAATTCTAAGAACATCTCTAGTTGGGAGTTCATGCAAAATCTTTCATTTGAAGCTTGAAAATCTACTTGGAAGATTTTACCTAGAAGGTGAAATTTCTTGTTTCTCTTTTCTAAATTTTTTTTTCAATATTCTACACCATGATTTATCCATGGTTTAGGTTTTCTTTAGTATTAGTAACTTGTAGAAATTTATTTAAGCTTGTTAGGATCTTGGAGGAGGAAAACGAAAGCCCTAGAAGGAGTGAAAGCATAGTTGTCTTCATTAAAGGTAAGAGGAAGACTTAGGTCTTATCATCCTTGTGTGGTGGTAAGAAAATGGAGACTTGTTTGTGATTGTAGAATCCATAAGGATTCCTTTGGTGTGTTTGTTATTATTTGTTAATAGCTTTCCTATTTGTTATTAGCTTTCTTAATTGTTATTTGTAATAAATTGCATGCCTAAAAGCTTTGATAATATTGTATGTGTTAGAAATGCATGATAAAATATAGGATGTGAATAACATGTCAAGTTTTGCATGAGTGTTCCAAAGAACACAACCACAAGGCTCACGGCCATCAACTAAAATGGGAACCAAAATGTTCTCTTTAATTTTACTAAATTGTGATTTAATTAATCTAAGAGAATTAACAAGATATACCATTGTTTAGTTTATGGAAAATGAATTTAGAAATTCAATAGCAAAGTTAAGTATTTTGGCCAACATGCCAAACCAAGTATTCATGATTGTTAATATTAAATTCAAACTATTTTCAATTAAAAAGAAACAATATATGTTAAAAAGAAATTTTCTATAATGAGTTTTAAAGAAATAAATTTGACTAGAACTAAGTTCAAGAAATTAAAATTTATGATTTTAATGATAGAAATGAAATATAGTGACTTTTAAAAATTTCTAACATATAGCTCACTTTATGTTTTGAAGCGTGTTAGAGGTTTTCAAAAGGATTAATTTATACGGTTAAAAATTAAGTAAACCAAAATTTTATGGAAAAATTAGGAAACCATTATTATAATTTTCTAAAACAAAATGCTGTCAATTTTTATTAAAAATAAGATAGAGAAAATATCCAAAAGACAGTATACGGTATGAAAAATATTCTACGTAGTTTAAAGGTAATATATATTATTTCTGTTTATTTAAACAGTAATTTCTAAGGAAATTGGACACGAAAATGATTTAAAAATCTTACGTGATTGAGAAAACATATTAAAAATACTATACGATTTTACAAACAGAAAAATAAATTTTTACGCGATTTATAAATGTTTGTAAAAAATGGAATTGTGAAAATACGATAAAATTTCTATGCGATTGACCATTAATGTATATTTCTTTGTTGGGAAAATATGAACCCGTACATGTGCTTTTTTTTTTTTTTTTTTATGTTGTTGCCAATAAGGGCAAGCTTTCACTTGTCGGGCTATGAGGTGAACCCGTACAGGCTTGAAAAAATAGTATTTGTCCGGTGGGACTTATTCTTTATTTTTGTGCCATTGAGGGTATTCTGGTAATTTTCTCATGCATTGTGTCAATGCCAATTTTGGTGGATTGATTGACGAGATGAATCACATCGGGTAGTCGATGCGATAAAAGTAGTGTGGTTCATTTTCTTTATGAACTTGGAGACATTAGTGTGTGGAATTCCATATGTGGACAATTGGTCGCTCCGCCTGGGCCATGGTAACCAGTAACACTCTAATGGACTCGACACGCACTATATTTAATCAAAATCATGTAAAGTCTAATAGTACATTGCCTGTAGTGTCACAACGTGAGACCGTGAACTACACCACGCCGTGGAATAAAGGGGTTCCATGTGATGGTGGGCTATAGACGCAACGTATGACAGCGCAATAGTTTGGTTGGGCAGCCGTGGTACTAGAGGATTTTGCAGGCCATTCTCTCTGATATCTGTTGTTTGTATGTGTCTAGCTCCATGGAGTAGGTTTGTGTCATATTGCATATGTTTATATATGATAATTGGTTTGTTTATAGTTTATCTGTTCTTTATTATATTTTAGCTGCTATATTATATGTTGTTATGGGATTTAAATGTTTACCTTATTTTATTGTTATAGTTTTTCATATTGTATTGTTGTAGCATTTTATATTACATTAATTGTATATTTGTTGTATAAAGTGTATGTTTGTTGTATTTGACATTTTCTTATTTACCATGTTTGTGATGAATGAGACTGTCTTACCTCTTTATTGTATATGTTTTCTGTATATATAAATTATGTGGTAAAGAGTTTGAAGAAGAGGAACAGCCTCGAGATTGTATATACTGAAGAGGAGGAAGAACAGAAGTGGAAGACCAGTACTACGATCAAGAACCATCAGATCATCCCTATCCATTGGATTGACTGTTGGATATGGCGGTGCCAGGATTCTTAGGTTTTGTGAGGATAGAGTTTCATAGAGGATCGCTGGCGTACTCGTGAAGAGAATGGTGTTGTAGCATACATGGGGACTATTACTTTATCTTTACGTCCGGAATATGATTCTGATCCTGTTGTTACTGTTGATTTGTATGTACAGTTAGAGTTGCCTTTGGGAATCCGACGTCATTGGAACGGACTTTTCCAAGTTCCCAATGACAACAGTGTAGTATCAACATCCCGGACTCCAGTTCGTAGAACAGCCCGGATTTCTGTTCGCAGAACTGCTATGAGACATCCTGGATACCTGTCACCTGAGGAGTCATCTGGGAATGATGCCCCAATGGATTAGATACTAATGATGTGCACTTGGGCACTTTTTGCTTTTTGGTGTGGTACTGTATTTTAAACCTTATGTTTATCTTTTGTCAGTTGTTATAAATATTTTAGGTATGTATTTTCTTCTTTTGTAAGTTATTTGTATATTATTGGTACAACTTATAACGAACCATATGTATATTATGTGTGACATTTTTTTTATTTGGTATTTCCGCATTATTTTATTATACAATATTCTTTTTTACAGGAATAATTTTACAACCCGTCTTATTAAATAATAAATGTTTTACAACTTGGGTAGGTTTTATTTATCTTTCTTTTATTTTCTTTATAAATGTGACATTCTCACAAAGGGTGTTACAGTAATCACTTGTGAAGTGATGATGTGAGGTGCTAGATATAAGAATGCTAGTGACATGGGATTTACTGCTTATATGATAAGTTGAGGTGAAGCCTTAAGTCACTAGTGTTTCTATTCACTTGGTTATGGAGAACCTTGTGTTGAGTGTGTATGTTTTTAAAATGATCTTGCATGTTTTGTTTTCAAACTTGTTATTTGCTATTTCTTGTGTATTGTAACCTTATATGGTGTGCACAACCATTTGGCCAATGAATTGTAGGAAATGACCTTGAATAGGTAGGGAAACCTAAATTCTCGTAGTGGGCAAGGTTATTATGGTTAGGGTTATTGGTGTATTAGGTTGGTATTAGTACTCTTACTTTTGTGAGGGGAATGAGTCCGCACATCCCCAGGTAGTGTTAGGGATTTTGTGCTTATCCTACCCAGTATATGCAACAGAATGGAGGTTCCTGGGAATAAGCAAGTAACACGTGTTTTCAAACAATAAAATTTGCATTAGCATTGCATAATCATATTATTATGACACTATGTGGGCATAACCATACATCATAACATAAAGCATTGCATTTGTTGATAACTGTATGGGCAATTGTCTTGTTTGATCGATGATATTTTACAATTGTATGAGTAGTTGTACAATACAATTGATTGTTATATTTGTGAGTTAAGTTTATGACTTTCCTTATGAATGTTACATAGGGTTGTATGTATATTATATTGGTGTTGAGCAATGGCTCATTTATCTATTACAGGCATAATCTAATGTTTACAGTGTGGTTTATTCATTGCAAATGATTAAACTATGGTATTGGTTACTTATATTGAGAATTGTGAATTCTCATCCCGTGTGTTGCCATGTAAATCCAAGTGGAAGCTCTTCTAATGGAAAGAAGAAGAAGTATGAAGACTAGAGTAGTTTTTATGCTTAGCAATGTAAAGCTTATATTTGTTTACACTATTTTAAGTTTGTATAAAATTATATATTACAATGTGCCTTGTGAGCCTTATGATTTAAGCGTTTAACTTTTAGTTTGTCGTGGCTCACCATAATTATTTATATGAATGAATGTTATGGGATTAAATTGTTGTTTTTAAGCTAGAATTAACATTGTTATTCCTAGTCATTCTTATATATGCCAAATATATCAAGATATCAGAATAAGAATGTTACAATAGCTACCTTAAGGCTCAAATCTCTAAACTTCTCAAGAAGCTGACCTTCTTGAACCACCATCCGGGACACATGTAGGGATTTCCTACTTAGTGCATCGGCCACTAAATTAGGCTTACTTGGGTGGTACTTAAGCTCAAAGTCATAATCATTTAGTAACTCCATCCATCTCCTTTATCTCATGTTTATCTCCTTTTGATCAAACAAGTATTTTAAACTCTTATGATTGTTAAACGCCTCAAACTAAACTCCATAAAGATAATGTCTCCAAATTTTCAAAGCAAACATTACCGTAGCCAATTCCAGATCATGAGTGGGATTGTTCTCCTTGTGAGGCATCAACTGGCTCGATGCATAGGAAACTACTCACCTATATTACATCAGAACACACACCAAACCCATCTTTGAAGCATCACAAAAACCTTAAAACTCTCTTAAGGATCTAGAATCACCAAAACTGGTGTAGTAGTTAACCTCCTCTTAAGCTCTTGGAAACTATCTTCACACTCTTGAGTCTACACAAAAGTACTACCCTTCCTAGTTAATCTAGTCAAGGGTAGTGCTATTTGAGAAAATCCACTGATGAATCTCCTATAGTACCCAACCAGGCCTATGAAACTCCTTATCTCGGTCACAGTGGTGGGTCTCTCCCAATGTAACACTATTTCAACTTTACTCAGGTCTACTAGAATTCCTTATTTAGAAATCATATGCCCTAGAAACTGAACTTTTGTAAGCCAAAACTCATACTTTGAAATGTTGGCAAATAACTTCTTTTCTCTGACAATCTCTAAAACTACTCGAATATGCAACTCATGCCCTTCCATTGTCTTAGAATAGATTAGAATATCATCTATGAATACTAATACAAACATGTCTAGGTAAGGTCTAAATATATTGTTCATATAATCCATGAATACAGCTGGTGTGTAACACGCT
Organism: Ormosia semicastrata; assembly: GCA_029884595.1. NCBI lineage: Eukaryota > Viridiplantae > Streptophyta > Magnoliopsida > Fabales > Fabaceae > Ormosia > Ormosia semicastrata. The sequence continues at coordinate 84,786,987 of JAQQTO010000060.1, forward strand.
AGCACACTTATCTCGATATAACTTATATATGAAGACATAAAGCATTAATTGTGTTACTTCTATTCTTACTATCATACTAATCCCATATAATTAAATAATTAAATAAGGAGAGCTACGATAAAAGTAGGTCAGAAATATATACATCAAAAGCCTTAAAGGCATAGTGTCATATATACAACAATAAAACTGTCATTAAACTACAACTCAAAGTACAATATACATGAGTTGTTCATACAACAAAAACTAAAAACTATCTAGTCTTGTTGCCTTCTTCAATTGTTTCACCCCCTTACTAGGGTCTAAACCTATTGTTACCATGGAAGCATAGAAAGGGGTGAGAACATAAAAATTCCCAATAATATACATGTATCACATGGCATTCACTAATACAAATTGCGTATAAACATAATTGATAACAACAATATACAATCCCCTATACAACTATATAATGTATAGAAATATAATCTATCACGATATTACACAATTGCCCATACAACTGTATAATACTAACTAAACTTGGCAAGATTGCTTAACTCACTTCATTGTCTAACTTAGGACTCAACTCATCCTAAGACTCTTGGTGGTAAATTTATCTCACTTTACTACACTTACATAAGGTTGATCATGTTCCTCATGTTACTTAACGAATAGCTTGGCTCACTTCTTTGTCCTAGGTAAAGTGTTGTACATACACTTACCTTTCCTAATTGCCTCCTTAGAAAAGAGCTTTTCTCACTACTTTGTAAGGTTAAGGGGTTTAACTCACTCCTTTACTAAGGATAATTGTACTATGATTCATGTTTTAACAAGTAAAAGAATCAACTCTTTACTAATACTCCATTTTTACCTAACTTAATAAGGTAATAGAGTTATTCTCTAAAAATTTGCATAACTAGTTCAACCTTAGCTAAAGAGAGTAGATTATGCCTTTATGATAAGTCTAACTTCCTTACCAAATTTTTATCTAGCTTACCTTCCAATCACAACTCAAGTGGTATTCTAAGCCACGCAAGTGTGTTTAAGGTCCTAGACACCTATTTCAAGTAATCCATAACTATTGAATAACTTCAAGCTCAAACTTGCCCTTATATGCTAAGTGGTTATTCCCTTGGTGAAATATCCCTAAAAGTGTCTTACTACACTTAAGAAAACATATACAAATGATCTCAACTAGTAGAGAACCTCAAAACATCAAAAATAAAAATCTTGGAAGTTCTTGGAACTCACGCCTTGGCGCAGCCCTGTCACGCTGCGATGCCAAGCTCTCTGCCTCATCACGCCTCGACGTGGTTCACTTATGCTGCGGTGCGTAGCTCTTGGGTGCACTCACGCCTCGGCGTGGTTCTCAGTCATGTAGTGGAGCGACGCATTTTCTGCAGAATTCTGTACAAAGCACTTTGCACTGTTCCATTAGTTTCAAAATAGCTTCTAATCATATGAAATTGGCTCCTAGGTGATTTGTAGCTTCACCAACACTTCCTAAGTATGTTGTAACACTTTAAAACCTAATGCTTCATTTAAACTTGAGTTAATGATCAAAACCACAAACTCATGTACTCATTGCTTATATTTCCACTTTAGAGAGTATTTGGTGTTTTTCTAACACAATCTCATTCAATAATCAGTAATTAACTTATTTCAGTCACTGAAAACAAGAACTAACAAGAAATTATATTCTTGACATCTCAAACTTATTTTCCCATCTTTGTAACCTAACTTCAAACAAAGCAAAGATGAAGGGAGAAGAATGAGTTTTTAGGTTAGAAACCTCTACCTCAAGTTCTTGATGATGGTGGCTGCTCAATCTTGGCCTTACCCTTCTCTATCTTCCTCATTTCCTCTTCCTCCTTAGCTTTCTCCTCCTTTCTTTCTAGGCTTTCTGCTACTGCCTTGGCTCCTTCGTGAGAGAAATGAGTGAAAACAGATGAGAATGGAATGAATATATCAGGAAACTTAAGGCAAATATAGGGTTATTATTTCATGACTTGTTTCACTTAAGTTTAACACTGATACTTCCTAATCTGCTAAGAACACTTAGATTTAGCTAAATCAAGTTTTTAAGCTTCCAACAACTTTAAAATAAATACTAAGTTTCATTAAAAATATTGTTTCACCATTATCATATTTTTTTCATATCTGCTGCTAGTCAATCGGGCATTAAATGCACAACCAGTATGCCTACAAATACCAAACTATCTCTGATTATTCTCAAATTTTAACTACATCCTCTTACACCTATTTGTGACTTAGAAATAAATTCTCTAGATTCATTTCACTTAAATTAGCCATTAATGCTACTATCTGAGTCATTTTAAGCTACTTTTCACATTCTACATTGCAACAAAGTGCCTAAACAAACTCAGCTTGTCGTAAAAATTAATAGATATGTTAAATAAGTGTTATTCTACCTTTGTAACCATAAAATATTTTAACATGCTAAAAAAAGGATGTTCATTTCTCCCCTCCTTTTAAAATTTTGTCTCCAAAATTGCTTACTTTAAATAAACAACTCTGGGTAATCAAGCTGCATACGGGACTCTAACTCCCATATAGCCTCCTCTGTGACTACTTCACTCCACATGACCTTCACCAGGGGAATCTACTTACCTCTGAGCTTTTTGACCCCTCTGTCTACAATCCTCATCGGTTTCATTATATAAGACAAATCATCTCTTAACTGTATATATTCATTTTTTATTATGTATCCGGATTGCACTTTCCGAGTTGGGATACATGAAAGACATCATGAAGGTTTGACAAACTAGGTGGAAGGGCTATCTGGTAAGCTACAAGTCATACTCTTTTGAGGATTTGGTAGGGACCAATGAAATGAGGGTTTAACTTTCTAGTTCTCAATGCTCTACTAATTCCTGTTGTAGGAGTGACTCTCAAGAAAACATGTTTGCCATATTTGAACTCTAGAGGTCTCCTCCTTCTATCAGTATAACTATTTTGTCTACTTTGAGCTATAGTCATTCTATCCCTGATCATTCTAATTTGCTTTGAAGTCTGCTATACTAACTCAAGTCCTAGAACAGCTTTCTCTCCTACCTCATACCAACATAATGGGGTACTACACTTCCTACCATAAAGTGCCTCATACGGTGCCATTCCTATGCTAGTATGATAATTGTTGTAGTAGGCAAACTCGACTAAAGGCAAGAGTCTATCCCAACTACCATGTTGATCTAGTACACATGCTCTCAGCATATCCCCTAGGGTCTGGATAGTTCTCTTTGATTGTCCATCTGCTTGTGGATGGTATACTATGCAAAGGCTTAGCTTAGTCCCAAAGGCCATTTGCAAGGCTCCCCAAAATCTAGATGTAAATCTAGGATTTCTATATGATACTATACTGAGGGGAATTCCATGCAGCCTAACTATCTCCTGTAAGTATAGCTGAGCTAATTTCTCTAAGGAGTAGTTCATTTTCATTTTCATTTTCATTATGATGTTCTTTCACTTCCATTCAGGAATTGCTAAGGATTGGAGAGGTCCTAAAGGTTTTTGGTGCTCTATCTTAACTTTCTAGCACACCAAGCACCTAGACACAAACTCCTCTATTTCTTTCTCCATTCCTGGCCACCAAAACAACTTCCTCAAATATTGATACATCTTAGTGGCTTCTGGATGGATGGTGTATCGACTACTATGAGCTTCCTCTAAGATCCTCTCTTTGATTGCATAATCTCTTAGAATGCAAAGTCTATTCCTAAACTTAATCATCCGATCACCTGCCATAACAAACTCAATCTGATCCTCAAAGAAGATTTTCTCCCTTATCTCGCCTAGGGTTTCATCCTCACTTTGAGCTTCTAGAATTTGAGCTCTTAGATCACTAACTATGTCCACCCTACTCATAAAGAGACTATGTGGTGTCATAGTTACACTAAGACTCAAGTCCCTAAACCTTTTTCGAAGCTGACCCTCTTGAATCATCATCCGAGACACATGTAGGGATTTCCTACTTAGTGTATCGGCCACTACATTGGCCTTACCCGGATGATACTTAAGCTCAAAGTCATAGTCTTATAAAAACTCCATCCATCTTCTTTGTCTCATGTTCAGCTTTGTCTGATCAAACAAATATTTTAAACTCTTATGGTCACTGAACACCTCAAATTAAACTCCATAAAGATAATGTCTCCACATTTTCATGGCAAACACCACGGTTGCTAATTCCAAATCATAGGGGAGATAGTTCTCCTCGTGAGGCCTCAACTGCCTCAATGCATAAGCAACTACTCGCCTATGTTGCATGAGAACACACCCTAAGTCATTCTTTGAAGCATCAAAATTTACCTCAAAGTTCTCTTGTGGATCCAGAATTACCAACACTAGGGTAGTAGTCAACCTCAACCTAAGCTCTTGGAAACTATCCTCACACTCTTGAGTCCAAACAAATGTACTACATTTCCTAGTTAATCTAGTGAAGGGTAGTGCTAACTGAGAGAATTCACTGATGAATCTCCTATAGTACCTAGCTAGGCCTATAAAACTCCTGATCTCTGTCACAGTGGTGGGTCTCTCCATTTGCAACACTGCTTCTACTTTACTAGGGTCCACTAAAATCCCTCCTTGAGAGGTCACATGCCCTACAAACTGAACCTTCGTAAGCCAAAACTGTAACACCCTAGCTCTGACACTAACTAATATAACACCCTAGCTAGGGCATCACATTTCTGACTTCCGACTCATAATCTGAAAATAAGTTCGCACAAAGTTTAGGTTATAAAAGATGAGTTTCAAAATTTCTTCTTTACTGAAACGTAAATTTACTGAAAATATTAGGTAATATTGAAAATCATATTTCAACTATTCATTATGCAAAATTGACACCAATTAATATCACAATTTAAAGAGAAATATAAAATTAACAGACTTATTTTTTTTCTTTTTTTTTACAGTAGCAAACCCCATGACGGGTCCTACTTAATAGCACGGTACAACACTAACAGAAAATTTTAACATACTTATTCCTTTTTCTGTCCATCTTGATGCATCAGACATCTGTTCCTTTGTCAACACTGCACACCTTCAAGTCCTGAATGTCCACTCCTTATTGTTATCTCCAATCTGAAAGTATCCATCGCCCGTTATGTCTAAGACAACTCGATCTTTCTATTATTTAATTTTAATAGTACAAACATAGCAAAACAATATAACAAAGAGGTGAGATCACCTACACCAATACCAATATGGCAGCACAGAGATAACACAAACAGCAATATTATACAGATAGATCATACCATAATCATGCTATCAACATTAATCAACTATCATCATCTAATCATTTATCAGTTCAATCATCATCCAAGTACTCAAAACAATTATCATAGCCAACATTCCTCAATTAATATATCATACAGATATAAATGCTCAGATTTATGCATATGTACAAAGACTCAGTTTATCAAAAACGACTCTATGGAGGTTTTCACAAATTCGAGAAGAATGCTCTAGTCAATTGTCAGCCTTAGCCCAAAGACAATCTCCCAGTTGTTGAAAAGAATCGTGTTCTTGTCGGGTATCATCAATGCGTTGCAACGGACTGCATCGCTAAATGGCACAGGGTACTCGCCAGCTGTTCACTGGTCGACCGCCGCACCTCAACGCCCCCAAGATCCATCATAGACCTCACTATCAATTCTCATTCTCCCTTCAACCACAAGAGCCATAATAGCTATTAGCTATCTTTTATACAATGTATGAATTTATCAGTGCAAGTCCAACCCCAACGGGCCAAATCTTTTCAATGCATATATAATGCACCAAATTCAAATAAGACATCTCTTTCCAATGTATATAAAATACATCAAAAGCCAATCGTAGGCAAACTCATCATTTTCTCACAGTGTTCATACACTATGTTATCATGCTTTTGTAGTCATAAAGTACTTCTGCCGTATTTTCACAAAATTGCGCAACATTTCCATTATGTTTTCACAATTCCAAAATGTTTTTATTACAGTTTCAAAATATCGTAACACTTCTGTTACATTTTCAAAATTCTGAAACGTTTCTGTTATATTTTCACAATACCGTAATACTTCTGTTACATTTTTAAAATGCCGCAACTCTTCTGTTGCATTTTTAAATCACGTACTAATTTTTTAACATTTTTCTTAATTGCGTAAAAATATACGTTTCTCAAATCGCATATTATTTTTCCACTGTTTCAAAATCGCATATCTTAAAAATCATTCTTTTAAGTTACGTAAATCATTTTCTATCATTCTCAAAATATTTAAAACACTTTCCAAATCTCATAACAATTTTCCACCATTTTTCAAACATGTAAAATATTTCTCAATATTCCAAACATTATTTTGGACTTTCAAATAAGTCAATATCATTTTCAACACATTTTTAAGATACGTAATTAATTTTTCACCACAATTCTATTACGAAAAATATTTCTCAACCTTCAAAAAATTCCATTTCATCTTTTCTTAAAATATTATGACTTTGTATTTCATTTTCACATTTTCTTACTCAAGAAAATCTTTTTCCATTTTTCTTTACTCAAGAAATTCTTTTTCAAATATAATCCACAAAATTACCTTTCCATTGATATAAATCAATGTTTCAAATCTTAAAATTTCCAAACGTACTTCAAAACTTGAAAATAAGTTATACTTGAGTAAATTCTCAAAATACCGTTATATTCTCCATTTTTCCCCAAATCATTTCCAAATTAACCTACTTCAAAATAAATTGAAGTTTGAAAACATTTTCATTTACAAAACTTAAATTTTCAAGTGAGTAAAATACTCTGATTCCATTTTCAAATTTCTTGTATTAAATCAATTATATTTTCACTTGAAAAATTACTTTGTTTCACCAAAATCTAGGCATTACTATTTGAAAAATTATCAAAATAATTTTCCTTTTAAATTGATATGGTTTTACACAAACAAAACCATTAAAGTTTTATTTTCAAAACCAAAGTACCGATTAGTCATAAAACAAACCCATTTGTTCAAATTCATTTTCACTTTCTTTGCAAATCCTTTTTCATTCTTAGTCAAAAATCTTTTCCTTAATATATATTTTCTCAAAATCACTTTTTATTGATCTAGTCTTACAAAATCATATTGAGTTATTTTAATTATTGTTTCTTAACTTTAAATTTCCTAACGTTTTCCAAAACCCAATAAATAAATTCTCTGTTAGAAATTTTAAGTTACAAACGTTTTCCTTTATATTTCTAAATCACTTCTAAAAATTGATTAATTTGAAGTTCAATACTTTCAATCTTCTTTTTCTTTTATTTATGAAAATTCCACTTCACTTAATTTATAACACTTAATTCCCTTTTCAAAAATCCTTATTTGAAAATTCTTGTATTTCATAGCATCAAAATATTTTTTTAAATTATCAAAACCTTATAGATGGCCATTGGAACCATGAAATATTTTTCTTCTAACTTAAATAAATTCCATTCTTGTTTCTACACAAAATAAATCAATAAAATTTCATTCTAAAATTTGTGTTCATGTTTTCTTAAAAAAAACAAACCTTTAGTTCATTTTCCATACTCCTCAAATCAATCCAATTTTATTCTTCCATAAACATATTAATTTGTAAACACCTATTTTGAGGTGTCTTGGCCGAAATTCTCATTGTACTAGGGATTAAAATTTAATTTCCTTGTTTTTAAAAATTTTCAACATTGACCCAAATCAAGGGCATCAAAACCGTAACTTTTTCTTTGGCCATTGGAACCCAATCAATTTTCTTTCCATCCACACATCATGGCATACATATATATATTTCATCATAAATATCACAAACATGTCATATACTCATCATGCATATTATAAGTATACTATCAAAGCCATAAAATCATGCAAAGCATATTAAGCATAGACAAAAATAATCAAAGCACAAGAAAATAAAGCAAAGCTCATAAACACACAATTAATTATTACATAACCATGGATTGGAATTCTCACATGAATTCACAATCCATCAAATATAAGACCATCTCCCACCACCATAATTGGTTGGTGAGAAGGATCTCCCTCTTACCTCTTGAAGATCCTCAAAGCTTCTTGATTTTGCTTCTCTTTTCAAGTCCTTCAACACCAAGGGCTTCTCAAATTCAAAACAAAATACATAGAAATTAGTATACTAAGCTTGATTAAGAGGAACCATGGATCAAACATGGTTTAGATCATGAAAAAGAAGAGAAGAAATGAAGTCTTCTTATACTTCACCTCAAAAACCCCATAACTTTGTTCTTGAAGAAAGTCCATGAAGATGAATGATTTAGAGAAAGTCTCCAACATGAAAGTGTTTTGAATTGATGAAAGGATTCAAGATATGTAGCTAGATAAAATTATGAAAGATTAGAAGTGGTTCTATGGGTGGTGACCGAATAGCTCAAAGAATAGAGAAAATGGTGTTCTTTGTATTTGTTCTTGGTATTCTTGAACAATTGGAAGAGAGAGAAGAGAGAGAATGGTCTTTGTGTTACTAAGTGTGATAGAAAATCAAAATAGAGGGCTGATTTGAAGTGGGTAACCGTAGGAGTGAAAGAATGGAGAGATAGAAATTTGTTTAGCATAATTGAAGGTTATCACATGCATGCAAAAGTCTTCCACTTTGTCATCTTTTTCATTGGCCTAAAAAGGCTACTCCAACATGTCTCAACATGTCTCTTCTTCTTTCTTGCTTCTCCAACCGTCCCCCCTTCATCATGCAGTCCAAAGTTGTCATAATTACTTACAAATTAATTAGTTAATTCATTAGATTAAGTTTCCTAATCAATCTTAACTAATTTTCTAATTACATAACTAATTAATTAGACATATTATTTCATATATTATAATCTCTAATTAAAATTAGGATATCTAATTAAGAATTAGATTATAACAATTTAACATTTAATTTAGTTTACTTGGCTTGTTAATTAGGCCATTATTTGAAGCATTTCTAGCCATTGATTAATTCAATGGTTAGGATTTAGGTAGACTTTTAATTTAGAAGACTAAATCTAAGCCATTGGATCCTTCTCCTTTAAATTCTAGCCATTAGATGTGTCTCCAAAATAAAGGATCAAGATTACTTCTTCTTACTTTTAATCCAAGGGTCATAATTAGTCTTTGCTACTTTTTTAAGACCAAATCTCCACCCTTGATTAATTCTTCATCCAATGGTCATAAATGGTTTTTGTCACTTTTTAAGACCAAATCTCCACCCTTGATCAATTCTAAATCTAATGGTTGTAAATGGTCACTTTATATAATTAATTTTACACCGTTGCTTAAATCTACGATCGATATTGAAGCTTGCCTAATTAAGTTTATTCTCACACCATTGATTAAATCAATGATGATTATCTTATGTTTCTTTATTAAATTTATTTCTTAACCGTTAATTGAATCAATAGTGGATATCCAAACCACCAATGTTGACTTAAGCAATATAATTTCTATTTTTATCTACTAAAAATCCCACGAAAGAATATATTTACTGTATTTTTATCACCCGATAATTAAATACAGTACAAAACAAATTTTCTAAAACTATTTTCGGATTCAGGTTTAGTAAGATCTCCTGTCTCCGTCTAAACAGTACAAATTTTTTTATGCATAAAATTTTTTTCACTTTGCGGGACCCACCTGGGCCCACATACAGTAAAAAAAATCATAATTACACATAAAATCACAAAAATTAGAAAACGTATGAAAATCAAGTCAGATTGTTAAAAATAATTAATAGTCAAGAGAAATAAATACAGAAAGACTTTCTCTGGCCCAAAAATTATTATTTTCCTGACACAGAGTAAATCACTCAAAACGATCAAATACGCTAGCGGAATAAACAAAATAATTTTGCAGCATCCAGAAATTACTAAATAGTAAAATTCTGTTAGCTGTCAAAATTACTGTTTATAGGATAGGAAATTTTGGGGTGTTACAATTTTTCCCCTCTAAAAAGAAATTTCGTCCTCGAAATTTCATGACCATGATTTCACACCCTCGGAATAAATAATGACATTATTCCTCATTTATCTTATTTTCCAATTCCCATCAAGCTTCCTCTCTTACATCTTGCTATACTATTCTAATCCCACAAAATCTCTTTGCTGATGTTCAACTTCTCCTGATCAAACAGATATCTCAGACTCCTATCATAGAGATTTTGTTGGTTATTACTGAAGATGTTGAATGTTACTCTAGAAAGAAAGAATTTCCATATCTTTGATATCAACATAACAACAACCGATCTTCATTTATGCCTAGAATAGTTTTTCTCAGATAACTTCCAACTAATGTAATGAAATGTTCAGCTAATGTAATGTATTACTTAAAATTTCCTTATCCTCGTATCACTACATATTCTAGATTTTTGCTTTTAACAGGAAATGTCTCACTAACCAAGTTCTCCTTTCCACAGCACGATACCAGATACTTCCATAAATTTTTTTTTCTACAGTTTTCCATTACCGTCTTAAGTTTTCCCATAGAAGGATTGTTCCAATCTTTTGAAAAATTCACCACACTTCTGCTGCGTTACTCAGATACGTTAACACGGATACAAATATAGAAATATCCTTTCTTGCAAGATATTCATTCAGTTGCAGGAGATGAAAGAAAACATCATGGAAGATAACAAAATGAATCGAACCTGTTATCGAACATATCCAGCAAAGAATTGGATGTAACCCGATTTTCAAGAATAAATTTTCTTTGGATTACTCACACTCTGTTGAAATAATCTCATTGGATATGGTTGGAAAATAACCAATCCATTTTCAAAGACCACGTCTGTTTATGAAATAGATCAAAGAAAATAACCAATCCATTTTCAAAGACCACGTCTGTTTATGAAACAGATCAAACTAACACAAAATTTTTGAACAACAAATCAAACTAACACAAAAATTTGATCCACAACAATAATTTGAATAACTTGAGTAGCTCGACAGCTAAGAATAGAAACAGAAGTAAACAAATCAGAGGATAACGAATAACTCTAACATATATTTGATCTACTCAATCATATGTTATAAAGAATAGGTCACTCACAGAAATATTCAATATGGTTTATAGGATTAACTCCAATGACGCAATCTCTATTGATTAAATCTTCCGCTCAGAACACTCCCGTTCCATTCAGAGTAACAACTTCCCTTACTATCAAAAATTTTACTAATAGAAAACTCTATTTTCAAAGAACACATCAGAGATTATACTATTTGGAAATGTGTCCAACTTTTTCGCAAATTGTTTTCTTGACGTACATTTCTTCATTTAAGTACTTTCTTTCACATCACTTACTGCTTTTGGTTTCCTCAATGGTTGTAAATTCATCTTCCATCGAAATCAATTACTTTCTCAACATCCTAAAAATATCAGGTTCCAAAATTACGAAATCTTATATTCCAAGACTGATTCTCTTCCATCAGATCCTAAACTTCAACTTCCAGTTTCCACTGAACAGCGGTCCTTTGTTCGTGCAGTCGTCTTTCCACATTGCTCACGTTGCTCCCGTCAATCTTCCTTCCACATTACTCCTATTGCTCCTATAGTTGCAACTGCATTACTAGTAACATGTTCCACTTCCACACAAGTATAACTATCCTGAGCCATTCTCTTTTTTTTTTCTCGAGACGTCCAGATCGAAATATAATGGATCTAATATCCATTATAAACAACATTATTTCCCTTTGGAAAAACAAACACAGAGAACACAACACAAGCAAAATAGACCTAATCACAAACCCCAAAAGACTCAAACCGTGCTTTGATACCAACTAATGTAACACCCTAGCTCTGACACCAACTAATATAACACCCTACCTAGGGCATCACATTTCTGACTTCCGACTCATAATCTGAAAATAAGTTCGCACAAAGTTTGAGTTATAAAAGATGAGTTTCAAAATTTCTTCTTTACTGAAACGTAAATTTACTGAAAATATTAGGTAATATTGAAAATCATATTTTAACTATTCATTATGCAATATTGACACCAATTAATATCATAAATTAAAGAGAAATATAAAATTAACAGACTTATTTTTTTTTTTATAGTAGCAAACACCATGACGGGTCCTACTTAATAGCACGGTACAACACTAATGGAAAATTTTAACATACTTATTCCTTTTTCTGTCCATCTTGATGCATCAGACATCTGTTCCTTTGTCAACACTGCACACCTTCGAGTCCTGAATGCCACTCCTTATTGTTATCTCCAATCTCATAGTATCCATCCCGTTATGTCTAAGACAACTTGATCTTTCTATTATTTAATTTTAACAGTACAGACACAGCAAAACAATATAACAAAGAGGTGAGATTACCTACACCAATACCAACATGGCAGCACAAAGATAACACAAACAGCAATATTATACAGATAGATTATACCATAATCATGCTATCAGCATTAATCAACTATCATCATCTAATCATTTATCAGTTCAATCATCATCCAAGTACTCAAAACAATTGTCATAGCCAACATTCCTCAATTAATATATCATACAGATATAAATGCTCAGATTTATGCATATGTACAAAGATTCAGTTTATCAAAAATGACTCCATGGAGGTTTTCACAATTTCGAGAAGAATGCTCTGGTCAATTGTCAGCCTTAGCTCGAAGACAATCTCCCAGTTGTTGAAAAGAATCGTGTTCTTGTCGGGTATCGTCAATGCATTGTAACGGACTGCATCGCCAAGTGGCACAGGGTACTCGCCAGCTATCCACTGGTTGACCGCCGCGCCTCGACGCCCCCAAGATCCATCATAGACCTCACTATCAATTCTCATTCCCTCTTCAACCACAAGAGCCATAATAGCTATTAGCTATCTTTTATACAATGTATGAATTTATCAGTGCAAGTCCAACCCCAACTGGCCAAATCTTTTCAATGCATATATAATGCACCAAATTCAAATAAGACATCTCTTTCCAATGTATATAAAATACATCAAAAGCCAATCATAGGCAAACTCATCATTTTCTCACAGTGTTCATACACTATGTTATCTTGTTTTTATAGTCATAAAGTACTTCTGCCGTATTTTCACAAAATTGCGCAACATTTCCATTATGTTTTCACAATTCCAAAATGTTTCTGTTACAGTTTCAAAATATTGTAACACTTCTGTTACGTTTTCAAATTTTTGAAACATTTCTGTTATATTTTCACGATACCGTAACACTTCTGTTACATTTTCAAAATGCCGCAACTCTTCTGTTGCATTTTTAAATCACGTACTAATTTTTTAACATTTTTCTTAATCGCATAAAAATAAACGTTTCTCAAATCGCATATTATTTTTCCACTGTTTCAAAATCGCATATCTTAAAAATCATTCTTTTAAGTTACGTAAATCATTTTCTATCATTCTCAAAATATTTAAAACACTTTCCAAATCTCATAACAATTTTCCACCATTTTTCAATCACGTAAAATATTTCTCAATATTCCAAACATTATTTTGGACTTTCAAATAAGTCAATATCATTTTCAACACATTTTTAAGATACGTAATTAATTTTTCACCACAATTCTATTACAAAAAATATTTCTCAACCTTCAAAAAATTCCATTTCATCTTTTCTTAAAATATTATGACTTTGTATTTCATTTTTCACATTTTCTTACTCAAGAAAATCTTTTTCCATGTTTCTTTACTCAAGAAATTCTTTTTCAAATATAATCCACAAAATTACCTTTCCATTGATATAAATCAATGTTTCAAATCTTAAAATTTCCAAATGTACTTTAAAACTTGAAAATAAGTTATACTTGAGTAAATTCTCAAAATACCATTATATTCTCCCTTTTTTCCCAAATCATTTCCAAATTAACCTACTTCAAAATAAATTGAAGTTTGAAAACATTTTCGTTTACAAAACTTAATTTTTCAAGTGAGTAAAATACTCTGATTCCCTTTTCAAATTTCTTGTATTAAATCAATTATATTTTCACTTGAAAAATTACTTTGTTTCATCAAAATCTAGGCATTATTATTTGAAAAATTATCAAAATAATTTTCCTTTTAAATTGATATGGTTTTACACAAACAAAACAATTAAAGTTTTATTTTCAAAACCAAAGTACCGATTGGTCATAAAACAAACCCATTTGTTCAAATTCATTTTCACTTTCTTTGCAAATCCTTTTTCATTCTTAGTCAAAAATCTTTTCCTTAATATATATTTTCTCAAAATCACTTTTTATTGATCTAGTCCTACAAAATCATATTGAGTTGTTTTAATTATTGTTTCTTAACTTTAAATTTCCTAACGTTTTCCAAAACCCAATAAATAAATTCTCTGTTAGAAATTTTAAGTTACAAACGTTTTCCTTTATATTTCTAAATCACTTTTAAAAATTGATTAATTTGAAGTTCAATACTTTCAATCTTCTTTTTCTTTTATTTATGAAAATTCCACTTCACTTAATTTATAACACTTAATTCCCTTTTCAAAAATCCTTATTTGAAAATTCTTATATTTCATAGCATCAAAACATTTTTCTAAATTATCAAAACCTTATAGATGGCCATTGGAAGCATGAAATATTTTTCTTCTAACTTAAATAAATTCCATTCTTGTTTCTACACAAAATAAATCAATAAAATTTCATTTTAAAATTTGTGTTCATGTTTTCTTAAAATAAACAAACCTTTAGTTCATTTTCCATACTCCTCAAATCAATCCAATTTTATTCTTCCATAAACATATTAATTTGTAAACACCTATTTTGAGGTGTCTTGGCCGAAATTCTCATTGTTCTAGGGATTAAAATTTAATTTCCTTGTTCTTGAAAATTTTCAACATTGACCCAAATCAAGGGCATCAAAACCGTAACTCTTCCTTGGCCATTAGAACCAAGATTAATTTTCTTTCCATCCACACATCATGGCATACATATATATATTTCATCATAAATATCACAAACATGTCATATACTCATCATGCATATTATAAGTATACTATCAAAGCCATAAAATCATGTAAAGTATATTAAGCATAGACAAAAATAATCAAAGCACAAGAAAATAAAGCAAAGCTCATAAACACACAATTAATTATTACATAACCATGGATTGGAATTCTCACATGAATTCACAATCCATCAAATATAAGACCATCTCTCACCACCATAATTGGTTGGTGAGATGGATCTCCCTCTTACCTCTTGAAGATCCTCAAAGTTTCTTGATTTTGCTTCTCTTTCCAAGTCCTTCAACACCAAGGGCTTCTCAAATTCAAAACAAAATACATAGAAATTAGTATACTAAGCTTGATTAAGAGGAACCATGGATCAAACATGGTTTAGATCATGAAAAAGAAGAGAAGAAATGAAGTCTTCTTATACTTCACCTCAAAAACTCCATAACTTTGTTCTTGAAGAAAGTCCATGAAGATGAATGATTTAGAGAAAGTCTCCAACATGAAAGTGTTTTGAATTGATGAAAGGATTCAAGATATGTAGCTGGATAAAATTATGAAAGATTGGAAGTGGTTCTATGGGTAGTGACCGAATAGCTCAAAGAATAGAGAAAATGGTGTTCTTTGTATTTGTTCTTGGTATTCTTGAATAATTGGAAGAGAGAGAAGAGAGAGAATGGTCTTTGTGTTACTAAGTGTGATAGAAAATCAAAATAGAGGGCTGAATTGAAGTGGGTAACCGTAGGAGTGAAAGAATGGAGAGATAGAAATTTGTTTTGCATAATTGAAGGCTATCACATGCATGCAAAAGTCTTCCACTTTGTCATCCTTTTCTTTGGCCTAAAAAGGCTACTCCAACATGTCTCAACATGTCTCTTCTTCTTTCTTGCTTCTCCAACCGTCCCCCCTTTCATCATGCACTCCAAAGTTGTCATAATTACTTGCAAATTGATTAGTTAATTCATTAGATTAAGTTTCCTAATCAATCTTAACTAATTTTCTAATTACATAACTAATTAATTAGACATATTATTTCATATATTATAATCTTTAATTAAAATTAGGATATCTAATTAAGAATTAGATTATAATAATTTAACATTTAATTTAGTTTACTTGGCTTGTTAATTAGGCCATTATTTGAAGCATTTCTAGCTGTTGATTAATTCAATGGTTAGGATTTAGGTAGACTTTTAATTTAGAAGACTAAATCTAAGTCATTGGATCCTTCTCCTTTAAATTCTAGCCATTAGATGTGTCTCCAAAATAAAGGGTCAAGATTACTTCTTCTTACTTTTAATCCAAGGGTCATAATTAGTCTTTGCTACTTTTTTAAGACCAAATCTCCACCCTTGATTAATTCTTCATCCAATGGTCATAAATGATTTTTGTCACTTTTTAAGACCAAATCTCCACCCTTGATCAATTCTAAATCCAATGGTTGTAAATGATCACTTTATATAATTAAGTTTACACCGTTGATTAAATCTACGGTTGATATTGAAGCTTGCCTAATTAAGTTTATTCTCACACCATTGATTAAATCAATGATGATTATCTTATGTTTCTTTATTAAATTTGTTTCTTAACCATTAATTGAATCAATAGTGGACATCCAAACCACCAATGTTGACTTAAGTAATATAATTTCTATTTTTATCTACTAAAAATCCCACGAAAGAATATATTTACTATATTTTTATCGCCCGATAATTAAATACAGTACAAAACAAATTTTCTAAAACTATTTTTGGATTCAGGTTTAGTAAGATCCCCTGTCTCCATCTAAACAGTACAAATTTTTCTATGCGTAGAAAAATTTTCACTTTGCGGGACCCACCTGGGACCACGTAAGGTCACCTGGGCCCACCTAGGACCACCTGGGCCTACATACAGTAAAAAAATTCATAATCACACATAAAATCACAAAAATTAGAAAACGTATGAAAATCAAGTCAGATTGTGAAAAATAATTAACAGTCAAGAGAAATAAATACAGAAAGATTTTCCCTGGCCCAAAAATTATTATTTTCCTGACACGGAGTAAATCACTCAAAACGATCAAATACGCTGGCAGAATAAATAAAATAATTTTACAGCATCCAGAAATTACTAAATAGTAAAATTCTGTTAGCTGTCAAAATTACTGTTTATAGGATAGGAAATTTTGGGGTGTTACAAAAACTCACACTTTGATAGCTTGGCAAACAGTTTCTTTTCACTAAGGATCTCTAAAACTATTCTGACATGTAGCTCATGTTCTTCCATTATTTGAGAATAGATAAAGATATCATCTATAAACATAACTACAAACTGATCTAGCTAAGGTATAAAAATCCTGTTCATGTAGTCCATGAACACCGCTACTACATTTGTCAACCCAAAGGACATTACAAGGTTTTCATAATGTCCATACCTAGTCCTAAAATCAGTTTTTGGAATATCTTCATCCTTAACCATTATCTTATGATATCCTGACCTTAGGTCAATCTTGGAGAATACTGATGCTCCTCTCAACTGATCCATTAGATCCTCTATCCTAGGCAATGGATACTTATTCTTGATGATTACCCTATTCAATTGTCTATAATCTACATACAGTCTATAACACAGGTGCTCCCCAAGGAGAAGCACTCGACCTAATGAAATATTTCTTTAGAAATTCTTTAATTTTCTTTTTGAGCTCTTCCAGTTCTAGATTTTCCATCCTATACGGTGCCATAGAAATAGGTCCTGTCCTCGGTACTAAATCTATAAAAAAAACTCTATATCTCTAGTGGGTGGCAACTCAGCTATGTCTTTCGAGAATACTTCTAGGTACTCCCTCATAATTGGTATATTCACTAAGCTCTGCTCAACCTCTATGCTAAGTGAGAAAAGAAGAACATACCCTTGAGCTCCCTCCTCCAAACAGTGATTCATTTGGTTTGCATTGAGATACACAAACTCGGAAGGGTTAACTTTAGTAAATACATCAGACATAAACACTAGGGTTTTATCTGCATAGTTAAAAACTACATGGTTAGAGGACAACCAATCCATACTAAGAATAACATCAATATCTACTAAAGGTAAATAGATAAGATTCACAAAGAATATCCTATCTTCTAACTTTATACAATAATTCAAACAAATTTAGAAGTTGTGACTGAGTTACTAGTGGGATTGGAAACAGATAAATCAAAAGGAAGGTCTGTCATAGGCAAATTGATAATTATGATTTTTAACATATTAATTATCCACACAATTACCTTATTAATGATGTCCAGATTGTAATTAAGTGATCTTAGCACTCATTTAGATCATTGGGTTGAATTGGGCTTTAAAGTAAAATTTTTAGATTTTAATGCTTATTGACAGTGGTTTAGTATTTTGACCATAACTTGAGTTGTAGATTTCTGATTTTGATGTTCTTTGCTAGGAAAGATGAGAAAAATATCTACAAGTTTTGTGAAATGTCAATTTGGAAGATTCAGATGTTTACATGGTCAAATATAGCCTTGAAGTTGGACCAGTGGTACAATTACGAATTCTGGACACACCTTCATTATTTTAGGCATATCTCACTCATTTCAAGCCCAAATTAAGCATATGAGCACTCCTTGGAAAGCTTACTTCAAAGGCTATCTGATGGACTTGATTTGAATTAGAGATTATGACAGAAATTCAAAAGATGGAAACGTGAAAAAAGTGAAAGAATCATTGGAAGGTGGGAGACACACTTTCATAATGAGAAAATAATTCAATGGAAGGTGGGAGACACACTTTGATAATGGAGGAATAATTAACAAAAGTGGGTGAACCACTTTTGACTCTTAGTGAATGATTAAGAGGAGAGCAATCAGATTTGTGAAGAAATAATGGAGAGTTTCTACGTAGAAGTGTGAATGTAGTTTTAGTTTTTGGGATTTTGGAGACTTCTCTTCTTCTCTTCCTCTCCTCCTCTCTCTTTGTTATTTTCATTTTTTGTATGGTTCTTGAAGGTTCTCCAATGGTGGTGGCTATGGAGAGCTAAATTTCTTTAATCAATCCAAGAGATTGACATTCTTGATGATTAATCTTGAGATCTTGTTTTAATTGCTATACATTCATCTATTAATCAAGTTTCTCTTTCTCTTCTTCTCTTATTTAAATTCTGATTTAATGCTTAATTTGATTAGGATTTGCATATGTTAATTGCGTAATTATCATGTGCCAAAAGATGAATTCAGAGGCTAAACAATGCATCAAAGGTGTTTGATGAATTTTTAGCTTGGTTGGATCTTGGTTTTTAAGTTAATTTGAGTTTTGGATGGATGCTTAATTTGTCTAACCTTAATTAATTGAATTCTAGAAGCGTTTCTAGTAGAAGATCCATGGATTATTGAGAGGCGTCTTGATGTGATCTAAGACCAAGGATTTGGTTGATAGTTGAACGAATTTATAAAGATCAAGGATGGATTAAAATCAAGATTGGTTAATTCTCTTGGATTTGTTGTTTTCTTAATTTTGTTTACTCATTTTAATTGTTCTTTGTTGTTTAATCTTGCAAAACTTTTTCCCCCTGTTTATTAACCTCTTAATCTGACTTCATAATTAGAATGATCTACGGGCTCGACCCGGTGTTACCTTATGCTGCAAGTAGTTTTGGTAAATCGATTATAAATTGATTTAAATTTGGTAATCTCGTCAGTTGTCACAAATCAAGCAACTTCATACTATCATAAGAAACAAAGATGTGGGATGCTCCCGAATCATATAAAACTGTTAAAAAGTGATCATGAATTAAGCATTTACCTTGAATCAGACTTGAAGACTGGGTCATCTCCTTACCATTCAAAGTATAAACCTGTCCTACTGCTTGTGGTCTAGGGGTAAAAATAGTTTTCTACTTCTGTGGGCAATCTCTAGACATATGTCCTAGCTGTCCACATGTATAACAAACTGACTGCCCTGCCAAGCAAGGCCTGTCTCCATGCTGTCTCCCACACTTAGGACATTTAAGGCCCCCTACTCCTCCTTAAACCTATTTACCCTTGGCTTGTTGGTGATCGGGTTTTGGAGTCTCCTTCTTCTCATCAAACCTCTTCCTCTTTTGGAAGTTCTATGTTCTTTACTCTGGTTAGGGTTGCAAACCACCATATTCCACTATTCGACATTTATTCACCAATGACATTTATTCACCAATGACAAAAAGTCTTAGATCTCAAAGGGCCTAGCAGCCCTCCATATGTCCTCTATCAGTCCTTCCTCAAACTTCACACACTTCCACTTCTCATTAATGTGGAGGGATGAGAACTTTGACAATTCATTGAATTTGGCCATGTACTGACCAATAGACATGCTACCCTGTTCTAGCTTCAGGAACTCCATCTCTTTTGCATTATGAAAATTCTGAGGGAAGAACTTCTCCAGGAAAAATCCCTTGAAGATTTCCCAAGTTACCTATGTTCCTGAGGCATCCAACACCTGCTTTATATTTGTCCACCAATCTTTTGCCTCCTCCTCTAACATGTAGGAGACAAAAGGCACCCACTGTTCGTTAGAGCAAGCCATAACTATGAAAATCTTCTCCATTTCCTTAAGCCAACCTTCAGCTTTGACTAGGTCGTACTCACCTCTATAGGATGATGGAGTAGACTTCTTGCACTCTGAGAGCTCCTGGAAGTTCAGATTCCTTCCAACTGGAGCCTCTTGGACTGGTTGCTTGGGCTAAACTGGTGGTGGTACTGGTGGTGGAGGTTGTTGAGTTTCTAATCTCTCCAAAATTCTATTTGTAGCAGTTGTTTGATCTTGCATTACTTTTGTCATTGCCATAAAGGCCTCGACCATGCTAGTACTATCACCAGAAGAATTTTCATTCCCTCTAGTTCTTCTAGGAGAAGTCATAGCATCCTATACACATAACACATTAAGTATCAAGTTAATTAGTCTCAATACCATGTAATAGTGCAATAGTATCTAATAACATCCAAAACATAATGCAAGTTATGCAAACATCTCACAAAAGAGACAAGAAATACACAACACACATTAAAACTACAAACATGCCTACGCATAGTCAGTTCATACCCCAACTCAACAAGATGAACTACTCTGATACCATAACGTAACACCCTAACACATTTATCTCGATCGAACTTATATATGAAAACATAAAGCATTAATCATGTTACTTCTATTCTTACTATCATACTAATCCCATACAATTAAACAAATAAATATGGAGAGCCATGATAAAAGTAGGTCATAAATATATACATCAAAACCTCAAAGGCGTAGTGTCATATTTATAACAAAAAAGCTACCATTAAAGTACAATTGAAAGTACAATATACATGAGTTATTCATAGAACAAAAACTAAAAACTATCTAGTTTTGTTGCTCCTTCTTCAGCTGTTTCACCCCCTTACTAGGGTCTAAACTTGCTTTTACTAAGGAAACATATAAATAGGTGAGAACATAAAAATTCCCAGTAATATACATATATCACATGGAATTCACTAATATAAATTGCATATAAACATAATTGATAACAACATTATACAATTTTCCATACAACCGTATAATGTATAGAAAACTAATCTATCACGATATTACACAATCGCCCATACAACTGTATAATACTAACTAAACTTGGCAAGATTGCTTAACTCGCTTCATTGCCTAACTTAGGACTTAACTCATCCTAAGACTCTTGTTAGTAAGTTTATCTCATTTTACTACACTTACATAAGGTTGATCATGTTCCTCATGTTGCTTGACAAATAGCTTGGCTCACTTCTTTGTCCTAGGTAAAGTGTTGTACATACACTTACCTCTTCCAATTACCTCCTTAATAAATAGCTTTACTCACTACTATGCAAGGTTAAGGGGTTTAACTCACTCCCTTAATAAGGATAATTATGCTATGATTCATCTTTTAACAAGTAAAAGAATCAACTCTTTACTAATACTCCACTTTTTCGTAACTTAATAAGGTAATAGAGTTATTCTCTAAAAATTTGCATAACTAGTTCAACCTTAGCTAAAGAGAGTAGGTTATGCTTTTATGATAAGTCTAACGTCCTTACCAAAGTTGTATCTACCTTACCTTCCAATCACAACTCAAGTGGTATTCTAAGCCACGCAAGTGTGTTTAAGGTCCTAGATACCTATTTCAAGTAATCCATAACTATTGAATAACTTAAAGTTCAAACTTGCCCTTATGTGCTAGGTGGTTATTCCTTTGGTGAAATATCCCTAAAAGTGTCTTACTACACTTAAGAAAACATATACAAATGATCTCAACTAGCAAGGAACCTCAAAACATCAAAAATAACAATCTTGGAAGTTCTTAGAACTCACGCCTTGGCACAGCCCTGTCATGCCGCGGCGCCAAGCTCTCTGCCTCATCACGTCTCGGCGTGGTTCACTCACGCTGCTATGCGTAGCTCTCGAGTGCACTCATGCCTCGGCGTGGTTCTCAGTCAAGCTGCAGTGCGAGGCATTTTCTACAGAATTCTATACAAAACAGCATTGTGCATTATTTCATTAGTTTCAAAATAGCTTCGAATAATATGAAATTGGCTCTTACGTGATTTCTAGCTTCACCAACAGTTCCTAAGTATGTTGTAACACTTCTACAACCTAATGGTTCATTTAAACTTGAGTTAAAGATCAAAACCACAAAGTCACTACTTCTTGCTTATACTTCCACTCTAGGAAGTATTTGATCTTTTTCCAAAATAATCTAATTCAATAATCTGTAATTAACACATTTCAATCACTGAAAACAAGAACTAACAAGAAATTAGATTCTTGACATCTCAAACCTATTTTCCCATCTTTGTAACCTAACTTCAAACAAAGCAAAGATGAAGGGAGAAGAATGAGTTTCTAGGTTAGAAACCCCTACCTCAAGTTCTTGATGATGGTGGCTGCTCAATCTTGGCCTTACCCTTCCCTATCTTCCTCCTTTCCTCTTCCTCCTTAGCTTTCTCCTCCTTTCTTTCTTGGCTTTTTGTTGCTTCCTTTGCTACTTCGTGAGAGAGAAATGAGTGAAAACATATAAGAATGGAATGAAAATATCAAGAAACTTAACGCAAATATAAGGTTTCCGTTTCATGACTTGTTTAACCTAAATTTAACACTGAAACTTCCTGATCTGCTAAGACCTCTTAGATTTACCTAAATCAAGTTTTCTGTAACACCCCAAAAATTGTTTGTTTCATCATAAATAGTCGTTTTATAATATTTGTGGTATTTGTGAATTTTTGTGGATTTTTCAAAAATATTGAATATTTTAATATATTTCTCATTTTACGTGCGCACTGAGCAGAGCCGGTGTAACACTCCAAAAATTATTTATTTTATGATACATAGTTATTTTATAATATTTGTGATTTTTGTGAATTTTTTCAAAATTTTTGATTATTTTAATATATTTCTCAATTTACGTGCACGCTGAGCGAGGCCAGGAAAATGAAATATTTTTCCTGAGGCTGGTAAACCTTGGACTGTGAAAACGTCAATGGGGGATCTTACCAAAACCCGAGGCTGGGCACAATTTATGAGGTTAACATTTTTCAAAATTTATCAGATAAATAAAATCGCGATGCGTTCCATTAAATAAAATTTTTTTTGCAGTGCGCTCTATTATCCATTGGACAATACATACTGGCTTAGTAAACTGTAACAATTATCTATTGGGTAACAACTTGTAGTAAAAATCCTTATCACCTTATCTAGAAATCTACTTTATGTCCAATCAAGTTGACTTTTGCAAAAAGCTAACAAAGCTTCTCAAGGAAGCTTTGCACAAAGCTTCTCAAAGAAGCTTTGATTTCCCTCCTTTCTCTCCCATGTGGCCACGGCAATGAGGGGGAAATATGACTAAATTTTATCACATTTGCACTTATGCCATCCATCCTTTCACTTTTCAAAAACCCTAAAACACTTTACTATCATTTTCTCTCCCTACACTTCTCTTCTCTTATTTTTCTCTCAACCTTTTCTCTTCCTTCTCTCTTCTTCTTCCCACAGAAGCCCACATCCTTCCTCCCCCATTGTTGCTTGATTTCAAGTAACCATCTTGCTTGAATCCCTTTCTCCCTTGAAGCTTTTCTTCTCTTGTTGAAATCACCTACGAAGAACTCAACTTTCCTCTCCATTTTCTCTCCTCTTCCACGACCAAGACGCCATTTTTGGCTACTCACATTTTCTTGCTCAACCAACCTTGTTTCTTATATCTTCTCATCATCTAGAACACTTTCTCTTTTGTGGCCATCAGTTGAATCAACCATTTTCATCTTCTTCCACAAGCTCTAAAAGTTTGAATCTTTGAGGTAAATTTATGACTTTTCCATTTTCTCTTCTCATTTTTGTGCTTAGTCATCTTTGTGACCAACAACTCCTCTTTTACGGTTTGATTTATTTATTGTGAAAGTTTGATGTCCTAGGGTTTGGTGGTGGTGGAGGCCGAAATCTACAAGGAGCTCCAAGGAAGTTCTTTGCTTGTTTTCTCTCTTTGTAAGAGGAAGATTATCCACTTCAACCTCTATTGGTAGTGGGAAACTTGTTTGTGTGTTGGTTGTGAGAAACCCATGTTAGGGTTACTTTCTTAGTTATGTGTTTTCCTAATGATCCTTGTATTAATTTTTCTCTATGTGGTTTATTGGTTGTATTTGTGTATATTGATGATCTTGGATTGATTTTGATGGATTGAAAATATGAATTAGAAACAAAGGTTCCTTGTTCTCCTTAGTGAGGCTCACGGCCATACCCCTTCCATAGGGTGTTCATGATTAAAATTTTATAACAAGTTGGAGAGATAACTAATCAAGTGAAAAACAATTAATGAAGCAATGAAAAATTTGGGTTCCTACCCCTTTGGGAGGCTCACGGCCTCTAGGGCCTTTTTGGCCCCAAGTATGTAATTTTTGGGAAACCTTAGAAATTAAGTAATTAAGTGTTAAGTAATTAATAATGTGATGGAAAAAAATTTTAATTGATAACCTAGAGTGATTTTTGAACTTAAAGGAAGAACAAGAGTGAGTGTGAGACTTGAGAACTTTAGAATAATGTTCTAAGTGAATATGATTTAATTTAAGTAAAGTACTTAACTAATTAAGAGAAATAAAGATTTAATGAGAATTACAAGTGAATTCCTCTAGAGAAAGATTTCATAAGAAATGTTAAATTAAAGTAAAACTTCATAATAAACCTTAACAAGTGTATTGTCTCATTTGAGAATTTGGTAATATGTTATTATGGGTCCATAAGTGAGACCGAAATTCTGTTTATGTTTAACTTGACCAAAATGTGGCATGCTATGGAAAAGTATATCATTATCGAATGTACATGAATATGCATTGAGTCATCATGCATTGTGAAAATACAATGGACTATTGTTAAGGCCATGTTGCCTAGGAGATTGAATCACACCTATGTGTGGGTGCGAATAGACTAATGTAGGTCATAATGTTGACCTTGGGGGCGTCAGGGTGCAGGTATCTCATAATGGTCAGTTGGTAGCTCCTCTAGGCCGTGGGATAGACCGATGCTAACGCACCGATGATCTGGACTGAGACACTATCCTATATCATGATCTAGTGTAGAATGTCTTGTACAATGTGATGATGTGCACGTTGATAATTGAGAAATTATAGCTCTTGTTGGCCACGGCAACCGAGTTACAAACATGTCTCCTGATCATTCTCTCAGATGTTTGTGTCTAGCTCCATGGAGTAGGATTTCAATATTATGTGCACGTGCATAGTGAGTCAACATATTATTTGGCATTCATTCGTATGGTGATTTAAACTGTTGTCTTATTGATGTTATAACTGCCTGGAATTGTTAAGTTATTTATTATTTGCTTCTTGATGCTGATTATTATTCCTGATATGCTATGTGGGCGTTTTGCGCCATTCCGTTTCTTTACTGCCATAATTGGTAATGAATGTAGGATGTCTTACCTCTTTTCTATATTTTTGCTATTCTGTTTATTTGTGTCTCCAAACACGTCAGTGAAGAAGGGGAAGTGCACGAATTCCCTGGCTTCTGGCACATCAATCTGGGTACGGATCACTGTGTCTACCTTGGGGACGTGACTGTGTCTCTTGCTTAGGGATGTTATGATCTGCCTATCTTTTCTTTTCATGCTCGCTTGTATTTGGAGTTTTTTTTGCCCATACTTAATATGGGGGGGGCGCTATTACTCCCCATAAGAGAATTCTTTCTTATCCTCTACACGAGCCCCCGCTCGTAACTCGGTTGCTACGATGAGGGTTTCCTCTGACAATGATGACCTTGAGGAGGATCCAACTATGGTTTCCTCTCATTCGCTTTATGGGCTGATGCTGTTGGTAGCTGTTGAGGGCTATCTATAAATCTTTTGGGGGCCTGATGATTTGTATTTTTGGTGGGCTGTATATGTGTAATCATTTTGGGGCATGTAAAACTTCTACCTTTTGTATATCTGGTGATGTATCTAAACAAGTATGATATGAGTATAAATACAAGTATGATGTATGAATGTATGGTTTACTTCTCGTGTTACTTTCTGTTGTAACCATGTATTATCATACCATTTTATTCTATAATAAAAGAAAAAAAAAGAAAATTCACCAAATGATTTGCACATTTACTACTAAATAGACTTATCTATATTAAAATGAACCGGGTCTTAGTTTACACATTTTGTTTCAGTTTCGTGGTTATGGTGTGACGTTCCTTCCTCAAAAAGAGGCGTTACACTAGTTTAGTATCAAAGCCCTGGTTTAAGTTTTCTTTTGGGTCTTTGTGGCTAGGTCTGTCTTGTTTGTACTGTGTGATTCTCTGTGTTTGGTATTTCGAAAGGACATATCTAATTCTTCCTTGTGTTTTTCATTCAGTCTACCCTGAAAAAGTGAAATGGCACGCGGTGGAGGCATGGCAGCAGCAATCGAAGTAATACAATGAATGGCATACATCATTGCACAATAAACTAAGAGAGCTGCTCAACAACAGGAAAGGGCTGCACAGCAGCAAGAAGCTTCAGCTGATGCTCAAAATCTGTCGGAGTTCCATTGTAATAACCTGCCTCAGTTTAGGGGAGAATTTGATCGAGAGAAGGCTAGTCTTTGGATCAAGGAGCTGGAGAAAATTTTCAAGGACATGAACTGTGCCGATGACAAGAAGGTAACCTATGCTGCTTTTATGCTAATCGGAGACGCAGAAGATTGGTGGAATAGAGCGCAGAGATTACTAGAAGCTGAAGGTCGAGTAATCACCTGGGGGGTATTCAAGGATAAGTTCTTGGAGAAGTATTTCCCAGCAAGCGCAAGACATGCCAAAGAGAGGAGTTCCTTAGTTTGAGGCAAGGGAACTTGACTGTCAGCGAGTATGCCGTGAGGCTCGAGAGCTTGTCCAAATTTTTAACATATTTCCAACACTAGCCAGATGAGGTGTAGAAGCTTCAAAAATTTGAGGAGGGATTGAGACATAACGTGAAAAGGGTGATCATAACCTTGAGGATCAACTAGTTTTCAGTGCTGTTAGACACATGTTGCCGAGTGGAAGGTTTAGATCAGGCGCGGGACACGAGAAATCACAACTTTGGACCTACTAGGTTCTAAAGAGGAGGTGGCAGCAATGCAAACCGCTTTCAAAAGAAACCCTATTCCCGACAACTGGGAAGTCAGCAACAGTCATCTGGTGGAGGTTCCAGCGAAGGTTCTGGTGGAAATCGAACTGGTCAGAATGTGGCGTTTTCACCAAAGTGTTTGAGGTGCAGGAAGGATCACCGAACGAGGGATTGCACCATCAAAGGAATAATCTATTTTTGATGTGGAAAACCTAAACACGTCTCTAGGGACTACAATCAAGCTAAGGCAGAGCCTTCAGTTAACACTGCACGAGCTGCAAAACTGCAAGTAGGAGGCCGAGTCTACACTATGAGCGGAGCGGAAGCCTCTAAATCTGAAGATCTGATACAAAGAAACGGTACCATAGGAGGTAATCTTTTGACTGTACTGTGTGACTCTAGGGCAACCCACTTTTTCATTTCTTATGATTGTGTGCGACAACTTAGTTTACCTGTGTCTTCCTTACCTTTTGACCTGACTGTTTCTACCCCTACTGCTAAACTTGTTGTTACCACCAAAGTTTGTTTAAATTATCCTTTGATTATTGAGGGTCGAATCTTTTCTATTGATTTGATCTGTTTACCTCTTTCCCAATTAGACATAATCTTAGGAACGGATTGGTTGTCTTCTAACCATATCCTGTTAAACTATTCTAGTAAAACCATAGTTTTCCCTATGGATGAAGTTTCTAGATTTTTTACGGCTAACCAAGTTTGAGATTTCTTGAAAGAAGGAGCTCAGGGATACGTGCTATTATCTTCCTTAGAAGTCAAGAGCAAAATAGATTTGGATGCTATTCCAATAGCTAATTAATTTCCTGAAGTCTTTCCTAATGACGTACCTGGTTTACCGCTAGAGCGGGAGATAGAGTTCACCATTGATCTTGTGCCTGGATCTGGTCCTGTATCTATAGCACCCTACAGGATGTCACCATTAGAGTTTGTTAAGCTTAAGAAGCAGTTAGAAGAACTCTTGGAAAAGTAGTTTGTTAGACCCAGTGTGTCACCATGGGGAGCACCAGTGTTGCTAGTCAGAAAGAAAGATGGGACTTAGCGATTGTGTGCGGACTATCGTCAGCTGAATAAGGTCACAATCAAGAATAAGTATCCACTTCCTTGGATAGATGACCTGATGGATTAACTGAAAGGAGCAGCAGTATTCTCTAAGATCGATTTGTGATTTGGCTATCATCAAATCCGAGTGAAGGTCGAGGATATTCCTAAGATGACTTTTCATACCTGTTACGGTCATTATGAATATCTTGCAATGCTGTTTGGTGTAACGAATGCACCTTCCATATTCATGGACTACATGAATAGAATCTTTCATCCTTACTTGGATAGATTTGTTGTTGTCTTCATTGACGACATTCTGATCTATTCTCAAAATTAGGAAGATTATACTGAACACCTCAATATAGTTCTCCAGATTCTGAAAGAGAAGAAATTGTATGCCAAACTGTCAAAGTGTGAATTATGGTAGGAAGAAGTTAAGTTTTTGGGTCATGTAATCTCGAAGGAAGGGATTGTAGTGGATCCGTCAAAAGTGGAAGCAATTCTGCAATGGGAAAGACCGAAAACAGTGACAGAAATTCAGAGCTTTGTGGGATTAGCTGGATACTATTGAAGATTCATTGAGGGATTCTCTAAGATAGCATGACCTCTTACTCAGCTCACGAGAAAGAATCAAGCCTTTGAGTGGACTAATGCTTGTGAAGAAAGTTTCCAAGAATTGAAGAGACAACTAACTACTTCACTAGTGTTAGTTCTACCTGATCCAAGTGAATCCTTCGAAGTGTATTATGATGCTTCATGCCAAGGATTAGGATGTGTGCTTATGCAAAATAGAAAAGTGGTGGCTTACGCTTCGAGACAGTTACGAGTGTATGAGAAGAACTACCCAACTCATGACCTGGAGTTAGCAGTTGTGGTATTCACTTTGAAGATATGGAGGCATTTTCTTTATGGGACGATGTTTAACGTCTTTAGCGACCACAAGAGCTTGAAGTACCTATATGACTAAAAGGAGTTGAATATGAGATAGCAGAGGTGGTTGAAATTTCTGAAAGATTATGATTTTCAACTTCTGTATCACCCCAGAAAGGCAAACGTTGTGGCAGACGCTTTGAGTAAAAAGATGCTTAGTATCTCTGCTATGATGATCAAGGAAAAGGATTTAATAGAGTAATTCAGGGATTTATGGTCCTTTGTGGAATTGGCACCGGGGAAGATTTGCATGAACATGGTCACTATTTCAAGTGAGTTAATAGAAGACATTCGAGAGAAACAGAAAGTAGATAAGTTTTTGCAAGAAGAAAAAGAACTAATGAAGCAAGGCTGTGTGACAACATTTGAGGAAGAAACTAATGGAATCATAAGATTCAAAGGTAGAGTTTGTAAACCCAGGGATCAAGAACTTAGAAAGTATATTCTCGAACACGCTCACACAAGCAAGTTGAGTATGCATCCGGGAATAACCAAGATGTATCAAGACCTGAAACGGTTATTTTGATGGCACGGAATGAAGAGTGACATTGCCAGATGTGTGTCATCTTTTCTGGTTTGTCACAAAGCAAAGGTTGAACACCAGAGACCGTCAGGAATGTTGTAACCCCTAGCTATTCCCGAATGGAAGTGGGATAGTATTGCAATGGACTTTATGGTTGGATTACCAAATACCAGAAAAGGTTATGATTCAATATGAGTAATTGTTGATCGACTTACGAAGTCAGCACATTTCTTACTAATCAACATAAAGTACAACATAGAGAAGTTGACTCAGCTGTATATTGGTGAGATCGTTAGGCTGCATGGTATGCCTACTAGTATTATTTCTTATAGAGATCCAAGGTTCACATCAAAGTTTTGGCAAAGTTTGCAAGGAGCGTTGGGAACAAAGCTATGTTTGAGTTCTGCTTATCATCCTCAAACCGATGGTCAATCGGAAATGATGATTCAATCATTGGAAGATTTACTCAGAGCTTGCGCTTTGGAACAAACTGGAAGTTGGGATGAAGTTTTACCATTAGTAGAATTCACCCACAACAGCAGTTTTCATTCGAGCATAGGGATGGCACCCTATGAAGCTCTATATGGATGACGGTGCAGAACACCCTTATGTTGGTACCAAGACGGAGAGCGCCTTACTGTTGGACCTAATCTTATACAACAAATGACTGACAAAGTCAAGATGATTCAGGAAAATATGAGGACAGCTCAGAGTCGACAGAAGAGCTATGCGGACAAGAGAAGAAAGCCTCTTGCGTTTGAGGAAGCGATCATGTGTTTTTAAAAGTCACGCTTACGACTGTGGTAGGCCGAGTTCTGAAATTTAGAAAACTTACTCCCAAATTCCTTGGACCTTACCAAATTCTTTGCTGGATAGTTCCAGTAGCTTACCAAATAGCCTTACCACCTTTTATTTCTAACCTTCACAACGTCTTTCATGTATCGCAATTGCGAAAATAAATTCCTGACCCGAGCCATGTCATAGCACCAGACATAGTACAATTGAAAGAAACTTAACCTATGAGGCACCTCCTGTAAGGATTAAAGATAGCAGAGTAAAGCAACTCAGAGGGAAAGAAATCTCATTAGTAAAAGTAATCTGGAATGACGCGACCGGAGATGCAACGTGGGAGTTAGAAGACAAGATGAAGAAGCAACATCCACAACTATTCTAAGGTATGAAAATTTCGGGGATGAAATTTCCTTTTAGAAGGGAGAGTTGTAACACCACAAAAATTGTTTGTTTCATCATAAATAGTCGTTTTATAATATTTGTGATTTTTGTGAATTTTTTTGAATCTTTTAAGAATTGTTGATTATTTTAATATATTTCTCAATTTACGTGCACACTGAGCCGAGCAAGAAAATAAAATATTTTCTTCGAGCCTAGTAAACCTTAGACTGTGGAAACATCGACAGGGGATCTTACTAAACCTGAGGCTAGGCACAGTTTACGAGGTTTACATTTTTCAAGATTTATCTGATAAATAAAATCGCGATGCATTTCATTAAATAATTTTTTTTTGCAGTACACTCTATTATCCGTTAGATAATACATACTGGTTTAGTAAATTGTAACAATTGTCTATTGGGTAATAGTTTGTAGTAAAAATCCTTATCACCTTATCTAGAAATCTACTTTATGTCCAATCAAGTTGACTTTTGCAAAAAGCTAACAAAGCTTCTCAAGGAAGCTTTGATTTCCCTCCCTTCTCTCCCATGTGGCCACGACAATGAGGGGGAAATGTGACTAAATTTTGTCATATTTGAACTTATGCCATCCATCCTTTCACTTTTCAAAAACCCTAAAACACTTTACTATCACTTTCTCTCTCTACACTTCTCTTCTCTCATTTTTCTCTCAACCCTTTCTCCTCCTTCTCTCTTCTTCTTCCCACATTAGCACCACATCCTTCCTCCCCCATTGTTGCTTGATTTCAAGCAACCGTCTTGCTTAAATCCCTTTCTCCCTTGAAGCTTTTCTTCTCTTGTTGAAATCACCTACGAAGAACTTAACTTTCCTCTCCATTTTCTCTCCTCTTCCATGGCCAAGACACCATTTTTAGCCACCCACATTTTCTTGATCAACCAACCTTGTTTTTTATATGTTCTCATCATCTAGAACACTTTCTCTTTTGTGACCATCTCTTAAATCCACCATTTTCATCTTCTTCCACAAGCTCTAAAAGTTTGAAACTTTGAGGTAAAGTTTATGACTTTTCCATTTTCTCTTCTCATTTTCGTGCTTCTTGGTCATCTTTGTGACCAACAACTCCTCTTTTATGGTTTGATTTATTTATTGTGAAAGTTTGATGTCCTAGGGTTTGGTGGTGGTGGAGGCCGAAATCTACAAGGAGCTCCAAGGAAGTTCTTTGCTTGTTTTCTCTCTTGGTAAGAGGAAGATTATCCACTTCAACCTCTATTGGTAGTGGGAAACTTGTTTGTGTGTTGGTTGTGAGAAACTCATGTTGGGGTTACTCTCTTAGTTATGTGTTTTTCTAATGATCCTTGTATTAATTTTCTTCTATGTGGTTTATTGGTTGTATTTGTGTATATTGATGATTTTGGATTGATTTTGATGGATTGGAAATATGAATTGGAAGCAAAGGTTCCTTGTTCTCCTTAGTGAGGCTCACGACCAACCCCTTCCATAGGGTGCTCATGATTAAAATTTTGTTACAAGTTGGAGAGATAACTAATCAAGTGAATAACAATTAATGGAGCAATGAAAAATTTGGGTTCCTACCCCTTTGGGAGGCTCACGGCCTCTAGGGCCTTTTTGGCCCCAAGTATGTAATTTTTGGGAAACCTTAGAAATTAAGTAATTAACAATGTGATGGAAAGAAATTTTAATTGATGACCTAGAGTGATTTTTGAACTTAAGAGAAGAACAAGAGTGTGTGTGAGACTTGAGAACCTTAGAATAATGTTCTAAGTGAATATGATTTAATTTAAGTAAAGTACTTAACTAATTAAGAGAAATAAAGATTTAATGAGAATTACAAGTGAATTCCTCTAGAGAAAGATTTCATAAGAAATGTTAAATTAAAGTAAAACTTCATAATAAACTTTAACAAGTGTATTGTCTTATTTGAGAATTTGGTAATATGTTATTATGGGTCCATGAGTGAGACCGAAATTTTGTTGATGTTTAACTTGACCAAAATGTGGCATGCTATGGAAAAGTATATCATTGTCGAATATACATGAATATGCATTGAGTCATAATACATTGTAAAAGTCCGATGGACTATTGTTAAGGCCATATTGCCTAGGAGATTGAATCACACCTATGTGCAGGAGCGAATAGACTAGTGTAGGTCATAATGTTGACCTTGAGGGTGTCGGGGTGCGGGTGTCTCGCAATGGTCAGTTGGTAGCTCCTCTAGGTTGTGGGATAGAACGATGCAAACGCACCGATGATCTAGACTGAGACACTGTCCTATATTGCGATCTAGTGTAGAATGTCTTGTACAATGCGATGATGTGCACATTGATAAATTGAGAAATTATAGCACTTATTGGCCGTGACAGCAAGTTACAGACATGTCTCTTGATCATTCTCTCTGATGTTTGTGTCTAGCTCCATGGAGTAGGATTTCGATATCATGTGCACGTGCATAGTGAGTTAACATATTATTTGGCATTCATTCATATGGTGATTTGAATTGTTGTCTTATTGATGTTATAACTAGATGGAATTGTTAAGTTGTTTACTATTTGCTTCTTAATGCTGATTATTATTCATGATATGCTATGTGGGCGTTTTACGCCGTTCGGTTTCTTTACTACCATAATTGGTAATGAAAGTAAGATGTCTTACTTCTTTTCTATATTTCTGCTATTCTGTTTATTTATGTGTGTCTCCGAAGACGTCGGTGAAGAAGGGGAAGTGCACGAATTCCCTGGCTTCTGGCCTGATTTTGATTAGCTTCTTGTTTGGATATGACGTCCTATTTGCAAGGCTTCTTGGGTTATACAAGGTTGACTTTTCATGGAGGTCTGGACTGTTGGCACATCAACCTGGGTACGGATCGCTGTGTCTACCTCGAGGACGTGACTGTGTCTCTTGCTTGGGGACGTTATGATCCGCCTATCTTTACTTTTCATGCTCGCTTGTATTTGGAGTTTTATTTGCCCATACGTGATATGTAGGGGGAGCGCTATTACTCCCCATAAGAGGATTCTTTCTTATCCTCTGCACGAGTCCCTGTTCGTAACTCGGCTGCTCTGATGAGGGTTTCCTCTGACGAGGAAGATCCTGAAGAGGATCCAACTATGGTTTCCTCTCATTCACTTTAGGGGCTGATGCTATTGGTAGCCGCTAAGGGCTATCTGTAAATCATTTGGGGGCCTGATGTTTTGTCTTTTTAGTGGGTTGTATATGTGTAATCATTTTGGGGCATGTAAAACTTTGACCTTTTGTATATCTGGAGGTGTATCTAAACAAGTATGATATGAGTATAAATACAAGTATGATGTATAATTATATCATTTTATAGTTTACTTCACGCATTATTTTTTATTGTAACCATGTATTATTATATCATTTTATTCTATAGCAAAAGAAAAAAAAAAGAGAATTTGCTAAATCATTTGCACGTTTACAACTAAATAGACTTATCTATATTAAAATGAACCAAGTCTTAGTTCACACATTTTGTTTCCGTTTCATGGTTATGGTGTGATTTTCCTTCCTCAAAAAGGGGTGTTACATTTTTCAGCTTCCAATAACTTTAAAATATATACTAAGATTCATTAAAAATATTGTTTCACCATTATCATATTTTTTTATATCTGTTGCTAGTCAATCGAGCATTAAATGTACAACCAGTATGCTTAAAAATACCAAACTATCTCTAATTATTCTCAAATTTTAACTATATCCTCTTTCACTTATTTGTGACTTAGAAACAAACTCTCTAAATTCATTTCCTTTAAATTAGCCATTTATGCTACTATCTGTGTCTTTTTAACTACTTTTCACACTCTGGGTTGCAACAAAGTGCCTAAACCAACTCCACTTGTCGCAAAAATTAACAAACATGTTAAATAAGTGTTATGCTACCTTCATAACCATAAAATAGTCTAACATGCTAAAAAGATGATGCTACATGGTGCATTTGTTAACCCAAATTATGAAATTTTGGGAAATTAATTGAGCAAGTTTGGTATTTTTAAGGAAACTACTCAGAAATAACCGGGACAACGAAGAAGCTCAGAAAATTATGAAATTTCATGGAGATGATAAGTAGAATATGGAGAATAATTTGGTATGGAAAATAATTTAAGGCAGGTATATTTACTTATATTACAGGTTCGATTTAATTTGAGAAAAGTAGTGCAGCTTATTTGGCGAATAGCAGTATATGAAAAATTATGAAAAAATGGATCTGAGGACTAAGTTGAATCCTATAACCTTTCCAAATACTTATGGACACTTGAAAACATAGTTTTGGAAGATTAAAGTGTTCCTAAGAGATACAAAAGTTCTTGCACCTTATTTTATTCTCACCCACCGCTTAAAACTTATATAGATTTTTCTACACCTCTTCTCACTTTTCTCACTTTATCTCCATATCATTCTCTTCAAGTTTTCCTCCTTCATTCTGCATGAAAATAGAATAGAGACAGAGGGAGAAAAGCTTCCTTTGGTTACTATAAAATTTCACTCCATCATCCTCCTATCATTTACCTTATTCTAAATTCTAATTTTACTTGTCACTGATAACATGCCCGAGAAACAGCCAACAAAAAAGGGAAAGAAGGAAGAGGAAAGAAAGAGAAAACGAAGGAGAAAAATCAAGGATTCAAGCTTCAAGGCTAAGAAATTAAGGTAGGGTTTTTTACCTTCATCTTGTTCATGATTTTTTAATTAAATTTATGACTCATAAGGCTATTAAATGTCAGGGTCAAACAAAGTTTAAATGAATGTTTGATTGTTTAAAATGGTTTATTTTCTTCCATTAATTTTTGGAATGAAAGTTTGATATATTGTGACATTGATTGTGGAGTTAATGATTCTTTATGTTGGGTACTCGGCCAGCTAAAAAAAAAAGGAGGAAACTCTTGTTGTTTTATGGTTCTAATTCTATACTTGTATCTTTCTTATTCTTTATTGAATGTTTGAATAA
Organism: Ormosia semicastrata; assembly: GCA_029884595.1. NCBI lineage: Eukaryota > Viridiplantae > Streptophyta > Magnoliopsida > Fabales > Fabaceae > Ormosia > Ormosia semicastrata. The sequence continues at coordinate 84,823,143 of JAQQTO010000060.1, forward strand.
AAACTTGAGAAATTATTTATGTAATGGGAGGTTTCGCTCTTGACCAAAGTAGGGCAGCACCTTCCAAAAGATGTTTTCATGTAAAAACCTTGTGTTTTATTATGAACCTTCTAATTTTCTATATGATTTTTCAGATAAGATGATGAATGGGGAATGTTTAGCTAAGAAACTTACAAATTGGTCATGAAGAGCTAGGCTTATTCGTGTAATGTTCTTGACCATGTATACTTGAATTGCTGTGTTATATAACTTGTATATGATTTGTTATGTATGAAAATGAATACTTGAACTACCAAGAATTTATAGAGAAGTATTGGTACTTGTAAAGGCTATATAGGCCGAATTGAGAATTTCAGGAAATATGGTAATCTCCATGTAATATTTAATGTGTAAGTGAGTGACATATATATATATATATATATATATATATATATATATTGTGGAAAGTTATTGAATAATGGATTGTGCATCGAACGATGAGTTTGGACTTGTATTCTTGTTGAGAATTGTGAACTTGTTGAGCAATGTATTCTTGTTGAGAATTGTGGAATGTGATGGATGAAGGCTAAATACATTGCTCCTTGATTATTCAAGTTGGGATAAGATGATAATTTGGATTTTGCATTGCTCCCTTAGTCATTAAGGTTGAGCCAGTAATGAATTTTTGAATTTGAGAATGCATTCCTTTGATTTTCAAGGTTGAGCTACAATGTATGGTTCAATGATCAGTCCTCGTGAGAACAGAATTTGAATTAAGAATCAGAATATGGACAATTATCCTTTAACGGGAAGGTAAGTAGTCCATGCTTCCCACTCAGTATCCTTTGTATTTTAATGAACCGTTGGTTCACTTAGTATAGTGGATTTTGGAGACGATCCTGTATGAGAGTAGGGTATTCAAAATTCCATTTGAACAATGGAGATGACCTCTTATGAGGAAGGGAGATCTTGTGTTCTTGGATAAATTCCTTACAGTATCAGTATCAGTATAATCCTCATGTATTAATTCCCTTATAGGATACTAGTGGTAGTGTAAGGCCCTGAATCAGTCCCTACCATAAGTATATAGAACCCGAGCTATATGAGTTGGCTCCCACCTTTGTGGTGCATGGGATATGGGTTCTGTGGGAAAGCAAGTATTTGAATGAGCATTGAGATTTGAATTGTATTTGTATGCCAAGATTTGACTTGAATGTGTATCTAAATATTTGAATGAGATTGGCACTACAAAGTTAGTATTTGGAAACAATTTCTAGAAAATTATCCGTGATTGAAATTTGTATTGAATTTGAATATGAATGTTGGTATGCTCGTTATATTATGAATACAAATATTTGTATGAAATGGAAATCATGGTAGTTGTGTTTGGTATGATTACTAGTATTACATATGTTTGGAATTTGTATTAATGATAAAGGATATTTTTGAAAAACTATTAAATAGAATTTTGTTTTGGGAAGAGAAAGGACCAAATTTGGCCTTTTACCACCCTTCTAATTATATATATATTCGAATTGAGTTTCAAGGAAATGTATTTTTTCCCAAAACAACTGAAATTATTGTGATGACACGTTTTCATAATAGAACTATTGAGAATTAGTATTCTCAACCCATTATTATTATGTATTCCATGATAATTTCAGGTTCAGTATTTACAAAGCAATGGAACGAACAGAGGAAGATATTTGTTTTTTTTTTTTGGGTTTAGATTTTTGTATAAAGAATGCATGGAAAATGCCTTGAAGGCATATGACATGTATTTGTACTATAATGTATACTTTGTATAGACATCCTTCAATATATGTAAATTATTATACACCCTGTTCAGGCTCATATTTTTTTTATATTAAAGAAAAGTCTATTCCAATTTTTGTGGTAAAATTTTAAGTGATGTGCTTACTATTATTGCTATGGTGTAAATCTGGATACACTATTGGTAATAATAGTAAAGGCATTTATTTTGGTATCAGAGCAGTGCATCTTGTTGAGCTGGGGTATGGACTAGCTATGCTTTGTTATGCATTTACCTTGTCGTCATGATGAGATGCATAGGTAGAATTGCATAACAGCCTTGAATTTGTATGTTATGGTTAATTGTCACACTGTTACATAATATTGAGCCTAGCCAACTCAATATATAATGGGCGGTCTGTGCAAAAGATTATAACATCGACCTGGCAAACCTAAAATGGTGGAGCCCCCGTTGTCAATAGTGTGCCAAACATGTTAGAGACTTTTAAAAAGTATAGCTAACGTTGTGAGAAAATAGGCAGCAATGACTAGTAGAAAGTTAAAGAATATAATTGTAGTGATGAGATGCATGAGTGATCCAAAGGTGTCACTTGCTGTTTAAATGTTAAAAGAAGAGGTTGAGCATTGGTGGGCTAGTATTTGAAGTTTAAGGGAAAGTATCGAGATTGAGATAACTTGGCTTGAACCAGTATTCTCCAATGAAGTTGCAAGAAGAGAAAGAGTCGGCATTCCTAGAACTTAAGCAAGGAGATATGACCATGAAGTAATACGAAGCAAAGTTTGAGAAATTCTTTAAATTTTCTTCATATGTTTGATTCATTTAAGTAATGTTTGAATAGATTAAAAAGATGTATGGGGATTACAAGATGCTTTGGGATCATCGTTGATTCTCAAAGCTAGTTGGAGGTTTGAATTTCTGGTTTGGTTTTAGTTTGCTTGAAGTATGTTTTGATGGTTAAAATAATTGGTTTTGATGGGTGTATGATGTTTCTTAAGTGTGGAATCTATTTTCAATGATTGAAATGGTGGTTTAAGACCTATTCTATGTAATATTATAAGTTATGAACCTAGAGAGGTTCATAGGAACCTTTGAGGATGAATTTGATAAAAGAGTTTTAGGTTGAAGGAGGATGCTTTATGCTTACACGAGCTAAAATAGATGTATAAGGTTTATGACATGATTAATATAACACCACGAAAATTGTTTATTTTATCATTTATCATCATTTTATAATATTTAAAAATTTTGTGAATTTTTGTGAAATTTTTCGAAAACGTCGAATATTTTAATATATTTCTCATTTTTCATAAATATATTTCTCATTTTATGTGCACACTAACCAAAGTCAGTGTAACACCCCGAAAATGATTTGTTTCAGCATGAATAGTCATTTTCCATTATTCATGATTTTTGGAGATTTTTTTAGAATTTTTCAGAAATGTTGAATATTTTAATATATTCCCCATTTTACGTGTGCACTGAGCAGAGTCAGTCAAACACTCCGTAAAATTGTTTGTTTTGTGATGAATAGTCATTTTTTAATATTTATGATTTTTAGGAATTTTTGTGAATTTTTTTAAAAATGTCAAATATTTTAGTATATTTCTCGTTTTACGTACGTACTGAGCGGAGCCGGGATCACGAAATATTTTCCCTGAGGCTGGTAAACCTTGAATTGTCAACGTGTCGACGGGGGATCTTACTAAATGCGAGGTAGGGCATAGTTTACGAGGTTTATATTTTTTGAGGTTTTATCTGATAAATAAAATCACTGTATCATAAAATTATCCGATGAACAATAAAATATTATTTTCATCAATTGTAATTTTTATTCACTGGGAAAATAATTCTAACAGTGTAATTAATCATCTATCAGATGCATTTAATTAAGGAGACAAGCTTACTATGCACTTTATTGAGAATTGTGCAAAGCTTCTCAAGGAAGCTTCTTGTAAATTTCCTCCAAACTTCCTATGGAAGCCACACACTCTCTCTCCTCTCCCCATGCACTCACGGCAGCAGCCCCCCTTGGGAGCACAAATTGTGCTTTAATTCATTTAATCAATTATATTCAAGTTTTCAAAATTCAAAAGCTACCACTTTATTTTTCTATTCACTTTCTCTCGCTACCATCATCTTCTTCAAGCTTTTTCTCCTCTTTCTCCCTACCAAGCCATTCGGCCAGCAGCCCATAATCCCCTCATCCATCACAAAATTTTCATCCAACCCCATTTTTTTAATCCTCTCCATCTCCTAAACACTTTTCTAGTTGGTGGTTCTTTGAAAATCCATCATTTTCACCATTTTCTTCAAGCTTCAAGCTTAGGGTTCTTTGGGTAAGTTCTTGATTTTTCACTTCCCTTTCCTTATTTTCGTTCCTATGGTCTTCCTTGTGACCATCCATGCTTCTCTTGTTTTCTCCACTTTGGTAAGAGGAAGACACTCCTCCTCAACTTCTTTTAGCACTTAGAAACCTTGTTTGTGGTTGATTGAGAGAAAACCCTAATGAGGGTTATTCTTTGTTTGCATGATTAGTATGTTTGCATGTTGTTTATAATGTGTCTATGCTATTAGATTGTTTGTTTGTGTATATTGATATATTGGATTGGATTAGAAGGCATGAAATGGAAGAAAATGATGTTGGATTGGTTCTTGGATGGCCACGGTTTTGCGAGTCCAAGTTTAGGGTTCTTTGTGAACAATTGTAACAATTGGAATTCATAATTTAATCAAGTGTACATTAGGTAATTAATGGAATAAAAAATTTAGGAACCTAATCCCTAGGGAGGCCACAGCCTCTAGGGCCTTTTTGGGGCTTAATTGTGCAATTTTGGTAACCTTGAGACTTAATTAATCAAGTGATTAAATCATTGGTAATAGGATAGAAAATTAGCAAATTGGGAGAATTGGACACACTTTAAGATTCATAAAATTTAAAGAACCAAGAATGGAATTTTCATAAGACTTAGGATAATTTTAATTAAGGTAAGAACAAGAGAGTGTGAGACTTTTAGATCTTAGAATAACCTTTCTAAGTGTATGAGAATAAATTACCTAAGAGAATTTAATTTAATTAAGAGAATTCCTTTAGAGACAAACTTTGTAAGAAAAGCTGAACCTAAGCAAGAATTCATAATACACCTTAAAATGTATTAATTTATTTAATAACAATATTATGTTATTGTGGGTCCATGTGAGTGACCAATGATTGTGTTGATTCTTACTTTGACCAATTGTGGCATATTGTGAAATAGTATGTAATGAAGATCATACATGATTATGCATAGAGTCTGTATGCATCGTGAATGTCCATTTGGACTATTGTTAAGGCCGAGTTGCCTAGGAGTTGAACACACCTTAGTGCGGGTGCGAGCAGACTAGTGTTGGTCATATTGTTGACCATGGGGGCGTCGGGGTGCGGGTACCTCACAATGGACAGTTGGTAGCTCTTCTGTCTATGGGGCAGACCGATGCAAATGCACCAACGATCCTGACCAGGCACTGTCCTATATCGTGACCTAGTGTAGACTGTCTGTACAATGCCATGATGTGCACGTGGATAAACTGATGAATTATAGCACTTTGGCCGCGACAGCTGAGTTGCAGACAAGTCTCCTGATCTTTCTCTCCGACCATTTGTGTCTAGCTCCATGGAGTAGGATTTTGTCTTTATATGCATGTGCATAGTGGGTCCATATATTATTTGGCATCTGTTTATTATTATTATTATTATTATTATTATTGGAACTATTGTGTTACTGTTATATCTTTGCCTGCAACTGCTTAATTGTCTATTTACTGCTATTTAATAATTATAATTATTATTTGATATGCTCTGTGGGCACTTGGCGCCGTTTTGTTTCTTGTTGCTATAACTGGTAATGATGGTAGGATGTCTTACCTCTTTCCTGTACTTCTGTTATTTTTTATCTGTATAATGTGTCCCATCAAAGACGACGGCAAGGAAGTTGGAGCTCCCGATTTCCCCGGCTTCTGGCCTGATTACGATTAGCATCTACTGTGGAGCATGGAGGCACGCATGCATGGATTTCTGGGTGATGTGCCTCTGACCTTCCTTGGAGGGCCAGAGTGCTGGCACATTAACCTGAATTCCGACTGCTGTGTCTACCTGGGAAACGTGTCGATCACTTTGGCCTGGAGGCGTCATGAGCCACCGATCTTTACCTGTTGCATCAGCCTGCGTCTGGAGTTTTATTTGCCCATCCGGGAGATGTGGGGTAACTGCTTCTACATCCCGCAGGAGGACTCTTTTGATTCCACAGCTCGAGCCCCAGCTCGTGGCTCTATGGCTCCTATGGAGGTTTCCTCAAAAGAGGAAGACCCCGAGGAGGTCCCCGAGAATGACCTCGCGGAGGATCCTGAAGAGGATCCTGATACGGTTGCTCCTCATCTAAGGGACTGATATTGCTGGTAGCTACTGATGGCGGAGCCTGATGTCTTTTGTAGTGGGCTGTATATTTCTGATATCTTGGGGATGTGTATGTATGATCCTTTGGGGCAGGTATAGTTTTGCTTTTTGGTATACCAGGCTTTGCAACCAAACAGTTTGATAAATATATATATATGAATATGCAATGTTAATTCCAATGTATGCTTTACTTCTGTTTGCTCTTTATTTCCATTTACGTTCTGTCACTGTGTTTATTAATTATTGTTATTATAACGAAAAAAAAAATATTCACCAATTTAATTACATGTCTATAATCAAGTAAATTTATATTATATTTTAAAAAACCGGGTCTGAACTTATATAATTTTATTTCCGCATTGTAATTGACAATGTGACGTTCCCTCCCAAAAAGGGGCGTTACATTAAGTTGGTATCAAAGCCCCAGTTTATGTTTCTTTGGGTCTTGTGATTGAGTTTGTCTTGTTTGTACTGTGTGTTCTCTGAATAGTAAACGCAAATGTGTATTGTTTGGTATTCCTAGTGGATGCAACTGACTTTTCTATGTTTTCAGTTAATCCGATCTGAGAAAGTAAGATGGCGCGAAGGGAAGACATGGCAGCTGCTATAGCAGCGGTGTAGAGGATAGCTGAGGCCATCGCACAACAAACTGAGTAAGCTACACAGCAGCGAGAGAGTTGCGCAACAGCAAGAACGGGATGCTCAATAGTTCGAAACTACTGCAGATGCTCAGAACTTGGCGGAGTTTCGACGCCACAACCCTCCTCAATTCAAAGGAGAATTTGATCCGGACAAGGCTAGTCTGTGGATCAAGGAGTTAGAAAAATTCTTTCGAGGGATGAACTGTGCTGAGAACAAGAAGGTGACCTATGCAACTTTTATGCTAGTGGGCAATGCTGAAAACTGGTGGAATGAAGTGCAAAGAATGCTGGAAGCTGCAAACCGCAAGATTACTTGGGACTTATTAAAGGAGAAATTCTTGGATAAGTATTTTCCTGTAAGCGCAAGACACGCGAAGGAGTTAGAATTTCTTAACTTATGATAAGAGAATATGACCGTTAGTGAGTATGCGGCCAAATTTGAAAACTTGTCATAATTTTCAACATACTCTCAGCATCAACCAAATGAAGCGTGGAAATGTCAGAGATTCATAGAAGGACTGAGGTATGAGGTGAAGAAGGCTGTGATCACCCTGAAGATCAATGAATTCTCAAAACTGCTGGATACATACTGTGACGTAGAGGCTCTAGAGCAATCTAGAGATACGAGGAACCAGAACTTTGGGCCGACGAGGTTCCAGAGAGGTGGCGGTAACAGTTCTAACCGCTTCCAGAAGAAGCCTTATTCCCGACCAACGGGAAATTAGTAACAAACCCCGAGTGGAAGTTCTGGCGGAGGTTCTGCGGGGAACCGGACTGGCCAGAACATGGTGTATCCTTTGAAATATCTAAAGTGTGGGAAAGATCATCTCACAAGGGACTGCACCATAAAGGGGATCATCTGCTTCAAATGTGACAAACCTGGCCACGTGTCCCGAGATTGTAATCAAGCGAAGGCTGAACCTTCGATTGATGCTACGAGAGCCAAGAAACCACAAGCTGGAGGGCGAGTTTACACCATGAGCGGAGTTGAAGCCTCTGAATCCAAAGATTTGATACAAGGGGAAGGCACCATAGAAGGTAATCTTTTAACTGTACTGTATGACTCTAGGGCAACCCATTCTTCATATCATATGACTGTGTGCAAAGACTTGGTCTACCTGTGTCGTCTTTACCTTTTGACTTAACTGTTTCTACTCCCATTGATAAACTGGTAGTTACTACCAAAGTCTGTCTAAATTGTCCATTGGTTGTTGAAGGTCGAACCTTTTCAGTTGATCTGATCTGTTTACCCCTTTCCCAACTAGATATAATCGTAGGGATGGACTGGTTGTCTTCCAACCATGTTCTATTAGACTGTTCCAAAAAAATCATAGTTTTTCCCATAGATGAGGATTCTAGATTTCTGATGGCCAATCGAGTTCAAGCTCTCTAGAAAGAAGGAGCTCACGAATACATGCCATTGTCTTATTTGAAAGTCGAGAGCGAGATTGATGTGAACACAATTCTAGTGGTGAATGAGTTTCCCGAAGTCTTTCCTAAGGATGTACCTGGTTTACCACCGACGCGAGAAATAGAGTTTGCTATTGACCTTGTACCAGGAGCTAGTCCCGTGTCTATAGCACCTTATCGGATGGCACCGACAGAGTTAGCTGAGCTTAAGAAATAGCTAGAGGAGCGTTTGGAAAAGCAATTTGTTAGACCGAGTGTGTCACCGTGGGGAGCAATAGTACTGTTAGTTCGCAAGAAGGATGGTACATCAAGATTATGTGTGGACTACCGGCAGCTGAACAAAGTGATGATCAAGAACAAATATTAACTCCCAAGAGTTGACGATTTAATGGACTAACTAAAAGGAGCAGCGGTGTTTTCAAAGATCGATCTGCGATCTGGGTATCATCAGATACGAGTGAAGACGGAGGATGTACCCAAGATTGCTTTTTGTACCCGGTACGGTCATTACAAATATCTCGTGATGCCGTTTGGCGTGACGAATGCACCAGCTATCTTTATGGACTACATGAACCGAATCTTTCATCCTTACTTAGACAGATTCGTTTTGGTATTCATTAATGACATTCTGGTATACTCTCAAAATCAGGAGGACCATGCTGAACACCTCAGTATAGTTCTTCAGATTCTGAAGGAGAAGGAACTGTATGCCAAACTGTCAAAATGTGAATTTTGGCTGGAAGAAGTTAAATTTTTGGGGCACGTAATCTTGAAGGATGGGATTGTGGTGGACCCATCGAAAGTGGAGGCAATACTACAATGGGAAAGGCATACTTCAGTGACGGAGATCTGAAGCTTTCTGGGTTTGGCTGGATATTATAGGAGGTTCATTGAGGGATTCTCCAAGATTGCTGGACCTCTTACCCAACTTACAAGAAAGAACCAAACTTTTGAATGGACTGACATCTGTGAACAGAGTTTCCAAGAGTTAAAGAATCGACTGACTACCTCACCAGTGTTAGTGCTACCCGATCCGAATGAGCAGTTTGAAGTGTACTGTGACGCTTCATACCAAGGACTGGGATCTGTACTTATGCAACATGGAAGAGTAGTGGCTTATGCTTCAAGGCAGTTACGAGTGCATGAGAAGAACTACTCGACACATGACTTGGAGTTAGCGGCTATAGTTTTTGCCCTAAAGATATGGAGGCATTTTCTCTACAGAGCGACGTTCAACATCTTTAGTGATCACAAGAGTCTGAAGTATTTGTATGATCAGAAGGAGTTGAACATGAGGCAGCGAAGGTGGCTAGAGTTCCTAAAGGATTATGATTTCCAACTTCTGTATCACCCTGGCAAGGCAAATGTTGTGGCAGAAGCTCTAAGTAGAAAGATGATCAGTGTCTCTGCCCTGATGATCAAGGAAAAGGATCTGCTAGAGCAGTTCAGAGATGTATGGTCTTTTATGGAGTTAGAACCAGGGAAGATCTGCATGAATATGGTTACCATCTCAAGCGAGCTGATGGATGACATAAGGGAAAAGCAGAAGGCTGACGAGTTCTTACAAGAAGTGAGAGAGCAAATGAAGCAAGGTAATGAAACAGCGTTTGCGGAAGGAACATATGGAATTCTAAGATTCCGTGGGAGAGTTTGTATTCCCCGTGACTAAGAGCTTAGAGAATATATCGTCAACCATGCTTATACAAGCCAACTAAGTATGCATCCGGGCATAACAAAAATGTATCAAGACTTGAAGAAGTTGTTCTGGTGGCATGCAATGAAGAGTGACGTCACTAGACACGTATTGACTTGTCTGGTTTGTCAAAAAGCTAAAGTAGAACATCAGAGACCAGCGGGATTGCAGCAACCGTTGTCTATTCCCAAATAGAAGTGGGACAGTATTGCGATGGATTTTGTAGTCGAATTTCTAAGGACAAGAATAAGTCATGACTCGATTTGGGTAATCGTGGACCGACTCACGAAATCAACACATTTTCTCCTGATCGACATAAGATACAAACTGGAGAGACTGACTTAGATCTATATTGGAGAGATTATTAGACTGCACGGTGTGCCCACAAGTATTGTTTCGGATAGGGATCCGAGGTTTACTTCAAATTTCTGGAAGATTTTGCAAGAAGCATTAGGGACGAAGTTACAACTAAGTTCTGCTTATCACCCACAGACCTATGGTCAATTAGAGAGGACGATCCAATCTTTGGAAGATTTGCTTAGAGCGTGTACTATAGAACAGACTAGAAGTTAGGATGACATTCTACCATTGATAGAATTCACCTACAACAACAGTTATCATTCGAGCATAGGGATGGCACCCTATGAGGCTCTGTATAGACGACGGTGTCATACACCCTTATGTTGGTACCAAGATGACGAGCACCTTACTATTGGACCAGATATTATACAGCAGACAACAGAGAAGGTTAAAATGATTTAGGAGAAGATGAGGATGACTCAGAGTCGACAAAAGAGTTATGCAGACTAAAGGAGAAAGCCTCTCAAGTTTGACGAAGGCGAGCATGTATTTCTGAAAGTCACACCTACGACTGGGGTAGGCCGGGCCTTGAAATCTAGAAAACTCACTCCAAAATTCCTTGGACCATACCAAATCATTCGCCGAGTAGGTCCTGTAGCCTACCAAATAGCCTTACCCCCTTTCATTTCAAACATTCACAATGTTTTCCATGTGTCACAACTTTGAAAATACCTTCCTGACCAAAGTCATGTCATAGCACCAGTACAGTACAATTAAAAGAGAACTTAACTTATGAGGCACCTCTTGTAAGAATCGAGGATCGAAGGATAAAGCAATTAAGAGGCAAGGAAATCTCATTGGTGAAGGTAATCTGGAATGAGATGACTGGAGACGCAACCTGAGAGCTGGAAGACAAGATGAAGGAGCAACACCCACATTTATTCTATGGTATGCAAATTTCGAGGATGAAATTCTTTTTTAGAAGGGGAGTGTTGTAACACCCCAAAAATTGTTTATTTTATCATTTATCATCTTTTTATAATATTTAAAAATGTTGAGAATTTTTGTGGAATTTTTTGGAAACTTTGAATATTTTAATATATTTCTCATTTTTCGTAAATATATTTCTCGTTTTGCATGCACACTAACCAGAGTCAGTGTAACACCCCAGAAATGATTTGTTTCATCATGAATAGTCATTTTTCAATATTCATGATTTTTGGAGATTTTTCTGAAATTTTTCAAAAATGCTAAATATTTTAATATATTTCTCATTTTGCGTGCGCACTAAGCAGAGTTAGTTAAACGCTCCAGAAAATTGTTTGTTTTGTGATGAATAGTCATTTTTTAATTTTTGTGAATTTTTCTGAAAACGTCGAATATTTTAGTATATTCCTGCGTGCGTGCAGAGCGGAGCCGGGATCATGAAATGTTTTCCCTGAGGCTGGTAAACCTTAAACTGTCAACGTGTCGACAGGGGATCTTACTAAACCCAAAGCCGGGCACAGTTTACTAGGTTTACATTTTTTGAGGTTTTATTTGATAAATAAAATCACTATATCATAAAATTATCTAATGAACAATAAAATATTATTTTCATCAACTGTAATTTTTATTCATTGGGAAAATAATTCTAACAATGTAATTAATCATCTGTCAGATGTATTTAATTAAGGAGACAAGCTTACTATGCACTTTATTGAGAATTGTGCAAAGCTTATCAAGGAAGCTTCTTGGAAATTTCCTCGAAGCTTCCTATAGAAGCCACACACTCTCTCTCCTCTCCCCATGCACTCACAGCAGCCCCCCTTGGGAGCACAAATTGTGCTTTAATTCATTTAATTAATTATGTTCAACTTTTCAAAATTCAAAAGCTACCATTTTATTTTTCTATTCACTTTCTCTCTCTACCTTCATCTTCTTCAAGCTTTTTCTCCTCCTTCTCTCTACCAAGCCATTTGGCCAGCAGCCCATAATCCCCTCATCCAACACAAAATTTTCATCCAACCCCATTTTCTTAATCTTCTCCATCTCCTAAACACTTTTCTAGTTGGTGGTTCTTTGAAAATCCATCATTTTCACCATTTCCTTCAAGCTTCAAGCTTAGGGTTCTTTGGGTAAGTTCTTGATTTTTCACTTCGCTTTCCTTATTTTCGTTCCTATGGTCTTCCTTGTGACCACCCAGGCTTTATTTTCTCAAGCATTGGTACTATTCTAATGAGATTGAAATTTCTAGGGTTTGGTTGGGTGCAAATCCGAAATTGTAAGGAACTCTAGGAGGGCTTCTCTTGTTTTCTCCACTTTGGTAAGAGGAAGACACTCCTTCTCAACCTCGTTTAGCACTTAGAAACCTTGTTTATGGTTGATTGTGAGAAAACCCTAATGAGGGTTATTCTTTGTTTGCATGATTAGTATGTTTGCATGGTGTTGATAATGTGTCTATGCTATTAGATTGTTTGTTTGTGTATATTGATATATTGAATTGGATTAGAAGGCATGAAATGGAAGAAAATGATGTTGGATTAGTTCTTGGATGGCCACGGTTTTGGGGGTCCAAGTTTAGGGTTCTTTGTGAATAATTGTAACAATTGGAATTCATAATTTAATCAAGTGTACATTAGGTAATTAATGGAATAAAAAATTTAGGAACCTAATCCCTAGGGAGGCCACGGCCTCTAGGGCCCTTTTGGGGCTTCATTGTGCAATTTTGGTAACCTTGAGACTTAATTAATTAAGTGATTAAATCATTGGTAATAGGATAGAAAATTAGCAAATTAGGAGAATTGGACACACTTTGAGATTCATAAATTTTAAAGAATCAAGAATGGAATTTTCATAAGACTTAGGATAATTTTAATTAGGGTAAGAACAAGAGAGTGTGAGACTTTGAGATCTTAGAATAACCTTTCTAAGTGTATGAGAATAAATTACCTAAGAGAATTTAATTTAATTAAGAGAATTCCTTTAGAGACAAACTTTGTAAGAAAAGATAAACCTAAGCAAGAATTCATAATACACCTTAAAATGTATTAATTTATTTAATAACAATATTATGTTATTGTGGGTCCATGTGAGTGACCAATGATTGTGTTGATTCTTACTTTGGCCAATTGTGGCATATTGTGAAATAGTATGTAATGAAGATCATACATGATTATGCATACAGTCTGTATGCATCGTTAATGTCCGTTTGGACTGTTGTTAAGGCGAGTTGCCTAGGAGTTGAACACACCTTAGTGCGGGTGCGAGTAGACTAGTGTAGGTCATATTGTTGACCATGGGGACATCGGGGTACGGGTACCTCGCAATGGACAATTGGTAGCTCTTCTGTCCGTGGGGCGGACCGATGCAAACGCACCGACGATCCTGACCGAGAACTGTCCTATATCATGATCTAGTGTAGACTGTCTGTACAATGCCATGATGTGCACATGGATAAACTGATGAATTATAGCACTTTGGCCGCAGTAGCTGAGTTGCAGACAGGTCTCTCCGACCGTTTGTGTCTAGCTCCATGGAGTAGGATTTTGTCTTTATATACATGTGCATAGTGGGTCCATATATTATCTGGCATTTGTTTATTATTATTATTATTATTATTATTATTATTATTATTATTAGAACTATTGTGTTGTTGTTATATCTTTGCCTGCAACTGCTTAATTGTCTATTTCTTCTATTTAATAATTATAATTATTATTTGATATGCTTTGTGGGCACTTGCTGCCATTTTGTTTCTTGCTACTATAATTGGTAATGATGGTAGGATGTCTTACCTCTTTCCTGTACTTCTGTTATTTTCTATTTGTATAATGTGTCCCATCAAAGATGACGACAAGGAAGTTGGAGCTCCCAATTTCCCCAGCTTTTGGCCTGATTACGATTAGCATCTACTGTAGAGCATGGAGGCACGCATGCGTGGATTTCTGGGTGATGTGCCTCTGACCTTCCTTGGAGGGCCAGAGTGCTGGCACATTAACCTGAATTCCGACCGCTGTGTCTATGTGGGAGACGTGTCGATCGCTTTGGCGTGGAGGCGTCATGAGCCACCGATCTTTACCTACTGCATCAGCCTGCGTCTGGAGTTTTATCTGCCTATCCGAGAAATGTGGGGTAACCGCTTCTACACCCCGCAGGAGAACTCTTTTGATTCCATAGCTCAGGCCCTGGCCCGTGGCTCTGTGGCTCCTATGGAGGTTTCCTCAGATGAGGAAGACCCCGAGGAGGTCCCAGAGGATGACCTCGCAGAGGATCCTGAAGAGGATCCTGATATGGTTCCTCCTCATCTGAGGGACTGATATTGCTGGTAGCTACTAATAGCTGCCAGTGTTTTTATTTTGGGGGCCTGATGTCTTTTGTAGTGGGCTGTATATTTCTGATATCTTGGGGATGTGTATGTATGATCCTTTGGGGCAGGTATAGTTTTACTTTTTGGTATACCAGGCTTTGTAACCAAACAGTTTGATAAATATATATATATGAATATGCAATGTTAATTCCAATGTATGCTTTACTTCTGTTTGCTCTTTATTTCCATTTACGTTCCGTCACTGTGTTTATTAATTATTATTTTTATAACCAAAAGAAAATATTCACCACATGTCTATAATCAAGTAAATTTATATTATATTTTAAAGAACCGGGTCTTAACTTATATAATTTTATTTCCACATTATAATTGACAATGTGACGTTCCCTCCCAAAAAGGGGTGTTACAATTAAAGATCATAGTTGAGGTTGGAAAACATCTAGAAATGGATTTGAAGTGTTAGAAATTGGTTGGAAAACTAATTAAGCAGAAATAGTTTCTGCCCCAAAGATTATGCAGAACACGTTTCTACAAAATTCCTTGATAGTCTGTGATGTTTGTTGCATAACTTGAGCTACAGATATCAAAATGACTTCTTCTTATTTGAAAGCTAAGATACAAGGCTTAATGTAGTAAAAATTTTAGATTTTTAGACCAACCCAAATGGTACTAGTTTCTGTTTGAATTCGAGATAGATTTTGTAGAAACAAGCATTCTGGCA
Organism: Ormosia semicastrata; assembly: GCA_029884595.1. Taxonomy (NCBI): domain Eukaryota; kingdom Viridiplantae; phylum Streptophyta; class Magnoliopsida; order Fabales; family Fabaceae; genus Ormosia; species Ormosia semicastrata. The sequence goes on from JAQQTO010000060.1 coordinate 84,838,399, forward strand.
TTCAGTAAGCCAGATTGCATAACTTTTTGATCCGAGGTCATAATTACACGAGACCAGTGGAATTTTGAAGATAGCAGGTAAGGCTATAAGAGGTAAAAAATTTAGAATTTTTACACTATTCATCTATTCCCAGTTTTACTTTAAAGTGAGGTCAGATTCAGGTAAAATAGTTCATGCCCTGTTTCAGCTTCTACTATTTGTTGTATAACTTTTTCCACAATTAGCCAAATGAAGTGAGGTTTATGTCATTTAAAAGATATGAGATAAGACTATTTTCTTGTAAAATTTCAAAAATTTTGCAATTAGAATGTACATTTAGTGCATTCTCAAAAAGTCAGCCTTTTTAGGCTACTCAAATAGAAAACGCTAAGACATGTGAGACTCTTTGATGCATCCCCTAGTCGGGAATGCCTTAGAAAAGTGTTTAAAACCATGAGCAACATATAATTGTATAAGGTATCACATGAGATATGATAATGGGGTGCGAGAGACCCATTGTTCTAAGTTTAATTAGTATGATTTGCCTATTTTAATAGATAAGTTATTTTTTTTTAGTAAGTTGAGTAGAACTAAAATGTGCAAGTATGGGATTTTATTCTCTTGATATTCAAGGTAGAGTTCAAAAAGGTAAACAAAGAAATACTGTATGATAAAGAATTACAGAATGAATACTATGGGTAACCTATTATCTAAGATTATCCTCATAACCTAGGGTAAGACTTGAGGAATGGTGGTTAAGGATGGTATTTCCCTTATCACCAGAGTTATAGAGGTTGATGATAGTATTTCCCTCCCTCTTTACCTAAGTCTTTTCCCTAGGTGAAAGCTAGTCAAAGATAAGTATTCCCTCTTCTACTGGAGGTGATCTTGAATTGAGTATAGAATAAGGAAAAGATCCTCACTCTAGTTAGAATGAAAGGTTAAGGATGGTATTTCCCTTCCTTATGGAATAGTTAAGGATTGAGGATGGATGATACCCTTTTCCTCTTCACTCAAGTTCTTTCTAGTTAGTGGAGGTGATTCTGGTTTGCATGGTATTGTGAGGATGGTATTTCCCTCACTTACCAAGGGTATATATGAGAATGGAATGATAGTGTGGGGATGGTATTTCCCTCACACCCACAACTTTGAAATGAGAATGGTATTTCCCTCATAGGTTGTGGTTTAGGTTACCCTGAATATGAAGTAGTTTTGTGTGACATACCTAGCAGTGTCACGAATAGGTTGAAGTGCATTAACTTGAAAGTAGAATATTACCAAGAGAATATGAATGAGAATAGAATGGTATTGTGAGGTCAACATTCCCTCTATACCTTGTGAGTGATAATAAGAATTGTCAAAGAATGAGATATGAGAAATTATGAAATTTGAAGAATGGTGTGAAGAAACACAATGAATGAAGAATGAATAATGAATATGTAAGTGAATGGTAAAGGAGCATGGATATACCCTCCATACCCATTAAATAATAATGAGATATGAATAAAATAAGATATAACAAAGAATGAAAAAATTTAGTATGATTAAAGATGAGGCATTCGATTTATGATGTAAGAGATATGTAGAGTAATATGTTGAATTATGGAACTTAAAGAAGGACGTAATATGTTGAATATGAGATCAGTGAGACATAGACAGATATTATGAGAAATGAATAAATATAATGGATATAAGATAGGATGAAATATATGACTTGTGAAGAATGGTGAAAGATGATGAAGAAAACTATCCTACTACGATTTAGAACTAGCCGTAGTGATTTATGCATTGAAGACTTAGAGACATTATCTGTATGGTGTTAAGTTTAAGGTCTTTGGTGAACATAAAATTTTAAAATATTGTTGGATTAAAAATAATTGAATATGAGGTATAGAAGATGGATGGAGTTTTTGAAAGATTACGATTGTGAATTGAGGTGTCATTTGGATAAGACCAATGTAGTGGTCATTACTCTAAGTAGAAAACTTCTGCAAGTGTTCTATATGATGATGCAAGAAATGAAATTATAAGAAAGTTTTAGAAACTTGAGTTGGGTAGGGACTATGTTATCACATAGTTTTTGTTTGAATAGATTGGAGATTCAAAATAATTTAAGAACTCAAATTAAAAGCTGCATAAAAAGAAGATTAGGAGTTGAAAGAAATAGGTAAGCAAATCCTGTTAGAGGAAAAAAGTTAAAAATGGACCGACACGGATGTATCAGGACCTCAAACGGATGTTTTAGTGGTCAAGTATGAAAAAGGAAATAACAGCATGTGTGTCCAAATGTCTTATATATAAAAAGGGTCAAGGTGGAGTATCAAGGGCCTTCTAGACGTTGGCATTTCTTAGAAATCCCAGAATGAAAATGGAAGTGTATTTTTAGGAATTTAGTAACGAGATTTCAAAGTTCAGAAGATCTTGGATGGAGTAGTGAAAGAGTTTAGAGGAAAATAATCCCTCTAATGAAGGTGTTATGGAATGGTAGTGACTTAAAACCAATATGAAGTAAAGTTGTTTGGAGCTTTTGAATAAAGCAAGTAAATTTTAAGGCCAAATTTTATAAAAAGAAGGAAGAATTGTAACATCCTCCTTAACCTAATAGCTTTAATCAGGGTTATAGAAGTTCAGTATTACTGGAAAGAATTATCTATTAATTTGGATAATTTTCTGAACTAGTTTGAGCGTAATTCTATAACATTGAGTACAAGACAATAATTGAAGTATCTGCAGAATCGGTTGATATGATGGAAATAAATATGAAAAATTTATTTCCTAGCTAAGAATAACTAATAAAAGTTGTGGAAAATTTTGGGGAATCAACATAGCAAGTTTGGTATTTTTAAGGATACTGCTGAGAAATAGCCGGGACAGCGAAGAAGCTCAGAAAATTATGAAATTTCATGGAGATGATAAGTAGAATTCGGAGAATATTTTGGTATGGAAAATAATTTAAGGCAAGTATATTTACTTATTTTGTAGGTTTGATTTAATTTGAGAAAAGTAGTGCAGCTTATTTGACAAATAGTAGTATATGAAAAATTATGGAAAAATGGCTCTGAGGACTAAGATGAATCCTAAAATTTTTCCTAATACTTATGGGCACTTGAAAACATAGTTTTGGAAGATTAAAGTGTTCCTAAGAGATACAAAAGTTTCTGCACCTTATTTTATTCTCACCCACCGCCTAAAACTTGTCTAATATTTTCTACACCTCTTCTCACTTTTCTCACTTTATCTCCGTGTCATTCTCTTCAAGTTTTCCTTCTTCATTCTACATTAAAACATAATAGAGACAGAGGAAGAAAAGCTTCCTTTGGTTACTATAAAATTTCACTTCATCATCCTTCTATCATTCACCTTATTATAAATTCTAATTTTTACTTCTTGCCTCATCCTCCCTCCATTATCCTACATGGTTGAACAGTTAATATCATGTTAGAGAAATAGCCAACCGGAAAGGGAAAGAAGAAGGAGAAAAGAAAGAAAAAGGGAAGGAGAAAAATCAATGATTCAAGCTTCAACGCTAGGAAATTAAGGTAGAGGTCTTCTACCTTCATCTTGATCACGATTTTTGAATAAACTTTGTGACTCATGAGGCTGTTGAATGTCATAGCCAAAAAGAGTTTAAAAGAATGTCTGATTGTTTAAAATGATTTATTTTCTTCCATTTATTTTTGGAATGAATTTGTAAACGAGAGTTTGATATATTGTGACAATGAATGTGGAGTTTGTAACACCCCTAGATTTAATAACCACGGCACAATCATCATTATACCGCGGTCACTAAATTTCTGGCATGCTACAACTTCTTCATAATACTTTTCTAAATTTGAATATATATATATATATATATATATATATATATATATATAAAGGAAATATGAGCCACGAATGAAATAATACATAAGTCATCATTAACAGATATGATTCAACAGGATATATTTAAAATACAGTACGTAGGACTGAATAACTAAGATAAAGCATACAGAGCGTGACACATTTCTCATACCGCTCACAATGAAATACATCGAGGTTTACTTCAAAAATCAAATATACTAAAAATACACCATAACATAATTAATGCAGAAGAAAACATAAACTACCCATAAGACATCCACGTCTACGGACTTGGGTACTCCATCGGATCCACTTCGGGATCCTCCCTTAGGTCACTTGAAGATACAAAAACAGGATAGAGTGCGGTCCCACGAGTAGGTGCCCTAGCGACTGATGCCATCAAGCCCTCGTCCTCTCCGAGAGTATGAATCGAATCACCCCAAAGCTCCCGAATAGGCAGGGCAAACTCCAGATGTACTGATGTAGTAAGCGTCAGGATAGGGTCTCCATCTCGAGTCCCTGTCATTGTCAAGATCAGGTCTCCAACATACCGCACACACTCTCTAGCCCAGTTAACTTGCCACGCATTGGTGCCACCAGTGAATACAATCCTAACGAATCCAATAGAGCCCCTTCTTGTCGACATCACTGAAAGCAGGAGGTCAAACCACACAAAATCTAGGAGAATCAACCTTGCTCCCTCAACAGTCTTTAACCACGGATTTACATAGGACAAGAATAGTGCAAACAAGAGGTGAGACATTCAACTTCGTTACCAATTATGGTAGTAAGAACTAGAAAATGGCGTAGGACGCCCACGTAACATTACAAGGAATATAACCAATATCAAGAAGTAGATATTAAACAACTTAGCAGTTTCAGGAAATTATAACATCAAACAGAAAGCAGTTCCAAACATCATATAAATTTAATGCCAAGTAATATATTGACTCACTATGCACATGTACATGATATCAAAATCCAACTCCATGGAGCTAAACACAAACATCGGAGGGAATGATCAGGGAGGCATGCTAGTATCTCGTCAGCCTAAAATCAAGTGCTTTCCAGAAAAAATAATAGTTTTGCGCAACATGGCTTTATATAGCGGCATTCCCACAAGATCGCGATAGAGGACAGTGCCCGGTCAAGATCATCAGTGCGCTTGCATCGGTTTGTCCGACGGTCCAGCGGGGCTACCAACTGCCTGCTGTGAGACGCCCACGCCCCGACGCCCCTAAGGTCAACTACAGGACCTACACTAGTCTATTCACACTCGCACTAAGGTGTGATTCAACTCCTAGGCAACTTGGCCTTAACAAATAGTCCTTCGGACTTCCACAATGCATGATAACTCAATGCATATCTCATTTATATTCATCAATAATATACTCTTAACAGCAAGCCACAATTTGGCTAAAATAAGCATCGATACATTCTTGGTCCCATTCATGGACCCATAATAAATATTATTAAGTCCTTAAATTATACAGGTGCATTATGAAGTCATACCTAAGTTTCTACATTCTCTTTGATAAGTTTCACTTTCAAGAAAGCTCCCCCACATTATTCATTTCAATCCTTATTGCATTAACTAATTAAGTTCATCACTAATTTTTGGACCTACTACCATTAGAGTAATTTAAATTGAGATGTTCAAAGTTCTTACTTATATTCATGGTCTCCCTTTAAATAAAATTATTCTAAGTATTATGACGTAATTCCAATTCGGGTCATTTTCATTTTATGAATCCCCAATCAATTCCTAATTATCAAATTAATTACATTTCACTTCGATTTAATACTTCTTATGAAATTCCTTTCATTGTTGGGTCCTTACTTTAAACTTAGTCATATTTTCCTAGAGAATTATTTCTAGGGTTTACCAAGCCTTATAATTCCTTATTAGTTCCTTTGGGTCCAAAAATGTTCTTTAGGTCATCCAATTTATTCCTTCCCATTACATTATTAACTACTTGATCTCTTAATTAATTAAATATCAATGTTACGTAAAGTTAATAGTTGAGCCTCATTTAGTCCTAGAGGTCGTGGGCCTCTCTATAATTAGGGGTTCCTATTTTTATCATTTTTAATATGTGTTATCCTCTTGATTAATCATGTCTTCACCTTGTTACAATTTTTCACCAAGAACACCCCATTTGGGGCTTGAGGCCGTGAGCCTCTTAGGAGGGAACAAGGGTTATTTTGCTTCCATTTAAGTTTCCAATCCATACCAATCAAACCAAGAGCACCAATGTACATATAAAATTAACCAAATAACTCAAACAAATTAAAAACAACACATAGTCATACAAGTCATACAACAAAGAGAGTGACCCGAAGTAGGGTTTCTCACAACGAATACAAAATTAAGTTCCCTACTACCAAGAGATCTTGAAGAGGATTATCTCCCTCTTACCCAGAGGAGAAAATAAGTAATGGAACTCCCTTGAAACTCCAAGTGAAATTCGGATTCCACCACCACCAAAATCCTAGGACATCAAATTTTCACAATAAATAAATCAAACCATAAAAGAGAAGCTCTTGGTCACCAAGATGACCAAGAATCACGAAAATAAGGAGAGAAAATGGAAAAGTCACAAACTTTACCTTAAAACTCCAAATCTTAGGGCTTTATGGAAGAAGATGAAAATGGTGGATTTAGGTGATGGTCACAAAAGAGAAAAAGTTTAAGATGATGAGAAGATGTAAGAAACAAGGTTGGTGGAGTAAGAACACATTTTTGGTCAAAAATGGTGGGTTTGACCGTGGGCGAGGAGAGGAGAGGAAATAGAAAGAGAAGGTTGAGTTATTTGTAGGTGATTTTAAGAATAAGAGAAAAACTTGAATGAAGAGTTGAATCCAAGCAAAATGGTTGCTTGAAAACAAGCAATAATGGTGGAAGAAGAAGAGGTGCAGCCGTGGAGTGTAGAGAGAAGGAGGAGAAAAAAATGAGAGGAAGAAGAAGGTAGAGAGAGAAAGTGATAGTAAGAAAAGATGATGACTTTTAGTGTTTGAAATTAGAATAAATGAATTAACTAAGTGGAGCACAATTTTGGCTCCAATTGGGGCTGCTACTGCCGTGGAGAGTGGGAGGGAGAGAGGGAAAATGAAGCTTCTTTGAGAAGCTTGGGAGTTTTTCAATAAAGGAGATGTGATTAGACATAAAGTAGATTACATTAGGATAAGATAATATGATTTAATAGTTAAAATAATAGGGTAGTTAGGATTGTACTACAAGCTATTACGCAATAGATAATTGTTACAGTGTACAAAGTCAGTATTAATTATCTGATGAATAATAGAGCGTATCGCAAATTTTTAATTAACAATGCATACAGAGATTTTATTTATCAGATAAAACCTCAAAAAATATAAACTTCGTAAATTGTGCCCAACCCCGGGTTTAGTAAAATCCTCCGTCGACATGTCCACAATCCAAAGTTTACAAGCCTCAAGGAAAATATTTCATTTTTCCTGCTCCGCTCAGTGCGCACGCAAAATAAAAAATATATTAAAATATTCGATGTTTCTAGAAAATTCCAAAAAAATTTCCAAAAATCACAAATATTGGGAAATGACTATTCACGATGAAATAAACAATTTTTGGATTGTTACACTAACTCTGCTCAGTGTGCACGTAAAATAAAAAATATATTAAAATATTTGATATTTCCAGAAAATTCCAAATTTTTTTTCAAAAATCACAAATATTGAAAAATGACTATTCATGATGAAATAAACAATTTCCAGAGGTGTTACACTGACTCTGCTCAGTGTGCATGCAAAATGAGGTATATATTAAAATATTTGACGTTTCCGGAAAAATCCAAAAAATTTCTCAAAAATCACAAATATAAAAAATGATTATTGTGATGAAATAAGTAATTTTCGGGATGTTACAACTCTCCCCTTCAAAAAGAAATTTCATCCTCGAAATTTGATCCATCTTAGAATACACGTGGATATGGTTCCTTGTAGAATGTTTCCAAATCTTCAGCGCAATCCCAACAGCTAACTTTGAGTTTTTGTGTAGAGTAACTCCCCTCATATGCTCTCAGTTATCTTGAAGCACATGCTACTACTCCTCCTATCTGCACAAGCTCACGTTCCATAATCTAACGCAAGGCATCAATGGGTATCTCAAAATGTTCGTTGACATTAGGCAGAATCATCACTGGTAAGGTAGTTGAGTGTTTCTTCAACTCTTGAAAACTTCCCCTATATGCATCGGTCCATACAAATTTTGACTCTCTCATATGAGTTAGATGAGAAGTCTTGCCACATTGGAAAAATTATGTGATGAGTCTCCCGTATTAACTAACCAACTCCATCTGGCTACGAATCTCCGTTACGGTCGTCGATCTTTCTCATTGAAGTACTGCTTCGACTTTCGATGGATCCACAGCAACTCTTTCCTTTGAGATCATGTGATCTGAAAGTTGAATTGCCTCTAACCAGAATTTGCACTTGAACAACTTCACGCATATCTTCTTCCCCTTATTCAGGATTTGAAGGATCACAATGAAAGGTTTGATACGCTCCCTTGAACGTTAAGAATAGATCAGAATGTCACCAGCAAAGACAACGAAAAATCTGTTTTCAACAGGGAAGAAGATCCTATTCATGAAATCAATGAACGTTACTGACGTGTTCGTTGCATGAAATGACGCTACCAAACACTTGTAGTGCCCATAACGTGTCTGAAAAGCTATCTTGAAAACATTACTCTACCTTCAAATGAACTTGATGATAATCCAAAACACAAGCTGATCTTGGAGAAAAAAGCAGCATCCTTCAATTGATTTGTCAAACCATCTTTCCTTGGTCCAAACAAAATGTCTCCTAGGGTAAGTCCTCACCTATTTGTGCTGCACTTGGTACAATGTTAGGCTTCAAATTTGGGAACACATTTCCTCAGTCTAAGTATACTAGAAACATTATAATGGTCAGAAAGAAAAGATAGGGAAGTCACTCGGTCTACCACTGGACCCGTCTGACAAAGAATATGATATGGTCCAGTAAAACCTAGAAACGAGTTTTCGTGGATTCAAATCTAGGGATTTCTATCTCAAGAGACATTATGTTTCTGTTAGAACAGAATAACGAGACATGGTTAGAAAACAACTAATCCCCTTTCTGAGATCAAGCCTATTCACAAAAAGTAGATAATTGAATTGGAAAAAGAGGTCCCAATTTCTAACAACAATAGGATAGTTTTAAACAAACTTGTGTAACGAGAGCAGGCTTACAAACGAGAATAGTAATATTCGAGTCGAAAGGAAGTAAATACACGGACAACCCAATCCCAAAAATAACTTCTTAAATTTTCATTGGAATATCTCAACAGGATATGGTTGGAAAATAACCAATCCCTTTTTCAACATTACATCTAATTAGTAAAAGAAGTAAACAAATCAGATCATCAGAAAGATTCAGTCCTTAACAGGTTATAGAAATGATTTAAATGACTTGGCTACTTTCAGCAAGTTCTTAATAGCAAAGATAGAAATAACTTAGTGAAAAGATGACAAAGACACAAACGGCCCTAATGGACTCATATAGTCATGGGTCGTAAAGGAATGGGTTACCCCCTGAATTATACAATAAAATCACAGGGTCATCTGTCGTAGTACAATCTCCCTCATTTAGGTCTTCAGCCTAAGATGCTTTTTCTCCATTTGAGGAATTAACTCTCCCTTCTTCGTAAGATTTTGAAGCATATCCATCTCTAACAGAAGGCTTTGTCCTATGCAAAGTACAATTTCTCGCCACATGTCCTAGCTTTCCACACTTGAAACAATTATTCCTTCGATCATACAGTCCTTTGTTAAATGGTCTTTTTCATACTTCTTGCATTTCAATAAAGGTACCAGTTTGGATTTACTACCACTCGCATCCCCTTTATACGTTTGTTGTTGCTGTTGTCTCTTCGGTTGTCGCGAATACAGTTTTTGCTTAAACTGATTGATCATTCTTTTATTCCTCCTTTGGAACTTAGGTAGTTCAGAGTTACCCAAAAACTAACTTTCTCCCAATAAATTTGGAACCTCGACGTCCAATTCCTGTTGTTGTGCGGCCCTCTGATCCTGGTGTGTTATTACATCAACCATTCTTTGCATTACTTCCACAGTTGTATCCACCCCTTTGTTGTTGCGTTCCACATTCCTATGTGTATGTCTTCTGCGAGCCATTGTCTTCCTTCAGAAACAGACAGTCAAGCACAATGGAGACAAGAAGTAACCTATTGTCTCCTTTCAGAAACCAAACACAAAAGTCACACAACACAGCAAGACAAACCAGATCACCAAACTCAAAAGATTCTAACTTGAGCTCCTTCATCCAGCCTTCTATGGCATAATCTTCCGCAAGGCTTTAACTTCCAAGTAGCTCCTCGAACCATACTTACGCTGGATATTCTTCTCCCAAGAGAATTCAGTTCTCCAAAACGTCTTGGACGCTTCAGTCCATAAATCTTATAAGTCCCATTTAACTATCCATTTCTAACCTATTGGCTCAAACAATTCTAGAGGTAACACAACAAGGGTGTAAATGTAAATAAATCCTAAATAAATTCAGTCATACTAGTTGAGCTTCTTATTAAAAGAACTCTTATTCCCTTAATACGCCTAGGTAAAGTCATAGTTTCCTGTCCACATAGAACATTGCACATTGAGTGGGCCAATACTCAATATCATGTAACTATGTAACAGTAGCTATTAACATTCAACCTATGGCAAGCCATGCCTTCTTTTCCCAAACATCTATATCAAGAGACAAGGAAGTGCACAACATACAAAGAAACTTCTAACATGTCTAAGCATAGTCAGTCCATACCCTGGCTCAACAGGATGAATTGAGCTCTGATACCACCTAATGTAACACCCCTAGATTTAATAACCACGGCACAATCGTCATTATACTACGATCACTAAATTTTTGGTGCGCTACAACTTCTTCATAATACTTTTCCAAATTTGATATATATATATATATATATATATATATATATATATATATATATATATATTAATTTTTTTATATATAAATAAAGGAAATATGAGCCACGAATGAAATAATACATAAGTCGTCATTAACAGATATGATTTAATAGGATATATTTAAAATACAGTACGTAGGACTAAACAACTAAGTTAAAGCATATAGAGCGTGACGCATTTCTCATATCGCTCACAATGAAATACATCGAGGTTTACTTCAAAAAACAAATATACTAAAAATACACCATAACATAATTAATGCAGAAGAAAACATAAACTACCCATAAGACATCCACGTCTATGGAGTTGGGTACTCCATCGGATCCACTTCGGGATCCTCCCCCGGGTCACCAGAAGATACAAAAACATAATAGAGTGCGGTCCCACGAGTAAGTGCCCTAGCGATTGATGCCATCAAGCCCTCGTCCTCTCTGGAAGTATGAATCAGATCACCCCAAAGCTCCCGAATAGGCAGGGCAAACTCTAGATGTACCAATGTAGTAAGCGTCAGGATAGGGTCTCTATCTCGAGTCCCTCTCACAGTCAAGATTAGGTCTCCAACATACCATACATGCTTTCCAGCCCAGTCAACTCACCACGCATTGGCGCCACCAATGAATACAATCAAAACGAACCCAATAGATCCCCTTCTTACCGACATCACCGAAAGTAGGAGGTCAAACCATGCAAAATCTAGGAGAATCAACCTCGTCCCCTCAACAGTCTTTAACCACGGATTTACATAGGACAAGAATAGTGCAAGCAAGAGGTGAGACATCCAACTTCATTACCAATTACGGCAGTAAGAAACAGAAAATGGTGTAGGATGCCCACGTAACATTACAAGGAATATAAATAGTTTCAAGAAGTAGATATTAAACAACTTAGCTGTTTCAGGCAATTATAACATCAAATAGAAAGCAGTTCCAATCATCATATAAATTTAATGCCAAGTAATATATTGACTCACTATGCACATGTACATGATATCAAAATCCTACTCCATGGAGCTAGACACAAACATCAGAGGGAATGATCAGGGAGACAAGCCAGTATCTCGTTAGCCTAAAATCAAGTGCTTTCTAGAAAAAATAATGTTTTTGCGCAACATGGCTTTGTATAGCGGTATTCCCACAAGATCGCGATATAGGACAGTGCCCAGTCAGGATCATCGGTGCACTTGCATTGGTTTGTCCCACGGTCCAGCAGGGCTACCAACTGCCCGCTGTGAGACACCCGCGCCCTGACGCCCCCAAGGTCAACTACAGGACCTACACTAGTCTATTCGCATCCACACTAAAGTGTGATTCAGCTCCTAGGCAACTTGGCCTTAACAAATAGTCCTTCGGACTTCCACAATGCATGACGACTCAATGCATATATCATGTATATTCATCAATAATATACTCTCAACAGCAAGCCACAATTTGGCTAAAATAAGCATCGATACATTCTTGGTCCCATTCATGGACCCATAATAAATATTATTAAGTCCTTAAATTATACAGGTGCATTATGAAGTCATACCTAAGTTTCTACATTCTCTTTGATAAGTTTCACTTCCAAGAAAGCTCCCCCACATTATTCATTTCAATCCTTATTACGTTAACTAATGAAGTTCATCACTAATTTTTGGACCTAATACCATTAGAGTAATTTAAATTGAGATGTTCAAAGTTCTTACTTATATTCATGGTTTCCCTTTAAATAAAATTATTCTAAGTATTATGACGTATTTCCATTTCAGGTCATTTTCATTTTATGAATCCCTAATCAATTCCTAATTATCAAATTAATTACGTTTCACTTCGATTTAATACTTCTTATGAAATTCCTTTCATTGTTGGGTCCTTACTTTAAACTTAGTCATATTTGCCTAGAGAATTATTTCTTGTTGGGAATTGCGGATCAAAATATCTCACAGCGGAATAATAGGATTCCCACACAGGATCCATGCGAAAAGTCCATAATCCGAGTTTTTCAAAATTTACCTCTTGAAGCGTGATAAACACAAGCGAGGTGAATCACCAACACCATAATAGCGACGATGTTTCTGCGGTATCCACACGAATAGACTTGCAAAAGGAGTCACGCCTCTGTTTCGCGGTGCTAGCTGCGAATAGAAGAGAAGAACCTTTCACTGTCTCTCACTCACTTTCTTAGGTGCGGCTAGGGTTGTGATGTAACCTCTATAGCAGCCCCCTTAACAGTACTATTTATAATAGTGGCTGCATTAAGTGAGTGTGAGCGTAGCAAGGTAAGTGTGCAACCCTAAAACCATCTGTCATGAGTTAGGCCCACAATTGAATCCGAGTCCAACTTGGATCCTTATTGCTCCAACTTAGTCTGTTCTAAGTGTGCGACCCTGCAGGTTCTCATAACATTGGTAGTAATATTAAAATCTCATTTTAATATTACAAACAGTGAGCGGTATCTAGCAACACATCACTGCTACCCAAGTAATGAGAATGTCAGTGATTTGACATAACCTATCCGTGATCAATGTTTTCGTGTAGTTTAGTCCCTTTGTCCAGATATCCAAATTGAACACAAGGCATGGAACGTGTCACCCTTGTTTAATTCAATCTTCAGTTTCCTGATTCCCGAGTAGACATAGTAATAACAAATGAGATCAATATCTCATATTGACTCATTTGAGCATGGCCATGCATTTCATAGTCTCACTCAATCGGGGGCGAAGAAGATATCACTCTGTTATGTAGGAGGGACAAATCCCATCTAGGTCACTCACATTCCTCCACATGCATCGCAATATGTCTAATAACCAACTTTATAATCATCTTGTTACAGATGACGTTTGATGGCATTTAAAACACACAACTCCTCATGTAGGAATCGTAGTGATTTTAGGTCAAAGAACCACATACACCATTATCACTATGAGAATCGCTTATGACACTCACGTAACGATCCACGTAGCGTTCTCATGGCGGGTCTGTCCAATACATCATTACTCTAATATGTATCCATGTGTAGACTTGATATCTCATATCCATGACCCGTGAGATGTGGTCATCAGTCTACGCACATACTAGTCTCAATGCATTATTGTTGTCCTAATTAACAATAATACTTGACTAGGGACATTTAAGAATAGTGTTGTAACCAAAAGGATCTCACGATCAAGTCATCCACTTGATGTCCTATGGCATCAAACTTACTATTCTAAGGACTTTATTATGTTTATCAAAAAAGAACACAATAAATGAAATGCCTCATATATAAAATAACATAATAGAATATATGTATATACAGAAAATGTATTAGCCTCTAGGGCATACACCAACATTTCTAGGGTTTACCAAGCCTTATAATTCCTTATTAGTTCCTTAGGGTCCAAAAATGTTCTTTAGGCCATCCAATTAATTCCTTCACATTACATTATTAACTACTTGATCTCTTAATTAATTAAATATCAATGTTACATAAAGTTACATAGTTTAGCCTCATTTAGTCCTAGAGGCCGTGGTCCTCTCTATCATTAGGGGTTCCAATTTTTATCATTTTTAATACGTGTTATCCTCTTGATTAATCATGTCTTCACCTTGTTACAAATTTTCACCAAGAACACCCCATTTGGGGCTTGAGGCCGTGAGCCTCTTAGGAGGGAACAAGGGTTATTTTGCTTCCATTTAAGTTTCCAATCCATACAAATCAAACCAAGAACACCAATGTACACATAAAATTAACGAAACAACTCAAACAAATTAAAAACAACACATAGTCATACAAGTCATACAACAAAGAGAGTGACCCTAAGTAGGGTTTCTCATAACCAATACAAAACTAAGTTCCCTACTACCAAGAGAAGTTGAAGAGGATTATCTCCCTCCTACCTAGAGGAGAAAACAAGTAATGGAACTCCCTTGAAGCTCCAAGTGAAATTCGGATTCCACCGCCACCAAAACCCTAGGACATCAAATTTTCACAATAAACAAATCAAACCATAAAAGAGAAGCTCTTGGTCACCAAGATGACCAAGAATCATGAAAATAAGGAGAGAAAATGGAAAAGTCACAAACTTTACCTTAAAACTGCAAATCTTAGGGCTTTATAGAAGAAGATGAAAATGGTGGATTTAGGTGATGGTCACAAAAGAGACAATGTTTAAGATGATGAGAAAATGTAAGAAACAAGGTTGGTGGAGCAAGAAAATGGTTTTGGCCAAAAATGGTGGGTTTGACTGTGGGAGAGGAGATGAGAGGAAATGGAGAGGGAAGGTTGAGTTCTTTGTAGGTGATTTTAAGAATAAAAGAGAAACTTAAATGAAGAGATGAATCCAAGCAAAATGGTTGCTTGAAAACAAGCAATAATGGTGGAGGAAGAAGAGGTGCAGCCGTGGAGTGTAGAGAGAAGGAGGAAAAAAATGTGAGGAAGAAGAAGGTAGAGAGAGAAAGTGATAGTAAGAAAAGATGATGACTTTTAGGATTTGAAATTAGAATAAATGAATTAACTAAGTGGAGCACAATTTTGGCTCCAATTGGAAATTTCTTCTTCTTTGTGGAGAGTGGGGGGGGAGAGAGAAAATGAAGCTTCTTTGAGAAGCTTGGGAGCTTTTTCAATAAAGGAGATGTGATTAGACATAAAGTAGATTACATTAGGATAAGATAATGTGATTTAATAATTAAAATAATAGGGTAGTTAGGATTTTACTGTAAGCTATTACCTAATGGATAATTGTTATAGTGTACAAAGTTAATATTAATTATCCGATGAATAATAGAGCGTATCACAAATTTTTATTTAACAGTGCGTACAAAGATTTTATTTATCAGATAAAACTTTGAAAAACATAAACTTCGTAAACTATGCCCGACCTCGGGTTTAGTAAGATCCCCTATCGACATGTCCACAGTCCAAATTTTACCAATCTCACAGAAAACATTTCGTTTTCCCAGCTCCGCTCAGCGCGCATGCAAAACGAGGAATATATTAAAATAGTCGATGTTTCCAAAAAATTCCAAAAAAATATCCAAAAATTTTAAACATTGGGAAATGACTATTCATGATAAAATAAATAATTTTTGGAGTGTTACACTGACTCTGCTCAATGTGCACGTAAAATGAGAAATATCTTAAAATATTTGATATTTCCAAAAAATTCCAGAAAAATTTATGAAAATCACAAATATTGGGAAATGACTATTCATGATGAAATAAACAATTTTCGGATGTGTTACATTGACTCTGCTCAGTGTGTACACAAAACGAGGAATATATTAAAATATTCGACTTTTCTGGAAAAATCGAAAAAATTTCCCAAAAATCACAAATATAAAGAATGATTATTTGTGATGAAATAAGTAATTTTCGAGATGTTACAGAGTTAATGATTCTTTATGTTGGGTACTTGACCAACTAAAAAAAAATACGAGGAAACTCTTGTTGTTTTATAGTTTTAATTCTATACTTGGATCATTCTTATTCTTTATTGAATGTTTGAATAAAAGCTTTGGAAATTATTTATGTAATAGAGGGTCTAGCTCTTGACCAAAGCAAGGCAGCACCTTCCAATTGATGTGTTAATGTAAAAACCTTGTGTTTTATTGTGAACATTCTAATTTTCTATATAATTTATCATACAAGATGATGAATGGGGAATGGTTAGCTAACAAACTTACAAATTGGTCATGAAGAGCTAGGCTTACCCGTGTAATGTTCTTGACCATGTATGCTTGAATTGTTGTGTTATATAGCTTGTATATGATTGGTTATGTATGATAATGCATACTTCAACTACCAATAATTTACAGAGAAATATTAGTACTTGTAAAGGCTATATAGGCCCAATTGAGAATTTTAGGAGATATGGTAATCTCCAAGTAATATTTAATGTGCAAGTGAGTGAAATATATACATATATATATATATATATATATATGTATGTATATTGTGGAAAGTTATTGAATAATGGATTGTGTCTCGAATGATGAGTTTGGACTTGTATTCTTGTTGAGAATTGTGAACTTGTTGAACATTGTATTCTTGTTGAGAATTATGGAATGTGATGGATGAATGCTAAAGACATTGCTTGATTATTCAAGTTGAGCTAAGATGAGAATTTGGAATTTGCATTGTTCCCTTAGTCATTAAGGTTGAGCTAGTAATGAATTTGTGAATTTGAGAACACGTTCCCTTGATTTTTAAGGTTGAGCTAGAATGTATTGTTCAATGATCAATGCTCATGAGAACGAAATTTGATTTAAGAATATGGATAGTTATCCTTGAACAGGGAGGTAATTAGTCCATGCTTGCCACTCAGTATCCTTTGTACCTTTATAAACCGTTAGTTCACTTAGTATAGTGGATTTCGGAGACGATCTAGTATGAGGGCGGGGTATTTGAAATTCCATTAGAACCATGGAGATGACCTTTTGGGAGGAAAGGGGATTATGTGTTCTTGGATAAATTTGTCATAGTATTAGTATCAGTATAATCCTCACATATTAAGTCCCTCATAGGATACTAGCGGTAGTGTGAGGCCCTAAATCGCTCCCTACCATGAGTATATAGAACCCGAGCTATGTGAGGTGGTTCCCACCCTTATGGTGCTTGAGATATGGGTTCTATAGGATAACGAGTATTTGAATGAGCACTGAGATTTGAATTGTTTCTGTATGTCAGGATATGAATTGAATGTGTATCAGAATATTTGAATGAGATTGGCACTACAAAATTAGTATTTGGAGACAATTTCTGGAAAATTATCTGTGATTTAAATTTGTATTAAGTTTGAATATGAATGTTTGTACGCTCGTTATATTATGAATACGAATATTTGTATGAAATTGATATCATGGTAGTTGTGTTTGGTATAATAACTAGTATTACATATGTTTGAAATTGGTATTGATCAAAGAGGATATTTTTCAAAAACTATTAAATTGAATTATGTTTCATGACGAGAAGGAACCAGATTTGGCCTTTTGCCACCCTTCTAACTAACTAACTAACTAACTAACTAACTATACACACACACACACACACACACACACACACACATTCAAATTGAATTTCAAGGAAATGTATTTTTTTATGAAACAGCTAGAAATATTGTGATGACATGTTTTCATAATAGAACTACTAAGAATTAGTATTCTCACCCCATTTTTATTATATATTCCACAATAATTTCAGATTCAGTATTTGTAGCGCAATGGAACGAACAGAGGAAGATATTTTTTTTTATTTAGATTTTTGTATAAAGTATGTATGGAAAATGCCTTGAGGGCATATGACATGTATTTGTACTATAATGTATACATTGTATAGACATCCTTTAGTATATGTAAATTATTATACACCCTATTCAGGCTCATATTTTTGTATATTAAAGAAAAGTATATTCGAATTTTTGTGGTAAAATTTTAAGTGATGTGTGTAACATCCCGAAAATTAATAATTTTAGGATAAATGATCATTTTACAATATTTGGGATTTTCTGAAATTTTTCTGGATTTTTCTAAAATTACGAAATATTTTAATATTGTTCTTCGTTTTGTGTGCACACTGGGCAGAGTTGGCAAAACGACTGTAACACTCCCAAAGTTGGAAAATTTTATTATGAATAGTTATTTTCTAATATTTGTGATTTATGTGAATTCTTTCAAAATTTTTCGGAAACGACGAATATTTTAATATATTCCTTATTTTGCGTTCGTATTGAGCAAAGTCGAGAAAACGACTGTAATGCTTCAAAAATTGGAAAATGATAAGACAAATAGTCGTTTTATAATATTTGTAATTTTTGAGAATTTTCTGGGATTTTTTTGAAAATATCGAATATTTTAATATATTGTTCGTTTTACGTGCACACTGAGCGAAGCTGGAGAAACGAGATGTTTTCCCCGAGAACCTTGAACTATGGGCCTGTCAACGGGGGATCTTACTAAACCCGAGGCTGGACATAGTTTACGAGGTTTCACATTTTTCAAGAAATTTAGCAGTCGAAATAATAAAATGCTGTGTAAATTTCATTTATCAAATAAATTAATACTGACTTCTATCGACTATAACTATTATCCATTGGATAATAGCATGCATTAGAAATCCCATCACCCTATCCTAATGCAATCCACTTTATGTCAAATCAAATCTACTTTAATTCAAATTTATGTGCTTTTTCAAAGCTTCTTTGAGAAGCTTTGACCACCAAATGACCCAATTACCCTTGGCTTGCATGAGAAGCCAAATTTTTCCCCTCACTCTCTCCTCTATTCAGCAGCCCACACTAGCCAAGGAGGGCAAAATTGTGACTTGCACACTAAACCTAAATCCATCAAAATTTAATTCACTTTACCTATCACTTTCTCTCTCTTCACTTCATCTTCTTCATCTTTTTCTCCTCCTTCTCTCTACCTCCACTATGAGCACGAAAATGGAAGCCCCTCCTCCTCCATTTTTGCTCATCTTTTCTCCTCTCTAAGCCCATTTCCACACTTGCACTCACTTCCTCTACCTTCTTTGTGTAGAAAGTTTCTCCATTTTCCATTTCTACCTCCATTTTCTCTCCACCTCTTCTCTTCTTCCTCCTCTTAGATCCGAAATTTCCAGCCACCATTAGAGAGTCTTCTCTTCACTTTTCTCTTCATAAACACCATTTCTAGACTTCTCTCAACCTCCTCTACACTTTCTCTTTAGAAAATCTCTTCAAAAATCCATCCTTTCTACCCCTCCTTCTTCAAATCCGAAAATCACTCCTTCATGGATGGCCAAGCTTTTTGATTTTTCTCTCCACTAAACACATTTATACACTTATCTTCATCTTCTCTACAAGTCTGATTTGGAAGGTTTGCTCAAAATCCAACCTTGTCTCCATTGTCTTCCAAGGTAAAGATTCTTGATTTCTCTCAATTTTCTTCTCATTTTCATTTTCCTTGGTTGCTATGTGACCAAGGGCTTCTCTTTTTGAGCATTGATGAGTGATTTGAGTGATTTTGAACACTCTAGGGTTCTTGGGAGAGTGGAATCTGAAAATCACCAAAAAAGGAATCTCAAGGAGTTCAAGCTTAAGGCTTTAGGTAAAGTTCTTCCAATTCACCTATCAATTTCGTTTTCCTTGGTTACCTATGTGACCAATGATCATTCTTTTCAAGCTTTAGTTTGTAAATATGAGAATTTGACCACTTTATGGTTCTCTTGATGGTGGAATCCGAAATTTACAAATCAAGGGACCAAGGAGTTGTTTTCTTGCATTGTCTCCTCTAGGTAAGAGGGAGACTACTCACTTCAACCACTTATGGTGGTGAGAAGACTTTGTATGTGTGTTGATGGAGAAATCCATCCTTGTATGCTCTTTGTATGCTTGCTTGAATTATAAATTTTGTATGATTTAGTATTCTTGAATTTGATTGATACTTGATTATGCTCTTGAATATGTTTGATATATTAATTGTGCTTGATCATGTTGGGATTGTTAAATGGAAAATTTGGAGTTTTCTACCTCAACATGGTGCCACGGTTTTGACTAGAAGTTAGGGGTGAAAATTGGTTTTGTATACAAGTGAAATAAGACTTATGTAATCAAAGGTTGAATGATAGTATTAACACAAATGAAAGGAGGACCTTGAGAGTTTAATACCCAAGAGGGGTGCCACGGTTTTGGTCTTGGTAAAGAGACAAATGGATTGATTTTGATGAACTAAATTTAAGTGAATTAGTGTTAAGAAAGCTAATGCATAAAAGTGGAAAGAAAAATTGGATAATGGACATCATGAAGCCATGGTTTTGGCATGGACCTTAGGCAATTAAATTAATCTTGTGAGAAATGGAAATTGAGTAATTAAGTATCAAGTAACTAACACATGATATGTGACAGAATGAAATTTTGAGGATTTAGGAAGGTCACGATTTTTGAGCCTAAGAGTTTGGGGATTTTTGGTGAACATTTGTAATAACTTGAACTCCTGACCATTTAGTAGAATGCCAAAATCCGTCGAGTTTAGACTTCTGACCATATCTGTCGAATTTAATCTTATGACCATATTCGTTGAATTTGATCTCCTAACCGTAATACCCGTCGAGTTAAGATGTCTGGCCATTGAATAGAAACTTCTCCAATGTCAACATCCGTCGAGTTAGGATGTCAAGATTCATCGAATCAGAATGCCAATACCCGTCGAGTTAAGATGTCTGGCCCTTGAATAGAAACTTCGTCGGTTAAACCCTTGGAAGATTTCTTCGACGTCAACACCCGCCCATCAAATTAGGGAATTCTGCAGATCTTCTAGTGGATTCGACAACTCCATACACCACTCGACCGAACCTTCGTTCGACAGAAATTGATTTTTTTAGCCATTCTTTTCAAATAATGTCTTTCTACCGACATTGCTTCTGTCAGGTCAATTTCCGTCGAAAGGCAGCCTCAATTGTACACTAGAGACATTTATTCGTCGAATCCAAAATTATAATTATCGCCTAACACTTAGTGATTTAATTAGTGGTAACATGATGCAAGAATTAGCAAATTAGGAAATTAAATTATACTTTGTGATTTCATAAATTTTAAAGAACCAAGAATGGAAATTTTCATAAGACTTTGGATAATTTTAATTAGGGTAAGAACAACAGAGTGCAAGACATTGAGATCTTAGAATAACCTTCTAAGTGTATGTGAACAAACTTCTTAAGAGGATTTAGTCAATTAGGAGAATTCCTTAGAGACAAACCTTGTAAGAAAAGCTAAACCTAAGCAAGAATTCAGAATACACTTTAAAAAGGTACTGATTATGATATCGTGGGTCCATGTGAGTGACCAGTGACTGTATTGATTCTTGCTTTGGCCAATTGTGGCATATTATGAAATTGTATGAAATTGTGAATCATACATATTATGCATAGAGTCATTATGCATTGTAAATGTCTTATGGACTGTTGTAAGGCCAAGTTACCTAGGAGATTGAACACACCTTTGTGCGGGTGCGAATAGACTAGCGTAGGTGCCATATGGTTGTTGGCCCTGGGGGCATCGGGGTGCGGGTTCCTCACATGGACAGTTATGAGCTCCTTTGTGCCGTAGGGTAGACTGATGCAAACACACCGACAATCCGGACCGAGACGCTGTCCTATATCGTGATCTAGCGTGGACTGTCTGTATAATGCCTGGATGTGCACGTGAAAATTATTGGTTTTTAGCACTTTGGCCGCGGCAGCCAAGTTACAGACATGTCTCCTGATCTTTCTCTCCAACTGTTTATGTCTAGCTCCATGGAGTAGGAATTGTGGTATCATAATGCATTGTGCATCGTTCATTGTCGGTCTCATAAACTGTTGAGCATGAACACTTGTGAATGTGAAGATAACTGTTGTACTTTTGTAAATGATTATCTGATTATTGTGTTAATTCCTGGAAATACTATTATGATCTGCCTGCTATTGCTTACTGTTGTTCTACCTTTACTATAAATATCACTGTTATTATTAACTCTGATTATTACTTAGAATTGAATTGCTTTTATTATAAATTCCACTGTTGCTGTTGATGAATATATGAACTGTATTGCTTGGTGGGCGCTTTGTGTGTCTTTGTTTTTTCTTACTGCCAATAGTGGTAATGAAAGATGGGTGTCTCACCTCTTTCCTATATTTGTGCATTTCTATTTTATATTTATATTTGATAAAAGATCGTGAGGAAGATAAAGAGGGACCACACCTTGGTTGATTGGCTTGAGCGTCTGGACAAGATTTCTTCGACCATGTAAGAGTGCAGTCGCGTGGAGGCATTGATGCCTGTCGTGTCAACTGGGACACCGTGCGTCATATACATTTGGGGTTGTGGCTTTGTCTGCTGGTAGTACCCATCCCTGGGTTACTACTTTTCCCCCTTTAGTGTTTTATCCCCGTTGTATTTTTATTGGACTCTGTAATTGTTGTATTCTAGGTCATCAATGATTTGTGTAAATCGACTATAAAATATATATAAGGAATATAATTTTATTTCAGTGGTTGTATTATGGGTTGAATATATTTATATTTTGTTCGAGGCTCATATTTTCTACTTATGCAAATCGTCAAAAAATATATATATATAGACTCTTGAGAATTTAAATTACTGTTATCATGACTGTGACACACTTGGATTTAGTAACTGTGGTGTAATGACGATTACGCTCCGGTTGCTACATCAAGGGGTGTTACAATGAGCTTACTATTATTGCTATAGTGTAAATTCGGATATACTATTAGTAATAATAGTAAGGGTATTACATCCCTCCTCTAAACAGTGATTCACTTGGTTTGCATTGAGATACACTGACTTATAAGGGGTAACTTTAGTAGATATATTAGACATAAATGCAAGGGTTTTATCTACATAGTTTAAAACCACATGGTTGGAGGATAACCAATCCATGTCGAGAATGACGTCAATCTATACCATAGTTAAACATATAAGATTCATAAAGAAAATCCTGTCTTCCATCCTTTTATAATAATGTAGACAAGCTTTAGAAGTTAAAACAGATTTGCTGGTGGAAGTGGAAACAACCAAATCATAAGGATGGTCTGTCATAGGTAAACTCAGCATCTTCACACAATCACAAGAAACAAAGGAGTGGGATGCTCCTAAATCATATAAAATAGTTAAAAGGTGATTATGGATTATGCATTTACCTTGGATCAGATCTGTAGACTGAGTCACCTCATTACAACTCAGAGTAAAAACTCTTCCTGGAGCTTACAATTTTGGGGTGAACATTGCTTTCTACTTCTGTGGACAATCCTTGGATATATGTCCTGGCTGACCACACGCATAAAAAACTGACTACCTTGCCAAGCAAGGCATATCTCTATGAAATCTCCCACACTTGGGACATTTAAGTCCCCCTATTCCTCCTTGAAGCTGCTTTCCCTTATCTTGTGGGTAACTAGATTTAGGAGTACTTTTCTTCTCATCCATCTTCTTCAGCTTATGGAAGCCTTCTATTTTTTGCTCCAGTTAGAGTTGGAGATAACCTCTTTCCACTATTTTGCACTTTTTTACTAAAGAAGGAAAGTCTCTGATCTCCAAAGGCTATATCATCCTTTTGATGTCCTCTCTCAATCTAGATTCAAACTTAACACACAAAGTTCTCATCTGGGTTGAGCCTATACTGAGGTGAAATGACAATTCATCAAACTTTGCCTTATACTGACCCATGGTCATACTTCCTTGCTTGAGCTTCAGGAATTTAACTTCTTTTTGCTCTTGTACTGACTTTGGGTTGTACTTCTCCAAGAAAATGCATCTGAACACTTCCCAAGTAATCTATGTCGTTGTAGCTTCCAACAATCTTCTAGCATTCCTTCACTAATGCTCCACTTCCCCACTAAACATAAAGGTAGCAAAGGAAACTCTTTGTTCATTAGAACATAACATGGCTTCGAAAATCTTCTCCATTTCGGTCAACTACTCATCGACTTTCACTGGGTTGTAGTCGCCTTTAAATGATGGAGGGTTCAACCTTCTAAACTCTACAAGATCCTGGAAATTTTGATTCCTCCCCACCTGTACCTCATGCACTAGAGGTGGTATTAGTGGTGGTACCGGTTATTAAGGTTGATTGGCTTCCAACCTCGCCAACATCCTATTGGTAACAGTCGTTTGCTCTTACATAGCCTTGGCCATTGCCAGTACTGCCTCGACCATATTTGGCCTCTCACCAGAAGAATTCTCATTTCCTCTAGTGCACCTCAGAGAAGTCATAGTTTCCTATACATACAAAATATTAAATATTGAGTTGATTAATCTCAATACCATGTAATAGTGCAACAGTAGCTAATAACATTCAAACAAGAGGCAAGTCATGCAAACATCACACTAAAGAGATAAGAAACGCATAACACTAAGTGAAAACACACTAAACTTGCCTAAGCCTAGTCAGTCCATACCCTGGCTCAATAGGATGAACTGCTCTGATACCATAATGTAACATCCCAATACAAATATCTTGATATATTCATCATATATAAATATAAATAGTATTAGTTATGCTACTACTAACTTATTTAACATTTTAATCCCATATCATTTATACAAATAAATATGGAGAGCCACAATAAATGGAAGTAATACATATTTCCATCAAAAGCTTCAAAGGCAGAGTGTAATATATACAACATAACCCAACTCAAAGTAACAAACTTTACAAGAGTTGCTATCAAAAACATAAAACTAAACTATCTATTCTTGAAACTTTTTTTCTTTTTCTTTTTCTTCTTCTTTTGTCCCTCAGAAAGGTCTTGTCCTGCTTAACCATGAAACATAAAATAGGGTGAGAACATAAAAATTCTCAGTAATAAAAACATATATCTCATGGCACTAATATAAATATGCATAAAAAGTACATTTACAAACTATAAACTCATAAACTTACTATCGATATTAAACAAATGTCTACTCAAATGTAAAATATCAATTTCTACTTGGCAAAGTGTTTATCTCACTCCTTTGCCTAACATAGGACTTAACTCATCCTATTGTTTTGGGTATTAAGCTCATCTCGCTTAATTTCCCTTGGTTGAGAGCTTGACTCACTCTTACTACTATAACATCAGTGTTTTTCTCACTTCTTGTGTTAGTTGACAAAGAGCTTAACTTACTACTTTGTCATAGGTAGAGAACTTATCTCACTACTCCACCCATACTAGGTAAAGTGTTTTTCTCACTACTTTACCATGACAAGGTGCTTTTTTCTCACTCCCTTATCTTACAATTCTACCTTTACATTATATTTGGATGATAGGTAATAAGGAGGAGGGAAAAGGAATGAGGGGAAGGGAAATAACGTCCCTTGTTTAGGAGTTTTAAAATATATAGGAAGGGGAACAGAACATATGGAGAACCATTTTCCCTCTCTTCACTTCAAATGCCTAACTTTTGTTTCCCCCAAAATTGAAGTGGAAAGGAGGGAACACATGGGTAATGAAGTTTCGTTCCATTTCGTTAATGAAACTTCCAAATAAAGAGAATGGTAACTATGTTTCATTCCTTCCTTTTCCTTTCTGGTCCATCCCCACCTATTCCATTCCATTCCGTTCCCTTAGTTAGGAATTGTTATATGCTATAACTCAAACTTTAATAAATAAAGGAACCAACTTTTGCTAAACACTCGATTTGTACCTAACTTAATGAGACAATAGAGTTTTTCTATAAAACTAGCATACTTAACTCATCTTAACTATAAGAGAGCAATTCATGCATCTAGATATGTAAAACATACTTATCATACTTATATTTACCGTAAATATAATTTACATTTGGTTCCTTTTCACTTAAAACTCTATTTTGCTCAAAACAAGAGTCTAGTAATTGCTTACATTGTTGGGGTAATCAATTACATTCTTTCCAAAAGATTGGCAATCAATTACGTTACTCTTGTAATCGATTACATGCTATCCAGAAACCTGGTAATTGATTACATTGTTGTTGTAATCGATTCCATAGTGTAGAAAACCAGAAAAATAGGTTTTCTCTAACAGCAAACCCATTTCTAAACTTCCCTCAATCAAAATTATAAAAACCCCTAGGGTCTCATAATCTTAACCAACAACAAGAGAAGTCCAACAACAAGGAAAATAACCTTAACTCACTATTAAAATCCTTATTGCACAAGCTTTTCACATTATTCAACTCTTTCACTATAATACTCATCTTTCTCAAAATTCTACCAAGCAAACCTTGCAAAGAATTGGGTTCACAAGAGTGTAGAATGAGAGATAGCAAGCTTAAATCCCTTTACCTCAAGTTCTTGAATGGTGAATCTTCAAATCTTAGTTTTGCCCTTTTTCTTCTCTCCTTCCTCTTCCATTTTCTTCTTCCCTTCTTTCTCTTTCCTTTCCTCTTATTTTCTTCCGCTTTCTATCTCTGCGTCTAATGGCAAGAGACGTGTGAGAGAAGAAGAAATAAAGTCAAAGATGGAGATAAGATTAATGCCACTTAAACCATACACTAGAAACTTCATATCTGTTAAGAACACTTAGTCTTTTCTAAACCAAGTTTCCTAACTTCCAACAACTTAAAAATAAATCCTAAGATTCATCTAAATTATTGTTTCACCATTTTCTTAAGTTTCCATATCTGCTGCTAGTTAATCCAGCATTAGAACACTCTCTCAATGTGCTTAAAATTACCAAATTAAGTTAGTTTGCTCTCAAAATTTAACTAAATCCTCTTCTACCTATTTGTGACCTAGAGATATATTATCTTTATTTATGTCCCTCAACTAGGCAATTTATGCCACTTTCTGAGTCATTTTAAGTTACTTTTCGCATTCTGTGTTGTAACAAAGTGCCTAAATTAACTCGGTTTATCACAAAATTAAGCAGACATGTCAAACAAGTATTATGCTACCTCTATGATCATACATAAGTCTAACATGCTAAAAAGAGGATGTTACAGTAATCTTGAATATAGTCTGGGTAGGGAGTATTCTTGAATATACTCCTTGAAGGGAGTAATCTAGAATAAACTTTGGGTAGGGAGTATTCTTGAATACTTGAGAGATGAGTAAGTATCTTGGATAATGAATAGAGAGTATTAGAAATAGAATTATACATGATTGAATAATTGTTATGAAGTTATGTAACTAAGGTGAAGATATTGAGTTAATACTTTGATTTGATATGATTATTATGAATGTAAACTATGTTTTAAGATATGATGAATATTTATGAATTTTTTTAGTAATATTTTTCGGGAAGAGAAAGGACTTGATTTGGCCTTTTGTCACCTTTCTACTTTATGATTAAAGTTTTTGAAATGATTTTTCCCAGAAGCAGTTGTAGGTATTATGATGACACGAATTTTTAATAGTTTTATTGAGAATTCCTAGAATTCTCACCCCTTTTGATTTGTATTCCATAATATTTCCAAGAACAGAGTTTGCAGCGGGCAAAAGAAGGACTAGAGCTATGAAGAAATAGTTAGTTTAAGTTTTTGACTAATAATTGTATATTATTTGTATGAAGTTATGCCTTAAAGGCTTATCTTTTATTTGATGTATTATGAATTATAACTATGTGTAAATTTCTCTTCATAGTGATATGTAGATTACTTCACCTACACCAAGCTCATATTTTCGTATATATTATAAAAGTTTTTACAAAATTAGTTATTAGTTTAGAAGTAACTAACCAATCCTAATTACTAATGCATAATTCCAAATATGTCATTAGTATTAGTATTAGTATTAGTATTGGGATGTTATAGCATACATATGTATGAATACGTATATGCATGAATATATTTACAAGAACCTGTTGTTGATGATTTTTCAACTGTTTTGCTATATGATGTATGGGATAGTTGGTGTTTGTAGTAAAAAGGTGGGTATGAAAATGAAACAAAATAGGAAAAGTGTTGTTCTAATGCTCCAGATTGCCTTTCTGTAGTGTTCTATTTGAAGAGGCCAAAGAGGCAATTCAAATAGAATATCTCAATGTTCTAAGTCTGATGTGTCAGCTATTTGAATTGCATGATTTTGATGTTAAACTTTGTAGACTAAGTGAGCCATTCGAATGGCATAATTTTGAGGTTAATCGAATAGACTATGAGAGTTATTCGATGGGCATAATATAGAAGGGCATGCTAGTGTTGCTAATTGAGTAGACTAAGTGATCTATTCAATTTGCATGTTTTCAATGTCAATCAAAAGATATAATAGTTATTTAAACAACATTCCAGAACAACATATTTTTTATGTTAATTGAATAGACTAAGGGCTATTCAAATAGGCCATTACAGAATGGTGTTTATGAGGCTAATCGAATAGACTATGAGAGTTATTCGACTAACATATTTTTTATTCTAATCAAAAGGTCAAAGTTATTTTAAAGGCATAACTAAGTGAAAGTGTTTTCCATGTTATTCAAAAAAGGGCTTAGAGAGCTATCAAATAATAGAAATCAAAATGTCATTAGCATATCATAAGCATTAATGCACGGCTAAAGAGTGAGAAAGCACTCAGCCCAGGTCAAAGTTATGTATGGGCACTTTATCGAAGGACGTGACATTTCATAAACATTAACATATCACATTCCATAAGTATTAACATACTACATTTCATAAGCATTATCATGTTACATTAAATAAGAATTAGCATTGGCTATTTCATGAGCATCAATACATAGTAGCATATGAGATGTTATTTATGTGTATTTATCATAGAATTGTATTGTGATTGTTGATGTGTCATACTACTGAGAAATTTTGAATTCTCACCCCTTTGTTTCCATGATGATTTAAAGATCGAAATCGAAATTTTTCTAAGGAGGGGAAGTAAATTTGTAGCTTTTAGTTTTTATTTTCGACCTGTATATGTTGTATATATGCCATGAAGGCCTAGTTTGTATTCGAATATTTACTGATGTACTAGTTATCTATATTCGATATTTCAGTAATGAATCAAAATTTTCAGTTGTATACTTATATTGTACAGTTCAGTTACTTTTCTTCGAGACTCTATTTTTTGACTTTATTCGACCCTATATTTCGATTTGTATAGTTATTACAACTTTTATGATATTTAAAAGTTATAAGTAACGTGCTTAATTCTGTTTACATATATATATTTCGAATATACTCTAATAAATCAAATTAGGATGTTACACTTAGACCATCAAATCTTTACTCCACTAGTAACCCTTAACTTTGCTTCTAGTTACTATTTCACTTAATTGCTTAGAAGCTAACAAGAGAATTATATATTTTATTTATTTTATACATTACTTCTTTGTAAGTTCTAACTTATTCTATAATTTTCTAGCTTGTGGATGGCAATGGCCTTGATTTTGATGATCAACAAACAAGAAAGTAATGAAGTGCAAAGATTAAGTCCCAAGGTTTTTCAAGATTAGCTAATAGGACTTAGATCATATGTAGAGGGAGAGAATGTGGATGGCAATGGTCTTGATTTTGATGATCAACAAACAAGAAAGCAATGAAGTGTAAAGATCAAGTCCCAATGTGTTTCAAGATTAGCTAATAGGACTTAGATCATATGTAGAGGTATATTGGATCCACTCTAAAGCTCATTGCATAGTTTGAATCTCATCTTTAAAATGGCTTTACATGAATCATGTTTTTATCTTATAAAAATTGTGTTTAAGTTGAGTAAAATGTTTTAGAAAGTTTAGAAAGATGCTGGACATTCTTGGTTAAGAACTTCTTTGAAAATCCTATGTTTTCTAACTGATCCATAATAGATTATGCATATTTCATAATAGGTTATGAGTGTCTCATAATAGATTATGGTAATTGCATAATAGGTTATGATGCTTTTAGCCAAAACATGAAGCCTTTTAAAATGACATAACCGATTATGGTTATTTCATAATAGGTTATGGTGTTTCAAACAGAAACGTGAACTCATTTTATAAAGCCATAACCGATTATGGTATTTGGCATAATAAGTTATGGTGTCTCAAACAGAAACATGAATTTCATTTTAGAAAGCCATAATCGATTATGGCATTTAGCATAATAGGTTATATTGTTTAAACAGAGTCTTGGAATCGCTTCTAATATGTCATAACCGATTATGGCTTAGCCCATAACCAGTTATGCTCAAACGCAAAACACTTTCCCAACGGCTCTATTGAGAGCATTTAATGCCCCAACTACTTCAAACGTCTCTAAAATATTATGGTCTATGAATGAAAGTGTTTGGGCATTGATTAAAGTTGGGAAAACATTCTGAAAATCATTCTTGAGTAATGAAAATGAGTTTCATCATCTTTTTCTCCAGATCTTTGTTTTGAGCTAAGTGTGCGATTCCTTGATACCCATAGAACTTTAATTTGTATTATCTACTCTTTGAGAGAGTTTCTATCTTCTACACTTTGTATAATCTGTAAAAGAGAGGGTGAGGTATCCCTCTAGAGAAAAAGAGTGAGGTATCCCTTAGTTGGATAAAGGGTGAGGTATCATTTGAGGGTGAGGCATCCCTCAAAAGTTGTAAAGGGTGAGATATCCCTGTTTGAGGCTCAAGCACAAGAGTGAGGTATCCCAAGGTGTGTTAAGTGCTCTAATTTGTAAAGGTTGTCAAGCACCTGTTGAAGCTTGAAGATATAGTGGAAAATCTCTAGTGGTTGCTTGTGGACTGGACATAGGCCACAAGTGGATTGGTGGCTGAACTAGGATAAACCTTGTGTTTGATCTTCTATACTCATCTTTTTACATTTGTGCATTTATTTTATGTGCTTGCTTGAATGTTATTCATCTTGGCTTGTTTAATTTGTGAGTGAAGTATTCAGTCTCATTTATCTATTTACTTCAATCATCTAATAGCTTCAACAAAAATTGATAAGCAAACGCTTTACGAAAGATTTGTGAAAATATTTTATAAACTTAATTCACCCCTCTCTTGAGTTTGAGCCCACTTGGTAACAAGTGGTATTAGAGCTTCGTGCTCTGTTAAAAGCTTAACTACTTGGAATTAAAGATCCTTGTTTGTTTGGCAACCATTGAAAGCTTTTCAAAATGGAAGGTTTTAAAATTAACAAACCACCATTCTTTGATGGTGTGCATTTTTTTTATTGGAAAACTAGAATGGAGTTTTATATCCAATCTATTGATATTTATTTGTAGGATATTGTGCTTGATGAATTTACATGCAAATCAAAACAAACTTCGAATGCTTATAAAAAAAAATGTTTTTCCTTAAACATTAGAGCAATGCAAATCTTAAGAAGTAGTTTGAATGATGATGCTTATGCTAGAATTAAGAATTGCTCTAGTGCCAAAGAAATTTTGGACACCCTTGATGCTTTCTATCTTACTAATGATGATCTTTTGCATAAAGTTGTATATAGACAGCAAGAAGAGCAAAAGCCTTTAAAGGAAGACAATATTAAAAAATATCGTCACGACGATGCTCTTGAATCCTTGAAGGACAACAATGAGGAAGATGGTGATTCTCTTAAAGAGCCAAACATGCTTGAAATTGAAACTAATTCCTATATGGCTAAAAAGGACTTTGAGGTAAATAATACTAAACTAGATTATAGTCCTTCCTATTATGAGCTACAATGTGCATATGATGAATTATATGATGACTTATTATTTTTAGAAAAGAAAAATTCATCTTATTTAGAAAACATTTCCTCTATTGAAAATGAAATTATAACTTTGAAAAATGAATATGCTTTTCTTGACAAGGAAATGCCTTTGAAATGTGAGACCTCAACTTCTTGTGAAAAGTGCATTGATTTAAAAAATCAAGTTAAGGACTTATATTTCGATTTTGCCAAAGCTAATGATTCTAATTGCTTATATTCCATGTTTGTTAATAAGAATAAAATTACTGTTACTTCACATGGAATTTCAAGTAAAGCTTGTGGCAAAAATAACATAGAATGTAATAACAACTAAATGCTCAAGTTTTTTAAAGATGATCTTCAAAAGACCAAGTCATCATTAAATTCAATTGTTTACAATTTTTGTGGTCATCTAGGACATATTTCTCATTTATGTAATTATAGAAGAAATTCTTATATGAGAAATAATATGGTATGGGTTCCTAAATATCTTAAATGCCCTAGTATTAACATTCAAGGACCCAAGATGAAGTGCATACCAAAATGTCCTCCTAGTGTTTCAATTATGCATAAATTTTCACAAAAGGATGGACAAATTGGTCAAGTGAAAAAGGAACCATCAAAGAGAATGTTTCTAAAGTCCAATGGTAGAAGTTTTGATCAAAGAAAGAATATGACTTCAACCAAACCTTCTCAAGTACAAAATGTGGAACTTGCAAAGTTCGAAACACCAAGAGAGAAGCAATGGGCATGGAAAAGATTGTCCTTGATTACCAAGGCCAAGGTATCAAAAGTTTTTACCTCTTATGCACATTCACTTGAAAAGATAATGAATATGAGGTATATTCCTTGTAGGCCTTAGGTAAAGGATATAATCATGTGTACTTAGTAAAATTTGAATATTATGTTTAGCACATGATTATCTTTATTATTTTTGTAACATAGCTCATTAATTTGTTATATATCTTGGTACATATGGTTTTACAATGCCTAGGCATGCTTGCTATGTTTTGATTTGTCTATATATCATGAAAGAGAACATGTTGTTTGGTCTTTGAAATTGTTTTGGCACACTGAAGTGCTCTCTGCAAAGAGATAATAATCGGTTAGAGCAACTGTCTAACCGGTTAGGGATCATTTTTACTCCTCATCTAACCGGTTAGGACCTCATTTCCATTTCACCTAAACGGTTACCCTGTTTTCATTAACCGGTTAGGCCACATCAAATTAAACTCTCCCAGCTGTGTCCTTTTTCATCTAATCTGTCAAATTAGCTTTATCATTATGTCTTACAATCTAACCATAGTAGTTTTATCTCTTGAACATGATACTTATTATCTTGGCTTGCTTAACTATGCTTATTTTGAAATGGATTTTTTTTTTCTGTTGAAATGAGTTTCATGTTGTTATGGTTACATTGTTCCTGAATTATTATTGAATATTTTACAATGGCTAACAAGATATGTCATTTACTGCATGATATGTCATTTTGATGCATAAATTATCACTTTGTAGCATAATTTGATAGTTTGCTGCATCATTGAACTCCATGCATAATTATCTTACTTTAGTCATCTTTAAATCCAATATTGACTTAAGCGTCGGAATTTTCCCCAAGTTTGTTTTGCAGGTACTTGATCCATGCTCAAGTCCCTCAATCATCCAATCGCAAGTTCTTACTAAAGAAATTGGATTCAAGCTCCTTCAAAGAAGTATAATTAGTTTTTGAGATACATTTAAGGTGTTTAGAGGGGATGGAAATACAGGCAAGTCAACTATTTCCCAAGGATGAAATAAGCTGTCAGTATATCAAAGGATGGTTTCTTGAAGAATTTTCTAGTTTGATAGGGAATGGCAAGTGTTAATGGTCTTGAAAAGTTGAATTCTTGAAGACTTGGTCTGGTTTTGTCTGAGAAATAAAGAGTTGGGAGATGGACATAATCTATTATGGAGAGGGTATAATCTATTATTCGTGTTTGAAGATAATTTGGAAAGTTAAACTTGGTCTCTGTCAAGACAAAATAATTGATTATGGCCTCACATAATCGGTTATGGGCTACTACTATGTCTCTGGGAATTAAGTCAGCTCGTGGAAATGGTCTCTAGAAGCAAGGAATAACCGATTATTACATCCATATAATCAGTTATATGGTTTTTCCTCTCAACGCCGTGGTCTCTAGAAGCAAGAAATAGTCGGTTATATGTACATACATAACTGGTTATTCACCCAAAACTGTGAGCATGTTTTTCACTCCCATACTCATAACCGATTACATTTTTCATCATAATCAGTTATGATGACCCTTTAAACAGACCCACTCGGTCTTCTTCCTCATTCACGACGCACACCTTTCCACCATTATCATCCTCTTCTCTCAAACACCCACTTATACCCACTCACACAAACAAAATTCCCATTCCAAATCCAACCAAAATCTACTACTAAACCTCACTTTCCATCAATTTCCATCATTTTTCACCGATCAAAACATCAATTTTCTTCCAATTTTTCACCTCCCCTAACACTTTCTCTCTCCTCCAAATGTGCCCTATCTCCATTGTTGACCATGGCAAGCAGCTCTTCCTCTATTCCCAAATGCTCATGCACAGAGAACCCCAATGACCCTATTCCCAACATCAACCTTGACCTTGGTAAATACTTCTCAAATCCAACTCAAAAAAAGAAGTATCATTTGGAGTTTCATGGAAGGAACATTATTCAGCCCAAATATGTGGATTGGGAGTTCTTCATCCAACAAGGGTGTACCTTCATCACTGACATCTTGGAACATTATGAGTTGAAAACATTTGTAACTGCTCTAAGTAAGCACTACTATAACACCCCGAAAATCACTTGTTTCTTGATAAATACTCATTTTATAATATTTGTGATTTTTCTGAATTTTTCTGGAATTATTTGAATTATTTAATTATTTTAATATATTTATCAATTTACGTGCACAGTAAGCGGAGCCAAGAAAATGAAATATTTTCCCCGAGGCTGGATAACTTTGGACTGTGGAAACAGTGACAGGAGATCTTACTAAACCCAAGGCTGGACATAATTTACGAAGTTTTCATTTTTTGAGGTCTCATCTGACGGATAAAATTTGGTTGCGCCCTATTGTCCATTGGATAATAGATACCAGCATTATTAACTGTAACTTTTATCCACTGTATAATAGCTTGTAGTAAAAATCTAGTAGATTATTTCTATCTAGTCATTTTTATGATATCATCTAAGTGAC
Source organism: Ormosia semicastrata (assembly GCA_029884595.1). Lineage (NCBI taxonomy): Eukaryota > Viridiplantae > Streptophyta > Magnoliopsida > Fabales > Fabaceae > Ormosia > Ormosia semicastrata. The sequence goes on from JAQQTO010000060.1 coordinate 84,873,500, forward strand.
ATTGTCACATCACTACATGACAACATGATTTGACATTTTTAGGAAACGTGCAAAGCTTCTCAAAGAAGCTTTGGGAGAAACTTGTAAAGGAAGTTTTGCTCCATTTTACTAGAGGGCACAGTTTTTGGAGGAGAAAGATGATAAGTTGTCATCTTTTCATAAGCTTTCCCATTACCATCTTTTCATTTTCTAAAAATTTCTATCACTTTCTCTCTCCTCATTTTGGTCCCACAGTTGGGAGGGAAAAGATGACCAAAGTCATCATCTTTTCACCTTTTTCTATCATCTCTTCATTTCAAACATTTTCCATCTTTCTTTCTTTCTCTACCTTTCTCTCTTCTCTCCCTCGATGCTCTCTCTTCTCTCTTCTTCTTCTTCCACATGGTTACACCACCATTTGTGACCATCCAAGCTTGTTTGCTCAAGCCAATCTAGGATCTTAACTGCCCTCATCGTCTTGAAGCTCTTCTCTTTGGTGAACACCTCTTGATTCCTCTATTTTCATCACTTTCTATCAAGCCTTAAAGCTTGAAGCTTTGAGGTAAAGTTCTTGACTTTCTTTTTTTTTCTTCCCATTTTCGTGACCCTTGGTCACCATTGTGATCAAGGACTCCTCTTTTCAAGTTTTGGGTGTTGATTTCTTGAGTTGACCATCTTAGGGTTTGCTTGGTGGGAGTGGACGAAATCTTGCCAGGAAGCATCAAGAAGCTTGTTTTCTTTGTTGTCTCCTAAGGTAAAAGGGAGATTAACCTCATCAACCACTCATGGTGGTGAGGAATGTATCTATTTGTGGGTGGTAAATCCATGTGAGAATTTATTCACCATGGTTGTATGACTTTATAGTTTGTTATTATAATGCTTTGTGTGATCTTATTACTTGATATTATGTATGAGTTTGTTATAATATGATTTTGATGCTTGAAAATTTTGTCATATGCTCTAAATGGTACTAGAAAGGAAAATTATTTTGGTCCCAATAACTAATGAAGCTCATGGCCATGGAGTTGAGAAATAGGGTTTCAAGACTAAAATATTTCATTGATTGAGGGCCTAGATGATTAGGTAGTAAGAATGTAATTCATGAAGGTATAGTTTGAGAAAAAAGAGTAAACAAACTCTTGACCTTTGAAAAGATTTGATTTTCGGCTATGGAACTTAATATTCCGATGAAGAAGTAGTTTCCAAGACTTGAAGTATTTTATTGGAAACGATTCTTGATAGGTGAAATAAAAAGGGGTTCTTAATTAGAAATAGAATAATGGAAGTTTTGGAAAGAACGTTAGAGAACATTACTTAGAAGACTTGGGTATTTAATTAAGATCAATGATTTATGAATAAAAGGAAAAGGTGATCACCATGTTATGATTAGAGGAGTAATAACTTTTGAATGTACCTATGGAAATAATTTTGGAAGACAAGTTAGGGTTTAAGGATTATGAGTAAGATTGAAGATAATTATAATGTCATAATTTGGAGATAATCGGAATCATGGAAAATAATTTATTAGTGGTAAAGCTAGGTGACTTGACAATCGAGAAAATAAATTGAGAATTTATAAGATAAGGATGGAAAGGAACAAATTTGATCTTTAAACAAAAGAGTGATTTTCGATCTTGAGAGGAAAAACAAGTTTGAGAAAGAAATAGAGAAGAATTTGAAAGACTTAGATGAAAAAGGAAAGGAATGGTGAGGTAAGGACATTGCGCTTTAGGTTTTCGTAAATGATATGAGGATAGGTCATTCGAGGAACTTAGTTAGAAGAAGCTGGTGATTTGGATTAAATTCTACCTTCATTCTTGAGAGTATGATAATTAAAGACTAAAGAAGACCTAATGTTTCTATATACTAGAGGAATTGTGAAAATGTTCCATGTGATTGATAATAATGATTCTTAAATTTTGCACGACTGAAATCCTTTGTGATAGCATGCATCAACATTGTGCCTTGGGCCGACATACTGGACCCAAGTGGAATTATGAATTTAATATTGTACCTTGGGTCGATGTACTGGACCCAAGTGGAATTATGAATTTGACATTGTGCTTTTGGGCTGAAGTGCTGGACCCGAGTGGATCATTGGTATTATGTAGTTGTATGGGCGGCTATATAATATCATTGATACTAATGGTATTGGATAATCGTATAAGCGGTTGCCTCAATACTATTGGGAACGGTACACCGGTTGTTGAATTCCTTTGAGCATGCACATGAGTGTTTAGACTGTCGGCTTTGAATGCCTAGGAGTTAGCGTGAATTTGGATAAGTGTGATCCCGGATGGATCTCAGGGGGTGCCAAGGCGAGGTGATCCACCTAGTGACCTGTTGTCACATTGTATACCCCTGGCCGTGGACACTATTGCAATGCACAACGAGAACCTGACAAGCACTATCCTTTTCGTTATCCGGCGTAGACTGTCTTTTGAGGGGGTACAGATCTTCTGGAACGCTATCTCTGAACCTTGGCTCCATGGAGTAGGAACTGGTTGCATTGCATATAGGCATGGTCAGCATATCTGTCATTGTGGCATGATTCATACATATACATATATGTCTTGATGTACATTGCTGAGTTACTTATCAGTTGATAACATGATTATGTTTGTTACTCTATGAATATTCCTGTATTGACAGGATTATGTTGCTGTTCTATAATATTCCCATATTGATATGATTATATCTGTTATTACTTGAGGTTGTTGTGTATGAAAGGCATTACTGCCTTTCATTTTGTTTATTGCTGCCATGATGGAATTAATGTAAGGGATCTTACCTTTTCTATTGTATTATTCTGTCTACTTCTGTTTCGCCTTTACGATGGAAAAGTTGGTGATGGCGGCAAGGCAAGATCCGCGAGGTTTCACTAGGCTACGGTTCCATGGAGGCATCGGAGCATGGAGTGTCCAGTGGGGCACGAGACGTATCCGATACGACAGATATGTCACTTTGAGTTGGAGTAGCACCCGGCATGATGCGATTACCTTTACTATGGACGCTGATTGTAACACCCCAAATTTTGGCTATGTTACAGTAATGGCTAAATTGTAATGTTTTGTGTTTTCTGTGTTACAGAAAATTATTTTGACCATTCTGAGACTGTTTTTGATTGTTGTGTGAGATTTGCTTCGAATTAGGAAAAAAATAATTTTTGGGCTGAGGAATATCTTATTTAATTTATTCGGAGACGGAAGATCTTACTAAACCCGAATCTGAGAGACACAGAAAAGAATCTTTTAATTTTTAAAATTTATCTGTGAAATAAAAATATTTCATGAAAAATAATTTGATGTTTTATGTATAGTAGCTTCTGCTATAAATTATTGAACCCGATATATTTTAATTGACGGAAAATGTACTTAGAATATTTTCTGTAACCTAATTTAAAATGAACCAATAGAAACAAGTCAAAAATGATGGTTGGACTTTTCTAACCAATAAGAAATGGTATAAGTTAAAATGTTTGACTAGTTACAAAGTAACTAAATAAACCTAATTTAGTTGCCTAAATTGCCTAATTAAGAAACTAAATGAACTAACCTAGTTACTAAATAGTTAGAACATAGTTACTAGTTAAATATCCTAAAACTATCTAGAAGCCATGACTAGGCATGACATATGCAATGACCTATTTAACTAGTTAGCTATGTGACTAGATAGTTAATTAAGTAACTAGAAAACCTAATTTAGTTAGTTGTTATTTGCTTGCAAAGTAACTAGAACTAAAATGGAAACTAACTTAGTTAGCATTTCCTAGAGGGCCACACGGCCAAGGAGCTTCTCCAAGCTTCTTGAATGCTTTTGCATGATACTTTGATAACCAAGTGGTGACCAAGCCATGTGCTTTCACATGTGAACACAAAGTATTATATTTTTTGTCAAGTTTATCTCCTAACTTTCCTATACACTACACGATTTTACTCCTCAAAAATTTACTATCCATTTGCTTTTCTTTCACCTAAAGCAAAGATATCATCTTTTCTCTCCAAACTATCAAGAACACCAAGAACTTTTCCTTTCTTTTTCTTCCTTGGAGGTTTCAGCCAAGGCTACCAAAACCACTTCCAATTTTCTATAATTTGTCTTCTCTACACTTTCTAAACTTAAACCATATTCTAAACACTTTTCATTTAGAAAGTTTTGTCAAAATCCTACTCCAAGTATCTCAAAATTTAAGCTTTGGTTTACTACTTTAAAGGTAAACTTTTGATTCTTTGATTCTAAGTTAAGTTTTTAATTTTCTAGACCATGATTGATCGATGGTTCTTTGTTCTTAAGCCTTGTTTGTGACTTTTAAAATTGTTTAAGATTTTTTGGGATTTGTTTGTGTGTCACAAGAAATCAAGAGAAGGAGGGAACTTGAAGATTCTTGTCTTCCTTAAAGTAAGAGGGAGATTAACCTCACCAATGAAGTGTTGGTGGTGAGGAGATGGTTTTGTGTGGTGAAAAATCCATAAGGGTTTATTCACTTGTTGTTTGATGCTTCTTTGTTTGTGATTGTGGTGTTTATGATTTTGTATTTATGGTTGCATGTGTGATGGTATGACTATAGCTTTTATAATATGCTTGTATGTATAATTTTGGAAGCATGCAAATGTATGTGTAATTTAGGATGTGAACAATATGTTGGAAAGATTACACGAGAGCTCCAAAGAGCTTAGAGGCATACGGCCTCACTACTTTCAAGAGGACCAAGAGTCCTAAAATTATGGTTTCAAATTGAGGATTAAAGGTTCTATGACAATAAAATTAATTAAGAGATTTTACAAGGATTTAGAGTGTTAGAAAGTAAATTACAATGAATTTTGAAGCAAGAATGAAAATTCGGCAAACATGCCAAATTTTGTTATTTAAGATCCAAAAATATTTTACTCAGTATAGAATTAAGTGTTTAATAGTAAGAATTCATTTTAGTAAGTTTGGAAATTTAGAATGAAAGTAACTTGATTTTTAGAGTTAAAATTGGCTTATTAAGCTATGTAGTAAAATAAGTGTAAATACTTGAAGTTTTCTAACGTATAACTCACCCTATGGGTTTGGAAGCGCGTTAGAAAAATTTGAGCTGTAATATCTTAAGTAAAGCAAAGAATTACAATTTTCAGGGAAACAGTAAAAATACTGATTTTAGAGGGGCTATATTGCAATTATTATCTAAAGAGGGACTATATTGTAATTATTATCTAAAGAGGGACTATGTTACAATTATTATCTAAAAAGGGACTATGTTGCAAATATTTTTTAAAAGAGGGACTATCTTGTAAATATTATTTTATAAGGGACTATTATGAAATTGTTATTTAAATAAGGATTATAACGTAAATATTATTTTATAGAGGGACTATTATGTAAATATTGAAAATAAAGTCAATTTTTGGTATTAAATGAGAGAAATCATATTTTTGATTTAAAACATATTAGAAATATTTTACACGATTGAGAGTACGTTGAAAAATCAATACATGATTTGAAAATGTGACAGAATTGTTGCGCGATTGAGAAAATACGAAAATATGATTACGCGATGAAAATACAGTAAAGATACTGTTGAACTAATGTGTGAACCCTGAATATGAGATGATGAATTTGAATTGAGAATAGTGCATTGTACATGCATTAGAAAGTTCCAATGGACTGAATAAGGCTAATTGCCTAGGAGAGAATACACCTCTTGAGTGGGTGCGATATGCGTAGTGTAAGTCACTTGTTGACTTTGGGGGCATTGGGGTGCGGGTTGCCTACAATGGACAGTTGGTAGCTCTTCTATACCGTGGGTTTGACTAATGCAATACACCGATGATCCTGACCGAGACACTATTCTTAATCAAGATCTAATAAAGGCTGTAATGTATATGCTAGATGTGCAAATACATATGAGAATTGTAGCACGTGGTCTGAGTCATGTTGGTACAGACAGATCTTTTCGATCACTCTCTCTGACCTGAGTTTTAGCTCCATGGAGTAGGAAATTGAGTCTATGTGCGCATGCATAATTATTGAGTATTGATATCAGTGTGATATTTGAACTGTTGAATAATTGGATATTATTGAGGGCACGATCGTAATTATTATTTATTACATCTGTTGTGATGATAAATAATGTTGATGACATAATTGTAATTATGGTATGATGTATTTGTATGATATACTGTATGTGTTTATCTCCATGCTACCATGCTGGTATTGGCGTAAGTGATCTCACCTCTTTGTATGTCTATTTGTACTGTATTTATATTTGTAAAGACGTTGAGTAAGGACTTGAACAAGAAGGAAGAGGAGCAGATTCCTGTGGAGGAAGCTGAATTCTAAGAAGATGGCGATGCCCAGTTTCTTAGAATATATGAGGTTGCAATTTCGTGGAGGACCAGAAGCGTGGCACGTTGACCTAGATAGAGCGTGTATTTTCTATATAGAAGATTTGAATATTATCCTAATTAGGCTTTATTAAGGGAACCCTTATTTTAGTGTAAATATTAATGTACACTTAGAGTTCCCGTTGTCCATTAGGCAGTATTGGGGAGCTTACTACCGTACTCCTAGTGCGATTAGTATCGTGTCGTCTACGCGGACACCTATCCGTAGGACTTCACGTCAGTTCGGATTCCTATCTGCTGAGGAATCTGAAGAGGACCCGTCTGAGGGTTCTGCTATTTAGAATACTTGGGCAGTAAGTTAGTTTCAATTAATGTTTAAATACTTTGAGAGTTTAGTCTGTAAATATTTAAGTATGACAGTACTAAGACTTATGTATATATGATGTAAATTATTTGTGATGATGTTGTAATATTTTTATTTTCTGCTAAGGTATCTTATTAATATTATGAAATTTTATAACTCATATTTGCACTACGAAGCATATTTATCAAAAAGGGGTAATTTAGAAATTAAGTAACATAAATGTGATACCCTACGGTGGGTGTTACATTAGTTGGCATCAGAGCCCAAGTTAGAGTCTTTTTGGGTTTGTGGTTAGGTCTATCTTGTTTAAGTTGTGTGATTCTTTGTGTTTGTTTTCTGAAAGAAAACAATTGTAACATCTCGAAAATTATTTATATTATTAAAAATAATTATTTTATAATATTTATGATTTTTGAGAATTTTTCTAGAATTTTTTGAAGACGTCGAATATTTTAATATATTCCTCATTTTACGTGTGCGCTGAGCGGAATCGGGAAAATGAAATATTTTTCCTGAGGCTGGTAAACTTTGAACTGTGGAAACGTCGACGGGGGATCTTACTAAACCCGAGGCTGAGCATAATTTACGAGGTTTACGTCTTTCGAGATTTTACCTGATAAATAAAACCACAGAATAATTAATTATCTGAGAAACAATAAAATATTATTTACACTAACTGTAATTTTTGTCCACTGAGTAATAGCTCTAGTAGATTATTTCTATCTAGTTGCTTTTATGACATCATTTAAGTGACCCCACACTTCACTTTATCGAGAGACGTGCGAAGCTTCTCAAGGAAGCTTCAAGGGAAATTTCTAGGAAGCTTCCTCCCAACCACTTTTCTCTCTCTCCTCTCCTATGTGCTGCACGGTTGGGGATAAGGGAAATCACATTTTCATTCCCTCATTTTCTCTCCCTCAGGCAGCTCACTCTCTCCTCCTCTCTTCTCCCACACACAAACACTCCATTGTTGATTTTCAAGCTTTCCATGCTCAAGCTAACTTAAGCCATTGCTATCCCTCACCATCTTCAAGCTTTCTTCTTTGTGGAACTCTCATTAACTCTCCCATTTTCGTGGTTGGCAGCCCAACTCCAAAGCTTGAAACTTCAAGGTAAAGCTCTCAACTTTCTTCCTTTTTTCAACTCATTTTCGTGGTCCATGGCCACCTTGGTGACTATGGATACCATTTCCACTTTTTGATCTTGATTTTTTTAGGATTTGAGCACCCAAGGATCTTATGGTGGTGAAGCACGAAATTTCAAGGACAAAAGGAGCTTGGTTTCTTTATTCTTCACTAAGGTAAGAGGAAGATTATTCTCTTCAACCCATTTTGGTAGTGAGAAACTCTTTATTGTGTTGATGGGGTGAAACCCATTTGTGGGATACCCCTTTGTTTGAGTGATTTTCGCTGTGCATTGGTGTTTTGATTAGTAGAATTTAATTGTATGTTGATAGATCTTGGATTGTATGAAGGTTGGATTGATTTCTGGTCATTTTCTGCGTTTAAAGAGGAGTACACGGTCTAGGCCGTGTAATCGTACACGGCCGTGTACTCCAGCATCCCAGAACAGAAACTGCAGAGGCATACACGGCCGTGTATTTTGGGCAGGCCATGGTTTCGTGGTCGAGTATTCTCCCCAGGCTGTGTAATTGGGACAGTGAAGGATTTTGGACTTTTCTAATCCCTTAGGGACCCCCGGTCTCCTTGGGCACTCATTGCGAGGCTTTAGTACTAAGACAAGCTTATTAAACATAATTAATTGCATGATTAGAAGTTGATTAGGGATTCATAACATGGAAAGAACCAAGAATGATAGTTTACCTTATAGTTTAGAATAATTTTGGAATGAAGAAAGAACATGAGTGTGGGTGAGGAAGTGAGAAGCGTAATGAACTTAAGGTTTAACTTCTACAATAACTATGAGTGGTGTTGCATTCACCTTTAAGGTTTGTTATTGGTTTGATGTGGATCCGTGAATGGGATCAAACCTTGATGCTAAATGATATGACATTATATAATATGAGTTGAGATTCGTATATGAATATACATGTATGTATTGAATCTACATGCATTTGAAGCATGATTGACATAGTTTGTCATGATAAGCATGAATGGAACATGCATTGAAAAGTCCGTTGGACTATTGTTAAGGCCAAGTTGCCTAGGAGTTGAATCACACCTTTGTGCGGGTGCGAATAGACAAGTATAGGTCACCCGTTGACCTTGGGGGTGTCGGGGTGTGGGTACCTCGCAATGGACAATTGGTAGCTCTTCTGTCCATGGGGCAGACTAATGCAAATGCACCGACGATCCGGACCGAGACACTATCCTATATCGAGATCTGTGTAGAATGTCTTGTACAATGCCATGATGCGCATTTTGATAAATTGATAATTTTAGCACTTGAAGGCCTTGGCAGCTGTGATACAGACATATTTCCTGATCATTTTCTCTGACTGTTTTGTGTCTAGCTCTATAGAGTAGGTTTTTGGTACCATGTGCATGTGCATAGTGAGTCGCCATACCATTCGATAGTTACTTGTTCATATGAGAATTTAATCTGTTGTTTCATTACTGCTATAACTGCCTGTATATGCTAAATTATTTTTTATCTATTTTAATGCTATTTACCATTTCTGAAATGTTATGTGGCAATCATACGCCGTTTTGTTTCTTTACTGCCATCATAGGTAATGAAAGTAGAATGTCTTACCTCTTTTCTGTAATTTCTGCTATTTTGTCTATATTTATGTCCCATTGAAGACGTCGACGGAGGAGGTGAAGCTCACAAATTTCCCCGCTTTTGTCCCGACTGCGACTAGCACTTGCTGTTGGATCATGGCGGCACGCCCACACAGATTTTTAGGTTATGTGCGTTTGACCTTCCTCTAAGGGCCAGACTGCTGGTACATCAACCTAAATTCTGATCGTTTCATCTATGAGGGAGACATGTCAATTTTCCTGGCTTGGGGACGTCATGATCCGCCCATCTTCACCGGCAGCGTCAGTTTATGTCTAGAGTTCTACTTGCCTATCAGGGAGATGTGGGATGATCGTTATTACACCCCATAGGAGGATTCTTTCCTCTCCACAGCCCGAGCCCCGGCACGTAATTCGGTGGCTCCCATGATGATCCTCGGATGAGGAGGACCCTGAAGAGGAACCTGAGGAGGATCCTGACACGGTTCCTTCTCCTCTTAGGGACTGATTCTATTGTCGATAGTCACTGATGGCTATCCGTCTTTTTGAGGCATTGATATTTTTGGGGGTCTGTATATCATTTTTGGGAGCTAGTAAAGCTTAGGCTTCTTTTTTATGAGCCTTGATGTAATTATTGACTCACAGTCTGTACTTAAACGTATATATATATATATATATATATATATATATATATATATATATATGATGTATCTTTTGCATGGATGTATAGTTTAGTCTTTATGTTTTCCGTTAAAGTTTATGTTTTCCACTTACAATTAGACAAAAATATATATACGTACTTATGAATCTTTTATAAATGTTTGTACTTTTGAATACCAAATCGATGAGTAGGTTATTGAATAGAAATATACATATGTGTATAATAAAAAGAAAAAAATATAATATTCACTGTGTTATTAACTATGATATGATGAACCGGGTCTTAATTTATATTTTATACTTTCATTTTCCGCATCGTATTGAATAATGTGACGTTCCTTCCTAAAAAAGGGCGTTACATTAAGTTGGTATCAGAGCCTCGGTTTATGTTTCTTTGGGTCTTGTGATTGAGTCTGTCTTGTTTGTGCTGTGTGAATCTCTGTGTTGGTGTTCCGAGTGAATACATCTAACCTTCTGTGTGTTTTCAGCTAACCTGATTTGAGAAAGCAAGATGGCACGAGGTGGAGACATGGCAGCTGCTATAGAAGCGATGCAAAGGATGGCTGAGGTCATCGCGCAACAGACTGAACGAGCTGCTCAACAATAAGAAAGAGTTGCTCAACAACAAGAGAGGGCTGCTCAACAGCTTGAAGCAACTGCTGACGCTCAGAACTTAGCGGAGTTTCGTCGCCACAATCCTTCCCAATTCAAAGGAGAGTTTGATGAAAATAAATCCAGTCTATGGATCAAAGAGCTAGAGAAAGTCTTCCTAGGCATGAATTGTGCTGAGGGTAAGAAGATGACTTATGCTACTTTTATGTTGGTTGGTAATGCTGAGGACTGGTGGTGCGGAGCGCAAAGAATGTTGGAGGTTGAAAATCGTGAAATCACTTGGGATTTATTCAAGGATAAATTTTTGGATAAGTACTTTCCCGCGAGCGCGAGGCACACGAAGGAGATGGAGTTTCTAAACCTAAGGCAGGGGAACATGACTATTAGTGAATATGCAGCGAGATTTGAAAACTTGTCATAATTTTCAATGTAGTTTCAGCACTAACCGAATGAAACCTGGAAGTGTCAGAAGTTTACAGAAGGACTGAGATATGAGGTGAAGAAGGCTGTTATCGCATTGAAAATCAATGAGTTCTTAGAGCTACTAGATACGCGCTGTGAAATGGAAGCTCTAGAGCAAGCTAGAGATACAAGGAGCAGGAACTTGGGACCTACAAGGTTCCAAATGGGTGGTAGCAATAGTTCTAATCGCTTCCAAAAGAAGCTTTAGTCAAGACCACCAGGAAATCAACAACAAACATCGAGTAGAGGTTCTAGCGGAGGTTCTGGTGGGAACTAAACCGGGCCGAATGTGGCATCTTTGCCAAGGTGTATGAAGTGCGGGAAGGATCACCTGACAAGGGATTGTTCCATCAAGGGAATTATCTGCTATAGATGTGGCAAGCCTAGCCATGTGTCCTGAGACTACAACCAAGCGAAGGCTGAACCTTCGATCAATGCTGCAAGGGCCAACAAACCACAAGCAGGAGGACGGGTCTACACCATGAGCGGAGCCGAAGCCTTTGAGTCAGAAGACTTGATTCAAGGAGAAGGCACCATAGAAGGTAACATTTTAACTGTACTGTATGACTCTGGGGCAACCCATTCTTTCATATCTTATGACTGTGTGCTACGACTTAGTTTACCAGTGTCTACCTTACCTTTTGATCTGACTATTTCTACCCCTACTGATAAACCAGTAGTTACTACCAAAGTCTGTTTAAATTGTCCCTTGATTGTTGAAGATCGAATCTTTTCTATCGATTTGATCTATTTATCCCTTTCTCAACTAGATATATTTTTAGGGATGGACTGGTTGTCCTCCGACCATGTTCTATTAGACTTTTCAAGAAAAATCATAGTTTTCCCTGTGGATGAGGATTCTAGATATTTGATGGCCAACCATGTTTAAGCTCTCTTGAAAAAAGGAGCTCACGGATACATGCTACTGTCTTCTTTGAAAATCGAGAGTGAGGTTGATATGAGCACAATTCCAGTGGTGAATGGATTTCCCGAAGTCTTTACTGAGGATGTACCTGGTTTACCACCAACGCGAGAAATAGAATTTGCTATTGACCTTGTACCGAGGGCTGGTCTAGTGTCTATAGCACCTTATAGGATGTCACCAGCGGAATTAACTGAACTTAAGAAGCAGCTAGAGGAGCTTTTGGAAAAATAATTCGTTAGACCAAGTGTGTCACCTTGGGTAGCACCAGTACTCTTAGTTCGAAAGAAGGACGGTTCATCAAGGTTGTGCATAGACTACAGGCAACTGAACAAAGTGACAATCAAGAATAAATATCCACTCCTAAGAATTGATGACTTAATGGACCAACTGAAGGGAGCAGCGGTGTTTTCAAAAATCAACCTGCGATCTAGGTATCATCAAATACGAGTGAATGCGGAGGATATACCTAAGACTGCTTTTCACACCCGATACGGCCATTACGAGTACCTCATGATGCCGTTTGGCATGACGAATGCACCTGCTATCTTCAAGGACTATATGAACTGGATCTTTCGTCCTTACTTAGACAGGTTTGTCATTGTCTTCATCGATGACATCCTGATCTATTCCCAAAATCAGGAGGATCATGCTGAACACCTCAGTATAGTTCTCCAGATTCTGAAGGAGAAATAATTGTATGCCAAACTGTCAAAATGTGAATTTTGGCTAGAAGAAGTTAAGTTTTTGGGTCATGTAATGTCAAAGGAAGGGATTGTGGTGGATCCATCAAAAGTGGAGGCAGTGCTACAATGGGAAAGGCTTAAGTCAGTGACGGAGATTCTTAGCTTTGTGGGATTAGTCAGATATTATCAGAGGTTCATTGAAGGATTTTCCAAAATCGCGGGTCCTCTTACTTAACTCACGAGAAAGAACCAAGTTTTGAGTTGATCGACAGCTGTGAACAGAGTTTCTAAGAGTTGAAGAGACGACTAACAACTCGTTAGTGCTACTTGATCCGAATGAGCCCTTCGAGGTGTATTGTGACACTTCATACCAAGGACTAGGATCTGTGCTTATGCAACATGGAAGAGTGGTGGCTTATACTTCAAGACAGTTGCGAGTGCACGAGAAGAATTATCCGACCCATGACTTGGAATTGGTAGCTGTAGTTTTTGCTTTGAAGATATGGAGGCATTTCTTCTATGGAGCGACGTTCAACATCTTTAGTGATCACAAAAGCTTGAAATATTTGTATGATCAGAAAGAGATGAACATGAGGCAACAGAGGTGGTTGGAGTTCCTAAAGGACTATGATTTCCAACTTCTATATCACCCCGGCAAGGCAAATATCGTGGCAGACGCCTTGAGTAGGAAGATGATCAGTGTCTCTGCCCTAATGATCAAGGAAAAGGATCTAATAGAGAGATGTATGGTCTTTTGTGAAATTAGAACCAGGAAAGATCTGCATGAACATGGTCACCATCTCAAGTGAGCTAATGGAGGACATACGAGAAAAGCAGAAGGTCGACAAGTTCTTGCAAGAAGCGAGAGAGCTAATGAAGCAAGGCAACGAAACAGCATTTGCGGAAGGAACTGATAGAATTTTGAGATTCTGAGGTAGGGTCTGTATTCCCCGTGATCAAGAGCTTAGAGAGTATATTTTCGACCATGCTCACACAAGTCAGTTGAATTTGCATCCGAGAATAACAAAAATGTATCAAGACTTGAAGAAGTTGTTTTGGTGGCATGGAATGAAGTGTGACATCACTAAACGTGTAACGACTTGTCTGGTTTGTCAGAAAGCTAAAGTGGAACATCAAAAACCCGCAGGATTGCTGTAACCATTGTCTATTCCTAAATGGAAGTGGGACAGCATTGCAATAGATTTTGTAGTGTGTTTGCCAAAGACAAGGAAAGGACATGACTCGATTTGGGTAATTATGGACCGACTCACGAAATCAGCGCATTTCCTCCCGATCAACATAAGGTACAACTTGGAGAAACTGACCCAGGTATATATTGGAGAAATTGTTAGACTGCACGGTGTGCCTACAAGTATTGTTTCGGATAGGGATCCAAGATTCACTTCAAAGTTCTGGCAGAGTCTACAAGAATCATTAGGGACAAAGTTACATCTAAGTTCTGCTTATCACCCACAAACCGATGCCCAATCGGAGAGGACGATTCAATCATTGGAAGATTTGCTTAGAGCTTGTGCCATAGAATAGACTGGAGCTTGGGATGACATTCTACTGTTAATAGAATTCACCTACAACAACAGTTATCACTCGAGCATAAGGATGGCGCCCTATGAGGCTCTGTATGGACGGCGGTGTCAGACACCTTTATGTTGGTACCAAGACAACGAGCGCCTCACTATTGGACTAGATGTTATACAGCAGATGACTGAGAAAGTTAAGATGATTCAGGAGAAGATGAGGATGGCTTAGAGCCGACAAAAGAGTTATGCAGACAAAAGATGAAAACCTCTTGAGTTTGAGGAAGGCGAGCATGTATTTTTGAAAGTCACGCCTACGACTGGGTTGGGCCGGGCCTTAAAATCTAGAAAACTTACTCCAAAATTTCTTGGACCATACCAGATTATTCACCGAGTAGGTCCAGTAGCCTATCAAATAGGCTTACCCTCATTCCTCTCAAACATTCACAATGTCTTCCATGTGTCACAACTGCGAAAATACATTCCTGACCCAAGTCACGTCATAGCACCAGACACAGTACAATTAAAAGAGAACTTAACCTATGAGGCACCTCCTGTAAGAATTGAGAATAGAAGTAAAAAGCAACTAAGAGGCAAGGAGATCTCATTGGTAAAGGTAATCTGGAACGAAACGACTAGAGATGCAACATGAGAGCTGGAAGACAAGATAAAGGAGCAACACCCACAACTATTCTAAGGTATAAAAATTTCGAGGATGAAATTTCTTTTTTGAAGGGAAGAGTTGTAACAACCCGAAAATTATTTATTTTATTAAAAATAATCATTTTATAATATTTATGATTTTTAGGAATTTTTCTAGAATTTTCTGAAAATGTCAAATATTTTAATATATTCCTCATTTTGCTTGCGCGCTGAGCGGAGCCGGGAAAACAAAATATTTTTCCTGAGGCTGGTAAACTTTGAACTGTGGAAACATCGACAGAGGATCTTACTAAACCCGAGGCTGAGCACAGTTTACGAGGTTTACGTCTTTCGAGATTTTACTTGATAAATAAAACCAAGGAATAATTAATTATCTGAGAAACAATAAAATATTATTTACGCTAACTGTAATTTTTGTCCACTGAGTAATAGCTCTAGTAGATTATTTCTATCTAGTTGCTTTTATGGCATCATTTAAATGACCCCACACTTCACTTTATCGAGAGGCGTGCGAAGCTTCTTAAGGAAGCTTTAAGGGAAATTTCTAGGAAGCTTCCTCCTAACCACTTTTCTCTCTCTCCTTTCCTATGTGCTGCATCGTTGGGGCTAAGGGAAATCACATTTTCATTCTCTTATTTTCTCTCCCTCACGCAGCTCACTCTCTCTTCCTCTCTTCTCCCACACACAAAAACTCTATTGTTGATTTTCAAGCTTTCCATGCTCAAGCTAACTTAAGCCATTGCTATCCCTCACCATCTTCAAGCTTTCTTCTTTGTGGAACTCTCATTGACTCTCCCATTTTCATGGTTGGCAGCCCAACTCCAAAGCTTGAAACTTCAAGGTAAAGCTCTGGACTTTCTTCCCCTTTTAAACTCATTTTCGTGGTCCATGGCCACCTTGGTGACTATGGATACCATTTCCACTCTTTGATCTTGATTTTTTTTTTATTTGAACACCCAAGAATCTTGTGGTGGTGAAGCACAAAATTTCAAGGACAAAAGGAGCTTGCTTTCTTTGTTCTTCACTAAGGTAAGAGGAAGATTATTCTCTTCAACTTATTTTGGTAGTGAGAAACTCTTTGTTGTGTTGATGGGGTGAAACCCATTTGTGGGATACCCCTTTATTTGAGTGATTTTGGCTGTGCATTGGTGTTTTGATTAGTAGAATTTAATTGTATATTGATAGATCTTGGATTGTATGAAGGTTGGATTGATTTCTGGTGATTTTTTGCATTTACAGAGGAGTACACAATCTAGGCCGTGTGATCGTACACGGCCGTGTACTGTAGCGTCCCAGAACAGAAACTCCAGAGGCATACACGACCTAGGCCGTGTATGGCCACATGGTCGTGTATTCTCCCCAGGCCGTGTAATTGGGACAGTGAAGGATTTTGGACTTTTCTAGTCCCTTAGGGACCCCCGGTCTCCTTGGGCACTCATTGTGAGGCTGTAGTACTAAGATAAACTTATTAAACATAATTAATTGCATGATTAGAAGTTGATTAGGGATTCATAACATGGAAAGAACCAAGAATGATAGTTTGCCTTATAGTTTAGAATAATTTTGGAATGAAGAAAGAACATGAGTATGGGTGAGGATGTGAGAAGCATAATGAACTTATGGTTTAACTTCTTTAATAACTATGAGTGGTGTTGCATTCACCTTTAAGGTTTGTTATTGGTTTAATGTGGATCCGTGAATGGGATCAAGCTTTGTTGCTAAATGATATGACATGATATGATATGAGTTGAGATTCGTATATGAATATATATGTATGTATTGAATCTACATGCATTTGAAGCATGATTGACATAGTTTGTCATGATAAGCATGAATGGAACATGCATTGAAAAGTCCGTTGGACTATTGTTAAGGCCAAGTTGCTTAGGAGTTGAATCACACCTTTGTGTGGGTGCGAATAGATAAGTGTAGGTCACTAGTTGACCTTGGGGGCGTCACGGTGCGGGTACCTCATAATAGACAGTTGGTAGCTCTTCTGTCCGTGAGGCAGATCGATGCAAACGCACTGATGATCCAGACCGAGACACTCTCCTATATCGAGATCTGTGTAGAATGTCTTGTACAATGCCATGATGCGCATTTTGATAAATTGAGAATTTTAACACTTGAAGGCCTTGGCAACCGCGATACAGACATATCTCCTGATCATTCTTTCCAACTATTTTGTGTCTAGTTCCATGGAGTAGGTTTTTGGTACCATGTGCATGTGCATAGTGAGTCACCATACTATTTGATAGTTACTTGTTCATATGGGAATTTCATCTGTTGTTTCATTACTGCTGTAACTACCTATATATGCTAAATTGTTTATTATCTGTTTTAATGCTATTTACCATTTTTGAAATGTTATGTGGGCGTCATGCGCCGTTTTGTTTCTTTACTACCATCATAGGTAATGAAAGTAGAATGTCTTACCTCTTTTCTGTAATTTCTGCTATTTTGTCTATATTTATGTCCTATCGAAGACGTTGACTGAGGAGGTGAAGCTCATGAATTCCCCGGCTTCTGGCCCGACTGCGACTAGCACTTGCTGTTGGATCATGGCGGTATGCCCACGTAGATTTTTAGGTTATGTGTGTTTGACCTTCCTCGGAGGGCCAAACTACTGGTACATCAACCTAAATTTTGATCGTTTCATCTACAAGGGAGATATGTCGATTTCGCTGGCTTGGGGGCATCATGATCCGCCCATCTTCACCGGCAGCGTCAGTTTACATCTAGAGTTCTACTTGCCTATCAGGGAGATATGGGGTGATCGTTAGGATTCTTTCCTCTCCACAGCTCGAGCCCCGCCCCGTAATTCGGTGGCTCCCATGATGGTGTCCTCGGATGAGGAGGACCCTGAAAAGGAACTTGAGGAGGATCCTGACACGGTTTCTTCTCCTCTTAGAGACTGATTCTGTTGTTGATAGTCGCTGATGGCTATCCGTCTTTTTGGGGCATTGATATTTTTGGGGGTCTGTATATCATTTTTGGGGGCTGGTAAAGCTTAGGCTTCTTTTTTATGAGCCTTGATGTAATTATTGACTCACAAGTCTATGTACTTAAACAAGTATACATATATATATATATATATATATATATATATATATATAATGTATCTTTTGCATGGATGTATAGTTTAGTCTTTATGTTTTCCGTTAAAATTTATGTTTTCCGCTTATAATTAGACAAAAATATATGTACATACTTATGAATCTTTTATAAATGTTAGTACTTTTGAATACCAAATCAATGAGCAGGTTATTAAATAGAAATATACATATATGCATAATAAAAAGAAAAAAAAATAGTATTCACTGTGTTATTTGTTGGGAATTGCAGTTACATCACGCAGCGGAAAAAAAAGGATTCCCACCGAGGATCCATGCTAAAAGCCATAATTTGAGTTTTTAAATTATTTACCTCTTGAAGCGTGATCAAAAGGAAGGACGTGAATCACCAACACCGTAATAGAAATGATGTCTCTGCGGTATCCACACGAACAGACTCATGAACGTCCAACATCCGCAAAGAGGAGCCTCACGTCTCTCGCACAGTGCTAGCTGCGAAGAGAAGAGAAGAAACATATCGCTTTCTCACTCACTTTTCTATAGATGCGACTAGGGTTCTGAAATTATATGTCTTAGCTGTCCCTTAGCAGTACTATTTATGATAGTGACTGCCTTAAGTAAGTGTGAGTAGCAGTAAGGTAAGCTGTGCAACCCTAGACTCATCTGTTATGAGTCTGACCCATATTTGAATCCGAGTCCAACTTGGATCCATTGCTCCAATTTTAGTCTGCTCTATGTGTGTGACACCCTGCAGGTTCTCATTACATTGGCTATTAAAATCTCATTTTAATATTACAAGCAGTGAGCGGTATCTAGCAACACATCGCTGCTACCCAAGTAATGAGAATGTCAGTGATTTGCCATAACCTTTTCGTGACCGATGTTTCCATGTCGTTTAGTCACTCTGTCAAGATATCTAGATTGAACACAAGGCATGGAATGCGTCACTCTTGCATAGTCTAATCATTCATTTCTTGATACTAGAGTAGACTTTGTAACAACAAATGAAATCAATATCTCATATTGACTCATTTGAGCATGGCTATGTCTTTCGCAGTCTCACTCAATCAGGGGGCCCGAAGATATCGCTCCTATTATATAGGAGTGACAAATCCCATCTAGGTCACTCACATCCCTCTGCATGATTTGCGGTATGTCCAATAACTAACTTTATAATCACCTTGTTACAGATGACGTTTGATGGTATTAAAACACACAACTCCTCATGTAGGAATTATAGTGATTTCAGGTCAAAAGACCACGGACACTATTGTCACTATGAGAATCGCGTATGACACTCACGTAACGATCTATATAGCGTTCTCATGGTGGGTCAGTCCAATACATCATTACTCTAATATGTACCTATGTGAAGACTCGATATCTCATATCCATGACCCGTGAGATGTGGTCATTAGTCTATGCACATACTAGTCTCAATGTATTATTGTTGTCCTAATTAACAAGAATACTTGACTAGGGATATTTAAGAATAGTGTTCTAACCAAAAAAGAATCTCACGATCAAATTATCCACTTGATGTCCTATGGCATCAAACTTACTATTCTAAGGACTTTATTATATTTATCAAAAAGAGCACAATAAATGAAATGCATCATATATTAAAATAAGCATAATAGAATGTATATAAATACAGACAAATGTATCAGCCTCTAGGGCATACACCAACATTATTAATTATGATATGATGAACCGGGTCTTAATTTATATTTTATACTTTCATTTTCCGCATCGTATTGAATAATGTGATGTTCCCTCCCAAAAAAGGGTGTTACAACAATATTGTTTGATGATTGATTTTCACTCTTCTTTGTGTTGTTCAGTCTAATTTGAGATAACGTAATGGCTGGACGAGGAAAAGGACGCGTGAATACTAGAGCAGGATTTAGAAATATTAGCGACGATAACCAAAACATGGCTGCAGTTGTAGCCGCAATGCAACGGATGGCTGAAGTTGTTGTGCAGCAAAAACCAATAAGCAACTAAGGATGCTCAAAGTTTGTCGAAATTTCGTAGAAACAATCCACCAAAGTTTCATGGAGAATTTGACCTAGAGAAAGCTGATCTGTGGATCAAAGAATTAGGAAAGATATTTGAAGGTATGAGTTGTACTAATGAGCGGAAGCTTACTTTTGTAACTTTTGTGTTAGTAGGAGATGGAGAAGCTTGGTGGGTGAGAGCCCAGAGATTGATTCAAGCTGAGGGAAGAGTTGTGACGTGGCAGCTCTTTAAGCAGAAATTTCTAGGGAAGTATTTTCCAGCTAGTGTTCGTCATGCTAAGGAGATGGAATTCCTTAGTTTGAGGCAAGGGGTGATGTCCATTAGTGAATATGTTGCAAAATTCGAAAGCTTATCTTAGTTTTCGAGGTATTTTCAGATGTACCCAGATGAGGAATGAAAGTGCAAAAAGTTTGAAGAGGGGTTGAGACTTGATATTAAGCGAGCTATAGCAACTGTGGATATTGACCAGTTTCTAGTATTGTTGGACAAGTGCCGAAAGGTTGACGAAATTGATCATCAACGTGAGGCAAGGAATAAGAGCTTTGGACCTACACGGTTCCAAAGAGGAAAGGGTAGCGATGGCAAGTGTTATCAACAGAAACTGTATACCAAATCGGCAGGAGGTCAGAATCGACAACAATCTTTTGGAGGAAGTTCTAGTGGCAGTAAGGCGAGTCAAACTGGAACTTCTACACTTAAATGCTTCAAGTGTGGGAAAAAATCATCTCACCAAAGATTGTCAACATAAAGGGGTGATCTATTATAGATGTGGAAAGTCTGGACATTTTTCCAGAGAATGTGATCAATTTAAGGCGGAACCATCAGTGGGAAGTGTTTGTACAGTAAGGCCACAAGCGGGTGGTCGTGTGTATACCATGAGCGGGGAAGAAGCTGCGAAATCTGAGGACTTGATTATGGAGGAGTGTGCCATCGAAGGTAATCCTTTAACAGTGTTATATGATTCGGGAGCAACACATTCTTTCATTGCATATGATTGTGTGGAGCGTTTAGGATTGACTGTGACTACATTGCCTTATGATTTGAGGGTTGCTACTCCTACTAATAAGCCTGTGATAACTACAAAAGTATGTTTGAATTGCCCTGTATATGTTAGGGATAGAATCTTTTATGTGGATTTGATTTGTTTGCCTCTTTCCAAGATTAATGTAATCTTAGGAATGGATTGTTTGTCCTCTAACCATATCCTGATAGATTGTTCCAGTAAGACGTTAGTTTTTCCTGATGTTAAGGATTCTAGATTCCTAATGGCTACTCAAATAGAATCTTGTTTGAAGGAAGGAGATCAGGGGTACTTGTTGATGTCATCTTTGGAGGTTCAGTGTGAAGATGTCTTGAAAGATATTTTCGCAGTTAATGAATTTCCTAAGGTATTTCCTGAAGATATACCTGGACTACCGCTGGAAAGAGAAAACGAGTTTTCTATTCATTTAGTACCTGGAGCTGGACCTATATCTATGGCGCCTTACAGGATGTCGCAGTAGAGTTGGCAAAGCTTAAGAAACAGCTGGAGGATTAATTAGAAAAATAATTTGTGAGACCAAGTGTATCACCATGGGGAGCTCCAGTATTGTTGGTGTAACACTCCTCGATTTAATAGTCATGGCTTAATCGTCATTATACCACGGATACTAAATTTTGGCATGTTATGATTTTTAAATAATATTTATCCAAAATAAACCTTCGTGTATATACAGAAAATATGAGCCACGGATGAAATAATAAATAGGCCGTTGTTAGCACATATAATTCAACAAGCCAAAATCAAAATATAATTCATAGGACTATATAATTAATTTAAAGCATACATAGCGCGGCGCATTCCACATACCGCTCAAAATAAAATACATCAAGTTGAGCTTCAGAATATAGGTAAACTCAAATTACACCTTAAAATAAAGAATACAGAAGGAAACATAAACTACCCATAAAGACATCCACGTCTAAGGAGTTAGGTACTCCATCGAATCCACCTCGGGATCCTCTCCTGGCTCATCTGAAGATATAAGGACAGGACCGAGTGCTGTCCCACGGGCAGTTGCCCTAGCAACTGATGCCATGGAATCCTCGCCCTCTCTAGGGGTGTGAATCAGATCACCCCATAGCTCCTGGATAGCCAAGGCGAACTCCAAATGCATCGAAGTAGTAAGTGTCTGGATAGGATCTCCATTGCGGGTCCTCTTTACAGTCAAGATCAGGTCTCCAACATATCGTACATGCTGTCCAGCTTAGTCGACTCACCACGCATTGGTGCCACCGGTGAACGCGATCCTAACGAAACCGATAGAACCCCTTCTTGACGACATCCTTGAAAGTAGGTGATCAATACCCAGTAAAGTCTAGGAAAAACAATCTCGTCCACTATACAGTCTTTAACCAAAGATCACATAGAATAATAACAGTGCAAGCAAGGGGTGAGATATCCAACTCCATTACCAATTATGGCAGTAAGAAACACAACGAAAGACAGTAATGCCTTTCACATATAACAATATTAAGTTCAGGCAGATAACATCATGTCAATACAGGAATATTGCAGAATAATAAACATAATCATATTATCACGGAGATATCACAAGTCAACAAGCATAATTACATTTTCAATTGGTAAATGATTCCACAATGTACATCACAATATACGAATATTAACCATGCCATGATAGTATGTATGATGACCATGCATATGCACAATGCGTATGCTGACCATTCTCATATACAATGTACTCACTTCCTACTCCATGGAGCTAGACTCAAGTTTTCAGAGATGAACGTCCTAGAAGATTTGTCCCCCCTACATAGACAGTATACGCTGGGCCACAAAAGCAATAGTGGTTTGTCAGGCTGCCAGTGCATTGCAACAGCATTCACGGCCAGGGGTACAATGTGATAGCATAATCACGAGTGAAACATCGCGCCCTTACCCCCTCAAAGGACTCATACAATGCCCCCACTATCTTGTAAGTTCTCGTTCACTCCTAGGCATAAAATGCCATAATTGTATGATGCTCAAACGCATATCCAATGAAATCAAATCACATCAGAATCAATAGTCTATCAGATCCAGTTCGTCGGCCCAATAGCACAATGATGCCAATGCATGTTCTCTCAGAGTACCTCAATTATACATATTCAAGAATCATACATTTTAAGATTATAATCCAAAATAGTCATCAACAGATTTTGGGTCCCACTCATGGGCCCGTTAACAATGTCGTCATTCATAATTAATTTAGGACTTACCATTGTCTCATAAAGTTTTATCATTTTTCTTCACTTTGTCCTTAATAAGATTCATTTAATTAAATGTCTTATGATTCTCAAAGTCTCACTACACTCTTAATTCTTGTTTCTCTTATTCAATTAGTCCTCAATTAATACATTATACTTTTAGGCACATTATGAAATACGCTTAACTTTCTCTACCCTTATTAATAAGTTCCCCTCACATTATTCTTTTTATCTTTATTATTTTAATTATACAAGTTCACCATTAAATTATGGACAAAGTTACATTAGAGTAATTTAAATTGAGATATTAAAGGTTCTTACTTATAACCACGATCTTCCTTTAAATAGAAATTATTCTAAGTTTTATGACACAATTCCATTTTTGGATCATTTTCATTTTATGAATTCCTAATAAATTCTAATTGTTCAATTTATTTAAGTTTTACTTTGATTTAGTATTCCTTACAAAATTATTCTCTAGGGGAATTATTTTAATTATTTAGTTCCATATTTTAAGTTTGGTTATATTCATTTAGAAAATTATTCCAAGTCTCACACATCCTTATTCACTTTCTTAAGTCCAAAGGTCCCCTTTAAGTTATCAAATTTGTTTCCTTCCATCTCATTATTAACCATTTAATCACTTGATTAATTCAATTTCAAACTTGTAAAAAGTTACATGGTTGACCCCTAATGAGCTCTTGAGGCCGTGAGCCTCCCTAAAATTAGGAACCCCAATTTTTCTTTCCATTCAATGCATGTTACTCCCCTAATTAATCATGTCTTCAACTAGTTACAATTTTCACCAAGAACACCCTATTTGGGGCTTGAGGTCGTCAGCCTCTTAGAAGAGAGCAAAGGTTATTTTGCTTCCCTTTAAGTTTCCATTCCATACCAATCAAACCAAGAGCACCAATGTACATATAAAATTAATCAATAAATCACATAGAGCCCAAATTAATACAAGAATCATAAAAGAAAGCACACAACCAAGAGAGTAACTCTATCATGGATTCTCTCACAACCAATCACAAAATCAAGTTCCCTACTACCAAGAGAGGCTGGAGAGGATTATCTCCCTCTTACCTAGAGAAGAAAATAAGCAATGGAGCTCCCTTGAAGCTCCTTGCAATTTTCGGATTCACACCTCCAAGAACCCCAAAAATTACAACTTCATTAAATCAATAAGAATACATGAAAAAGAATGGATCAATGGTCATAAAGAAGACCTTGAACACGAAAATGAAGAGAAAAAGGTGAGGAACCAAGAACCTTACCCAAAAGCTTGAAGCTTGAAGCTTGAAGAAGAAGATGGTGAAGATGAAACATTTTCAAGCAATCACCAACTAGAGATGTGTTTAGATGATGGAGGAGATAAAGAAAATGTATTTAGTTGAAAATTTTGTGATGGTTGAGGGCTTGAGAGTGTGGTGGCCGTGAGGTGTGGCTAGAGAGAATGAGGAGAAAGTTTGAGAAAGATGAAGGTAGAGAGAGAAGTTGATAGTAGAAAGTGAAAGGTGCTTTAGGGTTGAAATTGGAAAGTAATGATTCAATTAATTGAAGTGTAATTTGGGCTCCAAATTAAAGCATTCAGCCGTGTGGTGAGAGGAGAGAATAGAGGGAAAATGGTCACTTGCTTTTAGGGTTAGCATGTAGGAAATTACAAAAAGTAGATATGATTAGACATAAAGTAGATTACATTTGGATAAGATAATGTGATTGAGTAATTAAATAATAAGGTGGTTAGGATTTTACTATAAGCTATTACCCAATGGATAATTGTTGTAGTATACAAGCCAGTGATAATTATCCATCGAATAATAGAGCGTACTGTAAAATTTTATTTAACAGTGCGTACAGAGATTTTATTTATCAGATAAAACCTCAAAAAATGTAAATTTCGTAAACTGTGCCCAGCCTCGGGTTAAGTAAGATCCCCCATCGACGCTTCCACAGTTCAAGGTTTACCAACCTCAGGGAAAAAATTTTATTTTCCTGGCTCTGCTCAGTGCGCACGCAAAATGAGAAAATACTAAAATATTTGACATTTTCAGAAAAATTCACAAAAATTCTGAAAAATCAAAAATATTGGAAAATGACTATTCGTCATGAAACAAACAATTTTCAGAGTGTTACGCTGACTCTACGCAGTGTACATACAAAACGAGGAACATATTAAAATATTTGACGTTTCTAGAAAAGTACAGAAATTTTTCCAAAACTCACAAATATTATAAAATGACTAATTATGATAAAACAATTAATTTTAGGAGAGTTATACCGATTCTGCTTAGTGCGCATGTAAAACGAGGAATATATTAAAATATTCGACGTTTCAGAAAAAATCCTAAAAAATTCCTAAAAATCTCAAATATTATAAAATGACTATTTATGATGAATGAGATAATTTTCGGGATGTTACAACTCTCCCCTTCAAAAAGAAATTTCGTCCTCGAAATTTGATCTATCTTAGAATACACGTGGATATGGTTCATTGTAGAATGTTTCCAGATCTTCAGCGCAATCCCAATGGCTAACTTTGAGTTTTTGTATAGAGTAACTCTCCTTATATGCTTTCAGTTGTCTTGAAGCACACGCTACTACTCCTCCTATCTGCACAAGCTCACGTTCCAAAATCTAACGCAAGGTATCAATGGGTATCTCAAAATGTTCATTGAGATTAGGCAGAATCGTCACTGGTAAAGTAGTTGAGTGTTTCTTCAACCCTGGAAAATTTCCCCTATATGCATCGGTCCACACAAAATTTGACTCTCTCGTATAAGTTAGATGTGAAGTCTTGCCACATTGGAAAATTCTGCGACGGGTCTCCCGTATGGACCAACTAATCCTATATAGATACGAATCTTCGTTATGATCATCAGTCTTTCTCATTGAAGAACTACTTCGACTTTCGACGGATCCATATCAACTTCTTCTTTTGAGATCAAGTGACCCGAAAGTTGAATTGCCTCGAACCAGAATTCGCACTTGGACAACTTCACGTATAACTTTTTCTTCTTCCTCAAAACTTGAAGAATAACAAGGTATGCTTAGTATGTTCAGCGTGGTTCCTCCAAACTTCAAGAACATATCAAATGTCATCAGCAAAGAAAAGAAAGATTCTATTCAGGTAATCGATGAATATTATCGAAGCGTTCGTTACACGGAATGACATTACAAAATACTCGTAGTGCCCATAACGCGTCAGAAAAAGCTATTTTTGAAATATCTACTACCTTTAAGCAACTTGATGATAGTCTAGAACACCAGCTGATCTTGGAGAGAACAGCAACTTTCTTCAATTGATTTGTCAAACCATTTTGCTTGATCCAGACAAAATGTCTCATAAGGTAAGTTCCCACCAAGTTGTGCTGCACTTGGCACAATGTTATGGTTCAAATTCGGGAACGTATTTCCTCAATTGAAGTATATTAGCAACATTATAATGATCAAAAAGAAAAAGTAGGGAAGTCACTTGGTTTACTACCAGACCCTTCCGACGAAGAACATGATATAGTTTGATAAAATTTAGGAATGAGTTTTCGTGGATTCAAATCTAGGAATTTTTGTCTCAAGAGACATTATGTTTCTGTTAGGACAGAATGACAAGACATGGTTAGAAAATAACCAATCCCCTTTCTGAGATCAAGCCTATTTATGAAGAAAGCAAAAAACTAAATTGGCAAAAAGGGTTTCAATTTCTAACAACAATAGGATAGTTTTAAACAAACTTGTGTAATAAGAGCAGGCTTGTAAACTAGAACAACAATGTTCGGGTCGAAAGGAAGTAAATACATAGAGAATCCAATCCTAAAAACAAACTCTTAAATTTTCATTGTCATATTTCAAAAGGATATGGTTGGAAGATAACCAATCCATTTTCAGTATTATATCTAATTCGTGAAAGGATAAAAAAAATCAGATCAACAGAAGTATTCAGTCCTTAACAGGTCATAGAAATAATTTAAACGACTTGGCTACCATCAACAAGTTCTTAGTAGCAGAAAAAGAAATAACTTAGTCAAAAGGTGTCAGAGGTACATACGACCCTAACATACTCATACAGTCATGCATCATAAAGGAATGGGCTATCCTCAGAATTATACAATGAAGTCACAGGGTCATCTACTGTAGTACAATCTCCCTCGTTTAGATCGTCAGTCTGAGATGCTTTTTCTCCACTTGGAAAATTGATTCTCCCTCCTTCAGGAGATTTTGAAGCACAAACATCTCCAATGGAAGGTGTTGTCCTATGCGAAATACAGTTCCTAGCCATATGTCGTGACTTCCCGCACTTGAAACAAATTACTCATTTGATCGTATAGTCCCTTGTTAAGTGGTCCTTTCTGCACTTCTTACATTTCGATAAAGGTACTAATTTGGATTTACTGCCACTCGTACCTCCTTTATACATTCGTGGTTGCTGTTGCCCCTTCGGTCATCGCGAATACAGTTTTCACTTAAATTGATTGATCATTCTATTATTCCTCCTTTGGAACTTAGGTAGTTCAGAGTTACCCAAAAATTGACTTTCTCCTAATAAATTCTGAACCTCAACTTCCAATTCTTGTTGCTGTGCGGCCCTCTGATTCACTTGTACTGTTACACCAGTCATTCCTTGCATTGCTTCGGCTGCCGCAGTCGTACCATCATCGTCATTCCCCGCATTCATACGCTTATGTCTATTCCCAGCCATTGCCTTCCTTCAAGGGCAAACAAAATCAAAACATAAGGAAAATCAAAAGCAATCAATCCAAACATTGTTGTCTCCTTTCGAAAACCAAGCACAAAGAGTCACGTAACCCAACAAGATAAACCCAAAAGACTCTAACTTGAGCTCCTTTATTCTGCCTTCTACAGCGCGATCTTCTGCAAGTCTTTAACTTCCAGGCAGGTCCTTGAACCATACTTATGCCAGATATTCTTCTCCCAAGAGAATTCAGTCCTCCCAAAATGTCTTGGATGCTTCAGTCCACAAACCTTACAAGCCCGATTTAACTACCCATTTCTAACCCATTGGCTCAAACAATTCTAGAGGTAACACAACAAGGGTATAAATGCAAGTAAACCCTAGACAAGTTCAGTCATACCAGCTGAGCTTCTTACTAAGAGAACTTCTATTCGCTTAATATGCCTAAGTGAAGTCATAGTTTTCCGTCCACACAGAACATTACACATTGAGTGGGCCAATACTCAATATCATGTAACTATGCAACAGTAGCTAACAACATTCAACCTATGGCAAGCCATGCCTTCCTTTCCCAAACATCTCTTATCAAGAGACAAAGAAGTGCACAATATACTAAGAAACTTCTAACATGTCTAAGCATAGTCAGTCCATACCCCGGCTCAACAGGATGAACTGAGCTCTGATACCACCTAATGTAACACCCCTTGATTTAATAGCCACGACATAATCGTCATTATACCACGGAAACTAAGTTTTGGCGTGTTACGATTTTCAAATAACATTTATCCAAATTAAACCTTAGTGCATATATAGAAAATATGAGCCACAAATGAAATAATAAATAGGCCATTGTTAGCACATATAATTCAACAAGCCAAAATCAAAATACAGTGCATAGGACTATATAATTAATTTAAAGCATACACAGCGCGACGCATTCCACATACCGCTCAAAATAAAATACATCAAGTTAAGCTTCAGAATACTGGCAAACTCAAATTACACCTTAAAATAAAGAATACAGAAGGAAACATAAACTACCCATAAAGACATCCACATCTAAGGAGTTGGTTACTCCATCAGATCCACCTCGGGATCCTCTCCTGGCTCGTCTGAAGATATAAGGACAGGACCGAGTGCGGTCCCACGGGCAGGTGCCCTAGCAGCTGATGCCATGGAATCTTCGTCCTCTCTAGGGGTGTGAATCGGATCACCCCATAGCTCCTAGATAGCAAGGCGAACTCCAGATGTACCGAAGTAGTAAGTGTTAGGACAGGATCTCCATCGCGGGTCCTCCTTACAATCAAGATCAGGTCTCCAACATATCGTATACGCTGTCCAGCCCAGTCGACTCACCACGCATTGGCGCCACCGGTGAACACGATCCTAACGAAACCGATAGAACCCCTTCTTGACGACATCCTCGAAAGCAGGTGATCAATACCCAGTAAAGTCTAGGAAAAATAATCTCGTCCCCTTTACAGTCTTTACCCAAATATCACATAGAACAATAACAGTGCAAGCAAGAGGTGAGATATCTAACTCTATTACCAATTATGGTAGTAATAAACACAAGGAAAGACAGTAATGCCTTTCACATATAACAATATTAAGTACTGGCAAATAACATCATGTCAATACAGGAATATTACAGAATAATAAACATAATCATATTATCACGGAGATATCACAAGTCAACAAGTATTACATTTTTAATCGGTAAATGATTCCACAATGTACATCACAATACATGAATGTTAACCATGCCATGATAGTATATATGATGACTATGCATATGCACAATGCGTATGCTGACCATTCTCATGTACAATGTACTCATTTCCTACTCCATGGAGCTAGACTCAAGTTTTCAGAGATGAACGTCCCAGAAGATCTGTCCCCCCTAAATAGACAGTCTACGCTGGGCCATGAAAAGCAATAGTGGTTTGTCAGGCTGCCAATGCGTTGCAACAGTGTTCACGGCCAAGGGTACAATGTGATAGCATAATGACAATTGAAACACCGTGCCCTGACCCCCTCAAAGGACTCATACAATGCCCCCACTAGCCTGTAAGTTCTCATTCACTCCTAGGCATAAAACGCCATAACTGTATGATACTCAAACGCATATCCAATGAAATCAAATCACATCAAACTCAATAGTCTATCAGATGTTTCCAGGGTCCAGTTCGTCGGCCCAATAGCACAATGATGCCAATGCATGTTCTCTCAGAGTATCTCAATTATACAAATTCAAGAATCATACATTTTAAGATTATACACCAAAATAGTCATCAACAGATTTTGGGTCCCACTCATGGGCCCGTTAACAAAGTCGTCATTCATAATTAATTTAGGACTTACCATTGTCTCATAAAGTTTTATCATTGTTCTTCTCTTTGTCCTTAATAAGATTCATTTAATTAATTGTCTTATGATTCTCAAAGTCTCACTTACACTCTTAATTCTTGTTTCTCTTATTCAATTAGTCCTTAATTAATACATTATACTTTTAGGCATATTATGAAATTACGGTTAACTTTCTATACCCTTATTAATAAGTTCCCCTCACATTATTCTTTTTATCTTTATTATTTTAATTATACAAGTTCACCATTAAATTATAGACAAAGTTGCATTAGAGTAATTTAAATTGAGATATTCAAGGTTCTTATTTATAACCATGATCTTCCTTTGAATAGAAATTATTCTAAGTTTTATGCCATAATTCCATTTTTGAATCATTTTCATTTTATGAATTCCTAATAAATTCTAATTGTTCAATTTATTTGAGTTTCACTTTGATTTAGTATTCCTTACGAAATTCTTCTCTAGGGGAATTATTTTAATTTTTTAGTTCCATATTTTAAGTTTAGTTATATTCATTTAGAAAATTATTCCAAGTCTCACACATCCTTATTCACTTTCTTAAGTCCAAAGGTCCCCTTTAAGTTATCAAATTTGTTTCCTTCCATCTCATTATTAACCATTTAATCACTTAATTAATTCAATTTCAAAGTTGTAAAAAGTTACATGGTTGAGCCCTAATGAGCTCTTGAGGTCATGAGCCTCCCTAAAATTAGGTGCCCCAATTTTTCTTCCATTCAATACATATTACTCCCCTAATTAATCATGTCTTCAACTAGTTACAATTTTCACCAAGAACACCCCCATTTAGGGCTTGAGGCCGTGAGCCTCTTAGATGAGAGCAAGGATTATTTTGCTTCCCTTTGAGTTTCCATTCCATACCAATCAAACCAAGAGCACTAATGTACATATAAAATCAGTCAATAAATCACATAGAGCCCAAATTAATACAAGAATCATAAAAGAAAGCACACAACCAAGAGAGTAAATCTATCATGGATTCTCTCACAACCAATCACAAAATCAAGTTCCCTACTACCAAGAGAGGTTGGAGAGGTTTATCTCCCTCTTACCTAGAGAAGAAAATAAGCAATGGAACTCCCTTGAAGCTCCTTACAATTTTCAGATTCACACTTCCAAGAACCCTAAAAATTACAACTTCATTAAATCAATAAGAAGACTTGAAAAAGAATGGATCAATGGTCATAAAGAAGATCTTGAACATGAAAATGAAGAGAAAAGGGTGAGGAACCAAAAACCTTACCCAAAAGCTTGAAGCTTGAAGCTTGGAGAAGAAGATAGTGAAGATGAAACCTTTTCAAGAAATCACCAACTAGAGATGTGTCTAGATGATGGAGGAGATTAAGAAAATGTGTTTAGTTGAAAATTTTGTGATGGTTGAGGGCTTAAGAGTGTGGTGGCCGTGAGGTGTGCCTAGAGAGAAAGAAGAGAAAGTTTGAGAAAGATGAAGGTAGAGAGAGAAGTTGATAGTAGAAAGTGAAAGGTGCTTTAGGGTTGAAATTGGAAAGTAATGATTCAATTAATTGAAGTGTAATTTGGGCTCCAAATTGAAGCATTTAGCCATGTGGCGAGAGGAGAGAATGGACGGAAAGTGGTCACTTGCTTTTAGGGTTAGAATGTGGAAAATTACAAAAAAGTAGATATGATTAGACATAAAGTAGATTACATTAGGATAAGATAATGTGATTTAGTAATTAAATAATAAGGTGGTTAGGATTTTACTACAAGCTATTACCCAATGGATAATTATTGTAGTACACAAGCCAGTAATAATTATCCATCGAATAATAGAGCGCACTGTAAAATTTTATTTAACAGTGCATACAGAGATTTTATTTATCAGATAAAACCTCAAAAAATGTAAACCGTGTAAATTGTGCCCGACCTCGGGTTTAGTAAGATTCCCTGTCGATGCTTCCTCAGTTCAAGGTTTACCAGTCTCAGGGAAAACATTTTGTTTTTCTGGCTATGCTCAGCGCGTACGCAAAACGAGAAATATACTAAAATATTCGACGTTTCTAGTAAAATTCACAAAAATTCTCAAAAATCACAAATATTAGAAAATGACTATTCGTCATGAAACAAACAATTTCCGGAGTGTTATGCTGACTCTACGCAGTGTACACGCAAAACAAAGAATATATTAAAATATTTGACGTTTCCGAAAAAATACAAAAAAATTCCCAAAAATGACAAATTTTATAAAATGACTTATTGTGATGAAACAAATAATTTTTGGAGCATTATACTGATTCTGCTCAGTGTGCACGTAAAATGAGAAATATATTAAAATATTCAACATTTCAAGAAGAATCCTGAAAAATTACTAAAAATCTCAAATATTATAAAATGACTATTTATGATGAATAAGATAATTTTCAGGATGTTACAGTTGTAAAGAAGAAGGATGGGACTTCTCGTCTATGTGTAGACTACCGACAGTTGAATAACATTACGATTAAGATCAAATATCCACTTCCAAGAATTGATGATCTGATGGATCAATTGTGAGGAGCCGCAATATATTGACTTACATTCTGGTTATCACCAGATACATGTGAAAGTGGAGGGTATTCCCAAAACTGCGTTTTGGACACGTTATGGGCATTATGAATATCAAGTGATGCCATTTGGTGTAACTAATGCACCTGCCATATTCATGGACTTTATGAACAGAATTTTTCGTTCATACTTGGATAAGTTTGTTGTTGTCTTTATTGATGACGTTTTGATCTATTCTCAAAGTCAGGAGGAACATGCTGAGCATCTTAGAGTGGTTCTCCAAATTTTGAAGGAGAATAAGTTATATGCCAAGTTGTCCAAATGTGAATTTTGGTTAAGTGAAGTTCAATTTTCAGGACACATTATATCGGAGGAAGGAATTGAAGTTGATGCTTCAAAAGTGGAAACAGATATTGAATGGGAAAGGCCGAAGACTGTATCAGAGATCCGTAGTTTTATCAGATTAGCCGGTTACTATCGACGGTTTATTGAGGGGTTTTCAAAGATAGCAGGACCTCTTACCCAACTTACATGAAAGAATCAACCATTTGTATGGACTGATGCATGCGAAGAAAGTTTTTAGGAGTTGAAAAGATGACTGACTACTTCACCAATTTTGATTCTACCTGATCCGAACGAACCTTTCAAAGTATATCGTGATGTTTTGTACCAAGGATTGGGTTGTGTACTTATGTAGAACCGTAAGGTTGTAGCGTATGCGTCGAGGCAGTTGAAAGTGCATGAGAGGAATTATCCGACTCATGATTTGGAGTTGGCAGCTGTAGTGTTTGCATTGAAACTGTGGAGACATTTTCTTTATGGGGCAATGTTCACTGTCTTTAGTGATCATAAAAGTTTGAAGTATCTGTTTGACCAAAAAGAGTTGAACATAAGACAAGGGCATTAGTTGGAGTTTCTAAAGGACTATGACTTTCAGTAACAGTATCATCTAGAAAAATGTGAATATTGTAGCGGATGCTTTAAGTAGGAAAATGCTTAGTGCTTCTGTTATAATGATTAAAGAGAAGGAACTGACAGAAGAATTTCAGGATGTGCGGTTGTCTGTGAAATTGACACCGAGAAAGATGTGTTTAAACATGATCACCATTTCAAATGATTTAATGGATAGAATATGAGTAGGACAAAACAGTGACTAGTATTTGCAAGAAGCGAAGGAAGCAAGGAGCCAAGGAGCAGTATTGGAATTTAGCGAAGGTGTTGATGGAATTCTGAAGTTTAAAGGAAGAGTTTGTGTACCAAACGATCCAGAACTTAGGAAAATGATTTTGGATGAAGCCCACAGGAGTAAGTTGAGTATACATCCAGGAGCCACAAAGATGTATCAAGACTTGAAACAACTATATTGGTGGCAAGGAATGAAGACGGATGTCGCTGAATATGTATCATCTTGTTTAATTTGTCAGAAGGCTAAGGTGGAACATCAAAGACCATCGAGAATGTTGCAACCTTTGCCTATTCCTGAATGGAAATGGGATGACATAGCAATGGATTTCGTAACAGGACTACCAAAGACTCGGAAAGGTCACGATTCTATCTGGGTAATTGTTGATCGGCTTACAAAGTCGGCACACTTTTTGCTGATTAATATTAAGTACTCAATGGAAAAGTTGGCCCAAGTGTAATTAATGAAATTGTTAGACTTCATGGTGTACCATCCAGTATTATTTCTGATCGAGATCCGCGATTTATATCAAGGTTTTGGAGTAGTTTGCAAGAAGCGATGAGAATAAAGCTACGTCTAAGTTCTACTTACCATCCACAAACATATGGTCATTCAAAAAAGACGATTCAGTCATTAGAGGACTTGTTGAGAGCTTGTGTTCTAGAACAAACTGGTTGTTGGGATGAATTTTTTGTCATTGATAGAGTTCACATACAACAACAGTTTTCATTCGAACATAAGGATAGCACCCTATGAGGCATTGTATGGGAGATGATGCAGAACGCCGTTATGTTGGTATCATGATGGTGAAAATGTTGTTGTAGGGCCAGAGTTTGTACAACAGACAACTGAGAAAGTGAAGATGATTCAAGACAAAATAAGGACAACTCAGACTCGGCAAAAGAGTTATGCTGATAAAAGATGAAGACCGCTTGAGTTTGAAGAAGGTGACCATTTGTTTCTACGAGTGACACCTATGACAGGAGTTGGACGAGTGATTAAGTTAAGGAAACTCACTCCAAAGTTTATCAGGCCGTATCAGATACTTCATCGGGTAGGTCCGGTGGCTTATCAGATTGCATTACCACCTTTACAATCAAATCTTCACAATGTATTTCACGTATCACAACTACAAAAATATATTTTTGATCCTACTCATGTTATCAAACCAGACACCGTACAATTGAAGGAAAATTTAACTTATGAAACGTTTCCAGTCAAGATTGAAGATCGAAGGACAAAGTAACTTCGAGGTAAGGAAATTGTATTGGTTAAAGTAGTTTGGAATGATATAAGCGGTGAAGCTACATGGGAGTTGGAAGATAAGATAGAAGAGCAGTATCTATATTTATTTTGAGGGTGTGAAATCAAGTTTCGAGGACGAAACTTCTTTTTAGAGGGGGAGAGTTGTAACACCCCAAATTTTGGCTATGTGACAGTAATGGCTAAATTGTAATGTTTTGTGTTTTTTGTGTTACAGAAAATTATTTTGACTATTCTGAAACTGTTTTTGATCGTTGTGTGAGATTTGCTTCGAGTCAGGAAAATAATAATTTTTGGGCCAGGAAAAATCTTATTTGATTTATTCGGAGACGGGGGATCTTACTAAACCCGAATTTGAGAGACACAGAAAAGAATCTTTTAATTTTTAGAATTTATCTGTGAAATAAAAATATTTCATGGAAAATAATCTATTGTTTTATTTATAGCAGCTTCAGCTATAAATTATTGGACCCGATATATTTTAATTGACAGAAAATGTAATTAGAATATTTTCTGTAACCTAATTTATAATGAACCAATAGAAACAAGTCAAAAATGATGGTTGGACTTTTCTAACCAATAAGAAATGATCTAAGTTGAAATGTTTGACTAGTTACAAAGTAACTAAATAAACCTAATTTAGTTACCTCAATTGCCTAATTAAGAAACTAAATGAACTAACCTAGTTACTAAATAGTTAGAACATAGTTACTAGTTAAATATCCTAAAACTATCTCGAAGCCATGACTAGGCATGACATATGCAATGACCTATTTAACTAGTTAGCTATGTGACTAGATAGTTAATCAAGTAACTAGAAAACCTAATTTAGTTAGTTGTTATTTGCTTGCAAAGTAACTAGAATTAAAATGGAAACTAACTTAGTTAGCATTTCCTAGAGGGCCACACGGCCAAGGAGCTTCTCCAAGCTTCTTGAATGCTTTTGCATGATACTTTGATGACCAAGTGGTGACCAAGCCATGTGCTTTCACATGTGAACACAAAGTATGATATTTTATTGTCAAGTTTATCTCCTAACTTTCCTATACACTACTACACGGTTTTACTCCTCAAAAATTTACTATCCATTTACTTTTCTCTCACCTAAAGCAAAGATATCATCTTTTCTCTCAAAACTATCAAGAACACTAAGAACTTTTCCTTTCTTTTTCTTCCTTGGAGGTTTCGGCCAAGGCAACCAAAACCACTTCCAATCTTCTATAATTTTTCTTCTCTACACTTTCTAAACCTAAACCATATTCTAAACATTTTTCATTTAGAAAGTTTTGTCAAAATCCTACTCCAAGTATCTCAAAATTCAAGCTTTGGTTTACTACTCTAAAGGTAAACTTTTGATTCTAAGTTAAGTTTTTAATTTTCTAGACCATGATTGATCCATGGTTCTTTGTTCTTAAGCCTTGTTTGTGACTTTTAAAATTATTTAAGATTTTTGGGGATTTGTTTGTGTGTCACAAGAAATCAAGAGAATGAGGGAACTTGAAGATTCTTGTCTTCCTTAAGGTAAGAGGAATATTAACCTCACCAACTAAGTGTTGGTGGTGAGGAGATGGTTTTGTGTGGTGAAAAATTCATAAAGGTTTATTCACTTATTGTTTGATGCTTCTTTGTTTGTAATTGTGGTGTTTATGATTTTGTATTTATGGTTGCATGTGTGATGGTATGACTATAGCTTTGATAATATGCTTGTATGTATAATTTTGGAAGCATGCAAATGTATGTGTAATTTAGGATGTGAACAACATGTTGGAAAGATTACATGAGAGCTCCAAAGAGTTTAGAGGCATACGACCTCATTACTTTCAATAGGACCAAGAGTCCTAAAATTATGATTTCAAATTGAGGATTAAAGGTTCTATGACAATAAAATTAATTAAGAGATTTTACAAGGATTTAGAGTGTTAGAAAGTAAATTACAATGAATTTTGAAGCCAGAATGAAATTTCGGCCAACATGCCAAATTTTGTTATTTAAGATCCAAAAATATTTTACTTAGTATAGAATTAAGTGTTTAATAGTAAGAATTCATTTTAGTAAGTTTGGAAATTTAGAATGAAAGTAACTTGATTTTTAGAGTTAAAATTGGCTTACTAAGCTATGTAGTAAAATAAGTGTAAATACTTGAAGTTTTCTAACGTATAGCTCACCCTATGGGTTTGGAAGTGCATTAGGAAAATTTGAGCTATAATATCTTAAGTAAAGCAAAGAATTACCATTTTTTGGGAAACAGTACAAATACTAATTTTTAGAGGGGCTATATTGTAATTATTATCTAAAGAGGGACCATATTGTAATTATTATCTAAAGAGGGACTATGTTGCAGTTATTATCTAAAGAGGGACTATGTTACAAATATTTTCTAAAAGAGGGACTATCTTGTAAATATTATTTTATGAGGAACTATTATGAAATTGTTATTTAAATAAAGATTATAACGTAAATATTATTTTATAGAGGGACTATTATGTAAATATTAAAAATAAAGTCAATTTTTGGTATTAAATGAGAAAAATCATATTTTTGATTTAAAACATGTTAGAAATATTTTACGCAATTAAGAGTACGTTGAAAAATCAATATGTGATTTGAAAATGCAACAGAATTGTTGCGCGATTGAGAAAATGCAAAAATATGATTACGTGATGAAAGTACAGTAAAGATACTATTGAACCAATGTGTGAACCCTAAATATGAGATGATGAATTTGAACTGAGAATGGTGCATTGTACATGCATTAAAAAGGTCCAATGTACTGAATAAGGCTAATTGCCTAGGAGAGAATACACCTCTTGAGTGAGTGCGATTTTCTTAATGTAAGTCACTTATTGACTTTGGGGGCATTGGGGTGTGGGTTGCCTACAATGGGCAGTTGGTAGCTCTTTTGTATCGTGGGTTTAACTAATGCAACACACCGAGGATCCTGACCAAGACACTATTCTTAATCAAGATCTGAGAAAGGTTGTAGTGTATGTGCTAGATGTGTAGATACATATGAGAATTGTAGCACGTGGTCTAAGGCATGTTGGTACAGACAGATCTTTTCGATCACTCTCTTCGACCTGAGTTTTAGCTCCATGGAGCAGGAAATTGAGTCTATGTGCGCATGCATAATTATTGAGTATTGATATCGATGTGATATTTGAACTGTTGAATAATTGGATATTGTTGAGGGCGTGATCGTAATTATTATTTATTACATCTGTTGTGATGATAAATAATGTTGATGGCATAATTGTAATTATGGTATGATGCATCTGTATGATATACTTTATGTGTTTATCTCATGCTACCATGCTGGTATTGGCGTAAGTGATCTCACCTCTTTGTATGCCTATTTTGTACTGTATTTATATTTGTAAAGACGTTGAGCAAGGACTTGAACAAGAAGGTGAAGAGGAGCAGATTCCTATGGAGCAAGCTGAATTCTGAGAACATGGCGATGCCCAGTTTCCTAGGATATATGAGGTTACAATTTCGTGGAGGACCGGAAGCGTGGCATGTTGACCTAGATAGAGCGTGTAATTTCTATATAGGAGATTTGAATATTATCTAAGTAGGCTTTATCAAGGGAACCCTTATTTTAGCGTAAATATTAATGTACACTTAGAGTTCCCGTTGTCCATTAGGCAGTACTGGGGAGCTTACTACCGTACTCCTTGTGCGATTAGTATCGTGTTGTCTGCGCGGACACCTGTACATAGGACTTCACGTCAGTTCGGATTCCTATCTGCTGAGGAATCTGAAGAGGACCCGTCTGAGGGTTCTACTATTTAGAATACTTGGGCAGTAAGTTAGTTTCAATTAATGTTTAAATACTTTGAGAGTCTAGTCTGTAAATATTTAAGTATGACAGTAATAAGACTTGTGTATATATGATGTAAATTATTTGTGATGATGTTGTAATATTTTTATTTTTCGCTAAGTTTATCTTATTAATATTATGAAATTTTACAACTCGTATTTGCATTACGAAGCATATTTATCAAAAAGGGGTAATTTAGTAATTAAGTAACATAAATGTGATACCTTACGGTGGGTGTTACACAGATGTTCACTTGGAGTTCTACATGCCCCCTGGGGAGCTGTGGGACGATCGGAGAGCTTCCTATAGGGAGGGTTCTGTGGAGTCGACTGCTCGGACTATTGTCCGTAATGACGTGCCCCAATTGGGGGCTTTGTCTATTGGGGATCCCGATGGGGTTTTGGACGAAGATCGGGTGCAGGAGCCAGTTCTTCAAGTGTTTGGACTTAGTCAAGGCTCAATTTTCATTTGGTAGTTATATGTATAGGTATGTTTATTTTGGAGTACTTAAGTTTTTATGTTTTTGGAGTATGCAAATAATGCACTTGAAGATGCGGTAAACTTTGCTTTATGAAAAGTCTTTTTAGTTCCTATGATTGGAATCTTTTATTTATTCTATGGTTCTTATGTTTTGTATTCCCAAAGTTTGACTAGTTTATGTTATCCATTGAAAAGAAGCTTTTGAAACTCATATTTATACCATTTACTTTTATAACTTGAGCAAAGGATTTTAAAAATGTAAAGGTCGGTCTTAAATGTAATGCCTCCCAGAAAGGGGTGTTACATTAGGTGGTATCAGAGCAGTTCATCCTGTTGAGCCGGGGTATGGACTGACTGTGCTCAGACATGTAGAAGTTTCTATATGTGTTTGTTGTGCATTTCCTTGTCTTTTGTTGAGATGTTGAAAGAGGATTGCATAAGTTGCTTTAGGTTGGATGTTAGTAGTTACTGTTACATAGCTACATGATGTTGAGGACTGGCCAACTCAATATGTAATGTTCTGTGTGGACAGGAAACTATGACTTCAACTAGGCGAACTAGGAGAAATTGGAGTTCTTCTAGTGAGAGTCTAGTTAGATGACTGAACTCATGCAGAATTGTTTGTACTTACACCTTTGGAGTAGTACTTCTAGTGTGAGTGAATTCCAAGTCCGAATCTTTTGGGTTCATGGGTAGGTTTACCTTGGTTGTGTTGTGTGTTTCTCTATAAGTTAAACTCAGATATGTATTGTTTGGTCTCTGAAAGGAGACAACATTGTTTGAAATGGTTACTTCTTGTTTCCATTGTGTTTGGATTGTCTATTTTCGAAGGATAAGCAATGGCTCGCGGTAGACGTACGCGTGAAAATATGGAACACAACAACATAGGGATGGCTGTGACTGCAGAAGCAATGCAAGGAATAGCTGGCGTAACAGTGCAACAGAACCAAAGGATCATTTAGCAGTAGAAATTGATAGCCGAGGCTCAGATTTTGTTAGAGTTGAATCAGTCTTAAGACATTGAACCCCATGACGTTGGACCATATTGGTTCCAAAAAAGGAGAAGTTGTAAGGTCAAGTGATTCCAGCAGAAGTCGTATTTGCGACCACTAAGAAATCAACAGCAACAGTAATTGTATGGAGGAAATGCTAGTGACAGCAGATTCGATCAGACCGTGAAGTTTTTACAACATTGTAAGAAGTGTGGGAGAAATCACTTAACGAGGGATTGTACAAGCAAGGAAGGGATTTGTTTCAAGTGCAGAAAGCCAAGACATGTGTCTAAGAATTGTATTTCTCAAAGGACGAAGTCTTCCATTAGCAATAAGCATGCGACGAGGGCTCAAGCCGGAGGAGGAATTCGTACGTTGTGTAGAGCAGAAGCCTCCCAATATGAAGATCTACTCAAATGAGATTGTACCATAGGAAGTAAGCCTTAGAATTTATACTTTTTGATCTTGTGGCGACCCATTCTTTGGTTATCTATGACTGTGCGAATCAATTTAGGTTGTCTGTGTGTTTATTTTCTTTTGACTTAAGTATTGCCATTCTCATTTCTAAGCTTGTTGTTATTACATGAGTTATTTACACTATCCTGTTATTGTTAAGAATTTAAAACCTTTCTACTAATTTGATCGTTTGCCTTTTTCATCAATAGACTCGATTTCATAGTGGGATTGGTTATTTTCTAACCATATCTTGTTAGTCTATTAACTTTAGTGTCTATTAAGACAGAAATTTCTAAATTTAAATCCATGGAACTCATTCCTAAATTGTATTGGACTATATCATATTCTTCGTCGGATGGGTCCGATAGTATGCCAAATGGCTTCACTACCCTTTCTTTCAAATCTTCATAACATTCCTCTGTATTTCGATTGAGAAGATATGTTCCAAATCTAAATCATGTCATAATGCCGAATGCAATACAATTAGATGAGAACTTGCCCTGTGAGACACTTCCTGTTAAGATCGATGGTAGGTGATTTGATGGATCAACTGAAGGAAGCTTCCATTTTCTCTAAGATCAGTTTGCATTCTAGTTATCGTCAAGTTCATTTGAAAGTGGAAGATGCTTCCAAGATGGCCTTTTTGACGCGTTATGAGCACTACGAGTACTTAGAAATGTCGTTCCGTGTAACGAATGCTTCAGTAATATTCATCGACTGCATGAATAGGATCTTTCTTCCCTATTGAGACAAATTTGTCGTTGTCTTTGTTGACGACATTCTGATCTATTCTTAAAGTCCGGAGGAACATACTGAACATCTCAGTGTGGTTCTTCAAATTCTAAAAAAAGAGAAGAAGTTATGCGTGAATTTGTCCAAATGTGAATTTCGGTTGGAGGCAGTTCAACTTTTGGGTCACATGATCTCAAAAGAAAGAATTGTTGTAAATCCGTCAAAAGTTGGAGCAATTCTTCAATAGGAAAGATCAAAGACTGTATTGGGGATTCGTCATCATGTGGGATTAGCTGACTAGTATTGGAGATTCACCACAGGATTCTCCAAGATTGCAGGACCTCTCGTCCAGCTCACGTGGAAGAGTCAAGTTTTTGCATGAACTGATGCATGTAGGAAAATTTTTGTGAATCGGAGAGACACTCGACTACTTCGCCAATGTTGGTTCTACCCTATCCCAACGAACTTTTGAGACGTCTCGTGATATTCCACATTAGAGCTTAGGCATGTGTCTGTGAGAATATAAGTAATAGTAACATATGTTTCAAGACAACTGAGGGCACATGAGAATAGTTACCCTACACAAACTCAGAGTTAGCCGTTGTGGTTGCGTTGAAGATCTGGAGACATTCTACAAGGAATAGTATCCGCGTGTATTCTAAGATAGAACAAATTTCGAGGACGAAATTTATTTTTAGAAGGGGAGAGTTGTAACACCCCGAAAATCACTTGTTTCCTGATAAATACTCATTTTATAATATTTGTGACTTTTATGAAT
The DNA here is from genome assembly GCA_029884595.1 of Ormosia semicastrata. Lineage (NCBI taxonomy): Eukaryota > Viridiplantae > Streptophyta > Magnoliopsida > Fabales > Fabaceae > Ormosia > Ormosia semicastrata. The sequence goes on from JAQQTO010000060.1 coordinate 84,916,037, forward strand.
TTTTCTGGAATTATTTGAATTGTTTGATTATTTTAATATATTTTTCAATTTGCATGCACACTGAGCAGAGTCAGGAAAATGAAATATTTTCCCTGAGGTTGAAAAACTTTGGACTATGGAAACAGTGAAGGGAGATCTTACTAAACCCGAGGCTGGACACAGTTTACAAAGTTTTCATTTTTTGAGGTTTTATCTGACAGATAAAATTTGGGTGCGCCCTATTGTCCATTGGACAATAGATACCGGCATTGTTAACTGTAACTTTTATCTACTAGATAATAGCTTGTAGTAAAAATCTAATAAATTATTTCTATCTAGTCACTTTTATAATATCATCTAAGTGCATCATCACATCACTACATGACAACATGATTTGACATTTTTGGGAAACGTGCAAAGCTTCTTAAAGAAGCTTTGCGAGAAACTTGCAAAGGAAGTTTTGCTCCATTTTCCTAGGGGGCACGATTTTTGGAGGAGAAAGATGACAAGTTGTCATCTTTTCACAAGCTTTCCGATTTCACAAAAGTTACCATCTTTTCACTTTCCAAAAATTTCTATCACTTTCTCTCTCTACCGTAAAGCTTCTATCTCATTCTCTCTCCTCATTTTGGCTCCACGGTTGGGAGGGAAAAGATGACCAAAGTCATCATTTTTTCACTTTTTCCTATCATCTCTTCATTTCAAACATCGTCCATTTTTCTTTCTCTCTCTTTTTCTCTCTTCTCTCTCTCACGCTCTCTCTTCTCTCTTCTCTCTTTTTCTTCTTCTTCTTCCACACGGCTACACCACCATTTGTGACCATCCAAGCTTGTAACACCCCAATTTTTGGGTAAAAGACCGATGTATCCTTATTTTACTGTTTCTTGTTTTTCTGTATGAAATACAGACATATAATACTGTCTGTTATTTTATTTGACCGTTTTGAGTGTTTTGTTTCGTGATGGGGAAAAATGGAAAAATGACCATTTCATCCCGAATGTCCTGTTTTTGGTTTTTCTACATGATACAGTGTTTGATATTATTGTCTGTGATTTTATTTGGACTTTTTGTGAGATTTGCTCCGGGACAGGAAAATAATAATTTTTCTAGTCGAAAAAATATTATTTTAATTAATTAGAGTTGGGGGATCTTACTAAACCCAATTCTGATTGATATATAAATTAGTTTCAGTAATTTTTAGAATTTAAGCGTGCGATAAAATAATTTTTAGTATTATTTATTACTCAATATAAATTTTGACAATTGGACCCGACATCTGTGTGTGGGACCCACGTATAAATAAAGTAACCAATAGAAACAAGAAACTTGGACCAATAGAAATAAGACACCTAGAAGTCAAACTAATAAAGAGAAGTCAACAAAAGTGGCTTGACCATTTTGGACCATTAGATTGAATCTTGGTGGAGCTTGAATTGAATGATGACCATAGATTTGATGAATGGCTTAGATTGAATCTTGGTGGATAAGCTTGAATGATGACCATAGATTTGATGAATGGCTAGGATTGAATCTTGATGGATAAGCTTTGAAGATGGCCATGGATTTGATCAATGGATAGGATTTAAAGATGAATCAATGGCTAGGATTAGGTCAAAAATTTGTAGACTTGACTTTAGGATTAGTAATTAATTAAGCTTAGTTTGACTAGATTAATTACTTAATTTGCAAACTAATTAAACTAGTTTAGTTATAAAATAATTATAATCTAAATATTAATTAGATGTGCTAATATTGTTTAGAGATTATAAAATATGTAATTATGTGTCTAATTAATTAGTTATGTAATTAGATAAATAATTAAGTAGACTAGTTTAATTCTTAACTAATTATAATCTAAATGTTAATTAGATATACTAATATTAACTAAAGGTTATGATATATGTTAATATATGTTAAATTAATTAGTTATGTGATTAGTATATTAATTAAGATTTGTTAAGATAATTAACCTAACTAATTAACCAATTTATTAGCATATAATTAGATATATATGGAAAACAATTTTTATACTTAATTAGTGAAGGATTTACACGGTTGGGCAGCTGCAATATTGGAGGTAAAATGGAATATTCAAGAACATGTGACAAGACTTGGAGTAGCCAATAGGAATCAAGTTAGTAAATATTCAACCAATAGAAATTGGTCAAGAATAATAGTTTGACTCTTTAAGAACCAATAGAAAGCAAGCTATCAAACAAATTGGATTTCTTGAATATTAGTTGGTTCTACGGTGAAGGAGAACAAAGTGCTCTAATATCCAATTCACCAAGTGAATTCACGTAGGATGCCTAAATTGAACAAATGAAGAAAAGTCAATATTGATGGCTTTTCTTGGTTGAAGTCTACGGCCAAGCTACTTTTTGGAAGGCAAAATATTTCAATTTAATTCTTACTATCTTTCATTAATTAACCAAGTAAGACTAGTCAATTTTGGTGGCTCTCCATTTAGCTTTTACGACAATTCACCTTTGGTGAAATCCTACAATTAGCTATTTCATTTTATAGTCATTTTTCCTCTCAAATGCATTTACGGCCATGCATTTGAATAAAAGCCAATTTACCTATTTAAATATATTTAGTCACTTTTCTAATTAGCTATCATTTAAAGAAGCAAAACAATAATTATTTCTCACTTTTTCTCAAGTAATTCACTGGACAGCAACCTTTGGAGGCTTATTGGATAAGCTTTACAAAGCTTCCTAAGCACACCAACTAGATGTAATCCCAACCATTGAATGGATGGATGGTTAGGATAGTTTCCATGTGAATTTAATCACTTAATTGCACTCAAAACTCCTCACGGCGCAGAAATGACCTTGGTATTCATTCTTCACTTTTATTTTCACTCTCCTCTACGTTGAAGACCTTCCATTTTCTCTCCAAAAACACCAAAACCCCAAGCTTCTTTCTTCTTCTATTTTTTCTCTCTATTCGGTCAAGCTTCTTACCCACATAACCAAACCTCCATAATTTTTCCTCTTCATCTTTCTTAAATCAAAACCATATTTTAAACACTTTTTCTTCACAAGATCTTGCCAAAATCCTATTCTATCTAGTTCAAAATCCATCATTTTTCTTGTTTCCTCAAGGGTAAGTTTGGATTCTTTAATTTAAATTTTGATTTTTAAAATTTTTAACCATGATTGTTCCATGGTTTTTCCATATTAAACCTTGTATGAGTTTTTACTAATTGTTTTAAATTGTTAGGATTTTGTTTGGAGGCTACCCGAAATTTCAAGGAGAAGGAGGAGACTAACCTAGGTTATTTTGCTTCAAGAGGTAAGAGGAGATTACCCTCATCAACCATGTGTTGGTGGTGAGGAATGTTTTTGTTCTGTGTATGAAGAATCCATGAGGATTCGGTTTGTGTAATTGTGGTGGTTTGAATTGTTGTGGCTTGTGTTAATTATTTGATTATTTAAGTGTTTTTCGGTTGGTGATTTATTTATTTTTATATGCATGATTATAGCTTTAGAATATTTTGCATGCCTATAGTGTTGAAATATGTGGCATATGTATTGTATGTGTTATTATAATGTTAGAAATGCATGAGCATTCCAAAGAATGCAAAACCCTAGGTTCGGTCATACCATTGAATGGAAGGAATTAAGGTGATTTACAATGTTTTTAATGAATATCAAGTGAATTCAAGTGAATTAGAACAAAGAAATGAATTTTTGGAATTTTATTTATACTATGAGATTTCGGCCAACATGCCAAAAAGTGAGAAAAATTAGATTCTAAATAATCTAAGGTAAGTAAGCATGTTAAAGGAAATTTTATCAAAAAGTTTTGATTATTAAAAATGAAATGGTCGAATTGAATTTTAGAAACTAATTTAAGTATTGTTAGTATTTACAAAGATTATACATTAATTTGAAATATTTTACAGTAGCTTGAAAAATATTTTAAATGGTTTTAAATTGCTTAATAATTTTGTTTATTAGTCAAAAACTGTTTATTTGAGGAAAACGGAAAAGAAAATGATTTAAAAAGCTTATGCGATTGAGAAAATGATATAAAATTATTACGCGATTGAGGAAACAGCAAATTATATTTACGCGATTGGAAATGTGATATATATTGTGAAAACGACAAGATTTTGAAAATAAAATAAAATTTCTACGCGATTGACAAAAACAAACAAATTTTACTATTGGGCCAATGTGGTGAACCCAGATATATGAGAAGTTATGTTGCGCCAAGTGGGTGCGTATTGTGATTTGGTTTTATGAAAAGATAGTGCGCGCCAAGTGGGAGCGCATCTTGTATTTTGAGATTTATGCCATTGAGGGCATTTACGTAATTATTTTCGCTATTGAGGGCGTTTTTGATATTATTTGAAATCTGAGGGTGTTTTTGTGATTATTTAAAGTTTGAAGGCATTTTTGTAAATAATGAAAAGTTTGATGGCATTTTTGTATATAATGGAAGTTTAGTGGCGTTTTTGTAAATAATGGAGATTTGATGGTATTTTTGTAAATAATTGGAAATTGATGGCACATATATAAATAATTGAAACCTGAGGATATTTTGGTAATTACGCATTTGTTCATGCATTGAGTCGTGCCAAATTGGTGATTTGATTGACGAGATGAATAACATCGTGTTGTCGATGTGATAGGCATAGTGTGTTCAGTTCCTGATATGGACTTGGAGTTCATAGTGTGCACTATTCCATATGTGGACAGGAGGTAGCTCCTTCGGGTCTTGGTGCGTGATAACACACTTATGATCTCGACGAACACTATCCTTAATCAAGTTTTGAGAGGACTATCAGACTGCCTGTAGTATACAATTAATTGACTGTGTGTCTGGGTTGTATGCTATGCCATTATGTTTATTTTTCGTGGGCTATAGACACAAAGTATTGACAGTGCAATAGCAATCACAACGGTCAGCTATAGACACAAAGTTTTGACAGTGCAATAGCTGGTCGGGGTAGCCAAAGCTATAGACACAAAGTTTTGACAGTGCAATAGCTGGATTGGCTGGGCAGTACTAATAGAAGTCTCAACTCATTCTCTCTGATATCGTTGTGTGTGTTGTAGCTCCATGGAGTAGGATTGTGTCACATTGCATATGTTTATATGTGGTACATTATTATCTTTTATCTGTGATCGTTTACCTATGATCTTTTATTTGGGATATTATATGTTGATATTGCATTTAATCTTTATTCTATATTATTATGATTTATTGTTATGGCATTTTATATAGTGTGAATTGTTATATCTATCCTGGTAATGTTATTGTGGTTTATTCGATTACAATATATGCTTATTAGAATTAATTGTAAATCGATAATATGACTAAATTCATGTATTGACTGTGTGTATGGAATGATCTAGTCATTCGTATCATTCTTTGCTACCGTACTGGTAAAGGTGAAAGGGGATCTCACCTCTTTATTGTATTGTTTTGTTTGGTTTGTATTGTTTAAATTCGTGTAGTAGGCGAAGCGTATTTTGAGGCTTATTGGAGACAATATTCTCAAGATGGTGACGTCAAGAAGTAATCTTCCAAGTTTCAACATGATGCGATTGGTGAAGAAATGGAATTTTTTTTAGGTTGAGTTTTATTCTTCCTCGTTAGTGTTATTACCGTGTTATTAGTAGTAACTTTCTTTGGGTTTACTCTTGTTTCTCGAGTCTGTAATTTTCATGTTTTAATTTATTGTTGATTATTTTGTGATGTATATGGCATATGTATGTTAATCAGTTCAATCTAATTTCATTGTTACTCTTAATTTTTGGTAAGTTTATATTTCGCGAAAAAGAAATTTTAAAATTTGTATTTTGAAACTCAAGCTTTTATAAAATAATTATAATTGGTTTAAGTTTTTATTTTAAAATGTGACGCCCTAGGGAGGGTGTTACATTAGTTGGTATCGAACACGGTTAGAGTCTTTTTGGGGTTTGTGGTTAGGTCTGTCTTGTTTTTGTTGTGTAACTCTCGTGTTTGGACTCGAGAGGAGACAACGTTGTTTGAATGGTTACTTTGGTTTCCATTGTATTATGATTCATCTGTCTTTGAAGAAAGGCGATGATTTGTAGTAAACGTACACGTGAGGAAGCAGGATGTGTTTCGACATCTCAAGTGGAATGGAACAACGATTCATCAAGTGGAGCAAAAGTGTTTTAGGCGAGGATCTAAATAAAGAAGTGTGTATCATAAAAAGGTGATCTTTTAACTATACTTGTATAATTCGAAGGTAACCTATTTCTTTATGGCATATAATTGTGTGGGTCAATTAGAGTTTTCTGTGTCTTCATTATCTTTTGACCTGGTTGTTTCTATTTCTGGTTCTAAAACATGTGGTTGAGTACTTGAGTTGCTTAAACCATCCTAAGTCTGTTAAATAATTGCATCTTTTCTGTTGATTTAATTTATATGCTTCTTTCTCAAAACAGACACAATCTAAAAATATGGATTGGGTATTTTTCCAACCATCCATACTCTGTTAGACCAGTTGGTCAAATTGTTCAAGTTAAAAAGTTTACTTCTAAATTCAACGGACCATATCAATTTCTTTATTGGATAGGTTCGGTGGTATGGATGATTCTATCATCTCTTGTTTCTATGTCTTTATGATATCTTTCATATGACGCATTTGCGAAATGTACTTTGGTTTAACCCATTCTTTTATGACTAATTGACTATTTGGGTTAATTAGAATTACTGGTATCTTTGTTACCTTTTAACTTATCTATTTCTACTTTTGTTATCAAATCCGTTATTACTATCTAGTTCCTTAAATAATCTTTTCGGTTAATCTAAATTGTCTACCTCTTTCATAGGATAGATGTGATCTTATATATGGATTGGTTATTTTAATCATATCCTGTAAATTGTTTCAGTAGAATTTTAGTGTCTCAGAAAACTCATTCTTAAAATCGGGTAATGTCAAATTCTTTGTTGGACATGTCTGGTAACAATTCAGATAGTTTCTCTACCTTTTCTTTCTAAATCTTTATAATATCTTTTCGTATATTGAAATTGCAAAAGAAAGGATATTCAGAGTTAAAATCGTGTCATAGTATCAGATACAGTATTGTTAAAAAGAGAACTTGTATTGTGAGACACTTCCTGTTAAAAGCAAAGGCAAGAGAGTGAAGCTGTACAAAGGCATGGAAATTTCAAGTGATACTGATCAGAGTGGCGTAGCGGAAGCGTGGTGGATAGTATCTTTCATTTTTTTTTCTCTAGACAGAATTGTTATTATCTTTATTAACGACATTCTGATCTATTCTTGAAATTATGAGGAACCATACTAAAATAGTTCTCCATGTTTTACGCGATGCAAGGAGTTTTCGTTGGTCGAGGTAATCTGGAATGACGGAGGTGACGTAAACGGTGATGCAAGAGTAGTATCCTAGACTATTCAAATCGCTACAATTTCGGGCGAAATTCTTTTAGGAGGGAGAGTTGTAACACCCCAATTTTTGGGTAAAAGACCGATGTATCCTTATTTTTCTTGTTTCTTGTTTTTTTGTATGAAATACGGACATATATCTTGTCTGTTATTTTATTTGACCGTTTTGAGTGTTTTGCTTCGTGATGGGGAAAAATGGAAAAATGACCATTTCATCCCGAATGTCTTGTTTTTGGTTTTTCTACATGATACAGTGTTTGATATTACTGTCTGTGATTTTATTTGGACTTTTTGTGAGATTTGCTCCGGGACAGGAAAATAATAATTTTTCTAGTCGAAAAAATATTATTTTAATTAATTAGAGTTGGGGGATCTTACTAAACCCAATTCTGATTGATATATAAATTAGTTTCGTAATTTTTAGAATTTAAGCGTGCGATAAAATAATTTTTAGTATTATTTTATTACTCAATATAAATTTTGAAATGGACCGACATCTTGTGTGTGGGACCCACGTATAAATAAAGTAACCAATAGAAACAAGAAACTTGGACCAATAGAAATAAGACACCTAGAAGTCAAACTAATAAAGAGAAGTCAACAAAAAGTGGCTTGACCATTTTGGACCATTAGATTGAATCTTGGTGGATAAGCTTGAATGATGACCATAGATTTGATGAATGGCTAGATTGAATCTTGGTGGATAAGCTTGAATGATGACCATAGATTTGATGAATGGCTAGGATTGAATCTTGATGGATAAGCTTTGAAGATGGACCATGGATTTGATCAATGGATAGGATTTAAAGATGAATCAATGGCTAGGATTAAGTCAAAAATTTGTAGACTTGACTTTAGGATTAGTAATTAATTAAGCTTAGTTTGACTAGATTAATTACTTAATTTGCAAACTAATTAAACTAGTTTAGTTATAAAATAATTATAATCTAAATATTAATTAGATGTGCTAATATTGTTTAGAGATTATAAAATATGTAATTATGTGTCTAATTAATTAGTTATGTAATTAGATAAATAATTAAGTAGACTAGTTTAATTCTTAACTAATTATAATCTAAATGTTAATTAGATATACTAATATTAACTAAAGGTTATGATATATGTTAATATATGTTAAATTAATTAGTTATGTGATTAGTATATTAATTAAGATTTGTTAAGATAATTAACCTAACTAATTAACCAATTTATTAGCATATAATTAGATATATATGGAAAACAATTTTTATACTTAATTAGTGAAGGATTTACTTGCAATATTGGAGGTAAAATGGAATATTCAAGAACATGTGACAAGACTTGGAGTAGCCAATAGGAATCAAGTTAGTAAATATTCAACCAATAGAAATTGGTCAAGAATAATAGTTTGACTCTTTAAGAACCAATAGAAAGCAAGCTATCAAACAAATTGGATTTCTTGAATATTAGTTGGTTCTACGGTGAAGGAGAACAAAGTGCTCTAATATCCAATTCACCAAGTGAATTCACATAGGATGCCTAAATTGAACAAATGAAGAAAAGTCAATATTGATGGCTTTTCTTGGTTGAAGTCTACGGCCAAGCTACTTTTTGGAAGGCAAAATATTTCAATTTAATTCTTACTATCTTTCATTAATTAACCAAGTAAGACTAGTCAATTTTGGTGGCTCTCCATTTAGCTTTTACGACAATTCACCTTTGGTGAAATCCTACAATTAGCTATTTCATTTTATAGTCATTTTTCCTCTCAAATGCATTTACGGCCATGCATTTGAATAAAAGCCAATTTACCTATTTAAATATATTTAGTCACTTTTCTAATTAGCTATCATTTAAAGAAGCAAAACAATAATTATTTCTCACTTTTTCTCAAGTGATAATTCACGGTATGGACAGCAGCCTTTGGAGGCTTATTGGATAAGCTTTACAAAGCTTCCTAAGCACACCAACTAGATGTAATCCCAACCATTGAATGGATGGATGGTTAGGATAGTTTCCATGTGAATTTAATCACTTAATTGCACTCAAAACTCCTCACGGCGACAGCAGCCTTGGTATTCATTCTTCACTTTTATTTTCACTCTCCTCTACGTTGAAGACCTTCCATTTTCTCTCCAAAAACACCAAAACCCCAAGCTTCTTTCTTCTTCTATTTTCTTCTCTCTATTCGGTCAAGCTTCTTACCCACATAACCAAACCTCCATAATTTTTCCTCTTCATCTTTCTTAAATCAAAACCATATTTTAAACACTTTTTCTTCACAAGATCTTGCCAAAATCCTATTCTATCTAGTTCAAAATCCATCATTTTTCTTGTTTCCTCAAGGGTAAGTTTGGATTCTTTAATTTAAATTTTGATTTTTAAAATTTTTAACCATGATTGTTCCATGGTTTTTCCATATTAAACCTTGTATGAGTTTTTACTAATTGTTTTAAATTGTTAGGATTTTGTTTGGAGGCTACCCGAAATTTCAAGGAGAAGGAGGAGACTAACCGGTTATTTTGCTTCAAGAGGTAAGAGGGAGATTACCCTCATCAACCATGTGTTGGTGGTGAGGAATGTTTTTGTCTGTGTATGAAGAATCCATGAGGATTCGGTTTGTGTAATTGTGGTGGTTTGAATTGTTGTGGCTTGTGTTAATTATTTGATTATTTAAGTGTTTTTCGGTTGGTGATTTATTTATTTTTATATGCATGATTATAGCTTTAGAATATTTTGCATGCCTATAGTGTTGAAATATGTGGCATATGTATTGTATGTGTTATTATAATGTTAGAAATGCATGAGCATTCCAAAGAATGCAAAACCCTAGGTTCGGTCATACCATTGAATGGAAGGAATTAAGGTGATTTACAATGTTTTTAATGAATATCAAGTGAATTCAAGTGAATTAGAACAAAGAAATGAATTTTTGGAATTTTATTTATACTATGAGATTTCGCCAACATGCCAAAAAGTGAGAAAAATTAGATTCTAAATAATCTAAGGTAAGTAAGCATGTTAAAGGAAATTTTATCAAAAGTTTTGATTATTAAAAATCAAATAGTCGAATTGAATTTTAGAAACTAATTTAAGTATTGTTAGTATTTACAAAGATTATACATTAATTTGAAATATTTTACAGTAGCTTGAAAAATATTTTAAATGGTTTTAAATTGCTTAATAATTTTGTTTATTAGTCAAAAACTGTTTATTTGAGGAAAACGGAAAAGAAAATGATTTAAAAAGCTTATGCGATTGAGAAAATGATATAAAATTATTACGCGATTGAGGAAACAGCAAATTATATTTACGCGATTGAAAATGTGATATATATTGTGAAAACGACAAGATTTTGAAAATAAAATAAAATTTCTACGCGATTGACAAAAACAGCAAATTTTACTATTGGGCCAATGTGGTGAACCCAGATATATGAGAAGTTATGTTGCGCCAAGTGGGTGCGTATTGTGATTTGGTTTTATGAAAAAGATAGCGCAGTGGGAGCGTCATCGTATTTTGAGATTTATGCCATTGAGGGCATTTACGTAATTATTTTCGCTATTGAGGCGTTTTTGATATTATTTGAAATCGAGGGTGTTTTTGTGATTATTTAAAGTTTGAGGCATTTTTGTAAATAATGAAAAGTTTGATGGCATTTTTGTATATAATGGAAGTTTAGTGGCATTTTTGTAAATAATGGAGATTTGATGGTATTTTTGTAAATAATTGGAAATTGATGGCACATATATAAATAATTGAAACCTGAGGATATTTTGGTAATTACGCATTTGTTCATGCATTGAGTCGTGCCAAATTGGTGATTTGATTGACGAGATGAATAACATCGTGTTGTCGATGTGATAGGCATAGTGTGTTCAGTTTCTGATATGGACTTGGAGTTCATAGTGTGCACTATTCCATATGTGGACAGGAGGTAGCTCCTTCTGGGTCTTGGTGCGTGATAACACACTTATGATCTCGACGAACACTATCCTTAATCAAGTTTTGAGAGGACTATCAGACTGCCTGTAGTATACAATTAATTGACTGTGTGTCTGGGTTGTATGCTATGCCATTATGTTTATTTTTTTCGTGGGCTATAGACACAAAGTATTGACAGTGCAATAGCAATCACAACGGTCAACTATAGACACAAAGTTTTGACAAGGCAATAATAGTGGTGGGGTAGCCAAAGCTATAGACACAAAGTTTTGACAGTGCAATAGTTGGATTGGTTGGGCAGTACTAATAGAAGTCTCAACTCATTCTCTCTGATATCGTTGTGTGTGTTGTAGCTCCATGGAGTAGGATTGTGTCACATTGCATATGTTTATATGTGGTACATTATTATCTTTTATCTGTGATCGTTTACCTATGATCTTTTATTTGGGATATCATATGTTGATATTGCATTTAATCTTTATTCTATATTATTATGATTTATTGTTATGGCATTTTATATAGTGTGAATTGTTATATCTATCCTGGTAATGTTATTGTGGTTTATTCGATTACAATATATGCTTATTAGAATTAATTGTAAATCGATAATATGACTAAATTCATGTATTGATTTGTGTGTATGGAATGATCTAGTCATTCGTATCATTCTTTGCTACAGATCTTGGTAAAGGTGAAAGGGATCTCACCTCTTTATTGTATTGTTTTGTTTGGTTTGTATTGTTTAAATTCGTGTAGTAAGGCGAAGCGTATTTTGAGGCTTTTTGGAGACAATATTCGAAGATGGTGACATGGCGTCAAGAAGTGATCTTCCAAGTTTCAACATGATGCGTTGGTGAAGAAATGGAATTTTTTTTAGGTTGAGTTTTATTCTTCCTCGTTAGTGTTATTACAGTGCTATTAGTAGTAACTTTCTTTGGGTTTACTCTTGTTTCTCGAGTCTGTAATTTTCATGTTTTAATTTATTGTTGATTATTTTGTGATGTATATGGCATATGTATGTTAATCAGTTCAATCTAATTTCATTGTTACTCTTAATTTTTGGTAAGTTTATATTTCTGCGAAAAAGAAATTTTAAAATTTGTATTTTGAAACTCAAGCTTTTATAAAATAATTATAATTGGTTTAAGTTTTTATTTTAAAATGTGACGCCCTAGGGAGGGTGTTACAAAGCTTGTTTGCTCAAGCCAAACTAGGATCTTGACTCCCCTCATCATCTTGAAGCTCTTCTCTTTGGTGAACACCTCTTGATTCCTCCATTTTCATCACTTTCTATCAAGCTTTACAGCTTGAAGCTTTGAGGTAAAGTTCTTGACTTTCTTCTTTTTTTCTTCCCATTTTCATGACCCTTGGTCACCATTGTGATCAAGGACTCCTCTTTTCAAGTTTTGGGTATTGATTTCTTGAGTTGACCATCTTAGGGTTTGCTTGGTGGAGGTAGACGAAATCTTGCAAGGAAGCATCAAGATGCTTGTTTTCTTTGTTATCTCTTAAGGTAAGAGGGAGATTAACCTCATCACCACTCATGGTGGTGAAGAACATATCTATTTGTGGGTGGTAAATCCATGTGAGGATTTATTCACCATGGTTGTATGACTTTGTAATTTGTTATTATAATGCTTTTGTGTGATCTAGTTACTTGATATTATGTATAAGTTAGTTATAATATGATTTTGATGCTTGAAAATTTTGTCGTATGCTCTAAATGGTGCTAGAAAGGAAAAATATTTTGGTCCCATTAACTAATGAAGCTCACGGCCATGGAGTGGAGAAATAGGGTTTCAAGACTAAAATATTTCATTGATTAAGGGCCTAGATGATTAGGTAGTAAGAATGTAATTCATGAAGGTATAGATTAAGAAAAGGAGTAAACAAATCTTGACCTTTGAAAAGATTTGATTTTCGGCTATGGTACTTAATATTTAGGTGGAGAAGTAGTTTTGAAGACTTGAAGTATTTTATTGGAAATGATTCTTGATAGGTGAAATAAAAAAGGGGTTCTTAATTAGAAATAGAATAATGAAAGTTTTGGAAAGAACATTAGAGAACATTACTTAGAAGACTTAGGTATTTAATTAAGGTCAAGGATTTATGAATAAAGGAAAAGGTGATCACCATGTTATGATTTAAGGAGTAATAAATTTTGAATGTACCTATGGAAACAATTTTGGAAGATAAATTAGGGTTTAAGGAGTTATAAACCTAGGTGACTTGATAGTCGAGAAAATAAATTGAGAATTTATAAGATAAGGATGGAAAAGAACAAATTTGATTTTTAAACAAAAGAATGATTTTCGATCTTGAGAGGAAAAACAAGCTTGAGAAAGAAATAGATAAGAATTTGAAAGACTTAGATGAAAAAGGTAAGGACATTGTGCTTTAGGTTTTTTGTAAATGATATGAGGATAGGTCATTGAGGAGCTTAGTTAGAAGAAGCTGGTGATTTGGATTGAATTCTACCTTTATTCTTGAGAGTATGATAATTAAAGACTAAAGAAGACCTAATGTTTCTATATACTACAGGAATTGTGAAAATGTTCCACGTGATTGATAATAATGATTCTTGAATTTTGCACGACTGAAATCCTTTGTAATAGCATGCATCAACATTGTGCCTTGGGCTGACGTACTAGACCCAAGTGGAATTATGAATTTGGCATTCTGCTTTTAGGCCGAAGTGCTGGACCCGAGTAGATAATTAGTATTATGTAGTTGTATAGGCGGCTATATAATATCATTTATACTAATGGTATTGGACAATCGTATGGGTGGTTGCCTCAATACTGTTGGGAATGGTACACCGGTGGTTGAATTCCTTTGGGCATGCACATGAGTATTTAGATTGTCGACTTTGAATGCCTAGGAGTGAGCGTGAATTTGGATAAGTGTGATCCCAGATGGATCTCAGGGGGAGTCAAGGCGAGGTGATCCACCTAGTGACCTGTTGTCATATTGTATACCCCTGGCTGTGGACATTGTTGCAACACACGACGAGGACCCAACAAGCACTATCCTTTTTGTGATCCGGTGTAGACTATCTTTTGAAGGGGGACAGATCTTCTGGAGCGCTCATCTCTGAACCTGGACTACATGCAGTAGGAACTGGTTGCATTACGTATAGGCATGGTCAATATATCTGTCATTGTGGCATGATTCATACATATGCATATATGTCTTGATGTACATTACTGAGTTACTTATCAATTGATAACATGATCATGTTTGTCACTCTATGAATATTCCTGTATTGACATGATTATGTTGCTGCTCTATAATATTCCCATATTGATATGATTATATCTGCTATTACTTGAGGTTGTTGTGTATGAAAGGCATTACTGCCTTTCATTTTGTTTCTTGCTGCCATGATGGAATTGATGTAGAGGATCTCACATCTTCTATTGTATTATTCTGTCTACTTCTGTTTCACCTTTACGATGGAAAAATCAGTGATGGTGGTAAGGCAAGATCTGCGAGGTTTCACTAGGCTACGGTTCTATGGAGGTATCAGAGCAGGGAGTATCTAGTGGGACATGGGACGCATCCAGTACAACGAATATGTCACTTTGAGTTGGAGTAGGACTCGGCATGATGCGGTTACCTTTACTATGGACGCAGATGTTCACTTGGAATTCTACATGCCCCTTGGGGAGCTGTGGGATGATCAGAGAGCTTCCTATAAGGAGGGTTCTGTGGAGTCGACTGCTTGGACTCTTGTCTGCAATGACGTGCCCTAATTGGGGGCTTTGGCTATTGGGGATCCCAATGGGGTTTTGGACGAAGATCAAGTGCAGGAGCCCGTTCTTCTGGTGTTTGGACTTGGTCAAGACTCAATTTTCATTTGGTAGTTATATGTATAGGTATGTTTATTTTGGAGTACTTAAGTTTTTATGTTTTTGGAGTATACAAATGATGTACTTGAAGATGTGGTAAACTTTGCTTTATGAAAAGTCATTTTAGTTCCTACAACTGGAATCTTTTATTTATTCTATGGTTCTTATGTTTTGTATTCCCAAAGTTTGACTACTTTATGTTATCCATTGAAAAGAAGCTTTCGAAACTCATATCTTACACCATTTACTTTTATAACTTGAGCAAAGGATTTAAAAATGTAAGGGTCAGTCTTAAATGTAATGCCTCTAGGAAAGGGGTGTTACAACTACTACCTTGAAGCTACCAAAGTTTATTTCAGTAACTTGCACCTTGCTAGACCAAATTTGGTTTCTGAAGTTAGCAACAATAGGCTAGTTGTAACACCCAAACATTGGCACATTCTATTTGGTTTAAAATATTCTGGGGAAAGGTTCACAGAGGAAAGTCACACACAATGGGAAAATTATGATAAAAGAGCAGCCATTGAGGCTATGATTCAACCTGGCATCGAGGTTCCCCCTAGCAAAAATTTCACTGCTGGTCACTTAAGACCACAAGACCGTCTTCTTCATTTTGTACTGGTTCATATTTTGGTTCCAAGGGCTAGCAACTATGCACTGGTTGAAGAGGAAGATGTCTTCTTCATGTGGGCAATGAAACAAAGGCTGAACATCAATTGGCCCTTTCTTATCACGCACAACATGCTGAAAGCCAAGACAAAGTCCATGATGGATCTACCATATTCTTTGATTGTTACAAAAATCTTGGACCATTTTGACCGAGAAGCCAATTTTATTCAACAAGTTAGTGTGATTGAGCTTGCTGGAAACCACAAATTTGGGAAAGCTACCTTCAACCGAATGCAAATCAAGAAAGTTAACAATGCCTGGGTTTATGGAAGAGGACGTGAGGCAGTAGCAGCTGAAGGTCTCGATGATCTTATGGAGGATGCCCCTGCCAACAACGAAGACCGTCTTCTTACTGTTCTTCAAGACATTCGAGCTCAGAATGCTAGAATTAAAACTAGGCTTACAGATCTTCAAGCTTACCAAGAGAATAGCACCACAGCAATCTATGATCGCTTTAGTGCCATGGAAGATCATTTGGATAGGCTTGAGCGACATCTTCTAGGGGATCATGGGATTTGAGTTTGGATCCACTTTAATTTATCAATCTATTTGCTATATATAACTCTGTTTTGCTCTATTTTTGCAAATAAGACATGCTAACAACTCTAGTTTATATTATTGTCTTGAATATTATGATTTTGATGATATATTGTGGCAAACCTTTATTGTTTTGATGATACTATTGCTTAATATGATTTCTATCAACTCACAATGGTGTTGGACTGTCTCTTCTCTCTTTGTCAAAATATATTAAATATCTTTTTGATCATAAAAAAGAGGGGAGAAAAAAGTTACTTTTTTGAGAAAAGATAACCAAAAGGTATAAACTAAATGATTATGGGTTTCAAATATCAAGGGGGAGCTGTGCAAACTCTGAACTTGTTACCTCTTGAACAATAGAGGGGGAGTAAGTTTTATTCAATACCTTGTGTGAATACTAATTCATTTGAACTAATGCTTTTCTCAAATGATTGTTTGTCATCATCAAAAAGGGGGAGAATGTGGATAGCAATGGTCTTGATTTTGATGATCAACAAACAAGAAAGCAATGAAGTGCAAAGATCAAGTCCCAAGGTTTTTCAAGATTAGCTAATAGGACTTAGATCATATGTAGAGGGGAAGAATGTGGATGGCAATGGTCTTGATTTTGATGATCAACAAACAAGAAAGCAATGAAGTGCCAAGATGTCCCAAGGTTTTTGCTAATAGGACTTAGATCATATGTAGAGGTATATTGGATCCACGCTAAAGCTTATTGCATAGTTTGAATCTCATCTTTAAAATGGCTTTACATGAATCATGTTTTCTTCTTATGAAAATTGTGTTTAAATTGAGTAAAATGTTTTTAGAAAGTTTGGAAAGATGTTGGACATTCTTGGTTGAGAACTTCTTTGAAAATCCTATGGTTTCTAATTGATCCATAATAGATTATGCATATTTCATAATAGGTTATGAGTGTCTCATAATAGATTATGGTAATTGCATAATAGGGTATGATGTTTATAGCCAAAACATGAAGCCTTTTAAAATGACATAACTGATTAAGGTTATTTCATAACAGGTTATGGTGTTTCAAACAAAAATGTGAACTTATTTTATAAAGCTATAACTGATTATGGCATTTTGCATAATAGGTTATGGTGTCTCAAACAGAAATGTGAATTTCATTCTGGAAAGCCATAACTGATTATGGCATTTGGCATAATAGGTTATATTGTTTAAACAGAGTCTTGGAATCCCTTCTAATATGTCATAACCGATTATGGCTTAGCCCATAACTAGTTATGCTCAAACGTAGAACACTTCCCCAATGGCTCTATTGAGAGCATTTAATGCCCCCAACTACTTCAAACGTTTCTAAAATGTTATGGGCTATAAATGAAAGTGTTTGGGCATTGATTAAGGGTGGGAGAACATTCTGAAAATCATTCTTAAGCATTGAAAATGAGTTTCATCATTTTTTCTCCAAATCTATGTTTTGAGCTAAGTGTGTGATTCCTTGATACCCATAGAACTTCAATTTGTATTATCTACTCTTTGAGAGAGTTTCTATCTTCTACACTTTATATAATTTGTAAAAGAGAGGGTGAGGTATCCTTCTAGAGAAAAAGGGTGAGGTATCCCTTGAGGGTAAGGTATCCCTGTTTGAGGCTCAGGCACAAGGGTGAGGTATCCTAAGGTGTGTTGAGCTCTAGTTTGTAAAGGTTGTCAAGCACCTGTTGAAACTTGAAGATATAGTGAAAAATCTCTAGCGGTTGCTTGAGGACTGAACGTAGGCCACAAGTTGATTGGTGGCTGAACTAGGATAAACCTTGTGTTTGATCTTCTAAACTCATCTCTTTACATTTGTGCATTTATTTTATGTGCTTGCTTGAATGTTATTCATCTTGGCTTGTTTAATTTATGAGTGATGTGGAAATAGGTTTGCCCCAATGGTTTAATATGTTAAGTTTTGATGATAACAAATACAAGACAAAAAGAATGATGCTTATAATGTGATTAATAGATGACAAATGCATTACAAAAGAATATTGATCATGTTACATAGATGTGCTTAATGTGATATATTGTATCATGCATGATTATGTACTTTATCTAGTTATATTTCACATAATAATCATGCAATGAGATATATATAACATTCATCATATAATATATCCAATAATGCATTATATGAGTTGTGTTAAATTAATATTGGATTTGGTTATATAAAAATATGTAAAGTTCACTTTGTTGCATCCTACATAGAGCATATCTATTAGTAATTGATAAATGTCTTATTTGGATATGTCTATGAAAGTCTTATATGCATGTTAGACTAACTAGAGTTATACATTTATGAATTATGTATATGAAGATATTGAGTTATGAATTTGGATTAACTATGCTTGTTTTAAGAGAGTAATACTTTGTAGGATAGTCCAAGTACCAAGAATGAGCATTACAATAAGAAAGCAAAAGATCACAACTATGCTCAACTCAAGAACAATGAGAATGAAAAGATGTTCCAAGCATTTGTAAGTTTTAAAGAGAAGAAATGTTTCTTTGGAAACTTGGATTACATCAAGAAGTGATGGAGGCAAAAGATCAAGTTCAACATCTTCAAGAATAGCTTATAGGACTTAAATATTATGTAAAGGTAAATGAGAATCACACTAAGCTCAAATAAGTTTTAACATCTTTAAAAAATATTTTTTACTTTCTAAAATGCCTAACAAACCATTTTGGAAAGCTAGTTTTGGTAGTAATTTAAATCCTTGAAAAATAGCCAAGTTTGTGTTTTGCAAAACTGACCTTTGATTACTTTTTTGGTCATATCTTTCAAAATACTTTGAGTTTTGTTCTGAAACTTATTTCATTGAAAATAGACTCAAATATCTTTCCAATGAGTGGTCATTCGCTTTAAATGGATAAGAAACGAAGAAGTTATGACCATTTAAAGTCAGTTTTCAAACTTAGGGGCTCCTAATCGATTAGGGATTTTCCTTAACCGATTATTCACCCTGTCAGAAGCCATTTTCACGTTCTGAATGGTCCTAACCGATTAGGTAATTGGCCTAACCGATTACGATGATAAAAAGGAGCATTTATCATGATTTAAAAGCTCCTAACCGATTAGGTGAATTACCTAATCGGTTAATGCAAAAATTAGGAGCGTTTTTCAAGCTCCTAATTGGTTAGACACAGTTCCTAACCGGTTATTTCATTTCACAGAAGCTAAATTTGAAAGGTCCTAACTGATTAGGAAATGCTCCTAACTAATTAGGACAATATCCTAACCGGTTATGTGCAAACCAGAAATGCTACTAACGGTTATAAAATGGCTAGTTTTCATAATAATTCATTTCCAAACTTTACCCAACGGCTCTAAATATTAATGGGCTATATATACAAAGTATTTGGGCATCAAAGAATATTGGAGAACAATCTAAAAATTACTATTGAGCATTAAATTTGTGTTTCACTATTTATTTCTCTATTCCTCTGTTTTTGAGCTATAAGTGTGTGAATCCTTGATACCCATAGTGCTTCAATTTGTATTATCAACTCTAAAGAGAGAGTTTCAATTCTTTCATATCTTGTTTAATCTATAAATAGGGTAAATTATCCCTCAAGAATTGTAAAGGGTGAGGCATCCCTTGAAAGTTAAGGCATCCCTTGAAAGTTAAGTCTCAAACACAAAGGGTGAGGTATCCCAAGGTGTGTTGAGTGCTCAAGTTTGTAAAAGTCATCAAGCACCCGTAAAGCTTGAAGAATTGGAGGCTCTAGCACAAGGGTGAGGTATCCCAAGGTGTGAGGAGTGCTCTTATTTATACAAAGGTTTTCCTAGCACCTATGAAGTCTAGGAGATAGTGAAGAAAATCTCAAGTTAAGCTTGGGGACTGGATGTAGGCCACAAGTGGTTGGTGGCTGAACTAGAATAAATTCTTGAGTTTGATTTTCTCTTTTCTACACTCTTTAATTTCAGTATTTGGTGAAATATATTTATCTATTGCATATCTTGATGTTTTGATTCTTACAACTTGATATCTAGATTATTCACTTGATTCATCATATATCCAAGTTATATTTGAGTAATTCTTAATAGTTGTACCTTTGTTAGACTTATTCCGTTGCATGTATTAATTGAAAATATTAAAATGCATAATTTCTCAAAGTTGCAATAAAATTTGTAATCACCCAATTCACCCCCCCTCTTGGATGATGGTTGCCATGACTAATAAGTGGTATCAGAGCTTCGTGTTCTGTTAAAAAGTTAACCGCTTGGAGTTAAAGATCCTTGTTTGTTTGGCAACCATTGAAAGCTTTTCAAAATGAATGGTTTTGAAATTGATAAACCACCATTCTTTGATGGTGTGAATTTCGTTTACTGGAAAGTTAGAATGGAAATTTATATGCAATCTATTGATCTTGATTTGTGGGATATTATGCTTGATGAATTTACTTGCAAATCAAAACAAACTTGGAATGCCTATGATAAAAAATGCTTTTAATTGAATATTAGAGCTATGAAAATTTTGAGAAGTGGTTTAAATGATGATGCTTATGCTAAAATTAAGAGTTGCTTTAGTGCTAAAGATATATGGGATGCTCTTGATTCAATTTATCTTACTACTAATGATTTTGTGTATAAAGCTGTATATAGAGAGCAAGAAGAGTAAAAACCTCTAGAGGAAGACATCATTGTAAAATGCCCTCAAGAACATGTTCGAAGAAAGAAAATGAGCTCAATGCCTCTTAGTGATGATAGCGCTCAATTTGAAGAAGAGGCAGCGCAAAACAAAATTGAGAAAGAAGATGTTCTTAAATTTTTGATGGACAACAATGAGGAAGATGATGATTTCCTTAAAAAGGACTTTGAGGTAAATAATACTAAACCATATTATAGTCCTTCCTATGATGAGCTAAAATATGCATATGATAAATTATACGATAACTTGTCACTTTTAGAAAAGAAAAACTCATCTTGTTTGGAAAACATTTCCTCCATTGAAAATTATAACACCCCAAAATTTCCTATCTTGTAAACAGTAATTTTGACAGTTAACAGAATTTTACTATTTAGTAATTTTTAGATGCTGTAAAATTATTTTGATTATTCCGTCAGCGTATTTGATCATTTTGAGTGATTTGCTCCGTATCAGGAAAATAAAAATTTTTGGGCCGGGAAAAACTTTAGTAATTTAATTTTTACCATTAGATTTTAATTATTTTACGTGATCTGATTTGATATTTGTGTGTTTTCTAATATTTGTGATTTTGTGGATGATTGTGAATTTTTTTTACTGTATGTGGGCCCAGGTGGTCCTATGTGGGCTCAGGTGGCCATACGTGGGCGCAGGTGGGTCCCGCAAAGTAAAATTTTTTTTACAGATAGAAAAATTTGTACTGTTTAGATGGAGATAGGGGATCTTACTAAACTTGAATCTGGAAATAGTTTTAGAAAATTTTCTTTACTGTATTTTGTACTATATTTAATTATCAGACGATAAAAATATAGTAAATATATTCTTTCGTGGAGTTATAACAGATAAAAATAAAATTCTATACTATTAAGTCAACATTGGTGGTTTGGATATCCACCATCGATTTAATCACCGTTGGAGATTTAATCTTGATTTAATCAATGATGGAGATTTGATCTTAAAAGTGAATAGGATCAATTATAACCGTTGAATGGAAATTAAATCAAGGGTAGAGATTTAGTCTGACAAATGGCTATGACCATTATCAACCCTTGGATGTAGATTTAATCAATGGTGGAGATGGATCATTAATGACCATTGGATTTAGATTTAGATCAGTGGTAGAGAATTGGTCATCAAAAATGACTACAACCATTTTGGACCCTTGGATGTAAAGTTTGAAGGTGTAATCTTGACCCTTCATTTTGGAGACACATTCAATGGTTAGGATTGCAAGCCAAAAAAAAAATGGTCCAATGGCTCAAATAAAGTCTTCCATCTATAACCTAAACCTAATAGCTATTTTAATCCAAACCATTCTTTTAATCAAGGGTTAGGATAGCTTAGGATGATGGCTATGAAATTTGTCACATTTTATGAAGCATGGAAGGGGGGACGGTTTGGAGATGCAAGGGAGAAGGGAGACAACTTTGAATAGGCTTTTTAGGCCAAAGAAAAAGATGAAGTCAACAATAGTAGCTTGAATTTGATTAGTAACTAATTAATCCTAATTTGGTTAATCTAATGGCCTAATTAACAAGTTAAGTAAACTAAATTAAATATTAAATTGTTATAATTTAATTCTTAATTAGATATCCTATTTTAATTAGAGGTTATAATATATGCAATAATATGTTTAATTAATTAGTTATATAGTTGGATAATTAATTAAGATTGGTTAGGAAACTAAACATAATTAATTAGCTATTTGATTAGCAAGTAATTAGACTTGAATTAAAACAAATTAAAGTCCCTAAATGCCCTTGAAACTCACGGCCATGCAGCAGCTTGGAGGAGAATTCTACATGATTCCTGAACAATCCACAAAGCCCTGAAAGTCAAGTGGATGACATAAGCCATGTGGAAAAGCATATGCACTCAAAATGAGATATTTCCTTCATGCAAATCTCCTAAAATTTCCTACTCATTCACGGCAGCAGCAGCCCACCCATATTCACTCTCACAATTTCATTTTCTCTTTCATCAAAAAGCTTACAATACTTTCTCTCAAAAATTCCAAGAACCAAAGCACCATTTTTCTTCCTTTTCTCTCCATTTGGTTCGGCCTCCACCACCAAATATACTATCACTCACCTATAATTTTCACTCTCATCATTTCCGAAAGCTAAACAACATTCTAAACACTTTCCATTTAGAAAGTTTTCCCAAAATCACACTCTAAGTGCTTCAAAATCCCACTTTTAGCTTACTTCCTTGGAGGTAAACTTTGATTTCTATGGTTTAAATTCATGTTTATGATTTTCTAAGCCATGTTTGTTCCACGGTTTGTTATTATTAAGTTTTTTTGTGATTTTACTAATTATTTTAGAATTGTTAGGAATTATTGTGAGCCACACGAAAATTAAGGAGAAGGAGGAGAGCTTGAAAAGCTTGTCTTCAAGAGGTAAGAGGGAGATCCATCTCACCAACCAAGCATGGTGGTGAGAGATGGTCTTATATTTGATGGATGGTGAATCCATGTGAGGATTCCAATCCATGGTCATGTAATAATTTATGTGTGTTTATGAGCTTTGATTTATTTGCTTATGCTTGATATGTTTTGTATGATTTTATATCTTTGATGATATGCTTATATTATGCATGATAAGTATATAGCATGCTTATAGTATTTATGATGAAATATATATATGTGTATGCCATGATGTGATGATGAAAAGGAATTCAATTTTTGGCTCCAATAGCCAAGGGAGAGGGTTCGATTTTTGATGCCCTTGATTAGGGTTCATGTTGAAATTTTTCAAGAACAAGGGAATTGATTTTTAGGTTCCTAGAACAATGAGAATTTCAGCCAAGACACCTCAAAATAGGTGTTCACAAATTAATATTTTCATGAAAAATGAAAATGGATGATTTCAAGAGTATGGAAAATAAACAAAGGGTTTGTTTTTCAAGAAAACAAGAATACGGTCTTTCAGAAATTTTTATTGATTTATTTTTGTGTAAAAAGATCCTAAGTATTTTTCTAAACATGAGTTTTGAATGAAACGGGCAAACGTTGATTTTAAGGATTTGCAAAGAAAGTGAAAAAGGATTTGCAAAGAAAGTAAAAAAGGATTTGCAAAGAAAGTGAAAAAAAAGAATTTGCAAAGAAAGTGAAAAAGGATTTGTAAAGAAAGTGAAAAAGGATTTGAATAAATGGGTTTGGTTTTTATAACCATCGGTATTTTGGTTTTGAAAATAAATATTTAATGGTTTTGTTTGTGCAAAACCATATCAATTTAGAAGGAAAAATGTTTTGATAATTTTCAATAGCCATGTCCACGTTTTCGAAGGCTTGTAATGCATTGATTTTGATGAAACAAAGTGATTTTCCAAGTGGAAATATAATTAATTTAAATACAAGGAATTTGAAAAGGGAATCAGAGTATTTGGTATTTTCTAATATGTAACTCATCCGTTGGATTTTGAAAAGCGTTAGTAATTTTTAAAGTTAGAAACATTTATTTAATTCAATGGAATTGTGAATTTGTGAAATATACTGTGTAAAAGGATTTTCTTGAGTAAGAAGATATATTAAATGAAGTAGAAAGTTATATTATTTTGAGGAAGGAAATGATTTGGGAAAAATGGAGAATATAATGATATTTTGAAAATTTACTAACGTATAACTTAGTTTTGAGTTTTGAAGTACGTTAGAAAATGTTAAGTTTTGAAATGTTGATTTATATCAATGGAAAAGTGATTTTGGGAATTATATTTTGGAAAAGGATTTCTTGAGTAAAGAAATGTGAAAAAGATTTTCTTGAGTAAAGAAAATGTGTTAAATAAAGTATAAAGTCATATTATTTTGAGAAAAGTGGAAATGGAATTTTTGAAGAAATGAGAAATATTTTTTCAGTAATGGAATTGTGGTGAAAATTAATTATTTACGTATATTAAAAACATAATTTTTAAAGTACGTGGTTTGAAATATAGTAAAATATTTTCAAGTGTTTAGAAATGCAGTAAAATATTTTTATGCGATTTGAAATATGATAAAATATTACTACGCGATTGGAGATGCGTTGAAACATTTTAAGTAATTTGAATTACGTTAAAATATTTTACATAATTTGAACTACTATTGAAAAATCACTATGTGATTTAAAAGTGATAGAATATTTTTACATGATTTTGAAAATGATGAAAAATCATTATGTGATTTGGAAAGTGTTTTAAATATTTTGAGAATGATGGAAAATGTTTTATGCGACTTAAAAGAATGATTTTTAAGTTACACAATTTTGAAAATGATGGAAAATCATTACGTGATTTGAGAAACGTATATTTTTATGCGATTGAGAAAAATGTTAAAAAATTTAATACGTGATTTAAAGGTGCAAATGTAAGAGTTGCAGTATTTTGAAAACATAATAAAAATGTTTTGGAATTTTAAAAATGTAACAAGAGTGTTACGGTATTGTGAAAATGTAAAAGAAGTGTTATGGTATTGTGAAAATATAATGTAAATGTTTTGGAATTGTGAAAATGAAATGTAAACGTTTTGGAATTGTGAAAACAAAATGGAAATGTTTGCTAATTTTGTGAAAACACGATGAAAGTGTTTTATAACTATGAAAATGTGATAATATGATTTTCCTGTTGAAAATACAATATAAATACTATAGAACCAGTATATGAGTACTGTGTGAGAAAATGACATGTTTTACTTGTGATTGGCATTTGGTGCATTATACATGCATTAGAAAGATATGTTTGTGATTGGATTTGGTGCATTATACGTGCATTGAAAAAATATGCGTTGAAGCATATGATTACATTGAACAAATGAAATTGAAAAGATTTGGCCCTTTGGGGTTAGACTTGCACTGATATATTCGTGCATTGTATAAAATATAGCTAATAGCTATTATGGCCCTTGTGGTTGAAGAGGGAATGAGAATTGATAGTGAGGTCTATGATGGATCTTGGGGGCGTCGAGGCGCGGCGGTCGACCAGTGGACAGTTGGCGAGTACCCTGTGCCACTTGGCGATGCAGTCCATTGCAACGCATTGACGATACCCGACAAGAACACGATTCTTTTCAACGACTGGGAGATTGTCTTTGGGCTAAGGCTGACAATTAACCAGAGCATTCTTCTCGAAATTGTGAAAACCTCCATGGAATTGTTTTTGATAAACTAAGTCTTTGTGCATATGCATAAATCTGAGCATTTATATCTGTATGATATATTAATTGAGGAATGTTGGCTATGACAATTGTTTTGAGTACTTGGATGATGATTGAGCTGATAAATAAATTAATGATGATAGTTGATTAATGCTGATAGCATGATTATGGTATGATCTATCTGTATGGTATTACTATTTGTGTTATCTCTGTGCTGCCATGTTGGTATTGGTGTAGGTTATCTCACCTCTTTGTTATATTGTTTTGCTTTGTTTGTATTGTTAAAATTATACAGTAGAAGGAATGAGTTGTCTTAGACATAACGAGTGGTAGATACTCAGAGATTGATGGAAACATTGAAAAGTGGTTGTCTCAAGTTCGAACATGTGCCGGGTAGACAAGGAGTAAAGTTCTGATGCATCAAGTTAATACAAGAGAAGGAATGAGTATGTTAAAGTTTCTCATTAGTGTTGTACCGTGCTATTAAGTAGGACCCGTCATGGGGTTTACTACTATAAAAAAAGATAAGTCTGATAATTTTATATTTCTCTTTAAATTGTGATATTAATTGGTGTCAATATTGCACAAGGAATAGTTAAAATATGATTTTCAATATTACCTAATATTTTCAGTAAATTTACGTTTCAGTAAAGAAGAAATTTTGAAACCCATCTTTTATAACTCAAACTTTGTGCGAACTTTTTTTCAGATTATGAGTCGGAAGTCGGAAATGTGATGCCCTAAGGAGGGTGTTACATTAGTTGGTATAAGAGCACGGTTTGAATCTTTTGGGGTTTGTGGTTAGGTCTATTTTGCTTGTGTTGTGTTCTCTGTGATTGATAGTGAGGGAACCCTATTGAGGGTCACCCTTTGTTTGCATTTTGCTTGTTAGGTGTTTATGCTATTAGAATGTCTGTCTGTGTATATTGATATATTGGATTGGATTAGAATGCCTGAAATGGAAGAAATGATGTCGGATTGGTTCTCGGATGGCCACGGTTTTGAGCCAAAACTTTGGGGTCCCTTGTGAACAATTGTAACAATTAGAATTTCAAAATAGAATTAACTGTACATTATGTAATAAAGGTAGAGAAACTTCTCCAATGCCAAATCCGTCGAGTTAGAATGCCAAACCCGTCGAGTAGAGTTTCTGACCATTTAGTAGAGAAACTTCTCCAAATCCGTCGAGTAGAGTTTCTGACCACTTAGGAGAAAAACTTCTCCAATGCCAAATCCGTCGAGTTAGAATGCGAAATCTGTCGAGTTAGAATGCCAAATCCGTCGAGTTAGAATGCAAAATTCGTGAGTTAGAATGCCAAACCCGTCGAGTAGAATTTCTGACCATTTAATAGAGAAACTTTCCCAAATGTCAATATCCGTCGAGTGACATGTCCGTCGAGTAGAATTTCTGATCGTTTAATAGAGAAACTTTCCCAAATGTCAATATCCGTTGAGTGACATGTCCGTCGAGTAGAATTTCTGACCGTTTAATAGAGAAACTTCCCCAAATGTCAATATCCATCGAGTGA
This sequence comes from Ormosia semicastrata, assembly GCA_029884595.1. Classification (NCBI taxonomy): domain Eukaryota; kingdom Viridiplantae; phylum Streptophyta; class Magnoliopsida; order Fabales; family Fabaceae; genus Ormosia; species Ormosia semicastrata. The sequence continues at coordinate 84,943,702 of JAQQTO010000060.1, forward strand.
CATGTCCGTCGAGTAGAATTTCTAACCGTTTAATAGAAAAACTTCCCCAATGTCAACATCTGTCAAGTTTGAATGTCAATATCCGTCGAGTGACATATCCGTTGAATCAGAATTTCTGACCATTTTGTGTTTTTATCGGTTCAACACTGGAAGATTTCTCCAACGTCAACACCCATCCGTCGAATTAGGATTTCTGCTAATCTTCTAGCATATTCGACAACTTTTGATCTTCATTCGACAGAAATTGATTTTTAACCACTTTTGTCAAAATTGTGACTCAGCTCTTTCCGTCACCAAATCACCTTATGACTGACCTCTTTCATCATTCTACCATGTTATTTTTCGTCGAAAGGCAACCTCAATTTTTTTACTAGATACATTGTCTCCGTCGAATTCAAAAGTGTAATTTATCACCCAACACCTAGCTATTAAATTAAAGGTTTTGCTGGTGATTCCGGCCGTGTATCTTCCTGGACTCAAGGCTTTTGGACTAATATAAGCATATTAATTGTAAATAATTGGATGACTAGAAACTAATTAGGGATTCATAAAAAGGGAATGGCTTGGGATAGTTATACTTGTGTGGAAGTGAAACATGTTACTAGTAATGCAGTTGCAGCTACGGGAGCAACGGGAGCAATGTGGAAAGACGACTGCACGAACAAAGGACTGCTGTTCAGTGGAAACTGGAAGTTGAAGTTTAGGATCTGATGGAAGAGAATCAGTCTTGGAATATAAGATTTCATAATTTTGGAACCTGAAATTTCTTTTTAGAATATTGAGAAAGTAATTGATTTCAATGGAAGATGTATTTATAACCATTGAGGAAACCAAAAATAGTAAAGGATGTGAAAGAAAGTACTTAAATGAAGGAATGTACGTCAAGGAAACCAATTACGAAAAAGTTGGACACATTTTCCCAGAGATTATGCTCTTTGAAAACAGAGTTTTCTATTAGTAAAATTTTTGATAGTAAGGGAAGTTGTTACTCTGAATGGAACGGGAGTGTTCTGAGCGGAAGATTTAAACAATGGAGACTGTGTCATTGGAGCTAATCCTATAAACCATACTGAATATTTCTATGAGTGACCTATTCTTTATAATATATGATTGAGTAGATCAATTATATGTTAGAGTTATTCGTTATCCTCTGATTTGTTTTCTTCTGTTTCTATTCTTAGCTAATCGAGCTATTCAAGTTATTCAAATTGTTGTTATAGATCAAAACTTTGTGTTAGTTTGATCTGTTTCATAAACAGATGTAATCTTTGGAAATGGATTAGTTATTTTTCAACTATATCCAATGAGATTATTTCAACAGAGTGTGAGTAATCCAAAGAAAATTTATTCTTGAAAATCGGGTTACATCCAATTCTTTGCTGGGTATGTTCGATAACAGGTTCGATTCGTTTTGTTATCTTCCATGATGTTTTCTTTCATCTCCTGCAATTAAACGAACAAGAAACGATATTCCTATTTAACTCTATGTCATAATATTTGGTATAGTGCTATGGAAAGGAGAACTCGGTTAGTGAGACATTTCCTGTTAAAAGCAAAAATCTAGAATATGTAGTGATACGAGGATAAGAAAATTTTAAGTAATACATTACATTAGTTGGAAGTTATCTGAGAAAAACTAGTCTAGGCATGAATGAAGATTGGTTGTCGTTATGTTGGTATCAGAGATATGGAAATTCTTTCTTTCTGGAGTAACATTCAACATCTTCAATAATTATAGGAGTCTGAGATATCTGTTTAATCAGGAGAAGTTGAACATCAACAAAGAGATTTTGTTGGTTAAAATAGTATAGCAAGATGTAAGAGAGGAAGCTTCATGGGAATTGGAAAATAAGATAAATGAGTAATGTTCATAAGTATTCTGACGGTGTGAAATCATGGTTATTAAATTTTGAGGATGAAATTTCTTTTTTGAGGGGGAGTAATGTAACACCCCAAAATTTCTTATCTTGTAAATAGTAATTTTGACAGTTAACAGAATTTTACTGTTTAGTAATTTTTGGATGCTATAAAATTATTTTGATTATTCTGTCAGCGTATTTGATCGTTTTGAGTGATTTGCTCCGTGTTAGGAAAATAAAAATTTTTAGGCCAGGGAAAACTTTACGTAATTTAATTTTTACCATTAGATTTTAATTATTTTACGTGATCTGATTTGATATTTGTGTGTTTTCTAATATTTGTGATTTTGTGGATGATTATCAATTTTTTTACTGTATGTGGGCCCAAGTGGGTCCTATGTGGGCTCAGGTGGCCATACGTGGGCCCAAGTGGGTCCCGTAAAGTAAGAATTTTTCTACGGATAGAAAAATTTGTACTATTTAGACCGAGATAGGGGATCTTACTAAACCTGAATTCGGAAATAGTTTTAAAAAATTTTCTTTACTATATTTTGTACTGTATTTAACTATCGAAAGATAAAAATACAGTAAATATATTCTTTCGTGAGGTTATAACAGATAAAAATAAAATTCTATACTGTTAAGTCAACATTGGTGGTTTGGATATCCACCATCGATTTAATCACCATTGGAGATTTAATCTTGATTTAATCAATGGTGGAGATTTGATCTTAAAAGTGAATATGATCAATTATAACCATTGGATGGAAATTAAATCAAGGGTCGAGATTTAGTCTTATAAATGGCTATGACCATTATCAACCCTTGGATGTAGATTTAATCAATGGTGGAGATGGATCATTAATGACCATTGGATTTGGATTTAGATCAATGGTGGAGAATTGGTCATCAAAAATGACTACAACCATTTTGGACCCTTGGATGTAAAGTTTGAAGGTGTAATCTTGACCCTTCATTTTGGAGACACATTCAATGGTTAGGATTGCAAGCCAAAAAAAAAATGATCCAATGGCTCAAATAAAGTCTTCCATCTATAACCTAAACCTAATAGCTATTTTAATCCAAACCATTCTTTTAATCAAGGGTTAGAATAGCTTAGGATGATGGCTATGAAATTGGCAACATTTTATGAAGCATGGAAGGGGGGACGGTTTGGAGATGCAAGGGAGAAGGGAGACAACTTTGAATAGGCTTTTTAGGCTAAAGAAAAAGATGAAGTCAACAATAGTAGCTTGAATTTGATTAGTAACTAATTAATCCTAATTTGGTTAATCTAATGACCTAATTAATAAGCTAAGTAAACTAAATTAAATATTAAATTATTATAATTTAATTCTTAATTAGATATCCTAATTTTAATTAGAGGTTATAATATATGTAATAATATGTTTAATTAATTAGTTATATAGTTGGATAATTAATTAAGATTGGTTAGGAAACTAAACATAATTAATTAGCTATTTGATTAGCAAGTAATTAGACTTGAATTAAAACAAATTAAAGTCCCTAAATGCCCTTGAAACTCACGGCCATGCAAAGCTTGGAGGAGAATTCTACATGATTCTGAACAATCCACAAAGCCCGAAAGTCAAGTGGATGACATAAGCCATGTGGAAAAGCATATGCACTCAAAATGAGATATTTCCTTCATGCAAATCTCCTAAAATTTCCTACTCATTCATTCAGCAAACAGCCCACCCATATTCACTCTCACAATTTCATTTTCTCTTTCATCAAAAAGCTTATAACACTTTCTCTCAAAAATTCCAAGAACCAAAGCACCATTTTTCTTCCTTTTCTCTCCATTTGGTTCGGCCTCCACCACCAAATGTACTATCACTCACCTATAATTTTCACTCACATCATTTCCTAAAGCTAAACAACATTCTAAACACTTTTTATTTAGAAAGTTTTCCCAAAATCACACTCTAAGTGCTTCAAAATCCTACTTTTAGCTAACTTCCTTGGAGGTAAACTTTGATTTCTATGGTTTAAATTCATGTTTATGATTTTCTAAGCCATGTTTGTTCCATGGTTTGTTATTATTAAGCTTTGTTTGTGATTTTACTAATTATTTTAGAATTGTTAGGAATTGTTGTGAGCCATACGAAAATTAAGGAGAAGGAGGAGAGCTTGAAAAGCTTGTCTTCAAGAGGTAAGAGGGAGATCCATCTCACCAACCAAGCATGGTGGTGAGAGATGGTCTTATATTTGATGGATGGTGAATCCATGTGAGGATTCCAATCCATGGTCATGTAATAATTTATGTGTGTTTATGAGCTTTGATTTATTTGCTTATGCTTGATGTGCTTTGTATGATTTTATGGCTTTGATGATATGCTTATATTATGCATGATAAGTATATGGCATGCTTATAGTATTTATGATGAAATATATATATGTGTATGTCATGATGTGGTGATGAAAAGGAATTCAATTTTTGGCTCCAATAGCCAAAGGAGAGGGTTCGGTTTTTGATGCCCTTGATTAGGGTTCATGTTGAAATTTTTCAAGAACAAGGGAATTGATTTTTGGGTTCCTAGAACAATGAGAATTTCAGCCAAGACACCTCAAAATAGGTGTTCACAAATTAATATTTTCATGAAAAATGAAAATGGATGATTTCAAGAGTATGAAAAATAAACAAAGGGTTTGTTTTTCAAGAAAACAAGAATACAGTCTTTAAGGAATTTTTATTGATTTATTTTGTGTAAAAAGATCCTAAGTGTTTTTCTAAACATGAGTTTTGAATGAAATAGGCAAACGTTGATTTTAAGGATTTGCAAAGAAAGTGAAAAAAAAGGATTTGCAAAGAAAGTGAAAAAGGATTTGTAAAGAAAGTAAAAAAGGATTTGAATAAATGGGCTTGGTTTTCATAACCATCGGTATTTCAGTTTTGAAAATAAAATTTTAATGGTTTTGTTTGTGTAAAACCATATCAATTTAGAAGGAAAAATGTTTTGATAATTTTCAATAGTCATGCCCATGTTTTCGAAGGCTTGTAATGCATTGATTTTGATGAAACAAAGTGATTTTTCAAGTGGAAATATAATTAATTTAAATACAAGGATTTTGAAAAGGGAATCAGAGTATTTGGTATTTTCTAAGGTGTAACTCATCCGTTGGATTTTGAAAAGCGTTAGTAATTTTTAAAGTTAGAAACATTGATTTAATTCAATGGAATTGTGAATTTGTGGAATATACTGTGAAAAAGGATTTTCTTGAGTAAGAAAATATATTAAATGAAGTAAAAAGTTATATTATTTTGAGGAAGGAAATGATTTGGGAAAAATGGAGAATATAATGGTATTTTGAAAATTTACTAACGTGTAACTTATTTTCGAGTTTTGAAGTACATTAGAAATGTTAAGTTTTGAAACGTTGATTTATATCAATGGAAAAGAGATTTTGTGAATTATATTTTGGAAAAGGATTTCTTGAGTAAAGAAATGTGGAAAAAGATTTTCTTGAGTAAAGAAAATGTGTTAAATAAAGTATAAAGTCATATTATTTTGAGAAAAGTGGAAATGGAATTTTTGAAGAAATGAAAAATATTTTTTGTAATGGAATTGTGGTGAAAAACAATTATTTATGTATCTTAAAAATGTAATTTTTAAAGTACGTGGTTTGAAATATAGTAAAATATTTCCAAGTATTTAAAAATGCAGTAAAATATTTTTATGCGATTTGAAATATGATAAAATATTACTACGCGATTGGAGATGCGTTGAAACATTTGAAGTGATTTGAATTACGTTTAAATATTTTACGTAATTTGAACTACTGTTGAAAAATTACTATGTGATTTAAAAGTAATAGAATATTTTTACGTGATTGTGAAAATGACAAAAAATTGTTATGTGATTTGGAAAGTGTTTTAAATATTTTGAGAATGATGGAAAATGTTTTATGCGACTTAAAAGACTGATTTTTAAGTTACGCGATTTTGAAAATGATGGAAAATCATTATGCGATTTGAGAAACGTATATTTTTATGCAATTGAGAAAAATGTTAAAAAATTTAATACGTGAATTAAAGGTGCAACAGAAGGTTGCAGTATTTTGAAAATGTAATAAAAATGTTTTGGAATTTTAAAAACGTAACAAGAGTGTTACGGTATTGTGAAAATGTAAAAGAAGTGTTATGGTATTGTGAAAATATAGCAGAAACATTTTGGAATTGTGAAAACGTAACAGAAACGTTTTGGAATTGTGAAAACGAAATGGAAATGTTGCACAATTTTGTGAAAACACGACGAAAGTGTTTTATAACTATGAAAATGTGATAATATGATTTTCCTGTTGAAAATACAGTATAAATACTGTAGAACCAGTATATGGGTACTATGTGAGAAAATGACATGTTTTGCCTGTGATTGGCATTTGGTGCATTATACATGCATTGGAAAGATATATCTGTGATTGGATTTGGTGCATTATACGTGCATTGGAAAAATATACGTTGAGGCATATGATTACATTGAACAAATGAAATTGAAAAGATTTGGCCCTTTGGGGTTGGACTTGCACTGATATATTCGAGCATTGTTTAAAATATAGCTAATAGCTATTATGACCCTTGTGGTTGAAGAGGGAATGAGAATTGATAGTGAGGTCTATGATGGATCTTGGGGGCGTCGAGGCGCGGCGGTCGACCAGTGGACAGTTGGCGAGTACACTGTGTCACTTGGCGATGCAGTCCGTTGCAATGCATTGACGATACCCGACAAGAACACGATTCTTTTCAATGCCTGGGAGATTGTCTTTGGGCTAAGGCTGGCAATTAACCAGAGCATTCTTCTCGAAATTGTGAAAACCTCCATGGAGTTGTTTTTGATAAACTGAGTCTTTGTACATATGCATAAATCTGAGCATTTGTATCTGTATAATATATTAATTGAGGAATGTTGGCTATGACAATTGTTTTGAGTACTTGGATGATGATTGAACTGATAAATGATTAGATGATGATAGTTGATTAATGCTAATAGCATGAATATGGTATGATCTATCTGTATGATATTGTTGTTTGTGTTATCTCTGTGCTGCCATGTTGGTATTGTTGTAGGTGATCTCACCTCTTTGTTATATTGTTTTGCTTTGTCTGTATTGTTAAAATTATACAGTAGAAGGAATGAGTTGTCTTAGACATAATGAGTGGTAGATACTTAGAGATTGATGGAAACATTGAAAAGTGGTTGTCTCAAGTTCGAAGATGTGCCAGGTAGACAAGGAGTAAAGTTCTGATACATCAAGTTGATACAGGAGAAGGAATGAGTATGTTAAAGTTTCTCGTTAGTGTTGTACCGTGCTATTAAGTAGGACCCGTCATGGGGTTTGCTACTGTAAAAAAAATAAGTCTATTAATTTTATATTTCTTTTTAAATTGTGATATTAATTGGTGTCAATATTGCATAATGAATAGTTAAAATATGATTTTCAATATTACCTAATATTTTCAGTAAATTTATGTTTCAGTAAAGAAGAAATTTTGAAACCCATCTTTTATAACTCAAACTTTGTACAAACTTCTTTTCAGATTATGAGTCGGAAGTCAGAAATGTGATGCCCTAAGGAGGGTGTTACAAAAATGAAATTGAAATTGAAATCTTAAAAAATGAATATGTTTTTCTTGATGAGGAAATGCCTTTGAAATGTGAAACCTCAACCTCTTGTGAAAAATGCATTGATTTAGAAAATCAAGTTGAGGACTTATTTTCTAAATTTGCTAAAGTTAATGATTTTAATTGCTTACATTCTATGCTTGTTAATGAGAATAAAATTAATGTTATTCCACATAAAAGTTCAAGCAAGGCTTATGGCAAAAATAGTTTAGAATATAAAAACAACAAAAGGCTTAAGTTTTCCAAAAATGATCTTCAAAGGACCAAGTCATCATTAAATTCAATTGTTTTCATTTTTTGTGGTCATCTAGGACATATTTCTCATTTATGCAATTATAGAAGAAATCCTTATATGAGAAATAGTATGGTATGATTTCCTAAAGACCTTAAATGCCCTAGTACTAACATTGAAGGACTCAAGATGAAGTGGGTACCAAAATGTCCTCCTAGTGTTTCAATTATGTAGAAAACTTCTCAAAATGATGAACATATTGGTCAAGTGAAAAAGGAATTATCAAGGGGAATGCTTCCAAATCCCATTAGTAGAAGTTTTTATCAAAGAAGGAAGAGACTTCAACCAAAGCTTCTCAAGTACAAAATGTGGAACTTGTAAACGTCAAAACACCAAAAGAGAAGTAATGGGTAAAGAAAAGAGTTTCCTTGATTACCAATGCCAAGGTATCAAATGTTTTTACCTCTTATGAGCATTCACTTAAAAAGACAATGAATATGAGGTATATTCCTTGTAGACCTTAGGTAAATGATAGAATCATGCACACTTGGTCAAATCTGAATATTTTGTTTAGCGTATGATTATGCTCATTCTTATTGTACCATAACTCATTAATTTGTTATATATCTTAGTACATGAGGTTCTATAATGCCTAGGTATGCTTGCTATGATTTAAATTGTCTATATATCATGAAAGTAAGCTTGCTTTTGGTTATGTGCTTAATGGTAATTGATTATTTGTTTTATTGTACTCAATTTACATACTATGGAAAAATTAATCGTTATGAGAGCACAATGGATTAATATTCAAAAACTAACACACAAGGACCCAAGAAAATTTGGGTACCAAAAGCCAAAAATTGAAGTATGTTGTAGGTATGCTTGAAGGCCAAAAGTTGACTTTGGTATTATGAAATTTGGCAACTGCAAGCACAAGACCAGAAAAATATAATCTGTTATGGAAAACAAATAACCAATTATTTGAAGTCTCTAATCAGTTATTCAAGGCAAACAGAGGCCATGATGTTTTTGGAAATACCAATCTAACCGATTACCTCAATGATCTAATCGGTTATTTTAGCAAATCAGAGGCTACACGTTCTGATATCTCTTCCCCCTAATCGATTAGCTTATGCCTCTAACCGATTATTGCTCCAACCTGAGACCAACATTTCTCTTTCTCACACTAGCTAATCGATTAGGTCCACCCAATAATCGATTATTACTCTCATTAAAACAACAAAATGTGCTTTCCCCTCATCATTCATGACCCAAAACCTCCATGGTCATCTTCTTCCTCTTAACTCTCACCACACCTACTTGTTAGCCATGACAACCATCACCCAAGAGGGGGAATGAATTGGGTGATTACAAATTTTAATACAACTTTGAGAAATTAAGCATTTTGAATCATTTAAGTAATAAATGCAACAGAACATGCACAACAAAGGTACAACTATTATAGATTATTCAAATACAACTTGGGATATATGATGAACTAAGTAAATAAGCTAAATATCAAATTCATAGAATTAAATCACCAAGATGACAAAACATACAATGGATAAATATACTACACTAAATACTGAAATTAAAGAGTGTAGGGAAGAGAGAATCAAACTCAAGAATTTATCCTGGTTCAGCCACCAACCACTTGTGGCCTATGTAACACCCCTAGATTTAATACCCACAGCACAATCGTCATTATACCGTGGTCACTAAATTTTTGGCGTGCTACAACTTCTTCATAATACTTTTCCAAATTTGAATATATATATATATATATTATATTATATTATATAAAGGAAATATGAGCCACGAATGAAATAATACATAAGTCATCATTAACAGATATGATTCAACAGATATATGCAAAATACAATACGTAGGGCTAAATAATTAAGTTTAAGCATACAGAGCGTGGCGCATTTCTCATACCACTCACAATGAAATACATCAATGTTTACTTCAAAATACAAATATATTGAAAATACACCATAACATAATTAATGCAGAAGAAAACATAAACTACCCATAAGACATCCACGTCTAAGGAGTTGGGTACTCCATCGGATCCGCCACGGGATCCTCCCCCGGGTCACCTGAAGATACAAAAATAGGATAGAATGCAGTTCCACGAGTAGGTGCCCTAGTAGCTGATGCCATCGAATCTTTGTCCTCTCTAGGAGTATGAATCGGATCACCCCAAAGCTCCCAAATGGGCAGGGCAAACTCCAGATGCACTGATGTAGTGAGTGTCAGGACAAGGTCTCCATCGCAGGTTCTCCTCATAGTCAAGATCAAGTCTCCAACGTACCGTATACGCTCTCCAGTCTAGTCGACTCGCCACGCATTGGCGCCACCAGTGAACACAATCCTAACGAACCCAATGGAACTCCTTCTTGACGACATCCTCGAATATAAGAGATCAACCCAAGTAAAATCTAGGAGGAATCAATCACGGCCCCTCAACAATCTTTAACAAAGAATTACATAGGACAAGAATGATGCATACAAGAGGTGTGTAACATCCTAGATTTTGGCTATTTTATAGTAATGATTGAATTGCATTGTTTTGTGTTTTCTGTGTTATATAAAATTAATTTGATTGTTTTGAGACTACTTTTGATCTTTGTGGAAGATTTGCTCCGGGTCAGGAAAATAATAATTTTCAGGCCGGGGAAAATCTTATTTGATTTATCCAGAGACGGAGAATCTTACTAAACCCGAATCTGAGAGACACAGAAAAGAATCTTTTAATTTTTAGAATTTAACTGTGAAATAAAAATATTTCTTAGAAAATTATATGCTGTATTATTTATAGCAGCTACTGCTATTAATTATTGGACCTGGTAAAGTTTATTTGACAAAAAATATGCTTAGAATATTTTTTGTAACCTAATTTAAAATGAACCAATAGGATTGGGTCAATAAAAGTGGTTAAACTTCTCTAGACCAATGGGAATTGGTCAAATATAGTGGCATAGACTTTATTATAGACCGTTGGATGAAAAACTTGATTAAGAAGCCTTTGATCATCACTATTGATCTAATCAATGGTATGAGAACCATCTTAATAAAGCAACTTATGATATCCATCTTAGATTAAATCAATGGTTAGGAGATGAAGTTAGTTTCAATGGTTAGGATTTAGTCAATAATAATGGCTTGACTAGTTACAAAGTAACTAAAAAAACCTAACTTAGTTACCTAAGTTGTCTAATTAAGAAACTAAGTGAACTAACCTAGTTACTAATTAGTTAGGATCTAGTTACTAGTTATATATCCTAATTACATCTAGAAGCCATGATTAGGCATGACATATGCAATGACCTATTTAACTAGTTAGCTATGTAACTAGATAGTTAATTAAGTAACTAGATAAGCTAATCTAGTTAGTTGTTAATTTCTTGAAGTGTAACTAGGACTAAGTTAGAAACAAACTTAGTTAGCCTTTCCCATTTGGGCCACATGACCAAGGAGGTTCCCAAACCTTCTTGAATGGTCTTTTATGATCATTAGGTGGCCATGTGATGACATAGGCCATGTGATCTTCCATGTGAACATAAATATGATATTTTAATCTCACAATTTGTCTCCTAATTCCCTACACTACCTCATGGCTGCACACACTCACACTTTACTATCCATTTGCATTTTTCTCTCACCTAAAAGCTTAGCATTCATCTTTTCTCTCCAAACTCTCAAGAACACAAAAACTTTCCTCTCCTTTTTCCTTCCTTGGTGTTTCGGCTAGCACTCAAAAGTCCCACTCCCAAGCTTCTTTAGTTTTGCTTCTTTTCATTTCCTAAGCCTAAATCATATCCTAAACACCTTTTTTTTAGAAAGTTTAGTGAGAATCATTCTCCAAGTATCTCAAAATCCAAGTTTTAGCATACTACCTTCAAGGTAAACTTTTGATTCTATGGTTCAAAGTTAAGTTTTTGATTTTCTAGACCATGTTTGATCCATGATTCCTTGTCCTTAAGCTTTGTTTGTGACTTTTAGAATTGTTTAAGATTTATAGGGCTTTGTTTGTATGTCACATGTGTTGATATCCAATTTTGTCCATAAAATTTCTTTTAATGTTTGATCAAAGACTAATAATCTTGTGTTAATTGATGCTTAATTGCCTTGTTTTACACTTTGTTTTTATGGTAAAAATAAAAAAAATATATAAAAATAATAATAGTGAAACAGAGAATGATGGGTCTGCATTTTTATTCTCACTGCCCATGTACTACTTGCACTACACAACACATACTCCACTACAACAACTCCCACACAACTCCCAATCACGTACCAACTCCCACACAACTACCCAATCATGTACCCACTCCCACCCAACTACCCAATCATGTACCCACTCACTCACCCACTACATGCACCCACACAGTCCACTCATTCACGTATAGTCTCACTTTTTATTTTTTTAAATACCATCCTACCAATATACGGGAGAGGTGGACCATCTTCCATTGTTGATTTTCTTTCTCACATTCAACCTTCATTCTCAACCTCCACTGACTCTCCCAACCCAAAACCAAAACCCATCATCAAACAAAATTCAACATCACTTACCCAACCAAACTCCACCCTATCAGATCCAGCCTACCGAAGTCGCCAGCCGCTCCCTCCTCTGTCACACGATCTGGTCGCTCGTCTAGCCATGCTCCGGTCACTAGTACCGTGCGTCACCATCTTCGTGCCGTCAAGCTCCGTTCCTCCACGCTCTGTAATTTCCCCTCCCTTGTGAGTGTATACTATGTTTTGACAAAGCCAGAAAAACTCATCCCCTTTTATTCTCATCCTCTGTTTTGTTGCAGCAGAGACAAAAGACTCTTTATTTCTTCTATTTTTTTTATTATACTATTCGTTTCTTGTTACTTTTACTTAAATTATTATTATTATTATTATTTTATTCTTCTTTTGGCTAGTCACCGACCACCATTTTGTCAATTTTTTTTATCTTCCTTTTTGGTAGCTTTGTCTCCACTTTCTCTTATTTTTTTACTATTTATTTCCTTTTTACCTTTATTTAAATTATTAGTAGTCACCGTGACTACCATTTTGTGTTTTCCTTTTATTTTATTTATTTATTTATTTTTTTAAATCACAAAAGTCAAAAAAATTATAAAATATCAAAAATGAAAAAAAAGGATAAAAATATGACAAAAATATGTTAAAAAAAGGGGTTTAAAAATAAAAAAATAAAAAATAAACAAAAATAATAAAAATAAAGGATGAAGGAAAAAACCTAAAAGTTGTTAAAAATAAAAATAAAATTTGTTTTAAGTTTTTTGTTTTCGTGAAGCTCATATTTAGTCTTGTTCTTATTTATCTAGTTTATGAAAAATTGTGTGTGCTTATTTGTCTTTTTGCTTTCCTTTTAAAATAAGAATAAAAATGAATGATACAAAAAAATATATACTTTAATCAATGCAATGACTAATGATGATGACTGAATAGCAGATGCTATCTTCAATGTCGTTGGGATCATAAAGGTTTATTGAGTAGCTTGGTACTAACTTCAACCCTGTGCAAGAATGAATTTTTTTTCAAAAAAATAAATTTTTTTTTCTTAAATTAAAATCAATCAACTCACAATCATTTTTTAAAAGAACTACGTGACTTTGAGTTTCCCATTGCACCAGGGGATACATAGGAGCAGAAATTTATTTCTGTCAAGCCAAAAAAATAAATTTCCACAATTTAGTTATTCCTTTTCTTTCTTTTAAAATAAATTTTTTTTACAAAGTCTTTTTCTAAAAAAGGGTAAAAATAAATATATTTGAGATTATTAATTTTTGCACAACTAACATAAGGTACTGTTCCTAGAACGGGCAGTGTAAGGTGCTAACATCTTCCCTACCTGTAATCGACTCCTAAATCCAAACTCATTTTCTAAAAGACCAGTTGTCCTAATTAAAGGGTTTTTCTAATGTTTTCCCAATTCAAATAAACATTGATGGCGACTCCATTGATTTTTTAAATTGAATAATTTTTCGGTCGTCCCGTCGCGATCCCGGTTGCGACAGATGGCGACTCCACTGGGGACACTTAGAGAGTTAGGCCTATCGTTGTTAGTTGTGCAAATTTTTAATAATATCTATTTATTTATTTTACCCATTTTTGTCTTTGTTTTGTTTTCTTATTTGTTTGTAAATATTTTTTTTCGATATTGTTATCATGTGTTTACTTTGATTTATTTGTATATATATTTGTGTTTCTTTATTATTATTATTATTATTATTATTATTTTATTTATTTATTGTTGAAACCCTAGGGTAGATGATTACTAGTTGGTTGTTGTATATATGTTTTTGCAGGTTGGGGGTCATTTTGTCTTTTTAAATTTTTGTACATATGTTCCCACACACACATCACTATCACTTACTTCACACACAAGTTCTATTCCCGAGCTCAGTACCAAGTAGGCTTAGATAGAGGGCGAAGTAGTGTTTCTTTGTGAGACCATTGGTCTCTGGTTAGGCACATGAAAACCCCTCACTCAAATTGAACTCTTTCTGCTTGTAACCTATCATGGATGAGGATGGAGGACTCTTGCTAGACAAAGTATTGGTGACAGCAAAGGGCAATTTGGGGACCTTTTGTCCAATAGGGGTCTAGAACCAAAGCTATCACTGGCTAAAATAATCTTAGAACTACCATGGTCTATAGAACCCACCTTTTAGGATAGGTACAAAGCTTAAGCAATCTTTTCCTTTAATAAATGACATTTTCATACTAACTCCCTTTTTGTTGCATTCATTTGTTTTGCATTTACATGCATGGTCCAATCTTGTAAAGATATCGGTAAACCTCGAACATGGATAAAGGAAAAATGGCTATAATGTCCAAGGTTGCAGAGAGTAGATAGGCTGTCAGTGAAGAGTCTGCAAAGGTTCAAGCAAAAGAAGGAAACGGCTTGCACCACAAGGACGCTCCTTTACCACCCCTAATGGGAAGTCATGACTTTGACCAAAATGACATAAGGAGGCTTTAATGGCAAGTATGGAGATATTGTAGCTCTTATGTTCATCACTCCAGATAGCTAACTCTTTATGGCCTCAAAGCTTTTCTTTTTGAATGAACGAGGTTTATCGATGTCGTTTGCTGCTTTGGATCATGTCTTTGCATGCATAATTTTACTTTTGTTTGTATTTTTTTTCTCTTTCTTCCTCATGCTCCTAATAATAATAACAAATAATGAATACAAAAAAAAACTGTCTCTACAACATCCTTATAGGACTCGTTCCCAAGCTAGGATCATGGATGAAATAGAACAAACTTAATAGTTGAAGGATGAAGTGAATCAGCTTAGAGAGCAAATGTCCAAGATGATGGAGATGCTTCAGTCCATGGAAAATAGAAGGAACACAGATGGGAATCCTTCAATGGCAAACGAAGAACATCCGTCCATGTCTCTGCACCAGCCTGGTTTCACTTCAATCCCTCTGCAATACCAAGGCTTTAATCCTCAAGGAGTTGTGATGCCACTTACTATTTATCCAAATAACACCACTCAACCCTCAGTCATCAGCTCTCAAGAAACCCAGGTACCATTATTTCCACCATATGGCCTCCTTTCTGGATACATACCACCGCTAGCCGCCAACCCCCTTGATAATACCACCCCAACAGTAACACCAACTTCAAATCTGCCAAATACTTCCCAAACCCAAGTCACTCAGCCAAATGTCAGTGAAGCCCTGCCAGCACAACACCCATTCCTTTTCTTTATCCCACCATATGGTCTCCCTTCCGGATTTGTACCATCGCAGGCCTCCAATCCCTCTGACGGCAACATGCTTACATCAAATTTATTAAGCACAACCCAACCATATGCCCATTACCTTGGTGCTAGTGGAACCCCACCTGTGCAACATTTTGTTCCTACTTTCATGCCACAATACCCAACGAATTCTTCTATTGAAAATCCTTAGTTCAAAGAGAGATGGGAAACTTTGGAAGAGAGATTACGGGTCATTGAAAGAGTAGGTTGTTATGGCCTCAAGGATGCTACTGAGCTTTGTCTTGTACCTGATGTTGTCATTCCCCCAAAGTTTAAGGTCCCAAATTTTGATAAATATAAGGGGACTACTTGCCCAAGGAATCACTTGACAATATACATTCGCAATATGGCTTCACAAGCTCACGATGACAAATTGTTAATCCATTTCTTCCAAGACAGTTTAACTGGGGCAGCTTTGAATTTGTACACACATCGTACACACATCTTGAGCGTGCCATATAAGGAGTTTCAAGGATTTAGCTGATGCCTTTATAAAGCAGTACAAATACAACATTGACATGGCACCAGATAGAATGCAACTACGAAGCATGTCTAAGAAGGATGCTGAGACCTTCAAGGAATATGCTCAGAGGTGGAAGGAAATAGCTGCACAAGTAGAACCCCCTTTGTCAAAAAAAGTGATGATTGCTATGTTCACTGATACACTGCACGCGTCATTCTATGATCATATGATTGGAAGCGTGTCATCAAATTTTTTAGACATTGTGATAATTGGTGAAAGGATTGAAAACGAAATGAAAAAGGGAAGATTGCATCAAATGAATGATGGACAGGCAAGTATGGACAAATGTTGAACCGACCAAGGGTAGACTTCAAGTCGAATGAGTTAAATGGGATTTCAGGAAAACTCATAGATGACAATGGTTACCTAAACAGTAATTCACCAAGCATTGTTAGAGGTTTCTACACATGCCCATTTGCAATAAGAGTGAATGCTTATCAGGGGCAACGTTAGAAAGTTCAATCAAGTGGTGATTCATTTTTCTAACTGTCAAGAATGAACCATTCCTTGGAGTTCTTCAGCACTGGGGAATTTTTGAGCGATTGGCATTCTGATTTGTTTATCAAGTTGTTACCATGAAATGATGGTTTAATTGTACTAATCCCACGCTTGTTCAATCATTAAAATTATTTGGGTTTTGAACTTATGTGAACTTTCTTGAAGCATTAATATGATGGATTTGTGTGGATCTCAGTTTTCCTTGTTTCCTTTTCCTATGTTCTTGGCACTCATGTTCTTGCTAGATCTTTCTTGTCATTCTTTTCTTCCCTTTACTTGCTTTCTTTTGGTTTGGATCCCATAGGATTCTCTTCCTGAAAAATTTTTGTGGTCATGGGCCCATGTGTGCAAGTGTTCTTTGCCCAAAAAAATTAAAAATAATAAACAAAAAAAACAAAAAAAGGAGCAAATAAATAATCACTTGGTGTGTATTATCCTTTTGTCTCTAAATTAATTTTTTTTTAAAATAAGCAATCAAGATTTGAAATGAAGATTGGTCATCTTTCTCTTTCTCTCACAAGAATTCATCTTTCCATTATCCCTTGTTGTCCTATTTTGAGCTTGAAAGTTTTCTTCAATAAACCCTGGACAACGATCACTCCTACACTAGGGGATGACACAAAACAAAGGTTGATTGTCATGGTGATTATTTTGAAGTATAAAAAAAAAAGAGGAAAAAGGAAGAAAAGTTGAAAGAGGCGGAAAGTAAAAGAAATTAACAAAGTTTAAGTTTGAACAAGGAAGGAGAACAAAAAAAAATGGAGAACAATAAGAGAAAAGTGTGCTTGAAAGCGCAAAAGCAATTAACAAAGTTTAAGTTTGAACAAAAGATCCTGGGTCCCACTTAACCTTTAAGCACTTGTTTGAGCCTTATACCCTTCTTTTCATAACCCCTAATCTTGGCCACATTACAAGCCTTAAAATGTCTATTATGATCAATGAAGGTTTGTTTTCATTTTTATTTACTTTAATTTTGAGACAAAAGGTTCATGTCCTGCTGAATTTGCAATCCTTACTCCTTAAAAAAAAGAACAAAAAAAACTTTTAGGCTGAAAATTCGCAAGGGCGGTCTAAAAAAAAAGATAAGACTAAAAAAAAGAGACTTACATTAAGGCAAGTTATTACCCAGTTCAAATTGCCCCTACACTGGGGCATGTTTTCTTTTTGTTCAATCTAGCTCTACATTGGGGCAAATTTCTACATTGTTCAATTCGGCCTACACTGGGGCATCTTTGTTCTCAAATGGCATACCTTGGGTTAGATTCATTATTTGATACTTTACACAGGCAGATTTTTATAGATACTTAATAAAACAATGGTCATAATGTCTAGTTGTCAAGTAAGGATCAATTACATCCAAACTAGGACAAGAAAAAAAGAAGCAAAAAAAGCAAAGCAAAAAAAAGAACCTTTTGGCTTTCATACTATTCCACTTCTTTTGTCTTTATCCTTTGTTAAATATCCTTTGTATAGTTATACTCCCAAAATCAATCAAAAAGCTTTTCAGTTAGCAAATCTCTTTCCTGTTGTACTATTGAATCCATGCATATCTGGTACGTGATGCTTCAGGTTGGGTGAACATGAGCACAATAGTACAATTTAATCATCTAATGATAGTCTCTTGTTGAACAACTCAAGCCAAATGAGCTCTAGAGTTTCAATTGATGAAGGGAATGACATCCTCAATGGATAATTCAGATTGAAGTGTGTCCGGTGGAAATAGGAACCTCTGAGGAAAGAAAGTCATAAGCTTCTACATAAGCCATATCTATTGAAGAGAAATTTGAACAAGATGGGATTGATAATGATTTCCTTTGAATATGAGTTTAGTTGGTCAAAGTCTTCCAAGAAGCGTTTGGTTCAAAACTTTGGTAAAAAATGTTTTTCTCAAGAACATTCACTTCGTTGGCTCATGACTCATTGTACAAAGTTCTTGGACTCAAGACTAAGGCCTTTTGCATAAGTTTTTCAGACTCAATGCTCACTGCATAAAGTTTTCTGGCTCAAGGCTTATTAAAAGTATTGATTAGAGAAGAAGGAATAACTAGACAAATCATAAGGCCAATCAATGAATTTTGTTACTATTCAATCTTGATCATGCTATGGGGAAAAGTCCTTAAGGATTGTGGAACTAAAAGTGACTCAGTTAAAGCTCTGATGTGCAAAAAATAAAAACAAAAAAATAAAAAAAACCAAAAAAATTTTGTTTACTCAATTTGTTCATGAGAATCTTTACAGTAGGGCATCCATTACATCATGCTTCATCTTAAGCATTACATGCATTGTCCTCAAGCATCACATCCATTGTGTCATGCATCATCTTAGGCATCACATGCATTGTCCTCAAGCGTCACATCTATTGCGTCATGCATCATCTTAGGCATCACATGCATTGTCCTTTAGTATCACATTCATTGTATCCATTGCATCATGCACCATCTCTGGCATCACATGCATTTATAAAATCATGCTTTTAATTTCTAGGTCCCCATGCCTATTGTCTTTTCATTCACGGGTCATCGTTGGTTCAAAGGACTTTTAATAAAATTCAAAAGAAAAAAAAGGAGAAAGAAAAAATGTAAGAGAGGTTGAAATTTTCAAAAAAAAAAGAAAGAAGAAAAAGCAAACAAAGATAAAAAAAACAAAAAAAACAAAAATAATGCTTTCAAGAAATGTGTTTTCTAATTTTGAGCGCATTGGCTACTTGCTTTGTCTTTTAGTTTCCGGGCCCCCGTGCCTATTGTCCTTTAGTTCCCAGGTCCCCGCACCTATTGCCTTTTTGTTTCCGAGTCCCCGCACCTATTGGCTTTTAGTTTTCGGGTAATCGTACCCATTACTTCCAGGACAAGTCAGGGTCTTACACCCATGACCTTTCAATTCTCTGGTCCTCGCACCCATTGCTTTCATAGCAAGTCAGGGCCTTGTGCCCATTGCCTTTAAGTTTTCTGTCCAGCTTCGATGGGCACCCTACACCACAAGTTATTTATTATTTACCTTTCAATCTAGCTTTGACGGGTACCCTACCTCGCAAGCTTTTTACCTTTCTATCCAGCTTCGACGGGCACCCTACCCCGCAAGCTGTTTACCTTTCTGTCCAGCTTTGACGGGCACCCTACCCCGCAAGCTGTTTACCTTTCTTTCCAGCTTCGATGGGCACCCTACCCCACAAGCTGTTTACCTTTCTGTCTAGTTCGATGGGCACCCAACCCCATAAGCTCTTAGCTGTTTACCTTTCTGTCCAGCTTCAATGGGCATCTCACCCCACAAGCTGTTTACCTTTCTGTCCAGCTTCGATGGGCACCCTACCCCACAAGCTGTTAGGTGTTTACCTTTCTGTCCAGCTTCGATGGGCACCCTACCCCACAATCTATTTGCTTTTTACCTTTTCGTCCAACTTCGATGGGCACCCTACCCCACAAGTTGTTTACCTTTCTGTCCAGCTTCGATAGGCACCTTACCCCTCAAGCTGTTTGTTGTTTACCTTTCTATCCAGCTTCGACAGGCACCCTACCCTACAAGCTATTTGCATTTTACCTTTCCAGCCAGCTTCGATGGGCAACCTACCCTACAAGCTGTTTGATGTTTACCTTTTTGTCCAGCTTCGATGGGCACCCTACCTCTCAAGTTGTTTGTTGTTTACCTTTTTGTCCAGCTTCGATGGGCACCCTACCCCACAAGCTATTTACCTTTCCGTCCGGCTTCGATGGGGACCCTATCCCCTAAGTTTTTTACTTTTTACCTTTTTGTCCAGCTTCGATGGGCACCCTACCCCACAAGCTGTTTACCTTTCTGTCCAGCTTCGATGGGCAGCTTCGATGGGCACCCTACCCCACAAGCTGTTTACCTTTTTGTCCAACTTTGATGGGCACCCTACCCTTCAAGTTGTTTGCTGTTTACCTTTCTATCCAGCTTCGAAGGGCACCCTGCCCCTCAAGCTGTTTGCTGTTTACCTTTCCATCCAGCTTCGATGGGCACCCTAACCCACAAGCTGTTTACCTTTCTGTCTGGCTTCGATGGGCACCTACCCCATAAGCTGTTTGCTTTTTACCTTTCCATCCAGCTTCGATGGGCACCCTACCCCACAAGCTGTTTGCTGTTTACCTTTCTGTCCAGCTTCAATGGGCACCCTACCCCATAAGTTGTTTACCTTTCTGTCCAGCTTCGATGGGTACCCTACCCCACAAGCTGTTTACTTTTCTATCCAGCTTCGATGGGCACCCTTCCCCTCAAGCTGTTTGCTGTTTACCTTTTTATCCAGCTTCGATGGGCACCCTACCCTACAAGCTGTTTACCTTTATGTCCAGCTTCGATGGGCACCTTACCCCACAAGCTGTTTACCTTTCTGTCCAGCTTCGATGGGCACCCTACCCCACAAGCTATTTGCTGTTTACCTTTCTGTCCAGCTTCGATGGGCACCGTACCCCTCAAGCTGTTTGCTATTTACCTTTCTGTCCAGCTTCAATGGGCACCCTACCCCACATGCTGTTTACCTTTTTGTGCAGTTTCAGCAGATACCCAACTCCGTAAGCTTTTTACTTTTCTGTCAATCTTCAGCGGATACCCGACTCTGCTAGCTTTTTACTTTTCTTGTCAAGCTTTAGCAGATACCCAACTCTGCAAGCTTTTTACTTTTCTGTCAAGCTTTAGCGGATACTCGACTTCGCAAGCTTTTAACTTTTTTGTCAAGCTTGGGCAGATACCCGACTCCGCAAGCTTTGTGTCAGTCTTTTTAAGTTTTCTGTCAAGTTTCGGTGGATACCCGATTCCGCAAGCTTTTTACCTTTCTTGTTTTTTATTTCTGTTGTATTTTGTATCAATCTACACACTCTAAAAAAAAGGAAAAGAGAAAAAAATTGAAATTTTCATGGACAAAATTAAATCAATTCCTTTGCTTTTCATTTAGTTTAAATGTAAAGCAAAGAGGGGCAACTGTTGATACTCAATTTTGTCCATAAAATTTCTTTTAATGTTTAATCAAAGACTAATAATCTTATGTTAATTGACGCTTAATTGCCTTGTTTTACACTTTGTTTTTATGGTAAAAATAAAAATATATATATATATAAAATAAAAATAAATAAATAATAGTGAAACAGAGAATGATGGGTCTGCATTTTTATTCTCACCGCCTATGTACTACTTGCACCGCACAACACACACTCCACTACAACAACTCCCACATAACTCCCAATCACGTACCCACTCCCACACAACTACCCAATCATGTACCCACTCCCACACAACTATCCAATCATGTACCCACTCACTCACCCACTACATGCACCCACACAGTCCACTCATTCACGTATAGTCTCACTTTTTATTTTTTTAAATACCATCCTACCAATATATGGGAGAGGTGGACCATCTTCCATTGTTGATTTTCTTTCTCACATTCAACCTTCATTCTCAACCTCCACTGACTCTCACAACCCAAAACCAAAACCCATCATCAAACAAAATTCATCATCACTTACCCAACCAAACTCCACCCCATCAGATCCAGCCTACCGAAGTCGCCAGCCGCTCCCTCCTATGTCACACGATCTGGTCGCTCGTCTAGCCGTGCTCCGGTCATTGGTACTGTGCGTCACCATCTTTGTGCCGTCAAGTTCCGTTTCTCCACGCTCTGTAATTTCCCCTCCCTTGTGAGTGTATACTGCGTTTTGACAAAGCCAGAAAAACTCATCCCCTTTTATTCTCATCCTCTGTTTTGTTGCAACAGAGACAAAAGTCTCTTTATTTCTTCTATTTTTTATACTATTCGTTTCTTGTTACTTTTACTTAAATTATTATTATTATTAGTTTTTTATTCTTCGTTTGGGTAGTCACCCGACCACCATTTTGTCATTTTCTTTTTTTTTTATCTTCTTTTTGGTAGCTTTGTCTCCACTTTTTCTTCTTTTTTTACTATTTATTTCCTTTTTACCTTTATTTAAATTATTAGTAGTCATCCGTGACTACCATTTTGTGTTTTCCTTTTATTTTATTTATTTATTTATTTTTTAAATCACAAAAGTCAAAAAAATTATAAAATATCAAAAATGAAAATAAAAAGGATAAAAAAATGATAAAAAATGTAAAAAAAAAAGGGTTTAAAAATAAAAAAAGAAAAAATAAACAAAAATAATAAAAATAAAGGATGAAGGAAAAAACCTAAAAATTGTTAAAAATAAAAATAAAATTTGTTTTAAGTTGTTTGTTTTCGTGAAGCTCATATTTAGTCTTGTTCTTATTTATCTAGTTTATGAAAAATTGTGTGTGCTTATTTGTCTTTTTGTTTTCCTTCTAAAATAAAAATAAAAATGAATGATACAAAAAAATATATACTTTAATCAATGCAATGACTAATGATGATGACTGAATAGCGGATGCTATCTTCAATGTCATTGGGATCATAAGGGTTTATTGAGTAGCTTGGTGCTAACTTGAACTCTGTGCAAGAATGAATTTGTTTTCAAAAAAATAAAAAAATAAAAAAAATTCTTAAATTAAAGTCAATCAACCCACAATCATTTTTGAAAAGAACTACATGACTTTGAATTTCCCATTGCATTAGCGGATATGTAGGAGCAGAAATTTATTTCTGTCAAGCCAAAAAAATAAATTTCTACAATTTAGTTATTCTTTTTCTTTCTTTTAGAATAAAAAATTTTGTTACAAAGTCTTTTTCTAAAAAAGGGTAAAAATAGATGTATTTGAGATTATTAATTTTTGCACAACTAACATAAGGTATTGTTCCTAGAACGGGTAGTGTAGGGTGCTAACACCTTCCCTACCTGTAATCGACTCCCGAATACAAACTCATTTTCTAAAAGACTAGTTGTCCTAATTAAAGGGTTTTTCTAATATTTTTCTAATTCAAATAAACATTGGTGGCGACTTCATTGATTTTTCAAATTCGAATAATTTTTTGGTTGTCCCGTCGCGATCCCGGTTGCGACAACATGAAATCAAAGGAGGGAACTTGAAGAACTTTGTCTTCCTTAAGGTAAGAGGGAGATTAACCTCATCAACTAAGTGTTGGTGGTGAGGAAATGATTTTGTGTGTGGTGAAAAATCTATAAGGCTTTATTCACTTATTGTTTAATGCTTCTTAGTTTGTGTTTGTGGTGTTTATGATTTTGAATTTATGATTGCATGTGTGATTATATGTTTGTAGCTTTGATATTATGCTTGAATGTATAGATTCAGAAGCATGCGATTGTATGTGTAACTTAGGATGTGAATAACATGTTGAGAAGGTCACATGAGAGCTCCAAAGAGCTTAGAGGCACACGGCCTCACCACTTTTGCAAGGACCAAGAGTCCCAAATTATGGCTTTAAAATGAGGATTAAGGGTTTTTGTGATCAAAAAATGAATTAGAAGATTTTACAAGGTTTTCCTAAGAAATCATTTTGGTAAGTTTGGAAATTTAAAATGAAAGCAACTATGTTTTTAGAAATAAAATTAACATACTAAGCTATGTAGTAAAATAAATGCGAGTACTTGAAACTTACTGACGTATAGCTCACCCTAAGGGTTTTGAAACGTGTCAAGAAGTTTTGAGCTGTAAGGTTCTAAGTGAAACAAAGAATTACAACTTTTTAGAAAATTATAGAAATATTGATTTTTAGAAGAACTATATGCAAATATTTTCTAAAAGAGGGATTATATCGTAAATATCATTTTAGAAGGGACTAATATGAAAATATTATTTAAACAAAGGACTATTATGTAAATATTAATTAAATGAGGGACTATTATACAAATAAAATAAATAAAGTCAGATTTTTGAGAAAAACATTAGTAGTTTTAGGCTACGCGATTGAGAAAATGTGATAAAATGTTTATGCGATTTGAAAACGTAAGAAAAATGTTTCGTGATTCCAAAAATGCGATAATATCGCTACGCGATTGAGCGTAAACAGCAGTTTGCTGTCGGGCAGTTGTGGTGGGCCCGGTTGTAGTAAATCATACATCATGCATATTTGTATATTTAGTTAAGGCTGTATGCCTAGGAGATGAAATACACCTAAGTGCGGGTGCGAGTAGACAAGTGTAGGTCACGTGTTGACCTTAGGGGCATTAGGGTGCGGGTACCTCACAATGGATGGTTGGTAGATCTTCTGTTTGTGGGGCAGACCAATGCAAACACACTGATGATCCGGACCGAGACACTGTCCTATATCGTGATCTTGTGTAGAATGTCTGGTCCAATGCCTAATGTGCGCTTTTAACAAAATTGATATAATATAGCACTTTTGGCCATGGCAGCCAAGTGACAAACATGTCTTCTAGATCTTCTCTCCGAATTTGTGTCTAGCTCCATGGAGTAGGATTTGGTCATTGTGCATATGCATAGTTGGTAAGCATATTGATTGATTATTTTTGCTTATTGATTTTACTATCTGGTTTATAATAACATGATTTACAATTATGATATTATTTACTGCTTGTCTACTATCATTTTCTCTATTGCCATACTAGTATTGATGTAGGGGATCTCACCTCTTTGTTATACTATGTCTGCTTTATTGTATGTGTTTATTGAAGATCAAGGAAACGAGGAGGCAGACAATTTTGTGTACCATTAGTAGCTGTTATCTGTGTGTGAGTAGTTATGTCGGCTAGACGACAAATATTAGGTTTTGTGAGGGTACAGTTCCATAGGGGAATTGATGCATGGAGATTTGATTTTAATAATGAACGTTTTGTATACATGGGAGATCTAACTATGACTCTAAGTGGGAACCAATATGATATCCCTCTGTTGACGCAACATGCAACAGTGTGTCTAGAGTTCACCATACCTATACGTGAGCTTTGGGGTGGTAATGTGTCTTTTTATACACCATAGAGGATACAGTAGTGTCTTCTGCTTGGGCCCCCATGAGGCAACTGTCTCCGCTTAGGGCTTATGTTGACTATGTTGGGAATGGTGAGGATGAGGAGGAGGAGAATCCTTCCGAGGAACCAAATCCTTAGGTCTGCTAGGGTTTAGTTAGGGTGCTGTTTAGCTTTATGTCTTTACTTTGCTTTTGAACAAATATGTATTTTACTTTTTGAGCTGGTTTGTACATATGTAAATTATTTCAGAACAAAGTTGCAGCATATGTATAGATATATGGTTTGGTATATTTATTATAAGTTCTACTAATGTTTTAATTCAGTTTACTTATTTTATTTTATTCCGCAAACAAAATTTTAAAGTTGACATTTTTACAAGATTAATTCTTTTACAACTTGGGTAAGTTTTATTGGGGTTAATCTTAAATGTGATACTTTACGGTGGGTGTTACAAGGTGAGATATCCAACTTCATTACCAATTATGGCAGCAAGAAACATAAACAGCGTAGGACGCCCACATAGCATTACAAGAAATATAAACAATATCAAGAAGCAGGTATTAAACAACTTAACAATTTTAGGTAGTTATAGCGTCAATAAGATAGCAGTTCCAATCATCATATAATTTAAATGCCAAGTAATATATTGACTGACTATGCACATGTACACGATATCAAAATCCTACTACATGGAGCTAGACACAAACATCGGAGAGAATGATCAGGGAGACATGCCAGTATCTCGTCAGCCTACAATCAAGTGCTTCCCAAAATAATAATTGTGGAAATAAGTTTGTCCTAAATGGTTTAATATGTTAAGTTTTGATGATGACAAATACAAGACAAAAAAAAAACACTTTGCATATATTCTTTTGTTGCATCTTATATAGAGCATATTCATTAGTAATTAATAAATATCTTATTTGGAAATGTCTATAAAAGTCTGATATGCATGTTAAACTAACTAGAGTTATACATTTATGAATCATGCATATGAAGATATTAAATTATGAATTTCGACTAATTATGCTTGTTTAAGTGAGCAATACTTTGTAGGATATTCCAAGTACCAAGAGTGAGCATTGTAACAAGAAAGCAAAAGATCTCAATTAAGCTCAATACAAGGAGAATGTGAATGCCTATTTCATGAAGGTATTGATAACATCAAAGTCATATCAAAGACCAAGTCCAAAGGAATATTAAATGGTATAACTTTTAGGACTTAGGGTCTTTATGTAAGAAGCCTTATGGATATCTTAATATGTTTTTCAAATCTTTACAAATGGTTTGCACATGCTAAAATGTCCAACAAATAAGTTTTGAAAAGCTAGTTATGGTAATAGTTCAAATCTATAAAAAATAGTCAAGTTTGAGTTTTGCAAAACTGACCTTTGGTCACTCTTTTGATCATATCTTTCAAAATACTTTGAGTTTTGTTTTGAATATTTCATTTAAAAATAGACTCAAAGATCTTTCCAATGACTGGTCATTTGCTTTAAACGGATAAGAAATGAAGAAGTTATGACCATTTAAAGTCAGTTTTTGAAATCAGAGTGTTTTATTCGAATAAAGGATGTGGTATTCGAATAACACACCCCAGAAAACATACCAGAACATGGTTTTAAAGATGTATTTGAATAACAAATGTGTTATTCGAATAACATGACCCAAGAAACGTTCTAGAACTTGTTTTTGAAGGTTTATTCGAATAATAAACTTGTTATTCGAATAGAGACGTTAAGGAACGTATCTTATGAAGGATTTATTCGAATAATACTTGGCTTATTCGAATAAACATGCCCAGAATCACGCAACGACTATTTTTAGAGGCTTTAATGTTGAAATAAATGATGCCCAATGGCTCTTTTTCTTAGAACTCTATAAATACATGTTTTTGGGTCATCTTTTAAAACACCAATTTTTATCTGAAACAATTCTTTCTTGCTTTATTTTGTGATTCATATTTTACTAAATTTCTGTGCTCTTTTTCGTCAAAATTTGAGATATCCTTTAAAAGTCTCTTAGCACTTCAATTTGAATTATTTGCTCTGAGTGAGAGTTTCTCTTCATCTATATTTCTGTTCTTCTGTATTGAAGGTGAGGTATCCTTTAACATTTATATATGGGTGAGGTATCCCTTCAAAGTTTGTATAAGGGTGAGGTATCCCTGCAGGCTGAGGCTTTAGCACAAGGGTAAAGTTTCCCTGTGTGTGAAAAGTGCTCTTTTGTGTAATGGTTGCAAGCACCTATTGAAGCTTGTATACATAGTAAAAAATCTCGGATTGTTTTCGAGGATTGGACGTAGACCATAAGTGTGTTAGTGGTCGAACCAAGATAAATATCATGCCTACTTCTTTTTTCTCAATCTCTTTATTTTATGTAATTTTATATTATTGTACACTTATTTATTTGTTGTTCTTAAAGCTTTTATTCTTCATCTTGTAATTCCTTTTCTTTTATTTAATAGCTTAAATATTTGTGTTTATTTTAAGAGCATTTGTGAAAAGTTTTTTATACCCAATTCACCCCCCTCTTGGGTAATGGTTGCCATGACTATTAAGTGATATCAGAGCTTCGTGCTCTGGTGAAAGCTTAACTGCTTAGAGTTAAAGATCCTTGTTTGTTGGCAACCTTGAAAGTTTTTGAAAATGGAAGATTTTGAAATTAATAAACCACCATTCTTTGATGGTGTGCATTTTGTTTATTGGAAAGCTAGAATAGAGTTTTATATCAATCTATTGATTTAGATTTGTGGGATGTTGTGCTAAATGGATTTATTTATAAACAAAACAAACTTGGAATGCCTATGACAAGAAATACTTTTCTTTGATTATTAGTGCTATGCAAATTTTGAGAAGTAGTTTGAATGATGATGCTTATGGTAAAATTAAAAGTTGTTCTAGTGCCAAAGAAATTTTGGACAATCTTGATGCTATTTATCTTGCTAATAATGATTTTGTGTATAAAGTTGTATATAGAAAGCAAGAAGAGCAAACGCCATTGAAGGAAGCTTGTCATGAAAAATATCCTTAAAGAGATACTCAAACTATTGAAGGGAGCCAAATGCCACTTGGTGACAATGGTGCTCAATTTGAAGAAGAGGCAAAGCAAAATAAAATTGATGAGGAAGAATGTGATTCTCTTAAAGAGGCAAGTACCCTAGAAATTGAAACTACTTCCTATATGGCTAAAAAGGACTTTGAGGTAAATAATTCTAAACTATATTATAGTCCTTCCTATGATGTGTTACAATGTGCATATAATGAATTGTATGATGGTTTATTGAATTTAGAAAAGAAAAACTTATCGTGTTTGGAAAACATTTCCTTTATTGAAAAAAAATTGAAACTTTGAAAAAATGAGTATACCTTTCTTGATGAGGAAATGTCTTTAAAATTAAAACCTCAACTTCTTGTGAAAAGTGCATTGATTTAGAAAATCAGGTTGAGGACTTATATTCCGAATTTGTCAAAGCTGATGATTGTAATTGCTTAAATTCTATACTTGTTAATGAGAATAAAATTAGTGTAATTCCATGTGAAAATTCAAGCAAGGCTTATGGCTAAAATAATTTAAAATATAAAAACAACAAAAGGCTTAAGTTTTTCAAAAATGATATTCAAATGATCAAGCCATCATTAAATTCAATTGTTTGTAATTTTTGTGGTCATCTAGGACATATTTCTCATTTATGCAATTATAGAAGAAATCCTTAAATGAGAAATTGTATGGTATGGGTTCCTAAAAATCCTAAAGGCCCTAATACTAACATTCAAGGACCCAAAATGAAGTAAGTACCAAAGTGTCCTCCTAGTGTTTCAATTATGCATAATATTTCTCAAAAGGATGGACAAATTGGTCAAAAGAAAGAGGAATCATCAAGGAGAATGCTTCCAAAGCCTAATGGTAGAAACTTTGGTCAAAGAAGGAAGATGGCTTCAACCAAAACTTCTCAAGTACAAAATGTAGAACTTGCAAAGTTCAAGACTCCAAAAGAGAAGCAATGGATAAGAAAAAGTATTTCTTTGATTACCAAGGCCAAGGTATCAAAAGCTTTTACCTCTTATGCACACTCACATGCAAAGTCAATAAATTTGAGGTATATTCCTTGTAGGCCTTAAGTGATTAATAGAATCATGTGTACTTGATAAAATTTGAATATTATGTTTAACATATGATTATGTTCATTCTTATTATATCATAATTCATTAATTTGTTATATATCTTGGTACATAAGGGTCTATAATGCTTATGTATGCTTTATATGCTTTAAAATTGTCTATATATCATGAAAGTAAGCATGCTATCAACTATGTGCTTAATGGTATTTAATTATTTAATTTATTGTGCTCAATTTACATACTATGAAAAATTAATTTTTATGAGAGCATAATAGATTAATATTCAAAAACTAACACATAAGGACCTAATAAAATTTGGATACCAAAAGTCAAAAATTGAAGTGTGTTATAAGTGTGCTTGAAGGCCAAGGAGTGACTTTGGCATCTTGAAAGTGGCTGCTCCAAATATAAATATCATAAATAATTTCAAGCTCTCTTCCTTGTCTCCATGAAGCATAGACTTGCAATCCTTGGATAAGTGAAACTTGTGTTATGCTTTTCTAGCTTTATGTCTTGAACATGTTTCTACACGTTAATATGCTAGATAAAGTATGCTCCTTGCTTGAAATGACATCTAATGAGAATATCCTTGAGCTTGAGTTTTTGATCAATCATACATATAAATGAATATTTGTGTTTATTGCTTTATCATTGATTTATTACTCTTGAATTATTGCTGACTTGAGCGTCAGAGTTATCCCGAAATCATTTTTTCAGGTACTCCATCAAAAGGTAAGCTTTCGTCTCTCAAAATACAAATCCTTGGCATAATATATATGATTTCTTGTTTAAGTTATTCGAATACCTCCCTATGGTATTTGAATACCATTGCTTTTATATGTGTAAATCTGTGGTTTTCTGATAGGCCTATTTGAATAGACCTACGGCTATTCGAATACCATACATCAGTACAATATTTTTATAAGCTGGTATATTCGAATAACTAAGTAGTTATTCAAATAACCTGAGGCTTATTAATATCAGTATTTTTCATATGCCTCTGGAGTATTCGAATACCTTGGAAGCTATTCGAATACTTGCTCTTGTCTTGCTTTTTTTTTTTGTGGGTATTCGAATACAGGAATAAGTATTCGAATACCATAGGCTGGCAGCCAAGCCAAACTGGCCCATCTATTCGAATAATTGGTAAATTATTCGAATACCTTCTATGAGAAGGGTGCATCCTTTGGTCTTTCCTAACCGAGTGAGTGACTTTGCTAAACCATCATCACGTGTTTGGGTCCTTTACCCTCAACAAAATGAAGATGATCAAGACCGATGAAGGCTGGGTGTTCCCAGTTGAAGTTAATGATGATGAGGACGACCCTCAAGGCAATCCTGCTGCCCCTATTGCTGCTACTGCTGATATTCCTGCCCCTGCTTTATTTGAAAGGTTCTGCTGCATTTGTTGCTGTATATATTGTATAGCATTAATAATCAATATATGCTAAATTCTTTATTTGTTTTGTCTGAAAATATGTACTTAATGATATGCATGAAAAATGCAATGTAATTGGCTATTCTTTTGATGATTATATGTACTTAGCTAAATTGATCAATGAAATAAAATATCTTTTGCCCTTGTGAACTCATTTGTTATTTTATTATTTTGAATGCTTATTTGCTTATGAGTTTGGCATAATAACTAACCTCTATGGATCCAAAATTGATGGATACCAAAGAAAGTACTTTGAATTATTTTGTAGGGTGTCAACTACCTCAAGTAAACATTTAAATGGAATAAATTCATTCAACTTGAGGATAGTAAAATTTAAAAGGATTCAATTTTTAAAAGGGGTGCAAAAAAAATTTCTATTCCCTCATGAAAGCTTGAAGCTTGGAAGTTGGTGGAAGTGGGAGTCATCTACAAAAACTCAAAGAGTACACTTTTGGTGATATCAATCTATTATCCTTATCTATGCTTTAAATTTGATATCATATGCTATTTGGAGAAGTAGAGAGTTGTGTTATACTTTTACATACCTTACATGATAATTATTTTTTTCCTAAAAAATGCCTAAAAAAGTTTTGATGATGATAATATATTTCTTGATAAACTTGAATCATGCCTTAAAATGCTTAAACTATGTTTGTGGATTCAAGTGCATATGTGCTTCATGTATTCTTGTTAGAACTAACATTGCATGGTTGATAATGTGGTACATGTTTTACATTATATATTAATCTAAATTATGCTTGTAAATGAGATTCAATGATATTTGATACTAACCTATGTTTTAGAGAATTTTTAAAGTTAGCTTTGCAAGTCTCTCTATGTGTTTCAAATATAGCCATCAGATTTTTACATATAAGCATATGTGGATAAACGAGAAAAGTTGAATGGAATCAAATGAAGAGGAAGATAAAGAAGCATTTCTTCAAGTGCAATGGAATAGAATACTCAATAGAAGAAAGCTCAAACTCAAAGGACAAATAAACGAAGAACATTCTAAAGGAGTATCACTTTCTATCTAACCCAATAAGTATCTCTATCCCTAACCTATTGTGATATTCTATATGCTATGGATTATATGATACTTGTTGATAAATTGATCTTAAAAAATTAGATGCTTTCCTTACATGAGAAGTATGCTTAGCATTGACAAAGTGCCTAATTGGATATAAACTTGCTATTTTGTCATTGCATTTAGGGTGAATGATATTAGTTCTATACATGCTTTGATCCCTATAGTATATTTCATCAAGGAGATGTACTTATGTTCTTTTGACTTGCATTGATCTATCTTAATGAATATGTTTTTTTTAATATAAAATATTTCTACCCTTCTAAAATGCTTTTGAAAATATAATGTGCTCTTATAAAATTCTTTTTGAAAGGGGGAGAAGTTTTAAAATGATTTTTGTTTGAAGGATTAAGAAGATATATATTTGCCTTGCTTTTCTTTAAGGTAATGTGCTTACATGGTCTTGGCATACATATTTCCTTTATCTATTTTGTGCTTCAATAAGGGGGAACTTATTTTACTTATCTTACATATCTTTCTTCTATGTCCTTGTTGACTAAAAATATATGCTTGACTATGTTAAACTATTATTTTGATAATATGCATATTTTGAGGGGGAGCCTAACTCTTAAGTTGTTTATATCTCTTGTCTTACATCCTTATTTGATTACATAAAGTGTTTAATTGCTATCATATGCTAAATGTTGACATACAAAAATATGACAAGCATTGCATGAATAATCTTCTATATCTTGAAAAGCATGCTTATTTCATCTCTCTATTCTTGAATCATATGTGGAATCTATAAGGGGGAGAAAATATTTTTTTTTCTTTCTAAGCCTTTTTGTTGATGTCAAATAGGGGGAGTGAAAATTAGAAATAAATATATATTCTTGTACTTATTGTTTGATATGCTTACATGAATATTCATTCTTGTATATTGCTCAACATATTTTTCTTTGGTGATTTGTCATCATCAAAAAGGGGGAGATTGTGAAAATAAGTTTGTCCCAAATGGTTTAATATGTTAAGTTTTGATGATGACAAATATAAGACAAAAAGAACACTTTGCATATGTTCTTTGTTGCATCTTATATAGAGCATATCCATTAGTAATTGATAAATATCTTATTTGGATGTGTCTATAAAAGTCTTATATGCATGTTAAACTAACTAGAGTTATACATTTATGAATCATGCATATGAAGATATTGAATTATGAATTTGGACTAACTATGCTTGTTTAAGTGAGCAAAACTTTGTAGGATAATCCAAGTACCAAGAGTGAGCATTGTAACAAGAAAGCAAAAGATCTCAATTAAGCTCAACACAAGGAGAATGTGAATGCCTATTTCATGAAGATATTGATAACATCAAAGTCATGTCAAAGACCAAGTCCAAAGGAAGATTAAATGGTATAACTTTTAAGATTTAGGGTCTTTATGTAAGAAGCCTTATGGATATCGTAAATATGTTTTTCAAATCTTTACAAATGGTTTTCACATGCTAAAATGTCCAACAAACAAGTTTTGAAAAGCTAGTTATGGTAATAGTTCAAATCTATGAAAAATAGTCAAGTTTGAGTTTTGCAAAATTGACCTTTGGTCACTCTTTTTATTATATCTTTCAAAATACTTTGATTTTTGTTTTGAAGCTTATTTCATTTGAAAATATACTCAAATATCTTTCCAATGACTGGTCATTTGCTTTAAACAGATAATAAATGAAGAAGTTATGACCATTTAAAGTCAATTTTTGAAATCAGAGTGGTTTATTCGAATAAAGGATGTGGTATTCTAATAACACACCCCAGAAAACATACCAGAACGTGGTTTTAAAGATGTATTCGAATAACAAATGTGTTATTTGAATAACATAACCCAGGAAACATTCCAGAACTTGTTTTTTAAGGTTTATTCGAATAACAAACTTGTTATTCGAATAGAGATGTTAAGGAACGTATCTTTTGAAGGATTTATTCGAATAATACTTGGCTTATTCAAATAAACATGCCTAGAATCACACAACGGCTATTTTCAGAGGCTTTAATGTTGAAATAAATGATACCCAATGGCTCTTTTTCTTAGAACTCTATAAATACATGTTTTTGGGTCATCTTTTAAAACACCCATTTTTATCTGAAACAATTCTTTCTTACTTTATTTTGTGATTCATATTTTACTAAATTTCTGTACTCTTTTCTGCCAAAATTTGAGATATCCTTTGAGAGTCTCTTAGCACTTCAATTTGTATTATTTGCTCTGAGTGAGAGTTTCTCTTTGTCTATATTTTTGTTCTTCTATATTGAGGGTGAGGTATCCTTTAAGATTTATATAAGGGTGAGGTATCCCTTCAAAGTTTGTATAAGGGTGAGCTATCCCTGCAAGCTGAGGCTTTAGCACAAAGGTAGAGTTTCCCTGTGTGTGAAAAGTGCTCTTTTGTGTAATGGTTGCAAGCACCTATTGAAGCTTGTATACATAGTGAAAAATCTCGGATTGTTTTCAAGGACTGGACATAGACCACAAGTGGGTTTGTGGTCGAACCAGGATAAATATCATGCCTACTTCTTTCTTCTCAATCTCTTTATTTTACGTAATTTTATATTATTGCACACTTATTTATCTACTATTCTTAAAGCTTTTATTCTTCATCTCGCAATTCCTTTTCTTTTATTTAATAGCTTAAATATTTGTGTTTATTTTAAGAGCATTTGTGAAAAGTTTTTTATACCCAATTCACCCCCTTCTTGGGTAATGGTTTCCATGACTAACAATAATAGTTCTGCGTAATAGGGCTTTATATAGCAGCATTCCCACAAGATCGCGATATAGGACAGTGTCTCGGTCAGGATCGTCGGTGCGTTTGCATCGGTTTGTCTCACGGCCTAGAGGGGCTACTAACTGTCCCCTGTGAGACACCTGCGCCTCGACGCCCCCAAGGTCAATAGCAGGACCTACACTAGTCTATTCGCACCCGCATTAAGGTGTGATTCAACTCCTAGGCAACATAGCCTTGACAAACAGTCCATCGGACTTCTACAATGTATGATGACTCAATGCATATATCATGTATGTTTATCATTACATACTTTTTCACAATATGCCTCAATTGACCAAAGTAGCATCAACACATCATTGGTCCCTCACATGGAGCCACAAGATCATATTATTGGTATTTAAATGAAATAATACACTTTCAAGGTTTATTATGAATTCTCACTTTAATGTAGCATTTATTACAAAGTTCGTCCCTAAAGGAATTCTCTTGATTAATTAAGGTTTTTATTGTAAATTTATTCGCACACACTTAGAAAATTATTCTAAGGGTCTCAAGGTCTCACACTCCCTTTTTCTTTCTTTAATTAGAATTACCCCAAGTTTTTATGGTAAAATTTCATTCTTGGTTCATTCCAATTTATGAGATCCTAAATAAACCCTAATTGTCCAAATTAGTTAAGTTCCACTTCAATATAATGTCTCTTATGAAATTCTTTTCATTATTAGCTTTCTTACTTTAAACTTAGTCATTCTCTTTATTAAGTGTCTTATGAATCTCAAAATTTTACTTACACTCTTAATTCTTGTTCCTCTAATTCCATGAGTCATTCTTTTTATTCATAATAAAACTTATTTAATTAAGTGTCTTATGATTCTTAAAGTCTCACTTTAATTTAGCATTTCTCAATGAAATTCTTCTCTAGAGGAGTTCTTTCATTTTGTTAAGTTCCTTAGGTCCAAAGATTCCTTTTAGGTTATCAAATTGATTTCTTTCCACTTCATTATTACTATTTAATCACTTAATTAATTAAATATTATAGTTGCATAAAGTTACATGAATTAGGCCATAATTAACCCTAGAGGCGTGAGCCTTTCTAAGATTTGGATTCCCAAATTTTCATTCAATTAATTACATGTTATCCTTTTTAATTAATAAAATCTTCAACTTGTTACAAATTTTCACCAAGAACACCCTATCTTAGGGTTCATGGCCGTGAGCCTCTTAGAAAAAGGCAAGGGTCATTTTGCTTCCATTCAAGTTTCTAATCCATCCAAGCACATCAATATACATATTCAATCAACCAAACAATTTAAACAAATTAAAAACAACACATAGTCATAAAAGTCATACAACAAAGAGAGTAATCCTAGCAAGCGTTTCACACAACCAATTACAAAATCAAGTTTCCTACTACCAAGAGAGGTTGAAGGTTTACTAGTTATTTGTAAACTGTGTCCGGCCTCGGGTTTAGTAAGATCCCCTGTCGACGCTTCCACAGTTCATGGTTTACTAGCCTCAGGGAAAACATTTCATTTTCCTGGCTCCGCTTAACGCGCATGCAAAATGAGGAATATATTAAAATATTCGACATTTCCGAAAAAATCCAAAAAAGATTTCAAAAATTATAAATATTAAAAAATGACTATTTATCTTGGAACAAAAAATTTTTGGGGTGTCACACTGACTCTGCTCAATGCGTACGTAAAATGAGGAATATATTAAAATATTCGACGTCTCCAAAAAATCCACAAAAATTCTCAAAAATCACAAATATTAGAAAATGATTGTTCATCACAAAACAAATAATTTTTGAGGTGTTACACTGACTCTGCTCAGTGTGTACGTAAAACGAAGAATATATTAAAATATTCCACGTTTTAAGAAAAATCTTGAAAAATTCCCAATAATCATAAATATTATAAAATGACTATTTATGATGAAATAAATAATTTTCGGGATGTTACAGCCTACATCCAGTCCCGAAACTTAACTTGAGATTTTCTTCATTATCTCCTAGACTTCACAGGTGCTAGGAAAACTGGTATGGTGTTGAATGTGATTAAAAATAAATATCAAAAACAGTTGCCAAGTTCCACCAAAAATATAAAAACCTTGCAACCAGTTGTAGTGAACAAGGGTCGATCCACAAAGAACCAATTCAATTAACACTATCAATTTAATTCCTAAATTAAACTCTGATGAAAAATAAACAGTAAAATTAAAAAGGGGATTTTGTTAATTAAAACTAATAAAAGAAATTAAACTTAAACCAAAGCAGTAAACACAAATTGAATTATCAAGTTAAAGATATTGGTTAAGAGATGGAATCCACCACTAGATTTATATGATTACGTCAACTTACATACCCTTTATACCAACATGATCAATTATGTTCTTATGTAATTGTGAGATAAATCTCTTATTTTCCTTAAGTTTCGCTTAATTCAGCAACCGCTCAAATCAAACCCTAACCATTAGTTATTTGTAAAGCAACCGCTCTTACACCTACCTAATGATTGCATTAGGGTTAGAAAACCAATCACACTAAGATCTAATCACACACCGGGATTAAATTACTTAGATCATATATCTTACTAGTCATACCACCGCAACCGCGCATAGCAATCCTAGTTTTACCACTCTCAAAATTTGGCAAGAATATAAAAATCTTTATATTGATTTAAGAATAGAAACATCTAAATAAAAACATAATTGTATTAATATAAAGAAGTATGCAAGATTCACATAATCAAAACTAGAGTTTCATCATCCCTTAACCAATCAAGAAGTTTAGCAACACATGGCAAAGTTAAAATCACAAGAAAAATAGAAGAAAAATATAGTTCAAAACGAAAGTGCAAAAGAAAACTAAAGATCAAACTAGTTTCCAAGAGTTGGGGATGATCAATCTCCGATTGCTCGAACCCGAGACTCCAATCTTCGATCCAATCTCCCTTCCCCTTGGTCTTTGTGTTTCCCTCATACGTTCCTTGCGGCTCTCCTGTATTTCACAAGTCGAGAGAAGGACCTCCTTTAAGGGCTCTAAGCAAGCATTCATCTCTCTCCTTAAATGGTCATCAAGCTCTCAATGCTAATGGACTCAAACACTCAAAGATATCCCGAAAAGCATAATTCATTTATAGGTTTGGATACCTAATTTAACATCAAAATACGAATTTAACTTTTGCCAAGTTCAACCAAAAATATAAAAACCTTGCAACCAGGTTGTAGTGAGCAAGGGTCGTGAGAACCAATTCAATTGACACGATGGCCGTGTCATAAATGACACAAATTGAATTATCAAGTTAAAGATATTGGTTAAGAGATGGAATCCACCACTAGATTTATATGATTACCCAACTTACATACCCTTTATACCCATGATCAATTATGTTCTTATGTAATTGTGAGATAAATCTCTTATTTTCCTTAAGTTTCGCTTAATTCAAACCGCTCAAATCAAACCCTAACCATTAGTTATTTGTAAAACAATACACCTCCATGTATTTCACAAGTCGAGAAGGACACATATGTCCCAATACCCCACTGCGCATAGTATCCTAGTTTGACACGGCCCACCCATAATTGTATTAATATAAAGAAGTATGCAAGATTCACATAATCAAAACTAGAGTTTCATCTTCCCTTAACCAATCAAGAAGTTTAGCCACACATTTATCGCAAGAAAAATAGATGAAACACATGGCAAAATGAGAAGTTAAAATCAAAAGAAAAATAGATGAAAAACATAGTTCAAAACCCTCACATGGGCCCCAAAAGTTGGGGATGATCAATCTCAGATTGCTCGAACCCGAGACTCCAATCTCGATCCAATCTCCCTTAATTTGACACGGCTCTCCCCCAGACCTCCTTTAAGGGCCAACCCTATTTATAGGTTTGGTAATTTAACATTGACATGGGTCATATGTAATTTGGCACATTCATTTTTCGAGAAGGACACGGCCTGTGCCCCGTAATTTAGATTCTTTACAAATACTTTTCTTTCATTTTGCTTCTTTACAAATACTTTTCTTTCATTGCTTCAAGAGGTGATATTGATCTCCTTAAGCATTCATCTCTCTCCTTAAATGGTCATCAAGCTCGGTTCAATGCTAATGGACTCAAACACTCAAAGATATCCTGAAAAGCATAATTCATTTATGAGTGTTTATAACCACATTTAAGCGTAGTTTCACAATAAACATCCAATTAAGCTCTAAAACAGAAACTTAGCTAAATATCAACAATTAAGCACATATGGAGTCCAATTAAATCAATCTTAAGGCAATCAAAAACAGTTGCCAAGTTCAACCAAAAATATAAAAACCCAAGGACAACAAAACAAGTTGTAGTGAGCAAGGAACTCGATCCATATTCAAGAGAGAACCAATGCAATTAACACTATCAATTTAATTCCTAAATTAAACTTTGATGAAAAATAAATAAGTAATGCAAGGAAAATAGTAAAATTAAAAAAGGGGTTTTGTTAATTAAAACTAATACTACCATAAGCTTGCTTATCTTCTACTTTTCCACTACTCAAAAATTAAACTTAAACCAAAGGGAAGGAAAAATATGGAAACACAAATTGAATTATCAAGTTAAAGATATTGGTTAAGAGATGGAATCCACCACTAGATTTATATGATTACTTTCAACTTACATACCCTTTATACCAACATGATCAATTATGTTCTTATGTAATTGTGAGATAAATCTCTTATTTTCCTTAAGTTTCGCGTATTAATTCAAGCAAAAAGCTCCTCAATGAAAATGAACCAATACTCTCCCATTCCCTAAGGTAGGGTAAAAATCATATAACCCTAACCATTAGTTATTGGCCCAAGTAGTTAATCACAAAAGAATGCCTCAATCATGAAGAAAATGTAACTAAAAAAAAAAGCAAAGCAAGTTCTCTTACACCTACCTAATGATTGCATTAAGAATTAGAAAACCAATCACACTAAGATCTAATCACACACCAAGCATGGGATTAAATTACTTAGATCATATGTCTCACTAGTCATACCACATCATTGGAAATCAAATAAAAACACAATTTTTTTTTTCAAAAACAGAAAACATAAATTAAAATAAAAATATAAATAAAATAGAAAACAAAATGCATAGCAATCCTAGTTTTACCACTCTCAAAATTTGGCAAGAATATAAAAACCTTTATATTGATTTAAGAATAGAAACATCTGAATAAAAACAAAATTGTATTAATATAAAGAAGTATGCAAGATTCACATAATCAAAACTAGAGTTTCATCTGGCCGAAAAACCCTTAACCAATCAAGAAGTTTAGCCACACATGGCAAAGTTAAAATCACAAGAAAAATAGAAGAAAAACATAGTTCAAAATCGAAAGTGCAAAAGAAAACTAAAGATCAAACTAGTTTCCAAAATTTGGGGATGATCAATCTCCCACTTTGTCGAACCCGAGACTCCAATCTTCGATCCAATCTCTCCCTTCCCCATGGTCCTGTGTTTTTGTGTTTCTTCCTCGGTTCCTAGGAGGTTGACTTGTTGCTACCCGGCTAGGAGGATCCCACCACCCTAGATAATATGTATTGGAGTAGGGGTTGTAGTTGTCCGGTTGAGAATATCCCCATCGCCTCTACCTCCTCATTTGTGTCTACTAGGAAAGTGGGACACAAATCGATTGGGATGTCCAGATGACAACCTCCTTTAAGGGCTCTAAGCAACCCTATTTATAGGTTTGGATACCTAATTTAACATCAAAATACGCAAGGGTCGATCCACAGAGAACTAATTCAATTAACACTATCAATTTACTCGATGAAAAATAAACAAAAATTAAAAGGGGTTTTGTTAATTAAAACTAATAAAAGAAATTAAACTTAAACCAAAGCAGTAAACACAAATTGAATTATCAAGTGCGATGATTACGTCAACTTACATACCCTTTATACCAATATGACACTTATGTAATTGTGAGATAAATCTCTTATTTTCCTTAAGCCGTGTCATATGACACGCTCTTACACCTACCTAATGATTGCATTAAGAATTAGAAAACCAATCACACTAAGATCTAATCACACACCGGGATTAAATTACTTAGATCATATGTCTCACTAGTCATACCACCGCAACCCAAGCATAGCAATCCTAGTTTTACCACTCCATGCAAGAATATAAAAACCTTTTCACTGAATAAAAACAAAATTGTATTAATATAAAGAAGGACACTAGAGTTTCATCTTCCCTTAACCAATCAAGAAGTTTAGCCACACCACAAGTAGAAGAAAAACATAGTTGACTAAAGATCAAACTAGGGAATGTCATTCGATTGCACGAACGAGCGATCCATCTCCCCCCATGGTCTTTGTGACATGGGCCCCGACCTCCTTTAAGGGCTCTAAGCAACCCTATTTATAGGTTTGATACCTAACAAAATACGCCGACGACACGGGCCGTGTCATATGACGCCTGTGCCCCGTACTTTTCTGTCGCCCCAATTCCATGTATTTCACATGGGACATGGCCCCGTAAGTTGGCCCATTTCATTTGGCCCCGTAATTTTTGTAATTTAGATTCTTTACATTCTTTACAAATACTTTTCTTTCATTGCTTCAAGAGGTGATATTAATCTCCTTAAGCATTCATCTCTCTCCTTAAATGGTCATCAAGCTCGGTTCAATGCTAATGGACTCAAACACTCAAAGATATCCTGAAAAGCATAATTCATTTATGAGTGTTTATAACCACATTTAAGCATAGTTTCACAATAAACATCCAATTAAGCTCTAAAGCAGAAACTTAGCTAAATATCAACAATTAAGCACATATGGAGTCCAATTAAATCAATCATAAAGCAATTAAAATATGGAAATAATCGACAGATCAAAAACCTTTGTATAAACAAGAGCACTCCTCACACTTTGAGATACCTCACCCTTGTGCTAGAGCCTCCAATTCTTCAAGCTTCACAGGTGCTTGATGACTTTTACAATCAAGAGCACTCATAACACCTTTAGGATACCTTACCCTTTGTGTTTGAGTCTCACTAAAAGAGATGCCTCACTCTCTTACAATGATTTCAGGGTGAATAGAAAGAATAGAAACTCTCACAAGAGTAGATATACAACTTGAAGAACAAAGTATGGATGATAAAAAAACTCTCTCAAGAGTGGATAAAACAAATTGAAAAATAAAGGAATAGCTGAATTTTGTAATAAAGAGATGAAAATATGATTTTGGTGATTCAAGGATCAAATCAAGTGTTCAAGAAGTGTATAAGCTTCATACAACACTTATATATAGAGCCAAAGTGATAAAATAGTCGTTAGTAGTGTTTAGAAATTTTTTTTTATGAAAACTAGCCATTTATAGCTGTTGGAAACGTTTTTGGGCACTTGGTAATCGATTACATGACCTCTGCTAACGTTGTAATCGATTACAGGACTTGTGTAATCGATTACAGCATTTTTGGTTTTGAAAATTGAATTTAAAAAGTCATAACTTCTTCATTTATTATCCGATTAAAGCGAATGACCACTCATTGGAAAGATATTTGAGTTTATTTTCAAATGAATTAAGTTTTAGGACAAAACTCAAATTATTTTGAAAGATATGATCAAAAGACTAATCAAAGGTCAGCTTTTCAAAACTCAAATTTGACTATTTTTGAAAACTGACTTTAAATGGTCATAACTTCTTCATTTCTTATCCGTTTAAAGCAAATGGCCACTCATTGGAAAGATATTTGAGTCTATTTTTATATGAAATAAGTTTTAGAAATGCAAAATATTTTGAAAGTTATGATTAAAAGAGTAACCAAATGTTAGTTTTGCAAAATACAAACTTAGCTATTTTTCAAAGGTTTGAACTACTACCAAGACTAACTTTCCAAAAATAGTTTGTTGGGCATTTAAACATATAAGAACCATTTTTAAAGACTTAAAAACATATTTGAGTAATTTTCTTATAAAACCTCTATCTTTACATAGGAGAAAACCTAAAAGAAAAATATATCAATTCTAGTCCTTAAGCTTCTTGATGTAATCCAAGCTTCCACAAATTTCTTCTCTTCAAATCTTGAAAATGCTTGAAACATCTTTATCATTTTTGTTCTTTTTGAGTTGAGTTTGCTTTCTTTTCGCAATGCTCACTCTTGGTACTTGGACTATCCTATAAAGCATTGCTCACTTAAACAAACATTGTTAATCCAAATTCATAGTTCAATATCTTTATATGCATGATTTATAAATGTATAATTGTAGCTAATCTACCATGCATATAAGACTTTCATAGACACATCCAAATAAGATATTTATCAATTACAAATAGATATACCTATATAGGATGCAACAAAGAATACTTTGCACATTTTCATTTAGATAGAGCCAAATCCAATATTAATTTAATACAACTCATATAAAGCATTATTGGATATATTATATGAAAAATGTTACACATATCTCATTGCATGATTATTAAGTGAA
Organism: Ormosia semicastrata; assembly: GCA_029884595.1. Classification (NCBI taxonomy): domain Eukaryota; kingdom Viridiplantae; phylum Streptophyta; class Magnoliopsida; order Fabales; family Fabaceae; genus Ormosia; species Ormosia semicastrata. The sequence continues at coordinate 84,986,923 of JAQQTO010000060.1, forward strand.
ATATAACTGGATAAAGTACATAATCATGCATGATACAATATATCACATTAAACACATTTATGTAATATGATCAATATTCTTTTGTGATGCATTTGTCATCTATAGAACACATTTATCAAGCATACGCATCATTCTTTTTATCTTGTATTTGTCATCATCAAAACTTAACATATTAAATTATTGGGGCAAACTTATTTCCACACTACTTCCTCATGAAGTCTTGAAGCCTGGAAGTTAGAGTCACCCACAAAAACTCAAAGATTATACTTTTGGTGACATCAATATCTTATCCTTATTTATGCTTTAAATTGAATATCGTGTGATATTTGAATAAGTAGATAGTTATTTTATGCCTTAACATGTTTTAAGTTATGATTTTCTAGCATTATTTCATGTAAATATCTTTGAACTTTTCTTTTTGGATCAATCATGCATCTAAACTCTTAATGCATAATTCTCTCTTGCTGCACGAAGTCTCATTTTTTTGCATAATCTGCTTTCTTTGCTGCATAATGAGTAATTTTACTGCATAACTTCATTTGTTGTACCATTTGATGTTTGATGCATAATCCTCTTTTGCTGCACAATGTGTCATTTGAGTTTTTGGATCTATTTTGTCAAGGAAATGGGCTTTCTGCTAAGCAAAATAATCGATTAGGAGGCTCCACTAATCGGTTATGAGTGTTTTGGATTTTTTGTAACTAATTGGAACTAAATGCTAACCGATTAGAGACATTCTCTAACCAGTTAAAGGGCATATTTTGAAATGAATCATAAATGGTTTTAAAATTTATAATTCGATGGTTTTTCAATTCTTTCATTACAATAAGGGAATTCTTTTTGACATGTGTGCATACTAGAATTTCTTACTTGATATTACCTGCCTTACGTGATCATTGTTTGCCCAAAATTATTTATAAGTTTTAAGGATGATCAAGCTTTTCTCAATAAACTTGAATTATGCTTTAAAATGCTTAAATCATATTTGTGGATTCAAGTGCATATGTGCTTCATGCATTCTTGTTAGAGCTAACATTGCATGGTTATTAATGTGATACATGTTTTATATTATATATTAACTTAACTTATGCTTGTAAATAAGTTTAAATAATATTTGATGATAACCTATGTTTTAGAGATCTTTTAAAGTTAGCTTTGCAAATGTCTCTATATGCTTCAAAGATAGTTATCAAATATTAAAGTGTCAAGCATATGTGGATAAATGAGAAGAGTTGAATGAAGAGGGACATGATGAGACTTTCTTCAAGTGCAATGGAATAGAATATTCAATGGAAAAAAGCACAAACTCAAAGGACCTATAAACGAAGAACATTCTAAAGGAGCATCACTCTCTATTTAACTCAATAAATATCTCTATCCCTAAGTTGTTGTGATATTTTATATGGATTGTATGATACTTGTTGATAAATTGATATTAAATGATTAGATGTTTTCCTTACATGAGAAATATGCTTAGCATTGACAAAGTACCTAATTGGATATTAACTTGCTAATTTTGTCATTGCGTATAGGGTGAATGATATTAGTTATATACATGCTTTGATCCCTATAGCATATTTCATCAAGATGAATATTTGATATATATGATTCTCTTGATCTATGGTTTCCTAATGGTATAACACTTATGAGAATCATGCTCTTTTTGAAAAGAATTTCTTATTTGATTAAATTTTCTTTTTAAAAATCTCTTATCATATTTGAAAGAAGCTTTTCAAGTTCCATATCATTGAGAATCTTTTGAACTTGTCTTAAGAACTTGAAAGTATTTTCACCTCCTAATTATTTTGAAAATTTGGAAATCATTTAATTTGTGCTATAAATGTAGTATCTCTTCATTTGCTTTGAAAAACCTTATTAAATCTTAAGAGAATGCTTAAGAAAGGTTCCAAATAAATCTTTTGAAATGTTCTATAGAGACCATCTTAATACTTCAAAAGATAAGCATTGTTCTGCAAAAATATTTTACCTTTCCAAGGCTCTTGTTTAATAAGAAAGAGAGGAGATATACTTTCAAATGTTCCCTTGACTTGAGTTTGATCATTCTCACGAAATATGTGGTTATAATATTAAACCTCTCTACCATTCTAAAATATTTTTGAAAATACAATGTGCTCTTGTAAAATTCTTTTTGAAAGGGGGAGAAGTTTAAAAATGATTTTTGATTAATGGATTAAGAATATATATCTTTTCCTTGCTTTTTGGTAATGAGCTTACATGATCTTGGCATGCATATTTCTTTTTATCTATCTTGTGCTTCAATAAGGGGGAGCTTATCTTATTTTCTTATAACTCCTTATAATTATTTGTTGATTTGTAATGATTATTTATCATTTTCATCTTACATATCTTTGTTTCATATCCTTATTGACCGCAAATATATGCATATCTATGTTAAAATATTATGTTTTATATTTTGATGATATACATATTTTGAGGGGGAGCCTAGCTCTTAAATTGTTGTTTATATCTCTTGGCTTACATCCTTACTTGACAAAAAGTGTTTTACTGTTAATACTATTAACATGTCAATAAAGATCATCTCTTATTCTCTTTCCCTCTATCAATGAAAGAAGGTAAACATTCTTAAACTTCATATCAATTAATTCTTACATTGAGAAATGCTTGATATGTGACAAGTTGTATGATCTTTCATTTGAAAATCCCAAATCCATGATCTTACATGAATATTTTGTAACTCCTAACAAGTGATATCAAGTGGTACTTATTTATCATGTGGTATGCAAGAAACTATATGCTAGACATAATTGCTTAAGCTTATTGCTATCATATGCTAAACGTTGATGTACTAAAATATGACAAGTTTTGCATGAATAATCTTTTATATCTTGAAAACATGCTTGTTTCATCTCTCTATTCTTGAATCATGTGTAGAATCATAAAGGAATATAGTTATGTTTTGAATAATTTGAAGAAGTTTTCGGTTTTGATGATCCTACTATTTTTGACAACACGAGTTTTATCTATAAAGGGAGTGAAAATAATATCTTTCCTTCCTAAGCCTTTTTGTTGAAGTCAAATAGGGGGAGTGAAAATTGGAAAGAAAAATATGTTCTTGTGCTTATTGTTTGATATGCTTACATGCATATTTATTCTTGTATATTGCTAAACATATTTTTCTTTGGTAATTTGTCATCATAAAAAAGGGGGAGATTATGGAAATAGGTTTCCCCCAATAGTTTAATATGTTAAGTTTTGATGATGACAAATATAAGACAAAAAGAATAATGCTTATGATGTGCTCAATATATGACAAATGCATTACAAAAGTATATTGATCATATTATATAGATGTGCTTAATGTGATATATTGTATCATACATGATTATGTATCTTATCTAGTTTTATTTCACATAATAATCATGCAATGATATATATGTAACATTCATCATATAATATATCCAATAATGCATTATATGAGTTGTATTAAATTAATATTGGATTTGGTTATATGAAAATATGTAAAGTTCACTTTGTTGCATCCTACATAGAGAATATCTATTAGTAATTAATAAATGTCTTATTTAGATATGTCTATGAAAGTCTTATATGCATGTTAGACTAACTAGAGTTATACATTTATGAATCATGCATATGAAGATATTGAGTTATGAATTTGGACTAACTATGCTTGTTTTAAGATAGTAATACTTTGTAAGATAGTCCAAGTACCAAGAATGAGCATTGCAACAAAAAAGCAAAAGATCACAACTATGCTCAACTAAAGAACAATGAGAATGAAAAGATGTTCCAAGGATTTGTAAGTTTTGAAGTGAAGAAATGTTTCTTTGGAAGCTTGAATTACATCAAGAAGTGATGGTGCCAAAATATTAAGTTCAACATCTTCAAGAATAACTTATAGGACTTAGATCTTATGTAAAAGTAAATGAGAATCACACTAAGCTTAAATAAGTTTTAACATTTTTAAAAAATATTTCTTACATTCTAAAATGCCCAATAAACCATTTCTGGAAAGCTAGTTTTGGTAGTAATTCAAATCCTTGAAAAATAGTCAAGTTTGTGTTTTGCAAAACTGACCTTTGGTTACTCTTTTGATCATATCTTTCAAAATACTTTGAGTTTTGTTCTGAAACTTATTTCATATGAAAATAGACTCAAAGATCTTTCCAATAGTGGTCATTCACTTTAAACGGATAAGAAACAAAGAAGTTATGACAATTTAAAGTCAGTTTTCAAAATCCGGGGCTCCTAACCAATTAGGGATTTTTTCTAACCGATTATTCACCCTGTCAGGAGACATTTTCACATTCTGAATGATCCTAACTGATTAGGCAATTGGCCTAACTGATTAGGATGATAAAAAGGTGCATTTATCATGATTTAAAAGCTCCTAACCGATTAGGTAATTTACCTAATCGGTTAGTGTAAAAATTAGGAGCATTTTTCAAGCTCCTAACTGGTTAGACACAGTTCCTAACCGGTTATTTCATTTCACAGAAGCTAAATTTGAAAGGTCCTAACTGATTAGGAAATGCTCCTAATTGGTTATTCTATTTTACAGGAGCCAAAATAGAAAGCTCCTAACCAATTAAGACAATATCCTAACCAGTTATGTGCAAACCAGAAACGCTTCTAATGATTATAAAATGACTAGTTTTCATAATAATTCATTTCCAAACTTCAACCAAAGGCTCTAAATATTAATGGGCTATATATACAAAGTGTTTGGGCATCAAAGAATGTTGGAGACCAATTTGAAAATCACTCTTGAGCATTAAATTTGTGTTTCACTATTTATTTCTCTAATCCTCTATTTTTGAGCTATAAGTGTGTGAATCCTTGATACTCATAGTGCTTCAATTTGTATTATCCACTCTAGAGAGAGAGTTTCAATTCTTCCATATCTTGTTTAATCTGTAAAGAGGGTGAGGTATCCATTAAGAATTGTAAAGGGTGAGGCATCCCTTGAAAGTAGAGGCTCAAACATAAAGGGTGAGGTATCCCAAGGTGTGTTGAGTGCTCAAGTTTGTAAAAGTCATCAAATACCCATAAAGCTTGAAGAATTGGAGACTCTAGCACAAGGGTGAGGTATCCCAAGGTGTAAGGAGTGCTCTTATTTGTACAAAGATTTTCCTAGCACCCATGAAGTCTAGGAGATAGTGAAGAAAATCCCAAGTTAAGCTAGGGGACTAGATGTAGGCCATAAGTGGTTGGTGGCTGAACCAGGATAAATTCTTGAGTTTGATTTTCTCTTCCCTACACTCTTTAATTTCAGTATTTGGTGAAATATATTTATCTATTGCATATCTTGATGTTTTGATTCTTACAACTTGATATCTAGCTTATTCACTTGATTCATCATATATCCCAAGTTATATTTGAATAATTCTTAATAGTTGTACCTTTGTTAGGCTTATTCCGCTGCATGTGTTAATTGAAAATATTAAAATGCATAATTTCTCAAAGTTACAATAAAATTTGTAATCACTCAATTCATCTCCCCTCTTGGGTGATGGTTGTCATGACTAACAAGTGAAGTATTCAATCTCATTGATCTACTTACTTTAATCATCCAATTGCTTCAACAAAAATTGATAAACAAACGTTTTACGAAAGATTTGTGAAAATATTTTATAAACTCAATTCACCCCCCTCTTGAGTTTGAGCCCACTTGGTAACATAGCTTGCTTTCTTTACTTTAGTTATTAATTTCCCTTTAGCATTCAACCTTTATTTCTTTCCTAAACGTTATGCAAAATTTAGCATCAATTTAGACATGTTGTGTAACACCCCGATTTTTCGTTTTTCTTGAAATAAATGAGTTTTATAATATTTATGAATTATTATGAATTTTTGGGAATTTTTAATTATTTTAAATATTTTAATATTATTTTGATATTTTAATATTATCTTGAAAGCGTATGTCTGAATTTCATTTTTTCTGAAAATATATGCGTTTTATACTTTTTATGATTTTTGTGAATTTTTGTAGAACTTTCTAAGCTTTTGATTATTTTAGCGCTATTTTGAGTTGTGTGTGGGCCCGGGGTGGACCCGAGGCGAGCCCGGAAAAATAAATTTTTTCCTGAAGTAGAAAGTTTCGGACTATCAAGGCGGGATCGGGGGATCTTACTAAACCCGAAACCGGGAACAGTTGACAGGGATTTTCTATATATGAGTTTTCTATAATCCATTGTGTAATAATAGCAGTAGCTGTTATCCATTGGGTAATATCTGTTAAAAAAATATCTTGATGACTCAACTGGTGACTCTGCACTACGACTCACCATACTAACTCAACTGTTTTAAAAAATTCTATGATGACTCACCTAGAAAATATCTAAGAATAAATATCTACCGGGAAAATATCTTAATAAAATATCTCAAGTGTAATCATAAAAGCTAAAAATATCTAAGTTAAATATCTTAAGGATCATGATGGCTCATCATTACTAAGCTTTATGACAACCAATAGGAATTGGTCAAACATAGTGGCTAGACTTTGTCAGGAACCGTTGGATGAAAACTTGATGGAAAAGCCTTAAATCCTCACCATTTATTTAATCAATGGTGTGCAAACAATCTTGATCAAGAAGCTTGTGATATTAACCTTAGATTCAATCAATGGTTAGGAGATGAAGTTGATTTTAATGGTTAGGATTTAGTCAATAAAAGTGGCTAGATTAGTTACTAAGTAACTAGATATTTAGTTACCCTAATAGTCTAATTAGTAACTAAATGAACTAATTTGGTTGCTAAATAATTAGAAGTTAGTTACTAAATAAATATCTACTTATTTAGAAACATAATTTAAGCATGACTTATGCAATGACATAATAATGTAACTAATTAATCAAAAAGTAATTAGAAATCCTAACTAAACTAGTTTAATAGAAACTAGATGAATTAACTATTTAATTAAGGTGTAACTAAGGAATTAAAATAAAACCAATTTAGTTCCAAGCACCATAGAGCCACACGGCGAAGTGGGCTTCTCAAGGCTTCTTGAATGGTCTTTTGTGACCATTGGATGACATCAAGTGACATAGACCATATGCTTTTGCATGAACACAAGATGATATTTTTACCATCATTATTAGTCTTCTATTTTTCCTACACTACTTCACATGGCTGCACACTCTCTTTTGGTCATCTATTTGCATTTCTCTCACCTAAAGCTAAGTCTACATCTTTTCTCTCAAAACTCTCAAGAACACCAAGAACAAACACCATGAAACTCTATCTTCTTCTTCTCTTGAACCATTCGGCCATGACCCATAGAATCATATCCAAACTTCAATAATTTTATACAACCTTAGATCTAGAACCTATACACAATCCTAAGATACTTTGTAGTTAAGATCTTGGCCTAGTTCTATCATTTTCAACATTGTTCTTCAAGTTAAAGATCAAAAAAGCACTTGTTTTTCTTCTTGAGGAATTCGGCCAACCACCCAAGCACCACTTTCCAAGTTTGTTTAATTTCAACTAACCATATTTCTTGAATCCTTACCTTATTCTAAGACTCTTTGATGTTGAGACTTTGGTTTAAATCCATCATCTTCATGCTTGAATCTTGGATTTAAGTTCTAGCGTTTCAAGGTAAAAATCTTGAAACTTGGCTTTTTATTTGGTTTTTAGAATCCTAAGACCATGTTTGATCTATGGTCATCTTAATCAAGTTTTAGATACTAATTTGTATGTGTTTGTTGTAATTCTAAGATCTATTTGGTGGTGAAAGATTGATACAAAGAGGGTTTTACAAAGAGTTAGGAAGCATCAACCAGGTAAGAGGGAGATTACCCTCATCAATCATGTGTTGGTGGTGAGGAATGGATGTGTGTGTGGTGAAAAATCCATAAGGATTATTTCACTTGTTTGTTTAAGAGCTTTCCATATTTATAGTTGTTTGGTGATTGAGATTTTTATTGCTTTGATAACATGCTTTAGTATGTGTTTATGATGCATAATGAATTGGGTATGTTTTAAGATGTGAACCACATGACAAAGGAAAATATGTTGGTTCCAAAGAACCATGGAGGCACACGGCCTCAAATTAATTTTTGGGAGCAAAAGATTCTAAGTATTTTACTAATTATGAGTTTTAGATAAAAGGGTAATAAGTTGATGACTTTGAGGATTTGCAAAGAAAGTGGACAAGGAAATGAACAAAGATTTTTATGATGAAGGTATTTATGATTTTTGGCTAATATGCCAAGGATTGATAAATTAAGAGTTTCATGAATGGTAAAATTGGATGATTAGAAGGAAAAAGGAAAAGAAAATATATGATGGTTTCAATGACCATGTAGTTACGGTTTTGTGAGTTTGAAATGGTTTTACTTTATGTAAAACTTTGATTTAGAAATGAAAAGTTAACTGATTTAGTACAAGAAATTTATAAAAGGATTTAAGAAATGGAAGAGAAATACTTTTTTAACTTGAGAGATGAAGATTTCGTTGATGAAAGAAAAAGAGAGGTTGGAAGTGTTTGAACCTCCACTTATCTTGAAGAGGACTAATTTTAGAATTGATTTAGAATTATGGAGAATATGTTGGTGACTTGAAATTTACTAACGTATAACTCACCCGTTGGGTTTGAGGCACGTTAGGAAATTTTAAGTTGGAATAATTGATTTTGAAGGAATATTGATTTTGAGTGGAAATGATGAAAAATATTATGTAGAAGATTTTTACATGAAGAATACGTGGAAAATGAAGTTGGAAATGGTATTGAGTTTTAAAAATCCAAAACGATGTTTAGAATATTGAGAAATATTTTACGAAGTTTAAAAACGATGGAAAATGGTTATAAGATTTGAAAATGTAACAAAAGTGCTACGCGATTGTGAAAACACGTTAAAAATGATACGCGATTGAAAATACAGTAAAGAACGGATGTACTGAAAGGGAACCTTTTTAATGATGAAATTGAAAGATATGCATTGAGGTATATGATGAAATTGAGACATGCATTGAGTTTTTTGTGCATTAAACAGAACTTGCATTGAGATATTCGTGCATTGAACGGAATATAGCTGATAGCTATTATGGCCCTTGTGGTTGAAGAGGGAATGAGAATTGAAAAGTGAGATCTATAATGGATCTTGGGGGCTTCAAGGCACGGCAGTCGATCCAGTGGGCAGAGGCAAGTACCTTGTGCCATGTGGCGACGCAATCCATTGCAACGCATTGACGATACCCGACAAGAACACGATTCTTTTCGAAGACTGGAGATTATCTGTGGGCTAAGGCTGGACAATTAACCAGAAAGATTGGAGATTGTCTGTGGGCTAAGGCTGGACAATTAACCAGAGCATTCTTCTCAAAATTATGAAAACCTTCATGAAGTGGGAAATTTGGTCTAGTATGCACACACATGAGTCACAACACATATTTTTGTGGCATGAGAAATGTTCATATGATGTGACATCATCATTTTTTATACTGAGGATATCTGTTATGATGAAATTGGTACTGGTGATCTAACTGAGATATATGTTTACTGGAATTGTGATGAAATGATAACGAAGTATGATGAATTGATAATGAAGTATGATAAATTGATAGGAAATTGTGATGAATTGATAACATGAATGAAGCTGTGATATCTGTGCGTATAGAATGACTTTGTCATTTGTATCATTCCTTGTTACCACTTTGGTATTGATGAAAGGGGATCTCACCTCTTTGTTATATTGTTTTGTTGTGCTTGTGTTGTTAAAATTATATATAGTAGATGGAACAAGTTTCTTAGACGTGACTGGAGGCAAATATTCTGAGTTTAGTGAAAACATTGAGGAGTGACCACCCCGGATTGGTTGGTGTGCAGTTTTGAGGATGAACAGATATATGATGCATTAAGAGGGATACAAGATGGAATAAGTATGTTGAGTTTTTCTCGTTAGTATTTTACCATGCTATTGAGTAGGACCGGTAATGGGGTTTGCTATTGTTTAGAATTAAGCCTGTAAGTTTTATGTTTCTTAAATAATTGTTAAATATTATGTGGTGTCAATAATATATATTAATCAGTTGAAAACTATTTTTCAGTATTACCTATAAATTTCAGTAAGTTTATGTTTTCGCGAAAAGAAATTTTAGAACCCATGTTTTATAACTTAAACCTTTTACGAAATCATTTTCAGATTATGAGCTTGTAGTCGGAAATGTGATGCCCTATGAAGGGTGTTACATGTTGAGTCTTCACTTTCCTCCCTCTGCTCCCCTTTTTAGTTTCATGAGTAACTTAGTAAGGATGAAGAAGCTTGAATGACATAGTGTAGGGATGTGTCATCCATTCCTTGTTCCACTTGCTAAGTATTGCCGCAGTAGCAAGTAGTTAAGCTTAGGTGTTTTAAATGTAGAGCTTGCACTCATGTAATATTTTCTAATGATTGTTGAACCATATCTCTTCTAATTAAAGTAAGCTTTATTTTATATATATATACTGGGATCTGGATCCCAAGTCCATGGAGGCAATCTAGCCAACAGGTGCTGTAAGCTCCAGTACCCTTTTAGTGCTTAACACTACATAATTTATTTTGATGATAATTGTAACATTCTCTTCTTAACATGTTATACTTGTATAAGGTTACAGAGGTAGTTTAATATTGGTTTAACATGACCACTGAATTTTGTGATGTTTTGAGTTAATTTAGGCACTTTGCTGCAACACAGAATGTGCAAAATAGTTATTTTAACTCAGAAAAATAACATAAAATGCTTAATCAAAGGAAATAAATATGAAAAATTTATTTCTAGGTCAAAAATGTGTGAAATATGATGTAGTTAAATTTTGAGGATAAACGGAGTTAGTTCAGTATTTTTAAGGACACTGAGTGAGTGTTTAAATACTGAATTGAGATGTAGCAGATATGAAAAATTAAGAAAATGGTGAAACAAGTATTAGGATTTATTTTAATTGTTTTGAAAGTTAGAAAACTTGATTTAATAAAATCAAAGTGTTCCTAATAGATACGAAGTTTTAGTAAAAGGACCAAATTGCCCCTAACACTTATCTTTAAAAGTGAGAATTTCTCTCACTTTTCTCCTCTCTGACGTGTGGTTCTAGTTCCAGAAATGAAGAGAGAAAATAGAGGCAATGAAGGGAGGAAGAGAAAAGAGGAAACAGTGGAGAAAGAAGGAAAGAAAGAGAGAAAGAACAAGAGGAAATCCAAGCTTGAAGACAAGTGAGGTAGAGGACTTGTTTTCATGATTTTATTCTTTCTTTTCTTCCCTTTTGCTGCATATTTTAGGGCAGCTACACATACATGGGTTGAGAGTTAAATAGTGATTTCCAGGCTTGGTTCTTTGTTCTTTAAGCTCTATGATAGTTTGGTTTGTTCATGGTGGTTGACTAGGACATGAAGATGTTCCCATTTTTCTATGGATTTTGATGGTTCAAAAATGGGTTTTTCTTTAGTATATGTTTGATCTTTTAACTTAAGTGTGATTGAATTAAGTTGATGAATGATGGTTATATCATGTTTATGGACTATGGTTAATGCTAAAAATTGATTGATAAATTGAGGTTTCTATGCTTGGTTTTCGTTTTAAGGAGTGATGTTGGATTATTTTTGGATTGGTTGAAGCATGGTGGTGATTTTAAGCATGTGTTTACTATTGTTACTGCTGTTTGCTCTATTTTTGTAACTAATTTTGCTACTCTTTTGCAGCTGATTATGCTGCTGTTTGCTACTATTTTTGTTGCAGCTGTGATGTTGTTGGATTAACTAGAATTTAATGAGAAAATGAGAAAATGAATTGACGTGTTTTAGGGCTGGTTAGTCACGGCCAAATTTTTTAAAATGGGGGTTGTTCTTGCTATTTCAAGATTTTACTTTTTGATTTTATTTAATGAGAATGATGTAAGTTGTTATGGATATAATTAGCCATGCTGGTTGAATTATTGTTTAAGGAATATGGTATCCTTAAAATTGTATCCAGCACTTATGTGAATGAATTTATGCTTGAATTGTTAGTTCAAGGGAAATTTTGGAATAAATTGCAATGTAATGCTATTTTAGGCTGTCTTTAATGTAGATAAACATGAATAAATCATGAAAGTGTGAATTATACATATGGTTGTTTTTAAAGACTAAGAACTGAGACTAAGAATTGAGAAAAGATGATTATATATATTGAGTATTGAATTGTAATGAATGCATAGTATTTAATGTATGAATATAATGAATAGAAATACTTATGATGTAAATGATGTTGAAAAGCATAGTGAGACAATGGTCTTAGCCATTGGTGTGATTGTGGTTGTAGCCACAGATAAGATAGTGGTCTTAGCCACTAGTGTGATAGTGGTTATAGCCATAGATGAGGTAGTGGTTGTAGCCTTTGGTGAGATGGTGGTAGTAGCCACAGGTGAGTTAGTACTTTGGGAAAGTATAAGGAATAATGGTAAGGGTACTCTTGGGAGTATGTAAGTTTAATGTTTGATGAAAAATTGCTTATGTAATGTACGTAAATGTACTTTTATAATTAAATGAACTGTCTACCTTGGGAAGGGAAAGGATTACGTTTTGACTTATGCCACCTTTCCATATATTATATTAAAATTGTTTTTGCCCCAAAGTAGTTAGATTTACCATGATGACACGTTTTTAAGGTTTACTGCTGAGAATTTCTAATTCTCACCCCAGTTTCTTTTTCCATGATAAATCCATAGGAAGACTAAAGCAAAGGCGAATGAAAGCATTGAAGACCAGGCATGGTTATTTATATATATATAGTTTATTTAATTTGGTACAAGGACTGTTATGATTTGTTCAGTATAATTTTTATATCTTAGACTTGTATGTAGTAAATTCGTAGTAAAGAGCAAGTTTCCAAATTGTGTAAAATGTCTTGTCTCTTTACTTTTTATTTAAGGCACTATATATTTACTGGTTAATAGTTATTATATAGGTTTTGTGTTTACGTTTTAAGCTTAAAAGTGACATACTTAATTCTATTTACTTAGTATACTTAGTGCATGCTACAGTAACTAGAATTAGGGTGTTACAATAACAACTATATTGAAAATATAGTTTGAATCTTCTCACAATTCAATTCATTTATATTTAATCCTTGTGGAGTGTTTTCTATTCTATTAAGCTTTCCAAGACTAAAACAAAGTTTAAGAAAGCCTTTTGGTCATCTAAAACAACTTGAGAAAATCAATTTATGACTTGAGAAAGTTCAAGTAATACTTGAGAAGCATTTTGAAGAACATGAGAAAGTTCATTGTGAGAAGGTCCTTAGAAGATTGAAAGATTATGCAAAACAGTACTCCCACGAATGATTACTGTTCTGGACTGGGTTATAGGTCCACGGGTCTAAAGCAACCCGATTCGCCAGAATGGAACCTAGACATTATTGTGAATTCGTAATAGCCTATTTGCTAGGTGTAACTCCCTCAAGGGATATGGATGCTATCATATCCCACATAAATAAGGATTTGGACACAGGGAACAACGGACTTCTAGATCTTATTCAACAGCATTCAATTCACATTGAATGCACAGATTTTCATGCCTTAAGAGGCCTATATATATACCTGAAAAGGTAAAAAGGTATAAATCTATTCTCAAATTTAATACACTATCCTCCTTGAACACAAATTGACTTGAGCGTTGAAGTGTCTTTTACAGGTACCCACCCCCTCGCACCAATGTTGCCGTTGCTGTGCCACAGAGGTTTCCACTCACCACTACCTTCTTAGGTAACCCTTAAAATCCAGTTCTGAACATTGGCACCGTCTGTGGGAAAAGATAAATTTCTACTCCCAACACCATCATCAACACTCCCATTGCTATCGCGTCATGGTTAACACAAGAAGGAGACAAACATCAACCAACTAGAGTCGTGGTCCTGTTGCGTGCTGTAATATCCCCTTTAGATTAAATACTGTATATATATATATATATATATATATATATGTACTAACACAAGGAGGAGACAAGCCTCAACCAACGTATATGACAATATTTAATTTGTGTTCTGTACTCATAGGACATATGTGTAATTTATTAAATTGATACTAGGGACGTATATGGAATTAAAAATTTTTGCGTATAAATTGTATTTTTTTTAACAGTGAGTCCAAAGGACTGATAGAAGATTTTCTAGAACATTGGAAATTGTGAAAAATATTTATAAGGTATGTTGAATGGAAATCAAGAAAAAATTAAGAAAAATAAAACTCTAAAACCCTAAGTAATTATGCTAATTAGTTTGGTTAGTAATTTAGTTAGTTCATGTAACTAAATTGTTAATTAAGTTAGGTTAGTTTATTTAAAGTAACTAAGTCATCATGATTTAACTAAGAACCAATGAGAAGTTAGACATTTGGTAGACTTCCTATTGGTTAGAAACTTGGAGAAGGACCACTTGGCTCATTTGCTATTGGATGGTTAGAAAATGTAAAAGGAAAAAGAATTGAAAAAAAAAAGAAAAAAGATGAACACTCCAAGAAGCTAGAAGGTTTCGGCCAAGCAAGAAACAAGGAGGAAGAAAAGGAGAAAATAAGAGAAAAATTGGAAGCAAATATGAATCTTCAAGCTAGTAAAGGAACAAGAAGTTTTTCAAGGAGATTAAGCTAGAATCAAGCCTCAAGTCCTTCTTTGTTCAAGTTTTTCTTAAGATCAAGAGGTGTCATACTTTTTCTCCTATTTTCTTGTGTTGTTCTTGCTTTAATTAGTGTTCTAATATGCTTCTTCATCATGCTTATGAATCATAGAAGCCTTGTTTATGATTGTTTTTGTTGGATTAGAACTCTAGGTTAGTAAGACTTAAGTTGAGTTTTTGAGATTTTGATTGAGTTTTAACAGAAGATTAATGAAGGATATAGTTGTTGATGAAGAAAGAATCATATGAATGATGTTGATTTTGAGGAAATATGGTCAAGAGAAAAAGATCTAAGAACTACGGTTTTAATCAAATTAATTTGGGGATTTTGGTTTAATCTTTGATTTAAAGTGAGATTGATGTTATAAATGAATTCTTGATGACAGAAATGGTCTAAAAATGATTAGAATGAGAAGTAAATCTTCATTGCCACATGATGAAGAATTCGTCCAAGTATATAAATCAGACATAAATTTGCTTGTTGATGAATTATATAGCATTTTATTATTGTAGTTATACAAAATAAATGATCTGCATTATATTGATATTGAAATTGCGATTAAATGGTTGATGTCATAAAAGATTATCAAACTCGAGTCACGCATTAAGAACTTGGGTCACCCACTAGGATCACTGAACTTATATAACCATGATTAAGACTAATAGGTTAGGGAGGATGTTACAGAAAATACAGATACGTGGGGAGAGAATTTTATAATTCTCAGTAGTACTAGCATATATAATGACATCACAATAATTCTGGCTGCTTCGGGGAAAATCAAAACGTTATATAAAACATAATATAGAAAGGTGACAAAAGTCAAAATAAGTCCTTTCTCTTGTCGAGGTAGAAATTCAATTATTATTATTTCTCAGTAACTCATAAACATTCATCATCAATAGATCATAGGTCACATTCATAATATGCATATCAGATATGAGTCATAACTCGATATCTCTATAATATTTACATATTCTCATAATGTAAACTTTTATAATCAACTCTATGATTTGTGCCAATATCATTCACATAATAATATGGAGTTATTTAATCATGTATAATTCTTTTAGTAGTGCTTATTTAATTATCATCTTTCTAAGCATATTCTCAGAACCCATATCAATGTACCTCAATAGGTAACGCCACCTCATATAACCCTGGGTTCTATATTCTGAAGGTAGGAAGTGAATTTGGGCCTCACACTACCAAATACTTGGTGATAGTCTGCTTTTTAGGTTAGTACACTTCAACCTATACATAACAGTACATCATTATATGGCACTATCCCGAGTAACTAATGAGGTAAACCTTGGCCTCATAGTACGTCGGATTTTGGAATGGTGAAAATTTCTGAAATTTTTTTCGACACTAGGACTGATTTTTATAAGCATTCCTGCAAAAAAATCAGCTCAAAATTTGATGTTTAGGTCAGTTTAAAACCTTATGTCTCCTCGCAAAAAAAGATATCTACTTGTACCAAAGGGGTTTTTGTGTAACACCCTAAAACTACCACTGTGTATACTATCAATATACTCAGACAAGTAGTATCTGTAACACCCCAAAAATTACTTATTTCGTGATGCATGCTCATTTTATAATATTTATGATTTTTGAGAATTTTTCTGAGATTTTCTGAATTGTTTGATTATTTTAATATATTTCTCGATTTGCATGCACACTAAGCAATCCGGGACAATGAAATATTTTTTCCGAAGCCAGAAAACTTTAGACTGTAGAAACGTCGACGGGGGATCTTAATAAACTCGAGGTCGGGCATAGTTTACGAAGTTTTATTTTTTGAGATTTTATCTGATAAATAAAAATGCGGTACGTTTTATTATCCGTTGGACTATGGATACTGACTCTGTCAACTTTGACTATTATCCATTGGATAATAGCTTGCAATAAAAAAAATCTAGTAGAATATTTCCATCTAATTACTTTTATGATATCATCTAAGTGACATCATCACCCTTTACTTTATCAAAAAACGTGTAAAGCTTCTCAAGAAAGCTTCCTAGTAAGCATCACACTCTCTCTCCTCTCACTTTAGCTCCACGGTTGGGAGGGAAAAGATGACCAAAGTCATCATCTTTTCCCATTTTCCCATCACCTTTTCATTTCAAACTCTTTCCATTTTTCTCTCACTTCTCTCTTCTCTCCCTCACGCCCACTCTTCTCTCTTCTTCTTCTTCCTTCTCCATCCACACGGCCAAGCCACCATTAGAGACCATTCAAGCTTGTTTGTTCAAGCCAACCTAGGATCTTGACTCCCCTCCTCACCTTGAAGCTCTTTTCCTTAGTGGACACCTCTTAATTCCTCCATCTTCACCATTTTCTATCAAGCCCTAAAGCTTGAGACTTTGAGGTAAAGATCTTGACTTTCTTCCTTTTTTCTTCTCATTTTCGTGACGCTTGGTCACCATTATGATCAAGGACTCTTCTTTTCAAGTTTTGGTGGTTGATTTTGTGAGTTGACCATTTTAGGGTTTTCTTGTTAGTGGTGGATGAAAATCATGAAAGGAGCTTGCTTTCTTTGTTGTCTCTTAAGGTAGGAGGGGGATTATTCTCTTCAACCTATCTTGGTGGTGAGGAACACATCTTTGTGGTATAGTGAGGAGCCCATGTGCGGGTTACCCTTTTGGTAGTATGATCTTTAGATGTGTTGTGATTGTTTGTGTGGTATGATCTTAACATATGTTGTTGTGAAACTTAGTGGATTTGGAATGCTTGAATGCTTGATATGTTTGGAGTTTTTCTGCACTTCCAGTGGGTTGCACAGCCTAGGCTGTGTAAGGGTACACGGCCTAGGTCATGAAAGGGTACACAGCCATGTAATGTGACAGGCCATGACAGTGAGTGAACTGAAATGGAAATGGTCCTATATTCCAAAGGAGTACATGGCCTATGCCATGTAATGTGACACGGCCGTGTAGGCCAAACTGTGTAATGTGACACGACCGTGTAACATAGGTGATGAAAAATTATGGGTTTTCTAGTCCCTTGGAGGTTCACGGTCTCCCTGAACACTTGATATGAGGCTTCTGTACTAATTTAAAACTTAGTTAATGGAATGATTAGACACTTAATTAAGACTTCATAAAATGTAAAGGATAAAGAATAAGCCCTTAATCTATAGCTTAGAGTGGTTATTGGATAAAGAAAGAACATGAGTATGAGTGAGGTAGTGAGGAACTTAAGATAATCAATTTAAGTGAACTTGATCTGAAATGTAGGAAATGACCCATCTAATTGAGAGTGATAACGGTTAGATGAAAAGTACTAGAGAATTTCCCTAGAATGGTTAATGGAATAATATAATGAAATTGAAGCGTGACAATCTTATCAACTTTAAAAAGTATAACTTGTTGTGGATCCGAGAATGGGACCAAGAATTGTTGATAAATGATTGGGCTTGATATGGCATGTGATTTTGGACAAGATGTGCTATTATTATGAATCTATATATGTATATATGTATGCATCGAATCCATATGCATTGAGGCATGATTGAGAAAGTCTGACATGATGAGCATGATGAAACATGCATTGAGAAAGTCCGTTGGACTATGTTTGAAAGGCTGTATCCCTAGGAGATGAATCACACCTATGTGCGGGTACGAATAGACAAGTGTAAGTCATTGGTTGACTTTACCTCACAATGGGCAGTTTGTAGCTCTTCTGTCCATGGGTCAGACCAATGCAAACGCACTGACGATCTAGACCAAGACACTATCCGATATCGCGATCTAGTGTAAAATGTCTTGTACAATGCCATGATGTGCATGTTGATAAATCAAGAAATTATAAGCACTTGTTAGCCGCGGCAGCCGAGTTACAGATATGTCTCTTGATCATTTTCTCCGATGTTGTGTCTAGCTCCATGGAGTAGGAATTTGGTACCATTGTGCACGTGCATAGTCTGTTAACATATTCATTTGGCATAAATAAATATGATTATGAGAATGTTTATTTTAATGATAACTATGACCACTATTCTATTAAATTGTTTACTATCTGTACATTGATGTTGTTTATTATGTATGCTATGCTGTAAGGCGTCCTGCGCCGTTTCTGTTTCTTACTGCCATAATTGGTAATGAAGTTAGATATCTCACATCCTTTCTGTATTCTGCTATTCTGTATTTTATCTATGTTTCTTAAAAGACTGAGGCAAGGAAGGGCCTGAGTCTCCTGATTTTGGAACGAACTAGTTATCTGCTTGACCATGGCATCCCGACGAGGCTTCCTAGGGTATGCCAGGCTGAGGTTCCATGGAGGCGTGGATTGCTGGCACGTTGATGTGAACACCAAACGTTGGTTCTACGTGGGAGAGGTGACAATATCATTGGCTTGGGGCCGCTACGATCCACTATTCTTTTCCTTGGACGTTTATGTATCGCTGGAGTTCTACATGCCAATACGCGATATGTGGGGTGATCGTGAGTACACTCCACACAAGGACTCTTTCCCGTCTTCTGCACGAGCTCCTGCATATGAGTCTGTTGCTCTTGTGAGGATTTTCTTTTCTGAGGAGGATCCTATGGAGGAGCCTGAGGAGGATCTAGCTGAGGTTCCTTCTCAGTAGCTGTTGGGGGCTTGATATTTTTTGTAGTCTTGATGGCTATTTGTACATAATATTTTTGGGGCATGTAAAGCTTCGGCTTCTTTTTTATGAGCCTTAATATAATTAATGACTTACAATCTGTATCTAAACATATATATATATATATATATATATATATATATATATATATATATATATATATATATATATATATAATATGTATCTTTTGCATGAATGTATAAGTTGATCTTTATGTTTTTCGCTTACAAAAAAAAGAAAGTATATGTATGTGGAAGAGATCAATTATGTTAGGATATTTCATTGATGAGCAGGATAATACCTATAAATAATATAATAACCTGGTCTAAATAATTTTCTTTTGAATTTCGTCTGTTTGGTGTGTCGTCCTCTCCTCCTCTTGAGAAAGGAGGCGTTACAGTATCAGGATAGTTACTTCTAAACCTAAACATAAACAAAACCTATATAGTAACTAATAATGTATAATTATATAGAGCTTTTGATGATAGTAAGGAGAACAAGATAATTTTACAGGACTAAAAACTCATTCTTTACTACGAATTTACATTATATGTCTGAGATAAGCAAAAGAACTCAAACAAGCCACTGAAGCATAAGTACAAAATTAATTAAGTTAAATACATGAATAAGAATATATATACAAGTAGTTAACTAGGTCTTCATTGATCTCCTTTTCTCCTGTGCTCCTATGCTGATCAGATGTTGGATTTACCATGGAAATAAGGAATTGGGGTGAGAATCAAAATTTTCAGTAGTAAGTTTAAAACATGACATCATAATAAATCTAGCTACTTCAGGAAAAAATAAGCTTATATATATATATATATACATGAATGGAAAGATGGCACAAGTCAAAAACTCAGTCCTTTCCCTTCCTGAAGTACAAATTCCATTTATAAAATAAGTATTTCAATCAGTACATAGTATTTTAGCTCAAATCACCATAATTGTTTAATATTAGCAAAATGGCAATTAAACTAAAACATCCTACATCATCATACACCATTAAGTACCCATCAATTGTTCATCAATATAAAATAAGACAATTGCCCATACAATTGTCATTTTATACAATGCATGATCATGTATGATTATGCCTAAGATATGCCCTAAGAAATGCTTGTGTCATGGTTTTACAAAACAAACTTTGTTTTAGAGAACACATGTTATTTGAATATTTCCAGGAAGTCCTATTGTTCCTTGTATTGTTTTTGGGTAGGCAAGACGCCCTTTTGTTCCTTGCACTACCAAACATTCATAATTTTGGCATTAGGAGCCCTTTTGTCCAAGCCATTGGATTACAATACATGGAAATAACAAATAAAAAGTTTGAAAACCAAAATATGCAATTATATTTTAAAATCATTTCTTCATTCACTTTCACATAATCAATATTTTCCTCACGTAATAAGGAAGCAAAACCTTAATCATCAAGCCTTTCATTCATACATTATATCTTATACTTATAGAGAGTGAGTGACTCACTCAACCTCAATCTCCCCCTTATTCTTTTATTATTATGTTTCTCAACATCATTCATAATCAATCATTTCCTTCTCTTTTAAAGATAAATATCCCAAAATTCTCATAAATATTTCAAATCAAATTTCTATAAGCACTATCCATTCAATTATATATTCTAGCTCAACCAAAGCAATTCATAAGCTCAACTTGAATATTTAAGGAGCAATAATCTTTAATATTAATATATCAAGTGTATAATTTCCTTTTGTACATCACATTCTATGAATACTCAACATACTTTAGTTCAAGTAAACATTATCCATAGTCATTAATGAATCAAATATAATGAAATCCCAATATCAAGTACATTAAATCGACTCCGGTTTTTAATTGCACATGTAATTCCATGCATTTTCAATTTAACCATCACAATTAATTACCAAGCAACAACAAGAATAAAATTACAACACAAATTCTTTCCTTGAGTTCAAGACAAGCATTATTCCAAGATGAATAATCTAGCCAAATAGCAACATATAACTACATAATTATGACCACAACAAAGCATAAATCCACAATTTCATGTTCAATCAAGTAAACAAACTCTAAACTTCATTAAACAATCAAGAATCGAATTCACTATGAGCACAAGGTTAAGAATTTATTAAAAAAAAAATCAACGTACATGTAGTATCACAACAAGCTTCAAATAACTAAGATTATCATAAAAATCATTAAGGACAAGCCAAGAATGTCAAAAGCTCCATTTCAGCCAAATTGAAATGTTAGTTACAAAAATCAATATGTAATCCAAGTTATAGAAACAATTGATGCAGATTATAAGTTGCAAACCCAAGTGCAGGTTGTTTCAAGTAATAAATTCTCGTGAGTTTGAGGTCGATTCACAGGAAATTGATGAAGAAAAATTCTTTGAGGTAAAGAGAATATTTGTCACAATACTAAAGGTGATAAAAGTTGTTCACAGATGAAAACGATTTGCTTGGGCTAAGAGATTCACTCTTGGTAATAAATTAAAGACAATATTATTTCTTTTTATAACTCAATTGAAATCACGCATAATGGAGGTTCCAATCGAAAAATATAACTTTTAAAGTTCAATTAAGATTATATATGTAATCATATTATGGTTCCTTTAATTATCCACCAACACATGTAAATGGTCTCAAGCATCCACTGTGTCAATGTCTTATCTACAATAAAACAAGATCTTCATTATACAAGAAGGGTTTCTAACACATTTTTTTATTGATTTTTTTTTATTTTTTTAAGATGAACATAATATACACATTTTTTTAATTAAACATTTTTTTTTCACTAACCATTCTGCACATACACTCCCACACTTGTTCAAGAACTCATCCCATGACAAAACTAATGTTCTCTTATTCCCTAAGGTTAGGTAAGAACATGGTTTTTCTTTCAAGGCACATAATGAGCTCGAAACAAAGAATGGTCAAATTAGCTCAAAGGGGTTAAGCAAGGGGAAATAGGTCATTTCCAATGCCTTACGTTGGCAGGAATCAGAGAATTTCCAAGAAGTCATAAGAGTGCTTGAAATCACATTGACACAATATGCTGCTAAGCAAGGCTGCCTATTTGTGCATCAATCATTCTTGGCTATTTGGTTAAAGTAGCTATTTCAAGAAAAATGCTTCAATCATGTTTATGTATGCATGTGAAAATGTAGCCTAAAAAAGAATCAAAGCAAGTTCTAGAGTAATAATTCCATGGGTGAAAATCACACAAGAAAGAAGAGAATAGTACAAATGTTTAATCCATTCATCAATAGACTCAAAATCTCACAAGGCATAATTCTATCATTCTCAATCCATTAATTCAATATCCATAACCAAGCATGTGAAATTTAAGAAAGAAGACAATTTATTTAATCATGGTATGATCCTTGAATTTGAATTGCTATGTCTACACAAAATAGTTACTACCCCAACTAAGATGCACCTCAAGAGTAAATTTACCTCAAGGCCATAATTTACTCTTTACTCTTCCATCCTTAACTAGTTTTATTGTAAGTAGGATTCTGACAATCATATCAATAAACATACTCCCCAATTAAGATGAATCTTAAGAGTAAAATTTACTCCTTACTCTACTATCCTTAACTGATTTAGTAAGTTACTGACAATCATATCATACTTCCTAATTTTTTTTTTCAACAACTATCCTTCCCCCTAACCAAATCACAACATTATCCTCAATGTCAAAACATAGATAAGTAAAGGATAGAAGACGTTACCTGTTATAGCAATTACTGAAAAGAGAAACCTGAGACAAATTTAAACAGAAACAAAGTACAATAAATAAAACCAAAGCTTAAGGAAAGTTATAGATGAAGTGTCAGATCACACACACGTTCCTTGCTGCCTCCCGTACTGCTTCCTTCTGACCAATCTATCTGAGCTATTACTAGTTTAGGTTCATAAACAAAAGTTTATAATTTATCAATTAATTTATCAATAATAGAAGCAGATATAAGGAGTCATCTTACCGAATGTGTGATAAAGTTTTGTTCCACAGCATGGTCAATAAAAGATAACAAATTATCAAAGAAATTATTAACATTCAACAAACCTATGGGTTTATGGTGGATGTTCAGTTGGACCATAGAGATAATTTGAAAAACTTCTTCCAAAGTACCAAAACCACCCGGTAAGGCAATGAATGCATCAGAGTTTTCAAGTATTGTCCTTATTCGTCCATGCATAGATGATACTTGAATTTCAAACCCAATTGTCTTTCCAATGATGTTCCTTCGAGTTAAAGGTTCAGGAATAATACCTAAAACTTGACTGCCTCCTATATGTGCAGAGAGTGATATAGCCCCCATTAACCCAATGCAACCTCCCCCATATACTACACGAATATTCCTCACAGCAAGTGTTTTACCAGCAGTGCTTGCTGCGTTTACAAACTCTAAACCCTTCCCATAACTTGTCCCACAAAATACACAAATATTAGTAAATCTACAAACAGAAGAAGAAGCTCCCTCCATTTCTACACTCATACTCCCTTTGAATGATTATGAGTTAAAGGAAAGTGAAGAAAATGAAATGTTTAAATAGGGAAGAGAATGGAAAAAGTAATGATAGCTCCTATATGGGTAGGTTGGCTGTTTTCAGAAAAGTTTGAAACTAAGAAACTTTTATTTATTTATTTTATTTATTTTTAAATAAAAATACTTTCATACAACGGGATTAAGCATAAAAACCTATGCCCTTAAGCCAATTAGGGCGACTCTCAATGTGAAGTTGGTTCTAAGACTACAATACCCCCAAAGAACCTTCTAAACAAATGGGGGTAAGGATCCA
The DNA here is from genome assembly GCA_029884595.1 of Ormosia semicastrata. Taxonomy (NCBI): domain Eukaryota; kingdom Viridiplantae; phylum Streptophyta; class Magnoliopsida; order Fabales; family Fabaceae; genus Ormosia; species Ormosia semicastrata. The sequence goes on from JAQQTO010000060.1 coordinate 85,010,963, forward strand.
TGCATAAGGATTTCGTGGACTAAATACCAAGTTACTAACAACCTGATGAAAGGTGAGTGTATACTCACTTGAGAATGGGATGAAGGTAGTCTGCTCTTTCGGCTTTGTGCTAAAGTATTGTTGACCAGTATTAGATCCATTCAAGACCAGTGCAACATAGGGCTCCCAAAAGGGACAAGTGGCCATAATGTGACTGGATGCCTCACATGTGGGATACAATCCACTTCACTTTGTTTTTTAATAAAGAAGGCTGGATCAGGATGCGCGCATTTCCCCATACACGTTTTGTGTTTACTAAGGCCAAACGTTTTCTTGATCCTCTAATGCAATTGGTATTTAATTATATCCTGAATAACCATCAAGAAAACAATAGTAGGGATGTCCTGCTACTCTTTCCAGAATTTGATCAAGAAATGGTAAGGGGAAATGATCTTTCCTAGTGGCTGCATTCAATTTTCTAAAATCAATACACATACGCCAACTGGATGAGACTCGGGTAGGTATTAATTCACCTTTTTCATTTTCAACTACTGTTATTCCAGATTTCTTAGACACAACTTGTGTAGGGCTTACCCACTGGCTATCAGAAATAGGGTAGATAATTCCAACATCAAGTAATTTAAGAACTTCAGCTATAACTACCTCTTTCATGTGTGGATTTAATCTTCTTTGAGGTTATTGAGATGTTTTAGCATTATCCTCTAAATATATTCTATGTGTACAAATTAATGGATTAATGCCTTTTATACTCTTTAATATCCATCCAATTGCACTTTTATGCCTTTTAAGTACTTCTAACAACATATCTTCTTGTTCTCCAGTAAGGGTTGAGGAAATTACTACTGGGAACCTTTGTTCTTCTCCCAAAAATGTGTACTTCAACCTAGCAGGTAATGACTTTAATTCCAGTGTTGGTACTTCATCATGGGTATCATCATTCATGGGTTTTAGATCTTTGAATTTTGGCTTTCATCCTTTGTATTCCATTACCTGTCTATAATCAAGCAAAGAGCATATTTCAAAAATATCATCATCTAATTGCGTACATGAATTAAATGAATTAATTGAACAAACTTCTAATGGGTCAAAAGAACTCCCATTTTGAAGATGATCATCTATAATGGCCTCAATCCCATCAGTTTCCTCCTTTTCGTCATAGACTTCTTGTGGTTGCTTGCACATGTCGAAAACATTAAGCTCCAATGTCATGTTTCCAAATGTTACCTTCATTAATCCATTTCTACAATTTATCAAAGCATTATATGTTGCTAAAAATGGATGACCTAAAATAACAAGAATTGACTTGCAACTATTAACCAAAGGTTCAGTTTCCAAGATAATAAAATCCATAGGGAATATGAATTTATTAACTTGTACTAACACATCTTCCACTATTCTTTTTGGAATTTTAATTCATCTATCGGTAGGTAGAAGAGTTACAAAAGTTAGTTTTAACTCACCCAGGTTGAGTTACTGATAAACTGAATATGGAAGCAAATTAACACTAGCACCAAGATCAAGTAAAGCTTGTTCAATTTTATGTTCTCCAATAATGCATGAAACCGTAGGACAGCCAGGGTTTTTATGTTTCAAAACATTATTGCTTTGAATAATGGAGCTTACTTGTTCAGCCAAAATGCATTCTTTTTCACATTTAATTTCCTTTTAACAGTGCATAAGTCTTTCAAAAATTTTGCATAACAAGGAATCTATTTGATAGTATCTAACAACGGAATATTGACCTTCACTTGTTTAAAAATTTCATAAATATTAGTATGGAGGTTCAATTTCTTTGGTTTGTTTAATGCTTTAGGAAATGAGGGTGGAGGTGAGAGTTTAGTCTCATTTTGGATAGATGGTTTATCAACCTCTTCCTTATCTTGGGGAATTGACTCATTATCTCTCTCACAAGATTCAGGAACTTGTTTTTCAATAACTTTTCCAGTCCTAAGAGTTATCACTGACTTGACTTAATCTATTTGTTAGTTTTCTGAACTATCCTTATTTAGACTGTACTAACCCTTGGGATTCGGTTGAGGTTGAGAAGGAAATTTTCCTTTCTCGTGAATAGTGAGAGCAAAAGTAATTTTGGTAAGAGTATCTTTTATGCCATTCATGGTTTGAATTTCTTGGTTATTAATAGCCTCTTGCTTTTCTATGAATGTATGTAATGTTCCTTCAAGGTTTTTCCTATATGGTGGGACGTAAGGTGCATATCCTTGAGAATTCTGAGAGTCTTGTTGTGCCTGAGGAGGTGGTGATTGCATAAATTGTACTTGATTATTAGTCCTCCAGTTGAAGTTTGGGTGATTTCTCCGTCCTAGATTGTATGAATCTGAAAAAGAAGAAGTGAATGGCTTTTTAAAATTGTTCATTGCATTTACTTACTCATGTACAACTTCTTTAAAAATAGAAATTTTTGGACATTCATTTGTTGAGTGTCCTAATTCATCACAAATGCCACAAATTTATTCATTTTGTAAAGATTTGATTTCTTTCACTTTCCCTGATTCTATGGCTTCAACCTTTCTAGCCAAAATAGTGTACCTAGCATTTAGATCTTCTTCTTGACTAAGATGATGTTTTTCTTTACTAGCATTTGTAAGGTTATATCTAATTAAATTTTCAAAAGGATTAGTACCATGCTAAGATTGAGAATTTTCAGCTAAATGGTTTAAATAATCAAAAGCATCTTCAAGTTCTTTATCAAGAAACTCACCATTGCACATTATTTCCACAAATTATTTAGTTTCAGGTGTTAAACCTTCATAAAAGAAGCTTATAGTGCGCCATTTTTCAAAACCATGATGTGGGCAAGAATTTAAGAAATCTTTTAAAACATTCCCAACATTGAAAATATGCTTCATTTGAATTTTAGAAAAAAATTTAGATTTGTCTTTTCAAAGCATTGATTTTATGTGTTGAAAAAAATTTCTTGAAAAACTCACATTACATTTCTTGCCATGTGCCAATTGATCTTGGTTTCAAAGCGTTAAGCTAAGTTTTTGCTTTATCTTTCAAAGAAAAAGGAAACAATTTAAGCCTAACAATTTCTTTAGTGCAAGTTTGATCATTAAAAGCAATACATAGTTCCTCAAATTCTTTCAGATGTAAATATGAGCTTTCAGATTCTAAACCATGAAAATTATGAAGTAAAGAAATCATACCTGGCTTAAATCTAAAATTGTTAGCATTAAGTGGAAAGACAAAACATGAAAGACTAGAATTTCGAGGTGGTTGCAAATATTCACGCATGGTTCACAATGGTTGAATTTCATGTTCATCATGTACACCTTTATTTTCATCCATTGTTTCAATTATGTGTAATTGTGATTCAAACAAATCAATATATAAAGTACCAACATTAATTTTAACCAAATGACCAGAATTTAAATCATGATACTAATTAAGTATAAATAAGTGACTTAAAATAAAATAAAAAATGTATAAGCTGGCAGTATAAATCAGCCATTAAATATTAAAAAGGATGTGGTATAAACCAGTCACCAAATAAATATTAACAAGTAGTAAGGTAGTAAACTGATAAAGTAAAAAGTTAGATAGTTAGTAAGAGAGTTAGATAGTTAGTAAGTTGTAAGTTAGTAAGTTAGAAAGTTAGAAATAAACTGCAAAAAGTTAAATACAGAAAATAAAATACAAAAAGTAAAATACAAAAATAAAGTGCAAAAAGTAAAGTGCAAAATGTAAATTTAAAACATGATCGGAAAGTCAATTTTTTGCTCCAGCGAGAGAGAAGAGAAGAAAAAAAATTATTTTATTAATGATTACAGATTATAGAGGAAGAAAAGAGAGTTTCTCTCTCTAAGCAAGTACATTAGTACGCAAGAAAATTAAAAGTTAGTAAGTTAAAAAAGTAGAGAAAGAATATACCAGATGATGAAGTTTACTTAAAGAAAGAAAACCTCAATAAATTAAAACTTCAAATCAAGTTCCCCGGCAACGGCGCCAAAAACTTGTTTCAAGTAATAAATTCTCGGGAGTATGAGGTCGATCCACAGGGAATTGATGAAGAAAAATTCTTTGAGGTAAGGAGAAGATTTGTCACAATACTAAAGGTGATAAAAGTTGTTCACAGATGAAAAGGATTTTCTTGGGTTAGGAGATCCACTCTTGGTAATAAATTAAAGACAAGATTATTTCTTTTTATAACTCAATTGAAATCACACATAATGGAGGTTTCAATTGAAAAATACAACATTTAAAGGTCAATTAAGATTATATATGTAATCATATTATGGTTCCTTTAATTATCCACCAACACTTGTAAATGGTCTCAAGCATCCATTGTGCCAACGTCTTATCTACAATGAATCAAGATATTCATTATACAAGAAAGGTTTCTAAATTGATTGAAAACAACATACAACACATATAATGATCACTTAAAAATATATCATTTAAGCACAAGAAGGAAATTAATCTAACCTCAACTTATTACCAAAAGCTTCACCCTTTCACCCAAGTAAAATGAAAATTAGTTACTCATGAATTAAGAAGAAAGAAAGAAAGAAAGAAAGAAGAAGATGATGATGAACATAAATTCAATTTAGAACAGAAGAAAAGTACACAAAGGAAACAATTAATATACAAGCATGATCATAATCTCTAAGCTAACATCCACAAATGATCAACCATTGCTCCCTTTTATAGAGCTAGAGAAGTAAAAAATGACAATAGAGTTGTTTGATGATGAGTACAAAATGCCGAAGGAGTTGTTTGATGATGATGAATGAGTGAAAAATTATGGAGATTCTTATCCATGAAATGTTTCAGTTCTGAGCTGTTGGGAATTGCGGTTACATCACGCAGTGAAAAAATTAGGATTCCCACTGAGGATCCATGCGAAAAGCCATAATATGAGTTTTTTTAAATTATTTACCTCTTGAAGCGTGATCAAAAGGAAGGACGTGAATCACCAATAGCATAATAAAAATGATGTCTGTGCGGTATCCACACGAACAGACTCACGAACGTCCAACATCCGTAAAGAGGAGCCTCACGTCTCACACACAGTGCTAGCTGTGAAGAGAAGAGAAGAAACTTGTCGCTCTCTCACTCACTTTTCTGTAGGTGCAGCTAGGTTTCTGATATTGTGTGTCTTAGCAGCCCCTTAGCAGTACTATTTATAATAGTGACTACCTTAAGTGAGTGTGAGCAGCAGCAAGGTAAGTTGTGCAACTCTAGACTCATCTGTTATGAGTCTGACCCATATTTGAATCCAAGTTCAACTTGGATCCATTGCTCCAATTTTAGTCTGCTCTATGTGTGTGACCCTGCAGGTTCTCATTACGTTGGCAATAATATTAAAATCCCATTTTAATATTACAAGCAGTGAGCGGTATCTAGCAACACATCGCTGCTACCCAAGTAATAAGAATTTCAATGATTTGACATAACCTTTCCGTGACCAATGTTTCCGTGTCATTTAGTCCCTTTGTCAAGATATCTAGATTGAACACACGACATAGAATGCGTCCCCTTGTATAGTCCAATCATTCATTTCCTGATACTCGAGTAGACTTTGTAACAATAAATGAAATCAATATCTCATATTGACTCATTTGAGCATGGCCGTGCATTTCGCAGTCTCACTCAATCAGAGAGCCTGAAGATATCGCTCCTGTTATGTAGGAGTGACAAATCCCATCTAGGTCATTCACATCCCTCTGCATGATTTGCGGTATATCCAATAACCAACTTTATAATCACCTTGTTACAGATGACGTTTGATGGTATTAAAACACAACTCCTCATGTAGGAATCGTAGTGATTTCAGGTCAAAAGACCACAGACACCATTATCACTATGAGAATTGCTTATGACACTCACATAACGATCTATGTAGCATTCCCATGGTGGGTCAGTCCAATACATCATTACTCTAATATGTACCCATATGAAGACTTAATATCTCATATCCATGACCCGTGAGATATGGTCATCAGTCTATGCACATACTAGTCTCAATGTATTATTGTTGTCCTAATTAACAATAATACTTGACTAGGGACATTTAAGAATAGTATTATAACCAAAAGGATCTCACGATTAAGTCATCCACTCGATAACCTATGGCATCAAACTTACTATTCTAAGGACTTTATTATGTTTATAAAAAAAGAATACAATAAATGAAATGCCTCATATATTAAAATAAGCATAATAGAATGTATGTAAATACAGACAAATGTATCAGCATCTAGGGCATACATCAACAATCTCCCACTTGCACTAGAGCCAATCAGGCATATGTCTAATGCCTAAAAACCTAGTGCGACCCCCATGCTTCTACTGTGCAAGAGGCTTCGTCAGTGGATCAGCAATGTTATCATCTGTTAGTACTCTGTATATCTCCACATCTCCTCTATCGATGATTTCTCGAATGAGATGGAAGCGCCTAAGTATATGTTTGGATCGCTGGTGAGATCTAGGCTCCTTAGTTTGTGCAATGGCTCCATTATTATCACAATAGAGGTCCACTAGGTCCACAATGCTAGGAATAGCGCCAAGTTCAGCAATGAACTTCCTAATCCAAACGGCCTCCTTTGCTGCATTAGAGGCAGCGATATACTCAGCCTCTGTGGTAGAATCGGTGACTATCTCCTGCTTTGAAGTCTTTCAGCTCACAGCCCCACCATTTAGGCAAAAAACATAACCCGATTGCGATCTGGAATTATTCTTATCGGTTTGGAAGCTAGCATCAGTGTAACCCTTTACAACTAGCTCTTCCTCGCCTCCATATACCAAGAATGAATCCTTAGTCCTTCTCAAGTACTTAAGGATGTTCTTGACAGCAGTCCAGTGACTCTCACCGGGATCAGACTAGTACCTACTCATCATGCTCAAAGCATACGAGATGTCTGGTCGAGTACATAACATGGCATACATGATAGATCCAAATGCAGATGCATATGGAATCTTGCTCATGCGATCCCTCTCATTCTGGGTGGAAGAGGATTGAGCCTTAAATAGGCTTACACCATGCGACATAGGCAAGAGTCCTTTCTTAGATTTATGCATGTTAAATCGTCTTAACACTTTGTCTATGTATGTACTCTGACTTAGGTCAAGCAGTCTCAGTGATCTATCTCTATGGATCCTGATACCTAACACATAGGTAGCTTCACCCAAGTCCTTCATAGAGAAGCAGTTCCCTAACCAAGTCTTTACGGACTGTAGGGTAGGGATGTCATTTCCGATAAGTAGTATGTCAACTACATACATTACCAGAAAGACAATAGTGCTCCCACTAACCTTCTTGTAGACACAAGATTCTTTTTCATTCTTGATGAACCCAAACTATTTTATTGTATCATCAAAATGAAGATTCCAGCTTCTAGAAGCTTGTTTTATTCCATAAATAGATCATTGCAACTTACACACCTTTCCAGCATCCTCTGGAGTGGCAAAACCCTCAGGTTGTGTCATGTACACATCCTCGAGAAGATTTCCATTAAGGAATACAGTTTTGACATCCATTTTCCAAATTTCATAATCATGGTATGTTGCAATAGCAAGCAAGATCCGAACAGATTTAACTATCGCAACTGGGGGAAAAGTCTCATCATAGTCTACACCATGAATTTGTTTGAAACCTTTAGCCACCAATCGTGCCTCAAAGGTATGCACATTAGCATCCATGTCAGTTTTCTTCTTGAAAATCCACTTGCACCCAATGGGTTTTACCCCTTCAAGTGGGTCAACCAAGGTCCATACCTGGTTGGCATACATAGAATCCATTTCAGATCTCATGGCCTCAAGCCATTTCTCAGATTCTGGGCCAATAATGGCTTCCTGGTAAGTCACAGGCTCATCTTGATCCATAAGCAATATGTCACATTGCTGGGTCATGAGAAATCCATATCTCTCTGGTTGATGACGTATCCTGTTAGACCTACGCAAGTCTTGTGCTATTAGAGCAAGTTGTTGTTCCACAACATTTTGTGGAGGCTGCTCTATTTCCACCATTGGTTCATTGCTGCTTTGTGAAACTTGAACTTCTTTAAGTTTTACTTTTCTCCCACTGGTTCCTTTGGAGATAAACTCCCTTTCTAGAAACACAACTATCCGTGCGACAATACTTTGCCCTCGATAGGATTATAGAAAAAGTATCCCTTAGTTTCCTTTAGATACCCCACAAAGAAGCATTTATCCGATTTAGGTCTAAGCTTATCAGAAACTTGACGTTTCATATAAGTTTCGCAGCCCCAAATCTTCAAGAAAGATATATTGGGCCGTCTCCCTGTCCATATCTCATATGGTGTCTTTTGAACCACCTTAGATGGAACACGGTTAAGTGTGAAAGCTGCTGTTAACAGAGCATGTCCCCAGAAGGAGCCTGGAAGGTCTGCATGACTCATTATGGATCAGACCATGTCCAATAAGGTCCGGTTCTTCTTTTTAGAGACACCATTTCATTGTGGTGTTCCTGGTGGAGTGAGTTGAGATATTATCCTGCACTCTTTCAGATGATCATCAAACTGTTGGCTTAAGTATTCTCCTCCTCGATCTAATCAAAAGATTTTAATACTCTTGCCAAGTTAGTTTTGTACTTCATTCTTGAACTCTTTGAACTTTTCAAAGGATTCTGATTTGTGCTTCATAAGAAATACAAATTCATATCTACTGAAATCATCAGTAAATGAAATGAAGTATTGAAAATCGCCTCTAGCGAGTGTGTTTAATGGCCCATATACATCACTATGTATAAGGCCTAAAAGATCACTAGCCCTTTCACCTTGTCCAGTGAATGGGGCCTTTGTCATCTTCCCCAATAAACAAGATTCATATATCTCATACGATTCGAAATCAAACGAGTCCAAGAATCCATCTTTATGGAGTTTGGAGATGCGTTTCTCATTTATGTGGCCCAAACGACAATGCCAGAGAAAAGTTGCGTTTAAATCGTTTGATTTAAACCTCTTTGTATTTATGTTATAGATGGGCGTTTCGAGATCAAGGACATAAAGTCCATTACTCAATTGTGCACTACCATAAAAAATATCATTCATATAAATGGAAGAACACTTGTTCTTTATAATAAAAGAAAAACCTTTCTTATCTAAACAAGAAATAGAAATGATATTCCTGCTAATAGCAGGCACAAAATTACAGTTCTCTAACTCTATTACAAGCCCAGTGGGCAAAGATAATAAATAAGTCCCTACAGCTAATGCAACAACCTTTGCTCTATTTCCCACTCGTAGGTCAACTTCGCCTTTCGTCAATGGTCTACTGCTCTTTAGATCCTGCACATTTACACAAATGTGAGATCCATATCCAGTATCTAATACCCATGATGCAGAAGTAGATAAATTGACTTCAATAACAAAAATACATGAAGTGGAAGTTTCACTTTCCTTCTTTTTCTTGAGCTTCTCCAGGAACTTAGCATAGTTCCTCTTCCAATGTCTAATCTGACCATAGTGGAAGTATATACCTTCCTTAGCCACTCCACCCACTGGTTTCAAGCCAGAAGTGCTGGGCTTGGACTTATCCTTGCCCTTGCCCTTCCAGTTATCTTTGGGCTTTTTCTGCTGTTTCTTGCTCTTATTCTTTTGGACCATCATTATGGCCTTCCCTTTGCCTTTGTTAAAGTTCTGCTCAGCAGTTCTCAACATGCCTAGCAGCTCTGGTAGTGATTTGTCAATCTTATTCATGTTGTAGTTCATGATAAATTGACTAAAACTTTCCGGCAACGATTACAGGACTAAGTCAGTGGTCAAGTCTTGGCCCAAAGGAAAACTAAGTCTCTCTAGGTTTTCAATGTATCCAATCATCCTGAGTACATGAGCACCAACAAGGTTTCCTTCTTCTAGCTTGCACTGAAACAGTGCTTTAGAGACCTCGAATCTCTCATGCTTGGCCTGCTCTTGGTAGAGCCTCTTAAGGTGTACGATCATATTGTAGGCATCCATGTTATCATGTTGCTTTTGGAGCTCAGAGTTCATGGTGGCCAGTATTAGACATCCGATGTCCAAGGTATCATCTTGATGCTTCTTATAAGCATCCTTTTCAATTCTAGGGGCATTAGCAGCAGGTGGCTCAGGAATAAGCTGTTCTAGTACATACAGCTCTTTCTCTTGCTTGAGGACAATCCTCAAATTCCTGTACCAATCTAGAAAATTCATTCCAGACAACTTGCCCTTCTTAAGGACGGATCGCAGTGATAAGTTACTTGATGTGTTTGTTGCCATGGTAATCTATCAACAAAAATATGCAAAATATAAGTATCATGCCATAAACATATTTAATGAGGTCTTTTAATTAAATATGCCTCCCACTATTTTATTCAAGTCAATGACCCTCAGCATTAACTCAAAAAATCCCATCGAAAGATTTCCTAGTGGGCTAAGATCCATATTTCACCTAGTTTTGAGTCAGCTTTGGCTAATCACCCAAAATTCAGTTATTTAGGCAGGAAACACTTTCCAGTTACATCACATGTAACTCTTGGATAGTTAGGTGAATAACACTTATTCCAGTCCATCTAATGGACTAAAGCCCAACTTCATGCCTCTAAGCCTTCAATCTTATTGAAATGGCTTAGTTAAGTCAAACCCAATGGTTGGCAGTTGGATATTACCTTTATCCTGTTGCATCTTACTAATATAGATAAAGGCATCCTTCTTTGGCAGACTTGCACTTGATCGATACTAGTATTGACGAGTGCCACACATTGGAAGGCATCACATAATGACTTAATATTTACTTTGAGGGAATTTTTATTATTATTAGATCTCACCATTTATTAAATTATTTATCATACTATAAACATTATCCATGCATCTCATACATAAAAGGCATATAATAAAAGTGACATGGTTAAAGCCCCCTAAGAGAGTAGTATAAAGAAAGCCAGCTTCACCAAGCATCTCCCACCAACATCCTCACTTGATGCTGTCTTCTTGTCTCCACATCATAATTACATTATATAGAAACCTCTTTTACATTCGAGGGGAGTTAGGTGAGAAGAGAATGTACAATCAGAATGTAGAGAGAAAAGCACGACACACAGGTCATATTTATAAAAACCAAAAAGCATAAAAGGAGGACTAAGGCCATAACCATGTACCATGCATCATAAAGAACATACAAACTCAAAACAATAATATATTATTATTTTCATGAGTCATAAAATTGGATAGAAAATATTGCACTTTTGAAAAACACACTACGCAGAGGTAGCACGGGGGTCCCGCTGCCCGGTCAGCGGGCGGGAGTGCCGCATGAACGCTTGAACCCTAAAACACATGAACGCTTCATGCGCCGCGGGGAACTCTTGGGCCGCTGTTCAACACTTGAACCATTGCACCTCCTTGACGGCTTTCTTTAATGCCCCTTTGTGGGAGGGAACGTCACATTGTCAATTATAATGCGGAAAATAAAATTGATGAATTAAGACCCGGTTCTTTATAATATAATATAAATTTACTTGATTATAGTCATGTAATTAAATTGGTGAATATTTTTTTTTTGTTTATAATTAATAAAATTTAGTGATAAGGCATAATAACGATGATTACCGTAAATGATAATAAAAGAGCAAAATGCAAGTAAAGCATACATTTGATCAACTTTGTATATTCATATATATATATATATATATATATATATATATATATATATATATATATATATATATATATAATTATATCAAATCTATTTGATTACAAAGCTCGATATACCAAAAAGCAAAACTATACCTGCCCAAAGGATCATACATATACATCCCTAAGATATCAGAAATATATAGCCCACTACAATTAAGACATCAGGCCCCCAAAATAAAACACTAGTAGCCATCAGTAGCTACCAGCAATATCAGTCCTTCAGATGAGGAGAAATCGTATCAGGATCCTCTTTAGGATCCTCCTCGGGAACCTCCTCGGGGTCTTCCTCATCCAAAGAAACCCACATAGGAGCCACAAAGCCACGAGCCGGAGCCCGAGCAGTGGAATCAAAAGAGTCCTCTTGTGAGGTGTAGTAGAGGTCACCCCACATCTCCCGAATGGGCAGATAATACTCCAAACGTAGGCTAATGCAACAGGTAAAGATCGGCGGCTCATGACGCCTCCAGGCCAAATAGATAGACACGCCTCCTAGGTAGACACAGCGATCGGAATTCAGGTTGATGTGCCAGCAGTCCAGCCCTCCAAGGAAGGTCAGACGCACATCACCTAGAAATCCATGCATACGTACCTCCATGCTCCATGGTAGATGCTAATCGTGATCAAGCCAAAAGCTGGGGAAATCGGGAGTTTCAACCTCCTTACTGTCATTTTCGATGGGACATAATATACAAATAGAAAATAATAGAAATACAAGAAAAAGGTAAGACATCCTACCATCATTACCAGTTATAGCAGCAAGAAACAAAACAACGCCAGGCGCCCACATAGCATTTCAACAGTAATAATAATAATAAGCATTTAATAACAGTAATAACAACCAAGCAGTTCCAGGCAGTATACATCAGCAATACAACAATTCCATTTATAAAAATAAACAGATGCCAGATAATACATGGACTCACTATGCACATGCATACAAAGTCAAAATCCTACTCCATGGAGCTAGACACAAACAGTCAGAGAGAAAGATCAGGAGACATGTCTACGACTCGGCTGCCGTGGCCAAAGTGCTATAATTCATCAGTTTATCCATGTGCACATCAAGGCATTGTACAGATAGTCTACACTAGATCACGACATAGGACAGTGCCCGGTTAGGATCGTCGGTGCGTTTGCATTGGTTTGTCCCACGGATAGAAGAGCTACCAACTCTCCATTGCGGGGTGCCCATACCCCAACGCCCCCATGGTCAACAATATGACCTACACTAGTCTACTCGCACCCGTACTATGGTATGTTCAATCCCCTAGGCAACATGGCCTTAACAACAGTCCAAAGGACTTTCACAATGCATAAAGACTCTATGCATAATCATGTATGATCATCATTACATATTATTCTACAATATGCCACAATTGGCCAAACTACATATCAACACATCATTGGTCACTCACATGGACCCACAATATCATAATATTGGAATTAAATGAATTGATACATTTTTAAGGTTTATTATGAATTCTTACTTAAATTTAGCCTTTCTTACAAAGTTTGTCTCTAGAGGAATTCTTTTAGTCAATTAAATTCTCTATTGTAATTCATTCTCATACACTTAGAAAGTTATCCTAAGAGTCTCAAAGTCTCACACTCTCTTGTTCTTTCCCTAATTAAAATTACCCTAAGTCTTATGAAAAATTTCATTCTTGGTTCTTTAAAATTTATGAATCTCAAAGTATATCCTAATCTTCCAATTTTGCTAATTTTCTATCTCATTATCAATAATTTAATCACTTGATTATTTAAGTTCCAAGGTTACCAAAATAGCATAATCAAGCCCTAAATGGCCCATAGAGGTCGTGGCCTCCCTAGGTAATCAAGTTCCTAAATTTTTCATTCCATTAATTTCATATTGTACACTTGATTAATTATGGTTTCCACTTGTTACAATTGTTCACAAAGAACCCTAATTTTGGGCCCCCAAAATCGTGGCCATCCAAGAGAGAATCCAACATCATTTTCTTCCATTTCATGCCTTCCAATCCATTCTAATACATCAATATACATAAATAATCAATCCAATAGCATAAACAAATTGTAAACAACATGTAAACATACTAATCATGCAAACAAAGAATAACCCTCAATAGGGTTTTCTCACAATCAGTCACAAACAAGGTTTCTTAGTGCTAATAGAGGTTGAGGAGGAGTGTCTTCCTCTTACCTAAGAGAAGAAAACAAGAGAAGCCTCCTAGAATTTCCTTGCAATTTTTGGATTGGACACCACTAAGAACCCTAAAATTTCAATCTCATCAAAACAACACCAATGCTTGAAAAATAAAGCATGGATGGTCACCAAGAAGACCATAGAAACGAAAATGAGAAAAGGAAGTGAAGAATCAAGAAGCTTACCCAAAAACCCTAAGCTTGAAGCTTGAATAAAATGGTGAAAATGGAAGTTTTTCAAAGAACCACCAACTAGAGAAGTGTTTAGGAGGTGGAGAGGATTAAGAAAATGGGGTTGGATGAAATTTTTGTGATGGATGAGGCAAGAATGGAGGGCTGGCCATGTGGCTTCTAGAGAGAAGGAGGCAAAAAAGCTTGTAAAAGATGAAGGTAGAGAGAGAAGTGAACAGAAAAATTAAAGGTGATAGCTTTTGAATTTTGAAAACTTGAATAGATTTGATTAAATGAATTGAAGCACAATTTTTTGTGCTCCCAAGTGCTGCAGCCATGAGTGTGTGGAGAGAGGAGAGAGAGTGCATGGCTTCCTTGAGAAGCTTTGCACATTTCTCAATAAAATGCAAAGTAAGCTTGTCTCCTAAATTAAATACTCTTGAACAGATGATTAATTACACTGTTAGAATTATTTTTCCAGTGAATAAATGTTACAGTTGATGAAAATAATATTTTATTATTGATCGGATAATTTTATGATACAGTGATTTTATTTATCAAATAAACCTCAAAAAATGTAAACCTCGCAAATTGTGCCCAGCCTCGGGTTTAGTAAGATCTCCCATCGACACGTTGACAGTTCAAGGTTTACTAGCCTCAGGGAAAACATTTCGTTATCCTGGCTCCGCTCAGCGCGCACACAAAATGAGAAATATACTAAAATATTAGACATTTTCAAAAAAATTCACAAAAATTCCTAAAATTCACAAATATTAGAAAATGGATAATTGTCATGAAATAAACAATTTCCAGAGGCGTTTGACTGACTCTACTCAGTGTGCATGCAAAACGAGGAATATATGAAAATATTCGACATTTTCAAAAAATTCCAGAAAAATTTCCAAAAATCACGAATATTGGGAAATGACTATTCATGATGAAACAAATCATTTCTAAAGTGTTATACTGACTCTACTCAGTGTGCACGTAAAATGAAGAATATATTAAAATATTCGACATTTCTAAAAAAATTTACAAAAATTCCAAAAAATTATGAATATTATAAAATAATGATTAATGATAAAATAAATAATTTTTGGGATGTTATAGCTTCACATCAACACTTGATGCTACTGTCACAAAATAGGAGTAGGGTTTCCAAAACCCCTTGCGCTGCGCCGCTTATGCAGAAACAAGGATTCTATAACCCTTGTTGCCGCAAACCAAGAACAAGGTTTCCTAAACATTGTACGTATCACATACATACCAGAAAGCTTCGCAAAAACATACATCTTGATACAAAACGGTTTTCACAAAACATATGAACATCTTCATGGGTTTTTGAAAACAACATCACAGTTTTGCATACAACACATAAAAAAGAATATGTTTTCGCAAATGGGTTTCATTCGTTTTCTGAAATAACATATTAAATATCCTATCTTTTATAATAAAAAAATAAGAATAGCGAACATGTTATCTCATGCAAAAATGAAAATAGAAAACTAAATCATGGTTTCGCAAGACGCTCTGATACCACTGTTGGGAATTGCAGTTACATCACGCAACGAAAAAATTAGGATCCCCACCGAGGATCCATGTGAAAAGTCATAATATGAGTGTTTTTAAATTATTTACCTTTTGAAGTGTGATCAAAAGGAAGGACATGAATCACCAACAGCGTAATAGAAATGATGTCTCTGCGGTATCCACACGAACAGACTCACGAATGTCCAACTTTCACAAAGAGGAGCCTCATGTCTCTCACACAGTGCTAGCTGTGAAGAGAAGAGAAGAAACTTGTCGCTCTCTCACTCACTATTCTGTAGGTGCGGTTAGGGCTCTAAAATTATGTGTCTTAGTAGCCCCTTAGCAGTACTATTTATAATAGTGACTGCCTTAAGTGAGTGTGAGCAGCAGCAAGGTAAGCTGTGCAACCCTAGACTCATCTGTTATGAGTTTGGCCTATATTTGAATCCAAGTCCAACTTGGATCCATTGCTCCAATTTTAGTCTGCTCTATGTGTGTGACCCTGCAGGTTCTCATTACGTTGGCAATAATATTAAAATCCTATTTTAATATTACAAGCAGTGAGCGGTATTTAGTAACACATCGCTGCTACCTAAGTAATAAGAATGTCAGTGATTTGACATAACCTTTTCGTGACAATGTTTCCGTGTCGTTTAGTCCCTTTGTCAAGATATCTAGATTGAACACAAGGCATGGAATGCGTCACCCTTGTATAGTCCAATCATTCGTTTCCTGATACTCGAGTAGACTTTGTAACAACAAATGAAATCAACATCTCATATTGACTCATTTGAGCATGACCATGCATTTCGCAGTTTCACTCAATCAGGGGGCCCGAAGATATCGCTCCTGTTATGTAGGAGTGACAAATCCCATCTAGGTCACTGACATCCCTCTGCATGATTTGCGGTATGTCCAATAACTAACTTTATAATTACTTTGTTACAGATGATGTTTGATGGTATTAAAACATACAACTTCTCATGTAGGAATCGTAGAGAATTCTGGTCAAAGGACCACAGACACCATTGTCACTATGAGAATCGCTTATGACACGTAACGATCCATGTATCGTTCTCATGGTGAGTTGTTGAGGGTCAAACGTGTTTGCCCTTTTCGCTAACCGCAAGTGCACGGGTCGCACAAGTAATACAGTTATAGAGTAAGAGATCGATCCCATGAGGAAAACGTATTTCTAAGTAAAGCTGAGTATTAACCAATAGTCTAATTAATGCTATCCAAAAGCATTAAATTTATAAATGAATGGTTAAAGAAATATAAAGACTGAAAAGCAATAACTCTAAGATAAATAGATAAATAGAGAAATAAGAATTACTTTTCATTTCCTATTTCAACTAATGAATTGCAATCCTTACAAGCAAAATCAAAGATTGGTTTAGTTAGCTTGAGAATCTGATTTAGTTAAAAGCCTATGTCTAGGTCAATTAACCCTGGTTTCATTTACCCAGTTCACTAAGTTTCCTTGAGAACCAGTGCAAACTCCACTCATTAATAATTTATTCTCAATCACACACTATACATGACTAATAGGTATATTTCTATCCTATTAATGAATCAGCTCATCCAAGCCAATTGAACTTGCCGAACATGTATCAACCACATCATATCTATATTAACAAATCCCTATGTCTAGTTCATTTGTCAATATTAACATCATGCAATTAGTGATCAGCCAACCACAAGCATTAAACACAGATTATGATTGAACTCAACTAAACTTCAATATATACCTAAAAGATTACAAATTTCTCAGTATCTATAAGAAACTACAAAGTAAAACTTATATACAGCCTAGCTAGCCATGAATCATGAGAGTACAAACATATAAATCATGATCATGCAGCAATAAAGAGAGAAAAGAAGAAAGGAAAGGAAGGAAGCTCAATAGATTGTATCCTTTAAGCTTGATTCACCCTCCATAGGAAGGATGGCCTCCAACCTTAGCCTTTTTCGCTTCCTCTAGGTCTAAAAAACCAAAAACCAAAGAAATGCTTCTCCAAAAATGATGAAAACTCTCATAGAAATTCGGTGCAAATCTATTTATAAGCTGAATAAAACAGGGTCACGCCGCGGCGTCCAACATGTCCCGCCGTGGCGCGCTCGTAATTAGGTCACAGGCGCCTGAGGCGCCTACTCTTCAACATTGCGGCGCTCCAGCCTCGGATTTTATCTACTGATGCAGGGGAACGCCGCGGCGCAACCTTATCCACGTCGCGGCGTTGAGTGCTGATCTGCACTTTTGAGCTTCTCTTAGGCTTCCTGGTCCAAGGCTGCTTCAACTTCTTCATTTCCATGCTTCTTTTAAGACCTGCCTATATAAGAGAATTTATCAATTCTTTAAATCATGCAAATGTACTTAATTTGATCATAATCTTGAAAGTATTTACTTAGGATCACAATGGAAGTCATCAGAATGAAATCAGATAGAAATGATGCTAAAACCTTCCATCAATGCTTACAAATAAGGACTAAACTTGCCATGATGCACAGATATAGGGCAATAATAACTTAACTCTACAGAGTTATCACACCCCCAAACCTAGATTTTTGCTAGTCCTCAAGCAAAACAAAATACATTCACAAAGATCAACTGGCAACCTATTTTCAGCCATTTTTAAACATTCCATTTTCACTTAACTCAGGCTAGTATATGATGAATGCATAAACCTCAAAGAATACAGATACCTTAGAATAAGTGTCAAGCATACACAATCTTCATCATGCTAGCATTCATAGCTTCCTTTCATACAAGATACTCTTCCCAAACCATGCAAGAAAAACCTCTTTCATTCAATTCAAATTCACCCAAATGAGGTTATAAACATACAAATGAACATAATTCACAAAATCCACAAGATTGTAATACAACTCTCTCTCCACTAATGTAGATCATGCAAGATTGAGGATCAAAAGGGTCTTTATTAGCTTATAATGTTAGGCCAAGGGTAATGGGTAACAGAATAAACGGATAAAATTAACACAAACATTGAGATACATAAATATAATATTCTAATTCATGAGTCAACAATGATATAGCAGGGTATTCAACAATGTAATCAAAAAACTTGCCAGAACCACTTTGATGCTTTACAAACTTTACTTCACTTTTGCTTTGCTTTTTTTTCATTTTATTGTTTTTTTTTATTTTTCATTTATTTATTTTCTCTTTCTTTGCTCTATTTTTTTCAAAGCAATGCTTTTTCTTTTCTTTGGTTTGCATCTGGTTCCTTCAGGCTCATTTTAAATTGAATATTCATACCCCTAATCATAAGAATCACTTCAAGAAATAATATATATAATGCACTCAACAAACAAAGAAGGTAGGAAGAAAATGACATGCTTTCACATGCATTAGAACGGTTAACAGGTTAACGATCACAATGGTTATGAAAAACAAAATAGACCAAGGATATCATCATATCAGGTAAGCTTTTTAAGGCTCAATCGATCCAAACAATGCCCTAATCATTTCCTCAATCAGACACAACCTAGGATTTCCCCTCAAGAGAGTTGCCAAACAATTTCAAGGATAATCAAATTTTTCACATGTATCATTCATAAACTTTCTTCAAGCAAACATTCATATCCTATCCAAAGTTCAAAAAACATGCAATTGAGAAATTCACCAAGTATAAAAAGAAACTCGAATGCTTAAGCATGCACCAAAGATTACATATGAATTCACAGAACAATAAAGGTCAAATGTATCCAAATCTATCATTGGAACAACCATACACACTAGCCTTTAAACATTACAACACACCAAGTGAAAGGAACGACGATTGTATCTTGAATGAAATTTTCATCAAAACTTTCAAGAAAACCGCTCCTAAAGTTAATATTTAAACTAAAATACTATAACATGTATAAAAACTTCCACAAAAAAATATAACACTAACAAACATACATAATAACAAAACATAGACATATAAACATAATACTTGAAAACATAATGTACTTGCATAAATAATCAAAACATAATGTTAAAGACACCCCCCAAACACGAGGGAAACAGGTGTCCAGATTTGTACAAAAAAGATAAATACAGATAGCAAAAAGTAAATAAATACAATGAAAGAAAAATGCCCTGAATGCACAACTAGAAGGACGGATCATCACTGTCAGGACCCGCGGTATCAGAACCATCACCATCCTCATCATCATCAGAATCGGGTACATCAGCATCAGGTGCATGAGAAGGACCAGCCTGAGTAGGTGCAGCGACCGAAGTGGGTGGAAACGAAGGAACGGGATAATCATGCAATGGAAGCCCTAGACGTTCCGCCATCCACCTCTGTGTCTGCATTTGATATACCAGCATAGTTTCATCCTAGCACGCCAATCAGAATCGTCAGTAGGTGCAGCCTGGGATGGAGCAACAGTCTCAGGAGTAGGAGCTGATCGAAATGCTGGTCTAGGCTCTCCACGAGCCTGCCTCTGGCGCGCTGGTGCTGCAGCAGGAGCTGCCCCGACTCGCTCAATAAATGTATCGTTCAGCGGCTGCCGAACGTCTGTAAGTTCTTCATGAGGCCCCCAACGGACCTGATGTCGGCTGCACAGGATATGTATGAGAAATGGAAAGAAGAGACTCCAATACTCCCTAGCAGACCACCGGATCTGATGGAAGATGAGCATAGAAACATCAATAGACCGACCCTCCATAATAGCATAAATCAAAATGGCTCGATAGCGCGTAACCTCTGAAAGGTTAGCCGACGGCAGGATGCGCGTGCTGATGAAATGGTACCACGCCCGAGCCTCTGGGGTCAAATGAGTACGTGCAAAATATCTAGGCCTGTTCGTCTGAATACTCATGGTCCACATGACAGGCTGAGATTCAGCCAAACAAATCCGTGCTGTGACCACGTTAACATCCAGACCCTCCTCCGGCTCCCATCTACAAAACTCTGTATATTCACAAATCTCCGGAGGTGGAGGAAGTCCCAACGCAGCTCGAATAGCAGCTGGAGAAAATGAAACCACACGACCACAAACTCGAATCGTGGTACTCCCCTCAGCTAGGAAAGCAGCATTCGCGTAGAACTCGCGAACAACTGGAAGCACTGCAGATGACTCTGGATGTTGAGCAAAGGTGCTCCAGTTTAGGTGGTTCAATCTCCGCTCCAACTCTGAATGCAGAGTGCGTGTAAAGGCAAAGCCTCGCTCTAATATAAGAGGACGGGTGATAAGAAGAGTGTATCGCTCAGCCGCCTCAGCTGATATAAAGTGCCTCCTGTCAAAGTCAGCAGGAGGGGGAGAAGGTTCCCTGGGTGGACGACTGGATGAACCTCTAAGCAATACACGGCCTCTTTTTGGAGCCATAACCTGAAAGAAAAAAAAATATGGCAGAAATCAGAATAGGGAATAATAGAAAACAGAAAGCATATGGAAAAATGATGAACTATTCTGCCAATTTTTAGGACTCAACGCCGCGACATGCACAAAGGGCGCCGCGGCGTGCAAAACACAACACAGCGCTGCGACATTCAACATAACATCGCGACATTCAAACTGTTCTTATCAACGCTGCGGCATTCAATCTCACGCCACGACGCGTATCTCTAAAAATTCCAGGAACGCACACCTCAAGGCGTCCAATCCAATCCAAGAATGCATACAGGCATTGTGAAACACTAAAAGCTAATAAAACCTAAACCTAATTAACAAATACTAACTATCTATTTAAGTGAAAATGAACATTATAGGAGAAACCCAAAACAACCGAGAAACAATCGAAAAAAAAAAAAAAAATAAAGTAAAAAGTGACAAAAATTGCATAATAATGTAAAACATACCTTAAAAGAGAGAGAGCGTGGTGAAAATAGAGAAAAAGGCAGAGTAACGCAGGTAACGTGAAAGAGAAAGAACAGAGAAAATGAAAAATGAAAGAGAAAAGGGTAAGAAAATGAAGATACCCAAGCGCCTCTGCAATAAACACCACCGCCCACACGCGCCGCGGCGTGAAACCTATTGCGCCACAGCGTGCATTAATTCCCTCCTAATTTAATTATTTAAATTATTACTATTTACTAATTACCTTTTACTTTTTTTTTACTGCTGCGCTCATAGCGCCGCGACGTTAGGATCTGCAAAGTCGCGGCGCTGAGCTCCCTGTTTTGAAGCCCAACATACATCACGTCGCGGCGCTATCATTTCCACGCCGTGGCGTTATCAGTCATACTGCATAATTATGCAGCAAATTCACTTCAGTTGTGATTTTGACTAAAATGTAGCCTTTAGCAGCACAAAAACTTGCCTACAAGGTTAATTTACACAATATAATACATAAATATACAAAATCTTAAAAAGTGAAATATTTACATAAATATACCTAAAAAGCAAAAATTTGGGTTCCCTCCCAAAAAGGGCCTAATTTATAGTCCCGGAGACTTGTCTCATTGTTCCAAATGCATGTCTATCAATAAGGAGGAGCTTCCTCCTGATTTAAAAAATAAGTTTGATGCAATTGGGATGGCAAGACTTGCAACTCCAAGTTTGGAGTGTGCTCAACAGGTGCATTTAACAAAGGTACCACCATAGTAGCCTGTATCTGATTCATTTCACTATCACAAATGACTGGACCTTGGGCAGGAACACAGATTTCACTGACACCTCCTTCCTTGGATGTCTTCGTCCCATCAAAAGTGTTCACCAATGCACAATCAGCTAGATCGTGAGGGCTTTGTTGTGCATCATATATATTGAACTTCACCTCTTGATCCTGAACCCTCATGATGAGTTCACCCTTCTCTAAATTGATCTGAGCTCTTCCTGTTGCGAGAAATGGCCTGCCAAAAATCAAAGGGACTTTGCTATCCTCCTTCATATCAAGTATAATGAAATCTGCAGGGAAGATAAACTGATCCACTTTAACCAACACGTCCTCAATAACCCCCTTCGGATGAGCAAGGGTTCAGTCCGCCAACTGGAGTGTAACTGAAGTAGGCGAAACTGCTCCCAAACCTAATCTTTGATAGATAGAATAGGGCATGAGATTGATACTGGCTCCTAAATCACACAGGGCATGGCCAGTGAACTTATCACCAATTGTACATGGTATGGTGAAACTTAGGGATCTTGGAGCTTAGGAGGGATTCTCGTTAAGAAGAATGGCACTGCATTCTCGCTGTCAGGGCAACTGTTTCAAAGTCACCAAGCTTTCTCTTCTTTGATAGAATTTCCTTCATGAACTTAACATAGCTTGGCATTTGTTCTAAAGCTTCTGCGAATGGAATGTTGATTTGCAGCTTTTTGAACACTTCAAGAAATTTCTGAAATTGGTGCTCAAGCTTTTTACTCACTTGCCTATTAGCGAAAGGTAAAGGATGAACATATGGCTTGAACTCCTTCTTCTTCTCCTCTCCATTCCCATTAGTAATATCTTGACTTTGCCTGACTTCTGGTCTCTCAACTTCCTTTTCTCTGACAACTGTATGATCCTCTTCAAGCGTACACGGTTCGCGGATTCCCTTGAATGGTTCTCCCACTCCTCAGTGAAATGGCATGGCAGTGCTCATTCGAGACACCCTTTGGATTATTCTCTGTATCACTAGGAAAGGTGCCTTGAGGCCTATTATTGATAGCACTAGCCAACTGCCCTACTTGAGTTTCTAAGGCTCGCATGGAAGCAGTCTGGCTTTGCAACATCACTTCATGTTTTGCTAACTGAGAGTCGGTCTTTGTCATGTAAGAATCCGTCTTGACCATATACTGTGAAAACATATCTTTCAAAGAGGGTTTTCGATCTCGGCCCTGTTCTCTTGATTGGGAAGGATAACTTGATGAATTATAAGGTCTGTCATTCAGTGGAGCCAATGAGGAAGTTCCTGGATTGTCCCTCCAGGAAAAATTAGGATGATTTCTCCATCCTGGGTTGTACTGGTTAGAGTATGGATTACTTTGTTGAGGATGGTAGTTACCAACATATTGAGCAGTTTCTGTACTGAAAGGGCAACTATCACTGGAATGATTCTCTCCACACTTGTTACACAGCACAAACGGGCTTTGTTGATGGCTAATCCCAAAACGATCCACTTTACTTGCAATTGTTGCCACCTGAGTTGATAATGCTGCCATTGGTTCAAGTTCATGCACACCAGCCACTCGCCTTGACCTATTTCGTTCCAAAGGCCATTGGTAGCTGTTAGCCGCCAATTCATCAAGCAATTGGAATGCATCATCAAATGACTTACTCAATAAAGAGCCTCCAGTAGCCGCATCAACTATCGGTCGATGGTGGGGTAGCAATCCTTTATGAAATGAATAAACTTGGTGCCATGGTGGAATATCATGATGAGGATACCTTCGAAGCAAATCCTTGTATCTCTCCCATGCTTCATACAAGGACTCAATATCAGCTTGAGTGAATGATGTGATATCATTCACCATCTCAGCAGTCTTGGCCGGTGGGAAATACTTATTTAGGAATTTACCACACAAGTCATTCCAAGTGCTGATGGATCCCGCAGGTAGAGACTGCAACCAACTCTTGGCTCTATCTCGGAGAGAAAAGGGAAAAAGCCGTAAGCGAATAGCATCATCAGAGACACCATTATGCTTGAACGTGTCACAGACCTCCAGAAAATTGAAAAGATAAGCATTAGGATCCTCCTTGGGCAAACCGCCAAATTGCATAAGATGTATGTATCATTTGAATGATGGCCGGTTTGATTTCAAAATTATTAGCACGGATGGCAGGCCGCCTAATACTGGACTGCAAGTTCTCCATGTGAGAGGTTGCAAACTCCCTTAATGGTCTTGTATGACTATCATCCTCCAACTGAAGTGCAGCATTATCGTCTGCCATGTTAGTACCTATAACAGAATAGATAAACTGAAAACTTAGAATAATATGTACAAATCAAAATTTGAATTAGCATTAATTAGACTCATTGCTAATATCAACTAAATAGAAATAACCGAAATTCCCTGACAACGGCGCCAAAAACTTGTTGAGGGTCAAACGTGTTTGCCCTTTTTGCTAACCGCAAGTGCACGGGTCGCACAAGTAATACAGTTATAGAGTAAGAGATCGATCCCACGAGGAAAATGTATTTCTAAGTAAAGCTGAGTATTAACCAATAGTCTAGTTAATGCTATCCAAAAGCATTAAATTTATAAATGAATGGTTAAAGAAATATAAAGACTGAAAAGTAATAACTCTAAGATAAATAGATAAATAGAGAAATAAGAATTACTTTTCATTTCCTATTTCAACTAATGAATTGCAATCCTTACAAGCAAAATCAAAGATTGGTTTAGTTAGCTTGAGAATCTGATTTAGTTAAAAGCCTATGTCTAGGTCAATTAACCCTGGTTTCATTTACCCAGTTCACTAAGTTTCCTTGAGAACCAGTGTAAACTCTACTCATTAATGATCTATTCTCAATCACACACTATACATGACCAATAGGTATATTTCTATCCTATTAATGAATCACCATCCAAGCCAATTGAACTTGCCGAACATGTATCAACCACATCATATCCATATTAACAAATCCCTATGTCTAGTTCATTTGTCAATATTAACATCATGCAATTAGTGATCAGCCAACCACAAGCATTAAACACAGATTGTGATTGAACTCAACTAAACTTCAATATATACCCAAAAGATTACAAATTTCTCAGTATCTATAAGAAACTACAAAGTAAAACTTATATACAGCCTAGCTAGCCATGAATCATGAGAGTACAAACATATAAATCATGATCATGCAAAGAATAAAGAGAGAAAAGAAGAAAGGAAAGGAAGGAAGCTCAATAGATTGTATCCTTTAAGCTTGATTCACCCTCCATAGGAAGGATGGCCTCCAACCTTAGCCTTTTCTGCTTCCTCTAGGTCTAAAAAACCAAAAACCAGCAGCTGCTCTCCAAAAATGATGAAAACTCCCGTAGAAATTCGGTGCAAATCTATTTATAAGCTGAATAAAACAGGGTCATGCCGCGGCGTCCAACATGTCCCGCCGCGGCGCGCTCGTAATTAGGTCACAGGCGCCTGAGGCGCCTACTCTTCAACGTTGCGGCGCTCCAGCCTCGAATTTTATCTACTGATGCAGGGGAACGCCGCGGCGCAACCTTATCCATGTCGCGGCGTTGAGTGCTGATCTGCACTTTTGAGCTTCTCTTAGGCTTCCTGGTCCAAAGCTGCTTCAACTTCTTCATTTCCATGCTTCTTTTAAGACTTGCCTATATAAGAGAATTTATCAATTCTTTAAATCATGCAAATGTACTCAATTTGATCATAATCTTGAAAGTATTTACTCAAGATCACAATGGAAGTCATCAGAATGAAATCAGATAGAAATGATGCTAAAACCTTCCATCAATGCTTACAAATAAGGACTAAACTTGCCATGATGCACAGATATAGGGCAATAATAACTTAACTCTACAGAGTTATCATGAGTCAGTCCAATACATCATTACTCTAATATGTACCCATGTGAAGACTTGATATCTCAGATGTGGTCATCATTCTATGCACATACTAGTCTCAATATATTATTGTTATCCTAATTAACAATAATACTTGACTAAGGACATTTAAGAATAGTGTTATAACCAAAAGGATCTCACGATTAAGTCATCCACTCGATAACCTATAGCATTAAATTTACTATGCTAAGGACTTTATTATGTTTATAAAAAAAGAACACAATAAATGAAAAGCCTCATATATTAAAATAAGCATAATACAATGTATGTAAATACAGACAAATGTTTTAGCCTCTAGGGCATACACCAACATGAGCTCATGGCATGCATCATTTCTTGGACAAGTAGTCTTCATAAGAGTTGTAGAGAATTGTCTTAGCTTTCCAAAGCCACCAGTTTCAGCTCAAAAGACCACCAATAGCCCGAGATATAGCCCAATTACTATACAGTGTTCAGGCCCAACTACAACTCCTCTGTTCTGACTTCCAAGCCCAATATGACTTTCAAGAAATTTGAACTGACTTTTGGGTTCTTCATGGAAGTTGTAGATATGGATCTTAGCTTTCAAATAGAACTGATTTCAATCCAACAGTTTTCTTATAACTCTAGATATGGTCTAATGAGTACACATAGGTCAAGCTGTCAGGTTTAGAATTCTGGATCTTGCTTCAACTCCAATTTAAATTATCAAAACGTGTGATCTGGATCTTGAGGTCTTCATAAAAGTTGTAGAGAATTGTCTTAGATTTCCAACAGGACCAGAATCACATCAAGCAGATAATTCTAACTCAAATTATAGCTAGTTTACTGAAAAAGCCAAGTAAGAAGATTATACAATGAATAAAATATATTGCTATCAATGTGGCTTTTGCTATCAAGTGAATAGTTGTTAGAGAATTATCTTAGCTTAACAACAAGATCAAAATCGCATCAATTAGATAATTACAACTCAAATTGTAGCTAGTTTACTTAAGAGTGCAATCACCCAAATTAAGGAAAATTGAAGTAATAATTTCTTTAATGATCCAATTAAGCTCAATTTTATAAAATGTGACAAAACTAACTTTATTAAGCCAAATTGAACCGTAAGAAGTCAAGTGAGAGGATTATAAAATGAATAAATTATATTGCTATCAATAATCCATGACAGAGAACAAGATATCAAACTAAAAAAAATAAATCAATTCAAATAAACACTTCACCCCTTGAATCAATTCAAATAAACATTTCATTTGCAGCGCAACATAGGATTATCAACATAATCCACTCAACAATAACAATTTAACACAAGGATATGATAAAAGAAATGAAGAACAAGAAAGTAAACACATAAAATCCTCTATTATTATCACAAGTCAGTCGTGAGTTACTCCAGCAATATGGTCAGAATTTTTTGTTCAAAAACCATGGAATAAGATGAACAATTTAAAGACACGTAGTCCCTACCTCACTTCCTAGCTTCTTCAAGCTTAAATCCTTGGATTTTCTTCACTTTTCCTTCATTTTCCTCTCTCCTTGCTCTCCTCTCTATTTTGTTTCTACTACTGTTTACCTCTGCTTTGGTTCTATTTTGAGAGCTAAAACTGTGTGTAACAATGGAGGAAAAATGAGGAAGGACAATGATGAAGTGAGTGGAGATGGAAGAATGAAAAATGGGGAATAGAATGGTAGCCAAGGGAGGATTTTCTCCCCCTATTTCTGTTTGGTCTTCACATAGGAAAAGATGGAGAATTGATAAAGAAAAGTCTAGAACCATGTACAAAAGAATAGTGACGTCTGGATATAAAAAAGTAACTTAAAATGTTATACTGAAACTTTTGGATCTCGTACGTATACTTTAATTTTCCAAAATTTAGTTTTCGAGTTACTATAAGTCTTATAGAATATTTTAGGACTCAACTTAGTCATCAAATCCATTTTTTTTATAACTTTTCATGTACTACTATTCATTAAATAAATTGAACAATTTTTTCAAATCAAATTGAACCTGTAAAATAAGTAAACATATCTACCTTAAATTATTTTCTATACTAAAATATTCTCCATATTTTACTTTTCATCTCCATGAAATTTCATAATTTTCTGAGTTGCTTAATTGTCCCAACTTTTTTTTAAAGTATCCTTAAAAATACCAGATTAACCCTGTTGACTCTTCAAAAATTCTACAACTCTTATCAATAATTTTTAGCTAAGAAATAAATTTTTCATATTTATTTTCATCATATCAACTGATTCTACAAATACCTTAAGTATTCTCTTATAATCAGTGTTATAGATTTACGCTCAAACTAATTCAAAAAATTACTCGAATTAACAGATAATCTCTTAATAGTATTCTTGAGCTACTATAACCCTGATTATGATCATTAGTTTAGGGAGGGTGTTACATTTTGCATATTCTACTACTATAAGGGGGAGTAGCACTCTGCCTTCCCACACCCATAATGGGTTATGCAGAGGTGCCGTGGGGCTTCTCCCCAAGCAAGTAAGGCCTCCTTTCATATGGCATGATGGGTAATTCGATCGAGTTATCATCCATAACTGAATCTCGACTGTCCATGGCTGGGTGCTGGTGCGTCCCTTAGAAAATTATGGGCATTACAGTGAGGTCAGTTCAGGAAATGTGAGGCCTTGATATATATCTTGCACGTGCGCGCGACGTGGGATCCAGATGTGTGACTCGAGTTCCTAGTGTGAGATCTTGATGCGTGACTCGATTTCTTGGTGCGTGACTCGAGTTCCTAGTGCAAGATCCTGATGTGTGACTCAATTTCCTGGTGCGTGACTCATGTTCCTAATGCATGACTTGAGTTCTTGGTGTGAGATCTTGATGTGTTACTCAAGTTCTCGAAGCGTGGCTCGAGTTCCTAATGCGTGACTCGAGTTCCTAGTGTGAGATCCTGATGTGTGACTCGATTTCTTGGTGCATGACTCGAGTTCTTAGTGTGAGATCCTAATGCATGACTCAATTTCTTGGTGCACGACTCAAGTTGCTAATGCATAACTCAAGATCTTGGTGCGTGACTCGAGTCCCTGAAGCTCAATCTAGATGCGTGATCCTAGTTAGAAATGTCAGGTCCTAATATATATATATATATACACACACACACATACCATGCACGCACACACGCACACGGGCGCGGACACTTAAGGGAACTTATGGGCACTTTTAGGGTGCACTTTGGCACTTAGCATGTGGCACGTGCTCTTGCGCAAGTTGTGGTGGCTAAGTATTGGTCCATGGTTCTTATGCTAAATCTCAGCGCATGACCTTGGTACTTGATGCATGACTCGAGTTCTTGATGGGTGACTCGAGTTCTTAGGGGGTGACTCGAGTTCCTAATGCGTGACTCGAGTTCTTGATGCGTGACTCAAGTTCCTGATGAGTGATCTTGGTGGGTGATTTGAGTTCCTGGTGGGTGACTCGAGTTCTTGGTGCGTGACTCGAGTTCCTAATGGGTAACTCGAGTTCCTGATGCTTAATCATGGTGGGTGACTCGAGTTCTTAGTGCGTGACTCGAGTTCCTAATAAGTGATCCTGGTGGGTGACTTGAGTTCCTGGTGCTTGACTCGAGTTTTTGTTGCTTGACTCGAGTTCTTGATATATCAAGTAAAGAATGGAGAATTTTCTGGTAGTTAGTACAAGTTAAGGCAAATACTGTAACATTCTCCCTAACCTAATAATTCTAATCAGGGTTATAGTAACTCAATAAAATTGGTGGAAGATATTTGATGATTTTGATATTGATTTGGATTGATTTGATCATAAATCTATAACACTAAAGTTGAGAAATAGCTTAAATAAACTTAGAATTTAGCTTAAATAGTTATGAAGATAGAAATAAATATGGAACATTTATTTCTAAGTTATAAAGGATTGAAATGAGTTGTATTAAATTTCAGAGAATCAATTGAATTGAATTGGTATTTTTTTAACGATGCTGAATGAGAGTTTATAGAACTGAAATCAAGAAAATTATGGTGGAGACATCAGGTATAAGATAGAGAATATTTTGGTAAAGAGTACCAATTGAGATGAACATTAGTAAGCTCATTTGCTTATTTCTTAAGTATGCTTTAGCTTAAGAAAGAGTAATGAAGCTTAACTGATAAAATAGTAGTACATGAAAAATTATGAAAATCTGGATATAAGAATTAAGTTGAGACCTATGATTTTCTAGAACACTTACGAAAGTTGGAAAATATGATTTCAAAAGATTAAAATATTTTTAAGAGAAATAGAATTTTCAGGTGGAATCCCATCCTTATCTTATGTCAAAGCAAAAAGAAGAAAGAAAAGAAGAAAATATAAGAAAGAAAAGTGAGAAAAGAAAAGAGAAAAAGAGAGAAGAGAGAAATGGGAATAGAGAAAGAGAAGTAGAAAAAGAAAGAGAAAAATGGAAATAAGGGAAGAAGAAAGAAAAAAAGATCAAGGAAGAAGAAAAGAAAGCCAAGAAGAAAGAAGACAGGAAAAATGAAAGAAGAAAATAGCTCCAAGTTGAGGTAGGGGATTTTTTTTACCTTTTCTACTTTTCCTTTGTTTTGGAAACTTGTGATTTGAATGATGATTTTGAAATAGTAAAGATGATTCTGTATTGATTTTGATTTGGGAACTTGATTCCTTAGCTTGATTCATGATGAGTTTTAAGATTTGAAAAATGGGTTTCATACCCATATTGAGATTTATTATTTTATGAGAGATTTGGATGCATATTTATGATTGTTTGATGTTGACGATGATGTTTATTGGTTTGGTTAAGTTAGAATGGGCTAAAAACTGTTTTTCTGCAAATTTCTGAGTGGTAATCAATTACCATGAGTTGGTAATTGATTACCAAGCTTCTAGAGCTGTGAAATGTGTAATATCCCTTCTAAATTAAACATGACAATATTTATTGTGTATTCAGTATTCATAGGACATATGCGTAATTTATTAAATTGTTATAAGGGACGTACATATAATTAAAAATTTTTGTGTACAAAGGACGTATGTGGAATTAAAAATTTTTGTGTACTAATTGAATTATTTATTTACAGCGAATCCAAAAGACCAACAGAAGATTTTCTCTTAAAAACATTATTAAGATATGTTAAATAGAAATTAATAAAAAATAAGTAAAATAAAGCTTTAAACCCTAAGTAACTAATCTAACTAATTGATTAGTAATTTAGTTAGTTTGTGGAACTAGATTAGTAACTAAGTTAGGCTAGTTTGGTTAGAGTAACTAAGTGTCGTCATGAACCAACCATGAACCAATGAGAACCTAGCCATTTGGTAAGCTTTCTATTGGTTAGAAACTTGGTGAAGTTACACTTGTTAGACTTGACATTGAATAGTTGGAAAATATAAAAGGAAAAAACTTGAAAGGAAAAAGAAAAAGATGAACACTCGAAAGATCCTAGAGGTTTCAGCCAAGGAAGAAGGAGGAGGAAAAAGAGAAGAAAAATAAGAGAAAAAAAGAAGAAAATCCAAGAAACAAGGAGGATCAATGGTTTCCAAGTTACCTTTTTCATCTTAGTTTCTTCTAACTTGAGGTAGGGAGTCATACCTTTCCACTAAAGTTTTCTTGAGTTGTTCTTGTTTCTAAGAGTGTTCTAGTATGCTTTTCACCATGTCTTTGAATCAAGAAGTCTTGTTTATGACTAGTTTTGTTAGTTTAAAACCCTAGGTTACTAAGACTTAAATTGTGTTCTTGAGATTTTGTTTGGGTTTTTATGGAAGTTTATTAAAGAATAAGGTTGTAGGTGGATAAGAATCATCAGGATGATGTTAATTATGAGAAATTATGGTCAATAAATGAAGATTTAAGAACTAGGGTTTTATTCAAATTAATTTGGGAATTTTGGTCTAAACTTTGATTTAATGTGAAATTGATACTAAAAATTGACTTTTGATGCTAGAAATAGTCTAGAAATGATGAAAATGAGAAGAAAACATTCTTTGTCACAATTTGATGTTTTCGGCCAAGCATGCATATTAACATTAGATTTACTTGTTAATGAATTTATTGTATTTTATTATTATAATTATACAAATAAATGATATAGATTTTATTGATATTGAAATCTTGAGTAAATGATTGATTATGTTAATGTCACAAATTAGGAACTACTGATGTAGTTATTGATGAAAGAATGATATTCAAAGTTATGATATTTTATTAGTTGGCTTTGAGCCTAAAGATGTGACATTAATATTTAAGAGAAAAGAATGTATGTCTTCTAGGACCCATTAAGGAGAGTCCATGGGGCTATGACACAGTGGAACTTAATGGGGAGTCTTACATGGGTCACATTTATTGAGTTCCATATCTCCCTTCCCAGGCCATGTAGGGTGATCACTTTTATTGGGTTCCTTTATTGGAATGACCACAGCTAGGGGACACCCTAGAAAGTTTGAGATCTTAACTATGATATGCTATATTATTGGCCATGTGAGCAAGAAGAGAAAGTAAATTTTAGTGGAAAGTGAAATTATGCTATTTAGTATGTATTTTATTGATATAAAGTAAAATTATGTAGTACTATGTTTGAAAAGCATTTTTTTGCAGTGAATGCAACTGGACATAGCATAGTTCAAAATAAATGATTTTCTTAACTGTGTGATTTCCCTACTGAGAATTATAAATTCTCACCCCTTATCTATTATGTTCAGAGAAACAGGATGATATGCATCACTCCATTAATTGATATTGATGCTCACTGTGTTTTCCACCCTAGCATTGAAGAAATACATATAGTGATTAATGGCATTAACATCTGATACTTTATCATGCATGATTCTGACTATTGATAAGCATGCATGATATGATTGCAAATGGATGTATATAGTAGACTTGGCTGCATTGTGGGTGTGCACTATCTACTGATGTATCAACCTCATTTATTTATTCAGACATTTGAGATGTCTTCCTTTTGTAGTTTTGTATCTTTTGGGGTTTTATAAAAATTCTAGACAAATGTACTAGTACACCGGATGTAAATATTAATTATACATCTAGTTAGTGTGATACTAAAAATTTTCTTTTTGTATTTTATTAGAATTATATTCCAGTGATACATGAGTCTTATAGTTTTACAACTACAAATAAAAATTCTAACTTAATTAATTTAAGTATCACATTAATTCCAACCATTGTACGTATTTAATTAAATCTTAAATAAATAAGTAAGTATGTAGTATTCTATCAGTGTTGTTTAAATATAAATTTAAATGAGATACATAGCAATTATTTAGCATATTATTAAAATATAATTAAATTACTAGTAGGATATTACGTTATGGTATCAGAGCAATAGTCTTGGTGTGCCTAGGGTAATGGGTCAAAATTTTTACTATGCATAGTGCATAGGTTAGATAGATATTTCTTGAATTATACTTTTACATATTTGCTTATGTGTGACAATATGGATATTTACCTATGAGTGCTGCGATATTGAGACTGATCACCTCAATATTGCAGTCAAGGTATGAAGAAATATTGGACCTATATATGGTCAAAATTTAGGAAACTGTAAACAATGTAGTAAGGATTTTAGTAAGTAAGAATTATCAAGTATAAAAAAAAAGTGTAAATGATAGCTACATAGAATGCAGTTATTTGTGCCCTATCCTTGTGCTAGAATGGATGCTATGTCCTTGTTTAAATGCATATTTGGAGGGTTTTGTGCTTATATCTGATATATTCTGAATCTAAGCCTTTCTGATGTGTTATTATGCAAAACTGAGCTTTAATGATTATGGATTGAGTAGATTTATATATGTTATTGATTTGGTGTTTTCTCTATGATAGGAGGGGCTCCAAACAAGGTTAAATATGGAGCAATTGAGCTTAAAGAGGAAGAGGAAGCCAAATTGGCATTTCAGCAAGCAACGTCGCGGCGTAAGGCAGAGCACGCCACAGCGCAAAGATGATTTTCAGCTTGGTCATACTTGGACCCGGGGCAAGAGCGCTGCGGCGTGGAGGCGGCTGCTGAGCCTATAAATAGATTTTTATACGTTTTTCTCACATTCTCTCTCCCATTCTCTCTGTTTTTCCGAGTTTTGGCCATTTGGCCATTTCTCTCTTTTTATGTTTTGTTAGTTTTAGTTAGTTTAGGTTAGTTTTAGGTTAGATAGCTTGGCTAGATCTTCATTGCTGGTGGATTGGAGTCTAGGATCAAAGGATTAAAGGAGGATTCAAGCTTCAGAGACAAATCTAATGAGCTTCTTTCTCTCTTTTCCCTTTCTCTCTTATCTTCCTAATCTTTTGTATAGTTAAGCTATGTTTTAGGAATATTTTGGATCCTTTGATATATATTAATAATGTATTTTTCTCTGAGTTTGTATGGATGTTTGATTATGGTTTAATCATTATCTGTGCTTAATGCTTGTTATTGGTTGGCCTCAATTGCATGATCATAATATTAGCAAATGAACTACACATAGGGATTTGTTAATATGGATATGGTGTGGTTGATACATGTTCGGCGAGTTCAATTGGCTTGGATGAGCTGATTCGCTAACTGGATAGAAATATACCTTTTAGCCATGTATAGTAGGAGATTGAGAATAGATCGTTCATGAGTGGAAGTTACACTTGCTCTCAAGGAAACTTAGTGAGTTGGGCAATTGAAACCAGGGTTGATTGACCTAGACATAGGCTTTTGACTAATGAAGATTCTCAAGCTAACCTAATCAATGCATTTGTGTTTATGAGGGGAATTGCATGTTGTTCATAGATGTAGGGGGTGAAGGAGGATTTCCTGAAACCTAACCGCTTTTAGGTTTATTGCTTTTGTAAGTTAGATAGTTTGTATATTATTTTCCTATTTTTATGTCCTTGTCTAGAATTGATTAAGCTATTGGTTGGTAATTAGCTTTATAACAATATCCTTGTAGGAACGAACTTTTACTTTGTATCTGTATTACTTGTGCGACCCGTGCACTTGCAGTTAGCAAAAAGGGCAACATGTTTGACCCTCAACAGTAAAACAGTGAAGAAGAATTCACTCGAAAAGAATATAATAATAATAATAATAATAAATAAATAAATAAACTTATCACTATATAGTTTGACCTAGGAGTTATTCACTCTTTGTGATTGTAAATTTTGTATTTAATTAAGTGTACTTATGTTTGGATTGTTTTGTGATCTTTCAAGTATGATTGTTATGTTTTGTTTATGTTACTGTCTCCTATTTAAGTAGAACAGTATGTATTAATTAGGGATTTGGTTTATTACCAATGTTTGGCATTGTTGTGCTCGAAATGAGGTTGAAATCAGATATAACTTAAATGAGTTTTGTTGTTCTATTCTATATGAAATTTTGGTGAATATGTGCTCTACAAGCTGCTAGAATTTTTGCTAATATGATAGGATTGCTTGCTGCCATAGTTAGCCCAATTCTTAGATGTTTAGCATACTTGAATAACAGTAGTTTCTTGATGGAATTTGTCTAAACTGTGACTGTCCTATTATGAACAAGTCTTTATCATTTAAATGGCTTATATTGTTACCAAGTTAGTTTAGATTTAGGCGAATGGATACTACCCTAATAGAACCAAATTAATTGAGTACCATAAAATACATTCTGCATGATGAACTTGTTCCAAGATACTCTGAATGCTATCTTGTTTGTCTAAAAAAAAAGTTAACTAGTGAATGAGATGTTGTGGAGATGAGAAAGATAATGATAAACTTTTTAAGTGTCAACTAGAGTCTATGAACTAACTCTTAATTAAGGAAAAATGATAAGAACAAACTAAAATTGTTGTTGGAATGGACTAGATGTCTCAAAAAATTAGGTTGTTCTCAATTGTTCTGAGAAATCTATAAATTTTTTTGAAACCTCTGTGTTTAAATATGTTGAGAATAAGTTTGTTTATTGCTTTGCTATTCACGTTAAGGAATATTTAAAAGAAAATGCACAAGCATATGTTCTCTTGTTTTTTTTTTTTAATTCAAAGGAACAACAAAAATTAGAAATTATCCCTGTAGTGAGAAAATTTCCAGAAGTATTTCCCTCTGAAATAAATGATTTACCTCCAGAAAGGGAAATCTCTTTCTCTATTGACTTGATACCAGGAACAAGTCCTATTTCAATAGAAACCTATAGAATGTCCCCATTAGAGTTAAGTGAACTTAAAAAAGCAAATAGAGAAACTCTTGGCCAAGAAATTTATTAGGCCTAATGTGTCACCCTGGGGAGCCCCTATGCTTTTTGCAAAGGAAAAAGGATGGAAGTTTAAGGTTGTGTGTGGATTATAGACAATTGAATAAAGTGACCATTAAAAATAAATACTCACTTCCAAGATTTGAAGATTTGTTGGATCAACTTAAGAGAGCATCAATATTTTCTAAGATAGATTTGAGATCAATATACCATCAAATTAGGATTAAGCCAGAGGACATTCCTAAAACTATTTTTAGAACTAGATATGGACACTATGAATATCTAGTCATGCCTTTTGGATTGACCGATGCTCCATCATTATTTATGGATTACATGAATCACATTTTTTGACCTTATTTGGATCAATTTGATGTTACTTTCATAGATGATATTCTCATCTATTCGAAGACAATAGAAGAGCATGAACAACATGTTGGATAGATCCTTCAAATCTTAAAAGAAAAATAATTGTTTGCTAAGTTAGAAAAATGTGAATTCTGGCTTCAACAAGTAAAATTTCTAGGGCATGTAATATCACAAGGAGGAGTTTCAGTTGATCCTAGTAAAGTGGAAGCAGTGATGCAATAGGAGAGACCAACAACTATCACTGAAATTAGGAGTTTTCTAGGATTAGTGGGGTATTACAAAAGATTCATTAAAGGATTTTCTCAATTGGTGTTACCTTTAACCAGATTAATTAGGAAAGAAAAGCCTTTTGAGTGGACTGATGAATGTGAAAATTGTTTTCAGGAATTGAAAGTTAGGTTAACAATAACTCTTATATTAATTATCCTTGATCCTCAAGAAAAATTCACTGTGTATAGTGATGCGTCCAAGAAGGGTCTTGGATGTGTTTTAATGCAAAATGAGAGAGTAGTGGCTTATGCTTCAAGACAATTAAGACCACATGAGGAAAACTACCCAACCCATGATTTAGAATTAGCAGCAGTGGTTTTTGCTTTGAAAATATGGAGGCATTATCTATATGGAGTTAAATTTGAAGTATTCAATGATCATAAGAGTTTGAAATACCTTTAGCTAAGAAGGAACTTAACATGAGACAAAGAAGGTAGGTAGAATTTTTAAAAGATTATGACTTTGAATTGAAATATCGCCCAAGAAAAGTTAATGTGGTAGTTGATGCCCTTATTAGAAAGTCACTACATGTATCCTATCTGATGATTCAAAAATTTGAGTTGTTATAGAAATTTTGAGATTTAAATCTCTCAATAACCCTGTAACCTAAAATTTTGTGCATGAGTCAAACAGAAATTGTCAGTAAAATTAAATCACAGGTTAGACAAAAACAGAACACTGATCAATTTTTGCAAATGATCAAAGATTAGGTTGATCAAGGTAAGCAGAAAGAATATCAAGTAACCAGTGATGGGACTGTGATGTATGAAGACAAATTGTGTATTCCAGATGATAAAGAATAGAAAAACCAAATACTAGACGAAGCCCATTGTAGTAAATATACCATTCATCAAGGAACCACCAAAATGTATAAGATCTTAAGAAAGATTTCTGGTGGCCAAAGATGAAAGAATAAATTACAAGATTTGTAGCTAGGTGTTTAATATGTTAGAAAGGTAAGGTAGAAAACCAAAGACCAACCGATCTGCTTCAACCGTTAGAGATCCCTGAATGGAAATGGGACAGTGGGGCAATGGATTTTGTGACGGGATTGCCATGAACTTCTTCAGGAAATGATGCTATTTGGGTCATTGTAGATAGATTAACCAAAACAGCCCACGTTTTAGCAATCAAAGCCACTTATTCATTAGAAAGATTGCTCAAATATGCATTAATGAGATTATCAGATTATATGGTATTCCTTTTAGTATCATATCTGACAGGGACCCTAGTTATACCTCTAGATTTTGGGGAACACTACAATAAGCATTAGACACTAAACTTTGTTTTTGTACATCCTATAATCCCCAAACTTATGGACAAAGTGAAAGAACTATTCAAACATTAGAGGATATGTTGAGAGCTTGTGTCTTGGAACAAACAAGAAATTGGGATCAGTATTTACCATTAATAGAGTTTACATATAATAACAATCACCATTCTAGTATTGGGATGGCACCTTATGAAGCTCTATATGGCAGGAAATGTAGATCACCACTATACTGGTATGAAGTAGGAGGAAAAAAATTTATTAAGACCAAACATAGTACAACAAACCTTAGAGAAATTAAAAATCATTAGGGATAGACTGCTTACTGCACAAAGTAGATAGAAAAGCTATGCTGATCAAAGAAGAAGACCTCTAGAATTTCAAGAAGGAGAACATGTATTTTTAAAAATTTCTCCTATAACTGGAATAGATAGAGCACTTAAATCCAAGAAATTAAGTCCTCAATTCTTAGGTCTATTTCAAATTCCCAAGAAAGTAGGATCGGTAGCTTACCAAATAGCTCTTCCATCCAGTCTGTCAAATCTTCATGATGTCTTCCATTAATCTCAGTGAAACACCCTCGCTTAGGTATTACATTTCAGACCAACTCTTTAATTTTTAAAACTTTACCCAAGGCATAATTAAGATTTAATATTATAAAATATGGGTTTTAAAATTCTTTTCGCAGATAGCATATCTTAACAGAACATAAATAAACTCAAGATATAGAGAATTGAATAAAACATTCCACACACACACACATACATAAGGAACTGAAAAAAAAAACATAAGTACTTAAGACTTACATACCAACAGGACATAAATACTGTAACACCCCTCGATTTAATAACCAATGCACAATCGTCATTACGTCATGGTCACTAAATTTCGACGTGCTAACATTGTCAAATAACAAACTTTACAAAAATATTAATTATTTCGCATATGAGGAAAATAGGAGCCACGAATGAGTAGTTACATATATAACCAGTTAAATTATGAATTATAATATGTACTCGAATTACAGCATGTAATACTGGATAATCATCTTAAAACATACATATTTCCAAAATACACTTTATATAGGTAATGCAAAATAAAATATAAACTACCCATAATATATTTACGACTAAGGAGTTGGGCACTCCATCGAATCCCGAACGCGTGAGGCAACTCCGGGCTCACCAGAGTAGTGAGAAATACAGGATAAGGTCTTCAATCGCAGTCCTCTTCATGGTCAAGGTCAGATCCCCAGCATGTTAAATACCTCTTGTCGATCTAATCGACTCGCCGCGCGTTAACACCACAAGTGAACACAATTCGAACGAACCCAATAGAACTCCCTTTGCGACGACATCACCGGATACAGTGGGTCAAACCAAGAAAATCCAAAAGAATCCAACCTCGTTCCCACTTACAGTCTTTAACCAAAAATTGACATAGAGCAAGAAAAGTACAAGAAAGAGGTAAGACATCCTACCATCATTACCAATCATAGCATCAAGAAACCAAACGGCGCAAAGCGCCCACATAGCATTTATGACAGCAATAACGGTAATAAACATTTAGTAGCAGTTACAATCAACCAAACAGTTCCAGGCAGTCATATATATATATAGACATATCAAAAGGACAACAGTTCTAATTATAATAACAATGTATGCCAGATAATTCATGGACCCACTATGCATATGCATACAAAATCAAAATCCTACTCCATGGAGCTAGACACAAACGGTCAGAGAGAAAGATCAGGCGACATGTCTGCAACTAGGCTGCCGAGGCCAAAGTGCTATAATTCTGAATTTACCCATGTGCACATCATGGCATTATACAGACAGTCTGCTCTAGATCACGATATAGGACAGTGTCTCGGTCTGGATCGTCAGTGTGTTTGCATCGGTCTGCCCCACGGACAAAGAGCTACCAACTGCCCATTGTGAGGTACCCGCACACTGACGCCCCCAAGGTCAACCGACGACCTACACTTGTCTATTCGCACCCGCACTAAGGTGTATTCAACTCCTAGGCAACTAGGCCTTACGATTGTCCAACGGACATTCACAATGCATACAGACTCTATGCATAATCATGTATGATCATTATTACATACTATTCCATCATATGTCACAATTTGCCAAAGTAAGAATTAACACAGTCAATGGTCACCCACATGGACCCATAATAGCATAATATTGTTGTTAAATAAATTAATACATTTTAAAGCGTATTATGAATTCTTGCTTAGGTTTAGCTTTACTTACAAAGTTTGTCTCTAAAGGAATTCTCTTAGTTAATTTAAATCCTCTTAGGTAATTTATTCATACACACTTAGAAGGTTATTCTAAGATCTCAAAATCTCACACTCTCATGTTCTTACCCTAATTAAAATTATCCAAAATCTTATGAAAATTCCTTTCTTGGTTCTTTAAAATTTATGAATCTCAGTATATTTTAATTTCCCAATTTGCTAATTATTGCATCCTGTTACCACTAATTAAATCACTAAGTGTTAGACGATAATTATAATTTTTGGATTCGACGAAGAAGTGTCTCTAGTGTACTATTGAGGCTGCCTTTCGACGGAAAATGACCTGACAGAAACAACATTTGTAGAAAGATATTGGTCAGAAGTCTAAACTCGACGGATTTTGACATTGTGTTTGGTGGTCAGAGATCTAAACTCGACGGATTTTGACATTCGACGGAAATGGTCAGAAGTCTAAACTTGACGGATTTTGACATTGTGTTTAGTGGTCAGAAATCTAAACTCGACTGATTTTGACATTCGACGAAAATGGTCAGAAGTCTAAACTCGACGGATTTTGACATTGTGTTTGGTGGTCAGAGATTTAAACTCGACGGATTTTGACATTCGACGAAAATGGTCAGAAGTCTAAACTCGACGGATTTTGACATTGTGTTTAGTGGTCAAAAATCTAAACTCGACGAATTTTGACATTCGACGAAAATGGTCAGAAGTCTAAACTCGACGAATTTTAACATTTCACTAAATGATCAGGATATCATATTCGACGAGTTTGGCCAGGGGTTCATACTGTTACTAGTTTTCACATGAAATGTCCAAATTTCTGGGCTCAACACTGTGACCATCCGAGAACCAATCGGAAGTCATTCCCTTCCATATTACACGTTCCAATACATCCAGATATATATCAAAACACACAAATAATCAAATAGCACACATACAATACAAACAACATGCAAAAATAGAATGACCCTCAACACCAATCACAGACGTTCCTAAATGCTAAAATAGGTTGAGGAGGAGTATCTTCCTCTTACGTTAGAGAAGCACAAAGAAAGGCTGCTCCTTTTTGGCCAGAAACTTCGTTTTCAGCTTCTTGGAAATCCTTGAAAATTCAAACTTACCAAATCAGAACCAAATATTGAAATGGATACCCATGGTCATCAAAATGACAGTGGGTTACGAAAATGAGAAGAGAGAAAGAAAAAGCTAAGAGCTTTACCTTAAAGCTCCAACCTTTAAGCTTCAAAGACGTAAGAGAATGAAGATAGAGAAAATGCAGAACTTTGAAGATGATTTCCTCAATGATGGTGGTCCTCCAAACACAAAATGGTACAAGGAGTGTGACGGTTTTTGAAGAACAAAATGGCGGTGTTGGTGGTAATGAGGTTGCTGCTGTAGAGTGAAAAGAGAAAGGGAGAAAGATGAGTAAACAGTGAGCTGCGTAATGGGAAGAGGGGAAATGTGAGAAAAAAAAGTGAAATATGCTCCCCCTATAGTCAAACATGCTGCACAAAAATGGGAGGAGAGAGAGTGAATAGTGGCTGGGAAGGAAGCTTCCTAGAAGTTTCCTTGAAGCTTCCTTGAGAAGTTTCGTGCGCTTTTTGATAAAGTGCATAGTAAGCTTGTCTCCTCAATTAAGTACATTTAACAGATGATTTGATTACACTATTAGAATTATTTTCTTAGTGAATGAAAGCTCTAACTGATGAAAATAATATTTTATTATTCATCAGAAAATTTTATGATACTGCGATTTTATCTAGTAGATAAAACCTCAAAAAATGTAAACCTCGCAAACTGTGCCCGGCCTCGGGTTTAGTAAGATCCCCCGTCGACACGTTGACAGTTCAAGATTTACCAGCCTCAGGGAAAATATTCTATTTTCCCCGACTCCGCTCAGTGTACACGTAAAACGAAGAATATATTAAAATATTC
Organism: Ormosia semicastrata; assembly: GCA_029884595.1. Taxonomy (NCBI): domain Eukaryota; kingdom Viridiplantae; phylum Streptophyta; class Magnoliopsida; order Fabales; family Fabaceae; genus Ormosia; species Ormosia semicastrata. The sequence goes on from JAQQTO010000060.1 coordinate 85,053,210, forward strand.
ATCATTTCCAGAAAAATCAACAAAAATTCCTAAAAATCATAAATATTATAAAATGATCGTTTATAATAAAATAAAGAATTTTCGGGATGTTACAACACTCCCAATCTAAAAAGGAATTTCATCCTTGAAATTCATCGTATCTTAGATCAGAATAGATCAGAATGTCACCAACAAGGACAATGACAAATCTTTGAGCGAACTCGATGATAGTCCAGAATACAAGTTGATCTTGGAGAAAATAGCGGCGTCCTTTAATTGATTTGCCAAACCATCTTTCCTTGATTCGAACAAATGTCTCATAGGGTAAGTTCTCACCTAATTGTACTACACTTGGCGCATTGTTATGGTTCAGATTCGGGAATACATCTACTCAATCGAAGCATACTTGAAACGTTATAAAGGTTAGAAAGAAAAATAGGGAAGTCACTTGATTTACCACTGGACCTGCCTAACGAAGAGTATGATATGGTCCAATAAAACTTAGGAGTGAGTTTCATTGATTCACATCTAGGAAATTTCTGTCTCAAGAAGCACTAAGTTTCTGTTGAAATCGAATGACGAGACCCGTTTAGTAAACGATCAATTTCTTACTGAGATCGAGTTGATTCATGAAGAAAGTAGATGATTGAATTGGAAAATGGATTCCACTTTCTAACAATAATAGGGTAGTTTTAAACAGACTTATTGTAATAAGAGTAGACTTACAAACGAGAATAGTATCATTCGAGTCGAAAGGAAGTAAATATACAGACAACTCAATTCCAAAAACAAACTCTTAGAATTTCCTTGAAACATTTTTGACAGAATATAGCTGGAAGATAACCAATCCCATCGTTAACATTACATCTAGTTTGCAAAAGAAGTGAACAAATAAGATCAACAGAAGGATTTAGTCTTTAACAGGTCATAGGATAATTTAAACAACTTAGCTACCATCAACAAGTTCTTAGCAGCCAAAACAGAAATAACTTACTCAAAAGGTAACGAAGGTATGAACATCCCTACTGGATTCATATATCCATACATCATAAAGAAATGGGTTACCCCCGGAATTATACAGTAAAATCACAGGGTCATCAGTTGTAGTACAAGCTCCCTCGTTCAGGTATTCAGTCTTGGATGTTTCTACTCCACTAGAGAAATTAACTCTCCTTTCTTTGTGAGATTGTGAAGTGCGTGTATTACCAACAAAAGGCTTCGTCCTTTGCGAAGTACAGTTCTTAGCCACATGTCCTAGCTCTATGCATTTGAAACAAATTATCCTTTCAATCGTACAATCCTTGGTTAAATGGTCCTTTCCACACTTGAAGCAGATTACCCTTTTGATTGCATGTGGAGGTAATGCAAAATACACTTTATATAGGTAATGCAAAATAAAATATAAACTACCCATAATATATTTACGACTAAGGAGTTGGGCACTCCATCGAATCCCGAACGCATGAGGCAACTCCGGGCTCACCGGAGTAGGGAGAAATACAGGATAAGGTCTTCAATTGCATTCCTCTTCATGGTCAAGGTCAGATCCCCAGCATGTTAAATACGTCTTGTCGGTCCAATCGACTCGCCGCACGTTAACACCACAAGTGAACACAATTCGAATGAACCCAATAGAATTCCCTTTGTGACGACATCACCGGATACAGTGGGTCAAACCAAGAAAATCCAAAAGAATCCAACCTCGTTCCCACTTACAGTCTTTAACCAAAAATTGACATAGAGCAAGAAAAGTACAAGAAAGAGGTAAGACATCCTACCATCATTACCAATCATAGCATCAAGAAACCAAACGGCACAAAGCGCCCACATAGCATTTATGACAGCAATAATGGTAATAAACATTTGGTAGCAGTTACAATCAGCCAAACAGTTCCAGGCAGTCATATATATATATATAGACATATCAGAAGTACAACAGTTCTAATTATAAGAACAACGTATGTCAGATAATTCATGGACCCACTATGCATATGCATACAAAATCAAAATCCTACTCCATGGAGCTAAACACAAACGGTCGGAGAGAAAGTTCAGGCGACATGTCTGCAACTAGGCTGCCGAGGCCAAAGTGCTATAATTCCAAATTTACCCACGTGCACATCATGGCATTATACAGACAGTCTGCTCTAGATCACGATATAGGACAGTGTCTTGGTCTGGATCGTCAGTGTGTTTGCATCGGTCTGCCCCACGGACAGAGAGCTACCAACTGCCCATTGCGAGGTACCCGCACCCTGACGCCCCCAAGGTCAACCGATGACCTACACTTGTCTATTCGCACCCGCACTAAGGTGTGTTCAACTCCTAGGCAACTAGGCCTTACGATAATCCAACGGACATTCACAATGCATACAGACTCTATGCATAATCATGTATGATCATTATTAATACATCATATATCACAATTTGCCAAAGTAAGAATTAACACAGTCAATGGTCACCCTCATGGACCCATAATGCATAATATTGTTGTTAAATAAATTAATACATTTTAAAGCGTATTATGAATTCTTGCTTACGTTTAGCTTTACTTACAGAGTTTGTCTCTAAAGGAATTCTCTTAGTTAATTTAAATTCTCTTAGGTAATTTATTCATATACACTTAGAGGTTATTCTAAGATCTCAAAATCTCACACTCTCATGTTCTTACCCTAATTAAAATTATCCAAAGTTTTATGAAAATTCCATTCTTGGTTCTTTAAAATTTATGAATCTCAGTATATTTTAATTTCCCAATTTGCTAATTATTGCATCCTGTTACCACTAATTAAATCACTAAGTGTTAGACGATAATTATAATTTTTGGATTCGACGAAGAAGTGTCTCTAGTGTACTATTGAGGCTGCCTTTCGACGAAAAATGACCTGACAGAAACAACATTTGTAGAAAGATATTGGTCAGAAGTCTAAACTCGACGGATTTTGACATTGTGTTTGGTGGTCAGAGATCTACACTCGACGGATTTTGACATTTGACGAAAATGGTTAGAAGTCTAAACTCGACGGATTTTGACATTGGGTTTGGTGGTCAGAAATCTAAACTCGATGGATTTTGACATTCGACGAAAATGGTCAGAAGTCTAAACTCGACGAATTTTAACATTTCACTAAATGATCAGGATATCATATTCGACGAGTTTGGCCAAGGGTTCATACTGTTACTAGTTTTCACATGAAATTTCCAAATTTCTGGGCCCAACACCGTGACCATCCGAGAACCAATCGGAAGTCATTCCCTTCCATATTACACGTTCCAATACATCCAGATATATATCAAAACGCACAAACAATCAAATAGTACACATGCAATACAAACAACATGCAAAAACAGAATAACCCTCAACACCAATCACAGACGTTCCTAAATGCTAAAATAGGTTGAGGAGGAGTGTCTTCCTCTTACCTTAGAGAAGCACAAAGAAAGGCTGCTCCTTTTTGGCCAGAAACTTCGTTTTCAGCTTCTTGGAAATCCTTGAATATTCAAACTTACCAAATCAGAACCAAATATTGAAATGGATACCCATGGTCATCAAAATGACAGTGGGTTACGAAAATTTGAAGAGAGGAAGAAAAAGCTAAGAGCTTTACCTTAAAGCTCCAACCTTTAAGCTTCAAAGACGTAAGAGAATGAAGATGGAGAAAATACAGAACTTTGAAGATGATTTCCTCAATGATGGTGGTCCTCCAAACACAAAATGGTGCAAGGAGTGTAAAGGTGTTGGTGGTAATGAGGTTGCTGCTGTAAAGTGAAAAGAGAAAGGGAGAAAGATGAGTGAACAGTGAGCTGCGTATTGGGAGGAGGGGAAATGTGAGAAAAAAAAAGTGAAATATGCTCCCCCTATAGTCAAACATGCTGCACAAAAATGGGAGGAGAGAGAGTGAATAGTGACTAGGAAGGAAGCTTCCTAGAAGTTTCCTTAAAGCTTCCTTGAGAAGCTTCGTGCGCTTCTTGATAAAGTGCATAGTAAGCTTGTCTCCTCAATTAAGTACATTTAACAGATGATTTGATTACACTGTTAGAATTATTTTCTCAATGAATGAAAGTTACAACTGATGAAAATATTATTTTATTATTCATCAGAAAATTTTATGATACAGTGATTTTATCTAGTAGATAAAACTTCAAAAAATATAAACCTCGTAAACTGTGCCCAGCCTCGGGTTTAGTAAGATCCCCCGTCGACACGTTGACAGTTCAAGGTTTACCAGCCTCAGGAAAAATATTATATTTTCCCCGACTCCGCTCAGTGTACACATAAAACAAAGAATATATTAAAATATTCATCATTTCCAAAAAAATCCACAAAATTTCTAAAAATGATAAATATTTTAAAATGATCGTTTATAATGAAATAAAGAATTTTCGGGATGTTACAACACTCCCCTTCTAAAAAGGAATTTCATCCTCGAAATTCATCGTATCTTAAAACAAACACGACTGTGTTTCTTTCATTTTGTCTCCTAGTTCTCGCATTGTATCTTCAGCTGCACCAATCCAAATCACCGGCAATAAGGTTGCTTCCTTCCACTGAGCATCTTATATTAACGGGCAAAAATGTGTTGACATCATAGGCCGATTAATGAAAAATTCTACGCTCCTTGAGTCTTTAGTCATCCAACAGCCAACTCTCCAAACGACTGTACATCGCTGAGTGGCTCTATTGAACTTATTCTCCTTGTTTACCATAGTAGGCAACTAAGCTTATTTTCTTCTTAAGGCATCCGCTACGACATTCGCCTCCTCTGGGACTATACCAAAACGGAAAAATCAAAATCTTTCGGAACTTCTTATCATCGTCTCTGTCTCATATCCAACTCATTCCAATAGGACAAAACACCTTTGGCTCCTAAGATTACCATAGGCATTGAGAATTTCTCCTTGTAGAAAATGCTTCTAGACCTTCAATGCAACTACAAAGCTAACTCTGATCAAGTGTACGTTCCCAACTTCCAATGCGAAGCATCACTAGGCATCCCAAAGAGTCCATTAGGATTTGGGCAGAATCATCTTTGGCGAAGAAATCGAGTGTCTCTTCAATTTTTTGAAAATTTCCCTCGTATACATCAGTCCATACAAAACTTGACTCTTATACATGAGTTAGATGAGAAGTCTTGCCACTTGGAAAATTCTGCGACGAGTCTCCCGTATTAACTGGCTACCCCTATATAGCTACGAATCTTCGTTACGATCGTCTGTCCTTCCCAAAAATTGTTTCGAGCACCGATGGGTTCACAACAATTCCTTCCCTTGAGATCGCGTAACCCAAAGGTTGAACTGCCTCTGACTAGAATTCGTACTTAGATACGTTTGCGCATAACTTCTTCTTCTTTTTCAGGATTTTATGAATCACTCCGAGAGATTTGGTACGTCCCTCTAAATGTCAAGAATAGATTAGAATGTCACCAACAAGGACAATGACAAATCTTTGAGCGAACTCGATGATAGTCCAGAATACAAGTTGATCTTGGAGAAAATAGTGGCGTCCTTCAATTGATTTGCTTCGAACAAATGTCTCATAGGGTAAGTTCTCACCTAATTGTACTACACTTGGCGCATTGTTATGGTTCAGATTCCGGAATACATCTACTCAATTGAAGCATACTAGAAACGTTATAAAGGTTAGAAAGAAAAATAGGGAAGTCACTTGATTTACCACTGGACCTGCCTAATGAAGAGTATGATATGGTCCAATAAAACTTAGGAGTGAGTTTTATTGATTCACATCTAGGAAATTTCTGTCTCAAGAAGCACTAAGTTTCTGTTGAAATCGAATGACGAGACCCGTTTAGTAAACGATCAATTTCTTACTGAGATCGAGCTGATTCATGAAGAAAGTAGATGATTGAATTGGAAAAAGGGTTCCACTTTCTAACAATAATAGGGTAGTTTTAAACAGACTTGTTGTAATAAGAGTAGACTTACAAACGAGAATAGTATCATTTGAGTCGAAAGGAAGTAAATAAACAGACAACTCAATTCCAAAAACAAACTCTTAGAATTTCCTTGAAACATTTTTGACAGAATATGGCTTGAAGATAACCAATCCCATTGTTAACATTACATCTAGTTTACAAAAGAAGTGAACAAATCAGATCAACAGAAGGATTTAGTCTTTAACCAGTCATAGGACAATTTAAACAACTTGGCTACCACCAACAAGTTCTTAGCAGCCAAAACAGAAATAACTTACTCAAAAGGTAATGAAGGTATGAACATCCCTACTGGATTCATATATCCATACATCATAAAGAAATGGGTTACCCCCGGAATTATACAGTAAAATCACAGGGTCATCAGTTGTAGTACAAGCTCCCTCGTTCAGGTATTCAGTCTTGGATGTTTCTACTCCACTAGAGAAATTAACTCTCCTTTCTTTGTGAGATTGTGAAGTGCGTGTATTACCAACAAAAGGCTTCGTCCTTTGCGAAGTACAGTTCTTAGCCACATGTCCTAGCTCTATGCATTTGAAACAAATTATCCTTTCAATCGTACAATCCTTGGTTAAATGGTCCTTTCCACACTTGAAGCAGATTACCCTTTTGATTGCATATGGAGGCTTTGTCTCATGTAAAGCATAATCCCTCCACACATGTCCTTGCTTTCCGCACTTGAAACAAATTCTTCCTTCGATCTTACAGTCCCTCGTGAAGTGGTCCTTTCCGCACTTCTTACACATTGATAACGGTACCACAATTGGATCAGATTTAGTACCACTCGCACTCCCTTTCAACGCTTGTTGTTGCTATTGTCCCCTTGGCCGTAGTGTATATGATTTATGCTCAAACCGATTGGCCTTCCTATGGTTCCTCCTTTGGAACTTTGGTAATCCAGAGTTACCCCAAAGTCGACTTTCTTCCTTCAAACTCCGAACCTCAACTTCCAATTCTTACTGTTGTGCGGTTCCCTGATCTTGGCACGTAGTTACATTAACCATTCTTTGTATTTCCTCGGTTGCTGCAGTTGTGCCATCATTGTCACTCCCCGTGTTCACGCGCTTACCTTTACCTCGAGTCATTGTCTTTCTTCAAGAACAAACAAATCAAATCATAAGAAAATCAAAAGCATTCAGTCCAAACAATAGTCTCCTTTCGGAAACCAAACACAAAGAGTCACACAACCCAACAAGACAAACCCAAATGACTCTAGCTTAAGCTCCTTCATTCTGCCTCCTAGGACACAATCCCCTGTAAGTTTTTGACTTCTGCGTAGCTCCTCGAACCAACACTCACGCCAAATATTCTTTTCCAAATAGTATCAATTTTCAAAAACCTCTTGGACACCTCGGTCCACAAACCTTGCAAGTCTTATTCAACTACCATTTTTCTAACCCATAGGCTTAAACAATTCTAAAGGTAACACAACAAGGGTGTAAATGCAAACAAGTCTTAAGCGAGTTCAGTCATCTTAGCTGAGCATCTTTCTAAAGAACTCTTATTACCTTAATACGCCTAGGTGAAGTCATAGTTTCCTGTAGACACAGAATATTACACATTGAGTGGGCCAGTACTCAATGTCACGTAACCGTGTAACAGTAGCTACCAACACTCAACCTATGGCAAGCTATGCCTTCCTTTCCAAACATCTCCATCAAGAGACAAGGAAGTACAGAACGTACAAAAACTTCTAACATGTCTAAGCATAGTCAGTCCATACCCTGGCTCAACAGGATGAACTGAGCTTTGATACCACCTTAATGTAACACCCCTCGATTTAATAACCAATGCACAATCGTCATTACGTCATGGTCACTAAATTTCGGCATGCTAACATTGTCAAATAACAAACTTTACAAAAATATTAATTATTTCGCATATGAGGAAAATAGGAGCCACGAATGAGTAGTTACATATATAACCAGTTAAATTATGAATTATAATATGTACTCGAATTACAGCATGTAATACTGGATAATCATCTTAAAACATACATATTTCCAAAATACACTTTATATAGGTAATGCAAAATAAAATATAAACTACCCATAATATATTTACGACTAAGGAGTTGGGCACTCCATCGAATCCCGAATGCGTGAGGCAACTCCGGGCTCACCGGAGTAGTGAGAAATACAGGATAAGGTCTTCAATCGCAGTCCTCTTCATGGTCAAGGTCAGATCCCCAGCATGTTAAATACGTCTTGTCGGTCCAACCGACTCACCGCGCGTTAACACCACAAGTGAACACAATTCGAACGAACCCAATAGAACTCCCTTTGCGACGACATCACCGGATACAGTGGGTCAAACCAAGAAAATCCAAAAGAATCCAACCTCGTTCCCACTTACAGTCTTTAACCAAAAATTGACATAGAGCAAGAAAAGTACGAGAAAGAGGCAAGACATCCTACCATCATTACCAATCATAGCATCAAGAAACCAAACGGCGCAAAGCGCCCACATAGCATTTATGACAGCAATAATGGTAATAAACATTTAGTAGCAGTTACAATCAACCAAACAGTTCCAGGCAGTCATATATATATATAGACATATCAGAAGAACAACAGTTCTAATTATAATAATAATGTATGCCAGATAATTCATGGACCCACTATGCATATGCATACAAAATCAAAATCCTACTCCATGGAGCTAGACACAAACGGTCGGAGAGAAAGATTAGGCGACATGTCTGCAACTAGGCTGCCGAGGCCAAAGTGCTATAATTCTGAATTTATCCACGTGCACATCATGGATTATACAGACAGTCTGCTCTAGATCACGATATAGGACAGTGTCTCGGTCCGGATCGTCAGTGTGATTGCATCGGTCTGCCCCACGGATAAAGAGCTACCAACTGCCCATTGCGAGGTACCTGCACCCTGACGCCCCCAAAGTCAACCGACGACCTACACTTGTCTATTCGCACCCGCATTAAGGTGTGTTCAATTCCTAGGCAACTAGGCCTTACAACAGTCCAACGGACATTCACAATGCATACAGACTCTATGCATAATCATGTATGATCATTATTACATACTATTCCACTATATTTCACAATTTGCCAAAGTAAGAATTAACACAGTCAATGGTCACCCACATGGACCCATAATAGCATAATATTGTTGTTAAATAAATTAATACATTTTAAAGCGTATTATGAATTCTTGCTTAGGTTTAGCTTTACTTACAGAGTTTGTCTCTAAAGGAATTCTCCTAGTTAATTTAAATCCTCTTAGGTAATTTATTCATATACATTTAGAAGGTTATTCTAAGATCTCAAAATCTCACACTCTCATGTTCTTACCCTAATTAAAATTATCCAAAGTCTTGTGAAAATTCCATTATTGGTTCTTTAAAATTTATGAATCTTAGTATATTTTAATTTCCCAATTTTCTAATTATTGCATCCTGTTACCACTAATTAAATCACTAAGTGTTAGATGATAATTATAATTTTTGGATTCGATGAAGAAGTGTCTCTAGTGTACTATTGAGGCTCCCTTTCGATGAAAAATGACCTGACAGAAACAACATTTGTAGAAAGATATTGGTCAGAAGTCTAAACTCGATAGATTTTGACATTGTTTTTTGGTGGTCAGAGATCTAAACTCGACGGATTTTGACATTCGACAGAAATGGTCAGAAGTCTAAACTCGACGGATTTTGACATTGTGTTTGGTGGTCAGAAATCTAAACTCGACGGATTTTGACATTCGATGAAAATGGTCAGAAGTCTAAACTCGATGGATTTTGACATTCGACGGAAATGGTCAGAAGTCTAAACTCGACGGATTTTGACATTGTGTTTGGTGGTCAGAAATCTAAACTCGACGGATTTTGACATTCAACGAAAATGGTCAGAAGTCTAAACTCGATGAATTTTAACATTTCACTAAATGATCAGGATATCATATTCGACGAGTTTGGCCAGGGGTTGATACTGTTACTTGTTTTCACATGAAATTTCCAAATTTCTGGGCTCAACACCGTGACCATCCAAGAACCAATCGGAAGTCATTCCCTTCCTTATTACACGATCCAATACATCCAGATATATATCAAAACACACAAACAATCAAATAGCACACATACAATACAAACAACATGCAAAAATAAAATGACCCTCAACACTAATCACAGACGTTCCTAAATGCTAAAATAGGTTGAGGAGGAGTGTCTTCCTCTTATCTTAGAGAAGCACAAAGAAAGGCTGCTCTTTTTTGGCCAGAAACTTCGTTTTCAGCTTCTTGGAAATCCTTGAATATTCAAACTTACCAAATCAGAACCAAATATTGAAATGGATACCCATGGTCATCAAAATGACAGTGGGTTACGAAAATGAGAAGAAATGAAGAAAAAGCTAAGAGCTTTACCTTAAAGCTCCAACCTTTAAGCTTCAAAGACGTAAGAGAATGAAGATGGAGAAAATACAGAACTTTGAAGATGATTTCCTTAATGATGGTGGTCCTCCAAACACAAAATGGTGCAATGAGTGTGACGGTTTTTGAAGAACAAAATGGAGGTGTTGGTGGTAATGAGGTTGCTGCTGTAGAGTGAAAAGAGAAAGGGAGAAATATGAGTGAACAGTGAGCTGCGTATTGGGAGGAAGGGAAATGTGAGAAAAAAAAGTGAAATATGCTCCCCCTATAGTCAAACATGCTGCACAAAAATGGGAGGAGAGAGAGTGAATAGTGGCTGGGAAGGAAGCTTCCTAGAAGTTTCCTTGAGAAGCTTCGTGCGCTTCTCGATAAAGTACATAGTAAGCTTGTCTCATCAATTAAGTACATTTAACAGATGATTTGATTACACTGTTAGAATTATTTTCTCAGTGAATGAAAGTTATAACTGATGAAAATAATATTTTATTATTCATCAGAAAATTTTATGATACAGCGATTTTATCTAGCAGATAAAACCTCAAAAAATGTAAACCAAGAATCGTGTGGCCTCGGGTTTAGTAAGATCCCGTCGACACGTTGATAGTTCAAGGTTTATTGTACCTCGGGAAAATATTCTATTTTCCCCGACTCCGCTCAGTGTACACTTAAAAGGAAGAATATATTAAAATATTCATCATTTTCAGAAAAATCCACAAAAATTCCTAAAAATCATAAATATTATAAAATGATCATTTATAATGAAATAAAGAATTTTCGGGATGTTACAAATACAACTTACCATAACAAACTTAAACTGGCCTAAGTTTATTACACCTAAGGGAAGGGTCTTCCACTAGATTCTCCTTAGGATCCTCACTAGACAAATTCCCTAGTCAGGGAATGTCCTAGCGAAAGGGAGTCCAAGTAGAAGATATCTTGGAATCCTCCCTAGGAGAATAGTGCAGATCACCCCACAAATCCTTTAAAGGCAAATGAAACTCTAGATAAACGGTAGCACTAAAAGAAAAAGTAGTGACCCCATGACGGGTCCTACTCAAGGATAGAGTAAGGTCTCCACGATACTCTACTCGCTCCATGTCCAAATGGACACGGCAGGCATTAGTGCCTCCGTGGAACTACACTTTGATGTAACCCATCAGATCTCTCCTTGTCACCATCACAGTCTTCACAGAGCATAACCATAAAAATAGAACAAACAGAACAAAATCATAAAGAGGTGAGATCCTCTGCATTGCATACCAGTATGGCAGCAAGAAACAGTAACAACAATAAAGCCACAGAGTACATAATTAACAATTACAGTCATGATATTATCAATAGATAATTAAACTATACAAATATTTCACCACAAAATGTTTACTGACTATGCAAATGCACAATGAACTGACACCTACTCCATGGAGCTAAAACCAAACATCGGAGAGAATGATCGGGGAGTCATGTTTGTATATCGTTAGCCTCAAATCAAGTGCTTTAAAAAATATCAGCATACACATCATGGCTTATATAAGACATTCTACACTGAATCGGGAATAGGAATAGTGTCTCATCGAGATCGTCGGAGCGTTGCACAATCACCACGGCCTAGTAGAACTACTAATTGGTAACTTGTGGGATACCCGCGCCCCGACGCCTCCTAGGTCATTCATAGACCTTCACTACGCAATTCACACCCGCACAAAGGTGTAATTCATCTCTTAGGCATGCAGCATTAGTAACAAGTCACCAAGACTTTCATAATGCATGATCACGTGATATGATAAAATCAATAATCAACATCTATATAAATTCCATGAAAAACGAGCCACCATTTGGCTTAAGTCATCCACTGACATCTCTAGGTCTAATACATTAGGCTAATAGCAAACTACTATTTTTCTCAAACGTAAGACATTTTCACTGTATTTTCATAAATGCGTGACACTTTTCGTTATGACACAAAACCACGTAACATCTTTACATCATTTGTCAAACGCGTACACATTTTGGAACATTTTCCTTTACTGTACTAAAAAATTGCTTAAATAAAACATTTTAAATTTCAAATCATCCTTCAAAGCTTATTTTCCATTTCATGGCCGAAAATCATTCTTTCTTAAATAACAAAATTGTGTTCATTTCCTTTTTAATTTGAAAACCCTTAAATCATATTATTATTACCTAATCACCTAGGTTTTCACTTCATAAAACATTTTTGTCTTGGATACCCTATTTTAAACTAAATGGTCGTGAGCCATGAGTGGCTTTTGCAACCAAAAAGCTTGCCTTTCACACATGACTCAAAGCATACAAAGCATTTCAATCATCAATTCATGTAATAGCAACTTCATACATACCAAAAAATATCATATCATCACACATAGCCAAACCAACATAAATCACAAAATACACACAACCAAGTGAATAAATCCTCACATGGATTTTTCACCAACAAAACACAAAATTCATTCCTCACCACCAAGATGGTTGATGAGGTTAATCTCCCTCTTACCTTAGATGATGATCAAAGCTCCTTGTTGTTCTTCTTGAAAAAGCTTCTCCTTCCAAAAAGATCCTTAAAACAAAACATTCAAGCATTAACATCTAGGGCTTAAAACAAGATGACCATGAATCAAGATTATGGTCTTGAACTTGAGAAGAAAACTTAGAAATGAAGATAAGAAACTTCACCTGGAACCTTCAAACTTCAAGCTTTGAGAAAGAGATTGAAGATGAATGATTTTGAAGAAACTCACAACTAGAAAATGTCTCAAAAAGGTGCTTAGATTCAAGAAATGAGGTTGTTTAGAATTGATCAAGATTGGAAGGGTTTGGAAGGTGTTGGCCGAGAATCACAAAGGAGAGAAAAAAAGAGATTTTTGGTGTATCGGTTCTCAAAAACAAAACAAGAAAGGCTTAAGAGAGATAAGAAACTAATTTTGGGCTCAAAGCTTCTCTTGGAAGCTCCTTTGGCTGTGGGCCATCAAGGGCATTTTGGGTAAGGCTTCTCCTACAAGATTCACTCCAAGCTTGTTTAGGAAGCTTTCTTCTAAGTTTGTCTTGGAAGCTTTCTTCCCATTAGCTTAAAAATAAGTGAGTCATGAAAAGAAAAGATAAAAGGTTATGACTAGGTGTAATGCCCCTTTTTGAGAGGGAAACGTCACATCATCAATTACAATGCAAAAAATGAAAGTATAAACTAAGACCCGGTTCATTATATATTAGATAAGCTTACTTAGTTGTGATCGTATAATTAAATTAGTGAATTCTTTTTTTTTTTGTTATAAAAATAATAAAATATAGTGACGAGACGTAGTTACATCAAAGAGTAAAATAAAAGTAAACCATACATTCAAACAACCTACATATATATATTCATGTCAAACTTGTTTAGTTACAACACCTGATGTACAAAAAGTAAAACTATGCATGCCCCAAAAGATTATACATGTATAGCCCACCAAAAAGATAAAATATCAAGCCCCAAAAGAAAGAAAGATAGCCATCAGTGACCATCAACAATATCAGCCCTTAAGAAGAAAGAGAAGGAACTGTGGTAGGATCCTCCTCAGGGTCTTCCTCGTCAAAGGAAAACCTCATCAGAGCCACCGAGTTACGAGTGGGGGCTTGGACAGTAGAGAGGAATAAATCCTCTTGTGTGGTGTAATAATGTTCACCCCACATGTCCCTAATGGGCATATAAAACTCTAAACGTAGACGAACACTGCAGGTAAAGATAGGTGGATCATAACGCCCCTAAGCTAGAGACATCGTCACGTCTCCCAGATAGACACAGCGATCCGAAGCCAGATTGATATGCTAGCAGTCTGGACCTCCGAGGAAGGTCAATCGCACATATCCCAAAAAGCCTTGCGGACGGGACGTCATGATCAAAACAAGTACTAGTCAAAGTTAGGCCAAAAACCAGGGAACTCATGTACTTCCCCCTCTTCACCGACGTCTTCAAAGAAACATACAGATAGACAAAATAGTAGAAAATACAGAAAAGAGGTGATACATCCTACATTCAGTACCAATTATGGCAGTAAAGAAACAGAATGGCGTAGGACGCCCACATAGCATTTCAAGAATAATAAACAGTAACAAGAGGCAGATATTAAACAACTTAATAATTCCAGGTAGATATAACATCCATAAGATAGCAGATCTAATCATCATATAAATTAAATGTCAAATAATAAGTTGACTCTTTATGCACATGTACATGAATTCCCAAAAGCCTACTCCATAGAGCTAGACACAAACGTTGGAGAGAATGATCAGGAGATATGTCTATAACTCGGCTGCCGAGGCCAACAGGTGCTTTAATTCTCAATTTATCAAAGTGCACATCATGGCATTGTATAAGACATTCTACACTAGATCACGATATAGGACAGTGTCTCGGTCTGGATCGTCGGTGTGTTTGCATCAGTCTATCCCACGGCCTAGAAGAGCTACCAACTGACCATTGTGAGACACCCGCACCCCGACGCCCCCAAGGTCAACAGTATGACCTACACTAGTCTATTTGCACCCGCACATAGGTGTAATTCAATCTCCTAGGTAACATGGCCTTAACAACAGTCCATCGGACTTTCACAATTCATGATGACTCAATGCATATTCATGTATATTTAGCAACAATATACTTTTCCACAACATGCCACAATTTGGCCAAGATAAACATCGACACATTCTTGATCCCACTCATGGACCCACAATAAATATGATTAAGTCCTTAAATAATACATTACACTTATAGGGTACATTATGGAATTATGCCTAAATTTCTACATTCTTCTTAATAAGTTTCTCTTTTAGAGAAATTCTCTCACATTATTCATTTAGTCTTTATTATTTTAATTAAACAAGTCCATCACTAAATTTTAAACCTAATTCCCTTAGAATGATTTAAATTGAGTTATTCAACATTCTTACTTACACTCATGGTCTTCCTTTAATTAGAAATTATTCTAAGTTTTTGGATAAAACTTCATTCTTGGTTCTTTCCATTTTATGAATCCCTAACTAATTCTTAATTATCCTATTAATTAAGTTTCACTTCAATTTAATATTTCTTATGAAATTCTTCTCTAGAGGAATTCTCTTGATTGTTAAGTTCCTTACTTTAAGTTTATTTAAACTCACTTAGAGAATTATTCTAAGGATTTCCAAGTCTCACACACTCTCATTCTTTTCTTAGGTCTAACGAATCATTTTAGGTTATCAAATTGGTTTCTCTTCATCACATTGTTAACTACTTAGCCACTTGATTAATTACATTTCAAGGTTGCCTAAAGCTACATGATTGGATCCTAAATAGCCTAGAGGCTGTGGGCCTCACAAGGGTAGGAACCCTAAATTTTCCTTTACTTCATTACATTTTAATCACTTGATTTGTTATGTTACCAACTTGATACAAAATTTCAACCATGAACACCCTATTTCAAGGGTGTGGCCGTGAGCCTCATGAAGGAGAGCAAGGAACTCTTGCTTCCATTCCATTTTTTCAATCCATCTAAACCAATCCAAGATCATCAATATACATATACATACAACTAAATAGATTAAACAAGGTAAAATCAACACATAGTCATAAAAATCATACATCAAAGAGAGTAACCCTAACAAGGGTTCCTCACAACTAACACAAAATCAAGTCTTTCACTATCAAGAGAGGTTGAAGTGGACCATCTCCCTCTTACCTAAGGGGAAAATAAGAAAAGAACTTCCTTGAAGCTCCTTGATGAATTTCGGCCAAGCTTCACCAAAACCCTAGAAATTTTAACTTCATCAAATCAATACCAAGGCTTGAAAAAGAGAGGAAAAATGGTCATAAAGATGGCCATAAAATGAAAATGAAGAAGAAAAGATGAGAAATCAAGAACATTACCCTAAAGTCTCAAACTTTGAAGCTTTAAGAAGATGATGAATATGGAAGCTTTTCAAGTAGATTCAAAGTAGAAAAGTGTTTAGAATGTGATGAAGATTAAGAAAATGTGGTTACTTTGAATTTTTGCAATCCAAGGGGGTATGGGAGGGTGTGTGGCCGTGCATGGGGGAGAAGAGAGAAGAATGAGAACTTGAGAGAAAGATGAGAGAAGAAAATGTAGAGAGAGAAGTTGATAGTAAAGAAATGGAAACTTTTTCTTTTGATTTGAATTTTAGAATAGGAAATGATAAAAATGAAAACAAATTTTTGGCTCCCAAATGGCCTTCATGGCCATGTAGAAGAGAGATAAAGTGAGGGAATTTGGCTTCTCAAACAAGCCAATAGAAAATTTCTAGGAAGCCTCTCCAAAGCTTCTTCAAGAAGCCAAAATTTACCTTTTTGAAAAGTCAACGATGATATCATCAAGATGATGTCACTTAAAGTGAACACTCTAAAAAAGATGATTAACACTCTACTAGAGCTATTATCCAGTGAACAAAAGTTACAGTTAATAAAAATAGTATTGATTGTTCATCGAATAATTTTACGGTACAACAATTTTATTTATCAGATAAATTCTCAAAAAATATAAACCTCGTAAATTGTGTCCGACCTCGGGTTCTTGTCGACGTTTCCACAGTTCATAGTTTACCAGCCTCGGGAAAAATATTTCATTTCCCCGGCTCTGCTCAGTGCGTACGTAAAACGAGAAATATATTAAAATATTTAACATTTCTGGGAAAAACCACAAAAATTTTCAAAAATTACAAATATTATAAAATGGCCATTTATAATAAAACAAATAATTTCTGGGGTGTTACACTAACTCTGCTCAGTGCGCACGTAAAATGAGAAATATATTAAAATATTCAATATTTCTGAAAAACTTGAAAATTTTTTCTAAAAATCATAAATATTATAAAATGATTATTTATGATAAAACAAATAATTTTTAGGGTGTTACTCTAGGTCCATGACTAGTCACCTAACTAGATATTTACTAGTAGCTATTACCCAATGGACAAAGGCTACTGTTAGCAAAACCAGTATTTATTGCCCAATGGATAATAGAACTTACCTAGATTTCATCAGTTAGATAAAATCTTAGAAAAGAAAAATTTTAAAATATGTTCCCAGTTTCGAGTTTAGTAAGCTCCCCCGGCCCCGCGTGAACAGTCAAAATTTTTTCGACCCCGAAAATTTTTTATTTTTCTAGCATCGCCTCAAACACATAGAAGCTTAAGAAAAATAATAGAATAATCAAAATAAATCAAATAATTTACAAAAATCACAAAAATCATATAAAAAGACAAAAACACATATATTAGAGAAAGAAAGGAAATTCGAGGTGTTACAACTCTTCCCTTCAAAAAGGAATTTTATCCCCGAAATTGTCACACCTTAGAACAACTGCGGATATTGCTCTTTCATTCTGTCTTCTAACTCCCACGTCGCATCTCCAGTCATCTCATTCTAGATTGCCTTTACTAAGGCAATTTCTTTTCCTCTGAGTTGTTTCACTCTCCTATCTTCGATCTTAACAGAAAGTGTCTCCTAGGTTAAGTTCTCTGTTAATTGTACTGTATCAAGTGCTATGACATGGTTTGGATCAGGAACATATTTTTGCAATTACGACAGATGGAAGACATTATGAAGGTTAGAAAGAAAAGGTTGTAAAGCTATTTGATATGCTACTAGACCTATCCGCCGAAGAATTTGATATGATCCGATGAATTTAGGAGTGACCTTTTTGGATTTAATAACCCGGCCGACCCCAGTCGTGGGTGTGACTCTCAAAAATACATGTTCACCTTCCTTAAACTCAAGGGGTCTTCTTCTCTTGTTGGCATAACTCTTCTATCGACTCTGAGTTGTCTGCATTTTTTCCTGGATTACCTTAACTTTTTCTGTTGTTTGTTGTACAAGTTCGGGTCCTAACACAAGATTTTCCCCATCCTGGTACTAGCACAAAGGCGTTCTACACCTTCATCCATACAAAGCCTTATAGGGTGTCATCCTTATGCTTGCGTGAAAACTATTATTATAGGTGAATTCTATCAGAGGTAAGAATTCATCCAAACTCCCAGTCTGTTCTAAAACACAAGCTCTTAATAGATCGTCCAACAACTGAATTGTCCTATCTGATTGACCATCTATTTGCGGATGATAAACAGGACTTAAACGAAGTTTTGTCCCCATAGCTTTTTGCAAACTCTACCAAAACCCTGACATAAACCTTGGGTCTCGATCAAAAATAATACTAGAAGGTACACCATGCAACCTAACAATCTCACCAATATAATCTTGAGCCAATCTCTCTATTGAATATCTTATGTTAATAGGTAAGAAGTGTGCTGACTTCGTAAGCCGATCAACGATCACCCATATAGAATCATAACCCTTTCGAGTCTTTGGTAGTCCAACAATAAAATCCATTGCAATGCCATCACATTTCCATTCTGGAATAGCCAGAGGTTGTAACATTCCTGAAGGTTTCTGATGCTCGACTTTAGCTTTCTAACAAACTAGAAAATATGTTACATGCTTGGCTACATCCCTCTTCATCCCTTGCCACCAATATAACTGTTTCAAATCCTGATACATCTTGGTCTTTCCTGGATGCATACTCAACTTGCTTTTGTGGGCTTCATCAAGAATCAATTTTCTAAGCTCTGAATCACTTGGTATACAAACTCTATCTCTGAATCTCAGAATTTCATCTGGTCCTTCCTTAAATTATGACATAGCGCCTTGCTTCGCTAGCTCCCTCTAATCCTGCAAGTATTTATCACTTCTCTGTTTATCTCGAATTTCTTCCATAAATCCATTTGAAATGGTAACCATGTTTAAGCAAAGTCTTCCCGGTGCTAATTCTATAAATAACTGCATATCCCTGAATTATTTTATCAATTCCATTTCCTTGATCATCATAATAGAGACACTAAGTATCTTTCTACTTAAGGCATCTGCTACGACATTCGATTTTTCGAGATGATACTGAAGTTGGAAATCATAGTCTTTCAAAAACTCTAACCACCTCCTTTGCCTCATATTCAACTCCTTTTGGTCAAACAGATATTTTAGACTATTATGATCATTGAAAATGTTGAAAGTTGCTCCATACAGAAAATGTCTCCAAATCTTCAATGCAAACACAATAGCAACTAACTCCAAATCATGTGTAGGGTAGTTCTTCTCATGCATCTTCAACTGAAGCATATGCCACTACCTTTCTGTTCTGCATAAGTACACAGCCTAAACGCTGATGCGAAGCATCACAATATACCTCAAAAGGTTCAATAGGATTAGGTAAAACCAATATTAGGGAAGTAGTCAATTGTTTTTTCAACTCTTGAAAACTATCTTCCTATGCATCAGTTCATACAAAATTTTAAATCTTCCTTGTAAGCTGAGTAAAAGGTCCTGCTATCTTTGAAAATCCCTCGATGAATCTTTGGTAATAACTGGCTAACCCCACAAAACTACAGATCTCAGTTATGGTCTTCAGTCTTTCCCATTTAAGAACTACTTCAACTTTCAATGGATCCACTGCAATTCCTTCCTTTGAAATTATGTGACCCAAAAATTGAACTTCCTTTAACCAAAACTCGCACTTTGACAACTTGGCGTACAACTGCTTCTCCTTCAGAGTCTGGAGAACAACTTTGAGATGTTTAGCATATTCCTCCTGACTTCGAGAATAGATCAAAATGTCATCTATAAAAACAATGACAAATCTGTCTAGATAAGGATGAAAGTTCCTATTCATATAATCCATGAATATTGCAGGAGCGTTCATTACTCTGAATGACATCACTAGGTATTCATAATGCCCATAGCGTGTTCGAAACGCCATCTTGGGAACATCCTCAACCTTTACATGAATCTGGTGATAACCAGAACATAAGTCAATCTTAGAGAAAATAGTGGCTCCCTTCAGTTGATCCATCAAATCATCTATCCTCAGAAGTGGATACTTATTCTTGATTGTGACCTTGTTCAACTGGTGATAATCCACACATAAGTGAGAAGTTCCATCCTTCTTCTTAACCAACAGCACTAGATCTCCCCATGGTGATATGTTAGGTCTCGCAAACTGTTTTTCCAATAGCTCTTCCAACTACTTCTTTATATCAGCTAACTCTGATGGTGACATCCGATATGGTGCCATAGATATAGGACCAGATCCTGGTACAAGATCGATAGAAATTTCTATCTCTCATTCTAGTGGTAGTTTGGGTATCTCATATGGAAAAACTTTAGGAAACTCATTGACCACAGGAATAGCATTCACATTCATCTCACCCTTGACCTCCAAGGAAGACAATAACATGTATCCTTGAGCTCCTTTCTTCAAAGAAGCTTTGACTTGGTTAGCCGTCAAAAATCCAAAAATCTCAGTTTTAGGGAACACTAAGGTTTTATTGGAACAATCTAATAGGATATGGTTAGAAGATAACCAATCCATTCCTAAGATTACGTCTATTTGTGAAAGAGGTAAACAAATCAAATCAACAGAAAAGTTTCGATCTCTAACAGTAATAGGACAGTTTAAGCAGACATAAGAAGTAATAACGAGTTTAGCAGTAGAAGTAGAAATTATCAAGTCAAAAGGTAATGAAGACACAAACAAACCTAGTTGATCCACACAGTCATAGGCAATAAAAGAATGGGTTGCCCCCGAGTCATACAGTACAGTTAAAGACTTACCTCCTATGGCACAATCTCCCTTGATCAGATTTTCAGATTGGGAGGCTTCTGCTCCACTCATGGTGTAGACTCTCCTTCCTACTTGAGGTCTTGATGCACGCACATTGTTAACAAAAGGCTCCATCTTTGGTTGTGTACAGTCTCTAGAAAGGTGTCCGAGCTTCCCGCATCTGAAACAGATTATCCCTTTGATCGCACACTCCCTTGTCAAATGATCTTTTCCACACTTCAGGAATTTTGGTGAAAATGCTACGGTCTGACTGAATCTACTGCCACTAGCACTTCCTCCAACTAGTTGTTGTTGCTGCTGATTCCCCGATGGTCGCGAATATAGCTTCCGGTTGAATCGGTTGACATTACTATTACCCCCCTTTGAAACTGAGATGGTCCAAAGTTACAGGGTCTTATATCCTGAGACTGATCCAACTGTTCAAATCAGTGACACTTATCCAACAAAGCTGGGAATTGCTCAATTTCCAAAGGTAGCATTGCTCGCTTCAGATCGTGCCTCAAACCTTCTTCGAACTTCTGGCACTTCCATTAGCAGTATATTCACTGACGGTCATTCCCCCTTGCTTCAGTCTAAGAAACTCCATCTCCTTGGTGTGCCTCTTACTAGCTGGAAAGTACTTCTCCAAAAACTTGCTCCGAAAGACTTCCCACGTGATAAACTTTCCTTCAGCTTCCAACAACCGTTGAGTTCCTGCCCACCAGTCTTCACCATCTCCAACGAGCATGAAAGTAGCATAAGCTACCTTCCTTTCATCTGTGCATCCCATGCCTCTAAATATCTTCTCTAACTCCTTGATCCAAAGATCCGTTTTCTCTGGATCAAATTTGCCTTAAAACTGTGGCAGATTGTTGCAGCAAAACTCTGACAAATTCTGAGTCTCAGCTATTGCTTCCTGCTGTTGGGCAGCCTTCTGATTCTGTTGTACTATTACATTAGCCATCCTCTACATCGCTTCTGCAGTTGCAGCCATACTCTCACTGACACATCCCGTGTCCACATGCGCACCTCTACCATGAGCCATTGCCTTTCCTCAATGATAGACTAAACAAAACACAAAGAAAACTAAGTATAGCCATTCAAGAAACTTTGTCTCCTTTCGGTAAACCAAACACAGAGAAACACACAACACAAACAAGACAGACCTAATGTAACACCCCAAAAATTATTCATTTCATCATAAGTAGTCATTTTATAATATTTATGATTTTTGAAAATTTTTCTAAATTTTTTCGGGAATAGCGAATATTTTAATATATTCCTCATTTTGCATGCTCACTAAGCAAAGTTAGTGTAACACCCCAGAAATTATTTATTTTATTATAAATAGTCATTTTATAACATTTGTGATTTTTGAGAATTTTTATGGATTTTTTTGAAAATATTGAATATTTTAATATATTCCTTATTTTGCGTGCGCGTTGAGCGGAGCCAAGAAAATGAAATATCTTCCCTGAGGCTGGTAAACTTCGAACTATGAAAATGTCGATGGGGGATCTTACTAAACCCGAGGTCGGGCATAGTGTACGAGGTTTACGTTTTTTGAGATTTTCTCTGATAAATAAAATCGCAGTGCGTTCTGTTCAATAAAATTTTGCAGTACGCTCTATTATCCGTTGGACAATAAATACTAGCTTTGTGTACTGTAACAATTATCCATTGGGTAATAGCTTATAGTGAAAACCCTAATCACCTTATTATCTTATTATTTTATCATCTTATCATCTAACCACCTTATCCAAAGGAAATCAATTTTATGTCTAATCAAATTTGCTTTTGAAATCTAACAAGCTTAACCTAGTTTCTAGAAGCTTTCTTCCCTCCTTTTCCCTCCCACACTCCATGGCCATGAGGGTAAATTAGGAGCCAAATTTTGGCTTTTCACTTATTAGTTTCTATTCTAATTTCAAAACCCTAAAAGCCATCATCATTTATACTATCACTTTCTCTATCTACACTCATCTTTCTCTCCAGTTTCTCCTCCTTCTCTCTTCTTCTCTTCCATGGCCACACCTCCTTAATGCCTCCAAAGATTGCAAAAAATTTAAATAACCATCTTTTCCTAACCTCTACCACATTCTAAAACCTTTCTAGGTGAAGTTTACTTGAAAAGCATCTATCTTCATCATCATCTTCAAAACTATTTGCCAGAAAGCTAAGGTTGAGCATCAAAGACCGTCAGGGATGTTACAACCCCTATCTATTCCCGAATGGAAGTGGGATAGTATTGCGATGGACTTTGTGGTTGGATTACAAATGACCAGAAAAGGTTATGATTCAATATGGGTAATTGTTGATCGACTCACGAAGGCAGTGCATTTCTTACCAATTAACATAAGATACAACATGGAGAAGTTGACTCAGCTGTATATTAGTGAGATCGTTTGGCTACATGGTGTGCCTACCAGTATTGTTTTGGATAGAGATCCAAGGTTCACTTCAAACTTTTGGAAAAGCTTGCAAGAAGTGTTGGGAACGAAGCTACGTCTGAATTCTGCTTATCATCCACAAACCAATGGGCGATCGGAAAGGACGATCCAATCGTTGGAGGATTTGCTCAGAACTTGCGCTTTAGAACAGACTGGAAGTTGGGATGAAGTTTTACCATTGGTAGAGTTCACCTACAACAACAATTTTCATTCAAGCATAGGGATGGCACCCTATGAAGCTCTGAATGGACGATGGTGTCGAGCACCTTTATGTTGGTACCAAGACAGAGAGCGCCTTACTGTTGGATCTGATATTATATAGTAAACGACTGAGAAAGTCAAGATGATTCATGAAAAGATGAGGATGGCTCAAAGTCAACAGAAGAGCTACGCGGACAAAAGAAAAAGCCCTCTTGAATTTGAGGAAGGCGAGCATGTGTTTTTGAAAGTCACGCCAACAACTGGGGTCGGCCGAGTTCTAAAATCTAGAAAACTTATTCCCAAATTCCTTGGACCTTACTAAATTCTTTGCCGGATAGGTCCAATAGTTTACCAGATAGCCTTACCACCTTTACTTTCAAACCTTCACAATGTCTTTCGTGTGTCACAGCTACGAAAATATATTCCTAACCCGAACCATATCATAGCACCGGACACAGTACAATTGAAAGAGAACTTAACCTATGAGGCACCTCCTGTAAGGATTGAAGATAGGAGAGTAAAGAAACTCAGAGGAAAGGAAATCTCATTGGTAAAAGTGATCTGGAACGACCGGAGATGCGACATGGGAATTGGAAGACAAGATGAAGGAGCAACACTCATAACTATTCTAAGGTATAAAAATTTTGAGGATGAAATTTCTTTTTAGAAGGGGAGAGAGAGTTGTAACACCTCAAAAATTATTCATTTCATCATAAGTAGTCATTTTATAATATTTATAATTTTTGAAAATTTTTTTTGAATTTTTTCAAAAATGTTGAATATTTTAATATATTCCTCATTTTACGTGCGCAGTGAGCAAAGTCAGTGTAACACCCCAGAAATTATTTACTTTATTATAAATAGTCATTTTATAATATTTGTGACTTTTGACAATTTTTGTGAATTTTTCTGAAAATGTTAAATATTTTAATATATTCCTCATTTTACGTGCACACTGAGCGGAGCCGGGAAAATGAAATATCTTCCCCGAGGCTGGTAAACTTCAAACTGTGGAAATGGCGATGAGGGATCTTACTAAACCCAAGGCCAGGCATAATTTACGAGATTTACATTTTTTGAGATTTTATCTAATAAATAAAATCATAGTGCGTTTTGTTAAATAAAATTTTGCAGTACGCTCTATTATCCGTTGGACAATAAATACTTACTTTGTACACTGTAACAATTGTCCATTGGGTAATAGCTTATAGTGAAAACCCTAATCACCTTATTATCTTATTATTATATCATCTTATCATCTAATCACCTTATCCAAAGGAAATCCACTTTATGTTTAATCAAATTTGCTTTTGAAATCTTACAAGCTTAAGCTAGTTTGTAGAAGCTTTCTTCCCTCCTTTTCCCTCCCACACTCGATGGCCATGAGGGCAAATTAGGAGCCAAATTTTGGCTTTTCACTTAATTAGTTTCTATTCTAATTTTAAAACCCTAAAAGCCATCATCATTTCTACCATCACTTTCTCTCTCTACACTCATCTTTCTCTCAAGTTTCTCCACCTTCTCTCTTCTTCTCTTCCACGGCCACACCTCCTCCATTCCTCCAAAAGATTGCAAAAATTTTAAATAACCATCTTTTCCTAACCTCCACCACATTCAAAACACCTTTCTAGTTGAAGTTTACTTGAAAAGCTTCCATCTTCATCATTTTCTTCAAGCCTCAAAGTTTGAAGCTTTTAGGTAACATTCTTGATTTATCATCTTCACTTCTTCATTTTCGTTTTCATTGGCCATCCTCATGACCATTTATCCTCTCTTTTTCAAGCCTTGGTGTTGATTTGATGAAGTTGTGATTTCTAGGGTTTTGAAGGACCTTGACCGAAATCATCAAGGAACTACAAAGGAGGTTTCTTTTCTTGATTTCTCTTGGGTAAGAGGGAGATGGTCCACTTGTTGGTGTATGCCCTAGAGGCTAATACATTTTCTGTATTTACATATATTCTATTATGCTATTTTATATATGAGGCATTTCATTTATTATGTTCTTTTTGATAAACATAATAAAGTCCTTAGAATAGTAAGTTTGATGCCATAGGACATCAAGTGGATGACTTGATCGTGAGATCCTTTTGGTTACAACACTATTCTTAAATGTCCCTAATCAAGTATTATTGTTAATTAGGACAACAATAATACATTGAGACTAGTATGTGTAGAGACTGATGACCGCATCTCACGGGTCATGGATATAAGATATCAAGTCTTCACATTGGTACATATTAGAGTAATGATGTAATCGGATCGACCCACCATGAGAACGCTACATGGATCGTTACGTGAGTGTCATAAGCGATTCTCATAGTGATAATGGTGTTTGTGGTCCTTTGACCTGAAATCACTACGATTCCTACATGAGGAGTTATGTGTTTTAATGCCACCAAACGTCATCTGTAACAAGGTGATTATAAAGTTGGTTATTGGACATACCGCAAATCATGCAGAGGGATGTGAGTGACCTAGATGGAATTTGTCACTCCTACATAATAGGAGCGATATCTTCAGGCCCCCTAATAGAGTGAGACTGCGAAATGCATGGCCATGCTCAAATGAGTCAATATGAGATATTGATCTCATTTATTGTTACAAAGTCTACTCGAGTATCAGGAAACGAATGATTGGACTATACAAGGGTGACGCATTCCATGCCTTGTGTTCAATCTAGATATCTTGACAAAGGGACTAAACGACATGGAAACATTAGTCACAGAAAGGTTATGTCAAATCACTGACATTCTTATTACTTGGGTAGCAGCGATGTGTTGCTAGATACCGCTCACTGCTTGTAATATTAAAATGAGATTTTAATATTACTGCCAACGTAATAAGAACCTGCAGGGTTGCACACTTAGAACAGACCAAATTGGAGCAATAAAGATCCAAGTTGGACTCGGATTCAATTATGGGCCTAACTCATGACAGATGGGTTTTAGGGTTGCATGAACCTTGCTATGCTCACACTCACTTAAGGCAGCCACTATTATAAATAGTATCGTTAAGGGGCTGCTATAGAGGTTACATCACAACCCTAGCCGCACCTAAGAAAGTGAGTTGAAAGGTTCTTCTCTTCTATTCGCAGCTAGCACCGCGAAACAGAGGCGTGACTCCTTTTGCAAGTCTGTTCGTGTGGATACCGCAGAAACATCGTCGCTATTACGGTGTTGGTGATTCACCTCGCTTGTGTTTATCACGCTTCAAGAGGTAAATTTTTAAAAACTCGGATTATGGACTTTTCGCATGGATCCTGTGTGGGAATCCTATTATTCCGCTGCGAGATATTTTGATCCGCAATTCCCAACACCACTTCAACCTCTATTGGTATTAAGAGACTTAATTGTGTGTTGGTTGTGAGAAACCCTTGTTCGGGTTACTCTCTTTGATGTATGATTTTGATGTTTGTATGTTGATTTTACCTTGTATGATTTATTTGATTGAATATATATGTATATTGATGACCTTGGATTGATTTTGGTGGATTAGAGACATGAAATGGAAGCAAGGGTTCCTTGCTCTCCTCTAAGTGGCTCAAGGCCATACCCCTCAAAAAGGGTGTTCATGGTTGAAAATTGGTAACAAATGGAGACATAACTAATCAAGTGAATAACATGAAATGTAGTGAAGGAAAATTTAGGGTTTCTACCCTTGGGAGGCTCACGGCCTCTAGGGCCATTTTGGGGTCCAACCATGTAACTTTATACAACCTTGGAATTTAAATAATCAAGTGATTAAGTAGTTAACAATGTGATGGAAAGAAACCTAATTGATAACTTAAAGTGATTCTTTAGACCTAAGAAAAGAATGAGAGTGTGTGAGACTTGAAAAACCTTAAATTAATTTTCTAAGTGAGTATAAATAAACTTAAAGTGAGGAACTTAATAATCAAGAGAATTCCTCTAGAGAAGGAATTCATAAGAAATGCTAAATTAAAGTGAAACTTAGTTAATTGGACAATTAGAAATTAATTAGGAATTCATAAAAATGGAAAAGAATCAAGAATGAGATCTTATCCTAAAATTTAGAATAAATTTTAATTAAAGGAAGACCATGAGTATAAGTAAGAATATTGAATAACTCAATTTAAATTATCCTAAGGGAATTAGGTTTAAAATTAAGTGATGAACTTGTTTAATTAAAATAATAAAGATTAAATGAATAATGCAAGAGAATTTCTATAAAGAGGAACTTTTTAAGAAGATTGTAGAAATTAAGGCATAATTCTATAATGTACCCAGAAAGTGTAATGTCTTATTTGAGGACTTGATAATATTTATTGTGGGTCCATGAGTGGGACCAAGAATGTGTTGATGCTTATCTTGGCTAAATTGTGGCGTGCTATTGATGAAGTATATCACTGTTGATTATACATGTTTATGCATTGAGTCATCATGCATTGTGGAAGTCCGATGGACTATTTGTCAAGGCTATGTTGCCTAGGAGATTGAATCACACCTTAGTGCGGGTGCAAATAGACTAGTGTAGGTCATGCTGTTCACCTTGGGGGCGTCGGGGCGCGGGCGTCTCACAGTTGATAGTTGGTAGCCCCTCTGGGGCGTGGGACAAACCAATACAAACGCACCAACGATTCGGGCCGAGACACTGTCCTATATCGCGATCTTGTGGGAATACCACTATATAAAGCCTTATTGCCCAAAATTATTGATTTTCTGGAAAGCACTTGTTTTAGGATGACGAGATACTAGCATGTCTCCCTGATCATTCTCTCTGATGTTTGTGTCTAGCTCCATAGAGTAGGATTTTGATATCGTATGCATGTACATAGTAAGTCAATATATTATTTGGCATTTAATTCATATGATGATTAGAACTGTTATCTTATTGATGTATCACTGCCTGGAATTGTTAAGCTATTTAATATTTGCTTCTTAATATTGTTTATTATTCTTATAATGCTATGTGGGTGTCCTACGCTGTTTTGTTTCTTTACTGCCATAATTGGTAATGAATGTAAGATGTCTCACCTCTTTTCTGTATTTCTACCATTTCTATCAATATATATATATGTTTCTCCGAAGACGGTGGTGAAGAAGGGGAAATATACGAGTTCCCCGACTTTTGGCATGACTTTGACTAGTACCTGCTTGATCATGACATCCCATCCGCAAGGCTTTTTGGGTTACATGAGGCTGACTTTCCTCGGGGGTCCGGACTACTGGCATATCAACCTGGCTACAGATCACTACATTTATCTTGGAGACGTGACGGTGTCGCTAGCTTGGTGGCGTTATGATCCACCTATTTTCACTTGTAGTGCTTGTTTACATTTAGAGTTTTATTTGCCCATCGAGATATGTGGGGTGAACGTTATTACTCCCCACAGGAGGATTCTTTCCTCTGCTCTACCCGAGCCCCCGCCTGAAACTCGATGGCTCCGATGAGGGTTTCCTCTGAAGAGGAAGACCCTGAGGAGGATCCTGTCACGGTTCCTTCTCTTTCTTCTTAGGGGCTTATACTGTAAATGGCTACTAATAGCTATCTGTATTTCTTTTGGGGCCTAATGTTTTGGTTATTTTGGTGGGCTGTGTATGTATAATCTTTTGGGGCATGTAAAGCTTTTTCTTTTTGTATAACTGGTGATGTTACTAAATACACATGATATAATTATGTATATATATATATGCATGACGCATGGATGTATAGCTTACTTTTCATAGTGATATCTGTTGGAACCGCATATTATTACTTCACCGTAACAAAAAAAAAATTCACAATTTTATTTATACAACTATAACCAAACAAGTTTATTTATAATATAATGAACCGGGTCTGAGTTTATTCTTTCTATTTCCGCTTTGTATTTGATGGTGTGACGTTCCCTCCTAAAAAGGGGCGTTACACCTAACCACAAACCCGACAGACTAAACTTGGGCTCTGATACTAACTAATGTAACACCCTCGCTTGGGTATTACATTTCAGACAAACTTTTTAATTTTTAAAACTTTATTTTTAAAACTTTACCCAAGCCATAATTGATATTTAATATTATAAAATACGGGTATTAAAATTCTTTTCGTGGATAGCATATCTTAACAAAACATAAATAAACTCAAGATATAGAGAACTAAATAAAGTATTCCATACACACACACACAAACACATATATATATACATAAGGAACTGAAAAAAACATAAGCACTTAAGACTTATATACCAACAGGACCTAAATACAACTTAACATAACAAACTTAAACTGGCCTAAGTTCATGACACCTAAGGGAAGGGTCTTCCACTGGATCCTCCTCAGGATCCTCACTAGACAAATTCCCTAGCTAGGGAATGTCTTGGCAAAAGGGAGTCCAAGCAAAAGATATCTCAGAATCCTCCCTAGGTGAATAGTGAAGATCACCCCACAAATCCCTTAAAGGCATATGAATCTTTAGATAAATCGTAGCACTAAAAGAAAAAGTAGTAACCCCATGACGGGTCCTTCTCAAGGATAGAGTAAGGTCTCTGCGATGCTCTACTTGCTCCGTGTCCAAATGGACACACCAGGCATCAGTGCCTCCGTGGATCTGCACTCTGACGTAACCCATCAGATCTCTCCTCGTCGCCATCACAGTCTTCACAGAGCATAACCATAAAAATAGAATAGACAGAACAAAACCATAAAGATGTGAGATCCCCTACATCACATACCAGTATGGCAGCAAGAAATAGAAACAATAATAAAACCACAGAGTACAGAATTAACAATTACAATCATGATATTATCAGTAGATAATTAAACAATACAGATATTTCACCACAAAATGTTTCCTGACTATGCAAATGCACAAAGAACTGACACCTACTCCATAGAGCTAAAACCAAACATTAGAGAGAATGATTGGTGAGTCATGTCTGTATATCGTTAGCCTCAAATCAAGTGCTTTCAAATAACGCATCATTACTTATACAAAACATTCTACACTGGATTAGGAATAGGAATAGTGTCTTGTCAAGATCATCGGTGCATTGCACAGTCACCACGGCCCAGTAGAGCTACTACTAGCCACTTGTAGGATACCCGCTCCCCAATGCCTCCTAGGTCATTCATAGACCTTCACTACGCAATTTGCACCCGCACAGAGATGTAATTCATCTTCGAGGCATACGACCTTAACAATAAGTCACCAAGACTTTCACAATGTATGGTCACATGATATGATAAAATCAACAATCAACATTTATATAAATTCCACGAAAAATGAGCCACCACTGGGCTTAAGTCATCCACTGACATCTCCAGGTCTAGTACGTCGGCCCGATAGCAAACTGCTATTTTTCTCAAACGTGAAGCATTTTCACTATTTTTTAATAAGCGTGTAACACTTTTCATTATGGCACAAAACCACGTAATATCTTTATATCATTTTTTAAATGCGTACATATTTTGGAACATTTTCCTTTACTGTTACTAAAAACTTACTTAAATAAAATATTTTAAATTTCAAATCATCCTTCAAAGCTTATTTTCCATTTCATGGCCGAAAATCATTCTTTCTTAAATAACAAAACTGTGTTCATTTCTTTTTTAATTTGAAAACCCTTAAATCATATTATTATTACCTTATCACCTAGGTTTTCACTTCATAAAACTTTTTTGTCTTGGATACCCTATTTTAAACTAAATGGCTGTGAGCTGTGAGTGGCTTTTGGAACCAAAAAGCTTGCCTTTCACACATGATTCAAAGCATACAAAGCATTTCAATCATCAATTCATGTAATAGCAACTTCATACATACCAAAAAAAATCATATCATCACATATAGCTAAACCAACATAAATCACAAAATACACACAACTAAGTGAATAAATCCTTTGTAACACCCTCCTTAGGGCATTACATTTCAGACCAACTCTTTTTAATTCTTTACCCAAGTTGTAAAGTATTTAATATTATCTTAATACGGGTTTCAAAATTTCTTTTTCACAGATAACATAAACTTACCAAATTTTAGAAACACAAGACACAAGAACTGAATAATATACATCTCACGTACATAACATAGATTAGTAGAATTTTAAATACATAAAACTTACGTACTTTAAATAATATGTAATTACCATATAAAAACTGAACCCAGCCCAAGTCCAAACACTAGAAGAGTAGGGTCCTGCACCCGATCTTCCTCCAGATCCTCCTCAGGATCCCTAATAGACAAACTCCCCAGACGGGGCATGCTACTACGGACAGGAGTCCGAGTAGTCGACACATCAGAGTCCTCACTATGAGTGTTATAAAGATCACTCCACATATCTCTAATAGGCATAAAGAACTCCAAATGCACACAAGCATCAAGAGAGAGAATAGTATCCCCAAAATAAACAACACGCTCAACATCAGCATCATAGTGCCAGGCATCAGTGCCTCCTCGAAACTACACTCTCACGTAACCAAGAAAACAAGGTCTTGATGCCATCTCAGTACACAGATAAAATCAACACAGTAGAAAGGAGGTGTTCTTGCCTCTTACTCTTCACAATCTTTATCACACATACGTATAAACAAAATAATACAACAAAGAGGTGAAATCCCCTACATCAATACCATCATGGCAGTATAGAAATAATAATGACAATAATGCCATTCACATATAGCAATATCACAGAATAACATGTATAATCATATTATCAATTAACAGATAATTTATCAATATATATATTTCACGATATATAAAAACTAAGCATACCACAAAAAAAACATACTAACTATGCCACAACAATATGTACACTTACTATGCACATGCACAATGTGTATACTAACCATCCTTATGTACAATGCACCCATTTCCTACTCCATGGAGCTAAACACAAACTCAAAGATGAACGTTCCAGAAGATCTGCCACCCTCAATGACAGTCTACGCTGGACCACGAAAAGAATAATGTTTTCAGGTCCTCGTTAGTGCATTGCAACAGTTTTTCATAGCCAGAGGTAAATAATGTGATAACATATCACTAAGTGAATCACCTCGCCCTGACGCCCCTTGAGATCCATCATAGATCACACTATCCAAATTCTCGTTCACTCCTAGGCACAAAAGCCACAACAGCCACCGACTGTATAATACTCAAATGCATGATCAATGAAATCAAACCACTGTTGGACTATTCCCAATGATATTAAAACAACTGCCCATACAATTGTCTAATACCATTAGTATCAATGATATTATATAACCGCCCATACAATTGCATATTACCACTGATCCACTCAGGTCCTGTACGTCGGCCCTACAGTAAAACTTATTGTTTCCCCTCAATCACGTAGCGTTTTCATAATCGCGTACTACTTTTGTTACGTTTTCAAATCACGTAATAGTTTTTCAACGTTTTCTCAATCGTGTAAAGATTTTAAAATATTTTCTTAATCGCGTAACTAAAAATCATCATTTTTAAATCGCATAAGAGTTTTTCTACGTATTTTCAATAGCATAAAATTTTTTAATCATATTCTAAGCTTAAATTAAAACTTTTCTGATTTAATATCAAAATTGGGCTTTAATTCCAATATTTCCTTAATAAATCACCTTTAAATAATATTTCTTAACATTTTCCTCAAAAACTTATATCATTTAAATAAATTCAAGATATCTCAAAATCTTTATTCATTATTCTAAATAAAACTTTCTTAGACAGAATATTTTAAATTCCAAACCATCCTTAAAAATTATTTCCTTGCTAAAGCTCCTCAAAATATTATTTTCCAATATTCTTTTCAAAACTTACATTATTTTAATTTAATAAAACCTTTTCCATTTCCTTATTAAAAATACACTTAAATAAAATACTTTAAATTTCAAATTTAATTCTCCATCATATTTTTCTATACTATGGCCGAATTTCACTTTTTAATTACTGATAAAAATATATTCATTTCCATTTTTATTTTGTAATTCCTTAATTAAATTTGTTATCACTTAATCATCTAAGTTAATCTTTTATAATTCATTTATATAGGTTTACCATTTTGAGCTCGGAGGCCGTGAGCCTCTATGGCCATTAGAGCCAAAAATTATTTTCCTTTTTACCACAATTATAGCATACAACATACCTTAAACATCATAAACCTACTATATCAAGTTCATGCAAATATCACAGCAAAAAAATCACATAGAACAATTAAATACAAACCACACAATCAAACACACATGGTGAATAAATCGTCACATGAATTTATCACCTTCATACAAATTTCGTTCCTCACCACCATAATTAGTTGATGAGGTTAATCTCCCTCTTACCGTAGGTGTAGCTTCCTAAGCTCCTTGTATAGCTCTTTGCATCAACTTTCTCCACCAAGTAACTCTTGAAAATCAAAGTAAACATACAAAAATTAATATTCAAGGCTTGATTAAGATGACCATAGATCAAATATGGTCTTAGAATTTCAAGAATCAAATAAGAAATAAAAATCCATGATCATCACCTTAGAACCCTAGAACTTGAATTCAAAAATCAAGCATGAAGATGATGGAATCAAGTCTTGATCACAACATGAAAGATGCTTAGAATGATGTTTAGGATCAATAAGTATGGTTGGTTTGAATTATGAGTGATTGGAAAGTGATTTTAGGCACCAAGGCAGTGAGCTAGAGGAGAGAAAAATGAGAGAAAAAGTGTTAAGGTTTTTGAGAGAAAGATGATAGCTTTCTTGAATGAAATGGAAAATGAAGACTTAGCCAATTTGAGAGGTACTTGGCTGTGAGATAGGAGAAAGAAAGTGGAAGAGAGAATTTTTGTGTTCAAGCTTGAATGAAAAAATGAAGGCTTTAGGAAATGTGATAGAAAAATCAATTTTAGCCACTTTGGAAGCTTTATGGCCGTCAGCTTCATCCAAAGGAGGGAATTAAATCCTTCTCCTACAAGTTGCTTCCTAAACCATTGATTTGATCAATGGTGGATATCCAAGACTTCTACATTAAGCTTACTCTCACAACAGTTGATGAGATCAATGGTGATCATCCAAAGCTTCTTCATTAAGTTTGCTCCTCACATCCATTGATTAGATCAATGATAGATATGTAAAGCTTCTCCTGTAAATCTTGCCATCCAATGGTTCAAACCAAAGTCCACGCCCTCTTTGTTGACTAAACTCAAGATATTTTTCAAGAGATATTTTCAGAAACTATTACCTAAAGAATAATAGCTACTGCTAGTCATTGTTCCATGGATAATAACATTACATAGTAAATAAAGGCATTACACAATGGATAACAAAAAAAACTTAGTTACAGAAAATTTCCCTCAACTATTTTCGGTTTTGGGTTTAGTAAGTTCCCCCGGCCCCGCATTAACAATCCAAAACTTTTCGGTCTAGGAAAATTTTTTATTTTTTCGGGCTCTCCTCAAACACACATATAGCTCAAAATAATATTCAAATAATAAAAAACTCAAAAAATTTCACAAAAATCATAAAAATTATAAAACTCATATATATTCAAAAAAAAATTAATTTTGAGCATACAGCTCAAAATAATATTAAAATAATTAAAAATTCCCAGAAACTCACAAAAACTCACAAAAATTATTAAAACGTATTTATATCAAGAAAATGAAAAATCGGGGTGTTACATCCTCACATAGATTTTTCACCAACAAAACACAAAATTCGTTTCTCACCACCAAGATCGTTAATGAGGTTAATCTCCCTCTTACCTTAGATGATGATCAAAGCTCCTTGTTGTTCTTCTTGAAAAAGCTTCTCCTTTCAAAAAGATCCTTAAAACAAAACATACAAGCATTAACATCTAGGGCTTAAAACAAGATGACCATGAATCAAGATTATGGTCTAGAACTTGAGAAGAACACTTAGAAATGAAGATAAGAAACTTCACCTAGAACCATCAAACTTCAAGCTTTGAGAAAGAGATTGAAGATGAATGATTTTGAAGAAACTCACAACTAGAAAGTGTCTCAAAAAGGTGTTTAGATTCAAGAAATAAGGTTCTTTAGAATTGATCAAGATTGGAAGGGGTTTGGAAAGTGTTGGCCGAGAATCACAAAGGAGAGAAAAAAGATAGAGTTTTGGTGTATTGGTTCTCAAAAACAAAACAAGAAAGGCTTAAGAGAGATAAGAAACTAATTTTGTGCACGAAGCTTCTCTTGGAAGCTCCCTTGGCCGTGGGCCATCAAGGGCATTTTGGGTAAGGCTTCTCCTACAAGATTCATTCCAAGCTTGTTTAGGAAGCCTTCTTCCAAGCTTGTTTAGGAAGCTTTCTTCCAAGCTTGTCTTGGAAGCTTTCTTCCCATTGGCTCAAAAACAAGTGAGTCATGAAAAGAAAAGATAAAAGGTTATGACTAGGTCTATGACTAGTCACCTAACCAGTTATTTATCGGTAGCTATTACCTAATGGACAAAGGCTACTGCTAGCAAAATCAGTATTTATTATCTAATGGATAATAGAACGTACCTAGATTTCATCAGTCAGATAAAATCTCAGAAAAGAAAATTTTTGAAATTCGTTCTCGATTTTGGGTTTGGTAAGCTCCCCCAGCCTTGCGTGAACAGTCAAAAATTTTTCAGCCCCGAAAAATTTTTATTTTTCCGGCACCGCCTCAAACACATAGAAGCTTAAGAAAAATAATAAAATAATCAAAATAAATCAAATAATTCATAAAAATCACAAAAATCATATAAAAACACAAAAACACATATATCAGAGAAACAAAGGAAATTTGGGGTGTTACACTCAGTTTAGGAGATATTGTCTAGATCTTTCTCGCATCCTATCTAGTGAACTAGTACAGTTAAGAAAAAAGATTTAACCTATTCCATCAAATCTGTTCAGATGTTGGACACTTTTGAAAAATAGTTAAGAGGAAAAATAATTCCTTTGGTCAAGGTATTATGGGAAGGATTAACAACAGAGGAGGCTACTTGGAAAAGACAGAGGAAATGCAACGGAAGTATCCAGAGTTATTCTCAACAGGTAAATTTTGAGGACAAAATTTTTTTTAAGGGAGGGGGGGAGAAATGTAATATCCCTTCTAAATTAAATATGACAATATTTATTTTGTAATCTGTATTCATAGGACATACGCATAATTTATTAAATTGTTATAAGGGACGTACATGTAATTAAAAATTTTTGTGCGCAAATTGAATTAGTTATTTATAGCGAATCTGAAAAACCAATAGAAGATTTTCTCTTAAAAAATTATTAAGATATGTTAAATAAAAATTAAGAAAAATTAAGTAAAATAAAGCTTTAAACCCTAAGTAACTAAGCTAACCAATTGGTTAGTAATTTAGTTAGTTTGAGGAACTAGATTAGTAAACTAAGTTAGGTTAGTTTGGTTAGAGTAACTAAGTGTCATCATGAACCAACCATGAACCAATGAAAACCTAGCCATTTGGTAAGCTTCCTATTGGTTAGAAACTTGGAGAAGTTACACTTGTTAGACTTGTCATTGGATGGTTGGAAAATATAAAAGGAAAAGACTTGAAAGGAAAAAGAAAAAGATGAACACTTGAAGATCCTAGAGGTTTCGGCCAAGGAAGAAGGAGGAGGAAAAAGAGAAGAAAAATAAGAGAAAAAAGAAGAAAAACCAAGAAATAAGAAGGATCAAGGGTTTCCAAGTTCATTCACCAAGGGATTAAGCCAAGAATCTCACCTTTTTCATCTTAGTTTCATCTAACTTGAGGTAGGGAGTCATACCTTTCCTCTAAAGTTTTCTTGAGTTGTTCTTATTTCTAAGAGTGTTCCAGTATGCTTTTCACCATGTCTTTAAATCAAGAAGTATTGTTTATGACTATTTTTGTTAGTTTAAAACCCTAGTTTAGTAAGACTTAAATTGTGTTCTTGAGATTTTGTTTGGGTTTTTAAGGAAGTTTATTGAAGAATAAGGCTGTTGGTGGAGAAGAATCATAATGATGATGTTAATTATGAGAAATTATGGTCAAGAAATGTGTTTGGGATCCACAAGTGCATAGGTCGACAAGTAATATAATGAGAGTTAAGTATCGTGTCTCGAGAGATTGATAACTAGGAAGATGCTAAAACCTAATCACTTTCCACAAAGATCTTATCCAAGCAATTGAATTATGAAGGTGGTTTAAAATGAAAATAACAACTTAAAATAAATAAAATAAGATGCACCAAAAACCAAGTTCGCAAGAGAGAGATAAGTATGAATAAAGTCTAGGGATCCTTATTCACTTGCTATTTCAATGAATTTTTACAATTCAAGAGCATCTAATAAAGAATTGATTTTGCTAGCGGAAACTGATTATAGATAAAAGCCTATGTCTAGGTCAATTATGCATATTAAACTTACCCTAACCACTATGTGTCCATGTGAAATAGCATAAGAATCACTCATTAAGATCAATTTTCAAACATTTGCTATGCATGACCAAAGGGTAAGTGTCCATCCCATTAGCTAATCAACACACCGAAATAACTTAAATGTAATTGAATATACATCAACCATACCATGTCCATATTCCCAATTCCCTATGTCTAGTTCAATTGAGAATACTGTAACACCCTTGTGGGGATGTCACATTTATGAATGCAATAAAATAAAATAAAATAAAACTCTTACCCAAGTTGTAAAACATTTGGTACATACTTAATATTTGTGGTAAATTTTTTTTCCTTTTATAATTATAGCATTAAATAAAATAACACAGAACACAAAATTAAACAAAGTATAATCACACCATAATATACATATGATCCTTTTTTAATACACACATAATTTACCACTACAAGTATTTAACAAAGCAATAAAAGACAACATAAAACTAAGACATAGTATTGCCCAAGTGCATCTCGACAGATATCTAACCCTCCGATGGATCATCCTCAGAAAGACCATCGAAAAGTTGACATCTTGGAGATCTCACAGCACTACGGACACGAGTCCGAGCTTTTGACTCGCTACTGAGCTCACTAGGCGCATGGAATATTCCCTGCCAGTAATGCCTAAGAGTCAGAGGTAACTCTAGATGTAAATATAACATAGTAGTGAATATGACATCTCCATCATACTCTCTACGTAGGGACACAGTTAAACGTCCCACGTAAACAATTGTCCCTCTATCCACTCGCATACGCCAGGCTTCAGAACCTTCGTGAAACTCAAGTCTCACAAACCCGAAAAATCCTGGCAATGCTATGATCTCAAGATCAGTCTTGATGATCAGGGTGATCTACCGGCTCCTCTTCCTCGTACAGCTCGCTCGGCTGCCGCTCGTCCGAATACTGTATCTCAAGAGGCTGATCCTCTTCTTCCTCAAGCTCTTTACGGAAAATAATATAATAATATCGAGAAAATATATAGAGAGGTGAGACAACCTACATCACTACCCGCATGGCAATAAAGAAAACAATAGTACAAAACAATTATCATAACAGTACATACCAATATATCATGCATAATATATCAATCAATACATATCGACATAACACATAACATTATATTATGCATAATATATTAAAGCAATAAATCATATATTTTATCACAGATTATGGTAAGTAGTAAAATGCAGATAATGCATGAACACACACTGACTCGTTCCTACTCTATGGAGCTAAACACGGATATCTGAGAGAATGATCTGAATAGAAACTAATAATACTTTATGGCTGCCCAACCAAACTATTGCACGGTCAAACATCGTGTCTATAGTCCACATTCCAAACATCGTGTAGTAGTACACAATCAATACACCGTGCACCACAGGCATAGTACGTAATAGTCTCCTCAAGATCCCGATTAAGAATAGTGCTTGTCAAGATCATTAGTGTGTTGCCTGTTACCACGGCCCAGAGGAGCAACCCACCGTCCTCATGTGGAATTCTCCGCACACTAACGCCTCCAAGTTCATAAATGAACCACACTACGCCTATCACCCTAAAACACGGTGTAATTCACCTCGTCAATCAATCACCAATTTTCAACCAAAATGGCACAACACTCTATGCATGATCTAAAATTACAAGAATACCCTTATTATCCAAATTTTACCATAATTACGAAAATACCCTTAGTCACAAAATACCAAAGTATAGTATGTCCCACTTGACAGTACTACATCACAACATGTCCGGGTCCACCACTTTGGCCCGACAGTAAAACTCACTATATCTTTCAATCGCGTAGGAATTTTATCGCATTTTCACAATCTCGTTGTTTTCACAAATGTTTTTAAGTCGCGTAAAGATATTTTGACGTTTTTAAACATCACAAAAATGTTTTTAAATCATTTTCTCAATCGCGTAAGATTTTTAATTCATTTTCTTAACCGAATAGCTTAAAATTATCATTTTAAATGTGTGTAGACTATTTCTAGTACATTTAAAATACGTAGAGTATTTTCCTTGTGTTCTAAATATAGTATGGAATCTTTTTTATTTTATTCGCCTAATTTTAGTAAATTTTGGCAGCATTTTGCCTATAAAATCAGTATAAGGTATTTTTAACGTTTTCCTCTAAATATAGTTCATTTTATTTTTACCCAATAATTATGCTTTGAAACTTGCTAACGCTCTTCAAAATTCATAAAATGAGCTTTACGTTAGTATTTTTCAAGCATCTGATTTAATTCTTTCTTAAACTAAATTATGCTAATTTAGAATTCTAGAACTGAATTTATTCCTTTTGTTTTCTCAAATATTCATTGGAATCAATTTATTTTGTAAATCCATTGCCTAACCTATCTTATAACATAAAATGACATGTTGGCCAAAATCAAAAATAAAAAGGTATTCAATTATATACTAAATGGCATGTTGGCCATAATTAATCTAAATCATTCTTAACTTATTATTTTACCTAGATTCATTAACTCATTGATTTAGAAAATTGTGAGAACATTTTGGTTCTCTGTTTGATGTAAGGCCGTGAGCCTCATTCTGTGTTCTTTGGAACACTCATGCAAATCGTTACATGTTATTCACATCTTACTTTAATAATTATACAGTTATAAACACATGCAATTATATAATCATATACTATATACATACAATATATTTTAAAACTATAGGCATGCATAGTAAAAATAAATTGCAATTAGGAAAGCATTTAAACAATCACACAAATAATAAAAACCATAAACAATCACACAAACCGAATCCTTATGGATTCTTCATACACAATCAAATCCATTTTCCCATCACCACTTAGGGTTGATGAGATTAAATCTCCCTCTTACCTCTTGAAGACAATTAATCGGTTAGTTTCCTCCTTTCTTTGAAATTTCGTGCAACCTCCCAAATAAATCCCTAAAATTCTTAAACAATTAGTAAAAACACATACAAGGTTCAATATTGAAAAACCATGGAACAATCATGGTTAGAAAAATTAGAAATCAAACTTTGAACCATAGAATCAAAATTTACCCTTAGGAAAGTAAGCAAAAGGTTTGATTTTGGACTAGATTGAGTAGGTTTTTGGCAAAACTTTGTGAATGAAAAGTGTTTAGAATATGATTTGGGTTTAGGAAACATGAAGAGATAAAATTATAGAGGTTTGGTGGTGCGGGTAGGGTACTTGGCCGAATAGAGAGGGAAAGAAATAGAAGAAAAAGTGTGCATGGGTTCTTGGTATTTTTGGAGAGAAATGGATAGCTTAATTGTGATAAGTGTAAAAATGAAAGTGAAGAGTTAAAATAAGGGGCTGCTACCGTGTGAGTGTTTTGGGTGAGGTTGAGTGTTCAATTTTGCTAGGTAAATATCCAATTGAGTTCACATGGTGGTGCACATGGCTTATGTCATGTTGGAGGGTTCAAGAACCATGTAGAACTTAGCCATCCAAGCCTCCCAAGCTGCTGTCCAAACCGTGTGGCTCCTTAGTGTTTTAGGGATTTAATTGCTTTCAAATTACACCTAATTACATGCTAATTAATTAGGTAATTAGTTAGGTTAAATATCCTAACCAATCTTAATTAACATTCTAATCATATAACTAATTAGTTTAATATATAATAGCATATATTATAACCTTTAATAAATATTAGGATATCTAATTAGTATTTAGATTATAATTAATTAATAACTAAGCTAGTTCACTTAGTTTGCTAATTAGGTAATTAGATTAACCAAATTAAGCTTAATTAGCTACTAACCAAATTCAAGCCTACTATTTTTGACTTAATTCTAACCATTGATTTTATCTTTAATTCCTAGCCCTAGATGTAATCTAAGGTAGATATTGATTAGTCATAAATCTTGAATTCTAATCTCACCATTGATTTGATCAACGGCTAAGATTAAAGGCTTTCTAACTAAGTCTTCATCCAACGGTCCAATTTAAAGTCTACGCTCCCTTCGTTGACCCATTCTTATTGGTTTAAAAAGTCAAGTCACTTTCATTGACTCGCTCTCATTGGCTAGAATTTGTCCAGTCAGAATTGTTGACTACTTTTCCTAAACGCGGGTCCCACAGACTTTTAAAGATCCGTGGTCAAATCGAACCAGATTTTTACTATTTTTGAGACAAGAGGAAATCTTGTAATATAAAATAATATTATAATAATATAAAATTATTTTTTTTTACTTGATTAAATCCTAAAAATTACGAGATTAATATATATATCAATCAATTGGGTTTAGTAAGATCCCTGACTCCAATTAATTAAAATAAGATTTTTTCGGCTAGAAAATTATTATTTCCTTGGGTCGGAGCAAATCACATACAACAGTTAAATACACTCACGGAACAATCAAATTTAATTTACTGCTCACAGAATTCACAAAATAGTACATTTTAAGACAATATAGTAATTATCCCAAAAGTTGGGGTGTTACAAATACTATAATCATGCAATTGATGCTAATCAAGAACACGCATTAGGCATAAGTATGGAAGAATAAAACCAAATTCATTGATAGAAACCCAAAGGAATTACAAAATATTCACATTCATAGCAAGATCTTAGAGAGCCCCTAGATTAGAGTTTAGTTACACATCATAAGAGAAGGAACATCAAATACAATCATGGAATCCATCAAATTACAAAACAAGAGAGAAAAGGAAAAGAGTGAACAAATTGGAGAGAATTCAACCTTGATCTTCCTCCCTTGATCTTGATTCTTCACTTGATTCTCCTCATTTCCAAGGCGAAATCTCCTCCTTTCACTCTCTTTTTCAAACTCTATTTTTAGATAAACCAAAAGTACATCCAATGCTCTCCAAAGTTAGATAAAAAGGCTAATTTCACGGACTTGAACTTTTTCCACGCCTAGACGTAGCTTTTCCATGCCTAAGCATGAAAACAAAACACGTACTATCCACTTGCTGCCCACGCCTAGGTGTAACCTTTCCATGCCTAGGCACAACTTTTCTACCCCTAGGCGTGAAAACAAAACACGTACTGTCCACTTGCTGCCCACTCCTAGGTGCAACTTTTCCACGCCTAGGCATGGGCAACTCACAACTAGGCGCTACTTACAGGCGTGGATGTCTCTATATGATTTTCCTGCAAACCCGAGAGTGTCACGCCTAGACGTGATTTTTTCATGCCTAGGCATGACTTGTCTTATCCTCCTTTCAAGCTTTCTCCCATGTTAAACTTCTCTTCTCTTCCCTTATCTCTTTCAAGATCTTCTTAACTTAAATACCTGCATTAAAACAATGATAAAGTTCATGAAACCAGGATCCATCCAAATTTTTCAAATAAAATCATTAAATATTCAATTCTTAGTTATTTGAGACAGGAAGGTTTAATTATCAAAATTATGCATGAATTGAACCTTTGGACATAAAAATTTTAGAATATCCTGCACATGATCATTCCAATTCAAGTGAATTAACTTTATTCCCTAGCGCTATCACACCGCCAAACTTAAAGATTTGCTAGTCCTCGAGCAAAGCAAGGGAAGAAGGGACACAATTAATCACAAAAATCAAGGAACAATTTGCACTAGAGCATTGCTAGCTTCCAATCTTCATTCATACCCTCAGGAATTACTCTCAACCTCTCAACATGGTCCACACATACAAGAAAAATTTGAACTATCATGATTACCCTTGAATGCAATTTTTGTGCATGAATTATTTCCCAAATTTATGTGTTTAAGATCCCTTCCAAATCATGAAAAACAAGTTGGATGAATTTATAAAATACACATGCACTCTCATAAGAATATCTTTCATCCCTTTCTCCACTAATGTAGGCAACACATAATCAAAGATCATTAGGATCTTTTAAGCTTGTAATGTGAGGCTTAGGTATTGGTTAAGAAAGGAGGGGAAGGATCTAAAATCAAATATTAAACACAAAATCACACAAGTTAATTAAGTCAAGCCAAACAAGTAAGATGCAGATAGAGGATCCAATATGAAAAACTAACCCTATTTTTTCTTTTCTTCTCTTTTTTTTAGAACAAATGTATATGTTTATTTTT
Organism: Ormosia semicastrata; assembly: GCA_029884595.1. Classification (NCBI taxonomy): domain Eukaryota; kingdom Viridiplantae; phylum Streptophyta; class Magnoliopsida; order Fabales; family Fabaceae; genus Ormosia; species Ormosia semicastrata. The sequence goes on from JAQQTO010000060.1 coordinate 85,097,188, forward strand.
ATTGCAAAAGGGGGCTATATTTTGTGCAGCACCCCATCATGCCTAGGTGTGATTTTTTTTTAATAGTTGGTTCCCAATTGATCTCTTCTCTTTAGTACCATGCAGAATAGTTTGGCTCAAATCAACAAAAATGCCTAATCATGCATTCAATAAGGGACATGTGATGGGGGTAAAAAGAATTTTCATAATAAGGGGTGAAGGGGTGGAAAAAGTAAGGATTAAATAAGGAAAAATTTATGCCACACACACACCAGGCTACAAAGGGGAACTAGGGATATCATTCAATTCTGGTTAGCTTGAAAAGCTCAGTCAGTCCAAACAAGTGCCCTAGTCATTTCCTTAAAAATGCCTCGCTTAGGATTTCACCTCAAAAGGGAATCAGATAAGCTTCTAAGATGCAAATTGACTATACACATGCCTTTTATAAATTTTCTCCAATCTTGTATTCCATTCACATTCCAAAATCTACCACACACACAAAAGGGAATACACTCACACACAATTATAGCAATATGTGTAAAGAAATTTTTTTGAATTTTTGCATGTGATTTTTCAAGCAATGAGGTAAATCTTAAACCACACAATCATTGGATACTCAAATAAAAACTTTGGCATATAATACCTCAAATTGTTTCTAAGCACAACTTATCACTTTAAACATATTCTCAGGCAGTCCATTGTTTTTATACATTATTATTATTATTTTATTCTTTTACTTATTTAATTTTTTTTAGCAGAGATATAACGCCTAGGCGTAGTAAAGCCATGCCTAGGCATGACACTCTCTAGAAAATTCAGCTTAGGAAGCCGAGAAAGTGGCGCCTAGGCATGCTAATCCCATGCTTAGGCGTGGAGCCTTGACTGCAAAATTTTACAAAAACAACCATCAGATCTAAATTTCTTGGCTCTTCCACAGGTTCCTATCTCACAAAAACAGCTAAGAAACACTATCAACATTATGTAAAATTTTTGAAACATAAAAAAAAATTTAAAAAACAAACACTATAAAGCTATCAAAAACACATTCAAACCATAAAGAAAAATTCCTCAATCATGTATAAAATTTGTCCTAAGTTAAGAGATAGAGTTAAGAAGTTGGGTTGCCTCCCAAAAAGTGCCTTATTTATAGTCCTGGCTGGACTTTGCAGTTAAGAACATTGGTTCAAAGTTTGGATTCCTGAAAAATCAAGTAGCTTAATACATTCCATAACATCTTCCTTATCTATATACTCATATATAGTTCATAAAGATAAAACAAGGGAATCATTAGTAGAATTATTATTAAATGCATTATTGACTACTTGATCAGTCATACCTATGTAGGAGCATTCTTCATGATCATTTGGGAATTTCATGGATTTGTAAATATTAAAGGTTACCTTTTCCTCATTGACTTATATCGTAAGTTCACCATTTTGCACATCAATCATAGTTTTACTGGTGGCTAAGAAAGGCCTCCCAAGAATCAATGGTACATTGCGGTCCTCCTCCATGTCTAGGATGATGAAATTAGTTGGGAAAATTAACTTGTCTACCTTGACCAAGACATCCACTATGACTCCCTTAGGATAAATGAGGGAACAGTTAACTAATTGTAAAGTAATTGAAGTTGGCTTCACCTCCCCTAAACCTAGCGTTTGGAAAATAGATAGGGGCATCAAGTTTATGCTTAACCCAAGGTCACACAAAACTTTGCCAATGAATTGACTACCAATGGTGCATGGAATGGTGAAGCTTCCAGGGTCTTTCAACTTGAGAGGTAGCTAATTTTATAGGATGGCACTACATTCATTTATGAGAACCACAGTCTCATAATCCCCAAGCCTTTTCTTCTTAGACAAGATGTCTTTCATGAACTTCACATAACTAGGCATTTGTTCCAAAGCCTCAGCAAATGGTATGTTAATGTGAAATTTCTTGAAAATCTCCATAAACTTTTGGAATTGAGCATCTAGTTTTTGGTTAGCTAGCTAGTTGGGGAAAGGTAGAGCTGATGTATAAGACTTGTCCTCCTTCTTATTGTCCTCAACTTTCTTCTTTTCAATTTCCTCATTCTTCTCAACCTCACTGCTCATAATCACCTCATCTTTTGCCACCTCAACTTCTTCTTCAAGAAGTTGAGTCTTGGGATTCCCTTCAATTTCTTTCCCACTCCTCAATGATATAGCCTTATAATGCTCATTAGCAGCACCTTTAGGATTGTTAATGGTGTCGCTTGGAAAACTTTCTAAGGGTCTGTTGTTTAAAGTTTGGGCAAGTTGGCCAACTTGAGTCTTAAGATTTCTCAAGGATGTCGCTTGACTTTGCATCAAAGCATCGTGGGAGGCAAGCCTTGAATCAATTTTAGTCATATATTCTTGTTGGCTAGTCATGAATTGTGTAAACATTCTCTCTAAGTTGGAAGTCAAAGTTTAAGTTTTGGTATGAGGGAAGCTCTGTTGTTGAAAACTGGGAGTTGCAATGGGTGCTTCTTTGGGCTTAAAAGAAGAAGAACTTTGAGAATTTCCACTCCAAGAGAAATTAGGATGGTTCTGCCAACTAGAGTTGTAAGTATTGCCAAAAGCATTGTTGTGACTAGGTTGGTGGAACTAACTGGCATATTACACACTCTCCAGGCTAGCTATGCAACTCATAGTAAAGTGACGGTCCCCACAATGATCACAAATCTCAGCTGAGATATTGGCTCCACTCGCCACTGAATTGACTGTCATGGTGTCAAACTTCTTGGATAGTGCTACCACTTGAGTTGAAAGCGATGTGAGAGCATCAACTTCAGGTATACCAGCTGTCACTCTCCTAGGAGTAACCCTTTCTACTGACCACTAATAGTTATTAGTGGTCATTTCCTCCAAAAGGTCGTATATCGCATCTACAGTATTGCTCATGAGAACCCCTCCTGCTGTTGCATCAATTATAGATCGAATGGATGTTGTCAAGCTGCTATAGAAATTATGCACCAACATCCATTTTGCTATACCATGATGGGGGCACTTCCTTAGCAACTCCTTAAATCGCTCTCATGCCTCTTATAAAGTCTCTCCCTCAAACTGCCTGAAGGACAAGATGTCATTCCTATGCTTCATTGACTTCATGGGAGGGAAGAATCGGTCCAAAAACTTCTGCGCCAGTTCCTCCCAAGTAGTGAAGGAATGCTCAGGTAAGGATTGAAGCCAGGCCTTGGCCCTATCCCTCAAAGAAAAAGAGAAGAGCCTCAAGTGAGCTGCATCATCAGTCATCCCTTGGTGCTTGAAAGTATCACAAATCTCCAGAAAATTAGCTAAATGAGCATTGGGATCTTCATGGGGTAGATTCGTAAATTGTAAAGTATTCTAAACCATATGGATAACGGTAGACTTGATCTCAAAAGTCTATGTTTGTACAGATGGCCTTTTGATGCTAGATCGAATATCTCAAGCATTTGGAGTAGCATACTCCCTCAAGAGTCTTTTAACATTCGCTTCCTCCGCCATCTCAGATTCACTGTCAAAATTTAGTGCTTGCCCTTGCACTTGTTTTTCTCTTAGCAATCTACGAAAGGTCCTCTCTACTTTAGGATCATAAGGAAATCAGCATACACTTTGAGTCCTTCACATACAAGAGCCAAGTACCTGAAAAACACAAACAAACAAACAAACAAAACTTGAAATAAGAGTTGTGAATCGATATAAGAAATAACACCAAATCTAAACTCAATCCCCTGCAATGGCTCCAAAATTTGTTTGGGATCTGCAAGGGCACGGGTCGACAAGTAATATAATGAGAGTTAAGTATCGTGTCCCTAGGTATTGATAACTAGGAAGGTGCTAAAACCTAATCACTTTTCATAAAGATCTTATCTAAGCAATTGAATTATGAAGGTGGTATTAAATGAAAATAATAACTTAAAATAAATAAAATAAGATACGCCAAAAACCAAGTTCGCAAGAGAGAGATAAGTATGAATAAAGTCTAGGGATCCCTATTCACTTACTATTTCAACAAATTTTCATAAATCAAGAGCATCTACCAAAGAAATGATTTTGCTAGCAGAAACTGATTATAGATAAAAGTCTATGTCTAGGTCAATTACTCGTATGAAACTTACCCAAATCACTATGTGTCCATGTGAAATAGCATAAGAATCACTCATTAAGACCAAGTTTCAAACACTTGCTATGCATGGCCAAAGGGTATGTGTCCATCTCATTAGCTAATCAACGCACCTAAATAACTTGAATGTAATTGAACATACACTAACCATACCATATCCATATTCTCAATTCCCCATATGAAACTTACCCAAACCACTATGTGTCTATGTGAAATAGCATAAGAATCACTCATTAAGACCAAGTTTCAACCACTTGCTATGCATGACTAAAGGGTATGTGTCCATCCCATTAGCTAATCAACACACCTAAATAACTTGAATGTAATTGAACATACATCAACCATACCATGTCCATATTCTCAATTCCCTATGTCTAGTTCAATTGAGAATACTATAATCATGCAATTGATGGTCAATTAAGAACGAGCATTAAGCATAGGTATGGAAGAAGAAAACCAGATTCATTAATAGAAACCCAAAGAAATTACAAAATATTCACATTCATAGCAAGATCCTAGAGAGCCCCTAGATTAGAGTTTAGTTACACATCATAAGAGAAGGAACAACAAATACAATCATGGAACCCATCAAATTACAAAACAAGAGAGAAAAGGGAAAGAGTAAACAAATTGGAAAGAATGCAAGCTTGATCTTCCTCCTTGGATCTTGATTCTTCACTTGATTCTCCTCATTTCTAAGCAGAAATCTCCTCCTTTCACTCTCTCTTTCAAACTCTGTTTTTAGAAAAACCAAAAGTACCTCCAATGTTCTTCAAAGTCATATAAAAAGGCTAATTTCACGGACTTAGGCTTTTTCCACGCCTAGGCACAACTTTTCCATGCCTAGGCGTGAAAACAAAAACACGTACTGTCCACTTGCTGCCCACGCCTAGTCGTGGGCAACCCATGCCTAAGCGTGGGTATCTCTGTCTCATTTTCTTGCAAACCCGAGAGTGTCACGCCTAGGCATGATTTTTTCATGCCTAAGCATGGCTAGTCAACTCATCCTCCTTTCAAGCTTTCTTCCATTTTGAACTTCTTTTCTCTTCCCCATCTCTTTCAAGACATTCTCATCTTAAATACCTGCATCAAAACAATGATAAAGTTCTTGAAATTAGGATCCATCCAAATTTCTCAAATAAAATCATTAAATATTCAATTCTTAATCATTTGAGACAAGAAGATTTAATTATCAAAATTATGCATGAATTGAACGTTTGGACTTAAAAACTTAAGAATATCATGCATATGATCATTCCAATTCAAGTGAATTATCTTTATTCCCTAGAGTTATCACACCCCCAAACCTAAAGATTTGCTAGTCCTCAAGCAAACTAAGACAAGCAAGGGAAGAAGGGATATAATCAATCATAAAAATCAAGGAACAATTTGAACTAGAGCATTGGCAGCTTTCAATCTTCATTCATGCCCTCATTACTTATCAACCTCTCAACATGGTCTACACATGCAAGAAAAATTCCAACTATCATGATTACCCTTGAATGCAATTTTTGTACATGAAAGATTTCCCAAATTTATGTGTTTATGATCCTTTTCCAATCATGCAAAGCAAGTTGGATGAATTTATAAAATACATATACACTTTCATAAGAATATCTTTCATCCCTTTCTCCACTAATGCAGGCAACATATAATCAAAGATCATTAGGGTCTTTTAAGCATGTAATGTGAGGCCTTGGCATTGGTTAAGAAAGGAGTGGAAGGATCTAAAATCAAATATTAAACACATAATCACATAAGTTCATTGATTCAAGCCACACAAGTAAGATGTAGATAGAGGATCCAATATGAAAAAGCCAACCCACTTTATTCTTTTCTTCTCCTTTTTTTTTAGAACAAATGTATATGTTTATTTTTCTTGCAAAAGGGGGCTATATTTTGTGCAGCAACCCTATCACGCCTAGGCATGATCTTTTTTTTAAGAGTTGTTTCCTAATTGATCTCTTTTCTTTAGTACTATGCAGAATAATTTGGCTCAAATTAACATAAATGCCTAATCATGCATTCAATAAGGGTTATGTGATGGGGGTAAAAAGAATTTTCACAATAAGGGGTGAAAAGGTGGACAAAGTAAGGATTAAACAAGAAAAAATTTAAGCCACATATACACCAGGCTTCAAAGGGGAACTAGGGATATCATTCAATTCTAGTTAGCTTGAAAAGCTCAATCGGTCTAAATAAGTGCCCTAGTCATTTCCTTAAAAATGTGTCGCCTAGGATTTCACCTCGAAAGGGAGTCGGACAAGCTTCTAAGATGCAAATTAACTATACACTTGCCTTTTATAAATTTTCTCCAATCTTGTATTCCATTAACATTCCAAAATCTACCACACATACAAAATGGAATACACTCACACACAATTATAGCAATAAGTGTAAAAAAATATTTAAATTTTTGCATGTGATTTCCCAAGCAATGAGGTAAATCTTAAACCACACAATCATTGGATACTCCAATAAGAACTCTGGCGCCTAGGCGTGGGTTCCACGCCAAGGCGTGGAGCCTTGACTGTAAAATTATGCAGAAACAACCATCAAATCCAATTTTCTTGGCTCTTCCACAGCTTCCTATCTCACAAAAATAGCTAAGAAACACTATCAACATTATGTAAAATTGTCAAAACTTAAAAAAAAATTGAAAAACAAACACTATAAAGCTATCTAAAACACATTCAAACCATTAAGAAAAATTCCTCAATCATGCATTAAATTTGTCCTAAGCTAAGAGATAGAGTTAAGAAGTTGGGTTGCCTTCCAAAAAGCGCCTTATTTATAGTCTTGGCTGGACTTTGCAGTTAAGAACTTGGGTTCAAAGTTTGATTCTTAAAAAATCAAGTAGCTTAATACATCTCATAACATCATCCCTATCTATATGCTCATATATAGATGACAAAGATAAAGCAAGGGAATCATTAGTAGAATTATTATTAAATGCATTATTGACTACTTGATTAGTCATACCTATGTAGGAGCTTTCTTCATGATCATTTAGGAATTTCATGGATTTATAAATATTAAAGGTTACCTTTTCCTCATTGACTTGCATGGTAAGTTCACCTTTTTGCACATCAATCATAGTCTTACCGATGGCTAGGAAAGGCCTCCCAAGAATCAATGGTACATTGCAGTCCTCCACCATGTCTAGGATGATGAAATCAGCTGGGAAAATTAACTTGTCTACCTTGACCAAGACATCCTCTATGACTCCTTTAGGATAAGTGAGGGAACGATTAGCTAATTGTAAAGTAACCGAAGTTGGCTTCACCTCCCCCAAACCTAGCCTTTGCAAAATAGATAAAGCATTAAGTTTATGCTTGCCCCAAGGTCACACAAAGCTTTACCAATGAATTGACTACCAATGGTGCATGGAATGGTGAAGTTTCCAGGGTCTTTCAACTTGGGAGGTAGCATATTTTGTAGGATGGCACTGCAATCCTTTGTGAGAGCCACAATCTCATAATCCCCAAGCCTTCTCTTGTTGGACAAGATGTCCTTCATGAACTTCACATAACTAGGCATTTGTTCCAAAGCCTCAGCAAATGATATGTTAATGTGAAGTTTCTCAAAAAATCTCCTAAAACTTTTGGAATTGAGCATCTAATTTTTGCTTAGCTAGCCAGTTGGGGAAAGGTAGAGGTGGTGTTCCTCTTTTCAATTTCCTCATTCTTCTCAACCGCACAACTCATAATCACCTCATCCTTTGTCACCTCAACTTCTTCTAAAAGAAGTTTAGTCTTGGGATTCCCTTCAATTTCCTTCCCAGTCCTCAATGATATAGTCTTACAATACTCATTAACAGCACATTGAGTAAATGATTGATTATATTATGTCACAAATTATGAACTACTGATGTAGTTTTTGGTGAAAGAATGATATTCAAAGTTGTGATATTTTATTAATTGGCTTTGAGCCTAAAGATGTGACATTAATATCTAAGAAAAAAGAATGTATGTCATCTAGGACCCATTAAGGAGAGTCCATGGGGCTATGGCACAATAGAACTTAATGGGGAGTCTTACATGGGTCACTTTTATTGAGCTCTATATCTCCCTTCCCAAGGCATGTGGTGTAACATCCCAAAAATCATCTCAATCATCATAAATAGTCATTTTATAATATTGAGATTTTTAGGAATTTTTTTGGATTATTTCAGAAACGTTGAATATTTTAATATATTTTTCATTTTACGTGCCCACTGAACAGAGTCAGTCTAACACTCTGAAAATTATTTGTTTCATGGCAAATAGTCATTTTCTAATATTTGTGATTTATGTGGATTTTTGTGGATTTTTTCAGAAATGTTTGAATAGTTTAATATATATCTCGTTTTACGTGCGCACTGAGTAGAGTCAGTGTGACGCTTTAGAAATTATTTGTTTCATCACGAATAATTATTTTCCAATATTTGTGATTTTTGAGAATTTTTCTGGATTTTTCTGAAAACGTCAAATATTTGAGGATATTCTTCGTTTTACGTGCGCGCTGAGCGGAGCCGGGAAAACAAAATGTTTTCCCTGAGGCTGGTAAACCTTGAACTATGGAAGCGTCGACGGGAGATCTTACTAAACCCGAGGTCGGGCACAGTTTACGAAATTTATATTTTTCAAGATTTTATTTGATAAAAAAAATCTCTGTACGCACTGTTAAATAAAATTTTACAGTACGCTCTATTATCCAATGAATAATTAATATTGGTTTGTGTACAACAACAATTATCCATTAGGTAATAACCTTTAGCTAAAATCCTAATCACCTTATTATTTAATTACTTTATCACCCTATCTTATCCTAAAGCAATCCACTTTATGTCTAACCAAATCCTCTTTATTGGAAAAAGCTACAAGCTTCTCAAAGAAGCCAAGCACACTTCTCTTTCCTCCCTCACACTCCCACACGGCTGCATGCACATTTTGGGGAGCCAAAAATGTGCTTCACTCAATCAATTAATCAATTCTAATTTCAAAGTCAAAAAGTCATCTCCTCTTCTCCTATCAACTTCTCTCTCTAACATTTTCTCCTCCTTCTCTCTTCTTCACTTTACCAAGCTCTTCTTTTCCTTTTCACTTCTCCTCTCCATGGCTGCACCCTCTCCTTCTTCCACCAATTTTGATTTATTTCAAGCAACCACTTTGCTTGAATTCATCCCTCCATTGAAGCTTTTCTCTTCTTGTTAAAATCACCAACAAAGAAGTCAACTTTTCTCTTCCCCTTTTCTCTCCAAAACCGTCGGCCACACACCACCAGAATCCTCCATTTTTCTTTTGTTTGTTTCAAATAATCACATTTATTAAACCTTCTAATCACCATTAAACTTTTCTCTTTGGAAAGCATCACTTGGTTCATCTATTTTCACCATTTTCGTTTTTCTCCGTCAAGCTTTAAAGTTGAAGACTTTGAGGTAAAAGTTCATAACTTTATCATCTTTCCATCCCATTTTCGTGATCCATGGTCACTATGGTGATTATGGATGCCTTTTTCAAGCTTTACCTGTGATTCTTATGAGTTTGATGTTCTTAGGGTTTCCTTGAAGGGTGGAATCCGAATTTCACTTGGAGCTTCAAGGGAGTTCCATTACTTGTTTTCTCCTCTAGGTAAGAGGGAAATATTCCTCCTCAACCTCTATTGGTAGTAAGGAACTTTATTTTTGTGATTGGTTGTGAGAAACCCAAGTTAGGGTTACTCTCTTTGTTTGAATGATTTGCATGGTTATATATTGTTTTTAATTTGTTTAAGTTATTTGATTGATTGGTTATGTATATTGGTATACTTGGATGGATTGGAAACCTAAAATGGAAAAAAATGACCTAGATCACCTCTAGGAGGCTCACAGCCTTAGGGCCCAAAATTAGGGTTCTTAACATAGCAAATCAAGTGGATAATATGTAATTAATGAGATGAAAATTTGGAATCCTAAGACTTAGTGAGGCTCACGGCCTCTAGGGATTAAAAATGGCCTAATCATGTGACTTCCTACAACTATGACATTTAATTAATCAAGTGAATAAGTAAGAGGATTGTGTAATGGAAAGAGATTAATTTGGTAACCTAAAGGAACTCTTTGGACTTTAAGAACGAATAAGGATGAGTAAGACTTGGGAAAGATCTTTGAAATAATTCTATAAGTAAGTATGATAAAAAATTAAAGTAAGGAACTTAATGACCAAGAAATGTCAAATTAAAGTGAACTTTAATCAACTACACATTTAGAAGTAAGCAGGCATTCCTAAAAAAGGAAATGATCAAAAGATGAATTAGTGCTCAAAGACTTAGGACAATTTATAGTTAATGAAAGATCATGAACGAAAGTAAGAATATCGGAATAGCCCAATTCAATCTATTCTAAGATGGTTAGATTAAAAATTAAATGAGGAACTATTTAATTAAAGTAATGAAAATCAATTGAGCAGTATAAGAGAATTCCCCTAAAGAGAGAAAATTACTAAGAAGAATGTAGAAATTTAAGTACAAGTTCATAATGCACCCAAAAAGTATAATGCACACTTAAAGGACTTAATAATATTTAGTGTGGACCCATGTGTAGGATTCAGTTGTGTGAATGCTTATATTAGCCAAATTGTGGTATATTACTGAAAGTATTTTATTGACGAATATACATGATAAATATGGATATATGCATGGAGTCATCATGCATTGTGAAAGTCCAATGGACTATTTGTCAAGTCCTTGTTGCCTAAGAGTTGAATCACACCTTAGTGCGGGTGCGAATAGACTAGTGTAGGTCTTGCTATTGACCTTGGGGGCGTCGGGGCGCGGGCGTCTCACAGTGGACAGTTGGTAGCCTCATTGGGCCATGAGATAAACCGATGTGAACGCACCGACGATTCGGACGTGACACTGTCCTATATCACGATCTTGTGAGAGTGCCGCTGTATAGAACCTTATTGCGCAAAATTGTTGATTATGATTTCTAAAAGCACTTGGTCCTAGGCGGATGAGATACTAGCATGTCTCCCTGGTCATTCTCTCCGATGTTTGTGTCTAGCTCCATGGAGTAGGATTTGGTTATCATGTACATGTGCATATGGAACACATATATATTACTTGACATTTAATTTATGCGATGATTGGAACTGCTATCTTATTGATGTTATAATTGCCTGAATTTGCTAAGTTGTTTAATATCTGCTTCTTGATACTGTTTATATTCCTTGTAATGTTACATGGGCGTCCTACGTCATTTATGTTCTTACTGCCATAATTGGTAATGAAGTTGGATATCTCACCTCTTGCTTGCACTGTTCTTGTTCTATGTGCTATTTTGGTTAAAGACTGTAGAGGGGACGAGATTGTTTTTCCTAGACTTTACTGGGTATTGATCTCTTGCTTTCAAGGATGTCGTCAAGAAGAGGTTCCGTTGGGTTCGTTAGGATTGTATTCACTAGTGGCGCCAATGCGTGGCGCGTCGACTAGGCTGGATAGCGTATATGATATGTTGGAGACCTGATCCTGACCGTAAGGAGGACCCGCGATGGAGATCCTATCCTGACACTCACTACATCAGTACATCTGGAGTTTGCCCTGCCTATTTGGGGGCTATGGGGTGAGCCGATTCGCACTCCCAGAGAGGACGAGGATTCGATGGCATTAGCTGCAAGGGCACCTACTCGTGGAACTGCACTCTATCTTGTTTTTGTATCTTCAGGTGACCCAGGGGAGGATCCCGAGGTGGATCCGATGGAGTACCCAACTCCTTAGACGCGGATGTCTTTATGGGTAGTTTATGTTTCCTCTTGTATTGTTTATTTTAAGGTGTAATTTAAGTATACCTGCATTTTAAAGTCCAACTTGATGTATTTTATTTGAGCGGTACGTGAAATATGCCGCGCTATGTATGCTTTGAATTAATTATCTAGTCATATGAACTGTATCTTGGTTTTGGCTTGTTAAATTATATGCACTAATGACGGCCTATTTATTATTTCATCCGTGGCTCATATTTTCTGTATATGCACAAAAGGTTTAATTTGGATCAATATTATTTGAAAATAGTAACACGCCAAAATTTAGTATCCGTGGTATAATGACGATTGTGTCGTGGATATTAAATCGATGGGTGTTATATTAGGTGGTATTAGAGCTCAGTTCATCCTGTTGAGCCGGGGTATGGACTGACTATGCTTAGACATGTTAGAAGTTTCTTTGTATGTTGTGCACTTCCTTGTCTCTTGATAGAGATGTTTGGGAAAGGAAGGCATGACTTGCCATAGGTTGAATGTTGTTAGCTACTATTACATAGTTACATGACATTGAGTATTGGCCCACTCGATATGTAATGTTCTGTGTGGATGGAAAACTATGACTTCACCTAGGCTTATTAAGCGAATAGAACTTCTTTTAGTAAGAAGCTCAGCTGGTATGACTGAACTTCTCTAGAGTTTGCTTGCATTAATACCTTTGTTGTGTTACCTCTAGAATTGTTTGAGCCAATGGGTTAGAAGTGGGTAGTTAAATCAGACTTGTAAGGTTTGTGGACTGAAGTGTCCAAGCCATTTTGGAAAACTAAATTCTCTTGGGAGAAGAATATCTGGCGTAAGCATGGTTCGAGGAGCTGCCTGAAAGTGAAAGACTTGCGAAGATCGCGCTATAGAAGGCTGGATGAAGGAGCTCAAGTTAGAATCTTTTGGGTTTGGTGATTTGGTTTGTCTTGCTGGGTTGTGTGCCTTTTGTGTTTGGTTTTCAAAAGGAGACAATATTGTTTGAAATGGTTACTTCTTATTTCCATTGTGCTTGACTGCTTGTCTTCGAAGGAAGACAATGGCTCGTGGAAGACGTACGCGTAGGAATGTGGAACGCAACAACAAAGGGGTGGATGCGACTGTAGAAGCAATGCAAAGAATGGCTGGTGTAACAGTACAACCAAGTCAGAGAACCGCATAGCAACAGGAGTTAGAAGTCGAGGTTCATAATTTGTTGGGAGAAAGTCAGTTTTGGAGTAACTCTGAACTACCTAAGTTGCAAAAGAGGAATAATAGAATGATCAATCAGTTCAAGTGGAAATTGTACTCGCGACCACTAGGGAATCAACGACGACAGCAACTAACTAGGGGTAATGCTAGTAGTGGCAGACCTAGTCATCCCGTGACACTTTTACAGACATGTAAGAAGTGTAGAAAGAACCATTCAATAAGGGAATGTAAGATCAAGAGGTTAATCTGCCTCAAGTGCGGAAAGGACCACTTAACAAGGGACTATACGATCGAAGGAGTAATTTGTTTCAAGTGCGAAAAGTTGGGACATGTGGCTAGAAATTGTACTTTGCATAGGACGAAGCCTTACGTCGGAGATATATACACCTCAAAATCTCACAGACAAGGGAGAGTTAATTCCCCTACCCAGACTGAAGACCGAAATGAAGAGGGGGACTGTGCTATAGTAGATAACCCTGTGATTCCATTGTATAATTCTAGGGATGACCTATTTCCTTGTGACATATGATTGTATGGGTCCTTTAGGGTCGTTTGTGTCTTTGTCATCTTTTGACTAAGTTATTTCTATTTCTGCTACCAAGAACTTGTTGATGGTAGCCAAGTCGTTTAAATTATTTCTATGACCTGTTAAAAACTGAATCGTTATGTTGATCTTATTTGTGCACTTCTTTTACAAATTAGATGTAACGTTGAAAAAAGGATTAGTTATCTTCCAACCATATCCTGTTGAAATATTCCAATGAAAATTTAAGAGTTTGTTTTTGAGATTGGGTTGTCTGTGTATTTACTTCCTTTCGACCCGAATATTACTATTCTAATTTACAAGCCTGCTCTCATTACACAAGTTTGTTTAAACTATCCTATTGTTGTTAGAAATTAAAACCCTTTTGCCAATTCAGTTATTTGCTTTCTTCGTGAATAGGCTTGATCTCAGAAAGGGGATTGGTTGTTTTCTAACCATGTCTCATCATTCTGTTTCAATAGAAATTTTGTGTCTCTTGCGATAGAAATTTCCTAGATTGGAATCCACAAAAACTCATTCTTAAGTTTTATTAGACCATATCATATTCTTCATTGGACGGGTCCAGTGGTAGACCGAGTGACTTCCCTATCTTTTCCTTCTGACTGTTATGATGTTTCTAGTACACTTCGACTCAGGAAATGTGTTCCTGAATTTGAACCATAACAGTGCACCGAATGCAACACGGTTAGAGAAGAACATACCCCATGTGATGTTTCTGTTAAGATCAAGGATAGATGGCATAACGAATTAACTGAAGGAAACCGCTGTTTTCTCCAAGATCAGCTTGTGTTCTGGACTATCATCGAGTTCATTTGAAGGTAGAATAATGTTTCCAAGACAGCTTTTCGGACACGTTATGGGCACTACGAGTGTTTGGTAGCGTCATTCCGTGCAACGAACACGTCAGTAACATTCATTGATTTCGTGAATAAGATCTTCTTCCCTGTTGAAAATAGGATTGTCATTGTCTTTTTTGGTGACATTCTGATCTATTCTTAACGTTCAGAAGAGCGTACCGAACCTTTCGTTGTGATTCTTCAAATCCTAAAGAAGGAGAAGAAGATATGCGTGAAGTTGTTCAAGTGTAAATTCTAGTTTGAGGCAGTTCGGCTTTCAGGTCACATGATCTCAAAAGAAGGAGTTGACTATGGATCCATCGAAAGTCGAAGTAGTTCTTCAATGAGAAAGACCGACGACTATAACAGAGATTCATAGCCGGATAGAATTAGTTGGTTAATACGGGAGACTAGTCATAGAATTTTCCAATGTGGCAAGACTTCTCATCCAACTCATGCAAGGGAGTCAAGTTTTGTGTGGATCGATGCATATAAGGGAAATTTTCAAGGGTTAAAGAAACACTCAACTATCTTACCAGTGATGATTCTGCTTAATCTCAACGAACATTTTGAGATACCCATTGATGCTTCGCATTAGAATTTGGAACGTGAGCTTCTGCAAATAGAAGGAGTAGTACCGTTTGCTTCAAGACAACTGAAAGCATGTGGGGAGAGTTACTTTACACAAAAACTCAAAGTTGGCCGTTGGAAATGCGTTAAAGATTTGGAAACAAGAATTTCTACAAGGGACAATATCCACGTGTATTCTAAGATAGATTAAATTTTGAAGGGGAGAGTTGTAACATCCCAAAAATTATTTCATTCATCATAAATAGTCGTTTTTATAATATTTGAGATTTTTAGGAATTTTTCTGGATTTTTTCAGAAATGTTAAATATTTTAATATATTTCTTGTTTTGCATGTCCACTGAACAGAGTCAGTATAACACTCTAAAAATTGTTTGTTTCATGACAAATAGTTATTTTCTAACATTTGTCATTTATGTGAATTTTTGTGGTTTTTTCCAGAAACGTCGAATATTTTAATATATTTCTCATTTTACGTGTGCACTGAGCAGAGGCAGTGTGACGCTTCGAAAATTATTTGTTTCATCACGAATAGTCATTTTTCAATATTTGTGATTTTTGAGAACTTTTCAGGATTTTTCTGGAAACGTCGAATATTTTAGTATATTTCTCGTTTTACGTGCACACGGAGCGGAGCCGGGAAAACGAAATGTTTTCCCTGAAGCTAGTAAACCTTGAAATGTGGAAGCGTCGATGGGGAATCTTACTAAACTTGAGGCCGGGTACAGTTTACCAAGTTTACGTTTTTCAAGATTTTATCTGATAAATAAAATCTCTGTACGCACTGTTAAATAAAAATTTACAGTACGCTCTATTATCCGATGAATAATTAATACTGGCTTATGTACTGTAACAATTATCCATTGGGTAATAACCTATAGCTAAAATCCTAATCACCTTATTATTTAATTACTTTATCACCCTATCTTATCCTAAAGCAATCTACTTTATGTCTAATCAAATCCTCTTTATTGGAAAAAGTTACAAGCTTCTCAAAGAAGCCAAGCACACTTCTCTCTCCTCCCTCACACTCCCACATGGCTGCATGCACATTTTGGGAAGCCAAAAATGTGCTTCACTCAATCAATTAATCAATTCTAATTTCAAAGTGAAAAAGTCATCACCTCTTCTCCTATCAACTTCTCTATTTAACATTTTCTCCTCATTCTCTCTTCTTCACTTTACCAAGCTCTTCTTGTAACACCCTAAAAATTTTGACTTTAGGGTAAATGACAATTATGTCCCCAATGTACTGTTTTATGCTTGTCTGTATAAAATGTTATTTTTGTTTTGTTTTTTTTAGAGCGAAGGAGTTTAGTAAACTCAATTCTGAAAGACAACATTGAATATTTTAATTTTTAGAATTTAACTGTGTGATAAAATAATTTTCAGTATTATTTTATTACTCAGTATAAAACTTGACAGTGGACCCGATACTATATGTGTGGGACCCACGTATGAATAAAGTAAACAATAAGGAAATTAGGAATTTTGGACCAATGGGAACAAGACACCTAGAAGTCAAATTAATAAAGCTAAGTCAACAAAAATGGCTAAGCTAGTTAGATTAGAACTAGAATATTTAATTTAGTTAGTATAGTTACCTTAGAATCTAACTAAATTAATTACTACAACCTTAGTGTAACTAAATAGTGATAACTAGATAGTAATCTAGTTAGGCCTAACTAACTAGAATCCTAAACTAATTAAGTTAACCTAATGTAACTTGAAGTAACTAATTAATTTAATATGTAACTAAACCTACATTTAAATATATAACTAATTAGTTGGAAGAAACAAATTTAATTGGCTTTTTAAATGGGGAATTCGGCCAAGCTATAAGAGCAACCGAGAAAGCTCTAGATGAATGCTTATTCATGCCATGATTCATCACCCATCAACCAATAAGAAACAAGCTTATCTTGTAAGACCAAATCCTAGCCTTTGAACCATTGGATGGCCTAGATTCATTCTTGAATTTTAACACATGCATTTAGACTTTTTCCTACTCACTTCTACGGCTAACACTCCAACATTTAACCAAATAATTCCCTTCCTTCTCTCTTTGTTTCACCGTCCACCATTAGAGCTCCAAAAACCCATTCGGTCAAGCTTCAAAATATATCACCCTTTCACCCAAAATTTTCTTTTTCTTACTTTTCTACTTCAAAACCTTACTATAAGACTATCTCTAGTTGGAAGCTTCTTCTATTTCTTCCATTTTCAAGCTTGAAGACCACCTTTGAGAATCCATCTTCAAAGGTAAAACCCTTTTGTTTGTCAATTTTATTTTTATTTCTAAGCCTCTAAGCCATGATTGAACTATGGTATTGTTCCTTTTTCTAGTAATAGCCTTTATAAAATTTTATTTATTTTCCTAGGACTCTAAGGAGGCAAAACCGAAATCACAAGGGAGAGGAAAAGAAGAAATTTTCATCATTTTAGGTAAGAGGAAGACCAAAATTTAATTAAATTAAAGTGTTATTAAGAAATTAAGGTTTGATTGAATTTGTAAAATCCATAAGGATTCCTTTATGTGTGGATTTTTATAGCTTTTATTAATTGTTTAAGCTTTGATGTATTGTATGTGTTATACATTGTATATGTTTTACATTGTATGTGTTAGATTAGTGTTAGAAATGCATGAGCATTCCAAAGAGTGCAAACCCTAGGTTCGGTCACATTACTGAATGGGAAGAATCAAAGTATTTTACAATGTTGTTAATGAATACTAAGTATATTTAGAAACTAATTTAAGTATTGTTAGTATTTATAAAGAATACATAATAATATAAAATATTTTTCTTGTAATTAGGAAAAATATTTTTAATGGTCTCAAATGATTTAATAATTATTTTTATAGTTTAGAAGTATTTATATGAGTAAATCGACGAGAAAATGATTTAAAAATTTACGCGATTGAGAAAACTTGACAAAATGTATTTACGCGATTTGAAAATGTGATGTACATTGTGAAAACGGCAAGATTTCTGAAAACAAAATAAAATTTCTACGCGATTGACGAAAACAGCGAGTTTCCTGTCGGGCCAAAGTGGTGGACCCGGATGTGTGGATTGTACAAGTGCGCCAAGTAGGAGCGTACTGTATTTGAAGATTTTTGCCATGGAGGGCATTTTCGTAATTATTTTTGTCATAGAGGACAATTACGTGATTATTTTGCCATTGAGGGTATTTTTGTAAATAAATTAAGTTTGAGGATATTTTAGTAATTACGCATTTGTTCATGCATTGAGTCATTACCAAAATCGAAATTTGGTGATTTGATTGACGAGATGAATAACATCGTATTGTCGATGTGATAGGCATAGTGTGTTCATTTTCTGATATGAACTTGAAGTTCATAGTGTGCACTATTCCATATGTGGACAGGAGGTAGCTCCTTCTGGGCCGTGGTGCGTGATGACACACTTATGTTCTTTACGGGCACTAACCTTAATCAAGTTTTGAGAGGACTATCAGACTGCTTGTAGTACACAATTGATTGACTGTGTGTTTGGGTTGTGTGCTATGCCACTATTGTTATATTTATTTTCGTGGGCTATAGACACAAAGTATTGACAGTGCAATAGCAATCACAACGATCAGCTATAGACACAAAGTTTTGACAGTGCAATAGCTGGTCGGGGTAGCCAAAGCTATAGACACAAAGGGTGGACAGTGCAATAGCTGGATTGGCTGGGCAGTACTAATAGAAGTCTCATCTCATTCTCTCTGATATCTGAGTATGTGTTGTAGCTCCATGGAGTAGGAATGAGTCATTTTATATTTTGTCATATTCATTTTAAATTCATTATATTGTGTGGTGAGTATTTTGAACTGTTATGAGATTTATGTACATTATGGATTTTATTTATGTTAATATTGTATTATTATTCCAAATGTGATATTTATTGGTTACTTTAAGTTGTCTTACCTCTCTATTTGTTGTATATATTGTTTGTTTTGTTTGTTGTATGTATATATATATATTTAGACTATGAAGAAGGGGTTGAAGAACCAGAGTTGGGCAGTGAGTACATAGCAGAGGAAGAACCACGATCCACTGATTTTCGGTCAAGACCCGAAGCCTTAGATCATCTCTAGTGTTAGTACGATAGGGTGAGATGTCGACACCCATTTTTGGGTTTTATCGGTTTGGAATTTCATGGAGGAGGCGACGGTTGGCGCATCTATGGAGAACGTAATGTTGTTGCTTATACGGGGATTATTACTATGTCTTTGCGACCGAGTCTGTTTTCGTCCCGGTTTTTGTATCGATTTCTATGTTCGGTTAGAACTACCGTTAGAGTCCGCCGTCCTTTGGAACGGTCTATTTCGGACTCCCTATGAGTTTAGTGTTGTGTCTTACGCTAGAACACTGCACGTTCGGACCCCTAACTATATTAGGTCCACAGAGCACCCGAGTTCCCGCTCACGGGTCTTACGGGAGGCGTCATGCATTTATGTCATTGGAGGAATCATCCAGAATGTTTCTCCAAGTGACTAAAAATGTATGACGTGCACTTGGGTTTGTTATCTTCGATCTTGGGTTGCAAATATAAACCTTTTATGCTTTCTTTTTCTTTTGGTATGTATTTTTATTTGGGTTTGTAAATTATGTGTAAATTATTTGTACAACTTATGAAAACAAAACTTATGTAAATTTTTGTATATTAGTATCGATGGATATGTGTATGAATGGATATGTTTATGGATATAATGTATATTGTACGGGGTGTCTTGATATTATCTATGTATGTGTGTATGAATAATATTTTTTTTATATAGGTGAAGTATCTTGAGGATACAACTTTCTTGTTTTCGAAACAAAGTAAGTGTACGAGTTTTATTATTTATTTATATCAAAACCTTATAATTTAATTATTCTCGTTAATCGTTATTTTATTTTAATAACAAATGTGACACCCCACAAGGGTGTTACATTAGTTAAATATCGAGCCCAAGTTAGAGTCTTTTGGGTTTGTGGGTAGGTTTGCCTTATTTGTACTATGTAAATCTCTGACCTAGAACCCAAGTTAGAATCTTTAGGAGTTGCGGTTTGGTCTGTTTGTGCTTGTATTGTGTGAATTCTCTGTGATTTATTTCCGAAAGGAAGAATCTAACTTTTATGTTTTATGTGATTAAAGAAAGAAAATGTCTGGAAGAAGAGGAAGACATGCGGATATTCCTAGAGAAGTGGATCCTATAGTAGCGGCTGCAGAGGCTATGCAGCGGATGGCAGAAGCAATGATTAAGCAGAACCAGAGAGCAGCTTAACAACAAGAAGCTACTGCAGATGCTCTAAATTTATCTGAATTTAGGCGTAGTAACCCGCCACAGTTTAGAGGCGAGCTTAATCCTGAGAAAGCAAATTTATGGATACAGGAGCTGGAGAAGATATTTGAAGGGATGGGATGCCCAGATGACAAAAAGGTAACGTATGCTACCTATATGTTAAGAGGAGATGGAGAAAGTTGGTGGAGAGGAACCCGCCGGTTGTTGCAAGCTGAAGGCACTGTAATAACTTGGGAAGTGTTTTCTACTAGGTTTATGGACAAGTATTTTCCTACCAGTGCTCGATATGCTAAGGAAAGAGAATTTCTTGGTTTACGTCAAGGAAATATGACAGTTCAGAGTATGCATCTAAATTTGAGAGTTTGTCTCAATTTTCAGATTATGCTCAAACCAGGCCAAATGATGAATGGCGATGTAGGAAGTTTGAAGCAGGACTGCGAGTAGAGTTAAGACAAGGAGTATTGCCTTTGAGAATGACTCAATTCCATGCTCTGGTAGATACATGTGCACAATTGGAGGAATTGGAATCGTTAAAGGATCCCAAAACTCGTAATTTTGGACCAATGAGGTTTCAGAGGGGAGGTAGCAGTCATAACAATCGGTTCCAGCGTAAGCCATACTCGAGACCACAGGGAAACCAATATCAACGACCACCGGTTGGAGGAAGCTCTGCTAGTGCTATTCCTAGTCAGAAAGCGGTGTTTGTACCAACTTGTTTTAAGTGTGGGAAGAAAGGCCATGTTTCTTGATTGTCCAATTAAAGGAACAATTTGTTTTAATTGTCGGCAACTGGACATTTCTCTAAGGATTGTCCTCGGTTGGAAAAGAAACACGCCTTGAAGACATTCGGGCAAATCGGCCAAGATCCAGGAGGACGAGTCTATACTATGACAGAGGCCCAAGTTTCTCGGTCGACAATCTTATTTAAGGGGAAGGAATCATAGGAGGTAAGCTTTTGACTGTCTTGTATGATTCAGGCGCAACGCATTCTTTTATTGCCTATAGTTGTGTTAAGAAGTTGAAACTGCCTGTATCTTCTTTGAATTTTCCATTAGTTGTTTCTACACCAACTACTAAGCCTGTGGTCACATCCAAAATATGTTTGGATTGTTCTGTTGTTGTGAAGGACCGTATGTTTATAGTCAACTTGATTTGTTTACCTCTAGTAGGGATAGATGTGATATTAGGAATGGATTGGTTGTCTTCTAACCATATCCTGATAGACTGTGCAACTAAAGCCATAGTTTTTCCAAAGGAAGAGAACTCTGGATTTTTGACTGCTGTTAAAGCTAAGTCATTGCTGAGAAATGGAGCGAGGGGATTTGTATTATTATCTTCTCTAAAAGTTGAGAATGAGAAAGATATATGTGCAATTCCCGTCGTTAATGAATTTTCGGAAGTCTTTCCAGATGACGTACCTGGTTTGCCGCCAGAGAGAGAAATCGAATTTGCTATCGATTTGGTACCAGGAACATGTCCTATTTCGATTGCACCGTATCGAATGTCACCAGCCGAATTGATGGAGTTGAAAAAGTAATTAGAAGAATTATTGGAAAAATAGTTTGTGCGACCAAGTGTTTCACCATGGGGAGCACCAGTGCTTCTAGTCAAGAAGAAGGATGGAACTTCTCGACTCTGTGTGGATTATCGTCAGTTGAATAAAGTCACTATAAAGAATAAATATCCACTCCCACGAATTGATGATTTGATGGACCAGTTGAAGGGAGCAGAAGTATTTTCTAAAATAGATCTGAGATCAGGTTACCATCAGATTCGTGTTAAGATGGAGGATGTACCTAAAACAGCCTTCCGAACTCGTTATGGACATTATGAATATCAGGTTATGCCTTTTGGAGTGACTAATGCTCCTGCCATATTCATGGATTATATGAATAGAATTTTTCGCCCGTATCTCGATAGATTTGTCGTTGTCTTTATAGATGACATTTTAATCTATTCTCGGTCTAAAGAAGAGCATGCCGAACATCTCGGTATAGTTCTTGGTTTTGAAGGAAGGACAAGCGATTGTATGCAAAGTTGGCTAAATGTGAATTTTGGTTGGAAAAAGTGCAATTTTTAGGTCACGTAATTTCTAAGGAGGTATTGCGGTGGATCCATCCAAGATAGAAACTATTACGCAATGGGAGAGACCTAAAACAAAGTGTGAAATTCGAAGTTTTGTTGGATTGGCCGGGTATTATCGAAGATTCATAGAAGGCTTTTCCAAGATTGCTGGACCACTTACACAACTTACCAGGAAGAATCAAGCTTTCGAATGGACGGATGAACGTGAAGCCAGTTTTCAAGAGTTGAAGAGAAAGCTAACAACCTCACCAGTATTGATCTTACCAGATTCTAGTAGATCTTTTGAGGTGTATTGTGACGCTTCATATCAAGGGTTAGGATGCGTACTAATGCAAGATCGAAATGTAGTGGCATATGCTTCGAGGCAATTAAAAGTTCATGAGAGAAATTACCCAACTCATGATTTGGAATTAGCAGCGGTGGTGTTTGCATTAAAGATATGGAGGCATTATCTGTATGGGGCTATATTCAATGTCTTTAGTGATCACAAGAGTTTGAAATACTTGTTTGATCAGAAAGAATTGAATATGAGACAAAGACGATGGTTGGAATTTCTCAAAGATTATGATTTTCAACTCTAATATCATCCAGGAAAAGCTAATGTGGTAGCAGATGCCCTGAGTAGAAAAGTACTTAGTGTTTCTACAATGATGATAAAGGAAGAGGAATTACTCAATGAGTTCAGAAATTTAGAAGTATCAATGGAATTAGTGCCTGGGAAGATTCGTGTAGGCAGAATGGTAATCTTAAATGACTTGCTTAATATAATTCGAGATAAACAGGAGGAAGATGCGTTTTTGCAAAATGAAAGAGAACTGCTAAAGCAAGGTCACAGGGCAACAGTGGAAGAGGGATCAGATGGAATTTTAAGATTTCAAGGAAGAGTTTGTATACCCGACAATGCTGAGTTAAAGACGGCAATATTGGATGAAGCCCATACTAGTAATTTAAGTTTGCATCCAGGAATGACCAAGATGTATCAAGACTTGAAGAGATTGTTTTGGTGGCCAAGGATGAAAAGAGACGTAGCGGAACGTGTGGCGTCTTGTTTAGTTTGTCAGAAAGCGAAAGTGGAACATCAGAGGCCAGCTGGAATGTTACAACCACTTTCTATTCCAGAATGGAAATGGGACAGTATTTCTATGGATTTTGTTACTGGGTTGCCAAGAACGAGAAAAGGATATGACTCAATATGGGTTATTGTTGATAGGCTCACAAAGTCAGCTCATTTCTTGCCTATTAATATTAAGTATTCGTTGGAAAGATTAGCCCAAATCTATATCAATGAGATTGTTAGATTACATGGGGTACCTATTTCCATAATTTCGATAGAGATCCAAGGTTTACATCAAGGTTTTGGCCAAATCTCTGAAAGCGATGGGAACTAAGCTACATTTGAGCTCGCTTATCATCCTGGTCGATGGTCGGTGAAAGAACTATACAATCTTTGGAAGATTTGTTACGTGCTTGTGTGTTGGAGCAACAAGGGAGTTGGGATGAATTTTTATCTTTGATAGAATTCACCTACAATAATAGTTTTCACGCAAGTATAGGGATGGCACCCTATGAAGCATTGTATGGACGACGATGCGAACACCTTTGTGTTGGTATCAAGATGGTGAAAGTATGACTATTGGGCGAATTGGTACAACGGACTACGAGAAAGTGAAAATGATTCAAGAGAAGATGCGAACTACCCAAAGTAGGCAAAAGAGTTATGCGAGATAAAAGAAGGCGACCATTGGAATTTGAAGAAGGCGAGCATGTATTTTTGAGAGTGACTCCTTTGGTATTGGAAGAGTTATCAAATCCAAGAAGCTTACACCTAAGTTTATTGGACCTTATCGAATTATCAAGTAAAATAGGTCCCGTAGCTTATCAAGTTGCCTTACCGCCATTTTTGTCTAATCTGCATAATGTGTTTCATGTGTCCCAATTAAAGAAATATATTCAGATCCGACACATGTGATACAACGATGAAGTACGATTGAAGGAAAATTTGACGTACGAAACATTCCCTGTAAGGATTGAAGACGAGAAAAGTGAAGCGACTTCGAGGAAGATGATTGAGTAGTCAAAGTTATATGGAACGATGTGACCAGGAGATGCTACATAGGAATTGGAAGATAAAATGAGGGAAAGTATCCTCAATTATTTTAAGGTATGACAAATTTCGAGGATGAAATTTTTATTTGTTGGGGGAGAGTTGTAACACCCTAAAAATTCGACTTTAGGATAAATGACAATTATGTCCCCAATGTCTTTTTTTATGCTTGTCGTATAAAATGTTATTTTTGTTTTGTTTTTTTTAGAGCGAGAAGGAGTTTAGTAAACTCAATTCGAAAGACACTGATTCGAATATTTTAATTTTTAGAATTTAAGCGTGCGATAAAATAATTTTCAGTATTATTTTATTACTCAAGTATAAAACTTGACAAAGTGGACGATACTATATGTGTGGGACCCACGTATGAATAAAGTAAACAATAAGGAAATTAGGAATTTTGGACCAATGGGAACAAGACACCTAGAAGTCAAATTAATAAAGCTAAGTCAACAAAAATGGCTAAGCTAGTTAGATTAGAACTAGAATATTTAATTTAGTTAGTATAGTTACCTTAGAATCTAACTAAATTAATTACTACAACCTTAGTGTAACTAAATAGTGATAACTAGATAGTAATCTAGTTAGGCCTAACTAACTAGAATCCTAAACTAATTAAGTTAACCTAATGTAACTTGAAGTAACTAATTAATTTAATATGTAACTAAACCTACATTTAAATATATAACTAATTAGTTGGAAGAAACAAATTTAATTGGCTTTTTAAATGGGGAATTCGGCCAAGCTATAAGAGCAACCGAGAAAGCTCTAGATGAATGCTTATTCATGCCATGATTCATCACCCATCAACCAATAAGAAACAAGCTTATCTTGTAAGACCAAATCCTAGCCTTTGAACCATTGGATGGCCTAGATTCATTCTTGAATTTTAACACATGCATTTAGACTTTTTCCTACTCACTTCTACGGCTAACACTCCAACATTTAACCAAATAATTCCCTTTCTTCTCTCTTTGTTTCACCGTCCACCATTAGAGCTCCAAAAACCCATTCGGTCAAGCTTCAAAATATATCACCCTTTCACCCAAAATTTTCTTTTTCTTACTTTTCTACTTCAAAACCTTACTATAAGACTATCTCTAGTTGGAAGCTTCTTCTATTTCTTCCATTTTCAAGCTTGAAGACCACCTTTGAGAATCCATCTTCAAAGGTAAAACCCTTTTGTTTGTCAATTTTATTTTTATTTCTAAGCCTCTAAGCCATGATTGAACTATGGTATTGTTCCTTTTTCTAGTAATAGCCTTTATAAAATTTTATTTATTTTCCTAGGACTCTAAGGAGGCAAAACCGAAATCACAAGGGAGAAGAAAAGAAGAAATTTTCATCATTTTAGGTAAGAGGAAGACCAAAATTTAATTAAATTAAAGTGTTATTAAGAAATTAAGGTTTGATTGAATTTGTAAAATCCATAAGGATTCCTTTATGTGTGGATTTTTATAGCTTTTATTAATTGTTTAAGCTTTGATGTATTGTATGTGTTATACATTGTATATGTTTTACATTGTATGTGTTAGATTAGTGTTAGAAATGCATGAGCATTCCAAAGAGTGCAAACCCTAGGTTCGGTCACATTACTGAATGGGAAGAATCAAAGTATTTTACAATGTTGTTAATGAATACTAAGTATATTTAGAAACTAATTTGAGTATTGTTAGTATTTATAAAGAATACATAATAATATAAAATATTTTCTTGTAATTAGGAAAAATATTTTTAATGGTCTCAAATGATTTAATAATTATTTTTATAGTTTAGAAGTATTTATATGAGTAAACGACGAGAAAATGATTTAAAAATTTACGCGATTGAGAAAACAACAAAATGTATTTACGCGATTTGAAAATGTGATGTACATTGTGAAAACGGCAAGATTTCTGAAAACAAAATAAAATTTCTATGCGATTGACGAAAACAGCGAGTTTCCTGTCGGGCCAAAGTGGTGGACCCGGATGTGTGGATTGTACAAGTGCGCCAAGTAGGAGCGTACTGTATTTGAAGATTTTTGCCATGGAGGGCATTTTTGTAATTATTTTTGTCATAGAGGACAATTACGTGATTATTTTGCCATTGAGGGTATTTTTGTAAATAAATTAAGTTTGAGGATATTTTAGTAATTACGCATCTGTTCATGCATTGAGTCATTACCAAAATCGAAATTTGGTGATTTGATTGACGAGATGAATAACATCGTATTGTCGATGTGATAGGCATAGTGTGTTCATTTTCTGATATGAACTTGAAGTTCATAGTGTGCACTATTCCATATGTGGACAGGAGGTAGCTCCTTCTGGGCCGTGGTGCGTGATGACACACTTATGTTCTTGACGAGCACTAACCTTAATCAAGTTTTGAGAGGACTATCAGACTGCCTGTAGTACACAATTGATTTGTGTGTCTGGGTTGTGTGCTATGCCACTATTGTTATATTTATTTTCGTGGGCTATAGACACAAAGTATTGACAGTGCAATAGCAATCACAACGATCAGCTATAGACACAAAGTTTTTGACAAGGCAATAGGTGGTCGGGGTAGCCAAAGCTATAGACCAGAAAAGGGTGGACGGTAAGGCATTTGGATTGGTGGCAAGATTAATAGAAGTCTCATCTCATTCTCTCTGATATCGAGTATGTGTTGTAGCTCCATGGAGTAGGAATGAGTCATTTTATATTTTGTCATATTCATTTTAAATTCATTATATTGTGTGGTGAGTATTTTGAACTGTTATGAGATTTATGTACATTATGGATTTTATTTATGTTAATATTGTATTATTATTCCAAATGTGATATTTATTGGTTACTTTAAGTTGTCTTACCTCTCTATTTGTTGTATATATTGTTTGTTTTGTTTGTTGTATGTATATATATATATTTAGACTATGAAGAAGGGGTTGAAGAACCAGAATTGGGCAGTGAGTACATAGCAGAGGAAGAACCACGATCCACAGATTTTCAGTCCGAAGACCCGAAGCCTTAGATCATCTCTAGTGTTAGTACTGATAGGGTGAGATGTCGACACCCGGATTTTTGGGTTTTATCAGTTTGGAATTTCATGGAGGAGGGCGACGGTTGGCGCATCATGGAGAACGTAATGTTGTTGCTTATACGGGGATTATTACTATGTCTTTGCGACCAGTCTGTTTCGTCCCGATTTTTGTATCGATTTCTATGTTCGGTTAGAACTACCGTTAGAGTCCGCCGTCCTTTGGAACGGTCTATTTCGGACTCCCTATGAGTTTAGTGTTGTGTCTTCGCTAGAACACCCGCCATTCGGACCCCTAACTATATTAGGTCCCACAGAGCACCCGAGTTCCCTGCTCACGGGTCTTCGGGAGGCGTCATGCATTTATGTCATTGGAGGAATCATCCAGAATGTTTCTCCAAGTGACTAAAAATGTATGACGTGCACTTGGGTTTGTTATCTTCGATCTTGGGTTGTAAATATAAACCTTTTATGCTTTCTTTTTCTTTTGGTATGTATTTTTATTTGGGTTTGTAAATTATGTGTAAATTATTTGTACAACTTATGAAAACAAAACTTATGTAAATTTTTGTATATTAGTATCGATGGATATGTGTATGAATGGATATGTTTATGGATATAATGTATATTGTACATGTGGGGTGTGTCTTGATATTATCTATGTATGTGTGTATGAATACTATTTTTTTTTATATAGGTGAAGTATCTTGAGGATACAACTTTCTTGTTTTCGAAACAAAGTAAGTGTACAGGTTTTATTATTTATTTATATCAAAACCTTATAATTTAATTATTCTCGTTAATCGTTATTTTATTTTAATAACAAATGTGACACCCCACAAGGGTGTTACACTTCTCTTCCTTTTCTCTTCTCCTCTCCATGGCTGCACCCTCTCCTTCTTCCACTATTTTTGATTTTTTTCAAGCAACCACTTTGCTTGAATCTATCCCTCCATTGAAGCTTTTCTCTTCTTATTAAAATCACCAACAAAGGAGTCAACTTTTCTCTTCCCCTTTTCTCTCCAAAACAGCTGGCCACACACCACCATAATCCTCCATTTTTCTTTTGTTTGTTTCAACTAATCACATTTATTAAATCTTCTCATCACCATTAAACTTTTCTCTTTAGAAAGCATCACTTGGTTCATCCATTTTCACTATTTTCATTTTTCTCCATCAAGCTTTAAAGTTGGAGACTTTGAGGTAAAAGTTCATAACTTTATCATCTTTCCATCCCATTTTCGTGATCCATGGTCACTATGGTGATCATGGATGCCCTTTTCAAGCTTTAATTGTGATTCTTGTGGGTTTGATGTTCTTAGGGTTTCCTTGAAGGGTGGAATCCGAATTTCACTTGGAGCTTCAAGGGAGTTCCATTACTTGTTTTCTCCTCTAGGTAAGAAGGAGATATTCCTCCTCAACCTCTATTGGTAGTAAAGGAACTTTATTTTTTGTGATTAGTTGTGAGAAACCCTAATTAAGGTTACTCTCTTTCTTTGAATGATTTGTATGGTTACATATTGTTTTTAATTTGATTAAGTTATTTGATTGATTGGTTATGTATATTGGTATACTTGGATGGATTGGAAACCTAAAATGGAAGAAAATGACCTAGATCACCTCTAGGAGGCTCACGGCCTTAGGGCCCAAAATTAGGGTTCTTGGTAAAAATTTATAACAAGTGGAAGACATAGTTAATCAAGTGGACAATATGTAATTAATGGGATGAAAATTTGGAATCCTAAGACTTAGTGAGGTTCACGGCCTCTAGGGATTAAAAATGGCCTAATCATGTGACTTCCTACAACTATGACATTTAATCAATCAAGTGAATAAGTAAGAGGATTGTGTAATGGAAAGAGATTAATTTGGTAACCTAAAAGAACTCTTTGGACTTTAAGAACAAATAAGGATGAGTAAGACTTGGGAAAGATCTTTGAAATAATTCTATAAGTAAGTATGATAAAAAATTAAAGTAAGGAACTTAATGACCAAGAAATGTCAAATTAAAGTGAACTTTAATCAACTACACATTTAGAAGTAAGCAGGCATTCCTAAAAAAGGAAATGATCAAAAGATGAATTAGTGCTCAAAGACTTAGGACAATTTATAGTTAATGGAAGATCATGAACAAAAGTAAGAATATCGAAAGAGCCCAATTCAATCAATTCTAAGATGGTTAGATTAAAAATTAAATGAGGAACTATTTAATTAAAGTAATGAAAATCAATTGAACAGTATAAGAGAATTCCCCTAAAGAGAGAAAATTACTAAGAAGAATGTAGATATTTAAGTACAAGTTCATAATGCACCCAAAAAGTATAATGCACACTTAAAGGACTTAATAATATTTAGTGTGGACCCATGTGTGGGACCTAGTTGTGTGAATGCTTATATTAGCCAAATTGTGGTATATTACTGAAAGTATTTTATTGATGAATATACATGATAAATATGGGTATATGCATGCAGTCATCATGCATTGTGAAAGTCTAATGGACTATTTGTCAAGGCCATGTTGCCTAGGAGTTGAATTACACCTTAGTGCGGGTGCGAATAGACCAGTGCGGGTCCTGCTGTTGACCTTGGGGGCGTTGGGGCGTAGGCGTCTCACAGTGGAAAGTTGGTAGCCCCATTAGGCCGTGAGATAAAATGATGCGAACGCATCGACAATCCGGACGTGACACTGTCCTATATCGCGATCTTGTGAGAATGCCGCTGTATAGAGCCTTATTGCACAAAATTGTTGATTATGATTTCTGAAAGCACTTGGTTCTAGGCGGACGAGATACTGGCATGTCCCACTGATCATTCTCTCTGATTTTTGTGTCTAGCTCCATGGAGTAGGATTTGGTTATCATGCACATGTGCATAGTGAACACATATATGTTATTTGACATTTAATTTATGCGATGATTGAAACTGCTATCTTATTGATGTTATAATTGCTTGGATTTGCTAAGTTATTTAATATCTGCTTCTTGATACTGTTTATATTCCTTGTAATGCTACATGGGCGTCCTATTCCATTTATGTTTCTTACTGCCATAATTGGTAATGAGGTTGGATATCTCACCTCTTGCTTGCACTGTTCTTGTTCTATGTGCCATTTTGGTTAAAGACTATAGAGGGGACGAGATTATTTTTCCTAGACTTTACTGGGTATTGATCTCTTGCTTTCAAGGATGTCGTCAAGAAGAGGTTCCATTGGGTTCATTAGGATTGTATACACTGGTGGCGCCAATGCGTGGCGCGTCAACTGGGCTGGACAGCGTATACGATATGTTGAAGACCTGATCCTGACCGTAAAGAGGACCCGCGATGGAGATCCTGTCTTGACACTCACTACATCAGTACATCTGGAGTTTTCCCTGGCCATTCGAGGGCTATGGATGACCCGATTCGCACTCTCAGAGAGGACGAGGATTCGATGGCATCAGCTGCTAGGGCACCTACTCGTGGAACTGCACTCTATCCTATTTTTGTATCTTCAGGTGACTCGAGGGAGGATCCCGTGGTGTATCCGATGGAATACCCGACTCCTTAGACGCGGATGTCTTTATGGGTAGTTTATGTCTCCTTCTGTATTATTTATTTTAAGGTGTAATTTGAGTATACTTACATTTTAAAGTCCAACTTGATGTATATTATTTTGAGTGGTACGTGAAATACGCCGCACTATGTATGGTTTGAATTAATTATCTAGTCCTATGAATTGTATCTTGGTTTTGGCTTGTTAAATTATATGTGCTAATGACGACCTATTTATTATTTCATCCGTGGTTCATATTTTCTGTATATGCACAAAAGGTTTAATTTGGATCAATATTATTTGAAAATAGTAACACGCCAAAATTTAGTATCCATGGTATAATGACGATTGTGTCATGGATATTAAATCGAGGGGTGTTACATGTGGGGTGATCACTTTTATTGGGTTCCTTGATTGGAATGACCACTACTTGGGGACGCCCTAGAAAGTTTGAGATCTCAACTATGATATGTTATGTTATTGGCCATGTGAG
The DNA here is from genome assembly GCA_029884595.1 of Ormosia semicastrata. Lineage (NCBI taxonomy): Eukaryota > Viridiplantae > Streptophyta > Magnoliopsida > Fabales > Fabaceae > Ormosia > Ormosia semicastrata. The sequence goes on from JAQQTO010000060.1 coordinate 85,128,705, forward strand.
CAAGAAGAGAAAGTAAAATTTAATGGAAAGTGAAATGATACTATTTAGTATGTATTTTATTGATATAAAGTAAAATTATGTAGTACTCTGTTTGAAAAGTATTTTTCTGTAGTGAATGCAACTGGACATTGCATAGTTCAAAATAAATGATTTTCTTAACTGTGTGATTTCCCTATTGAGAATTATAAATTCTCACCCCTTATCTATTATATTCAGAGAAATGGGATGGCATACATCACTCTATTAATTGATATTGATGCTCACTATGTTTTCCACCCTCGCATTGAAGAAATACGTATAGTGATTAATGGCATTAACATCCGATACTTTATCATGCATGATTCTGACTACTGATAAGCTTGCAAGATATGATTACAAATGGATGTATATAGTAGACTTGGTTGCATTGTGGGTGTGCATTCTCTACTGATGTATCGACCTCATTTATTTATTCAGACATTTGAGATGTATTCCTTTTGTAGTTTTGTAACTTTTGGGATTTTATAAATATTCTAGACAAATGAACTGGCACACCGGATGTAAATATTAATTATAAATGCAGTTAGTGTGATACTAAAAATTTTTTGTTTGTATTTTATTAGAGTTATATTTCTGTGATACATGTGTCTTATAGTTTTACAACTATAAATAATAATTTCAACTTAATTAATTTAAGTATCACATTATTTCCAACCATTGCACGTATTTAATTAAATCTTAAATAAATAAGGAAGTACGTAATATTCTATCATCACTGTTTAAATATAAATTTAAATGAGATACGTAGCAATTATTTTGCATATTATTAAAATATAATTAAATTACTAGTAGGATGATACAAAATGAGTTTCTAGGCAGCTGGTAATCGATTACTCAGCTCTGGTAATCGATTACCAGGCTTCTAGATGAGTGGTAATCGATTGCCACACCTTGGTAATCGATTACCAGGATTCTACCAAGTTGGTAATCGAATCCCATGGCTAGATAATCGATTTCCAGGCCCCTAAATTGAGGTTTTTCGTCTAAAATTGATAGAAATAGAGTTTTTTACTCCGTGGGGCCTAAATACAAACCTTAAACCTTGAGTTGAATGATTGAAATTCACTAGATTGTGAAATGATTATGCATCCAAACCAATTTAAGAAATGATTTTAAGATGTGTTTGAATCAAATGAGATTGAATGATAAGTTTTAATACCTATGATGAGAAAAACTTTTATATGCATATGATTGCATGATTCAAAATATGATGATTGAATGGATTTGAAGAAATATGATTTTTCTCTCATGGGTATCCCTTTGTGGAACTAGGCTGAGTTGGGTTTTGGATACACCTTGTATTTAGGGTATGGCTCAGACAATGGTAAGAGAGGATATGAGAATCTCTCTACGGTAGAGTATTTGAGGTTGAGGAATACCTCCCTCTTCACCTGAGCTTCCCTATCATCAAGTAGTAGAGGATGGATAATTCCCTCACTACTTGGGGTGACCCTAAATCTTAGATAGTTTGAGTAACGTACCTCTTTCTCTATCCCAAATGATTAATATTGTGAGTGTTGGGAAATCCATGAATAAAAGCATAGCGGAAAAAGGATTCCCACCAAGGATACATACGAAAAAGAGAGCCATGAAACGTGATTTTTTGAGTTTACCTCTTGAAGCCAAACGAAAGACGATCAAGCAAATCACTAGTATCGCAGCAATAACGGCACCTCTACGTTGTCCACATAAACAGGCTCACAAACATCTAACGCCTACGATCTTGGAGTTTCATGTCTCCTGCACAGTGCTAGCTACAAAGAGAAGAGAAACGATCACTCTTTCACTTACTGTTTCTGTTAGGGTGTAGCTAGGGTTTTTAACTAATGCTACTTGACAGCCTTTTAGCAGTGTTATTTATAATAGTGACTGCTTTATGTGAGTGAGAGTAGAAGTAGGTTTAATAGTGCAACCTTAGGCTCATCTGTTATGAGTCTGGGCCACGACAGAACCGTAGTCCAACTTACATTCTAATTGCTCCAACTTAATCTGTTCTAAATGTGTGACCCTGCAGGTTCTCATGACATTGGAAGTAATATTAAAATTCTATTTTAATATTGCAAGCAGTGAGTGGTATCTAGCAACACATCTCTGCTACCCTACTAATGAGAATGTCAGTGATTTGACATAACCTTTCTGTGACTAATGTTTCTGTATATTTTAGTCCCTTTGTCTAGATATTTAGATTGAACACAAGGCATGGAATATGTCACCCTTGTATAGTTCAATCTTCCATTTCCTAATACTCGAGTAGACTTAGTAACAACAAATGAGATTAATATCTCATATTAACTTATTTGAGCATGGCCATGCATTTCGTAGTCTCACTCAATCAGGGCCCCGAAGATATCGCTCCTGTTATGTAGGAGGGATAAATCCCATCTAGGTCACTCACATCCCTCTGTATGATTCGTGGTATGTCCAATAACTAACTTTATAATCACCTTGTTACAGATGATGTTTGATGGTATTAAAACACACAACTCTTCATGTAGGAATCATAGTGATTTCAGGTCAAAGGACCACATACACCATTGTCATTTTAGGAATCACTTATGACACTCACGTAACGATCCATGTACCATTCTCATGGTGGGTTAATTCAATGCATCATTACTCTAATATGTGCCCATGTGAAGACCTGATATCTCATATTCTTGACTCGTGAGATGTGGTCATCAGTCTACGCACATACTAGTGTCATTGCATTATTGTTGTCCTAATTAATAATAATACTTGACTAGGGACATTTAAGAATACTGTTCTGATTCTATCCAATAGGATCTCGTGATCAAGTCATCCACTTGATATCCTATGGCATCAAGCTTACTATTCTAAGGACTTTATTATATTTATAATAAATAACATAATAAATGAAATGCCTCGTGTATTAAATAAATAGTATAATACAATGTATATAAATATGGTCAAAATAAATTAGCCTCTAGGGCATACACCAACAATCTCACACTTGCACTAGAGCCAATCAAGCATATGTCTAATGCCTAAAGATCTAGTGTGACCCTCATGCTTTGGTTGTGCAAGAGGCTTTATCAGTGGATCAGCGATATTATCATCTGTTAGTACTCTGCATATCTTGACATCACCTTTATCGATGATCTCACGAATGAGATGGAAGTACCTTAGTATATATTTAGATCATTGGTGAGATCTAGGCTCCTTAGCTTGTGCAATGGCTCCATTATTGTCACAATAGAGATCCACTGGGTCCACAATGCTAGGAACTACACCAAGTTAGTGATGAACTTCCTGATCCAAATGGCCTCCTTTGCTACATTGGAGATAGCAATATACTCACCCTCTGTGGTAGAATTAGTGACTGTCTCCTACTTCGAGCTCTTCCAGCTCATATCCCCACCATTCAAGAAAAAACCAAAACCCGATTGCGATCTGGAGTCGTCCTTATTGGTCTGGAAGCTAGCATCAGTGTAACTCTTTATAACTAGCTCTTCCTCGGCTCCATATACCAAGAACGAATCCTTAGTCCTTCTCAAGTACTTAAGGATGTTCTTGATAGCAGTCCAGTGACTCTCATCGGGATCAGATTGGTACCTGCTCGTCATGCTTAAAGCATACGAGATGTCTGATCGAGTACATAACATGGCATATATGATAGATCAAATTGTAGATGTATACGAAATCTTGCTCATGCGATCCCTTTCATCCTGGGTGGAAGGGGATTGAGCTTTAGATAGGCTTACACTATGTGACATAGGCAAGAGTCCTTTCTTGGATTCATACATGTTAAATGTTTTAACACTTTGTCTATGTATGTACTCTGACTTAGCCCAAGCAATCTCTGTGACCTATCTTTATAGATCTTAATACCTAATACGTAGGTGGCTCCACCCAAGTCCTTCATGGAAAAATATTTCCCTAACCAAGTCTTTACGAACTATAGGGTAGGATGTCATTTTTGATGAGTAGTTTGTCATCTACATACAACACTAGAAAGACAATTGTGCTCCTACTAACCTTCTTATAGACACAATATTCTTCTTCATTCTTGATGAAACCAAATTGTTTAATTGTATCATCAAAACAAAGATTCCAACTTCTGGAAGCTTGCTTCAATCCATAAATAGATCATTGCAACTTGCACAACTTTCTAGCATCATGTGGAGTGGCAAAACCCTCAAGTTGTGTCATGTACACATCCTCGAGAAGATTTCTATTAAGGAAAGTAATTTTGACATCCATTTGTCAGATTTCATAATCGTGGTATGCTGCAATAGTAAGCAAGATCCAAACAGATTTAAGCAATGTAACTGGGGAAAAAAGTCTCATCATAGTCTACACCATGAATTTGGTTGAAGCCCTTAGCCACCAATCACACCTTAAAGGCATACACGTTACCATCCATGTCAGTTCTCTTTTTGAAAACCCACTTGCACCCAATGGGTTTTACCCTTCAGGTGGGTCAACCAAGGTCCATACCTGGTTGGCATACATGGATTCCATTTCAGATCTCATGACCTCAAGCTATTTCTCAGATTTTGGGCCAATTATGGCTTCCTGGTAAGTCATTGGCTCATCTTGATCCATGAGCAATACGTCACCTTGTTGGGTCATGAGAAATCCATATCTCTCTGATTGATGATGTATCCTGTTAGACCTACGCAGGTTTTGTGCTACCAGAGCAGGTTGTTGTTCCACAACATTTTGTTGAGGCTGCTCTAATAATTCCACCATTGGTTCATTGCTACTCTATGAACTTTGAATTTTTTCAAGTTCTAATTTCCTCCCACTGGTTCCTTTGGAGATAAACTCCTTTTCTAGAAACACAGCAGTCCATGCGAAAAGCACTTTGCCCTCAGTAGGATTATAGAAATAGTATCCCTTGGTTTCCTTGGGATACCTTACAAAGAAGCATTTATCTGATTTGGGTCCAAGCTTATCAGAAACTTGACGTTTCACATAAGCTTCACAACCCTAAATCTTCATGAAAGACATACTAGGTTGTCTCCCTGTCCATATCTCATATGGTGTCTTTTAAACCATCTTTGATGGAACACGGTTAAGTGTAAAGGCTGTTGTTAATAAAGCATGTCCCCAGAATGAGCCTAGAAGGTCTGCATGACTCATCATGGATCGGACCATGTCCAACAAGGCCTGGTTCCTCTTTTCAGAAACATCATTCCATTGTGGTGTTGCAGGAGGAGCGAGTTGAGAGATTATCCCACACTCTTTCAGATGATCATTAAACTGTTAGCTTAAGTATTCACCACCTTGATCTGATCGAAGGACTTTAATACTCTTGACAAGTTGTTTTTGTACCTCATTCTTAATTTCCTTGAATTTTTCAAATGATTCTGATTTGTGTTTCATAAGATACACAAACCCATATCGATTAAAATCATTAGTAAATGTAGTGAAGTATTGAAAACCACCTCTAGCCAATGTGTTTAGGGGTCCACATACATCACTACATATGAGGCCCAAAAAATCACTAGCCTTTTCAACTTGTCTAGTGAATGGGGCTTTAATCATCTTCCCCAATAAACAAGGCTCATATATCTCATATGATTCAAAACAAATGAGTCCAAGAATCCATCTTTATGGAGTTTAGAGATGCGTTTCTCATTTATATGGCCCAAACGACAATGCCAGAGATAAGTTGAGTTCATGTCATTTGATTTGAACCTCTTTGTATTTATGTTATAGACGGGCATTTCAAGATCGAGGATATAAAGTCCATTACTCAGTTGTGCACTACCATAAAAAATATCATTCAAATAAATGATACAACTTTTGTCCTTCATTATAAAAGTAAAACCTTTCTTGTCCAAACAAGAAACAGAAATGATATTCCTACTAATAGCAAGCACAAAATAACAGTACTCCAACTCAATAACAAGCCCAGTGGGCAAAGATAATAAATAAGTCCCTACAACTAAAGCAGCAACTTTTGCTTCATTTCTAACTTGTAGGTCGACTTCACCTTTAGCCAATGGTCTACTCTTCGTTAGATGCTGCATATTTACCCAAATGTGAGACCCATATCCAATATCTAATACCCAAGATGCAGAGGTAGATAAATTGACTTCTATAACAAAAATACCTGAATTGGAAGTCTCACTTCCCTTCTTCTTCTTAAGCTCCTCCAAGTACCTACCGCAATTCCTCTTCCAATGTTCAGTCTGACCATAGTGGAAGCATATACCTTCCTTTGCTACTCTGCTAACAAGTTTGAAGCTGGAAGTGCTGGGCTTGGATTTTTCCTTGTCCTTGCCCTTCCATTTGTCCTTGGGCTTCTTCAGCTACTTTTTTCCCTTATTCTTTTGGACCATCATAATGGCCTTTCCCTTTCCTTTGTTTATATTCTGCTCAGCAGTTCTTAATATGTTAAACAGCTCTGGCAGAGGTTTGTCAATTTCGTTCATGTTATAGTTCATGATGAATTGACTATAACTTTTTAGCAACAATTGCAAGACTAAGTCAGTGGCCAACTCTTGACCCCCAAGCCTCTCTAGGTTCTCAATGTACCCAATCATTTTGAGCACATGAGTACCAACAGGGCTACCCTCTACCAGCTTGCATTGAAATAGTGCCTTCGAGACTTCGTACCTTTCATGTCTGGCTTGCTCTTAATTAAGCCTTTTCAAGTGTACGATCATATAGTATGCAACCATGTTCTCATGTTTCTTCTGAAGCTTAGAGTTTATGGTGGCCAACATGAGGTAGCTGATGTCCAAGGCATCATCTTGATGCTTCTTATAAGCATTCCTTTCAACTCTAGGGGCATTTGCAGCAAGTGGCTCAGGAGCGGGCTACTCTAGAACATACTACTTTTTCTCGTGTTTGAGGACAATCCTCAGGTTCCTGTACCACTCTAGAAAGTTTGTTCCAGATAATTTGTCCTTCTCAAGGACTGACCGTAATGACAAGTTACTTGTAGTGTTTGTTACCATGGTTATCGATCAACAAAAATATGCAAAGTATAAATATCATGCCTTAAACATATTTAACAATGTCTTTAATTAAATATACCTCCTGTAACACCCCTCGATTTAATAACCAATGCACAATCGTCATTATGCCACGGTCACTAAATGTCGGCGTGCTAACTTTGTCAAACAACAAATTTACCAAAATAATATTAAAACATTTCTTATATGAGGAAAATAAGAGCCACGAATGAGTAGTTATATATACAACCAGTTAAATTATGAATTATAATATGTACTCAATTTACAACATTTAAGTCTGGATAATTGCCTTGAAGCATACATATACTCAAAAATACACTTTATATAGGTAATGCAAAATGAAATATAAACTACCCATAATATATCTACGACTAAGGAGTTGGGCACTCCATCGTATCCCGAATGCGTGAGGCAATTCCGGGTTCACCGGTGTAGTGAGAAATACAAGATAAGGTCTTCAATCACAGTCCTCTTCATGGTCAAAGTCAGATCCCGAGCATGTCACATACGCTTGTCGGTCCAGTCGACTCTATAGGTCTTGGTATCAAAGCGAACACAATTCGAACAAACCCCTAAAGAGCTCCCTTCGCGACGGCATCACCGAATGCAGTAGGTCAAACCAATAAAATCCAAAGGAATCCAATTTCGTCCCCACTTATAGTCTTTAACCAAAAATTAACATAGAGCAAGAAAAGTACAAGAAAGAGGTAAGACATCCTACCATCATTACCAATTATAGCATCAAGAAACCAAACGGCGCAAAGCGCCCACATAGCATTTATGAAAGCAATAATGATAATAAACATTTAGTAGCAGTTATAATCAATCGACAGTTTCAGGCAATCATATATATATGTATGGATATATCGAAATACAAAGATTCCAATTATAATAACAATGTATGCCGATAATTCATGGACTCACTATGCACATGTGCCCTCAATAATCAAAATCCTACTCCATGGAGCTAGACACAAAAACACTCGGAGAGAATGATCGGGAGACATGCCAAGTATCTCGTCACCATACAAGTGCTTTCCATATAATATAATCCGTCATTTTGCGCAACAAGGCTTTATACAGCGGCATTCTCACAAGATCTCGATATAGGACTGTGGCCAGTTAGGATCGTCGGTGCGTGTGTATCGGTCTGTCTCCACGGTCCAGAGGAGCTACCACGCCTCTGCGAGACGCCCGCGCCCCGACGCCCTCAAGGTCATCTACAGGACCCCACGTGTCTATTCGCACCCGCACTAAGGTGTTATTCAACTCCTAGGCTAAAATCCTCAACAAAGTCCAACAGACATTCTTTTTCTCTTTTGTGCAATGCATTACTCTATCATGCTTCTCATGACAACTCGGTCAATCATGCCTCAAATGCATGTCATATAATTTATCCACAATGCATACAGACTCTATGCATAATCATGTATGATCATTATTACATACTATTCCATCATGCGTCACAATTTGCCCAAGTAAGAATTAACCCAATCAATGGTCACCCAAATGGACCCACAATAGCATGATATTGTTGTTAAATAAAGTAATACCTTTTAAAGCGTATTATGAATTCTTACTTAGGTTTAGCTTTACTTACGAGTTTATCTCTAAAGGAATTCTCTTAGTTAACTTAAATCCTCTTAGGTAATTTATTCATATGTCCTTAGAAGATTATTCTAAGATCTCAAAATCTCACACTCTCATGTTCTTCCTTTATTCCAAGTTCTCACTAGTTGTAAGGCTCAATCACGCTCCTTGTTTTTCCTTCATTATGTGTCCCTACTTTGTTTCTAGTCATCTGATGTTATTTATGATTAATATAGTGTATATTAGTCCCAAAAGTTGAAATCAGGAGGTCACAAGGTCAGAATCATCCATTCGTTTGCTAGGTAAAAGAATTGAAATATACTTATAATTTCGACGGAACAGTGTATCAGGTGAGAATCTGGAGTGCTGTTCAACGAGTAGCAACACGACGGGATTAAGGTAAATGGAAAACAATCCGCAGGGGATAAACTCTAAGTCTTTGTAATTGGGAACGAACTTCGACCGGATGAAGTATATAAGCGTCGAATATGCTACCACATTTACGAAAACATGATTCGACGGACACCGACATTAGGTCGGTTCCTCTATTAAACCTTCGTAATTCTACTCGACGGATTTGGAGAAAATCTCTCTATTTAATAATCAGGAACTCCACTCGACGGGCATTCACATCCTAACTCGACGGATTTCCACACTTTAGTTCGACGGATATTCTCATTGGGTAAGTTTCTCCATTAAACCTTCAGAACTCTACTCGACGGGTTTTCACACCTTAACTTCGACGGATATTCCCATCCTAACTCGACAGATTTTCACATCTTAACTTCGACGATATGATCCACAGCCTAATAACTCGACAGATTTTCACATCTTAACTCGACGGAAATGATTCACACCGACTCGATGATTTTCACATCTTAACTCGACGGAAATGATTCACACCGACTCGTGATTTTCACATCTTAACTCGACGGAAATGATTCACAAATGCCCTAACTCGACGAATTTCAACTTTGAAGGAGTTTCACTCGTGTACAACTGACGAATACGCTAAAAGTTCAATTCTAACTCGACAGATTTTGGATAATGGGGAAAGTCCCGTTCCTGTCGAACCGACAAGAATGTTAGGGTTACAAGGTTCTAATTCGACAGATTATTCGGGAAACGTTGAGATTTCACTCCTACTGATCCGACAGATGCAACTCGACAGATCCTGGAAAACGCTAAGGTTTCACTCATGCTGATTCGACAAATACACTCGACAGATTCCTGGAAAATGCTAAGGTTTCACTCATGCTAATTCGACAAATACACTCGACGGGTTTTGACATTCAACGGGAAAAGTAAGAAGTCTAAACTCGACGGATTTTCACATTGTGTTTTAGTGGTCAGAAATCTAAACTCGACAGGGATGTCACTCGACGGATTCTGACTTTGGGAAAATGTTGAGGTTTCACCTATACCAGTCCGACAGACACTAAGAGGGCCACTCTTTCTAATTCGTCGAATTCACCGACGGAGGTGTTAATGGGGGGGGTCACTAGCTTCGACAACTTTTGACATGATGAAGGGCCCCACTTGTCGACAGGTTTGGCCAGGAGCTCATACTCGACAGGTTTTAACATCTTAATTCGACGGATATGGCTTACTCACTCTCGACGGATTTTAACATTTACTTTAGAATGGATCAGCAAACCAAGTCATTACCATTTTCAATATAGGATCTCTATTTTCTGGGTTCAAAACCGTGACCATACGAGAACCAAAACAGGGCTCATTTCTTTCCATATTACACATTCCAAATATATATATATATATACATACAAAACTCCAGCAATCAGCTAGCATCTATACATCACAAACAACATTTAAAAACAGAAAGACTCTCAACACAAATTACTGACGTTCCTAAATGCTAAGAGAGGTTGAGGAGGAGTGTCTTCCTCTTACCTAAGTGAAGAACAGGGATAAAGAAGCTCCTTTTATGCTTGAAAATCTGATTTTCTTCACCACCACCAGAACCTTGGGCGTTCAAGATCCACAAAATTAAGATCAAAAGAGAGAATGGCAGCAGGAAACCAGAATGCACGAAAATGAGGAGAAGAGAAAAAGTTAAGAACTTTACCTTAAAGGTCCAAGCTTTTGGGGCTGTTTTGAGCAGAAAGAAAAATGAAGACACAGGGAGGAGTTCCAGCAGAAACAAGGTGTGAAGGTGGAGAGGGGAAAATGGTCTCTGTCGGGTTGAGTAAAGGAGACTTGAAAGATCAACAATGGTGAATGTGGGTGGTGTGCAGCCGTGAAGAAGAAGAGAGAAAAGAGAGTGAGAGCTGCGTGAGAGGGAGGAGCAGCGTGAATGAGAGAAAATGGGAGAAATGAAATGGAAAATGTGAATGAGCAGCAGACATGGGGGAGTGGGAAAAATGGAATAGTCAATGTAATAATTCCCTCAACAGTAGCCGTGCAGATAAATTGGGGAGGAGAGAGGAAAGGTTGATTAGATGGAAATAGGAAGCTTCCTTGAGAAGCTTTGTGCGCTTCTCGAGGAAATGAAGTGTAAGGTTGTCACCTTAATTAAATTCATCGACGATGATGAATAATTAAGTGCTAAAATTATTTTCTCAAAGTGAAATAAAATTACAATTGATGAGAATAATATTTTATTACTCATCAGATGATTTTTTGATACAGTGATTTCATGTATCAGATAAAGTCTCGTGAAGTGTAAACCTCGTAAACTGTGTCCAGCCCCGGGTTTAGTAAGATCCCCCGTTGACACGTTGACAGTCCAAGGTTTACTAGCCTCAGGGAGAACATTTCGTTATCCCGGCTCCGCTCAGTGCATACGCAAAACGAGGAATATATTAAAATATTCAACGTTTCCAGAAAATTTCACAAAAATCACCAAAAATCACAAATATTATAAAATGATTATTTATAATGAAATAAGCAATTTTCGGGATGTTACACCTCCCACTATTTTATTCAAATCAATGACCCTCATCATTGACTCATAAAATCTTGTTGTAAGATTTCTTAGTGGGCCAAGATCTATATTTCACCTAACTTTGAGTCAGCTTTGGCTGATCACCACACCTTGGGATACCTCACCCTTTGTGCTTGAGCCTCGATGGTTATGGATACCTTACCCTTACAATTTCTTTGAGGGATACCTCACCCTCTTTACAATAAAATAGAATATAGAAGAAGAGAAACTCTCACTAGAGTAGATGATATAATTTGAAGCTCTATGAAGCTCTCTAAGGATATCTCAAATTTTGGCAAAAAAGCGCACAAAAATTTGATAAAATACGTATCACAAAATAAAGCAAGAAAGAATTGTTTTAGACAATTGGGTGTTACTTAAAGATGACCCAAAAATATGTATTTATAGTGTTCTAAGAAAAAGAGCCATTGGGTATTAATTAATATCACATTAAAAGCATAGAAAAATAGCCGTTACTTGATTTTGGCCATGTTTATTCGAATAACCCTTTAGTTATTTGAATAAATCTTCGAAAACACGTTCTGGAACATTTTTTGGGCTGTGTTAATCGAATAACCCTTTAGTTATTCGAATAAATCTTTAAAAACTCATTCAAGAACGTTTTCTGGGGTGTGTTATTCGAATAACACATCCCTTATTCGAATAAACCACTCTGGTTTTGAAAACTGACTTTAAATGATCATAACTTCTTTATTTCTTATCAGTTTAAAGCGAGTGACCACTCATTGGAAAGATCTTTGAGTATATTTTCATATGAAATAATTTCAAAACAAAACTCAAAGTATTTTAAAAGATATGATCAAAAGAGTAACCAAATGTCAATTTTGCAATACTCAAACTTTGCTATTTTTCATAAATTTGAACTACCAACATAAATAACTTTTCAAAACTTGTTTGTTGGGTATTTTAGCATGTGAAAATCATTTTTAAAGATTTGAAAAACAAATTTGAGATATCTATAAGGCTTCTTACATAAAGACCCTAAGTCCTATAAGCTATGCCATTTAATCTTCCTTTGGACTTGGTCTTTGACATGACTTTGATGTTATCAATACCTTCATGAAATAGGCATTCACATTCTCCTTATGTTGAGCTTAATAGAGATCTTTTGCTTTCTTATTGCAATACTCACTCTTGGTACTTGGACTATCCTACAAAGTATTGCTCACTTAAACAAGCATAGTTAGTCCAAATTCATAATTCAATATCTTCATATGCATTACTCATAAATGTATAACTCTAGTTAGTTTAACATGCATATAAGACTTTCATAGATACATCCAAATAAGATATTTATCAATTATTAATAGATATGCTCTATATAGGATGCAACAAAGAACATAAGCAAAGTATTCTTTTTATCTTGTATTTGTCATCATCAAAACTTAACATATTAAACCATTTTGGGCAAACTTATTTCCACAAAACCAGCAAGTAAGGAAACTTCAATTGAAAAGCATGAGTCAAGAATGATAGATCTTCATAAGATTTACTCTCAATCCCTCAAGTGTTTAAAAAGTAGGTATTTCACTTAATTCAACCCATGAAAATTGTACTACCATAAGCTTGCTTATCTTCTACTTCTCCATTACTCAGAACACATGCACACACAAATCATGAGGACTTTATTCAAGGTTGTAATGGGGTCAAGGTAAAGGAAAAGGTAATATGGATATGACAAGTTAAATACCAAAGAGAATAGAAGAGCATAAGAGTTAAGTTCAATTAACAAGTATGAAAGTTCATCCCAACTCTACCTAATACAAATTCCCTTTACATATTTTTTTCCCTTTATTACCTTGTTGACCCTTCTTTACATAACCTTTTTTTTGTTTTTTTTGTTTTTTTTAAAGATGAACATAATATATACATTTAAACAACTTTTTTTTCAACCATTCTATACACACACCCTCACACTTGTTCAAGAACTCATCCAATGACAAAGCTAATGTTCTCTTATTCCCTAAGGCCAGGTAAGAACATTGTTTTTCATTTAAGGCACATAATGAGTTCGAAACAAAGAATGGTCAAATAAGCTCAAAGGGGTTAAGCAAGGGGAAATAGGCCATTTCTAATGCTTTACGTTGGCAGGAATCAGAGAATTTCCAAGAAGTCATAAGAGTGCTTGATATCATATTAGGAATCAGAGAATTTCCAAGAAGTCATAAGAGTGTTTGATATCATATTGAGATAATGTGCTACTAAGCAAGGCTGGCTATTTGATTAAAGTAGTTATTTCAAGAAAAATACCTCAATCATATTTATATATGCATATGAAAATGTAGTCTCAAAAAGAATCAAAGCAAGTTCTAGAGTAACAATTCCATGAGTGAAATTCACACAAGAAAGAAGAGAATGGTACAAATGTTCAATCTATTCATCAATAGGTTCAAAATCTCACAAGGCATAATTCTATCATTCTCAGTCCACCAATTCAACATCCATAACCAAGCATGTGAATTTTAAGAAAGAAAATAATTTACTCAATCATGCAAATTTTCCTGAATTTGAATTGCTACTTCCACACAAACTAGTTGTTTACCTAATTACTCCTTACTCTGCCACCAATTTTGATGTGTCTCAAGAGTAAATAATTTACTCCTTACTCTGCCATCCTTAATTACTTTTGTTGTTAATAAATTACTAACAAATATGTAAACACAATAAACATATAAACAAACTCATTTCCTAATTTTTTTTGTATTTTTTTTTGTATTTTTTTGTTTTTTTTACACAACTATCCTTCTCCCCAACTAGATCACAACATTATCCTCAATGTCAAAACATAGATAGGTAAATGATAGAAGATAGTACCTGTTGTTACAATTACTGAAAAGAGAAACCTTACACAAATTAAAATAGAAACAAAGTACGATAAATAAAACTAAAGATAAAGGAAAGTTATAGATGAAGTGCCAGATCACACTCTTGTTCCTTGCTGCCTCCCTTGCTGCTGCTTTCTCACTAATCTATTTGAGCTATTACTGGTTCAGGTTCATAAACAAAAGCTTGTAATTTATCAATTAATTCATCAACAGTAGAAGCAGATATAAGGAGTCATCTTGTCGAAGGTGTGATAAAGCTCTGTTCCACAGCATGGTCAACAAAAGATAACAAATTATTAAAGAAATTATTAACATTCAATAAACCTATGAGTTTATGGTGGATATTCAGTTGAGCCCAAGAGATAATTTGAAAAACTTCTTCCAAAGTACCAAAACCACCCGGTAAAGTAATGAATGCATCAGAGTTTTCAAGCATTATCCTCATTCATCCATGCATAGATGATACTTGAATTTCCAGCCCAGTTGTCTGTCCAATGATGTTCGTTCGAGTTAAAGGTTCAAGAATGATACCTAAAACTTGACCACCTCTTATATGTGCAGAAAGTGATTCAGCCCCCATTAACCCAATGCTACCTCCCCCATATACTACACGAATGTTTCTTGCAATAAGTGTTCTACCAACAGTGCTTGCTGCATTTACAAACTCTAAACCCTTCCCATAACTTGTCCCACAAAATACACAGATACTGATAAATCTACGAACTGAAGAAGAAGCTCCCTCCATTTCTACACTCACACTCTCTTTGAATGATTATGAGTTGCAGGAAAGTGAAGAAAATGAAGTGTTTAAATAGGAAAAAAGAATAGAAAAAGTAATAATAGCTCCTATATGGGTAGGTTGGCTGTTGTCAGAAAAGTTTGAATTTAAGAAACTTTTTTTTTAATTTTTTTTAATTTTTTAATGTTTTTTAATTTTATTATTATTATTTTTTAGACTTCAAGAAAACCATCAGGGTGAAGAAGTCTAGAAACCCTTGAAGGATCCCACCAAAAGGATCGTCTGTCCAAAACCAAAATATAACAAAATCATACAAAGATAAAATAATAATAACAAATGATGACATACCTTTGTGTACAAGTATCATGGCAGATCTTTATACTACGCGTCATGAATGCAGTAATACCGAGACGGCTCAGCTAATCTTGGAATTCTTCTCCCTCCTGCTTATTTGAAGAAAATAAAATAAAGAAACTATCATGGGTTTCCATCCTAGGTCTAGAACCTGGAGCACTCACACTTGGGTTCGTAACATCAACAAAGATGCTAAAATCTGAAACCCGCAATGTCCACGATCCAGAACGCCCCATCTCAGGGCGCTGAAAGCCCCTTCTAATAAAAGAAATGATCAAGCTCAGATGCCTCATACGCTTTGGCAGTCGCGGGTTACTTCTCACTAATAACCAAAGTGGGACGCTTCTATCTGTCCATTAACTCCACAGTGCCTAGATGGTGAACATTGGGTTGTGGAGTGTGACTCTCTACAGAGTATGACACATGAACCTTATTTACGGACTGGCGTGCAAAGGTCCACCCGAGTCAATGACGGGTCTGCAACTAGTAGGGGCTCCTAATCTAATTAAAGACTAAGTACAACCGAAGTTTCACCCTTTTTTTTTTATTCTTTTTTATTCTTTTTCTATTCTTTTTTCTTTTTTCTTTTTTTTTTTTTTTTTCTTTTTCTTTTTTTTTTCTTTTCTTTTTTTTTTTTTTTTTTTTTTTTTCTTTTTAGGAAACGTACAAGATAATATATACATTGTGATTGTGGTTCACATCTTCCTCTGGTTTCACGTCCGAAAATGACTTAAACGCCTTCTATGAGTCGAGGATAAGCTTCCCATCCAATTTTCTTATAAATTGGCAAACAGGGTCTTTTTGAGTCAGATTCCCAAGACTTTAACGCTCTTGCTCATCCTTGAAAAGATTCCACAAACTAAGAAGTTCACACTGCACATATCCATAATAATACATCTCAAAAGTCAATAAGATATTATCTAATGACTCCTTACTCAGTCCATTCTTAATGAAGAAAATTTTATCTTCTCTGTTTGTGAAAACCATTCCCAAAGAACGACATCGCGTATTACAATTCTATCGCACACATTTGTAACAAACTTTCATTTTTTTTACTCTTCTCCTTTTTGAATATGAACTTTTACCAAGACCCGGCATGTATGGGACAAATGAATCTGAAGATTCACCAGCTAAACGAACCTTTGCTGTGATTATCCAGCGTATATCTTCTGGGATGCCTTTGTACATTAACAGTCTCAGTCTTTCACACCTAACTTTGTAGATTTTGGTTAGAGCATTTTTAGGAACAGAAGGGAAATGCTTTCTTAGATTTGAGAGAATGACATCCATTTTGAAGGAGAATGAATTAGTTATTATGGGAAATTGAAAAACAAACCGACTTGAGAGTCACGGAGTACCATTATCCGCCACTTAACCGGGAACACAAAGAACTGTAAAAAGAAAGAAACAAAATTGAAATAAATTCTACTCATAACAAGGATTAGAAAGGGATATCGATTCTACCTCAACAACTTGATGTTCCAAAAATGGTTTGAGTCTTTGTCCATTGACCTTAAATACATTACCATTCCTAGGGTTTTCAATGTCTATGGCCCCATGATGATACACATGTTTGACAATAAAAGGACCAGTCCACCTAGATCTCAATTTTTCGGGGAATAGGTGAAGACGACAATTATAAAGCAGAACTTTTTAACCAATTTCAAAACATTTTCTCAAAATTGATTTGTCATGAAAAGCTTTTGTTCTAACTTTATAAATCTTTGAGTTTTCATATGCATCATTTCTCAATTCCTCAAGTTCATTCAATTACAATTTGCGTAACTTGGAAGCATCATCAAGATTTGAATTGAAAGCTTTGATTGCCCAAAATGCTTTATGCTCCAATTCTACAGGCAAGTAACAAGGTTTTTCATAGACTAACCGATAGGGTGACATGCCTAAAGATGTTTTGAAAGCAGTACGGTAAGCCCAAAGTGCATAATTTAATCTTAAAGACCAATCTTTATGATTTAGGTTAACCAATTTTTCTAAAATTTGTTTAATCTCCCTATTTTCTAATTCTACTTGTCCATTTGTCTGAGGGTGATAAGGGGTAGTAATTTTGTGTGTGATGCTATATTTCTTCATTAAAGATTCAAATGGTTTATTACAAAAATGTTTTCCCCCATCACTAATGATAGCTCGAGGGATTCCAAATCGACTCAAAACATTTTCTTTTAAAAATTTAAGAACAATTTTGTGATTATTGTGTCGACATGGAATCGCCTCAATCCATTTTGAGACATAATCAACTGCAACCAAAATATACACAAATCCAAATAATGATGAAAATGGACTCATGAAATCAATTCCTCAACAATCAAAAATTTCAATGACAATGATAGGGTTTAAAGGCATCATGTCTCTTTTAGAAATGGAACCCAATTTCTAACAACTTTCACAACTTTTGTAAAAAATATAGCTATCCGTAATTAATGTGGGCTAATAAAATCCACACTGTAAGATTTTTGTAAGTGTTTTCTTTGAAGAAAAATGACCTCCACATGCTTCTGAATGACAAAATTTAATGATACTACTTACCTCATTGTAGGGTACACATCTCTGAAAATTTTGGTCAAGACAATATTTGAACAAATATAGGTCATTCCAATAGAAAATTTTCACCTTAATCAAAAACTTTTTTCTATCTTGGTGCGTCCATTGAGGCGGCATCTTACCTGTTATAAGAAAATTGACAATGTTAGCAAACCAAGGCATGAAATTGACAAAAAATAAAAATTCATCGGGAAAAGAATCATTGATAGGTGTGCTAACAAAAGATAAGCCTATTGTAAGTCTGGACAAATGATCTGCAACAATATTTTTGGCTCTTTTCTTGTCTTTTATTATGATATTGAATTCTTGAATCAACAAGATCCACCGTATCAACCTAGGTTTGGCATCCTGCTTAGACATTAAATATCTAACAGCAACATGATCAGTGAAAACAATAGTGGAAGAACCAATTAAATAAGCTCAAAATTTGTCCAATGTAAAAATTACAGCAAGTAGTTCTTTTTCAGTAGTGGTGTAATTCATTTGTGCATTATTCAAAGTTTAACTTGCATAATAAATTACATGAGGCTTACCTTCCTTTCTTTGGCCTAAAATAGCGCCAACAGCAAAATCACTAGCATCACACATTAACTCAAAAGGCAAAGACTAGTCAGGGGATTGCATGATAGAAGCAGAAGTCAAAAGACCAATTAATTTTTCAACAGATTTCTGACAATCTTGGGTCCAATTAAATGGTGCATCTTTTGTTAGAAGATTACATAATGGTCTAGATATGACACTAAAGTTCTTTACGAATCTTCTGTAAAATCTTGCATGTCCTAAAAAGGAACGAACTTCTCTGACTGTTTTTGGGAAAGGCAAATGAGTAATTAATTCAACTTTAGCCTTATCAACTTCAATTCCCTTAGAAGATATCATATGACCTAACACTATTCCTAAGGTAACCATGTAATGACATTTTTCCTACTTTAACACAAATCATTTTTCTTCGCATCTTTTAAGAACTTTTTCCAAATTATCAAGACAATTTTCAAAAGAATTTTCAAAAATTGTCAAGTCATCCATGAAAACCTCTAAATAATGCTCAATCATGTCACTGAAAATACTTAGCATGCATCTTTGAAAAGTTGCCGGAGCATTACAAAGACCAAAAGGCATTCTTCTATATGCAAAAGTGCCAAATGGGCAAGTAAAAGCGTTCTTTTCTTGATCCTCTAATGCAATTAGTATTTGATTATACCCTGAATAACCATCAAGAAAACAATAGTAGGGATGTCCTGCTACTCTTTCCAAAATTTGATCAAGAAATGGCAAGGGAAAATGATCTTTCCTAGTGACTGCATTCAATTTTCTAAAATCAATACATATACGCCAACTGGATGAGACTCGAGTAGGTATTAATTCACCTTTTTCATTTTCAACCACTGTTATTCCAGATTTCTTAGGCATAACTTGTGTAGGGCTTACCCACTGGCTATTAGAGATAGGATAGATAATTCCAACGTCAAGTAATTTAAGAACTTCAGCTCTAACTATCTCTTTCATGTGTGGATTTAATCTTCTTTGAGGTTGTTGAGATGTTTTAGTATTATCTTCTAAATGTATTCTACGTGTACAAGTTAATGGATTAATACCTTTTATATCCTTTAATGTCCATCCAATTGCACTTTTATGCATTTTAAGTACTTATATTAACATACCTTCTTGTTCTTTGGTCAGGGATGAGGAAATTACCACTGGAAAGCTTTGTTCTTCTCCCAAAAATGTGTATTTCAACCCAGCAGACAATGGCTTTAGTTCCAGTATGGGTACTTCTTCATGGGTATCATCATTCATGGTTTTTAGCTCTTCAAATCTCGGCTTCCATCCTTTGTATTCCATTACCTATGTACAGTCAAGCAAAGAGCATATTTTAGAAACATCATCATCTAATTGTGTAGTTGAATTAAATGAATTAATTAAACAAATTTCTAATGGATCAGAAGAACTCCTGATTTGAAGATGATCGTCTATAATGGCCTCAATCCCTTCAACTTCTTCCTTTCCATCATAAACTTCTTATGGTTGCTTGCACATGTTGAAAATATTAAGCTCTAGTGTCATATTTCCAAATGTTAACGTCACCACTCAATTTCTATGATTTATCAAAGCATTAGATGTTGCTAAAAATGGGCAACCTAAAATAACAGAAATTGACTTGCTACTATTTTCCATAGGTTCAGTTCCCAAGATAATAAAATCTATAGGATATATGAATTTATCAACTTGTACTAACATATCTTTCACTATTCCTTTTCGAATTTTAATTGATCTATCAATAAGTAGAAGAGTTACAGAAGTTGGTTTTAACTCACCCAAGTTGAGTTGCTGATAAACTAAATATGGAAGCAAATTAACACTAGCACCAAGATCAAGTAAAGCTTATTCAATTTTATGTTCACTAATAATGCATGAAACTGTAGGACAACTAGGGTCTTTATATTTCAGCGCATTATTGTTCTGAATAATGGAACTTACCTGTTCAGTCAAAAAGGCATTCTTTTTCACATTATGTTTCCTTTTAACAGTGCACAAGTCTTTCAAAAATTTGACATAATATGGAATCTGTTTGATAGCATCTAACAAAGGAATATTGACCTTCACTTGTTTAAGGATTTCAAAAATGTCACTATTATGGTTCACTTTACTTGAATTGTTTAATGCTTGAGGATATGGGGCTGAAGGCAAGGGTTTGGTCTCCTTTTAGCTAGGTGGCTTATCAACTCCTTCCTCATCTTTGGGACTTGGCTCATCATTTTTCTCATAAGGTTTAGGAATTTATTTTTCAACAACCTTTCCACTCATAAGAGCTATCACTGACTTGACTTGATCTATTTGTTGGCTTTCTGAACTACCCTCAATTAGGCTATACTGACTCTTGGGATTTGGTTGAGGTTGAGAGGGAAATTTTCCTTTCTCGTGAATGGCAAGTGCAAAAGAAAGTGTAGCAATAGTGTCTTTTATATCAATCATGGCTTGAGTGTTTTGGTTATTAATGGCCTCTTACTTTTCCATGAATGCATGCAATGTTCCCTCAAGGTGTTTCCTATATGGTGGGACATAAGGTGCATATCCTTGAGAATTTTGTGAATCTTACTGTGCCTGAGGAGGTGGTGGTTGCATGAATTGTGCCTGATTGTTGGTCGTCCAACTGAAGTTTGGGTGATTTCTCCATCCCGAATTATATGTATCTGAAAAAGAAGAAGTGAATGGCTTTTTAAAATTATTCATTGTATTTACTTGCTCAACTTCTTTAAAAATAAAAATTTTTGAACATTCATTTGTTGAGTGTCCCAATTCATTACAAATGCTACAAAATTCTTCATTTTGCACAGATTTAATTTCTTTTACTTTCCCTGATTCCATGGCTTCAACCTTTCTAGCTAAACTAGCAAACCTAGCATTTAGATCTTCTTTTTGACTAAGATGATATTTTCCTTTACTAGCATTTGCAAGGTTATATCTAATTGAATTTTCAGAAGGATTAGTACCATGCCAATATTGAGAATTTTTAGCCAAATGGTCTAAATAGTCTAAAGCTTCTTCAGGTTCTTTATCAAGAAACTCACCATTGCAAATTGTTTCCACAAATTGTTTAGTTTCAGGTGTTAACCCTTCATAAAAGAAGCTTATAGTGCACCATTTTTCAAAACCATGATGTGAGTAAGAATTCAACAAATCTTTAAAACGATCCTAACTTTGAAACTATGCTTCATTTGAGTTTTGAGAAAAAATTTGGATTTGTCTTTTCAAACCATTGGTTTTATGTGCTAGAAAAAATTTCTTTAAAAAATCACCTTGCATTTCTTGCTATGTGCCAATTGATCTTAGTTTCAAAGCGTTAAGCTAAGTTTTTGCTTTATCTCTCAAAGGAAAAGGAAACAATTTAAGCTTAACAACTTCTTCAGTGCAAGTTTGATCATAAAAAGTGGTACATACTTCCTCAAATTCTTTTAGATGTAAATATGGGCTTTCAGATTCCAAACCATAGAAATTAGGAAGTAAAGAAATCATACCTGGCTTGAATTTAAAATTGTTAGCATTGAGTGGAAAGATAAAACATGATGGACTAGAATTTCGAGATGGTTGCAAATACTCACGCATGGTTCACAATGGTTGATTTTCATGTTCATCATGCACACTTTCATTTTCAACCATTGTGTTAGATGTGTGTGATTGTGATTCAGACAAATCAATATATAAAGTACTAGGATTAACTTTAACCAAACGACCAGAATTTAAATCACGATACCAATTAAGCATAAACAAGTAACTTAAGATATAAAATAAAATGTACAAGCTAGCAGTATAAACCGTCCATTAAATATTAACAAAGATATAGTATAAACCAGTCACCAAATATATATTAACACTTCGTAAATAAATATTAACAAAGGTGTGGTATAAAATAACCACCAAATAAGTCAATAAGCAGAAAAATTAAAAAAGTTAGTATGCAGATAAATTAAAATGTTAGAAGCAAGTAAATTAAAATGTTAGAAGCAGATAAAGTAAAAAGTTAGATAGTGATAAAGTAAAAGTTAGATAGTTAGTAAGCAAGAAAATTAAAAGGTTAGTAGGTTAATAAATTAGAAAGTTAGAAATAAAATATAGAAAGTAAAGCACAGAAAATAAAGTGCAGAAAGTAAATTTAAAATATGAAAACCAGAGAATTGGCAGAGCTGATTTTTTACTCCAGCGAGAGAGAAGAGAAGAAGAAAAATTATTTTATTAATGATTAAAGATTACAGAGAGATTAAGGAGAGTTTCTCCCCACTAAGTTAGTACGCTAGTAAGTACAAAGAAAAAAATTAAAAGAGTAAAAAAAAAAAAATATATATATATATATATATATATACAAGATCCACAGAAAAAAAATATATATATATATATACAAAATATTTACACCATAAATTTGTTCTTCTAATCAAGTCCCTGGCAACGGCACCAAAAACTTGATGTGGATTAAAAGTTGCAAACCCAAGTGTAGGTTGTTTCAAGTAATAAATTCTCGGGAGTCCGAGGTCGATCCACAGGGAATTAATGAAGAAAAATTTATTTGACGTAAATAAAATATTTTTGTCACAACAATAAAAGTAATAAAACTTAGTCACAAATAAAAAAGATTTACTTAGGTTAGGAGATCTACTCTTGGCAAATAAAATAAGGACAAGATTAATTCTTTTTATAACTCAATTAGAATCCATACATAATGGAGGTTCTAATCGAAAAATACAACAATCAAAGTTCATTAAAAATTATATACGTAATTATATTATGATTCTTTTAATTATTTATTAATACCACCACTTATAAATGGGCTCAAGCATTCATTGTGCCAACCTCTTGTCTACAATGAATCAAAATCTCCACTTTACAAGGAGTGTTTCTAAATTAATTAGAAACAAAATACAACACGTATAATAACCACTTGAAAATATATCATTTAAGCACAAGAAAGAAATGAATCTAACCTTATTTCATTACCAAGAGCTTCACCCTTTTACCTAAGTAAAATTAAACTTAGTTACTCATAGACAAGAAGAAAGAAAAAGAGAAGAAGAAGACGAAGAACATGACTTCAATTTAGAATACAAGAAAACTACTACAAGAAAAATAAGAAACAAAATAGTATCATTTTGCTACTTAACACCTAACACCTTCAATGATTTGCCAAGGCTCCCTTTTATAGAGGATTATGGATACAAAATGACAAGGGGGCTGAGTCATGAGTGAGTGGATGAGTGGAAAATGAGTGGAAAATTATGGAGATTCTTTGTCTCTGAAATCATTCAACTCTGAAGTCATTATATTCATCATTTTTTCACCAAGTGGTTTTCATAAAAGTTGTAGGCCTGGATCTTAGATTTCAAATGCCACTAGAATCACCTCAAAAGGCTACCTACATCCCGAGATATGGCCTAATTACTGCACAGTATTCAAGCCCAGTTATGGGAAAATTAACTTCTAGTGAACCAGTGCTTAGGTGCTTGAAAGCTAGTGCTTAGGCGCTGAATGCGTAATAGCACAAGATTTTGAAATTATAAATAGAAAATTATGCCAGATTGCAACACACACTGCAGCAACCGTCAAGACAACTCAATCCCAATTTGGTGTGGGCGCATCAAGGCTTAAAGATTAGGAATTTTCTTCAACCTTTCCATTAATTATCAAAGGAGTTTGTCATCTTCGTATCTTTGTTTTGTTCTTTCCTTATGTGTAACTAACTTCCCTTTGTTAGGGTGATGATGTATCTTGTTTTTGGATATTGTAAATTCTTTTATGGGTTTAATGAATGTTTCTATTTCATGATTTATGTGTTTATCTCTTTTCTTAATACTTTTCTAAACCTGATCAATAAGAATGATCTTTTGGGTTAATGTATGATTTGGGAAATTTTGCATGAACCTAGAACATGTGATAAACACCATAATTTCTGTAATTATTAGGAATAGATGTTGTGGGTTATGTGGTCTTTCTTTTAATTCCTTTATTTTTGATAATGCCTTTCTATTTGGGGTTAGACTAAGGGATTAGTTAATTCTAAACAATGTAAGAGGATTAATATACTAAGAGATTGGGTATTAATTAATTTTAGGAGTTGACCATAAATCATTGAAATAAAACATAGTTAAACCGATGTTTGATTTTGCATTTAAAGAGTTCAAGTGAAGTCTGAATCCTAACACTTTCTTATTATTGTTTTCATCTCTTGTTAGATTGCTTGAATTTATTTTGTTTAATTTTAATTAATTTCTTTTAATTGTTTTTATTCTCCCTTTATCCAATTTTCACCTTTTGAGTAGCTTAGATAGTGTTAATTTAACGAACTTGATAATTGGCAATATAATCCTTGTGGGACGATTCTCTTTTTACATTAAGTTTTTGGCCGTTGCTGGGGATTATTAATTATCAATATTGATTAGTAGTTAAAAGAGCACTAATTTAGGCATTTGTTTTATTTTATTTAATTTTAGATACTTTTCTTTTCTTTTCTTATTTCACTTTTTTTTTCTTTAATGTCATTTATTTTTATTTTTATTTTCTTTACTTCACACTGGTTTGCTTGTTGTTTGTTCATGCAAGGTTCTGTGGAGTCAAAAGAATTGTTTTTGATCTAGAGATAGAAAGAACAGCTAGAGTAAATAGGAAAGCAGCTAGAGAAAGGAAGACACTTGAAGAAGCAAAAGAAAAATGACAGAATAGATGTAACTGCAAAAAGAATATGCACTATGGCTGACTATGCCACTCCATCTTTTGAAAGTGTCTCAACCAGTGTTGTGCGACCTGCTATCTAAGAAAACAATTTTGAAATTAAACCGGCTCTTCTACAACTAGTACAACAAAATCAGTTTGGGGGAGGTCAGGTAGAAGATCTAAACTTGCACATTACTAACTTCTTGCAACTCTATGATACTATCAAATACAATGGAGCTAGTGATGATGCCATCACAATTAAACTTTTTCCATTTTCTTTGATAAATAAAGCCAAGAGCTGGCTACAATCCCAGCCTCAAGGAAGCATCTCCAATTGGGATGATCTGGTTAGTAAGTTCCTCACTCGGTATTTTCCTCCATCAATATTTGTGAAGATAAGGAGTGAGATTGCTCGCTTTACTCAAAATCAGGGAGAATCTCTTTATAAAGCATGGGAAAGATTTAAGGAGCTTCTTAGAAAATATCCTCACCATGCTTTTGAGGTTTGGCAGCAGGTACAGATCTTTTACAAAGTGTTGAGTCATCCTACTAGAGCAACAGTCAATGCTTCTGCAGGTGGGTCTATAAACACAAAAACTCCAGAGGAGGCCCAAGCATTATTTTAGACAATAGCCACAAATGAGTATCAGGTTCCTAGTGGAAGAGCTACAATCAAACAGAGAATGTTAGAGCTTAGTGTTGTTGATACTATACTTGCACATAATCAAACTATGATGCAACACATTGTCAACCTTACTAAGCAAGTTAGTAATTTACAGGTAAATGCAGTTAATCATCAAGGTCTGACTTGCGATTTTTGTGGAGGCAACCATGTCAATGGTCAATGTGAGGCAGGGAATTCAGGTGTCAACATTCCAAAGCAGGTGAACTATATAGGAAACCCTTCAAGGCCACAAGGTAATCCTTATTCTAGTACTTACAATCCAGGCTAGAGGAATCATCCCAATTTATCTTGGAGAATCAAGTTGTACCATTGAATGCTCAACCTAAACAGAAGTCTCCTCTTGAGATTGCAATGGAGAAACTTTCTCTACAGACCTTTGTTTTTATGAACAAACTTTAGCTTTTATGGAGGAATCGAGAACCAATTTCAAGAATCATGAGGCCGCTATTAGAAGTCTTAAGAATCAAATAGGGCAAATGGCAAAGCAGCTTTAAGAAAGACTTCCGGGCAGTTTGCCTAATGATACTTTGGTAAATCCTAAGGAGCAATTTAAAGTGATCACCTTTAGAAGTGGTAAGACTTTAGAAGAAGACAAGAATGAAGCATCTAGTTCTATAAAAAATCAGAGTGAAAGTACTGAGATTCTGATTGAAAAAGTTTTGTCTCAAGATGATAGTAAAGAGGTTGAAGTTAAGGAGGAACAACCGAGAGTGCAAAGAAAAAAGAAAGATTTGGAGCTGAAAAAAATATTTGATCCTTCACTCTATGCTAAACTTCCATATCCTCAAAGATTTAGGAAAGAGATTCGAGAAAAGTAGTTTTCCAAGTTCATAGAAG
This sequence comes from Ormosia semicastrata, assembly GCA_029884595.1. Lineage (NCBI taxonomy): Eukaryota > Viridiplantae > Streptophyta > Magnoliopsida > Fabales > Fabaceae > Ormosia > Ormosia semicastrata. The sequence continues at coordinate 85,155,445 of JAQQTO010000060.1, forward strand.
TTTTCAAGAAATTATAGATAAACATCCCTTTTGTTGAAGAAGAAGAATAGATGCCCATTAAGGAAGAGTTCCCAGATGAATAACTTTTTGTTGTCCAATTGTCTCCTTGGTTTGAAGATTTTGCGAATTACAGGGCGACTGGAATGGTTCCATCAAATTTCACATAGCAACAACAAAAAAAGTTCTTTCAAGATGTCAGGTACTATGTTTGGGATGAACCTTTCCTTTTTAAAATATATGTTGATGGTATATTGAGAAGGTGTGTGCCTGAGGAAGAAGTGCCAAACATTCTATGGCACTGTCATAGTTCTGATTATGGAGGTCATTTTGGAGGCAACAAAACTGTAGCAAAGGTATTACAATATGGTTTCTATTGGCCTACTTTGTTTAAAGATGCTCACAAGTTTGTTGAAAGCTGTGATAAGTGTCAAAGAGTTAGTGGTATTTCCAGAAAACATGAAATGCCTCTCAATAATATTGAGGAAGTGGAGCTGCTTGATGTATAAGGCATTGATTTTATGGGTCCTTTACCTTCTTCATTCACTAATCAATTTGTCTTGGTGGCTGTTGATTATGTTTCTAAATGAGTGGAGGCCATTGTCACACAAACTATTGATGCCAAGGTGGTTGTCAGGTTTATTAAAAAGAATATTTTCACTAGATTTGGCTTCCTTAGGGCAATAATTAGTGATGGTGGGAAACACTTTTGTAATAGGCAGTTTGAGGCTATTTTGAGCAAGTTTGGTGTTAAACATAAAATAGTCACTCCCTATCATCCTTAGTCAAGTGGTCAAGTAGAGGTCTCTAACAGGGAATTGAAAAGCATTTTAGAAAACACTGTTAATACCTCTAGGAAGGATTGGTCACTAAAGTTAGATGATGCATTATGGGCATACAAGACTGCATATAAGACTCCCATTGGTATATCCCCATATAGGCTGGTCTTTGGAAAATCATGTCATCTCCCTATAGAACTTGAACATAAAGCATTTTGGGTAATTAAATTTTTGAATTTTGATGTGACGTTTGCAGGTGAAAAAAGGTTGCTATAGATGAACGAGATGGACGAGTTTTGGAATGAAGCCTATGAGAATGCTCGTCTATATAAGGAAAAAACAAAAATGTGGCTTCATAAAAAGATTACTTTGAGATAATTTGAACTAGGGCAGTAAGTGTTATTATTCAACTCAAGGTTGAAGTTGTTTCCAGGTAAATTGAAGTCTAAGTGGTCGGACCCATTCAAAGTCAAAGAAGCTTCTCCTTTTGGAGCAATTAAAATTGTAGAACCCCATTCAGGAAGAAGTTTCAAAGTCAATGGTCATAGACATAAGCACTATTGGGAGGCAAGTTTGATCGATAGAAGTCTTCTCAAGCACTCAGCCAACTAAATTGAGAACTGGCAATGCCGAGCTAATGACATTAAACAAGCGCTTTTTGGGAGGCAACCCAAATTTCTTTTCTTTTTCTTTTTCTTTGTTGTTTTGTTTTAGTGGTTTTTATTATTTTTCTTTAAGTTTCCATTTTATTATTTAGTGGCTTTTGGGTAGGCACAACTTCCTACCTCGATGGACACTCATTAGCAAAATGCCCAAGCTATCCACAAACAAAGCACACCGAGCAAGGCTGGTCTCTGTGTTGTTTCCCACACTTGGAACACTTACATCCCGTAAAGTCCTTCTGAACCTGCTTACCCTTTTCTTGAGGAATGCTAGATTTAGAAGCTCCCTTCTTGAACTTATTGTCACCCTGCTTCCTCTTTTGAAAGTCTTATGACTTAGGCTCCTCTGAAGGTTTCCTGGCATGTCTTTCTATTATACGACATTTGTTAACTAATGTTCCAAAGTCCCAAATCTCAAAAGGTTGGATGGCCTTCTGAATGTCTTTTCTAAATCCTTCCTCAAACTTAACACACTTCTATGACTCATCTGGGTTAAGCCTGATGCAAGACGAGAACTTTGACAACTCACTAAATTTGGCCACATACTGCCTAACAGACATATCCCTCTGTTCCAACTTAAGAAATTCCATGTCCTTTGCATTCTGAAGATTTTGTGAAAAGAACTTTCTCATAAATGAATTCTTAAAGATCTCCCATGAAACAAGAGTTCTTGACACCTCAAAAGCTTTCTTGATATCCATCCAACAAACCTCTGCTTCACCTTCCAACATATATGAAGCAAAAAACACCTTTTGCTCATTTGAGCAAGCATAATAGTAAAAATCTTCTCTATCTCTTTGAGCCAACCTTCAACTCTAACTGGGTTGTATTCCCCCTTAAAGGAAGACAAATTAGATTTCCTGAACTTCAAAAGATCTTGGAAAGTTTGATTCCTCCCAACTACCTCTTGGTTTGAATGCCCCTGGTGGTGTGGTGGTGGTGTAGGTGGTTGATGTTGAGTTGTTCCCATTCTCTCAAACATCCTGGTAGTCACAGCTGCTTGCTCTCTAATAGCTTCAGTTGTTGTGACTGTTTGCTCTCACATAGCATTAGCAGTAGTGGCTTTTTGCTCCTTTATTGCTTTAGCCATGGCCATAAAAGCTCCAACCATGTCAGGGCCTTCATTACCAAAGTTCCTACTCCCATGGGTTCGCCTTGGAGACGCCATAGTTTCTGTACACACAGAGCAATACATATTGAGGTAGCTAATCCCAATATCATGTAACTGTGCAACAGTAGCTAAAAATAGTCATACCAAAGGCAGGTCATACAATTCAAACAAATATCTCACACAAGAAATAAGGAAATGCCTAACACAAAGAGGAACTCCTAAACATGCCTAAGCATAGTCAGTCCATACCTCGGCTCAACAGGATGAACTACTCTGATACAATAATATAACACCTTGATTCAATTATCGTAAAATAAATGGAATATGTCAATATAAAACATATCAAGAATTCCACTTTCTAATATGCATAACAAAAGAATCCATAATAACCTATGCAGTCATTATAAAGAGCCACAAAAATGAAAATGGTCATATATGTTACCAAGTGGCTTCCAGTACTCAAGAGGGGGGTGAATTGAGTATAAAAACTTTTTTGCAAAACCTTTTTTTAATTAAAACAAATATCAAAAGCATAATAAATAAATACACAGAAAGAATGAGAAGAAGAGAATAAACAATAAAGAACAGCGTAAAAAGAATGTGCAATAAAATAAGTTACTTAAAATAAAGAGATTAGGGAAAAGAGAAGTAGGCACAATATTTATCCTGGTTCGGCCACTAACCCACTTGTGGTCTACGTCCAATCCTCGAAAGCCGAGATTTTTCACTAAGTATACAAGCTTCAATAGGTGCTTGCTACCGTTACAAAATAGAGCACTTTTCACACACAGGGACACTATACCCTTGTGCTAAAGTCTCAACCTGCAGGGATACCTCACCCTTATACAAACCTTGAGGGATACCTTACCCTCGATACAGATTATCAGAAAATAGTGATGAAGAGAAACTCTCAAACAAAGTATGTAATACAAGTTGAAGTGCTAATAGAGCTCTCACAGAAATATCTCAAAGTTTTTAAGCAAGAAGAGCGTAGAAAATAATTTTCACAAAGACAGAGTAATCAGAAAATAGTTCAGAATAAGGGTTATGGAAAACGTGACCCAGGCTTGCTATTTATAGGGAAAATTAGGTTAAACAGCCGTTGGGTACAATTAATGGCAATTAAAATTCTTGTCTGTTTCCATTTACATAAACACAGGTTCGTGTTTATTCGAATAAAGCAACAGCTTATTCGAATAAAACGCATCGTGTAAAACTTATTTGAAAAGGGTTATTCGAATAACCATCCTGTTATTCAAATAACTCTGTTAAAACCAGAATTCAAAAACCAAACGTTATTCGAATAGCAACTTGGTTATTCGAATAACGTATTAAAAAGGAAGTTCAGATAGAAACCTTTATTCGAATAACAGATGAGTTATTCGAATAACTCATTTAAAAACTTGTTTCTAAAAAACTTAATTATTCGAATAAACGAATGTTTATTCGAATAGCCACTTTAAAAACCAGATTCTCGTGAAGACATTTATTCGAATAGGCAATGTTTTATTCGAATAAATCAAGCCAAAAACTGTTTTGAAAAAGAGATGATTCAAAGATACTGAGTTTGTTTCAAAATAGATTTTTTTATCTTTTCTTTCAAAAACAAAGAGATATTAATGTGAGCTCCGTACAATAGATCCTAAGTCCTAATACTAATCACATATAAACTTGGACTTGGTCTATTACTCATCTTCATTTAATCTTCTCGTTTGTTATCATCAAAACAAATCTTCAATGGTAAGCATCCAAACACATTCTCCCCCTTTTTGATGATGACAAACTAACAAAGAGACTATCAAAGAGAAAAGCATTAGTGTATATAATTGGAATTCACAAAAGGTATAAAAGCTTACTCCCCTTCTTTAAATAAGAGGTAATATATATATATCAGATAAGTGCGCAGCTCCCCCTTTCAATTGGAATCCAATCCTATTTAAAGTTACCTGTCTTTTCTCAAATAAAGTCAAGTCAAGTGATTAAATGTATTAAATATTTCTCCCCCTTTTGTCATGAGCAAAAAGGAGGGGTAAGTCCCAGAAACATATAGCAAAGTGTAGAAAAGGAAACAGGCTCAAATCAATAGATCAACAGTAATTTATTTATTCATGCAAAAAAAATGAGATTCAAGTACATAAGCCATAAATAAAATTACATAGAGCCAAACACAAACAGCCTAAGAACAAAAGAAAACTAAAAGTAAGCATCCGGAGGTGGTGGTGAAGAGACTGGTGCAGGAGCAGGTGAAGCAGATCGTAGAGTCGCAACCTCACGTTCAACACCTTCTATTCTGTCAAACAGAATAGAGAAGGTATGTTCCATATAAGCGCGGTTGTCTTGCAAGGTGGCCATGATCTGTTCCAGAGTGACAGGAGCAGGTGCAGCAGCAGGGACATCAGCAGGGGCATCAGCAGGGTGAAGCTCGTCCTCAGCAACCTCATCTGGGTACACCCAACCTTCATCAGTTTGAATCATCTTCATCTTCCGTAAGGTGTGAGCGCCAAAGACATTGTGATGAGTCAGAGCAATGGCCCGCTCAGTCTCCAAGACCTGAGGATACTTGCTCAGCAAGGTAGTGACGATGATGCCATAAGGTAGGTCTGATTTGTCCTTGCCCTTGGCCCGCATCATGTGCCTCATGATGAACACAGGCCAGTTGACCTGATGGCCATTTTTCAGAAACCATAGCATGAAGACGTCCTCTTCGCTGAGATAGGCGTAGTTTCCACCGCGAGGGGCCAGAATGTGAGCATAGGCGTAATGCAGAAGCCTATCTTGGCTTTTCAGCATTCCACCCTTGAGACCTTTATCAGGAAGGGCCAGGCCAGGCTTTAGCAGATCCTCCACTACTTGAAGTTTGTTGAAGTCTTCAAGGAATGGCGTGTCATCCTCTTCAACAAGGGCGCTGGAGAACTGCAGCCCGAACAGAGTTGACCAGTCCAGTGGTGTGATCACTATGTTCTGATCACATACCTCAGAAAGGAGATTCTGGCCGTCGAAAGCCAGATTGCAGAAGAACATCCTCACCAAGGCTGGATAGATGGTGGCCCGGTGAGAGCAAAGCTGAAGAACACCCTGGTTTTGCAGCAGGGTCAGGAAGTCGAAGCCGCGGTGCTGCTGGAAAAAGGAAAGATCCAGATACTTGGGTTGAACCAAGTTTCGCTCCCAGAAGTGAGAGATGAAGCGTGCACGGTGCTCTTCATTGGAGGAGAGCCTTCGAAGGTCAAGCGGGTTGGTGCCTGGAGCATTCTTCGTGCGAGGACGTTTGCTTTGGAGGAGGAAGCCATGAGAGAGAGAGAGAGAGAGAGAGAGAGAAGAAGAAGCGAGATAGTGAAAGGTTGGATAGGGAGGAGTGAAGAGTCGGAGAAGAGTAGAGAAGATGGAGGGTGAGAGTCTTTGGGCGCGCAGGGGTTTATTTAAAGAACCCGTGTTTATTCGAATAAACAGAGGTTTATTCGAATAAACCTTGCAGAGAAAGGTGAACAGAGACAGCACGTAGGAAACTGAAGAGGTGTGGCAGCTAGGGTTTATTCGAATAATAGGTGTTCTTATTCGAATAAAACGACTAGGAAGGCCAAGCGATTTGGCTAGCTGGAAAGATTTATTCGAATAACTATGGAGTTATTCGAATAGGCAGAGACCCAACAGTCAAGACTGATAAAAACAAGGTTCAGGTTATTCGAATAACCTGGGGTCTATTCGAATAGACCGAGACCAAGACTAGAAACTGATAAAAACAGGACGCTGGTTATTCGAATAAAAAGGGGTTTATTTGAATAAGCAGAGAACAGAAAGAAACACTAAGAAACACAGGTTTTTGGTTATTCGAATAGAGAAGATTTTATTCGAATAAGCAGAGATGAAAAACATCTCAGGTTAAGGTAGGGGTATCATTTTATTCGAATAAGTTGAAGTTTATTCGAATAAGGCTGATGTTCAAACACATAAAATAGCTATCAGTGAAGGATTTTATTCGAATAAGGCCTTACCTATTCGAATAAAGCTAACACAGAGGCATGTACGTATATGAAATTTAAAGGCATACAAACATGATAATGATCAGCAATGAATAATCAAATAAGCAATTCAAATATTTGATTGATCAATTATGCCCACTTCTCCTCGAATATAAAAGAATGCTTCTTTTGCTAAGGGTTTAGTAAAGATATCTGCAAGTTGCTTAGAAGTTTCAACAAACTCAAGAATGCAGTCCCTTTTTTGTATATGATCTCTGATAAAGTGATGCCTTATCTATATATGCTTTGTTCTTAAATGCAGTATAGGATTTTTAGAGATATTTATTGCACTAGTGTTATCACACCTTATCGGGATGTGATCAAGCTGAAGACCGTAGTCTAAGAGCTGTTGCTTCATCCATAGGATTTGAGCACAAGAACTCCTATTTGCAACATATTCAGCCTCAGCGGTGAGACAAAGCCACACTATTTTGTTTTTTACTATGCCAAGAAACTAAAGAACTACAAGCAAGTGGCAAGTCCCACTAGTACTTTTTCTGTCTAATTTGCATCCAAAGCAAAATCGAGTCGAATAGCCTATTAGGCTACAAGAGGCACCTTTAGGGTACCATAAGCCCATTTGTGAAGTGCCTACTAGGTATTTCATTATACGTTTGACAAAGACTTAAGTGAGATTCCTTAGGGTTTGCATGATATCTAGCACACATGCATACACTAAACATTATATCTGGCCTACTAGCAGTAAGATAAAGGAGAGATCCAATCATACCTCTATATTTCATTATTTCTACTGATTTACCTCCTTCATCTTTGTCCAAGTAGCAAGATGTGCCCATCGGAGTGGCCATATGTTTAGCGTTTTCCATTTCAAATCTCTTCAGCAATTTCTTGCAGTATTTTGTTTGACTTATGAAAGTCCCTTCATTTGTTTGTTTGATTTGAAGTCCAAGGAAGAAATTTAATTCTCCCATCATTGACATTTCAAATTCATTCTGCATTGACTTAGCAAATTCTTTGCAAAGGGATTCATTAGTAGCACCGAAAATAATATCATCCACATATACTTGCACAAGAAGAATGTCATGCTTTTTATTTTTAATAAAAAGAGTAGTATCGACTTTTCCTCTCGAAAAACCATTTTCTAAAAGAAACTTGCTCAACCTTTCATACCAAGCTCTAGGAGCTTGCTTTAAACCATATAAAGCCTTTTTAAGTTTAAAAACGTTGGTTGGGTAGTTCATGATTTTCAAAACCTGGAGGTTGTTCAACGTATACCTCCTCTTGAATAAAACCATTCAGAAAAGTGCTCTTGACATCCATTTGATATAATTTGAAATCCATGATGCAAGCATAAGCAAGTAACATTCTAATAGCTTCTAGTCTAGCTACAGGTGCATAGGTTTCTTCATAATCTATCCCTTCTTCTTGATTATACCCTTTAGCAACCAATCTAGCTTTGTTTCTAGTTATTAATCCATTTTCATCAAGTTTGTTTCTAAAAACCCATTTAGTTCCAATTATAGGGTGATTATTAGGTCTAGTAACTAATTCCCAAACTTGATTTCTTTCAAACTGATTTAATTCCTCATGCATAGCTAGGATCCAAAGTTCATCATCAAAAGCTTCAATTAAATCCTTAGGTTCAATTTGAGAAACAGAGGCTAAGTGATTACAAGTATTTCTAAGGGAGTTACGAGTACTTACACCTTTAGAAACATCACCGATAATTTGATCAAGGGAGTGATATTTTGAAGTTCGCCATTCTTTGGGAAGTTCCAAAGCTTGAGAATCCTCTTGTCTTAGTTCATCCTCTTTTTCCTTGATTTCCTTTTCTTTCTTGTCAGGTGTGTTTCGCCAAGATTTCGCAACATCATCAACAACAAGATCCTTTCTCGATCCACTTTGGTCAGTTTCATCAAATGCAACATGTATAGATTCTTCAATAGTCATAGTTCTTTTATTGTAAATGCGAAAGGCTTTACTATGATTTGAATAGCCAAGAAATATACCTTCATCAGACTTAGCATCAAACTTGCCTAAATTATCTTTTCCATTATTTAAAACAAAACATTTGCAACCAAAAACATGAAAGTGTCAGACATTTGGCTTTCTTCCCTTATACAACTCATATAGGGTTTTCTTTAAAATAGGCCTTATAAGGGCCCGGTTCATTACATAACAAATTTGTACTTTAAAGACATCGCCCAAAAGTATTTAGGAAGAAGCGACCTCATTAAGCATAGTTCTCGCCATTTCTTCTAAAGAATGGTTTTTCCTTTCTACAACTCCGTTTTGTTACGGAGTTCTAGGGACGAGAGAAATTATGATTAATGCCATGTTCATCACAGTAATTTTTAAAAACATTGTTTTCAAATTCGCCACCGTGGTCACTTCTTATAGAGGATATTTGAAAACCTTTTTCATTTTGAATAACTTTGGCAAGTCTTTTAAAAGCTAGAAATGCATCATTTTTATTTGCAAGAAATAAAGTCCATGTAAACCTAGAAAAATCATCCACAATCACTAAAGCATAGTAATTCCCACCAAAGCTCATAGTTCTAGAAGGTCCAAATAGATCCATGTGCAAAAGTTGTAAAGGTCTAGTGGTAGAAACTATATTTTTCGCTTTAAAAGAGACCTTTATTTGTTTATCCTTTTGACATGTATCACATAATTTATCTTTTATAAAATTAAGCTTGGGCAGTCCAATTACTAGCTCTTTAGAGACCAACTTCTTTAAGTGATCCATGTGAATGTGTGCAATTCTCCTATGCCATAACCATGAATCATCATTCTTACTCAAAAGACATTTCGCATCATTTGAAGATATATCATCAAGACTAATCATATAGATGTTGTTTACTCTATGACCAATGAATTTAATATGCTTGTCATTTTTATCTTCAATTATGCAACAATTTGAATCAAATATGACTTTATTTCCTTTATCACATAATTGGCTAATACTAAGTAAGTTGTATTTCAAGCCTTCAACAAGCAGCACATTTTCAATGGAAGAGTTAAGGTTCTTACCGACTTTGCCGATTCCAAGAATTTTACCCTTGTTATTATCGCCATAAGTGACGTGTCCATGATTCTTGGGAATAAGTGCGGTGAACTTTGAGTCATCCCCGGTCATGTGCTTGGAGCAGCCGCTATCAAGATACCAATTTGAACTCTTGGCTTTCAAGCACACCTACAACACAAGTTTAGTTTTTAACTTTTGGTACCCAAATTTTCTTGGGTCCTTGTGTGTCAGTTTTGGGTATAGTACCCTTGGGAACCCAAACCATTTTTGTTCCAACTTTTGTATTTATGTTTTTCCTTGCATTGTATGTTGAAGAACTATGTCCTTTTCTTCCACAATAAAAACATTTAATAAAAGGGCTACTTGAAATACTAGAATGCACAAAGAAATTTTTATAGAGTTTTTGTTGATTTTTCTGGTTATAACCTATCCCGGCTTTTTGAAAAACCACTCTTTGTCTTCCTAATAAAATATTTAAGTTATCCCTCCCAAAAGTGAATTTAGAGAGAGTATTCTTTAGATCTTCGTTTTCTTTTTCAAGTGTATGACATGAAGAACAAGAAGAGGAAGTAGAAGCATGTGAAGAATGATTTGTGCATGCATCAATGATTCCTAAAGTTTCGTTTTCAATTTTCAATTCTTCTATTTCTTTATTTAAAACAAGAATTTGTTTTTCTAATGAAGAAATTGTTTTCTTAGATGAAGAAATTGTTTTCTTAGATGAAGAAATAATTTTTGTGAGTTTTAAATATTCTTCATGTAATTCCTCAAAAGCATCTTGTAACTCATCGTAAGAAGGTAATAAAGTATTAGAACTTACCTCGTTTTCGCTTTCTTCTTCATCTCCTTTTGCCATGAGACACAGTTGAGCTTCTTCGCTATCTGAACTGTCAGTTGAGTCCATGTCGTTTTCATCTCATGCTATGTAGGCTTTTCTTCCTTTTCTTTCCTTGAAGGGCTTCTTTTCAAATTTTTCTTTCTTCTTTTGATAAACTGGACACTCCATTTTCATGTGACCAGGTTTGCCACATTCATAGCAAGTTGGAGTCGATGAAGCTCCTTCGCCTTTGAAGTGTGTCTTTTTAGGAGGGAAGGGAGGTCTTCTTTGCGTTTCCTTTTTCCTGAGAAATTTACCAAACTTTTTAACCAACAAACTTAAATTTTCTTCACTTACCTCAACGTTTTCTGAGCCTTCTTCATTTTCTTCATCATCATTGTCGATTAATGAAGAGGTGGCTTTGAGTGCTATTCCCTTTTTCTTTTTATCATTCTCTTCGCTTTGGCTTAATCTGCTCAACTCCAACTCGTGCTCGTGAAGTTTTCCAAAGAGGGTAGCTAGAGTCATTGTGGACAGATCCCTCGATTCGGATATAGCTGTCACTTTGGGTTGCCAAATCCTGCTAAGACATCTCAACACTTTGTTAATCAAATCTTCATTTGAAAAGCTTTTGCCTAAGGATGCAAGATGATTAACTATGTGGGTGAACCTCTTTTGCATTTCCTGAATGCTTTCTCCTTGGTTCATTCTGAATAGTTCATATTCACGAGTTAGAGAATTGATTCTCGACCTCTTAACTTCACTAGTACCCTCATGGGTAACTTGCAAAGTATCCCACATTTCTTTAGCAGTTTTACAATTTGAAATTCTAAAAAACTCATCATATCCCAAAGCAGTAGTAATAATATTTTTGGCTTTTAAATTAAATTACACTTTTCTTTTGTCTTCATCAGACCATTTATTTCGTGGTGTTTCGGTCCTTACACCATCGACCTCATGTGTGGGTATAAAAGCGCCATTTTCGACAGCATCCCAAACATCTAGATCAATAGCTTCGATGAAGATTTTCATTCTTTCCTTCCAATATACGTAACCATCCCCATTGAAAAAGGGTGGTCGGTTTATGGAGGATCCTTCTGAAAAACCATTTGAAGAAGCCATATACTCTTGAAGCTGCTAAGCTCTTTATACAAGAGTCTAGCTCTGATACCACTTGTTACCAAGTGGCTTCCAGTACTCAAGAGGGGGGTGAATTGAGTATAAAAACTTTTTTGCAAAACCTCTTTTTAATTAAAACAAATATCAAAAGCTTAATAAATAAATACACAGAAAGAATGAGAAGAAGAGAATAAACAATAAAGAACAGCGTAAAAAGAATGTGCAATAAAATAAGTTACTTAAAATAAAGAGATTAGGAAAAAGAGAAGCAGGCACAGTATTTATCCTGGTTCGACCACTAACCCACTTGTGGTCTACGTCCAGTCCTCGAAAGCCGAGATTTTTCACTAAGTATACAAGCTTTAATAGGTGCTTGCTACCGTTACAAAATAGAGCACTTTTCACACACAGGGACACTATACCCTTGTGCTAAAGTCTCAACCTGCAGGGATACCTCACCCTTATACAAACCTTGAGGGATACCTCACCCTCGATACAGATTATCAGAAAATAGAGATGAAGAGAAACTCTCAAACAGAGTATGTAATACAAGTTGAAGTGCTAATAGAGCTCTCACAGAAATATCTCAAAGTTTTTAAGCAAGAAGAGCGTAGAAAATAGTTTTCACAAAGACAGAGTAATCAGAAAATAGTTCAGAATAAGGGTAATGGAAAACGTGACCCAGGCTTGCTATTTATAGGGAAAATTAGGTTAAACAGCCGTTGGGTACAATTAATGGCAATTAAAATTCTTGTCTGTTTCCATTTACGTAAACACAGGTTCGTGTTTATTCGAATAAAGCAACAGCTTATTCGAATAAAACGCATCGTGTAAAACTTATTTGAAAAGGGTTATTCGAATAACCATCCTGTTATTCGAATAACTCTGTTAAAACCAGAATTCAAAAACCAAAGGTTATTCGAATAGCAACTTGGTTATTCGAATAACGTATTTAAAAGGAAGTTCAGATAGAAACCTTTATTCGAATAACAGATGAGTTATTCGAATAACTCATTTAAAAACTTGTTTCTGAAAAACTTAGTTATTCGAATAAACGAATGTTTATTCAAATAGCCACTTTAAAAACCAGATTCTCGTGAAGACATTTATTCGAATAGGCAATGTTTTATTCGAATAAATCAAGCCAAAAACTGTTTTGAAAAAGAGATGATTCAAAGATACTGAGTTTGTTTCAAAACAGATTTTTTTATCTTTTCTTTCAAAAACAAAGAGATATTAATGTGAGCTCCGTAAAATAGATCCTAAGTCCTAATACTAATCACATATAAACTTGGACTTGGTCTATTACTCATCTTCATTTAATCTTCTCGTTTGTTATCATCAAAACAAATCTTCAATGGTAAGCATCCAAACACAATATATTTATATCATTGGCTAACAAGCCATACTGTAATACATAAGCTTTTACAAACTATTCAGTAAAGTAAATAGATACAAGCTAATACAAAAAGAAACAAAATAACTAAACTAAGCCTTCTGCTTCTTCTTTTTCTTGCCCTTTTTTCTCTTTTGGAAGGTCTTTACCTGGATTTACAAGGAATACATATGAGTGAGAACTCACAAAATTCTCAGTATTAGCATACATATACAAAATGTTATTTAGCAATAAATAAATAATCTGAAAACATATATACAATCTATGTAACAAAATATTTGTAAATCAATAATATCAAAGAATCTCCCATACAATCCTAAGATACTATTGAACAAGCAATTAAGCAATCAACTAAGACAATCGCCTATAAAATTGTCAACCAGGCAATGTCTTATGTAATGAGGTATGTTTATGCTCACACAAAGCCCTAATAATATGATTATGTAATGCTAATGCATATTTTTAGTTTTTGAAAACACAAGTTACTTACTTATTTCCCAAGAACCTCCATTCATTGTATATACAAAGCAGGATAAGCCTAAAAGCCTATATCCCACATGGTAATAGGTAGATGTCTTCCCTTCACCAATGTAAGAGTACTACTTCCACCCCCATACCAGTAACCCTGACCATACTAGCATAAATACAAGGAGAATTTAGATCCAACATCTCATTCTCAGGTCATATGGTTGTGCACACCATCTAAGGTTACAATACATAGGAAACTAGCAAGTATCAAGTTTGAAAACCAAATATCCAAGAGTAAGTTTAGTTCACAATTGAAACAAACACAAGATCTTCATAATCTAGTGTAAAAGGCAAAATTAGTACATGTAATTCCTGTAACATCCTTAATGACATGTTAGACTTGTGTATGTGAATAAAAACTAGCATATGACTTGCTTAATATTCATGTTTAATTTTGTAATGAACTAAGTTAGTTTAGGTACTTTGTTACAATCCAGAGTGTGAAAAGTAGCTTAAAATAACTCAGATAATAGCATAAATTGCTTATATGTGGGAAATAAATATGGATAATCTATTTCTAGGTCACAAATATATGAAACAAGATGTAGTTAAAGTTTCAAGGTGAATCGAGTTAGTTTGCCATTTTTAGGCATATTGGTTATGCATTTAAAGCCAGATTAACTAGAAGCAGATATGAAAATAACAGATAATGGAGAAACAACTTTTTATTTGAATTTTGGCATTTATTTTAAAGTTGTTAGAAGTTGAAAATCTTGATTTAGCTAAATCTAAGTGTTCTTAGCAAATCAGGATTTATCAGTTATGGCCTAAAGGCCTTATAAGTCTTTTGCCTTCTTCTTTATAAGCTCTCTCTCACGGCCTCTTTCTGCACCAAAAATAGAAACAGAAAAAATGCAAGAGCAAGAGAAAGGAGAGGAAAGAAAGGAGAAAGAATAAGATGAGAAAAAGAGGAAGGCCAAAAGCAAAGCCAAGGTTTAAGATCAACCAAGTTTAAAGCTTCATCTCAGTTGCCAAAAGTAGGGGATTAGAGCTTCTTTTCATCTTTTTTCATCATTTTCTCCAAGAATGCACTTCTGGTGCAAAATGAGTTAAAATGAGTTTTAGAGGTGTTTGATGTGTTTGGCTCGCATGATTGTGTTTCTATGATTCTTTATGACTTGTTCATAGTATGAGTTAAAGTTAGAAACTTAGAATATCTCATTTGAACCATTGATTCACAAAATGAAGATTTAGGTTATATATATAGGATTTTGGTTCATGAATCCAAAGTTAGTGGTTTAAGTTGGTGATTGATGATTCCTATGTGTTAATGAACTAATTAGAATCACTTATAAATTGATTTGGAATGGCCAAAAACCATGAAAAGTTCTAATGGAATAGTTGCACAAATTTGCAAAATTATGCATATTTCCTGTTGTGCGAAGAGCGCCCAAGTGCTCTACACAGAGTGCTTAGGTGCTAGTGGTCCAGAGATAAGTGATCGCGCAGTAAGGTGATGAGTGTTTAGACACTCAGTCCAGATTGCTTAGGCGTTTGTTGCTAAACAGCACAAGGTTGTGTTCTGCCTAGTGAGCGCTCAGGCACTTCAGGCAAGCGCACCTAGGCGCCCATCGCATAATTCAACAGGAAGTGGATTTTTTATGCTTTGAGATTCCTAATTGTTAGAATCCTTTATTTATGCCTTTTTAAGAGTGTTGAGGCACTAGAGAGGGTATTTCTTCAAGAGAAAGACCACGTGGCATACAAGGGAAAGTAAAGTGATTTTATGCATCCATTGGCTATGGATTGACTAGGTTATGAATGATATACCATAACAGGTAATTTCGTAAGAGAATGATCCTTTGGTATGTATATTATATGTATGAACCTTTAAGCATTCAAGAGCTATGGTTTGTTTAAGGTAAACATCTTGCATCTTAGGCCACTATTGTGGTATATGTGTATCATTTGAGAGTAATGAGTGATAATGTGATGTTTAGATGTATGTATGAAGGATTATTAAGAGTATTGATCATTGTGAGTATCCTTTGATGTTGTGCTCCATCATTAAGGCCAATGGAGATAAGTGGGAGTCCAGAAGGTTCTTTTGAACAAGGATTCAACCCGAAGTTCTCGATAGTGCCAAGGTATGTGTAATGTGAGGATGAGCTTTCCCTCTATTTACCACAAGATAATACACTAAACTAGAAAATCCTAGATGAACGTCTTGGTTCTAAGTTGAACTAAGTATGTATGTATGAATGTATGTTAACTTGGTTTATCTAGATGTTAAAGTTATACCTTGTAGATGCTTTAAACATATATTATTTAGCATGTGTTAAGATTATGTTTATTATGCTATGTATGACTGATTTTGGTTTACTCACATTGAGGATTTATTGATTCTCAACCAGCTGTATTGCCATATAATTCCAGGTGATCTTCAAAGAATAAGAAGAAAAATGGAGCTAAATATTAGATTAGTTTTGTAGTTTATATTACAATTGTTGTATTTATTAGTACTTCTTTTGTAATGTAAAGAGTTATGTAATACTTCAAGCCTTTGCTAAGGCTAATGTTGTATATATATACATTATGTTTTGAGATATACATTTTTCGCATTTCATATGGCTCTCTATAATGTTTCCAATGAACATTATAGATATATGTATTAGATTAATACGTAAGTAGTGACATTGTAATGCTAAGTATCACATTGTGCACTACGTATATTGGGATATTAGTATTAGGACATTACAATTCCCAGCCTCACTTATCCAACAAAGTAGCAAGAACCATGTCACTAGTATCCTCATATCTAGAGTCTCACTTCATCACTTCACAAGTGATTTCCAAGACAACCTCATGTTGTGCAAGGTCATAGATGCAACCCTAAGGCATTCCATATATCCAAGGATACCTAAGGTTTCTCAACTTTTCATTTATGCTAGGTAGATATTTCCTCCATGAAATATCCTTATTAGTATCTCATTACGCTTAGAAAAGCATAAAGGAAGGATTCCAAATATTATGGAACTCCAATTTCCCAAGAAAAACACTTTAAGAGTTTCTGTACTTGCATAATTAAGCGCCCCTTTTTCCAGCGATTAAGCACCCTGTAGCAGAAACACTCCCTTGTTTTGTATGTTATTGGGCGCCTAAGAGCCCACAACTTGAGCGACTAATCGGTGAACCCCAAAAGCTCCTGGCCTTGGGCAATCAGGCGCTCACAAACTGGGCGACTAAGTGCCCTTTATGCAAGAACTCTCTGGTCTTCACCGATTAATGGCCAAAATTGGGTGACTAAGCACCCAGTGTAATGCCCCTTTTTCAGGAGGGAATGTCACACCATAACCATGAAACGGAAACAAAATTCATAAACTAAGACCCGGTTCATTTTAATATGGATAAGTCTATTTAGTTGTAATCGCACAAATGATTAAGCGGATTTTTTTAGTGTAATAAAATAAAATGATAAGACGTAGTTACAACAGAAAGTAACGTGAGAAGTAAACCATACCTTCGTACATCATACTTATATATATTTATATCACACTTGTTTAGATACATCATTAGATATGCAAAATCAAAAACTTTACATGCCCCAAAATGAATACACATTTACAGCCCACCAAAAGACAAAACATCAGGCCCCTCAAAAGATTTACTGATAGCCATTAGCGGCTACCAACAGCATCAGCCCCTAAGGCGAATGAGAAGAAACTATAGCTGGATCCTCCTCAGGGTCTTCTTGGTCAGAGGAAACCCTCATCAGAGCAACCAAGTTATGAGTGGGGGCTCGTGCAGAGGATAAGAAAGAATCCTCTTGTGGGGAGAATAATGCTTTCCCCACATGTCACGTATGGGCAAGTAAAACTCTAAATACAAGCGTGAATGAAAAGTGAAGATAGGCGGATCATAACGCCCCCAAGCAAGGGTCACAGTCACATCTCCGAGGTAGACACAACGATTCATACTCAGGTTGATGTGCCAGCTTTCCAGACCTCCATGAAAAGTCAATCTCATATATCCCAAGAAGCCCTGCGGACGGGACGTCATATCCAAATAGGAAGCTAATCAAAATCAGGATAGAAGCCAGGGAATTCGTGCATTTCCCCTCCTTCACTGACATCTTTGGAGACACATATAAATAAATAGAATAGCAGAAATACAAAAAAGTGGTAAAGACATCCTACCTTCATTACCAATTATGGCAGTAAAGAAACAAAACGGCGTAAAACGCCCACATAGCATATCAGAAATAATAATCAGCATCGAGAAACAATTAGTAAACAACTAAATAATTTCAGGTAGTAGTAACATCAGTAAGATAACAGTTCAATTTATCATACGAATAAATGCCAAATAATATGTTGACTCACTATGCACGTGCACATGATATCAAAATCCTACTCCATAGAGCTAGACACAAATATCAGAGAGAATGATCAAGAGACATGTCTGTAACTCGGCTGCCGAGGCCAACAAGTGCTATAATTTCTCAATTTATCAACGTGCACATCATGGCATTGTACAAGACATTCTACACTAGATCACAATATAGGAAAATGTCTTGGTTTGGATCGTCAGTGAGTTTGCATCGGTCTATCCCACGGCCTAGAGGAGCTACCAACTAACCATTATGAGACACCCACACCCCGACGCCCCTAAGATCAACATTGTGACCTACACTAGTCTATTCGCACCCGCACATAGGTGTGATTCAATCTCCTAAGCAACATGGCCTTAACAATAGTCCATCGGACTTTCACAATGTATGATGACTCAATGCATATTCATGTATATTCAACAATGATATACTTTTTCAAAAGCATGCCACAATTTTGCCAAGTTAATCATCAACAAAGGTTTGGTCCCACTCATCGACCCATATTAATATATTAATCAAATTCTCAAATATGAAAATACATTTTTAAGGTTCATAAGGGAGTTTCACTTTAATCTAACATTTCTTATGAAAGTTTTCTCTAGATGAATTCTCTTGTAATTCTCATTAAATCTTTATTTCTCTTAATTAGCCAAGTCTTTTACTCAAATTGAATCATACTTACTTAGAAAATTATCTAAGGTTTTCCAAATCTCACACACTCTTGTTCTTCCCTTAGGTTCACACGAATCACACTAGTTCATCGAGTAAGTTTCATTCCATCTTATGAATCCTTAATAGATTCTTAATTTACCTAATCACCTAAGCTTTAGCTAAATGCATAATTTTTAGCCAACATGGCCCTTGAGGCCGCAACCTCCCAAGGACAAGAGTCCAACTAATTTTTTCATCACATTGTTAATTACTTAACACTTAATTACCTAAGTTCCAAGGTTACCCAAAATTACATATTTAGACCCAAAAAGGCCCTAGAGGCTGTGAGCCTCCCAAAGGGGTAGGAACCCAAATTTTCATTGCTCTATTAATTGTTATTCACTTGATTAGTTATCTCTCCAACTTGTTACAAAATTTTAACCATGAACACCCTATGCAATGGGGTATGGCCGTGAGCCTCACTAAGGAGAACAAGAAACCATTGCTTCCAATTCATGTTTCAAATCCATCAAAATCAATCCAAGATCATCAATATACATAAATACAACCAATAAACCACATAAAGGAAGGTTATTACAAGGATCATTAGAAAAACAAATAACTAAGAGAGTAACCCTAATATGGGTTTCTCACAACTAACACACAAACAAGTTTCCCACTACCAATAGAAGTTGAAGTGGATAATCTTCCTCTTACCAAGAGTGAAAATAAGCAAAGAAACCTTCTTGATGCCTCCTTGAAGATTTTGGCCAAGCTCCTCCAAAATCCTAAGAATCATAACTCATCAAATCAACACCAAGGCTTGAGGAAGAAAGGATAATTTGGTCATGGTGATGGCTATAGAAACGAAAAAGAAGAAGAGAAGGTAAAGAATCAAGAACATTACCTTCAAGCTTCAAGAATAGGGCTTGAGAGAAAATGGTGAAAATGGAGGAATCAAGTGGTGCTCACCAAAGAGAAAAGGATGATGGTGATGAGAGATTTTAAGAAATGTGATTAGTTGGAGCAAACAAAAAAAATGGAGAGGTTACAATTTAGAAAGATTTGTAAGAGAAAGAAAGTGATAGTAAGATTTTTGAAAATGTGAGAGTAAAATGAAATATTGTATTTGGTCACCTTTCCCCCCCTTTGGCCATGTAGCTTCACAAGGAGAAAGGGAAATTTGGTTTCTCCAACAAGCCAATAGGAAGTTGCTAGGAAGCTTCCTCCAAAGCTTCTTCAAGAAGCCAAAACTCACTTTTTTGAAAAGTCAATGATGATGTCACTTGTGTGATGTCATCAAGGTGATGTCACTTAAACTGAACACTCTAGAAAATATGATTAACAATCTACTAGAGCTATTATCTAATGGACAAAAGTTACAGTTAATAAAAATAGTATTTATTGTTCATCGAGTAATTTCACGGTACAACGACTTCATTTATCAGATAAAATTTCAAAAAACGTAAATCGCGTAAACTGTGCCCGACCTCGGGTTTAGTAAGATCCCCTATCGACGTTTCCATGGTTCAAAGTTTACCAGCCTCGAGAAAAATATTTCATTTTCCCGGCTCTGCTCAGTGCGTATGCAAATCGAGAAATATATTAAAATAATCAACAATTCTGAAAAAAAATATAGAAAAATTCACAAAAATCACAAATATTATAAAATGACTATTTATCATAAAACAAACAATTTTTGAGGTGTTACACTAGCTTTGCTCAGTGTGCATGCAAAACGAGGAATATATTAAAATATTCAACATTTCTGAAAAAATTCACAAAAATTAACAAAAATCACAAATATTATAAAATGACTATTTATGATAAAACAAACAATTTTTAGGGTGTTACAACTATGGTCTTACTAGAACAATCTAACAGGATATGGTTGGAGGACAGCCAATCCATTCCCAAAATTACGTCTAGTTAGGAAAGGGGTAAGCTGATCAAATCAACAGAAAAGATTCGAACTTCAACAATTAAAGGATAATTTAAACAAACTTTGGTGGTAATAACAGGTTGAGCAGCAGGGGTAGAAACAGTCAAGTCAAAAGGTAAGGAAGACACAGGTAAACTAAGTCGTTGCATACAGTCATAAGAAATGAAAGAGTGGGTTATCCTAGAGTCATACAGTACAATCAAAAGATTACCTCCTGTGGTACCCTTCAGATTCAGAGGCTTCTACTCTACTCATAGTATAGACTTGGCCTCCTACCTGCGGTTTTGCATCTCGTACAGTGTTGATTGAAGGCTCTGCCTTAGTTTGCTTACAGTGCCTAGAGACGTGTCCGGGTTTTCCACATCGAAAATAGATTATTCCTTTGATGGTGCAGTCCCTTGTTAGGTGACCTTTCCCGCACTTCAAACACTTTGGCGAAAATGCCACATTCTGACTAGTTCGATTTCCACCAGAACCTCCGCTGGAACCTCCACCAGATGACTGTTCTTACTTCCCGATGGTCGGGAATAGGGTTTCTTTTGAAAGCGATTTGCATTGTTGCCACCTCCTCTTTGGAACCTAGTAGGTCCAAAGTTATAATTTCTCGTGTCCCGCGCCTGATCCAGATCTTCCACTCGGTGACACGTGTCCAACAGCTCTAAAAACTGGTTAATCCTCAAGGTTATGACCGCTTTTTTCACGTCATGTCTCAATCTTTCCTCAAATTTCTGACACTTCCACACCTCGTCCGACTGGTGTTGGAAATAAGTTAAAAATTTGGACAAGCTTTCAAACCTCACGGCATACTCGCTGACAGTCAAGTTCCCTTGCCTCAAGCTAAGGAACTCCTTTTCTTTGGCATATCTTGCGCTTGCCAAGAAATACTTCTCCAAGAATTTATCCTTGAACACCCCTAGGTGATTACTCGACCTTTAGCTTCTAGTAATCTCTGTGCTCCATTCCACTAATCTTCCTTGTCTCTGATTAGCATAAAAGCAGCATAGGTTACCTTCTTGTCATCGGCACAGTTCATGCCTTTGACAAATTTCTCCAACTCCTTGATCCAAAGACTAGCCTTCTCTGGATCAAATTCCCCCTTAAAATGAGGAGGGTTGTTACGATAGAACTCCAACATATTTTGAGCATTGGCTGAAGCTTCTTGCTGTTGTGCAGCCCTTTCTTGTTGCTGAGCAGCTCTCTCAGTCTGTTGATCAATGACGTCTGCCATTCGTTGCATTGCTTCGATTGTTACTGCCATGCCTCCACCACGTGCTATTTCACTTTTTCAAGGTATACTGAATGAAAAACACAAGGAAGAATTAGATGTATCCAATCACATAGCACCAACAAGACAGACCTAACCATAAAGACCCAAAAGAAAACTTAAACCGGGGCTCTGATACCAAACTAGTGTAACACCCCTTTTTGAGGAGGGAAAGTCACACCATAACCATGAAACGGAAACAAAATTCATAAACTAAGACCCGTTTCATTTTAATATGGATAAGTCTATTTAGTTGTAATCGCACAAATGATTAAGCAAATTTTTTTCTGTGTAATAAAATAAAAAAATAAGACATAGTTACAATAGAAAGTAACGTGAGAAGTAAACCATACCTTCGTACATCATACTTATATATATTTATATCACACTTATTTAGATACATCATTAGATATACAAAAAGCAAAAACTTTATATGCCCCAAAATGATTACACATATATAGCCCACTAAAAGACAAAATATCAGGCCCCCCAAAAGATTTACCGATAGCCATCAGCGGCTACCAACAGCATCAGCCCCTAAGGCAAATGAGAAGAAACCATAGCTGGATCCTCCTTAGGGTCTTCCTCGTTAGAGGAAACCCTCATTAGAGCAACCAAGTTACAAGTGGGGGGCTCGTGCAGAGGATAAGAAAGAATCCTCTTGTGGGGAGTAATAATGCTCTCCCCACATGTCACGTATGGGCAAGTAAAACTCTAAATACAAGCGAGCATGAAAAGTGAAGATAGGCGGATCATAATGCCCCCAAGTAAGGGTCACAGTCACATTTCTGAGGTAGACACAACGATCCATACTCAGGTTGATGTGCTAGCAGTCCAGACCTCCATGAAAAGTCAATCTCGTGTATCCCAAGAAGCCTTGCGGACGGGACGTCATATCCAAATAGGAAGCTAATCAAAATCAGGCCAGAAGCTAGGGAATTCGTGCACTTCTCCTCCTTCACAGACATCTTCGAAGACACACATAAATAAACAGAATAGCAGAAATACAAAAAAGAGGTAAGACATCCTACCTTCATTACTAATTATGGCAATAAAGAAACAAAACGGCCCAAACTGCCTATATAGCATATAAAAAATAATAATCAGCATCAAGAAGATAATAGTAAACAACTAAACAATTTCAAGCAGTAGTAAAATTAGTAAAACAACAGTTCAAATTATCATACGAATAAATGCCAAATAATATGTTGACTCACTATGTACGTGCACATGATATCAAAATCCTACTCCATGGAGCTAGATACAAACATTGGAGAGAATGATCAGGAGACATGCCTGTAACTCAGCAGCCGAGGCCAACAAGTGCTATAATTTCTCAATTTATCAACGTGCACATCATGGCATTGTACAAGACATTCTACACTAGATCGCGATATAGGACAGTGTCTCGGTCTGGATCGTCTGTGCATTTGTATCGGTCTATCGCACGGCCTAGAGGAGCTACTAACTGACCATTGTGAGACACCTGCACCCCAACACCCCCAAGGTCAACATTGTGACCTACACTAGTCTATTCGCACCCGCACATAGGTGTGATTCAATCTCCTAAGGAATATGTCCTTAACAATAGTCCATCGAACTTTCACAATGCATGATGACTCAATGCATATTTAAGTATATTCAACAATGATATACTTTTGCCATAGCATGCCATAATTTGGCCAAGTTAATCATCAACAAAGTTTTGGTCCCACTCATGGACCTATATTAATATATTAATCAAATTCTCAAATATGACAATACATTTTTAAGGTTCATTATGGAGTTTCACTTTAATTTAACATTTCTTATGAAAGCTTTCTCTAGAGGAATTCTCTTGTAATTCTCATTAAATCTTTATTTCTCTTAATTAGCCAAGTCTTTTACTCAAATTGAATCATACTTACTTAGAAAATTATCTAAGGTTTTCCAAATCTCACACACTCTTGTTCTTCCCTTAGGTTCACATGAACCACACTAGGTCATCGAATAAATTTCTTTCCATTTTATGAATCCTTAATAAATTCTTAATTTACCTAATCACCTAAGCCTTAGTTTAATGCATAATTTTTAGCCAACATGGCCCTTGAGGTCATGACCTCCCAAGGACAAGAGTCCAACTAATTTTTTCATCACATTATTAATTCCTTAACACTTAATTACCGAAGTTCCAAGGTTACCCAAAATTACATATTTAGACCTAAAAGGCCCTAGAGGCCGTGAGCCTCCCAAAGGGGTAGGAACCCAAATTTTTCATTGCTCTATTAATAGATATTCACTTGATTAGTTATCTCTCCAACTTGTTACAAAATTTTAACCATGAACACCCTATGGAATGGGGTATGGCCGTGAGCCTCACTAAGGAGAGCAAGAAACCATTGCTTCCAATTCATGTTTCCAATCCATCAAAATCAATACAAGATCATCAATATACATAAATACAACTAATAAACCATATAAAAGAAAGTTATTACAAGGATCATTACAAAAACACATAACTACGAGAGTAACCCTAACATGGGTTTCTTATAACTAACACACAAACAAGTTTCCCACTACCAATAGAGGTTGAAGTGGATAATCTTCCTCTTACCAATAGAGAAAACAAGCAAAGAAATTTTCTTGATGCCTCCTTGAAGATTTCGGCCAAGCTCCTCCAAAACCCTAAGAATCACAACTCATCAAATCAACACCAAGGCTTGAGCAAGAAATGATCGATGGTCACAGTGATGGCCATAGAAATGAAAAAGAAGAAGAGAAGGTAAAGAATCAAGAACATTACCTTAAAGCTTCAAGCTTAGGGCTTGAGAGAAAATGGTGAAAATGGAGGAATCAAGTGATGCTCATCAAATAGAAAAGGATCATGGTGATCAGAGGATTTAAGAAATGTGGTTAGTTGGAGCAAACAAAAGAAAAATGGAGAGGTGATGGTGGTGTGTGGCCGGCAGTTTAGAGAGAAAAAGGAGAAGAGAAAAGTGAAGAGAAAAAGATGAGAGCTTTGTAAGGGAGAGAAAGTGATAGTAAGATTTTTGAAAATGTGAGAGTAAAAAGAAATATTGTATTTGGTCACCTTTCCCCCACCTTTGGCCGTGTAGCTTCACAAGGAGAGAGGGAATTTTGGCTTCTCCAACAAGCCAATAGGAAGTTGTTAGGAAGCTTCCTCCAAAGCTTCTTCAAGAAGCCAAAACTCACCTTTTTGAAAAGTCAACGATGATGTCACTTGTGTGATGTCATCAAGGTGATGTCACTTAAAGTGAACACTCTAGAAAAGATGATTAACACTCTACTAGAACTATTATCCAGTGAACAAAAGTTACAGTTAATAGAAATAGTATTCATTGTTCATCAGATAATTTCACGGTACAGCGAATTCATTTATCAGATAAAATCTTGAAAAAGTAAACCTCGTAAAGTGTGCTTGGCCTCAGGTTTAGTAAGATCTCCCATCGAAGTTTCCACAGTTCAAAGTTTACCAGCCTCAGAAAAAATATTTCATTTTCTCGGCTCCGTTTAGTGCACACACAGATCGAGAAATATATTAAAATAATCAACAGTTCTGAAAAAATCCAGAAAAATTCACAAAAATCATAAATATTATAAAATGACTATTTATCATAAATCAAATAATTTTTGAGGTGTTATACCAGCTCTGCTCAGTGCACACGTAAGACGAGAAATATATTAAAATATTTAACATTTTTGAAAAAATCCTCAAAAATTCACAAAAATCACAAATATTATAAAATGACTATTTATGATAAAACAATCAATTTTCGGGGTGTTACACCCAGCACTTGGAACTTCACCACTGTTCCATTGGCTGCAAAACCATTCCCAAATGTACAAACTTAGATTTTAAGTGTTTTCTATCTCTAATCATGTTCTCTAACATATTAGAATCATTAGACATTATCTCAACTCATCAAACATGGATTTAAACTCAACGAAGTCTAGAAAACATC
Source organism: Ormosia semicastrata (assembly GCA_029884595.1). Lineage (NCBI taxonomy): Eukaryota > Viridiplantae > Streptophyta > Magnoliopsida > Fabales > Fabaceae > Ormosia > Ormosia semicastrata. The sequence goes on from JAQQTO010000060.1 coordinate 85,181,008, forward strand.
CATGACCTAAAAGCTCATCAAAGAGGCTATGGATATCTGCCCAACCAATGGATATCTACCCAACCAAGTCAAACTACCTTGGATTCCAATGGGCTAAAAACATTCTAACTCAACTATTGGGATCAAGAACCAAGTTAAGAAAACAATTTTTGGCTCATCAAGCTTATTTTCCCATCCAAGAACCCTAGTTTCATTCAAAATGAATAAAAGATGAAAGATGGATAGAAAATCCCTTACCTTGTGAAGCAAAGATGGTGATGATGATGGTTAGTGGATCACAAACTTGCCTTTCCTCTTTAATTTCCTTCCTCTTTCCACATTGTTTTCCTCCTTCTATTGTCTCTGGTTTATAGCCAAGAGAGAGAGAGAGAGTAAAACATAAGGGAAAATGAAGAAATAATAAAGGGAAAATAGTATAAAGGAAGCTACAGAAACGTGAGAGGCTTAGTCACTTAAGTGACCAAGTGATGCTCCCGATCTACTAAGAACACTTAGATTTCTTGAAATCAAGTTTTCTTACAGCCAACAAGTTTAAAATAAATCACAAGATTCATCAAAAATCTTATTGCACCAAAACCATCATTTTCCATATCTGTGACTAGTCATTCTACCATTAAAACACATAACCAGTATGCTTAAAAATAATAAACTGACTCCGATTATTCTCAAACTTTAACCATATCACAGAATACACATTTGTAACCTAGAAATAAATTATTCACATTTATTTCCATTAGCTGAGCCATTATGCTAATATCTGAGTCATTTTAAGCTACTTTCCACCTTTCAGGTTGCAGCAAAGTGTCTAAACTAACTCAGATTGTCACAAAACTAAAAAGACATGTTAACCAAGTATTAAGCTACCTCTATAACTAATTCACAAAACTAAATAGGCATTTCTTTGTGAATGTTACATAGAGAGAGTATGTTAATATTCCACTAGTATTGAATAGTGACTCATTTACTTGTTGCAATCATAATCTACTTTTAACGAGTTTATTCATTGTGAATGTTTAATTATGTAATAATTGAATGCTCTATCTCAGAAAGAAAAAGGAATAACTTTTGGCTTTTGCCACTATTCTACATGTTTTTGAGTAACTTGTTTTCCCCTGAAGCAGTTAGATTTATCATGATGCCATATATGTGTATATATTACTCAGAATTATGAATTCCCACCTCATTTGTAGTTTCCAGGATAAATCCAAGTCAAGATTCTTCCAACGGGAAGAAGAAGCAGATAAACTAGAGTAGTTTTATTTGCTTTTTGTCTGATGCTTATATTTTGTAGTATTTGCAATGGGATGTATTAGTTCTTTTGGTTTGTACATTTTGTTGTGCAAAGTTTTTATATATTACACTATGCCCTTTTGAGGCTGAGGTTGTATATATATAATCTTTTGTTTCCCTCATGGCTCTTTATAATAACATGTATGGTTATTATGAATCTTGAATGTTCTTTTTAAGTTAGAAGTGACATGGTTGATACTATATACCTTTGTATATTCTAGATATATTAAGGTATTGGTATTAGGACACTACATATCATATGCTAAGTGCACTTGATAATCACTTCACATATAAACTAAGTGCACAATTATATCAATTCCCAAGTACACAAGGTACTAATTCATATTCTAAGTCACTTCATTTAGTGAAACCATCTAAATCTCATCATATTGTGCAATATGGAACACTATTTTCTCAAAATAAGGCACTGATAATCGATTACCAAGGTTTGGTAATCGATTACCACCTTCAATTATCCTTAGTTTATACTCTGATAATCGATTAGCAACCTTTCTTAATCGCTTATCATTTCCCATAAGTGATATTCTATAAGTCCATAATCGATTAGCCTTCTTGGATAATCGATTATTGCATAGGAACAAGACATTCTGGAAGTTCCAAATCGATTAGCACTCTCAATCTAATCGATTAACACCAAAAACATGTCAATTATGGAAGTGCCTAATCGATTAGCACTTTTAGTCTAATTGATTAGCACACACGAATTGGTCATTTTGAAAAATGATAATCGATTACCACTCATTGGTAATCGATTATCTGATGCAATTTCATATCAAAAATCAGTTCTTTCTCATGCTAACTTCCATTTTCTTCTATTCTTTCAACTATCATATCAACAAACCATAACATAATGTTTTCAAACTAAAAACCATGTGGTAAGTTAATAAGAATCAATCCCATGGTATTCAATATATAACATCAAACTCAACCAATTTGCATATATACACATACACAACCAATTCATCATAGAGCTCATAAAAAAAAATACTCAACTAATCTATTCCTATATGTTTGATAAAACAAGAAGGAGTAAGAGTATGGAAAAGTTGTACATAAACCCATACCTATACTCTTTTGTGGATAGTGTTCTATTTCTTTTCTTGTTCTTCCTTAGCTTTCCTTCTTCTTCTTCCTTCTTCCTCTCTTTTCTTTTCTTTCTTCCTTATCTTTCTGCTATAACTTGTTATGTGTGAATGGGAAAAAATGAGAAATGAGAAAGAGGGAAAGTCAAAGACAAAGGAAGAAACATAAAAGGATAAGGACATCTGACTTTCATAACTAAATGGAAGTGTTGTATCTTTTAGGGGTACTTTGATCCATTAATGAGTTTTCTAACTTTCATAAGTGTTATAGAAAATTCTAGAACTTCATTTAGTCCTTACACCCATTATTCAATAATTTTTTGTACACTATTAATTGTCACTCAAGCTCTATTTTTATTTCTTAAGTTAAGTTAAACCTAAAGAATTAAGCTAATAGGCTTACAGGTATCTGCCTTGACTTGTATTCATTTGCAAAATATTATCCATCCCTTACTTGACATCTCCACAAAATCTCATAATTTTTCGAGCTACTTTCCTATTTAATTTGGCCTTTAAACATTCATCCTGTGTTATTAAAAATGTCAAACTAACTTAATTAATTCTCCAAAATTTACCACAACTCATTCTAATTATTTGTGGTCTAAAAATAAATCTTCTATATTTATTTTCATCATTTAAGCCATTTATGCCTTAATATAAGCTATTTTTCATATTTTATGTTATAGCATTTTGCTTAAACTAACCCAGAAGGACACCAAAATTATCAGGCAACTCACACAAGTATTATTGAGCTTTCATAACAATAATTAAAACTATTAGGTTAAGGAGGATGTTATATGCTTTCTATATGTTTTTGCATGGCTCCCTTCTGTCTACTCCCTAGCTTTCTTTTTGGCATAATACATTTAACTTCTATTAACATCAATCTATATGTGGATAGCTTATGCTCATGTATTGTTTCATAGCTAATCCTAGCTCTAAACTAGTTATCCATTTTATTAGTTATCCAAGTAGATGTCACATTATAGTTGTGTGTATCTTTAACACACATATGTGCTTTCCCTCATGCACTTTAGTCTCAAAAATCATATTATCTACATTTGAACTAGGATATAGATACCACTAACACCCACAACTAGCATACATGGCACTGATTCTTGTTTTCTCATTCCTAATCCTCACATTCTCAAAACCCTCCTATATCACATAATCCCTCAACACTCCCTAAATGCATCAATATTTGTAAACATCATCCCTTTTCTAGGTTGATTTTATCCTCTTATTATCATCATAAATTTTACCCTTATAAGCCATATTATATATGGCCTATCTTCATTAGAGTTAAACCTAGCTAAATCAAAAAACATAATCATCAAGGTCAAAGTTAGAAAAATCATCAACATCCCATTACTGATCAGGCATGATAAAATCCTCAAATTCACTAGACCCTAAACCAACACTATCAGCCTCTAAGATTCTAAATTGTTCATCATCAAATTTACTAGACCAATTAAAATGTCGTTCATGAGTACTATTTCTCTATCAATAAGTTCCTCTAACAAGGGTTCTAAACTAGTGTTAAGTGGAAAAACAAATAGGTGCACTTGGTCATCATCTTCATTGGCATTATCTTTGAACCATTTGAGAATTGTTGCATCATTTTCCACCATGATCCTCTTGTTCCCATGTAGACCACCTTCGATTTGTAGTTGTAACTCACAGTCCAACCTCAGTCTAGCATGTACTAGCTCGCAAGGTGCATATAGCAAAAGTAATCAGTGTCGAGTTTGTCCATTATGAAGAAGTCTTCCTTCTAGTGGACAATAATGGAAAACCTCATATTATCCCTGAAATCAACAGTACACCAACCTAATTGTATTCATACACCAAACATATTGGAAAACACATAGTGTAACACCCAAATTGTAACATCCAAATATTGCTATTCTGATATATCCGACATATATATAAGAACGACCAATACTAGTCATGCTACTTCAAACTCATTCAACAAACTAAACCTATAACATTTATACAAATAATTATGGAGAGGCACGATAACAAAAGTTATATATATATACATCATTGCCTCAACAAGCATATTGTAATACATAAACTTCCTTATCAACAAGAACTAGTATAATATACAAACTTTAACCATATAAATCATATAAACTATACTAGTCTTCATACATCTTCTGCTTCCTTTTTGAAGAACTTGCACCTGGATTTACATGGTACCACAATTGGGGTGCAAAATCACAATTCTCAGCAGAAGTATTCCAAAACCACCGTACACTACATTCATAAAGAATTCACAACAATCAAATTAACACTTCAATCATAGAAGTACATAATATCTCCATCTCAAAGATACAAAGAAAAAACATCTCCATCTCAGAGATAAGCAATCGCCCATATAATTACAATGTCATGAGTTCATGTCATTGTGGCAACTGCCCATACAATTGTCATGTTATGCCAAATTATGTCTAATGTTTATACCTATGCAGTAACTTAAGTATGAAATGAATAATGTTATGATAAGAAATTCATGGCAATTTCATGATATGCGTAACTCCGGAACAAAGTAATAGAAATCACATCCATGACCTTGAACAAGCACTGGAACCCATTTCCAGCAATCTTCTCTCCGGGTAGTGAAATTCATTAACTACACGATCATCAATAATTAACAAGGAAATCCATCCTTAAAGTCATACAATAGGGAGGGAGCTACGCGTCCTCACCCTGTAACACCTCGAATTTTTGTTTTCTTGATATTTATGAGTTTTACAAAATTTGTGAGTTTTATGAATTTTTAATTTATATTGATTATTTTATTATTATTTTGGACTGGATGCGTGTTTGAGGTGGGCCAAAAAAAATTTTTTTTCGGGACCAAAAATTTTGGACTGTTAACGCAGGGCTGGGAGAACTTACTAAACCCGAAACTGAAAATAGTTTTCGAAAATTTTCTTTATCTGAGTTTTTATTTCATTCTATTATCCATTGGATAATATTATTATCCATTCGACAATAAATGGCAATAGCTTTTGTCCATTAGTTAATAACCACTGGAAAATATCTTATAGGTACTTTGTCATGAGCCTAGTCACGAGTTTCACCTTTCTTTCTTATGACTCACCTTATGACTAGCTAAGTGACTCACCTATGCAACTCATCTACATGACTCATTACATGACACACTTATGACTCACGTGTGGGTGACTCATTTTGGTCACCTTGCATGCAAGGAGCCCTATGACCATGAAGAGATAGGAGGACCAAAATTGGTTTTTGCTATCACTTTGTTCAAACTTACCATCTTTTCATGAAACCAAGAACACAAAACTCTCTCATTTTCTCTCTTGAAGGCTCACGGCCAAGCACCCTAAAACCATCATCCAATCTTCCATAATTCAAGTTAACTACATATCTTGAACCTACATACCATTCTAAGACACTTTTGTGTTGTGACCAACATCTAGTTCATCCATCTTCAAGCTCAAGTTCAAAGGTTTTAGGTGAAGTTCTTGAAACTTTATTTCTTGTTTCATTTTTAAAGTTCTAAGACCATATTTTGATCTGTGGTCATCTTATTTAAGCCTTAGATATTAATATGTGTGTGTTGATTTCAAGAACAACTTATTGGTGGAAGTTTGCTTCAAAGAAAGGCTTACAAGAAGCTAGGGAGCATCATCTAAGGTTAAAAGGATATTAACCTAATCAACCAATTATGGTGGTGAGGAACGAAATTTTGTTATGGGTGATAAGTCCATGTGAGGATTTATTCACCATGTTTGTATAATTTTGTGTGATTTGTATTTATTTGCTTTTTGTGATTTTATTACTTTAATATTATGCATGAACTTGATATAGTAGAATTGTGATGATTAAAGTATGTTGTTTGCTATAAATTATGTTAGAAAGGAAAGAAATTTTGGTCCCAATGACCATTGTGGCTTACGACCATCATGCCCTCAAAATGGTAATCCAATGTAAAAATGGTTTATTAAATGTTAACTTAGATGATTTAGTGATAAGAAGTTTAATTAAGGATTTGTAAGATAAGAATAGAATTGAATAAATTTTATCATTTAATGTTATGCCAAATTATGTCTAATGTTTGTACCTATGCAGTAACTTAAGTATGAAATGAATAAGGTTATGATACCAAATTCATGGCAATGTCATGATATGCGTAAATCCGGGACAAAGTAATGGAAATCACATCCATGACCTTGAACAAGCACTGGAACCCATTTCCAGTAATTTTCTCTTCGAGTAGTGAAATTCATCAACTACGCGTTCATCATTAAATAACAAGGAAATCCATCGTCATCGAGCAGTGAAATCCATTAACTACACGATCATCAATAATTAACAAGGAACTCCATCCTTAAAATCATACAATAGGGAGGGAGCTACGCGTGCTCACCCTGTAACACCTTGAATTTTCGCTTTCTTGATATTTATGAGTTTTACAATATTTGTGAATTTTTATAAATTTTTAATTTATATTGATTATTTTATTATTATTTTGGACTGGATACGTGTTTGAGGCAGGCCGAAAAAATAAAAAATTTTCGGGACTAGAAAATTTTGGACTGTTAATGCAAGGCTGGGGGAACTTACTAAACTTGAAATCGAAAACAATTTTTAAAAATTTTTCTTTATTTGAGTTTTTATTTCATTCTATTATCCATTGGATAATGCTATTATCCATTGGACAATAAATGGCAATAGCTTTTGTCCATTAGTTAATAACCACTAAAAAATATCTTGTAGGAACTTTGTCATGTGCCTAGTCATGAGTTTCACCTTTCTTTCTTATGACTCACCTTATGACTAGCTAAGTGACTCACCTATGTGACTCACCTACATGACTCATTACATGACACACTTGTGACTCACATGTGACTCATGGTAGGTGACTCATTTTGGCCACCTTGCATGCAAGGAGCCCCATGGCCATGAAGAGATAGGAGGACCAAAATTGGTTTTTACTATCACTTTGTTCAAACTTATCATCTTTTCGTGAAACCAAGAAAACACAAAACTCTCTCATTTTCTCTCTTGAAGACTCATGGCCAGGCACCCTAAAACCATCATCCAATCTTCCATAATTCAAGTTAACCACATATCTTGAACCTACATACCATTCTAAGACACTTTTGTGTTGTGACCAACATCTAGTTCATCCATCTTCAAGCTTTTTCTTCAAGCTCAAGTTCAAGGGTTTTAGGTGAAGTTCTTGAAACTTTATTTCTTATTTCATTTTTAAAGTTCTAAGACCATATTTTGATCTGTTGTCATCTTATTTAAGCCTTAGATGTTAATATGTGTGTGTTGATTTCAAGAACAACTTATTGGTGGAAGTTTGCTTCAAAGAAAGGCATACAAGAAGCTAGGGAGCATCGTCTAAGGTAAGAGGGATATTAACCTCATCAACCAATTATGGTGGTGATGAACGAAATTTTGTTGGGGGTGATAAGTCCATGTGAGGATTTATTCACCATGTTTGTATAATTTTGTGTGATTTGTATTTATTTGCTTTATGTGATTTTATTGTTTTAATATTATGCATAAACTTGATATAGTAGAATTGTGACGATTAAAGTATGTTGTTTACTGTAAATTATGTTTGAAAGGAAAGAAATTTTGGTCCCAATGACCATTGTGGCTCACGGCCATCACGCCCTCAAAAGGGTAATCTAATGCAAAAATGGTTTATTATATATTAACGTAGATGATTTAGTGATAAGAAGTTTAGTTAAGGATTTGTAAGATAAGAATAGAAATGAATAAATTTTATCATTAAATAAAAAGTGATTTTCGGCCATGATGTTAGAAAATAGGATTGAGAAGTAATTTGCAGATTTAAAGTATTTTATTTAAGATGGATTTTTAATAAGTCAAATGGAAAAGATTTTATTTAAAATTAAAGTAATGAAGGTTTTGGGAAAAAATGTTAGAAAATATTATTTAAAGGTGATTTAGTAAGAGAATATTGGAACTAAACTCCAATTTTTATAATAAATGAGAAAGTTTTAAATTGAGCTTAGAATATTAAGAAAATATTTGACGCAATTAAAAATATATAGAAAAACCTTTTTGCGATTTAGAAATGGTGATTTTTAGATACACGATTAAGAAAATGTTTTAAAATCTTTAGGCAATTGTGAAAATACGATAAAAGTGCTACGCGATTGAGAATAATAGTAGTTTACTGTGGGCCAATATATTGGACCCAGAATTATCACTGTATGGTTGTAGCTGGTAGTGGCTTGTAATATGCATTGAGTCCTTGATCATGCATTATTTGACAGATGGTGTCTGTGGAGGCTTTTTGCCTAGGAGATGAATTACACCTTTTTGCGAGTGCGAATTGCATAGTGTACTTCACGTGTTGATCTTGGAGGCGTAGGAGCACGGGTATTCCACAAGTGGACAGTTGGTAGCTCCACTGGGCCGTGGTGACTGAGCAATACTCCGACGATCTCGACCAGGCACTATTCTATTCACGATCTGGCGTAGAATGTCTTGTATAAGCCATGACATGCACAATGAACAATTATAACACTTGACTTGAGGTTGATGATATACAGATATATCTTCTGGACCATTCTCTCTGAAATTATTTCTTTTATAACTTGGTTCTAGTTTGGTAAGTTTAAAATCTCAAATGTAATACTCTAAAGAGGGTGTTACATTAGTTGGTATCAGAGCCCCGATTTGAGTCTTTTGGGTTTGTGGTTAGGTCTGTCTTGTTTGTGTTGTGTGATTCTCTGTGTTTGGTTTCCGCAAGGAGACAATATTGCTTGAAATGATTTATTTGACTTTTATTCTGTATTGTTTAGTTTGATTTCGAGGGAGAATGATGGCTCGTGGTAGAGGTGCGAGTTTGGATATTGAACGAGACAACGAAAGTGTGGCTGCAGCTGTTGTAGCAATGCAGAGGATGGCAGATGTCATAGTACAACAAAACGAGAGAACTACCCAACATCAGGAAGAGACCCTCAAAACTCAAAATTTGTCGGAGTTTCACTACAACAGCCTACCACAATTTAAAGAAGAATTTGATTCGAAGAAAGTGAATATTTGGATCAAGGAGTTGGAGAAAATATTCAGAGGAATGGGATGTATTGATGAGAGGAAGGTAACTTATGCTACCTTTATGCTTGTTGGAGATGGTGAAGATTGGTGGGTAGGAACACAATGGTTACTGGAAGCTGAAGGAAGGATGATCACATGGGGAGTTTTTAAGAACAAGTTCCTGGAGAAATATTTTCCAACCAGTACAAGGCATGCTAAGGAAATGGAATTCCTTGGTCTGTGACAAGGAGGAATGACTGTCGGAGAATATGCTGCTAGGTTCAAGAGCCTATCAAAATTCTCAAGGTATTTTTAACTACAGCTTGAAATTTGAGGGGAAGTACCAGAAATTTGAGGAAGGTTTAAGGCACAACTTGAATAGAGTGGTGCTGCCCCTGGGGATTGAGCAGTTCCCAGTTCTGCTAGATAAGTGTCATCAGATTGAGGAGTTAGACTAGTCTCGCTATATGAGAAATCGTAAGTTTGGACCATCTCGGTTCCAAAGAGGAGGCAACAGTAACAACAACTGATTCCAATGGAAACCGTATTCACAACCACCAGGGAATCAATCTAAAAAAAATTCGTATGGAGGAAGCTCTGGTAGCAAAAAGCTTGGTCAGACCATTGCATCTTCGTCAAAATGCTTCAAGTGTGGAAAGGACCACTTAACGAAGGATTGTTCGATCAAGGGCATCATTTGTTTCAGTTGCGAAAAGCTAGGACACATTTCCAAAGATTATGATCAACCCAAGATGGAGCCTTTTGTTAGCAATGTACGTGCTGCGAGACCACAGGCAGGAGGAAGAGTATACACTATGAGTGGAGAGGAAGCCTCCAAATCTGAGGATCTGATTATGGGAGAATGTGAAATAGAAGGTAATCTTTTAACTGTACTGTATGATTCAGGAGTGACTCATCTTTCATTGCCTATGACTGTGTGGATCGTTTAGGATTATCTGTGTCTTCATTATCTTTTGATTTGATTGTTTCTACCCTTACTGCTAAGCTTGTTGTTACTACTTAAGTTTGCTTAAAATGTCTTGTTTATGTTAAGAATCGAATCTTTTCTGTTGATTTGATTTGTTTGCCTCTTTCCTAAATAAACATAATTTTAGGAATGGATTGGTTGTCTTCTAACCATATCCTGTTAGATTATTCCAATAAGACTTTAGTTTTTCCTGAAACTGAGAATTCTGGATTTTTAACGGCCAACCAAGTCAAAGTTTTCCTGAGGGAAGGAGCTAAAGGATACATGTTGTTATCTACCTTGGAGGTCAAGAGTGAGGAGGATGTGAATGTTATTCTTGTAGTTAATAAGTTTCTTGAGGTTTTTCCTGATGATATACCTGGACTACCACTAGAGAGAGAGATAGAATTTTCTATTGATCTTGTACCAGGAGCTGGTCCTATATCAATGGCACCATACCGGATGTCGCTGTCAGAGTTAGCTGAACTCAAGAAGCAGTTGGAGGAACTGTTGGGGAAGTAATTTGTGAGACCCAATGAATCACCGTGGGGAGCTCTAGTATTGTTAGTTAAGAAGAAGGATAGAACTTCTCATTTATGCGTAGATTATCACCAGTTGAATAAGATCACGATTAAGAATAAGTATTCACTTTTGAGGATAGATGATTTGATGGATCAACTGAAGGGAGTCGTTATTTTCTCCAAGATAGATTAACGTTCTGGTTATCATCAAATTTGCGTCAAAGTAGAAGATGTTCCTAAGACAGCTTTTCGAACGCGTTATGGGCACTACGAATATCTAGTAATTTCATTCAGGGTAACGAATGCTCCTGCAGTATTCATGGATTATATGAATAGGATCTTTCATCCCTATTTAGACAGATTTGCCATTGTCTTTATTGACAACATTCTGATCTATTCTCGAAGTCTGGAGGAACATATTGAACATCTCAGTGTGGTTCTTCAGATTCTAAAGGAGAAGAAGTTATACGCTAAGCTATCCAAGTGTGAATTCTGGTTAAAGGAAGTTCAATTTTTGGGTTATGTAATTTCAAAGGAAGGAATTGCGGTGGATCTGTTGAAAGTTGAAACAGTTCTTCAATGGGAAAGGCCGAAGACAGTAATAGAGATCCGTAGTTTTGTAGGATTAGCTAGCTACTATCAGAGATTTATTGAGGGATTTTCCAAGATAGCAAGACCTCTCCCCCAGCTCACACGAAAGAATCAAGCTTTTACATGGACTAATGCATGTGAGGAAAGTTTTCAAGAGTTGAAAAGACGTTTGACTACTGCACTAGTATTGATTCTTCCTGATCCTAATGAACCTTTTGAAGTATATTGTGATGCTTCACATCTGGGTTTAGGTTATGTGTTGATGAAGAATATAAAGGTTATGGTGTATACTTTGAGGCAGTTGAAAGTGCATGAGAAGAACTACCCTACCTATGATTTGGAATTAGCAGCAGTTGTGTTTGCATTGAAGATTTGGAGACATCTTCTTTATGGGGCAACCTTCAATGTCTACCGCGATCACAAGAGTTTGAAATACCTGTTTGATCAGAAGGAGTTGAATATGAGGCAGAGGCGATGGTTAGAATTTTTGAAAAACTATGATTTTCAACTTCAGTATTATCCCGGAAAGGCGAATGTCACAGCAGATGCCTTGAGTAGAAAAGTACTTAGTATATTTACTATGATGATCAAGGAGAGTGAATTGATAGAACAATTCAGGGATATGCAATTGTCTGTGGATTTGACACCGGGGAGAATTTGCTTGAATATGATTACTATTTTGAATAATTTAATGGAAGAAATTCAAGAGAAGCATAAAAGTGATCAATATTTGCAGAACGAGAAGGAGCTAATAAAGCAAGCTGCCGAGTCAGCATTTAAGGAAGGACTTAATGGAATCCTAAGGTTTGGAGATAAGATTTGTATACTAAGTGATTCGGAACTTAGAAGATTAATTCTTGATGAAGCCCATAGGAGCAAGTTGAGCATGCATCCAAGAACGACCAAAATGTATCATGATATGAAGCGGTTGTATTGGTTGCAAGGGATAAAGAGAGACACTGCTAAGTATGTATCATCTTGTTTAGTTTATCAGAAAGCAAAGGCTGAGCATCAAAAAATTTCTGGAATGTTACAACCTTTGGCTATTCCCAAATGGAAATGGGATAGCGTTGCTATGGACTTTGTTGTTAGACTGCCCAAGACTCGAAAGGGTTATGATTCTATATGGGTAATTATTGATAGGCTTACGAAGTCAGTGCACTTCTTGCCCATTAACATAAGGTACTCAATGGAAAGATTTACTCAGGTGTACATCGTCGAAATTGTTAGTCTTCATGGCGTACCCTCTAGCATTATTTTTTATAGAGATCCAAGGTTTACGTCAAGGTTTTGGCAGAGTTTGCAAGAAGTAATGGGGACAAAACTTTGTCTAAGTTTTGCTTATCATCCACAAATAGATGGTCAATCAAAGAGAACAATTCAGTCGTTGGAAGATCTATTAAGGGCTTGTGTGTTAGAACAGTCTGGAAGTTGGGATGAATACCTCTAATAGAATTCACTTACAATAATATTTTTCACTTAAGCATAAGGATGGCACCCTATGAGGCGTTATATGGACGATGATGTAGAACACCTTTGTGTCGGTATCAAGATGGGGAAAGTTTCATGTTAAGACCTGAGCTTGTGCAACAAATGACGAAAAAAGTTAAGATGATTCAGGAAAAGATACGGATAACTCAGACTCAACAAAAGAGCTATTCTGACAAGAAAATGACACCTCTTGTGTTTGAGGAAGGTGAGCATGTGTTTTTAAGAGTTATACCCATGACAGGAGTCGAACGAGTTATTAAATCTAGAAAACTCACTCTTAAATTTATCGGACCATATCAAATTCTTTATCGGATAGGTCCGGTAGCATACTAGATAGCTTCACCCCATTTTCTTTCCAATCTCCATAATGTTTTTCATGTGTCACAATTGCAAAAGTATATTCCAGATCCAGCCCATATCATAACGCCAAATACAGTACAATTGAAAGAGAACTTGACCTATGAGACACTTATTGTTAAGATCAAGGATAGGAGAGTGAAACAACTCAGAGGGAAAGTAACTGCCTTAGTGAAGGTAATCTGGAATGACGTAACTGGAGATGCAACATGGGAGCTAGAGGACAAGATGAAAGAACAATATCCATATTTGTTTTAATGTAAGAAAAATTTTGTGGACGAAATTCTTTTTAGAGGGGGAGAGTTGTATCACCCCGAATTTTTATTTTCTTGATATTTATGAGTTTTACAATATTTGTGAGTTTTTATGAATTTTTAATTTATTTTGATTATTTTATTATTATTTTGGATTGTATGTGTGTTTGAGGCAGGTCGAAAAAATAAAAAATTTTCGTGACTAAAAAATTTTCGACTGTTAACGCGGGGCCAAGGGAACTTACTAAACCCGAAACTGGAAATAGCTTTCAAAAATTTTATTTATCTGAGTTTTTGTTCCATTCTATTATCCATTAGATAATATTATTATCTATTGGATAATGTTATTATTCATTGGACAATAAATGACAGTAGCTTTTGTCCATTAGTTAATAACCACCGAAAAATATCTTGTAGGTGCTTTGTCATGAGCCTAGTCATGAGTTTCACCTTTCTTTCTTATGACTCACCTTATGACTAGCTAAGTGACTCACCTATGTGACCCACCTGCATGACTCATTAGATGACTCATGGTGGGTGACTCATTTTGGCCATCTTGCATGAAAGGAGCCCCACGGCCATGGAGACATAGGAGGACCAAAATTGGTTTTTGCTATCACTTTGTTCAAACTTATCATCTTTTCATGAAACCAAGAAACACAAAACTCTCTCATTTTCTCTCTTGAAGACTCACGGCTAAGTACCCTAAAACCATCATCTAATCTTCCATAATTCAGGTTAACCACATATCTTGAACCTACATACCATTCTAAGACACTTTTGTGTTGTGACCAACATCTAGTTCATCCATCTTCAAGCTCAAGTTCAAAGGTTTTAGGTGAAGTTCTTGAAACTTTATTTCTTGTTTCATTTTTAAAGTTCTAAGACCATATTTTGATCTATGGTCATCTTATTCAAGCATTAGATGTTAATATGTGTGTGTTTGTTTTGATTTTAAGAACAACTTATTGGTAGAAGTTTGCTTCAAAGAAAGGCATACAAGAAGTTAGGGAGCATCATCTAAGGTAAGAGGGAGATTAACCTCATCAACCAATTATGGTGATGAGGAATGAAATTTAGTTGTGGGTGATAAGTTCATGTGAGGATTTATTCACCATGTTTGTATAATTTTTATGTGATTTATATTTATTTGCTTTATGTGATTTTATTACTTTAATATTATGCATGAACTTGATATAGTAGAATTATGATGATTAAAGTATGTTGTATGCTATAAATTGTGTTAGAAAGGGAAGAAATTTTGGTCCCAATGACCATTGTGGCTCACGGCCATCATGCCCTCAAAAGGGTAATCCAATGCAAAAATGGTTTATTAAATGTTAACCTATATGATTTAGTGATAAGAAGTTTAATTAAGGAATTGTAAGATAAGAATAGAAATGAATAAATTTTATCATTAAATAAAAAGTGATTTTCGGCCATGATGTGAGAAAATAGGATTGAGAAGTAATTTGGAGACTTAAAGTATTTTATTTAAGATGGATTTTTAATAAGTCAAATGGAAAAGATTTTATTTAAAATTAAAGTAATTAAGGTTTTGGGAAAAAATGTTAGAAAATATTATTTAAAGGTGATTTAGTAAGAGAATATTGGAACTAAATTACAATTTTTATAATAAATGAGAAAAGTTTTAAATTGAGCTTAGAATATTAAGAAAATATTTAACGCAATTAAAAATATGTAGAAAAACCTGTTCGCGATTTAAAAATTGTGATTTTTAGCTACGCAATTAAGAAAATGTTTTAAAATTTTTACACAATTATGAAAATGCGATAAAAGTGATACGTGATTGAAATAACATCAATTTGCTGTCGGGCCGATATATTGGACCCAGAATTATCACTGTATGGTTGTAGCCAGTAGTGGCTTGTGATATGCATTGAGTCCTTGATCATGCATTATTTGACAGACGGTGTCTGTTGAGGCTTTTTGCCTAGAACATGAATTACACCTTAGTGTGAGTGCAAATTGCGCAGTGTAGTTCACGTGTTGATCTTGGAGGCATAGGAACATGGGTATTCCACAAGTGGACAGTTGGTAGCTCCACTGGGGCATGGTGACTGAGCAATGCTCCGACGATCTCGACCAAGCACTATTCTATTCATGTTCTGGCGTAAAATGTCTTGTATAAGCCATGATGTGCGCAATGAACAATTATAGCACTTGACTTGAGGCTGATGATATACAGACATATCTTCTGGATCATTCTCTCCAAAATTGTGTTTTAGCTCCATGGAGTAGGAAATTGGTACATTGTGTATATGCATAGTCAGTCATCATATTGTTGTGATATATATGTGTTTGTGTAATTATCTGATGTAATGAATATATTTGTTATTGATATATATGAATAGTATTGTTATTACTGTTTCTATGCTGCTTTGTTGGTATTGATGTAGGGGATCTCACCTCTTTATTATATTATCCTGTTTTATGCGTATGTTTGATAAAGGTTGTGAAGAGGATGGGGAAGGATCGCCTCCGTTTTGTTTGTGTTAACTTTTCTGAGTTCTGAGATGGCATCGAGACTTGGTTTACTCGGCTTTGTGAGAGTGCAGTTTCGAGGAGGCACTAATGCCTGGCGCCTTGACGCAGATATTGAGCGTATTATTTATATTGGAGATGTGACTGTGACCTTGAGTAGGACTTATCATGGGGTCACTATTTTCTCTTTTGAAACTTATGTGCATTTGGAGTTTATTATGCCTATTGGAATGTTGTGGGGTAGTCATCGTAGTACCCCTAGGGAGGACTCTGTTGTGTCGTCTGCACGGACTCCAGTCCGTAGGACCGTGAATCATCCAGGGTTTTTGTTAGCTGAAGAATCCGAGGAGGGCCCAGAAGAGGATCTGGATGAGTACTCTTCTCACTAGGTATATGATATTAGGCGAGTTTATATTCTATTCTGGTATATGTATAAAAGTTTTAAAAACAAAGGTTGGTTGTATATGATGTATATTATTTGGTTTGATATATCTTGTGTTCTTTATTTATTTTGTTAATTTTAAATTATCCACAAAAGAAAGTTTTTGAAAAATGTACATACAATATTATTTCTTTTATAACTTGGTTCTAGTTTAGTAAGTTTGAAGTTTCAAATGTAATACTCTAAAGAGGGTGTTACATACCCTATCATAAATAATCCCCAAAAGTGAGGACCAAGACATTCATAAAAACATCATGCAATACAATTACTAATTACTTCCTATAATTAGCTCCACAATTGATTTATATGTATTTCAAGTTCATTTCACAAACACTTCATTTAATACCCCTATTGGTGTCTCAACATTCACTAAGAAGCATAAACGAAGAAACTAAACCATTAAAAGGCTTCATTACATCACATAGTAATTTTTGAGAAAAATAGGGTCTCACGCCGCAGCACAACATGGCCATGCTGCAGCGCCTTTCCCTTTGTCCACTGATGCTGTGACACCGTTCTCAAGCACGCCACGATGCCCAGCTCTCGGGCTTCAATACTAGAATTGGCATCACATGCACGCTACGGTGCCACACAATCATGCCGCGACACAAGCTGCATTCTGCAAAATTTTGTAGGTGTGGTTACTATTCCATTAAGGAACAAACGTGTTCCAATAACTCAAACTCCAATTTTAAGTGATTTCTAACCTTTCTCAAGGTCCATTTACACATTGTAACTCTTATACAACTTTAAATCCACTCAAACAAACATCCATGAATCAATCAACCCCTAAAACCCCATTTTCATCACAAATGGTAACCAAAGGTGTCTAAGAGCTGAAATTCCATTATCATACATCCAACAACTCATAAACAGCCATCCTCAAGTTCTCCAACAAGATTTAAACCAAAACACCAAAATCACAACTAAAGCCTATTTCTCACATCATGCAAACCCCGATGATCAAGATAAAGGAAAAACAAAAGATGAGAAAAAACAAGGTTCCCCTACCTTTAGTTTTAGAAATTGAAATCACTTAGCAGCTCCTCTTTGGTTGATGCTTGACCCCTTTTAGCTCCTTGCTTTCCTCTTCTCTTGGTTCCTCCTACTAGCAGGCATGAGAAGTGAAGAAAATGAGACAAAACTCTCATTTAAATACACAAAATCAAGGCATCAGAAAACAAAAGAGAACCATGCAACACTTGGTCACTTAAGTGACTTAAGTGTACCCCCGATCTGTTAATAACACTTAGATTTCAAACAATCCAATTTCTTAACTTTCAACAAGTTTAAAATAAATCCTAAGATTCATCAAAAATCTTTCACCATTTTCATATTTTTCCATATCTGCTGGTAGTCAATCCAACATTAAAACACACAACCAGTATGCTAAAAAATGCCAAACTAACTCCAATTTACCTCAAACTTTAACCACACAATCTCCCACACATTTGTGAGCTAGAAATAAATTCTCCACATTTTTTTCATTAACTAAGCAGTTTAAGTCACTTCCGGAGCTAATAATAGTTATGTTTCACTCATAGTGTTACAACAAGGTGACTAAACGTGTTTAGAAGGCCACAAAATTAAACAGACATGTTAAGTAAGTACTAGGCTACCTCTGTATCCATATACAAGCCAAACATGTTTTCACGAGTGTTACACTAATCCTTCTTACTTTAGTGCATTCACAATATACATAAGTAATCAGAATTAAGCGCGTTACTTCTAACTTAAATAATAATTCTAATTCCACAATCACCATACAAGGCATTATAGAGAGCCAAGAGGGAAGAAAACCTCATATATATATATATATATATACACACACACACAACAAAAGCCACAAAAGCACGAGTAATACATAGGTTCCCATACAAAGTAAAACAAATATACAAAACTCTGCATAGAAGCAAATAAAATATATCTATTTCATTTGCTTCTTCTTCTTTGCCTTAGAAAAGGTCTTGACCTAGATTTATAACATCTTGATTTTTTATTTTTCTTGATATATATAAGTTTTATAATATTTGTGAATTTTTGTGAATTTTAATTTATTTTGATTATTTTAATATTATTTTGGACTATATGTGTATTTGAGGCGGACCCGAAAAAATAAAAATTTTTCCTGAACTAGAAAGTTTTAGACTGTTAATGCGGGGTCAGGGGAACTTACTAAACTTGAAACTGGAAATAGTTGTCAAAAATTTTCTTTATCTGAGTTTCTATTCAATTCTATCATCCATTGGATAATGTTATTATCCATTGGACAATAAATAGCAATATTCATGGAAAATATCTAGGCTAGTCAAACTTGATGGTTATGACACCTTTATGAATAACCAATGAGAAATAAGCTTGTAGGAGAAGCTTTGGATGTCCACCCTTGATCAAATCAATGGTTGTGAGGAGTTGTAGTGATCAAATTGACCACTCCTCTCTCCTTTTATCTCACGGCCATGAAGGGCTTTAGGAGACCAAAGTTGATTTTCTATTACATTTCAAAGTTATCATCTTTTTCATGCAAAACCTAACACAAAATTTTCTCTCATTTTCTCTCCCTCAAGCTTATGGCCAAGCTACCCTTTTCTACCTTCGAACCTTTCATAATTCTAACTAACCTTACTACTTGATTCTAAACACCATTCTAAGCAACTTTGGTGTTGTGATCAAGACTTAGTTCAACCATTTTCAAGCTTGATTTTTGAATTCAAGTTCTAGGGTTCTAAGGTGAAGTTCTTGATTTTTCAATTCTTGTTTCATTTTTGGAGTTCTAAGACCATACTTGATCTATGGTTACCTTAATCAAGCCTTGAATATGAATTCATATATGTTTACTTTGATTTTTAAGAGTAACTTGGTGGAGAAAGTTGACACAAGGAGACCTACAAGGAGTGTGGAAGCTACATCTAAGGTAAGAGGGAGATTAACCTCATCAACCACTTATGGTGGTGAGGAACACGAAATTTGTGTGTGATTATGTGATTTGTAATTAATTGTTCTATGTGATTTTAGTTCTTTGATATTATGCATGAATTTGTTATAGTAGGATTTTGATGTTTAAGTATGTTGTATACTATAATTTATGCTTGAGAGGAAAAAAAAATTTAGTTCCAAAGACCATGAGGCTCACGACCTCTAAGCCCTCCAAAGGATTAGTGGTAAATGCAAAATGTTAACCTAGAGGATTAGTGGTAAGAAATTTAATTTAGGAATTATGAAATAAAAATGAAAATGAATATATTTTTATCACTAATTAAAAAGTGATTTTCGGCCACTATAGTGAAATTAAGACTAAGAAGTAATTTGGAGACTTAAAGTATTTCATTTATGATGATATAAATGAGTTAAATGGAAAAGGATTTTATTCAAAATTAAAATAATATAGATTTTGAGAAAAATGTTAGAAATATTATTTAAAGGTGATTTAATAAGAAAATATTGGAATTTAAGTCCAAATTTTATATTAAATGAGAAAAGTTTAATTTTGAGCTTAGAAGATTGAGAAAATATTTTACGCGATTGAGGAAACATTGAAAAATTTGTTACATAATTTGAAAATATAACAGAAGTGTTATGCGATTGTGAAAATGTAATAACAATGTTACCCGATTGAGAGGAACAACAAGTTTTACTGTCGAGCCGATATATTGGACCCGAGAATATTACTGTGTGTTTGTGGCTGGTAGTGGCTTATAATGTGCATTAAGTCATTGGACATGCATTGTTTGATAGACGGTGTCTGTTAAGGCTATTATTGCCTAGGAGTTGAATTACACCTTAATGCGGGTGCGAATTGCGCAGTGTGGTTCATTTGTTGAACTTGGAGGCGTAGGAGCACGGGTATCCCACAAGTGGTCAGTTGGTAGCTCCACTAGACCGTGGTGACTGAGCAATGCTTCGACGATCTCGACCAGACACTATTCTATTCAAGAACTGGCATAGAATGTCTTGTATAAGCCATGATGTGCACATTGAGAAATTATAGCACTTGGTTGAGGAGACCGATATATAGACATATGTTCTAGATCATTCTCTCGAAATTGAGTTTAGCTCCATAGAGTAGGAAATTGGTTCATTGTGCATGTGCATAGCCAATCATCATTCTGTTGTGATATATAAATGTTTGTGGTAATAATCTGTTATTTGATGCAATGATCATACGATGCCATGAATATGTTTATTAATAATGTATATGAATAGTGTTACTATTGTTATTGTCTCTATGTTGCCATGATGGTATTGATGTAGGGGATCTCACCTCTTTATATGTTTGATAAAGAGTGTGAAAAGGAAAAGGAAGAGGAAGGATCGCCTCATTTCTGTTTGTGTTAATTTGTCTATGTGTTGCGATGGCGTCGAGGCCTAGTTTTCTAGGTAATGTGAAAATGCTGTTTAGAGGAGGCATAAATGCTTGGCGTTATGACGCTGATGAGGAGCATGTGGTATATATTAGGGAGGTGTCTGTGACCCTAAGTAGGACTTTTCATGGGGTCCCTATATTTTCTTTTAGAGCTTTTGTGCATTTGCATTTTGTTATGCCTATGGATTTTTTGTGGAGTAGTCGTCCTGTTACTCCTACGGAGGACTTAGTCGTTTCATCTGCACGGACTCCAGATGAGTACCCTTCTGATTAGATGTTTGGTATTAGGCTAATGTATGTTTTGGGTATTATATTTATATAATTATGTTTAAGTATAAAACTGGGTATGTATATGATGTAAATTATTTGATTTAACATATCTTGTGTTTTTATTTATTTTATTTATTTTTAATTTATTCACGAAAAAAAAATTTGAAAACCGTACGTACAATATTATTAGTTTTTATAACTTGGTTCTATTGGTAATTTGGAAGCCGTAAACGTGATGCCCTAAAGGAGGTGTTACAGGATTTATCACAGAAACAAATAAACGGGATGAGAATTCTCTATTCTCCGTAATCAATTTATAACATATGTCATCATGATAAGTCCAGCTGCTTCAGGGAAAAACAAGTTATACAATGATAACTAGAAATGTGGCATAAGCCAAAAACCAGTCCTTTCTCTTCCTGAGGTAGAAATTTCATTCCTTTATAAAACAAATGGGTTAAGCATCACATAATTAACTAAATCCTATGAATAGAACCAATACCAACAGATTATGTTTGTAATAGATAAATGAACTATCGCTCAAAAACTAGTGAAATATTCACATACTCCCTATATAATATTCACAAGGTAAACCGAAACTTTAAACTCACATCATTGTTCTAAAAACAAGATAATTGTCCATACAATTGTCATTTTTAATGAAATGTATTATGCCATATGATTATGCCTAACAAATGCCCTAAGAGTATGATTGTGAAATGCTTATGCAGATTTTTGCTTTAGAAAACACATGATACTTGCTCATTCCTAGGAACCCCGTCCCTTGTATTTTTCTAAGTAGGATAGGCAAAAGAGCCCTTCACACTACCTGGTAATGAGTGGACTCGTTCCCCTCGCAATGGTAAGATTACTAATACCACCTCATATATCGATAACCCTGACCATAATAGCCTTACTCGCTATGAGAATTTAGGATCTCTTATCCCATTCTCTGGCCAAATGTTTGTGCACATCATATAAGGTTACAATATGTAGGAATAGAAAGTTTAAAAACATGCAGAATTATTTTCAAAACCACATTTAAACACCACACGGTTCATATTGACCAAGTAAAAAAAGTAAAACTAGTAAACATGGAATTCCTAACTCAACTTATCACACAAAGGAGCAAATTCATGTCTTTAGCTTTTCCTATAGCTCAACCTTAGTAAACAAGGGAGCAGTCATCATTCATGCACCTTAAGCTCAACTTTCACCACAAAGGAGCAACACATGGATAATAATAGGCAAACCATGCCAAACAAACTCAGTTTAGTTGTATCTAGTGTAACATCGTAATACCAGTATCCTAATGTATATAGCATACAAGGAGATACTTAGCATTACAACATCACTACATACGTACTAATCTAATAATTATATCCATAATGTTCATTGAAAACATTACAAAGAGCCATATGAAATGCAAAAAACATAAACATCATAGTAAAATGCATATACATATACAACATTAGACTTAGTAACGGCTTGAAGTATTACATGATTCTTTACATTACAAAGAAGTACTAAAAGATACAACATTTATAACATAAACTATACAGCTACTCTAGTCTTTAGCTTTCTTTTTCTTCTTACTCTTGGAAGAAGTTTCACCTAGAATTACATGATAACACAGCGGGGTGAGAAACAACATTTCACAGTATGAGTAATCAAAATCAGTCATACATACACATAATAACATAGTCTTAACAATTACGAGTAAGACAAGTCACATTCTTTACAAGGTCTAACTTTAATAACTAGATAAACCAAGCTAAACATTTATACATTCATTCTTACATACTTAACTCATTAAGATCTAGGCATGTTTTACTAGAAATGTTGACTTCTCATGTTTACCCCCTTGTAGATAAGAAAAACTGAAATTTCCACACTACATGCAACCATAGCACTTGGTTAGGAATACTTGTCCCCTTAGGAACTTCTTGACTCCCTTCCTTCTTGGCCAAATGAACTCACATCATATAAGTCACATTAAAAGGTAGACAATGCCTACATATCCTAGTTTACTTATAACTAATACCCCTCATCATCACATCTATAGTGAAGCTAAGTAACAATAAGTTACTATAGGTGCTAGACTCTTATCTATAGCAAACCCTTACTTTTGGTTGCTTTAAATACCATACATATCTTATACATACCAAAGGATCATATTCTTATTGATTTACCTCTAGTAGTGTCATAATCATATCCTAAGACCATCCATTGTTCTTAGATGACCAAAGGCGTAGACTTTCTCATCTATTCTAGGTAATAATTTCTCTCTTGAAAATATTTCTATTTGTGCCT
Source organism: Ormosia semicastrata (assembly GCA_029884595.1). NCBI lineage: Eukaryota > Viridiplantae > Streptophyta > Magnoliopsida > Fabales > Fabaceae > Ormosia > Ormosia semicastrata. The sequence goes on from JAQQTO010000060.1 coordinate 85,204,534, forward strand.
TAACGCACTTTAGGAAACATATATAAATGATCCTATTTAGCCAAGAACTTCAAAACATCAAAAATGACATTTTTAGCCATTCTGGACCTCACGCCGCAGCACAAGACTGGGCACACCGTGGCGCCCTAGCCTCTGCCTGCTAAAAACTAATAACCTGCCTTATGCACCACGACATGACGTTGGTACACCATGGCACACTCAGAAAGTTCAACCTCATGCCACGACACGGCATACTCACGCCGCAACGTTCATAGCAGAAACCAGATTCTGAAAAATTCTGCAAAACTGTGGTACTATTCCATTAGTTCTTTTTATAGATTTTGGCCATTCCAAATTAGTTTCTAAGTGATTCTAAGTCCCTAATCAGTTCTTAAATACATAGGAATCATCAATCACTAACTTAAAGCTCTAAATTTGGATTCAAGCACCAAATCACACATAGCTTGACCTAAACCCCTCTTTTGGGTATCAATGGTCTAAATGAGATGTTCTAAGCTTCTATCTTATACTTATGCTATGAACAAGTCATAAATGACTAAAGAAACACATCAAATACCTCTAGAACTCAATTTGGCCTATTAAGCACCAAGGGTGCATCAATGGTGAAAAGAGTAAAAAGAGATGAATATGAACATAAACCCTTACCTTTGGCAGCTATGAAGAAGAATCAAGCTTGGATGGATCTCAAGCCTTGGTTTTGCCCTTGGCTTTCCTCTTTCTCTCTTCCTCTTCCTTGGTCTTTGCTTCCTCTTATTTCCTCCATTCTCTCATGTTTTCTTTTTTCAGATTTCTGAAGCATACAAACCATGAGTAGAGGCTTATAAAGAGAGAACAAACGACTATTAAGACCTTAGGCCATAATTGATAAATCTTAATTTACTAAAACACTCAGATTAGATAAATCAAGATTCCTAACATCCAACAACTTTAAAATAAATACTAGGATTCATATAGAAAGTCGTTTTGCCATTATCTGATATTTTCATATCTGCTAGTGGTTAATCTGGCTATAAATAGACAACCAGTTTACCTAAAAATGCAAAACTAACTCAGTTTACCTTGAAACTTTAACTGTAACTTGTTTCATATATTTGTGACTTAGAAATAAATTATTCATATTTATTTCCCTCATCTAAGAAATTTATGCTACTATCTGAGTCATTTTAAGCTACTTTTCACACTCTGATTTGCATCTAAGTATATAAACTAACTAACATTGTCACAAAATTAAACACGCTGATAACTCCATGAAATGTAGTTATTTATGCCCCATATTTGTGTTTCATGGCATGCTTAATCCTTGTTCTTATACATATTTGGAAGGTTTTATGCTCATATTTATGGAATTCTATTTTGAGACTTTCTTTTATGTTTTTGAGCAATTTGTGCATATTTATTGATTGATTAAGTAGATTTATAATTATATTTAAGTTGGTGCTTTCTTTAATGCAGGAAGGGCTCAAAAGAGACAAATTGATTCAAGCCAAGGCCCAGCATTGGAGGAAAGAAGCCAAGGAGCCATTCCAGAGATCCACGTCGCGGCACAAACATGCGCACGCCGCAACGTGATGGTTTCAGCCAACGCAAGTCAGAGAAGAACATGGCCTACCACGTGTTCTCACACATGGGCTCCACGCCGCGGCGTGGGCTTAATCACATCGTGGCGTGCATCGGCGAGCTGAGCCTATTTATTCTATTTTTCACGTCATTTTCTCCCCCTCTCTTAGTTTTCTCTCTTAGATTTTAGGTAGTTTAGGGTTAGAGGCTGCGGTTGGGTCCTCCATTGGAGGTGGAGATAGAGCTTAGGAAGCTAAGGATGGAAGCCCTCTTTCCATTGGAGGACGATCTGAGCTTCAATAGCGAAATCCATAAGCTTTCTCTTTCCCCCTTTGCTCTTTTCTCTTCCTCATTTCTTGAACATGTATTTTGATTTGTATTTTCATGTTCAATGATGTAGGAGCTGTATTTAGGGATGACTTTGAATCCTTTTTATGAATATTAATGATTTGTTCTTCTCTGAGTTTGAGTGGATCTTTGATTTTGTTCAATCATATTGTTCTTAATGATCTTGAGCGTTTGGCCAACATTTAAGTTAATTCGATAAAGTCCAATGAACCTAGACGTAGGGATTTGGGTTTCAGATCTTATGTGTGATTGATGCATGTTCGATTCTATTCTAATGGCGGGATGAGTTAATTCGCTAATGGGATAGAAATATACCTCTTAGTCATGCATAACACGTGTTTAAGAATAGACCTTAAAGAGTGGATTTTGTGTTAGCTCTCAAGGACACTTAGTGAGTTAGGCAATTGAAACCATGGTTAGATAACCTAGACATAGGCATTTAGATAATGTAGATTCTCAAGCTAACCTAATCATTGCATTCATATTTATGAATAGGATTGGATGTTGTTGGTTGAAGTAAAGGGTGAAGAAGAATCTCCCTAATCTCTAACCATTATCTTTACCGCTTTTTAGTCTTTAATTTCTTTAATTACTTTTCTCTATTTTTATGTTCTTGAATAGAATTAGGTAAGCTATTGGTTAATACTTAACATTAGAAATAAACTTATCCTCGTGGGAACGATCTCTTACTCTGTATCTTTATTACTTGCGCGACCCGTGCACTTTTGGTTAGCAAATAGGCAAACTTGTTTTGGTCCTAACAAGTTTTTGGCGCCGTTGTCGGGGATAAGACATTATTTCCCTATTGCTAATATTGACAAGGAGTTTACTTATTTTTAATTCAAGTTTTGTTTTTAGTTTAGCTCAATAAGTCCATTTGCACATGTTTTAGTTCTTTAGCTTTAAGTATTTAATTATACTAATAGTTTGATTTTGTGTTTTCTTGCATTTTTGTTGTTTGCACCCTATTTAGTTCATTCAATAAGTCCATTTGGATATGTTAATCCTTTAGCTTTTGTAGTTTTGTTAAGTTTTTGTGTTTTTGTTGTTGAATTGCTTAAATATGTAGTTATAGTTTGATTTTGTGTTTTTGTTATACATTCTGTGTTTTAAGTTTTTAGACACATTTTGGAGGTGCTAGGGGCCAAAATGGAGCACTAATTCTGACAGAAGCTGGTCTGCTGCAGAATTCTACAGCATGACTTCTCACATCGCGGCGTAACCTTGCTCCAAGCCGCAGCCCACGCGTCTCTGCCATATCAGGAACACGCACCAGAGATCTCCACGCCGCGGTGCATACTTGTCCACACCGTGGCGTGGCACCCTTGTTTTTGCTTTTGTCTGTTATTTTTCTAGTTTTTCTTTATTTAATAATGCTCAATTCTAGTTAGGCTACTGTTTTGACTTGCTCAAATACCCTATAGACCATGAACACCAAGAACACACATTCACTTTAGTTTGGGGGAGTATCATTGCATGTTTTCACCCTTAATGCTTAACGATTACACATGTTTTGATACTTTAAGTATGTGCTAATGATAGTCATCATGCTTTCATGATTATATCCTATTTTGGCTATTACTGGTGGGCTGTTGATAAAAGTTTCAATTTTTAACATTCTCTACATGATGTTATGCATGCTTGAATGAAAAATGATGATTCTTTTGAATGCATGATTTGATGCCATATGCTGGTGTGTGATGGTTGGCCAATGATATAAATATTTGCGATTGTCCTCAATTCTTTTGTGAAACCGTTTGCGATCTTGAAGCATGCTTAAGCAATCATGTTTGTTTTTATGCATGATGTGGTTCTCACTTAGATGCTTGTTTAACTTTGGAAAGATATGAGTGTTTGTCTAGAGAATGTCTATGGATTGTGCATGTGGATGATTTCTACTATCCTTGAAATTGTTTTGTAACTCTCTTGAGGTGAAATCCTAGATTATGCATGATTGAGGAAGTGATTAGGACAATATTTGGACCGGTTGAGCCTTTCAAGCTTACCCTTATAAGATTATATCCCTAGGTCCCCTTTTGAAGCTTTCTAAATGTTTGGCCTTCTATGTTCTTCTTTTACCCTCATATTTCCTACCTTGTATCCATTCTAATGCATGTGAAAGCATTGCAATCTTTTCCTTCCCTTTATGTTTATTGAGTGTATGCTATGTTATTTCCTCACTTGAGTCCATTATTTAGGGTATTTATGTTGTTCAATACAAAAGTGGCTTGAAGGAACCATTTGCTATACAAAATGTTATTTTTTTCAAAGAAAAAGAAAATACAAAAAAGAGAAAAAGAAAATAAAAGAAAAAATAAATAAATAAATAAAAATGAAAAAATGAAAGCATAAAAAAAAAAGCATTGAGTGGTTCTGGATAGTTTTATTTGTTTCATTTTGTATACCCTTGTTGTAGTGACTCAAGTCTTGAAGTATCATGTTATGTTTCTCAATGTTTGTATGTTTTCCATTCCCTTTATTTTTCACCCCATTACCATTGGCCTTTCATTACAAGCTATAAAGTCCCTTTTGATCCTCAATCATATGTGATTTACATTAGTGGAGAGAAAGAGTTGTGTACAATTTTGTGGAATCTTGATTTGTATCCATGTGTAGGTTCATAAACTTATCCGGATGAGCATGATTTGAAAAAGATAAGTTTAACTTGCATGTTTGTGGGAGATGTCATGTGCATGATTGGAAGCTTGATTGATGGCATATTAAGGATTGGTATGTGATGAGCTTAACTGTGAGGCATGCGCATTCTTTGAGGGCAATTATAATCATTGTGCACTGTTTCTGGTTGAAAGAAAATTGAATTTATCATTGTTGAATGCATGTGAGCATGAATTGTCAAAGTGAGTTTTCTTAGTCATACTTTGTGTTACTCGAGGACTAGCAACATCTTTAGTTTGAGAGTGTGATAACTCCATGAAATGTTGTTATTTATGCCCCATATTTGTGCTTTATGGCATGCTTAGTCCTTGTTCTTATGCATATTTGGAAGGTTTAATGCTTATATTTGTGGAATTTTATTTTGAGACATTCCTTTATGTTTTTGAGTAATTTGTGCATATTTGTTGATTAATTAGGTAGATTTACAATTATATTTAACTTTGTACTTTCTCTAATGCAGGAAGGGCTCAAAAGAGACAAATTGATGCAAGCCAAGGCCCAGCATTGGAGGAAAGAAGCCAAGGAGGCATTCTAGAGCTCCACACCGCGGTGCAAACATGTGCACGCCGCAATGTGATGGTTTCAGCCAGCGTAAGTCAGAGAAGAACACGACCTACCACGTGTTCTCGCACACGAGCTCCACGCCGCAGTGTGGACTTGTTCACGCCGTGGCACGCATTGGTGAGCTGAGACTATTTATTCTATTTTTCATGCTCTTTTCTCCCTCTCTCTCAGTTTTCTCTCTTAGGTTTTAGGTTTTAGGTAGTTTAGGTTAGAGGCTGCGACTGGGTCCTCCATTGGAGGTGGAGATAGAGCTTAGGAAGCTAAGGATGGAAGCCCTTTTTCCATTGGAGGACGATTTGAGCTTCAATGGCAAAATCCATAAACTTTCTCTTTCCCCCTTTGCTCTTTTCTCTTCCTCATTTCTTGAACATGTATTTTGATTTGTATTTTCGTGTTCAATGATGTAGCAGTTGTATTTAGGGATGACTTTGAATCCTTTTTATGAATATTAATGATTTGTTCCTCTCTGATTTTGAGTGGATCTTTGATTTTGCTCAATCATATTGTTCTTAAGGCTCTTGAGCGTTTGACCAATATTTAAGTTGATTTGATAAAGTCCAATGAACCTAGACATAGGGATTTGGGTTTGAGATCGTATGTATGATTAATGCATGTTCGATTCTATTCTAATGGCGGGATGAGTTGATTCGCTAATGTGATAGAAATATACCTCTAAGCCATGCATAGCACGTGTTTAAGAATAGACCTTAAATAGTGGATTTTATGTTAGCTCTCAAGGACACTTAGTGAGTTGGGTAATTGAAACCATGGTTAGATGACCTAGACATAGGCATTTAGCTCATGTGAATTCTCAAGCTAACCTAATCATTGCATTCATATTTATGAAGAGAATTGCATGTTGTTGGTTGAAGTAAAGGGTGAAGAAGGATCTCCCTAATCTCTAACTATTATCTTTACCGCTTTTTAGTCTTTAGTTTCTTGAATTGCTTTCCCCTATTTTTATGTTCTTGAATAGAATTAGGTAAGCTATCGGTTAATACTTAACATTGGAAATAAACTTATCTTCGTGGGAATGATCTCTTACTCTGTATTTGTATTACTTGCGCGACCCATACACTTGCGGTTAGCAAATGGGCAAACACGTTTTGGCCCTAACACATGTATGTTAAGCAAGTCATATGCTACCTTTTGAACATATACACAAGTCTAACATATCATTTAGGGTATTACATCTAGTACACCCTATCATCACATCTCAAGTGATACCAAATGCAACCTCATGTTGCTCAAGGTCCTAGATAACAACCTATAGCAATCCACAACCATTAGATGCTCAAAGATTCATACATTTACATATATGCTAGGTGGTCATTTCCTTCATGAAATACCCCTATTAGTGTCTCAACACACACTTGAAAACATGTATGAAGGATCCCAATGAGCAGGAAACTCTATTTCCTCAAAAAGAAACACATGGAACACTCGGCCCTTAGGCGCCCACTTTCCAGTGCTTAGGTGCTCTATGACAGCAATGCTTTCCAAGTTTATCTATCACTAGGTGCTTAGGTGTAACACCCTCGATAACATGCTAGGATTGTATAGGGTTACAGGGGTAGCCTAATACTTGCTTGACATGCATGTGAAGTTTGGTGGCAAACTGAGTTAGTTTTGACACTTTGCCGCAACACAGAAGGTCGAAAGTGGCCTAAAATGACTCAAAAAATAGTTTTAAAGGTGAAGTTAATGGAAATAAATATGGATAATTTATTTCTAAGTCACAAATGAGTTAAGTATAATGCAGTTAAAGTTTGAGGGCAAACTAAGTTCGTTTAGTATTTTTAAGCACACTGAGTGAGTGTTTTAGTACTAGATGAACTTAGTGCAGATATGAAAAAGTATGAAAATGAGGAGTTTGGTAATTAGATGAATCTTATGATTTATTCCAATACCTAAGGAAGTTAGGAAACTTGAATTGGTATAATTTAAGTGTTCCTAACATATATAAAATATCTGATAACCTTCATTGTTATTCTTTAAGAAGTCAAAAGACTTCTTTTTCTCCAATCTTCTCTCACAGCAGCAAAGGCGAGAAATAAAGAAAAGAAAAGAGAAGAAAGGAAGAGAAAGGAGAAAGAAAAAGAGGAGAAGAAGAGAAAGAGAAAGATCAAGGCCAAAAGATGAAGATCCACTCTACAAAGAGGTAGAGGTGTTTGTTTTCTTCCTTTACTTCTCTCTTCATCTTGTTTTTCTTAGTTAGATGCTAGTTTCCTACTCCTTTTATTGAAATGAGTTAGATACTAGCTTGTTTAGACCATGGAGTGAAAAGTTAGTAGAAGAATGGATTCCAGATTTGAGTTTGGATTTTTAACCAAAGTTTGAATAAGGTTTATATCACGATTAGAAGTTTTGTATGATGATAGAAATTATCTAGAGATTGAGTTTGAAGGAGAAACCTTGATTTGGAATCAAGATTCTGTAGAAATGAGTTATGTAGAATCCTTTTTGATTAACGGGTGCTCAAGTGCCAGAGTTTGGGCACTCAGGCGCCCAATGCATCGCAGAATAGAGCAAGCGCTTTGGGCCGCTGGCACTTAGGCGCTAGTGTTTGGATGCTCAGGAGCCCATTGTCCTGAAAGATTTTCTTAGCGTTGCCCTAAGAGTGCCCAGGCGCTGAAGAATAGGTGTCCAGGCGCCCAAAACAAAATTTAACAGATTGTTTTCTAGTGAACAATTGAGCTACCCTAGTGGTTTTAATCTCTTAATTATGTCTTTTAAAGAGTATTGAGATACTAAAATAAGAATTTCTGAGAGAAAAGGATTGACTTGCATACAAGGAAAAGTATAAGAAAGTTTGTGCATCCATTAAGCATGGATAGCCATAGATAAAAGTCTAGTTCCTTAAGCAACAAAGGGTTGCATAGACATCACTTGGGAAATGATGAGAAAGTGAGATACAAGTATGCAATTAAGTTTAGCAATAGCGAAGTGCTATAGTACCTAGTTGGCAAGAATAAAATGTCATAGTGCATGAAAGCTCTCATAGAGTTAAGGTAGAGCTAGTAATGCATGGAAAGGAAGTATGCTAAGTTTGTTTGGCAATAGTGAAGTGCCATAGTGCATGAATGCTCTCATAGAGATGAGGTAGATCTAGTAATGCAAGATCAAACCTAGTATAGAGAGTTTATATAGTGGTTTTGTAAGAGTCAGACATAATACCACATTTTTCATACAAAACACATTTTTCACATGCTTGCTATTCCTAGCAGTTTGAGGTAGTGGAAAGGTCCACTTAGTTTTCAGTTTATGGTAGGCTACAGGAGGTTACATATTCCCTCCCGACTTAGTAGACTAAAGGAGATTACATGTTCAGATAATAGATTCCTTGCCTACCCAGAGGAATAGTCAAGTTTCATAACTTCTCATGGCATTGCATTTACACAATCATACACTAATGTTTAAGCATATTCATACGTCATACAATCATTGCATTACTTAATATTTGCTTGTATTTGTCATATGTGATTCTTTTGTGTATGTGTGGCTTTGATCAATGGTATTTTACAATTGTATGGGCGGTTGCTTAATATCATTGATTATTTTTGTGTGTATGGTTTTGCTCAATGGTATTTTACAATTATATAGGTAGTTGTATAATATCATTGATTGTTTTAAATTTGAAATAATCCAGAGATAAAACTTGCTTCGAGATATGATGTGTATGAAACAACATCATATTTTGTTCTTGTTTTGCATGCATTTTTAGGCATTTTAGTTTCTCTTTTTATTTGTTTTTCCTTTAGTTCGGATAACTATGGTGTTTGTGGTGTTGTTGTGCAAGATTGGTGCTCAATTGGCCTTCAAATGAATAGAAAGCTTGCATGATTGAAGTTGGAGCTTTACGGATAGCAAATTGGCGAAAAAGACTCATTCCAGAGAGTTCCACGGCCTGCCCATGGAATTTCCCATGGCCATGGATCGAGCAGCTGCATGAAGAAGCCAAAGCAAATTTCCAGAGAGTTCCATGGTCATGGAACTCAACAGCAGTTCAAAATGCCTTATTCCAGAGAGATCCACGGCCAGCCCGTGGAATTTCCCATGGTCGTGGATCGTAATATGAGATAATTGTTAAGTTTTGTTTTTATTTCTTTTTATGGGTTGGGACCAGTTGAAACCCTAGGGGTATAAATAGATGCTCTGAATGTAATATTGGGGTACAAATTTCTGTTTTAAGGAGGCATGTTTGGAGGCTCTCAATCTTCATCTTTCTCCTCTCTTCTTTCTTTGTTATGGGTTTGGATGTTCTTTATATTGTTTTCTTGTTTCTTCTTCTCCATGTCTGAGTAATTTCTTTTGTTTCTAGGATTGGGCAATGCCCTTTGGTACATTGATAATGATTAATTGACTTGGTTTACTCCTTTTATTAATCTTGAATGTTCTTTGATTCAATTCTTATTGCACTTATTCATGTGAATTTACTAGCCACATATTTGCATCTCATAGACATTTAGGGATGTACTGAGAGGTGAACCTAGGTGTTGGAACCATAAGAATTAAAATTAAGGTCTAAATCATGAGAGTAGGTTTAGCTTTTCGAGGACTTAATGAATTACCATAAAGTGTAATGGGTTCAATTTAAATTCAATTACCACGAGAGTAGGATTTGGTTTAATTGGGCACGGTTCTTGTCTCTTGAGAAAGAATATTAACTAATTTAGGGTAATTCACCTTCAATTGAATTTCAATCTTGGATTTGTCTTGTATCATTGTGGTTACCCCCAATCTTGGAAGCTTTCTTGCATTTGAAAACCTGTCTTAACAACTTGCTATTTTTGTTCTCAATTTTTTACTTTGATATTTATTTATTTAATTACTTTGTTACTACGTTCTTGTCAATCAACAATTATATTCACTTTGTTTAATTTAATTGAATTAATTAATTAATTGATATTCATAGACATAGTCCCTGTGGATTCGATCTTTTTATTACTTGACAATGAAATAGTACACTTGCGGATTTCACACATCTAGATATCACATAGAGTGTGAATGTGATAGCCCCTTGAGTTATGAAAAGTAGTATGTTTGATAGTTCCAAATGTATTTATGATGTTTATGGGTTGTATGTTCATATGAATATACGACTACTGGTATTGGGACACTGATATTGAGAATTTTTTTATTCTCACCCCATGTTGTAACATCCTAATACTAGAACTAATAATGTATCCGGAATTACATATTAGTATCTAAAATTTAGTATGTCACATATGAATATCTAAATTTTTTTATAGAAATAGTTTGAATAAATATCAAAATAAGAGACTTTCGCAGAAGCATAATATACATAAAATGTGAAATGAATAATATAAAAAGGTTACATCACTGTACATAATACACATCGATCGCCTCGTCGCATGAAATCACTATAACTACTTACTTAAAATCTAAACAAGGGCACTAACCAAGTCTTCATACCCAATCTCCATCTTGCTTGGCTGTCCAGATCCCGCTTGGAATTATCATGGAAATCATGGAAGTAGGGGGTGAGAATCATAAAATTCTCAATAGTTTATAACAACTGTGTCATCACAATAATCCTAGCTGTTTTGGGGGAAAATCATTTCAAATCATTATAGCATAATCTGTAGGAAGGTGGTGAAAGCCAAATCGAGTCCTTCCACTTCCCGAAACAGAGGTTCATTTTATAATATTTATCAAAATCATTTGAATGATTAAATCAATCATTAAAATTTTCAAAATCTCAAATTCTTGCCACCGAATCTTATTCATCAAAATTTATATCTAAAATCATAGTTTGTTTCATCAAATCTCATGGAATTTCATAATTTTATATCGTAATTCAAATCATCAAATCTCGAATCATCATCTCGTAAATCCTTTCACCAAATATAAACAAATTTTATTTATATCATCGATTATCAAATCATATTAAGAAAATATCATCTATCAAGATTTATATCTCAAATCATCAGGACACATGTGTCATCTCAAATTAAATGGTATGGAGGAAATTATCTGTCCTCATAATACCGATCACCTGGTAGTAGCCTGCTTTCAGGTTAGTGCACTTCAACCCATTCATAGCTCTCTCTACACAAGACTACTCTAGGTAACTAGGCCATATCAATCTCAATCAACCACAACAATGAGGGAATTGTCCGTCCTCATTTCAAGTGGTGAGTAGAGAGGGAATTATCCATCCTCAACTACTTTGATAGGGAGGGAATCATCTGTCCTCACACTATCGATCATCAGGGATAGGGGAAGTTTGATCCGCTCCCACACTATCCAAGATTTAGGATAACCCTAAGTAAAGAGGTCTTCCTCTACTACTTGATGTTTAGGGAAGCATGGGTAAAGAGGGAGGTCTTCCTCAACCTCAATTACTCTGGCATACCCCCAAACCTAAGTTGTTGCTAGTCCTCAAGCAACACAAAGTACGATCAAGTAAACTCACATAATCAATTCATGCTCATATTTATTCCACACTTCAATTTTCATTTAACCACAACTAGTGCACAATGATTGTTTAAGCCCTCAAAAGATGCACATGCCTCACAACTAAGCTCAACATATATGCAATCCTAAACATGTCCTCAATCTAGCTTCCAATCACATTTCCCATAAACATGCAAGTCAAACTTATCATTTTCAAATCATGCTCATCCAGATAAATTTATGAACCTACACATGGATACAAATCAAAGAATCCACAAAATTCTAATCCAACCCTCTCTCTACTAATGTAAATCACACATAACTGAGGATTAAGAGGGACTTTCATAGCTTATAATGTAAGGCCAAGGGTAGTGGGGTGAAGAACAAAAGGGAAAGGATACACAACAAACATTGAGAAACATAAACATGTTAATTCAAGACTTAAGATCAAGTGAAACTATCAGGGTATTCAACAGTGAAAGCATAAAACTTGCCAGAACCATTTAATGCTTTTCGTACTTTTCTTTACTTCATTCATTCTTTTGTTTATTTTTTTTCTTCCTTTTTTTTTTTCTTTTTCTTTTGCAAAGCAATGATTTTTTGTTTGAGTGCATTTGGTTCCTTCAGGCTTATTTTGTATTGAAGATATGAATACCGCTAATCACTGAACTCACTTCAAAAAATAACACATTATGAACTCAACAAACATTGATGGTAAGAAGAAAATGTACTACTTTCACATGCATTAGAATGGTTAATAGGTTAATGAACACATTGGTAATGAAAAACAAATAAGGCCAAACAGTATAAGGCTTCAAAGGGGACCTATGGATATCATCATATAGGGTTAAGCTTGAAAGGCTCAAATGGTTCAAATAATGCCCTAATCATTTCCTCAATCATGCATAACCTAGGATTTCGCCTCAAGAGGGTTGGAGAATAACTTCAAGGATAAAAGAAATCATCCACATGCACAATTCATAAACATTCTCTAAACAAACACTTATATCTTTCCAAAGTTAAACAAGCATCTAAGTGGAAAAACACAGCATGCATAAAAACAAACCAGATTGCATTGACATACTTCAAGATCTCAAATAGTTTCACAAAACAGAGGGCAATTCACAAGCATTTATATCATTGGTCAACCATCGCACACTAGCAAATGGAAATATGTCATGCACTCCAAAGATCCATCATTTTCTATTCAAGCATGCATAACATCATGTACAAAGTGTGAAAAATTAAAACTTGCATCAATAACTCACTAGTAATAGCCAAAATAGGATATAATCATGAAAGCATGATGACTATCACTAGCATATACTTTAAATATCAAAACATGTGTAAACATTAAACATTAAGGGTGAAAACATGTAAAGATACTCCCCCAAACTAAAGTGAATGTGTTTCTTGCTGCACATGGTCTATAGGGTACCTGAGCATATCAAAATAGCAGCCAAATTAGCACTGAGCATACTAAATAAAGAAAAATAGAAAAAATAAATAAAAAAAGACAAAAACAGGGTGCTGCACCACGACGTAACCATGCCTGAGCCGCAGAGTGAGTAAAAAGCTGGAGAATTCTATAGAAAACGTGCACATGAGCCACAGTTCTTAGAAGATTGCGCCACGGCATGAGAACTCAACCTACAGAATTCTGCAGGGAAATGGTTCCAATTGCCATTTCTGTTTCAATATGGCCTCAAGTACCAACAAAATGTGCCTACAAACATAAAACACAGAATGTACAACAAAAACATAACAAAAACACATAATCAAACTATAACTACATAATTAAGCAAATCAACGACAAAAACATAAAAACTTGAAAATAAAATTATTTACAACAACAAAACATAAAAACTTGAATTAGAACTAAGCAAACTCATTGTCAATATTAACAATATAGAAATAATGCCTTATCCCTGGCTGTGTATCAAGTTTGCCCCAAATGGTTTTATATGTTAAGTTTTGATGATGATAAATATAAGACAAAAAGAATACTTTGCTTATGTTCTATTGCATCCTATATAGAGCATATCCATTGATAAATATCTTATTTAGATGTATCTATGAAAGTTTTATATGCATGTTAAACTAACTAGAGTTATACATTTATGAATCATGTATATGAAGATATTGAATTGTGAATTTGGACTAACTATGCTTGTTTAAGTGAGTAATACTTTGTAGAATAGTCCAAGTATCAAGAATGAGCTTGCAAACAAGAAAGCAAAGATATATATTAAGCTCAACACAAGGATAATGTGAATGCCTATCTCATGAAGGTATGGATAACATCAAAGTCATGTCAAAGACCAAGTCCAAAGGAAGATTAACTGGTATAGCTTTTAGGACTTAGGATCTTTATGTAAGAAGCCTTATGGATATCTCAAATATGTTTTTCAAACCTTTAAAAATGGTTTTCACATGTTAAAATGTCCAACAAATAAGTTTTGAAAAGCTAGTTATGGTAATAGTTCAAATCCTTGAAAAATAGCAAAGTTTAAGTTTTGTAAAACTGACCTTTGGTCACTCTTTTGATTATATCTTTCAAAATACTTTGAGTTTTGTTTTGAAACTTCTTTCATTTGAAAATAGACTCAAAGATCTTTCCAATGACTGGTCATTTGCTTTAAACGGATAAGAAATGAAGAAGTTATGATCATTTGAATTTAGTTTTCAAAATCTGTGAGGAGTATTCGAATACAACTTGAGGTATTTGAATACCACAGCATAAAAACGTTCCTGAATGAGTTTTTTTTTTAGGGGCATTCGAATACATGATATGGTATTCGAATACCACATGCCTAAAAACGTTCCAGACTGTGTTTTAAATAGAGGCATTCGAATACCTCTTAAGGTATTCGAATAACAAGCTTCAGAATTGCCTTTTTAACGTGTTTTAAACAGAGGCATTCGAATACCTCATTTTGGTATTCGAATAACCCATATAAATGTGCTTTTCACGATGGTTGATATCAGTGGCATTCGAATACCACAATAAGGTATTCGAATAACCCACGAAATTCTGCTTCTGGGTTTTGAAATTGTTACGTAAACGTATTTGCTTTAATTATCACATTAATGACTCAACGACTATTTTCTGTTCAAAGGCTCTATAAATAGAGGTCGTGCCTCACGTCTGATATACACAAAATTTCTGAAATTATTTTGGATTTGCTAAAATGCTGTTTACATAATTCTCTCTTTTTCTCTGTGCTCTTTTGGTAAATTTCTGAGATATTCTTAGAGAGCTTCATAGAGCTTCAAATTGTATTATTTACTCTGAGTGAGAGTTTCTCTTCATCTATATTTCTGTTCTTCTACATTGAGGGTGAGGTATCCTTCAAGATTTGTAAAGGGGGTGAGGTATCCCTCTAAGGTTTGTGTAAGGGTGAGGTATCCTTGCATCTTTGAGACTTTAGCACAAGGGTAGAGTTTTCCTGTGTGTGAAAAGTGCTCTTTTATGTAAAGGTTGCAAGCACCTATTGAAGCTTGTACATATAGTGAAAAATCTCGAACTGTGTTTCGGGGACTGGACGTAGACCACAAGTGGTTGGTGGTCGAACTAGGATAAATATCGTGCCTGCTCTTCTTCTCTTTATCTCTTTATTTTGTGCAATCTTTATTTTATGCAACTTTATATTATTGCACATTTATTTATTTGCTATTCTTAAAGTTTTTATTATTCATCTCGTAATTTCTTTTATTTTATTTAATAGCTTAAATATTTATATTTATTTTAAGAGCATTTGCGAAAAGTTTTTTATATACCCAATTCACCTCCCCTCTTGGGTAATGGTTGCCATGACTAACAAGTGGTATCAGAGCTTCGTGCTCTGGTAAAAGCTTAACCGCTTAGAGTTAAAGATCCTTACTTGTGAGCAACCTTGAAAGTTTTTCAAAATGGAAGGTTTTGAAATTGATAAACCACCATTCTTTGATGGTGCGAATTTCGTTTATTGGAAAACTAGAATAGAAATTTATATGCAATCTATTGATATTGATTTGTGGAATATTGTGCTAAATGGATTTACTTACAAATCAAAACAAACTTGGAATAGTTTTGACAAAAAATGTTTTTCTTTGAATATTAGAGCTATGCAAATTTTGAGAAGCAGTTTGAATGATGATGCTTATGCTACAATTAAAAATTGCTCTAGTGCTAAAGATATATGGGATGTTCTTAATGCTATTTATCGTGCTAACGATGATTTTGTACATAAAGTTGCATATAGAAAGCAAGAAGAGCAAAAGTCATTGAAGGAAGCCTGTCATGAAACGCATGCTCAAAGAGATGCTCAAACAGCAAGCCAAATGCCTCTTGGTGACTATGGTGCTCAATTTGAAGAAGAGGCAAAGCAAAGCAAAATTAATGAGGAAAAAGGTGATTCTCTTAAATAGCCAAGTGTGCTAGAAATTGAGACCACCTCTTGTATGGCTAAAAAGGACTTTGAGGTAAATAATTCTAAACTATATTACAGTCCTTCCTATGATGAGTTGCAAAGTGCATATTATGAATTGTATGATGGTTTATTGAATTTAGAAAAGAAAAACTTATCGTGTTTGGAAAACATTTCCTCTATTGAAAATGAAATTGAGACTTTAAGAAATGAATATGCTTTTCTTAATGAGGAAATACCTTTGAAATATGAAACCTCATCTTCTTGTGAAAAGTGCATTAATTTAGAAAATCAAGTTGAGGACTTATATTCTAAATTTGTCAAAGCTAATGATTGTAATTGCTTAAATTTTATGCTTGTTAATAAAAATAAAAATAACATTATTACACGTGAAAATTCAAGCAAGACTTATGGCAAAATTAATTTAGAATATAATAACAATAAAATGCTTAAGTTTTTCAAAAATAATATTCAAATGATTAAGCCATCATTAAATTCAATTATTTGTAATTTTTGTGGTCATCTAGGACATATTTCTCATTTATGTAATTATAAAAGAAATCTTTATATGAGAAATTGTATGGTATGGGTTCCTAAAAATCCTAAAGGCCCTAATACTAATATTCAAGGACCCAAAATGAAGTGGGTACCAAAGTGTCCTCCTAGTATTTCAATTATGCAGAATATTTTTCAAAAGGATGGACAAATTGGTCAAAATAAAGAGGAATCATCAAGGAGAATGCTTCTAAAGCTTAATGGTAGAAACTTTGATCAAAGAACGAAGATGGCTTCAACCAAAGCTTCTCAAGTACAAAATGTAGAACTTGCAAAGTTCAAGACTCCAAAAGAGAAGCAACGGATAAGAAAAAGTATTTCCTTGATTACCAAGGCCAAGGTATCAAAAGCTTTTACCTCTTATGCATATTTACTTAAAAATGATAATAATGAATATGAGGTATATTCCTTATAGGCCTTTAGGTAAAGGATAGAATCATGTGTACTTGATAAAAAAAAATTGAATATTAAATATAGCACATGATTATATTCCTGTTACACCCTTTGCTCACTGTCTTGTATATTTATTGATCATAAGATAGTCTATAATGCCTATGTATGCTTTATATGCTTTAAAATTGTCTATATATCATAAAAGCAAGCATGTTATCGGCTATGTGCTTATTGGTAATTGATTATTTAATTTATTGTGCTCAATTTACATATTATGAAAAACTAATCTTTATGAGAGCATAATAGATTAATATTCGAAAACTAACACACAAGGACCCAAGAAAATGTGGGTACCAAAAGTCAAAAATTAAAGTGTGTTATAGGTGTGCTTGAAGGCCAAGAAGTGACTTTGACATCTTGAAAGTGGCTGCTCCAAGTACAAAGACCAGAAATAATTTCAAGCTCACTTCCTTGTCTCCATGAAGCATGGACTTGCAATCATTGGATAAGTGAAACTTGTGTTATACTTTTCTAGCTTTATGTCTTAAACATGTTTTTCACGTTAATATGCTAGATAAAAGTATGCTCATTGTTTTGACATCCTTGAGCATGAGTTTTTGTTTAATCATGACTTAAAATGAGTATTTGTGTTAGATGGTTTTATCTTGTTTTATCCTTTTCTAACATTATCCTTGGTTGTTTCAAAATATTTTTGTAAGAATCAAGTATTTGGTTTAATTGCCATGAATGCATGTTAAAATGAGTGCTAAATTGTGTGGTTGTTTTTAATCTTTGCAATTATTATTTGAAAATCCTTCTACATATTAATATGCTAAATAAAGTATGCTCCATACTTAAAATGACATGTCTAATGAGAAAATCCTTGAGCTTGAGCTTTTGATAAATCATACATACGATTAAATATTTGAATTTATTGCTTAATTATGATTTCATCCTTCTTGAATTATTATTGACTTAAGTGTCGGAGTTATCCCGAAATCATTTTTGCAGGTATTCCATCAAAAGGTATGCTTTCGTCTTTCAAAAATGCTTTTTCTGGACATAGATATGTGTTTTCTTGTTTAGTTATTCGAATACCTTCACATGGCATTCGAATACCTTTGATGTTTTACGTGCAAACTTTCATTTTCTTGTTAAGGCATTCAAATACCATAGTTGCTACATGAGAAAACCTACGTTTTTTTGTTTAAGGCATTCGAATGCCTTAAGGGTTATTCGAATACCCAGAGGCCTTTTTGTCTCAGTCCACGAAACAGCTCTCTGGAGCATTCGAATGCCATCAGGGTTATTCGAATACCCTGTGGCTTCCTGTTTCAGTTTCTCTCTAGAGTATTCGAATACTTCATGAGCATTCGAATACCTTTAAAAGTATTCGAATACTTTCGTTTGACAGCCAAGCTTATTCTGGTAATCTATTCGAATACCTGGTGTCGTATTCGAATACCCTCTGTCTGAAGGCTGCGTCTTTTGAGCTTAAACAATCGTTGCATTCGAATACCATGAGGTCTGGGCTTTATTCAAATACCTACTCATGTTTTTAATCTTTGCACCTTTTGGTTTTAACCTCTCTTGCTATTCTTTGTTTTTTTTTTCTTACCCCTGCTTCTTTTTTAAAAAGTTTCTGCTACATTTGTTATTGTATATGTTGCCTAGCATTAATAATCAATATATGCTAAATTCTTTGTTTGTATTATCTAAAAATATGCACTTAATGATATGTATGAAAAATGCAATTGGCTATTCTTTTGATGATTATATGTACTTAGTTAATTTGATCAATGAAATAAAAATTATTTTGTCCTTGTAAACTCATTTGTTATTATTTTAAATGCTTATATTCTTATGAGTTTGGCATAATGACTAACTTCTATGGATCCAAAATTGATGGATACCAAAGAAAGTACTTTGAATTATTTTGTAGGGTATCAACTACCTCAAGCAAACATGTAAATGGAATAAGTTCATTCAACTTGAGGATAGTGAAGTTTAAAAGGACTCAGCTTTTAAAGGGGTGCAAATAATTTCTATTCCTTCATGAAAGCTTGAAGCTTGGAAGTTGGTGGAAGTGAGAGTCATCTACGAAAATTCAAAGAGTACACTTTTGGTGATATCAATCTATTATCCTTATCTATGCTTTAAATTTGATATCATATGATATATGGAGACGTAGAGAGTTATGTTATACCTTTACATGTCTTGCATGATCATTATTTGCCTAAAAACGCTTAAATAAGTTTTGATGATAATCATATATTTCATGAATCATGCCTTAAAATGCTTAAATATTCTTTTTTGGATTCAAGTGCATATGTGCTTCATGCAACTAATATTGCATGGTTGATAATATGATACATACTTTAAAATTATATATCAACCTGAATTGTGCTTATAAATGGGCTTATATGATATTTGATGCTAACCTATATTTTAGAGGACTTTCAAAGTTAGCTTTGCAAGTCTCTCTATGTGTTTCAAATATAGCCATCAGATTTTTACATACAAGCATATGTGGATAAATGAGAAAAGTTGAATGGAATTCAAATGAAGAGGAAGATAAAGAAGACTTTCTTCTAGTGCAATGGAATGGAGAATTCAAAGAAAGAAAGCTCAAAGTTAAAGGACCAATAAAGAAGGATCATCGCTCTTTATCTATCTCAATAAGTATCTCTATCCTTAAGCTATTATGGTATATGATATGAATTATATGATACTTGTTGATAAATTGATCTTAAAATGATTAGATGCTTTCCTTACATGAGAAGTATGCTTAGCATTGACAAAGTGCCTAATTGGATATTAACTTGCTATTTTGTCAGTGCATTTAGGGTGAATGATATTAGTTCTATACATACTTTAATTCCTATAGCATATTTCATCAAGGAGATGTACTTATGTTCTTTAACTTGGTTTAATCTATCTCAATGAATATATGCTTTTCATATAAAATATCTCTACCTTTCTAAAATACTTTTGAAAATATAATGTGCTCTTGTAAAATTCCTTTTGAAAGGGGGAGAAGTTTTAAAAATGTTTTTTGATTGATGGATTAAAAATAAAAAATCTTTTGCCTTACTTTTCTTTAAGGAAATATGCTTATATGATTTTCGCATACATATTTCCTTTATCTTTTTTTTGATAATATGCATATTTTGAGGGGGAGCTTATCTCTTAAATTGTTGCTCATATCCTATAACTAACAAGTGGTATATCTCTTGGCTAACAAGTGGTAAACATTTTATATCTTTTGCCTTACATCTCTGTTTGATTACATAAAGTGTTTTACTGTTATCATATGCAAAATGTTGACATGACAAGCATTGCATGAATAATCCTCTATATCTTGCAAGCTTATTTATTTCATCTCTCTATTCTTGACTCATATGTAAAATCTATAAGGGGGAGAAAATATTTTTTTTTTCTAAGCATTTTTGTTGATGTCAAATAGGGGGAGTGAAAATTGGAAAGAAAAATATATGCTTGATATACTCATTGTTTGATCTTATTGTTTGATATGCATGAATATCCATTCTTGAATATTGCTCATCAACATATTTTTTTTCTTTGGTGATTTGTCATCATCAAAAAGGGGGAGATTGTGGATATAAGTTTGCCCCAAATGGTTTTATATGTTAAGTTTTGATGATGACAAATATAAGACAAAAAAGAATACTTTGCTTATGTTCTGTTGCATCCTATATAGAGCATATCCATTGATAAATATCTTATTTAGATGTATCTATGAAAGTTTTATATGCATGTTAAACTAACTAGAGTTATACATTTATGAATCATGCATATGAAGATATTGAATTGTGAATTTGGACTAACTATACTTGTTTAAGTGAGTAATACTTTGTAGAATAGTCCAAGTATCAAGAATGAGCTTGCAAACAAGAAAGCAAAGATATTAAGCTCAACACAAGGAGAATGTAAATGCCTATCTCATGAAGGTATGGATAACATCAAAGTCATGTCAAAGACCAAGTCCAAAGGAAGATTAACTGGTATAGCTTTTAGGACTTAGGATCTTTATGTAAGAAGCCTTATGGATATCTCAAATATGTTTTTCAAATCTTTAAAAATGGTTTTCACATGTTAAAATGTCCAACAAACAAGTTTTGAAAAGCTAGTTATGGTAATAGTTCAAATCCTTGAAAAATAGCAAAGTTTAAGTTTTGTAAAATTGACCTTTGGTCACTCTTTTCATCATATCTTTCAAAATACTTTGAGTTTTGTTTTGAAACTTCTTTCATTTGAAAATAGACTCAAAGATCTTTCCAATGTCTGGTCATTTGCTTTAAACGGATAAGAAATGAAGAAGTTATGATCATTTGAATTTAGTTTTCAAAATCTGTGAGGAGTATTCGAATACAACTTGTGGTATTCGAATACCACAGCATAAAAACGTTCCTGAATGAGTTTTTTTTTTAGGGGCATTCGAATACATGATATGGTATTCGAATACCACATGCCTAAAAATGTTCCAGACTGTGTTTTAAATAGAGGCATTCGAATACCTCTTAAGGTATTCGAATAACAAGCTTCAGAATTGCCTTTTTAACGTGTTTTAAACAGAGGCATTCGAATACCTCATTTTGGTATTCGAATAACCCATATAAATGTGCTTTTCACGATGGTTGATATCAGTGGCATTCGAATACCACAATAAGGTATTCGAATAACCCACGAAATTCTGCTTCTGGGTTTTGAAATTGTTACGTAAACGTATTTGCTTTAATTATCACATTAATGACTCAACGGCTATTTTCTGTTCAAAGGCTCTATAAATAGAGGTCGTGCCTCACGTCTGAAATACACGAAATTTCTGAAATTATTTTGGTTGTGCTAAAATGCTGTTTACATAATTCTCTCTTTTTCTCTGTGCTCTTTTGGTAAATTTCTGAGATATCCTTAGAGAGCTTCATAGAGCTTCAAATTGTATTATTTACTCTGAGTGAGAGTTTCTCTTCATCTATATTTCTGTTCTTCTACATTGAGGGTGAGGTATCCTTCAAGATTTGTAAAGGGGGTGAGGTATCCCTCTAAGGTTTGTGTAAGGGTGGGGTATCTCTGCATGCTGAGACTTTAGCACAAGGGTAGAGTTTCCCTGTGTGTGAAAAGTGCTCTTTTATGTAAAAGTTGCAAGCACCTATTGAAGCTTGTACATATAGTGAAAAATCTCAAACTGTGTTTCGGGGACTGGACGTAGACCACAAGTGGTTGGTGGTCGAACCAGGATAAATATCGTGTCTGCTCTTCTTCTCTTTATCTCTTTATTTTGTGCAATCTTTATTTTACGCAACTTTATATTATTGCACATTTATTTATTTGCTATTCTTAAAGCTTTTATTATTCATCTCGCAATTTCTTTTATTTTATTTAATAGCTTAAATATTTATATTTATTTTAAGAGCATTTGCGAAAAGTTTTTTATATACCCAATTCACCTCCCCTCTTGGGTAATGGTTGCTATGACTAACACTGGCAACGACACCAAAAAAACTTGTTTGTCCCAAAATAAGCCATAAGTGCATGGGTCATTCAAGTAATAAAGTGAAAAGTAGAGATCGTTCTCTCAAGAATAAGTTTACTTCCAATGCTAAATATTAACCAATAGCTTACCTAATTCTATTCAAGAACATAAAAATGGGAGAAAGCAATTAAACTAAAGACTAATCTACAAAAGTAATAAAGATAATGGTTTAGAGATTTAGGGAATCCTTCTTCACCTCCTATTTCATACTAATGACTTGGAACCCTTATAAGCAACATCAATGAATTATTAAGTTAGCTTGAGAATCTGATTTAGTTAAAAGCCTATGTCTAAGTTAATCAACCATAGTTTCATTTACCTAATTCACTATGTTTCCATAAGAACTAGTACAAACTCCACTCATGAACGATCTATTCCAAATCACACACTATATATGTCTAAAAGATATATTTCTATCCAGTTAGCGAATTAACTTATCTAAGCTAATTGAACTCATCAAACATGCATCAACCATACATATGATCTCAAATCCAAATTCCTATGTCTAGGTTCATCAGATTTTAACAAATCATTCAAAAGCTGATCAAACTTTCAAAAGCATTAAGAACCATATGATTGAACATAACTAAACATCAATATATACTTAAAATATAACATAAACATCAATAATCATAGAAAGGATTCAAAGTATCCCTAAATACATCTCAGCTAATCCATGAACACAAATTACAACACAAAAACAGTGCTCAAAAGATAAAGAAAATAAGAGAAAGAGAAAGGAGAAGGAGGAATCTTATTAGATGTGATCCTTGTAGCTAAAATCATCATACATAAGGAAGATGACCTCCATCCTAGCCTCCCTTGGCCTCCTCAGCCTCCAACCATGAAGTCCTGGCCGCGGCTTCTCTAACACCTAAAAATCATCCTAAGAAAATCTAAAAAAATTCTATTTATAGGCTCAGTTCTGCACCTCATGCCGCGGTATACACTCTTTTGTGCCGCGTCATGCATTGAGTCGGTCACCTAGCGCCGTGGCTCACACTCCTTTGTGTCGCGGCACTCTAGCCTCGGGTCTAAGTATGGCAACTTGATGATGCAGTCTTATGCCGCAGTGCGTAATAACCTGAGCCGCGACATTCTCTCTTGGAATGCCTCCTTGGCTTTCTCTTGGGCTTTTGAGCCTTGAATCGCTCCAATTCCTCTATTTTAAGCCCATCCTACATTAGAAAAATCACCAAGTTAAATATAAATTATAAATCCACTTAATCATTTGCATAATATGCACAATTTGCTCAATAGCATATAGAGAAACATCCAAAGAAAATTTAATTAATATAAGCATAAAATCTCCTATATATGCATAATAACAAGGACATAGCATTCTATGAAGCACAATTATGGGGCATAAATAACTACATTACATAGAGTTATCAATAGAGAGATTCTTAAATTCCCTCTTACCATTATCCAAAACTTATCCTAGTACAAGGCATATCCAAAACCCAATCGGCCTAGTTCCACAAAAGGATACCCATGAGAGAGAAAAATCATTTTTCATCAAATATCTTGAATTATCATATCATCAAACATGCATGAATATGCATATCATAGTTTCTCTCAACATGGGTATTCAAATTCATTAATCTCATTTGATTCAATCATCATGAAATCATTTCTCAAATCATCAATCTTATTTGATTCAATCATGCCATGGCACAAGGCCTCACATTTCATCACATAAACAATATAATAACTCATCATGTTATCATTCATCTTATAGATCAAACATATCATAGCCACTCATTCATGAGATCAAGTGTTCTTAAGGTCCTATGCTTTTGCATCAATCTTGGATTCATGTTTTTAGACAAGATATCTGGTTAGCTCAAGGTTCTAACCGATTATCATTGGCTAATCAAGTCAAATCGTATGTCACATAACCAATTATCATCATTGAATAACCGATTATGGACTTTTCATTATGTTTCTATTTTAAAACAATAACCAGTTAGGCCTTGGCTCTAACGGGTTATTTCATAACATAACTCTCTATTATGTTACAATGATCGATTAGGCCAAGTTCATAATTAGTTATTGTCGTTCAAGGAGGTTCTGCCATGAGACAATAACCAGTTATGGCTTGCCCATAATTAGTTATTGGGGTATTTCTAGATGAGCAATAGAGCTTCAAGAGAGGGAACCCCAAAACTAACTCATTCTTATATCTAAACCAAGTCAAAACTCATTAATCATGGAACTAAAACATCATAAGATAATCTAACAAGCATGGGTAATTCTCAATCTATGATTTTGTAACTTTTTCAAGGGCTCAAAATCTTCATTATTTCAAGTTAAAGATCAAACTTGGTTTCTTAAACCATTTCTTGTGAAAATCATGGTTCCAAATCCATTAATTAGCAAACTTTCTTTCAAAATCAAAAGAAAATGAGTTTGATAAGAAAGTTTGAGAAAACACCCCCTACCTTGCCTTCCTTAGCTTCTTTATTTTGTTTCTCTTCTTTGTTTCTTGGTCTTTCCTTTCTTGATCTTCCTTCTTCCTTCTAGTTTCTTGCTCCCACTAGCTTATCTTTTCTCTTCTTTCTTTGTTTCTCTTTTGTTGGTCGTGGAACTGAAGGAGAATAGAGAGTGAGTGAGAGGGAGGTGTGAGCAATAGAGAATTCAGAGAAGAAAGAAGCGTGAAGGAGTAGGGAAAATGAGACAGAGAAGCAAGAAAAATATCTTCATATTAGGTAGGGGCTACAGCACGGAACAATGGAAAATGTGAGAATGGATTTCAAAAATGAAATTCAACTGTATACTTTATATCAGCTAAAGATACTTTAATTTCTCATAAATGAATTTTCCAACTTTCATAAGTCTTGTAGAAAATAATAAAATTTCATTCTATTTTTTGTATCACCATTCTGCCATTTTCCTTATATTGCTTCATCAGCCTCTCAAGCTTTAGTATCCTTTCCTGGATAAAATTACACCTCTGAAATTGAATCAAGAAACTCCTAAATATCCATTCTTAGAATTCTTAGCTTAGAAATAAATCTTCCTTATTTATTTCTAATTTTCTCAACTATTCAATCTAATTTCTGAACTATTTATCAACTTCAGTGTTATAGATTTATGCTCAAATCATTCCAAACCATTATCAAAATCGTCAAATATCTTCTGTCAATTTTATTGAGCTACTATAACTCTGATTAAGTCTATTGGGTTGGAGAGAATGTTAAAATTCTCCCATCCTTTTTATAAATTTTGTCCTCAAAATTTGATTCATCTCATTCAAAAAGCTCTAGATAATCCTGCACTATTGTGGTTTCTAGGTCTCATGCGACATCCTCTGAGTCGCTTCCATCCCATATTACCTTCACTAAAAGAATTATTTCCCTCTGAGTTCTTCCATCACTCCATTCACGATCTTTACAGGTCTAACCGCACAAGTTAAATAATTTTTTAACTGTACGGATTCATTCTCTGTGATATGTGAAGGATCAGAAGTACACTTTCAAAGTTGGGAAACATGAAAAACATTGTAAAAGTAGGGTAGCCAGGGGTGGTTAAGCAATCACATAGGTTACTAGTCTGATTCTTCTTAAGATCTGGAAAAGATTAAAGAATCGTGAGTTCAACTTTTTGGTCTTTAGGGCTTTACCAACCTCTCTAGTTAGAGTGACTCTAAGGAACACATGTCCTCCTTCATCAAACCTCAAGGGTCTCTTTCTCTTATTCACATAGCTTTCTATTTTCTTTAGACTTTTAACATTCTATCTCTGATCATTTCAATATATTTCATGGTCTATTGTACCAAAAGCTTTTTGCAAGGCTTTCCAAAATCTTGAGGTGGATCTGAAATCTTTTTATGATATTATACTTCGGAGAATTCCATGCAATTTGTCTATCCTTTAAAGATATAACTGGGATATTCTATCTAATGGCCAGTTAGTGTAACACCCTAGATAATCATGTTAAACTTGTAAATGGTTACAGAGGTAGCCTAATACTTGCTTAACACGTCTGTTGATTTTTTATGACTTTTTGAGCATATTTAGTCATTTTGCTGTAACACTATGTGTGGTAAAAAGTTGTTATTTGCCTTAGAAATGACTTAAACTACCCAGTTAATAGAAATAAGTGCGGAGACTTTATTTTTAGGACACAAATGTGTAAACTGTGCTACAGTTAAAATCTAACAATAATCGAAGCTAGTTTGGCATTTTTAAGCATACTAGTTGTATATTTTAATGTCAGTTTGACTATAAGCTGATATAGAAAATGGTGGTATAGGTAAAACAAAAAATTTAATGAATCTTCAGAGTTATTTTGATTTTATTGGAGGTTAGGAACCTGGATTTGGTAAAATCTAAGTGTTCTTAGTAAATCGAGATACATAACATAGCCACTTAAGTGACCAAAGTCACTCACGACAGCCTTGATATTTAAGGCTTGAGATGAGATATTTTATCTTATTTTTCACTCTTTTCTCTCTCTTCTCTCACAGTTGCAGCTACCAAAGGAGAGGCAAAGGAAAACTAAGTAAAGAAGGAGGAAGAGGAGGAAAGAAAAAGGAAGGGGAAAGCTAACGCTTTGTCATCTTCACCATCTTTGATCCAAGAGGTAGGGGTTCTTGTTCCCTTCTTTAAACTCTCATCTTTTCTATTTTTCTTTACCCCATGCTTTGGTTGGGCATGTTTAGGGTAAAAGAAATAGGTCCTTGGGGGTAGTTTCCATGGTTTGAGTTGTAGCAACTTGTTGGAAGCCTATTTGAGAGTTGTTTTGTGTTGAGGGAAGCTTGATGGTTAGCTATGAATCTTAGGAATACCCGTGAAGTTCTTAGTGGATGAGATAGGAAAATGGGTATTTGAGTTAAAGATTCTTGAGTGAAAATCTGTGTAAGATGAGATTAATTTTGGTTTGAGAGTTGTAAAGTGGTTTGGGGACCATACTTGTGATTGTAAATCAGTTTAGAACTGAGTTTGCTAGCAAAATAGTTGCGTGAGACCCAATAGCACAGTGGCTGCGCCACTTTTCTCGTGCATTGTTGCACTAGATAACCGATTATCATGTCTTAAAAATTGGTTATTGTATAATATAGAGAACTAGTAGCACAAAAATAACCGGTTAGCAGAGGTTGCTAACCAATTATTAAGAATTAACTGAAACTCACATTTTGAGTTGTAGAATAGTGCCTAACCGATTAGCAAGGTCGCTAACCGGTTAGTAAACAAGGCAGAAACCCAATTCAAAGGGGCATAACCGATTACCAATAGACAATAATCAGTTATGCATTGAACCAAAATAGATTTTTTTTGGTTGCTGGACTTGAAACAAGACTTGTATATGCTATATAATCATCACCTAAGAGTTTGTGAAGGTACTCTACAAAGCTAGAGCTCTAAAGAAACTTAGTTCATTCCTTAAGAGTTGAAGTTAAGCTTGAATGGTTTGTGAACCATGTGTTGCTCTCTTTCTTTTTGTTAAGGATGGGTTGTGACCAAAACCTAGAACATGAATGACTCCTTTGTGAGATAAAGTGAGTGGTAAATGCATGTTTGCTAGTGTTTTATAACACTTGGTCAGTGAAAACTTTGTGAAGTTTTAATGTCATAGGAATGACACATAGAATGAGTATGTGAATGTTCTTAAAAGAATATGTGGAAACCTCATGGAGGAGGATTTCTTACAGCTATAAGCATTGGGTACAATCTCGTGTAGGAGGATACTCGATGTGGTGTTGTGTGTTCTTTACAAAACCACTTTACATGTTTTCTCACACACTTGCTATTCCCACATATCTGTCAATGGTATATGAGATGTTAACAGTACACTCATTGATGTCAGATCGAATAATCCATTCATTGCCATGTAGTGTTAAATGGTCGAGGCCATACTACTCAAGGAAATACAAGGAACAGAGTTCCTGGGAATAGTCAAGTTTTCATGACATTTACATGGAATTGGTGTTCCTAAAAATGGTATCACAACATTATTCATCATTTTACTTCATTGTATAACCATTGTCTTAGGACATGTTAGGCATAACATACCACAAAACAAGCATTGCATTTGCATGGTAATTGTATTGGCAGTTACCGTAATCAACGTTATTTACAATTGTATGGGCAGTTATATAATATTGTTGATAATTTTTTTTTCATGCTTGTTTAGGAATATAGTTTGCTTGAGAATGCTACATAGGGTTGCTATGTAAGTTATTCTTTTGGTAGTAAGTAGCGATTTTTATACCTATTGTAAACTTATTCCTAACACTATTTGTTGGTTTATTCTTTGTGAAAGGATAAATGTTGATTTTAAAATACTTATACTGAGAAATTATGATTTCTCACCCCGATTGTGGTTTCATGTAAATCCAGGAAGAAGCGTATCAAAAGGAAAGAGGAAGTTGTTTGAAGACACATAGTTTAAATTCTCTTTTAGGCTAAGCTTGTATTTATTGTATATTTGTTTAGTTATTTAAAGCTATGTATGACATTACGCCCTTCTGAGGCAGTGATGTATATGTATAAGTTTTGTTAACGTGGCTTTCCATAATTATTTGTATAAATATTTTGGGTTTTGTGTGTGTTATGATCTTGTAGTAGCATGGCTCGTATTGGTTATTCTATTATCTGTCGATATATCGAGATAGCAATATCAGAATGTTACATTTTGGTATAAGAGCAGTTCATTCTGTTAAGCTAGGGTATGGACTGACTATGCTTAGACATGTTTAGAGTTAGTGGTGTATTTCTTGTCTCTTACATATGATTTTTAAATGAAATTGCATGACTTGCCTTGTGTTGTGTGTTATTAGCTACTGTTGTACAGTTACATAATATTGAAACTGTCGCTCAATATATCTTATTTCTGTGTATATAGGAAACTATGGCACCCATGAGGCGAGCTAGAGAAACTAGGAACACACCTGGTGAAGGCATCAATATGGCTGCAGCTATGATGGCAATGATGGATGCTATGAGGTAGTAAATAGAGCAGACAACTGTTATCGTAATGAGAGAGCAGGCAGTAGTAACTGCTAGGATACTAGAGAGGTTGGGACCTCAGCAACCGGTACCACCACCACCACTGCAGGTGCTAGTTGGGAGAAACTAGAATTTTCTTGATATTTCAGAGTTCAGAAGGATGAACCCTCTAATATTCAGGGGCGACTACGATCCAGTGAAAGTTGAAGAGTGATTGGATGAGATTGAAAATATCTTTGAGGTCATGGTTTACTTGGACGAGCAAAGAGTATCCTTCGCTTCCTTTATGTTAGGGGGAGAAGCGGAGCAATGGTGGCAAGGTGCCAGAAGATTGCTAAAGGAGGCAGGGATGCTGATTACATGGAAAGTATCACAAAAACACCTCTTTGGAGAAATATTTTCCCAAAAGTTTACAAGATGATAAAGAGATGGAGTTCCTTGGCTTTCAACAAGGAGACATGACAATTGGGCAATATGAGGTGAAATTTAATGAGTTGTCTAAGTTCTATTCTCATATGAGGCTCAATCCAAATGAGAACTAGAAGTTTGTCAAGTTTGACTCCGGATTGAGGGGAAGTGTTAAAAGAGTAGTGAGGCCTTTGGAGATTAGAGATTTTCCCATCCTTTGTGAATAAGTGCAGAATCGTGGAGTCTGATAACCTCCAGTTTCAAGCTGAGCAAAAATCACAAAATCTTCAGAAGAGGATTCAGGTGGATGATGGATCTAGAAAAGGTTTTTCTAAATCCAGTTACCCACAAGTTATAGGTGAGCAAGTTCAGGTGGAGACTGTGGAGTCTAAATGTCCTAAGTGCGGAAGACCACATGAAGACAAACCTTGTGCAGTTTGCTTTGCGTGCGGTCAACCGTGACACTTTGCGAGGAAATGCCTATACAAACTAGAAGATATACCCAGTTCTAGACCACAAGGAAGGGTGTATATTCTGAAAGGGAACGAAGAGGCGCAACCTTCCGACCCTATGCCAGGTAACTTTTGAATATGAGATTATGTTTTTTATGAGACCTTAGGATTATTAGTATAGAGAGACTAAATTTTGGGGACAAAATTATAAAAAGGGGGGGGGGGAGAATGTAACACCCTATATAATCATGTCAGACTTGTAAATGATTATAGAGGTAACCTAATACTTGCTTAACATGTCTGTTGATTTTTTTTGTGACTTTCTGAGCATATTTAGTAATTTTGCTATAACACTATGTATGATAAATAGCTGTTGTTAGCCCTGAAAATGACTTCAACTGCTTAGTTAATGGAAATAAGCGTAGAGACTTTATTTCTAGGTCACAAATATGTGAACTGTGCTATAATTAAAATTTGAGAATAATTGAAGCTAGTTTGACATTTTTAAGCATACTGGTTGTATGTTTTAATGCTAGTTTGACTAACAGCTGATATGGAAAATGATGGTTTACGTGAAATAGAATTTTTATTGAATCTTCGGATTTTATTTTGATTTTGTTGGAAGTTAGGAACCTGGATTTGGTGAAATCTAAGTGTTTGTAGTAGATCGGGATATATCACATGGCCACTTCAGTGACCTAAGTCACTCATGACAACCTTGATATTTAAGGCTTAAGATGAGATATTTTATCTCATTTGTCACTATTTTCACTCTCTTCTCTCATGGTTGCAGCTACCAAAGGAGAGGCGAAGGAAAACCAAGAAAAGAAGGAGGAAGAGGAGGAAAAGAAAAGGAAGGGGAAAGCTAAGACTTCGTTATCTTCACCATCTTTGATCGAAGAGGTAGGGGTTCTTGTTCTCTTCTTTCAACTGTCATATTTTCTATTTTTCATTACCCTATGCTTTGGTTGGGCATGTTTAGGGTAAAAGAAATAGGTCCTTCATGGTGGTTTCCACGGTTTGAGTTGTAGGAACTTGTTGGAAGCCTATTTGAGAGTTGTTTTGTGTTGAGGGAAGCTTGATGGTTAGCTATGAATCCTAGGAATACCCATGAAGTTCTTGGTGGATGGAATGGAAATCTGTGTAAAATGAGATTAACACACTTTCTTTTGAGCATCATAGCAGAAACATTAAGCATCTTCCTACTTAAAGCATCTGCTATGATGTTGGCCTTTCCGGGATGATATTAAAGTTGGAAGTCATAGTCCTTTAAAAATTCTAGCCATCTTCTTTGCCTCATATTCAGCTCCTTCTAATCGAACAAATATTTCAGGCTCTTGTGGTCACTATAGACATTAAAGGTTGCCCCATAAAGAAAATGCCTCCAGATTTATAATGTGAACACAACGGCAGCTAACTCCAAGTCATGCGTAGGATAGTTCTTCTCATGTACTCTCAATTGCCTTGAAGCATACACCACTACTCTTCCATTCTACATAAGGATGCATCCTACACCCTGATATGAAGCATCACAAAACACTTCAAAAGGTTCATTGGGATCGGGTAGGATCAAAATACTTATCGGGTAGGATCAATACTAGCAAAGTAGTCAGTCGTCTCTTCAACTCTTGAAAACTCTCTTCACATGCATTTGTCCATAAGAAAGTTTGATTCTTCCTTGTAAGCTGAGTGAGAGGTCCTGCTATCTTAGAGAATCCTTCGATAAATCTTCGATAATAACCGGCCAATCCCACGAAGCTATGAATTTCTATCACTGTCTTTGGTCTTTCCCATTAGAGAACTGCCTCCACTTTCGATGGATCTATTGCAATTCCTTCCTTTGGAATCACATGACCCAAAAACTGAACCTCCTGCAACCAGAACTCACACCTAGACAGCTTAGCATATAACGTCTTCTCCTTCAGAATTTGAAGAACCATACTGAGATGGTCAGCATGTTCCTCCTGACTTCATGAATAGACTAAAATATCATCAATAAAGACAACAACAAATCTATCCAGATAAGGACGAAATATTTGAGTCATGTAATCCATGTATACAGCAAGAGCATTTGTTACTCTGAACGGCATCACAAGGTATCATAATGCCTATAACGCGTCTGAAAGGCCGTCTTGGAAATATCTTCTACTTTCATGTGAATCTGATGATAGCCAGTACATAGATCAATCTTGAAGAAAATAGCGGCTCCCTTCAGCTGATCCATCAAATCATCTATCCTCAGAAGTGGATACTTATTCTTGATCATAATCTTGTTTAGCTGACAGTAGTCCATACATAGCTGAGAAGTTCCATCCTTCTTCTTGACCAACAGCATTGGAGCTCCCCATGGTGAAACACTAGGTCTCACAAACTTCTTTTCCAATAGTTATTCCAACTGCTTCTTGAGTTCGACTAACTCTGATGGCGACATCCGATAAGGTGCCATGGATATAGGACCAGATCCTGGCACAAGATCGATAGAAAATTCTACCTCTCTTTTCGGTGGTAAACCAGGTACATAGTCAAAAAAGAGTTCAGGAAACTCATTGACCACAAGAATAGCATTCACACTAGTCTCACCCTTGACCTCCAAGGAAGATAAAAACATGTATCCCTAAGCTCCCTCCCTCAAGAAAATTTTGACTTGGTTGGCAGTTATAAATCTAGAATCTTAGAATCAGGAAATACTAAGATTTTATTAGAACAGTCCAATAGGATATGGTTAGAAGATAACCAATCTATTCTTAGAATAATGTCTAGCTGAGAAAGAGGCAAGCAAATTAAATCAACCGAAAAGATTCGACCTTCCATAAAAATAGGACAGTTCAAACAAACTTGAGTAATAACAACAAGTCTAGCAATGGGAGTAGAAATACTCAAATTAAAAGGTACGGAAGACATGGATAATCCTAATCAGTGCTGATAATAATAGGCAATAAAAGAATGGGTTGCCCCTGAGTCATACAGTACAGTTAAAAAATTACCTCCTATGGTACAATCTCCCTTAATCAGATCTTCAGATTGGGAGGATTCCGCTCCACTCATATTGTAAACCCTTCCTCCCGCCTGAGGTCTTCTAGCACGTACATTGTTGATAGTGGGCTCTACCTTGGGTTGGTTGCAATCCCTTGAGATGTGTCCGAGCTTCCCGCATTTGAAACAGAAGATCCCTTTGATTGTGCATTCCCTCGTTGTAGCAACCCAAAATTTGTTGTTTCTCAATAATGTCTGAATTGTACTGTTTTGTGATTTCTGTGTGCTGTAAATTTATTTTGACTGTTCTATGACTATTTTGCATCTTTGTGTGTGATTTACTCCGAGTCAGGAAAATAATAATTTTTGGGCTGGAGAAAATCTTTGACGATTTATTCGGAGTCGGGGGAGCTTACTATACTCAAATCCGAAAGATATGTTACCCGATCTTTAATTTTTAGAATTTATCTGTGAAATAAAAATATTTCATGTTTTATTATCTGTTGGACAGTATCTACTGATTTGCGAGCAATACCTTCTGCCCATTAAGTAATAGATCCTGTATCTTTTATCCGTTGGACAATAGACTGGGAAAAGTCATTGTGACTCACAATTTGGTGAACCAATAGGAATTGGTTAATGTTAATGGCTTGAATTTTCTAAGCCAATAGGATGTGGTCAACAATAATGGCTAGACTAGTTAGCTAAGAAACTAAGTAATCTAACTAAGTTAACCTAAAGCCTAAGTAGTAACTAAATGGAACAAACTTAGTTTGCTACTCCTTAGAGCTCCACGGTTTCAAGGAGATTCTAGAGCCTTCTAGAATGCATGATTCATCTAGTGTGACCAATGCATGACCTAAGCCTAGTAACTAAATAGTTAGCCATGTAACTAAGTGAACTAAGTAAGTTACTTTAAGTGTAACTAGGAACTACATGAATCAAAACTTAGTTACCTTTTCTCCATGTACTCCACGGCCATCTAGTGCATCTAGGATGTTCATGAACAAGCTAATCATCTAATGTGACCAAGGAGTGATCACTTAATGACATAAGTCATGTGAAACCATGTGCTTAGTTTTTATCTTGTTGAATAAGTTTTAACCTACCTATCCTATGCACTCCACGGCCAAGCTTAAGTAATTGGATATTTCACTTCATCAATACCACTTTGTGACATAAGCTCTTCAGTTCATTCTCTCTCATCCAAGAACAACAAAGAAACTCTATTCTCTCTCTCTTGA
Organism: Ormosia semicastrata; assembly: GCA_029884595.1. Classification (NCBI taxonomy): domain Eukaryota; kingdom Viridiplantae; phylum Streptophyta; class Magnoliopsida; order Fabales; family Fabaceae; genus Ormosia; species Ormosia semicastrata. Next base: position 85,239,040 of record JAQQTO010000060.1, read on the forward strand.
GAAGCTCTCGGCCTCCAAATCCAACACTAACATCCAATCTCCTATAATTTCATCCAACACCATTTTCTTAACCTAGACAAGATTCTAAACACCTTTCATGTCGTAAGTTTCACCTAGTTCATCCATTTGGTGCTTTAAAATCAAGCTTGAGTTTTTTACTCCTAAAGGTAAAATCATGGTTTCTTGGTTCTAAATTGATTCTTGAGTTTGTAAGCCATGATTGATCCATGGTTTCTCTTTTTCAAGCTTAGTTTATGACTTTGTCTTAGTTTAAGCTTGTTAGGGTTCTTCTTTGGAGGCTTACGAAAATTCCTAGGAGAAGTAACTTGAAGTATTTTGTCTTCCTTGAGGTAAGAGGGAGATTAACCTCATCAACCAAGTGTTGGTGGTGAGGGAATGGCTTGTTTGTGGTGAAAATTCCATAAGGATCTATTCACTTATGTGGTTTAAGTTTGCTTTGTTTGAGATGATTTTTTGTTAGTATGATTTATAGCTTTGATTATATGCTTGAATATGTGATTATGGAAGCATGTTGATTAATGTATATGGCATGATGTGGTTTAAGCGATGAGGATGAGTATGAATGTTCCAAAGAACCTATGGAGGCTCACGGCCTCAACACCATCAAGGGAGCAAAAATGTTTTAAATTATTCTTCTAATCATGGATTAAATGATTTAATGATAAGAAATTGGATTAAAGGTTTGTGTAAAGAATAAGGTGCTAGAAAATAATTAAATATGATCTATGAAGCATATAGTATAATTCGGCCAACATGCCTATTTTTTATATACTAAATCCAAAATTATTTTACTAAGTGTAGACTTAGGTATTTAAGTAATAGGAAATTAATTTGATAGGTTTTTAGACATAAAAAGAAAGTAAACTAATTTTTAGAATAAGTTTAGGGTAATTTTGTGAGAAATAATGGAAAATGCTACTTAAAGAATTGTTAATAATAAAATATGGTAAATAAAGCCAAAATAAATTTTTTATGTGAAAAATATTAGAGAAACGTCACTTGTTTTTAAAATAGTGATTTTTTTAAGCTATCAGATTGAGAAAATGATTTCAAATTGCTACGCGATTGAGAAAATGTTTAAAAATCCCTACGCGATTTAGAAAACGTTTGAAAATATTTTTTAAATTATGAAAATGCTAGAAAATACTTACGCGATTTGAAAACGCAAGAAAAATGTTCTATAATTGTGAAAATGCGATAAAATATTTATGCGATTGGAAATAACAGCAAGTTGCTGTCGGGCTGTTGTGGTGGGCCCGATTATGTTGAAAAGTGATACCACCAAGAGATGGCATGTGTGTGTGAAATACTATGAGAACAATTGTATGTGTATTTGAATCATACATCATGCATTGAAAAGTGCGTCAGCTTAATTGGTCAAGGCAATGTGCCTAGGAGATTGAATTTACACCTTCATGCGGGTGAGAATTGCGTAGTTACGATCTTCAGTGATCTTGGAGACGTCATGGTGTGGAATGTCATATGTGGCCAGATGGTAGTGTCTCTGTGCAGTGGTATCCTATGCAAACACACCGACGATCTTGACAGAGTTACTACTCTTTTCGTGATTGGTTGAGAGTGTCTTGTATGAGCCATGTTGCGCACATTGATATAATATGTTGGCATATGATTTGAGGCTGACGATATGCAGACATGTACTCCCTATCTTTCTCTTAGAAATCGTGATTAGCTCCATGGAGTAGGAATGAGTCTGTGTGCATATGCAGAGTTGGTCAACATATTGACATGATAATTATGTTTATATTATATTTTATCTGTGATGTGATAATATGATTCAATGTGTTAATACTATGTCTGTATATTTACTATCATTTTCTATACTGCTATGCTAGCATTGATGTAGGGGATCTCACCTCTTTACTGTGTTATATCTGTTTTATTATGTATGTTTGATGAAGACTGAGGAGACGAAGAAGCTAGAGATTCTACTTTCCATCAGTGATAGCTTTCTTTGTTTGTTTGAATGGCGGCAAGGCGCTAAGTGCTGGGTTTTGTCCAAGTACAGTTCCATGGTGGAACTGACACTTGGAGATTTGATTTAGATAATGAACATTTTGTTTACACCGGGGACTTGACTTTAAACCTGAGTGGAACCTGAGATGGGACTCCCGTTTTGACTCAACATTCATCTGTGTGTCTTGAGTTCTCAATGCCAATAAGAGAACTCTAGGGTGGTACTGTTTATACCCTACGGGAGGACTCTGTAGTGTCTTCAACTAGAACCCCTATCAAGTGACCGATGTACCTGCCTGGGTTCTTTGACTACGTAGAGGCGGAGGATCCTTTAGAGGGCCCGAATCCTTAGTCCAATTTTTTTTAGAGGTTTTGGTTTAATAGTTATGTTTTGACGTACATATTGTATATTTTATCTTTTGGAAGTAAGTGTGTTTATGTAAATTATTTGAGAACAAGGTTTGAAATATCTACGTATATTCTGGTGTGTTTATTCTAGTTACAAGTTGTACTTATGGTTTTTATTTATTTTATTTATTTTCGCTTATTCCACAAATGAAATTTTAAAATTAATGTTTTTACAAGATTAATTCTTTTACAACTTGGGTAAGTTATATTAGGTTTAGTATTAAATGTGACACCCTTTCGAGGGCGTTACATTAGTTAGTATCAGAGCCCCGGTCAGAGTCTTTTGGTTTTTTTGTGGTTAGGTCTATTTTGCTTGTGTTATGTGATTCTCTATGTTTGGTCTCTGCAAGAAGACAAATATTGTTTGAAGTGATTACAATTTGACTTTGATTTTGCATTGTTTAGTTTAATTTCAAAGGAGTAAAATGGCTCGAGGAAGAGGTGCAAGCGTGGGTAATGAACAAGATCACGAAAGAATGGCCACAGCGGCTGCTGCGATGTGAAAGATGGCAGATGTCATTGTGCAGCAGAACCAAAGAACTGCTCAACAACATGCAGAAAATGCAGAAGCCCAGAATTTGTCTGAGTTTCATCGAAATAATCTGCCACATTTTAGAGGCGAGTTTGATCCAGAGAAGGCAAGTTTGTGGATCCAAGAGCTGGAAAAGATTTTTGAAGGAATAGGATGTACGGACGACCGCAAAGTGACTTATGCCACATTTATGATGATGGGAGACGGTGAAAATTAGTGAAAAGTAACTCGGAGAGTATTACAAGCTGAAGGAAGGGAAATTACGTGGGAGGTATTCTGTGAAGTATTTCTGAAAAAATATTTTCCGGATAGTGCAAGGCATGCCAAGGAGATGGAATTTCTTGGGCTACGACAAGGTGGGATAACGGTTAATGAGTATGCTGTGAAGTTTGAGAGCTTGTCAAAGTTCTCACGGTATCTCCAGATCCAGCCAGATGAGGTTTGGAAATGCCGTAAGTTTGAGGAAGGTTTAAGAGTTGAATTGAAGAAAGGGGTACTACCAATGTGAATAAACCAGTTCTCATTATTGATGGATATATGTTACAGAGTTGAAGAATTAGAGCCATCGCGAGATATAAGGAGCCGTAACTTTGGACCATCTAGGTTCCAAAGGGGAGGAAGCAATAACAACATCCGGTTTCAGCGGAAACCATATTCCCGACCGTAGGGAAGCCAGCAACAACAACAGCAGCCACATTGAGGAAGTTCAAGTAGCAATTGTTTTGGTCAGGCTGTGGCACCGCCATGAAGTGTTTGAAGTGTGGAAAGGGCCATATGACAAGGGACTGCACGATCAGGGGAATAATTTGCTTTAGATATGGAAAGCCTGGTCACATCTCGAGGGACGTGATCAAGCAAAGGTGGAGCTTTCAGTAAGTAACGTTCGTACTGCTAAGCCGCAAGTTGGTGGGTGAGTGTATACAATGAGTGGAGCTGAAGCCTCTCAGTCTGATGATCTTATCAAGGGAGAAGGTGTCATATCAAGTAATTTTTTAACTGTACTATATGATTCGAGTGCAACTCATTCGTTTATTGCATATGACTGTGTGGATCATTTGGGATTGCGTGTGTCTTCTCTGAACTTTCAATTGATTGTTTCTACACCTACTGCTAAGCCTGTTAGTACTTCTAAAATATACCTAAATTGCCCTGTTACTATTAATAATCGAGTCTTTTCTATTGATCTAATTTGTTTGCCTCTTACCGATATTGATATAATCTTAGGAATGGATTAGTTATCTTCTAACCATATCCTGTTAGATTGTTCTAAAAGACCTTAGTATTTCCTGAGAATGAGGTTTCTGGATTTTTCACTGCCAAACAAGTCGAATCTTTATTGAGGGATGGAGCCCAAGGATACATGCTGCTATCTTCTTTAGAAGTCAAGAGTGAGAAGGATGTGAATGCTATTTCTGTTGTAAGTGAGTTTCCTGAAGTCTTTCCTGATGAGGTACCTGGATTACCACCGGAAAGAGAGATAGAATTTTCTATTGATCTTGTACCAAGAGCGGGTCCTATATCAATTGCACCGTACCAAATGTCACCGTCAGAATTAGCAGAGTTAGAGAAGCAATTGGAGGAACTGTTGGAAAAATAGTTTGTAAGACCTAGTGTTTCACCATGGGGAGGTCTAGTGTTGTTAGTCAAAAAGAAGGATGGATCTTTACATTTGTGTGTGGACTACCACCAGTTAAACAAGGTCACAATAAAGAACAAGTATCCACTTCCAAGAATTGATGATTTTATCGACCAATTGAAAGGAGCAACTATTTTCTCTAAGATAGATCTGCGATCAGGTTATCATCAAATTCGTGTCAAGGTGGAGGATATACCTAAGACAGATTTTTGAATGCGCTACGGACATTATGAGTATCTTGTGATGCCGTTCGGAGTGACGAATGCTCCTACGATATTCATGGATTACATGAATAGGATTTTTCATCCATATCTAAACAGATTTGTCATTGTCTTTATTGATGACATTCTGATCTATTCTCAAAGTCAGGAAGAGTATGCTGAACATCTTAGCATAGTTCTCTATATTTTAAAGGAGAAGAAATTATACGCAAAGCTATCAAAATGTGAATTCTAGTTGGAGGAGGTTCAGTTTTTGGGTCACGTGATTTCCAAGGAAGGAATTGCGGTGGATCCAACAACGGTGGAGACAGTTCTTCAGTGGGAAAGGCCAAGGATAGTAACTGAAATCTAGAGTTTTGTTGGATTAGCCAGATATTACTAGAGGTTTATTAAAGGTTTTTCCAAGATTGCCGGACCTCTTATACAACTCACAAGGAAGAATCAAGCTTTTATTTGGACAGATGAGTGCGAAGAGAGTTTCCAAGAATTAAAGAAAAGGTTGACTACTGCACCAGTATTGATTCTACCGGATCCGAACGAGTCTTTTGAGGTATACTATGATGCTTCTTATCAAGGATTAGGATGTGTATTGATGCAGAATAGAAATGTGGTAGCGTATGCTTCAATACAACTGAAGGTACATGAAAAGAATTACCCAACGCATGATTTGGAATTAGCCACAGTTGTGATCACGTTAAAGATTTAGAGACATTTTCTTTATGGAGCTACGTTCAATGTTTTCAGTGATCACAAAAGTCTGAAATATTTGATTGATCAAAAGGAGTTGAACATAAGGTAGAGATGGTGGTTGGACATTTTGAAGGATTACAACATTCAGCTTCAATATCATCCTGGAAAAGCAAACGTAGTAGCCGATGCTTTGAGGAGAAAAATACTTAGTATCTCTGCTATGATGATTAAAGAGGAAAAATTAATAGAGCAATTTTGAGATATATGGCTATCGGTAGAATTAGCGCCAAGAAGAATTCATTTGAATATAGTCACTGTTCTGAATGATTTGCTAGAAGAAATTTGAGAAAAGTAGGAAGATGATCAGTTTTTTGGAAAACAAGAGGGAATTCTTAAAGCAAGGTCGTGTGGCAATGGTTGAGGAAGGATCTGACAGGGTCTTAAGGTTCAAAGGTAGGATTTGTATACCGAATGATCCCAATCTTAGGAAGGCGATTCTCGATGAAGCTCACACCAGCAGGTTGAGTATACATCTCGGAATTACCAAGATGTATTAAGACTTGAAATGATTATTTTGGTGGCCCGGAATGAAGAGAGATGTTACTGAACACGTGTCATCTTGTCTTGTGCATCAAAAGGCAAAGGTTAAACATCAAAGACCAGCAGGTATGCTGTAACCCCTAATCATTCTAGAATGAAAATGGGATTGTATTGCAATGGATTTTGTTACTGGATTGCCAAATACTAAGAAAGGTCATGATTCTATATGGGACATTGCTGATCGGCTTATAAAGTCTGCTCACTTCTTGCCAATCAATATCAGGTATTCAATGGAGAAATTGACCCAGGTGTATATTAGTGAAATTGTTAGACTTCACGGTGTACCCTCTAGTATCATTTTCGATAGAGATCCAAGGTTCACATCAAGGTTTTGGCAAAGTCTACATGAAGCAATGGGGACTAAACTTCGTTTGAGTTCTGCCTACCATTCGCAAACTGATGGTCAAACAGAGAGAACTATACAGTCACTGGAGGATCTGCTAAGAGCTTATGTGTTAAAACAAAAAGGGAGTTAGGGTGAATTCTTGCCTTCGGTAGAATTCACCTATAACAACAGTTTTCACTCAAGTATAAGGATGGCACCTTATGAAGCGCTGTACGGATGACGATGCCGAACACCTTTGTGTTGGTATCAAGATGGAGAGACTATGACCATAGGACCTGAGATGGTGCAACAAACGACAAAGAAGGTGAAAATGATTCAAGAGAAAATGAGGGCAACTCAGAGTAGACAGAAAAGCTATGTTGATAAAAGAAGAAGACCTCTTGAATCTGAGGAAGGTGAGCATGGGTTTTTACGAGTCAGACCCACGACTAGTGTTAGAAGGGTTATAAAATCTAGAAAACTCACTCCTAAATTCATTGGACCCTATCAAATTCTTCATCGGATAGGTCTAGTTGCTTACCAAATAGCTTTAGCGCCTTTTCTCTCCAACCTTTATAATGTTTTCCATGTGTCCAAGTTAAGAAAGTATATCCCCGATCCCTCTCATGTCATTCAACTTGATGAGGTACAATTGAAAGAAAATTTCATGTATGAGACACTTCCTGTTAAGATTGAAGACAGGAGGGTGAAGCAACTCAGAGGGAAGGAAATTTCATTAGTAAAAGTGATCTGGAATGAAACAACAGGAGATGATATGTAGGAAATGGAAGATAAAATGAGGGAACAATATCCACAATTGTTTTAACATATGATAAATTTCGGGGACGAAATTCTTTTTAGTGGGGGAGAGTTGTAACACCCCAAAATTAGTTGTTTCTCAATAATGTCTAAATTGTACTATTTTGTGATTTCTGTGTGCTGTAAATTTATTTTGACTGTTTTGTGACTATTTTTCATCTTTGTGTGTGATTTACTCTGAGTCAGAAAAATAATAATTTTCGAGCCGGGAAAAATCTTTGATGATTTATTCGGAGCTGGGGGGCTTACTAAATCCGAATCTGAGAGATACGTTACCCGATCTTTTAATTTTTAGAATTTATCTGTGAAATAAAAATATTTCATGTTTTATTATCTGTTAGACAGTATCTAATGATTTACGAGCAGTACCTTCTGCCCATTGGGTAATAGATATTGTATCTTTTATCCGTTGGATAATAGACTGGGAAAAGTCGTTGTGACTCACAATTTGGTGAACCAATAGGAATTGGTTAATGTTAATGGCTTGAATTTTCTAAGCCAATAAGATGTGGTCAACAATAATGGCTAGACTAGTTAGCCAAGAAACTAAGTAATCTAAATAAGTTAACCTAAAGCCTAAGTAGTAACTAAATGGAACAAACTTAGTTTGCTACTCCTTAGAACTCCATGGTTTCAAGGAGATTCTAGAGCCTTCTAGAATGCATGATTCATTTAGTGTGACCAATGCATGACCTAAGTCTTGTAACTAAATAGTTAGCCATATAACTAAGTGAACTAACTAAGTTAGTTTAAGTGTAACTAGGAACTACATGAATCAAAACTTAGTTACATTTTCTCCATGTGCTCCACGGCCACCTAGTGCTTCTAGGATGTTCATGAACAAGTTAATCATCTAATGTGACCAAGGAGTGATTACTTAATGACATAAGCCATGTGAAACCATGTGCTTAGTTTTTATCTTGTTGAATAAGTTTTAACCTTCCTATCCTATGCACTCCATGGCCAAGCTTAAGTAATTGGATATTTCACTTCATCAATATCACTTTGTGACATAAGCTCTTCACTTCATTCTCTCTCATCCAAGAACAACAAAGAAACTCCATTCTCTCCCTCTTGAGAAGCTCTCGGCCTCCACATCCAACACTAACATCCAATCTCCTATAATTTCATCCAACACTATTTTCTTAACCTAGACAAGATTCTAAACACCTTTCATGTTGTAAGTTTCACCTAATTCATCCATTTGGTGCTTTAAAATCAAGCTAGAGTTTTCTACTCCTAAAGGTAAAATCATGGTTTCTTGGTTCTAAATTGATTCTTAAGTTTCTAAGCCATGATTGATCCATGGTTTCTCTTTTTGAAACTTAGTTTATGACTTTGCCTTGGTTTAAGCTTGTTAGGGTTCTTCTTTGGAGGCTCACGGAAATTCCTAGGAGAAACAACTTGAAGGATTTTGTCTTCCTTAAGGTAAGAGGGAGATTAACCTCATTAATCAACTGTTGGTGGTGAGGGAATGACTTGGTTGTGATGAAAAATTCATAAGGATCTATTCACTTGTGTGGTTTAAGTTTGCTTTGTTTGAGATGATTTCTGGTTGGCATGAATTATAGCTTTGATTATATGCTTGAATATGTGATTATGGAAGCATGTTGATTAATGTATATGGCATGATGTGATTTATGTGATGAGGATAAGTATGAAGGTTCCAAAGAACCTATGGAGGCTCACGGCCTCAACACCATCAAGGGAGCAAAAATGTTTTAAATTATTTTTCTAATCATGAATTAAATGATTTAATGATAAGAAATTGGATTAAAGGTTTTTGCAAAGAATAAGGTGATAGAAAATAATTAAATATGATCTATGAAGCATATAGTGTAATTCAGCCAATATGCCTATTTTTGATATTCTAAAACCAAAATTATTTTACTAAGTGTGGACTTAGGTATTTAATTAATAGAAAATTAACATGATAGGTTTTTAGACATAAAAAGAAAGTAAACTAATTTTTAGAATAAGTTTAGGGTAATTTTGTGAGAAATAATGGAAAATGCTACTTAAAGAATTTTTAATAATAAAATATGGTAAGTAAAGCCAAAATAATTATTTTATGTGAAAAATATTAGAGAAACGTCACTTGTTTTCAAAATAATGATTTTTTTAAGCTATCAGATTGAGAAAATTATTTAAATTTGCAACGCGATTGAGAAAATGTTTAAAAATCCCTACGCGATTTGAAAACGTAAGAAAAATGTTCAGCAATTGTGAAAACGAGATAAAATGTTTATGTGATTGGAAATAACAGCAGGTTGCTGTCGAACTGTTGTGGCGGGCCCGGTTATGTTGAAAAGTGATACCGCCAAGAGATGGCGTGTGTGTGTGAAATACTCTGAGAATGATTGTATGTGTATTTGAATCATACGTCATGCATTAAAAAGCTCATCAGCTTAATTGGTCAAGGCAATCTGCCTAGGAGATTGAATTTACACCTTCGTGCGGGTGAGAATTCCATAGTTACGATCTTCAGTGATCTTGGAGACGTCGTGGTGTGGAATGTCATATGTGGCTAGATGGTAGCGCCTCTGTGTCGTGGTATCCTATGCAAACACACTGACGATCTTGACGGAGTTACTACTCTTTTCGTGATTAGTTGAGAGTTTCTTGTATGAGCCATGTTGCGCACATTGATATAATATGTTAGCACATGATTTGAGGTTGACGATATACAAACATGTACTCCCTATCTTTCTCTCCAAAATTGTGATTAGCTCCATGGAGTAGGAATGGGTCTGTGTGCATATGCATAGTTGGTCAACATATTGACATGATAATTATAGTTATCTGATAATTTATCTATGATGTGATAATATGATTCAATGTGTTAATACTATATCTGTATATTTACTGTCATTTTCTATACTGCCATGCTAGTATTGATGTAGGGGATCTCACCTATTTGCTGTGTTATATTTACTGTCATAGAGGGCTCGAATCCTTAGTCCAGTTTTTTTTATAGGTTTTGGTTTAGTAGTTATGTTTTGATGTACATATTGTATATTTTATCTTTTGGGAGTAAGTGTGTTTATGTAAATTATTTGAGAACAAGGTTTGAAATATCTATGTATATTCTAGTGTGTTTATTCCAGTTACAAGTTGTACTTATGATTTTTATTTATTTTCGCTTATTACGCAAATGAAATTTTAAAATTAATGTTTTAACAAGATTAATTCTTTTACAACTTGGGTAAGTTATATTAGGTTTAGTCTTAAATGTGACACCCTTCCGAGGGCGTTACACTCGTCAAGTGGTCCCTTCCACACTTGAGACATTTTGGCGCCAATGCCCCGGTCTGACCAAACTTATAGCTACCAGAACCTCCCCCATGTGGTTGTTGCTAAGATTGATTCCCCTGTGGCCTCGAATACAACTTTTGCTGAAAATGATTTACACCGCTATTCCTTCCCCTTTGGAACCGAGAGGGTCCAAAGTTACGATTTTTAGTCTCCCGTGATTGATTCAACTCCTCAAGCCTGTGACATTTGTCCAGAAGAGTTGGGAATTGATCAATTCCCAAGGGCAACACCGCTCTCTTCAAGTCGTGCCTCAAACCTTCTTCGAATTTGCGGCACTTCCACTCCTCATCGGGCTGTAGCTAAAAATACCTCGAGAACTTTGACAAGCTTTCAAACTTGGCAGTATACTCACTGACCGACATGCTTCCTTGCTTTTGGCCTAGGAACTCCATTTCTTTCGCATGCCTCGCGCTAGCTGGAAAGTACTTTTCTAGGAATTTGTTCTTGAAGGCTTTCCAGGTGATCACGATTACCCCAGCTTCCATTAATCGATGGGCTCCTGCCCACCAGCCTTCGGCATCTTTGACAAGCATGAAGGTAGCATAGGTTACCTTCTGAGAATCAGTACATCCCATTCCTTTAAAGATCTTCTCTAATTCTTTGATCCAAAGGCTTGCTTTCTACGGGTCGAACTCTCCCTTGAATTGGGGTAGGTTGTTGCGGTGAAACTCTGATAGATTCTGAGTCTCAGCTGTAGTTTCTTGTTGTTGGGCAGCTCTTTGGTTCTATTGCATTATAACCTTGGCCATTCTCTGCATCACCTCAGCTGCTGCAGCCATACTCTCGCTGTCTCGTCTAGAATCTTACGTACATCTCCACCATGAGCCATCACGTTTCTTTGGAGTCAGACAAAACAATACACAATGAAAGCCAGGTGAAATCATTCCAAACAATTCTTATATTCTTTCGGAAACCAAATACAGAGAATCACATAACACAAGTAAGACAGACCTAACCACAAATCCCAAAAGACTCAACTTGGGCTCTGATACCACCTAATGTAATACCCTCCTTAGGGTGCCACATTTATTTATTAAAATATCAATAACTTATCAAAAACGTGGAAAAGGTTCAATCTTACAATATACGAACATTAAATTTTCTTTTTTTCAAAGGCATCAACTCAAACAAAACGTAACAACACATATATAATTACTGAACATTATACACCAAAAAGATTATATACATATGTGGCATGGATCACACTGTACCCAAAATATATGAGTTTATACAAAAAGGGCATATACAACCATTTGACCAAAACATAACAAGCCCAAGTTTAAATGCCTAGGGAGTAGGGCCTTCTACTGGATCCTCAGTCGGGTCCTCCTCTTCGGACTCCTCGCTGGGCAGATCCCTCAGCTGGGGTAGAAGCTCACAGACAGGTGTCCTGGTAGATGACACCATGGGGTCCGGGTCCTCCCTAGGGGTGTAATGCAAATCACCCCATAACTCCCTAAAAGGCATATAGAACTCTAGACGCACAGAAACACTCAGAGAAAAGAAAGGCTCCTCATCACGGGTTCTACAAACAGATAAGGTTTCATCTCCTACGTATCTAATACGTTCAATGTCCCGATCGATATGCCATGGGTCTGCTCCTTCGGGGAATTGAACTCTCACAAAACTAACAGAATCCCTTCTAGCAGCCATCCAAAAACAAGACAACGAAAAACTATAAATCGTCTTCTTCCTCCTCTTAGTCTTTATCAACAAGGACACATAAAACAGAAATAGAAAGAATAAAAAAACAAGGAGGTGAGATTCCCTACATCAATACCAGCATGGTAGCAAAAGATAGCAATATCAGTCGAATCATAGAGTATGGAAGTAATAATTATAATCATAAAATTTCTCAGCAGGTATTACAATAATATATCAACAGACGATTCCATAACATAACAGTAGATAATTCAACAGTATAAATGTATCACAATAAAATGCTCAATGTCTATATGAATGCACAATGGACTGGCCTTAATGTAACACCCCTCGATTTAATAACCAATGCACAATCGTCATTACATCATGGTTACTAATTTCGGCGTGCTAACATTGTCAAATAACAAACTTTACAAAAATATTAATCATTTCGCATATGAGGAAAATAGGAGCCATGAATGAGTAGTTACATATACAACCAGTTAAATTATGAATTATAATATGTGCTCGAATCACAGCATGTAAGACTGGATAATCATCTTAAAACATACATATACCCAAAATACACTTTATATAGGTAACGCAAAATAAAATATAAACTACCCATAATATATCTACAACTAAGGAGTTGGGCACTCCATCGAATCTCGAATGCGTGAGGCAACTCCGGGCTCACCAGTGTTGTGAGAAATATGGAATAAGGTATTTGTTAGGGTCAAAACGTGTTACCCATTTGCTAACCGCAAGTGCACGGGTCGCACAAGTAATACAGATACAGAGTAAAAGTTCGTTCCCACGTGGATATTCGATTATAAAGTTAAGTACTAACCAATAGCTTAATCAATTCTAGACAAGGACATAAAAATAGGAAAATAATATACAAACTATCTAACCTACAAAAGCAATAAACCTAAAAGCGGTTAGGTTTCGGGAAATCCTCCTTCACCCCCTACATCTATCAACAACATGCAATTCCCCTCATAAACACAAATGCATTTATTAGGTTAGCTTGAGAATCTTCATTAGTCAAAAGCCTATGTATAGGTCAATCAACCCTAGTTTCAATTGCCCAACTCACTAAGTTTCCTTGAGAGTCAGCGCAACTTCCACTTATGAACGATCTATTCTCAATCACACACTATACATGGTTAATAGGTATATTTCTATCCTATTAACGAATACACTCATCCAAGCTAATTGAACTCACCGAACATGTATCAACCACACCATATCCATATCAACAAATCCCTATGTCTAGTTCATTTGCCAATATTAGGATCATGCAATTGAGGCCAACTAACAATAAGCATTAAACACAGATAATGATTGAACCATAATCAAACATCCACACAAACTCAGAGAAAAACACATCATTAATATATATAAAAGGATCCAAAATATTCCTAAAACATAGCTTAGCTACACAAAAGATAAGGAAGATAAGAGAGAAAGGGAAAAGAAAGAAAGAAGCTCATTGATTTATCTCTGAAGCTTGAATCCTCCTTCAATCCTTTGATCCTTGACTCCAATCCACCAGCAATGAAGATCTAGCCAAGCTATCTAACCTAAAACTAACCTAAACTAACTAAACTAACAAAACCTAAAAAGAGAGAGATGGCCAAATGGCCAAAACTCAGAAAAACAGAGAGAAAACGGAGAGAGTGTCAGAGAAAAATGTGTAAAAACTTATTTATAAGCTCAGCAGCCGCCTCCACGCCGCGGCGCCCATATATGCACGCCACGGCGCACAATGGGTCGGTCTATTTACGTTGCGGCGCCCACTTCACTAAGTCGCGACGCTCTTGCCCCGGGTCCAAGTATGACCAGGCTGAAAATCCTCTTTGCGCCGCGGCGTTGCTTGCTGGAATGCCAATTTGGCTTCCTCTTTCTCTTTAAGCTCAATTGCTCCATATTTAACCTTGTTTGGAGCCCCTCCTATCATAGAGAAAACACCAAATCAATAACATATACAAATCTACTCAATCCATGATCATTAAAGCTCAGTTTTGCACAATAACATATCAGAAAGGCTTAGATTCAGAATATATCAAATATAAGCACAAAACCCTCCAAATATGCATTTTAAACAAGGAAATAGCATTCATTCTAGCACATGGATAGGGCACAAATAACTGCATTCTATGTAGCTATCACACCCCCAAACCTACATTTTGTTAGTCCTCGAGCAAAACCAAATAGAACTAAGTAAATCACTTAAACATTAAAATCAATTTTTCGTTCAGCAATTATATTTCAATCTTCTTATTTTCATTCTTTTAAAAACAAATACTAATGTGTAATGACTGCACTAATCCTCAAAAAGTGCAAATGCTCCGTAAACAGTTCCACACATATACAATCCTAAACATACAACAAGCCAGAAAACTCTACATGCAATTCACATTTATCACAAACATGCAAGATAAACTTCTTCTAATCAAGTCATACATATCCAAATAAGTTTATAAACATACATGCATATGATTCACATAATCCACAAGATTGTAAATCAACTTTCTCTCTACTAATGTAAATCACACAAGATTGAGGATCAAAAGGGACTTAATTAGCTTATAATGTAAGGCTAATGGTATGGGCGAAAGAAATGAAAGGGAAAGATACAATACAAATATTGAGACACATAATATGCTACTTCAAGACATGAGTCACAAACTGATACTAGCAGGGTATTCAAAAGTGAGATCATAAAACTTGCCAGAACCATTTTCGATGCTTTTTGAACTTTACTTTTCTTAAGGTTTTGCTTTTCTTTTCATTTTTATTTTTCTTTTTATTTTCTCTTTCTGTTCTCTTCTATTTTTGCAAAGCAATGCTTTTTCTTTTCTTTGTTTTGCATCTAGTTCCTTCAGGCTCATTTTGAATGGAATATTCATACCCCTAATCATCAGACTCAGTTCAAGAAATAACACATCATATACTTAACAAACAATAAGGGTAGAAAGAAAATAACATGCTTTCACATGCATTAGAACGAATAACAGGTTAACGAACACAATGGTTATGAAAAACAAATAAGGCCAAACAGTTTAAGGCTTCAAAAAGGGACCTAAGGATATCATCATATCAGGGTAAGCTTTTTAAGGCTCAATCGGTCCAAATAATGCCCTAATCATTTCCTCAATCATGCACAACTTAGGATTTCGCCTCAAGAGAGTTCAAAAACAATTTCAAGGATAATCAAAACTCTACATATACATCCATAAACATTCTCAAAACATGCACTCTTATCATTTTCAAAGTTACACTTGCATCTAAGTGAGATGTAAATCATGTATCAAAAGCAACTAAATTGTTTCACATGCTTCAGATCACATAAGGTTTCACTGAAAAGGAGGCAAATAGCAACCTTTCAAATCATGGACAACCAAAAAACAACACCAGCATTCTTACCAATGTCATGCATTCAAATAAATTCAACCTTTCAAATTCAAGCATGCACAACATCTTTTGCAAATAGTGAAAATTAAAAATTTCGTGTCATCAGCACATCAGTGATAGTCAAAACAAAATATAATCATGAAAATATGTTGACTAAAATCACTGCATACTCAAAATACCAATACATGTTAACATTAAGCATAAAAGTAATAAAACATGTAAAGATATTCCCCCAAACCTAAAATGAAATGTATCATTAATGAACATGGCCTATAGGGAACCTGAGACTAGTACTGAGCATTATTAAATACTACAAAAAAGAAAAAATAACAAAAATAAAAACAAAAACAGTAAAAACAGGGGATCAACGCCGCGGCGCACCATGCTTTGGTCGTGGCGCTCACAAAAAGCTGCAGAATTATACAGAAACGCCCTTCTTAGCGCTGCGTGGCCCAGTATTACCCTCCGCCGCGGCGTGACTACATAAGCTGCTAAATTTAGCAGCAAACATAGTTTTGCTGCTGAGTTTGGCTCTTATGGGTCTCTAGCTGCAACAAAACTTGTTCAAAAAGCTAAATGACAGAAATATACAATACACACATATTAAAACATATAAACAACTTACTAACCTATATACAAACCTAAACAAACTTAAAACTTTAAAAACAAATAAACACATTAAACTAACCTAATTAACATAGTAACCTATTTATAAACTAACACAAACAACACTTAAAACCATAAACAAACAAGAACTAACACAACGAACACATGACAACTAACAAAAACTATAAACTATTAAACCAACATACTAACACTTATATACACTAACATATTAACAAAAACACATTAACACAACTAACAAACTAATATGCTAACATATTTAACATAACAGATTAACATACTACCTATTTATGCACAAAGTAAAAACAAGAATGAAACATAAACATGGGGTACCCTCCCGCGAAGGGCCTGAGTTATAGTCCCAGCAGGACTTTGTCACCAAAATTGAAGTATGGCGGATGAGTAGTCTTCAAGAACTTGATCCAAGGGTAATCCTTTCAGGATTGCGAATTCCCTCAAGGACCTCGTATGAATGAAATCACCCGACTTCTTATTTGAAACTAAAACAAAACAGAAACAAAACGTAGATTATATACAACTTGAATTAGAACTAATCAAACTCATTGTTGATATTAGCGATATAAAAACTATCCCCGGCAACGGCGCCAAAAACTTGTTAGGGTCAAAACGTGTTGCCCATTTGCTAACCGCAAGTGCACGGGTCGCACAAGTAATACAGATACAGAGTAAAAGTTCGTTCCCACGAGGATATTCGATTATAAAGCTAAGTACCAACCAATAGCTTAATCAATTCTAGACAAGGACATAAAAATAGGAAAATAATATACAAACTATCTAACCTACAAAAGCAATAAACCTAAAAGCGGTTAGGTTTCAGAAAATCCTCCTTCACCCCCTACATCCATCAACAACATGCGATTCCCCTCATAAACACAAATGCATTGATTAGGTTAGCTTGAGAATCTTCATTAGTCAAAAGCCTATGTCTAGGTCAATCAAACCTGGTTTCAATTGCCCAACTCACTAAGTTTCCTTGAGAGCCAGCGCAACTTCCACTCATGAACGATCTATTCTCAATCACACACTATACATGGTTAATAGGTATATTTCTATCCTATTAACGAATCAACTCATCCAAGCCAATTGAACTCGCCGAACATGTATCAACCACACCATATCCATATCAACAAATCCCTATGTCTAGTTCATTTGCCAATATTAGGATCATGCAATTGAGGCCAACTAAGAACAAGCATTAAATACAGATAATGATTGAACCATAATCAAACATCCACACAAATTCAGAGAAAAACACATCATTAATATATATAAAAGGATCCGAAAAATTCCTAAAGCATAGCTTAGCTATACAAAAGATAAGGAAGATAAGAGAGAAAGGGAAAAGAGAGAAAGAAGCTCATTGATTTGTCTCTAAAGCTTGAATCCTCCTTCAATCCTTTGATCCTTGACTCCAATCCACCAGCAATGAAGATCTAGCCAAGCTATCTAACCTAAAACTAACCTAAACTAACTAAACTAACAAAACCTAAAAAAAAAGAGATGGCCAAATGGACAAAACTCAGAAAAATAGAGAGAAAACGGAGAGAGTGTCGGAGAAAAACATGTAAAAACTTATTTATAAGCTCAGCAGCAGCCTCCACACCGCGGCGCCCATATATGCACGCCGTGGCGCGCAATGGGTCGGTCTATTTACGTTGCGGCGCCCACTTCACTAAGTTGCGGAACTCTTGCCCCAAGTCCAAGTATGACCAGGCTGAAAATCCTCTTTGCGCCGCGGCGTGCTCTGCCTTGCGCCGCGGCGTTGCTTGCTGGAATGCCAATTTGGCTTCCTCTTCCTCTTTAAGCTCAATTGCTCCATATTTAACCTTGTTTGGAGCCCCTCCTATCATAGAGAAAACACCAAATCAATAACATATACAAATCTACTCAATCCATGATCATTAAAGCTCAGTTTTGCACAATAACATATCAGAAAGGCTTAGATTCAGAATATATCAAATATAAGCACAAAACCCTCCAAATATGCATTTAAAACAAGGACATAGCATTCATTCTAGCACAAGGATAGGGCATAAATAACTGCATTCTATGTAGCTATCAGTCTTCAATCACAGTCCTCTTCATGGTCAAGGTCAGATCCCCAACTATGTCGCATACGCTTGTCGGTCCAGTCGACTCGCCAGGTCTTGGCACCACCAGTGAACACAATTCGAACGAACCCAATAGAACTCCCTTCACGATGACATCACCGGATACAGTAGGTCAATCCAAGAAAATCCAAAAGAATCCAACCTCGTTCCCACTTACAGTCTTTAACCAAAAATTGACATAGAGCAGGAAAAGTACAAGAAAGAGGTAAGACATCCTACGATCATTACCAGTCATAGCATCAAGAAACCAAATGGCGCAAAGCGCCCACATAGCATTTATGACAGCAATAATGGTAATAAACATTTTGTAGCAGTTATAATCAACCAAACAGTTCCAGGCAGTCGTATATATATATATATCAGAAATACAACAGTTCCAATTATAATAACAATGCATGATAGATAATTTATGGACTCACTATACATATGCACTCAATAATCAAGATCCTACTCCATGGAGCAAGACACAAACGGTCGGAGAGAAAGATCAGGCGACATGTCTGCAACTAGGCTACCGAGGCCAAAGTGCTATAATTCCGAATTTACCCACGTGCACTTCATGGCATTATATAGATAGTCTGCAGTAGATTGCGATATAGGACAGTGTCTCGTTTTCGATCATCAGTGTGTTTGCATCGGTCTGCCCCACGGATAGAGAGCTACCAATTGCCCATTGCGAGGTACCCGCACCCTGACGCCCCCAAGGTCAACCGATGACCTACACTTGTCTATTCGCACCCGCACTAAGGTGTGTTCAACTCCTAGGCAACTAGGCCTTACGACAGTCCAATGGATATTCACAATGCATACAGACTCTATGTATAATCATGTATGATCATTATTACATATTATTCCATCATATGTCACAATTTGCCAAAGTAAGAATTAACACAATCAATGGTCACCCACATGGACCCACAATAGCATAATATTATTGTTAAATAAATTAATACATTTTAAAGCGTATTATGAATTCTTGCTTAGGTTTAGCTTTACTTACAGAGTTTGTCTCTAAAGGAATTCTCTTAGCTAATTTAAATCCTCTTAGGTAATTTATTCATATACACTTAGAAGGTTATTCTAAGATCTCAAAATCTCACACTCTCATGTTCTTACCCTAATTAAAATTATCCAAAGTCTTATGAAAATTCCATTCTCGGTTCTTTAAAATTTATGAATCTCAAAGTATATTTTAATTTCCCCAATTTGTTAATTATTGCATCCTATTACCACTAATTAAATCACTAAATGTTAGACGATAATTATAATTTTGGATTCGACGAAGAAGTGTCTCTAGAGTACAATTGAGGCTGCCTTCAGACGAAAAATGACCTGACAGAAACAATGTTGGTAGAAAGATATTGGTCAGAAGTCTAAACTCGACGGATTTTGACATTGTGTTTGGTGGTCAGAGATCTAAACTCGACGGATTTTGACATTGTGTTTGGTGGTCAGAAATCTAAACTCGATGAATTTTGACATTCGACGAAAATGGTTAAGTCTACACTCGACGAATTTTGACATTGTGTTTGGTGGTCAGAAATCTAAACTCGATGAATTTTGACATTCGACGAAAATGGTTAAGTCTACACTCGACGAATTTTGACATTGTGTTTGGTGGTCAGAAATCTAAACTCAATGAATTTTGACATTCGACGAAAATGGTCAGAAGTCTAAACTCGATGGATTTTGACATTGTGTTTGGTGGTCAGAAATCTAAACTCGACGAATTTTGACATTCGACGAAAATGGTCAGAAGTCTACACTCGACGGATTTTGACATTCGACGGAAATGGTCAGAAGTCTAAACTCGACGAATTTTGACATTGTGTTTGGTGGTCAGAAATCTAAACTCAACGGATTTTGACATTTGACGGAAATGGTCAGAAGTCTACACTCGATGGATTTTGACATTGTGTTTGGTGGTCAGAAATCTAAACTCGACGGATTTTGACATTCGACGAAAATGGTCAGAAGTCTACACTTGACGGATTTTGACATTATGTTTGGTGGTCAGAAATCTAAACTCGACGGATTTTGACATTCGACGGAAATGGTCAGAAGTCTAAACTCGATGGATTTTGACATTGTGTTTAGTGGTCAGAAATCTAATTTCGACGGATTTTGGCATTCGACGGAATGGTTACAAAATCAAATTCGACGGGCATGGTCAGGTTCAAATTGTTACTAGTTTTCACATGAAATTTCCAAACTTCTGGGCTTAAAACCGTGACCATTCGAGAACCAATCAGAAGTCATTCCCTTCCATATTACACGTTCCAATACATCCAGATATATATCAAAACACACAACAATCAAATAGCACACATACAATACAAACAACATGCAAAAACAGAATAACCCTCAACACCAATCACAGACGTTCCTAAATGCTAAAATAGATTGAGGAGGAGTGTCTTCCTCTTACCTTAGAGAAGAACAAGGAAAGCAAGCTCCTTTTTGTCCTTGAAATCCGGTTCTTCACCACCACCAAACCTTAGTGTTCAAATCCATAAAAATCAAGAGCAACGATTGGAAATGGCATCCATAGTCACCAATGTGACCATGGAACACGAAAATGGGGGAGAAAGGAGAAGAAAGTTGAGAGCTTTACCTTAATGCTTCAACCTTTAAAGCTTCAAAGTAGAAGAGAATGAAGATGAAGAGAATGCAGAACTTTGAAGATGATTTCCTCAATGATGGTGGTCTTCCAACATAGAATGGTGCTAGGATTGTGACGGTTTGAAGAACAAAATGGAGGTGTGGGTGGGTGGTGTTGCTGCTGTGGGGTGAAAGAGAAGAAAGAAAGATGAGTGAATAGTGAGCTGCATACAGGGAGGAGGGGAAAAGGTGAGAAAGAAAATGAATTAGACCCCCAAATAGCCAAACGTGCAGCACCCAAGAAAAGGAGGAGAGAGAAAAAATATAAAATGGTTGGAGGAAGCTTCCTTGAGAAGCTTCGCGCGCTCCTCGATAAAGTGTATAGTAAGCTTGTCTCCAAATTAAATACATCCGGCAGATGATTAATTACACTGTTAAAATTATTTTCTCAGTGAATAAAAGTTACGGTTGATGAAAACAATATTTTATTATTCATCAGATGATTTTATGATATAGTGATTTTATTTATCAGATAAAATCTCAAAAAATACAAATCTCGTGAACTGTGCCTGGCCTCGGGTTTAGTAAGATTCCCCGTCAATGCATTAACAGTTCAAGGTTTACCAGCCACAGGAAAAATATTTTATTTTCCCAGCTCCGCTTAGTGCACACGTAAAACGAGGAATATATTAAAATATTCAACATTTTCAGAAAATTCCACAAAAATCACCAAAAATCACAAATATTATGAAATGATTGTTTATAATGAAATAACTAATTTTTGGGATGTTACAACACTCCCCTTCTAAAAAGGAATTTCGTCCTCGAAATTCATCGTATCTTAGAACAAACGCGACTGTGTTTCTTTCATTTTGTCTCCTAGTTCTCGCGTTGTATCTTCAGCTGCATCAATCTAAATCACTGGTAATAAGGTTGCTTCCCTCCACTGAGCATCTTATATTAACGGGCAAAAACGTGTTGACATCATAGGCCGATTAATGAAAAATTCTACGCTCCTTGAGTCTTTAGTCATCCAACAGCCAACTCTCCAAATGACTGTACATCGCTGAGTGGCTCTATCGAACTTATTCTCCTTGTTTACCGTAGTAGGCAACTAAGCTTATTTTCTTCTTAAGGCATCCGCTACGACCTTCGCCTCTTCCAGAATTATACCAGAACAGAAAGTCAAAATCCTTCAGAGCTTCTAATCACTGTCTCCGCCTCATGTTCCACTCATTCCAACTGACCAAAATACCTTTGGCTCTTAAGATTACCATGGGCATTGAGAATTTCTCCTCGTAGAAAATGCTTCCAGATCTTCAATGTAACTACAAAGCTAACTCTGAGTTGGTGTAAGGTAATCCTTCTCATGTATTCTTGATTGTTGCTAAGCGTACATTACCATCCCTTCTATTCTGATTAAGCACACGTTCTAAACTTCCAATGCGAAGCATCACTAGGTATCTCAAAAGTTCATTGGGATTTGGGCAGAATCATCTTTAGTGAAGAAATCGAGTGTCTCTTCAATTCTTGAAAATCTTTCCTTATATGCACCAATCCTACAAACTTGACTCTCATGCATGAGTTTGACGCGAAATCTTGTCACTTTGGAGAATTCTGTGACGAGTCTCCCATATTAATCAGCTAACCCTATAAAGTTACGAATCTCTGTTGCGGTCGTCAGTCTTTCTCATTAAAGATCTTCAATGCAACTACAAAGCTAACTCTGAGTTGGTGTAAGGTAATCCTTCTCATGTATTCTTGATTGTCGCTAAGCGTACATTACCATCCCTTTTATTATGATTAAGCACACGTTCTAAACTTCCAATGCGAAGCATCACTAGGTATCTCAAAAGTTCATTGGGATTTGGGCAGAATCATCTTTAGCGAAGAAATCGAGTGTCTCTTCAATTCTTGAAAATCTTTCCTTATATGCACCAATCCTACAAACTTGACTCTCATGCATGAGTTTGACGCGAAATCTTGTCACTTTGGAGAATTCTGTGACGAGTCTCCCATATTAATCAGCTAACCCTATAAAGTTACGAATCTCTGTTGCGGTTGTCCGTCTTTCTCATTAAAGAAATGCTTCGAGTTTCGATGGGTTCACAGTAATTCCTTCCCTTGAGATTGCGTAACCCAAAGGTTAAACTACCTCCAACTAGAATTCGTACTTAGGTATGTTTTCGCATAACTTATTCTTCTTCTTCGGGATTTTAAGAATTATTCCTAGAGATTTGGTACGTCCCTCTAAACGTCAAGAATAGATCAGAATGTCGCCAACAAGGACAATGACAAATCTTTGAGCGAACTCGATGATAGTCCAGAATACAAGTTGATCTTGGAGAAAATAGCGGCGTCCTTTAATTGATTTGCCAAACCATCTTTCCTTGATTTGAACAAATGTCTCATAGGGTAAGTTCTCACCTAATTGTACTACACTTGGCACATTGTTATAGTTCAGATTCGGGAATACATCTACTCAATCAAAGCATACTTGAAACGTTATAAAGGTCAGAAAGAAAAATAGGGAAGTCACTTGATTTACCACTGGACCCGCCTAACGAAGAGTATGATACGATACAATAAAACTTAGGAGTGAGTTTCATTAATTCACATCTAGGAAATTTCTGTCTCAAGAAACACTAAGTTTCTGTTGAAATCGAATGACAAGACCCGTTTTGAAAATGATCAATCTCCTTTTTGAGATCAAGCTGATTCACGAAGAAGGTAGATGATTGAATTGGTAAAAAGGGTTCCGATTTCTAACAACAATAGGATAGTTTTAGATAAACTAGTTGTAACAATGGCAGGCTTACAAACGAGAATAGTATCATTCGAGTCGAAAAGAAGGAAATACACAGACAACTCAACTCCAGAAACGAACTCTTAGAATTTAATTGGAACATTTCAACAGGATATGGTTGAAAGATAACCAATCCTTTCGTTAACATTACATCTAATTTGCAAAAGAAGTAAACGAATCAGATCACCAAAAGATTCAGTCTTCAACAGGTCGTAGGATAATTTAAACAACTTGGCTACTATCAACAAGTTCTTAGTAGCCGAAATAGAAATAACTTAGTCAAAAGATAACGAAGGTATGAACATCCCTATTGGATCCTTACATTCATACGTCATAAAGAAACGGGTTACCCCCGAAATTATACAGCACAGTCACAGGGTCATCCATCATAGTACAAGCTTCCTCGCTTAGGCCGTCAGTCTTGGACGTTTCTACTCCACTTGAGAAATTAACTCTCCTTTCTTCGTAAGATTGTGAAGTGCATGTATTACTAACAAAAGGCTTTGTCCTTTGCAAAGTACAGTTCTTAGCCACATGTCCTAGCTCTCTACATTTGAAACAAATTATCCCACCATTCGTACAATCCTTGGTTAAATGGTCCTTTCCACACTTGAAGCAGATTGCCCTTTTGATCGCATATGGAGGCTTTGTCTCATGTAAAGCACAATCCCTCCACACATGTCCTTGCTTTTCGCACTTGAAACAAATTCTTCCTTCGATCTTACAGTTCCTCGTGAAGTGGTCCTTTCCGTACTTCTTACACATTGATAACGGTACCACAGTTGGATTGGACTTACTACCACTCGTACCTCCTTCAGGCATTGGTTGTCGCTGTTGTCCCCTTGGTCGTAGTATATACGGTTTCTGCTTAAATTGATTGGTCTTCCTACAATTCCTCCTTTGGAACTTCGGTACACCAGAGCTTCCCTAAAGTCGACTTTCTTCCTTCAAATTCCGAACCTCAACTTCCAATTCCTGCTGTTGTGCAGCTCTTTGATCTTGGCGTGTAGTTACATTAACCATTCTTTGTATTTCTTCGGTTGCCGCAGTCGTGTCATCATTGTCACTCCCCACGTTCATGCGCTTATATTTACCTCGAGTCATTGTCTTCCTTCAAGAACAAACAAGTCAAATAATAAGGGAAAATCAAAAGCATTCATTCCAAACAATATTGTCTCTTTTTGGAAACCAAGCACAAAAGTCACATAACCCAATCAAGACAAACTCAAAAGACTATAACTTGAGCTCCTTCATTCTGCCTTCCACGGCGCGATCTCCAGTAAGTCTTTGACTCCTATGCAGCTCCTCGAACCAAACTTATGCCAGATACTCCTTTCCAAAGAGAATCGATTTTCGAAAACCTCTTGGACACCTCAGTCCACTAACTTTGCAAGTCTTATTTTATTACCCTTTTTGTAACCTATAGGCTCAAACAATTCTAGAGGTAACACAACAAGGGTATAAATGCAAATAAATCCTAAGCAAGTTCAGTCATACCAGTTGAGCTTCTTTCTAAAGAACTCTTATTGCCTTAA
The DNA here is from genome assembly GCA_029884595.1 of Ormosia semicastrata. Classification (NCBI taxonomy): domain Eukaryota; kingdom Viridiplantae; phylum Streptophyta; class Magnoliopsida; order Fabales; family Fabaceae; genus Ormosia; species Ormosia semicastrata. The sequence goes on from JAQQTO010000060.1 coordinate 85,264,340, forward strand.
TACGCCTAGGTGAAGTCATAGTTTCCTGTAGACACAGAATATTACACATTGAGTGGGCCAGTACTCAATGTCACGTAACTGTGTAACAGTAGCTACCAACACTCAACCTTTGGCAAGCTATGCCTTCCTTTCCCAACATCTTAATCAAGAGACAAGGAAGTACACAACATACAAAAGCTTCTATCATGTCTAAGCATAGTCAGTCCATACCCCGGCTCAACAAGATGAACTGAGCTCTGATACCACCTTAATGTAATACCCCTCGATTTAATAACTAATGCACAATCGTCATTACGTCATGGTCACTAAATTTTGGCGTGCTAACATTGTCAAATAACAAACTTTACAAAAATATTAATCATTTCACATATGAGGAAAATAGGAGCCACGAATGAGTAGTTATATATACAACCAATTAAATTATGAATTATAATATGTGCTCGAATTACAGCATGTAAGACTGGATAATCATCTTAAAACATACATATACCCAAAATACACTTTATATCGGTAATGCAAAATAAAATATAAACTACCCGTAATATATCTACAACTAAGGAGTTGGGCACTCCATCGAATCCCGAATGCGTGAGGCAACTCCGGGCTCACCGGTGTAGTGAGAAATATGAAATAAGGTCTTCAATCACAGTCCTCTTCATAGTCAAGGCCAGATCCCCAACTATGTCGCATACGTTTGTCGGTCTAGTCGACTCGCCAGGTCTTGGCACCACCAGTGAACACAATTCGAATGAACCCAATAGAACTCCCTTCGCGACGACATCATTGGATACAGTAGGTCAAACCAAGAAAATCCAAAAGAATCCAACCTCGTTCCCACTTACAGTCTTTAACCAAAAATTGACATAGAGCAGAAAAAGTACAAGAAAGAGGTAAGACATCCTACCATCATTACCAGTCATAGCATCAAGAAACCAAATGGCGCAAAGCTCCCACATAGCATTTATGACAGCAATAATGGTAATAAACATTTTGTAGCAGTTATAATCAACCAAATAGTTCCAGGCAGTCGTATATAAATATATATATATCAGAAATACAACAGTTCCAATTATAATAACAAAGCATGATAGATAATTTATGGACTCACTATGCATATACACTCAATAATCAAGATCCTACTCTATGGAGCTAGACACAAACGGTCGGAGAGAAAGATCAGGCGACAAGTCTACAACTAGGCTGCCGAGGCCAAAGTGCTATAATTCTGAATTTACCCACGTGCACATCATGGCATTATACAGACAGTCTGCACTAGATCGTGATATAGGACAGTGTCTCGGTTCGGATCGTCAGTGTATTTGCATCGGTCTACCCCATGGACAGAGAGCTACCAATTGTCCATTGCGAGGTACCCGCACCCTGACGCCCCCAAGGTTAACCGATGACCTACACTTGTCTATTTGCACCTGCACTAAGGTGCGTTCAACTCCTAGGCAACTAGGCCTTACGACAGTCCAACGGACATTCATAATGCAAACAGACTCTATGCATAATCATGTATGATCATTATTACATACTATTCCATCATATGTCACAATTTGCCAAAGTAATAATTAACACAATCAATGGTCACCCACATGGACCCACAATAGCATAATATTGTTGTTAAATAAATTAATACATTTTAAAGCGTATTATGAATTCTTGCTTAAGTTTAGTTTTACTTATAGAGTTTGTCTCTAAAGGAATTCTCTTAGTCAATTTAAATCATCTTAGGTAATTTATTGATATTTACATAGAAGGTTTTTCTAAGATTTCAAAATCTCACACTCTCATGTTCTTACCCTAATTAAAATTATCCAAAGTCTTATGAAAATTCCATTCTTGGTTCTTTAAAATTTATGAATCTCAAAGTATATTTTAATTTCCCCAATTTGCTAAATATTGCATCCTGTTACCACTAATTAAATCATTAAGTGTTAGACGATAATTATAATTTTGGATTCGACGAAGAAGTGTCTCTAATGTACAATTGAGGTTGCCTTCCGACGGAAAATGACCTGACAAAAACAATGTTGGGAGAAAGATATTGGTCAGAAGTCTAAACTCGACGGATTTTGACATTGTGTTTGGTGGTCAGAGATCTAAACTCGACGGATTTTGACATTCGACGGAAATGGTCAGAAGTCTACACTCAACGGATTTTGACATTGTGATTGGTGGTCAGAAATCTAAACTCGATGGATTTTGACATTCGACGGAAATGGTCAGAAGTCTACACTCGACGGATTTTAACATTGTGTTTGGTGGTCAGAAATCTAAACTCGACGGATTTTGACATTCGACGAAAATGGTCAGAAGTCTATGCTCGACGGATTTTGACATTATGTTTGGTGGTCAGAAATCTAAACTCGACGGATTTTCACGTTCGATGGAAATGGTCAGAACTCTAAACTCGATGGATTTTGACATTGTGTTTGGTGGTCAGAAATCTAAACTCGACAGATTTTGACATTCGACAAAAAGGGTCAGAAGTCTAAACTCAACGGATTTTGACATTGTGTTTGGTGGTCAGAAATCTAAACTCGACAGATTTTAACATTCGACGAAAATGGTCAGAAGTCTACACTCGATGGATTTTGACATTATTTTTGGTGGTTAGAAATGTAAACTCAACAGATTTTGACATTCGACGGAAATGGTCAGAAGTCTAAACTCGACGAATTTTGACATTGTGTTTGGTGGTCAGAAATCTAATTTCGACGGATTTTGACATTCGACAAAATGGTCAAAAAATCAAATTCGACGGGCATGGTCAGGTTCAAATTGTTACTAGTTTTCACATGAAATTTCCAAACTTCTGGGCTCAAAACCGTGACCATCCGAGAACCAATCAGAAGTCATTCCCTTCCATATTACACGTTCCAATACATCCAGATATATATCAAAACACACAATAATCAAATAGCACATATACAATACAAACAACATGCAAAAATAGAATGACCCTCAACACCAATCACAGACGTTCCTAAATGCTAAAATAGGTTGAGGAGGAGTGTCTTCCTCTTACCTTAGAGAAGAACAAGGAAAGCAAGCTCCTTTTTGTCCTTGAAATTCGGTTCTTCACCACCACGAAACCTTGGTGTTCAAATCCATAAAAATCAAGAACAACGATTGGAAATGGCATCTATAGTCACCAATGTGACCATGGAACACGAAAATGGGGAGAAAGGATAAGAAAGTTGATAGCTTTACCTTAAAACTTCAACCTTTAAGCTTTAAAGTAGAAGAGAATGAAGATGAAGAGAATGCAGAACTTTGAAGATGATTTCCTCAATGATGGTGGTCCTCCAACACAGAATGGTGCTAGGATTGTGACGGTTTGAAGAACAAAATGGAGGTGTGGGTGGGTGGTATTGCTGCTGTGGGGTGAAAGAGAAGAGAGAAAGATGAGTGAATAATGAGCTGCGTACAGGGAGGAGGGGAAAAGGTGAGAAAGAAAATGAATTAGACCCCAAAATAGCCAAACGTGCAGCACCCAAGAAAAGGAGGAGAGAGAAAAAATATAAAATGGTTGGAGGAAGCTTCCTTGAGAAGCTTCGCGCGCTCCTCGATAAAGTGTATAGTAAGCTTGTCTCCAAATTAAATACATCCGACAGATGATTAATTACATTGTTAAAATTATTTTCTCAGTGAATAAAAGTTACGGTTGATGAAAATAATATTTTATTATTCATCAGATGATTTTATGATACAGTGATTTTATTTATCAGATAAATTCTTGAAAAATGCAAACCTTGTAAACTATGCCCAGCCTCGGGTTTAGTAAGATCCCCCGTCGACGCGTTGACAGTTCAAGGTTTACCAGTTACAGGAAAAATATTTTATTTTCCCAGCTCCGCTTAGCGCACACGCAAAATGAGGAATATATTAAAATATTTAACATTTTCAGAAAATTCCACAAAAATCACCAAATATGACAAATATTATAAAATGATTGTTTACAATGAAATAACTAATTTTCGGGATGTTACACATCTACTCTATGGAATTCAAACCAACATCGGAGAGAATGATCGGGGAGTCAGTGTCTGTATATCGTTAGCCTCAAATCATGTGCTTCTCAAATATAATCAGTATGTGCAACATGGCTATACAAGACACTCTGAACTGGATCAGGAATAGGAATAAGGTCTCGTCGAGATCGTTGGTGCGTTGCACAGTCACCACTACCTTGTGGAGCTACCAACTGTCCACTTGTGGGATACTCGTGCCTCGACGCATCCTAGGTCAATCACAGACCTTCCCTATGCAATTCGCACCCACACAATGGTGTAATTCATCTCCTAGGCATACAACCTTAACAACAAGTCATTACGACTTTCACAATGCATAATCATATGACAAGGATAAGATGATATTCATTAACAGCACGAATTTCCACCAAAAGGAGCCACTGCAGGGCTTAAGTCAACCATTGACATTCCTGGGTCCAGTACGACGGCCTGTCAGCACAATGCTATCATGTTTAATCACAAAGCACTTCCATTATGCCTATTCAGAAATCATCATTCTCACTTTACATGGAACATTCTCACAAACTTCTTTATCATGTAGAACTATTATTACATTTTTAGGCTTTATTATTATTATTATTATTAAGTTCTTCTCATAATACTTATTCATATTTTTCTTAAAAACCTAAAAACAAAATCACATTGTCTCAACCTCACAAATTCTTTTCCTTTTTCCCTAAGCTTTAAAAGTGCCTTAAGTCTTCATTATTTCTCTCTTAAGCTTGTTTTTCGCACTCAAGGCCGAAAACCCTATTTATTAAAATAACTAAGTTTTATTCTATCGCTCTTTCATTCTCACAAATCCTTAAGCATATTCTTTCTTCACCTAAGCATCTAAGTTCCAAATTAACACAAAAAATTTCTCTTGGATACCTTCTTCTAAGGTCTCTTGGCCATGAGCACTAAGGGCTTTGGGTCTCAAAATTTTCATCATCCACAATGAGATTTCAATCAAGTAATATACATTAATCATCCAAGTTTTCCATTCTACCAAGATCATGCACCATATCAACCCATAAAATCATATAAGGCAAAAATTTCAAAATCACCAAATGTCAACACAAACAAGTGAACAACCCACACATGGATTCTTCACTTTCAATATAATAAAACGTCCCTCACCACCGTAAAAGGTTGATGAGAGTAATCTCCCTCTTACCTTAGGGGATGTCCAACCAACTCTTGAAAATCTTCTTGAAATAAACTTTCTCTTCCAAGGGCCTCTTGAAAACAAAAAAATACATACAAAAGATCAACATTAAAGGCTTGGAAAAGATTGACCAGAGATCAAAATCATGGTCTTAGAAAGAAGAGAAGAAAGAAGAACGAAGAAAGAAGATAGAGGATCTTTACCTTAGAAGCTTTTAAGTCCTAACTTGAAAGAACACTTGAAAAGGATGAACAAAATCAAGATCTCCACACCAAAGTGTCTTAGGAAGAGGTTTAGATCTCCACAATGAAAACTTTGAAAACTGTCTCCGGTTTCGGGTTTAGTAAGATCCCCCGGCCCAAATTCTATAGTGCAAAATATTCTGAAAATAATATTAAAATAATCCAAAGAAATCAAATAATTCACAAAAATTACAAGAACTCGCAGCATCACAGAAATCACAAATAAACCAGAAATAAAGGAAAATCGGGGTGTTACAACTCTCTCCTTCTAAAAAGAATTTCATCCCCGAAATTCATCATACCTTAGAACAAATGCAGATATTGTTCCTTCATTTTGTCTTCTAGCTCCCATGTTGCATCTCTAGTCACATTGTTCCAGATCACTTTTACCAATGCAATCTCCTTGCCTTTGAGTTGCTTCACTCTCCTATCCTCAATCTTGATAGGAAATGTTTCATAGGTCAAATTCTCTTTTAGTTGTACTATATCCGGCTCGATGACATGGGCTAGATCAGGAATATACTTTTGTCATTGTGACACATCGAAGACATCATGAAGGTTAGAAAGAAAAGGTGGTAAAGCTATTTGGTAAGCTACCGGACCTATCCGACGAAGAATTTGATACGGTTCGATGAATTTTGGAGTGAGTTTTTTGGATTTAATGACCCTTCTAACACTAGTCATAGGTGTAACTCTCAAAAACACATGCTCACCTTCCTCAAATTCAAGAGGTCGCAGTTTCTTATCGGCATAGCTTTTCTGTCGGCTCTGAGTTATTCTAATTCTTTGTTGAATCATCTTAACTTTTTCAGTTATTTATCGCACAAGCTCAGGTCCTACCGTGAAACTCTCACCATCTTGGTACCAACACAAGGGTGTTCTACACCGTTGTCCATACAACGCCTCATAGGGTGCCATCCCAATACTTGCGTGGAAATTATTAGTATAGGTGAACTCTATCAAAGGTAAGAATTCATCCCAACTCTTAGTCTGCTCTAAGACACAAGCTCTTAACAGATCTTCCAATGACTAGATTGTTCTCTCTGACTATCCATCCTTTTGTGGGTGATACGTAGAACTTAAATGAAGCTTCATTCTCATTGCTCTCTGTAAACTCTGCCAAAATCTTGAAGTAAACCTTGGGTCTCTATCAGAAACAATACTTGAAGGCATGCCATGTAGTTTAACGATCTCATCGACATACACTTGAGCCAATCTCTCCATCGAATACCGTATATTAATTGGCAAGAAGTACGCTGACTTTGTAAGTTGATCAATAATTACTATATCTAATCATATCCCTTTTTAGTCCTTGGCAGTCCACTCACAACATTCATTGCAATGCTGTCCCATTTCCATTCTGGATAGTCAAAGTTTGCAGCATTCCAAATGGTTTTTGGTGTTCCACTTTAGCTTTTTGGAAAACTAAACAAGATGACACATACTTGGCAACATCCCTTTTCATTCCTTGCCACCAATATAATCGTTTCAAATCTTGGTACATCTTAATAATTTCGGGGTGCATACTGAACTTATTCTTATGGGCTTCATCAAGAATCATCTTCCTAAGCTCAGAATCACTCGGTACACAAATTCTATCTCTGAATCTTAGGATTCCATCTAGTCCTTCTGTGAATTCAGATATAGCACCCTGCTTCACCAGCTCCTTCTTCTCTTGTAAGTATGGGTCACTTCCCTGCTTCTCTTAGATTTCTTCTATCAATCCACTGAGATAATGATCATACTTAAGCACATTCTCCCCAGTGTCAATTCCACAGATAACTGCATATACCTAAATTGTTCTATTAACTCACTTTCTTTGAGCATCATAGTAAAAACATTAAGCATCTTCCTACTCAAAGCATCCGCTACAACGTTGGCCATTCCGGGATGATATTGAAGTTGGAAGTCATAATCCTTTAAAAATTCTAGCCATCTTTTTTGCCTCATATTCAGCTTCTTCTGATCGGATAAATATTTCAGGCTCTTGTGGTCACTGTACAGGTTAAAGGTTGCCCTATAAAGAAAATGCCTCTAGATTTTTCTGCGAACACAACGGCAGCTAACTCCAAGTCATGCATAGGATAGTTCTTCTTATGTACTCTTAATTGCCTTGAAGCATACGCCACTACTCTTCCATTTTGTATAAGGATGCATCCTACACCCTGATATGAAGCATCATAAAATACCTCAAAATGCTCATTAGGATCGGGTAGGATTAATACTGGCGAAGTAGTCAGTCGTCTCTTCAACTCTTGAAAACTCTCTTCACATGCATTTGTCCATAAGAAAGTTTGATTCTTCCTTGTAAGCTGAGTGAGAGGTCCTGCAACACCCCTAGATTTAATAACCACAACACAATTGTCATTATGTCACGGTCACTAAATTTCGGCGTGCTAACATTGTCAAATAACAAACTTTACAAAGAAATTAAAACATTTCTCATATAAGGAAAATAGGAGCCACGAATGAATAGTTACATATACAACCAGTTAAATTATGAATTATAATATGTACTCAATTTACAACCTTTAAGTCTGGATAATCACCTTAAAACATACACATACCCAAAATACATTTTTATATACGTAATTCAAAATAAAATATCAACTACCCAAACCCTATCTACAACTAAGGAGTTGGGCACTCCATCGAATCCCGAATGCGTGAGGCAATTCTGGGCTCACCGGTGTAGTGAAAAATACAGAATATGATCTTCAACCGCAGTCCTCTTCATGGTCAAGGTTAGATCCCCAGCAGGTCGCATATGCTTGTCGGTCCAGTCGACTCGCCAGGTCTTGACACCACTAGTGAACATAGTTTGAACGAACTAATAAAACTCTCTTCGCGACGACATCACCGAATACAGTGGGTCAAACCAAGAAAGTGTAAAAGAATCCAACCTCGTTCCCGCTTACAGTCTTTAACCAAAGATTTACATAGAGCAAGAAAAGTACAAGAAAGAGGTAAGACATCCTACCATCATTACCAATTATAGCATCGAGAAACCAAACGGCGCAAAGCGCCCACATAGCATTTATGACAGTAATAATGGTAATAAACATTCCATAGCAATTATGATCAACTAAACAGTTCCAGGAAGTCATATACATATAGATATATCAGAAGTACAACAATTCCAATTATAATGACAATGTATGCCAGATAATTCATGGACTCACTATGCACATGTGCCTTCAATAGTCAAAATCCTACTCCATGGAGCTAGACACAAAATAATCGGAGAGAACGATCAGGAGGTATGTCTGTATTCTTGGCTGCCTAGGCCCTCAAGTGCTAAAATTCTCAAATTATCATTGTGTACATTATGGCATTTTACAAGACATTCTACACAGATCACGATATAGGACAGCGTCTCGGTCCGGATCGTCAGTGTGTTTGCATCGGTCTGCCCCACGGACAGAGAGCTACCAACTGCCCATCGTGAGGTACCCGCACCCTGACGCCCCCAAGGTCAACAAGTAACCTACACTTGTCTATTCGCACTCGCACAAAGGTGTAAGTTCAACTCCTAGGCTACCGGCCTTAACCAAGTCCAACGGATAATCTCTTTCTTTTTGTTCAATGTATGACACAATCATACTCTTCATGACCAACTAGGTCCATCATGCTTCAAATGCATGTCATATCATTTAAATCAACAAGAATTGATCCCATTCACGGATCCACAACAAGCCAATAGTACATTTTAAGGATAACCACAATTTCCATTCATAGTCATGATAGAAGTCAACCATTTAAATTCATTATGTGCCTCACAAGCTCACCCATACTCATGTTCTTCCCTGTTTATGAATCCCTAGTTAATCTCTAGTCATTTAATCATTTATGATTTATGTGCTTTTATTAATCCAAGGGTTTTGAATCCAGGAAGATACATGGCCAGAATCACCAACAACGTCACAGATTTAATTGCTAGGTATTGGGTGATAAACCATCGTTGTGAATTCGACGGAGACAATGCATTTAGTGAAAATTTGAGGCTGCCATTCGACGTAAACTAACATGGCAGAAGGATGAAAGATGGGAGAACATTTTATAACAAGACTGGATAAAAACCAATTTCTGTCGGATGGAGGTTCTGTCGAACAGAGATCAAAACTGTCGAATTTTTCCAGAAGGTCAGCAAAAGTCCAATTTCGATGGATATGGGTGTCGACGTTGGAGAAATCTCCCAAGTGTCGAACCGACGAAAAACACTGTGGTCAGAACTCTAATTCGACGGATCTTGACATTCTACTCGATGAATATTAACTTTGGGAGGCTTCTGATAAATGGACAGAAGATCTACTCAACAGGTAGATGGTCAGAACTTTAATTCGACGGATCTTGACATTCTACTCGACGAATATTAACTTTGGGAAGCTTCTGATAAATGGACAGAAGATCTACTCGACAGGTATCTCTCTCGATGGGTATTGGCATTCTAACTCGACGAATATGTCACTCGACGGATGTGGTCATTCAAATTTGATGGATTTTGCATTGGAGGAGTTTCTCTCCCAAGTGGTCAGGAGTTCATACTCAACGGATTTTGATATTGCACTAAATGACCAGGAATCAAATTCGACGGGCATGGCCAGGGGTTCATACTCGACGAATTTTAACTTTACTAAGTGATCGAGACATCAAATTCAACGAGTTTGGCCAGGAGTTCATACTCGATAGATTTTGACTTTACTAATTGATCAAGACATCAAATTCGACGGGTTTGGCCAGGAGTTCATACTCAACGGATTTTGACTTTACTAATTGATCAAGACATCAAATTCGACGGGTTTGGCCAGGAGTTCATACTCGATGGATTCGAACATTTGACTAAGTGATCAAGACATCACATTCGACGGGTTTGGCCAGGGGTTCATACACGACAGATTTTGACATTACACTTAATGGTCAGAAACTCAAGTTATTACCATTTCTCACCAAGAATCCCAAAATTTTAGTCTCAAGGCGTGGCCATCCGAGAGCTAGCCCGACAGCGTTCCTTTTAGATTATACGTTCCAGTACACATAAATATATCAAAACACACAAAACAATCAACTAGCATATGTATACATCACCAGCAGCATGCAAACAGAGATGAATCTCAGTGTCAACCACAAACAACGTCCCTAAATGCTAAAAGAGGTTGAGGAGGAGTGTCTTCCTCTTACCTTAGAGAAGCACAAAGAAAGGTGGCTCCTTTTTGGTCAGGATTTCGTTTCCAGCTTCCAGGAAATCCTTAAACATTTAAACTTGCAAGAATCAGAATCCTAGTATTGAAATGGATACTCATTGTCATCAAAATGACAGTGGGTTACGAAAAAGAGAAGAGAATGAGAAAAAGCTAAGAGCTTTACCTTAAAGCTCCAACCTTTAAGCTTCAAAGACATAGGAGAATGAAGATAGAGGAAATGGTAGAACCTTGAAGCTGATTCCCTCAATGATGGTGGTTCTCCAAACACGAAATGGTGCTAAGATTGGGACGATTTGAAGAACAAAATGGAGGTGTGGGTGGATGGTGTTGCTGCTGTAGGGTGAAAGAGAAGAGAGAAGATGAGTGAATAGTAGCTGCGTATTGGGAGGAGAGGAAATGTGAGAAAAGGAAATGAATTAGACCCCCTTAATTTCAAACGTGCTGCACAAATTGGGAGGAGAGAGAAATGATAAAAATAATGGTTGGAGGAAGTTTCCTTGAGAAGCTTCGCACGCTCCTCGATAAAGCACATAGTAAACTTGTCTCCTCAATTAAGTACATTTGACAGATGATTTAATTACGCTGTTAGAATTATTTTCTCAGTGAATGAAAGTTACAAATGATGAAAATAATATTTTATTATTCATCAGATAATTTTATGACACAGTGATTTTATTTATCAGATAAAGTATTGAAAAATGCAAACCTCGCAGACTGTGCTCGGCCCTGGGTTAAATAAGATCCCCCGTCGACACGTTGACAGTTCAAGGTTTACCAGCCTCAAGGAAAATATTTTATTTTCCCGGCTCCGCTTAGTGCACACGCAAAACGAGGAATATATTAAAATATTCAACATTTTTAGAAAATTCCACAAAAATCAGCAAAAATCACAAATATTATAAAATGATTGTTTATAATGAAATAAATAAATTTTCGAGATGTTACAGGTCCTGCTATCTTAGAGAATCCTTCGATAAATCTTCGATAATAACCGACCAATCCCATGAAGCTATGAATTTCTGTCACTATCTTTGGTCTTTTCCATTGGAGAACTACCTCCACTTTTGATGGATCTACTACAACTCCTTCCTTTGGAATCTCATGACCCAAAAACTGAACCTCCTCTGACCAGAACTCACACTTAGACAACTTAGCATATAACTTTTTCTCCTTCAGAATTTGAAGAACCACACTGAGATGTTCGGCATGTTCCTCCTGATTTTGTGAATAGACTAAAATGTCATCAATAAAGACAACAACAAATCTATCTAGATAAGAACGAAAGATCTGATTCATGTAATCCATGTATACAACAGGAGCATTTGTTACTCTGAACGGCATCACAAGGTACTCATAATGCCCATAACGTGTTCGAAAGGCCGTCTTGGAAACATCCTCTACTTTCACACGAATTTGATGATAGCCAGTACATAGATCAATCTTAGAGAAAATAGCGGCTCCCTTCAGCTGATCCATCGAATCATCTATCCTCGGAAGTGGATACTTGTTCTTGATCATAATCTTGTTTAGATGACGATAGTCCATACATAGCCGAGAAGTTCCATCCTTCTTGTTGACCAACAGCATTGAAGCTCCCCACGGTGAAACACTAGGTCTCACGAAATTCTTTTCCACCCATTCTTCCAACTGCTTCTTGAGTTCGACTAACTCTGATGGCGACATTCGATAAGGTGCCATGGATATAGGACTAGATCCTGGCACAAGATCGATAGAAAATTATACCTCTCTTTCCATAGTAAACTAGGTTCATCATCAGAAAAGACTTTAGGAAACTCATTGACCACAAGAATAGTATTCACACTGGTCTCACCCTTGACCTCCAAGGAAGACAAAAGCATGTATCCTTAAGCTCTTTCCCTCAAGAAAATTTTGACTTAGTCGGCAGTTATAAATCTAGAAATCTCAGAATTAGGAAATACTAAGGTTTTATTGGAAAAGTCCAATAGGATATGGTTAGAAGAAAACCAGTCCATTCCTAGAATGACGTCTAGCTGAGAAAGAGGCAAACAAATTAAATCAACCGAAAAGATTTAACCTTCCACAAAAATAGGACAGTTCAAACAAACTTGAGTAGTAACAACAGGCCTTGCAGTGGGAGTAGAAATACTCAAATCAAAAGGTAAGGAAGACACGGATAATCCTAATCGGTGCACACAATCATAGGCAATAACAGAATGGGTCACCCCTGAGTCATACAGTACAGTTAAAAGATTACCTCCTATGGTACAATATCCCTTAATCAAATCTTCAGATTGGGAGGCTTCCGTTCCACTCATAGTTTAAACCCTTCCTCCTTCTTGAGGTCTTGCAGCACGTACATTGTTGACAGTGGGCTTTGCCTTGGGTTGGTTACAATCCCTTGAGATGTGTCCGGGCTTCTCGCATTTGAAATAGATGAGCCCCTTGATTGTGCATTCCCTCGTCAAGTGGTCCCTTCCACACTTAAGACATTTTGGCACCGATGCCCCCATCTGACCAAACTTGTAGCTACCAGAACCTCCTCCATGTGGTTATTGCTGAGATTGATTCCCTAGTGGCCTCGAATACGACTTTTGCTAAAAATGATTTCCACCATTATTCCTTCCCCTTTGGAACTCAGAGGGTCCAAAGTTACGATTTTTGGTCTCCCATGATTGATCCAACTCCTCAAGCCTGTGATATTTGTCCAGAAGAGCTAGGAACTGATCAATTCCCAAGGGCAGCACCGCTCTCTTCAAGTCATGCCTCAAACCTTCTTCGAATTTGCGGCACTTCCACTCCTCATCGGGCTATAGCTGGAAATACCTCGAGAACTTTGACAAGCTTTCAAACTTGGCAGCATACTCACTGACCGATATGCTTCCTTGCTTTAGGCCTAGGAACTCCATTTCTTTCGCATACCTCGCGCTAGCTGGAAAGTACTTTTTCAGGAATTTGTTCTTGAAGGCTTCCCAGGTGATCAAGATTCCCTCAGCTTCCATCAATCGATGGGCTTCTGCCCACCAGTCTTTGGCATCTCTGACAAGCATGAAGGTAGCATAGATTACCTTCTGAGCATCAGTACATCCCATTCATTTGAAGATCTTCTCTAATTCTTTGATCTAAAGGCTTGCTTTCTATGGGTCGAACTCTCCCATGAATTGGGGTGGGTTGTTGCGGTGAAACTCCAACAGATTCTGAGTCTCAGCAGTAGCTTCTTGTTGTTAGGCAGCTCTTTGGTTCTATTGCATTATAACCTCGGTCATTCTCTACATCGCCTTAGCTGCTGCAGCCATACTCTCACTGGCTCGTCCAGAATTCGTACGTACGTCTCCACCACGAGCCATCACGTTCCTTTGGAGTCAGACAAAACAATACACAATGAAAGTGAGGTGAAATCATTCCAAACAATTCTTGTCTCTTTTCGAAAACCAAACACAGAGAATCATACAACAGAAGCAAGACAGACCTAACCACAAACCCCAAAAGACTCAACTTGGGATCTGATACCACCTAATGTAACACACTCCTTAGGGTGCCAAATTTATTTATTAAAACATCAATAACTTAACAAAAACATGGAAAAGGTTTGATCTTGCAAAATACGAACATTAAATTTTCTTTTTTTCAAAGGCATGAACTCAAACAAAACATAACAGCACATATACAATTACTGAACATTACACACCAAAAAGATTATACGTATATGTGGCATGGATCACAGTCCACCCAAAATATACGACTTTATACAAAAATGGCATATACAACCATTTGACCAAAATATAACAAGCCCAAGTTTAAATGCCTAGGGAGTAGGGCCTTCTACTGGATCCTAAGTTGGGTCCTCCTCTTCAGATTCCTCGCTGGGTAGATCCCTCAGCTGGGGCAGAAGCTCACGGACAGGTGTCCTGGCAGATGACACCACAGGGGTCGGGTCCTCCATAGAGGTGTAATACAAATCACCCCATAGCTCCCTAATAGGCGTAAAGAACTCTAGACACACAGAAACACTAAGAGAAAAGAAAGGCTCCCCATCACGGGTCCTACGAACAGATAAGGATACATCTTCTATTTATCTAATACGTTCAATGTCCCAATCGATACGCCATGCGTCCGCTCCTTCGTGGAATTGAACTTTCACAAAACCAATAGAATCCCTTCTAGTAAGCATCCAAAAACAAGACAACAAAAAACTGTAATTCTTCTTCTTCCTCCTCTTAGTCTTTATCAATAGGGACACATAAAATAGAAATAGACAGAATAACAAAACAAGGAGGTGAGATTCCCAACATCAATACCATTATGGTAGCAAGAGACAGCAATATCAATCGAATCACAGAGTACAAAAATAACAATTATAATCATAAAATTTCTTAGCAGGTATTACAATAATGTATTAACAGACGATTCCACAACATAACAGTAGATAATTCCATAGTATAAATGTATCACAATAAAATGCTCAATGTCTATATGAATGCACAATGGACTGGCATCTACTCCATGGAGTTCAAACCAGCATCAGAGAGAATGATCGGGGAGTCAGTGTCAGTATATCGTTAGCCACAAATCATGTGCTTCTCAAATATAATCAATATGCATAACATGGCTATACAAGACACTCTCAACTGGATCAGGAATAGGAATAGGGTCTCATCGAGATCGTCGGTGTGCTACACAGTCACCACGGCCCAGTGGAGCTACCAACTGTCCACTTGTGGGATTCCCACGCCCTGACGCCTCCTAGGTCAATCACAGACCTTCTCTATGCAATTCACACCCGCACAAAGGTGTAATTCATCTCCTAGGCATACAACCTTAATAATAAGTCATTCCAACTTTCACAATGCATGATCATGTGACAAAGATAAGATGATATTCATTAACAGCACAAATTTCCACCAAGAGGAGTCACAGCAGGGCTTAAGTCAACAACTGATAATCCTAGGTCCAGTACGACGGCCTGTCAGCACAATGCTATCATGTTTAGTCACAAAGCACTTCCATTGTGCCCATTCAGAAATCATCATTCTTACTTTACATGGAACATTCTCACAAACTTCTTTATCATGTAGAACTATTATTCCATTTTTAGGCTTTATTATTATTATTATTATTATTATTATTATTATTATTATTATTATTATTATTATTATTATTATTATTATTATTAAGTTCTTCTCGTAATACTTCCTCATATTTTTTTCAAAAACCTAAAAACAAAATCACATTGTCTCAACCTCACAAATTCTTTTCCTTTTTCCCTAAGCTTTAAAAGTGCCTTAAGTCTTCATTATTTCTCTCTTAAGCTTGTTTTTCGCACTTAAGGCCGAAAACCCTCTTTATTAAAATAACTAAGTTTTATTCTATCGCTCTTTCATTCTCACAAATCCTTAAGCATATTCTTTCTTCACCTAAGCATCTAAGTTCCAAATTAACACAAAAAATTTGTCTTTGATACCTTCTCTAAGGTCTCTTGGCCGTGAGCACTAAGGGCTTTGGGTCTCAAAATTTTCATCATCCACAATGAGATTCTAATCAAATAATATATATTAATCATCCAAGTTTTCCATTCTACCAAGATCATGCACCATATCAACCCATAAAATCATATAAGGCAAAAATTTTGAAATCACCAAAAGTCAACACAAACAAGTGAACAACCCACACATGGATTCCTCACTTTCAATATAACAAAATGTCCCTCACCACCATGATAGGTTGATGAGATTAATCTCCCTCTTACCTTAGGGGATGTCCAACCAACTCTTGAAAATCTTCTTGAGACAAACTTTCTCTTCCAAGGGCCTCTTGAAAATGAAAAATACATACAAAAGATCAACATTAAAGGTTTGGAAAAGAATGACCATGGATCAAAATCATGGTCTTAGAAAGAAGAAAAGAAAGAAGAGAAGAAAGAAAACGGAAGAAAGAAGATAGAGGATCTTTACCTTAAAAGCTTTCAAGCCCTAACTTGAAAGAACACTTGAAAAGGATGAACAAAATCTAGATCTCCACACCAAATTATCTTAGGAAGAGGTTTAGATTCAAGAAATGTAGATGAGTGAAATAAAAGAAGATGAGAAGGTGGATTTGGTGAGTGTGGCCGTGAGCCTAGAGGAGAGAAAATAAGACAAGAAAATGAGAGAGAAAGTGTGTAGCTTTAGTTTGATGAGAGGTGAATAGAAAATGATGAAATGAGTTTTGGGAAGCTTACTCTAGAAGCCTTCTTAGGCTCCCTTGGCTATGCACCTCTCCTTGGGAAGGTGCCCAAGGCTTCTCCAATAAGCCTCACAAAGGAAGGTGCCCAAGGCTTCTCCAATAAGCCTCACAAAGCTTCCTTAGGAAGCTTCCTCCTTTGGTCCAAAAGTCAAATGTGATGTCATACGGATGATGTCATAAAGATGATTAGATACAAATAATCCACTAAATTGCTACTAAAAGCTATTATCTAATGGACAAAAGTTACAGTTAACAAAGCCAGTATTTATTGTCCAATGGGAAATTGAGCGTACCCAAATTTTATCTGTCAGATAAAATCTCAGATAATGAAAATTTCAAAAATTGTCTCCATTTTCGGGTTTAGTAAGATCCCTCGGCCCCAGTTCAATAGTCCAAATTTTTTTGAAAATAATATTAAAATAATCCAAAGAAATCAAATAGCTCACAAAAATTACAAAAACTCACAGCATTACAGAAATCACAGATAAACCAAAAACAAAGGAAAATCGGGGTGTTACAACTCTCCCTTTTTAAAAAGAATTTCATCCACGAAATTCATCATACCTTAGAATAAATGCAAATATTGTTCCTTCATTTTGTCTTCTAGCTCCCATGTTGCATCTCCAGTCACATCCTTCCAGATCACTTTTACTAATGTAATCTCCTTGCCTCTGAGTTGCTTCACTCACATATCATCAATCTTGATAGAAAGTGTTTCATAGGTCAAATTCTCTTTTAATTGTACTGTATCCGGTTCGATGACATGGGCTGGATCAGGAATATACTTTCGCAATTGTGACACATGGAAGACATCATGAAGGTTGGAAAGAAGAGGTAGTAAAGCTATTTGGTAGGCTACCGAACCTATCTGACGAAGAATTTGATATGGTCCGATGAATTTTGGAGTGAGTTTTCTGGATTTAATGACCTTTCCAACACTAGTCATAGGTGTAACTCTCAGAAACACATGCTCGCCTTCCTCAAATTCAAGAGGTCGTCGTCTCTTGTCAGCATAGCTTTTCTGTCGGCTCTAAGTTGCTCTAATTCTTTCTTGAATCAACTTAACTTTTTCAGTTGTTTGTCGCACAAGCTCAGGTCCTACCGTGAAACTCTCGCTTGGTACCAACATAGGGGTGTTCTACACCGTTGTCCATACAACGCCTCGTAGGGTGCCATCCCGATACTTGCATGGAAACTATAATTATAAGTGAACTCTATCACAGGTAAGAATTCATCCCAACTCCCAGTCTATTCAGAGACACAATCGCTTAACAGATCTTCCAATGACTAGATTGTTCTCTGTAACAGTCCATCCGTTTGTGGGTGATATGTAGAACTTAAATGAAGCTTCATTCCCATTGCTCTCTGCAAACTTCACCAAAATATTGATGTAAACCTTGGGTCTCTATCCGAAACAATACTCAAAGGCATGCCATGTAATCTAACGATCTCATCAGCATACACTTGAGCCAATCTTTCCATCGAATACCGTATATTAATTGGAAAGAAGTGCACTGACTTTGCAAGTCGATCAATCATTACCCATATCGAATCATATCCCTTTTTAGTCCTTGGCAATACACTCACAAAATCCATTGCAATGTTGTCCCATTTCCATTCTGGAATAGCTAAAGTTTATAGCATTCTAGATGATTTTTGGTGTTCCACTTTAGCTTTTTGGAAAACTAAACAAGATGACACATACTTGGCAACATCCCTTTTCATTCCTTGCCACCAATATAATCGTTTCAAATCTTGGTACATCTTAGTAGTTCCAGGGTGCATACTCAACTTGCTCTTATGGGCTTCATCAAGAATCATCTTCCTAAGCTCGGAATCACTCGGTACACAAACTCTATCTCTGAATCTTAGGATTCCATCTAGTCCTTCTATGAATTTAGATATAGCACCCTGCTTCACTATCTCCTTCTCCTCTTGTAAGTATGGGTCACTTCCCTACTTCTCTTGGATTTCTTCAATCAATTTACTCGAGATAGTGATCATACTTAAGCACATTCTCCCCAGTGTCAATCCACAGATAACTGCATATCCCTAAACAATTCTATTAACTCACTTTCTTTGAGCATCATAGCAGAAACATTAAGCATCTTATTACTCAAAGCATCCGCTACGACGTTGGCCTTTTCAGGATGATATTGAAGTTGGAAGTCATAGTCCTTTAACAATTCTAGCCATCTTCTTTGCCTTATATTCAGCTCCTTTTGATCGAACAAATATTTCAGGCTCTTATGGTCACTGTAGACGTTAAAGGTTGCCCCATAAAGAAAATGCCTCTAGATTTTTAATACAAACACAATGGCAGCTAACTCCAAGTCATGTATAGGATAGTTCTTCTCATGTAGTCTCAATGCCTTGAAGCATATGCCACCACTCTTCCATTTTGCATAAGGACGCATCCTACACCCTGATATGAAGCATCGCAAAACACCTCAAAAGGTTCATTGGGATTGGGTAGGATCAATACTGGCGAAGTATTCAGCCGTCTCTTCAACTCTTGAAAACTCTCTTCACATGCATTTATCCATAAGAAAGTTTGATTCTTCCTTGTAAGCTGAGTGAGAGGTCCTGCTATCTTGGAGAATACTTCGATAAATATTCGATAATAACTGACCAATCCGATGAAGCTATGAATTTTTGTCACTATCTTTGGTCTTTCCCATTGGAGAATTGCCTCTACTTTCGATGGATCTACTGCAATTCCTTCCTTTGGAATCACATGACCCAAAAACTGAACCTCCTCTAACCAGAACTCACACTTAGACAGCTTAGCATATAACTTCTTCTCCTATAGAATTTGAAGAACCACACTAAGATGTTTAGTATGTTTTTCCTGACTTCGTGAATAGACTAAAATGTCATCAACAAAAACAACAACAAATCTATCTAGATAAGGATGAAATATCTAATTCATGTAATCCATGTATACAGCAGGAGCATTTGTTACTCTGAATGGCATCGCAAGGTACTCATAATGCCCATAACACGTTTGAAAGGCTATCTTGGAAACATCCTTTACTTTCACGTAAATTTGATGATAGCCAGTACGTAGATCAATCTTGGAGAAAACAGTGACTCCCTTCAGCTGATCCATCAAATCATCTATCCTCAAAAATGGATACTTGTTCTTGATTGTAATCTTGTTTAGCTGACGGTAGTCCACACATAGTCGAGAAGTTCCATCATTCTTCTTGTCCAACAGCACTGGTGCTCCCCACGGTGAAACACTAGGTCTCATGAACTTCTTTTCCAATAGTTCTTCCAATTGCTTCTTGAGTTCGACTAACTCTGATGGCGACATCCGATAAGGTGCCATGGATATAGGACCAGATCCTGGCACAAGATCGATAAAAATTTTTACCTCTCTTTCCGGTGGTAAACCAGGTACATCGTTAGAAAAAACATCTGGAAACTCTTTGACAACAAGAATAGCATTCACACTGGTCTCACCCTTGACCTCTAAGGAAGACAAAAGCATGTATCCTTAAGCTCCCTCCCTCATAAAAATGTTGACTTGGTTAGTAGTTATAAATCCAGAAATCTCAGAATCAGGAAATACTAAGGTTTTATTGGAATAGTCCAATGAGATATGGTTAGAAGATAACCAATCCATTTCTAGAATAACGTCTAGCTGAGAAAAAGGCAAACAAATCAAATTAATAGAAAAGATTCGACCTTCCACAAAAATAGGACAGTTCAAACAAACTTGAGTAGTAACAACAAGTCTAGCAATGGGAGTAGAAATACTCAAATCAAAAGGTAAGGAAGATACGGATAATCCTAATCGGTGCACACAATTATAGGCAATAAAAGAATGGGTCACCCCTAAGTCATTGATCTGTCGATTATTTCCATATTTTAAATGCCTTATGATTGATTTAATTGGACTCCATATGTGCTCAATTGTTGACATTTAGCTAAGTTTCTGATTTAGAGTTGTCTTTGGATGTTTATTGTGAAACTATGCTAAATGCGGTTATAAACACTCATAAATGAATTATGTTTTTCAGGATATCTTTGAGTGTTTGAGTCCATTAGCATCAAACCAAGCTTGATGGCCATTTGAGGAGAGAGATGAATGCTTAAGGAGATCAATATCACCTCTTGAAGCAATGAAAGAAAAGTATTTGTAAAGAATCCGGGCTGAAAATGAAGGTGTCAAATTACAGGGCCCATGTCGAATTACAGGGCCTGGGCCGTGTCATATGACACGGCCCGTGTCGTCGCATCAGAAATTTAAATTCGATTTTTAATGTTAAATTAGGTTTCAAAACCTATAAATAGAGTTGCTTAGAACCCTTAAAGGAGGTCTGGGCTGGGAGCAGCCAAGGGTCTGAAGAGGATTCGAAGACCAAGGGAAAGGGAGATTAGATTGAAGATTGGAGTCTCGGGTTCGAGCAATCGAAGATCGATCATCCCCAACCTTCGGAAACTAGTTTGATCTTCAGTTTTCTTTTGCACTTTTGTTCTGGATAATGTTTTTCTTTAATTCTTCTTCTGTTTTTAACTTTGCCATGTGTGGCTAAACTTCTTGATTGGTTAAGGGAAGATGAAACCCTAGTTTTGATTATGTGAATCTTGCATATTTCTTTATATCAATACAGTTATGTTTTTATTCATATATTTCTGAATCTATTGTTGGTATGAAGGTTTTTATACTTGTTCCCGCTTTCAAAGTGGTAGATCTGGGTTTATTATGCGCGGTTGCGGTAGTAAATCTAGCAGAATGTATGATGTTCATGTGGGTATAATTATCTTTATGCTATTTACCAATTATAAAAGTGGTAGATCTGGATATATTATCTTGTGATTTGCGGTAATAGATCCAAAGTGAAATATATGTTCTAAGTAATTTAATCCGATTGTGTGATTAGACCTTAGTGTGATTGGTTTTCTAATTCTTAATGCAATCATTAGGTAGGTGTAAAAGCGGTTGCTTTACAAATAACTAATGGTTAGGATTTGATTTTTGATTCTTGAATTAAGCGAAACTTAAGGAAGACATGGGATTTATCTCACAATCACATAAGAACATAATTGATCATGTTGGTATAAAGGGTATGTAAGTTGGCATAATCATATAAATCTAGTGGTGGATTCCATCTCTTAACCAATATCTTTAACTTGATAATTCAATTTGTGTTTACTGCTTTGATTTAAGTCTAATTTCTTTTGTTAGTTTTAATTAACAGAACCCCCTTTTTTAATTTTACTGTTTATTTTTCATCAGAGTTTAATTTAGGAATTGGATTGATAGTGTTAATTGAATTGGTTCTCTGTGGATCGACCCTTGCTTACTACAATTGGTTGCAAGGTTTTTATATTTTTGGTGGAACTTGGCAACTGTTTTTGATACTTATTTTTAATCGTATTCCACACCACACCAGTCATACAGTACAGTTAAAAGATTACCTCCTATGGTACAATCTTCCTTAATCAGATCTTTAGATTGGGAGGCTTCCGTTCCACTCATAGTGTAAACCCTTCCTCCCGCCTGAGGTCTTGCAGCACGTACATTGTTAACAGTGGGCTTCGCCTTGGGTTGGTTGCAATCCTTTGAGATGTGTCCGGGCTTCCCGCATTTGAAACAGATGATCCCCTTGATTGTCCATTCCCTCATCAAGTGGTCTCTTCCACACTTGAGACATTTTGGCGCCGATGCCCCGGTCTGACTAAACTTGTAGCTACCAGAACCTCCTCTATGTGGTTGTTACAGAGATTGATTCCCCGTTGGCCTCTAATATGACTTTTACTAAAAACAATTTCCACCCTTATTCCTTCCCCTTGGAACCGAGAGGGTCCAAAGTTACAGTTTTTGGTCTCCCGTGATTGATCCAACCCCTCAACCCCGCGATGTGGCGTCCCGGGGCCGATGAGGGCGGGGAGTGTCGCCGGTGCAATGAGGCACGGTCAAGGAGCGGCTCCTGGCATGCTTCTAAGCGGAGGGCCGCATGAATGCCCGAATACGCACCGGAATGAGAGGATTCGAGGACTGTGTAGGTATGGGACTACATAGTTGAGGATGGCTTAAAGGAATTGATTTGGTGTAACCATATCAACAAGTTGCAACTTCTTTTCGGGAGCCTAGAACATAAGAACTCCATGGTTAAGCGTGCTTGACCTGGAGCAATTATGGGATGGGTGACCTCCTGGGAAGTTTCCTAGGATGCGTGTGAGTGAGGACAAAGCACGCTGAAAAGACCCGTGTTGGTTTGTGGAGACTCTCATCAATCCCGGGCATCCCCGGGTCGTTACAAATGGTATCGAGACGGGACCTCTCCCAAGACGGTGTGGTTCGGGGGACGAACCAAGCGGAAGCCGGTGGGCATGTGGCGTCCGGGGCCGATGAGGGCGGGGAGTGTCGCCGGTGCAATGAGGCACGGTCAAGGAGCGGCTCTGGCATGCTTCTAAGCGGAGGGTGCGCATGAATGAGCGAATACGCACCGGAATGAGAGGGATTCAGAGACTGTGTAGGTATGGGACTACATAGTTGAGGATGGCTTAAAGGAATTGATTTGGTGTAACCATATCAACAAGTTGCAACTTCTTTTCGGGAGCCTAGAACATAAGAACTCCATGGTTAAGCGTGCTTGACCTGGAGCAATTATGGGATGGGTGACCTCCTGGGAAGTTTCCTAGGATGCGTGTGAGTGAGGACAAAGCACGCTGAAAAGACCCGTGTTGGTTTGTGGAGACTCTCATCAATCCTGCAGGCAGTCCCGGGTCGTTACAAATTAATGTAACACCCCTCGATTTAATAACCACAGCACAATCGTCATTATATCACGGTTACTAAATTTCAGCGTGTTACAATTGTCAAATAACAATTTTCTAAAAATATCATTTGTTTCACATATGAGGAAAATAGGAGCCACGAATGAATAGTTACCTATACCATCAGTTAAAATATACATTACAAGATATACTCAAATTAAAGTATCTAAGGCTAGATAATCACCTTACAACTTACATATACTACCATACATTTTATACAGGTAATGCAAAATAAAATATAAGCTACCCACAACCTCTCCACAACTATGGAGTTGGGAGCTCCATCGGAATCCCGAATGTATGAGACAATTCCGGCTCACCAGTATAGTGAGAAATACAAGATAAGGTCTTCCATCGCAGTCCTCTTCGTCGTCAAAGTCGATCCCAAAGCATGTCACACACGCCATGGTCCAGTTGACTTGCCGTGTCTTGGTATCACCGGTGAAACAATGCGAACCAAAACCCAAAAGAAGCTCCCTTCGCGACAATCACCACAAAACAACGGGTCAAGCCGATAAAGTCCAAGGGAAAAACCAACCTCGTTCCCACTTACAGTCTTTAACCAAAGATTTACATAGAATAGAGAAAGTACAAGAAAGAGGTAAGACATCCTACCATCATTACCAATTATAGCATCCAGAACCAAACCCAAGAAAGCGCCCACATAGCATTTATGACAAAGAATAATGGATATAAGCATCTACAGTTATGATCATCCAAACAAGCATACATATAGATAGATATAGATATATTAAAAATGCAGATTCCAATTATAATAACATTGTATGCCAGATAATTCATGGACTCACTATGCACATGTGCCCTCAATAACCAAAATCCTGCTCCATGGAGCTAGACACAAAACAATCGGAGAGAATGATTCAGGGAGACATGCCAGTATCTCGTCAGCCATACAAGTGCTTACCATATAATATCATCAGTCATTTTGCGCAACAAGGCTTTATACAGCGGCATTCTCACAAGATCTCGATATAGGACTGTGGCCAGTTAGGATCGTCGGTGCGTTTGCATCGGTCTGTCCCACGGTCCAGAGGGGCTACCATCTGCCCCTTGTGAGACTCCCGCGCCCCGACGCCCTCAAGGTCGTCTACAGGACCCCACGTGTCTATTCGCACCCGCACTAAGGTGTTATTCAACTCCTAGGCAACTCGGCCTTAACAAAGTCCAACGGACATCCTCTTTCTCTTTTTATGCCATGCATGACTCAATCATGCTCCTCATGACAAGCTAAGTCAATCATGCCTCAAATGCATATCATATGATTTAACAATCAGGTTTGTTCCCATTTTTGGATCCACAAGACATTTACAATGCATAATATGTATGATTCAAAATTCCACACAATTTCATAATATGCCACAATTGGCCAAGAGAGCATCAATATACAAGTGGTCATTCACGTGGACCCTTAGCATCATAATATTAAGGTCAAACATTAGGTTCATTATGTTCCTTACTACCTCACCCATACTCGGTTCTTCCTTTATTCCAAGTTCTCACTAGTTGTAAGGCTCAATCACACTCCTTGTTTTTCCTTCATTATGTGTCCCTACTTTGTTTCTAGTCATCTGATGTTATTTATGATTAATATAGTGTATATTAGTCCCAAAAGTTGAAATCAGGAGTCACAAGGCTAGAATCATCCATTCGTTTGCTAGGTAAAAGAATTGAGGTATATTTATAATTTCGACGGAACAGTGTATCTGGTGAGAAACTGGAGCTGCCGTTCGACGAGTAGCAGCACAACAGGATCAAGGTAAGTTGAAAACAATCGCAGGGGATAAATTCTAAGTCTTAATGTCGGGAACAATTTCGACCGGATGAAGTATATAATCGTCGAATATGCTACCACATTTACGAGAAAACATGATTCGACGGACACGACATTAGGTCGGTTCCTCTATTAAACCTTCGTAATTCTACTCGACGGGTTTGGAGAAAATCTCTCTATTTAATAATCGGGAACTCCACTCGACGGGCATTCACATCCTAACTCGACGGATATGATTCACACAACTCGACAGATTTTCACATCTTAACTCGACGGATATGATTCACACCTAACTCGACAATTTTAACTTTGAAGGAGTTTCACTCGTGTTCAACCGACGAATACGCTAAAAGTTCAATTCTAACTCGACAGATTTTGGATAATGGGGAAAGTCCCGTCTCTGTCGAACCGACAAGAATGTTAGGGTTACAAGGTTCTAATTCGACGGATTCGGAAACATTGGGATTTCACTCCTACCGATCCGACAGATGCAACTCGACAGATCCCGGAAAACGCTAAGGTTTCACTCATGCTAATTCGACAAATACACTCGACGGTTTTGACATTCAACGGGAAAAGTAAGAAGTCTAAACTCGAAGTGCACGTCACTCGACGGATTCGACTTTGGGAAAATGTTGAGATCTCACTTAAGCGATCCGACGGATTTAACTCGACCGATTTCTGGAAAAATGTTGAGGTTTCACCTATACCAGTCCGACAGATACTAAGAGGGCCACACTTTCTAATTCGACGAATTCACCGACGGAGGTGTAAATGGGGGGGGTCACTAGCTTCGACAACTTTTGACATGATGAAGGGCCCCACTTGTCGACAGGTTTGGCCAGGAGCTCATACTCGACAGGTGTTAACATCTTAAATTCGACGAACATGGCTTACTCACTCTCGACGGATTTTAACATTTACTTTAGGATGGATCAGCAAACCAAGTCATTACCATTTTCAATATAGGATCTCTATTTTCTGGGTTCAAAACCGTGACCATACGAGAACCAAAACAGGGCTCATTTCTTTCCATTTTACACATTCCAAACATATATATATATATACATACAAAACTCCAGCAATCAGCTAACATCTATACATCACAAACAATATTTAAAAACAGAAAGACCCTCAACACAAATTACTGACGTTCCTAAATGCTAAGAGAGGTTGAGGAGGAGTGTCTTCCTCTTACCTAAGTGAAGAACAGGGATAAAGAAGCTCCTTTTATGCTTGAAAATCTGATTTTCTTCACCACCACCAGAACCTTGGGCGTTCAAGATCCACAAAATTAAGATCAAAAGAGAGAATGGCAGCAGGAAACCAGAATGCACGAAAATGAGGAGAAGGGAAAAAGTTAAGAACTTTACCTTAAAGGTCCAAGCTTTTGGGGCTGTTTTGAGCAAAAAGAAAATGAAGATACAGGGGAGGAGTTCCACAGAAACAAGGTGTGAAGGTGGAGAGGGAAAATGGTTTTTCGGGTTGAGTAAAGGAGGCTTGAAGGATCAACAATGGTGAATGTGGGTGTGTGCGGCCGTGAAGAAGAAGAGAGAAAAGAGAGTGAGAGCTGCGTGAGGGGAGGAGCGGCGTGAATGAGAGAAAATGGGAGAAATGAAATGGGAAATGTGAATGAGCAGACAGACATGGGGGAGTGGAAAAAATGGAATAGT
The DNA here is from genome assembly GCA_029884595.1 of Ormosia semicastrata. Classification (NCBI taxonomy): domain Eukaryota; kingdom Viridiplantae; phylum Streptophyta; class Magnoliopsida; order Fabales; family Fabaceae; genus Ormosia; species Ormosia semicastrata. The sequence goes on from JAQQTO010000060.1 coordinate 85,291,431, forward strand.
CAATGTAATAATCCATCAACAGTAGCCGTGCAGCATAAATTGGGGAGGAGAGAGGAAAGGTTGATTAGATGGAAATAGGAAGCTTCCTTGAGAAGCTTTGTGCGCTTCTCGAGGAAATGAAGTGTAAGGTTGTCACCTTAATTAAATTCATCTGACGAGATGAATAATTAAGTTGCTAAAATTATTTTCTCAGTGAAATAAAATTATAATTGATGAGAATAATATTTTATTACTCATCAGATGATTTTATGATACAGTGATTTCATGTATCAGATAAAGTCTCGTGAAACGTAAACCTCGTAAATCGTGTCCAAACCTCGGGTTTAGTAAGATCCCCGTCAACGTTTCCACAGTCAAAGTTTATCGGCCTTAGGAAAAAAATAATTTTATTTTCTAGGCTCACAAAGAAAATATATACGTAAAACGAAAAATATATTAAAATATTCATCGTTCACGTAAAAAATCCAGAAAAATTCCTAAAATTCACAAATATTATAGAATAATTATTTATAATGAAATAAAGAATTTTCGGGATGTTACAATACTCCCCTTCTAAAAGGAATTTCGTCCTCGAAATTAATCATATCTTAAAAATAAATGCTCCTTGAGTCTTCACCCCTTTCGATAACTAACTCCCCAAACAACTGTACATCGCTAAGTGGTTCTATCGAATTTATTCTCCTTGCTTACTGCAGTAGACAACTAAGCTTGTTTACTTCTGAATGCTTCCACTACAACATTTGCTTTTTCTGGGATTATACCAACACGAAATAAAAAAATCAAGATTTTTCAGAATTTCTAATCACTGTTCCTGCTTCATATTTCAACTTATTCCGATCAGACAAAATACTTCTGACTCTTACGATCACTACAGACAATGAAAATTTCTCCTTGTAGGAAATGTTTCTAGATCTCTAATACAACTACAAGCTAACTCTAAGTTGTGTAAGGTAGTTCTCCTCATGTATTTTCAATTTGTCTCCAAGTATACGTTATCATTCCTTCTATTCTAATCAAGCACACGCTCTAAACTTCCAATGCGAAACATCACTAGGCATCCCTAAAAGTTCATTAGGATTTGGACAAAATCATCCTTGGCGAAGAAATCAAACGTTTTATCATTCTTTGAAAGTTTTCGCCCGTATACATCATCCATACAGAACTTGACCTCATATATGAGTTAGGTGAGAAATCTTGTCACTTGAAGAATCCCTTTGTGAGTCTCCCGTATCAACACCTAATCCAAAAATTACAATTCTTCATTATGGTCGTCGGTTCTCTTTGAATAAATGTTTCGAGTTTCGATGGTTCACAAGCAATCTTCTTCCCTTGAGATTGCGTAACCCAAAAGTTGAATTGTCTCCAACTAGAATTCATACTTAGATACCTTCACGCATAACCTCTTCTTCAGGGTTGTAAGGATCACTCCGAGAGATTCAATACGTTCCTCCAAGCATCATGAATAAATCAAAATGCCGTCAATCAAGGACAACGATAAATCTTTGAGCGAACTCAGTGATAGTCCATAATATAAGTTGATCTTGGAGAAAATAGCGTCGTCCTTCAATTGATTTGTCAGATCATCTTTCCTTGATTCGAACGGAATGTCTCATAGGGTAAGCTTTCACCTAATTGTGCTACGCTTGTCGTGTCGTTAAGGTTCAGATTCGGGAACACAGATACTTAATTGAAGTACACTGGAAACGTTATAAAGGTCAGAAAGAAAAATAGGGAAGTCACGTGATTTACCACTGGACCCGCCTAACGAAGAATACGGTATGGTCCAATAAAACTTAGGAGTGAGTTTCACGGATTCGCATCTAGAAAATTTGTGTCTCAAGAATCACTAAGTTTCCCTCACAACTGAGTGACGAGACCCGTTCAGAAAACGATCAATCTCCTTCCTGAGATCAAGCCCATTCATGAAGAAAACAAATGATGGAATTGGCATAAAGGATTCCAATATCTAACAACATTAGGATAGTTCTTTAAATAGACTTGTTGTAACAAGAGCAGGCTTACAAACGAGGATAATATCATTCGAGTTGAAAGAAAGTAAGCACACAGACGATTCAATTCCATAAACGAACTCTTAGAATTTCATTGAATATTTTAACAGGATATGGTTGGAAGATAACCAATCCCTTGGCTAACATTACATCAAATTTGCAAGAGAAGTAAACAAATCAGATTAACAAAAGATTAAGTCTTTAACAAGTCATAGGATAATTTAAACAACTTGGCTACCATCAACAAGTTCTTAATAGCCAAAATAAAAATAACTTAGTCAAAAGATAACGATAGTACAAACGTCCCCACGGATTCATACGTTCATACGTTGAGAAATAGGTTACCCCGGAATCATACGGTGAAGTCACGGGGTCATCCACGTAGAACAGTCCTTTCCTTTACTTCGATCTTCGGCCGGGTAGAGGAATCAACTTTCCCTTCTTCATGAGATTTTGAAATACATGCCTTACCAACGAAAGGCTTCGTCCTCTCGCAAGGTACAGTTTTTGGCCACGTGCCCTAACTCTTTGCATCCAAAGCAGATTACTCCTTTAATTTCACAAGTCCTTGGTTAAGTGATTCTTTCCGCACTTGAGGCAAATTGCCTTCTTGATCTCATATGGAGGCTTCGTCCCACGTAAAGCGCAATCCCTCCATACATGTCCTTGTTTTTCGCACTTGAAACAAATTCTTCCCTCGATCGTACAATGCCTTGTGAAGTGGTCCTTCCCGCACTTCTTACACCTTGATAACGGCACCACAGTTGGGTTTGACTTGCTACTACTCGCACTACCCTTCAGCGTTTGTTGTTGCCGTTGTCCCTTCGGTTGTCGCGAATATAGTTTCTGCTTAAACTGATTAACAATCTGGGTGTTCCTCCTTTGGAACTTAGGTAGTTCAAAATTACCCAAAAATTGACTTTCTCCCAGCAAATTCTGAACCTCGATTTCTAATCCCTGCTGTTGTGCGGTCCTCTGATCCGGTTGTACTTGTCACGCCAGATCATTCCTTGCAAGTGTTTCCACAGTCGCGTCCATTCTTCCGTTGTTGCGTACCACATTCCTACGCATGCGTCTTCCGCGAGCCATTACCTTCCTTTGAAAACAGATAGTCAAGCACACTGGAGACAAGAAGTAACCATCTCAGACAATATTGTCTCCTTTCTAAACCCAAACACAAAGAGTCACACAAAATACACAAGGGTGAATATGCGAGACAAATCCTAAACAAGTTCAGTCATACCACTGAGCTTCTTTACTAAGAGAATTTCTATTCACTTAATACGCCTAGGTGAAGTCGTAGTTTTCCGTAAACACAGAACATTACACATCGAGTGGGCCAGTACTCAATATCATGTAACTGTGCAACAGTAGCTACCAACACTCAACCTATGGCAAGCCATGCCTTCCTTTCCCAACATCTCAATCAAGAGACAAGGAAGTACACAACAACTTCTAATATGTCTAAGCATAGTCAGTCCATACCCCGGCTCTACAGGATGAACTGCTCTGATACCATTAATGTAACACCCCTCGATTTAATAACCACAGCACAATCGTCATTATATCACGGTTACTAAATTTCAGCGTGTTACAATTGTCAAATAACAATTTTCTAAAAATATCATTTGTTTCACATATGAGGAAAATAGGAGCCACGAATGAATAGTTACCTATACCATCAGTTAAAATATACATTACAAGATATACTCAAATTAAAGTATCTAAGGCTAGATAATCACCTTACAACTTACATATACTACCATACATTTTATACAGGTAATGCAAAATAAAATATAAGCTACCCACAACCTCTCCACAACTATGGAGTTGGGAGCTCCATCGGAATCCCGAATGTATGAGACAATTCCGGGCTCACCAGTATAGTGAGAAATACAAGATAAGGTCTTCCATCGCAGTCCTCTTCGTCGTCAAAGTCAGATCCCAAGCATGTCACACACGCTTACTGGTCCAGTTGACTTGCCAGGTCTTGGTATCACCAGTGAAACAATGCGAACCAAAACCCAAAAGAAGCTCCCTTCGCGACAGCGTCACCGGGTACAACGGGTCAAGCCGATAAAGTCCAAGGGAAAAACCAACCTCGTTCCCACTTACAGTCTTTAACCAAAGATTTACATAGAATAGAGAAAGTACAAGAAAGAGGTAAGACATCCTACCATCATTACCAATTATAGCATCCAGAAACCAAACGGCGCAAAGCGCCCACATAGCATTTATGACAACAATAATGGATATAAGCATCTAGTAACAGTTATGATCATCCAAACAGTTCCAGGCAGTCACATATAGATAGATATAGATATATTAAAAATGGTCAGCTCCAATTATAATAACATTGTATGCCAGATAATTCATGGACTCACTATGCACATGTGCCCTCAATAACCAAAATCCTGCTCCATGGAGCTAGACACAAAACAATCGGAGAGAATGATTCAGGGAGACATGCCAGTATCTCGTCAGCCATACAAGTGCTTACCATATAATATCATCGGTCATTTTGCGCAACAAGGCTTTATACGGCGGGATTCTCACAAGATCTCGATATAGGACCGTGTGGCAGTTAGGATCGTCGGTGCGTTTGCATCGGCCTCTGTCCCACGGTCCGGAGGGGCTACCATCGCCCTTGTGAGACTCCGCGCCCGACGCCCTCAAGGTCGTCTACAGGACCCCACGTGTCTATTCGCACCCGCACTAAGGTGTTATTCAACTCCTAGGCAACTCGGCCTTAACAAAGTCCAACGGACATCCTCTTTCTCTTTTTATGCCATGCATGACTCAATCATGCTCCTCATGACAAGCTAAGTCAATCATGCCTCAAATGCATATCATATGATTTAACAATCAGGTTTGTTCCCATTTTTGGATCCACAAGACATTTACAATGCATAATATGTATGATTCAAAATTCCACACAATTTCATAATATGCCACAATTGGCCAAGAGAGCATCAATATACAAGTGGTCATTCACGTGGACCCTTAGCATCATAATATTAAGGTCAAACATTAGGTTCATTATGTTCCTTACTACCTCACCCATACTCGGTTCTTCCTTTATTCCAAGTTCTCACTAGTTGTAAGGCTCAATCACACTCCTTGTTTTTCCTTCATTATGTGTCCCTACTTTGTTTCTAGTCATCTGATGTTATTTATGATTAATATAGTGTATATTAGTCCCAAAAGTTGAAATCAGGAGTCACAAGGCTAGAATCATCCATTCGTTTGCTAGGTAAAAGAATTGAGGTATATTTATAATTTCGACGGAACAGTGTATCTGGTGAGAAACTGGAGCCGTTCGACGAGTAGCAGCAACAACAGGATCAAGGTAAGTTGAAAACAATCGCGGGGGATAAATTCTAAGTCTTTTCGAATTGGGAACAATTTCGACCGGATGAAGTATATAAGCGTCGAATATGCTACCACATTTACGTAAAACATGATTCGACGGACACGACATTAGGTCGGTTCCTCTATTAAACCTTGAGAATTCTACTCGACGGGTTTGGAGAAAATCTCTCTATTAATAATCGGGAACTCCACTCGACGGGCATTCACATCCTAACTCGACGGATATGATTCACACTTAACTCGACAGATTTTCACATCTTAACTCGACGGATATGATTCAAAACCTAACTCGACGAATTTTAACTTTGAAGGAGTTTCACTCGTGTTCAACCGACGAATACGCTAAAAGTTCAATTCTAACTCGACAGATTTTGGATAATGGGAAAGTCCGTTCTGTCGAACCGACAAGAATGTTAGGGTTACAAGGTTCTAATTCGACGGATTCACGGGAAACATTGGGATTTCACTCCTACCGATCCGACAAGATGCAACTCGACAGATCCCGGAAAACGCTAAGGTTTCACTCATGCTAATTCGACAAATACACTCGACATGGTTTTGACATTCAACGGGAAAAGTAAGAAGTCTAAACTCGACAGTACGTCACTCGACGGATTCGACTTTGGGAAAATGTTGAGATCTCACTTAAGCGATCCGACGGATTTAACTCGAATTTACGGAAAAATGTTGAGGTTTCACCTATACCATCCGACGGATACTAAGAGGGCCACACTTTCTAATTCGACGAATTCACCGACGGAGGTGTAAATGGGGGGTCACTAGCTTCGACAACTTTTGACATGATGAAGGGCCCCACTTGTCGATGGGTTTGGCCAGGAGCTCATACTCGACGGTGTTAACATCTTAAATTCGACGAACATGGCTTACTCACTCTCGACGGATTTTAACATTTACTTTAGGATGGATCAAAGAAACCAAGTCATTACCATTTTCAATATAGGATCTCTATTTTCCGGGTTCAAAACCGTGACCATACGAGAACCAAAACAGGGCTCATTTCTTTCCATTTTACACATTCCAAACATATATATATATATACATACAAAACTCCAAAGAATCGCCTAACATCTATACATCACAAACAATATTTAAAACAGAAAGACCCTCAACACAAATTACCGACGTTCCTAAATGCTAAGAGAGGTTGAGGAGGAGTGTCTTCCTCTTACCTAAGTGAAGAACAGGGATAAAGAAGCTCCTTTTATGCTTGAAAATCTGATTTTCTTCACCACCACCAGAACCTTGGGCGTTCAAGATCCACAAAATTAAGATCAAAAGAGAGAATGGCAGCGAGGAAACCAGAATGCACGAAAATGAGGAGAAGGGAAAAAGTTAAGAACTTTACCTTAAAGGTCCAAGCTTTTGGGGCTGTTTTGAGCGAGAAAGAAAAATGAAGATACGGGGAGGAGTTCCAGCAGAAACAAGGTGTGAAGGTGGAGAGGGGAAAATGGTTTTCGCTTCGGGTTGAGTAAAGGAGGCTTGAAGGATCAACAATGGTGAATGTGGGTGGTGTGCGGCGTGAAGAAGAGAGAGAAAAGAGAGTGAGAGCTGCGTGAGGGGAGGAGCAAGCGTGAATGAGAGAAAATGGGAGAAATGAAATGGGAAATGTGAATGAGCAAAGCAGACATGGGGGAGTGGAAAAAATGGAATAGTCAATGTAATAATCCATCAACGAAGAGTCGTGCGGCAAAGATAAATTGGGGAGGAGAGAGGAAAGGTTGATTAGATGGAAATAGGAAGCTTCCTTGAGAAGCTTTGTGCGCTTCTCGAGGAAATGAAGTGTAAGGTTGTCACCTTAATTAAATTCATCTGACAGATGAATAATTAAGCTGCTAAAATTATTTTCTCAGTGAAATAAAATTATAATTGATGAGAATAATATTTTATTACTCATCAGATGATTTTATGATACAGTGATTTCATGTATCAGATAAAGTCTCGTGAAACGTAAACCTCGTAAACTGTGTCCAGCCTCGGGTTTAGTAAGATCCCCCGTCAACGTTTCCACAGTCCAAAGTTTATCAGCCTTAGGAAAAAAAATAATTTTATTTTCCCGGCTCAGCAAAATATATACGTAAAACGAAAAATATATTAAAATATTCATCGTTCACAGAAAAAATCCAGAAAAATTCCTAAAATTCACAAATATTATAGAATAATTATTTATAATGAAATAAAGAATTTTCGGGATGTTACACGCGACATTTGTCCAGAAGAGCTTGGAACTGATCAATTCCCAAGGGCAGCACTACTCTTTTCAAATCGTGCCTCAAATCTTCTTCAAATTTGTGGCACTTCCACTCCTTATCGGGCTGTAGCTAGAAATACCTAGAGAACTTTGACAAGCTTTCAAACTTGGCAGCATACTCACTGACCGACATGCTTCCTTGCTTTAAGCCTAGGAACTCCATTTCTTTCGCATGTCTGGCACTAGCTGGAAAGTACTTTTCTAAGAATTTGTTCTTGAAGGCTTCCCAGGTGATCACGATTCTCCTAGCATCCATCAATCGATGGGCTCCTGCCCACCAGCCTTCGGCATCTCCGACAAGCATGAAGGTAGCATAGGTTACCTTCTGAGCATCAGTACATCCTATTCCTTTGAAGATCTTCTCCAATTCTTTGATCTAATGGCTTGCTTTCTACGGGTCGAACTCTCCCTTGAATTAGGGTGGGTTATTGCAGTGAAACTTTGATAGATTCTGAGTCTCAGCGGCAGCTTCTTCTTATTAGGTAGCTCTTTGGTTCTGTTGCATTATAACCTCAACCATTCTCTGCATCGCCTTAGCTACTGTAGCCATACTCTCGCTGTCTCGTCCAGAATCCATACGTACATCTCCACCACGAGCCATCATGTTCCTTTGGAGTCAGACAAAATAATACACAATGAAAGTCAGGTGAAATCATTCTAAACAATTCTTTACTCTTTTTAGAAACCAAACACAGAGAATCACACAACACAAGCAAGACAGACCTAATCACAAACCCCAAAAGACTCAACTTGGGCTCTGATACCACCTAATGTAACACCCTTCTTAGGGTGCCACATTTATTTATTAAAACATCAATAACTTAACAAAAACGTGGAAAAGGTTCGATCTTGCAAAATATGAACATTAAATTTTTTTTTTTCAAAGGCATGAACTCAAACAAAACATAACAGCACATATATAATTACTGAACATTACACACCAAAAAGATTACATACATATGTGGCATGGATCACAATCCACCCAAAATATACGAGTTTACACAAAAAGGGCATATACAACCATTTGACCAAAACATAACAAGCCCAAGTTTAAATGCTTAGGGAGTAAAGCCTTCTACTGGATCCTCAGTCAGGTCCTCCTCTTCAGACTCCTCGCTGGGCAGATCCCTCGGCTGGGGCAGAAGCACACAGACAGGTGTCCTGGCAGATGACACCACAGGGTTCTGGTCCTCCCTAGAAGTGTAATACAAATCACCCCATAGCTCCCTAATAGGCATAAAGAACTCTAGACGCACAGAAACACAAAGAGAAAAGAAAGGCTTCCTATGACGGGTTCTACAAACATATATGGTGACATCTCCTACATATCTAACACGTTCAATGTCCTAATCAATACGCCATGCGTTCGCTCCTTCCTGGAATTGAACTCTCACAAAACCAATAGAATCCCTTCCAGCAGCCATCCAAAAACAAGACAACGAAAAATTATAAATCTTCTTCCTCCTCTTAGTCTTTATCAACAGGGACACATAAAATAGAAATAAACAGAATAACAAAATAAGGAGGTGAGATTCCCTACATTAATATCATCATGGTAGCAAGAGACAACAATATCAGTCGAATCATAGAGTACAAAAATAGCAATTATAATCATAAAATTTCTCAGCGGGTATTATGATAATATATCAACAGATGATTCCACAACATAATAGTAGATAATTCCATAGTATAAATGCATCACAATAAAATGCTCAATGTCTAAGTGAATGCACAATGGACTGGCATATACTCCTTGGAGTTCAAACTAACATCAGAGAGAATGATCGGGGAGTCAGTGTCTGTATATCGTTAGCCTCAAATCATATGATTCTCAAATATAATTAGTATGCGCAACATGGCTATACAAGATAATCTTAACTGGATCGAGAATAGGAATAGGGTCTCGTTGAGATCGTCGATGCGTTGCACAGTCACCATGGCCCAGTGGACCTACCAACTGTCCACTTGTGGGATACCTGCTCCCCGACGCCTCTTGGGTCAATCACAGACCTTCCCTACGCAATTCTAACCTACATAAAGGTGTAATTCATCTCCTAGGCATACAGCCTTAACAACAAGTCATTTCGACTTTCACAATACATGATCATATGACAAAGATAAGACGCTATTCATTAACAGCTCAAATTTCCACCAAAAGGAGCCACAGCAGGGCTTAAGTCAACCACTGATATTTTCGGGTCCAGTACGTCGGCTCGTCAGCATAATGCTATCATGTTTAGTCACAAAGCACTTCCATTGTGCCCATTCAGAAATCATCATTCTCACTTTACATGGAACATTCTCACAAACTTCTTTATCATGTAGAACTATTATTCCACTTTTAGGCTTTATTATTATTATTATTATTATTATTATTATTATTATTATTATTATTGTTGTTGTTGTTGTTGTTGTTGTTGTTGTTGTTGTTGTTATTATTATTATTATTATTATTATTATTATTATTATTATTATTATTAATTTCTTCTAGTAATACTTCCACGTATTTTTCTCAAAAACCTAAAAACAAAATCACATTGTCTCAACGTCACAAATTATTTTCCTTTTTCCCTAAGCTTTAAAAGTGCCTTAAGTCTTCTTTATTTCTCTCTTAAGCTTGTTTTTCCCACTCAAGGCCGAAAACCCTCTTTATTAAAATAACTAAGTTTTATTTTATCGCTCCTTCATTCTCACAAATCCTTAAGCATATTCTTTCTTCACTTAAGCATCTAAGTTCCAAATTAACACAAAAAATTTGTCTTGGATACCTTCTCTAAGGTCTCTTGGCCGTGAGCACTAAGGGCTTTGGGTCTCAAAATTTTCATCATCCACAATGAGATTCCAATCAAGTAATATATATTAATCATCCAAGTTTTCCATTCTACCAAGATCATGCACCATATCAACCCATAAAATCATATAAGGCAAAAATTTCAAAATCACCAAAAGTCAATACAAATAAGTGAACAACCCACACATGGTTTCTTCACTTTCAATATAACAAAATGTCCCTCTCCACCATGAAAGGTTAATGAGAGTAATATCTCTCTTACCTTGAGGGATGTCCAACCAACTCTTGAAAATCTTCTTGAAATAAACTTTCTCTTCCAAGGGCCTCTTGAAAACAAAAAATGCATACAAAAGATCAACATTAAAGGTTTGGAAAAGAATGACCATGGATCAAAATCATGGTCTTAGAAAGAAGAAAAAAAAGAAGAAGGAAGAAAGAAGATAGAGGATCTTTACGTTAGAAGCTTTCAAGCCCTAACTTGAAAGAACAGTTGAAAAGGATGAACAAAATCAAGATCTCCACTCCAAAGTGTCTTTGGAAGAGGTTTAGATTCAAGAAATGTAGATGAGTGAAATCAAAGAAGATGAGAGGGTGGATTTGGTGAGTGTGGCCGTAAGCCTAGAAGAGAGAAATTAAGATAAGAAAATGAGAGAGAAAGTGTGTAGCTTTAGTTTAATGAGAGGTGAATAGAAAATGATGAAATGAGTTTTAGGAAGCTTACTCTAGAAGCCTCCTTGGGCTCCCTTGGCCGTGCACCCCTCCTTGGGAAGGTGCCCAAGGCTTCTTCAACAAGCCTCACAAAGCTTCCTTAGGAAGCTTCCTCCTTTGGTCCAAAAGTCAAAGGTGATGTCATATGGATGATGTCTTAAAGATGATTAGATACAAATAATCCACTAAATTGCTACTAAAAGCTATTATCCAATGGACAAAAGTTATAGTTAACAAAGTCAGTATATTATCTAATGGGTAATAGAGCGTACCCAAAATTTATCTTCAGATAAAATCTCAGACAATGAAAACTTTGAAAACTGTCTCCAGTTTCAGGTTTAGTAAGATCCCTTATCCTCAGTTCAATAGTCCAAAATTTTCTAAAAAAAATATTAAAATAATCCAAAGAAATCAAATAATTCACAAAAATTACAAAAACTCACTGCATCACGGAAATCATAGATAAACCAGAAACAAAGGAAATGGGGGTGTTACATGTGTAGGAAACTATGGCACCCAAAGAGGCGAGCTAGAAAAACCAGGATCACACCTGGTGAAGGCATTGATATGGTTGCGGCCATAATGGCAATGGTAGATGCTATAAGGCAGCAAGCAGAGCAGATAGCCGTTAACGCTAATGCAATGAGAGAGCAGGCAGTAGTACCTGTTAGGATGCTAGGCAGGTTGGGACCTTAGCAACTGGTACCACCACTAGCACAAGAGGTACGAGTTGGAAGAAACTAGAATTTTCATGATATTTTGGAGTTCAGAAGGATGAACCTTTTGATGTTTAGGGGCTACTATGATCCAATGAAAGCTGAAGAGTGGTTGGATGAGGTAGAAAAGATCTTTGAGGTCATGGTTTGCTCAGACGGGCAAAGAGTATCCTTCACTTCCTTTATGTTGGGGGCAGAAGTGGAGCAATGGTGGCAAGGTGCCAGAAGATTGCTAGAGGCGGCAGGGACGCTGATTACATGGAAAGTATTTCAAAACACCTTTTTGGAGAAATATTTTCCCAGAAGTTTATAGGATGATAAAGAGATGGAGTTCCTTCATCTTCTACAAGGAGACATGACAGTTGCGCAATATGAGTTAAAATTTCATGAGTTGTCTAATTTCTATTCTCAGATGAGGCTCGATCCGAATGAGAACTAGAAGTATGTCAAGTTTGAGTCTGGATTGAGGGGAAGTGTTAAAAGAGCAGAGAGGCCTTTGGAGATTAGAGATTTCCCATCCTTGGTGAATAAGTGTAGAATCATGGAGTTTGATAACCTCTAGTTTCTAGATGAGCAAAAATTACAAAATCTTCAAAAGAGGAAAAAGGTGGATGATGGATCTGGAAAAAGTGTTTCTAAATCCAGTTACCCATAAGTTAAAGGTGAGTGAGTTCAGGTGGAGATTGTGGAGCCTGAATGTCATAAGTGTGGAAGACCACATTGTGACAAACCTTGTGCAGTTTGCTTTATGTGTAGTTAACTGAGACACTTTGCTAGGAAATGCCTATGCAAACAGGGAGAAACACCTAATTCTAGACCACAAGCTCAAGGAAGGGTGTATATTCTGAAAGGGAATGAAAAGGCGCAACATTCCGACTCAATGCCAGGTAACTTTTGAATATGATATTATGTATGTTTGAGACCTCAGGATTGTTAGTACATATAGTCTAAATTTTAGGGACATGTAAATAGTTATAGAGGTAGCCTAATACTTGTTTAACATGTCTATTGATTTTTTTATGGCTTTCTGAGCATGTTTAGTCATTTTGCTGTAACATTATGCGTGATAAATAGTTGTTATTAGCCCCGAAAATGACTTAAACTGCTTATTTAATGGAGCTAAGTGCGGAGACTTTATTTCTAGGTCACAAATATGTGAACGGTGTTACAGTTAAAATCTGAGAATAATCTAAGCTAGTTTGACATTTTTAAGCATACTGGTTGTATGTTTTAATGTGAGTTTGACTAGAAGCTGATATGGAAAATGGTGGTTTAGGTGAAATAGAATTTTTAATGAATCTTCGGATTAATTTTGATTTTCTTGGAAGTTAGGAACCTAGATTTGGTGAAATCTAAGTGTTCTTAGCATATCAGGATACATCACATAGCCATTTAAGTGACCAAAGTCACTCATGGCAGCCTTGATATTTAAGGCTTGAGATGAGATATTTTATCTCATTTTTCACTATTTTCACTATCTTCTCTCACGGTTGCAGTTGCAAAAGGAGAAGCAAAGGAAAACCAAGCAAAAAAAGAGGAAAAGAAAAGGAAGGGAAAAGCTAAGGGTTCATCATCTTCACCATCTTTGATCTAAGAGGCAGGGGTTCTTGTTCTCTTCTTTCAACTCTCATCTTTTCTATTTTTTTTTTCACCATGCTTTGATTGGGCATTTTTAGGGTAAAAGAAATAGGTCCTTGGGGGTGTTTTCCATGGTTTGAGTTATAGGAACTTGTTGGAAGCCTGTTTAAGAGTTGTTTTGTGTTGATGGTAGCTTGATGGTTAGCTATGAATCCTAGGAACACCCATGGCGTTCTTGGTGGATGAGATGGAAAAATGGGTATTTGAGTTAAAGATTCTTGAGTTTAAATCCGTGTAAGATGAGTTTAATTTTGGTTTGAGAGTTTTAAAGTGGTTTGGGGACTATACTTATGATTGTAAATCAGTTTAGAATTGAGTTTGAAAGCGTAATAGTTGGGTGAGACCCAATAGTACAGTGGCTGCACAACTTTTTTGGTGCATTGTTGCACCAGATAACTGATTATCATGTTTTAATAATTAGTTATTATATAACATAGAGAACTAGTAGCATGAAATAACTCGTTAGCAAAGGCTGCTAACTGATTATTAAGAGCTGACTGAGACTCACATTTTGAGTTGTAGAATAATGCCTAATCGATTACCAAGGTGACTAATCGGTTAGTAAACAAGGCAGAAACCTAATTCAAAGGGCATAACCGATTACCAAGAGAGGATAGTCGGCTATGCATTGAACCAAAACAAATTTTTTCTGGTTGTTAGACATAAAACCAGACTTGTATATGCTATATAATCATCATCTAAGAGTTTGTGAAGGTACTCTACAAAGCTAGAGCTCTAGAGAACCTTAGTTCCTTCCTTAATAGTTGAAGTTGAGCTTGAATGGTTTATGAACCATGTGTTGCTCTCTTTCTTTTTGTTAAGGATAGGTTTTGAGGAAACCTAGAACAAGAAAGACTCCTTTGAGAGATAAAGTGAGTGATAAATGCATGTTTGCTAGTGTTTTATATCAACTGGTTAGTGAAAACTTTGTGAAGTTGAAATGTGATAGGAATGGCATATAGAGTGAGTATGTGAGTGTTCTTAAAAGAATGTGTGGAAATCTTGTGGAGGAGGATTTTTTACAGCTGAAAGCATTGGGTGTAATCTCGTGTAGGAGGATACTCAGTGTGGTGTTGTGTGTTCTTTATAAAATCACTTTGCATGTTTTCTCCCACACTTACTATTCCCACATATCTGTGAATGGTATATGAGATGGCAACAGTACACTCATTGATGTGAGATGGAATAGTTCATTTATTGCCAGGTAGTGTTAAATAGTAGGAGCCATACTACAAATGGAAATACAAGTAATGGAGTTCCTCAGAATAGTCAAGTTTTCATGACATTACCATGGAATTGGAGTTCTTGAAAATGTTATCATAACATTATTCATCATTTTACTTCATTGCATAACCATTGTCTTAGGACGTGTTAGGCATAACATACCACATAACAGGCATTGCATTTGCATGGTAATTGTATGGGCAGTTATCGTAATTAATGATATCTATGATTGTACGGGCGGTTGTATAATATTGTTAATAGTTTTCTTTTAATTGATGTTTAGAAATATGGTTTGCTTGAGAATACTACATAGGGTTGCTATGTGAGTTATTCTTTTAGTAGAAAGTAGTGATTCTTATACCTGTTGTAAACTTATTCCTAACGGTATTTGTTGGTTTATTCTTTGTTAAAGATTAAATGTTGGTTTTGAAATACTTGTATTGAGAAATCGTGATTTCACACCCTGATTATGTTTTCATGTAAATCCAGGTAGAAGCATATCAAAAGGAAAAAGGAAGTCATTTGAAGATGCATAGTTTAAATGCTCTTTTAGGCTAAGCTTGTATTTATTTTAGATTTTTTTATTGTTTAAAGCTATGTATGACAGTACGCCCTTCTGAGGCAGTGATGTATATATATAACTTTTGTTAATGTGGCTCTTCATAATTATTTGTATAAATGTTATGGGTTTTGTGTGTGTTATGATCTTAAAGTAGCATATCTAGTATTGGTTATTCTATTGCATGTTGATATATCGGGATAGCAATATTAGAATGTTATAGTTTGCCTCTATGGCTAAAAGGGAGTAGACTCTGTCAGTCTGTCCACCATAACCCAAATGACATCATGGCCTAACTTGGTCTTTGACAATCTCTTCACAAACCCCATCAATATGCTTTCTCATTCCCATTCGGGAATCTCCTGGGGTTGTAAAAGTCTAAAAAGGGTCTTTGGTGTTCTATTCTCACTTTTGCAGAGCTGGGCATTTGGGCACAGATTATGCTATATCGCTTTTTATGTTTGGCCATTAAAGCATCTCTTTTGACGTCTTAATGCATCTTTGTGGCTTCGGGGTGGATTGTGTATCTACTCTTATGATCTTCTTCTACAATCTTATCTTTAATTTCATTTTGTCTTAAAACACATAGTCAGTTTCTAAGCATAAGTGTTCCATCTTGAACTTTCTTAAAATTTCTTTTACTTTCCTAATCGGGTTCGTTTATCAATTATCTTTCAAACCTCATCTTCCTCTTGAGCTTCTCTAATTTGAGCCCTCAAATTTTTTTGAATCTCTAATCTTTTTTAAACACAGACCATGTAGGAATACATTCGTTGCTAGACTCAAATTTCTGAAGCACTTAAGGAGTTCCATTTCTTGTACCATCATTTGGGACACATGTAGAAGTTTTCTACTAGTGTGTCGGCCACAACATTGGCCTTACCTCAGATGATACTTTATTTCAAAGTCTTAATCTTTCAGATACTCTATCCAACTCATTTGCCTTATATTCCACTCTTTATGGTCAAACAAAATATTTTAGACTTTTATGATCATCAAAAACTTCAAACTTAACCCCATATAGATAATACCTCCAAATCTTTAAAACACACACTCAACAGCTAGTTCCAGGTCATGGGTTAGGTGGTTCCCTTCATGGGGTCTTAGATGCCTAGAGGCATAAATAACTACTCGCCCATTTCACATCAACTTATAGTCTAACCCATTCTTCAAAGCATTGGAATAAATCTCAAAGTTTCCTTGTGTATGAAGTTACTAGCACAGGTGTGGTGGTTAACTTTTCTTTCTACTGTTGGAAATGATTCTTGTATCTCTCTATCCTCTCACAAGTGTTACCCCTCCTAGTCAACCTAGTTAAGGCAACGCTTTTTAGGAAAATCCCTTTATGAAATTCTTGCAATACTTAAGAAGCTCCTAACTCCAGTTACAATGGTAGGTCTCTCCAATCGTATCACTGCCTCTATCTTACTGGGATCCACAGATATTCCATCTCCAAATATCACGTGCCCCCAAAACTACACCTCCTTCATCCCAAAACTTACATTTTGATAACTTGGTAAACATTTCTTTTCTTTAAGGATTTCTAGAATTACCCTTATATACTCTTCATGTTCCTTAGTTGTCTTTAAATAAATGAGAACGTCATCTAAAAAGATAACAATGATTCTATCAAGTTATAGTCTAATAATCATGTTCATATAATCTATAAAATGGAAGGTGCATTTATCAGATCAAAGGACATTACAAGTACTCATAATGCCTACACCTGGTCCTAAAGGCAATCTCAAGAGTATCTGTTTTTGAGGCTCAGAGATTTCAAAGGGGAACGTCCTATAGGGTGCTATGGAGGTCGGCCTTGTTCCCGGTAATAAGTTTATAACAACTCAATCTCTTTCTCAGGTGGAAACACTTACTTCATCTTGGAATACCTCTGAGTACTCACTGACAGTTTAGACATTGTAGTCCCTTAGCTTTTATCTTTAACTATTTTCCTTTCCTTGTTGGTTCTTGAATTTTGAAAATTTCTTCTAGAAGTCATCATCTATCTTCTTTTTCTTTCAAAAGCCCTGAGGCTTTTGCTCTTGTTATGACTTTGGTTATGGAGGTCTCGAACTATCTGACTCTATTATTCCTCAATTATTCGTCAGCATGGGAGTCTTTAATCTCAAGGGGCCACACCATCCTCCACACTTTGTCCTTTAATTTGGACTCAAACGTCACGCACTTCTAGTTCTCATCTGGATTGTACCAGAAGTAAGAAGAGAACTTTAATAGTTCCTTGAATCTTACCACATCCTACCCTACTGTCATATTTCTTTGCTCCAGCTCTAAAAATTTCCAACTCTTTCTCTGCTTATAGATTCCTTGGAAATAATTGTCCAAGAAAGTCGTCTTAAATATCTCTATCCCAATTACTTCCCTTATCCTTCTAGCATTGTTTCTCAATCACTCAACTTCACCGTGCAACACAAAGGAAGCAAGGATAGCTTCTGGTCATCTATGCATCTTATCGCCGTAAAGATCTTCTTTAAATCTCTCAACCATTCCTCAACCTTGGCTGGATTCATTCTCTCTTTGGAATGATGGAGGGTTGGCTTTTCAGGACTCTGAAAGGTCACAAAAATCCTAATTTCACACAACCACAACTTCATCCTCTAGTTTGCGAATGTGGGTTGCTACCCATTCTTTCCAAAATTCTAGTTTATGACGGTCGTCCATTCTCTCATACCCGTGGTCATCTCCCTTTGCTATCTCATGACAACTATCACTTCCCGAACAACTCCATCCTATCTGTCGTGCCCTTACTGACCGATGCTCTATCTCTTCGCATACGCCCAGATGATGTCATGGTCCCCCGTACACACAGTACATTCCCCTTGAGTTAATTGATAACTCCACAAAATGTAGTTATTTGTGCCCCATATCTGTGCTATATTGGTTGCTTAGTCATTGTTTGTATGCATGAATGGAAGATTTTAGCATTATATTCATTTGATTTCATTTTGATAACTTCCATTATGGTTTTGAGCAAATACTTCCAAATCTTTGATAAATTGAGTGCATTGCAATTGCTTTTAATGTGATAATTTCTCTATTATGTGTAAGGCTTCAATCAAGAATAAAAATGAAGATTTTGGAGTAGCTTTGGACCAGGAAGCCCAAGAGAAAGCCAAAATTGAAGACCAGCATTCAACGTCGCGACGTGAGCATGCCAATGCCGCAATGTTGTGTTTCCCCTGCTTTAGTACATGAACTCGAGGCTAGAGTGCTGCAGCTCTAAGAACTGGACACCACGGTGTCTGTGACAAAATTGAACTCGCACTGCGGCGTGATGTGTTTAATGTCGTGGTGTGACTCTGTTTTTATAGCCTATAAATACTGTTGTATCCATTTTCTACGGGATCTTTTAACATTTTTGGAGAGCAGCTGCTAGTTTTAGGGTTTTGAGACCTAGAGAAAGCTAAAAAAGTCAAAGTTGGAAGCCATCCTCTACATGGAGGGTAATTCAAGCTTAGAAGATGAAATCTAATAAGCTTCCTCCCTTTCCTCTCTTCTTTCTATCTTTATTGCTTCATGAACATGATTTATATGTTTGTATTTTCATGTTTCATGGCTAGCTAAGCTGTGTATAGAGTTTTCGTTAGATTCTCCTATGCATATTGATTGATTATATAATACTTTGAGTTTATATACATGATATGGTTTTGTTCAATCATATAGTGCTTAATGCTCTTGATTGTTTGATCAGTTTTTGAGTGATTTTATTAAAATCTGATGAGCCTAGATATAGGAATTTGGATTTTAGATCTAATGTATGGTTGATACATGTTCAATTTCATTCAATTGGTTTGGATAAATTGATTCATTAATTGGATAGAAATATACCTCTTAGCCATGTATAGTGTGTGATTGAGAATAGATCATTCATGAGTGGATTTTAGTTCTAACTAAGGAGTTAGGTAAATGAAGCTATGGTTAATTGACCTAGACATAGGCTTTTAACTAAATTAGATTCTCAAGCTAACCTAACCATTTCATTTATGTTATTCATAAGGAATGCATGCTATCAATTGAAGTAGGAGGTGAAAAAGTATTCTCTATCTATCTATCTATTTATCTATTTATCTTAGATTTATTACTTTTCAGTCTTTATATTTCTTTTAAAAAACTTTTATAAATTTGATGTTCTTGGATAGGAATAAATTAGACTATTGGTTAATATTTAGTTTTATAAGAGATAGTATTTTCTCTGTGGGAACGATATCTGACTCTAGACTATATTGCAAGTGCGACTCGTGCACTTGCGGTAAGCAAAAGAGCAAACATTGATCAGGCTCAATGTTATTGTAACTGTAACCAAAACATACATACACAAGGCTGTCATGCAATCCTTATCAATATTTCTCAATATCAAGATAAGAAAATGCATAACATTCATGCTAAAGCATAACTAGTCCGTACCCGGGCTCAACAGAATGAACTGCTCTGATACCATAATGTAACATCCTAATGATAGAACTAATAACATATCTAGAATTATATATTAGTATCTAGAATTTAGTATGTCACATATGAATATCCAATTTTTTTTAAATAGTTTGAATAAATATCAAAATATGAGCCTTTTGCGGAAGCATAATATACATATAATGTGAAATGAATAATATACAAAGGTTACATCACTGTACATAACACACATTGATCGCCTCATGGCACAAAATCACTATAACTACTTAAAATCTAAACAAAGGCACTAACTAAGTCTTCATACCCAATCTCCATCTTACTTGGCTGTTTAGATCCTTCTTGGAATTATTATGGAAGTCATGGAAGTAGGGGGTGAGAATCATAAAATTCTCAATAGTTTATAAAAGTCGTGTCATCACAATAATTTCAGCTGTTCCGGGGAAAAAATCATTTCAAATCATTACAGTATAATCCGTAGGAAGATGACGAAAGCCAAATCGAGCACTTCCTCTTCCCGAAACAGAGATTCATTTTATAATATTTATCAAAATTATTTGAATGATTAAATCAATTATCAAATCTTTCAAAATCTCAAATTCTTGCCAAGGAATCTTATTCATCAAAATTTATATCTAAAATCATAGTTCGTTTCATCAAATCTCATGGAATCTCATATTTTTAAATCGTAATTCAAATCATCAAATCTCAAATCATCATCTCGTAAATCCTTTCATCAAATATCAAGAAATCTTTTTTATATCATCGATTATCAAATCATATTAAGAAATTCTCATCTATCAAGATTCATATCTCAAATCATCAAGAGACATGTGCCATCTCAAATCAAATGGTATGGAGGGAATTATCCATCCTCACAATACTGATCACTTAGTAGTAGCCTGCTTTCTGAGCATGTTTAGTCATTTTACTGTAACACTATATGTGATAAATTGTTGTTATTAGCTCTGAAAATGACTTAAACTGCTAAGTTAATGTATATAAGTGCAGAGACTTTATTTCTAGGTCATAGATGTGTAAACGGTGCAATAATTAAAATATGAGAATAATCGAAGCTAGTTTGGCATTTTTAAGCATATTGGTTGTATGTTTTAATGTAATTTGACTAGAAGCTAATATGGATAATGGTGGTTTAGGTGAAACAGAATTTTTAATGAATCTTTAGATTTATTTTGATTTTCTTGGAAGTTAGGAACCTGTATTTTGTGAAATCTAAGTGTTCTTAGCAGATCGGGATATATCATATGGCCATTTAAGTGACCAAAGTCACTCATGGCAGCCTTGATATTTAAGGCTTCAGATAAGATATTTTATCTCATTTTTCACTCTTTTCACTCTCTTCTCTCACAGTTACAGCTACTAAAGGAGAGGCAAAGAAAAACCAAGCAAAGAAGGAGGAAGAGGAGGAAAGGAAAAGGAAGGGGAAAGCTAAGGCTTCATCATATTCACCATCTTTGATCCAAGAGATAGGGGTTCTTGTTCTCTTCTTTCAACTCTCATCTTTTCTATTTTTCTTTACTCCATGCTTTGCTTGGGTTGTTATGGGTAAAAAGAAATAGGTCCTTGGGGGTGCTTTCCATGGTTTGAGTTGTAGGAACTTGTTGGAAGCCTATTTGAGGGTTGTTTTGTGTTGAGGGAAGCTTGATGGTTAGCTATGAATCCTAGGAATACCCATGAAGCTCTTGGTGGATGAGATGGAAAATTGGGTATTTTAGTTAAAGATTCTTGAGTGTAAATCCATGTAAGATGAGTTTAATTTTGGTTTGAGAGTTGTAAAGTGGTTTGGGGACCATACTTGTGATTATAATCAGTTTAGAACTGAGTTTGCCAGCGTAATAGTTGGTTGAGACCCAACAACACAATGGTTGTGCCACTTTTCTAGTGCATTGTTGCACCAGATAACCGATTATCATGTCTTAATTAGTTATTATATAACACAAAAACCAAGTAGCACGAAAATCACTGGTTAGCAGAGGCTGCTAACTGATTATTAAGAGCTGATTGAGACTCACATTTTGAGTTATAGAATAGTGTCTAACCGATTAGCAAGGTGGCTACCGGTTAGTAAACAAGGCAGAAACCCAATTCAAAAGGGCATAACCGATTACCAAGAGAGAATAGTCGGCTATGCATTGAACAAAAATAGATTTTTTCTAGTTGTTATACTTGAAACAAGACTTGTATATGCAATATAATCATCACCTAAGAGTTTGTGAAGGTACTATACAAAGCTAGAGCTCTAGAGAACCTTAGTTCCTTCCTTAATAGTTGAAGTTGAGCTTGAATGATTTGTGAACCATATGTTGCTCTCTTTCTTTTTGTTAAGGATGGGTTCTGAGGAAAACCTAGAACATGAAAGACTCATTTGAGAGATAAAGTGAGTGATAAATGCATGTTTGCTAGAGTTTTAGATCAATTGGTTAGTGAAAACTTTGTGAAGTTGAAATGTGATAGGAATGGCATATAGAGTGAGTATGTGAGTGTTCTTAAAAGAATGTGTGGAAACATCGTGGAGGAGGATTTCTTACAGCTGAAAGCATTGGGTGTAATCTTATGTAGGAGGATACTCAGTGTGGTGTTGTATGTTCTTTAGAAAATCACTTTCCATGTTTTCTCACATACTTGCTATTCCTACATATCTGTGAATGGTATATGAGATGGTAACAGTACACTCATTGATGTGAGATGGAAGAGTCCATTCATTGCCAAGTAGTGTTAAATGGTCGGAGCCATACTACTCAGGGAAATACAAGGAATAGAGTTCCTAGGAATAGTCGAGTTTTCATGACATTACCATGGAATTGGAGTTCCTGAAAATGCTATCATAACATTATTCATCATTTTACTTCATTGTATAACCATTGTCTTAGGACGTGTTAGGTATAACATACCACATAACAAGCATTGTATTTGCTTGGTAATTGTATGGGCAGTTATCGTAATTAATGATATCTATGATTGTATGGGCGGTTGTATAATATTGTTAATGGCTTTCTTTTAATGGGTGTTTAGGAGTGCGGTTTGCTTGAGAATATTACATAGGGTTGCTATGTGAGTTATTCTTTTGGTAGTAAGTAGTGATTCTTATACCTATTGTAAACTTATTCCTAACTTTATTTGTTGGTTTATTCTTTGTGAAAGGATAAATGTTGGTTTTGAAATACTTATACTGAGAAATTGTGATTTCTCACCCTGATTATGTTTTCATGTAAATCCAGGTGGAAGCGTATCAAAAGGAAAGAGGAACTCATTTGAAGATGCATAGTTTAAATGCTCTTTTAGGCTAAGCTTGTATTTATTTTATATTTGTTTAGTTGTTTAAAGCTATGTATGACAGTATGCCCTTCTGAGGCAGTGATGTATATATACAACTTTTGTTAATGTGACTCTCCATAATTATTTGTATAAATGTTATAGGTTTTGTATGTGTTATGATCTTGAAGTAGCATGGCTAGTATTGGTTATTCTGTTATATGTTGATATATCAGGATAACAATATTAGAATGTTACAGTTTGCCTCTATGGCTAAAAGGGTGTAGACTCTGTCAGTTTATCCACCATAACTCAATTGACATCATGGCCTGACTTAGTCTTTGGCAATCTCTTCATAAAGCCCATCAATATGCTTTCTCATTCCCATTTGGGAATCTCCTAGCGTTGTAAAAGTCTAAGAGGTTCCTTGGTGTTCTATTCTCACTTTTGCAAAACTAAGCATTTGGGCATAGATTCTGCTATATCGCTTTTCATGTTTGGCCATTAATGCATCTTTTTTGACGTCTTAATGCATCTTTGTGGCTCTGGGGTAGATGGTGTATCTACTCTTATGAACTTCTTATGAACATCTTTGACGTCTTAATTTCATCTTGTTTTGAAACACATAGTCTGTTTCTAAACATAAGTGTTCTATCTTGAGCTTTCTTAAAATTTCTTTTTCTTTCCTGATCGGGTTCATTTATCAATTATCTTTCAAACCTCATCTTCCTCTTGAGCTTCTCTAATTTGATTCCTCAAATTGTTTCGAATCTCTAATCTTTTTCAAACACAGACCATGTAGGAACGCAGTCATTGCCAGACTCAAATTTCTAAAGCTCTTAAGGAGTTCCATTTCGTGTACCATCATTTGGGACACATGTAGAAGTTTTCTACTAGTGCGTCAGCCACAACATTGACCTTACCTCGGATGATGCTTTATTTCAAAGTCCTAATCTTTCAGAAGCTCTATCCACCTCATTTGCCTTATATTCCACTCTTTGTGGTCAAACAAAATATTTCAAACTTTTATGATCATCAAAAACTTCAAACTTAACCCCATATAGATAATACCTCCAAATATTTAAAACACACACTCTGCAGCTAGTTCTAGGCAATAGGTTAGGTGGTTCCCTTCAAGGGGTCTTAGATGCCTAGAGGCATAAATAACTACTCATCCATTTCACATCAACACATAGTCTAACCCATTGTTTAAAGCATTGGAATAAATCTCAAAGTTTCCTTATGTGTCTGGAGTTACTAGCACAGGTGTGGTGGTCAACTTTTCTTTCTACTGTCGGAAATGATTCTTGTATCTCTCGGTCCTCTCACAAGTGTTACCCCTACTAGTTAACCTAGTTAAGGCAACGCATTTTAGGAAAATCCCTTTATGAAATTCTTGCAATACTCAAGAAGCTCCTAACTCCAGTTATAGTGGTAGGCCTCTCCCATCGTATCACTGCCTCTATCTTACTGGGATCCACGGATATTCCATCTCCAAATATCACGTGTCCCCAAAACTGCACTTTATTCATCCCAAAACTTGTATTTTGATAACTTGCTAAACATTTCTTTGATCCGCTCCCACGCTATCCATGATTTAGGATAACCCTAAGTAAAAAAGTCTTCCTCTACTACTTGATGTCTAGGGAAGCATGGGTAAAGAGAGAGGTCTTCCTTAACCTCAATTGCACTGGCATAGAGATTCTCAAATTCCCTCTTACCATTATCCAAAACTTACCCAAGTACAAGGCATATCCAAAACCTAATCGGCCTAGTTCCACAAAGGGATACCCATAAGAGAGAACAATCATTTTTCATCAAATCTCTTGAATTATCATATCATCAAGCATGCATGAATATGCATATCATAGTTTCTCTCAAGGTTGGTATTCAAATTCATTAATCTCATTTGATTCAATCATTATGAAATCATTTCTCAAATCATCAATCGTACTTGATTCAATCATGTCATGGCACAAGGCCTCACATTTCATCACATAAACAATATAATAACTCATCATGTTATCATTCATCTCATAGATCAAACATATCATAGTCATTCATTCGTGAGATCAAGTGTTCTTGAGGTACTTTGCTTTTGAATCAATCTTGGATTCGTGTTTTCAGACAATATATCTCGTTAACACAAGGTTCTAACTGATTATCAATGGCTAATCAAGTCAAATTTTATGTCACATAACCGATTATCATCATTGAATAACCGATTATGGACTTTTCATTATATTTTTGTTTGAAAACAATAATCAGTTAGGCCTTGGCTCTAACCGGTTATTGCATAACATAACTCTCTGTTACGTTACAATAATCAGTTAGGCCAAGTTCATAATCGGTTATTCTCGTACAAGGAGGTTCTGCCATCAGCCAATAATCGATACAATACAAGAAAAACGTGATTTTGCAGCAGATATTTGGCAGTGGATTTGAATCTACCACAAATGGAGGGATATTTTGTAGCCAACTATAATCCGTCTCAATTTGCGGTGAATTTTGCAGCAGATCCATTTGCGGTGAATTTTGCAGCAGATCCATTTGCGGTGGATTTTTCCCCACTAATTTTTTCTAGCGACACATTCACCGTGAAATGTTTTTTTAAAAAAATGTTTGCGGCGGATAGTTCTGCTGCAAATTATTAAATAGAATAATTTTTTTAATTTAAAAAAAAACTGGCGACAGATTTGGCGGCAGATTTTACTAACCAATTTTTTGCATAGACAAATTCACCGTGAATTTTATTTAAAGATAGATTTTTTGCGGCGGATAATTCTACTACAAATTATAAAATAAAATACAATTTTATTTTAAATTTTAAAAAAATAAAAAGTTTGCTACGAATTTTGCGGCAAATCTATTGTGGCGGATTTTCCCAACCAATTTTTTGCATAGATAATTTAACCATGAATTTTTTTTATTAAAGAAAGATGTTTTGCGGTGGAATGCCTCAATTCAAATGATTAAATAGAATAAAAATTTATTTTAAAATTTAAAAAAGTAAAAAAAATAATTCCGCTACAAATTCTGCCTCAATTAAAAAAAAAAGAGTGGCAAATCTAAAATTAGATCTGCCTTCTATAGAGACTCATTATTCAGCCTCTCTCTTTTACCAAAGGCTCTCCCCAAGCTCACCGCATCGCTCCCGTTGTTCCTCCCACTGCCGCACTCGCCATCGCTCCTGCCATTGGTCACTGCATCGCACTTGTCACTCGCGTTGCCGCTCCTGCTCACGCTTCCACTGTCGCTGTCGCTCTAGCTACCGCACCTACTGACATCCTTCATGTTCCCAAGTTCAACAAGGTTCTTTCACAACCCTTTGTTTTCAACTTCTTGGCTTCCTCTTTCTACTACCTCTCCAATCCTTGGTTTATCATCAAATGAATGTGATATTTTTAAAACCTTGTATTCTGTAAACCTTTTAAATAACCTCTCTCTGTGTGACATATTTGTGCCACCTCAACATCTATTTCTCTCTAAAGAAAATTATGTTTAATGTGATCCAATTTTTTGTAAGATCTGTTTCTTGAAGCAAGGTAAAGTAATCTTCATTCTGCTAAATCTATTTATTCTTTATTTGGATTTGATATTTTGGTTTGGCTTTTTGGTAAAAATTGGTGCTTTTTATGTGTTTTGGTTTTGAATTGAGTTCAGATCTGAAGTGTGGTATGGGTTTTGTGCCAATTCCAGTTTTTGTGTTTCAGAAATTTCTAAGTTGTCTTAGTCTTAGGTCTTTTTTTCTTCTCATCATGTGCAATTGATATGGCTTCAGATTGTATGTTATGGTGCGATTATTGGTTAGGTTCTTGATAACAACAAGTGGGTCATTGAATAGATGTGCATTATACGTGTAGATTGCTGATGATTCTATGGGGTTAGTACATCTAGTTGTAATTTGAATCTGCTTGTTGCGTGTTATTTTTTTGTGTAATAATATATTTTTTGTTTTTGAACAAAATTTACGATGGACAACTGTGCGGCAGATTTCACGACAAAAAAATCCACTACAAATTTGCGATAGAAAAATCCACCACAAATTTACGACGAAAAAATCCACTGCAAATTTGAGATGAAAAAATCTGTCGCAAACCATAATTCCGGCACTAGAAGCTGCCGCATCGCCAGAGAGATTTATGTAGGCTTTGCGGCAGATATAGTTGCCGTAAAATTTGTAGTAGGAACAAAATCTGTCGCAAACTATATTGCAACAACGGTTTTTGTGTCAGTCATAAATCTACCACAAATTGTGTTGGATTTTAGATTATTTGCGGTGAATTTATCTGTCACAAATCGCAACTTTTCTTGTAATGGGTTATGGCTTATGCATAATCGATTACTGGGGCATTTCCAGATGAGAAAATAGAGCTTCAAGAGAGGGAACCCCAAAACCAACCCATTCTCATATCAAAACCAAATCAAAACTCATTAATCATGCAACCAAAACATCATAGGGTAATCTAACAAGCATGGGTAATTCTCAATCCATGAGTTTACAACTTTTTGAAGGCTCAAAATCTTCATTATTTCAAGTTTAAGATCAAACTTGGTTTCTAAAACCATTTCTTGTGAAAATCATGGTTTGACAAGAAAGTTTGAGAAAACACCCCTACCTTGCCTTCCTTAGCTTCTTCATTTTGTTGCTCTTCTTTGTTTCCTGGTCTTTCCTTTCTTGATCTTCCTTCTTGTTTCTTGCTACCACTTGTTTTTCCTCTCTCTTCTTTCTTTGTTTCTCTTTTGTTGGTCGTGGAACCAAAGTGAGTGAGAGGGAGTCGTCAGAGATGGAGAAATCAAAGAAGAAAGAAGCGTGAAGGAGTAGGGAAAATAAGAGAGAAAAGTAAGAAAAATATCTTCATATTAGGTGGGGACAGCAGCACGGAATAATGGAAAACATGAGGGTGGATTTCAAAAATGAAATTCAACTGTATGCTTTATATCTGCCAATGATACTTTAATTTCTCATAAACGAATTTTCCAATTTTTGTAAGTGTTATAGAAAATAATAGAATTTTATTCTATTTTCTGTATCACCATTCCGCCATTTTCCTTATACTACTTCATCAGCCTCTCAAGCTTTAGTATCATTTCCTGGCTAAAATTACACCTCTAAAACTGAATCAAGAAACTCCCAAATATCCATTCTTATCATTCTTAGCTTAGAAATAAATTTTCCTTATTTATTTCTAATTTTCTTAGCTATTAAAACTAATTTTTAAACTATTTATCAACTTCAGTATTATAGATTTATGCTCAAATCAATCCAAATCATTATCAAAATCATCAAATATCTTTTGTCAATTTTATTAAGCTACTATAACTCTGATTAAGTCTATTGGGTTAGAGAGAATGTTACATGTGTGTTGCCATGTAAATCCAGGTAGAAGCTCTAAGGATAAGAAGAAGAAGAAAGAAAATTGATTTAGATTCTTTTATGTTCAGTTGTTATATTTTGTATTTTTATGTATTTGAGCTTAAAGTTACAACAAAAAAATATCTACATATTTGTAATACCTTATGTCATTTGAGACAAAGTTGTATGTATATAAGTGGATTTTGTTCCCACAACGCTCTCCATAATGATTTATTTACATAAATGTTATTGATTAGTTAATATGTAAGTTTGAAGTAACATAGCTAATACTGCTTATCCAGGTATATGCCAAATGTACTAGGATTTCAGTATTACGATGTTACATTTTGGTATCAGAGCAGTTCATCCTATAAGCCAGGGTATGGACTGAGCTGGCTTAGATAAGTTTAGTGTTTTCTAGTTAGGAGTTATGCAATTCTTGTCTCTTTTGTGAGATGTTTGCCTAGGATTGTATGACTTGCCTATGGTGGATTGTTCTTAGCTACTGTTGCATGGTTACATGATATTGAGACTAGCCAACTCAATATGAAATGTTTTGTGTGAACAGGAAACTATGGCATGATGATGGCGTACCCGAGGAGACAAGAAATCAATAAATGAAGGTCTAGGTATAGCAGGAGCAGTCATGGCAACAGCCAATGCCATGAGAGAATAGATAACAATCATAGCAAATGAAATGAGAGATCAAGTAGCTATTACTACTAGAGTGCTAGAGATGCTAGGAGTCAACTAACTTTAGCCACCACTGCAACCTCAACTAGTGAAAGAGGTGCAAGTTACAAGGCATCAGAATTTTTAAGATCTTTCAAAGTTTCAGAAAATAAATTTCCTACCTTTTAGAGGATGATAAGGTCATTGGAGATTAGAGATGTCCCTTCCCTAGTAAATGAGAGCAAGATTGTGGAAACAAGATATCTCTAACTCTAAACGGAGCAAAGAGCATAAGATCTCCAAAAAAGAAAGAATGTGGATGACAAGTATAAGAAGGGCAAGGGGAGCGCTTCAAAAGCTGGTTTTCATCAAGATGAAGATGAGCGAGTTTAGAAGGAGTTCAAGGGGCCATAGTGCCCTAAGTGTGGAAAGAATTATGATAACAGACCATGCCTAGTAGGGCAACCAGTATGCTATAAATGCGGGAAGCCAGGGCATTAGGCTAAGGAATGTTTGCAAAGAGAAGAAGCAAAGTTGAATACCAAACCCATAGCGAAAACCAAAATTTGGGGATACAATGTTAAAAAGGGGGGAGAAATGTAACACCCTCGATAACATGTTAGGCTTGTATAGGGTTACAGAGGTTCCCTAATACTTGCTTGACATGCATGTGAAGTTTGGTGGCAAACTGAGTTAGTTTAGGCACTTTGCCGCAACACAGAAGGTGGAAAGTGGCCTAAAATGACTCAGAAAATGATTTTAAAGGTTAAGTTAAGGGAAATAAATATGTATAATTTATTTCCAAGTCACAAATGAGTTAAGTACGATACAGTTAAAGTTTGAGGGCAAACTGAGTTCGTTTAGTATTTTTAAGCACATTGAGTGAGTGTTTTAGTACTAGATAAACTTAGTGCAGATATGAAAAAGTATGGAAATGAGGAGTTTGGTAATTAGATAAATCTTATGATTTATTCTAATACCTAAAGAAGTTAGGAAACTTGAATTGGTATAATTTAAGTGTTCCTAACAGATATAAAATATCTAATAACCTTCAAAGTTATCCTTTAAGAAGTCAAAAGACTTTTTTTTCTCCAATCTTCTCTCACGACAGCAAAAACGAGAAACGAAGAAAAGAAAAGATAA
This sequence comes from Ormosia semicastrata, assembly GCA_029884595.1. Classification (NCBI taxonomy): domain Eukaryota; kingdom Viridiplantae; phylum Streptophyta; class Magnoliopsida; order Fabales; family Fabaceae; genus Ormosia; species Ormosia semicastrata. Next base: position 85,321,586 of record JAQQTO010000060.1, read on the forward strand.
GAAGAGAAGTGAAAGGAGAAAGAAGAAGAGGAGAAGAAGAGAAAGAGAAAGATCAAGGCCAAAGGATGAAGATCCACTCCACAAAGAGGTAGGGCTGTTTATTTTCATCTTTTCCCTTCTCTCTTCATCTTGTTTTTCTTAGTTTAGCATGATGTGGAAATATGGGTTTTTGGGTGAAAATAGGGAGCTAGATGCTAGTTTCCTACTCCTTTAGTTGAAATGAGTTAGATACTAGCTTGTTTAGACTATGGAGGACAAATTTAAACCCTTAGAATCCATAGTTTTCTATTGGAAAGTTAGTTGGAAAATGGATTCAAGATTGGAGTTTAGATTTTTAATCCAACTTTGAATAAGGTTTATATCATGATTAAAAGCTTTGTATGATGATAGAAATTATCTAGAAATTGAGTTTGAAGGAGAAACCTTGATTTGGAATCAAGATTCTGCAGAAATGAGCTCTGTAGAATCCTTTCTTATGCACGGCACTCAGGCGCCAGATTTTGGGCGCTAATGCATCGCAGAACAGAGCAAGCGTTTAGGGCCACTGGTGCTTAGGCGCCCATCACCCAGAGAGATTTTCTTGGCACTGCCCAAAGAGCGCCTAGGCACCCAAAATAGAATTTAACAGATTATTTTTAGTGAAGAATTGAGCTACCCTAGTGGTTTTAATCTCTTAATTATGTCTTTTTAAGAGTATTGAGATACTAAAATAAGTATTTCTGAGAGAAAAGGATTGACTTGCATACAAGGAAAAGTACAGGAAAGTTTGTGCATCCATTAAGCATGGATAGCCATAAATAAAAGTCTAGTTCCTTAAGCAACAATGGGTTGCATAGATATCACTTGGGAAGCGATGATAAAGTGAGATACATGTATGCAATTAAGTTTGGAAATAGTAAAGTGCCATAATGCCTAGTTGGCAAGAATAAAATGTCATAGTGCATGAAAGTTCTCATAGAGTTGAGGTAGAGCTAGTAATGCAAGGAAAGGAAGTATGCTAAGTTTGTTTGGCAACAGTGAAGTGCCACAGTGCATGAATGCTCTCATAGAGATGAGGTAGAGCTAGTAGTGCAAGAACAAACTTAGTATAGAGAGTTTATGTGGTGGTTATGTAAGAATCAGACATAACACCACTTTTTTCACACACAACACATTTTTCATATACTTGCTATTCCTAGCAGTTTGAAGTAGTGGAAAAGTCCACTCAGTTTTCAGTTTAAGGTAGGCTACAAGAGGTTACATATTCCCTCCCTACCTGGTAGGCTAAAGGAGGTTACATGTTCTGATAACAGATTCCCTCCCTACCAGAGGAATAGTCAAGTTTAATGACATCTCATGACATTGCATTTACATTATCATACACCTATGTTTGAACATACTCATACATCATACAATCATTGCATTACTTGATATTTGCTTGTATTTGTCATATGTGATTCTTTTGTGTATATGTGGCTTTGATCAATGGTATTTTACAATTGTATGGGTAGTTGTTTAATATCATTGAATAGTTTTGTGTGTGTGGTTTTGTGCAATGGTATTTTACAATTGTATGAGTGGTAGTATAATATCATTGATTGTTTTAAATTTGAAATAATCTAGAGATAAAACTTGCTTGGAGATATCACATAGAGAGTGAATGTGATAGCCTCTTGAGTTATGAGAAGTAGTTTGTTTGGTAGTTCCAGATGTATTTATGATCTTTATGGGTTGTATGTTCATATGAATATACGACTGCTGGTATTGGTACACTTATACTGAGAATTTTTTTTCTCACCTTGTGTGTTGCCATGTAAATCTAGGTGAAAGCTCCAAGGACAAGAAGAAGAAAAAAGAAGATTGATATAGACACTTTTATGTTCAGTTGTTATATTTTGTATTTTCATGTATTTGAGCTTAAAGTTGTAACAAAAAATATGTATGTATTTGTAATACCTTATGTCATTTGAGACAAAGTTGTATGCATATAAGTGGATGTTGTTCCCACAAGACTCTCCATAATGATTTATTTACATAATGTTATAGATTAGTTAATATGTAAGTTAGAAGTAGCATAGCTAATACTGCTTATCCAGGTATATGCCGGATGTTCGAAGATTTCAGTATTAGGATGTTACATTAGGTGCCCAATTTCTGAGCGATCAAGCGCTCAACTCCAGACCTTCCTGGTCTCACATGCTTAGCTGCTCACTTCTTGGGCCCTTGAGTGCCCATCACATTTCTGCTCTCAGGGCTTAGGCACTTAGGCGCCCAACACCAGACTCAGATGCCCTGGTTTACTGAGTTTCTAGCCAATCCTTAACCTCCAAACATAGGTCCTAAGTGGTTTTTAACTCCAAACATGGTCTCAAGCATGTTAAAGCTCTCACACGCAAACTCAATTCATTAAATCATGATTTTATGAACAAAGAAACAAAATCCCCATAAACCCACTTATGTGTGGCTTTGATCAATGGTATTTTACAATTGTATGGGCGGTTGTTTAATATCATTGATTATTTTTGTGTGTGTGGTTTAGCTCAATAGTATTTTACAATTGTATGGGCAGTTGTATAATATCATTCATTGTTTTAAATTTGAAATAATTTAGAGATAAAACTTGCTTGGAGATATCACATAGAGAGTGAATGTGATAGCCTTTTGAGTTATGAGAAGTAGTTTGTTTGATAGTTCCAAATGTATTTATGATGTTTATGGGTTGTATATTCATGTGAATATATGATTGCTAGTATTGGTACACTTATACTAAGAATTTTTTATTCTTACCCCATGTGTTGCCATGTAAATCCAGGTGGAAGCTCCAAGGACAAGAAGAAGAAGAAAGAAGATTGATATAGACACTTTTATGTTCAATTGTTATATTTTTGTATTTTCATGTATTTGAGCATAAAGTTGTAACAAAAAATATGTATATATTTATAATACCTTATGTCATTTGAGACAAAGTTGTATGTATATAAGTGGATGTTGTTCCCACAAGGCTCTCCATAATGATTTATTCACATAATGTTATGGATTAGTTAATGTGTAAGTTTGAAGTAGTATAGCTAATATTGCTTATCCAGGTATATGCCAGATGTACTAGGATTTCAATATTACGATGTTACGTTAGGCGCCCAATTTCTAAGTGACTAAGCGCTTAGCTCCAGACTTTCTTGGTCTCACGTGCTTAGGCGCTCGCTTCTTGGGCGTTTGAGCGCCCATCAAGTTTCTGCTCTCTAGGCTTAAGCGCCTAACACCAGATTCAGATGCCTTGTTTTATTGAGTTTCTAGCCAGTCCTTAACCTCCAAACATAGGTCCTAAGTGGTTTTTAACTCCAAACATAGTCTTAAGCATGTTAAAGCTCTCACACGCAAACTCAATTTGTTAAAACATGATTTTATGAAGAATCAAAATCCCCAAAAACCTATTTTTCATCTTCAACCATGAAGAGTCATATTAACTTCTCTATGTTCAAAACTCATAATCATGTAGTGATTAGGCCACAACCACACCATATCTAACCATTGGAGGCCAAAACCCAAACAAGAAAACCACACAAAACTCTCAAACTCATTTTTACTTATCAAGCATGCACCAAGCATCAAAGATGGAAATAGAGAAAAAGAGTTAAGTAAAACCAAACACCCCTACCTCAAGTAGTATGGATGAACTTCAAGCTTTAGTTTTTGCTTTAGCTTTTCCGATCTTTTCCTCTTCTTCCTACTTCTTTCATTATTTCTTTTTCTTTCTCTCTTCTATGTCTTCTCTTCTTGCTGCTTGGAGACGTGAGATGAGAGAAAATAAAAGAGAAAAGTCAAAGAAAATAGAAGATAAGGACAGTGGGTGGGTTAGAGAGATAAAGATGGGTTGAGATATTTTGCTGAAAACTTTATATCTCTTAGGAGTACTTTTATCTTACCAATCCAATTTTTCTAACTTCCATAGGTGTTATGAAAAATTCTAAGATTCATGTCAATCTTAGTTTCGCCATTTCCATAAATTTCCATATATCTGACTCATCATTTTGGTATCTAAACACTCACTCTGTGTACTTAAAAATATCAAACTAACCTAGTTTATCTTTAAACTTTATCTACATCACAAATCACATATTTATGTTCTAGAAATAAATTCTTCATATTTATTTCCTTTAACTAAGCAATTTATGCCATTATCTGAGTCATTTTAAGCTGCTATTCACATTCAGTATTGCAGCAAAGTGCCTAAACTAACTCAAAATATCACAAAATTTAGCAAACATGACATGCAAGTATTGTGATACCTTTATAACCATAAGCAAGTATAACATGCCTAAATTAATATTGGATGATATGTTGTACTCAAACTAAGTTTGGTCCTAAAAGCTTTCTACAAAGCTCCCCAAAATCTAGATATAAATCTAGGGTCTCTGTCTAAAACTATACTTAGGGAAATACCATGCAATCTAACTATCTCCTGTAAGTATAGTTGAGCTAGTCTATCCAAGGCGTAGTTAGCTCTAATCGGAAACAAATGGCAGAGTTGGTCAGTTTATCCACTATGACCCAAATCACATCATACCTTGGCTAAGTCCTAAGTAACCCCATCACAAAATCCATAGTGATATTATCACATTTAAACTCAAGGATTCCCATAGATTGAAGAGGTCTAGAGGGTTTCTAATGCTCTATCTTAACTTTCTAACAAGTTAAGCACCTAGATACAAACTCTGTTATGTCTTTCTTCATTCTAGGCCACCAAAACATCTTCCTAAGATCCTAGTACATCTTAGTGACCCCAGGATGGATAGTATATTGACTTCTGTGAGCCTCTTCAAGGATCCTCTCCATGATTTCAGATTCCCTTGGAATGCAAAGTCTACCTCTAAATGTAACCATTCCATCATCCGCCATATCGAAATCCTTTTGATTTCCTAAGAAGATCAGCTTACTTATATCCCCTTGAGTCTCATCCTCCTTTTGAGCTTCTAAGATCTAAGTCCTTAAGTTATTAACTATGTCCACTCTACTCATACAGAGACTATGTGGTGACACACTCACTGCAAGACTCAAGTTTCTTAAACTCTCAAGAAGATCACTCTCCTGAATCATTATCCGAGACACATGTATAGATTTCCTACTTAGTGCGTTAGCCACTACATTGGCCTTACCCGAATGGTACTTTAGCTCAAAGTCATAGTCCTTTAAGAACTCCATCCATGTTCTCTGCCTCATGTTTAGTTCTTTCTGATCGAACAAGTACTTTTGACTTTTATGATCATTAAACACCTTAAACTAGACTTTGTATAAGTAATGTCTCCAAACCCTTACGACAAACACCACCGTGGCTAACTCCAGATCATGAGTAGGGTAGTTCTCCTTATTTGGCCTCAATTGCCTTATGCATAGGCAACTATTCTCCTATTTTGCATCAGAACACACCGTAAACTAATCTTTGAAGCATCACAATACACCTCAAAGTTCTCCAAAGGATCCATAATTACCAAAATTGGTGTGGTAGTCAACCTCAAGTTAAGCTCTTGGAAACTGTCCTTGCATTTTTTAGTCTAAACAAAAGTACTACATTTCCTAGTCAACCTAGTCAAGGGTGGCACTAACTGAGAAAATCCCTTTATGAACCTCTTATAGTACCCAGCCAGGCCTATAAAACGTCTGATCTCGATCACTGTGGTTGGTCTCTCCCATTGTACCATGGATAATTCTACGAAAGTAGAGTTATTCGAACTTTATTTGATATTTAAATTGTGCTAAATCCTTGTTTTATTATCATGATGAGCATTGAAACACTTTGTATTTGTAAAGTTGAGAATGATTATCCATCTTTGATTATTTATAATTATATGTGATGAATTTGAATGAATTCTTTTTCATAGTGCTTCGATCTTAACTACTGAGTTTCTTTCTACTGATGAAAAGGTAAAAAACATGGAAAAACATTAAGAAAAACACAAGAGTTAAACCTGAGAATAAGAGGACAACACAAGCTGCTGGCTGGTGCAACATTAATATGCTCAGTCCCGCATAGCTAGTGAGGAAGGAGAATTCCAGAATAGTACAAGCTGTCAGCTACTGCGGCGGTCTTCACTCTAATGCTGCGGCGGCCTAGCATCTGTTCAGTTTTTGTAATAGAATAAAATCTTATTTATGGAGAGGCCGGAAAAAATGAGAAGGAGATGAAAAAAAGTGGAGAAAAAGGGCTTTGAAGTAGGAATCTTGACAAAAACAAAAGGGGGAATCAAGATCGGAGTCTGGAATTCATCATCTGCAACTCCGCAATTACGATTTGTTTGAATTTCTGAGTTTTTATGAGCACAACTGTTTCTGAATTGTTATTCTTGTTCTCAATGTATGCTATGAACTAAATTTTGTTTCTAGGATTGTAATCAAACTTCTCATGTAATTTGAATCATTATTTTATTGAATTCCTATTTCAATTTATGCGAAATATTTACTCATGCTTATGTGTAATGCTTCTGATTGTCTGATCATCAATTGGATGATTTTGTGGATTTAAATTGAGCTTGGAAAAGGGAATTTGAATCTATGAACTAGTATGAGTCACATATGTTTAAGCCAATTGTCAATAATTGGGAAAAATTTGTTCTAAGGATAGGAATATTTGTTAGAGCCATATGTGATTTCGAATAGAGCTTGATTATGCATATATCCTGTTTGATTGTTTGTCTCATAGGAATATAGAGATTAAAATTAAGTGGGATAAAATTTGTGTTGCCATCAGAAAAGGGATGCAAATATATTAGAGCTCTAGATTGATATTTTTGAGTAAATCGAAATAGGAAAAAGTTATTTTAAAGTAATTCAAATGAAGTGAGAAGGAAGATTACAATCCTAGGTTCCATCAAAACAGCATTTCTAAATTATTCTTCTTGATATTTTATGTTTTTGGAATATTTTCTTTTTAACTAATTAAATTGGTCAAAATTAAATCATTATTTGGATAATTGTAAGAGTTTTGAATGTTAGTAATTAACTATAAAATTTAGTAACAAATCCTCATAGGAACGACTCTTATTCACTACTATATTATTTGATTGACACGTATACTTGCGTTGTTGGATTTTTCCCATCAAGTTTTTGGCACCGTTGCCGATGATTTATTTTCTAATTTTGTAGTTAATATTAATGCATAGAATTGCTTATTATTAATTCAAATTGGGTTCTGCTCATATATTCATATTTGTTTTATTCAATTTAATTTTTTTTAATTAGTTTAATTGGTTTTACTAATTTCAGGTACTCTTTTACTTTATATGTGACAAACTCGACAAACACAAAGTCCTGAGATATTACCTTTTGATCTTGAGATCGAAAGAATACTCTGAGGAATTAGAAAGAAGCGTTCGGTGTCAAAAAGCAACTTTCAATCAATGGCTAAAGAAATGCTAATGAAATCTTTGAGGGTGTATTCTTTCCCTCAAGGTCAGAGTCTGCATTCTAGCATTCGGAGGCCGGCCATCCAAGCTAATAATTTTGAAATCAAGCTAGCCATTATCCAAATAATCCAGACATCTGTGTTGTTTGGAGGGTTGCCTAATGAAGATCCAAATGTTCACCTGCTAAATTTTTTGGAAATATGCGACACTTTCAAGCACAACAGAGTTACAAAAGATGCTATTAGATTGAGGCTCTTTCCTTTCTCTCTCTGAGATAAGGCTAAGAGTTGGCTTCACTCACTTCCAGAAGGGTCTATCACTACCTGGGATGCCTTAGCTAATAAATTTCTCGAAAGGTTCTTTCCACCTGGGAAGATAGCCCAAATTCAGAAGGACATCATCTATTTTGTTCAGTACGATAGTGAATCTCTTTATGAAGCATGGGAGAGATTTAAAGAACTCATCAAAAAATATCCGCATCATGGCATTACTAAGTGGTTGCAGGTTCATTCTTTTTAAAATACTCTGAATGGACCTCTGAGAATTACTATTGATGCAACAGCTGGAGGAGCCTTAATGAGTAAGTCCACTGATAAGGCCTTTGATTTGCTGGAGGAAATGGCTTCTAACAATTATCAGTGGCCTTCGCAAAGACAAGTACCCAGGCGTGTGACAAGAGTATATGAGGTGGATGTTATCATCGCGTTATTAACACAAATTGCTTCTTTGTCAAAGAAGTTTGATGGCCATGTTGTTCAGTCTACTGTAAGTCCTTTTGTTACTTATAATTATTGTGGAGAGGCCCATGCTCTGGAGAGTTGTTCATTAAATCCAGAATCTGTGAACTATGTGGGACAATTTAATCAGCAAAAGAATGATCCCTACTCCAACACATTTAATCCAGGATGAAGGAATCATCCAAATTTTGCTTTAGGTCAAAATCAGAATGTTGGTGCTTCATCTTCTAGAGCACAAGGCCCTGCTCCTGGTTTTAATCAGCAGAATACTATTTCGCAGCAAGAGAAGAAGTCATCACTAGAGGAAATATTTATGCAATATATGGCAAAGAATGATGCTATGATTCAGAGTCAAGCAACTTCTCTTAGGAGTCTGGAGAATTAGGTGGGCCAGCTAGCTTCTTCTATTAATAGTCGACCTCCTGGAACTCTTCCTAGCAATACAGAGGCAAATCTAAGATTGGAAGATAAGGAGCATTGCAAAGCAATTACACTTCGGAGTGGCAAGGAAATTAAGAATGATGTAAAAAAAATTTCCAACACTTCGAGGGAAGACTAGAACGAGAAAAATCAAGATAAAGAGGAGGCAATTTCAAATCTTATTCCACCTTCTCCATTTCCTCAGAGACTTAAGAAACAAAAGAATGAAGCTCAATTTAAAAAATTTCTGGATGTCTTCAAGAAGCTGCATATCAATATCCCGTTTGCTAAAGCACTAGAGTAGATGCCCAGTTATGTGAAATTTATGAAGAATATTTTGTCTAAAAAAAGAAGACGAGGTGACTATGAGATTGTAGCTCTGACTGAAGAATGTAACGCAATTATTCAGAAAATGCTCCCTCCTAAGCTCAAAGATCTTGGAAGCTTTACTATTCTATACAATATAGGCAATCAGTTCTTTGGAAAAGCTCTATGTGATTTGGGAGCAAGCATTAATCTAATGCCTTTGTCAATTTTTCAGAAGCTGGGTTTAGGAGAAGCTAAACCCACTACAGTCACCTTTCAGTTGGCGGACCATTCTTGTACTTACCTAATGGGTATCATTAAAAATGTTCTGGTGAAGATGGATAAATTTATATTCCCTTCATATTTTATTGTGCTTGATATGGAAGAGAACCACAAGGTCACCATCATTCTTGGAAGACTATTTCTAGCTACAGGAAGGACCTTGATTGATGTGCAAAAAGGAGAACTCACAAAGAGGGTGCAGGATGATCAGATTACTTTCAATATTTATAAAGCTCTATAATAACCTTCAGATTCTAAAGAATGTTTTAGTATCAATGTGGTGGACAACTTGGTTCGTGATGTTTTTTATGATACTTATTCTGAACCATTAGTGACATCATTGTGCTCTACAGAGTATGATGGAATTTCTAAAGAAGTGGAAGAGTGTGTGAAGTGGTTGGATTCATTTCCTAAATTCTCTAGAATACTACGATAGTTTGACTCTCTTGATCTTCCTAGTAGTACTAAGGAGGCTCCTAAACCTTCAATTGAGCAGCCACCAATTTTGGAGCTGAAGCCCCCACCTTCTCATTTAAAGTAGATTTTTCTGGAAACCAATTCGACATTGCCGGTAGTTGTATCTTCTGCACTTTCTGATATGCAAGTGGAAAAGCTTCTTCGCATCTTCAGAGAGCACAAGAGAGCATTGAGTTGACCTATTGTTGACATTAGAGGTATCAATCCTTCCTTGTGTATGCATAAAATTCTTTTAGAGGATGGATATAAAGCATCTATAGAGCATCAGCGGTGACTTAATCCAATTATGAAAGAGGTGGTGAAGAAGGAAATAATCAAATGGTTGGATGTAGGTATAATTTATCCTATTTCTAACTGCTCATGGGTGAGTCCAGTATAGTGTGTGCCAAAGAAAGGAGGAATGACAGTGGTGGCCAATGATAACAGTGAATCGATTCCAACTCGGTCAGTTACTAAATGGCGAGTTTGCATGGATTACAGGAAATTGAACAAGGCCACTTGGAAGGATCATTTTCCACTTCTATTCATTGGTGAATGGTGAATGTGATACATATAAATTTTCTAGAAATTATTGGTGAATATGATACATATAAATTTGATGATGGATATGTTTGAAAACTATTAAAATCGAATTCTGTTTCGGGAAAAGGAAGGACTAAATTTGGTAGTTTGGCCACCTTCCTAGTTATATATATAATTAGGTATTTATTCTAAGTTTTAAAAGAATGTAAATTTTTCCTGAAACAACTGAAATTATTATGATGACACTATTTTTCATAATAGAATATATTGAGAATTAGTATTCTCACCTCTTTATTATTATGTATTCCATGATAATTCCAGGTTCAACACTTGCAGCATCAGGATACGAGCTGAAGAGGATATATATTTTGTTTCTTTTGAATTTGCATTTTTGTATATTGGTTGTATGGAAAATGTCTACAAGACATAGCATATGTTTTGTACTATTATGTACACTTGTATAAACTTCTACAGTGTATGTAAATTATTACACCTTGACCAGGCTCATACTTTTATATAATAATGTAAAATATAATTTGAAGTTTTTAAAAAATATCTTACGTAATGTACTTACTATTATTACTATAATGTAATGTTAGAAACATGAATAGAAATAATAGTAAGGGCGTTACACAGGTTTCTACAAATGCTTCATCAAAGACTTCTCCAAAATTTCAAAACCACTGTGCAATTTGCTGGAGAAGGACACTCCTTTCCTTTTTGATGAGACTTGTTTGAAAGCATTCAAGGAGTTAAAAATGAAGCTGGTATCTGCTCCTATTATCATTGCTCCTAATTGGAATCTCCCTTTCGAGTTGATGTGTGATGCAAGTGACTTTGCGGTTGGAGCAGTATTAGGGCAGCGATGAGAGAAGATCTTTCATTCTATTTATTATGCCAGTAAGACTCTCAACGATGCCCAAGTTAACTACACAACAACAGAAAAAGAGTTACTTACAGTGGTGTTTGCTTTTGATAAGTTCAGGTCATATATAGTGGGTGCCAAGGTAATTGTGTTTATTGATCATTCTGCAATCAAATATTTGATTAGTAAAAAGGACGCTAAGCCCCGATTAATTCAATGGATTCTATTGTTACAAGAATTTGATCTTGAGATTTAGGATAGAAAAGGCACTGAGAATCAGGTTGCATATCACTTATCTAGGCTGGAGAATGAGGTTGTATTGGAAGACTTTGTTCAGATTAATGAAAAATTTCCAGATGAACAGCTACTAGCGATCAATTAGGTAAAGTACCCATAGTACGCTCATTATGTGAATTTCTTGGTAAGTGATATTTATCCACCTAATTTAAATTATCAGCAAAAAAAGAAATTTGAGCATGATGTTAGATTTTATTTATGGGATGAGCCTTTCTTATTTAAAAAATGTGCTGATCAAATTCTACGAAGATGTATTCCTGATGAGGAAATTTTTGATATACTGCACCATTGTCATTCTTCCCCCTACGGTGGTCACTTTGGAGGTGAAAGAAGAGCAGCAAAGGTACTTCAATCTACTTTCTATTGGCCTAATATTTTCAAAGATGCTTATAGATTTGTTGCAAGTTGTGATCGCTATCAGTGTGTGGGTAACATATCCCAATGGCATGAGATGCCACTGAAATCAATCCTAGAAGTGGAGTTATTTAATGTGTAGGGGATAGATTTCATGGGTCCCTTCATACCATCTTTCAGAAATCAGTATATTTTGGTGGCAGTCGACTATGTGTCCAAATGGGTTGAAGCAGTGTCATTACCTTCCAATAACTCCAAGGTGGTGCTGAATTTTTTGAGAAAAAATATTTTCACTCACTTTGGGACACAAGAGAAATTATCAGTGATGGAGGTTCACATTTCTGCAACAAATACTTTGAGGCTCTCCTCTTGAAGTATAACATTAAGCACAAGGTTACTACTGCGTATCATATCCTCAGACCAGTGGCTAGGTTGAGGTGTCAAATAGGGAGGTAAAGCACATTTTAGAGAAGACTGTTAGTCCAACTCGGATGGATTGGTCAAAGCAGTTGGATGATGCACTCTGGGCATACCATACAGTCTACAAAACTCTGATAGGCATGTCTCCTTTCAGGTTGTGTTTGGGAAAGCTTGCCATCTTCCTTTGGAGTTGGAACCTAATGCTTATTGGGCTATTAAAAAGCTCGATTTTGATTTGCAAGCAACAGGTGAGCGCAGGCTTCTTCAGCTTAATGAGTTTGAAGAGTTTTGAAGTGAAGCTTATGAAAATGCCAAGATTTATAAAGAGAAAATTAAAAAATGGCAAGATAAGCAAATTCTGGAATGTACTTTTGAGCCGGGTCACTATGTACTTCTATTTAATTCTCGGTTGAAATTTTTTCTGGGAAAGCTCAAATCTAGGTGGTCCGGTTCCTTTGTGGTAACTAAGGTTTTTGCCTATGGAGCTGTTGAGGTTGAAGATATCAAGGAGCAAAGAAAGTTCTTGGTGAATGGCCAACGTCTTAAGAGATATTGGGGTTGCGATTTCAATCATGATAAAACCTCGATTACTTGGGCTAATCCTACATAATTAGGGATAAAGTCAAGCCGATGACTTTAAATCAAGCGCTTCTTGGGAGGCAACCCAAGTTCTTGACCCTTTATTTTTAAAATTAGTCTTTATGTGTTTGTATTTTTTTTCATTTTTTAATTGATGAATAACAAGTTTTCCAGCTGAATTGTTGAATAGATGCAATTTCTAGGTGCTGGGGCAATAAAGAAATGATGTTGCGGCAGCCAGAGAGAGAGCAGAGACAAAAATCAAGTTGTCATGATCGAAGACTGGGTGCTGCAGCAGTCACCAGTCAGTGTTGCGACACTAATGGTGAAATTTTCTCGCAGATGTGCTAGACTCTGACCGCCACAGTAGCCAAGTGTCCAGTACTGCGATGGTGGCTATTAAAAAAAAAAAAAAAAACACAGTGCGCAGTAAGTGGCCAATCTTTGCTTGGCGACAGAACTGAGAGGGGTGTAGTGGTGATGCCCTAAAATATGTTGCACCGTAACACCCCTTATCCCCATCTATTTTTTTTTTCTTTTTCTTCTTCCTCTTCCCATATTTCCACACCTCCTCCAGCCACCTAAAATCACCATAGCCACCTTTGAGCTCCTTAACTTACCATTTTTTTCCTCTTTACCTACCATTCCCACTATATTCCTCTCCTTCCCCTTCCAACCCATCACCATAAACTCCTCAACCCACCATTATTCTTCTACCATAAGCTTTACCCACCACCATTCATCACCACCAGTCCACCATAACCACCATTGCTGCCACCATGCAAGCTTCACTCACCACCCCTTCCATGGTTTCTTCCATTGTAAGCCCAAAACACCATTTTCGTTTTATTCACCCATTCACCACCACTCTAGCCACCGAAAAACCACCATGGCCGCCAACCTTTGAGCTCCATTTTCCACTATTTTTCTCACCTTTCTTCCACGCTTTCATTTTCACCACCATATATAAGCTACCCACAAACCACCATCACACCTTGTTTAATGGGTCCCAAACTTTCAAGAGTTTCATCTAAAGCTTCATCAAGTGTTTCGTTTGATGTTTCCAAATTTGTGTCTATTGCTTCAGAACATCGCTTCCAATCTGCTTTAGTGTGTAAAAAATCTATACTGGAGTGGTGTATGTGTGTCAGTACTCATAGATATAGGGACCTGTTTGCTGTTATTAATTCTAGGGGGTGGGAGAATTTCTGTACTCACCCAGGCCCTGTAATGTTACCTGTTGTACGAGAATTTTATGCAAATGTTGTGGAGCACACTAATAGTTTTGTATTTGTGTGGGATAGGCAAGTAGATTTTTCTGCTGAGGCTATTAACCACGTTTATAAGCTTCCCGATATCCCTGACGATGATTATACTCAGTTGAGCCAGGGAGAGGTAGATTTGGATGTTGTGTTGAACACAATCTGTGTTCCAGGAACTGTATGGCAACTCTCTAATGATAATCCCTGTTCCATTTCGAAGGGTGATTTGGTGCCGATGCATGTGTTTGGTTGCACTTTGAGTTAGCCCATTTGTTGCCTAGTCTGCATTTTACTTCAGTTACCAAGGAGTGGGTTATACTTCTATATGCCATCATGTCTGGTTTGAGTATTGATGTGGGGTGTTTAATCCATAAGGCGATATTGCACACTGCTAAGAGTCATCGTGAAGGTATATAGTATCCTTCTTTAATTACTTCACTTTCTGAGCAAGCAGGGGTCTAGTGGCATTCTACTGAAGAAGTTCTTCCAACAAAGGCCCCTATGGATGACACGCTTGTTTCTCGCATTTTGAGTGGAGCTGATGGTCCTTCTACTAGCGCAAGTTCTTCCGTTGCGTGACCATCTGCTGTGCGTATAACACCCTCCTTAGGGTATCATAATTCAGACTAACTCCTTTTAATACTTTTTACCCAAGTTATAAAATATTTAATATTATCTTAATACAGGTTTCAAAATTTCTTTTTCGCGGATAACATAAACTTATCGAACCTTTAGAGACACAAGACACAAGAAGTAAATAATATACCTCTCACGTACACAACATAGATTAGTAGAATTTTAAATACATAAAACTTACGTACTTTAAATAATATAGAATTACTAAATAAAAATTGAACCTAGCCCGAGCCCAAAAACTAGAAGAGTAGGGTCCTGCACCCGACCTTCTTCCAGATCCTCCTCGGGATCCCTAACCGACAAACTCCCCAGACGTGGCATGTTATTACGGACAGGAGTCCGAGCAGTCGACACATCAGAGTCCTCATTATGAGTGTCTTAAAGATCACTCCACATATCTCTAATAGGCATAAAGAACTGCAAATGCACACAAGCATCAAGAGAGAGAACAGTATCCCCAAAATAAACAACACACTCAACATCAGCACCATAGCGCCAGGCATCAGTGCCTCCTCGAAACTGCACTCTCACGTAACCAAGAAAACCAGATCTTGACGCCATCTCAATACACAAATAAAATCAACACAATAGAAAGGAGGGGTTCCTGCCTCTTGCTCTTCACAATCTTTATCACACATACATATAAACAAAATAATACAACAAAGTGGTGAGATCCCCCACATCGCATACCAATATGGCAGCAAAGAAATGATAAACATGCCAACATAATATCAGCCATAATGATAATACCACAATAATATTATATCACAATAATACTATATCACAACAGTATAAATGCTGACTATGCATATGAACAATATGTACACTTACTATGAACATGCACAATGTGCATACTAACCATCCTTATGCACAATGCACCCATTTCCTACTGCATGGAGTTAAACACAAACTCAGAGATGAATGTTCCAGAAGATCTGTCTCCCCTCAAAAGACAGTTTATGCCAGACTACGAAAAGAATAGTTTTTTGTCAGGTCCTCATCAGTGCGTTGCAACAGTTTTTCAAATTCTCGTCCTGACGCCCCCTGATATCAGATCACCAAGTGAATTACCTCGCCCTGACGCCCCCTGAGATCCATCCGGGATCACACTATCCAAATTCTCGTTCACTCCTAGGCACAAAAGCCACAACAACCACCAACTGTATAATACTCAAATGCATGATCCATGAAATCAAACCACCGTTGGACTGTTCCTAATGATATTAAAGCAACTGCCCATATAATTGTCTAATGCCATTAGTATAAATGATATTATATAATCGCTCATATAATTACATAATACCACTGATCCACTCAGGTCCAGTACGTTAGCCTTACAACAAAACTTGCAGTTCCTCCTAATCGCGTAACGATATTATCACATTTTCACAATCGCGAAAAACTTCTGTTACGTTTCCAAATCGCGTAATGATTTTTCAACATTTTCTCAATCTTGTAAAGATTTTAAAACATTTTCTTAATTGCGTGACTAAAAATTAATATTTTTAAATCGCGTACGTGTTTTTCTGTGTATTTTCAATCGTGTAAAATATTTTAATCATATTTTAAGCTTAAATTAAAGCTTTTCTTATTTAATATCAAAATTAGACTTTAATTCCAATATTTCCTTAATAAATTACCTTTAAATAATATTTCTAACATTTTCTCACTAAACCTCCACTAAATAATATTTCCTAACATTATTCACAAAAACTACGTTATTTTTGACTTAACCAATTATAAAGATTTCTTTTTCATGTTTAATAAAATTTGAATCCCATTTCCAATAAATTTCCTCTTAATAATACTTTCTAATATTTTCTTCACAAAATTTTACACTTCCATGATTTAATCAAATATTATAGCTCAAAGTTTTCTAATGACTTCAAAACCCAAGAGGGTGAGCTATACGTCAGTAAACTTTAACTTATAAATTTATTTCCCATCATGACCTCAATTCATTAATTTAAGTAATTCCAAAAATTAATTTACTTTCTTTTTACATCTCAAAATTCACTAAATTGAGTTATTGTTAATTAATCCTTTAAGACTACACTTGAGAAAATATTTCTTTGTCTAAAATACCAATTCTTGGCATGTTGGCCGAAAATCAATTTATATTCCATAACCAAATATTTATTCATTTCCTATCTCATTTTTTTTTGTAAAAAAAAATCTTTAATCCAATTACTTGCTACATAATCATCTAAAATCCAGACTTCGTAAAATATTTTAAGTGATTTGCTCCAAAATACTCATGGAGGTCGTGAGCCTCTTAGTTCTTTGAAACCAAAATAGTTTTTCTTTCCGCATGATTCTTATCATATACAACATATCACTCATGATATTTCTACTATTACATACTCATGCTTACTATTAGAGCAATAAAATCATATTAAGTATCTAATCACAATTCAATCAAAATCATACCATCTCACATAGTAATCACTTAATAAAAATCATGCATAATTATCAAAACAATAAAATCACATATAACAACACATAGCACTTAAACATACACAATCAGATGAATAAATCCTTTAAGGGATTTTTCACCCACAAACACAAACAAATCCATTTCCTCACCACCACATATGGCCAATGAGATTAATCTCCCTCTTACCTTGTTTAGCAACCAAAAAGCTCCAAAAACTCCTCCTTGTAGGTTTGGTCTCCACCATAAACAAATCCTAACACTTCAAACAAACACATCCATCACAACCAAGACTTAAAACAAGACAACCATGAACTCAAATAATGATTTAAGGCTTTAGAAACACAAAAGGGGTAAGAAAACTCAAACTTTACCTTTGAAGCTACAAACTTCAAGCTTGGAGAAAAACCTGAAATTGGTAGAACCAAGTTAAGGTCTCAACACTAAATTGTCTCTAGTTTCAAGTGGTGTGATTGGTTAGAATTATAGAAGCTTGGATGGTGTTTTCATGGTGTTAGCCGAGAGGTTGGAGAAGAAAGAAATGGAAAAGCTTTGGTTTCTTGAAGAGAGAGAAGAAAGAAAAGATGAATGGTCACAAAGTTAAGAGAGATAAAATGAAACCATGCACTCCAAGTGCTTGGCCGTGAGGTAGGAGAAAGAAAGTGGAAGAGAGAATTTTTTTGTGTTCAAGCTTGAATGAAAAGATGAAGGCTTTAGGAAATGTGATAGAAAAATCAATTTTAGCCACTTAGAAGCTTCATGGCTGTGAGCTTCATCCAAAGGAGGGGATTAAATCCTTCTCCTACAAGTTGCTTCCTAAATCATTGATTTAATCTAGGGTAGATATCCTAAACTTCCTTATTAAGCTTGTCTTTACAACCATTGATTAGATCAATGGTGAACATCCAAAGTTTCCTTACTAAGTTTGCTCTCACACGATTGATTAGATCAGTGGTGATCATCCAAGGCTTCATTATTAAGTTTGCTTTCATATCCATTGATTAGATCAATGGTTCATATTCAAAACTTCTCCACTAAGTCTTGTTTCTCAACCGTTGATTAGATCAATGGTTGATGTTCAAAACTTCTCCACTAAGTCTTGCCATCTAAGGGTGCAAATCAAAGTCCAAGCCACTATTATTGACTAAACTCAATATATTTTCTAAAAGATATTTTCCAAAAGATATTTTTCAAAAGATAGATATTTTCTAGATATTTTCAGAAACTATTACCCAATGGACAAAGATTGCTGATAGTTATTGTCCAATGAATAATAACATTACATAATGGATAATAGCTTTAGCCAATGGATAATAGCTCTATCCAACAGATAATAAAAATTCAGATAAAGAAAATTTTCGTCAAATGTTCCTGGTTTCGGGTTTGGTAAGATCCCTCGGTCCAGCATTAACAGTCTGAAACTTTCTGGTCCAAGAAAATTTTTATTTTTCTAGACCCGCCTCAAACACACATACAATCTAAAATAATATTAAAATAATCAAAATTTCAGAAAAATTCACAAAATTTCACAAAAATCATAAAAATTATAAAACTCATATATATTCAGAAAAAAATAAACTTTGAGCATACAGCTTAAAATAATATTAAAATAATCAAAAACTCAAAAAATTCCACAAAAATTCACAAAAATTATTAAAACGTATTTATATCAAGAAATCAAAAAATCGGGGTGTTACAACTCTCCCCTTCTAAAATGAATTTCGTCCTCAAAATTTCTCTTACATTTAAAACAAAAGAGGATGTTGCTCCTTTATCTTGTCTTCAAGCTCCCGCATAGCACTTCCAGTTACGTCATTCCAGATCACTTTTGTGCTTTTCTTGAATTTCTTCCATCAGACTTATTTGAAACAGTACTTGTATTCAAACAAAATTTTCCCCGGTGTCAAATCCACAGACAACCACATATCTCTGAATTGTTTTATCAATTCACTCTCCTTGATCATCGTAGCAGATATACTAAGTACTTTTCTACTCAAGGCATCCGCCACGATATTCACCTTTTCTGGAATGACACAGAAGTTGAAAATCATAGTCTTTCAAAAATTCTAACCATTGTCTCTGCCTCATATTCAACTCTTTCTGATCGAACAGGTACTTCAAGCTCTTATGATCACTGTAGACATTGTAGGTTGATCCATAAAGAAAATGTCTCCAAATCTTCAATGCAAACACCACTGCCGCCAATTCCAAAATGTGAGTCGGATAATTCTTCTCATACAATTTCAACTGGTTTGAAGCATATGCCACAACCATTCTATTCTATATCAACATACAACCTAAATCCAAAAGTTGAACTTCCTTTAACCAGAATTCACACTTAGACAACTTCGCGCATAACTTCTTCTTCTTCTTTAGAATTTGAAGAACCGCATTGAGATGTTCAACATGTTCCTCCAGACTTTGAGAATAGATCAGAATGTTGTCAATAAAGATAACAAAAAATCTATCTAAATAGGGATGAAAGATCCTATTCATGTGAGTGAACATCGCAGAAACATTCGTTACCCCGAATGGTATTACTAAATAGTCGTAGTGCCCTTAATGCATCTGAAAAACTGTCTTGGAAACATCTTCTACTTTCATGCGAATCTGATGATAACTAGAACACAAATCGATCTTGGAGAAAATAGCGGCTCCCTTTATTTGGTCTTCTAGTTCCCATGTTGTATCTCCCTTCACATTATTTCAGATTAACTTCACCAAGGTAATTTCTCTGAGTTGTTTCACTCGCCTATCCTTAATCTTAACAGGAAATGTCTTATAGGTCAAGTTCTCCCTTTAATTGTACTGTATCTGGTGCTATGACATGGGTTGAATTAGGAATATATTTTCTCAATTGAGATACATGGAAGACACTATAAAGGTTAGAAAGAAAAGTGATAAGGCTATTTGGTAGATTACCAAATCTATTCAACAAAGAATTTGATATAGTTTAATAAATTTAGAAGTGAACTTTCTGGATTCAAATCCAAAAATCTCAGTTTCAGGGAACACTAAAGTTTTATTGAAACAATATAACAGGATATGGTTAGAAAGTAACCAATTCATCCTTAAGATTTTGTCTATTTATAAAAGAAGTAGACAAATCAGATCAACAAAAAAGTTCTGATCTCGAATAATAATAAGATAGTTTTAAACAGGCTTAAGTAGTAATAACAAGTTTAGCAGTAGAAGTAGCAATATTCAAGTCAAAAGGAAATGAAAACACAGTTAAAACCAAATGGTTCACACAGTCACAGGCAATAAAAGAATGGGTTGCCTTCCGAGTTATACAATACAGTCAAAGGACTTCTTGTTATTGCACAATCTCCCTCGATAAGATCTTCAGATTGGGAGACTTCTGCTCTACTCAACGTATAGACTCTTCCTCCTGCTTGAGATCTTGTCGTATGTTCGTTACTCAAGGAAAGTTCCACTTTGATTCAGTACAGCCTCTAGCAACATGTCCGGGCTTCCCGCACTTGAAACAAATTCTTTCCTTAGTCTTGCACCCTTTCATCAAATGGTCGTTTCCATACTTCTTACAATATGGTGAAAACTTCACGATCTGCATAAAACTACTGCCACTAGTATTTCCTTCATTTGTTTATTATTGTTTCCTTCATTTGGTGGCCGTGAATACAATTTCTGCTGGAATCGCTTGACTTTACAATTTCTCTTTCTTTGGAACTAATATGGTCCAACGTTATGGGGTTTCATATCCCGAGACCGATTCAACTCTAACAAAATCTGAGCCTCGACTATCAATTCCTGCTGCTGAGCAGCCCTTTGATTTTGTTCTACTGTTATGCCATCCATTCTTTGTATTGCTTCTGCAGTCGCAACCATCCCATCATTGTCGAGCTCCATATTCACATGCATACGTCTACCGCGAGCCATTGCCTTTTCTTCGAAAACAGATAAATAAAAACACAATGGAAACAAGAAGTAACCATTTCAAACAATAGTCTTCTTTTGGAGACCAAACAATATATCTCTATGTTCGGTGTCAGAGAAACACATAGCATAAACAAGATAAACCTACCCACAAACCCAAAAGACTCTAACTTGGGCTCTAATACCAACTACTGTAACACCCTCCTTAGGGTATCACATTTCAGACTAACTCCTTTTAATACTTTTTACCCAAGTTAAAAAATATTTATATTATCTTAAAACGGGTTTCAAAATTTCTTTTTCGCGGATAACATAAACTTGCCGAACCTTTAGAGACACAAGACATAAGAACTGAATAATATACATCTCACGTGCATAACATAGATTAGTAGAATTTTAAATACATAAAACATACATACTTTAAATAATATATAATTACCAAATATAAATTGAACCTAGCCCAAGCCCAAAAACTAGAAAAGTAGGGTCTTGCACCCGATCTTATTCCAGATCCTCCTCGGGATCCCTAACCAACAAACTCCCCAGGCAGGGCATGTTACTATGGCCAGGAGTTCGAGCAGTCAACACATCAGAGTCCTCACTATGAGAGTCTTAAAGATCACTCCACATATCTCTAATAGGCATAAAGAACTCCAAATGCACACAAGCATCAAGAGAGAGAACAGTATCCCCAAAATAAACAACACGCTCAACATCAGCATCATAGCGCCAGGAATCAGTGCCTCCTCGAAACTGTAATCTCACGTAACCAAGAAAACCAGGTCTTGACGCCATCTCAGTACACAGATAAAATCAACACAATAGAAAGGAGGTGTTCCTGCCTCTTGCTCTTCATAACTTTATCACACATACGTATAAACTAAATAATACAACAAAGAGGTGAGATCCCTTTCATCACATACCAATATGGCAGTAAAGAAATGATAAACATGCCAACACAATATCAGGCATAATGATAATACCACAATAATATTATATCGCAATAATACTATATCACAATAGTATAAATGCTGACTATGTATATGAATAATATGTACACTTACTATGCACATACACAATATGTATACTAACCATCCTTATGCACAATGCACCTATTTCCTACTCCATGGAGCAAAACACAAACTCAGATATGAACGTTCTAGAAGATCTGTCCCCCCTCAAAAGACAGTCTATGTCAAACCAGGAAAAGAATAGTGTTTGTCTGGTCCTCGTCAATGCGTTGCAACAGTTTTTCATGGCCAGGGGTATATAATGTGATATCATATCACCAAGTGAATCACCTCGCCCTGACGCCCCCTGAGATCCATCCAGGATCACACTATCCAAATTCTCGTTCACTCCTAGGCACAAAAGCCACAACAACCACCGACTGTATAATACTCAAATGCATGATCCATGAAATCAAACCACCGTTGGACTGTTCCCAATGATATTAAAGCAATAGCCCATAGAATTGTCTAATGCCATTAGTATCAATAATATTATATAACCGCCCATACAATTATATAATACCACTGATCAACTCGGGTCCAGTATGTCGGCCCTAGAACAAAACTTGCAGTTCCTCTTAATTGCGTAGCGATATTATCGCATTTTCACAATCGCAAAAAACTTCTGTTATGTTTTGAAATTGCGTAATGATTTTTTAACATTTTCTCAATTGCGTAAAGATTTTAAAACGTTTTCTTAATTGTGAGACTAAAAATCAACATTTTTAAATTGTGTAAGAGTTTTTTTTGCGTATTTTCAACCGTGTAAAACATTTTAATCATATTCTAAGCTTAAATTAAAACTTTTCTTATTAAATATCAAAATTAGACTTTAATTCCAATATTTCCTTAATAAATCACCTTTAAATAATATTTCTGACATTTTCTCACTAAACCTCCACCAAATAATATTTCCTAACATTATTCACAAAAACTACGTCATTCTTGACATAACCAATTATAAAGAATTCTTTTTCATGTTTAATAAAATTTGAATCTCATTTCCAATAAATTTCCTCTTAATAATACTTTCTAATATTTTCTTCACAAAATTTTACACTTCCATGATTTAATAAAATATTATAGCTCAACGTTTTCTAATGCACTTCAAAACCCAAGAGGGTGAGCTATACGTCAGTAAACTTTAACTTATAAATTTATTTTCCATCATGACCTCAATTCATTAATTTAATTAATTCCAAAAATTAATTTACTTTCTTTTTACATCTCAAAATTCACTAAATTGAGTTCTTATTAATTAATCCTTAAAGACTACAACTTGAGAAAATATTTCTTTGTCTAAAATACCAATTCTTGGACTGTTGACTAAAAATCAATTTATATTCTATAACACCCCAAATTCTGACTATGTGAATAGTAATAGTAGAATTACACTGTTTTACATTTTCTGTGTGTTATAAAAATAGTTTGACTGTTCTGAGATCATTTTTGATCATTTTGTGTGATTTGCTCCGAGTCAAGAAAATAATAATTTTTCAATCGAAAAAAATCTTATTTTAATTAATTAAAGCTGGGGATCTTACTAAACCCAATTCTGATTTATATATATATTAATCTCGTAATTTTTAGGATTTAACTGTGTAATAAAATAATTTTTTATTTTCATAGTATTATTTTATTCAACAGTACCTACTGTCTCAAAAATAGTAGAAAAATTATTTATGGACTCGAAAAAGTTCGTGGGGCCCACGTTTAGGAAAAGCAGTCAACTGTGCTGACTGGACAAATTTTAGCCAATGAAAGCAAGTCAACGAAAGTAGGCTTGACTTTCTAAACCAATTAGAATGAGTCAACAAAAGAAGCATTGACTTCTTTGTGAACCATTGGATTGTAAAGCTTACTTTAGAAGCTTTAACCTTAGCCGTTGATCTAATCAATGGTGAGATTAGAATGATAGTTTTATGACCAATTGATATCTACCTTAGATGTGATCTATGGCTAGGAATTAAAGATGAATCAATGGTTAGAATTAAGTCAAAAATTGTAGGCTTGAATTTGGTTAGTAGCTAATTAAGCTTAATTTGACTAATCTAATTACTTAATTAGCAAACTAAGTGAACTAGCTTAGTTATTAATTAATTATAATCTAAATACTAATTAGATATCTTAATATTAATTAAAGGTTATAATATATGTTAATATATATTAAATTAATTAGTTATATGATTAGTATGTTAATTAAAATTGGTTAGGATATTTAACCTAACTAATTCCCTAATTAGTTAGTGTGTAATTAGGAGTAATTTGGAAACAATTAAGTCACTAAAATGATAGAGGGCTGCACGGTTTTGGGCAGCAAACAAGGAGGCTAGTTGGCTTGATTCTACAAGGTTCATGAACCATCTAATGACATAAGCCATGTGCTTAACCAATGTGAACACTCTAGGATATTTTAACATGCAAATTCAATCACTCAACCTCACTAAAGCTCACTCATGCAGACCTTGGTTTTATATTTCACTTTCATTTATTACACTTATCATAAATCAATCTATCCATTTTCTCTCCAAAAACTACCAAGAACCAAGCACACTTTTCTTTTCTTTCTTTCTCTCCATATTCGGCCAAGCTCACTACCCATACAACTAAACCTCTAAAATTTTATCTCATCATATTTCCTAAACCCAAATCCTATTCTAAACACTTTTCATTCACAAAGTTTATCCAAAAAACTACTCTAGCTTGTCCAAAATCCAACCTTTTGCTTACTTACTTAAGGGTAAGTCTTGATTTTATGGTTCAAAATTGGATTTCTAATTTTTCTAACCATGATTGTTTCATGATTTTTCAATATTAAACCTTGTTTGTATTTTTACTAATTGTTTAAGAATTTTAGGGATTTATTTGGTGGATTGCACGAATTTGAAGGAAATGAGGAGAACTAACCGATTAAATTGTCTTCAAGAGGTAAGAGGGAGATTTAACCTCACCAACCAAGTTTTGGTGGTGTGAGGATGGTTTTGTACGGTGAAAAGTCCATAAGGGTTCTTCACCGATTATTTGAGGTGCTTTGACTGTGTTTGTGTTATGTTTGATTGTGTTTCTATGCATGCATGTGTGATAAAATGCTTAAAGCTTTGATATTATGTATGTATGTGTAATAATGGAAGCATGAGACTGTATGCGTAATATAGGATGTGAATAACATGATGAATCGATTGTATGTGTACTCCAAAGAGTACCGAGCCTCACGACCATACCATGGAAAAAGGACAAAAGTCCTTACACTGATGAAATAAAAATGAGAACTGAGAGATTTTAAATGAATTTAGGAAAAAATTGAGGATAGTAAAATAAAATGATTTTATGGGTAGTAAAGAAAAGAAATAACGATTTTTGAAAAACAATACCTTTTACTGATTTTTAGAGGAGTTATACCGTAAATTTTTATAAAAGAGGGACTAAATTACAAATTTTATCAAAATGAGGGGCCATTGTATAAATACTTATTTTTAGAGGGGTCATATTGTAAATATTATTTTAGAGGGGTTAAAATTTAAATATTTTTTAAAAGAGGGATGATTTTGTAAATATGAATTTTATGAGGGACTTTTTTGTAAATATTAGTTTTTAGGGACTATTTTATAAATATTAATTTTTGAGAGACTATGACGTAAATATTAATTTTTGAGGGACTAATATGTAAATATGAGTTTTGGAGGGATTAGTGTGCAAATATGGAAAATAAAGCCAATTTTAATATTAAAATGAGAAAAATAGTATTTTTGATTTAAAACGTAAGAAAAATATTTACGCGATTTGAAAATGTTGAAAAATCGCTAAGCGATTTTGAAAAGGCGAAAGAATTGAGTCGCAAATGAGAAAACGCAAAAATATGACTACGCGATTGAAATACAGTAATTATACTGTTAGATTATTGTGTGGGACCCGATTATGTGATATGAAATAGAACTGTGAATAGTGCATGGTACATGCATTGGAAAGGTCCGATGGACTGTATGAGGCTAGTTGCCTAGGAGAGACTACACCTCCTGACTGGGTGCGATATGCGTAGTGTAAGTCACATGTTGACTTTGGGGGCATTGGGGTACGGGTTGCCTACAATGGGCAGTTGGTAGCTCTTCTGTGCCGTAGGTTAGACCGACGCAACACACTAATGATCCGGACCGAGACACTATCCTTTATCAAGATCTGATAAAGAATGTCGTGTATATGCTGGATATGCAAGATTGAGCACGTGGTCCGAGGCATGTTGGTACCGACAATTCTTTTCGATCACTCTCTCCGACCTGAGTTGTAGCTCTATGGAGTAGGAAATTGAGTCTGTGTGCATATATATAATGATAGAGGGTATTATCGTAATTCCTGTTTATGATAATTGATTTATTGGTTATTTGATCATTGATAATGGCATGATTGTAATTATGGTATATTACATGTTTAGTGATGATATTGATGTTAGTGGCATAACTGTAATTATGGTATGATAGCTGTATGAAATATTGTACGTGTTTATCTTCATTGCTACCATACTGGTATTGGCGTAGGTGATCTCACCTCTTTGTATGTATATTTGGTATTATATTTATATTTGTTAAGACGTCGAGCAAGAAAAAGAGCGAGAAACTGAGGAGGAGCAGATTCTTGCTGAGGACGTCGAGTTTTGAAGAGATGCAGATACCTAGTTTCCTTGGCTACCTGAGGTTTACATTCATCGGAGGAGATGAGGCATGGACTGTAGATTTAGAGAGAGAGAGTATCTATTACTTGGGAGACCTAAATATTAGACTGAGTAGACAACATTTAGGACATCCTTACTTTTCTGTCAATATTTATGTACAACTAGAGTTCCCAATATCTATTAGGCAGTATTGGGGAGCTTACTATCGTACTCCCAGTACGGTTAGTATTGTGTCGTCTGCTCGGACACCTGTCCGTAGGAATGCACCTCATGATGGATTCCTATATGCTGAGGAATCTGAGGAGGACCCGTCTGAGGGTTCTACTGTCTAGTAGAATTTGGGCTATATGTTAGTTTTAAATTAAAGTTTAAATACTTTGGAAGTCTAGTTTGTAAAATATTTAAGTGCGACAGTACTAAAGGCTTGTATGTATATATATGATGTAAATTATGCATGACAATGTTGTTATGTCTTTATTTTCTGCTAAGTTTATCTTATTATCATCAAGAAATTTCATAGCTCGTATTTATAATACAAGCGCGATTTTTAATTGAAGGGTAATTTGGTAATTTAGTAATAATAAATGTGGCACCCTAAGGTGGGTGTTACATTAGTTGGTATCAGAGCCCAAGTTAGAGTCTTTTGGGTTTGTGGTTAGGTCTGTCTTGTCTAAGTTGTGTGATTCTCTGTAATTGTTTTCCAAAAGAAAAACAATATTGTTTGAAGTACCTTCACTTTTCTTTGTGTTGTTCAGTCTAATTGAATAGGACGAAATGGCTGGACGCGGAAGAGGACGCATGAATGCGAGGGCAGCAGCTGGAAATACCGACGACGATAATCAGAATATGGCTGCAGCTGTAGCAGCAATACAACGAATGGCTGAGGTTGTTGCATAGCAAAATCAAAGAGCACATGATGATGCTCATAGCTTGTCAGAATTTCGAAGGAACAATCCATCGAAATTTCATGGAGAGTTCGACCCAGAGAAGGCTGATATGTGGATAAAGGAACTGGAAAAGATATTTGAAGGCATGGGTTGTACTGATGAGCGGAAGCTTACTTTTGCCACATTCGTGCTAGTCGGTGACGGAGAGGCTTGGTGGGCAAGAGCCCGCAGATTAATTCAAGCTGAAGGGAGAGTTGTGACATGGCAGCTCTTTAGGCAGAAGTTTCTAGGGAAGTATTTCCCAGCCAGTGTTCGACATGCTAAGGAGATGGAGTTCCTTAGTCTGAAGCAAAGGGCGATGACTGTAAGTGAGTATGCAGCAAGGTTTGAAAGCTTGTCTAAGTTTTCGAGATACTTCCAGATGCATCCAGATGAGGAGTGGAAGTGTAGAAAGTTCAAAGAGGGCCTGAGGCTTGACATCAAGCGAGCTTTAGCAACTGTGGATATTGAGCAGTTTCCAGTATTGCTAGATAAGTGCCGAAAGGTGGAAGAAATTGATCATCTGCGAGAGGCTAGAAATAAGAATTTTGGACCAGCACGGTTCCAAAGGGGGAAGAGTAGTGGTGGCAACCGTTTCCAACAGAAACCATATACTAAACCAGCAGTAAGTCAGAATCGACAACAATCGTTTGGGGGAAGCTCTAGCAGCAGTAGGGCAGTTTCTACTGGAACTTCTGCACTTAAATGTTTTAAGTGTGGGAAAGGACATCTCACCAGGGACAGTCAGCACAAGGGGGTGAATTGTTATCGATGTAGGAAGCCTGGACATTTCTCAAGAGAGTGTGATCAGCAAAAGGCGGAGCTATCAGTGGGAAGTGTTCGCACTGCAAGGCCACAGGCAGGTGCTCGAGTGTATACTATGAGCGGGGAGGAAGCCGCTAAATCCGAGGACTTGATAATGGAGGAGTGTGCTATTGAAGGTAATCCTTTAACAGTATTATATTATTCAGGAGCAACACATTCTTTCATTGCATGTGATTGTGTGGAGTGTTTGGGATTAACTGTGACTACATTGCCGTATGATTTGAGTGTTAGTACTCCTACTGATAAGCCTGTGATAACTGCAAAAGTATGCTTGAATTGCCCTGTATCGGTTAGAGATAGAATCTTTCATGTGGACTTGATTTGTGTGCCTCTTTCCAAGATTAATGTAATCTTAGGAATGGATTGGTTGTCTTCGAACCATATCTTGATAGACTGTGTTAGTAAGACATTAGTTTTTCCTAAGGTTAAGGATCCTAGATTCCTAACGGCTACACAAGTGGAAGCTTGTTTGAAAGAAGGAGATCAAGGGTACTTGTTGATGTCTTCTTTGGAGGTTCAGTGTGAAGACGTTTTGAAGGATATTTTCGTAGTGAATGAGTTTCCAGAAGTGTTTCCTAAAGATATACCTGGAATACTACCGGAAAGAGAGATTGAATTCTCTATTGATTTGGTACCTGGAGCTGGACCTATATCTATGGCGCCTTATCGGATGTCGCCAGTAGAGTTGGCAGAACTTAGGAAGCAGTTGGAGGATTTATTGGAGAAGTAGTTTGTGAGACCAAGTGTATCACCTTGGGGAGCTCCAGTATTGTTGGTAAAGAAGAAGGATGGGACTTCTCGTCTATGTGTAGACTACCGACAATTGAATAAAATTACAATCAAGAATAAATATCCGTTACCAATGATCGATGATTTGATGGACCAATTGCGAGGAGCCGCAATATTTTCTAAGATTGATTTACGTTCTGGTTATCATTAGATACGTGTAAAGGTGGAGGATATCCCAAAGACTACGTTTCGGATGCGTTACGGACATTACGAGTATCAAGTGATGCCTTTTGGTGTGACTAATGCACCTGCGATATTTATGGACTTCATGAACCGGATTCTCCGTTCATACTTGGATAAGTTTATTGTTGTCTTTATTGATGACATCTTGATTTATTCTCGAAGTCAGGAGGAGCATGTTGAACATCTTAGAGTGGTTCACCAGATTTTGAGGGAGAATAAGTTGTATGCCAAGTTGTCCAAATGTGAGTTTTGGTTGAGCGAAGTACAATTTTTGGGGCATGTCATATCGGCAGATAGGATTGAAGTTGATGCTTCAAAGGTGGAGACAGTTGTTCAATGGGAGAGACCGAAGACAATATCGGAGATCCGTAGTTTCATTGGATTGGCTGGTTACTATCGACGATTCATAGAAGGGTTTTCAAAGATTGCAGGACCTCTTACCCAACTTACACAAAAGAATCAACCATTTACATGGACTGAAGCATGTGAGGAAAGTTTTCAGGAGTTGAAACGATGACTGACTACTTCACCAGTTTTGATTCTACCTGATCCGAATGAACCTTTCGAGGTGTACTGTGATGCTTCGTATCAATGATTAGGTTGTGTACTTATGAAGAATCGTAAGGTTGTGGCATATACGTCGAGGCAGTTGAAAGTGCATGAGAGGAATTATCTGACTCATGACTTGGAGTTAGCAGCAGTGGTGTTTGTGTTGAAGGTATGGAGACATTTTCTCTATGGGGCGACGTTCACTGTTTTTAGTGACCATAAAAGTTTGAAGTATCTGTTTGACCAGAAAGAGTTGAACATGAGACAAAGGCGTTGGCTCGAGTTTCTGAAAGATTATGACTTTCAGTTACAGTATCATCCCGGGAAGGCGAATGTCGTAGCGGATGCTTTAAGTAGGAAAGCACTTAATGCTTTTGTTATGATGATGAAGGAGAAAGAACTGATAGAAGAGTTTCGGGATATGCGTCTATCTGTGAAGTTGACACCGGGCAAGATGTGTTTGAGCATGATCACTATTTCGAGTGACTTGATGGATAGAATACGAGAAGGGCAAAATAGTGATTAATATTTGCAAGAAGCAAAGGAAGCAAGAAGTCAAGGAGCGGTGGAATTCAAATGACGGTGTTGATGGAATTTTGAAGTACAAGGGGAGAGTTTGTGTACCAAATGATCCGAAGCGAGGAGATCAATTTTGGATGAAGCTCATAGAAGTAAGTTGAGTATGCATCCAGGAGCCACAAAGATGTACCAGGATTTGAAACAGCTATATTGGTGGCAAGGAATGAAGAGGGATGTCGCAGAATATGTATCATCCTGCTTGATTTGTCAGAAGGCCAAAGTGGAACACCAGTGACCATCAAGGATGTTGCAACCTTTGCCTATTCCTGAGTGGAAATGGGATGATATAGCAATGGATTTCGTAACTGCACTGCCGAAGACTCGGAAGGGTCACGATTCTATATGGGTGATTATTGATCGGCTTACAAAGTCGGCGCACTTTTTACCGATTAATATTAAGTACTCAATGGAGAAGTTGGCTCAAGTGTACATCAATGAAATTGTCATACTTTATGGTGTACCATCCAGTATAATTTCTGATCGATATCCGTGATTCACATCGAGATTCTGGAACAGTTTGCAAGAAGCGATGGGAACGAAGCTACATTTGAGTTCTGCTTACCATCCACAAACAGATGGTCAGTCAGAAAGGACGATTCAGTCATTGGAGGACTT
The DNA here is from genome assembly GCA_029884595.1 of Ormosia semicastrata. Lineage (NCBI taxonomy): Eukaryota > Viridiplantae > Streptophyta > Magnoliopsida > Fabales > Fabaceae > Ormosia > Ormosia semicastrata. Next base: position 85,352,589 of record JAQQTO010000060.1, read on the forward strand.
GTTGAGGGCTTGTGTTCTAGAGCAAACTGGTTGTTGGGATGAATTTCTACCGTTGATAGAGTTCACCTATAACAATAGTTTCCATTCGAGCATAGGGATGGCACCCTATGAGGCATTATATGGGAGAAGATATAGAACACCGTTGTGTTGGTACCATGATGGTGAAAGTACTGTGGTAGGACCCGAGTTTGTGCAGCAGACTACTGAGAAAGTGAAGATGATCCAAGATAAGATGAGGATAACTCAGACGCGGCAAAAGAGTTATGCAGATAAAAGAAGAAGACCGCTTGAATTTGAAGAAGGTGACCATGTATTTTTACGTGTGACGCCTATGACTGGAGTTGGACGAGTGATCAAGTCGAGGAAGCTCACTCCGAAGTTTATTGGACCGTATCAGATACTTCGTCGGGTAGGTCCGGTAGCTTATCAGATTGCACTACCACCGTTCTTATCAAATCTTCATAATGTATTTCACGTATCACAACTACGGAAATATATTTCTGATTCGACTTATGTTATTGAGCCAGACACTGTACAACTAAAGGAAAACTTGACCTATGAGACATTTTTGATCAAAATTGAAGATCGAAGGGTAAAGCAACTTCGAGGAAAGGACATCGCATTAGTTAAAGTGGTCTGGAATGATGTAAGTGGTGAAGCCATATGGGAGTTGGAAGAAAAGATAAGAGAGCAGTATCTATTTTTATTTTGAATATGTATGTCAAGTTTCGAGGACGAAGCTTTATTTTAGAGGGGGAGAGTTGTAACACCCCAAATTCTGACATGTGAATAGTAATAGTAGAATTACACTGTTTTACATTTTCTGTATGTTATAAAAATAGTTTGAATGTTCTGAGATCATTTTGTGTGATTTGCTCTGAGTCAAGAAAATAATAATTTTCTGACCGGGAAAAATCTTATTTTAATTAATTAGAGCTGGGGGATCTTACTAAACCCAATTCTTATTGATATATATATTAATCTCGTAATTTTTAGGATTTAACTGTGTAATAAAATAATTTTATATTTTATAATATTATTTTATTCAACAGTACCTACTCTCTCAAAAACAGTAGAAAAATTATTTATGGACCCGAAAAAGTTCGTGGGGCCCACGTTTAAGAAAAGCAGTCAACTGTGCTGACTGGACAAATTCTAGGCAATGAAAGCAAGTCAACAAAAGTAGGCTTGACTTTCTAAACCAATTCGAATGAGTCAACAAAAGAAGCATTGACTTCTTCGTGAACCATTGGATAGTAAAGCTTACTTTAGAAGCTTTAACCTTAGCCGTTGATGTAATCAATGGTGAGATTAGAATGATAGTTTTATGACCAATTGGTATCTACCTTAGATGTGATCTATGGCTAGGAATTAAAGATGAATCATGGTTAGAATTAAGTCAAAAATTGTAGGCTTGAATTTGGTTAGTAACTAATTAAGCTTAATTTGACTAATCTAATTACTTAATTAGCAAACTAAGTGAACTAGCTTAGTTATTAATTAATTATAATCTAAATACTAATTAGATATCCTAATATTAATTAAATATTATAATATATGTTAATATATATTAAATTAATTAGTTATATGATTAGTATGTTAATTAAAATTGGTTAGGATATTTAACCTAACTAATTCCCTAATTAGTTAGTGTGTAATTAGGAGTAATTTGGAAACAATTAAGTCACTAGAATGATGGAGGGCTGCACGGTTTTGGGCAGCAAACAAGGAGGCTAGTTGGCTTGATTCTACAAGGTTCATGAACCATCTAATGACATAAGCCACGTCCTTGACCAATGTGAACACTCTAGGATATTTTAACATGCAAATTCAATCACTCAACCTCACTAAAGCTCACTCACGGCAGCAGCCTTGGTTTTATATTTCACTTTCATTTATTACACTTATCATAAATCAATCTATCAATTTTCTCTCCAAAAACTACCAAGAACCAAGCACACTTTTCTTTTCTTTCTTTCTCTCCATATTCGGCCAAGCTCACTACCCATACAACTAAACCTCTATAATTTTATCTCATCATATTTCCTAAACCCAAATCCTATTCTAAACACTTTTCATTCACAAAGTTTTTCCAAAAAACTACTCTAGCTTGTCCAAAATCCAACCTTTTGCTTACTTACTTAAGGGTAAGTCTTGATTTTATGGTTCAAAATTGGATTTCTAATTTTTCTAACCATGATTGTTCCATGGTTTTTCAATATTAAACCTTGTTTGTGTTTTTACTAATTGTTTAAGAATTTTAGGGATTTGTTTGGTGGATTGCACGAATTTGAAGGAAAGGAGGAGAACTAGCCGATTAAATTGTCTTCAAGAGGTAAGAGGGAGATTTAACCTCACCAACCAAGTTTTGGTGGTGTGAGGATGGTTTTGTACGGTAAAAAATCCATAAGGGTTCTTCACCGATTATTTGAGGTGCTTTGACTGTGTTTGTGTTATGTTTGATTGTGTTTCTATGCTTGCATGTGTGATAAAATGCTTAAAGCTTTGATATTATGTATGTATGTGTAATTATGGAAGCATGAGACTGTATACGTAAAATAGGATGTGAATAACATGATGAATCGATTGTATGTGTACTCCAAAGAGTACCGAGGCTCACGGCCATACCATGGAAAAAGGACCAAAGTCCTTACACTGATGAAATAAAAATGAGAACTGAGAGATTTTAAATGAATTTGGGAAAAATTTGAGGATAGTAAAACAAAATGATTTTATGGGTAGTAAAGAAAAGAAATAATGATTTTTGAAAAATAATACCTTTTACTGATTTTTAGAGGAGTTATACCACAAATTTTTATAAAAGAGGGTCTAAATTACAAATTTTATCAAAATGAGGGGCCATTGTATAAATACTTATTTTTAGGGTGGTCATATTGTAAATATTATTTTTAGTGGGGTTAAATTATAAATATTTTATAAAAGAGGGATGATTTTGTAAATATGAATTTTATGAGGGATTTTTTTTATAAATATTAGTTTTTTAGGGACTATTTTGTAAATATTAATTTTTGAGGGACTATGACGTAAATATTAATTTTTAAGGGACTAATATGTAAATATGAGTTTTTGAGGGATTAGTGTGCAAATATGGAAAATGAAGCCAATTTTAATATTAAAATGAGAAAAATAGTATTTTTGATTTAAAACATAAGAAAAATATTTACATGACTTGAAAACGTTGAAAAATCGCTAAGCGATTTTGAAAAGGTGACAGAATTGAGTCGCAATTAAGAAAATGCAAAAATATGACTACGCGATTGAAATACAGTAATTATATTGTTAGATTATTGTGTGGGACCCGATTATGTGATATGAAATAGAAATGTGAATAGTGCATGGTACATGCATTGGAAAGGTCCGATGGACTGTATGAGGCTAGTTGCCTAGGAGAGACTACACCTCCTGAGTGGGTGCGATATGCGTAGTGTAAGTCACTCGTTGACTTTGGGGGCATTGGGGTGCGGGTTGCCTACAATGGGCAGTTGGTAGCTCTTCTGTGCCGTAGGTTAGACCAACGCAACACACCAATGATCCAGACCGAGACACTATCCTTAATCAAGATCTGATAAAGAATGTCGTGTATATGCTGGATGTGCAAGACTGAGCACATGGTCCGAGGCATGTTGGTACCGACAATTCTTTTCGATCACTCTCTCCGACCTGAGTTGTAGCTCCATGGAGTAGGAAATTGAGTCTGTGTGCATATATATAATGATAGAGGGTATTATCGTAATTCCTATTTATGATAATTGATTTATTGGTTATTTGATCATTGATAATGGCATGATTGTAATTATGGTATATTACATGTTTAGTGATGATATTGATGTTAGTGGCATAACTGTAATTATGGTATGATAGCTGTATGAAATATTATACGTGTTTATCTTCATTGCTACCATACTGGTATTGGCGTAGGTGATCTTACCTCTTCGTATGTATGTTTGGTATTATATTTGTATTTGTTAAGACATCGAGCAAGAAAAAGAGCGAGAAACTGAGGAGGAGCAGATTCTATTTGAGGACGTCGAGTTTTGAAGAGATGCGTGATACCTAGTTTCCTTGGCTACCTGAGGTTTACATTCATCGGAGGATATGAGGCATGGACTGTAGATTTAGAGAGAGAGAGTATCTATTACTTGGGAGACCTAAATATTAGACTGAGTAGACAACATTTAGGACATCCTTACTTTTCTGTCAATATTTATGTACAACTAGAGTTCCTAATATCTATTAGGCAATATTGGGAGCTTACTATCGTACTCTCAAGACGGTAGTAGTATTGTGTCGTCTGCTTTCGGACACTTGTCCGTAAGGATCGCACCTCATGATGGATTCCTATATGCTTGAGGAATCGAGGAGGACCCGTCGAGGGTTCTCATTGTCTAGTAGGATTTGGGCTATATGTTAGTTTTAAATTAAAGTTTAAATACTTTGGAAGTCTAGTTTGTAAAATATTTAAGTGCGACAGTACTAAAGGCTTGTATGTATATATATGATGTAAATTATGTGTGACAATGTTGTTATGTCTTTATTTTCTGCTAAGTTTATCTTATTATCATCAAGAAATTTTATAACTCGTATTTATAATACAAGCGCGATTTTTAATTGAAGGGTAATTTGATAATTTAGTAACAATAAATGTGGCACCCTAAGGTGGGTGTTACATTAGTTGGTATCAGAGCCCAAGTTAGAGTCTTTTGGGTTTGTGGTTAGGTCTGTCTTGTCTAAGTTGTGTGATTGTCTGTAATTGTTTTCCGAAAGAAGAACAATATTGTTTGAAGACTGACCTTCACTTTTCTTTGTGTTGTTCAGTCTGATTGAATAGGACGAAATGGCTGGACGCGGAAGAGGACGCATGAATGCGAGGGCAGCACCTGGAAATGCCGGCGACGATAATCAGAATATGGCTGCAGCTGTAGCAGCAATACAACGAATGGCTGAGGTTGTTGCACAGCAAAATCAAAGAGCACATGATGATGCTCATAGCTTGTTAGAATTTCGGAGGAACAATCCACCGAAATTTCATGGAGAGTTCGACCCAGAGAAGGCTGATATGTGGATAAAGGAACTGGAAAAGATATTTGAAGGCATGGGTTGTACTGATGAGCGGAAGCTTACTTTCGCCACGTTCGTGCTAGTCGGTGACGGAGAGGCTTGGTGGGCAGGAGCCCGTAGATTAATTCAAGCTGAAGGGAGAGTTGTGACATAGCAGCTCTTTAGGCAGAAGTTTCTGGGGAAGCATTTCGCAGCTAGTGTTCGACATGCTAAAGAGATGGAGTTCCTTAGTCTGAAGCAAGGGGCGATGACTGTAAGTGAGTATGCAGCAAGGTTCGAAAGCTTGTCTAAGTTTTCGAGATACTTCCAGATGCATCCAGATGAGGAGTGGAAATGTAGAAAGTTCAAAGAGGGGTTGAGGCTTGACATCAAGCGAGCTTTAGCAACTGTGGATATTGATCAGTTTCCAGTATTGCTAGATAAGTGCCGAAAGGTGGAAGAAATTGATCATCTGCGAGAGGCTAGAAATAATAATTTTGGACCAGCACGGTTCCAAAGGGGGAAGAGTAGTGGTGGCAACCGTTTCCAACAGAAACCATATACTAAACCAGCAGTAAGTCAGAATCGGCAACAATCGTTTGGGGGAAGCTCTAGCAGCAGTAGGGCAGTTTCAACTGGAACTTCTGCACTTAAATGTTTTAAGTGTGGGAAAGGACATCTCACCAAGGACTGTCAGCGCAAGGGGGTGATTTGTTATCGATGTGGGAAGCCTGGACATTTCTCAAGAGAGTGTGATCAGCAAAAGGCGGAGCCATCAGTAGGAAGTGTTCGCACTACAAGGCCACGGGCGGGTGGTCGAGTGTATACTATGAGCGGGGAGGAAGCCGCTAAATTCGAGGACTTGATAATGGAGGAGTGTGCTATTGAAGGTAATCCTTTAATAGTATTATATGATTCAGGAGCAACACATTCTTTCATTGCATGTGATTGTGTGGAGCGTTTGGGATTAACTGTGACTACATTGCCATATGATTTGAGTGTTAGTACTCCTACTGATAAGCCTGTGATAACTACAAAAGTATGCTTGAATTGCCCTGTATCGGTTAGAGATAGAATCTTTCATGTGGACTTGATTTGTTTGCCTCTTTCCAAGATTAATGTAATCTTAGGAATGGATTGGTTGTCTTCGAACCATATCTTGATAGACTGTGCTAGTAGGACATTTGTTTTTCTTAAGGTTAAGGATCCTAGATTCCTAACGACTACCCAAGTGGAAGCTTGTTTGAAGGAAGGAGATCAAGGGTACTTGTTGATGTCTTCATTGGAGGTTCAGTGTGAAGACGTTTTGAAGGATATTTTCGTAGTGAATGAGTTTCCAGAAGTGTTTCCTGAAGATATACCTGGAATACTGCCGGAAAGAGAGATTGAATTCTCTATTGATTTGGTACCTGGAGCTGGACCTATATCTATGGCGCCTTATCGGATGTCGCCAGTAGAGTTGGCAGAACTTAAGAAGCAGTTGGAGGATTTATTGGAGAAGCAGTTTGTGAGACCAAGTGTATCACCTTGGGGAGCTCCAGTATTGTTGGTAAAGAAGAAGGATGGGACTTCTCGTCTATGTGTAGACTACCGATAATTGAACAAAATTACAATCAAGAATAAATATCTGTTACCAAGGATCGATGATTTGATGGACCAATTGCGAGGAGCCGCAATATTTTCTAAGATTGATTTACGTTCTGGTTATCACCAGATACGTGTAAAGGTGGAGGATATCCCAAAGACTGTGTTTCGGACGCGTTACGGACATTACGAGTATCAAGTGATGCCTTTTGGTGTGACTAATGCACCTGCGATATTTATGGACTTCATGAACCGGATTTTCCGTTCATACTTGGATAAGTTTATTGTTGTCTTTATTGATGACATCTTGATTTATTCTCAAAGTCAGGAGGAGCATGCTGAACATCTCAGAGTGGTTCTCCAGATTTTGAGGGAGAATAAGTTGTATGCCAAGTTGTCCAAATGTGAGTTTTGGTTTAGCGAAGTACAATTTTTGGGGCATGTCATATCGGCAGATGGGATTGAAGTTGATGCTTAAAAGGTGGAGACAGTTGTTCAATGGGAGAGACCGAAGACAGTATCAGAGATCCGTAGTTTCATTGGATTGGCTGGTTACTATCGACGATTCATAGAAGGGTTTTCAAAGATTGCAGGACCTCTTACCCAACTTACACGAAAGAATCAACCATTTACATTGACTGAAGCATGTGAGGAAAGTTTTCAGGAGTTGAAACGACGACTGACTACTTCACCGGTTTTGATTCTACCTGATCCGAATGAACCTTTCGAGGTGTACTATGATGCTTCGTATCAAGGATTGGGTTGTGTACTTTGCAGAACCGTAAGGTTGTGGCATATGCGTCGAGGCAGTTGAAAGTGCATGAGAGGAATTATCCGACTCATGACTTGGAGTTAGCTGCAGTGGTGTTTGCGTTGAAGGTATGGAGACATTTTCTCTATGGGGCAACGTTCATTGTTTTTAGTGACCATAAAAGTTTGAAGTATCTGTTTGACCAGAAAGAGTTGAACGTGAGACAAAGGCGTTGGCTCGAGTTTCTGAAAGATTATGACTTTCAGTTACAGTATCATCCCGGGAAGGTGAATGTCGTAGCGGAAGCTTTAAGTAGGAAAGCACTTAATGCTTCTGTTATGATGATGAAGGAGAAAGAACTGATAGAAGAGTTTCGAGATATGCGTCTATCTGTGAAGTTGACACCGGGCAAGATGTGTTTGAGCATGATCACTATTTCGAGTGACTTGATGGATAGAATACGAGAAGGGCAAAACAGTGATCAGTATTTGCAAGAAGCAAAGGAAACAAGAAGTCAAGGAGCAGAATTGGAATTCAGTGATAGTGTTGATGGAATTTTGAAGTTCAAGGGGAGAGTTTGTGTACCAAACGATCCAAAACTGAGGAGATCAATTTTGGATGAAGCTCATAGAAGTAAGTTGAGTATGCATCCAGGAGCCACAAAGATGTACCAGGATTTGAAACAGCTATATTGGTGGCAAGGAATGAAGAGGGATGTCGCAGAATATGTATCATCCTGTTTGATTTGTCAGAAGGCCAAAGTGGAACACCAGAGACCATCAGGGATGTTGCAACCTTTGCCTATTCCTGAGTGGAAATGGGATGATATAGCAATGGATTTCGTAACTGCACTGCCAAAGACTCGGAAGGGTCACGATTCTATATGGGTGATTATTGATCGGCTTACAAGGTCGACGCACTTTTTACCGATTAATATTAAGTACTCAATGGAGAAGTTGGCTCAAGTGTACATCAATGAAATTGTCAGACTTCATGGTGTACCATCCAGTATAATTTCTGATCGAGATCCGCGATTCACATCGAGATTCTGGAATAGTTTGCAAGAAGTGATGGGAACGAAGCTACGTTTGAGTTCTGCTTACCATCCACAAACAGATGGTCAGTCAGAAAGGACGATTCAGTCATTGGAGGACTTGTTGAGGGCTTGTGTTTTAGAGCAAACTAGTTGTTGGGATGAATTTCTACCATTGATAGAGTTCACCTATAACAATAGTTTCCATTCGAGCATAGGGATGACACCCTATGAGGCATTATATGGGAGAAGATGTAGAACGCCATTGTGTTGGTACCATGATGGTGAAAGTACTATGGTAGGACCCGAGTTTGTGCAGCAGACTACTGAGAAAGTGAAGATGGTCCAAGATAAGATAAGGATAACTCAGACTCGGCAAAAGAGTTATGCAGATAAAAGAAGAAGACCACTTGAATTTGAAGAAGGTGACCATGTATTTTTACGTGTGACGCCTATGACTGGAGTTGGACGAGTGATCAAGTCGAGGAAGCTCACTCCGAAGTTTATTGGACCGTGTCAGATACTTCTTCGAGTAGGTCCGGTAGCTTATCAGATTGCACTACCACCATTCTTATCAAATCTTCATAATGTATTTCACGTATCACAACTACGGAAATATATTTCTGATCCGACTCATGTTATTGAGCCAGACACTGTACAACTAAAGGAAAACTTGACCTATAAGACATTTCCGATCAAAATTGAAGATCGAAGGGTAAAGCAACTTCGAGGAAAGGACATCGCATTAGTTAAAGTGGTATGGAATGATGTAAGTGGTGAAGCCACATGGGAGTTGGAAGAGAAGATAAGAGAGCAGTATCCATTTTTATTTTGAATATGTATGTCAAGTTTCGAGGACGAAACTTTATTTTAGAGGGGGAGAGTTGTAACACCCCAAATTCTGACTATGTGAATAGTAATAGCAGAATTACACTGTTTTACATTTTCTGTGTGTTATAAAAATAGTTTGACTGTTCTGAGATCATTTTTGATCATTTTGTGTGATTTGCTCCGTGTCAAGAGAATAATAATTTTCTGACCAGGAAAAATCTTATTTTAATTAATTAGAGCTGGGGGATCTTACTAAACCCAATTCTGATTGATATATATATTAATCTCGTAATTTTTAGGATTTAACTGCGTAATAAAATAATTTTATATTTTTATAATATTATTTTATTCAACAGTACCTACTGTCTCAAAAATAGTAGAAAAATTATTTATGGACCCGAAAAAGTTTGTGGTGCCCACGTTTAGGAAAAGCAGTCAACTGTGCTGACGAGACAAATTCTAGCCAATGAAAGCAAGTCAACGAAAGTAGGCTTGACTTTCTAAACCAATTAGAATGAGTCAACAAAAGAAGCATTGACTTCTTTGTAAACCATTGGATTGTAAAGCTTACTTTAGAAGCTTTAACCTTAGCTGTTGATCTAATCAATGGTGAGATTAGAATGATAGTTTTATGACCAATAGGTATCTACCTTAGATGTGATCTATGGCTAGGAATTAAAAATGAATCAATGGTTAGAATTAAGTCAAAAATTATAGGCTTGAATTTGGTTAGTAGCTAATTAAGCTTAATTTGACTAATCTAATTACTTAATTAGCAAACTAAGTGAACTAGCTTAGTTATTAATTAATTATAATCTAAATACTAATTAGATATCCTAATATTAATTAAAGGTTATAATATATGTTAATATATATTAAATTAATTAGTTATATGATTAGTATGTTAATTAAAATTGGTTAGGATATTTAACCTAACTAATTCCCTAATTAGTTAGTGTGTAATTAGGAGTAATTTGGAAACAATTAAGTCACTAGAATGATGGAGGGCTGCACAGTTTTGGGCAGCAAACAAGGAGGCTAGTTGGCTTGATTCTACAAGGTTCATGAACCATCTAATGACATAAGCCATGTGCTTAACCAATGTGAACACTCTAGGATATTTTAACATGCAAATTCAATCACTCAACCTCACTAAAGCTCACTCACGGCAGTAGCCTTGGTTTTATATTTCACTTTCATTTATTACACTTATCATAAATCAATTTATCCATTTTCTCTCCAAAAACTACTAAGAACCAAGCACACTTTTCTTTTCTTTCTTTCTCTCCATATTCGGCCAAGCTCACTACCCATACAACTAAACCTCTATAATTTTATCTCATCATATTTCCTAAACCCAAATCCTATTCTAAACACTTTTCATTCACAAAAGTTTTTCCAAAAAACTACTCTAGCTTGTCCAAAATCCAACCTTTTGCTTACTTACTTAAGGGTAAGTCTTGATTTTATGGTTCAAAATTGGATTTCTAATTTTTCTAACCATGATTGTTCCATGGTTTTTCAATATTAAACCTTGTTTGTGTTTTTACTAATTGTTTAAGAATTTTAGGGATTTGTTTGGTGGATTGCACGAATTTGAAGGAAAGGAGGAGAACTAACCGATTAAATTGTCTTCAAGAGGTAAGAGGGAGATTTAACCTCACCAACCAAGTTTTGGTGGTGTGATGATGGTTTTGTACGGTGAAAAGTCCATAAGGGTTCTTCACCGATTATTTGAGGTGCTTTGACTGTGTTTGTGTTATGTTTGATTGTGTTTCGATGCTTGCATGTGTGATAAAATGCTTAAAGCTTTGAGATTATGTATGTATGTGTAATTATGGAAGCATGAGACTGTATGCATAAAGTAGGATGTGAATAACGTGATGAATCGATTGTATGTGTACTCCAAAGAGTACCGAGGCTCACGACCATACCATGGAAAAAGGACCAAAGTCCTTACACTGATGAAATAAAAATGAGAACTGAGAGATTTCAAACGAATTTGGGAAAAATTTGAGGATAGTAAAATAAAATGATTTTATGGGTAGTAAAGAAAAGAAATAACGCTTTTTGAAAAATAATACCTTTTACTGATTTTTAGAGGAGTTATACCGCAAATTTTTATAAAAGAAGGGACTAAATTATAAATTTTATCAAAATGAGGGGCCATTGTATAAATACTTATTTTTAGAGGGGTCATATTGTAAATATTATTTTTAGAGGGATTAAGTTGTAAATATTTTATAAAAAAGGGATGATTTTGTAAATATAAATTTTATGAGGGACTTTTCATAAATATTAGTTTTTTAGGGACTATTTCGTAAATATTAATTTTTGAGGGACTATGAAGTAAGTATTAATTTTTGAGGGACTAATATGTAAATATGAGTTTTTGAGGGATTAGTGTGCAAATATGGAAAATAAAGCCAATTTTAATATTAAAATGAGAAAAATAGTATTTTTGATTTAAAACGTAAGAAAAATATTTACGCGATTTGAAAACGTTGAAAAATCGCTAAGTGATTTTGAAAAGGCGACAGAATTGAGTCGCAATTGAGAAAATGCGAAAATATGACTACGCGATTGAAATACAGTAATTATACTATTAGATTATTGTGTGGGACCCGATTATGTGATATGAAATAGAAATGTGAATAGTGCATGGTACATGCATTGGAAAGGTCCGATGGACTGTACGAGGCTAGTTGCCTAGGAGAGACTACACCTCCTGAGTGGGTGTGATATGCGTAGTGTAAGTCACTCGTTGACTTTGGGGGCATTGGGGTGCGGGTTGCCTACAATGGGCAGTTGGTAGCTTTTCTGTGCCGTAGGTTAGACCGACGCAACACACTAATGATCCGGACCGAGACACTATCATTTATCAAGATCTGATAAAGAATGTCGTGTATATGCTGGATGTGCAAGACTGAGCACGTGGTCCGAGGCATGTTGGTACCGACAATTCTTTTCGATCACTCTCTCCGACTTGAGTTGTAGCTCCATGGAGTAGGAAATTGAGTCTGTGTGATATATATAATGATAGAGGGTATTATCGTAATTCCTGTTTATGATAATTGATTTATTGGTTATTTGATCATTGATAATGGCATGATTGTAATTATGGTATATTACATGTTTAGTGATGATATTGATGTTAGTGGCATAACTGTAATTATGGTATGATAACTGTATGAAATATTGTACGTGTTTATCTTCATTGCTACCATACTGGTATTGGCGTAGGTGATCTCACCTCTTTGTATGTATGTTTGGTATTATATTTATATTTGTTAAGACGTCGAGCAAGAAAAAGAGCAAGAAACTGAGGAGGAGCAGATTCTTGCTGAGGACGTCGAGTTTTGAAGAGATGCAGATACCTAGTTTCCTTGGCTACCTGAGGTTTATATTCATCGGAAGAGATGAGGCATGGACTATAGATTTAGAGAGAGAGAGTATCTATTACTTGGGAGACTTAAATATTAGACTGAGTAGACAACATTTAGGACACCCTTACTTTTCTGTCAATATTTATGTACAACTAGAGTTCCCAATATCTATTAGGCAGTATTGGGGAGCTTACTATCGTACTCCCAGTACGGTTAGTATTGTGTCGTCTGCTCGGACACTTGTCCGTAGGACTGCACCTCATGATAGATTCCTATATGCTGAGGAATCTGAGGAGGACCCGTCTGAGGGTTCTGCTGTCTAGTAGGATTTGGGCTATATGTTAGTTTTAAATTAAAGTTTAAATACTTTGGAAGTCTAGTTTGTAAAATATTTAAGTGCGACAGTACTAAAGGCTTGTATGTATATATATGATGTAAATTATGTGTGATAATGTTGTTATGTCTTTATTTTCTGCTAAGTTTATCTTATTATCATCAAGAAATTTTATAACTCGTATTTATAATACAAGCGCAATTTTTAATTGAAGGGTAATTTGGTAATTTAGTAACAATAAATGTGGCACCCTAAGGTGGGTGTTACATATTCCATAACCAAATATTTATTCATTTCCTATCTCATTTTTCTTTGTAAAAAAAAATCTTTAATCCAATTACATGCTACATAATCATCTAAAATCCACACTTAGTAAAATATTTTAAGTGATTCACTCCAAAATACTCATGGAGGTCGTGAGCCTCTTGGTTCTTTGAAACCAAAATGGTTTTCCTTTCCACATGATTCTTATCATATACAACATATCACTCATGATATTTCTACTATTACATACTCATGCTTACTATTAGAGCAATAAAATCATATTAAGCATCTAATCACAATTCAATCAAAATCATATCATCTCACATAATAATCACTTAATAAAAATAATGTATAATTATCAAAGCAATAAAATTATATATAATAACACATAGCACTTAAACATACACAATCAGATGAATAAATCCTTTAAGGGATTTTTCACCCACAAACACAAATAAATCCATTTCCTCACCAACACATATGACCGATGAGATTAATCTCCCTCTTACCTTGTTTAGCAACCAAAAAGCTCTTCAAAAACACCTCCTTGTAGGTTCGGTCTCCACCACAAACAAACCCTAACACTTCAAACAAACACATCCATCACAACCAAGACTTAAAACAAGACAACCATGAACTCAAATAATGATTTAAGGCTTTAGAAACACAAAGAGGGTAAGAAAACTCAAACTTTACCTTTGAAGTTACAAACTTCAAGCTTGGATAAAAACTTGAAAATGGTAGAATCAAGTTAAGGTCTCAACACTAAAGCTTCACTAAATTGTCTCTAGTGTCAAGTGGTGTGATTGGTTAGAATTATAGAAGCTTGGATGGTGTTTTCATGGTGTTGGCCGAGAGGTTGGAGAAGAAAGAAATGGAAAACCTTTGGTTTCTTGAAGAGAGAGAATAGAGAAAAGATGAATGCTCACAAAGTTAAGAGTGATAAAATGAAACCATGCACTCCAAGAGAAAAGATGAATGGTCACAAAATGGAAGAGAGAATTTTTTGTGTTCAAGCTTGAAGAAAAGATGAAGGCTTTAGGAAATGTGATAGAAAAATTAATTTTAGCCACTTAGAAGCTTCATAGCTGTGAGCTTCATCCAAAGAAGGGGATTAAATCCTTCTCCTACAAGTTGCTTCCTAAACCATTGATTTAATCTAGGGTAGATATCCTAAACTTCCTTATTAAGCTTGTCTTTACAACTATTGATTAGATCAATGGTGAACATCCAAAGCTTCCTTACTAAGTTTGCTCTCTCACCATTGATTAGATTAATGGTGATCATCCAAGGCTTCTTCATTAAGTTTGCTTTTATATCCATTGATTAGATCAATGGTTGATATTCAAAACTTCTCCATTAAGTCTTGCTTCTCAACCGTTGATTAGATCAATGGTTGATGTTCAAAACTTCTCCACTAAGTCTTGTCATCCAAGGGTGCAAATCAAAGTCCAAGCCACTATTGTTGACTAAACTCAAGATATTTTCCAAAAGATATTTTCCAAAAGATAGATATTTTCAGAAACTATTACCCAATGGACAAAGATTACTGATAGTTATTATCCAATGGATAATAGCTTTACCCAATGGATAATAGCTCTATCCAACAGATAAAGAAAATTTTCATCAATTGTTCTCGGTTTCGGGTTTAGTAAGATCCCCTGATCTCACATTAACAGTCCGAATCTTTTTGGTCCAGGAAAAATTTTTATTTTTCTGAGCCCGCCTCAAATACGCATACAGTCCAAAATAATATTAAAATAATTAAATTTCAGAAAAATCCACAAATTTCACAAAAATCATAAAAATTATAAAACTCATATATTCAAAAAATAAATAAACTTTGAGCATACAACTCAAAATAATATTAAAATAATCAAAAACTTAGAAAAATTCACAAAAATTATTAAAACGTATTTATATCAAGAAAATAAAAAATTGGGGTGTTACAGTGTGCTCCCCACCTCGTCGGACTCCATTGTCTACACCTGCGCAGCTGTCTCAAGTGAATTTATGGCTTGATTATCAGATGTCTTGCATTATCACTCTTGAACAGATGATGCGGATCTGTGCTATTCAGCTGGGGCCAGATATGACCACATTTCCTACTTTTCCTCCCCCACCTCTAGAGTTGGATGATGGATGCGAGGATTCGGCAGTTGATTAGCTAACTTTACTTGGGAAGTTACACTTTCTTATTTGTCTTTCTTTTCTTTCTTTTCATTTACTTTTCTTTGTTAGTTTCATGATTGGCACATTGAGGACATTGCACTGATTAAGTTTGGGGTGTATTCTGTTTTTGTAATCTGTTGCTATTTTGTGTGCATGTTTGATTTTTAGCTCCCATGATAGAATTTAATCATTCATTTTGCTTGACTCTTAAGAACACAAAAGATAGTCTGATGGGTGCTTAGCTTGGTTGCAATTGGTTTGGTTAAGTTGAGTGGCTTATAAAAATATTTCTACTTAGTCTTTTGCTTTGAGATGCATGTTTGTTTAGGGAATGTTTTTGTAATTTGTGCTCTCTATTTGCGGGATCTTACAATAATTATAATGCTCTCTTGAGGTAAAATCCTAGGTGTGACCCCAGAATTTGGATATGATTTAGGTAATTTTTTTGGATCATTTGTGCCTTTCAAGCCTACCATTGTGACATACATCCTTAGTACCTCTTTTGAGCCTTCTGATGCATAAGCCTTTTATTCTGTTAAGCCATAGCATGATCAACCTAGATGAGCCTATTTATAATTGTCATACCATATTGTGTTTTGAGTATTATGTGGATGCATCTACTTTGGGTCTGGACAGTAATTGATTATATTTGAGGGTGTCTCAATTTTGTGTTGTAAATAGCATTTGTTTTGAATGTGAAAAAAGAAAAGAAAAAAAAGAATAGAAAAGAGAAATGAAGTAGTGCAAAGGGTTAAAAGTAAAAAGAGACACCAAAGTCAAAATTAAGAACTTTTTATGGAAAAGTCAAATACTCAAAAAAAATGAGAAAAAAAAAATTGATGCATCTTATGATACCTAGAGTTTTTGTGATATCCATCCATTTGTTTATGGCCAAGTATCCTAGCCTAATGTTACAAGCTGGAAAGTCCTTCTGATCTGAATATTGCGGTCATGCCTACATTAGTGGAGAGAGAGTGGAATTGAAAGTTGTGAGGTTCATGTATTTTGATGAGTATCATTTTGCATAAGCTTATCCGGAGAACATGCAAATCTTTGCTAGGAGGCAATACACACAAACACGGGAAACTCAACTTAACTCTTGATTTGTGGCTGAGAGAAAGCATATTAGGATGATATTTCTGAATATGGAGATGTTAAGTGAATGTGATGATTGCTTGAGGACTGAGCAGAGAATCTAATTTGCATAAGTTAATGAAATTAATTTGATAAATCTTGAGTGTTGCTCACTATTGTTCTTTTGCTCGAGGGCTAGCAAAATTTTAAGTTTGGGGGTGTGATAACTCTATGAAAGTAGAGTTATTCGAACTCTATTTGATCTTTAAATTGTGCTAAATCATTGTTTTATTATCATGATGAGCATTGAAACACTTTGTCTTTGTCAAGTTGAGAATGATTATCCATCTTTGATTATTTATAATTATATGTGATGAATTTGAATGAATTCTTTTTCATAGTGCTTCGATCTTAATTATTGAGTTTCTTTCTACTGATGGAAAGGTAAAAATCATGGAAAAACATGAAGAAAAATGCAAAAGTTAAACCTAAGAAGAAGAGGACAACACAAGCTACTGGCTACTGCGACATTAACACGCTCAGTGCCATAGCAGCAAGTGAGGAAGGAGAATTCCAGAACAGCACAAGCTACTGGCTACTGCAGTGGCCAGATGCATTATCTAGTATTTGTTCAATTTTTATAACAGCTAAAATAAAATCTTATTTATGGAGAGGCCAGCTAAAGTGAGAAGGAGACGAAAAAAGGTGGAGAAAGAGGGCTTTGAAGCAGGAATCTTGACAAAAACAAAAAGGGGAATCAAGATCAGAGTCTGGAATTCATCATCTGCAACTCCACAATTACAATTTTTCTGAATTTCTGAGTTTTTATGAGGACAACTATTTCTGAATTGTTATTGTTGTTCTCAATGTATACCATGAACTAAATTTTTTTTCTAGGATTGTAATCAAACTTCTCATGTAATTTGAATCATTATTTTGTTGAATTCTTATTTCAATTTACGCAAAATATTTACTCATGCTTGTACATAATGCTTCTAATTTCCTGATAATCAATTGGATGATTTTGAGGATTTAAATTGAACTTGGAAAAGGGAATTTGAATCTATGTAGTAGTATGAGTAACATATGTTTAAACCAACTGTTGATAATTAGGGAAAAATTGTTCTAAGGATAGGAATATTTGTTAGAGCCATATGTGATTTCGAATAGAGCTTGATTATGCATATATCCTGTTTGATTGTTTATCTTATTGGAATACAGAGACTAAGATTAAGTGGGATAAAATTTGTGTTGCCATCGGAAGAGGGATGCAAATATATTAGAGCTTTAGATTGATATTTTTGTGTAAATCGAAATAGGAAAAAGTTGTTTTAAAGCAATTCAAATGAAGTAAGAAGGAAGATTACAATCCTAGGTTCCATCAAAACAATGTTTCTAAATTATTCAGTTCTTGATATTTTATGTTTTTGTAATATTTTTTTAACTAATTAAATTGGTCAAAATTAAATCGTTATTTGGATAATAGTAAGAGTTATGAATGTTAGTAATTAACTATAAAATTTAGTAACAAATCCTCGTGGGAACGATTCTTATTCACTACTATATTACTTGATTGACACGTATACTTGCGTTGTTGGATTTTTCCCACCATAAACCACTGCCTCAACTTTTCTTGGGTCCACTGAAATCCTTCCCTGAGAAATCACAAGGCCCAAAAACTGCACTTGTTTTATCCAGAACTCATACTTAGACAGCTTGGCAAATAACTTTTTCTCTTTAAGGATCTCCAACACCAACCTAACGTGTTGTTCATGCTCCTCCATTGTCTTAGAATATATTAGGATATCATCTATAAATGGTACCACAAATTCATATAGGTAGGGTCCAAAGATCCTGTTCATGTAGTCCATGAACACTACTGGTGCATTTGTCAACCCAGAGGACATCACAAGGTACTCATAATGTCCATACCTAGTTCTAAAAGTGGTTTTAGGGATATCCTCTTCTCTAACCCTTATCTGATGATACTCAAATCTAAGATCAATCTTTGAGAAAATTGATGCTCCTCTTAGTTGATCCATTAGATCATCTATCCTAGGCAATAGATACTTATTCTTGATGGTTACCTTGTTTAACTGCCTGTAATCAACACAAAGTCTCATGTTACCATCATTTTTCTTTACTAACAACACGAGTGCTCTCCACGAAAAAACACTTGGTCTTATGAATTATCTGCCCAGCAATTCTTCTATTTGCTTCTTGAGTTCCATTAACTCTAAAGGTGCCATCCTATAGGGTGCTATAGATATAAGTCCTGCCCTAAGAACTAAATCTATAAAAAACTCTATTTCTCGCTCGGGTGGTGATGAACCTACAAAAATTCATATTTTTACGGTTCAAAAGTCTTGGGTTTTCATTCTCTTTTAATCTTTTTGATTGAGTTTGTCTCAAGTTTCTTTTATTTTTAGTTTTTCTAAATTATGTTTTAATTATGTGTTTTTATGTATTTTTGATAGGTAATTATGCATGGAAAAAGACTAGACGATTTACGAGACAGAGAGCTGATTTTGCATTCTGGTGGTTCAGTGCCTAGGCGCTAAAGTCAGAGCGCGTAGACACTCGATATGTAAAACACTGTGGTTTTAATGGGCCAGCACCTAGGCACTGGTAACGTAGCACCTGAGCGCTGACTGTGTAGAAAGCCCACATTTTTTCTTATAAATTCATAAGTTACGCCACACACTTGGATAGACTTGGACAGAACGCAGCAGCCGTCAAGAGGCACAAACCCTAATGTGGTGTGGGTGCAATTAGGCTTGAAGATTAGGGATTTTCTTCAACCTTTCCACCTTTCTACAATGGAGTTTGCCATATTCTTTCCTTTGTGTTCTTCTTTTTCCATTTGTAACTAATTTCCCTTTGTTAGGGGGATGATGGATCTTGTTCTTTGATGATGTAACTTTCTTTTATGGGTTTAATCTATGTTTCTTTTTCATGATTTACATGTTTATCTCTATTCTTAATGCTTTTCTAAACTTGATTAATTTAGGAATGATCTTTTGGGTTGATGTATGATTTGGAAAAATTTGCATGATCTTAGAACATGTGATAAACATCATAATTTCTACAATCGCTAGGAATAGGCGCTGTAGGTTATATGGTCTTTCTTTTAATTCTCTCATTCTTGATAATGCCTTTCTAATTGGGGTTAGACTAAGGGATTAGTTAATTCCAATCAGCGTAAGAGGGTTAATATACTAAGGAATTGGGTATTAATTAATTTTGAGAATTGACCATAAATCATTGAAATAGAATATAGTTTAACCAATATTTGAATGTGCATCTAAAGAGTTCAAGTGAAAT
This sequence comes from Ormosia semicastrata, assembly GCA_029884595.1. Classification (NCBI taxonomy): domain Eukaryota; kingdom Viridiplantae; phylum Streptophyta; class Magnoliopsida; order Fabales; family Fabaceae; genus Ormosia; species Ormosia semicastrata. The sequence continues at coordinate 85,372,400 of JAQQTO010000060.1, forward strand.
CTGAACTCTAACTCTTTAACATCATTGTTTTTCATCCCTTTGATTTATTGTTTGCTGATTTTATATTTCTTTTTAATTGAATTTGCATCAACCATCTTTTCGATAGCTTGAATAGTATCGATTTGGCAAATTTAGTAATTAATAACTTAATCCTCGTGGGATGATACTCTACTCACTCTTTATTACTTTTGTCGATTTGGTGCATTTGCCAAATTCAGCAACAAGTTTTTGGCGCCGTTGCCGGGGATTATTGTTATTAATATTAGATAGTAGTTCAAAAGACACTAATTTAAGCATTTTTCAAATTGTTTAATTTTATTTTTAATTGTTTAATTTTATTTTTATTTTTATTTTTATTTTTTTCTTTAATTTTTTTATTTATAGATAATTGTTTTTCTTATTTAATTTCATTTTTCTTCATTTAATTTTATTTTTAATTTGTTTCTTTTATTTTTGTTTTCTTTGTTTATTTTTATTAGTCATTTATTTTTATTTTTAATTTTAATTTCCTTCTTTACTTCACTCTGGTTTGATTGTTTATTTGTTTGTTTATGTAAGGTTCTTTGGAGTCAGAAGAATTTCTTTTTGATCTAGAGATTGAGAGAACAACTAGAGCAAACAGGAAAGCAGCTAGAGAGAGGAAGAGGCTTGAAGAAGTAGAAAAAAAGATAATAGAAATTATTATAACTGCAGAGTAAAGACGTACATTAGCTGACTATGCTACTCCGTCTGCTAAGATTTTTTCTACCAGTATTGTGCGCCCCACTATTCAGGCCAATAATTTTGAGATTAAACCAGCACTTCTACAACTGGTGCAGCAAAATCAGTTTGGGGGAGGCCATGTAGAAGATCCAAACTTGCATATTACAAATTTCTTGCAGCTCTGCGATACTATTAAGTATAATGGCATTACTGAAGATGCCATTAGATTACGACTGTTCCCATTTTCTCTTAAAGACAAAGTAAAGAGCTGGCTAAAAGCCCAACCACAAGGGAGCATTTCTATTTGGGAGGATCTGCTTAGCAAATTTTTGACTTGATACTTTCCTCTATTAGTGTTTGTGAAGATGAAGAGTGAAATAGCTTGTTTCACTCAAAATCAAGGAGAGTCATTATATGAATCTTGGGAGAAATTCAAGGAGCTATTAAGGAGATGTCCTCATCATGCATTTGAAGTTTGGCAGCAGGTACAGATTTTCTATAATGGTTTGAATCATCCTACCAGAGCTATGTTGGATGCATCTGCAGGCAGATCTTTAAATACCAAAACTCTTGAAGAAGCTCAAGAATTGTTTGAAACTATGGCCACTAATGAATATCAGTTGCCTAGTGGGAGAGCAGTCGTCAAACAAGGAGTGATGGAGCTTAGTACTTTTGATGCTTTACTTACTCAAAACAAAAATATTTCTCAGCAGTTAGCTAACCTCACCAAGCGAGTTAAGAGTATGCAAGTAAATTCTGTAAACCAGCAAGTGTTAATTTGTGATTTTTGTGGTGGTAACCATGCTAATGGTGGGTGTGAGGCAAGCAATTTTAGTTTCAGTTCTCAAGAACAGGTCAATTATATGGGTAATCCTTCCAGACCTCAGGGTGTTCCATTTTCAAATACATATAATCCAGGGTAGAGGAATCATCCTAATTTTTCTTGCAGCAATCAAATGGTGCCATTAAATCCTCAACCAGAGAAGAAGTCTCCTCTTGAGATTGCACTTAAGAAACTCTCTGCACAGACATCTGCTTCTATGCAACAGACTTCTATTTTTATGGAGGAAACAAGGGTGAATTTTCAGAATCAAGGAGCTGCTATTAAAAATTTAGAGAATCAAGTGGGGCAGATAGCAAAACAGCTTCAAAAGAGACCTACAGGCGCCTTCCCAAGTGATACTGTCATCAATCCAAAGGAGTAATGTCATGCAATTACACTGAGAAGCGGTAAGATTTTGGATGGACCAGTTGAAAAAATTGATGTTCCTGTTGCAGATGTCTCAAATGAAGAGTGCTGTAATGAAAAAGTTAAAGAGGAGCAACCAAAGTGGCACAGGAAGAAGGAACGTGAGCAGAAAATAGTTGATCCTTCACTTTATGCTAAACTTCCTTATCCTCAAAGATTCAGGAAGGAGATTCAAGAAAAGCAATTTTCCAAGTTCTTAGAAGTTTTCAAAAAGCTACAGATTAACATTCTTTTTGCTAAGGAACTTGAGCAGATGCCCTCTTATGCAAGGTTCATGAAAGATTTGCTCTTGAAGAAGAGGAAAATTAAGGAAGATAAGACTGTGGCACTTACTGAGGAGTGCAATGCTATAATTTAGAGGAAATTGCCACCTAAATTGAAAGATCCAGGTAGTTTCACTATTCCTTGCACCATTGGCAAGCTGATTATTGAGAAAGATCTATGTGATTTAGGAGCTAGCATCAATTTAAGGCCATTGTCAATTCTCCGCAAGCTTGGGATGTGAAAATAAGTTTGCCCCAAATGGTTTAATTTGTTAAATTTTGATGATGACAAATACAAGACAAAAAGAATACTTTGCTTATGTTCTTTGTTGCATCCTATATAGAGCATATCCTTTAATAATTGATAAATATCTTATTTGAATGTGTATATGAAAGTTTATATGCATGTTAAACTAACTAGAGTTATATATTTATGAATCATGCATATGAAGATATTGAATTATGATTTTGGACTAACTATACTTGTTTAAGTGAGCAATACTTTGTAGGATAGTCTAAGTACTAAGAGTGAGCATTACAGCAGGAAAGCAAAAGATATCTACTAAGCTCAACACAAGGAGAATGTGATTAAACATATGTCTTTGAAGATTTGTTTTGATGATAACACACATGATGGGAAGACGAAGTCCAAGATCTTTTAAGGATAGCTTTAGGACTTAGAGTCTCTCTGTTCGAGGATCTCTTTAGTTATCTCATAGTGCATTAAGATAAAACAAAAATACTTCCTTAAACTTATACAAAACTGTTTTGATCTTGAAAATAACTTTAAAATATTTTGGTGTTTTTGATAAACTTTCTGGCATGTTTTTCAAACATTTATAACTGTTTTATAAACTGAATTATTCGAATAACTTATTGTTTATTCGAATAAAGTTTTTAAATTGGCTGTTGTATGCCTCTGTTTTTAAAGTGTTATTCGAATAACATTCCTATTATTCGAATAAGAGTTTTTCACAATAGCTTGTTTCATATAAGCTGTTCGAATAACTTATCAGTTATTCGAATAGAACCTTTTCCCAAAAGTCTATCTTAACAAGTATTATTCGAATAAACTTATCTTTATTCGAATAACTAGTTTTCTAAAGGAAGTTTTTGTGGTAGGATTATTCGAATAACCGATTTCAGAAACATTTTTAAAAGAACGTGTTATTCGAATAGCAGAAGCTTATTCGAATAAACACGAATCCTGATATAGAAACTAACGGACATTTTTTTTAATAATAATTATGGAATTAATTACTACAATGGCTAATTTTCTTTCCAAATCTATAAATAGAGATCATGGGTCTCATCTGTTGGCTGCCCTATGCTTGCTTTGAAAAATGTGATTTATAATTTACGCCTATTTTCTGTGCTCTTTTTGCTGAAACTTTTAGATATCCTTTGAGAGCCTCTTAGCACTTCAATTTGTATTATTTGCTCTGAGTAAGAGTTTCTCTTCATCTATATTTCTGTTCTTCTGTATTGAGGGTGAGGTATTCCTCAAGGTTTGTATAAGGGTGAGGTATCCCTTCAAGGTTTGTATAAGGGTGAGGTATCCCTGCAGGCTGAGGCTTTAGCATAAGGGTAGAGTTTTCCTGTATGTGAAAAGTGTTCTTTTATGTAATGGTTGCAAGCACCTATTGAAGCTTGTATACATAGTAAAAAATCTCGGATTGTTTTCAAGGACTGGACGTAGACCACAAGTGGGTTAGTGGTCAAACCAGGATAAATATCGTGCCTGCTTCTCTCTTCTCAATCTCTTTATTTTACGTAATTTTATATTATTACACATTTATTTATTTGCTATTCTTAAAGCTTTTATTCTTCATCTCATAATTTCTTTTCTTTTATTTAATAGCTTAAATATTTGTGTTCATTTTAAGAACTTTTGTGAAAAGTTTTTATACCCAATTCACCTCCCCTCTTGGGTGATGGTTGCCATGACTAACAAGTGGTATCAAAGTTTCGTGCTCTGGTGAAAGCTTAACCGCTTAGAATTAAAGATCCTTGTTTGTATTAGTCATGACAACCATTACCCAAGAGGGGGTGAATTGGGTATAAAAACTTTTCACAAATGCTTTTAAAATAAACACAAATATTTAAGTTATTAAATAAAAGAAAAGAAATTACGAGATGAAGAATAAAAGATTTAAGAATAGCAAATAAATAAATGTGTAATAATATAAAATTGAGTAAAATAAAGAGATTGAGAAGAGAGAAGTAGACACGATATTTATCCTGATTCGACCACTAACCCACCTGTGGTCTACATTCAGTCCTCGAAAATAATCCAAGATTTTTTATTATGTATACAAGCTTCAATAGGTGCTTGTAACCGTTACATAAAAGAACACTTTTCACACACAGGAAAACTCTACCCTTGTGCTAAAGCCTTAGCATGCAGGGATACCTCACTCTTATACAAACCTTGAAGGGATACCTCACCCTTATACAAACCTTGAAGGACACCTCACCCTCAATATAGAAGAACAGAAATATAGATGAAGAGAAACTCTCACTCAGAGCAAATAATACAAATTGAAGTGCTAAGAGGCTCTCAAAGGATATCTCAAAGTTTCAGTAAAAAGAGCACAGAAAAAATAGGCGTAAATTATAAATCACATTTTTCAAAGCAAGCGCAAATTTAAACAGATAGCTGGGCTTTTTGCAGATGAGACCCATGGTCTCTATTTATAAAGTCAGATAGAAAATTAGCCGTTGTAGCAATTAATTTCATGATTATTATAAAAAAATATGTCTGTTACATACTATATCCGGAACTGTGTTTACCATGTTTATTCAAATAAGCGTTCTGCTATTCGAATAACACGTTCTTTTTAAAAACGTTCCTGAAAAAGGTTATTCGAATAACACAAGTGTTATTCGAATAATGCAACCACAAAAACTTTCTTTAGAAAATTGGTTATTCGAATAACTCTAAGTTTATTCAAATAACACTGGTTAAAACAGATTTTTGGGAAACAGTTCTATTCGAATAATTGATGAGTTATTCGAATAGCTGATGTGAAAACAAGCCATTCAAAAAACTCTTATTCGAATAACATGAGTGTTATTCGAATAACATTTTAAAACACAGAGTCACGCAGCAGCCAAATTTAAAGCTTTATTCGAATAACCAATGAGTTAATCCAATAACTCAGTTTGTAAAATAGTTATAAATGTTTGAAAAACATCCCAAAAAGTTTATCAAAAACACCAAAACATTTTAAAGTTATTTTCAAGATCAAAACAGTTTTGGTATAAGTTTAAGGAAGCATTTTTGTTTTATCTTAATGCACTAGGAGATATCCAAAGAGATCCTCAAACAAAAAGACTCTAAATCCTAAAACTATTCGTATAAGATCTTAGACTTGGTCTTCCCATCATCTTCATTTTGTCTTCATGTTTGTTATCATTAAAAATATTTTTCAAAGACATGTCCAATCACATTCTCCTTGTGTTGAGCTTAATTAAGATCTTTTGCTTTCTTATTGCAATGCTCACTTTTGGTACTTGGGCTATCCTACAAAGTATTGCTTACTTAAACAAGCATAGTTAGTCCAAAATCATAATTCAATATCTTTATATGCATGATTCATAAATGTATAACTCTAATTAGTTTAGCATACATATAAAACTTTTATAAACACATCCAAATAAGACATTTAACAATTATTAATAGATATGCTCTATGTAGGATGCAACAGAACACATTGCATATTTTAATTTAAGCAAGGTCAAATCCAATATTAATTCATTTATAACTCATATAAAGCATTATTGGATATATTATATGATGAATGTTACATATATCTTATTACATGATTATTAAGCGAAATATAACTAGATAAGGTACATATCATGCATGATACAATATATCACATTAAGCACATCTATCAAGCATAAGCATCATTCTATCTGTCTTGTATTTGTCATCATCAAAACTTAACATATTAAACCATTTGGGGCAACTTATTTTCACAGTTTGTTGGCAACCTTGAAAGTTTTTCAAAATGGAAAGTTTTGAAATTGATAAACCACCATTCTTTGATGATGTGCATTTTGTTTATTGGAAAGCTAGAATAGAGTTTTATATGCAATCTGTTGATTTAGATTTATGGGATGTTGTGCTAAATGGATTTATTTGCAAACCAAAACAAACTTGGAATGCCTATGACAAGAAATACTTTTCTTTGACTATTAGAGTTATGCAAATTTTGAGAAGTAGTTTGAATGATGATGCTTATGGTAAAATTAAAAGTTGTTCTAGTGCCAAAGAAATTTTGGACGCTCTTGATGCTATTTATCTTGCTAACAATGATTTTGTGTATAAAATTGTATATAGAAAATAAGAAGAGCAAAAGTTATTAAGGGAAGCTTATCATGAAAAATATCCTCAAAGAGATGCTCAAACTATTGAAGGGAGTCAAATGTCTCTTGGTGACGATGGTGGTCAATTTGAAGAAGAGGAAAAGCAAAACAAAATTGATAAGGAAGAATGTGATTCCCTTAAAGAGCCAAGTGTGCTAGAAATTGAAACTACTCCTATATGGCTAAAAAGGACTTTGAGGTAAATAATTCTAAAGTAGATTATAGTCCTTCCTATGATGAGTTACAATGTGCATATAATGAATTATATGATGGTTTGTTGAATTTAGAAAAGAAAAACTTATCGTGTTTGGAAAACATTTCCTTTATTGAAAATGAAATTGAAACTTTGAAAAATGAATATGCTTTTCTTGATGAGGAAATGTCTTTAAAATGTAAAACCTTAACTTCTTGTAAAAAGTGCATTGATTTAGAAAATCAAGTTGAGGACTTATATTCTGAATTTTCCAAAGAAATGGTTGTAATTGCTTAAATTCTATGCTTATCAATGAGAATAAAATTGATATTATTTCACATAAAAATTCAAGCAAGGCTTATGACAAAAATAGTATAGAATGTTATAATAACAAAAGGCTTAAGTTTTTCAAAAATGATAGTCAAAGGATCAAGCCATCATTAAATTCAATTGTTTGAAATTTTATGGTCATCTAGAACATATTTCTCATTTATGCAATTATAGAAGAAATCCTTATATGAGAAATTATATGGTATGGGTTCCTAAAGATCCGAAATGCCCAAGTACTAACATTGAAGAACCCAAGATGAAGTGGGTACCAAAATGTCCCCCTAGTGTTTCAATTATACAGAATATTTCTCAAAAGGATGGACAAATTGGTCAAAAGAAAGAGGAATCATCAAGGAGAATGCTTTCAAAGCCTAATGGTAGAAACTTTGGTCAAAGAAGGAAGATGACTTCAACCAAAGCTTCTCAAGTACAAAATGTAGAACTTGTAAAGTTCAAGACTCCAAAAGAGAAGTAATGGATAAGAAAAAGTATTTCCTTGATTACCAAGACCAAGGTATCAAAAACTTTTACCTCTTATGCACACTCACATGTAAAGTCAATAAATTTGAGGTATATTCCTTGTAGGCCTTAAGTGTTTAATAGAATTATGTGTACTTGATAAAATTTGAATATTATATTTAACATATGATTATGTTCATTCTTATTATATAATGGTTCATTAATTTGTTATATATCTTAGTATATAAGGGTCTATAATACCTATGTATGCTTTAAAATTGTCTATATATCATGAAAGCAAGCATGTTATCGGCTATGTGCTTAATGGTAAATGGTTATTTAACTTGTTGTGCTCAGTTTACATATTATGAAAAAAATGATCTTTATGAGAGCATAATGGATTAATAGCCAAAAGCTAACACACAAGGACCCAAGAAAATTTGGGTACCAAAAGTCAAAAAAATTGAAGTGTGTTGTAGGTATGCTTGAAGGCCAAGAGCTGACTTTGGCATCTTGAAAGTGGTTGCTGCAAGTGCAAAGACTAGAAATAATTTCAAGCTCTCTTCTTTGTCTCTGTGAAGTTTAGACTTACAATTTTTTGGATAAATGAAAACTTTTAATATGCTTTTCTAGCCTTATAATCTGAAAATATCTCTACATGTTAATATGATAGATAAGTATGCTCCTTGCTTGAACTGACATGTCTAATGATAATATCCTTGAGCTTGAGTTCTTGATCAATCATACATATAAATAAATATTTGAATTTATTGCTTAAACATGGTTTTTATCTCTCTTGAATTATCACTGACTTGAGCGTTGGAGATATCCCAAATCTTGTCTTGTAGGTACTTTATAATTGGGTAAGATATTCTCCCTTAAAATTCAATTCTGAACATGTGCTTTACTGTGATTCTGATAGTTTTATTTGAATAAAATTAGGTTTATTCAAATAAAGCTTAATCAGCTGCTCAAAAAGGTGTTGCATATCAGTATTATTCGAATAACACTACATTTATTCGACTAAACTGACCCTTAGCAACTACAGTTTTTATTTTTGGTCTCTGCCTATTCGAATAAAACTAAGCTTATTCGAATAAACTGACTTCCATGTCAGTTCTGCTTTTGCTGTGGTCTCTGTCTATTCGAATAAAGTTTAGTTTATTCGAATAACCTGAGATTTGTTCTATCATTCTTGATCGGTTGTTCTCTGTCTATTCGAATAACCCATAGGTTATTCGAAGAAAATCTGTTAAAGGCCACAACGCTCGGCTTTCCTTGCTCATCTATTCGAAGAAAACCCATTTTATTCAATAAACACAAATTATTTGAAAAGTTATGCTGCATTTGTTGCTGTATATGTTGCATAGCATTAATAATCAATATATGCTAAATTCCTTTTTTGTTTTGTCTGAAAATATGCATTTTATGAGATGTATCTTAACCAAATGTAATTAGTTATTATTTTGTTGAATATATGTACTTGACTAATTTGATTAATGAAATGAAATATTTTTTGCCCTTGTAAACTCATTTGAATGCTTATTTGCTTATGAGTTTGGCATAATGACTAACCTCTATGGATCCAAAATTGATGGATACCAATGAAAGTACTTTGAATTGTATTGTAGGGTGATAACTACCTCAAGCTTGCATTTAAATGGAATAAATTCATTCAACTTGAGGATAGTAAATTTTAAAAGGACTCAACTTTTAAAAGGTGTGCAAAGAATTTTTATTCCCTCACGAAAGCTTGGAAGTTGGTGGAAGTGGGAGTCATCTACAAAAATTCAAAGAGTACACTTTTGGTGATATCAATCTATTATCCTTATTTATGTTTTAAATTTGATATCATATGATATTTGGAGAAGTAGAGAGTTGTGTTATACCTTTACATGCCTTACATGATAATTATTTGCCTAAAAATGCCTAAATAAGTTTTGATGATGATCATATGTTTCTTGATAAACTTGAATCATGCCTTAAAATGCTTAAACTATTTTTTTTTTGGATTCAAGTGCATATGTGCTTCATGCATTCTTGTTAGAGCTAACATTACATGGTTGATAATGTGATACATGCTTTAAATTATATATCAACCTAAATTATGCTTATAAATGGGCTTACATGATATTTGATGCTAACCTATGTTTTAGGGGACTTTTAAAGTTAGCTTTGCAAGTCTCTCTATGTATTTCACATAGAACCATCATATTTTTTATATACAAGCATAGGTGGATAAATGAGAAAAGTTGAATGGAATTCAAATGAAGAGGAAGATAAAGAAGACTTTCTTCTTGTGCAATGGGATGGAAAATTCAAAGGAAAGCTCAAAGTTAAAGGACCAATAAAGAAGGATCATCATTTTTTATCTATCTCAATAAGTATCTCTATCCCTAAGCTATTGTGGTATTTTATATGATATGGATTGTATGATACTTGTTGATAAATTAATCTTAAATGACTAGATTCTTTCCAAGAAATATATGGCTTTTTATATAAAATATCTCTACCTTTCTAAAATGCTTTTGAAAATATAATGTGCTCTTATAAAATTCTTTTTGAAAGGGGAACAAGTTTTAAAATGGTTTTTGATTGAGGTAATATGAAGATGTATCTTTGCCTTACTTTTCTTTAAGGTAATGTGCTTACATGGTCTTGGCACACATATTTCCTTTATCTATCTTGTGTTTCAATAAGGGGGAGCTTATCTTCATTATCTTACATTTTTTCATTTATGTCCTTGTTGACTAAAAATATATACATGACTATGTTAAACTATTATTTTGATAATATACATATTTTGAGGGGGAGCCTAGCTCTTAAGTTGTTTATATCTCTTACCTTACATCCTTGTTTGATTACATAAATTGTTTTATTACTTTTATATGCTAAATGTTGACATACAAAAATATGATAAGCATTGTATGAATAATCCTCTATATCTTGAAAGCATGATCATTTCATCTCTCTATTCCTGAATCATATGTAGAATTTATAAGGGGGAGAAAATATTATTTTTTTTCTTTCTAAGCCTTTTTGTTTATGTCAAATAGGGGGAGTGAAAATTGGAAAGAAAAATATGTTCTTGTACTTATTGTTTGATATGCTTACATGAATATCCATTCTTGTATATTGCTCAACATATTTTTTCTTTGGTGATTTATCATCATCAAAAATTGTGGAAATAAGTTTGCCCCAAATGGTTTAATATGTTAAGTTTTGATAATGACAAATACAAGACAAAAAGAATACTTTGCTTATGTTCTTTATTGCATCCTATATAGAGCATATCCTTTACTAATTGATAAATATCTTATTTGGAAGTGTATATGAAAGTTTTATATGCATGTTAAACTAATTAGAGTTATACATTTATGAATTATGCATATAAAGATATTGAATTATGATTTTGGACTAACTATGCTTGTTTAAGTGAGCAATACTTTGTAGGATAGTCCAAGTACCAAGAGTGAGCATTGCAACAAGAAAGCAAAAGATATCTATTAAGCTCAAAACAAGGAGAATGTGATTAAACATATGTCTTTGAAGATTTGTTTTGATGATAACACACATTATGGGAAGACCAAGTCCAAGATCTTTTAAGGATAGCTTTAGGACTTAGAGTCTCTCTGTTCGAGAATCTCTTTGGTTATCTCATAGTGCGTTAAGATAAAACAAAAATGCTTCCTTAAACTTATACCAAAGTTGTTTTGATCTTGAAAATAACTTTAAAATGTTTTGGTGTTTTTGATAAATTTTTTGAGATATTTTTCAAACATTTATAACTGAATTATTCGAATAACTTATTGTTTATTCGAATAAAGTTTTTAAATTGGCTGTTGTATGCCTCTGTTTTTAAAGTGTTATTTGAATAACATTCCTATTATTCGAATAAGAGTTTTTCACAAAATCTTGTTTCATATCAACTATTTGAATAACTCATCAGTTATTCGAATAGAACCTTTTCCCAGAAGTCTGTCTTAACAAATGTTATATGAATAAACTTATCTTTATTTGAATAACCAGTTTTCTAAAGGAAGTTTTTGTGGCAGCATTATTCGAATAACACTTGCATTATTCGAATAACTAATTTCAGAAACATTTTTAAAAGAACGTGTTATTCGAATAGTAGAAGCTTATTCGAATAAACAAGGATCCTGATATAGAAACTAACAAACATTTTTTTTCATAATAATTATAGAATTAATTGCTACAACGGCTAATTTTCTTTCCGACTCTATAAATAGAGATCGTGGGTCTCATCTGTTAGCTGCCCAGCTATCTGTTTAATTTACGCTTGCTTTGAAAAATGTGATTTATAATTTATGCCTATTTTTTGTACTCTTTTTACTGAAACTTTGAGATATCCTTTGAAAGCCTCTTAGCACTTCAATTTGTATTATTTGCTCTGAGTGAGAGTTTCTCTTCATCTATATTTCTATTCTTCTGTATTAAGGGTGAGGTATCCCTCGAGGTTTGTATAAGGGTGGGGTATCCCTTCAAGGTTTGTATAAGGGTGAGGTATCCCTGTAGGATGAGGCATCCCTGTAGGATGAGGCTTTAGCATAAGGGTAGAGTTTTCCTGTGTGTGAAAAGCGCTCTTTTATGTAACGGTTGCAAGCACCTATTGAAACTTGTATACATAGTAAAAAATCTGGGATTATTTTCGAGGACTGGACGTAGACCACAAGTGGGTTAGTGGTCGAACTAAGATAAATATCGTGCCTGCTTCTTTCTTCTCAATCTCTTTATTTTATGTAATTTTATATTATTGCACATTTATTTATTTGCTGTTCTTAAAGCTTTTATTCTTCATCTTACAATTTCTTTTCTTTTATTTAATAGCTTAAATATTTGTGTTCATTTTAAGAACTTTTGTGAAAGTTTTTATACCCAATTCACCCCCCTCTTGGGTGATGGTTGCCATGACTAACATGGGATTGATAAAGTGAAGCCAACTACAATGTCCCTTCAACTAGCTGATCAGTCAATTAAACATCTATATGGTATAGTGGAAGATTTGCTAGTGAAGGTTGACAAATTTATTTTCCCAACTGATTTTGTGATTTTGGATATGGATGAGGATGCTGATATTCCTCTGATTCTTGGAAGACCGTACTTGGCTACTTCAGGAGCGTTGATTGATGTTCCTAGAGGAGAGCTCATTTTGAGGGTGGATGGAGATTAGGTGACTATTAATGTTTTTGATAAATCTGCATTGACATCTAATCTCTATGCCCCTGTCAAATGCATTCAAGACAAGCCTTTACAGGATTTGGCTAATAAGTTCTCTTCATCATCAATCAATGCTGATTTTCTCACTCCCAAGATGGTTGATGAAAAGGAGAAAGAACCTCCTCTTTCTAAAAGTGTTGCAATTGAAAAAGATCCTCCAGCTTCCATTGATTTATTGCAGATTGATTCCAAAGGCAGTGACAGAGTATGGAGGCAAAGCGATGATAAAAGAAAAATGTCATCCTACTTCTCTTACTTCAAGCCACCTTAATTAGTTGAAAAGGCAACGTCGAGCTAATGACATTAAACAAGCACTTTTTAGGAGGCAACCCAAATTTTCTCTTTTTCTATTTTAATTTTATTGTTGTTTTTATTTTGTTATTTCTTATTTTTTTGTTTTTGTTTTGAAGGTAGTGTTGAGTCAGCTTAGGTGCCTCCCTAAGTTTGGAGCCTTTGTAGGTGGATGTATGTAGTTATCGACTGCCAAAAAGAGTTTTTCTTTTCCTTTCTTGCATTTAATTCATTTTGTTGTTTGTTTTTATTGATTTTATTTTGTCATCATCGCCCATTTTATGTTTTGAGTCTTTATGTTAATTTTGAGCATGCCGGTGTGTTGAATTGAATATCTAATGATTGTTTGAATTGTGGATTAATCTGATTTCTTTGGATAGCACATGAGAATTTATGAGTTACATTTATCTCTATTGTTTTAATTGTGTATGAATGTTCTTCTCATCTTTATGATTGATAGACCTTGGATTATACATGCATGTCAAGCTTAGAGAATGTTTATGGGATTGTATGTGTGTGAATGATTTGCATCTAGAAGTTGTTTGATTATCTCTTAAGGCGAAATCATAGGCAGTGCATGATTAAGGAAATGATAAGGGCCTTCTTTGGACCGTTTGAGCCTTTCAAGCCAACCTGTGAACATAGTGTATCCCTAGTTTCATTTTGCAGCCTTATTATTGTTTGGCCTTTATTTCTTTTTTTTACTCACATTTTTCTTTTCCCATACCCATATGAAAAAAAATTCCTCTCTTACATAACCTTTGTTGAGTGCATGTCTTGTATTATTTTATTATTCAAGTCTTCGTTATTTTTGTGCATAAAGTTTTGTGGAGCTGAAAAAATTCAAAAAAAAAAAGAAAAAGTAAAGAAGAGAAGTTTCACCCAAAATATTGCAAAGAAATAAGTTTGGGAGTGGAGGTTGCTAAAAATAAAAAAAGAAAAAGAAAAGAAAGAAAAAAAGAAGTGAATGTTGTGTTGATTCTTTTGCTCCGTTTTGCACTTGTTCAGTGTTTTGAGGCTTGAATTATGAAATTTGCATGATTTTGTATCTCAACTTTTATTTTCATTTTCCTACCACTTCTTTCTTAACCCATACCCTTGGCTTTACATTACAAGCTTATAAAGTCCCTTTTGATCCTTGGTTGTGTGTTGTTTACATTAGTGGAGAGAGAGATGAAGAACAACCCTATGGATGTAGGTTTGATGTGCATTTGTAGTTTTATAAATCTATCTGAGCTTGTACTTTATGAGGAAATCGTGTCTTTCATTCATGTTTTTGAGAAGTCATTGATGCATGAGAGTTGCATGTGAGAGACGATGTGGCAATTGGATTGTTCATGTGTGACACTTTGAAATTAAATTATGAAGCAATTTCTAAGGATATGTATGATATTCACTGCCTTATGTTACCATGTTTTGGTTGTGTGTTTTGAGTTGTAATTTTTTTTTTTTTTTTTTTTTGTTCTTCTTTTTACTTGAGGACAAGCAAAAGTTTAAGTTTGGGGGAGTGATGAACCTACAAAAATTCATATTTTTACTATTCAAAAGTCTTGGGTTTTCATTCAATTTTAATCTTTTTGATTGAGTTTGTCTCAAGTTTCTTTTATTTTTAGTTTCTCTAAATTATGTTTTAATTGTGTGTTTTTAAGTATTTTTGATAGGTAATTGTGCATGGAAAAAGACTGGACGATTTATGAGACAGAGAGCTGATTTTGCATTCTGGTGGTTTAGTGCCTAGGTGCTGAAGTCAGAGCACCTATGCGCTCGATACTTAAAAAAACACCATGGTTTTAATGAGCCAGCGCCTAGGAGCTGGTAACGTAGCGCCTAAGCGCTGACTGTGCAGAAAGTCCACATTTTTTCTTATAAATTCATAAGTTACGCCACACATTTAGATAGATTTGGACAGAACGCAGCAGCCGTTAAGAGGCACAAACCCTAATGTGATGTGGGCGCAATTAGGCTTGAAGATTAGGGATTTTTTTCAACCTTTCCACCTTTCTACAATGGAGTTTGTCATATTCTTCCCTTTGTGTTCTTCTTTTTCCATGTGTAACTAATTTCCCTTTGTTAGGGGGATGATGGATCTTGTTCTTGGATAATATAACTTTCTTTTATCGGTTTAATCTATGTTTCTTTTTCATGATTTACGTGTTTATCTCTATTCTTAATGCTTTTCTAAACCTGATCAATTTAGGAATGATCTTTTGGGTTGATGTATGATTTAGAAAAATTTACATGAACGTAGAACATGTGATAAATACCATAATTTTTGCAATCGCTAGGAATAGACATTGTGGGTTATGTGGTCTTTCTTTTAATTTCCTCGTTCTTGATAATGCCTTTCTAATTGGGATTAGACTAAGAGATTAGTTAATTCCAATCAGTGTAGGATGATTAATATACTAAGGAATTAGGTATTAATTAATTTTGGGAATTGACCATAAATCATTGAAATAGAACATAGTTAAACCAATATTTGAATGTGCATCTAAAGAGTTCAAGTGAAATCTGAATCCTAACTCTTTAACATCATTGTTTTTCATCCCTTTGATTTATTGTTTACTGATTTCATATTTGTTTTTAATTGAATTTGCATCAACCTTCTTTTCGATAGCTTGAATAGTATCGATTTGGCAAATTTAGTAATTAATAACTTAATCCTCGTGGGAAGATACTCTACTCACTCTTTATTACTTTTGTCGATTTGGTGCACTTGCCAAATTCAGCAACAAGTTTTTGGCAACTCAATTATGTTTCTCGAGAATACCTTAGGATACTTTTTCTCTACAAGTATATCATCTAAGCTCTGGTCTACTTCAGCACTTAGAGAGAAAAGGAGAACATATCCTTAAGCCTCTTCTACCAAACAATGATTCACCTAATTAGCATTCACGTACACCGACTCAGAAAGAACAACTGTCATAGGTATATCCGACATGAACATAAGGGTTTTATCTGCATAGTTTAATACTACATGGTGTAGGATAACCAATCTATTCCAAGAATGATATCGATATCTACGAGGGGTAAACATATAAGGTTTACGAAGAAAATCATATCATCTACTTTTATACAACAATCAAGACACACTTTTGAAGTAGTAACTAGTTTATCGGTGAGAGTAGATAAAGATAGGTCATAAGGGAGTTCAGATATAGGTAAATATAGCATATTCACACAATCATTAGAAACATAAGAGTGAGATGCTCCTAAATCAAATAAATAGTTAAAAGATGATTGTAAATTATGCATTTACCTTGAATTAAATTGGAGGATTGAGTCACCTATTTACCACTTAGAGTGTAAACTTTCCCCTTGGCTTGAGGTCTCAGGTTAGGCACAGCTTCCTTCCTCTGAGGATACTCCCTAGTATAGTGCCCCAGCTTCCCGCATGTGTAGCACATTGATTACCCCGCCAAGCAAGGCCTATCACCATGCTACTTTCCACCCTTAGGACACTTAGGTCCCCTAAGTCCTCCTTGAACTTGCTTACCCTTATCTTGTAGGTAACTAGTTCTAGGAGCACTTTAGAGAACCTTTCATCACCACACTTCCTCTTTTGAAAACTTTAAGATTTTTGCTTCACTGAAGGCTTCCCATCATGACCTTCAATTATTCTACACTTGTTCACCAAAGCTGCGAAGTTCCGGATCTCAAAAGGTTGGATCGCCTTCTAAATGTCCTCCCTTAATCATTCTTCAAAAATAATTTTGCCTCAATGATTTAATATGTTAAGTTTTGATGATAACAAATACAAGACAAAAAGAATGATATTTATAGATGTGCATAATAGATTATATTGGATCATGCATGATCATGTACTCCATCTTGTTATATTTCATATAAAAATCATGCATATTCTTTATAGCATCTTTTATAGGATATATCCCATAATATGTTATATGAGTGACATTAAATTAATATTAGATTTGACTCTATTTAAATGAAAATGTGCAAAGTGTTCTTTGTTGCATCCTATTAAGAGTATATTTACAACAATGAGGAATATGATAATTCCCTTAAAGAGTCAAGTATACTAGAAATTGAGACTACTTCCTCTATGGGTAAAAAAGACTTTGAGGTAAATAATGCTAAACTAGATTATAATCCTTCCTATTATGAGCTACAATGTGCATATGATGAATCGCATGATGGTTTGTTGAATTTAGAAAAAAAAAACTTATCTTGTTTGGAAAACTTTTCCTCTATTGAAAATGAAATTGAGACTTTGAAAAATGAATATACTTTTCTTGATGAGGAAACGCCTTTGAAATGTGAAACCTCAACTTCTTGTGAAAAGTGCATTGATTTAGAAAAACAAGTTGAGGACTTATATTCAGAATTTACTAAAGCTAATGATTTTAATTACTTACATTTCTTGATTGTTAATGAGAATAAAATTAATGTTATTCCACATAAAAATTCAAGCAAGGCTTATGGCAAAAATAGTATGTAATAACAACAAATGGCTTAAGTTTTCCAAAGATGATCTTCAAAGGACCAAGCCATCATTAAATTTAATTATTTGTAATTTTTGTGGTCATCTAGGACATATTTCTCATTTATGCAATTATACAAGAAATCCTTATATGAGAAATAATATAGTATCCTAAAGATCTTAATGGCCCTAGTACTAACATTCAAGGACCCAAGATGAAGTGGGTACCAAAACGTCCTCCTAATGTTTCAATTATGCAGAACATTTCTTAAAAGGATGGACTAATTGGTCAAAGGAAAGAGAAATCACCAAGGAGAATGCTTCCAAAGCCCAATGGTAGAAGCTTTGGTCAAAGAAGGGAGATGATTTCAACTAAAGCTTCTTAATTACAAAATGTAGAACTTAAAATGTTCAAGACTTCAAAAGAGAAGCAATGGGTAAGAAAAAGTATTTCCTTGATTACCAAGGCCAATGTATCAAAAACTTTTACCTCTTATGTACATTCACTTGTAAAGTCAATGAATTTGAGGTATATTCCGTGTAGGCCTTAAGTGATTGATAGAATCATATGTACTTGGTAAATTTTGAATATTATGTTTAGCACATGATTATGTTCATTCTTATTGTACCAGAGCTCATTAATTTGTTATATATCTTGGTACATAAGGTTCTACAATGTCTAGGTATACTTGCTATGTTTTAAATTCTCTATATATCATGAAAGTAAGCATGTTATTGGCTATGTGTAATGTCCTAATGACATCTCCATATATGAAACATTTACAAAGATAAACAGCATTACAACATCATTGCTTACCTAATATTCTGATAATATATTCATAATGCACACTGGAGACATTATAGAGAGCCTTGAGAGAATGCGAAAAATATAAACTCATATATATATATATATACACACACATATGCACACACACACAAAACCTTAGCCACAAAAGGCATATTATAATACATAACTCTTAAAGCATACAAAGCAAATATGAACTATATACATAAGTTTTGACTAAGAAGCAATAAAACTAAACTAGTCTTCATACTTCACCTTCTTTCCTTTATTAGGGTCTTTACTTGGATTTACATGAAAATACAAACAGGGTGAGAATTACAATTCGCAGTAAAAGCAGTTCCAATACCAGCTAGTTATAACATTGTATAAACAAGTATAACAACTAACATAGGAGTTTCATCCACTCTTACTCATAACTGCACACTACCTTGTAGTGTGGTCTAAACCGATAGCCTATGCAACATCCTAATATTGAAATCCCAATAAATGTAACATTTATAATGATAAACAGCATTACAATGTCACTACATACATAATAATTTGATAATATATCCACAATGTACACTAGAGTCATTATAGAGAGCCTTATGAAATGCGAAAAACATAAAACTCATAACAAAATGCATATATACAACATTAGCCTCCCAGGGGCACAAAGTAATACATAACTCTTTACATTACAAAGGAAGTATAAAAAGATAAAAAGATTGTAACATAAATAATAAAACTAAAACTGTTCTAATTCTTTTGCCTCCTTTTTCTTCTTGTTCTTTGAAGAACTTTCACCTTAAATTACATGGCAACACAGCAGGGTGAGAATAAACAATTCTCAATATGAGTAAACCACAACTAGTCATACATAGCATAATAAACATAATCTTGCGCATGCTAACTAAGATATGTCTAAACTTTACAAGGTCATACTTTAGTAATTAAAGATTCTGAGTTAAAATATATTCCATCATACATACTTAGTCCAACTTAGAACCAAGATGTTTAACTAAGATTTCTGCTTTAGTGTATTATCGTGTGGTAAATAGAGGGAAAGTTCATCCTCACATTACACGTACCCTAGCACCATCGAGAAGCTAGGGCATGAATCCAGGCTCAAAGGAACCTTTACGAACTTCCCAATTATCTCCCTTGGCCTAAATGATTGTGCTCATCATCAAAGGATATTCACAATGACTAATACAACTGAAACATCCTACATACATGTATCTAAAAACCACATCATCACTTATTACATCTTAAGTGATACAAAATACCACAAAAAAGTGGCCTAAGGTGCTAGATGTTTACCTAAGACAAACCATCACTCTTGGATGCTTAAAGGCTTAAGCTTTCTCATACTTGCTAGGTGATAATTTCCTTCTTGAAATATCCCTATTTGTGTCTTAACACACATTAGAAAACATACATAAATGATTCCAACTAGTAGGAAACATCAATACGTCAAGAATAACATTTTTAAGAAATTCTATAGCTCACGCCTTAGTACAACCTTGTCATGCCATGGTGCGCTGCTCTCGAGTCCCTCATGCCTCGGCATGGAGCATTCACGCCTAGCATTCTGGTCTCGGGTGCACATACATTGAAACTCACGCCTCAGCGTAGCAAGTCACGCCGCGACGCCAATTGCAAAAACTAGATTCTGTAGAATTCTGCAGAATCCGTGCATTATTCCATTGGGACTTTTCATGAGAGTAGGCTATTCCAAAACAGTTTCTAGGTGATTTTAGGTCCCTAACCAGTTCACTAACACATAGGAATCATTAATCACCAACTCAAGCCACTAACTTTGGATTCATGAACCAAAATCACTCATCAAAAACCTATTTTCCCACTTTGTACATCAAAGGTCCAAATGAGAAGTTCTAAGTTTCTAACTCAAACTCATGCCATGAACAAGTCATAAATAACCATTGAAACACATTCAAGTAAGAAAAATGTAACACCCCAAAAATTTCTTGTTTCACAATATATATTCATTTTATAATATTTATAATTTTTGAGAATTTTTCTGGAATTATTTGAATTATTTGATTATTTTAATGTATTTCTTAATTTACGTACGCACTGAGCGGGGTCGGGAAAATAAAATATTTTCTTCGAGGCTAGAAAACTTTGGACTGTGAAAACGTTGATGGGGGATCTTACTAAACCCGAGGCTAGACACAGTTTACAAGGTTTTTATTTTTTGAGATATTATCTGATAAATAAAATTACAGTATATTTTATTATTCGTTGGACAATAAATATTATTTTTGCTAGCTGTAACTTTTGTCCACTAGATAATAGTTTTAGTAAAGTGTTAATCATCTTTTATAGAGTGTACTTTAATGACATCACTAAGATGACAACATGTGCATGACATCACCAATTGACTTTTTGGGAGAATGCACAAAGCTTCTCAAGGAAGCTTTGTACAAAGCTTCCAATGGAAGCCAAATCCTCTATCCTCTCTCCTAAGTACTCCATGGCAATGGAGGGAGTTTTGAAGCAAAAATTTCTTTTTTGCTTTACCATTTTTACAATCACCTTTTCAAAATCCCAAAAATATCAAACAGTTTCTCTCACTTCATCTTTTTTCTCAAGTTTCTCTCTTCCTCTCTTTCTCTCTACTCCACGGCAACCACACTAAGGGGAGGCCATCTTCACTAGCTTGTTAAACTAATCCCATTTTTTTTGCTTCCTCTCATCATCCTGAGACTTTTCTCTTTGGTGATCACCTCCTAAATCTTCCTTTTTCATCTCCCACCATTGGAGCCCTAACTTGAACCTCTAAGGTAAAGTTCTTGGCTTTTCTTTTCTTTTCTTTTCTTTTTCATTTTCTTAGTCACCTATGTGACCAAGAACTCCTCTTTTCATGGTTTGAGTAAGGATTGTAAAAGTTTGCTCACCATGGGGTTCTCTTGGAGGTGGAGGACGAAAATTACAACAAAAGGATCAAGAGGCTTGCTTTCTTGTGTTGTCTTCTATAGCTAAGAGGGAGATGATCCTCTTCAACCAATCTTGGTGGTGAGGAAATGTTTTTGGTGTTGTTGATGAGGAACCCATGTGGGATTGCTCTTTTTGTTGTGTTGTTCTTCATGATTTTGTAGCTATTTTGACTTGTATGAATTTATTGATTTTCATTGTGTATCTTGATGGCTATGGATTATACATTGGATTGCTTGGATTGATGTATGGAAAATTTAAGGCCCTTTGCCCCTTTTGGATTTACGGCCAAAAGGCCAAATTTTTGGGTGTTCAAGATTTAATTTTTGTAGAAATTGGGACTTAAGTAATTAAGTGTTAAGTAATTAACAATGAGATGGAAAATTTAGTTTGACTCTTGTCCTTGGGAGGCTCACGGCCTTATGGTCTAAGTTAAAGAACCAAGATAAAATCCTTACACTAATTTGGAACTTGAGTGATTTAGTGATGATTGATTGATAAAGACGATGAAACTTTGGGTTTAGAGACCTTTGAGTGAGGGTCTCGGCCAAGAGGAAGAAAAATGGGAAATCTAAGACAAATTTTATGGTAACTTAGAACTTAGAAGTTTAGGTTAAAGAATAAATTGGTTAAGGAATTGTAATGATGAATTAAGATGAAAACTTTTAGGTCTAATGACTCTTAGGGTTCACGACCATGTGGGGCAACCAAAGTGATATTTTTATAACAAAATCAAAAATTGAATAATTAGGTAATTGGATCTATAATTGAGGACTTACTAAATATAAAAAGAAAAAGAAAAGTATGTATCCTTTGACCAAGAGTGAGTTCGGCCAAAGTGGCTACAAAAAAAGTTTGAATGATGTTTGAATCTCTTAGGGTAATCTATCTAAGAGGGTTATTTGTAAAAACAAAGGAAAAGAATTTATTGGAAAAGTATAGGGTGAGTCTGGTGAGAAATACTAGGAAGTATTGCCTAGAGGAATTGTGGCGAGGAAAATGTTGATAATGAGGTATACTTTGTATTGGACTTGGAAAGTTTAGAATTTAGTTTGAAATATTAAGAAATGGTTGTTACCTTGAGAACTTAGAGGTTGATATGATAAGGATTTAAATTGAAGGACTTTGAAGTAGGAAGTAGGAGAAACAAAATTTTATTATCGGAAGAAGGGTGATTTTTGGCTACAGTAATGAAGTTAATGATAAGAATGATGTTTTAAAGATTTAAAGTATTTTATCTAAAGAGTGTTATTAAAATCACATGATTGAACATTTATCATACATTGAATATGCATTTGAGCATTATACAGTCGTGGCGTTTTATGCCTAGGAGTGAGCGAGAACTTACAGGACAGTGCGATCCATGATGGATCTTGGGGGACATTCAGGGTGAGGTGATTCACTTAGTGATTATGTTATCACATTGTATACCCCTAGTCGTGAACACCGTTGCAACGCATTGGCAGCCCGATAAAATACTATTGCTTTTCGTGGTCTGGCATAGACTGTCTTTTGAGGGGGGACAGATCTTCTAGAACGCTCATCTCTGAATCTTTAGCTCCATGGAGTAGGAACTGGTTCATTATGCATACACATGGTCAGTTCACATATTGTCATGGCATGGTCAACGTATATATTGTGGTGACATAATTATTATTTATATATTTATGGTGGATATCTGTTATTATAGTGCTGTTAATATTTATATTATTGTGGGATATACTTTCTGATGATATCTAACTTGAATATATCTGTAATATCTATATGTATGGAATGAGTTGGTCATTCAAATTATTTTCCTTCGCTTCCATGTTGGTAATGATGTAGGACATCTCACCTCTTGTTTGTACTATTCTTGTTCTATGTGATTTTGGTTAAAGACTGTAAAGGGGACGAGGTTGAATCTCCTAGATTTTACTTGGTTTGATCTCCTACGTTCAGTGATGGCGGCAAGAAGGGGTTCTGTTGGATTTGTCAGGATTGTGTTCATCGGGGGTGCTAATGCTTGGCCAGTTAATTGGGCCGCTGAGTGTATACAGTATGTTGGGGATCTGATCTTGACTGTGAAGAGGACCCGCAATGGAGATCCTATCCTGACTCTCACTACATCACTGCATTTGGAGTTTGCCTTGCCTATTCGAGAGCTATGGGGTGATCCGCTTCATACCCCCAGAGAGGATGAGGATTCTATGGCATTGGCTGCTAGGGCACCTGCCCGTGAGACCGCACTCTGTCTTGTCCTTGTGTCTTCAAATGAACCGGGGGAGGATCCCGAGGTGGATCCGATGGAGTGCCCAATCCTTAGTCGTGGGCATCATTATGGGTAGTTTATGTTTCTTTTGCATTACTTGTATAAAGGTTCTTTTGAGTATAATTGCATTTTGAAGTATAACTTGGTGTTTTTTATTAGCGGTATGAGCAATGCGCCGCGCTATGTATATTTTAAGGTGATTATCTAGTCTTATGTGCTGTATTTTGAGTATATCTTGTTGAATTATATTTTTAAATGATAGCATATGTATCTAGTCATTCGTGGCTCATATTTTCCTTATATGCACAATGATTAAATTTGGAAACTTGTTATTTGAGTTGTAGCACACCAAAAATTTAGTGTCCGTGGTATAATGACGATTGTGCCGTGGTTACTAAATCGTGGGGTGTTACATTAGGTGGTATCAGAGTAGTTCATCCTGTTGAGCCGGGGTATGGACTGTCTATGCTTAGACATGTTAGAAGTTTCTTTGTATGTTGTGCACTTCCTTGTCTCTTGATTGAGATGTTTGGGAAAGGAAGGCATGGCTTGCCATAGGTTGAATATTAGTAGCTACTGTTGCATAGTTACATGATATTGAGTATTGGCCCACTCAATGTGTAATGTTCTATGTGGACAGGAAACTATGACTTCACCTAGGTGTATTAAGGGAATATGAGTTCTTTTAGCAAGAAGCTCAGCTAGTATGACTGAACTTGTTTAGGATTTGTTTGCATTTATAACCTTATTGTATTACCTCTAGAATTGTTTGAGCCAATGAATTAGAAAAATGGTAGTTAAATAGGACTTGCAAGGTTTGTGGACTGAGGCATCCAAGAGGTTTTAGAGAACCAATTTTCTTGGGAAAAGAATATCTGCCAAAAGTATGGTTCAAGGAGCTACTTGGGAGCTAAAGACTTATAGGAGATCGCACCATATAAGGTAAAATGAAGGAGCTCAAGTTAGAGTCTTTTGGATTTGGTGATTAGGTTTGTCTTGTTGTGTTCTGTGTCTCTTTGTGTTTGGTTTTCGAAAGGACACAATATTGTTTGAATTGATTGCTTTTGATTTTCCTTATGTTTCGATTTGTTTGTCCTTGAAGAGAGGCAATGGCTTGGGGTAGACGTAAGCATGTGAATGTGGGGAGTGACGATGATGATATGATTGCGGCAGCAGAAGTAATGCAAAGAATGACTGATGTAGCAACACACCAAGATCAGAGGGCCTCACAGCAACAGGAATTGGAAGTCGAGGTTTAGAATTTGTTAGAAGAAAGTCATTTTTTGGGTAACTCTAGACTGCCTAAGTTCCAAAGGGGGAATAATAGAAAGGTTAATCAATTTAAACGAAAATCGTATTCATGACGACCGAGGGAGCAATAGTAGCAACAAACGCATGAAGGAAGTGCGAGTGGTAATAAATCCAATCCAACCGTGGTATCTTTACCAAAATGTAATAAGTGTGGAAAGAACCACTCAACAAGGGAGTGTGAGATTAAGGGGGTAATCTGCTTCAAGTACGGAAAGCCCAGATATGTTTCTAAAGATTATACTTCACCAAAGAGGAAATCTTCTATTAGTGATGCACGTGCTTCAAGACCTCAAACTAAAGGAAGAGTTTATACCTTGAGTGGGGCAGAAGCGCCCTAATCTGAAGACCAAACCAAGGGAG
Organism: Ormosia semicastrata; assembly: GCA_029884595.1. NCBI lineage: Eukaryota > Viridiplantae > Streptophyta > Magnoliopsida > Fabales > Fabaceae > Ormosia > Ormosia semicastrata. The sequence goes on from JAQQTO010000060.1 coordinate 85,397,607, forward strand.
ATCATGCCTCAGGGGGTGATCCTTCGACTATGTTGTACAACTCAGGGGGCAACCCATTCCTTTATGGCTTACAACTGTGTGGATCGATTAGAGTTATCGGTGTTTTCGTTACCTTTTGGCTTGTTTATTTCTACTTCTATCACTAAACCTATTGTTACTATCCAGTTGATTAAACTATTCTATTTTTGTTAAAGACTAAATCTTTTTTGTTAAATTTATCTGTTTACCTCTTTCTCAAATATATGTAACTTTAGGAATGTATTGGTTATTTTCTAATCATATCCTATTAGATCGTTCTGATAAAACCTTAGTGTCTCCGGAAAACTGAGATTTCTAGATTCTAGTGACCAACCAAGTTGAAGTTTATTGAGGAAATGAGCCCAAGGATGCATGTTATTATCTTCTTTGGAGGTCAAGAGTAAGGAGAATGTGAATGTCACTCTTATAGTCAATAAGTTTCTCAAGACGAGCTCCAGTGCTGTTAGTTAAAGGGAAGGATGGAACTTCTTGGTGATATGTGGACTATCGCCAATTGAACAAGATTACGATCAAGAATGAGTATCCTTGGAAGAAGATAGACGATTGGATGGATCAGTTGGAGGGAGCTATTGTTTTCTTCAAGATTAATCTACGCTCTGAATATCATCAAATTTGTGCGAAAGTAGAGGATGTTTTCAAAACGACCCTTCGAACGCACTATGGGCATTATGAGTGTTGTATGATGTCGTTCAGAGTGACAAAATGCTCCTTGGATTCATGGATTACATGAATCGGATCTTTCGTCCTTATCTAGATAGATCTATCTTTGTCTTAATTGATGACATTTTGATCTATTCTTGAAATCGGGAGGAACATGCTAAATATCTCGATATGGTTCTCCAGATCTTGGAGAAGAAGAGGTTGTACGCAAAGAGGTCAAGATACAAGTTGGTTGGAGGAAGTTCAATTTTTGGGGCACGTAAATTCAAAGGAAGGAATTTCTGAGAGTCCGTCAAAAGTGGAAGCAGTTTTACAATAGGAAAGACCGAAGGCCATAACACGGGTTCGTAGCTCCGTGGGATCAACCGGTTATTATTAACGATTCATCAAAGGATTTTCCAAGATAGCAGGACCTCTCACTCAGCCTACGAGAAAGAATCAAGCTTTTCTATGGGCCAAGGCATGTGAAGAAAGTTTTTAAGAGTTAAAGAGATGACTGACTACTTCGCGATCCCAATGAATTTATGGTGTTTCACATCAAGGTTTAGGATGCGTGCTATTCAGAATAGGAAGGTGGTAGCGTGTGCTTCAAGGCAATCAGAAGTATATGAGAAGAACTACCCTACACGAACTTGGAGTTAGCCGTTGTGTGTTGTGTTGAAGATCTGGAGGCATTTTCTACATGGAGCAACATTTAACGTCTATAGTAATTATAAAATTTAGAAATATCTGGTCGATTAGAAGGAGTTAAATATGAGGCATTACATGGATAGCGATGTAAGACACCTTTGTGTTGGCACCAAGACAATGAAAGGATTAAGATTGGACCTAAGCTTGTACAATAAGCAATGGATAAAGTTAAGATGACTCAGTAAAGGATGCAAATAATTCAAGGGGAAAAGCAATTGCGTTAGTAAAAGCGATTTGGAATGATGTAATTGGAGGCACAACGTGGGAGCAAGAGGACAAGATGAAGGAACAATATCTACATCTATTTTGAGGTATAAAAATTTCGAGGATGAAATTTCTTTTTAGAAGGGGAGAATTGTAACACCCTGAAAATTTCTTGTTTCACAATATATATTCATTTTATAATATTTGTGATTTTTGTGAATTTTTCTGGAATTATTTGAATTGTTTGATTATTTTAATATATTTCTTGATTTACGTGGGCACTGAGAGGGGCCAAGAAAATAAAATATTTTCCCCGAGGCCAGAAAACTTTGGACTGTGGAAACGTCGACGTGAGATCTTACTAAACCCAAGGCCGTATACAGTTTATGAGGTTTTCATTTTTTGAGATTTTATCTGATAAATAAAATTGCAATATGTTTTATTATTCGTTGGATAATAAATACTATTTTTGCTAACTGTAACTTTTGCCTACTGGATAATAGCTTTAGTAAAGTGTTAATCGTCTTTTATAGAGTGCACTTTAATGACATCACCAAGATGACATCATATGCATGACATCACCAATTGACTTTTTAGAAGAATGCACACAGCTTCTCAAGGAAGTTTTGTACAAAGCTTCTAAAGGAAGCCAAATCCTCTCTCCTCTCTCCCAAGTACTCCACGACAATGGAGGGAGTTTTGAAGCCAAAAATTTCCTTTTTGCTTTATCATTTTTACACTCACCTTTTCAAAATCCCAAAAATATCTAACACTTTCTCTCACTTCATCTTTTTCTCTCAAGTTTCTCTTTTCCTCTCTTCCTCTCTTCTCCACGGCAACTACACCAAGGGGAGGCCATCTTCACTAGCTTGTTAAATTAATTTTTTTTTCTTGCTTCCTCTCATCATCCTGAGGCTTTTCTCTTTAGTGATCACCTCCTAAATCTTCCTTTTTCATCTCCCACCATTGGAGCCCTAACTTGAAGCTCTAACGTAAAGTTCTTGGCTTTTTTTTTCTTTTCTTCTCTTTTTCATTTTCTTGGTCACCTATGTGACCAAGAACTCCTCTTTTCATGGTTTGAGTGAGGATTGTAAAAGTTTGCTCACCTTGGGGTTCTCTAGAAGGTGGAGGATGAAAATTACAATAAAAGGATCAAGAGGCTTGCTTTCTTGTGTTGTCTTCTATAGGTAAGAGGGAGATGATCCTCTTCAACCAATCTTGGTGGTGAAGAAATGTTTTTGGTGTTGTTGATGAGGAATCCATGTGGGATTGCTCTCTTTGTTGTGTTGTTCTTCATGATTTTGTAGCCATTTTGACTTGTATGAATTTATTGACTTTCATTGTGTATCTTGATGGCTATGGATTATACATTGGATTGCTTAGATTATGTATGGAAAATCTAAGGCCCTTTGCCCCTTTTGGATTTACAGCCAAGAGGCCAAATTTTTGGGTGTTCAAGATTTAATTTTTGTAGAAATTGGGACTTAAGTAATTAAGTAAGTGATTAACAATGCGATGGAAAATTTAGTTGGACTCTTGTCCTTGGGAGGCTCACGGCCTTATGGTCTAAGTTAAAGAACCAAGATAAAATCCTTACACTAATTTGGTACTTGAGTGATTTAGTGATGATTGATTGATAAAGACGATGAAACTTTGGGTTTAGAGACCTTTGAGTGAGGGTCTCGGCCAAGAGGAAGAAAAATGGGAAATCTAAGACAAATTTTATGATAACTTGGAACTTAGAAGCTTAGGTTAAAGAATAAATTAGTTAAGAAATTGTAATGATAAATTAAGATGAAAACTTTTGGGTCCAATGACTTTTACGGTTCACGGCCATGTGGGGCAACCAAGGTGAGATTTTTATATCAAAATTGGAAATTGAATAATTAGGTAATTAGATCTATAATTGAGGACTTACTAAATATAAAAAGAAAAAGAAAAGAACAAAAATTTGCATCCTTTGATCAAGAGTGAGTTTGACCAAAGTGACTACAAAAAGGGTTTGAATGATGTTTGAATCTCTTAGGGTATTCTATCTAAGAGGGTTGTTGGTAGAAACAAAGGAAAAGAATTTATTGGAAAAGTATAGGGTGAGTCTGGTGAGAAATACTAGGAAGTATTGCCTAGAGGAATTGTGGTGAGATAAATGTTGATAATGAGGTATACTTTGTATTGGACATGGGAAGTTTAGAATTTAGTTTGAAATATTAAGAAATGGTTGTTGCCTTGAGAACTTAGAGGTTGATGTGATAAGGATTTAAATTGAAGGACTTTGAAGTAGGAAGTAGGAGAAACAAAATTTTATTCTCGAAAGAAGGGTGATTTTTGGCTATAGTAATGAAGTTAATGATAAGAATGATGTTTTAAAGATTTAAAGTATTTTATCTAAAGAGTGTTATTGAAATCACATGATTGAACATTCATCATACATTGAATATGCATTTGAGCAATATATAGTCATGGCATTTTATGCCTAGGAGTGAGCAAGAACTTACAGGATAGTGCGATCCATGATGGATCTTGGGGGACGTTCAGGGTGAGGTGATTCACTTAGTGATTATGTTATCACATTGTACACCCCTAGCTGTGAACACCGTTGCAACGCACTGGTAGCCCGACAAAACACTATTATTTTTCATGGTCCGGCGTCGACTGTCTTTTGAGGGGGGATAGATCTTCTGGAACGCTCATCTTTGAATCTTTAGCTCTATGGAGTAAGAACTGGTTCATTATGCATACACATGGTCAGTTCACATATTGTCATGGCATGGTCAACATACATATTATGGTGGCATAATTATTATTTATATATCTATGGTGGATATCTGTTGTTATAGTGTTGTTAACATTTATATTATTGTGGGATATACTTTCTGATGATATCTATGAAATTGATAACTTGAATATATCTGCAATATCTGTATGTATGGAATGACTTTGTCATTTGTATTATTTTCCTTCGCTGCCATGTTGGTAATGATGTAGGATATCTCACTCTTATTTGTACTATTCTTGTTCTATGTGATTTTGGTTAAAGACTGTAAAGGGGACGAGGTTGAATCTCCTAGATTTTACTTGGTTTTATCTCCTGCGTTCGGTGATGGCAGCAAGAAGGGGTTCTATTGGTTTCTTCAGGATTGTGTTCACCAGGGGTGCCAATGATTAACGAGTCAACTGGGCCGGCGAGCGTATATGGTATGTTGGGGATCTGATCTTCACTGTGAGGAGGACCCGCGATGGAGATCCTATCCTGACTCTCACTACATCAGTGCATCTGGAGTTTGCCTTGCCTATTCGAGAGCTATGGGGTGATCCGCTTCATACCCCTAGAGAGGATGAGGATTCTATGGCATCGGCTGCTAGGGCACCTGCCCGTGAGACCGCACTCTATCCTGTCCTTGTGTCTTCAAATGAACCGGGGGAGGATCTCGAGGTGGATCTGATGGAGTGCCCAACTCCTTAGTCGTGGGCGTCGTTATGGGTAGTTTATGTTTCTTTTGCATTACTTGTATAAAGGTTCTTTTGAGTATAATTGCATTTTGAAGTATAACTTGGTGTTTTTTTTTTAGTAGTATGAGCAATGCGTCGTGCTATGTATGTTTTAAGGTGATTATCCAGTCTTATGTGCTGTATTTTGACTATATCTTGTTGAATTATATTTTCAAATGATAGCATGTGTATCTATTCATTCGTGGCTCATATTTTCCTTATATGCACAATGATTAAATTTGGAAACTTGTTATTTGAGTTGTAGCACGCCAAAAATTTAGTGTATGTGGTATAATGACGATTGTGTCGTGGTTACTAAATCGTGGGGTGTTACAAAAAACACTTAAAACACCTCTAAAACCCAATTTGACCTATTATGCATCAAGTATGCATCAATGGTGAAAATGGATTAAAGAAGCTGAAAAGAACTTTAATCCCCTACCTTAGGTTCTTTATGATGGTGGATGATCAAACCTTAGCCTTGCCTTTCCCTTTCCTTCTCTTTTCCTTTTCCTCCTTCGCTTTCTCCTCTTTGGTTTCCTTGCTTCCAGCTGATGTGCTTGCTGTATGGTGAGTGAGAAAAGAGTGAAATGAGATAGGAATGGATTTAACATAAGTCAATATAAAAGGGGTTGTTGTTCATAACTTAAACCGCTTAAGCATAACATTAATACTTCTTGATTTGCTACAAACACTTAGATTTAGCTAAATCAAGTTTTTTAACTTCCAACAACTTTAAAATAAATACTAAGATTCATATAAATTGATTTTTCACTATTATCTTATTTTTTCATATCTGCTGCTAGTCAATCCGACATTAAATGCACAACCATTATGCCTAAAAATGCCAAACTAACTCAGTTTACCTTGAAACTTTAACTACATCATGTTTCATACATTTGTGACCTAGAAATAAATTCTCTATATTTATTTCCCTCATCTAAGCAATTTATGCTATTATTTGAGTCATTTTAAGATACTTTTCACCATTTGAGTTGCAACAAAGTGCCTAAACTAACTTAGTTTGTCACAAAATTAACCAGGCATTTTAAGCAAGTCATATGCTACCTTTATACACATACACAAGTCTAACATGTCAATAAGGGTATTACTGCCTACTTACTGTTAGATATAAACAACTACCTATACAACTGTAAATATCAATAATAATAGATAATTGCCCATACAACTGTCTTTAAATGCAATGCTAATGATATGCAATATGATTATGCCTAAGAAATGTCCTAAAGATATGCTTGGGCAAGGTTTTATTTTGAAATACATGCAGTGATTTATTTTTAAAACAAAGAATACCTACTCATTCTAGGAACTTGATCGTTCCATGTAAGCTGCTATGGTAGGGAGGAATAGCTACAAACCCACTTTACCTGTAACCCTTGGCTCTCTAAGAATCTAGTACTAGTCCTCATCTGAAAGAACTTTTGAACTTTCCCATTATCTCCTTTGACCAATGATTGTGCACATCATATAGGTTACCATGCATTAGAAGAGTAAATGGAAACGTCATACATACATGCTTATCTCATTTAAGAACCAAGATGTTTTACTAGGAACGCTGGTTTAGTGTATTATCCTATGGTAAATAGAGGGAAAGTTCATCCTTGCATTACACGTATCTTGGCACTATCGGGAAGTTAGGGCTAAATCCAGGCTCAATAGAACCTTTCAGACTTCCCACGTATCTCCCTTGGCCATATGTTTATGCACCATGACACTCTGAGAATTTGGGCTAAATCCTTGTTCAAAGAACCTTTTGGACTTTCCGCTCTCCTTTAGCCACGTAAACTTATATATCACTAAAGGATACTCACAGAGAATAATATCATCAGACCATCTATACATACATGCGTCTAGATAAGCAAAACTACTTATCTTGATTGTATCTACCTTTCCTTATTATCACACCTCCAATAGTAATTTATGCTACACTAGATTGTTTAAGGTCTCAGATACCTACTTTAGCAATTCCCAACTTATGGAACACTTAAGAACTTAAACTCCTATAGTTAACTTCATATTTATGGAAACGAATCCCATTCATCATGCAATTCTAACCTAACTTTACTAATAAAGGAGTTATTGCATATTTTTGCTACACTTCATGAATATGACAAGCTTACTAGTCACAATTTATCCTATTGTGTTTTTAGTAATGCACAAGATCCCACTTTTCTAGAAAACTTTATACAAAAAACATCCCCTCACTTAGGAACTAAAAACACAACTCTTCCTCCACTCAAGTGAATCTAGCTCAAGAGTGGTTAGCAATTGCAACACTTTGTTACTTAAGGGTCAAGGTACTTTCTGATGGCAATATATTTTATTCATTTAATGATCCTTTCACAAGGTGTCTTAAGGTTCAAATTGGCTTAATTAAATTGGTTTTGTCACATTTTATGATATTGGGCCTAATTAGATCATTGTAGGAATTATTGTATGAATTGACCTTAATTTGTCTGTTGGGCAGTGTTTAGTATTTTGGCTATAATGTGAGTTACAAATATTTGATTGAAATGATTCTGGTCTTGTGGGAAAGCTAAGACCAATCTCTGCAATTTTCATGTAGACCTCAGGAGCTGAATCATGCATTTGGATAATTTAATTGAAGTTGAAGCAAGAGCCAAAATGCTGATCCTGATAGCTTGACCTCTGCGTACTCATTAGCCCATATCTCAAGTTATAGGAGTCTGATGGATGTTAACCCAAGCCCAAATGAAAGCTAAGATCCAAATAAAAAACTCTTATGAAGACTCCTAACCCAAACTACATTGTTTCGGGCATGAAATTGAAGCTAGAAATCAGAGACGAGTTGCTGACGAGTTTATGTAGGAGCATAACTTGAGTTGTAGGCCTCTAATTGACATGGGGTTTGAGCCCAGTGATTCCTAATGGACCCAACTTTGTAAGCAATAGGTTTTTAATCATGTAAGGCCAAATTAAGGGGTAGTTATAAGGGTTAGCAGTAGAAAACCAAGACTTATCTTCTCATTCTACACTTTTCACTCTCTCTCTAGATCTAGATCTCTCTTCTTCTCTCCCTTCTCTATAGATTTTTTCCCTCTTTTTGAGTTCTTCCCTCCCATTCATGGAGGGGTAGGGCCTTTAATCAATCCAATAGATTGAACATTCTTGATGCTTAATCTTGAGATTCTATTTTAATTGTTTACAATTAATTATTAATCTAGTTTCTCTTCTTCTTCTCTTTTTCTAATTCTGATTGGGTGCTTAATTTGATTGGGATTTGCTTTTGATAATTGCGTAATTATCATGTGCTAATAGAGGAATTCAGAGACTAAACAAGGCATTGAAGGTGTTTGATGAAATGTTTAGCTTGGTTGGATCTTGGTTTTTCAGTTAATTTAGGTTTTGGATGGATGCTTAATTTGTTTAACCTTAATTAATTGAATTATAGATGCGTATCTAATAGAAAATTCATGAATCATTTTGAGGCATCTTGATATGATCTAAGACTAAGGAGTCGATTGATAATTGAATGGACCTTTAGTGATCAAGGATGGATTAAGGTCAAGATTGGTTAGTTCTATTGGATTGGTTGTTTCCCAAATTCTGTATACTCTTTTTAATTGCTTTCTGTTGTTTAATCTTACAAACCCTTTCCCCCCTGTTTATCAACCTCTTAATCTGATTGTGTAATTATAGTGATCTATGGGCTTGACCCTATGTTACCATATACTATAATTAGTTTTGGTAATTCAGTTATAAATTGATTTAGTTTTAGTAGTATCGACAGTTATCACATTTCTAAGGTAATCCACTACTCTTAGATATCCTAAGGTTCATACCTTTCTCATACTAGAGTGAATACTACAATCCATCCTAGTACACCTGCATCTAATACACCACATCATCACATCTAAAGTGATAGATAATGAAACACTAAGTTGCCTAAGGTGTTAGATACTTATCTATAGCTATTCACAACTATTTAGAATGCTTTAAGACTTAAACTTGTACCTACTTTCTATGTTAACCTAAATTGTTGAAGTAAAAAGGGTAACTCTTTAAGCACATACTTCTTTTCAACCATAAGGATGAAACTAAGGCTTCTAGAGCTTCTACTATCTTTAATTTATCTTGATTGGATCACTAATCACCAATACAAAGATTTAATAGGGTTACTTTTAACCTTAAGGGTGCAAAAAACTTTGTTTTTCCAAAAATAGGGGACTTGTAATCGATTACATCCTTGTTGTAATCGATTACAACAATTGAAAACCTCAAGTCAAAAGCTTGTTAATCAATTACATTGCTCTTGTAATCGCTTATATCATTGTCCAGAAACCATGTAATCGATTATGTTACTTGTGTAATAGATTACATCCTACTTCTTCTTGTGTTCCAAAAGCTTGGTAATCGATTACATTGCTCTTGTAATTGATTACATCGCTTCCAAAGACCTGCTAATCGATTACATTACTCTTGTAATCGATTACATCCTACAGAAAACTAGAAAAACTAGATGTTTCATGCAGTAAACCCATTTCTAAACTCAAATCCAATTCTCATATTATGGATTCTAAGTGTTATCCAATCCTAAACATGATCTCTAATCAAATTAGAATCATTAAACACTAACTCTAACTCATCCAACTTAGATTATGAACAAAACTTAATCATTCAAAACTTAATTCTCAACTTTTGATTCAAACACCAAAAGGAGTGTTTCTAACCACATAATCAACAACCAAGTATAGGTTAAGCTAAAACCAAACTAAACTCAGCCATTGAAAGCAAGAACTAGCTAAAGAAACCATCCTTACCACAAAAAGCCATTTTTCCCTAAACCACACATATATGCATAAACTACAAGAGATGGAGAGGAAAGTTGGGTTTTAGGAAAGGACACCCCTACCTCTTGCGTAGATGATGACCTTCAAGCCTTGATCTTGCCTTGGATCTTCCTCTTTGGTCCTTCTTCTTCTCTTCCTCTTCTTTTCTCTTCTTTCCATCTCATTTCTGCTCTCTCATTCCTCTGTTGAAGAGCCGTGTGAGAGAGGAGAAAACAAGGGAAATCATATATAAGAAAGAGATAGGAACGGCTGGAAAATAATGGCAACTTAAGTTTCTATACTGAAACTTTATATCTCTTAGGAATACTTTAATGTCACAAATTAAAGTTTCCTAACTTCTAACAACTTTAGAATAAATCCTAAGATTCATCTAAAGTATTGTTTAACCATTTCTCTAATTTTTCATATCTGCTGCTAGTCAATCTAGTATTAAAACACACAACTAGTATGCTTATAATTACAAAACTAACTCTGATTACCTTGACACTTTAACTACACCTTGTTTCATACATTCGTGACCTAGAAACAAATTATCCATATTTATTTCCCTCAACCTAGCCTTTAAATCCATTATCTGAGTCATTTTAGGTTACTTTTCACCTTCTGTGTTGTAGCAAAGTACCTAAATGAACTCAATTTGTCACAAAACTTAACTGACATGTCATACAAGTAATATGCTACCTTTGTAACCATTTATAAGTCTAACATTTTTCTTTTTCAGGATATTACATTTCTCTCCTCCTTTTAAAAATTTTGTCCCCAAAATTGTTCACCTTGTGCAAACAACTTTGGGTAACTCACTTTACATGGAATTCCAAATTCCAAAAAGTCCTTTTAGTACCAGCTTCTCCCAACTGTACCTTCACTAAAGGAAGTATGCTTACCACTAAGCTCTTGACCTCTCTATTTGTGGATGGTAAGTTGTACTAAAACTTAACTTAGTTTTGAACTCTTTTTGCAAAGCTTCCCAAAAACTAGGTGCGAATCTAGGATCTTTATCATACACTACATTCACTAGGACTCAATGCAATCTAACTATTTCTTTCAAAAGTAGTTGAACTACTTTATTTAGAGAAAAGCTAACTTTACTTGGGAAAAAGTGAGTAGATTACTTAATCTATCCATCATTACCTAAAACTCATCATATTCCGCTATGTTCTTTAACATTTTAGGCCACCCAAAACTCCTTCCTTGACTCTTGAAATATCTTAGTAGCCCCTAGATAGATGGTATACTTACTCTTGTGAGCTCCCTCTAGAATCCCTTCCTTGATTTTTGACTTTCTTGGAATACAAGGTCTGTCTCTAAACTTCGTCATTCCATCTATCGCCATAACAAAATCCTGTTAGGTTCCTAAGAAGATCTACTCACTGGTGTCCCTTTGAGCTTCATTCTCCCTTTGAGCTTCTAAAATCTGAGTCCTTAAGTCTTTTACTATGTCCACCTTGATCACTGAGAGACTATATGCCATCACAGTCATCGCGATACTCAAATTCTTGAAACTCTCAAGAAATTCACTCTCTTGGACTATCATCTGAGACATCTGTAGGAATTCCGTGAAAAACTTTATCCATCTATTCTGCCTTATGTTCAACTCCCTTTAATCAACAAGCATCTCAAACTATTATGATCGCTGAACACCTCGAACTAGACTCCTTATGAGTAATGTCTCCAAATCTATAAGGCAAAAACCACGGTGGCTAATTCCAAAACATACATAGGGTAGTTCTTTTAGTGCAAGTTTAACTGCCTCGATGCTTAGGCATCTACTTACCTTTATTGTAACAAAACACACCCTGGTCTCATCTTTGGAATATTACTAACTACCTCAAAGTTCTCATGGGGATCTAGAATTACCAATACTAACATAGTAGTCAACCTCTTCTTCAACTCTTGGAAACTATACTCACGATCTAGAGTCCACTACAAATTACTACCTTTCCTAGCTAACCTAGTTAGGGTAATACTAAGTGACAAAGTCTACTGATACACTTTTCTAACCTCGACCATAATGGTTGGTCTTATTATACCACTAATTAAACTTTGCTAGGGTTCTCTACAATTTTCGCTTGAGAAATTACATGATCCTTAAATTGTACCACTTATAACAAAAACTAACTTTTGGTTAACTTGGCATGCAACAAGTTTTCTCTAAAAGTTTCCAAAACTATTTTAATATACTAATCATATTTTTCATAATCTTAGAAAATTTTAGAGATATTCTCTTCCTAACCTTGATTCTATGACAATCAGATTTCATATAATCTCATGAGAAAATCCCAAGCTTCTCTTAACTAATCTATTTGATCATCCATTCCAGACAAAGACATTTTTTCTCGATAGTCTCTTGTTCAACTACTTATAATCTAAGCACAGCCTCACACTTTTAACTAAACAAGAACATAATATTATTTATCTCTAAAACAACCAAACGATACCAACAAAGGTAAACAAACTAGATTCCCAAAGTAAACCAACATGATTTACAAAGTAAATCTATACTCTACTTACACACATTTTTAAAAGATTTCTCTTTAAATGTGCTCTTACCTCATACCAAGTTGGAAGATTTCATTGCTCCATTTTTCTTTGGACAATCTTCCATAAAGTGTCCCGATTGCTCATATATGTAACACACAGATTTTCTCGCCAAGCACATTCGATTTCCATGTTTTTTCTTATATTTAGCACATCTTGGTACCTTGGAGTTCGCTTTACCTTTTCCTTTGTATAAAAGAAAATTAAGACAAAGAGGCACCCTCGCTAATCTCAACATATGGTCTTTCGTCTTTAGGGAACTTTCTAATTCTTGCCCTATTATGATTTTGAGATTATTTGCTTCTACAACTCTACACTCATTGACTAGAGTGGAGAAGTGCTTAATCTCCATTTGCTTCACATACTGGTCCACAATAATATCCCCTTGCTCAAACCTTAGAAATTGCAATTCCTTTGCTTTATGTAACTCATGGGAATAATACTTGTCCAAGAAAGTAGGTCTAAACACCTCCCAGATGATTTGAGTGCCAACAATCTATAGTAGCCTCTTAGTTTCGACCCACTAGCTTTTTGCCTCTCCTACTAAAATATAAGAAGAGAAGGACACTTTCTATCCAATAGTGCTTGATATGACATCAAAGATCTCTTCTATCTCTTAAAGCCATCTTTCAGTCCTAACTGAACCAAACTCTCCCTTGAAAACAAAGGAGTAACTCCACTGAACCCTGAGAAATCCTAATCCCTCAAGAGTTCCTTATTGTCCCTCAACTTACTAGGCAAGTACTTGACTAACTTTTCTAATAGTCTTCTACTAATGGCACTCTGCTCTCTCACTATGGCAACCATTTCTCTAAGAGCTCCAGTTATCTCTTCCTTTACTAGTTTCCTAGTCTCATGGGTTCGCCCGGTAGTTGCTATAGTTTCCTATACACACAGAATAATACATATTGAGTTGATCAAACTCAATATCACGTAACAGTGTGATAGTAACCATTAGCATCCATACCTAAGGAAAGTCATGCAATTCCATTTACATATCCCACAAAGAGATAAAAGAATGCATAACACTCTACTAAACTACTACTCATGTCTAAGCACAGTCAGTCCATATCCCGGCTTAACAAGATGAACTATTCTGATACCATAATGTAACATCCTAATACTAGCATTGTAACATCCCAGAAAAATATGTTAGGCTTGTAATTAGTTACAAAGGTAATTTATTACTTGTTTAGCATGTCAGTGAAGCTTTGTGGTGAACTGAGTTAGTTTTGGCACTTTGCTGCAACATAAAATGTGGTAAAAAGCCTAAAATAACCTAGATAGTAGCATAAATTGCTTAGATGAAGGAAATAAATATGGATAATTTATTTCTAGGTCACAAATGTATGAAACAAGATGTAGTTAAAGTTTCAAGGAAAACTGAGTTAGTTTGGCATTTTAGGTATATTGGTTATGCATTTTATGCTGGATTGACTAGCAGCAGATATGGAAAAATAAGATAAGGATGAAACAATAATTTGAATGAATCTTAGTATTTTTTTCAAAGTTGTTGGAGGTTGGAAATCTTGATTTAGATAAATCTAAGTGTTTTTAGCAGATCATGATTTACAAGTTAAATGGATCCTTTGTTTTGTTTCCTCATTCACGGTTCTTTACTCCAAAAGCAAAAACTAAAACTATGAGAGAAGAAAGGAAAGAAGAGGAAGGAAAGATCAAGGAAGAGGAGGACAAAAAGAGGAAAGCTAAAAGGAAGGCTAAAGTTTGAGATCTTCCAAACTTTGAATCTACATCTCAACTGCCAAAGGTAGGGGATTTAGAGTTCTTGTACTTCTATTCTACATTTTCTCCATTGATGCACCCTTAGTGCATAGTAGGTCAAAATGAGTTCTAGAGGTGTTTGATGTGTTTTAATTGCTTGAATGTGTTTCAATGGGTGTTTATGACTTGTTCATAGCTTAAGTTTGAATTAGAAACTTAGAACATCTCATTTAGACCATTGATACCCAAAAGAGGGGTTTAGGTCAAGTATGTATGATTTTTGGTTCATAGTCCAAATCTAGTGGTTTAAGTTGGTGATTGATGATTCTAACGTGTTAATGAACTAATTACGCACTTAGAATCACTTAGAAACTATTTTGGAATGCCTAAATTGCATAAAGAAATCCAATGGAACAGTACACGGTTCTACAGAATTCTGCAGAACCCAATTTCTGCAAAACCCAGTTTCTGCTATGCGTGTCAAGACGTGGGGAGGCCATGCTAAGGCGTGAAGTTGAATTTGATACGTGTGTCGTGGCATGGAGAAGGTTATGCTGAGGCGTGATGTGCATCAGTATGAAACCTGAGAGTAGGGCGTTGTGGTGTGGCAATGTCGTGGCACGGCGTGAGGACCAGGATTTCCAAAAATGTCATTTTTGATGTTTTCAAGTTCTTGGTTAGATGGAATCATTTGAATATGTTTCTTAAGGTGTGTTAAGACACAAATAGGTATGATTTCAAGAGAGGAATTGTTACCTAGCATTTATGAGAAAGTTTAAACCTTTGAGCTTTCAAGAGTATTGGTTTGCCTTAGGTAGACATCTAGCACCTTAGGCCACTTTTGTGGTAATGTGTATCACTTAAGAGTAATGAGTGATGATATGTGTTTTAGATGCACGTATGAAGGATGTTCTAGTAGAATTGATCTTTATGAGTATCCTTTGATATTGTGCACCATCGTTTAGGCTAAAGAAGATAATTGGAGAGTCCAAAAGGTTCTTTTGAACAAGGATTCAGCCCTAGCTTCTCAATAGTGCCAGCATATGTGTAATGTGATGATGAGCTTTCCCTCTATTTACCACAAGATAATGCACTAAGCCAGTAATCCTAGTTGAACATCTTGGTTCTAAGTTGGACTAAGTATACATGATGATATGTACGATGTTATGTATGTTAACTTGGTATCTTTAGTTACTAAAGTATAACCTTGTAGATGTTTTAAACATATCTTATGTAGTATGTGTTAAGATTATGTTTATTATGCTATGTATGAGTGTTTTTGGTTTACACATATTGAGAATTGTTGATTCTCACCCCGCTATGTTACCATGTAATTCCATATGAGAGTTCTTCCAAGAACAAGACGAAAGGATTAGAATAGTTCTAGTCTTAGTAGTTACGTTATAATTGATGTATCTTTTAGTACTTCTTTTGTAATGTAAAGAATTATGTAATACTTCAAGCCTTTGCTAAGGCTAATGTTGTATATGTATATATGCATTTTGCTATGAGTTCTATGTTTTTCGCATTTCATATGGCTCTCTATAATGTTTCCAATGAACATTATGGATATATGATCATGTTATTAAGTATGTAGTGACGTTGTAATGTTGTTTATCTCTTTAAATGTTATTTATATCAAGATATTAGTATTTGGACATTACAATAGGCATATTATAATACATAACTCTTAAAGCATACAAAGCAAATATAAATGATATACATAAGTTCTTAATAAGAAGCAATAAAACTAAACTAGTCTTCATGCTTCACCTTCTTTCCCTTAGCAGAGTCTTTACTTGGATTTACATATAAACACAAAGGGGGTGAAAATTACAATTCTTAGTAAAAGCAATTCCAATACCAGCTAGTTATAACATTGTATAAACAAGTATAACTACTAGCATAGGAGTCTTTTACTCATAACTACACACTAACTTGTAGTGTGGTCTAAATCGATAGCCTACATACTGTTAGATATAAAAAACCACCCATACAATTCTAAATATCAACAATAACAAATAATTACCCACACAACTGTCTTTAAATGCAATGCTAATGATATATAATATGATTATGCCTAATAAGAAATGTCCTAAAGATATGCTTATGCAAGGTTTTATTTTGAAATATATGCAGTTTTATTTTTAAAACCAATAATACTTGCTTATTCTAGGAACCTAATCATTTTATATAAGTTGCTATGGTAGGGAGGAAGAGCTACAACCTCTGTAACACCCCCTCTGAAGGGTATTACATTCATACAACTTCTTATAAATAATTAATTTTTCCAAGTTATAAAATATTTAATCTCATTTAAATACAGGTTTAAAAATTAATTTTTTTTTCGCAAAGAAAAACATTAATTGATCAAATTAAAGTAACTCAAAATATAATAACCGAATAATATACATTTCATGTAATCAAAGTCTACATCAACCATACATTCATTATTTTTACATACCCGGAAACATAACACCTAAGACATGAGCTCTTGTCAGAAGACAAATTCCCTAGTTGGGAATGTTTTGACTGATAGAAATTCAACCCAAAGATATATCGAAGTTCTCTCTAGGAGTGTGGTGAAATTCATTCCACAACTCCCTAATAGGTAAAATAACCTCTACATAAGCAACCGTATAAAATGAAGTAACGATCCCATGGCGAGTCCTACTTACTGATAAAGTAATGTCACCACTATATTCTATGTATCCTGTGTCCCAATGGACATGCCAAGCCTCAGCGCCTTCGAGAAACTGTAGTCTAAAGAAACCTAATTGACCTCTCCTTGCCGCCATCGTAGTCTTTGAATATATAAACATAAAATAGAAACAGACAGAATAATACAGTAAAGAGGTGAGACAATCTACATCATTACCTGCATGGCAATAAAGAAAATGACAATGCAACAAATATCACAATAACACATATAATCATATCATATATAGTACCTCAAATTAACACATCATACATGCTTTCACAGGTTATAGTAAACATTGAAATGCAGATCATGGATGCTGATGCATACCGACTTTTTCCTACTCCATGGAGCTAAACACAGACATTAGAGAGAATGATCCGAAAAGAACTATCAGTACCTCAAGCTGCCCAACCAAACTATTACACTGTCCAACGCCGTGTCTATAGTCCACAGTCCAAAACATCATGTAGTAGTACACAGTCCAAATACATCGTGCACTACGGGCATTGTACCAAATAGTCTCCACAAGATCTTGATTAAGAATAGCGCTTGTCGAGATCATTAGTGTGTTGCCCGTTACCACGGCCTAGAGGAGCTACCAACTGTCCACATGTGGAATTCTCCGCACACTAACGCCTCCAAGTTCAATTAATGAACCACACCACGCCTATCACACCCACAACACAGTGTAATTCATCTCGTCAATCAATCGCCAATTTTCAACCAAATTGACACAACTCTTGATGCATGATTAAAAACTATAATTACAAAAATACCCTTAATATCAATATATTACCATATTTATGAAAATACCCTCGGTCTCAATATTCCAAAGTATAGTATGTCTTTACTTGACAGTACTATATCACAACATGTCCGGGTCCACCACTTTGGCCCGACAGTAAAACTCACTGTTCCATTTAGTCACGTAGAAATTTTATCGCATTTTCACATTCGCGTCACTTTTACAAACATTTTTAAATCACATAAATATATTTTGACATTTTTGTACATCGCATAATGTTTTTAAATCATTTTCTCAATCACGTAAGATTTTTAAATCGTTTTCTTTACTGTATAGCTTAAAAATCATTATTTCAAATATGTGTAAGCTATTTCTAGAACTTTTAAACTACGTAGAATATTTTCCATACATTATAAACATATTGTGGAACCTTTTCTTTTATTTGTCTGATTTTAGTAAATTTCGGCAGCATTTTGCCTAAAAAATCCATTAAATGGTATTTCCTACATTTCTCTTTAAATACTACATATTTTAACCTCAACCATTATTTACACCTTGAAACTTGCTAACGCGCTTCAAAACTCAAAGAGTGAGCTCTACGTTAGTATTTTTCAAGTGTTCGCTTCTATTCTTACTTATAACGAATTCTTCTAATTGAGAATCCTAATTGGCTACTTAACCTACCTTAGAAAGTAACTTTGGAATTCAAATGTACATTAAATGGCATGTTGGCCAAAATTGAACTATCTTTTACAACTAATCATTAAATCATTTTCTAACCTCTAAATAATTTCCAAACTCATTATTTTAGCTAGATTCATTAAATCATTGTTTTAGAAAATGGTTGAGAACATTTTGGTTCTCTTTTTCTTGGAGAAGCCATGACCCTCTTTGGTGTTCTTTGGAACACTCATGCAATCCTTACATGTTATTCACATCCTACACTAATAATCATACATTTATAAACACATGCAATATATTTTAAAGCTATAGACATGCATACAAATAAAATCAACTACAAATAGGAAAACATTAAACAACCACATAAATGAATCCTTATGGATTCTTCACACTCAAACAATCCATTTTCTCATCACCATACAAGGTTGATGAGATTAAATCTCCCTCTTACCTTTTGAAGACAAGAATCCTCTAGTCTCCTCCTCCTTTTTGATTTTCGTGTGGATTCAAAACAAATCCCTAAAATTCTTAAACAATTAGCAAATTCACAAACAAGGCTTCATAATTAAAAACCACGGAACAGTCATGGTTTAGAAAATTAAAAATTAAATTTTAAACCATAAAATCAAAAGTTTACCTTTAGGGAAGTAAGATAAAACTTGGATTTTGAAGTAGAAGGAGTAGGATTTTGACACCACCTTCTAATTGAAAAGTGTTTAGGAGGTGGTTTAGGTTTAGGAAATGTAAGAAGAAAAAATTATAGAAGATTGATGGTGTTTGTGAGTGATGGGGCCAAAATCTCTAAGGAAAAAGAAAGGGAAAAGTGCTTGGGGTTCTTGGGAAATTTGAGAGAAAATAAACTAAGCTTTTTAGGTGAGTGAAAAAGTGAATAATGAGAGTGAATGAAGTGGTGCAGCCGTGTGGTAGTTTGTAGGTAATATTAGGAGATAAGTTTGATATTAAAATATCATAGTGTGTTCACATTAGGAAGCACATGGCTTATGATCATCATGTGGTCATCAAATAGTCACAAAAGACCATTCAAGAAGGCTTGAGAAGCCTCCTAAGACTACATGGCCGTGTGGCCTCTATGAAATTAGGGATTAGGTTTGACTTCAATTAAAGCTTAATTACATGCTAATTAAATAGCTAGTTAATTAGGTTAGGTTTCCTAATTACACTTAATTAATATTCTAATTACATAGCTAAGTAATTAACTAGGTCATTACTTAAGTCATGCATAGTCATGACTTCTAGATGAAATTAGGATATCTACTTAGTAACTAGATTAGAATTAATTAGTAATTAGGTTAGTGCACTTAGTTTCCT
The DNA here is from genome assembly GCA_029884595.1 of Ormosia semicastrata. Classification (NCBI taxonomy): domain Eukaryota; kingdom Viridiplantae; phylum Streptophyta; class Magnoliopsida; order Fabales; family Fabaceae; genus Ormosia; species Ormosia semicastrata. The sequence continues at coordinate 85,417,237 of JAQQTO010000060.1, forward strand.
AATTAGGCAATTAAAATAACTTAATTAGGTTTAATTAGCTACTTAGCAAATAGTCAAGCCACTAGTATTGACTCAATCCTAACCATTAAATTTAACTTGTTTCCTATCCATTGATTTAATCTAAGGTGGATATCACTTAGTGATTTTATTAGGATTTTTCTCACACCATTGATTTGATCAATGGTTATGATCAAAGACATCTAAATCAAGTTGTTCATCCAATGGTTCACAATGAAGTCCATGCCACTTTATCTGACCAATTCTTATTGGTTTAGAATTTTTCAAGCCATTTTCGTTGACTAGTTCCTATTGGCTTAGAATTTAGTCCAGTCAGAATCGTTGACTGCTTTTCTAAACGCGAGTCCATAGACTTTTCCGGGTCCATGGTCATTTTGGAGCAGATTTCTACTATTTTTGAGACAGTAGGTACTGTCAAATAAAATAATATTATAATTATATAAAATTATTTTATTGCATAGTTAATTCTTAAAAATTAAAAGATTTATATACATATCACTCGAAAATTGGGTTTAGTAAGATCCCCCAGCTCCGAACAATTAAAATAAGATTTTTTCAGCTAGAAAATTATTATTTTCTTGACTCAGAGTAAATCACACACAACAGTCAAATACACTCACGAAACAGTCAAATTATTTTTTTATATTACATAGAAAACACAAAACAGTGTAATTCTGCCATTTCTGTAACATAGTCTAAAATTTGGGGTGTTACAACTCTCCCCTTCTAAAAATAAGTTTCGTCCTCGAAACTTGACACATATTTAAAATAAAAATAAATATTGCTCTCTTATCTTATCTTCCAACTCCCATGTGGCTCTGCCACTTACATCGTTCCAAACTCCTTTAACCAATGCAATCTCCTTGCCATCAAAGTTGCTTTGTCCTTCGATCTTCAATCTTGACTGGAAATGTCTCATAGGTTAAATTCTCCTTCATTTGTATGGTGTCTGGTTCGATAACATGAGTCAGATCAGAAATATATTTTCGTAGTTGTGATACGTGAAATACATTATAAAAATTTGATAAGAATGGTGGTAGTAATCTGATATGCTATTGGACCTACCCGAAGGAGTATTTGATACGACCCAACAAACTTCGGAGTGAGTTTCCTCGACTTGATCACTCGTCCACTCCAGTCATAGGTGTCACACGTAAAAAACACATGATCACCTTCTTCAAATTCAAGCGGTCTTCATCTTTTCTCAGCATAATTCTTTTGCCGTGTCTGAGTTGTCCTCATCTTGTCTTGAATCATCTTCACTTTCTCAGTCATGTGCTGCACAAATTCGGGTTCTACAATATTACTTTCACCAGTATGATACCAACACAACAGCGTTCTACATCATCTCCCATATAATGCCTCATAGGGTGTCATCCCTATGCTCGAATGAAACTATCGTTGTATGTGAACTCTATTAATGGTAGAAATTTATCCCGACAATCAGTTTGTTCTAGAACACAAGCTCTCAACAAGTCCTTTGAAAATTCTAACTATTGTCTCTTCCTTATATCTAAGCCCCTCTTGATTGAACAGGTACTTCAAGCCCTTGAAATTATTATAGATTTTATAGGAAAGAAAATGCCTTCAGATTTTCCTTGCAAAATGACTATCGCATATTCTAAAACGTAAATCGAATAATTCTTCTCATACACGTTCCACTACCTTGAAGTATACACCACAACCTTTCTATTTGATCCCAACACTCAATCTAAATCCACAAGTTGAACTTCTTCTAACAGAACCTGCATTTGAGTAGTTTCGCACATAACTCCTTCTTCTTCTTTAGAAATTGAAGAACTGCATTGAGATCTTCTGCATGTTCCTTCGAATTTCGAGAATAGGTCAAAATATTGCCAATAAGGATAATGACAAATTTGCCTAGATGAGAAAGAAAGATCTTATTTATATTATTCGTGAATATCACCAAAACATTCTTTACCCCGAATGGTAGTACTAAATACTCATAGAGCGTGTAATGCGTCCAAAAATCTGTCTTAGTATATTCTCTACTTTTACGCGAATCTGATAATAACTAGCACGCAAATCGATCTTGGAGCAAACAGCGATTTCCTTCATTTAGTCTTCTAGTTCCCCTGTCGTCACATCATTCTAGATTTTCTTCATCAAGATAAGTTATTCTACTTGCCTATTTTTAATCTTAACAGAAAATGTCTCATAGATCAAGTTTTCTTCTAATTGTACTGTATTTGGTACTATGACATAAGTTGAATCAAGAATAATCTTTCTTAATTGAGATACATGGAAGACACTATGAAGGTTATAAGGAAAAGTAATGAGACTTATTTGGTAGATTACTAGATTAATCCAACAAAGAATTGGAGATGGTCTAATAGATTTCGAAATGAACATGGTCTAATAATTTTAGAAATGAACTTTCTGGATTTAAATCCAAAATCTCAAGTCAAGGAAACACTAAAGTTGCGTTACAACAATCTAGTAGGATATGGTTGAAAAATAACTAATCCATTTATAAAATCAGGCTCTCAAAAAGATGTGATTTTAGATAAACAAATCAAATCTGCAGAAAAGATTTGATATCTAATAGATATAGAGTAGAGTTAGAAAACTTGAGTGTAAACAACAAGTTTAACAAGAAGAGTATAAATACTCAGATCACACTATAACAAAGACACGGATAAATCAAATTGATTTACTTAGTCTATTTGTGAAAGAATTAGACAAACCAGATCAATAAAAAAGTTTCAAACTTCAATAATAATAGAATAGTTTTAAATAGGCTCAAGTAGTAATAACAAGTTTAGAAGTTGAAGTAACATTATGAAAAGAAGTAAAACACAGATAACCCCAAAAGATTTACATAGTCACAGATCACAAGAGAATGGGTTACCTCACAAATTATACAACACAGTTTTAAGATTACCCTCTATGGCACAACTTTCTCGCTTCTTAAGTTTTTGTATTTGAACGTTCTCATTACACTCTTTGCACCGGCTCTTTCTTCTTTTTGAGATTTTGAAACACATGTATTACTAATGGAAGGTCCCATTTTTAGTTGATCACATTCTCTGGAGAAGTGTCCAGGCTTTCCACATTTATAACAAATAACCCCTTCATGCCGACAATCTTTAGTGAGATGATTCTTCCCATACTTGAAACATTTCTTTGGTGATGCCACAGTTTGACCAAAATCATTGCCACTAGTACTTCTTTTCTTTGTTCGTTGTTGCTTCCCCAGTGGTTGTACATACGACTTTCGCTAAAAACGATTGACCTTATGCTTCCTTCCATTTTAGATTATCGAAGGTTCTAAGTTACAGCTTCTCACAACCGGTGGCTGCTCCAATTCTTACAAGCTATGAAGTTTGATTATCAGTTCCTGCTGCTGAGCAATCATCTGTCTCTGTTGTACTGCTACTTCAATCATCTTTTGCATCACACTTCTAGCAGCAGCTATACGATCTTCATCACGTTTCGCATCCACATGCTTATACTCGCTACGTTCCATTATCTTTCTCTTGAAGACAAACAAAATCAAAATACAACGAACTAAACGTAACTATTTCACACAACAACGTCTCCTTTCTGAAACCAAAATATATCTCTATGTTCAGTGTCAGAGATTCACACAGCACAAACAAGACAAACCTACCCACAAACCCAAAAGACTCTAACTTGGGCTCTGATACCAACTAATGTAACACCCCCTCTGAAGGATATTATATTCATACAACTTCTTATAAATAATTAATTTTCCCAAGTTATAAAATATTTAATCTCATTTAAATACGGGTGTAAAATTACTTTTTTTTTGTAAAAAAAAACATTAATTGATCAAATTAAAGTAACTCAAAATATAATAACCGAATAATATACATTTCATGTAATCAAAGTCTACATCAACCATACATTCATTATTTTTACATACCCGAAAACATAACACCTAAGACATGAGCCCTAGTCAGAAGACAAATTCCCTAGTTGGGAATGTCTCGACTGATAGAAATTTGACCCAAAGATATATCGAAGTTCTCTCTAGGAGTGTGGTAAAATTCATTCCACAACTCCCTAATAGGTAAAATAACCTCTACGTAAGCAACCGTATAAAATGAAGTAATGATCCCATGGCGAGTCTTACTTACTGATAAAGTAATGTCACCACTATATTCTATGTATCCTGTGTCCCAATGGACATGCCAAGCCTCAGCGCCTTCGAGAAACTGTAGTCTAAAGAAACCTAATTGACCTCTCTTTGTCGCCATCGTAGTCTTCGAAGATATAAACATAAAATAGAAACAGACAGAACAATACAGTAAAGAGGCGAGACAATCTACATCATTACCCGCATGGCAATAAAGAAAACGACAATACAACAAATATCACAATAACACATATAATCATATCATATACAGTACCTCAAATTAACACACCATACATGCTTTCACAGGTTAGAGTAAACATTGAAATGCAGATCATGGATGCTAATGCATACTGACTCTTTCCTACTCCATGGAGCTAAACACAGACATTAGAGAGAATGATCCGAAAAGAACTATCAGTACCTCAGGCTGCCCAACCAAACTATTACATTGTCCAATGTCGTGTCTATAGTCCACAGTCCAAAGCATCGTGTAGTAGTACACAGTCAAAATACATCGTGCACTACGGGCACTGTACCAAATAGTCTCCACAAGATCTTAATTAAGAATAGCGCTTGTCGAGATCATTAGTGTGTTGTCTGTTACCACGGCCCAGAGGAGCTACCAACTGTCTGCATATGGAATTCTCCGCACACTAACGCCTCTAAGTTCAATTAATGAACCACACCACACCTATCACACCCACAACACAGTGTAATTCATCTCGTCAATCAATCGCCAATTTTTAACCAAATTGACACAACTCTCGATGCATGATTAAAAATTATAATTACAAAAATACCCTTAATCTCAATATATTACCATATTTACAAAAATACCCTTAGTCTCAATATTCCAAAGTATAGTATGTCTCTACTTGACAGTACTGTATCACAACATGTCCGGGTCTACCACTTTGGCCCGACAATAAAACTCACTGTTCCAATTAGTCGCGTAGAAATTTTATCGCGTTTTCACAATCGCGTCACTTTTACAAACATTTTTAAATCACATAAATATATTTTGACATTTTTGTACATCGCGTAATGTTTTTAAATCATTTTCTCAATCGCGTAAGATTTTTAAATCATTTTTTTTACCGTATAGCTTAAAAATCATTATTTCAAATATGTGTAAGCTATTTCTAGTACTTTTAAACTACGTAGAATATTTTCCATACATTATAAACATATTGTGGAACCTTTTCTTTTATTTGTCTGATTTTAGTAAATTTCGGCAGCATTTTGCCTAAAAAATCCATTAAATGGTATTTCCTACGTTTCTCTCTAAATACTACATATTTTAACCTAAACCATTATTTACACCTTGAAACTTGCTAACGTGCTTCAAAACTCAAAGAGTGAGCTCTACATTAGTATTTTTCAAGTGTTCCCTTTTATTCTTACTTATAACGAATTCTTCTAATTGAGAATCCTAATTAGCTACTTAACCTACCTTAGAAAGAAACTTTGGAATTCAAATGTACATTAAATGGCATGTCAGCCAAAATCGAACTATCCTTTACAACTAATCATTAAATCATTTTCTAACCTCTAAATAATTTCCAAACTCATTGTTTTAGCTAGATTCATTAAATCATTGTTTTAGAAAATGGTTGAGAACATTTTGGTTCTCTTTTCCTTGGAGAATCCGTGAGCCTCTTTGGTGTTCTTTGGAACACTCATGCAATCCTTACATGTTATTCACATCCTACATTAATAATCATACATTTATAAACACATGCAATATATTTTAAAGTTATAGACATGCATACAAATAAAATCAACCACAAATAGGAAAACATTAAACAACCACATAAATGAATCCTTATGGATTCTTCACACACAAACAAGCCATTTTCTCATCACCACATAAGGTTGGTGAGATTAAATCTCCCTCTTACCTCTTGAAGGCAAAAATCCTCTAGTCTCCTCCTCCTCTTTGATTTTCGTGTGGATTCAAAACAAATCCCTAAAATTCTTAAATAATTAGCAAAATCACAAACAAGGCTTCATAATGAAAAACCATGGAACAATCATGGTTTAGAAAATTAAAAATTAAATTTTAAACCATAAAATCAAAAGTTTACCTTTAGGGAAGTAAGATAAAACTTGGATTTTGAAGTAGAAGGAGTAGGATTTTGACAAAACCTTCTAAATGAAAAGTGTTTAGGAGGTGGTTTAGGTTTAGGAAATGTAAGAAGAAAAAATTATAGAAGATTGATGGTGTTTGTGAGTGATGGGGCCGAAATCTCTAAGGAAAAAGAAAGGGAAAAGTGCTTGGTGTTCTTGGGAAATTTGAGAGAAAATAAACTAAGCTTTTTAGGTGAGTGAAAAAGTGAATAATGAGAGTGAATGAAGTGTTGCAGCCGTGTGGTAGTTTGTAGGTAATATTAGGAGATAAGTTTGATATTAAAATATCATGGTGTGTTCACATTAGGAAGCACATGGCCTATGGTCATCATGTGGTCATCAAATGGTCACAAAAGACCATTCAAAAAGGCTTGAGAAGCCTCTTAAGACTACATGGCCGTGTGGCCTCTATGAAATTAGGGATTAGGTTTGACTTCAATTAAAGCTTAATTGCATGCTAATTAAATAGCTAGTTAATTAGGTTAGGTTTCCTAATTACACTTAATTAATATTCTAATTACATAGCTAAGTAATTAACTAGGTCATTACTTAAGTCATGCTTAGTCATGACTTCTAAATGAAATTAGGATATCTAATTAGTAACTAGATTAGAACTAATTAGTAATTAGGTTAGTTCACTTAGTTTCCTAATTAGGCAATTAAAATAACTTAATTAGGTTTAGTTAGCTACTTAGCAAATAGTCAAGCCACTATTACTGACTCAATCCTAACCATTAAATTTAACTTGTTTCCTATCCATTGATTTAATCTAAGGTGGATATCACTTAGTGATTTTATTAGGATTGTTCTCACACCATTGATTTGATCAATGGTTATGATCAAAGACATCTAAATCAAATTGTTCATCAAATGGTTCACAATGAAGTCCATGCCACTTTATTTGACTAATTCTTATTAGTTTAGAATTTTTCAACTCACTTTCGTTGACTAGTTCCTATTGGCTTAGAATTTAGTCCAGTCAGAATCATTGACTACTTTTCTAAACGCGGGTCCCATAGACTTTTCTGGGTCCATGGTCATTTTGGAGCAGATTTCTACTATTTTTGAGACAGTAGGTACTGACAAATAAAATAATATTATAATAATATAAAATTATTTTATGGCACAGTTAATTCCTAAAAATTAAAAGATTAATATATATATCACTCGAAATTGGGTTTAGTAAGATCTCCCAACTCCGAACAATTAAAATAAGATTTTTCCAGTCAAAAAATTATTATTTTCTTGACTCGGTGCAAATCACACACAACAGTCAAATACACTCACGAAACAGTCAAATTATTTTTTTTATATTACACAAAAAACACAAAACAATGTAATTCTGCCATTTCTGTAACATAGTCTAAAATTTGAGGTGTTACAACCCCACTCTATTTGTAATCCTTGGCTCTCTGAGAATCTAGTACTAGTCCTCATCCAAAGGAACTTTTGAACTTTCCCATTATCTCCTTTGGCCAATGATTGTGCATATCATATTGGCTACCATACATTAGAAGAGCAAGTAAAAACGTCATACATACATACTTAGCTCATTTAAGAACCAAGATTTTTTACTAGGAACGCTGGTTTAGTGTATTATCCTATGGTCAATAGAGGGAAAGCTCATCCTCACATTACACGTATCTTGGCACTATCGAGAAGTTAGGGCTAAATCCAGGCTCAAGAGAATCTTTCAAACTTCCCACATATCTCCCTTGGCCATTTGTTTATGCACCGTGACACTCTGAGAATTTGAGGTTAAATCCTTGTTCAAAGAACCTTTTGGACTTTCTCGCTCTCCTTTGGCCACATAAACGTGCATATCACTAAAGGATACTCATAGAGAATAATACAATCAAACCTTCCATACATACATACGTCTATATAAGCAAAAGTACTTATCTTGCTTGTATATACATTTCCTTATTATCACACCTCCAGTAGTAATCTGTGGTACACTAGAGTGTTTAAGGTCCCAGATACCTACTCTAGCAATTCCTAACCTATGGAACGCTTAAGGATTTAAACTCTTATAAGTAACTTCGTATTTAGGGAAACAAATCTCATTCATTATGCAATTATAACCTAACTTTACTAATAAAGGTGTTATTGCATATTTTTGCTACACTTCATGAATATGACAAGCTTACTAGTCACAATTCATCCTATTGTGTATTTAGTAATGCACAAGATCTCACTAGCATAGTGAACTTAATACATAAAACATCCCCTCACTTTGGAACTAAAAACATAACTCTTCCTCCACTTAAGTGAATCTAGCTAGAGAGTGGTTAGCAACTGCAACACTTTGTTGCTTAAGGGTCAAGGTACCTTCTCGAGGTAATCCACTACACTTGGATATCCTAAGGTTTATACCTTTCTCATACTTACTAGAGTGAATACTACAATCCATCCCAGTACACTTGCATCTAATACACCATATCATAACATCTTAAGTGATAGCTAATGCAACACTAAGTTTCCTAAGGTGTTAGATACTTTTCTATAGCTGTTCATAACTTTTAGAATGCTTTAAGACTTAAACTTGTAGATACTTTCTATGTTAACCAAAATTGTTGACGTAAAAAAGGTAACTCTTTAAGCACATACTTCTTTTCAACCATAAGGATGAAACTAAAGCTTCAAGAGCTTTTACTGCCTTTAATTTATCTTGATTGGATCACTAATCACCCGTAAATAGATTTACTAGGGTTACTTTTAACCTTAAGGGTGCAAAAAACTCTATTTTTCTAAAAATAAGGGACTTGTAATCGATTACATCCTTGTTGTAATCGATGACAACAACTGAAAATCTCTAGTCAGATGCTTGGTAATCGATTACATTGCTCTTGTAATCAATTAAATCATTGTCAAAAACCCGCTAATCAGTTATGTTACTCGTGTAATCGATTACATCCTGCTTCTTCTCGTGTTCCAGAAGCTTGGTAATCGATTACATTGCTCTTGTAATCGATTACATCGCTTCCAGAGACTTGGTAATCGATTACATTACTCTTGTAATCGATTACATCCTACATAAAACTAGAAAAACCAGATGTTTCATGCAGCAAACCCTTTTCTAAACTCAAATCCAATTCTTATATCATGGATTCTAAGTGTTATCCAATCCTAAACATGATCTCTAATCATATTAGAATCATTAAACACTCACTATAACTCATCAAACTTAGATTATGAACAAAACTTATTCATTCAAAACCTAATTCTCAACTTTTGATTCAAACACCAAAGGGAGTGTTTCTAACCTCACAATCAACAACCAAGCATATGTTAAGCTAGAACCAAACTAAACTCAGCCATTGAAAGCAAGAACTAGCTAAAGAAACCATCCTTACCACAAAAGGCCATTTTCCCCTAAACCACACATACATGCATAAACTATAAGAGATGGAGAGGAAAGTTGGGTTTTAGGAAAGAACACCCCTACCTCTTGCATAGATTATGACCTTCAATCCTTGATCTTGCCTTGGATCTTCCTCTTTGGTCTTCTTCTTCTCTTCCTCTTATTTTTGCTCTCTCCTTTCTCTGTTGAAGAGCCGTTTGAGAAAGGAGAAAACAACGGAAATCATATATAAGAAAGAGATAGGAACGCTGAAAAACAAAGGCAACTTAATTTTTTATACTGAAACTTTATATCTCTTACAAATACTTTAATATCACATATTCAAGTTTCCTAACTTCTAACAACTTTAGAATAAATCCTGGGATTCATCCAAAGTATTGTTTCACCATTTCTCTAATTTTTCATAACTGCTGCTAGTTAATTCAACATTAAATCACACAATCAGTATGCTTATAAATACTAAACTAACTCTGATTACCTTCAAACTTTAAATACACCTTGTTTCATATATTTGTTACCTAGGAATAAATTATCCATATTTATTTCTCTCAACCTAGCCTTTAAAGTCATTATCTGAGTCATTTTAGGCTACTTTTCACCTTCTGCGTTGCAGCAAAGTACCTAAACAAACTCAGTTTGTCACAAAACTTAACTGGCATGTCACACAAGTAATATGCTACCTTTGTAATGCCTTACAAGTCTAACTTTTTTTTTGGGATATTATGTAACACCCCTCGATTTAATAACCACGGCACAATCGTTATTATACCACAGATACTAAATTTTGGCATGCTACACCTTTCAAATAATATTTAACCAAATTAAACCTTTGTGCATATACAGAAAATATGAGCCATGGATGAAATAATACATAAGCCGTCAATAGCACATATAATTCAATAAGGCAAAATTAAAATACAATTCATAGGAGTAGTTAATTAATTTAAAGCATACCTAGCGTGGCGCATTTCACATACCACTCAAATAAAATACATCAAGTTGGACTTCAAAATGCAAGTATACTCAAATTACACCTTAATATAAGTAATGCAGAAAGGAACATAAACTACCCATAAAGACATCCGCGTCTAAGGAGTTGGGTACTCCATCGGATCCACCTTGGGATCCTCCCACGGGTCACCTGAAGACACAAAAACAGGATAGAGTGCAGTCCCGCGAGCAGGTGCCCTAGCAATTGATGCCATCGAATCCTCGTGGTCTCTAGGTGTGTGAAGCGGATCACCCCATAGCTCCCGAATAGGCAGAGCAAACTCCAGATGCACTGATGTAGTAAGAGTCAGGATAGGGTCTCCATCACGAGTCCTCCTCATTGTCAAGATTAGGTCTCCAACGTACCGTATACGCTCTCCAGCCCAGTCGACTCACCACGCATTGGCCCCACCAGTGAACACAATCCTAACGAACCCAATAGAACCCCTTCTTGACGACATCACCGAATATAAGAGGTCAAACCAAGTAAAATTTAGAAGGAAATCAACTGCATCCCCTCAACAGTCTTTAAACGAGAATTATATAGGACAAGGATAATGTATACAAGAGGTGAGATACCCAACTTCATTACCAAAATTATGGCAGTAAGAAATACAACAAAAGACAATAATGCCTTTCACATATAACAATATTAAGTACAAGCAAATGACATCATATCGATACAGGAATATTATAGAATAATAAACATAATCGTATTATCACGGAGATATCACAAGTGAACAAGCATAATTACATTTTCAATCGGTAAGTGATTCAACAATGTACATCACAACATATGAATATTAACTATGTCATGACAGTATGTGTGATGACCATGCATATGCACAATGCGTATGCTGACCATTCTCATGTACAATGTACTCATTTCTCACTCCATGGAGCTAGACATAAGGTTCGGAGATGAACGTCCCAAAAGATCTGTCCCCCCTAAATAGACAGTCTATGCCGAGCCACGAAAAGTAATAGTGTTTGTCGGGTCCTCATCGTGCGTTGAAATGGATCACCACGGCCAGGGGTATACAATGTGATAACATAATCACTAAGTGGATCACCACACACAAACGCTCCTTAGGCATAAAATGCCACAATAATATGATGCTCAAATGCATATTCAATAAAATCAAATCACATCTGACTCAATAGTCTATCTGATGTTTCCAGGGTCCAGTTCGTCGGCCCAATAGCATAATGATGCCAATGCATGTTCTCTCAGAGTATCTCAATTATAAAAATTCAAGAATCATGCATTTTAAAATCATAAGCCAAAATAGTCATCAACAGATTTGGGTCCTACTCATGGGCCTGATAACAAAGTCGTCATTCATAATTAATTTAGGACATACCATTGTCTTATAAAGTTTTATCACTGTTCTTCTCTTTGTCCTTAATAAGATTCATTTCATTAAATGTCTTATGATTCTCAAAGTCTCACTTACACTCTTAATTCTTGTTTCTCTAATTCAATTAGTCATTCTCTTTATTCATAATAAAACTTATTTAAATACGTGTCTTATGATTCTCAAAGTTTCACTTTAATTTAGAATTTCTTATGAAATTCTTCTCTAGAGGAATTCTCTCATTTTGTTAAGTTCCTTACTTTAAATTTAGTTACATTTACTTAGAAAATTATTCTAAGACTTTCCAAGTTTCACACATCCTTATTCTTTTCTTAGGTTCAAAGAATCCCTTTAAGTTATCAAATTGATTTCTTTCCATTTCATTGTTAACTACTTAATCACTTGATTAATAAAATTTCAAAGTTGTAAAAAGTTACATGGTTAGGCCTTAAATAGTCCTAGAGGCCGTGAGCCTCTCTAAGGTTAGGAACCTTAAATTTTCATTCAATTTATTACATGTTATTCTCTTGATTAACCATGCTTCCATCTTGTTACAATTTTTCACCAAGAACACCCTATTTTAGGGTTTATGGCCGTGACCCTCTTAGAAAAGGGCAAGGGTCATTTGCTTACATTTCAAGTTTCCAATTCAATAAGAATGAATCCAAGATTAACAATGTATACCAATATAACCAATAAATCACATTGAGCCAAAATCAATACAAGAATCATAAAAGAAAGCACACAACCAAGAGAGTAACCCTATCATGGATTCTCTCACAACCAACACACAATACAAGTTTCCAATACCAATAGAGGTTGAAGTGGATCATCTCCCTCTTACCAAGAAAGAAAATAAGCAACGAAACTCCCTTGAAGCTTTTTGCAAAATTCGGCCTCTACCACCACCAAAACCCTAGGACATAAAACTTTCACAATAAACAAATCAAACCATAAAAGAGAAGTTCTTGGTCACCAAGATGACCAAGAATCACGAAAATAAGGAGAGAAAATGGGAAGAAGTCACAAACTTTACCGTAAAACTCCAAATCTTAGGACTTTATGGAAGAAGATGAAAATGGTGGATTTAGGTGATGGTCACAAAAGAGAAAAGGTTTAAGATGATGAGAAGATGTAAGAAACAAGGTTGGTGGAGCAAGAAAATGTTTTTGCCCAAAAATGGTGGGTTTGACCGTGGAAGAGGAGAGGAAATGAAGAGGGAAGGTTGAGTTCTTTGTAGGTGATTTTAAAAATAAGAGAAAAGCTTGAATAGAGTGATGGGTCCAAGCAAAATGGTTGCTTGAAAACAAGCAATAATGGTGGGGGAAGGAGTGGTGCAGCCGTGAGGTTTCTAGAGAGAAGGAGGAGAGAATTTCATTTGAGGAGAAAAGGTGAAGCTTAGAGAGAGAAAGTGATAGTTGGAATAAAGATGATGACTTTTTAATTTTTGAAATTAGAATGGTTAATGTGATTGAGTGAAACACAAATTTTTTTTGGGCTCCAAAAACCCTTCATGGCCATGTGGCCTTAGGAGAAATGGGAGGGAAATTTTGTGTCACCAAATTAGGGTTAGCTTGGGAGTCCATAAAAGTAGATTGTGATTAGACATAAAGAGGATTGCTTTAGGATAAGATAAGGTGATAAAGTAATTAAATAATAAGGTGATTAGAATTTTACTACAAGTTATTACCCAATGGATAATTATTACAGTACACAAGCCAGTATTAATTATCCATCGGATAATAGAGCGTACTGTAAAATTTTATTTAACTGTGTGTACAGAGATTTTATTTATCAGATAAATCTCAAAAAACGTAAACCTCGTAAACTATGTCCGGCCTCGGGTTTAGTAAGATCCCCCGTCGGCGCTTCCACAGTTTAAGGTTTTCCAGCCTTAGGGAAAACATTTCGTTTTTCCGGCTCCGCTTAGCGCGCATGTAAAATGAGAAATATATTAAAATATTTGACATTTCTAGAAAAATCCACAAAAATTCTCAAAAATCACAAATATTGAAAAATGACAATTCATCATGAAACAAACAATTTTTGAAGTGTTACATTGACTCTGCTCAGTGTGCATGCAAAATGAAGAATATATTAAAATATTCGACGTTTCTGGAAAAATCCAGAAAAATTCCTAAAAATCTCAAATATTATAAAATGACTATTTATGATGAATGAGATAATTTTTGGGATGTTACAACTCTCCCCTTCTAAAAAGAAATTTTGTCCTCGAAATTTATTCTATCTTAAAATATACGTGGATATTGTTCCTCGCAGAATGTTTCCAGATCTCTAACGCAATGCCAACGACTACCCTTGAGCTTTTGTGAGGAGTAACTTTTCTCATGTGCTTTTAGTTGTCTTGAAGCATACGCTACTACTCCTTCTATACGCACAAGCTCACGTTCCAAATTCCAATGCGAAGCATCAATAGGTACCTCAAAAGGTTCGTTGAGATCAGGCAGAATCATCACTGGTGAAGTAGTTGAGTGTTTCTTCAACCCTTGAAAATTTCTCCTATATGCATCAGCCCATACAAAACTTGACTTTCTCGTATGAGCACATGAGAAGTCTTGCCACATTGGAAAAACTCTGCAACGAGTCTCTCGTATTAACCAACTAATTCCATCTGGCTACGAATCTCCATTATAGTCATTGATCTTTCTCTTTGAAGAACTGCTTCGACTTTCAACAGATCCATAGCAACTCTTTCCTTTGAGATCATGTGACCTGATAGTTGAATTGCCTCTAACCAGAATTTGTACTTGAACAACTTCACGCATATCTTCTTTTCTTTCTTCATGATTTGAAGAATCACAACGAAAGGTTCGATACACTCCTTGCACGTTAAGAATAGATCAAAATATTACCGACAAAGACAATGACAAATTTGTTTTCAATAGGGAAGAAGATCCTATTCACGAAATCAATGAATGTTAATGACGTGTTCATTGCACAAAACGACGCTACCAAACACTTGTAGTGCCTATAACGTGTCCGAAAAGCCATCTTGAAAACATTATTCTACCTTCAAACAAACTTGATGATAGTCCAGAACATAAGTTGATCTTGGAGAAAACAATGGTGTCCTTCAATTGATTTGTCAAACCATCTTTCCTTGATCCGAACAAAATGTCTCATAGGGTAAGTTCTCACCTAATTGTGTTGCACTTGGCACAATGTTATAGTTCAAATTCGGGAACACATTTCCTCAATCGAAGTATACTAGAAACATTATAATGATCAGAAAGAAAAAGTAGGGATGTCACTTGGTTTACTACCGGACACTTCTGACGAAGAACATGATATAGTTCGATAAAATTTAGGAATGAGTTTCATGGATTCAAATCTAGGAAATTTCTGTCTCAAGAGACATTATGTTTCTGTTAGAACAGAATGACAAGACATGGTTAGAAAACATCCAATCCCTTTTCTGAGATCAAGCTTATTCACGAAGAAAGTAGATAATTGAATTGGAAAAAAGGTTCTAATTTCTAGCGACAATAGGATCGTTTTAAACAAACTTGTGTAATAAAAGCAGGCTTGTAAACCAAAATAGTAATATTAGGGTCGAAAGGAAGTAAATACACAGACAACCCAATTCTAGAAATGAACTCTTAAAATTTCATTGGAATATTTCAACATGATATAGTTAGAAGATAACCAATCCCTTTTTTTTTTAACCTTACATCTAATTTGTAAAAGAAGTAAACAAATCAGATCAACAGAAGGATTCAGTCTTTAACAGATCATAAAAATAATTTAAACGACTCGGCTACCATCAGCAAGTTCTTATAGCAGAACTAGAAATAACTTAGTCAAAAGATGACAAAGATACAAACGATCCTAATAGATTCATACAATCATATATCACAAGGGAATGAGTTATCCCCAGAATTATACAATGAAATCACAGGGTTATCTACTGTAGCACAGTCCTCCTTTTCATTTCGGTCTTTAGTCTGGGTGGAGGAATTAACTCTCCCTTGTTCGTGAGATTTTGAGGTGCATACATCTCTGATGGAAGGCTTCATCCATTGTGAAGTACAATTCCTAGCCACATGTCCTTGCTTTCCGCACTTGAAACATATTATTCCTCGATCACACAGTCCCTCGTTAAGTGGTCCTTTCCGCACTTCTTACACCTTGGTAATGATACCACGGTTGGATTGGATTTACTACCACTCGCGCCTCCTTCGTGTGTTTGCTGTCGTTGTTGCTCCCTCGGTCGCCATGAATACGGTTTCCACTTACGCTGATTGATCTTTCTATTATTCCTTCTTTGGAACTTAGGCAATCCTAAGTTCCCCCAAAATTGACTTTCTTCTAACAAATTCTAAACCTCAACTTCCAATTCCTGCTGTTATGCGGCCCTCTGATCCTAGTGTGTTGTTACATCAACCATTCTTTGCATTACTTTGGCTGTCGCAATCGTACCATCATTGTTATTCCCCGCATTCAGACGCTTATGTCTACCCCGAGCCATTGCCTTCCTTCAAAGGCAAACAAATCAAAACATAAGGAAAATCAAAAGCAATCAATCCAAACATTATTGTCTCCTTTTGGAAACCAAATACAAAGAGTCACACAACCCAACAAGACAAACCCAAAAGACTCTAACTTGAGCTCTTTCATTTTGCCTTCTCTGGCGCGACCTCCTGTAAGTCTTTATCTTCCAATTAAGTCCTTGAACCATACCTACGCCAAATATTCTTCTCCCAAGAGAATCCAGTTCTCCACAATGTCTTGGACGCTTCAGTCCACAAACCTTACAAGTCTTATTTAACTACCCATTTCTAACCCATTGGCTCAAACAATTCTAGAGGTAACACAACAAGGGTATAAATGCAAGTAAACCCTAGACAAGTTTAGCCATACCAACTGAGCTTCTTACTAAAAGAACTTCTATATGCTTAATACGCCTAGGTTCATAGTTTTTCGTCCACACAGAACATTACACATTGAGTGGGCCAATACTCAATATCATGTGTCTATACAACAGTAGCTACCAACATTCAACCTATGGCAAGTCATGCCTTCCTTTCCCAAATGTCTCAACCAAGAGATAAGGAAGTGCACAACACACTAAGAAACTTCTAACATGTCTAAGCATAGTCAGTCCATACCCTAACTCAACAGGATGAACTGAGCTCTGATACCACTTAATGTAACACCCCTCGATTTAATAACCACGGCACAATCGTCATTATACCATGGATACTAAATTTTGGCGTGCTACACCTTTCAAATTCTATTAATCCAAATTAAACCTTTGTGCATATACAGAAAATATAACCCACGGATGAAATAATACATAAGCCATTATTAGCACATATAATTCAACAAGGCAAGATCAAAATACAGTTCATAGGACTTGATAATTAATTTAAAGCATACATAGAGCGACGCATTTCACATACCACTCAAATAAAATACATCAAGTTGGACTTCAAAATAAAGGTATACTCAAATTACACCTTAATATAAGTAATGCAGAAGGGAACATAAACTACCCATAAAGACATCCACATCTAAGGAGTTGGGTACTCCATCAGATCCACCTCAGGATCCTTCCCTGCGTCACCTGAAGACACAAAAATAGGATAGAGTCCCGCGAGCAGGTGCCTTAGCAACTGATGCCATTGAATCCTCGTGGTCTCTAGGAGTGTGAAGCGGATCACCCTATAGCTCCTGAATAAGTAGAGCAAACTCCAGATGCACTGATGTAGTAAGAGTCAGGATAGGGTCTCCATCATGAGTCCTCCTCATAGTCAAGATTAGGTCTCCAACGTACCGTATACGCTCTCCAGCCCAGTCGACTCGCCACGCATTGGCGCCACCAGTGAACACAATCCTAACGAACCCAATAGAACCCCTTCTTGACGACATCACCAAATATAAGAGGTCAAACCAAGTAAAATCCGAAAGGAAATCAACTGCGTCCCCTCAATAGTCTTTAAATGAGAATTACATAGGACAAGGATAACGCATACAAGAGGTGAGATACCCAACTTTATTACCAAAATAGCAGTAAGAAACACAACGAAAGATAATAATGCTTTTCACATATAACAATATTAAGTACAAGCAAATAACATCATGTTGATACATGAATATTTCAGAATAATAAACATAATCATATTATCACGGAGATATCGCAAGTCAACAAGCATAATTACATTTTCAATCAGTAAGTGATTCAACAATGTACATCACAATATATGAATATTAACTATGCCATGACAGTATGTATGATGACCATGCATATGCACAATGCGTATGCTGACCATTCTCATGTACAATGTACTTATTTCCTACTCCATGGAGCTAGACATAAGGTTCGGAGATAAACGTCCCAAAAGATCTTTCCCCCCTAAATAGACAGTCTACGCCGAGCAACGAAAAGTAATAGTGTTTGTCGAGTCCTCGTCGTGTGTTGCAACGGATCACCATGGCCAGGGGTATACAATGTGATAACATAATCATTAAGTGGATCACCATACACAAACGCCCTCTGAGATCCAGTGATGGATCGCATTATCCTGTAAGTTCTCGCTCACTCCTTAGGCATAAAACACCACAACAATATGATGCTCAAATGCCTATTCAATGAAATCAAATCACATCTGACTCAATAGTCTATCTGATGTTTCCAGGGTCCAGTTCATCTGCCCAATAGCACAATGATGCCAATGCACGTTCTCTCAGAGAATCTCAATTATACAAATTCAAGAATCATGCATTTTAAAATCATAAGCCAAAATAGTCATCAACAGATTTGGGTCCTACTCATGGGCCCGATAACAAAGTCGTCATTCATAATTAATTTAGGACATACCATTATCTCATAAAGTTTTATTATTGTTCTTCTCTTTGTCCTTAATAAGATTCATTTCATTAAATGTCTTATGATTCTCAAAGTCTCACTTACACTCTTAATTCTTGTTTCTCTAATTCAATTAGTCATTCTCTTTATTCGTAATAAAACTTATTTAATTAAGTGTCTTATGATTCTCAAAGTCTCACTTTAATTTAGCATTTCTTATGAAATTTTTCTCTAGAGGAATTCTCTCATTTTGTTAAGTTCCTTACTTTAAATTTAGTCACGTTTACTTAGAAAATTATTCTAAGACTTTCCAAGTTTCACACATCTTTATTCTTTTCTTAGGTTCAAAGAATCCCTTTAAGTTATCAAATTGATTTTTTTCCATTTCATTGTTAACTACTTAATCACTTGATTAATAAAATTTTAAAGTTGTGAAAAGTTACATGGTTAGGCCCTAAATAGTCTTAGAGGCCGTGAGCCTCTCTAAGGCTAGGAACCTCAAATTTTCATTTAATGTATTACATGTTATTCTTTTGATTAACCATGCTTCCATCTTGTTACAATTTTTCACCAAGAACACCCTATTTTAGGGTTTATGGCCGTGAGCCTCTTAGAAAAGGGCTAGGGTTATTTTCTTCCATTTCAAGTTTTCAATTCAATAAGAATCAATCCAAGATTAACAATGTATACCAATATAACCAATAAATCACATTGAGCCAAAATCAATACAAGAATCATAAAAGAAAGCACACAACCAAGACAGTAACCTTATCATGGATTCTCTCATAACTAACACACAATACAAGTTTCCACTACCAATAGAGGTTGAAGTGGATCATCTCCCTCTTACCAAGAAAGAAAACTAGCAACGAAACTCCCTTGAAACTTTTTGCAAAATTCGGACTCTACCACCACCAAAACCCTAGGACATCAAACTTTCACAATAAACAAATCAAACCATAAAAGAGAAGTTCTTGGTCACCAAGATGACCAAGAATCATGAAAATAAGGAGAGAAAATGGGAAAAAAGTCACAAACTTTACCTTAAAACTCCAAATCTTAGGACTTTGTGGAAGAAGATGAAAATGGTGGATTTAGGTGATGGTCACAAAAGAGAAAATGTTTACAATGATGAAAAGATGTAAGAAACAAGGTTGGTGGAGCAAGAAAACATTTTTGGCCAAAAATGGTGGGTTTGACCGTGGAAGAGGAGAGGAAATGGAGAGGGAAGGTTGAGTTCTTTGTAGGTGATTTTAAAAATAAGAGAAAAGCTTGAATGAAGAGATGAATCCAAGTAAAATGGTTACTTGAAAACAAGCAATAATGGTGGGGGAAGGAGTGGTGCAGTTATGAGGTTTCTAGAGAGAAGTAGGAGAGAATTTCATTTGAGGGGAAAAGGTGAAGCTTAGAGAGAGAAAGTGATAGTTGGAATAAAGATGATGACTTCTTGATTTTTGAAATTAGAATGGTTAATGTGATTGAGTGAAACACAAAATTTTTTTGGGCTCCAAAAACCCTTCATGGCCGTGTGGCCTTAGGAGAAATGGGAGGTAAATTTTGTGTCACCAAATTAGGGTTAGCTTGGGAGTCCACAAAAGTAGATTGTGATTAGACATAAAGAGGATTGCTTTAGGATAAGATAAAGTGATAAAGTAATTAAATAATAAGGTGATTAGAATTTTACTACAAGCTACTACCTAATGGATAATTGTTGCAGTACATAAGCTAGTATTAATTATCCATCGGATAATAGAGCGTACTGCAAAATTTTATTTAACAGTGCGTACAGAGATTTTATTTATCAGATAAAACCTCAAAAAATATAAACCTCCTAAACTATGCCCAATCTCGAGTTTAGTAAGATCCCATCGACCCTTCCACAAGTCAAGGTTTTCTAGCCTCAGGGAAAACATTTCGTTTTCCCGGCTCCGCTCAGTGCACACGTAAAACGAGAAATATATTAAAATATTTGACATTTTCAGAAAAATCCACAAAAATTCTCAAAGATAAAAAATATTAGAAAATGACTATTCATCATGAAACAAATAATTTCTGAAATGTTACACTGACTCTGCTCAGTGTGCATGCAAAATAAGAAATATATTAAAGTATTCGACATTTCTAGAAAAATCCAAAAAAAATTCTAAAAATCTTAAATATTATAAAACGACTATTTATGATGAACGAGATAATTTTTGGGATGTTACATATTTTGCTATGTGCTTAATGGTAATTAATTATTTAATTTGTTGTGCTTAATTTACATACTATAACAAAATTGATCTTTATGAGAGCATAATGAATTAATAATCAATGACTAACGCCTATGAATCCAAAAATGGTGTATACTAAAGAAAGTACTTTGAATTGTGTTGTAGGGTGACTATTAGCTCAAGTATGCATTGAAGTGAAATACAGCAATGCTACTTGAGGTTGGGAAATTTTGAAATGGTCCAAGTTCTCCAAGAGTAATGAAAACATAAAAGGATGACATGGAGAACCACAACATTCTCAGGGAGCCTTAAGACATGGATGTTGGATTCACTTACCAAAACTCAAAGTACATTTTTGGTGACACCAATCTATTATCTTTATTTATGTTTTAAATTGAATATCATGTGATATTTGGAGAAGTAGAGAGTTGTATTATGCCTTAACATGCCTAACATAAAGATTGCATTCCCTAAAATGCCTCTATAAGTTTTGATGATGATCATGTTTTACTTGATAAACTTAAATCTTAGTTTGAAAATGCTTAAACTATGCTTTTGGATTCAAGTGCATATGTCCTTATTTTGTTCTTGTTAGAGCTAACACTGCATAGTTGATAATGTAGTACATGTTTTACATTATATATCAACCTAAATTATGCTTGTAAATGGGCTTAAATGATATTTGATGATAGCTTATGATTTAGAGAACTTTTGAAGTTAACTTTGCAAGTCTCTCTATGTGTTTCAAATGTAGCAATCAAATATTGAAATGCCGAGCATAAGTGGATAAAGAGAAGCGTTGGATGAAAAGGGACATGAGGAGACTTTTTTCAAGTGCAATGGAATGGAGTACTCAAAGGAAGAAAACTCAAAATTAAAGGATCAATAAATAAAGAGCATCACTCTCTATCCAACTCAATAACTATCTCTATCCCTAAACTATTGTTGTGTTCTATATGCTATGGATTGTATGATACTTGTTGATAAATTAATCTTAAATGATTAGATGTTTTCTTTACATGAGAAGTATGCTTAGCATTGACAAAGTGCTCAGTTGGATATTAACTTGCTAATTTTGTCATTGCATATAGGGTGGATGATATTACTTCTATACATGCTTTGATCCATGTAGCATATTTCATCAAGTGAATGTTTGATATCTACATATAGCATATTTCATCAAGTGAATGTTTGATATCTATAATTCTCTTGATCTATGGTTTCTTAGTGGTATAACAACTATGAGAATCATGCTCTTATTTTTTTAAAAAAAATTGTTTCTAGTTTAATTAAAAAGTTTTTAAAGAAAAATCTCTTATCATATTTGAAAGAAGTTTTTCAAGTTCCATATCCTTGAGAATCATTTGAATTTATCTTAAGACCTTGAAAGTTTTTTCACCTCCTAATTGTCTTGAAAATTTGGAAATCATTAGATATGTTCTAAATGTAGTACTCTCTTTATTTATTTTGAAAAGTTTTATTAAATCCTGAGAGAATGATTAAGAAAGTTTCCAAATTAATTTTTTGAATTGTTCTATAGAGCTCATCTTGATACTTCAAAAAATAAGCCTTGTTCTTCAGAATGTTTTATTTTCTCAAGGCTCTTGTTTAATGAGAAGAGAGGAGATGTACTTTCAAATGTTCCTTTGACTTAGGTTTAATCACTCTTAAGGGATATATGATTCTAATATAAAATCTATCTACCCTTCTAAAATGCTTTTGAAAATGAAATGTGCTCTTATAAAATTCTTTCTGAAAGGGAGAAAAGTTTTAAAATAGTTTTGATTGATGGATTAAGAATAAGAATCTTTTGCCTTGCTTTATTTTATGATAATGTGCTTACATGGTCTAGGCATACATATTTCACTTTATCCATCTTGTACTTCAATAAGGGGGAGCCTAGCTCTTAAGTTGTTTGTATCTCTTAGCTTACATCCATGTTTGACATATTGTTATTGTAAAAATCAGAGGAAATCCTCTTTTGTATTTCCCTTGAATCAGAATAATTACAAGTAGCGGTATATTTAGAAGTAAAACTAACACTAATCTGGGAGTCTTAATGAGAGGAGTAAAGTCCTCTTCCTAAAAATTAGTAAAAATAGAATAATAGGGATTTGATGTACATGAATCCCATAAAGAATAAAACAATAAATGGCTACAACTAGCAATCTATAAATAGAAGGATTTGCTAATTATGCTAACCCTGTAAATTAGGAATTATAATTCTTATTAATTAGGAACTGATATCTAACACTCCCCCTCAAGCTGGGTATCTGCTGTTTGATGACAAGAGGGAATGTGATCCAGTCTGATGACCTCATCATCAATTTTTTCTTTTATGAAATGTCAGTTAATCTCAATATGTTTAGTTCTATCGTGATGAACAGGGTTTTTAGCAATAGTAATAGCAGTTTTGTTGTCACATAAAACTGTCATAGTATGGTCTGAAGGAATATCAAGTTCCTTTGTAACCGTATTCCTTGACAAATACCATGGGCCATAGCCTTGAATTCTGCCTCAGCACTGCTTCTAGCCACCACAGATTGCTTCTTGCTTCTCCACATAACCAAGTTACCCCACACATATGTACAACACCCAGTAGTGGATTTCTGGTCAGTTACTGATCCTGCCCAGTCTGCATCAGTAAATACTTCAACATCTCTGTTGGGATTCTTTTTGAAATGGAGTCCTCTACCAGGGGTCTTTTTCAGATACTAAAGAATTCTATTTACAGCCTTTATATGATTCTCAGTAGGATTGTTCATAAAGTGACTTACCATACTCACAGAAAACCCAATATTTGGTCTAGTATGAGTCAAATAGATTAATTTCCCTACCAATCTCTGGTACCTGTCTCTATTGGTTGGAGGACTTTCTTCTTGGGCTCCAACTTTTCATGTTGGTTCCATTGGAGTGTCTACGAGTTTGCATCCCAGCATACCTATTTCTCGCAGTACGTCCAGTGTATACTTCCTTTAAGACATGAAGATTTTATCTTTGGAGCGAGCCACTTCCATCCCGAGGAAGTACCTGAGGAGGCCTAAGTCCTTGACTTCGAGCTCCTTTGCCAAAGAGCTCTTGAGATGTGCTGTCTCTTCATGATCATCACCTATGATTATGATGTCATCTACATAGACTATGAATAATGCTATTTTTCCTTCCACCGAGTGTTTGACAAATATAGTATGATCTGTCTGGCACTGGATGTACCCATATTTCTTTACCACTCGAGTCAGTTTATCAAACTAAGCACAGGGTGACCGCTTAAGACCATAAAGTGACTTCCGAAGTCTACACACCTTACTGGAAATTTTTGGTTTTTCCAGTCTATGAGGAATTCTTATATAAACCTCCTCCTCTAATTCACCATTCAGAAATGCATTTTTTATATCTAGTTGGTGTAGAGGCCAATCTAGATTTATTGCCAAAGATAGAATAACTCGAACAGAATTGAGTTTTGCCACTAGGGCAAATGTTTCCTCATAATCGACCCCATAAGATTGAGTGAATTCTTTTGTAACTAACCGAGCTTTATACATGTTCACGCTCCCATCTGTGTTATATTTGACTAAGAAAATCTACTTGCACCCAACTGGTTTCTTTCTTTATAGTAACATCATAAATTCCCAAGTACCATTCTTCTCTAATGTATGAACTTCATCTTCTATTGCAGCCTTCCATTCTGGTTGTTTAAGGGCCTCTTGAACATCTCTTGGTTTCTTCACACTGTCTAGAATAGTGATAAAAGCCTTGTACTCTTGTGATAGTTTTTCATAAGATACATAGTTGCTAATAGGATGTTGAGTGCATGATCTTACTCCTTTTCTTAAGGCAATTAGCTGATCAAGATCAAGAATTGTTGGGCAAGAGTTATCAAGTTCTGTAATAGACATGGAATAAGGGATTATGTTACCTATATATGCTTCTGTGGACTCTAGATTCTAGGCAGATTCCTAGCTTTGCCTCGAGAAAGGACAGATTTCTAGCTCCCTTTGAGATTTCTGTCTCCTTGAGTACACGAGTAAATTCTTATCAGCTTGTGTAGTGAGAGAAGAGGTTGGATCAATAGGAGAAGGTTTTGCCACTTAAGTTTGGATGGTTATAGGTAAGGTGTAACATCCTGAAAATTCTTTATTTCATTATAAACGATCTTTTTATAATATTTATGATTTTTAGGAATTTTTGTGGATTTTTCTAGAAATGATGAATATTTTAATATATTCTTCATTTTGCGTGTACACTGGGTGGAGCAGGGGAAACTAGAATATTTTCCCTGAGGCTGGTAAACTTTGAACTGTCAACGTGTCAACGGGGGATCTTACTAAACCCGAGGCCAGGCACAGTTTGTGAGGTTTACATTTTTTTGAGGTTTTATCTGTTAAATAAAATTGCGATATCATAAAATCATCTGATGAATAATAAAATATTATTTTCATCAATTGTAAATTTTATTCACTGAGAAAATAATTTTGCAGTGTAATTAATCATCTGTCAGATGTATTTAATTTGGAGACAAGCTTACTCTGTGCTTTATCGAGGAGTGCATGAAGCTTCTCAAGGAAGCTTCCTCCAACCATTATTTTTATCATTTCTCTCTCCTCCCAATTTGTGCAGCACGTTTGAAATTAAGGGGGTCTAATTCATTTCCTTTTCTCACATTTCCTCTCCTCCCAATAGGCAGCTACTATTCACTCATCTTCTCTCTTCTCTTTCACCCTACAGCAGCAACACCATCCACCCACACCTTCATTTTGTTCTTCAAACCGTCCCAATCTTAGCACCATTTTGTGTTTGGAGAACCACCATCATTGAGGAAATCAGCTTCAAGGTTCTGCCATTTCCTCCATCTTCATTCTCCTACGTCTTCGAATCTTAAAGGTTGGAGCTTTAAGGTAAAGCTCTTAGCTTTTTCTCCCTCTCTTCTCTTTTTCATAACCCACTGTCATTTTGATGACAATGGGTATCCATTTCAATATTAGGATTCTGATTCTTGCAAGTTTAAATGTTTAAGGATTTCCTGGAAGTTAGAAATGAAATCCTGACCAAAAAGGAGCCACCTTTCTTTGTGCTTCTCCAAGGTAAGAGGAAGACACTCCTCCTCAACCTCTTTTAGCATTTAGGGACGTTGTTTGTGATTGGTATTGAGATTCATTTCTGTTTGTATGCTGCTGGTGATGTATACATATGCTAGTTGATTGTTTTATGTGTTTTGATATATTTATGTGTACTGGAACGTATAATCTAAAAGGAACGCAGTCGGGCTGGCTCTCGGATGGCCACGCCTTGAGATTAAAATTTTGGGATTCTTGGTGAGAAATGGTAATAACTTGAGTTTCTGACCATTAAGTGTAATGTCAAAATCTGTCGAGTATGAACTCCTGGCCAAACCCGTCGAATGTGATGTCTTGATCACTTAGTCAAATGTTCGAATCCATTGAGTATGAACTCCTGGCCAAACTCGTCGAATTTGATGTCTTGATCACTTAGTAAAGTCAAAATTCGTCGAGTATGAACCCCTGGCCATACCCGTCGAATTTGATTCCTGGTCATTTAGTGCAATATCAAAATCCGTCGAATTAGAGTTCTGACCAGTGTTTTTTTTCGTCGGTTCGACACTTGGGAGATTTCTCCAACGTCGGCACCTACATCCGTCGAAATTGGACTTTTGCTAACCTTCTGGAAAAATTTGACAGTTTTGATCTCTGTTCGACAGAACCTCCATCTGACAGAAATTGGTTTTTATCCAATCTTGTTATAAAATGTTCTCTCATCTTTCATCCTTCTGCCATGTTAGTTTTCATCGAATGGCAGCCTCAATTTTCCACCAAATGCATTGTCTCCATCGAATTCACAACTATGGTTTATCACCCAATACCTAGCAATTAAATCTGTGACGTTGTTGGTGATTCTGGCCATGTATCTTCCTGGATTCAAAACCCTTGGATTAATAAAAGCACATAAATCATAAATGATTGGATGACTAGAGATTAAGTAGGGATTCATAAACAGGGAAGAGCATGAGTATGGGTGAGCTTTTGAGGCACATAATGAATTTAATGGTTGACTTTTATCATGACTATGAATGAAAATTGTGGATATCCTTAAAATGTACTATTGGATTGTTGTATACCCGTGAATGGGATCAGATCTTGTTGATAAATGATATGATATGCATTTGAAGCATGATGGGCCTAGTTGGTCATGAGGAGTATGATTGTGTCATGCATTGAACAAAAAGAAAGAGATTGTCCGTTGGACTTGGTTAAGGCCGGTAGCCTAGGAGTTGAACTTACACCTTTGTGCGAGTGCGAATAGACAAGTGTAGGTTACTTGTAGACCTTGGGGGCGTCAGGGTGTGGGTACCTCACAATGGGTAGCTGGTAGCTCTCTGTCTGTGGGGAAGACCGATGCAAACACACTGACGATCTGGACCGAGACGCTGTCCTATGTCAAGATTGTTGGGAATTCTTGCGGATACAACACGCAGCGGAAAACAGGGATTCCCACCGAGGATCCATGCGAAAAAGCCATAATCTGAGTTTTTAAAGGATTTACCTCTTGAAGCGTGAATCACTAACACCGTAATAGAAATGATGTCTCTGCGGTATCCACACGAACAGACTCACGAACGTCCAACGTCCGCAAAGAGGAGCCTCACGTCTCTCACACAGTGCTAGCTGCGAAGAGAAGAGAAAAAAACCTGTCGCTCTCTCACTCACTATTCGTAGGTGCGGCTAGGGTTCAGAATTATATATCTTAGCAGCTTCCTTAGCAAAGACTATTTATAATAGTGAGCGCCTTAAGTGAGTGTGAGCAAAGCAGAAGGTAAGTCAGTGCAACCCTAGACCCATTTGTTATGAGTCTGGCCCATATTTGAATCCGAGTCCAACTTGGATCCATTGCTCCAATTTTAGTCTGCTCTATGTGTGTGACCCTGCAGGTTCTTATTACGTTGGCAGTAATATTAAAATCCCATTTTAATATTACAAGTAGTGAGCGGTATCTAGCAATACATCGCTGCTACCCAAGTAATAAGAATGTTAGTGATTTGACATAACCTTTTCGTGACCAATGTTTCCGTGTCGTTTAGTCCCTTTGTCAAGATATCTAGATTGAACACAAGGCATGGAATGCGTCACCCTTGTATAGTCCAATCATTTGTTTCCTGATACTCGAGTAGACTTTGTAACAACAAATGAGATC
Source organism: Ormosia semicastrata (assembly GCA_029884595.1). Classification (NCBI taxonomy): domain Eukaryota; kingdom Viridiplantae; phylum Streptophyta; class Magnoliopsida; order Fabales; family Fabaceae; genus Ormosia; species Ormosia semicastrata. The sequence goes on from JAQQTO010000060.1 coordinate 85,445,465, forward strand.
AATATCTCATATTGACTCATTTGAGCATGGCCATGCATTTCGCAGTCTCACTCAATCAGGGGGCCCGAAGATATCGCTCCTGTTATGTAGGAGTGACAAATTCCATCTAGGTCACTCACATCCCTCTGCATGATTTGTGGTATGTCCAATAACCAACTTTATAATCACCTTGTTACAGATGACGTTTGATGGCATTAAAACACACAACTCCTCATGTAGGAATCGTAGTGATTTCAGGTCAAAGGACCACAAACACCATTTGTCACTATGAGAATCGCTATGACACTCACGTAACGATCCATGTAGCGTTTTCATGGTGGGTCAGTCCAGTACATCATTACTCTAATATGTACCCATGTGAAGACTTGATATCTCATATCCATGACCCGTGAGATGCGGTCATCAGTCTCTACACATAATAGTCTTAATGTATTATTGTTGTCCTAATTAACAATAATACTTGACTAGGGACATTTAAGAATAGTGTTGTAACCAAAAAGGATCTCACGATCAAGTCATCCACTTGATGTCCTATGGCATCAAACTTACTATTCTAAGGACTTTATTATGTTTATTAAAAAAGAACACAATAAATGAAATGCCTCATATATAAAATAGCATAATAGAATGTATGTAAATACAGAAAATGTATTAGCCTCTAGGGCATACACCAACAGAGATCTGTGTAGAATGTCTTGTAAAATGTCATGATGTACAAAATGATAATTTGAGAATTTTAGCACTTGAGGGCCTGGGCAGCCAAGAATACAGACATACCTCCTGATCGTTCTCTCCGACTATTTTGTGTCTAGCTCCATAGAGTAGGATTTTGGTTATTGAGGGCACGTGTGCATAGTGAGTCCATGAATTATCTGGCATACATTGTTATTATAATTGGAACTGTTGTACCTCTGATATATCTGTATGTACATGACTGCCTGGAACTGTTTGGTTGATCATAATTGCCATTGAATGTTTATTACCATTATTGCTGTCATAAATGCTATGTGGGCACTTTGCGCCGTTTGGTTTCTCGATGCTATGATTGGTAATGATGGTAGGATGCCTTACCTCTTCTCTATCTCTCCACTTCTGTTTTGTCCGTATACTGCACTCTATAGAAGACAACTGCAAGGAACTGGAAGCTCCCGACTTCCCTGGTTTTTGGCCTCATCTTGACTGAGCGACTGCAGAAGAACATAGAGCCAAGCACGCAAAGATTTTTGGGAGATGTGCGCCTGACCTTCTTGGGAGGGCCAGAGTACTGGTACATCAACTATGGTTCTGAGCGTTACGTCTATACGGGGGATGTGTCGTTATCTCTAGCCTGGAGGCGTCATGAGCTGCCTGTCTTCACCTGCTGTATTAGTTTACGTATGGAGTTTCAGCTATCGATACGCGAGATGTGGGGTGACCGTTATTTCACTCCACGGGAAGACTCTTTTCGTTCCACAGCTCGGGCCCCGTCCCATGACTCTGCAATTCCTATGGTGATTTCCTCTGACGAAGAAGATCATGAGGAAGATCCCGAAGAAGTTCCTGAGGACGACCCCGAAGAGGATCCTGAAGAGGACCCTGACTCGATTCCTCCTCACTTGAGGGACTGACTTTACTTGTAGCTACTGAGGGCTACCAGTATTTTATTTTGGGGGCCTGATGTTTTGTCTGTAGTGGGCTATATATTCTGATACCGTAGGGATATGTATGTATAATCCTTTGGGGGCAGGTATAGTTTTGCTTTTTGATATGCCAGGCTTTGTAACTAAACATTTGATAATTATATATATATATGAATGAAATGTTAATTTTCCATGTATATCTCATCACTGTGGATATTGATTATCGTTAACGTAAATGTAAAGAACAAAGGAAAAAAATATACTTGCTAATTTAATTACCCAACTACAATTGAGTAAATGTATATATTATTAAAATGAACCGGGTCTTAACTCACATAAATTTTATTTCCGCATTGTAATTGAAAGTGAGATGTTCCCTTGGATTTAAAAAGGGGCGTCACATAAGGGTTCAGCCACTTGATTTTGAGTAGGTGAGGATATTATGAGTATCTCGGGTGCTCAGTTTCAAAAAAGTTAGGATTCTGTAATTGTCCTCTCCCCTTGAATGTTAACTTTGGGATAGTAAGGTTGATGCTCAAAGAAGGCCACATCCATGGAGTGGTAGAATTTTTTGGTGGCAGGGGAATAGCATTTGTAGCCCTTTTGGTTTGGTGAGTATTCAAGAAATATGCATTTCATAGATTTAGGGTCTAATTTGCTTTGGTTAGGCTAGTGGTCATGGACAAAAATAGTACATCCAAAAATTTTCAGGGGTATGGATGTTAGGAAACAGGTGTTTGGGTATATAGACAACAAGGAAGAGCATGAGGTGTTGAAGGTAAGGGCTTTGGAAGGCATTCTGTGGATTAGGTAGGCTGCAGAAAGGACAGCTTCACCCCAAAAATGGTTTCGGACATTTGTGGCTTGCATGAGAGACCTAGTCACCTCCATTAGGTGCCGATTTTTCCTCTCAGCAATCCCATTTTGATGAGGGGTGTCTACACATGAACTTTGATGGATAATTTCATTTTTCTTAAGATAGGACCCGAGAATGGTGTTATAATATTCCCTACCATTGTCAGTTTGAAGGACTTTAATTTTGGCCTAAAATTGGTTGTGAATCATGTTATGGAAGTTTTCAAAATTTTGTCCCACTTCTGCTTTTTATTTCAAAAGAAATACCTAAGTAACACTTGTGTGATCATCAATAAATGTGACTACCCATCTAGAACCGGTTATGTTGTTGACTCTAGATGGTCCCCATACATCACTATGAATTAATGAGAAAAGATGAGGTGGTTTATATGGTTTAGTAGGATAAGAACTACGAGTATGCTTGGATAATTGACAAACTTCACACTGGAATAATTTAGAATTTTTATTGAATAATGAAGGGAACAATTTTTCAAGGTAGACAAAGTTGAGGTGGCCTAAACGGTAATGCCATAACATAACAAAATCTTTTTTACTACCACTAAGGGAAGTGACTACACAAGCATGATTATTTGGTTTCCTCTTAGAGTCATCAACCCATCGGAAGTAGAGCCCTGCACATTCTTTAGCATTGCCAATCATCTTTCCCAAATCCAAAGCCTGAAATTCACATATGTAAGGTAGGAATTTAGTAACACAATTAAGGTCCTTAGTCAATTTACTTATGGACAGTAAATTGCAGTCTAGTTTAGGAACATAGAGAACAGAGTTAAGAGTGATATTCTATGATACAACAACTGAACCTGTACCAGCCACCTTAGAAAGTATTCCATCTGCAATTTGGACTATTGAATTGTTGTGACATGGTGAATATTTTTCAAAAATAATAATATCCCCAATCATATGATCTGAAGCTCCTGAGTCTACTATCCATGAATTTGATCTCCGTTGACTAACATTAAGTGCACTTAGGGAATTACCTTTCTATGCTACAGATGTTGTACTATTACTAGTACCAGTGTTTTGTGGACTTTGTTGTAGTAGTTTCTACAGTATCTCCATCTGCTCCTTGCTGAAAGGGCTTGTTTCTGGTGCAATGGACATCTTGTCAGCTTTAGGTGTACTGATAGTGGCTGTATTGCCACAATTTTCGCTTCCTTGAAATGGCTTCATATCTGCTGGTCTTCCATGGAGTACCCAACAAATTTCCCTAATATGGCCTATTTTTCTACAGTGATCACACTAAGGTTGTGATTTGTTTTTTTTATGGTGATTGGACTGGTTTGGCTAATGTCCTCTTGCTGTTAGGGCTAAACTCTCATGGTTGAGGGATAATGTTGGGCCTCCCATCATAATTTTCCTTCTACTTTCCTCCTTTTTCACCTTTGAGAACACTTCACGAACACTTGGGAGGGGTTTATTTCCAAGGATCCTTCCACGTACTTCATCAAGGTCCTTGTTAAGTCCAAGAAGAAATTTGTAAATTCAGACTTTCTCCACAAGTTTCTTGTACTGTTTGCTGTCTTCAAGGCACTACCACTCAACTTCCTCATAGATGTCAAGTTGCTGGCAGTAGCGAGTGAGAGTGGTGAAGTATGCGGTGACAGTGGAGTTTCCTTGTCGTATATCATGGAGGAGACTTTTGATTTCGAATATTGCTGAGGTATTATCCACATTTGAGTAGGTTTCTCTGGCTGCATCCCATATCTCCTTTACAATGCTGTAATACATGAAACTTTCTCCGATTTCATTTATCATTGAGTTTAGCAGCCACGACATTACTAGGTTGTTCTTAAGATTCCATTTTCGGTGGCTAGGATCATTCTTTTTTGACTATTTGATATCATCGGTCATGTATTCTTCCTTTCCCTTTCCTTGAAGGAAGATTCGAACAGAGCGCGCCCATTGGATGTAGTTCTGACTATTGAGTTTATGGCCAATAATAGGGAGAATGGTACCTTTGATCAGGCTGGTGGTGTTAGGGTTGCCAGCCTCCGATTTAAGCACCACAGTGGTATACCGTTCATCAGCCATGGATGAACAGTGGCTTTGGATTCAAATGTGGTTAAGATTGAGCTTTGATACCATGTAAAAATCAGAGGAAATCCTTTTTTGTATTTCCCTTGACTCAGAATAATTACAAGCAGTAGTATATATACAAGTAAAACTAACACTAATCTAGAAGTCTTAATGAGAGGGGTAAAGTCCTCTTCCTAAAAATCAGTAAAAATAGAATAACAGTGATTTAATGTACGTGAATACCGTAAAGAATAAAACAATAAATGGCTACAGATAGCAGTCCATAAATAGAAGTATTTGCCAATTATGGCTGACCCTGTAAATTAGGAATTGTAATTCCTATTAATTAGGAACTGATATCCAACAGCTATCATATGCTAAATGTTGATGTACCAAAATATGACAAGCTTTGCATGAATAATCTTTTATATCTTGAAAGCATGCTTGTTTCATCTCTCTATTCTTGAATCATATGTAGAATCAAATAGGGGGAGATAATTATGTTTTGAATAACTTGAAGAAGTTTTTAGTTTTGATGATCCTACTCTTTTTGGCAACATGAGTTTTATCTATAAGGGGAGAGAAAATATTATCTTTCCTTCCTAAGCTTTTTTGTTGATGTCAAATAGGGGGAGTGAGAATTGGAAAGAAAAATATGTTCTTGTACTTATTGTTTGATATGCTTACACGAATATCTATTTTTCTGTATTACTCAACATATTTTTTCTTTAGTGATTTGTCATCATCAAAAAGGGGCAGATTGTGGAAATAAGTTTGCCTCAATGGTTTCATATGTTAAGTTTTGATGATGACAAATACAAGACAAAAAGAATGATATTTATATATATGCTTAATAGATTATTTTGGATCATGCATGATCATGCACTCCATCTTGTTATATTTCATATGAGAATCATGCATATTCTTTATAGCATCTTTTATAGGATATATCCAATAATATGTTATATGAGTGGTATTAAATTAATATTGGATTTTGCTCTATATAAATGAAAATATGCAAAGTGTACTTTGTTGCATTCTATTTAGAGCATATTTATTAGTAATTGACAAATGTCTTATTTGGATGTGTTTATGAAAGCCTTATATATATGTTAGACTAACTAGAGTTATACATTTATTTATCATGCATATGAAGATATTGAATTATGAATTTGGACTAACTATGTTTGTTTAAGTGAGCAATACTTTGTAGGATAGTCCAAGTACCAAGAGTGAGCATTGTAAGAAGAAAACAAAAGATCCCAATTATGCTCAACTTAAGAAGAATGAGAATGATAAGATGTTCCAAACATTTGTAAGATTTGAAGAGAAGAAATTTGTGGAAGCTTGTCAAGTCAACAATTAAGTTTAAAACCATTACTTCAAAGATCTTTTGCATCTCACTGAGCCACTCCTTAGCTTTAGCGAGATTGTACTCGCTTCTAAAAGGTGGAGGCTTCGTCTGATGGAAAGCTTTCAAGTCTTGGAAATTTTGATTCCTTCTGACTTGTTGTACTTCCTGAACTAGCTGCTCAGGTGGTGGAGGTTGGTGAGGTGGATTGACTTCCATCCTCTCAAGCATCCTTGCTATAATAACTATTTGTTCTCTCATGGCATTGGCCATTGCCATAAATGCTTCGGCCATATCTGGGCCTTATGAGATCGAGTTCCCCGTTTAACTAGTTCACCTCTTTAGTGCCATGGATTCTTATACACACAAAAACAAATATATTGAGCTGGGGTCTCAATTTCATGTAACTGTGCAATAGTAGCTAAGAACAAACCAACATTAGGAAAATCATGCAATTCTATCAAAGCATCTCACAAAAGAGATAAGAAAGGCACAATTCCTAAAATGGAACTCCTAACATGCCTAAGCATAGTCAGTCCATACCCTAGCTCAATAGGATGAACTACTCTGATACCATAATCTAACACCCTAATACTAATATCCTAATATACATAGTGCACAAGAAGATACTTAGCATTACAACGTCACTACTTACATACTAATCTGATACATATATCCATAATGTTCATTGGAAATATTATAGAGAGCCATACGAAATGCAAAAAACATAACTCATAGCAAAAAGCACACACACATACACACAACATTAGCCTTACCAAAGGCTTGAAGTATTACATAACTCTTTACATTACAAAAGAAGTACTAATACATACAGCAGTTGTAATATAAACTATAAAGCTAATATAATCTTTAGCTTCCTTTTTCTTATTGTTCTTTGAAGAACTTTCACTTGGAATTACATGGTAATATAGCGGGGTGAGAATCAATGAATCCTCAGTATGAGTAAACCAATACCAGCATACATAACATAATAAACATAATCTTAACACATTCTGAATAAGATATGTTTAAAGCATCTAAAAGGATTAACTTTAGCATCTAGATAAACCATGTTATCATACATTGATACATATGCACTTAGTTCAACATAGAACCAAGACGTCCATCTAGGATTTCTAGTTTAGTGTATTACCTTGTGGTAAATATAGGGAAAGCTCATCCTCACATTACACGTACCGTGGCACTATCGAGAAGTTCAGGCTGAATCCTTGATCAAAAGAACCTTTTGAACTCCCCAATTATCTCCATTGGCCTTAAAGATGGTGCACAACATCAAAAGATACTCACAACAATCAATACTACTAGACAATCCTTCATATATACATCTAAACATCGTATCATCACTCATTGCTCTCTAGTGATACATGTAACACCCTAAAAATTATTTGTTTTATCATAAATAGTCATTTTATAGTATTTGTGATTTTTGTGAATTTTTGAGGATTTTTTCAGAAATATTGAATATTTTAATATATTCTTCGTTTTGCATATACACTAAGCAGAGCCGATGTAACACCTCAAAAATTTTTTATTTTATAATAAATAGTCATTTTATAATATTTGTGATTTTTTTGAATTGTTAAAGATTTTTTCAGAACTGTTGATTATTTTATATTTTTTTATTTACGTGCGCACTGAGCGGAGCCAGGAAAATAAAATATTTTTTCCGAAGCTGGTAAACTTTGAACTGTGGAAACGTCGATGGGGGATTTTACTAAACCCTAGGCTAAGCACAATTTACGAGGTTTATATTTTTTGAGATTTTATCTGATAAATGAAGTCATTGTACCGTGAAATTATCTGATGAACGATAAATATTATTTTATTAACTGTAACTTTTGTCCACTAGATAATAGCTCTAGTAGAGTGTTAATCATCTTTTCTAGAGTGTTCACTTTAAGTGATATCACCTTGATGACATCACACAAGTGACATCATCATTGACTTTTCAAAAAGGTGAGTTTTGGCTTCTTGAAGAAGCTTTAGAGGAAGCTTCCTAACAACTTCCTATTGGCTTGTTGGAGAAGCCAAATTTCCATCTCTCCTTGTGAAGCTACACGGCCAAAGGGGGGAAGGTGACCAAATACAATATTTCATTTTACTCTCACATTTTCAAAAATATTACTATCACTTTATCTCTCTTACAAAGCTCTTATCTTTTTTCTCTTCACCTTTCTCGTCTCTTTTTTCTCTCCAAATTACCGGCCACACACCACCATCACCTCTCCATTTCTCTTTTGTTTGCTCCAACTAATCACATTTCTTAAATCTTCTCATCACCATGATCCTTTTCTCTTTGGTGAGCATCACTTGATTCCTCCATTTTCACCATTTTCTCTCAAGCCCTAAGCTTGAAGCTTTATGGTAATGTTCTTGATTTTTTACCTTCTTTTCTTCTTTTTCATTTCTATGGCCATCACCATGACCATTGATCCTTTCTTTCCCAAGCCTTGGTGTTGATTTGATGAGTTGTGATTCTTAGGGTTTTGGAGGAGCTTGGCCAAAATCTTCAAGGAGGCATAAAGAAGGTTTCTTTGCTTGTTTTCTTTCTTGGTAAGAGGAAGATTATCCACTTCAACCTCTATTGGTAGTGGGAAACTTTTTTGTGTGTTAGTTGTGCGAAACCCATGTTAGGGTTACTCTCTTAGTTATGTGTTTTTCTAATGCTCCTTGTAATAACTTTCCTTTATGTGGTTTATTGGTTGTATTTGTGTATATTGATGATCTTGAATTGATTTTGATGGATTGGAAACATGAATTGGAAGCATAGGTTCCTTGCTTTCCTTAGTGAGGCTCACGACCATACCCCCCTTCCATATAGTGTTCATGGTTAAAATTTTGTAACAAGTTAGAGAGATAACTAATCAAGTGAATAATAATTAATAGAGCAATGAAAAATTTGGGTTCCTACCCCTTTGGGAGGCTCACGGCCTCTAGGGCCTTTTTGGGTCTAAATATGTAATTTTTGGTTAACCTTGGAACTTAGGTAATTAAGTGTTAAGTAATTAACAATGTGATGAAAAAATTAGTTGGACTCTTGTCCTTGGGAGGTCACGGCCTCAAGGGCGATGTTGACTAAAAATTATGCATTAAGCTAAGGCTTAGGTGATTAGGTAAATTAAGAATTTATTAAGGATTCATAAGATGGAAAGAAACTTATTCGATGGCCTAGTGTGATTCGTGTGAACCTAAGGGAAGAACAAGAGTGTGTGAGATTTGGAAAACCTTAGATAATTTTCTAAGTAAGTATGATTCAATTTGAGTAAAAGACTTGGCTAATTAAGAGAAATAGAGATTTGATGAGAATTACAAGAGAATTCCTCTAGAGAAAGCTTTCATAAAAAATGTTAGATTAAAGTAAAACTCCATAATGAACCTTAAAAATGTATTGTCATATTTGAGAATTTGATTAATATATTAATATGGGTCCATGAGTGGGACCAAAACTTTGTTAATGATTAACTTGGCCAAATTGTGGCATGCTATGGAAAAAGTATATCATTGTTGAATATACATGAATATGCATTGAGTCATCATGCATTATGAAAGTCCGATGGCCTATTATTAAGGCCATCTTGCCTAGGAGATTGAATCACACCTATGTGCGGGTGCGAATAGACTATTGTAGGTCGTACTATTGACCTTGGGGCCGTCAGGGCGCGGGTATCTCACAATGGTCAGTTGGTAGCTCCTCTAGGCCGTGATATAGGCCGATGCAAACTCACCGATGATCCAGACTGAGACACTGTCCTATATCACAATCTAGTGTAGAATGTCTTGTACAATGCCATGATGTGTATGTTGATAAATTGAGAAATTATAGCACTTGTTGGCCTCGGCAGCCGAGTTACAAACATGTCTCCTGATCATTATCTCCGATGTTTGTGTCTAGCTCCATGGAGTAGGATTTTGATATCATGTGCACATGCATAGTGAGTCAACATATTATTTGCCATTTATTCATATGATAATTTCAACTGTTGTCTTACTAATGTTACTACTGCCTGAAATTGTTTAGTTGTTTACTATTTGCTTCTTGATGCTGATTATTATTTCTGATATGCTATATGGGCGTTTTGCGCCGTTCTGTTTCTTTACTGCCATAATTGGTAATGAAGATAGGATGTCTTATCTTTTTTTTGTATTTCTGCTATTCTGTTTATTTATGTGTGTCTCCAAAGACGTCGGTGAAGGAGGGGAAGTGCACGAATTCGCTGGCTTCTGGCCTGATTTTGATTAGCTTCCTATTTGGATATGACGTCCCGTCCGCAAGGCTTCTTGGGATAAACGAGATTGACTTTTCGTGGAGGTTCAGACTGTTGGCACATCAACCTGAGTACGAATCGTTGTGTCTACCTCGGAGATGTGACTGTGACCCTTACTTGTGGGCGTTATAATCCGCCTTTCTCCACTTTTCATGCTCGCTTGTATTTAGAGTTTTACTTGCCCATACATGATATGTGGGGAGAGCGTTATTACTCCCCACAAGAGGATTCTTTCTTATCCTCTGTACGAGCCCCCGCTGGTAACTCGATTGCCCCGATGAGGGTTTCCTCTGACGAGGAAGACCCTCAGAAGGATCCAGCTATGGTGTCTTCTCATTTGCCTTAGGGGTTGATGCTATTGGTAGCCGCTGATGGCTATCAATAAATCTTTTGGGGGGCCTGATGTTTTGTCTTTTTGGTGGGCTGTATATGTGTAATCATTTTGGGGTATATAAAGGTTTTGCTTTTTATATATCTAATGATGTATCTAAACAAGTGTGATATAAATATATATAAGTATGATATACAAAGGTATGGTTTACTTCTCACATTACTTTTTGTTGTAACTATCTCTTATCATCTTATTATTTTAAAAAAAATTGCTTAATCATTTGTACGATTACAACTAAATAGACTTATCCATATTAAAATGAACCGGATCTTAGTTCATGAATTTTGATTCCGTTTCATGGTTATGGTGTGACGTTCCCTCGTCAAAAAGAGGCATTACACTAGTTTGGTATCAGAGCCTTGATTTAATTCTTTTGGGTCTTTGTGGTTAGGCCTGTCTTGTTTGTGCTGTGTGATTCTCTGTGATTGGTATTCCAAAAGGATATATCTAATTCTTCCTTGTGTTTTTTATTCAGTCTACCCTGAAAAAGTGAAATGGCACGCGGTGGAGGCATGGCAGCAGCAATTGAAGTAATGCAACGAATGGCGGATGTCATTGCACAACAAACTGAGAGAGCTGGTCAACAGCAGGAAAGGGCTGCACAACAGCAAGAAGCTTCAGCCGATGCTCAAAATCTATTGAAGTTCCATCGTAACAACCCTCCTCAATTTAAGGGAGAATTTGATCCAGAAAAAGCTAGTCTTTGGATCAAGGAGCTGGAGAAAATTTTCAAAGGCATGAACTGTGCCGATGACAAGAAGGTAACTTATGCCACTTTTATGCTGATCGGAGATATGGAAGATTGGTGGAATGGAGCGCGGAGATTACTAGAAGCTGAAGGTCGAGTAATCACCTGGGGGTGTTCAAGGATAAATTCTTGGAGAAGTATTTCCCAGTAAGTGCAAGACATGCCAAAGAGATGGAGTTTCTTAGCTTGAGGCAAGGGAACTTGACTGTCAGCGAGTATGCCACGAGGTTCGAGAGCTTGTCCAAATTTTCAACTTATTTCCAACACCAGCAGGACGAGGTATGTGTAATACTCCAAAAATTATTTATTTCATCATAGATAATCATTTTATAATATTTATGATTTTTAGGAATTTTTTTAGAATTTTTCAGAAACGTTGAATATTTTAATATATTCTTCATTTTACGTGCACACTGGGATTAATTATGATTTGTAACACCCCGGAAATGATTTGTTTCATCATGAATAGTCATTTCCCAATATTCGTGATATTTGGAGATTTTTCTGGAATTTTTCAAAAATGCTGAATATTTTAATATATTTTTCATTTTGCGTGCACACTGAGCAGAGTCAGTGAAACGCCCTGAAAAATTGTTTATTTCATGACAAATATCTATTTTCTAATATTTGTGATTTTTAGGAAATTTTGTGGATTTTTTGAAAAACGTAGAATATTTTAGTATATTTCTCATTTTGCGTGCGCACTGAGCAGAGCCGGGATAACGAAATGTTTTCCCTAAGGCTGGGAAACCTTGAACTATCGACGTGCCGACGGAGGAATCTTACTAAACCCGAGGCCGGGCACAGTTTGTGAGGTTTTTATTTTTCAAGGTTTATCTGATAAATAAAATCACTGTACCAAATTTTTTTTTGATGAATAGTAAATACCATTTTCGTTAACTGTAACTTTTATTCATTGGAAAATAATTCTAGCAAAGTAATTAATCATCTGTCCTAGAGTGTTTAATTAAGGAGACAACCTTTCTTTTTATTTTATCGAGAAACGTGCAAAGCTTCTCAAGAAAGCCTCAAGGAAGCTTCTAGGAAATTTCCTCCCAAGCTTCCCAAGGAAGCTACTCGCTCCCTCTCTCCTCCCTCTCTTTCACAGCTGCTGCACCTTGGGAGGCCAAAAATTGTGCGTTAATTTAATTAAGCAACCTATACACATTTTCAAAAATCCTAAAAAACTGTCATCTTTATTTTCCTATGCACTTTCTCTCTCTACCTTCTTCTTCATTTGTATTTTCTCCTCCTTCTCTCTAGGAGAAGCTCACGGCCAGCAACCCCTCAAGCACTCCACCATCACAAAAATTCCAACCAACCCCATTTTCTTGATCCCCTCCATCATCTAAACACTTCTCTAGTTGGTGATTCTTTGAAAAACCTTCATCTTCACCATTTTCTTGATTCTTTACTCTCTTTTACCCATTTTCATTTTTATGGTCTCCTTTGTGACCATCAATACCTTATTTTTTAAGCATTGATGTTATTTTGATGAGATTGAAATTCCTAGGGTTTGGTTGGGTGTGAATATGAAAATCCAAGGAGCTTCAAGGGAGTTCTTTGTTTGTTCTTCTCTTAGGTAAGAGGAAGACACTCCTCCTCAACCTTTATTAGTAGTAAGGAACCTTGTCCTGTGATTGATTGTGAGAAAACCCCATTGAGGGTTATTCTTTGTTTGCATGATTGTTATGATTACATGTTGTATTTAATTTGTTTAAGATATTTGATTGATTGGTTATGTATCTTGATATATTTGAATGGATTAGAAAGCATGAAATGGAAGGAAATAATTTAGATTTCCTCTAGGATAGCTCACGGTTTTGGAGGCCCAAAATTAGGGTTCTTGATGAACAATTGTAACAAGTGGAAGACATAATTAATCAAGTGTACAATATGTAATTAATGGAATGAAAAATTTGGGAACTTAATTCCCTAGGGAGGCCACGGCCTCTAGGGCCATTTAGGGCTTGATTATGCAACTTTAGGTAATCTTGGAACTTAAATAAACAAGTGATTAAATTATTGGTAATAGGATGGAAAATTAGCAAATTGGAAGATTAGAAAATAAATTAAGATTTATAAATTTGAAAGAACCAAGAATGAAATCTATCATAAGTCTTAGGGTAAATTTTAATTAAAGAAAGAACAAGAGAGTGTGAGACTTTGAAACCCTTAGAGCAATTTTCTAAGTGTGAGTGTGTAAATAAGTTACAATAGAAAATTTCCCTAGAGACTAACTTTGTAAGATATGCTACATTTAAGTGAGAATTCACAATAAACCTTGAACATGTATTATTTCATTTAAATTCTGATATTATGATATTGTGGGTCCATGTGAGTGACCAATGATGTGTTAATACTTGCCTTGGCCAATTGTGGCATAATGTGGAAAGGTATGTAATGATAAACATACATGATTATGCATTGAGTCATCATGCATTGTGAAAGTCTATTGGACTGTTGTGAAGGTCATGTTGCCTAGGAGATTGAACACACCTTTGTGCGGGTGCGAGTAGACTACTGTGGGTCATTCTGTTGACCTTGGGGGCGTCGGGACGCGGGCATCTCACAGTGGACAGTTGGTAACCCCACTGGGTCGTGAGATAAACTGATGCGAACGCACCGACGATCCGGACGTGACACTGTCCTATATCCTGATCTAGCATAGACTGTCTGTACAATGCCTTGATGTGCGCGTGGATAAACAGATGAGTTATAGCACTTTGACTGTGACAGCCAAGTTGCAGACGTGTCTCCTGATCTTTCTCTCCGATTGTTTGTGTCTAGCTCCATAGAGTAGGATTTTTACTTTGTATGCATGTGCATATTGAGTCCATGTATTATCTGGCATCTATTTATTATTATAATTGGAACTGTTATATTACTGATATATATATAACTGCCTAGAACTGCTTAATTGTCTATTACTGCTATTTAATGCATATTATTATTATCTTGAAATGCTTTGTGGGCGCTTTGCACCATTTTGTTTCTTGCTACTATAATTGGTAATGATGGTAGGATGTCTTACCTCTTTCCTATATTTCTATTATTTTTTATCTGTATATTGTGTCCCATCGAAGACGTAGGCAAGGAGGGTGAAGCTCCCGATTTCTCCGGCTTCTGGCCCAATCGCGATTAGCACCTATTGTCGGATCATGGTGGCGTGCTCACGCGAATTTTTAGGTGATGTGCATTTGACCTTCCTTGGAGGGCCAGACTGCTGGCACATCAACCTAAATTCCGATCGTTGTGTCTACTTAGGAGACGTGTCGATCTCACTAGCTTGGAGGCATCATGAATCACAGATCTTTACTTGCTGCGTCAGCTTACATTTGGAGTTTTATCTGCCCATCAGGGAGATGTGGGGTGATCGCTATTATACTCCACAGGAAGATTCTTTTGATTCCACTGCTTGAGGTCTGGCTCGTAGCTCGGTGGCTCTGAAGGAGGTTTCCTCAGATGAGGAAGATCCTGAGGAGGTCAATGAGGAGGATCCCGACACGGTTCCTCCTCATCTCAGGGACTGATACTGTTGGTAGCTACTGATGGCTACCAGTATTTTATTTTGGGGGCCTGATGTGTCTTTATTTTGGTGGGCTATATATATGTATGATCATTTGGGCAGATATAGTTTTACTTTTTGTACATCGATCTTGTAATTAAACAAATCTGATATAATTATGTATATATGAATATGCAATGTTGATCAAATGTATGCCTTACTTCTATCTTGCCCTTTTATGCCATTTATGTTTCGTTACTATGTTTTATTAACTATAAACAAAAAAAAAATAGTCACCATTTTAGTTATGCAACTTTAATTAGACAAATGAAATTAAAATGAGAATAAGAACCGAGTCTTAACTTCAACATTTTATTTTTTGCATTGTAAATGACAATGTGGCGTTCCCTCCCAAAAAGGGGGTGATACAGTGTGGAAGTGTTAGAAATTTGAGGCAGGATTGAGGCATGACGTAAAAAGGGTTGTCATAACCTTGAGGATCAGCCAATTTTCAGAGCTGTTGGGCACATGTCACTAAGTAGAAGATCTGGATCAGGCACAGGGTACGAGGAATTGTAACTTTGGACCTACTAGGTTCCAAAGAGGAGGTGGAAACAATGCAAATCACTTTCAAAAGAAACCCTATTCCTGACTACTGGGAAGTAAGCAACAATCATCTAGTGGAGGTTCCAGCGGAGGTTCTGATAGAAATCGAACTGGTCAGAATGTGGCATTTTCTCCAAAGTGTTTAAAGTGCGGGAAATATCATCTAACGAGGGACTGCACTATCAAAGGAATAATCTATTTTTGATGTGGAAAACCTGGACACGTCTCTAGGGACTGCAATCAAACTAAGGCAGAGCCTTCGATCAACACTGCATAAGTTGTAAAATTACAGGCAGGAGGCCAAGTCTACATTATGAGCAGAGTAGAAGCCTCCGAATCTGAAGACCTGATACAATGAGAAGGTACCATAAGAGGTAATCTTTTGACTATACTGTATGACTCTGGGGCAACCTAC
Source organism: Ormosia semicastrata (assembly GCA_029884595.1). NCBI lineage: Eukaryota > Viridiplantae > Streptophyta > Magnoliopsida > Fabales > Fabaceae > Ormosia > Ormosia semicastrata. The sequence goes on from JAQQTO010000060.1 coordinate 85,461,281, forward strand.
TCTTTCATTTCTTATGACTGTGTGTGACGACTTAGTTTACCTGTGTCTTCCTTACCTTTTGACTTGACTGTATCTACCCCTACTGCTAAACCTGTTGTTACCACCAAAGTTTGTTTGAATTGTCCTTTAACTGTTGAAGGTCGAATCTTTTCTGTTGATTTGATCTGTTTACCTCTTTCCCAATTAGACGTAATTTTAGGAATGAATTGGTTGTCTTCCAACCATATCCTGTTAAACTATTCTAGTAAAACGATAGTTTTCCCTATGGATGAAGTTTCTAAATTTTTTACGGCCAACCAAGTTCGAGCTTTCTTGAAGGCAAGAGCTCAGGGATACATGCTATTGTCTTCCTTAAAATTCGAGAGTGAGGCAGATGTGAATACAATTCCAGTGGATTACAAATTTCTCGAAGTCTTTCCTGATGACGTACTTAGTTTACTGCCGGAGTGGGAGATAGAGTTCACCATTGATCTTGTGCTTGGATCTGGTCTTGTATCTATAGCGCCCTACAGGATGTCACCATCAGAGTTGGTTGAGCTTAAGAAGCAGCCAGAAGAACTCTTGGAAAAGCAGTTTGTTAGACCAGTGTTTTACCATAAGGAGCACCAGTGTTGCTAGTCAGAAAGAAGGATGGGACCTCACAATTATGTGTGGACTATCGCCAGCTGAATAAGGTCACAATCAAGAATAAGTATCCACTTTCGAGGATAGATAACTTGATGGATCAACTGAAAGGAGCGACAATATTCTCTAAGATCGATCTGCGATTAGGCTACCATCAGATTCGAGTAAAGGTGGAGGATATTTCCAAGATGGCTTTTCATACCCGTTACAGTCATTACGAATATCTTGTGATGCTATTTGTGTAATGAATGCACCTGCTATATTCATGGACTACATGAACAGAATCTTTCGTCCTTACTTGGACATATTTGTTGTTGTCTTCATTGACGACATTCTAATCTATTCTCAAAATCAGGAGGATCATGCTGAACATCTCAGTATAATTCTCCAGATTCTGAAGGAGAAGAAGCTGTATGCCAAACTGTCAAAGTGTGAATTCTGGATGAAAGAAGTCAAGTTTTTGTGCCATGTGATCTCGAAGGAAGGGATTGCAATGGATCTGTCAAAAGTGGAGATGATTCTGCAATAGGAAAAACCAAAGACAGTGACAGAAATTTAGAGCTTTGTGGGATTGGCTAAATACTATCAAAGATTCATTGGGGGATTCTCTAAGATAGTAGGGCCTCTTACTCAGCTCATGAGAAAGAATCAAGCCTTTAAGTGGATTAATGCTTGCGAAGAAAGTTTCCAAGAATTGAATAGATGACTAACTACTTAACCAGTGTTAGCTCTACCTGATCCAAGTGAACCCTTCGAAGTGTATTGCGATGCTTCATACCAAGGATTAGGATGTGTGCTTATGCAAAATAGAAAAGTGGTGCCTTACGCTTCGAGACAGTTGCGAGTGCATGAGAAGAACTACCCAACTTATGACCTGGAGTTAGCAGCTGTGGTATTCACTTTGAAGATATGGAGGCATTTTCTTTATGGAGCGACGTTCAACATCTTTAGCGATCACAAGAGCTTGAAGTACCTGTATGACCAAAAGGAGTTGAATATGAGACAGCGAAGGTGGTTGGAATTTTTGAAGGATTATGATTTTCAACTTCCGTATCACCCCGGAAAGGCAAACATTGTGGCAGACGCTTTGAGTAGGAAGATGCTTAGTGTAACACCTCGATTTTTCATTTTTCTTGATATAAATATGTTTTATAATATTTGTGAATTTTTGTGAATTTCTAGGAATTTTTAAGTATTTTAATTATTTTAACATTATTTTAATTATTTTAATATTATTTTTGAACCTGTATGCTTGAATTTTGTTTTTCAAAAAATATGAGTTTTATAATTTTTATAATTTTTGGGAATTTTTTTAAAATTTTTTGAGTTTTGATTATTTTAATATTATTTTGAGATATGTGTGTTTGAGGTGGGTCAGGAAAAATAAAAATTTTTCCTGAATCAGAAAGTTTCGGACTATCAAGACGGGATCGGGAGATTTTACTAAACCCAAAGCCGAGAACAGTTAATGAATATTTTCTTTATCTGAGTTTTCTATTATCTATTGTGTAATAATAGCAGTAGCTATTGTCTATTGGGTAATATCTTTAGGAAAAATATCTTGATGGTGATGACTCAAAGTGATGGACTAATGGCTAATCGGAAGAAGTCAAAATGGTTACTCAAGTTGAAGAAGAGAAATTCAAATTGACTACTCAAGCTAGAAGACAAATTCAAATTGGCTACTTACTCTTTCAAGCTTATCTTATTATTCTTTCTCTAGAAACTTGTAGAAACAATGACTCACCTAGTAAAATATCTACTGATAAATATCTAAGGATAAATATTTAACAAAAAATATCTCAGTAAAAATATCTGAATGAAAATATCTAACTTAAATATCTTAAGAGTAATCATGAACCATTATTACCTAGCTTTATGACTAACTAATAGAAATTGGTCAAACTTAGTGGCATGGACTTTGTTTTAAACCGTTGGATGGAAAACTTCATGAAGAAGGCTTCGATCATCACCATTGATCTAATCAATGGTGTGAGAGCAAACTTGATAAGGAAGCTTAGGATATCTACCTTAGATAAAATCAATGGTTAGGAGATGAAGTCAACAAAAGTGGTTAGACTAGTTAGCATGAAACTAGATAATCTAACTTAGTTACTCTAAATAGCCTAAGTAGTAACTAAATGGAACTAACTAAGTTAATTAATACTTGGAGTCTATGGTTACAAGAAAATATCTAGGGTTTTTCTAGAAGGATGATCAAAGCATGACAAATGCATGATCTAATCAAGTAACTAGATAGTTAGCTATGTAACTAAATAACCTAACTAAGTTAGCTTAATTGAACTAACTACCTAAACTAGATGTAACTAGAAACTAATTGAAATCAAAACTAAGTTAACTTTCCATTGAGCTACACGGTTACTAGGCCATTCTAGCATGTTCTTGAATGATCTTTTATGACCAATAGGTGACCACTTGATGACCTATGCCATGTGAAGCCATGTGAGACCATGTGATAGTTTTCTATCTTGCTAAACATGCTTCTATCTCTCCATTCACTCACCTACACGGCCAAGGCTTAGAGAAATAGGATATTCACTTTCATTCCTAACACTTTGTGACCGTAAACTTCTATCATCTTTTCTCTCTCATCCAAGAACACCAAGAATAACCAAAAAGTTTTCTCTTTTTCTCTCTAAAGCACCCCATGGCCATGACCCTTAGAAACACTTCCAAGCTTCAATAATTCTAAACAATCTTAGATCTAGAATAGCTATTCCCGAATGGAAGTAGGATAGTATTGCGATGGACTTTGTAGTTGGATTACCAAAGACCAGAAAAGGTTATGATTCAATATGGGTAATCATTGATCGACTTACGAAGTTAGCATATTTCTTACTAATCAACATAAGGTACAACATGGAGAAGTTAACTCAGCTGTATATTGGTGAGATCATTTGGCTGCATGGTGTACCTGCCAGTATTATTTCTGATAGAGATCCAAGGTTTACATTAAAGTTTTGGCAAAGTTTGCAAAGAGTGTTGGGAATGAAGCTACGCTTGAGTTCTGCTTATCATCCTCAAACCGATGGTCAATCGGAAAGGACAATTCAATCATTGGAGGATTTGCTCAGAGCTTGCATTTTGGAACAAACTGGAAGTTGGGATGAAGTTTTACCCTTGGTAGAGTTCACTTACAATAATAGTTTTCATTCGAGCATAGGGATGACACCCTACGAAGCTCTATATGGATGACGGTGCAGAATACCTTTGTGTTGGTACTAAGACAGAGAGCACCTTACTGTTGGACCTTATCTTATACACCAAAGATGAGGATGGCTCAGAGTCGATGGAAGAGCTATGCGGACAAAAAGAGAAAGCCTCTTGAGTTTGAGGAAGGTGAGCATGTGTTTTTGAAAGTCATACCTACGACTGGGGTCGGTCGAGTTCTGAAATCTAGAAAAATTACTCCCAAATTCTTTGGACCTTACCAAATTCTTCGCTGGAGAGGTCCAGTAGCTTACCAAATGGCCTTACCACATTTTCTTTCTAACCTTCACAATGTCTTCCATGTATCGCAATTGCAAAAATATATTCCTGACCCGACCCATGTCATAGCACCGGACACAGTACAATTGAAAGAAAACTTAACCTATGAGGCACCTCTTGTAAGGATTGAAGATAGGAGAGTAAAGCAACTCAGAGGGAAGGAAATCCCATTGGTAAAAGTGATCTGGAATGAAACGACTAGAGATGCAACATGGGAGTTAGAAGACAAGATGAAGGAGCAACATCCACAACTATTCTAAGGTATGAAAATTTCAAGGATGAAATTTCTCTTTAGAATGGGAGAGTTGTAACACCCCAAAAATTGTTTGTTTTATTATAAATAGTCATTTTATAATATTTGTGATTTTTTATGAATTTTTGAGAATTTTTTTGAAAATGTTGAATATTTTAATTCATTTTGCGTACGCGCTAAGCAGAGCCGATGTAACACCTCAAAAATTATTTTTTTATAATAAATAGTCATTTTATAACATTTATGATTTTTGTGAATTTTTTAGGATTTTTTCGGAACTGTTGATTATTTTAATATATTTCTCAATTTGTGTGCGCATTGAGCGGAGTCGGGAAAATGAAATATTTTCCCCGAGGCTGGTAAACTTTGAACTGTGGAAACGTCGACGGGGGATCTTATTAAACCCAAGGTCGGGCACAGTTTATGAGGTTTATGTTTTTCGAGATTTTATCTGATAAATGAAGCCGCTGTACCGTGAAATTATTCGATGAATGATAAATACTATTTTTATTAACTGTAACTTTTTTTCATTGGATAATAGCTCTAGTAGAGTGTTAATCATCTTTTCTAGAGTGTTCACTTTAAGTGACATCACCTTGATAACATCACACAATTGACATCATCATTGACTTTTCAAAAAGGTGAGTTTTGGCTTCTTAAAGAAGCTTTGGAGGAAGCTTCCTAGCAACTTCCTATTGGCTTATTGCAGAAGACAAATTTCTCTCTCTCTTTGTGAAGCTACACGGCCAAAGGGGGGGAAGGTAACCAAATACAATATTTCATTTTACTCTCACATTTTCAAAAATCTTACTATCACTTTCTCTCTTATATAAAGCTCTCATCTTTTTTCTCTTCTCCTTTTCCTCTCCAAATCGCCAGCCACACACCACCATCACCTCTCTATTTTTCTTTTGTTTGCTCCAATTAATCACATTTCTTAAATCCTCTCATCACCATGATCCTTTTCTCTTTGGTGAGCATCACTTGATTCCTCTATTTTCACCATTTTCTCTCAAGCCTTAAGCTTGAAGCTTTAAGATAATGTTCTTCATTCTTTACCTTCTCTTCTTCTTTTTCATTTCTATGGCCATCACCATGACCATTGATCCTTTCTTCCTCAAGCCTTGGTGTTGATTTGATAAGTTGTGATTCTTAGGGTTTTGGAGGAGCTTGGCCGAAATCTTCAAGGAGGCATCAAGAAGGTTTCTTTGCTTGTTTTCTCTCTTGGTAAAAGGAATATTATCCACTTCAACCTCTATTAGTAGTGGAAAACTTGTTTGTGTGTTAGTTGCAAGAAACCCATGTTAGGGTTACTCTCTTAGTTATGTGTTTTTCTAATGATCCATGTAATGATTCGTGTGAACCTAAGGGAAGAACAAGAGTGTGTGAGATTTGGAAAACCTTAGATAATTTTCTAAGTAAGTATGATTCAATTTGAGTAAAAGACTTGGCCAATTAAGAGAAATAGAGATTTAATGAGAATTCCTCTAGAGAAAGCTTTCATAAGAAATGTTAGATTAAAGTGAAACTCCATAATGAACCTTAAAAATGTATTGTCATATTTGAGAATTTGATTAATATATTAATATGGGCCCATGATTGGGACCCAAGCTTTGTTGATGATTAACTTGGCCAAATTGTGGCATGCTATGGAAAAAGTATATCATTGTTGAATATACATGAATATGCATTGAGTCATCATGCATTGTTAAAGTCCAATGAACTATTGTTAAGGCCATGTTGCCTAGGAGATTAAATCACACCTATGTGCGGGTGCAAATAGGCTAGTGTAGGTCATACTGTTGACCTTGGGGGCGTCGGGGCGTAGGTGTCTCACAATGGTCAGTTGGTAGCTCCTCTAGGCCGTGAGATAGACCGATGCAAATGCACCGACGATCTGGACCGAGACACTATCCTATATTACGATCTAGTGTAGAATGTCTTATACAATGCCATGATGTACACGTTGATAAATTGAGAAATTATAGCACTTATTGGCCTCGACATCCGAGTTACAGACATATCTCCTGATCATTATCTCCGATGTTTGTGTCTAGCTCCATGGAGTAGGATTTTGATATCATGTGCACGTGCATAGTGAGTCAACATATTATTTGGCATTTATTCGTATGATAATTTGAACTGTTGTCTTACTGATGTTACTACTGCCTGAAATTGTTTAGTTGTTTACTATTTGCTTCTTGATGCTGATTATTATTTCTGATATGCTATGCGGGCATTTTGTGCCATTCTGTTTCTTTACTGCCATAATTGGTAATGAAGGTAGGATGTCTTACCTCTTTTTTGTATTTCTACTATTCTATTTATTTATGTATGTCTCCGAAGACGTCGGTGAAGGAGGGGAAATGCATGAATTCTCTAGCTTCTGGCCTGATTTTGATTAGCTTCCTATTTGGATATGACGTCCCGTCCACAAGGCTTCTTTGCATATATACAACATTGACTTTTCATAGAGGTCCGGACTGCTAGTACATCAACCTGAGTACGGATCGTTGTGTCTATCTCGGAGATGTGACTGTGACCCTTGCTTGGGGGCGTTATGATTTGCCTATCTTCACTTTTCATGCTCGCTTGTATTTAGAGTTTTACTTGCCCATACGTGATATGTGGGGAGAGTGTTATTAGTCCCCACAAGAGGATTCTTTCTTATCCTCTGCACGAGCCCCCGCTCATAGCTCGGTTGCTCCGATGAGGGTTTCCTCTGATAAGGAAAACCTTGAGGAGGATCCAGCTATGGTTTCTTCTCATTTGCCTTAGGGGCTGATACTGTTGGTAGGCGCTGATGGCTATCGGTATATCTTTTGAGGGGCCTGATGTTTTGTCTTTTGGGTGGGCTGTATATGTGTAATCATTTTGGGGCATGTAAAGTTTTTACTTTTTATATATCTAATGATGTATCTAAACAAGTGTGATATAAATATATATAAGTATGATGTACGAAGGTATGGTTTACTTCTCACGTTACTTTCTGTTGTAACTACGTCTTATCATCTTATTATTTTAAAAAAAAAAATTGCTTAATCATTTGTAGGATTACAACTAAATAGACTTATCCATATTAAAATGAACCGGGTCTTAGTTTATGAATTTTGTTTCCATTTCGTGGTTATGGTGTGACGTTCCCTCCTCAAAAAGAGGCGTTACAATACACATATACCACAATAGTGGCCTAAGATGCTAGATGTTTACCTTAAGCAAACCATAACTCTTGAATGCTCAAAGGTTCATACATATAATATACATACCAAAGGATTGTTCCCTTACCGAATTACCTCTAGTGGTATATTATTCATAACCTATGTCAATCCATAGCCAAAGGTTGCACAAAGTCACTTTACTTTCCCTTGTATGCCACTGAGTCTTTCTCTCTAAGAAATACCCTCTCTAGTGCCTCAACTGTCTTAAAAAGGCATAAACAAAGGATTCTAATAATTAGGGATCTCAAATCATCAAAATAACAATTCTGATGAAATCTGCTCTAGATGCCTAGGCGCCCTATCCTTGAGAGTCAGAGTGCTCACTAGGCAGAACACAACCCTGTGCTGTTTTGCGACCAACGCCTAAATGCTCTAGACTGAGCGTCTAAGTACTCATCGTCCTCCTGCGTGATCACTTATCTCTGGAACACGAGCGCCTAAGTGCTCTGCATAGAGCGTCTGGGTGCTCTCTGCACGACAGCAAATTTGCATAATTTTGTAAATTTGTGTAACTATTTCATTAGAACTTTTCATGGTTTTTGGCCATTCCAAATCAATTTCTAGGTGATCCTAAGTCCCTAGTTAGTTCATGAACACATAGGAGTCATTAATCACCAACGTAAACCTCTTAATTTGGATTATGAACCAATATCCTACATACTTGACCTAAAATTTCATTTTGTGTATCAAGGGTTCAAATGAGATGTTCTAAGTTTCTAACTTCAACTTATACTATGAACAAGTCATAAAAAACAATAGAAACACAATCATGCAAGCTAACACATCAAACACCTCTAGAACTTATTTTGACTTATTATGCACCAAAAGTGCATTCATGGAGAAAATGATGAAAAGAAAAGAAAAGAAGCTCTAATCCCCTACCTTTGGCAGCTGAGATGAAGCTTCAAACTTGGTTGACCTCAAACCTTGGCTTTGCGTTTGACCTTCCTTTTTTTCTCTTCCTCTTCCTTCTTCTTTCTTTCCTCTTGCTCTTGCACATTTTCTATTTGTGCTTATGAGAAACAAACAACCGTGGGTGAGGGCTTATAAAGAAGAAGGCAAAAGACTTATAAGGCCTTTAAGCAATAATTGATAAATCCTGATCTGCTAAAAACACTTAAATTTAGCTAAATCAAGATTTTCAACTTCCAACAACTTTAAAATAAATACTAAGATTCATATAAAAAGTTATTTCACCATTAACTGATAATTTCATATCCGTTGCTAGTTAATTCTGCTTTAAATGAACAACCAGTATGCCTAATGTTTGTCCCTTTTTAGGTTGCAATTGCACGGGTCAAACAAGTAATACAGTGAAGAATAAGATATTGTTCCCACGAGAAATAGGGCTACTCCTAATGCAGATTATTGACCAATAGCTTAAATAATTCTATTCAAGAACATTAAAATTGGGAAAATAGTGTTTAAGTTAATTGAAAGACTTAAATGCGCTAAATTGGGAATTAAAATGAATGATTAGATAATAGGGAATCCTTCTTCACCCTCTACTTCAATTAATAATAAGCAATCCTTATAAGTAACATAAATGAAAGGATTAGGTTAGCTTGAGAAACTAACTTAGTTAAAAGCCTATGTCTAGGTCATTTAACCATGTTTCATTTACCTAATTCACTATGTTTTCATGAGAATTAGTGCAAAATCCACTAATTAAGATCTATTCTCAACAATTACTATGCATGGCCAAGGAGTATATTTCTATCCCATTAGCAAATTAACTCACCCCACCATTAGAATGAAATTAAACATGCATCAACCATACTTATGATCTCAAATCATAATTCCTATGTCTAAGTTCATTAGATTTCAACAAATCACTTAAAAGCTGATCAAACAATCAAGAGCATTAAGATCCATATGATTGAACAAAACCAAATCATCTATATAAACTCAAACGATTACAAAATCATTCAATATCTATAGGGGGATCCAAAGAAATCCCTATACACAACTTAACTAACCATGAAACACGAAAATATATGCATATACATCATGCTTATGATACAACAAGAGAGAAAGTAGAGGAATAAGAGAAAGAAGCTCAATAAGTGTGATCCTCTATGCTTGAATCCTCTTCCAAGAGGAAGATGGCCTCCAACTTTGGTCCCTTTAGCTTTCTTTCAGCGTCACGCACAAACCCTAGCAGCTGTGTTCTAAAAATGTAAAAACTCCCTTGTGAAATCTGATAAAATAGTATTTATAGGCTCAAAATTCTGTTTCCTGCTGCAGCATTAACATGCCTGCACCACAGCGTGTGTACAAATTAGGTCACCAGGCCGTGACATTGATCCCTTTGCGTCGCAACGCTCTAGCCTTAGGTTTCTGTTCTGAAGCAAGGGAATGCACCACGCTGCGGCATGAACATGTCTGCGTCGCGACGTGAAGTACTGAACTTCACACTTGGCTTCCTCTTTCAATGTTGGTCCAAATCCTCCACAAATCAATTTATTTAGGACCCTTCCTGCAATAGAGGAATCATTAATTTAATAACAGCAGCAAATGTACTCAATCATTTAAAGAATATGCAAGATTTTATCAAAAATCATATAGGAAGATATTCAAATTGAATTTGACAAATATAAGCCTAAAATCTTCCATTCATACATAAAAACAAGGACTAAGCAATCATTAGAGCACAGATATAGGACACAAATAACTACATTTTGTGGAGTTATCATACCCCCAAACCTATATTTTTGCTAGTCCTCGAGCAAAACAAAGTACACTTAAATACACTTGCACTGATTAACCTTGCTTAACCTGCATTCAACAACTTTTTACATTCCACTTTCAATTAAACCACACTAGTGTTTGATGATTGCATAAAACCTCAAAGAATGCACATGCCTCACAATCAGCTTCACACAAACACAATCCTTATCATGCTAACATTCACAGTTTCCTTTTATACAAAATATATTTCTCACAGTCATATAAACAAAACTTCTTTTGTTCAATTCATACTCACCCGGATAAGTTTATGAACATACATATGAATATGAATCATAGAATCCATAAGATTATAACTCAACTCTCTCTCCACTAATGTAAATCACACAAAATTGAGGATCAAAAGGGACTTCAATAGCTTGTAATGTAAGGCCAATGGGTATAGGTAAAAGAAAAATAAGGAAAGGATTTAATATAAACATTTAGAAACATGAACATGCGATTTCAAGACTTGAGTCACCAAGTATTCCAAAGTGAAAGATTAGAACTCTCTAGAACCATTCAATGCTTTTTGTACTTGTTTTCTTTCTTTCATTTGGTTCTGTTTTTGTAGTATATGGTCCCTTCAAGTTACTTTTGTATTAACACAAGCATGAATACCCTTTAAACACTATACTCAAGTCAAGGAATAACATATTATGCACTCAACAAACAGAGAGGGAAGGAAAAGAATGCATGCTCTCACATGCATATGAATGGTTAATACGCTGGAAAATGAAAGTAATGAAAAACATATAAGGCCAAACATTTATAAAGCTTCAAAAGGGGACCTATGGATATAATTACATCAAGTAAGCTTGAAAGGCACAATCGGTCCAAACAATGCCCTAATTATTTCCTCAATCATGCATAACCTAGGACTTCGCCTCAAGAAAGTTGAGAAACAATTTCAAGGATAGTTGAATGATTTTGTAGTCCTTTGAGTTTACATGTACAATCCATAAACTTTCTCCAGACGAGAATTCTTATCTTTTCCAAAGTTAAATAGCATGCAAGTGGGAAATGCATCATGCATAAAAAGAGACTAAAGTGCTTCAGCATGCTTCAAAGATTACATATGGATTCACCAAAATATGAAGGTCAATTTGCATCCATCTCTATCATTGGGTAATCATTTCACACTAATTATTGGCAACATGATATCCTTTAAAATTTTTCCAACATTTTCAATCATGTATATAAACCATTATGACTCTTTATGAGAAAGGGAATGAGAATTGTATCTTGAATGGGATTTTCATGAAATTTTTATCAAGATATATGCTCCTATGGATACTATCAAAACTAATTATCAACATTCATCAAGCCAATAGCCACAAAAAAAAATCATAAACATAAATAGACGTACTAAAACACATACATATGATATTAACATAAACAGTACCAAAATACAATAACAATAATACTACCGCATACATATACCACAAAATAAACAGTTTAGACACCTCCAAACTTAAGGGAAACAATGTCCCCACTGTATAAAATAAAACATAATAAAAGATATGAAAGAAAATGCCTTATATGCATCAAGGCTAGTCATCATCAGTATCCTCATGTGCAGCGCATCTGCGTCCTCATCATCCTCTTCAACTGCAGCCTCAGGAGCCTGTGGCAGCTGGGGAAGGACAGCGATGGCCTCGGGCGAGAAGTGTGGGACAGGAAAGTCCTCCATAGGAAGCTGCAAGCGCTCCGCCATCCAACGTTGAATCTGAATGGTGTAAGTTAGCAAGGTTGTCATATATGCCACTTGAGCCTCTATGTGGACACGCCATGATGCGTCATCTAAAGAGGCTGCCTTGGGCTCTACACGAGCCTGCCTCTATCTGTCTGGTGCCAGCGCTGGAACTGCTCCCAACCTCTAAATGAAATAATCATTAAGAGGTTGTTTCATATCAGTGGTCTCCTCATGTGGCCCCGTCTGCATAGACTGCCTTTGGTAAATTACATAAATGAGTGAAGGGAAGAAAAGACTCCTGCACTCCCTCGCCGATTTCCTAATTTGATCTTGGATAATGCGGGCAACATCGATTTAGCGATGGTCGAGGATAGCATAGATAAGAATAGCCTAGTCACGAGTCACCTCAAATAAGTTTGTTGATGGATTAATCTAGTTGCATATAAAATGGTACCAAACCCTGGACGCTAGTGTCAAGCAGGATCAGGAGAAAAACTGTGGTCTGTTTGTCTGCACACTCAAGGTCCAGACCACAGGCTGTGTCTCAACAGTGCAGATCTTGGCAGTGACTATGTTGAGGTCAATCCCCTCCTCCAGCTCCGATTGGAGGAACTCGGTATACTCGCAAACAATTGGGAGAGATGGCAAGTTCATCGCTGCTCTGATGACTACTGGGGAATAAGAGACCTGGTGTCCCCGCACTATAACGATAGTGGTCTTTGGGTCAATGAAGTCTGAGTTCGTGTAGAATTTGCAAACCAATGGAAGCGCTGCCACAGTAGGGTGTTTAGAAAAATCTCTCCATCCAAGCTGGTGGATGGTCCACTCAACCTCATGATGGATGACCTCCTTAAATGAAAATCCTTGGTCCGCAATTACTAGTTTGGTAAGCATTTTTGAGTATTTCTGCGCAGCCACTGTCGATACAAATCTCCTCTTATTAAACTCTAGAGGGGGAGATGGCTCCCTGTTACGCTGGCTGCAAGAGCCTCATTGGTGTTTAGGAGCCATGATGGACTTGAAAAAAGAATCACAAAAAGTCATAATTGCGTAATCAAAAGTATCAAACACATTTAAAACAGACTATTCTGGAAAACTGAGCCACGTGTCACGGAATTCATCAATATTCAAAGCAATGTCGCGGCATTCATATGTCACGCCACGATATTCAAACAAAAGTCATGTCACGCTGCGGCTTTGAAGAGCCACGCCACGACGCGCGTACTAAACACACCCAGAAAACATAGGCAACACAAGGCAAGCCAAAATCATGCATTCCAGGTAGAATTGTAAATAGGATACTAACAAAAAACATAAAAACACCTAACCTATCAACACAAATTCTTAAAAAAAACTTAAAACAAAAAGAAATTGAAATAGAACAAACTAAACAAAACAAGAATAGAGGAAAATCACAACATACCTTAAAATCATGAAGGAGTAAGGTTGGGAGGCGGATTATGGGGTGGGGAAAGATGAACAAAAGAGAGAAGTGCAGAGAAAACAGAGAAAAGTGAGGGAATTGAGAGCAAATGGGAGAGACGCACGAAACGTCGCGGTATTTAACCCTAAATGCCACAGCACATTGTGGCGTTCACATACACGCGTCGCAGCGCGCATTAGTTCCCACCAAAATTAAAATTTAAATTATTACTATTTATTATTTATTTATTTGTTTATTTATTTATTATTATTATTACTATTACTATTATTATTATATTTTTTAAATAGGTACGTCGCACGCGTGCAACATTGTGACAATTTCTTAAACATTATGCCTGATACACCAGGAATGCTCATCACGCCGCGGCGTTAAAGGTCTTACGCTGCAGCGTGAGAGGCCTATTATAACACCCTAATACCGGTATCCTAGTATATCAAGCATACTCTAGGATAAACAATATTAGTTATGCTACTTCTAACTTAAACATCATACTAGTCCATATCATTTAAGTAAAAAATAATGGAGAGCCTTGCGGAAACTGAAAGTTATATACATACATATTGCCACAAAAGGGCTCATTGTGCACATAAACTTTATACAAACTAAAAGCAAAGTAAATAAATACAAAGCTTTAAACTACTAAGCATAAAAACTATCCTAGTCTTCTTACTTTTTCTTCTTGCCCTTAGATAAACTTTCACCTCGATTTACATGGCAACAAATGAAGTGAGAAACTACATTTCTCAGTATAAGTAACCAAAATCAACAATTTAAACATTCGAAATGAATACACCCAACTTAAACTAATAAACATACTAAAACTCAATGCATAAGAACCATTACAAAACTTTCTCTCTCTATGCAACGTCCCTAAGCAATTCTATACTTCTGATCTGATAACTGAAACCATGATGATAACAAACAACTACCCATACAATCATTTAGAAATCATTGGCCAGACAACCACCCATATAACTATCACTGAAGGCACAATGCAATAACAAAACATACACAAACTAAACACAAGAACCAAACTTAAACAATAATAAATAATGTAGTGATGAAATGATGTATGCTCACAAAAAGTAAGTGCAATGTAGGTGTAGTTTCGTGAATACTTAACTATTCCCCCTTGACTAAGAAGATACTCTGTCATAATAACGTGTGACCTCTAATAGCCTACCTAGTGGGGGCAAAGTATGTTACTGTAACATGTATCCTCCTAATCCTACTAAGTAGCCTACCAAGTAGTCTACCGTAAACTAGGTGGATATCACCACCAAACTGAGTGGATGCCTTCACTATCTGATCTCTAGGGATAGCAAGTATATGTGAAGTAAAGTGTGTGAAAATGCAGAGTTAGGTCCTAATTATAACATAACTACCACATAACTCTATACTAAGTCCATCTTGCACTACTAAGACTACCTCTTCTTTGTAAGAGTAGTTCATGCACTACGACACTTATCCAATGCCAACTAGAATTAGTATACTTTCTAACTTTGCATTACTAACTCTATTTCACTCTTTAAGAGTTTTCATGTACTTTGGCATTAACCCTTGCCAACTAAAGTCTATGGCACTCAACTCTTGCCATCTAACCTGTACACTTGTTTCTCATTTTCTCATCACTTCTCAAGTGGTATCTAAGCAACACTTTGTCACTCATAAGATGAACTTTAATCTTTGACAATCCATACTCAATGAATTGCACAACTTTTCCTTTATCTTCTCATGTATGCCACTAGGTCTTTCTCTCTACGAAATACCCTCTCTAGTGCCTCAACACTCTTAAAAAAGTATAAACAAAAGATTCTAAAAACTAAGGAATTCAAACCATCAAAAATAGCATTTTGGTGAGGTAGTGCCCCACTCTTAGGTGCTAAGGTTACGCATCTCACACCATGGCACTCCTCTTAATGCCGCAGTACTCGAAGCCAATTCATCCTCACACTGCGGTGCTCACTAGTTTTCTGTAGAATTCTACAGAAAATCCTCGGTTCTGCACTGTTCCATTGAACCAAATCAACTTCCAATCCTCTAAACTTGGTTTCTAGTTGGTTTCTAACACCACCAAAAACCTCTAAACATGTTATAACATCATTACAACCTATTAATTCACTAAACTTGGATCAAACACCAAAAATCACTCTCTTAGTTCTTTGAAAACCTAGGTTCCATCTCAAGAACCAACTAGCTGAAACTATAGATAAATCCATCTATCTTGCTTCCATTAATTTGAAATAACCAATTCCAATCAACGAAATCAAGAATCAAGCTAACAAACTAGTTTTCCCTCTTTAAAATTCAACTTCTCCATTTAAAGACCTAAGTCCCAAAACCTAGAAAAGATGCAAAATCAAAGATAGAAAACACTTTTGCCTCTTGCTTGGTTGAAGATCTTGAAGTCTTGAACTTGCTCTTGGATCTTCCTCCTTGATTTCTTTCTTTTCCTTGTCTACTTTCTCTCCTATCTCCCTCATTTATTTCCTTGTTTTCCTTCTTTTCTCACTTTCTCTCCTCCGTTATGCTCTCAGCAGTGGAAGTGAGGAAAAGAAGCCTCACTTTGCTTCTTAAAGAGTTACCACTAATGTGGTACTAGAAAACCCGATCTGCTATGAGCACTTAGATTCCTCCAAAGCAAGGTTCCAAACCTCCAACAAGCTCAAAATAAAACTTAAGATTCATTAAAAATCATGTTGTATTTTTTTTTCTATTTTTCCATATCTGCTGGGGGTCAATCCGGCATTAAAAGCATAACCAGTATGCCTAAAAATACTAAATGAACTCTGATTATCTTGAAACTTTAACCAGACCTTACTTAACTCATTTGCGACCTAGAGACAAGTTATCCACATGTAATTCCCACCGTAGGGTATCACATTTAAGACTAATCCTAATATAACTTAACCAAGTTGTAAAAGAATTAATCTTGTAAAATCATTGATTTTTAAAATTTCTTTTGCAGAATAAATTTAAATAAGTAAACTAAATAAAAATCATAATTACAACTTGTAACTGAAATCACACCCATATTATACATAATTACTGAAAGCCTTGTTTACAAATAATTTACATAATATCCTTACACACCAAAAGATAAAATATACAACAGACACTCCAGAACATAACTGCTAATACTTAAAACTCCTAAAAACTAACCTAAGGATTTGGGTCATCAGAAATATCCTTCTCCAGTTCATCATTAAAGAACCCAGGCGGATATAGCATTCGCCTCACAGGGGTCCTTGCAAAAGACACCATAGAGTCTTCACGCGGTGTATACACAATGCCACCCCAAAGTTCACAAATCGGCATCATAAATTCTAGATGCACAGACGCGTGTTGCATCAAAACAGAAATCCCGTCGTGGGTTCCACTTAAGTTTAGAGTCAAGTCCCCCATATATACAAACCGTTCATTGTCAAAATAAACCTCCAAGCATCAGTCCCCCCATGGAGCTGAACTTGGACAAAACCTAAAACTAGGCGGCTCGCCGCCATCTCAACAAACAAAGAGTAATATCACTGATAGTAAAAAGAGTTATCAGCTCTTTTGTCTTCCCAGTCTTCATCAGACATACACAGTAAAACAAATATAATACAACAAAGAGGTGAGATCCCCTACATCAATACCAGTATGGCAGTATAGAAAATGACAATAAATAAATAGAACATAATATCAAAATGGTAGATCATTTTATCACATAACAGATAAAATATCAGATAAACATAATTTTCATATCAATATGTTGACCAACTATGCATATGCTCACAGGCCTACTCCTACTCCATGGAGCTACACACAATTTCAGAGAGAATGATCTAGAAGATATGTCTGTAACCTCGGCTGTCGTGGCTAAAAGTGCTACAATTTATCAATTTATCAACGTGCACATCAAGGCATTTGTACAAGACATTCTACGCCAGATCATGATATAGGATAGTGTCTCGGTTCGGATCGTCAGTGCGTTTGCATCGGTCTGCCTCACAGACAGAAGAGCTACCAACTGTCCATTGCGAGGTACCCGCACCCCGACGCCCCCAAGGTCAACAAGTGACCTACACTTGTCTACTTGCACCCGCACATAGGTGTGATTCATCTCCTAGGCATACAGCCTTAACCAAATAAGCTGACACATTTTTCAATGCATAATGTATGATTCAAACACACACACAATCATTATTATTAAAGTATTTCACATATCCTCGCCTTCTCTTGGCGGTATCACTATTCAACATCATCGAGTCCACCACAACAATCCGGCAGCAAACTGCTATTACTTTCAATCGCGTAGCGATATTATCGTATTTTCATAATCGCAGAATATTTTTCTTACGTTTTCAAATTGTTTAAAGATTTTTCAACGTTTTCTCAATTGCATAAATATTTTATTGTGTTTTCTTAATCGTGTAGCAAAATATTACTATTTTTAAATTGTGTAAGAATTTTTCTGCGTGTTTTCAATTGCATAAAATATTTCTAACATATTTTAAGCTCAAATTAAATCTTTTCTCATTTATTTTCAAAATCTAACTTTAATTCCAATATTTCTTTAATAATTCATCTATAAATAATAATTCCAATATTTTCTCACTAAAAATAGTATTTTCTACTATTTTCCACAAAATAACATTTCTTTGATTAAGTTGTGATATTACAGCTCAAAATTTCCTAACGCGCTTCAAAACCTAAAGGGTGAGCTATACATCAGTATATTTCAAGTTTTAACTTTTATTTCAATTAATAACCTAATCACACTAATTTAATTAAAAATTAGTTTACTTTCAATCAAATACTTAATCCTACAATTAGTAAAATAATTTTGGATCTAGAATATTAAAAATAAGTATGTTGGCCGAATTCCACATTTTGCTTCATCAATCATATATAATTATTTTCTAACACTTTATTCCTTGTAAAAACACTTAATTAAATTTCTTATCATAAAATCATTTAATCCTTGATTAAGAAAATAATTTAGAACACTTGGTTCCCTTGGTGGTGTTGAGGTCGTGAGCCTCTAGGTTCTTTGGAACCATCATACAATTTTCCATCATGTGAATCACATCCTAATTTACACAAGAATCAACATGCTTTCTAAATCACATATTCAAGCATACTTTTAAAGCTATAAACATACCAATCACAAATAAGGAAAGCTTAAACAATCAAGTGAATAAATCCTTATGAATTTTTCACCACAAACAATTCCATTTCCTCACCACCAACACATGGTTGATGAGGTTAATATCTCTCTTACATCTAGGAAGACAAAAACTCTCCAAGTTCCTCCTCCTCTTGATTTCGTGAAGCACCAAAGAAAACCCTAACAATCTTAAACAAATCTTAAAGTCATAAACCAAGCTTAAAAACAAGAAACCATAGATCAATCATGGTTTAGAAATTCAAGAATCCATCTTAGGATCAAGAAATCAAGAAGTTACCTTAGGAGTAGAAAATCAAAGCTTGATTTTTGAAGCACTTAGAAGATGATTTAGACAAAATTCTCAAGATGAAAAGTGTTTAGGATTGTATCTAGGTTTAGAAAGTAGGATTGGATAAAATTATGGAAGCTTGGAGGTTGGGTTTAGGTGTGGTAGCCATGAGCTTCAAAGAAAAGAGAAGAATAGAGTTTAGAGTGTTCTTGGTGTTCTTGAAGTGAGAGAAAAGATGAAGGAGATTTTCTTGTCACAAAGTGTAGTAAAATGAAATAGAATAGCTATTTTTCCAAGTCTTGGCCGTGTGGTGCATGGATAGAAAAGATCAAGGCTTAATCAACTTGATAAGAAATATCACATGGCTTCACATGGCCTATGTAATCCAATGGTCATCAAATGGTCATAATAGATCATTCAAGAACCTCCTAGTACACAAAGTGGCCGTGTGGCTCAAAGGAGTGACTAACTTAGTTTGATTTCAACTAGTTTCTAGTTACACCTAGATTAGGTAGTTAGTTCACTTAAGCTAACTTAGTTAAGTTATTTAGTTACATAACTAACTATTTAGTTACATGATTAAGTCATTGCATAGGTCATGCATTGGTCATTCCTTCTAGATGATTCTAGATCCATTTTATAACTAGGGTTCCTAAGTATTTAGTAACTAAGTTAGTTCCATCTAGTTACTAGTTAGGCTTTCAGGGTAACTTAGTTAGTTTATCTAGTTACTTAGTAACTAGTCCAACCACTTTTGTTGACTACTTCCTATTGGTTAAGAAAAAGTCAAGCCATTAATATTGACCATTTCTTATTGGTTCACAAAAATAAGTCACAGTCTATTTTTTGACGGATAAAAGATACCGGGTCTATTACTCAATGAGCAGAAGCTACTGTTTCCAAAATAGTAGATATTATCCGACAGATAATAAAATGCAAAAAAAATTTATTTCATAGATAAATTCTAAAAATTAAAAGATTGGTTAAAGTGTCTCTCGGATTCGGGTTTAGTAAGATCCCCCGTCTCCGAATAAATCATTAAAGATTTTTTCCAGCTCAAAAATTATTATTTTCCTAACTCGGAGTAAATCACATACAGAAATTAAAAACATTCACAAAATAGTCAAAATAAATTTACAGCTCACAGAAAACACAAAACAGTACAATTCAGACATTATCGTAAAATAACAAATTTTGGGGTGTTACACCACACATGTTTCCCTTCAAATAGTAGTTTATGCTATTTTCTGAGTCATTTTAGACTGTTTACCACATTCTGTGTTGCATCAAAGTGCCTAAACTAACTCAGTTTGTCATAAAACTTAACTGGCATGCTAAACAAGTATTAGATTACCTATGTAACCTTATACAAGCCTAACATGATTCTCTGGGATGTTACATCTATCTACATAATTCTGTAAAAAAATCCATACACATATAAATTCAAGACATATGTATATATATATATATATATATATATATATATATATATATATATATATATATATATATACATATATTATATATAGCCTTAGTAAAGGCTTGAAGTATTACATAAATCTTTACATTACTAAAGAAGTTCTAATACATAAAATAGTTGTAATATAAACTATAAAGCTAATATAATCTTTAGCTTCCTTTTTATTCTTGTTCTTTGAAGAACTTTCACCTAGAATTACATGGCAACACAATGGGTGAGAATCAACAAATCTTTAGTATGAGTAGACCAATACCAGCATACATAACATAATTAACATAATCTTAACACATACCAAATAAGATATGTTTAAAGCATCTACAAGGTTTAACTTTAACATCTAGATAAACCAAGTTATCACACATTTATACATATATACTTAGTTCAACGTAGAACCAAGACATCCATCTAGGATTTCTAGTTTAGTGTATTATCTTATGGTAAATAGAGGGAAAGCTCATCCTCACATTACACGTATCGTGGCACTATCGAGAAGTTCGGACTGAATCTATAACACCCCAAATTCTGATTATGTTAATAGTAATAGCAGAATTACATTGTTTTACATTTTCTGTGTGTTATAAAAATAATCTGACTATTCAGAGATCATTTTTGATCATTTGTGTGATTTGCTTCGAGTCAAGAAAATAATAATTTTCTTGACCGAAAAAATCTTATTTTAATTAATTGGAGCTAGGGGATCTTACTAAACCCAATTGATTGATATATATATATATATATATATATTAATCTTTTAATTTTAGATTTAAGCGTGTAATAAAATAATTTTATATTATTATAATATTATTTTATGTGACAAGATTTCTCTTGTCTTAAAAATAGTAGAAATCGCTTAACATGGACACGAAAAAGTTCGTGAGACAGCGTTTAGTGTAGCAATCCAACGATTCGACCGATGATTTAATTCTAAACCAATAAGAATCAGTCAAAATAGGTGGCTTGACTATTTTAAACCAATAGGAAGAAGTCAAATAAAGAAGCATAGACTTCAATATGGACCCTTGGATGAAAAGCATGATTTAGATGCTTTTGATCATAACCGTTGATCCGATCAATGGTGTGAAACGAATCCTGATAAAACTACTAAGTAATATCCACCGTAGATGAGATCAATGGATAGGAAAACAAGTTGATTTCAATGGCTAAGATGAAGTCAACAATAGTGGCTTGAATTTACTTAGTAACTAATTAAACCTAATTAAGTCATCTTAATGGCCTAATTAACAAGCTAAGTAAACTAACTTAATTATTAATTAGTTATAATCTAATTTTTAATTAGATATCCTAATTTTAATTAGAGGTCATGATATATGCTAAAATATATTAAACTAATTAGTTATGTAATTGGATAATTAATTAAGATTGGTTAGGAAACTAAATCTAATTAATTAGCTATTTGATTAGCAAGTAATTGGACTTAAATTGAACACAAATTAAACCCCTAAACACCCTTGAACCACATGGCGGTGCAAAGAGCCTTGGGAGGCTTCTCCATGATTCTTGAACCATCCAAATAGCCATGCAAGTCAAGTTGATGACATATGCCATGTGCAATTGCATGTGCACCTAAAATGGGATATTTTGCTTCATGCAAATCTTCTAATTTCCCTATGCTTATCCCACGACAGCCCACTCCATTTACCCTCTTAATATTCATTTAAATGAGGGGCCATTGTATAAATACTTATTTTTAGAGGGGTCATATTGTAAATATTATTTTTAGAGGAGTTATATTGTAAATATTTTATAAAAGAGAGACTATTTTGTAAATATGAATTTTATGAGGGACTATTTTGTAAATATTAATTTGTGAGGGACTATTTCATAAATATTAATTTTTGAGGGACTATTTCGTAAATGAGTTTTTGAGGGACTATTATGCAAATATGGAAAAATAAAGTGAATTTTTAGTATTAAATGAGAAAAATAGTATTTTTGGATTTAAAACGTATGAAAAATATTTACGCGATTGGAAAACATTGAAAAATCACTACGCGATTTTCAAAAGGCGACAGAATTGAGTCGCGATAAAGAAAATGCAAAAATATGACTACACGATTAAAATACAATAATAATACTATTAGATTATTGTGTGGACCCCGAATATGTAATATAAATTGGAAATGTGATTAGTGCATAGTACATGCATTGGAAAGGTCCGATGGACTGTATGAGGCTAGTTGCCTAGGAGAGACTACACCTCCTGAGTGGGTGCGATATGCGTAGTGTAAGTCACTAGTTGACCTTGGGGGCATTGGGGTGCGGGTTGCCTACAATGGGCAGTTGGTAGCTCTTCTGTGCCGTAGGTTAGACCGATGCAACACACCAATGATCCTAACTGAGACACTATCCTTAATCAAGATCTGATAAAGACTGTCGTGTATATGCTGGATGTGCAAGATTGAGCACGTGGTCTAAGGTATGTTGGTACCGATAAATCTTTTCGATCACTCTCTCCGACCTGAGTTGTAGCTCCATGGAGTAGGAAATTGAGTCTGTGTGCATACATGTAGTTATTAAGGGTATTATCAAAATTATGTTTATGATAATTGATTTATTGGATATTTGATTATTGTTAGTGGCATGATTGTAAATATCGCTTACTTCATGAATTTTATTGATAAATGATATTGATGGTATAACTATAATTATGGTATGATAGTTGTGTGAGATATTGTATGTGTTTATCTTCATTGCTACCATACTGGTATTGGCGTAGGTGATCTCACCTCTTTGTATGCATGATCTATATTATATTTATATTTGTCAAGATGTCGAGCAAGAGGAAGAGTGAGAAGCTGAGGAGGAGCAGATTCCCGTTGAGAACGTTGAGTTTTGAAGAGATGGAGATGCCTAGTTTCCTTGGCTACCTGAAGTTGACATTCATTGGAGGAGATGAGGCGTGGACTGTTAATTTAGATAGAGAGAGTATTTACTATATGGGAGACCTAAATATTAGATTGAGTAGGCAACATTTAGGACACCTTTACTTTTCTGTTAATCTTTTTGTACAACTAGAGTTCCCAATATCTATTAGGCAGTATTGGGGAGCTTACTATCGTACTCCCAGTGCGATTAGTATTGTATCGTCTATTCGGACACCTGTCCGTAGGACTGTATATCATGATGGATTCCTAAATGCTGAGGAATCTGAGGAGGACCCGTCTGAGGGTTTTGCTGTCTAGTAGGACTTGGGCAGTATAATAGTTTAAATTAAAGTTTAAAGTTTAAGTGTTTTGAAAGTCTAGTTTGTAAAATATTTAAGTATGATAATACTAAAGGCTTGTATGTATATATGATGTAAATTATTTGTGACAATGTTGTTATGTTTTTATTTTCTGCTAAGTTTATATTACTATCATCAAGAAATTTTACAACTCGTATTTATATTGCAAGCATGATTTATAATTGAGGGGTAATTTGGTAATTAAGTAACACCAAGTGTGGCACCCTAAGGAGGGTGTTACAGAATCCTTGTTCAAAAGAACCTTCTGGACTCCCCATTTATCTCCCTTGGCCTTAATAATGGTGCACAACATCAAAAGATACTCTCAACGATTAATACAACTAGACAATCCTTCATACATACATCTAAGCATCACATCATCACTCATTACTCTCAAGTGATACACATATACCACAATAGTGACCTAAGATGCTAGATGTTTACCTTAAGCAAACCATAACTCTTGAATGCTCAAAGGTTCATACATATAATATACATACCAAAGGACCATTCCCTTACCGAATTAGCTCTAGTGGTATATTATTCATTATCTATGTCAATCTACAGTCAACAGATGCACAAAGTCACTTTACTTTCCCTTGTATGCCACTTGGTCTTTCTCTCTAAGAAATACCCTCTCTAGTGCTTCAACACTCTTAAAAGGACATAAACAAAGGATTCTAATAATTAGGGATCTCAAATCATCAAAATAATAATTCTGATGAAATCTCCCTATCCTTGAGCATTTGAGTGCTCACTAGGCATAACACAGCCCTGTGCTGTTTCGCGATCACCGCCTAAGCGCTCTGGACTAAGTGTCTAAGCGCTCATCGGCCTGTTGCGTGATCACTTATCTCTGGACCACGAGTGCCTAAGCGCTCTGTATAGAGCATTTGGGCTCTCTCCGCACGACAGCAAATCTGCATAATTTTGCAAATTAGTGCAACTGTTCCATAGGAATTTTTCATGGTTTTTGGTCATTCCAAATTATTTTCTAGGTGATCCTAAGTCCCTAGTTAGTTCATAAACACATAGGAGTCATTAATCACTAACTTAAAGCTCTTAATTTGGATTATAAACCAAAGTTCTACATACTTGACTTAAAACTTCATTTTGTAAATCAAAGGTTCAAATGAGATGTTCTAAGTTTCTAACTTTGACTTATACTATGAACAAGTCATAAATAATCATAGTAACAAAATCATGCAAGTCAAACACATTAAACACCTTTAGAACTCATTTTGACTTATTATGCACCAAAAGTGCATTCATGGTGAAAATGTTGAAAAAAGATAAAAAGAAGCTCTAATCCCCTACTTTGGCAGCTAAGATGAAGCTTCAAACTTGGTTGATCTCAAACCTTGGCATTGCCTTTGACCTTCCTCTTTTTCTCCTCCTCTTCCTTCTTATTTCTTTCCTCTTGCTCTTGCATGTTTTTTATTTCTACTTATGAGAAACAAAAAGCCATGGGTGAGGCCTTATAAAGAAGAAGGCAAAAGACTTATAAGGCCTTTAGGCCATAACTGATAAATCTCGATCTGCTAAGAATCCTTAGATTTAGGTAAATCAAGATTTTCAACTTCCAACAACTTTAAAAAAAATACTAAGATTCATATAAAAAGTTATTTCACTATTAACTGATATTTTCATATCTGCTGTTAGACAATCTGGCTTTAAATGCACAACCAGTATGCCTAAAAATGCCAAACTAACTCAGTTTACCTTGAAACTTTAACTACATCTTGTTTCATTCATTTGTAACCTAAAAATAAATTATTCATATTTTTCCCCACATCTAAGCAATTTGTGCTATTATCTGAGCCATTTTAAGCTACTTTTTATACTCTGGTGTAGAATTGTCTTTGCCCCAATGGTTTAATATGTTAAGTTTTGATGATGAAAAATACAAGACAAAAAGAATAATGCTTATGTTTCATAAATGTGATTAATAGATGACAAATGCATTACAAAATAATATTGATCATGTTACATAGATGTGCTTAATAGATTATATTAGATCATGCATGATTATGTACTTTATCCAGTTATATTTCACTTAATAATCATGCAATGAGATATGTGTAGCATTCTTCATATAATATATCCAATAATGCTTTATATGAGTTATAATGAATTAATATTAGTTTTGACTCTATTTAAATGAAAATGTGCAAAGTGTTCTTTGTTGCATCCTACATATAGCATATCTATGTAATTGATAAATATCTTATTTGGATGTGTCTATAAATGTCTTATATGCATGTTAGACTAACTAGAGTTATACATTTATGAATCATGCATATAAAGATATTGAATTATGAATTTGGACTAACTATATTTATTTAAGTGAGCAATACTTTGTAGGATAGTCCAAGTACCAAGTGTGAGCATTGTAACAAGAAAGCAAAAGATCACATTTAAACTCAACTCAAGAAGAATGAGAATGATAAGATGTTCCAATGATTTGCAAGATTTGAAGAGAATAAATTTTTGGAAGCTTAGATTACATCAACAACCCTAAGGACTAGAATTAATTATAGCAAGATCAAGTCCAAGATCTTCAAGTTTAGCTTATAGGACCTAGATCTTGTGCAAAAGTAAATAGGAGTCACACTGAGCTAAAATATGTTTTTAAATCTTTATAAATGGTTTTCACATGCTAAAATGCCTAACAAACATGTTTTGAAAAGGTAGTCTTGGTGGTAGTTCAAATCTATGAAAAATAGTCAAGTTTGTATTCTGCAAAACTGACCTTTGGTTACTCTTTTGATGATATCTTTCAAAATATTTTGAATTTTATTCTAAAAATTATTTCATATAAAAATAGACTCAAAGATCTTTCTAATGAGTAGTCATTTGTTTTAAACGGATAAGTAACAAAGAAGTTATGATCTTTCAAAGTCAGTTTGGTCAAAAACAGGGCAAATAACCGATTATGGAATTCCCATAACTGGTTATTCACTAAGTCAAGAGCTAATTCTTATTTTTTTCTAAAGGCTCCTAACCGATTAGGTCATTCCCCTAATTGGTTATTGTGTAAGACAGGAACCAATTTCTAAAGCTCCTGACAAATTAGGTCATTCCCCTAATTGGTTATTGTGTAAGTCAGGAGCCAATTTCTAAAGCTCTTAATCAATTAGGCCATTCCCTTAATTGATTATTTGATAAGTCATGAGACAATTTCTAAGGCTCCTAACCGATTAGGGCAATCCCCTAATTGGTTATTTGGGCAACCAGAAAACACGACCAACGGCTCTATTAAGAGCATTTAATGCTTCCCAACCACCACCAATGGCTCTAAAATGCATTGGGCTATAAATACAAATGTTTGGGCATCAAAGAAAGGTTAGAGATCAATCTGAAAATCATTGTTGAGCATCAATACGAGCTTTAACTGCCATTTCTATAAAATCACTATTTATGAGCTAAAGTGTTAATATCCATATACCCATTGAGTTTCAATTTGTAATATCCACTCTTTCGAGAGTTTATCTTTCTTAAACACTCTGATTTCCTGTAAAGAGGGTAAGGTATCCCTCTAAAGAAAAGGGTGAAGTATCCCTTGATTGTAAAGAGGGTGAGGTATCCCTCAAAACTTGTAAAAGGTGAAGTACCCCTATTTGAGGCATCCTGGAGGTGTGTTGAGTACTTTGTGTTTTAAACGTTTTCAAGCACCTATTCAAGCTTGAAGGTTTAGTGAAAAATCTCGGGTGGTTTACTTGAGAACTAGGCATAGGCCACAAGTGGTTGGTAGCTGAACCAGGATAAATATTGTGCTTACTTCTCTCAACTCTATCTCTTTTACATTTGTGCCTTAATTATATATGCTTGAGTTGAATTTGATATCTAGCTTATTTGCTTGATTTATCCAATAGTCCAAGGGCTATTTGAGAAATCTCTAATAGTTGTACCTTTCTTAAACTTATTCCACTGCATGTGTTGATTGAAAATATCAAAATGTATAATTTTCTTTAAGGTGTTTTAAAAATTTGTAATCACCCAATTCACCCCCCCTCTTGGGTGATGGTTGCCATGACTAACAAGTGGTATCTTGCTTTATGTTCTGTTAAAAGTTTAACCGTTTGAAGTTAAAGATCATTGTTTGTTTGGCAACCATTGAAAGATTTTCAAAATAGAAGGTTTTGAAATTGATAAACCACCATTCTTTAATGGTGTGCATTTCGTTTATTGGAAAGATAAAATAAAATTTTATATACAATCTATTGTTTTGGATTTGTGGGATATTATGCTTGATGGATTTTCTCCTAAACTAAAACAAACTTGGAATGCCTATGACAAGAAATGTTTTTCATTGAACATTAGAGCTATGCACTTTTTGAGAAGTGGTTTGAATGATGAAGCTTATGTTAAAATTAAGAGTTGCTCTAGTGTTAAAGATATATGGGATGCTCTTGATTCTATCTATCTTGCTAATGATGACCTTTTGCATAAAGTTATATATAGAGAGCAAGAAGAGCAAAAACCTCAAGAGGAAAACAACATTGAAAAATGTCCTCAAGAACATGTTCAAAGCAAGAAAATGAGCTCAATGCCTCTTGGTGATGATGGTGCTCAATTTGAAGAAGAGGCAAAGCATAACAAAATTATAAAAGAAGTGTTGGGAATTGCGGTTACATCATGCAGCGGAAAAAATAGGATTCCCACCAAGAATCCATGCGAAAAGCCATAATCCGAGTTTTTAAAAATATTTACCTCTTGAAGCGTGATCAAAAGGAAGGACATGAATCACCAACATCATAATAGAAATGATGTCTCTGCAGTATCCACACGAACAGACTCACGAACATCCAACGTCCGCAAAGAGGAGCCTCATGTCTCTCACACAGTGCTAGCTGCGAAGAAAAGAGAAGAAACTTGTCGCTCTCTCACTTACTTTTCTGTAGGTGTGGCTAGGGTTCTAAAAATTGTGTATCTTAGCAGCCCCTTAGTAGTACTATTTATAATAGTGACTACCTTAAGTGAGTGTGAGCAACAGCAAGGTAAGCTATGCAACCCTAGACTCATCTGTTATAAATCTGACCCATATTTGAATCCGAGTCCAACTTGGATCCATTGCTCCAATTTTAGTCTGCTCTATGTGTGTGACCCTGCAGGTTCTCATTACGTTGGCAGTAATATTAAAATCCAATGAGCGGTATCTAGCAACACATCGCTGCTACCCAAGTAATAAGAATGTCAGTGATTTGACATAACCTTTTCGTGACCAATGTTTCCGTGTCGTTTAGTCCATTTGTCAAGATATCTAGATTGAACACAAGGCATGGAATGCGTCACTCTTGTATAGTCCAATCATTCGTTTCCTGATACTCGAGTAGACTTTGTAATAATAAATGAAATCAATATCTCATATTAACTCATTTGAGCATGGCCATGCATTTCGCAGTCTCACTCAATCAGGGGGCTCGAAGATATCGCTCCTATTATGTACGAGTGACAAATCTCATCTAGGTCACTCATATCCCTCTGCATGATTTGCGGTATGTCCAATAACTAACTTTATAATCACCTTGTTACAAATGACGTTTGATGGTATTAAAATACACAACTCCTCATGTAGGAATCGTAGTGATTTCAAGTCAAAGGGCCACAAACACCATTGTCACTATGAGAATCGCTTATGACATTCACGTAACGATCCATGTAGCGTTCTCATGATGGGTCAGTCCAATACATCATTACTCTAATATGTACCCATGTGAAGACTTGATATCTCATATCCATGACCTGTGAGATGTGGTCATCAGTCTATGCACATACTAGTCTCAATGTATTGTTGTTGTCCTAATTAATAATAATACTTGACTAGGAACATTTAAGAATAGTGTTATAACTAAAAGGATCTCACGATCAAGTCATCCACTCGATAACCTATGGCATCAAACTTACTATTCTAAGGACTTTATTATGTTTATAAAAAAAACACAATAAATAAAATGTCTCATATATTAAAATAAGCATAATAGAATATATGTAAATACAGACAAATATATCAGCCTCTAGGGCATACACCAACAATCTCCCACTTGCACTAGAGCCAATCAGGCATATGTCTAATGCCTAAAGACCTAGTGTGACCCTCATGCTTCTGCTATGCAAGAGGCTTCGTCAGTGGATCAGCAATGTTATCATCTGTTGGTACTCTGCATATCTTCACATCTCCTCTATCGACGATCTCTCGAATGATATGAAAGCGCCTAAGTATATGTTTGGATCGCTGGTGAGATCTAGGCTCTTTAGCTTGTACAATGGCTCCATTATTATCATAATAGAGGTCCACTGGGTCCACAATGCTAGGAATAACGCCAAGTTTAGCAATGAATTTCCTGATCCAAACGGCCTCCTTTGCTGCATTGGAGGCAGCAATATACTCAGCCTCTGTGGTAGAATCGGTGACTGTCTCCTGCTTTGAACTCTTCCAGCTCACAGCCTCACCATTTAGGCAAAAAACATAACCCGATTGCGATCTGGAGTCGTCCTTATCAGTTTGGAAGCTAGCATCAGTGTAACTCTTTACAACTAACTCTTCCTTGCCTCCATATACCAAGATTGAATCCTTAGTCCTTCTCAAGTACTTAAGGATGTTCTTGACAGTAGTCGAGTGACTCTCACCAGAATCAGACTGGTACCTTCTCGTTATGCTCAAGGCATATGAGATGTCTGGTCGAGTACATAACATAGCATACATGATAGATCCAATTGCAGATGCATATGAAATCTTGCTCATGCGATCCCTCTCATCCTGGGTGGAAGTGGGTTAAGCCTTAGATAGGCTTACACCATGCGACATAGGCAAGAGTCCTTTCTTAGATTCATGCATGTTAAACCGTCTTAACACTTTATCTATGTATGTACTCTGATTTAGGCCAAGTAGTCTCAGTGATCTATCTCTATAGATCCTGATACCTAACACATAGGTGGCTTCACCCAAGTCCTTCATAGAGAAGCAGTTCCCTAACTAAGTCTTTACAGACTATAGGGTAAAGATGTCATTTCTGATAAATAGTATGTCATCTACATACAATACCAGAAAGATAATAGTGCTCCCACTAACCTTCTTGTAGACACAAGATTCTTCTTCTTCATTCTTCAAGTTCTACTTTTCTCCCACTAGTTCCTTTGGAGATAAACTCCCTTTCTAGAAACACAGTTGTTCGTGCGACAAACACTTTGCCCTCGGTAGGATTATAGAAAAAGTATTCATTGGTTTCCTTTAGATACCCCACAAAGAAGCATTTATCTGATTTAGGTCTAAGCTTATCAGAAACTTGACGTTTCACATAAGCTTTGCAGCCCAAAATCTTCAAGAAAGACATACTGGGCCGTCTCCCAGTCCATATCTCATATGGTGTCTTTTGAACCGTCTTAGATGGAACATGGTTAAGTGTTAAAGCTGCTGTTAATAGAGCATGTCCCCAGAAGGAGCCTGGAAGGTCTGCATGACTCATCATGGATCAGACCATGTCCAACAAGGTCCGGTTCCTCCTTTCAGAGACACCATTCCATTGTGGTGTTCCTGGTGGAGTGAGTTGAGATATTATCCCACACTCTTTCAGATGATCATCAAATTGTTGGCTTAAGTATTCTCCTCCTCAATCTGATCGAAGGATTTTAATACTCTTGCCAAGTTCATTTTGTACTTCATTCTTGAACTCTTTGAACTTTTCAAACGATTCTGATTTATGCTTCATAAGATATATAAATCCATATCTACTAAAATCATTAGTAAATGTAATGAAGTATTGAAAACCGCCTCTAGCGAGTGTGTTTAGTGGCCCACATACATCACTATGTATAAGGCCTAAAAGATCACTAGCCCTTTCACTTTGTCCAGTGAATAGGGCCTTTGTCATCTTCCCCAATAAACAAGATTCACATATCTCATATGATTCAAAATCAAACGAGTCCAAGAATCCATCTTTATGGAGTTTGGAGATGCGTTTCTCATTTATGTGACCCAAATGATAATGCCAGAGAAAAGTTGGGTTCTGATTATTTGATTTAAACCTCTTTGTATTTATGTTATAGACGGGCGTTTCGAGATCAAGGACATAAAGTCCATTACTCAATTGTGCACTACCATAAAAAATATCATTCATATAAATGGAACAACACTTGTCCTTTATAATAAAAGAAAAACCTTTCTTATGCAAACAAGAAACAGAAATGATATTCCTACTAATAGCAGGCACAAAATAGCAGTTCTCTAACTCTATTACAAGCCTAGTGGAAAAAGATAATAAATAAGTCCCTACAGCTAATGCAGCAACCTTTGCACCATTTTTCACTCGTAGGTCGACTTTGCCCTTCGTCAATGGTCTACTGCTCTTTAGATCCTGCACATTTACACAAATGTGAGATCCACATCCAGTATCTAATACCCATGATGCAGAAGTAGATAAATTGACTTCAATAACAAAAATACCTGAAGTAGAAGTCTCACTTCCCTTCTTTTTCTTGAGCTCCTCCAGGAACTTGGCACAGTTCCTCTTCCAATGTCTGGTCTGACCACAGTGGAAGCATGTACCTTCCTTAGCCACTCCACCCACTGGTTTCAAGCCAGAAGTGCTGGGCTTGGACTTATCCTTGCCCTTGCCCTTCCAGTTGTCCTTGGGCTTTTTCTGCTATTTCTTGCCTTTATTCTTTTGGACCATCATTATGGCCTTCCCTTTGCCTTTATTAATGTTCTGCTCAGCAGTTCTCAACATGCCTAGCAGCTCTGGTAGTGATTTATCAATCTCATTCATGTTGTAGTTCATGACAAATTGACTAAAACTTTTCGGCAACGATTGCAGGACTAAGTCAATGGCTAACTC
This sequence comes from Ormosia semicastrata, assembly GCA_029884595.1. Taxonomy (NCBI): domain Eukaryota; kingdom Viridiplantae; phylum Streptophyta; class Magnoliopsida; order Fabales; family Fabaceae; genus Ormosia; species Ormosia semicastrata. Next base: position 85,493,749 of record JAQQTO010000060.1, read on the forward strand.
TTAGCTTAAAGGAAAACCAAGTCTCTCTAGGTTTTCAATGTACCCAATCATCTTGAGTACATGAGCACCAACAGGGCTTCCTTCTACCAGCTTACACTGAAACAGTGCTTTAGAGACCTCGAATCTCTCATGCTTGGCCTGTTCTTGATAGAGCTTCTTAAGGTGTACGATCATATCATAGGCATCCATGTTCTCGTGTTGCTTTTGGAGTTCAGAGTTCATGGTGGCCAGCATTATACATCCGATGTCCAAGGCATCATCTTGATGCTTCTTATAAGCATCCTTTTCAATTCTAGGGGCATCAGCAGTAGGTGGCTCAAGTATAGACTGTTCTAGTACATATAGCTTTTTCTCTTGCTTGAGGACAATCCTCAAATTCCTGTACCAGTCTAAAAAATTTGTTCCAGACAACTTGTCCTTCTCAAGGACAGATCGCAATGATAAGTTACTTGATGTGTTTGTTGCCATGGTAATCTATCAACAGAAATATGTAAAATTAAAGTATCATGTCATAAACATATTTAATGAGGTCTTTTAATTAAATATGCCTCCCACTATTTTATTCAAGTCAATGACCCTCAGCATTGACTCAGAAAATCCCATCGTAAGGTTTCCTCGTGGGCCAAAATCCATATTTCACCTAGTTTTGAGTCAGCTTTGGCTGATCACCCAAAATTCAGTTATTTAGGTAGGAAACACTTTCCAATTACATCACATGTAACTCTTGGATAGTTAGGTGAATAACACTTATTCTAATCCATCTAATGGACTAAAGCCCAACTTCATATCTCTAAGCCTTCAATCCTATTGAAATGGCCTAGTTAAGTCAGACCCAATGGTTGGTAGTTGGATATTACCTTTATCCCATCGCGTCTTACTAATATAGAAAAAGGCATCCTGTAACACCCCTCGATTTAATAACCAAGGCACAATCGTCATTATGTCACGGTCACTAAATTTCGGCGTGCTAACATTGTCCAATAACAAACTTTACAAAAATTATTAATCATTTCGCATACGAGGAAAATAGGAGCCACGAATGAATAGTTACATATACAACCAGTTAAAATATGAATTATAAGATGTACTCACTTTACAACATTTTAGACTTAACAATCACCTTAAAACATACATGTACCCAAAATACACTTTATATAGGTAATGCAAAATAAAATATAAACTACCCATAATATATCTACGACCATGGAGTTGGGCACCCCATCGGATCCCGAATGCGTGAGGCAACTCCAGGCTCGCCAGCGTAGTTAGAAATACAGAATAGAGTCCTCAATCGCAGTCCTCTTCATGGTCAAAGTCAGATCCCCAACATAACGCGTACGCTTGCCGGTCCAGTCGACTCGCCAAGTCTTGGCACCACCAGTGAACACAATTCGAGCAAACCCAATAGATCTCCCTTTGCGACAACATCGCTGGATACAGTGGGTCAAACTACGAAAATCCAGAGGAAACTAACTTCGTTCCCTCTTACAGTCTTTAACCAAATTTTTACATAGAACAAGAAAAGTACAAGAAAGAGGTAAGACATCCTACCATCATTACCAATTATAGCATCAAGAAAACAAACGGCGCAAAGCGCCCACATAGCATTTAAGACAGCAATAATGGTAATAAACATTCAGTAGCAATTATGATTAACCAAACAGTTCCAGGCAGTTATATATATATCAGTAATGCAACAGTTCCATTTATAATAACAATAAATGCCAGATAATTCATGGACCCACTATGCATATGCATACAAAATCAAAATCCTACTCCATGGAGCTAGACACAAACGGTCGGAGAGAAAGATCAGGCGACATGTCTGCAACTAGGCTGCCGAGGCCAAAGTGCTATAATTCTGAATTTTCCCACATGCACATCATGGCATTATACAGACAGTCTACACTAGATCGCGATATAGGACAGTGTCTCGGTCCGGATCGTCAGTGTGTTTACATCGGTCTGCCCCACGAACAGAGAGCTACCAACTGCCCATTGCGAGGTACCCGCACCCTGATGCCCCCAAGGTCAACCGATGGCCTACACTTGTCTATTCGCACCCGCACTAAGGTGTATTCAATTCCTAGGCAACTAGGCCTTACGACAGTCCCACGGACATTCACAATGCATACAGACTCTATGCATAATCATGTATGATCATTATTACATATTATTCCATCATATGTCACAATTTGCCAAAGTAAGAATTAACACAATCAATGGTAACTCACATGGACCCACAGTAACATAACATTGTTGTTAAATAAATTAATACATTTTTAAAGTGTATTATGAATTCTTGTTTAGGTTTAGCTCTTCTTACAAAGTTTGTCTCTAAAGGAATTCTCTTAATTAATTGAATTCTCTTAATTAACTAAATTCTCTTAGATAGCTTATTCATATACACTTAGAAGGTTATTCTAAGACCTCAAAGTCTCACACTCTCATGTTCGTACCCTAATTAAATTATCCTAAGTCTTATGAAAATTCCATTCTTAGTCATGATAGAAGTCAACCATTAAATTCATTATGTTCCTCACAACCTCACCCATATTCATGTTCTTCCTTTATTCAAAATTCTCACTAGTTGTAAGGCATGCTCATGTTCCTTGTTTTTCTTTCTTTATGAATCCCTAATTAGTTCCTAGCCATCCAATTATTTACGATTAATATGGTTATGTTTGTTCAAAGCCTTGAGTCCAGGAAGATACACGGCTGAAATCACCAGCAAAGCCACAATTTAATTACTAAATGTTGGGTGACAAACTATACTTGTGAATTCGACAGAGACAATGTATTTAGTGACAAATTGAGGCTGCCATTCGACGAAAAGTGACTTAGCAGAATGATGAAAGATGGGAGAACATTATATAACAAGATTGGCTAAAAAATCAATTCCTGTCGAATTGAGGTTATGTTGAATGGAGGTCAAAACTATCGAATTTTCTAGAAGGTCAGCAGAAGTCCTAATTCGACGGATGGATGTCGACGTTGGAGAAATCTTCCAAGTGTCGAACCGACGAAAACACTATGGTCAGAAACTCTAATTCGACGAATCTGGAGACGTCCCCCTACTAAATGATCAGAAACTCTAATTCGACTGATATTGACACGACACTAAATGATTAGGAGATCAAACTTGACGGATGTGTCACTCGACGGATGTTGACACTCAAACTCGATGAATATTGATTTTGGGGAAGTTTCTGTAAAACGGACAGAAAATCTACTCGACGGGTATGCCACTCGATGGAAGTTGACATTCAAACTCGATGAATATTGATTTTGGAGAAGTTTCCCCTAAGTGGTCAGGAACTCTACTCGACGGATTTGGCATTGGAGAAGTTTCTCTCCTAAGTGGTCAGGAACTCTACTCGACGGATTTGGCCTGAAGATTAATTTCGACGGGCATGGTCAGGGGTTCATAATCGACGGATTTTGACATTTTACTAAATGGTCGGAAGATCAAATTCGATGGATATTGGTACTCTAACTCGATGGATTTTGACATTTTGCTTAATGGTCAGAAACTCAAGTTATTACAATTTCTCACAAAGAATCCTATAGTTTTAGTCTCAGAACTGTGGCCATCCGAAAACCAATCCGACGTCACTCCTTCCATATTATACGTTCCAATACATTCAGATATACCAAAACACATAAAAACAATCAAATAGCACACATACATCACAAACAACAGGAAAACAAAAATGACCCTCAATACCAATCACAGACAACGTTCCTAAATGCTAAAAGAGGTTGAGGAGGAGTGTCTTCCTCTTACCTTGGAGAAGCACAAAGAAAAGCTGCTCCTTTTGGTCAGGATTTCATTTTCAGCTTCCTAGAAATCCTTGAATATTCAAACTTGCAAAAATCAGAATCCAATATTGAAATGGATACCTATGGTCACCAAAATGACAGTGGGTCACGAAAATGAGAGGAGAGGAAGAAAAAGCTGAGAGCTTTACCTTAAAGTTCTAACATTTAATCTTCAAAGGTGGAAAAGAATGAAGATGAAGAGAACAGTGAACTTTGAAGATGATTCTCTCAAAGATGGTGGTTCTCCAAACACAAAGATGGTGCAAGGAGTGTGACGGTTTTGAAGATGGAAATGGAGGTGTTGGTGGTGGTGATATTGTTTTTGTGGAGTGAAAAGAGAAGAGAGAAAAATGAGTGAATAGTGAGTGAGTGAGCTGCGTATTGGGAGGAAGGGGAAATGAGAGAAAAAGATGAATTAGACCCCTCTATAGTCAAACGTGCAGCACAAAAATGGGAGGAGAGAGAAAAAAATGGTTGGAGGAAGCTTCCTTAAGAAGCTTCGCGCGCTTCTCGATAAAGTGCATGGTAAGCTTGTCTCCTAATTAACTACATCTGATAGATGATTTAATTACACTATTAGAATTATTTTTCCCGTGAATAAAAGTTACAACCGATGAAAATAATATTTTTAACCCAACGGTGGATACCTCAGTCTATAAACCTTGTAAGCCTCATTTAACTACCCTTTTTCTAACCCAACGGCTCAAACAATTCTAGAGGTAACACAACAAGGGTATAAATGCAAACAAATCCTAAGCAAGTTCAGTCATACCAGCTGAGCTTCTTTCTAAAGAACTCCTATTACCTTAATACGCCTAGGTGAAGTCATAGTTTCCTGTAGACACAGAACATTACACATTGAGTGGGCCAATACTCAATATCATGTAACTGTGCAACAGTAACTACTGACACTCAACCTACGGCAAGCCATGCCTTCCTTTCCCAACATCTCAATCAAGAGACAAGGAAGTACACAACATACAAAAACTTCTAACATGTCTAAGCATAGTCAGTCCATACCCCGGCTCAACAGGATGAACTGAGCTCTGATACCACCTTAATGTAACACCCCTCGATTTAATAACCAAGGCACAATCGTCATTATGTCACGGTCACTAAATTTCGGCGTGCTAACATTGTCCAATAATAAACTTTACAAAAATTATTAATCATTTCGCATACGAGGAAAATAGGAGCCATGAATGAATAGTTACATATACAATCAGTTAAAATATGAATTATAAGATGCACTCACTTTACAACATTTTAGACTTAATAATCACCTTAAAACATACATGTACCCAAAATACACTTTATATAGGTAATGCAAAATAAAATATAAACTACCCATAATATATCTACGACCATGGAGTTGGGCACCCCATCGGATCCCGAATGCGTGAGGCAACTCCGGGCTCACCGGCATAGTTAGAAATACAGAATAGAGTCCTCAATCGCAGTCCTCTTCATGGTCAAAGTCAGATCCCCAACATATCGCATACGCTTGTCGGTCTAGTCGACTCGCCAAGTCTTAGCACCACCAGTGAACACAATTCGAGCGAACCCAATAGAACCCCCTTCGCAACAACATCACCGGATACAGTCGGTCAAACCAAGAAAATCCAGAGGAAACCAACCTCTTTCCCTCTTACAGTCTTTAACCAAATTTTTACATAGAACAAGAAAAGTACAAGAAAGAGGTAAGACATCCTACCATCATTACCAATTATAGCATCAAGAAACCAAACGGCACAAAGCACCCACATAGCATTTAAGACAGCAATAATGGTAATAAACATTCATTAGCAATTATGATTAACCAAACAGTTCCAGGCAGTTATGTATATATCAGTAATGCAACAGTTCCATTTATAATAACAATGAATGCCAGATAATTCATGGACCCACTATGCATATGCATACAAAATCAAAATCCTACTCCATGGAGTTAGACACAAACGGTCGGAGAGAAAGATCAGGCGACATGTCTACAACTAGGCTGCCGAGGCCAAAGTGCTATAATTCTGAATTTTCCCACGTGCACGTCATGGCATTATACAGACAGTCTGCACTAGATCGCGATATAGGACAGTGTCTTGGTCCAGATTGTTAGTGCGTTTGCATCGGTCTGCCCCACGAACAGAGAGCTACCAACTGCCTATTGCGAGGTACCCGCACCCTGACGCCCCCAAGGTCAACCGATGGCCTACACTTGTCTATTCGCACCCGCACTAAGGTGTGTTCAACTCCTAGGCAACTAGGCCTTACGACAGTCCCACGTACATTCACAATGCATACAGACTCTATGCATAATCATGTATGATCATTATTACATATTATTCCATCATATGTCACAATTTGCCAAAGTAAGAATTAACACAATCAATGGTCACTCACATGGACCCACAGTAACATAACATTGTTGTTAAATAAATTAATACATTTTTAAAGTGTATTATGAATTCTTGTTTAGGTTTAGCTCTTCTTACAAAGTTTGTCTCTAAAGGAATTCTCTTAATTAATTGAATTCTCTTAATTAACTAAATTCTCTTAGATAGCTTATTCATATACACTTAGAAGGTTATTCTAAGACCTCAAAGTCTCACACTCTCATGTTCGTACCCTAATTAAATTATCCTAAGTCTTATGAAAATTCCATTCTTAGTCATGATAGAAGTCAACCATTAAATTCATGATGCTCCTCACAACCTCACCTATACTCATGTTCTTCCTTTATTCAAAATTCTCACTAGTTGTAAGGCATGCTCACGTTCCTTGTTTTTCCTTCTTTATGAATCCCTAATTAGTTGCTAGCCATCCAATTATTTACGATTAATATGGTTATGTTTGTTCAAAGCCTTGAGTCTAGGAAGATACATGGCTGAAATCACCAGCAAAGCCACAATTTAATTACTAAATGTTGGGTGACAAACTATACTTATGAATTTGACGGAGACAATGCATTTAGTGACAAATTAAGGCTGCCGTTCGACGAAAAGTGACTTGGTAGAATGATGAAAGATGGGAGAACATTATATAATAAGATTGGCTAAAAAATCAATTCCTGTCGAATGGAGGTTCTGTCAAACGGAGGTCAAAACTGTCGAATTTTCCAGAAGGTCAGCAGAAGTCCTAATTCGACGGATGGGTGTCGACGTTGGAGAAATCTTCCAAGTGTCGAACCGACGAAAACACTATGGTCAGAAACTCTAATTCAACGGATCTGGAGAAGTCCCCCTACTAAATGATCAGAAACTCTAATTCGACTGATATTGACGCGGCACTAAACGATCAGGAGATCAAACTCGATGGATGTTAACACTCAAACTCGACAAATATTGATTTTGGGGAAGTTTCTGTAAAACGGACAGAAAATCTACTCGACGGGTATGCCACTCGACGGAAGTTGACATTCAAACTCGATGAATATTGATTTTGGAGAAGTTTCCCCTAAGTGGTCAGGAACTCTACCCGGCGGATTTGGCATTCTAACTCGACGGATTTGGCATTGGAGAAGTTTCTCTCCTAAGTGGTCAGGAACTCTACTCGACGGATTTGGCCTGAAGATTAATTTCGACGGGCATGGTCAGGGGTTCATACTCGACGGATTTTGACATTCTACTAAATGGTCGGAAGATCAAATTCGACGAATATTGGTACTCTAACCCGACGGATTTTGACATTTTGCTTAATGGTTAGAAACTCAAGTTATTACAATTTCTCACAAAGAATCCCAAAGTTTTAGTCTCAGAACCGTGGCCATCCGAAAACCAATCCGACGTCACTCCTTCCATATTATATGTTCCAATACATTCAGATATCAAAACACATAAAAATAATCAAATAGCACACATACATCACAAACAATAGGAAAACAAAAATGACCCTCAATGCCAATCACAGACAACGTTCCTAAATGCTAAAAGAGGTTGAGGAGGAGTGTCTTCCTCTTACCTTGGAGAAGCACAAAGAAAGGCTGCTCCTTTTGGTCAGGATTTCATTTTTAGCTTCCTAGAAATTATTGAATATTCAAACTTGCAAAAATCAGAACCCAATATTGAAATGGATACCCATGGTCACCAAAATGACAGTGGGTCACGAAAATGAGAGGAGAGGTGTAACACCCCAACTTTTGGGATAATTACAATATAGTCCCGAAAATGTACTGTTTTGTGAATTCTGTGAGCAGTAAATTAAATTTGACTGTTCCGTGAGTGTACTTGACTGTTGTATGTGATTTGCTCCGACCTGAGAAAATAATAATTTTCTGGCCGGATAAATCTTATTTTAATTAATTGGAGCTGGGGGATCTTACTAAACCCAATTCTGATTGATATATATATTAATCTCGTAATTTTTCAGATTTAAGTGTGCAATAAAATAATTTTATATTTTTATAATATTATTTTATTCAACGCACTCTACCGTCTCAAAAACAAGTAGAAAAATTATTTATGGACCGAAAAAGTTCGTGGGGCCCACGTTTAGTGTAACATCAACGATCGTTGGGTAGAAATCTAAACCAATAGGAAATGGTCAAAATGGATGGCTTGACTTTTTAAACCAATTAGAAAGAGTCAACAAAAGAAGCATTGACTTCTTTGTGAACCGTTGGATTATAAAGCTTACTTTAGAAGCTTTAATCTTAGCCGTTGATCAAATCAATGGTGAGATTAGAATTCAAGATTTATGACCAAGTAATATCTACCTTAGATCTAATCTATGGTTAGGAATTAAAGATGAATCAAGGGTTAGGATTAAGTCAAAAATTGTAGGCTTGACTTTGATTAGTAGCTAATTAAGCTTAATTTGACTAATTTAATTACTTAATTAGCTAACTAAGTGAACTAGTTTAATTCTTAATTTATTTTAATCTAAATACTAATTAGATATGTTAATATTGATTAAAGGTTATAATATATGTTAATATATACTAAATTAATTAGTTATATTATTAGTATGTTAATTAAAATTGGTTAGGATAATTAACCTAACAAATTACCTAATTAACTAGCATATAATTAGGAGTAAATGGAAAACAATTAAACCCTTAAAATGGCAAGGGCACCACGGTTTTCCAGCAGCCAAGGGAGCTTGGTGGCTTGGTTCTACTAGCTTCTTGAAGTCTCCAAGTGTCCTAAACCATGTGCACCACATGTGCATTCATTTGGATATTTATTAAGCCAAATCAAGCACTCAACCTCACCCCCACAAGGCCACTACGGCAGCAGCCCTTCCATTTCTCTCTCAATCTTTATTTCACACTTATCCTAAATCTAAGCTATTCATCTTCTCTCCAAAACTACCAAGAAGCCATGCATATTTTTTCTTCTTTTTCATTCTCCATATTCGCCAACACTCACACCCACTCAACCAAACCTTCATAATTTTATCCAATCACATTTCTTGAACCCAAATCCCATTCTAAGCATCCTTCATTCACAAAGTTTTCCCAAATTCCTACTCTATCTTGCCTAAAATCCAAGTTTTTGCTTACTTACTTAAGGGTAAGTTTGGTTTCTATGGTTCAAAATTGAATTTTTAATTTTTCTAACCATGCTTGTTCCATGGTTTCTCTATTTTGTACCTTGTATGTGTTTTTACTAATTATTTAAGAATTTTAGGAATTGTTTTGGAGCTTGTACGAAATTTAGAGGAAAGGAGGAGATCTTACCGATTAATTTGTCTACAAGAGGTAAGAGGGAGATTTAATCTCATCAACCCTAAGTGGTGATGGGAAAATGGATTTGTATGTGTGTGTAGAATCCATAAGGATTCATTTGTGTGATTGTTTTATTGCTTGTATTATTATTGTGTGATTGTTTATGGTTTTTTATTATTTTTGTGATTGTTTAAATGCTTTCTTATTTGTGATTTATTTTGCTATGCATGATTATAGTTTTATTATTTTTGCTATGCATATTTATGGTTTTAATATATGTTGTATGTATATTGTATGTGATTATATAATTGCATCTGTTTATAATTGTATACTTATTAAAGTAGGATGTGAATAACATGTACGAAATGCATGAGTATTCCAAAGAATACACTATGAGGCTCACGGCCTTACATCCAAAAAGAGAACCAAAATGTTCTCAGTAATTTTCTAAATTACTGATTTGAGTAATCTAGGTAAAATAATTAAATTAAAAATGATTTAAGTTAATTATGGCCAACATGCCATTTAGAGTATAATTGAATACCATTTTATTTTTGATTTGGCCAACATGCCATTTTATTTTCTAAGATAAGGTTAGGTAATGGTTTTACAACATAAAATTGATTCCAAAGAATCATTGAGAAAATCAAAGGAAATTGATTCAGCTTCTAGAATTTTAACTTAGCGAGAATATTAGTTTAAGTAAGAATTAATTGAGGAGACGCTTGAAAAATACTAACGTAGAGCTCATTCTATAAATTTTGAAGCGCGTTAGTAAGTTTCAAGTGAAATTATTGGGTAAAAATAAAATAAACTATATTTAGAGGAAAATGTTAAAAATACCTTATACTTGATTTTATAGGCAAAAATCTGCCAAAATTTATTAAAATCTGACGCTTAAAATCAAAAGATTCCATACTATATTTAGAACACAAGGAAAATACTCTACGTATTTTAAAAGTACTAGATATAGTTTTACACGTATTAAAAATAATGATTCTAAGCTATTCGGTTAAGAAAATGAATTAAAAATCCTACGCGATTGAGAAAATAATTTTATGATGTTTAAAAATGTCAAAATATGTTTACACGATTTTAAAACGTTTGTGAAAACAACGAGATTGTGAAAATGCGATAAAATTCCTACGCGACTGAAAAATACTATCAGTTTTTCTGTCGGGCCAAAGTGGTGGACCCAGACATGTTGTGGTGTAGTATTGTCAGGTGGGACGTACTATACTTTGATATTTTGTTAGTACTGTCAGGTGGGACGTACTATACTTTGGTTTTTGGTGACAAAGGGCATTTTGGTAATTTTTTTTGTAATTATGGTAAAATTTGGATAATAAGGGTATTTTTGTAATTTTAGATCATGTTTAGAGTGTGGTGTCAATTTAGTGGATAATTGGCGATTGATTGATGAGGCGAATTACACTATGTTTGGTGTGATAAGCGTAGTGTGGTTCATTTATGAACTTGGAGGCATTAGTGTGCGGAGGATTCCATATGTGGACAAAGTGGTAGCACCTCTGGGCCGTGGTAACGAGCAACCCACTAATGATCTTGACAAGCACTATTCTTAGTCAAGATCTTGAGGGGACTATTAAGTACTATGCCCGTGGTACACGATGTATGGATCGTGTATCTTGCTACACGATGTTTTGGATTTGTGGGCTATAGACACGATGTATTGACAAGATTGCAATAGCTTGGTTGGGCAGCCATAAAGTATTATTAGTTTTCTATTCAGATCATTCTCTCGGATATTCGTGTTTAGCTCCATGGAGTAGGAACGAGTCGGTGTGTGTTCATGCATTACGCATTTTTTGTTCATGCATTATCTCGCACTTTCTTGTTCATACATTATTTGCATTTTACTGCTTACTATAAACTGTGATAAAATGCATGATCTATTGCTTAGATACATCATGCATAATGTATTAAATTACTTTACTGTATATGATAAAATAGTATGTGTTATTGAAATATCTCGCTTGTTGTTGTAATATCTGTTTGTATTGTCGTTTTCTTTATTGCCATGCGGGTAATGGTGTAGATTATCTCACCTCTTTCTTGTATTGTTTTATCTGTTTTTATTTTACGTTTATATCATCAAAGACTATAATGGCGGCAAGAGGAGGACAACTAGGTTTCTTTAGACTACAATTTCTCGAAGGCGCGGAGGCTTGGTATGTCCACTGGGACACAGGACACATAGAGTACAGTGGTAACATGACTTTGTCAGTAAGTAGGACTCGACATGGGTTAATGACTACACGTTATATGGTTACTTTCGTAGAGATTATTTTACCTATTAGGGAGTTGTGGGACGAGTTTCACTATACTCCTAGAGAGAACTTCGACATAGTTTTGGGTCGATTTTCTATTGGTCAAGACATTCCTAACTAGGGAAACTGTCTTATGACGAGGGCTCATATCTTAGGTGTTATGTTTTAGTAGCATACTGTCTTTTACTGTTTCTATTGAATGTTAATAGTTGTAAATTAATTATGTACTTCAGACAAGAATCATATGTATATTATGGTGTAATCATGTTTTGTTTTATTTGGTGTTCCATGTTATTTTATTTAACGTTATAACTATAAAAGGAAAAAAAAATATATATATATACATATATCACAAATATTACTTAAGTATCAAATGTTTTTATTACTTGGGTAAGGATTTTATTTATTTTTATTTTTCTGCATCATAAATGTGACATCCCCAGAAAGGGTGTTACATTAGTTGGTATCAGAGCCCAAGTTAGAGTCTTTTGGGTTTGTGGGTAGGTTTGTCTTGTTTGTGCTGTGTGAATCTCTGATATTGAACCCAGAGATATGTTTCAGTTTCTGAAAGGAAACTGTTTTGTGCGAAATCGCTACATTTAGTTTGTTGTGCGTCGATTTAGTTTATCTTTGAAGAAAGATAATGGAACATTACGAACATGAGCATGTGGATGCGAAACGTAATGAAGATCGTATAGCTATAGCTAGAAGCGTGATGCACAAGGCGATTGAAGTAGTAGTACTACGAGGGACAGATGGTCGTTCAAAGAATGGAACTGATAATCGAACTTCATAGCTTGGATGCGAGAAGCTGTAACTTAGAATCTTCAATAATTCAAAGTAGAAGGAAGCGTAAGGTTAATCATTTTCAGCGAAAGTCATATGTGCAACCATCGGAGAAGCATCAACGAACAAAAAAAAAAAAGTACTAGTGGCAACGATTTTGGTCAGACTGTGGCACCACCAACGAAGTGCTTGAAGTGTGGAAAGCCTGATCACTTATTCAAAGAAGTGTGATCAGCTGAAGATAGAAACTTCCGTTAGTAATGCATGTGTTTCAAAATCTCGAAACGAAGAAAGAGCCAATGCAAGGAGCGTAATGAGAACGTTCAAATACAAAAAACTTAAGAAGCGAGAAAGTCGTGGCATAGAAGGTAATCTTAAAAACTGTGCTGTATAATTCACGAAGTAACTCATTCTCTTGTATTCTTTGATTGTGTTCTGTGATTGTGCAAATCTTTTGGAGTTATCTGTGTTTTACTTCTTTTCATAATGTTACTTCAACTCCTAAACTTACTATTACTATTTGAACCTGTTTAAAACTACCCAATTATTATTAGAGTTTGAAATTTTTCTATTGATCTGGTTTGTCTATTTCTTTCTCAAGTAGACTGAGTAAATCAATTTCATCTATCTGTGCCTTTGTTATAGAGTGATCTGAGTATTTCTATTCTTCTTGTTGAACCTGTTGCTTATACTCAAATTTTCTAATTCTATCTTATATCTATTGAATATCAAATCTTTTCGGTTGATTTGATTTGTTTATCTAAAATTGTATCTATTTGAGATCCTGATTTTTTAATTGGATTGGTCATTTACCAACCATATCCTACTAGATTATTGCAATGCAATTTAGTATTTCTTTGACCTGAGATTTTTGGATTTGAATCCAGAAAGTTCATTTCTAAAATTATTGGACTATGTTCATTTCGAAATCTATTAGACCATCTCAAATTCTTTGATGGACTAATCTAGTAACCTACTAAATAGTCTTATTACTTTTCCTTATAACCTTCATAGTATCTTTCATGTATTTCAATTAAAAAGGATTATTCTTGATCCAACTTATGTCATACTACCAAATACAGTGCAATTAGAAGAAAACTTGATTTATGAGACATTTTCTCGTTAAGATTAAAAATAGACAAGTAGAATAACTTCTCTTGATAAAGAAAACTGGAATAATGTGGTAACAGGGGTGCCGAGAAGATCAAATGAAGAAACTCGTTGTTCGTTCCAAGATCGGATTGTGTGCTTGGTTATTATCGATTCGCATAAAGTTAGAAAATGTTCCAAGACGATTTTCAGATGCGTTGCAAGAGTTATGAATATTCAATACTACCATTCGGGATAGGGAATGTTTTGACGATGTTCACGAATTGTATAAATAGAATCTTTCTTTCTCATCTAGGCAAATTTGTCATTATTGGCAATATTTTGACCTATTCTCGAAATTCAAAGGAACATGTGAAGATCTCAATGCGCTTCTTCAACTTCGAGGAATAAGAAGGAGTTATGTGCGAACCTAGTCGATGCAAATTCTGAAGAAGAAGTTTAACTCGTAGATTTAGATTGAGTGTTGAAATCAAATTGAAAGGTCGTGGCGTATACTTCAAGGCAAGTGGAACGTGCGTGAGAAGAATAATCTGATTTACATTATAGGATACGCGATAGTAGTTTTGCAAGGAAAAATCTGAAGACGTTTTCTTTCCTATAAAATTCACAATAATTTCAAAGGCTTGAAGTACCTGTTCAATCAAGAGGGACTTGGATATCAGGGAGAGACGAATAGTTAGAATTTTCAAAAGACTTGTTGAGATGAATTTCTAGTATTGACAGAGTTCACATACAACGATAGTTTCGTGCGAGCATAGGGATGACACCCTGTGGGGCATTATATGGGGGACGCTGTAGAACGCCATTACGTTGGTATTACATTGATGAAAGTAATATTATAGGACCCGACTTTGTGCAGCGGAAAACTGAGAAAGTGAAGATGATCCAAGACAAGATGAAGACAACTCGGACGCTACGAAAGAGTTATACTGGTAAAAGACAGAGACCGCTTGAATCTAAAGAAGGTGATCATGTATTTCTACATGTGATATCTATGACTGGAGTTAGACGAGTGATTAAGTCGAGGAAGCTCACTCCGAAGTTTATCGGGCCGTATCAAAAACTTCATCGATAGATCTGGTAGCTTATCAGATTTCACTACCACCATTCTTATCAAATCTTCGTGATGTATTTTACGTATCACAACTACGAAAATATATTTCTGATCCGACTCACATCATCGAATCAGACACTGTACAACTGAAGGAGAATCTAGCCTATGAGACGTTTTCAGCCAAGATTGAAGATTGAAGGACAAAGCAACTTCAAGGAAAGGAGATCGCATTAGTTAAACTAGTTTAGAACGATGTAGTGGTGGAGCTACATGGGAGCTAGAAGATAGGATGAGGGAGCAATGCTCTCAATTGTTTTGATGTATGATGAATTTCGGGGACGAAATTCTTTTTAGTATGGGAGAGTTGTAACACCCCAACTTTTGGGATAATTACAATATAGTCCCGAAAATGTACTGTTTTGTGAATTCTGTGAGCAGTAAATTAAATTTGACTGTTCCGTGAGTGTACTTGACTGTTGTATGTGATTTGCTCCGACCTGAGAAAATAATAATTTTCTGGCCGGATAAATCTTATTTTAATTAATTGGAGCTGGGGGATCTTACTAAACCCAATTCTGATTGATATATATATTAATCTCGTAATTTTTCAGATTTAACTGTGCAATAAAATAATTTTATATTTTTATAATATTATTTTATTCAACAGTACCTACTGTCTCAAAAACAGTAGAAAAATTATTTATGGACCCGAAAAAGTTCGTGGGGCCCACGTTTAGTGTAACAGTCAACGATGCTGACTGGGTAGAAATCTAAACCAATAGGAAATGGTCAAAATGGATGGCTTGACTTTTTAAACCAATTAGAAAGAGTCAACAAAAGAAGCATTGACTTCTTTGTGAACCGTTGGATTATAAAGCTTACTTTAGAAGCTTTAATCTTAGCCGTTGATCAAATCAATGGTGAGATTAGAATTCAAGATTTATGACCAAGTAATATCTACCTTAGATCTAATCTATGGTTAGGAATTAAAGATGAATCAAGGGTTAGGATTAAGTCAAAAATTGTAGGCTTGACTTTGATTAGTAGCTAATTAAGCTTAATTTGACTAATTTAATTACTTAATTAGCTAACTAAGTGAACTAGTTTAATTCTTAATTTATTTTAATCTAAATACTAATTAGATATGTTAATATTGATTAAAGGTTATAATATATGTTAATATATACTAAATTAATTAGTTATATTATTAGTATGTTAATTAAAATTGGTTAGGATAATTAACCTAACAAATTACCTAATTAACTAGCATATAATTAGGAGTAAATGGAAAACAATTAAACCCTTAAAATGGCAAGGGGCACCACGGTTTTCCAGCAGCCAAGGGAGCTTGGTGGCTTGGTTCTACTAGCTTCTTGAAGTCTCCAAGTGTCCTAAACCATGTGCACCACATGTGCATTCATTTGGATATTTATTAAGCCAAATCAAGCACTCAACCTCACCCCCACAAGGCCACTACGGCAGCAGCCCTTCCATTTCTCTCTCAATCTTTATTTCACACTTATCCTAAATCTAAGCTATTCATCTTCTCTCCAAAACTACCAAGAAGCCATGCATATTTTTTCTTCTTTTTCATTCTCCATATTCGCCAACACTCACACCCACTCAACCAAACCTTCATAATTTTATCCAATCACATTTCTTGAACCCAAATCCCATTCTAAGCATCCTTCATTCACAAAGTTTTCCCAAATTCCTACTCTATCTTGCCTAAAATCCAAGTTTTTGCTTACTTACTTAAGGGTAAGTTTGGTTTCTATGGTTCAAAATTGAATTTTTAATTTTTCTAACCATGCTTGTTCCATGGTTTCTCTATTTTGTACCTTGTATGTGTTTTTACTAATTATTTAAGAATTTTAGGAATTGTTTTGGAGCTTGTACGAAATTTAGAGGAAAGGAGGAGATCTTACCGATTAATTTGTCTACAAGAGGTAAGAGGGAGATTTAATCTCATCAACCCTAAGTGGTGATGGGAAAATGGATTTGTATGTGTGTGTAGAATCCATAAGGATTCATTTGTGTGATTGTTTTATTGCTTGTATTATTATTGTGTGATTGTTTATGGTTTTTTATTATTTTTGTGATTGTTTAAATGCTTTCTTATTTGTGATTTATTTTGCTATGCATGATTATAGTTTTATTATTTTTGCTATGCATATTTATGGTTTTAATATATGTTGTATGTATATTGTATGTGATTATATAATTGCATCTGTTTATAATTGTATACTTATTAAAGTAGGATGTGAATAACATGTACGAAATGCATGAGTATTCCAAAGAATACACTATGAGGCTCACTACTTACATCCAAAAAGAGAACCAAAATGTTCTCAGTAATTTTCTAAATTACTGATTTGAGTAATCTAGGTAAAATAATTAAATTAAAAATGATTTAAGTTAATTATGGCCAACATGCCATTTAGAGTATAATTGAATACCATTTTATTTTTGATTTGGCCAACATGCCATTTTATTTTCTAAGATAAGGTTAGGTAATGGTTTTACAACATAAAATTGATTCCAAAGAATCATTGAGAAAATCAAAGGAAATTGATTCAGCTTCTAGAATTTTAACTTAGCGTAATATTAGTTTAAGTAAGAATTAATTCAGACGCTTGAAAAATACTAACGTAGAGCTCATTCTATAAATTTTGAAGCTGCGTTAGTAAGTTTCAAGTGAAATTATTGGGTAAAAATAAAATAAACTATATTTAGAGGAAAATGTTAAAAATACCTTATCTTGATTTTATAGGCAAAATGCTGCCAAAATTTATTAAAAATCGACGCTTAAAATCAAAAGATTCCATACTATATTTAGAACACAAGGAAAATACTCTACGTATTTTAAAAGTACTAGATATAGTTTTACACGTATTAAAAATAATGATTCTAAGCTATTCGGTTAAGAAAATGAATTAAAAATCCTACGCGATTGAGAAAATAATTTTATGATGTTTAAAAATGTCAAAATATGTTTACACGATTTTAAAACGTTTGTGAAAACAACGAGATTGTGAAAATGCGATAAAATTCCTACGCTGACCGAAAAATACTATCGCTTTTTCTCGTCGGGCCAAAGTGGTGGACCCGGACATGTTGTGGTGTAGTATTGTCGTGGGACGTACTATACTTTGATATTTTGTTAGTACTGTCAGGTGGGACGTACTATACTTTGGTTTTTGGTGACAAAGGGCATTTTGGTAATTTTTTTTGTAATTATGGTAAAATTTGGATAATAAGGGTATTTTTGTAATTTTAGATCATGTTTAGAGTGTGGTGTCAATTTAGTGGATAATTGGCGATTGATTGATGAGGCGAATTACACTATGTTTGGTGTGATAAGCGTAGTGTGGTTCATTTATGAACTTGGAGGCATTAGTGTGCGGAGGATTCCATATGTGGACAAGTGGTAGCACCTCTGGGCCGTGGTAACGAGCAACACACTAATGATCTTGACAAGCACTATTCTTAGTCAAGATCTTGAGGGGACTATTAAGTACTATGCCCGTGGTACACGATGTATGGATCGTGTACTTGCTACACGATGTTTTGGATTTGTGGGCTATAGACACGATGTATTGACAAAGGCAATAGCTTGGTTGGGCAGCCATAAAGTATTATTAGTTTTCTATTCAGATCATTCTCTCGATATTCGTGTTTAGCTCCATGGAGTAGGAACGAGTCGGTGTGTGTTCATGCATTACCGCATTTTACCTGTTCATGCATTATCGCACTTTACTGTTCATACATTATTTACATTTTACTGCTTACTATAAACCGTGATAAAATGCATGATCTATTGCTTAGATATATTATGCATGATGTATTAAATTACTTTTTATCGTATATGATAAAATAGTATGTGTTATTGAAATATCTGCTTGTTGTTGTAATATCTGTTTGTATTGTCGTTTTCTTTATTGCCATGCGGGTAATGGTGTAGATTGTCTCACCTCTTTCTTGTATTGTTTTATCTGTTTTTATTTTACGTTTATATCATCAAAGACTATAATGGCGGCAAGAGGAGGACAACTAGGTTTCTTTAGACTACAATTTCTCGAAGGCGCGGAGGCTTGGTATGTCCACTGGGACACAGGACACATAGAGTACAGTGGTAACATGACTTTGTCGTAAGTAGGACTCGACATGGGTTAATGACTACACGTTATATGGTTACTTTCGTAGAGATTATTTTACCTATTAGGGAGTTGTGGGACGAGTTTCACTATACTCCTAGAGAGAACTTCGACATAGTTTTGGGTCGATTTTCTATTGGTCAAGACATTCCTAACTAGGAAACTGTCTTATGACGAGGGCTCATATCTTAGGTGTTATGTTTTAGTAGCATACCTGTCTTTTTCTTGTTTCTATTGAATGTTAATAGTTGTAAATTAATTATGTACTTCAGACAAGAATCATATGTATATTATGGTGTAATCATGTTTTGTTTTATTTGGTGTTCCATGTTATTTTATTTAACGTTATAACTATAAAAGGAAAAAATATATATATATATACATATATCACAAATATTACTTAAGTATCAAATGTTTTTATTACTTGGGTAAGGATTTTATTTATTTTTATTTTTCTGCATCATAAATGTGACATCCCCAGAAAGGGTGTTACAAGAGGAAGAAAAAGCTGAGAGCTTTACCTTAAAGTTCCAACCTTTAAGCTTTAAAGGTGGAAAAGAATGAAGATGAAGAGAACGGTGAACTTTGAAGATGATTCCCTCAAAGATGGTGGTCCTCCAAACATAAAGATGGTGCAAGGAGTGTGACAGTTTTGAAGATGGAAATGGAGGTGTTGGTGGAGGTGATATTGCTGTTGTGGAGTGAAAAGAAAAGAGAGAAAGATGAGTGAACAGTCAGTGAATGAGCTGCGTATTGGGAGGAGGGGGAAATGAGAGAAAAAGATGAATTAGACCCCCCTATAGTCAAACGTGCAGCACAAAAATGGGAGGAGAGAGAAAAAAGTGGTTGGAGGAAGCTTCCTTGAGAAGCTTCATGCGCTTCTCGATAAAGTGCATGGTAAACTTGTCTCCTAATTAACTACATCTGAAAGATGATTTAATTACACTGTTAGAATTATTTTCCCCGTGAATAAAAGTTACAGCCGATGAAAATAATATTTTTATTATTCATTAGATGATTTTATGATACAGTGATTTTATTTATCAGATAAAATCTTGAAAAATGTAAACCTCACAAACTGTGCCCGGCCTTGGGTTTAGTAAGATCCCCCGTTGACACGTTGACAGTCCAAGGTTTACCAGCCTCAGGGAAAACATTTCGTTATCCCGGCTCCGCTCATTGCACACGTAAAATGAGGAATATATTAAAATATTTATCATTTCCAGAAAAATCCATAAAAATTCATAAAAATCATAAATATTATAAAATGATCATTTATAATGAAATGAATAATTTTTGGGATGTTACACTTCCTGCTTTGGCAAACCTGCACTTGATCGATACTAGTCTTGACGAGTGTCACACATTGGAAGGCATCAGATAATGACTTAATATTTGCTTTGAGAGAATTTTTTATTATTATTAAATCTCACCATTTATTAAATTATTTATCATACTATAAACATTATCCATGTATCTCATACATAAAAGGCATATAATAAAAGTGACATGGTTATGGCCCCCTAAGAGAGTAGCATAAAGAAAGCCACCTTCACCAAGCATCTCCCACCAACGTCCTCACTTGATGCTGTCTTCTTGTCTCCACATCATAATTACATTATATAGAAACCACTTTTACATTCAAGGGGAGTTAGGTGAGAAGAGAATGTACAATCAGAATGAAGAGAGAAAGGCACGACACGCAGGTCGAATTTATTAAGAACAAAAAGCATAAAAAGAGGACTAAGGCCATAACCATGCACCTTACATCACAAAGAACATACAAACTCAAAACAATAATACATTATTATTTTCATGAGTCATAAAATGGATAAAAAATATCATGCTTTCAAAAAATACACTACGCAGAGGTAACAACATGACAGCTAGGGTAACAACACTTGAACCATAAACTCGAAAACACATTAACGCTTCATGCGTCGCGGGGAGCCCTTGTGCCGCTGTTCAACACTTGAACCTTTGCGCCTCTTTGATGGCTTAACATCAACACTTGATGCTACTGCAGCAAAATAGGAGTAGGGTTTCCAAAACCCCTTGCGCTGCGCCGTTTATGTAGAAATAAGGATTCCATAACCCTTGCTACCGCAAACCAAGAACAAGGTTTCCTAAACGTTGTACGTATCATATACATACCAGAAAGCTTCATAAAAACATACATCTTGATACAAAATGGTTTTCACAGAACATATGAACATCTTCACGGGTTTTTGAAAATAACATCACAATTTTGCATGCAACACATAAAACAGAATATGTTTTCGCAAAGGGGTTTCATTCATTTTCTGAAATAACATATTAAAGATCATATCTTTTATCAAAAAATAAGAACAGCAAACATGTAATCTCATGCAAAAATGAAAACACAAAACCGAATCATGGTTTCGCAAGACGCTCTAATACCACTGTTGGGAATTGCGGTTACATCATGCAGTGGAAAAAATAGGATTCCCACCAAAAATCCATGCGAAAAGCCATAATCCGAGTTTTTAAAAATATTTACCTCTTGAAGCGTGATCAAAAGGAAGGACGTGAATCACCAACACCGTAATAGAAATGATGTCTCTGCTATATCCACACGAACAGACTCACGAACGTCCAACGTCCGCAAAGAGGAGCCTTATGTCTCCACACAGTACTAGTTGCGAAGAGAAGAGAAGAAACCTGTCGCTCTCTCACTCACTTTTCTGTAGGTGTGGCTAGGGTTCTAAAAATTGTGTATCTTAGCAGCCCTTTAGCAGTACTATTTATAATAATGACTACCTTAAGTGAGTGTGAGCAGCAGCAAGGTAAGCTGTGCAACCCTAGACTCATCTGTTATGAGTCTGGCCCATATTTGAATCCAAGTCCAACTTGGATCCATTACTCCAATTTTAGTCTGCTCTATGTGTGTGACCCTGCAGGTTCACATTACGTTGGCAGTAATATTAAAATCTCATTTTAATATTACAAGCAGTGAGCGGTATCTAGCAACACATCGCTGCTACCCAAGTAATAAGAATGTCAATGATTTGACATAAACTTTCCGTGACCAATGTTTCCATGTCGTTTAGTCTCTTTGTCAAGATATCTAGATTGAACACAAGGCATGGAATGCGTCACCCTTATATAATCCAATCATTTATTTCTTGATACTCGAGTAGACTTTGTAACAGCAAATGAAATCAATATCTCATATTGACTCATTTGAGTATGGTCATGCATTTCACAGTCTCATTCAATCAGGGGGCCCAAAGATATCGCTCCTGTTATGTAGGAGTGACAAATCTCATCTAGGTCACTCACATCCCTCTGCATGATTTGCGGTATGTCCAATAACCAACTTTATAATCACCTTGTTACAGATGACGTTTGATGGTATTAAAACACACAACTCCTCATGTAGGAATCGTAGTGATTTTAGGTCAAAGGACCACAGACACCATTGTCACTATGAGAATCGCTTATGACACTCACGTAACGATCCATGTAGCGTTCTCATGGTGGGTCAGTCCAATACATCATTACTCTAATATGTACCTATGTGAAGACTTGATATCTCATACCCATGACCCGTGAGATGTGGTCATCAGTCTATGCACATACTAGTCTCAATGTATTTTTGTTGTCCTAATTAATAATAATACTTGACTAGGGACATTTAAGAATAATGTTATAACCAAAAGGATCTCACGATCAAGTCATCCACTCGATAACCTATGGCATCAAACTTACTATTCTAAGAACTTTATTATGTTTATCAAAAAGAACACAATAAATAAAATGTTTCATATATTAAAATAAGCATAATAGAATGTATGTAAATACAGACAAATGTATTAGCCTCTAGGGCATACACCAACAAGATGTTCTTGAATCCTTGATGGACAACTATAAGAAAGATGGTGATTCCCTTAAAGAGCTAAGGATGCTAGAAATTGAGACTACTTCATATATGGCTAAAAAGGACTTTGAGGTAAATAATGTTAAACTAGATTATAGTCATTTCTATGATGAGCTACAATTTGCATATGATAAACTGTATGATGATTTGTCGTTTTTAGAAAAGAAAAGCTTATGTTGTTTAGAAAATATTTCCTCAATTGAAAATGAAATTGAAAGCTTGAAAAATGAATATGCTTTTCTTGATGAGGAAATGCCTTTAAAATGTGAAACCTCAACTTCTTATGAAAAGTGCATTAATTTAGAAAATCAAGTTAAGGACTTATCTTCTAAATTTGCTAAAGCTAATGATTCTAATTGTTTACATTCCATGTTTGTTAATAACAATGAAATTGATGTTATTCCACATGGAAATTCAAGTAAGGCTTATGGCAAAAATAACATAGAATGTAATAACAAGAAAATGCTTAAGTTTTTCAAAG
Source organism: Ormosia semicastrata (assembly GCA_029884595.1). Taxonomy (NCBI): domain Eukaryota; kingdom Viridiplantae; phylum Streptophyta; class Magnoliopsida; order Fabales; family Fabaceae; genus Ormosia; species Ormosia semicastrata. Next base: position 85,517,010 of record JAQQTO010000060.1, read on the forward strand.
ATGATCTTCAAAAGACCAAGCCATCATTAAATTCAATTATTTATAATTTTTGTGGTCATCTAGGACATATTTCTCATTTATGCAATTACAGAAGAAATCCTTATATGAGAAATACTATGGTATGGGTTCCTAAAGATCATAAAGGCTCTAGTACTAACATTCAAGGACCTAAGATGAAGTGGGTACCAAAAATTATTTTCCTCAATTTACATACTATGAAAAATTGATCTTTATGAATTGTGTTGCTCATAGGATGATACCAAATAAATTACATACTATGTGCTTAATAAATTTTTCATAGTACTTCCACCAATTTTCATAATGACTAACCCCTATGGATCCAAAATTGGTGGATACCAAATAAAGTACTATGAATTGTGTTGTAGGATGATAACTGCCTCAAGAAAGCATTTAAATGGAATAAGATTATTCAACTTGAGGTTAGCAAAGCTTAAAAGGACTTATCTTCTAAAAAGGGTGCAAAGAATCTCTTTTCCTCATGAAGTCTTGAAGCTTGGAAGTTGGAGTCACCTACAAAAACTCAAAGAATCTCTACTGTTTTAGTGATATCAATCTTTTATCCTTACTTATACTTTAATTTGAATATCATGTGATATTTAGATAAATGGAGAGTTATTTTTATGCCTTAACATGCTTTAAGTTGTGTTTTTCTAACATTATGTCTTGAAAGTGTCTTTACATATGCTAACATGCTAGATATGCACATTTTTTGCTTGGAATGACATATTATGATAATATCTTTATTATTGAGCTTGTGACCAATTCTCTTTGTTTAAATATGGAAATTCACATGCTCATAAGTAGTTTTAATCATTTCTCTCTGATGCTTAATTATCTTATATACTTACTTGGAGATTGGAAAGTTATAAGTTATATGTCTTCTTATTTGAAATTGCTTGATATGTTCATATCTTGAAAGCAAGAAGTAAATTATTCATTTTTGTGCCTTGAACTTGCCTTTGAACTTCAATGATTCTTACATTGAAGTATATCTTGAAATGAATCACAAATGGTTTTAAAATTTACAATTCCATGGCTTTTCAATTATTGCATTACAATAAGGGACTTTTTGTTCTTGATTGACATGTGTGCGTACTAGAATTCCTTACTCGATATTACATGTCTTACATGATCATTGTTTGCCCCAAAATATTTATTTATGTTTTGATGATGATCAACTTTTTCTTGATAAACTTGAATCTTACTTTGAAAATGGTTAAACTATGCTTTTGGATTTAAGTGCACAAGTCCTTCTTTTGTTCTTGTTAGAGCTAAAGTTGCATGATTGATAATGTGGTACGTGTTTTATATTATATATCAACCTAAATTATGTTTGTATATGAGCTTAAATGATATTTGAAGCTAACCTATGTTTTAGAGAACTTTTAGAGTTAGCTTTGCAAGTGTCTCTATGTGCTTTAAATATAGTCATCAAATATTGAAATGTCAAGCATATATGGATAAATGAGAAGAGTTGAATGAAGAATGACATGAGGAGACTTTCTTCAAGTGCAATGGAATGGAATACTCAATGGAAGAAAGCACAAACTCAAAGGACCTATAAATGAAGAACATTCTAAAGAAGCATCACCCTCTATATAACACAATAAGGATCTCTATCCTTAAGCTATTGTGGTATTCTATATGCTATAGATTGTATGATACTTGTTGATTAATTGATCTTAAATTATTAGATGATTTCCTTACATGAGAAGTATACTTAGAATTGATAAAGTGCCTAATTGGATATTAACTTACTAATCTTGTCATTGCATATAGGGTGGATGATAGTAGTTCTATACATGCTTTGATCCTAATAACATATTTCATCAAGGTGAATGTTTGATATATATGATTCTCTTTATCTATGATTTCTTAGTGGTATAACACCTATGAGAATCATGCTCTTATTTTGAAAAGAATTTTTGGTTTGATTAATTAAAAAAAAAAATCTCTTATTATATTTGAAAGAAACTTTTCAAGTTCCATATCCTTGAGAATCTTTTGAACTTGTCTTAAGAGCTTAAAAGTATTTTCACCTCCTAATTATCTTGAAAATTTGATCATTCGATTTGTGCTATAAATGTAGTACTTTCTTCTTTTACTTTGAAAAGTTTTATTAAATCTTGGGAGAATGCTTAAGAAAGTTTCCAAATAAATCTTTTGGAATGTTCTATAGATCCCATCTTAATACTTCAAAAGATAAGCCTTATTTTTCAAAAGTGTTTTATTTTGTCAAGGCTCTTGTTCAATGAGAAAGAGAAGAGATGTACTTTCATATGTTCTTTTAACTTGGGAATATGTGATTTTAATATTAAACCTCTCTAACCTTCTAAAATGCTTTTTGAAAATATAATGTAATTTGTAACACCCCGATTTTTTCATTTTTCTTGATATTTATGAGTTTTATAATATTTAAAAATTTTTAGAAATTTTTAATTTATTTTTATTATTTTAATATTATTTTGAATTGTATGTGTGTTTGAGGCGGGCCCGAAAAAATAAAAAAAAAATTCAGACCGAAAAGTTTTGGATTGTCAATGCGGGGCCAGAGGAACTTACTAAACCTGAAACCAGGAATAGTTGACAAAATTTTTTTTGTATATGAGTTTTCTAGTATCCATTGGATAATGTTATTATCAATTGGGTAATATTTTTATTCATTGTGTAGTGTTATTATCTATTGGACAATAACTAGCAGTAGCTATTATCCATTAGGTAATAGTTTCTGAAAATATCTAGAAAATATCTATGCTTTTGAAAAATATCTTTTGAAAAATATCTTGAGATTAGTCAACTAAAGAGGCTATGACTTTATGAAGAACCAATAGAAAGGAAGCTTACTTGTGAAGCTAACCAATAGGAAGAAAGCTTAATGGTGAAGCTAGTTGAAGTCAACAAAGAGGGCTTGACTTCGGTTTGAACCATTGGATGGCAAGACTTGGAAGAGAAGCTTTGCATATCAACCCTTGATCTAATCAATGGTTGTGAAGGAAAGCTTAGTGAAGAAGCTTAGGATGTCTACCTTTGATTTAACCAATGATTGTGATGGCTTGTAGCAAATTAAAAATATCTCTCTTACTCTCCATGAAGCCTCACGGCCACTTAGTCCCTAAAGTGGCTAAGTTTCATTTTTCAATTACATTTTCAAAGCTATCATCTTTTCTTTCAAAAGCTAACACCATTTTCTCTCCTTCTAGCTCACGGCCACACTCCCTAAAACTACCTTCTAATCACTAATAATTCCATCTAATCACACCACTTAGTCCTAAACATCATTTTAAGCAACTTTCATGTTATGATCAAGACTTAATTCCATCATCTTCAAGCTTGATTTTTAGATTCAAGTTCTAGGGTTCTAAGGTGAAGTTCATGATTTTTCATTTCTTCTTTGAATTTTGAAATCCTAAGACTATATTTGATCTATGGTTGTCTTACTCTAGCCTTCGATGTTAATAAATTTGTGTTTGCTTTGGTTTTTAATACTACTTGATGGTGGAAGTTGATACAAAGAGCTATACAAGGAGCTTGGGAAGCTACATACAAGGTAAGAGGGAGATTAACCTCATCAACCAATTATGGTTGTGATGAACACGAAATTGTATGATGGTGATGAATTCATGTGAGGATTTATTCACCATATGGGTGTGCTTATGTGATTTGTATTTATTTTTGCTTATGTGATTTTATTACTTTGATATTATGTATGAACTTGTTTAAGTAGGATTTTGATGCTTTATGTTGTATTGTATGCTATAAATTATAATTGAGAGGAAACAATTTTTGGTTCCAAAGATCATGACGCTCATGGCCTCTATGCCCACAAATGGGTAATCCAATGCAAAATGTTTTATTAAATGTTAACCTAGAGGATTAGTGATAAGAAAGCTAATTAATGGATTACAAAATAAAAATGGAAATGAATATATTTTTATTACTAATTAAAAAGTGATTTTAGGTTAATATAGTGAAATCAGGACTAAGAAGTAATTTGAAGATTTGAAGTATTTTATTTAATAGAGTTTTAGTTGGAAAGAAGAAAATGATTTATAAATTGTGAATTTAGTGGTTTAATGTTAAGAAATTTAATTAAGAATTTCTAAGATAAGAATGGAAATGAATAAATTTTATCATTAAGAAAAAGAGTGATTTTCGGCCATGGTATTGGGAAATAGAATTGAAAATTAAGTTTGAAAATTAAAGTATTTTATTTAGATGGATTTTTAATAAGGAAGATGGAAAAATTTTTATTTAATTAAAATAAACGTAAGTTTTGGAAAGGATATTAGAAAATATTATTTAGACGAGTTTTAGCAAGAAAATAATTTTTAATGATAGTTTGGAGTTTAAAGTATTTTATTTAAGAAAGTTTTATTAAGAGTAAAGAATAAAGATTTTGAGATATTTTGAATTAATTTGGATAATATAAGTTTTTGTGGAAAACGTTAGGAAATATTATTTAGAGGTGGTTTATTATAAAAATGTTAGAAATATTATTTAAAAGTGATTTATTAAGGAAATAATGGAATTAAAGTCCAATTTTGATATTAAATGAGAAAAGTTTTAATTTGAGCTTAGAATATTGAGAAAATATTTTACGTGATTGAAAATACGTAGAAAAACTCTTATGTAATTTAAAAATGATGATTTTTAGCTACGCGATTAAGAAAACGTTTTAAAATCTCTACGCGAATGAGAAAACATTGAAAAACTGTTACGCAATTTGAAAACGTGACAGAAGTGTTACGCGATTGTGAAAATGCGATAAAAATGTTACGCGATTGAGAAATACAGTAATTTGCTGTCAAGCTAATGTATTTGACTCAAATATATATTAACGTATGGTTATAGCCGGTAAAGGCTTGTAATGTGCATAGAGTCATTGATCATGCATTATTTGTCAGTCGATATCTGTTAGGTTATTGTTATCTAGGAGTTGAATTACACCTAAGTGTGCGAATTACGTAGTGATGGTCTATAATGGATCTTGGAGGCGTCGGGACACGGGATTCCACATATGGTCAGTTAGAAAGCGCTACTGTGCCATGGTGACCGATGCAAATGTACCAACGATCTCGACACAATACTATTCCTATTCCCGATCCAGCGTAGAATGTCTTGTATTATGCCTTGATGTACATATTGATAAATTATAGCACTTGGGCCACGGCAGCCGAGATACAGACATATCTTCTGGATCATTCTCTCTGAAATTGTGTCTAGCTCCATGGAGTCAAAAATGAGTGCATTGTACATAAGAGGGGTTAATTCATTGTGCATAAGCATGGTCTGTATACTTATTTTGTGTTATGATCAGTGTTCATATGTGTGATATCTATATTATTAAATTATCTGTTAGTTGATAACATGATTATATCTGTTATTCTGTGATATTGCTTTGTATGAATGACATTATTGTCATTATTGTTTCTTTGCTACCATGATAGTATTGATGTAGGGGATCTCACCTCTTTATTGTATTATTCTATCTGTTTCTGTTTTATGCTTACATCTGTGAAGACTGCGATGGCGGCAAGGAAGGATCTGCTAGGTTTCTTTAGACTATAGTTTCTCAAAGGTGCTAATGCTTGGTGTGTCCATTGGGACACATAGCATATAGAGTATTATGGTGACATTACTCTATTTGTAAGTAGGACTCGACATGGAGTCACTACTTCTTCTTTTACTGTTGCATATGTAGAGTTTGTTTTACCTATCAGGGAGTTGTGGAATGATCTTCATTATACTCTTAGGGAGGACTCTGAGATATCTTTTGCTAGGATTTCTATTCATCGAGACATTCCCGGCTAGGGAATTTGTCTTCTAAGGAGGACTCTTTTCTTTAGATGTTGTGAATTTGGGCCAGTGTAGGTTAGTTATGATAGACGTTTTATGTTTTTGGGTATGTAAGTATAATGTATGTATAGTTGTAGTAAACTTTGTTTATATGTAAAGTATATTATTCAGTTCTTATGTTTGGTGTTTCTAAAATTTGGTAAGTTTATATTATCCTCAAAAAAGTAATTTTGAAACCAGTATTAAAATAATATCGAATATTTTATAACTTGGGTAAAGAATTTAAAAAAAGTTGGTCTGAAATGTAATGCCCTTTGGGGGTGTTACATAATCTTATAAAATTCTTTTTGAAAGGGGGAGAACTTTTAAAATAGTTTTTGATTGATGGATTAAGAATATGTATCTTTGCCTTGCTTTACTTTATGGTAATGTGCTTACATGGTCTTGACATACATTTTTCTCTTTATCCATCACGTGTTTTTGATAATATGCATATTTTGAGAGGGACCCTAGTTTTTAAATTATTGCTTATATTTCTTGGCTTACATCCTTATTTGACATGAAGTGTTTTCTTGTTATTACTATCAACATGTCAACTAAGACCATCTCTTATTCTCTTTCCTTCTATCAATGAAGGAATGTAAACATTCTTAAACTTCATATCTTTTGATTCTTTCATTGAAAAATGCTTGATATGTGGCAATTTGTATGATCTTTCGTTTGAAATTTTAATTCCATGACCTTATATGGATATTTTGTAACTTTTATCAAGCGGTACTTATTCATTATGTGGTATACAAGATATTATATGTTAGACATAATTTCTTAAGTTTATTGTTATCATATGCTAAATGTTGATGTAGCAAAATGTGACAAGCATTGCATGTATAATCTTTTATATCTTGAAAGCATGCTTGTTTCATCTCTCTATTTTTGAATCATATGTAGAATCAAATAGGAGGAGATAGTTATGTTTTAAATAACTTGAAGAAGTTTTGGTTTTGATGATCCTACTCTTTTTGACAACATGAGGAGAGAGAAAATATTATATTTCCTTCCTAAGACTTTTTGTTGATGTCAAATAGGGGTAGTGAAAATTAGAAAGAAAAATATGTTCTTGTGCTTATTGTTTGATATGCTTACATGAATATCTATTTTTCTATATTGCTCAACATATTTTTCTTTGGCAATTTGTCATCATCAAAAAGGGGGAGATTGTAGAATTGTCTTTGCCCCAATGATTTAATATGTTAAGTTTTAATGATAACAAATACAAGACAAAAAAATGATGCTTATGCTTCATAGATGTGCTTAATAGATGACAAATGCATTACAAAAGAATATTGATCATGTTACATAGATGTGCTTAATAGAATATATTGGATCATGCATGATTATGTACTTTATCTAGTTATATTTCACGTAATAATCATGGAATGAGATATGTGTAGCATTCTTCATATAATATATCCAATAATATTTTATATGAGTTATAATAAATTAATATTAGTTTTGACTCTATTTAAATGAAAATGTGCAAAGTGTTCTTTGTTGCATCCTCCATAGAGCATATCTATTAGTAATTAATAAATATCTTATTTGGATGTGTCTATGAAAGTCTTATATACATGTTAGACTAACTAGAATTATACATTTATGAATTATGCATATGAAGATATTGAATTATGAATTTTGACTAATTATGTTTGTTTAAGTGATCAATACTTTGTAGGATAGTCCAAGTACCAAGAGTGAGCATTGTAACAAGAAAGCAAAATGTCACATTTAAGCTCAACTCAAAAAGAATGAGAATGATAAGATGTTCCAAGCATTTGTAAGATTTGAAGAGAAGAAATTTTTGGAAGCTTGGATTACATCAACAAGCCTAAGGACCAGAATTAATGATGGCAAGATCAAATTAGCTTATAGGACCAAGATCTTGTGTAAAGGTAAATAGGAGTCACACTGAACTCAAATATTTTTTCAGATCTTTAAAATGGTTTTCACATGCTAAAATGCCTAACAAACATGTTTTGAAAAGCTAGTCTTTGTGGTAGTTCAAATCTATGAAAAATAGTCAAGTTTGTGTTTTGCAAAACTTTGGTTACTCTTTTGATGATATCTTTCAAATTATTTTGAGTTTTCTTTTGAAACTTCTTTCATATGAAAATAGACTCAAATATCTTTCCAATGAGTGGTCATTTATTTTAAACAGATAAGTAACAAAGAAGTTATGATCTTTCAAAGTCAGTTTGGTCAAAAATAGGGAAAATAACCGATTATGGAATTCTTATAACCAGTTATTCACTAAGTCAGGAGCCAATTCTTATGTTTTTCTAAAGGCTCCTAACCGATTAGGTTATTCCCCTAATTGGTTATTGTGTAATTCAGGAGCTAATTTCTAAAGCTCCTAACCAATTAGGCCATTCCCCAAATTGGTTATTGTGTAAGTCAGGAGCCAATTTCTAAAGCTCCTGATCGGTTAGGCCATTCCCCTAATTGGTTATTTGATAAGTCAGAAGCTAATTTCTCAGGCTCCTAACTGATTAGTACAATCCTCTAATTAGTTATTTGGGCAACCAGAAAACACGACCAACGGCTCTATTAAGAGCATTTAATGCTTCCCAACCACCACCAATGGCTCTAAAATGCATTGGGCTATAAATACAAGTGTTTGGGCATCAAAGAGAGGTTAAAGATCAATCTGAAAATCATTGTTGAGTATCAATACGAGCTTTAACTGCCATTTCCATAAAATCTCTATTTATGGGCTAAAGTGTGAATATCCATATACCCATTGAGCTTCAATTTGTAATATCCACTCTTTTGAGAGTTTATCTTTCTTAAACACTTTGATTTCCTACAAAGAGAGTGAGGTATCCCTCTAGAGAAAAGGGTGAGGTATCCTTTGATTGTAAAGAGAGTGAAGTATCCCTCAAAAGTTATAAAGGGTGAGGTATCCTTGTTTTGAGGCTCAAGCACAAAGGGTAAGGCATGTAACATCCTGAAAATTATCTATTTCATCATGTAACTTCGAATATTTTAATATATTCCTCATTTTACGTACACACTGAGTAGAGTTAGTGTGACACCCCAAAAATTGTTTGTTTCATCATGAATATTCATTTCCTAATATTTGTGAATTTTGAAAATTTTTCTGGAATTTTTTGGAAACGTTGAATATTTTAATATATTTTTCATTTTACGTGCACACTGAGCAGAGTCAGTGTAACACCCCAGAAAATTGTTTGTTTTGTGATGAATAGTCATTTTCCAATATTTTTGATTTTTTAGAATTTTTTTGGATTTTTCTGGAAACGTCGAATATTATAGTATATTTCTCATTTTACGTGCACACTGAGCGGATCCGGGAAAACAAAATGTTTTCCCTGAGGCTGGTAAACTTTGAACTGTGAAAGCATCGACGGGGGATCTTACAAAATCCCAGGTCGGGCACAGTTTATGAAGTTTACATTTTTTGAAGTTTTATCTGATAAATAAAATATCTGTACGCACTATTAAATAAAATTTTGCAGTACGCTCTATTATCCGATGGATAATTAATACTGGCTTGTGTACTGCAATAATTATCCATTGGGTAATAGCTTATAGTAAAATCCTAATCACATTATTATTTAATTATTTATTTATTTTATCACCTTATCATATCCTAAAACAATCCTCTTTATGTCTAATCAAATCCTTCTTTATTGGAAAAGTTTCTAAGCTTCTCAAAGAAGCTAACCACTCTCTCCCTCCTCTCCCTCCTCTCCTTCTCCCACACGGCAGTAGCCCCATTTTGGAGCCAAGGAATTTGTGCTTCACTTAATTAAATCATACTATCAAATTTCAAACCCTAAAACTCATCACCTTTTCTTACTATCACTTTCTCTCTCTACCTTCATCTTTCTCTCATTTTCTCCTCCTTCTCTCTACACTCCACAGCTGCACCATCTTCTTCTTCCACCATTATTGATTTATTTCAAGTAACCACTTTGCTTGAATCCATCCCTCCATTGAAGCTTTTCTCTTCTTGTTAAAATCACCAACAAAGGAATCAACTTTTCTCTTCCCCTTTTCTCTCCAAAATCACCGGCCACACACCACCATCATCCTCCATTTTTCTTTTGTTTGTTTCAAATAATCACATTTATTAAACCTTCTCATCACCATTAACCTTTTCTCTTTGGAAAGCATCACTTGGTTCATCCATTTTCACCATTTTCGTTTTTCTCCATCAAGCTTTAAAGTTGGAGACTTTGAGGTGAAAGCTCATAACTTTATCATCTTTCCATCCCATTTTCGTGATCCATGGTCACTATGGTGATCATGGATGCCTTTCTCAAGCTTTGATTGTGATTCTTGTGAGTTTGATGTTCTTAGGGTTTCCTTGAAGGGTGGAATCCGAATTTCACTTGGAGCTCCAAGGGAGTCTCATTCCTTGTTTTCTTCTCTAGGTAAGAGGGAGATAATCCTCTTCAACCTCTCTTGGTAGTAGGGAACTCGATTTTGTGTTAGTTGTGAGAAACCCCATTTAGGGTCACTCTCTTTGTTGTATGACTTTTATGACTATGTGCTGTTTTTAATTTGTTTGAGTTGTTTGGTTGATTGAATAAGTATATTGATGTGCTTAGATGGATTGGAAGCTTGAATGGAAGCAAAATGACCCTTGCCCTTTTCTAAGAGGCTCACGGCCATGAACCCAAAAATTGGGTATTCTTGGTGAAATTTTGTAATAAGATGAAGATATGATTAATTAAAAGGATAACATGTAATTAATTGAATGAAAATTTGGGAATCGAAATCTTAGAAAGGCTCACAGCCTCAAGGATTAATTTTTGCTTAATTCATGTAACTTTATGCAACTATAAATTTAATTAATTAAGTGATTAAATAGTTAATAATGTAATGGAAGGAAATTAATTTGATAACCTAAAAGGAATCTTTGGACCTAAGAAGTAAATAAGGGTGTGTGATACTTAGGGAAAAATCTTAGAAATAATTCTCTAAGTAAATATGGCGAAATCTAAAGTAAGGAGCCTAATAAGCAAGAGAGATCTCACTAGAGAGGAATTTCATAAGAAATATTAAATTGAAGTAAAACTTAATTAATTAGATAATTAGGAATTAATTAGGGACTCATAAAATGGAAAGAACCAAGAATGAAGTTTTATCCAAAAACTTAGAATAAATTTTAATTAAAACAATACCATGGGTGCAAGTAAGAATGATAAATAATTGAATTTAAATCATTTTAAGGGAATTAAGTTTAAAATTTAATGATGGATTTATTTAATTAAAATAATAATGACTAAATGAATAATGTGAGAGAATCCTTCTAAAAGAGAAACTTATTAAGAAGAATGTAGAAATTTAGGTATAATTCCATAATGTATTCTAAAGGTGTAATCCATTAGGGTCGTTTATGTCTTCGTCATCTTTTGACTAAGTAATTTCTATTTCTGCTACTAAGAACTTGTCGATGGTAGCCAAGTCATTTAAATTATTTCTATGACCTGTTAAAGACTGAATCCTTCTGATGATCTGATTTGTTTACTCCTTTTACAAATTAGATGTAATGTTGAAAAAGGGATTGGTTATTTTCCAACCATATCCTGCTGAAATATTCTAATGAAAATTTAAGAGTTTGTTTTTGGGATTGGGTTTTCTGTGTATTTACTTCCTTTCGACCCGAATATTACTATTCTCGTTTGTAAGCCTGCTCTCGTTACACAAGTTTGTGTAAAACTATCCTATTATTGTTAGAAATTGAAACCCTTTTGCCAATTCAGTTATTTGCTTTCTTCATGAATAGGTTTGATCTCAGGAAGGGGATTGGTTGTTTCTAACCAGGTCTCATCATTCTGTTTCAACAAAAATTTAGTGTCTCTTGAGAAAGAAATTTCCTAGATTTGAATCCATGAAACTCATTCCCAAGTTTTATTGGACCATATCATATTCTTTGTCAGGCGGGTCCAGTGGTAGACCGAGTGACTTCCCTATCTTTTCCTTCTGACCGTTATAATGTTTCTAGTACACTTCAACTGAGGAATTGTGTTCCTGAATTTGAACCATAATAGTGCGCCGAATACAGCATGGTTAAAGAACAACATACCCTATGTAACGTTTCTGTTAAGATCAAGGATAGATGGCATAATGAATTAATTGAAGGAAGTCGTTGTTATCTCCACGATCAGTTTGCGTTTTGGTTATCTACATGTTCACTCGAAGGTAGAAGATATGTTATAAACAACTTTCTCTAACGCTTTATGAGCACTACTAGTTTTTGGTAACGTCATTCCGTGCAACGTGCACCTCAGCAGTATTCATCGATTACATGAATGGGATCTCTCTTCCCTGTTGAAGCAGATTTGTCAATGTCCTTAATGGTGACATTCTGACCTACTCTTGAAGATCAGAGGAACGTATCAAATCTCTCATTGTGATTCCTCAAAATTCTAAAGAAGAGGAGGATGTTGCACGAGAAGTTGTCCAACCACGAATTTGTTGGAAGGAGTTCATTTTGGGACACGTAGATTCACAGGAAGAAAATTTTGGGAGTCCGAAAAAAATCAAAGTAGTTTTACGATGGATGCTGGTGCAGAATAGGAAAGTGATAGCGTGTGCTTCAAGGTAATCGGGAGTACATGAGGAGAACTACCCTCCACAAACTTGGAACTAGCCATTGTGTGCTTGCGTTGAAGATATGGAGGCATTTCTACATGGAGCAACATTAAACGTCTACAGTAATCATAAAGAGTCAGAAATATCTGGTTAAATAGAAGGAGTTAAACATGAGGCATTACGTGGATGGTATGTAAGACACTTTTGTGTTGGCACCGAGACAGTAAAGGGTTGCGATTAGACCCGAGCTTGTACAACAAGCACAGGATAAAGTTAAGATGACTCAGGAAAGGATGCCAATAATTCAAGGGGAAAAGATATTACGTCAGTAAAAGTGATTTGGGGTGATGTAATTGGAGGTACAATGTGGGAGCTAGATTTTAAGGTATGAAAATTTCGAGGGCGAAAATTCTTTTTAGAATGGGAGAGTTGTAACATCCCAAAAATTATCTATTTCATCATAAATCATCATTTTATAATATTTATGATTTTTAGAAATTTTTGCGGATTTTTTCGGAAATATCGAATATTTTAATATATTTCTTATTTTATATGCACACTAAGCAGAGTCAGTGTGACACCCCGAAAATTATTTGTTTCACCATGAATAGTCATTTCCAAATATTTGTGAATTTTGGAATTTTTTTGGAATTTTTGAAAATGCTGAATATTTTAATATATTTCTCATTTTGCGTATACACTAAGCAGAGTCAGTGTAACACCACGGAAAATTATTTGTTTCATGATGAATAGTCATTTTCCATTATTTGTGATTTTTGAGAATTTTTTTTGATTTTTCTGAAAATGTCGAATATTATAGTATATTCTTCGCTTTACGTGTGCATTGAGCGAAGCAGGGAAAACGAAATGTTTTCCCTGAGGCTGGTAAACTTTGAACTGTGGAAGCATCGACGGGGGATCTTACTAAACCTGAGGTCGGGCACAGTTTACAAAGTTTACATTTTTTGAAGTTTTATCTGATAAATAAAATATCTGTACGTACTGTTAAATAAAATTTTGCAGTATGCTCTATTATCCGATAGATAATTAATACTGGCTTGTGTACTGCAACAATTATCCATTGGGTAATAGCTTGTAGTAAAATCCTAATCACATTATTATTTAATTATTTTATCACCTTATCTTATCCTAAAACAATCATTTTTATGTCTAATCAAATCCTTCTTTATTGGAAAAGCTTCCAAGCTTCTCAAAGAAGCTAACCACTCTCTCTCTCTTCTCCCTCCTCTCCCTCTCCCACACGGCAGTAGCCCCATTTTGGAGCCAAGGAATTTGTGCTTCACTTGATTAAATCATACGATCTAATTTCAAACCCTAAAAGTCATCACCTTTTCTTACTATTACTTTCTCTCTCTACTTTCATCTTTCTCTCATTTTCTCCTCTTTCTCTCTACACTCCACGGCTGCACCATCTTCTTCTTCCACCATCATTGATTTATTTCAAGCAACCACTTTGCTTGAATCCATCCCTCCATTGAAGCTTTTCTCTTCTTGTTAAAATCACCAACAAAGGAATCAACTTTTCCCTTCCCCTTTTCTCTCCAAAACCGCCGGCCACACACCACCATCATCCTCCATTTTTCTTTTGTTTGTTTCAAATAATCACAATTATTAAACCTTCTCATCACCATTAACCTTTTCTTTTTGGAAAGCATCACTTGATTCATCCATTTTCACCATTTTCGTTTTTCTCCATCAAGCTTTAAAGTTGGAGACTTTGAGGTGAAAGTTCATAACTTTATCATCTTTCCATCCCATTTTCGTGATCCATGGTAACTATGGTGATCATGGATGCCTTTTTCAAGCTTTGATTGTGATTCTTGTGAGTTTGATGTTCTTAGGGTTTCCTTGAAGGGTGGAATCCGAATTTCACTTGGAACTCCAAAGGAGTCCCTTTGCTTGTTTTCTTCTCTTGGTAAGAGGGAGATAATCCTTTTCAACCTCTCTTGATAGTAGGGAACGTGATTTTGTGTTGGTTGTGAGAAACCCCATTTAGGGTCACTCTCTTTGTTGTATGACTTTTATGACTATGTTGTTTTTAATTTGTTTTAGTTATTTGGTTGATTGAATATGTATATTGATGTGCTTGGATGGATTGGAAGCTTGAATGGAAGCAAAATGACCCTTGCCCTTTTCTAAGAGGCTCACGGCCATGATCCCAAAAATTGGGTGTTCTTGGTGAAAATTTGTAACAAGTTGAAGATATGATTAATTAAAAGGATAACATGTAATTAATTGAATGAAAATTTGGGAATCCAAATCTTAGAGAGGCTCACGGCCTCTAGGGTTAATTTTGGCTTAATTCATGTAACTTTATGTAACTATAAATTTAATTAATTAAGTGATTAAATAGTTAATAATGTAATGGAAGGAAATCAATTTGATAACCTAAAAGGAATCTTTGGACCTAAGAAGTAAATAAGGGTGTGTGAGACTTAGGGAAAAATATTAGAAATAATTCTCTAAGTAAATATGGCGAAATCTAAAGTAAGGAGCCTAATAAGCAAGAGAGATCTCACTAGAGAGAAATTTCATAAGAAATATTAAATTAAAGTAAAACTTAATTAATTGGATAATTAAGAATTAATTAGGGACTCATAAAATGAAAAGAACCAATAATGGAGTTTTATCCAAAAACTTAGAATAAATTTTAATTAAAACAATACCATGGACGCAAGTAAGAATGATAAATAATTCAATTTAAATCATTCTAAGGGAATTAGGTTTAAAATTTAATGATGGATTTATTTAATTAAAAAAATAATGACTAAATGAATAATGTGAGAGAATCCTTCTAAAAGAGAAACTTATTAAGAAGAATGTAGAAATTTAGGTATAATTCCATAATGTATTCTAAAGGTGTAATGCATTATTTATGGACTTGATAATATTTATTGTGGGTCCTTGAGTGAATCGAGAATATGTTGATGCTTACCTTAGCCAAAATTACGGCATGTTATGGAAAGTATATTGTTGTTGAATATACATGATATATGCATTGAGTCATCATGCATTTGTGGAAGTCCGATGGACTATTTGTCAAGGCTATGTTGCCTAGGAGTTGAATCACACATTAGTGCGGGTGCGAGTAGACTAAGGTCCTGTAGTTAACCTTGGGGACATCAGGGCGCAGGCGTCTCACAGCGGACTGTTGGTAGACCCTCTGGGCCGTGGGACAAACCGATGCGAAAGCACCGACGATCCTGATTGGACCTTGTCCTATATTGCAATCTTGTGGGAATTTAATTTATATGATTATTGGAACTGCTATCTTATTGATGTTATAACTGCCTGAAATTGTTAAGTTGTTTAATATCTACTTCTTGATACTATTTATATTTCTTGTAATGCTACGTGGGCGTCCTACGCCGTTTCTGTTTCTTACTGCCATGATTGGTAATGAAGTTGGATGTCTCACCTCTTGTATGTATTATTCTTGTCCTATGTAATTCTTGGTAAGAGACTTTTGATTCCTTCTGGATTTTACTCGGTTCGATCTCTTATACTCGATGATGTCGTCAAGAAGGGGTTCTATTGGGTTCGTTAGGATTGTGTTCACTGGTGGCGTCAATGCGTGGTGAGTCGACTGGGCTGGAGAGCGTGTACGATACTTTGGAGACCTGATGTTGACTATGAGAAGGACTCGTGATGGAGACCCTATCTTGACTCTTACTACATCGGTGCATCTGGAGTTTACTCTACCTATTCGGGAGCTATGGGGTGATCTGCTTCACACCCCTAGAGACGATGAGGATTCGATGGCATCAGTTGCTAGGGCACCTGCTTGCGGGACTGCACTTTATCCTGTCTTTGTGTCTTCAGGTGACCCGGGGGAGGATCCCGAGGTGTATCCGATGGAGTGCCCAACTCCTTAGACATGGATGTCTTTATGGGTAGTTTATGTTTCCTTCTGCATTACTTATATTAAGGTGTACTTTTGAGTATACTTACATTTTGAAGTCCAATTTGATGTATTTTATTTTGAGCGGTATGTGAAATGAGTCACGCTATGTATGCTTTAAATTAATTATCTAGTCTTATGAACTGTATTTTGATTTTGGCTTGTCGAATTATATGTGCTAATGGGGGTTTATATATTATTTCATCTGTGGCTCATATTTTCTGTATATACACAATGATTTATTTTGGATAAATATTATTTGAAAGTTGTAGCACACCAAAATGTAGTAACCGTGGTATAATGACGATTGTGATATGGTTATTAAATCGAGGGGTGTTTCAAGGCATCCCGAAGGTTTATTGAGTGCTTTATGTTGTAAAGGTTTTCAAGCACCTATTTAAGCTTGAAGGTTTAGTGAAAAATCTTGGGTGGTTTACTTGAGGACTGGACGTAGGCCACAAGTGGTTGGTGGCTGAACTAGGATAAGTATTTTGTTTGCTTCTCTTAACTCTATCTCTATTACATTTGTGCCTTAATTATATATGCTTGAGTTGAATTTGATATCTAGCTTATTTGCTTGATTTATCCTATAGTCCAAGGGGTATTTGAGAAATCTCTAATAGTTGTATTTTTGTAAAACTTATTTCGCTGCATG
The DNA here is from genome assembly GCA_029884595.1 of Ormosia semicastrata. Lineage (NCBI taxonomy): Eukaryota > Viridiplantae > Streptophyta > Magnoliopsida > Fabales > Fabaceae > Ormosia > Ormosia semicastrata. Next base: position 85,534,028 of record JAQQTO010000060.1, read on the forward strand.
TGTTGATTGAAAATATCAAAATGTATAATTTCTCAAAGGTCTTTTAAAAATTTGTAATCACCCAATTCACCCCTTCTTGGGTGATGGTTTCCATGACTAACATCTAGGTTGCAACAAAGTACCTAAACTAACTCAGTTCATCACAAAGTTAAACATGCATGTTAAGCAAGTCATATGCTACCTTTTGTACACATACATAAGTCTAATATGTCAATAAATGTATTACAGTTTCTAATCTTTCTCTTCATCATAAAATCATTGTAAAAGGGTGAGGTATCACTTATAATAAGGCTCAAATACAAAAGGTGAGGTATCCCAAAGATGTTGTGAGTGCTCTTGAATGTAAAGGTTTTTCAAGCACCTGTGAAGCTTGAAGAGTTGGAGGCCTTAGCACATGGGTGAGCTATCTCAAGGTGTGAGGAGTGTTCTTGTTTGTACGAAGGTTTTCCTAGAACTCATGAAGTCTAGGAGATAGTGAAGAAAATCTTAAGTTAAGCTTGGGGACTGGATGTAGGCCATAAGTGGTTGGTGGTTAAACTTGGATAAATTCTTGAGTTTGATTCTCTCTTCCATATGTTATACCCTTAATAACATGTTTGACTTGTATATAGTTACAGAGGTAGAGTAATACTTGCTTTGTAACACCCCGAAAATTGTTTATTTTATCATTTATCATCATCTTATAATATTTAAAAATTTTGGGAATTTTTGTGGAATTTTTTGGAAACATCGAATATTTTAATATATTCCTCGTTTTGTATGCACATTGACCAGAGTCAGTGTAACACCTCGGAGATGATTTGTTTCATCATGAATAGTCATTTTCCAATATTCATGATTTTTGGAGATTTTTTTGGAATTTTTTAGAAATGCTGAATATTTTAATATATTCCTTATTTTACGTGCACACTGAGCAGAGTCCGTCAAACGCTCTGAAAAGTTGTTTTTTTGTGATGAATAGTCATTTTTCAACATTTGTGATGTTTAGGAATTTTTGTGGATTTTTTTGAAAATATCGAATATTATATTATATTCCTCGTTTTGCGTGCGCACTGAGCGGAGCCAGGATAACAAAATGTTTTCCCTGAGGATGGTAAACCTTGAACTATCGACCTGTCGACAGGGGATCTTACTAAACCCGAGGTCGCGCATAGTTTATGTGGTTTGCATTTTCCAAGATTTTATTTGACAAATAAAATCACTGTATCATAAAATTATCCGATGAATAATAAAATATTATTTTCATTAACTGTAAATTTTATTCACTGGAAAAATAATTCTAACAGTGTAATTAATCATCTGTCAGGTGTATTTAATTAAGGAGATAAGTTTACTATGCACTTTATTGAGAATTGTGCAAAACTTCTTAAGGAAGCTTCAAGGAAGCTTCTTGAAAATTTCCTCCAAGCTTCCTATGGAAGCCACACACTCTCTCTCCTCTCTCCATCCACTCACGGCTGCACACTTTTTGGGGGAGAAATTTGTGCTTTAATTCATTTCATTAAAACTATGCAAGCGTTCAAAATTCAAAAGCTATTACTTTAATTTCCTATTCACTTCTCTCTCTAACCTTCATCTTTCTTCTTCACAAAACCATTTTCTCCTCCTTCTCTCTAGACCCATTTGGCCAGTAGCCCATAATCCCCTTATCCATCACAAAATTTTCATCCAACCCCATTTTCTTGATCCTCTTCATCTCCTAAACATTTTTCTAGTTAGTGGTTCTTTGAAAATCCATCATTTTCACCATCTTCTTCAAGCTTCAAGCCTAGGGCCTTTTGGGTAAGCTTCTTGAATCTTCATCCCCTTTCCTTATTTTTGTTTCTATGGTCTTCCTTGTGACCATCCATGCTTTATTTTTCAAGCATTGTTGCTATTCTAATGAGATTGAAATTTCTAGGGTTTGGTTGGGTGCAAATCCAAAATTACAAGGAACTCTTGGAGGGCTTCTGTTGCTTTCTTCACTTAGGTAAGAGGAAGACACTTCTCCTCAACCTATTTTAGCACTTAGAAACTTTGTTTGTCGTTGATTATGAGAAAACCCTATTGAGGGTTATTCTTTGTTTGCTTGATTGGCATGATTATGTGTTGTATTTAATTTGTTTAAGTTGTTTGTTTGATTAATTGTGTATGTTGATATATTTGAATGAATTGGAATGCATGAAATGGAAGAAAATAATGTTGGATTGGGTCTTGGATGGCCACGGTTTTGGGGTCCAAATTTAGGGTTCTTTGTGAACAAGTGTAACAATTGTAATTCATATTTAATCAAGTGTACATTAGGTAATTAATAGAATGAAAAATTTGGGAACTTAATCCCTAGGGAGGCCACGGCCTCTAGGGCCTTTTTGGGGCTTAATTATGCAATTTTGGTAACCTTGAAACTTAATTAATCAAGTGATTAAATCATTGGTAATAGGATAGAAAATTAGCAAATTGGGAGAATTGGACACACTTTGAGATTCATAAATTTTAAAGAACCAAGAATGGAATTTTCATAAGACTTAGGATAATTTTAATTAGGGTAAAAACAAGAGAGTGTGAGACTTTGAGATCTTAGAATAACCTTCTAAGTGTATGAGAATAAATTACATTAGAGAATTTAATTAATTATGAGAATTCATTTAGAGTCGAACCTTGTAAGAAAGGCTAACCTTAAGTAAGAATTCATAATATACCTTAAAAATGTATTAATATATTTAATTATAATATTGTGATATTGTGGGTCCATGTGAGTGACCATTGATGTGCTGATTCTTACTTTGGCCAATATTGGCATATTATGAAATAGCATGTAATGATGATCATGCATGAGTATGCATAGAGTCTTTATGCATTGTGAATGTCCATTGGACTGTTGTTAAGGCCGAGTTGCCTAGGAGTTGAGCACACCTTAGTGCGGGTGCGAGTAGACTAGTGTAGGTCATATTGTTGACCATGGGGGTTTCGGGTGTAATTGGTATTGACTAAAGCAATGGTTTTGATGATAACAAACAAGAAAGGAATGGAAGTGCGAAGATAAAGTCCCAAGACTCTTCAAGCTTAGCTTATAGGACTTAGATCTTGTGTAAAGGTAAAAAGGAATCACACTAAGCCCAAACAAGTTTTAAACATATTTATAAGTGTTTCTAAAATGTTTAAATGCCCAACAAACTGTTTTGGAAAGCTAGTAATGGTAATAGTTCAAATCTATGAAAAATAGTCAAGTTTGTATTTTGCAAAACTGACATATAGTTACTCTTTTAATTATAACTTTCAAAATACTTTGAGTTTTACTTTGAAACTTATCTCATTTGAAAATAGACTCAAAGATCTTTCCAATGACCGGTCATTTGCTTTAAACGGATAAGAAACAAAAAAATTATGACTAATTAAAGTTTGAGTTTTGAAAATTTGACCTTTGGTTACTATTTTGATCATATCTTTCAAAATACTTTGAGTTTTGTTCTTAAACTTCTTTCATATGAAAATAGACTCAAAGAGCTTTCTAATGAGTGGTCATTTGCTTTAATTGGATAAGAAATGAAGAAGTTATGACCTTTTAAAGTCGGTTTCGAAAACCCAAAATGGTGTAATCGATTACACGAGTCATGTAATCGATTACAACGTTGACAGAAGCCGTGTAATCGATTACACAAAGTATGTAATCGATTACAAAGTGCTCAGAAAACTTGTAATCAATTACACAAAGTATGTAATTGATTACAAAGTGCCCAGAAAGCTTGTAATCGATTACATGAAGCTTGTAATCGATTACAAAGTGCCCAGGAACGTTTCTAACGGCTATAAACGGCTAGTTTTCATAGAAAATCATTTCTAAAACCCTCCAACGGCTCTAAAACTCATTGGGCTATAAATATAAGTGTTTGGGCATCAAAAATAAGTTGGAGAACATTCTGAAAATTACCCTTGAGCATTGAAAACGAAATTCATCATCTTTTTCTCCAAATCTTTATTTTGAGCTAAGTGTGTAAATCCTTTTTACCCATAAGCTTCAAGTTGTATTATCTACTCTTCAAGAGAGTTTCTATCTTCCACACTTTGTGTAATCTATAAAGAGAGGGTGAGGTATCCCTCTAGAGTAAAAGGTGAGGTATCCCTAGAGAGTGAGGCATCTCTCAAAGTTTGTAAAGGGTGAGGTATCCCTTGAGGGTGAGGCATCCCTCAAAAGTTGTAAAGGGTGAGGTATCCCTATTTGAGGCTCAAGCACAAGGGTGAGGTATCCTAAGGTGTGTTGAGTGCTCTTAATTGTAAAGGTTATCAAGCACTTGTTGAAGCTTGAAAATAGTGGAAAATCTCTAGCAGTTGCTTGAGGACTGGACGTAGATCACAAATGGATTGGTGATCGAACCAAGATAAACTATTGTGTTTGATCTTCTAAACTCTATCTCTTTACATTTGCACCTTAATTATATATGCTTGAGTTGAACTTGATATTTAGCTTATTTGCTTGATTTATCCGATATCTCAAGTTGTAGTTGAGTAGTCTATAATAGTTGTACATTTATTGTGCATATTCCGCTGCATTTATTTATTGAGTGATTTAAAATGCATAATTTGTCAAAGTTGCATTAAAACAAGTCATCACCCAATTCACCCCCCTTCTTGGGTAATGGTTGCCATGGCTAACAAGTGGTATCAGAGCTTCGTGCTCTGGTAAAAGCTTAACTGCTTGGAGTTCAAGATCCTTGTTTGTTTGGCAACCATTAAAAGCTTTTCAAAATGAATGGTTTTGAAATTAATAAATCACCATTCTTTGATGGTGCGAATTTCGTTTATTGGAAAGTTAGAATAGAAATTTATATACAATCTATTGATATTGATTTGTGGATATTGTGCTTGAGGGATTTTACTTGCAAATCAAAACAACCTTGGAATGACTATGATAAGAAATGCTTTTCATTGAACATTAGAGCAATACAAATATTGAGAAGTGGTTTAAATAATGATGCTTATGCTAAAATTAAGAATTGCTCTAGTGCTAAAGATATATGGGATGCTCTTGATTCTATCTATCTTGCTAATAATAATTTTGTGCATAAAGTTGTATATAGAGAGCAAGAAGAGGAAAAGTCATTGAAGGAATCTTGTTGTGCAAAATATTCTCAAAATGATGTTCAATTTGAAGAGGTGGCAAAGCAAGACAATAATGAGGAAGATGATGATTTCCTTAAAGAGCCAAGTATGCTAGGAATGGAGACTACTTCATATATGGCTAAAAGGGACTTTGAGGTAAATAATGCTAAACTAGATTATAATCCTTCCTATGATGAGCTACAATGTGCATATGATGAATTATATGATGGCTTGTTGAATTTAGAAAATAAAAATTTATCTTGTTTGGAAAACATTTCCTGCATTGAAAATGAAATTGAGTTTTTGAAAAATGATTATGCTTTTCTTGATGAGAAAATGCCTTTAAAATGTGAAACCTCAACTTCTTGTGAAAAATGCATTAATTTAGAAAATCAAGTTGAGAACTTATCTTTTAAATTTGCCAAGGCTAATGATTTTAATTGTTTACATTCTATGCTTGTTAATGAGAATAAAATTAATGTTATTCCACATGAAAATTCAAGCAAAGCTTATGGCAAAAATAGTTTAGAATGTAATAACAACCAAAGGCTCAAGTTTTTCAAAAATGATCTTCAAATGACTAAGCCATCATTGAATTCACTTGTTTGTAATTTTTGTGGTCATCTAGGACATATTTCTCATTTATGCAATTATAGAAGAAATTCTTATATGAGAAATAATATGGTATGGGTTCCTAAAGACCTTAAATGTCCTAGTACTAACATTCAAGGACCCAAGATGAAGTGGGTATCAAAAAGTCCTCCTAGTGTTTCAATTATGTAGAAAACTTCTCAAAAGGATGGACTAATTGGTCAAAGGAAAAAGGAATCATCAAGGGGAATACTTCCAAAGCCCATTGGTAGAAGTTTTGATCAAAGAAGGAAGATGACTTTAACCAAAGCTTCTCAAGTACAAAATGTGGAACTTGCAAAGTTCAAAACACTAAAAGAGAAGCAATGGGTAAGGAAAAGAGTTTCCTTGATCAATAAGGCCAAGGTATCAAAAGTTTTTACCTCTCATGAACATTCACTTGTAAAGTCAATAAATTTGAGGTATATTCCTTGTAGGCCTTAAGTGATTAATAGAATCATGTGCTCTTGGTAAAATCTAAATATTTTGATTAGCACATGATTATGTTTATTCTTATTATAACATAAGCTTCTACAATGCCTAGGTATGTTTGCATGATGTTTGAAATTGCCTTGAGACATTTTGGAACTAATTTGAAGGTTTTGAGATTGATCAATTACTATCTGAAATGTAAAAATTGAATTTAGCAAGCTTGTAATCGATTACAAGACCTTTGTAATCAATTACAGAGGCTCTGCCAAGCATTCCAAGCAAAGTCAGAGAGCATGTAATCGATTACACATACTATGTAATCGATTACAATGTTTCCAGAACTCATGTAATCGATTACACCAACCCTGTAATCGATTACAAGGTTCCCAGAAAGTTGGTAATCGATTACACAAAACATGTAATCGATTACAAGGATTTCAGAGGGCTGGTAATCGATTACACACCCATGGTAATCGATTACACAGGCTTTAAAAATGGTTTTAAGTGCTGGAATGACCATTATCACTTAAAATTGTCTGTATATCATGAAAGCATGCATATTATTAGCTATGTGCTTAATGATAATTGATTGTTTACATTTGTTGTGCTCAAATTACATACTATGGAAAATTTGATATTTATGAGAGCATAATGGATTAATGATCAATGACTAACCCCTATGGATCCAAAATTGGTGGATACCAAAGAAAATGCTTTGAATTATATTGTAGGGTGACTATTAGCTCAAGCATGCAAGTGAAGTAAAAATATGCTACTTGAGTTTCAAAAACTTGAAATGGTCTAAGTTTTCCAAGAGTCATGAAGACTTGAAGCTTGGAAGTTGGAATCACTTACAAAAACTCAAAGAGCACACTTTTGGTGATATCAATTTCTTATTCTTATTTATGTTTTAATTTGAATATCATGTTATATTTGAAGAAGTCATTTTTTTTTGCATAATGCCATTAATTTTGCTGCATTACATTTTTGCTGCATAATCTAACTTTTACTGCATTATTTTGAAATGGATTTTTTTTCAATGGATATTCTGGTTATATAATGCTGATTTGGTTGAATTCCTTATTGAATATGCATTATTTAACAATGGTTTTGCTCTATCGCTTCTCTCTTTGTCAAAATCTATATCTTGTATATCTTTTTGATCATGACAAAAGGGAGAGAAGTTTATGAGTCTTTGAGAAAAGGTAAATAACAAGGTACAAATTCAATGATCTTGGAATTCCAAAATTAAGGGGGAGCTGTGCAATCTCTGATCTAATCACCTCTTGAAAAATAGAGGGAGAGTAAGTCTCTAATACACCTTTTGTGAATTCCAATTTATTTGAACTAACTCTTTTCTCAAATGAATGTTTGTCATCATCAAAAAGGGGGAGAATGTAATTGGCATTGACTAAAGCAATGGTTTTGATGATAACAAATAAGAAAGGAATGGAAGTGCAAAGATAAAGTCCCAAGACTCTTCAAGCTTAGCTTATAGGACTTAGATCTTGTGTAAATGTAAAAAGGAATCACACTAAACTCAAACAAGTTTTAAACATATTTATAAGTATTTTTAAAATGTTTAAATGCCCAACAAACTGTTTTGGAAAGCTAGTTATGGTAATAGTTCAAATCTATGAAAAATAGTCAAGTTTGTATTTTGCAAAATTGATATATAGTTACTCTTTTAATTATAACTTTCAAAATACTTTGATTTTTACTTTGAAAGTTATCTCATTTGAAAATAGACTCAAAGATCTTTCCAATGACTGGTCATTTTCTTTAAACGGATAAGAAACAAAAAAGTTATGACTAATTAAAGTTTGAGTTTTGAAAATTTGACCTTTGGTTACTATTTTGATCATATCTTTCAACATACTTTGAGTTTTGTTCTGAAACTTCTTTCATATGAAAATAGACTCAAAGATCTTTCCAATGAGTGGTCATTTGCTTTCATTGGATAAGAAATGAAGAAGTTATGACCTTTTAAAGTCGGTTTCAAAAACCAGAAATGGTGTAATCGATTACACGAGTCATGTAATCGATTACAACGTTGACAGAAGCCGTGTAATCGATTACACAAAGTATGTAATCAATTACAAAGTGCCCAGAAAGCTTGTAATCGATTACACAAAGTATGTAATCGATTACAAAGTGCCCAGAAAGCTTGTAATCGATTACAAAGTGCCCAGGAACGTTTCTAACGGCTATAAACGGCTAGTTTTCATGGAAAATCATTTCTAAAACCCTCCAACGGCTCTAAAACTCATTGGGCTATAAATGCAAGTGTTTGGGCATAAAAAATAAGTTGGAGAATATTCTGAAAATTACCCTTGAGCATTGAAAATGAAATTCATCATCTTTTTCTCCAAATCTTTGTTTTGAGCTAAGTGTGTAAATCCTTTATACCCATAAGCTTCAAGTTGTATTATCTACTCTTCTAGAGAGTTTCTATCTTCCACACTTTGTGTAATCTATAAAGAGAGGGTGAGGTATCCCTCTAGAGTAAAGGGTGAGGTATCCCTAGAGAGTGAGGCATCTCTCAAAGTTAGTAAAGGGTAAGGTATCCCTTGAGGGTGAGGCATCCCCCAAAAGTTGTAAAGGGTGAGGTATCCCTATTTGAGGCTCAAGCACAAGGGTGAGGTATCCCAAGGTGTTTTGAGTGCTCTCAATTGTAAAGGTTATCAAGCACCTGTTGAATCTTGAAGATAGTGGAAAATCTCTAGCAGTTGCTTGAGGACTGGACGTAGATCACAAGTGGATTGGTGATCGAACCAGGATAAACTATTGTGTTTGATCTTCAAAACTCTATCTCTTTACATTTGCACCTTAATTATATGTGCTTGAGTTTAACTTGATATTTAGCTTATTTGCTTGATTTATCCTATATCTCAAGTTGTAGTTGAGTAATATAATAGTTGTACATTTATTGTGCATATTCCACTGCATTTATTTATTGAGTGATTTAAAATGCATAATTTGTCAAAGTTGCATTAAAACAAGTCATCACCCAATTCACCCCCCCTCTTGGGTAATGGTTGCCATGGCTAACATCGGGGTGCAGGTACCTTGCAATGGACACTTGGTAGCTCTTCTGTCCGTGGGGCAGACCGATGCAAACGCACCGACGATTTTGACCGGACACTGTCCTATATCGTGTTGTAGTGTAGACTGTCTGTACAATGCCATGATGTGCACGTAGATAAACTGATGAGTTATAGCACTTTGGCCGCGACAGCCGAGTTGCAGACAGGTCTCCTGATCTTTCTCTCCGACCGTTTGTGTCTAGCTCCATGGAGTAGGATTTTGTCTTTATATGCATGTGCATAGTGGGTCCATATATTATCTGGCATCTATTTATTATTATTATTATTATTATTATTATTATTATTATTATTATTATTATTATTATTATTATTATAATTAGAACTATTGTGTTATTGTTATATATCTGCCTGTAACTGTTTAATTGTCTATTTCCACTATTTAATTATTATGATTATTATTTGACAAGCTCTATGGGCGCTTGGCGCCGTTTTGTTTCTTGCTGCTATAACTGGTAACGATGGTAGGATGTCTTACCTCTTTCCTATACTTTTGTTATTTTCTATCTGTATAATGTGTCCCATCGAAGACGACGGCAAGGAAGTTGGAGCTCCCGACTTCCCCGGCTTCTGGCCTGATTACGATTAGCATCTACTGTGGAGCATGGAGGCACGCATATGTAGATTTCTGGGTGATATGCGTCTGACCTTCCTTGGAGGGCTAGAATGCTGGCACATTAACCTGAATTCTAACCGCTGTGTCTACCTGGGAGACGTGTCGATTGCTTTGGCCTGGAGGCGTCATGAGCCGTCGATCTTTACCTGCTGCATCAGCCTGCGTCTAGAGTTTTATCTGCCCATCCGGGAGATGTGGGGTAACTGCTTCTACACCCCGCAAGAGGACTCTTTTGATTCCACAGCTAGGGCTCCGGCCCGTGGCTCTATGGCTCTTATGGAGGTTTCCTCTGATGAGGAAGACCCCGAGGAGGTCCCCGAGAATAACCTCGCGGAGGATCCTGAAGAGGATCTTAATATGGTTCCTCCTCATCTGAGGGACTGACATTGCTGGTAGCTACTGATCGCTGCTAGTGTTTTTATTTTGGGGGCCTGATGTCTTTTGTAGTGGGCTGTATATTTCTGATATCTTAGGGATGTATATGTATGATCCTTTGGGGCAGGTATAGTTTTGCTTTTTGGGTATACCAGGCTTTGTAATCAAATAGTTTAATAATTATATATATATATGTATATGCAATGTTAATTCCAATGTATGCTTTACTTCTTTTTGCTCTTTATTTCTATTTATGTTCCGTCACTGTGTTTATTAATTATTGTTATTGTAATAAATAAATAAAATATTCGCCAATTTAATTACATGTCTATAATCAAGTAAATTTATATCACATAATAATGAACCGGGTCTTAACTTATATAATTTTTATTTTCGCATTATAATTGACAATGTGACGTTCCCTCCCAAAAAGGGGCGTTACATTAAGTTGGTATCAGAGCCCCAGTTTATGTTTCTTTAGGTCTTGTGATTGAGTCTGTCTTGTTTGTGCTGTGTGTTCTCTGAAAATCAAACGCAGAGATGTATTGTTTGGTATTCCTAGTGAATTCAACTGACTTTTCTGTGTTTCCAGTTAATCCGATCTGAGAAAGTAAGATGGCGCGAAGGGAAGACATGGCAGCAGCTATAGCGGCGATGCAGAGGATGGCTGAGGCCGTCGCACAATAAACTGAGCAAGCTACTCAGCAACAGGAGAGAGTGGCTCAACAGCAAGAACGAGCTACTCAACAGCTCGAGGCTACTACAGATGCTCAAAACTTAGTGGAGTTTCGACGCCACAACCCTCCTCAATTCAAAGGGAAATTTGATCCGGACAAGGCTAGTCTGTGGATCAAGGAGTTAGAAAAAGTCTTTTGAGGGATGAACTGCACTGAGAACAAGAAGGTGACTTATGCAGCTTTTATGCTGGTGGGCAATGCTGAAAACTGGTGGAATGGAGTGCAGAGAATGCTGGAAGCTACAAACCGCGAGATTACTTGGGACTTATTCAAGGATAAATTCTTGGATAAGTATTTTCCTGCAAGCGTAAGACACGCGAAAGAGTTATAATTTCTCAACTTACGACAAGGGAATATGACCGTTAGTGAGTATGCGGCCAAATTTGAAAACTTGTCATAATTTTTAACATACTCTCAGCATCAACCAAATGAAGCATGGAAATGTTGGAGATTCACAGAAGGACTAAGGTATGAGGTGAAGAAGCCTGTGATCACCCTGAAGATCAATGAGTTCTCAGAACTACTGGATACATGATGTGACGTAGAGGCTCTGGAGTAATCTAGAGATACGAGGAACAGAAACTTTGGGCCTACGAGGTTCCAGAGAGGCGGCGGTAACAGTTCTAATCGCTTCCAGAAGAAACCCTACTCCCGACCAACGAGAAATCAACAACAAACCACGGGTGGAAGGTCTAGCGGAGGTTCTGCTGGGAACCGGACTGGCCAGAACATGGCGTATCCTTCGAAGTGCCTGAAGTGTGGGAAAGATCATCTCACAAGGGACTGCACCATAAAAGGATCATCTGCTTCAGATGTGGCAAACCTGGCCACGTGTCTCGAGATTGTAATCAGGCGAAGGCTGAACCTTCGATTAATGCTGCTAGAGCCAAGAAACCACAAGCTGGAGGGCGAGTTTACACCATGAGCGGAGCTGAAGCCTCCGAATCGAAGATTTGATACAAGGGGAAGGCACCATAGAAGGTAATCTTTTAACTGTACTGTATGACTCTGGGGCAACCCATTCTTTCATATCATATGACTGTGTGCAAAGACTTGGTCTACCTATGTTGTCTTTACCTTTTGACTTAACTGTTTCTACCCCCACTGATAAACCGGTAGTTACTACCAAAGTTTGTCTAAACTGTCCATTGATTGTTGAAGGTTGAACCTTTTCAGTCGATCTGATTGGTTTACCCCTTTCCCAACTAGATATAATCTTAGGGATAGACTAGTTGTCTTCCAACCATGTTCTATTAGACTATTCCAGAAAAACCATAGTTTTTCCCATAGATGAGGATTCTAGATTTCTGATGGCCAACCGAGTTCAAGCTCTCTTGAAAGAAGGAGCTCACAGATACATGCTACTGCCTTCTTTGAAAGTCGAGAGTGAGGTTGATGTGAACACGATTCCAGTGGTGAATGAGTTTCCCGAAGTCTTTCCTGAGGATGTACCTAGTTTACCATCGGAGCGAGAAATAGAGTTTGCTATTGACCTTGTACCAGGAGCTGGTCCCGTGTCTATAGCACCTTATCGGATGGCACCGACAGAGTTAGCTGAGCTCAAGAAACAGCTAGAGGAGTTTTTGGAAAAGTAATTTGTCAGACCGAGTGTGTCACCGTGGGGAGCACCAGTACTGTTAGTTCGTAAGAAGGATGGTACATCAAGATTATGTGTGGACTACCGGTAGCTGAACAAAGTGACGATCAAGAACAAATATCCACTCCCAATAATTGACGATTTAATGGATTAACTGAAGGGAGCAGCAGTGTTTTCAAAGATCGATCTGCGATCTGGGTATCATCAGATATGAGTGAAGATGGAGGATATACCCAAGACTGCTTTTCGTACCTGATACGGTCATTACGAATATCTCGTGATGCCGTTTGGCGTGACAAATGCACCAGCTATCTTTATGGACTATATGAACTGAATCTTTCATCCTTACTTGGACAGATTCGTTGTGGTATTCATTGATAACATTCTGGTATACTCTCAAAATCAGGAGGACCATGCTGAACACTTTAGTATAGTTCTTCAGATTCTGAAGGAGAATGAGCTGTATGCCAAACTGTCAAAATGTGAATTTTGGCTGGAAGAAGTTAAATTTTTGGGGCACGTAATCTCGAAGGAAGGGATTGCGGTGGATCCATTGAAGGTGGAGGCAATGCTATAATGGGAAAGGCCTACGTCAGTGACAGAGAACCGAAGTTTTATGGGTTTGGCTGGATATTATAGGAGGTTCATTGAGGGATTCTCCAAGATTGCTGGACCTCTTACTCAACTCACGAGGAAGAACCAAGCTTTTGAGTGGACCGACAGCTGTGAGCAGAGTTTCCAAGAGTTGAAGAATCGCCTAACTACCTTGCCAGTGTTAGTGCTACCTGATCCGAATGAACAGTTTGAGGTGGACTGTGACGCTTTATACCAAGGACTAGGATTTGTACTTATGCAGCATAGAAGAGTAGTGGCTTATGCTTCGAGGCAATTGCGAGTGCACGAGAAGAACTACTCGACGCATGACTTGGAGTTAGCGGCTGTGGTTTTTGCTCTAAAGATATGGAGGCATTTTCTCTACGGAGCGATGTTCAACATCTTCAGTGATCACAAGAGTTTGAAGTATTTGTATTATCAGAAGGAGTTGAACATGAGGCAGCGAAGGTGGCTAGAGTTCCTGAAGGATTATGATTTCTAACTTCTGTATAACCCTGGCAAGGCAAATGTTGTGGCAGACGCCCTAAGTAGAAAGATGATCAGTGTCTCTGCCCTGATGATCAAGGAAAAGGATATGCTAGAGCAGTTCAAAGATGTATGGTCTTTTGTGGAGCTAGAACCAGGGAAGATCTGTATTAATATGGTTACCATCTCAAGCGAGCTGATGGATGACATAAGGGAAAAGCAGAAGGCTGATGAGTTCTTACAAGAAGTGAGAGAGCAAATGAAGCAAGGCAATGAAACAACATTTACGGAAGGAACAGACAGAATTCTGAGATTCCGTGGGAGAGTTTGTATTCCCCGTGACCAAGAGCTTAGAGAATATATCGTCAACCATGCTCATACAAGCCAGTTGAGTATGCATCCGGGCATAGCAAAAATGTATCAAGACTTGAAGAAGTTGTTTTGGTGGCATGGAATAAAGAGTGACGTCACTAGACGCATATCGACTTGTCTGGTTTGTCAAAAAGTTAAAGTGAAACATCAAAGACAAGCGAGATTGCTGCAATCGTTATCTATTTTCGAATGGAAGTGGGACAGTGTTGTGATGGATTTTGTAGTCGGATTGCCAAGGACAAGAAAAGGTCATGACTCGATTTGGGTAATCGTGGACTGACTCATGAAATCAGCACATTTTCTCCTGATCAATATAAGATACAAACTGGAGAGGCTGACTCAGATCTATATTGGAGAGATTGTTAGATTGCACGGTGTGCCTACGAGTATTGTTTCGGATAGGGATCCGAGATTTACTTCAAATTTCTGGAAGAGTTTGCAAGAAACATTAGGGACGAAGTTATGTCTGAGTTCTGCTTATCACCCACAGACCGATGGTCAATCGGAGAGGACAATCCAATCTTTGGAAGATTTGCTTAGAGCTTGCACTATAGAACAGACTAGAAATTGGGATACATTCTACCGTTGATAGAATTCACCTACAACTACAGTTATCATTCGAGCATAGGGATGGCACCCTATGAGGCTCTGTATGGACAACTGTGTCGAACACCTTTGTGTTGGTACCAAGATGGCGAGCGCCTTACTATTGGACTAGATATTATACAGCAGACAACGGAGAAGGTTAAAATGATTCAGGAGAAGATGAGGACGGCTACAAAAGAGTTATGCAGACCAAAGGAGAAAGCCTCTCGAGTTTGAGGAAGGCGAGCATGTATTTCTGAAAGTCACACCTACGACTGGGGTAGGCCCGGCCTTGAAATCTAGAAAACTCACTCCAAAATTCCTTAGACCATACCAAATCATTCGCCGAGTAGGTCCTGTAGCCTACCAAATAGCCTTACCCCTTTCCTTTCAAACATTCACAATGTTTTCCATGTGTCACAACTTCGAAAATACCTTCCTGACCCAAGTCATGTCATAGCACCAGATACTGTACAATTAAAAGAGAACTTAACTTATGAGGCATCTCCTATAAGAATCGAGGATCGAAGGATAAAGCAATTAAGAGGCAAGGAGATCTCATTGGTGAAGGTAATCTGGAACGAGATGACTGGAGACGCAACCTGGGAGCTGGAAGACAAGATGAAGGAGCAACACCCACAGTTATTCTAAGGTATGCAAATTTCGAGGACGAAATTCCTTTTTAGAAGGGGAGTGTTGTAACACCTTGAAAATTGTTTATTTTATCATTTATCATCATTTTATAATATTTAAAAATTTTGGGAATTTTTGTGGAATTTTTCGGAAACGTCGAATATTTTAATATATTTCTCGTTTTACATGAATATATTCATCGTTTTGCGTGCACACTGACCAGAGTCAGTGTAACACCTCGGAGATGATTTGTTTCATCATGAATAGTCATTTTCCAAAATTCATGATTTTTGGAGATTTTTCTGGAACTTTCTGGAAATGCTGAATATTTTAATATATTCCTCGTTTTGCATGCACACTGAGCAGAATCCGTCAAACGCTCCGGAAAGTTGTTTGTTTTGTGATGAATAGTCACTTTTTAATATTTGTGATTTTTAGGAATTTTTGTGGATTTTTCTAAAAATATTGAATATTATATTATATTTCTCATTTTACGTGCACACTAAGCGGAGCCGGGATAACGAAATATTTTTCCTGAGGCTAGTAAATCTTGAACTGTCGACCTGTCGGTGGGGGATCTTACTAAATCCGAGGTCGGGCACAGTTTATGAGGTTTGCGTTTTCTAAGATTTTATCTGATAAATAAAATCACTGTATCATAAAATTATTCGATGAACAATAAAATATTATTTTCATCAACTGTAAATTTTATTCACTGAGAAAATAATTTTAACAGTGTAATTAATCATCTATCAGGTGTATTTAATTAAGGAGACAAGTTTACTATACACTTTATTGAGAATTGTGCAAAGCTTCTCAAGGAAGCTTCTTGGAAATTTCCTCCAAGCTTCCTATGGAAGCCACACACTCTCTCTCCTCTCTCCATGCACTTACGGCTGCACACTTTTTGGGGGGGAAATTTGTGCTTTAATTCATTTCATTAAAACTATGCAAGCTTTCAAAATTCAAAAGCTATTACTTTAATTTCCTATTTACTTCTCTCTCTAACCTTCATCTTTCTTCTTCACAAAACCATTTTCTCCTCCTTCTCTCTAGACCCGTTCGGCCAGCAGCCCATAATCCCCTCATCCATCACAAAATTTTCATCCAACTCCATTTTCTTAATCCTCTCCATCTCCTAAACACTTTTCTAGTTAGTGATTCTTTAAAAATCCATCATTTTCACCATCTTCTTCAAGCTTCAAGCCTAGGGCTTTTTGGGTAAGCTTCTTGAATCTCCATCCCCTTTCCTTATTTTCGTTTCTATGGTCTTCCTTGTGACCATCCATGCTTTATTTTTCAAGCATTGGTGCTATTCTAATGAGATTGAAATTTCAAGGGTTTGGTTGGGTGCAAATCCGAAATTGCAAGGAACTCTTGGAGGGCTTCTCTTACTTTCTTCACTTAGGTAAGAGGAAGACACTCCTCCTCAACCTATTTTAGCACTTAGAAAACTTGTTTGTGGTTAATTGTGAGAAAACCCTATTGAGGGTTATTCTTTGTTTGCTTGATTGGTATGATTATGTGTTATATTTAATTTGTTTAAGTTGTTTGTTTGATTAATTGTGTATGTTGATATATTTGAATGGATTGGAATGCATGAAATGGAAGAAAATAATGTTGGATTGGGTCTTCGATGGCCATGGTTTTGGGGTCCAAATTTAGAATTCTTTGTGAATAATTGTAACAATTGGAATTCATATTTAATCAAGTGTACATTAGGTAATTAATGGAATGAAAAATTTGGGAACTTAATCCCTAGGGAGGCCACGGCCTCTAGGACCTTTTTGGGGCTTAATTATGCAATTTTGGTAACCTTAAAACTTAATTAATCAAGTGATTAAATCATTGGTAATAGGATAGAAATTTAGCAAATTAGGAGAATTGAACACACTTTGAGATTCATAAATTTTAAAGAACCAAGAATGGAATTTTCATAA
The DNA here is from genome assembly GCA_029884595.1 of Ormosia semicastrata. Lineage (NCBI taxonomy): Eukaryota > Viridiplantae > Streptophyta > Magnoliopsida > Fabales > Fabaceae > Ormosia > Ormosia semicastrata. Next base: position 85,551,205 of record JAQQTO010000060.1, read on the forward strand.
GACTTAGGATAATTTTAATTAGGGTAAGAACAAGAGAGTGTGAGACTTTGAGATCGTAGAATAACCTTCTAAGTGTATGAGAATAAATTACATTAGAGAATTTAATTAATTATGAGAATTCATTTAGAGTCGAACCTTGTAAGAAAGGCTAACCTTAAGTAAGAATTCATAATATACCTTAAAAATGTATTAATATATTTAATTATAATATTGTGATATTGTGGGTCCATGTGAGTAACCAATGATGTGTTGATTCTTACTTTAGCCAATTGTGGCATATTATGAAATAGCATGTAATGATGATCATGCATGAGTATGCATAAAGTCTTTATGCATTGTGAATGTCCATTGGACTGTTGTTAAGGCCGAGTTGCCTAGGAGTTGAACACACCTTAGTGCGGGTGGGAGCAGACAGGTCTCCTGATCTTTTTCTCCGACCGTTTGTGTCTAGCTCCATGGAGTAAGATTTTGTCTTTATATGCATGTGCATAGTGGGTCCATATATTATCTGGCATCTGTTTATTATTATTATTATTATTATAATTGAAATTATAGTGTTACTGTTATATATCTGCCTGCAACTATTTAATTGTCCATTTCTACTATTTAATAATTATGATTATTATTTGATATACTCTGTGGGCACTTGGCGCCGTTTTGTTTCTTGCTGCTATAACTGGTAATGATGGTAGGATGTCTTACCTCTTTCCTGTACTTCTGTATTTTCTATCTGTATAATGTGTCCCATCGAAGATGACGGCAAGGAAGTTAGAGCTCCCAATTTCCCCAGCTTCTGGCCTGATTACGATTAGCATCTACTATGGAGCATGGAGGCACGCATGTGTGGATTTCTAGGTGATGTGCGTCTGACCTTCCTTGGAGGGCCAGAATGCTGGCACATTAACCTGAATTTCGACCGCTGTGTCTACCTGGGAGACGTGTTGATTGCTTTGGCCTGGAGGCGTCATGAGCCGCCGATCTTTACCTGCTGCATCATGTTAGGGTCAAAACGTGTTTGCCCATTTGCTAACCGCAAGTGCATGGGTCGCACAAGTAATAAAATGATGAGTACAGATATCGTTCCCACGAGGATAAGTTTATTTCCAATGCTAAGTATTAACCGATAGTTTACTTAATTCTATTCAAGAACATAAAAATGGATAAAAGTAAAGAAAGTAAAGACATAAAGCAATAAGGATAAACGGTTAGAGTTTAGGGAAATCCTTCTTCACCTTTTACTTCGACCAACAACATGCAATCCTCCTCATAAATATGAATGCAATGATTAGGTTAGCTTGAGAATCTACATTAGCTAAACGCCTATGTCTAGGTCATCTAACCATGGTTTCATTTGCCCAATTCTCTAAGTGTCCTTGAGAGCTAACACAAAATCTACTCTTTAAGGTCTATTCTCAAACACGTGCTATGTATGGCTAAGAGGTATATGTCTATCCCATTAGCGAATCAACTCATCCCGCCATTGGAATAGAATCGAACATGCATCAACCATACATACAATCTCAAACCCAAATCCCTATGTCTAGGTTCATTAGATTTTATCAAATCACTCAAATGTTGGCCAAACACTCAAGAGCATTAAGTACAATATGATTGAACAAAATCAAAGATCAACACAAACTCAAAGGAGAACAAATCATTAATATTAATAAAAGGATCCAAAATCATTCCTAAATAAAGCTCAGCTATACAATGAACATGAGAACAAATTACAAAATACATGTTCAAGAATTAGGAAAAGAAAAGAGAAAAGAGAAAAGAGAGAAGGAGAAAGCTTATGGATTTCGCCATTGAAGCTCAGATCCTCCTCCAAGAGAAAGAGGGCTTCCATCCTTAGCTCCCCAAGCTCCATCTCCACCTCCAATGGAGATCTAGCCGCAGCCTCTAACCCAAAAAACTAAAAAACCTAAAACCTAAAAGAGAGAAACTGAGAGAGCGAGAGGGTGCGTGAAAAATAGAATAAATAGGCTCAGCTCGCCGACGCGCGCCGCGGCGTGCATATTCCCACGCCTCGGCGTGGAGCTGTCTGTCCTGTCAGTATATGGCTGGCTGAGACCATCACGCTCGGCGTGAACATTTCCACGCCACGGCGTGGAACTCTGGAATGCTTCCTTGGCTTCTTTCCTCTAATGCTGGGCCTTGGCTTGCATCAATTTGTCTCTTTTGAGCTCTTCCTACATTAGAGAAAGCACCAAATTAAATATAATTGCAAATCTACTTAATCAATCAACAAATATGCACAAATTGCTCAAAAACATAAAGGAAGGTATCCAAATGACATTTAACAAATATGAGCATAAAACCTTCCAAATATGCATAAGAACAAGGACTAAGCATGCCATGAAGCACAATTATGGGGTATAAATAACTACATTTCATGGAGTTATCACACCCCCAAACTTAAGATGTTGCTAGTCCTCGAGCAACACAAAGTATGACTAAGAAAACTCACTTTGACAATTCATGCTCATATGCATTCGACAATGATAAATTCAATTTTCTTTTAACCACAACCAGTGCACAATGATTATAATGACCCTCAAAGAATGCGCATGCCTCACAGTTAAGCTCAACACATACACAATCCTTAACATGCCATCAATCAAGCTTCCAATCATGCACATGACATCTCTCACAAACATGCAAGCTCAACTTATCTTTTTCAAATCATGCTTATTCGGATAAGTTTATGAACCTACACATGGATACAAATCAAGATTCCACAAAATTGTAGCACAACTCTCTCTCTACTAATGTAAATCACACATGATTGAGGATCAAGAGGGACTTTAATAGCTTATAATGTAAGGCCAAGGTGATAGGGTGAAGAACAAAGGGGAATGGAAAACATACAAACATTGAGAAACATAACATGATATTTCAAGACTTGAGTCACTACAACAAGGGTATACAAAATGAAACAAATAACACTATTCAGAACCACTCGATGCTTTGTTTCATTTATGCTTTCTTTCTTTCATTTTTTTTTCTTTTCTTTTCTTTTTCTCTTTTTGTATTTTTTTTTCTTTAACAAAAACAACTTTTTGTGCAACAAACGGTTCCTTCCAGCCACTTTTGTATTGAACAACATAAATACCCTAAACATTGGACTCAAGTGAAGAAATAACATATCATGCACTCAACAAACATAAAGGGAAGGAAAAAAAATGCAATGCTTTCACATGCATTAGAATGGTTACAAGGTAGGAAATATGAGGGTGAAAGAAGAACATAGAAGGCCAAACAATTAGAAGGCTTCAAAAGGGGACTTAGGGATATAATCATGTAAGGGTAAGCTTAAAGGCTCAACCGGTCCAAACAATGCCCTAATCACTTCCTCAATCATGCATAATCTAGGATTTCGCCTCAAGAGAGTTGCAAAACAATTTCAAGGATAGTAGAAATCATCCACATGCACAATCCATAAACATTCTCTAGACAAACACTCAAATCTTTCCAAAGTTAAACAAGCATCTAAGTGAAAAATACATCATGCATAAAAACAAACAAGATTGCTTAAGCATGTTTCAAGATTGCAAATGGTTACATAAAAGAATCGAGGACAATTGCAAGCATTTATATCATTGGCCAACCATCACACACTAGCAAATGGCAACAAATCATGCATTCAAAAGATTTATCATTTTTCATTCAAGCATGCATAACATCGTGTAGAGAATGTTAAAAATTGAAACTTTTATCAACAGCCTACTAGTGATAGCCAAAACAGGATATAATCATGAAAGCATGATGACTATCACTAGCACATACTTAAAGTATCAAAACATGTGTAAACATTAAGCGTTACGGGTGAAAATATGCAATGATACTCCCCCAAACCAAAGTGAATGTGTGTTCTTGGTGTTCATGGTCTATAGGGTACTTGAGCAAGTCAAAACAGCATCCAAACTAGAACTTAGCATTATTAAATAAAGAAAAATAGAGAAAAACAACAGAAAAATGCAAAAACAGGGGCCATGCCGAGGCGTGGAGCTCTCTAGTGCGTTCCTGATCAGGCAGAGACTGTCACGCCGCAGCGTGGACATTCTCACGCCGCGGCGTGAGAGGTCAGCCTGCAGAATTCTGCAGCAAACTCGTCTTCGTTGAAATTGGTGCTCCATTTTGGCCCCTAGCACCTCCAAAACATGTCTAAAATCTAAAAACACAGAATGTATAACAAAAACTTAACAAAAACACAATATCAAACTATAACTACTTTTCTGAACAAACCAAAAACAAAAGCATAAAAACATGAATTAAAACTATTTACAACAACAAAACATAAAAAACTTGAATTAGAACTAAGCAAACTCATTGTCAATATTAGCAATACGGAAATAATGCCTTATCCCGACAACGGCGCCAAAAACTTGTTAGGGTCAAAACGTGTTTGCCCATTTGCTAACCGCAAGTGCACAGGTCGCACAAGTAATAAAATGATGAGTACAGATATCGTTCCCACGAGGATAAGTTTATTTCCAATGCTAAGTATTAACCGATAGCTTACCTAATTCTATTCAAGAACATAAAAATGGATAAAAGTAAAGAAAGTAAAGACATAAAGCAATAAGGATAAACGGTTAGAGTTTAGGGAAATCCTTCTTCACATTTTACTTCAACCAACAACATGCAATCCTCCTCATAAATATGAATGCAATGATTAGGTTAGCTTGAGAATCTACATTAGCTAAACGCCTATGTCTAGGTCATCTAACCATGGTTTCATTTACCCAACTCTCTAAGTGTCCTTGAGAGCTAACACAAAATCTACTCTTTAAGGTCTATTCTTAAACACGTGCCATGCATGGCTAAGAGGTATATGTCTATCCTATTAGCGAATCAACTCATCCCGCCATTGGAATAGAATCGAACATGCATCAACCATACATACGATCTCAAACCCAAATCCCTATGTCTAGGTTCATTAGATTTTATCAAATCACTCAAATGTTGGCCAAACACTCAAGAGCATTAAGCACAATATGATTGAACAAAATCAAAGATCCACACAAACTCAAAGGAGAACAAATCATTAATATTAATAAAAGGATCCAAAATCATTCCTAAATAAAGCTCAGCTATACAATGAACATGAGAACAAATTACAAAATACATGTTCAAGAATTAGGAAGAGAAAAGAGAAAAGAGAGAAGGAGAAAGCTTATGGATTTCGCCATTGAAGCTTGGATCCTTCTCCAAGAGAAAGAGGGCTTCCATCCTTAGCTCCCCAAGCTCCATCTCCACCTCCAATGGAGATCTAGCCGTAGCCTCTAACCCAGAACACTAAAAAACCTAAAACCTAAAAGAGAGAAACTGAGAGAGCGAGAGGGAGCGTGAAAAATAGAATAAATAGGCTCAGCTAGCCGACGCGCGCCGCGGCGTGCATATTCCCACGCCTCGGCGTGGAGCTGTCTGTCCTGTCAGTATGTGGCTGGCTGAGACCATCACACCACGGCGTGAACATTTTCACGCCGCGGCGTGGAACTCTGGAATGCTTCCTTGGCTTCTTTTCTTTAATACTGGGCCTTGGCTTGCATCAATTTGTCTCTTTTGAGCCCTTCCTACATTAGAGAAAGCACCAAATTAAATATAATTGCAAATCTACTTAATCAATCAACAAATATGCACAAATTGCTCAAAAACATAAAGGAATGTATCCAAATGACATTTAACAAATATGAGCATAAAACCTTCCAAATATGCATAAGAACAAGGACTAATCATGCCATGAAGCACAATTATGGGGTATAAATAACTACATTTCATGGAGTTATCACATCAACCTGCATCTGGAGTTTTATCTGCCCATTCGGGAGATGTGGGGTAATCGCTTCTACACCCCGCAGGAGGACTCTTTTGATTCCACAGCTAGGGCTCCGACCCGTGGCTCTGTGGCTCCTATGGAGGTTTCCTCTGATGAGGAAGACCCCGAGGAGGTCGCCGAGGATGACCTCGTGGAGGATCCTGAAGATGATCCTGATACGGTTCTTCCTCATCTGAGGGACTGATATTACTGGTAGCTACTGATGGTTGCTAGTGTTTTTATTTTGGGGGCCTAATGTCTTTTGTAGTGGGCTGTATATTTCTAATATCTTAGGGATGTATATGTATGATCCTTTGGGGCAGGTATAGTTTTGCTTTTTGGGTATACCAGGCTTTGTAATTAAACAGTTTGATAATTATATATATATATGAATATGCAATGTTAATTCCAATGTATGCTTTACTTCTGTTTGCTCTTTATTTCCATTTATGTTCCGTCACTGTGTTTATTAATTATTGTTATTGTAATAAAGAAAAAAAAATATTCACCAATTTATTAAATTTATATCATATAATAATGAACTGGGTCTTAACTTATATAATTTTTATTTTCACATTGTAATTGACAATGTGACGTTCCCTCCCAAAAAGGGGCGTTACATGCTTAACATGCCTGTTTAATTTTGTGACAAATTGAGTTAATTTAGGCACTTTGCTACAACACAGAAGGTGAAAAATAGTCTAAAATGACTCAAATAATAGCATAAATTGCTTGGATGAGGGAAATAAAGATGGATAATTTATTTCTAGGACACAAATGTATGAAACGAGATGTAGTTAAAGTTTCAAGATAAACTGAGTCAATTTGGTATTTTTTAAGCATACTGGTTGTGTGATTTTATACCGGATTGACTTGTAGTAGATATGGAAACTTATGTAAATGATGAAATGAGTATCTAGATGAATCTTATGATTTATTCTAACACTTATGGAAGTTAGGAAACTTGATTTGGTAAGATCAAAGTATTCCTAGTAGATATAAAGTTTCAGTATAGAGACTTAAGTGGCATAAGTTTCATACAATCCTATCCTTTTATTTTTCTTTTGAATTTCTCTACTTCTTTCACTCCTCACACATGACTCCTTTAGCAGACAGAGCAGCAGAAAATGAGAGAGAAGAGAGGAAAGAAGAAAAAAGAAAGAAGAAAGAAGAAGAAGAGGAAAATAAGAAGGTTAAAAAAAAGACCGAGGTTTGATCATCAGCTGCACTACAAGAGGTAGGGGTAGCTGTTCTAAACCCCACTTGGTAATAGGTAGATGTCTTCCCCTCACCAATGTAAGAGTACTACTTCCACCCCGATACCGGTAACCCTGACCATCATAACATAAATGCTAGGAGAATTTAGATCCAACACCTCATTCTCAGGTCATATGGTTGTGCATACCATCTAAAGTTACAATATATAGGAAACTAGCAAGTATTAAGTTTGAAAACCAAAGATCCAAGAGAAAGTTCAATTCACAATTGAAACAAACACAAGATCCTCATAATCTAGTGTAAAAGGCAAAACTAGTATATGTAATTCCTAGCCTCACTTATCCAACAAAGTAGCAAGAACCATGTCACTAGTATCCTTATATATAGAACCTCACTTCATCACTTCACAAGTGATTTTCAAGACAACTTCATGTTGTGCAAGATCTTAGATACAACCCTAAGGCATACTAAACTCAAAGATGTCTAAGGTTTCAAAAATCCTCATATATGCTAAGTGGTCATTCTCTCCAAGAATTACCCCATTAGTGTCTCAACACACTTAGGAAAACATCTATGAGTGATCCCATTACTTAGAAAATTCCAAAACATTAAAAAAAACACAATTTTAGAAATCTTGGAGCTCATGTCACGGCACACAACGGCCACACTACAGCACCCTGCCCTCTGCCCACTCACACGCTACGGTATCACACGGCCATGCCACGACGCCCAGCTCTTGGATCTCAAAACTGGGAGTAGTATCACATACACGCCGTGGCGCAAGCAGCAGTAAATGGATTATGAAGAATTCTATAAAATCTTAGTACTATTCAATTAGAACAATTCACGAATTTTGGCCACTCCAAACCAGTTTTTAGGTGATTTAAGGTCCCTAACAAGTTCACTAACACATAGGAATCATTAATCACTAACAAAAACCTCTAAATTGGATCCAACCACAAAATCACTCATCCATGACCTAACTTTCTCACTTTTAGCATCAAAGGTTCAAATGACAAGTTCTAAGTTTCTAACTCAAACTCATTCCATGAACAAGTCATAAACAACCAAGGAAACTCATTCAAGCAATAAAAGCACTTCAAGCAACTCTAGATTCCAAAATGACCTATTATGCATCATATATGCATAAATGGTGAAAATGAAAGGAAAGGAGTTTCAAGAACACAAGAACCCCTACCTTGTGAAGCAAAGATGGAGATGATGGCTAGTGGATCACAAGCTTGCCTCTCCTTCTTGATTTCCTCTCATTTCCTTCCTTCTTAGCTTCTTGCTCTTCCTTATCTGTTGCTTCTATTTTTAGCCATGAAAGAGAGTGAGAAACAAGTGAGAAATAAGGAAATAACAAAGGAAAACAACATAAAGGAAGCTGCAAAAATGTGAGAGGCTTAGTCACTTAAGTGACCAAGTGGTACTCCCAATCTGCTAAGAACACTTAGATCTCTCCAAATCCAATTTTCTTACAGCCAACAAGTTTAAAATAAATCATAAGATTCATCAAAAATCTTGTTGCACCAAAACCATCATTATCCATATCTGTGACTAGTCATTCCGGCATTAAAACACACAACTAGTATACTTAAAAATACCAAAATGACTCTAATTATTCTCAAAATTTAACTATATCACAAAATACACATTTGTGACTTAGAAATAAATTATCTATATCTATTTCCATTAGCTAAGACATTTATACTAACATCTGGGTCATTTTAAGCTACTTTTCACCTTTCGGGTTGCAGCAAAGTACCTAAACTAACTCAAATTGTCACAAAATTTAGTAGGCATGCTAAGCAAGTATTAAGCTACCTCTGTAACTATTTACAAGTCTAACATGTTTTAGAGGATGTTACATATGAAACTTAGAGCAACCTAAAATAATGATTTGTCGAAAATAAGTGTCTAACACCTTAAGCAACTCAGTGTTGTAAGAATATCACTTAAGATGTAATGAGTGATGGTGTGGTGTTTAGATGCATGTATGTTAAGATGGCCTAGTAGTATTTTTCCTATGTGAATATCCTTTAATGATATGTGCAGTCATTTGGCCAAGGGATATAAATGAGAAGTCCAAAAGGTTCTTTTGAGCCTAGATTTAGCCTAAGCTTCTCAATAGTGCCAGGGTTATGTGTATTGTGAGGATAAGCTTTCCCACTCTCTGTGTAACACCCACCTTAGGGTGCTACATATATGTTACATAATTACTAAATTAATCCCATCTAGATAATGTACATTGTAATCAAAAATATGAAATTTAAAATTTCTTATTTACAAGAAAATAAACTTAGTAGAAAATAAAACAGAGCAGCATCATTACAAATAATTTACATCATTATACATATCAAAGTCTCTGGATATACATATACAAACTTTTAACACTGTCATACTATAAATATTACAACTTAGTCACTCCAAAAAGTTTAAACACTATTTACATTGACATCTTTGCCCAAGTCCAACTAGTATTGAGCCCTCAAGTAGCCGGATCCTCGATGGATCCTCCTCATACCTTCCGGGGGGGAATTCCAACCCGGCGTAAATTTGTGGAGCAAATGTCCGAGCGGACGATACAACACCGCTTTCTCTCGAGGGGTGCGATAGTATGCTCCCAATCGCCTAATAGATATAGGAAATTCTAACCTGTACATATATAGTGATTAAAAGTAGGGATTTCCGACCGTAACCTACTCGCCTAATATTTACATCACCCAAATAATAAATACTCTCTCTATCTAGGTCTTCGGGTCCATGCATTGTCCCCGTCAATAAAGGTCGGGTCTCGTGTAACCCAAGAAGCTAGGAATCTCTACCGCCATCGAACTCTAGGTTCTCAAAGAACGGATCTTTCTCTACTTCACGTTCTATGTCCAGGGCTCGGTGTCTTAACAATACATATACATGATACAATATATATATACAAGAGGTGAGATCACCTATGCCAATACCAAATATGGTAGCAATGAAGATAAACAAATCTCAAAATATCATACAGACATCATACTATAATTACGATTATGCCATTAATCTTAAATTTCATCATTACACAAGAAATAAAGAAAAATTACAATTATGCTACTTTTAATATTCAAGTATTCAATATAATAATTACCACGAACAAGAATTACACATGAATAAATTTATAATGATATATCCGTTATGAATGCAAATGTACACCGACTCGATATCCTACTCCATGGAGCTACAACTCAAGTCGGAGAGAATGACCGAAAAGATCCGTTCGGCACCAACGTGCTTCGGACCACGTGCTCATTTTTTCGCACATCTAGCACATGCACGATGTCTTTATCAAATCATGATTAGGAATAGTGTCTCGGTCCGGATCATTGGTGTGTTGCATCGGCCTAACCTACGGTACTGCAGTAAGAGCTACCAACCGTCCATTGTAGGCAACCCGCATCCCAATGTCCCCAAGGTCAATCGAGACCTACACTACGCTTATCGCACCTACTCAGGAGGTGTAATCTCTCCTAGGCATCTTGCCTTACACAGTCCTTTGGACCTTTCCAATGCATGTATTATGCACTAATTACAATTTCATTGATATCCAATGTGCAGGGTTCATAATAATTTAATAACAGTAATACTGTAATTTAATTCTGTAATCATATTCTCGTATAGTTTTCATTCGCGACTCAATTCTGTCGCCTTTTCGAATCACGTAATGATTTTTCAACGTTTTCCAATCGCGTGAACATTTTCCGAACGCATTAAATCAAAATTCCTGTTTTATTTATTTTAATATTAAAATTTAATGTATCTCTCTCATATTCACAAAATAGTCCCTCAAAACATAAAATTTACATTTTCGTCCCTCAAAACAGAGTATTTCCTCTTTAGTCCCTCAAACAGAAAATTTACATTTTAATTACATATTTCCACAATATTTCCAATTAATTCCATTTCTCATAAAATTTACGTATAAATTTCATACCAGATCGTATATATTTTACATACCCATATATTATCATTTCCTTAAGCATCACAACATATAAACAAGTACTGAAATAAAATCGTATCTCATAAATACTACACATACAAACCTAGAAACACAAGCAGCCACATCTCAAATACAGTCCAAGCATACAGACACAATCAAACACATCTCAATACAGTTTAATCAATTCAGTCCAATCAATTCAGTCCAATCACAACAGTCCAATCAATATAGTCCAAGACCCTCAAACAGTAAGTGAATAAATCTTTAGGGATTTTTCACCAAACATACCATCCTCATACTACCAAAACATGGGTGGTAAGGTAAAGTCTCCCTCTTACCTCTTGAAGACAAGCTTTGTAAGCTTTCCTCCCTTGTCTTGAAGCTTTATAAATCTCCTAACAAGCCCTCTTTAGGAAGAAGATTGAAGAAACTTAGGATCTTGTGATGAAGAAATAATTTTAGAGGAGGCTTTGAGTCAAGATAACCCAAAAGATGGGTGTTTAAAAGAAATGAATGGTGTGGTTTTTGATGATAACCGATTGGAAGAAAAAAAAAGGATGGAATATGCGTGAGTTCCTCCTTGGTGTTTGAGAGAATTAGATAGATATTTGATAAGAAGAAAGTGGAGAATGAAGAGGTGTTTGGGGGCTGCTGACCGTGTATGATTTTGAGAGGCAAATGACTTACATTTGAGGGATAAAAGTGAAGGATGAAGATGTATTTGGAGCTTCTGACCGTGTGAGATTTTGAGAGACAATTGGACTTATTCTTTTGGGAAATAAAAGTGAAGAATGAAGATAAAGTTTAGCTGCTGTCCAGCCGTGTTTCAACACGTGAAAAGTGAGTAATTTCACTTGAAATTTTTCTCATTTTAGGTGCTAAAATCCAGCTGCCATCGTGAAGGATTGTGGTGATAAAATAAAAGTTTTATTGCATGATTATCCATCCCAATTCCACCGCTTCTTTCGCCGCGTGTGCCTTCCTTGGTGATGGACGTGAGTGAGCCTTTGCTTGAACAAATGGCCATACATTAATTGCATAACAACCCTCCCTTCTCATTGGTTGGAAGCTTGACTTTTGCATGGCATTTGGACATTCAAATGTCACTTGAATCTTCACAATTTCTCGAATGTTTTCTTTGCCTTGACGTCCATTCTCGCATGCCGTTTGGGCCTGCCGTCATTGTTTGGGCCGTGAATTGCTGGACATGGAGCTCATTTCTGCTGCTCCAAATCAGCTGCTGGTCCATGCCCTTTTAGGTAAGTTTATGTCCTTTAATTTATGGTTAATTCAAGCTAAATTCTGCTGCTATTGGGCCACAAATTCTGCTGCTATTTGGACCCAAAATTCTGCTGCTCAAAACTTCTATTGGACCATGAGTTTAGGGCTGCTGTCCATAGTAGTTTAGGTGGGTTTTAAATACTTAATTCCTCATTAGTTCAAGCCTAATTACTAGTTAATTGGTTGGCTAATTAATTGGGTTTAATCTCCTAACCGTTCTTACTTAATTCTTCAAGTACATAACCCATTTTAGTTTAACATATTTAGCTTGTATCTAATACTTTTTAATCATACATCATTACCTCAAATTAGAATTAAGTTATTAAAGTAAGAATTAAGTTATAACTAATCCTTAATTAAGTTAGTTTACTTAATTATTTAATTAAATAATTAGGACAACTTAATTAAGGTTCATTAGTTTCCTAAGTAAAAAAAATCAAGCTATAAGTGTTGACTCAATCTCATTCATTAATCTTGTCTATGGTAAATACTACTTGATAGTTTTAGTAAGCTTTGTTTTACACCATTGATTGAATCAATGGTAAAGATCAAGGCCTCTGAGTCAAGCTTCAAATCTAATGGTTCGTAAAGAAGTCTAAACTTCTTCCCTTGATCAATTATTATTGGTTAGAAAAGTCTAACCAACTGTTTTGACTATATCCTATTGATTTACTTTAATTTTACTTACAAGAAATGTTCTAAACACTTTTTCTTATTAATTAAGACTTATCGGGTCCAACATTCATAGCCACGATTGCCATAAATGCAATTGCGGACATTTATTAATACAATCTTATTTATCTTCATAGATGGATTCTAAAAGTTAAAAGATTCTTTTCTGAATCACTCAGAGTCGGGTTTAGTAAGATCCCCCGCTTCCAAATGAGACAGATCAGAATTTCCTACCGAAAAATATTATTTTTCCTAGCTGAGAGCAATCACACGAATGATCAAATATGATCTCAGAACAGTCAAATTAATTTTATACACACAGAAAATGCAAAACAGTGTAATTCTGCTATTACGATTCATATAGTCAGAATTTGGGGTGTTACAACTCTCCCCCTCTAAAATAAAGTTTCGTCCTCGAAACTTAACATACAATTAACACAAAAACGGATACTGTTCTCTAATCTTTTCTTCCAGCTCCCATGTGGCTTCACCACTTACATCATTCCAAACTACTTTAACTAATGCAATGTCCTTTCCTCGAAGCTGGTTTATCCTTCGATCTTCAATCCTGACTGGAACTGTCTCATAGGTCAAGTTCTCCTTCAGTTGTACAGTGTCTGGTTCGATAATGTGAGTCGGATCTGAAATATATTTTCGTAATTGTGACACGTGAAACACATTATGAAGATTTGATAAAAATGGTGGCAGCGCGACTTGATAAGCCACCGGACCTATCCGACGAAGTATCTGATATGGTCCGATAAACTTAGGAGTAAGCTTCCTTGACTTGATGACTCGTCCAACTCCAGTCATAGGTGTCACACGTAAAAATACATGGTCACCATCTTCGAATTCCAGTGGTCTTCGCCTTCTATCTGCATAGCTCTTTTGTCGCGTCTGAGCTGTCCTCATCTTGTCTTGGATCATCTTTACCTTTTCAGTTGTTTGCTGCACAAATTCAGGTCCTATCACAGTACTTTCACCATCCTGGTACCAACACAATGGTGTCCTACATCTTCTTCCATATAAGGCTTCATAGGGTGCCATTCCTATACTCGAATGAAAACTATTGTTGTAGGTGAACTCTATCAATGGCAGAAATTCATCCCAACAACCAGTTTGCTCTAGAACACAAGCCCTCAACAAGTCCTCCAACGACTGAATTGTTCTTTCGACCGACCATCAGTTTGTGGATGGTAAGCAACTCAAATTTAGATTTGTCCCCATCGCTTCTTGTAAACTAGTCCAAAATCTTGATGTGAATCGCGGATCTCGATCAGAAATTATACTAGATGGTATACCATGAAGTCTAACAATTTCATTGATGTATATCTGAGCCAACTTCTCCATTGAGTACTTAATATTAATCGGTAGAAAGTGCGCCGACTTTGTGAGCTGATCAATAATTACCCATATAGAGTCGTGACCCTTCCGAGTTCTTGGTAGCCCCGTGACGAGATCCATTGCTATGTCATCCCATTTCCACTCAGGAATAGGCAAAGGTTGCAACATTCCTGATGGCCGTTGATGTTCTACCTTGGCCTTCGACAAGTCAAACATGATGATACATATTCTCGCGACATCCCTCTTCATTCCTTGCCACCAATACATTGCTTCAAATCTTGGTACATCTTCGTGGCTCCTCGGATGCATACTCAACTTGCTTCTATGAGCTTCATTCAAAATCAATTTCCTAAGTTCGGATCATTTGGCACGCAAACTCTCCCTTTGAACTTCAAAATTCCATCAACACCTTCACCGAATTCTAATTCTCGCTCCTTGACTTCTTGCTTCTTTTGCTTCTTGCAGATATTGATCACTATTCTGTCCTTCTCGTATTTTATTCATCGTTCATTCGAGATGGTGATCATATTCAAACACATCTTCCCGGTGTCAACTTCACAGACAATCGCATATCTCGAAATTCTTCTATCAATTCCTTCTCCTTCATCATCATAATGAAGCATTAAGCGATTTTCTACTCAAGGCATCCGCTACGACATTCGCTTTCCAGGATGATATTGCAACCGAAAGTCATAATCTTTCGTAAACTCGAGCCAATGCCTTTGTCTCATGTTCAACTCTTTTCGGTCGAACAGATACTTCAAACTTTTATGATCACTATACACAAGTGAACATTGCCCCATATAGAAAATGTCTCCATACCTTCAACGCAAACACCACCGTTTGCTAGCTCCAAGTCATGAGTCGGATAATTCCTCTCATGCACTTTCAATCGCCTCGATGCATATGCCACAACCTTACGGTTCTGCATAAGTACACAACCCAATCCTTGATAAGAAGCATCACAAGTACACTTCGAACGGTTCGTTCGGATCGTAGAATCAACACCGGTGAAATAGTCGGGCCGTCGTTTCAACTCCCGAAAACTTTCCTCGCATGCATCATCCACACGAACGGTTGATTCTTTCGTGTAAGTTGGGTAAGAGGTCCCGCAATCTTCGAAAATCCTTCTATAAATCGCCGATAAGTAACCGGCCAATCCGATGAAACTACGGATCTCCGATACGCTTCTTGATCTTTCCCACTCAACAAGCTGTCTCTACCTTCAAGCATCAACTTCAACTCCATCTGCCGATATGACATGCCCCAAGAATTGTACTTCGCTCAACCAAAATTCGCATTTGGACAACTTGGCATATAGTTTATTTTCCTTCAAAATCTGGAGAACCACTCGAGGTGTTCAAGATGTTCCTCCTGACTTCGAGAATAAATTAAGATGTCATCAATAAAGACAACAATAAACTTATCCAAGTATGAACGGAAAAGTCTGTTCATGAAGTCCATAAATATTGCAGGTGCATTAGTCACACCAAAAGGCATCACTTGGTACTCATAATGCCCGTATCGAGTCCGGAACGCAGTCTTCGGGATATCCTCCACCTTTACACGTATCTGGTGATAACCAGAACGTAAATCAATCTTAGAAAATATGGTGGCTCCTCGCAATTGATCCAGCAGATCATCAATCCTCGGTAGGGATACTTATTCTTGATTGTAATCTTATTCAATTGTCGATAGTCCACACATAGCCGAGAAGTCCCATCCTTCTTCTTTACCAACAACACTGGCGCTCCCCAAGGTGATACACTTGGTCTCACAAATTGCTTTTCCAACAAATCTTCCAATTGCTTCCTCGTTCGGCCAACTCTACTGGTGACATTCTGTAAGGTGCCATAGATATAGGTCCAGCTCCAGGTACCAAATCAAAAGAGAATTCAATATCCCTTTCTGGTGGTAATCCCGGTATATCTTCAGGAAACACTTCGGGAAATTCATTTACTACAAAGATATCCTTCAGAACATCTTCACAGTGAATTTCCAAAGAAGATATCAACAAGTATCCTAGGTCTCCTTCCTTTAAACAAGCTTCCACTTGAGTAGCCGTTAAGAATTTAGAATCCTTAACCTCGGGAAAACTAACGTCTTACTCGAACAAATAATCGAATATGGTTAGAGGATAACCAATCCATTCCTAAGATTACATTAATCTTAGAAAGAGGCAAACAAATCAAATCCACATGAAAGATTCTATCCCTAACACATATAGGGCAATTCAAGCATACTTTTGTAGTTATCACAGGTTTATCAGTAGGAGTAACTACAGTCAAATCATATGGCAATGTAGTCACAGTCAATCCCAACCGCTCCACACAATCACATGCAATGAAAGAATGTGTTGCTCCCGAATCATATAACACTGTTAAAGGGTTACCTTTAATGGCACACTCCTCTATTATCAAATCCTTGGATTTAGCGGCTTCCTCCCCGCTCATAGTATACACTCGACCACCCGCCTGGGGTCTTGCAGTATGAACATTGCTCACTGATGGCTCTGCCTTCAACTGATCACAATCTCTGGAAAAATGTCCAGGTTTCCCACATCTAAAACAGATCACCCCCTTATGCTGACAGTCTCTAGTAAGATGTCCTTTCCCACACTTAAAACATTTAAGTGCAGAAGTTCCAGTTGAAGCTGCCTTACTACCACTTGAACTTCCCCCAATTGATTGCTGTCGATTCTGACTTGCTGCTGGTTTAGTGTAGGGCTTTTGTTGATAACGGTTGCCACCGCTACCTCCGATACCTCTTCCCCTTTGGAACCGTGTTGACCCAAAATGTTTAGTCCTTGCCGCCCGCTGGTTGTCGATCTCCTCAATCTTACGGCACTTGTCTAATAACACTGGAAACTGATCAATATCCACCGTTGCTAAAGCTCTCTTGATGTCAAGTCTCAACCCCTCTTCGAATTTCCTACACTTTCATTCCTCATCCGGATGCATCTGGAAGTACCTCGAAAACTTAGACAAGCTATCGAACCTTGCTGCGTACTCGCTCACAGTCATTGCTCCTTGCCTCAGACTAAGAAACTCCATCTCCTTAGCATGTCGCACACTCGCTGGAAAATACTTTGCCAAAAACTCCTGTCTAAAGAGCTGCCATGTTACAATTCTTCCTTCAGCTTCAATTGATCTTCGGGCTCCTGCCCACCAGGCTTCTCCATCTCCAACTAGCACGAACATCGCAAAGGTAAGCTTTTGCTCATCAGTACAACCCATACCATTAAATATCTTTTCTAGTTCCTTAATCCACAGATCAGCCTTCTCTGGATCAAACTCTCCATGAAACTTAGGCGGATTATTCCTTCTAAATTCTGACAAGCTATGAGTATCGTCAGTTGCCCTCTGATTCTGTTGTACAACAACTTCAGCGATCCTTTGTATTGCTGCTATAGCTGCAGCCATATTCTGATTGTCATTGCCGGCGTTCTCACCTTCTGCTCTAGTATTAACACGCCCTCTTCCTCGTCCAGCCATTTCGTCTTTCTCAAATCAACTGGACAACACAAATAGTAGTTGAAATCAATTTTCTAGTAATATGATTTCCTTTCCGACAAACAAACACAGAGAAACACGCAACTTAAACAAGACAGACCTAACCACAAACCCAAAAGACTCTAACTTGGGCTCTGATACCAACTAATGTAACACCCACCTTAGGGTGCTACATATATGTTACATAATTACTAAATTAATCTCATCTAGATAATGTACATTGTAATCAAAAATATGAAATTTAAAATTTCTTATTTACAAGAAAATAAACTTAGCAGAAAATAAAAAGAAAAGATCATTACAAATAATTTACATCATTATACATATCAAAGTCTTTGGATATACATATACAAACTTTTAACCTTTGTCATACTATAAATATTACAACTTAGTCACTCCAAAAAGTTTAAACAATATTTACATTGACATCTTTGCCCAAGTACAACTAGTACGGTGAGCCCTCGAAGTAGGGATCCTCGGATGGATCCTCCTCATACCTTAGGGTGGGGAATTCCAACTCGGCGTAAAGTCCGTGGAGCAAATGTCCGAGCGGACGATACAACACCGCTTCTCTCGAGGGGTACGATAGTATGCTCCCAATGCCGCCTAATAGATATAGGAAATTCTAACTGTACATATATAGTGACGAGAAAAGTAGGGATTTCCGACCGTAACCTACTCGGTCTAATATTTACATCACCCAAATAATAAATACTCTCTCTATCTAGGTCTTCATCCATGCATTGTCCCCGTCAATGAAGGTCGGTCTCGGTGTAACCCAAGAAGCTAGGAATCTCTACCGCCATCGAACTCTAGGTTCTCAATGTAATCTGGATCTTTCTCTACTTCACGTTCTATGTCCGGTTCGGTGTCTTAACAATACATATACATGATACAATATATATATACAAGAGGTGAGATCACCTATGCCAATACCAAGTATGGTAGCAATGAAGATAAACAAATCTCAAAATATCATACGACATCATACTATAATTACAAGTTATGCCATTAATCTTAAATTTCATCATTACACAAGAAATAACAGAAAAATTACAATTATGCTACTTTTAATATTCAAGTATTCAATATAATAATTACCACGAACAAGAATTACACATGAATAAATTTATAATGATATATCCGTTATGAATGCAAATGTACACTGACTCGATATCCTACTCCATGGAGCTACAACTCAAGTCGGAGAGAATGACTGAAAAGATCTGTCGGCACCAACGTGCTTCAAACCACGTGCTCATTTGCTGCACATCTAGCACATGCACGACAGTCTTTATCAAATCATGATTAGGAATAGTGTCTCGGTCCGGATCATTGGTGTGTTGCATCGGTCTAACCTACGGTACAGAAGAGCTACCAACTGTCCATTGTAGGCAACCCGCATCCCAATGTCCCCAAGGTCAATCAGAGACCTACACTACGCTTATCGCACCTACTCAGGAGGTGTAATCTCTCCTAGGCATCTTGCCTTACACAGTCCTTTGGACCTTTCCAATGCATGTATTATGCACTAATTACAATTTCATTGATATCCAATGTGCAGGGTTCATAATAATTTAATAACAGTAATACTGTAATTTAATTCTGTAATCATATTCTCGTATAGTTTTCATTCGCGACTCAATTCTGTCGCCTTTTCGAATCACGTAATGATTTTTCAACGTTTTCCAATCGCGTGAACATTTTCCGAACGCATTAAATCAAAATTCCTGTTTTATTTATTTTAATATTAAAATTTACTGTATCTCTCTCATATTCACAAAATAGTCCCTCAAAACATAAAATTTACATTTTCGTCCCTCAAAACAGAGTATTTCCTCTTTAGTCCCTCAAACAGAAAATTTACATTTTAATTACATATTTCCACAATATTTCCAATTAATTCCATTTCTCATAAAATTTACGTATAAATTTCATACCCGTACTGTATATATTTTACATACCCATATATTATCATTTCCTTAAGCATCACAACATATAAACAAGTACTGAAATAAAATCGTATCTCATAAATACTACACATACAAACCTAGAAACACAAGCGACCACATCTCAAATACGGTCAAGCATACAGACACAATCAAACACATCTCAATACGGTTTAATCAATTCGGTCCAATCAATTCAGTCCAATCACAACAGTCCAATCAATATAGTCCAAGACCCTCAAACAAAGTAAGTGAATAAATCTTTAGGGATTTTTCACCAAACATACCATCCTCATACTACCAAAACATGGGTGGTAAGGTAAAGTCTCCCTCTTACCTCTTGAAGACAAGCTTTGTAAGCTTTCCTCCCTTGTCTTGAAGCTTTATAAATCTCCTAACAAGCCCTCTTTAGGAAGAAGATTGAAGAAACTTAGGATCTTGTGATGAAGAAATAATTTTAGAGGAGGCTTTGAGTCAAGATAACCCAAAAGATGGGTGTTTAAAAGAAATGAATGGTGTGGTTTTTGATGATAACCGATTGGAAGAAGAAAAAAAAAGGATGGAATATGCGTGAGTTCCTCCTTGGTGTTTGAGAGAATTAGATAGATATTTGATAAGAAGAAAGTGGAGAATGAAGAGGTGTTTGGGGGCTGCTGACCGTGTATGATTTTGAGAGGCAAATGACTTACATTTGAGGGATAAAAGTGAAGGATGAAGATGTATTTGGAGTCTTGACCGTGTGAGATTTTGAGAAACAATTGGACTTATTCTTTTGGGAAATAAAAGTGAAGAATGAAGATAAAGTTTAGCTGCTGTCTCAGCCGTGTTTCAACACGTGAAAAGTGAGTAATTTCACTTGAAATTTTTCTCATTTTAGGTGCTAAAATCCAGCTGCCATCGTGAAGGATTGTGGTGATAAAATAAAAGTTTTATTGCATGATTATCCATCCCAATTCCATTTGCCCCTCGCCTCTTGCCGCTGTGTGCCTTCCTTGGTGATGGACGTGAGTGAGCCTTTGCTTGAACAAATGGCCATACATTAATTGCATAACAACCCTCCCTTCTCATTGGTTGGAAGCTTGACTTTTGCATGGCATTTGGACATTCAAATGTCACTTGAATCTTCACAATTTCGAATGTTTCTTTGCTGCCTTGGGACGTCCATTCTCGCATTTGTTTGGGCAGTTTTCTGTCTTTGTTTGGGCCGTGAATTCTTTGGGACGTGGAGCTCATTTCTAACGCTCCAAATCATTTCTGGTCCATGCCCTTTTAGGTAAGTTTATGTCCTTTAATTTATGGTTAATTCAAGCTAAATTCTGCGCTATTGGGCCACAAATTCACCGCTTTGCTATTTGGGCCCAAAATTTGGCCGCTCAAAACTTCTATTGGACCATGAGTTTAGGGCTGCTTGTCCATAGTAGTTTAGGTGGGTTTTAAATACTTAATTCCTCATTAGTTCAAGCCTAATTACTAGTTAATTGGTTAGCTAATTAATTAGGTTTAATCTCCTAACCGTTCTTACTTAATTCTTCAAGTACATAACCCATTTTAGTTTAACATATTTAGCTTGTATCTAATACTTTTTAATCATACATCATTACCTCAAATTAGAATTAAGTTATTAAAGTAAGAATTAAGTTATAACTAATCCTTAATTAAGTTAGTTTACTTAATTGTTTAATTAAATAATTAGGACAACTTAATTAAGGTTCATTAGTTTCCTAAGTAAAAAAAATCAAGCTATAAGTGTTGACTCAATCTCATTCATTAATCTTGTCTATGGTAAATACTACTTGATAGTTTTAGTAAGCTTTGTTTTACACCATTGATTGAATCAATGGTAAAGATCAAGGCCTCTGAGTCAAGCTTCAAATCTAATGGTTTGTAAAGAAGTCTAAACTTCTTCCCTTGATCAATTATTATTGGTTAGAAAAGTCTAACCAACTGTTTTGACTATATCCTATTGATTTACTTTAATTTTACTTACAAGAAATGTTCTAAACACTTTTTCTTATTAATTAAGACTTATCGGGTCCAACATTCATAGCCACGATTGCCATAAATGCAATTGCGGACATTTATTAATACAATCTTATTTATCTTCATAGATGGATTCTAAAAGTTAAAAGATTCTTTTTCGAATCACTCGTAGTCGGGTTTAGTAAGATCCCCGCTTCCAAATGAGACAGATCGAGAATTTCCTACTGAAAAATATTATTTTTCCTAGCCAGGAGCAATCACAGAATGATCAAATATGATCTCAGAACAGTCAAATTAATTTTATACACACAGAAAATGCAAAACAGTGTAATTCTGCTATTACGATTCATATAGTCAGAATTTGGGGTGTTACACTCTGCCACAGGGAAAATACAATAAACCAACGTTCCTAGTAAAACATCTTAGTTCTGAATTGAGCTAAGTATGTATGTATAAATGTAAAGCTTTAAACATATCTTAATTAGATTATGTTAAGATTATGTTTACTATGTTATGTATAACTAGTTTTGGTATACTTATACTGAGAATTGTTGATTCTCTCCCCGTGTGTTGCCAAATAAATCCAGGTGAAGGCTCTTCAAAAAAAAAGAAGAAAAAGCAACTGAAAGACTAGTGTAGCTTTAGATATACTATTTTCAATTCAAAATATGTATTAATTATACTTGTTTCGTTATGTAAAAATGGTTATGTAATACTTCTAGCCTTTGTGGAGGCTAATGTTGTATATATATATTTATGTTATGTATTCATGTTTTCCACATTTCATAAGGCTTTCTATAAGGACTCCCTGTGGTGATTATGGATATATTACTACATTTTTTTGTAAGTAGTGACATTGTAGTACTGTTTATCTTTGTGTATGTTGTATATATCGAAATTTCAGTATTAGGTCATTACACCTACACTCTTTATATTCTATATTAACTTAATTTATATATGTTCCACTGCATTTATTAATTGAGTGATTCAAAATGCTTAATTTTTTAATGTTGTTTTAAAAGTTTGTGATATCCCAATTTACCCCCTCTTAGCTTATGGTTACCATGACTAGCAGGCTTGTCACCATGCTACTTTCTGCACTTAGGATACTTAGGCCCCCTAAGTCCTCCTTGAACTTGCTTACCCTTATCTTGTGGGTAATGTAACACCCTAATACTGATAACCTAGTATATCATACATACCCTAGGATAAATAGTATTAATTATGCTACTTCTAACTTAAACATCATACTAATCCATATCATTTAAGCAAATAATAATGGAGAGCCTCACGGAAAAATAAAAGTTATACATACACCTTTGCCACAAAAAGGCTCATTGTATATATAAACTTTATACAAACTAAAAGCACACACATAAATACAAGCTTTAAACTACTAAGAATAAAAACTATCCTAGTTTTCATACTTTTTCTTCTTGCCTTTGGATGAACTCCCACCTAGATTTACATGGCAACAAATGGGGTGAGAAATCATATTTCTCAGTATAAGTAACCAAAACCAGTAGTTTAAACATTCACGATGAATAAACTACCCTGAAACTAGTAAACTTACTAAAAACTCTTTGCATAAGAACCATCATAAAACTTCTTCTTTATGTAACGTTCCTAAGCAATCTATACTTCTGATCTAATAATCAGAACCACGATGATAACAAACAATCGCCCATACAATCATTTGAAAATCATCTACAAGACAACCACCTATACAGCTGTCTTTGAAGGCACAATGCAACATATACACAACAAGAACACAAATTCTAATCAACACAAGTATTAGATAATGAAATGATGTGATGATATATGCTCAAAGAAAATAATATGCAGTATAGGTGCAGTGTCGTGATACTTAACTATTCCCCCTAGGTAGGGAGGTAATCTGCCATAATAATGTGTGACCTCTTATAGCCTACCTAGTAGGAATAAAGTCTGTTACTATAACAAGTATCCTCCTTAACCTACCAAGTAGTCTACCATAAACTTGGTGGATTTCACCACCAAAACTGAGTGGATGCCTCCATTATCTGATCTCTAGGGATAGCATGTGTGAAATGAGGTGTGTGTGTGTAAATGTGGAGTTATGTCCTAACTCTAACATAACCTCCATATAACTTTGTACTAAGTCCATCTTTGCATTACTAACTCTATCTTTTCTCTGTGAGAGCATTTCATGCACTACAACACTTAACCAATGCCAACTAGACTTAGTACACTTTCTACTTTTGCATTACTAACTCTACCTCACTCTTTGAGAGTTTTCACACACTGTGGCATTCACCCTTGCTAGCTAAGGTCTATGGCACTCAACTCTCATCATCTAGTTCCTTAACTCTATAATCACCTCTCTTGTGATACCTGTGCAATAATAGGTTGCTTAAGAAACTAACTCTTGGTCTATGGCTATCCCTATCCAAAGGATGCACAAGCTTAACTCATTTTCCCTCATATGCTTAATCATCTTTCTCTCTAGGAATTACCCACACTAGTGTCTCAAGACACTCTACTAGGCATAAAAAGTGAGTCCCATAGGATATCTCAAAACATAAAAAAACATGTTTTCTAATGCATGGGGGCTTGAGCGCCTTCTTCTTGAGTGCTTAAGTGCTCTATGCCTTGTTCTACTACGCGGCACACGTTTAAGTGCTATGCGTTGAGCGCCTGAGTGCTCAACACCCTGAATCACGCATCTCTCTGGTCTTTGAGCTCTTGAGCGTGCTACAACGAGTGCTTGAGTGCTCGCACACCAGAATCGATTCTGCAGAACAGTTTCTGCAGAATTGGTTTTCCAAACTAATTTTTTTCATCAAAACTTGATTTTCTAATCAATTTCTCATCCTAATCAGGATATCTAAGCATACTAAAACCTCTATACAAGTTTTCTAATCACTCATCTTCATGATTAAAACACATGTATACTAATCTTTCCATCTAAAAACTCAAGTTTCTATCTTAATTTCCAAGCCTAAAACATGGAGACAGGAGTAGAAAAATGAAGAAAAGAAACACCCCTACCTCTTGTAGACAACTTGATTCTTGAAGCCTTGCTTTTAGTTTCCCCCTTTTCCTTTCCTTCTTCCCCCTTTCTCTTTTTTCCTCGATTTCTCTTCTCTTTTCTCTCTTTCTCTCTGCTATTTTTTTTTTCTCTTTTATTTCTACCATAGCAAAGTCCAACTTTGCTACTTAAGGGAACTTTACCAAATTCCCGATCTGTATAGAATACTTATATTCCTCTGAATCTGATTTTCCAACTTCCAACAAACTTAAAATAAGTGTGTGTTTGGGATAACTGTGAAAATTTAATTATTTTAATAATCGATTATTGTATGAAAGCTTTTTGTTATAATAGATTATAATTGAATAAGTTTTATGTTTGGATATATTAGATGAAAAATGATTTTAAGATAATCTGTTTCGTTTGGATGGTATAAAAAAGAATCGCTTTTATACATTAAATTACTAAAATAGATATAAAATGACTTAAAAAGTTATTTGATTGAAGACAAAATGATATTTACATCTCAAAGTGTAAGGAATAATCTATAAGCTAGAATCATAAGCTTCAATCTTCAGCATTATGAAAAAAAGCTTTTATAATGCATTGAAATTCGTATAAAAGTTGAAGTTGATTTTGTCAAACATGTTATAACACTATTAAAACATCTTTTTTTTTAAAAAAAAGTTGTTTCAATAGTGACAAAAGTTGAGCCAAACATGCACTAAATCTGAAGATTCATTAAAAATCATGTTACACCATTTCTTTATTTTTTCATATCTTCTGGGGTTCAATCCGGTATTAAAAGTACAACTAGTATGCCTAAAAATATCAAATTAACTCCGATTGTCCTAAAACTTTAACTACAACTTACTTAACTCATTTGTGACCTACAAACAAATTATTCACACCAATTTCCCTTCAAATAGTAGTTTATGCTATTTTCTGAGTTATTTTAGGCTATTTACATGTCAAACAAGTATCATACTACCTATGTAACCTTATACAAGCCTAACATGATTTTCTGGGATGTTACAAGAAACTAGTTTTAGGAGCACTCTTAGAGAACCTTTCATCACCATGCTTCCTTTTTTTGAAAACTTTGAGATTTTTGCTCTACTGAAGGCTTCTTATCATGACCTTCAACTATTCTGCAGTTGTTCACCAAAGCTGCGAAGTCCCAGATCTCAAAAGGTTGGATCACCTTCTGAATGTCCTCCATCAATCCTTCTTCAAACTTAACACATTTCCAACTATCATTTAGATTAAATTTGATATAGGATGAGAACTTCGACAACTCATTGAACTTGGCCACATATTGACCAATCGACATATTGCCCTACTCCAACCTTAGGAACTCCATTTCCTTTGCATTTTGCAGATTCTTAGGGAAATACTTCTCTAGGAAAGAATTCTTAAATATCTCCCATGTAATATGAGTCCCCGAAGCATTGAGCAATCTCTTAGCGTCCATCCACTAATCATCTGTGACACCCTCCGAAGGGAATTACATTTCAGACTAACTCTTTCATAACTTTTAACTTATTTGATGTTATTTTAATACAAGTTTCAAATTTTTTTTAGCGAATAACATAAACTTACCAAATTATAGAGACACAAGACATAAGAACTGAATAATATACTTTACATAAAAATAAAGTTTACTACAACCATAAGTACATTATATTTACATACCCAAAAACATAAAACATTTAACATAATCAACCTAGTCTGGCCCCAAGTTCACAACACCTAATGAGAAGAGTCCTCCTCAAAAGACAAATTCCCTAGCCGGGAATATCTCAACGGATAGAAATTCGAGTAGAAGATATCTCAGAGTCCTCCCTAGGAGTATAGTGAAGAGCATTCCATAACTCCCTGATAGGTATAACAAACTCTACATATACAGCAACAAAAGAAAATGTAGTGACCCCATGGCGAGTCCTACTTACAGATATAGTAATGTCACCACAATACTCTATATGCTCTGTGTCCCAATGGACACACCAAGTATCAGCGTCTTCGAGAAATTATAGTCTAACAAAACCTAGCAGATCCCTCCTTGCTGCCATAGTAGTCTTCACAGACATAAGCATAAAATAGAAACAAACAGAACAATAATACAAAGAGGTGAGATCCCCTACATAAATACTAGCATGGCAGCAAGAAACAAAAATAACAATAATGCCATTCATATACAGCAATATCACAGAACAACAGGTATAATCATATTACTAACTAACAGATAATTTAACGAGATATACATCACTTTATATGAATACTGACTATACCACAAAATAAGTATACTAACTATGCCACAACAATATGTACACAAACTATGCACATGCACAATATGTATACTGACCATTCTTTTGCACAATGCACTCATTTCCTACTCTATGGAGCTAAACATAATTTTGGAGAGAATGATCCAGAAGATATGTCTGTATATCGTCAGCCTCAAGTCAAGTGCTATAAAAAGTATTAGCATATGCATCAGGGCTTATACAAGACATTCTACGCCAGATCGGGAATAAGAATAGTATCTCATCGAGATCGTTGGTGTGTTTGCATCGGTTGCCACGGCACAATAGTGCAACTAACTGGCCACTTGTGGAATTTCATGCCCCAACGCCTCCAAGATCATTCATAGATCTTCATTACGCAATTCGCACTAGCACGAATGTGTAATTCAATTCTTAGGCAACAATAGCCTTAATAGACACTATCTGACAAATAATGTATGATCAATGACTCAATGCATATCACAAGCCTTTACTGGCTACAACCATACGTTGATATATCTAGGTCCAATACATTAGCCCGACAGCAAATTACTGTATCTCTTAATATTCTAAAC
Organism: Ormosia semicastrata; assembly: GCA_029884595.1. Taxonomy (NCBI): domain Eukaryota; kingdom Viridiplantae; phylum Streptophyta; class Magnoliopsida; order Fabales; family Fabaceae; genus Ormosia; species Ormosia semicastrata. The sequence continues at coordinate 85,578,828 of JAQQTO010000060.1, forward strand.
TCAATTTAAAACTTTTCTCGCTTAATATAAAAAAAATTGGACTTTAATTCTAACATTTCCTCACAAAACTTCCTTTAATTAATATTTCCAAACGTTTTCCACAAAAACTTAGATTTATTTTCATTAAATCAAGATACTACAAAAATTCTTCTCCATTACTCTTATTAAATAAGATACTTTAATTTTTCAAAACATCATTCTAGCTTTATTTCTATAGGCCAAAAATCACTCTTTTTCCATAAAACCTTCTTAAATTAAAATATCTGAAATTCCAACTATCCTTAAAAATTATTTCCATTGATATAGCCAAAAGTCATTACTCCTTAAATTATAAAATTGTGTTCATCTTCTTTTTTTTTTTTGAAAATCTTTTAATCCTAATGTAGTCCCCAAATCATCTAAATAATATTTTCTAACATTCTTTCCAAAACTTTCATTATTCTAATTCTAAATAAAATCATTTCCATTTTACTTATCAAAAATCATCTTAAATAAAATACTTTAAGTTTCCAAATTACTTCTCCATCCTATTATCAAATACCATGGCCGAAAATCACCTTTTTAATTGATAATAAAATTTGTTCATTTTCATTTTTATTTTGTAAACTCTTAATTAAATTTCTCATCACTAAATCCTCTAGGTTAACATTTAATAAACCATTTTTGCATTGAATTCCCCTTTGAAAGGCATGAAGGCCATGAGCCTCTATGGTCATTGGGACCAAAATACTTTTCCTTTCTTGCACAATTTATAGCATACAACATAATTTTAAGCATCACAATCATACTATAACGAGTTCATGCATAATATCAAAGTAATAAAATCACATAAAGCATATAACCACAAACTACAAAATCATACAATTATGTTGAATAAATCCTCACATGGATTTATCACCCACAAATGAATTTGTTCCTCACAATCATAAGTGGTTGATGAGGTTAATCTCTGTCTTACCTTAGATTGATGCTCCCTAAGCTTCTTATATGCCCTTCTGTAGCAAACTTTCACCACCAAGAGGTTCTTAAAATCAAAGCAAACACACAAGAATTAACATCTAAGGCTTGACTAAGATAACCATAGATCAAAGTATGGTCTTACATCTTTAAAAATGAAACAAGAAAGAAGATTCAAGAACTTTACCTTAAAACTCTTGAACTTGAGATTTGAAGAAAAACTTGAAGATAGATGAACTAAAGATTGATCTCCACACAAAAGTGTCTTAGAATGATGTATAGATTCAAGATCTGAGATTATCTTGAATTATGGAAGATTGGGTGATGGGTTTTGGGAAAAGCTTGGCCGTGGGTTTAGAGCGAGAAAGTGAGATAGTTTTGTGTTCTTAGCTTTTTGTTAAAGATGATAAGTGAATAATAAAATAATAAACTCAAAATGGTCACTCAAAGCTTCTCTAAGAAGCTTCTTGGTCGTGGGCCATCAAGGGCAAAAAGGGCAAAAGGTCAAGGCTTCTCCAAGATGTTTCACTCAAAGCTTGCTTAGGAAGTTTGCCTCCAAGCTTGTTTGAGAAGCTTCCTTCCAAGCTTGCTTAGGAAGCTTTCTTCCCATTGGCTCAAGATTAAACATTTAACTAGATATTTACCAGAAGCTATTACCCAATGGACAAAAGGCTACTATTAGTAAAACTAGTATTTATTGTCCAATGGATAATAGGACGCACCTAGATTTTATTAGTCAGATAAAATCTCAGAAAAAGAAAATTTCAAAATCCATTCCTGATTTTAGGTTTAGTAAGCTCTCTCGGCCCCGTGTGAATAGTCCAAAATTTTTTGGACCCATCTCAAACACACATACAGTCCAAAATAATATTGAAATAATCAAAATAAATTAAAAATTTTCAAAAATTCATAAATATTATAAAACTCATAAATATCAAGAAACACAAAAAATTGGGGTGTTACAACTCTCCCCCTCCAAAAAGAATTTCGTCCTTGAAATTTTTCTTACCTTAAAACAAATGTGAATATTGCTCTTTCATCTTGTCCTCTAGCTCCCACATTGCATCTCCAGTTACGTCATTTCATATTTCATTCACTAAGGCAATTTCTTTCCTCTAAGCTACTTCACTCTTTTATCTTCGATCTTTACAAGAAGTGTCTCATAGGTCAAGTTCTCTTTCAATTGTACTTTATCCGGTGCTATGACATGGATTGAATCAGGAATATACTTTCGCAATTGCGATACATGGCAAACATTATGAAGGTTTGAAAGAAAAGGTGGTAAAACTATTTGGTATGCTACCGGACCTATCCCACTAAGAATTTGATATAGTCCGGTAAATTTAAGAATGAGTTTTCTGGATTCAAATAAAAAAATCTTAGTCTCAGGGAACACTAAAGTTTTTTTTTTTGGAACAATATAACAAGATATGGTTAAAAGATAACTAATCCATTCCTGAGATCATGTCTTTTTATGAAAGAGATAAACAAATCAAATTGGCATAAAGGTTTCAATTTCCAATAGTAATAGGATAGTTTAATTAGACTTGTGTAGTAGTAACAAGCTTAGCAATGGGAAATAGTAATATTCAAGTAAAAAGGAAATGATAAAAGAGATAAACCCAAATTGGTTAACATAGTCATAAGCAACAAAAGAATAGGTCGCCACTGAGTCAAACAGTACAATTTAAGGCTTACTTCCTATGGTACAATCTCACTTGGTTAGACCTCCAAATTGGGAGGCTCCAGCTCCACTCATCGTGTAAACTCTTCCTCCTGCTTGAGATCTTGTCGCACATTCAATACTGACAGTAGGTTCCGTCTTCGGTTGAGCACAGTCTCTGGAAATGTGTTTGGGCTTCCCACACTTGAAACCGATTATCTCCTTGCTCATACACCCCTTTGTCAAGTGACCCCTTCCACACTTTATGCATATAGGTAAAGATGATACAGTCTGACTAAATCTACTACCACTAGTACTTCCTCCATTTGTTTGTTGTTGTTGATGATTCCCCGGTGGCCGTGAATACAGTTCTTGATGTAATCGGTTGCCATTACCATCACTTCCTCTTTGGAACTGAGATGGTCTAAAGTTACAGGATCTTGTATCCCGAGATTGATACAACTTTTCAATCAGGTGACACTTATCTAACAAAGCTAGGAATTGCTTAATTCCCAAAGGTAGAACTGCTCACTTCAAGTCATGCCTCAACCCTTCTTCAAACTTCTGGAACTTCCACTCCTCATCTAGATGGAGTTGAAAGTATCGCAAGAATTTTGATAGGCTTTCAAACTTAGCAGCATACACATTGATCGTCATTGCCTCTTGTTTCAGCTCAAGGAACTCCATCTATTTGGCCTGTCTCATGCTAGCTGGAAAATACTTCTCCAAAAACTTACTCCAAAAAACTTTCCATGTGATAAACCTTCCCTCAGCCTCCAACAACCGTTGCATTACTGCCCACCAATCCTCAACGTCTCTAATAGGCATAAAGGTAGCATAAGTCACCTTCCTATCATCTGCACATCCCATTCCTCTAAAGATTTTCTCTAACTCTTTGATCCAAAGATCTGCCTTCTCGGGATCAAATTCGCCCTTGAACTGTGGCGGATTATTGCGGTGAAACTCTAACAAATTTTGTGTTTCAGCTGTCACTTCCTGCTATTGAGTAACCCTTTGATTCTATTGTATTATTACATTAGCCATCCTTTGCATTGCTGCCGCTGCCGCATTCATACTGTCGTTGTCACGTCCCATTTTCGTATATGCACCTCGACCATGAGCCATAGCTTTTCTTCAACGTTAAACTAATCACAATACAACGAAAACTAAAGGTAACTATTTCAAACAAAGTTGTCTCCTTTTGGAAACCAAACACAGAGAAACACACAGCATAAACAAGACAAATCTACCCACAAACCCGAAAGACTCGAACTTGGGCTCTATTACCAACTAATGTAACACCCTCCGAAGGGCATTACATTTCAGACTAACTCTTTCATAACTTTACCCAAGCCTTAAGTTATTTAATATTATTTTAATACAATTTTCAAAATTTCTTTTCGCGAATAACATAAACTTACCAAATTATAGAGACACAAGACATAAGAACTGAATAATATACTTTACATAAAAATAAAGTTTACTATAACCATAAGTACATTATACTTACATACCCAAAAACATAAAACATCTAACATAACCAACCTAGACTGGCCCCAAGTTCACAACACCTAATGAGAAGAGTCCTCCTCATAAGACAAATTCCCCAATCGAGAATGTCTCGACGGATAGAAATCCGAGCAGAAGATATCTCGGAGTCCTCCCTAGGAGTATAGTGAAGATCATTCCACAACTCCCGGATAGGTATAACAAACTTTACATATATAACAACAAAAGAAAATGTAGTAACCCTATGGCGGGTCCTACTTACGGATAGAGTAATGTCACCATAATACTCTATATGCTCTGTGTCCCAATGGACACGCTAAGCATCAGCGTCTTCGAGAAATTATAGTCTAACAAAACCTAGCAGATCCCTCCTTACCGTCATTGCAGTCTTCACAGACATAAGCATAAAACAGAAATAAACAGAACAATAATACAAAGAGATGAGATCCCCTACATCAATACCAGCATGGTAGCAAGAAACAAAAATAACAGTAATACCATTCATATACAGCAATATCACAGAACAACAAGTATAATCATATTATCAACTAACAGATAATTTAACGATATATGCATCACTTTATATGAATATCGACCATACCACAAAATAAGTATACTTATTATGCCACAACAATACGTACACAGACTATGCACATGCACAACGCGTATACTAACCATTCTTATGCACACTGCACCCATTTCCTACTCCATGGAGTTAAACACAATTTTAGAGAGAATGATCCAGAAGATATGTCTGTATATCGTCAGGCTCAAGTCAAGTGCTATAAAAAGTATCAGCGTATGCATCAGGGCTTATACAAGACATTCTACGCTAGATCGGGAATAAGAATAGTATCTCATCGAGATCATCGATGTGTTTGCATTGGTTGCCACGACATAGTAGTGCGACTAACTAGCCATTTGTGGAATTCCGTGCCCCGACGCCTCCAAGATCATTCTGTGGATATAAGTTTGCCCCAAATGGTTTTATATGTTAAGTTTTGATGATGACAAATACAAGACAAAAAGAATACTTTGCATATGTTCTTTGTTGCATCCTATATAGAGCATATCCATTAGTATTTGATAAATATCTTATTTGGATGTGTCTATGAAAGTTTTATATGCATGTTAAACTAGCTAGAGTTATACATTTATGATTCATGCATATGAAGATATTAAATTATGAATTTGGACTAACTATGCTTGTTTAAGTGAGCAATACTTTGTAGGATAGTCCAAGTACTAAGAGTGAGCTTTGCAACAAGAAAGTAAAAGATCTCAATTAAGCTCAACACAAGGAGAATGTGAATGTCTATCTCATGAAGGTATTAATAACATCAAAGTCATGTCAAAGACCAAGTCCAAAGGAAGATTAAATGGTATAACTTTTAGGACTTAGGGTCTTTATGTACAAAGCCTTATGGATATCTCAAATATGTTTTTCAAAATCTTTACAAATGGTTTTCACATGCTAAAATGTCCAACAAACAAGTTTTGAAAAGCTAGTTATGGTAATAGTTCAAATCTATGAAAAATAGTCATGTTTGAGTTTTGCAAAACTGACCTTCAGTTACTCTTTTGATCATATCTTTCAAAATACTTTGAGTTTTATTTTGAAACTTATTTCATTTGAAAATAGACTCAAAGATCTTTCCAATGACTGGTCATTTGCTTTGGATAAGAAATGAAGAAGTTATGACCTTTTAAAGTCAGTTTTCGTTTTCTGAGTGGGGTATTCGAATACAGGATGTGGTATTCGAATACCACAGCACAGAAAACACTCTTGAACGAGTTTTTTAAAGGGGTATTCGAATACAAGATATGGTATTTGAATACCACAGCCCAAAAGACGTTCCAGACTATATTTAAAATAGAGGTATTCGAATACCTTATTGTGGTATTCGAATAACCTGCTTCTGAATGGTTTTTTTATGAGAATTGGAATAGTGGTATTCGAATACTCAATGATGGTATTTGAATAACCCACGAGAATTCTGTTTTGTTTTTGAATTCATACAAAAACGTTAACGCATTTATTATCACATTAATTTGCTCCAACGGCTATTTTCTATTTGGCTCTATAAATAGAGACCGTGGGTCTCATCTGCAACAACCCCAGCTATTTGTTTAATTTGCGCTTACTCTAAAAAATGTGATTTATATTTTACGCCTATTTTTCTATGCTCTTTTTGCTAAAACTTTGAGATAACCTTGAAAGCCTCTTAGCACTTCAATTTGTATTACTTGCTCTGAGTGAGAGTTTCTCTTCATCTATATTTTTGTTCTTCTACATTGAGGGTCAGGTATCCTTCAAGATTTGTAAAGGGGGTGAGGTATCCCTCTAAGGTTTGTATAAGGGTGAGGTATCCCTGCAGGCTGAGACTTTAGCACAAGGGTAGAGTGTCCCTGTGTGTGAAAAGTGCTCTTTTATGTAATGGTTGCAAGCACCTATTGAAGCTTGTATACATAGTGAAAAATCTCGAACTGTGTTTCGGGGACTGGACGTAGACCACAAGTGGTTGGTGGTCGAACCAGGATAAATATCGTTCCTGCTCTTCTTATCTTTATCTCTTTATTTTATGCAATCTTTATTTTACGCAATTTTATATTATTGCACATTTATTTATTTGCTATTGTTAAAACTTTTCTTTTATCTCATTCCTTCTATGCTTTTATTTAATTAGTTTTAATATTTATATTTTAATTAAAAGAGGTTTTGCCAAAAAAAATTAATACCCAATTCACCCTCCTCTTGGGTAATGGTTGCCATGACTAACAAGTGGTATTAGAGTTTCGTGCTCTAGTGAAAGCTTAACCACTTAGAGTTAAAGATCATTGTCTGTTGGCAACCTTAAAAGTTTTTCAAAATGGAAGGTTTTGAAATTGATAAACCACCATTCTTCGATGGTGTGCTTTTTGTTTATTGGAAAGTTAGAATAGAGTTTTATATGCAATCTATTGATTTGGATTTATGGGATGTTGTGCTAAATGGACTTATTTGTAAACCAAAACAAACTTGGAATGCCTATGACAAGAAATGTTTTTCTTTAAACATTAGAGCTATGCAAATTTTAAGAAGTTGTTTGAATGATGATGCTTATGCTATAATTAAAAATTGCTCTAGTGCTAAAGATATATGGGATGTTCTTAATGCTATTTATCTTGCTAACAATGATTTTGTGTATTAAGTTGTATATAGAAAGCAAGAAGAGCAAACGTCATTGAAGGAAGCTTGTCATGAAAAGTATCCTCAAAGAGATACTCAAACTATTGAAGGGAGCCAAATGCCACTTGGTGACAATGATGCTCAATTTGAAGAAGAGGCAAAGCAAAACAAAATTGATGAGGAAGAATGTGATTCTCTTAAAGAGGCAAGTATCCTAGAAATTGAAACTACTTCCTATATGGCTAAAAAGGACTTTGAGGTAAATAATTCTAAACTATATTATAGTCCTTCCTATGATGAGTTGCAAAGTGCATATAATGAATTGTATGGTGGTTTATTGAATTTAGAAAAGAAAAACTTATCGTGTTTGGAAAATATTTCCTTTATTGAAAATGAAATTAAAACTTTGAAAAATGAATATATTTTTCTTGATGAAGAAATGTCTTTAAAATGTGAAACCTCATCTTCTTATGAAAAATGCATTAATTTAGAAAATCAAGTTGAGGACTTATATTCTGAATTTGCCAAAGCTAATGATTGTAATTGCTTAAATTCTATGCTTGTTAATAAGAATAAAATTAATGTTATTGCATGTGAAAATTCAAGCAAGGCTTATGGTAAAATTAATTTAGAATATAATAACAATAAAATGCTTAAGTTTTTCAAAATTGATATTCAAATGATTAAGCCATCATTAAATTCAATTATTTGTAATTTTTTGTGGTCATTTAGGATATATTTCTCATTTATGCAATTATAGAAGAAATCTTTATATGAGAAATTGTATGGTATGAGTTCCTAAAAATCCTAAAGGCCCTAATACTAATATTTATGGACCCAAAATGAAGTGGGTACCAAAGTGTCCTCCTAGTGTTTTAATTATGCAGAATATTTCTCAAAAGGATGGACAAATTGATCAAAATAAAGAGGAATCATCAAGGATAATGCTTCCAAAGCCTAATGGTAGAAACTTTGGTCAAAGAAAGAAGATGGCTTCAACCAAAACTTCTCAAGTACAAAATGTAGAACTTGCAAAGTTCAAGACTCCAAAAGAGAAGCAATGGATAAGAAAAAGTATTTCCTTGATTACCAAGGCCAAGGTATCAAAAGCTTTTACCCTTTATGCACACTCACATGCAAAGTCAATAAATTTGAGGTATATTCCTTGTAAGTCTTAAGTGATTAATAGAGTCATGTGTACTTGATAAAATTTGAATATTATGTTTAACACATGATTATGTTCATTCTTATTATATCATAATTCATTTTGTTATATATCTTAGTACATAAGGTTCTATAATGCTTATGTATGCTTTATATGCTTTAAAATTGTCTATATATCATGAAAATAAGCATGCTATCAATTATGTGCTTAATGGTATTTAATTATTTAATTTATTGTGCTCAATTTACATATTATGAAAAATTGATCTTTATGAAAGCATAATAGATTAATATTCAAAAACTAACACACAAGGACCCAAGAAAATTTGGGTACCAAAAGTCAAAAATTGAAGTGTGTTGTAGGTATACTTGAAGGCCAAGAAGTGACTTTGGCATCTTAAAAGTGGCTACTCCAAATACAAATATCATAAATAACTTCAAGCTCTTTTCCTTGTCTTCATGAAGCTTGGACTTGCAATCCTTGGATAAGTGAAACTTGTGTTATACTTTTCTAGCTTTATGTCTTAAACATGTTTCTACACGTTAATATGCTAGATAAAGTATGCTCCATGCTTGAAATGATATGTCTAATGAGAATATCCTTGAGCTTGAGTTTTTGATCAATCATACATATAATTAAATATTTGAATTTATTGCTTAATTATGATTTCATCCTTCTTGAATTATTACTGACTTGAGCGTCGGAGTTATCCCGAAATCATTTTTGCAGGTACTCCATCAAAAGGTATACTTTCGTCTCTCAAAAATGCTTTTTCTGGATATATATATGTGATTTCTTGTTCAAGTTATTCGAATACCTATCTATGTTATTCGAATATCATTGATGTTTTACGTGCAAACTTGTGTTTTTCTGTTAAGGCTATTCGAATACCATCATGGTTATTTGAATACCTTACTTCAGTACAATTTTTCTAAAAACTGGTGTATTCGAATACCTAAACAGTTATTCGAATACCCAGAGGCATTCTGTTTCAGTTTCTCTCACAGGTCTCTAGAGTATTCGAATACCATCAGGTTACTTTATGAATATTCGAATACCATTAAAAGCATTCGAATATCATCGTTTGGTAGCTAAGCCTAATCTGGTAATCTATTCGAATACTTGGGAAGGTATTCGAATACCCTATATGAGAAGGGTGCCTCTGCTGCCTCTGCTGCTGTTACTGCTGATTTTCCTACCCTGCTTTTTTTTTTTTTTAAGTTTCTACTGCATTTGTTATTGTATATGTTGCCTAGCATTAATAATCAATATATGCTAAATTCTTTATTTGTTTTATCTAAAAATATGCACTTAATGATATGTATGAAAAATACAATGTAATTGGCTATTCTTTTGATGATTATATGTACTTAGTTAAATTGATCAATGAAATGAAATATGTTTTGCCATTGTGAATTCATTTGTTATTTTATTTTGAATACTTATTTGCTTATGAGTTTGGCATAATGACTAACCTTTATGGATCCAAAATTGATGGATACCAAAGAAAGTACTTTGAATTATTTTGTAGGGTGTCAACTACCTCAAGCAAGCATTTAAATGGAATAAGCTCATTCAACTTGAGGATAGTAAAGTTTAAAAGGATTGAACCTTTAAAAGGGGTGCAAAGAATTTCTATTCCCTCATTAAAACTTGAAGCTTGGAAGTTGGTGGAAGTTGGAGTTACCTACAAAAACTCAAAGAGTACACTTTTGGTGATATCAATCCTTATTTATGCTTTAAATTTGATATCATATGATATATGGAGAAGTAGAGAGTTGTGTTATACCCTTACATGCCTTGCATGATCATTATTTGCCAAAAAATGCCTAAATAAGTTTTGATGATGATCATATATTTCTTGATAAACTTGAATCATGCCTTAAAATGCTTAAACTTTTTTTTTTGGATTCAAGTGCATATGTGCTTCATGCATTCTTGTTAGAGCTAATATTGCATGGTTGATAATGTGATACATGCTTTAAATTATATATCAATCAAAATTATGCTTATAAATGGACTTACATGATATTTGATGCTAACCTATGTTTTAGAGGACTTTTAAAGTTAGCTTTTCAAGTCTCTCTATGTGTTTCAAATATAGCCATCAGACTTTTACATACAAGCATATATGGATAAATGAGAGAAGTTGAATGGAATTCAAATGAAGAGGAAGATAAATAAGACTTTCTTCTAGTGCAATGGAATGGAGAATTCAAAGGAAGAAAGCTCAAAGTTAAAGGACCAATAAAGAAGGATCATCACTCTTTATCTATCTCAATAAGTATCTCTATCCCTAAGCTATTATGGTATTTTTTTTATATAAATTGTATGATACTTGTTGATAAATTGATCTTAAAATGATTAGATACTTTCCTTACATGAGAAGTATGCTTAGCATTGACAAAGTGCCTAATTGGATACTATTTTGTCATTGCATTTAGGGTGAATGATATTAGTTCTATACATACTTTGATCCCTATAGCATATTTCATCAAGGAGATGTACTTATGTTCTTCTAACTTGGTTTAATCTATCTCAATGAATATATGCTTTTCATATAAAATATCTCTACCTTTCTAAAATGCTTTTGAAAATATAATGTGCTCTTATAAAATTCTTTTTGAAAGGGGGAGAAGTCTTAAAATTTTGGATTAAGAATAAATATCTTTGCCCTTACTTTATTTTGATAATATGCATATTTTGAGGGGGAGCCTAGCTCTTAAGCTATTTATATCTTTTGGCTTATATCCTTTTTTGATTACATAAAGTGTTTTATTGTCTTCATATGCTAAATGTTGACATACAAAAATATGACAAACATTGCATGAATAATCCTCTATATCTTGCAAGCATATTTGTTTCATCTCTCTATTCTTGAATCATATATAGTATCTATAAGGGGAAGAAAATTTTTTCTTTTTAAGTCTTTTTGTTGATGTCAAATAGGGAAAGTGAAAATTGAAAAGAAAAATATGTGCTTGATATGCTTATTGCTTGCTTATGCTTAATATATGCTTGATATGCCTATTGTTTGATATGCTTACATGAATATCCATTCTTGAATATTGCTCATCAACATATTTTTCTTTGGTGATTTATCATCATCAAAAAGGGGGAGATTATGGATATAAGTTTGCCCCAAATGGTTTTATATGTTAAGTTTTGATGATGACAAATACAAGACAAAAAGAATACTTTGCTTATATTCTTTGTTGCATTCTATATAGAGCATATCTATTAGTATTTGATAAATATCTTATTTGGATGTGTCTATGAAAGTTTTATATGCATGTTAAACTAACTAGAGTTATACATTTATGATTCATGCATATGAAGATATTGAATTATGAATTTGGACTAACTATGCTTGTTTAAGTGAGCAATACTTTGTAGGATAGTCCAAGTACTAAGAGTGAGCTTTGCAACAAGAAAGTAAAAGATCTTAATTAAGCTCAACACAAGGAGAATGTGAATGTCTATCTCATGAAGGTATTGATAACATCAAAGTCATGTCAAAGACCAAGTCCAAAGGAAGATTAAATGGTATAGCTTTTAGGACTTAGGGTCTTTATGTACAAAGCCTTATGGATATCTCAAATATATTTTTCAAAATCTTTACAAATGATTTTCACATGCTAAAATGTCCAACAAACAAGTTTTGAAAAGCTAGTTATGGTAATAGTTCAAATCTATGAAAAATAGCCATGTTTGAGTTTTGCAAAACTGACCTTCAGTTAATCTTTTGATCATATCTTTCAAAATACTTTGAATTTTGTTTTGAAACTTATTTCATTTGAAAATAGACTCAAATATCTTTCCAATGACTGGTCATTTGCTTTAGATAAGAAATGAAGAAGTTATGACCTTTTAAAGTCAGTTTTCGTTTTCTGAGTGGGGTATTCGAATACAGGATGCGGTATTCGAATACCACAGCACAGAAAACACTCTTGAACGGGTTTTTTAAAGGCGTATTCGAATACAAGATGTGGTATTCGAATATCACAGCCCAAAAGACGTTCCAGACTGTATTTAAAATAGAGGTATTCGAATACCTCATTGTGGTATTCGAATAACCTGCTTCTGAATGGTTTTTTTATGAGAATTGGAACAGTGGTATTCGAATACTCAATGATGGTATTCGAATAACCCACGATAATTCTGTTTCATTTTTGAATTCATACGAAAACGTTAACGCATTTATTATCACATTAATTTGCTCCAATGGCTATTTTCTATTTGGCTCTATAAATAGAGACCGTGGGTCTCATCTACAACAACCCCAGCTATTTGTTTAATTTGCGCTTACTCTGAAAAGTGTGATTTATATTTTACGCCTATTTTTCTATGCTCTTTTTGCTAAAACTTTGAGATATCCTTGAGAGCCTCTTAGCACTTCAATTTGTATTATTTGCTCTGAGTGAGAGTTTCTCTTCATCTATATTTTTGTTCTTCTACATTGAGGGTGAGGTATCCTTCAAGATTTGTAAAGGGGGTGAGGTATCCCTCTAAGGTTTGTATAAGGGTGAGGTATCCTTGCAGGCTGAGACTTTAGCACAAGGGTAGAGTGTCCCTGTGTGTGAAAAGTGCTCTTTTATGTAATGGTTGCAAGCACCTATTGAAGCTTGTATACATAGTGAAAAATCTCAAACTATGTTTCGGGGACTAGACGTAGACCACAAGTGGTTAGTGGTCGAACCAGGATAAATATCGTGCCTGCTCTTCTTATCTTTATCTCTTTATTTTATGCAATCTTTATTTTACGCAATTTTATATTATTGCACATTTATTTATTTGCTATTGTTAAAACTTTTCTTTTATCTCATTCCTTCTGTGCTTTTATTTAATTAGTTTTAATATTTTTATTTTAATTAAAAGAGGTTTTGCCAAAAAAATTAATACCCAATTCACCCCCCTCTTGGGTAATGGTTGCCATGACTAACACATTCATAGATCTTCACTACGCGTTCGCACTCGCACGAATGTGTAATTCAACTCCTAGGCAACAATAACCTTAACAGACACCGTCTGAAAAATAATGCATGATCAATGACTCAATGCATATTACAAGCATTTACCAGCTACAACCATACATTTATATATCCAGGTCCAATACATTAGCCCGACAGTAAATTACTATATTTCTCAATATTCTAAGCTCAATTTACAACTTTTCTCACTTAATATAAAAAAAAAAATTGACTTTAATTCCAACATTTCCTCACTAAACTTCCTTGAATTAATATTTCCAAACGTTTTCCACAAAAACTTAGATTTATTTTCATTAAATCAAGATACTACAAAAATTCTTCTCCATTACTCTTATTAAATAAAATACTTTAAGTTTTCAAAACATTATTCTAGCTTTATTTCCATACTAAGGCCGAAAATTACTCTTTGTCCATAAAACCTTCTAAAATTAAAATATCTGAAATTCTAACTATCCTTAAAAATTATTTCCATTGATATAGCCAAAAGTCATTACTCCTTAAATTATAAAATTGTGTTCATCTTCTTTTTTTTTTTTTTTACTTGTAAATTCTTTAATCCTAATTTAGTCCCCAAATCATCTAAGTAATATTTTCTAACATTCTTTCCAAAACTTTCATTTTTCTAATTCTAAATAAAATCATTTCCATTTAACTTATCAAAAATCATCTTAAATAAAATACTTTAAGTTTCCAAATTACTTCTCCATCCTATTATCAAATACCATGGCTGAAAATCACCTTTTTAATTGATAATAAAATTTGTTCATTCCCATTTTTATTTTGTAAACCCTTAATTAAATTTCTCATCACTAAATCCTCTAGGTTAACATTTAATAAACCATTTTTGCATTGAATTCCCCTTTGAAAGGCATGAAGGTCGTGAGCCTCTATGGTCATTGGGACCAAAATACTTTTCCTTTCTAGCACAATTTATAACATACAACATAATTTTAAGCATCACAATCATTCTATAACAAGTTCATGTATAATATCAAAGCAATAAAATCACATAAAGCATATAACCACAAACCACAAATGAATTTGTTCCTCACCACCATAAGTGGTTGATGAGGTTAATCTTCCTCTTACCTTAGATTGATGCTCCCTAAGCTTCTTGTATGCCCTTGTGTAGCAAACTTTCACCACCAAGAGGTTCTTAAAATCAAAACAAACACACAAGAATTTACATCTAAGGCTTGACTGAGATGACCATAGATCAAAGTATGGTCTTACATCTTTAAAAATGAAACAAGAAAGAAGATTCAAGAAATTTACCTTAAAACTCTTGAACTTGAGATTTGAAGAAAAACTTGAAGAAATACTTGAAGATGGATGAACTAAAGATTGATCTCCACACAAAAGTGTCTTAGAATGATGTATAGATTCAAGATCTGAGATTATCTTGAATTATGGAAGATTGGGTGATGGGTTTTGGGGGCTTGGCCGTGGGTTTAGAGAGAGAAAATGAGAGAGTTTTTTGTTCTTAACTTTTTGTGAAAAATGAGAAGTGAATAATGAAATAATAAACTCAAAATGGTCACTCAAAGCTTCTCTGATAAGCAAATTCTTAGTCCTTTCAAAAGATAAAACTTGTTTTCTTAACCAAAAACTTGTTAGACCATTTGTACCGCAAGTGCACAGGTCATTCAAGTAATACAGATACAGAGTAAGAGATCGTTCCCACGAGAATAAAGGCTTCCATAACTAAGTATTAACAAATAGCTTAATTAATTCTATTGAAGGACATAAAAATAGAGAAAACATAAATGAACTAAATCTAAACTACAAAAACAATAAAGATAATGGTTTAGAGATCTAGGGAATCCTTCTTCACCTCCTATTTCATACTAATGACATGCAATCATTACAAGCAACATCAGTGAATTGTTGAGTTAGCTTGAGAATCTGATTTAGTTAAAAGCATATGTCTAAGTCAATCAATCATAGTTTCATTTACCCAATTCACTATGTTTCCATGAGAACTAGTGCAAACTCCACTCATGAACGATCTATTCTCAATCACACACTATGCATGGCTAGAAGGTATATTTCTATCTAGTTAGTGAATTAACTTATTCAAGCCAATTGAATTCATCGAACATGCATCAACCATACATTAGATCTAAAATCCAAATTCTTATGTCTAGGTTCATCAGATTTCAACAAATCAATCAAAAGCTGATCAAACCTTCAAAAGCATTAAAAACCATATGATTGAACATAACTAAACATAAATATATACTTAAAAGATAACAAAATCATTAATATTCATACAAGGATCCAAAGTATCCCTAAATACAGCTCAGCTAATCATTGAACACAAAATTACAACACAAAAAACATGTTCAAAAGATAAGGAATATAGAAAAGAGAAAAACGAAGGAAGGAAACTCATTAAGTGTGATCATTGAAGCTTAAATCATCATCCAAAAGGAATATAACCTCCATCCTTGCCTCCTTAGGCTCCCTCAGCCTCCAAAACATGATTTCCAGCCACAGCTTCTCTAAACTTTGAAAATCTTAATCTAAAATCTAATAAAATAGTATTTATAGGCACAGAAAAATAGGGGACGCTGTGACGCTAAACATGCCACATCACGGCGCGCACACTCTTAGGTCACCAATGCCTGAGGCGTCCACTCTTCACGTTGCGGCGCCTTGGCCTCGGGTCTTTTGTACTGATGTAGAGGATGCACCACGTCGCGGCGTCAACATTCCCACATCGCGGCGTTGCCTACTGAGATGCATATTTGGCTTCCTCTTCCACTTTTAGCTCAAATGCTCCTCATTTCAACCTGTTTGGAGCCCTTCCTAATATAGAGAAATCACCAAATCAGTAACAAATACATTTCCACTTGATCTCATATGAAATACACACAGTTTAATCAATATCGTATAGGAAGCATCAGAATTAGAATATGACAAATATAAGCACAAAACCTTTCAAATATGCATCATAAACAAGGACTAGGCATTCTTTACAGCACAGAGATAGGGTACCAATAACTACATTTTATAGAGTTATCAATCTCCAAGAAGCTTCTTGGTCGTGGGCCATCAAGGGCAAAAAGGGCAAAAGAGCAAAGCTTCTCCAAGAAGTTTCACTCAAAGCTTGCTTAGGAAGTTTGCCTCCAAGCTTGTTTGAGAAGCTTCCTTCCAAGCTTGCTTAGGAAACTTTCTTCCCATTGGCTCAAGATTAAACATTTAACCAAATATTTCCTGGAAGCTGTTACCCAATGGACAAAGGCTATTGTTAGTAAAACTAGTATTTATTGTCTAATGGATAATAGGACGCACTTAGATTTTATTAGTCAGATAAAATCTCAGAAAAAGAAAATTTTGAAATTCGATCCTGATTTCAGGTTTAGTAAGCTCCTCCGGCCCCGCGTGAATAGTCCAAAATTTTCTGGCCCTAAAAATTTTTTTTTTAGCCCGACTCAAACAGACATATAGTCCAAAATAATATTGAAATAATCAAAATAAATTAAAAATTCACAAATATTATAAAGCTCATAAATATCAAGAAAAACAAAATATCGAGGTGTTACATCTTCTGCCTCCCCCTAAAACATATAGGAAGCAAAAAGCACCCTTTGCTCGTCCGAGCAAGCCACGACAGTGAAGATCTTTTCCATCTCCTTCAGCTAACCCTCAACTCTAAATGGGTTATACTCTCCCTTGATGGAAGACGGGTTAGACTTCCTGAACTCTGGAAGGTCTTGGAAATTCTGATTCCTCCTCACGGGTACCTCTTGTACTAGCTGCATTAGTTAAACTGGTGGTTGTGTAGACTGTTGAGGTGGAATTGCTCCCATCCTCTGTGGCATCCTAGCATTCAAAGTAGTCTGCTTCCTCGCAGCATCTGCTATTGCCATAAATGCTCCAGCCATATCTGGGCCCTCACTAGATGAGTTCCTATTCTCCTTAGTTCGCCTTGGAGGTGTCATAGTTTCCTGTACACACAGAACAATACATATTGAGTTGATTAGTCTCAATATCATGTAATAGTGTGACAATAGCTAAGAACAATTATACCAAAGGCAAGTCATGCAATTCAATTCAAACATCTCACATAAGAGACAAGAAAATGCACAACACACATAGGAACTCCTAAACATGCCTGAGCATAGTCAGTCTATACCCCGACTCAATAAGATGAATTACTCTAATACCATAATGTAACATCCTAATCCTTATTACATTAGTACATTCGCAATACACATAAGTAAACAGAATTAAGTTCATTATTTCTAACTTAAATAATAATTCTAATTCCATAATCACCATACAAGGCATTATAGAGAGCTAAGAGGGAAGAAAACCTTATACATATATATACAACAAAAGCCGCAAAAGGAATAAGTAATACATAGGTTCCCATACAAAGTAAAACAAATATACAAAACTCTACATAGAAGCAAATAAAATCTATCTATTTCGTCTGCTTCTTCTTTTTTCCCTAGAAAAAGTTTCGACTTGGATTTATCATGGAAACAAATATATGGGGTGAGAATTCACAATTCTCTGTAATCATTTTATAACACATGCCATCATGATAAGTCCAGCTAATTTGGGGAAAAACAAGTTATACAATGATAACTAGAAAGGTGGCATAAGCCAAAAACCAGTCCTTTCTCTTCCTGAGGCAAAAAGTTCATTCATTTATAAAAAAAATGGTTTAATTGTCACATAATTAACAAAATCCTATGAATAGAACTAACACCAACAGATTATGTTTGCAATAGATAAATGAACCACCGCTAAAAAACTAGTGAAATATTCACATACTCCCTATGTAATATTCACAAGGTAAACCATAACCTTAAACTCACATACTTGTTCTAAAAACTCGATAATTGCCCATACAATTGTCATTTAATGCAATGTGTTATGTCATATGATTATGCCTAAGAAATGCCCTAAGAGTATGCTTGCGAAATGCTTGTGCATATTTTTGCTTTAGAAAACACATGATACTTGCTTATTCTTATGAATTCGGTCCCTTGTATTTTTCTGGGTAGGATAGGCAAAAGAGCCCTTCACACTACTTGGTAATGAGTGGACTCGTTCCTCTCACAATGGTAAGAGTACTAATATCACCTCATATACCTTGACAATAATAGCCTTGCCCACTATGAGTGTAACACTATAATACAAATATCTCGATATAACTTACATATATAAAGATATTAAGCATTAGCCATGCTACTACTATTCTTACTATCATTTTATTCCCATATCATTAAACAAAATAAATATGGAGAGTCATAATAAAAGAAGGTCATACAAATATATATCAAAAGCCTCAAAAGGCAAAGTGTTATATGTGCAACATATTATAAAGCAAAGTAAAATATACAAGAGTTGTTCATACAACATAGATTAATACTATCAAGTTTTGGTGCTCTTTCTTCATTTTCTTTTTCTCTTTAGAAGAGTCTTGACTTGCTTTTACCATGGAAACACGGAAAGGGGTGAGAGCATAAAAATTCTTAGTAATATATATATATATCTCATGGCATTAAACTATGTAAACTACATACAAATATATACTATCTCAACATTACACAATTGCCCATACAATTGCATAATATATAGAAATCTAAATTGTCTCAGTATTACACAATCGCCTATACAACTGCATAACATCAACTATACTTGAAAAATTTCCTAATTCGCTTCTTTTCCTAACTTAGGACTTAACTTATCCTATTACTCTTGGTAATAAGTTTGACTCACTTTACTACACCTACATAAGGGTTTATTTCACTCCTCATGTTACTTGGCAAAGAGCTTAACTTACCACTTTGTCTTAGGTAGAATGTTTACCTCACTACTCTACTAACTTTGGCAAAAGTTGGCCTAACTTACTTGCCCTATGTAGAGAGCTTCTCTCTCTACTCAATTGACTTTGATAAAGTGCTTTACTCACAACTTTACCTTCACAACTCCATCCTTAACAAAAAGCTTTTCCTCACTACTTATTCAAGGTCAAGGGGTTTAACTCTAATTAATATTTAGATTGTAATTATTTCTAAACAATTTGCTAATTACAATTAATCTACTTAGTTAATTAATTACTAATCCTAGTAATTTATAAGAGATTCATCTCTTTAAATCCTATCCATTGATAATCCACGTCATTTTCCATGTGACCTTTTCCATCAAGATTCAATCCTAACCATTCATCAAATCTACGGTCATCATTCAAGCTTATCCACCAAAATTCAATCCTAGTCTTTTATCAAAATCATTATTCAAGCTTATCCACCTCTTAGTTAGGATAATTATGCCATGGTTCAATAATTATGCCATGGTTCAACTTTAACAAGTAAAGGAACCACTCTTTACTAACACTCCATTTCAACCCAACTTAATAAGATAATAGAGTATTTCTCTACAAACTTGCATACTTAGCTCAACTTTGTCTATAAGAGAGTAAATTATGCCTTTATGATAAGTATAACTATATTGTCAAACTTATATCTACTTTACCTTACAATCACACCACAAGTGGTATTCTAAGCCACTCTAATGTGCTTAAGGTTCTAGACACCTATTTCAAGCAATTCATGACTCTTGAAAACCTTAAAAAAAACTTAAACTTGTTCTTATATGCTAGATGGTTATTTCCTTTGCGAAACATACATAAAAATGTCTTAATAAACTTAAGAAAGCATATACATATAATCCCAACTAGTAGGGGAGCTCAAAAAGTCCATAAAATGGTCTTAGCCAATTCTGGACTCAGCGCCTAGGTGCCACTCTATAGTGCTTAGCAAAATGCGCTTATGAAAGATAATGCATAATAGACATAGAAACAAGAGATGATAGAATCATTCATACCACCGAACCTTCCTAAAGAAATTGATATGACCGTCTCAAGAATTTTCTTTTAACTGTGAACAATTGGCATTGTCAAGGGAGACTTGCCTTGTTTTGCTCTATCGTTGGTGTAACATCCCAATATTTACTTTCTAGATATATCGTCATATAAAAGATTAATTAATATTGACCATGTCACTTCTAACCTCAAACCACTAACCCATATCATTCATACATAATAGGTAAATATGGAGAGCCACGAAAACAAAAGTTATATATTTACATCACTGCCTCCAAGACACATTGCAATACATAAACTTTTACAACAACAAAAACTAGTATATTATACAAGCTTTATCATCAAAAGCATATAACTATACTAATCTTCATCCATCTTCTCCTTCCTTTTTGAGGAACTAGCACCTAGATTTACATGGCAACACAATCAAGGTGAGAAAAACATATCTCAGTAGAAGTATTTTAATACCAATATATAAAAACATATACAAACAGATAATATACTCAATTATCAAATAAATACCTCAGTCATAAAAGCAAACAACATCTCTATCTTAGAGACACGCAATTGCCTATATAACTGCAATGCATGAATAATGTCATGATAGCAACCGCCTATACAATCGCCATGCTATGCCAATTTATGCTTAATGTTCATGCCTATACAATATCCTAAATATGAAATGCATAATGTATGTTACCATTTCCAAGAACCCAGTTCCATGGTAATGTCATGAGATGCATGAACCTTGAACAAAACTAAGGAACCCGGTTCCATAAGTTTTGAACAATCACTAGAAACCCAGTTCCAGCTATTCCACAGGGTGGGAGGGAAAGACCATCCTCAACTCATCACTATGATCGGGAAGGTATGTTACCACTTCACTTACAATCATGTATGATCACCCTCTCCGGTAGTGAAGTCTCATCAACTACACGGTCTTCAACAATGATTACCTACTCATTCAAAATCACATTAGACCACCATAATGAGGACTCAACCTTATCAACATGGCTATTGAACCACAATAACGCCAATTACTACAATAACTAACATGTCAATTGATTTACATTCCTAACTACCAACATGAAATACAATGATGTTAAATACCATAATAATTAACATACCAATTGATTTACTTTCACCACACAACCTCTTCATTAAATACTCCTATTAGAGTCTCTATAATAAAAAAGAAGCATAAATGAAGAAACTACATCATTGGAAGACTCCAAGGTAATTCAACACAACATTCAGTTGTTTTTTGGCCTTCACGCCGCGATATGCCCTATGCCACGCTGCGGCGCCCAAGCCTCGGGTTCAAGTACCAAATATATTTAAATTGGTAGGACAATGTAAAATGAATTGCCAATGTCCAATGTCACATGCTTGGCATCCTTTATGCCATAGTACCACGCAATGCACCCATCTTGTTCTTCTTTAAATCCATCCATTGATCAAATCCATGGTCATCTTCAAAGCTTATCCATCAAGATTCAATCCTAACCATTCATCAAATCGGCACTCCAAGTACCACGTTCGGTGCCTATCTCATGCACTCACCTTGTTCTCAATTGGATTTAGTAAGATCAACCGTCGCGGCAAATCTCACAAAAAGTACCACGTTGCGGTGCCCGGGATGAAATGATCTCTCATCCGGTCCCAAAATAACAGACAAGATTATATGAGCGTTCAAAGCACTCACTTCACAGCATGCTAAGCTTTACGCCATGAGGGCCACTGTAAAACTCAGAATATGCAGAATTTTGCAGATACGGGTACTATTCCATTGGAACTAAACCCTCTTCCAATCACTCAAAACTAGATTTCAAGTGATTTCCAACCTCTAACAAGGTCCAACTATACATAACAACTCTTAAACCACTTCAATTTCACTCAAAACCAAAGATCATGGAAAATCATCCAATACAAAACCTAAAACCCTAAAACTTAACTCAAGTGGGATTTAAGGCATACAAGGGCAGGAAATCCATTTCCATACACCCAACAACTCAAAAACAAGTCATCCTCAAGTTCTCCAACAAGATTCAAGCCAAAACACCAACATCACACTATAAGTCCATTATTCACATCAAGCAACCTACATAGCCTAATGAAAAATATGGAAAGAAAGTGTGAAACCGAGGTTCCCCCTACCTCAATTCCCAAAAATGAAGTCAGTTAACCATTCCTCTGAAAAGTTAAGCTCTCTCCCTTGCTTGGTTATTGATCCTTCTCCCTTAGCACTTTGATTTGCCTTTTCCTTTGCTTTTCCTATGGCAGCCGTGAGAGAGAGTTGTGAGAATGAGAGTAATCTCTCATTTTAGCCTTAAATAGGCCAAAACATAAACAAGGGTCGTGCCCTCCTATTTTGGTCACTTAAGTGACCAAAGTTCATCCGAACAGTTAAGAACGCTTAGTTATCACCAAACCAAGTTTCCCAACTTCCAACAACCTTAAAATAAATCCTAAGATTCATCAAAAATCTTGTTACATCATTTTCACATTTTTCCATATCTGCTAGGGGTCAATTTGGCACTAAAACACATAACTAGTATGCTTAAAAATGCCAAACTTACTCTGATAAATCTCAAACTTTAACCATATCGACTTCCATATATTTGTGACTTAGAAATAAGTTCTCCACACTTATTTCCATAAACTAAGCAGTTTAAGTCAAAACCAGGACTGAAAACAACTATATTTCACACAAAGAGTTATAGTAAAGTGACTAAACATGCTCAGATGATCACATAACTTCACAGGCATAACAAACTAGTGTTAGGCTACCCCCGTAACCATATACAAGTCTATCATGCTATCACGAGTGTTACACTTCTCCCCTCCTTTTTAAAATTTTGCCCCAAAAATTTGGTTTACCTATGGTAACAAGCCCCAAATAACTCACACACAACAATAGGTACAACTAAACCTTAAGAAAATAGAATTACACAACAAGTACAACCATATACTCACCTTTTCCTGAACTATAAGCTGGTAATGCCTTCACATTTTGTATATTAAAGACCTTTCCTGGTCTATCTTCTAACTTTGCCTCCTTTCTTGGAGGACAATTACATGCAAAATGACCCGGCTGGCCACACTTATAACATGTTACCTGATCAGCTGCACAAGCTTTGCCTCTGTGGTGCCTACCACATCTAGCATACCACTGGTCATGACCATCCCTCTGATCTTGTTTTCCTCTATCTTTCTGGTCTCTATGTTGTGGAGCCCTCTCCTCTGATCTACTTTCTAAATTCTTCCTCTTATAGGACTCTTGTGATCGTTGCTCATGTTGTGGTCTAAAACTTAGGGGTTCAACAACCTTACATTTGTTAACCAAGGATGGGTAATCCCTAATCTTAAAAGGTTTCACCAACCTCCTCATGCTCTCTCTCAGCCTAGTTTCAAACTTCACACACTTCCATTTATCATTAGGATTGTACCGGAGTGAAGAAGAAAACTTAGACAACTCCTCAAATTTCACTACATACTATCCAACTGTCATGTTTCCTTGCTACAGTTGTAGAAACTCCACCTCTTTCTCTTCTTGCATGATTTGTGGAAAGTATTTCTCTAAAAAGACAACTTTGAATACTTCCCAAGAAACCTGGATCCCATCAATCTCCATTAGTCTCCTTGCACTGTTCCACCAGTGGTCAGTTTTCCCTTTCAGCATATATGCTACAAAAGACATCTTCTGCTCCTCTGAACATCTCATAGTTGTGAAAATCTTCTCTAACTTAGTTATCCACTCTTCAGCCCTTACTGGGTCATAATCTCCTCTGAACGATGCTGGACTCACCTTCTGAAACTTAGAAAAGTCATGAAAGTCCTGGTTCCTCTCCCTCTGTACCTCATGCCTAGGTGATGGTACCGGTGGTGGTGTAGGCTGTGCTTGATTAGCCTCTAGCCTCTCAAGCACCCTAGTAGTTGCAGCTGCCTACTCCCTCATTATTGTGGCATTTGCAATCATCTGCTCACGCATCACTTTGGCCACTGCCATCACGGCCTCAACCATACCTGAACCCTCATTCTCAAGGTTTCAGTTTCGGCTTCCACGCACGGTCGTCCTCTTGTTGTCCGTCGCCCCCGTGTTGCCATAGTTTCCTGTAAACATAGAACAATCCATATTGAGTTAGCTAGGCTCAATATCATGTAACCGTGCAGTAGTAGCTAAAGCAAACACCTTAAAGGCAAAATATACAATTCCACTTAAACAATCACATGTAAGAGACAAGAAATGCATAACCAATACGAAACATGCCTAAGCATAGCCAGTCTATACCTCGGCTCAACAGGATAAATTGTTCTGATACCAAAATGTAACATCTCAATATTTACTATCCAGATATATCATCATATAAAAGAATAATTAATATTGACCATGTCACTTCTAACCTTAAACCACTATCCCATATCATTTATACATGATGAGTAAATATGGAGAGCCACGAAAACAAAAGTTATATATATACATCACTGCCTCCAAGGCACATTGTAATACATAAACTTTTATAACAATAAAAACTAGTATATTATACAAGCTTTATCATCAAAAGCATATAACTATACTAATCTTCATCCATCTTCTCCTTCACTTTTGAGGAACTAGCACCTGGATTTACATGGCAACACAATCGGGATAAGAAAAACATATCTCAGTAGAAGTATTCCAATACTAGTATATATAATATAAACATATACAAATAGATAATATACTCAATTATCAATTAAACACTTCAGTCACAGAAGCAAACAACAACTCCATCTCAGAGGCACGCAATTGCCCATACAACTGCAATGCATGAATAATGTCATAATAGTGACCGCCTATACAATCGCCATGCTATACCAATTGATGTCTAATGTTCATGCCTATGCAATATCCTAAATATGAAATGCATAATGTATGTTACCATTTCCAAGAACCCAATTCCATGGCAATGTCATGAGATGCATGAACCTTGAACAAAACAAAGGAATCCGATTCCATAAGTTTTGAACAAGCACTGGAAACCCAGTTCCGGCTATTCCACGGGGTGTGAGGGAAAGACCATCCTCAACTCATCACTATGATCGGGAAGGTATGTTATCTCTTCACTTACAATCATGTATGATCACCCTCTCCAGTAGTGAAGTCTCATCAACTACATGGTCTTCAACAATGATCACTATGATAGGAAGGATTGGTTACCTACTCATTCAAAATCATATTTGATCACAACAATGATATTTGGGATAGAAAGGATTGGTTACCTACTCATTCAAAATCACATTAGACCACCACAATGAGGACTCAACCTCATCAACATAGCCATGGAACCACAATAATGGCAATTACTACAATAACTAATATGTCAATTAATTTACATTCCTAACTACCAACATGAAATACAATGATGTTAAATATCACAATAATTAACATACCAATTGATTTACTTTCACTACATAACCTCTTCATTAAATACTCCTATTAGAGTCTCTATACTCAAAAGGAAGCATAAATGAAGCATAAACCAAGGTTCCCCCTACCTCAATTCCCAAAAATGAAGTCGGTTAACTGTTCTTCTAAAAAACTAAGCTTTCTTCCTTACTTGGTTGTTGATCATTCTCCCTTAGCACTTTGATTTCCCTTCTAATTTGCTTTTCCTATGGCAGCCATGAGAGAGAGTTATGAGAATGAGAGTAACCTTTCATTTTAGCCTTAAATAGGCCAAAATAGAAACAAGGGTCGTGCCCTCCTATTTTGGTAACTTAAGTGACCAAAATTCACCTGAATAGTTAAGAACGCTTAGTTATCACTAAACTAAGTTTCCCACCTTCCAAAAAGCTTAAAATAAATCCTAAGATTCATCAAAAATATTGTTACACCAATTTCACATTTTTTCATATCTGTTAGGGGTCAATCTGGCACTAAAACACATAACCAGTATGCTTAAAAATGTCAAACTTACTCTGATAAATCTCAAACTTTAACCACATCTACTTCCATATATTTGTGACCTAGAAACAAGTTCTCCACACTTATTTCCACAAACTAAGTAGTTTAAGTCAAAATCGAGACTGAAAATAGTTATATTTCACACATAGAGTTACAGCAAAGTGACTAAACTTACTCAGATGGTCACAAAACTTCACATGCATAACAAACTAGTGTTAGGCTACCTCCGTCACCATATACAAGTCTATCATACTATCACGGGTGTTACAGTTGGCGCCTAAGCGCCCAACATCTGGCGCCTGAGCGCCCAATGCTTTGCTGCACACAAAATGCTCTCTGGCCTATGGGCACCTGGGCGCCCAACCCCCAGTGCCTAAGCGTTGGTCACCCAACACAAATTCTTCAAAATTATGTAGAATTTGGTTATTTTTCCATTGGAACAAAACAAAATTCCAGCCATTCTAAAATAGCTTCTAGGTGATTCCTAACATCACTCACACCCTCTAAACATGTTGCAGCACTCATACAATTTGTTGGTTCACTTAGGCATGGATTAATGGCCAAAATCACACCCTCACATACCTATTTTCTAAGTTCCAACTCAAGGAACAACTTAGCTTTGTCTAAAGACAAAAACAACCATCTTGTATTCATTAAGCTGAAAATGACTAATTCCAATCAAGGAAAACAAGAATCAAGCACAGAAAATAGATTTTTGCTTCTCAAACTCATTTTCTCCATCTATGTAACCTAACATCAACTATAGAGTTGGTGAAGGAAAAAGATGAGATTAAAAGTTAAGAACCCTTACCTGAAGTGGTTAGTGATGGTAGTTGATCAAGCTTTTGCTTTCCCCTTTGATTCCTTCTTCTTTCTCTTTTCCCCCTTAGTTTTCTATTCCTTTCTTTCTTTGTTGTCTGCGGCTATCGTTAGAGCAAAGAGAGAGTAGATGAGAATATAAGGAAAGTGTAACAAATAGCATGAAATAAGTCAACACAAGGGGCTGCAATCCGTATGTGGCCTAAAACACTTATGATATTTTGTTGCAACTTCTTAATATGTTAAAAACACTTAGATTTCACCAAATCAAGTTTCCTAACTTCCAACAACTTTAGAATAAATCCTATGATTCATCTAAATTCTTGTTTACCATTATCCTATTTTTTCATATCTGTGACTAGTCAATCCGACATTAAAACACACAACCAGTATGCTTAAAAATATCAAACTAACTGATTATTCTCAAATTTTAACTACATCCTCTTCCACCTATTTGTGACCTATAAAACAAATTCGTTATATTTATTTCCCTCAACTTAGCAATTTTATGCTACTATTTGAGTCATTTTAAGCTACTTTTCATACTTTGGTTTGCAACCAAGTGCTTAAACTAACTCAGTTTGTCACATAAATAAGCAGGCATGTCAAGCATGTGTTATGTTACTTTCATAACCATAAACTAGTCTAACATGCTAAAAGGAGGATGTTACAATTAGAATTTAGGATCTCTTATCCCATTCTTTGCCAAAATAATTATGCACATCATACAAAGTTACAATATGTAAGAATAACAAGTTTTAAAACATGCAGAGTTATTTTCAAAAGCACATTTAAACACCACAAGGTTCAGACTAACCAAGTGAAAAAATTAAAAGTAGTAAACATGGAATTCCCAACTTAAATTATCACACAAAGGAGCAAATTCATGTCTCTAGCTTTTCCCATAACTCAAGCTTAGTAAACAAGGGAGCATTCATCATTCATGCACCTTAAGCTCAACTTTCACCATAAAGGAGAAACTCATGCATAATGATTGGCAAACCATGCCAAACAAACTTAGTTTAGTTGTATCTAATACACCCTATCATCACATCTCAAGTGATACCAAATGCAACCTCATGTTACTCAAGGTCCTAGATAACAACTTATAGCAATCCATAACCATTGGATGCTCAAAGATTCATACATTTACACATATGCCAAGTGGTCATTTCCTTCATAAAATACCCTTATTAGTGTCTTAACACACACTAGAAAGCATGTATGAAGGATCCCAAGAAGCAAGAAACTCTATTTCCTAAAAAAGAAACATATGGCACATTCTGCCCTTGGGCGCTTACGCGCTCCATGAAAACAATGCTTCCTAGGTTTATTTGTCACTAGGCACTTAGGCACCCAGTTTCTGAGTGATCAAGCACTCAGCTCCAGACCTTCCTGGTCTCACATACTTAGGTGCTCGCTTCTTGGGTGCTTGTCCTCCTATCACGTTTTTGCTCTTGGACTTGAGTGTTTTGCCGCTCACATCTTGGGCACTTAGGTGCCCAACACCATACTTAGATTCCCTATTCCACTGAGTTTCTAACCAATCCTTGACCTCCAGGTCCTACGTGGTTTTTAACATTAAACATGGTCTCAAACATGTTAAAGCTCTCACACGTAAACTCAATTTATTAAAACATGATTTTATGAGCACCCATTTTTCATCTTCAACCATGAAGAGTCATATGAACTTCTCTAAGTTCAAAACTCATAATCATGTAGTGATTAAGCCACAACCACACCATATCTAACCATTGGGGGCAAAAACCCAAATAAGAAAATCACACAAAACTCTCAAATCCATTTTTACTTATCAAGCATGCACTGATGTGTGGATAAAATACACACCTCTTGTGCTTGATTTGACATAGATTTGGGTGTGCTTTGATGATTTATGTTAGAATTTATACAACATTTAATCTAATTATCCTTGGTATCTCATGATTAGTCTTTCTCTATGTTTTTAAGTCCAAAAGAGGTGTTTTGAAATGGCTCTATGAAGCTTTGGATGGATTCATTGCAATGGAGTTCACCTCGGAATTTATATGGCCAAGATTCGTAGAGTTTTTGACCTTTGCGCGATAAAATGAGCATAACTTGAGCTACAGAAATCAAAACGAGGTGATTTCAGTGGCATTGGAAAGTTAAGATAAAGATATACAACTTTCATAAAGTTCACTTCTCCAAAAAATGATGTTTTGAGTGATTAAAGAGTTAGACATGGCCATGTCTAACTTGAAAAATGCTTCTGTCAAGCTCACAAGGCCTTGTCTAACTTCAATGAAGCTTCTGTGTGGGAGACACGACCGTGTCTCCGTGTGACCCCTAAACATGCAAATTATGCTATTTTTAAAGCTCACATGGCCGTGTCGAAGGGAGACATGGCCGTGTGAGTCCCTTTAACAAGAAAAAAGGAAAATTTTGCCCCCAAATCATTATAAATTAAGCAAAAACACCAAACCAAAGGAGACTCTTAGCTAGATACTTGTGTGACTACAGGTTTTGAGAGGAGAAGGGCAAGGATTCAAGGGCGAAGGCTTGGAAGGAAAGAGCAATGGTCATTGAAGATCAACCATTGAAGTCTTTCCCCCTATCTTCATCTTCTCCATCTTCTTTTTTTGTTTTGGAATCATGGTTATTTCTTTAACCTCTGTTCTTGTTTGTGCTACAATTGCCATAAGCGGCTAAACCCCTTTTTCTAGGATTAAGATGAAACTATCTATTTCTCTATTATGAATTATTAATTTGATCATTTATTAATAAAATTATTGTTATTGATTCATTCTTGGTATGCTTAATGCTTGTGCTATGTTGCGTGCCATACTTACATGATTTTAGGCATTACGTGAAGGATCGAAAGATGAAATCTAATTACTTGATAACTCAAGAATTGAACTTAGAAATTGAGACCTAGACATAGGCTTAAATCCTTCGAGGGGTAAATGATTATCATGAATCTTAATGGGTTGGAACTTGGATTAATAGTCATGAGAATGGGGTTAGTGGAGTTTTAGCACATTTTTAGTGCCAAGAAATTGGGCTTTAAATAATTTAGGACAAATCACCTTCAAGAACATAATTGAATATTAATAACGATAGAATTACAATTTATCGTAGGGGGTAGTGTAGTGGATTCCGAATCCTAGAGCTTTAAATCCTATTAAATGTCATCTTTTCTAGTGTCAATTATTTACATTATTGCTTTGCTTTCCATATTAATTTTAATTGAACATTCACTATTGATTTTTATTCGCTTAAATAATCAAAGTAGCCGTAAGAGTTAGTAATTAACCGATCCACGTGGGAACGATCTTTATTTACTACTTATACAATCCATGCGCTTGCGAAAAATTCACAACAAGTTTTTGGCGCCGTTGCCAGGGATCGTGTTGATATTAACACAAGCGAAAATTTGGTTGATTTAAGCAATTTTTATTTTTTTTATTTCTATTTCTTTTTATCTTAGTTTATTTTAACTTTCTTTTTTTATCCTTGAATTTTTAAGTGTTGTTTCTTTCTTATATGAAGAATGAGGAGTCAAGGAGATCTTATTATCCCCGTTGATCTTGAGATTGAGAGGACGCTTCGTAATATTATAAGAGAAAGAAGAACACAAAGATTTGAGGAAGACAACATGGCGGACAACACTAACCAAGTCGCCAATCCAGAGCGAAGGTTGAGGCATTATGGGACTCCAAATTCTAATGCTCGTCAGTCTTCCATTGTTAGACCAATGATAGAAGCCAACAACTTCGAGATTAAGACATTATTGATCTAGATGGTTCAATAATAGTAATTCAGCAGGTCACCAACTGAAGACCCAAATCAGCATTTGGATAATTTTTAGAGTTGTGTGACACTATAAAGATTAATGGGGTCTCAACGGATGCTATACGGATCAAAATTTTTCCCTTTTCTCTTAGGGGGAAAGCTAAGAAGTGGATTCACTCAAAGGCCCCTAATTCACTCACCACCTGGAACTTGATGGAGCAGGCCTTCTTGGATAAGTATTACCCGATAGGAAAGATAATCAAGCTCCGCCAAGCTATCACTACCTTCTCTCAAAAAAAAGATGAATCTCTTTATGAAGCATAGGATAGGTATAATGATCTTATTCGTCAGTGTCCACATCATGGCCTACAAGTTTTTGTTGTCATCCAAACATTCTATGCTGGGTTGTCTTTCTCTACAAAGGTAGCTCTTGATGCCGCAGCTGGCGGTGCTTTGATTGCCAAGACTCCAATAGAGGCAAGGGGTTTGATCAATGAAGTGGCTTCGAATATTTATTTGTGGCCAAGTGATAGATCCTCTTCGAAGAAGCAAGCCGAAATGATAGAACTTGATGCCATTACTATGCTAAATGCCAAATTTGATGCTTTAACTAAATCACTTGAGAAGCTGAATGTCAACGTCGTTGCCCCTACGATAACTTGTGACACATGTGGAGGAAGGCATTTGACATCTGAATACAATGCAGTGGAGACATATTCTTAAGACTCGTCTTTGGAGCAAGTGAGTTATGTGCAGATTAGCAATTTCAAGGCTCCATGTAATCAATTCTCCAACACATATAACCCCGGATGGAGAAACTACCTCAATTTCTCATATGGTAACTAACAAAATATAGGGGTTCCATCTAGTAACAAACCTCCACCTGGATTCCAACAACCTCAACAATCTTCTCAAGGTGCAAATTCTAATTTAGAAGCCCTCATGGAGAAATTCATTGTTAGCCAAAATGAGCAAAATCTAGCCATTCAAGCAAAAGTTCAACAACATGGGGAGTCCATTAAGCAAATCAATACTCGCCTAGATCAAATGGCCACTCATTCCAAGATGCTTGAAACTCAAATAGCCCAACAAGAAAGCTTGTTCAACATGGCTCAAAGGAGAATACCAAGTTAACCAAAAGCTAACCCAAGGGAGCATGTTCTAGCAATCTCAGTAAGAAGTGATGAGCAACTTGAAGGCTCTATAAGGGAAGTAAAGTTTAACGATAAGGAAACCCATAAAAAGGAGGAGAAACAACAGAGAGTGAAGAAGGATAATTAAGAGAGACAATTCTCTAAGTTCCTCGATGTCTTTAGAAAGCTTCAAATAAACATTCCATTTATTGAAGCATTGAAACAAATGCACTCTTACGTTAAGTACATGAAGGAATTGCTCTCAAAGAAGAGGAAGCTGCAGGACGGAGTCACTGTGGCACTTATTGAAAAGTGCAGTGCTATTTTACGAAAGGAGTTACCACCAAAGCTCAAGGACCCCGGTAGTTTCACAATTCTTTGTGAGTTTGGTTCACAATTTTCAGGAAAAGCACTTTGTGATTTGGGGTCTAGTGTCAACTTGATGCCATTGTCTATCTATGAAAAATTAGGTTTGGGAGATCCAAAGCCTACTTTCACTATATTACAACTTGCTAATAGATCATGTCTAATTCCTTGGGGTGTGGTCGAAGATGTGCTTGAAAAGGTAGATAAGTTCATTTTTCTGATGGATTTCTTCATTGTGGACGTGGACAAGGATGCTGATATTCCACTTATTTTTGGAATACCGTTTTTAGCTACTTCAGAAGCACTGATTGATGTGCCGAGAGGGGAGCTCATTTTCAAGGTGGATGGAGATCAAGTGACGATCAAGGCCTTTGATAAATCTATCTCGACATCATATCTTGATGCCCCCGTTACTTGTATTCAAGAAAGATCTTACAGGGATTCAGTTGGTAAAAGCTTTGTATCATCAAGCAATGTTGATCCTCCTACTTCTAAGAAGATTGTTGAATTAGAGAAAGGTCCTCCCATTAGTCATGATTTATTGCGAACTTGTCCATCATCTTCTAATAAATTAAAACCTGATCCCTCATTTGTTAATAAATTGAATCCACCATGATCTGGTGGAATATCTCACACCAAAATGAATTTAGGACAACTAAACTTAGGTCAAGTTCAAAACATCTTTGGGGGTACTTCTAAGGCTATTAACCGAGGATGGAGGATCAATTCTGGAAAAAGAAAGAGGTCATCCTATTTTTGGTACTTTAAGCCACCTTGATTTTCCAAAACAAAAGGCAATGTCGAGCTAATGACGTTAAATAAGCACTTCACAGGAGGCAACCTGTGTTTCTATCCCTTCTCAGTTATTTATTTTAGGTTTCTTTAGCATTCATAGTAGTTACATTTAATTTTTCCCTTGTTTACTTTATTTTTCCCTTTCCAGAAGCGATTGAAGAGTTAGACACAGCCGTGTCTAACCTCTAAAATGCTTCTGTATAAATTTTGGTAAGTCGCACGACTCTGTCTCAATGACACACGGTCGTGTCCCCCTAATTTTAAAAAATAAAACTTTACTGTTATCCTGTTATTTCTTGTTGACTAAAATTTTTCTATTTCTGTTTTAAAGGTCATGTTGAGTTGGTTTAAGTGCCTCCCTGAGTTCGGAGCCTTTGTAAGGGATGTATATAGTTGTCGTTCATCAAAAAGATTTTATATTCTTGCATTTTGTTTTTTAGTTTTTAGTTTGTTTTTCTTATACAGTTTTTGGGATTACGAGACCGCTCAATTTGACCAACTATTTTCTTATGGCTACATACCTCCCTCTGGGTCCCCCTTTCCCACCACCTTCGTGATCTTGCATTTCCATTTTTTAGGGAAGTTTCGTTGTCCTTTGTTATGTTATTTTTCTTATTTAAACATTGAGGACAATGTTTATTTTAAGTGTGGGGGGAGTACTCTTGAATTTGGTGAAATATTTTGTGAAA
The DNA here is from genome assembly GCA_029884595.1 of Ormosia semicastrata. Taxonomy (NCBI): domain Eukaryota; kingdom Viridiplantae; phylum Streptophyta; class Magnoliopsida; order Fabales; family Fabaceae; genus Ormosia; species Ormosia semicastrata. The sequence continues at coordinate 85,612,646 of JAQQTO010000060.1, forward strand.
TCGATGAACACTTGAGTATTGCATCGAATCAAGTTGGAATTGTATGTTGATTTCTTGATTATTTCTAAGCTGATATAAATTGGTTTGAGAAGAGAATCCACTACTCATGAGCTATTTTTGTGCAAGGCAATCTTTTTTCAATTGAGTATTAAAACATTTAGCATCTTATTTAGAAATTAGTCATGTCTACTTGCATTTATTCTCTTTATTAACATTAGCCAAAAAGTAGGTTTTGAGCTTTATTGATTGAATTTTTCATAAACAAAATCTTATTTTTCTTCTGGAGTGAGATTTCTCTTTATTGATGTGCGCTAGAACTTATTTTGATATCTTGTTGAGACTTCAATGATTCACATTCATACTTGAACATGATTAAAGCAATTAGGCTTAATTCTTTCTTGACTTCCAGAGTTGCATTCTTAAATAATCCCTTAGTTGCCTAATTTGAGCCTGAATTTGATTTCTTTGGATACCTTATTAAATGATCAGGTTGAATTCTTTGAAGCAATTGAGGTGTTAATTGAGAAGTCATAAAGGATTGTTTCTGTCTTCAAGGGGTTTATTACTTAAAAGAAAAAAAATGAAAATGAATGAAGGAAAAAAAAAGAAAAAAGAAAGAAAAAAATTGTGGTGAAGAATAATGAGAATATTTAGTTAAAAGTGAGAATTGGTTATCTCTTTGTGCATTATATTTTCAACCTGATTCTATTTTGTATCGATTTATCCATAAATATTCTTTACCATTTCTTATCTTTTTTCTACCTTTCATTATACCTTTAGTCCATTACAACCAGAGGAAGTCCTTTTGATTCTTGTTATATATGTGAACTTGGAAATGGAGATTAGATTGATAACTAAGCCTATGGTAATGTATTTTTCAAGAGAAATTTGAGTGATCTCTTTGGTCCCAAGACTCAAGCCTCTAATTGTATTAAGTGCTAAATAATGTAGCTTGATTGGATTTGATTGCTGAGCTTAATTGAATTTTTAAATTGTGAAATTTCCCTTGATTCATGTTTCTTGATGTTGAGTTTAATATTGTTTTCAATTCATTTTCTTTGCTTGAGGACAAGCGAAGTTCAAGTGTGGTGGAATTTGATGTGTGGATAAAATACACACCTCTTGTGCTTGATTTGAGGTAGATTTGAGTGTACTTTGATGATTTATGTTAGAATTTATGTCACATTTAATCTAATTATCCTTGGTATCTCATGATTGGTCTTTATATATGTTTTTAGGTTCAAAAGAGATGTTTTGACATTGCTCTATGAAGTTTTGGATGGATTCATTGCAATGGAGTTGAGCTCGGAATTTATATGTCAAAGATTCGTAGAGTTTTTGACCTTTACATGATAAAATGAGCATAACTTTAGTTACAGAAGCTGAAACGAGGTGATTTCAATGGCATTGCAAAGCTAATAAAAAGATCTAAAACTTTCGTGAAGTTCACTTCTCCAAAAAATGACGTTTTAAGCAATTAAAGAGTCAGACACGGCCGTATCTAACTTGGAAAATACTTTTGTTAAGCTCACAGGGCCCTATCTAACTTCAATGAAGCTTCTGTGTGGGAGACACGGCCGTGTCTCTTAGAGACACAGCCGTGTGATCCCTGAACGTGCAAATTATGCTATTTTTAAAGCTCATACGACCGTGTCGAAGGGAGACATGGCCGTGTGAGACCCTCTAACATGAAAAAAGGGAAATTTTACCCCCAAATTATTATAAATTGGGCAAAAACACCAAACTAAAGGAGACTCTTGGCTAAAGACTTGTGTGATGGCAGGTTTTGAGAGGAAAAGCACAAAGATTCGAAGGCGAAGGCTTGGAAGGCAAGAGCAAGGGTCATTGAAGATCAACCATTGAAGTCTTTTCCCCCATCTTCATCTTCTCCATCTTCTCTTTTTGTTTTGGAATCATGATTGTTTCTTTAATCTCTGTTCTTGTTTGTGCTACAATTACCATGAATGGATAAACCCCTTTTTCTAGGATTAGAATGAAACTCTCTATTTCTCTATTATAAATTGTTAATTTAATTCTTTGTTAATAAAATTATTGTTCTTGATTCATTCTTGGTATGCTTAATGCTTGTGATATGTTGCGCGCCATATTTACATGATTTTAGGCTTTAGGTGAAAGATCGAAAGATGAAATTGAATTACTTGATAATCCAAGAATTGAACTTAGGAATTGAGACCAAGACATAGGCTTAAATCCTTCGAGGAGTAAATGATTGTCATGAATCTTAATGGGTTGGAACTTGGATTAATTGCCATGAGAATGGGGTTAGTGAAGTTTTAGCATGTTTTTAGTACCAATAAATTGGGCTTTAAATAAATTAGGATAAATCACCTTCAAGAACATAATTGAACATTAACAAAGATAGGATTATAATTTATCGTAGGGGTAGTGTACTGGATTCTGAATCCTAGAGCTTTAAATCATTCTTAAATCTCATCTTTTCTAGTTTCAATTGTTTACTTTATTGTTTTGCTTTTTGTATTAATTTTAATTGAAGATTCACTATTGATTTTTATTTGCTTAAATAATCAAAGTAGTCGTAAGAGTTAGTAATTAATCGATCCTCGTGGGAACGATATTTATTTACTACTTATACAATTCGTGCGCTTGTGAAAAATTTACAATAAGTTTTTGGCGCCATTGCCGGGGATCGTGTTGATATTAACACGAGCGGCAATTTGGTTGATTTAAGCAAGTTTTATTTTTTTTATTTCTATTTTTTTATCTTAGTTTATTTTAACTTTCTTTTATTTTTCTTTGAATTTTCAGGTGGTGTTTCTTTCTTATGCGAAGAACAAGGAGTCAAGGAGATCTTATTATCCCCGTTGATCTTGAGATCGAGAGGACGCTTTGTAATATTATAAGAGAAAGAAGAACACAGAGATTTGAGGAAGACAACATGGCAGACAACACTAACCAAGTCGCCAATCCAGAGCGAAGGTTGAGGCATTATGGGACTCCAAATGCTAATACTCGTCAGTCTTCCATTGTTAGACCACGGATAGAAGCCAACAACTTCGAGATCAAGACATCATTGATCCAGATGGTTCAATAATTGCAATTTAGAGGGTCACCAACTGAAGACCCAAATTAGCATTTAAATGAATTCTTGGAATTGTGTGACACTATAAAGATTAATGGGGTCTCAACGGATGCTATACGGATTAGGCTTTTTCCCTTTTCTCTTAGGGGGAAAGCTAAGAAGTGGATTCACTCAGAGGCCCCTAATTCACTCACGACCTAGAACTTGATGGAGCAGGCCTTCTTGGATAAGTATTACCCGATAGGAAAGATAATCAAGCTCTGCTAAGATATCACTACCTTCTCTCAAAAGGAAGATGAATCTCTTTATGAAGCATGGGATATGTATAATGATCTTATTCGTCAGTGTCCACATCGTGGCCTATAGGATTTTGTTGTCATCCAAACATTCTATGTTGGGTTATCTTTCTCTACAAAGGCAGTTCTTGATGCCACAGCTGGCGGTGCTTTGATGGCCAAGACTCTAATAGAGGCAAAGGGTTTAATCAATGAAGTGGCTTCGAATATTTATTTGTGGCCAAGTGATAGATCCTCTTCGAAGAAGCAAGCCAGAATGATAGAGCTTGATGTCATTACTATGCTAAAAGCCAAATTTGATGCTTTGACCAAGTCACTTGAGAAGCTGAATGTCAACATCGTCGCTACCCCTACGATAACTTATGACACATGTGGAGGAAGGCATTTGACATCGGAATGCAATGCAGTGGAGACATATTCTCAAGAGCCGTCTTTGGAGTAAGTGAGTTATGTGCAGAATGGTAATTTCAAGGCTCCATGTAATCAATTTTCCAACACATATAACCCCGGATGGAGAAACCACCTCAATTTCTCATATGGTAACCAACAAAATATAGGGGTTCCATCCAGCAACAGACCTCCACCTAGATTCCAATAACTTCAACAATCTTCTCAAGGTGCAAAGTCTAATTTAGAAGCCCTCATGGAGAAATTAATTATTACCCAAAATGAGCAAAATCAAGCCATTCAAGCACAAGTTCAACAACATGGGGAGTCCATCAAACAAATCAATACTCGCCTAGATCAAATGGCCACTCATTCCAAGATGCTTAAAACTAAAATAGCCCAAAAAGTAAGCTTATTCAACATGGCTCGAGGGAGAATACCAAGTCAACCAGAAGCTAACCCAAGGGAGCACATTCTAGCAATCTCAGTGAGAAGTGATGAGCAACATGAAGGCTCCATAAGGGAAGAAAAGTTTAACGATAAGGAAACTCATAAAAAGGAGGAGAAATAACAGAGAGTGAAGAAGGACAATCAAGAGAGACAATTCTCTGAGTTCCTCGATGTCTTCAGAAAGCTTCAAATAAACATTCCATTTACTGAAGCATTAGAACAAATGCCCTCTTATGTTAAGTACATGAAAGAATTGCTCTCAAAGAAGAGGAAGTTGGAGGACGGAGTCACTATGGCACTTACTGAAAAGTGCAGTGCTATTTTACGAAAGGAGTTACCACCAAAGCTCAAGGACCCCGGTACTTGCACCATTCCTTGTGAGTTTGGTTCACAATTTTCAAGAAAAACACTTTGTGATTTGGGGTCTAGTGTCACCTTGATGCCATTGTCTATCTATGAAAAATTAGGTTTGGGAGATCCAAAGCCTACCTTCACTATGTTGCAACTTGCTAATAGATCATGTCTAATTCCTTGGGGTGTGGTCGAAGATGTGCTTGAAAAGGTAGATAAGTTCATTTTTCCCACAGATTTCTTCATTGTGGACGTGGACGAGGATGCTAATATTCCACTTATATTTGGAATACCGTTCTTAGCTACTTCAGAAGCACTGATTGATGTGCCGAGAAGCGAGCTCATTTTGAAGGTGGATGAAGATCAAGTGATGATCAAGGCATTTGATAAATCTACCCCGACATCATATCTTGATGCCCCCGTTACTTGTATTCAAGAAAGATCTTACATGGATTCAGTTGGTAAAAGCTTTGTATCATCAAGCAATGTTGATCCTCCTACTTCTAAGAAGATTGTTGAATCAGAGAAAGGTCCTCCCATTGGTCATGATTTATTGTGAACTTGTCCGTCATCTTCTAATAAATTGAAACCTGATCCCTCGTCTATTAATAAATTGAAACCACCATAGTCTGGTGGAATTTCTCATACCAAGATGAATTCAGGACAACCAAACTTAGGTCAAGTTCAAAACATCTTTGGGGGTACTTCTAAGGCTATTAACCGAGGATGGAGGAACAATTCTGGAAAAGGAAAGGGGTCATCCTATTTTTGGTGCTTTAAGCCACCTTGATTTTCCTAAACAAAAGGCAACGTCGAGCTAATGACATTAAACAAGCGCTTCACAGGAGGCAACCTGTGTTTCTACCCCTTCTCAGTTATTTATTTTAGGTTTCTTTAGCATTCATAATAGTTACATTTAATTTTTCCCCTGTTTACTTTGTTTTTCCCTTTCTAGAAACGATTAAGGAGTTAGACACAGTCGTGTCTAACCTCTAAAATGCTTCTGTATAAATTTTGGTAAGTCACACGGCTGTGTCTCAATGACACACGGCTGTGTCCCCCTAATTTCAAAAAAAAAAACTTTGTTGTTATCCTCTTATTTCTTGTTGAATAACATTTTTCTATTTTTGTTTTGAAGGTTATGTTGAGTCGGCTTAAGTGTCTCCCTGAGTTCGGAGCCTTTGTAAGGGGATGTATATAGTTGTCGGCCATCAAAAAGATTTTATATTCTTGCATTTTGTTTTTCAGTTTTTACTTTGTTTTTCTTATGCAGTTTTTGGGATTACGAGACTGCTTAGTTTGACCAACTATTTGCTTTTGGCTACACGCCTCCCTCTGGGTCCCCCTCTCCCACTACCTTCATGATCTTGCGTTTCCATTTTTCAGGGAAGTTTTGTTGTCCTTTGTTTTGCTATTTTTCTTATTTAAACATTAAGGACAATGTTTATTTTAAGTGTGGGGGGAGTACTCTTAAATTTAGTGAAATATTTTGTGAAATCGATGAACACTTGAGTATTGCATCGAATCAAGTTGGAATTGTGTGTTGATTTCTTGATTATTTCTAAGCTGATAGAATTGGTTTGAGAGGGGAATTCACTACTCATGAGTTATTTTTGTGCAAGGCAATCTTTTTCAATTGAGTATTGGAACATTTAGCATCTTATTTAGAAATTAGCGATGCCTACTTGCATTTATTCTCTTTATTAACGTTAGCCAGAAAGTGAGTTTTGAGCTTTATTGATTGGATTTTTCATAAACAAAATCCTATTTTTTCTTCTAAAGTGAGATTTCTCTTGACTGATGTGCGCCAGAACTTGTTTTAATATCTTGTTGAGACTTCAATGATTCACATTCATACTTGAACATGATTAAGGCAATTAGGCTTAATTCTTTCTTGACTTCTAGAGTTGCATTGTTAAATGATCCCTTAGTTGCCCCATTTGAGCCTAAATTTAATTTCTTTGAATACCTTATTGAATGATCAGCTTGAATTCTTTGGAGCAATTGAGGTGTTAATTGAGAAGTCATAAGGGATTGTTTTTGTCTTCAAGGGGTTTATTACTTAAAAGAAAAAAATGAAAATGAATGAAGGAAAAAAAAAAGAAAAAAGAAAGAAAAAAATTGTTGTGAAGAAAAATGAGAATATTTGGTTGAAAGTGAGAATTGGTTATCTCTTTGTGCATTATGTTTTCAACCTGATTATATTTTGTATCAATTTATCCATGAATATTCTTTACCCTTTCTTATCTTTTTCCTACCTTTCATTATGCCTTTGGCCCGTTTACAACTAGAGGAAGTCCTTTTGATTCTTGTTATATATGTGAACTTGGAAGTGGAGATTAGATTGATAACCAAGCCTATGGTAATGCATTTTTCAAGAGAAATTTGAGTGATTTCTTTGTCCTTAAACACTTGAGTGATGGAAAGATGAGTGAGGTCAAATGGTTGGTAAAGAGAAAAGGTGCAAGCTAGACTCAAGCCTCTAATTGTATTAAGTGCTAAATAATCTTGCTTGATTGGATTTAATTGCTGAGCTTAATTGCATTTTTAAATTGTGAAAATTTCCTTGATTCATGCTTCTTGATGTTGAGTTTAATCTTGTTTTTTATTCATATTCTTTGCTTGAGGACAAGCAAAGTTCAAGTGTGGGGGAATTTGACGTGTGGATAAAATACACACCTCTTATGCTTGATTTGAGGTAGATTTGGGTGTGCTTTGATGATTTATGTTAGAATATATGCCACATTTAATCTAATTATCCTTGATATCTCATAATTGGTCTTTTCCTATGTTTTAGGTCCAAAAGAGGTGTTTTGACATGGATCTATGAAGCTTTGGATGGATTCATTGCAATGGAGTTGAGCTCAGAATTTATATGACCAAGATTCGCAGAGTTTTTGACCTTTATGTGATAAAATAAGCATAACATGAGCTACAGAAGTCAAAACAAGATGATTTTTGGTAGCATTGGAAAGCTAAGAAAAAGATCTACAACTTTCATGAAGATCACTTCTCCAAAAGATGACGTTTTGAGTGATTAAAGAGTTAGACACGGCTATGTCTAATTTGAAAAATGCTTCTGTCAAGTTCACAAGGCCCTGTCTAAGTTCAATGAAGCTTTTGTGTGGGAGACACGGTCGTGTGACTCCTGAACGTGCAAATTTTGCTATTTTTAAAGCTCACACGGCCGTGTCGAAGGGAGACACGGCCGTGTGAGTCCCTCTGACATGAAAAAAGGGAAATTTTACCACCAAATCATTATAAATTGGGCAAAAATACCAAACCAAAGGAGACTCTTGGCTTGAGACTTGTGTGACGGCAGGTTTTGAGAGGAGAAGTGCAAGGATTCAAAGGCGAAGGTTTGGAAGGCAAGAGCAAGGGTCATTAAAGATCAACCTTTGAAGTCTTTTGCCCCATCTTCATCTTCTCCATCTTCTCTTTTTGTTTTGGAATCATGGTTGTTTCTTTAACCTCTGTTCTTATTTGTGCTACAATTGCCATGAACGGCAAAACCTCTTTTTCTAGGATTAGGATGAAATTCTCTATTTCGCAATTATGAATTTTTAATTTGATTCTTTGTTAATGAAATTATTGTTTTTGATTCATTCTTGATATGCTTAATGCTTGTGATATATTGCGCGCTATATTTACATGATTTTAGACTTTAGGTGAAGGATCGAAAGATGAAATCTAATTGGTTGATAATCCAAGAATTGAACTTAGGAATTGAGACCTAGACATAGGCTTAAATCCTTCGAGGGGTAAACGATTGTCATGAATCTTAATGGGTTGGAACTTGGATTAATTGCCATGAGAATAGGGTTAGTGAAGTTTTAGCACGTTTTTAGTGCCAAGAAATTGGGCTTTAAATAATTTAGGACAAATCGCCTTCAAGAATATAATTGAACATTAACAAAGATAGGATTACAATTTATCGTAGGGGGTAGTGTAGTAGATTCCGAATCCTAGAACTTTAAATCTTTGTTAAATCTCATCTTTTCTAGTTTCAATTGTTTACTTTATTATTTTGCTTTTCGTATTAATTTTAATTGAACATTCACTATTGATTTTTATTCGCTTAAATAATCAAAGTAGCCGTAAGAGTTAGTAATTAACCGATCCTCGTGGGAACAATCTTTATTTACTACTCGTACGATCCGTGCGCTTGCGAAAAATCCACAATATGCACCACGCATTAAAGATGGAAATAGGAAAAAAGAGTTAAGTAAAACTAAACACCCCTACCTCAAGTAGTATGGATGAACTTCAAGCTTCTTACTATTTTCCTCTTCTTCCTCCTTCTTTCTTTCTTTCCTTTTCTTTCTCTCCTCTTTTTCTTCTCTTCCTGCTGCTTGGGGACGTGAGATGAGAGAAAATGAAAGAGAACAGTCAAAGAAAACAGAAGATAAGGACGGTGGGTGGGTTGGAGAGATAAGGATGGGTTGAGATATTTAGCTGGAAACTTTATATCTCTTAAGAATACTTTGATCTTATCAATTCAAGTTTTCTAACTTCCATAGGTGTTATGAAAAATCCTATGATTCATCTCAATCCTAATTTCATAATTTTCATAAATTTTTATATATCTGACTCATCATTCTCAGTGTACCTAAAAATATCAAACTAACTCAGTTTATCTTCAAATTTTATTCACATCACAAACAACATATTTGTGTTCTAGAAATAAACTATCCATATTTATTTCTTTTAATTAAGTAATTTATGTTATTATTTGAGTTATTTCAAGTTATTTTTTACATTTAATGTTACAGTAAAGTATCTAAATTAATTCAAAATATCACTAAATTTAACAAATTTATTATGTAAGTATTATGATACCTTTATAACTATAAACAATATTAATATATTAAAGAGAATATTACACAGAGAACAAAATAATAGGTGATATTACACACCCGAATCCAATGATGGATGCGTCTTTTTGCCAAAGCAACTAAAACCCTTACACGGCTTCTCCCAATGGTGTGGTGTAGTGAATGCGTGGCATAGGAAGAGACTCTTTAGTCTCTTGTCTTCGCACGTAATGAATTGATTAACCAGAGGTAGGTGGGGTTGGATTAAGGTTGTATAACTTTTTGCATTTAACGCCCTAAACCATAGTTAAATGGGAAGGAGAAATAAACTCAGCTATTAGTCTGTAAGTCAAATGGGAGGAGGGGAGCAGTGTCATATTTTCACAGGAATGAGATTAGATGTCATATAATCAAAGTTTAAAAGAGTAGGTGTAATTTACCTTAATTTAGGGTGCATTTTGATAAGTTTAAAAAATTATATTTTTTCTCACTCTTCTATTTTTTTTTATAAGCAACTCATTTTAGCTTCTCATAAAAAATAAAAAATGGATTAGTTTTACATTCTACTTATTTTGATAATCTTTTCTAAATAATTAAAAGTAATTGAGAAGTATTTTTTTTCATTAAAATAAGTATTTTTTTTGTCCGAAAAATACAAACAAATGCACCCTTAATTTATATGAGCTTGGGCTTTTAAAATTGGGATGTGATAATGTTAGAAGTTCGTTTCTCTACTAAGCTATTTATCTCACTTTATTTCTTACAGAAGTGCTTACACTTCCCAATATATATATATATATAAAATAAAAAATAAAACTTACAAATCTTTCCCTGAAACGGCTCACATAAAGAAACGAAGGCCGTGTGTTCTATTGTTCAACCATCCAAATAAAACCGTATGCACTATTTCAAAAGATGTGTCCCCTTTACCATTCATTTACCGCGTCATTCATGATAGAAAGCTTTCGTATTATATAGCAGTGTTCCAAAAGAAAAAAATAATATTGTACAAAAAAAAAGAGTATAACTGATAAGTGAAGCAATAAATATTTAACAATGTGAAATCTTATCTTTTTCAGTAAAATAATTACTGTCCAACTGTATTTTTCAGCAGGTATGGTATATAGGAAAAAAATTTAGGTATTCCTGATAAAAAAAAAAATGTTCTATATTATTTATTGTGTACCACCTGAGTTATGTGAAGCTTTGAGCCATCATTGTCTCTCACATTTTAGCAAAATGTTTCATTTTATATCTAATGTGGTACACACTGAATCTAGGAGCACCTAAAAGTTTCTTTGATATATAATAATGCGCTCATTATATGTAAAAATATAGTTGGTTTGACAAATTTTGAAGGATGAGCAAACCAACAGTCAGTGTTTATTGGCTCAATGAACAAAATGCATAGTACACAATGTTTGCTCAAGAATTTTCCTAACAATGTACTCGTCACTGTATACACTGAATTAAACGAGTTACAAAATCCATTTAGCTCGTGAGTGTCTGCCGTCATACTTTCTCCCAATCCAAGGTATATAGCGTTCAACTTATTAGTATAACCGTATAAGCCCTAAAATTATGCATATTCTACCTAATGCAGTCCTAGTATTGATCACTACATCTGTTTATGTTGGTCTAAATATGAAAATTGTAGGATTAAAAGCAGGATTTCATAAATCATAAAAAAATGCAGGATTTCATATATTTAATTTGCTTGCAATGTTAACTTACTACACACATAATTTTCAAATATTTTCTTGGGAGTCTCAGATACAATGATTTTATTTCTGATTCCTGTATTACTTTGTCTGTTAAGAATGACAGATCAGCGGCTAAGAATGACCTTAAGCTATGTTGGATTTAACACGTAATTTTACTAAATAAATGAAGAAAATATTAAGTTGGTTTAGGATCAAATGATAAGTAAAATATCATAATGTGTATATCTATTATGATTAGAAGAGATGAAATTAACTGAATGAATTCATTGTATTGATTAGAGAATAGTACAAAGGCTTATATATAAGAGGATACAAAATAGAGTCCATAATAGAAATAACTGTCACATTAATTGTGCCTAACAGAATTAATCGATTCTGTTTTTACTAGCTAATACCCCCCCACAAGCTGGTGAGTGTATGCTCATCACGTCCAGCTTGGATATAAAGTCCTTAAAAGGAGAAGGATCCAAGGGCTTGGTTAAAATGTTAGTCAGTTGATTAGAGCTAGCAATAGGTAATAAATGGAAAAGTTTCTCTTGAAGCTTCTCGCGAACAATGTGGCAATCCAATTCTATATGTTTAGTACGCTCATGAAATGATGAATTAGCAGCAATATGACGCGTGGACTGACTATCACAATACAATAAAGTAGGAGATGTGAACAGAATCTGCAAATCTGTCAGCAAATAAGTGATCCATTGGATTTCACAAACTGTGGATGGCAAGGCTCTATACTCGGCTTCTGATGATGACCGAGAGACAGTGGGTTGTTTCTTCGATTTCCATGATATAAGTGAGTCTCCAATGAAGATGCAATAATCAGTAACAGATTTTCGTGAATCCGGACAGCTGGCCCAATCACTGTCACTGAAGGCTTTCAGCTGAAGAGTGGAAGTGGCAGAGAAAAATAAGCCTTGTGCAGGAGAATGTTTGCTGTATCTCAGAACACGAATAGCTGCCTCATGATGAAGAGATGTTGGATTGCACATAAACTGACTTAGCTGTTGTACAGCAAAGGTAATGTCAAGTCTAGTAGTTGTTAAGTATAAAAGTTTGCCAATCAACCTCCTATATGCAGCTGGATCATCAAGAGGTGTGCCACCTTGTTGTGTCAATCTGGTTCCCTTGGTTATAGGAGTTGTAACAGGTTTGGAAGCAAGTAAGCCACATTTGGAGAGAATGTCTAATGCATATTTTCTTTGGCATATGTCAATTCCTGCCTTTGATCTAGCAATTTCGAGGCCAAGAAAGAATTTTAAGTGGCCTAAATCCTTTATCTTGAAGCTACTGTCCAGATATGATTTGATGGAAGTGATCTCAGTCAAATCATTTCCTGCAAGAATGAGGTCATCCACATAGACTAATAGGGCAGTAAATGAGTATGTATCATGTTTGATAAACAAAGAATGATCTGATGGAGATTGAGAGTAGCCTCTAGATATGAGAGAATTAGAAAGCCTTGCAAACCATTGCCTGCTGGATTGCTTTAGCCCGTAAATTGATTTGAGCAGCCTACAAACTTGGTTTGGCTTGGAAGTAGTAAGTCCAGGAGGTAAGTGCATATAGACCTCTTCCTCTAAATTGCCATGGAGGAAGGCATTGTGAACATCTAGTTGGTGAAGATACCAATTTTGTGCTGAAGCAATGGCAAGAAGAAGCCTTATAGTAGTCAGCTTTGCAACAGGAGAATAAGTATCAAAGAAGTCAATGCCTTCAACTTGATTGAAACCCTTGGCAACAAGGTGTGCCTTATGTCTTTCGATGCTCCAATCAGCCTTATATTTGATTTTATACACCCATTTGCATCCAATGGGTGTTTTACCTTCAGGTAGATCAGTAAGAGTCCAGGTAGCATTTTGATTTAGTGCCTCAAGTTCTGAATTCATGGCCTTGATCCAATGATCATGTTTGATAGCTTGCTTATAAGTGCTTGGTTCATCATGTGCAGAAATGGTCAAAGTAAAATGTAGATGAGATGGGGAGAGGTTAGCATAGGATAAAACAGATGACAAAGGATATAAAATACCTGTGGAGTGATGGTGAGATGCTGAGATTGCATTACAGTGAAAGTCTTTAAGGTATAAGGGTGTTTTCTTAGGTCTATCAGATTTTCTAAGAAGTGGTGGTTCAGGTTGGGAATTTGTGATTGGTTCATTTGAGGTGGATGGTTGTTCATCAGGGGTATGGTTAGTGATTTTGGTATGACAGTAGGTGGATCAAAAAGAAAGATGGGATCAAAGTGGTTGGACATAGGGGCAAGATTATCAGTATCAGTAGATGAGAGTGAAATGTAAGGGAAAATGGATTCATAAAAGATGGCATGCCTGGAAACAAAGGTGGCTCGGGTTTGTAAGTCATATAGGAGGAGCCCTTTGTTCTAGATTTAAAGCCAAGAAATAAACATTTTCTAGCTCTAGGGTCAAGTTTGTGTCTATGTTGTGTTAAGGTAGTTGCATAAGACAAGCAACCAAAGACCTTAAGGTCAAGAAAGGTAGGAGCTGAGTCATATAGCAATTCATATGGAGATTTGTTCTTGGAGGATAGAGCACGTTTCATGGCCCTACTCCAATTATAATAGTTGTCGCCAGTAAGAGGAGGTGAGACAAGAACCGATCCTGGGTTTTCTCCAGAATGAAGGTAATAGGGACTGTTTGGATTTTGACATGGATCGGCAGGTTGTGTTGAGTCGTTGCGATTGCTACTATCCTTATCAGGGCCAGAGGTTGAAGAATTGTCAGCCATGGCCGAGAAGAGAAAGAAGAAGGCAGAAGCTAGATATGTAGAGATAAATCTGATACCATGTTATGATTAGAAGAGATGAAATTAACTGAATGAATTCATTGTATTGATTAGAGAATAGTACAAAAGCTTATATAGAAGAAGATACAAAATAGAGTCCATAATAGAAATAACTTTCAAATTAATTGTGCCTAACAGAATTAATCGATTCTATTTTTACTAGCTAATAATATCAATCTGAGAGCCCCCTACATAGGTTAAAAATTTAATATTGAACTCTTTGTTAATCGCATGAGAAATTTGGCAATAGCCTTTGAAAAGCTAGTTCAGTGTCACAAAATAATATTTCTTCTTTGCAAGCAATTAAATTCTCAGTGTTCTCAAACTAGGAATATAATGAAGTGATTTTTTTTGTGAAGTTGACATGATATTTCATTTTATATTTTAATCCATAAAAAAGGATATGGTACAAAACATATTAGGTTATGTTTGGTGCATTGTATAAAGAAGACATGATAGTATAAACTAATACTATCAGGTCTTATTCAATGTTTGATGCATTCAACTGATAGTATAATAAAATCAGGTCAAGTCATTTTATCATATTCTAAGCTGATAACTCTATCTCATTTCCTTGTACATGATAAGACATGATAAGATTTCTATTTTAATATTATCCTTAATTTCATTTTTATCACTCCTCTCCTTGCCACCACCACCACCACCATTGCCGCCGCCACCACCACCGCCACCCACTACCATCGCTACTACCACCACCACCACCACCGCCATCACCACCACCATCGCCGCCCGCCACCACCACTCCACCACCACCACCACCACTACCATTACCACCACCACCACCGCTATCGCTACCACCACCACGCATTGTAGGTGCCGCTACCATCACCACTACCACCATAAGGTTTTTATTATTATTATTTTTTAATTATTTTATTTTTTATACTAAAAGATACTTTGGTCTTAAAAAATATTATATAATCGATTAATTTATTTTTTGTTATCAAATAAAATATAAGACTATATTTTATCTTATTAATTATACTATCATATTTTATATTATTATATTATATTATCTTATACTATATTATTATGTACACCGCTTTGGGGGAGAAGATACCTGATTTCTGACATGCCACAAGTCTCAATAATAATAATGAGCTATCAGCTAAGAGAAACACCGAATAACATATATCACATGCATTATGGATCTTTCCATTTTATTATTTTTTTTTCTTTTCCATTTTATTATGGTTCTTTTTTCCTCTTTCAATACAATTCATTAAAGTGGAGAGAATTTATCAAAAAGTTGAACTAAAATAACGTGTTACATAAGAAAAAACAGCATAACTAATTACGTCATATAATTAATTAATCATACACCAATTTTTCAATTTCATCACAGCATAGCTTGACGTAATGTTTGTGGGACCCAATCCAACAGTGTTTTTAAATAAAAACCAGCCAGAGGCGTCAGCCACTGGATCCATTATGGTATTATATTAGATATCATCCTAAAACACCACCGTGTCAAGAATATAATAATAACCAAAGGGTAACCAGTAACCATGCTCTCTATAGTGCCCTTGATTATGCTCTAATACAAAAAAAAACTCCAAAGACCATCCTTTCAAAAGTAAAATCATACACACAAGCACATAATCATTACTACATAAAGTAACTGAATACAATAATTACACTCATAAGCTGTCCTCTACACTCTATAGGCATGATACCCCAAGCTACAACAAAAGGATGGAAAGGATGTTTACAGTTCATATCCCATAATTTCTGCCATATCCCGCCAAGGCAAAAACATAGCACAAGGTGGGATAAATAACTACCTGTACTGGCATAGGCTTCAAAACTGTTTTGACTCATATTGAGCTTAGTGGACTATGATAAGGTTTATTATTTTATTTACGTACTAAAACATACAACAGGGAAAACTAAATACTGGTGGGTTCTAACTATTACCAAAGATAGTTGCCATTTACAAGTTCCCGAGGGTGCCAGCTATGAACCAAGGCACAAACCTCACGACACTTAAATGTGTTAAGGTACATGATTCAACCGCTTTCACATGTCTCCCAAGAAGCACTTTGGCAGCGCCTTTTCCTCAAACTCACCTGAAAAAGAAGAGGTATAATTAGCATTACTCATTAAGCAAGATAATTAGTGTGTTCTCGGTAAGCCAACAATGACAAATACAAGAAATATACCAGGAATTTCAGTATCTTAAATTGTTTAATTAGCACCAGCCAATATCTATTTCTGTATAAGAAATGTTGATATACAAGAAAATATCATTTCAAACAAAATTTTCTCAATCGGGGGTACCACAGCTTTTGAGTTGGACCTTGATGACTATGCTTTTGAGTTTTGATTTTTTCCTTTAGTAGAGGGCTGAATGGTTAAGGTGAGAACTAGAAGCATTGTACTCAGACAGAATTACAGGTACACTTGAT
The DNA here is from genome assembly GCA_029884595.1 of Ormosia semicastrata. NCBI lineage: Eukaryota > Viridiplantae > Streptophyta > Magnoliopsida > Fabales > Fabaceae > Ormosia > Ormosia semicastrata. The sequence continues at coordinate 85,628,957 of JAQQTO010000060.1, forward strand.
GACAAACAGAAATTTAAGAAAGAGGTTCAGACATAAAGCTATGCAATGGAGATGTGCAACATGGGTGGCTGTACTGAAAAGAAATAGAAATGAGTAACTTTCTAATCATATCTCATGAACTCACTTTGATAATGTTCATAGGTAAAGGACGGGTGCTGCTCTCAGACACCACAATACTGTGCAAGGTGCAATTTCATATTAACTAGAAGAGCAAGAAATGTACTTAAATCTACATGATAATAAATTTAATACTACATTGACTAGTTTTTTATATAGAAAGTAAAACAAAAGTTCTTTTGATAAGCAAAGTTATGTATTGTTAGATCAAATTGTTAAACTCCTCAGGCGTACATCAAATCTACTCTCCAATCTATCAAATATGAGAATTTGAGCTTTTGAAAGCTCTACAATCAAGATAAGAAGATCTACCTCAACCATAATGATAATCCACTATCCTGATTCTATCCATATACTGAATTTGTAATTGTCGAGTTATGTAAAATACAAGCACATCTTTGCCATTTGTCTCATATGACAGAAGCATAAGAAACCATTATATACTAGAAAGAAGGTACAAATACAATCACCTCAAAGTTTAGTCAACAACGCCATGACTAAAGAAGTGATGCACGTAAATGCTTCTAAAGACTAACTTGTTCTTGATAAAAATTTAAGTGGCGGTTGATAACTAGTCTTAAATTATACCTTGGCCGACGAAGGGGGCAAGGACACCCCACGCACAGGGTTTCTTAATTGTTTAATCTGTAGAAGATGGTTTGCTATCTCCTCCAAAAGCTTCAACTGACCTTTTTCACTTTCTCCATTCTCTGCAAAGAAAGTCAACTTTTCTTTTTCATGTTGTACCATTCTCAGCTTTTCTCCAAGTATTTCAATCTCAGTGTCAATCTTTAACTTTTCATTATGGACTGCACATGAAGAATCACTTCCTGAATCAAAAGGCAAAGTTTTGCATCTTGAGTTAGAGAACGTGGATAACTGACTAGTTGGGCCATTGACAGTAGTATCACTTTCTCTCTTGCTTGTCCTTGGACAATTACTCACTATATCACTGCTCTGTACTGCTAGACCTTCAAATTCAAAATATCTATTTCTGGGTTCATTTGGAACAGTACTAAATGAAGAGCAACTTATCTTTTCATTTTCCTCTTCCCTTAGTTCTATGTTGTCACCGATGACATGGACATCAAGAACATCAGGCTCAATATCATAAAAGAAGCTATGCAGATTGTCATGTGTTTGATCCTTGCTTTGTGTGTTTTTCTCCAGCTCTTCTCCAACTTTGGTATTGATACAAGTCTGAGCAACCATATAATTTGAGGAAATATTTGATATTTCATCTTTCCTAACATGTGATATGGTGCTTTCAGTCTGTAGTGTATCTTCATGTGTTTCAACTGAAATTGGAGGTCTTTGTCCCCATTCATCAAGCAGCACCTTTGGCTTGCCATTTGACTGGTCACTTCCTCTCAAATCCATCTGCCTATAAGCCTCAAGTTCCTTTTCCAGAAAGTGGTTCTCCCTTTCCCTTCTTATCAGGATTTCTTGCAGAATATTCATCTCTTCTTCATCATAACTAACTCTTTCTTCTATCATCCTCTGGTATTGCCTCATTTCCATTTCCATTGATGCCTTCTCCTCCTGCAGACGTGATATCATAGCAATGGCTTCATCAGCAGCAGTAGCAGCTGCGGCTCTCTCCTTCTCTAGCTCTAGGCAAAGAGCAGCATAGGCAGCTTTCTCTTCTTCAAGTGCGTTTTCCAACATCTTGATACGATTCTCTTCATTTCCAACTATCTGGACATTGTCTTGCGCATTACTCATGTAGTTTTCCAATGAAGATGAATATTTGTCCTGTCCTGGACTATTAACCATTGATCCATTAAATTCATAACTATGACAGGTCTTTTCATCCAAATCATGGCCAGTTTGGGCATCTTCAACATCTAATTAACAGGATGGCAAAACAAAAAGTTAAAAGCCAATATCCAGCATGTATAAAATAATAAAAATATACAGAATAGGTCTTCAATTCAATAAGAATATAAGATTCAACTATAGAATTTTCCAAGTACAAAATTTTCATCTTGTTACCCTTCCAAAACCTAGGAATATCATTTATCATTATAATCACAAGATGCTGAACTTGATAGGTTTGCAAGAATCATAAATATGCTAACATATCGGAGCTGAGTATTGCATATATTAGAAGACTGCAAATTCACATTAACAATATGCAACTTCAATTGAAATCGTTGAATGAACATAATTATGTAGATAATTTCACACTTACCGAGTACAATAACTTCTTTCCCTGATGCAGGATTTATGCTTTCATTCGTTTGATCTCTAATTATACTGCCATCAAAAGGCAAGCAGGAAGTGGGGGCAACATCTGACTGGAGATTATCAGAAGGAACAACCGAAGAGAATTTCCCACAATCATAATTACCCCTCCTCCTCCGCTGAATTCCAGACCTTCGTTTCAGATTCATAATCCTCTTTCCCTTAGCATCATAACCGTTTTCTTTATCAACTAAGGTAAGTAAACGTGGGCCTGAACAAGAACTGCAAGATGCCTCATCTTCCAACTCAACAAGCCTATTATCATATGTCTTCTCTGCAACCATTTTGTCATAGGCATTGCATGAATGACCCTTCACCCGAACCAGATCAAAGGAAAACCTTTTCGCCGCCATCACTTGAATGGAGCATATCTTCCTTGAAGGCCACTCAAACAGTATTTTGTGCACACAGAAATTGCTCTTCCTATACCCAAAACTTCCCTTGCAGGGACATGGCAAATAAAGTCCAAAAAACCTGAAGAATTTGGAGACAAAGAAAGCAAGAGCTGATCCACATAGCAAGAAATAAGCTAGAACAAGGTCAATAAAGGCTCCCATAAGACCTCCCAGCGTCCAAGAATGAATTTCCTGCAAAGCCATCCTCCTCCCCTATAGAGCTCAGAAACCCAGTATGCCCTCAAGAAGCAATTGACCATTACAAGTGCTGAAAGAATTGAACATAAAAGACCCACTAAGCAAAATCCAAAAATTCCACCGACCCAGATATCAAAATATCAATTCAAAACTACCCACAAAGCAAAAGAGCTATATTCACCAAGGATTCAGATCAAAGCAGGTGGTAGAACAACTTGAAGAAAAAAGCAAAAATACAACAGAAACCCAGGATCATGCTTTGAAGAAATCACCAACTCAACCCTTTTCTTGTTCTTATTTTTGAAGAAGATTTCAGAAGCTTAGTTTACAAGGAAGAAATTTAAAAAAGAAAAAGAAAAAAAAATGGAACCTGGATTTGAGAGAAGGTAGGTGGTTGAAAGTTGAGGCTAAGGATTTAACAAAACTAGCTGCAGGTGTGAGAAGGAAAACCCAGAAAGGAATCAACAAGAATAGTAGTGATTTTGTGATGAATTTAGAGATTGGCATGTGATGTTAAAGCTTGTAGAATGGTTTATTGCAACCACCAAAGTTCCAACCAACTTCATTGTGTTGTCTGGGATGAGGACTGCGACCTTGGCTGCTTTCTTTGCCAAGTTAGCACTTAGCAGATGCCTGAACGACGTCGTTGGCTATGTCCTCATCAACTTGCCACGTGGAGCGCGACAGAGATGTAATATTAAGCTATTAGGTGAGCCTTACTGAGTTTCCTACGCATGAAGAATTATCATTAAAAAAATTATACTTAAATATTTAGAATACGATATTATATAATATTTATTTATATTTGTATATAATATATTTATTTCAGCTTGAGATATAATATATAAAATAATAAATTACACTTATACAGTTATATGTGAGATAGTATCTCTAACATATATCTCATATTCTGACTGTTTAAAAACATATTTGATATTATGAATAAAAAAAAAGAAAAATGCAAAATGATGCCAAAAAGTATATTACGTACGCCGCAATGCCAAAATCTTCAATGGCGGTTTACGCTGATAGCAAAAGCCTTATCATCAACTTTTCAAATTGTTATTAAAAATTTATTAAAAGAAAAATTTAGAAAGATATAACAATTTATAAGACCAATTGTTCTGAATTGGGATCCGAAACTCGGGCCAATGGGAAGCAACCTGGTGTCATGTAACTCGGATCACAATTGTTACTTGGAATGATTTTTGTAATATCTTAGTTTGATTTATTAAAGTATATTCGCAAATATATATACGTAAATAGAATTAAGCACAATATTATTAACTTTTAAACATCATAACAGTATTTTAATTATATATGTCAAAATACATTTATTGTCAAAAATAGAGTCTCGAAAAGAAAGTAATCGAAGGAAGGTATTCAAACTATTTAATATAAATACACATCTAAAAATTTCAATCTTTTACTAAAATATTAAGTATACATAACTAGTACATTAGTAAGTATATAAATACAAGCTAAGTCTTCATGTCATATATACAACATACATAGATCGAAAATAAACATTCTAGTCTAAACTACTAGCTTCACTCCCTCTCCTTAGAAGGATTTCGATTTCGATATGTAATTATCATGGAAACAAAAACAGAGGTGAGAATTCAAAAATTCTCAGTAGTATAACATAAGACAGAATCAGTCGAAATATAATTCCATGATAAATACATAAATTAACATTTTGAATGAAATTATGTATGGATACTCATGAAATAAAAAATGTTAATACGTATGAAATGATATATGTTAATGTTTATGAAATGTATTATGATGATGAAATGTCATATCCTTTGACAATGGGTTTTTTTTGCTCCTTTGACCTTAGTAATGTATTTACCTCGCTCCTTTACTCTTGGTAGGGTGTTTTTCTTACTCATCTACCAAATACTTTATCTTTCGACAAAGGACTTTTCTTGCTTCTTAATGAGTGTAAAATACACTCATCTTTTGGGTTTATTTATTAAGATTTTTAATTTATTTTTATTTATTTTTTGTTTACTTTTATTTATTTTTAATTTTTTAAAAATAATTATCTCTTTACCTAATCATATTTGAATTTTTGAGGATAAATCATCAGATTTTGTGCAAAATAAGAAATTCCTAAAGATAAAATATTTGAATAATTCTTATCCTATTCTTAGATTCTAATTATAGTTATAATTGGACGCAAAATCTTAAATTAAAAATTGGATAAATATTCTCAAAGAGATTTGATTTGGAGCAAAATTTGGATTCTCGCAGCATCCTGATCATTCCTCAGTAATTGAGTTATATTTTGAGTTACAGAGATCAGATTGAGGTGCCGTTTATGGCATTAAAAAGCTAACAAAAAATTTTAAAATTTCTCTATTGATATCAAGAGCAAATTCGATCATCTTAAGGGTGAAAAAAATCGTGCAAGTTAGATACGAAAAATTGTCAGTTTTTCTACAAAATGGAAAAAATGAGTTTAGCGAATGAGCTCTCTTTTGGTTCAGAAAATACACAAAAATTATAGTTTTTTGAAGGCTCAAAGTGTAACACCCTAATACAAATATCTTGATATAACTTATATACAAAGAAGAAAAGCATTAATTGTGTTACTTTTATTCTTATTATTATACTAATTCCATATAATTAAACAATTAAATATGGAGAACCACGATAATTTTGTATAATGCACTTCACGCCTCAGCGTGGCATCCTCACGCCGTGGCGCACATAGCAAAATCAGCCTCACGCTTCAGCGTGACGACCCTCACGCCACGACGCGCATAGAAGAAAATGGTTTCTGTAGAATTCTGCAAAAATTGTACACTATTCCATTGGAACAAGTCACGAATTTTGGCCATTCTAATTTAGTTTTTAGGTGATTTAAGGTCCCTAACTAGTTCTCTAACACATAAGAATCATTAATCACTAACAAAAACCTCTAAATTGGATCCAAGGACAAAATCTCTCATCCATGACCTAACTTTCTCACTTTTAGCATTAAAGGTCCAAATGACAAGTTCTAAGTTTCTAACTCAAACTCATTCCATGAACAAGTCATAAGTAACCATTGAAACTCATCCAAGCAAGAAAAATAGTTCAAACACCTAAAAAATCCAAAATGACCTATTTTGCATAACATATGCATAAACGGTGAAAATGGAAGAAAGAAGCTACAAGAACACAAATCCCCTACCTTTAGCACAAATACAATGATGATGAAGCTTCAAGCTTGCCTTACCCCTTAGCTTTCCTCTTCCTCTTCTCTTCTTCCTCTTCTTCCTTTCTTTTCCCTCTTTTCTCTGCTTCCTCTCTGCTGTCTTCTATCCCGCGAAGAAAAACAATAGAGAGTAGTGAGATTGAGTGAATATAAAGGAAAAGTCAAAGTGAATAGGCTGAAAACGTGAGGGTCCTTAGTCACTTAAGTGACCATCTGATATTCTCGATCTACTAAGAATACTTAGATTTCTCCAAATTAAGTTTCCTCACTTCCAACAAGTTTAAAATAAATCCTAAGATTTATAAAAAAATCTTGTTATACCAAAACCACCATTTTCCATATCAGCTTCTAGTCAAACTGACATTAAAACATACAACTAATATGCTTAAAAATGTCAAACTAGCTCTGATTATCTTCAGATTTTAATTGTAGCATAGTTTACACATTTGTGACATAGAAATAAATTCTCCACATCTATTCCCATTAACTGAGAAGTTTAAGCAATTTTTAGGGCTAATAGCAGCTATTTCTCACACATAATATTACAACAAAGTGACTAAACATGTTCAGAAAGTCACAAAATTTAGCAGACATGTTAAGCTAGTATTAGGCTACCTCTGTAACCATTTACAGGTCTAACATGTTTATCTAGGGTGTTACAAAAGACATCATGAAAGTTTGACAAACTGGGTGGATGGGCTATCTAGTAGGATACAGGTCCGACTCTTTTTAGGATTTGGTAGGGACCAATGAAACGAGAGTTTAAATTTCTGGTTCTCAATGCTCTACTAATTCCAGTCGTAGGAGTGACTCTCAAGAAAACATGTTCACCCTCTTCAAATTCTAGAGGTCTCATTCTTCTATCAGCATAACTCTTTTGCCTACTTTGAGCTACTGTCTTCCTATCCCTGATCACTCTAATTTGTTCAGAAGTTTATTGTACTAACTCAGGTCCTAGAATAGCTTTCTCTCTTACCTTATACCAACATAATGGGGACCTACACTTCCTACCATAAAGTGCCTCATATGGTGCTATTCCTATACTGGTATGATAATTGTTGTTGTAGGCATATCCTCTAGGGTCTGGATAGTTCTCTCTAACTGTTCATCTGTTTATGGATGATATGTTGTACTAAGACTAAGTCTAGTCCCAAGGGCCTTTTGCAAGGCTTCCCAAAATCTAGATGTAAATCTAGGATCTCTATAAAACTATACTGAGGGGGATTCCACGCAACCCAACTATCTCCTATAAGTATAATTGAGCTAATTTCTCTAAGGAGTAGTTCATTCTTATTGGCAAAAAGTGGGTAGACTTGGTTGGTCTATCCACTATGACCCAAATTGTATCAAATCCTAACCGAGTCCTATGGAAACCTGTCACAAAATTCATTGTGATGTTCTCCCATTTCAGTTCAGGAATTGCTAAGTATTGGAGTGGTCCTAAAGGTTTTTGGTGCTCTATCTTAACTTTCTAGCACACTAAGCACCTATATACAAACTCCACTATTTCCTTCTTCATTCTTGGCCACCAAAACAACTTCCTCAAATATTGATACATCTTAGTGGCACCTGGATGGATGGTATATCAACTACTATGAGCTTCCTCTAAGATCCTCTCTTTGATCACATAATCTCTTGGAATGCAAAGTCTATCCCTAAACTTAATCATTCCATCATCTGCCATATCAAACTCTATTTGATCCCCTAAGAAGATTTGCTCTCTTATCTGACCTAGGGTTTCATCCTCACTTTGAGCTTCTAGAATTTGAGCTCTCAGATCACTGACTATATCCACCCTACTTATAAAGAGACTTTGTGGTGTCACAGATACGCTAAGACTCAAGTCTCTAAACCTCTCAAGAACCTAACCTTTTTGAACCATCATCCGAGACACATGTAGGGATTTCCTACTTAGTGCATCGGCCACTACATTAGCCTTACTCGGATGATACTTAAGCTCAAAGTCATAGTCCTTTAGAAACTCCATCCATCTTCTTTGTCTCATGTTCAGCTTTTTCTAATCAAACAAATATTTTAAATTCTTATGGTCGCTGAACACCACAAATTGAACTCCATAAGGATAATGTCTCCACATTTTCAAGGAAAACACCATGGCTACTAATTCTAGATCATGGGTGGGATAGTTCTCCTCATAAGGCCTCAATTGGCTCGATGGGTAAGCAACTACTCGCCTATGTTGTGTAACACCCCAAAATTTTCTATTTCTCAGTAATGTTTGAATTGTACTATTTTGTGATTTTTGTGTGCTATAAAATTATTTTGACTATTTTGTGACTATTTTTGATCATTGTGTGTGATTTACTCCGAGTTAGGAAAATAATAATTTTCAGGCCGGAGAAAATCTTTGACGATCTATTCGGAGCTGTTAGCCATGGCAACCATTACCCAAGAGGGGGGGTGAATTGGGTGATGATTTGTTTTAATGCAACTTTGACAAATTATGCATTTTAAATCACTCAATAAATAAATGCAGCGGAATATGCACAATAAATGTACAACTATTATAGATTACTCAACTACAACTTGAGATATAGGATAAATCAAGCAAATAAGCTAAATATCAAGTTCAACTCAAGCATATATAATTAAGGTGCAAATGTAAAGAGATAGAGTTTAGAAGATCAAACACAATAGTTTATCCTGATTCGATCACCAATCCACTTGTGATCTACGTCCAGTCCTCAAGCAACTGCTAGAGATTTTCCACTATCATCAAGCTTCAACAGGTACTTGATAACCTTTACAATTGAGAGCACTCAACACACCTTGGGATACCTCACCCTTGTGCTTGAGCCTCAAATAGGGATACCTCACCCTTTATAACTTTTGAGGGATGCCTCACCCTCAAGGGATACCTCACCCTTTACTAACTTTGAGAGATGCCTCACTCTCTAGGGATACCTCACCCTTTACTCTAGAGGGATACCTCACCCTCTCTTTATAGATTACACAAAGTGTGGAAGATAGAAACTCTCTTGAAGAGTAGATAATACAACTTGAAGCTTATGGGTATAAAGGATTTACACACTTAGCTCAAAACAAAGATTTGGAAAAAAAGATGATGAATTTCATTTTTAATGCTCAAGGGTAATTTTTAAAATGTTCTCCAACTTATTTTTGATGCCCAAACACTTGTATTTATAGCCCAATGAGTTTTAGAGCCGTTGGAGGGTTTTAGAAATGATTTTCTATGAAAACTAGCCGTTTATAGTCGTTAGAAACGTTCCTGAGCATTTTGCAATCAATTACAAGCTTCATGTAATTGATTACAAGCTTTCTGGGCACTTTGTAATCGATTACATACTTTATGTAATCGATTACACGGCTTCTGTCAACGTTGTAATCGATTACATGACTCGTGTAATCGATTACACCATTTCTGGTTTTCGAAACCGACTTTAAAAGGTCATAACTTCTTCATTTCTTATCCAATTAAAACAAATGACCACTCATTAGAAAGCTCTTTGAGTCTATTTTCATATGAAAGAAGTTTCAGAACAAAACTCAAATTATTTTGAAATATATGATTAAAATAGTAACCAAAGGTCAAATTTTCAAAACTCAAACTTTAATTAGTCATAACTTTTTCGTTTCTTATCCGTTTAAAGCAAATGACCAGTCATTGGAAAGATCTTTGAGTCTATTTTCAAATGAAATAAGTTTCAAAGTAAAACTCAAAGTATTTTGAAAGTTATAATTAAAAGAGTAACTATATGTCAGTTTTGCAAAATACAAACTTGACTATTTTTCATAGATTTGAACTATTACCATAACTAGCTTTCCAAAACAGTTTGTTGGGCATTTAAACATTTTAGAAACACTTATAAATATGTTTAAAACTTGTTTGAACTTTGTGTGATTCCTTTTTACCTTTACACAAGATCTAAGTCCTATAAGCTAAACTTGAAGAGTCTTGGGACTTTATCTTTGCACTTCCATTCCTTTCTTATTTGTTATCATCAAAACCATTACTTTAGTCAATGCCAATTACATTCTCCCCCTTTTTGATGATGACAAACATTCATTTGAGAAAAGAGTTAGTTCAAATAAATTGAAATTCACAAAAGGTGTATTAGAGACTTACTCCCCCTCTATTTTTCAAGAGGTGATTAGATCAGAGATTGCACAGCTCCCCTTTAATTTTAGAATTCCAAGATCATTGAATTTGTTCCTTATTATTTACCTTTTCTCAAAGACTCATAAACTTCTCCCCCTTTTTTCATGATCAAAAAGATGTACAAGATATAAATTTTGACAAAGAGAGAAGTGATAGAGCAAAACCATTGTTAAATAATGAATATTCAATAAGGAATTCAACCAAATCAGCATTATATAACCAGAATATCCATTGAAAAAAAATCCATTTCAATATAATGCAGTAAAAGTTAGATTATGCAGCAAAAATGTAATGTAGCAAAATTAATGGCATTATGCAAAAAAATATGACTTTTTCAAATATAACATGATATTCAAATTAAAACATAAATAAGAATAAGAAATTGATATCACCAAAAGTGTGCTCTTTGAGTTTTTGTAAGTGATTCCAACTTCCAAGCTTCAAGTCTTCATGACTCTTGGAAAACTTGGACCATTTCAAGGTTTTGAAACTCAAGTAGCATATTTTCACTTCACTTGCATGCTTGAGCTAATAGTCACCCTACAATATAATTCAAAGCATTTTCTTTGGTATCCACTAATTTTGGATCCATAGGGGTTAGTGATTGATCATTAATCCATTATACTCTCATAAATATCAAATTTTTCATAGTATGTAATTTGAGCACAACAAATGTAAACAATCAATTATCATTAAGCACATAACTAATAATATGCATGCTTTCATGACATACAGATAATTTTAAGTGATAATGGTCATTCCAACACTTAAAACCATTTTTAAAGCCTGTGTAATCGATTACCATGGGTGTGTAATCGATTACCAGCCCTCTGAAATCCTTGTAATCGATTACATATTTTGTGTAATCGATTACCAACTTTTTGGGAACCTTGTAATCGATTACAGGGTTGGTGTAATCGATTACATGAGTTCTGGAAACATTGTAATTGATTACATAGTATGTGTAATCGATTACATGCTCTCTAACTTTGCTTGGAACGCTTGGCAGAGCCTCTGTAATCGATTACAAAGGTCTTGTAATCGATTACAAGCTTGCTAAATTCAATTTTTGTATTTCAAATAGTAATTGATCAATCTCAAAACCTTCAAATTAGTTCCAAAATGTCTCAAGGCAATTTCAAACATCATGCAAACATACCTAGGCATTGTAGAAGCTTATGTTACAATAAGAATAAACATAATCATGTGCTAATCAAAATATTTAGATTTTACCAAGAGCACATGATTCTATTAATCACTTAAGGCCTACAAGGAATATGCTTCAAATTTATTGACTTTACAAGTGAATGTTCATGAGAGGTAAAAACTTTTGATACCTTGGCCTTGTTGATCAAGGAAACTCTTTTCTTTACCCATTACTTCTCTTTTAATGTTTTGAACTTTGCAAGTTCCACATTTTGTACTTAAGAAGTTTTGGTTGAAGTCATCTTCCTTCTTTGATCAAAACTTCTACTAATGGGCTTTGGAAGTATTCCCCTTGATGATTCCTTTTTCCTTTGACCAATTAGTCCATCCTTTTGAGAAGTTTTCTGAATAATTGAAACACTAGGAGGACTTTTTGGTACCCACTTCATCTTGGGTCCTTGAATGTTAGTGCTAGGACATTTAAGGTCTTTAGGAACCCATACCATATTATTTCTCATATAAGAATTTCTTCTATAATTGCATAAATGAGAAATATGTCCTAGATGACCACAAAAATTACAAACAAGTGAATTCAATGATGGCTTAGTCATTTGAAGATCATTTTTGAAAAACTTGAGCCTTTGGTTGTTATTACATTCTAAACTATTTTTGTCATAAGCTTTGCTTGAATTTTCATGTGGAATAACATTAATTTTATTCTCATTAACAAGCATAGAATGTAAGCAATTAAAATCATTAGCCTTGGCAAATTTAAAAGATAAGTTCTCAATTTGATTTTCTAAATTAATGCATTTTTCACAAGAAGTTGAGGTTTCACATTTCAAAGGCATTTTCTCATCAAGAAAAGCATAATCATTTTTCAAAAACTCAATTTCATTTTCAATGGAGGAAATGTTTTTCAAACAAGATAAATTTTTATTTTTTAAATTTAACAAACCATCATATAATTCATCATATGCACATTGTAGCTCATCATAGGAATGATTATAATCTAGTTTAGCATTATTTACCTCAAAGTCCCTTTTAGCCATATATGAAGTAGTCTCCATTCCTAGCATACTTGGCTCTTTAAGGAAATCATCATCTTCCTCATTATTGTCTTGCTTTGCCACCTCTTCAAATTGAGCATCATTTTGAGAATATTTTGCACAACAAGATTCCTTCAATGACTTTTCCTCTTCTTGCTCTCTATATACAATTTTATGCACAAAATTATTATTAGCAAGATAGATAGAATCAAGAGCATCCCATATATCTTTAGCACTAGAGCAATTCTTAATTTTAGCATAAGCATCATCATTTAAACCACTTCTCAATATTTGCATTGCTCTAATGCTCAATGAAAAGCATTTCTTATCATAGTCATTCCAAGGTTGTTTTGATTTGCAAGTAAATCCATCAAGCACAATATCCCACAAATCAATATCAATAGATTGTATATAAATTTCTATTCTAGCTTTCTAATAAACGAAATTCGCACCATCAAAAAATGGTGATTTATTAATTTCAAAACCATTCATTTTGAAAAGCTTTTAATGGTTGCCAAACAAACAAGGATCTTGAACTCCAAGCGGTTAAGCTTTTACCAGAGAACGAAGCTCTGATACCACTTGTTAGCCATGACAACCATTACCCAAGAGGGGGTTGAATTGGGTGATGACTTGTTTTAATGCAACTTTGACAAATTATGCATTTTAAATCACTCAATAAATAAATGCAGCAGAATATGCACAATAAATGTACAACTATTATAGATTACTCAACTACAACTTGAAATATAGGATAAATCAAGCAAATAAGCTAAATATTAAGTTCAAGTTAAGCATATATAATTAAGGTGTAAATGTAAAGAGATAGAGTTTAGAAGATCAAACACAATAGTTTATCCTGGTTCGATCACCAATCCACTTGTGATCTACGTCTAGTCCTCAAGAAACTGCTAGAGATTTTCCACTATCTTCAAGTTTCAACAGGTGCTTGATAACCTTTACAATTGAGAGCACTCAACACACCTTAGGATACCTCACCCTTTACAACTTTTGAGGGATGCCTCACCCTCAAGGGATACCTCACCCTTTACTAACTTTGAGAGATGCCTCACTCTCTAGGGATACCTCACCCTTTACTCTAGAGGGATACCTCACCCTCTCTTTATAGATTACACAAAGTGTGGAAAATAGAAATTCTCTTGAAGAGTAGATAATACAACTTGAAGCTTATGGGTATAAATGATTTACACACTTAGCTCAAAACAAAGATTTGGAGAAAAAGATGATGAATTTTATTTTCAATGCTCAAGGGTAATTTTCAGAATGTTCTCCAACTTATTTTTGATGCCTAAACACTTGTATTTATAGCCCAATGAGTTTTAGAGTCGTTGGAGGGTTTTAGAAATGATTTTCTATGAAAACTAGCCGTTTATAGCCGTTAGAAACATTCTTGGGCACTTTGTAATCGATTACAAGTTTCATGTAATCGATTACAAGCTTTCAGGGCACTTTGTAATCGATTACATACTTTGTGTAATCGATTACACGGCTTCTGTCAACGTTGTAATCGATTACATGACTCGTGTAATCGATTTCACCATTTCTGGTTTTCGAAACCGACTTTAAAAGGTCATAACTTCTTCATTTCTTATCCAATTAAAGTAAATGACCACTTATTGGAAAGCTCTTTGAGTCTATTTTCATATGAAAGAAGTTTCAGAACAAAAATCAAAGTATTTTGAAAGATATGATCAAAATAGTAATCAAAGGTCAAATTTTCAAAACTCAAACTTTAATTAGTCATAACTTTTTCGTTTCTTATCCGTTTAAAGCAAATGACCAGTCATTGGAAAGATCTTTGAGTTTATTTTCAAATGAGTAAGTTTCAAAGTAAAACTCAAAATATTTTGAAAGTTATGATTAAAAGAGTAACTATATGTCAGTTTTGTAAAATACAAACTTGACTATTTTTCATAGATTTGAACTATTACCATAACTAGCTTTCCAAAATAGTTTGTTGGGCATTTAAACATTTTAGAAACACTTATAAATATGTTTAAAACTTGTTTGAGCTTAGTGTGATTCCTTTTTACCTTTACACAAGATCTAAGTCCTATAAGCTAAGCTTGAAGAGTCTTGGGACTTTATCTTTGCACTTCCATTCCTTTCTTGTTTGTTATCATCAAGACCATTGCTTTAGTCAATGCCAATTACAGGAGCTGAGGGATCTTACTAAACCTGAATCCGAGAGATACGTCACCCGATCTTTTAATTTTTAGAATTTATCTGTGAAATAAAAATATTTCGTATATTATATTATTGGACAGTATCTGCTGAATTGCAAGCAGTAGTTTCTGCCAATTGGGTAATAGATTCTATATCTTTTATCCGTAGGGCAATAGACTGGGAAAAATCTTTGTGACTCACAATTTAATGAACCAATAGGAATTGGTCAATAATAATGGCTTGAATTTTCTTAACCAATAGAAAGTGGTCAACAATAATGGTAAGACTAATTAATCAAGAAACTAAGTAAGCTAATAAAGTAGTTAACCATGTAACTAAGTGAACTAACTAACTAAACTAAGTGTAACTAGGAATTAATTGAAATCAAAACTTAGTTACTTACCTCCATGTGCTCCACGGCCACTAGGTGGCTCTAGGGAGTTCTTGAATAATCTATTCATCTATTATGACCAAAGGATGACCATATAATGACCTAAGCCATGTGAGGCCATGTGATTGATTTCTATCTTAATTGAACAAGCCGTGAACTTTCTATGCATACATCTACACGGCCATGCACTAGAGAAATAGGCTATCCTACTTTATTTCTATCACTTTGTGACTTAAAACATTTCTCTCCATTCTCTCTCATCCAAGAACAAACACAAAACTCCATTCTCTCCCTTTCTTGAAGCATTTGGTCACCACATTCAAAGCCAACATCTAAGCTTCCAAAATTTCATCTAATCTCATTTTCCTTACCTATATGCTATTCTAAACACTTTTCTTTTTATAAGTTTCACTTAGTTCATCCTTTTGGTGCTTCTAAATCAAGCTAGAGTTTTCTACTCTACAAGGTAAAGTTCTTGTTTCTTGTTCCTAAGTTTGATGCTTGAGTTTCTAAGCCATGATAGATCCATGGTTTCTCTTTGTCAAGCTTTGTTTGTGACTTTAGTTTGGTTTAAGCTTGTTAGGGTTTTCTTTGGAGGCTCACGAAATCCCTAGGAGGCCATACAAGAAGGGTTTTTGTCTTCCTTGAGGTAAGAGGGAGATTAACCTCATCAACCATGTGTTGGTGGTGAAGAAATGACTTTTTTGTGGTGAAAAATTCATAAGGATTTATTCACTTGTATGGTTTAAGCTTGCTTTGTTTGTGGTGATTTTTGGTTGGTATGCTTTATAGCTTTGATTATATGCTTGAATATGTGATTGTGGAAGCATGATTGATTATTGTATTAAGTAGGATGTGATTCACATGATGAGGAAGTGTATGAAGGTTCCAAAGAACCTATGAAGGATCACGGCCATAACACCATAAAGGGAGCAAAATGTTTTAATTTATTTTCCTAATCATGGATTAAATGATTTAAAGACAAGAAATTGGATTAAAGGTTTTTGTAAAGAATGAAGTGATGGAGAATAATTAATTATGATTTATGAAACATATAGGGTAATTCGGTCAACATGCCTATTTTTGATCTCCTAGATCCAAAATTATTTTACTAAGTGTAGACTTAGGTATTTGATTAGTGAAAAATTAATTTGATAGGTTTTAGACCTAAAAAGAAAGTAAACTAATTTTTAAATTTAAATTAGTATAATTAGGTTAGGAAGTAAGATAAAGTTTAAAACTTTAAATTTACTAACGTATAGCTCCCCATTTAAGTTTTGAAGCGTGTTAGAAAATTTTGAGCTGTAATGTCTCAATTAAATCAAAGAAATGTAATTTTGTGAAAAATAGTAGAAGATGCTACTTAAAGAATTTTTAGTGAGAAAATATTATTTAAAAGTGGTTTAATAAGGAAATATTGGAATTAAAATCCAAATTTGATATTTAATGAGAAAAGTTTTATTTTGAGCTTAGAATATTAAATAAATATTTTACACGATTGAAAATATGTAGAAAAACTCTTATGCGATTTAAAAATAGTAATATTTAGCTACGCGATTAAGAAAATGTGATAAAATCTTTACGCGATTGAGAAAATGTTGAAAAATACTTACGCGATTTGAAAACATAAGAAAAATGTTCTGTAATTGTGAAAATGCAATAAAAATGCTACGCGATTGAGAGCAATAGCAGTTTGCTGTCGGGCTGTTGTGATGGGCCCAGTTATGTTAGAAAGCGATACCGCCGAGAGATTGCGTGTTTAGGTGAAATACTGTAAGAATGATAATTGCATGTGTATTTGAATTATACATCATGCATTGAAAAACGTGTTAGCTTAATTGGTTAAGGCTATTGTTGCCTAAGAGATTGAATTTACACTTTCGTGCGGATGAGAATTGCGTAGTTACGATCTTCAGTGATCTTAGAGATGTCGGGGTGTGGAATATCATATGTGGCTAGTTGGTAGCACCTCTGGATTATGGTATCCTATGCAAACACACTGACGATCTTGACGGAGTTACTACTCTTTACGTGATTGGTTGAGAGTGTCTTGTATAAGTCATGTTGCGCACATTGATATAATATATTGGCACATGATTTGAGGCTGATGATATACAAACATGTACTCCCTAACTTTCTCTCCGAAATTGTGATTAGCTCCATGGAGTAGGAATGAGTCTGTGTACATATGCATAGTTGGTCAACATATTGGCATAATGATTATATTTAAATGATATTTTATCTGTGATATGATAATATGATTCATTGTGTTAATACTATATCTGTATATCGGCTGTCATTTTCTATACTTCCATGCTGGTATTGATGTAGGGGATCTTATCTCTTTACTGTATTATATCTGTTTTACTGTGTATGTTTGATGAAGACCGAGGAGAAAAGGAAGCCAGAAATTTTATTTACCATCAGTGACTGTTTTCTTGTTTGTTGAGATGGCAGCAAGGCGCCAAGTACTGGGATTTGTTCTAGTACAGTTCCATGGTGGGACTAATGCTTGGAAGTTTAACTTAGATAATGAACGATTTGTGTATACCGGGGACTTGACTTTGAATCTGAGCGGAACCCGTGATGGGATTCTTGTTTTGACTCAGTATGTGTCGGTGCATCTGGAGTTCACGATGCCTATTCGTGAGCTCTAGGGTGGCACTATTTATACACCACGGGAGGACTCGGTGGTGTCTTTAGCGAGAACCCCTGTCAGGCGAGTGATGTACCCCCTAGGGTTTTTTGATGATACTGAGGAGGAGGATCCTTCCGAGGGCCCAAATCCTTAGTTTTTAAAAGTTTTTAGTAAGAAAGTTTATGTTTTGATGTACATGTTGTACATATTTATCTTTTGGAGTGTAATATTTATGTAAATTATTTAAGAACAAGGTTTGTAATATTAATGTGAGTTTTGTTCTGATACAAGTTGTACTTATAGTTTTTAATTATTTTATTTACTTTCAGTTTTCCACAAATGAAATTTTAAAATTAATTTTTTTTACAAGATTAATTCTTTTACAACTTGGGTAAGTTATATTAGGATTAGTCTTAAATGTGATACTTTACAGTGGGTGTTGCATGTTGCAACAGAACATACCCTAAACCCATCTTTGAAGCATCACAAAACACCTCAAAACACTCTTGTGGATCTAGAATTACTAAAACTGGGGTAGTAGTCAACCTCATCTTAAGCTCTTGGAAACTATCCTTACACTCGTGAGTCCAAACAAAAGTACTAACTTTCCTAGTTAATCTAGTCAAGGGTAGTGCTAACTGAGAGAATCCACTGATGAATCTTCTATAGTACCCAATTAGGCCTATGAAACTCTTGACCTCTGTCACAGTGGTTGGTCTCTCCCACTACAACACCGCTCATACCTTACTAGGGTCCATTGAAATCCCTCCTTGAGAGAACATATGCCCCAGAAACTGAACTTCTGTAAGCCAAAACTCACACTTTGTTAACTTGGCAAAAGTTTCTTCTCTCTAAGAATCTCTAAAACAATTCTAACATGCAGCTCATGCTCTTCCATTGTTTGGGAATATATTAGGTTATCATCTATGAATACCACTACAATCTGATCTAGGTAGGGTCTAAAAATCCTATTCATGTAGTCCGTGAATACCGCTAGTGGATTTTTCAACCTAAAGGACATTACAAGGTACTTATAATGTCCATACCTAGTCCTAAAAGCAGTTTCAAGAATATCTTCATCCTTAACCCTTATCTAGTGATATCCTGAACTTAGGTCAATCTTGGAGAACACTGATGCTCCCTTCAACTGATCTATTAGATCCTTTATCTTAGGTAATGGATACTTATTCTTGATGGTTACCCTATTCAATTGTCTATAATCTAAACACAGTCTCATGGTACCATATTTCTTCTTCACAAGCAACACAGGTGCTCCCTATGGAGAAATACTCGGCTTAATGAATTGTTTCTCTAGCAATTCCTCAATTTGCTTTCTGAGCTCTGACTGTAACACCCTTGTGGGGATGTCATATTTTTAATGCAAGAAAATAAAATAAAATAAAATTTTTACCCAAGTTATAAAACGTTTGATACTTAATAATATGAGCTGTAAAATTTTTCCTTTTTATACTTGATAATGTTAAACAAAATAATACAGAACACGGAATAATGCAAAACATAATCACACAATAATATATATATGATTTTGTCTTAAGTATACAAATAATTTACAACTACAAATATTTAATAAAGCAGTAAAAGTCAGTATAATACTAAAACATAACACCTAAGACATGAACCCTTATCAGAAGACAAATTCCCTAGTTGGGAATGTCTTAACCGATAGAAATTCGACCCAAAAATATATCGAAGTTCTCTCTAGGAGTGTGGTGAAATTCATTCCACAACTCCCTAATAGGTAAAATAACCCGTATGAAAGTAACCGTATAAAGTGAAGTAACGATCCCATGTCGAGTCCTACTTACTGATAAAGTAACGTCACCACTGTATTCTATGTGTCCTGTGTCCCAGTGGACATACCAAGCCTCAGCGCCTTCGAGAAACTGTAGTCCAAAGAAACCTAATTGACCTCTCCTTGCCGCCATTGTAGTCTTCGATGATATAAACATAAAATAGAAACAGACAGAATAATACAATAAAGAGGTGAGACAATCTGCATCATTACCAGCATGGGAATAATGAAAATGACAATACAAACAAGTATCACAGTAATACATACCATTATATCATATACAGTATATCAAATCAACACATCATACATTCTACCGCAGATTATAGTAAACATTAAAATGCAGATAATGAATGAACACACACTGACTCGTTCCTACTCCATGGAGCTAAACATAGATATTAGAGAGAATGATCCGAAAAGAACTAATAGTACCTCAAGCTGCCTAACCAAACTATTACACTGTCCAACATCGTGTTTATAGCCCACAGTCCAAAACATCGTGTAGCAGTACACAGTCCAATACATCATGTACTACAGGCATTGTACATAATAGTCTCCTTAAGACCTCGATTAAGAATAGTGCTTGTCGAGATCATTAGTGTGTTGTCTGTTACCACGGCCCAAAGGCGCTACCAACTGTCCACATATGGGATTCTCCGCACACTAATGCCTCCAAGTTCAAATAATGAACCACACTACGCCTATCACACCCACAACACGGTGTAATTCATCTCGTCAATCAATCGCCAATTATCAACCAAATTAACAAAACTCTCAAAGCATGATAAAAAATTACCAAAATACCCTTAGTTTCAATATATTACTTTATTTACTAAAATACCCTCAGTCTCAATATACCAAAATATAGTATGTCTCTACTTGACAATACTATCTCACAATATGTCCGGGTCCACCACTTTGGCCCGACAGTAAAACTTACTGTTCCATTTAGTTGCGTAGAAATTTTATCGCGTTTTCATAATCGTGTCGCTCATACAAACGTTTTTAAATCGTGTAAATATATTTTAATGTTTTAAACATCGCGTAATGTTTTTAAATCATTTTCTCAATTGCGTAAGATTTTTAAATCATTTTCTTAACAATATAGCTTTAAAAATCATTATTTCAAATATGTGTAAGTTATTTCTAGTACTTTCAAACTACGTAGAATATTTTTCTTACGTTATAAATATATTATGGAATCTTTTCATTTTATTTGTCTGATTTTAGTAAATTTCGGTAGCATTTTGCCTATAAAATCAGTATATGGTATTTATTACGTTTTCCTTTAAATATTGTTCATTTTAACCTTACTCATCAATTACACCTTGAAACTTGCTAATGTGCTTCAAAACTCAGATAGTGAGCTCTACATTAGTATTTTTCAAGTGTCCTCTTTTTATTTCTTGCTTATCACAAATCCTTCTAACCTAAAATTCTAAAACTAACTTCATTCATTTTATTTTTCAAAGATTCATTGGAATCAATTTCTTTTGTAGATTAGTTACTTAACCTACCTTAGAAAATAACTGAAATTCAATTGTACATTAAATGGCATGTTGGCCATAATTAATCTATCCTTCATCACTAATTATTAAATTATTGTCTAACTTCTAAATTATTCTTAAATTCATTGTGTCACCTAGATTCATTAAATCATTATTTTTAGAAAATGGTTGAGAACTTTTTGATTCTCTTTTTTCTTGGAGAAGCCGTGAGCTCCTTTGTGTTCTTTGGAATACTCATACAATTCCTTACATGTTATTCATATCCTACATTAATAATCATATATCTATAAACACATGCAATATATTTTAAAAACTATAAACATGCTTGCAAACAAAATCAACCACAAATAGGAAAAACATTAAACAACCACACAAATGAATCCTTATGGATTATTCACACACATACAATCCATTTTCTCATCACCACACAAGGTTGATGAGATTAAATCTCTCTCTTACCTCTTGAAGACAAGGATCTCCTAGTCTCCTCCTCTCCTTGGATTTTCTTGTAGCCCTCAAAATAAATCCCTAAAATTCTTAAACAATAAGCAAAATCACATACAAGGCTTCATAATGGAAAACCATGGAACAAACATGGTTTAGAAAATCACAAATCAAATTTTAAACCATAAAATCAAAAGCTTACCCTTAGGGAAGTGAACAAAAGCTTGGATTTTGAAGTAGAAGGAGTAGGTTTTTGACAAAACCTTCTGAACAAAAAGTGTTTAGGATGTTGTTTAGGTTTAGGAAAAGTTAAGAAGAAAAATTATAGAAGATGTATGGTATATTTGGGTGTGTGAGCCGAAATACTAGAAAGAAAAAGAAAGGAAAAGATGCTTGGGTTCTTGGTATTTTTGAGAGAATAAAAGGCTTAGATTTAGGTGAATGAAAAAGAGAATATCAAGAGTGAAATATGGAGGGGTTGCCGTGAGTGAGTTTGTAGGAGAGATTGAGTGATAAGCTTGGATAATAAATATCCATTTGTGTTCACACTTGAAGCACATGGCTTATGTCACTTGGATGGTTCAAGAAACTTGTGGAACTTGATAAATTTTCCTCCTTGGACGTGGGACTCAAGGAGATTTAGGGGCTTAATTTGTTTTCAATTAAAATTAATTATATGCTAATTAAATAGCTAATTAATTAGGTTAAGTTTCCTAATTACACTTAACTAACATTCTAATTATATAACTAATTAATTAAATATATAATTGCATATATCATAGCCTCTAAATAAAATTAGGATATCTAATTAATAATTAGATTATAACTAATCAATAACTAGGTTAGTCTACTTAGTTCCTTAATTAGATAATTAGATTAACCAAATTAGGTTTAATTAGCTACTAAGTAAAGTCAAGCCACTATGTTTGACTCAATCTCAACCTTCGATTTTAACTTTAATTCCTAGCCCTTGATTTTATCTAAGGTGAATATTGCTTAGTGATTAAACTAGAATTGCTCTCACACCATTGATTTGATCAACGGTTATGATCAAAAGCATCTTAATCAAGCTTTACATCTAATGGTCCACAACAAAGTCTTTGCCACTTTGTTTGACCAAACTTTATTGGTTAGAAAATTCAAGCCACTTTTGTTGACTGATTCCTATTGGTTCAAAATTTAGTCCAGTCAGAATCGTTGACTGCTACTCTAAATGTGGTTCCCACAGACTTTTTTGGGTCCATGGTCATTTTGAACCAGATTTCTACTGTTTTTGAGATAGTAGGTACTGTCAAATAAAATAATATTATAATAATATAAAATTATTTTATTACACAGTTAAATTCTAAAAATTAAAAGATTAATATATATATCAATCAGAATTGTGTTTAGTAAGATCCCCCAGCTCCAATTAATTAAAAATAAGATTTTTCTGGCCAGAAAATTATTATTTTCCTGACCCAGAGGAAATCACACAAAATAATCAAAAACAGTATCAGAACAGTCAAATTATTTTTATATTGCATAGAAAATACAAAACAGTGTAATTCTGTCAGTTCTGTAACATAGTCTAAAATTTGGGGTGTCACACTGACAGTTCTAGAGGTGCCATCCTATAGGGTGCTATAGAAATAGGTCCTATGCTTGGTACTAAATCTATAGAAAACTCTATCTCTCTAGAGGGTGGCAACTCAGCTATATCTTTCAGGAATACTTCTAGGTACTCCCTTACTGTTGGTATATCCACTAAGCTTTACTCAACTTCTATACTAAGCGAAAAAAGGAGAACATACCCTTGAGCTCCCTCCTTCAAATAGTGGTTCACTTGGTTTGCATTGAGTTACACTGACTCGAAAGGGCTAACTTTAGTAGATACTTCTGACATAAACACTAGGGTTTTGTCTGCATAGTTTAAAACTACATGGTTGGAGGACAACCAATCTATACCAAGAATAACATCAATATCTACTAAAGGTAAACAGATAAGATTCACAAAGAATATCCTATTCTCTAACTTTATACAACAATCCAAACAAACTTTAGAAGTTGTGACTGAGTTACTGGTGGGAGTGGAAACAGATAAATCAAAAAGAAGGTCTGTCATAGGCAAATCAAGCAACTTCACACAATCATAAGAAATGAAAGAGTGAGATGCTCTTGAATCATGTAAAATAGTTAAAAAGTGATCATGAGTTAAGCATTTACCTTGAATAAGACTTAAAGACTGAGTCATCTCCTTACCACTCAGAGTATAAACCCTTCCTACTACTTGTGATCTAGGGTGAAAACAGTTTTCTACTTCTGTGCGCAATCTCTGGACATATGCCCTGGTTGTCCACATGCATTTACCCATATATGTAACGCCCCCTTTTTCGGGAGGAGGACGTCACACCAAATATATGAAACTTAAAAGAAACTATTAAGGAAATACACTAAGACCCAGTTTATATACATATAGGTGGTAATATGTTCATTTATAAATCATACATCAACTTGGTAATTTATCTTATATATATATATATATATTCTTTTTTTTGTAAGCAGAAAACATAAACTCAGCGGAACTCAACATGAGTATCAAACCATACATTTATACAAAAGATAAATAACATAAGCATCAAGATACACCAACAGTTTTAGCAAAAGAAAATAAAAGCTTTACATGCCCAAAAATATATATACAGATAGCTACCAAGGCTACAAAAAGTATCATGCCCCCAACAAACTACTAAGAAGGAGCCTCGGAGGGGTCCTCCTCAAGTTCCTCCTTAGGATCCTCCTCAGAAGAGGAAATCCTTACAGGAGAAATAGATTCACGACTAGGAGCTTGTGCAGAGGATATGAACGAATCCTCATATGGAGTATACTCACGATCACGTCACACCTCACGTATCGGCATGTAGAACTCCAGCGATACAGCAACATCAAAAGAGAAAACAAGAGGATCATAACGACCCCAAGCCAAAGATACAGTCACATCTCCCACGTAGACGAAGAGCTCGGTGATCAAGCCGACGTGCCAACACTCAATGCCTCCGTGGAACCTCAACCTAGTATACCCCAGAAAACCTCGTCGGCATGCCATGTCAAGCAGAAGACTAACTCGACCCAAAACTAGGAAACTCAGGCTCTTCCTTGCCTCAGTCTTTCAAGAAGCATAGATATAAACAGAATAGTAGAATATAGAAAAGAGGTGAGATATCCAACATCAATACCTTTTATGGCAATAAAGAACCAGAAATGGCGCAGGACGCTGTACAGGCAAACATAATAAACAGCATCAGGATTCAGATGATAAACAATTTGATAATACAGATAGTCATAACATCATTAAAAGAAACAGTTCCATATTCATATATAATTATGCCAGATAAATATGTTAACAGACTATGCACATGCACAAGGTACCAAAATCCTACTCTATGGAGCTAAACACAACATCGAAGAGAATGATCATGGAGACATGCCTGTATCTCATCAGCCTCAAATCAAGTGCTTTCAATATCAACAAATTGCGCAACATGGCTTATACAAGGCATTCTTCACAAGATCGCGATATAGGATAGTGTCTCGGTCTGGATCGTCAGTGCATTTGCATCGGTCTGTCCCACAGCACAGAGGAGCTACCAACTTTCCATTGTGAGATACCCACACCTCGATGCCCCCAAGGTCAACAAGTTACTTACACTAGTCTATTCACACCCGCACGTAGGTGTGATTCATCTCCTAAGCATACAGCCTTACAAATAGAGTCCAACGGACTTTCACAATGCATGATGACTCGATGCACATATATACAAATATTTAATAATAGTATGACTTGTCCATGATTACATGCCACATTAGGCCTAATCAATTATCAACAATCCTTGGTCCCACTTATGGACCCACAACAAGTCATTGTCCAAATCTCAAGGGTGAAAACATATTTTTTTAAAGTTTAATATTAAAGTTACACCTTAATTTCATTATTGTTTTCTATTAACCTCTCTAGGGAAATTCTCTAGTATTTTTCATTCAATCCTTAATACTTTTAATTAAATAAGTTCTTTCCTTTGTTTTAAACAAAACTCATTTAGAATAATCATTTTAAGTTTCTCAAAACCTAACTCACACTCATGTTCTTTAACTTGATACAAAAGTCTCACATTGAGTGCCCAATGAGGCCGTAAGCCTCCAAGGGACTAGGAATCTAACATTTTTCATCACCTCTCTAACCACTCATCGAAATCAAATCTCACAAAAAGTAAATAAAATCCATGAGACGTAATGGACTATTTGGTTTAGAAAGTGAACCAAAAAGTCAGTAAATCAATTCGGCTTGAAATGGTATTTTAACCATGCGTGAAAAGTGAGCAAATTCACTTGAAACTTATCTCAATTGCTTAAGTAAGTCCCAAATTAGCACAAAAGTTCCATCTTGGACCCATCAAAGGGCCTCTTGGCCATGAGCCTCCAAACTAAAAGGGTAAGAATCCTTTGCTTTCCATACATACATCCAAGCATCCAGTGCATTCCAAATCCATCAAGTTACACAATAGCAAGTATTAAAGTCATACAACACAACCAATCACAACTTTACCAAAAATCACACAACAAAGTGAGCAACCCACACATGGATTCCTCACCATCAACACAAAAACGTGTTCCTCACCACCATGATAGGTTGAAGAGGATGATCTCCCTCTTACCTAAAGAGACAACAAAAGAAAACAAGCTCCTTGATGCTTCCTTGTAATTTTCGTCCACCACCACCAATGAAACCCTAGGATAGTCAAACTCATACAATCAACAACCAAAGCTTGAAAAGAGGAGTCCTTGATCACAAAGGTAACCAAGGATCACGAAAATGAGAAGAGAAAAATGAGAAGAGAAAAGATGAAAATGAAGAACTTTACCTTAAAGCTTCAAGTTTTAGGGCTTGGTAGAAAGTGATAAAAATGGAAGAATCAATAGATGATCACCAAAGAGAAAAGCTTCTATGTGATAAGGAGATTCAAGAACCAAGGTTAGTTGGAGGGAACAAAGATGGATGACCAAAAAGGTGTGTATGGTCGTGAGAATGGAGAGGAAGAATGGAGAAGAGGAAGTGTGAGACAGAAAGGAGAAAAGTGAGAGTGAAAGGTGATGAAACTTTTTTTTAGAAATGGTAAAGTGAAAAGTGAATGTGTGGTAAAATGAAAAGATGACATTTTTTGGTCATCGTTTCCCCCAAAATTGCCATGGGGTCACAAATGGAGGAGAGAGAAAAGGTGAAGCTTCCTTGAGAAGCTTGGTGTAAAACTTCCTTGAGAAGCTTGGTGTAAAGCTTCCTTAAGAAGTTTCACACATTTTTTGAAAAAGTCAAAGGTGATGTCATGGTGATGATGTCATCTTAGTGATGTCATTAAAGTGATCTCTAGAAAAGATGACCAACACTTTACTAAAGCTATTATCTAGTGGACAAAGGTTACAGTTAGCAAAAATAGTATTTATCGTCCAACGGATAATAAAACGTTATCATAATTTTATTTATCAGATAAAATCTCAAAAAATGAAAACTTTATAAATTGTATCCGGCCTTGGGTTTAGTAAGATCCCTTGTCGACGTTTCCATAGTCCAAAGTTTTTATTTTATTTTCTTGGCCCCGCTCAGTGCGCACCCAAATCGAGGAATATATTAAAATAATCAAACAATTCAAATAATTTCAGAAAAATTTTCAAAAATCACAAATATTATAAAATGAATATATATCATGAAACGAGCATTTTTCGGGGTGTTACAACTCTCCCATTCAAAAAAAAAAAATTTTGTCCTCGAAATTTTCATACCTCAAAATAGATGTGGATGTTGTTCCTTCATCTTGTCCTCTAATTCCCACGTCGCGTCTCTAGTTATGTCATTCCAAATCACTTTCACTAATGGAATCTCCTTTCCTCTGAGTTGCTTCACTCTCCTATCCCCAATCTTTATAGGAAGTGTCTCATAGGTCAAATTCTCTTTTAGTTATACTGTATCTGGTGCTATGACATGGTTTGGATCAGGAATATACTTTCACAATTGTGACACATGAAAAACATTGTGAAGGTTAGAAAGAAAATGTGGTAAAGCTATTTGGTAAGCTATTGGACCTATCCGATGAAGAATTTGATAAGGTCCGATGAATTTAGGAGTAAGTTTTCTAAATTTAAGAACTCGGCCGACCCTAGTCGTGGGTGTGACCTTCAAAAACACATGCTTGCCTTCTTCAAACTCAAGAGGCTTCCTTCTTTTATCCGCATAGCTTTTCTGTTGACTCTAAGCTAATCGCATCTTTTCCAGAATCATCTTAACCTTCTCTGTTGTTTGCTGCACAAGATCAGGTCCGATCGTAAGGTGCTCCCTATCTTGGTACCAACACAAAGGTGTTTTGCACCATCTTCCGTATAGAGCCTCATAGGGCGCCATCCCTATGCTCGAGTGAAAATTGTTATTATAGGTGAACTCTATCAAAGGCAAAACCTCATCCCAACTTCCAGTCTATTCTAGAGTACAAGTTCTCAGTAGATCTTCCAACGATTGGATCGTCCTTTCTGATTGACCATCAGTTTGAGGATGATAAGCAGAACTCAAATAAAGTTTCGTTCCCATTGCTTCTTGAAGACTCTGCTAAAACCTAGATGTGAACCTCAGGTCTCTATCGGAGATAATACTAGAAGGCACACCATGAAGTCTAACAATTTTTCTAATATATAGGTGAGCTAACCTCTCCATCGAATACCTTATGTTGATTGGTAAGAAGCGCGCAGACTTTGTAAGCTAATCCACAATTACCCATATCGAGTCGTAACCTTTTTGGGTCTTTGGTAATCCAACCACAAAATTCATCGTGATGCTATCCCATTTCCATTCGGGAATAGCTAGAGGTTGCAACGTTCCTGAGGGTCTCTGGTGTTCAACCTTGGCTTTTTGACAAACAAGACAAGACAACACATACTTAGCAATGTCCTTCTTCATTCTGTGCCACCAGAATAACCGCTTCAGATCTTGGTACATTTTAGTCATTCCAGGGTGTATACTTAAATGGCTCGTGTGGGCTTCATCAAAAATTAATTTTCTCAGCTCCGGATGACTAGGCACACAAACCTTGCCTTTGAACCTTAGAATACCGTCATGTCCTTCTTGAAATATTGACACAATGTCTCGCTTCATCAGCTCCCTCTCATTTTGTAAAAACTCATCATCTTTCTGTTTCTCTCATATTTCTTCCATCAAATCACTTGAGATGGCAACCATATTCAAATAAATCTTCCCCGGTGTCAACTCCATGGACATCCATATATTCTGGAATTGTTCTATTAATTTCTTTTCCTTGATCATCATAGCAGAGATACTAAGCACCTTTCTACTTAAAGCATCTGCCACCACGTTTGCCTTTCCAAGATGATAGTGGAGTTAAAAATCGTAGTCTTTTTGAAATTCTAACTACCTCCTTTGCCTCATGTTTAGCTCCTTTTGGTCGAACAGGTACTTTAGACTCTTATGATCGCTGTAGACGTTGAACATTGCTCCGTATAGAAAATATCTCCATATTTTTAGAGCAAACACCACAGCTGCTAACTCCAGGTCATGCGTAGGATAATTCTTTTCATGTACTCTCAGTAGCCTTGAAGCATAAGCCACCACTTTCCTATTTTGCATGAGCATGCATCCTAATCCTTGATGTGAAGCATCACAATACACTTCAAAGGGTTTATTGGGATCAGGTAGAACCAAAACTGGTGAAGTAGTCAATCGTCTCTTCAATTCTTGAAAACTCTCTTCACAATCAGCAGTCCATACAAAGGCTTGGTTCTTTCTCGTAAGTTGAGTGAAAGGTCCTGCTATCTTAGAAAATCCTTTAATGAATCTTCGGTAATAACCATCTAATCCTATGAAGCTACAGATCTCTGTCACAGTCTTCGGCCTTTCCCACTACAGAACTGCTTCAACTTTCGATGGATCTACTGCAATTCCATCCTTCGAGATTACATGACGCAAAAACTTAACCTCTTCCAGCCAAAATTCACACTTTGACAACTTGGCATACAACTTCTTCTCTTTTAGAATCTGGAGTACTATACTGAGATGTTCAGCATATTCCTCCTGATTTCGAGAATAGATCAGAATGTCATCAATGAAGATGACGACGAATCTGTCTAAGTAAGGACTAAAAATCCTATTCATGTAATCCATGAATATGGTAGGTGCATTCGTCACTCCAAACAGTATCACACGATACTCATAATGTCTGTAACATGTACTAAAAGTCGTTTTAGGAATATCCTCTACCTTGACTCGGATCTGATGATAGCCCGAACGCAGATCGATCTTAGAGAAAATAGAACCTCTTTTCAACTGATCCATCAAATCATCTATCCTCGAAAGTGGATACTTGTTCTTGATCGTGACCTTGTTTAGCTGACGATAATCTACACATAAGCGTGAAGTTCCATCCTTTTTCTTGACCAGTAACACTGGCGCTCCCCAGGGTGATACACTAGGTCTGACAAACTGTTTTCCAAAAGTTCTTCCAGTTGCTTCTTGAGCTCAACTAGTTCTGACGGTGACATCCTGTAGGGTGCTATGGATCTGGGACCAGATTCTGGCACAAGATCGATAGTAAACTCTATCTCCTGCTCAGGCGGTAAACCTAGTACCTCATCAGGAAAGATTTCAGGAAACTCATTGACTACCGAAATAGCCTTCACATCTATTTCGCTCTCGACTTTTAAGGAAAACAATAGCATGTATCCTTGAGCTCCTTCTTTCAAGAAAGCTTGAACTTGGTTGGCCATCAAAAATCTAGAAACTTCAGCCATAGGGAAAACTATGGTTTTACTAGAACAGTCTAACAGGATATGGTTAGAAGATAACCAATCCATTCCTAAAATTATATCTATTTGAGAAAGAGGTAAACAGATCAGATCAATAGAAAAGACTCGACCTTCAACAAATAAAGGACAATTCAAACAAACTTGGGTGGTAACAATAGGTTTAACAGTAAGGGTAGAAACGCTCAAACCAAAAGGTAAAAAAGACACAAGTAAACCTAATCGGTGCACACAGTCATATGCAATAAAAGAATGGGTTGCTCTTGATTCATACAGTACAGATAAAAGATTACGTCCTATGGTACCATCTCCCTTTATTAGATCGTTAGATTGGGAGGCTTCCGCTCCACTCATCGTGTAAAATTTGCCTTCTACTTGAGGTTTTGCAAGTTGTGCACTGTTGGCAGAAGGCTCCGCCTTGGGTTGGTTGCAATATCTGGAGATGTGTTTAGGCTTTCCACATCTGAAGCAAATAATTCCCTTGATCGTGCAATCCCTTGTCAGGTGGTCCTTTCCACATTTCAAACACTTTAATGAAGACGCCACAGTCTGACCAACTCAATGGCCACCAAAATTTCCACTAGAGCCTCCACCAGGTGATCGTTGTTGACTTCTCGGTGGTCGGGAATAGGGCTTCCTCTAAAACCGGTTATTGTTGTTTCCTCCCCTTCGGAACCTAGATGGTCCAAAGTTACAGTTCCTTACCTCTCGAGATGGTTCTAACTCTTTAAGTCTGCAACACATATCCATCAAGGCTGAGAACTGATTCATTCTCATTGGCAGTACTCCTTTCTTCAATTCAACCCTTAAACCTTCTTCAAACTTACGACATTTCCACACTTTATCAGGCTGGATTTGAAGATACTGCGAGAACTTTGACAAGTTCTCAAACTTTGCAGCATACTCGTTAACCATCATCCCACCTTGTCGTAACCCAAGGAATTCCATTTCCTTAGCATGCTTTGCACTATCCGGAAAATACTTTTCCAGAAATGCATTACAAAACAATTCCCATGTAATTTCCTTTCCTTCTGCTTGTAGCAATCTCTGAGTTCTTTTCCACCAATTTTCACTGTCTCCCACCCGCATAAATACGACATAAGTTACCTTACGATCGTCTGCACATCCCATTCCTTCAAAAATCTTTTCCAGCTCTTAAATCCACAAACTTGCCTTTTTCGGATCAAACTCGCCTCTGAACTGTGGAGGATTGTTTCGACGGAATTTAGAAAAATTCTAGGCATCAGCATTCGCCTCTTGTTGTTGTGCTGCTCATTGATTCTATTGCATAATAACTTTCGCCATCCGTTGCATAGCTTCAGTAGTTGCAGTCATCACCTCATTGTCGTGTTCCACGTTAACGTGTCCTCCTCTACCACGTGCCATTACTTTTTTTTCTAGAGTCAACTAAACAAAACACAAGGAAAGTTTAGATGTAACCTTTCAAAAACTAGACACAGAGAATCACACAGCACAAACAAGACAGACCTAACCACAAAATCTAAAAGAAAACTCAAACCGGGGCTCTGATACCAAACTAGTGTAACGCCCCTTTTTTTGAGAGGAGGACGTCACACCAAACATACGAAACTCAAAAGAAACTATTAAGGAAATACACTAAGACTCGGTTTATATAAATATAGGCGGTAATCTATTCATTTATAAATCATACAGCAACTTGGCAATTTATCTTTTATATATATATATATATTCTCTTTTTTTATAAGCG
Source organism: Ormosia semicastrata (assembly GCA_029884595.1). Taxonomy (NCBI): domain Eukaryota; kingdom Viridiplantae; phylum Streptophyta; class Magnoliopsida; order Fabales; family Fabaceae; genus Ormosia; species Ormosia semicastrata. Next base: position 85,660,997 of record JAQQTO010000060.1, read on the forward strand.
AAAAACATAAACTTAGCGGAACTTAACATGAGTATCAAACCATACTTTTATACAAAAGATACATAACATAAGTGTCAAGATACACCAACAGTTTTAGCAAAAGAAAACAGAAGCTTTACATGCCCAAAAATATATATACAGATAGCCACCAAGGCTACAAAAAGTATCATGCCCCCAACAAACTACTGAGAAAGAGCCTCAGAGGGGTCCTCCTCAGGTTCCTCCTCAAGATCCTCCTCAGAAGAGGAAATCCTTACAGGAGCAACAGATTCATGAGTAAGAGCTCGTGCAGAGGATAAGAACGAATCCTCATGTGGAGTATACTCACGATCAGCCCACACCTCACGTATCGGCATGTAGAACTCCAACGATACAGCAACATCAAAAAAGAACACAAGAGGATCATAACGACCCCAAGCCAAAGATACAGTCACATCTCCCATGTAGATGAAGTGCTCAGTGATTAAGTCGACTTGCCAATAGTCAATGCCTCCGTGGAACCTCAGCTTGGCATACCTTAGATAACCTCATCGGGATGCCATGTCAAGCAGAAGACTAATTCGCCCCAAAACCAAGAAACTCAGGCTCTTCCTTGTATTGGTCTTTCAAGAAGCATAGATATAAACAGAATAGCAGAATACAGAAAAGAGGTGAGATATCCAATATCAATACCAGTTATGGCAGTAAAGAACTAGAAACGGCGCCGGATGCTATACAGCTTGGCAAACATAACAAATAAGATCAGGATTCAGATGATAAACAATTTGATAATACAGATAGTTATAAAATCATTAAAAGAGATAGTTCCATAATCACATATATTTATGCCAGATAAATATGTTAATAGACTATGCACATGCACCAGGTACCAAAATCCTACTCCATGGAGCTAAACACAACATTAGAGAGAATGATCATGGAGACATGCCTGTATCTCATCAGCCTCAAATCAAGTGCTTTCAATATTAACAAATTGCTCAACATGACTTATACAAGGCATTCTTCACAAGATTGTGATATAGGATAGTGTCTCGGTCCGGATCGTCAGTGCATTTGCATCGGTCTGTCCCACGACACAGAGGAGCTACCAACTGTGCATTGTGAGACACCTGCACCCCGACGCCCCCGAGGTCAACAAGTGACCTACACTAGTCTATTCGCACTCGCACATAGGTGTGATTCATCTCTTAGGCAGACAACCTTACAAATAGAGTCCAACGGACTTTCACAATGCATGATGACTCGATGCACATATATACAGATATTCAATAATAGTATGACTTGCCCATGATTACACGCCACATTAGGCCCAATCAATTATCAACAATCCTTGGTCCCACTTATGGACCCACAACAAGTCATTGTCTAAATCTCAAGGGAGAAAACATATTTTTTTAAAGTTTGATATGAAAGTTACGCCTCAATTTCATTATTATTTTCTATTAACCTCTCAAGGGAAATTTTGTAGTACTTTTCATTCAATCCTTATTACTTTTAATTAAATAAGTTCTTTCCTTTTTTTTAGGCCAAACTCATTTAGCATAATCATTTTAAGTTTCTCAAAACCTAACTCATACTCATGTTCTTTCTTTGGCCCAAAAATCACTCTAGGCTATAGGATAAAATTTTGTTCTTTAGTCTTTCCATATTATGAATTCCTAATTAAGTGTCTACTCATTTAATTAACTAAGTTTTAACTTGATATAAAAGTCTCACATTGAGTGCCCAATGAGGCCATGAGCCTCCAAGGGACTAGGAATCCAACATTTTTCATCACCTCTCTAACCACTCATCATTTAATTGCTTAAGTCCCAAATTAGCACAAAAGTTCCATCTTGGACCCATCAAAGGGCCTCTTTGCCATGAGCCTCCAAACCAAAGGGGTAAGAATCCTTTACTTTCTATACATACATCCAAGCATCCAATGCATTCCAAATCCATCAAGTTACACAATAGCAAGTATTAAAGTCATGCAACACAACCAATCACCACATTACCAAAAATCACACAACAAAGTGAGTAACCCACACATGGATTCCTCTCCATCAACACAAAAACGTGTTCCTCACCACCATGATAGGTTAAAGAGGATAATCTCCTTCTTACCTAAAGAGACAACAAAAGAAAGCAAGCTCCTTGATGCTTCCTTGTAATTTTCGTCCACCACCACCAATGAAACCCTAGGATAGTCAAACTCAAACAATCAACAACCAAAGCTTGAAAAGAGGAGTCCTTGATCACAAAGGTAACCAAGGATCATGAAAATGAGAAGAGAAACGATGAAAATCAAGAACTTTGCCTCAAAGCTTCAAGTTTTAGGGCTTGGTAGAAAGTGATGAAGATGGAAGAATCAAGAGATGATCACCAAAGAGAAAAGCTTGTATATGACAAGGAGATTCAAGAACCAAAGTTGGTTGGAGGGAACAAAGATGGATGGCCAAAATGGTGTGTATGGCCATGAGAATGGAGAGGAAGAATGGAGAAGAGGAAGTGTGAGTGAGAAAGGAGAAAAGTGAGAGTGAAAAGTGATGAAACTTTTTTTTTTGAAATGGTAAAGTGAAAAGTGAATGTGTAGTAAAGTGAAAAGATGACAATTTTTGGTCATCTTTTCCCCCCAAATTACCGTGGCGTCACAAAGGGAGAAGAGAGAAAAGGTGAAGCTTCCTTAAGAAGCTTCCTTAAGAAGCTTGGTATAAAGCTTCCTTGAGAAGTTTCACACACTTTTTGAAAAAGTCAAGGGTGTTGTCATGATGATGATGTCATCTTGGTGATGTCATGAAAGTACTCTCTAGAAAAGATGACTAACATTCTACTAAAGCTATTATCTAGTGGACAAAGATTACAGCTAGAAAAAATAGTATTTATCGTCCAATGGATAATAAAATGTTATTGAGATTTTATTTATCAGATAAAATCTTGAAAAATGAAAACTTCGTAAACTGTGTCCAGTCTCGGGTTTAGTAAGATCTCCCGCCGATGTTTCCACAGTCCAAAGTTTTTCAGCCTTGGGGAAAATATTTTATTTTCCCAGCCTTGCTCGGCGCACATACAAATTGAGAAATATATTAGCAATATCAAACAATTCAAGTAATTCTAGAAAAATTTACAAAAATCACAAATATTATAAAAAATATATATATCATGAAACAAACAATTTTTAGGGTGTTACAACATACACCTGATAAAGTCTAGTTTTGACTAAGGTAAGTGGAAAACTAGCAAACATGTTCATTTAACTCAACTTCTTATGTAAGGAACTAAATATCATGTTTCTTGTACTTTTTTCTAGCCCAACCTTGATGTTGGGAATCATGGATACATCACGCAGCGAAAAACAGAATTTGTAACACCCCAACTTTTGGGATAATTATAATATAGTCCCGAAATGTACTGTTTTGTGAATTCTGTGAGTAGTAAATTAAATTTGACTGTTCCGTGAGTGTACTTGACTGTTGTGTGTGATTTGCTCCGAGCCAGGGAAATAATAATTTTTTGGCCGGATAAATCTTATTTTAATTAATTGGAGCTAAGAGATCTTACTAAACCCAATTCTGATTGATATATATATTAATCTCGTAATTTTTTGGATTTAACTGTGTAATAAAATAATTTTATATTTTTATAATATTATTTTATATTACAAGATCTCTTGTCTCAAAAAAAAAAATCGCTTCGATTTGACCACAGATCTTTAAAAGTGCTATGGGACCCGCGTTTAGGAAAAACAGTCAACTGTGCTGACTGGACAATTTTTAACCAATGAGAGCAAGTCAACGAAAGGTAGGCTTGACTTTCTAAACCAATAGGAATTGGTCAACGAAGGAAGCAAAGACTTTCGTGTGGACCGTTGGATGAAGACTTAGTTAGGAAGCCTTTGATTTCAACCGTTGATCAAATCAATGGTGAGATTAGAATTCAAGATTTATGACTAATTCATATCTACCTTAGATCTAATCTATGGCTAGGAATTAAAGATGAATTAAGGGTTAGGATTAAGTCAAAAATTGTAGGCTTGACTTTGATTAGTAGCTAATTAAGCTTAATTTGACTAATTTAATTACTTAATTAACAAACTAAGTAAACTAGCTTAGTTATTAATGAGTTATAATTTAATTCTTAATTAGATATCTTAATTTTAATTAGAGATTATAATATATGTAATTATATGTCTAATTAATTAGTTATGTAATTGGATGATTAATTAAAATTGGTTAGGAAACTAAACCTAATTAATTATCTACTTAATTAGCAAGTAATTAGACTTGAATTAAAAACAAATTGAGACCTAAAGTGCCCTTGGACCACACGGTTTGCAGCAGCCTTGGGAGGCAATATTGGACAAGTTCTACATCATTCTTGAACCAATTAGCATGCACACTAGGTGGCCAAATGATGACATAAGCCATGTGCACCTAAATTGGATATTATTTGTTTCAAGTAAATCTCTTCATTTTCTCTATGTTATCCCATGGCAGCAGCCCACTCCCAATTTACATGCAATATTCATTTCTTTTCTCTCACCAAAAAGCTTTCAAGATATTCTCTCAAAATTCCCAAGAACACCAAGCACCATTCCTTTTCTATTTTCTCTTCTATTTTCGGCCAAGCACCAAAGTACTACCACCAATCTTCTATAATTTTTCCTCTTAGCTTTTCTTGAACCCAAATCCTATTCTAAACACTTTTTGTTCACAAAGTTTTCCCAAATTCCTACTCTATCTTGCCTAAAATTCCATTTCTTGCTTACTTACTTAAGGGTAAGTTTGGTTTCTATGGTTCAAAATTGAAATTTTGATTTTTCTAACCATGATTGTTCCATGATTTTTCTATTTTGTACCTTGTATGTGTTTTTACTAATTGTTTAAGAATTTTAGGAATTGTTTTGGAGCTTGTACGGAATTTAGAGGAAAGGAGGAGAACAAACCGATTAATTTGTCTACAAGAGGTAAGAGGAGATTTAATCTCATCAACCCTAAGTGGTGATGGGAAAATGGATTTGTTTGTGTATGGAATCCATAAGGATTCATTTGTGTGGTTGTTTATTGTATTTATTATTTATTTGTGTGATTGTTTAAATGCTTTCCTATTTGTGATTTATTTTGCTATGCATGATTATAGCTTTCATTATTTTTCTATGCATGTTTATGGCTTTAAAATATATTGTATGTATATTATATGTGAATATATAATTGCATGTGTTTATAATTATATATAATTGTATAATTATTAAAATAGGATGTGAATAACATGTACGATTTGCATGAGTGTTCCAAAGAACACACTATGAGGCTCACATGCCTTACATCCAAACAAAGAACCAAAATATTCTCAAGTAATTTTCTAAATTATTACTGATTTAAGGAATCTAGGTAAAATAATCAAATTAAAGTTGATTTAAGTTAATTGTGGCCAATATGCCATTTTAGTGTATAATTAAATGCCATTTTATTTTGATTTGGCCAACATGCCATTTTAATTGTTAAGATAGGTTAGGTAATTGTTTTATAACATAAATTGATTCCAAAGAATCATTGAGAAAATCAAAGGAATTAATTCTGTCCTAGAATTTTAACTTAGCAGAATTTAGTTTAAGTAAGAAATTAATCAGACACTTGAAAAATACCAACGTAGAGCTCATTCCATAAATTTTGAAGCGCGTTAGTAAGTTTCAAAGTGAAATTATTGGGTAAAAATAAAATAAACTATATTTAGAGGAAAATGTTAAAAATACCTTATACTGATTTTATAGGCAAAATGCTGCCAAAATTTACTAAAATCAGACGAATAAAATGAAGAGATTCCATACTATATTTAGAACACAAGAAAAATATTCTACGTATTTTAAATATACTAGATATAGTTTTACACATATTGAAAATAACAATTATAAGCTATTCGGTTAAGAAAATGAGTTAAAAATCCTACGCGATTGAGAAAATGATTTAAAAAGATTTTGAGATGTTTAAAAAATGTCAAAATATATTTACGCGATTTAAAAACGTTTGTGAAAACGATGAGATTGTGAAAATGCGATAAAATTCCTACGCGATTGGACAATACTGTGAGTTTTGCTGTCGAGCCAAAGTGGTGGACCCAAACATATTATAGTGTAGTACTGTCAGGTGGGACGTACTATACTCTGTTATTTTGTGACTAAGGGCATTTTGGTGATTTTTTGTAATTATGGTAAAATTTGGATAATAAGGGTATTTTTGTAATTTTAGATCATACTTAGAGTGTTGTGCCAATTTGGGTTATAATTGGTGATTGATTGACGAGGCGAATTACACCGTGTTTGGTGTGATAAGCATAGTGTGGTTCATTTATGAACTTGGAGGCATTAGTGTGCGGAGGATTCCATATGTGGACAGTGGTAGCACCTCTGGGCCATGGTAACGGGCAACACACTAATGATCTTGACAAGCACTATTCTTAATCGAGATCTTGAGGGGACTATTAAGTACTATGCCTGTGGTACACAATGTTGGACTGTGTACTGCTACACGATGTTTTGGACTGTGGGCTATAGACACGACGTATTGACAGTGCAATAGCTTGGTTGGGCAGCCATAAAGTATTTCTAGTTTCTTTTCGGATCATTCCCTCATATATCCGTGTTTAACTCCATGGAGTAGGAACGAGTCAGTGTGTGTATCATTCATCATCTGCATTTTAAATGTTTATTATGTTCATGCATTATTTGCATTTTACTGTTCATGCATCCTCTGCACTTTACTGTTTACCCTATTCTGTGATAAAATATATGATGTACTGTTTTAATATATATTATGTATGATATGTGTTATTTTAATATTTATTGCTTTAATATATTATGCATAATATAATGGTATGTGTTATTTTAATATGTATTACTTTGTTATATTATGCCTGAAATGTTGGTATGTGCTGTTGGAATATTTGTTTGTATTGTCGTTTTCTTTATTGCCATGCGGGTAATGGTGTAGATTGTCTCACATCTCTATATGTTTTCTCGATATTATTATATTATTTCCATAAAGAGTTTGAGGAAGAGGGAGAGGAACAGCCCCTTGAGATACAGTATCCGGACGAGCGACACCAAGTGGGCGAGCTATACGAGGAAGAGGAGTTGGTAGATCACACTGATCATCAAGACTGATCTTGAGATCATGGCACTGCCAGGATTCTTCGGGTTCGTGAGACTGGAGTTTCACGGGGGTTCCGAGGCGTGGCGTATGCATGAGGACCGAGGGACAGTAGCTTATGTGGGACGATTGACTGTGTCCCTATGTAGAGAGTATGACAGAGAGGTCATATTCACTACTATGCTTTATTTACATTTAGAGTTACCTCTGACTCTTAGGCGTTACTGGCAAGGAATACTCCATGCGCCTAGTGAGCTCAGTAGCGAGTCAACCGCTCGGACTCGTGTCCGTAGTACTATGGGACCTAGAACTATGGGACCTCCAGGAGCTCTGAATTACGAGGATCTTTCTGAGGATGATCCATCGGAGGATTAGAGAGCTCTGAGGTGCACTTGGGCAATACTATGTCTTAGTTTTATGTTGTCTTTTACTGTTTTGTCAAATGCTTGTAGATGTAAATTATGCGTGTACTAAAGGAAAATCACATGTATATTATGGTGAGTTTATGTTTCTTATATTTTGTGTTCGGTGTTATTTTATTTAATGATATAATTAAAAAAGGAAAAAATATACATATACCACAAATATTATTTAAGTATCAAAATATTTTTACAACTTGGGTAAGGATTTTATTTATTTTTATTTTTCTGCATCATAAATGTGACATCCCCAGAAAGGGTGTTACAGAATTCCCACTAAGGATCGATGCGAAAAAGTTATAATCCGAGTTTTTAAATTGTTTACCTCTTGAAGCGTGAACAAAAGGAAGTGACATGAATCACCAACACCGTAACAGCGACGATGTCTCTGCAGTATCCACATGAACAGACTCACAAACATCCAACGTCCACAAATAGGAGTCCCACGTCTCTCACACAGTGCTAGCTCTAAAGAGAAGAGAAGAACCTGTCACTCTCTCACTTATTGTTTCTGTCAAGTGCGGCTAGGGTTTGTAAATATGTGCCTTAGCAGCCCCCTTAGCAGTACTATTTATAATAGCGACTGCCTTAAGTGAGTGTGAGAAGCAGCAAGGTAAGCTGTGTAACCCTAAACTCATCTGTTATGAGTCCGGCCCACATTTAAATCAGAGTCCAACTTGGATATATTGCTCTAATTTATTCTGCTTTTTGTGTGTGACCCTACAGGTTCTCATAACATTGGAAGTAATATTAAAATCCCTTTTTAATATTACAAGCAGTGAGCGGTATCTAGCAACACATCACTGCTACCCAAGTAATGAGAATGTTGTGATTTGATATAACCTCTCTGTGACCAATGTTCCCGTGTCGTTTAGTCTTTTTGTCAAGATATTTAGATTGAACACAAGGCATGAAATGCGTCACCCTTGTATAGTACAATCCTTCATTTCCTGATACTTGAGTAGACTTTGTAATAACAAATAAAATCAATATCTCATATTGACTCATTTGAGCATGGCCATGCATTTTGCAGTCTCACTCAATCAGGGGGCCTAAAGATTTTGTTCCTGTTATGTAGGAGTGACAAATCTCATCTAGGTCACTCACATCCCTCTGCATGATTCGCGGTATGTCCAATAACCAAATTTATAATCACCTTATTACAGATGACATTTGATGGCATTAAAACACACAACTCCTCATGTAGGAATCGTAGTTATTTCAGGTCAAAGGACCACAGACACCATTGTCATTATGAGATTTGCTTATGACACTCACTTAACGATCCATGTAGCGTTCTCATAGTGGGTCAGTCCAGTACATCATTACTCTAATATGTACCCATGTGAAGACTTAATATCTCATCCATGACTCGTGAGATGTGGTCATCAGTCTACGCACATACTACTCTCAATGCATTATTGTTATCTTAATTAACAATAATACTTGACTAAGGACATTTAAGTATAGTGTTCTAATTTTATTCAATAGGATCTCATGATCAAGTCAACCACTTGATGTTCTATGGCATCAAACTTACTATTCTAAGGACTTTATTATGTTTATTAAAAAGAACACAATAAATAAAATGCCTCATATATTAAAATTAGCATAATAGAATGTATATAAATATAGACAAAATGTATCAGCCTCTAGGGTATACACTAACACTTGATTATCAAGGGAGCAAAACCTTACTAGTACATTTTTGGCTCTACTTTAATACTATAGGAGCATATCATGCACAAAGTTAGACAATTAATGCCATACAAGCTTAGAATAGTTGTATCTAATACTCCCTTTCACCATATCACAAGTGACACTAAATGCAACTCCATATTGCTTATGGTTCTAGATACACTACTAAGGCAATTCACAATTAGAGGATGCATCAAAGATTTTCACATGTCTTGACATTTTCTAGTTTAGTAGCTTAGAAATGCTGATTTTCAAGAATGCACCAAATGTACATTCTAACTGAAATTTTTTTGAAATTTAATAAGAAAATAGCCTCATCTCATATCTTTCAAATGAAATAAACCCTACTTCATTTGGTTAAGTGTGGAAAAAGTTATGCAAAAAAATGCAGAAGCTGAAACATGGCACTAGCTATTTTATCCGAATCTGACCTTACTTTAAATTGAAGCTGGGAGCGAATGAAGAGTTCAAAAATTCTGAAATTTTTACCTCTTATAACCTTATATGTTAGCTTCAAAATTCCACTAGTCTCATGTAATTACGACCTTGGACAAAAAGTTATGTAATCTAGTATACTAGGTATCAGTTTACTTATTTCTGCAAAATTTGTCTCATATTCAAACTGAAATTGGTGCTATTTGGATTATTTTAAAAATCTAAAATTTTTATTACAAGAAGCCTTATGTCTTAGATTTCAAATGAAATAAGAAGCAAGTCATTTCGATATCTATAGCTTAAGTTATGCAACTAATACCATAGGCTGTCAGAGTGAGGTTTTTACAGAATCAACTGCTGGTCATTGGGCGCCTAGGCGCCAGTAGGCCAGAAACAACATTTCCCCTATTTTCTTCCTCTCCAACCAGATTCTAACTCATGCAAATCAATTCCTAGGTGCTTTCCAACACCACAATCATGTTGTGATCCTCAAACATACTCTTGGCTCATTGAAACATGGATTGATAATTAAACCTTAAATCTCTAAAAACCCATTTTCTAACTTATAACACATGAAGACTTAAAGAGGTCTAGGGGATGAAAGACAACAACCATATACTAGACAAGCTAGAAACAATCCATTTTCAACCATTGAAGTCCAACATCAACCACAAAAATCACATCTCAACTTAAGACCCATTTTTTGTTTATCATGCATAAATATGCAGCAAAAACAAAGAAAGGGAAAAGGTTGAAGAGTAAAGGAAAATCCCCCTACCTCACCTGTCTTCAAGCTTGGCCTTACTTCCTTTTCTTTCTCTTCTTCTTTCCCTTCCTCTTTTCTCTTTATTTCCCTTTCTTTTTTCTCTCGTTTTTGTTTATTTCTTTTCTGCTGAAGACCAACATGAGAGACTGAGGAAAAAAGACAAAATAAAGGATAAGGACATTGGACTTTAGGGGTGGTTGTTGAAACTTTATATCTGTTAAGGACACTTTGATTTTACCAAATCAGGTTTCCTAACTTTAAAAGGTATTAGAATAAATTCTAGGATTCATCTTATTTCTTGTTTCACCATTTCCATAAGCTTCCATATTTGCACTAAGTCTACTCGATATTAAAACACTCACTCGGTATGCTTAAAAATACCAAACGGACATACTTTACCCTCAAACTTTAACTACATCATTCTTAACTCATTTGTGACCTGGAAATAAATTATCCTCATTTATTTCCCTCAACTTAACCTTTAAAACCATAATCTTAGTCATTTTAAGCCACTTTCCACCTTCTGTGTTGCGGTAAAGTGCCTAAACTAACTCAATTTGTCACAAAACTTCACAAGCATGTCAAGCAAGTATTAGGCTGCCCTTGTAACCCTATACAACTCTAATATGTTATCGAGGGTGTTACAAATTGCAATGCTTGACATCTTTACAAAAAAATTTCCTTGCTGTGATTTTTACTGTTTATTCATTACTTGAGGACAAGCACTCCTTTGACCTAGGCTGAGTGCTTTCTCACTCTTTAGCAATGCATTAATGTTTATGGAATGCTAATGACAAACTGAATTCTATTATTCGATAAGCTCTCTAAGCCCTTTTTCGAACAACATTGAAAATACTTTCACTTGGTTTTGCCTTTAAAAATAACTTTGCCTTTTTCAATCATAATCGAAAAATATGTGACAATTGTCGAGATTACCAAATTTAAATCAATTTATAACCGATTTACCAAAACTACTTGCAGCATAAGGTAACACCGGGTCGAGCCCATAGATCACTCTAATTATGAAGTTAGATTAAGAGGTTAATAAACAGGGGAGAAATTTTTGCAAGATTAAACAATAAAGAGCAATTAAAATGAGTAAACAAAATTAGAAAAATAACCAATCCAAGAGAATTAACCAATCTTGATTTTAATCCATCCTTGATCTTTATAGATCGTTCAACTATCAACCAAATCCTTGATCTTAGATCACATCAAGACGCCTTTCAATGATCCATGGATCTTCTACTAGAAACGCTTCTAGAATTCAATTAATTAAGGTTAGATAAATTAAGCATCCATCCAAAACCCAAATTAACTTAAAAACCAAGATCCAACCAAGCTAAACATTCATCAAACACCTTTGATGCATTGTTTTGCCTCTGAATTCATCTCTTGGCACATGATAATTATGCAATTAACATATGCAAATCCCAATCAAATTAAGCATTAAATCAGAATTTAAACAAGAGAAGAAGAGAAAGAGAAACTTGATTAATAGATAAATTTTATAACAATTAAAACAAGATCTCAAGATTAATTATCAAGAATGTCAATCTCTTAGATTGATTAAAGAAGTTTAGTTCTCCATAGCCATCATCATTGGAGAACCTTCAAGAACCATGAAAATGAAAATAACAAAGAGAGAGGAGGAGAGGAAGAGAAGAAGAGAAGTCTCAAAATCAAAAACTAAAACTGCAATAACCACCCTTCTACATAGAAGCTCTCCATTATTTTATCACAAATCTGATTGTTCTCCTCTTAATCATCCACTAAGAGTCAAAAGTGGTTCACCCACTTTTGTTAATTATTCCTCCATTATTTTCTCCAATGAATAACAAGGTGTGTCTCCCACCTTCTAATGAATTATTTTCTCATTATGAAAATGTGTCTCCCACCTTCCAATGATTCCTCCACTTTTTTCACGTTTCCATCTTTTGGATTTCTGTCACAATCTCTAATTCAAATCAAGTCCATCAGATAGCCTTTGAAGTAAGCTTTCGAAGGAGTGCTCACATACTTAATTTGGGCTTGAAATGAGTGAGATATGCCCAAAATAGTAAAGGTGTGTCTAGAATTCGTAACAGTACTGCTGGTCCAACTTCAAGACTGTATTTGACCACTTAAACATTTGAATCTTCCAATTTGACTTTCACAAAACTTGTAGATATTTTTCTCATTCCTAGCATATAAAGAACATCAAAATCAGAGATCTACAACTCAAGTTATGGTCAAAATACTAAACCAATGTCAATATGCATTAAAATCTGAAAATTTTGCTTTAAAGCCCAATTCAACCCAATGATCTAAATGAGTGCTAAGACCACTTAATTACAATCTAGACATCATTAATAAGGTAATTGTGTGAATATTAATATGTTAAAAATCATAATTATCAATATGCTAGTCGAATACTTTCATAGTATGTTCGAGTAGCCTTGAAATCATGCCAATTGAATAGCTTTCTTAGTCTATTCGGTTAGCCTTAAACATACCATTCTGAAATGGTCTATTCGAATAGCTCTCTTAGTCTATTTGATCAACATCGAAGATAGTCCATTCTAAACTTTTCAAATAGCTAACGAAATATTTCAATTAACATCGAAATCATACTAAATCAAATAACAGACTTAGTCTACTTGATTAGCACTAGTAATATGTTTTTCCAAATTATGCTGATCAAATAGCTCAGCTAGTCTATTCGATTAGCCTTGAAATTCATGCCATTCGAATTGCTCACTTAGTTTACTCAGTTTATCATTGAAATCATGCAAATTCAAATAACTGACACATCAAAAATTTGGAAGAATTTGTAATATTATTCGAATTGCCCTTTGGCCTATTCGAACAAAACACTACAGAAAGACTTTCTATTCAAATTTCCCATTAGCCTGTTCAAATAGAACACTACAGAAAGACATTCTAGATCTTCAGAATAACTATTTTCCTATTTATTTCATCTTTATACCAATCCCTTTTACTACAAACATCTATTTATATCATAAATCATGTAGTAAAGTATTGGAAAATCATCAACAACAAGTTCTGGTAGTCATGTTCATGCATATATATGTCCATGCAAATATATGCTAAATTCTTATAAAACATATCTCTTATTACACTCAATCATGATTTTTCTTTGAGTATCATGCAAAACTCAATTCTGTCCATTCTTTTCTAGTTCTCATGAACAAAGAATGATAAAACATATAAAATTAAACACAACTACCCCTTACCTCAGTTCCCTATGGATGGAGTTCTATTCTTTAACTTGTTATTCCCTTGGTTCTTACTTCTTCCTCTCCTTCTTCTTTCGATCTACTTTCTTTTTCCTCATTTTTCTTTTCTTTTCTTTCTTCTTTGTTTCCTTTTTTCGTTCTTATCTCTAACTTTTCTTCTTTTTTCTACTGCTAACAGCCGTGTGAAATGAAAGAAAGTGAGAGATATACATGCATAAAGTCAAAGACGGTGGGAAAGGTGGGATTAAGTTAATATCTTTGACTTTCGGTATACTTTGAAAGTTTTATACCTTTTATAGATATTTTAATCTTTTGTATAAACCAAACTGCCATTCTCTCTTATATTAAGTATTAATACACTTCTATAACCAAATTAAAACTAATAGATTAGGGAGAATGTTACATTTCTCCCCTCCTTTTTAAAATTTTGTCCTTAAAATTTCTTACTTCATGTAAAAAGTTCAGGATAGTCTTGCTTCATGTGGGACTCCAACTTCCAAGTATCTTCCTCTATGCTAATCCCATCCTATATAACCTTCACCAAAGGAATCTGCTTTCCTCTGAGCTTTTTGACTCCTCTGTCCATGATCCGCACAGGTTTAATCACATATGTTAAGTCATCTTTTAATTGTACTAATTCAATTTTAATAATGTGTGAAGGATTTGGAATGTATTTTCTAAGTTGAGAAACATGAAAGACATTATAAAGGTTGGATAGGTTAGGTGGTAAGGCTATTTGGTAGGCTATGAGTCCTATTTTCTTCAGGATTTGGTAAGGACCAAAAAACTGAAGGCTTAACTTTTTGGTTTTCAAAGCTCTACCGACTCCTTTAGTAGGAGTGAATCTTAGAAAAACATGTTCTTTTTCCTTAAACTCTAGTGATCTCCTTCTCTTATCAGCATAGTTTTTTTTTACCTATTTTGAGCAATAACTAATCTATTCCTGATCATCTTTATTTGTTCTGTGGTTTGCTAGACTAATTCAGGACCTAGGATGGTTCTCTCTCCTACCTCATACCAACATATTGGTAATCTACATTTCCTACCATATAAAGCCTTATGTGGTGTCATTCATATGCTGGTGTGTTAGCTATTATTGTAGGAAAATGCCACTAAAGGTAAGAATCTATCCCAGCTACCCTGTTGCTCAAGTACACAAGCCCCAAGCATATCTTCTAGGGTTTGGATAGTCCTCTTTGTTTGGCTATCTGTTTGTATGGTGGTAAGCTGTGCTAAAACTTAACTTAGTCCCATAAGCTTTTTGCAAGGCTCCCCAAAATCTATATGTGAATCTAAGATCTCTATTAGATACTATGCTTATGGGGATTCCATGTTGTGGATAAATGACCCTGGTATGTTTTGATTAATGACTAAACTTAACATGATTATTACTTTGATTCACTAACTACTTGCCAAACTTGACTTTTTCAATGAGATTTAATGGAGTAGGAAAAGTGGATGCAAAGGATCATAGAGCAAAGCATTTCAATGTGAGGAAAACTTGAAGAAGGAGCATCATGAAGAAGGAATTCAAGGAAGATCATTAGGAACCTTTTTGTAAAGAAAAGACTTAGTATAATTCTTTAATCGAGTTCTCTAAAATAAGTAAAAATGGTTTTCAAAAGTAAAAATGAACTAAGAATGAAAAAAGTTAATTAATAAGTCTATACATCTATGTGTAGATCAATGTACTTTCAGTTAATTGACTAACTTTTAATGAAAACCTAAGTGTACATCTATGTATAAGTGTTATACATCTATGTATACATCGATTAATTCTGGACGTACTTGGTCAGTATGCATTTTTGCATCTATACATCGATTGGTACATCGATGCATAAGCCAAAATAGAAGCAAGGACTTTTAAAATAGTCATACAATCGATTAGGTAATCGATGTATAAACTTCTAGGCTGAAATTAGAAGTGTTTTTCAAGAACAACATTAATGTATTAATGTGTGTATCACTGAAGATCAAGAACATCCAAGAACATAATCGATTAGGTAATCGATGTACACACGTTGTAAGAAATGAAATTTTGTTTAATACATCTGTGTACTAATCGATTGACTGATAACAGAATTCTTTTTTATAAGTTTGTTTTGATCTAAGTGACTTGTAAAGTGTGTCCAACGAATCTATTTTGAAATATACTTATATAAGGACATTGGCAAGCACTTTCTCAATAACAACTCATTCAAAATTTGAGATCAAACGCACAAGTATAAAGAGAGAGCTTTTCATTGAAAAATTGAGTATTTTTCTGTAGAGCTTCAATTTGTAATATTTGATTTTCTTAGAATCTGATTCAATCTTTTCATATTATAAAAGAGAGAAAAGAGAGAAGGTTTTCTCGCTGATTAAATCAAGAGTAGAAGGGACTCTTGGTGCTGTATAAGAGTAGAAGGGACTCTTGTGGGAATTGCAAGATTACTTTGACTGGAAAAGCTATCATTTGGGTAGAAGGAACCAAGAAGTAAAGCTTGTGTAAAGAATCTTGTAAATTGATTTTTAATAGTGGACAAAACTCACAGTTTTGTGGGAACTGGATGTAGGTTACCAGAGGAGGTAGCTGAACCAGGATAAATCTCGGTTTATAATTTTCTCTATCCCTTAACTCTTTATTTACTTTATTTTTGAATATATGAATTAAGCAATATGTTAGGGTTGCTTGCATGATTTGATTAGTTTTGATCTTGCTCATATCTGAAATCAATCTTATTGTTAATAGTTCTTTATAAGTTTCAAGTCTTGATAGAAATACATTTTGCAAAATTACATTTTGGTTTGTTGGTTGACAAAATCTTTTTCATAGTTATAGAAAAGAATCAGTTTTTGAAAAATAGGAAAAAGTTTCAAACTTATCATACTCAATTCAACCCCCTTTCTTGAGTATTACGAAGCCACAACCAACAAGTGGTACCAGAGCTTTCACTCTTGTGTAAAGCTTAACAGCTTAAGAAGATGGCTTCAAATGACATCTTGGGAGAAAAGGCTTCCTTGGCAAGACCCCTTGCTTTCAATGTCACTGCCTATATGTATTGAAAAAAAAGGATGCTAATATTCCTTGAGGCTAGTGGCATTGATGTATTAGATGCTGTTGAGAATGGTTCATACATTCCTCACACTCTTGATGCAAATGGCACCAAGAAAGAAAAACCTAGAAGTGAATGGGATGATGATGACAAAAAGAGAGTAGGTTATAATGCTAAAGCTAAGAATATTATAATTGCTGCCTTGAGTTATGATGAATTTTTCAGGATTTCAAATTGTAAGACAGCCAAGCAAATATGGGATACGCTGCAAATTAATCTTGAAGGAACTAGTGATGTAAAGAGAGCAAGAATGAACTCACTCATGCACGAGTATGAACTCTTTCACATGAAGAATGGTGAAGACGTTAATGATATGTAAAGGAGGTTCACTCACATAGTGAATTAGCTGAATGGACTTGGAAAAAGCATTTTAAATGAACAACAAATCAACAAGATTATGAGATGTTTGACAAGAGAATGGCAACCAAAAATTACTGCTATAGTTGAATCAAATTAATCTTGATAGTAGCTGCTCCAAACATATGACTGGAGATATCACAAGGTTCTCATCCTTCACTCCCAAACAAGGTGGAAGTGTCACCTATGGTGATAACAACAAAGGAAGGATATTAGGAGTTGAAACAATTGGAAGAAGTACAACTACCAAGATAGAAGATGTACTATATGTGGAAGGACTCAAGCACAATTTACTAAGCATTAGCCAACTATGTGATAAAGGTTATAAGGTATTCTTTAACTCTAGTAGTTGCATTATAGAAAACAAGTATGATAGTAATGCAAAGCTGATAGGTAATCGATTGAATAACATATACATGATAGATTTAGAGAGTATTTCTACTAGTGATGTATGTTGTTTAATATCTAAGGAAGAGGAGAATTGGCTATGGCATTGAAGAATAGGACGTATTCATATGGATCATCTAAACAAACTCAATTCTAAAGAATTAGTAATTGGACTTCCAAAAATTAAGTTCTCAAAAGATGATTTATGTGATACATGCCAAAAGGGCAAGCAAACTAAAGTATCTTTTAAGACTAAGAATATAGTTTCAATTGAAAGACCTTTACAACTACTGCACATGGACTTATTTGGACCCTCTAGGACCAAACGTTTTGGAAAAAATTTGTATGCATTAGTTATAGTTGATGATTACTCTAGATTTACATGGACCTTCTTCTTAGCACATAAGAATGAAGCTTTTACAGCTTTTAAGAAAATGGCTAAGTTAGTACAAAATGAAAAAGGCATGAAAATATCGTCTATAAGGAGCGATCATGGTGGAGAATTTCAAAATGAAGAATTTGATAATTTGTGTGAAGAGTTGGGAATTCAACATAATTTCTCTGCTCCAAGAACTCCACAACAAAATGGAGTTGTGGAAAGAAAAAATAGATCTTTAGAAGAAATAGCAAAAACTATGTTGAATGACTCAAACATGCCAAAATATTTTTGGGTAGTTACTGTAAACACAGCTTGCTACTTAATGAATAGAGTCTTGATAAGACCAATTCTGAAAAAGACTCCATATGAACTCTATAAAGGTAGAAAACAAAATGTTTCACATTTCCATGTCTTTGGTTGTAAGTGTTTTGTACTAAATAATGGAAATGACAATCTAGGAAAGTTTGATCCTAAAGTTGATGAAGGAATCTTTCTAGGTTATTCATCATTTAGTAAAGCTTTTAGAATTTTTAATAAAAGAACATAAACAATTGAAGAATTTGTACATGTTACATTTGATGAAACTAACCCCAAAAGGTTGGGAAAGGAATTTGTTGATGATGTTGCAGAAACTTTAGAAAAGATTTAACTTAAGGAAAAGCAGGACAATGCCAAAGTGGATGAAATAGTAGAAATTTCAGGAGAGGCTAAACATGAAGATCTACCTAAAGAATGGAAGACTGCAAGGAATCACCCTCTGGACAACATAATTGGTAAAATATCCAAAGGGGTAACCACTACACATTCTTTAAGAAATGCATACAATAATATGGCTTTTGTATCACAAGTTGAACCTCAAACTATAGATGAAGCAATTAGTGATGAAAACTGGACTATGGCAATGCAAGAAGAACTTAATCAGTTTGAAAGAAATAAAGTTTGGAAACTTGTTCCAAGACCCAAGGATAAATAAATAATTAGTACAAAATGGGTGTTTAGGAATAAGCTTGATGAAAATGGTATTATAGTAAGGAATAAAGCTAGATTAGTAGCCAAATGCTATAATCAAGAATAAGGAATTGGCTATAATGAAACATATGCACCTGTGGCTAGATTAGAAGCGATTAGAATGCTGTTAGCATATGCATGTATCATGGATTTTAAATTATATCAAATGGATGTTAAGAGTGCATTCCTAAATGGATATTTATAAGAAGAGGTGTATGTAGGTCAACCCCCTGGATTTGAAATAAATGAATTTCCTAATCATGTGTATAAACTCATTAAAACCTTGTGTGTACTTAAACAAGCTCTAAGAGCTTGGTATGAAAGGCTAAGTAATTTCTTACTTCAAAAAGGATTTATAAGAGGAAAAGTTAACACAATACTATTCACTAGAAGAAAAGCACAAAACATACTACTTGTTCAAATTTATGTTGATGATATTATATTTGGTTCTACTAATGAATCTTTGTGTAAGGAATTTGCCAAACTAATGCAAAACGAGTTTGACATGTTTATGATAGGAGAGCTTACATTCTTCCTTAGACTACAAATCAAACAATGTGATGATGCGACTTTTATAAGCCAAACTAAGTACTACAAAGAACTATTGAAGAAGTTTGGAATGGAGAATGCAAAGGAAATGGCTACTCCAATGAGTCCATCATGCTACTTGGACAAAGATGAGAAAGGTAAATCAGTAGATATTTCAAAGTACAGAGGTATGATTGGTTCTTTACTCTATCTAACTATGAGTAGACCTAATATAATGTTCAGTGTTTGTATGTGTGCTAGATACCAATCTAATCCTAAGGAATCACACTTAACTACTTTAAAAAGAATCATGAAATACTTATTAGGAACTAAAGAAATAAGATTATGGTATGCTAAAGGATCAACATGTAACTTAGTAGGATATTCTGATTTTGACTTTTCTAGATGCAAGTTAGATAGGAAAAGTACTAGTGGAACTTGTCACCTTCTAGGAAACTCATTAGTTTCTTGGTTTAGCAAGAAACAAACAAGTGTGGCTTTATCAACTGCTGAAGCAGAATATGTTGCAGCTGGAAGTTGTTATGCACAAATTCTTTGGATGAAACAACAACTTATTGACTATGGTGTTCTCTTAGAGAAAGTTCCAATCAAATGTGATAATACTAGTGCTATAAATCTCACTAAGAATCCTATAACGCATTCAAAAACCAAACACATTGAGATAAAACATCATTTTATAAGGGATCACATTCAAAGTGGAGATATAATCATTGAATATATTGATACATCTAAGCAATTAGCTGATATTTTCACTATACCATTGGCTAAAGAAAGTTTTTTCTACATAAGAAGAGAATTAGGAATAATTGATCCTACTATGCTTGATGTTTTGAATGTTGAATGCATGATAATTTGATGTTTGATGTTTGTACATCGATTAAACAATCGATTATTTTAATCAAATAGGTACAAGATATCAAATACATCGATTGACAAATAGATTGATCTGCTATGAAAATATGAAAATTCCAATTCGATCTGCTATACATCGATTATCACATCGATTGAATTACTAATCTAAGATACACTATTCATCGTAAGTGCCTATGCATCGATTGATACATCGATTATAAATGGATTCAAAGTTTGATCCTGTGTATACATCAATTGTGACATCGATTGAGTGATAGTTTTAAAATTTAGGACTCACTGACTTACCCTATACATCGATTTATACATCGATTGGGTGTATGCTGGAATTGTTGGACTCTCTGACATTGCTTATACATCGATGCACACATCGATTGAGTTCAAGTTTTCAGAACTTGGTACTCTCTAACTTCGGTTATACATCGATTAATACATCAATGTGCCTGGTTTAAAGTTCAAATTCTGATGCTAAGTACATCAATTAGCACGTGTGTACAAGAGGAAAAACCTTTTAATACATCGATTGGATAATTGATTGACTGATCTGGGTTTATAAATTTCAATCCTTCCCTCCAAATTTTTCACTTTTCAAATCAAAGTTTCAAAGACCCAAACCCTAGTAGAGCTCAAAATCATCTCCAATGGCTCGTGTCAAGCAACCTGGACCCTCTACACCTGTTCCCTCTAACTCCACATCTTCTTTCTCAACTCAATCTTCCACACCTCAACATGTTTCACCCAAAGCAACCCCTGCACGCCCTAAAAGAAAAGGAACTGAGAAAACTCAGACTTCTCAAAGGATTGATAAGCTTCCAATCAAATGCTTGAAGATGACACAAGACAAGGGCAAAAAGGTAGCTGAATCTTCAATACCAGCACCCAAGAAACAAGAAAAGAAGAAGAAAGTGCTGAAAGAAACACCTAAAAAAAAGACTGTTCAAAAGAAGAGAAAAAGAACAGAGGAAGAAGATGAAGATGATGAAGGAGTTACTGAGATTGAACTTCTCAAGAGGTATTTTTCTGATGAGGAGTACATCATGCTTTATAAGAATAATTTTAAAAATAGGGATATTCACGAGGCTAGGACTGTAGATTTCAACTTTTTTGAAGTCAATGAGTTTACTTTTCACAAGATTTTAGAGGAGTATAAGCTGAGTGAATTTCTGAAAATTAAAAGTGATATTTACCCTACATTAATCAAAGCATTTTACTGTACATTTGAGATGGACAATAAGAGATTTTCTACTGAGGTAAAGAACATAAGAATTGAGATGACTTTTGATGAGTTTGCTCAATTTACTGGACTAGATTACAAAGGAAGTAATTTTGCTAGCACTAGACCTGACAGTGTATGGATTAAGAACTTTGATAAAGAAGAAGCAATGAAGGTGCTTCTAGTTGAAAATGCACCAGAAGGAAGACCGATCAATTTCAGCTCTATGCACATTCAACATAGGCTCTTGCAATATGTGCTGAGCAGGATTCTTTTACCAAGATCTGAAAATCATGTTGTGTTGCAGAATAATGATATTCTGCTACTCTGGGCTATGATACAGAAGAAGCAGTTGAGTTGGAGCTTCATAATTGCCAGGCACATGCTGAATTGAAAAATCAATGGAGCCACCCTACTCTATCCTGGATTAGTGGTGAGATTGCTAGAGCATTTTGAAGTCTCTCTAGATAATGAAGAGAGGTTTCAGCCTAGGCAGGTCACTCACAAATTTGGTAAAGAGACCATTAGCAAGATGAAGCTTGCTAAAGTGAATGAAGAGTGGGTTAGGATAGTTGGTGAAGAGCCAAGAACTGCTGTGGAAAACTCAGAGCTGAATAGCAAGATGGACAAGCTTATCCAAATGTTTCAAAACTTTGAGAATAGGCAAATTAAACATCATTTGATGTTAAAATAGTCTATTGATTATCTAAATATCAGATTTAACACATTGGAAGGCCAAATGGCCACTTTGCATCAAAATCTAGGCATTTCCATCACTGTACCTCTAGAAGTTCATCCCACTTCTGAAGATGTTGTGAACATGGCTAGAGAAGTTGCTACTGTTGCACCTGAAGAAGAAGGTAATCCTGAAGAACAAAACTAAGCCACAAAGACACCTTGAAGAACCAAAGACTAATGAAGATGTTTAGATCTTAGGATGTCTTAAGTGTGTCTATAATGTTGTTAACATACTATTTTTGATGTTTTTGTTTTACTGTTTTCTATTTCAATCTTTCTTTTAACAATGATGAATATAAATGACTAGCTAACTTGTTTTGATTATGCTGATATGAATGAATGAATTTATGATATCAATGAATGGTTAAATTTCTAGTATGTACCTTGTTTTACATGCTTTTATAGCATGATTATTATTTTGAATCTCCTACACATGTTCTTTTTTGATAATGACAAAAGGGGAGAATGGGTATCATACTAAAATAAAATAACTTGAACTAATGATCTAAAATAATGATGCAATGATTCTATACATATTTAAATGATAAGAACTGTCAATTAGACAGGGGGAGTAAATGGTAAACAACTACTGCTTTTTAATTACTGTGATATTTCTAATTACTTCCTAAGATATATTGAATGTTAAACATGTTATATATGTAATATGTATGGTAAGTTTGTCATCAATCAAAAAGGGGGAGTTTGTGGATAAATGACCCTGATATGTTTTGATTAATGACTAAACTTAACATGATTATTACTTTGATTCACTAACTACTTGCCAAGCTTGACTTTTTCAATAAGATTTAATGGAGTAAGAAAAGTGAATGCAAAGGATCATGGAGTAAAGCATTTCAATGTGAGGATCATGAAGGAAAACTTGAAGAAGGAGCATCATGAAGAAGGAATTCAAGGAAGATCATTAGGAACCTTTTTGTAAAGAAAAAACTTAATATAATTCTTTGATTAAGCTCTCTAAAATAAGTAAAAATGGTTTTCAAAAGTAAAAATGAACTAAGAATGAAAAAGGTTAATTAATAAGTCTGTACATCTATGTGTACATCAATGTACTTTTAGTTAATTAACTAACTTTTAATGAAAACCTAAGTGTAGATCTATGTATAAGTGTTATACATCTATGTATACATCGATTGATTCTGGACATACTTGGTCAGTATGCATTTTTGCATCTATACATCGATTGGTACATCGATGCATAAGCCAAAACAGAAGCAAGGACTTTTAAAATAGTCATACAATCGATAAGGTAATCGATGTATAAACTTCTAGGCTGAAATTAGAAGTGTTTTTTAAGAACAACATTGATGTATTAATGTGTGTATCACTCAAGATCAAGAACGTCCAAGAACACAATCGATTAGGCAATCGATGTACACACGTTGTAAGAAGTGAAATTTTGTTTAATACATCTGTGTACTAATCGATTGACTGATAACAAAATTCTTTTTTATAAGTTTGTTTTGATCTTAAGTGACTTGTAAAGTGTATCCAACGAATCTATTTTGAAATATACTTATATAAGGACATTGGCAAACATTTTCTCTATAAAAACTCATTCAAAATTTGAGATCAAACACACAAATATAGAGAGAGAGCTTTTCATTAAAAAACTGAGTATTTTTCTGTAGAGCTTCAATTTGTAATATTTGATTTTCTTAGAATCTGATTCAATCTTTTCATATTGTAAAAGAGAGAAAAAAGAGAAGGTTCTCTCACTGATTAAATCAAGAGTAGAAGGGACTCTTGGTGCTGTGCAAGAGTAGAATGAACTCTTGTGGGAATTGCAAAATTGCTTTGACTAGAAAAACTGTTATTTGGGTAGAAGGAACTAAGAAGTGAAGCTTGTGTAAAGAATCTTGTAAATTGATTTTTAATAGTGGACAAAACTCACAATTTTGTGGGGACTGGATGTAGGTTACCAGAGGAGGTAGCTGAACTAGGATAAATCTCAGTTTGCAATTTTCTCTATCCCTTAACTCTTTATTTGCTTTATTTTTGAATGTATGAATTAAGCAATATGTTAGGGATGCTTGCATGATTTGATTAGTTTTGATCTTGTTCATATCTGAAATCAATCTTATTATTAATAGTTCTTTTTAAGTTTCAAGTCTTGATAGAAATACATCTTACAAAAACACATTTTGGTTTGTTGGTTGACAAAATCTTTTTCATAGTTATAGAAAAGAATCAGTTTTTGTAAAATGGGAAAAAGTTTTAGAAACTTATCATACTCAATTCAACCCCCCCTTCTTGAGTATTACGAAGCCACAACCAACAGATGCAACCTAATAATTTCTTGCAAGTACAATTGAGCTAGTTTATCTAAAGAAAAGTTAGCTTTAATAAGCAAAAAGTGGGCATATTTAGTTAATCTATCCACTATGACCCATATGGCATCATATTGCAGTTGGGTTTTAGGTAGCCCTAATACAAAATCCATTGTAATACATTCTCATTTCCACTTAGGAATCTCTAAGGGTTTGATTTAAGTGCCAAGCTCAACTAATTAACAAAATTTCAGTTCTACCGATAACTTGTAGCACAAGGTAGCGAATCGATTCGTTTCTCGAGGATCAAGGTACTAATCAAACCAAATCAAGGTTAAATAGGGGGGAGATTGTGTATGCAGAATGTAAGAAAAATCAAATTGTAAAGCAACCAAATCAAGAAACTATCTAAAACCTAGTTGGCTTGTTATTGATCACTACACATGCATATTAATTGAATTAATTAGTTAATCTATGATTGACCAAAATATCTACATCATTTTCATCTTAGGCCACCAAAAAAAATTTCCAATAGCGGTGTGCAAAATAACTAAATGAACCAGATTGTACCATAAACTGAACCGAACTAGATTGTAAAAATCCATTTTATTAAAACTAGTTCATATAATTGAATCGAATTTTACTTTTATAAACAGTTCAGTTAATTGATAAAACAAAAAGTTTTGGTCCAGTAAAATAACCAAACCAATTTGGATATGAAATTAAACATCCAATGATCCAAATCCATATTCATTTCCACGGTGAAATACTAAAATATTCTTTCAAACAATCAAAAAAGTAAAATCCATTCCATTTTCGATCAAACCCTATTGAACCCTAACCCCTAATTTCTGCCACCATATGAACCTTAAAATCCTAATCCACTAATTGATTCTGCAATGAATCCTATTGACGAACCCCAATCACGATTCATGTAATATGTGCTTCTTATTCTCGCAATTATGGCTTCTTGTTCACAATTGTGGCTTCTCGTTTGCATATGGCTTCTCTTTCGCGATTGTGGACTCTCACCTCGATTTCTGCATTTTGTTTGAAGATTGTTTGAGGCTTGAGTTATCTTACTCTCATTGAATTAGCTCCTCCGTTCTTTTCTCTTTGGTTTGTGTGTACAACATTTTGGTAAGATACTCTTAGTTTCTTCTTATGCTTCCCTTCAATTTCGGTTGCTAAGGTGTTTTTTGTCTTACTACCAGGTTATTGCTGCTACTTGCTAGATTGTGGGTTTTCTTAGTTGAGTTCAATTTACTAACCTAGGTAAGACTTCATACATTACTAGGCTTATGATTATGTTTGGTGCTAGATGAATATGATGTTAGTTTTTTGAAGTTTTCTTGAGTTTTCTGTATATGTGGTTCTTCAGTTATTATCCAAGAGGGTAGTCTGAGTATGGGTTCTGTTATAGGTGGGTTCTCTGTTCTTGGTTTCTACTTGTCAAAGTCTTTTGTGCATTAATTGGTTCTGCAAATTAATTTGTGACACATATTATATATGCTTTTCTTTTGTTGTTGATCTTCCTGAACTTGTTGAAGCAAAATTGAAGGCCAAACATATTTAATTTATTCATTTTAACTTAAATAAGCTCTGTTTGTTTATTTTGTTTATTTTATTTAAGAAATGAATCAACACCTTAATTTTGTGGTACCATAAAACCCTATAGCCTTTCTTAATGTGATATCTTACTTATCGATCTTTTGTACTTATATCTTACTAATGGGTGGTGACATGGCTAAATGTGATTGGTTTATGATGAATGATGAATGATGAATGTTTAGAAAGATAGCAGAAGTGGGTGGTCAGTGATCTAAGTTCAAGGGGCTAGAGATGAGACGAGGAGGGATTCATCTCAAAAAGGGGAAGGTATGGTAGAGTGGGGGAGGTTGGGATACTAGGATGATCATGATAATGCACCCCCTTAGGCTTGTCTCACCTAAGATTTTTGAGGATGTGTAGTGGGTCTAAAAGTGCTCTTGTTTGAGGCTATATTCAATATTTAACCTTCTTTTCTTTCTCTTTTTTTCTGCTTCTCTTTTGTTTTTTTCAATAAAAAAATTTAAAAAATAGATCAACCCATCTAAAAGTGAATAAAATTTGGTAAGTTGTATGGGTCAATCTTAAACAAACATGGCAGGTTAGACGAGATTAACTTGTATAACCCACCTAACTCAAATCGGGGGTGAGCATAAAATCCAAAAGAACCTAATTAACAATTTGATGTGTATATTCTTTGATGTGTTCTTTTATTTTAATAATTTGGAGCAATTGAGATGTTTTTTTTATAGGCAATTTGATTTTATATATACTCATGCATTTCCCATATTTATATACATGCTCACTTTCTGATTATGGTAAACTCTGTTCATGAATTTACATGATATGTCATGAATTAAGCTTATGTTATGGAAGATCCTAATGTATCAATTAGATGCAAGTAGTTTCTTGATAAGTTTTGGCCATTAGGTGGCTTATTGTTGCTTTGCTATTTCTACTGCTGTGGTGGATAGTAAGTAGGATAAGTCCTTTTTGCTTCTAGACGTAAGCAGTGTGATAACTAATAACTTTTTTTTATGCTTCAGAAGATTCATTTCCTTAACCTTGTTTAAGTTATTAAACCATCTTATGTAAGTGGAAAGTCTGACCTTGGATTAACTAAGGCTTTGTCATCAATAAAATACCTAGTCGTGTGCATTACCCTTTTGTTGTCTATGACTTAAAAAAGTATGCTTGTTAGCATACCTAACATTCTTAATGAAAATAAGTATATCTTCAACTTGGGTGATAAAGTCACTCTTCTTTATTTTTTGTACATTGATAAAGTCACTCTTAATTGACATTTGTAATGTACCTATATTCTCGCTATCTCCATTGCTAACATTCACTAACATAGTTAAATCATAGGTTATGTCTATTTTCCTTCCCAGTATTTTCCCAATCTCATTTAGCTTGGCTATAATCCTGTTTGAATTAAATCCAAGTTGCCTCATCGGAATCGCTTAACAAGCCTAGAAAAGAATCTTATACCCTATAGTCTACCTGTTTGAAATGTTACTTTGTTTGTGTGGAATTATATATAGCCCTTTTCCATGTTCAATTTCAAAGTGATTTAGAGTGGATAATGGATTATGCTTATGTACTTAGAACACTTGGCTATCCACCCACTTTCGGTCAATAATTATTTTGGTTTGACTCTAATACTGCCATTATCTCAACATCATTGAATTGATGAATTCCATGTGGTTGGCTCAATTTTAATGGATATGCTCATGCTTCTAACTTTTTGCAAGCACCATACTTTCAAGTATTGAGCAAAAATTGGAACAAAACTGTTTGATAGTTATCATTTAATTAGAAATATCTGTTTGTCATGTCACTAATGCCTTTAGGAAAAAGTTATTCTATTGAATGCCCTCTCTTGTGGCAAATTATGCAGGGAGATATAAAACAATAAACTTGTGCTTTCTAAGGCCTAATAATGATCAACAGTTGAGTTATTGAGCCTTAACGTTTGGTCATAATCTTTGGCCTATTTTACAGATTAAAATGCATATGTTATTTTCCTTGCTTCTTATCATGTGGCATATCCCTTGTCTTCAGGCACTAGGAAATTTATTCTAAAGTAGAACATAGGAATTAGTGTTATAGGTGTATATTGCACATGATATGCTATGTTGGATGTTTCTTTGATCAGATCTATTGAATAGCTACATCTTTTATACATTAAAAGTAAAGCCGTGAAGTTCTGGTATAGGTATTTTTGTTAACTGGAGTTCAGACATTTGAAAAGTAAGAAAATAGTAGAACTTGAGTGTTTGAGTTGTATGGTTATTTATGATTGGCGAGATCTAAGTGTTCCACAAAAAGACTAATAGATTTTCCCATAAGGTGAAAGCCTTGGGTGGTCACCAGAATACACACAAAAGGGAAAGATGAGCATCCAGAAGTTTGCAATCACATAGGATGATGACCACATCAATGGGGTTTGCTTACTCTTCTTTGGCAGCTTGATCACTTGGAATCCAACCTCACTCACTTGTGCACAAGCCTAATCGAGAAAGGTCTGCTAAGGTGGCTCAATTCAGTGATGCCAATTCTAAGATTGGAATAACATGGACACCCTTTATGCTTGAACAAGCTGTGGATTTAATATGGCCAGGAAGCTTTCGGGTGGTGGACTTGCCAAAGCAAGAATCAAATATAAATAATCTTGACTTAGATCTTCGGCTCTGATACATTTGGTTCAACTTCAGAGTCCTGATTTACACTACTGCTTTTTTTCTTAATTTTCTTGTGTTATATGTTACTTGTGCTAATAAGATGTCAAACAAAGATACTACTGTAGTTGTGTTAATTGTTTTGAGAATGGAATCGGCGATGGCGATGTGCATTACAGGTTGACAATTCATCAAAATTTACCTTTCTTTGCAAAGAAAATCAAATTTACTTTCAGTTAATAAAATTAGGGTAATATTATGAATGACTTTAATAACTTCCCTGTGTGTTTCTATTGCTGATAAACTAAAATGAAAATGTAAAAGTAGGATTGATTTGGACATAAGAAGGAAAGGTAGATGTACGAGAATCCAGAGCCAAGTTTTTTGGTACATAGTAGTTGCTCATGCAATTCTGGGCCAGGAATGGTGGTTAGATAATTGCTCTTTAAATTCTTCTTTATTTTGAGCTTTATTAGTATGGTTTAGCTCTATTATGGTATTTACTGACCTTTCTCTTTAGCTTCCTTATTTTGGCACCACAATGGCAAGAAGTTTACTTTTTGTGATGCGGTTATTATGTTTAATTGCGCTATGTTCTCTCTTTTATCATATTAATACTTGTCTTTACTTCTATAGACATGGTCTAGCTTAAAATGTCTGCTATAGTGATATGAAAATGGAGTCCTTGATTGCTAAAGAACTGGACTAATGCAGTTTCATGGGTCTAATGCTGAATCAGCTTAGGACTAAATTAGCCAGTTTTGAGCTGAACTGGTTTCATGAAAAAACCAGTTTTGAACTAGTTTTTGAACCAGTTTTCTAAACTAGTTTTTATACCAGTTTTATAATTTAGTTTCATAGAAAAACTAGTTTTCTGAACTAGTTTCATGAAAAACCAATTCTGAACTAGTTATTGAACCGGTTCAAAAACCCAAACTGGTTCAGAATCAGTTTTAAACTGGTTCAGAACTGGTTCTAAATCCAAACTATTTATGAACCGGTTCCAAACCTAAACCGGTTCTGAACTAGTTCAAAATTGGTTTATCAAACCCAAATTGGTTCGGCCACAGAAGAAAACTGGTTTGGTTTTCAAATCAAACCATTTTACCAGTTTGGTTCGTTTTGGTTCAGTTTTTCATACCGAATCAAACCATGCCCACCCCTACTTTCTAAGATCTTGATACATCTTTGTGGCTCTGGGATGGATGGTATACCTACTCTTATGAGCTTCTTCTAAAATTCTTTCTTTGATTTTAGATTCCCTTAGAATGCAAAATATATCTCTAAACTTAATTATCTCATCATTTGCTTTACTAAACTCCTTTTGGTTTCCTAAGAGAATCTGCTCACTTACTTTCTTTAAAGTCTCATCTTCTTCTTGAGCTTCTATAATTTGAGTCCTTAATTCACTAACTATATCTACTTTACTCATACAGAGACTATATGGTGACATAGTCACTGCAAGACTCAAGTTCCTAAAACTCTCTAAAAGCTCCTTTTCTAGAATCATCATTCGGGACACATGTAGAAATTTCCTATTGAGTGCGTCAGCCACTATATTGGCTTTACCTAGGTGGTATCTCAATTTGAAGTCATAGTCCTTCAAGAATTCCATCCATCTCCTTTGTCTCATATTCAGATCCTTTTGATCATACAAATATTTTAAACTTTTATGGTCACTAAAAATTTCAAACTTGACTCCATAAAGATAGTGTCTCCAGACTTTCAAAGAAAACACCAAAACTGCTAATTCCAAGTCATGGGTAGGGTAATTCCCTTTATATGGCCTCAACTACTTGGAAGCATAGGCAACTACTCTCTTATTTTGCATGAGAACATACCCTAGTCCATTCTTTGATGCATCACAATATGCTTCAAAGTCCTCTAGTGGATCTGAAATTACCAAGATAGGTGTAGTGGTTGACCTTTATTTCAACTCTATGAAACTATCTTCACATTCTTGTGTCTAAACAAAAGAACTACATTTCCTTGTTAACTTAGTTAAGGGTAGAGCTACCTAAGAGAATCCCTTGATGAATCTCCTATAGTACCCACTAAAACCTATAAAACTTCTAATCTTAGTCACAATGGTTGGCCTTTCCCATTGTAACATTGCCTCAATCTTGCTAGGGTCTACTGATATTCCTCCTTGAGAAATCACGTCACCCAAAAGCTGTACCTCCTTTAACCAAAACTCATACTTAGCCAATTTAGCAAACAACTTCTTCTCTTTAAGAATTTCCAATACTATCCTAACATGCTGCTTATGTTCCTCCATTGTCCTTGAATAGATAACAATATCATCTATGAAAACAATAACAAACTTATCTAACTAGGGTATAAAGATTCTGTTCATGTAGTCCATGAACACAGCAAGTGCATTGGTTAATCCAAAAGATATCACAAGATACTCATAATGTCCATACCTAGTTCTAAAAGCAATCTTAGGGATATCTTCTTCCCTAACTCTTACTTGATGATACCCAGATCTTAGGTCAATATTTGAGAAAACCAAAGCTCCTCTCAATTGATCCATCACATCATCTATCATATGCAAAGGATACTAGAGTGGAAATGGTATAAGATTTCTATGGACTTTATAATGGGTATACCCAGGACTCAGTAAGGATATGATTCAGTTTGGGTCATGGTGGATAGATTGACAAAATCTGCTAACTTTTTGCCTATGAGAGCTAACTATCCTTTAGAGAAATTAGCTCAACTATATATGAAGGAGATAGTTAGATTGCACGGATTCCCTATAAGTATAGTTTCATATAGGGATCCTAGATTCACATCTAGATTCTAGAGAGCCTTGCAAGAGGCTTTCGGGACTAAGTTAAGTCTTAGCATAGCTTATCACTTGTAGACTGATAGGTAAACAAAGAAGACTATCCAAACCCTTGAGGATATGCTTAGAGCATGTGTTTTAGAACAACAGGGTAGTTGGGATAAGTTCTTACCTTTAGTAGTTTGCCTATAACAATAGCTACCATTCCAGCATAGGTATGCCACCTTATGAGGCTTTGTATGGAAGGAAGTGTAGATCGTTTCTGTGTTGGTATGAGGTAGGTGAGAGAACCATCCTAGGTCTAGAGTTGGTCCAGCAGACCACACAGTAAATCAAGATAATTAAGGATAAGTTGGTTACTGCTCAGAGTTAGCAAAAGCATTATGCTGACAAGAGAAGGAGACCTCTTGAGTTTGATGAGGGAGACCATGTCTTTTTAAGAGTGACGCCTACAACAAGGATTGGTAGAACATTGAAATCCCAAAAGTTAAATCCTTATTTTCTTTGTCCTTACCTAATTCTGAAGAAAGTTAGACCCGTAGCTTACCAGATAGCCCTTCCTTTTAGTTTGTCTAACCTTCATAATATTTTTCACGTGTCTTAGTTGAGAAAGTATAATCCAAATCCTTTGCAAATCGTAGAACATGAATCTATACAATTAAGAGATGATTTGTCTTATGATGTACATCCGATAAGGATCATGGACAGAGGGGTCAAAGAGCTTAGAGGTAAGCAGATTCCTCTGGTGAACGTTATATGGGGTGGCAATGACAGCCAGGAGGCTACTTGGGAGTTAGAGTCCTACCTACAACAGGACTACTCAGAGTTGATCTTTTCAGGTGAATAATTTTTGGGTCAAAATTTTGAAAAGGAGAGGAGAAATGTAATACCCTTAATGACATGTTAGACTTATGAATGTGTACAAAAGGTAGCATATGACTTGCTTAACATGCATGTTTAATTTTGTGATGAACTGAGTTAGTTTGGGTACTTTGTTTCAGTTTAGAGTGTGAAAAGTAGCTTAAATGGCTCAGATAATAGCATAAATTACTTGGATGAGGGAAATAAATATGGATAATTTATTTCTAGGTCACAAATGTATGAAACAAGATGTAGTTAAAGTTTCAAGGTAAACTGAGTTAGTTTGGCATTTTTAGGTATACTGCTTATGCTTTTAAAGCTGGATTGACTAGCAGTAGGTATGAAAATATCAGATAATAGTGAAACAACTTTTTATATGAATCTTAGTATTTATCTTAAAGTTGTTGGAAGTTGAAAATCTTGATTTAGCTAAATCTAAGTATTCTTAGCAGATCAAGATTTATTAGTTATATCCTAAAGGCCTTTTAAGTCTTTTGTTTCCTCCTTTATAAGCCCTCACTCACGGCCTCTTCTGCACCAAAAATAGATACAGAAAATATGCAAGAGTAAGGGAAGGGAGAGGAAAGAAAGGAGAAGGAAGAGGAGCAGAAAAAGAAGAAGGCTAAAGGCAAAGCCAAGGTTTGAGATCAACCAAGTTTGAAGCTTGATCTTAGCTGCGAAAGGTAGAGGATTAGAGCTTCTTTTCATATCTTTTCATCATTTTCTCTATGAATGCACTTTTGGTGCATAATAAGTCAAATGAGTTCTAAGGTGTTTGATGTGTTTGGCTTGCATGATTGTGTTTTTATGGTTGTTTATGACTTGTTCGTAGTATAAGTTGAAGTTAGAAACTTAGAACATCTCATTTGAACCCTTGATTCATAAAATAAAGCTTTAGGTCAAGTATATAGGATTTTTGGTTCATAATACAAATTAAGAGGTTCAAGTTGGTGATTAATGTCTCCTATGTGTTCATGAATTAACTAGGGACTTAGGATCACATAGAAACTAATTTGGAATGGCCAAAAATCATGAAAAGTTCCAATGGAACAGTATAGCAATTTGTAGAGTTATGCAGATTTGCTGTCATTCGGGAAGCGCTCAGGCGCCCTATGTAGAGCACTTAGGCACTCGTAGACCAGATATTTAGTTTCACTTAGCAGGATGGAAAGTGCTCAGGTGCTCCGTATAGAGCATTTTGGCGCGCGAAGCGAAACAACATAGAGTTATGCTCTATGTAGTGAACGCCCAGGCTCTTAACGAGAGGGCGCTTAGGTGCCCATCACAGAATTCAACAGAAAGTTGATTTTTATGTTTTGAAGTCCTTGGCCTATTGGAATCATTGATATATTTTAACTAAGGTATGTTAAGGCACAAATAGAGATATCTCATTAGAGGATTTATCACCTAGTAAGGACATGAGAAAGCTTAGATCTTTGAATATCCAAGAGCAATGGATTGACACAGGTTATGAGTAATATACCACTAGAGGTAATTCGGTAAGGGAATGATCCTTTGGTATGTATGTTATATGTATGAAACTTTGAGCATTCAAGAGTTATGGTTTGCTTAAGATAAGCATCTAGCATCTTAGGCCATTATTGTGGTATATGTGTATCACTTGAGAGTAATGAGTGAAGATGTGATGTTTAGATGTATGTAAGAAGGATTGTCTAGTAGTATTGATCATTATGAGTATCCTTTGATGTTGTGCACAATCATGTAGGCCAAGGGAGATAAATGAAGAGTCCGAAAGGTTCTTTGAACAAGGATTCAACCATAACATCTCAATAGTGTCAAGGCAAAGGGAGATAATTGGGAAGTCTGTAAAGGTTCTTTTGGGCTTGGATTCATGCCCTAACTTCTCGATAGAGCCAGGATACGTGTAATGTGAGGATGAGCCTTCCCTCTATTTACCATAAGATAATACAGTACACTAGAAATCCTAGATGATTGTCTTAGTTCTAAGTTGGACTAAGTATATATGTATGAATGTGTGTTAACTTGGTTTATCTAGATGTTAAAGTTAAACTTTATAGATGCTTTAAATATATCTTATTAGCATGTGTTAAGATGATATTTATTATGTTATGTATGACTGGTTTTGGTTTACTCATATTGAGGAATTGTTAATTCTCACCCCGTTTTGTTACCATGTAATTCCAGGTGAAAATTCTTCAAAGAACAAGAAGAAAAAGGAAGGTAAATATTAGATTAGCTTTATAGTTTATATTACAATTATTGTATTTATTAGTACTTCTATTTTAATGTAAAGAATTATGTATTACTTCAAGCCTTTGCTAAGGCTAATATATATATATATATATATATATAGATATATATATTTTTCTATGAGTTCTATGTATTCGGCATTTCATATGGCTCTTTATAATGTTTCCAATGAACATTACAGATATACGTATCAGATTATTATGTAAGTAGTGACAATATAATGCTAAGTATCTCCTTGTGCACTTTGTATATTGAGATATTAATATTAGGACGTTACATTATGGCATCAAAGCAGTTCATCCTTTTGAGCCGGGGTATGGACTGACTATGCTTAGACATGTTAGAAGTTCTTTTTTAGGAATTGTGCTTTTCTTGCCTCTTGTTTGAGTGTTTAGTATATAATTGCATAATTTTCCTGAGATAGGTTTGTTATTAGCTACTGTTGCACGGTTAAATGATATTGAGACTGTAGCTCAATATATGTTGTTTCTGTGTGTACAGGAAACTATGGTCCCAAAGAGCCAAACTAGAGAAATAAGGAACTCGACCGCAGAAGGTCCAAATATGGCTGAAGCATTCATGGCTATGGCCAATGTTATGATAAGGGTGCTTTAGAGGATGGAAGCAATCCACCTCAGTAACCTCTACCACCTGTGCAACCAGTGCCAGAGGTTCAAGTCGGAAAGTACCAAAACTTTCAGGACTTGACAGTTTTCCATCAAACGAACTCTTTACCTTTCAGGGGCGAGTACAATCCCACTAAGGCTGAGGAGTGGCTCAGTGAGATGGAGAAGATTTTCGAAGTAATGGTTTGCTCGGAGGAGCAAAAAGTGTCCTTCGCCTCCTATATGTTGAAGGGTGAGGCGGAGCATTAGTGGAAAGGTACCAAGAAGGTATTGGAAGTCATAGGAACCAAGATGTCATGGGAAGTCTTCAAGACAGCCTTTCTGGAGAAGTTTTTCCCACAAACTCTACATAATGATAAGGAAGTAGAGTTTATGCAATTAAAACAAGGAAGCATGTCAGTAGGCCAATATGTGGCCAAGTTTGATGAGTTGTTGAAATTCTCTTCGTATTTCCGTTATCATCCAGACAAGAAGTGGTGATGTTTAAAATTTGAAACTGGTCTAAGAAGTGACATCAAGAGTATGGTGAGACCTATGGAGATTAGGGACTTCCCTTCTTTGGTCAACAAGTATAAGATTGTCGAGGCAAGTGTTCAAAGCCCTAATTTAGAGGAAAGGGTACAAGACATCTTGAAGAGGAAGCGAGAGGATGACAAGAGTAAGCAGGGTACTCCTAAGATGAGCAACCCTAAAGGAAAAGCCAAGAAAGGGTCTAAGGTACCTTAGTGCATAAAATGTGGGAAGACACATGGAGATAAAACTTGTTTGGCAAGCGAATATGTGTGTTACACCTGTGAGAAGTCAGGACACTTTTCAAGAGATTGTCCTATGAAGAAAGAAGATGCACCTAACCCAAAGCCGCTAGCCAATGGACTTGTTTACACTCTAGGCAGAACATAGGTGGCCCAGTTTTCCGACCTCTTCCAAGGTAAAGGCATAATTCGTAATCATATTTTAAATGTCATGTATGATTTAGGAGCATCTCACTCCTTTGTTTCTTATGATTGTGTAAGCATATTGGATTTGCCTATATCAGAGTTACCATATGACTTATCTGTTTCCACCCCTACCGGTAAACCAGTCATAACTTCAAAGGTATGTCTTGACTGTTGTATAAGGATCAATGATAGAGTCTTCTTTGTAAACCATATCTGTTTACCCCTTGAGTGACGTAGTAAAGTTGCCATTGAAGTGAGAAATAGAGTTTAATATAGATTTAGTGCTAGGTACAAGACCTATATCTATAGTACCCTATAGGATGACACCTCTAGAGTTAGCAGAACTCAAGAAACAATTAAAGGAGTTGTTGGATAAGCATATCATTAGGCCTAGTGTTTCTCTGTGAGGAGCACCGGTGTTACTAGTGAAGAAGAAATATGGTACCATGAGGTTATGTGTTGAATATAAGCAGTTGAACAAGGTAACCTTCAAGAATAAGTATCTGTTGCCTAGAATAGATGATCTAAAGGATCAATTAAGAGGAGCTTCAATGTTTTCCAAGATTGATCTAAGATTTGGATATCATCAAATTAGAGTTAAAGGAGAGGATATCCCTAAGACCACTTTTAGAACTAGGTATAGACATTATGAGTATCTTATGATGTCCTTTGGGTTGACGAATGCTCCAATAGTGTTTATGGATTACATGAACAGAGTTTTCAGACCTTACCTAGACAAGTTTAATGTTTATTGATGACATCCTTATCTATTCAAAGATGAGGGAAGAGCATGAGCAGCATGTTAGGATAGTTTAAGATATCTTAAAGGAAAATAAATTGTTTGCCAAATTGTCTAAGTGTGAGTTTTTGCTAATGGAAGTTCAATTTTTGGGCCATGTTATTTCTCAAGAAGGAATCTCAGTGGACCCTAGCAAAGTTGAAGTACTATTGCAGTGGGAGAGACCCATCACTGTCATTGAGATTAGGAGCTTTTATAGGCCTGGTTGGATACTATAGAAGGTTCATCAAGGATTTTTCTCAGTTAGCACTACCTTTAACTAGGTTAACTAGGAAGGGTAATAAATTTGAGTGGACTCAGGACAGTGAGAATAGTTTCCAAGAGTTAAAGGGGAGGTTGACTACTACGCTAGTGTTGGTAATTCTGGATCCCCATGAGAACTTTGAGGTCTTTTGTGACGCTTCGAAGATGGGACTAGGGTGTGTTCTGATGCAAAATAAGAGAGTAGTTGCCTGTGCATCAAGGAAGTTAAGGCCACATGAGGAGAACTACCCTACATATGATTTGGAGTTAGCCGCTGTAGTGTTTGCCTTGAATATTTGGAGGCATTATCTCTATAGAGTCTAGTTTGAGATGTTTAGTGATCATAAGAGTTTAAAGTACTTGTTTGATCAAAAGGAGCTGAGCATGAGGCAAAGAAGATAGATGTAATTCTTAAAAGAATATGACTTTGAGTTAAAGTATAATCCAGGTAAAGCCAATGTAGTGGTTGATGCACTAAGTAAGAAATCCCTACATGTGTCCCAAATGATGGTCTAAGAGAGTGAACTTCTCAAGAGTTTTAGGGATTTGAGTCTAGGGGTGACTGTGATGCCACATAGTCTCTTTCTGAGCAAAGTAGACATAGTAAATGACTTAAGGATTCAAATTTTAGAAGCTCAAAAGGAGGATGAAGCTTTAATGGATATTAGTGAGTAGATCTTTTTAGAAACCCAAAAGGATTTTGATATGACTGATGATGGAATAATAAAGTTTAGAGACAGACTTTGTGTTTAGAGAGAGTCAAAGATCAAAGAGAGGATTCTAGAATAAACTCACAAAAGTAAGTACACCATCCATCCAAGAACCACTAAGATGTATCAAGATTTAAGGAAAATGTTTTGGTGGTATGGAAAGAAAAGAGACATAGCAGAATATGCCTCAAGGTGTTTAATTTATCAGAAAGTGAAGATTGAATACTGGAAACCTACAGGACGTTTACAGTCTTTGGGAGTCCCATAGTGGAAATGGAATAAGATTTCTATGGACTTTGTAATGGGTCTACCCAGGACTTAACAAGGATCTGATTCAGTTTGGGTCATAGTGGATAGATTGACCAAATTTCCCCACTTTTTGCCTTTGAAAGTTAACTATCCTCTAGAGAAATTAGCTAAGCTATATCTGATGAAGATAGTTAGATTGCACAAAGTTCCCATAAGCATAGTCTTAGATAGGGATCCTAGATTCACTTCTAGATTCTAGGGAGCCTTGGAAGAGGCTTTCGGGGGCTAAGTTAAGCCTTAGTCACAACTTATCACCTGCAGATTGATGGGCAAACAGAGAAGACTATCCAAACTCTTGAGGATATGCTTAGAGCATGTGTTTTAGAACAACAAGGTAGTTGAGATAAATTCTTACCTTTAGTAGTTTGCCTATAACAATAGCTACCATTCTAGCATAGGTATGACATCCTATGAGGCTTTGTATGGAAGGAAGTGTAGATCGCCTCTGTATTGGTATGAGGTAGGTGAGAGAACCATCCTAGGTCCAGAGTTAGTCTAGTAGACCACAGAGCAAATCAACATGATTAAGTATAGGTTAGTTACTACTCAAAGTCGGCAAAAGAGTTATACTGACAAGAGAATGAGACCTCTTAAGTTTGATGAGAGATGCGCCTGCAAAAATTCATATTTTTACGGTTCAAAATCTTTGATTTTCATCCTCTTTTAATCTCTTTAATTGAGTTTTGTTCTCAAGTTTTGTTATATTTTTATTATTTTAAATTGTTCTTATTACATGTTTTTATGTGTTTTTTATAGGAAATTGGCTAATTGCACATAGAGAAGATTGGACGAATGAGCAAGTAAGAAAAAGAAGAAAACACCATCAGACACCAGCGCTTGAGTATTGGGTAGCCCGCCGCTTGAGCACGCAACACAAGCTGGAGAATTTCGCTTTAAGTGTCTCACTGGTTGCGTAAATAGCAACGTGAATTCTTTATAAAAAGAGAAGTTTTGCCAAATTAAACACACACTTGGACAGAACGCAGCACCATTAAGAGGCACAAACCCTAATGTGGTGTGGGCGCAATTAAGCTTGAAGATTAGGAATTTTCTTTAACCTTTTCACCTTTCTACAATGGAGTTTGTCATATTCTTCCTTTTGTGTTATTCTTTTTCCATGTCTAACTAATTTTTCTTTATTAGGGGGGATGATGGATCTTGAACTTTGATGATGTAACTTCTTTTATGGGTTTAATTTATGTTTCTATTTCATGATTTACGTGTTTGTCTCTATTCTTAATGCTTTTCTAAATTTGATCAATTTGGGAATGATCTTTTGGGTTGATGTATAATTTGAGTAAATTTGCATAAGCCTAGAACATGTGATAATCACCATAATTTCTGGAATCGCTAGGAATAGACGTTGTGGGTTGTGTAGTCTTTGTTTTAATTCCCTTCGTTCTTGATAATGCCTTTCGATTTTGGATTAGACTAAGGAATTAGTTAATTCGAAATAGTGCAAGAGGATTAATATACTAATGAATTGGGTATTAATTAATTTTCGGAATTGACCATAAATCATTGAAATTGAACATTGTTAAACTAATTTTTGAATGTGCATTTAAAGAGTTCAAGTGAAGTCCGAACCCTAACGCTTTAATACCATTATTTTTCACTCTTTTGATTTATTATTTTGCTTACTTATATTTCTTTTTAATTATATTTGCAACAACTCTCTTTTTCATTAGCTTAGATAGTGTCACTTTCAGTGAATTTAGTAATTAATAACTTAATTCTCGTGGGACAATATTCTTGCACACTTTTTTTTACTTTTGCGATTTGGTGCACTTGTTGATTTCACAACAAGTTCTTGGCGCCTTTGTAAAAACTTGTTGTGAAATCAACAAGTGCACCCAATTGCAAGAGTAAGAGAAAGTGAGTAAAAGTATTGTCCCACGGTGATTAAGTTATTAATTACTAAATTTGTTAAAAGTAACACTATCTAGCTAATGAAAAAGATAGTTGTTGCAAATATAATTAAAAAAAAAAATAAGTAAGCAAAACAATAAATCAAAAGAGTGAAAAATAATGGTATTAAAGCGTTAGGATTTAGACTTTACTTGAACTCTTTAAATTGACATTCAAAGATTAGTTTAACTATATTCAATTTCAATGATTTATGGTCAATTTCTAAAATTAATTAATGCTCAATCCCTTGGTATATTAATCCTCTTACACTATTTAGAATTAATTAATCCCTAAGTCTAACCCCAAATAGAAAGGCATTATCAAGAATGAGAGAATTAAAAGAAAAATCACATAACCCACAACGTCAATTCCTAGCAATTGCAGAAATTATGGTGTTTATCACATG
Source organism: Ormosia semicastrata (assembly GCA_029884595.1). Taxonomy (NCBI): domain Eukaryota; kingdom Viridiplantae; phylum Streptophyta; class Magnoliopsida; order Fabales; family Fabaceae; genus Ormosia; species Ormosia semicastrata. The sequence goes on from JAQQTO010000060.1 coordinate 85,701,614, forward strand.
TTTTAGGCTTATACAAATTTTTCCAAATTATACATCAACCCAAAAGATTATTTCCAAATTGATCAAGTTTTGAAAAACATTAAGAATAAAGACAAACACGTAAATCATGAAATAGAAACATAAATTAAACCCATAAATAAAGTTACATCATCAAAGTTCAAGATTCATCATCCCCCTAACAAAGGGAAATTAGTTACACATGGAAAAAGAAGAACACAAAAGGAAGAATATGACAAACTCCATTGTAGGAAGGTGAAAAGGTTGAAGAAATTCCTAATCTTCAAGGCTAATTACACCCACAACAAATTAGGGTTTGTGTCTCTTGACGGCTACTACGTTCTGTCCAAGTGTGTGTTCAATTTGGCAAAACTTCTTTTTTTTATTATAAAGAATTCATGCTGTTGTTTACATAACTAGCACTCAAGCGCTGCCTTCCTTGCGCTCAGACGCTGGGACACTTAAAGGGAAATTTTCCAGTGCGTGTTGCGCACTCAAGCAGTGGGCTACCCAACGCTCAAGCGCTAGCGTCTGATGGTGTTTTCTTCTTTTTCTTGCTTGCTCATTCGTCCAATCTTCTCAATATGCAATTACCTATCAAAAACACATAAAAATAGGTAATAAGAACACAATTTAAAATAATAAAACCATAACAAAACTTGAGAACAAAACACAATCAAAGAGATTAAAAGAGGATGAAAACCCAAGATTTTGAACCGTAAAAAAATGAATTATTGCAGGTTCATCACTTTGCCCCAAACTTAAGATTTTGCTTGTCCTCAAGAAAAAAGAAAAACAAAACAAAACAAAAAGACTAAAGAAATAAAAACTCAAAACACACAGACTCAAACATGGCAATACCGGGTATTGAAAATCATGCATTTCCTCATAAATTAGTTCACAATCTAATTTCAAAGTGTCACACATGCACAATCCATTTATCACATTATCTCTTATATGCAACTCTTATGCAAAAATGACTTCCCAAAAACATGAATGAAAGACCCAATCTCCTCATAAAGTACAAGCCCATATAGGTTTATAAAACTACAAATGCACATCATACCCACATCTATAGGGTTGTTCTTCATCTCTCTCTCTACTAATGTAAATAGCATATAACTAAAGATTAAAATGGTCTTTACAAAGCTTGTAATGTAAGGCCAATGGTGAAGGTTAAGAAAGAAAGGGTTAGATAATAAAAACAAAAGTTGAGATACATAATCATGCACATTTCAAAATTCAAGCCACAAAAGGTAGAACAAGTGCAAAACGGAGCATAAGAAATAACACATGACCTTTTTTTTCTTTAACAACCTCCACCCCAAACTTATTTCTTTGAAATACTTTGGGTGGACTTTAACTTTTTTGAATTTTTTTAAGTTTTTTTATGAATTTTTTTTCAGCTCTATAAATACTCCATGCACAAAAATGACGAAGACTTGAATAATAAAATAATATAAGATGCATACTCAACATTACTTTTTTAAGGATATACTATGCTCATAGGTTGGCTTAAAAGGCTCAAACAGCCCAAAGATGACCCTTATCATTTCCTTAATCATGCACTGCCTAGGATTTCGCCTTAAGAGAGACGATTGTAGGCTTAACTTTCTCAATTCCTAGCTTGTGAAGGATGGACAATGGCATCAAATTAATACTCGTGCCTAAATCACATAAAGCCTTATCAACATTCAACTTTCCAATCGTGCAAAGGATGCAAAAACTTCCTGTGTAACATCCCGGAGAATCATGTTAGACTTGTACAAGGTTACATAGGTAGTCTGTAACACCCCAAAAATTATTTGTTTCATGATAAATAGTTATTTTAAAATATTTTTGATTTTTGTGAATTTTTCTAGATTTTTCCAGAACTGTTGATTATTTTAATATATTTCTTAATTTACATGCGCACCGAGCGGAACTGGAAAAATAAAATATTTTCTCCGAGGGCAGAAAACCTTGGACTATGAAAACGTCGATGAGGGATCTTACTAAACCTGAGACTGGACACAGTTTACGAGATTTATATTTTTTAAGATTTTATCTAATAAATAAAATCGCTGTACCGTGAAATTATCCGATGAACAATGAATACTATTTTTACTAAATGTAACCTTTGTCCACTGGATAATAGCCTTAGTAGAGTGTTAGTCACCTTTTGGAGATAGCACTTTAATGACATCATTAAAGATAACATCATATATATCACATCATCATTTGACTTTTAGAAAAATATTCCAAAACTTCTAAAAGAAGCTTTTTATAAAGCTTCCAAAGGAAGCTTTGTTTTTTGTCTCCTCCCTCCCACACTCCACGACAATGAGACCCATTTTGGAGCCAAAAATTAGCTTTTCACTTTATCACTTTTCATTTCTAATTTTGAAATCACCAAAAGCTATCACCTTTCTTCTTTCTTCATCTTCTTTTTTTTTTCCTCTCAAGTTTCTCTCTTCCTCTCTTCTCCACGGCACCAACACCATTGGGAGGCCATTTTCTCTAGCTTGATAAAATAATCTCATTTCTTGCTTCCTCTCATCATCCTAAGACTTTTCTCTTTGGTGATCATTCCCTAAATCTTCTTTTTTCATCTTCCACCATTGAAGCCCAAACTTGAAGCTCTAAGGTAAAGTTCTTGGCTTTTCCTTTCTTTACTTCTATTTTCCATTTTTCTTGGTCACCTATGTGACCAAGGACTCCTCTTTTCATGGTTTGAGTGAAGATTTTTAAAAGTTGCTCATCTTAGGGTTTTCTTGGAGGCTTGGATGAATTTTGCAAGGAAAAGACCAAGAAGCTTGCTTTCTTGTGTTGTCTTCTATAGGTAAGAGGGAGATTAATCTCATCAACCACTCATGGTAGTGAGAAAAACATTTTTGGTGTTGTTGATGAGGAATCCATATGGGATTGCTCTCTTTGTTGTGTTGTTCTTCATGATTTTGTAGCCATTTTGACTTGTATGAATTTATTGATTGTCATTGTACATCTTGATGACTATGAAATTATATATTGGATTGCTTAGATTGATATATGGAAAATCTAGGGCTCTTTGCCCCTTTTGGATTCACGGCCAAGAGGCCAAATTTTTGGGTGTTCAAGATTTAATTTTTGTAGAAATTGGAACTTAAGAAATTAAGTGTTAAGTAATTAACAATATGATAGAAAAAATTAGTTGGACTATTATCCTTGGGAGGTCACGGCTTCAAGGGCCATATTGGCTAAAAGTTATGCAAAAAGCTAAAGCTTAGGTGATTAGGTAACTTAAGAATTTATTATGGATTCATAAGATAGAAAGAAACTTATTTGATGACTTAGGGTGATTCTTTTGAACTTAAGGCAAGAACAAGAGTGTGTGTGAGATTTGGAGAACCTTAGATAATTCTCTAAGTAAGTATGATTAAATTTGAGTAAAGGACTTGGCTAATTAAGAGGAATAGAGATTGAATGAGAATTGTAAGGGAATTCCTCTAGAGAAAGATTTTATAAGAAATGTTAGATTGAAGTGAATGTTGGTGTATGCCCTAGTGGCCAATACATTTTGTTTGTATTGACATACATTATATTATGCTATTTTATATATGAGGCATTTCATTTATTGTGTTCTTTTTTGATAAACATAATAAAGTCCTTAGAATAGTAAGTTTGATGCCATAGGACATCAAGTGGATGACTTGATCGTGAGATCCTTTTGGTTACAACACTATTCTTAAATGTCCCTAGTCAAGTATTATTGTTAATTAGGACAACAATAATACATTGAGACTAGTATGTGTGAGAGACCGATGACCGCATCTCACGGGTCATGGATATGAGATATCAAGTCTTCACATTGGTACATATTAGAGTAATGATGTCTTGGGTGACCCACCATGAGAACGCTACATGGATCGTTACGTGAGTGTCATAAGCGATTCTCATAGTGATAATGGTGTTTGTGGTCCTTTGAAATCACTACGATTCCTACATGAGGAGTTGTGTGTTTTAATGCCATCAAACGTCATCTGTAACAAGGTGATTATAAAGTTGGTGATTGGACATACCGCAAATCATGCGAGAGGGATGTGAGTGACCTAGATGGAATTTGTCACTCCTACATAACAGAGCGATATCTTCGGGCCCCCGATTGAGTGAGATGCGAAATGCATGGCCATGCTCAAATGAGTCAATATGAGATATTGATCTCATTTATTGTTACAAAGTCTACTCGAGTATTAGGAAACGAATGATTGGACTATACAAGGGTGACGCATTCCATGCCTTGTGTTCAATCTAGATATCTTGACAAAGGGACTAAACTACACGGAAACATTGATCACGGATAGGTTATGTCAAATCACTGACATTCTCATTACTTGGGTAGCGGTGATGTGTTGCTAGATACAGCTCACTTTGTTTGTAATATTAAAATGAGATTTTAATATTACTACCAATGTCATGAGAACCCAAGTGGACACTTAGAACAGACTAAATTGGAGCAATAAGGATCCAAGTTGGACTCGGATTCAATTGTGGGCCTAACTCATGAGAGATGGGTTTTAGGGTTGCACTTACCTTATTTGCTCACACTCACTTAAGGCAGCCACTATTATAAATAGTGCTGTTAAGGGGCTGCTATACATGTTACATCACAACCCTAGCCGCACCTAAGAAAGTGAGTGAGAGACAGTGAAAGGTTCTTCTCTTCTATTCGCGGTAGCCTAGCACCGCGAAAACAGGCGTGACTCCTTTTGCAAGTCTGTTCATGTGGATACCGCAGAAACATCGTCGCTATTACGGTGTTGGTGATTCACCTCGCTTGTGTTTATCACGCTTCAAGAGGTAATTTTTAAAAACTCGGATTATGGACTTTTCGCATGGATCCTGTGTGGGAATCCTATTATTCTGCTGCGAGATATTTTGATCCGCAATTCCCAACAGTGAAACTCCATAATGAATCTTAAAAGTGCATTGTCATATTTGAGAATTTGATAATATGTTAATATGGGTCTATGAGTGGGACCAAAATTCTGTTGATGTTTAACTTAGCCAAATTATGGCATGTTATGGGATGAATATATCATTGATATTAAGGGTATTAAACAATTGTATGGGCGGTTGCTTTAATATCATTGGGAACAATTCAACGGTGGTTGATTTCATTGAATATGCATTTGAGCATTATACAATCATGGCGTTTTATGCCTAGGAGTGAGCGTGAACTTACAGGATAATGCGATCCCTGATGAATCTTGGGGGACATCTAGGGCCGGTGATTCACCAGTGACCACTGTCACATTGTATACTCCTGGCCGTGAACACTATTGCAACGCACTGGCAGCCTGACAAAATACTATTTCTTTTCATGGTCTGGCATAGACTGTCTTTTGAGGGGGGACAGATCTTCTGAAACGCTCATCTCTAAACCTTAGCTCCATGGAGTAGGAAATGGTGACATTATGCATAAGGATTGGTCAGCATACAAAATGTGCATATGCATAGTCAGCATGTCTGTTATTGTGGTTTAGTCCACCTTTATGCATTTTGATATATATTGTTGAATTACTTGTCAGTTGATAACGTGACTGTGCATGCTGTTCTGTAACATCCTTTTATTGACATGATTATGTTTGTTATTCTATGAATACTCTATATTGATATGATTATATCTGCTATTATTTGATGTTGTTGTGTGCGAAAGGCATGATTGTCTTTCGTTGTGTTTCTTGCTGCCTGATGGTATTGATGTAGGGAATTTCACCTCTTTCATCGTATTTTTTGTCTACTTCTATCTTATTCTCACGTCTGTAAAGACTGCGTTGGCGGTGAGGCAAGATCCGTGAGGTTTCACTAGGCTATAATTTCATGGAAACATCAAAGTGCGGAGTGTTCAGTGAGACATGGGACGCATTCGGTATGACAGAGATGTCACTTTACTTTGGAGTGAGACTTGGCATGATGCCACTACTTTTACAGTGGATGTAGCTATTTTGTGTGCCTCCTGGAGAGTTTCCTTGAGGGATGACCTTTGTAACACCCCAAAATTTTAGACTATGTTGCAAGAACTGACAGAATTACACTACTTTGTGCTTTCTGTGCATTATAAAAATAATTTGATTATTCCGATACAATTTGTGATTATTTTGTGTGATTTGCTCTTGGTCAAGAAAATAATAATTTTCGGGCCGGGGAAATTCTTGTCTGATTCTTTAGAGATGGGGGATCTTACTTAACCCGAATCTGAGTAACACATAAAAGAATCTATTAATTTTTAGAATTTATCGTAAAATAATTCTATTTTACTGATAAATATATGTTGCTTGATGCATAGCTGTTATTGCTATGAATTAATTTTGACCCGGTATAGTTTAATTTGTCATTATACTCAACCGACCAAAATTCTGGAATTCCCAATTCGACCAAAATTCTTGGGATAGGATCCCAACCCGACAGAAGTTCCTCAAGATTTCCTCTAACTGTTTTCATTTCAAGTCTATTTTCGACAAGTCTATTTCGACAATCCAAGATTTTTGAAGATCTTGACACCGATGAATTCGAACAAGGTCCAAATACTTTTGAAGACATGTTTCTAACATTTTGATCCCGTCGGATTTAATTAATAAGACTACATGTAAGCATATGCTAATGGTGAGTTGAATCCGACACCTTGAGCATTTTCCGACAACATCAATCGGTAGTTCGACAAAACCCAAAATACCTCAAGACCTGGATGAAGATGACTCTCAATTTTTGAATCGAGGCCTCTTCCGACCAAGACTATGTATCTCGACCAAGATCATCTATTTCGACAAAGACTATCTATTCAAAAACATGGAAGATGTCGTCGGATTCGACAAAACGATTTGGACGTTCTTTGTTAGCAAAGAATCGATTAAGAACAATATGGTTCTCCTTTTCCCTAAATCTTGTCGGACGATTCTCCAAATCAAAATGAAGATGATTGCTATGTAATCGACCTAACTGATCATAAATAGTACTACTATTTGTTGTCGAACACTATTTTATGTCGAAGGTTGCTTATTGCTGGACAAACACTTATCGTCGAATTTTATCTTCAGACCATTTAGGAGAATGTTAATATCCGTCGAATTTGATCTTATCTTTTAGTACAATGTTAATATTCGTCGAGTGAAAATGTCAATATCTGTCGAGTGAAGATGCTCTTGTCTGTTGAGTTAGAATGTCAATTTCCATCGAGTGGGGATACCAATGTCCGTCGAATTTGAATGATAATGTTTGTCGAATTATGGTGCTAATGACCGTCGAGTAAGAATTCCTGATTTCAGTAGAAAAACTTCTCTAATGTCAAAATCCGTCGAATTTGATCTTCTGACCATATAGTATTTCGTCGATTTGACAATTGGAAGATTTCTTCAACGTTAACACCCGTCCGACGAATTAGGATTCTGTTGACCTTTTAAGTTCATTCGACAAATTTGATCTTCGTTTGACAGAATTCCCATCCGACAGAACTTGATATTTAGCCATTCTTGGAAAATAACGTTCTCCCATTTTACATCATTCTGTCAGGTTGATTTTCGTCGAAAATTATCCTTGAAACTCACCGCCATGCAGCAGCTTGGAGGAGGTTCTACATGATTCTTGAACAATCCAAAAGCCTTGAAAGTCAAGTGGATGACATAAGCCATGTGGAATAGCAGGTGCACTCAGAGAATGACGTAAGCATCATTAGTGGTGGAACATTCAAGAGCTTGTGACAAGGCTTGGATTAGCCAATGGAAGACAAGCTTGGTGATCAAGTTTTAATCTTGACCCTTGGTGAATTCTAAGGCTTGGATGAAGTCTTGGAGAGTCAAACAAAGTGGCTTCTTTCCATTTAGCTTCTACAGCAATTCACCCTTGGTGAAATCCTACAATTAGCTATTTTATTTTATATTCATTTTTTTCCTCTCAAATGCATTTACGGCCATGCATTTGAATAAAAGCCAATTTACCTATTTAAATATATTTGGCCACGGTTTTCAGTAGCTTGGAGAGCTTTCTCCAAGGTTCTTGAAACCTCTATGTGGACCCCTACATGACTAAGCCATGTGCACTTGAATTATTAGACTTTTGTTCAAGTAAATCCATTCATTTGGCCTTGGACTTCTACTAAAACAAAGAAGACTCCTCTCCATTTCATCCTCACAAATTCACCTTCTCTCACCCAAAGACTTCACTCCATTTTCTCTCAAAATGGTTTACGGCCATGCATAGTCAAAGTCTTCATTTTTTTTCTCCAAAATTCTCCAAATAGCAAAAGCTCTCAAATTTCCTCCTTCTTTTCTTCTCCAACCTCACGGCCTTCCACCCTCTTTCCATCAATCACTCTTCTATAATTCTAAACTACCTTATTTCTTGTTTTCCTACTTCATTTCAAGACATTTTGTAGTTAAAACCTAAGCCTAAATCATCTATTTTTTTATCTTATTCATTAAAGCTCAAGTTTGAAGCCTTGAAGGTATGATTCTTTAATCTTCATATTTCTCTTCATTTCAAAGTTCTAATCATGATTTTAATCCATGATTATTTTAGTTTAGAGCCTTAGGTATTAATATTGCATGTTTTCTTTAGTTTCCAAGAAGCTCTTGGTGGAGGGAGTTTGCTTGAAGGAGACATACAAGGAGCTTTGGAGGTTCTTCAAGAGGTAAGAGGGAGATTTAACCTCACCAACCAAGTTTTGGTGGTGTGGAGATGGTTGTGTCTCGGTGAAAAACCCTAAGGGTTTATTCACTTATTGTTTAATTACTTCTTTAGTTGTGATTGTGTTGTTGGTGATTTGATGTTGTGATTGTGGTGTTTATGGCTTTGAAATTATGATTGCATGTGTGATAATATGTTTATTGTTTTGATAAATATTGGTATATAAGAAACCTGAATGCATGTAAGTGTATGTGTAAATTAGGATGTGAATAATATGATGGATTAAACTGAGAATTTAGAATTTGAAAGAAAAGGAAATTGAATTTGGAAGAGTTGAATACAAAGAAGATGAAATGATTTTGGAAAAACAATACTGATTATGATTTTATAGGAGCAATATTGTAATTTTTGTGTTTAATGGGGACATGTTGTAATTATTGATTTTTGAATGGTTATATTGTAAATATGATTTTTATAAGGGACTATTTAGTAAATATGGTTTTGAGGGACTATTTCATAAATATAATTTGTATGAGAAACTATTTCGTAAATGTGATTTTATGAAGGACTATTTCGTCAATAGGATTTTTATGAGGGACTATGTTGTAAATTATGAATTTTATGAAAGATTATTTCGTAAAAAGGAATTTTATGAAAAACCATTTTGTAAATATGAATTTTTGAGGGACTATTTTGTAAATATGAATTTTATGAGGGATGATTTAGTAAAATATGAATTTTTCAAGGGACTATTTCGTGAATGTGACTTTTATGAGGGACTGTTGTGAAAATATTATTTGGATGAGGATTATAATGCAAATATGAAAAATGAAGTTGAGTTTTGGTGTTAACTGAGGAAAACTAGTATTCTTGGTTTAAAACGTGTGAAGAGTATTTCACATGATTGAGAAATGATGAAAAATTGATACATGATTTGAGAAAATGCGAAAAAATATGGTTTCGCGATGAAATTACAGTAATAATATTATTGGGCTTATATGAGGACCCCGAATATGAGATAAAGAAAATTGAATTGAGAAGATGAGAGAATGAATTTAACTGAGAAAGGTGCATTTGAATGTGCATTGAAAAAGTCCGATGGGTGAATAAGACCGATTGTCAAAAGAAGGAAAGAACACACCTCCCGAGTGGGTGCGATGTGCGTAGTGTAGGTCACTCGTTGACCTTGGGGGCATCGGGTGCGGGTTGCCTACAATGGACAGAGAATAAAGCTTCACGTATCGTAGGTTAGACCGATGCAACACACCGATGATCCGGATCGAGACACTATCCATAATCAAGATCGATAAAGACCGTGATGCATATGATAGATGTGCAAATGCTAAATGAGCAAATGCTAAATGAGCAAAGAGAATGAGCACGTGGTCCGAGGCATGTTGTGCGGTGATTCTTTTCGATCACTCTTTTCGACCGAGTTTTAGCTCCATGGAGTAGGAAAATTGAGTCTAGGTACATGAGTCTAGATGCATATACAGAGATACTGAGGGTATTTTCATAATTATTGATTTTGATAACTGAATTATTGAATAAGTGAATATTGATAAGGACATGAACGTAATTATGAATTATGATGATAAATGATGTTGGTAGCATAATTGTAATTATGTATGATGTGTTGATATGAGATATGATGTGTGTTAGATAAATGATATTGATGATATAATTGTAATTATGTATGATGTATGGTATGAGAATTTGTATGTGTTTATCTTCATTGCCACCATACTAGTATTGGCGTAGGAGATCTCACCTCTTTGTCTTTCTATTTCTGTATTGTATTTATAATTGTAAAGAGATTGAGCAAGACGTTGAGTGACAACGCAAGGAAGATCAAATTTTCGAGAAGGAAGTTGAGTTCTAAAGAGATGGAGATGCTGAGTTTTCGTAAGGTTTATGGGAACCGGAGGCATAGTGCATCGAACTTGCTGTAAAAATGTATTTCTCACATAAACAGTAATAGGGAGCTTACTACTGTACTCCTGGTACGGTTAGTATTGTATATTTTGTGTCAAGTTGGATTCCTCCCTGTTGAGGAGTCTGAGGAGGACCCGTCTGAGGGTTCTGCATGTTTAGAGTTACTTGGGCATTATGTAATTTAATTAATGTGTAAATATTTTAGAGTCCAATTTGTAAATATTAAAGTGTGACAGTACTACGACTTATGTATATATAATGTAAAATTTTATTGTAAGGATTCTGTAATGTTTTAATTTTCGCTAAGTTTATCTTACTATCACCAAGAAATTTTACAACTCGTATTTATATTACAAGCACGATTCATAACGAAGGGGTGATATGATAATTGAGTAACACGAAGTGTGACGCCCTAAGGAGGGTGTTACATTAGGTGGTATCAGAGCCCAAGTTAGAGTCTTTTGGGTTTGTGGGTAGGTTTGTCTTGTTTGTATTGTGTGAATCTCTGACACTGAATACAGAGATATGTTTTGGTTTCCGAAAAGAGATGAAGTTGTGTGAAATAATTACATTTAGTTCGACGTGTTTTTGATTTTGTTTATCTTTGAAGAAAGATAATGGAACGAAGCGAACATGAGCATGTGGACGCGAGACGTGATGAAGATCGTATAGGCACAACTAGAAGTGTGATGCAAAAGATTATTGAAGTAGCAGTACAACAGAGACAGATGATCACTCAGCAACAGGAACTGATAATCGAACTTCATAGCTTACTAGAATTGGAACAGCCATCTGATGTGAGAAGCTGTAACTTAGAACCTTCGATAATCCAAGATATGGGCGGAAGCGTAAAGTCGATCGTGTCTAGCAAAAGCAGTGTGTACGACCATTGAGGAAGCAACAACGAACAAAGAGGGGGAGTACTAGTGGCAACGATTTTGGTCGACTGTGGCATCATCACTGAAATGTTTCAAGTGTGGAAAAGAAAATCATCTTACCAAAGATTGTCAGCAAAAAGGGTTATTTGTTATCAATGTGGGAAGCCTGGATATTTCTCCAGAGATTGTGATCAACTGAAGATGGAATTTTCCATCAGTGATACACGTATTTCAAAATCTCAAGAAGAAGAAGAAGAAAGAGCCGGTGCAGAGAGTGTAGTGAGACCATTCAAATACAAAACTTAAGGAGCGAGGAAGTTGTGCCATAGAGGGTAATCTTAAAACTGTACTGTATAGTGTGTAAGGTAACCCAATCTCTTGTAATCTGTGACTGTGTAAATCTTTTGGAGGTTATCTGTGTTTTGTTCTTTTCATAATACTACTTCAACTTCTAAACTTGTTATTACTACTCGAGTCTGTCTGAAACTACCCTATTATTATTGGAGTTTGAAACTTTTCTGTTGATCTGGTTTATCTATTTCTTGTTCAAATAGACTGAGTAAATCAATTTGACTTATCCATGTCTTCGTTATAGTGTGATCGGAGTATTTCTACTCTTCTTGTTAAACTTGTTGTTTATACTCAAGTTTTCTAACTTTATCCTATACCTATTGAATATCAAATCTTTTCTGTTGATTTGATTTGTTTATCTAAAATTACATATATTTGAGAACCTGACTTTATAAATGGATTGGTTATTTTCCAACCATATCCTACTAGATTGATACAAGGTAACCTTAGTGTTTCCTTGACCTGAGATTTTTGGATTTGAATCCAGAAAGTTCATTTCTAAAATTTTTGGACTATGTTCATTTCGAAATCTATTAGATCATTTCAAATTCTTGTTGGACTAATCTAGTAACCTACCGAATAGTCTTGTTACTTTTCCCTATCACTTTCAAAGTGTCTTTCATGTATCTCAATTAAGAAAGAGTTATGCGTAAAACTAATCGAATGCAAGTTCTGTTAGAAGTTCAACTTGTGAATTTAGATTGAGTGTTAAGATAAAATAGAAAGATGGTGACGTATACTTCAAGGCAGTGGAACATACATGAGAAGAATCATTCGATTTACATTTTAGAATACGCGATAGTTGTTTTGTCACGAAAATTTAAAGATATGTTCTTTCCTATAAAGTCTACCATAATTTCAAGGGTTTGAAGTACCTGTACAATCAAGAGGGGCTAGGATATAAGGAAAAGACGGTAGATAGAATTTTCAAAGGATTTGTTGAGAGCTTGTATTCTAGAATAAGCTGGTTGTTGGGGTGAATTTCTACCATTGATAGAATTCACATACAACAATAGTTTTCGTTCGAATATAGGGTACCTACCCTATGAGGCATTGTCTGGGTGACGAGGTAGAACATCATTGTGTTAGCATCATGATGTTGAAAGTACAGAGGTAGGACCAGAAATTGTGCAGCAAACTACTGAGAAAGTAAAGACGATCTAAGGCAAAATAAGGACAACTCAGACACGACAAAAGAGTTATGAAGATAAAAGACGAAGACCGCTTGAATTTGAAGAAGGTGACCATGTGTCTCTACGTGTGACACCTATGACAAGAGATGGACGAGAGATTAAGTCGAGGAAAACCACTCCGAAGTTTATTAGACCGTATCGAATACTCTGTTGGACATCGTACAAATGAAGGAAAATTCAACCTACGAGACGTTTCTAGTCAAGATTGAAGATCAAAGGACAAAGCAACTTTGAGGAAAAGAAAGTGCATTGGTTACAGTGGTTTGGAACAATATACGTGGTGAAGCAACATGGGAATTAGAAGATAAGATAAGAGAGTAGTATCCATTTTTATTTCAAGTGTGTCAAGTTTCGAGGACGAAACTTATTTTAGAGGGGGAGAGTTGTAACACCCCAAAATTTTAGACTATGTTGCAAGAACTGACAGAATTACACTACTTTGTGCTTTCTGTGCATTATAAAAATAATTTGATTATTCCGATACTATTTGTGATTATTTTGTGTGATTTGCTCCTGGTCAAGAAAATAATAATTTTCGGGCCGAGAAAATTCTTGTCTCGATTATTTAGAGACGGAGATCTTACTTAACCCGAATCTGAGTAACACAGAAAAGAATCTATTAATTTTTAGAATTTATCTGTAAAATAATTCTATTTTACTGATAAATATATGTTGCTTGATGCATAGCTGTTATTGCTATGAATTAATTTTGACCCGGTATAGTTTAATTTGTCATTATACTCAACCGACCAAAATTCTGGAATTCCCAATTCGACCAAAATTCTTGGGATAGGATCCCAACCCGACAGAAGTTCCTCAAGATTTCCTCTAACTGTTTTCATTTCAAGTCTATTTTTGACAAGTCTATTTCGACAATCCAAGATTTTTGAAGATCTTGACACCGACAAAATTCGGACAAGGTCCAAATACTTTTGAAGACATGTTTCTAACATTTTGATCCCGTCGGATTTAATTAATAAGACTACATGTAAGCATATGCTAATGGTGAGTTGAATCCGACACCTTCAGAGCATTTTCCCGACAACATCAATCGGTAGTTCGACTTAGCCCAAAATACCTCAAGACTGGATGAAGATGACTCTCAATTTTTGAGTCAGAAGCCTCTTCCGACCAAGACTATGTATCTCGACCAAGATCATCTATTTCGACAAAGACTATCTATTCAAAAACATGGAAGATGTCGTCGGATTCGACAAAACGCTGGACGTTGCTGTTAGCAAAGAATCAGTTAAGAACAATATGGTTCTCCTTTTCCCTAAATCTTGTCGGACGATTCTCCAAATCAAAATGAAGATGACTGCTATGTAATCGACCTAACTGATCATAAATAGTACTACTATTTGTTGTCGAACACTATTTTATGTCGAAGGTTGCTCATTGTTGGACAAACACTTATCGTCGAATTTTATCTTCAGACCATTTAGGAGAATGTTAATATCTGTCGAATTTGATCTTATCTTTTAGTACAATGTTAATATTCGTCGAGTGAAAATGTCAATATCTGTCGAGTGAAGATGCTCTTGTCTGTTGAGTTAGAATGTCAATTTCCGTCGAGTGGGGATACCAATGTCCGTCGAATTTGAATGATAATGTTCGTCGAATTATGGTGCTAACGACCGTCGAGTAAGAATTCCTGATTTCAGTAGAAAAACTTCTCTAATGTCAAAATCCATCGAATTTGATCTTCTGACCATATAGTATTTCGTCGATTCGACAATTGGAAGATTTCTTCAACGTTAACACCCGTCCGACGAATTAGGATTCTGTTGACCTTTTAAGTTCATTCGACAATTTTGATCTTCGTTCGATAGAATTCCCATCCGACAGAACTTGATATTTAGCCATTCTTGGAAAATAACGTTCTCCCATTTTACATCATTCTATCAGGTTGATTTTCGTCGAAAATTACCCTTGAAACTCACCGCCATGCAGCAGCTTGGAGGAGGTTCTACATGATTCTTGAACAATCCAAAAGCCTTGAAAGTCAAGTGGATGACATAAGCCATGTGGAATAGCAGGTGCACTCAGAGAATGACGTAAGCATCATTAGTGGTGGAACATTCAAGAGCTTGTGACAAGGCTTGGATTAGCCAATGGAAGACAAGCTTGGTGATCAAGTTTTAATCTTGACCCTTGGTGAATTCTAAGGCTTGGATGAAGTCTTGGAGAGTCAAACAAAGTGGCTTCTTTCCATTTAGCTTCTACAGCAATTCACCCTTGGTGAAATCCTACAATTAGTTATTTCATTTTATATTCATTTTTTTCCCTCTCAAATGCATTTACGACCATGCATTTGAATAAAAGCCAATTTACCTATTTAAATATATTTGGCCACGGTTTTCAGCAGCTTGGAGAGCTTTCTCCAAGGTTCTTGAACCCTCTATGTGGACCCCTACATGACCAAGCTATGTGCACTTGAATTATTAGACTTTTGTTCAAGTAAATCCATTCATTTGGCCTTGGACTTCTACGGCAGAAAACAGCAGCAGCTCCTCTCCATTTCATCCTCACAAATTCACCTTCTCTCACCCAAAGACTTCACTCCATTTTCTCTCAAAATGGTTTACGGCCATGCATAGTCAAAGTCTTCATTTTTTTTCTCCAAAATTCTCCAAATAGCAAAAGCTCTCAAATTTCCTCCTTCTTTTCTTCTCCAACCTCACGGCCTTCCACCCTCTTTCCATCAATCACTCTTCTATAATTCTAAACTACCTTATTTCTTGTTTTCCTACTTCATTTCAAGACATTTTGTAGTTAAAACCTAAGCCTAAATCATCTATTTTTTTATCTTGTTCTTTAAAGCTCAAGTTTGAAGCCTTGAAGGTAGGATTCTTTAATCTTCATATTTCTCTTCATTTCAAAGTTCTAATCATGATTTTAATCCATGATTATTTTAGTTTAGAGCCTTAGGTATTAATATTGCATGTTTTCTTTGGTTTCCAAGAAGCTCTTGGTGGAGGGAGTTTGCTTGAAGGAGACATACAAGGAGCTTTGGAGGTTCTTCAAGAGGTAAGAGGGAGATTTAACCTCACCAATCAAGTTTTGGTGGTGTGGAGATGGTTGTGTCTGGTGAAAAACCCCTAAGGGTTTATTCACTTATTGTTTAATTACTTCTTTAGTTGTAATTGTGTTGTTGTTGATTTGATGTTGTGATTGTGGTGTTTATGGCTTTGAAATTATGATTACATGTGTGATAATATGTTTATTGTTTTGATAAATATTGGTATGTATGAAACTGAATGCATGTAAGTGTATGTGTAAATTAGGATGTGAATAATATGATGGATTAAACTGAGAATTTAGAATTTGAAAGAAAAGGAAATTGAATTTGGAAGAGTTGAATACAGCAAGATGAAATGATTTTGGAAAAACAATACAGATTATGATTTTATAGGAGCAATATTGTAATTTTTGTGTTTAATGGGGACATGTTGTAATTATTGATTTTTGAATGGTTATATTGTAAATATGATTTTTATAAGGGACTATTTAGTAAATATGGTTTTGAGGGACTATTTCATAAATATAATTTGTATGAGAAACTATTTCGTAAATGTGATTTTATGAAGGACTATTTCGTCAATAGGATTTTTATGAGGGACTATGTTGTAAATTATGAATTTTATGAAAGATTATTTCGTAAAAAGGAATTTTATGAAAAACCATTTTGTAAATATGAATTTTTGAGGGACTATTTTATAAATATGAATTTTATGAGGGATGATTTAGTAAAATATGAATTTTTCAAGGGACTATTTCGTGAATGTGACTTTTATGAGGGACTGTTGTGAAAATATTATTTGGATGAGGATTATAATGCAAATATGAAAAATGAAGTTGAGTTTTGGTGTTAACTGAGGAAAACTAGCATTCTTGGTTTAAAACGTGTGAAGAGTATTTCACATGATTGAGAAATGATGAAAAATTGATACGTGATTTGAGAAAATGCGAAAAAATATGGTTTCGCGATGAAATTACAGTAATAATATTATTGGGCTTATATGAGGACCCCGAATATGAGATAAAGAAAATTGAATTGAGAAGATGAGAGAATGAATTTAACTGAGAAAGGTGCATTTGAATGTGCATTGAAAAAGTTCGATGGAAATTTGAATAAGACTGATTGTCGAAAGAAGGAAAGAACACACCTCCTGAGTGGGTGCGATGTGCGTAGTGTAGGTCACTCGTTGACCTTGGGGGCATCGGGGTGTGGGTTGCCTACAATGGACGAGAGAATAAAGCTTCTGTACCGTAGGTTAGACCGATGCAACACACCGATGATCCGGATCGAGACACTATCCATAATCAAGATCTGATAAAGACTGTGATGCATATGCTAGATGTGCAAATGCTAAATGAGCAAATGCGAAATGAGAAAAGAGAATGAGCACGTGGTCCGAGGCATGTTGTGCGATGATTCTTTTCGATCACTCTTTCCGAGGCTGAGTTTTAGCTCCATGGAGTAGAAAAATTGAGTCTAGGTATATGAGTCTAGATGCATATACAGATATACTGAGGGTATTTTCATAATTATTGATTTTGATAACTGAATTATTGAATAAGTGAATATTGATAAGGACATGAACGTAATTATGAATTATGATGATAAATGATGTTGGTAGCATAATTGTAATTATGTATGATGTGTTGATATGAGATATGATGTGTGTTAGATAAATGATATTGATGATATAATTATAATTATGTATGATGTATGGTATGAGAATTTGTATGTGTTTATCTTCATTGCTACCATACTAGTATTGGCGTAGGTGATCTCACCTCTTTATCTGTCTATTTCTGTATTGTATTTATAATTGTAAAGAGATTGAGCAAGACGTTGAGTGACAACGCAAGGAAGATCAGATTTTCGAGAAGGAAGTTGAGTTCTAAAGAGATGGAGATGCTGAGTTTTCGTAAGGTTTATGGGAACCGGAGGCATAGTGCGTCGAACTTGCTGTAAAAATGTATTTCTCACATAAACAGTAATAGGGAGCTTACTACCGTACTCCTGGTACGGTTAGTATTGTATATTTTGTGTCAAGTTGGATTCCTCCTTGTTGAGGAGTCTGAGGAGGACCCGTCTGAGGGTTCTGCATGTTTAGAGTTACTTGGGCATTATGTAATTTAATTAATGTGTAAATATTTTAGAGTCCAATTTGTAAATATTAAAGTGTGACAGTACTACGACTTATGTATATATAATGTAAAATTTTATTGTAAGGATGCTGTAATGTTTTAATTTCCGCTAAGTTTATCTTACTATCACCAAGAAATTTTACAACTCGTATTTATATTACAAGCACGATTCATAACGAAGGGGTGATATGATAATTGAGTAACACGAAGTGTGACGCCCTAAGGAGGGTGTTACAACCTTGTGGAGTCGACTGCTTGGATTTTCATCTGTTGTGACATCCCCGGTTGGGGGCTTTGTCTGCTTGGGATCCCGAAAGGGATCTAGATGAAGATCGGGCGCAGGACCCTGTTCTTCAGGTGTTGGGACTTGGACTAGGTTTAGTTTTCAATTGGTAGCCATATACGTGTATGTTTACTATTTGGAATACTTGAGTTTTATACTTTTGGAATATGGGATAATGTACTTAAGGATGTAATGAACTTCATTTTATGAAAAAGTGTTTTCCAATTCTTATGCCTTGTGTCTTTATTATTTGATAAGTCGATCTTATTCGTTGAAAAGAGAATTTTTAAACTCATGTTTTATAATGTCAATCTTTTTATAACTTGGTTAAAGTCTGGTTTTTGAGAAAAGGGAGTCAGTTGAAATGTAATGCCCTTCGGAGGGGGTGTTACATAGTTTAATACTTGTTTAACATGCCAGTTAAGTTTCGTGATGTGAAAATAGGTTTGCCCCAATGGTTTAATATGTTAGGTTTTGATGATGACAAATACAAAATAAAAAGAATGATGCTTGTGCTTTATAGTTGTGCTTAATAGATGTCAAATGCATCACAAAAGAATATTGATCATGTTACATAGATGTGCTTAATGAGATATATTGTATCATGCATGATGATGTAATTTATCTAATTATATTTCATTTAAAAATCATGCATATGAAGATATTGACTTATGAATTTGGACTAACTATGCTTGTTTTAAGTGAGTAATACTTTGTAGGATAGTCCAAGTACCAAGAGTGAGCATTGCAACAAGAAAGTAAAAAGATCACAACTATGCTCAACTCAAGAAGGATGAAAATAATAAAGATGTTCCAAGCTTGTGCAAGACATGAAGAGAAGAAAATTTCGGAAGCTTGGATTACATCAAGAAGCCAAAGGATTGAAAGTGCAAAGATTAAGTCCCAAGGTTCTTCAAGAATAGCTTATAGGACTTAGATCTTGTGTAAAGGTAAAAAGGAATCACACTAATCTCAAATAAGTTTTAAACATCTTTACAAGTGTTTCTAAAATGCTTAAATGCAAAACAAAATGTTTTTGGAAAGCTAGCCTTGGTGGTATTTCAAATCTATGAAAATTAGTTAAGTTTGTGTTTTGTAAAACTTAAATTTAGTTACTCTTTTGATTACAACTTTCAAAATACTTTGAGTTTTATTTTGAAACTTATTTCATATGAAAATAGACTCAAATATCTTTCCAATGAGTAGTCATTTACTTTAAACGGATAGGAAACGAAAAAGTTATGACCAATTAAAGTTTGAGTTTTGAAAATCTGACCTTTGGTTACTATTTTTATCATGTCTTTCAAAATACATTGAATTTTATTCTAAAACTTCTTTCATATGAAAATAGACTCAAATATCTTTCCAATGAGTGGTCATTCGCTTTAATTGGATAAGAAATGAAGAAGTTATGACCTTTTAAAGTCAGTTTTCAAAACCAGAAATGATGTAATCGATTACACAAGTCATGTAATCGATTACAACGTTGACAAAAGCTGTGTAATCGATTACACAAAGTATGTAATCGATTACAAAGTATCCAGAAAGCTTGTAATCGATTACATGAAGCTTGTAATCGATTACCAAGTGCCCAGGATCATTTCTAATGGCTATAAATGGCTAGTTTTCATAGAAAATCATTATAAAACACTACCAACAGCTATTTTATCACTTGGGCTCTCTATATAAGTGATATTTGAAGTATTTACAACTCAAGAAACATAAGAACACTATACTTGATCCTTGAAACATCAAAATCATATTTTGAGCTTTAAAGTGTGAATCATTTATACCCATAGTGCTTCAATTTGTATTATCCACTCTTGAGAGAGTTTTTATCATCCATACTTTGTTCTTCAATTTGTATTATCTACTCTTTGAGAGAGTTTCCATTCATCTATATCTAATCTCTATTTTGAGATGGTGAGGTATCCCTCTAGAGTAAAGGATGAGGTATCCCTTAGAGAGTGAGGTATCTCTCAAAGATTGTAAAGGGTGAGGTATCCCTTGAGGGTGAGGCATCCCTCAAAAGTTGTAAAGGGTGAGGTATCCCTATTTGAGGCTCAAGCACAAAGGGTGAGGCATCCCAAGGTGTGTTGAGTGCTCCACTTTGTAAAGGTTTTCAAGCACCCGTTTGAGCTTGAAGGTTTAGTGGAAAAATCTCGGGTGGATGAGGACTATCGTAGTTAGTGGTTGGTGGCTGAATCAGGATAAATCATTATGTTTGCTTTTCTCAACTCTATCTCTTTACATTTGCACCTTAATTATATATGTTTGAGTTGAACTTGATATTTAGCTTATTTGTTTGATTTATCCTATATCTCAAGTTGTAGTTGAGTAATCTATAATAGTTGTACATTTGTTGTACATATTCCGCTGTATTTATTAATTGAGTGATTTAAAATGCATAATTTGTCAAAGTTGCATTAAAACCAGTCATCACCCAATTCACCCCCCCTCTTGGGTAATGGTTGCCATGGCTAACAAGTGATATCAGAACTTCGTGCTCTGGTAAAAGCTTAATCACTTGAAGTTAAAGATCCTTATTTGTTTGGTATCCATTGAAAGCTTTTCAAAATGAATAGTTTTGAAATTAATAAACCACCATTCTTTGATGGTGTGAATTTCGTTTATTGGAAAGCTAGAATGGAAATCTATATGCAATCTATTGATCTTGATTTGTGGGATATTAAGCTTAATGAATTTACTTGCAAATCAAAATAAACTTGGAATGCCTATGATAAAAAATGCTTTTCCTTGAACATTAGAGCAATGCAAATCTTAAGAAGTGATTTAAATGATGATGCTTATGTTAAAATTAAGAATTACTTTAATGCTAAAGATATATGGGATGCTCTTGATTCTATCTATCTTGCTAATAATAATTTTGTGCATAAAGTTGTATATAGAGAGCAAGAAGAGGAAAAGTCATTGAAGGAATCTTATTGTGCAAAATATTCTCAAAATGATGCTAAATTTGAAGAGGTGGCAAAGCAAGATAATAATGAGGAAGATGATTATTTCCTTAAAGAGCCAAGTATGTTAGGAATGGAGACTACTTCATATATGGCTAAAAAGGACTTTGAGGTAAATAATGCTAAACTAGATTATAGTCCTTCCTATGATGAGCTACAATGTGCATATGATGAATTATATGATGATTTGTTGAATTTAGAAAATAAAAACTTATCTTGTTTGGAAAACATTTCCTCCATTGAAAATAAAATTGAGATTTTGAAAAATGATTATACTTTTCTTGATGAGGAAATGTCTTTAAAATATGAAACCTCAACTTCTTGTGAAAAGTGTATTAATTTAGAAAATCAAGTTGAGAACTTATATTGTGAATTTGCCAAAGCCAATGATTCTATTTGCTTACAATCCATGGTTGTTGATAAGAATGAAATTGATGCTATTCCACATGGAATTTCAAGTAAGGCTTGTGGCAAAAAATAACATAGAATGTAATAACAACCAAAGGCTCAAGTTTTTCAAAAATGATCTTCAAAGGACCAAGTCATCATTAAATTCACTTGTTTGCAATTTTTGTAGTCATCTAGGACATATTTCTCATTTGTGCAATTATAGAAGAAATTCTTATATGAGAAATAACATGGTTTGGGTTCCTAAAAATCATAAAGGCTCTAGTACTAACATTCAAGGACCCAAGATGAAATAGGTACCAAAATGTCCTCCTAATATTTCAATTATGCAGAAAACTTCTCAAAAGGATGGACAAATTGGTCAAGTAAAGAAGGAATCATCAAGGGGAATGCTTCCAAAGCCCATTGGTAGAAGTTTTGATCAAAGAAGGAAGATGACTTCAACCAAAGCTTCTCAAGCACAAAATGTGGAACTTGCAAAGTTCAAAACACCAAAAGAAAAGCAATGGGTAAGGAAAAGAGTTTCCTTGATTACCAAGGTCAATGTATCAAACGTTTCTACCTCTTATGCACATTTACTTGTAAAATCAATGAATTTGAGGTATATTCCTTATAGGCCTTAGGTAAAGGATAGAATCATGTATGCTTAGTAAAACTTGAATATTATGTTTAGCACATGATTATGTTTATTCTTATTATAACATAAGGTTCTACAATGCCTAGGTATGTTTGCATGATGTTTGAAATTGCCTTGAGACATTTTGGAACTAATTTGAAGGTTTTGAGATTGATCAATTACTATTTGAAATACAAAAATTGAATTTAGCAAGCTTGTAATCGATTACAAGACCTTTGTAATCGACATACAGGCTCATCAAGCGTTCCAAGCAAAGTCAGAGAGCGTGTAATCGATTACACATACTATGTAATCGATTACAATGTTTCCAGAACTCATGTAATCGATTACACCAACCCTGTAATCGATTACAAGGTTCCTAGAAAGTTGGTAATCGATTACACAAAACATGTAATCGATTACAAGGATTCCAGAGGGCTGGTAATCAATTACACACCCATGGTAATTGATTACACAGGCTTTAAAAATGGTTTTAAGTGCTGGAATGACCATTTTCACTTAAAATTATCTGTATATCATGAATGTATGCATATTATTGGCTATGAGCTTAATAGGAATTGATTGTTTAATTTGTTGTGCTCAATTTACATACTATAAAAAAAAAAAAATTTTATGAGAGGATAATGGATTAATAATCAATAGCTAAGCCCTATGGATCCAAAATTGGTGGATACCAAAGAAATTTCTTTGAATTGTGTTGTAGGGTGACCATTAGCTCAAGCATGCAAATGAAGTGAAATACAACCGTACTACTTGAGGTTGGGAAAACTTAAAATAGTTCAAGTTCTCCAAAAGTGATGAAAAATATAAAAAGAAAGACATGGAAAACCACAACATTCTCAAGGGGCCTTGAGGCATAGAAGTTGGAGTCACCTACAAAAACTCAAAGAGTACACTTTTGGTGATATCAATCTCTTATCCTTACTTATACTTTAAATTGAATATCATATGATATTTGGATAAGTAGAGATTTGTTTTTATGCCTTATCATGCCTTAAGTTGTGCTTTTCTAGCACTATGTTTAAAAATATTTTTATATATGCTAACATGTTAGATATGCACACATTTTGCTTGGAATGACATGTTATGGCAATATCTTTGTTCTTGAGCTCGTGACCAATTCTCTTTGCTTAAATATGTAAATTCACTTACTCATAAGTAGTTCTAATCCTTTATTTTTGATGCTTAATTTGCTTATATGCTTACTTGGAGATTGGATAGTTAAAAGTTATTTGTCTTCTTGTTTGAAATTGCTTGATATGTTCATATCTTGAAAACAAGAAGTAAATGATTCATTTTGTATCTTGAACTTGTATTTGAACATCAATGGTTTTTACAATGAAGTATATCTTGAAATGAATCATGAATGATTTCAAAAGTTATAGTTCTACGATTTTTCAATTCTTTCATTACAATAAGGGACTTTTTGTTCTTGATTGACATGTGTGCATACTAGAATTCCTTACTTGATATTACATGCCTTACATGATCATTGTTTGCCCCAAAATGCTTATATAAGTTTTGATGTTGATCATGTGTTTCTTGATAAACTTGAATCTTGCCTTGAAAATGCTTAAACTATGCTTTTGGATTCAAGTGCATATATCATTCTTTTGTTCTCTTTAGAGCTAATAATTCATGGTTGATAATGTGGTACATGTTTTACATTATATATCAACCTAAATTATGCTTGTAAATGAGCTTAAATGATATTTGATGCTAACCTATGTTTTAGAACACTTTTAGAGTTAGCTTTGCAAGTGTCTCTATGTACTTCAAAGATAGTCATCAAACATTGAAATCTCAAGCATATGTGGACAAAGAGAAAAGTTGGATGAAAAGAGACAAGTGGAGACTTTCTTCAAGAACAATAGAAGAAAGCCTAAACTCAAAAATCCAATAAACGAAGAACATTCTAACAAAGTATCACTCTCTCAATAAGTATCTTTATCCCTAAGTTATTATGGTATCTTATATGCTATATGTTATATGATACTTATTGATAATTTGATCTTAAATTATTAGATGCTTTCCTTACATGAGAAGTATGCTTAGCATTGACAAAGTGCTTAATTGGATATTAACTTGCTATTTTTGTCATTGCATATAGGGTGAATGATATTAGTTCTATACATGTTTCAATCCCTATAACATATTTCATCATGATGAATGTTTGATATCTATAATTCTCTTAATCTATGGTCTCTTAGTGGTGTAACACTTATGAGAATCATGCACTTGTTTCGAAAAGAGTTTATGGTTTGACTAAAAAGTTTTCTTTTTAAAGCAAAATCTCTTATCATATTTGAAAGAAGCTTTTAAAGTTCCATATCCTTGAGAATCATTTGAACTTGTCTTAAGACCTTGAAAATATTTTCACCTCCTATTTGTCTTGAAAATTTGGAAATCATTCGATTTGTGCTATAAATGTAGTACTCTCTTCATTTGCTTGGAAATGTTTTATTAAATCTTGAGAGAATGCTTAAGAAAGTTTCCAAATAGATCTTTTGAAATTTTTTATAGAGCTCTTCTTGATGCTTCAAAAGATAAGCCTTGTTCTTTAAAATATTTTATTTTCTCGAGGCTCTTGTTTAATAAGAAAGAGAGAAGATGTACTTTCAAATATTCCTTTGACTTGGATTTGATCACTCTCAAGGAATATGTGGTTTCAATATAAAACCCTTCTACCCTTCTAAAATGCTTTTGGAAATGTAATGTGTTATTATAAAATTCTTTTTGAAAGGGGGAGAAGTTTTTAAAATGATTTTGTTTGAGGGATTAAGAATATGTTTCTATGCCTTGCTTTTCTTTATGGTAATGTGCTTATATGGTCTTGGCATACATATTTCTCTTTATCTATCTTGTGCTTCAATAAGGGAGAACTTATCTTATATATCCTTCTTCCATATCCTTGTTGACTAAAAACATATGCATAACTATGTTAAACTATTATGTTTGATATTTTGATAATATGCATATTTTGAAGGGGAGCCTAGTTCTTAAATTGTTGCTTATATCTCTTGGCTTATATCCTTATTTGACATGAAGTGCTTTATTGTTAATACTATCAACATGTCAACAAAGATCATCTCTTATTGTCTTTCCCTCTATCAATGAAAGAAGGTAAACTCTCTTAAACTTCATATCTTTTGATTCTTTTATTGAGAAGATCTTACCCTTCTTGACAACATAAGTTTTATCTATAGGGGGAGAAAATATTATATTTCCTTCCTAAGCCTTTTTGTTGATGTCAAATAGGGGGAGTGAAAATTGAAAAGAAAAATATGTTCTTGTGCTTATTGCATGATATGCTTACATGAGTATCTATTCTTCTATATTACTCAATGTAACACCCCAAATTCTGACTATATGAATAGTAATAGCAGAATTACACTGTTTTGTATTTTCTGTGTGGTATAAAAATAATTTGACTGTTCTGAGATAGTATTTGATCATTTTGTGTGGTTGCTCCTGGCCAGGAAAAATAATAATTTTTCAGGCCGGGGAAATTCTGATCTACCTCATTTGGAGACGGGGGATCTTACTAAACCCGAATCAGAGTGATTCGGAAAAGAATCTTTTAATTTTAGAATCTATCTGTAAAGATAAAAATATTGTACCGATAAATATCTGTGGATATATTTATAATAGTCGTTGCTATGAATGTTGGACCCGATAAGTTTTAATTAATAGAAAAGTGTTTAGAATATTTCTTGTGATTAAAATTAAAATGATCCAATAGGATATAGTCAAAATAAATGGTTGGACTTTTCTAACCAATGAGAATTGGTCAAGGAAAGAAGCTTAGACTTCTTGTAGACCATTAGATTTGAAGCATGATTTAGAAGCTTTGATCCACACCATTGATTCAATCAATGATGTAAAACAAATCCTACCAAAACTATCAAGTAATATCCATCATAGATAAAATTAATGGATAGGAAATCAAATTGATTTTAAATGGATAAGATTGAGTCAACAATAATTGCTTGACTTTTACTTAGGAAACTAATTAACCTTAATTTAGTTGTCCTAATTACCTAATTAAGAAATTAAGTAAACTAACTTGATTAGGGATTAGTTATAACTTAATCCTTACTTTAATATTCTAATTCTAATTAGAAGTGATGATGCATGTTAAATATGTATTAGATACAACTTAAATATGTTAAACTAAATTAGTTATGTACTTGAAGGATTAAGTAAGAATGGTTAGGAGATTAAATCCAATTAATTAGCTAACCAATTAACTAGTAACTAGGCTTGAACTAATGATGAATTAAGGACTTAAACTCACCTAAACCATCATGGTCTAGCAGCAAAATTGGAGGCCCAACAAAGACAAATTTTGGACGGTCAAAGAAATTTGAATTGGAGCAGCAACAAACGGCCTAGCAGTGGCAGAAAATAGACGTCCAGCAGCAGCAACACATCCAGCAGAATTTGAAGATTTCAAGTAATATTTGAATGTTCAAATGCCATGCAAAGTCAAGCTTGTGACCAATGAGAAGTGAGTGTCCTTGTGCAATTAATGCATGGCTACTTGCTCAAGCAAAATGTTCATTCACGTCATTCACAAAGACACAACACGGCAGCAGCACATGTAGCAGCTGGATGGAGTGGATAAGCATGCAAATGAATCTCTCCAAATGTCAGAAATTCATCCACGGTTGGCAGCTGTCTTCATGTATTCAGAATTTAGATAATCACTCAAGTAAAATCATCCACATTTCACGTGTTATCACACGGCTTGGCAGCAGCCTTCCCACATTCTCACCCTTCACTTTTTACTTATCAAAACATAAGCTAATTCTCTCAAAGTTTCAAGGAAAACTCACGCCTCTTTCTCTCATTTTCCTTTCTTCTTCCAATCGGTCACCACCTCCAAATCACACCATTCATCCTTCTAAACACTCATCTCTTGGTTTGTTTTAACTTAAACTCTACTCTAATCATTTCTCCTTCACAAGGTTTGTCACAAAACCTATCCTACCTTGTTCAAGCTTCATCAACCTAAGCTTCTTCAACCTTTTCTTAAAAAGGTAAGCTTTGATTTAAGAATTCCAAGTTTGATTTTAATTTTATTAACCATGATTTTTCCATGGTTTTCAACCTTGATTCTTGTATAGTCCTTCACTAATTTTTCTTGAAAATTCTAGGGCTTGTTAGGAGATTAACAAAGTTTCAAGGCAAGGGAGGAAAGCTTACAAAGCTTGTCTTCAAGAGGTAAGAGGGAGACTCAACCTTACCACCCATGTTCTGGTAGTATGAGGATGGTTTATTCGGTGAAAAATCCTTAAGGATTTATTCACCTATTGTTTGAGGTTCTTGGTTTGTATTGATTGGTTTGTATTGATTGGACCTGTATTGAGATGTGCTTGATTGTGCTTCTATGTTTGGATTGTATTTGGGATATGACCGCTTGTGTTTCTATGTACGTACGTGTAGTATCTATGAGATCGATTTTATTTCGATTCTTGCCTCGTATGCTATAATGCTTAAGGAACTGATAATATGTGTGTATGTGAAATATATACTGTAGCGAAACTTATACTGTATGTATGTGAAATTTACACGATAAATTTTATGAGGAAGGGGCTCAATTAGAAATGCCATGGAAATATGGGGTTATTATGTAAATATAAAATTTTGAGGGGTTATAGTGAAAATACTGTATTTTGAGGAACAAAAATGTAAATTATGTGTTTTGAGGGACGAAAGTATAATTAATCTGTTTTGAGGGATGAATATGTAATTATGTATTTTAAAGGACTATTTTGCAAATATGAGAAAAATACAGTAAATTTTAATATTAAAATGAGTAAAACAGTAATTCTGATTTAAAACGTATGAAAAATAGTTACGCGATTGGAAAACATTGAAAAATCACTACGTGATTTGAAAAGGCGACAGAATTAAGTCGCGAGTGAGAAAATACAAAAATATGATTACGCGATTAAATTACAGTAACATTGCTGTTAAATTATTATATGAACCCTGCACATGGGATATCAATGGAAATTGTGAATAATGCATAGTACATGCATTGAAAAGGTCCAAAGGACTGTGTAAGGCAAGTTGCCTAGGAGAGATTACACCTCCTGAGTGTGTGCGATAAGCGTAGTGTAGGTCACTGATTGACCTTGGGGGCATTGGGGTGCGGGTTGCCTACAATGGACAGTTGGTAGCTCTTCTGTACCGTGGGTTAGACCGATGTAACACACCAATGATCCAGACCGAGACACTATCCCTAATCATGATTTGATAAAGACTGTCGTGCATATGCTAGATGTGCAGAACTTAAGCACGTGGTCTGAAGCATGTTGGTGCCGACAGATCTTTTCAGTCACTCTCTCCGACTTGAGTTGTAGCTCCATGGAGTAGGATATTGAGTCAGTGTACATTGCATTCACATTTGCATTCATAGGGGATATATTATTGTAATTCTTACTCATGTGTAATTCTTGTTTGTGATAATTAAAATATTGAATACTTGAGTATTGAAGATAGCGTAGTCGTAATTCTTATTTTTATTTCCTGTGTAATGATGATATATGAGGTTAGTGGCATAACTGTAATTATAGTATAACATCTGTATGATATTTTGTATGTGATTATCTTCATTGCTACCATACTGGTATTGGCATAGGTGATCTCACCTCTTGTATATATATGTTGTATCATGTTTATATGTTGTTAAGATACTGAGCCAGACGTAGAGCGAGAAGCAGAGAAAGGTCCAGATTCCATTGAGAACTTCGAGTTTTAATGGCTGTGGAGATCCCTAGTTTCTTGGGTTACATGAGACTGACATTTATCGGAGGGGACGAGGCATGGACTGAAGATCTAGAGAGAGAGAGTATATATTATTTAGGAGATGTAAATATTAGACTGAGTAGACTACAGTCAGGGAACCCTTACTTTTCTGTTACTATTTATGTACAATTAGAGTTCCCTATATCCATTAGGCAACATTGGGGAGCGTACTATCGCACCCCTAGAGAGAGTAGTGTTGTATCGTCCACTCGGACATTCCCTCCCCTGACTATACATAGAGTTGGAATTCCCCCACCCGGGAAATCTGAGGAAGACCCATCTGAGGGTCCGGCTACTTCTGAGGGCTCAGCTGCCTAGTAGTACTTGGGCAAATATGTCAATGTAAATAGTGTTTATAATTTTTGGAGTGACTAGTTTGTAATATTTACAGTATGATAGTGTTAAAGACTTGTATATGTATAACAAGAGACTTGGATATGTATAAATGATGTAAATTATTTATAATGATGCTGTGATGTTTTATTTTCTGCTAAATTTATTTTCTTGTAATTAAGAAATTTTGAAATTCGTATTTTTTCTTACAAAGTACGTTATCTAAATAAGGTTAATTTAGTAATTTTGTAACATAAATGTGGCATCCTAAGGTGGGTGTTACACTCAAAATATTCTTCTTTGGTGATTTGTCATCATCAAAAAGGGGGAGATTATGGAAATAGGTTTGCTCCAATGGTTTAATATGTTAGGTTTTAATGATGACAAATATAAAATAAAAAGAATGATGCTTATGCTTTATAGTTATGCTTAATAGATGTCAAATGCATCACAAAATAATATTGATCATGTTATATAGATGTGCTTAATGAGATATATTGTATCATGCATGATGATGTAATTTATCTAATTATATTTCATTTAATAATCATGCATATGAAGATATTGAGTTATGAATTTGGACTAACTATGCTTGTTTTAAGTGAGTAATACTTTGTAGGATAGTCCAAGTACCAAGAGTGATCATTGCAACAAGAAAGTAAAAAGATCACAACTATGCTCAACTCAAGAAGGATGAAAATAATAAAGATGTTCCAAGCTTGTGCAAGACATAAAGAGAAGAAAATTTCAGAAGTTTGGATTATATCAAGAATCCAAAGGATTGAAAGTGCAAAGATTAAGTCCCAAGGTTCTTCAAGAATAGCTTATAGGACTTAGATCTTGTGTAAAAGTAAAAAGGAATCACACTAAACTCAAATAAGTTTTAAACATCTTTACAAGTGTTTCTAAAATGCTTAAATGCCCAACAAAATGTTTTTGGAAAGCTAGCCTTGGTGTTATTTCAAATATGTGAAAATTAGTCAAGTTTGTGTTTTGTAAAACTGATATTTAGTTACTCTTTTGATTATAACTTTCAAATTACTTTGAGTTTTGTTTTGAACCTTATTTCATATGAAAATAAACTCAAATATCTTTCCAATGAGTGGACATTTGCTTTAAACGGATAGGAAACGAAAAAGTTATGACTAATTAAAGTTTGAGTTTTGAAAAGCTGACCTTTGGTTACTATTTTGATAATATCTTTCAAAATACTTTGAGTTTCATTCTGAAACTTTTTCATATGAAAAAAGACTCAAATATCTTTTCAATGAGTGGTCATTCGCTTTAATTGGATAATAAATGAAGAAGTTATCACCTTTTAAAGTCAGTTTTTAAAATCAGAAATAGTGTAATCGATTACACAAGTCATGTAATCGATTACAACGTTGACAGAAGCCGTGTAATCGATTACACAAAGTATGTAATCGATTACAAAGTATCCAAAAAGCTTGTAATCGATTACATGAAGCTTGTAATCGATTACCAAGTGCCCAGGAACGTTTCTAACGGCTATAAATGGCTAGTTTTCATAGAAAATCGTTATAAAACACTACCAACAGTTATTTTATCACTTGGGCTCTATATATAAGTGATATTTGAAGTATTTACAACTCAAGAAACACAAGAACACTATACTTGATCCTTGAAACATCAAAATCATATGTTGAGCTTTAAAGTGTGAATCCTTTATACCCATAGTGCTTCAATTTGTATTATCCACTCTTGAGAGAGTTTCTATCATCCATACTTTGTATCATCCATACTTTGTTCTTCAATTTGTATTATCTACTCTTTGAGAGAGTTTCCACTCATCTATATCTAATCTCTATTTTGAGAGGGTGAGGTATCCCTCTAGAGTAAAGGGTAAGGTATCCCTTAGAGAGTGAGGTATCTCTCAAAGATTGTAAAGGGTGAGGTATCCCTTGAGGGTGAGGCATCCCTTAAAAGTTGTAAAGGGTGAGGTATCCCTGTTTGAGGCTTAAGCACAAAGGGTGAGGCATCCCAAGGTGTGTTGAGTGCTCCACTTTGTAAAGGTTTTCAAGCACCCATTCGAGCTTGAAGGTTTAGTGGAAAAATATCGGGTGGTTCACTTGAGGACTGGACGTAGGCCACAAGTGGTTGGTGGCTGAACTAGGATAAATCATTGTGTTTGCTTTTCTCAACTCTATCTCTTTACATTTGCACCTTAATTATATATGCTTGAGTTGAACTTGATATTTAGCTTATTTGCTTGATTTATCTTATATCTCAAGTTGTAGTTGAGTAATCTATAATAGTTGTACATTTGTTGTGCATATTCCGCTGTATTTATTAATTGAGTGATTTAAAATGCATAATTTGTCAAAGTTGCATTAAAACCAGTCATCACCCAATTCACCCTCTCTTGGGTAATGGTTGCCATGGCTAACACGTGACAAACTGAGTTAGTTTAGGCATTTTGCTGCGACACAGAATATGGTAAATAGTATAAAATGACTCAGAAAATAGCGTAAACTACTATTTGAAGGGAAACATGTATGGATAACTTGTTTTTAGGTCACAAATGAGCTAAGCAAGGTGTGGTTTAAGTTTCAAGACATTCAGAGTTAATTTATTATTTTTAGGCATACTAGTTGTACTTTTAATATCAGATTGAGCCTCAACAGATATGGAAAAATAGAGAAAAAGTGCAACATGATTTTAATGAATCTTAGGATTTATTTGGAGTCTGTTGGAGGTTTGGAACCTTGATTCGAAGGAATCTAAGTGTTCATAGAAGATCGGATTTTTCAGTACCACATTAGTGGTAACTCTTTAAGAAGGCAAGTGAGGCTGTTTTCCTCATTTCCCACATCTAAGAGCAGAACATAGGAGAGAAAGTGAGAAAAGAAGGAAACCAAGGGAAGAAAGAAGGGAAAAAGGAGAGGAAAGGAAGGAGACAAAGGTGAGAGATCCAAGAGCAAGTTCAAGGCTTTAAGATCTTCAATCAAGCAAGAGGTAGGGGTGTATTCTATTTTTGATTATGCATCTTTTCTCAGTTTTGGACTTAGGTCTTTAAATGGAGAAGTTGAGTTTTAAAAAGGAAAACTATTTTCTTTAGTTGATTATTGGTTTCATTGATTGGAATTGGTTATTTAAACTTAATAGAAGCAAGATAGATGGATTTATCCATAATTTTCGCTAGTTGGTTCTTGAGTGGAACCTAGGTTTTCAAAGAACCAAGAGAGTGATTTTCAATGTTTGATCCAAGTTTAGTTAATTAATAGGTTGTAATAATGTTACAACATGTTTAGGAGTTGTTGGTGGTGTTAGAAACCAACTAGAAACCAAGTTTAGAGGATTGGAAGCTGATTTGGTTCAATGAAACAGTGCAGAACCTAAGGTTTTCTGTAGAAAACCAATTAACACCGCGACTTGAGAAGCAATGTGCCACGGCTTGAACATGAACTGGTTTCGAGTGCCACGGCGTGAGGTGCATTACCTTGGCACTTGAAAGTAGGGTGCCACGGCGTGAGAGTGTAACGTCTCGAGACTGCCTGCAGAATTGATAGGTGTCCCCACAAACCAACACGGGTCTTTTCAGCGTGCTTTGTCCTCACTCACACGCATCCTAGGATACTTCCCAGGAGGACACCCATCCTACGAGTGCTCCAAGTCAAGCATACTTAACTATGGAGTACTTATGTTCTTGGCTCCCGAAAACAAGATGCATCTTGTTGATATGGGTGGTGCTGATCAATTCCTTTAAGCCATCCTCAACTATGCAGTCCCATACCTGCACAGTCTCTAGATCCCTCTCATTCCAGTGTGTATTCAGTTCATTCATGTGTCCCTATGCCTAGACTGCCAGGAGCTGCTCCTTGTCCGTGCTTCATCTTTTGCACCGACAACCACTCCCCGCCCTCGACGGCCCCGGGTGTTACATGCTCACCAGCTTCCGCATGGTTCATCCCCGAACCACACCGTACTGGGAGAGGTCTTGCTTTGATACCATTTGTAACGTCCCAAGACTACCTACAGGATCGATGAGTGTCCCCACAAACCAACACGAGTCTTTTCAGCATGCTTTGTCCTCACTCACACGCATCTTAGGAAACTTCTCAGGAGGTCACCCATCTCACAAGTGCTCTAAGTCAAGCACACTTAACTATGAAGTACTTATGTTCTTGGCTCCCGAAAACAAGATGCAACTAATGTAACACCCCCTTTAGGGCATCACATTTACGGATTCAACTTACCAGATTATAACCAAGTTATAATTACTAATATTATTATACGTACATTTTTCAATTTTTTTTTTACGGATAAGTAAAAACTAACAAATTAAATGAAATACAAAATATACTAAACCAAAATAATTTACATCATATACAGACCAAGTTTTAATACTTAAAATCATCCAGATTTTATCCTCAAAATAATCATACAGATACTATAGCCCAAACATAAACTAACCTAGTACCCAACATCTAGTCAGAAGGGTACTCATCTGGATCCTATTCTGGATCTTCCTCAGATTCCTCAGCTGATAACAACCCCAGATAGGTCACAGGGCTACGGACTGCAGTCCGTGCAGATGAGACTAACGAGTCCTCTGTAGGAGTAACACGACGAGTACTCCACAAAAATTCCCTAAGCATAGTAAAACGTAGATGCACAAAAGCACTAAAAGAAAATATAGGGACCCCATGAAAAGTCTTACTAAGGGTAACAGACACCCCCCCAATATACACCATGCAATCCTCATCAGCATCACAACGCCAGGCATTCGTGCCTCCTCTAAACAGCACTTTCACATAACCTAGAAAACACCTCGATGCCATCATAGCAAACAAACAAACTAACACAGACAAAAATGAGGCGATCTTTTTTCCTCCTCTTCCTCTTCATACTTTTTATCAAACATACAAGTAAATAGAATAACATAGCAAAGAGGTGAGATCCCTTACATCAATACCATCATGGCAACATAGAGACAATAACAGCAATAGCACTATTCATATACAGCATTAATAAAAATATTCATGGCATCATATAATTATTGCATCAAATAATAGATAATTACCATAACACATATATACCATAATAGTATAATGACTGACTATGCACATGCACAATGAACTAATTTCCTACTCCATGGAACTAAACTCAATTTCAGAGAGAATGATTCAGAAGATATGTCTGTACATTGGCCACCTCAGACCAAGTGCTATAATTTTCAATGTGCACATCAGGCATTCTACAAGACATTCTACGCCAGATCTTGAATAGCATAGTGCATTGTCGAGATTGTCGGAGCATTGCTCAGTTACCACGGCCTAGTGGAGCTACCTACTGTCCACTTGTGGAATACCCATGCTTCTACGCCTCCAAGTTTAACACGTGAACTACACTATGCAATTCACACCTGTACTTAGGTGTAATTCAACTCCTAGGCAACAATAGCCTTAACAGACACCGTCTGTCAAACAATGCATGTCAAATGACTTTATGCATATTATGAGCCACTACCAGCCACAAAAACACAGTAATAGTTCCAGGTCCAGTATATCAGCCCGACAGCAAAACTTGTTGTTGCTCTCAATCGCATAGCGTTTTTATCGCATTTTCATAATCACGAAAAACTTTTGTTACATTTTCAAATCGCATGACAGTTTTTCAATGTTTTCTGAATCACGTAGAGATTTTAAAATATTTTCTCAATCGCGTAGCTAAAAATCACCATTTTTAAATCACGTAAGAGTTTTTCTGGGTATTTTCAATCACCTTTAAATAATATTTTTAAAACTTTTGAATAAAATTAAAACTTTTATTTTTAACTTTCAATCACCATTTTCAAATTAAAACTTTTCTCAATTAATATAAAAATTAGATTTTATTTTCATTATTTCCCTATTAAATCACCTTTAAATAATATTTTTAACATTTTTCTCACATTCTACCTTATTTTAATTTTAAATAAAACTATTTTCCATTTCATTCATTTATATCATCATAAATAAAATATTTTAAGTATCCAAATTACTTCTTAGTCCTAATTTCACTATAACGGCCAAAAATCACATCTTAATTCGTGATAAAAAAATATATTCATTTCTATTTTTATTTTGTAATTTCTTAATTAAATTTATTACCACTAATCCTCTAGGTAAACATTTAATAAACACTTTACATTGGATTTCCCCTATGGAGGGCTTAGAGGCCGTGAGCTTCTATGGCCATTGGAGCCAAAATTTCCTTTCCTCACAAGCATAATTTATGACATACAACATACTTTAAGCATCAAAATTCTACTCTAACAAGTTCATACATAATATCAAAGCAATAAATCACATAGGACAAATAATTACAAACCACACAATCATACTAAAATTTCATGTCCCTCACCACCATAAGTGGTTGATGAGGTTAATCTCCCTCTTACCTTAGATGTAGCTTCCTAAGCTCCTTGTATGATTCTTTGTATCAACTTCCTCCACTAAGTAACTCTTAAAATCAAAGTAAACACAAATATATTAACATCCAAGGCTAGAGTAGGACAACCATAGATCAAATATGGTCTTAGAATTTCAAAAATCAAATAAGAACTCAAATTTCAAGAACTTTACCTTGGAACCCTAGACCTTGAACTCAAAAATCAAGCTTGAAAATGTTAGAATCAAGTCTTGATCACAACATCAAACTTGCTTAGAATGGTGTTTAGGATCAAGTAGCATGGTTAGTTTGAATTATGAGAGGTTGGAAGGTAAATTTGGGTAGTAAGGCCATGGGCTAGATGGAGAGAAAATAAGAAAAAATGGTGTTTAGCTTTGTGTAGAAAGATGATAACTTCAAAAATGTGATATTTTCTCTCTCCTAAATCGTGTAGAGAGAAAATACCTGACGGAGAGTGAAAGAGATATTTTAGTTTACTACAGCCCCGCAAGCATTGATTCAATGAAGGGTAGATATGCAAAGCTTCTCCTCCAAGCTTGTTTCTTATTGGTTGTTCATAAAGTTGTCATAACCATCATCTTTGACCAACGAAGATATTTTCTAGATATTTTCAGAAACTATTACCCAATGGACAAAGGCTACAACTAATTATTGTGCAATGGATAATAACATTAGACAATGGATAGTAACTTCACCCAATGGATAATAGATTTGAACAAAAAATTAGATAAAGAAATTTTTCATCAATTGTTCCCGGTTTCGGGTTTAGTAAGTTCTCTCGGCCCCGCATTAACAGTTTGAAACTTTCTGGTCCAAGAAATTTTTTTTTCTGGGCCCGCCTCAAACACACATACAGCCTAAAATAATATTAAAATAATTAAAAAAAATTCCTAAAATTCATAAATGTTATAAAACTCATAAATATCAAGAAAAACAAAAATCAGGGTGTTAGAACTCTCCCCCTCTAATAAAAATTTTGTCCTCAAAATTTCTCTTACATTAAAACAAATAAGGACATTGCTCCTTCATCTTGTCTTCAAGCTCCCACGTAGCATCTCTAGTTACGTCGTTCTCAATCACCTTCACTAAGGTAATTTCTTTCCCTCTGAGTTGCTTTACTCTTTTGTCTTCGATCTTTACAGGAAATGTCTCATAGGTCAAGTTATCTTTCACTTGTACCGTATCCGGAGCTACAACATAGGTGGGATCAGGAATATATTTTCTTAACTGTGACACATGGAAGACATTATGGAGGTTTGAAAGAAAAGGCGGTAAGGCTATCTGATATACTATCGGACCTATCCTACGAAGAATTTGATATGGTCTGATAAATTTAGGAGTGAGTTTTCTGGATTTTATAACCCGTCTGACCCCAGTCGTGGGCGTGACTCTTAAAAATACATGTTTGCCTTCCTCAAACTCAAGCGGTCTCTTTCTCTTATCAGCATAACTCTTCTGTTGACTTTGAGTTATCCTCATCTTTTCCTGAATCATCTTTACCTTATCTGTCGTTTGTTGCACAAGCTCCGGTCCTAACGTAAGACTTTCTCCATCTTGATACCAACATAAGGGTGTTCGACATCGTTGCCCATACAATGCCTCATAAGGTGCCATCCCTATGCTCTAATGAAAACTATTATTGTAAGTGAATTCTATCAGAGGCAAGAATTCATCCCAACTTCCAAACTGTTCTAGTACACAAGCCTGTAATAGATCTTCCAGTGACTGAATAGTTTTCTCTGACTGGCCATCTGTTTACAGATGATATGCAAAACTTAAACGAAGTTTAGTCCCCTTCACTTCTTACAGACTCTGCCAAAACCTCGACGTAAACCTCAGGTCTCTATTAGAAATAATGGTAGAAGGTATGCCATGAAGTCTAACAATCTCGCCAATGTACACTTGAGTCAAACTTTCCAATGAATATCTTATGTTAATAGGCAAAAAATGCGCTGACTTCGTAAGCCGATCAATAATTACCCGTATAGAATCGTAACCCTTTCAAGTCTTAGGCAGTCCTACAATAAAATCCATAGCAATGCTATCCCATTTCCATTCGGGAATAGCCAAAGGTTGTAACATTCCAGATGGTCTTTGATGCTCAACCTTTGCTTTTTGACAGATCAAACAAGATGACATATACTCAGTAACATCTCTCTTCATCCCTTGCCACCAATACAATTGCTTTAGATCATGATACATCTTGGTTGCTCTAGGGTGCATACTCAACTTGCTTCTATGGACTTCATCAAGAATTAATCTTCTAAGTTCTAGATCACTAGGTACGCAAATCCTATCACCAAATCTTAGAATTCCATCAAGTCCTTCATTAAATGCTGTCTCAACCCTTGTTTTATTAACTCCCTCTCATTCTGTAAATATTGATCACCTTTCTGTTTCTCTCGAATTTCTTCCATTAGACTATTCAAAATGGTAATCATATTCAAACAAATCCTCCCCGGCTTCAAATCCACAAATAACTGCATATCCCTGAATTGCTCTATCAATTCACTCTCTTTAATCATCATAGCAGATACACTAAGTACTTTTCTACTCAAGGCATCCACTACGACATTCGCCTTTACAGGGTGATACTGAAGTTGAAAATCGTAATCTTTCAAAAATTCTAGCCATCGTCTCTGTCTCATATTCAACTACTTCTGATCGAACAAATACTTTAGACTTTTGTGGTCACTATAGACATTAAAGGTTGCTCCATAAAGAAAATGTCTCCAGATTTTCAATGCAAACACAACTGCCGCCAATTCCAAATCATGTGTAGGATAATTCTTCTCATGCACTTTCAACTGTCTTGAAGCATATGTCACGACATTTCTATTCTGTATCAACACACAACCTAAACCCAAATGCGAAGCATCATGATACACTTCAAATGGTTCATTGGGATCAGGTAGAATCAACATTGGTGCAGTAGTCAAACGTCTCTTCAGCTCTTGGAAACTTTCCTCACATGCATCCGTCCACGTAAAAGCTTGATTCTTCTGTGTGAGTTGGGTGAGAGGTCCTGCTATCTTTGAAAATCCTTCAATAAACCTTCAATAGTACCCGACCAATCCAACAAAACTACAAATCTTCATCACTGTCTTTGGCCTTTCCCACTGAAGAACGGTCTCCACCGTTGCTGGATCCACTACGATCCCTTCCTTTTAAATCACATGCCCCAAAAATTGGACTTCATTCAACCAGAATTCACATTTAGACAGCTTCGCGTATAGTTTCTTCTCCTTCAAAATCTGAAGAACCACACTAAGATGTTCAGCATATTCCTCCGGACTTCGAGAATAGATCAGAATGTCGTTAATAAAGACAACGACAAATCTATCTAAATAGGGATGAAAGATCCTATTCATGTAATCCATGAATATTGCAGGAACATTCGTTACCTTGAACAACATTAGTAAATACTCGTACTGCCCATAACGCGTCTGAAAAGCTGTCTTAGGAACATCTTCAACCTTCACGCGAATCTGATGATAACCAGAACGCAAATCAATCTAGGAGAAAATAGCAGCTCCCTTCAGTTGATCCATCAAACCATCTATCCTTGGAAGTGGATACTTATTCTTGATTGTGATCTTATTCAATTGACGATAATCTACGCATAACTGTGAAGTTCCATCCTTCTTCTTCACCAACAATACTAGAGCTCCCCACGGTGATACACTGGGTCTCACAAACTATTTTCCCAATAGTTCCTCCAACTGCTTCTTGAGTTCAGCTAACTCCGACGGTGACATTCAGTATGGTGCCATTGAAATAAGACCAGCTCCTGGCACAAGATCAATAGAAAACTCTATTTCTCTTTTCGGTGGTAGTTCAGGAATGTCATCAGGAAAAACCTCAGGAAACTCGTTTACTATCGGAATAGCATTCACATCCTCCTCACTCTTGACCTCTAAGGAAGATAACAACATGTATCCTTGAGCTCCTTCCCTTAAGCAAGCTTTGACTTAGTTTGCCTTTAAAAATCCAGAATTCTCAGGTTTAAGAAAAACTAAAGTCTTATTGGCACAATCTAATAGGATATGGTTAGAAGATAACTAATCCATTCATAGAATTATGTTTATTTGTGACAAAGGCAAACAAATCAAATTAACAGGAAAGATTTGATTCATAACACAAACAGGGCAATTTAAACAAACTTGGGTAGTAACAATAGGCTTAGCAATTGAGGTAGAAACAATCAGATCAAAAGGCAATAAAGACACAGATAATCCTAAACGACCCACACAGTTATAGGCAATAAAAGAATGCGTCACTCCAGAATCATACAATATAGTTAAAGAATTACCTTCAATGGCACACTCTCCTATAATCAGATCCTCCGATTTTAAGGCTTCCTCTCCACTCGTTGCGTACACTCTCCTTCCTGCCT
Organism: Ormosia semicastrata; assembly: GCA_029884595.1. NCBI lineage: Eukaryota > Viridiplantae > Streptophyta > Magnoliopsida > Fabales > Fabaceae > Ormosia > Ormosia semicastrata. The sequence continues at coordinate 85,742,027 of JAQQTO010000060.1, forward strand.
GTGGCTTGGCAGCACGAACATTACTGACACAAGGCTCCATCTTTGGCTGATCACAGTCTTTTGAAATATGTCTCGACTTTCCGCATCGAAAACAAGTAATGCCCTTGATCGCACAGTCCTTTGTCAAGTGGTCCTTCCCACACTTGAAGCACTTCGATGTAGACGCCATTGTCTGACCAAATTTGTTGTTGCCAGAACTTCCTTCATAAGACTTCTGCTAAAATTGACCCCCCGGTGGCCTTGCATACGGCTTCCACTGGAATTGAATGTTGTTATTGTTGCCTCCTCTTTGGAACCGTGTTGGTCCAAAGTTACGATTTCTAGTGTCACGAGACTGATCTAACTCCTCTATTCGATGACACTTGTCAAGAAAAATTGGGAATTGCTCAATACCCAAGGGCAGCACTGCACGCTTCAAATCGTGCCTTAGACCATCTTTAAACTTTCTGCACTTCCACTCTTTGTCAAGCTGTAGTTGGAAGTACCTCGAGAACTTCGACAGGCTCTCAAACCTTGCAGCATACTCTCCGACCGTCATTCCTCCTTGTGGCAAACCAAGGAATTCCATTTCCTTAGCATATCTTACACTGACTGGAAAATATTTTTCCAGAAATTTGTTCTTGAACAGTCCCCATGTAATCACCCTTCCTTCAGCTTCTAGTAGCTGTTATGTTCCGACCCACCAGTCTTCTCCATCTTCAACAAGCATGAAGGTAGTGTAAGTTACCTTCTTCTCATTTATGCAACCTGTAACATCCCTAAAATTATTTATTTCATCATAAAGAGTCATTTTATAATATTTATGATTTTTGGAAAATTTTCAAGATTTTTCCTGAAACGTCGAATATTTTAATATATTCCTCATTTTGCATGTGTACTGAGCAGAGTCAATGTAACACCTCAGAAATTGTTTGTTTCATGATGAACAATCATTTCCTAATATTTGTGATATTTGAGAATTTTTGTGAATTTTTCCGGAGACGTCGAATATTTTAATGTATTCTTTGTTTTATGTGCGCACTGAGCAGAGTCAGTGTGACACCCCAAAAATTGTTTGTTTCACAATAAATAGTCATTTTTTAATATTCGTGATTTTTTGAAATTTTTCTGAATTTTTTCGGAAACGTCGAATATTTTAGTATATTTCTCGTTTTGCATGCATACTGAGCGGAACCGGGAAAACAAAATATTTTTCCTGAGGTTGATAAACTTTGAACTGTGGACATGTCAACGGGGGATCTTACTAAACCCGAGGTCGGGCACAGTTTATGAAGTTTATGTTTTTTGAGGTTTTATCTGATAAATAAAATCTCTGTATGCACTGTTAAATAAAATTTTATAGTACGCTCTATTATCCGATGGATAATTAATACCGACTTGTGTACTGCAACAATTATCCATTAGGTAATAGCTTGTAGTAAAATCCCAATCACCTTAATATTTAATTACTTTATCACCTTATCTTATCCTAAAGCAATCCTCTTTATGTCTAATCAAATTCTTCTTTATTGGAAAAGCTTCCAAGCTTCTCAAAGAAGCTAACCACTCTCTCTCTCCTCTCCCTCTCCCACATGGCAGCAGCCCCATTTTGGAGCCAAAGAATGTGTGCTTCACTTAATTAAATCATACTATCTAATTTCAAACCTTAAAAGTCATCACCTTTTCTTACTATCACTTTCTCTCTCTACCTTCATCTTTCTCTCATTTTCTCCTCCTTCACTCTACACTCCACGGCTGCACCATCTCCTTCTTCCACTGTTATTAATTTATTTCAAGCAACCACTTTGCTTGAATCCATCCCTCTATTGAAGCTTTTCTCTTCTTGTTAAAATCACCAACAAAGGAATCAACTTTTCTCTTCCCTTTTTCTCTCCAAAACTACCGGCCACACACCACCATCATCCTCTATTTTTCTTTTGTTTGTTCCAAATAATCTTATTTATCAAACCGTCTCATCACCATTAACCTTTTCTCTTTGGAAAGCATCACTTGGTTCATCCATTTTCACCATTTTCGTTTTTCTCCATCAAGCTTTAAAGTTGGAGACTTTGAGGTGAAAGTTCATAACTTTATCATCTTTCCATCCCATTTTCGTGATCCATGGTCACTATGGTGATCATGGATGCCTTTTTCAAGCTTTGATTGTGATTCTTGTGAGTTTGATGTTCTTAGGGTTTGCTTGAAGGGTGGAATCCGAATTTCACTTGGAGCTCCAAGGGAGTCCCATTGCTTGTTTTCTTCTCTAGGTAAGAGGGAGATAATCCTCTTCAACCTCTCTTGGTAGTAGGGAACTTGATTTTGTGTTGGCTATGAGAAACCTCATTTAGGGTCACTCTCTTTGTTGTATGACTTTTATGACTATGTGTTGTTTTTAATTTGTTTGAGTTATTTGGTTGATTGAATATGTATATTGTTGTGCTTGGATGGATTGGAAGGTTGAATGGAAGCAAAATGACCCTTACCCTTTTCTAAGAGGCTCACGACCATGAACCCAAAAATTGGGTGTTCTTGGTGAAAATTTGTAACAAGTTGAAGATATGATTAATTAAAAGGATAACATGTAATTAATTGAATGAAAATTTGGGAATCCAAATCTTAGAGAGGTTCACGGCCTCTAGGGTTAATTATGGCTCAATTCATACAACTTTATACAACTATAACATTTAGTTAATTAAGTGATTAAATAGTTAATAATGTAATGGAAGGAAATCAATTTGACAACCTAAAAGGAATCTTTGGACCTAAGAAGTAAATAAGGGTGTGTGAGACTTAGGGAAAAATCTTTGAAATAATTCTCTAGTAAATATGGCTAAATCTAAAGTAAGGAGCCTAATAAGCAAGAGAGATCTCATTATAGAGGAATTTCATAAGAAATATTAAATTGAAGTAAAACTTAATTAATTGAATAATTAGGAATTAATTAGGGACTCATAAAATGGAAAGAACCAAGAGTCGAGTTTTATCTAAAAACTTAGAATTAATTTTAATTAAAACAATACCATGGGTGCAAGTAAGAATGATAAATAATTCAATTTAAATCATTCTAAGAGAATTAGGTTTAAAATTTAATAATGGACTTATGTGATTAAAATAATAATGATTAAATGAATAATGTGAGAATATTTCTCTAAAAGAGAAACTTATTAAGAAGAATGTAGAAATTTAGGCATAATTCTATAATGTACCCTAAAGGTGTAATGCATTATTTAAGGACTTAATAATATTTATTGTGGGTCCATGAGTGAATCAAGAATATGTTGATGCTTACCTTAGCCAAAATTGTGGCATGTTATAAAAAGTATATTGTGATTGATTATACATGATATATGCATTGAGTCATCATGCATTATGGAAGTCCAATGGACTATTTGTCAAGGCTATATTGCCTAGGAGTTGAATCAAACCTTAGTGCGGGTGCAAATAGACTAGTGTAGGTCCTGTTGTTGACCTTGGGGGCGTCGGGGCGCAGGCGTCTCACTGCGGATAGTTGGTAGCCCCTCTGGGCCGTGGGACAAACCGATGCAAATGCACCGACGATCCTGACCGAGACACTGTCCTATATCGCGATCTTGTGGGAATGCCGCTATATAAAGCCCTGTTGCGAAAAACTATTATTTTTCTGGAAAGCACTTGATTTTAGGCTGATGAGATACTGGCATGTCTCCCTAATCATTCTCTCCGATGTTTGTGTCTAGCTCCATGGAGTAGGATTTTGATATCATGTACATGTGCATAGTGAGTCAATATATTACTTAGCATTTAATTTATATGATGATTAGAACTGCTATCTTATTGATGTTATAACTGCCTAAAATTGCTAAGTTATTTAATATATGCTTCTTGATACTGTTTATATTTCTTGTAATGCTACGTGGGCGTCCTATGCCGTTTCTGTTTCTTACTTCCATAATTAGTAATGAAGTTGGATATCTCACCTCTTATATGTATTATTCTTGTCCTATGTAATTCCTGGTTAAAGACTGTTGAGGGGACACAATTGTTTCCTTCCAGATTTTACTTAGTTCGATCTCTTATATTCGTTGATGTCGTCAAGAAGGGGTTCTGTTGGGTTCGTCAGGATTTTGTTCACTGGTGGCGCCAATGCGTGGCTAGTCGACTGGGCTGGAGAGCGTATACAGTATATCGGAGATATGACCTTGACTGTAAGGAGGACCCGCGATGGAGACCCTGTCCTGACACTTATTACATCGGTGCATCTGGAGTTTGCCTTGCCCATTCGAGAGATATGGGGTGATCCGATTCACACTCCCAGAGAGGACAAGGATTCGATGGCATCAGCTGCTAGGGCACCTACTCGTGGAACCGCACTTTATCCTGTCTTCATGTCTTCAGGTGAACCGGGGGAGGATCCCGAGGTGGATCCGATCGAGTGCTCAACTCCTTAGACGTGGATGTCTTTATGGGTTCTTATGTTTCCTTCTGCATTACTTATATTAAGTTGTAATTTGAGTATACCTGCATTTTGAAGTCCAACTTGATGTATTTGATTTGAGCGGTATGTGAAATGCACCGCGCTATGTATACTTTAAATTAATTATCTAGTCCTATGAACTGTATTTTGATTTTGACTTGTTGAATTATATGTGCTAATCACGACTTTTGTATTAATTCATCCGTGGCTCATATTTTCTGTATATGCACAATGGTTTAATTTGGATAAATATTATTTGAAAGTTGTAGCACCCCAAAATTTAGTATCCGTGGTATAATGACAATTGTGTCATGGTTACTAAATCGAGGGGTGTTACATTAGGTGGTATCAGAGCTTAGTTCATCCTATTGAGCCGGGGTGTGGACTGACTATGCTTAGACATGTTAGAAGTTTCTTTGTATGTTGTGTACTTCCTTGTCTCTTGTTAGAGATGTTTGGGAAAGGAAGACATGGCTTGCCATAGGCGGAATGTTGTTAGCTACTGTTGCATTGACATATGATATTGAGTACTGGCCCACTCATTGTGTAATGTTCTGTGTGGACGGGAAACTATGACTTCACCTAAGCGTATCAAGGGAATAGGAGTTCTTTTACTAAGAAGCTCTGTAACATCCCGAAAACTGTTCATTCATTTATAAAATGTCATTTTATAATATTCTTGATTTTTAGGAATTTTTCTAGAATTTTACGGAAACGTCGAATATTTTAATATATTCCTCGTTTTGCGTGCACAACTGGTGAGAATTTCGAGACCGGTGTAACACCGGAAATTGATTATTTCATCACCAATAGTCATTTCCTAATATTTGTGATTTATGGGAATTTTTCTGAAATTTTACGGAAATGATGAATATTTTAATATATTCCTCATTTTGCGTGAATACGAACAGTCGTGAAAACGATCTGTAACGTTTCAAAAACTGGAAAATAACATGACGAATAATCGTTTTACAATATTTGCAATTTTTGAGAATTTTTCTGGGAATTTTTCTAGATCGAATATTTTAATATATTCCTCGTTTTTGCGTGCGTATTACGCATGAATCGAGAAAATGCGACATTTTCTCTGTGAACCTTGGACTATGGATAAGTCGACGGGGATCTTACTAAACCCGAGACTTGACACAGATTTACGAGGTTCACACCATTTTTCCGTAAATCTTAACAGATAAAATAAATTAATACAAACGAAAAATTCATCTGTCGATTAATTAAATTTCGATTTCTATCAATCGTAACTATTACCTATTGGATAATAGTGTGTAATAAAAATACTATCACATTATTTTAATGCAATTCACATTGTGTCAAATTAAATCACTTTAATTCAAATTTAATAGTATTTTATTCTAAGCTTCCATGACAAGCTTTGACCCAAGCTTTGACTCAACCAATTAGCTTCCCTTGGAAGCCAAAATTCTGACCACTCACTCACTCTCTCTCTCTCACGTATGCTGCTGTTTGGGAAGGAAAAGAATTGGTTTTAATTAACCAAATATCACAATTACATCATTTATCACCCAAAACACACTTTTCCTTCTTCATTTACGTTCTTCCTCTTCCATTTCCTTCTTCAACCTTTTTTCTTTTCTCTTCCACGTGACCACACAGCAGCCCACTCTCCCATTTCCCCAACCATCACAAAAATAATACTTGATCATACTTTCTTAATCTCCTACTCATTCTCTTCAACATTTGTGCTTGGAGTTTTCAAGAAAGCTTCCATCTTCAACCTCTTTTCAAGCCTTGAAGGTGAGCTTCCATGGCTGAAAATTCTCAGAATTTAATTCCATTTTCGTTTTTCATTTTCACCTTGATTTTATGGCTATTCTCTTCTTCATTTTCACACCATTTCCTTGTTCTAATTCATGTTGCATTTTCTAGGGTTTTTTGGAGCCAAAAATCCGAAAATCAAAGGGGTTCTTGGAGTGTTCTTGGTTCTTCTTCTTGGTAAGAGGAAGATTAATCCCCCTCAACCTCTTTAGCAACTAGGGACCTTGTATTTAATTTTTGGAAGAAAAACCACATAGTTGTTATTCTTGAATATGCTTGTAAATTTGCCTACTTGATTGCTATCTTAGTTTAGCTTTGAGAAATGGATTGAATGGTTGTTTAATCATGTATGTTTGTGATTAGAATCCATGTTTGATTGCTGAATTTTCTGGTTGCTGGACACTATGAGAAGGCCACGGTTTTGGGGCTGTTTTTGCTTGGAAATTGCATGGTGAATGATGCTTAATTTTTGGTCAATGCATGCTTAATTTAATCAAGTGTTTAATGTTGATTTAAGTGGAGAAAAATTCTGGCTGCTGGACCCCTGAATGCGTCACGGTTTTGGGGCTGTTTTGGGCTGGAAAATGAAGGGAAATGATGCTTAAATTTTGATCAATGCAAGGCTAATTAAATCAAGTAGTTAAGGTTGATCCAAGTGGACAAAATTCTGGTTGTTGGACCTTAGTGAGTGCCACGGTTTTGGAACTAGTTGGTTCTTGAGTTTGAACCTAGGTCATGAACAACTAAGAGAGTGATTTTTGGGTTTGATTCAAATCAAGAGGTTTAAGTTAGTGATTAATGTTTTCTAAGTGTTAATGAACTAGTTAAGAACTTAAAATCACATAGAAAATGATCTTGAGTGATTGAAATTGAGAATTGTTTCAAAAGAACCATTTTCGGATTCAGCAGAATCCAGTGAGCAGTCAGCGATGTTTGCTGCATAACTCGAGCTACCGATATCAGAATGACCTGATTCTAGAGCCATTTGAAAGCTAAGACATAAGGCTTCATGTAGTAAAAATTTCAGAATTCTTGAGCAAGCCAATCAATACCAGTTTCTGTTTGAACCCACGACAGATTCTGCCGAAAAATGTATTCTGGCAGTCAGTAAACATAATTGCATAATTTCTTGATCCGATGTCGTATGGACATGAAACCGGTGCCATTTGAAATCTAAGACGTGAGGCTTCATGTGATAAAAATTTTAGAATTTTTCCCCCATGTAGTATATTCCCAGTTTCAATTTAAAGTTAAGTCAAGAAATTAGGGTTCTTGGTGAGTTAATTTAACAAGTGAATAACTTAAATAAATTAGAGGAATGACGTGTAGTTGATGACTTGAATGGATTTGAGATTTGAGCCATTGTGAGGCCACAACCTCTAAGGTATTTTTGAGTGTAAGTATTGGATTTTGATAAATTGGAATCATAAGGAATTAAGAAATTAGGAACCTATTTAATAAAATGGATAATTAATGAGTTGGAAGGATTTAATAAAATCAAGACTTCATAAATCTTAAAGGACTAAGAGTGAAAGCATCATAAAATTTAAGGTAATTCTAAATGAGTGAAGAACATGAGAGTGTGAGGCCTAAGAGCTTAAATAAATTACAAGTTTTGGGAAATTGAATGGCCTTGGAATGTTAAATTGATTTTAAGAATTGATTTTGAACATGAACCTTGAAAACGAGAAACAAATACTAAGTTAGGATTCATAATGAACCTAATGACGCATCAATTGACTTGATCCTTGTATTCTGATGATATGGGTCCATGTGAGTGACCATTTGTATATTGATGCTTATATTGGCCAATTGCGGCATATTATGGAATTGTATGAAATTGTGAATCATACGTATTAATGAATGATATTGTGATTATCCTTGAAATGTGTTATTGGCTTGATGTGGATCCGTGGATGGGATTAAACCTTGTTGCTAAATGTTATGACATGCATTTGAAGCAGGATTGACCTAGTTGATATGAGAAGCATGATTTAGTCATGCATTGAACCCATATGCATTTAAATACGCATCGTTATGGTGACATTGGGCCGTTGAATTATACTATGGAAATATCGGTTGTGATTGAGTCGGATATACTATGGAAATATCTGGTTGACGATTGAGTCGGATATACTATGAAAACATCCGGTTGACGATTGAGTCGGATATACTTTGGATTCATCTCCATGGAGTAGGGTATTGGGCGTCCATGCATATGCATCACATTATTATACATTTATTTATTGATCTTTGTTTTGTATAATATGAATGGTTGACTACTCTTATTATTATGGACCGCTGGATTTAAGCGCCTGGATTTAAGCGTCGGATTTAACTGCCTGGATTTAACCGCTTCGGATTTAATCGCCGGATTTAGCTAATGTCTGGATTTAACGCCTGGATTTGCTTGTCTAGATATTATGACTTATTCATATTTCCGTCGATGACCATTGATCGGGTTATCTGTTTAGAAATTTATTCATTGCCTTTACATGCTACGTGGGCGCTATGCATGGATTCGGTTCTTGGTTCTTTGTATTGGTATTGATGGTAGGATATCTTACCTCTTTTCGTATTGCTATTGTGCATTATTTGTATATACTTTATATTTGTCGAAGACGACGGCAAGGAGGTCGGTGCTATTGAACCTTCGAGCGGGTGGCCGTACTCTCAACTAGCATTTGCTTGGAGATGGAGGCGCGCATGCACGGACGGACTTACGTACGGCGCCCGACCTTTTGGGAGGCTGAATGTCGGCACATCAACCTCGGCTCCGATCGCTGTGTGTACCTCGACGACGTGTCTATTGCTCTAGCCTGGAGGCGACACGAGATCGCCGGTTCTCACCTGCCATATTCGACTACGTCCGGAGTTCTATCTACCCATTCGCGAGATGTGGGGTTCTCGTTTCCACAACCCGCGTGAAGACTCATTTGATTCTACGGCTCGGGCCCCGTCCCGTGTCTCTGCTATTCCTATGGTGATTTCTCTCGATGATGAGGAAGATCCCGAGGAAGATCCCGAGGAAGTCCCCGAGGACGACCACGAAGAGGACCCCGAAGAGGATCCCGACACGATTCCTCCTCACATGAGGGATTGACACCACCGGTAGCTACCGATGGTTCGCCGTCTTTCTTTTATTTTGGGGGCCTGATGGTATTTTTGTCTTATGGGTTGTATATTTTGTTATTCTGGAGTAGTGTTGATATGTAAATCCATAGGCAGGTATAGTTTTGCTTTTTGGATTGATTCCAGGCTTGTAACTAAAACACCGTTATATTTAAGTATATGTATGTATGTTATTCAGGTGAAATTTCATTTATTGCTTTATTTTATGGTAATTAACATTCCGCATCGTCATCATTATTATAAAAAAAAATATACTGCTATTTTTACATATTAAAGTATTAGGTAATTCAACCTTTAATTATTTAAACCGGGTCTTAAGTGATTAATTATTTAATTTCCGCATTTCATTTTATTTGACAATGTGGCGTTCCCTACAGGAAAAGGGGCGTTACAAGCTCAACTAGTATGACTGAATTTATTTAGGATTTATTTACATTTATACCCTTGTTGTGTTACCTCTAGAATTGTTTGAGCTAAATAAGACTTACAAGGTTTATGGGATGAGACGTCCAAGATGTTTTGGAGAACTAAATTCTCTTAGGAAAAGAATATTTGGCCTAACTATGGTTTGAGGAGCCACTTGGAAGTTAAAGACTTGCAAAAGATTGCGCCATAGAAGGCAGAATGAAGGAGATCAAGTTAGAATCTTTGGGTTTGGTGACTTGGTTTGTCTTGCTGTGTTGTGTGCCTTTTGTGTTTGGTTTCCAAAAGGAGACAATGTTGTTTGAAATGGTTACTTCTTGTTTCCATTGTGCTTGACTGTTTGTTTTTGAAGGAACGACAATGGCTTGCAGTAGAAGTATGTGTAGGAATGTGGAACGCAATAATAAAAAAGGTGACTACAATCGTGAATACAATGCAGGGAATAGCCGGTGTAACAGTAGAACCGAGTCAGAGGACCGCACAACAACAAGAGTTACAAGTCGAGGTTCAGAATTTGTTAGAAGAAAGTCAATTTTGGGGAAGCTCAGGATTGCCAAAGTTCCAAAGAAGGAATAATAGAAAGATCAATCAGCGTAAGTGGAAATCGTATTTATGGCGACCGAGGGAGCAACAGTGACAGTAAACGAATGAAGGAGGTGCGAGTGGTAGTAAATCCAATCCAACCGTGGTATCATTACCAAGGTGTAAAAAATGCGGAAAGGACCACTTAACAAGGGACTGTACGATCAAAGGAATAATTTGTTTGAAGTGCAGAAAGCAAGGACATGTGTTAAGGGATTGTGCTTTGCATGGGACGAAGCCTCCATGTGCGATCAAGGGGATAATTTGTTTCAAATGCAAGAACCTAGGACATGTGGTTAGGAACTGTACTTCGTAAAGGATGAAGCCTTCTATTAGTGAAGTACGTGCTTTAAAATCTCATGAAGAAGGGAGAGGCAATTTCTCAAGCGGAATAAAGGCATCCCAAACTAAAGACCTAAACAAGGACGATCGTACTACGATAGATGACCCTATGATTTTATTGTATAATTCAGGGGGTAACCCATTCCTTTATGACACATGACTGTAAGGGTCCATTAGGGTCGTTTGTGTCTTCGTCATCTTTTGAGTAAGTTATTTCTATTTTTGCTACTAAGAACTTGTTGATGGTAGCCAAGTCGTTTAAATTATTCCTATGACCTGTTAAAAACTGAATCCTTCTGTTGATCTGATTTGTGTATTCTTTTACAAATTAGATGTAATGTTGAAAAAGGGATTGGTTATCTTCCAACCATATCCTGTTGAGATATTCCAATGAAAATTTAAGAGTTTGTTTTTGGGATTGGGTTGTCTGTGTATTTACTTCCTTTCGACCCAAATATTACTATTCTCGTTTGTAAGCCTGCTCTCGTTACACAAGTTTGTTTAAATCTATCCTATTATTGTTAGAAATTGATACCCTTTTTGCCAATTCAGTTATTTGCTTTCTTCATGAATAGGCTTGATCTCAAGAAAGGGACTGGTTGTTTTTAACTAGGTCTCGTCATTCTGTTTCAACAGAAATTTAGTGTCTCTTGAGACAGAAATTTCCTAGATTTGAATCCATGAAACTCATTCCTAAGTTTTATTGGACCATATCATATTCTTTGTCAGGCGGGTCTAGTGGTAGACCGAGTGACTTCCCTATCTTTTCCTTCTGACCATTATAATGTTTCTAGTACACTTCGACTGAGGAATTGTGTTCCTAAATTTGAACCATAACAGTGTGCCGAATGCAGCACGATTAGAGAAGAACATACCCTATGTGACGTTTCTGTTTAGATCAAGGATAAATGGCATAATGAATTAACTAAAGGAAGTCGCTGTTATCTTCACGATCAATTTGCGTTTTGGTTATCTACAAGTTCGCTCGAAGGTAGAAGATATTTCGTAAAAAACTTTCTCTAACGCTTTATGAGCACTACTAGTTTTTGGTAACGTCATTTTGTGCAATGTGCACCTCAGCAGTATTCGTTTGTTACATGAACGGGATCTTTTTTCCCTGTTGAAGCAGATTTGTCAATGTCCTTGATGGTGACATTCTGACCTACTCTTGAAGATCAGAGGAACGTACCAAATCTCTCATTGTGATTCCTAAAAAATTCTAAAGAAGAAGAGGATGTTGCGCGAGAAGTTGTCCAACCACGAATTCTGGTTGGAGGGAGTTCATTTTAGGACACGTAGATTCACAGGAAGAAAATTCTGGGAGTTCGTAAAAAATTGAAGCAGTTTTACGATGGATGCTGGTGCAGAATAGGAAAGTGATAGCGTGTGCTTCAAGGTAATCATGAGTACATAAGAAGAACTACCTTACACGAACGTGGAATTAGCCGTTGTGCCTTGCGTTGGAGGTCTGAAGGCAATTTCTACATGGATCAACATTTAATGTCTATAGTAATCATAAAGAGTCAGAAATATCTGATTGATTAGAAGGAGTTAAATATGAGGCATTACGTGGACGGTATGTAAGACACTTTTGTGTTGGCACCGAGACAATATAGGGTTGCGATTGGACCCGAGCTTGTGTAACAAACAGAGGATATAGTTAAGATGACTCAGGAAAGGATGCCAATAATTCAAGGGGAAAAGATATTACGTCAGTAAAAGTGATTTTGGGTGATGTAATTGGAGGCACAATGTGGGAACTAGATTCTAAGGTATGAAAATTTCGAGGACAAAATTTCTTTTAGAAGGGGAGAGTTGTAACGTCCCAAAAATTATTTGTTTCATCATAAATAGTCATTTTATAATATTTATGATTTTTGGAAACTTTTCAGGATTTTTCCTAAAACGTCGAATATTTTAATATATTCCTCATTTTGCATGCGTACTGAGCAGAGTCAGTGTAACACCTCAGAAATTATTTGTTTCGTGATGAACAATCATTTTCCTAATATTTGTGATTTTTAAGAATTTTTGTGGATTTTTTCAGAGACGTTGAATAATTTAACATATTTCTCATTTTGCGTGCACACTGAGCAGAGTCAGTGTGACACCCCGAAAATTATTTGTTTCATGATAAATAGTCATTTTCTAATATTCGTAATTTTTGAAAATTTTTCTGGACTTTTTCAGAAATGTGAAATATTTTAGTATATTCCTCATTTTACGTGCGTACTGAGCGGAGCCGGAAAAACAAAATGTTTCCCTGAGGCTGGTAAACTTTGACCTGTGGACATGTCGACGGGGGATCTTACTAAACCCAAGGCCGAGCATAGTTTACGAGATTTATGTTTTTTGAGGTTTTATCTGATAAATAAAATCTCTGTATGCACTGTTAAATAAAATTTTGCAGTACGCTCTATTATCCGATGGATAATTAATACTGGCTTGTGTACTGCAACAATTATCCATTGGGTAATAGCTTGTAGTAAAATCCTAATCACCTTATTATTTAATTACTTTATCACCTTATCTTATCCTAAAGCAATCCTCTTTATGTCTAATCAAATCCTTCTTTATTGGAAAAGCTTACAAGCTTCTCAAAGAAGCTAACCACTCTCTCTCTCCTCTCCCTCTCCCACACGGCAGCAGCCCCATTTTGGAGCCAAGGAATTTGTACTTCACTTAATTAAATCATACTATCTAATTTCAAACCCTAAAAGTCATCACCTTTTCTTACTATCACTTTCTCTCTCTACCTTCATCTTTCTCTCATTTTCTCCTCTTTCTCTCTACACTCCACGGCTGCACCATTTCCTTCTTCCACCATTATTGATTTATTTCAAGCAACCACTTTGTTTGAATCCATCCCTCCATTGAAGCTTTTCTCTTCTTGTTAAAATCACCAACAAAGGAATCAACTTTTCTCTTCCCTTTTTCTCTCCAAAACCGCTGGCCACACACCACCACCATCCTCCATTTTTCTTTTGTTTGTTCCAAATAATAACATTTATTAAACCTTCTCATCACCATTAACCTTTTCTCTTTGAAAGCATCACTTGGTTCATCCATTTTCACCATTTTTGTTTTTCTCCATCAAGCTTGAAAGTTGGAGACTTTGAGGTGAAAGTTCATAACTTTATCATCTTTCCATCCCATTTTCATGGTTCATGGTCACTATGGTGATCATGGATGCCTTTTTCAAGCTTTGATTGTGATTCTTGTGAGTTTGATGTTCTTAGGGTTTCCTTGAAGGGTGGAATCCGAATTTCACTTGGAGCTCCAAGGGAGTCCCATTGCTTGTTTTCTTCTCTAGGTAAGAGGGAGATAATCCTCTTCAACCTCTCTTGGTAGTAGGGAACTTGATTTTGTGTTGGATGTGAGAAACCCCATTTAGGGTCACTCTCTTTGTTGTATGACTTTTATGACTATGTGATGTTTTTAATTTGTTTGAGTTGTTTGGTTAATTGAATATGTATATTGATGTGCTTGGATGGACTGGAAGCTTGAATGGAAGCAAAATGGCCCTTACCCTTTTGTAAGAAGCTCACGGCCATGAACCCAAAAATTGGGTGTTCTTGGTGAAAATTTGTAACAAGTTGAAGATATGATTAATTAAAAGGATAACATGTAATTAATTGAATGAAAATTTGGGAATCCAAATCTTGGAGAGGCTCACGGCCTCTAGGGTTAATTATGGCTCAATTCATGCAACTTTATGCAACTATTACATTTAGTTAATTAAGTGATTAAATAGTTAATAATGTAATGGAAGGAAATCAATTTGACAACCTAAAAGGAAACTTTGGACCTAAGAAGTAAATAAGGGTGTGTGAGACTTAGGGAAAAATCTTAGAAATAATTCTCTAGTAAATATGGCTAAATCTAAAGTAAGGAGCCTAATAAGCAAGAGAGATCTCACTAGAGAGGAATTTCATAAGAAATATTGATAACTCCATGAAATATAATTATTTATACCCCATAATTGTGCTTCACGGCATGCTTAGTCCTTGTTTTTATGCATTTTAGGAAGGTTTTATTCTTATATTTGTTAAATGTCATTTGGATACCTTCCTTTATGTGTTTGAGCAATTTGTGCATATTTGTTGATTAATTAAGTAAATTTACAATTATATTTAACTTAGTGCCTTATCTAATGCAGGAATGGCTGAAAAGAGACAAATTGATGCAAGCCAAGGCTCAGCATTGGAGGAAAGAAGCCAAGGAAGCATTCCAGAGTTCCACGCCGTGGTGCAAACATGTGCACGCCGCGGCGTGATGGTCTCAGCCAGTCACATACTGACAGGTCAGTCAGCTCCATGCCGAGGCGTGGGAATGTCCACGTCGCGGCGCACGTCGGCGAGCTGAACCTATTTATTTTGTTTTTCACACCCTTTCTCGCTCTCTCTCAATTTTCTCTCTTTTAGGTTTTAGGTTTTTAGTTTTCTGGGTTAGAGGCTGCGACTAGACCTCCATTGGAGGTAGAGATGGAGCTTGGGGAGCTAAGGATGGAAGCCTTCTTTCTCTTGGAGGAGGATTTGAGCTTCAATGGCGAAATCCATAAGCTTTCTCCTTCTCTCTTTTCTCTTTTCTCTTCCTCATTTCTTGAACATGTATTTTGTAATTTGTTCTCATGTTCATTGTATAGCTGAGCTTTATTTAGGGATGACTTTGGATCCTTTTGTTAATAGTAATGATTTGTTCTTCTCCGAGTTTGTGTTGATCTTTGATTTTGTTCAATTATATTGTGCTTAATGCTCTTAAGTGTTTGACCAACATTTAAGTTGATTTGATAAAGTCCAATGTACCTACACATAGGGATTTGAGTTTGAGATCGTATGTATGATTGATGGATGTTCGACTCTATTCCAATGGCGGGATGAGTTAATTCGCTAATGGGATAGAAATATATCTCTTAGCCATGCATAGCGCGTGTTTGAGAATAGACCTTAAAGAGTGGATTTTGTGTTAGCTCTCAAGGACACTTAGAGAGTTGGGCAATTGAAACCATGGTTAGATGACCTAGACATAGGCATTTAGCTAATGTAGATTCTCAAGCTAACCTAATCATTGCATTCATATTTATGAAGAGGATTGCATGTTGTTAGTTGATGTAAATGGTGAAAGAGGATTTCCCTAAACTCTAACCGTTTATCCTTATTGCTTTCTGTCTTTACTTTCTTTACTCTTATCCATTTTTATGTTCTTGAATAGAATTAGGTAAGCTATTGGTTAATACTTAGCATTGGAAATAAACTTATCCTCGTGGGAACGATCTCTTACTCTGTATCTGTATTACTTGTCCGACCCGTGCACTTGCGGTTAGCAAATGGGCAAACACATTTTGACCCTAACAAATATTAAATTGAAGAAACACTGAATTAATTGGATAATTAGGAATTAATTAGGGACTCATAAAATGGAAAGAACCAAGAATGGAGTTTTATCCAAAAACTTAGTATAAATTTTAATTAAAACAATACCATGGGTGCAAGTAAGAATGATAAATAATTCAATTTTAATCATTCTAAGGGAATTAGGTTTAAAATTTAATGATGGACTTATGTAATTAAAATAATAATGATTAAATGAATAATGTGAGAATATTTCTCTAATAAAGAAACTTATTAAAAAGAATATAGAAATTTAGGCATAATTCAATAATGTACCCTAAAGGTGTAATGCATTATTTAAGGACTTAATAATATTTATTGTGGGTCTATGAGTGAATCAAGAATATGTTGATGCTTACCTTAGCCAAAATTATGGCATTTTATAAAAAGTATATTGTGGTTGAATATACATGATATATGCATTGAGTCATCATGTATTGTGGAAGTCCGATGGACTACTTGTCAAGGCTATGTTGCCTAGGAGTTGAATCACACCTTAGTGCGGGTGCGAATAGACTAGTGTAGGTCCTGCTGTTGACCTTGGGGGCGTCGGGGCGCGAGCGTCTCACTGCGGACAGTTAGTAGCCCCTCTGGGCCATGGGACAAACCGATGCAAATGCACCGACAATCTTGATCGAGACACTGTCCTATATCGCGATCTTGTGGGAATGCTGCTATATAAAGCCCTATTGCGAAAAACTATTATTTTTTTAGAAAGAACTTAATTTTAGGCTAACGAGATACTGGCATGTCTCCCTGATCATTCTCTCCGATGTTTGTTTCTAACTCCGTGGAGTAGGATTTTGATATCATGTACATGTGCATAGTGAGTCAATATATTACTTGGCATTTAATTTATATGATGATTGGAACTGCTATCTTATTGATGTTATAACTACCTGAAATTGTTAAGTTGTTTAATATATGCTTCTTGATACTGTTTATATCTCTTGTAATGCTACGTGGGCATCCTACGCCGTTTCTGTTTCTTACTTCCATAATTGGTAATGAAGTTGGATATCTCACCTCTTATATGTATTATTCTTGTCCTATGTAATTCTTGGTTAAAGACTGTTGAGGGGACACAATTGTTTCCTTTCGGATTTTACTTAGTTCGATCTCTTATATTTAGTGATGTTGTCAAGAAGGGGTTCTATTGGGTTCGTTAGGATTATGTTCACTGGTGGTGCCAATGCGTAGCGAGTAGACTGGCTGGAAAGCGTATACGGTATGTCAGAGATATGATCTTGACTGTAAGGAGGACCCGTGATGGAGACACTGTCCTGACGCTTACTACATCGGTGCATCTGGAGTTTGCCCTGCCCATTCAGGAGCTATGGGGTGATCCGATTCATACTCCCAGAGAGGACGAGGATTCGATGGCATTAGCTGCTAGGGCACCCACTCGTGGAACTGCACTTTATCCTGTCTTTGTGTCTTTAGGTGAACCGGGGGAGGATCCCAAGGTCGATCCGATCAAGTGCTCAACTCCTTAGATGTGGATGTCTTTATGGGTTCTTATGTTTCCTTCTGCATTACTTATATTAAGGTGTAATTTGAGTATACCTGCATTTTGAAGTCCAACTTGATGTATTTGATTTGAGTGGTATATGAAATACGCCGTGCTATGTATACTTTAAATTAATTATCTAGTCCTATGAACTGTATTTTGATTTTGACTTGTTGAATTATATGTGCTAATGACGACTTATGTATTATTTCATCCGTGGCTCATATTTTCTGTATATGCACAATGGTTTAATTTGGATAAATATTATTTGAAAGTTGTAGCATGCCGAAATTTAGTTTCCGTGGTATAATGACGATTGTGCCATGGTTACTAAATCGAGGGGTGTTACACAACCCATTCCTCTGAATATCTTTTCCAGCTCTTTGATCCAAAGATTTACCTTCTCCGAATCAAACTCTCCTTTAAACTGTGGAGGGTTGTTACGATGAAACTCCGATAGATTCTGAGCTTCAGTAGTCTCTTCATGTTATTGAGCAACTCTCTGATTCTGTTGCACGATCATGTCTGCCATCCTTTGCATCCCTTCAGCTGCCGCAACCATGCTCTCCTTATCTCGTCTAGTATCCACACTCACGCCTCTTCCACGAGCCATTGTTCTCCTTCAAAATTAAATCAAACAATACAAAATCAAAGTCAAATAAAATCATTTCAAATAATATTGTCTCCTTACAGAAACCAAACACTTAAAATCACACAATATAAACAAGACAGACCTAACCACAAACCTAAAAGACTCAAACTTGGGCTCTGATACCAACTAATGTAACACCCCATTTAGGGCATCACATTTACGGATTCAACTTACCAAATTATAACCAAGTTATAATTACTAATATTATTATACGTACGTTTTTCATTTTTTTATTACAGATAATTAAAAACTAACAAATTAAATAAAATACAAAATATACCAAACCAAAATAATTTACATCATATACAGACCAAGTTTTAATACTTAAAAACATCCAGCTTTTATCCTCAAAATAATTATACAGATACTATAGCCCAAACATAAACTAACCTGGTACCCAACATCTAGTCAGAAGGGTACTCATCTAGATCCTCTTCCGGATCTTCCTCAGATTCCTCAACTGACAACAACCCCAGATAGGTCATAGGGCTACGGACTGGAGTCCGTGCAGATGAAACTACTAAGTCCTCTGTAGGAGTAACACGACGAGTACTCCACAGAAACTCCATAGGCATAGTAAAACGTAGATGCACAAAAGCACTAAAAGAAAATATAGGGACCCCATGAAAAGTCCTACTAAGGGTAACATACACCCCCAATATACACCACGCGATCCTCATCAGCATCATAACCCCAGGCATTCATGCCTCCTTTAAACAGCACTTTCACATACTCCAGAAAACCCCTCGACGCCATCATAGCAAACAAACAAACTAACACAGACAGAAATGAGGCGATCCTTCTTCCTCATCTTCCTCTTCACACTCTTTATCAAACATACAAGTAAACAGAATAACATAGCAAAGAGGTGAGATCCCCTGCATCAATACCATCATGGCAGCATAGAGATAATAATAGCAATAACACTATTCATATACAACATTAATAAACATATTCATGGCATCATATAATTATTGCATCAAATAGCAGATAATTACCACAACAGTATGATGACTGACTATGCACATGCACAATGGACCAATTTCCTACTCCATGGAGTTAAACTCAATTTTAGAGAGAATGATCCAGAAGATATATCTATACATCGGCCACCTCAGACCAAGTGCTATAATTTTCAATGTGCACATCAGGCATTATACAAGACATTCTACACTAGATCTTGAATAGAATAGTTTATTGTCGAGATCGTTGGAGCATTGCTCAGTTACCACGACCCAGTGGAGCTACCTACTGTCCACTTGTGGAATACCTGTGCTCCTACGCCTGCAAGTTTAACACGTGAACTACACTACACAATTCGCACCCGCACTTAGGTGTAATTCAACTCCTAGGCAACAATAGCCTTAACAGACACTGTCTGTCAAACAATGCATGTCAAATGACTTTATGCATACTATGAGCCACTACCGGCCACTAACATACAGTAATAGTTCCGGGTCCAGTATATTGGCTAGACAGTAAAACTTGTTGTTGCTCTCAATCGCGTAGCGTTTTTATCGCATTTTCACAATTGTGAAAAACTTTTGTTACGTTTTCAAATCACGTAACAATTTTTGAACATTTTCTCAATTGCATAGAGATTTTAAAACGTTTTCTCAATCGCGTAGCTAAAAATCACCATTTTTAAACCGCGTAAGAGTTTTTCTGGGTATTTTCAATTGCGTAAAATATTTTCTCCATATTCTAAGCTCAAATTAAACTTTTCTCATTTAATATAAAAATTAGACTTTATTTCCATTATTTCCCTATTAAATCACCTTTAAATAATATTTCTAACATTTTTCTCACATTCTACCTTATTTTAATTTTAAATAAAACTCTTTTCCATTTAATTCATTTATATCATCATAAATAAAATATTTTAAGTCTCCAAATTACTTCTTAGTCCTAATTTCACTATAATGGCTGAAAATCACATCCTAATTGGTGATAAAAATATATTCATTTCTATTTTTATTTTGTAATTCCTTAATTAAATTTATTACCACTAATCCTCGAGGTTTACATTTAATAAAATATTTTACATTGGATTTCCTCTTTGGAGGGTTTAGAGGCCGTGAGCCTCTATGGCCATTGGAGCCAAAATTTCCTTTCCTCACAAGTATAATTTATGACATACAACATACTTTAAGCATCAAAATTCTACTCTAACAAGTTCATACATAATATCAAAGCAATAAATCACATAGGACAAATAATTACAAATCACACAATCACACCAAAATTTCGTGTCCCTCACCACCATAAGTGGTTGATGAGGTTAATCTCCCTCTTACCTTAGATGTAGCTTCCTAAGCTCCTTGTATGATCTTTTGTATCAACTTCCTCCACCAAGTAACTCTTAATATCAAAGTAAACACAAATATATTAACATCCAAGGCTAGAGTAGGACAACCATAGATCAAATATGGTCTTAGAATTTCAAAAATCAAATAAGAACTCAAGTTTCAAGAACTTTACCTTGGAACCCTAGAACTTGAACTCAAAAATCAAGCTTGAAAATGGTTGAATCAAGTTTTGATCACAACATCAAAGTTGCTTAGAATGGTGTTTAGGATCAAGTAGTATGGTTGGTTTGAATTATGAGAGGTTGGAAGGTAAATTTGGGTAGTAAGGCCGTGAGCTAGAAGGAGAGAAAATAAGAAAAAATGGTGTTTAGCTTTGTGTAGAAAGATAATAACTTTGAAAATGTTATATTTTCTCTCTCCTAAAGCCCTTATGGCCGTGAGCTTCATGGAGAGTGAGAGAGATATTGTAGTTTACTACAATCCCTCACAACCATTGATTCAATCAAGGCTAGATATGCAAAGCTTCTCCTCCAAACTTGTTTCTTATTGGTTGTTCATAAAGTTATCATAACCATCATCTTTGACCAACCAAGATATTTTCTAGATATTTTCAAAAACTATTACCCAATGGACAAACGCTACAGTTAATTATTGTCCAATGGATAATAACATTACACAATGGATAATAACTTTACCCAGTGGATAATAGCTTTATCCAATGGATAATAGATTTGAACCAAAACTTAGATAAGGAAAGTTTTTGTCAACTGTTCCCAGTTTCGGGTTTAGTAAGTTTCCCACTACTGCATTAATAATCTGAAACTTTCTGGTCCAAGAAAAATTTTTATTTTTTTGAGCCCGCCAAAATTTTTCTTGAACCCGCCTCAAACACATATATAACCTAAAATAATATTAAAATAATCAAAAAAATTTAAAAATTCCCAAATATTCATAAAAATCACCAAAATTATAAAACTCATAAATATCAAGAAAAATAAAAAATCGAGGTGTTACAAGAAGGGAGTGTCGTGGCGTGAGGCTCTAAAACTCACCAAAATGCTACTTTTGATGGTTTGAGTTCCCTAGTTTCTAGAATCCTTTGTTTGTGCCTTTTTAAGAGTTTTGAGACACTAGAAAGGGTATTTCTTAGAGAGAAAGATCTAGTGGCATACAAGGGAAGATAAAGGAAAAGTTGTGCAATTCATTGAGTATGGATTGTCATAGTTTAAAGTTCAGTTTAAGAGTGACAAAGTGTTGCTTAGATATCACTTTTGAAGTGATGAGAAAGTGAGAAACGAGTGTATAGAAAAGTTGGCAACAGTTGAATTCCATAGACCCTAGTTGGCAAGGGTGAATGCCATAGTGCATGAAACTTCTCTTAAAGAGAAGTAGAGCTAGTAATGCAAAGTTAGAAAGTGTACTAAGTCTAGTTGGCATTGGATAAGTACCGTAGTGCATGAATTGCTCTTACAAAGAAGAGGTAGTCTTAGCAGTGCAAGATGGATTTAGTATAGAGTTATGTGGTAGTTATGTTAGAATTAGGACATAACTCCATATTTTCACACACTTCACTTCACATATACTTGCTATCCATAGAGATCAGATAGTAAAGGCATCCACTCAGTTTGGTGGCGATATCCACCTAGTTTATGGTAGACTACTTAGTAGGATTAGGAGGATACATGTTATGGTAACAGACTTTGCCCCCTACTAGGTAGACTATAAGAGGTCACACGTTATTATGACAAAGTATCTTCTTAGTCAAGGGGAATAGTTAAGCATTCACGACATTACACCTACACTGCACTGTTAGGAATTGCAAATACATCACGCAGTGAAAAAATAGGATTCCCACCAAGGATCCATGCGAAAAGCCATAATCCAAGTTTTAAAATAATTTACCTCTTGAAGTGTGATCAAAAGGAAGTGACGTGAATCACTAACACCGTAATAGAAATGATGTCTCTGCAGTATCCACACGAACGACCAATGTTCGCAAAGAGGAGCCTTACGTCTCTCACACAGTGCTAGCTGTGAAGAGTAGAGAAGAACTTGTCGCTCTCTCACTCACTTTTTTATAGATGTGACTAGGGTTTTGTAATATGTGTGTCTTAGCAGCCCCTTAGCAGTACTATTTATAATAGTGACTGCCTTAAGTGAGTGTGGGCAACAACAAGGTAAGCTGTGCAACCCTAGACTCATCTGTTATGAGTCTAACCCATATTTGAATCCGAGTCCAACTTGGATTTATTGCTCCAATTTTAGTCTACTTTATGTGGGTGACCCTGCAGGTTCTCATTACGTTGGCCGTAATATTAAAATCTCATTTTAATATTACAAGCAGTGAGGGGTATCTAGTAACACATCACTGCTACCCAAGTAATAAGAATATCAGTGATTTAATATAAGCTTTCTGTGACCAATGTTTCTGTGTCGTTTAGTCCATTTGTCAAGATATCTAGATTGAACACAAGGCATGGAATACGTCACCCTTGTATAGTCCAATCATTCATTTCCTGATACTCAAGTAGACTTTGTAACAACAAATGAAATTAATATCTCACATTGACTCATTTGAGCATGGCCATGCATTTCGCAGTCTCACTCAATCAGGGGGCTCAAAGATATCGCTCCTATTATGTAAGAGTGACAAATCCCATCTAGGTCACTCACATCCCTGTGCATGATTCACGATATATCCAATAACTAACTTTATAATCACCTTGTTACAGATGACGTTTGATGGTATTAAAACGCACAACTCCTCATGTAGGAATGATAGTGATTTCTGGTCAAAGGACCACAGACACCATTCGCACTATGAGAATCGCTTATGACACTCACGTAATGATCCATGTAGCGTTCTCATGGTGGGTCAGTCCAGTACATAATTACTCTAATATTTACCCATGTGAAGACTTGATATCTCATATCCATGACTCGTAAGATGTGATGCACATACTAGTCTCAATGCATTATTATTGTCGTAGTTAACAATAATACTTAACTAGGAACATTTAAGAATAGTGTTCTAACCAAAAGGATCTCACGATCAAGTCATCCACTTGATGTCCTATGGCATCAAACTTACTATTCTAAGGACTTTATTATGTTTATTAAAAAGAACACAATAAATGAAATGCCTCATATATTAAAATGGCATAATAGAATGTATGTAAATACAGACAAATGTATTAGCCTCTAGGGTATACACCAACAATCTCCCACTTGCACTAGAGCCAATCAGGCATATGTCTAATGCCTAAAGACCTAGTGTGACCCTTATGCTTCTGCTGTGCAAGAGGCTTCGTCAGTGGATCAGCAATGTTATTATCTGTTGGTACTCTGCATATCTTCACATCTCCTCTATCGATGATCTCTCGAATGAGATGGAAGCGCCTAAGTATATGTTTGGATCGCTACTGAGATCTAGGCTCCATAGCTTGTGCAATGGCTCTATTATTATCACAATAGAGGTCCACTGGGTCCACAATGCTAGGAATAGCACCAAGTTCAGCAATGAACTTCCTAATCCAAATGGCCTCCTTTGCTGCATTGGAGGCAGTAATATACTCAGCCTCTGTGGTAGAATCGATGACTGTGTCCTATTTTGAACTCTTCCAGCTCATAGCCCCACCATTTAGGCAAAAAAACATAACCCAATTGCGATCTGGAGTCGTCCTTATCGGTTTGGAAGCTAGCATCAGTGTAATCCTTTACAACTAGCTCTTCCTTTGCTCCATATACCAAGAACGAGTCCTTAGTCCTTCTTAAGTACTTAAGGATGTTCTTGACTACAATCCAGTGACTCTCACCGGGATCAAACTAGTACCTACTTGTCATGCTCAAAGCATACGAGATGTTTGGTCAAGTACATAACATGGCATACATGATAAATCCAATTGCAGATGTATATGGAATCTTGCTCATGCGATCCCTCTCATCTTGGGTATAAGGAGATTGAGTCTTAAATAGGCTTACACCATGTGACATAGGCAAGAGTCCTTTCTTGGATTCATGCATGTTAAATCATCGTAACACTTTGTCTATGTATGTACTCTGACATAAGCCAAGCAGTCTTAGCGATCTATCTCTATAGATCCTGATACCTAACACATAGATGGCTTCGTCCAAGTCCTTCATAGAGAAACAGTTCCCTAACCAAGTCTTTACAGACTGTAGGGTAGGGATGTCATTTTCGATAAATAGTATGTCATCTATATACAATACCAGAAAGACAATAGTACTTCCACTAACCTTTTTGTAGATACAAGATTCTTCTTCATTCTTGATGAAACCAAACTTTTTTATTGTATTATTAAAATGAAGATTCCAGCTTCTGGAAGCTTGCTTCAATCCACAAATAGATCGTTACAACTTGCACACCTTTCCAGCATCATCTGGAGTGGCAAAACCCTCACGTTATGTCATGTACACATCCTTGAGAAGATTTCCATTATGGAAAGCAGTTTTGACATCCATTTGCCAGATTTCATAATCATGGTATATTGCAATAGCAAGCAAGATCTGAACGGATTTAAGCATCGCAATTGGGGAAAAAGTCTCATCATAGTCTACAACATGAATTTATTTAAAACCTTTAGCTACCAATCGCGCCTTAAAGGTATGCACATTACCATCCATGTTGAATTTCTTCTTGGAAACCCACTTGCACCCAATGGGTTTTACCCCTTTAGGTAGGTCAACCAAAGTCCATACCTGGTTAGCATACATGGAATCCATTTCAGATCTCATTGTCTCAAGGCATTTCTCAGATTCTGGGCCAATAATGGCTTCCTGATAAGTTACAGGCTCATCTTGATCCATAAGCAATATGTCACCTTACTGGGTCATGAGAAATCGATATCTCTCTGGTTGATGACGTATCCTGTTAGACCTACGCAGGTCTTGTGCTACTAGAGTAGGTTGTTGCTCCACAACATTTTGCGAAGGCTGCTCTATTTCCACCATTGGTTCATTGCTACTTTGTGAAACTTTAACTTCTTCAAGTTTTACTTTTCTCCCACCGGTTCCTTTAGAGATAAACTCTCTTTCTAGAAACACAGTTGTTCATGTAACAAACACTTTGCCCTCAGTAGGATTATAGAAATAGTATCCTTTGGTTTCCTTGGGATAACCCACAAAGAAGCATTTATCTGATTTGGGTCCAAGCTTATTGAAAACTTGACATTTCATATAAGCTTCGCAGCCCCAAATCTTCATGAAAGACATACTGGGCTGTCTCCCAGTCCATATCTCATATGGTGTCTTTTGAACCATTTTAGATGGAACACGGTTAAGTGTGAAAGCTGTTGTTAACAGAGCATGTCCCTAGAAGGAGCCTGGAAGGTCTGCATGACTCATCATGGATCAGACTATATCCAACAAGGTCCGGTTCCTCTTTTTAGAGACACCATTCCATTGTGGTGTTCTTGGAGGAGTGAGTTGAGATATTATCCCACACTCTTTCAGATGGTCATCAAACTGTTGGCTTAAGTATTCACCTCCTTGATCTGATCGAAGGATTTTAATACTCTTTCCAAGTTGGTTTTGTACTTCATTCTTGAATTCTTTAAACTTTTCAAAGGTTTCTGATTTATGCTTCATAAGATATACAAATCCATATCTACTGAAATCATTAGTAAATGTAACGAAGTATTGAAAACCGCCTCTAGCCAGTGTGTTTAGTGGCCCACATACATCATTATGTATGAGGCCTAAAAGATCATTAGCCCTTTCACCTTGTCCAGTGAATGGGGCCTTTGTCATCTTCCCCAATAAACAAGATTCACATATCTCATATGATTCGAAATCAAACGAGTCCAAGAATCCATCTTTATAGAGTTTGGAGATACGTTTCTCATTTATGTGGCCCAAACGACAATGCTAGAGAAAAGTTGGGTTCAAATCGTTTAATTTAAACCTTTGTATTTATGTTTTAGACGGACGTTTCGAGATCAAGGACATAAAGTCTATTACTCAATTGTGCACTACCATAAAAAATATTATTCATATAAATGGAACAACATTTGTCCTTTATAATAAAAGAAAAACCTTTCTTGTCCAAACAAGAAACAGAAATGATATTCCTGCTAATAGTAGGCTCAAAATAGCAGTTCTCTAACTCTATTACAAGCCCAGTAGGCAAAGATAATAAGTAAGTCCCTACAGCTAATGCAGCAACCTTTGCTCCATTTCCCACTGTAGGCCGACTTCACCCTTCGTCAATGGTCTACTGCTCTTTAGATCCTATACATTTACAAAAATGTGAGATCCACATCTAGTATCTAATACCCATGATGCAGAAGTAGATAAATTGACTTCAATAACAAAAATACCTGAAGTGGAAGTTTCACTTCCCTTCTTTTTCTTGAGCTCCTCTAGGAACTTAGCACAGTTCCTCTTCCAATGTCCGGTCTGACCACAGTGGAAGTATGTACCTTCCTTAGCCACTCCGCCCACTGGTTTCAAGCTAGAAGTGCTGGGCTTGGACTTATCCTTGCCCTTGCCCTTCCACTTGTCCTTGGGGTTTTTTTACTGTTTCTTGCCCTTATTCTTTTGGACCATCATTATTGCCTTTCCTTTGCCTTTGTTAATGTTCTGCTCAGCAGTTCTCAACATGCCTAGCAGCTCTGGTAGTGATTTGTCAATCTCATTCATGTTGTAGTTCATGACAAATTAACTAAAACTTTCCAGCAACGATTGTAGGACTAAGTTAGTAGCCAACTCTTGGCCCAAAGGAAAACCAAGTCTCTCTAGGTTTTCAATGTACCCACTCATCTTGAGTACATGAGCACCAACAGGGCTTCCTTCTACCAGCTTGCACTGAAATAGTGCTTTAGAGACCTCGTATCTCTCATGCTTGGCCTGCTCTTGATAGAGCTTCTTAAGGTGTATGATCATATCATAGTCATCCATGTTCTTGTGTTGCTTTGGGAGCTCAGAGTTCATGGTGGCCAGCATTAGACATTCGATGTCCAAGGCATCATCTTGATGCTTCTTATAAGCATCCTTTTCAATTCTAGGGGCATTAGTAGCAAGTGGCTCAGGAATAGGTTGTTCTAGTACATACAGCTTTTTCTCTTGCTTGAGGACAATCCTCAAATTCCTGTACCAGTCTAGAAAATTCATTCCAGACAACTTGTCCTTCTCAAGGACTGATCACAGTGATAAGTTACTTAATGTGTTTGTTGCCATAGTGATCTATCAACAGAAATATGCATAATATAAGTATCATGCTATAAACATATTTAATGAGGTCTTTTAATTAAATATGCCTCCCACTATTTTATTCAAGTCAATGACCCTCAGCATTGACTCAGAAAATCCCATCATAAGTTTTCCTAGTAGGCCAAGATCCATATTTCACCTAGTTTTGAGTCAGCTTTGGCTGATCACCCAAAATTAAGTTATTTAGGTAGGAAACACTTTCCAATTATATTACATGTAACTCTTAGATAGTTAGGTGAATAACACTTATTCCAATCCATCTAATGGACTAAAGCCTAACTCCGTGCCTCTAAGCCTTCAATCCTATTGAGATGACCTAGTTAAGTCAGACCCAATGGTTAGCAGTTCGCATCTTACTAATATAGATAAAGGCATCTTACTTTGCTAGACTTGCACTTGATCGATACTAGTCTTAACGAGTGCCACACATTGGAAGGCATCACATAATGACTTAATATTTGCTTTGAGGGAATTATTATTATTATTATTAGATCTCACCATTTATTAAACTGTTTATCATACCATAAACATTATCCATGCATCTCATACATATAAAGCATATAATAAAAGTGACATGGTTATGGCCCCCTAAGAGAGTAGCATTAACTAAGCCAGCTTCACTAAGCGTCTCCCATCAACGTCCTCACTTGATGCCGTCTTCTTGCCTCCACATCATAATTACATTATATAGAAATCTCTTTTACATTCGAGGGAAGCTAGGTGAGAAGAGAATGTACAATCAGAATGTAGAGAGAAAGGCATGACACGCAGGTCGTATTTATAAAAAACTAAAAAAAATAGCATAAAAAAAGGACTAAGGCTATAACCATGCACCATGCATCACAAAGAACATATAAACTCAAAAGAATCATACATTATTATTTTCGTGAGTCATAAAATTGGATAGAAAATATTACGCTTTCGAATAACACACTACGCAGAGCTAGCGCGGGGGTCAAGCGGAGGCCGCCCCTTGCAGGGTGCGGGGCAGCACCCCAGCTCAAAAAATTGAATTGAAAATAAGAGTTGAATCTCTTGTGCCTCCCTTGACTGCTTGAACCCTAAACTGAAAATGCATGAACGCTTCATGCACTGTGAGGAACCCTTGTACCGCTGTTCAACACTTGAACCCTTTCGCCTCCTTGACGGCTTGACATCAACACTTGATGCTACTGCCGCAAAATAGGAATAGGGTTTCCAAAATCCCTTGCGCTGCACCACTTATGCAGAAACAAGGATTCCATAACCCGAACAAAGTTTCCTAAACCCTTGCGCCGCGCATTGAGAATAAGGATTCCATAACGTTGTACATATCACATACATACCAGAAAGCTTCGCAAAAACATATATCTTAATACAAAATGGTTTTCACAGAACTTATGAACATCTTCATGGATTTTGAAAACAACATCACAGTTTTGTATACAACATATAAAATAGAATATGTTTTCGCAAAAGGGTTTCATTTGTTTTCTGAAATAACATATTAAAGATCATATCTTTTATCAAAAAATAAGAACAGCAAACATGTTATCTCATGCAAAACAAAAATAGAAAACTGAATCATGGTTTCACAAGACGCTTTGATAACACTGTTGGGAATTACGGATACATCACGCAATAAAAAAATAGGATTCCCACCAAGGATCCATGCGAAAAGCCATAATTCGAGTTTTAAAATAATTTACCTCTTGAAGCGTGATCAAAAGGAAGTGACGTGAATCACCAACACCGTAATAGAAATGATGTCTCTACGGTATCCATACGAACAGACTCATAAACGTCCAACATACGCAAAGAGGAGCCTCACGTCTCTTCCACAGTTCTAGCTACGAAGAGTAGAGAAGAAACCTGTTGCTCTCTCACTCACTTTTCTGTAGGTGCGGCTAGGGTTCTGTAATATGTGTGTCTTAGCAGCCCCTTAGTAGTACTATTTATAATAGTGACTGCCTTAAGTGAGTGTGAGCAGCAGCAAGGTAAGCTGTGCAACCCTAGACTCATCTGTTATGAGTCTGGCCCATATTTGAATCCGAGTCCAACTTGGATTTATTGCTCCACTTTTAGTCTGCTCTATGTGTGTGACCCTACAGGTTCTCATTACGTTAGTAGTAATATTAAAATCTCATTTTAATATTACAAGCAGTGAGCGGTATCTAGCAACACATCGCTGCTACCCAAGTAATAAGAATATCAGTGATTTAACATAACCTTTCTGTGACTAATGTTTCTGTGTCATTTAGTCCCTTTGTCAAGATATCTACATTGAACACAAGGCATGAAATGCATCACCCTTGTATAGTCCAATCATTCATTTCCTGATACTCGAGTAGACTTTGTAATAACAAATGAAATCAATATCTCATATTGACTCATTTGAGCATGACCATGCATTTCGCAGTCTCACTCAATCAGGGGGCCCAAAGATATCGCTCCTGTTATGTAGGAGTGACAAATCCCATCCAGGTCACTCACATCCCTCTGCATGATTCGCGATATATCCAATAACTAACTTTATAATCACCTTGTTACAGATGACGTTTGATGGTATTAAAACACACAACTCCTCATGTAGGAATCATAGTGATTTCAAGTCAAAGGACCACAGACACCATTGTCACTATGAGAATCGCTTTTGACACTTACACAACGATCCATGTAGCGTTCTCATGGCGGGCCATTCTAGTACATAATTACTCTAATATGTACCTATGTGAAGACTTGATATCTCATATCCATGACCCGTGAGATGTGGTTCTTGTAAATAGCATATCTCACAAATGCCTCATATATTAAAATAGCATAATAGAATGTATGTAAATACAGACAAATGTATTAGCCTCTAGGGCATACACCAACATGCACTTACTTTATGTGAGCATACATCATTTCATCACTACATTATTTATTATTATTTAATTTTAGTTCTTATGTTTGGTTTGTGTATGTTTTATTATTGCATTGTGCTTTCGGTGATAGCTGCATGGGCGGTTATTTGGCCGATGATTTCCAAATGATTGTATAAGAAGTTGTTTGTTATCATCGTGGTTTCAGTTATCAGATCAGAAGTATAGAATTTCTTAGGGACATTGCATAGAGAGAGGGAAGTTTTGTAATGGTTCTTATGCAATGAGTTTTAGTATGTTTATTAGTTTGGGTTGGGATTATTCATTTTGAATGTTTAAACTACTGGTTTTGGTTACTTATATTGAGAAATGTAGTCTCTCACCCCGTTTGTTGCCATGTAAATCTGGGTAGAAGTTCATCCAAGGCAAGAAGAAAAAGTATGAAGACTAGGATAGTTTTTATGCTTAGTAGTTTAAAGCTTTGTATTTATTTACTTTGCTTTTAGTTTGTATAAAGTTTATGTGCACAATGAACCCTTTTGTGGCAATATGTATGTATATAACTTTTAGTTTGCACAAGGCTTTCCATTATTATTTGCTTAAATGATATGAATTAGTATGATGTTTAAGTTAGAAGTAGCATAACTAATACTGTTTATCCTAGAGTATGCTTGATATACAAGGATACCGGTATTAGGGTGTTAAATTATGGTATCAGAGCATTTCATCCTATTAAGCTGGGGTATGGAATGAGTAAGCTTAGACACGTTAATTATTTTTTTGCTAGTGCTATGCATTTCTTGTCTCATATATTAGATGTGATGCTAGAATTGCATGAGTTGCCTTAGGTTGGTTTGTTATTAGCTATTGTTGCATGGTTACATGATGTTGAAACTGTAGCTGAATATATGTTGTTTCTATATGTATAGGAAACTATGGCACCAATAAGGCGATCTCAAGAAGTAGAGAACTCGACCCCATAAGGTCTTGATATGGCTAAAGGCTTTATGGATATGGCTAATGATTTGATAAGGGTGCTTGAGAGGTTGGAAGAAAATCCACCTCAGCAGCCTCCACCACCTGAGCACCCAGTTCAAGATGTACAGAAGTTGGAAGGAACCAGAACTTCAAAGACTTAGCAGCTTTCAGGAAGATGAAACCTCCACCTTTTGATGGTGAGTAGCAGAGGGGTGGTTGAACGAGATAGAGAAGATTTTTGAGGTTATGGTCTACGCAGATGAGCAGAAGGTTTCTTTTGCATCCTTTATGTTGAAGGAAGAAGTAGAACATTAGTGGAAAGGAATCACCAGAGTGATGGCAGGAGTTGGAGCCCAGATGACCTAGGAGGTGTGTAGGACAATTTTCCTAGAGAAGTATCTTCCACAGACTTTGCGTGATGCAAAAGAGGTGGGATTTATGAGGTTAGAGAAAGGAAGCATATCAATAGGCCAGTATTTGGCCAAGTTTGAAGAGCTATCAAAGTTTTCATATCACTTCAGACATGACCTGAATGAGAACTAGAGGTGTGTGAAATTTGAGCCAGGTCTGAGGACTGATATCAGAGATGTTGTGGAGCCCTTTGAGATCAGAGATTTTTCTTCTTCGGTCAACAAGTGCAGAATAATAGAGAGGCGTGCTAGAAAGCCACCAACAGTAGATCAAGAATCTCAAGTGTAATGTCCCGAGACTGCCTGCA
Organism: Ormosia semicastrata; assembly: GCA_029884595.1. Lineage (NCBI taxonomy): Eukaryota > Viridiplantae > Streptophyta > Magnoliopsida > Fabales > Fabaceae > Ormosia > Ormosia semicastrata. The sequence continues at coordinate 85,774,362 of JAQQTO010000060.1, forward strand.
GGATCGATGAGTGTCCCCACAAATCAACACGGATCTTTTCAGCGTGCTTTATCCTCACTCACACGCATCCTAGGAAACTTCCCAGGAGGTCACCCATCCCACAAGTGGTCTAAATCAAGCACGCTTAACTATGGAGTACTTATGTTCTTGGCTCTCGAAAAGAAGATGCATCTTATTGATATGGGTGGTGCTAATCTATTCCTTTAAGCCATCCTCAACTATGCAGTCCCATACTTGCACAGTCTTTGGATCCCTCTTATTCCGGTATGTATTCAGTTCATTCATGTGCTTCTCCGCCTAGAAGCCTGCCAACAGCCGCTCCTTATCCGTGCTTCATCTTTTGCACAAGCGATCACTCCCCGCCCTCGTTGGCTCCGAGTGTCACATGCCCACCAGCTTCTGTATGGTTCGTCCCCGAACCACACCATACTGGGAGAGGTCCCGGCTCTGATACCTTTTGTAACGTCCCGAGACTACCTATAGGATCGATGAATGGTCCCAAAAACTAACACAGGTCTTTTCAGCGTGCTTTGTCCTCACTCACATGTATCTTAGGAAACTTCTCAAGAGGTCACCCATCCCACAAGTGCTCTAAATTAAGCACACTTAACTATGGAGTACTTATGTTCTTGGCTCTCGAAAAGAAGATGCATCTTGTTGATATGGGTGGTGCTAATCAATTCCTTTAAGCCGTCCTCAACTGTGCAGTCCCACACCTGCACAGTCTCTGGATCTCTCATTTTGGTGTGTATTCAGTTCATTCATGTATCCCTCCGCCTAGAAGCCTGCCAGGAGCCGCTCATTGTCTGTGCTTCATCTTTTGCACTGGCGACCACTCCCCGCTCTCGTCGGACCCAAGTGTTACACCAAGGATCTTAGAAAAGGAAATATAGTGAGCAGAAGTTCACAAAGAGTGAAAAGGGAAAATCAAATTAAGAGGATTCCAAATAGTGCCCTAAGTGTGGAAGGCAGCATGGTGATAGACCTTGCTTGGCAAGGCAATCCGTATGCTACAAGTGTGGGAAGCAAGGGCATCTTGCCAAATAATGTCTAAAGAGGGAAGGAGCTCATCCAAATAGTAACCCTATAGCTCAAGGAAGGGTTTACATCTTGCAGGACCTGGAGACAGAGCAACCTACGGGTTCAGAGAAAGGTTAGCGTTTGATTTTGTTTCTTTAAAGTTTGGTTGAGTTTGTTTTAAGTGTGAGTTGCTTGTGACTTCTTGTATGAGGTAGACCAAATTTTGAGGATAAAATTTTTAAAAATGAGGGGAGAATGTAACATCCCAGAGAATTATGTTAAGCTTATATAAGGTTACATAGGTAGTCTAATACTTGTTTAGCATGCCAGTTAGGTTTCGTGACAAACTGAGCTAGTTTAGGCACTTTTTTGCTGCAACACAGAATATGGTAAACAATCTAAAATGACTCTGAAAATAGCATAAACTGCTATTTGAAGGGAAACATGTGTGGATAACTTGTTTCTAGGTCACAAATGAGCTAACCAAGGTTTAGTTTAAGTTTCAAGATAATCAAAGTTAATTTTGTATTTTTAGACATACTAGTTGTGCTTTTAATGCCGGATTGACCCCCAGCAGATATGAAAAAATAGAGAAAAAGTGCAACATGATTTTTAATGAATCTTAAGATTTATTTTGAGTCTATTGGAGGTTTGGAACCTTGATTCAGAGGAATCTAAGTGTTCATAGAAGATCAAGTTTTTCAGTACCACATTAGTGGTAAATCTTTAAGAAGACAAGTAAGGCTATTTTTCTCATTTCCCATAGCTGAGAATAGATTAGAGGAGAGAAAGTGAGAAAAGAAGGAAACCTAGGGAAGAAAGAAGGGAAATAGGAGAGGAAAGGAAGGAGACCAAGGTGAGAGATCCAAAAGCAAGTTCAAGTCTTCAAGATCTTCAATTAAGCAAGAGGTAAGGGTGTTTCCTATCTATGATTCTGCATCTTTTCTAGGTTTTGGACTTAAGTCTTTAAATGGAGAAGTTGAGTTTTAAAGAGGGAGAACTAGTTTCTTTAGTTGATTGTTGGTTTCATTGATTGGAATTGTTTATTTCAACTTAATAGAAGCAAGATAGATGGATTTATCCATAGTTTTAGCTAGTTGATTCTAGAGATGGAACCTAGATTTTCAAAGAACCAAGAGAGTGATTTTTGGTGTTTGATCCAAGTTTAGTGAATTAATAAGTTGTAATAATGTTACAACATGTTTAGGAGTTGTTGGTGGTGTTAGAAACCAACTAGAAACTAAGTTTAGAAAATTGGAAGCTGATTTGGTTTAATGGAACAGTGCAGAACCGAGGGTTTTCTACAGAAAACCAGTTAGCACCGCGGCGTGAGAAGCGTTGTGTCGCAGCGTGAAGATAAACTAGCTTCGACTGCGGCAGTGTGAAGTTGAGTGTCACGTAGTGAGGTGTATTACCTTGGCACCCGAGAGTAAGACGCCATGGCGTGAGAAGGTAGTGCCGCGGCGTGAAGGTCTGAAACTCACCAAAATGCTATTTTTGATGGTTTGAATTCTCTAGTTGCTAGAATCCTTTATTTATGCCTTTTTAAGAGTGTTGAGGCACTAGAGAGGGTATTTCTTGGAGAAAAGACCTAGTGGCATACAAGGGAAGATAAAGGAAAAGTTGTGCAATTCATTGAATATGGATTGTCATAGTCTAAAGTTCAGTTTAAGAGTGACAAAGTGCTGCTTAGATATCACTTAGTAAGTGATGAGAAAGCGAGAAACAAGTGTATAGAAAAGTTGACAAGAGTTGAGTGCCATAGACCCTAGTTAGTAAAGGTGAATGCTATAGTGCATGAAACTTCTCTTAAAGAGAAGTAGAGCTAGTAATGCAAAGTTTAAAAATGTAGTAAGTCTAGTTGGCATTGGATAAGTGTCGTAGTGCATGAATTGCTCTTATAGAGAAGAGGTAGTCTTCGTTGTGCAGGATGGACTTAGTATAGAGATATGTGGTAGTTATGTTAGAATTAGGACATAACTCCGCGTTTTCACATACTTCACTTCACATATACTTGATATCCCTAGAGATCAGATTGTGGAGGCATCCACTCAGTTTGGTGGCGATATCCACCTAGTTTATGGTAGACTACTTGGTAGACTACTTAGTAGGATTAGGAGGATACATGTTATGGTAACAGACTTTGCCCCTACTAGCTAGGCTATAAGAGGTCACACGTTATTATGGCAAAGTATCTTCTTAGTCAAGGGGGAATAATTAAGTATTCACGACACTACACCTATACTACACTTACTTTATGTGAGCATACATCATTTCATCACTACATTATTTATTATTGTTTAAGTTTGGTTCTTATGTTTGGTTTGTGTATGTTTTGTTATTGCATTATGTCTTCAGTGACTGCTGTATAGGCAGTTGTCCTGCCAATGATTTCAAAATGATTGTATAGGCAGCTATTTGTTATCATTATGGTTTTGGTTATCAAATTAGAAGTATAGAATTGCTTAGGGACACTGCATAGAGAGAATAAGTTTTGTAATGGCTCTTGTGTAATGAGTTTCAGTATGTTTATCAGTTTAAGTTGGGTTTATTCATTTTGAATGTTTAAACTGCTGGTTTCAGTTATTTATACTAAGAAATGTAGTTTTTCGCTGTTTGTTGCCATGTAAATCTAGGTGGAAGTTCATCCAAAGGCAAGAAGAGAAAGTATGAAGACTAGGATAGCTTTTATGCTTAGTAGTTTAAAGCTTTGTATTTATTTAGTTTGATTTTAGTTTGTATAAAGTTTATGTGCACAATGAGCCCTTTTGTGGCAATATATATGTATTTAACTTTTAGTTTCCACAAGGCTCTCTATTATTATTCGCTTAAATGATTTGAGTTAGTATGATGTTTAAGTTAGTAGTAGTATAACTAATACTGTTTATCCTAGAGTATGCTTGATATACTAGGATACCGATATTAGGGTGTTACATCCTGGATCCCTTAACTTCGGTGGTAGCTTCCATTGAATTATGGCGCTGCACTCCTCAGTAAGTGGTACAGTCTCATTTTCTTCCAATTTCTTCTTCTTAGATAATAAGTCCTTCATGAATCTGGAATAGGAGGCTATCTGTTCAAGTTCCTCAGCAAAAGGAATGTTTATATGCAACTGCTTGAAAATATTAAGGAACTTAAAGAACTAGCCTTCTTGCTTTTCCTGATTTTCCTTCTTCAACCTTTGAGGAAATATAAGCCTAGTGTACAATGAGGGGTCTAATGGTTTACCCAAAACTGAGTCCTTCTTCTTTCTTCGCACTCTCAGCTTTTCTTCTTTAGCTTTATCCTTCTCAATCTCTTCTTCTAGAGCTTCTTTTTCTTGATCAAGCATTGGAAGATCAATTCCTTCATTGTAAATGTCTTCTTTCAGCTGAGGGCTAATAACTTTTTCACTGCTTAAAGAAATTGCCAGGCATTGCTCTTTTGAATTGACTACTGTATCACTTGGTAAAGTGCCTGGAGGTCCCTTAGAGAACTGTTTTGCTATTTGACTAACTTGATTATCTAAACTATGAATAGCCACCCTTTGATTCTAAAAATTAGTCGTTGTTTCCTTCATAAAAGTGTAGGTTTGTTGCATAAACGAAGAAGTCTACTGTATGAAAGAAGATGTCTATTACGAAAGCTTTTCAAGTGCAACCTCAAGAGGAGACTTCTTCTATGGTTGAGGATTCAATGGCACCATTTGATTGCTGCAAGAGAAATTGGGGTGATTCCTCCACCCAGGATGATATGTATTTGACAATAGAGTACCTTAGGGTCTTGAAGGATTTCCCATATAATTGATCTATTCTGGACAATTGAAACCAAAGTTGCTTGCCTCACATCCACTATTAGCATGATTGCCTCTACAAAAGTCACAAATTAACACTTGGTGGTTCATTGAATTCAGCTGCATATTCCTAACTTGCTTGGTGAGGTTCGCTAACTATTGCATAATACTTTTATTCTGAGCAAGTAAGATGATGGCAACATATTTTGTTCATTTATTAATCCTATCACTGGGTTTCTTCAAGTTCAATTAGGCTTAATTAAGTTAGTTTGTCACATTTTATGATATTGTGCCTAATTGGATCATTGAAAGAATTATTGTATAAATTGGTCTTAATTTGTCTATTTGGCAGCGTTCAGTAAATTAGTTATAATTTTAATTAAAAATATTTGATTAATGTGATTCTAGTTTTTCAGGAAATCGAATACAATTCTCAACAAGTTTCATGAAGACCTCAAGAGATAAATCACACATTTGGATAATTAAAATTGGAGTTGAAGCAAGAACTAGAGTGTAGATTGTAACACCCCTCGATTTAATAACCACGGCACAATCGTCATTATGTCACGATCACTAAATTTCGGCGTGTTACGATTTTCAAATAACAACTTTACCAAAAATATTAATCATTTCGCATATGAGGAAAATAGGAGTCACGAATGAATAGTTACATATACAACCAGTTAAAATATGAATTATAAGATGTACTCAAATTACAGCATTTAAGACTGGATAATCATCTTAAAACATATATACATATATATATATATATATATATATATGTGTGTATATATATATATATATATATATATCCAAAATACACTTTATACAGGCAATGCAAAATAAAATATAAACTACCCATAACATATCCACGACTAAGGAGTTGGGCACTCCATCGAATCCCAAATGCGTGAGGCAACTCCAGGCTCACCGGTGTAGTGAGAAATACAGAATAGGGTCTTCAATCGTAGTCCTCTTCATGGTCAAGGTCAGATCCCCAACATATCGCATACGCTTGTCGGTCCAGTCGACTCGCCAAGTCTTGGCACCACCAGAGAACACAATTCGAACAAACCCAATACAACTCCCTTCGAGACGACATCACCGGATACAGTGGGTCAAACCAAGAAAGTCCAAAAGAATCCAACTTTGTTCCCACTTATAGTCTTTAACCAAAAATTGACATAGAGCATGAAAAGTACAAGAAAGAGGTAAGACATCCTACCATCATTACCAGTTATAGTAGCCAAAAACAAAACGGCGCAAAGCGTCCACGTAGCATTTCCAAATAATAATCATAAGTATTAAATAGCAAAAGTAAACAAATAAGCAGTTCCAAACAGTCATATATATAACAGTAAGACAACAATTCCAAATTATAATATCGAATGAATGCCAGATAATGCATGGACCCACTATGCACATGCATACAAAGTCAAAATCCTACTCTATGAAGCTAGACACAAAACAATCAGAGAGAATGATCAGGAGGTATATCTGTATTCTTGGCTGCCGAGGCCCTCAAGTGCTATAATTCTCAATTTATCAACATGCACATCATGGCATTTTACAAGACATTCTACACATATCTCGATATAGGACAGTGCCACGGTCAAGATCGTCGGTGCGTGTGTATCGGTTTGTCCCACGGTCCAGAGGAGCTACCACTACCCCCTGTGAGACACCCGCGCCCCGACGCCCCCAAGGTCAACTACAGGACCACACTTGTCTATTCGCACTCGCACATAGGTGTAATTCAACTCCTAGGCAAAAGGCCTTAACGACAGTCTAACAATCATTCACAATGCATACAGACTCTATGCATAATCATGTATGATCATTATTACATACTATTCCACAATATAACACAATTTGCCAAAGCAAGAATCAACGCAATCATTGGTCACTCACATGAAACCACAGTATCATAATATTAGAATTAAATGAATTAATGCATTTTTAAGGTGTATAATGAATTCTTGCTTAGGTTTAGTTTTTCTTACAAAGTTTGTCTCTAAAGGAATTCTCAGAATTAATTAAATTCTCTTAGGTAATTTTTTCATATACACTTAGATGGTTATTCTAAGATCTCAAAATCTCACACTCTCTTGTTCTTACCCTAATTAAAATTATCCTAAGTCTTATGAAAATTCCATTCTAGGTTCTTTGAAATTTATGTATCTCAAAGTATAATTTAATTTTCCAATTTGCTAATTCTTGCATCCTATTACCATTGATTCAATCACTAGGTGTTAGGTGGTAAATTATAATTTTGGATTCGACAGAGACAATGGCTCTAGTGTACAAAGGTGAGGCTACCTTTCAACGAAAAGTAACATGACAGAATGATGAAAGATGGGAGAACATTATTTCACAAGAATAGTTAAAAGTCAAGTTCTGTCGAATGAAGATTCTATCGAATGAAGATCAAAAACTATCGAATATACAAGAAGGTCAACAGAAATCCTAATTCGACAGATGGGTGTTGATGTTGGAGAAATCTTCCAAGTGTTGAACTGACGAAAGCAGTAAATGGTCAGAACTTCTAATTCGACGAATATTAACATTAGATAAATTTCTCTTCTAAATAGTCAGAAATTCTAACTCGATGGATATAGACATTCTAACTCGACGGATATTGACATTGTACTAAATGGTCAGGAGATCAAATTCGACGGATATTGACATTGTACTAAATGGTCAGAAGATCAAATTCGATGGATATTGACATTGTACTAAACAGTCAGAAGACCAAATTTGACGGATATGGTCAGAAGATCAAATTCGACGGATATTGACATTGTACTAAATGGTCAGAAGATCAAATTCGACGGATATTGACATTGTACTAAATGGTCAAAAGATCAAATTCGACGGATATTAACATTGTACTAAATGGTCAAAGGATCAAATTTGACGGATATGGTCAGAAGGTCAAATTCGATGGATATAATCAGAAGATCAAATTCGATGGGTATTGACATTGTACTAAATGGTCAGAAGTCTAAACTCGATGGACATTGACATTCTACTAAATGGTCAGGAGTTCAAATTGTTACAATTGTTCACAAAGAATCCCCAAGTTTTGGGATCAAAACTGTGGCCATCCGAGAACCAATCCGACATCATTTCCTTCCATGTTATACATTCCAATCCATTCAGATACATCAATATACATAAAAATAATCTAATAGCACAAACACATTACAAACAACATGCAAACAAAGGATGACCCTCAATAAGGTTCCCTCACTATCAATCACAGACAAGGTTTCTAAATGCTAATAGAGGTTGAGGAGGAGTGTCTTCCTCTTACTTGAGAGAAGCACAAAGAAAGGATGCTCCTTTTTGCTTAGAAATTTCATTCTTCACCACTACCAAAACCTTGGTGTTCAAATCCATAAAAATCAAGATCAAAGAATGGAAATGGCATCCATAGTCACCAATGTGACCATGAAACACGAAAATAGGGAGAAAAGGAGAAGAAAGTTGAGAGTTTTACCTTAAAGCTCCAAGCTTGAAGCTGGGCTGTGGAGGACGAAAATGGAGGAGCAAAAAGGACTCGCACAAAGAAGAAAGCTTAAAGGTGATGAGGGGAAACAATGGGTTAAGTTTGGCTTGAGCAAAGGAAGCTTGAAAATCATCAATGGTGTTTGTGGGTGTGTAGCCGTATGGAGAAGAGAGGAAAAGAGTGAGGAAGAGAGAAAGAGCAGCATGAATGAGAGAAAATGGGAGAATGAAAATGTAATATCCCTCTTAGTCAACCGTGCAGCACCAAAAAGGGAGGAGAGAGAAAAGTGGTTAGGAAGGAAGCTTCCTAGAAGTTTCCTTGAAGCTTCCATGAGAAGCTTTGCACAATTCTCAATAAAGTGTATAGTAAGTTTGTCTCCTTAATTAAATATATCTGACAGATGTTAATTACACTATTATAATTATTTTCTCAGTGAATAAAAGTTACAATTGATAAAAAAAATATTTTATTATTCATCAGATGATTTTATGATACAATGATTTTATTTATCAGATAAAATCTCGTAAAACGTAAACCTCGTAAATTATGTCCAACCTCGGGTTTAGTAAGATCCCCCGTCGACGTTTCCACAGTCCAAAGTTTACCAGCCTCAGGAAAAATATTTCATTTTCCTGGCTCGGCTCCGCGCGCACGCAAAAGGAGGAATATATTAAAATATTCATCATTCTCAGAAAAATCCACAAAAATTTCTAAAAATCGTAAATGTCATAAAATGATTATTTATAATGAAATAAATAATTTTTGGGATGTTACAACACTCCTTTTCTAAAAAGGAATTTTGTCCTTGAAATTCAACATATCTTAGAACAAACGCGACTGTGTTTCTTTCATTTTGTCTCCTAGTTCTCGTGTTGTATCTTCAGCTGCATCAATCCAAATCACTGGCAATAAGGTTGCTTCCTTCCATTGAGTATCTTATATTAATGGGAAAAAATGTGTTGACATCATAGGCCGATCAATAAAAGATTCTACGCCCTTTGAGTCTTCAGCCATCCAACAGCCAACTCTCCAAACAAATGTCCATCGCTGAGTGGCTCTATCGAACTTATTCTCCTTGCTTACTATAGTAGGAAACTAAGCTTATTTTCTTCTTAAGGCATCCGCTTTGACATTTGCCTCTTCCAGAATTATACCAGAACAGAAAATTGAAATCTTTCAGAGTTCTAATCACCGTCTCCGCCTCATGTTCAACTCATTCCAATAGGACAATATACCTTTGGCTCCTAAGATTACCATAGGCATTGAGAATATCTCCTTGTAGAAAATGCTTCCAGATCTTTAATACAACTACAGTGCTAACTCTGAGTTAGTGTAAGGTAATCCTTCTCATGTATTCTCGATTGTCTCTAAGTGAACGTTACCATTCCTTCTATTCTGATCAAGCACACGTTCTAAACTTCCAATGCAAAGCATCACTAGGCATCCCAAAAAGTTCATTAGGATTTGGGAAGAATTCATCACTCGCGAAGAAATTGAGTGTCTCTTCAATCCTTGAAAATTTTTCCTTATATGCACCAATCTTATAAACTTGACTCTCATGCATGAGTTAGATGAGAAGTCTTGCCACTTTGGAGAATTATGTGACGAGTCTCCCATATTAATCAGCTAATCCTACGAAGTTACGAATCTTTGTTACAGTCGTCAGTCTTTCCCATTAAAGAAATACTGCGAGTTTTGATGGGTTTACAGCAATTCCTTCCCTTGAGATCGCGTAACCTATAGGTTGAACTGCTTCTAACTGGAATTCGTACTTAAACAATTTTACGTATAACTTCTTCTTCTTCAGGATTTTAAGAATCACTCCGAGAGATTCGATACATTCCTCCAAACGTTAAGAATAGATCAGAATGTCGCCAATAAGGACAACAACAAATCTTTGAGCGAACTATATGACAGTCCAGAATACAAGATGGTCTTGGAGAAAATGGTGGCATTTTTCAATTGATTCGTCAAACTATCTTTCCTTGATTCGAACAAAATGTCTCATAGGGTAAGTTCTCACCTAATTGTGCTACACTTGGCGCACTGTTATGGCTCAGATTTGGGAACACATTTACTCAATCGAAGTACAATAGAAATATTATAAAAAGATGATACAGGTAGACCAGGTCTTTACACGCAGTCATATGATATGAAAGAATGGGTTATCACAGAGTCATACAGTACAGTTAAGAGGTTACCTTCTATGGTGCCTTCCCTTTGAATTAAGTCCTCAGATTCAGAGACTTCAGTTCTGCTCATGGTATAAACTCGTCCTTCCGCTTGTGGTTTCTTGGCTTTTGCAGCATTCATTGAAGGTTCAACCTTCGCTTGATTGCACTCTCTGTAAGTGTGTCTAGGTTTCCTGCATCTGAAGCAGATGGTTCCCTTTATAGTACAGTCCCTTGTAAGATGGTCTTTTCCACACTTCATGCATTTAGAAGGATATGCCGTGTTCTGGTCAGTCCAGTTCCCAGTAGAACCTCCACCTGAGTCTCCACCCATGGTTTGTTGCTGATTTCCCATTAGTCAGGAATAGGGCTTCTTTTAGAAGTGGTTAGAACTGTTATCGCCGTCTCTTTGGAACCTCGTAGGCCCAAAGTTTCTATTCTTCGTATCTCTAGATTGCTCCAGAGCCTCTACGTCACAGCAAGTATTCAACAGTTCTGAGAACTCATTGATCTTCAGGGTGATTACAGCCTTCTTCACCTCATACCTCGATCCTTCCGTGAATCTTCAACATTTCCATGCTTCATTTGGTTGATTCTGAAAGTACGTTGAAAACTGTGACAAGTTTTTGAATTTGGCCGCATACTCACTAACGGTCATATTCCCTTGGCGTAAGTTGAGAAATTTTGATTCCTTCGCGTGTCTTGCACTTACAGGAAAATACTTATCCAAGAATTTCTCCATGAATAAGCCCCAAGTAATCTCACGGTTTACAGCTTCTAGCATCCTCTACACTCCATTCCACTAGTTTTCAGCATTGCCCACTAGCATAAAAGCTGCATAGGTCACCTTCTTGTCCTCAGCGCAGTTCATACTTGGAAAGACTTTTTCTAACTCCTTGATCCACAGACTAGCCTTGTCCGGATCAAATTCTCCTTTGAATTGAGGAGGGCTGTGGCATCGAAACTCCGCCAAGTTCTGAGCTTCTGCAGTAGCTTCGAGCTATTGAGTAGCTCGTTCTTGCTGTTGCGTAACTCTCTCTTACTGCTGTGTAGCTTGCTCAGTTTGTTACGCGACGACCTCAGCCATCATTTGCATCGCCGCAATAGCTACTACCATGTCTTCCCTTCGCGCCATCTTACTTTCTTAGATCGGATTAACTGAAAACACAGAAAAGTCAGTTGCATCCACTAAGAATACCAAACAATACACCCTCGCGTTTACTATTCAGAGAACACATAGCACAAACAAGATAGACTCAATCACAAGACCCAAAGAAACATAAACCGGGGCTCTGATACCAATTTAGTGTAACGCCCCTCGATTTAATAACCACGGCATAATCGTCATTATGTCACGGTCATTAAATTTTGGCGTGTTACGATTTTCAAATAACAACTTTACTAAAAATATTAATCATTTTGCATATCAAGAAAATAGGAGCCACGAATGAATAGTTACATATACAACCAGTTAAAATATGAATTATAAGATGTACTCAAATTACAGCATTAAAGACTGGATAATCACCTTAAAAATATATATATATATATATATATATATATATATATATATATATATATATATATATATATATCCAAAATACACTTTATACAGGTAATGTAAAATAAAATATAAACTACCCATAACATATCCACGACTAAGGAGTTGGGCACTCCATCGAATCCCGAATGCGTGAGGCAACTCCGGGCTCATCGGTGTAGTGAAAAATACAGAATAGGGTCTTCAATCGCAGTCCTCTTCATGGTCAAGGTCAGATCCCCAACATATCGCATACGCTTGTCGGTCCAGTCGACTCGCCAAGTCTTGGCACCACTAGTGAACACAATACGAACGAACCCAATAGAACTCCCTTCGAGACAACATCACCGGATACAGTGAGTCAAACCAGGGAAGTCCAAAAGAATCCAACCTTGTTCCCACTTACAGTCTTTAACCAAAAATTGACATAGAGCAAGAAAAGTAAAAGAAAGAGGTAAGACATCCTACCATCATTACCAGTTATAGCAGCCAGAAACAAAACGGCGCAAAGTGCCCACGTAGCATTTCTAAATAATAATCATAAGCATTAAATAGCAGAAGTAAACAAATAAGCAGTTCCAAGCTACCATATATATAACAGTAAGACAACAATTCCAAATTATAATATCGAATGAATGCCAAATAATGCATGGACCCACTATGCACATGCATACAAAGTCAAAATCCTACTCCATGGAGCTAGACACAAAACAGTCGGAGAGAACGATCAGGAGGTATGTCTATATTCTTGGCTGCCGAGGCCCTCAAGTGCTATAATTCTCAATTTATCAACGTGCACATCATGGCATTTTACAAGACATTCTACACAGATCTCGATATAGGACAGTGCCACGGTCACGATCGTCAGTGCGTGTGTATCAGTTTGTCCCACGGTCCAGAGGAGCTACCACTGCCCCCTGCGAGACACCTGCGCCCCGACGCCCCCAAGGTCAACTACAAGACCACACTTGTCTATTCGCACCCACAAATAGGTGTAATTCAACTCCTAGGCTAAAGGCCTTAACGACAGTCCAACGGACATTCACAATGCATGCAGACTTTATGCATAATCATGTATGATCATTATTACATACTATTCCACAATATACCACAATTTGCCAAAGCAAGAATCAACACAATCATTGGTCACTCACATGGACCCACAATATCATAATATTAGAATTAAATGAATTAATGCATTTTTAAGGTGTATTATGAATTCTTGCTTAGGTTTAGTTTTTCTTATAAAGTTTGTCTCTAAAGCAATTCTCGGAATTAATTAAATTCTCTTAGGTAATTTATTCATATACACTTAGAAGGTTATTCTAAGATCTCAAAATCTCACACTCTCTTGTTCTTACCCTAATTAAAATTATCCTAAGTCTTATGAAAATTCCATTCTAGGTTCTTTGAAATTTATGTATCTCAAAGTATAATTTAATTTTCCAATTTGCTAATTCCTGCTTCTTATTACCATTGATTTAATCACTAGGTGTTAGGTGGTAAATTATAATTTTGGATTCGATGGAGACAATGGCTTTAGTGTACAGAGGTGAGGCCACCTTTCGATGAAAACTAACATGACAGAATGATGAAAGATAGGAGAACATTATTTCACAAGAATGGCTAAAAGTCAAGTTCTGTCGAATGAAGATTATGTCGAATGAAGATCAAAAACAGTCGAATATACTAGAAGGTCAGCAGAAATCCTAATTCGACGGATAGGTGTTGACGTTGGAGAAATCTTCCAAGTGTTGAACCGACGAAAGCACTAAATGGTCAGAACTTCTAATTCGACGGATATTGACATTGGAGAAATTTCTCTACTAAATGGTCAGAAATTCTAACTCGAAGGATATTGACATTCAAACTCGACGGATATTGACATTGTACTAAATGGTCAGGAGATCAAATTCGACTGATATTGACATTGTACTAAATGGTCAGAAGATCAAATTCGACGGATATTGACATTGTACTAAATGGTCAGAAGATCAAATTCGACGGATATGGTCAGAAGATCAAATTCAATGGATATTGACATTGTACTAATTCGACGGATATTGACATTGTACTAAATGGTCAAAAGATCAAATTCGACGGATATTTACATTGTACTAAATGGTCAAAGGATCAAATTCGACGGATATGGTCAGAAGGTCAAATTCGATGGATATAACCAGAAGATCAAATTCGACGGGTATTGATATTGTACTAAATGGTCAGAAGTCTAAACTCGACGGACATTGACATTCTACTAAATGGTCAGAAGTTCAAATTGTTACAATTGTTTACAAAGAATCCCCAAATTTTGGGCTCAAGACCGTGGCCATCTGAGAACCAATCCGACGTCATTTCCTTCCATGTTATACATTCCAATCTATTCAGATACATTAATATACATAAAAATAATCCAATAGCACAAACACATTACAAACAACATACAAACAAAGGATGACCCTCAATAGGGTTCCCTCACTATCAATCACAGACAAGGTTTCTAAATGCTAATAGAGGTTGAGGAGGAGTGTCTTCCTCTTACCTGAGAGAAGCACAAAGAAAAGATGCTCCTTTTTCCTTTGAAATTTTGTTCTTCACCACCGCCAAAACCTTGGTGTTCAGATCCATAAAAATCAAGATCAAAGAATGGAAATGGCATCCATAGTCACCAATGTGACCATGGAACACGAAAATGGGGAGAAAAGGAGAAGAAAGTTGAGAGCTTTACCTTAAAGCTCCAAGCTTGAAGCTGGACTGTGGAAGACGAAAATGGAGGAGCGAAGAGGACTCCCACAAAGAAGAAAGCTTGAAGGTGATGAGGGGAAACAATGGGTTAAGTTTGGCTTGAGCAAAGGAAGCTTGAAAATCATCAATGGTGTTTGTGGGTGTGTAGCCGTATGGAGAAGAGAGAAAGAGCAGCGTGAATGAGAGAAAATGGGAGAATGAAAATGTAATATCCCTCTTAGTCAACCGTGCAGCACCAAAAAGGGAGGAGAGAGAAAAGTGGTTGGGAAGGAAGTTTCCTAGAAGTTTCCTTGAAGCTTCCATGAGAAGCTTTGCACAATTCTCAATAAAGTGCATTGTAAGTTTGTCTCCTTAATTAAATACATCTGACAGATGTTAATTACACTGTTAGAATTATTTTCTCAGTGAATAAAAGTTACAGTTGATGAAAATAATATTTTATTATTCATCAGATGATTTTATGATACAGTGATTTTATTTATCAGATAAAATCTCGTAAAATGTAAACCTCGTAAACTGTATCCAACCTCGGGTTTAGTAAGATCCCCCGTCGACGTTTCCACAGTCCAAAGTTTACCAGCCTCAGGAAAAATATTTTATTTTCCCGGCTAGGCTCAGTGCGCACGCAAAATGAAGAATATATAAAAATATTCAACATTCTCAGAAAAATGCACAAAAATTTCCAAAAATCGTAAATATCATAAAATAATTATTTATAATGAAATAAATAATTTTTGAGATGTTACAATACTCCCTTTCTAAAAAGGAATTTCGTCCTCGAAATTCATCATATCTTAGAACAAACGTGACTGTGTTTCTTTCATTTTGTCTCCTAGTTCTCGTGTTTTATCTTCAACTGCATCAATCCAAATCACTGGCAATAAGGTTGCTTCCTTCCACTGAGTATCTTATATTAATGCGCAAAAACATGTTGACGTCATAGGCCAATCAATAAAAGATTCTACGCCATTTGAGTCTTCAGCCATCCAACAGCTAACTCTCCAAACAACTGTCCATCGTTGAGTGGCTCTGTCGAACTTATTCTCCTTGCTTACTGTAGTAGGCAACTAAGCTTATTTTCTTCTTAAGGCATCTGCTACGACATTCGCCTCATCCAGAATTATACCAGAACAGAAAATCAAAATCTTTCAAAGCTTCTAATCACCGTCTCCGCCTCATGTTCAACTCATTCCAATAGGACAATATACCTTTGGCTCCTAAGATTACCATAGGCATTGAGAATTTCTCCTTGTAGAAAATGCTTCTAGATCTTTAATACAACTACAGAACTAACTCTGAGTTGGTGTAAGGTAATCCTTCTCATGTATTCTCGATTGTCTCTAAGCGCACGTTACCATTCCTTCTATTCTGATTAAGCACACATTCTAAACTTCCAATGCGAAGCATCACTAGGCATCCCAAAAAGTTCATTAGGATTTGGGAAGAATTCATCACTAGCGAAGAAATCGAGTGTCTCTTCAATCCTTGAAAATTTTTCCTTATATGCACCAATCCTATAAACTTGACTCTCATGCATAAGTCAGATGAGAAGTCTTGCCACTTTGGAGAATTATGTGATGAGTCTCCCATATTAATCAGCTAATCCTACAAAGTTACGAATTTTTGTTACAGTCGTCAGTCTTTCCCATTAAAGAAATGCTGCGAGTTCTGATGGGTTTACAGTAATTCCTTCCCTTGAGATCGCGTAACCCAAAGGTTGAACTGCCTCTAACTGGAATTCGTACATAAACAACTTTACGTATAACTTCTTCTTCTTCAGGACTTTAAGAATCACTCCGAGAGATTCGGTACGTTCCTCCAAACGTTAAGAATAGATCAGAATGTCGCCAACAAGGACAACGATAAATCTTTTAGCGAACTAGATGATAGTGCAGAATACAAGTTGGTCTTGGAGAAAACGGTGGCGTGTTTCAATTGATTCGTCAAACCATCTTTCCTTGATTCGAACAAAATGTCTCATAGGGTAAGTTCTCACCTAATTGTGCTACACTTGGCGCACTGTTATGGCTCAGATTTGGGAACATATTTACTCAATCGAAGTACACTAGAAACATTATAAAAAGATGACACAGGCAGACCAGGTCTTTGCATGCAGTCATATGATATGAAAGAATGGGTTGTCACAGAGTCATACAGTACAGTTAAGAGGTTACCATCTATGGTGCCTTCCCTTTGAATTAAGTCCTTAGATTCGGAGGCTTCAGCTCTTCTCATGGTATAAACTCGTCCTCCCGCTTGTGGTTTCTTGGCTTTTGCAGCATTCATTGAAGGTTCAACCTTCGCTTGATTGCAGTCTCTGTAGGTGTGTCCAATTTCCTGCATCTGAAGCAGATGGTTCCCTTTACAGTACAGTACCTTGTAAGATGGTCTTTTCCACACTTCATGCATTTAGAAGGATATACCGTGTTCTGGCCAGTCCAGTTCCCAGTAGAACCTCCACCTGAGCCTCCACCCATGGTTTGTTGCTGATTTCCCATTAGTTGGGAATAGGGCTTCTTTTGGAAGTGGTTAGAACTGTTATCGCCGTCTCTTTGGAACCTCGTAGGCCCAAAGTTTCTATTCCTCGTATCTCGAGATTGCTCCAGAGCCTCTACGTCACAGCAAGAATCCAACAGTTCTGAGAACTCATTGATCTTCTTGGTAAGCCTTCTTCACCCCATACCTCGGTCCTTTCGTGAATCTTCGGCATTTCCATGCTTCATTTGGTTGATTCTGAAAGTACATTGAAAACTGTGACAAGTTTTCGAATCTGGCCGCATACTCACTAACGGTCATATTCCCTTGTCGTAAGTTGAGAAATTTTGATTCCTTCGCGTGTCTTGCACTTGCAGGAAAATACTTATCCAAGAATTTCTCCTTGAATAAGCCCCAAGTAATCTCGCGGTTTACAGCTTCCAGCATCCTCTACACTCCATTCCACCAGTTTTCAGCATTGCCTACCAGCATAAAAGTTGCATAGGTCACCTTCTTGTCCTCAGCGCAATTCATACCTTGAAAGACTTTTTCTAACTCCTCGATCCGCAGACTAGCCTTGTCCGGATCAAATTCTCATTTGAATTGAGGAGGGTTGTGGCGTCGAAACTCCGCCAAGTTCTGAGCTTCTGCAGTAGCCTCGAGCTGTTGAGTAGCTCATTCTTGCTGTTGCACAACTCTCTCTTACTGCTGTGTAGCTTGCTCAGTTTGTTGCGCGACGGCCTCAGCCATCCTTTGCATCGCCGCAATAGCTATAGCCATGTCTTCCCTTCGCGCCATCTTAATTTCTTAGATCGAATTAACTGAAAACACAGAAAAGTCAGTTGCATCCACTAAGAATACCAAATAATACACCCTCGCGTTTACTTTTCAGAGAACACACAGCACAAACAAGATAGACTCAATCACAAGACCCAAAGAAACATAAATCGGGGCTCTGATACCAACTTAGTGTAACATCCTTCGATTTAATAACCACGGCATAATCATCATTATGTCACGGTCACTAAATTTCGGTGTGTTACGATTTTCAAATAACAACTTTACCAAAAATATTAATCATTTTGCATATGAGGAAAATAGGAGCCACGAATGAATAGTTACATATACAACCAGTTAAAATATGAATTATAAGATGTACTCAAATTATAGCATTTAAGACTGGATAATCACGTTAAAATATATATATATATATATATATATATATATATATATATATATATATATATAAAATACACTGTATACATGGTAATGTAAAATAAAATATAAACTACCCATAACATATCCACGACTAAGGAGTTGGGCACTCCATCGAATCCCGAATGTGTGAGGCAACTCCGGGCTCACCGGTGTAGTGAGAAACACAGAATAGGGTCTTCAATCGCAGTCCTCTTCATGGTCAAGGTCAGATCCCCAACATATCGCATACGCTTGTCGGTCCAGTCGACTCGCCAAGTCTTGGCACCACCAGTGAACACAACTCGAACGAACCAATAGAACTCCCTTCGAGACGACATCACTGGATACAGTGGGTCAAACCAAGAAAGTCCAAAAGAATCCAACCTTGTTCCCACTTACAGTCTTTAACCAAAAATTGACATAGAGCAAGAAAAGTACAAGAAAGAGGTAAGACATCCTACCATCATTACCAGTTATAGTAGCCAGAAACAAAACGGCGCAAAGTGCCCACGTAGCATTTCCAAATAATAATCATAAGCATTAAATAGCAGAAGTAAACGAATAAGCAGTTCCAAGCAGTCATATGTATAACAGTAAGAAAACAATTCCAAATTATAATATCGAATGAATGCTAGATAATGCATGGACCTACTATGCACATGCATACAAAGTCAAAATCCTACTCCATGGAGCTAGACACAAAACAGTCGGAGAGAACGATCAGGAGGTATGTCTATATTCTTGGCTGTCGAGGCCCTCAAGTGCTATAATTGTCAATTTATCAACGTGCACATCATGGCATTTTACAAGACATTCTACATAGATCTCGATATAGGACGGTGCCACGGTCACGATCGTCGGTGCGTGTGTATCGATTTGTCCCACGGTCCAGAGGAGCTACCATTGCCCCCTGCGAGACACCCGCGCCCCGACGCCCTCAAGGTCAACTACAGGACCACACTTGTCTATTCGCACCCGCACATAGGTGTAATTCAACTCCTAGGCTAAAGGCCTTAACGACAGTCCAACGGACATTCACAATGCATACAGACTCTATGCATAATCATGTATGATCATTATTACATATTATTCCATAATATACCACAATTTCCCAAAGCAAGATTCAACACAATCATTGGTCACTCACATGGACCCACAATATCATAATATTAGAATTAAATGAATTAATGCATTTTTATGGTGTATTATGAATTCTTGCTTAGGTTTAGTTTTTCTTACAAAGTTTGTCTCTAAAGGAATTCTCGGAATTAATTAAATTCTCTTAGGTAATTTATTCATATACACTTAGAAGGTTATTCTAAGATCTCAAAATCTCACACTCTCTTGTTCTTACCCTAATTAAAATTATCCTAAGTGTTATGAAAATTCCATTCTTGGTTCTTTGAAATTTATGTATCTCAAAGTATAATTTAATTTTCCAATTTGCTAATTCTTGCATCCTATTACCATTGATTGAATCACTAGGTGTTAGGTGGTAAATTATAATTTTGGATTCGACGGAGACAATGGCTCTAGTATACAAAGGTGAGGCTACCTTTCGACGAAAAGTAACATGACAAAATAATGAAAGATGGGCGAACATTATTTCACAAGAATGGCTAAAAGTCAAGTTTTGTCGAATGAAGATTCTGTCGAATGAAGATCAAAAACTGTCGAATATACTAGAAGGTCAGCAGAAATCCTAATTCGACGGATAGGTGTTGACGTTGGAGAAATCTTCTAAGTGTTGAACCGACGAAAGCACTAAATGGTCAGAACTTCTAATTCGACGGATATTGACATTGGAGAAATTTCTCTACTAAGTGGTCAGAAATTCTAACTCGACGGATATTGACATTCAAACTCGACGGATATTGACATTGTACTAAATGGTCAGGAGATCAAATTCGACGGATATTGACATTATACTAAATGGTCAGAAGATCAAATTCGACGGATATTGACATTGTACTAAATGGTCAGATGATCAAATTCGATGGATATAATCAGAAGATCAAATTCGACGGATATTGACATTGTACTAAATGGTCAGAAGATCAAATTCGACGGATATTGACATTGTACTAAATGGTCAAAAGATCAAATTCGACAGATATTGACATTGTACTAAATGGTCAAAGGATCAAATTCGACGGATATGGTCAGACAGTCAAATTTGATGGATATAATCAGAAGATCAAATTCGACGGGTATTGACATTGTACTAAATGGTCAGAAGTCTAAACTCGACGGACATTGACATTCTACTAAATGGTCAGAAGTTCAAATTGTTATAATTGTTCACAAAGAATCCCCAAATTTTGGGCTCAAAACCGTGGCCATCCGAGAACTAGTCCGACGTCATTTCCTTCCATGTTATACATTCCAATCCATTCAAATACATCAATATACACAAAAACAATCTAATAGCACAAACACATTATAAACAACATGCAAACAAAGGATAACCCTCAATAGGGTTCCCTCACTATCAATCACAGACAAGGTTTCTAAATGCTAATAGAGGTTGAGGAGGAGTGTCTTCCTCTTACATGAGAGAAGCACAAAGAAATGATGCTCCTTTTTGCTTAGAAATTTCGTTCTTCACCACCACCAAAACCTTGGTGTTCAAATCCATAAAAATCAAGATCAATGAATGGAATTGGCATCCATAGTCACCAATGTGACCATGGAACACGAAAATAGGGAGAAAAGGAGAAGAAAGTTGAGATCTTTACCTTAAAGCTCCAAGCTTGAAGCTGGGCTGTGGAGGACGAAAATGGAGGAGCAAAGAAGACTCCCACAAAGAAGAAAGCTTGAAGGTGATGAGGGGAAACAATGGGTTAAGTTTGGCTTGAGCATGGGAAGCTTGAAAATCATCAATGATGTTTGTGGGTGTGTAGCCGTATAGAGAAGAGAGGAAGAGAGTGAGGAAGAGAGAAAGAGTAGCGTGAATAAGAGAAAATGGGAGAATGAAAATGTAATATCCCTCTTAGTTAACCGTGCAGCACCAAAAAGGGAGGAGAGAGAAAAGTGGTTGGGAAGGAAGCTTCCTAGAAGTTTCCTTGAAGCTTCCTTGAGAAGCTTTGCACAATTCTCAATAAAGTGCATAGTAAGTTTGTCTCCTCAATTAAATACATCTGACAGATGTTAATTACACTGTTAGAATTATTTTCTCAGTGAATAAAAGTTACAGTTGATGAAAATAATATTTTATTATTCATCAGATGATTTATGATACAGTGATTTTATTTATCAGATAAAATCTCGTAAAACATAAACCTCGTAAACTGTGTCCAACCTCGGGTTTGGTAAGCTCCCCCAAGTTTATCATCCTCAAGGAAAATATTTCATTTTCCCGGCTCGGCTCAGCGCACACGCAAAATGAGGATTATATTAAAATATTCAACGTTCTCAGAAAAATCCACAAAAATTTCCAAAAATTGTAAATATCATAAAACGATTATTTATAATGAAATAAATAATTTTTGGAATGTTACACTGATTCTAATAGCTTGACCTCTGCACATTCATTAGCCCATTTCTTAAGCTATAGGAATACAATTGACACCAAACTAAGACCAAATGAAAGATAAGACACAAATCTACAATTTTCATGAAGAACACAAGAGTTGGATCGAATGTCTAGTAGGTCATATTGGGCCTAGAAGTCAAAATAGAGGTGCTATTGCTGGAACCTGAACACTGTGCAAAGATTAGGTCATATCTTGGGCTGTAAGAGTCATTATGGGCTAAAACTAGTGGAATTGGAAAGCTGATACAAAACCATTCAACTTTCATGAAGACCACTTGTGCAATAGGTGACGTTATAATAGAGTTATAGTCATATTAAGACAGCTAAATTGGTTAAGTGGGGAGACAAGCATGGCAAAAATTTTCCACTCATCCACCCACTCATTAAATAACTCCCTTGTCATTTTGTACCCTTCATGCTCTATAAAAGGCACCATTGTTGTTCATTAGAATCATCTTGGTTTAGATATCAAAATCTTGTTCTTGTATTATTTGTTTCCCTTATTGTAGTTTTCTTTTGTTCTAAATAAAAATTATGTTCTTCTTCTTCTTCTTCTTCTCTCTTTCTTTCTTCTTATTTTTGAGTAACTAATTTTCATTTTGCTTTGGTGAAAGGGTGAAGCTTTTGGTAATAAAATAAGGTTAGATTAATATATTTTTTGTGCTTGAATGATATATTATCAAGTGATCATTATATATGTTGTATTTTGTTACCCTCCTTGTAAAGTGGGGATTTTGATTTGTTGTAGACAATAGATTAGCACAATGAATGCTTGAACTCATTTACAAGTGTTGGTGTTGTTAACCCTCTTTGTAAAGTGGAGATATTGATTTGTTGTAGATAAGAGATTGACACAACGAATTCTTGAACCCATTTACAAGTGCTAGCGTTAGTAGATAATTAAAGGAACCATAATATAATGACATATATAATCTTAAATGAACTTTGAATGCTGTTTTTTCTGATTAGAACCTTTGTTATATGTGGATTCTAATTGAGTTATAAAAAGAATTAATCTTGTCCTTAATTTACTTACTAAGAGTGGATTTCCTAGCCCAAGCAAATCCTTTTCACATATGAACAAGTTTTATCACCTTTATCATTGTGACAAATCCTTTCCTCACCTCAAAGAATTTTTCTTCATCAATTCCCTGTGGATCGACCTCGGATTCCCGATAATTTATTACTTGAGACAACCTGCACTTGGGTTTGTAACATATCAATTCGCATTAAGTTTTTGGCACCGTTGCTGGGGATTTGATTTGAAGAACAAATTTATTGAGGTTTTCTTTCGTTAAGTGAACTTTGCCATCTTGGATATTTTTTCCCTACTTTTTTAATTTTCTAGTTATATCATATTTGATGGCTGGTTTAGACCGCCTACTTGTATATTTTATTTTTTATTTTAAGTCACTTATTTATGCTTAATTAGTATTTTGATTCAAATTCTAGTCGTTTGGTTAAAACTAATTCTAGTACTTTATATATTAATCTGTTTGAATCACAATCATACACATTAAACACAATGGCTGAAAATGAATGTGTACATGATGAACATGAAAATCAACTATTGCGAACCATGCATGAATATTTGCAACTATCTCGAAATTCTAGTCCATCATGTTTTATCTTTCCACTCAATGCTAATAATTTTAGATTTAAGCCAGATATGATTTCATTACTTCCTAATTTCCATGGTTTAGAATCTGAAAGCCCATATTTACATCTAAAAGAATTTGAGAAAGTATGTATCACTTTCATTGATTAAAATTGCACTGAAGAAATTGTTAAACTTAAAGTGTTTCCTTTTTCTTTGAAAGATAAAGCAAAAACTTGGCTTAACACTTTGGAACCAAGATTAATTGGCACATAACAGGAAATGTAAAGTGAGCTTTTAAGGAAATTTTTTTTAACACATGAAACCAATGCTTTGAAAAGACAAAAAAATTTTTTTTACTAAAATTCAAATGAAGCATATTTTTAAAGTTGGGAAAGTTTTAAAGATTTGTTAAATTCTTGCCCACATTATGGTTTTGAAAAATGGCGCACTATAAGCTTATTTTATGAAGGGTTAACACCTGAAAGCAAACAATTTGTGGAAATAATGTGCAATGGAGAGTTTCTTGATAAAGAACCTGAAGAAGCTTTAGAATATTTAGACCATTTGGTTGAGAATTCTCAATCTTGGTATAGTACTAATTGTTAGGGCCAAAAAAACTTGTTTTCCCATTTGCTAACCTCAAGTGCACGGGTCGCGCAAGTAATAAAGTGATGAGTACAGATATCGTTCCCACGAGGATAAGTTTATTTCTAATGCTAAGTATTAACTGATAGTTTACCTAATTCTATTCAAGAACATAAAAATAGGGGAAAGCAATTAAACTAAAGACTAAAAAGTGGTAAATATAATGGTTAGAGATTAGGGAAATCCTTCTTCACCCTTTACTTCAACCAACAACATGCAATCATCTTCATAAATATGAATGCAATGATTAGGTTAGCTTAAGAATCTACATTAGCTAAATGTCTATATCTAGGTCATCTAACCATAGTTTCAATTACCCAACTCACTAAGTGTCCTTGAGAACTAATACAAAATTCACTCTTTAAGGTCTATTCTCAAACACGTGCTATGCATGGCTAAGAGGTATATTTCTATCCCATTAGCAAATTAACTTATCCCGCCATTAGAATAGAATCGAACATGCATCAATCATATATACGATCTCAAATGCAAATCCTTATGTCTAGGTTCATTGGACTTTATCAAATCAACTTAAATGTTAGCCAAACACTCAAGAGCATTAAGAACAATATGATTGAACAAAATCAAATATTCACACAAACTTAGAGAAGAAAAAATCATTAATATTCATAAAAAAGATTCAAATTCATCCTTAAATACAGCTGCTACATCATTGAATACGAAAATACAAATCAAAATACATGTTCAAGAAATGAGGAAGAGAAAAGAGCAAAGGGGGAAAGAGAAAACTTATGGATTTCACCATTCAAGCTTACATCCTCCTCCAATGGAAAGAGGGCTTCCATCCTTAGTTCCCCAAGCTCCATTTCCACCTCTAATGGAGAACCCAGCCACAGCCTCTAACCCTAAAAAGCTAAAAACCTAAAAACCCAAAGAGAAAACTAAGAGAGAGAGAGAGAGATAAATAGCGTGAAAAATAGAATAAATACGCTCAACTCGCCGTCGCGCGCCACAGCGTGAGCATTCCCACGCCGTGGTGTGGAGCCCTGGAATGCCTACTTGGCTTCTTTCCTCCAATGCTGGGCCTTGGCTTGCATCAAATTGTCTCTTTTGAGCCATTCCTGCATTAGAGAAAGCATCAAGTTAAATATAATTTTAAACCTACTTAATCAATCAACAAATATGCACAAATTGCTCAAAAACATAAAGGAAGATCTCAAAATAGAATTCCACAAATATAAGCATAAAACCTTCTAAATATGCATAAGAACAAGGACTAAGCATGCCATGAAGCACAAATATGGGGCATAAATAACTACATTTCATGGAGTTATCACTAATCCTTTTGAAAATTCAATTAGATCTAACCTTGCAAGTCTAGTAAAGAAAAATATCACCTTAGTTAAGAAGAAGATCTAAATGCTAGGTTTGCTAGTTTGGCTAGAAAGATTGAGGACATGGAATCAGGGAAAGTAAACGAAATCAAATTTGTGCAAAATGAAGAAATTTATGGCATTTGTGATGACTTAGGACACTCAACAAATGAATGTCCAAAGATTCTTATTTTTAAAGAAGTTGTGCATAAGCAAGTAAATGCAATGAACAATTTTAAAAATCTATTTACCTCTTCTTTTGCAGATTCATACAATCCGGGATGAAGAAATCACCCGAACTTCAATTGGAGGAATAATAATCATGCACAATTTATGCAACCACCACCTCCCCAGGAACTGGACTCTCAAAATTCTCAAGGATATGCACCTTATGTCCCACCATATAGGAAAAACCTTAAAGGAACATTGCATACGTTCATGGAAAAGCAATTGGGAATTGTGGATACATCACGTAGCGGAAAAACAAAATTTCCACCAAGGATCCATGCGAAAAGAGACCATAATCTGTGTTTTTGAGTTTACCTCTTGAAGAGAGATGAAAAACAAATGATATGAATCACCAACACCTTAACAGTGACGATATCTCTGTGGTATCTACACGAACAGACTCACGAACATACAACATCCAGAAAAAAGAGTCCCACGTCTCTGACATAGTGCTAGCTACGAAGAGAAGAGAAACTTGTCACTCTCTCACTCACTGTTTCTATAGGTGTGGCTAGGCTTCTGTTATGCGTGCTTAGCAGCCCTTCAGTAGTGCTATTTATAATAGTGACTGCCTTAAGTGAGTGTCAGCAGCAACAGGGTTAGCTGTGCAGCCTTTGGACCCATCTGTTATGAGTTAGGCCCACAATGGAATCCGAGTCCAACTTGAATTCTCATAGCTCCAATTTAGTTTTCTCTATGTGTGTGACCTTGTAGGTTCTCATAACATTGATAGTAACATTAAAATCCCATTTTAATATTGCAAGCAGTGAGCAGTATTTAGCAACACATCACTGCTACCCAAGTAATGAGAATGTTAGTGATTTGACATAACCTTTCTATGACCAATGTTTTCATGTAGTTTAGTCCCTTTGTCAAGATATCTAGATTGAACACAAGGCATAGAATGTGTCACCTTTGTATAGTTCAATTATTCGTTTCCTGATACTTGAGTAGACTTTGTAACAACAAATGAGATCAATATCTCATATTGACTCATTTGAGCATGGTCATGCATTTCATATTCTCACTTAATCAGGGGGCCCGAAGATATTGCTCCTGTTATGTAGGAGTGACAAATTCCATCTAGGTCACTCACATCCCTCTGCATGATTCGCAATATGTCCAATAACTAACTTTATAATCACCTTGTTATAGATGACGTTTGATGGAATTAAAACACACAACTCCTTATGTTGGAATCGTAGTGATTTCAGGTCAAAGGACCACATACACCATTGTCACTATGAGAATCGCTTATGACACTCATGTAACGATCCATGTAGCATTCTCATGGCAGTCAGTCTAGTACATCATTACTCTAATATGTACCCATATGAAGACTTAATATCTCATATCCATGACCCGTGAGATGTGGTCATTAGTCTACGCACATACTAGTCTCAATGCATTATTGTTATCCTAATTAACAATAATACTTGACTAAGGACATTTAAGAATAGTGTTCTAATTGTATCCAATAGGATCTCACGATCAAGTCATCCACTTGATGTCTTATAGCATCAAACTTACTATTCTAAGGACTTTATTATATTTCTCATAAATACCACAATAAATGAAATGTCTCATATATTAAAAATAGCATAATACAATGTATGTAAGTACTGTTAAAATACATTGGCCTCTAGGGCATACACCAACAAAAGCAAGAGGCCATTAATAACCAAAATACTCAAGCCATGATTGACATTAAAAACATTCTTGCTAAAATTTCTTCTGCACTCACCATTCACGAGAAAGGAAGATTTGTAACACCCCTCGATTTAGTAACCACGGCACAATCGTCATTATACTACGGTCACTAAATTTTTGACGAGCTACGACTCAAATAACAAGTTTCTAAAATTTAATCATTGTGCACATAAAGAAAATATGAGCCACAAATGAATAGATACACATGCCATCATTTGAAAATAGAATTTAACAAGATATACTTAAAATACAGCATATAAGACTGGATAATTACCTTAAAATATACATAGCGTGGCGCATTGCTCATACCGCTCAAAAACACTTAGATATACATCAAAATGCAGTTATACTCAAAAGAATGCTTATACAGATAATGCAAAAGAAACATGAACTACCCACAACAACGCCACGACTAAGGAGTTGGGCACTCCATCGGATCCACCTCGAGATCCTCGCCCGGTTCATCCGAAGACACAAAGACAGGACAGAGTGTGGTCTCACGGGCAGGTGCCCTAGCAACCGATGCCATAAAATCCTCATCCTCTCTAGGAGTGTGAATCGGATCGCCCCGTAGCTCTCGAATGGGTAAAGCAAACTACAGATGTGTTGATAGAGTGAGAGTCAATACGGGATCTCCATCGCGGGTCCTCCCCACAGTCAAGATCAAATCCCCAACATACCATATACGCTCGCCAGCCCAGTCGACTCGCCAAGCATTGGCACCCCCGGTGAACACAATCCTGACGAAACCAATAGAACCCGCCATCATCGAACGCAGGAGATCAAACCAAGTAAAAATATAGGAGATTCGACCTTGTACCCTTTTTATAGTCTTTAACCCAAAATCACATAGAACAAAAATAGTACAAACCAAAGGTGAGATATCCAACATCATTACCAATTATGGCAGTAAGAAACAGAAATGGCGCAGGACGCCCACATAGCATTACAAGAACAATAAACAGTATTAGATAGCAAATATTAAACAACTTAACAATTCCAGGCAGTTATAACATCAATAAGATAGAAGATCCAATCATCATATAAATTAAATACCAAATAATATGTCGACTCACTATGCATATGTGCATGATATTAAAATCCTACTCCATGGAGCTAGACACAAACATCAGAGAGAATGATCAGGGAGACATGCCAGTATCTCGTCAGCCTAAAACAAGTGCTTTCTGAAAAAATAATAATTTTGCGCAACAAGGCTTTATACAGCGGCATTCCCACAAGATCGTGATATAGGACAATGTCTCGATCCAGATCGTCGGTGCGTTTGCATCGATTTATCCCACGGCCTAGAGGGGCTACCAACTGTTCGCTGTGAAACGCCCGCGCCCCGACGCCCCTAAGGTCAATAGCATGACCTACACTAGTCTATTCGTACTCGCACTAATGTGTGATTCAAACTCCTAGGCAACATAGCCTTAACAATAGTCCATCGAACTTTCACAATGCATGATGACTCAATGCACATTCATGTATATTCAACAATAACATACTTTTCCATAACATGCCATAATTTGGCTAAGATAAGCATCAACATATTCTTGGTCCCACTCATGGGCCCACAATAAATACTATTAAGTCTTTAAATAATACATTTCACTTTTAGGGTACATTATGGAATTATGCCTAAATTTCTACATCCTTCTTAATAAGTTTCTCTTTTAGAGAAATTCTCTCACAATATTCATTTAATTCTTTATTATTTTAATTAAATAAGTCCATCGCTAAATTTTAAACCTAATTCCCTTAAAGTAATTTAAATTGAGTTATTCAACATTCTTACTTACATTCATGGTCTTCCTTTAATTAAAAATTATTCCAAGTTTTAGGATAAAATCTCATTCTTGATTCTTTCTATTTTATGAATCTCTAATTAATTCCTAATTATCCAATTAATTAAGTATCACCTCAATTTAATATTTCTTATGGAATTCTCCTCTAGAGGAATTCTCTTGAATGTTAAGTTCCTTACTTTAAGTTCATTCAAACCCACTTAGAGAATTATTCTAAGGTTTTCCAAGTCTCATTCTTTTCTTAGGTCTAAAGAATTACTTTAGGTTATCGAATTGGTTTCCCTTCATCACATTGTTAACTACCTAATCACTTAATTAATCACATTTCAATGTTGCCTAAAGTTACATGATTTAGTCCTAAAATGGCCTAGAGGCCGTGGGCCTCACAAGGGTAAGAACCCTAAATTTTCTTTGACTCCATTACATTTGATTCACTTGATTAATTATGTCTCCATCTTTTTTACAAAAGTTCAATCATGATCACCCTTTTTGAAGGTCATGGCTGTGAGCCCCTATGAGGAAAGCAAGGGACTTTTATTTTCATTTCATATTTCCAATCCTTCCAAATCAAACCAAGATCATTAATATGCATATACAATCAACTAAATAGATTAAACAAGGCAAAATCAATATAACCCTAAAAATCAAACATCAAAGAGAGTAACCCTAACTAGGGTTTTCTCACAACCAACACAAAATCAAGAGTCTCACTACCAAGAGAGGTTGAAGAGGATTATCTCCCTCTTACCCAAGAGAAAATAAGAAAAGGAATCTCCTTTGTAGCTCATTGATGAATTCGGTTTCACTCCTTGAAAACCCAAGAAATTTCAACTTCAACCAATCAACACCAATGCATCAAAAAGAGAAAAAAAATGGTCATGAAGATGGCCTTGAAAATGAAAATGAAGAAGAAAAGGTGAGGAACCAAGAATCTTACCCTAAAGCTACAAACTTTGAAGCTTGAAGAAGATGATGAAGATGGAAACTTTTCAAGAAATCTTCAACTAGAAAGGTGTTTAGAATATAGTGGAGATTAAGGAAATGTAGTAACTTGTAATTTTTGCAAACATGGAGGCAAAGAGATGGAGCGAGGCCGTGTAGGTGGTAGAGAGAAGGAGGAGCAAATGAGAGAAAGATGAGTGTAGAGACAGAAAGTGATAGTAGGAAATGAAATGAACTTTTTGGGTTTGAAAATAGAAATGAGAGCAAAATTTTGGGCTCTAAGTAGGCCTCATGGCCGTGTAGTAGAGAGGGAAAATGAGAGGAAAAGTTGTCACCAAAATTAGGGTTAAGTTGTTAGCTTTTTCAAAAGTGGATTTGATTAGACATAAAGTAAATTACATTTGGATAAGATAATTAGGTGATTGGGTAATTAAAATAATAGGATAATAAAGTGATTAGGGTTTTCACTATAAGCTATTACCCTATGGATAATTATTGCAGTTCACAAAACTAGTATCTATTGTTTAATGGATAATAGAGTGTACCATAGGATTTTATTTAACAGTACGTACAGAGATTTTATTTATCAAATAAAATATTAAAAAACATAAACCTCGTAAGTTATGCCCAACCTCGAGTTTAGTAAGATCCCCCATTGACGTTTCCACAGTTCAAATTTTACCAGCCTCGGGGAAAATATTTCATTTTTCCGGCTCCGCTCAGTGCCCATGCAAAACGAGGAATATATTAAAAAATTCAACGTGTTTGGAAAAATCCACAAAAATTCTCAAAAATCACAGATATTAGAAAATGACTATTTATCATGAAACAAATAATTTTTGGGGTATTACACTTATTCTACTCTATGTGTATGCAAAATGACGAATATATTAAAATATTCAACGTTTCCGAAAAAATTCAAAATTTTTTTCAAAAATCATAAATATTATGAAATGATTATTTATGATGAAACAAATAATTTTTGGAATGTTACAACTCTCCCCTTCAAAAAGAAATTTCATCCTCTAAATTTAGTCTATCTTAAAATATATGCAGATATTGTTTCTTGTAGAATGTTTCCAGATCTTTAACGCAATCCCAACGGCTAACTTTGAGTTTTTGTGTAGAGTAACTCTTCTCATGTGCTTTCAATTGTCTTGAAGCATACGTTACTACTCCTTCTATCCGCACAAGCTCACGTTCCAAATTCTAATGCGAAGCATCAATAGGTATCTCAAAAGGTTCGTCGAGATTAAGCAGAATCATCACTGGTGAAGTAGTTGAGCATTTCTTCAACCCTTGAAACTTTCCCCCGAATGCATCGGTCCATACAAAACTTAACTCTCTCGTATGAGTTAGATGAGAAGTCTTGCCATATTGAAAAATTCTGCGACGAGTCTCCCGTATTAACCAACTAATCCCATATGGCTACGAATCTCCGTTACGGAAGTCGGTCTTTCTCATGGAAGAACTACTTCGACTTTCGACGGATCCATAGCAACTCCTTCCTTTGAGATCATGTGACTCAAAAGTTGAATTGTCACTAACCAAAATTCACACTTGGACAATTTCACGCATATCTTCTTCTCCTTCTTAAGGATTTGAAGAATCATAATGAGAGGTTCGATACGTTCCTCTGAACGTTAAGAATAGGTCAAAATGTTGCCAACAAAGACAATGACAAATCTGTTTTCAACAGGGAAGAATATCTCATTCACTAAATCAATGAATGCTACCGAAGTGTTCGTTGCACGGAATGACGCTACTAACACTTGTAGTGCCCATAACGCGTCCAAAAAGTTGTCTTGAAAAAATTCTTCTACCTTCAAACGAACTTGATGATAGTCCAGAACACAAGCTGATCTTGGAGAAAACAGCAGCTTCCTTCGGTTAATCTATCAAACTATCTATCCTCGATCTTATCAGGAAAGGTCTCATAAGGCAAGTTCTTACCTAATTGCACTGTATTCGGCGCTATTTTATAGTTTGAATTCAGGAACACATTTCCTTAATCAAAGTACCCTAGAAACATTATAAAGGTTAGAAGGAAAAGATCAAGAAGTCACTTGGTATACTATCGGATCCATCCGATGAAGAATTTGACATGGTTTAATAAAATTTAGGACTGAGCTTTATGGATCCAAATCTAGAAATCTCGGTCTCAAGAAACACTAAAGTTTGATTGGAACAATTTAATAGGATATGGTTGGAAAATAATCAATCCCTTTTCAGAATCACATCAAATTTACGAAGAGGGTAAACAATTCCAATCAACAGAAAAGATTCAGTATTCAACAGGTCATAGGATAATTTAAATGACTTGGCTATCAACAATAGGTTCTTAGTAGCCAAAGTAGAGATAACTTAGTCAAAAGATGACAAAAGCACAAACGACCCTAATGGACTTCTACAGTCATGTGTCATAAAGGAATAAGTTATCCCCAGAATTATACAATAAAATCACAGGGTCATCTATTATAGTACAATCTCCCTCGTTTAGGTCTTCAGTTTGGGATGCTTCTGCCCCACTTAGGGTATAAATTCTTCCTTCAGTTTGAGGTCTTGAAGCACGTGCATCACAAATAGAAGATTTCCTCTTTGGTGAAGTACAAACTTTAGAAACATGTCCAGGCTTTTCGCACTTGAAGAAGATTACCCCCTTGATCTTACACTCCCTCGTTGAGTGGTTTTTTCCACACTTCTTACATTTTGGTAAAGATACCATGATCAGATTGGATTTATTACCACTCATACTTCCTTCATACGTCTGTTGTTGCTGTTGCTCCTTCAGTCATTGTGAATACGGTTTCTGCTGGAACCGATTGGCCTTGTGCTTCTTCCCCTTTTGAACCCTCGATGGCCCAAAATTACAAGGTCTCGCATCCGAAGATTGATCCACATTTGATAGATTCTGGGCGGCTCTCTCCATTACTTTTGCTACCGCAATCGTATCATCATCTTCACTCCCTGCATTCACACGCTTACGCCTACCCCGAGCCATTGTCTCTCTTCAAGGACAAATAAATCAAAACATAAGGAAAATCAAAAGTAATCAATTCAAACAATATTGTCTCCTTTCGGAAACCAAACGCAAAGAGTCGCACAACACAATGAAACAAACCTAAAAGATTCTAACTTGAGCTCCTTCATTATGCCTTCTATGGCGTGATTTCTTGTAAGTCCTTAACTCCCAAGCAGCTCCTTGAACCATACTTATGCTAGGTATTCTTTTCCCAAGAAAATCGATTCTCCAAAACCTCTTGGACGCCTCAGTCCATAAACCTTGCAAGTCCTATTTAACTACCTTTTTTTTCTAACCCATTGGCTCAAACAATTGTAGAGGTAACACAATAAGGGTGTAAATGCCAATAAATTCTAAATAAGTTCGGTCATACCACTTGAGCTTCTTACTAAAAGAACTTTTATTTCCCTAATACGCCTAGGTGAAGTCACAGTTTCCCATCCACACAGAACATTACACATTGAGTGGGTCAATACTCAATATCATGTAGCTGTGCAACAGTAGCTACCAACATTCACCCTATGGCAAGCCATGCCTTCCCTTCCCAAACATCTCAATCAAGAGACAAGAAAGTGCACAACATACAAAGAAATTTCTAACATGTCTAAGCCTAGTCAGTCCATACCCCAGCTCAATAGGATGAACTGCTTTGATACCACCTAATGTAACACCCCTCGATTTAGTAACCACGGCACAATTGTCATTATACTTTGGTCACTAAATTTTTGGCGTGCTACGACTCAAATAACAAGTTTCCAAAATTTAATCATTGTGCATATAAAGAAAATATGAGCCACGAATGAATAAATACACATACCGTCATTTGAAAATATAATTTAACAAGATATACTCAAAATACAGCACATAAGACTGGATAATTACCTTAAAACATACATAGCGTGATGCATTGCTCATACCGCTCAAAAACACTTAGATATACATCAAAATGCAGTTATACTCAAAAGAACCCTTATACAGATAATGCAAAAGAAACATGAACTACCCACAACAACGCCACGACTAAGGAGTTAGGCACTCCATCGGATCCACCTCGAGATCCTCGCCCGATTCATCTGAAGACACAAAGACAAGACAGAGTGCGGTCTTACGGGCAGGTGCCCTAGCAACCGATGCCATAGAATCCTCATCCTCTCTAGGAGTGTGAATCGGATTGCCTCATAGCTCCCGAATGGGTAAAGCAAACTCAAGATGCGCTGATATAGTGAGAGTCAGTATAGGATCTCCATCGCAGGTCCTCCCCACAGTTAAGATCAAATCCCCAACATACCGTATACGCTCACTGGCCCAGTCGACTCGCCAAGCATTGGCACCCCCGGTGAACACAATCCTGACGAAACCAATAGAACCTCTTCTTGTCGCCATCACCGAACACAGGAGATCAAACCAAGTAAAAATATAGGAGATTCGACCTTGTACCCTTTTTACAGTCTTTAACCCAAAATCACATAGAACAAAAATAGTATAAACAAGAGGTGAGATATCCAACATCATTACCAATTATGGCAGTAAGAAACAGAAATGGCGCAGGACGCCCACAGAGCATTACAAGAATAATAATTAGTATTAGATAGCAAATATTAAACAACTTAACAATTCCAGGCAGTTATAACATCAATAAGATAGAAGATCCAATCATCATATAAATTAAATACCAAATAATATGTCGACTCACTATGCATATGTACATGATATTAAAATCCTACTCCATGGAACTAGACACAAACATCGGAGAGAATGATCAGGGAGACATGCCAGTATCTCGTCAGCCTAAAACAAGTGCTTTCTGAAAAAATAATAATTTTGCGCAACAAGACTTTATACAGCGGCATTCCCACAAG
The DNA here is from genome assembly GCA_029884595.1 of Ormosia semicastrata. Lineage (NCBI taxonomy): Eukaryota > Viridiplantae > Streptophyta > Magnoliopsida > Fabales > Fabaceae > Ormosia > Ormosia semicastrata. The sequence goes on from JAQQTO010000060.1 coordinate 85,809,479, forward strand.
ATCGTGATATAGGACAATGTCTCGATCCAGATCGTCGGTGCGTTTGCATCGATTTATCCCACGGCCCAGAGGGGCTACCAACTGTTCGCTGTGAAACGCCCGCGCCCCGACGCCCCTAAGGTCAATTGCATGACCTACACTAGTTTATTCGCACTTGCACTAATGTGTGATTCAAACTCCTAGGCAACATAGCCTTAACAATAGTCCATCGAACTTTCACAATGCATGATGACTCAATGCACATTCATGTATATTCAACAATAACATACTTTTCCATAACATGTCACAATTTGGCTAGGATAAGCATCAACATATTCTTGGTCCCACTTATGGACCCACAATAAATACTATTAAGTCTTTAAATAATACATTACACTTTTAAGGTACATTATGGAATTATGCCTAAATTTCTACATCCTTCTTAATAAGTTTCTCTTTTAGAGAAATTCTCTCACAATATTCATTTAATTCTTTATTATTTTAATTAAATAAGTCCATCGCTAAATTTTAAACCTAATTCCCTTAAAGTAATTTAAATTGAGTTATTCAACATTCTTACTTACATTCATGGTCTTCCTTTAATAAAAAATTATTCCAAGTTTTAGGATAAAATCTCATTCTTGATTCTTTCCATTTTATGAATCTCTAATTAATTTCTAATTATCCAATTAATTAAGTTTCACCTCAATTTAATATTTCTTATTGAATTCTCCTCTAGAGGAATTCTCTTGAATGTTAAGTTCCTTACTTTAAGTTCATTCAAACCCACTTAGAGAATTATTCTAAGGTTTTCCAAGTCTCACTATTTTCTTAGGTCTAAAGAATTATTTTAGGTTATCAAATTGGTTTCCCTTCATCACATTGTTAACTACCTAATCACTTAATTAATTATATTTCAATGTTGCCTAAAGTTACATGATTTAGTCCTAAAATGGCCTAGAGGCCGTGGGCCTCACAAGGGTAAGAACCCTAAATTTTCTTTGACTTTATTACATTTTATTCACTTGATTAATTATGTCTCCATCTTGGTTACAAAATTTCAACCATGATCACCCCTTTTGAAGGTCATGGCTGTGAGCCCCTATGAGGAAAGCAAGGGACTTTTATTTTCATTTCATATTTCCAATCCATCCAAATCAAATCAAGATCATCAATATGCATATACAATCAACCAAATAGATTAAACAAGGCAAAATCAATATAACCATAAAAATCAAACATCAAAGAGAGTAACCCTAACTAGGGTTTTCTCACAACCAACACAAAATCAAGTCTCTCACTACCAAGAGAGGTTAAAGAGGATTATCTCCTTCTTACCCAAGAGAAAACAAGAAAAGGAATCTCCTTTGTAGCTCCTTGATGAATTCAGTTTCACTCCTTGAAAACCCAAGAAATTTCAACTTCAACTAATCAACACCAATGCATCAAAAAGAGAAAATAAATGGTCATGAAGATGGCCTTGAAAATGAAAATGAAGAAGAAAAGGTGAGGAACCAAGAATCTTACCCTAAAGCTACAAACTTTGAAGCTTGAAGAAGATGATGAAGATGGAAGCTTTTCAAGAAATCTTCAACTAGAAAGGTGTTTAGAATGTAGTGGAGATTAAGGAAATGTAGTAACTTAGAATTTTTGCAAACATGGAGGCAAAGAGAGGGAGCGAGGCCGTGTGGGTGGTAGAGAGAAGGAGGAGCAAATGAGAGAAAGATGAGTGTAGAGAGAGAAAGTGATAGTAGGAAATGAAATGAACTTTTTGGGTTTGAAAATAGAAATGAGATTAATTAAGTGAAAGCAAAATTTTGGGCTCCAAGTAGGCCTCATGGCCATGTAGTAGAGATGGAAAATGGGAGGGAAAGTTGTCACCAAAATTAGGGTTAAGTTGTTAGCTTTTTCAAAAGTGGATTTGATTAGACATAAACTAGATTACATTTGGATAAGATAATTAGGTGATAGGGTAATTAAAATAATAGGATAATAAGGTGATTAGGGTTTTCACTATAAGCTATTACCCTATGGATAATTATTGCAGTTACAAAACTAGTATCTCTTGTCCAACGGATAATAGAGCCTACTGTAGGATTTTATTTAACAATACGTACAGAGATTTTATTTATCAGAAAAAATCTCAAAAAAATGTAAATCTCATAAGCTGTGCTCGACCTCGGGTTTAGTATGATCCCCCGTCGATGTTTCCACAGTTCAAAGTTTACCAGCCTCAGGGAAAATATTTCATTTTCCCGGCTCTGCTCAGTGCGCATGCAAAACGATGAATATATTAAAATATTCAACATTTTTGGAAAAATCCACCAAAATTCTCAAAAATCACAGATATTAGAAAATGACTATTTATCATGAAACAAACAATTTCCGGGGTGTTACAATGATTATGCTCAGTGTGCATGCGAAACAAGGAATATATTAAAATATTCAACGTTTCTGAAAAAATCTAGAAAAATTCCCAAAAATCATAAATGTTATAAAATAATTATTTATGATGAAAAAAATAATTTTCGGGATGTTACAAGATTTCCTTCTCAACCTCAAACGAATCCCAAGGGTCAGTACAGTCTAAATAAGGGTAGTTCAGAAAGCCAACAAATAGATCAAGTCAAGTTAGTGATAACTCTTAGGAATGGAAAGATTGTTAAAAAATAAATTCCTGAATCTTGTGAGAAAGATGATGAATCAATTCTCAAAGATAAGGAAGGGGTCGATAAGCCACCTGTCCAAAAGGAGACTAAACTCTCGTCTTCACCCCTATTTCCTCAAACATTAAACAATTCAAGGAAATTGAACTATAACACTGAAATTTTTGAAATTTTTAAACAAGTGAAGGTCAATATTCCTCTGCTAAATGCTATCAAGCAGATTCCCTCTTATGCCAAATTTTTGAAGAACTTGTGCACTGTTAAAAGGAAATTAAATGTGAAAAAGAAAGCCTTTTAGGCTAAACAGATAAGCTTCATTCTTTAGAATAATAATGCATTGAAATATAAAGGCCCTGGTTGCCCTACAGTTTCATGCATTATTGGAGAACATAAAATTGAACAAGCTTTACTTGATCTTGGTGCTAGTGTTAATTTACTTTCATATTTGGTTTATCAGCAACTCAACCTGGGTGAGTTAAAACCAACTTCTGTAACTCTTCTACTTGCCGATAGATTAATTAAAATTCTAAAAGGAATAGTAGAAAATGTGTTGGTACAAGTTGATAAATTCATATATCTTGTGGATTTTATTGTCATGGAAACTAAACATATGGTTAATAGTTACAAGTCAATTCCTGTTATTTTAGGTCACCCATTTTTAGCAACATCTAATGCTTTGATAAATTGCAGAAATGGAGTGATGAAGCTAACATTTGGAAATATGACAGTAGAGCTTAATGTTTTCAACATGTGCAAGCAGCCACATGAAGTCGATGATGAAAAGGAGGAAGTTGAAGGGATTGAGGCCATTATAGATGATCATATTCAAACCAGTAGTTCTTTTGACCCATTAGAAATTTGTTTAATTAATTCATTTGACTCAGGTATGCAATTAGATGATGATATTTCTGAAATATGCTCTTTGCTTGATTGTACAAGGTAATATAATACAAAGGATGGAAGCCGAGATTCGAAGTGTTAAAACCCATGAATGATAATACCCATGAAGAAGTACCCACACTAGAGCTAAAACCATTACCTGTCGGGTTAAAGTACACATTTTTGTGAGAAGAACAAAGCATTCCAGTGGTAATTTCTTTGACCCTTACCAAAGAACAAGAAGGTATGTTAATAGAAGTACTTAAAAGTCATAAAAGTGCAATTGGATGGACATTAAAGGACATAATGCTAAATCATCTCAACAACCTCAAAGAAGATTAAATCTACATATGAAAGAGGTAGTTAGAGCTGAAGTTCTCAAATTACTTAATGTTGGAATTATCTACCCTATCTCTGATAGCCAATGGGTCAGCCCTACACAAGTTGTGCCTAAGAAATCTAGAATAATAGTGGTTGAAAATGAAAAAAGTGAATTAATACCTATGCGAGTCTCATCCAGTTGGCGTATGTGTATTGATTTTAGAAAATTAAATGCTACCACCAGGAAAGATGATTTCTCCTTGCCATTTCTTGATCAAATTATGGAAAGGGTAGTATGACATACCTACTATTGTTTTCTTGATGTTATTCGGGCTATTATCAAATATCCATTTCATTAGAAAATCAAGAAAAGACCACTTTTACATGCCTCTTTGGCACTTTTACATATAGAAGAATGCTTTTTGGCCTTTGTAATGCTCAGGCAACATTCCAAAGATGCATGTTAAGTATTTTTAGTGACATGGTTGAGCATTATTTAGAGGTTTTCATGGATGACTTGATAGTTTTTGGAAATTCATTTGAAATTTATCTTGATAATTTGAAAAAGTTCTTAAAAGATGTGAAGGAAAAAGACTTGTGTTAAACTAGGAAAAATATCATTACATGATTACCTCAGGAATAGTGTTAGGTCATGTGATATCTTCTAAAGAAATTACAGTTGATATGGCCAAAGTTGAATTAATTACCCATTTGCCTTCACCAAAAATAGTTAGGGAAATTCGTTCATTTTTAGGACATGCAGGATTTTACAGAATATTCATTAAGGACTTTAATGCCATATCTAGACCACTATGTAATCTTCTAATAAAAGATGCACTATTTGGACTCAAGAATGCCAAAAATCTTTTGAAAATTTAATTGGTCTTCTGACATCTGCTCCTATTATACAAACCCCTGACTAGTCTTTGCCTTTTGAGTTAATGTGTGATGCTAGTGATTTTGCTGTTAGCGCTGTTTTAGGCCAAAGAAAAGAAGGTAAGCCTCATGTAATTTATTACAGTCAAACTTTAAATAGTGCACAAATGAATTACACCACTACTGAAAAAGAACTACTTGATGTTATTTTTGCATTGGACAAATTTTAAACTTATTTAATTGGTTCTTCTATTATTGTTTTCACCGATCATGCTACTATTAAATATTTAATGCCTAAGCTGGATGCCAAACTGAGGTTGATACGATGGATTTCGTTGTTTCAAGAATTCAACATCATAATAGCAGATAAGAAGGGAGTCGAAATGTTGTTGCAGATCATTTGTCCAGAATTATGACAAACTCACTTTTTGATATCACACCTATCAATGATTCTTTTCCCGATAAATTTTTATTTTCTGTCAATTCCATGCCTTGGTTTGCTAACATAGTCAATTTTCTTGTATTAAGAAAGATGTCGCCTCAATGGACACACCAAGACAGTAGGAAGTTTTTGATTGAGGTGAAAATTTTTTATTGGAACGACCCATATTTGTTCAAATATTGTCTTGATCAAATCATTCGGAGAAGTGTACCCAATAGTCAAGCTGGCAGTGTCATTAGATTTTGTCACTCGAAAGCATATGGCGGTCACTTTTCTTCAAAGAAAATAGCTGTGATAATCTTGCAGTGTGAATTTTATTGGCCCACTTTATTTAAAGACAGCTATACATTTTACAAAAGTTATAAAAATTGTCAAAAATTGGGTTCTATTTCTAAGCAAAACATGATGCCTCTAAACCTTATCCTTATCATTGAAATTTTTTATTGCTAGGGAATTGAGTTCATGGGTCTATTTCCATCATCATTTGGATTTGTGCATATTTTGGTTATGATGAACCTGCAAAAATTCATATTTTTACAGTTCAAAATCTTGGGTTTTCATCATCTTTTAACCTTTTTGATTTAGTTTTGTTCTCAAGTTTTTATGTTTTTATTATTTTAATTATTTTCTTATTACATGTTTTTATGTATTTTTTTGTAGGTAATTTTATATGGAGAAGACTGGGCATTTAAAGAAGCAGAAAAAAAGAAGAAAATTAATTCAGAAGCCCAGCGCTTGAGCGCTGGGCCATTGTCGCTTGAGCGCGCGTTGCTCGCAAATGAGTTTCCGGATTAGTGGGCCAGCGCCTGAGCGCTGGACAGTGAGCTCTTGAGCGCTGATTGCGTATACTGCACCGTGACTTGAGTGGCTGAGAGCCTGAGTGCTGGAGAATGAGCGCTTGAGCATTGGACACATAACAGCAGCGTGAATTTCTTATAAAAAAGAAAGTTTTGCCACATTGAAGAGACTCTTTAGACTTTTACACTTTTGACACACTTTTACACACTTGGACAGAACGCAGCAGTCGTCAAGAGGCACAAACTCTAATGTGGTGTGGGCGCAATTAGGCTTGAAGATTAGGAATTTTCTTCAACCTTTCCACCTTTCTACAATGGAGTTTGTCATATTCTTCTCATTGTGTTCTTCTTTTTCTATGTGTAACTAATTTTCTCTTTGTTAGGGGAATGATGGATCTTGTTCTTGGATGATGTAACTTTCTTTTATGGGTTTAATCTATGTTTCTTTTTCATGAATTACATGTTTATCTCTATTCTTAATGCTTTTCTAAACTTGATCAATTTGGGAATGATTTGGGAAAATTTGCATGAACCTAGAACTTGTGATAAACACCATAATTTCTACAATCGCTAGGAATAGACGTTATGGGTTATGTGGTCCTTCTTTTAATTCCCTCGTTCTTGATAATGCCTTTCAAATTAGGGTTAGACTAATGGATTAGTTAATTTTAATCAGCGTAAGAGGATTAATATACCAAAGGATTGAGTATTAATTAATTTTTGGAATTGACCATAAATCATTGAAATAGAATATAGTTAAACCAATATTTGAATGTGCATCCAAAGAGTTCAAGTGAAATCTGAACCCTAACGCTTTAACATCATTGTTTTTCATCCCTTTGATTTATTGTTTGCTGATTTTTCTTTTTCTTTTTAATTTAATTTTTAACAACTCTCTTTTCGTTAGCTTGAGTAATGTTGATTTAACGAATTTAATAATTAATAACTTAATCCTTGTAGGACGATACTCTACTCACTGTTTATTACTTTTGTCAATTTGGTGCATTTGCCAACATCCACATCAAGTTTTTGGTGCCGTTACTAGGGATTATTGTTGTTAATATTAAATAGTAGTTGAAAAGACACTAATTTAAGCATTTTTTCTTTGTTTAATTTTTTTTAATTATTTATTTTAATTTCTAATTTCTTTCTTTACTTCACTCTGGTTTGTTTGTTTGTTTGTTTATACAAGGTTCTCTAGAGTCAGAAGAATTACTTTTTGATCCAGAGATTAAGAGAACAGCTAGAGCAAACAGGAAGGCGACTAGAGAGAGGAAGAGGCTTGAAGAAGTAGAGCAAAAGATGGCAAAAATTGTTGTAACTGCAGAGCAAAGACGTACATTGGCTGACTATGCTACCCCATCTGCTGAGAATATTTCTACCAGTATTGTGCGTCCTGCTATTCAAGCCAATAATTTTGAGATTAAACCAACACTTCTACAGCTGGTGTAGCATAATCAATTTGGGGGAGGCCATGCAGAAGATCCAAATTTGCACATTGCCAATTTCTTGCAGCTCTGCGATATTATTAAGTATAATGGCATTACTAATGATGCCATTAGATTGTGACTGTTCCCATTTTATCTTAAAGACAAAGCAAAGAGCTGACTACATGCCCAGCCACAAGGGAGCATTTGTACTTGGGAGGATCTGATTAGCAAATTTTTGACTCGATACTTTACTCCATTAGTGTTTGTGAAGATGAGGGGTGAAATAGCTTGTTTCACTCAAAATCAAGGAGAGTTGTTATATAAATCATAGGAGAGATTCAAGGAGCTTTTAAAGAAATGTCCTCACCATGCATTTGAGGTTTGGCAGCAGGTGCAAATTTTCTATAATGGTTTGAATCATCCTACCAGAGCTATGGTGGATGCATCTGCAGGTGGATCTTTAAATATCAAAATGCTTGAGGAAGCTCAGGAATTGTTTGAAATTACAGCCACCAATGAATATCAGTTGCCTAGTGGGAGAGCAATCATTAGACAATGAGTGATGGATCCTGGTACTTTTGATGCTTTACTTGCTCAAAACAAAAGTATTTCTCAGCGGTTAGCTAACCTCACTAAGCAAGTTGAGAGTATACAAGTAAATTCTGTAAACCACCAAGTGTTAATTTGTGACTTTTATGGTGGTAACCATGCTAATGGTGGGTATGAGGCAAACAATTCTGGTTTCAGTTCTCAAGAACAAGTCAATTATATAGGTAATCCTTCCAAATCTCAGGGTGTTCCATTTTCAAATACATATAATCCAGGGTGGAGGATTCATCCTAAGTTTTCTTGGAGCAATCAAACAGTGCCATTGAATCCTCAACCAGAGAAGAAGTCTCCTTTTGAGATTGCACTTGAGAAACTCTCTGTACAGACATCTGCTTTTATGCAACAGACTTCTGTTTTTATGGAGGAAACAAGGGTGAATTTTCAGAATTAAGGAGCTGCGATTAAAAATTTAGAGAATTAAGTAGGGCAGATAGCAAAACAGCTTCAAGAGAGACCTCTAGGCGCCTTCCCAAGCGATATTGTTATCAATCCAAAGGAGCAATGTCATGCAATTACACTGAGAAGCGGTAAGACTTTGAATGGACCAGTTAAGGAAATTGGTGTTCCTGTTATAGATGTCCCATCTCAAGAGTGCTGTAATGAAGAAGCTAAAGAGGAGCAACCAAAGTGGCAGAGGAAGAAGAAGGAACATGAACAAAAAATAGTTGATCCTTCACTTTATGCTAAACTTCCTTATCCTCAAAGATTCAGGAAGGAGATTCAAGAAAAACAATTTTTCAAGTTCTTAGAAGTTTTCAAAAAGCTGCAGATTAACATTCCTTTTCTTGAGGCACTTGAGCAGATGCCCTCTTATGTAAGGTTCATGAAAGATTTACTCTCAAAGAAAAGCAAGTTGAAAGAAAATGAGACTGTGGCACTTTCTGAGGAGTGCAGTGCTATTATTCAGAGGAAACTGCCATCTAAATTGAAAGATCCAGGTAGTTTTACTATTCTGTGCACTATTGGTGGGTTGATTATTGAGAAAGCTCTATGTGATTTAGGAGCTAGCATCAATTTAATGCCATTGTCAATTCTCCGCAAGCTTGGGATTGATAAAGTGAAGCCAACTACAATGTCTCTTCAACTAGCTGATCGATCAATTAAACATCCATATGGTATAGCAAAAGATTTACTAGTGAAGGTTGACAATTTTATTTTCCCAACTGATTTTGTGATTTTGGATATGGATGAGGATGCTGATATTCCTTTGATTCTTGGAAGACCGTTCTTGGCTACTTCAAGAGCGTTGATTGATGTACCTAGAGGAGAGCTCATTTTGAGGTTGGATGGTGATCAGGTGACTATTAATGTTTTTGATAAATTTGCATCGACAACAGATCTGTATGCCCCTGTCAAATGCATTCAAGACAAGCCTCTACAGGATTTGGCTAGTAAGAGCTCTTCATCATCAATCAATGCTATTTTCCCACTACCAAGATGGTTGACAAAAAGGAGAAAGGACCTCCTCTTTCTAAAAGTGCTACAATTGAAAAAGATCCTCCAGCTTCCACTGATATATTGCAGATTAATTCCAGAGGTAGTGACAGAGTATGGAGGCAAAGAGCTGATAAGAGAAAAATGTCATCTTACTTCTCTTGCTTCAAGCCACCTTGACTAGTTGAAAAGGCAATATCGAGCTAATGACATTAAACAAGCGCTTTTTGGGAGACAACCCAAAATTTCTCTCTTTTTATCTTTTATTTTTGTTTTTGTTTTTATTTTGTTATTTTGTTGACTAATATTTTTTCTATTTTCATTTTGAAGGTGGTGTTTAGTCGGCTTAAGTGCCTTCCTGAGTTCAGAGCCTTTGTAGGGGGATGTATATAGTTGTCGGCTGCCAAAAAAAGTTTTTCTTTTCTTGCATTTATTTCATTTAGTTATTTGTTCTTTTTGTTTTTATTTTGTCATCATCATCCCTTTTGTGTTTTGAGTCACTATGTGCATGCTGGTGTGTTGAATTGAATATCCAATGATTGTTTGAATTGTGGATTGATTTGATTTTTTTTGGGATATCACATGCGAATTTATGAGTTGCATTTATCTCTATTGTTTCAATTGTGTATGGTTGTTCTTCCCATTTTTATGATTGATAGACCTTGGATTATACATGCATGTCAAGCTTAGAGAAAGTTTATGGGATTGTATGTGTGTGGATGATTTGCATCTAGAAGTTGTTTGATTCTCTCTTGAGGTGAAATCCTAGGGAGTGCATGATTAAGGAAATGATAAAGGCTTTCTTTGAACCGTTTGAGCCTTTCAAGCCAACCTGTGACACAGTTTATCCTTAGGTCCCTTTTGCAGCCTTGCTATTATTTGGTCTCTGTTTCTTTTCTTTACCCACATTTTTTTCCTTTCCCATACCCATAAAATTTTTTTTCTCTCTTACGTAACCTCTGTTGAGTGCATATCTTGTATTATTTTATTATTCAAGTCTTTGTTATTTTTGTGCATGAAGTTTTGTGGAGCTAAAAAATTTCAAAAGAAAAAAAGAAGAAGAAAAAAAAAGTCCATTTAAAGTATTGCAAAGAAATAAGTTTGGGGGTGGAGGTTGTTGAAAAAGAAAAAGAAAAGAAAGAAAGAAAAAATTAACAGAAAAGAAAAAAAAATGAATTGTGTTGATTCTTTTGCTCCGTTTTACACTTGTTCAGTATTTTGAGGCTTGAATTGTGAAATTTACATGATTTTGTATCTCAACTTTTGTTTTCATTATCATACTACTTCTTTCTTAACCCTCACCCTTGGCCTTACATTACAAGCTTATAAAGACCCTTTTGATCTTTGGTTGTGTGTTGTTTACATTAGTGGAGAGAGAGATGAAAAACAACCCTATGGATGTGGGTTTGATGTGCATTTGCAATTTTGTAAACTCATTTGGGCTTATACTCTATGAGGAGATTGGGTCTTTCATTCATGTTTTTGGGAAGTCATTTGTGCATAAGAGTTGCATATGAGAGATGATGTGACAATTAGGTTGTTCATGTGTGACACTTTGAAATTAGATTGTGAAGCAATTTCTGAGAATATGTATGATATTCACTACCCGGTATTGCCATGTTTGAGTCTGTTTTTGTAATGCCCCTTTTTGGGAGGGAACGTCACATTGTCAATTAAATATTTTTGTAGAAAATAAAAGTGTAATAAAGTAAGACCCGGTTCATTACATCATTAAACTTATTTGATTTTAGTTGTATAAATAAATTAGTGAATATTTTTTTGTATGTATGTATATATATATATATATATACTCAATAACCTGGTCATCAATTTAGTATTCAAAGGTACTAACATTTATAAAGATTCATAAGTATGTATATATATTTTTGTCTAATCATAAGCGAGATAACATAAACTTTAACGGAAAACATAAAGACTAGTCCATACATCCATGCAGAAAATACATCATATATATATATATATATATATATATATATATATATATATAGATATATATATATACCGTTTAGATACAAACTATGAGTCAATAATTACATCAAGGCTCATCAAAAGGAAGCTTAAGCTTTACCAGCCCCCAAAATGTGATGTTCATATATATATTTATATTAAATCTGTTTAGTTACAAAGCCCGATATACCAAAAAACAAAACTATACCTGCCCATAGGATCATGCATATACAGCCCACCAAAATAATAAAACATCAGGCCCCCAAAATAAAACACGCGTAGCCATCAGTAGCTACCAGCAATATTAGTCCCTCAAATGAGGAGGAATCGTGTCAGGATCCTCATCAGGATCCTCCGCGAGATCCTCCTTGGGAACCTCCTCGGGATCTTCCTCATCCGAGGAGACCTCCATAGGAGCCACCGAGCTATGGGCTGGAGCCTGAGAAGTGGAATCAAAAGTATCCTCCTGTAGAGTGTAATAGCGGGCACCCCATATCTCCCTGATGGGCAGATAAAATTCCAAGCGTAAGTTGATGCAACAGGTAAAGATTGGCGGTTCATGACGCCCCCAAGCCAGTGACAATGACACGTCTCCCAAGTAAACACAGCGATCAGAGCTGAAGTTCACATGCCAATAGTCTGGACCCCTAAGGAATGTCAGATGCATGTTTCTCGAAAATCCATGAGGTCGGGCCATCATGATCAGAAGGATGCTAGTCAAGGTTGGGCCAGAAGCTAGGGAAATCGGGTTCTTCCTTTTCTTCACCCCTGTCTTCAGAGAATCACATATATAGATATACAGAAATAGTAGAAACATAGGAAAAGAGGTAAGACATTCAACATTCATTACCAATTGAGGCAGTAAAGAACAAACGGCGCATGACTGTTGGGAATTGCGGATCAAAATATCTCACAGCAGAATAATAGGATTCCCACACAGGATCCATGCGAAAAGTCCATAATCCGAGTTTTTAAAATTTATCTCTTGAAGCGTGATAAACACAAGCGAGGTGAATCACCAACACCGTAATAGCGACGATGTTTCTGCGGTATCCACACGAACAGACTTGCAAAAGGAGTCACGCCTCTGTTTCGCGGTGCTAGCTGCGAATAGAAGAGAAGAACCTTTCACTGTCTCTCACTCACTTTCTTAGGTGCGGCTAGGGTTGTGATGTAACATATAACGCAGCCCCCTTAACAGTACTATTTATAATAGTGGCTGCCTTAAGTGAGTGTGAGCAGTAGCAAGGTAAGCTGTGCAACCCTAAAACCCATCTGTCATGAGTTAGGCCCACAATTGAATCCGAGTCCAACTTGGATCCTTATTGCTCCAATTTAGTCTATTCTAAGTGTGCGACCCTGCAGGTTCTCATGACGTTGGTAGTAATATTAAAATCTCATTTTAATATTACAAACAGTGAGCGGTATCTAGCAACACATCACTGCTACCCAAGTAATGAGAATGTCAGTGATTTGACATAACCTATCCGTGATCAATGTTTTCGTGTAGTTTAGTCCCTTTGTCCAGATATCCAGATTGAACACAAGGCATGGAACGTGTCACCCTTGTTTAATTCAATCTTCAGTTTCCTGATTCCCGAGTAGACATAGTAATAACAAATGAGATCAATATCTCATATTGACTCATTTGAGCATGGCCATGCATTTCATAGTCTCACTCAATCAGGGGGCCCGAAGATATCACTCCTGTTATGTAGGAGGGACAAATCCCATCTAGGTCACTCACATTCTTCCACATGCATCGCAATATGTCTAATAACCAACTTTATAATCATCTTGTTACAGATGACGTTTGATGGCATTTAAAACACACAACTCCTCATGTAGGAATCGTAGTGATTTCAGGTCAAAGAACCACATACACCATTATTACTATAAGAATCGCTTATGACACTCACGTAACGATCCACGTAGCATTCTCATGGCGGGTCTTTCCAATACATCATTACTCTAATATGTATCCATGTGTAGACTTGATATCTCATATCCATGACCCGTGAGATGTGGTCATCAGTCTACGCACATACTAGTCTCAATGCATTATTGTTGTCCTAATTAACAATAATACTTGACTAGGGACATTTAAGAATAGTATTTTATCCAATAGGATCTCACCATTAAGTCATCCACTTGATGTCCTATGGTATCAAACTTACTATTCTAAGGACTTTATTATGTCTATCAAAAAGAACAAAATAAATGAATTGCCTCATATATCAAAAATAGCATAATATAATGTATGTCAATACAAACAAAATGTATTGGCCACTAGGGCATACACCAACAGTTGAATTGATCTATAAAGATCAAGGATGGATTGAAATCAAGATTTGTTAATTCTCTTGGATTGGTTATTTTCTTAATTTTGTTTACTCATTTTAATTGCTCTTTGTTGTTTAATCTTGCAAAACTGTCCCCCCTATTTATTAACCTCTTAATCTGACTTCATAATTAGAGTGATCTACGGGCTCGACCCGGTGTTACCTTATACTACAAGTAGTTTTGGTAAATCGGTTATAAATTAATTTAAATTTGGTAATCTCAACAGTTGTCAGGCATTGGGTGCGGGTTGCCTATAATGGGCAGTTGATTGCTTTTCTGTACTGTGAGTTTGACCGATGCAACACACCGATGATCCTGACCGAGACACTATTCTTAATCAAGATCTGATAAAGACTGTCGTGTATATGCTAGATGTGCAAATTATAGCACTTGGTCTGAGGCATGTTGGTATAGACAGATCTTTTCAATTACTCTCTCCGACCTGAGTTTTAGCTCCATGGAGTAGGAAAATTGAGTCTATGTGCATATGCATATTTATTGATAATTGATATTTGTGTGGTGTTTGAACTGTTGAATGGTTAGATATTGTTGAGGGCATGATTGTAATTATTGTTTATTACATATATTGTGATGATAAATAATGTTGATGGCATAATTATAATTATGGTATGATGCATCTGTATGATATATTGTATGTGTTGATCTCCATGCTACCATGCTGGTATTGGCGTAGGTGATCTCACATCTTTGTATGCCTATTTTTGTACTATATTTATATTTGTAAAGACGTTGAGCAAGGACTTGCAAAAGAAGGTGAGGAAGAGCAGATTCCTGTGGAGGAAGCTGAATTCTAAGAAAATGGAGATGCCCAGTTTCCTAGGATATATGAGGTTTCAATTTCATGGAGGATCGAAAGCGTGGCATGTTGATCTGGACAGAGCGTGCATTTATTATATAGGAGATATGAACATTGTCTTAAGTAGGCTTTATCATGGGAACCCTTATTTTAGTGTAAATATTAATGTACACTTAGAGTTTCCATTATCCATTAGGCAGTACTGGGGAGCTTATTACTGTACTCCTAGTGCGATTAATATTGTGTCATCTGCTCGGACACCTGTCCATAGGACTTCTCGTCAGGTTGGATTCCTACATGCTGAGGAATCTGAGGAGGACCTTTCTGAGGGTTCTGCTGTTTGGTAGTACTTGGGCAGTATGTTAGTTTTGAATAATGATCAACTACTTTAAGAACTTAGTCTGTAAATATTTAAGTATGACTGTACTAAGATTGTGTATATATATGTGTAAATTATTTGTGATGATGTTGTAATATTTTATTTTTCGCTAAGTTTATCTTATTGATAATAAGAAATTTTATAACTCGTATTTACACTACAAAGCATATTTTATCATAAAGGGGTAATTTGGTAATTAAGTAACATAAATGTGATACCCTACGGTGGGTGTTACAGATCTTCTTTTTCTTTGATCTCCACATTTAGGCCTTGCAAAGCTTGCTTTATCCTCTTAGTCTTGGCCCTAGTCATTGGACTTCCAATTTCATGAAAAGGATCTTTAGGTTGGCTGGTTGCATCTTTATCAAGGAAGAGCATAAAACAGAAAAAAGAGAAAGAAATGAGAAGAAAAAAAAGACGAAGAAGAGGAAAGGAAGAGGAAGACCAAAGGAAAATCCAAGGTTTGAGGATCAACTACATCTCTTGAGGTAAGGGTTTTTGGTTTTCTTTAACACTTTTTCCCTATTTCCATCCTTGATTGTTTGATGATTGAAAAATGGGTTTGAGAGTTTTGTGTGGTTTTCTTGTTTAGGTTTTTTTCTCCAACAGTTAGATATGGTGTGGTTGTGGCTTTATCTCTATATAATGGTGAGTTTTGAACTTAGAGAAGTTCATATGACTCTTTATGGTTGAAGATGAAAAATGGGTTTTTTTATGATTTGACTTTTTGTTCATAAGAATGGTGTTTATTTGATTTGAGTTATGTATGAGTTCCAATATGTTTGGAGGCCATGTATGAGTTTGAAAACCAAATAAGACTTGAGTTTTGGGGTCAAGGTTTGGTTGGAAACTCAAAGGAGTTGAATATGAGGAATCTGGGCTGGGCACTTAATCGCCCAAGATCCAAGGGCAAAATGCATTGGGCTCTCAAGTGCCAAACGAGTGAGCGCCTAAGCACGCACGGCCAGAAAGCTTTGGCTCTAAGCTCTTGATCACTCAAGTTATGGGCACCTAAGTGCCCAATGACAGATAAAACAACAAAGATTTACTGTCATTAGCCGCCTAAGCACTGAGAAAGTGGGCGCCTAAGTGCCTAAGAACAAATTGATCCATGTGTTTCTTTTTTAGTAAACTTTTGAATAACCACATATCATAAGTGTAAAAGAGTAAACTTTTGTGCATCCTATAGTTATGGATTGACATAGGTAAGTTGCTAATCATTGAAGAGCAATGATGTTGCAGTTGATATCACTTGTGATGTGATGACATGGTATGCTAGATACAAGTATTATAAGAGTGTGTAACAATGTGTTACTTGTCTTAATGCATGATTTGCTCTCTTGTGGTTAAAGTGCAATTAAATATGCAAGTTTTAAAGACATGCTCCTTCATCCCATTAAGTTAGGTTAGAGTGGAGTGTTAGCAAAGAGAGGTTCCTTTACTTAATAAAGTTGAGCCGTAACACAATTATCCTAACTAATGGAGTGAGATAAGCCCCTTGACCTTGCAAAGGAGTGAGAAAAGCACTTTGCTAAGGATGGAGTTGTGAGACAAGAGAGTGAGAAAAGCACCTTGTTATGGTAAAGATATGAGTAAAACACTTTACCAAGTGTGGTAGAGGAGTGAGATAAGCACTCTAGCTAGGACACAATAATGAGCTAAGCTATTTGTCAAAGAACATGAGGAGTGAGAAAAGCACTCATGTAAAGGGGTAGTAAAGTGAGAAAAACTTTCTACTAAGAGCAAAAGAATGAGTAAAGTTCTTGACCAAGTAAAGGAGTGAGACAAGCACTTTTTCAAGGAATGATGATATTTTATAATTGTATAGGCAATTGTTTAATATCAACCATAATTTATATATATATATATATATATATATATATATTATAATTTGACTTTTGAGTACCTTTAATGTTAATGCCATGGTTTTAGATATATGTTAATTACTAGGAATTTTATATTCTCACCCTGTTTTATGTTTTCGTGGTAAATACAAGTCGAGACCGTTCTAAGGGAAAGAAGAAGAAGCACCTAGAATAGATTGTTTTTTTTTTGTTTGCTTTGAACTTCACTTGTATTTCCATTTTTAAATGTACAAAGTTGTATGTATAGTACTTTGCCCTTGAGGCTAATGATGTGTGTGTGTGTGTGTGTATATATATATATATATATATGACTTTTCTTTTCTCATGGTTCTCCATAATTATTTGTATGATTATTATGGGTTTAGATTGTTATTTAAATCAGTTGTAGCATAACTAATATTATTTATCTTTATATATCGCATATATTGAGATAATTATATTAAGGTGTTACATTATTTAGTAATTAAGCTAATTTAATTAATTAATTATTCTATACAAATAAAAATATTTTATAATTATATAAGGACTAGTGGCAAAATTAGAATAAATAATGATTTAATTAGATATAGAATGATAAATAAAAGAAAGTAATGATTATGAATTAACCAATGAGGTTTCATGCAAGCTCAGAAGAGCACTAAGCATGTTTCTTAGAGGCTTAGAGAATTTTGAGTAATAATGATGAGGTTTAGGGTTGATTTGACTCAAAACCCTATAAGAATGCATGCAATAAGAAGAGCATGGTGCTCTATGGTGCAATTTTGGTAGTTAGGGTTAGTGCACAAGGGCTATAGGTTTTACAAGGGATTTTAGAGAACCCTAATGTGATCTAGGATATGCATGGATCTTAATAACAAACCCTAGGGTAGCTAAACCCAACTAAAATCACAAACTTATACTTTATACTATTTCATATACCTATGAACTCATCTCCTACCCAGATAATGTGGAAAAAAAGTTTGCTTCAATGGTTTAATATGTTAAGTTTTGATGATGACAAATACAAGACAAAATGAATAATATTCATGTTACATAGATATGCTTAATGAGAGATATTGTATTATGCATGATTATGCACTTTATCTAGTTATATTTTTACTTAATAATCATGCAATGAGGTATGTGTAACATTCTTTATATAATATATCCAATAATATTTTATATGAGTTATAATGAATTAATATTGGATTTGGCTCTATTTAATATTTATTAGTAATTATTAAAAGTCTTATTTGGATGTGTCTATGGAAGTCTTATATGCATGTTAGACTAACTAGAGTTATACATTTATGAATCATGCATATGAAGATATTGAATTATGAATTTGGACTAACTATGTTTGTTTAAGTGAGCAATACTTTGTAGGATAGTCCAAGTACCAAGAGTGAGCATTGCAACTAGAAAGCAAAAGATCATGAAGATTTTGATGATAACAAAGCTAAGCCAAAGACCAAGTCCAAAGGAAGATTAAATGGTATAGTTTATAGGATTTAGGGTCTTTATGTGAGAAGCTTTCTAGAAATCTCAAATTTGTTTTTAAATCTTTACAAATGGTTCTTACATATTAAAATGCCAAACAAACATGTTTTGAAAAGTTAGTCATGGTGGTAGTTAAAAACTATAAAAAATAGTCAAGTTTGAGTTTTGAAAAGCTGACATTTGGTTACTCTTTTGATCATAACTTTCAAAATACTTTGAATATTATTGTGAAACTTATTTTCTGAAAATAGACTCGAGCATCTTTTGAACGAGGGGTCATTTGCTTAAAAAGAATGAGAAATGAAGAAGTTATGGGTGTTTAAAATTGTTTTCCAAGCATCAGAATGCTGTAAACATATTTTTAGCAAATAAAAGCTTGATAATCGATTACCACAGCCTGGTAATTGATTACTATGTGCCCAGTAAGCCCACAACTTGTTTTAAAAGCTTGGTAATAGATTACAAAGGTATGGTAATCGATTACTACGTGCCTAGAAAGCCCAAAACTTGTTTAAAAGCGTGGTAATCGATTACAAAGGTATGATAATTGATTACCATAAGCCTGAAAGTCAGTAACAACACTTTTCTATGCATTTAATGTTGAAATAAATTACCCCCAATGACTCTTTTTCTCAAAACACTATAAATACACGTTTTTGGGTCATCCTTTGCATAGAAAAAACATTGAAAAACATCTTTCTCAAGGGTTTAATCAGAGTTTCATTCTATTCCTTTTTGTGCTATGTTTTTATCAATTATTTGAGATATCTTTGAGAGCTTCATAGGACTTCAATTTGTGTTATCTACTCTTGTGAGAGTTTCCCTTTCATCTATACTTTGATTCTCTGTAAAGAGGGTGATGCATCCCTCAAAGAATTATAAAGGTGAGGTATCCCTGGTTGTTGAGGCTCAAGCACAAAGGGTGAGACATTCCAAGATGTGAAGAGTGCTCTAGTTTGTAAAGGTTTCAAGCACCTATTCAAGCTTGAAGTAATAGTGAAAATCTCAGGTGGTTTACTTGAGGACTGCACATAGGCTACAAGTGGTTGGTGGCTGAACTATAATAAATTCTTAAGTTTGATTCTCTCTTCCCTACACTTTTTATATTCTATATTAACTTAATTTATGCATGTTCCGCTGCATTTATTAATTGAGTGTTTTAAAATGCTTAATTTTTTAATGTTGTTTTTAAAAACTTGTGATCACCCAATTCACCCCCCATTGGGTGATGGTTGCCATGGCTAATAGATAACTTAGTACCTTAGCTACCTAAACTCTCTTGCCATTGCCATTCACTCACTTACACGCGACCACTCACACTCACACTCCTGACTTCCTCACCCTTATACTCACTTACAAAACCACTCTTCACTCCTTCACTTCTCATTCACACACCCACAGTTTTAAAGAGAAAGAGAAAGATAAAGATAGAGCTATAAAGAGAAGGGGCGACATAGACAAGATGGAGGAGAGCCACCACACTTGGAGCTGTAGCATGTGGAGTTGCTGTTGGTCTCAAGGTTCGACCAAGAAGAGGAAAATAATCCCCACCTGATCACCTTCCTTTCCCCCAAGTTGCACCATCATCCACCACCTCCACCCTTCACTGTCGTGAGCAAAGGAGCCAAGGTAGGGATTCTTACATCACTTTCCCTCTTAATTCTTAGTTGTTGTTGTTTATGGGATTGATTGGGTGGTTGGTTAGGGTTTTGAGATCATGGATGTGGCCATGGTGGCCGTGGTAAGGTGGCCTTGGCCGTGGGCTTGGGAGCTCCACCATGTGGTCGAGGTGTTGTTGGATGAAGGATTGGAGGCTTGGTGGTGTTGGCACCTTGGGCGGCCAACCATGGAAGGACGAGGTGGTGGTGGCAACAGGTGGGCCACCACCTTCACTTTGGAGTTAGAGGGTTTTGATGTGGAGTTGTGTTTTGGGGTTAAAGTGGTGGTGGCCACCACCTTAGGGAGGCCAACTGATGCAAATTGATATATGTTACAAACTCAAGTGCAGGTAGTCTCAAGTAATAAATTCTCGGGAGTCTGAGGTCGATCCACAGGGAATTAATAAAGAAAAATTCTTTGAGGTAAGGAAATGATTTGTCGCAACAATAAATGTGATAACACTTGTTCACAATTAAAAAGGATTTGCTTGGGTTAGGAGATCCACTCTTGGTATATAAATTAAGGTCAAGATTATTTCTTTTTATAACTCAATTAGAATCCATGCATAACGGAGATTCCAATCAAAAAATACAACATTCAAAGGTCTTTTAAAGTTATATATGTAGTTATATTATGGTTCCTTTAATTATCCACTAATGCCAACCCTTATAAATGGGTTCAAGCATTTATTATGCCAATCTATTGTTTACAACAAATCAAGATCTTCACTTTATAAGGAGGGTTAATAATGTCAACACTTGTAAATGGGTTCAAGCATTCATTGTGTCAATCTCTTGTCTACAACAAATCAAGATCTCCACTTTACAAGGAGAGTTTCTAAATTGATTAGAAACAAAATATAACATATATAACAGTCACTTAATAATATATCATTAAAGCACAAGAAAGATATTAATCTAACCTTATTTCATTACCAAAAGCTTCACCCTTTCACCCAAGCAAAATAAAAATCAGTTACTCATAAACAAGAAAAAAGAATGAGAGAAGAAGAATGAGATGAACATAATTTTTATTTAGAACAAAATAAAACTACAACAAGATAAACAAATAATACAAGAACAAGATCTTGATCTCTAAACCAAGATGATTCTAATGAGCAACCAATGGTGCCTTTTATAGAGCATGAAGGGTATAAAATGACAAGAAAATTGTTTAATGAGTGGTTGGATGAGTGGAACATGACAATAGAGTTGTTTAATGAGTGGGTGGATGAGTGGAAATTTATTACCATTCTTGTCTCCCCACTCAACCAATTCAGTTGTCTTCACATGATTATAACTCTATCATAACATCACCTATTGCATAAGTGATCTTCATGAAAGTTGAAGGGTTTTGTCTCAGTTTTTCAATGCCACTAGTTTCAGCCCAATCTGACTCCTACAACTGAATATATGGCCCAATATTTGTACAATATTTAGATTCCAACAACAACACCTCTATTTTGACTTCAAGACCCAATATGACCTATGAGACATCTGATTAAGCTCTTATGTTCTTCATGAAAGTTGTAGATTTGGGTCTTAACTTTCATTTGGCCTTAGTTTGGTGTCAATTGAACTCCTATAATTGAAAAAAATGAGCTGATAAATGCGCATAGGTCAAGTTGTTAGGATCAACACTCTAGTTCTTGCTTCAACTACAATTTAAATTTTTCAAACATATGATTCAACTCTTGTGTTCTGCATAAAAGTTGCACAGAATTGTCTTCATTTTTCTACAAAACTAGAATCACATCAATCAAATATTTGTAACTCAGATTTTAGCCAATTTACTGAACACTACCAAATAAACAAATTAAGGCCAATTCATACAATAATTCCTTCAATGATCCAATTAAACTCAATATAATAAAATGTGACCAAATTAATTTAATTAAACCCAATTGAACCTTAAGAACCCCAGTGAGAGGATTATTAAATGAACAAAATATATTATTATCACCAACCATGGTGAAAAGGAAGGGTGGTGGCCGTGGGTGGCCACCACATGAACAAGGGGGTTAGGGTTTGATGGTGGAGAAAGTGACCACTATGTTGGGTGGCCATGGAAGCCATGACCATGGAGGGAGTAGCCATGGGTTGCTTGGCTTGTGATGGCCACCAATTAGTGGCCAATGTGGTGATGGTTGCCGTGGTGGCCACCACAAAGATTGGAAGACCTAGGATTGGCTAGGTGGTGGTTGCTACCACCATGGTGGCCAAGGGGGTGGCATTTCCCTGGTGGTTGGTCATGGGTTTCCAAGGAGGAAGGGTGGCCCAAGTTGTACCCAATTGCCTTGGTAGGCCATGATCCTAGGAAGAGGAATGAATGACTTTTAAGTTGGTAAATAAATTATTAAATGTTAATTGTATGATTTAGAAATTAATTAGTGAGTATTGGGATTAATGTTGTTAAGAATTGGATGTTGAATCAATTCCAGAGGTTATGACCTCGCAGAGGTTAAATAACGCTAACAATATGCCTTTTATGAGCTTAGGGTTGATAATGCTATGTTACTTGGTTTCCAAGTTAACTCAACGAGTCTTTGAGTAAGTGCATGAAGTTCCATATTAGTAACTATAGTTATTTGAATGCCTATGTTTATCCCCTGTTGGCTATTGAATTGATATTATGAATTATGAACTGTTTATAATGCTAGACTATGCTTTGTGAAGCTATTACTAATTATGAATTGTGAATTCATGTTGCATTATACAATTGTTCATGTAAAGTATGCTTTCCCAAAATGAAAGTAAGGATTGCCTTACAATAGAGCAAGGAAGGAACTCACCTTGCTAGGGATAGGTTTTATGTAGCACGTACGACTACTGAGAGTGGGCTAGTTTATGTCTGACAAGCAAACTATCTTATGGATGTGGGTACCCCTCAATGTTAAATGGAGGATAAAGTAACTTCCTCAAATGAAAGGAAAAGGGGAAAAGTATAAAATGATGATTAAACGGCTAGACTCATAAGTATTGCATTGATACGACATAGACACTGTGTTATTACTGATATAATGTAAATTTTAAGCATATGAAGAGAACTGGCTAAATTGAACCTCTGACTCGTGATAAGTAATTATATGTTTTCAACTTATATTTATTAACTGGTTTTAAGTCCAAGGCAGTTGGAACTATCATGATACATTACCATGTTAGTTTACTGAGAATTCCTATAATTCTCACCCTTATTACTTTCCATGATATTCCGAACCCTAACCATCATGTCACTACTTAGTTTCTATTTTAAGATCATAGAAGGAGGTTGGGTTTACTCCCTTGAGACAAACACCTACTCATTCTATAGAGGTATCAGAGTGCATTTTATGTACACCCCAAGTGTAGATGAAGATAGTCCCGGAGGCTTCATGAAGTAGAGTAGGGTTGCATGATAGGCATCTAGTAGACTTCTTTTGATTGTATATAGCTTTTATACTTGTATTGTTGTATCTTGGTGTAGATGCCTATCTCTTTCTGCACATGTATATATCTCTTTAATAATACTTACTTATTGAGATGGACTGTGGATAACTGTATGCATAGGTACTGATGTCTATGCTTATGTTTTGCTTTACTTTTTCCTATATGTATGACCATGACAATGACTATGTATATATGAAAGCCCAAAGGACTATTATGTCCCATTCTTATTGTATGTATGTATGTATATTGTTTCCAGAGTAAGAGTTCTATCTATGAGGACTCACTTTGAGATAACATATATGCTCAATAAAACTGATTTCTATTACACGTTTATCGAGGGCTTTCGACCCAACTCACCATGAGAGATAAAGAACCTAAAGGCAAAGCTAAAATGAATCTCTAATGGCTAAGGTAATTCGACGGACCGTGTAAGAATCAAATAAAGTTGAAACAAAAGATGGTTAAATTAAGTGAGGAACATAAGTAAATTAGTAAATAGAACTTAAAGAGGTACTTGTGGTGAACTATATCCTATCTGGTTTACCATGATAAGTGTAGGGTGGACTATATAGGCTGGGGGCGCCACAGTTTCCTTGATAGATAGGTACGTTGAGGGATTTAGCAGCTTTGCTCCATTGATATTTTCTTCTTTTTTCTGTGTTGTTTTGTATTTTGTTCTTTTTTTAAGGAGTAATTCTTATCCTCGAAATTCATTGTATTTTCTTCTCTTGTCTTAATGAAATTTGTCTTTACATAAAAAATATATAAGTATACAAAAATGATGCAAATAGTAAGTTTTTATAAAAATAAAAGACACTCTTATTCATTTTTATTTTTCCTTAAATTAATAATCTTTTCTCTCTCGCTAAACATCTCATTTACTTATTAATTATTTTTCATTTCAATTAATTAAAATAGATATTTTCTATCATTACTTTCTCCATACTCAATAAATCCTCACTTTTGTTTTTTTTTTATATTAAAAGAAACTTTATCATAAGAAAAGGAGGAAAAGCACAATGATAAGGAGGATAAGAAATCTTTCAAAAAATAAAAGACATATGCATCAAAGAACAAAAAAGAATCAAGAATACAACAAGGTTGCTTAATCTCTATGCATGTTTGAGATATCAACTCCTTTCAATTAGTCATAAGGAAAACAACATAGAGAGGCCATAAGCACTACCCTACACATAGCAAGTTAAGGGGTAAGAAGACACCATAAAAAATAATATATTAAAAGGAAGATAAAAGTGAAAAATTCAGCTTGGGGAAGATGAGTAATAATCCTCCTCCTAAAATGGAAATAAACAAAAAAAGAGCAACAAGCTGAAGTGGCTCAGAAAAATAAGTAAGTTGTTCAATATCTTTACGTACCAGTGATAAGAAGTCCATGCATACTACCTAACCTATGTATTTTTTCTTTATTGATATTTTTTCTTTTTCAATGAAAGGACCCCAATTTTGTATGCTTTTATATTTGATTCCAATTTTTAATCTACATGAATAAAGTCAAAATTTGTAGATTGTGATAAATTCTTGGAATGGTTTGATCTACAGATAAGAAGACAAAATAAAAATCCTGAATAAATTGAGATATTGATAATCTTCAGTTTCAGTAGTTAAAAGAAACTATTGTAGTATCTTTTGTAGTTATTGTTCTCTATGATCTTTGTGGTCCTGGAGAATGAGTATCTATAGACATACTTCATGCATAGGTTAGATCTAGCCATTATTTGTTTTAAGTTGCTACATAACTTCATTCCTTTGTAGGTGAGTTGCATTTTCAATTTAGTAGTTGTGACCATAATTCTAAATAAAAGTGTATATGTTGTAGTTGTACCCAATAGTATTCTAGTTCAACTTAAAGTCTCTAGGCCATAATGGTTTTTGTTGCATTGGCATAACCATTCATCTTGTGTATGTATTTAAGGAGTCCTAAGGTTTGGTTACTGTTTCATGTAATAGTAAGCCGTGTTTCTGAGAGTTCTTATGCTATAATATTGATGCTTGCATATCTACTTATCATCTAATATCTTCTGATGAAGTCTAGTAGTATGATGCTTTTCCTTGTGTCCTTTTAGTTTTTACAATCCACATAGGGGAAAATTGTGCGTACATTGTCATTGTAGCTTTCCTATTTTCTTAGGGGCACAAATAGGGTGCTTGGTAACATTGTAACAGAGGTGAAAAATGGGAATGTGGAAAATTGAGGGAGTGACAATTGTAGTGCTTTAGTATTTAATATACTACTCATGTAATATCTTTTGATGGTGTCTAGTAAGACGCATTTTTGTGTATCCTTTCAATTTTTACAATCTATATAAGGGAAAACTGTGAATGCATTGTGTCATTTTGCCTTTCCCATTTTCTTAGGGGAATCAATAGTACACTTGGTAACATTGTGATCGCCCCGTATGTGATTATGTATTAATTTAGGCGATATTATCGCAAATGCATGAATTGAATAAGTAATAAAGAGTGAGTAGAATATCGTTCCCATGAGGAATTAGTTTACCAAGTATCGCTTCTCTAATATTAATACTATCTAGGCAACCAATAATTAAGAGTAATTTAAAGCAATTAAAGATACAAAATTATAAAAGACAAAAATACAGAAAAAAACATGAAATTAAGAGGGAAAAGAGAGAACAAAGCACACGAATACAAAACACATTACGGATGTAAATACATGAAATTAGAATACTAGGGATCTGACTTCACTTAATTCAACAATTTATCATAGACAATATAGTAGTTTTGGGACCTTCATTCTAATTAATTTCTAGTCATTCAATTAATGGGGAGAATCCTTTAATTAATTAAAACTCAATTCCTTGGCGAGTTGATTCTCTTTAATTATCAAAGCCTAGTCAATTCCTTGATCTAAACTCTAACTCTTAAAATCATGACCTTCACTCTATAGATTCTCATGAAAAATACCACAATTCTCCCAGACAACCTATAACTTCTATTCCTAGATAATTATAAATCATGACACTTATTATTTATGGTCTAAGTCATATACAAACCTCTCGATTCTACACACATCTCATTAAATCAATTTATGAGTGACCAATTCATAAAAGCATTAAAAATCATAATAAGCACTCAAATTGAATAGAAAAGAAATAAATTAAAAATCCAATCTTAATACATGTCGATTGAATCAAGTTACATCTTCACCCTAGAAACACACGTATTTAGCTACTCATGACGAAAGAGAAGAAGAGATAGGAAGAGAAAAGAGAATTCATCATGATAGAACCGTAGAGAATAAACCAAAGCGCCTTCAATGGTGATTTGATTTCCAACTCCATGAGAGTTCCATGATGGTCCCTGATGCACACTTTTTAATTGTTGCATTGCAAACCCAAGTGCAGGTTGTCTCAAGTAATAAATTTCTCAGTGAGTCCGAGGTCGATCCACACGGAATTGATGAAAATTAATTATGGTAAGGTAAATATTTTGTTACTACGGTAAAAATTATTTACTTGGGTAAAATGACGCACTCTTGGTAAATAAAGTAAAAGTAAGATTAATTCCTTTTATAACTCAATTAGAATCCTCACAAAATGGAGGTTCCAATCGAAAAATACAACGTTAAAAGTCCATTAAAATAATAAACGTAATTATATTATGTTTCCTTTAATCATCTATTAATATCATCACTCATAAATGGGATCAAGCATTCACTTGTGCCAATATTTTGTCTACAATAAATCAAGATCTCCACTTTACAAGGAGAGTTTCTAACACCAACACTTGTAAATGGGTTAAAGCATTCATTGTGCCAATCTCTTGTGTACAACAAATCAAGAACTCTACTTTACAAGGAGGATTTCTAAATTGATTGGAAACAAAATACAATACGAAATAAAATAATATACGTAATTATATTATATTTCCTTTAATTATTACCACCACTTATAAATGGGTTAAAGCATTTACTGTGCCAATATTTTGTCTACAATAAATCAAGAACTCCTCTTTACAATGGTAGTTTCTAAATTATCAGAAACAAAATATAACACGCATAATAACTACTTAAAAATATAAATCATTAAAGCACAAGAGAGGAATAAATCTAACCTTATTTTATTACCAAGAGCTTCACACTTTGACCCAAGTAGACTAAAACTTATTTACACATAAACTAGAAAAGAGAAAAAGAGAGAGAAAGAAAATTGGAGGGAGACTTAGGAGAGGAGCAGGGCACTGCCCAAAAACCCCTCTCCGAATTCTCCTCTCCAAATTCTCCTTTACGCTTCTGAATTGTGAATCTCCGTCGAATTCTATGGCCTTTTTATAGGCAAATTGTGTCACTGTGGCTACAGTGGCCACAATTAAACAAATTGAGTCATAAACGTCATGAATGACGTTTTTCCATTTGCTTTTTCTTTTTTTTTTCTTTTTTTTAAAATAATAATTGAGTAAATGCACAGCCGTGCATCCAGTCATTTTTTTATTTTTAAGAGAAGTAGTCTTCATGAAAGTTGTAGGCCTGAATATTTGCTTTAAAATGGCTTTGGTTTGAGTCCAAAATCATGCCTAGAACTCAAGATATGGTCTAATTACTGCAGAGTGTTTTAGACCCGGTTTCAGCTCCTCTATTCTAACTTCAAAGCCCAATATCACCTCCAAGGAGTCCGATTCTGAAAAAGTGTTCAACATCAAAGTTGTAGGGAATTGTCTAAGCTTTCCTAAAATACCAAAATCACATCAATCAGATATTTGCAACTCAAATTATAGCCAGTTTACTAAACATTGCCAAAGAGATGATTATGGTTAATTTATGCAATAATTTATTTAATTGTCCAATTTGGCTCAAAATCATAAAATGTGTCAAAACTAACTTAATTAAGCCTAATTGAACCTTAAGAAGCCTAGTGAGAGGA
Organism: Ormosia semicastrata; assembly: GCA_029884595.1. Taxonomy (NCBI): domain Eukaryota; kingdom Viridiplantae; phylum Streptophyta; class Magnoliopsida; order Fabales; family Fabaceae; genus Ormosia; species Ormosia semicastrata. The sequence continues at coordinate 85,837,745 of JAQQTO010000060.1, forward strand.
TTACAAAATGTATAAAATATAGTGTTATCAAATTCCCCCACACTTAACTTTTGCACTCCTGGGCAAAACACAAAAGACAAAAATCAAGGAATAAAGAAAAACAACACAAACTCAAAAACTAAAAACTCTAAAGGATTCAATGACTCAAGAAGAGCAACTAGACAATCAAGGGATCAAAACAGTCATGAGGTAACATTTCTTCGCATCTCAAACCAACAAGTAAGGAAACTTCAGTTGAAAAGAATGAATCAAGAATGATAGATCTTCACAAGATTTACTCTCAATCCCTCAAGTGTTTAAAAGGTAGGTATTTCACTCAATTCAACTCATGAAAATTGCACTACCATAAGCTTGCTTGTCTTCTATTTCTCCACTACTCAAAACACATGCACACACAAATCATGAGGACTTTATTCAAAGTTGTAATGGGGTCAAGGTAAAGGAGGAGGTAATATGGATATGACAAGTTAAATACTAGCGAATAAAAGAGCATGAGAGCTGAGTTCAATTAACAAGCATGAAAGTTCATCCTAACTCCACCTAATACAAATTCCCTTTACATATTCTTTTCCTTTCCTTTATTATCTTGTTGACCCTTTTCTTTTTACATTTTTTTTATTTTTTTTTATTTTTTATTTTACAAAAAGAACATCATATATATACATTTTTTTAACCATTCTGCACACACACCCCCACACTTGTTCAAGAACTCATCGAATGACAAAACTAATATTCTCTTATTCCCTAAGGTCAAGTAAGAACATGATTTTTCTTTTAAGGCACATAATGAGTTCGAAACAAAGAATAGTCAAATAAGCTCAAAGGGGTTAAGCAAAGGAAAATATGCACAAGGTTGGCTATTTGGCCAAAGTAGTTAATTCAAGAAATACCTCAATCATTTTTATGTATGCATATGAAAATATAGTTTCAAAAAAAATCAAAGCAAGTTCCAGAGTAACAATTCCATGAGTGAAATTCACACAAGAAAGAAGAGAATAGTACAAATGTTCAATCTATTCATCAATAAGCTCAAAATCTCACAAGGCATAATTCTATCATTCTCAGTCCACCAATTCAACATCCATAACAAAGTATGTGAATTTTAAGAAAGAAGACAATTTACTCAATCATGCAAATTTTCCTTGAATCCATTTGCTATTTCCACACAAACTAGTTGTCTACCCTAATTAAGATGCATCTCAAGAGTAAAATTTACTCCTTACTCTGCCATCCTTAACTAGTTTAGTAGTTACTGACAAACATATAAACACAACAAACATATTAATACACACACTTCCTAAAAAAAATTTTTTTTTTGGGTTTTTACACAACTCTATACATGACAAAAAGAAACACACTTACTATTTTTTTTATACATTTTTTTTACACAACTATCACAACTATCCTTCCCCCCAACTAGATCACAACATTGTCCTCAATGTTAAAAAATAGAAAGGAAAAAGATAGAAGATAGTACCTGTTACCGCAATTACTGAAAAGAGCAACCTCACATAAATATAAACAGAAACAAAGTATCACCAAAGATTGAAATTATTTATACAGATGGAGTGTCTTGACTGGCTTCTTTTTCTTACTGCTTCGCACATTTCCTTCGGACCACTTCTAGCTGAGCTGCTACTGGATCAGTGCTGTCATAAGAAGAAGATATACAAGAAAATATATACATGTAGTTGTGATTGTGGCTCACATCTTTCTCTGGTTTTACGTCCAGTAACGGCTTAAACGCCTTCTATGAGTCGAGGATAAGCTTCCCATCCAATTTTCTTATAAATTGACAAACAGGGTCTTTTTGAGTCAGATTCCCAAGACTGTAACACGCTTACTTGCCTTTGAAGAGATTCCACAAATTAATAAATTCACACTGCACAAATTCACAAGAATGCGTCTCAAGAGTCAAAAAGATTTCATCTAATGACTCCTTACTCAGGCTATTCTTTAATGAAAAATATTTTATCTTTTTTTTATTTGCGGAAACCATCCACAAAGAACAACTTCGCTTGTTACAAGAAAAATTGACAATTTTGGCAAATCAAACCATAAAATTGAAAATTAAAAATTCATTAGGAAAATGATCATTGATAAGTGCGATTTCAAAAGGTGAACCTATTGTAAGTATGGACAAATCAACAACAAAATTTTAGGCTCATTTTGAATTCTTGAAGCAACAAAATCCACCGAATCAACCTAGAATTACAAAAACTTGTTGAGAAAATCGACAAATGACCAAAAGGTCAAAATAAAGTTGACTATTTAAAAAGAAAAGAAAAACAAACACTAAGACACACAAAATTAAGAAGAAAAAGAGAAAACAAAGTTTTTTTAAAATTCTTTTTTGTATTTTTTTTTAATTTTTTTTAAATGAAAACACATGAAAATAGAATACTAGGGATCAGACTTCACTTGATTCAATAATCTATCATAGACAATAGAGTAGCTTTGGGACCTTCCTTCTAATCAATTTCTAGTCATTCAATTGATGGGGAGAATCAGTAATTTAAAAACATTTAAAGGCAAGACTTTTACTCTATGGATTCTCATGGAAAAATACCACAGTTCTCCCACATAACCCATAACCTCCATTTCTAGATGGTTATAAATCATGACACTTTATTATTTATGGTCTAGGTCATATGCAAACATTTCGGGTTACACAGATACCCACTAGATCAATTTATGAGTGGTCAATTCATAAAAGCATTATGAATCATAATAGGCACTCAAATTGAGTAGAAAAGAAATTGATTAAAATTTCAATCTTAATACATGTCAATTGAATCAAGTTACGTCTTCACCCTAAAAACACATAAAACAAAAGAAAAGAAAAGAAAAATAAGAAAAATAAAAATATATACAAAGATGTGGTATAAAACCACCACCAAATAAATTTTACAAAGGTGAGGAATAAACCAACCACCAAATAAAAAAATAAAAATGGTGTAGTAGAAACCAACCACCAAATAAATAAAAAAAATAACAAATGTGGGGTAATAAACCAACCACCAAATAAGTTAATAAACAAAAATAAAAAATAAAAATAAAAAGTTAGTATGCAGATAAATTAAAATATTAGAAGTGGGTAAAGTAAAAAAGTTAGATAGTTAGTAAAAAAATTAGTAAGTTAGTAAGTCAAGTAAACAAAAATAAATGATGAAAAAAAAATAACAAAAATAAATGACATAAAATAAATGACAGAAAATAAATAAATGACAAAAATAAATAACAAAAATAAATGACAGAAAATAAATGATAGAAAATAAAAAAATAAATAACAAAAATAAATGACAAAAAATAAATGACAAAAAATAAATAAATGACAAAATAAATAAATAACAAAAATAAATGAATGAGAAAATAAAATGACAGAAAATAAATAACAAAAAAATGACAAAAAAGTGCAAAAAAATAAAATAAAGAAAATAAAGTGAAAAAAATAAATTTAGAATATGAAAACCATAGAATCGGCAAACCGATTTTTTGCTCCAACGAGAGAGAAGAGAAGAAGAAAGATTATTTCATTAATGATTGCAGATTATAGAGAGATTAGGGAGAGTTCCCCCACTAAGTTAGTATGTATAGAAAAAAAAAGGGGGAAATACCCCACATTTGTTAATATGTACAAAAAATAAAAGAGAGATTTCTCCCACAAAGTAGTAAGGACAAAAAAAAATAAATAAATAAAAATAAAAGGGAGAGAATCCCCCCACTGTTAATATTTACAAAAATTAAAAGGGAGAATTACCCCCACTGAGTTAGCATATACAAAAAAAAATAAACGGGAGAGGTACTCCCACTAAATTAGTATGCAAAGATAAAAGGGAGAGATTACCCCACAATTAGTATGTTAGTATGTACAAAAATTAAAAGGGAGAAGTTCCCTCACTAGACAAGAAAATAAAATGGAGAATTAACTCCACTGTTAAATTTTTTATTTATGTTTTTTTAATTATTTTTTTTGGTTTTTTTTTGGGTGGTCACGGGTGTGACCACCTTTTTTTTTCTTAATAATTTTTGTTTTTTTTTAAATATATAAACTTTTTTTTACTTTTTTTTTTTTACTTTTTACTTTTTTTTACTTTTTTACTATTTACACTATTCACACATCTTTTTTTTAATTTTATTATTATTATTTTTATATTATTATTAAAAAAATTATTTTTTTATTTTTACTTTTTTACTATTTATACTATTCACACATTATTTACTCTATTCATACTATTCATATTATTCACACAAATTTTTTTTATTTTTTACTATTCATACTATTCACATTACTATTCACACATTATTCACACTATTCATGCACTATTCATATACTATTCACACACTATTTACTTTTTATTATGTACAAAAAAATATTTACACCAAAAATTTATTCTTCAAAACAAGTCCCCGGCAACGGCGCCAAAAACTTGATGCACACTTTTTAATTGTTGCATTGCAAACCCAAGTATAGGTTGTCTCAAGTAATAAATTTCTCAGTGAGTCCGAGGTCGATCCACAGGGAATTGATGAAAATTAATTATGGTAAGGTAAATATTTTATTACTATGGTAAAAATTATTTACTTGGGTAAAATGATCCACTCTTGGTAAATAAAGTAAAAATAAAATTAATTCCTTTTATAACTCAATTAGAATCCTCGCAACATGGAGGTTCCAATCGGAAAATACAACGTTAAAAGTCCATTAAAATAATAAACGTAATTATATTATGTTTCATTTAATCATCTATTAATATCATCACTCATAAATGGGATCAAGCATTCACTTGTGCCAATATTTTGTCTACAATAAATCAAGATCTCCACTTTATAAGGAGAGTTTCTAACACCAACACTTGTAAATGGGTTAAAGCATTCATTGTACCAATCTCTTGTGTACAACAAATCAAGAACTCTACTTTACAAGGAGGATTTCTAAATTAATTGAAAACAAAATACAATACGAAATAAAATAATATACGTAATTATATTATATTTCCTTTAATTATTACCACCACTTGTAAATGGGTTAAAGCATTTACTGTGCTAATATTTTGTCTACAATAAATCAAGAACTCCTCTTTACAATGGTAGTTTCTAAATTATCAGAAACAAAATATAACACGCATAATAACTACTTAAAAATATAAATCATTAAAGCACAAGAGAGGAATAAATCTAGCTTTATTTTATTACCAAGAGCTTCACACTTTGACCAAAGTAGACTAAAACTTATTTACACATAAACTAGAAAAGAGAAAAAGAGAAAAAGAGAGAGAAAGAAAATTGGAGGGAGACTGAGGAGAGGAGCAGGGCACTGCCCAAAAACCCCTCTTCGAATTCTCTTCTCCAAATTCTCCTTCACGCTTCTGAATTGTGAATCTCCGTCGAATTCTATGGCCTTTTTATAGGCAAATTGTGTCACTGTGGCAACAGTGGCCACAATTAAACAAATTGAGTCATTAACGTCATGGATGACGTTTTTCCATTTGCTTTTTTTTTTTTTAAATAATAATTGAGTAAATACACAGCCGTGCATCCAGTCATTTTTTCATTTTTGAGAGAAGTAGTCTTCATGAAAGTTGTAGGCTTGAATATTTGCTTTAAAATGCTTTGGTTTGAGTCCAAAATCATGCCTAGAACTCAAGATATGGTCCAATTACTGCAGAGTGTTTTAGACCCGGTTTCAGCTCCTCTATTCTGACTTCAAAGCCCAATATCACCTCCAAGGAGTCCGATTCTGGAAAAGTGTTCAACATCAAAGTTGTAGGAAATTGTCTAAGCTTTCCTACAATACCTAAATCACATTAATCAGATATTTGTAACTTAAATTATAGCCTGTTTACTAAACATTGCCAAAGAGATAATTACAGTTAATTTATGCAATAATTTATTTAATTATCCAATTTGGCTCAAAATCATAAAATATGTCAAAACCAACTTAATTAAGCCTAATTGAACCTTAAGAAGTCTAGTGAGAGAATTACAAAATGTATAAAATACAGTGTTATCAGCTCCTCCTCCTTTCCTGGGGCTCATCCCCTCGCTGACTTTGAGCCTCTAAAATTCTATATTTTTATGTATTTTTTGAATCAAAAGAGAGCTCCTTTTATAAACTTATTTTCCTACTTTTATAGGAAAGCTAACAGCTTTTTGTTTCTAACTTGCATGATTTTTCTCACCCTCTAGATGGCCGAATTTACCCTTGATATCAACATATAAGTTGTATTATTTTGTTAGTTTTTTAATGCCACAAACGGTACGTCGTTCTGATCTTTGGAGCCTAATATATGACTCAATTAATGAGTAATAGTTAGGATAGTACATGAATCTGAATTTTGCTCCAAATCATATCTCTTTGAGAATCCTTATCTAATCTCCAATCTAAGATTTTACATCAAATTAGAACTCTAATAAGCATCTAAGAATAGGATAAGAATCCTTCAAATATTTATCTTTAGGAATTTCTTATTTTTGTACAAAATCTGATGATTTATCTTAAAAATTCAAACATGACTAGGTGAAGAGATAATTATTTAAAAATAAATTAAAAATAAATAAAAATAAACAAAAACTAAATAAAACTAAATTAAAAACTTTAATAAATAAACTCAAAAGATGAATGTATTTTACACTCATCATATTGTAACAAAGGTGAAAAATTGGAATGTGTAAAATAAAGATAGAAGTGACAATGAGAATGCCTTGTTATGTACTACTCTTTGATTATCTTTCGATGGTGTCTGGTAGTATGATTATTTTGCATGTTTCCTTTCAATTTTTACAATCTATAGGGGAAAGCCATGTATCCACTATGTCACTTTGTCTTTTCCTTTACCTGGGGGGTATCAATAGGGTGCTTGGTAACATTGTAAGAGAGGCACAAATTAGGAATGTGGAATATAAAGCTAGGCAGTGACAATGGGAAGTGTAATGCCCTTGGAAATATGTTAGACTTGTATATAGTTACAAAGGTAGCCTAATACTTGCTTAACAAGCATGTTTAATTTTGTGGTCTTCTGAGCACATTTATTCACTTTGCTGCAATACTATGTGTGAAAAATAGTTATTATTAGCCTTGGAATCGGCTTAAACTTCCTAGTTAGTAGAAATGAATGTGGAGAATTTGTTTCTAGGTCACAAATGTGTGGAAGATGATGTAGTTAAAGTTTAAGGTTAATCAGAGTTAGTGTGATATTTTTAAGCATACAGAGTGTGTGTTTTAATGCTGGATTGACTAGTAGTAGATATAGAAAAATATAAAAATGGTGAAATAATATTTTTGATGAATCTTAGGATTTATTTTAAACTTGTTGGAAGTTAGGAAACTTGATTTGGTGAAATCTAAGTGTTCTTAACAGATCAAGAATTATAATTTTGGCACTAAAGAGGCTAAGTGCCTCAAAGTTACTTCTCTTTTCTGCCTTGACTTTATATTTGTAACACCCCGATTTTTTGTTTTTCTTAAAATAAATGAGTTTTATAATATTTATGAGTTTTTATGAATTTTTAATTATTTTAAATATTTTAATATTATTTTGATTATTTTAATATTATTTTTGAAATATATGTCCGAATTTAGTTTTTCTTAAAAATATATGAGTTTTATAATTTTTATGATTTTTGAAAATTTTTCTAGATTTTTTCTGAGTCTGTGATTATTTTAATATTATTCTAAGTTGTATGTGTGCTTGAGGCAGACCCGGAAAAATAAAAATTTTTCCTGGACCAGAAAGTTCTGGACTCTCAAGGCGGGATCGGGGGATCTTATTAAACCCAAAACCGGGAACAGTTGACTGAGATTTTCTATATCTGAGTTTTCTATTATCCATTGTGTAATAATAGCAGTAGCTATTATCCATTGGGTAATATTTGTTAGAAAAATATCTTGTTGACTAAGCTAGTGACTCGACGTTACGACTCACCATGCTGACTTAGCTGTTTTAGAAGATTTTATGATGACTCACCTAGTAAATATCTAAGGATAAATATCTAGGAATAAATATCTATCGAGAAAATATCTTAATAAAATATCTCAAGTGTAATTATGAAAGCAAAAAATATCTAAGAGTAATGATGAGCCATCATTACTAAGCATTTTGACTAACCAATAAGAATTGGTCAAACATAGTGGCTGGACTTTATTAGGAACCATTGGATGGAAAACCTTGATGGAAAAGCCTTAGATCATCACCATTGATCTAATCAATGATGTGAGAACAAACTTGATAAATAAGCTTATGATATCCACCTTAGATTTAATCAATGACTAGGAGATGAAATTGATTTTTAATGGTTAGATTTGTGAGTTGAGAAACTAGATAATCTAACTTAGTTACTCAAATAGCCTAATTAGTAACTAAGTAAAACTAACTTAGTTTGTAAATACTTAGAATCTATAGTTACAAGAAAATATCTAGAGTTTCTAGAATCATTACCTATGCATGACAAGAGTATGATTTAATCATTTAATTAGATAGTTATAATGTAACTAAATGATTTAATTAAATTAGCCTATAGGTAACTAAGTGAATTAATTAAATTAGTTTAAGTGTAACTAGAAAACAATTTAATTAAGACTTAGTTAGCTATCCTAAGTGAACCCCACGACCATAAGGCTATTTTACCAAGTTCTAGATTCATTTTATGATCAAATGATGACTAGCTTATGACTTAAGCCATGTGAAATAATTATTAGGCCATGTGAGTAAAAATTCTATCTTGTTAAGTTTCCTATCCATGCATTGCACAGCTATGCACTTGGAAACAAGGTTATTCTACTATGTTTCAAGCTTATCTAAGTGACCAATGGATGACACCAACTGACATAGGCCATGTGCATGCATATGATAGCTTTCTATCTTGCTAAACAAATTTCTATCTCTCCATTCACTCACCTCACGGCTGCACACTTAGAAAATAGCCTATTTCATTTCATTTCCTTACACTTTGTGACACAATCAATTCTCTCATCTTTTCTCCAAGGCTACTCCACGGCCAAGACATGCAAATTGGACTTTGCATTTTTTTTGCTAAACACTTTGTGACACAAAAACCATTCTCTCTATTCTCTCTCTTCCAATTATTCAAGAACACCAAGAACAAACACCATGAACTCCATTTTCTTTCTTTCTTGAACCATTCTGTCTCTACTCCTAAATCCCACTTCCAATCTTCAATAATTTTATACAACCTTAGATCTTGAACCTATGCACAATCCTAAGATACTTTGTAGTTGAGATCTTAGCCTAGTTCCATCATCTTCAACCTTGTTCTCCAAGTTGAAGATCAAAAAGTTCCTACCTTGCTCATATAAGGAGCTCACGGCCTCACTCCATAAATCACCTTCCAAGTTTGTTTAATTTCAACCAATCATACTTCTTGAATCCTCACATCATTCTAAGCCTCTTTGATGTTGAGACTTTGGTCTAAATCCATCATCTTCATGCTTGAATCTTGGATTTAAGTTCTAGGATTTCAAGGTAAAAATCTTGAAACTTGACTTTTTATTTGATTTTTAGAATCCTAAGGCCATATTTGATCTATGGTCATCTTAATCAAGCTTTAGATACTAACTTGTATGTGTTTGCTGTGATTCTAAGATCTATGTGGTGGTGAAAGATTGATACAAAGAGAGTTTTACAAAGAGCTAGGAAGCATCAACCAGGTAAGAGGGAGATTAACCTCATTGGCCATATGTGGCGGTGAAGGAATGGAATTGTTTGTGTTTGTGAGTGAAAAATTCATGTGAGGATTTATTCACTCGATTGTGTAATCATTGGTTTGTGCTTGTTGGATTATGTTGTGTAATTGATTTATTGCTTTGATAAGTATGCATGATTTGTATATGTGTTTGATATGCTTATAGCTTTGATAGTATACTTGCCTATATGAATTTGGAAGCATGATGATACTTGTGTAATTTAAGATGTGATTCACATGATGAGAAAATTTGTATAAAGACTCCAAAGAGCCTAGAAGCACACGACCTCATCACTACAAAGAGGACTAAGGATTCTAAATTATTTTCCAAATTGAGGATTAAATGCTTTTATAACAAGAAATTTAATTAAAAAATTTTATAAGGATTTAAAGTGTAAGGAAATCAATTATATATGAATTTTGAAGCAATATGTGAATTCGGCCAACATGCCAATTTTTGGTGTCCAAGATCCAAAACTATTTTACTAAGTGTAGACTTAGGTGTTTTAATAGTAAGAATTCAATTTGGTAAGTTTATGAATTTAAAAATGATATTTTAGAATTAAAATTAACTTAATTAAGGCTATGTAGTAAAATAAAAGCCAATACTTAAAATTTACTAACGTATAGCTCACCATTTGGGTTTTAAAGCGCATTAGGAAATTTTGAGCTGTAATGTCCTAAGTAAAATTAAGAAATACAATTTTCTGGAAAATAGTAGAAAATATTAATTTTAAGGGGACTATATTGTAAATATTATTTAAAGAGAGACTATTTTGAAAATATTATTTAAAAATGGACTATTTTGGAAATATTATTTAAAGAGAAACTATTATGTAAATATTATTTTATAGAAGGACTATTATGCAAATAATGAAAATAAGGTTAATTTTTGAGAAAAATCTTATTTTGGACTTAAAATATTTTAGAAATACTTTACATGATTAAAAATACGTAGAAAAACTCTTACGCGATTTAAAAATAAAAATTTTTAGCTATGCGATTGAGAAAACATTTTAAAATCTTTACACGATTGAGAAAATGTTAGAAAATTTTTACGCAATTTGAAAACGTAACAGAAATGTTACGCGATTGTGAAAATGTGAAAATATTGTTACGCAATTGAAAGGAACAACGAGTTGTGCCGTAAGGCCAACATATTTAATCAAGTGATTTGTAATTATGGAAACTGGAGTATTGGACCCGAGTGGATCTTTGATATTATTGATTGTATGGGCGGTTATATAATATCATAGATACTAATGGTATTGGACAACTATATGTGCATGTGTAGTTACGTTAATATCATTGGGAATAGTATAACGGTACTTTGTTTCAATTAAAAATGTTTTTGAGCAATATACTGCGATATAGCCATGTGACGGCGTGTGAATATGAAATACTATGTGATCAAAGACAGTATATGATTGAATCATTTATCATGCATAGAAAAGTGTATTCACTTGATTTGTCATGGCGTTTTATGCCCAAGGAGTGGACGAGAACTTATAGGATAGTGGGAGGCATCCTGGGGATGTCAGGGCGTGGTGATTCACTTATTGACATTGAGTTAGATATATATATATATATATACCCCTGGCCGTGAACACCGATTGCAACTCACTGACATCCCGACAAACACTATTGCTTTTCATTATCCAGCATAGACTGTCTTTTTAGGGGGGATAGATCGTCTGGGCGTTCATCTCTAAATTTAAGTAAACTCCATGGAGTAGGAACTGATTTCATTGAGCATATACATAGTCAGCATTAATGCTGTTGTAATATAATATGATTGTGGTATTATCATTATGCCTGATATTGTGTTGCAAATTTCTTGAACTGTTTATCTATTAAATATCCTGACTATATCTGCTGATTTTATATTAATCTATGGATTGTATGTATGGAACAACATTGTTGTTCGTATCGTTTCTTTGTGGTATATGATGTAGGGGATCCCACCTCTTCGCTGTTTTATTCTGTTTGTTTCTATTTTATGTTTACGTCTGCAAAGACCACGATGGCGGCAAGGAGGAATCAACTAGGTTTCTTTAGACTACAATTTCTTGAAGGCGCTGAGGCTTGGCGTGTCCATTGGGACCCAGCGTATATAGAGTATTGTGGTGACATTTCTTTATCCGCTAGTAGGACTTGACATGGGGTTATTACGACATCTTTTATAGTTGCTTATGCAGAGTTTGTTTTACCTATCAGGGAGTTGTGGAATGACTTTCGCTATATTCCTAGAGGGGACTTCGATTTATGTAACATCCTGAAAATTCACTTATTTCATTATAAATAATCGTTTTATCATATTTATGATTTTCGAGAATTTTTCTAGATTTTTTTGAAAATGTTAAATATTTTAATATATTTTTCATTTTGCGTGCACACTGAGTAGTGTCAGTGTAACACTCCAGAAGTTGATTGTTTCATGATAAATACTCATTTTTTAATATTTGTGATTTTTGATGATTTTTGAGGAATTTTCTGGAAATGTTGAATATTTTAATATATTCTTCATTTTGCGTGCCCACTGAGCGGAGCTGGGAAAACAAAATACTTTCCCTGAGGCTGAAAAACTTTGGACTGTAGAAACATCGATGGGGAATCTCATTAAACTCGAGGTGGGACACAATTTACGAGGTTTTCATTTTTTTAACATTTTATCTGATAAAAAAATCGCAGTATATTTTATTATCTGTGGAATAATAAAATATTATTATGCTAACTGTAAAATTTTGTCCACTGAGAAATAATTCTAATAGATTATTTCTATCTAGTTATTTTTATGACATCATTTAAGTGACCACACACTTCACTTTATCGAGGAGCGTGCGAAGCTTCTCAAGGAAGCTCCAAGGAAGCTTCTAGGAAGCTTCCTCCCCACCCACTTTCACTCTCTCTCCTCCCTCTCATTGTGCAGCATAATTTGGGGGGGGATATCTCAATGCATTCTCCCATTTTCTCTCATACACGCTGGCCTCACTCTCCCTCACGCAGCTCACTCTCTTCCTCTCTTCTTCCACCCACACACCTCCATTGTTGAACCTTCAAGCTTCCATGCTCAAGCCAATAAAGACCATTGTCTTTCCTCACCATCTTCAAGCTTTCTTCTTGGTGGAACTCTTCTTGGCTCTGCCATTTTCGTGGTTGGAAGCCCAACACCAAAGCATCAAGCTTTAAGGTAAAGCTCTCAACTTTCTTCTCCCTTTCTCCCCATTTTTGTGGTCCATGGTCACATTGGTCACTATGGATGCCATTTCCACTCTTTGATCTTGATTTGTTGGATTTGAACCCACAAGGATCTTGTGGTGGTGAAGCACGAAATTCCAAGGACAAAAGGAGTTTGCTTTCCTTGTTCTTCACTAAGGTAAGAGGAAGATTATTCTCTTCAACCTATTTTGGTAGTAAGAAGCTCTTTGTTTGCATGATTAGTATGTTTGCATGTTGTTTATAATGTGTTTATGCTTTTAGATTGTTTGTTTATGTATATTGATATATTGGATTGGATTAGAATGCATGAAATGGAAGAAATTGATGTCAGATTTTCCCTTGGGTAGCCACGGTTTTGAGGCCCAAAATTTGGGGTTCTTTGTGAACAATTGTAACAATTAGAATTTCTGACCATTTAGTACAATGTCAATATCCGTCGAATTAGAATTTCTGACCATTTAGTACAATGTCAATATCCGTCGAATTAGAATTCCTGACCATTTAGTATAATGTTAATATCCATCGAATTAGAGTTTCTAACCATTTAGTACTTTCGTCGGTTCAACGTGAGAGAAACTTCTCCAACGTCAATACCCGTCGAATTAGAATTTTTGACCATTTAGCACAACGTTAATATCCATCGAATTAGAATTTCTAACCATTTAGTACTTTCGTTAGTTCAACACGAGAGAAACTTGTCCAATGTCAATATCCGTCGAATTAGAATTTCTGACCATTTAGCGCAATGTCAATATCCGTCGAATTAGAATTTCTAACCATTTAGTACTTTCGTTGGTTCAACATGAGAGAAACTTCTCCAATGCCTATCCATCGAATTGGAATTTATGCTGATCTTCTAGCATATTCGACAACTTAATGCATCATTCGACAGAACTGATCTTGATTCGATAGAATCTTCATTCGACAGAACTTGACTTTTAGCCATTCTCGTCAAATAATGTTTTTCCTATCAACATTGATTCTGTCAAATTGAAACTTACCCATTTCCATCACCAAATTACATTATGGATGACATCTTTCATCATTCTGTCATATTATTTTTCGTCGAAAGGTAGCCTCACATTTGTACACTAGAGGCATTTTCTTCGTCGGATCCAAAATTAAAAATTTTACAGCTAACACCTAGTGATTAAATTAATGGTAATAGGATGCAAAGATTAGTAAATTGGAAAATTTAATTGTACTTTGAGATTCATAAATTTTAAAGAACAAAGAATGATAGTTTGCCTTATAATTTAGAGCAATTTTTGGAATAAAGGAAGAACAAGAGTGTGAGAAGGGCTGTGAGGAACTTAAACTAAATATTCTAAGAGAGTTAACGCGAGAACATAATGGAATTAAATCATAACTTTCATAGTAACTTTGAATAGTATGTATTCACTTGTGAGATTTCGATATTGATTCGTAACGGCATGTGAATTTGAATAAGTTATGCTATCATTGTGAATCTATATATATATATATATATATATATATATGTATGCATTGAATCCATATGCATTAAGCATGGTTAAAGCATGCATCGACATTGCGATTATGGAACCGAAGTACTGGACCAAGAAACCTCAGGTAGACTATTTAGTCAGATGTGGTTTGCTTTTATAACCAGAACCATCAGGTAGACGATTTAGTCAGAAAGGACTGGTTATCAAAGGAAACCCAGTTAATAGTGATACAATGTAGTCGTATGGGCGATTATATAATATGACTGATGCAAATGGTATTGAAACAATTGTATAGATGGTTGCTTCAATACCGTTAGGAATGGTACAACGGAGGGTTGAATCCCATTGAATATGTATTTGTGCATTATACAGTTATGGCGTATTATGCCTAGGAGTGGACGAGGACTTACAAGATAGTGGGGTCTTGTATAGACCTAAGGGACATTAGGGCACGGTGTTTCACTCGTGATCAAGTTATCACCTTATATATATACCCATGGCCGTGAAACACTGTTGCAATGCACTGGCAGCCCGACATGGCACTATTGCTTTCCATGGCCCGATGTAGACTGTCTTTTGAGGGGGGACAGATCTTCTGGGGCGTTTATCTCTGAAAAACCTTGAGTTAGCTCCATGGAGTAGGAAATGAGTACATTGTACATGAGGATGGTCAGCATACACATTGTGCATATGAATGGTTAGTCCACATATTATCATGGGCATGGTTAACATACATATTGTGGAAACATAAATACTTGTTATATATCTATAGTGAATACTTGTTGTTATAATGCTGTTGATAATTATATTATCGTGGTATATGTTTTCTGAAAATATCTATGCAATTGATAACTTGAACATATTTGTAATATCTGTATGTGTGGAATGACTTTGTCTTTCGTGTTATGTTTCTTTACTGCCATCATAGGTAATGAAAGTAGAATGTCTTACCTCTTTTCTGTATTTGTTGCTATCCTGTGTGGTTTTTGGTTAAAGTCTGTAAAGGAGGCGAAGTCGAATCTCTTAAATTTCGCTATGGTTTGATCTTCTGCGTTTGGTAAGGACAACTTGAAGGGATTCTATTGGTTTTGTCATAATTGAATTCACCGAAGGTGCCAAGGCTTGGCGAGTCGACTGGACCGACAAACGTATGCGATTTGTTGGGAATCTGACCTTGACCGTGAAGAGGACTGTGATTGAAGACTTTATCCCGTATCTCTCACTACACCAGTATGCCCGGGGTTGCCTTACGCATTCAGGATCTGAGGGAGTTCCCAACTCCTTAGTCGTAGATATGTTGTGGGTAGTTTATACTTTATTTTGCATTACCTATATAAAGTATATTTTTGGGTATATGTATGTTTTAAGGTGATCATCCAGACTTAAATGTTACTAATTGAGTACATCTTATAATTCATATTTTAATTGGTTGTATATGTAACTATTTATTCGTGGCTCCTATTTTCCTCATATGCGAAATAATTAATTTATTTTTGGAAAATTTGTTGTTTGACAATCGTAACGGGCTGAAATTTAGTGACCGTGACATAATTATGATTGTGCCATGGTTATTAAATCAAGAGGTGTTGCATTAGGTGGTATCAAAGCTCAGTTCATCCTGTTGTGCCGGGGTATGGACTGACTATGCTTAGACATGTTAGAAGTTTCTCCTTATGTTGTGTACTTCCTTGTCTTTTGAATTGAGATGTTGGGAAAGGAAGACATGGCTTGCCATAGGTTGAGTATTGGTAGCTACTGTTGCACAATTACATGATATTGAGTACTGGCCCACTCAATGTGTAATGTTCTGTGTCTATAGGAAACTATGACTTCACTTAGGCGTATTAAGGTAATAGGAGTTCTTTAGAAAGAAGCTCAGCTGGTATGATTGAACTTACTTAGGATCTGTTTGCATTTACACCCTTACTGTGTTACCTCTAGAATTGCTTGAGCCATTGGGTTGGAAAAAGAGTAGTTAAATAAGATTTGCAAAGTTGGTGGACTGAGGTGTCCAAGAAGTTTTCAAAAACCAATTCTCTTTGGAAAAGAGTATCTGGCGTAAGTTTGGTTCGAGGAGCTACATAAGAGTCAAAGACTTACAGGAGATCGCGCCACAGAAAGCAGAATGAAGGAGCTCAAGTTAGAGTCTTTTGGGTTTGTCTCGTTGGGTTGTGTGACTTATTGTGTTTGGTTTCCGAAAGGAGACAATATTGTTTAGACTAAATGCTTTTGATTTTCCTTATAGTTTGATTTGTTTGTCCTTGAAAGAAGACAATGACTCGAAGTAGACATAAGCGTGTGAACGCGGGGAGTGACGATGATGGTATGACTACGGTAACTGAAGAAATGCAAAGAATGGTTAATATAACTACACGCCAGGATCAGAGGGCCGCACAACAGCAGGAATTGGAAGTCGACTTTGGGGTGACTCTGGACTACCTAAGTTCCAAAGGAAGAATAAAAGGATGATCAATCAGTTTAAGCAGAAACTGTATTCGAGGCAAATGAAGGGACAACAGCAACGACAAACGTATAAAGGGGATGCAAGTAGTAGAAAATCCAAACTAGTACCTTTATCGAAATATAAGAAGTGCGGAAAGAACCACTTAACAAGGGACTGTAAGATTAAAGGAGTAATCTGTTTCAAATGCAGAGAGCTAGGACATGTGGCTAAGAACTGTACTTCATAGAGGATGAAGCCTTTCGTTGGAGATGTATGTACTTCAAGGTCTCACGGAGAAGGAAGACTTAAATTCTTAAGTGGAGTGGAAACATCCAAGACTGAAGACCTGAACGAGGGAGCTCGTACTACAACCGATGACCCTGTGACTTTCCTGTATAATTCCGGGGGTAACCTGTTTCTTTATGACGTATGACTGTATGAGTCTATTAAGGTCGTTTGAATCTTCATCATCTTTTGACTAAGTTATTTCTACTTCTGCTACTAAGAACTTGTTGTTGGTAACCTAGTTGTTTAAATTATCCTATGACTTGTTAAAAAACTGAATCCTTCTGGTGATCTGATTTGTTTACTTCTTTTACAAATTGGATGTAATGTTAATAAAGGGATTGGTTATCTCCCAACCATATCCTATTGAAATAATCCAATGAAGTTTTAAGAGTTCGTTTCTGGAGTTGGGTTGTCTGTGTATTTACTTCCTTTCGACCCGAATATTACTATCCTCGTTTGTAAGCCTGCTCTCATTGCAACAAGTTTATTTAAAAAACTATCCTAATATTGTTAGAAATTGGAACCCTTTTTACCAATTCAATCATCTACTTTCTTCATGAATAGGCTTGATCTCACGAAGGAGATTAATCGTTTTATAAACGAGTTTCATCATTTGAATTCCAACAGAAACTTAGTGTTTCTTGAGGAGCATGCGAAGCTTCTCAAGGAAGCTCCAAGGAAGCTTCTAGGAAGCTTCCTTCCCACCCACTTTTCACTCTCTCTCCTCTCTCTCATTGTGCAGCACAGTTTTGGGGGGGATATCTCAATGCATTCTCCCATTTTCTCTCATACACGCTGGCCTCACTCTCCCTCACACAACTCACTCTCTTCCTCTCTTCTTCCACCCACACACCTCCATTGTTGAACCTTCAAGCTTCCATGCTCAAGCCAATAAAGACCATTGTCTTTCCTCACCATCTTCAAGCTTTCTTCTTGGTGGAACTCTTCTTGGCTCTGCCATTTTCGTGGTTGGTAGCCCAACACCAAAGCTTCAACCTTCTACTCCTTTTCTCCCCATTTTCGTGGTCCATGGTCACATTGGTGACTATGGATACCATTTCCACTCTTTGATCTTGATTTGTTGGATTTGAACCCCCAAGGATCTTGTGGTGGTGAAGCACGAAATTCCAAGGACAAAAGGAGCTTGCTTTCCTTGTTCTTCACTAAGGTAAGAGGAAGATTATTCTCTTCAACCTATTTTGGTAGTAAGAAACTCTTTGTTTGCATGATTAGTATGTTTGCATGTTGTTTATAATGTGTTTATGCTTTTAGATTGTTTTTTTGTGTATATTGATATATTGGATTGGATTAGAATGCATGAAATGTAAGAAATTGATGTCGGATTTTCCCTTGGGTAGCCACGGTTTTGAGGCCCAAAATTTGGGGTTCTTTGTGAACAATTGCAACAATTAGAATTTCTGACCATTTAGTCCAATGTCAATATCCATCGAATTAGAATTTCTGACCATTTTGTACAATGTCAATATTCGTCGAATTAGAATTCCTGACCATTTAGTACAATGTCAATATCCGTCGAATTAGAGTTTCTAACGATTTAGTACTTTCGTTGGTTCAACACGAGAGAAACTTCTCCAATTTCAATATCCGTCGAATTAGAATTTCTGACCATTTAGCACAATGTCAATATCCGTCGAATTAGAATTTCTAACCATTTAGTACTTCATCGGTTCAACACGAGAGAAACTTGTCCAATGTCAATATCCATTGAATTAGAATTTCTGACCATTTAGCACAATGTCAATATCCGTCAAATTAGAATTTCTAACCATTTAGTACTTTCGTCGATTCAACATGAGAGAAACTTCTCCAATGTCAATATCCGTCAAATTAGAATTTTTGCTGATCTTCTAGCATATTCGACAGCTTTATGCATCATTCGACAGAACTGATCTTCATTCGACAGAATCTTCATTCTACAGAACTTGACTTTTAGTCATTCTCGTCAAATAATGTTTTTCCTATCAACATTGATTCTATCAAATTGAAACTTACCCATTTCCGTCACCAAATCACACTATGGCTGACATCTTTCATCATTCTGTCATATTATTTTTCGTCGAAAGGTAGCCTCACATTTGTACACTAGAGGCATTTTCTCCGTCGGATCCAAAATTAAAAATTTATCACCTAACACCTAGTGATTAAATTAATGGTAATTGGATGCAAGGATTAGTAAATTGGAAAATTTAATTGTACTTTGAGATTCATAAATTTTAAAGAACAAAGAATGATAGTTTGCCTTATAGTTTAGAGCAATTTTTGGAATAAAGGAAGAACAAGAGTGTGAGAAGGGCTGTGAGGAACTTAAACTAAATATTCTAAGAGAGTTAACGCGAGAACATAATGGAATTAAATCATAACTTTCATAGTAACTTTGAATAGTATGTATTCACCTGTGAGATTTCGATATTGATTCGTAATGGCGTGTGAATTTGAATAAGTTATGCTATCATTATGAAATATATATATATATATATATATATGTATGCATTGAATCCATATGCATTGAGCATGGTTGAAGCATGCATCGACATTACGATTATGGAACCGAAGTACCGGACCAAGAAACCTCAGGTGGACTATTTAGTCAGATGTGGTTTGCTTTTATAACCAGAACCATCTGATAGACGATTTAGTCAGAAAGGACTGGTTATCAAAGGAAACCCAGTTAATAGTGATACTATGTAGTCGTATGGGTGATTATATAATATCACTGATGCAAATGGTATTGAAACAATTGTGTGGATGGTTGCTTCAATACCGTTGGGAATGGTACAATGGAGGGTTGAATCCCATTGAATATGCATTTGTGCATTATACAGTTATGGCGTATTATGCCTAGGAGTGGACGAGGACTTACAGGATAGTGAGGTCTTGTATAGACCTAGGGGACATCAGGGCGCGGTGTTTCACTTGTGATCAAGTTACCACCTTATATATATACCCCTGGCCGTGAAACACTATTGCAACGTACTGGCCGCCCGACATGGCACTATTGCTTTCCATGGCCCGGCGTAGACTATCTTTTGAGGGGGGACAGATCTTCTGGGGCATTCATCTCTGAAAAACCTTGAGTTAGCTCCATGGAGTAGGAAATGAGTACATTGTACATGAGGATGGTCAGTATACACATTGTGCATATGCATGGTTAGTCCACATATTATCATGGGCATTGTTAACATATATATTGTGGAAACATAAATACTTGTTATATATCTATAGTGATAACTTGTTGTTATAATGCTGTTGATAATTGTATTATCTTGGTATATGTTTTTTGAAAATATCTATGCAATTGATAACTTGAACATATTTGTAATATCCGTATGCATGGAATGACTTTGTCATTCGTGTTATGTTTCTTTGCTGCCATTATAGGTAATGAAAGTAGAATGTCTTACCTCTTTTCTGTATTTGTTGCTATCCTGTGTGGTTTTTGGTTAAAGTCTGTAGAGGAGGCGAGGTCGAATATCTTAGATTTCGCTATAGTTTGATCTTCTGCGTTCGGTAAGGACAACTTGAAGGGATTCTATTGGTTTCATCATAATTGAAATCACCAATGGTGCCAAGGCTTGGCGAGTCGACTGGACTGACAAACGTATGCGATTTGTTGGGAATCTGACCTTGACCGTGAAGAGGACTGAGATTGAAGACTTTATCCTGTATCTCTCACTACACCGGTGTGCCCAGGGTTACCTTACGCATTCAGGATTCGAGGGAGTGCCCAACTCCTTAGTCGTAGATATGTTGTGGGTAGTTTATACTTTATTTTGCATTACCTGTATAAAGTGTATTTTTAGGTATATGTATGTTTTAAGGTGATCATCCAGCCTTAAATATTACAAATTGAGTACATCTTAGAATTCATATTTTAATTGGTTGTATATGTAACTATTCATTCGTGGCTCCTATTTTCCTCATATATGAAATGATTAATTTGTTTTTGGAAAATTTGTTGTTTGACAATCGTAACACGCCAAAATTTAGTGACCGTGACATAATGACGATTGTGTCATGGTTATTAAATTGAGGGGTGTTGCAATTTATCTTTGGCTCGGATTTATATTCGCCGAGACATTCCTAGCTAGGGAATTTGTCTTCTAACAAGGGCTCATATCTTAGGTGTTATGTTTTTTTTGGGTATGTAAAGATAATGAATGTGCAGTTGTAATAAACTCTGTTTAAATGAAAAATATTTTATTCAATTATTATATTTTGAGTTACTTTAATTTCATCAATTTATGTTATTCTACAAAAAAGAGATTTTGAAACTCGTATTTAGGTAATATTAAATGTTTTATAACTTGGGAAATTAATTAATTATCATTAGTTCGTATAAATGTGATACTCTTCGGAGGGGGTGTTACAATATTCCTTCAAAATGAGATATTTCTCTCATTTTCTCACCACTCTCATGGTTGCCACAGGGAAAAACAAAGGAAAAGAAAATAAAGGAGCTAGAGGAGGAGGAGCATCAACTAAAATGGAGGAAGAAGATAGAGGTGAAGAGGAGCTTCTAAGTTCTTTCATTTCTGGTCAATAAAGGTAGGGGGAATTTTCTATTCATCTTTCTCTTTTGTTTCTCCTTATGTGATGTTAGGTTACATGAGTAGAGGGAAAGGGATTTGGTGAGAAAAATTGTGTTCTTGGCTTGATTCTTGACTCCAAGAGTTGAGTTTGAGTGTTTTCAACTTATTGTATGTGTGGTTGCTTGTTTTAGCTTGGTAGATTTCCATAAGCCTCTTTGATCAGAAAGTTGGTAAATGGGGTTTTCTTGTTAGAAATGAGCATAAATCCATAGTTTGATAAGTTTAATTTAGTATTTGAGGAGTATAACATGTTAATGGAACTTGTTTGTTATTGGAAATCCTTTAGGATTGATGTTTGAGTTGAAGGAAAAGGGTTTGTTCCTAATGGAATAGTGACCCAATCTACATAATTCTGCAGATTTTGCTTTGGGCAACCAGCGCTTGAGCGTTGGGAGTTGTGTGCCTGGGCGTCCACTGCCTAGAAAGAATGTGGCGTGCTGCTGTGTTGCCAGCGCTTGAGCCCCCATAGTAGAGCGCCTACGCACGCGTTGAGCACTAGACTTGTGTAACACCCACCGTAGGGTATCATATTTATGTTACTTATTTACTAAATTACCCCTTTATTATAAAATAGTGCTTTGTAATGTAAATACAAGTTGTAAAATTTCTTAATAACAATAAGATAAACTTAAGGGTAAATAAAAACATTACAACATCATCACAAATAATTTACATCATATATACACAAGTCATAGTATTATCATCCTTAAATATATACAGACCGGGTTTTCAAAGTATTTAAACATTACTTAAAACTAACATACTGCCCAAGTACTACTAAACACCAGAACCCTCAGACGGGTCCTCCTCAGATTCCTCAACAGGTAGGAATCCTATTTGATGCGAAGTCCTATGGACAGGTGTCCGCGTAGACGACACAATACTAATCGTACTAGGGGTATGGTAGTAAGCTCCCCAGTACTGCCTAATAGATAACGGAAACTCTAAGTGTACATTAATATTCACACTAAAGTAAGGGTTTCCATGATAAAGCCTACTCAGAGAAATGTTCATATCTCCTATATAGTAAATATACTCTCTATCTAAATCAATGTGCCACGCTTCCAATCCACCACGAAATGTCAACCTCATATACCCTAGAAAATTGGGCATCTCCATCATCTCAGAACTCTGCTTCCTCTACAGGAACCTGCTCCTTTTCTAGCCTTCTTGTGCAAGTCCTTGATCAACGTCTTTACCAATATAAATACAGTACAAAAATAGGCATACAAAGAGGTGAGATCACCTACGCCAATACCAGTATGGTAGCAATGGAGATAAACACATACAATAAATCATACCATAATTACAATCATGCCATCAACATTATTTATCATCACATCAAATGTAATAAACAATAATTACGATCAAGCCCTCAATATTTCCAAATATTCAATAATTCAAATATCTCATAAGTATCAATATCCAATAGTTATGTATATGCACACAGACTTAATTTCCTACTCCATAGAGCTAAAACTCAGGTCAGAGAGAGTGATCGAAAAGAACTGTCTGTACCAACATACCTCAGACCACGTGCTATATTTCTTATATGTATTCGCACATCTAGCATATACACTACAGTCTTTATCAGCTCTTGATTAAGAATAGTGTCTCGGGTCAGAATCATTGGTGTGTTGCATCGGTCAAACCCATGGTCTAGAAGAGCTACCAACTGCCCCCTGTAAGCAACCCGCACCCCGATGCCCCCAAGGTCAACAAGTGACTTACGCTACGCTTATCGCACCCACTCAAGAGGTGCATTCTCTCCTAGACAAATAGCCTCATACAGTCCATTGGACCTTTCCAATGCATGTAAAATGCACAATTCACAATTCAATTTCATCAACTCATATTCAGGGTTCATTCATTGGTTCAACAGTATTATTACTGTATTCTCATTGCGTAATCATATTTTAAACCAAAAATATGATTTTTCTCATTTAATACCAAAAGATAACTTTATTTTTGATATTTACATATTAGTCCCTCTGTAACATAATATTTATATTATAATCCCTCTCTTAGAAAATATTTGTAATATAGCCCCTCATTTATAAAATATTTGTAGTATAACCCTTCATTTATAAAATATTTGTAGTATAGCCCCTCCTTAAATAATAATTATAATATAGTCCTTCTTAAAATAATAATTGCAATATAGCCCCTCTAAAAGTAAAAATTATAATATAAACCCTCTAAAAATCAGTATTTCTACTGTTTCCCAGAAAATGGTAATTCTTCATTTTACTTAAGATTTTACAGCTCAAATTTTCCTAACGCGCTTCAAAACCCATAGGGTGAGCTATACATTAGAAAACTTCAAGTATTGACATTTATTTTCATAATTGATTATTTAATTACATTAATTCATTTTCTCACAAGTCTTTTGCTTGCTACTGAATTCAAACTTTTCCAAAATGCTTTTCTTCTCAATTAAACCTTTAAATCTACACTTAATAAAATAATTTAGTTCTGCATTATGAAAAATGGCATGTTGGCCAAATTTTCATTCTTGCTTCAAAACTCATTGTAATTTATTTTTCTAACACTTTAAATCCTTGTAAAACATCTTAATTCATTTTAGTGTCATGGAACCTTTAATCCTCAATTTAAAATCATCATTTTAGGACTCTTGGTCCTCTTTAAATTAGTGAGGCCATGTGCCTCTAAGCTCTTTGGAGCTCTCATGTAATCTTTCTATCATGTTGTTCACATCCTAATTTACACATATATTTGCATGCTTCTAAAATCATACATACAAGCATTTTATCAAAACTATAACCATACTATCACGCATGCAATCACAAACACTAAATCATAAATAACACAATCACAATCAAAGAAACATTAAACAACAAGTGAATAAACCCTTATGGGTTTTTCACCATACACAACCATCTCCTCACCACCAACACTTGGTTGGTGAGGTTAAATCTCCCTCTTACCTTTTGAAGACAAGATCTTTAAACTCCCTCCTTCTCCTTGTTTTCGTGTGAACCCAAATAAAATCCCTAAAATTCTTAAACAATTACCAAAGTCATACTAAAGGCTTAATAACAAAGAACCATGGAACAATCATGGTATAGAAAATCAAAAACTCAATTTAAATCCATAAAATCAAAAGTTTACCTTTAGGGAAGTAAACCAAAGCTTGGATTTTGAAGCACCAGGAGTGGGATTTTGACAAAACTTTCTAAATGAAAAGTGTTTAGAATAGGGTTTAGGTTTAGGAAATGTATAGAAGTAAAATTATAGAAGATGGGTACTAGGTTTTTAGAGGGCTAGCCGAAACTCCAAGGAGAAAAAAAAGAAAAGAAAAAGTGTTCTTGGTGTTCTTGGGATTTTTGAGAGAAAAGGAATGCTTAGCTTTTTAAGTGAGAGAAAAGTGAATATTGAGAGTGAAATGAAGAGAGTGCAACCGTGTGAGAGTGTATAGGAAAGATTAGGAGATAAACTTGATAGTAAAATATCTTGTTGTGTTCACATTAGGAAAGCACATGGCCTATGTCACCACTTGGTCATCTAATGGTCACAAAAGACCATTCAAGAAGGCTTGAGAAGCCTCCTTGGCCATGTGGCCTTCTAGGAAAACTAACTAAGTTTGTTTTCAATTTTAATCCTAGTTACTCTTTAATCAAATAATTACTAACTAGATTAGGTTTTATAGTTACACTTAATTAACTATCTAATTACATAGCTAACTAATTAAATAGGTCATTGCATATATCATGCATAGGCTTCTAGATGAAATTAGGATATTTAGTTAGTAACTAGATCATAACTAATTCGTAACTAAGTTAGTTCACTTAGTTTCTTAATTAAACAATTTAGGTAACTAAATTAGGTTTATTTAGCTACTTAGTAACTAGTCAAGCCATTTTTATTGACTAAATCCTAACCATTAAAATTAACTTCATCTCCTAACCATTGATTTAATCTAAGGTGGATATCATAAGTTGCTTTATCAAGATTGTTCTCACACCATTGATCAGATCAATGGTGATGATCAAAGGCTTCTTTATCAAGTTTTTCATGCAACGGTCCACAATAAAGTCTATGCCACTATATTTGACCAATTCCTATTGGTTAGAAAAGTCCAACCACCATTTTTGACTTGTTTCTATTGGTTCATTTTAAATTAGGTTATAGAAAATATTCTAAGCACATTTTCTGTTAATTAAATTATATTGGGTTCAATAATTTATAGCAGAAGCTGCTATAAATCAAGCAATAGATTATTATTAGTGAAATATTTTTATTTCATTGATAAATTCTAAAAATTAAAAGATTATTTTCTGTGTCTCTCAGATTCGAGTTTAGTAACCCGTCTCCGAATAAATCAAATAAGATTTTTCCCGGCCCGAAAATTATTATTTTCCTGACCCGGAGCAAATCTCACACAACGATCAAAAACAATCTTAGAACAGTCAAAATATTTTTCTGTAACATAGAAAACACAAAAATAGTATAGTTTAACCATTACTGTAACATAGCCAAAGTTTGGGGGTGTTACAACTCTCTCCCTCTACAAAGAAGTTTCGTCCTCGAAACTTGCTCAAAATAAATATGGATATTGCTCTTTTATCCTATCTTCCAACTCCCATATGGCTTCTCTGCTTACATCGTTCCAAACTATTTTAACTAATGAAATTTCTTTACCTCGAAGTTGCTTTGTCCTTCGATCTTCAATCTTGACTGGAAACGTCTCATAGGTTAAATTTTCCTTCAGTTGTACAGTGTCTGGTTCGATGACATGAGTATGATCAGAAATATATTTCTGAAGTTGTGATACGTGAAATACATTGTGAAGATTTGATAGTAGAGGTGGTAATGCGATCTGATAAGCTACCGGAGCTACCCGACGAAGTATCTGATACAACCCGATAAACTTTGGAGTAAGTTTCCTTGACTTAATCACTCGTCCAACTCCAGTCATAGGTGTCACACGTAGAAATACATGGTCACCTTCTTCAAACTCAAGCGGTCTTCGTCTTTTATCAGCATAACTCTTTTGTCGAGTCTGAGTCGTCCTCATCTTGTCTTGAATCATCTTCACTTTCTCAATTGTCTATTGTACAAATTTTGGCCCTACTACAGCACTTTCACCATCATGATACCAACATAACGGCGTTCTATATCATCTCCCATATAATGCCTCATAGGGTGCCATCCTTATGCTCGAATGAAAACTATTATTGTATGTAAACTCTATTAATGGTAAAAACTCATCCCAACAACCAGTTTGCTCTAGAACACAAGCTCTCAACAAATCCTCCAATGACTGAATCGTCCTCTTTGACTGACCATCTATTTGTGGATGGTAAGCAGAACTTAGATGTAGCTTTGTTCCCATCGCTTCTTGCAAACTATTCCAAAACCTTTATGCAAATCACGGATCTCGATCAGAAATAATACTGGATGGTACACCATGAAGTCTAATAATTTCATTGATGTACACTTGGGCCAACTTTTCCATTGAGTACTTAATATTAATCAGCAAAAAGTGCGCTGACTTTGTAAGCTGATCAACAATTACCCATATAGAATCGTGACCCTTTCGAGTTCTTGATAGTCTAGTTACGAAATCCATTACTATGTCATCCCATTTCCATTCAGGAATAGGTAAAGGTTGCAACATTCCTGATGGTCTTTGATGTTCCACCTTGGCCTTCTGATAAACTAAACAGGATGATACATATTTGGCGACATCCTTCTTCATTCCTTGCCACCAATATAGCTGTTTCAAATTTTGATACATCTTTGTGGCTCCTGGATGCATACTCAACTTAATCCCGTGGGCTTCATCCAAAATCAATCTCCTAAGTTCCGGATCGTTTAGTACACAAACTCTCCCTTTAAACTTTAGAATTCCATTAGCACCTTCGTTAAATTCCAATTCTGCTCCTTGACTTCTTGCTTCCTTTGCTTCTTACAAATACTGATCACTATTTTGTCCCACTCGTATTCTATCCATCAAATCATTTGAAATGGTGATCATGTTTAAACACATCTTCCCCGGTGTCATTATAACAGAAGCATTAAGCATTTTTCTACTTAAAGCATCTACTACAACATTCGCTTTTCTGGGATGATACTGTAACTGAAAGTCATAATCCATCAGAAACTTTAGCCAACGCCTTTGTCTCATGTTCAACTTTTTTTGGTCAAACAGATACTTCAAACTTTTATGATCACTAAAAACAGTGAACATTGGTCTATACAAAAAATGTCTCCATACTTTCAATGCAAACACTACAGCTTCCAACTCCAGATTATGAGTCGGATAATTTCTCTCATGTACTTTCAATTGTCACGACACATACGCTACAACCTTACGGCTCTGCATAAGTACACAACCAAACCCTTGGTACGAAGCATCACAATATACATCGAAAGATTCGTTCGGATCAGGTAGAATCAAAACCGGTGAAGAAGTCAGTCATTTCTTCAACTCCTGAAAACTTTCTTCGCATGCATCAATCCATACAAATGGTTGATTCTTTCGTGTAAGTTGGGTAAGAGGTCCTACTATCTTCGAAAACCCCTCAATAAACCATCGATAGTAACCGACTAATCCGATAAAACTACGGATCTCCAACACAGTCTTCGGTCTTTCCCATTCAACAATTGTTTCCACTTTCGAAGTATTAACTTCAATTCCTTCGTCTGATATAATGTGCCCCAAAAATTGAACTTCGCTTAACCAAAATTTACATTTGGACAACTTGTGTAACGCCCCTTTTCGGAAGGGAACGTCACATTGTCAATTACAATGCAGAAATAAAAATTATATGACTTAAGACCCGGTTCATTTTAATAATACGTATATGTACTCGATTATAGTTGGGTATTTAAATTGGTGAGTATATTATATATATATTTTTCGTTGTTGTTATAACAATCATAATTAAAAACCATGTTGACGAAGCATAAATGGGACAAAGAATGAAACAGAAGTAAAGCATACATAGGAATTAACGTTGCATCATTATATGTATATATATATATATATCAAATTGTTTAGTCACAAAGCCTGGTACATCAAAAAGCAAAACTATACCTGCCTCCAAAGGATTATACATAAGTATCCCCACGGTATCAGAATATACAGCCCATTATAGACAAAACATCAGGCCCCCAAAATAAAATACTGGTAGCCCTCAGTAGCTACAAGTAAAGTCAGTCCCTCAAGTGAGGAGGAATCAAGTCAGGATCCTTTTCAGGATCCTCTTCGTGGTCATCCTCAGGAACTTCTTCGGGATCTTCCTCAGGATCTTCTTCGTCAGAGGAAATCACCATAGGAATCGCAGAGTTATGGGACAGGGCCCGAGCTGTGGAACGAAAAGAGTCTTCCCGCGGAGTGAAATAATGGTCACCCCACATCTCGCATACCGGTAGTTGAAACTCCAAACTTAAACTAATACAGCAGGTGAAGACAGGCGGCTCGTGGCGTCTCCAGGCTAGAGATATCGATATATCCCCCGTATAGACGCAATGCTCAGAACCATAGTTGATGTACCAGCACTCTAGCCCTCCCAAGAAAGTCAGGCGCACATCTCCCAAAAATCTCTGCGTGCGTGGCTCCATATTCTTCTGAAGTCGCTCAGTTGAGATGAGGTCAAAAACCAGGGAAGTCGGGAGCTTCCGGTTCCTTGCAGTTATCTTCTATGGAACGCAGTATACGGACAAAATAGTAATGGAGAGACAGAGAAGAGGTAAGACATCCTACCATCATTACCAATTATAGCATCGAGAAACCAAACGGTGCAAAGCGCCCATATAGCATTTATGACAACAATAATGGTAATAAACATTCAATAGTAATTATGATCAACCAAACAGTTCCAGGCAGTCGTATACATATAGATATATCAGAAGTAGAACAGTTCTAATTATAATAACAATGTATGTCAGATAATTCATGGACTCACCATGTACACGTGCCCTCAATAACCAAAATCCAACTCCATGGAGCTAGACACAAAACAGTCGGAGAGAACGATCAGGAGGTATGTCTGTATTCCTTGGCTGTCCAAGCCCTCGAGTGCTATAATTCTCAAATTATCATCGCGCACATCATGACATTTTATAAGGCATTCTACACAGATCTCGATATAGGACAGCGTCTCGGTCCGGATGCATCGGTCTGCCCCACGGACAAAGAGCTACCAACTGCCCATTGCGAGGTACCCGCACCCTGACGCCCCCAAGGTCAACGAGTGACCTACACTTGTCTATTCGCACCCGCACAAAGGTGTGGTTCAACTCCTAAGCTACAGGCCTTAACCAAGTCCAACGAACAATCTCTTTCTTTTTGTTCAATGCCTGACACAATCATACTCTTCATGACCAACTAGGTCCATCATGCTTCAAATGCATGTCATATCATTTAACAACAAGAATTGATCCCATTCACGGATCCACAACAAGCCAATAGTACATTTTAAGGATAACCACAATTTCCATTCATAGTCATGATAGAAGTCAACCATTAAATTCATTATGTGCCTCACAAGCTCACCCATACTCATGTTCTTCCCTGTTTATGAATCCCTAATTAATTTCTAGTCATCCAATTATTTATGATTTATGTGCTTTTATTAATCTAAGGGTTTTGAGTCCAGGAAGATACACGGCCAGAATCACCAACAAAGTCACAGATTTAATTGCTAGGTATTGGGTGATAAACTATACTTGTGAATTCGACGGAGACAATGTATGTAGTGGAGGATTGAGGCTGCCACTCGATGAAAAATAACATGGCAGAAGGATGAAAGATGAGAGAACATTTTATAACAAGATTGGATAAAAATCAATTTCTGTCGGATGGAGGTTCTGTCGAACGGAGATCAAAACTGTCAAATTTTTCCAAAAAGTCAGCAGAAATCCTAATCCGACGGATGTGGGTGTCGACGTTGGAGAAATCCCCCAAGGGTCGAACCGACTAAAAACACTATGGTCAGAAACTCTAATTCGACGGATCTTGACATTCTACTCGACGAATATTAACTTTGGGAAGCTTCTGTTAAATGGACAAGAAATCTACTCGACGGGTATGTCTCTCAATGGGTATTGGCATTCTAACTCGACGAATATGTCACTCGATGGATGTGGTCATTCAAATTCGACGGATTTTGCATTGGAGGAGTTTCTCTCCTATGTGGTCAGAAACTCTAATTCGACGGGTTTGGCCTGAAGATTAATTTCGACGGACATGGTCAGGAGTTCATACTCGACGGATTTTGACATTGCACTAAATGACCAGGAATCAAATTCGACGGGCATGGCCAGGGGTTTATACTCGACGGATTTTAACATTTCACTAGATGATTAGGATATCATATTCGACGGGTTTGGCCAGGAGTTCATACTCGACGGATTTAACATTTTACTAAGTGATCAAGACATCAAATTCGACGGGTTTGGCCAGGAGTTCACACTCGACGGATTTTAACATTTCACTAGATGATTAGGATATCATATTCGACGGGTTTGGCCAGGAGTTCATACTCGACGGATTTTAACATTTTACTAAGTGATCAAGACATCAAATTCGACAAGTTTGGCCAGGAGTTCATACTGTTACTAGTTTTCACATGAAATTTCCAAATTTCTGGGCTCAACACCGTGACCATCCGAGAACCAATCGGAAGTCATTCCCTTCCATATTACACGTTCCAATACATCCAGATATATATCAAAACACACAAACAATCAAATAACACACATACAATACAAACAACATTCAAAAATAGAATGACCCTCAACACCAATCACAGACGTTCCTAAGTGCTAAAATAGGTTGAGGAGGGGTGTCTTCCTCTTACCTTAGAGAAGCATAAGGAAAGGTTGCTCCTTTTTGGTCAGGATTTCGTTTTCAACTTCCAGGAAATCCTTAAACATTTAAACTTGCAAAATCAGAACCCAATATTGAAATGAATACCCATGATCATCAAAATGACAGTGGGTTACTAAAATGAGAAGAGAGGAAGAAAAAGCTAAGAGCTTTACCTTAAAGCTCCAACCTTTAAGCTTCAAAGACGTAAGAGAATGAAGATGGAGGAAATACAGAACTTTGAAGATGATTTCCTCAATGATGGTGGTCCTCCAAACACAAAATGGTGCAAGGGGTGTGACGTTTTTTTGAAGAACAAAATGGAGATGTGGGTGGACGGTGTTGCTGCTGTGGGGTGAAAGAGAAGAGAGAAGGATCAGTGAATAGTAGCTGCGTATTGGGAGGAGGGGAAATGTTAGGAAGAAAATGAATTAAACCCCTTAATTCAAACATGCTGCACAAAATGGGAGGAGAGAGAAATAATAAAAATAATGGTTGGAGGAAGCTTCCTTGAGAAGCTTCGCGTGCTCCTCGATAAAGTACATAGTAAGCTTGTCTCCAAATTAAATACATCTGACAGATGATTAATTACACTGTGGAATTATTTTCTCAGTGAATAAAATTTACAATTGATGAAAATAATATTTTATTATTCATCAGATAATTTTATGATACTGCAATTTTATTTAACAGATAAAACCTTAAAAAATACAAATCTCGCAAACTGTGCCCGGCCTCGGGTTTAGTAAGATCCCCCGTTGACACGTTGATAGTTCAAAGTTTACCAGCCTCAGGGAAAATATTCTATTTTCCCCGGCTCCACTCAGTGTACATGCAAAACGAAGAATATATTAAAATATTCATCATTTCCAGAAAAATCCACAAAAATTCCTAAAAAATCATAAATATTGTAAAATGATCGTTTATAATGAAATAAAGAATTTTTGGGATGTTACAAAAATCCCTTCTAAAAAGAAATTTCGTCCTCGAAATTTGTATACCTTAGAATAACTGTGGGTGTTGCTTCTTCATCTTGTCTTCCAGCTCCCAGGTTGCATCTCCTGTCACCTCGTTCCAGATTACTTTCACAAATGCGATCTCCTTGCCTCTTAATTGCTTTATCTTCCTATCCTCGATTCTTACAAGAGACGTCTCATAAGTTAAGTTTTCTTTTAATTGTACTGCATCCGGTGCTATGACATGACTTGGGTCAGGAAGGTATCTTCGAAGTTGTGACATATGGAAAACATTATGAATGTTTGAAAGGAAAGGAGGTAAGAATATTTGGTACGCCACAGGACCTACACGACGAATGATTTGGTATGGTCTAAGGAATTTAGGAGTGAGTTTTCTAGATTTTAAAGCCCAGCCTACCCCAGTCGTAGGTGTGACTTTCAGGAATACATGCTCGCCCTCCTCAAACTCAAGAGGTTTTCTCCTTCGGTTTGCATAACTCTTTTGCCGACTTTGAGTCGTTCTCATCTTTTCCTGAATTATCTTAACCTTCTCAGTTGTCTGTTGTATAATTTCTGGTCCAACAGTAAGGTGCTCGCCGTCTTGGTACCAACACAGAGGTGTTCGACACCGTCGTCCATACAGAGCTTCATAGGGTGCCATCCCTATGCTTGAATGATAACTGTTGTTGTAGGTGAATTTTATCAAGGGTAGAATGTTATCCCAACTTCCAGTTTGCTCTATGGTACAGGCTCTAAGCAAATCCTCCAAAGATTGGATCGTCCTCTCAGATTGACCGTCGGTCTGCGGATGATAAGCAGAACTCAGACGTAACTTCGTCCCCAACGCTTCTTGCAAACTCTTCCAGAGATTTGAAGTAAATCTCGGATCTCTATCCGAAAAAATACTCGTAAGCATACCGTGTAGTCTAACAATTTCTCCAATATAGATTTGAGTCAATCTCTCCAGTTTGTATTTTATGTCGATCGGGAGAAAGTGTGCCAATTTCGTGAGTCAGTCCACAATTACCCAAATCGAATCATGACCTTTTCTTGTCCTTGGCAATCCGACTACAAAATCTATTGCAATACTGTCCCACTTCTATTCTGGAATAGACAATGGTTGTAGTAAACTCGCTGGTCTCTGATGTTCCACCTTAGCTTTTTGACAAACTAGACAAGTCGATACACGTCTAGTGACGTCACTCTTCATTCCATGCCACCAGAACAACTTCTTCAAGTCTTGGTACATCTTTGTTATGCCTGGATGCATACTCAGCTGGCTTGTATGAGCATGGTTAATGATGTATTCTCTAAGCTCTTTGTCATGGGGAATACCAACTCTTCCACGAAACCTCAGAATTCCATCCGTTCCTTCCGCAAACTCGTTTCATCTCCTTGCTCCACTTGCTCTCTCACTTCTTGTAAGAACTTGTCAATCTTCTGCTTTTCCTTTATATCATCCAGTAGCTCACTTGTGATGGTAACCATATTCATGCAAATCTTTCCAGGTTCTAACTCCACAAAAGACCACACATCTCTAAACTGCTCTAGCATATCCTTTTCCTTGATCATCAGGCAGAGACACTGATCATCTTCCTACTTAGAGCATCTGCCACAACATTTGCCTTGCCAGGGTGATACAGAAGTTGGAAATCGTAATCCTTCAGGAATTCTAACCACCTTCGTTGCCTCATGTTCAACTCCTTCTGATCATACAAATACTTCAGACTCTTGTGATCACTGAAAATGTTGAACGTTGCTCCGTAGAGAAAATGCCTCCATATCTTCAGAGCAAAAACTACAGCCGCTAACTCCAAGTCGTGCGTCGGGTAATTCTTCTCGTGCACTCGCAACTGCCTTGAAGCATAAGCCACTACTCTTCCATGCTGCATAAGTACAGATCCTAGCCCTTGGTATGAAGCGTCGCAGTACACTTCAAACTGCTCATTCGGATCGGGTAGCACTAACACCGGTGAGGTAGTCAGTCGATTCTTCAACTCTTGGAAACTTTGCTCACAGCTGTCGGTCCACTCAAAAGCTTAGTTTTTCCTCGTGAGTTGTGTAAGTGGTCCAACAATCTTGGAGAATCCCTCAATGAACCTCCGGTAATATCCAGCTAAACCACGAAGCTTCGAATCTCCGTCATGGATGTTGGTCTTTCCCATTGCAGCACTGCCTCCACCTTCGATGGATCCACTGCAATCCCATCCTTCGAGATCACGTGACCGAGAAACTTAACTTCTTCCAACCAGAACTCACATTTTGACAGTTTGGCATACAATTCCTTCTCCTTCAGAATCTGAAGAACTATACTGAGGTGTTCAGCATGGTCCTCCTGATTTTGGGAGTATACC
Organism: Ormosia semicastrata; assembly: GCA_029884595.1. Taxonomy (NCBI): domain Eukaryota; kingdom Viridiplantae; phylum Streptophyta; class Magnoliopsida; order Fabales; family Fabaceae; genus Ormosia; species Ormosia semicastrata. The sequence continues at coordinate 85,872,621 of JAQQTO010000060.1, forward strand.
AGAATGTCATCAATGAAGACCACAACGAATCTGTCCAAGTAAGGACGAAAGATTCAGTTCATGTAGTCCATAAAGATAACTGGTGCGATCGTCACACCAAACGGCATCACGAGGTATTCGTAATGACCGTATCAGGTATGAAAAGCTGTCTTGGGTATATCCTCCGTCTTCACTCGTATCTGATGATACCCAGACCACAGATCAATCTTTAAAAACACCGCTGCTCCCTTCAGTTGGTCCATTAAGTCATCAATTCTCGAGAGTGGATACTTGTTCTTAATCGTTACCTTGTTCAGCTGCCGATAGTCCATACATAATCTTGAGGTGTCATCCTTCTTGTGAACTAACAGCAATGGTGCTCCCCATGGTGACACACTTGGCCTGACAAATTGCTTTTCCAAAAGCTCTTCTAGCTGTTTCTTAAGCTCAGCTAACTCTGTCGGTGCCATCTTATACGGTGCTATAGACACGGGACCAGCTCCCGATACTAGGTCGATAGCAAACTCTATCTCTCGAGCCAGTGGTAAACAAGGTACATCATGAGGAAAGACTTCGGGAAACTCATTCACCACTGGAATTGTGTTCACATCAACCTCGTTCTCGACTTTCAAAGAAGACAGTAGCATATATCCGTGAGCTCCTTCTTTCAAGAGAGCTTGAACTCGATTGGCCGTCAAAAATCTAGAATTCTCCTTTATGGGAAAAACTATGGTCTTTCTGGAACAGTCTAACAGAACATGGTTGGAAGACAACCAGTCCATCCCTAAGATAATATCTAGTTGGGAAAGGGGTAAATAGATCAGATCGACCGAAAACGTTCGACCTTCAACAACCAATGGCCAATTTAGACAGACTTTGGTAGTAACTACCGGTTTATCAGTGGGGGTAGAAACAGTTAAGTCAAAAGGTAAAGACGACACAGATAGACCCAGTCTTTGCACACAGTCATATGATATAAAAGAATGGGTTGCCCCAGAGTCATACAGCACAGTTAAAAGATTACCTTCTATGGTACCTTCCCCCTGTATCAAATCTTCGGATTCGGAGGCCTCAGCTTCGCTCATAGTGTTGACTCGCCCTCCAGTCTGTGGTTTCTTGGCTCTTGCAGCATTCACTGAAGGTTCGGCCTTCGTTTGATTGTAGTCTCGGGACACGTGGCCAGGTTTGCCACATTTGAAGCAGATGAATCCCTTCATGGTACAGTCCCTTGTGAGATGGTCTTTCCCACACTTCAAACATCTGGAAGGATACACCGTGTTCTGGCCAGTCCGGTTCCCAGTAGAACCTCCACCAGAACTTCCACCCATGGCTTGTTGCCGATTCCCCATAGGTCGGGAGTACGGCTTCTTCTGGAAATGGTTAGCATTGTTACTGCCGCCTCTCTGGAATCTCGTAGGCCCAAAGTTTCTGCTCCTCATGTCTCTAGATTGCTCCAGAGCCTCTACATCACAGCAAGTATCCGATAGTCGTGAGAATTCATTGATCCTCAAGGTGATCACAGCCTTCTTCACTTCATACCTTAGTCCTTCTGTAAATCTTCGATATTTCCATGCTTCATCTGGTTGGTTCTGAAAGTACGTCAAAAACTGTGACAAGTTTTCAAATTTCGCTGCGTACTCGCTAACAGTCATATTTCCTTGTCGCAGGTTGAGGAATTCCGACTCCTTCGCATGCCTTGCGCTCGCAGGAAAATACATATCCAAGAACTGTTCCTTGAATAAGCCCCAAGTAATCTCTCGGTTCATAGCTTCCAAAGATTTGTCGCACTCCATTCCACCAATTTTCAAAGCATTGCCTACAAGCATAAATGTAGCATAGTTCACCTTCTTGTCCCTACAGCACTCATTCCTCGAAAAACTTTCTCCAATTCCTTGATCCACAGACTAGCCTTGTCCGGATTAAATTCTCCTTTGAATTGAGAAGGGTTATGGCGTCGAAACTCTGCTAAATTCTAAGCATCAGCAGTGGCCTCTAGCTATTGAGCAGCTCGCTCTTGTTGTTGTGCAACTCTCTCTCATCGCCGAGGCTTGCTCGATTTCTTGCGTGTGCAACGGCCTCAGCCATCCTCTGCATCGCTGTAATAGCTACTGCCATATCTTCCCTTCGTGCCATCTTACTTTCTTAGATCAGATTAACTGAAAACATAGAAAAGTCAGTTGCATTCACTAGGAACACCAAACAATACACCTTTACGTATACTACTCAGAGAACACACAGCACAAACAAGACAGACTCAATCACAAGACCCAAAGAAACATAAACTGGGTCTTTGATACCAACTTAAAGTAACGCCCCTTTTCGGAAGGGAACGTCACATTGTCAATTACAATGCGGAAATAAAAATTATATGAGTTAAGACCCAGTTCATTTTAATAATACGTATATGTACTCGATTATAGTTGGGTATTTAAATTGGTGAGTATATTATATATATTTTTTTCGTTGTTGTTATAATAATCATAATTAATAACCATGTTGACGAAGCATAAATGGGACAAAGAATGAAACAGAAGTAAAGCATACATAGGAATTAACGTTGCATCATTATATATATATATATATATATATATATATATATATATATATATCAAACTATTTAGTCACAAAGCCTGGTACATCAAAAAGCAAAACTATACCTGCCCCTAAAGGATTATACATAGGTATCCCCACAGTATCAGAATATACAGCCCACTATAGACAAAACATCAGGCCCCCAAAATAAAATACTGGTAGCCCTCAGTAGCTACAAGTAAAGTCAGTCCCTCAAGTGAGGAGGAATCGAGTCAGGATCCTTTTCAGGATCCTCTTCGGGGTCGTCCTCAGGAACTTCTTTAGGATCTTCCTCAGGATCTTCTTCGTCAGAAGAAATCACAATAGGAATTGCAGAGTCACGGGACGGGGCCCGAGCTGTGGAACGAATAGAGTCTTCCCGCGGAGTGAAATAACGGTCACCCCACATCTCGCGTATCGGTAGTTGAAACTCCAAACGTAAACTAATACAGTAGGTGAAGACAGGCGGCTCGTGGCGTCTCCAAGCTAGAGATATCGATACATCCCCCATATAGACGCAACGCTCAGAGCCATAGTTGATGTACCAGCACTCTGGCCCTCCCAAGAAAGTCAGGCGCACATCTCCCAAAAATCTCTGCGTGCGTGGCTCCATATTCTTCTGCAGTCGCTCAGTTGAGATGAGGCTAAAAACCAGGGAAGTTGGGAGCTTCCAGTTCCTTGCAATTATATTTTATGGAACGCAGTATACGGACAAAATAGTAATGGAGAGACAGAGAAGAGGTAAGACATCCTACCATCATTACCAATTATAGCATCGAGAAACCAAACGGCGCAAAGCACCCACATAGCATTTATGACAGCAATAATGGTAATAAACATTCAATAGCAATTATGATCAACCAAACAAGCCAAGCAACATCGATACATATAGATATATCAAGTACAACAATTCCAATTATAATAACAATGTATGCCGATAATTCATGGACTCACCATGCACACGTGCCCTCAATAACCAAAATCCTACTCCATGGAGCTAGACACAAAAATCGGAGAGAACGATCCCGGGAGGTATGTCCGTATTCCTTGGCGCCTGTGCCCTCGTGTGCTATAATTCTCAAATTATCATCGTGCACATCATGGCATTTTACAAGACATTCTACACAGATCTCGATATAGGACAGCGTTTCGGTCTGGATCGTCAGTGTGTTTGCATCGGTCTGCCCTACGGACAGAGAGCTACCAACTGCCATTGCGAGGTACCCGCACCCTGACGCCCCCAAGGTCAACGAGTGACCTACACTTGTCTATTCGCACTCGCACAAAGGTGTGGTTCAACTCCTAGGCTACTAGCCTTAACCAAGTCCAACGAACAATCTCTTTCTTTTTGTTCAATGCCTGACACAATCATACTCTTCATGACCAACTAGGTCCATCATGCTTCAAATGCATGTCATATCATTTAACAACAAGAATTGATCCTATTCACGGATCCACAACAAGCCAATAGTACATTTTAAGGATAACCACAATTTCCATTCATAGTCATGATAGAAGTCAACCATTAAATTCATTATGTGCCTCACATGCTCACCCATACTCATGTTCTTCCCTGTTTATGAATCCCTAATTAATTTTTAGTCATCCAATTATTTATGATTTATGTGCTTTTATTAATCCAAGGGTTTTGAGTCCAGGAAGATACACGGCCAGAATCACCAACAAAGTCACAGATTTAATTGCTAGGTATTGGGTGATAAACCATACTTGTGAATTCGACGGAGACAATGTATTTAGTGGAGGATTGAGGCTGCCACTCGACGAAAAATAACATAGCAGAAGGATGAAAGATGGGAGAACATTTTATAACAAGATTGGATAAAAATCAATTTCTGTCGGATGGAGGTTCTGTCGAACGGAGATCAAAACTGTTGAATTTTTCCAAAAGGTCAGTAGAAATCCTAATCCAACGGATGTGGGTGTCGACGTTGGAGAAATCCCCCAAGGGTCGAACCGACTAAAAACACTTTGGTCAGAAACTCTAATTCGATGGATCTTGACATTCTACTCGACGAATATTAACTTTGGGAAGCTTCTGTTAAATGGACAGGAAATCTACTCGACAGGTATGTCTCTCGATAGGTATTGGCATTCTAACTCGACGAATATGTCACTCGACGAATGTGGTCATTCAAATTCAATGGATTTTGCATTGGAGGAGTTTATCTCCTAAGTGGTCAAAAACTCTAATTCGCCGGGTTTGGCCTGAAGCTTAATTTTGACGGACATGGTCAGGAGTTCATACTCGACGGATTTTGACATTGCACTAAATGACTAGGAATCAAATTCGATGGGCATGGCCAGGGGTTCATACTCGACGGATTTTAACATTTCACTAGATGATTAGGATATCATATTCGATGGGTTTGGCCAGGAGTTCATACTCGACGGATTTTAACATTTTACTAAGTGATCAAGACATCAAATTCGACGGGTTTGGCCAGGAGTTCACACTCGACGGATTTTAACATTTCACTAGATGATTAGGATATCATATTCGACGGGTTTGGCCAGGAGTTCATACTCGACAGATTTTAACATTTTACTAAGTGATCAAGACATCAAATTGACGGGTTTGGCCAGGAGTTCATACTATTACTAGTTTTCACATGAAATTTCCAAATTTCTGGGCTCAACACCGTGACCATTCGAGAACCAATCGGAAGTCATTCCCTTCCATATTACACGTTCCAATACATCCAGATATATATCAAAACACACAAACAATCAAATAGCACACATACAATACAAATAATATTCAAAAACAGAAAGACCCTCAACACCAATCACAGACGTTCCTAAATGCTAAAATAGGTTGAGGAGGGGTGTCTTCCTCTTACCTTAGAGAAGCACAAAGAAAGGTTGCTCTTTTTGGTCGATTTCATTTTCAGCTTCCAGAAATCCTTAAACATTTAAACTTGCAAAATCAGAACCCAATATTGAAATGAATACCCATGGTCATCAAAATGAAAGTGGGTTACGAAAATAAGAAGAGAGGAAGAAAAAGCTAAGAGCTTTACCTTAAAGCTCCAACCTTTAAGCTTCAAAGACGTAAGAGAATGAAGATGGACGAAATGTTGAACTTTGAAGATGATTTCCTCAATGATGGTGGTCCTCCAAACACAAAATGGTGCAAGGGGTGTGACGTTTTTTTGAAGAACAAAATGGAGGTGTGGGTGGACGGTGTTGCTGCTGTGGGGTGAAAGAGAAGAGAGAAGGATCAGTGAATAGTAGCTGCGTATTGGGAGGAGGGGAAATGTCAGGAAGAAAATGAATTAGACCCCTTAATTCAAACGTGCTGCACAAAATGGGAGGAGAGAGAAATAATAAAAATAATGGTTGGAGGAAGCTTCCTTGAGAAGCTTCGCGCGCTCCTCGATAAAGTACATAGTAAGCTTGTTTCCAAATTAAATACATTTGACAGATGATTAATTACACTGTGGAATTATTTTTTCAGTGAATAAAATTTACAATTGATAAAAATAATATTTTATTATTCATCAAATAATTTTATGATACTACAATTTTATTTAACAGATAAAACCTTGAAAAATACAAATCTCGCAAACTGTGCCCAACCTCGGGTTTAGTAAGATCTCCCGTTGACACGTTGACAAGTCAAAGTTTACCAGCCTCAGGGAAAATATTCTATTTTCCCCGGCTCCGCTTAGTGTACACGCAAAATGAAGAATATATTAAAATATTCATCATTTCCATAAAAATCCACAAAAATTCCTAAAAAATCATAAATATTATAAAATGATCATTTATAATGAAATAAATAATTTTCGGGATGTTACAACTTGGCATATAACTTATTCTCTTTCAGAATCTGGAGAACCACTCTGAGATGCTTAGCATGTTCCTCCTGACTTCGAGAATAAATCAAAATGTTATCAATAAAGACAATAATAAACTTATCCAAGTACAAACGGAAAATCCTATTCATAAAGTCCATGAATATTGCAGGTGCATTAGTCACACCAAAAGACATCACTTGATATTCATAATGCCCATAACGCGTCCGAAACGTAGTTTTAGGAATATCCTCCACTTTCACACGTATCTGGTGATAACCAGAACGTAAGTCAATCTTGGAAAATATTGCGGCTCCTCGCAATTGGTCTATCAAATCATCAATTTTTGGAAGCGGATATTTATTCTTTATCGTAATCTTGTTCAATTGTCGATAGTCTACACATAGACGAGAAGTCCCATCCTTCTTCTTTACCAATAATACTAGAGCTCCCCATAGTGATACACTCGGTCTCACAAACTGCTTCTTCAATAAATCCTCCAGCTGTTTCTTAAGCTCTGCCAACTCCACTGGCGACATCCTGTAAGGCGCCATAGATATAGGTCCAACTCCAGGTACTAAATCAATAGAGAACTCAATTTCTCTTTCTGGTGGTAGTCTAGGTATATCTTCAGGAAATACTTCAGAAAATTCATTAACTATGAAAATATCCTTCAAACCGTCTTCACACTGAACCTCTAAAGAAAACATTAACAAATACCCCTGATCTCCTTCCTTCAAACAAGCTTCTACTTGAGTAGCCGTTAGGAATCTAGAATTCTTATCCCTAGAAAAAAACTAACGTCTTATTGGAATAATCTATCAGGATATAGTTAGAAGACAACCAATCCATTCCTAAGATTACATTAATCTTGGAAAGAGGCAAACAGATCAAGTCCACATAAAAGATTCTATCCCTAACACATACAGGGTAATTTAAACATACTTTTGTAGTTATCACAGGCTTGTTAGTAGGAGTAGCAACACTTAAATCATTGTAGTCACAATTAATCCCAAACGCTCCACACAATCACATGCAATGAAAGAATGTGTTGCTCCCGAATCATATAACACTGTTAAAGGATTACCTTCGATGGCACACTCCTCCATAATCAAGTCCTCAGATTTCGCGGCTTCTTCCCCGCTCATGGTATACACACGACCACTGTAACGCCCCTTTTCCGGAGGAGACGTCACATTGTCATTTACAATGCGAAAAATATAAATATAAATTAAGACCTGGTTCATCATATCATTATTAAACTTATTTGATTATAGTTGTGTAAATAAAATGGTGGTGAATATATATATATATATATATATATATATATATATATATATATTTATATTTATACTCAATAACTAGCTCATCGATTTGGTATTCAAAAGTACTAACATCTATAAATGATGCGTAAGTATGTACATATAATCTTGTCTAATTGAAAGCGGAAAACATAAACTTTGGCAAAAAACATAAAGACTAAACCATACATCCATGCAAAAGATACATCATACATATATATACTGTTTAGATACAAACTATTAGTGAATAATTACATCAAGGCTCATAAAAAAGAAGCCTAAGCTTTACCAGCCCCCAGAAATGATATACAGACCCCCAAAAATAATATCAAGGCCCCAAAAAGACAGATAGCCAACAGTAGCTGTCGATAGGAATCAACCCCTAAGTGGAGAAGGAACCATGTTAGGATCCTCCTCGGGTTCCTCCTTGGGGTCTTCCTCTTCCGAGGAAACCTCCATAGGAGCCACCGATTTATGGGCCAGGGCTCGAGCAGTAAAAATAAAAGAATCCTCCTGTGGGGTGTAATAGCGATCACCGCACATCTACCGGATGGGCAGATAAAACTCCAAACGTAAGCTGATGCAGCTGGTAAATATCGGCGGCTCATCACGCCCCCAAGCCAGTGAGAACGACACGTTGCCCACGTAGATGAAACGATCAGAATTTAGGTTAAGGTACTAGCAGTCTGGACCTCCAAGGAAGGCCAGGCACACGTATCCCAAAAATCCATGAGGTCGGGCCGTCATGATCGGAAGGGTGCTCGTCAAGGTTGGGCTAGAAGCCGTGAAACTCGGGTTCTTTCTTTTCTTCACCCCCGTCTTCAGAGGATCACATATATAGATATACAGGAATAGTAGAAACATAGGGAAAAGAGGTAAGACATTCAACATTCATTACCAATTGAGGCAGTAAAGAACAAATGGCGCATGACGCCCACATAACATTTCAAGAATGATAAATAGCATTAAAATAGATAATAAACCATTTAGCATATATAGGCAACTATAGCAGTAATGAAACAACGTATTGAATTTCCATATGAACAAGTAACTATCGAATGGTATGGCGACTCACTATGCACATGCACATGACATCAAAAACCTACTCTATGGAGCTAAACACAAAACAGTCAGAGAGAATGATTAGGAGATATGTCTGTATCGCGGCTGCCGAGGCCATCAAGTGCTAAAATTTTTGATTTATCAAAATGCGCATCATGGCATTGTACAAGACATTCTACACAGATCTCAATATAGGACAGTGTCTTAGTCTAGATCGTCGGTGCATTTGCATCGGTCTGCCCCACGGATAGAAGAGCTACTAACTGTCCATTGCGAGGTACCCGCACCCCAACGCCTCCAAGGTCAACAAATGACCTACACTTATTTATTCGTACTCGCACAAAGGTGTGATTCAACTCCTAGGCAACTTGGCCTTAACAAATTATCCTACGGACTTTTTCAATGCATGACTCAATCATGCTCAATGCACATAGATTCAATGTATACTCATATGTACATTTACAAATTCACAGTCATAGCATTTCAGGTCTAAGATCACATGTTATGTCATTTATCATCAATATTCAATCCCGTTCAAGGGTCCATACTAAGTCAATAATAAGTTTCTAGGCATTCACACCCTATTCAAAGTCGTTAAGTAAGTCAATTCTTAATTTCATTATGTCACTCGCAACCTCAATCACACTCATGTTCTATCTTTATTCAAAGTTCTTATAAGTTATAAGGCATGCTTTCGTTCTTGGTTTTTCCGCTTTATGAATCCTAATTAGTTTTTAGTCATCCAATTATTCAAGATTATTACGCTTACATTAGTCTAAAAGCCTTGAGTCAAGTGCCCAAGGGGACCTTGAACCTCCAAGAGGCTAGAAAAGCCTCAAATCAATTGCTGAACATGTTACACGGCCGTGTGTAAAATACATGGCCCCGAGTACAGGCCGTGTGGTCATACACGGCTTAGGTCGTGTACTCTTCTGGAGTGCACCAGAAAAACACGTTTTAGTCACACAGGGAGATACACGGCCATGTATCACTCTGTGGACGCAGAAAATCACCAGGAAACTATTCCAATCTTCAAACATCCCAAAATCCATCAATGTACATCAAGAACATGCCATTCAAACACTTAAAATTCAACCAAAACACTCAAACAAAGGGGTTTCCCAAAATGGGTTCCACCCTACTAACAGTACAACAAGTTCTTAACTACCAAAATGGGTTGAAGAGAATGGATCTTCCTCTTACCTTAGTGAAGAACAAGGAAAGCAAGCTCCTTTTGTCCTTGAAATTTCGTGCTTCTCCACCACATGATCCTTAGGTGTTCAAATCCAACAAATCAAGATCAAAAAGTGGAAATGGCATCCATAGTCACCAATGTGACCATGGACCACGAAAATGGGGAGAAAAGGAGAAGAAAGTTGAGAGCTGTACCTTAAAGCTTGAACCTTTGGTGTTAGGCTGCCAACCACGAAAATGGGAGAGCTAAGAAGAGTTCCACCAAGAAGAAAGCTTGAAGATGGTGAGGGAAGGCAATGGTTTGAGTTAGCTTGAGCAAAGAAAGCTTGAAAGCTTAACAATAGAATGTGTGAGTGTGGGAGAAGAAAGAAAGAGAGAGTGAGCTATGTGAAGGAGGAGAAATGAGAGAATAGAAAGTGAAATAGCCCTTTTGTTTTCCCCTTCCCAACCGTGCAGCACCAAAAAGGGAGGATAGAGAAAAGTGGTTGGGGAGGAAGCTTCCTAGAAGTTTCCCTTGAAGCTTCCTTGAGAAGCTTCCTGCACTTCTCGATAAAGTGAAGTGTGTGGTCACTTAAATGATATCATAATAGTAATTAAATAGAAATAATCTATTAGAACTATTTCTCAATGAACAAAAATTACTGATAACGTAAATAATATTTTATTATTTCTCTGCTAATTAATCATTCTGTGATTTTATTTATCAGATAAAATCTCGTAAAATATAAACCTCGTAAACTGTGCTCGACCTTGGGTTTAGTAAGATCCCCCGTCGACTTTTTCACAGTTCAAAGTTTACCAACCTCAAGGAAAATATTTCGTTTTCCCAACTCCGCTCAGTGCGCACGTAAAATGAGAAATATATTAAAATATTCAAAGTTTCTAGAAAATTCCATGAAAATCATCAAAAATCACAGATATTAGAAAATGTCTATTCATCACAAAACAAATAATTTTTGGGGTGTTACACTAACCCTGTTCTATGTGCACATAAAATGAAGAATATATTAAAATATTCAACATTTCTGAAAAATCTTAGAAAAATTCCCAAAAATCATAAATATTGTAAAATGATTATTTAGGATAAAACAAATAATTTTCGGGGTGTTACAACTCTCCCCTTCTAAAAAGAAATTTCATCCTCGAAATTTTCATACCTTAGAATAGTTGTGGATGTTGCTCCTTCATCTTATCTTCCCGCTCCCATGTTGCATCTCTAGTCGTTTCGTTCCAGATTACCTTTACCAATGAGATCTCCTTGCCTCTTAGTTGCTTTATCCTTCTATCCTTAATTCTTATAGGAGGTACCTCATAGGTTAAGTTTTCTTTTAATTGTACTGCGTCCGGTGCTATGACATGACTCGGGTCAAGAAGGTATTTTCGCAGTTGTGACACATGGAAGACATTATGAATGTTTAAGAGGAAAGGGGGTAAGGCTATTTGATAGGCTACTGGACTTACTCGGTGAATAATCTGGTATGGTCCAAGAAATTTTGGAGTAAGTTTTCTAGATTTCAAGGCTTAGCCTACCCCAGTCGTAAGTGTGACTTTCAAGAATACATGCTCACCTTGCTCAAACTCAAGAGGCTTTCTTCTTTTGTCTGTATAACTCTTTTATCGGCTCTGAGCCGTCCTCATCTTCTCCTGAATTATCTTAACTTTTTCAGTCGTCTGCTGTATAACATATGTTCCAATAGTAAGGCGCTCGCCGTCTTGGTACCAACATAAAGGCGTCCGACACCGCCGTCCATAAAGAGCCTTATAGGGTGCCATCCCTATGCTCGAATTATAACTGTTATTGTAGGTAAATTCTATCAATGGTAGAACGTCATCCCAACTTCCAGTCTATTCTATGGTGCAAGCTCTAAGCAAATCTTCTAATGATTGTATCGTCCTCTCCGATTGGCCATCGGTTTGTGGGTGATAAGTAGAACTTAGACGTAACTTTGTCCCTAATGCTTCTTGTAGACTCTGCCAGAACTTTGAAGTGAATCTTGGATCCCTATCCGAAACAATGCTTGTAGGCACACCATGCAGTCTAACAATTTCTCCAATATACAGCTGGGTCAGTTTCTCCAGTTTGTACTTTATGTTGATTGGGAGGAAATGCGCTGATTTCGTGAGTCGGTCCACGATTACCCAAATCGAGTCATGTCCCTTTCTTGTCCTTGGAAAACCCACTATGAAATCCATTGCAATGCTGTCCCACTTCCATTCAGGAATAAACAATGGTTGTAGCAATCCCGCTGGTCTTTGATGTTCCACTTTAGCTTTCTGATAAACCAAATAAGTCGATACATGTCTAGTGACGTCACTCTTCATTCCATGCCACCAGAACAATTTCTTCAAGTCTTGATACATTTTCGTTATGCCTGGGTGCATATTCAGCTGGCTCGTATGAGCGTGCTCAATAATATACTTCCTTAGCTCTTGATCTCCGGGTATACAAACCCTGCCTTAGAACCTCAGAATTCCATTTGTTCCTTCCGCAAATGCTATTTTGTTGCCTTGCTTCATTTGCTCTCTCACTTCTTATAAGAACTCGTCGACCTTATGCTTTTCCCATATGTCATCCATTAGCTCACTTGAGATGGTAACCATATTCATGCAGATCTTTCCTAGTTCTAACTCCATAAAAGACCATACATCTCCGAACTGCTCTATTAGATCTTTCTCCTTAATTATCAGGGTAGAGACACTGATCATCTTCCTGCTTAAGGCGTCTGCCATGACGTTTGCCTTGCCGGGGTGATACAGAAGTTAGAAATCATAGTCCTTCAGGAACTCTAGCCACCTCCGCTGCCTCATGTTCAACTCCTTCTGATCATATAAATATTTCAAACTCTTGTGATCACTGAAGATGTTGAATGTTGCTCTATAGAGGAAATGCCTCCATATCTTTAGATCGAAAACCACAGCCGCTAACTCCAAGTCATGCATCGGGTAATTCTTCTCATGCACTCGTAATTGCCTTGAAGCATAAGCCACCAATTTTCCATGTTGCATAAGCACAAACCCTAGTCCTTGGTATGAAGCGTCACAATACACCTCAAAGGGCTCATTCGGATCAGGTAGCACTAAGACTGGTGAGGTAGTTAGCCAATTCTTCAACTCTTGGAAACTCTATTCACAGTTGTCGGTCCACTCAAAAGCTTGGTTCTTTCTTGTGAGTTAGGTGAGAGGTCTTGCAATTTTGGAGAATCCCTTAATGAACCTCCTATAATATCCAGCTAAACCCACGAAGCTACGAATCTCCATCACTGACTTAGGCCTTTCCCATTGTAGCACTGCCTCCACTTTTGATGGATCCACCACAATCCCATCCTTCGAGATCACGTGACCCAAAAACTTAACTTCTTCCAGCCAAAATTCACATTTTGACAGTTTGGCATATAATTCTTTCTCCTTCAGAATCTGGAGAACTATACTAAGGTGTTCAGCATGGTCCTCCTGATTTTGAGAGTATACCAGAATGTCATCAATGAAGACCACAATGAATCTGTCCAAGTAAGGACGAAAGATTCGGTTTATGTAGTCCATAAAGATAGCTAGTGCATTCGTCACACCAAACGGCATCACGAGGTATTCATAATGGCCGTATCGGGTATGAAAAGTAGTCTTGGGTATATCCTTCGTCTTCACTCGTATCTGATGATACCCAGATCGCATATCGATCTTTGAAAATACTGCTGCCCCCTTCAGTTGGTCCATTAAATCATCAATTCTTAGGAGTGGATATTTATTCTTGATCATCACTTTGTTCAGCTGCCAGTAGTCCACACACAATCTTGATGAACCATCCTTCTTGTGAACTAACAGCACTGGTGCTCCCCATGGTGACACACTCGGTCTGACAAATTACTTTTCTAAAAGCTCCTCTAGCTGCTTCTTAAGCTCGGCTAATTCTGTCAGTGACATCCTGTAAGGTGCTATAGACACGGGACCAGCTCCCGGTACAAGGTCAATAGCAAACTCTATTTCTCGCGCCGGTGGTAAACTAGGTACATCCTCAGGAAAGACTTTAGGAAATTCCTTCACCACTGGAATTGTATTGACATCAACTTCACTCTCGACTTTCAAAGAAGATAGCAGCATGTATCCATGAGCTCCTTCTTTCAAGAGAGCTTGAACTTGGTTGGCCGTCAAGTATCTAGAATCCTTATCGACAGGGAAAACTATGGTTTTTCTTGAACAATCTAATAGAACATGGTTGGAAGACAACCAGTCCATCCCTAAGATTATATCTAACTGAGAAATGGGTAAACAGATCAAATCGACAGAAAAGATCCGACCTTCAATAATCAAAGGATAATTTAAACAGACCTTAGTAGTAACTACCAGTTTATCAGTGGGGGTAGAAATAGTCAAGTCAAAAGGTAAGGTAGACACTGGTAAGCCAAGTCGTAGAACACAGTCATAAGATATGAAAGAATGGGTTGCCACAGAATCATACAGTACAGTTAAAAGGTTACCTTCTATGGTGCCTTCTCCTTGAATCAAGTCTTCAGACTCGGAGGCTTTAGCTTCGCTCATGGTATAGACCCTGCCTCCTGCTTGTGGCTTTGCAGCTCGGGTAGCATTGACTGAAGGCTCAGCCTTAGCTTGGTTACAGTGTTGGCACACGTGACCAGGTTTGCCACATCTGAAGCAGATGATCCCCTTGATGGAACAATCCCTTGTCAGGTGATCCTTCCCACACTTCATGCATCTCTGGGAAGATGTCACATTTGGTCCTCTTCGGTTCCCACCAAGACCTCCACTAGAACTTCCACCTGCTGTCTGTTGCTGGTTCCTCATTGGTCGGGAATAGGGCTTCTTTTGGAAGCGATTAGAACTGTTGCCACCGCCTTTTTGGAACCTTGTAGGCCCAAAGTTCCTGGTCCTTGTATCTCTAGCTTGCTCTAGGGCTTCCACTTTGCAGCATGTATCTAGTAGCTCCGAGAACTCATTGATCTTCAGGGTGATAACAGCCTTCTTCACCTCATACCTCAGTCATTCTGTAAACCTCCGACACTTCCAGGCTTCATTCTATTAGTGCTGAAAGTACGTTGAAAACTGTGATAAGTTTTCAAATCTCGCTGCATATTCACTAACGGTCATATTCCCTTGCCTCAGGTTGAGAAACTCTGCATCCTTCACGTGCCTCGTGCTCGCAGGAAAGTACTTATCCAAGAATTTGTCCTTGAACAAATCCCAAGTGATCTCGCGATTTCCAACTTCCAGCATTCTCTGCACCCTGTTCCACCAGTTCTCAGCATTGGTAACCAACATAAAGGTAGCATAGGTCACTTTCTTATTCTCAGCACAATTCATGCCTCGGAAGACTTTCTCTAGTTCTTTGATCCATAGGCTAGCTTTGTCCGGATCGAACTCTCCTTTGAATTGGGGAGGATTATAACGATGAAACTCCGCCAGGTTCTGAGCATCAGCAGTAACTTCGGGCTGTTGAGCAGCCCTTTCTTGTTGTTGAGCAACTAATGTAACACCCTTGTGGGGATGTCACATTTATGATGCAATAAAATAAAATTAAATAAGACTCTTACCCAAGCTATAACGTTTGGTACATAAATAATATTAGTGGTACAAAGTTTTCCTTTTTATATTTATTAATCGTTAAATAAAATAACACAGAACACAAAATAAAGCAAAACATAATCTCACCATAATATACATATGATTTTTGTCTGAAGTGTACAATTAATTTACAACTATTAATATTTAATAGGAATAGTAAAAAAAATAGCATACGACTCAAATATAATACCTAAGACATGAGCCCTTGTCAAAAGACAAATTCCCTAGTTGGGAATATCTTGACCGATAGAAATTTGACCCAAAAGTATATCAAAGTTCTCTCTAGGAGTATGGTGAAATTCATTCCACAACTCCGTAATAGGTAAAATAATCTCAACAAAAGCAACCGTATAACGTGTAGTAACGAACCCCTGTCGAGTCCTACTTGCTGATAAAGTCACGTTACCACTGTACTCTATGTGTCCAGTGTCCCAGTGGACATACCAAGCCTCAGCGCCTTCCAGAAACCGAAGTCTAAAGAAACCTAATTGACCTCCTCTTGCCGCCATTGTAGTATTCGATGATATAAACATAAAGTAGAAACAAAACAAAACAATGCAATAAAGAGGTGAGACAATCTACATCATTACCTGCATGGCAAATAAGAAAACGACAATGCAAAACAATTATCACAATAGTACATACCAGCATATCATGCGTAATACAGCAAAATAATACATACCATTATATCACATGCAATATACCAAATTAATACATCATGCATTTTATCAAAGATTAGAATAAACAGTAAAATGCAGATAATGCATGAACACACACCGACTCGTTCCTACTCCATGGAGCTAAACACAGATATTTGAGAGAATGATCCGAATAGAAACTAATAATACTTTATGGTTGCCCAACCAAACTATTGCACTGTTTAACGTCGTGTCTATAGCCCACAGTCTAAACATCGTGTAGTAGTACACAGTCCAACATCGTGCACTACAAGCATAGTACTTAATAGTCTCCTCAAGATCTCGATTAAGAATAATGTTCGTCAAGATCATTAGTGTGTTGCCCGTTACCACGGCCCAGAGGTGCTACCACTGTCCATATATGGGATTCTCCGCACACTAATGCCTCCAAGTTCAAATAATGAACCACACTATGCCTATCACACCACAACCCGGTGTAATTCATCTCGTCAATCAATCGCCAATTATCAACCAAATTGGCACAACACTCTAAACATGATCTAAAATTACAAAAATACCCTTTATATCCATATTTTACCATATTTACGAAAATGCCCTTAGTCACAATACACCAAAACATAACCTATCCCACCTGACAGTACTATCTCACAGCATGTCCGGGTCCACCATTTTGGCCCGACAACAAAACTCACTGTATCGTTTAATCGCGTAGAAATTTTATCACATTTTCATAATCGCGTCATTTTCACAAACGTTTTAAAATCGCATAAATATATTTTAACATTTTTGAACATCGTGTAATATTTTTAAATCATTTTCTCAATCGAGTAAGATTTTTAATTCATTTTCTTAACCGAATAGCTTAAAAATCCTCATTTTAAATATGTGTAGACTATATCTAGTACATTTAAAATACGTAGAGTATTTTCCTTGTGTTATAGATATAGTATGGAATCTTTTCATTTTATTCGCCTGATTTTAGTAAATTTTGGCAGCATTTTGCCTATAAAATCAGTATAAGGTATTTTTTAACGTTTTCCTCTAAATTCTATTTATTTTAATCTTACCTAATCGTTACATGTTATTCACATCCTACTTTAATAAATATACAATTATAAACACATACAACTATAAACATATACAATATACATACAATATATTTTAAAACTATAAACATACATAGCAATCAAAATCAATAATAAAAACTATAAACAAACATAGCAATTAAATCAATCACAATTAGGAACGCATTTAAACAATCACATAAATAATAAAAATAATAAACAGCCACACAAATGAATCCTTATGGATTCTTCACACACATACAAATCCATTTTCTCATCACCATACAAGGTTGATGAGATTAAATCTCCCTCTTACCTCTTGAAGACAATAATTGGTTAGTCTCCTCCTCTCCTTGAAATTTCGTGTAACCTCCAAAACAAATCCCTAAAATTCTTAAACAATTAGTAAAAACACATACAAGGATTAAGATTGAAAAACCATGGAACAATCATGGTTTAGATAATCAAAAATCAAAATTTAAACCATAGAATCAAAACTTACCCTTAGGAAAGTAAGATAAAGGTTGGATTTTGAACAAGATAGAGTAGGTTTTTGACAAAACCTTGTGAAGGAAAAGTGTTTAGAATATGATTTTGGTTTAGGAAATATGAATAGATAAAATTATTGAAGATTGATGGTGTGGTTTGGGTGCTTGGCCGAATAGAGAGAGAAAAATGGAAGAGAAAGTTTGCTTAGGTTCTTGGAATTTTTGGAGAGAATGGATAGCTTTGATTAGGATAAGTGTAAAAATGAAATTGAAGAGTGTAAAATGAGGGGGCTGCTGCCGTGAGGTTATTTGTGGGTGAGGTTGAGTGTTTGATTTGGATAGTAAATATCCAAGTGTGTTCACACTAGTTAAGCACATGGCTTATGTCATTGCATGGTTCAATAACTATGTAGAACTTGTGAAAGCTTGCCCATTTAGCCATTATGGCCATGGGGTTCGTATGGGTTTAGGGGGTTTAATTTGTTTCAATTAAAGACTAATTCCATGCTAATTAAATAGTTAATTAGTTAGGTTAAGTCTCTTAATAATATTTAATTAACATTCTAATTATATAACTAATTAGTTTAATATATTAGCATATATTATATCTCCTAAACAATATTAAGATATCTAATTAGTATTTAGATTATAACTAATTAATAACTAAATTAGTTTACTTAGTTTGCTAATTAGGTAATTAAATTAACCAAATTAGGCTTAATTAGCTACTAATCAAATTCAAGCCACTATGTTTGACTTAATCTTAACCATTAATTTCAACTTTAATTACTAGCCCTTGATTAGATCTATGGCCAATATTCAATGCTTGCTAATCAAGTTCACATCCACACCATTGATTTGATCAACGGTTAAGGTTAAAGGCTTCCTAACTAAGTTTTCATCCAACGGTCTATATTAAAGTCCATGCTCCTTTTGTTGACCTATTCCTATTGGTTCAAAATAGTCAAGCCACTTTTGTTGACTCGTACCCATTGGTTTAGAATTTGTCCAGTCAGAATCGTTGACTGCTTTTCCTAAATGCGGGTCCCACAGACTTTTAAGGATCCGTGGTAATTTTGAAGCAGATTTCTACTATTTTTGAGACAAGAGGTAATCTTGTAATATAAAATAATATTATAATAATATAAAATTATTTTATTGTACAGTTAAATCCTAAAAATTAAAAGATTAATATATATATCAATCAGAATTGGGTTTAGTAAGATCCCTCAACTCTAATTAATTAAAATAAGGTTTTTCCAGCCAGAAAATTATTATTTCCTTGGCTCGGAGCAAACCACACAAAACAATCAAATACACTTACGAAACAGTCAAATTTAATTTACTACTCACAGAATTCACAAAACAGTGCATATCAAGATGATATTGTAATTAACCCAAAAGTTGGGGTGTTACAACTCTCCCCTACTAATAAGAATTTCGTCCCCGAAATTCATCATACCTCAGAAAAGTTGAGGGTATTGCTCCCTCATCTTATTTCCTAGCTCCCATGTGGTTCCGCCACCTACATCGTTCCAAACTACTTTAACTAATGCGATCTCCTTTCCTCGAAGTTGCTTTGTCCTTCGATCTTCAATCTTGACTGGAAACATCTCATAGGTTAAATTCTCCTTCAGTTGTATGGTGTCTGATTTGATGACGTGAGTCGGATCAGAAATGTATTTTCGTAGTTATGATACGTGAAATACATTATGAAGATTCGATAAGAATGGTGGTAGTGAAATCTGATAAGCTACCGGACCTACCCGACAAAGTATTTGATATGGGCCGATAAACTTCGAAATGAGTTTCCTCAACTTGATCACTCGTCTAACTCCAGTCATAAGTGTCACACGTAGAAATACATGATCACTTTCTTTAAATTCAAGTAGTCTTCGCCTTTTATCAGCATAACTCTTTTACCGCATCTGAGTTGTCCTCATCTTGTCTTGAATCATCTTCACTTTCTCAATTGTCTGCTGCACAAATTCGGATCCTACAATATTGCTTTCACCATCACAAAGGTGTTCTACATCGTCTCCCATATATTGCCTCATAGGGTGTAATCCCTATGTTCGAACAAAACTATTATTGTATGTGAACTCCTTCAATGGTAGAAATTCATCCCAATAAGTCCTTTGAAAATTCTAACTATTCGTCTCTTCCTTATATTCAAGTCCCTTTTGATTGAATAGGTACTTCAAGCCTTTGAAATTATCGTGAATTTTTATAGGAAGGAAAATGTCTTTAGATCTTCTTTGCACAACGACTACTGCGTATCTTAAAACGTAAATCCGCCACTTGGAAGTATACGCCACAACCTTCCTATTTGATCCCAACACTCAACCTAAATCCACGAGTTGAACTTCTCATAACAAAAGTTTGCATTTGACTAATTTCGCGCATAACTCTTTCTTCTTCTTCAGAAATTGAAGAACTGCATTGAGATCTTCAGCATGTTCCTTCGAATTTTGAGAATAGATCAAAATATTGCCAATAAGGATAATGACAAATTTGCCTAGATGAGAAAGAAAGATCCTATTTATATAATTCATGAATATTACCAAAAACATTCTTCACCCCGAATGGTAGTACTAAGTATTCATAGTGCCTGCAACGCATCTAAAAAATGGTCTTAGGATATTCTCTACTATCACGCAAATCTGATAATAACCATCACGTAAATCGATCTTAGAGCAAACAGTGATTTCCTGCATTTGGTCTTCTAGTTCTCCTGTCGTTACATCATTCCAGATTTTCTTCATCAAGAGAAGTTATTCTACTTGCCTATTTTAAATTTTAACAGAAAATGTTTCATAGATCAAGTTTTCTTCTAATTGTACTATATTTGGTACTATAATATAAGTTGGATCAAGAATAATCCTTCTTAATTGAAATACATGAAAGACACTATGAAGGCTACAAGGAAAAGTAATGAGACTATTCAGTAGGTTACTAGATTAGTCCAACAAAGAATTTGAGATGGTCTAATAGATTTTGAAATGAACATAGTCCAATATTTTTAGAAATGAACTTTCTGGATTCAAATCCAAAAATCTCAGGTCAAGGAAACACTAAAATTGCTTTGCAACAATCTAATAGGATATGGTTGGAAAATAACCAATCCATTTAAAAGTCAGGCCCTCAAATAGATGTGATTTTAGATAAACAAATCAAATCAATAGAAAAGATTTGATATTCAATAGATATAGAGTAGAGTTAGAAAACTTGAGTATAAACAACAAGTTTAACAAGAAGAGTAGAAATACTCAGATCATACTATAATAAAGACACAGATAAATCAAATTGATTTACTCAGTCTATTTGAGAAAGAAATAGACAAACCAGATCAATAAAAAGTTTCAAACTCCAACAATAATAAGGTAGTTTTAAACAAGCTCAAGTAGTAATAGCAAGTTTAGAAGTTGAAGAAACATTATGAAAAGAAGTAAAACACAGATAACTACAAAAGATTTACACAGTCACATGTCACAAAAGAAAGGGTTACCTCGCTAATTATACAGCACTGTTTTTAAGATTACCCTCTATGGCATAACTTTCTCGCTTCTTAAATTTTTTGTTTTTGAACGTTCTCATTACACTCCTTGCATCGGCTCTTTCTTCTTTTTGAGATTTTGAAACACGTGTATTACTAATATAAGTTTCCATCTTCCGCTGATCACATTCTTTGAATAAGTGTTTAGGCTTTCCACACCTCAAGTACTTCGTTGGTGATGCCATAGTCTGACCAAAATCGTTGCCACAAGTACTTCCTTTCTTTGTTCGTTGTTGCTTCCCCGGTGGTTGCACATACGACTTTCACTGAAAACGATTGACTTTACGCTTCCTTCTATTTTGGATTATCGAAGGTTCTAAGTTACAACTTCTCGCATCCGATGGCTGCTCCAATTCTAATAAGCTATGAAGTTCGATTATCAGTTCCGGCTGCTGAGCGATCATCTGTCTTTGTTGTACTGCTACTTCAATCACCTTTTGCATCACACTTCTAACTGCGACTATATGATCTTCATCACGTTTCGCGTCCACACGCTCATGTTCGTAACATTCCATTATCTTTCTCCAAAGATAAACAAGATCAACATACGACAAACTAAATGTAGCGATTTCACACAAAATCGTTTCCTTTCAGAAACTGAAACATATCTCTGTGTTCAATATCAGAGATTCACACAGCACAAACAAGACAAACCTACCCATAAACCCAAAAGACTCTAACTTGGGCTTTGATACCAACTAATGTAACACCCTTGTGGGGATGTCACATTTATGATGTAATAAAATAAAATTAAATAAGATTCTTACCCAAGTTATAAAACGTTTGGTACATAAATAATATTAGTGGTAAAAAATTTTCCTTTTTATATTTATTAATCGTTAAATAAAATAACACAGAACACAAAATAAAGCAAAACATAATCTCACCATAATATACATATGATTTTTGTCTGAAGTATACAATTAATTTACAACTATTAATATTTAATAGGAACAGTAAAAAAAAAGCATACGACTCAAATATAAGACCTAAGACATGAGCCCTTGTCAAAAGACAAATTCCCTAGTTGGGAATGTCTTGACCGATAGAAATTCGACCCAAAAGTATATCGAAGTTCTCTCTAGAAGTATGGTGAAATTCATTCCACAACTTCGTAATAGGTAAAATAATCTCTACGAAAGCAACCGTATAACGTGTTGTAACGAACCCCTGTCGAGTCCTACTTACTGATAAAGTCACGTTACCACTGTACTCTATGTGTCCTGTGTCCTAGTGGACATACCAAGCCTCAGCGCCTTCGAGAAACCGAAGTCTAAAGAAACCTAATTGACCTCCTCTTGCCGCCATTGTAGTCTTCAATGATATAAACATAAAGTAGAAACAAAATAGAACAATGCAATAAAGAGGTGAGACAATCTACATCATTACCCACATGGAAAATAAGAAAATGACAATGCAAAATAATTATCACAATGATACATGCCAGCATATCATGCGTAATACAACAAAATAATACATACCATTATATCACATACAATATACCAAATTAATACATCATGCATTTTATCACAGATTATAATAAACAGTAAAATGTAGATAATGCATGAACACACATCGACTCGTTCCTACTCTATGGAGCTAAACACAGATATCTGAGAGAATGATCCGAATAGAAACTAATAATACTTTATGGCTGCCCAACCAAACTATTGCACTATCTAACGTCGTGTCTATAGCCCACAGTCGAAACATCGTGTGGTAGTACATAGTCCAACATCGTGCACTACAGGCATAGTACTTAGTAGTCTCCTCAAGATCTCGATTAAGAATAGTGTTCGTCAAGATCATTAGTGTGTTGCCTGTTACCACGGCCCAGAGGTGCTACCACTGTCCATATATGGGATTCTCCGCACACTAATGCCTCCAAGTTCAAATGAACCACACTACGCCTATCACACCACAACCCGGTGTAATTCATCTCGTCAATCAATCGCCAATTATCAACCAAATTGGCACAGCACTCTAAACATGATCTAAAATTACAAAAATACCCTTAATATCCATATTTTATCATATTTACGAAAATGTCATTAGTCACAATACACCAAAACATAGCCTGTCCCACCTGACAGTACTGTCTCACAACATGTCCGGGTCCACCACTTTGGCTCAACAGCAAAACTCACTGTATCGTTTAATCGCGTAGAAATTTTATCGCATTTTCACAATCGCATCGTTTTCACAAACATTTTAAAATCGCATAAATATATTTTAACATTTCCTCTAAATTCTATTTATTTTAATCTTACCCAATAGTTACACTTTGAAACTTGCTATTGCGCTTCAAAACTTAGAGAGTGAGCTCTACGTTAGTATTTTTCAAGTGTTCCTTTGTTTCTTACTTACAATAAATTCTGTTAAGTTAGAATTCTAGAACTAAATTCATTCCTTTTATTTTCTCAAAGATTCATTGGAATCAATTTATTTTGTAAATCCATTACCTAACCTATCTTAGAAAATAAAATGGCATTCAATTATACACTAAATGGCATGTTGGCATTAATTAATCAAAATCATTCTTAAATTTATTATTTTACCTAGAGTCTTTAAATCATTGATTTAGAAAATGGTTGAGAACATTTTGGTTCTCTGTTTCATGATAAGGCCGTGAGCCTCAATGTGTTCTTTGGAACACTCATGCAAATCATTACATGTTATTCACATCCTACTTTAATAAATATACAATTATAAACATATACAACTATAAACACATACAATATACATACAATATATTTTAAAACTATAAACATACATAGAAATTAAAATCAACAATAAAAACTATAAACAAACATAGCAATTAAATCAATCACAATTAAGAAAGCATTTAAACAATCACATAAATAATAAAAACAATAAACAACCACACAAATGAATCCTTATCGATTCTTCACACACATACAAATCCATTTTCTCATCACCATACAAGGTTGATCAGATTAAATCTCCCTCTTACCTCTTGAAGACAATAATCGGTTAGTCTCCTCCTCTCCTTGAAATTTCATGTAACCTCCAAAACAAATCCCTAAAATTCTTAAACAATTAGTAAAAACACATACAAGGATTAAGATTGAAAAACCATGGAACAATCATGGTTTAGATAATCAAAAATCAAAATTTAAACTATAGAATCAAAACTTACCCTTAGGAAAGTAAGATAAAGGTTGGATTTTGAACTAGATAGAGTAGGTTTTTGACAAAACCTTGTGAAGGAAAAGTGTTTAGAATATGATTTTGGTTTAGGAAATATGAAGAGATAAAATTATTGAAGATTGATGGTGTGGTTTGGGTGCTTGGCTGAATAGAGAGAGAAAAATGGAAGAGAAAGTTTGCTTAGGTTCTTGGAATTTTTGGAGAGAATGGATAGCTTTGATTAGGATAAGTGTAAAAATGAAATTGAAGAGTGTAAAATGAGGGGGCTGCTTCCGTGAGGTTGTTTGTGGGTAAGGTTGAGTGTTTGATTTGGATAGTAAATATCCAAGTGTGTTCACACTAGTTAAGCACATGGCTTATGTCATTGCATGGTTCAAGAACTATGTAGAACTTGTGAAAGCTTGCCCATTTAGCCATTATGGCCGTGGGGTTCCTATGGGTTTAGGGGGTTTAATTTGTTTCAATTAAAGACTAATTCCATGCTAATTAAATAGTTAATTAATTAGGTTAAGTCTCCTAATAATATTTAATTAACATTCTAATTATATAACTAATTAGTTTAATATATTAGCATATATTATATCTCCTAAACAATATTAAGATATCTAATTAGTATTTAGATTATAACTAATTAATAACTAAATTAGTTTACTTAGTTTGCTAATTAGGTAATTAAATTAACCAAATTAGGCTTAATTAGCTACTAATCAAATTCAAGCCACTATGTTTGACTTAATCTTAACCATTGATTTCAACTTTAATTACTAGCCCTTGATTAGATCTATGGCCAATATTCAGTGCTTGCTAATCAAGTTCACATCCACATTATTGATTTGATCAACGGTTAAGGTTAAAGGCTTCCTAACTAAGTTTTCATCCAACGGTCCATATTAAAGTCCATGCTCCTTTTGTTGACCTATTCCTATTGGTTCAAAATAGTCAAGCCACTTTCGTTGACTCACTCCCATTGGTTTAGAATTTGTCCAGTCAGAATCATTGACTGCTTTTCCTAAACGCGGGTCCCACAGACTTTTAAGGATCCATGGTCATTTTGAAGCAGATTTCTACTATTTTTGAGACAGTAGGTACTGTAATATAAAATAATATTATAATAATATAAAATTATTTTATTACACGCTTAAATTTTAAAAATTAAAAGATTAATATATATATCAATCAGAATTGGGTTTAGTAAGATCCCCCAACTCTAATTAATTAAAATAAGATTTTTTCGGCCAGAAAATTATTATTTCCTTGGCTCGGAGCAAATCACACAAAACAATCAAATACACTCACGAAACAGTCAAATTTAATTTACTACTCATAGAATTCACAAAACAGTGCATTTCAGAATGATATTGTAATTAACCCAAAAGTTGGGGTGTTACAAACTCTCTCTTGTTGTTGAGTAGCCCGCTCAGTCTGTTGTGCAATGACTTCAGCCATCCTCTGCATTGCCTGTATAGTAGCTGCCATGTCTTCTCTTCGTGCCATCTTGCTTCCTCAATTCAGATTAACAGAAAACACAAGGAAAGTCAGTTGTATCCACTAGGAATACCAAATAATACATCTCTGCGTTTGGTTTTCAAAGAAACACATAGCACAAACAAGACAGACTCAATCATAAGACCCAAAGAAACATAAACCGGGGCTCTAATACCAACTTAATGTAACGCCCCTTTTCTTGAGGAGACGTCACATTGTCATTTATAATGCAAAAAATATAAATATAAATTAAGACCTGGCTCATCATATCATGATTAAACTTATTTGATTATGGTTAAGTAAATAAAATGGTGAATATGTATATATATATATATATTTTTTTTCTATATATATATATATATATATATTTATAGTCAATATCCTGCTAATCGATTTGGTATTCAAAAGTACTAACATCTATAAATGATGCATAAGTATGTACATATAATCTTGTCTAATTGAAAGCGAAAAACATAAACTTTGGCGGAAAACATAAAGACTAAACCGTACATCCATGTAAAAGATACATTATATATATATATATATACTGTTTAGAAACAAACTATGAGTCAATAATTACATCAAGGCTCATCAAAAAGAACCCTAAGCTTTACCAGCCCCCAAAAATGATATACAGACCCCCAAAAATAATATTAAGGCCCCAAAAAGACAGATAGCCAACAGTAGCTATCGATAGGAATCAACCCCTAAGTGGAGAAGGAACCATGTCAGGATCCTCCTCAGGTTCCTCCTCGGGGTCTTTCTCTTCCGAGGAAACCTCCATAGGAGCCACCGAGTTACGGGCCGGGGCTCGAGCAGTAGAAACAAAAGAAACCTCCTGTGGGGTGTAATAGCGATCACCCCACATCTCTCGGATGGGCAGATGAAACTTCAAACATAAGCTGATGCAGTAGGTAAAGATCGGCGGCTCATGACGCCCCCAAGTCAGCAATAACTGCACGTCGCCCTCGTAGATGAAACAATAAGAATTTAGGTTAAGGTACCAGCAGTCTGGACCTTCAAGGAAAGCTAAGCGCACGTATCCCAAAAATCCATGAGGTTGAGTCATCATGATCGAAAGGGTGCTAGTCAAGGTTGGGCCAGAAGTCAGGAAACTCGGGTTCTTCCTTTTCTTCACCCCCGTCTTCAGAGGATCATATATATAGATATATAGGAATAGTAGAAACATAGGGAAAAGAGGTAAGACATTCAACATTCATTACCAATTGAGGCAGTAAAGAACAAACGGCGCATAATGCCCACATAACATGTCAGGAATGATAAAAAGCATTAAAACAGATAATAAACCATGTAGCATATATAGGCAGCTATAGCAGTAATGAAACAACGTATTGAATTTCCATATGAACAAGTAACTATCGAATGGTGTGGCGACTCACTATGCACATGCACATGACACCAAAAACCTACTCCATGGAGCTAGACACAAAATAGTCGAAGAGAATGATTAGGAGATATGTCTGTATCGCGGCTGCCGAGGCCATCAAGTGCTAAAATTTTTTATTTATCAAAATGCGCATCATGGCATTGTACAAGACATTCTACACAGATCTCGATATAGGACAGTGTCTCGGTCTGGATCATCGGTGCGTTTGCATCAGTCTGCCCCACGAATAGAAGAGCTACTAACTGTCCATTGCGAGGTACCCGTACCCCGACGCCCCCAAGGTCAACAAATGACCTACACTAGTCTATTTGCACCCGCACAAAGGTGTGATTCAACTCCTAGGCAACTTGGCCTTAACAAATTGTCCAACAGACTTTTTCAATGCACGACTCAATCATGCTCAATTGACATAGATTCAATGTATACTCATATGTACATTTACAAATTCACAGTCATAGCATTTCAGGTCTAAGATCACATGTTATGTCATTTATCATCAATATTCGATCCCGTTCAAGGGTCCATACTAAGTCAATAATAAGTTTCTAGGCATTTACATCCTATTCAAAGTCATTAAGTAAGTCAATTCTTAATTTCATTATGTCGCTCGCAACCTCAATCACATTCATGTTCTATCTTTATTCAAAGTTCTTATAAGTTATAAGGCATGCTTTCGTTCTTAGTTTTTCCGCTTTATGAATCCCTAATTAGTTTCTAGTCATCCAATTATTTAAGATTATTACGCTTACATTAGTCCAAAAGCCTTGAGTCAAGTGTCCAAAGGGACCTTGAACTTACAAGAGGATAGAAAAGCCTCAAATCAATTGCGGAACATGTTACACGGTCGTGTGTAAAATACACGGCCCCGAGTACACGGTCGTGTGGTCATACACGGCTTAGGCCATGTACTCCTCTAGAGTGCACCAAAAAAACACGTTTTAGTCACACAGGGAGATACACGGCCGTGTATTAATACACGGCCTAGGCCATGTATCACTCTGTGGATGCAAAAAATCACCAGGAAACCATTCTAATCTTCAAGCATCCCAAAATCCATCAATGTACATCAAGAACATGCCATTCAAACACTTAAAATTCAACCAAAATAATCAAACAAAGGGGTTTCCCAAAATGGGTTCCAGCCCACCAATACAACAACAAGTTCTTAACTACTAAAATGGGTTGAAGAGAATGGATATTCCTCTTACCTTAGTGAAGAACAAGGAAAGCAAGCTCCTTTTGTCCTTGAAATTTTGTGCTTCTCCACCACAAGATCCTTGGGTGGTCAAATCCAACAATTCAAGATCAAAGAGTGAAAATGGCATCCATAGTCACCAATGTGACCATGGACCATGAAAATAGGGAGAAAAGGATAAGAAAGTTGAGTGTTGTACCTTAAAGCTTGAAGCTTTGGTGTTGGGCTGCTAACCACGAAAATGGGATAGCCAAGAAGAGTTCCACCAAGAAGAAAGCTTGAAGATGGTGAGGGAAGGCAATGGCTTGAGTTAGCTTGAGCAAGGAAAGCTTGAAAGCTTTACAATGGAGTGTGTGAGTGTGGGAGAAGAGAGAAAGAGAGAGTGAGCTACGTGAAGGAGGAAGAGAAATGAGAGAATAGAAAGTGAAATAGCCCTTTTGTTTTTCCCTTTCCCAACCGTGCAGCACCAAAAAGGGAGGAGAGAGAAAAGTGGTTGGGGAGGAAGCTTCCTAGAAGTTTCCCTTGAAGCTTCCTTGAGAAGCTTCGCGCGCTTCTCGATAAAGTGAAGTGTGTGGTCACTTAAATGATATCATAACAGTAATTAGATAGAAATAATCTATTAGAACTATTTCTCAGTGAACAAAAATTACAGATAGCGTAAATAATATTTTATTGTTTCTCAGATAATTAATCATTCTGTGATTTTATTTATCAGATAAAATCTCGTAAAATGTAAACCTCGTAAACTGTGCTCAACCTCAGTTTTAGTAAGATCCCCCGTCGACTTTTTCACAGTTCAAAGTTTACCAGCCTCAAGGAAAATATTTCGTTTTCCCGGCTCCGCTCAGTGCGTACGCAAAATAAGGAATATATTAAAATATTCACCATTTTCAGAAAATTTCACAAAAATCATCAAAAATCACAAATATTAGAAAATGTCTATTCATCACAAAACAAACAGTTTCCTGGGTGTTACACTGACCCTGCTCAGTGTGCACACAAAATGAAGAATATATTAAAATATTCAACATTTCCAAAAAATCCCAGAAAAATTTCCAAAAATCATAAATATTGTAAAATGATTATTTAGGATAAAACAAATAATTTTTGGGGTGTTACAACCACCCGTCTGTGGCCTTGCTGTACGAACACTTCCCACTGATGGTTCTACCTTCAGTTGATCACATTTTCTGGAAAAATGTTCAGGCTTCCCACATCTATAACAGATCACCCCTTTATGTTGACAGTTTTTGGTGAGATGATTCTTCCCACACTTAAAACATTTAATTGTAGAAGTCCCAGCTTGACTCGCCTTGCTGCCACTAAAACTTCCTCCAAAAGATTGTTGTCGGTTCTAACCTCCTGCTGGTCTGGTATACGGTTTCTCTGATAACGGTTGCCACCACTACCTTTTCCCCTTTGGAACTGTGTAGGTCCAAAGTTCTTGTTCCTTGCCTCACGTTGGTTATCAATCTCTTCAACCTTACGACACTTGTCCAACAATGCTGGAAACTGGTCGATATCCATGGTTGCTAAAGCTCGCTTAATATCAAGCCTTAACCCCTCTTCAAACTTTCTGCACTTCCATTCCTCATCTGGGTGCATTTGAAGATACCTCGAAAACTTAGACAAGCTTTCAAATTTTGCAGCATACTCACTTATAGACATCCCCTCTTGCCTCAAACTAAGGAATTCCATCTCCTTAGCATGATGAACACTAGCTGAAAAATACTTTCCCAGAAACTTCTGCTTAAAGAGCTGCCACATCATAACTCTCCCCTTAGCTTGAATCAATCTTCGGCCTCCTGCCCACCAAGCTTCTCCATCTCCTACTAACACAAACGTTACAAAAGTCAGCTTCCTCTCCTCAGTACAACCCATACCTTCAAATATCTTTTCTAATTCTTTGATCCACAGATCAACTTTTTTTGGGTCAAACTCTCCATGAAACTTCGGTGGATTGTTCCTACGAAACTCTGACAAAATGTGAGCATCTTTAGTTGCTCTTTGATTTTGCTGCACGACAACTTCAGCCATCCTTTGCATTGCTGCTCCAACTGCTGCCATGTTTTGATTATCATTGCTAACATCACCAAATCCTGCTTTAGTATTCGCGCATCCTCTTCCTCGTCCAGCCATTATGTTTTCTCTAATCAAGCTGAACAACACAAGGAAGAGTTAAAGTCAATCTTCAAAAAATATTGTTTTCTTTTCAGAAAACAAGCACAGAGAATCACACAACTTAAACAAGACAGACCTAACCACAACCCAAAAAGACTCTAACTTGGGCTCTGATACCAACTAATGTAACACCCACCGTAGGGTATCACATTTATGTTACTTATTTACCAAATTACCCCTTTATTATAAAATAGTGCTTTGTAATGTAAATACGAGTTAAAAATTTGCTTAATAACAATAAGATAAACTTAGCGGAAAATAAAAACATTACAACATCATCACAAATAATTTACATCATATATACACAAGTCTTAGTATTGTCATACTTAAATATATACAGACCAGGTTTTCAAAGTATTTAAACATTACTTAAAACTAACATACTGCCCAAGTACTACTAATCACCAGAACCCTCAGATGGGTCCTCCTCAGATTCCTCAGCAGGTAGGAATCCTATTTGACGCGAAGCCCTATGGACAGGTGTCTGCGCAGACGACAAAATACTAATCGTACTAGGGGTAGGGTAGTAAGCTCCCCAGTACTGCCTAATAGATAACGGAAACTCTAAGTGTACATTAATATTCATACTAAAGTAAGGGTTTCCATGATAAAGCCTACTCAGAGAAATGTTCATATCTCCTATATAGTAAATATACTCTCTATCTAAATCAACGTGCCACGCTTTCGATCCACCAAGAAACGTCAACCTCATATACCCTAGAAAACTAGGCATCCCCATCTTCTCAGAACTCTGCTTCCTCTACAGGAACCTGCTCCTCTTCCACGCCTTCTTGTGCAAGTCCTTGATCAATGTCTTTACTAATATAAATACAGTACAAAAATAGGCATAAAAAGAGGTGAGATCACCTACGCCAATACCAGTATGGTAGCAATGGAGATAAACACATAC
Source organism: Ormosia semicastrata (assembly GCA_029884595.1). Taxonomy (NCBI): domain Eukaryota; kingdom Viridiplantae; phylum Streptophyta; class Magnoliopsida; order Fabales; family Fabaceae; genus Ormosia; species Ormosia semicastrata. The sequence continues at coordinate 85,904,237 of JAQQTO010000060.1, forward strand.
AATAAATCATACCATAATTATAATCATGCCATCAACATTATTTATCATCACATCAAATGTAATAAATAATAATTACGATCATGCCCTTAATATTTTCAAATATTCAATAATTCAAATATCTCATAAGTATCAATATCCAATAGTTATGCATATGCACACAGACTCAATTTCCTACTCCATGGAGCTAAAACTCAGGTCAGAGAGAGTGATCGAAAAGAACTGTCAGTACCAACATGCCTCAGACCACGTGCTACATTTATCATATGTATTCACACATCTAGCATATACTATAACACCCTTTCTGGGGATGTCACATTTATGATGCAGAAAAATAAAATAAATAAAATCCTTACCCAAGTTATAAAAATATTTGATACTTAAGTAATATTTGTGATATCTATATATATATATATTTTCCTTTTATAATTTTAACATTAAATAAATTAACGCGGAAACACAAAATATAACAAACATAAATTCACCATAATATACATGTGATTCTTGTCTGAAGTATACAACTAATTTACAACTATTAATATTTAATAAAAATAGTAAAAGACAGTATACTACTAAAACATAACACCTAAGATATGAGCCCTCGTCATAAGACAAATTCCTTAGATGGGAATGTCTTGACATATAGAAATTCGACCCAAAAGTGTATCGAAGTTCTCTCTAGGAGTATAGTGAAACTCGTCCCACAACTCCCTAATAGGTACAATGATCTCTACGAAAGCAACCGTGTAACATGTAGTAACCAACCCCTGCCGAGTCCTACTTACTGATAAAGTCACGTTACCACTATACTCTATGTGTCCGGTGTCCCAGTGGACATACCAAGCCTCAGCGCCTTCGAGAAATTGTAGCCTAAAGAAACCTAACTGTCCTCCTCTTTCCGCTATTGTAGTCTTTGATGATTTAAACATAAAATAGAAACAGATAAAACAATACAATGAAGAGGTGAGACAATCTACACCATTACCCGCATGATAATAAAGAAAACGACAATACAAACACATATCACAACAGTACATACCAACATTACATACATAATATAACAAAGTAATACACATTAAAATAACACATACCATCATATCATGCATACTATGTTAAAGCAATATATATTAAAATAACATGTATCATACATAATATATTAAAACAGTACATCATATATTATATCACAGAATATGATAAGAAGTAAAGTGCAGATGATGCATGAACAGTAAAATACAGGTAATGCATGAACACACACTGACTCGTTCCTACTCCATGGAGCTAAACACGAATATCTGAGAGAATGATCCAAATAGAAACTAATAATACTTTATGGCTGCCCAACCAAACTATTGCACTGTCAAACGTCGTGTCTATAGCCCACAGTCCAAAACATTGTGTAGCAGTACACAGTCCAAACATCGTGTACCACAGGCATAGTACTTAGTAATCTCCTCAAGATCTCGATTAAGAATAGTGCTTGTCAAGATCATTAGTGTGTTGCCTGTACCACGGCCCGAGAGGTGCTACCACTATCCACATGGGATCCTCCCACACTAATGCCTCCAAGTTCATAAATGAACCACACTACGCTTATCACACCAATTACGGTGTAATTCGCCTCATCAATCAATCACCAATTATAAACCAAATTGGCACAACACTCTAAACATGATCTAAAATTACAAAAATACCCTTATTATCCAAATTTTACCATAATTACAAAAAATTACCAAAATACCCTTTGTCACCAAAAACCAAAGTATAGTACGTCCCACCTGACAGTACTAACAAAATACCAAAATATAGTACGTCCCACCTGACAGTACTACACCACAACATGTCCGGGTCCACCACTTTGGCCCGACAGAAAAACTCACTGTATCGATTAATCGCGTAGGAATTTTATCGCATTTTCACAATCTCGTTATTTTCACAAACGTTTTTAAATCGTGTAAATATATTTTGACATTTTTAAACATCATAAAATTATTTTCTCAATCGCGTAGGATTTTTAATTCATTTTCTTAACCGAATAGCTTAGAATCATTATTTTTAATATGTGTAAAACTATATCTAGTACTTTTAAAATACGTAGAGTATTTTCCTTGTGTTCTAAATATAGTATGGAATCTTTTCATTTTAAACGTCTGATTTTATTAAATTTTGGCAGCATTTTGCCTATAAAATTGGTATAAGGTATTTTTAACATTTTCCTCTAAATATAGTTTATTTTATTTTTACTCAATAATTTCACTTTGAAACTCACTAACGCGCTTCAAAATTTATAAAATGAGCTCTACGTTAGTATTTTTCAAGCGTCTGATTTAATTCTTATTTAAACTAAATTCTACTAAGTTAAAATTCTAGGACTGAATTAATTCCTTTGATTTTCTCAATGATTCTTTGGAATCGATTTGTTTAATAAAATCATTACCCATCCTATCTTAGAAAATAAAATGGAATGTTGGCCAAATTAAAAATAAAATGGTATTTGATTATACACTAAATGACATGTTAGCCATAATTAACTTAAATCATTTTTAATTTAATTATTTTACCTAGATTCCTCAAATCAGTAACTTAGAAAATTGCTGAGAATATTTTGGTTCTCTTTTTGGATGTAAGGCCGTGAGCCTCATAGTGTATTCTTTGGAATACTCATACATTTCATACATGTTATTCACATCCTACTTTAATAATTATATAATTATAAACACATGCAATTATATAATCACATACGAAATACATACAATTATTTAAAACCATAAACATGCATAATGAAAATAATGAAAGCTATAATCATGCATAGTAAAATAATTCACAAATAGGAAAGCATTTAAACAATCACAAAAATATTAAAAACCATAAACAATCACACAAATAATGATACAAACAATAAAACAATCACACATATGAATCCTTATGGATTCTACACACACATACAAATCCATTTTCTCATCACCACTTAGGGTTGATGAGATTAAATCTCCCTCTTACCTCTTGTAGACAATTTAATCGGTTTGTTTTCCTCCTTTCCTTCCAATTTCGTGTGACTCCCAAACAAATCCCTAAAATTCTTAAACAATTAATAAAAACACATACAAGGTACAAAATAGAAAAACCATGGAACAATCATGGTTAGAAAAATTAAAAATCCAATATTGAACCATAGAAACAAAACTTACCCTTAACAAAGTAAGCAAAAGGTTGGATTTTGGGCAAGATAGAGTAGGAATTTGGAAAAACTTTGTGAATGAAAAGTGTTTAGAATAGGATTTGGGTTCAAGAAAAGCTAAGAGATAAAATTATAGGTGTTTGGGTGTGTGTGTATAGGTGCTGGCCGAAATTGAGAGAAAGAAAATAGAAGAAAAGTAGCTTGGGTTCTTGGTAGTTTTTTTGAGAGAAAATAGATGCTTTGATTTGTGATAAGTGTGAAATAGAATTGAAGAATGAAATGGGAGGGCTGCTGCCGTATGAGTGGTTTTGGGTGAGGTTGAGTGATTGAATTTGCTAGATAAATATCCAATTAAAGGCACATGGTAGTGCACATGGTTTATGACACATGGAGGGTTCAAGAAGCTAGTAGAACCAAGCCACCAAGCCTCCAAATTACTGCTGCAAACCGTGTGCCCTTTAGGAATTTAGGAGCTTAATTTGATTTCAATGAATGACTAATTACAAGCTAATTAAATAGCTAATCAATTAGATTAAGTCTCCTAATAATATTTAATTAACGTTCTAATTATATAACTAATTAGTTTAACATATATTAGCATATATTATAACCTTTAATAAATATTAGGACATCTAATTAGTATTTAGATTATAATAAATTAAGAATTAAACTAGTTCACTTAGTTAGCTAATTAAGTAATTAGATTAGTCAAATTAAGCTTATTTAGCTACTAATCAAAGTCAAGCCTACAATTTTTGACTTAATCCTAACCCTTGATTCATCTTTAATTCCTAACCATAGATTAGATCTAAGGTAGATATTACTTGGTCATAAACCTATCATTCTAATCTCACCATTGATTAAATCAATGGCTTAGGTTAAAGGCTTCATCATTAAGTTTTCATCCAACGGTCCAAATGAAAACACATGCTTCCTTAGGTGTCCAATTCCTATTGGTTTAGAAAGTCAAGCCTACTTTTGTTGACTTGCTCTCATTGGTTAGAAATTGTCCGGTCAAGACAGCTTGACTGCTTTTTCCTAAACGCTGGTCCCACAAAGACTTTTAAAGATCCGTGGTCAAACCGAAGCTGATTTTTACTATTTTTGAGATAGAGTAGGTATCTTGTATTATAAAATAATATTATAAAAATATAAAATTATTTTATTGCACAGTTAAATTTGAAAAAATTATGAGATTAATATATATATCAATCAGAATTGGGTTTAGTAAGATCCCCCAGCTCCAATTAATTAAAATAAGATTTATCCGACCAAAAAATTTTTATTTCCCTAGGTCGGAGCAAATCACATACAACAGTCAAGTACACTCACGAAACAGTCAAATTTAATTTACTGCTCACAGAATTCACAAAATAATACATTTCGAGACTATATTGTAATTATCCCAAAAGTTGGGGTGTTACAACTCTCCCCTACTAAAAATAATTTCGTCCCCGAAATTCATCATACATCAAAACAATTGAGAGCATTGCTCCCTCATCCTATCTTCTAGCTCCCATGTAGCTCCACTACAACATCGTTCTAAACTAGTTTAACTAATACGATCTCCTTTCCTCGAAGTTGCTTTGTCCTTTGATCTTCAATCTTGACTGAAAACGTCTCATGGGTTGAATTCTCCTTAACATGAGTTGGATGAAATATACGTATGTGATACGTAAAATTCGAAGATTCATTAAGAACGTGAGTTGGATCGATGAAATATCTAATATATTTGAGTGAGTTTCCTCGACTTAATCACTGTGATAGATATCACATGTAGAAATACATGATCACCTTCTTCGGATTCAAGCGGTCTCTGTCTTTCATCAGCATAACTCTTTTATTGCGTCTGAGTCGTCTTCATCTTGTCTCGAATTGTCTTCACTTTCTTAGTTATCTGCTGCACAAACTCGGATCCTACAATATTACCTTTACCAACATGATACCAACACAACGGTGTTCTACAGCATCTCCCATATATTGCCTTATAGGTTGTCATTCCTATACTCGAATGAAACTATCGTTTTATATGAATTCTATCAATGGTAGAAATTCATCTCAACAAGTCCTTTGAAAAATTCTAACTATCGTCTCTTCCTTATATCCAAGCTGCTCTTGATTGAACAGGTACTTCAAGCCTTTGAAATTTTCATAGACTTTATAGGAAAGAAAATATCTTCAGGTTTTCCTTGCAAAACAACTATCACATATCCTAAAACGTATCTCGAACAATTCTTCTCATGCACGTCCCACCACCTTGAAGTATACGCCACGACCTTTCAATTTGATTTCAACACTCAATCTAAATCTACGAGTTAAACTTCTTCTTCAGAATTTGCATCTGACTAGGTTCGCACATAACTTCTTCTTATTCCTCAGAAGTTGAAGAACTGCATTGAGATCTTCAGCATGTTCCTTTGAATTTCGAGAATAGGTCAAAATATTGCCAATAATGACAAATTTACCTAGATGAGAAAGAAAGATTCTATTTATACAATTCGTGAACATCGTCAAAACATTCCCTATCCCGAATGGTAGTACTGAATATTCATAACTCTTGCAACGCATCTGAAAATCGTCTTGGAACATTCTCTAACTTTATGCGAATCTAATAATAACCAGCACACAATCTGATCTTGGAACGAACAATGAGTTTCTTCATTTAATCTTCTGGCGCCCCTGTTGCCACATTATTCCAGATTTTCTTCATCCAAAGAAGTTGTTCTACTTTGCCTATTTTTTTTTTAGTCTTAACAGAAAATGTCTCATAGATCAAGTTTTCTCCTAATTGTACTGTATTTTGGTACTATAACACAAGTTGAATCAGGAATGATCCTTTTTAATTGAGATATATGAAAGATACTATGAAGGTTAGAAGGAAAAGTAATAAGACTATTCAATAGGTTACTAGATTAGTCCAACAAAGAATTTGAGATGGTCTAATAGATTTTGAAATGAACATAGTCCAATAATTTTAGAAATGAACATTTTGGATTCAAATCCAAAAATTTTAGGTCAAAGAAACATTAAAATTGCATTGCAACAATCTAGTAGGATATGGTTGGAAAATAACCAATCCATTTAAAAAGTCAGGATCTCAGATAGATGTGATTTTAGATAAACAAATCAAATCAACAAAGAGATTTGATATTCAATAGATATAGAGTAGAATTTAGAAAACTTTGAGCATAAGCAACAAGTTCAACAAGAAGAATAGAAATACTCAAATCACTCTATAACAAAGACACGGATAAATCAGATTGATTTACTTAGTCTATTTGAGAAAGAAATAGACAAACCAGATCAATAGAAAATTTTCAAACTGTAATAAAAATAGGATAGTTTTAGACAGGCTCAAGTAATAATAGCAAGTTTAGGAGTTGAAATAACATTATGAAAAGAAGTAAAACATAGATAACTCCAAAAGATTTTCACAATCAAAGATCATAAGAGAATGAGTTACCTTACGAATTATACAGCACAGTTTTTAAGATCACCCTTTATGGCCCAACTTTCTTGCTTCTTAAGTTTTAATATTTTAAGCTTTCATATTACACTCCTTGCATTGGCTCTTTCTTCTTTTTAAGATTTTGAAACACGTGTATTACTAACGGAAGTTTCCATCTTCAGCTGATCACACTCTTTGAATAAGTGTTCAGACTTTCCACACTTTCAAGCACTTGGTTGGTGATGCCACAGTCCAACCAAAATCGTTGCTACTAGTACTTCATTTCTTTGTTCATTGTTGCTTCCTCGATAGTTGTACATACAACTTTTAGCTAAAAACGATTAGCCTTTCGCTTCCTTCTATTTTGGATTATCGAAGATTTTAAGTTACAGCTCCTCCCATTTGATAGCTGCTCCAATCCTAATAAGCTATGAAGTTCGATTATCAATTCCAGTCGCTGAGCGATCGTCTGTCTTTGTTGTACTGCTACTTAAATCATCTTTCGCATCACACTTCGAGCTGCGATTATACGATCTTCATCACGTTGCGCGTCCATATGCCCATGTTTGTAACGTTCCATTATCTTTCTTCAAAGATAAACAAAATCGACACACAACGAACTAAACGTAGCGATTTCGCACAAAATTATTCCCTTTCGAAAATCGAAACATATCTCTGTGTTCAACATAGAGATTCACACAGCACAAACAAGACAAACCTACCCACAAACCCAAAAGACTCTAACTTGGGCTCTGATACCAACTAATGTAACACCCTTTCTGGGGATGTCACATTTATGATGTAGAAAAATAAAATAAATAAAATCCTTACCCAAGTTATAAAAATATTTGATACTTAAGTAATATTTGTGATATCTATATATATATATTTTCCTTTTATAATTTTAACATTAAATAAATTAACGCGGAAACACAAAATATAACAAACATAAATTCACCATAATATACATGTGATTCTTGTCTGAAGTATACAACTAATTTACAACTATTAATATTTAATAAAAATAGTAAAAGACAGTATACTACTAAAACATAACACCTAAGATATGAGCCCTCGTCATAAGACAAATTCCTTAGTTAGGAATGTCTTGACCGATAGAAATTCGACCCAAAAGTGTATCGAAGTTCTCTCTGGGAGTATAGTGAAACTCGTCCCACAACTCCCTAATAGGTAAAATGATCTCTACGAAAGCAACCGTGTAACGTGTAGCAACCAACCCCTACCGAGTCCTACTTACTGATAAAGTCACGTTACCACTATACTCTATGTGTCCGGTGTCCCAGTGGACATACCAAGCCTCAGCGCCTTCGAGAAATTGTAGCCTAAAGAAACCTAACTGTCCTCCTCTTTCCGCCATTGTAGTCTTTGATGATTTAAACATAAAATAGAAACAGATAAAACAATACAATGAAGAGGTGAGACAATCTACACCATTACCCGCATGGCAATAAAGAAAATGACAATACAAACAAATATCACAACAGTACATACCAACATTACATACATAATATAACAAAGTAATACACATTAAAATAACACATACCATTATATCATGCATAATATGTTAAAGCAATATATATTAAAATAACATGTATCATACATAATATATTAAAACAGTACATCATATATTATATCACAGAATATGATAAGAAGTAAAGTGTAGATGATGCATGAACAGTAAAATACAGGTAATGCATGAACACACACTGACTCGTTCCTACTCCATGGAGCTAAACACGAATATCTGAGAGAATGATCCGAATAGAAACTAATAATACTTTATGGCTGCCCAACCAAACTATTGCACTTCTGTCAAACGTTGTGTCTATAGCCCACAGTCCAAAACATCATGTAGCAGTACACAGTCCAAACAACGTGTACCACAGGCTTAGTACTTATTAATCTCCTCAAGATCTCGATTAAGAATAGTGCTTGCCAAGATCATTAGTGTGTTGCCCGTTACCACGGCCCAGAGGTGCTACCACTGTCCACATATGGGATCCTCCCACACTAATGCCTCCAAGTTCATAAATGAACCATACTACGCTTATCACACCAATTACGGTGTAATTCGCCTCATCAATCAATTGCCAATTATAAACTAAATTGGCACAACACTCTAAACATGATCTAAAATTACAAAAATACCCTTATTATCCAAATTTTACCATAATTACAAAAAATTACCAAAATACCCTTTGTCACCAAAAACCAAAGTATAGTACGTCCCACCTGACAATACTAACAAAATACCAAAATATAGTACGTCCCACCTGACAGTACTACACCACAACATGTCCGGGTCCACCACTTTGGCATGACAGAAAAACTCACTGTATTGATTAATCGCGTAGGAATTTTATCGCATTTTCACAATCTCGTTATTTTCACAAACGTTTTTAAATCGTGTAAATATATTTTGACATTTTTAAACATCATAAAATTATTTTCTCAATCGCGTAGGATTTTTAATTCATTTTCTTAACCAAATAGCTTAGAATCATTATTTTTAATTTGTGTAAAACTATATCTAGTACTTTTAAAATACGTAGAGTATTTTCCTTGTGTTCCAAATATAGTATGGAATCTTTTCATTTTTAAACGTCTGATTTTATTAAATTTTGGCAGCATTTTGCCTATAAAATAGGTATAAGGTATTTTTAATGTTTTCCTCTAAATATAGTTTATTTTATTTTTACCCAATAATTTCACTTTGAAACTCATTAACGCGCTTCAAAATTTATAAAATGAGCTCTACGTTAGTATTTTTCAAGCGTCTAATTTAATTCTTATTTAAACTAAATTCTACTAAGTTAAAATTCTAGAAATTTGAATTAATTCCTTTGATTTTCTCAATGATTCTTTGGAATCGATTTGTTTAATAAAATCATTACCCATCCTATCTTAGAAAATAAAATGGAATGTTGGCCAAATTAAAAATAAAATGGTATTTGATTATACACTAAATGACATGTTGGCCATAATTAACTTAAATCATTTTTAATTTAATTATTTTACCTAGATTCCTCAAATCAAGTAATTTAGAAAATTGTCTTTGAGAACATTTTGGTTCTCTTTTTGGATGTAAATTTGTGAGCCTCATAGTGTATTCTTTGGAATACTCATACATTTCGTACATGTTATTCACATCCTACTTTAATAATTATATAATTATAAACACATGCAATTATATAATCACATACGAAATACATACAATTATTTAAAACCATTAACATGCATAATGAAAATAATGAAAGCTATAATCATGCATAGTAAAATAATTCACAAATAGGAAAGCATTTAAACAATCACAAAAATATTAAAAACCATAAACAATCACACAAATAATGATACAAACAATAAAACAATCACACAAATGAATCCTTATGGATTCTACACACTCATACAAATCCATTTTCTCATCACCACTTAGGGTTGATGAGATTAAATCTCCCTCTTACCTCTTGTAGACAATTTAATCGGTTTGTTTTCCTCCTTTCCTTCCAATTTTGTGTGACTCCCAAACAAATCCCTAAAATTCTTAAACAATTAATAAAAACACATACAAGGTACAAAATAGAAAAACCATGGAACAATCATGGTTAGAAAAATTAAAAATTCAATATTGAACCATAGAAACAAAACTTACCCTTAAGAAAGTAAGCAAAAGGTTGGATTTTGGGCAAGATAGAGTAGGAATTTGGAAAAACTTTGTGAATGAAAAGTGTTTAGAATAGGATTTGGGTTCAAGAAAAGCTAAGAGATAAAATTATAGGTGTTTGGGTGTGTGTGTATAGGTGCTGGCCGAAATTGAGAGAAAGAAAATAGAAGAAAAGTAGCTTGGGTTCTTGGTAGTTTTTGGAGAGAAAATAGATGCTATGATTATTGATAAGTGTGAAATAGAATTGAAGAATGAAATGGGAGGGCTGCTGCCGTATGAGTGGTTTTGGGTGAGGTTGAGTGATTGAATTTGCTAGATAAATATCCAACTAAAGGCACATGGTAGTGCACATGGTTTATGACACATGGAGGGTTCAAGAAGCTAGTAGAACCAAGCCACCAAGCCTCCAAATTGCTGCTGCAAACCGTGTGCCCTTTTGGAATTTAGGAGCTTAATTTGATTTTAATGAATGACTAATTACAAGCTAATTAATTAGCTAATCAATTAGATTAAGTCTCCTAATAATATTTAATTAACGTTCTAATTATATAACTAATTAGTTTAACATATATTAGCATATATTATAACCTTTAATAAATATTAGGACATCTAATTAGTATTTAGATTATAATAAATTAAGAATTAAAACTAGTTCACTTAGTTAGCTAATTAAGTAATTAGATTAGTCAAATTAAGCTTATTTAGCTACTAATCAAAGTCAAGCCTACAATTTTTGACTTAATCCTAACCCTTGATTCATCTTTAATTCCTAACCATAGATTAGATCTAAGGTAGATATTACTTGGTCATAAACCTATCATTCGAATCTCACCATTGATTAAATCAATGGCTTAGGTTAAAGGCTTCATCATTAAGTTTTCATCCAACGGTCCAAATGAAAACACATGCTTCCTTAGGTGTCCAATTCCTATTGGTTTAGAAAGTCAAGCCTACTTTTGTTGACTTGCTCTCATTGGTTAGAAATTGTCCAGTCAAGACAGTTGACTATTTTTCCTAAACGCGGGTCCCACAAAGACTTTTAAAGATCCGTGGTCAAACCGACGCATGATTTTTACTATTTTTGAGAAAAGAGGTCTTGTATTATAAAATAATATTATAAAAATATAAAATTATTTTATTGCACAATTAAATCCAAAAAATTACGAGATTAATATATATATCAATCAGAATTGAGTTTAGTAAGATCCCCCAGCTCCAATTAATTAAAATAAGATTTATCCGGCCAGAAAATTTTTATTTCCCTAGGTCGGAGCAAATCACATACAACAGTCAAGTACACTCACGAAACAGTCAAATTTAATTTACTGCTCACAGAATTCACAAAATAATACATTTCGAGACTATATTGTAATTATCCCAAAAGTTGGGGTGTTACATATACACTACTGTCTTTATCAGATATTGATTAAGAATAGTGTCTCAAGTCAGGATCATCGGTGTGTTGCATCGGTCAAACCCACGGTCCAAAAGAGCTACCAACTACCCCCTGTAGGCAACACGCACCCTGATGCCCCCAAGGTCAAGAGGTGACTTACACTACGCTTATCGCACCCACTCAAGAGGTGTATCCACCGGACCTTTCTAATGCATGTAAAATGCACCATTCATAATTCAATTTCATTAACTCATATTCAGGGTTCATTCACTGGTTCAACAGTATTATTACTATATTCTCATTGCGTAATCATATTTGTGCATATTTTAAACCAAAAATATGATTTTTCTCATTTAATACCAAAAATTAACTTTATTTTTTATATTTGCATATTAGTCCCTCTATAACATAATATTTATGTTATAGTCCCTCTCTTAGAAAATATTTGTAATATAGCCCCTCATTTATAAAATATTTGTGGTATAACCCCTCATTTATAAAATATTTGCAGTATGGCCCCTCTTTAAATAATAATTACAATATAGTCATTCTTAAAATAATAATTACAATATAGCCCCTCTAAAAGTAAAAATTACAATATAACTCCTCTAAAAATCATTATTTCTATTGTATCCCAGAAAATGGTAATTCTTCGTTTTACTTTACAACTCAAATTTTCCTAACGCGCTTCAAAACCCATAGGGTGAGTTATACGTTAGAAAACTTCAAGTATTGACATTTATTTTCATAATCAATTAATTAATTATATCAATTCATTTTCTCACAAGTATTTTTCTTGCTACTGAATTCAAACTTTTCCAAAATGCTTTCTTTCTCAATTAAACCTTTAAATCTACACTTAATAAAATAATTTAGTTCTACATTATGAAAAATGGCATATTGGCCAAATTTTCATTCTTGCTTCAAAACTCATTGTAATTCATTTTTCTAACACTTTAAATCCTTGTAAAACATCTTAATTCATTTTAGTGCCATGGAACCTTTAATCCTCAATTTAAAATCATCATTTTAGGACTCTTGGTCCTCTTTAAACTAGTGAGGCCATGTGCCTCTAAGCTCTTTGGAGCTCTCATGTAATCTTTCCATCATTTTGTTCACATCCTAATTTACATATATTTGCATGCTTCCAAAATCATACATACAAGCATTTTATCAAAACTATAACCATACTATCACACATGCAATCACAAACACTAAATCATAAACAACATAATCACAATCAAAGAAGCATTAAACAACAAGTGAATAAACCCTTATGGGTTTTTCACCGTACACAACCATCTCCTCACTACCAACACTTGGTTGGTGAGGTTAAATCTCCCTCTTACCTCTTGAAGACAAGATCTTCAAACTCCCTCCTTCTCCTTGTTTTCGTGTGAACCCAAATAAAATCTCTAAAATTCTTAAACAATTAGCAAAGTCATACTCAAGGCTTAATAACAAAGAACCATGGAACAATCATGGTATAGAAAATCAAAAACTTAATTTAAATCCATAAAATCAAAAGTTTACCTTTAGGGAAGTAAACCAAAGCTTGGATTTTGAAGCACTAGGAGTGGGATTTTGACAAAACTTTCTAAATAAAAAGTGTTTATAATAGGGTTTAGGTTTAGGAAATGTATAGAAGTAAAATTATAGAAGATGGGTACTAGGTTTTTAGAGGGCTGGCCGAAACTCTAAGGAGAAAAAAAAGAAAAGAAAAAGTGTTCTTGGTGTTCTTGGGATTTTTGAGAGAAAAGGAATGCTTAGCTTTTTAGGTGAGAGAAAAGTGAATATTGAGAGTGAAATGAAGAGAGTGCAGCCGTGTGAGAGTGTATAGGAAAGATTAGGAGATAAACTTGATAGTAAAATATCATGTTGTGTTCACATTAGGAAGGCACATGGCCTAGTCACCACTTGGTCATCTAATGGTCACAAAAGACCATTCAAGAAGGCTTGAGAAGCCTCCTTGGCCGTGTGGCCTTCTAGGAAAACTAACTAAGTTTATTTTCAATTTTAATCCTAGTTACTCTTTAATCAAATAATTACTAACTAGATTAGGTTTTATAGTTACACTTAATTAACTATCTAATTACATAGCTAACTAATTAAATAGGTCATTGCATATGTCATGCATAATCATGGCTTCTAGATGAAATTAGGATATTTAGTTAGTAACTAGATCATAACTAGTTCGTAACTAGGTTAGTTCACTTAATTTCTTAATTAGGCAATATAGGTAACTAAATTAGGTTTATTTAGTTACTTAGTAACTAGTCAAGCCATTTTTATTGACTAAATCCTAACCATTGAAATTAACTTCATCATCCTAACCATTGATTTAATCTAAGGTGGATATCATAAGTTACTTTATCAAGACTGTTCTCACACCATTGATCAGATCAATGGTGATGATCAAAGGCTTCTTAATCAAGTTTTTCATCCAACGGTCCACAATAAAGTCTTTGCCACTATATTTGACTAATTCCTATTGGTTAGAAAAGTCCAACCATTATTTTTGACTTGTTTCTATTGGTTCATTTTAAATTAGGTTAGAAAAAATATTCTAAGCATATTTTCTGTTAATTAAATTATATCGGGTCCAATAATTTATAGCAAAAGCTACTATAAATAAAACAGCAGATTATTATCAGTGAAATATTTTTATTTCACAGAAAAATCCTAAAAATTAAAAGATTTTTTTCTGTGTCTCTCAGATTCGGGTTTAGTAAGATCCCCCATCTCCGAATAAATCAAATAAGATTTTTCTCGGCCCAAAAATTATTATTTTCCTAACCCAGAGCAAATCTCACACAACGATTAAAAATAATCTCAAAACAGTAAAAATATTTTTCTGTAACACAGAAAACACAAAAATAGTATAGTTTAACCATTAGTGTAACATAGCTAAAGTTTGGGTGGTTACAACTTGAGCCCCTGAGTGCCCATTTTAGGGGAGAACAGGGGAGGCTCTTTGTCACCCCAACACTTGAGCGCCCAAGGGCTAGTGGCTAAGTGCCTAGTCTAATTTTTGAGAGGAATTTTATTTGGTGATTATGAAATGTTTAACTTGTGTAGTTCCTTCTTCTATGCTTCTTAATGAGTGATGAGACTCTAATTGAGGTATTTAATGAAGTGTTTATGTGATGAAATGTAAATCAATTGGTATGTTAATTATTGTTATATTTAGCATCATTGTTGTTCATACTTGAGATGATGGATGTAAATCAATTGGTATGCTATCTGTTGTAGTGATTGACATCATTGTATTTCATACTTGTGGTTATGGATGTAAACCAATTGGCATGCTAGTTATTGTAGTAATTGATATCATTGTTTCGCATAACTATGTTGATGAGGATGAGGTCCTCTGTAACTCCCCTTTTTGAGGAGGGAACGTCACAACATAACCACGAAACGAAAACAAAATGTATAAACTAAGACCCGGTTCGTTATAATATAGATAAGTCTATTTAGTTGTAATCGTACAAATGATTTGCCGATTTATCTTTTTTTTTGTCTTATAAAAAAAGATGATAAGGCATAGTTACAGCAAAAAATAAAATGAGAAGTAAAACCATACATTCATATCTCGTACATATATATATACTTATATCATACTTGTTTAGGTACTGTTAGCCATGGCAACCATTACCCAAGAGGGGGTGAATTGGGTGATGACAAGTTTTAATGCAACTTTGACAACTTATGCATTTTGATATTTTCAATCAACACATGCAATGGAATAAGTCTAACAAATGTACAACTATTATAGATTACTCAAATATAACTTAGGTTATGGGATAAATCATGCAAATAAGCTAGATATCAAATTCAATTCAAGCATATATAGTTAAAGCACAAATATAAAGAGATAAAGTTAAGAAGAGCAAACACTAAGATTTATCCTGGTTCAGCCACCAACCAATTGTGGCCTACGTCCAGTCGTCAAGTAAACAACCCGAGATTTTCCACTATCTTCAAGATTCAACAGGTGCTTGACAACCTTCATAATTGAGAGCACTCAACATACCTTGGGATACCTCACCCTCTATCCAACTAAGGGATACCTCACCCTTTTCTCTAGAGGGATACCTCACCCTCTTTTTTACAGAATATACAAATTGTAGAAGATAGAAACTCTCTCAAAGAGTAGATAATACAAATTGAAGCTTATGGATATTTAGGAATCACATACTTAGCTCAAAATAGAGATTTGGAGAAAAAGATGAAAAATGAATTTAATGCTCAATAGTTATTTTTCAGATTGTTCTCCAACTTTTCTTTGATGCCCAAACACTTGTATTTATAGCCCAATGAGTTTTAGAGTCGTTCGGAGTTTTTGGAAATGATTATTATGAGAAACTAGTTGTTTTATGACCGTTAGGAACGTTTTAGACTCGTGGTATTCAATTACATGGATGTTGTAATTGATTACAATGCTCTTAGAACTCGTTCTAGGCTTTTCGGGCACTTGGTAATTGATTACACACTTCTGGTAATCGATTACACGACTTCTGCCAAAGTGGTAATCGATTACAACATTTCTGATTTTGAAAATTGACTTTAAAAGGTCATAACTTCTTCATTTATTATCCGATTAAAGCGAATGACCACTCATTGGAAAGATCTTTGAGTATATTTTCAAATGAAATAAGTTTCAGAACAAAAATCAAATCATTTTGAAATATATGATTAAATTAGTAACTAAAGGTCAGTTTTACTAAATACAAACTTGACTGTTTTTGAAAATTGACTTTAAATGGTCATAACTTTTTCATTTCTTATCCATTTAAAGCAAATGACCACTCATCAGAAAGATCTTTGCGTTTATTTTCATATACAATATTTCATAACAAAACTCAAAGTAGTTTGAAAGTTATGATCAAAAGATTAACTAAATGTCAGTTTTGCAAAACACAAACTTGGCTATTTTTCATAGATTTGAATTACCACCAAGACTAGCTTTTCAAAAATAGTTTGTTGGGCATTTTAGAATGTAAAAAACACTTTTAAATATGTTAAAACATATTTGAACTTAGTGTGATTCTTTTTTACCTTTACACAAGATCTAAGTCCTATAAGCTAAACTTGAAGAGTCTTGGAACTTGATCTTTGCACTTCCATTCCTTCTCTTGTTTGTTATCATCAAAACCATTGCCATTGCCAATGCTAATCACATTATATATTTCAAAATACTTTCAAAATATTTGGAGAA
Source organism: Ormosia semicastrata (assembly GCA_029884595.1). Lineage (NCBI taxonomy): Eukaryota > Viridiplantae > Streptophyta > Magnoliopsida > Fabales > Fabaceae > Ormosia > Ormosia semicastrata. The sequence goes on from JAQQTO010000060.1 coordinate 85,921,153, forward strand.
GTAGAAATTTGTTTTTACATGCCTTACATGATCATTGTTTGCCCCAAAATGCTTATATATGTTTTGATGATGATCATATCTTTCTTGACAAACTTGAATCTTGCTTTGAAAATGCTTAAACTATGCTTTTAGATTCAAGTGCATATGTTCTTCCTTTATTTTTGTATGAGCTAACATTGCATGGTTGTTATTGTAGTACATGTTTTACATTGTATATCAACCTAAATTATACTTGTAAATAAGTTTAAATAATATTTGATGCTAACCCATATTTTAGAGAACGTTTGAAATAAAGTCATCAAATATTGAAATGTCAAGCATATGTGGATAAATGAGAAATGTTGAAGGAAGAGGAAAATGAGGAGACTTTCTTTAAGTGCAATAGAATGAAATACTCAATGAAAGAAAGTACAAACTCAAAGGACCTATAAATGAAGAATATTCTAAACGAGCATCACTTTCTATCTAACCTAATAAGTATCTCTATCCGTAAACTATTATGGTATTCTATATACTATGAATTATATGATACTTGTTGATAAATTAATTTTAAAAATTAGATGTTTTCCTTACATGAGAAGTATGTTTAGTATTGACAAAGTACCTAATTGGACATTAAATTGCTAGTTTTGTTATTGCATATAGGGTGGATGACATTAGTTCTATACATATAGCATATTTCATCATGATGAAAATTTGATATCTATGATTCTCTTGATCTATGGTTTCTTAGTAGTATAACACTTATGAGAATCATGCTCTTTTTGACAAGAATTTCTTATTTGATTAAAAAAAAAATTAAGGCAAAATCTCCTATCATATTTGAAAGAAGCTTTTAAAGTTCTATATTTTTTAGAATCCTTTGAACTTGTCTTAAGACCTTGAAATTATTATCACCTCCTAATTGTCTTGAAAAATTAGAAATCATTCGATTTGTGCTATAATGTAGTACTCTCTTCATTGCTTTGAAATATTTTATTAAATCTTGAGAGAGTATTTAAGAAAGTTTCCAAATAAATCTTTTGAAATGTTCTATAGAGACCATCTTAATACTTCAAAAGATAAGTCTTGTTCTACAAAAGTGTTTTATTTTTCCAAGGCTATTGTTTAATGAGAAAGAGAGGAGATGTACTTTCAAATGTTCTTTTGACTTGGATTTGTTCACTCTCAAGGAATATGTGGTTTCAATATAAAACCTTTCTACCCTTCTAAAATGCTTTTGGAAATGCAATATGTTATTATAAAATTCTTTTTGAAAGGAGGAGAAGTTTTAAGATGGTTTGTGATTAATGGATTAAGAATATATATCTTTGTCTTGCTTCTCTTTATGGTAATGTGCTTACATGATCTTGGCATGCGTATTTCCCTTTATCTATCTTGTGCTTCAATAAGGGGGAGCTTATCTTACATATCCTTCTTCCATATCCTTGTTGACTAAGAACATATACATAATTATGTTAAACTATTATGTTTGATATTTTGATAATATGCATATTTTGAGGAGGAGCCTAGTTCTTAAATTGTTGCTTATATCTCTTGGGTTACATCCTTATTTGACATGAAATGTTTTATTATTAATACTATCAACATGTCAACAAAGATCATCTCTTATTGTCTTTCCTTCTATCAATGAAAGAAGGTAAACATTCTTAAAATTTATATCTTTTGATTCTTTCATTAATAAATGCTTGATATGTGACAAGTTGTATGATCTTTAATTTGAAAACCTCAAATTCATGATCTTACACAAATATTTTATAACTCCTAACAAGTGATATCAAGTGGTACTTATTTATCATGTGGTATGCAAGATATTATATGCTAGACATAATTTCTTAAACTCATTACTATCATGCGCTAAATGTTGATGTACCAAAATATGACAACTTTTGCATGAATAATCTTTTATATCTTGAAAGCATGCTTATTTCATCTCTCTATTCTTGAATCATGTGTAGAATCAAATAAAGGGAGATAATTATGTTTTGAATAACTTGAAGTTTTTGAAGTTTGATGATCCTACTTTTTTTGACAACATGAGTTTTATCTATAGGGGGAGAGAAAAATATCATCTCTCCTTCTTAAGCCTTTTTGTTGATGTCAAATAGGGGGAGAGAGAATTGAAAAAAAAATGTTCCTTGTGATTATTGTTTGATATGCTTACATGAATATCTATTCTTCTATATTGCTAAACATATTTTTTCTTTGGTGATTTGTCATCATCAAAAAGGGAGAGATTATAGAAATAAGTTTTTACCCAATGGTTTAATATGTTAAGTTTTGATTATGACAAATACAAGACAAAAAGAATGATGCTTATGCTTGATAAATGTGCTTTATAGATGACAAATACATCACAAAAGAATATTGATCATGTTACATAAATATGCTTAATGAGATATATTGTATCATGCATGATTATGTACTCTATCTAGTTATATTTCACTTAATAATCATGCAATGAGATATGTGTAACATTCTTCATATAATATATCCAATAATACTTTATATGAGTCGTATTAAATTAATATTGGATTTGACTCTATCTAAATGAAAATGTGCAAAGTATTCTCTGTTGCATCCTATATAGGCATATCTATTTGTAATTGATAAATATCTTATTTCGATGTGTCTATAAAAGTCTTATATGCATATTAGACTAACTAGAGTTATACATTTATGAATCATGTATATGAAGATATTGAGTTATGAATTTGGACTAACTATGCTTATTTTAAGTGAGTAATACTTTGTAGGATAGTTCAAGTACCAAAAGTGAACATTGCAACAAGAAAGTAAAAGATCATAATTATGCTCAAATCAAGAAGAATGAGAATGATAAGATGTTCTAAGCATTTGCAAGATTTGAAGAGAAGAAATTTGTGGAAGCTTGGATTACATCAAGAAGCCTAAGGACTAGAATTGGTATATTTTCCTTTTAGGTTTTCTCCTATGTAAAGATAGAGGTTTTACAAGAAAAGAGCTCAAATATGTTTTTAAGTCTTTAAAAATGGTTGTTATATGTTTAAATGCCCAACAAACTACTTTTTGGAAAGTTAGTCATGGTGGTAGTTCAAACCTTTGAAAAATAGCCAAGTTTGTGTTTTGTAAAACTAACATTTGGTTACTCTTTTGATCATAACTTTCAAACTACTTTGAGTTTTGTTGTGAAACTTATTGCATATGAAAATGGACTCAAAGATCTTTCCAACGAGTGTCATTTGCTTTAAACAAATAAGAAATGAAGAAGTTATGACCATTTAAAATCAGTTTTCAAAAATAGTCAAGTTTGAGTTTTGAAAAACTGACCTTTGATTACTCTTTTGATCATATCTTTCAAAATACTGAGTTTTGTTTAGAAATTTTTCATTTGAAAATAAACTCAAATATGTTTCCAATGAGTGGTCATTCGCTTTAATCAGATAAGAAATGAAGAAGTTATGACCTTTTAAAGTAAGTTTTCAAAACCAAAAATGCTGTAATCGATTACACAAGTCATGTAATCGATTACTAGAAGTGTGTAATTGATTACTAAGTGCCCAAAAAGCCCAGAACGAGTTCTAAGAGCATTGTAATCGATTACCACATCCATGTAATCGATCACCACAAGTCTGAAACGTTCCCAACGGCTATAAAGGCTAGTTTTCATAAAAAAATCATTTCTAAACACTACCAATGGCTATTTTATCACTTGGGCTCTATATATAAGTGTTGTATGAAACTTATACACCTCTTGAACACTTGACTTGATCCTTGAATCACCAAAATCATATTTTGAGCTCTTTATTGCAAAATCCTTGTATTCATTTGTTCTTCAATTTGTATTATCCATTTTTGAGAGAGTTTTCTATCATCCATACTTTGTTCTTCAAGTTATATATCTACTATTGTGAGAGTTTTTATTCTTACTATTCACCTTGAAATCATTGTAAGAGGGTGAGGTATCCCTCAAGAGAGAAAATGGTGAGGTATCCCTTGTAGTGAGACTCAAACACAAAGGGTGAGGTATCCCAAAGGTATTGTGAGTGCTCTTGATTGTAAAGGTCATCAAGTACCTGTGAAGCTTGAAGAATTGGAGGCTCTAGCACAAGGGTGAGGTATCCCAAGGTATGAGGAGTGTTCTTGTTTATACAAAGGTTTTCCTAGCACTCGTAAAGTCCAGGAGATAGTGAAGAAAATCTCAAGTTAAGCTTGGGGACTGGATGTAGGCTACAAGTGGTTGGTGATTGAACCAGGATAAATTCTTGAGTTTGATTCTCTCTTCCCTACACTCTTTAATTTCAGTATTTAGTATAGTATATTTATCTATTGCATATCTTGTCTTCTTGGTGATTTGATTCTATGAACTTGATATCTAGCTTATTTGCTTAATTCATCATATATCCCAAGTTATATTTGAGTAATCTATAATAGTTGTACCTTTGTTATGCATGTTTCGCTGCATTTATTACTTGAGTGATTCAAAATGCTTAATTTCTCAAAGTTGCTTTAAAATTTGTAATCCCCCAATTCACCGCCCCTCTTGGGTGATGGATGCCATGGCTAACAAGTACATCACCAGATATACAAAAAGTAGAAGTTTTACATGCCCCAAAATGATTACACATATACAGCCCACCAAAAAGATAAAACATCGGGCCTTCAAAAGATTTACAGATAGCCATCAGTGGCTAGCAACAACATCAGCCCCTAAAGCGAATGAGAAGGAATAGTAGATGAATCCTCCTCAAGGTCTTCCTCGTTAGAGGAAATCCTTATCGGAGCAACTGAGTTACGAGCGGGGGCTCGTGCAGAGAATAAGAATGAATCCTCTTGTGGGGAGTAATAGTGCTCACCCCACATATCGCGTATAGGCAAGTAAAACCCTAAATGCAAGGGAGCATTAAAAGTAAAGATAGGTGGATCCTAACGTCCCTAAGCCAGAGACATAGTCATGTCTCCGAGGTAGATGCAACGATCTGTACTCAGGTTGATGTACTAACAGTCCGAACCTCTATGAAAAGTCAATCTTGCATAACCCAAAAAGCCACGCGGATGGGACGCCATGTCCAAACAAGAACTAATCAAAATCAGGCCAAAAGCCAGGGAATTCGTGCACTTCCCCTTCCTCACCGACGTCTTCAGAGAAACACGTAAATAAACAGAATAACAAAAGTATAAAAAAGAGGTAAGACATCTTACATTTAGTACCAATTATGGCAACAAAGAAATAGAACGGCGCAAAGTGCTCACATAGTATTCCAAAAATAATAATCAGCATCATGAAGCAAATAGTGAACAACTTAACAAATCCTGGCAGTTATAACATCAATAAGGCAACAGTTTCAATCATCGTATAAATAAATGCCAAGTAATAAGTTGACTCACTATTTTCATGCACATGATACCGAAATCCTACTCTATAGAGCTAGACACAAACATTGGAGAGAATGATTAGGAGACATGTCTATAACTTGGCTGCCGTGGCTAACAAGTGCTATAATTTCTCAATTTATTAACGTGCACATCATTACATTGTATAAGACATTCTACACTAGATCGTGATATAGGACAATGTCTTAGTCCGGATCGTCGGTGCGTTTGCATCGGTCTATCTCACGGCCCAGAGGAGCTACCAACTGACCATTATGAGGTACCCGCACCCCGACACCCCCAAGGTCAACCAATGACCTACACTTGCCTATTCGCACCCGCACATAGGTGTGATTCAATCTCCTAGGCAACATGGCCTTAACAATAGTCCACTAGACTTTCACAATGCATGATGACTCAATGTATATTCATGTATATTCAACAACGATATACTCATTCCATAACATTCCATAATTTGGCTAAGTTAAACATCAACAGAATTTTGGTCCTACTCATGGACCCATAATAACACATTACCAAATTCTCAAATGGGACAATACACTTTTTAAGGTTTATTACAAAGTTTTACTTTAATTTAACATTTTTTTATGAAATATTTCTCTAGAGGAATTCTCTTGAAATTCTCATTAGATCTTTATTTCTCTTAATTTGCTAAGTTCTTTACTTAGATTTAACCATATTCACTTTGAACATTATTCTAAGGTTCTCAAGTCTCACACTCACTATTGTTCTTCCCTTAAGTTCAACAATCAGTCTAGGTCATCAAATAATTTTTTTTCCATCAAATTGGTAATTACTTAATACTTAATTTCTTAAGTTCCAAGATTACCAAAAAATTACATATTTGAACCCAAACAAAAACCCTAGAGGCCGTGAGCCTCCCAAAGGGGTAAGAACCCAAAATTTTCTATTGCTCTATTAATTATTATTCACTTGATTAGTTATGTCTCCAACTTGTTACAAGATTTTAACCATGAACACCCTATTGAAGGGGGTATGACCGTGAGCCTCATTAAGGAGAGCAAGGAACCCTTGCTTCCAATTCATATTTTCAATCCATCAAAATCAATCCAAGATCATCAACATACACAAATACAACCAATAAAACCACATAGAGGAAATTAATACAAAGATCATTAGAAAAACAAATAACCAAGAGAGTAACCCTAATATGGGTTTCTCACAACCAACACACAAACAAGTTTCCCACCACCAAAAGAGGTTGAAGTGGATAATCTTCTTCTTACCTAAAGAGAAAACAAGAAAAGAACTTCCTTGAAGCTCCTTGTAGATTTCGGCCTCCACTACCACCAAAACCCTAGGACATCAAACTTTCACAATAAATAAATCAAACCATAAAAGAGGAGTTCTTGGTCACAAAGATGACCAAGAATCATGAAAATGAGAAGAGAAAATGGAAAAGTCATAAACTTTACCTCAAAGTTTCAAACTTTAGAGCTTTGTGGGAGAAGATGAAAATGGTGGATTCAAGAGGTGGTCACAAAAGAGAAAATGTTCTAGATGATGAGAAGATGTAAGAAACAAGGTTGGTTGAGTAAGAGAATGTGAGTGGCCAAAAATGGTGTCTTGGCCGTGGAAGAGAAGAGAAAATAAAGAGAATGGGTAAGCTCCTTGAAGATGATTCCAATAAGAAAGAAAGTCTTCCAATCAAGATGTAGATTCAAGTAAAGTGTGAGCTTGAAAATCAAACAAGCATGGAGGGTGGAAGGATGTGGCTTCCGTGGGAAGAATAAGAGAGAAGGAAGAGAAAAAGTTAAGAGAAAAATGAGAGAAGAGAAGCGTAGAGAGAGAAAGTGTTAGAAAAGTGTTTAGGGTTTTTGAAATATTAAATGAATATGTGATATTAGTGAAAATGTGACAAAATTTGTCAATTTCCCTCCACATTGCCATGGAGCTACATAGGAGAGAGGAGGAGGGAAGCTTCCTCTAGAAGCTTGGTGCCAAGCTTTCTTGAGAAGCTTTGTTAGCTTTTTGTAAAAGTCAACTTGATGGGACATAAAGTAGATTTCTAGATAAGGTGATAAGGATTTTTACTACAAGCTATTGCCTAATGGACAATTATTACAGTTTGCAAAGCCAGTATGTATTGTCCAATGGATAATAGAGCGTACTACAAAATTTTTATTTAACAAAACGTACCGTAATTTTATTTATCAGATAAAATCTTGAAAAACATAAACCTCATAAACTATGTCATCCTCGGGTTTAGTAAGATCCCCCGTCAACATTTTCACAGTTTAAGGTTTATCAACCTCGGGGAAAATATTTCATTTTTTCAGCTCCTCTCAGTGTGCACGTAAAATGAAAAATATATTAAAATATTCAACATTTTAAAAAAAAATTCACAAAATTCACAAATATTATAAAATGACTATTTATCATAAAATAATCAATTTTCGGGTTGTTACAACTCCCCCTTCTAAAAAGAAATTTCTTCCTCGAAATTTTCATACTTCAGAATAATTGTGTATGTTGCTCCTTTATCTTGTCTTCAAACTCCCATGTTGCATCTTCGATCGTTTCATTCCAGATCACTTTTACCAACGATATTTCTTTCCCTTTGAGTCTCTTTACTCTTCTATCTTCAATCCTTACAGGAGGTGCCTCATAGGTTAAGTTCTCTTTCAATTGTACTGTCTCCGGTGTTATGACATGGCTCGGGTCAGGAATATATTTTTGCAATTGCAACACATGAAAGACATTGTGAAGGTTAGAAAGAAAAGGTGGTAGGGCTATTTGGTAAGCTATTGGACCTATCCGGCGGAGAATTTGATAAGGTCCAAGGAATTTGGGAGTAAGTTTTCTAGACTTTAGAACTCGACCGGCCCCAGTCTTAGGCGTGACTTTCAAAAACACATGCTCGCCTTCTTCAAACTCAAGAGGTTTTCTCATTTTGTCCGCATAGCTCTTCTGTAGACTCTGAGCTGTCCTCATATTTTCCTGAATCATCTTGACTTTCTCAGTCATTTGTTGTATAAGATCAGACCCAATAGTAAGGCGCTCTCCGTCTTGGTACCAACACAAAGGTGTTCTGCACCATCGTCCATATAGAGCTTAATAGGGTGTCATCCCTATGCTCGAATGAAAACTTTTGTTGTAGGTGAACTCTACCAATGGTAAAACTTCATCCCAACTTCCAGTCTATTCCAAAGCATAAGCTCTGAGCAAATCCTCCAATGATTGGATCGTCCATTCCGATTGACCATCGGTTTGAGGATGATAAGTAGAACTTAAACGTAGCTTCGTTCCTAATGCTCTTTGCAAACTTTGCCAAAACTTTGATATGAACCTTGGATCTCGATCAGAAATAATACTTGTAGGCACACCATGCAGCCTAACGATCTCACCAATATACAGCTGAGTCAACTTCTCCATGTTGTAGCTTATGTTGATTAGTAAGAAATGTGCTGACTTCGTGAGTCGATCAATGATTACCTATATTGAATCGTAACCTTTTCTAGTCTTTGGTAATCCAACCACAAAGTCCATTGCAATACTATCCCACTTCCATTCGGGAATAGCTAGGGGTTGCAATATTCCTGACGGTCTCTAGTGTTCAACCTTTGCTTTCTGACAAACCAGACAAGATGACACACATCTGGCAATATCACTCTTCATTCTGTGCCACCAAAATAACCGTTTTAGGTCTTTATACATCTTGGTTATTCCCGGATGCATACTTAACTTGCTCATGTGAGCATGTTCGAGAATATACTTTCTAAGTTCTTGATCCCTGGGTATACAAACTCTACCTCTGAATCTTAGGATTCCATCAGTTCCTTCCTCAAATGTTGTCACACCGCCTTGCTTCATTAGCTCCCTTTCTTCTTGCAAAAACTTATCGACTTTCAGTTTTTCTCGGATGTCTTCCATTAGGTCATTTGAAATAGTGACCATGTTCATAAAATCTTCCTCGATGCTAATTCCACAAAGGACCATACAACCCTGAATTGATCTATTAAATCTTTTTCCTTGACCATCATAGCAAAGATACTGAGCATCTTCCTACTCAAAGCATCTACCATAACGTTTGCCTTTCTGAGGTGATATAGAAGTTGAAAATCATAATCTTTCAGAAATTCCAACCACCTTCGTTATCTCATATTCAACTCCTTTTGGTCATACAGGTACTTTAAGCTCTTGTGGTCGCTAAAGACGTTGAACGTCGCCCCATAAAGAAAATGGCTCCATATCTTCAAAGCGAATACCACAGCTGCTAACTCCAAGTCATGAGTGTAACACCCCAACTTTTGGGATAAATACGATATTGTCTTGAATGTACTGTTTTGTATTTTCTGTGAGTAGTAAATTGAATTTGACTGTTTCGTGAGTGTATTTGACTGTTGTGTGTGATTTGCTCTGAGCTAAGGAAATAATAATTTTCTGGTCAGAAAAAAAAAATCTTATTTAAATTAATTAAAGTTGGGGGATCTTACTATACCCAATTCTGATTGATATATATATTAATATTTTAATTTTTAGGATTTAACTGTGCAATAAAATAATTTTATATTATTATAAAATTATTTTATCTGACAGTACCTACTGTCTCAAAAATAGTAGAAATCTGCTCCAAAATGACCATGGACCCTAAAAAGTCTGTGGGACCCACGTTTAGAAAAGCAGTCAACGATTCTGACTGAACTAAATTCTAAGCCAATAGAAATTAGTCAATGAAAGTGGCTTGAATTTTCTAACCAATAAGAAGTGGTCAAACAAAGAGGCAAAAACTTCTTTGTGGACCGTTAGATGTAAAAGCTTGTTTTGGAAGCTTTGATCTTAACCATTGATCAAATCAATGGTGTGAGAACAATTCTAGTTTAATCACTAAGCAATATCCACCTTAGATCAAATCAAGGGTTAGGAATTAAAGTTAAAATCAAAGGTTAAGATTAAGTCAAATATAGTGACTTGACTTTACTTAGAAGCTAATTAAACCTAGTTTGGTTAATCTAATTACCTAATTAAGGAACTAAGTAAGCTAATCTAGTCATTGATTAGTTATAATCTAATTATTAATTAGATATCCTAATTTTGTTTAGAAGTATGATATATGTAATTATATATTTAATTAATTAGTTATGCAATTAGAATGCTAATTAAGTGTAATTAAGAAACTTAACCTAATTAATTAGCTATTTAATTAGTATGTAATTAACTTTAATTGAAATCAAAATTAAGCCCCTAAATCCCTAGGAGTCCCACGTCCAAAGGAGGCCAATTCACCATGTTCTCCATTGTTCTTGAACCATCTTGCATGCACATTAGGTGGCCAAATGATGACATATGCCATGTGCTGCAAGTGTCAACCCATTTATGATATTTATTATCCAACTTAAACACTCAATCTCTCCTCCAAGTTACCTCACGGAAGCACCCTCTTCATTTACACTCAATATTCACTTTTTCATTCATTTAGATCTAAGCCTTCATTTTCTCTCAAATTCCCAAGAACACCAATCAACTTTTTTCTTCCATTTTCTCTCTATTTTGGGCCCAAGCACCAAACACCACCATACATCTTCTACAATTTTTCTTCTTAGCTTTTCCTAAACCTAAACAACATCCTAAACACTTTTTGTTTAGAAACTTTTATCAAAAACCTACTCCTTCTAGTTCAAAATCCAACCTTTTGTTTACTTCCCTAGAGGTAAATTCTTAATTCTTTAGTTTAAAATTTGATTTTTGATTTTCTGAACCATGTTTGTTCCATGATTCTTCAATATGAAGTCTTGTATATGATTTTGCTTATTGTTTAAGAATTTTAGGGATTTGTTTTGGAATTTACACAAAAATCCAAGAAGAGGAGGAGACTAGGAGATCCTTGTCTTCAAGAGGTAAGAGGGAGATTTAATCTCCTCAACTTTGTGTGGTGATGAGAAAATGGATTGTATGTGTGTGAAGAATCCATAAGGATTCATTTGTGTGGTTGTTTATTATTTTTCCTATTTGTGGTTGATTTTGTTTGCAAGCATGTTTATAGTTTTAAAAATATATTGCATGTGTTTATAGTTTTTAAAATATATTGCATGTGTTTAGATATATGATTATTAATGTAGGATGTGAATAACATGTACGGATTGCATGAGTGTTTCAAAGAACACAATAGAGGCTCACGGCTTCTCCAAGAAAAAGAGAACCAAAATGTTCTCAACCATTTTCTAAAACAAGGATTTAAAAAATCTAGGTAAAACAATGAGTTTGGAAATAATTTAAAAGTTAGATAATGATTTAATGATTAGTTGTGAAGGATGGGTTAATTAAGGCCAACACGCCATTTAATATACAATTAAATTCCAAAGTTATTTTCTAAGGTAGGTTAAGTAACTAATCTACAAAAGAATTTGATTCCAATGAATCTTTGAGAAATAAAATGAATGAACTTAGTTCTAGAATTCTAAATTAACTGAATTTATTATAAGTAAGAAATAAAGAAACGCTTGAAAAATACTAACGTAGAGCTCACTATCTGAGTTTTGAAGCGCGTTAGCAAGTTTCAAGGTATAACTGTTGGGTAAGGTTAAAATGAACAACATTTAGAAGAAAACGTAAAAAATACCATATACTGATTTTCTAGGCAATATGTTGCCGAAATTTACTAAAATCAGACAAATAAAATGAAAAGATTCCATAATATATTTATAATTTAAGGACAATATTCTATGTAGTTTAAAAGTACTAGATAAAGCCTATGCATTGTTAAAATAAAGACTTTAAGCTATATGGTCAATAAAATGATTTAAAAATCTTACGCGATTGAGAAAATGATTTAAAAACATTACGCGATGTTCAAAAACATCAAAATATATTTATGCGATTTAAAAATGTTTGTAAAAGCGACGTGATTGTGAAAATGAGATAAAATTGCTACGCAACTAAATGGAACAGTGAGTTTTACTATCGGGCCAAAGTGGTGGACCCGGACATTTTGTGAGATAGTACTGTCAAGTGGAGACATACTATATTTGGGAACATTGAGATTGAAGTTATTTTCGTAAATATGGTAATATATTGGAACTAAGGGTATTTTGGTAATTCTTAATTTTTCGTTGAGAGTTGTGTCAATTTGGTTGATAATTGGCGATTGATTGACGAAATGAATTACACCGTGTTGTGGGTGTGATAGGCGTAGTGTGGTTCATTAATTGAACTTGGAGGCATTAGTGTGTGGAGAATCCCATATGTGGACAGTGGTAGCACCTCTGGGCCGTGGTAACGGGCAACACACTAATGATTTCGACAAGCACTATTCTTAATCGAGATCTTGTGGAGACTATTTAGTACAATGCCTGTAGTGCACGATGTATTGGACTGTGTACTACTACACGATGTTTTGGACCGTGGACTATAGACACAACGTTTCATAGTGTAATAGTTTGGTTGGGCAGCCTGAGGTACTAATAGATCTTTTCGGATCATTGTCTCTAATATCTGTGTTTAGCTCCATGGAGTAGCAACGAGTCAGTGTGTGTTATCATTCATTATCTACATTTTTAATGTTTATTATAATCTGTGATAAAATGCATGATGTATTAATTTGCTATATTGTATATGATATAATGGTATGTGTTATTGTAATATTTGTTTGTGTGTCGTTTTCTTTATCGCTATGCTGGTAATGATGTAGATTGTCTCACCTCTTTATTGTATTATTCTGTCTGTTTCTATTTTATGTTTATATCATCGAAGACTACAAAGGCGACAAGGAGAGGTCAATTAGGTTTCTTTAGACTACAGTTTCTTGAAGGCGCTGAGGCTTGGTATGTCCACTGGGACACAGGACATATAGAGTATAGTGGTGACGTTACTTTATCAGTAAGTAGGACTCGACATAGGTTCGTTACTTCACTTTATACAGTTACTTTCGTATAGTTTATTTTACCTATTAGGGAGTTGTGGAATGAATTTCACTATACTCCTAGAGAGAACTTCGATATAATTTTGGGTCAAATTTGTATCGGTCAAGACATTCCCAACTAAGGAATTCATCGTCTGACAAGGGCTCATGTTTTAGGTGTTATGTTTTAGTATGATACTGACTTTTTACTGATTTGTTAAATATTTGTAGTTGTAAATTATTTGTATACTTAAGACAAAAATCATATGTATATTATGGAGTGTGATTAAGTTTCATCTGATTTTGTGTTCTATGTTATTTTATTTAATGTTATAAGTATAAAAAGGAAAAATTTTACCGCTAATATTATTTATGTACCAAACATTTTACAACTTCGGTATGAATTTTATTTTATTGCATCATAAATGTGACATCCCCACTGGGGTGTTACATTAGTTGGTATCAGAGCCAAGTTAGAGTTTTTTGGGTTTGTGGGTAGTTTGTCTTGTTTGTACTGTATGAATCTCTGATTTTAAATGCAGAGATATGTTTCAGTTTTCGAAAGGAAATGATTTTGTCCGAAATCGCTACGTTTAGTTCGTTGTGTGTTGATTTTGTTTATCTTTGAAGAATGATAATGGAACGTTACAAACATGAGCATGTGGACATGAAACGTGATGAAGAACGTATAGCCACAGCTAGAAGTGTGTTGCAAAAGATGATTGAAGTAGCAGTACAACAGAGACAGGTGATCGCTCAGTAGCAGGAACTGGTAATTGAACTTCATAGCTTATTTGGATTGGAGCAGCCATTGGATGCGAGAAGCTGTAACTTAGAACCTTCGATAATCTAAAATAGAAGGAAGCGTAAGGTCAATCGTTTTCAGCGAAAGTTGTATGTACAACCACCGGGGAAGCAACAACGAACAAAGAGAGGAAGTACTAGAGGTAACGATTTTTGTTAGACTATGACATCACCAACGAAGTGCTTGAAGTGTAGAAAGAATCATATGACAAGAAACTGCACGATTAAGAGTATAATTTGTTACAAATGTGGAAAGCCTAGACACTTCTCCAAAGAATGGGATCAGCTGAAGATGGAAACTTCCATTAGTAATACACGTGTTTCAAAATCTCAAAAAGAAGAAAGAGTCGGTCCAAAGAGTGTAATAAGAACGTTCAAAATACAAAAGCTTAAGAAGCGAGAAAGTCGTGCCATAGAGGGTAATCTTAAAACTGTGCTGTATAATTCGCGAGATAACTCATTCTTTTGTAATCTGTGACTGTGTAAATCTTTCGGGGTTATCTGTGTTTTACTTCTTTTCATAATGTTACTTCAACTTCTAAACTTGCTATTACTACTTGAACCTGTTTAAAACTATTCTATTATTATAGGAGTTTGAAACTTTTTATTGATCTGGTTTGTCTATTTCTTTCTCGAATAGACTGAGTAAATCAATTTGATTTATCCATGTCTTTGTTATAATGTGATCTGAGTATTTCTACTCTTCTTGATTAAACTTGTTGTTTATACTCAAGTTTTCTAACTCTACCCTATATCTATTGAATATTAAATCTTTTCTGTTGATTTGATTTGTTTATCTAAAATCACATCTATTTCAGAGCCTGATTTTATAAATGGATTGGTTATTTTCCAACCATATCCTACTAGATTGTTGTAATGCAACTTTAGTGTTTCCTTGGCATGATATTTTTGGATTTGAATCCAGAAAGTTCATTCCTAAAATTATTGGACCATGTTCATTTTGAAATCTATTAGACCATCTCAAATTCTTTCTTGGACTAATCTAATAACCTACTGAATAGTCTCATTACTTTTCCTTATAACCTTCATAGTGTCTTTTGTAACACCCCAAATTTCCTATATCTTAAACAGTAATTTTGACAGTTAACAAAATTTTACTGTTTAGTAAATTCTGAGCGCTGTAAAATTATTTTGAATATCCCATCAGCGTATTTAATCGTTTTGAGTGATTTACTCCGTGTCGGAAAATGATAATTTTGGTAGGGAAAATCTTTCGTATTTATTTCTCTTGATTGTTAATTATTTTTAACAATCGACTTGATTTTCATACGTTTTCTAATTTTTGTGATTTTATGTGTGATTTTGAATTTCTTTCTATTTGTGGGCCCCACGAGGGGTATGTGGGCCCAAGTGGCCACACGTGGGCCAGGTGGGTCTCAAAAGTGAAAAAATTTTCTACGTATAGAAAAATTTGTCTTGTTTAGACGGAGACAGGGGATCTTACTAAACCCTGAATCCGGAAACAGTTTTAGAAAATTTGTTTTGTACTGTATTTATTTATTGAAAGATAAAAATAAAGTAAATATATTCTTTCGTGGGATTTTTAGTAGATAACAATAGAAATTATATTGTTAAGTTAACATTGGTGGTTTAGATATCCACCATTAATTTAATTAATAGTTAAGAAATAAATTTAATAAAGAAGTATAAGATAATCACCATTAATTTAATTAATGGTGTTAGAATAAAATTAGGCAAGCTTCAATATCAACCGTAGATTTAATCAACGGTGTAAAATTGATGATATAAGGTGACCATTTACAACCATTAGATTTAGACTAAATCAAAGGTGGAGATTTAGTCTTAAAAAGTGAAGGAGACCATTTATGACCATTGGATGAAGAATTAATCAAGGGTGGAGATTTAGTCTTAAAAAGTGAAGGAGACCATTTATGACCATTGGATTAAAAGTAAGAAGAAGCAATCTTGACCCTTAATTTTGGAGATACATCTTATGGTTAGAATTTCAAGTAGGAAGATCTAATGGCCTAGATTTAGTCTTCTAAAATAAAATAAAAAAAAATCTACCTAAAATCCTAACCATTGAATTAATCAATGGCTAGGAATGCTTCACATAATTGCATGAAAAAAAAAATGACCATATTATTGCATATAGCAAGGAGGGGGACGGTTTTGGCTTGTTAGGAGACAAAGAAAAAGTTTTGATGACTAATAATAGTTACTTTATGTCATTGTTGCTTTATGTCATTGTTAAAAAGTCTTGATCAATTATGTACTACATTGAATTATTTGCACACTTAGAATGCATGGAGGGGGAGGCTACGGTGGTGGACATAGAAAAAAAAAAGGTTTGATGACTATATTATTTCTATTATTGTTTTCCTTTGTTTTCTTCAAACACAATAACTCCTTAAACTATTTAAGTCTAATTTAATTAATCTAATGGCCTAATTAATAAGTTAAGTAAACTAAATTAAATGTTAAATTGTTATAATCTAATTCTTAATTAGATATCCTAATTTTAATTAGAGATTATAATATATGAAATAATATGTCTAATTAATTAGTTATATAATTAAAAAATTAGTTAAGATTGATTAGTAATGCTTCAAATAATGCATGAAAAGATGACAAACTTCATGCATGCATGATTAGGAGGGGGGGCGGTTTTGGAAGCAAGGAAGAAGGGGAGACATGTTCAAGACATGTTGGAGTAGCCTTTTTAGGCCAAGGAAAAAAAAAGTTGACCAAGTGGAGATTCCATGTGCAATTAATTAGTCATATTTTGAATCAATTATGCCAAATAATTCCCTATCTCTCCATTCTCTCACTCTCACGGCAGCAGCCCCTCTTTGTGCACTCTCAATATTCATTTCAACATTTTTCCAAAATCTAAGTCTTCATTTTCTCTCAAACTCTCAAGAAGAACACCAAGAAGCATTTCTCTTCTTTTTTCTTTCTCTATATTCGGTCAACACTAGAAGCCATGTCTCCAAACTCCTAAAATTTTATCTAAACACATTTCCTAAACCTAAACACCATTCTAAGAACATCTCTAGTTATGAGTTTTTCCAAAATCATTCATCTTGAGCTTCAAATCCAAGCTTCAAGTTTCTATCAAAAATCAAAAATTCAACCTTTATGCTACAAGAGAAACTATTCGGTCAACCTACCAAAAACCACTCTCCAATCTCTTTTAATTTCATCCAACCATAGATCTTGAATCTACATGATATTCTAAACAACTTTCATGTTGGTGATTTTCTCTAAATCCTCCATCTTCATAGATTTTCTTCAAGGTCAAAGTTCTTAGGTATTTATGGTGAAGTTTACTAATCTTCACTTTTCTTTTGATTTTCAAAGTTTTAAACCATGTTTGATCCATGGTTCCTCTTAATCAAGCTTAGTATACTAATTTTTATGTATTTTGTTTTGAATTTGAGAAGCCCTTGGTGGTGAAGGACTTGGAAAGAGAAGCAAAATCAAGAAGCTTTGAGGATCTTCAAGAGGTAAGAGGGAGATCCATCTCACCAACCAATTATGGTGGTGGGAGATGGTCTTATATTTGATGGATTGTGAATTCATGTGAGAATTCCAATCCATGGTCATGTAATAATTAATTGTATGTTTTGTGAGCTTTGATTATTTTCCTATGCCTTGATTATTTTTGTCTATGCTTAATATGCTTTGCATGATTTTATGATCTTGATGATATGCTTATATTATGCATGATGAGTATATGGCATGTTTGTGATATTCAAGATGAAATATATATATGTATGCCATGATGTGTGGATGGAAAGAAAATTAATCTTGGTTCCAATGGCCAAGGAAGGATTCGGTTTTGATTACCCTTGATTAGGGTTAATGTTGAAATTTTTCAAGAATAAGGAAATTGAATTTTGATCCCTAGAACAATGAGAATTTTGATCAAGACACCTCAAAATAGGTGTTTACAAATTAATATTCTTATGAAGAATAAAATTGGATGGATTTGAGAAGTATGAAAAATAAACTAAAGGTTTATTTTTTTTAAGAAAACATGAACACAAATTTTAGAATGAAATTTTATTGATTTATTTTGTGTAGAAACAAGAATGAAATTTATTTAAGTTAGAAGAAAAATATTTCATGGTTCCAATGGCCATCTATAAGGTTTTGATAAATTAGAAAAATATTTTACGTATCTTTAAATTAATATGAAGAATGAAAATGAATTGAAGAGTATAGAAAAATAAACAAAGGGTTTGTTTTTCAAGAAAAACAAGAATACGGTCTTTGAGGAATTTTATTAATTTATTTTGTAAAAAAAAAAAAAAGAAAGAAAGATCCTAAGTGTTTTACTAAACATGAGTTTTAAATGAAAATGACAATGTTGATTTCAAGGACTTGCAAAGAAAGTGAAAAATAAAAAAAATGGGCAAATGATTTGATTTCGAAGACTATAAGTCTTAAGTTTTGTAAAGGATTTTTAATGATTTTGTTTGTGTAAAACCATATCAATTTAGAAGGAAAAATGTTTTGATGGTTTCAATAGTCATGTCCACGTTTTTGAAGGCTTGTAATGCCTTGATTTTTATGAACAAAGTGATTCTCTAAGTGGAAATATAATTAATTTAATATAAGAAAATTGAAAAGGGAATCAGAGTATTTTAGCACTTGAGAAATGAATTTTTATGTAAATGAAAAAGAGAGGTTGCAAGTGCCTCAATTTGTTTTAAAAAGAATTTATTAAAATCCCGTTAGATTTTTGGAAAGCATTAGTAATTTTTAAAGTTAGAAACATTGATTTAATTCAATGGAATTGTGAATTTGTGAAATATACTATGAAAAAGGATTTCTTGAAATTAAGATTGATTTATTTAAGTCCAAAATAATGTTTGGAATATTGAGGAATTTGGAAATGGAATTAGAGCATTTATCACTTGAGAAATTAAGTTTTTGTAAACGAAAATATTTTTGAACTTCAATTTATTTTGAAGAAGGTTGTGTTTGGAAATGATTTGAGAAAAATGAAGAATATAGTAGTATTATGAAAATCTACTAACGTATAACTTATTTTTGAGTTTTGAAGTACGTTAGAAAATGCTAAGTTTTGAAACGTTGATTTATATCAATGAAAAAGTGAATTTGTGAATTATATTTTGGAAAAGGATTTCTTGAGTAAAGAAAGGTGGAAAAAGATTTTCTTGAGTAAAGAAAATGTGTTAAATAAAGTATAAAGTTATATTATTTTGAGAAAAGTGGAAATGGAATTTTTGAAGAAATGAGAAACATTTTCTAAAATGAAATTGTGGTGAAAAATAATTATTTACGTATCTTAAAAATGTAATTTTTAAAGTACGTGATTTGAAATATAGTAAAATATTTCCAAGTGTTTGGAAATACAGTAAAATATTTTTATGCGATTTGAAATATGATAAAATATTACTACGCGATTGGAGATGCGTTGAAACATTTTAAGTGATTTGAATTACGTTTAAATATTTCACGTAATTTGAACTATTTGTTGAAAAATCACTATGTCATTTAAAAATGATAGAATATTTTTACGGTATTGTGAAAATATAATGAAATGTTTTAATTTTGAAAACGTAATGAAGTATTACGATATTTTGAAAATGTAAATGTAAACATTTTGGAATTGTGAAAACATAATGAAAATGTTGCGCAATCTTGTGAAAATACGGCGAAAGTGTTTTATAACTATGAAAACATGATAACATGATTTTGTATTGAAAATACAGTATAATTACTATTTAACCAGTGTATGGACACTGTATGAGAGAGTGACTTATTTTGCCTATGATTGGTATTTGGTGCATTTTATATGCATTGGAAAGAGATGCCCGTATTTGAATTTGGTGCATTATACATGCATTGAAAAGATTTGGCCCGTTGGGGTTGGACTTGCACTGATATACTTGTGCATTGTACAAATGAAATTGAAAAGATTTGGCCGGTTGGGGTTGGACTTGCACTGATATACTTGTGCATTGTACAAATGAAAAGAAAAGATTTGGCGTTGGGGTTGGACTTATCGATAAATTCGTGCATTGTATAAAAGATAGCTAATAGCTATTATGGCCCTTGTGGTTGAAGAGGGAATGAGAATTGATAGTGAGGTCTATGATGGATCTTGGGGCGTCGAGGCGTGCGTCGACCGAAGTGGACACCGGCGAGTACCCTGTGCCACTTGGCGATGCAGTCCGTTGCAACGCATTGACGATACCCGACAAGAACACGATTCTTTTCTACTACTGGAAGATTGTCTTTGGAATAAGGCTGAATTGACTAGAGCATTCTTCTCGAAATTTGGAAAACCTCCATGGAGTTGTTTTTGAAAAACTGAGTCTTTATGCACATGCATAATCTGAACATTTATATCTGTGTAATATATTAATTGAGGAATATTGGTAATGAGTTATGACAATTGTTTTGAGTATTTGGATGATGATTGAACTGATAAATAATTAGATGATGATAGTTGATTAATGCTGATAGCATGATTATGGTATGATCTATCTGTATGATATTATTGGCTGTGTGTTATCTCTGTGCTGCCATATTGGTATTGGTGTAGGTGATCTCACCTCTTTGTTATGTTATTTTGTTATGTTTATACTGTTAAAATCAAATAATAGAAGGATCGAGTTGTCTTAGACATAACGGGCGATGGATACTCTAAGATTGGTGACAACAATAAAGAGTGAACATTCAGGACTCGAAGGTGTGCAGTGTTGACAAAGGAACAGATGTCTGATGCATCAAGATGGACAGAAAAAGAAAGAAATGGGTTAAGTTTTCTCGTTAGTGTTGTACCGTGCTATTAGGTAGGACCATCATTGGGTTACAACTGTTAGAAAAAAAAAATTGAGAAAAAGAGTCTGTTAATTTTATATTTCTCTTTAAATTGTGAAATTTCAAATTATTAATCAGTGTCGGTATTGTATATTAAGCTCTTTAAATATATTGTTTGCAGTATGACCTATAAATTTTAGTAAGTTTATATTTCCACGAAAAGAAATTTTGAAACCCATATTTTTTTTTATAACTCAAACTTTGTGCAAACTTATTTTCAGATTATGAGTCGGAAGTCAGAAATGTGATGCCTTAGCTAGGGTGTTACATTAGTTGGTAATCAGAGCTAGGGTGTTACATCTTTCATGTATTTCAATTAAGAAGGATTATTCTTAATCCAACTTGTGTCATAGTACCAATTACAGTACAATTAGAAGAAAACCTTGTCTATGAGACATATTCTGTTAAGATTAAAAATAGGTAAGTAGAACAACTTATCTTAATGAAGAAAATCTGGACTTATGTGACGATAGGGGAACGAGAAGACCAAATGAAGGAAATCGCTGTTTGCTCTAAGATCGATTTACGTGCTGGTTATTATCAGATTCGCGTAAAGGTAGAGAATGTTCCAAGACAGTTTTTTTGACACATTATAGGCACTATGAGTATTTAGTACTACCATTCGGAGTAAGGAATGTTTTTGGTGATGTTCACGAATTATATAAATAGGATCTTTCTTTCTCATCTAGGCAAATTTATCATTATCCTTATTGGCAATATTTAGACCTATTCTCAAAATTTGAAGGAATATGCTAAAGATCTCAATGCAGTTCTTCAATTTTTGAAGAAGAAGAAGAATAAGTTATGTGCGAAACTAGTCAAATGCAAATTCTGTTAGAAGAAGTTCAACTCGTGGATTTAGATTGAGTGTTGAGATTAAATAGAAAGGTGGTGACGTATACTTCAAGGCGGTGGAACATGCATGAGAAGAATTATTTGATTTACATTTTAGGATACGCGATAGTCGTTTTGCAAGGAAAATTTGAAGATATTTTCCTTCCTATAAAATTCACAATAATTTCAAGGGCTTGAAGTACCTGTTCAATCAAGAAGGGCTTGGATATAAAGAAGAGATGATAGATAGAATTTTCAAAGGACTCGTTAAGAGCTTGTATTCCAGAATAAACTGGTTGTTGGGGTGAATCTCTACCATTGATAGAGGTCACATACAACAATAGTTTTCATTTGAGCATAAGGATGACACCCTATAAGGCATTATATGGGAGACGATGTAGAACGCCGTTGTGTTGGTATCATACTGGTGAAAGTAATATTATAGGATTCGAATTTGTGCAGCAGATAACTGAGAAAGTGAAGATGAACCAAGACAAGATGGGGACAACTCACGCGACAAAAGAGTTATGCTGATAAAAGACAAAAACCACTTGAATTTGAAGAAGGTGACCATGTGTTTCTACGTGTGACACCTATGACTGGAGTTGGATGAGCGATTAAGTCGAGGAAACTTACTCCGAAGTTTATCGAGCCGTATCAGATACTTCGTCGGGTAGGTCCGGTAGCTTATCAGATTACACTACCACCATTCTTACTAAATCGTCATAATGTATTTCACGTATCACAACTACAGAATATATTTCTGATCCGATTCACGTCATCCAACCAGACACCGTACAACTGAAGGAGAATTTAACCTATGAGACATTTCCAGTCAAGATTGAAGATCAAAGGACAAAGCAATTTCGAGGAAAGGAGATCACATTAGTTAAAATAGTTTGGAACGATGTAAGTGGTGAAGCCACATGGGAGTTGGAAGAGAAGATAAGAGAGCAGTATTCATTTTTATTATAAGTATGTGTCAAGTTTCGAGGACGAAACTTATTTTTAGAGGGGGAGAGTTGTAACACCCTAACTTTTGGGATAAATAGGATATTGTCCTGAATGTACTGTTTTGTATTTTCTGTGAGTAGTAAATTGAATTTGATTGTTTTGTGGGTGTATTTGACTGTTGCGTGTGATTTGCTCCGAGCCAAGGAAATAATAATTTTTCGGCCAGAAAAAAATCTTATTTAAATTAATTAGAGCTGGGGGATCTTACTAAACCTAATTCTGATTGATATATATATATTAATATTTAAATTTTTAGGATTTAATTGTGCAATAAAATAATTTTATATTATTATAATATTATTTTATTTGACAGTACCTACTATCTCAAAAATAGTAGAAATCTGCTCCAAAATGACCATGGACCCTGAAAAGTCTGTGGGACCCACGTTTATAAAAGCAATCAACGATTCTGACAGGACTAAATTCTAAGCCAATAGAAATCAGTCAACGAAAGTGGCTTGAATTTTCTAACCAATAGGAATTGGTCAAACAAAGAGGCAAAGACTTCTTTGTGGACTGTTAGATGTAAAAGCTTGTTTTGGAAGCTTTGATCTTAATCATTGATCAAATTAATGGTGTGAGAACAATTCTAGTTTAATCACTAAGCAATATCCACCTTAGATCAAATCAAGGGCTAGGAATTAAAGTTAAAATCAAAGGTTAAGATTAAGTCAAATATAGTGGCTTGACTTTACATAGAAGCTAATTAAACCTAGTTTAGTTAATCTAATTACCTAATTAAGGACTAAGTAAGCTAATCTAGTTTTTGATTAGTTATAATCTAATTATTAATTAGATATCCTAATTTTGTTTAGAAGTATGATATATGTAATTATATATTTAATTAATTAGTTATGTAATTAGAATACTAATTAAGTGTAATTAGGAAACTTAACCTAATTAATTAGTTATTTAATTAGTATGTAATTAACTTTAATTGAAATCAAAATTAAGCCCCTAAATCCCTAGGAGTCCCACGGCCAAAGGAGGCCAATTCACCATGTTCTCCATTGTTCTTGAACCATCTTGCATGCACATTAGGTGGCCAAATGATGACATATGCCATGTGCTTCAAGTGTGAACCCATTTATGATATTTATTATCCAAGTTAAACACTCAATCTCTCCTCCAAGTTACCTCATGGCAGCACCCTCTTCATTTACACTCAATATTCACTTTTTCATTCATTTAAATCTAAGCCTTCATTTTCTCTCAAATTCCCAAGAACACCAATCAACTTTTCCCTTCCATTTTCTCTCTATTTTCGGCCCAAGCACCAAACATCACCATACATCTTCTATAATTTTTCTTCTTAGCTTTTCCTAAACCTAAACAACATCCTAAACACTTTTTGTTTAGAAACTTTTGTCAAAAACCTACTCCTTCTAGTTCAAAATCCAACCTTTTGTTTACTTCCTAGAGGTAAATTCTTAATTCTTTGGTTTACAATTTGATTTTTGATTTTTTTGAACCATGTTTGTTCCATGATTCTTCAATATGAAGCCTTGTATGTGGTTTTGCTTATTGTTTAAGAATTTTAGGGATTTGTTTTGGAATTTACACAAAAATCCAAGAAGAGGAGGAGACTAGGAGATCCTTGTCTTCAAGAGGTAAGAGGGAGATTTAATCTCATCAACTTTGTGTGGTGATGAGAAAATGAATTGTATGTGTGTGAAGAATCCATAAGGATTCATTTGTGTGGTTGTTTATTATTTTTCCTATTTGTGGTTGATTTTGTTTGCAAGCATGTTTATAGTTTTTAAAATATATTGCATGTGTTTATAGATATATGATTATTAATGTAGGATGTGAATAACATGTACGGATTGCATGAGTGTTCCAAAGAACGCAATAGAGGCTCACGGCTTCTCCAAGAAAAAGAGAACCAAAATGTTCTTAACTATTTTCTAAAACAATGATTTAAAAAATCTAGGTAAAACAATGAGTTTGGAAATAATTTAGAAGTTAGATAATGATTTAATGATTCGTTGTGAAGGATAGGTTAATTATGGCCAACATGCCATTTAATATACAATTAAATTCCAAAGTTATTTTCTAAGGTAGGTTAAGTAACTAATCTACAAAAGAATTTAATTCCAATGAGTCTTTGAGAAATAAAATGAATGAACTTAGTTCTAGAATTCTAAATTAACAGAATTTGTTATAAGTAAGAAATAAAGAAACGCTTGAAAAATACTAACGTAGAGCTCACTCTCTGAGTTTTGAAGCGCGTTAGCAAGTTTCAAGGTGTAACTGTTGGGTAAGGTTAAAATGAACAACATTTAGAGGAAAATGTCAAAAATATCATATACTGATTTTCTAGGTAAAATGCTGCCGAATTTTACTAAAATTAGACAAATAAAATGAAAAGATTTCATAATATATTTATAATTTAAGGAAAATATTCTACGTAGTTTAAAAGTACTAGATAAAGCCTATTTAAAATAAAGACTTTAAGCTATATGGTTAAGAAAATGATTTAAAAATCTTACGCGATTAAGAAAATGATTTAAAAACATTATGCGATGTTCAAAAACGTCAAAATATATTTATGCGATTTAAAAATATTTGTAAAAGTGACGCTATTGTGAAAATGCGATAAAATTGCTACGCGACTAAATGGAACAGTGAGTTTTACTGTCAGGCCAAAGTGGCGGACCCGGACATTTTGTGAGATAGTACTGTCAAGTAGAGACATACTATATTTTGGAACATTGAGATTGAGGGTATTTTCGTAAATATGGTAATATATTGGAACTAAGGAAATTTTGATAATTCTTGAGTTTTCGTTGAGAGTTGTATCAATTTGGTTGATAATTGGCGATTGATTGACGAGACGAATTACACCGTGTTGTGGGTGTGATAGGCATACTGTGGTTCATTAATTGAACTTGGAGGCATTAGTGTGCGGAGAATCCCATATGTGGACAGTGGTAGCACCTCTGGGCCGTGGTAATGGGCAACACACTAATGATCTCGACAAACACTATTCTTAATCGAGATCTTGTGGAGACTATTTAGTACAATGCCTGTAGTACATGATGTATTGGATTATGTACTACTACACGATATTTTGGACTGTGGACTATAGACACAACATTTGATAGTGTAATAGTTTGGTTGGGCAGCCTGAGGTATTGATAGATCTTTTCAGATCATTCTCTCTAATATATGTGTTTAGCTCCATGGAGTAGGAATGAGTCAGTGTGTGTTATCATTCATTATCTGCATTTTTAATGTTTATTATAATCTGTGATAAAATGCATGATGTATTAATTTGCTATACTGTATATGATATAATGGTATGTGTTATTGTAATATTTGTTTGTGTGTCGTTTTCTTTATCGTCATGCTGGTAATGATGTAGATTGTCTCACCTCTTTATTGTATTATTCTGTCTGTTTCTATTTTATGTTTATATCATCGAAGACTACAATGGCGACAAGGAGAGGTCAATTAGGTTTCTTTAGACTACAGTTTCTTGAAGGCGTTGAGGCTTGGTATGTCCACTGGGACGCAGGACATATAGAGTACAGTGGTGACGTTACTTTATCAGTAAGTAAGACTCGACATGGGTTCGTTACTTCACTTTATACGGTTACTTTCATATAGTTTATTTTACCTATTAGGGAGTTGTGGAATGAATTTCACCATACTCCTAGAGAGAACTTCGATATAATTTTGGGTCGAATTTCTATCGGTCAAGACATTCCTAACTAGGGACTTCATCTTCTGACAAGGGCTCATGTCTTAGGTGTTATGTTTTAGTATGATACTGACTTTTTACTGCTTTGTTAAATATTTGTAGTTGTAAATTATTTGTATACTTAAGACAAAAATCATATGTATATTATGGAGTGTGATTAAGTTTCATCTGATTTTGTGTTCTGTGTTATTTTATTTAACGTTATAAGTATAAAAAGGAAAAATTTTACCGCTAATATTATTTATGTACCAAACATTTTACAACTTGGGTAAGAATTTTATTTTATTTTATTTTTTTGCATTAAAATGTGACATCCCCACAAGGGTGTTACATTAGTGCATGTGGCGTCCCAGGGCCGACGAGGGCAGGGAGTGATCGCCGGTGCAATGAAGCACGGACAAGGAGCGGCTCCTAGCAGGCTTCTAGGCGGAGGGTCTGCATGAATGAACTGCATACACACCGGAATACGAGGGATTCAGAGACTGTGCAGGTATGGGACTGCATAGTTGAGGATGGCTTAAAGGAATTGATTTGGTGTAGCTATATCAACAAGTTGCAACTTCTTTTCGGGAACCTAGAACATAAGAACTCCATGGTTATGCGTGCTTGACCTGGAGCAATTGTGGGATAGGTGACCTCTTGGGAAGTTTCCTAGGATGCGTGTGAGTGAGGACAAAGCACGCTAAAAAGACCCGTGTTAGTTTATGGAGACACTCATCAATCCTGCAGGCAGTCCCGGGTCATTACATTAATGGTATCAGAGACGGGACCTCTCCCAGTACGGTGTGGTTCGGGGACGAATCGAGCAGAAGTTGGTGTGCATGTGGCGTCTCGAGGCCAACTAGGGTGGGGAGTGATCGCCGGTGTAATGAAGCACGGACAACGAGCGGCTCTTGACAGGCTTCTAGGCAGAGGGTCTGCATGAATGATCAGAATACACACCAGAATGAGAGGGATTCAGGGACTGTGCAGGTATGGGACTGCATAGTTGAGGATGACTTAAAGGAATTGATTTGGTGTAGCCATATCAACAAGTTACAACTTCTTTTCGGGAGCGTAGAACATAAGAACTCCATGGTTAAGCATGCTTGACCTGGAGCAATTATGAGATGGGTGACCTCCTGGGAAGTTTCCTAGGATGCGTGTGAGTGAGGACATTTGTGGAGACACTCATCAATCCTGCAGGCAGTCCCGGGTCGTTACAATGAGTTGGGTAGTTCTTCTTATGCACTTGCAACTGTCTTGAAGAGTAAGCCACCACTTTCCTATTTTGCATAAGCACACATCCTAATCCTTGGTATGAAGCATCACAATACATTTCGAAGGGTTCATTTGGATCAGGTAGAACTAACACTGGTGAAGTAGTTAGTCGTCTCTTCAATTCTTGGAAACTTTCTTCACAAGCATTAGTCCACTCAAAGGCTTGATTCTTTCTCATGAGCTGAGTAAAGGCCCTGCTATCTTAGAGAACCCCTCAATGAATCTCTGATAGTTTCCAGATAATCCCATAAAGCTCTGAATTTCTATCACTGTCTTCGGCCTTTCCCATTGCAGAATTGATTCCACTTTTGACGAATCCACTACAATCCCTTCCCTTGAGATTACATGACTCAAAAACTTAACTTCTTCTAGCCAGAATTCACACTTCGACAATTCGGCGTACAGCTTCTTTTCCTTCAGAATCTGGAGAACTATACTGAGGTGTTCAACATGATCCTCCTGATTTTGAGAATAGATCAGAATGTCGTTAATGAAGACAACAACAAATCTATCTAAGTAAGGACAAAATATTCTATTCATGTAGTCCATGAATATGGCAGGTGCATTCGTTACATTAAACGGCATCACAAGATATTCATAATGACCGTAACAGGTACAAAAAGCTGCTTTAGGAATATCCTCGACCTTCACTCGGATCTGATGATAGCCTAATCACAGATCGATCTTAGAGAATACTGCTGCTCCTTTTAGTTGATCCATCAAGTCATCTATCCTCGGAAGTGGATACTTATTCTTGATTGTGACCTTATTCAGCTGGCGATAGTCCACACATAATCGCAAAGTCCCATCCTTCTTTCTAACTAGCAACACTGGTGCTTCCTATGGTGACACACTAGGTTTAACAAATTACTTTTTCAAGAGTTCTTCTAACTGCTTCTTAAGCTCAACTAACTTTGATGGTGACATCCTGTAAGGCGCTATAGATACAGGACCAGATCCAGACACAAAATCAATAGTGAACTCTATCTCCCGTTCTGGCGATAAACCAGGTACGTCATCAGGAAAGATTTCAGGAAATTCATTAGCTACTGGAATAGCATCCAAATCTATCTTGCTCTTGACTTCTAAGGAAGACAATAGCATGTATCCCTGAGCTCCTTCTTTCAAGAAAGATCAGACTTAGTTAGCCATAAAAAATCTAGAAACTTCATCCATAGGGAAAACTATGATTTTACTAGAACAGTCTAACAGGATATGGTTAGAAGACAACCAATTCATTCCTAAAATTATGTCTAATTGGGAAAGAGGTAAACAGATCAAATCAATAAAAATGATTAGACCTCTAACAATTAAAGGACAATTTAAACAAACTTTGGTGGTAACAACAGGTTTAGCAGTAGGGGTAGAAATAGTCAAGTTAAAAGGTAAGGAAGACACAGGTAAACTAAGTCGTCACACACAGTTATAAGAAATGAAAGAGTGGATTGCCCCAGAGTCATAGAGTACAGTCAAAAGATTACCTCCTATGGTACTCTCTCCGTGTATTAGATCTTCAAATTCAGAGACTTCCACTCCACTCATACTGTAGACTCGGCCTCCTGCCTATGGTTTTGCAGCTCATGCAGTGTTGACTGAAGGCTCTACCTTAGCTTGATTGCAGTCCCTAGAGACGTGTCTAGGTTTCCCACATCTGAAGTAGATTATTCCTTTGATGGTGCAATTCCTCGTTAGGTGATCCTTCCCGTACTTCAAACACTTTGGAGAAGATGCCATATTCTGACCAGTTCGATTTCCACCAAAACCTCCGCTAAGACCTCCACCAGATGATTATTGCTGACTTCTCGGTGGTCGGGAATAGGGTTTCTTCTAAAAGTGGTTTGCATTGTTGCCACCTCCTTTTTGGAACCTAGTAGGTCTAAAGTTACGATTCCTCGTGTCTCGCACTTGATCTAGATTTTCCACTCGGCGACACATGTCCAACAGCTCTGAAAACTAGTTAATCATCAAGGTTATGACCACCCTTTTTACGTCATGCCTCAATCCTTCCTCAAATTTCTGACACTTTCACACCTCGTCCGACTGGTGTTGGAAATACGTTGAAAATTTGGACAAGCTCTCGAACCTCGCGGCATACTCGCTGACAGGCAAGTTCCCTTGCCTCAAGCTAAGGAACCTCATCACTTTGGCATGCCTTGCACTTACTGGGAAATACTTCTCCAAGAATTTATCCTTGAATACCTCCCAGGTGATTACTCGACCTTCAGCTTCTAGTAATCTCTGTGCTCCATTCCACCAATCTTCCGCATCTTTGATCTGCATAAAAGCAACATAGGTTGCCTTCTTATCAATGGCACAGTTCATGCCTTTGAAAATTTTCTCCAGCTCTTTGATCCAAAGACTAGCCTTCTCTGGATCAAATTCCCCTTTAAATTGAGGAGGGTTGTTACGAGAAAACTCTGACAGATTTTGAGCATCGGCTAAAGTAACACCCTCCGTAGGGCATCACATTTCCAACTACAAGCTCATAATCTGAAAATAATTTCATAAAAGGTTTGAGTTATAAAACATGGGTTTTAAAATTTCTTTTCGCCGAAACATAAACTTACTGAAATTTATAGGTAATACTGAAAAATAGATTTAAACTGATTAATATACATTATTGACACCACATAATATTTAACAATTATTTAGGAAATATAAAACTTACAGATTCAATTCTAAACAGTAGCAAACCCTATTACGGGTCCTACTCAATAGCACGGTAAAATACTAACAAGAAAAACCCAACATACTTATTCCGTCTTGTATCCCTCTTGATGCGTCATATATCTGTTCATCCTCAAAAACAGCACACCAACCAATCCGGGGTGGTTACTTCTCGATGTTATCACCAAACTCAGAATATTTGCCTCTAGTCACGTCTAAGAAACTCATTCCATCTACCATATATAATTTTAACAACACAAGCACAACAAAACAATATAACAAAGAGGTGAAATCCCCTTTCATCAATACCAAAGTGGTAACAAGGAATGATATGAATGACAAAGTCATTCCATACGCACAGATACCACAGTTTCATTCAAGTTATCAATTCATCACAATTCCCTATCAATTCATCATACTTCGTTATCATTTCATCACAATTCCAATAAACATATATCTCAGTTAAATGACTAGTACCAATTTCATCATAACAGATATCATCAGTATATAAAATGATGATGTCACATCATATGAACATTTCTCATGCCACAACAATATGTGTTCTAACTCATGTGTATGCATACTAGATCAATTTTCCCACTTCCTTAAGGTTTTCATAATTTCGAGAAGAATGCTCTGGTTAATTGTCCAGCCTTAGCCCACAGACAATCTCCAGGTTTCGAAAAGAATCGTGTTCTTGTCGAGTATCGTCAATGCGTTGCAACGGATTGCGCGCACAAGGTGTAACACCCCAACTTTTGGAATAATTACAATATTGTCCTGAAATGTACTGTTTTGTGAATTCTGTGAGTAGTAAATTAAATTTGTTGTTTCGTGAGTGTATTTGATTGTTTTGTGTGATTTGCTCTGAGTCAAGAAAATAATAATTTTCTGACCGAAAAAATTTTATTTTAATTAATTGGAGCTGGGGGATCTTACTAAACCCAATTCTGATTGATATATATATTAATCTTGTAATTTTTAGGATTTAAGCTGTGTAATAAAATAATTTTATATTATTATAATATTATTTTATATTACAGTACCTATTGTCTCAAAAACAGTAGAAATCTGCTTCGATTTGACCACAGATCTTTAAAAGTACTGTGGTACCCGCGTTTAGGAAAAATAGTCAACTATGCTGACTGGACAGATTCTAGCCAATGAGAGCAAGTCAACAAAAGTGGCTTGACTTTTTAAACCAATAAGAATAGGTCAACGAAAGGAGCATAGACTTTAATTTGGACCGTTGGATGAAGACTTAGTTAGGAAGCCTTTGATTTCAACCGTTGATCAAATCAATGGTGAGATTAGAATTCAAGATTTATGACTAATCAATATCTACCTTAGATTACATCTAGGGCTAGGAATTAAAGATGAAACCAATGGTTAGAATTAACTCAAACATAGTGGCTTGAAATTAATTAGTAGCTAATTAATCCTAATTTGGTTAATCTAATTACTTAATTAGCTAACTAAGTGAACTAGCTTAATTCTTAATTAGTTATAATCTAAATACTAATTAAATATCCTAATATTGTTTAAAGGTTATAATATATGCTAAAATATATTAAACTAATTGGTTATATGATTAGAATGTTGATTTAGTTTTAATAGGATAATTAACCTAACTAATTTCCTAATTAATTAGCATGTAATTAGGTGTAAATGGAAAACAATTAAGCCCCTAAAATCCAAGGGAGCCACACGGTTTGGGCAGCAGCCTTGAGAGGCTTGGTGGCTAAGTTCTACTAGGTTCTTGAACCCTCCAACATGACATAAGCCATGTGCACCTCCATGTGAACACACTTGGATATTTACCTAGCCAAATCAAACACTCAACCTCACCACTACACACTCATGGCAGCCCCTCATTTTTACACACTCAATATTACTTTTACACTTATCACAAATCAAGCTTTCATTTTCTCTCCAAAAATACCAAGAACCCAAGCTATTTTTCCTTCCACTTTCTCTCTCTCTATTCGGCCAAGACCCCAAACCCACACCAACCAACTTCTATAATTTTATCTGTTAACTTTTCTTGAACCCAAATCCTATTCTAAACACTTTTCATTCACAAAGTTTTTCCAAAAACCTACTCAATCTAGTCCAAAATCAAACCTTTTGCTTACTTTCTTAAGGGTAAGTCTTGATTCTATGGCTCAAATTTTGATTTCTAATTTTTCTAACCATGATTGTTCCATGGTTTTTCAATATTATACCTTGTATGTGTTTTTACTAATTGTTTAAGAATTTTAGGGATTTGTTTGGGAGATTGTATGAAATTGCAAAGAAAGGAGGAAACTAACCGATTAATTGTCTTCAAGAGGTAAGAGGGAGATTTAATCTCATCAACCCTAAGTGGTGATGGGAAAATGGATTTGATTGTGTATGGAGAATCCATAAGGATTCATTTGTGTGGTTGTTTTATTGTTTTTATTATTTGTGTGATTGTTTAAAAGCTTTCCTATTTGTGATTTATTTTTGCTATGCATGTTTATAGTATTTGTTATTGATTTTAATTGCTATGTATATTTATAGTTTTAAAATATATTGTATGTGATTATATAATTGCATGTGTTTATAATTGTGTAATTATTAAAGAAGGATGTGAATAACATGTAACGATTTGCATGAGTGTTCCCAAGAACACAAAATGAGGCTCACAACCTTACACCAAATAGAGAACCAAAATGTTCTTAGCAATTTTCTAAATCACTGATTTAAAGGATTTTGGTAAAGTAATGGTTTAAGAATGATTTTGATTTAATTATGGCCAACATGCCATTTAGTGTACAATTGAATGTCATTTTATTTTTGATTTTGGCCAACATGTCATTTTATTTTCTAAGATAGGTTAGGTAATGGATTTACAAAATAAACTGATTCCAATGAATCCTAGTGAAAACAAAAGGAATAAATTTGGTTCTAGAAATTTAACTTAGCAGAATTTATTTTAAAGTAAGAACTAAAACAAACGCTTGAAAAATACTAACATAAAGCTCATTTTCTGAATTTTGAAGCGCGTTAGCAAGTTTCAAAGCGTAATTATTGGGTAAAAATAAAATAAACTATATTTAGTAGTAAAACATAAAAAATACCTTATACTGATTTTATAGGCAAAATGCTGCCGAAATTTACTAAAATCAGATGATTAAAATAAAAAGATTCCATACTATATTTAAAACACAAGGAAAATACTCTACGTATTTTAAATATACTAGATATAGTCTACACATATTTAAAATGATAATTTTAAGCTATTCGGTTAAGAAAATGAATTAAAAATCTTACGCGATTGAGAAAATGATTTAAAAACATTACGCAATGCTCAAAAATGTCAAAATGTACTTACGCGATTTAAAACGTTTGTGAAAATGATGAGATTGTGAAAACACGATAAAATTCCTGTGCGATTGAACGATACAGTGAGTTTTGCTGTCGGGCCAAAGTGGTGGACCCGGACATGTTGTGAGATAGTACTGTCAAGTGGGACAGGCTATATTTCGGTATTTTGTAACTAAGGGTATTTTCGTAATTATGGTAAATTTTGAATAATAAGGGTATTTTTGTAATTTTAGATCATGCTTAGAGTGTTGTGTCAATTTGATTGATAATTGGCGATTGATTGACGAGATGAATTACACCGTGTTTTGGTGTGATAAGCGTAGTGTGGTTCATTTATGAACTTGGAGGCATTAGTGTGCAGAGAATTCCATATGTGGACAGTGGTAGCACCTCTGGGCCGTGGTAACAGGCAACACACTAATGATCTTGACAAGCACTATTCTTAATCGAGATCTTGAGGAGACTATTACGTACTATGCCTGTAGTGCACGGTGTATTGACTGTGTACTACTACATGATGTTTGGACTGTGGACTATAGACACGATGTTTGATAGTGCAATAGTTTGGTTAGGCAGCCATAAAGTATTATTAGTTTCTATTCGAATCATTCTCTCAGATATTCATGTTTAGCTCCATGGAGTTGGAACGAGTTGGTGTGTGTTCATGCATTATCTGCATTTTCCTGTTCATGCATTATCTGCATTTTCCTGTCCATGCATTATCTGTATTTTCCTGTTCATGCATTGTCTGTATTTTACTGTTTACCATAATCTGTGATAAAATGTATGATCTATTGCTTTAATATATTATGCATGATATATTGTTTTCCTATACTATGTGTGATATAATGATATGCATTTCTCTGTTATTTTATGCATGATATGTTGGTATATATTATTGTGATAATTATTTGTATTGTCATTTTCTTTATTGCCATGCGGGTAATGGTGTAGATTGTCTCACCTCTTTATTGTATTATTTATATCTATTTCTATTTTATGTTTATATCATCAAAGACTACAATGGCGGCAAGAGGAGATCAATTAGGTTTCTTTAGACTTCAGTTTCTCTAAGGCGCTTAGGCTTGGTACGTCCACTGGGACACCGGACACATAGAGTACAATGGTAACGTGACTTTATCAGTAAGTAGGACTCGACAGGGGTTCGTTACTACACGTTACACGGTTGCTTTCGTAGAGATTATTTTACCTATTAGGGAGTTGTGGGACGAATTTCACTATACTCCTAGAGAGAACTTCGATATACTTTTGGGTCGAATTTCTATCGGTCAAGACATTCCCAACTAGGGAATTTGTCTTCTGACGAGGGCTCATGTCTTAGGCATTATGTCTTAGTATTATACTGACTTTTTACTGCTTTATTAAATATTTGTAGTTGTAAATAATGTGTATACTTAAGACAAAAGTCATATGTATATTATGGTGTGATTATGTTTTGTTTTATTTAGTGTTCCATGTTATTTTATTTAACTTTATAAATATAAAAAGGAAAATTTTTACCACTAATATTATTTATGTACCAAACATTTTATAACTTGGGTAAGAATTTTATTTTATTTTATTTTATTACATCATAAATGTGACATCCCCAGAAGGGTGTTACACAAGGTACTTGCCTCTACCCACTGGATCGACTGCCGTGCCTTGACACCCCCAAGATCCTTCATAGATCTCACTTTTCAATTTTCATTCCCTTTTCAACCACAAGGGCAATAATAGCTATCAGCTATATTCCGTTCAATGCACGAATATCTCAATGCAAATTCTGTTTAATGCACAAATAACTCAATGCATGTCTCAATTTCATCATATGCCTCAATGCATAACTTTCATTTTCATCATTAAAAAGGTTCCCTTTCAGTACATCTGTTCTTTACAGTATTTTTACTGTATTTTCAATCGCGTATCATTTTTAACGTGTTTTCATAATCGCGTAACACTCTTGTTACATTTTCAAATCTCATAACCATTTTCCATTGTTTTTCAACTTTGTAAAATATCTCTCAATATTCCAAACATTGTTTTGGATTTTCCAAACTCAATACCATTTCCAACTTCATTTTCCATGTATTCATCACTTAAAAATCTTCTATGTAATATTTTTCATCATTTTCACTCAAAATCAATGTTCCTTCAAAATCAATTATTCCAACATAAAATTTCCTAACGTGCCTCAAACCCAACGGGTGAACTATACGTTAGTAAATTTCAAGTCACCAACGTATTCTCCATAATTCTAAATCAGTTCTAAAATAAGTTCTCTCCAAAATAAGTGGAGGTTCAAACACTTCCAACCTCTCTTTTTCTTTAATCAACGAAATCTTCATCTCTCAAGTGACAAAGTATTTCTCTTCCATTTCTTAAATTCTTTTATAAATTTCTTGTACTAAATCAATTAAATTTTCATTTCTAAATCAAAGTTTTACACAAAGTAAAACCATTTCAAACTCACAAAATTGCAACTACATGGTCATTGAAACCATCATATCTCTTCTTTTCCTTTTTCTTTCTAATCATCCAATTTTACCATTCATGAAACTCTTAATTTACCAATCCTTGGCATATTAGCCGAAAATCATAAATACCTTCATCATAAAAATCTTTGTTCATTTCCTTGTCCACTTTCTTTGCAAATCCTCAAAATCATCAACTTATTACCCTTTTATCTAAAACTCATAATTAGTAAAATACTTAGAATCTTTTGCTTCCAAAAATTAATTTGAGGCCGTGTGCCTCCATGGTTCTTTGGAACCAACATATTTTCCTTTGTCATGTAATTCACATATTAAAACATACACAATTCATCATGCATCATAAACACATACTAAAGCATGTTATCAAAGCAATAAGCATCTTAATCACCAAACAACCATAAATATGGAAAGCTCTTAAATAAACAAGTGAAATAATCCTTATGGATTTTTCACCACACACACATCCATTCCTCACCACCAACACATGGTTGATGAGGGTAATCTCCCTCTTACCTATTGGAGAAACCTCCAAAGCTCCTTGTTTTGCTTCTTGTACAAGTCCTTCACCACCAAAAGCTTTCTTAAAAATCAAAGTAAACATACATAATCAATATCTAAGGCTTGAATAAGAAAACCATGGATTGAAACATGGTTTAGAACTTTAAATATAAGATCTAGAAAAGAATATCAAGAACTTCACCCTTTACCCTTGAAATTTAGATCTTAGGAAAAGTACTTGAAGATGGATGATTTAGAGAAAGTCTTCAACATGAAAGGTTCTTAGAATAAGGTAAGAATTCAAGAAACAAGGTTGGTTGAAATTATTGAAGAGTGGAGTATGAACTAGACCTCTTGGCCGTGAGCTTGGGGAAGAGAAAGGAGAGAAAATTTATGAAGCTTTGGCTTAGGAAATGTTAAAGATGATTAATGAAATGAAATGAATACTTTCCTATAGCCATTTTAGTCTTCAAAACAGTGGCCTTCCCCCCCTTGCACACTTAGGAGTTGTCCAAATACATTAGCCACCATTTTAGGCTTCAAGAGCCATTGATTAAATCAATGGTTGATGTTTGGTAGAAGCTTCCAAGTGATATGATCAAATCTAAGCCATTGGATATCTTCTCCATGAAATCCTAGCCATAAGATGCATCTTCAAAAATGGAGGGTCAAGATCTTCTCTACACACTTTCCATCCAATGGTCACAAATGGTCCTAGCCATTTTGTGAGACCAATCTCCACCGTAGATTAAATCAATGGTGGATATCCAAAGTCTTCCTTATTAAGCTTGTCTTTATAACTATTGATTAGATCAATGGTGAACATCCAAAGCTTCCTAACAAAGTTTAATCCCACACCATTGATTGAATGTAAGGTTGATAACATAAGCTTCTTGATCAAGATTGTTTGCACACCATTGATTAGAGCAACGGTGAGGATCTATGGCTTTTCCATCAAGTTTTCGTCCAATGGTTCCTAACAAAGTCCAGCCACTATGTTTGACCAATTCCTATTGGTTGTCATAAAGCTTAGTAATAATGATTCATCATTACTCTTAAGA
The DNA here is from genome assembly GCA_029884595.1 of Ormosia semicastrata. Lineage (NCBI taxonomy): Eukaryota > Viridiplantae > Streptophyta > Magnoliopsida > Fabales > Fabaceae > Ormosia > Ormosia semicastrata. The sequence goes on from JAQQTO010000060.1 coordinate 85,958,917, forward strand.
TATTTACTAGGTGAGTCGTCATAGAATTTTTTAGAACAGCCGAGTCAATATGGTGAGTCGTAGTGCAAAGTCACCAGCTGAGTCATCAAGATATTTTTCTAATAGATATTACCCAATGGATAACAGCTACTGCTATTATTATACAATGGATAATAGAAAATTCAGATATAGAAAATTCCTGTCAACTATTCCTGATTTTGGGTTTAGTAAGATCCCCCAATCCCGCCTTGATAGTCCAGAACTTTTTGGTCCAGAAAAAATTTTATTTTTTCGGGTTCGCCTCAAGTCAACCCTGGGCCCACACACAACTCAAAATAACGCTAAAATAATCAAAAACTCAGAAAGTTCTACAAAAATTCACAAAAATCCTAAAAATTATAAAACTCATATATTTTCAGAAAAAATGAAATTCAGACATACGAGTTTTCAAGATAATATTAAAATATTAAAATAATATTAAAATATTAAAATAATATTAAAATATTAAAATAATATTAAAATATTCAAAATAATTAAAAATTCCCAAAAATTCACAAAAACTCTTAAATATTATAAAACTCATTTTTTTCAAGAAAAATGAAAAAGCGAGGTGTTACAATTCTCCCCCTCTAAAAAAATTTCGTCCTTGAAATTTCTCTTATATAACACACAAAAAGTTATTACTCCTATATTTTGCCTTCAAGTTCCACGTAACATCTCCAGTTATATCGTTGCAGATGAGCCTTCTACTTTTCTTGGATTTCCTCCATTAGATTATTCGAATATTAATCGTAGCCCCTTTGGAAATTTTTAGCTGTCATCCCTTCTTCGTGTTAGACTCTTCTTGATCGAACAGGTACTCCAAGCTCATGTAATCACCGTAGACATTGTAGAAAAGAAACATATTTAGATCTTCAACGTAAAACAGCCATCGTAAAATTTAAAACATAAAATCAAAAAATACTTCTCATGCGATCTCCTTGCCTTGAAACATACGTCACTACCACTTCTTTAATTAAAATTCGCACTTGAACAGCTTCGCATATAACTTTTTCTTCTTCATAAATTTAAAAAAAAATTGCTTCTAGATATTTAACATGTTCATTCGGACCTTGGGAATAAATCAAGATATCGTCAATAAGGACAATGACAAATCTGCCTTAAAACATTTTCTTCTTTCACATAAATCTAATAATAATCGGAACGTAAATCGAGCTTTGGAGATAGCGGCTTCCTTCATTTGATCTTCTAGTTTCCATGTTGTATCTCCCATCGTACTGTTCTAGATTTCCTTCTCCAAGGTAAGTTACTTCACTTGCCTATCTTTCATCTTAACAGAAAATGTCTCATAGATCAAGTTCTCTTCTAATTGTACTGCATTTGATACTATGAAATAGTTTAAATCAAAAATAATTTCCTCAATTAGGATTCATGGAAGACACTATGAAAGTTAGAAAAAAAAATGATAAGACTATTTGGTAGATTTCCATATTTATCCAACAAAGAATTTGATATGGTTTAATGGATTTAGAAATGAACATGGTCCAATAAATTTAGAAATGAACTTTCTGGATTCAATTTCTGGATTCAAATCCAAAAATCTTAGTTCAAGGAAACACTAAAGTTTCATTGAAATAATCTAATAGGATATGGTTGGAAAATAACCAATCCTTTTATAAAATCAAGCTCTCAAATAGATGTGATTTTGGATAAGCAAATCAAATCAACAGATAAGATTTGATCTTTAACAGAAACAGGGTAGATTTTAGAAAACTTGAGTATAAACAACAAGTTTAACATGAAGAGTAGAAATACTCAAATCAAACGATAGCAAAGACACGGATAACTCAAATTGATTTACTCAGTCTATTTTGGAAAGAAGTAGACAACCAAACTAATAGAAAAGTTCCAATTGAAGATAGCAATAGGATAGTTTTAAGCAACTCGAATATCAACGATAGGTTTTTGGTAAGAGAAACAGAAATAACTAGATCAAAGATAACAAAGACACATATAACATATAATTGATCCACACAATCATATGCCATAAAGAATGGGTTGCCCCCCAGAATTATATAGTATAGCTAAAGGATTACCTCCTGTGGTACCATCTCCCTTGCTTAGAGGTCTTCAGCTTGGAACACTCCTATTCCATTTGGGGTATCGACTCTCCCAAGTACCTGAGATTTTGAAATATGTACGTTACCCATAGAAAACTTCATTTTTGGTGGAACACGATCTCTGGAAATGTGTCCAGGCTTTCCGCACTTGAAACAAAGTATTTCCTTGAACGTACAATCCTTCGTTAAGTGACCTCTTCCACATCTCTTACAAAATAGTAAAGACATCATGGTCTAACTGAATTTACTATTACAAGCGCTTTCTTCTCACATTTGCTGCTGCTTCTAATTTCCTGGTGATCGTAAATATGTTTTTCGCTGAAATCAATTTACTTTCCTATTATTGCTCCTTTGGAATGCCCAGGTTACAAGGTTACGAGATCTGGTATTTCAAGACTGATTCTCTTCTATCAGATCCTGAACCTCAACCTCCAGTTCCCGCTGTTCAGTGATCCTCTATTCCTACTATACTGTCACGTCAGTTATCCTCCGCATTGCTCCCGTAGTTGTAACCGTATTATTAATGTCACGTTTCGCTTCCACATGCGTACGTATACCACGAGCCATTTCCTTTCTTCCAAGACTGGTAAATCAAAATACAATGGAAACCATATGTAACCATTTCAAACAACATTGTTTTCTTTTGAAAATCAAACACACAGAGAACACAACACAAGCAAAACAGACTTAACCACAAACCCCAAAAGACTCAAACCATGCTCTGATACCAACTTATGTAACACCCTCCATAGGGCATCATATTTCTGACTACAAGCTCATAATCTGAAAATGATTTTATAAAAGGTTTGAGTTATAAAACATAGGTTTTAAAATTTCTTTTCGCAAAAACATAAACTTACTAAAATTTATAGGTAATACTGAAAAATAGATTTAAATTGATTAATATACATTATCGACACCACATAATATTTAACAATTATTTAGGAAACACAAAACTTACAGACTCAATTCTAAACAGTAGCAAACCCCATTACGAGTCCTACTCAATAGCACGGTAAAATACTAACGAGAAAAACCCAACATACTTATTCCGTCTTGTATCCCTCTTGATGTGTCATATATCTGTTCATCCTCAAAAACTGCACACCAACCAATCTGGGGTGGTTACTCCTCGATGTTATCACCAAACTCAGAATATTTGCCTCCAGTCACGTCTAAGAAACTCGTTCCATCTACCATATATAATTTTAACAACACAAGCACAATAAAACACTATAACAAATAGGTGAGATCCCCTTTCATCAATACCAAAGTGGTAACAAGGAATGATATGAATGACAAAGTCATTCCATACGCACAAATATGACAGTTTCATTCATGTTATCAATTCATTACAATTCCCTATCAATTCATCATACTTCGTTATCATTTCATCACAATTCCAGTAAACATATATCTCAGTTAAATCACCAGTACCAATTTCATCATAACAGATATCCTCAGTATATAAAATGATGATGTCACATCATATGAATATTTCTCATGCCACAACAATATGTGTTCTGACTCATGTGTATACATACTAGACCAATTTTCCCACTTCATGAAGGTTTTCATAATTTCGAGAAGAATGCCCTGGTTAATTGTCCAGCCTTAGCCCACAGATAATCTTCAGTCTTCGAAAAGAATCGTGCTCTTGTTGGGTATCGTCAATGCGTTGCAACGGATTGCGTCGCCACGTCGCACAAGGTACTTGCCTCTGCCCACTGGTTCGACTGCCGTGCCTTGACGCCCCCAAGATCCATCATAGATCTCACTTTTCAATTCTCATTCCCTTTTCAACCACAAGGGCCATAATAGTTATCAGCTATATTCCATTCAATGCACGAATATCTCAATGCATGTTCTATTTAATGCACAAATAACTCAATGCATGTCTCAATTTCATCATATGCCTCAATGCATAACTTTCATTTTCATCATTAAAAAGGTTTCCTTTCAGTACATCCGTTCTTTACAGTATCTTTACTGTATTTTCAATCGCGTATCATTTTTAACGTGTTTTCACAATCGCGTAACACTTTTGTTACATTTTCAAATCTCATAACCATTTTCCATCATTTTTCAACTTTTATAAAATATCTCTCAATATTCCAAACATCGTTTTGGATTTTCAAAACTCAATACCATTTCCAACTTCATTTTCCACGTATTCTTCACTTAAAAATCTTCTACATAATATTTTTCATCATTTCCACTCAAAATCAATTATTCCAACTTAAAATTTCCTAACGTGCCTCAAACCCAACGGGTGAACTATACGTTAGTAAATTTCAAGTCACCAACGTATTCTCCATAATTCTAAATCAATTCTAAAATCAGTCCGCTCCAAAATAAGTGGAGGTTCAAACACTTCTAACCTTTATTTTTCTTTAATCAACGAAATCTTCATCTCTCAAGTGACAAAGTATTTCTCTTCCATTTCTTAAATCCTTTTATAAATTTCTTGTACTAAATCAATTAACTTTTCATTTCTAAATCAAAGTTTTACACAAAGTAAAATCATTTCAAACTCACAAAATCGTAACTACATGGTCATTGAAACCATCATATCTTTTCTTTTCCTTTTTCTTTCTAATCATCCAATTTTACCATTTATGAAACTCTTAATTTACCAATCCTTGGCATATTAGCCGAAAATCATAAATACCTTCATCATAAAAATCTTTGTTCATTTCCTTGTCCATTTTCTTTGCAAATCCTCAAAATCATCAACTTATTACCCTTTTATCTAAAACTCATAATTAGTAAAATACTTAGAATCTTTTGCTCCCAAAAATTAATTTGAGGTCGTGTGCCTCCATGGTTCTTTGGAACCAACATATTTTCCTTTGTCATGTAATTCACATCTTAAAATATACACAATTCATCATGCATCATAAACACATACTAAAGCATGTTATCAAAGCAAAAAACATCTCAATCACCAAACAACCATAAATATGGAAAGCTCTTAAACAAATAAGTGAAATAATCCTTATGGATTTTTCATCACACACACATCCATTCCTCACCACCAATACATGGTTGATGAGGGTAATCTCCCTCTTACCTCTTGGAGAAACTTCCAAAGCTCCTTGTTTTGCTTCTTGTACAAGTCCTTCACCACCAAAAGCTTTCTTAAAAATCAAAGTAAACATACATAATCAATATCTAAGGCTTGAATAAGAAAATCATGGATCAAAACATGGTTTAGAACTTTAAATATAAGATCTAGAAAAGAATATCAAGAACTTCACCCTTTACCCTTCAAACTTAGATCTTAGGAACTTGAAGATGGATGATTTAGAGAAAGTCTTCAACATGAAAGTTGCTTAGAATAAGGTAAGAATTAAAGAAACAAGGTTGGTTGAAATTATTGAAAAGTGAAGGTATGAACTAGGCCTCTTGGCCGTGAGCTTGGGGAAGAGAAATGAGAGAAAATTTGTGAAGATTTGGCTTAGGAAATGTTAAAGATGATTAATGAAATGAAATGAATACTTTCCTATAGCCATTTTAGTCTTCAAAACCATGGCCTTCCCCCCTTGTACACGTAGGAGTTGTCCAAATACATTAGCCACCATTTTAGGCTTCAAGAGCCTGATTAAATCAATGGTTGATGTTTGGTAGAAGCTTCCAAGTGATATGATCAAATCTAAGCCATTGGATCTCTTCTCCATGAAATCCTAGCCATAAGATGCATCTTCAAAAATGGAGGGTCAAGATCTTCTCTGCACACTTTCCATCCAATGGTCACAAATGGTCCTAGCCATTTTGTGAGACCAATCTCCACCGTAGATTAAATCAACGGTGGATATCCAAAGCTTTCCTTATTAAGCTTGTCTTTATAACCATTGATTAGATCAATGGTGAACATCCAAAGCTTCCTAACTAAGTTTACTCCCACACCATTGATTGAATCTAAGGTTGATATCATAAGCTTCTTGATCAAGATTGTTTGTACACCATTGATTAGACCAATGGTGAGGATCTAAGGCTTTTTCATCAAGTTTTCATCCAATGGTTCCTAACAAAGTCCAGCCACTATATTTGACCAATTCCTATTTGTTGTCATAAAGCTTAGTAATAATGGTTCATCCTTACTCTTAGATATTTACTAGGTGAGTCGTCATAGAATTTTCTAGAACAACTGAGTCAATAAGGTGAGTCATAGTGCAAAGTCACCAGCTGAGTCATCAAGATATTTTTCTAACTGATATTACCCAATGGATAACAGCTACTGTTATTATTACACAATGGATAATAGAAAACTCATATATAGAAAATCCCCGTCAACTGTTTCTGGTTTTAGGTTTAGTAAGATCCCCCGATCCCGCCTTGATAGTCCGAAACTTTCTGGTCCAGGAAAAATTTTTACTTTTCCGGGCCTACCTCGGGTCCACCCCGGGCCCACACACAACTCAAAATAATGCTAAAATAATAAAAAAACTCAGAAAGTTTTACAAAAATTCGTAATAATCCTAAAAATTATAAACTCATATTTTTAGAAAAAATGAAATTCGGACATATAGTTTGTAATATAATATTAAAATATCAAAATAATATTAAAATATTCAAAATAATTAAAAATTCTCAAAAATTCACAAAAACTCTTAAATATTATAAAACTCATTTTTTTCAAGAAAAACAAAAAATTGGGGTGTTACGGCTAAAGCTTCTAGCTGTTATGCAGCCTTTTCCTGCTGTTGAGCAGCTCTCTCAGTTTGTTGTGCAATGACGTCCGCCATTCGTTGCATGGCTTCAATTGTAGCGGCCATGCCTCCACCGCGTGCCATTTCGCTTTTTCAGGGTAGACTAAATGAAAAACACAAGGAAGAATTAGATGTATCCTTTCAGAATACCAAACACAGAGAATCACACTGCACAAACAAGACAGACTTAACCACAAAGACCCAAAAGAAAACTTCCACTGGGGCTTTGATATCAAACTAGTGTAACGCCCCTTTTTTGAGGAGAGAACGTCACACCATAACCACGAAACAGAAACAAAGTGTATAAACTAAGACCCGGTTCATTATAATATAGATAAGTCTGTTTAGTTGTAATCGTACAAATGATTTGGCAAATCCTCTTTTTTTTCTTATAAAATAAGATGATAAGACATAGTTACAGTAAAAAGTAACATGAGAAGTAAACCATACATTCATATCTCATACATATATATATATTTATATCATACTTGTTTAGGTACATCACCAGATATACAAAAAGTAGAAGTTTTACAAAAAGTAGAAGTTTTACGTGCCCCAAAATGATTACACATATACAGCCCACCAAAAAGAAAAAACAACATGCCCCCAAAAGATTTACAGATAGCTATCAGTGGCTACCAACAACATAAAGCGAATGAGAAGGAACCATAGATGGATCCTCCTCAGGGTCTTCTTCATCAGAGGAAATCCTCATCGGAGCAACTGAGTTAGGAGCGGGGGCTCGTGCAGAGGATAAGAACAAATCCTCTTGTGGGGAGTAATAGCGCTCACCCTACATATCCCGTATGGGCAAGTAAAACTCTAAATGCAGGGGAGCATTAAAAGTAAAGACAGGTGGATCATAATGTCCCCAAGTCAGAGACATAGTCACGTCTCCAAGGTAGATGTAGTAATCCATACTCAGGTTGATGTGCTAGCAGTCTGAACCTCCATGAAAAGTTAATCTCGCATAACCCAAAAAGCCACATGGACGGGATGCCATGTCCAAACAGGAACTAATCAAAATCTGGCCAGAAGCCAAGGAATTCGTGCACTTCCCCTTCCTCACCGACGTCTTCAAAGAAACACATAAATAAACAAAATAGCATAAATACAGAAAAGAGGTAAGACATCCTACATTCAATACCAATTATGGCAGTAAAGAAACAGAACTGCGCAAAGCACTCACATAACATTTCAGAAATAATAATCAGCATCATGAAGCAAATAGTGAACAACTTAACAAATCCAAGCAGTTATAACATCAATAAGGCAACAGTTATAATCATCGTATAAATAAATGCTAAGTAATATATTGACTCACTATGCACGTGCACATGATACTGAAATCCTACTCCATGGAGCTAGACATAAACATCGAAGAGAATAATCAGGAGACATATCTGTAACTCGGCTGTCGCGGCCAACAAATGCTATAATTTCTTAATTTATCAACTTGCACATCATGGCATTGTACAAGACATTCTACACTAGATCGCAATATAGGACAGTGCCTCGGTCCGGATCATCGGTGCATTTGCATCGGTCTATCCCATGGCCCAGAAGAGCTACCAACTGACCATTGTGAGGTACCCGCACCCCAATGCCTCCAAGGTCAACCAATGACCTACACTTGTCTATTTGCACCCACACATAGGTGTGATTCATTCTCCTAGGAAACATGGCCTTAACAATAGTCTACCGGTCTTTCACGATGCATGATGACTCAATGCATATTCATGTATATTCAACAATGATATACTCATCCCATAACATACCATAATTTGTCCAAGTTAAACATCAACAGGATTTTGGTCCCACTTATGGACCCACAATAATACATTACCAAATTCTCAAATGAGGTAATACACTTTTTAAGGTTTCTTATGAAGTTTTACTTTAATTTAACATTTTTTTATGAAATCTTTATCTAGAGGAATTCTCTTGAAATTATCATTAGATCTTTATTTCTCTTAATTTGCTAAGTTCTTTACTTAGATTTAACCATATTCACTTAGAACATTATTCTAAGGTTCTCAAGTCTCACACCCACTCTTGTTCTTCCCTTAAGTTCAACAATCAGTTTAGGTCATCAAATAAATTTCTTTCCATCACATTGGTAATTACTTAATACTTGATTTCTTAAGTTCCAAGGTTACCCAAAAATTACATATTTGAACCCAAACAAAATCCCTAGATGTTGTGAGCCTCTCAAAGGGGTAAGAACCCAAAATTTTCCATTGCTCTATTAATTATTATTCACTTGATTAGTTATGTCTCCAACTTGTTACAAGATTTTAACCATGAACACCTTATTGAAGGGGGTATGGCCGTGAGCCTCATTAAGGAGAGCAAGGAATCCTTGCTTCCAATCCATCAAAATCAATCCAAGATCGTCAACATACACAAATACAACCAATAAAACCACATAGACGAAATTAATATAAAGATCAATGGGTTTCTCACAACCAACACACAAACAAGTTTCCCACTGCCAATAGAGGTTGAAGTGGATAATCTTCCTTTTACCTAAAGAGAAAACGAAAAGAACTTCCTTGAAGCTCCTTGTAGATTTCAGCCTCCACCACCACCAAAACCCTAGGACATAAAACTTTCACAATAAATAAATCAAACCATAAAAGAGGAGTTCTTGGTCATAAAGATGACCAAGAATCATGAAAATGAGAAGAGAAAATGGAAAAGTTATAAACTTTACCTCAAAGTTTCAAATTTTAGAGCTTTGTAGAAGAAGATGAAAATGGTGGATTCAAGAGGTGGTCACAAAAGAGAAAATGTTCTAGATGATGAGAATATGTAAGAAACAAGGTTGGTAAAGCAAGAAAATGTGGGTGGCCAAAAATGGTGTCTTGGGCGTGGAAGAGAAGAGAAAATGGAGAGAATGAGTGAGCTCCTTGAAGATGATTCCAACAAGAAAGAAAGTCCTCCAATCAAGATGTAGATTCAAGCAAAGTGTGAGCTTGAAAATTAAACAAGCATGGAGGGTGGAAGGATGTGGCTACCGTGGGAAGAAGAAGAGAGAAGGAAGAGAAAAAGTTGAGAGAAAAATGAGAGAAGAGAAGTGTAGAGAGAGAAAGTGTTAGAAAAGTGTTTAGGGTTTTTGAAATGTGAAATGAATATGTGATATTAGTGAAAATATGACAAAATTTGTCACTTTTCCCTCCACATTACCGTAGAGCTACATGGGAGAGAGGAGGAGGGAAGCTTTCACTAGAAGCTTGGTGCAAAGCTTCCTTGAGAAGCTTTGTTAGCTTTTTGCAAAAGTCAACTTGATGGGACATAAAGTAGATTTCTAGATAAGGTGATAAGGATTTTTACTACAAGCTATTACCTAATAGACAATTGTTACAGTTTACAAAGTCAGTATGTATTGTCTAATGGATAATAGAGCGTACTGCAAAATTTTTATTTAACAGAACGTACTGCAATTTTATTTATCAGATAAAATCTTAAAAAATGTAATCCTCGTAAATTGTGTCAACCTCGGGTTTAGTAAGATCCCCCATCGATGTTTCCACAGTTCAAGGTTTATCAGCCTCGGGGAAAATATTTCATTTTCCCGGCTCTGCTCAGTGCGCACACAAAATGAAGAATATATTAAAATATTCAACGTTTTCAAAAAAATCTACAAAAATTCTCAAAAATTACAAATATTATAAAATGACTATTTATCATAAAACAAATAATTTTTGGGGTGTTACATCTTCTCTATTGGTGATCATATATGATTTTGAATGAGGAGATAACTAACCCTCCCTATCATAGTAATCTTTGTTGAAGACCACGTAGTTGATGAGTTCACTACCCAGAGATAAGACTTCTAGAACTGGGTTCAAGTACTTGTTCAAGGCTTATGGAACCATGTTCCTTTGTTCTGTTCAAGGGTCAAGCATATCATACATTTCCAGAGTGGCTGAGGACGAGGTCCTTTGCTAAGTCTAAGGAATCATGACATTATCCACATTCATTTTTAGGCTATTGCATAGACATGAACATAAGGCATAATTTGGCATAGCATGACAATTGTATGGGCAGTTGCTAATCATAACATATTCATGCATGGCAATTGTATGGGCAGTTGCTTATTTATGAGATTGTGATGATGATTGTGAGTATTATGTGGAAATACGTTTTCTATACAAACTTATAAAAAAGAGAATCTATTTCAGGAAGAGAAAGGAAATGGTTTTGACCTTTTGCCACCTTTCTAGTGTAACTTGTGTTTTTCTTGATGTTTTTCCCCGAAATGGATGGTATGAATATGATGGCATATTTTATTGTGATTCTACTGAGAATATGTGATTTTCACCCTGTGTGTGTGCTTCCATAATGATTCTAGGGAAGAAGACTTATGGATAGAGAATTGCTGGCAGGAGCTTGGAGAGCTTAGTTTAGCTTTTCTTTATAGTTCTTTTTGAACATGTATATGTTATGCCTTGAGAGGCCTAGTTGCAAGTTTTGTACTTGTTTTGTATTTATGAGAAATAAAGACATTATGTATATAACCTTTCATTCGTGGCTCATATTATATATATATATATATATATATATATATATATATATATATATATATATATATATATAGTTTTAGTTTTGAAATATTAGAAAATGCTTAGTGGTAATAAGTAGCATGTCCTGGATCTAATTATTATCGTATAATACAGATTATACTATTGTTATTAAATTTGGGGTGTTATAGGAAGTTATAGAATGGTTCATACTTCTTTCGTAGAAAAGGTAGAACTTGAAATGACTATATTTCTTTATCTAGAATAGTTATATGTTATTTTCGTATATTTTTCATCTCTACATGAGATTAAAATATAGGGAAAAGTTCAAATTACACCCTTCAACTTTGCCTCATGTGCACTTTGATCTTTCAACTTTCAAAATGTGCAACAAGGTCCCTAAACTCCCAAAAGTGTTCAAGGTGGTCCAAAATAATGACAGATGTTATTTTTGGATGGAAAGTGTTAGGTGCCTTGTCATGATTTTGGACCACTTTGCACACTTTTGGGAGTTTAGGGACCTTATCGTACATTTTTAAATGTAAAAAGACCAAAGTGTACATGAGGTAGAGTTGAACAGTGTAATTTAAACCTTTTCCTATTGAAAATTAACATTAACCATCCAAAAATTATTATCTGTCATGATTTTGGACCACTATGCACACTTTTGGGAGTTTAGGGGCCTTGGTGCACTTTTTGAAAGTTAAAGGACCAAAGTACATATAATGCAAAGTTGAACGGTGTAATTTGGACTTTTCTCTAAAATCTATGTTAAGAATAGAATACAAAATGGTAATCATTCTATTTATTTTGTTATATTTCTTACTAAAATATGTTTTGCAAGATAAAAAAATTTATCTTTCAAACTAATGCTTTTCTCATCTATTATTGTTTAGTTGGTGGAGCAATATGGTATTGTTTGGCATCACAGTTGAGTAAGAAGATATCTCACATTGGGGGATTGGTCTAGTCCTGAATCCAAAGGGAAGCCTTGGTATAGTTTACTTATGCTATTAAGGAAGTACCATGAGCATTTTATTATCAACACAAGGTCCAAAGGATTGGTCATTCTAGAGTTTGTTTCTCTTGTCTCTCTACTCTCAAAATATCATCACTTTATTTTTGTTTGCAAAAAGTTTAGGGGAAGGGGATTGAGGAGGTTGCCTCATTCTAAATTCAAAGCATGCCATACTCAGTGGTTGTTTCTTCGACAATGTTAGCTTCTCCCATGCTTAATGAAATAATAGAATAATTGTCTCAACTATCTACTTCCAATTTTATTGTGATATCTGGTCAAGCACCAAAATTGATCAACAGGGTCTTGTTTCCTTAAATGCAATACATTGTATAAAATTATTTGTTTTTGTTGCTTCCTATATTTGGGCCCTTATACTAACCTATTGCTTTTGTCAAGACTTTAGTATACAGTTAGTTTGTTATAAAATTTGTGACTCGTATAAAAGATAGCTTAACTTAAAGGAGAGGGTAAGGGGAATGAAAGAGATATCACTAGCTTAGAATAAACAATAATTTTAGATAGGAAGAATGTTGGAATGGAAGGCTATTTCCTTGTTTGTTCATTGCTAGATTCTTGAGTAATTCCACTATTTTGTTTTTGTCTATATTGTTGAGTAATGCTTTTCAAATATTCAAAATTCACATGAGATAACACACCTCTTTTTACAAGCCATCATTTGTATCTAGTGGTGTTAGAGCAATGTATAGTAAAGGTAATATGATGGCTTGTAAAGGAGAAGGACTTTTTTTTTTCAAATTTGGATTTTAGATTTGTAACATCCTCTTCAACATGTTAGACTTAGAAATAGTTACAGATGTAGCTTAATACTTGCTTAACATGTTTGTTTAATTTTGTGACAATCTGAGTTAGTTTAGGCACTTTGCTGCAAATCAAAAAGTGAAAAATTGCTTAAAATAACCCAGATATTAGCATAAATAGCTTAGCTAATGGAAATATATGTGGATAATTTATTTCTAAGTAAAAAATGTGTATTCTGTGATGTGGTTAAAATTTGAGAATAATCGAAGTCAGTTTGGTATTTTTAGGCATACTGGTTGTGTGTTTTAATGCCGAACTGACTAGTCACAGATATGAAAAAATATGATACTGGTAAAACAAATTTTTTAATGAATTTTAGTATTTATTTTTAAGTTGTTGGAATATGAAAACTTAATTTGGAGAAATCAAAGTGTTATTAGCAAATATAGGTTATACTGTAAAATATCTAATTTGCCAAGACTTTCACAACTGAAAACAACCATTTTCCTTGACCCTTTTAAGTGATATTTGGTTTCTCATTTCTCACTTTCTCTCATCTCTCCACGGTTGAACACCAAGGGCAACAAAGGAGGAAGTGCAAAGTGGTGAAAAGGGAAAACAAAGAGCACAAGAGGTAGGGAAAATCCAAGATCCAGGATTAAAGCTTGAATCTCCAGTTCCTTGCTGCAACAAAAGGTAGGGATTCTTGAGCTCGAAACTTCATTTCTTTTCATTTTTATGTTTAGGCTTATTTGAGGTTTGATATGTCAAAATGAGATTTTGAGGTGTTTTGAGTGATTTTCTTGCTTGAATAAGTTTTAAGGGATGTTTATGACTTGTTCATGTTAAGAGTCTGAATTAGAAATTGAAAACTCTCCATTTGGACCTAGAATGCTCAAAGTGTAGATTTTGGGGTTTGGAAGAGGGATTTGGTTTATGGATCCAAATTTGATGAAATGAATTAGTGTTTTATGTTTCCTTCATATTAGTGAACTTGTTAGGGACTTAAAATCACTTAGAAACTAATTTAGAGTGGTTGACTTTTATTTTGGCACCATTGGAATAGTGCCTAAAATCATCAAAATTCTGCAGATTTGCTGTTGGGCACTCGGCGCTCAAGCGCTTAGCATTACGCGCTCAAGCGCCCATCGCCCAAAAGAATAGGGCAAGCGTATAGTGTGGGAGCACTCAAGTGCCAAAGGGGCACGCGCTCAAGCGCACAACGACTACAAAGCTGCACCCTGATATCAGTGGCACGCTCAAGCGCTCGATCCTTACGCGCTTAAGGGTTGAGACAGGGCAGAGGCTATTTTTAGCTTATGTTACTATTTTAATTCCCTACTTGATGGGATTATTTGTGCAAGTCTTTTAGGGTGTATTGAGACATTTTTGGGGATATTTCTTGGAGAGGATTGTCAAGTTGCATATATGAAAAGTTTGGAAATTTTAGACACCCAAAGTTAGTGAAGTGTTAAGAACTCATGTGTTGGGACACCTTAGGCTTCCATAATATGATGGTTTTCCCATCTTTATGCAAAAATTACTCCTTTAAAGTTGAAGTTAAGTTTGAGATGCATAGTTAAAGATTGTTTCCTTGATTATAGATGTCAAGCTTCGTAAATGATTAGAGACATTAGGTTGATTCATTTATATATTAGAGTGAGCCAAGAGTGCATGTTTTCTAGCTATACCCTTTTCACTAGGTTAGGGTATACCTTGTGATGGGAGTTGGTAAAACCTTGGGCATCCAAGTGTTGTGGAATGCTATAAAGTGGTGTCTAGAACCTTGAGCAACTTGAGGTTACCTTGAAATCACTTATGAAGTGATGGTGTGAGGTCCTAGATATGAGAACACTAGTGACATGAGTTTTACTACTTATATGTTAAGTTGAAGTAAAGCCTTGAGTCACTGGTCTTTGCTTTTCACTTAGTTGTTGTAAACTTTGTGATAAGTGCATGTGTTTTGATAACAAATCTGCATATTTAGTTTTCAAACTTGTTATTTGCTATTTCCTATATATTGTAACCTTAAATGGTATGCACAATTATATGACTGATAATGAGGTGCTGGATCTAATTTCTCCTTGTATTTATGCTCGTATGGTCAAGGTTACTGGTATGGGAGTAGTAGTAGTACTCTTACATGGGTGAGGGGAAAGTACTTACCATTACAAAGTAAGGTAAAGGCTTTTAGGCCTAACCTGCTCAAGATATACAAGGGAACAGAGGTTCTTGGGAAATAAGTAAGTGACACATGTTTTCAAAACCAAAACCTACATTAGCATTGGATAATCATTCTATTAGGACTTTGTTTGAGCATAATCATACCTCATAACATAAAGCATTGCATTGTTGACAATTGTATGGGCAGTTGTCTAGCTTAATTGTTTGGTTGCTTGTTCAGTAGTATCATAGGATTGTATGTGCTTCTCTGAAGTGATTGATTATCATATCTTCTATTACATAGAGTGTAAATATGTGTTCAGTTAGTTTATTTGTTGTTAAATAAATAAATACTGGTTTTGGTATGCTTCTACTGAGAAATTGTGATTTCTCACCCATGTGTGTTATATGTAAATCCAAGTGAAGACTTTCCAATGGGAAAGGACAAGAAAAAGAAGAAGCAGAAGACTTAGTTTAGTTGCTTTATTTCTTTTCACATCAGCTTGTATTTATTATTTTGTTGGCTTGTTTGTAAAAGTTTATGTATTACAGTATGACTTTTTAGCCAATGATGTATATATATGATGTTTTCTATCTTCGAGGCTCTCTATAATGACTATATAGGTTATTTTGGATCTTATTTTTTTATGCATTTTAGAAAGTGGCATGCTTAATATACTTTATCCTGAAATATGTTGCTTATTTTATGATAATTTATATTAGGGTGTTACATTATGGTATCAAAGCAGTTCATCCTGTTGAGCTGGGGTGTGGGCTGATTATGCTTAGGCATGTTTAGGAATTCCTCTTTGTGTTATGCATTTCTCTATCTCTTATATGAGATGTTTGATTGAATTGCATAGCCTGCCTATGGTATGACTATTTTTAGGTACTGTTGCATGTTACATGATATTAGGATTAGCTACCTCATTATGTGTTATTCTCCGTGTATAGGAAACTATGGCATTTCCAAGGCGAACCTGTAGGGATAGGAGCTCATCCAGTGAGGGCCCTACTTTGGCGGAAGCGTTGATGGTAATGGCAGCGGTTATAAGGGAGAAGGTTGTTGTTATTAACAGGATTCTTGAGAGGATAGAAGTTGATCCATCTCAACAACTAGTTTATCCAGTAGTAGCTAAGGAGCAGTTTAGTGAAAGGGAGAACGTTTTAGTAGGCTCTCCAAAAAGGAAAAGGTCAAATGTTGAAGTTAGTGAGAGTATCTATTGGTCTCAATTTCTACCAGCTAAGGAAAGCAAATTCAAGTTGGAACATGGAACCAAAAATGCTCGAAATGTGGAAAGCAGCATGGCCGCAAGGCATGTACAATGTGTTTTGTGTGCGGTCAGCAGGGACAATTTGCTAAATAGTGTTCATAGAGACATAGAGCTATGCCTGACCCTATGCAATATATTCTTTGGTGTGTTCCATTAGTTGGAAATTCATCAGGATATTCTTATAGGTCTTGAATGAGTGTCCGTTGCCTAGGATAGATGATCTAATGGATCAACTAATAGGAGTTGTGGTTTTCTCAAAGATTGATCTTAGGTCTGGTTATCATCAGATAAGGCTTAGGGAAGAGCATATCCTTAAGACAGCTTTTAGAACTAGGTATGGACATTATGAGTATCTCGTGATGTCCTTTGGGTTGACGATGCACCGACAGTGTTCATGGATTACATGAACTAGATCTTTAGACCTTACTTAGATCAGTTTGTTGTGGTGTTTATCGATGATATCTTGATCTATTCTAAGGCTATGGAGGAGCATGAGCAACATCTGTGGAAACCTTTAAGGAGAATAGGTTGTTTGTCAAGCTATCTAAGTGTGAGTTTTGGCTTTCAATAGTGCAGTTCTTGCGACATATGATATCTCAGGGTGTGATTTCTATGGACCTAAGTAAAGTAGATACAATATTGCAGTGGGAGAGACCCACCACTGTGACCGTGATCAGAAGCTTCATAGGCCTAATGGGGTACTATAGAAGATTCATAAAGGATTTTTCTCAATTAGCGCTACCTATGACTAGATTAACTAGGAAAGGTAGTTCTTTTGAATGGACTCAAGATTGTGAGGACAGTTTTCAAGAGTTAAAATTGAGGTTGACTACTACACCGATATTGATAATTTTGGATCTTTTAGAGAACTTTGAGGTATTTTGTGATGCTTCAAAGATGGGTTTGGGGTACTTTGATGCAACGTAGGAGAGTTATTCCCTATGCATCAAGGCAGTTGAGGCCTCATGAGGAGAACTACCCTACTCATGATCTGGAGTTAGCTGCAGCAGTGTTTGCCCTAAAAGTTTGGAGACATTACTTGTATGGAGTCCAATTTGAGGTATTCAGTGATCATAAGAGTTTGAAGTACTTATTTGATTAGAAGGAGCTGAACATGAGACAATGGAGATGGATGAAGTTTTTGAAAGACTACAACTTTGAGTTAAACTACCATCCAGGTAAAGCCAATGCGGTGGCTGATGCACTAAGTAGGAAATCCCTATATGTGTCCTAGATGATGATCCAGGAAAGTGAACTTGTTGAGAATTTTAGAGACATAAACCTTTCAGTAACTGCGTTACCATGTAATCTCAGTGTGAGTCGTGTGGACATAGTGAGTGGCTTTAGGACATATATATTGGAAGCTCAAAAAGAATATTAGACTCTTAGAGATGTAAGTGAGCAGATCTTTTTAGGAAATCCTAGAGAGTTTGATATGTCGGATGATGGGATAATGAAGTTTAGAGGTAGACTTTGCATTCTCCATGAATCCGGAATCAAGGAAAGGATCCTTGAAGAAGCTTACTGTAGTCAGTATACTATCCATCCCGGGTAGGGGTGGAAATAGGCTAGGCTACCCGTCAGGGGCCTATGGCCTGGCCTGTCTGAGGCCTGACCTAGCCTAGCCTGTTTATTAAACAAACTAGGCCAAGGCTTTTTTAAAAGCCTTTTTAACTAAAAAGGCCAGGCCTCAGGCCATCTAATAGGCCTTTTAAGCCGGTAAGAGGTGGCTTGACCTATTTAATTATATATAATATAATATTAATTATTATAATGATTATAAATTATAATTATAATTATAATTATTAATTTATTATAATATATTAATATTTTTTAATTAAATTTTAATAAAAGTTAATAATTAAAACTTAACTTAATAAATTAGAATAGAAATAAAATATTTATTAATATATTTAATGTAATATATTTATTAGAATGAAAATAATAAGTTAACACTCACTCCTTACTTTTATAGATGCTCACTACTTTCTTACTCTGATCTTTGGTCGATGTGGGACTTGAAAGACTAGAGTAAGAAAGTGAGCAACTTAGTATATCTCCAAGTCCCACATCGACCAAAGACTGAGTAAAAAAGTGGTGAGCATCTATAAAATTAGAAAGTGAGAGTTAAAGTATGATAAAGGCCTATTGGCTTTGAGTAGGCCTATTGACTTATTTCAAGACTTAGGCCCGTTAGCTTATGTAAAGGCATATGACTTATTTAAAGGTAAGTTTGTTAGTCTATGTAAGGCATGTTGACCTATTTAAAGGTAAGACTGCTAGCCTATATAAAGGCTTGTTGGCCTATTTAAAGGTTGGCCTGTTAGCCTATTTAAAGGCCTCATTGCAAAGTAGGCCTTTAAATAGGCTTTCAGGCCAGGTCAGACTTTTAAAAAGGCTAGGCTAAACCCTAAAAATCAGCCTATTACAGGCTCACAGGCCAGGCTCAGGCCTTATAATTAGGATACATGCCAGGCCTATTTAAGGCAAAGCTTGGCCTGGTCTGGCCTGTTTCCACCCCTAATCCCGGGGCCACTAAGATGTATCAAGATTTGAAGAAGTTGTTTTGGTGGTTTGGTATGAAGAGGGACATAGCTGAGTTTGTGTCTAGGTGCCTAAATTGTCAGAAGGTCAAGATAGAACACCAAAAATCCTCTAGACCTCTTCAATCTTTAGGAACCCTTGAGTGGAAATGGGATAACATCACAGTGGATTTTGTGATGGGCTTGCCTAGGACTCAATTAGGATTTGTTGCAATATGGGTTGTAGTGGATAGACTAAACAAGTCTACCCATTATATACCTATTAGAGCTAACTACTCCATGGATAGACTTGCCCAGTTATACCTTCAGGAGATAGTTAGGATGCACGGTATTTCCCTTAGTATAGTTTCTGATAGAGACCCTAGATTTAAATATAGATTTTGGGGAGCCTTACAGAAAGCTTTTGGAACAAAGCTTAGTCTGAGTACAACATATCATCCATAGACTGTCGGTTAATCAGAAAGGACTATATAAACCCTTGAGGATATGCTAAGAGCATGTGTGCTAGAGTAGAAAAGGAGTTGGGATAAGTTCTTGCTCTTAGTGGAGTTTGCCTACAACAACAATTATCACACCAACATAGGTATGGCACCGTATGAAGCACTTTATGGTAGAAAGTATACGTCCCCTTTGTGTTGGTATGAGGTTAGAAAGAGAACCATCCGAGGACCTGAGTTAGCACAGCAGACCATAGATCTGATTAAAATGATCTGGGATAGGTTGGTTAGAGCTTAAAGTAGACAGAAGAGTTATGCTGATAAAAGGATAAGACCTCTAGAGTTTAGTGATGGAGATCATGTTTTCTTGAGAGTTACTCTTATAATAGAGATTGGTAGAGCTTTGAGAACACGGAAGTTGAACCTTCATTTCATTGGTCCCTACTAGATCCTAAAGAGAATTGGACCTGTAGCCTATCGAATTGCCCTTCCCCCCAGCTTGTCAAACCTTCATGATGTCTTCCACGTGTCATAGCTTAGGAAGTACAATCCAAATCCTTCACATGTCATAAGAAATGAATCTGTACAGTTAATAGAGGATTTGTCTTATGCTATACAACTGATGAGGATCGTGGACAAAAGGGACAAAGAGCTTAGATGTAAGCGAATTCCTCTGGTGAAGGTTCTTTGGGATGGTGCTAGTTTTGAGAAGGTGACTTGGGAGTTGGAATCCCACATGCAGCAAGACTACCCGCATTTGTTTATATGAGGTAAGCAATTTTAGGGACAAAATTTTAAAAAGAGGGGGGGAATGTAACATCCTCTTCAACATATTAGACTTGTAAATAGTTATAGATGTAGCTTAATACTTGCTTAACATGCCTGTTTAATTTTGTGACATTTTGAGTTAGTTTAGGCACTTTGTTGTAAACTGAAAAGTGAAAAATTGCTTAAAATAACTCAGATATTAGCATTAATGGCTTAGCTAATGGAAATATATGTGAATAATTTATTTCTAAGTCAAAAATGTGTATTCTATGATGTGGTTAAAATTTGAGAATAATCGAAGTCAGTTTGGTATTTTTAGGCATACTGGTTGTGTGTTTTGATGCCGGATTAACTAGTCACAAATATGGAAAAATATGATATTGGTAAAATGACCTTTTTAATGAATTTTAGTATTTATTTTAAAGTTTTTAGAACTTAAAAAACTTGATTTAGAGAAATCTAAGTGTTCTTAGTAGATATAGGTTATACTGTAAAATATCTAATTTGCCAAGACTTTCACAACTGAAAAGAGCCACTTTCCTTAACCCTTTTAAGTGATATTTGGTTTCTCATTTCTCACTTTCTCTCTTCTCTCTGTGGCTGAACACCAAGGGCAGCAAAGGAGGAAGTGCAAAGTGGTGAAAGGGGAAAACGAGGAGCACAAAAGGTAGGGGAAATTCTGGATCCATGATTGAAGCTTGAATCTTCAGTTCCTTGCTGTAACAGAAGGTAGGAGTTCTTGAGCTCAAAACTAAATTTCTTCTCATTATCATGTTTAGTCTTATTTGAGGTTTGATATGTCAAAATGAGATTTGGAGGTGTTTTGATTAATTTTCTTGCTTGGATAAGTTTTAAGGGATGTTTATGACTTATTCATGTTAAGAGTTTGATTAGAAATTGAAAACTCTCTATTTGGACCTAGAATGCTCAAAGTATAGATTTTGAGGTTTGGATGAGTGATTTAGTTTATGGATCCAAATTTCATGAAATGAATTGGTGTTTTATATTTCCTTCATGTTAGTGAACTTGTTAGGGAATTAAAATCACTTAGAAACTAATTTGGAGTGGTTGAATTTGGTTTTGGCACCAATGGAACAGTGCCTAAAATCTACAGAATTCTGCAAATTTGCTACTGGGCATTCGGCGCTCAAGCACTTAGCGTTGTGCGCTCAAACGCTTAGCGTTGTGTGCTCAAGCACTCATTGCCCAGTAGAACAGGGCAAGCGTATAGTGTGGGAGCGCTCAAGCGCCAAACGGAAACGCACTCAAGTGCCCAACGACTATAGAGCTGCGCCCTGATATCAGTGGCACGCTCAAGCGCTCGATCCTTATGTGCTTAAGCACTGAGACAGGGCAGAGGCTGTTTTTAGCTTGCGTTGCTATTTTAATTCCCTACTTGATGGGATCATTTGTGTAGGTCTTTTAGGGTGTATTGAGACACTTTTGAAGATATTTTGTGGAGAGGATTGTCAAGTTGCATATATGAAAAGTTTTGGAATTTTAGACACCCGAAGTGTGGTGGAGTGTCAAGGACTCGTGTGTTGGGACACCTTAGGCTTCCATAGTGTGATGGTATGCCTATCTTTATGCAAAGATTACACCTTTAGAGTTAAAGTCGAGTTTGAGATGCATAGTTAAAGCATATGCCCTTGATTGTACAGGTTAAGCTTCGTGAATGATTAGAGACATTGGGTTGGCTCCTTTGTATGTTAGAGTGAACCAAGAGTGCATGTTTTCTAGCTATACCATTTTCACTAGGTTAGCGTAAACCTTGTGATGGGAGTTGGTAAAACCTTGGGCATCTAAGTGTTATGGAATGCTATAAAGTGGTGTCTAGAACCTTGAGCAACTTGAGGTTTCATTGAAATCACTTATGAAGTGATGGTGTAAGGTCCTAGATATGAGAACACTAGTGACATAAGTTTTACTACTTATGTTTTAAGTTGAAGTAAAGCCTTGAGTCACTAGTCTTTACTTTTCACTTGGTTATTATAAAGCTTATGATAAGTGCGTGTGTTTTGATAACAAATCTGCATATTTAGTTTTCAAACTTGTTATTTGCTATTTTCTATGTATTGTAAACTTAAATGATGTGTACAACCATATGACCAAGAACGAGGTGTTGATCTAATTTCTCCTTGCATTTATGCTCGTATGGTTAGGGTTACCGGTATGGGAGTGGTTGTAGTACTCTTACGTGGGTGAGGAGAAAGTACTCGCCTATTACTAAGTAAGGTAAAGGCTTTTAGGCCTAACCTGCTCGGGATATACAAGGGAATGGAGGTTCCTAGGAAATAAGTAAGTGACATGTGTTTTCAAAACCAAAACATGCATTAGCATTGCATAATCATTCTATTGGGACTTTGTTTGTGCATAATCATACCTTATAACATAAAGCATTGCATTGTTGTCAATTGTATGGGCAGTTCTCTGGCTTAATTATTTAGTTGCTTAGTCAGTAGTATCATAGGATTGGATGAGTGATTGTCTGATATTATTGATTATTATATATTCTGTTACATAGAGTGTAAATATGTGTTCAGTTGATTTATTTCTTGTAAAAAATAATTGCTAGTCTTGGTATGTTTATGCTAAGAAATTGTGATTTCTCACCCCTGTGTGTTCTATGTAAATTGTTATGAGATTTTTTGCAAGCGCACAGATCGTACAAGTAGTAAAATAAAGATCGTTCCTACGAGGATCGATTAATTACAAACTTTTATGGCTACTTTGATTATTTAAGTGAATAAAAATCAATAGTGAAAGTCCAATTAAATTAAGACAAAAAGCAAAGCAATAAAATAAACAATGGAAACTAGAAAAGATGAGATTTAATAAGGATTTAAAACTCTAGGATTCAGAATCCACTACACTACCACCTACGATAAATTGTATTCCTATCTTTGTTAATGTTCAATTATGTTCTTGAAGGTAATTTGTCCTAAATTATTTAAAGCCCAATTTCTTGGCCCTAAAAACGAGCTAAAACTTCACTAACCCCATTCTCATGGCAATTAATCCAAGTTTCAACCTATTAAGATTCATGACAATCGTTTACCCCTCGAAGGATTTAAGCCTATGTCTAGGTCTCAATTCCTAAGTTCAATTCTTAGATTATCAAGCAATTAGATTTCATCTTTCGATCCTTCACCTAAAGCCTAAAATCATGTAAATATGGCGCGCAACATATCACAAGCATTACGCATACCAAGAATAAATCAAGAATAATAATTTCATTAACAAAGAATCAAATTAACAATTCATAATAGGAAAATAAAGAGTTTCATCCTAATCCTAGAAAAAGGGGTTTAGCGGTTCATGGAAATTGTTGCACAAACAAGAACAGAGGTTAAAGAAACAACCATGATTCCAAAACAAAAAGAGAAGATGGAGAAGATGAAGATGGGGGAAAAAACTTCAATGGTTGATCTTCAATGACTCTTGCTCTTGCCTTCCAAGCCTTCGCCTTTAAATCCTTGTGCTTCTCCTCTCAAAACTTGCCGTCACATAAGTCTCTAGCCAAAAGTTTTATTTTGTTTGGTGTTTTTGCCCTATTATAATGATTTGGGGGCAAAATGTCCCTTTTTTCGCGTCAGAGAGACTCATACAGCCGTGTCTCACTTCGACACGGCCATGTGAGCTTTAAAAACAGTGTAATTTATACGTTCAGGGGTCACACGGCCATGTCTCCAAGAGACACGGCTGTGTCTCCAACACAGAAGCTTCATTGAAGTTAGACAGGGCCCTATGAGCTTGATAGAAGCATTTTCCAAGTTAGACACGATCGTGTCTAACTCTTTAATCACTCAAAATGTCATTTTTTGGAGAAGTGATCTTCATAAAAGTTGTAGATATTTTTCTTAGATTTCCAATGCCACCAAAATCACCTCGTTTCGACTTTTGTAACTCAACTTATGCTCATTTTATCGCGCAAAAGTCAAAAACTCTACGAATCTTGGACATATAAATTCTGATCTTAACTCCATTGCAATGAATCCTTCCAAAGCATCATAGAGCCATGTCAAAACACCTCTTTTGGACCTAAAAGCATAGAGAAAAACTAATCATAAGATACCAAGGATAATTAGATTAAATGTGGCATAAATTCCAAAATAAATCATCAAAGCACACCTAAATCCACCTCAAATCAAGCACAAGAGGTGTGTATTTTATCCACGCATTAAATTCTCCCACACTGGAACTTTGCTTGTCCTCAAGCAAAGAATATGAATCAAAAACAAGATTAAGCTCAACATCATGAAACATGAATCAAGAGAAATTTCACAATTTAAAAATTCAATTAAGCTTAGTAATCAAATCCAATCAAGCAAGATAATTTAGCACTTAATACAATTAGAGACTTGAGTCTAGCTTACACCATTTTTGCGTTACCAACTATTTGAGATCACTCATCTTTCCATCGCTCAAGTGTTTAAGAACAAAAAGATCACTTGTAACACCCCAACTTTTGGGATAATTACAATATAGTCCCAATTTGTACCGTTTTGGGAATTCTGTGAGCAGTAAATTTAATTTGACTGTTCCGTGAGTGTACTTGGCTGTTGTATGTAATTTGCTCAAACCTAAGGAAATAATAATTTTCTGGCCGGATAAATCTTATTTTAATTAATTGGAGCTGGGGGATCTTGCTAAACCCAATTTTGATTGATATATATATTAATCTCGTAATTTTTCGGATTTAACTGTGCAATAAAATAATTTTATATTTTTATAATATTATTTTATATTACAATACCTACTGTCTCAAAAACACTAAAAATCTGCTTCGATTTGACCACAGATCTTTAAAAGTGCCGTGGGACCCGTGTTTAGGAAAAACAGTCAACTATGCTGACTGGACAATTTCTAACCAATGAGAGCAAGTCAACAAAAGTAGGCTTGACTTTCTAAACCAAAAGGGAATTGGATAACTAAGGAAGCATAGGTTTTCATTTGGACCGTTGGATGAAGACTTAATGATGAAGCCTTTAACCTAAGCCATTGATCTAATCAATGGTAAGATTAGAATGATAGATTTATGACCAAGTGATATCTACCTTAGATCTAATCTAGGGCTAAGGATTAAAGATGAACCAAGGGTTAGGATTAAGTCAACAATTGTAGGCTTGAAAATGGTTAGTAACCAAATTAAGCTTAATTTAACTAATCTAATTACTTAAAGAGCATGCTAAGTGAACTAGCTTAGTTATGAATTACTTATAATCTAAATACTAATTAGATGTCTTAATATTAATTAAAGGTTATAATATATGTTAATATATACTAACTTAATTAGTTATGTTAATGGTATGTTAATTAAGAATGGTTAGGATAATTAACCTAACTAATTATCTAATCTATTACCATGTAACTAAGTGTAATTGGAGAACAATTAACTCACTAAAGAGGGGAAGAGCTGCACGGTTTTTGGGCTGCATAAGGAGGCAAGGTGGCTTGGTTCTACATGGTTCTTGAAGGATCCAATGACCTAAGCCATGTGCTTGGCCATGTGAACACATTTGTGATATTTTTACATACAAAATCAAACACTCAAGCTCCCTACACACTCATTCACGACTGCTGCTCTATCTACTCACTCTTCACTTTCTATTTCACACTTATCACATTTTAACTATCCATTTCTCTCTCTAAAAACACAAGAAAACTTAAGCACACTTCTCTCTCACTTTCTCTCCCTAGGTTCGGCCAACACCCATACATACTCAACCAAGCCTTCATAATTTTATCCCATCATATTTCTTGAACCTAAATCCCATTCTAAGCATCTTTCATTCACAAAGTTTTCCCAAATTCCTACTCTATCTTGTCCAAAATCCCACTTATTGCTTACTTACTTGAGGGTAAGTTTGGTTTCTATGGTTCAAAACTGAATTTTTGATTTTTCAAACCATGATTGTTCCATGATTTTTCTATTTTGTACCTTGTATGTGTTTTTACTAATTGTTTAAGAATTTTAGGAATTGCTTTGGAGCTTGTACGAAATTTGGAGAAAAGAAGGAAATCTAACCGATTAATTTGTCTACAAGAGGTAAGAGGGAGATTTAATCTCATCAACCCTAAGTGGTGATGGGAAAATGGATTTGTGTTTGTGTGTAGAATCCATAAGGATTCGGATTTGTATGGTTTATTTGTGGTTTTTATTGTTTTTGATTGTTTTAAATGCTTTCCTATTTGTGATTATTTTTGCTATGCATGATTATAGTTTTCATTATTTTTGCTATGCATGTTTATGGCTTTAAATATATTGTATGTACATTATACGTGATTAAATAATTGTATCTATTTATAACTGTATAATTATTAAAGTAGGATGTGAATAACATGTACGATTTGTCTGAGTGTTCCAAAGAACACATTTGAGGCACACGACCTTCTCATAAAAATAGAGAACCAAAATGTTCTCAACAATTTTCTAAATCAAGGATTTAATGAACTTAGGTAAAATAATGGATTTAAAACATTATTTAAGTTAATTGTGGCTAATATGCCATTTAGTGTATAACCAAATGTCATTTTATTTTGATTTGGCCAACATGCCATTTTTATTTTCTAAGATAGGTTAGGTAACGGATTTACCTATAATTGGATTCCAATGAATCATTGAGAAATTAAAGAGGAATAAATTCAGTCCTAGAATTTTAACTTAGCAGGAATTAGTTTAAGTAAGAATTAGACAGACACTTAAATAAATACTAATGTAAAGCTCATTTTATAAATTTTGAAGCGCATTAGTAATTTTTTTAAAGTGTAATTATTGGGTAAAAATAAAATAAACTATATTTAGAGGAAAACATTACAAATACCTTATACTAATTTTATAGGCAAAATACTGCCGAAATTTATTAAAATTAGACGCATAAAATGAAAAGATTCCATACTATATGTAGAACACAAGAATAATACTCTACGTATTTTAAAAGTACTAGATATAGTTTTACATATAGCAGAAATGATAATTTTAAGTTATTCGGTTAAAAAAATGAATTAAAAATCTTACGCGATTGAGAAAATGATTTAAAAACATTCTGCGATATTTAAAAATGTCAAAATATCTCTACGCGATTTAAAAACATTTGTCAAAATGATGAGATTGTAAAAATGCGATAAAATTCCTACGCGATAGAACGATACGGTAAGTTTTGCTGTCGGGCCAAAGTGGTGGACCCAGACATATTATGGTGTAGTATTGTCAGGTAGGACGTACTATACTTTGTTATTTTATGACTAAGGGTATTTTGGTAATTTTTTGTAAATATGGTAAAATTTGGATAATAAGTGTATTTTTGTAATTTTAGATCATTTTTAGAGTGTTGTGCCAATTTGGGTTATAATTCGTGATTGATTGATGAGGCGAATTACACCGTGTTTGCTGTGATAAGCGTAGTGTGGTTCATTTATGAACTTGGAGACGTTAGTGTGCGGAGAATTCCACATGTGGACAGTGGGTTGCTCCTCTGGGCCGTGGTAACGGGCAACACACTAATGATCTTGACAAGCACTATTCTTAATCAAGATCTTGAGGGGACTATTTAGTACTATGCCTGTGGTACACAATGTTTGGACTGTGTACTGCTACACGATGTTTTGGACTGTGGGCTATAGACACAAAGATTGGACAGTGCAATAGTTTGGTTGGGCAGCCATAAAGTATTATTAGTTTCTAATCGGATCATTCCCTCAGATATCCGTGTTTAGCTCCATGGAGTAGGAACGAGTCAGTATGTGTATCATTCATCATCTGCATTTTAAATGTTTATTATGTTCATGCATTATCTGCATTTTACTGTTTATTATAATCTATGATAGATTGTATGATTTAGTGCTTTAATATATTACGTATGACATTATGGTATGTATTATATATATATATCGCTTGATATATTATGCATGATGTATTAGTATGTATTAATGTGGTAACTGTTTTGTACTGTCATTTTCTTAATTGCCTTGCGGGTAGTGATGTAGATTGTCTCACCTCTCTATATATGTTTTCTTGAAATCATTATATTATGTTCGTAAAGAGTTAGAGGAAGAAGAGGATCAGCCTCTTGAGATACAGTATCCTAACGAGCAACAGTCGGGCGAAGTATACGAGGAGGAGGAACCGGTAGATCACACTGATCGTCAAGACTGATCTTGAGATCATGGCATTGCCAGGATTCTTCGGATTCGTGAGACTAGAGTTTCATGGGGGTTCCGAGGCGTGGCGTATGCATGTGGACCGAGGGACAGTAGCTTATGTGGGACGTTTGACCGTGTCCCTATGTAGAGAGTATGACGAAGAGGTCTTATTCACTACTATGCTTTATTTACATTTAGAGTTACCTCTGACCATTAGGCGTTATTGGCAGGGAATATTCCACACGCCTAGTGAGCTCAGCAGCGAGTCGACAGCTCGGACTCGTGTCCGTCGTGCTGTGAGATCTCATAGATGTGAACTTTTCGATGGTTATTCTGGAGGTTCTGGACGATGATCCATCGGAGGGTTTGATATCTACCGAGATGCACTTGGGCAGTACTATGTTTTAGCTTTGTGTCAACTCTTTACTGCTTTATTAAATACATGTAGTTGTAAATTATGTGTGTACTAAAAGAGAATCATATGTATATTATGGTGAGTTTACGTTTGTTATATTTTGTGTTTCATGTTATTTTATTTAATGTTATAATTATAAAAAGGAAAAAAAATACTACCACAAATATTATGTAAGTATCAAATGTTTTACAACTTGGGTAAGAGTTTTATTTTTATTTTATTTCATTGCATTCATAAATGTGACATCCCCACAAGGGTGTTACATTAGTTGGTATCAGAGCCCAAGTTAGAGTCTTTTGGGGTTGTGGTTAGGTCTGTTTTTGCTTGTGTTGTGTGAATCTCTGTGATTTGTTTCCGAAAGGTTACATCTGACATTGTTTTATCTTGTTGAAGAGAAAAGATGTCTGGAGGAAGAGGAAGGCGTGCAAACGTGGCACAAAATGTGGATCCAATGATTGCTGTTGCTGAGGCTATTCAGCAAATGGCAGCAGTGATTGCCCAGCAGAATCAAAGAGTAGCTCAACAGCATGATACGACTGCTGATGCTTTGAATTTGTCGGAGTTTAGGCGCAACAATCCGCCACAGTTTAGAGGAGAGTTTGACCCTGAGAAGGCAAGTCTTTGGATTCAAGACTCGGAGCGAATATTCGAAGGTATGGGGTGCGCAAAAAATAAGAAGGTAACATTTGCTGTATATATGTTAAGATGGGATGCTGAGAATTGGTGGAGGAATACCCTCCAATTGTTGTAAGCGGAAGGAACTGAGATCACCTGGGAGGTGTTTTGTGAAGTATTTCTGGAGAAGTACTTTCCCGGTACTGCTCGACATGCCAAGGAAATGGAATTTCTTGGTCTGCGTTAAGGGAATATGACTGTGGGAGAATATGCTGTAAAATTTGAGAGTTTGTCACAATTCTCACGGTATTTCCAAAACCAACCAGATGAGATATGGAAGTGCCAGAAGTTTGAAGATGGGTTAAGAATGGAGTTGAGACGTGCAGTGCTACCGATAAGAATGAGGGAGTTTCCTGTGTTGATAGACACTTGTCGAAGACTCGAGGCATTGGAGCCGTCTCGAGATCTGAGGAATCGTAATTTTAGGCCGACTAGGTTCCAAAGAGGAGGAAGTAGCAGTGGTGGTAGGTTTCAGAGAAAGCCTTATGCGAGACCTCTAGGAAGTCAGCCGCAACGTCCATCTGTTGGGGGAAGTTTCAGTGGAAATCGAGCTGGTTAGAATGTGGCGTTTTCGCCGACCTATTTTAAATGTGGTAAGAGTGGCCATATATCCACAGATTGCCCGATCAAAGGAACGATCTGCTTCAAATGCAAAAAGCCTGGACATGTTTCTAGGGATTGTACTTAGCCGGAGAGGAAGCCTGCTGTGAGGAATGTCCATGCAACTCAGCCGAGGTCTGGAGGGAGAGTGTATACGATGACCGGAACTGAAGCTTCTCAATCTGAGGATCTTATTCAAGGGGAAGGTGTCATTGAAGGTAATCACCTGACTTTGCTATATGATTCGGGTGCAACACACTCATTTATTGCATATGATTGTGTGGAACGTTTGAAATTGCCTCTGTCTTCTCTGAGTTTTCAATTGATTGTTTCT
Source organism: Ormosia semicastrata (assembly GCA_029884595.1). NCBI lineage: Eukaryota > Viridiplantae > Streptophyta > Magnoliopsida > Fabales > Fabaceae > Ormosia > Ormosia semicastrata. The sequence continues at coordinate 85,989,382 of JAQQTO010000060.1, forward strand.
ACACCGACTGCTAAGCCTGTTGTTACATCCAAGATATGTATGAACTGTCCTATTGTTATAAAGGATCGTAAGTTTTTGGTCAACTTGATTTGTTTACCTCTTGTTGAGATAGACATAATATTAGGAATGGATTGGTTATCTTCTAACCATATCCTTATAGACTGTGCGAGTAAGGCCATAGTTTTTCCTAAGGAAGAAAGTTCTGGATTCTTGACTGCTGTTAAGGTCAAGTCATTGTTGAGGGATGGAGCTCAAGGGTTTATGTTGCTGTCTTCTTTAGAAGTCAAGTGTGAGAAGAATGTGAGCACTATTCCTATCGTTAATGAGTTTCCCAAGATTTTTCCTGACGATGTACCTGGTTTGCCACCGAAAAGGGAGATCGAATTCTCTATCGACTTAGTACCAGGAGCAGGTCCTATTTCAATTGTGCCGTACCGAATGTCACCTGTAGAGTTGGCAGAGTTAAAGAAGCAATTGGAGGAACTATTGGAGAAGCAGTTTGTGCGACCTAGTGTTTCGCCATGGGGAGCACCAGTGCTGCTAGTCAAAAAGAAGGATGGAACTTCGCGTCTTTGTGTTGATTATCGACAGCTGAATAAGGTGACTATAAAGAATAAAAGTATCAGCTACCGAGGATTGATGACTTGATGGATCAATTAAAGGGAGCCGTTGTATTCTCTAAGATAGATCTACGATCAGGTTATCATCAGATTCGTGTCAAGGTCGACGATGTGCCTAAAACAGCTTTCCGAACTCGTTATGGACATTATGAGTATCAAGTGATGCCGTTCGGAGTGACGAATGCTCCTGCGATATTCATGGACTATATGAATCGGATTTTTCGTCCGTACTTAGACAGATTTGTCGTTGTCTTCATCGATGACATTCTGATCTATTCTTAAAGTCAAGAAGAGCATGTTGAACATATCAGTATAGTTCTCCAGATTTTGAAGGAAAAGAAGCTGTTTGCGAAGTTGTCAAAGTGCGAGTTTTGGTTGGACGAAGTTCAATTTCTAGGTCACGTAATTTCTAAGGAAGGTATTGCGGTAGACCCATCGGAGGTGGAGACTGTTTTACAGTGGGAAAGGCCTAAGACTGTGACTGAGGTTCGAAGCTTTGTTGGATTAGCCAGATATTACAGAAGATTTATTGAAGGTTTTTTCAAGATAGCTGGACCACTTACACAACTAACGAGGAAGGGCCAAGCTTTTGATTGGATAGAAGAACGTGAAGCGAGTTTTCAAGAGCTAAAGAAGAGATTAACGACTGCACTAGTGTTAATTTTGTCGGATCCTAACAAATCTTTTGAGGTGTATTGTGATGCATCTTATCAAGGGTTAGGATGTGTGTTGACGCAGGATTGGAATGTAGTAGCTTATGCTTCAAGACAGTTGAAGGTCCATGAGAGGAATTACCCAACGCACGATTTGGAGCTAGCTGCAGTAGTTTTTCCATTGAAAGTGTGGAGGCATTTTCTGTATGGGGCTATGTTCAATGTCTTTAGTGATCACAAGAGCTTAAAATACTTGTTTGATAAAAAAGAATTGAATATGAGACAGAGATGATGGTTGGAATTTTTGAAGGACTATGATTTTCAGCTTCAATACCATCCAGGAAAAGCGAATGTGGTGGCTGATGCCTTAAGCAGAAAGGTAGTTAGTGTTTCTACTATGATGATTAAAGAGGAGGAGTTGATGAGGCAATTCAGAGATCTATGGTTATCAATAGAATTAGTACCTGGAAAGATTCGTCTAAGTAGAGTTGTGGTTTTGAATGACTTGTTGGAGATAATAAAGGAGAAACAAGATTAAGATGCATTTTTACAGAATGAGAAGGAATTGTTAAAGCAAGGTCATAAAGCGACGGTGGAGGAAAGATCTGAAGGGATCCTAAGGTTTGAAGGAAGAGTTTGTATACCTGATGATTCTGAACTCAAGAGAGCGATTTTGGATGAAGCTCATACAAGTAATTTAAGTATGCATCCGAGGATGACGAAGATGTATCAAGACTTGAAACGACTGTTTTGGTGGCCAAGAATGAAGAGAGATGTAGCTGAACGTGTGACGTCTTGTCTTGTCTGTCAGAAGGCAAAGGTGGAACATCAAAGGTCTGCTGGTATGTTACAACCTTTGACTATTCCAGAGTGGAAGTGGGATAGTATCTCGATGGATTTCATTACTGGATTTCCGAGGATGAGAAAAGGTCATGATTCGATATGGGTTATAGTGGATAGGCTTACGAAATCAGCGTATTTCTTGCCGGTCAATATTAAGTATCCGTTGGAGCGCTTAACCCAAATTTATATCGACGAAGTTGTTAGACTTCATGGTGTGCCTGCGAGTATAGTTTCTGATAGGGATTGAGGTTTACGTCAAGACTCTGGCAAAGTTTGCAAGAAGCTATAGGGACTAAATTGCGATTGAGTTCTGCATATCATCCGCAGACTGATGGTCAGATAGAGAGAACGATTCAGTCGTTGGAAGATCTGTTGCGTGCTTGTGTGTTAGAACAACAAGGAAGTTGGGATGAATTTCTGTCTTTGATGGAATTCACTTACAACAATAGTTTTCACTCGAGCATAGGAATGGCGCCCTATGAAGCACTTTATGGACGACGATGCCGAACACCTTTGTGTTGGTATCAGGATGGAGAGAGTATGACCATTGGTCCTGATCTTGTACAGCAGACTACAAAAAAGGTGAAGATGATACAAGAAAAGATGCGAACGACTCAGAGCCGTCAGAAAAGTTATGCTGATAAACGACGACGACCTCTAGAATTTGAAGAAGGCGATCATGTGTTCTTAAGAGTTACACCTACAACGGGTGTTGGAAGAGTTCTTAAATCGAGAAAGCTTACACCTAAGTTTATAGGGCCTTATCAGATTATTCATCGGATTGGTCCTGTAGCTTATCAAATAGCTTTACCGACTTTTCTATTCAATCTTCATAATGTATTTCATGTGTCTCAGTTGAGGAAATACATTCCCGATCCAGCCCATGTGATACAACCTGATGAAGTACAGCTGAAGGATAATTTGACGTATGAAACACTTCCTGTTAGAATCGAAGAAAGGAGAGTGAAACAACTTTGAGGAAAGATGATTGAACTGGTGAAGGTAGTGTGGAACGACGTAACGGGAGATGCTACATGGGAATTAGAGGATAGGATGAGGGAGCAATACCCTCAATTGTTTGATGTATGATGAATTTCGGGGACGAAATTCTTATTAGTAGGGGGGAGTTGTAACACCCTAACTTTTGGGATAATTATAATATAGTCCCAATTTCTACTGTTTTGTGAATTCTGTGAGCAGTAAATTTAATTTGACTGTTCCGTGAGTGTACTTGGCTGTTGTATGTAATTTGCTCTGACCTAAGGAAATAATAATTTTCTAGCTCTGGGATAAATCTTATTTTAATTAATTGGAGTGGGGGATCTTACTAAACCCAATTCTGATTGATATATATATTAATCTCGTAATTTTTTGGATTTAACTGTGTAATAAAATAATTTTATATTTTTATAATATTATTTTATATTACAGTACCTACTGTCTCAAAAATAGTAAAAATGCTTTGATTTGACCACGATCTTTAAAAGTGTCGTGGGACCGCGTTTAGGAAAAAGCAATCAAGCTGTCTTGATTGGACAATTTCTAACCAATGAGAGCAAGTCAACAAAAGTAGGCTTGACTTTCTAAACCAATAGGAATTGGACAACTAAGGAAGCATAGGTTTTCATTTGGACCGTTGGATGAAGGCTTAATGATGAAGCCTTTAACCTAAGTCATTGATCTAATCAATGGTAAGATTAGAATGATAGATTTATGACCAAGTGATATCTACATTAGATCTAATCTAGGGCTAAGGATTAAAGATGAACCAAGGGTTAGGATTAAGTCAACAATTGTAGGCTTAAAAATGGTTAGTAACCAAATTAAGCTTAATTTAACTAATCTAATTACTTAAAGAGCATGCTAAGTGAACTAGCTTAGTTATGAATTACTTATAATCTAAATACTAATTAGATGTCTTAATATTAATTAAAGGTTATAATATATGTTAATATATACTAAATTAATTAGTTATGTTAATGGTATGTTAATTAAGAATGGTTAGGATAATTAACCTAACTAATTATCTAATCTATTACCATGTAACTAAGTGTAATTGGAGAACAATTAACTCACTAAAGAGGGAAGAGCTGCACGGTTTTTGGGCTGCATAAGGAGGCAAGGTGGCTTGGTTCTACATGGTTCTTGAAGGATCCAATGACCTAAGCCATGTGCTTGGCCATGTGAACACATTTGTGATATTTTTACATGCAAAATCAAACACTCAAGCTCCCACACACTCTCGCTGCTCTATCTATTCACTCTTCACTTTCTATTTCACACTTATCACATTTTAACTATCCATCTCTCTCTCTAAAAACACAAGAAAACTCAAGCACACTTCTCTCTCACTTTCTCTCCCTAGGTTCGGCCAAAGCACCCATACATACTCAACCAAGCCTTCATAATTTTATCATCACATTTCTTGAACCTAAATCCCATTCTAAGCATCTTTCATTCACAAAGTTTTCCCAAATTCCTACTCTATCTTGTCCAAAATCCCACTTTGCTTACTTACTTAAGGGTAAGTTTGGTTTCTATGGTTCAAAACTGAATTTTTGATTTTTCTAACCATGATTGTTCCATGGTTTTTCTATTTTGTACCTTGTATGTGTTTTTACTAATTGTTTAAGAATTTTAGGAATTGTTTTGGAGCTTGTACAAAATTTGGAGAAAAGAAGGAAATCTAACCGATTAATTTGTCTACAAGAGGTAAGAGGGAGATTTAATCTCCTCAACCCTAAGTGGTGATGGGAAAATGGATTTGTGTTTGTGTGTAGAATCCATAAGGATTCGGTTTGTATGGTTTATTTGTGGTTTTTATTGTTTTTGATTGTTTTAAATGCTTTCCTATTTGTGATTATTTTTGCTATGCATGATTATAGTTTTCATTATTTTTGCTATGCATGTTTATGGCTTTAAATATATTGTATGTATATTATATGTGATTAAATAATTGTATCTATTTATAACTGTATAATTATTAAAGTAGGATGTGAATAACATATACGATTTGTCTGAGTGTTCCAAAGAACACATTTGAGGCACACGGCCTTTTCATAAAAATAGAGAACCAAAATGTTCTCAACAATTTTCTAAATCAAGGATTTAATGAACTTAGGTAAAATAATGGATTTAAAACATGATTTAAGTTAATTGTGGCCAATATGCCATTTAGTGTATAACCAAATGTCATTTTATTTTGATTTGGCCAACATGCCATTTTTATTTTCTAAGATAGGTTAGGTAATGGATTTACCTATAATTGGATTCCAATGAATCATTGAGAAATTAAAGAGGAATAAATTCAGTCCTAGAATTTTAACTTAGCAGGAATTAGTTTAAGTAAGAATTAGACAGACGCTTAAAAAAATACTAATGTAAAGCTCATTTTATAAATTTTGAAGCGCATTAGTAATTTTTTTAAAGTGTAATTATTGGGTAAAAATAAAATAAACTATATTTAGAGGAAAACATTACAAATACCTTATACTGATTTTATAGGCAAAATGCTACCGAAATTTATTAAAATTAGATGCATAAAATGAAAAGATTCCATACTATATGTAGAACACAAGAATAATACTCTACGTATTTTAAAAGTACTAGATATAGTTTTACATATAGCAGAAATGATAATGTTAAGCTATTCGGTTAAAAAAATGAATTAAAAATCTTAGGCGATTGAGAAAATGATTTAAAAACATTCTGCGATATTTAAAAACGTCAAAATATCTCTACGCGATTTAAAAATGTTTGTGAAAACGATGAGATTGTGAAAATGTGATAAAATTCCTACGCGATAGAAAGATACGGTAAGTTTTGCTGTCGGGCCAAAGTGGTGGACCCAGACATATTATGGTGTAGTACTGTCAGGTAAGACGTACTATACTTTGTTATTTTGTGACTAAGGGTATTTTGGTAATTTTTTGTAATTATGGTAAAATTTGGATAATAAGGGTATTTTTGTAATTTTAGATCATGTTTAGAGTGTTGTGCCAATTTGGGTTATAATTGGTGATTGATTGACAAGGCGAATTACACCGTGTTTGGTGTGATAAGCGTAGTGTGGTTCATTTATGAACTTGGAGACATTAGTGTGCGGAGAATTCCACATGTGGACAGTGGGTTGCTCCTCTGGGTCGTGGTAACGGGCAACACACTAATGATCTTGACAAGAACTATTCTTAATCAAGATATTGAGGGACTATTTAGTACTATGCCCGTGGTACACAATGTTTGATTTGTGTCTTGCTACACGATGTTTTGGATTTGTGGGCTATAGACACAAAGATTGGACAAGGCAATAGTTTGGTGGGCAGCCATAAAGTATTATTAGTTTCTAATCGGATCATTCCCTCGATATCCGTGTTTAGCTCCATGGAGTAGGAACGAGTCAAGTATGTGTATCATTCATCATCATCGCATTTTAAATGTTTATTATGTTCATGCATTATCTGCATTTTACTGTTTATTATAATCTATGATAGATTGTATGATTTAGTGCTTTAATATATTACGTATGACATTATGGTATGTATTATATATATATATCGCTTGATATATTATGCATGATGTATTAGTATGTACTAATGTGGTAACTGTTTTGTACTGTCATTTTCTTAATTGCCATGCGGGTAGTGATGTAGATTGTCTCACCTCTCTATATGTTTTCTCGAAATCATTATATTATGTTCGTAAAGAGTTAGAGGAAGAAGAGGATCAGCCTCTTGAGATACAGTATCCTGACGAGCAACAGTCGGGCGAAGTATACGAGGAGGAGGAACCGGTAGATCACACTGATCGTCAAGACTGATCTTGAGATCATGGCATTGCCAGGATTCTTCGGATTCGTGAGACTGGAGTTTCATAGGGGTTCCGAGGCGTGGCGTATGCATGTGGACCGAGGGACAGTAGCTTATGTGGGACGTTTGACCGTGTCCCTATGTAGAGAGTATGACGGAGAGGTCATATTCACTACTATGCTTTATTTACATTTAGAGTTACCTCTGACCATTAGGCGTTATTGGCAGGGAATATTCCACGCGCCTAGTGAGCTCAGTAGCGAGTCGACAGCTCGGACTCGTGTCCGTCGTGCTGTGAGATCTCATAGATGTGAACTTTTTGATGGTTATTCTGGAGGTTCTGGACGATGATCCATCGGAGGGTTTGATATCTACCGAGATGCACTTAGGCAGTACTATGTTTTAGCTTTGTGTCAACTCTTTACTGCTTTATTAAATACATGTAGTTGTAGATTATGTGTGTACTAAAAGAGAATCTTATGTATATTATGGTGAGTTTACGTTTGTTATATTTTGTGTTTCATGTTATTTTATTTAATGTTATAATTATAAAAAGGAAAAAAAATACTACCACAAATATTACGAAAGTATCAAATGTTTTACAACTTGGGTAAGAGTTTTATTTTTATTTTATTTCATTGCATTCATAAATGTGACATCCCCACAAGGGTGTTACATCACTCAAATTTCTCTTGAAAAATGCAATACCATAGGCTTGGTTATCAACTTAATCTCTACTTCCAAGTTCACATACATAACAAGAATCAAAAGGACTTTTATTGGTTGTAATGAGGCCATGGGTACAGTTAATAGCAGGAAGAAGATGAATTAAGGTAAAGAATGTTTAAGGATAAAGTTATACCAAGCAGAATCAGGTTGAAAAGATGGTTAATAGAGCATAATGCATAAGGTAATTCTCACTTTCAACTAAATTATTCTCACAATTCTTCACCAACAAACCTTTTTATTTTTATTTTTTTTCTTCTTTTCATCATTTCATTCTTCTTCTCTCTTTTTGTTTTAACCCTTGAGGATGAAAACAATCTTTTTATGACTTCTCAATTACCACATTAGTTACTCAGAAGAAATCAACCTGATTGATTAATAAGGTATCCAAGAAAAAATCAATTTCAAGCTCAAATGAGGCAACTAAGGGATTATTTATCAATGCAAATCTGGAAGTCAAGAAAGAATTAAGCCTAATTGCCTTAATTATGTTCAAATATGAATGTGAATCATTGAAGTCTCAACAGGATATCAAATCAAGCTCTAGCATACATAAATCAAGAGAAAATCCACTCCAGAAGGAAAAATAGGATTTTGTTTATGAAAAATCCAATCATGAACCCAGTTCAAAACTCACTTTTTGTTTAAGTTAGTAAAGAGAATAAATTACAAGTAGATATGGCTAATTTCCTAAATAAAATACTAAAATTTTCAACATTCAATTGAAAAAAAATTGCCGTGCACAAAAAATAGTAGTGGATTCCCCTCTCAAACAAATTTCTATTAGCACAAAAATAATTTAGAAATCAACTCACAATTCCAGCTTGATTCGATGCAATACTCAAGTATTCATCGATTTCACAAAAAAATTCACCAAATTTAAGAGCATTCCCCCCCCCCCACACTTAAAATAAACATTGTCCTCAATGTTTAAATAACAAAAATAATAGAACAAAGGACAACAAAACTTTCCTGAAAAATGGAAACGCAAGATCACGAAGGGGGTAGGAGAGGGGGACCCGAAGGGAGGTGTGTAGCCATAAGCAAATAGTTGGTCAAACTGAGCGATCTCATAATCCCAAAAACTGCATAAGAAAAACAAAGTAAAAACTGAAAATCAAAATGCAAGAATATAAAATCTTTTTGATGGCTGACAACTATCTACATCCCCTTACAAAGGCTTCGAACTCAAGGAGACACTTAAGTGGACTCAACATGAACTAACTACAAAAGAAAAACCAAAAAAAATAATAAAATAAGTAATAACAAAATAAGAACAAAATAAAAAATAAGAAAGTAAAGAAAAAGAGAGAAATTTTGGGTTGCCTCCCAAGAAGCGCTAAGTTATAGTCATTAGCTTGACTATGGGTTGGCTCTATGCTTAGGTGATGTCAATGGAGTAGTGCTCAGTCCTCACTCCTTCTTCATAGTGCTTCACTCACTGGCCATTTATCAAGAATGTCTTATGGCCTTCTTTCTTCACCTCAACCACACCGTAAGATAAGATGCGAACAATCTCACATGGTCCTAACCATTTTGACTATAACTTACTAGGACAGAAACATAGAAGTGAGTCATTAACAAGAACTTTATCCCCAAGTTTAAATTCGTGCTTCTTGACACACTTGTCATTCCGCTTCTTAGGTCCCTTCTTGCAAGGCTTGGCCTTCTCAAAATTAGTGGCATCCTCGGGCAAGGTCTTTTCTAGCATAGCATCAGTCACTGATTCCTGCATGTTTGAAAGCACAACACTATCCACCACATCAGTAGCATCTATGCGATTACATGAATTAAAGGAATTAGAATTATTTTCATAATTAAAAACATCAAATGCTACTTCCTCATCATTCAATCACAAAGTCAATTTCCCTTTGTGGACATCAATGATTGCCCTTCTAATGGCAAGGAATGGACGCCCAAGTATGATCGGCATTTTAGCATCAGCTTCTATGTTAAGCACAAAAAAATCCACCGGCATGTAAAACTTCCCCACCTTCAAGGGAACATTCTCTAATATGCCAATAGGATATTTGATTGACCTATTTTCTAGTTGAAGAGAGATGGTGGTCGATTTGAGCTCCCCAATGTTAAGTTTCTTGCAAAGGGAAAGGGGCATCAAACTTACACTTGCCCCAAGGTCACATAAAGCCTTGTTAATTTGCATGGTCCCAATCGAGCATGGAATAGAGAAGCTACCTGGATCCTTAAGCTTAGGAGGAAGCTTGTTCTGAATGAGTGCACTACATTCCTCAGTTAAAGTAACAGTTTCATAATCCTTAAGTTTCTTCTTATTTGAAAGAATCTCTTTTAAGAATTTAGCATAAGTGGGCATTTGAGAGAGTACTTCAGTAAAATGAATATTTATATAAAGCTTTTTTAGAACCTCTAAGAACTTTCCAAATTGTTGATCAAGCTTTGCCTTTTGAGATTTTTGAGGGAAGGGCAAAGGCGGAACATATACTAGTAGAGGAACATACTTTTTAACGCTTTCTTCTTCTTCTTTCTTGGCCTTGCTTTTCTCTTGCTTCTCTTCCTTTTCTTAGGTTTTCTTATGTTCATGCTTTTCTTCCTTTGTGGGGGTTTTAAGTTGTTTGCCACTTCTCAAGAAGATTGCATTTGCTTGCTCCATTGGGTTAGTTTCCAGTTGACTTGGGATCCGCCCTTGTACCATGTTGAACAAGCTTGCTTGTTGGGCTATTTGAGTTTCAAGCATCTTAGAATGAGTCACCATTTGATCAATGCAAGTATGAATATGCTTGATGGACTCCCCATGTTGTTGCACCTGAGTTTGTATGGCATTATTATGCTCCTTTTGAGTGACAATGAAATTTTCATGAAAGCTTCTAAATTGGATTTCCCACCTTGAGAAGATTGTTGAACCTATTGGAAACTATGGGCCCACATTATGTTATTGATTTCCATAGGAGAGATTTGGGTGGTTTCTCCAGCCGGGGTTATATGAATTGGAAAACGAATTCCCTTGAGCCTTGAAATTGCCATTTTAGATGTAATTTACTTGACCCATAGTCTGGTCTTGAGAATACGTCTCTATTGCATTGCATTCTGAAGTCAAATGCCCTCTTCCATATGTTTCACAAGTTGCTTTAGGAGTATTTATAGCATTGACTTTCAACTTTTCAAGTGACTTGGCCAAGGCGTCAAACTTGGCATTCAACATGGTAATGACATCAAGCTCTAAAATTCTGGCTTGCTTCCTTGAAGAAGATCTCTCATCTGGCCACAAATAAATATTCGAAGCCACTTCATTAATTAAACCCCTTGCCTCTATTGGAGTCTTGGCCATCAAAGCACCACCAGCTGCGGCATCAAGAGCTACCTTTGTAGAGAAAGACAACCCAACATAGAATGTTTGGATGACAACAAAATCCTATAGGCCATGATGTGGACACCGACGAATAAGATCATTATACCTCTCCCATGCTTCATAAAGAGATTCATCTTCCTTTTCAGAGAAGGTAGTGATGTCTTGGCGGAACTTGATTGTCTTTCCAATCGGGTAATACTTGTCCAAGAAGGCCTGCTCTATCAAGTTCCAGGTGGTGAGTGAATTAGGAGCCTCTGAATTAATCCACTTCTTGGCTTTCCCCCAAAGAGAAAAGGGAAAAAGTATGATCCGTATAGCATCCGTCGAGACCCCATTTATCTTTATAGTGTCACACAACTCTAAGAACTCATCCAAATGCTGATTTAGGTCTTCAACTGGTGACCCGCTGAATTGCAATTGTTGGACCACCTGGATCAATGATGTCTTAATCTTGAAGTTGTTGGCTTCTATCCGTGGTCTAACAATAGAAGACTAGCAAGCATTAGCATTTGGAGTTCCATAATTCCTCAACCTTCGCTCTGAATTGGCGACTTGGTTAGCGTTGTCTGCCATGTTGTCTTCCTCAATTCCTTGTGTTCTTCTTTCTTTTCTAATATTATGAAGCATCCTCTCAATCTCAATATCAACGGGGATAATAAGATCTCCTTGACTCCTCGTTCTACGCATAGAAAAGAAACAACACCTAAAAATTCAAAGAAAAATAAAGAAAAAGTTAAAATAAGATAAAAAAATAGAAATAAAATAAAATAAAAATTGCTTAAATCAACCAAATTACCGCTTGTGTTAATATCAACGCGGTCCCCGGCAACGGCACCAAAAACTTGTTGTGAGATTTTCTGCAAGCACACGGATCGTGCAAGTAGTAAAATAAAGATTGTTTCCACAAGGATCAGTTAATTACTAACTCTAACAGCTACTTTGATTATTTAAGTGAATAAAAATCAATAGTGAAAGTCCAATTAAATTAAGACAAAAAGCAAAGCAATAAAATAAACAATTGAAACTAGAAAAGATGGGATTTAACAAGGATTTAAAGCTCTAGAATTCAGAATCCACTATATTACCCCCAACGATAAATTGTAATCTTATCTTTGTTAATGTTCAATTATGTTCTTGAAGGCGATTTGTCTTAAATTATTTAAAGCCCAATTTCTAGTCACTAAAAACGTGCTAAAACTTCACTAACCTCATTCTTATGACAATTAATCCAAGTTTCAATCCATTAAGATACATGACAATCGTTTACCCCTCGAAGGATTTAAGCCTATGTCTAGGTCTCAATTCCTAAGTTCAATTCTTAGATTATCAAGCAATTAGATTTCATCTTTTGATCCTTCACCAAAAGCCTAAAATCATGTGAATATGGCACGCAACATATCACAAGCATTAAGCATACCAAGAATAAATCAAGAACAATAATTTCATTAACAAAGAATCAAATTAACAATTCATAATAGGGAAATAGAGAGTTTCATCCTAATCCTAGAAAAAGGGGTTTAGCCGCTCATGGCAATTGTAGTACAAACAAGAACAGAGGTTAAAGAAATAACCATGATTCCAAAACAAAAAGAGAAGATAGAGAATATGAAGATGGGGGAAAAAACTTCAATGGTTGATCTTCAATGACTCTTACTCTTGCCTTCCAAGCCTTTGCCTTTAAATTCTTGCACTTTTCCTCTCAAAACTTGCCATCACACAAGTCCCTAGCCAAGAGTATTCTTTTATTTGGTATTTTTGCCCTATTTATAATGATTTGGGGGTAAAATTTTCCTTTTTTCATGTCAGAGGGACTCACACGGTCGTGTCTCACTTCGACACGACCGTGTGAGCTTTAAAGATAGCATAATTTGCACGTTCAGGGGTCAAACGACCGTATCTTCCACACAGAAGCTATTTTGAAGTTAGACAGGGCCCTGTGGGCTTGATAAAAGTGTTTTCGAAGTTAGACACGACTGTGTCTAACTCTTTAATCACTGAAAACATCTTTTTTTGGAGAAGTGATCTTCATAAAAGTTGTAGATCTTTTTTTTATCTTTCTAATGCCACCAAAATCATCTCGTTTCGACTTCGGTAACTTAAGTTATGCTCATTTTATCGCGCAATAGTCAAAAACTCTATGATTCTTGGCCATATAAATTCTGAGCTTAACTCCATTGCAATGAATCCATCCAAAGCTTCATAGAGCCATGTTAAAACACCTCTTTTGGACCTAAAAACATGAAGAAAGACCAATTATGAGATACCAAGGATAATTAGATTAAATGTGGCATAAATTCTAACATAAATCATCAAAGCATACATAAATCCACCTCAAATCAAGTACAAGAGGTGTGTATTTTATCCACACATCATAAATCCAGGTGAAGACCATCCAAAAGGAAAAGGGCAAGAAAAAGAAGAAGCAGAAGGCTTATTTTAGTTGCTTTATTTCTTTTTGCATCAACTTGTATTTATTACCTTGCTAGCTTGTTTGTAAAAGTTTATGTTTTATAGTATAACTTGTAAAGGGTGAGACTCAAGCACAAAGGGTATATTGTTGAGGCTCAAGCACAAAGGGTGAGACATCCCAAGGTGTGAAGAGTGCTCTAGTTGGTAAAGGTTTCAAGCACCTGTTCAAGCTTGAAGTGATAGTGAAAAATCTCAAATGGTTTACTTAAGAACTAGACGTAGGCCACAAGTGGTTGGTGGTTGAATTAGGATAAATTCTTAAGTTTAATTCTCTTTTTCCTACACTCTTAAATTTTAGTATTTGGTGTAGTATATTTATTTATTGCATATCTTGTCATCTTGGTACTTTGATGTTAATACCTTAATATATAGCATGTTTGATTGTTTTCTTGCATTAATCTAAGTTTTAATTGAGTGATCTATAATAGTTATACCTTTGTTAAGCATGTTCTGGTGCATTTGTTAAATGAGTGCTTCAAAATATTTAATTTCTTAATGTTGTTTTAAAAACTTGTAATCACCCAATTCACCCCCCTCTTAGGTGATGGTGATGGTACTTTGATGTTAATACCTTAATATATAGCATGTTTGATTGTTTTCTTGCATTAATCCAAGTTTTAATTGAGTGATCTATAATAGTTATACCTTTGTTAAGCATGTTCTGGTGCATTTGCTAAATGAGTGCTTCAAAATATTTAATTTCTTAATGTTGTTTTAAAAAATTGTAATCACCCAATTCACCCCCCTCTTAGGTGATGGTTGCCATGGCTAATAGTTTATGCTAAAGTCAAATCACCGGTTAGCGGAAAGGCTAACCGATTATAGGTGCTTAGCATAGAATCACATTTTTAAGCATAACTAGTTATCCACTTAGGTAACAGGTTATTCACATGTGGCAAGGAGACCAAGCTAGCCATAACCAGTTATGGGAAATACCCTAACCAGTTATTGAGCTCAACTAGAACAAGTTTTTAGAAGTCATAATAGGTTATTCCAAGGCATAATTGATTATGGGCTTAGGAAATCTCCCTTAAAACAAGTCATAACCGATTAGGCAAAGGCCCTAACCAATTATCTTGTTTCCAAAAATGAAAGTTTAGGTTAACAATGGTTACTAAACCCTAACCAAAGCTTAGAGGACCCCTAGTTTGAGTGAAAAGAATTCCTTATGATATGATATGAAGAGGTTTAACTAGGTACACTAAAAAGAGTGTATTTTACCATGCTTTTGCACTCAAGGCACTTAAGAAAAATTGTGCATTGTGGTGTGTGCATACACTTGTAGGGTATAATTAGCGTTTGCCTTAACTATCAAGCACCTTGAGCAACAAAGTGTTGCATTTGATAATCACTCGTACATGATATTCACTTGAGTAGTGATAGAGTTATGTATTTAGTGTTGAGCAATGATAGAGTTATGTATTTAGTTCCTAAGGGAGGGGTTGTTTTATGTACTAAGTTCACTAGAAAGTAGGACATTGGCAATTACTAAATACATAATAGGATGAATTGTGACTTGTAAGCTTATCATATTCATGAAGTGTAGCAGAAACATGCTTAACTCCTTTATTAGTAAAGTTGAGTGGAAATTGCATGATCAATAAGATTTATTTTCTTAAATATGAAGTTAAGTACGGAAGTTTAAGTCCTTAAGCATTCCATAGGTTAAGAGTTGCTAGATAGGTATCTGGGACCTTGAGCACTCTAGTGTAGTATAGATTACTACCAGAAGTATGATAATAAGGAAAGCTAAATACAACTAAGATAGGTATATTCTACTTATCTAGATGCATGAATTGCTCACTTGCAGTTAAAGTTGAGTTAAGTATGCAAAGTTCCAGAGAAATGCTCATTTATCTCCTTAAGTTGGATTAAAATGAAACATTAACTATGATAGGATCTTTCAGATGGTTAAGTTGAGTCTATAGGAAAGGTTTGTGGTGTGTATGTTTTTATAATATAACACTACATGTTTTCGCTTGCTCTTCTAATGTATCGTAACCTATGATGTGCACAATTTTTGGCTAGAGGATGGGAAGGGTATTTAATAATACTTGAATAATTCTCGGATAAGTCTTCATAAGGAAGGGTATTTGATGGTTCCTGAATAATTCCTTATTTTTAAAGCCAGGGTTACAGGTAGAGTGAGGTTGTAGCAGATTACATGGAGCATTCAGGTTCCTAGAATGAGCAGTTATTCATAGTTTTCAAAAAGAAAAAAATTATATGTATTTCAAAATAAAACCCTACATAGGCATAACTTTAGGACATTCCTTAGGCATAATCATATTGCATTTAAAGGGCTGTTGCATGGGCAATTATCTGTTACTGTTGATATTTACAATTGTATGGGCGATTGTTTATATTTTGATAGTATGTCAGCTATTTGTAGAACCACATTACAAGGAAGTGTGCAGTTATAAGTTATAGTGGAGGAAGCTCCTTTATTAGTTATTGGAGATTATTGGTACAATGTTATAACTAACTGGTATTGAAATTGCTTTTATTGAGAATTGTAATTCTCACCCTGTTTGTGTTTCCATATAAATCCAAGTCAAGACCCTACTAAGGGAGAGAAGACGAAACATGAAGACTAGTTTTATTTATTGCTTCCTAGACAAACCTTATGTTTATAGTTTATTTTTGCTTTATAATGTTTTAAAGAGATATGTATTACAATATGCCCTTTTGTGGCTAGTGTTGTATATATCTATATGTATAATTTTTATGTTTTCCGCTTTCTCTCAAGGCTCTCTATAATGACTTGAATGTGATTATGGATATGTTATTATGTTTTATGTAGTAAGTGACATATCTAGTACTGGATATCTTTGTATATCTCAAATATATCGAGATATCTGTATTAGGGTGTTACATTATGGTATCAGAGCAGTTCATCCTATTAAGTCATGGTATGGACTGACTATGTGGATATAAGTTTGCCCCAAATGGTTTTATATGTTAAGTTTTGATGATGACAAATACAAGACAAAAAGAATACATTGCTTATGTTCTGTTGCATCCTATATAGAGCATATCCATTGATAAATATCTTATTTGGATGTGTCTAGGAAAGTTTTATATGCATGTTAAACTAACTAGAGTTATACATTTATGATTCATGCATATGAAGATATTGAATTGTGAATTTGGACTAACTATGCTTGTTTAAGTGAGTAATACTTTGTAGGATAGTCCAAGTACTAAGAATGAGCTTGCAATCAAGAAAGCAAAAGATATATATTAATCTCAACATAAGGAGAATGTGAATGGCTATTTCATGAAGGTATTGATAATATCAAAGTCTTGTCAAAGACCAAGTCCAAAGGAAGATTAACTGGTTTAGCTTTAGGACTTAGGATCTCTCTTGTACAGAGCTCTCATAAAATATCTCAGTGTTTAACTCAAAAAGATCTAAGAACTTATTTTTCTACAAACCAAATTAAAGTTCTAATAAGCCTTTGATAATCAAAGAGATTGTGGTTTTTCTAATCTTGTTCATAGAAGCGTTTTTCATGTTTTTAACAGAGGCATTCGAATGCTTTTAAAGTCATTCGAATACAATCTTCTAAAAAAGCTTCTACAAACGTGTTTTTTAATAAAGGTATTCGAATACTCATTTGAGGCATTCGAATACAACGTGTTTTTAATAGAGGTATTCGAATACCATATGAGGCATTCGAATACAACCTTCTAAAAGGCTTTTACAAACGTGTTTTCAGCTAAAGGCATTCGAATACCTTGGTTTGGTATTCGAATAACGTGGGTCTGATCTATTTTTTATATACTGATATTAGAGGTATTCGAATACCTCATAATGGCATTCGAATAACCCAAGCTTAAACTATTTTTTATATATTGATATCAGTGGTATTCGAATACCACAATAAGGTATTCGAATAACCCATGAAATTCTGTTTCTGGGTTTTGAATTTGATACGCAAATGGATTTGCATTTATCATGCTTTTAATTACACCCAACGACTATTTTCTGATCAAAGGCTCTATAAATAGAGGTCGTGCCTCACGTCTGAAATACGCAAAATTTCTGAAATTGTTTTGGTTGTGCTAAAACGCTGTTTACATAATTCTCTCTTTTTCTCTGTGCTCTTTTGGTAAATTTCTGAGATATCCTTAGAGATCTTCATAGAACTTCAAATTGTATTCTTTGCTCTGAGTGAGAGTTTCTATTCATCTATAATTTCTGTTCTTCTACATTGAGGGTGAGGTATCCTTCAAGATTTGTAAAGGGGGTAAGGTATCCTTCTAAGGTTTGTATAAGAGTGAGGTATCCCTGCAGGCTGAGACTTTAGCATAAGGGTAGAGTTTCCCAATGTTTGAAAAGTGCTCTCTTATGTAAAAGTTGCAAGTACCTATTGAAGCTTGTACATATAGTGAAAAATCTCGAACTATGTTTCGGGGACTGAACGTAGACCACAAGTGGTTGGTGGTCGAATCAGGATAAATATCGTGCCTGCTCTTCTTCTCTTTATCTCTTCATTTTATGCAATCTTTATTTTACGTAATTTTATATTATTGTACATTTATTTATTTACAGTTCTTAAAGCTTTTCTTTTATCTCATTCCTTCTGTACTTTTATTTAATTAGTTTTAATATTTGTGTTTTAATTAAAAGAGGTTTTGCCAAAATTTTTAATACCCAATTCACCCCCCCTCTTGGGTAATGGTTGCCATGACTAACAGACTATGCTTTAGGCATAAGTAGATGTTTTAGTTTTTGGTTGTGCATTCTTTTATCTCGATGTGAGGTATGTGAATAGAATTGCATGATAGCCCTAAGTATGGATGCTAATGGTTACTGTTACACTGTTACATGATATTGAGACTAATCAACTCAATATGTATTATTCTGTGTGTACAGAAAACTATGACAATTACCGGGCGAACCCATAAGACTGGGAGTCTTGCAAGTGAAGAAATAACTAGAGCTCTTAGAGAAATGACTACTACAGTGAGAGAGCAGACTGCCATTAGTAGACGACTATTAGAAAAGATAGAAAAGGACTCTCTTGGAAAGTTGATAGACAATAGGGAACTCAATCGAGATCAAGATTTCTCTGGGTTCAGTAAAATTACTCCTTCGTTCTTTAAAGGAGAGTATGGTTCGGTCAGAGCTAAAAGATAGCTTCAAGAGATGGAAGAGATCTTTGTGGTCAAGCATGCACTGATGAACCAAAAATGACCTTTGCTTCTTATATGTTAATAGGAGAGGCAGAAAGCTGGTGGGTCCAAACTAAGAGGTTACTAGAGATAGTTGGTACTCAAATCACTTGGGAGGTGTTTTGAGCTACCTTCTTGGATAAGTATTATTCCCTTGAGTTACAAAAAGTAAAGGAATTGGAATTTTTGATGCTTGAACAAGGGGATATGACTGTGGATCAGTATGTAGAACTTTTTGAAGAATGTTCTAAGTTCTCTTTTTGTTTTATGACTAATCCAGATGAAGACGGGAAGTGTGTAAAATTTGAAATGGGACTTAGAGAATATATTAGAAGAGTTGTGAGGCAAATGGAAATTAAGGACTTTTGCACTCTAGTTAATAAGTGTAAAGTGTAGAAGTAGATAATCTCAAGACCACAATGGAGCATGAATTAGGAAGTTATCTAAAGAGGAAATGATCAGATGTTGAGATCAGTGAGGGTGCTTCTTGGTCTCAATTTTTACCAGACAAAGGAAAATAGATTCAAGTGGAAACTTGGGGTAATGATAAGTACAAGTAGGGTGCTTCTAAATCGAGCAACCCTAAGGGAAAAGGTAAATCAGACTCCAAGTTGCTAAGATGTGCTAGATGTGGAAAGATACATGGAAGTAGACCCTGTTTGGAGGGCAAATCTGTGTGTTACATATATGAGCAACCAGGACACTTTATGAAAGATTGTCCACAGAAAAAGGGAGCAACGAAATCATCCAACTTGTTATGAGGTAAGAGCACATTTAAAGAGAAATCTTTTAAAAATGTGTATAAGTAGAGTATAGATTTACTTTGTGAATCATGTTGGTTACTTTGTGAATCCAGTTTGTTTACCTTTGTTGGTATGGTTTGGTTGCTATATAGACAAATGATATTTTGCTCTTGTTTAGTTAGAAGTGCGAGACTGTGCTTAGGTTATAGGCAATTGAACAAAGAGACTATCGAGAATAAATGTCTTTGTTTAGAATAGATGATCAGAAAGATTAGTAGAAGCTTTGGATTTTCTCATAAAATAATCTAAGATCTGATTGTCATAGGATCAAGGTTAGGAAGAGAATATCTCTAAATTTTTTCCAGGATTATAAAAGAACATGATAGGTATGTTAAAATAGTTTTGAAAACTTTTAGGGAAAAGTGGTTATGTGCCAAGTTAACCAAGAGTAAGTTTTGGTTACAAGTGGTATAGTTTTAGGGTCATGTAATTTCTCAAAGAGGAATTTTAGAGACCCTATCAAAGTTTAAGCAATGGTATAATGGGGAAGACCAACCATTGTGATCAAGGTTAGAGAGTTTATTAGTAGACTTTCTCAGTTAGTGCTACCCTAACTAGGTTAACTAGGAAAAGTAGTAGTTTGAGTGGACTCCATATTGTGAGAATAGTTTCCAAGAGCAGAAGATGAGGTTGACCACTACTCCAGTGTTGGTAATTCCAGATTCCCATGTGAACTTTGAGGTGTTTAGTGATGCTTCGAAGATGGGCTTAGGGTGTGTTCCGATACAAAATAGGAAAGTAGTTACTTATGGATCGAGTTAGTTAAAGCCACACGAGGAAGACTATCCTATGCATGATTTGGAAAAATGGCGCTATAGTGTTTGCCTTAAAGATTTAGAGACATTACTCTTATGGAGTCTAGTCAGAGGTGTGTAGTGATCAAAAGAGTTTATAGTACTTGTTTGATCACAAGGAGTTGAACATGAGGCAGAGAAGATGGATGAAAATCTCAAAAGAATATAACTTTGAGTTATAATATCATCCTGGTAAAGCCGACGTAGTGGCTGATACACTAAGTAGGAAATCCCTACATGTGTCCTGGATGGTGCTCCAAAAGGGTGAATTTCTTGAGAATTTTGAGAATTTGAGTCTCGGGGTGACTGTGATGCCATTTAGTCTCTAAATGAACAAGGTGGACAAAATAAATGACCTAAGGACTAAGATTTTTGAAACTCAAAAGGAGGATGAAGCTCTAAGGGACATTAGTGAGCAAATCTTCATAGGAACCCAAAAGGATTTCTAAATGACAAATGATGGAATGATAAAGTTTAGAGATAGAATTTGTGTTCCAAGAAAGTCAGAAATCAAGGAAAGAATTATAGAGGAAGCTCACAAAAGTAAGTACACCATCCATCCAGGGGCTAGTTAGATATACCATGTTTTGGCAAAGATGTTTTGGTGGCCTAGAATGAAAGGGATACAACAGAATACGATGCATTATAGGTAATAGTGGATAGATTAAGTAATCTGCCCACTTTTTGCCAAGTAGAGCTAGCTATTCTCTTGATAAATTAGTTCAACTATATCTGAAAGAGATAGTTAGATTGCATGAAGTCCCTATGAGTATAGTGTCTGACAAAGATACTAGATTCACACCTAGTTTTTTGGAAACCTTGCAAAAGTGTTTAAGACTAAGTTAAGTCTTAGTATAGCTTACCATCCACAAATAGAGGGGTCAAAGAGCTTATAGATAAGCGGATTCATCTGGTGAAGCTAATGTTAATGGTAAATAGCACTGAAGAGGCTACTTAGGAGATGGAATCTCATATAAAGTAAGATTACCCAGAGTTGTTTGCACGAGGTGAGTAATTTTTGGGTCAAAATTTTAAAAAGGAAGGGAGAAATATAACCTCTTCTTTTTAGCATGTTAGACTGTATATGATCATAGAAGTATCATAATACTTGTTTGACATGTTAGTTTAATTTTGTGACTAATTGAGTTAGTTTAGGCACTTTACTGTAACACATAATGTGTAAAGTAGCTTAAAATGACTTGGATAATAGCATAGAATGCTTAGTTGAAGGAAATAGATATGGAAAATTTATTTATAGGTCACAAATGTATGAAATGAGATGTAGTTCAAGTTTCAAGATAAACTGAGTCAGTTTGGTTATTTTAAGGATACTGGTTGTGTGATTTAATACCAAATTGACTCGCAGCAGATATGGAAATTTAAGGTAATAGTAAAACTAGGATTTAGGTGAATCCTAGGTTTTATTTTAATACCCATGGAAGTTAGGAAACTGGATTTGATAAAATCTAAGTATTCTTGAAAGATAAAAAGTTCACGCAAAATATCAAGTTTTGCAAAGTCTTCCACGACTCTTTGGTAGCCACTATCCTTGACTTCTTGGAGATATTTTCTCATCTTTCACTCTCTCTTTTCTCACGTAAAAGGCAGCAGCTGCTGTAGAAAATAAAGGAAACAGAAATGAAGGAAGGAGAAGGAGAAAGGAAGAGAAAGGGAAAAGGGAAGGCAAACTAGGAGCTTCCATAGCCAAAGCTTGGTAATCTTCAAGAGCTAGAAGTAGGGGTGCTTGAACTCATATAACTAACTCTCTCTATCTTCATCTTTTATCAAGTGTTTGCGGTTTAATGAAATATGGGTTTTGGGTGGTTTATGTTGTGTTCTTGCTTGTTTAATGCTTTTAATGGCTAAGTTTGGTTAGGATGAAGCTTAATCAACTCAAGGGTGTTAGTTTACACCTAGGAATATCCATAGACTTCATGAAGGCGAAAGATAGAAAATGGGTATGTTGGATGATTGAACTTTGTTCATGATTCAAATCTAGATGGATTAAGTTAGTGTTTGACGATTCTGATATATTTAAAGATCATGTTTAGGATTAGAGACCACTTAGAATCCATGAGTTGTTGGAAAGAATGAAGGTGTCTTGTGTTATGCCCTGTGTTTTGATGCAAAAAATCACCAGATAACTAGTAATGGAAGTGCATAACTGATTATCTGGATTTGGTTAAGGTTTTTGCTAAAGCTAAATAATTGATTAGCAGAAAGGCTAACCGATTATAGTTGTTTGGATGAGAATCACATTTTTAAGCATAATCAGTTATCCACTTGGATAATAGGTTATTCACGTGTGGTAGGGAGACCAAGCTAGCTATAACCAATTATGGGAAATACCCTTACCAATTATTGAGGTCAACTAGAACATGTTTTTAGAAGTCATAATAGGTTATTCCAAGGCATAACCGATTATGGACTTAGGAAATCTCCTTTAAAACAAGTCATAACCGATTAGGCAAAGGCCTTAACCGATTATCTTTTTTCCAAAAATGAAAGTTTAGGTTAACAATGGTTACCAAACCATGACCAAAGTTGAGAGGACCCTTAGTATGAGTGAAAGGAGTTCCTTATGATATGATATGAAGAGGTTTAAACAGATACACTAAAAGAAGTGTATTTTACCATGCTTTTGCATTTAAGGCACTTAAGAAAAATTATGTTTGTGTATTGTGGTGTGTGAATACACCTGTAAGGTGTAATTAGTGTTTGCCTTAAGTATCTAGCACCTTGAGCAACAAAGTGTTGCATTTGATAATCACTCTTACATGAGATTCACTTGAGCAATGATAGAGTTATGTATTTAGTTCCTAAGGGAGGGGATGTTTTGTGTACTAAGTTCACCAGAAAGTAGGACATTGTGCATTACTAAATACATAATAGGATGAATTGTGACTTGTAAGCTTCTCATATTCATGAAGTGTAGCATAAACATGCTTAACTTCTTTATTAGTAAAGTTGAGTGGGAATTGCATGACAAATGGGATTTACTTTCTTAAATACGAAGTTAAGTATAGAAGTTTAAGTCCTTAAGCATTCCATATGTTAGGAGTTGTTAGATAGGTATCTGGGACCTTGAACACTCTAGTGTAGCATAGGTTACTACTAGAAGTATGATAATAAGGAAAGCTACATACAACTAAGATAGGTATATTCTACTTATATAGATGCATGAATTACTCGCTTGCAGTTAAAGTTGAGTTAAGTATGCAAAGTTCCAGGGCAATACTCATTTATCTCCTTAAGTTAGATTAAAATGAAACATTAGCTATGATAGGCTATTTGACAAGGTTGAGTTGAGCCTATAGGAAAATGTTTGTGGTGTGTATGTTTTTATAATATAACACTACATGTTTTCACTTGCTCTTCCAATGTATCGTAACTATGATGTGCACAATCTTTGGCTAGAGGATGGGAAGGGTATTTAATGATACCTGAATAATTCTTGGATAAGTCCTCATAAGGAAGGGTATTTTATGATTCCCGAATAATTCCTTATTTTTAAAGCCAAGGTTATAGGTAGAGTGGGGTTATAGCTCTTCCTCCCTACCATAGAAGATTACATAGAGCATTAAGGTTCTCGGAATGAGCAGATATTCATAGTTTTCAAAAACAAAACTCTGAATGTGATTTAAAATAAAACCCCGCACAAGTATAACTTTAGGACATTCCTTAGGCATAATCATATTGCATTTGAAGGATAGTTGTATGGGCAATTATCTGTTACTATTGATATTTACAATCGTATCGGTGGTTGTTTATATTTTGACAGTATGTTGGAAGAAAGTGTGCAGTTATGAGTTATAGTGGAGGAAACTCCTATGTTAGTCATTAGAGATTGTTAGTACAATGTTATAACTAACTAGTATTAGATTTGCTTTTACTAAGAATTGTAATTCTCACCCCATTTGTGTTTCCATGTAAATCCAGGTCAAGACCCTGCTAAGGGAGAGAAGACAAAACATGAAGACTAGTTTTGTTTTTCGCTTTCTAGACAAAGCTTATGTATATACTTTATTTTTGCTTTGTAATGTTTTAAAGAGATATATATTACAATATGCCCTTTTATGTTTTCTGCTTTCTCTCAAGGCTATCTACAATGACTTGAATATGATTATGGATATATTATTATGTTTTATGTAGTAAGTGATGTACTAGTACTGGATATCTTTGTATATCTCAAATATATAGAGATATCTATATTAGGGTGTTATAGGTTGGGTTACTCCTGAACCGCTAACTCAAAATTCAATCCAGAATAGTTACCCTCAGCTTGGCACTTAGATGTGACAGCTACGTGTTAAGATATCTGAGTTCAGCAGGAGCACATGGCACACATGGGACAAAGGGATCTAAGTCATAACATAAATGGCGGATCTCATGATGTTTTTTCCAAAGGGCCAAGGTTCGTGATATGTCGCAAAATGCCCGTGGTGAATAAGGTCTAGATCCGAAATGGACCACTCTGCTTAAGTCATCACACCGTCATCTGGGTTCCATGGTAGGTTGGCCTAATACAAATTTGTTTATGGGACCCATTTAATTCTAAAAGCAATTTGGTCACAAGCTAAGATCCGTATTATGATTTATCATAATACCATGATGCAAGCATGTGATCCGACTTAAAAGTCCTCTTGAAATGCCATGCATCATTTCAACTTTATGAATATTCTAAGCATTGTCTTTTCAAGTGGTCTGTTAAGAAGAAGTATGCCACATGGCCGAAAAATAATGGAAGCTTCCATTTGAAATTTGTAACGTCATGATTAGCTATTTTCAAATTTTGAAATTAAAGGGAAGAGACACTTTTGCCCCCATTCATGACAATGGCTGGGAAGGTTCCCTTTGCCTATAAATAGGAGTGGGGGGTTTCTCCTCCCACTTTCTCCTTCTTTGGCATTTCTACTTCTCTTCTCCGACGAATAGAGGCAATTTTTAGCGAGTTCACACAATAGTTGTTGATGATTTTCAACTCTTTCCAAGTCTTCTTTACCAATCAATTTCAAGGAATTATCTTTTTTACTCTTTTTTCCTTATTTTTACTCTTTTTTCCTTCTTAAAACACCATTGTGAGAGAGGAAACAATACAAAACAGTAGGGAGAATAGTGTTTTTGTAGAAATCCTCAATGCACTATCGTCTTCACGGTCTCAGGCACAGCGGAGATATTTTTTCATGGTGGAGATTCTGGTAGAGGTTCGAGGCTGATAAATGGGATGGATACCCTAGAGGCATAATAGAGGGCGGATCTTTCCAAAGAACTTGCAAGGCAACTAGCACGCCTACTCTCCGAGCTCATCGTAGAGTTAGGGAACCATAATGAGTCCTCTTCTGATTTTAACATGAGTCTGGCCCTTGTAGGTAACTCGATCAACTAGGAGATGGCACATCAGAGAATGACTCCTATAGAATCCCAAGAATTTGTCTTTTTGAGGAATGTCAGCTAATATCAAAGGGTTGACCATGAAGTATTGGGCACTCCTTCGAGTGTAGTAAGCGCAAAGGACGCATATGAGAAACAACAATACTTGCAATTAACTACTGATGGGTTGAGAGATAGATAATACGTCATCCGCCATTCGATTGAGCAAGAAAGAGTATGTTCTATTCAGAAAGAAAGCAACCACTTTATATATATATATATGTGTGTGTGTATGTGTGTGTGTGTGTGTATGTACGATGTACTTTTTACAAGAAGTAGGGTCCAACTTCTGTTCACCGAGTTCGAGATCGGGGTTATCAATCATTTACTTGTGGCTCCAACCCACCTGCACCCGAATGCATAAGGATTTATCCAGATTCAAACTTGACACACTTCTAGTTCTCATTCGAATTAAGTTTAAACTGGGAAGAAAACTTGGACAACTCATGAAACTTAGCCTCATATTGCCCAATTGTCATGTCCCCTTGTTGAAAACTAAGGAACTCCATCTCCTCATCCTCTTGTAAGCTTCTTAGAAAATATTTCTCTAAAAAGGTATTCTTGAACACTTCCCATGTGATTAGTGTCCATGGTACCTCCAGCAGTCTCTTAGCATTTCACCGCCACTACTCCGCTTCTCCTCCCAACTTAAAGGAAGCAAAGGAAACACTTTACTCATCCAAGCAAACCATTACCTCATAGATCTTTTCTAACTCGGTCAACCACTCTTCCGCTTTCACCGGATCGTAGTCACCTTTGAACATCGGAGGATCCATCCTTCTGAATTCTGAAATATCAAGAAAATTTTAGTTTCTGCCAACTGATACCTCCTGAGCTGGTGGTGGTACTGGTTGTTGAGGTCCCAACCTCTCCAGCACTCTAGCAGTTACTGCTGCCTATTCTCTCATTGCGTTGGCAGTTGCGGCTGCCTACTCTCTCATTATGTTGGTAGTTACAGTTGCTAGCTCTGTTTGCTGCCTTAAAGCATTAGCCATTGCCATAATAGCTACAACCATATTGCTGCCTTCACCAAGTGTGTTCCTGGTTTCTATAGTTCACCTTTTAGGTGCCATAGTTTCCTGTACACACCAAAAGAATGCATATTGAGCTGTAGTCTCAATACTATGTAACCGTGCAATAGTAGCTAACAATACACAATACAAGGCAAGTCATAAAGAGAAGAGAGTAGGCCTTAAACTTTAGAGGTTGAACTTAAACTTCAGAGGTTGAAATCACTAAGCATGTCCTCTTTGCTTGATGATTCCCCTCCTTTGCCTTGATTCTTGCTATTGCCTTTGAGCTTTCCAACTACAACCATGAAAGAGAATAGAGAAATGAGACAAAACATCTTATTTGTGGCTTAAATAAGCTAAGGCAGTAGAAACAAAGAGAGTCATGTCTCTCATGGTCACTTAATTGACTTACCATAAAACCCAATCTGTTAAGAATACTTAGATTTCACCAAATCAAGTATCCTAACTTCCAACAAGTTTAAAATAAATCCAAAGATTCATCCAAAATATTGTTCCACCATTTTTTATATTTTTCATATCTGATGGTAGTCAATCTGGCATTAAAACACATAACAAGTATGCTTAAAAATGGTAAACTAACTTTGATTAACCTCAAACTTTGACCACACCTTCACTCACACATTTGTGACCTAGAAACAAATTCTCCACATTTATTTCCATTAACTAAGTAGTTTAAGCTATTTATGGGGTTAATAAAAGTTATATTTCACATATATTACAACAAAGTGACTAAACGTGCTCAGAAAGTCACAAAACTTAACTGGCATGATAATTAGGTATTAGGCTACCTCCACAACCATATACAAGTCTATCAAGTCTTTCACGAGTGTTATATTTATCCCCTCCTTTCTAAAATTTTGTCCTTAAAATTCAATTTACCTATGGTAAAAAGTCCCAAACAACTCACATATAACAACGGGTACAACCAAAACTCAAGGAAATAAAATTATATAACAAGTACAACCATGTACTCACCTTTTCCTGAACCTAGAGACTATGCTGTCTCCTTGCCTTGTAGAATGTAGACTCTCCCATGAGTTATAGGTCTAGCTTCTGTCTTAGCCTCTTGCTTTTGGGGACAACTATTGGCGTAGTGTCCCATCTCACCACACTTGTAACACGTTATATGATCCACTATACATACTTTATTCCCATGGTGTCTGCCACACTTAGTACACCTTAGATCTTGATCATCCTTCTGAACTTGCTCATCTTTTTCTTGTGGGTAATGGATTTAGAAACATCTTTTCCATATCCAGCATCCACATTCCTCTTCTTCTGAAGGTTTTGCAATCTTCACTCTAATTGAATTTGGAGATTATAAGACTCCATAATTCTGCACTTATTTACCAAGGATGGGAAATCTCTAATCTCCAAAGGCCTCACTGCCCTTTTTACATTTCCCCTCAACCCGGATTCAAACCTGACACACTTTTAATTCTTATTCAGATTGAGTCTAAACTAGGAAGAAAACTTAGATAACTCATGAAACTTAGCCTCATATTGCCTAATCGTCATGTCCCCATGTTGAAGACTAAGGAACTCCATCTCCTTGTCCTCCTGTAAGCTTCTTGGAAAATATTTCTCCAAAAAGGTATCGTTGAACACTTCCCACGTGATCAGTGTCCTTGCAGCCTCCAGCAGTCTCCTAGCACTTCGCCACCATTACTGTGCTTACTCTCCCAACATAAAGGAAGCAAAGGAAACTATTTGCTCATCCGAGTAAGCCATTACCTCATAGATCTTTTCAAACTCAGTCAACTACTCTTTCGATTTCATCGAATCATAGTCGCCACTAAACATTAGCGGATTCATCCTTCTGAATTTCGAAATATTAAGAAAATTTTGGTTTCTCCCAACAGATACCTCCTGTGCTGGTGGATGTACCAGTGGTGGTACTGGTTACTGAGGTCCCAACCTCTCCAGCATTCTAGTAGTTACTGCTATCTATTCTCTCATTGCGTTGGCAATTGCAGCTACCTGTACTCTCATTGCATTGGCAGTTGCGGCTACCTGCTTTGTTTGCTGCCTCAAAGCATTTGCCAAGGCCATCATAGCTGCGGTCATATTGGTACCTTTACTAGGTGTGTTGCCGGTTTCTCTGGTTCGCCTTTTGGGTGCCATAGTTTCCAGTACACACAGAAATAACACATATTGAGCTGCAGTCTCAATACTATGTAACCGTGTAATAGTAGCTAACAACACACAATACAAGGCAAGTCATGCAATTTTACTCAAACATCACATGTAAGAGACAAGAATTGCACAACCAACTCTAAACATGTCTAAGCATAGTTAGTCCATACCCCGGCTCAACAGGATGAACTGCTCTAATACCAAAATGTAACATCCTAATATTTTTATCCAGATATATCTGACATATATAAGAATAATAAATGCTAGTCATGCTACTTCAAAACATACAACAACTAAACCCATAACATATATACAAATAATTATGGAGAGTCACGATAACAAAAGTTATATATATACACATCATTGCCTCAAGGGCACATTATAATACATAAACTTTCTTACAAACTAGTTCAAGTGTAATATATACAAGCTTTGTCAACATAAAGCCTATAAACTATACTAATCTTCATACATCTTCTACTTCTCTATTGAGGAACTTGCACCTGGATTTACAAGGCAACACAAACGGGGTGAGAAATCACAAATTCTCAGTAGAAGTATTTCAAAACCAGCATCTTATACATTCATAAAGAATACACAATTATTAAATTAACACTCCAATCATAATAGTACATAACATCTCCATATCAGAGATATGCAATCGCCTATACAATTGCAATGTCATGAGTTCATGTCATGGTGGCAACCACCCATGCATTCGCCATGTTATGCCAAATTATGTCCAATATTTATGCCTATGCATTAACTTAAGTATGAAATGAATAATGTTATGTTACCAAATCCATGGCAATGTCATCGTATGCATGAATTCTAAAAAAAGTAATGGAAATCACATCCATAGCCTTTAATAAGCACTAGAACGCCAATTCCAGTAGTTTTCTCTTCGAGTAGTGAAATCCATCAATTGCACGGTCTTTATCAACAAGGAAGTCCATCCTCAATATCACAAGGAAATCCATCCACAATAGCACATGGAAATCCATCCTCAATAGCACAAGGAAATCTATCCTCAATAGTCACTATAATAAGAAGGATACTATCCACTTTGCCTAATATAGATTACCCTCATCTATGAGGCTCGCACCTTTCAACAAAAAGGCAAAATATACAATCATGTCTAATTACTTCACATAATTAGCCTTACAAATCATTTTTGATTTAACACTTCCTTGCTTCATTGAATACTCCTTCTAGAGTCTCATCACTCACTAAGAAGCATAAAAGAAGAAACTACACCTTTATAAGGTTCCATTGCATCTCACAATCATTTTTCAGAAAAAATGGAGCTCACACTATAGCACACCATGGCCACGCTACAGCGCCGGGCACTCTGCCTCCTCATGACACAACATATTCATGGCAATGCCGTAGTGCTACACCCTCGAGTTCTAATATTGGAAGTGCATCACTCGCACGCCATGGCGTGCAACACCTTGCACCATGGCGTAAGTAGCAGAAAATGGATTCTGCAGAATTTTGCAGATTCGAGTACTATTCCATTGGAACTTTCCCCTCCTCTAATCGCTCAAACATCACATCCAAGTGATTTCTAACTTTACACAAGGTCCATTTACACATTTCAACTCTTATACAACTTTAATTTCACTCAATCAAACAACCATGAATGAAACAACCACTTTAACTCTAAAACCTTATTATCATCTCAAATGGATACTAAGGGAGTCTAAGAGCTTAAAGGCCATCTCAATACATTCAATAACTTAATAATCAAGTCATCCTTAAGTTCTCGAAAATGATTCAAGCCAAAAACATCAAAAAATACTCAAAATCTAAATCCCCAAATCAAGCCAAAACTCATGAACAAGAAGAAGACAATAGAAAGATGAGTCAAAAATAAGGTTTTCCCCGACCTCAAACTTTAGAAGTTGAAACCACTAAGCATTTCCTATTTGCTTGATGATTCTCCTCCTTTGCCTTGATTCTTGCTCTTGCCTTTTAGCTTTCCAACTACAACTATGAAAGAGAATAGAGAAATGAGACAAAACATCTCATTTGTGGCTTAAATAAGCCAAGGCAATAGAAACAAAGAAAGTAGTGTCTCTTATGGTCACTTAGATGACTTACCATAAACCTCGAACTATTAAGAATGCTTGGATTTCACCAAACCAAGTTTCTTAACTTCCAACAAGTTTAAAATAAATCCAAAGATTCATCAAAAGTCTTGTTCCACTATTTTTTACATTTTCTACATCTGCTAGTAGTCAATCCGGCATTAAAACACACAACTAGTATGCTTAAAAATGCTAAACTAACTCTGATTAACCTCAAACTTTGACCACACCATCACTCACACATTTGTGACCTAGAAACAAACTCTCCATATTTATTTCCATTAACTAAGCAGTTTAAGCCAATTCTAGGGTCAATAACAACTATATTTCATACATAGTATTACAGCAAAGTAACTAAACGTGCTCAGAAAGCCACAAAACTTAACACGCATGATAATCATGTACTACCTTCGTAACCATATACAAGTCTATCAGGTTTTTCACGGGTGTTATATTTCTCCCCTCCTTTTTAAATTTTTGTCCCTAAAATTTGGTTTACCTATAGTAAGAAGTCTCAAACAACTCACATACAACAACTGGTCAACCAAAACTCAAGGAAACAAAATTACACGACAAGTACAATCATGTACTCACCTTTTCCTAATCCCAGAGTTTGTGTTGTCTCCTTGCCTTGTAGAATGTAGACTCTCTCCTAAGTTGTAGGTCTAGCATCCGTTTTAACCTCATGCTTTTGAGGAGAACTCTTCTGCTACCCTTGTAACATGTTATCTTATCGAGTATACATACTTTCTTACCAAGGTGTCTGCCACACTTGGCACACCTTAGATCTTGATCATCCTTCTGAACTTGCTTGTCTTTTTCTTGTGGGTAACTAGATTTAGAAACACCTTCTCCATATCCAGCATCCACCTTCCTCTTCTTCTGAAGGTTTTACAATCTTTGCTTTAATTGAAGTTAAAGATTATCAAACTCCACGATTCTGCACTTGTTTTCTAAGTACAGGAAATCTCTAATCTCCAAAGGCCTCACTGCCCTTTTTACATTTCCCCTCAATTCAGATTCAAACCTGACACATTTCTAGTTCTCATTTCGATTGAGTCTAAATAGGGAGAAAAACTTGGAAAACTCAAGAAACTTAGCCACATATTGCCCAATTGTCATGACCCCTTATTGAAGACTAAGGAACTCCATCTCCTTATCCTCTTGTAAGCTTCTTGGAAAATATTTCTCCAAAAAGGTATCCTTGAGCACTTCCTATGTGATCAGTGTCCTTGCTACCTCTAGCAGTCTCCTAGCACTTTGCCACCACTGCTCTACTTCCCCTCCAAACATAAAGGAAGAAAAGGAAACTTTTTGCTTATCCGAGCAAACCATTACCTCATAAATCTTTTCTAACTTAGTCAACCACTCTTCCATTTTCATCGGATTTAGTCACCTCTAAACATCGGAGGATTCATGCTTCTGAATTCTGAAATATCAAGAAAATTTTGGTTTCTCCCAACTGATACCTTTTGTTCTAGTGGTGGTACTAGTTGCTGAGGTCCCAACCTCTCTAGCACTCTAGCAATTACTATTGCATGTTTTCTCTTTGCGTTGCCAGTTACAGCTGCCCGCTCTCTCATTGCGTTAGTAGTTGCAGATGCCTGCCTTCTTTGCTTCCTCAAAGAATTTGCCATTGCCATTATAGCTGCGTCCATATTAGTGCCTTCACCAAGTGTGTTCCTGGTTTCTCTAGTTTGCCTTTTGGGTGCCATAGTTTTCTGTACACATAGAAACAACACATATTAAGTTGTAGTCTCAATACAATATAACTGTGCAACAATGGCTAACAACACACAATATAAGGCAAGTCATACAATTTCACTCGAACATCACATGTAATAGACAAGAAATTCACAACCAACTCTAAACATGCCTAAGGATAGTCAATCCATACCCCAGCTCAACAAGATGAACTGTTTTGATATCAAAATGTAACCTCCTAATATTTCTATCCTGATATATCTGACATATATAAGAATAAAAAATACTAGTCATGCTACTTCAAGATATACATCAACTAAACCCATAACATTTATACAAATAATTATGGAGAGCCATGATAACAAAAGTTATGTATATATACACATCATTGCCTCAAGGGCACATTGTAATACATAAACTTTCTTTACAAACTATATTAAGTATAATATATACAAGCTTTGTCAACATAAAGCCTATAAACTATACCAATCTTCATACTTATTTTGCTTTCCTTTTGAGGAACTCACACTTGGATTTACATGGTAATACAAACGGGGTGAGAAATCACAAATTCTCAGTAGAAGTATCCCAAAACCAGCATCTTATACATTCATAAAGAATACACAATTATTAAATTAACACTTCAATCATAGAAGTACACAACATCTCCATTTCAGGGATACACAATCGCTCATACAATTGCAATGTTATGAGTTCATGTCATAGTGGCAACTGCCCATATAATCGTCATGCTATGCCAAATTATGTCTAGTATTTATGCCTAAGTAGTAACTTAAGTATAAAATGAATAATGTTATGTTACCAAATCTATGACAATGTCATGGTATGCATGAATCTTGAAAAAAGCAATGGAAATCACATCCATAACCTTGAACAAGCCTTGGAACCCCAATTCCGGTAGTTTTCTCTCCGGGAAGTGAAATTCATCAAGTACATAGTCTTTATCAACAAGGAAGTTCATCCTCAATATCATAAGAAAATCCATCGTCAATAGCACAAGGAAATCCATCCTTAATAGTCACTATAATAGGGAGGATACCATCCACCTTGCCTAATATAGATTACCCTCATCTGTGAGGCTCACACCTTTCAACAAAAAGGCAAAATATACAATCATTTCTAATTACTTCCCATAATTAGCCTTACAAATCATTTTTGATTTAACACTTCCTCACTTTATTGAATACTCCTTCTAGATTCTCATCACTCACTAAGAAGCATAAAAGAAGAAACTACACCTTTATAAGGTTCCATTGCATTTCACAATCATTTTTTAGAAAACTTGGAGCTCACGTCGCGACTTACCACGACCACACTACAGCGCTGGGCACTCTGCCTCCTCACGCCAGGGCATGCTCACGGCCATGCCGCGATGCCGTACTCTCGGGTTACTCCCCCACACTTAACTTTTGCACTCCTTGGCAAAACACAAAAGACGAAAACCAAAGAAAAATGACACAGACTCAAAAACTAAAAACTCTAAAGGAATTAATGACTCAAGAAGAGCAACTAGACAATCAAGGGATCAAAATGTAACACCCCAAATTCTGACCATATGAATAGTAATAGCAGAATTACACTGTTTTGTATTTTCTGTGTGGTATAAAAATAATTTAACTGTTCTGAGATCATACTTGATCATGTTGTGTGATTTGCTCCTGGCTAGGAAAAATAATATTTTTCAACCGGTTCTGGGAAATTCGATCCGCCTCATTTGGAGACGGGGATCTTACTAAACCCGAATCTGAGTGATTCAGAAAAGAATCTTTTAATTTTTAGAATCTATCTATAAAAATAAAAATATTGTACTGATAAATATCTGTGGATATATTTATAGCAGTCGTTGCTATGAACGTTGGACCCGATAAGTTTTAATTAATAGAAAATGTGTTTAGAACATTTCTTGTAATTAAAATTAAAGTGAACCAATAGGATATAGTCAAAACAAATGGTTGGACTTTTCTAACCAATGAGAATTGGTCAAGGAAAGAAGCTTAGACTTCCTTGTGGACCATTAGATCTGAAGCTTGACTTAGAAGCTTTGATCTTCACCATTGATCCAATCAACGGTGTAAAACAAATCCTACCAAAACTATCAAGTAATGTTCACCATAGATAAGATTAATGGATAAGATTGAGTCAACAATAATTGCTTGACTTTTTCTTAGGAAACTAATTAACCTTAATTTAGTTGTCCTAATTACCTAATTAAGAAATTAAGTAAACTAACTTAATTAGGGATTAGTTATAACTTAATCTTTAATTTAATACCCTAATTCTAATTAGAGGTGATGATGCATGCTAAATATGTTAAAATTAAATTAGTTATATACTTGAAGGATTAAGTAAGAATGGTTAGAAAATTAAACCCAATCAAATAGCTAATCAACTAACTAGTAATTAGGCTTGAACTAATAATGAATTAAGGACCTTAAACTCACCTAAACCACCATGGACCAGCAGCAGAATTTGGATGGTCCAGCAGCTGATTGGAGCAGCAGAATGGAGCTCCACGGTCCAGCAGAAAACTTGGCCCAGCAGCAGCAACAAACGGCCCAGCAGTAGCAAAATGGGACGTCTAGCAGCAGCAGCACGTTCAACAATTTGTAAAGATTTCAAGTAATATTTGAATGCTCAAATGTCATGCAAAGTCAAGCTTGTGACCAATGAGAAGTGAGTGTCCTTGTGCAATTAAAGAATGGATACTTAAGCAAGCAAAATGTTCACTCACGGTCATTCAAAAAAAAAAAATAGCACGGCAGCAGCTCATGTACCAGCTGGAAGATTGGACAAATAATCAATTAAATCTCTTTATTTATCCTCACAATTTCACTCACGGCAGCAGCTAGAAGTAGTGGATAATTATGCAAGTGAATTTCTTATTTTTCTCACCATATGACTCACGGCTGGCAGCTGTCTTCATGCAATTAAAAATGAGATAATCACTCAAGTAATTCTTCCAAATGTTACAAGTTACTACACGGCCAGGAGCCTTCCCAAAACGTCCTCACCCTTCACTTTTTAGTTCTCAAACATAAGCCTAATTCTCTCAAAGTTCCAAGGGAAACTCACGTATCTTCCTTCCATCTTCTTCTTCCAATCGGTCACCATTTCCAAATCACACCATCCATCCTTTTAAACACTCATCTCTTGGTTTGTTTTAACTTAAACTCTACTCTAATCATTTCTTCTTCATAAGGTTTTGTCACAAAACCCATTCTATCTTGTTCAAAGCTTCTTCAACTTTCTCCTAAAGAGGAGGTGAACAAAGTCTCAAGGAAAGGAGGAAAGCTTAGAAAGCTTGTCTTCAAGAGGTAAGAGGGAGACTCAACCTTACCACCCATGTTCTGGTAGTATGAGGATGGTTTAGTCAGTGAAAAATCCTTAAGGATTTATTCACCTATTGTTTGAGGTTCTTGGACTGTATTGATTGGACTGTATTAATTGGACTGTATTGAGATATGCTTGATTGTGTTTCTATGTTTGGATTGTATTTGGGATATGACTGCTTGTGTTTCTATGTCTGTACGTGTAGTATCTGTGAGATCTGATTTTATTTCGATTCTTGCCTGTATGCTATAATGCTTAAGGAACTGATAATATGTGTGTATGTGAAATATATACTGTAGCGAAACTTATACTGTATATATGTGAAATTTACACGGTAAATTTTATGAGAAAGGGGCTCAATTGGAAATGCCATGGAAATATAGGGTCATTATGTAAATATAAAATTTTGAGGGGTTATAGTGAAAATACTGTATTTTGAGGGATGAAAATGTAAATTATGTGTTTTGAGGGATGAAAGTATAATTAATCTGTTTTGAGGGATGAATATGTAATTATGTATTTTAAAGGACTATTTTGTAAATATGAGAAAAATACAGTAAATTTTAATATTAAAATGAGTAAAACAGTAATTCTGATTTAAAACATATGAAAAATAGTTACGCGATTGGAAAACACTAAAAAATCACTACGTGATTTGAAAAGGCAACAGAATTGAGTCGCGAGTGAGAAAATACGAAAATATGATTACGCGATTAAGTTACAGTAATATTGCTGTTGAATTATTATATGAACCCTGCACATGCGATATCAATGGAAATTATGAATAGTGCATAGTACATGCATTGAAAAGGTCCAAAGGACTGTGTAAGGCAAGTTGCCTAGGAGAGATTACACCTCCTGAGTGGGTGCGATAAGCGTAGTGTAGGTCACTGATTGACCTTAGGGGCATTGGGGTGCGGGTTGCCTACAATAGACAGTTGGTAGCTCTTCTGTACTGTGGGTTAGACTGATGCAACACACCAATGATCCGGACCGAGACACTATCCCTAATCATGATTTGTTAAAGACTGTCGTGCATGTGCTAGATGTGCAGAATATGAGCACGTGGTCTAAAGCATGTTGGTGCCGATAGATCTTTTCAGTCATTCTCTCCGACTTGAGTTGTAGCTCCATGGAGTAGGATATTGAGTCAGTGTACATTGCATTTACATTTGCATTCATAGATAAGATATCATTGTAATTCTTGCTTGTGGTAATTAATATATTAAATACTTGAGTATTGAAAATAGTATAATCGTAATTCTTGTTTATTTCCTGTGTAATGTTGAGATATAATGTTAGTGGCATAACTGTAATTATTATTGTTTATTTCCTGTGCAATTATGATATATGATGTTAGTGGCATAAGTGTAATTATAGTATGACTGCTTTGTATGATATTTTGGATGTGATTATCTTCATTGCTACCATACGGTATCTTGGCGTAGGTGATCTCACCTCTTGTATGTATATATTGTATTATGTTTACCATTTGTTAAGACATCGAGCCAGTAGTAGAGCGAGAAGCGAAGAGGAAGGTCCAGATTCTCGTTGAAAATCTCGAGTTTTGATGGTGGTGGAGATCCCTAGCTTTCTCGGGTTACATGAGACCGACATTCATCGGAGGGAACGAGGCATGGGTGAAGATCTTGAGAGAGAGAGTATATATTATCGGGAGATGTAAATATTAGATTGAGTAGGCTACGGTCGGGGAACCCTTACTTTTCTTACGTTACTATTTATGTACAATTAGAGTTCCCTATATCCATTAGGCAAAGCATTGGGAGCGTACTATCGCACCCCTAGAGAGAGTAGTGTTGTATCGTCCGCTCGGACATTTCCTCCCGGACTTTACGTAGAGTTGGAATTCCCCACCCGGGAATCCGAGGAGGACCCATCTGAGGGTCCGGCTACTTCTGAGGGCTCAGCTGCCTAGTAGTACTTGGGCAAAGATGTCAATGTAAATAGTGTTTATAATTTTTGGAGTGACTAGTTTGTAATATTTACAGTATGATAGTGTTAAAGGCTTGTATATGTATAACAAGAGACTTGGATATGTATAAATGATGTAAATTATTTGTAATGATGCTGTCATGTTTTATTTTCTGCTAAGTTTATTTTCTTGTAATTAAGAAATTTTGCAACTCGTATTTTTCTCATATAAAGTACGTTATCTATAAAAGGGTAATCTGGAAATTTTGTAACATAAATGTGGCATCCTAAGGTGGGTGTTACATTAGTTGGTATCAGAGCCCAAGTTAGAGTTTTTTGGGTTTGTGGTTAGGTCTGTCTTGTTTAAGTTGCGTGTTTCTCTGTGTTTGTTTGTCGAAAAGGAAACCATATTACTAGAAGATTTATTTCAACTATTATTTGTGTTGTCCAGTTGACTTGAGAAAGACGAAATGGCTGGACGAGGAAGAGGGTGTGTTAATACTAGAGCAAAATATGAGAACGCCGGCAATGATAATCAGAATATGGCTGCAGCTATAGCAGCAATACAAAGGATCGCTGAAGTTGTTGTACAATAGAATCGAGAGAGCAACTGATGATGCTCATAGCTTGTCAGAATTTCGAAGGAATAATCCGCTTAAGTTTCATGGAGAGTTTGATCCAGAGAAGGCTGATTTGTGGATTAAGGAACTAGAGAAAATATTTAATGGGATGGGTTGTACTGATGAGCAAAAACTTACTTTTGTGACGTTTGTGCTAGTTGGAGATGGAGAGGCCTGGTGGGCAGGAGCTCGAAGATTAATTGAAGCTGAAGGAAGAATTGTAACATGGCAACTCTTTAGACAGAAGTTTTTGGCAAAATATTTTCCAGCGAGTGTACAACATGCTAAGGAGATGGAGTTTCTTAGTCTGAGGCAAGGAGCAATGACTGTGAGCGAGTATGCAGAAAGGTTCGAAAGCTTGTCTAAGTTTTCGAGGTATTTCCAGATGCATCCGGATGAGGAATGGAAGTGTAGGAAATTCGAAGAGGGGTTGAGACTTGACATCAAGAGAGCTTTAGCGACGGTGGATATTGATCAATTTCCAATGTTATTGGACAAGTACCGCAAGATTGAGGAGATCGATAACCAACGGGCGGCAAGGACTAAAAACTTTGGACCAGCACGATTCCAAAAGGGAAGAGGTAGCGGAGTTGGCGGTGGCAACCGTTATCAACAAAAGCCCTACACCAAACCAACAGCAACTCAAAATCGACAACAATCAGTTGGGGGAAGTTCAAGTGGTAGTAAGGCAGCTTTAACTGGAACTTCTGCACTTAAA
Source organism: Ormosia semicastrata (assembly GCA_029884595.1). Classification (NCBI taxonomy): domain Eukaryota; kingdom Viridiplantae; phylum Streptophyta; class Magnoliopsida; order Fabales; family Fabaceae; genus Ormosia; species Ormosia semicastrata. Next base: position 86,028,619 of record JAQQTO010000060.1, read on the forward strand.
TGTTTTAAGTGTGGGAAAAGACATCTTACTAGAGACTGTCAGCATAAGGGGGTGATCTGTTATAGATGTGGGAAGCCTGGACATTTTTCCAGAGATTGTGATTAGTTGAAGGCAGAGCCATCAGTGGGCAATGTTCGTACTGCAAGGCCACAGGCGGGTGGTCGAGTATATACTATGAGCGGGGAGGAAGCCGCTAAATCTGAGGACTTGATAATGGAGGAGTGTGCTATTAAAGGTAACCTTTTAACAGTGTTATATGATTCGGGAGCAACACATTCTTTCATTGCATGTGATTGTGTTGAGCGTTTGGGATTGACTGTGACTATATTGCCATATGATTTGACTGTGGTTACTCCTACTGATAAACCTGTGATAACTACAAAAGTATACTTGAATTGCCCTGTTTGTGTTAGAGATAGAATCTTTCATGTGGATTTGATCTGTTTGCCTCTTTCTAAGATTAATGTAATCTTAGGAATGGATTGGTTATCCTCTAACCATATCCTGATTGACTATTCGAGTAAGACGTTAGTTTTCCCTGAGGTTAAGGATTCTAAATTCTTAACGGCTACTCAAGTGGAAGCTTGTTTAAAGGAAGGAGACCTAGGGTACTTGTTGATATCTTCCTTGGAGGTTCACTGTGAAGATGTTCTGAAGGATATCTTTGTAGTGAATGAATTTCCCGAAGTGTTTCCTGAAGATATACCGGGATTACCACCGGAAAGGGAGATTGAATTCTCTATTGATTTGGTACCTGGAGCTGGACCTATATCTATGGCACCTTACAGAATGTCACCAGTAGAGTTGGCCGAACTGAAGAAGCAATTAGAAGATTTGTTGGAAAAGCAATTTGTGAGACCAAGTGTATCACCTTAGGGAGCTCCAGTATTGTTGGTAAAGAAGAAGGATGGGACTTTTCGGCTGTGTGTGGACTATCGGCAGCTGAATAAGATTACAATCAAGAATAAGTATCCCCTACTGAGGATTGATGATCTATTGGATCAATTGCGAGGAGCCACTATATTTTCTAATATTGACTTACGTTCTGGTTATCACCAGATACGTGTAAAGGTGGAAGATATTCCGAAGACTGCGTTCTGGACTCGATACGGGCATTATAAGTACCAAGTGATGCCTTTTGGTGTGACTAATGCACCTGCAATATTTATGGATTTCATGAACAGACTTTTCCATTCATACTTGGATAAGTTTATTGTTGTCTTTATTGATGACATCTTAATTTATTCTCGAAGTCAGGAGGAACATGTTGAACACCTCAGAGTGGTTCTCCAGATTTTGAAGGAAAATAAACTATATGCCAAGTTGTCCAAGTGTGAATTTTGGTTAAGCGAAGTACAATTCTTGGGGCATGTCATATCGGCAGATGGAATTGAAGTTGATGCGTCGAAGGTGGAGACAGTTGTTGAATGGGAAAGACCGAAGACTGTATCGGAGATCCATAGTTTCATCGGATTAGCCGGTTACTATCGACGATTCATAGAAGGGTTTTCAAAGATTGCAGGACCTCTTACCCAACTTACACGGAAGAATCAACCTTTCGTGTGGACTGATGCATGCGAGGAAAGTTTTCAGGAGTTGAAACGACAACTGACTACTTCACCAGTTTTGATTCTACCTGATCCGAATGAACCTTTCGAGGTGTATTGTGATGCTTCTTATCAAGGATTGGGTTGTGTACTTATGCAGAACCGTAAGGTTGTGGCATATGCATCGAGGCAGTTGAAAGTGCATGAGAGGAATTATCCGACTCATGACTTGGAGCTAGCAGCAGTGGTGTATGCGTTGAAGGTATGGAGACATTTTCTCTATGGGGCAATATTCACTGTATTTAGTGACCACAAAAGTTTGAAGTATCTGTTCGACCAGAAAGAGTTGAACATGAGACAAAGGCGTTGGCTTGAGTTTCTGAAAGATTATGACTTTCAGTTACAATATCATCCCGGAAAGGCAAATGTCGTAGCGGATGCTTTAAGTAGAAAATCGCTTAATGCTTCTGTTATGATGATGAAGGAGAAGGAATTGATAGAAGAATTTTGGGATATGCGATTATCTATGAAGTTGACACCGGGGAAGATGTGGTTGAATATGATCACCATTTCGAATGATCTGATGGATAAAATACGAGAAGGACAGAATAGTGATCAATATCTGCAAGAAGCAAAGGAAGCAAGAAGTCAAGGAGCAGAATTAGAATTCAGCGAAGGTGTTGATGGAATTTTGAAGTTCAAAGGGAGAGTTTGCGTGCCAAACGATCCAGAACTTAGGAGATCGATTTTGAATGAAGCTCATAGAAGTAAGTTGAGTATGCATCTAGGAGCCACGAAGATGTACCAAGATTTGAAGCAGTTGTATTGGTGGCAAGGAATGAAGAGGGATGTCGCAGAATATGTATCATCATGTTTGACTTGTCAGAAGGCCAAAGTAGAACACCAGAGACCATCAGGAATGTTGCAACCTTTGTCTATTCCTGAATGGAAATGGGATGACATAGCAATGGATCTCGTCACGGGGCTACCAAGAACTCGGAAGGGTCACGACTCTATATGGGTAATTATTGATTGGCTTACAAAGTCGGCGCACTTTTTACCGATTAATATTAAGTACTCAATGGAGAAGTTGGCTCAGATATACATCAATAAAATTGTTAGACTTCATGGTGTACCATCCAGTATAATTTCTGATCGAGATCCACGATTCACATCAAGATTTTGGACTAGTCTACAAGAAGCCATGGGAACCAATCTACATTTGAGTTCTGCTTACCATCCACAAACTGATGGTCAGTCAGAAAGAATAATTCAGTCGTTCGAGGACTTGTTGAGGGCTTGTGTTCTAGAGCAAACTGGTGGTTGGGATGAATTTCTACCATTGATAGAGTTCACCTACAACAATAGTTTCCATTCGAGTATAGGGATGGCACCCTATGAAGCCTTATATGGGAGAAGATGTAGGACACCATTGTGTTGGTACCAGGATGGTGAAAGTACTGTGATAGGACCTGAATTTGTGCAGCAGACAACTGAAAAGGTAAAGATGATCCAAGACAAGATGAGGACAGCTCAGACGCGACAAAAGAGTTATGCAGATAAAAGGCGAAAACCACTGGAATTCGAAGAAGGTGATCATGTATTTTTACGTGTGACGCCTATGACTGGAGTTGGACAAGTAATTAAGTCGAGGAAGCTTACTCCTAAGTTTATCGGACCGTATCAGATACTTCGTCGGATAGGTCCGGTAGCTTATCAAGTTGCACTACCACCGTTTTTATCAAATCTTCATAATGTATTTCACGTATCACAACTACGGAAATATATTCCAGATCCAACTCACATTATCGAACCAGACACTGTACAACTAAAGGAGAACTTGACCTATGAGACAGTTCCAGTTAGGATTGAAGATCGAAGGATAAAGCAGCTTCGTGGAAAAGACATTTCATTAGTTAAAGTAGTTTGGAACGATGTAAGTGGTGAAGCCACATGGGAATTGGAAGAAAAGATCAGAGAGCAGTATCCGTTTTTGTGTTAAGTGTATGTCAAGTTTCGAGGACGAAACTTTATTTTAGAGGGGGAGAGTTGTAATACCCCAAATTCTGACCATATGAATAGTAATAGCAGAATTACACTATTTTGTATTTTTTGTGTGGTATAAAAATAATTTGACTGTTCTGAAATCATACTTGATCATGTTGTGTGATTTGCTCCTGGCTAGGAAAAATAATATTTTTCAGGCCGGGGAAATTCTGATCTGCCTCATTTGGAGACGGAGGATCTTACTAAACCCGAATCTGAGTGATTCAGAAAAGAATCTTTTAATTTTTAGAATCTATCTATAAAGATAAAAATGTTGTACTGATAAATATCTGTGGATATATTTATAGCAGTCGTTGCTATGAACGTTGGACCCGATAAGTTTTAATTAATAGAAAATGTGTTTAGAACATTTCTTGTAATTAAAATTAAAGTGAACCAATAGGATATAGTCAAAACAAATGGTTGGACTTTTCTAACCAATGAGAATTAGTCAAGGAAAGAAGCTTAGACTTCCTTGTGGACCATTAGATCTGAAGCTTGACTTAGAAGCTTTGATCTTCACCATTGATCCAATCAACGGTGTAAAACAAATCCTACCAAAACTATCAAGTAATGTTCACCATAGATAAGATTAATGGATAAGAATGAGTCAACAATAATTGCTTGACTTTTTCTTAGGAAACTAATTAACCTTAATTTAGTTGTCCTAATTATCTAATTAAGAAATTAAGTAAACTAACTTAATTAGGGATTAGTTATAACTTAATCTTTAATTTAATACCCTAATTCTAATTAGAGGTGATGATGCATGCTAAATATGTATTAGATGCATGCTAAATATGTTAAAATTAAATTAGTTATATACTTGAAGGATTAAGTAAGAATGGTTAGAAAATTAAACCCAATCAAATAGCTAATCAACTAACTAGTAATTAGGCTTGAACTAATAATGAATTAAGGACCTTAAACTCACCTAAACCACCATGGACCAGCAGCAGAATTTGGACGGTCCAGCAGCTGATTGGAGTAGCAGAATGGAGCTCCACGATCCAGCAGAAAACTTGGCCCAGCAGCAGCAACAAACGGCCCAGCAGTAGCAAAATGGGACGTCCAGCAGCAGCATCACGTTCAGCAATTTGTAAAGATTTCAAGTAATATTTGAATACTCAAATGTCATGCAAAGTCAAGCTTGTGACCAATGAGAAGTGAGTGTCCTTGTGCAATTAAAGAATGGATACTTAAGCAAGCAAAATGTTCACTCACGGTCATTCAAAAAAAAAAATAGCACGACAGCAGCTCATGTACCAACTGGAAGATTGGACAAATAATCAATTAAATCTCTTTATTTATCCTCACAATTTCACTCACGGCAGCAGCTAGAAGTAGTGGATAATTATGCAAGTGAATTTCTTATTTTTCTCACCATATGACTCACGGCTGGCAGCTGTCTTCATGCAATTAAAAATGAGATAATCACTCAAGTAATTCTTCCAAATGTTACAAGTTACTACACGGCTAGCAGCCTTCCCAAAACGTCCTCACCCTTCACTTTTTACTTTTCAAACATAAGCCTAATTCTCTCAAAGTTCCAAGGGAAACTCACGTATCTTCCTTCCATCTTCTTCTTCCAATCGGTCACCATTTCCAAATCACACCATCCATCCTTTTAAACACTCATCTCTTGGTTTGTTTTAACTTAAACTCTACTCTAATCATTTCTTCTTCATAAGGTTTTGTCACAAAACCCATTCTATCTTGTTCAAAGCTTCTTCAACTTTCTCCTAAAGAGGAGGTGAACAAAGTCTCAAGGAAAGGGGGAAAGCTTAGAAAGCTTGTCTTCAAGAGGTTAGAGGGAGACTCAGCCTTACCACCCATGTTCTGGTAGTATGAGGATGGTTTAGTCGGTGAAAATCCTTAAGGATTTATTCACCTATTGTTTGAGGTTCTTGGACTGTATTGATTGGATTGTATTGAGATGTGCTTGATTGTGTTTCTATGTTTGGATTGTATTTGGGATGTGACTGCTTGTGTTTCTATGTCTGCACGTGTAGTATCTGTGAGATCGATTTTATTTCGATTCTTGCTCGTATGCTATAATGCTTAAGGAACCGATAATATGTGTATGTGTATGTGAAATTTACATGTATGTGAAATTTTAAATTTTATGAGGAAGGGCTCAATTGGAAATGCCATGGAAATATGGGGTCATTATGTAAATATAAAATTTTGAGGGGTTATAGTGAAAATACTTGTATTTTGAGGGATGAAAATGTAAATTATGTGTTTTGAGGGACGAAAGTATAATTAATCTGTTTTGAGGGATGAATATGTAATTATGTATTTTAAAGGACTATTTTGCAAATATGAGAAAAATACAGTAAATTTTAATATTAAAATGAGTAAAACAATAATTCGATTTAAAATGTATGAAAAATAGTTACGCGATTGAAAACACCGAAAAATCACTATATGATTTGAAAAGGCTATTTAATTGAGTCGCGAGTGAGAAAATACGAAAATATGATTACGCGATTAAATTACAAGTAATATATTCTTTGTTAAATTATTATATGAACCCCGCACATGGGATATCAATGGAAATTGTGAATAGTGCATAGTACATGCATTGAAAAGGTCCAAAGGATTTGTGTAAAGCAAGTTGCCTAGGAGAGATTACACCACCGAGTGGGTGCGATAAGCGTAGTGTAGGTCACTGATTGACCTTGGGGGCATTGGGGTGCGGGTTGCCTACAATGGACAGTTGGTAGCTCTTCTGTACCGTGGGTTAGACCGATGCAACACACCAATGATCCGGACCGAGACACTATCCCTAATCATGATTTGTTAAAGACGTCGTGCATGTGCTAGATGTGCAGAAAATGAGCACGTGGTCTGAAGCATGTTGGTGCCGACAGATCTTTTCAGTCATTCTCTCCGACTTGAGTTGTAGCTCCATAGAGTAGGATATTGAGTCAGTGTACATTGCATTTACATTTGCATTCATAGATAAGATATCATTGTAATTCTTGCTTGTAGTAATTAATATATTAAATACTTGAGTATTGAAAATAGTATAATCGTAATTCTTGTTTATTTCCTGTGTAATGTTGAGATATAATGTTAGTGGCATAACTGTAATTATTATTATTTATTTCCTGTGCAATTATGATATATGATGTTAGTGGCATAATTGTAATTATAGTATGATTGCTGTATGATATTTTGGATGTGATTATCTTCATTGCTACCATACTGGTACTGGCGTAGGTGATCTCACCTCTTGTATGTATATATTGTATTATGTTTACCCGTGTTAAGACATCGAGCCAGCCGTAGAACGAGAAGCAGAGGAAGGTCCAGATTCTGTTGAAAATCTCGAGTTTTGATGGCGGTGGAGATCCCTAGCTTTCTGGGTTACATGAGACTGACATTCATCGGAGGGGACGAGGCATGGACTGAAGATCTTGAGAGAGAGAGTATATATTATCTGAGAGATGTAAATATTAGATTGAGTAGGCTACAGTCAGGGAACCCTTACTTTTCTGTTACTATTTATGTACAATTAGAGTTCCCTATATCCATTAGGCAGCATTGGGGAGCGTACTATCGCACCCCTAGAGAGAGTAGTGTTGTATCGTCCGCTCGGACATTTCCTCCCCGGACTTTACGTAGAGTTGGAATTCCCCCACCCGGGGAATCTGAGGAGGACCCATCTGAGGGTCCGGCTACTTCTGAGGGCTCAGCTGCCTAGTAGTACTTGGGCAAAGATGTCAATGTAAATAGTGTTTATAATTTTTGGAGTGACTAGTTTGTAATATTTACAGTATGATAGTGTTAAAGGCTTGTATATGTATAACAAGAGACTTGTATATGTATAAATGATGTAAATTATTTGTAATGATGCTGTGATGTTTTATTTTCTGCTAAGTTTATTTTCTGCTAATTAAGAAATTTTGCAACTCGTATTTTTCTCCTATAAAGTACGTTATCTATAAAAGGGTAATCTGGAAATTTTGTAACATAAATGTGGCATCCTAAGGTGGGTGTTACACAAAACATTCATGAGGTAACATGTCTTCACATCTCAAACCAACGAGCAAGGAAACTTCAATTGAAAAGCATGAGTCAAGAATGATAGATCTTCATAAGATTCACTCTCAATCTCTCAAGTGTTTAAAAGGTAGGTATTTCACTCAATTCAACCCATGAAAATTGCACTACCATAAGCTTACTTATCTTCTACTTCTCTACTACTCAGAACACATGCACACACAAATCATGAGGACTTTATTCAAGGTTGTAATGGGGTCAAGGTAAAGGAGGAGGTAATATGGATATGACAAGTTAAATACCAGAGAATAAAAGAGCAAAAGAGCTGAGTTCAATTAACAAGCATGAAAGTTTATCCCAACTCCACCTAATACAAATTTCCTTTACATATTCTTTTCCTTTTCTTTATTACCTTGTTGACCTTCTTCTTTTTACATTTTTTTTGTTGATTTTTTTATGATTTTTTTAATTATAAAAAGAACATCATATATACATTTTTTTAACCATTCTGCATACACACCTCCACACTTGTTCAAGAACTCATCGAATGACAAAACTAATGTTCTCTTAATGTATGCATATTCATGCATATTCTAGCTATTTGATTAAAGTAGCTATTTCAAGAAAAATGCCTCAATCATATTCATGTACGCATATGAAAATGTAGTATCAAAAAGAATCAAAGCAAGTTCTAGAGCAACAATTTCATGAGTGAAATTCAACAAGAAAGAAAAGAATGGTACAAATATTCAATCCATTCATCAATAGGCTCAAAATCTCACAAGGCATAATTCCATCATTCTCAGTCCACCAATTCAACATCCATAACCAAGCATGTGAATTTTAAGAAAGAAGACAATTTACTCAATCTTACAAATTTCCCTGAATTTGAATTGCTACTTCCACACAAACTAGTTACTGCCCCAACTAAGATGCGTCTCAAGAGTAAAATTACCTCCAGAGCAAAATTTACTCCTTACTCTGCCATCCTTAACTGGTTTAGTAGTTACTGACAAACATATAAACACAACAAACATATTAATACACACACTTCCTAAAATTTTTTTTTTACACGACTCTACACACAACAAACATAAACACACTATTTTTTTTATACACTTTTTTTACACAACTATCATTCCCTCTAACTAAATCACAACATCTCAATGTTAAAAAATAGAAAGGAAATAGATAGAAGATAGTACTTGTTACCGCAATTACTGAAAAGAGAAATCTCACATAAATATAAATAGAAACAGAGTATGATGAACAAAACCAAAGCTTGTAATTATTTAAACAATTAGAGTGTCTGAACTGGCTTGTTTTTCTTACTGCTTCCCGCAACATTTCTTTCTGACCAATCTATCTAAGCTGCTACTGGATCAGGGCTGTCATAAGAAGAAGATATACAAGAAAATATATACATGTAGTTGTGATTGTGGCTCACATCTTCCTCTAGTTTTACGTCCAGTAACGGCTTAAACGCCTTCTATGAGTCGAGGATAAGCTTCCCATCCAAATTTCTTATAAATTGACAAATAGGGTCTTTTTGAGTCAGATTCCCAAGACTGTAATGCGCTTACTTGCCTTTGAAGAGATTCCACAAATTAATAAATTCACACTGCACAAATTCACAACAATGCGTCTTAAGAGTCAAAAAGATTTCACCTAATGACTCCTTACTCAGGCCATTCTTTAATGAAAAATATTTTATCTTTTTTTATTTGCGAAAACCATCCACAAAGAACAATTTCGCTCGTTACAAGAAAAATTGACAATTTTGACATACCAAGACATGAAATTAAAAATTCATCAGAGAAAAAAATCATTGGTAGGTGTAATTTAAAAAAAAAAAGTGAGCCTATTGTAAGTATGGACAAAACATTTTTGGCTCATTTTGAATTCTTGAAGCAACAAAATCCATCGTATCAACCTAGGTTTACAAAAACTTGTTGAGAAAATCGACGAATGACCAAAAGGTCAAAATAAAGTTGACTATTTAAAAAGAAAAGAAAAACAAACACTAAGACACACGAAATTAGAAGAAAAAGAGAAAACAAAGTTTTTTTTATTTTTTTGTATTTTTTTGTATTTTTATTTTGAAATGAAAACACATGAAATTAGAATACTAGGGATCAGACTTCACTTGATTCAATAATCTATCATAGACAATAGAGTAGCTTTGGGACCTTCCTTCTAATCAATTTCTAATCATTCAATTGATGGGAAGAATCAGTAATTAAAAACATTTAAAGACATGACTTTTACTCTATGGATTCTCATGGAAAAATGTCACAGTTCTCCCACACAACCTATAATCTCCATTCTTAGATGATTATAAATCATGACACTTTATTATTTATGGTCTAGGTCATATGCAAACATTTTGGGTTACACATATACCCACTAGATCAATTTATGAGTGGCCAATTCATAAAAGCATTATGAACCATAATAGGCACTCAAATTGAGTAGAAAAGAAATTGATTAAAATTCCAATCTTAATACATGTCGATTGAATCAAGTTACGTTTTCACCCTAAAAACACACAAGACAAAAGAAAAGAAAAGAAAAGAAGAAAAATAAAAATATATACAAAGATGTGGTATAAACCACCACCAAATAAATTTTACAAAGTGTGGAATAAACCAACCACCAAATAAAAAAATAAAAAATGGTGTGCTAGAAACCAACCACGAAATAAAAAAAAATTAACAAAGGTGGAGTAATAAACCAACCACCAAATATATATATTAACACTTAGTAAATAAATATTAACAAAAGTGTGGTATAAACTAACCACTAAATAAGTTAATAAGCAAAAAATAAATAAAAAGTTAGTATGCAGATAAATTAAAATGTTAGAAGCGAGTAAAGTAAAAAGTTAGATAGTTAGTAAGAAAGTTAGTAAGTTAGTAAACAAAAATAAATGACAAAAAAAATAACAAAAATAAATGACAGAAAATAAATAACCAAAAAAAAATAAAGTGCTAGAAAATAAAATACAGAAAATAAAGTGCAAAAAGTAAATTTAAAATATGAAAATCAGAGAATCGGCAAGCCGATTTTTTGCTCCAGCGAGAGAGAAGAGAAGAAGAAAGATTATTTCATTAATGATTGCAGATTATAGAGAGATTAGGGAGAGTTTCTCCTGCTAAGTTAGTACGTTAGTAATAAAAGAGAGAATTTCTCTCACTATTAATATGTACAAGAATTAAAAGGGAGAGATTTCCCCCACAAAGTTAGTATATACAAAAATTAAAAGGGAGAGGTACCCCCACTGTACAAAAATTAAAAAGAAGAATTACCTCCACTGTTAATATATACAAAAAATTAAAAGGGAGATTTTCTCCCACAAAATTAGTATGTACAGAAAATAAAAGGGAGAGTTTCCCCCACTAAGTTAATATGTACAAAAAAATAAAAGGCTTAACTTTTTTTTTATTTTTATTATTTTTGGTTTTTTTTTTCTTTCACGTGGGAGAGCCTTGTCCACCAATTCTTTTTTTTTTTTTCGGTGGTCACACTCGTGATCACCTTTTTCATTATTTTTCAAGGGGGACAACCTTGTCCCCCATTATTAATTTTTTTTTGTCCTTCATTTTTTTATTTTTTAATTATTTTTTTGGTTTTTTTTTTTGGGTGGTCACAGTGTGACCACCTTCTCTTTTTTTTTTTTTTTTTTTAAATTTTTGTTTTTTAAATATATAAACTTTTTTTTACTTTTTACTTTTTTTACTTTTTTACTATTCACACTATTTTTTTTTTATTTTTTTATTTTTTAAATATTATTATTATTATTATTTAATTTTTTTTTTTTTTAACTATTTATACTATTCACACACTATTCACACTATTTATACTATTCACACTATTCATTTAATTTATTATTATTATTATTATTATTTTTTATTTTTTTAACTATTCATACTATTTACGTTACTATTCACATACTATTCACGCACTATTCACACACTATTCACACACTATTTACTTTTTACTATGTACAAAAATATTTACACTAAAAATTTATTCTTCAAATCAAATCCCCGGCAACGGCGCCAAAAACTTGATGCACACTTTTTAATTGTCACATTTGCAAACCCAAGTGCAGGTTGTCTCAAGTAATAAATTTCTCGGTGAGTCCGAGGTCGATCCACAGGGAATTGATGAATATTAATTATGGTAAGGTAAACATTTTGTTGCTATGGTAAAAAATTATTTACTTGGATAAAAAGATCCACTCTTGGTAAATAAAGTAACAGTAAGATTAATTCATTTTATAACTTAATTAGAATCCTCGCAACATGGAGGTTCCAATCGGAAAATACAACATTAAAAGTCCATTAAAATAATATACGTAATTATATTATGTTTCCTTTGATCATCTATTAATATCATCACTCATAAATGGGATCAAGCATTCACTGTGTCAATATTTTATCTATAACAAATCAAGATCTCCACTTTACAAGGAGGATTTCTAAATTGATTGGAAACAAAATACAATACGAAATAAAATAATATACATAATTATATTATATTTTCTTTAATTATTACCACCACTTGTAAATGGGTTAAAGCATTTATTGTGTCAATAATTTGTCTACAATAAATCAAGAACTCCTCTTTACAAGGGTAATTTCTAAATTATCAGAAACAAAATATAACACGCATAATAACTACTTAAAAATATAAATCATTAAAGCACAAGAGAGGAATAAATCTAACCTTATTTTATTACCAAGAGCTTCACACTTTAACCCAAGTAGACTGGAACTTATTTACACATAGACTAAAAGAAAGAAAAAGATAAAAAGAGAGAGAAAAGAAAAGTGAAGGGAGGAGGAAGAGAGCCTGGGCACTGCCCAGAAGCCCCTCTGTCTCTCTCCCCGAATTGTGAATTGCAAATGAAATGCAAATGCCTATTTATAGGCAATTGAAATTACTGTAGCTTGTAATTTTGAATTGCAATTTGGAGCTACAGTAGCTACAGTAGCTGCACATCAGAAACTTAACGATTAAGTTTCTGACGTTTTATTTTATTTTATTTTTTTGAATATTTTAATAATTGAGTAAATGCACATCTGTGTGTCCAATTTTCTTCATTTTTGAGAGAAGTGGTTTTCATGAAAGTTGTAGGCCTGAATATTTGCTTTAAAATGGCTTTGGTTTGAGTCCAAAATCATGCCTAGAACTCAAGATATGATCCAATTACTGTAAAATGTTTAGACCCAATTTCAACTCCTCTGTTTTGACTTCAAAGCCCAATATCACCTCCAAGGAGTCCGATTCTGAAAAAGTATTCAACATGAAAGTTGTAGAGAATTGTCTTAGCTTTCTACAAGACCAAAATCACATCAATCAGATATTTTCAACTCAAGTTATAGCCAGTTTACTAAATACTGCCAAAGAGATAATTAATATTAATTTATGTAATAATTTATTTAATTGTTTAATTCGGCTCAAAATCATAAAATGTGTCAAAATCAACTTAATTAAGCCTAATTGAACCTTAAGAAGCCTAGTGAGAGGATTACAAAATGTATAAAATACAGTGTTATCAGTTACAAAACTGGAAGTGCATCACTTGCATGCTGCACTGTGCAACACCTTGCACCGCAGTGCAAGCAATAGAAAATGGATTCTATAGAATTTTGCAGATCCGGGTATTGTTCCATTGGAAACTTACCCCTCCTCTAATCACTCAAACTTCACATCCAAGTGATTTCCAACCTTACACATGGTCCATTTACACATTCCAACTCATATACGACTTTAATTTCACTTAATCAAACAACTATGAATGAATCAATGACTTTAAACCTAAAACCCCATTATCATCTCAAATGGATACCAAGGGAGACTAAGAGCTTAAAGGTCATCTTAATACATTCAATAACTCAATAATCAATTCATCCTCAAGTTCTCTAACAAGATTCAAGCCAAAAATATCAAAACACACTCAAAACCTAAATCCTAACATCAAGCCAAAACTCATGAACAAGAAGATGTCTCTTTAGAACCTATTAGAAAGCAAATCTAGGAGAACATTTCATCGAGGTTTAGTCAAACACCGAAAGGAATGCTTAAGTTTGATGATAGACTATGCGTACCTAATAAATTGGAATTGAGGCAAAAGATCTTGGAAGAAGCCCATAGAAGTAAGTTTACCATTCACCTAGGTGCGAATAAAATGTATAGGGATCTTAAGAAAAGATTTTGGTGGCCTAAGTTAAAAACAGACATAGCAAGGTATGTGGCCTCATGTTTGACTTGTCAAAAAGTGAAGATAGAACACCAGAAGCCTTCAGGACCCCTTCAACCCTTAAGTATCCTAGAATGGAAGTGGGATAAGATCACCATGGATTTTGTGATGGGATTACCTAGAACACCACTAGGTCATGATTCAATCTGGGTTATAGTAGACCGACTTACCATGAGTGCTCATTTTCTACCCGTTAGGTCAAACTATTCCCTAGAAAGGTTAGCACGACCTTATGTTCAAGAGATAGTAAGGTTACATGGTATACCTTGTAGCATTACATCAAATAGAGACCCCCGTTTTACCTCTAGATTTTGGGTGTGCTTCAAAAATCTTTTGGGAATAGAATTCAACTTAGTACAACCTATCACCCTAAACAGATAGATAATCTGAAAGGACTATACTAACCTTGGACGATATGTTGTGAGCTTGTATTCTCGAACAATGAGGAGTTTAGGATAGCCATTTACCATTAGTGAAATTTTCCTACAATAATAGTTTTCACTCCAGCATAGGAAAGGCCCCTTACGAGGCCCTGTATGGAAGGAAATATAGATCACCCCTTTTGCTGGTATGAAACTAGAGAAAGATCTATGTTGGGACCAGAATTGGTACAACAAACAACAGAACAAATCAGGATAATTTAAGAGAAATTGAAGACTGCTCAGAGTCGACAAAAGAGTTATGCTCATCGAAGAAGAAAACCCCTAGAATTCAAAGAAGGGGAATATGTCCTCATTAGAGTATCTCCTGTGACTGGACTTCATTAGGTTTTGAAAGAAAATAAGATAAGTCCCCTGTTTTTGGGTCCATATCAGATTTTAAATTGGATCGGACCAGTTGCTTACCATGTCGCCTTACCACCACAACTCTTTAACCTTCATAATGTATTTCATGTTTCTAAACTCCAGAAATACATTCCCGATTCTTCTCATGTACTAACCCCTGAATCTATAATGCTTAAAGAAAATTTATCTTTCGAAATTAGCCCAGTACGGATCATTGACAGTCATAAAAAGTAGCTTTGAGGTAAAATGATTCCCCTAGTTAAAGTGTTATGGGAAGGAGCGGATGATCAAGAAGCCACATGAGAACTAGAAGCAACCATGAAGAAGGAATACCCTCATTAGTTTCAAGGTACGTAAAATTTGGAGGGCAAAATTTTTTGTTTGTAGGGGAGAATTTAACATCCCAATATTTTTAAATACGGTAATGTGTGATCTTAAGAATTCTTAGACTAGCTTATTCAAAGAATTAGGTTTAAATCAAGATTTAGTTTTTAGGAAAGCAAAAATTTAATTTGAGATGGATTAAGAAGTTTTTAATTTAGGTAAGGTTTTTCAAATCCATCCTAAGGTCATGGTAATGACCTACAAGACCAACCCTTGATTTCATAAATCTCAAAACACATTGTCAAGCCTTGGAAAGTGATTTTTATCAAGTTATAACTGCAAGCAAACATAAGGATAAATATTAATTCTTCAATGAAGGATGATTTAAGGAAGTGATCATAACATAGTGAAGAAGATTAGAGTAACCAAGAAACTAGCATATAAAGTAAGGAAATTAGTAAACTAAGCAAGCATTAGAGATAAAAATAAGATGATGGTACATGGCTACAAAAAGAAAATGGAGCAAAATTGAGACATGGATGTCATGCACACAAGGTGTTAGCCATGGCAACCATTACCCAAGAAGGGGGGTGAATTGGGTGATGACTAGTTTTAATGCAACTTTGACAAATAATGCATTTTGAATCATTCAATTAATAAATACAGCGGAATATGCACAACAAAGGTATAACTATTATAGATTACTCAACTACAACTTGAAGTATATGGTAAATCAAGCAAATAAGCTAAATATCAAGTTCAACTCAATTATATATAATTAAAGCGCAAATGTAAAGAAGATAGAGTTGAGAGAAGCAAACACAAGGTTTATCCTGGTTCAGCCACCAATCCACTTGTGACCTACGTCCAGTCCTCAAGCAACCGCTAGAGATTTTCCACTATATCTTCAAGCTTCAATAGGTGCTTGACAACCTTTACAATTGAGAGCACTCAACACACCTTGAGATACCTCACCCTTGTACTTGAGCCTTAAACAGGGATACTTCACCCTTTATAACTTTTAAGGGATGCCTCACCCTCAAGGGATACCTCACCTTTTTCTAACTTTGAGAGATGCCTCACTCTTTAAGGGATACCTCACCCTTTACTCAAGAGGAATACCTCACCCTCTCAAAACAAAGATTAAGATGAAGAGAAAGAATATAAACTCTCATAAGAGTAGATATACAACTTCAAGAACAAAGTATAGATGATAGAAAACTCTCTCAAGAGTGGATAATACAAATTGAAGCTCTATGGGTATCAAGGATTCACACTTTAAAGCTCAAAATATGATTTTGATGTTTCAAGGATCAATTCTAGTGTTCTTAAAGTGTATAAGCTTCATACAACACTTATATATAGCCCAAGTGATAAAATAGTCGTTGGTAGTGTTTAAAAATATTTTTTTATGAAAACTAGCCATTTATAGCCATTAGAAACATTCCTGGGCACTTGGTAATCGATTACAAGCTTTATGTAATCGATTACAAGCTTTCTAGGCACTTTGTAATCGATTACACACTTCCTGTAATCAATTACACGGCTTTTGTCAACGTTGTAATCGATTACATGACTTGTGTAATCGATTACAACATTTCTGAATTTGAAAACTGATTTTAAAAGGTCATAACTTCTTCATTTCTTATCCGATTAAAGCAAATGACCATTCATTGAAAAGATATTTGAGTCTATTTTTATATGAAATAAGTTTCAGAACAAACTCAAAGTATTTTAAAAGATACAATTAAATTAGTAACTAAAGGTCAGTTTTGTAAAACTCAAACTTGACTGTTTTTGAAAACTAAATTTAAATGGTCATAACTTTTTCATTTCTTATCCATTTAAAACAAATGACCACTCATCGGAAAGATCTTTGAGTCTATTTTCATATGAAAGAAGTTTCACAACAAAACGCAAATTAGTTTGAAAGTTATGATCAAAAGAGTAACTAAATGTCAGTTTTACAAAACACAAACTTGACTAATTTTCACAGATTTGAAATACCACCAAGGCTAACTTTCCAAAAACATTTTGTTGGGCATTTAAGCATTTTAGAAACACTTTTAAAGATGTTAAAAACTTATTTGAGCTTAGTGTGATTCCCATTTACCTTTACACAAGATCTAAGTTCTATAAGCTAAACTTGAAGAGTTTTAGGACTTGATCTTTGCACTTCCATTCCTTTCTTGTTTGGTATCATCAAAACCATTGCTTTAGTCAATGTCAATTACACAAGGCAACACACACTAGTCAAGAAAAGGAAGCATATTCTCTCAAATTTCAAGAGAAAGCCACGGCAATGGACACTTGTAGGGCTGCATGTTCACTTCTAAGCCAAGTATGCAACATGCACACTCCCCTTCATGCAACATGCCACGGCCAAGCCACTTGTTGCAGCTCGAAAGTGAATTTCACATACTCAAGGACAAGTGGGCTACTACATGAGTCTTGAATCATACAAATTGCCACCTCTTTGGTCATCAGAAGATGCTAATACCAAGTGTGCTACATGCACTCCTTCAAGGCATGCAAAATGCCATACCATCATCTATGGAAACCGCTCCACACACGGCAAGGACAAGCGGCCAGCAACATGCCTTCATTTAAGCATGCACACGACACCTAACCAAACCATTCAAGGAGATGAAACAAATGTGCAGCATGCACACTCTTTCACATGCAGAATGACACCTTTCTAAAAGCTATGTTGAGTACCAAGACAAGTGTGCAAGCATCCACACTCCCCTCCATGCAAAGTGCCACGACCCCAAGGTACTTGTGCAGCTCTATGAAGAGCAAGTTGACACCTTTCTCACGGCCAAGACATTTGTGAAGTTGCATGCTTCCCATCTCATGCAAAGTGACACTCAAGCCTAGATGGAATCATTCCTAGTCTACCATGAAAGGGGGCTTCCGAGACATTTCTTTCATTTCACCTAACCTCATTTCTTTCATTTCGTGATTTGAGAGACATTGAGATGTCTCCCAATCCATCCTTTCAAGTCATCATCCATGGATACTCATCTTACTTCTTCAAAAGCCACCTCAAGCCTAAAGCCTACCCTAGCCCCTTAGCAATGATGGCAGCCACGACTATGCCCAGAAGAGGAGAGATCATGATAAGAGAAGTGATATTAAAGAGCTTGAGGCTTCTCAAGCAACTTTTGGGCAGCATACGTTTTAAGCATAAACCATTTCTAAACCGCAAGACTTCTAGAGATGCACCTACTTTTCCCTTCCCTCTGCCTCTTATCATCTCATTCTTCTTTGTTCGTGATCCTTTGAAGGCTAAAGATCAACACCCTCTCGGCTTGGAAGGAGAACCAAGGTAGGAAAAATGGGGGCAATGTTCTCTACATCTTTTCTTCATCTTGTAACTTAGTCCTTATTCTTTCTAATTCTATTTCTTCACTTCTTCTTTTAGGATAGCTTCTATTTTGTTCGGTTTACCAAATTATTAATGTTTTACATCACTAACCATGTTGTGTTTCTATCATAAAATAAATTAGAACTCATAATATGAACTTATTCTCATGATTGAATAAACAATTTTCAAGAAACACTATGCTGTCCCACTTTGATTTTATACTAACTTAAATAATCTATACTTCCAAGTTAAATGATTTTTGAAGCGGAAATAAGAAGATACTTTTAAGGGGAGTGTACTCCTTGAACTTGGAATTTCTTGGACTTAGTTACCTATGCTTGATTGTGGAGTTATTGAATGGTTTGAACATAGTTACCTATGCGTGATTATGGAGTTATTGAATTGTTTGAACTTAGTTACCTATGCCTTGCTTGGAATTTCATGGACTTAGTTACCTATACTTGATTATGGAATTTTGAACCGATGCATGACCCATGCTTGATTTTGGAATTTTTGTACTTGACCATCTATGTTTGAATTAAACATGAAGACCATTAGACATGATGATGGATGAGGCCGTGAGCTTTGTGACTTTTGAACTCTTTGACATAATTTTCTTTTTATGATGGCTGAGGGCCTTGAGACTTGTTGGAGTCCTTGGTAAATGTTTAATTATGAGATAAAACAAGTTAAAACATTAAAGAAACAATTCCTTGGGATAAGCAGACATGAAGATAGGTGAGGAGTAGATTGGGAGGGTTCTGAAACCCTGTGGGAGTAACATGTCATTATGACTTCACGGGTCCAGGTAGGACATGGAATTGGTATTCTAGCAGTGTATGATCGTGTCCGGAAATGGCGTTACATCCGACAGACCCTTTTTTCTCCAAGACGATTTGGAGAACATGCAGGTGGGAGCATGTGTACTCTCGTTCACCCGCTTTCCCAGTGGAGCACTCCATGGAGTTAGAGTAAGAGAAAGAGTAATCAGTAAAAGACTTCTAAAATCTATACTTGTTTCTCTTGTTTTCACATGTCTTAATTATCTCAGTTACTATTTGTTATATTGATTTTTATCATGTTGCTATGGGCCGCCTTATAATGCTTATGATGTAACTATAATCTTGGATGTTCACACATATGCATTTAATTTCTCTTGATCCTTGTTAATCTCTAACCTTTGCTTTATCTTGTAGAGAAGACATTTTTGAAAGGTCAAAGGAAAATGTTTTGGGGATCAGAATTTTCTAAAGGCAGAATTATTTACTCATTAATGAAAAGATTTTTTTCTTTAAAAATCGATTCCCCTGAAATACCATTAGTTCTATTTTTACTGTTTTTCCTACAGAGAAATTGGTTTCTCACCCCCTTTGATATATTCGTGATATTTTAGACCCTTAGATATGAGTTCCATAGTGATTTGGCTCAGTGAAGGACGACAACAGTATGACTAGGAAATACAGCTTTTTACCTTCGAGGGCCAGGTCACCATCCAAGTACAAGTGTCCACCCATCCGGGGTGTGGGACGGTCACAATAACCGACCATTTCACCCTTCAGCTTGTTATGCCTTCTTGGTGATCCCCTGCTGCACCTTTTTCCGTCACCCTGTTTCCACTAGTTCCACTTTGGTTTCCTCCCATGTGAACTACTTGAAGGGAGGAATTGTGTTATGATAATAGTTTCTTTTTATGACGGTTGTAGTTGACCCTGTGAGGTCAAATTTTACTTTTGGGAAAACTATAACCTTAACCGCGACTGTTGAACCACTAATGCCACTCGTTTAAGTTTCTCATTAATGATATCAGTTTCTTCCTCTTAAATATTCACTTGTTTTATTCACGATTGTTTAACTGTTAAAAAGCTTTAAATCGTAAGAGTCTCTAGTAATAACTGTAACACCCTCTTTATGGTATCACATTTTAGACCATTTCCTTATAATTAATTACCCAAATTATAAAATATTTAATATTATTGTAATATAGATTTCAAAATTTCTTTTTCGCGGATAACAAAAACTTTACTGCTTTAGAAAAAAAAAACACAAGATATAAAGACTAAATAAAACACATCCCATATACACATCATAGATTAGTAACAACTTAATTACATGAAACTTATGTACTCTAAAACAATATATAATTACCATATAAAAACTCGACGTGGCCTAAGCCAAAACAACTGGAAAGTAAGGTCCTGAACTAGATCCTTTCCCGAATCCTCCACAGGCACATTCTCCAATTGAGACGTGTCTCTACGGATAGGAGTCCGAGCAGTTGACTCCGTAGAGTCTTCACTAGGCAAACGATGAGCAATGTCTCACAGTTCTCTAATAGGCATGGAGAACTCTACATGTACACAAGCATTATATGCAATAGTAAGGGTTCCATGGTAGGTCTCACTCTAGGATAGAGTCACCTCTCCTATATATCTAAAACGTTGAGTATTTGAGTCGACATGCTAGGCATCAGTGCCTCCGTGGAACTGCACTCACATATAATCAGAGAAATTCTTCCTTGCAGCCATTGCAAATTGATCAAATAGATTCAATCTAGCACAAACCTAGGTGATCCAACCTCGTCCTTCTTACGGTCTTTATCAAACATAAACATAAAAACATAATAAACAAACAATATAGCAAAGAGGTGAGAGTCCCTACATCAATACCAGTATGATAGTATAAAAAATGATAGCAAACATACAGATATAGTAATTAACACAATGTACCATATTATATTTCACAGTGAATCATATTATCATTTGACAGAATAACTATCATACCATAGATAAAATATCAAATAAACATAATTATCTTATCAAGATGCTGACCACTAATGCATATGCACACAAACTCATTCCTATCCCATAGAGCTAAACACAACTTCGGAGAGAATGATCCAGAATATATGTTTGTCACTCGGCTGTCATGGCCAAAAGTGCTATAATATATCAATTTATCAATGTGCACATCAAGGCATTGTATAAAACATTCTACACCAGATCGTGATTAGCGATAGTGTCTCGGTCCGGATCGTCGGTGTGCTTGCATTGGTCTGATCCATGGCACATGTGCGCTAACAACTGGCCATTGTGGAAAACCCGCACCCCGACGCTCCCAAGGTCTACACTTGACCTACACTACAACCATCACACCCGTACTTATGTGTAATTCAATTTCCTAGACACATAGCCTTAATCAAATAAGCAGACACGCTTTTTTATGCATGATGTATGATTCAAATACACATACTGTCATTAATCACACAGTATTTCATATTCACACGCCGTCACTTGGCGGTATCATTATTCAACATCACGAGGCCCACCACAATAGCCCGACAGCAAATTGCTATAATTTTGAATTGCATAAACATTTTATCATGTTTTCACAATTGCGGAACTTTTTTCTTATGTTTTCAAATCGCATAATTTTTTTCCAACGTTTTCTCAATCGCATAAAAATTTTAAAACGTTTTCATAATCGTGTAGCTAAAAATCACTGTTTTTAACTCACGTAAGAGTTTTTCTACATATTTTCAATCGCGTAAAATATTTTTTACATATTCTAAGCTCAAAATAAGATTTTTCTCATTTAATATCAAAGTTGGACTTTAATTCCATTATTTCCATAATAAACCCTCTTTAAATAATATTTTCAATATTTTCTCATTAAAAGCTATATTTTCTACTGTTTCCCATAAAACTACTTTTCCTTGATTAAATTGGAATATTACAGTTCAAAATTTTCTAATGCGCTACAAATCCTAACGGGTGAGTTATACATCAGTAAATTTTAAGTTTCAACTTTTATTTTACTTCATGACTTAATTATGCTAAGTTTAATTCTAAAAAGTAGATTACTTTCTTTTTAGATCTAAAACCCATCACACTAATTTCTTATCAATTAAATACCTAAGTTTACACTTAGTAAATTAATTTTGGATCTAGGATATCAAAAATTTATATGTTGGCCAAAATTGCATCATAGGCTTCTCAAATCATATTTAATTATCTTCTATCACTTTATTATTTTCAAAAACCTTTTAAACTAATTTTTTGTCATAAAATCATTTAATCCATGATTAAGAAAATAATTTAGGACACTTTGTTCCCATAGTGATGTTGAGGCCGTGAGCCTCTAGGGTTCTTTGGACCCTTCATGCACTTTCCCATCATGTGAATCACATCCTACTTTATACAAGAATCATCATGCCTTCTTTATCACATATTCAAGCATGTAAAGCATACCAATCACATATTCAAGTATAATTTCAAAGCTATAAAGCATACTAATCACATCATCACAAACAAGTAAAGGTTAAACAATCAAGTGAATAAATCCTTATGGATTTTTCACCACAAACAAGTTATTCCCTCACCACCAACACTTGGTTGATGAGGTTAATCTCCCTCTTCCTCAAGGAAGACAAAAACCCTTCAAGTTCCTTTTTCCATGGATTTTGGGAAGCACCCTCAAGAAACCCTAACAAGCTTAAACAAATCTTAAAGTCACAAACCAAGCTTAAAAGTAAGAAACCATGCATCAATCATGGTTTAGAAATTCAAGAATGAAACTTAGGAACAAGAAATCAAGAAGTTACCCTTAGAAGTAGAATCTTTAACTTGATTTTCAAAGTACCAAAAGGTTGAATTAGATGAAACTCTCAAGATAAAAAGTGTTTAGAATTGTGTCTTTTAGAAAATAGGATAGGATGAAATTATGGAAGCTTGGAAGTTGGTTTTTGGTGTGGAGGTCGTGAGCTCTAAGAGGAAGAGAGAATGGAGTTTTTGGTTGTTCTTGGAGTTCTTGGGAGAGAGAGAAAAAGATGATAGTTTTCCTTTGTCACAAAGTGTAGAAAATGAAATGAAAATTGCCATGTTTCAAGTGTATGGCCGTGTAGTTGGATGAGTAGGAAAACTAAGGCTTGTTTAGCAAGATAAAATTCTATCAAATGGACTCACATGGCCTAGGTCATCAAGTTGTCATCTATTGATCATAAAAGATGGTTCAATAACAACTTAGAACCTCCTAGTAACCGTGTGACTCAATGGAAAGGCTAACTAAGTTTTGATTTCAATTAGTTTCTAGTTACATCCAGTTTAGGTAGTTAGTTCACTTAGGCTAACTTAGTTAGGTCATTTTGTTACATAACTAGCTATCTAGTTACTAGATTATGTCATGCATTTGTCATGCATTGATCATGCCTTCTAGATGACTCTAGATACTTTCTTGTAACTATAGATTCTAAGTATTAGCAAACTAAGTTAGTTCTATTTAGTTACTACTTAGGCTTTTTAGAGTAACTAAGTTAGATTATCTAGTCTAACCATTAATATTGACTTCATCTCCTAACCATTGATTTGATCTAGGGTAGATATTCTAAGCTTCCTTATTAAGTTTGTTCTCACACCATTGATTAGATCAATGGTGATCATCCAAGGCTTCTTCATCAAGTCTTACCATCCAATAGTTCAAAACAAAGTCTATGTCACTATTGTTGACTTTTTGACAAATAAGCTTGATTCTAATTGGTTGATCATAAAGCTATGTAATGATGGTTCATAATTACACTTAAGATATTTAGCTTAGATATTTTCTGCTTAGAGATTTTACCTAGATATTTTACTAAAATATTTTACTGAGATATTTTTCATTAGATATTTTATCCTTAGATATTTATCCCTAGTTATTTCACTAGGTGAGTCATTGCTTCTACAAGCTTCTAGAAAAAGAATGATAAGATAAGCTTGAAAGAGTAAGTAGCCAATTTCACTTTGTCTTCTAGCTTGAGTAGTCAATTTGAATTTGTCTTCTTCCTGTTTGCTATTGGTTCATCACTTCGAGTCATAGGCATCAAGATATTTTTTTGAAGATATTACCCAATGGACAATAGCTATTGCTATTATTACCCAATGGATAATAATATTACACAATAAATAATAAAAAACTCAGATAAAGAAAAATTTTGTCAACTATTCCCAGTTTTGGGTTTAGTAAGATCCCATGGTCCTACCTTGACAGTCCGAAACTTTCTAGTCAAGGAAAATTTTTTTTTTCCGAGCTCGGCTCAAACACACATACAACTCTAAGTAATATTAAAATAATCAAAAGCTCAGAAAAATCCACAAAAATTCACAAAAATCATAAAATTATAAAACTCACTTATATTTAGAAAAAATGAAGCTTGGGTATACGGTTCTAAAATAATATTAAAATAATCAAAATAATTAAAATTTTCCAAAAATTCACAAAAGGTCACAAATATTATAAAACTTATTTATATCAAGAAAAATGAAAAATCGGGGTGTTACAACTCTCCCCCTCTAAAAAGAATTTCGTCCTCGAAATTTCTCTTACATTTAAAACATAAGAGAATATTACTCCTTTATCTTGTCTTCAAGCTCCCACATAGCATCTCCAGTTACGTCGTTTCTAGATCATCTTGCTACTTTTCTTGAATTTCCTCCATCAGACTATTTGAAACAATAATCGTATTCAAACAAATTCTCCCTGGTGTCAAATCCACAAACAACCACATATTCTTGCATTGCTCTGTCAACACATTATCCTTAACCATCATAGCAGATACACTAATCACATTTTCTACTCAAGGCATCCGCCACAACATTTGCCTTTCCGGAATGATACTGAAGTTGAAAATCATAGTCTTTCAAAAATTCTAATTATCGTCTCTGCCTCTTATCAAACTCCTTCTGATCAAACAGGTACTCAAAGCTCTCGTAACCATTGTAGACATCGTAGGTTTCTCTATAAAGAAAACATCCCCAGATCTTCAACACAAAAATGACTATCGTAAATTCTGAATCATGAGTAGGATAACTCTTCTCATGCACTTTCAACTACCTATACACCACAATATTTCTATTTGATATCTACATAACCTAAATCCAAAAGTTAAACTCACTTTAATCAAAATTCACACTTGTATAGCTTTGCGTATAACTTCTTCTTCTTCTTCAGAATTTGAAGAACCGCATTGAGATGTTCAGCATGTTCCTCCGGATTTCGAGAATAGATTAGAATGTCGTCAATAAGAATAATGACAAATCTATCTAAATAGGGATGAAAGATCCTATTCATGAAATTCGTGAATATCACAGAAGCATTCATTACTCCGAACAATATTACTAAATACTCGTAGCGCCCATACTGCATCTGAAAAACTATCTTGGAATATCTTCTACTTTCTCACGAATCTGATGATAATCAGAACGCAAGTCGATCTTGGAGAAAATAGTGACTCCCTTCATTTGGTCTTCTAGTTACCATATTGTATCTCCCGTCACATCGTTCTAGATTACCTTCTCCAAGGTAAGTTGTTTCACTTGCCTATTCTTAATCTTAACACAAAATGTCTTATAAATCAAGTTCTCTTCTAATTGTACTGTATTTGGTACCATGACATAGGTTGAATCAGGAATATATTTTCTTAATTGAAATACATGAAAGACACTGTGAAGATTAGAAAGAAAAGTGATAAGGCTATTCGGTAGATTACCGGATTTATTCAATAAGGAATTTGATATGGTCCAATAAATTTAGAAATGAACTTTCTGGATTCAAATCCAAAAATCTCAGTCTCAAAGAATACTAAAGTTTTATTGAAACAATAGAACAATATAACAGGATATGGTTAGAAAATAACCAATCCTTCCATAAAATCATGAACTCAAATAGATGTGATTTTAGATAAGCAAATCAAATCAACAGAAGAGATTTGATCTTTAATAGGTATAGGGTAGAGTTAGAAAACTTGAGTATAAACAACAAGTTTAACAAGAAGAATAGAAATACTCAGATCAAAAGATAACAAAGACACGGATAACCCTAATCAATTTACTTAGTCTATTTGTGAAAGAAGTAGACAAACCAAATCAACAGAAAGTTCCAATCTCGAGTAATAATAGGATAGTTTTTAAGTAGGCTTGAGTAGTAATAGCAAGTTTAGTAGTTGAAGTAGTAATATTCAAGTCAAAAGGAATTAAAAACACAAATAAACCCAAATGGTTCACACAGTCACAGACAATACAAGAATGGGTTATCTTGCAAGTTATACATTACCGTTTTAGGATTACTCTCTATGGCACAACTTCTTTGTTTCTTAAGTCTTTATATTTGAACGCTTCCATTCCACTCTTTGTATTGACTCTTTCTCCTACTTGAGATCTTGTCGCACGTTCATTACTAATGGAAGGTTCTGTCTTCGATTGATCACAATCCTTCGAGACATGACCAGGCTATCCACATCTAAAGCAAATTATACCCTTGATTGTGCAGTCCCTTGTCATATGGCCCTTTCCACACTTCAAACACTTTCTTGAGAATTGTAAATACGATTTTCGCTACGATCGATTGGCCTTATATTTCCTCCCCTTTTGGAACCTAGTTGGTCTAAAGTTACAGGGTCTTGTACTCTGAGATTGATTCAACCCTAACAAGTTTTGAAGTTCAGTTATTAGTTTCTGCTGCTGAGCGACCTTCTGACTCTGTTGTACTGCTACGTCAGCCATCCTCTGTAGTCTTGTTGCAACTATACGATCATCATCACGTCTCACATCCACACGCTTACGTCTTCCACGAGCCATTGCATTTTCTTCAATGTTAAACTAACCACATTGCAATGAAAACTAATTGTAACCATTTCGAGCAACATTGTCTCCTTTCGGAAACCAAACAATATTTCTCTGTGTTCAATGTCAGAGAAACACACAGCACAAACAAGACAAACCTACCCACAAACCCAAAAGACTCTAACTTGGCCTCTGATACCAACTAATGTAACACCCTCTTTAAGGTATCATATTTCAGACCAACTCCTTATAATTAATTACCCAAGTTATAAAATATTTAATATTATTATAATATAGATTTCAAAATTTCTTTTTCATGGATAACAAAAATTTTACTGAGTTAGAAAAAAAAACATAAGATATAAAGACTGAATAAAACACATCCCATATACACATCATAGATTAGTAACAACGTAATTACATGAAACTTACTTACTCTAAAACAACATATAATTACCATATAAAAACTCGATCTGGCCTAAGCCAAAACACTTGGAAAGTAAGGCCCTACACCTGATCCTCTCCCGGATCCTCCATAAGCACATTCTCCAGTTGAGACGTGTCTCTACGGACAAGAGTCCGAGCAGTTGACTCCATAGAGTCTTCACTAGGCAAACAATGAGCAATGTCCCACAATTCTCTAATAGGCATGGAAAACTCTACATGTACACAAGCATTATATGTAATAGTGGGGGTTCCATGGTAGGTCTCACTCTGGGATAGAGTCACCGCTCCTATATAACTAAAACATTGAGTATCTGAGTCGACATGCCAGGCATCAGTGCCTCCGTGGAACTGCACTCGCATATAATCAAAGAAATTTCTCCTTGTAGCCATTACAAATTGATCAAATAAATTCAATCCAACATAAACCTAGGTGATCCAACCTCGTCCTTCTTACAGTCTTTATCAAACATAAACATAAAAACATAATAGACAAACAATATAGCAAAGAGGTGAGATCCCCTACATCAATACCAGTATGGCAGTATAGAAAATGATAGCAAACATATAGATATAGTAATTAACATAATGTACCATATTATCATTTCACAGTGAATCATATTATTATTTCACAGAATAACTATCATACCATAGATAAAATATCAGATAAACATAATTATCTTATCAAGATGCTGACCATTAATGCATATGCACACAGACTCATTCCTACTCCATGGAGCTAAACACAATTTCGGAGAGAATGATCTAGAAGATATGTTTGTCACTCGGCTGTCGTGGCCAAAAGTACTATAATATATCAATTTATCAACGTGCACATCAAGGCATTGTACAAAACATTCTACGCCAGATCGTGATTAGCGATAGTGTCTCGGTCCAGATCGTCGGTGTGTTTGCACTGGTCTAATCCACGGCGCAGGGGTGCTAACAACTGGCCATTGTGGAAAACCCGCACCCCGACGCTCTCAAGGTCTACACTTGACTTACACTACGACCATTGCATCCGCACTTAGGTGTAATTCAATATCCTAGACACATAGCCTTAATCAAATAAGTTGACACACTTTTCTATGCATGATGTATGATTCAAATACCTATACTGTCATTAATCATACAATATTTCATATTCACACGTCGTCACTTGGCGGTATCATTATTCAACATCACCAGGCCCACCACAATAGCCTGATAGCAAATTGCTATAATTTTCAATGGTGTAAACATTTTATCATGTTTTCACAATCGCAAAACATTTTTCTTATGTTTTCAAATCGCATAAGTATTTTCCAACGTTTTCTCAATCGCGTAAAAATTTTAAAACATTTTCTTAATCGCATAGCTAAAAATCACTATTTTTAACTCACGTAAGAGTTTTTTTGCGTATTTTCAATTGCATAAAATATTTTTAACATATTCTAAGCTCAAAATAAGATTTTTCTCATTTAATATAAAAATTGGACTTTAATTCCATTATTTCCATAATAAACCCTCTTTAAATAACATTTTCAATATTTTCTCATTAAAAGCAGTATTTTCTACTGTTTCCCATAAAACTACTTTTCCTTGATTAAATTGGAATATTACAGCGCAAAATTTTCTATTGCGCTTCAAAACCCAATGGGTGAGCTATACCTCAGTAAATTTCAAGTTTCAACTTTTATTTTACTTCATGACTTAATTATGCTAATTTTAATTCTAAAAAGTAGATTACTTTCTTTTTAGATCTAAAACCCATCAAATTAATTTCTTATCAATTAAATACCTAAGTCTACACTTAGTAAAATAATTTTGGATCTAGGATATAAAAAATTTATATGTTGGCCGAAATTGCATCATAGGCTTCTCAAATCATATTTAATTATCTTCTATCACTTTGTTATTTTCAAAAACCTTTTAAACCAATTTCTTGTCATAAAATCATTTAATCCATGATTAGCAAAATAATTTAGAACACTTTGTTCCCATAATGATGTTGAGGCCGTGAGCCTCTAGGGAGAACCCTTCATGCACTTTCCCATCATGTGAATCACATCCTACTTTATACAAGAATCATCATGCCTTCTTTATCACATATTCAAGCATATAAAGTATACCAATCACATATTCAAGTATAATTTCAAAGCTATAAAGCATACTAATCATATCATCACAAACAAGTAAAGCTTAAACAATAAAGTGAATAAATCCTTATGAAATTTTCACCACAAACAAGGCATTCCCTCACCACCAACACTTGGTTGATGAGGTTAATCTCCCTCTTGACAAAAACCCTTCAAGTTCCTTTTTCCATGGATTTCGGGAAGCACCCTCAAGAAACCCTAACAAGCTTAAACAAATCTTAAAGTCACAAACCATTGAAAGTAAGAAACCATGGATCAATCATGGTTTAGAAATTCAAGAATCAAACTTAGGAACAAGAAATCAAGAAGTTACCTTTAGAAGTAGAAACTTTAACTTGATTTTCAAAGTACCAAAAGGTTGAATTAGATGAAACTCTCAAGATAAAAAGTGTTTAGAATTGTGTCTAGGTTTAGAAAATAGGATTGGATGAAATTATGGAAGCTTGGAAGTTGGTTTTTGGTGTGGAGGCTGTGAGCTCCAAGAGGAAGAAAGAATGGAGTTTTTGGTTGTTCTTGGAGTTCTTGGGAGAGAGAGAAAAAGATGATAGTTTTCCTTTGTCACAAAGTGTAGAAAATGAAATGAAAATAGCCAAGTTTCAAGTGTATGGCCATGTAGTTGGATGAGTAGGAAAACTAAGGCTTGTTTAGCAAGATAAAAATCTATCACATGGCTTCACATGGACTCACATGGCCTAAGTCATGAAGTGGTCATTTATTGATCATAAAAGATGGTTCAAAACACCTTAGAACCTCCTAGTAACTATGTGACTCAATGGAAAGACTAACTAAGTTTTGATTTTAATTAGTTTCTAGTTACATCTAGTTTAGGTAGTTAGTTTACTTAGGCTAACTTAGTTAGGTCAGTTAGTTACATAACTAGCTATCTAGTTACTAGATTATGTCATGCATTTGTCATGCATTGATCATGCCTTCTAGATGACTCTAGATACTTTCTTGTAACTATAGATTCTAAGTATTAGCAAACTAGGTTAGTTCCATTTAGTTACTACTTAGGCTTTTTAGAGTAACTAAATTAGATTATCTAGTTCCTTGATTTACTAGTCTAACCATTAATGTTGATTTCATCTCCTAACCATTGATTTAATCTAGTGTAGATATCCTAAGCTTCCTTATCAAGTTTGTTCTCACATCGTTGATTAGATTAATGGTGATCATCCAAGGCTTCTTCATCAAGTCTTACCATCCAATGGTTCAAAACAAAGTCCATGCCACTATTGTTGACTTTTTGACAAATAAACTTGATTCTAATTGGTTGATCATAAAGCTATGTAATGATGATTCATAATTACACTTAAGATATTTAGCTTAGATATTTTCTGCTTAGATATTTTACGTAGATATTTTGCTAAGATATTTTGCTGAGATATTTTTCGTTAGATATTTTATCCTTAGATATTTATCCCTAAATATTTCACTAGGTGAGTCATTGCTTCTACAAGCTTCTAGAAAAAGAATGATAAGATAAGCTTGAAAGAGTAAGTAGCCAATTTCACTTTGTCTTCTAGCTTGAGTAGTCAATTTGAATTTGTCTTCTTCCTGCTTGCTATTGGTTCATCACTTCGAGTCATAGGCATCAAGATATTTTTCTGAAGATATTATCCAATGGACAATAGCTACTGTTATTATTACCCAATGGATAATAACATTACACAATAAGTAATAGAAAACTCAGATAAAGAAAATTTTTATCAATTGTTCTCGATTTCGGGTTTAGTAAGATCCCCCGGTCCTGCCTTGACACTTTGAAACTTTTTGGTCTAGGAAATTTTTTTATTTTTTCGGGCTCGCCTCAAACACACATACAATTTAAAATAATATTAAAATAATCAAAAACTCAAAAAAATTCAAAAAAATTCATAAAAATCATAAAAATTATAAAACTCACTTATATTAAAAAAAATAAAGCTCGGGCATACGGTTTCAAAATATTAAAATAATCAAAATAATTAAAAATTTTCAAAAATTCACAAAAGCTCACAAATATTATAAAACTTATTTATATCAAGAAAAATAAAAGATCGGGGTGTTACAATAATTATTATCAATTTTATTTATTTTCAAGAAGAAAACCAAGTTAGATGAAAACATGATATGCTAGATTAAGACTTTGCGTACTATAGTTGAGTTAGGTCGTTACACTTGTTTTTTATATCAGAGTAGTTCGTCCTGACACAGCCTTAGGAATGATCTGACTAGTGCTTATGAGGATTCAAGGTAAGAATTGAGTTATTTTTAGCAATATAGTGATAAAAGCTACTTTTTTGTGTAGTAATTAATAGCATGGGGAAACGCCGCTCAGAATATGGAGAACCTGGTGGGAACAATTAGAGACATGGCCAACGCCATGCAAGCATAAGCGGTAAGTACCAACAGAATTCTGGAACAGCTACAAGAGAATCAAAATGCAAATGTAGTTGAGCCTCCACGAGGGAGAGACGAATATTACGGGTTAACGAAATTTAGAAAGGCCAAACCCTCATTTTTCTGAGGCGATTCTGATCCTATTAAGGTTGAATTATGGATAAAAGATATAGAAAGGATATTTAGGGTCATGGACTATAATGACCCCCAAAAGGTACTTTTTGCTACATATATGTTTGTTGGTGAAGCAAAACATTGGTGGAACAGTACTCGCAGACTGGTGGAAGTGGATGAGACTCTGATCTCTTAGGAATTATTTAAAACCACCTTCTTCAACAAGTATTTTCTAGAAAATCTGAGGAATGCTCGAGAGCTAGAGTTTCTACGTCTTAAGCAAGGAAGCATGACCATAGGTCAGTATATGTCTAAATTTGAAGAGTTGTCTAAATTCTCTGCTTATTATACCCATCATCCTGATGAGAAATCGAAGTGCATTAAGTTTGAAGTGGGTTTACGCCCTGAAATTCTGAAAGCTGTGGGGCTGATGGAGATTCATGACTTTACGACACTCGTTAATAAGTGTAAAATTATAGAAGGGTATAACATCCGAGCTGAACCACCTCAGACGAGTTCCTACCAATAGAAAAAGAAATTCATCCCTAAGCAAGGAAATAGAAATATTAAGTTTAAGGTTTCTCATGAAAGAAACCGACTCCACTAACCACCGAGGTATGGACCACCATGTGGAAAGTGTGGCAAACATCATGAAGGAAGTCCTAGCCAGACATGTTACGAATGTGGAAAAATGGGACACTATCGGTACAACTGTCCACGTCTTCAGAGGAATGCTGCTACTCTTTTTAACCCCAAACCTAGGACCACTAAAAAAGTATTTACCCTTAGTGGTGAAGAAGCGGTGAAGTTGAATGATCTCACACAAGGTAAATGCAAAATTAACGAAAATGTTTTAAATGTGTTATTTGATTCAGGAGCTACTCATTCTTTCATCTCTCATGACTATGTGAAACAATTACAGTTACCTGTGTCTTCTTTACCCTATGACCTGATTGTGTCTACTCCTACCCATAGATCTGTGTTGACTTCCTAAGTTTGTTTAAACTGTTTTGTAGAAATCGAAGACAGAAAATTTATTCAAGATTTTGTCTGCTTATCTTTGAGTCATCTTGACATCATTTTGGGGATGGATTGGCTCTCCAAGAATAAGGTACTCCTAAATTATTCTGATAAGACTGTTGTTTTCTAATCTCTCTTTCTTTCATCACCCCCTTCTCATTTTTCTCTTTCTACTGAGCCACTGGAGAAAATCAAAGAATAAAAGTTTTTCTCTTCATCTATGGAGTCTGAGCAATCTTTAAATGATATTTCTGTGGTAAGGGACTACCCTGATGTATTCCCTAATGATATTCCAAGATTACCAGCTAAGCGTGAGATAGAATTTAGTATAGATTTGGTACCTGGAACAGGTCCTATTTCCATAGCACCTTATAGGATGTCACCCATGGAATTAAGTGAATTAAAGAAATAATTAGAAGAGTTATTAGAAAAATAATTCATTCATCCAAGTGTATCACCATTGGGATCTCCCATTCTTTTGGTTAAAAAGAAAGATGGCAGTCTGAGGTTGTGCATAGATTACCGACAATTAAACAAAGTGACCATCAAGAATAAATGCCAGCTACCTAGGATTGATGATTTAATGGACTAGTTGAGAGGAGCTTCTGTATTTTCAAAGATAGGCCTTAGGCCTAGATATCATCAAATTAGAATGAAATCGGAGGATGTTCCTAAGACTGCCTTTAGAACTAGGTATAGACATTATGAATTTCAAGTGATGCCCTTTGGTCTTACAAATGCACCAGTAATTTTTATGGATTATATGAAAACAATCTTTAGGCCTTATCTAGATTATTTTGCTATGGTGTTTATAGATGACATTTTGATTTACTCTAGAACTATGGAAGAACATACCCAACATCTTAGGATTGTGCTTGAGGTTCTTAGGGAAAAGAAACTATATGCCAAGATGTCTAAGTGTGAATTTTGGCTGAAGGAAGTGAAATTCTTAAGACATGTGGTATCACAGGCAGGAATTTCAGTGGATCCAAGTAAAATAGAGGCTGCGGTACAATGGGAGCAACCTAAGACTATTACTAAGTTAGAAGCTTTGTAGGATTGGATGGATACTATAGAAGGTTTATTAAAGGATTTTCCCAATTAGCTTTACCTTTGACCAGATTGACTAGGAAAGGAAAACCCTTTTAATGGACCCCTAGTTGCAAGAAGAGTTTTCAAGAGTTGAAGAGTAGACTTACCACCACTCCAATATTAATGCTTCCTGACCCATAAGGACCCTTTGAAGTGTACTGTGATGCATCTAAGCTTGGATTGGGATGTGTACTAATGCAGAATAAAGGAGTAGTTGCCTATGCCTCTAAACAGTTATGACCCCATGAGCAAAATTACCTTACCCATGATCTGGAATTAGCAGCCGTAGTTTTTGGTCTAAAAGTGTGGAGACATTACCTTTATGGAGTCAGATTTGAAGTTTATAGTGATCATAAGAGCTTGAAATATTTATTTGATCAGAAGGAATTGAATATGAGGCAACGTAGATGGATGGAATTCCTGAAAGACTATGATTTTGAACTAAAATACCACCCTGGAAAGGCAAACGTGGTAGCTAATGCCCTAAGCAGAAAGTCTTTGCATATGGCTACCCTTATGGTACGAGAGATGAAGCTTCTTGAGGATTTTAGAGACTTAGGATTTTCTGTAGAGCCTACTCCTGATAGCTTAAGGTTGAATGCTGTTAATATAGAAAATAAGTTGTTTTAGGAAATAATGGAAGCTCAACAAGAAGAAGTCCCTTTAGAACCTATTAGAAAGTAGATCTAGGAGAACATTTCATCGAGGTTTAGTCAAACACCAGAAGGAATGCTTAAGTTTGATGATAGACTGTGCATACCTAATAAATTGGAATTGAGGTAGAAGATCTTGGAAGAAGCCCATAGAAGTAAGTTTACCATTCACCTAGGTGCAAATAAAATGTATAGGGATCTTAAGAAAAGATTTTGGTGGCCTAAGTTAAAAACAGACATAGCAAGGTATGTGGCCTCATGTTGACTTGTCAAAAAGTGAAGAGAGAACACCAGAAGCCTTCAGGACCCCTTCAACCCTTAAGTATCCTAGAGTGGAAGTGGGATAAGATCACCATGGATTTTGTGATGAGATTACCTAGAACACCACTAGGTCATGATTCAATCTAGGTTATAGTAAACCGACTTACCAAGAGTGCTCATTTTCTACCCGTTAGGTCAAACTATTCCCTAGAAAGGTTAGCACTGTAACACCCTAAAAATTGTTTGTTTCATGATAAATAGTCATTTTATAATATTTTGTAATTTTTATGAATTTTTTTAGATTTTTCTAGAACTGTTAATTATTTTAATATATTTCTTGATTTACGTATGTGCTGAGTAGAGCTGGGAAAATAAAATATTTTCCCCGAGGGCAGAAAACCTTCGACTGTGGAAACATCGATGGGAGATCTTACTAAACCCGAGACCGGACATAGTTTATGAGGTTTATGTTTTTCAAGATTTTATTTGATAAATAAAATTGGTGTACCGTGAAATTATCCGATGAACAATAAATACTATTTTTTTAACTATAACTTTTGTCCACTGGATAATAACTCTAGTAGAGTGTTAATCATCTTTTCTAGAGTATTCACTTTATATGACATCACCTTGATGACATCATACAAGTGACATCATCATTGACTTTTCAAAAAGGTGAGTTTTGGCTTCTTAAAGAAGCTTTGGAGGAAACTTCCTAGCACCTTCTTATTGGCTTCTTGGAGAAGCTTTCTCTTTCTCTCTCCTTGAGTGGCTGCGGTTTTGGAGGGCAAAAGTGGAAGCCCACTTTGTCATTTTTCCATCTAAGTTCATTTCATTTCATCTCTCCAAAAAGCTACACACTTTTCTCTCACTTTTCTCTTTCACATTTTCTCTTCTTCCTTTCCTCTCCAAGCCCCACGGTAGCACCTCCTTTTCTCCACTCTCCATGTTTGTTAATTTTAGGTTATCACCTTGCTTGAAACTACATCTCACCTGAAGACTTTTTCTTGTTGGAACCATCTCCAAAAACTCTCATCTTCATCATTTTTCTTTCAAGCCCTAACTTGAAGCTCTAAAGGTAAGGTTCTTGATTCTCATTTTCTCTTCTCATTTTCGTGTTCAAGGACCACCATTTTTTATCATTGGTCTTCTCTTTTTCAAGCTTTAGGTGTTAATCTTGTGAGTTGAAAATCCTAGGATTTGGTGGTGGTGATTGGATGAAAATCATTAAGGGGGGTTC
This sequence comes from Ormosia semicastrata, assembly GCA_029884595.1. Lineage (NCBI taxonomy): Eukaryota > Viridiplantae > Streptophyta > Magnoliopsida > Fabales > Fabaceae > Ormosia > Ormosia semicastrata. The sequence goes on from JAQQTO010000060.1 coordinate 86,064,905, forward strand.
TAAAGCAAGCTTGGATGACCAAATGGTAATGTAATCTCACTTTGTTCATTTTCTTTCTCTCTATCAAGAAAACAAAACAAAAGTTCTCACCTTTCTCTCCCAAACCCCATGACCAAAACATCATCTTGGAGGGTTCAAGGCGTAGTTTTTATTTGTTCATCCTCATCCTCACTTTCTTAAAGCCAAGAACACAAAATCCTCCCACCTTTTTTCTTGGAGGAGCTCATGGCCAAGACAAGAAAATCCACCATCCAAGCTTTAATAGTTCAAGCTAACCCTACACCTTGTATTCTTACATTATTCTAAGACACTTTTGTATTAAGACCGAGATCCAAATCATCTATCTTCAAGGTTTTCTTCAAAACTCAAGTTCTAGGTTTTATGGTGGAGTTCCTAGAACCTTCACTAATTGTTTCATCTTCACACTCTAGGCCATATTTTGATACATGGCCTCCTTATTCAAGTTCTAGATGTTAATGTAATTGTGTTTGTTTTTGTTTCCAAGGACCTCTTGGTGGTGAAAGATTAATTCAAGAGGACAAGCTTGGGAAGTATCACCAAAAGGTAAGAGAGAGATTAACCTTATCAACTACTCATGGTGGTGAGGAACACGTTTTTGGTGCTGTTAATGAGGAATCCATGTGGGATTGCTCCCTTTGTTGTGTTGTTCTTCATGATTTGGTAGCTATTTTGATTTGTATGAATTTATTGATTGTTGTTGTGTATCTTGATGGCTATGGGATTACATATTGGATTGCTTGGATTGATATATGGAAAATCTAGTGCTCTTTACCCTTTTTTGGATTCAGGGCCAAGAGGCCAAATTTTTGGGTGTTCAAGATTTAATTTTTGTAGAAATTGGAACTTAGGTGATTAAGTGTTAAAGAATTAATTAAAGCAATGGAAAAAAGGGGGTTTTGGGTTCTTACCCCTTGGGAGGCTCACGGCCTCTGAGGCCTTTTATGGGTTCAAGATTTAATTTTTTGGGTAACCTTGGAACTTAAGAAATTAAGTATTAAGTAATTAATAATGTGATGAAAAATTAGTTGGACTCTTGTCCTTGGGGGGTCATGGCCTCCAGGGCCATATTGCCTAAAAGTTATGCATCAAGCTAAGGCTTAGGTGATTAGGTAACTTAAGAATTTATTATGGGTTCATAACATGGAAAGAATAAAGAACACAACTTTACCCTATAGCCTAGAGTGAGGTTTAGACAAAGAAAGAACATGAGTGTAGGTGAGGTAGTGAGGAACTTAAAATAATGAATTTAAGTGGGCTATGTTTAGAGTTAAGGGAAGATGATCATAATGTTATGATTTGAGGAGAAATAACTTTTGGATATACCAACGGAAGCAATTTTGGGGGATAATTGGAATGATGGAAAATGACTTATTAGTGATGAATCTAGTTGACTGGATAATCGAGAGATTTAATTGAGGAAACTTTAGTAATGGAAATTTGAGGCATTTAGGGTTTAGGGAAAGGAAGAGAGATTACTGAAATCAAGTTGATGAATGATGACTTTTCTGAATTATCTAATGAAAGTATCTTGCAATTGAAAATAATAGTAAGATTACTGTATTACATGAATGATGACTTTTGAATTATGTGACAAAGCATGCTTCATATGAATTTGATAATGATTCTTGAATTTGCACAACTGAGATACCTTGTGAAAGCATGCATTAACATTATGTTGTTGGGCCAACGAACTGGACCCCAGAAACATCAGATAGACGATTGAGTCAGATGTGGTTTACTTTTATAACCAGAAACATCAGACAGACGATTAAGTCAGATGTGACTTATTATCATAAGAAACCCAAATATATCAGTGATATTATGTAGTTGTATGGGAGGCTATATAATACCATTGATATTAATGGTATTGAACAATTGTATGGGCGATTACTTTAATATCATTGGGAACAGTTCAACGGTGGTTGATTTTCATTGAATATGCATTTGAGCATTACACAGTTGTGGTATTTTATGCCTAGGAGTGAGCGAGAACTTATAGGATAGTGCGATCCATGATGGATCTTGGGGGGCGTTCAGGGCGAGGTGATTCACTTAGTGATTATGTTATCACATTGTATACCCCTGGCTGTGAATACCGTTGTAACGGACTGGCAGCCCAACAAAATACTATTACTTTTCATGGTCCGCGTAGACTGTCTTTTGAGGGGGGACAGATCTTCTGGAATGCTTATCTCTGAATCTTTAGCTCTATAGAGTAGGAATTGAGTACATTGTACATAAAGATGACCAGCATACGCATTGTGCATATGCATAGTCAGTTTAAATATTTCATGGCATGGTCAGTATTCATGTATTATGATATACATTGTTGAATCACTTACCAGTTGATAATATAATTATGCTTGTTGTCTTGCAATATCTCTGTAATAACATGATTATGTTTGTTATTCTGAAATATTCTTGTATTGACCAGATTATATCTGTTTTTATTTAATGTTGTTGTATATGAAAGGCATCATTGTCTTTCATTGTGTTTCTTGCTGCCTAATGGTATTGATGTAGGGGATCTCACCTCTTTCATCATATTTTCTGTCTGCTTCTATCTTATTCTCAAGTCTGTAAAGACTACGCTGGTGGTGAGGCAAGATCGTGAGGTTTCATTAGGCTACAGTTTCACGAGGGCACCGAAGCGTGGAGTGTCCATTGGGATACGCAACAAATTTGACATGACAGAGATATCACTTTACTTTGGAGCAGGGCTTGGTATGACGCCGCTACTTCACGGTGGATGTAGCTATTCACTTGGAGTTCTGTGTGTCTCTTGGGGAGCTTCTTTTGAGGGAAGACTTTGTGGAGTCGACTATTTGAACTTCCATCCGTTGTGACATGCCTCGATTGGGGGCTTTGTTTGCTTAGGGATCCCGCAGGGGATCTAGAATGGAGATCGGGTACAGGACCCCGTTCTTCAAGTGTTGGGACTTGGACTAGGTTCAGTTTTCATTTAGTAGTTATATACATGTATGTTTACTATTTGGAGTACTTGAGTTTTATACTTTTGAAATATGAGATAATGTACTTAAGGATGTGATGAACTTTGTTTTATGAAAAGGTGTTTTCCAATTCTTATGCCTTATGTCTTTATTATTTGACAAGTCAATGTTATTTGTCAAAAATAAAATTTTGAAACTCACATTTTATAATGTCCATCTTTTATAGCATGGTTAAAGTTTGGTGTTAAAATAAAAGGAGTCGTTTGAAATGTAATGCCCTTCGGAGGGGGTGTTACAAGCACGACATTATGTTCAAGAGATAGTAAGGTTATATGGTATACCTTGTAGTATTAGATCAGATAGAGACCCCCATTTTACCTCTAAATTTTGTGGTGTGCTTCAGAAATCTTTCGGGAATAGAATTCAGCTTAGTACGACCTATCACCCCCAAACAGATGGTCAATCTGAAAGGACTATACAAACCTTAGAAGATATGTTGCGAGCTTGTATTCTTGAACAAGGAGAAGTTTGGGATAGGCATTTACCATTAGTGAAATTTGCTTTCAATAATAGTTTTCACTCCAGCATAGGAATGGCCCCTTACGAGGCCCTATATGGAAGGAGATGTAGATCACCCCTTTGCTGGTATGAAACTGGAGGAAGATCTCTGTTAGGACCAAAATTGGTACAACAGACAATAGAACAAATCAGGATAATTAAGAGAAATTGAAGACTACTTAGAGTTAACAAAAGAGTGATGCTGATTGAAGAAGAAAACCCTCAGAATTCCAAGAAGGGGAACATATCTTCATTAGAATATCTCCTATGACCGGACTTCATCGGGTTTTGAAAGCAAATAAGCTAAGTCCCCAGTTTTTGGGTTTGTATCAGATCTTAAATCAGATCAGACTAGTTGCTTACCGTGTCGCCTTACCATTGTAACTCTCTAACCTTCATAATGTATTCCATGTTTCTAAACTCTGGAAATACATTCTCGATTATTCTCATGTACTAACCCCTGGATCTATAACGCTTAAAGAAAATTTATCTTTCGAAATTAGCCCGGTACTGATCATTAACAGTCTTAAAAAGCAGCTTTGAGGTAAAACAATTCCTCAGGTTAAAGTGTTATGGGAAGGAGCAAATGATCAAGAAGCCACATGGGAACTAGAAGTAACCATGAAGAAGGAATACCCTCATTTGTTTCAAGGTACATAAAATTTTGAGGGCAAAATTTTTTGTTAGTAGGGGAGAATGTAACATCCTAAGATTTTTAAAAACCGTAATGTGTGATCTTAAGAATTCTTAGACTAGCTTATTCAAAGAATTAGGTTTAAATCAAGATTTAGTTGCTAGGAAAGCCAAAATTTAATTTGAGATGGATTGAGTAGTTTTTAATTTAAGTAATGTTTTTCAAATCCACCCTAAGGTCACGACAATGACCTAGAAGACCAAGCCTTGATTTCATAAATCTCAAGACACATTGTCAAGCCTTGGAAAGTAATTTTTATCAAGTTGTGACTGCATGCACACATAAGACTAATTATTAATTCTTCAATGAAGGATGATTTAAGGAAGTGATCATAACATAGTAAAGAAAATTAGAGTAACTAAGAAACTAGCACATAAAGTAAGGTAATTAGTAAACTAAGCAAGCATTAGACATAAAAATAAGATGATGGAACATGGCTACAAAAAGAAAAGGGAGCAAAATTGACACATAGATGTCATGCACACAACGTAGCACACACTTGTCAAGAAAAGGAAGCATATTCTCTCAAATTTTAAGAGAAAGCCATGACAATAGACACTTGTAGGGCTGCATGTTCACTTCCAAGCCAAGTATGCAACATGCACACTCCCCTTCATGCAACATGCCACAGCCAAGCCACTTGTTGCATCTCCAAAGTGACTTTCACATACTCAAGGACAAGTAGGCTGCAGCATGTGTCTTGAATCATGCAAATTAACACCTCTTTGGTCATCACAAGATGCTAATGCCAAGTGTGCTGCATGCACTCCTTCAAGGCATGCAAAATGCCACACCATCATCCATGGAAACCACTCCACACACGGCAAGGACAAGTGGCCAGTAACATGCCTTCATTCAAGCATGCACACGACACCTAACTAAGCCATTCAAACAGATGAGACAAATGTGTAGCATGCACACTCTTTCACATGTAGAATGACACATTTCCAAAAGTTATGTTGAGTACCAAGACAAGTGTGTAAGCATGCATACTCCCCTCCATGCAAAGTGCCACGACTCCAAGGCACTTGTGCAGCTCCATGAAGAGCAAGTTGACACCTTTCTCACTGCCAAGACATTTGTGAAGCTGCATGCTTCCCATCTCATGCAAAGTGACATTCAAGCCGAGATGGAATCATTCCTAGTCTACCATGAATGGGGGCTTCTTAGACACTTTTTTCGTTTCACCTCACCTTCTTTCTTTCATTTCGTGATTTGAGAGACATCGAGATGTCTCCCAATCCATCCTTTCAAGTCATCATCCATGGATACTCATCTTACTTCTTCAAAAGCCATGTTAAGCCTAAAGCCTACCCTAGCCATTTAGCAATGATGGCAGCCATGGTTCTACCTAGAAGAGGAGAGATCATGATAAGATAAGTGATATTAAAGAGCTTGAGGCTTCTCAAGCAACTCTCAGGTAGAATACGTTTTAAGCCTAAAACATTTCCAAACCGCAAGACTTCTAGAGATCCACCTACTTTTCCCTTCCGTCTACCTCTCATCATCTCATTCTTCTTTGTTTATGATCCTTTGAAGGCTAAAGATCAACACCCTCTCAGCTTGGAAGGAGAACCAAGTTAGGAATATGGGGGCAATCTTCTCTACATCTTTTCTTCATCTTGTAACTTAGTCCTCCTTCTTTCTCATTCTATTTCTTCACTTCTTCTTTTAGGACAACTTCTGTTTTATTTTGTTTTACTAACTTATTAATGTTTTACATCATTAACCATGTTGTGTTTCTATCATAAAATAAATTAGAACTCATAATATGAAATTATTCTCATGATTGGATAAACAATTTTCAAGAAACACTATGCTGCCCCACTTTGATTTTATACTAACTTAATTAATCTATACTTCCATGTTAAATGATTTTTGAAGTGGAAATAAGAAGATACTTTTAAGACTATGATATGGACAATGTACTCCTTGAACTTGAAATTTCTTGGACTTAGTTACCTATGCTTGATTGTGGAGTTGTTGAATGGTTTGAACCTAGTTACCTATGCGTAATAATGGAGTTATTGAATTGTTTGAACTTAGTTACCTATCCTATGCTTGGAATTTCATGGAATTAGTTACCTATGCTTGATTATGGAATTTTGAATCGATGCATGACCCATGCTTGATTTTGGAGTTTTTGGACTTGATCATCTATGTTTGAATTAAACATGAAGACCATTGGACATGATGATGGATGAGGCTGTGAGCCTTGTGACTTTTGAACTCTTTGACATGATTTTCTTTTTATGATGGCCAAGGGCCTTGAGACTTGTTGGAGTCCTTGGTGAATGTTTAATTCTAAGATAAAACAAGTTAAAACATTAAAGAAATAGTTCCTTGGGATAAGCAGACACGAGGATAGGTGAGGAGTATAGTGGGAGGGTGCTGAAACCTTGTGGGAGTAATATGCCATTGTGACTTCACGGGTCCCAGTAAGACTTGGAATTGGTATTCTAGCCGTGTATGATCGCGTCTGAAAATGGCGTTACATCCGACAGACCCTTTTTCTCCAAGACGATTTGGAGAGCATGCAGATGGGAGCATATGTACTCTCGTCCTCCCGCTTTCCCAGTGGTGTACTCTGTGGAGTTAGAGTAAGAGCAAAAGTAATCAGTAAAAGACTTCTAAACTCTATACTTGTTTCTCTTTTTTTCGCATGTCTTAGTTATCTCGGTTACCATTTGTTATATTGATTTTGATCATGTTACTATAGGCTACCTTATAATGCTTGTGATGTAACTATAATCTTGGATGTTCACACATATACATTTAATTTCTCTTGATCCTTGTTAATCTCTAAACTTTGCTTTATCTCATAGAGAAGATGTTTTTGAAAGGTAAAAGGAAAATGTTTTGGGGATCAAAATTTTCAAAAGGCAAAATTATTTACTCAATAACGAAAAGATTATTTTCTTTAAAAATTGATTCCCCTGAAATACCATTAGTTCTGTTTTTACTATATTTCCTATTGAGAAATTGGTTTCTCACCCCATTTGATATATTCGTGGTATTTCAGACCCTTAGATATGAGTTCCATAGTGATTTGGCTCGGTGAAGGATGGCAACAGTATGACCAAGAAGTAAAACTTTTTACCTTCGAGGGGTAGGTCACCATCCAAGTACAGGTGTCCACCCACCCAGAGTATGGGACGGTCATAATAACCGACCATTTCACCCTTCAGCTTGTCATGCCTCCTTGGTGATCCCCTAATGCACTTTTTTTCGCCACCCTATTTCCACTAGTTCCGCTTTGGTTTCCTCCCATGTGTACTGCTTCAAGGGAGGAATTATGTTAAGATAATAGTTTCTTTTTATGATGGCTGTAGTTGACCTTGTGAGGTCAAATTTTGTTTTTGGGAAGACTGGAACCTTAACCGTGACTGTTGAACCACTAATGCCACTCGTTTAAGTTTCTCATTAATGATATCAGTTTCTTCCTCTTAAATATTCATCTGTTTTATTCACGATTGTTTAACTGTAACACCCACTGTAGGGTGTCACATTTCATGATACTTAATTACCAAATTACCCCTTCATTATATAGTATGCTTTGAAATGTAAATATGAGTTGTAAAATTTCTTAACAACAATAAGATAAACTTAGCAAAAAATAAAAACATTATAACATCATCACAAATAATTTACATCATATATACATACAAGTCTTTAGTACTATTATACTTAAATATTTACAAACTAGACTTTCAAAACATTTAAACTTTAATTGAAACTAACATACTGCCCAAGTGCTACTAGACAGTAAACCCTCAGACGGGTTCTCCTCAGATTCCTTAGCAAGCTGGAATCCGAACTGACGAGAAGTCCTACGGACAGGTGTCCACGCAGACGACACAACACTGATCTTACTAGGAGTACGGTAGTAAGTTCCCCAGTATTGCCTAATGGATAGTGGAAACTCTAGGTGTACATTAATATTTACACTAAAGTAAGGGTGCCCATGATAAAGACTACTTAAAGTAATATTTAAGTTTCCTATGTAGTAAATATATGCTCTATCTAAGTCAACGTGTTATGCCTGCAATCCTCCACGAAACATCAATCTCATATAACCTAGAAAACTAGGCATCTCCATCCTTTTGGAACTCAGCTTCTTCTACAAGAATCTGCTCCTCTCCGCCTTCTCGATTAACTTCTTGCTCAACGTCTTTACAAATATAAATACAATACAAGATAAGCATACAAAGAGGTGAGATCACCTAGGCCAATACCAGTATGGTAGCATGAAGATAAACACATACAATATATCATACAGCTACATCATACCATAATTACAGTTATGCCATCAACATTATTTATCATCACAACACATGTAATACAAGATAATTACGATCATGCCATTAACAATATCCAAATATTCAACAATTCAATTATCATAAATAATAATTACGATAATGCCCTCAATAACTATGCATACGCACATAGACTCAATTTCTTACTCCATGGAGCTAAAACTTAAGTCTGAGAGAGTGATCGAAAAAATCTGTCTGTACCAACATGCCTCAGACCGCGTGCTCAAATTTACACATCTAGCATATACACGACAGTCTTTATCAGATCTTGATTGAGAATAGTGTCTCAGTTAGGATCATTGGTGTGTTGCATTGGTCTAACCCACGGTACAGAAGAGCTACCAACTGTCCATTGTAGGCAACCCACACCCCAATGCCCCCAAGGTCAACGAGTGACTTACACTATGCATATCACACCCACTCAGGAGGTGTATTCTCTCCTCGGCAATTAGTCTCATACAGTCCATCGGACCTTTCCAATGCATGTACTTTGCACCATTCACAGTTCTAATTCATTATCACATATTCGGGGTGTTGGTGTATGCCCTAGTGGCCAATACATTTTGTTTGTATTGACATACATTATATTATGCTATTTTATATATGAGGCATTTCATTTATTGTGTTCTTTTTGATAAACATAATAAAGTCCTTAGAATTAAGTTTGATGCCATAGGACATCAAGTGGATGACTTGATCGTGAGATCCTTTTGGTTACAACACTATTCTTAAATGTCCCTAGTCAAGTATTATTGTTAATTAGGACAACAATAATACATTGAGACTAGTATGTGTAGAGACTGATGACCGCATCTCACGGGTCATGGATATGAGATATCAAGTCTTCACATTGGTACATATTAGAGTAATGATGTACTGGACTGACCCACCATGAGAACGCTACATGGATCGTTACGTGAGTGTCATAAGTGATTCTCATAGTGACAATGGTGTTTGTGGTCCTTTGACCTGAAATCACTACGATTCCTACATGAGGAGTTGTGTGTTTTAATGCCATCAAACGTCATCTGTAACAAGGTGATTATAAAGTTGGTTATTGGACATACCGCAAATCATGCGAGAGGGATGTGAGTGACCTAGATGGAATTTGTCACTCCTACATACAGAGCGATATCTTCGGGCCCCCGATTGACGCGAAATGCATGGCCATGCTCAAATGAGTCAATATGAGATATTGATCTCATTTGTTGTTACAAAGTCTACTTGAGTATCGAAACGAATGATTGGACTATACAAGGGTGACGTATTCCATGCCTTGTGTTCAATCTAGATATCTTGACAAAGGGACTAAACTACACGGAAACATTGATCACGGATAGGTTATGTCAAATCACTGACATTCTCATTACTTGGGTAGCAGTGATGTGTTGCTAGATCTCACATCGTTTGTAATATTAAAATGAGATTTTAATATTACTACCAACGTCATGAGAACTTGCAGGGTCGCACACTTAGAACAGACTAAATTGGAGCAATAAGGATCCAAGTTGGACTCGGATTCAATTGTGGGCCTAACTCATGACAATGGGTTTTAGGGTTGCAACAGCTTACTTTGCTACTGCTCACACTCACTTAAGGCAGCCACTATTATAAATAGTATCATAAGGGGCTGCTATAGATGTTACATCACAACCCTAGCCGCACCTAAGAAAGTGAGTGAGAGACGTTGAAAGGTTCTTCTTTCTATTCGCACTAGCACCGCGAAACAGAGGCGTGACTCCTTTTGCAAGTCTGTTCGTGTGGATACGCAGAAACATCGTCACTATTACGGTGTTGGTGATTCACCTCGCTTGTGTTTATCACGCTTCAAGAGGTAAATTTAAAAAAAAAACTCGGATTATGGACTTTTCGCATGGATCCTGTGTGGGAATCCTATTATTCCGCTGCGAGATATTTTGATCCGCAATTCCCAACACGGGGTCAACACATTAACCCAACAATATTTTTACTGTAATTTCATCGCATAGTCATATTTTCGTGTTTTCTCAGTCGCGCAAAAATTCTGTCACATTTTCAAATCGCATGTTGATTTCTCAACGTTTTCTCAATCGCGTAAAATATTTCTCACAATAGTCCCTCATAAAAATTATATTTACAAAATAGTCCCTCTTTTATCAAGTATTTACAATATAGCCCTTCTTTTATAAATATTTGTTATATAATCTCTCTTTAAATAATAATTACAATATAGTCCCTCTTAAAATATTAATTACAATATAGTCCCTTTTTTATAAAATAATTGTTGGGAATTTTTGTGGATACAACACGCAGCGAAAAATAGGGATTCCCACCGAGGATCTATGTGAAAAAGCCATAATCTGAGTTTTTAAATGATTTACCTCTTAGAGCGTGAATCACCAACACCGTAAAAGAAACGATGTCTCTGCGATATCCACACGAACAGACTCATGAACGTTTAACATCCGCAAAGAGGAGCGTCACGTCTCTCACACAGTGCTAGCTACGAAGAGAAGAGAAGAAACCTGTCGCTCTCTCACTCACTTTTCAGTAGGTGCGGCTAGGGTTCTGAATTGCGTATCTTAGCAGCCCCTTAGTAGTACTATTTATAATAGTGACCGCCTTAAGTAATTGTGAGCAGCAGCAAGGTAAGCTGTGCAATCCTAGACCCATCTGTTATGAGTCTGGCCCATATTTGAATCCGAGTCCAACTTGGATCCATTGCTCTAATTTTAGTCTACTCTATGTGTGTGACCCTGCAGGTTCTTATTACGTTGGTAGTAATATTAAAATCCCATTTTAATATTACAAGCAGTGAATGGTATCTAGCAACACATCGCTGCTACCCAAGTAATAAGAATATCAGTGATTTGACATAACCTTTCCGTGACAAATGTTTCCGTGTTGTTTAGTCCCTTTGTCAAGATATCTAGATTGAACACAAGGCATGGAATGCGTCACCCTTGTATAGTCCAATCATTCATTTCCTGATATTCGAGTAGACTTTGTAACAACAAATGAGATCAATATCTCATATTGACTCATTTGAGCATGGCTATGCATTTCGCAGTCTCACTCAATCAGGGGGCCGAAGATATCGCTCCTGTTATGTAGGAGTGACAAATCCCATCTAGGTCACTCACATCCCTCTGCATGATTTGCGGTATGTCCAATAACCAACTTTATAATCACCTTGTTACAGATGACGTTTGATGGTATTAAAACACACAACTCTTCATGTAGGAATCGTAGTGATTTCAGGTCAAAGGACCACAGACACCATTATCACTATGAGAATCGCTTATGACACTCACGTAACAATCCATGTAGCATTCTCATGGTGGGTCAGTCCAGTACATCATTACTCTAATGTGTACCCATGTGAAGACTTGATATCTCATATCCATGACCCGTGAGATGTGGTCATCAGTCTATGCACATACTAGTCTCAATGTATTATTGTTGTCCTAATTAACAATAATACTTCACTAGGGACATTTAAGAATAGTGTTGTAACCAAAAGGATCTCACGATCAAGTCATCCACTTGATGTCCTATGGCATCAAAGTTACTATTCTAAGGACTTTATTATGTTTATCAAAAAAGAACATAATAAATGAAATGCCTCATATATAAAATAGCATAATAGAATGTATGTAAATACAGAAAATGTATTGGCCTCTAGGGCATACACCAATAATCTCCCACTTGCACTAGAGCCAATCAGGCATATATCTAATGCTTAAAGACCTAGTGTGACCCTCATGCTTCATTGTGCAAGAGGCTTCGTCAAGTGGATCAAAGCAATGTTATCATCTGTTGGTACTCTCAGATATCTTCACATCTCCTCTATCGATGATCTCTCAAATGAGATGGAAGCGCCTAAGTATATGTTTGGATCGCTGGTGAGATCTAGGCTCCTTAGCTTGTGCAATGGCTCCATTATTATCACAATAGAGGTCCACTGCGTCCACAATGCTAAGAATAGTGCCAAGTTTAGTAATGAACTTCCTGATCCAAACGGCCTCCTTTGCTGTATTGGAGGCAGCAATATACTCAGCCTCTGTGGTAGAATCGGTGACTATCTCTTGTTTTGAACTCTTCCAGCTCACAGCCCCACCATTTAGGCAAAAAACATAACCCGATTGCGATCTGGAGTCATCCTTATCAGTTTGGAAGCTAGCATCAGTGTAACCTTTTACAACTAGTTCTTCCTCACCTCCATATACCAAGAACGAATCCTTAGTCCTTGTCAAGTACTTAAGAATGTTCTTGATAGCAGTCCAGTGACTCTCACCGGGATCAGACTGGTACCTACTCGTCATGCTTAAAGCATATGAGATGTCTGGTCGAGTACATAACATGGCATACATGATAGATCCAATTGCAGATGCATATGGAATCTTGCTCATGTGATCCCTCTCATCCTGGGTGGAAGGGGATTGAGCCTTAGATAGGCTTACACCATGTGACATAGGCAAGAGTCCTTTCTTGGATTCATGCATGTTAAATCGTCTTAACACTTTGTCTATGTATGTACTCTGACTTAGGCCAAGCAGTCTCAGCGATCTATCTCTATAGATCTTGATACCTAATACATAAGTGGCTTCGCCCAAGTCGTTCATAGAGAAGCAGTTCCCTAACCAAGTCTTTACAGACTGTAGGGTAGGGATGTCATTTCCAATAAGTAGTATGTCATCTACATACAATACCAGAAAGATAATAGTGCTCCCACTAACCTTCTTGTAGACACAAGATTCTTCTTCATTTTTTATGAAACCAAACTATTTTATTGTATCATCAAAACGAAGATTCCAGCTTCTGGAAGCTTGCTTCAATCCATAAATAGATCGTTGCAACTTGCATACTTTTCTAGCATCCTCTGGAGTGGCAAAACCCTTAGGTTGTGTCATGTACACATCTTCGAGAAGATTTCCATTAAGGAAAGCAGTTTTGACATCCATTTGCCAGATTTCATAATCATGGTATGCTGCAACAGCAAGCAAGATCCGAACGGATTTAAGCATCGCAACTGGGGAAAAAGTCTCATCATAGTCTACACCATGAATTTGTTTGAAACCTTTAGCCACCAATCGTGCCTTAAAGGTATGCACATTACCATCTATGTCGGTTTTCTTCTTGAAAACCCACTTGCACCCAATGGGTTTTACCCCTTCAGGTGGGTCAACCAAGGTCCATACCTGGTTGGCATACATGGAATCCATTTCAGATCTCATGACCTCAAGCCATATTTCAGATTCTGGGCCAATAATGGCTTCCTGGTAAGTCACAAGCTCATCTTGATCCATGAGCAATACGTCACCTTGTTGGGTCATGAGAAATCCATATCTCTCTAGTTGATGACGTATCCTGTTAGACCTACGCGGGTCTTATGCTACTAGAGCAGGTTGTTGTTCCACAACATTTTGTGGAGGCTGCTCTATTTCCACAATTGGTTCATTGCTGCTTTGTGAAACTTGAATTTCTTCAAGTCCTACTTTTCTCCTACTGGTTCTTTTGGAGATAAACTCCCTTTCTAGAAACACAGCTGTCCGTGTGACAAACATTTTGCCCTCGGTAGGATTATAGAAAAGGTATCCCTTAGTTTCCTTTGGATACCTCACAAAGAAGCATTTATCTGATTTAGGTCTAAACTTATCAAAAACTTGACATTTCACATAAGCTTCGCACCCCCAAATCTTCAAGAAAGACATACTGGGTCGTCTCCTAGCCCATATCTCATATGGTGTCTTTTGAACCATCTTAGATGGAACACGATTAAGTGTGAAAGCTGCTGTTAACAGAGCATGTCCCCAGAAGGAGCTTGGAAGGTTTGCATGACTCATCATGGATCGGACCATATCCAACAAGGTCCGATTCCTCCTTTCAGAGACACCATTCCATTGTGGTGTTCTTGGTGGAGTGAGTTGAGATATTATCCTACACTCTTTCAGATGATCATCAAACTGTTGGCTTAAGTATTCTCCTCCTCGATCTGATCGAAGGATTTTAATACTCTTGTCAAGTTGGTTTTGTACTTCATTCTTGAACTCTTTGAACTTTTCAAAGGATTCTAATTTGTGCTTCATAAGATATATAAATCCATATTTAATGAAATCATCAGTAAATGTAATGAAGTATTGAAAACTGCCTCTAGCGACTGTGTTTAGTGGCCCACATACATCACTATGTATAAGGCCTAAAAGATCACTAGCCCTTTCACCTTGTCCAGTGAATAGGGCCTTTGTCATCTTCCCCAATAAACAAGATTCACATATCTCATATAGTTCGAAATCAAATGAGTCCAAGAATCCATCTTTATGGAGTTTGGAGATGCATTTCTCATTTATGTGGCCTAAACGACAATGCCAGAGAAAAGTTGGGTTCAGATCGTTTGATTTAAACTTCTTTGTATTTATGTTATAAATGGGCGTTTCGAGATCAAGTACATAAAGTCCATTACTCAATTGTGCACTACCATAAAAAATATTATTCATATAAATGGAACAACACTTGTCCTTTATAATAAAAGAAAAACCTTTCTTGTCCAAACAAGAAACGGAAATGATATTCCTACTAATAGCAGGCACAAAATAGCAGTTCTCTAACTCTATTACAAGCCTAGTAGGCAAAGATAATAAATAAGTCCCTACAGCTAATGCAGTAACCTTTGCTCCATTTCCCACTCGTAGGTCGACTTCGCCCTTCGTCAATGGTCTACTGCTCTTTAGATCCTGCACATTTACACAAATGTGAGATCCACATCCAGTATCTAATACCCATGATGCAGAAGTAGATAAATTGACTTCAATAACAAAAATACTTGAAGTGGAAGTCTCACTTCCCTTCTTCTTTTTGAGCTCCTCCAGGAACTTGGCACAGTTCCTCTTCTAATGTCCGGTCTGACCGCAATAGAAGCATATACCTTCCTTAGCCACTCCACCCAGTGGTTTCAAGCCAGAAGTGCTGGGCTTGGACTTATCCTTGCCCTTGCCCTTCCAGTTGTCCTTGGGCTTTTTCTGCTGTTTCTTGCCCTTATTCTTTTGGACCATCATTATGGCCTTCCCTTTACCTTTGTTGATGTTCTGCTCAGCAGTTCTCAACATGCCTAGCAGCTCTGGTAGTGATTTGTCAATCTCATTCATGTTGTAGTTCATGACAAATTGACTAAAACTTTCTGGCAACGATTGCAGGACTAAGTCAGTGGCCAACTCTTGGCCCAAAGGAAAACCCAGTCTCTCTAGGTTTTCAATGTACCCAATCATCTTGAGTACATGAGCACCAACAAGGCTTCCTTCTACCAGCTTGCACTGAAATAATGCTTAAGAAACCTCGAATCTCTCACGCCTGGCCTGCTCTTGATAGAGCTTCTTAAGGTGTACGATCATATCGTATGCATCCATGTTCTCATGTGACTTTTGGAGCTCAGAGTTCATGGTGTCTAGCATTAGACATCCAATGTCCAAGGCATCATCTTGATGCTTCTTATAAGCATCTCTTTCAGTTCTAGGGGCATTAGCAGCAGGTGGCTCAAGAATAGGCTGTTCCAAAACATACAGGTTTTTCTCTTGCTTGAGGACAATCCTCAAATTCCTGTACTAGTCTAGAAAATTCGTTCCAGACAGCTTGTCCTTCTCAAGGATGGATCGCAACGATAAAGTACCTGATGTGTTTGTTGCCATGGTAATCTATTAACAGAAATATGCAAAATATAAGTATCATGCCATAAACATATTTAATGAGGCCTTTTAAATTAAATATGCCTCCTACTATTTTATTCAAGTCAATGACCCTCAGCATTGACTTGGAAAATCCCATCGTAAGATTTCCTAGTAGGCCAAGATCCATATTTCACCTAGTTTTGAGTCAGTTTTGGCTGATCACCCAAAATTCGGTTATTTAGGTAGGAAACACGTTCCAATTACATCACATGTAACTCTTGGATAATTGGGTGAATAACACTTATTCTAATCCATCTAATGGACTAAAGCCTAACTTCATGCCTCTAAGCCTTCAATCCTATTGAAATGGCCTAGTTAAGTCAAACCCAATGGCTGGCAGTTGGATATTACTTTTATCCCATCGCGTCTTACTAATATAAATAAAGGCATCCTGCTTTGGCAGACCTGCACTTGATCGATACTAGTCTTGACGAGTGCCACACATTGGAAGGCATCACATAACGACTTAATATTTGCTTTGAGGGAATTTTTATTATTATTAGATCTCACCATTTATTAAATTGTTTATCATACCATAAACATTATCCATGCATCTTATACATAAAAAGCATATAAAAGTGACATGGTTATGGCCCCTAAGAGAGTAGCATTAATTAAGGCAGCTTCACCAAGCGTCTCCCATCAACGTCCTCACTTAATGTCGTCTTCTTGCCTCCACATCATAATTACATTATATAGAAACCTCTTTTACATTCGAGGGGAGTTAGGTAAGAAGAGAATGTACAATCAGAATGTAGAGAGAAAGGCACGACACGCAGGTCGTATTTATTAAAACCAAAAGGCATAAAAAGAAGACTAAGGCCATAACCATGCACCATGCATCACAAAGAACATATAAACTCATAACAATAATACATAATTATTTTTCTTGAGTTATAAAAGGATAGAAAATATTGCGCTTTCGAACAACACACTACGCATAGGTAGCACGGGGGTTCCGCTGAAAAATTGGACCATAAACAAGAGTTGAATCTCTTGCACCTCCCTTGAGCCCTTGTGCCGCGCGGAACCCTAGGCCTGAACAACATGAACACTTCATGTGCCACGGGGAACCCTTGCACCATCGTTCAACACTAGAACCTCTGGCGCCTCCTTGACGGCTTGACATCAACACTTGATGCTGCTGCCGCATAACAAGAATAGGGTTTCCAAAACCCCTTCCGCCGCGCCTCTTGTGCAGAAACAAGGATTCCATAACCCCTGCTGCCGCAAACCAAGAACAAGGTTTCCTAAACCCTTGCGCCACGTATTAAGAATAAGGATTTCATAACGCTGTACGTATCATATACATACCAAAAAGCTTCGCAAAAACATACATCTTAAAACAAAACAGTTTTCACAAAACATATGAACATCTTCAAGAAGTTTTTGAAAACAACATCATGGTTTTGCATACAACATAAGAAACAGAATATGTTTTCACAAAGGGTTTCACATGGTTTTCAGAAATAACATATTAAAGATCATATCTTTTGTCAAAAAGAAGAATAGAAAACATGTTATCTCATGTAAACGAAAATAGAAAACCGAATCATGGTTTCGCAAGACGCTCTGATACCACTGTTGGGAATTTTTGCAGATACAACACGCAGTGGAAAATAAGGATTCCCACTGAGGATCCATGTGAAAAAGCCATAATCTGAGTTTTTAAATGATTTACCTCTTGGAGCGTGAATCACCAACACCGTAATAGAAACGATGTCTCTACGGTATCCACACGAACAGACTCACGAACGTCCAACGTCCACAAAGAGGAGCGTCACGTCTCTCACACAGTGCTAGCTACGAAGAGAAGAGAAGAAACTTGTCGCTCACTCACTCACTTTTCAGTAGGTGCGGCTAGGGTTCTGAATTATGTATCTTAACAGCCCCTTAGCAGTACTATTTATAATAGTGACTGCCTTAAGTGAGTGTGAGCAGCAGCAAGGTAACCTGTGCAACCCTAGACCCATCTGTTATGAGTCTGGCCCATATTTGAATCCGAGTCCAACTTGGATCCATTGGTCCAATTTTAGTCTGCTCTATGTGTGTGACCCTGCAGGTTCTTATTATGTTGGCAGTAATATTAAAATCCCATTTTAATATTACAAGCAGTGAGCGGTATCTAGCAACACATCGCTGCTACCCAAGTAATAAGAATGTCAGTGATTTGACATAACCTTTCCGTGACCAATGTTTCCGTGTTGTTTAGTCCCTTTGTCAAGATATCTAGATTGAACACAAGGCATGGAATGCGTCACCCTTGTATTGTCCAATCATTCATTTCCTGATATTCAAGTAGACTTTGTAACAACAAATGAGATCAATATCTCATATTGACTCATTTGAGCATGGCCATGCATTTCGCAGTCTCACTCAATCAGGGGGCCCGAAGATATCGCTCCTGTTATGTAGGAGTGACAAATCCCATCTAGGTCACTCACATCCCTCTGCATGATTTGCGGTATGTCCAATAACCAACTTTATAATCACCTTGTTACAGATGACGTTTGATGGTATTAAAACACATAACTCCTCATGTAGGAATCGTAGTGATTTCAGGTCAAAGGACCACAGACACCATTATCACTATGAGAATCGCTTATGACACTCACGTAACGATCCATGTAGCGTTCTCATGGTGGGTCAGTCCAGTACATAATTACTCTAATGTGTACCCATGTGAAGACTTGATATCTCATATTCATTACCCTTGAGATGTGGTCATCAGTCTATGCACATACTAGTCTCAATGTATTATTGTTGTCCTAATTAACAATAATACTTGATTAGGGACATTTAAGAATAGTGTTGTAACCAAAAGGATCTCACGATCAAGTCATCCACTTGATGTCCTATGGCATCAAAGTTACTATTCTAAGGACTTTATTATGTTTATCAAAAAGAACATAATAAATGAAATGTCTCATATATAAAATAGCATAATAGAATGTATGTAAATAAAGAAAATGTATTGGCCTCTAGGGCATACACCAACAATAATTACAATATGACCCCTCTAAAAATCAAATTTTTTACTGTTTCCCAGAAAATGGTAATTCTTCGTTTTACTTAGGATATGACATCGCAAATTTTGCGGACTCGCTTCAAAACCCATAGGGTGTGCTATACATCAGTAAACTTCAAGTATTGACACTCATTTTATTTCATAATTTCATTATTTAATTGTATCGATTTGTTTTCTAAAAACATTTTGCTCCCTGATAATTTCAAACTCTTCGAAAACAATTTCCTTCTCAATTAAACCTTCAGTCCTCAATTAAAACCATCATTTTAGGACTCTTGGCCCTCTTTTGCATGGTAAGGCTGTGTGCCTCTAAGCTCTTTGGAGATCTCATGAATTTGTTCCATCATGTTATTCACATCCTAAATTACACATACACTTGCATGCTTCCACATTCATACATACAAGCATATTATCAAATCCATAATCATACTATCGCACATGCAAATCATAATTTCAAATTCATAAACAACACAATCACAAACAAAGAGATATCAAACAATAAGTGAATAAACCCTTATGGGCTTTTCACCAAACACAACCATCTTCTCACCACCAAAACTTGGTTGGTGAGGTAAATCTCCCTCTTACCTTTTGAAGACAAGAAGCCACAAGTTCCTCCTCTTCCTTAATTTTCGTGTGAACCACAAATAATTCCCTAAAAATTCTTAAACAATTAGTAAAATCATAAACAAGGCTTAATAATAAAGAACCATGGAACAATCATGGTTTAGAAAATCAAAATCTTAATTTTAAACTAACAAATCAAAAGTTTACCTTTAGGAAAGTAAACCAAAGCTTGGATTTGAAGCACTTAGGATAGGATTTTGACAAAATTTTCTAAATGAAAAGTGTTTAGAAGGTTGTTTAGGTTTAGGAAATGTAGAGAAGAAAAATTATAGAAGATTAATGGTGGTTTTGGGTGATAGGGCCAAAAATTCCAAGGGAAAAAGAAAGGAAAAGTTCTTGGTGTTCTTGGGAATTTTAAGAGAAAATAAAGCTAAGCTTTTAGGTGAGAGAAAAGTGAATAATGAGAGTAAATTGAAGAGTGCAGCCGTGAGGTAGTGTGTAGGAGAGATTAGGAGATTAACTTGAAACCAAAATATCACACTTTTATGTTCACATTGAGAGCACATGGCTTGGTCACCACTTGGTCATCAAAGTGTCACATGGATGAACCTAGAACATTATAGAACATGGTAGAATTGGCCCTCTTGGCCGTGGAACACTTAGGGGGTTTAGGGACTAGGTTTGACTTCAATTAAAGCTTAATTACATGCTAATTAGATGATAAGTTAATTAGGTTAGCTTTTCTAATTACACTTAATTAACTATCTAATTACATAGCTAATTAATTAAATAGGTCATTGCATATGTCTTGCTTAGTCATGGCTTTTAGATAGAATTAGGATATTTAATTAGTAACTAGATTTTAACTAATTAGTAACTAGGCTAGTTCACTTAGTTTCTTAATTAAGCAATTAAGGTAACTAAATTAGGTTTTATTTAGTTGCTTAGTAACTAGTCCAGCCATTATTATTGACTAAATCATAACCATTGAAATTAACTTCATTTCCTAACCATTGATTTAATCTAAGGTGGATATCATAAGTTACCTTATCAGGATTGTTCTCACTCCATTGATCTGATCAATGGTTATGATCAAGGCATCTAAATCAAGTTGTTCATCCAATGGTCCACAATAAAGTCTATGCTACTTTATTTGACCAACTCCTATTAGTTTAGAAAAGTTCAGCCATCGTTTTTGACTGATTCTTATTGGTTCATTCTAATTTAAGTTACACAAAATATTCTAAGCACATTTTCTGTCAATTAAAATATATCGGGTCAATTAAATTATAGCAGAAGCTGCTATAAATAAAACAGCGGATTATTATCAGTGAAATATTTTTATTTCATAGATAAATTCTAAAAATTAAAAAATTATTTTCTGTGTCACTCAGATTCGGGTTTAGTAAGATCTCCTGTCTCTGAATAAATCAAATAAGATTTTCCCCGGTCTGAAAATTATTATTTTCCTGAGCCGAAACAAATCACACAAAACGATCAAAAATAATCTTGGAACAGTCAAATTATTTTTATATCACACAGAAAATACTAAACAGTGAAATTCTGTGATTTCTGTAACATAGTCTAAAATTTGGGGTGTTACAACACTCCCCCTCTAAAAAGAAGTTTCGTCCTCGAAACTTGACATACACTTAACATAAATATGGATACTGCTCTCTTATCTTATCTTCTAACTCCCATGTAGCTTCACCACTTACATCGTTCCAAACCACTTTAACCAATGTAATCTCCTTACCTCGAAGTTGCTTTGTCCTTCGATCTTCAATCTTGACTGGAAACGTCTCATAGGTTAAATTTTCCTTCAGTTGTATGGTGTCTGATTCGATAACATGAGTGGAATTAGAAATATATTTCCGTAGTTATGATACGTGAAATACATTATGAAGATTTGATAGGAAAGGTGGTAGTGCAATCTGATAAGCTACCGTACCTACCCGATGGAGTATCTGATACGGCCCGATAAACTTCGGAGTGAGTTTCCTCAACTTAATCACTCGTCCAACTCTAGTCATAGGTGTCGCACGTAGAAACACATGGTCACCTTTTTCAAATTCAAGCGATCTTCATTTTTTATCAGCATAACTTTTTTGCCGCCTCTGAGTTGTCCTCATCTTGTCTTGAATCATCTTCACTTTCTCAGTTGTCTGCTGTATAAATTCTAGTCCTACCACAGTACTTTCACCATCATGATACCAACACAACGGCGTTCTACATCATCTCCTATATAATGCCTTATAGGGTGCCATCCCTACGCTTGAATGAAAACCATTATTGTATGTGAACTCTATCAATGGTAGAAATTCATCCCAACAACTAGTTTACTCTAGAACACAAGCTCTCAGCAAGTCCTCTAATGACTGAATCGTCCTTTCTGACTGACCATTTGTTTGTGGACGGTAAGCAGAACTTAAACGTAGCTTTGTTCCTATCGCTTCTTGCAAACTATTCCAAAACCTCGATGTAAATCTCGGATCTCGATCAGAAATAATATTGGATGGTAAACCATGAAGTCTAACAATTTCATTTATGTACACTTGAGCCAACTTTTCCATTGAGTACTTAATATTAATCGGCAAAAAGTGCGCCAACTTTGTAAGCCGATCAACAATTACCCAAATAGAATCGTGACCTTTTCGAGTCCATGGTAGTCCTGTTACGAAATCCATTGCTATATCATCCCATTTCCATTCAGGAATAGGCAAAGGTTGCAACATTCCTGATGGTCTTTGATGTTCCACCTTAGCCTTTTGACAAACTAAATAGGATGATACATATTCAGCGACATCTCTCTTCATTCCTTGCCACCAATACAGCTGTTTCAAATCTTGATACATCTTCGTGGCTCCTGGATGTAGACTCAACTTACTCCTGTGAGCTTCATCCAAAATCAATCTCCTAAGTTCTGAATCGTTTGGCACACAAACTCTTCCTTTGAACTTCAGAATTCCATTAACACCTTCACTGAATTCCAATTCTGCTCATTGACTCCATGCTTCCTTTGCTTCTTGCAAATACTGATCACTATTTTGTCCTACTCGTATTCTATCCATTGAATCATTGGAAATAGTGATCATGTTCAAACACATCTTCCCCGGTGTCAACTTCACAGATAGACGCATATCCCGAAATTCTTCTATTAGTTCTTTCTCTTTAATCATCATAACAGAAGCACTAAGCATTTTCCTACTTAAAGCATCCGCTATGACATTCGCCTTTTCGAGATGATACTGTAACTGAAAGTCATAGTCCTTCAGAAAATCTAGCCAATGCTTTTGTCTCATGTTCAACTCTTTCTAGTCAAACAGATACTTCAAACTTTTATGATCACTAAAAACAGTGAACATTGCCCCATAGAGAAAATGTCTCTATACTTTCAATGCAAGCACCACAGCTGCCAACTCCAAGTCATAAGTCGGATAATTCCTCTCATGCACTTTCAACTACCTCGATGCATATGCTACCACCTTATGGTTCTGCATAAGCACACAACCCAATCCTTGGTACGAAGCATCACAATACACTTCAAAAGATTCATTCAGATTAGGTAGAATCAAAATCGGTGAAGTAGTCAGTCGTCTTTTCAACTCCTGAAAACTTTCCTCGCATGCTTCAGTCCATAAAAATAGTTGATTCTTTCGTGTAAGTTGGGTAAGAGGTCCTGCTATCTTCGAAAACCCTCAATAAATCATCGATAGTAATTGGTTAATCCGACAAAACTACGAATTTCTAATACAGTCTTCGGTCTTTCCCATTCGACAATTGTTTCCACTTTTGAAGCATTTACTTCAATTCCATCTTCTGATATAACGTGTCCCAAAAATTGAACTTCGCTTAACCAAAATTCACATTTGGACAACTTGGCATACAATTTATTCTCCCTCAGAATCTGGAGAACCACTCTGAGATGTTCAGCATGTGCCTCCTGACTTCGAGAATAAATCAAAATGTCATCAGTAAAGACAACAATGAACTTATCCAAGTACGAATGGAAAATCTTGTTCATAAAGTCCATATATATGGCAGGCGCATTAGTCACACCAAATGGCATCACTTGATATTCATAATGCCCATACCGTATCCGAAACGTAGTTTTGGGTATATCCTCTGCTTTCACATGTATTTGGTGATAACCAGAACATAAGTCAATCTTGGAAAATATTGCAGCTCCTCGCAATTGGTCCATCAAATCATCGATCCTTGGTAGCAGATATTTATTCATGATCGTAATCTTGTTCAATTGTCGGTAGTCCACACATAGACGAGAAATCCCATCCTTCTTCTTTACCAACAATACTGGAGCTCCCCATGGTGATACACTTGGTCTCACAAATTGCTTTTCCAATAAATCCTCCAGTTGTTTCTTAAGCTCTTCCAACTCTACTGCGACATCCTATAAGGTGCAATAGATATAGGTCCAACTCCAAGTACCAAATCAATAGAGAATTTGATTTCTCTTTCCGGCGGTAGTCCAGGTATATCTTCAGGAAAGACTTCAGGAAATTCTTTAACAACGAAAATATCCTTCAAAACGTCTTCACACTGAACCTCAAAAGAAGACATCAACAAGTACCCCTGATCTCCTTCCTTCAAACAAGCATCCACTTGAGTTGCCGTTAGCAATCTAGAATCCTTAACCTTAGGAAAGACTAATGTCTTACTGGAACAGTCTATCAGAATATGGTTAAAAGATAACCAATTTATTCCTAAGATTCCATTAATCTTAGAAAGAGGCAAACAAATCAAATCCACATAAAAGATTTTATCCCTAACACATACAGGGCAATTCAAACATACTTTTGTAGTTACCACAGGCTTATCAGTAGGAGTAACAACACTCAAATCATACGGCAATGTAGTCACAGTTAATCCCAAATGCTCCACACAATCATATGCAATGACAGAATGTCGTGCTCCTGAATCATATAATACTGTTAAAGGATTACCTTTAATGGCACACTCCTCCATAATCAAGTCCTCGGATTTAGCGGCTTCTTCCCCGCTTATAGTATACAAATGACTACCCGCCTGTGGCCTCACAGTACGAACACTGTCCACTGATAGTTCCACCTTCAGCTGATACACTCTCTGGAGAAATGTCCAGTCTTCCCATATCTATAACAAATGATCCCTTTATGTTGACAATCTTTTGGTGAGATGTCCTTTCCCACACTTGAAACATTTAAGTGCAGAAGTTCCAGTTGAAACTGTCCTACTGCCACTAGAACTTCCTACAAAAGATTGTTGCCGATTTTGACTTCTTGCTAGTTTGGTATAT
The DNA here is from genome assembly GCA_029884595.1 of Ormosia semicastrata. Lineage (NCBI taxonomy): Eukaryota > Viridiplantae > Streptophyta > Magnoliopsida > Fabales > Fabaceae > Ormosia > Ormosia semicastrata. Next base: position 86,090,036 of record JAQQTO010000060.1, read on the forward strand.
GGTTTCTGTTGATAACGGTTGCCACCGCTACTCTTTCCTCTTTGGAACCGTGTAGGTCCAAAGTTCCTATTCCTTGCCTCATGCAGTTGATCAATTTCTTCAACTTTGTGACACTTTTCCAACAATACTAGAAACTGATCGATATCCACGGTTGCTAAAGCTCGCTTGATATCAAGTCTCAACCCCTCTTCAAACTTTCTGCACTTCCATTCCTTATCTGGGTGCATCTGGAAATACCTCAAAAACTTAGATAAGCTTTCAAATCTTGCAGCATACTCACTTACGGACATTGCTCCTTGTCTCAAACTAAGGAATTCCATCTCCTTAGCATGATGAACACTGGCTGGAAAATACTTTCCCAGAAACTTCTGCTTAAAGAGCTACCACGTCACAACTCTCCCCTCAACTTGAATCAATCTCCGCGCTCCTGCCCACCAAGCTTCTTCATCACCGACTAACACGAATGTTGTGAAAGTAAGGTTTCACTCATCAATACAACCTATACCATCAAATATCATTTCTAGTTCTTTGATCCACAGATCAGCTTTCTCTGGATCAAACTCTCCATGAAACTTCGGTGGATTATTCCTACAAAATTCTGGCAAGTTGTGAGTATCCTCAGTTGCTCTTTGGTTTTGCTGTGCAACAACCTCAGCCATCCGTTGTATTGCTACTACAGCTGCAGCCATGTTTTGGTTGTCATCGCCACCATTTGCAGCTCCTGCCCTCGTATTCACGAGTCCTTTTCCTCGTCCAGCTATTTTGTTTTCTCAAATAGACTAAACAACACAAAGAAGAGTTGAAGTCAATCTTCCAAACAATATTGTTTTCTTTCAGAAAACAAACACGGAGAATCACACAACTTAAACAAGATAGACCTAACCACAAACCCAAAAAGACTCTAACTTGAGCTCTGATACCAACTAATATAGCACCCAACGTAGGGTGTCACATTTCATGATACTTAATTACCAAATTACCCCTTCGTTATATAGTATGCTTTGTAATGTAAATACGAGTTGCAAAATTTCTTAATAACAATAAAATAAACTTAGCGGAAAATAAAAGCATTACAACATCATCACAAATAATTTACATCATATATACATACAAGTCTTTAGTACTATCATACTTAAATATTTACAAACCAGACTTTCAAAACATTTAAACTTTAATTGAAACTAACATATTGCCCAAGTGCTACTAGACAGTAGAACTCTCAGATTCCTCAGTAGGTTGGAATCCGAACTGACGAGAAATCCTACGGATAGGTGTCCGCGCAGACGACACAACACTGATCTTACTAGGAGTACGGTTGTAAGTTCCCCAGTACTGCCTAATGGATAGTGGAAACTCTAGGTGTACATTAATATTTACACTAAAGTAAGGGTGTCCACGATAAAGGCTACTTAAAGTAATATTTAAGTCTCCTATGTAGTAAATATATGCTCTATCTAAGTCAACGTGTCATGCCTCCGATCCTCCACGAAACGTCAATCTCATATAACCTAGAAAACTAGGCATCTCCATCCTTTCAGAACTCAGCTTCCTCTACAGGAATCTGCTCCTCTCTGCCTTCTTGATCAACTTCTTTCTCAACGTCTTTACAAATATAAATACAATACAAGATAGGCATACAAAGAGGTGAGATCACCTATGCCAACACTAGTATGGTAGCATGAAGATAAACACATACAATATATCATACAGCTACATCATACCATAATTACAGTTATGCCATCAACATCATTTATCATCACAACACATGTAATACAAGATAATTACGATCATGCCATTAACAATATCCAAATATTCAACAATTCAATTATCATAAACAATAATTATGATAATGCCCTCAATAACTATGCATATGCACATGGACTCAATTTCTTACTCCATGGAGCTAAAACTCAGGTCGAAGAGAGTGATCGAAAAGATCTGCCTGTACCAACATGTCTCAGACCACGTGCTCAAATTTGCACATCTAGCATATACACGACAGTCTTTATCAGATCTTGATTAAGAATAGTGTCTCGGTAAGGATCATTGGTGTGTTGCGTCGGTCTAACCCATGGTACAGAAGAGCTACCAACTGCCCATTGAAGGCAACTCGCCCCCTAATGCCCTAGGGTCAACGAGTGACTTACACTACGCATGTCGCACTCACTCGGGAGGTGTATTCTCTCCTAGGCAATTAGCCTCATATAGTCCATCGGACGTTTCCAATGCATGTACTATGCACCATTCACAGGTCTAATTCATTATCACATATCAGGGTCCACATATTAACCTAACAGTATTTTTACTGTAATTTCATCGCGTAGTCATATTTTCACATTTTTTCAGTCGCGCAACAATTCTGTCGCATTTTCAAATCACGTATTGATTTCTCAATGTTTTCTCAATCGCGTAAAAAATTTCGCACAATAGTCCCTCATAAAAATCATATTTACAAAGCAGTCCCTTTTTTATCAAGTATTTGCAATATAGCCCCTCTTTTATAAAATATTTACAATATAACCCTTCTTTAAATAATAATAATAATATTGTCCTTCTTAAAATATTAATTACAATATAGTCCCTCTTTTATAAAATAATTGTAATATGACCCCTCTAAAAATTATTATTTTTACTGTTTCCCAAAAAATGGTAATTCTTCGTTTTACTTAGGATATTACATCTCAAATTTTTCGGACGCGCTTCAAAACCCATATGGTGAGCTATACGTCAGAAAACTTCAAGCATTAACACTCATTTTATTTCATAATTATTTAATTGTATCGATTTGTTTTCTAAAAATATTTTGCTAGCTGATAATTTCAAACTCTTCCAAAATAATTTCCTTCTCAATTAAACCTTCAATCCTTAATTAAAACCATCATTTTAGGACTCTTGGCGCTCTTTTGCATAGTAAGGCCATGTGCCTCTAAGCTCTTTGGAGCTCTCATGAATTCGTTCCATCATGTTATTCACATCCTAAATTACACATACACTTGTATGCTTCCACATTCATACATACAAGCATATTATCAAAGCCATAATCATACTATCACATATGCAAATCATAATTGCAAATTCATAAACAACACAATCACAAACAAAGAGACATCAAACAATAAGTGAATAAACCTTTATGGGCTTTTCACCATACACAACCATCTTCTCACCACCAAAACTTGGTTGGTGAGGTAAATCTCCCTCTTACCTCTTGAAGATAAGAATCCACAAGTTCCTCCTCTTCCTTAATTTTCGTGTGAACCACAAACAATTCCCTAAAAATTCTTAAACAATTAGTAAAATCACAAACAAGGCTTAATAATGAAGAACCATGGAACAATCATGGTTTAGAAAATCAAAAACTTAATTTTAAACCATAAAATCAAAAGTTTACCTTTAGAAAAGTAAACCAAAGCTTGGATTTGAAGCATTTAGGATAGGATTTTGAAAAAACTTTGTAAATGAAAAGTGTTTAGAAGGTTGTTTAGGTTTAGGAAATGTAGAGAAGAAAAATTATAGAAGATTGACAGTGGTTTTGGGTGATAAGGCTGAAAATTCCAAGGGAAAAAGAAAGGAAAAGTTCTTGGTGTTCTTGGGAATTTTGAGAAAAAATTAAGCTAAGCTTTTAGGTGAAAGAAAAGTGAATAATGAGAGTAAATTGAAGAGTGCAGCCATGAGGTAGTGTGTAGGAGAGATTAGGAGATTAACTTGAAACAAAAATATCACACATTTGTGTTCACATTGAGAGCACATGGCTTGGTCACCACTTGGTCATCAAAGTGTCACATGGATGAACCTAGAACATTATAGAACATGGTAGAAGTGGCCCTCTTGGCCGTGGAACACTTAGGGGGTTTAGGGACTAGGTTTGACTTCAATTAAAGCTTAATTACATGCTAATTAGATGGCAAGTTAATTAGGTTAGGTTTTCTAATTACACTTAATTAACTTTCTAATTACATAGCTAATTAATTAAATAGGTCATTGCATATGTCATGCTTAGTCGTGGCTTCAAGATAGAATTAGGATATTTAATTAGTAACTAGATTATAACTAATTAGTAACTAGGTTAGTTCACTTAGTTTCTTAATTAGGCAATTAAGGTAACTAAATTAGGTTTTATTTAGTTACTTAGTAACTAATCAAGCCATTATTATTGATTAAATCCTAACCATTGAAATTAACTTCATTTCCTAACCATTGATTTAATCTAAGGTGGATATCATAAGTTACTTTATCAGGATTGTTCTCACACCATTGATCTGATCAATGGTTATGATCAAGGCATCTAAATCAAGTTGTTCATCCAATGGTCCACAATAATGTCTATGCCACTTTATTTGACCAACTCCTATTAGTTTAGAAAAGTCCAGCCATCGTTTTTGACTGATTCTTATTGGTTCATTCTAATTTAGGTTACAGAAAATATTCTAAGCACATTTTCTATTAATTAAAATATATCGGGTCAAATAAATTAAAGCAGAAGCTGCTATAAATAAAACAGTGAATTATTATCAGTGAAATATTTTTATTTCACAGATAAATCCTAAAAATTAGAAAATTATTTTCTGTATCTCTCAGATTCGGGTTTAGTAAGATCCCTCATTTCCGAATAAATCAAATAAGATTTTTTTGGCCCGAAAATTATTATTTTACTGACAAAGAGCAAATCACACAAAATGATCAAAAACAATCTCAGAACAGTCAAATTATTTTTATATCACATAGAAAATACTAAACAGTGAAATTTTGTCATTTCTGTAACATAGTCTAAAATTTGGGGTGTTATATTAACTATTAAAAAGCTTTAACTCATAAGAGTCTCTAGTAATAACAGTTATCAATTTTATTTATTTTCAAAAAGGAAACCGAGTTAGATGAAAACACGATATGCTAGATTAAGACTTTGCGTACTGTAGTTGAGTTAGGTCATTACAACAATACTTAAGGAATAGCACATATAGATCACTTATACTCAAGGTCCATATCATTTAGTGCCATTTATCTTGAGCGCACACCACATCAGTTTAACACAAGCTTAACTTCAATAATATGAAGGAGCAAATCACAATAAACATCCAATTCTGGCTCAACTATAGCAAATAAAGGAGTAACTCATTCTTTTTAATAGACGTCATGATATATGATAAATGTATAATGCAAATGTATCTCATTATGCATGAGCCTAGTGCACAATGCCTTCACTTCACAAGTGAACTCAATGCACAATATCATTGCTCTCCAATGAACTAGATGCATACCATTGTCACTCCATAATTAATTGAATGCACAATATTATCATCCTTCATTGATATGCTAGGTGTATGTTAAAATCATAAAATACCCCTAATTGTGATATAAAAGGAGAAAATAGTGAAGTGAAGAAACATCACACACCTGCCTCAACTCTCTTTTGATAGTGCTTATTCCTTTTCTTTCTTCCCTTTCTTCTTGTTGTTTGATTTTTTTCCCTTACTTATCTTTCTTTGTCTTTGCTTTTTTTTTCTTTTTTGCCTTTTTCCCTACTGCTAGCCATAAGAATAAGAGTGAAAAATGAGAGAAAATAAAAGTCAAAGATGAAGATAGAGACAGGGAGGGCGGTGGAGAATAAGGTGGAGAGATAAGGATTAATTTTCAAGGCTTCATGAAAATGTTATATCTCTTAAGGATATTTTAATCTTCCATTAATGAGTTTTCTATTTTTCATAAGTTTCAGGAAAAATTCCAAGACTTCTTCCAGTTTCCCAACTCATCATTTAATGGTTATCCTTATACGCCGTTAACAACCATTAAGCTATAATACTTTTTCCTTTGTGGTTAAAAATACCAAACTAACTCAATTGATTCTCATAAATTTACCACATCTCATTCTAAGCATTTGTGAACTAGAAATAAAGTCTCCACATTTACTTCTATCATCTAAGCAATTTATGCTAAGTTCTAAACTAATATGAGTTATTTTTCACATTTGATGTTATAGCATTATGCCCAAAATAACTCAGAAGGTCACCAAAATTGATAGGTAACTCATACAAGTGTTACTGAACTTTTGTAATCATGATTAAGACTAATAGGCTAGGGAGGATGTTACATTTCTCCCCTCCTTTTAAAATTTTTGTCCTTAAAATTGCTTACCTCAAGTAAAAAACTTTGGGTAGTCTTGCGTCTTGTTGGACTCTAGCTCCCAAGTGGATTCCTCTAAAACAATCCCATTCCATATCACCTTCACTAAAGGAATTTGCTTTCCTCTAAGTTCTTTGACTCCTCTATCCACATCATTATAGGTTTTATCACATATGTTAAATCATCTCTTAATTGCATTGATTCATTTTCCAAAATGTGTGAAGGATCTGGATTGTATTTTCTGAGTTGTGAAACATGGAAAACATTGTGAAGGTTGGACAATTTAGGTGAAAGGGCTATTTAGTAGGTAACGAGTCCAATTCTTTTCAGGATTTGATAAGGACCAAGAAACCGAAGGTTTAGCTTATGAGTTTTCAAAGCTCTACCAACCCCTGTAGTAGAAGTGACTCTTAGAAATAAATGTTCTCCTTCCTCAAATTCTAGAGGTCTCCTCCTTTAATCCGCATGTCTATTTTGCTTACTTTGACCAGTAACCAACCTATCCTTGATCATCTTTATCTATTCTGTGGTTTGTTGTAATAACTCAAGACCTAGGATGGTTCTTTCTCCTATTTCATACTAGTATAGAGATGATCTACACTTTCTATCATACAAAGCCTTATATGGTGCCATTCCTATGCTGGTGTGATAGCTGTTATTGTAGGCAAACTCCACTAAAGGGAGAAATCTATCTCAACTACCCTGTTGCTCAAGTACACATGCTCTAAGCATATCCTCTAGGGTTTGGATAGTTTTCACAATTTGTCTGTCAGTTTGTGGATGATAAGTTGTGCTGAAGTTCAACTTAGTCTCAAAGGCCTTATGCAAGGCTCCCCAAAATCTAAAAGTATATCTAGGGTCTTTATCAGATACTGAGCTTGAGGGGATTTCATGCTTTCTAACAATCTCTTATAAATACAACTGAGCTAATTTATCAAAATAATAGTTAGCTCTTATTGGTAAAAGTGGGCAGATTTTCTTAATCTATCCATTATGACCTACATTGCATCATAACCTGACTAGGTTCTAGATAATCCCATTACGAAATCTATTGAGATACTTTCCCATTTCTATTTAGGGATTTCAAATGGTTGTAAAGGTCTAGAAGGTTTTTGATGCTCTATCTTAACTTTCTAACAAATCAAACACTTAGACATATACTCAGCTATGTTTGCTTTCATTCTAGATCCCAAAACAATTTCTTGAGATCTTGATACATCTTTGTTGCCCTAGAATGGATGGTGTATTTATTCTTGTGAGCCTCTTCCAAAATCATCTCTTTGATTTCAACTTCTTTTGGGATACAAAGCCTATTTCTAAACATAATGATTCCATCATCCACTTTACTAAACTCTTTTTGTTTTCCAAACAAGATTTGCTCACTTATTTCTTTTAAAGCCTCATCTCTTACTTGAGCTTCTCTAATTTGAGTCTTCAAGTCATTAATTATATCTACTTTGCTCATACAGAGACTATGTGATGACACAGTCACTGTGCTAGACTCAAGTTTGAAAACTCTCTAAAAGCTCTATCTCTTGGACCATCATTTGTGACACATGTAGGAATTTCCTACTAAGTGCATTAGCCACCATATTGGCTTTACGCTAATGATATTTCAACTCAAAGTCATAATCCTTCAAAAATTCCATCCACCTTCTCTGTCTCATGGTCAATTCTTTTTAGTCAAACAAGTACTTTAAGCTCTTGTGGTCATTAAAAACTTCAAACTTAACTCCATGAAGATAGTGTCTCCATATCTTCCAAACAAACACAATAGCTGTTAATTCCAAATCTTGGTTATGAGAGTTCTCTTTATGAGGTGTCAACTACCTAGAGGCATAGGCAACTACCTTTCTATTCTGCATTAGAATACACCCAAATCCTTTCTTTGAAGCATCACAGTATACTTCAAAGTTGTTATGGTCAGTTTTTGTTTCAACTCTTGGAAATTACCTTCACATTCTTATGTCTAATCAAAAGAGCTACCTTTCCAAGTTAGCCTAGTCAAACATAGAGCTATTTGAGAGAATCCCTATATAAACCTTCTATAATACCCAGCCAGTCCTATGAAACTCTTAATCTCTATCACAGTAGTATGCATTTCCCATTGCACCACTACTTCTATTTTAGAAGGGTCCACTAATACCCCTCCTTGGGATACCCCATGACCAAATATTGTACTTCCTTCATCCAGAATTCGCATTTTGCCAATTTAGCAAACAATTTTTCTCTTTGAGAATTTCTAAAACCATCCTAATGTGCTGCTCATGTTCCTCTATTATCTTTGAGTAGATAAGGATATCATCTATAAAGACAACCACAAACTTGTCTAGGTTTAGTCTAAAGATTCTGTTCATGCAGTCTATGAACAATGTAGGTGCATTGGTTAAACCAAAGGACATCACAAAATATTCATAATGTCTATACCTAGTCTTGAAAGCAATTTTAGGGATATCTTTTTCCCTAACTCTGATTTGATGATAACCAAATCTTAGATCAATTTTTTAGAAAAGCAAAGCTCATCTTAATTGATCCATCAGATCATCTATTCTAGGTAAAGGGTACTTATTCTTGATGGTTACTCTGTTTAACTGTCGATAATCTACACACAGCCTCATGCTACCATCATTCTTTTTCACTAGGAGCACTGGTGGTCCCTAAGGTGATACACTAGGTCTAATGAATTGCTTATCTAATAATTCCTCCTTTTGTTTCTTGATTTCTGCTAACTCTAAGGATGACATCCTATAAGGTGCGATAGATATGGGTCCGGCTCCTGGTATCAAATCTATAGTGAACTATGTTTCTCTCTCAGGTGGCAACTCAATTATTTCAGTAGGAAATACTTCTGGGTACTCCCTCACCACAGGTATATTCTCTAAGTTCTGCCTAACTTCAGAATTTAAGGAGAAAAGGAAAACATATCCCTGGGGCCTTCTACTAAACATTTGATAACTTGATTAGCATTCAAATACACAAACTCAGAAGAAATAACCATGAAAGGGATGTCAGAGATAAACATCAAAGTTTTATCTAAATAATTCAAAACATAGTTTGCAGACAACTAATCTATACCTGGGGTGATGTTAATGTCAACCAAAGGCAAACAGATAAGATTCATAACAAAAATCTTATCCTCTACTTGTACATAACAATCCAAACAAACAAGGAAGTTGTTACTAGCTTTCTTGTTAGTGTAGACATAGACAAAACATGGGCAAGCTCAGACACAGGTAAGTCTAGCATCTTCACATAATTATATGAAATAAAGGAGTGAGATGCTCTTGAATCATATAATACAGTTAAGAGATTATCTTTAACTATACATTTACCTTGGATGAGATCGGGAGATTGAGCGACCTCCTTACCACTCAGAGTGAAAACTCTTCCTTTGGTTTGAGGCCTAGGGTTGGGTGTCACTCCTTATCTTTGAATACAATCCTTAGCATAGTGCCCAGGTTGGCCATAAGTATAATACACTAAATGGCCTGCTAAACAAGGCTTGTTACCAAGTTATTTCCTATATTTATTGCATTTAGGCCCCTAAAGGTTCTACCTGAACTTGCTTTCCCTTGCCTTACGGATACTTAGGCCGAGAAGCACCCTCTTGAATTTTTCATCCATTCTCTTCCTCGTTTGGAAACTTTGTGGTCTTAGGTCTTGTGGAGACTTGACATTATAACCCTCTACAATCCTACAGTTATTCACCAAAGTAGGAAAGTTCTGAGTTTCTAAATGCCCTATGACTCATTTTATGTCTCCTCTTAATCTGAACTCAAATTTTAAACACTTCCAATTTTTATCTAGATTGTATCTAAAGTAAGAGGAAAATTTAGACAACTCCTTAAACATGGCCACATACTAGCCCACTGACAAACTTCCTTGTTCAAGCTTCATAAACTCCAATTCCTTCGCATTCTGTAAATTTTTAGGGAAATATTTGTCAAAAAAGGTTGTCCTAAACACTTCCCAGGTAATTTGAGTTCTTGCTACCTCCATTAATCTCTTAGCATCCGTCCACCAACCTTCTGCCTCCCCTACCAACATATAAGAGGCAAAGCATACCATCTGCTCATCAGTGCATCCTATGACAACAAAGATTTTCTCCATTTCCCTCAATCATTCCTCAGCCTTAATGGGATTGTACTCTCCGTGAAAAGATGAAGGATTAGCCTTTTTCAATTCAGAGAAGTCATAGAAATGTTCGTTTCTTACCAAAGCTGCATCTTTGGGTGGTTGTGGAAGTGGATTTGCCATCATCCTTTCCAGTACCTTATCGGTGATAGCAATCTGCTCCCACATCGCAGCCACCATGTCCTTAAACATTCTAGTCATATCTGCCATATTTTCATTGGCAGATTCTCTATTTTCTTGAGTATGCCTAGTAGATGCCATAATTTCTTATATACACAGAACAATACATATTAAGTTGATCAGTCTTAATATCATGTAACAATGTGAAAGTTGTAATACCCTTAATGACATGTTAGACTTGTGTATGTGTTCAAAAGGTAGCATATGACTTGCTTAACATGCATGTTTAATTTTGTGACAAACTGAGTTAATTTAGGTATTTTGTTGCAACCCAAAGCGTGAAAAGTAGCTTAAAATGACTCAGATAGCAGCATAAATTACTTAGATGAGGGAAATAAATATGGATAAGTTATTTCTATGTCACAAATATATGAAACAAGATACAATTAAAGTTTCAAGGTAAATTAAGTTAGTTTGGCATTTTTAGGCATACGATTGTCTTTTTATAGCCGAATTGAATAGCAGCAGATATGAAAATTTCAGATAATGGTGAATAGTGATAAGACATAATTGTAATGAATAGTAAAATAGAAATAAAGCATACATCAAACTAACATACATGCACAACGATATATCATTATATTAAACTTATTTGATTATAGCGCCTGAATATACAAAAAGCAAAATTATACATGTATGCCCCAAGAGATCATAAATATACAGCCCACCAAAATAATGACACATCAGGCCCTCAAAATATACCCTAATAGCCATCAGTACCTATCGACAATATCAGTCCCTAAGATAAAGAGGAACTGTGTCAGGATCCTCCACGGTATCCTCCTCAGGATCTTCCTCATCCGAGGAAACCTCCATAGGAGCCACCAAGTTACGGGCTAGAGCTCAAGCAGTGGAATCAAAAGAATCCTCTTGTGGGGTGTAGTAACGATCACCCCACATCTCCTTAATGGGCAAATAAAACTCCAGACGTAAACTGATGCTGCAAGTGAAGATCAGCGGTTCATGACGCCCCCAAGCCAGTGAAATCGACACATCTCCCAGATAGACATAGCGATCAGAGTTTAGGTTAATGTGCCAGCAGTCTGGCCCTCCAAGGAAGGTCAGACGCACATCACCTAAAAATCCGCGTGAGCGTGTTGCCATGATCCAACAGTAGGTGCTAGTCACGGTCGGCCAGAAGCTGGGAAATTCGGGAGCTTCACCCTCCTTGCCGACGTCTTCGATGAAACATATTTATAAATAGGAAAAAATAATAGAAACACAAGAAAGAGGTAAGACATCCTACCATAATTACTAATTATGGTAGTAGAGAAACAAAATGGCACAAAGCGCCCATATAACATCTTAAGGGGTAATAATAATAAACATTAACTAACAGCAATAAACAGTTAAGTAGTTCCAAGCAATTATACATTAGTATAGTGATAGTTCCAATATATCATAAGAATTAAAATGCTAGATAATTTATGGACTTATTATGCACATGCATATAACACCAAAATCCTACTCCATAGAGTTAGACATAAATAGTCAGAGAGAAAGATCAGGAAACATGTCTGCAACTTGGCTACCGCGGTCAAAGTGCTATAATTCATCCGTTTATCCACTTGCACATCAAGGCATTGTACATACATTCTACACTAGATCACGATGTAGGACAGTGTCACAACTGGATCGTTGGTGGGTTCGCATCGATTTATCTCACAGCCCAGTGGGGCTACCAACTGTCCACTGTGAGATGCCCACGCCCCGACGCCCCCAAGGTCAACAAAATGACCTACACTAGCCTACTCGCACCCGCACAAAGGTGTATTCAATCCCCTAGGCAACATGGCCTTAACAACAGTCCAACGGATTTTCACAATGCATGATGACTCAATGCATATAACATGTATATTTATCATTACATGCTTTTCCATAATATGCCATAATTGGCCAAAGTAAGCATCATTATATTCTTGGTCCCACATATGGACCCACATTAAATAGTCTAAAACCTTCCAACGGTACATTACATTTTTAGTACATTATGGAATTATTTAGTGTTCTCACTTACACTCATGTCCTTACTTTAATTGAAAATCACTTTAAGTCTTTTAGGTAAAGTTTCATTCTTGGTTCTTTCCATTTTATGAAATCCTATATAATTCCTAATTGTCCAAATTAGTTAAGTTCCACTTCAATGTGATGTCTCTTATGAAATTCTTTTCATAATTAGGTTCCTTATTTTGAACCTAGTCTTATTCACTTAAAGAATTAATTCTAAGTCTTACCAAGTCTCACACATCCTTATTTGTGTTTAAGGTCCAAAGAATTCCTTTAGGTTACTAAATTTATTTCCTTCCATTACATAATCCTCTTATTTATTTACTTGATTAATTAAATGTTATAGTTGTATGAATTTACATAATTAGGTTATTATTAACCCTAGAGGCCGTGAGCCTCATTAAATTTTAGGATTCCAAATTTTAATCCATTAATTACATGTTGTCTACTTGATTAGCTATGTCTTCCACTTGTTATAAATTTTCACCAAGAACGCTAATTTTGGCCCCAAAAACCGTAAGCCCCCTAGAGGAAATCTAGGTCATTTTCTTCCATTTCAAATGTTCCAATCCATCCAAGTATATCAATGTACATAGCCAATAAATCAAATAACTTAAACAAATTAATAACAACATGCAATCATACAAATCATACAAATAAAGAATAACCCTCAATAGGGTTTTCTCACAATCAATCACAAAACAAAGTTCCTTACTATCAAGAGAGGTTGAGGAGGAGTATCTTCCTTTTACCAAAGAGCAGAAAACAAGCAAAAGAACCCCCCTTGAGCTCCTTGCAATTTTTGGATTTGCACCCAACCAAACCCTAGAAATTTCAATCTCATCAAGATAACATCAATGCTTGAAAAATAAGGTATAGATGATCACAAAGGAGACCAAAAAAATGAAAATGGGGAAAAGAGAGTGAAGAATCAAGAACCTTACCCAAAAATCCTAAGCTTGAAGCTTGAAGAAAGTGGTAAAGATGAAAGCTTTTTCAAGAATCACCAACTAGAGAAGTGTTTAGATGATGGAGGGGATTAAGAAAATGGGGTTGGTTGAAATTTTTGTGATCTTTAGTGTGTGGGGAGTGAGGAGGCTGTGAGCTTTCTATAGAGAAGGAGGAGAAAATATTTTGTGAAGGAAAGAGATGAAGCTTAGAGAGAGAAGTTGATAGTAGAAAGTGAAAAATGCTTTTAGGGTTTTTGAAAATTAGAATAGGTTAATTAATTAAATTGAAGCACAATTTTGGCTCCAAAATGGGTGCAGCAGTCGTGAGGTCGAGAAAGGAGAGAGAGAAAAATGGTTAGCTTCCTTGAGAAGCTTGGGTGCATTTTCAATAAAGAAGATGTTATTAGACATAACGGAGATTGCCTTTAGATAAGATAATGTAATTTAATAGTTAAAATAATATGGTATTTAGGATTTTACTACAAGCCATTACCCAATGAATAATTGTTACAGTGCACAAGGCCAGTATTAATTATCCGATGAATAACAAAGTGTATCACAAATTTTTAATTAACGGTGTGTACAAAGATTTTATTTATCAGATAAAACTTTGAAAGATACAAACCTCATAAATTATGCCCGACCTCGAGTTTAGTAAGATCCCCCATCGACACATTCACAGTTTAAGATTTACTAGCCTCAGGGAAAACATTTCGTTATCCTGGCTTCGCTCAGTGCGCACACAAAATGAGGAATATACTACAATATTTGACGTTTTCAGAAAAATTCACAAAAATTTTTAAAAATCAAAATATTAGAAAATGGGTATTTGTCATGAAACAAACAATTTTCCAGGGAGTTTCATTGACTCTGTTCAGTGTGTACGCAAAATAAGAAATGTATTAAAATATTCAGCATTTCCAAAAAATTCTAGAAAAATCTCCAAAAATCACGAATATTGGCAAATGACTATTCATGATGAAACAAATCATTTCCAAGGTGTTACACTGACTCTGCTCAGTGTGCACGTAAAATGAGAAATATATTAAAATATTCAACATTTCTGAAAAAATCCACAGAAATTCCCAAAAATTATAAATATTATAAAATGATTATCTACGATGAAATAAATAATTTTTGGGGTGTTACAGCCAACCCCTCCTCTTTGCCTCCACCATCACAAAATTTTCAACTAACCACATTTTCTTAATCTCCTCTACATTCTAAACACTTCTCTAGTTGAAGATTTCTTGAAAAGCTTCCATCTTCATCATATTCTTCAAGCTTCAAGTTTGAAGCTTTAGAGTAAGGTTCTTGGTTCCTCACCCTCTCTTCTCCATTTTCGTTTTTAAGGTCATCTTTATGACCATTTATCTTCTCTTTTTCAAGAATTGGTGTTGATTTCATGAAGTTGTATTTTCTAGGGTTTGTGGTGGAGTGAATCCGAATTTCACTTGGAGCTTCAAGGGAGTTCCATTGCTTGTTTTCTCCCCTAGGTAAGAGGAAAATTATCCCCCTTAACCTCTATTGGTAGTAAGAGACTTGTATTGCTTGTTGGTTATGAGAAACCCTTGTTAGGGTTACTCTTTATAATGTGTGATTTTGATGTTTATGTATTGATTTTGTCATGTATAATTTGCTTGATTAAATGTATGTATAAATTGATGATCTTGATTAGTTTGGATTGATTGGAAGCATGAAATAGAGGCAAGGGTTCCTTACCCCCTTCAATATAGCTCACGGCCATAACCATAGATTAGGGTGTCCATGATTAAAATTTTGCATCAAGATGGAAAAATGATCAATCAATGTATGATAGGTAATGTGGTGATGAAAATTTGGGTACCTAGTCCCATAGAGAGGCCCCAGCCTCTAGGACCACTTAGGGCTCAATTATGTAACTTTAGGTAATCTTGGAACTTAAATAACCAAGCGATTAATTTATTGGTAAATTGGATGATTAGAAACCAATCAGGGATTCATAAAATGGAAAGAACCATGAATGAAGTTTTATCATAAAACTTAGGGTAATTTTAATTAAAGAAAGAACAAGAGAGTATGAGACTTTGAGACCCTTAGATTAATTTTCTAAGTGAGTAAGAATAAATTTAAAATAGAGAACTTAATTAATCAAGAGAATTCCTCTAGAGACGAACTTTGTAAGAAAGGCTACATTAAAGTGAGAATTCATAATAAACCTTGAAAGTGTATTATTTCTTTTAGATTCTGATAATATGATATTGTGGGTCCATGAGAAGGACCAATGATGTGTTGATGCTTATTTTGGCCAATTGAGCCATATTGTGGAAAAGTATGTAATGATAAACATACATGAATATGCATTGAGTCATCATGCATTGTGAAAGTCTGATGGACTGTTATTAAGGCCAAGTTGCCTAGGAGATTGAACACACCTTAGTGCGGGTGCGAGTAGACTAGTGTAGGTCATACTGTTGACCTTGGGGGCGTCGGGGTGCGAGTACCTCGCAATGGACAGTTGGTAGCTCTTCTGTCCGTGGGGTAGACCGATGCAAACACACCAATGATCTGGATTGAGACACTGTCCTATATTATGATCTAGTGAAGAATGTCTGTACAATGCCTTGATGTGCACGT
Organism: Ormosia semicastrata; assembly: GCA_029884595.1. Classification (NCBI taxonomy): domain Eukaryota; kingdom Viridiplantae; phylum Streptophyta; class Magnoliopsida; order Fabales; family Fabaceae; genus Ormosia; species Ormosia semicastrata. The sequence continues at coordinate 86,106,043 of JAQQTO010000060.1, forward strand.
GGATAAACTAATGAGTTATAGCACTTTGGCCGCGGTAGCCTAGTTGCAGACATGTCTCCTGATCTTTTTCTCCGAGTGTTTGTGTCTAGCTCCATGGAGTAGGATTTTGATGTTGTATGCATGTGCATAGTGAGTCCATATATTATCTGGAATTTAATTCTTATGATAATTGGAACTATTACCTTACTGATGTATCATTTCTTGGAACTATTAAGTTATTTAATATTTGCCTCTTGATTACTGCTTGTTACTCTTATAATGCTATGTGGGCATCTTACGCCATTTTGTTTCTTACTGCCATAATTGGTAATGATGGTAAGATGTCTTACCTCTTTTCTGTATTTTTATTATTTCTGTCTGTATTTATGTTCCATCAAAGACGTCAGCGAAGGGGGTGAAGCTCACGAATTCCCCAGTTTTTGGCCCGACTGCGACTAGCACTTGCTTTTGGATCATAGCAGCACGTCCATAAGGATTTTTGGGTTATATGCGTTTGGCCTTCCTCAGAGGTCCAGACTGCTGGCACATTAACTTTAGTTCTAATCACTGTGTCTGCATGGGGGAAGTGACGATTTCGCTGGCTTGGGGGCGTTATGATCTGCCCATCTTCACCTGCAGTGTTAGATAACATTTAGAATTTTACATGCCCATTAGGAACATGTGGGGTGATCGTTATTACACTCCGCATGAGGATTCTTTCCTCTCCACTGCTCGAGCCCCGGCCCATAACTCGGTGGCTTCGATGAGGGTCTCTTCTGATGAGGAAGACCCTGAGGAGGAACCTGAGAAGGATCCTGACACGGTTCCTTGTCTTTCTCCTTAGGGGCTGATACTATAGATAGCTACTGATGGCTATCTATGTTCATTTTGGGGCCTGATGATATTATTTTGGTGGGCTGTACATGTAAAATATTTTGGGCATGCATAGTTTTGTTTTTGTATATCAGGCTTTGTAACTAAACAAGTTTAATATGATGAAATATTTATGTTTATGTATGCTATTCGAATGTATGTTTTACTTTTATCTTACTCCTTCTTGTGATTATGTTTCGTCACTATATTTTATTAATTATAAAAAAAAATAGTCACCATTTTATTTATACAGCTATATTCAAACAAGTTTAAATATTAATATAATGAACCGAGTCTTAATTTGTACTTTTATTTTTCGCATTGTAATTTGTAATGTGACATTCCCTCCCAAAAAGGGGCGTTACAATAATCGGTTATGGGATCCTAATAATCGGCTATGGCTTTACTAATGCACTTCATGAGTTTCTATTATAAGCCAATGATCGGTTATGGCTTTACTCCTAACCAGTTATTGAGTAGCATAACTCTCTACCAAGCACAAATAATCAATTAAGCCTTGTGCCTAATTGGTTATGGCTTAACGTGAAGTCATTTCTACATAGGGAGTAATTAGTTAGCCTTATGCCTAATCCGTTAGCCTTATGCATAACCTATTATCTGTTGCATTTTTCAGCTAAAAAACATAGAAACTCATGGCCCTTCCTCATCCAAAAACCTATATTAACTCAAGGAAACATTCCAAAATAGAAGTGCTTCCAAAAACTAGTTTAGATAGGGTTCCATAACAACAACCAAGTCATCAAACATGGATTTATGTGCAACTTACATAAAAGAAATACCCATTTCTTAACTCCTAACTCAAGCATACAAATGGGTGTTTCTAAGGTCATAAATCATAACCTAGCATAGACTGAGTTAAAAACAATCCAAGCTCAGCCATTGAAGGCACTAACCAAGCTATAAGACGACCTAAGCCTCTCAAACCCATTATTCATCCCTCCACATACAACATGCATAAAGATGAAGATAACACGAGATGTTAATATAGGTTTAAGCACCCCTGCCTCGCTTGTAGTCTAAATGATCTTCAAACTTTAGCTTTTCCTTAGGCTTTTCTCTTCCTTCCCTCTTCTTCCTCCTCTTCCTCTTTGTTCTTTTCTTCCTTTTTCCTATTCTGCTACTACTAATGTTGTTACATGAGAGAGTGAATGAGTTGGAGTGTGAAAATAAGAAGCAATAACTTAAAAGTCAAATAAGAAGCAATTGAAATGTCAAATAAGAAGCAATTGGAACGTGAGTCACAAAGTGACTTGATATTTTGCTAGAACATTTTATTTATTAAGAACACTTAGATTTTACCAAATCAAGTTTCCTAACCTTCATAGGCATTAGAATAAATCCTAATATTCATCTAAATACTCATTTTACATAAGTTTCCATATTTATGACTCATCAATCTGGTATTAAAACACACAACAAGTGTACTTAAAAATACCAAATTGACTTCGTTTACCTTGAAATTTTAACTACAAATTACTTAGCTCATTTTTTACCTAGAAAAAAATTCTCGATATCTATTTCCGTTAACTAAGGAACTTATGCCATTACTTGAGTTTAGTTTTCACCTTCTATGCTGTAGTAAAGTGCCTAAACTAACTCACTTTTTCACAAAATTAAACAGCATGTTATGCAAGTATTATGCTACCTATTTATCCTTGTACAAGTCTAACATACTATTAAGGGTGTTACATTTCTCCCCTCCTTTTTAAAAAAGTTTGACCCTAAAATTGCTTACATTGAACAAATAACCTTAGGTAGTCCTACTGCATGTGAGACTCTAGCTCCCAAGTAGAGTCCTCAGTATCAAAGCCACCCCATATAACCTTCACTAGAGGAATTTGCTTACCTCTAATCTCTTTGACTCCTCTGTCCACAGTCTTTACTAGTTGTATATCATAAGACAAATTATCTCTTAACTGTATAGATTAATGTTCTATGATATGGGAAGGATCTGGATTATATTTTCTTAACTGAGACATATGAAAAATATCATGAAGGTTAGATAGATTAGGAGGAAGGGCTATCTGGAAAGCTACAAGTCCAACTTTCTTTAGAATTTGATAGGGACCAAGAAAACGAGGGTTTAACTTTCAAGTTCTCAAAGCTTTACCAATCCTTGTAGTAGGAGTAACTTTTAAGAAGATATGTTCTCCTTCATCAAACTCAAGAGGCCTCCTTCTCTTGTCAACATAGCTTTTTGGCCGACTTTGAGTAATAACCAACCTATCCTTAATCATTTTGATTTGCTCTATGGTCTGCTGGACTAACTCTAGATCTAGGATGGTTCTCTCACCTACCTCATATCAACATAGAGGTGATCTACACTTCCTTCCATATAAAGCCTCATAAGGTGTCATACCTATGTTGGTGTGGTAGCTATTGTTACAGGAAAACTCCACTAATGATAAGAACTTATCCCAACTATCCTGTTGTTCTAAAATGCATGTTCTAAGCATATCTTCAAGGGTTTGGATAGTTCTCTCTGTTTGCCCATTTGTCTGCAGGTGATAAGTATAACATCCTCTTTTTACCATGTTAGACTTGTAAATGGTCCTAGAGGTATCACAATACTTACTTAATATATCTGTTAAATTTTGTGACATTTTAAGTTAATTTAGGCACTTTGCTGCAACACAGAATGTACAAAATGACTATTTTAACTCAAGAAAATGGCATAAAATGCTTAGTTAAAGGAAATAAATATGAAAAAATTATTTTTAATTCACAAATGTGTAAAAGAGGATGTAGTTATATTTTGAGGATAAATAGAGGCAGTTTAGTATTTTTAAGAAAATCGAGTGAGTGTTAAATACCAAATTGATGAGTCACAGATGTGGAAAGTTATGGAAATGGTGAAATAAGAATTTAGGTGAATCTAGGATTTATTCTAATACCTTTGGAAACTAAGAAACTTGATTTAGCAAGATCAAAGTATTTTTAAGAGATAAAAAGTTTTAGCACATAGCGTTATGTGTATAAGTTTTCAAACGTCCTCATTTCTTTATATTTAACTTTCACTCACACTTTTCCCTCATCTCTCTCATGCTTATCTTTAGAAAAAAATAGAAAAGAAGGACTAGAATAGAAGAACAGAGAAAGAAAAGAAGAAAAGGGAAGAAAAGGAAATCAAGGAAAGCCAAAGCTTGAGGTAAGGGGATTTTCCTTTCACTCTTCAACCTTTTTCCTTCCTTTGTTTTTGCTGTATAATTTATGCTTGATAAACTAAAAATGGGTTATGAGTTGTGATGTGATTTTCATGCTTGATGTTGAACTTCAAAGGCTGAAAATGGATTGTTTCTAGCTTGTTTAGTGAATGGTTGTTACCTTTGATCCCTTAAACCTCTTTAAGTCTTCATGAGTTAAAAGATAGAAAATGGGTTTTTATAGTTTTAAGTTTTGATTATCAGTCCATGTTTCAATGAGTCAAAAGTATGTTTGAGGAATACAACAAAACATGATTGTGGTGTTAGAAATCATCTAAGATTTGGTTTAGATGGGTTAGAATCAGTTTGAAGAGGACACAAACAAGGGAAATGTTGTTTCTAGTCTGTTGGTGCCTAGGCGCCCAATAACTAGCAACTGATTCTGCAGAAATCTCAGTCTGATAGTCGGTGGTGTTAGTTGCATAACTTCCTGCTGTAAGGTCGTAATTATATAAGACTAGTGGCATTTTGAAGTTAACATATAAGGCTATATGAGGTAAAAATTTCAAAAAAATTTCACTCTTCATTAATTCCCAGTTTCAATTTAAAGTAAGTTCAAATTCAGATAAAATAACTAGTGCCCTGTTTCAGCTTTTGCATTTTGTTTCATAACTTTAGCCACACTTAGCCAAGTGAAGTAAGGTTTATTTCATTTGAAAGATATGAGATAAGGTTGTTTGGCTATAAAATTGTTGAATTTTTGAAGTTAGAATGTACATTTAGTGTGTTCTTGAAAATCAACCTTTCTAGGCTACCAAACCAGAAAATATTAAGACATGTGAGACTCTTTGATGCATCCCCTAGTTGTGAATTTCCTTAGTAGTGTATCTAGAACCATAGGCAACATGGAGTTTCATTTAATGTCACTTGTGATGTGGTGAAAGGGAGTACTAGATACAACTATTCTAAGCTTGTTTGGTATTAATTGTCTAATTTTGTGCATGATATGCTCCTATAGTATTAAAGTAGAGCTAAAAATGCACTAGTAAGGTTTTGCTCGCTTGATAATCAAGGTAGAGCAAGAAAAGGTACAAGAAACATGATATTTAGTTCCTTACATAAGAAGTTGAGCTAAATGAGCATGTTTGCTAGTTTCCACTTACCTTAGTCAAAAGTAGATTTTATGAGGTGTATGTGGATAAAGTATAAATGGTTTTGAAAGTAACTTTGCATGTTTTGTTTTCAAACTTTTTATTTGCTATTTTTATGTATGAATGAGCCTATGGCTTGAGCAAATGGGCTTCAAGTGTAACACCCTAGAAAACATGTTAGACTTATATATGGTTACATAGGTAGCCTAATACTTGCTTAACATGCCTATTTATTAGCTATTATTAGCCTCAGAATTAGCTTAAACTGCTTAGTTAATGGAAATGAATAAGAAAAAAAATTTTCTAGGTCATAATTGTCTGGATGAGCATGTGGATAAAATTTAATGTTAATCGAAGTTAGTTTGATATTTTTAAGCATACTGAGTGTGTGTTTTAATACCGGATTGACTAGTCGCAAATGTGAAAAAATAGGGAAATGGTGAAATAAGATTTTTAATGAATCTTAGTATTTATTTTAAACTTGTTAGAAGTTATGAAACTTGATTTAGTGAAATTTTAGTGTTCTTAATAGATTAAGTGTTAAGCCAAATATCTTAAGTTATCAAATGCCTCACGTTTTCTCTTCTTTCTGTAACACCCTAACTTTTGGGATAATTATAATATAGTCCCGATTTGTACTGTTTTGTGAATTCTGTGAGCAGTAAATTTAATTTGACTGTTCCGTGAGTGTACTTGACTGTTGTATGTGATTTGCTCGACCTAAGAAAATAATAATTTTAAGTAGGATAAATCTTATTTTAATTAATTGGAGTGGGGATCTTACTAAACCCAATTGATTGATATATAAATTAATAGCGTAATTTTTGGATTTAAGCTGTGCAATAAAATAATTTTATATTTTTATAATATTATTTTATATTACGATACCTCTTGTCTCAAAAATAGTAAAAATCGCTTCGGTTTGACCACAGATCTTTAAAAGTCTTTGTGGGACCAGCGTGTAGGAAAAAGCAGTCAAGCTGTCTTGTTGTACAAATTCTAACCAATGAGAGCAAGTCAACAAAGGTTGGCTTGACTTTCTAAACCAATAGGAATTGGACACCTAAGGGAGCATGTGTTTTCATTTGGACCGTTGGATGAAGACTTAATGATGAAGCCTTTAATCTAAGCCATTGATCTAATCAATGGTGAGATTAGAATGATAGGTTTTTGACCAAGTGATATCTACCCTAGATCTAATAAATGGTTAGGAATTAAAGATGAATCAAGGGCTAGGATTGAGTCAAAGATTGTAGGCTTGAAAATGGTTAGTAACCTAATTAAGCTTAATCTAACTAATCTAATTACTTAATTAGCATACTAAGTGAACTAGCTTAATTATGAATTAATTATAATCTAAATACTAATTAGCTATATTAATATTGATTAAAGGATATAATATATGTTAATATATACTAAGTTAATTAGTTATGTTAGTAGTATGTTAATTAAGAATGGTTAGGATAATTAACCTAACTAATTGCCTAATTAACTAACATATAATTAGGTGTAATTGGAGGACAATTAAGACATTAAGAAGATGAAGGAGCACACGATTTTTGGGCTGCATAAGGAGGCAAGGTGGCTTGGTTCTACAAGGTTCAAGAAGGATCCAACATGACTAGGCCATGTGCTAGCTAGTGTGAACACAATTGTGATATTTTTACCAAGCAAATTCACTCACTCAAGCTCACCTAAAGGCCACTCACGGCTGCTGCACTCTTTATTCACTCTTCACTTTTGTTTTTCACACTTATCACATTAGCTATCCATTTCTCTCTCTAAAAACACCAAAAACTCAAGAACACTTCTCTTCCATTTTCTCTCTCTATTTCGGCCAGCCCCCCCACATACTCACCCAAGCCTTTATAATTTAAGATCATCACATTTCTTGAACCCAAATACCATTCTAAGCATCTTTCATTCATAAACTTTTCCCAAATTCCTACTCCATCTTGCCTAAAATTCCACTTCTTGCTTACTTACTTAAGGGTAAGTTTGGTTTCTATGGTTCAAAATTGAAATTCTGATTTTTCTAACCATGATTGTTCCATGGTTTTCCTATTTTGTACCTTGTATGTGTATTTACTAATTGTTTGAGAATTTTAGGAATTTTTTGGAGGTCACACGAAATTTGGAGGAAAGGAAGGAATCTTACCGATTGTTTTGTCTACAAGAGGTAAGAGGGAGATTTAATCTCATCAACCCTAAGTGGTGATGAGAAAATGGATTGTGTTTGTGTGTAGAATCCATAAGGATTCGGTTGTATGGTTTATTTGTGGTTTTTATTATTTTTGATTGTTTAAATGCTTTACTAATTGTGATTTTAATTTGCTATGCATGATTATAGCTTTTATTATTTTTGCTATGCATGATTATGGCTTAAAATATATTGTATGTGTTTTATATGTGATTAAATAATTGGATGTATTTATAATTGTGTATTTATTTAAGTAGGATGTGAATAACATGTACGAAATGCATGAGTGTTCCAAAGAACACATTTGAGGCTCACGGCCTTCTCACAAAAATAGAGGATCAAAATGTTCTCACAATTTTCTAAATCAAGGATTTAATGAACCTAGGTAAATAATGGATTATTTAAGTTAATTGTGGCCAAAATGCCATTTAGTGTATAACCAAATGCCATATTATTTTGATTTGGCCAACATACCATTTTATTTACTAAGATAGGTTAGGTAATTATTTTATAACATAAATTGATTCCAAAGAATCATTAAGAAAATCAAAGGAATTAATTCTGTTTTAGAATTTTAACTTAGCAGAATTCAGTTTAAGTAAGAAACAAATCAGACACATGAAAAGTACTAACGTAGAGCTCATACTATAAATTTTGAAGCGCGTTAGTGAATTTCAAAGTGAAATTATTGGGTAAAAATAAAATAAACTATATTTAGAGGAAAACGTTAAAAATATCTTATACTGACTTTATAGGCAAAATGCTGCCAAAATTTATTAAAATCAAACGCATAAAATGAAAAGATTCCATACTATATTTAGAATACAAGGAAAATACATTACGTATTTTAAAAGTACTAGATATAGTTTTACACATATTAAAAATGATAAATTTAAGCTATTCAGTTAAGAAAATGTATTAAATATCCTACGCGATTGAGAAAATGATTCAAAAACAATTTACGATGTTTAACAACGTCAAAATATCTTTACGCGATTTAAAAACATTTGTGAAAACGTTGAGATTGTGAAAACCCGATAAAATTCCTACGCGATTGAACAAAATGGTGAGTTTTTGCTGTCAGGCCAAAGTGGTGGACCCAGACATGTTGTAGTGTAGTATTGTCAGGTGGGACGTACTATACTTTGTTATCTGGTGACTAGGGGTATTTTGGTAATTTCTCGTAAATATGGTAAAATTTGGATAATAGGGGTATTTTTATAATTTTAGCTCATGTTTAGAGTATTGTGCCAATTTGGGTTATAATTGGTGATTGATTGACGAGGCGAATTACACCGTATTTGGTGTGATAAGCATAGTGTGGTTCATTTATGAACTTGGAGGCATTAGTGTGTGGAGAATTCCACATGCAGACAGTGGGTTGCTCCTCTGGGCCGTGGTAACGGGCAACACACTAATGATCTTGACAAGCACTATTCTTAGTCGAGATCTTGAGGGGACTATTAAGTACTATGCCTGTGGTACACGATGTTTGGACTGTGTACTGCTACACGATGTTTTGGATTTGTGGGCTATAGACACGACGTGTTGAGAGTGCAATAGCTTGGTTGGGCAGCCATAAAGTATTATTAGTTTCGATCGGGTCATTCTCTCAGATATCCGTGTTTAGCTCCATGGAGTAGGAACGAGTCAGTGTGTGTATCATTCATCATCTGCATCTTAATGTTCATGCATTATCTGCATTTTACTATTTATTATAATCTGTGATAAATTATATGATTTATTATTTTAATATATTATGCATGACATTGTGATAGGTATTATTGTTATATATTGCTTGATATATTATGCATGATGTATTGGTATGTACTGTTGTGATAACTGTTTTGTACTGTCATTTTCTTTATTGCCATGCGGGTAGTGATGTAGATTGTCTCACCTCTCTATATGTTTTCTCGATATTACTGTATTACTTCCGTAAAGAGTTTGAGGTAGAGGAGGATCAGCCTCTTGAGGTGCAGTACCCTGACGAGCAACAGTCGGGCGACATCTACGAGGAGGAGGAACCAGTGGATCACACTAATCGTCAAGACTGATCTTGAGATCATGGCACTGCCAGGATTCTTCGGGTTCGTGCCACTCGAGTTTCACGGGGGTTCCGAGGCGTGGCGTATGCATGCTGACCGAGGGACAGTAGCTTATGTGGGACGATTGACTGTGTCCCTATGTAGGGAGTATGACGGGGAGGTCATATTCACTACTATGCTTTATTTACATTTAGAGTTACCTTTGACCATTAGGCGTTATTGGCAGGGAGTTTTCCAGGTGCCTAGTGAGTTGAGTAGCGAGTCGACAGCTCGGACTCGTGTCCGAAGTGCTGTGAGATCTCATAGATGCACACTTTTCGATGGTTATTCTGGAGTGACGGATGGTGATTCATCGGAGGGTTTGTTATCTATTGGGATGCACTTGGGCGTACTATGTTTCAAACTTTGTGTCAACTCTTTATTGCTTTATTAAATACTTGTAGTTTGTAAATTATGCTTGTACTAAAAGAGAATCATATGTATATTATGGTGAGTTTATGTTTGTTATATCTTGTGTTTCGTGTTATTTTATTTAATGTCATAATTATAAAAAGGAAAAAAAAATATTCCGCAAATATTATGTAAGTATCAAATGTTTTACAACTTGGGTAAGAGTTTTATTTTTATTTTATTTCTTTGCATTCATAAATGTGGCATCCCCACAAGGGTGTTACACTTTCTGCCTTGACTTTCTTTCCTTCTTATCTCTCTTTCTCACCCACTCACTATGTCACTTTTGCAGCAAAAAAAAAAAGGAGAAAACAGAAAAGGAAGACAGCCAAAGAAAGAGCAAAGGAAAAAGAAGAAAGGGGAAGTGGTGAAAAACTTTTGAGTTCATTCTTCTAAGACACTAGAGGTAGGGGAACTTGTTTTCTATAACCCTTTCTTTGTTCCTTCATCTTTATACTTGGTGTGAGTTACTATGGATAGAAATAGGTTGAGGGTTAATTGTGGTTTGAAGTTGCTTGTTCTTGACTTGTTTAAAACATGGTTAATACGTAGGATATGTTTATGTCTTTGTTTCTCCATGAAGTTTGAGTTGCAAAAATGGGTTTAAAGGTGGAGCTTTTGATTCATTTTTCTTGATGCTTGTGTTTTGAATGGAGTATGTGAGAGTTTATTTGGGTTTAGATACCATGTTTGTGGTTGAAAATCACTAGGGACTCATGAGTTGATGAACCAAGAGAGGAAGAAGGTGTGAGTGCCCTATTTTTTAGGTGCAACATGCACTAAATAATCGATTATTGCATGGCATAATCGGCTATCTGGATTTCTCTTTGCTTCTATTAATGACAAATAACTAGTTAGGGAAAAGGCCTAACCAATTATTTTCGTGGGGCAGGTGTTCTGAGTTTCAAATAACTAGTTAGGCAAAGTTCCATAATCGATTATCTTGCAGCCAGCAAACACTTGGGAAAGGCTCTAACTGATTATCAGAGTGTGATAACTGATTAGCGGCTGCTTAAAACTAGACATTGAGGGTACTATATAGATTCAAATGATGGTTTTCCAAAAGCTTTCACTAGAAAGAGTGACTTAACTTGGGATTTAACAATTTGTGCATTAGTTGTTAGTGAAAATAGCTTTGTATGCACATGTTGAGTTTTGACTTTGAGTTATATGCTCCTTGATGAGTGATGAGACTCTAATGTATTTAATGAAGTATTAATGTGATGAATGTAAATCAATTGGTATTTTAATTATTGCAGTATTTAGTATTATTGTTGTTTATACTTGAGATGATGGATGTAAAACAATTGGTATGCTAACTATCATAGTGATTGACGTCATTATTTTTCACACTTGTGGTTATGAATGTAAACCAATTGGCTTGCTAGTTTTTGTAGTAATTCGCATCATTATTTTTTATAACTATGTTGATGAGGATGAGGTCCTCAATGTTGGTGATCAAATATGATTTTGAATGAGGAGGTAACCAACCCTCCCTATCATAATGATCCTTGTTGAAGACTGCGTAGTTGATGAGTTCACTAGCCGGAGAGAAGACTTCTAGAATTGGGTTCCAATGCTTGTTTAAGGCTTATGCAACCGGGTTCCTTCACTCTATTCAAGGGTCATGCATATCGTACACTTCCAGAGTAGCTGAGAATGAGGTTTGTAACGACCCGGGACTGCCTGCAGGATTGATGAGTGTCTCCACAAACCAACATGGGTCTTTTCAGCGTGCTTTGTCCTCACTCACACGCATCCTAGGAAACTTCCCAGGAGGTCACCCATCCCACAATTGCTCCAAGTCAAGCACGCTTAACCATGGAGTTCTTATGTTCTAGGCTCCCGAAAAGAAGTTGCAACTTGTTGATATGGCTACACCAAATCAATTCCTTTAAGCCATCCTCAACTATGCAGTCCCATACCCGCACGTCTATGAATCCCTCTCATTCCGGTGCGTATTCGGTTCATTCATGCAGACCCTCCGCCTAGAAGCACCTGCCAGAGCCGCTCCTTGTCCGTGCTTCATTGCACCGGCGATCACTCCCGCCCTCGTCGGCCGGGACGCCACATGCCCACCAACTTCCGCTTGGTTCGTCCCCCGAACCACACCGTCTTGGGAGAGGTCCCATCTCGATACCATTAATGTAACAACCGGGGACTGCGGGATTGATTGATGATGTCTCCACTCAACCAACATGAGGTCACCCATCTGCTTTCAAGCACGCTTAACCATGGAGTTCGTCTTTGTCCTGTTGATATGGCTCATTCCAGCCGCATGCAGTCCCCTAGGAAATCCCTCTCTTCGGTTCATTCATGCAAACCCTCCGAGGTCAGCCGCCCTTGTCCGTGCTTCATTGCACGGCGATCACTGCTCGTCGGCCCCGGACGCCACATGTCAAGCACGCCGTCTAACCATGAGGAGTTCTCACTCACACGCATCCTGAAACTTCTAGGCTGCCCGGGTGTCAAACGCTTAACCATGGAAGTTGACTTGTGCAACTTGTTGATATGGCTACACCAAATCAATTCCTTTAAGCCATCCTCAACTATGCAGTCCCATACCTGCACTGCAGTCTATGAATCCTCTCATTCCGGTGCGTATTCAGTTCATTCATGCAGACCCTCCGCCTAGAAGCCTGCCAGGAGCCGCTCCTTGTCCGTGCTTCATTGCACCAGCGATCACTCCCCGCCCTCGTCGGCCCCGGGACGCCACAAGGTTCTTCGCTAAGTCTGAGGAATGATGACATTATCTACATTCACTTTTAGGTTATTGCATAGGCATGAGCATAAGACATAATTTGGCAAAGCATGACAATTGTATAGATAGTTGGTAATCATAAGATATTCATGCATGGCAATTGTATGGGCAATTGCTTATCTTTGAGATGATTATTTGTGAATTATATGTGTGGAAATGAGTTTTCTATACATACTTATAAAAATGGGGTTCTATTTTGGGAAAAAAAAGGAAGATGTTTTTATTTTTGCCACCTTTCTAGAGATACTATGATTTTACTTGATGCTTTTTCCTAAAATAGCTGGAATGATTGTGATGACATGTTTTATTGTGAATCTACTAAGAATATGTGATTCTCACCCCTTGTGTGTGTAACACCCGTGAAAATATGATAAACTTGTATATGGTTACAGAGGTAGCCTAATACTAGTTTGTCATGCTTGTATAATTTTGAGACCGTCTGAGCACGTTTAGTCACTTTGTTGTAACACTATGTTTGAAATATAGCTGTTTTTAGCCCAGGAATTGGCTTAAACTACTTAGTTAATGGAAATAAGTGTAGAGAATTTGTTTCTAGGTCACAAATATGTGGAAGAAGATGTGGTTAAAGTTTGAGGTTAATCAAAGTTAGTTTGACATTGTTAAGCATACTGGTTATATGTTTTAATGCAGGATTGACTACCAGCAGATATGGAAAATTATGGAAATGGTGAGACAAGATTTTTGACGAATCTTAGGATTTATTTGAAACTTGTAAGAAGTTAGAAAACTGGATTTAGTAAAATTTAAGTGTTCTTAATATATCAGAGATGTCAGTGTAGTCACTTAAGTGACTAAGTGACCACACGATTATGCTTGTTTCTGGCTTGGCTTTTATAAATCTTCAAAGTGAGATATTTTATCATTTCTTACCTCTCTCTCGTGGCTGTAGTAGGGGAGCACCAAAGGAAAGCCAACAAAGGAGCAAAAGGAAGTCCATCATGTAACACCTGTGAAAACATGATAGACTTGTATATGGTTAAAGATCTAGCCTAATACCAGTTTATCATGCATGCTAGGTTTTGTGGCTTTCTAAGCATATTTAGTCACTTCGCTATAAAACTATATGTGAAATATAGCTGTTATTGGCCTCGATTTTGGATTAAACTTCTTAGTTAGTGAAAATAAATGTGGAGAGTTTATTTTTAGGTCACAAATGTGTGAACTATGCTACAGTTAAAATTTGAGATTAATCAAAGTTAGTTTGACATTTTTAGGCATATTGGTTATGTGTTTTAATCTCGGGTGACCCCTAGCTGATATGGAAAATGGTGGCTTTGGTGAAATAGGATTTTTAATGAATCTTAGGATTTATTTTGAATATGTTGGAAGTTAGAAAGTTGGAATTGGATAAATCTAAGCGTTCTTAGCAGATTGGGAGTTACCACATGGTCACTTAAGTGACCAAAATGGCACACGGCTCATGCTTACTGCTACCCTTGATATTTAGGGCCAAAATGAGATATTTTTCTCATTCTCTCTTCTTACTTCTACAAATGCAGATAGAAAGAGCAAAAGGAAGACAAAGCAAGGAGCACCAAGAGGGGAATCAACCAACAAGGGGAGGAAAGGGAGGAGCTGCTTATTGACTTCAACTTCTGAAGCTAAAGGTGTAACACCCCAAATTCTGACTATGTTAATAGTAACAGTAGAATTACACTGTTTTGTATTTTTTGTGTGTTATAAAAATAGTTTGACTATTCTGAGATCATTTTGGATCATTTTGTATGATTTGCTACGAGTCAAGAAAATAATAATTTTCTTGACCGAAAAAATTAATTTAATTAATTGGAGCTGGGGGATCTTACTAAACCCAATTCTGATTGATATATATATTAATCTTATAATTTTTAGAATTTAACTGTGCAATAAAATAATTTTATATTATTATAATATTATTTTATTCAACAGTACCTACTGTGTCAAAAATAGTAGAAAAACTACTTGTGGACCCAAAAAAGTTCATGGGGCCCACGTTTAGTGTAACAGTCAACGATTCTGACTGAATAGAATTCTGAACCAATAAGAACAAGTCAAAATAGGTGGCTTAACATTTTAAACCAATAGGAAGGAGTCAAACAAAGGAGCATAGACTTCAATGTGGACCATTGGATAAAAAGCATGATTTAGATGCTTTTGATCCTAATCGTTGATCCGATCAATGGTGTAAAAGCGAATCGAGATAAAACCACTAAGTAATATCCACCGTAGATGAGATCAATGGATAGGAAACCAAGTTGATTTTCAATGGCTAAGATGAAGTCAACAATAGTGGCTTGAATTTGATCAAGTAACTAATTAAACCTAATTTGGTTAATCTAATGGCCTAATTAGCAAGTTAAGTAAACTAACTTAATAATTAATTAGTTATAAACTAATTACTAATTAAATATCCTAATATTAATTAGACGTTATAATATATGTAATTATATGTCTAATTAATTAGTTATTTAATTGGGAAATTAGTTAAGATTGATTAGGAAACTTAACCTAATGAATTAACTAATCAATTAGCAAGTAATTAGACTTGAATTAAAATAAATTAAAGTCCCTAAACTCAATTGAACCTCACGGCCATGTAGCAGCTTGGAGGAGATTTCTACATGATTCTTGAACAATCCATAAAGCCTTGAAAGTCAAGTGAATGACATATGCCATGTGCTAACCCATGTGCACTCAATTGGTGATATTATGATGCAAGTAAATCCTCTAATTTCGCTACACTCTCATGGCAGCAGCCTTCCATAATTCAGTCTCACAAATTTCATTTTCTCTCTCACCCAAAAAGCTTTCATCTTTTCTCTTAAAAAATTCAAGAACACCAAAGCACCATTTCCTTCCTTTTCTCTCCATTTGGTTCGGCCAAGCACCATGCAAACACCATCACTCACCTATAATTTTCAATCACATCATTTTTTAAAGCTAAACAACATTCTAAACACTTTCCATTTAGAAAGTTTTCCCAAAATAACATCCTAAGTGCTTCAAAATCCCACTTTTACCTTACTTCCTTAGAGGTAAACTTGGATTTCTATGGTTTAAATTCATGTTTATGATTTTCTAAGCCATGTTTGTTCCATGGTTTGTTATTATTGAGCTTTGTTTGTGATTTTACTAATTATTTTAGAATTGTTAGGAATTGTTGTGAGCAACACGAAAATTAAGGAGAAGGAAGAGAGCTTGAAAAGCTTGTCTTCAAGAGGTAAGAGGGAGATTTAACCTCACCAACCAAGTTTTGGTGGTGTGAGGATGGTTTTGTACGGTGAAAAATCCATAAGGGTTCTTCACCTATTATTTGATTATGTTTGATTGTGTTTCTATGCTTGCATGTGTGATAAAATGCTTAAAGCTTTGATATTATGTGAGTATGTATAACTATGAAAGCATGAGAATGTATGTGTAATTTTAGGATGTGAACAACATGATGAATCGATTGTATGAGTACTCCAAAAGTACTGAGGCTTACTGACCATACCATGGAAAAAGGACCAAAGTCCTTACACTGATGAATTAAAATGAGAACTGGGCGATTTAAATGAATTAGGAAAAAAATTGAGTATGGAAAAGTAAAATAATTTTTGTAAGAATTAAAGAAGAGAAATAACAATTTTTGAGAAACAATACAATTATTGACTTTTTAGAGGGGTTATACTGCAAATTTTTATAAAAGAGGGACTAAATTATAAATATTATGTAAATAAAGGGCCATTGTATAAATACTTATTTTTAGAGGGGTCATATTGCAAATATTATTTTTCAAGGGGTCAAATTATAAATATTTTATAAAAGAGGGATGATTTTGTAACTATGAATTTTATGAGAGACTGTTTCGTAAATATTAATTTTTGAGGGACTATTTTGTAAATATGAATTTTATGAGGGGTTATTTCGTAAATATGAGTTTTTGAGGGACTAGTGTACAAATATGAAAAATAAAGCTAATTTTAGTATTAAAATGAGAAAAATAGTATTTTTTATTTAAAACATATAAAAAATATTTACGCGGTTGGAAAACGTTGAAAAATCGCTACGCGATTTGAAAAGGCGACAGAATTGAGTCGCGATTGAGAAAATGTGAAAATATGACTACATGATTAAAATACAATAAATAATACTGTTAGATTATTATGTGGACCCCAATTATGTGATATAAATTGGAAATGTGAATAGTACACTGTACATGCATTGGAAAGGTCCAATGTGTAACATCCCAAAAATTCTTTATTTCATTATAAACGATCATTTTATAATATTTATTATTTTTAGGAATTTTTGTGGATTTTTCTGAAAATGATGAATATTTTAATATATTTTTCGTTTTACGTGTACACTGGGCGGAGCCGGGGAATCTAGAATATTTTCCTTGAGGCTGGTAAACTTTGAACTATCAACGTGTCAACGGGGGATCTTACTAAACCCGAGGCCGGGCACAGTTTGCGAGGTTTACATTTTTTTGAGATTTTATCTGTTAAATAAAATTGCGGTATCATAAAATCATCTGATGAATAATAAAATATTATTTTCATCAATGGTAAATTTTATTCACTGAGAAAATAATTCCACAGTGTAATTAATCATCTGTCAGATGTATTTAATTTGGAGACAAGCTTACTATGTGATTTATCGAGGAGTGCGCGAAGCTTCTCAAGGAAGCTTCCTCCAACCATTATTTTTATCATTTCTCTCTCCTCCCAATTTGTGCAACACGTTTGAAATTAAGGGGGTCTAATTCATTTCCTTTTCTCACATTTCCTCTCCTCCCAATACGCAGCTACTATTCACTCATCTTCTCTCTTCTCTTTCACCCTACAGCAGCAACACCATCCACCCACACCTCTATTTTGTTCTTCAAACCGTCCCAATCTTAGCACCATTTCGTGTTTGGAGAACCACCATCATTGAGGAAATCAGCTTCAAGGTTCTGCCATTTCCTCCATCTTCATTCTCCTATGTCTTTGAAGCTTAAAGGTTGGAGCTTTAAGGATTTCCTGGAAGCTGGAAACGAAATCCTGACCAAAAAGGAGCCACCTTTCTTTGTGCTTCTCCATGGTAAGAGGAAGACACTCCTCCTCAACCTCTTTTAGCATTTAGGGACTTTGTTTGTGATTGGCACTAAGATTCATCTCTGTTTGTATGCTGCTGGTGATGTATACACATGCTAGTTGATTGTTTTGTGTGTTTTGATATATTTATGTGTACTGCAACGTATAATCTAAAAGGAACGCTGTCGAGCTGGCTCTCGGATGGCCACGCCTTGAGACTAAAATTTTGGGATTCTTTGTGAGAAATGGTAATAACTTGAGTTTCTGACTATTAAGTGTAATGTCAAAATCCGTCGAGTATGAAGTCCTGGCCAAACCCGTCGAATGTGATGTCTTGATCACTTAGTCAAATGTTCAAATCCGTCGAGTATGAACTCCTGGCCAAGCCCGTCGAATTTGATGTCTTGATCACTTAGTAAAGTCAAAATCCGTCGAGTATGAACTCCTGGCCAAACCCGTCGAATTTGATGTCTTGATCACTTAGTAAAGTCAAAATTCGTCGAGTATGAACCCCTGCCCATGCACGTCGAATTTGATTCCTGGTCATTTAGTGCAATATCAAAATCCGTCGAGTATGAACTCCTGACCACTTAGGAGAGAAACTCCTCCAATGCAAAATCCATCGAATTTGAATGACCAGATCCGTCGAGTGACATATTCGTCGAGTTAGAATGCCAATATCCATCGAGAGATATACCTGTCGAGTAGATCTTCTGTCCATTCATCAGAAGCTTCCCAAAGTTAATATTCGTCGAGGAGAATGTCAAGATTCGTCGAATTAGAGTTCTGACCATCTACCTGTCGAGTAGATCTTCTGTCCATTCATCAGAAGCTTCCCAAAGTTAATATTCGTCGAGTAGAATGTCAAGATCCGTCGAATTAGAGTTCTGACCACAGTGTTTTTTGTCGGTTCGACACTTGGGAGATTTCTCCAACGTCGACACCCACATCCGTCGAAATAGGACTTTTGCTGACCTTCCGCAAAAAAAAAAAAAAATTTGATTTTGATCTCGTTCGATGAGAACCTCCATCCGACAGTAAATTGGTTTTTATCTGTCTTATTATAAAATGTTCTCCCATCTTTCATCCTTCTGCCATGTTAGTTTTCGTCGAATGGCAGCCTCAATTTTCCACTAAATGCATTGTTTCCGTCGAATTCATAACTATGGTTTATCACCCAATACCTAACAATTAAATCTGTGACGTTGTTGGTGATTCTTGCCATGTATCTTCCTGGATTCAAAACCCTTGGATTAATAAAAGCACATAAATCATAAATGATTGGATGACTAGAGATTAAGTATGGATTCATAAACAGGGAAGAACATGAGTATGGGTGAGCTTGGGAGGCACATAATGAATTTAATGGTTGACTTCTATTATGACTATAAATGGAAATTGTGGTTATCCTTAAAATGTACTATTGGTTTGTTGTGGATCCGTGAATGGGATCAATTCTTGTTGTAAAATGATATAACATGCATTTGAAGCATGATGGACCTAGTTGGTCATGAAGAGTATGATTGTGTCATGCATTGAACAAAAAAGAAAGAGATTGTCCGTTGGACTTGGTTAAGGCCAGTAGCCTAGGAGTTGAACTTACACCTTTGTGCGGGTGTGAATAGACAAGTGTAGGTTACTTGTTGACCTTGGGGACGTCAGGGTGTGGGTACCTCACAATGGGCAGCTGGTAGCTCTCTGTCTGTGGGGCAGACCGATGCAAACACATTGACGATCCGGACCGAGACGCTGTCCTATGTCGAGATCTGTGTAGAATGTCTTGTAAAATGCCATGATGTACAAAATGATAATTTGAGAATTTTAGCACTTGAGGGCACAGCAGCCAAGAATACAGATATACCTCCTGATCGTTCTCTCCGACTATTTTGTGTCTAGCTCCATGGAGTAGGATTTTGGTTATTGAGGGCACGTGTGCATAGTGAGTCCATGAATCATCTGACATACATTGTTATTATAATTGGAACTGTTGTACTTCTAATATATCTATATGTATACGACTGCCTGGAACTGTCTGGTTGATCATAATTGCTATTGAATGTTTATTACCATTATTGCTGTCATAAATGCTATTCTCGATGCTATGAATGGTAATGATGGTAGGATGTCTTACCTCTTCTTTGTCTCTCCACTTCTGTTTTGTCCGTATACTGCATTCCATAGAAGATAACTACAAGGAACCGGAAGCCCTCGACTTCCCTGGTTTTTGGCCTCGTCTTGACTGAGCGACTGCAGAAGAATATGGAGCCACACACGCAAAGATTTTTGGGAGATGTGCGCCTGACTTTCTTGGGAGGGCCAGAGTGCTGGTACATCAACTATGGTTCTGAGCGTTGCGTCTATACGGGGGATGTGTCGTTATCTCTAGCTTGGAGACGTCACGACCCGCCTGTCTTCACCTGCTGTATTAGTTTACGTTTGGAGTTTCAGCTACCGATATGCGAGATGTGGGGTGACCGTTATTTCACTCCGTGGGAAGACTCTTTTCGTTCCACAGCTCGGGCCCCGTCCCGTGACTCTGCGATTCCTATGGTGATTTCCTCTGACGAAGAAGATCCTGAGGAAGATCCCAAAGAAGTTCCTGAGGACGACCCCGAAGAGGATCATGAAGAGGATCGACTCGATTCCTCCTCACCGAGGGGTGACTTTACTTGTAGCTACTGAGGGCTACCAGTATTTTATTTTGGGAGCCTGATGTTTTGTCTGTAGTGGGCTGTATATTCTGATACCGTAGGGATATGTATGTATAATCCTTTGGGGGCAAGTATAGTTTTACTTTTTGATATGCCAGGCTTTGTAATTAAACAGTTTGATAATTATATATATATATAAATGAAACGTTAATTTCCCATGTATGTTTCGTCACCATGGATATTGATTATCGTTAACGTTAATGTAACAAAAAGAAAAAAAAATATACCCGTCAATTTAATTACCCAACTATAATCGAGTAAATATATATATTATTAAAATGAACCGGGTCTTAACTCACATAAATTTTATTTCCGCATTGTAATTGAAAGTGAGACGTTCCCTTGGGAAAAAGGGGCGTCACACTAAGTTGGTATCAGAGCCCCGGTTTATGTTTCTTTGGGTCTTGTGTTTGAGTCTGTCTTGTTTGTGCTGTGTGTTCTCTGAGTAGTATACGTAAGGGTGTATTGTTTGGTGTTCCTAGTGAATGCAACTGACTTTTCTATGTTTTCAGTTAATCTGATCTAAGAAAGTAAGATGGCACGAGGGGAAGATATGGCAGCAGCTATTACAGCAATGCAGAGGATGGCTGAGGCCGTCGCACAGCAAACCGAGCAAGCTGCCCAACAACAAGAGCGAGCTGCTCAACAGTTAGAGGCCACTGCTAATGCTCAGAATTTAGCAGAGTTTCAACGCCATAATCCTCCTCAATTCAAAGGAGAATTTGATCCGGACAAGGCTAGTCTGTGGATCAAAGAATTGGAGAAATTATTTCGAGGAATGAGTTGCGCCGAGGACAAGAAGGTGAACTATGCTACATTTATCTTTGGTAGGCAATCTTTGAAAATTGGTGGAATGGAGTGCGACAAATCTTTGGAAGGCTATGAACCGAGAGATTACTTGGGGCTTATTCAAGGAAAAGTTCTTAGATAAGTATTTTCCTGCGAGTGCAAGGCATGCAAAGGAGTCGAAATTCCTCAACCTGCGACAAGGAAATATGACTGTTAGCGAGTACGCAGCAAAATTTGAAAACTTGTCACAGTTTTCGACGTACTTTCAGAACCAACCAGATGAAGCATGGAAATGCCGAAGATTTACGGAAGGACTGAGGTATGAAGTGAAGAAGGTTGTGATCACCTTGAGGATCAATGAATTCTCACAACTATTGGATACTTGCTGTGATGTAGAGGCTCTGGAGCAATTTAGAGACATGAGGAGCAGAAACTTTGGGCCTACGAGATTCCAGAGAGGCGGCAGTAACAGTGCTAACCGTTTCCAGAAGAAGCCGTACTCCCGACCCACGGGGAATCGACAACAAGCCATGGGTGGAAGTTCTGGTGGAGGTTCTACTAGGAACCGGACTGGCCAGAACACGGCGTATCCTTCCAGATGTTTAAAGTGTGGGAAAGACCATCTCACAAGGGACTGTACCATGAAGGGATTCATATGCTTCAAATGTGGCAAACCCGGCCACGTGTCCCGATCGCAACCAAACGAAGGCCGAACCTTCAAGTGAATGCTTGCAAGAGCCAAGAAACCACGGTGGAGGGCGAGTCTACACTATGAGCGGAGCCGAGGCTTCCGGGTCGAAGATTTGATACAAGGGGAAGGTATCATAAAAGGTAATCTTTTAACCGTGTCTTTGTATGACTTTGGGGCAACCCATTCTTTTATATCATATGTTGTGTGCAAAGAGGCGGGTCTATACGTGTCGTCTCTACCTTTTGACTTAAGCTGTTTCTACCCCCACTGATAAACTGGTAGTTACTACCAAAGTCTGTCTAAACTGTCCATTGGTTGTTGAAGGTCGAACCTTTTCGGTCGATCTGATCTGTTTACCCCTTTCCCAACTAGATATTATCTTAGGGATGGACTGTTAGTCTTCCAACCATAGTTTTTCCCATAGAGGAGAATTCTAGATTTTTGACGGCCAACCGAGTTCAAGCTCTCTTGAAAGAAGAAGCTCACGGATACATGCTATTGTCTTCTTTGAAAGTCGAGAACGAGGTTGATGTGAACACAATTCCAGTGGTGAGCGAGTTTCCCGAAGTCTTTCCTGATGATGTACCTGGTTTACCACCGGCTCGAGAGATAGAGTTTGCTATCGACCTAGTACTGGGAGCTGGTCCCGTGTCTATAGCACCGTATAGGATGGCACTGACAGAGTTAGCTGAGCTCAAGAAACAGCTAGAAGAGCTTTTGGAAAAGCAATTTGTCAGGCCAAGTGTGTCACCATGGGGAGCACCAGTGCTGTTAGTTCGCAAGAAGGATGGCACCTCAAGATTATGTGTGGACTATCGATAGCTGAACAAGGTAATGATTAAGAACAAGTATCCACTCCCGAGAATTGATGACTTAATGGACCAACTGAAGGGAGCAGCGGTGTTTTCAAAGATTGATCTGCGGTCTGGGTATCATCAGATACGAGTGAAGACGGAGGATATACCCAAGACAGCTTTTCGTACCCGATACGGTCATTACGAATACCTAGTGATGCCGTTTGGTGTGACGAACGCACCAGCTATCTTTATGGACTACATGAACCTAATCTTTCGTCCTTACTTGGACAGATTCGTTGTGGTCTTCATTGATGACATTCTGGTATACTCTCAAAATCAGGAGGACCATGCTAAACACCTCAGTATAGTTCTTCAGATTCTGAAGCAGAAGGAATTATATGCCAAGCTGTCAAAGTGTGAGTTTTGGATAGAAGAAGTTAAGTTTCTGGGTCACGTGATCTCGAAGGATGGGATTGCCGTGGATCCATCGAAGGTGGAGGCAATGCTGCAATGGGAAAGACCAACGTCCGTGACAGAGATTCGAAGCTTCGTGGGTTTAGCTGGATATTACCGGAGGTTCATTGAGGGATTCTCCAAGATTGCTGGACCACTTACACAACTCAGGAGGAAAAAAACCAAGCTTTTGAGTGGACCGACAGTTGTGAGCAAAGTTTCCAAGAGTTGAAGAATCGACTAACTACCTCACTGGTGTTAGTGCTACCCGATCCGAATGAGCAGTTTGAAGTGTACTGTGACGCTTTATACTAAGGGCTAGGATCTATACTTATGCAGCATGGAAGAGTTGTGGCTTATGCTTCAAGGCAGTTGCGAGTGCACGAGAAGAATTACCCGACACACGACTTGGAGTTAGCAGTTGTAGTTTTTGCTCTGAAGATATGGAGGCATTTTCTCTACGGAGCAACGTTCAATATTTTCAGTGATCACAGGAGTCTGAAGTATTTGTATAATCAGAAGGAGTTGAACATGAGGCAACGAAGGTGGTTAGAATTCTCCGAAGGATTACGATTTCCAACACGTATCACCTAGCAAGGCAAATGTTGTGGCGGATGCTCTAAGTAGGAAGATGATCGGTGTCTCTGCTCGATGATCAAGGAAAAGGATATGCTAGAGCGGTTTAGAGATGTGTGGTCTTTTGTGGAGTTAGAACTGGAAAGATTTGCATGAATATGGTTACCATTACAAGTGAGCTCTTGGATGACATAAAGGAAAAGTAGAAGATTGACAAGTTCTTACAAGAAGTGAGAGAGCAAGTGGAGCAAGGAGGTGAAACAGAGTTTGCGGAAGGAACAGATGGAATTCTGAGGTTTCATGGAAGAGTTTGTATTCCCCGTGACAAGGAACTTAAAGAATACATCATTAACCATGCTCATACAAGCCACGGTGAGTATGCATCCAGGCATAACAAAAATGTACCAAGACTTGAAGAAGTTGTTCGGTGGCATGGAATGAAGAGTGACGTCACTAGGACGTGTATCGACTTGTCTAGTTTGTCAAAAAGCTAAGGTGGAACATCGAGACCAAGGCGGGGTTGCTGCAACCGTTGTCTATTCCTAATAGAAGTGGGGATGAGACATATTGCAATGGATTTTGTAGTCGGATTACCAAGGACAAGAAAAGGTCATGATTCGATTTAGGTATTTGTGGACCGACTCACGAAGTCGACACACTTTCTCCCGATCGACATAAAATACAAACTGGAGAGATTGACTCAAATCTATATTGTAACACCACAAATTCTGACTATATGAATAGTAATAGCAGAATTGAGTCAACAATCATTGCTTGACTTTTGCTTAGGAAACTAATTAACCTTAATGTAGTTGACCTAATTGCCTAATTAAGAAATTAGGTAAACTAACTTAACTAGTAATTAGTTATAATTTAATCTTTAATTTAATATCCTAATTCTAATTAGAGGTTATGATACATGCTTAAATATGTTCAACTAATTAGTTATATACTTGGAGGATTAAGTAAAAATGGTTAGGAAATTAAATCTAATTAATTAGCTAATCAATTAACTAGTAATTAGGCTTGAACTAATAATAAATTAAGGACCCTAAACTCACCTAAGCTCCACGGTTCAGCAGCTGAATGGAGCAAAGAGAATGGAGACGGTCCAGCAGCAGCCACGGTCCAGTCAGAATGGAGGAGCTTTTAAGTGATATTTGAACACTCCAAAGTCATGCAAAGTCAAGTTGGTGACCAATGACAAGTGATTGTCCATGTGCATTTAAAGTTTGGATACTTACTCAAGTAAATTTCTTTATTATTTCCTCACAAAGTCCCTCACGGTCACTCAATCACAAAGTCACTCACGGTCACTCAAGGCAGCAGGGCAGCAGCTGTAAAAATTGGATAATGATTCAAATAAATCTCTTGATTTTATCATCACAAGTCACTCACGGCAGCTGTAAAGTAATGGACCATTAATCAAGTAAATCTCTTTATTATTTCCTCACAATGTCACTCACGGCAGCAGCTGGAAGGATTGGATAATTATGCAAATAAATCTCTTTATTATTTCCTCACAAGTCACACGGCAGCAGCTGTCCATGTGCACTCAAAAATTGGATAATTACTCAAGTAAATCATTCCAAATTTCACAAGCAATTCACACGGTCAGCAGCCTTCTTGTACGTCCTCATCCTTATGCCTTTTATACTTATCATACATAAGTTTATTTCTCTCAAAGTACCAAGGAAATCAAGCAAACTTCTCTTCCATCTTCTTTCTTCACATTCGGCCACCACCTGCAAACTACACCATCCATCCTTTAAAAATTCATCTTTTGGTTTTGTTTTAACTCAAGATATATTCCAACCATTTCTCCTTCACAAGGTTTTGTCACAAACCTATCCTATCTTGTTCAAAACTTCTCCAACCTTTTCCTAAAGGGTAAGCTTTGATTCAATGATTCAAAGTTTGGTTTTAATTTTGTTAACCATGATTTCTCCATGGTTTTTCAATCTTGATTCTTGTATGAACATTTACTAATTTTCTTGAAAAATTTAGGGTTTGTTTAGGAGGTGAACAAAGTTTCAAGGAAAGGAGGAAAGCTTAGAAAGCTTGTCTTCAAGAGGTAAGAGGGAGATTCAACCTCACCAACCAAGTTCTGGTGGTGTGAGGATGGTTCTGTTCGGTGAAAAAATCCATAAGGATTATTCACCTATTGTTTGAGGTTCTTTGATTGTATTTGTGATGTATAGTATTGTGTTTTTATGCTTGTATGTGTAGTATTTGTGTTATGTGTGATTATGAGGACTAAATTATAAAAAAAAAATTATATAAATACGGGGCCATTATGTAAATATAAATTTTTAGGGGCTAAAATGTAAATTATTATGTTTTGAGGGACAAGAAAGTAATTATTATGTTTTGAGGGATTTAAACGCAATTAATATATTTTGAGGGATAAAAAGGCAATTATTCTATTGTGATGGACTATTTTGAAAATATAAGGAAATGCAATGAATTTTAGTATTAAAATGAGTAAAACAGAAATTCTGATTCAAAACGTATAAAAGTAATAATAATAATATTTATGCGATTGGAAAACATTCAAAATCATTACGTGATTTGAAAAGGCGATAGAATTGAGTCGCGAGTGAGAAAATATGAAAATATGACTACGCAATTAAATTACAGTAATAATGCTGTTAAATTATTATATGAACCCTGCATATGTGATATTAATGGAAATTATAAATAGTGCATAACACATGCATTGGAAAGATCTGAAGGACTGTGTAAGGCAAGTTGCCTAGGAGAGACTACACCTCCTGAGTGGGTACGATAAGCGTAGTGTAGGTCACTTGTTGACCTTGGGGGCATTGGGGTGCGGGTTGCCTACAATGGACAATTGGTAGCTCTTCTATACCGTGGGTTAGACCGATGCAACACACCAATGATCCGGACCGAGACACTATCTCTAATCATGATTCGATACAGACTGTCGTGCATATGCTAGATGTGCAGAAATTGAGCACGTGGTCTGAAGCATGTTGGTGCCAATAGATCTTTTCGACCATTCTCTCCAACTTGAGTTGTAGCTCCATGGAGTAGGATATTGAGTCAGTGTACATTTGCATACATAGAGGACATATTATTGTAATTCTTGCTTATGATAATTGAAATAATTGAATACTTTGGCATTGAAAATAGCATAATCGTAATTCTTATTTTATTTCTTGTGTAATTATGATATATAATGTTAGTGGCATAACTGTAATTATGGTATAATAGTTGTATGATATTTTGGATGTGATTATCTTCATTGCTACCATACTGGTATTGGCGTAGGTAATCTCACCTCTTGTATACATATGTTGTATCATGTTTATGTGTTGTTAAGACACTGAGCCAGATGTAGAGCGAGAAGCGAAGAAGGCCCAGACTCGTTGAGAATCTCGAGTTTTGATGGCGGTGGAGATCCCTAGTTTCTTGGGTTACATGAGACTGATATTCATCGGAGGGGACGAGGCATGGACCGAAGACCTTGAGAGAGAGAGTATATATTATCTAGGAGATGTAAATATTAGATTGAGTAGGCTACATTCAGGGAACCCTTACTTTTCTGTTACTATTTATGTACAATTAGAGTTCCCTATATCCATCAGGCAGCATTGGGGAGCGTACTATCGCACCCCTAGAGAGAGTAGTGTCGTATCGTCCGCTCGGACATTTGTTCCCCGGACTTTACGTAGGGTTGGAATTCCCCCACCCGGGGAGTCTGAGGAGGACCCATCTGAGGGTCCGGTTACTTCTGAGGGCTCAGCTGCCTAGTAGTACTTGGGCAAGATGTCAATGTAAATAGTGTTTAAAATTTTTGGAGTGACTAGTTTGTAATATTTACAATATGATAGTACTAAAGACTTGTATATGTATAACAAAAGACTTGGATATGTATAAATGATGTAAATTATTTGTAATGATGCTGTGATGTTTTATTTTCTGCTAAGTTTATTTTCTTGTTATTAAGAAATTTTGCAACTCGTATTTTTCCCTACAAAGTACGTTATCTAAATAAGGTTAATTTGGTAATTATGTAACATAAATGTGGCATCCTAATGTGGGTGTTACATTAGTTGGTATCAGAGCCCAAGTTAGAGTCTTTTGGGTTTGTGGTTAGGTCTGTCTTGTTTAAGTTGCGTGATTCTCTGTGTTTGTTTCTTTTAGGAAACGATATTATTGGAAGATTGACTTAAACTTTTATTTGTATTGTTTGTGTTGTCCAGTTAATTTGAGAAATGGCTGGACGAGGAAAGGGGCGTGTTAATAATAAAGCAGAATGTGAGAACACCGGCAATGACAATCGAATATGGTCAAATTTGTAGTGACAATACAAAGGATCACTGAGGTTGTTGTACAGCAGAATCGGAGAGCAACTGACGATGCTCATAGCTTGTCAGAATTTCGAAGGAATAATCCGCCTAAGTTTCATGGAGAGTTTGATCCAGAGAAGGCTGATCTGTGGATTAAGGAACTAGAGAAGATATTTGATGGTATGGGTTGTACTGATGAGCGAACGCTTACTTTCGCGACGTTTGTGCTAGTTGGTGACGGAGAGGCCTGGTGGGCAGGAGCCCGAAGATTAATTGAAGCTGAAGGAAGAATTGTAACATGGCAGCTCTTTAGACAGAAGTTTTTGGCAAAATATTTTCCAGCGAGTGTGCGACATGCTAAGGAGATGGAGTTTCTTAGTACGAGGCAAGGAGCAATGATTTGTGAGCAAGTACTGTGACAAGGTTCGAAAGCTTGTCTAAGTTTTCGAGGTACTTTCAGATGCATCCGGATGAGGAATGGAAGTGTAGGAAATTTGAAGAGGGGTTGAGACTTGACATCAAGAGAGCTTTAGCGACGGTGGATATTGATCAGTTTTCGGTGTTATTGGATAAGTGCCGCAAGATTGAGGAGATCGATAACCAACGAGCGGCAAGGACTAAGAACTTTGGACCAGCACGGTTCCAATGAGGAAGGGGTAGCGGTGGCAACCGTTATCAACAGAAACCATACACTAAACCAGCAGGAGGTCAGAATAAACAACAATCAGTTGGGGAAAGTTCAAGTGGTGGTAAGGCAGTTTCAACTGGAACTTCTGCACTTAAATGTTTTAAGTGTGGGAAAGGACATCTTACTAGAGACTGTCAACATAAGGGAGTGATCTGTTATCGATGTGGGAAGCCTGGACATTTTTCCAGAGATTGTGATCAGTCGAAGGTAGAACCATCAGTGGGTAGTGTTCGTACTGCAAGGCCACAGGCGGGTGGTCGAGTATATACTATGAGCGGGGAGGAAGCCGCTAAATCTGAGGACTTGATAATGGAGGAGTGTGCCATTAAAGATAACCCTTTAACAGTGTTATATGATTCGGGAGCAACACATTCTTTCATTGCGTGTGATTGTGTGGAGCGTTTGGGATTGACTGTGACTACATTGCCATATGATTTGACTATGGTTACTCCTACTGATAAACTTGTGATAACTACAAAAGTATGCTTGAATTGCCCTGTATGTGTTAGGGATAGAATCTTTCATGTGGATTTGATCTGTTTGCCTCTTTCTAAGATTAATGTAATCTTAGGTATGGATTGGTTATCCTCTAACCATATCTTGATTGACTGTTTGAGTAAGACGTTAGTTTTCCGTGAGGTTAAGGATTCTAAATTCTTAACGGCTACTCAAGTGGAAGCTTGTTTAAAGGAAGGAGACCTAGGGTACTTATTGATATCTTCTTTGGAGGTTCACTGTGAAGATGTTCTGAAGGATATCTTTGTAGTGAATGAATTTCCGAAGTGTTTCCTGAAGATATACAGGGACTACCGCCGGAAAGGGAGATTGAATTCTCTATTGATTTGGTACCTGGAGCTGGGCCTATATCTATGGCACCTTACAGAATGTCGCCAGTAGAGTTGGCCGAACTGAAGAAGCAATTGGAAGATTTGTTGGAAAAGAAATTTGTGAGACCAAGTGTATCACCCTGGGGAGCTCCAGTGTTGTTGGTAAAGAAGAAGGATGGGACTTCTCAGCTATGTGTGGACTATCGGCAGCTGAACAA
The DNA here is from genome assembly GCA_029884595.1 of Ormosia semicastrata. Taxonomy (NCBI): domain Eukaryota; kingdom Viridiplantae; phylum Streptophyta; class Magnoliopsida; order Fabales; family Fabaceae; genus Ormosia; species Ormosia semicastrata. The sequence continues at coordinate 86,135,795 of JAQQTO010000060.1, forward strand.
GATTGCAATCAAGAATAAGTATCCCCTACCGAGGATTGATGATCTGCTGGATCAATTGCGAGGAGCCACCATATTTTCTAAGATTGACTTACGTTCTGGTTATCACCAGATACGTGTAAAGGTGGAGGATATCCCGAAGACTGCGTTCCGGACTCGATACGGGCATTATGAGTACTAAGTGATGCCTTTTGGTGTGACTAATGCACCTGCAATATTTATGGACTTCATGAACAGAATTTTTCGTTCATACTTGGATAAGTTTATTATTGTCTTTATTGATGACATTTTGATTTATTCTCGAAGTTAGGAGGAACATGCTGAACACCTCAGAGTGGTTCTCCAGATTTTGAAGGAAAATAAACTATATGCCAAGTTGTCCAAGTGTGAATTTTGGTTGAGCGAAGTACAGTTCTTGGGGCATGTCATATCGGCAGATGGAATCGAAGTTGATGCTTCAAAAGTAGAGACAATTGTTGAGTGGGAAAGACCGAAGACTGTATCAGAGATCCGTAGTTTCATCGGATTGGCCGGTTACTATCGACGATTCATAGAAGGGTTTTCAAAGATTGCAAGACCTCTTACCCAACTTACACGAAAGAATCAACCGTTTATATGGACTGAAGCCAGTGAGGAAAGTTTTCAGGAGTTGAAACGACGACTGACTACTTCACCAGTTTTGATTCTGCCTGATCCGAACGAACCTTTCGAGGTGTACTGTGATGCTTCTTATCAAGGATTGGGTTGTGTACTTATGCAGAACCGTAAGGTTGTGGCATATGCATCGAGGCAGTTGAAAGTGCATGAGAGGAATTATCCGATTCATGACTTAGAGCTAGCAGCAGTGGTGTTTGCATTGAAGGTATGGAGACATTTTCTCTATGGGGCAACGTTCACTATATTTAGTGACCATAAAAGTTTGAAGTATCTGTTTGACCAAAAAGAGTTGAACATGAGACAAAGGCGTTGGCTCGAGTTTCTGAAAGATTATGACTTTCAGTTACAATATCATCCCGGAAAGGCGAATGTCGTAGCGGATGCTTTGAGTAGAAAATCGCTTAATGCTTCTGTTATGATGATGAAGGAGAAGGAATTGATAGAAGAATTTCGGGATATGCGATTATCTGTGAAGCTGACACCGGGGAAGATGTGTTTGAATATGATCACTATTTCGAATGATCTGATGAATAAAATACGAGAAGGACAGAATAGTGATCAATATCTGCAAGAAGCAAAGGAAGCAAGAAGTCAAGGAGCAGAATTGGAATTCAGCGAAGGTGTTGATGGAATTTTGAAGTTCAAAGGGAGAGTTTGTGTACCAAACGATCCAGAACTTAAGAGATCGATTTTGAATGAAGCTCATAGAAGTAAGTTGAGTATGCATCCAGGAGCCACGAAGATGTACCAAGATTTGAAGCAAAGCTGTATTGGTGGCAAGGAATGAAGCGAGATGTAGGCCGAGTACGTATCATCCTGTTTGACTTGTCAAAAGGCCAAGGTGGAACATCAACGACCATCAGGAATGTTGCAACCTTTACCTATTCGAATGGAAATGGGATGACATAGCAATGGATCTCGTCACGGGACTACCAAGAACTCGGAAGGGTCACGACTCTATATGGGTAATTATTGATCGACTTACAAAGTCGGCGCACTTTTTACCGATTAATATTAAGTACTCAATGGAGAAGTTGGCTCAGATATACATCAATGAAATTGTTAGACTTCATGGTGTACCATCCAGTATAATTTCTGATCGAGATCCGCGATTCATATCAAGATTTTGGACTAGTCTACAAGAAGCCATGGGAACCAATCTACATTTGAGTTCTGCTTACCATCCACAAACAGATGGTCAGTCAGAAAGAACAATTCAGTCGTTGGAGGACTTGTTGAGCGCTTGCGTTCTAGAGCAAACTGGTTGTTGGGATGAATTTCTGCCATTGATAGAGTTCATTTACAACAATAGTTTCCATTCGAGTATAGGGATGGCACCCTATGAAGCCTTATATGGGAGAAGATGTAGGACACCATTGTGTTGGTACCAGGATGGTGAAAGTACTGTGGTAGGACCTGAATTTGTGCAACAAACAACTAAGAAAGTAAAGATGATCCAAGACAAGATGAGGACAGCTCAGACGCGGTAAAAGAGCTATGCAGATAAAAGACGAAGACCACTGGAATTTGAAGAAGGTGACCATGTATTTTTACGTGTGACGCCTATGACTGGAGTTGGACGAGTAATTAAGTCGAGGAAGCTTACTCCCAAGTTTATCGGACCGTATCAGATACTTCGTTGGATAGGTCCGGTGGCTTATCAAGTTGCATTGCCACCGTTTTTATCAAATCTTCATAATGTATTTCACGTATCATAACTACGGAAATATATTCCAGATCCGACTCACATTATCGAACCAGACACTGTACAACTAAAGGAGAACTTGACCTATGAGACAGTTCCAGTCAAGATTGAAGATCGAAGGATAAAGCAGCTTCGAGGAAAGGACATTGCATTAGTTAAAGTAGTTTGGAACGATGTGAGTGGTGAAGCCACATGGGAGTTGGAAGAGAAGATAAGATAGCAGTATCCATTTTTATTTTGACTATGTGTGTCAAGTTTCGAGGACGAAACTTTATTTTAGAGGGGGAGAGTTGTAACACCCCAAATTCTGACTATGTTAATAGTAATAGCAGAATTATACAATTTTGTATTTTCTGCGTGTTATAAAAATAGTTTGACTGTTCTGAGATCATTTTGTGTGATTTGCTTGAGTCAAGAAAATAATAATTTTCTTGATCGAAAAAATATTAATTTAATTAATTGGAGTGAGGATCTTACTAAACCCAATTAGATTGATATATATATTAATCTTATAATTTTTAGAATTTAAATGTGCAATAAAATAATTTTATATTATTATATTATTATTTTATTCAACAGTACTTACTGTCTCAAAAATAGTAGAAAAACTACTTGTGGACCCAAAAAAGTTCGTGGGGCCCACGTTTAGTGTAGCAGTCAACGATTCTGACTGAATAGAATTCTGAACCAATAAGAACAAGTCAAAATAGGTGGTTTAACTTTTTAAACCAATAGGAAGGAGTCAAACAAAGGAGCATAGACTTCAATGTGGACCATTGGATAAAAAGCATGATTTAGATGCTTTTGATCCTAATCGTTGATCCGATCAATGGTGTAAAACGAATCCAGATAAAACCACTAAGTAATATCCACCGTAGATGAGATCAATGGATAGGAAACCAAGTTGATTTTCAATGGCTAAGATGAAGTCAACAATAGTGGCTTGAATTTGATTAGTAACTAATTTAATCTAATTTGGTTAATCTAATGGCCTAATTAGCAAGTTAAGTAAACTAACTTAATAATTAATTAGTTATAAACTAATTACTAATTAAATATCCTAATATTAATTAGAGGTTATAATATATGTAATTATATGTCTAATTAATTAGTTATCTAATTGGAAAATTAGTTAAGATTGATTAGGAAACTTAACCTAATGAATTAACTAATCGATTAGCAAGTAATTAGACTTGAATTAAAACAAATTAAAGTCCCTAAACTCACTTGAAGGTCACGGCCATGCAGCAGCTTGGCGGAGGTTTCTACATGATTCTTGAACAATCCATAAAGCCTTGAAAGTCAAGTGAATGACATATGCCATGTGCTAACCCATGTGCACTCAATTGGTGATGATATTTTGATGCAAGTAAATTCTCTAATTTCACTACACTCTCATGGCAGCAGCCTTCCATAATTCAATCTCACAAATTTCATTTTCTCTTTCACTCAAAAAGCTTTCATCTTTTCTCTTAAAAAATTCAAGAACACCAAAGTGCCATTTCCTTCATTTTCTCTCCATAAGGTTCAGCCAAGCACCCTACAAACACCATCACTCACCTATAATTTTCACTCACATCATTTCCTAAAGCTAAACAACATTCTAAACACTTTCCATTTAGAAAGTTTTCCCAAAATCACATCCTAAGTGCTTCAAAATCCCACTTTTACCTTACTTCCTTAGAGGTAAACTTAGATTTCTATGGTTTAAATTCATGTTTATGATTTTCTAAGCCATGTTTGTTCAATGGTTTGTTATTATTAAGCTTTGTTTGTGATTTTACTAATTATTTTAGAATTGTTAGGAATTGTTGTGAGCCACACGAAAATTAAGGAGAAGGAGGAGAGCTTGAAAAGCTTGTCTTCAAGAGGTAAGAGGGAGATTTAACCTCACCAACCAAGTTTTGGTGGTGTGAGGATGGTTTTGTACGGTGAAAAACCCATAAGGGTTCTTCACCGATTATTTGATTATGTTTGTGTTGTGTTTGATTGTGTTTCTATGCTTGCATGTGTGATAAAATGCTTAAAGCTTTGATATTATATGAGTATGTATAATTATGAAAGCATGAGAATGTATGTGTAATTTTAGGATGCGAACAACATGATGAATTGATTGTATGAGTACTCCAAAGAGTACTGAGGCTTACAGCCATACCATGGAAAAAGGACCAAAGTCCTTACACTAATGAATTAAAATGAGAACTGAGCGATTTAAATGAATTTGGAAAAAAATTGAGTATAGAAAAGTAAAATAATTTTTGTAAGAATTAAAGAAGAGAAATAACAATTTTTGAGAAACAATACAATTATTAACTTTTTTGAGGGGTTATACTGTAAATTTTTATAAAAGAGGGACTAAATTATAAATATTATGTAAATAAAGGGCCATTGTATAAATACTTATTTTTAGAGGGTCATATTACAAATATTATTTTTCAAGGGGTCAAATTGTAAATATTTTATAAAAGAGGGATGATTTTGTAAATATGAATTTTATGAGGAATTTGTTTCATAAATATTAATTTTTGAGGGACTATTTTATAAATATTAATTTTATGAGAGGTTATTTCGTAAATATGAGTTTTTGAGGGACTAGTGTGCATATATGGAAAATAAAGCTAATTTTAGTATTAAAATGAGAAAAATAGTATTTTTGATTTAAAACGTATGAAAAATATTTACGCGATTGGAAAATGCTGGAAAATCATTATGCGATTTCAAAAGGCGACAGAATTGAGTCGCGATTGAGAAAACGTGAAAATATGACTATACGATTAAAATACAGTAATAATACTATTAGATTATTATGTGGACCCCGATTATATGATATAAATTGGAAATATGAATAGTGCATTGTTCATGCATTAGAAAGGTCCGATGAACTGTATGAGGCTAGTTGCCTAGGAGAGACTACACCTCCGGGTGGGTGCGATATACGTAGTGTAAGTCACTAGTTGACTTTGGGGACATTGGGGTGCGGGTTGCCTACAATGGGCGGTTGGTAGCTCTTACGTGCCGTATGTTAGGACCGACGCAACACACCAATGATCCTAAGCGAGACACTATCCTTAATCAAGATCGATAAAGACCGTCATGTATATCTTTGGATGTGCAAGACCGAGCACGTGGTCCGAGGCTTATTGGTAGCGATAAATCTTTTCGATCACTCTCTCAGGACCCGAGTTGTAGCTCCATGCAAGTAGGAAATTGAGTCGTGTGCATACATATAATGATAGAGGGTATTATCGTAATTTTTGTTTATGATAATTGAGTTATTGGTTATTTGATTATTGATAATGGCATAATTGTAATTATTTTGTATTACATGTTTTGTGATGATAATGATGTTAGTGGCATAACTGTAATTATGGTATGATAGCTGTACGAAATATTGTATGTGTTTATCTTCATTGCTACCATACTGGTATTGGCGTAGGTGATCTCACCTCTTTGTATGCATGTTTTGTATTATATTTATATTTGTTAAGACGTCGAGCAAGAAATAGAGCGAGAAGTTGAGGAGGAATAGATTCCTGCTGAGGATGTCGAGTTTTGAAGAGATGGAGATGCCTAGTTTCCTTGGCTACCTGAAGCTGACATTTATTGGAGGAGATGAGGCATGGATTGTGGATTTAGAGAGAGAGAGAGTATGTACTATATGGGAGACCTAAATATTAGATTGAGTAGGTAACATTTAGGACACCCTTACTTTTCTGTCAATATTTATGTACAACTAGAATTCCCAATATCCATTAGGCAGTATTAGGGAGCTTACTATCGTACTCCCAATACGGTTAGTATTGTGTTGTCTGCTCGGACACTGTCCGTAGGACTGCACCTCATGATGGATTCCTGTATATTGAGGAATCTGAGGAGGACCTGTCTGAGGGTTCTGCTGTCTAGTAGGACTTGGGCAGTATAATAGTTTAAGTTAAAGTTTAAAGTTTAAATATTTTGAAAGTCTAGTTTGTACTTATTTAAGTTTGACAATACTAAAGGCTTGTATGTGTATATGATGTAAATTATTTGTGACAATGTTGTTATGTTTTTATTTGCTGCTAAGTTTATCTTATTATCATTAAGAAATTTTATAACTGGTATTTATAATACAAGCACGATTTTTAATTGAAGGGTAATTTGGTAATTAAGTAACATAAAGTGTGGCGCCCTAAGGAGGGTGTTGCAAAAGGTAGGGGAAAAACTTTGTTTTGACACTTTCTTTTCATCTCCTTCATTTTATCTAAGGGGTGGTTGATGAGGAGGATTGGATTTTTAGTGTTGTTCTTTGGTGTTTTATACTAGGATCTTCTTGTGGAACTTGAGAGTAGCATGTTTTTTTTTTAGGTTGCTTGATGCTTGATGATGAGTTTTCATCACTTAAACACCTAAGTTTTCTATTGAGATAGAAGATGAGTTTTAGGGTTTAAGATGGATGATTTGATTTCATGATTCATGGTTTTGAGTGGAATTAAAGTGGTATAAGAGTTGTAATGTGTTAATGGATCCTCGTGATGTGAAAAATCATGTGGAATTGATGTTGGTGTGTTGAGCACCTTTGTTCCTTAATGAAATAGTACAAAATTTTGTAAAATTCTACAGTTTCTACATCAGGCAACGAGCGCCTAGGCGGTGGGGTGTTGGGCATCTGAGCGCCCAATGTCTAGCAACCTTATGCGCATTGTTATGCAACGAGCACCTAAACGCCCATGTGGGAGCACCTGAGCACGCGTCGAGCGCCTAAGCACGTTTAAGTGAGAGCTTAAGTGTCCATCGCTGGGAAGAACAGGTGAGACGCTCTGTCACCTGAGCGCCTAAGCTCCTTTGGGGAAGCTCCTGAGCGCCTATTCCAGATTTTGAGAGCATCTTTTTTTGAGGGAAATAAAGTGCTTAACTTGTGTGGATCTTTATTTTATGCTTCTTAGTGGGTGATTAGACTATAAAAGGAGTATTTAATGAACAGAGAATATATTGAATAAAAAATGATTTGTAATGCTAATTATGGGAATTTAATTAGACATGATTATATACATGATTGTATGTTTTGCCTTTATTGAAAGGTGTGTGCCCTGTAGATGAGGGTAATCTATATTAGGCAAGGTAGATGATATCCTTCCTATTATAGTGGCTTTAAGGATGGGTTTCCTTGTGATATTAAGCATGAATTTCCTTATGGTATTAAGGATAGATTTCCTTGTTATATTAAGGATGAATTTCCTTATGGTATTAAGGATGGATTTCCTTGTGATCTTAAGGATGGATTTCCTTATGGTATTAAGGAAGGATTTCCTCTATGATGATGATATACGTGTAGTTGATGGACTTCACTACCTAGAGTGATGACTGCTAGATGTGATTTCCAATGCTTATTCAAGGTTATGGATGTGATTTTCATTGTTTTGTTCAGGACTCATGCATATCATGACATTGCCATGGACTTGGTATCATAACATTATTCATTTCATGCTTAGGAGATTACATAAGCATGAACACTAGATATAATTTAGCATAGCGTGACGATTGTGTGATTACCATGCAATATTGATGATGAGCTTTGATGATAACAAATATGGAGATGATGAGATGATGAGAAGATCAAGTTCAAGTTGTTCAAGCTTAGCTTTAGGACTTAGGATCTTTCTTGTACAGAGCTCTCATAGGATATCTCAGTGTTTTAGTCAAAAGATCTAAAAACATGTTTTCTCACAAACCAAATTAAGGTTCTTAAATTGATCAAAGAGTTTGTGAAAATTAGAAATCACCTAATCTGCTTTCTAAAGGTGTTTATCATGTTTTCAAATAGAGGTATTCGTAACTAATTAAAGGACTTAAGATGAAGTCAACAACAGTGGACTAACTTAATAGAGGACTTAAGATGAAGTCAACAATAGTGGCTTGAATTTGATTAGTAACTAATTAAACCTAATTTGGTTAATTTAATGGCCTAATTAGCAAGTTAAGTAAACTAACTTAATAATTAATTAGTTATAAACTAATTACTAATTAAATATCCTAATATTAATTAGAGGTTATAATATATGTAATTATATGTCTAATTAATTAGTTATCTAATTGGAAAATTAGTTAAGATTGATTAGGAAACTTAACCTAATGAATTAACTAATCGATTAGCAAGTAATTAGACTTGAATTAAAACAAATTAAAGTCCCTAAACTCACTTGAAGGTCACGGCCATGCAGCAGACTTGGCGGAGGTTTCTACATGATTCTTGAACAATCCATAAAGCCTTGAAAGTCAAGTGAATGACATATGCCATGTGCTAACCCATGTGCACTCAATTGGTGATGATATTTTGATGCAAGTAAATTCTCTAATTTCACTACACTCTCATGGCAGTAACCTTCCATAATTCAATCTCACAAATTTCATTTTCTCTTTCACTCAAAAAGCTTTCATCTTTTCTCTTAAAAAATTCAAGAACACCAAAGTGCCATTTCCTTCATTTTCTCTCCATAAGGTTCGCCAAGCACCCTACAAACACCATCACTCACCTATAATTTTCACTCACATCATTTCCTAAAGCTAAACAACATTCTAAACACTTTCCATTTAGAAAGTTTTCCCAAAATCACATCCTAAGTGCTTCAAAATCCCACTTTTACCTTACTTCCTTAGAGGTAAACTTAGATTTCTATGGTTTAAATTCATGTTTATGATTTTCTAAGCCATGTTTGTTCAATGGTTTGTTATTATTAAGCTTTGTTTGTGATTTTACTAATTATTTTAGAATTGTTAGGAATTGTTGTGAGCCACACGAAAATTAAGGAGAAGGAGGAGAGCTTGAAAAGCTTGTCTTCAAGAGGTAAGAGGGAGATTTAACCTCACCAACCAAGTTTTGGTGGTGTGAGGATGGTTTTATGACGGTGAAAAACCCATAAGGGTTCTTCACCGATTATTTGATTATGTTTGTGTTGTGTTTGATTGTGTTTCTATGCTTGCATGTGTGATAAAATGCTTAAAGCTTTGATATTATGTGAGTATGTATAATTATGAAAGCATGAGAATGTATGTGTAATTTTAGGATGCGAACAACATGATGAATTGATTGTATGAGTACTCCAAAGAGTACTGAGGCTTACAGCCATACCATGGAAAAAGGACCAAAGTCCTTACACTGATGAATTAAAATGAGAACTGAGCGATTTAAATGAATTTGGAAAAAAATTGAGTATAGAAAAGTAAAATAATTTTTGTAAGAATTAAAGAAGAGAAATAACAATTTTTGAGAAACAATACAATTATTAACTTTTTTGAGGGGTTATACTGTAAATTTTTATAAAAGAGGGACTAAATTATAAATATTATGTAAATAAAGGGCCATTGTATAAATACTTATTTTTAGAGGGGTCATATTACAAATATTATTTTTCAAGGGGTCAAATTGTAAATATTTTATAAAAGAGGGATGATTTTGTAAATATGAATTTTATGAGGGACTGTTTCATAAATATTAATTTTTGAGGGACTATTTTATAAATATTAATTTTATGAGAGGTTATTTCGTAAATATGAGTTTTTGAGGGACTAGTGTGCATATATGGAAAATAAAGCTAATTTTAGTATTAAAATGAGAAAAATAGTATTTTTGATTTAAAACGTATGAAAAATATTTACGCGATTGGAAAATGCTGGAAAATCATTATGCGATTTCAAAAGGCGACAGAATTGAGTCGCGATTGAGAAAACGTGAAAATATGACTATACGATTAAAATACAGTAATAATACTATTAGATTATTATGTGGACCCCGATTATATGATATAAATTGGAAATATGAATAGTGCATTGTTCATGCATTAGAAAGGTCCGATGAACTGTATGAGGCTAGTTGCCTAGGAGAGACTACACCTGCAGGTGGGTGCGATATACGTAGTGTAAGTCACTAGTTGACTTTGGGGACATTGGGGTGCGGGTTGCCTACAATGGGCAGTTGGTAGCTCTTCTGTGCCGTATGTTAGACCGACGCAACACACCAATGATCCTAACTGAGACACTATCCTTAATCAAGATCTGATAAAGACTGTCATGTATATGCTGGATGTGCAAGACTGAGCACGTGGTCCGAGGCTTATTGGTAGCGATAAATCTTTTCGATCACTCTCTCCGACCTGAGTTGTAGCTCCATGCAGTAGGAAATTGAGTCTGTGTGCATACATATAATGATAGAGGGTATTATCGTAATTTTTGTTTATGATAATTGAGTTATTGGTTATTTGATTATTGATAATGGCATAATTGTAATTATTTTGTATTACATGTTTTGTGATGATAATGATGTTAGTGGCATAACTGTAATTATGGTATGATAGCTGTACGAAATATTGTATGTGTTTATCTTCATTGCTACCATACTGGTATTGGCGTAGGTGATCTCACCTCTTTGTATGCATGTTTTGTATTATATTTATATTTGTTAAGACGTCGAGCAAGAAATAGAGCGAGAAGTTGAGGAGGAATAGATTCCTGCTGAGGATGTCGAGTTTTGAAGAGATGGAGATGCCTAGTTTCCTTGGCTACCTGAAGCTGACATTTATTGGAGGAGATGAGGCATGGACTGTGGATTTAGAGAGAGAGAGAGTATGTACTATATGGGAGACCTAAATATTAGATTGAGTAGGTAACATTTAGGACACCCTTACTTTTCTGTCAATATTTATGTACAACTAGAATTCCCAATATCCATTAGGCAGTATTAGGGAGCTTACTATCGTACTCCCAGTACGGTTAGTATTGTGTTGTCTGCTCGGACACCTGTCCGTAGGACTGCACCTCATGATGGATTCCTGTATATTGAGGAATCTGAGGAGGACCTGTCTGAGGGTTCTGCTGTCTAGTAGGACTTGGGCAGTATAATAGTTTAAGTTAAAGTTTAAAGTTTAAATATTTTGAAAGTCTAGTTTGTACTTATTTAAGTTTGACAATACTAAAGGCTTGTATGTGTATATGATGTAAATTATTTGTGACAATGTTGTTATGTTTTTATTTGCTGCTAAGTTTATCTTATTATCATTAAGAAATTTTATAACTGGTATTTATAATACAAGCACGATTTTTAATTGAAGGGTAATTTGGTAATTAAGTAACATAAAGTGTGGCGCCCTAAGGAGGGTGTTGCAAAAGGTAGGGGAAAAACTTTGTTTTGACACTTTCTTTTCATCTCCTTCATTTTATCTAAGGGGTGGTTGATGAGGAGGATTGGATTTTTAGTGTTGTTCTTTGGTGTTTTATACTAGGATCTTCTTGTGGAACTTGAGAGTAGCATGTTTTTTTTTTAGGTTGCTTGATGCTTGATGATGAGTTTTCATCACTTAAACACCTAAGTTTTCTATTGAGATAGAAGATGAGTTTTAGGGTTTAAGATGGATGATTTGATTTCATGATTCATGGTTTTGAGTGGAATTAAAGTGGTATAAGAGTTGTAATGTGTTAATGGATCCTCTGTGATGTGAAAAATCATGTGGAATTGATGTTGGTGTGTTGAGCACCTTTGTTCCTTAATGAAATAGTACAAAATTTTGTAAAATTCTACAGTTTCTACATCAGGCAACGAGCGCCTAGGCGGTGGGGTGTTGGGCATCTGAGCGCCCAATGTCTAGCAACCTTATGCGCATTGTTATGCAACGAGCACCTAAACGCCCATGTGGGAGCACCTGAGCACGCGTCGAGCGCCTAAGCACTTTTAAGTGAGAGCTTAAGTGTCCATCGCTGGGAAGAACAGGTGAGACGCTCTGTCACCTGAGCGCCTAAGCTCCTTTGGGGAAGCTCCTGAGCGCCTATTCCAGATTTTGAGAGCATCTTTTTTTGAGGGAAATAAAGTGCTTAACTTGTGTGGATCTTTATTTTATGCTTCTTAGTGGGTGATTAGACTATAAAAGGAGTATTTAATGAACAGAGAATATATTGAATAAAAAATGATTTGTAATGCTAATTATGGGAATTTAATTAGACATGATTATATACATGATTGTATGTTTTGCCTTTATTGAAAGGTGTGTGCCCCTGTAGATGAGGGTAATCTATATTAGGCAAGGTAGATGATATCCTTCCTATTATAGTGGCTTTAAGGATGGGTTTCCTTGTGATATTAAGCATGAATTTCCTTATGGTATTAAGGATAGATTTCCTTGTTATATTAAGGATGAATTTCCTTATGGTATTAAGGATGGATTTCCTTGTGATCTTAAGGATGGATTTCCTTATGGTATTAAGGAAGGATTTCCTCTATGATGATGATATACGTGTAGTTGATGGACTTCACTACCTAGAGTGATGACTGCTAGATGTGATTTCCAATGCTTATTCAAGGTTATGGATGTGATTTTCATTGTTTTGTTCAGGACTCATGCATATCATGACATTGCCATGGACTTGGTATCATAACATTATTCATTTCATGCTTAGGAGATTACATAAGCATGAACACTAGATATAATTTAGCATAGCGTGACGATTGTGTGATTACCATGCAATATTGATGATGAGCTTTGATGATAACAAATATGGAGATGATGAGATGATGAGAAGATCAAGTTCAAGTTGTTCAAGCTTAGCTTTAGGACTTAGGATCTTTCTTGTACAGAGCTCTCATAGGATATCTCAGTGTTTTAGTCAAAAGATCTAAAAACATGTTTTCTCACAAACCAAATTAAGGTTCTTAAATTGATCAAAGAGTTTGTGAAAATTAGAAATCACCTAATGCTTTCTAAAGGTGTTTATCATGTTTTCAAATAGAGGTATTCGTAACTAATTAAAGGACTTAAGATGAAGTCAACAACAGTGGACTAACTTAATAGAGGACTTAAGATGAAGTCAACAATAGTGGCTTGAATTTGATTAGTAACTAATTAAACCTAATTTGGTTAATTTAATGGCCTAATTAGCAAGTTAAGTAAACTAACTTAATAATTAATTAGTTATAAACTAATTACTAATTAAATATCCTAATATTAATTAGAGGTTATAATATATGTAATTATATGTCTAATTAATTAGTTATCTAATTGGAAAATTAGTTAAGATTGATTAGGAAACTTAACCTAATGAATTAACTAATCGATTAGCAAGTAATTAGACTTGAATTAAAACAAATTAAAGTCCCTAAACTCACTTGAAGGTCACGGCCATGCAGCAGCTTGGCGGAGGTTTCTACATGATTCTTGAACAATCCATAAAGCCTTGAAAGTCAAGTGAATGACATATGCCATGTGCTAACCCATGTGCACTCAATTGGTGATATTATGATGCAAGTATATCCTCTAATTTCGCTACACTCTCATGGCAGCAGCCTTCCATAATTCAGTCTCACAAATTTCATTTTCTCTCTCACCCAAAAAGCTTTCATCTTTTCTCTTAAAAAATTCAAGAACACCAAAGCACCATTTCCTTCCTTTTCTCTCCATATGGTTCGGCCAAGCACCATGCAAACACCATCACTCACCTATAATTTTCACTCACGTCATTTTTTAATGCTAAACAACATTCTAAACACTTTCCATTTAGAAAGTTTTCCCAAAATAACATCCTAAGTGCTTCAAAATCCCACTTTTACCTTACTTCCTTAGAGGTAAACTTGGATTTCTATGGTTTAAATTCATGTTTATGATTTTCTAAGCCATGTTTGTTCCATGGTTTGTTAATATGAGCTTTGTTTGTGATTTTACTAATTATTTTAGAATTGTTAGGAATTTTTGTGAGCCACACGAAAATTAAGGAGAAGGAAGAGAGCTTGAAAAGCTTGTCTTCAAGAGGTAAGAGGGAGATTTAACCTCACCAACCAAGTTTTGGTGGTGTGAGGATGGTTTTGTACGGTGAAAAATCCATAAGGGTTCTTCACCGATTATTTGATTATGTTTGATTGTGTTTCTATGCTTGCATGTGTGATAAAATGCTTAAAGCTTTGATATTATGTGAGTATGTATAACTATGAAAGCATGAGAATGTATGTGTAATTTTAGGATGTGAACAACATGATGAATCGATTGTATGAGTACTCCAAAGAGTACTGAGGCTTACGGCCATACCATGGAAAAAGGACCAAAGTCCTTACACTGATGAATTAAAATGAGAACTGAACGATTTAAATGAATTAGGAAAAAATTGAGTATGGAAAAGTAAAATAATTTTTGTAAGAATTAAAGAAGAGAAATAACAATTTTTGAGAAACAATACAATTATTGACTTTTTAGAGGGGTTATACTGCAAATTTTTATAAAAGAGGGACTAAATTGTAAATATTATGTAAATAAAGGGCCATTGTATAAATACTTATTTTTAGAGGGGTCATATTACAAATATAATTTTCAAGGGGTCCAATTATAAATATTTTATAAAAGAGGGATGATTTTGTAAATATGAATTTTATGAGAGACTGTTTCGTAAATATTAATTTTTGAGGGATTATTTTGTAAATATGAATTTTATGAGGGGTTATTTCGTAAATATGAGTTTTTGAGGGACTAGTGTGCAAATATGGAAAATAAAGCTAATTTTAGTATTAAAATGAGAAAAATAGTATTTTTTATTTAAAACATATAAAAAATATTTACGCGATTGGAAAATGTTGAAAAATCGCTACGCGATTTGAAAAGGCGACAGAATTGAGTCGCGATTGAGAAAATGTGAAAATATGACTACGCAATTAAAATACAGTAATAATACTGTTAGATTATTATGTGGACCCCAATTATGTGATATAAATTGGAAATGTGAATAGTGCACTGTACATGCATTGGAAAGGTCCGATGTGTAACATCCCGAAAATTCTTTATTTCATTATAAACAATCATTTTATAATATTTATCATTTTTAGGAATTTTTGTGGATATTTCTGAAAATGATGAATATTTTAATATATTCTTCATTTTGCGTGTACACTGGGCAGAGCCGGGGAAACTAGAATATTTTCCCTGAGGCTGGTAAACTTTGAACGATCAACGTGTCAATGGGGGATCTTACTAAACTCGAGGCCGGGCACAGTTTGCGAGGTTTACATTTTTTTGAGGTTTTATCTGTTAAATAAAATTACGGTATCATAAAATCATCTGATGAATAATAAAATATTATTTTCATCAATGGTAAATTTTATTCACTGAGAAAATAATTCCACAGTGTAATTAATCATCTGTCAGATGTATTTAATTTGGAAACAAGCTTACTATGTGCTTTATCGAGGAGCGCGCGAAGCGTCTCAAGGAAGCTTCCTCCAACCATTATTTTTATCATTTCTCTCTCCTCCCAATTTGTGCAGCACGTTTGAAATTAAGGGGGTCTAATTCATTTCCTTTTCTCACATTTCCTCTCCTCCTAATACGCAGCTACTATTCACTCATCTTCTCTCTTCTCTTTCACCCTACAGCAGCAACACCATCCACCCACACCTCTATTTTGTTCTTCAAACCGTCCCAATCTTAGCACCATTTCGTGTTTGGAGAACCACCATCATTGAGGAAATCAGCTTCAAGGTTCTGCCATTTCCTCCATCTTCATTCTCCTACGTCTTTGAAGCTTAAAGGTTGGAGCTTTAAGGATTTCCTGGAAGCTGGAAACTAAATCCTGACCAAAAAAGAGCCACCTTTCTTTGTGCTTCTCCAAGGTAAGAGGAAGACACTCCTCCTCAACCTCTTTCAGCATTTAGGGACGTTGTTTGTGATTGGCATTGAGATTCATCTCTGTTTGTATGCTGCTGGTGATGTATACACATGCTAGTTGATTGTTTTGTGTGTTTTGATATATTTATGTATACTGGAACGTATAATCTAAAAGGAACGTTGTCGGGCTGGCTCTCGGATGGCCACACCTTGAGACTAAAATCTTGGGATTCTTGGTGAGAAATGGTAATAACTTGAGTTTCTAACTATTAAGTGTAATGTCAAAATCCGTCGAGTATGAACTCCTGACCAAACCCGTCGAATGTGATGTCTTGATCACTTAGTCAAATGTTCAAATCCGTCGAATATGAACTCCTGGCCAAGCCCGTCGAATTTGATGTCTTGATCACTTAGTAAAGTCAAAATCCGTCGAGTATGAACTCCTGGCCAAACCCGTCGAATTTGATGTCTTGATCACTTAGTAAAGTCAAAATCCGTCGAGTATGAACCCCTGGCCATGCCCGTCGAATTTGATTCCTGGTCATTTAGTGCAATATCAAAATCTGTCGAGTATGAACTCCTGACCACTTAGGAGAGAAACTCCTCCACTGCAAAATCCGTAGAATTTGAATGACCACATCCGTCGAGTGACATATTCGTCGAGTTAGAATGCCAATATCCATCGAGAGATATACCTATCGAGTAGATCTTTTGTCCATTCATCAGAAGCTTCCCAAAGTTAATATTCATCGAGGAGAATGTCAAGATTCATCGAATTAGAGTTCTGACCATCTACCTGTCGAGTAGATCTTCTGTCCATTCATCAGAAGCTTCCCAAAGTTAATATTCGTCGAGTAGAATGTCAAGATCCGTCGAATTAGAGTTCTGACCACAGTGTTTTTCGTCGGTTCGACACTTGGGAGATTTCTCCAACGTCGACACCCACATCCGTCGAAATAGGACTTTTGCTGACCTTCTGAAAAAAAAAATTTGACAGTTTTGATCTCTGTTCGACAGAACCTCCATCCGACAGAAATTGGTTTTTATCCAGTCTTGTTATAAAATGTTCTCCCATCTTTCATCCTTCTGCCATGTTAGTTTTCGTCGAATGGCAGCCTCAATTTTTCACTAAATGCATTGTTTCCGTCGAATTCACAACTATGGTTTATCACCCAATACCTAGCAATTAAATCTGTGACGTTGTTGGTGATTACGCCATGTATCTTCCTGGATTCAAAACCCTTGGATTAATAAAAGCACATAAATCATAAATGATTGGATGACTAGAGATTAAGTAGGGATTCATAAACAGGGAAGAACATGAGTATGGGTGAGCTTGTGAGGCACATAATGAATTTAATGGTTGACTTCTATTATAACTATGAATGGAAATTGTGGTTATCCTTAAAATGTACTATTGGTTTGTTGTGGATCCGTGAATGGGATCAATTCTTGTTGTAAAATGATATAACATGCATTTGAAGCATGATGGACCTAGTTGGTCATGAAGAGTATGATTGTGTCATGCATTGAACAAAAAAGAAAGAGATTGTCCGTTGGACTTAGTTAAGGCCAGTAGCCTAGGAGTTGAACTTACACCTTTGTGCGGGTGCGAATAGACAAGTGTAGGTTACTTGTTGACCTTGGGGACGTCAGGGTGCGGGTACCTCACAATGGGCAACTAGTAGCTCTCTGTCTGTAGGGCAGACTGATGCAAACACACTGACGATCCGGACCGAGACGCTGTCCTATGTCGAGATCTGTGTAGAATGTCTTGTAAAATGCCATGATGTACAAAATGATAATTTGAGAATTTTAGCACTTGAGGGCTTAGACAGCCAAGAATACAGACATACCTCCTGATCGTTCTCTCCGACTGTTTTTTGTCTAGCTCCATGGAGTAGGATTTTGGTTATTGAGGGCACGTGTGCATAGTGAGTCCATGAATCATCTGACATACATTGTTATTATAATTGGAACTGTTGTACTTCTGATATATCTATATGTATTCGACTGCCTGAAATTGTCTGGTTGATCATAATTACTATTGAATGTTTATTACCATTATTGTTGTCATAAATGCTATGTGGGTGCTTTGCCCCGTTTGGTTTCTCGATGCTATGATTGGTAATGATGGTAGGATGTCTTACCTCTTCTCTGTCTCTCCACTTCTGCTTTGTCCGTATACTGCGTTCCATAGAAGATAACTGCAAGGAACCGGAAGCCCCCGACTTCCCTGGTTTTTGGCCTCGTCTCGACTAAGCGACTGCAGAAGAATATGGAGCCACGCATGCAAAGATTTTTGGGAGATGTGCGCCTGGCTTTCTTGGGAGGGCCAGAGTGCTGGTACATCAACTATGGTTCTGAGCGTTGCGTCTATACGGGGGATGTGTCGTTATCTCTAGCTTGGAGACGTCACGAGCCGCCTGTCTTCACCTGCTGTATTAGTTTACGTTTGGAGTTTCAGCTACCGATACGCAAGATGTAGGGTGACCGTTATTTCACTCCATGGGAAGACTCTTTTCGTTCCACAGCTCGGGCCCCGTCCCGTGACTCTGCGATTCCTATGGTGATTTCCTCTGACGAAGAAGATCTTGAGGAAGATCCCGAAGAAGTTCCTGAGGACGACCCCGAAGAGGATCCTGAAGAGGATCCTGACTCGATTCCTCCTCACCTGAGGGACTGACTTTACTTGTAGCTACTGAGGGCTACCAGTATTTTATTTTGGGGGCCTGATGTTTTGTCTGTAGTGGGCTGTATATTCTGATACCGTAGGGATATGTATGTATAATCCTTTGGGGGCAGGTATAGTTTTGCTTTTTGATATGCCAGGCTTTGTAATTAAACATTTTGATAATTATATATATATATAAATGAAACGTTAATTTCCCATGTATGTTTCGTCACCATGGATATTGATTATCGTTAACGTTAATGTAACAAAAAGAAAAAAAATATACTCATCAATTTAATTACCCAACTATAATCAAGTAAATATATATATTATTAAAATGAATCGGGTCTTAACTCACATAAATTTTATTTCCGCATTGTAATTGAAAGTGAGACATTCCCTTGGGAAAAAGGGGCGTCACACCAAGTTGGTATCAGAGCCCCGGTTTATGTTTCTTTGGGTCTTGTGTTTGAGTCTGTCTTGTTTTGTCTTGTGTGTTCTCTGAGTAGTATACGTAAGGGTGTATTGTTTGGTGTTCCTAGTGAATGCAACTGACTTTTCTATGTTTTCAGTTAATCTGATCTAAGAAAGTAAGATGGCACGAGGGGAAGATATGGCAGAAGCTATTACAGCAATGCAGAGGATGGCTGAGGCCGTCGCACAGCAAACCGAGCAAGCTGCCTAGCAATAAGAGAGAGTTGCACAACAACAAGAGCGAGCTGCTGAACAGTTAGAGGCCACTGCTGATGCTCAGAATTTAGCAGAGTTTCGATGCCATAACCCTCCTCAATTCAAAGGAGAATTTGATCCGGACAAGGCTAGTCTGTGGATCAAAGAATTGGAGAAAGTCTTTCGAGGAATAAGTTGCGCCGAGGACAAGAAGGTGAACTATGCTACATTTATGCTGGTAGGCAATGCTGAAAATTGGTGGAATGGAGTGCAGTAAATGCTGGAAGCTGCGAACCGAGAGATTACTTGGGGCTTATTCAAGGAAAAGTTCTTAGATAAGTATTTTCCTGCGAGCGCAAGGCATGCAAAGGAGTCGAAATTCCTCAACCTGCGATAAGGAAATATGACTATTAGCGAGTACACAGCGAAATTTGAAAACTTGTCACAGTTTTCGACGTACTTTCAGAACCAACCAGATGAAGCATGGAAATGCCGAAGATTTACGGAAGGACTGAGGTATGAAGTGAAGAAGGCTGTGATCACCTTGAGGATCAATGAATTCTCACAACTACTGGATACTTGCTGTGATGTAGAGGCTCTAGAGCAATCTAGAGACATGAGGAGCAGAAACTTTGGGCCTACGAGATTCCGAGAGGCGGCAAGAATAAAGTGCTAATCTTGTTTCCGGAAAAGCCGTACTCCCTACCCACGGGGAATCGACAACAAGCCATGGGTGGAAGTTCTGGTGGAGGTTCTACTAGGAACCGGACTGGCCAGAACACGGCGTATCCTTCCAGATGTTTGAAGTGTGGGAAAGACCATCTCACAAGGGACTATACCATGAAGGGATTCATCTGCTTCAAATGTGGCAAACCTGGCCACGTGTCCCGAGACTGCAACCAAACGAAGGCCGAACCTTCAGTGAATGCTGCAAGAGCCAAGAAACCACAGGCTGGAGGGCGAGTCTACACTATAAGCAGAGCTGAGGCTTCCGAATACGAAGATTTGATACAGGGGGAAGGTATCATAGAAGGTAATCTTTTAACTGTGCTGTATGACTTTGGGGCAACCCATTCTTTTATATCATATGACTGTGTGCAAAGACTAGGTCTATCTGTGTCGTCTCTACCTTTTGACTTAACTATTTCTACCCCCACTGATAAACCGGTAGTTACTACCAAAGTCTGTCTAAACTGTCCATTGGTTGTTGAAGGTCGAACCTTTTCGGTAGATCTGATCTGTTTACCCCTTTCCCAACTAGATATTATCTTAGGGATGGACTGGTAGTCTTCCAACCATGTTCTGTTAGACTGTTCTAGAAAGACCATAGTTTTTCCCATAGAGGAGAATTCTAGATTTTTGACGGCCAACCGAGTTCAAGCTCTCTTAAAAGAAGGAGCTCACGGATACATGCTATTGTTTTCTTTGAAAGTCGAGAATGAGGTTGATGTGAACACAATTCCAGTGGTGAACGAGTTTCCCGAAGTCTTTCTTGATGATGTACTTGGTTTACCACCAGCTCGAGAGATAGAGTTTGCTATCGACCTAGTACCGGGAGCTGGTCCCGTGTCTATAGCACCGTATAGGATGGCACCGACAGAGTTAGCTGAGCTCAAGAAACAGCTAGAAGAGCTTTTGGAAAAGCAATTTGTCAGGCCAAGTGTGTCACCATGGGGAGCACCAGTGCTGTTAGTTCGCAAGAGGGATGGCACCTCAAGATTATGTGTTGACTATCGACAGCTGAACAAGGTAACGATTAAGAACAAGTATCTACTCCCGAGAATTGATGACTTAATGGACCAACTGAAGGGAGCAGCAGTGTTTTCAAAGATTGATCTGCGGTCTGGGTATCATCAGATACTGGTGAAGACGGAGGATATACCTAAGATAGCTTTTCATACCCAATACGGTCATTACGAATACCTAGTGATGCCGTTTGGTGTGACGAACGCACCAGCTATCTTTATGGACTACATGAACCGAATCTTTCGTCCTTACTTGGACAGATTCGTTGTGGTCTTCATTGATGACATTCTGGTATACTCTCAAAATCAGGAAGACCATGCTGAACACCTTAGTATAGTTCTTCAGATTCTGAAGGAGAAGGAATTGTATGCCAAGCTGTCAAAGTGTGAGTTCTGGATAGAAGAAGTTGAGTTTCTGGGTCACGTGATCTCGAAGGATGGGATTGCCGTGGATCCATCGAAGATGGAGGCAGTGCTGCAATGGGAAAGACCAACGTCCGTGACAGAGATTCGAAGCTTCGTGGGTTTAGCTGGATATTACCGGAGGTTCATTGAGGGATTCTCCAAGATTGCTGGACCACTTACACAACTCACGAGGAAAAAAACCAAGCTTTTGAGTGGACCGACAGCTGTGAGCAAAGTTTCCAAGAGTTGAAGAATCGACTAACTACCTCACCGGTGTTAGTGCTACCCGTTCCGAATGAGCAGTTTGAAGTGTACTGTGACGCTTTATACCAAGGGCTAGGATCTGTACTTATGCAGCATGGAAGAGTTGTGGCTTATGCTTCAAGGCAGTTGGGAGTGCACGAGAAGAATGACCCAACACACGACTTGGAGTTAGCGGCTGTAGTTTTTGCTCTGAAGATATGGAGGCATTTTCTCTACGGAGCAACGTTCAATATTTTCAGTGATCACAAGAGTCTGAAGTATTTGTATAATCAGAAGGAGTTGAACATGAGGCAACGAAGGTGGTTAGAATTCCTGAAGGATTACGATTTCCAACTTTTGTATCACCCTGGCAAGGCAAATGTTGTGGCAGATGCTCTAAGTAGGAAGATGATCAGTGTCTCTGCTCTGATGATCAAGGAAAAGGATATGCTAGAGCAGTTTAGAGATGTGTGGTCTTTTGTGGAGTTAGAACCTGGAAAGATTTGCATGAATATGGTTACCATTACAAGTGAGCTACTGGATGACATAAAGGAAAAGTAGAAGATTGACAAGTTCTTACAAGAAGTGAGAGAGCAAGTGGAGCAAGGAGGTGAAACAGAGTTTGCGGAAGGAACAGATGGAATTCTGAGGTTTCGTGGAAGAGTTTGTATTCCCCGTGACAAGGAACTTAAAGAATACATCATTAACCATGCTCATACAAGCCAGCTGAGTATGCATCCAGGCATAACAAAAATGTACCAAGACTTGAAGAAGTTGTTCTGGTGGCATGGAATGAAGAGTGACGTCACTAGACGTGTATCGACTTGTCTAGTTTGTCAAAAAGCTAAGGTGGAACATCAGAGACCAGCGGGATTGCTGCAACCGTTGTCTATTCCGGATTAGAAGTGGGACAGTATTGCAATGGATTTTGTAGTCAGATTACCAAGGACAAGAAAAGGTCATGATTCAATTTGGGTAATTGTGGACCGACTCACGAAGTTGGCACATTTTCTCCCGATCGACATAAAATACAAACTGGAGAGATTGACTTAAATCTATATTGTAACACCCCAAATTCTGACTATATGAATAGTAATAGCAGAATTACACTGTTTTGTATTTTCTGTGTGGTATAAAAATAATTTGACTGTTATGAGATCATATTTGATCATTTTGTGTGATTTGCTCCTGGCCAGGAAAAATAATAATTTTCAGGCCGGGGAAATTCTGATCTGCCTCATTTGGAGACGGGGAATCTTATTAAACCCGAATCTGAGTGACTCAGAAAAGAATCTTTTAATTTTTAGAATCTATCTATAAAAAACAAAAATATTGTACTGATAAATATCTGTGGTTATATTTATAGCAGCCGTTGCTATGAATGTTGAACCCGATAAGTTTTAACAAATAGAAATTGCGCTTAGAATATTTCCTGTAATCAAAATTAAAATGAACCAATAGGAAATAGTCAAAATAAATGGTTGGACTTCTCTAACCAATGAGAATTGGTCAAGGAAAGAAGCTTAGACTTCCTTGTGGACCATTAGATTTGAAGCTTGATTTAGAAGCCTTGATCTTAACCGTTGATCCAATCAACGGTGTAAAACAAAATTCTAACAAAACCATCAAGTAATACCCACCGTAGATAAGACTAATGGATAGGAAATCAAGTAGATTTTCAATGGATAGGATTGAGTCAACAATAATTGCTTGACTTTTGCTTAGGAAACTAATTAACCTTAATGTAGTTGACCTAATTGCCTAATTAAGAAATTAAGTAAACTAACTTAACTAGTAATTAGTTATAATTTAATCTTTAATTTAATATCCTAATTCTAATTAGAGGTTATGATACATGCTTAAATATGTTCAACTAATTAGTTATATACTTGGAGGATTAAGTAAAAATGGTTAGGAAATTAAATCTAATTAATTAGCTAATCAATTATCTAGTAATTAGGCTTGAACTAATAATAAATTAAGGACCCTAAACTCACCTAAGCTCCACGGTTCAGCAGCTGAATGGAGCAGCAGAATGGAGACGGTCCAGCAGCAGCCACAGTCCAGCAAAATGGAGGAGCTTTTAAGTGATATTTAAACACTCCAAAGTCATGCAAAGTCAAGTAGGTGACCAATGACAAGTGATTGTCCATGTGCATTTAAAGTTTGGATACTTACTCAAGTAAATTTCTTTATTATTTCCTCAC
Organism: Ormosia semicastrata; assembly: GCA_029884595.1. NCBI lineage: Eukaryota > Viridiplantae > Streptophyta > Magnoliopsida > Fabales > Fabaceae > Ormosia > Ormosia semicastrata. The sequence goes on from JAQQTO010000060.1 coordinate 86,159,701, forward strand.
AAAGTCCCTCACGGTCACTCAATCACAAAGTCACTCACGGTCACTCAAGGCAGCAGGGCAGTAGCTGTAAAAATTGGATAATGATTCAAATAAATCTCTTGATTTTATTATCACAAGTCACTCACGGCAGCTATAAAGTAATGGACCATTAATCAAGTAAATCTCTTTATTATTTCCTCACAATGTCACTCACGGCAGTAGCTGGAAGGATTGGATAATTATGCAAATAAATCTCTTTATTATTTCCTCACAAGTCACACGGCAGCAGCTGTCCATGTGCACTCAAAAATTGGATAATTACTCAAGTAAATCATTCCAAATTTCACAAGCAATTCACACGGTCAAGCAATTTTCTTGTACGTCCTCATCCTTATGCCTTTTATACTTATCATACATAAGTTTATTTCTCTCAAAGTACCAAGGAAATCAAGCAAACTTCTCTTCCATCTTCTTTCTTCACATTCGCCACCACCGCAAACTACACCATCCATCCTTTAAAAATTCATCTCTTGGTTTTGTTTTAACTCAAGATATATTCTAACCATTTCTCCTTCACAAGGTTTTGTCACAAACCTATCCTATCTTGTTCAAAACTTCTCCAACCTTTTCCTAAAGGGTAAGCTTTGATTCAATGATTCAAAGTTTGGTTTTAATTTTGTTAACCATGATTTCTCCATGGTTTTTCAATCTTGATTCTTGTATGAACATTTACTAATTTTCTTGAAAATTTTAGGGTTTGTTTAGGAGGTGAACAAAGTTTCAAGGAAAGGAGGAAAGCTTAGAAAGCTTGTCTTCAAGAGGTAAGAGGGAGATTCCACCTCACCAACCAAGTTCTGGTGGTGTGAGAATGGTTATGTTCGGTGAAAAAATCCATAAGGATTATTCACCTATTGTTTGAGGTTCTTTGATTGTATTTGTGATGTATAGTATTGTGTTTTTATGCTTGTATGTGTAGTATTTGTGTTATGTGTGATTATGAGGACTAAATTATAAAAAAAAATTATATAAATACGGGGCCATTATGTAAATATAAATTTTTAGGGGCTAAAATGTAAATTATTATGTTTTGAGGGACAAGAAAGTAATTATTATGTTTTGAGGGATTTAAACATAATTAATATATTTTGAGGGATAAAAAGGCAATTATTCTATTGTGATGGACTATTTTGCAAATATAAGGAAATGCAATGAATTTTAGTATTAAAATGAGTAAAACAGAAATTCTGATACAAAACGTATAAAAGTAATAATAATAATATTTACGCGATTGGAAAACATTGAAAATCATTACGTGATTTGAAAAGGCGATAGAATTGAGTCGCGAGTGAGAAGATACGAAAATATGACTACGCGATTAAATTACAGTATTAATACTGTTAAATTATTATATGAACCCTGCATATGTGATATTAATGGAAATTATGAATAGTGCATAACACATGCATTGGAAAGATCTGAAGGACTGTGTAAGACAAGTTGCCTAGGAGAGACTACACCTCCTGAGTGGGTACGATAAGCGTAGTGTAGGTCACTTGTTGACCTTGGGGGCATTGGGGTGCGGGTTGCCTACAATGGACAGTTGATAGCTCTTCTGTACCGTGGGTTAGACCGATGCAACACACCAATGATCCGGACCGAGACACTATCCCTAATCATGATTCGATATAGACTGTCGTGCATATGCTAGATGTGCAGAAATTGAGCACGTGGTCTGAAGCATGTTGGTGCCGACAAATCTTTTCAGTCATTCTCTCCGACTTGAGTTGTAGCTCCATGGAGTAGGATATTGAGTCAGTGTACATTTGCATACATAGAGGATATATTATTATAATTCTTGCTTATGATAATTGAAATAATTGAATACTTTGGCATTGAAAATAGCATAATCGTAATTCTTATTTTATTTCCTGTGTAATTATGATATATAATGTTAGTGGCATAACTGTAATTATGGTATAATAGTTGTATGATATTTTGGATGTGATTATCTTCATTGCTACCATACTGGTATTGGCGTAGGTAATCTCACCTCTTGTATACATATGTTGTATCATGTTTATGTGTTGTTAAGACACTGAGCCAGATGTAGAGTGAGAAGCAGAAGAAGGCCCAGACTCCGTTGAGAATCTCGAGTTTTGATGGCGGTGGAGATCCCTAGTTTCTTGGGTTACATGAGACTGACATTCATCGGAGGGACGAGGCATGGACCGAAGACCTTGAGAGAGAGAGTATATATTATCTAGGAGATGTAAATATTAGATTGAGTAGGCTACAGTCAGGGAACCCTTACTTTTCTGTTACTATTTATGTACAATTAGAGTTCCCTATATCCATCAGGCAGCACTGGGGAGTGTACTATCACACCCCTAGAGAGAGTAGTGTCGTATCGTCCGCTTGGACATTTGTCCCCCGGACTTTACGTCGAGTTGGAATTCCCCCACCCGGGGAGTCTGAGGAGGACCCATCTGAGGGTCCGGTTACTTCTGAGGGCTCAGCTGCCTAGTAGTACTTGGGCAAGATGTCAATGTAAACAGTGTTTAAAATTTTTGGAGTGACTAGTTTGTAATATTTACAATATGATAGTACTAAAGACTTGTATATGTATAACAAAAGACTTGGATATGTATAAATGATGTAAATTATTTGTAATGATGCTGTGATGTTTTATTTTCTGCTAAGTTTATTTTCTTGTTATTAAGAAATTTTGTAACTCGTATTTTTCCCTACAAAGTACGTTATCTAAATAAGGTTAATTTGGTAATTATGTAACATAAATGTGGCATCCTAAGGTGGGTGTTACATATATTGGAGAAATTGTTAGACTACACGGTGTGCCTATGAGTATTGTTTCGGATAGAGATCCGAGATTTACTTCAAATCTCTGGGAGAGTTCGCAAGAAGCGTTAGGGACGAAGCTACGTCTGAGTTCTACTTATCATCCGCAGACCGACGATCAATCAGAAAGAACGATCCAATCTTTGGAAGATTTGCTTAGAGCCTGTACCATAGAGCAAACTGGAAGTTGGGATGACATTCTACCCTTGATAGAATTCACTTACAGCAACAGTTATCATTCGAGCATTGGAATGGCACCCTGTGAGGCTCTGTATGGACGACGATGTCGAACACCTCTGTGTTGGTACCAAGACGGCGAGTGCCTTACTGTTGGACCAGAGATTATACATCAGACAACTGAGAAGGTTAAGATGATTCAGGAAAAGATGAGAACGGCTCAAAGTCAGCAAAAGAGTTATGCATACCAAAGGAGAAAACCTCTTGAGTTTGAGGAAGGCGAGCATGTATTCCTGAAAGTCGCACCTACGATTGGGGTAGGCCGGGCTTTAAAATCTAGAAAACTCACTCCTAAATTCCTTGGACTATACCAAATCATTCGTTGTGTAGGTCCTGTAGTGTACCAAATATCCTTACCTCCTTTCCTTTCAAACATTCATAATGTTTTCCATGTGTCACAACTCCGAAAATACCTCCCTGACCCAAGTCATGTCATAGCACCAGATGCAGTACAATTAAAAGAAAACTTAACTTATGAGACGTCTCTGTAAGAATTGAGGATAGGAAGATAAAGCAATTAAGAGGCAAGGAGATCACATTGGTGAAAGTGATCTGGAACGAGGTGACAGGAGATGCAACTTGGGAGCTGGAAGACAAGATGAAGGAGCAACACCCACAGTTATTCTAAGGTATGCAAATTTCGAGGACGAAATTCCTTTTTGAAGGGGAATATTGTAACATCCCGAAAATTCTTTATTTCATTATAAACGATCATTTTATAATATTTATGATTTTTAGGAATTTTTGTGGATTTTTCTGAAAATAATGAATATTTTAATATATTCTTCGTTTTGCGTGTACGGAGCGGATGAGCAGGGAAACTAGAATATTTTCCCGAGGTGGTTGTAACACCCTAAAAATTCGACTTTAGGGTAAATGACAATTATGTCCCCAATGTATCTTGTTTTATGCTTGTCTCGTATAAAATGTTATTTTTGTTTTATTTTTTTTTAGAGCGAAGGAGTTTAGTAAACTCAATTCGAAAGACACTGCTCGAATATTTTAATTTTTAGAATTTAAGCATGCGATAAAATAATTTTCAAGTATTATTTTATTACTCAAGATAAAACTTGACAAAGTGGACCCGATACTATATGTGTGGGACCCACGTATAAATAAAGTAAACAATAAGGAAATTAGGAATTTTGGACCAATGGGAACAAGACACCTAGAAGTCAAATTAATAAAGCTAAGTCAACAAAAATGGCTAAGCTAGTTAGATTAGAACTAGAATATTTAATTTAGTTAGTATAGTTACCTTAGAATCTAACTAAATTAATTACTACAACCTTAGTGTAACTAAATAGTGATAACTAGATAGTAATCTAGTTAGGCCTAACTAACTAGAATCCTAAACTAATTAAGTTAACCTAATGTAACTTGAAGTAACTAATTAATTTATATGTAACTAAACCTACATTTAAATATATAACTAATTAGTTGGAAGAAACAAATTTAATTGGCATTTTAAATGGAGAATTCGGCCAAGCTATAAGAGCAACCGAGAAAGCTCTAGATGAATGCTTATTCATGCCATGATTCATCACCCATCAACCAATAAGAAACAAGCTTATCTTGTAAGACCAAATCCTAGCCTTTGAACCATTGGATGGCCTAGATTCATTCTTGAATTTTAACACATGCATTTAGACTTTTTCCTACTCACTTCTACGGCTAACACTCCAACAATTAACCAAATAATTCCCTTCCTTCTCTCTTTGTTTCACCGTCCACCATTAGTGCTCCAAGAACTCATTCGGTCAAGCTCCAAAATATATCACCCTTTCACCCAAAATTTTCTTTTTCTTACTTTTCTACTTCAAAACCTTACTATAAGACTATCTCTAGTTGGAAGCTTCTTCTATTTCTTCCATTTTCAAGCTTGAAGACCACCTTTGAGAATCCATCTTCAAAGGTAAAACCCTTTTGTTTTTCAATTTTATTTTTATTTCTAAACCTCTAAGCCATGATTGAACCATGGTATAGTTCCTTTTTCTAGTAATAGCCTTTATAAAATTTTATTTATTTTCCTAGGACTCTAAGGAGGCAAAACCGAAATCACAAGGGAGAGGAAAAGAAGAAATTTTCATCATTTTAGGTAAGAGGAAGACCAAAATTTAATTAAATTAAAGTGTTATTAAGAAATTAAGGTTTGATTGAATTTGTAAAATCCATAAGGATTCCTTTATGTGTGGATTTTTATAGCTTTTATTAATTGTTTAAGCTTTGATGTATTGTATATATTATACATTGTATATGTTTTACATTGTATGTGTTAGATTAGTGTTAGAAATGCATGAGCATTCCAAAGAGTGCAAACCCTAGGTTCGGTCACATTACTGAATGGGAAGAATCAAAGTATTTTACAATGTTGTTAATGAATACTAAGTATATTTAGAAACTAATTTGAGTATTGTTAGTATTTATAAAGAATACATAATAATATAAAATATTTTACCGTAATTAGGAAAAATATTTTTAATGGTTTCAAATGATTTAATAATTATTTTTATAGTTTAGAAGTATTTATATGAGTAAATCTGACGAGAAAATGATTTAAAAATTTACGCGATTGAGAAAATAGCAAAATGTATTTACGCGATTTGAAAATGTGATGTACATTGTGAAAACGGCAAGATGGCAAGATTTTTGAAAATGAAATAAAATTTCTACGCGATTGATGAAAACAGTGAGTTTCTGTCGGCAAAGTGGTGGACCGGATGTGTGGACTGTACAAGTGCGCCAAGTGGGAGCGTACTGTATTTGAAGATTTTTGCCATGGAGGGCATTTTCGTAATTATTTTTGTCATAGAGGACAATTACGTGATTATTTTGCCATTGAGGGAATTTTTGTAAATAAATTAAGTTGGAGGGTATTTTCGTAAATAATTAAAGTTTGAAGTGTATTTTTGAACTTATTCAAAGTTTGATGGCATTTTTGTAAATAATAGAAGTTAAGGGCGTTTTGTAAATAATGAAGATTTAATGGTATTTCTGTAAATAATTCAGAAATTTATGGCACTTATATAAATAATTGAAACCTGAGGGTATTTTGGTAATTACGCATCTGTTCATGCATTGAGTCATGCCAAATTCGAAATTTGGTGATTTGATTGATGAGATGAATAACATCGTGTTGTCGATGTGATAGGCATAGTGTGTTCATTTTCTGATATGAACTTGGAGTTCATAGTGTGCACTATTCCATATGTGGACATGAGGTAGCTCTTCTGGGCCGTGGTGCGTGATGACACACTTATGTTCTCGACGAGCACTAACCTTAATCAAGTTTTGAGAGGACTATCAGACTGCCTGTAGTACACAATTGATTGACTGTGTGTCTGGGTTGTGTGCTATGCCACTATTGTTATATTTATTTTCGTGGGCTATAGACACAAAGTATTGACAGTGCAATAGCAATCACAACGATCAGCTATAGACACAAAGTTTTGACAGTGCAATAGCTGGTCGGGGTAGCCAAAGCTATAGACACAAAGTATTGACAGTGCAATAGCTGGATTGGCTGGGCAGTACTAATAGAAGTCTCATCTCATTCTCTCTGATATCTGAGTATGTGTTGTAGCTCCATGGAGTAGGAATGAGTCACTTTATACTTTGTCATATTCATTTTAAATTCATTATATTGTGTGATGAGTATTTTGAACTGTTATGGGATTTATGTACATTATGGATTTTATTTATGTTAATGTTGTATTATTATTCCATATGTGATATTTATTGGTTATTTTAAGTTGTCTTACCTCTCTATTTGTTGTATATATTGTTTGTTTTGTTTGTTGTATGTATATATATATATTTAGACTATGAAGAAGGGGTTGAAGAACCAGAGTTGGGCGGTGAGAACATAGCGAGAGGAAGAACTACGATCCCAGCATTTTCGGTCAAGACCCGAAGCCTTAGATCATCTCTAGTGTTAGTACCGATAGGGTGAGATGTCGACACCGGATTTTTGGGTTTTATCGGTTTGGAATTCCACGGAGGAGCGGACGGTTGGCGATCTATGGTGAACGTAATGTTGTCGCTTATACCGGGATTATTACTATGTCTTTGCGACGCAGTCCGTATCCGTCCCGGCTTTTTGTATCGATTTCTATGTTCAGTTAGAACTACCATTAGGAGTTCGCCGTCACTGGAACGGTCTATTTCGGACTCCCTATGAGTTTAGTGTTGTGTCTTCTGCTAGAACACCTGCTGTTCGGACCCCTAACTATATTTCGGTCCACAGAGCACCCAGAGTTCCTGCTCATAGGTCCTCTGGGAGGCGTCATGCATTTATGTCATTGGAGGAATCATCCAGGAATGTTTCTCCAAGTGACTAAAAATGTATGGCGTGCACTTGGGTTTGTTATCCTTTCTGATGCTGGGTTGTAAATATAAACTTTTATGCTTTCTTTTTCTTTTGGTATGTATTTTTATTTGGGTTTGTAAATTATGTGTAAATTATTTGTACAACTTAGGAAAACAAAACTTATGTAAATTTTTGTATATTAGTATCGATGGATATGTTTATGGATATAATGTATATTGTACAGGGGTGTCTTGATATTATCTATGTATGTGTGTATAAGAATAATTTTTTTTTAGGGTGAAATATCTTGAGGATATAACTTTTATGTTTTCGAAACAAAGTAAGTGTACAAGTTTTATTACTTATTTATATCAAAACCTTATAATTTAATTATTCTCGTTAATCGTTATTTTATTTTAATAACAAATGTGACACCCCACAAGAGTGTTACACCGGTAAACTTTTTGTCAACGTGTCAACGGGGATCTTACTAAACCCGAGGTCAGACACAGTTTGCGAGATTTACGTTTTTTGAGGTTTTATCTGTTAAATAAAATTGCGGTATTATAAAATCATCTGATGAATAATAAAATATTATTTTCATCAATGGTAAATTTTATTCACTGAGAAAATAATTCCACAGTGTAATTAATCATCTGTCAAATGTATTTAATTTGGAGACAAGCTTACTATGTGCTTTATCGAGGAGCGCGCGAAGCTTCTTAAGGAAGCTTCCTCCAACCATTATTTTTATCATTTCTTTCTCCTCCCAATTTGTGCAGCATGTTTGAAATTAAGGGGGTCTAATTCATTTCCTTTTCTCACATTTCCTCTCCTCCCAATACGCAGCTACTATTCACTCATCTTCTCTCTTCTCTTTCACCCTACAGCAGCAACACGATCCACCCACACCCCCATTTTGTTCTTCAAACCGTCCCAATCTTAGCACCATTTCGTGTTTGGAGAACCACCATCATTGAGGAAATCAGCTTCAAGGTTCTGCCATTTCCTCCATCTTCATTCTCCTACATCTTTGAAGCTTAAAGGTTGGAGCTTTAAGGATTTCCTGGAAGCTGGAAACGAAATCCTGACCAAAAAGGAGCCACCTTTCTTTGTGCTTCTCCAAGGTAAGAGGAAGACACTCCTCCTCAACCTCTTTTAGCATTTAGGGACATTGTTTGTGATTGGCACTGAGATTCATCTCTGTTTGTATGCTATTGGTGATGTATACATATGCTAGTTGATTGTTTTGTGTGTTTTGATATATTTATGTGTACTGGAACGTATAATCTAAAAGGAACGTTGTCGGGCTGACACTCGGATGGCCACGCCTTGAGACTAAAATTTTGGGATTCTTGGTGAGAAATGGTAATAACTTGAGTTTCTGACCATTAAGTGTAATGTCAAAATCCGTCGAGTATGAACTCCTGGCCAAACCCGTCGAATGTGATGTCTTGATCACTTAGTCAAATGTTCAAATCCATCGAGTATGAACTCCTAGCCAAACCCGTCGAATTTGATGTCTTGATCACTTTGTAAAGTCAAAATCCGTCGAGTATGAACTCCTGGCCAAACCCGTCGAATTTGATGTCTTGATCACTTAGTAAAGTCAAAATTCGTCGAGTATGAACCCCTGGCCATGCCCATCGAATTTGATTCCTGGTCATTTAGTGCAATATCAAAATCCGTCGAGTATAAACTCCTGACCACTTAGGAGAGAAACTCCTCCAATGCAAAATCCATCGAATTTGAATGACCACATCCGTCGAGTGACATATTTGTCGAGTTAGAATGCCAATACCCATCGAGAGATATACCTGTCGAGTAGATCTTCTGTCCATTCATCAGAAGCTTCCCAAAGTTAATATTCGTTGAGGAGAATGTCAAGATTCGTCGAATTAGAGTTCTGACCATCTACCTGTCGAGTAGATCTTCTGTCCATTCATCAGAAGCTTCCCAAAGTTAATATTCGTCGAGTAGAATGTCAAGATCTGTCGAATTAAAGTTCTGACCACAGTGTTTTTCATCGGTTCGACACTTGGGAGATTTCTCCAATGTCGACACCCACATCCATCGAAATAGGACTTCTGCTGACCTTCTGAAAAAAAAAATTCGACAGTTTTGATCTCTGTTCGACAGAACCTCCATCCGATAGAAATTGGTTTTTATCTAGTCTTGTTATAAAAATGTTCTCCCATCTTTCATCCTTCTGCCATGTTAGTTTTCGTCGAATGGTAGCCTCAATTTTCCACTAAATGCATTGTCTCCGTCGAATTCACAACTATGGTTTATCACCCAATACCTAGCAATTAAATCTGTGACGTTGTTGGTGATTCTGGCCATGTATCTTCCTGGATTCAAAACCCTTGGATTAATAAAAGCACATAAATCATAAATGATTGGATGACTAGAGATTAAGTAGGGATTCATAAACAGGGAAGAACATGAGTATGGGTGAGCTTGTGAGGCACATAATGAATTTAATGGTTGACTTCTATTATGACTATGAATGGAAATTGTGGTTATCCTTAAAATGTACTATTGGTTTGTTATGGATCCGTGAATGGAATTAATTCTTGTTGTAAAATGATATGACATGTATTTGAAGCATGATGGACCTAGTTGGTCATGAAGAGTATGATTGTGTCATGCATTGAACAAAAAAGAAAGATATTGTCCGTTGGACTTGGTTAAGGCCGGTAGCCTAGGAGTTGAACTTACACCTTTGTGCGGGTGCGAATAGACAAGTGTAGGTTACTTGTTGACCTTGGGGGCGTCAGGGTGCGAGTACCTCACAATGGGCAGCTTGTAGCTCTCTATCTGTGGGGCAGACCGATGCAAACACACTGACGATCCGGACTGAGACGCTGTCCTATATCGAGATCTATGTAGAATGTCTTGTAAAATGCCATGATGTACAAAATGATAATTTAAGAATTTTAGCACTTGAGGGCCTGGGCAGCCAAGAATACAGACATACCTCCTGATCGTTCTCTCTGACTATTTTGTGTCTAGCTCCATGGAGTAGGATTTTGGTTATTGAGGGCACGTGTGCATAGTGAGTCCATGAATCATCTGGCATACACTGTTATTATAATTGGAACTGTTGTACTTCTGATATATCTATATGTATACGACTACCTGGAACTGTCTGGTTGATCATAATTGCTATTGAATGTTTATTACCATTATTGCTGTCATAAATGCTATGTGGGCGCTTTGCGCCGTTTGGTTTCTCGATGCTATGATTGGTAATGATGGTAGGATGTCTTACCTCTTCTCTGTCTCTCCACTTCTGTTTTGTCCGTATACTGCGTTCCATAGAAGATAACTGCAAGGAACCGGAAGCCCTCGACTTCCTTGGTTTTTTGCCTCGTCTCGACTGAGCAACCACAGAAGAATATGGAGCCACGCATGCGAAGATTTTTGGGAGATGTGCGCCTGACTTTCTTGGGAGGGCCAGAGTGCTGATACATTAACTATGGTTCTGAGCGTTGCGTCTATACGGGGGATGTGTCGTTATCTCTAGCTTGGAGACGTCACGAGCCGCCTGTCTTCACCTGCTGTATTAGTTTACGTTTGGAGTTTCAGCTACTGATACACGAGATGTGGGGTGACCGTTATTTCACTCTGCGGGAAGACTCTTTTCGTTTCACAGCTCGGGCCCCGTCTCGTGACTCTGCGATTCCTATGGTGATTTCCTCTGACGAAGAAGATCCTGAGGAAGATCTCGAAGAAGTTCCTGAGGACGACCCCGAAGAGGATCCTGAAGAGGATCCTGACTCGATTCCTCCTCACCTGAGGGACTAACTTTACTTGTAGCTACTCAGGGCTACCAGTATTTTATTTTGGGGGCCTGATGTTTTGTCTGTAGTGGGCTGTATATTCTGATACCGTAGGGATATGTATGTATAATCCTTTGGGGGCAGGTATAGTTTTGCTTTTTGATATGCCAGGCTTTGTAATTAAACAGTTTGATAATTATATATATATATAAATGAAATGTTAATTTCCCATGTATGTTTCGTCACCGTGGATATTGATTATCATTAACGTTAATGTAACAAAAAGAAAAAAAATATACTCGTCAATTTAATTACCCAACTATAATCGAGTAAATATATATATTATTAAAATGAACCGGGTCTTAACTCACATAAATTTTATTTCCGCATTGTAATTGAAAGTGAGACGTTCCCTTGGGAAAAAGGGGCGTCACACGATGGACTGTATGAGGCTAGTTTCCTAGGAGAGACTACACCTCCGGAGTGGGTGCGATATGCGTAGTGTAAGTTACTAGTTGACTTTGGGGGCATTGGGGTGCGGGTTACCTACAATGGGCAGTTGGTAGCTCTTCTGTGCCGTAGGTTGGACCGACACAACACACCAACGATCCTAACCGAGACATTATCCATAATCAAGATTTGATAAAGACCGTCGTGAATATGCTAGATGTGCAAGATTGAGCACGTGGTCCGAGGCATGTTGGTACCGATAAATCTTTTCGATCACTCTCTCCGACCTGAGTTGTAGCTCCATGGAGTAGGAAATTGAGTCTGTGTACATACATATAATGATAGAGGGTATTACCATAATTTTTGTTTATGATAATTGAGTTATTGGTTATTTGATTATTGATAATGGCATAGTTATAATTATTTTGTATTACATGTTTTGTGATGACAATGATGTTAGTGGCATAACTGTAATTATGGTATGATAGCTGTATGAAATATTGTATGTGTTTATCTTCATTGCTATCATACTGGTATTGGCGTAGGTGATCTCACCTCTTTGTATGCATGTTTTGTATTATATTTATATTTGTTAAGACGTCAAGCGAGAAATAAAGCAAGAAGTTGAGGAGGAGCAGATTCCTGCTGAGGACGTCGAGTTTTGAAGAGATGGAGATGCCTAGTTTCCTTGGCTACCTGAAGCTGACATTTATTGGAGGAGATGAGGCATGGACTGTAGATTTAGAGAGAGAGAGTACATACTATATGGGACACCTAAATATTAGATTGAGTAGGCAACATTTAGGACACCCTTACTTTTCTATCAACATTTATGTACAACTAGAGTTTTCAATATCCATTAGGCAGTATTGGGGAGCTTACTATCGTACTCCCAGTACGGTTAGTATTGTGTCGTCTGCTCGGACACCTGTCCGTAGGACTGCACCTCATGATGGATTCCTGTATACTGAGGAATCTGAGGAGGACCCGTCTGAGGGTTCTGCTGTCTAGTAGGACTTGGGCAGTATAATAGTTTAAGTTAAAGTTTAAAGTTTAAATATTTTGAAAGTCTAGTTTGTACTTATTTAAGTTTGACAATACTAAAGGCTTGAATGTATATATGATGTAAATTATTTGTGACAATGTTGTTATGTTTTTATTTTCTGCTAAGTTTATCTTATTATCATCAAGAAATTTTATAACTCGTATATATAATACAAGCACGATTTTTAATTGAAGGGTAATTTAGTAATTAAGTAACATAAAGTGTGGCACCTTAAGGAGGGTGTTACATTAGTTGGTATCAGAGCCCAAGTTAGAGTCTTTTGGGTTTGTGGTTAGGTCTGTCTTGTCTAAGTTGTGTGATTCTCTGTAATTATTTTCTGAAAGAAAAACAATATTGTTTGAAGACTGACCTTCACTTTTCTTTGTGTTGTTCAGTCTGATTGATAAAGCGAAATGGCTGGACGTGGAAAAGGACACATGAATGCGAGGGTAGCAGCTGGAAATGCCAGTGATGACAATCAGAATATGGCTGCAGCTGTAGCAGCAATGCAACGAATGGCTGAGGTTGTTGCACAGCAAAACCAAAGAGCACATGATGATGCTCATAGCTTGTCGAAATTTCGGAGAAACAATCCACCGAAGTTTCTTGGAGAGTTTGATCCAGAGAAGGCTAATCTATGGATCAAGGAACTAAAGAAGATATTTGAAGGCATGGGTTGTACTGATGGGCGGAAGCTTACTTTCGTGACGTTCGTGTTAGTTAGTGATGGAGAGGCTTGGTGGGCAGGAGCCCGCAGATTAATTCAAGCCGAAGGGAGAGTTGTGACATGGCAGCTCTTTAGGCAGAAGTTTCTGGGGAAGTATTTCCCAGCCAGTGTTCGGCATGCTAAGGAGATGGAATTCCTTAGTCTGAGACAAGGGGCGATGACTGTAAGTGAGTACGCAGCAAGGTTCGAAAGCTTGTCTAAGTTTTCGAGATACTTCCAGATGCATCCAGATGAAGAGTGGAAGTGTAGGAAGTTCGAAGAGGGGCTGAGGCTTGACATCAAGCGAGCTTTACCAACAGTTGATATCGATCAGTTTCCAGTATTATTGGACAAATGTCGCAAGGTCGAGGAGATTGATCATCTGCGAGAGGCAAGAAATAAGAATTTTGGACCAGCACGGTTCCAAAAGGGGAAGAGTAGCGGTGGCAACCGTTTCCAACAGAAACCATATACCAAACCAGCAGTAAGTCAGAATCGGCAACAATCATTTGGAGGAAGTTCAAGTGGTAGTAGAGCAGTTTTAACTGGAACTTCTGCACTTAAATGTTTTAAGTGTGGGAAAGGACATCTCACCGTAGACCTCACAAAGCATAAGGGGTGATTTGTTATCGATGTGGGAAGCCTGGACATTTCTCTAGGGAGTGTGATCGGTAGAAAGCGGAGCCATCAGTGGGCAGTGTTCGTACTGCAAGGCCACAGGCGGGTGGTCGAGTGTATACTATAAGCAGAGAGGAAGCCACTAAATCCGAGGACTTGATAATGGAGGAGTGTGCTATTGAAGGTGATCCTTTAACGGTATTATATGATTCGGGAGCAACACATTCTTTCATTGCATGTGATTATGTGGAGCGTTTGGGATTAACTGTGATTACATTGTCGTATGATTTGAGTGTTAGTACTCCTACTGATAAGCCTGTGATAACTACAAAAGTATGCTTGAATTGCCCTGTATCTGTTAGAGATAGGATCTTTCATGTGGATTTGATCTGTTTGCCTCTTTCCAAGATTAACGTAATCTTAGGAATGGACTGGTTGTCTTCCAACCATATCTTGATAAACTGTGCTAGTAAGACATTAGTTTTTCCTGAGGTTAAGGATTCTAGATTCCTAACGGCTACTCAACTGGAATCCTGTTTGAAGGAAAGAGATCAAGGGTACTTGTTGATGTCTTCGATGGTGGTGCAATGTGAAGACGTTCTGAAGGATATTTTCGTAGTGAATGAGTTTCCTGAAATGTTTCCTAAAGATATACTTGGAATACCGTCAGAAATAGAAATTGAATTCTCTATTGATTTGGTACCTGGAGCTAGACCTATATCTATGGCGCCTTATCGGATGTCGCCAGTAGAGTTGGCAGAACTTAAGAAGCAGTTGGAGGATTTGTTGGAGAAGCAATTTGTGAGACCAAGTGTATCACCTTGGGGAGCTCCAGTATTGTTGGTAAAGAAAAAAAGATGGGATTTCTCGTCTATGTGTAGACTACTGGCAATTGAACAAGATTACAATTAAGAATAAATATCCGTTACCAAGAATCGATGATCTGATGGACCAATTGCGAGGAGCCGCAATATTTTCCAAGATTGATTTACGTTCTAGTTATCACCAGATACGTGTGAAGGTGGAGGATATCCCAAAGACTGCGTTTCAGACCTGATATGGGCATTACGAGTATCAAGTGATGCCTTTTGGTGTGACTAATGCACCTACGATATTTATGGACTTCATGAACCGGATTTTCTGTTCATACTTGGATAAGTTTATTGCTGTCTTTATTGATGACATCTTGATTTATTCTCAAAGTCAGGAGGAGCATGCTGAACATCTCAGAGTGGTTCTCCAAATTTTGAAGGAGAATAAGTTGTATACCAAGTTGTCCAAATGTGAATTTTGGTTGAGCGAAGTACAATTTTTGGGGCATGTCATATCGGCGGATGGAATTGAGGTCGATGCTTCAAAGGTGGAGACAATTGTTGAATGGGAAAGACCGAAGACTGTATCGGAGATCCGTAGTTTCATCGGATTGGCCGGTTACTATCGACGATTTATTGAGGGGTTTTCGAAGATTGCAGGACCTCTTACCTTACTTACACGAAAGAATCAACCGTTTACATGGACTGAAGCATGTGAGGAAAGTTTTCAAGAGTTGAAACGACGACTGACTACTTCACCTGTTTTGATTCTGCCTGATCCGAATGAACCTTTCAAAGTGTATTGTGATGCTTCGTATCAAGGGTTAGGTTGTGTTCCTATGCAGAACTGTAAGGTTGTGGCATATGCGTCGAGGCAGTTGAAAGTGCATGAGAGGAATTATTCGACTCATGACTTGGAGTTAGCAACAGTGGTGTTTGCATTGAAGGTATGGAGACATTTTCTCTATGGGGCAACGTTCACTATTTTTAGTGACCATAAAAGTTTGAAGTATCTGTTTGACCAGAAAGAGTTGAATATGAGACAAAGGCGTTGGCTTGAGTTTCTGAAAGATTATGACTTTCAGTTATAGTATCATCCTAGGAAGGCGAATGTCGTAGCAGATGCCTTAAGTAGGAAAGCGCTTAATGCTTATGTTATGATGATGAAGGAGAAAGAATTGATAGAAGAATTTTGGGATATACAATTATCTGTGAAGTTGACATCGCGGAAGATGTGTTTGAATATGATCACTATTTCGAATGACTTGATGGATAGAATACAAGAAGGGCAAAACAGTGATCAGTATTTGCAAGAAGCAAAGGAAGCAAGAAGTCAGGAGCAGAATTGGAATTCAGTGAAGGTGTTGATGGAATTCTGAAGTTCAAGGGGAGAGTTTGTGTACCAAATGATCCAGAACTGAGGAGATCAATTTTGGATGAAGCTCATAGAAGTAAGTTGAGTATGCATCCAGGAGCCACGAAGATGTACCAAGATTTGAAACAGCTGTATTGGTGGCAAGGAATGAAGAGGGATGTCGCAGAATATGTATCATCCTGTTTGATTTGTCAGAAGGCCAAAGTGGAACATTAGAGACCATCAGGAATGTTGCAACCTTTGCCTATTCCTGAGTGGAAATAGGATGACATAGCAATGGATTTTGTCACGAGACTACCGAAAACTCGAAAGAGTCACGATTCTATATGGGTAATTATTGATTGGCTTACAAAGTCGACGCACTTTTTATCGATTAATATTAAGTACTCAATGGAGAAGTTGGCTCAAGTGTACATCAATGAAATTGTTAGACTTCATGGTGTACCATCCAGTATTATTTCTGATCAAAATCCATAATTTACATCAAGATTCTGGAATAGTTTGCAAGAAGCAATGGGAACGAAGCTACGTTTGAGTTCTGCTTACCATCCACAAATAGATGGTCAGTCAGAAAGGACGATTCAGTCATTGGAGGACTTGTTGAGGGCTTATGTTCTAGAGCAAACTAGTTGTTGGGATGAATTTCTACCGTTGATAGAGTTCACCTACAACAATAGTTTCCATTCGAGCATAGGGATGGCACCCTATGAGGCATTATATGGGAGAAGATGCAGACCACTGTTGTGTTGGTACCATGATGGTGAAAGTACTGTGGTAGGACCAGAATTTGTACAGCAGACTACTGAGAAAGTGAAGATGATCCAAGACAAGATGAGGACAACTCAGACGCGGCAAAAGAGTTATACAGATAAAAGACGAAGACCGCTTGAATTTGAAGAAGGTGACCATGTATTTCTACGTGTGACGCCAATGACTGGAGTTGGACGAGTAATCAAGTCAAGGAAGCTCACTCCGAAGTTTATTGGACCATATCAGATACTCTGTCGGGTAGGTCTAGTAACTTATCAGATTGCACTACCACCGTTCGTATCAAATCTTCATAATGTATTTCACGTATCACAACTACGGAAATATATTTCTGATCTAACTCATGTCATCAAACCAGACACTGTACAACTAAAGGAAAACTTGACCTATGAGACGTTTCTAGTCAAGATTGAAGATCGAAGGATCAAGCAGCTTCAAGGAAAGGATATCACATTAGTTAAAGTGGTATGGAACGATGAAAGTGGTGAAGCCACATGGGAGTTGGAAGAGAAGATAAGACAGCAGTATCCGTTTTTATTTTGACTATGTGTGTCAAGTTTCGAGGACGAAACTTTATTTTAGAGGGGGAGAGTTGTAACACCCCAAATTTAAATGGCACCCTATGAAGCCTTATATGGGAGAAGAAGCCTTATATGGGAGAAGATGTAGGACACCATTGTGTTGGTACCAGGATGGTGAAAGTACTGTGGTAGGACCTGAATTTGTGCAACAAACAACTGAGAAAGTAAAGATGATCCAAGACAAGATGAGGACAGCTCAGACGCGGTAAAAGAGCTATGCAGATAAAAGACGAAGACCACTGGAATTTGAAGAAGGTGACCATGTATTTTTACGTGTGACGCCTATGACTGGAGTTGGACGAGTAATCAAGTCGAGGAAGCTTACTCCCAAGTTTATCGGACCGTATCAGATGCTTCGTCGGATAGGTCCGGTGGCTTATCAAGTTGCACTGCCACCGTTTTTATCAAATCTTCATAATGTATTTCACGTATCATAACTACAGAAATATATTCCAGATCCAACTCACATTATCGAACCAGACACTGTACAACTAAAGGAGAACTTGACCTATGAGACAGTTCCAGTCAAGATTGAAGATCGAAGGATAAAGCAGCTTCGAGGAAAGGACATTGCATTAGTTAAAGTAGTTTGGAACGATGTGAGTGGTGAAGCCACATGGGAGTTGGAAGGGAAGATAAGATAGCAGTATCCATTTTTATTTTGACTATGTGTGTCAAGTTTCGAGGATGAAACTTTATTTTAGAGGGGGAGAGTTGTAACACCCCAAATTCTGACTATGTTAATAGTAATAGCAGAATTATACAGTTTTGTATTTTCTGCGTGTTATAAAAATAGTTTGACTGTTCTGAGATCATTTTGTGTGATTTGCTTCGAGTCAAGAAAATAATAATTTTCTTGACCGAAAAAATATTAATTTAATTAATTGGAGCTGAGGGATCTTACTAAACCCAATTTCGATTGATATATATATTAATCTTGTAATTTTTAGAATTTAAATGTGCAATAAAATAATTTTATATTATTATAATATTATTTTATTCAACAGTACTTACTGTCTCAAAAACAGTAGAAAAACTACTTGTGGACCCGAAAAAGTTCGTGGGGCCCACGTTTAGTGTAGTAGTCGACGATTCTGACTAAATAGAATTCTGAACCAATAAGAACAAGTCAAAATAGGTGGTTTGACTTTTTAAACCAATAGGAAGGAGTCAAACAAAGGAGCATAGACTTCAATGTGGACCATTGGATAAAAAGCATGATTTAGATGCTTTTGATCCTAATCGTTGATCCGATCAATGGTGTAAAACGAATCCAGATAAAACCACTAAGTAATATCCACCGTAGATGAGATCAATGGATAGGAAACCAAGTTGATTTTCAATGGCTAAGATGAAGTCAACAATAGTGGCTTGAATTTGATTAGTAACTAATTAAATCTAATTTGGTTAATCTAATGGCCTAATTAGCAAGTTAAGTAAACTAACTTAATAATTAATTAGTTATAAACTAATTACTAATTAAATATCCTAATATTAATTAGAGGTTATAATATATGTAATTATATGTCTAATTAATTAGTTATCTAATTGGAAAATTAGTTAAGATTGATTAGGAAACTTAACCTAATGAATTAACTAATCAATTAGCAAGTAATTAGACTTGAATTAAAACAAATTAAAGTCCCTAAACTCACTTGAAGGTCACGGCCATGCAGCAGCTTGGCGGAGGTTTCTACATGATTCTTGAACAATCCATAAAGCCTTGAAAGTCAAGTGAATGACATATGCCATGTGCTAACCCATGTGCACTCAATTGGTGATATTTTGATGCAAGTAAATTCTATAATTTCACTACACTCTCACGGCAGCAGCCTTCCATAATTCAATCTCACAAATTTTATTTTCTCTCTCACCCAAAAAGCTTTCATCTTTTCTCTTAAAAAATTCAAGAACACCAAAGCGCCATTTCCTTCCTTTTCTCTCCATAAGGTTCGGCCAAGCACCCTACAAACACCATCACTCACTTATAATTTTCACTCACATCATTTCCTAAAGCTAAACAACATTCTAAACACTTTTCATTTAGAAAGTTTTCCCAAAATCACATCCTAAGTGCTTCAAAATCCCACTTTTACCTTACTTCCTTAGAGGTAAACTTGGATTTCTATGGTTTAAATTCATGTTTATGATTTTCTAAGCCATGTTTGTTCAATGGTTTGTTATTATTGAGCTTTGTTTGTGATTTTACTAATTATTTTAGAATTATTAGGAATTGTTGTGAGCCACACGAAAATTAAGGAGAAGGAGGAGAGCTTGAAAAGCTTGTCTTCAAGAGGTAAGAGGGAGATTTAACCTCACCAACCAAGTTTTGGTGGTTTGAGGATGGTTTTGTACGGTGAAAAACCCATAAGGGTTCTTCACCAATTATTTGATTATGTTTTGTGTTGTGTTTGATTGTGTTTCTATGCTTGCATGTGTGATAAAATGCTTAAAGCTTTGATATTATGTGAGTATGTATAATTATGAAAGCATGAGAATGTATGTGTAATTTTAGGATGCGAACAACTTGATGAATTGATTGTATGAGTACTCCAAAGAGTACCGAGGCTTACAGCCATACCATGGAAAAAGGACCAAAGTCCTTACACTGATGAATTAAAATGAGAACTGAGCGATTTAAATGAATTTGGAAAAAAATTGAGTATGGAAAAGTAAAATAATTTTTGTAAGAATTAAAGAAGAAAATAACAATTTTTGAGAAACAATACAATTATTGACTTTTTAGAGGGGTTATACTGTAAATTTTTATAAAAGAGGGACTAAATTATAAATATTATGTAAATAAAGGGCCATTGTATAAATACTTATTTTTAGAGGGGTCATATTACAAATATTATTTTTCAAGGGGTCAAATTGTAAATATTTTATAAAAGAGTGATGATTTTGTAAATATGAATTTTATGAGGGACTGTTTCTTAAATATTAATTTTTGAGGGACTATTTTATAAATATTAATTTTATGAGAGGTTATTTCGTAAATATGAGTTTTTGAGGGACTAGTGTGCATATATAGAAAATAAAGCTAATTTTAGTATTAAAATGAGAAAAATAGTATTTTTGATTTAAAACGTATGAAAAATATTTACGCGATTGGAAAATGCGGGAAAATCGTTATGCGATTTCAAAAGGCGACAGAATTGAGTCGCGATTGAGAAAACGTGAAAATATGACTATACGATTAAAATACAGTAATAATACTATTAGATTATTATGTGGACCCCGATTATATGATATAAATTAGAAATATGAATAGTGCATTGTTCATGCATTAGAAAGGTCCGATGAACTGTATGAGGCTAGTTGCCTAGGAGAGACTACACCTCTGGAGTGGGTGCGATATACGTAGTGTAAGTCACTAGTTGACTTTGGGGACATTGGGGTGCGGGTTGCCTACAATGGGCAGTTGGTAGCTCTTCTGTGCCGTATGTTAGACCGACGCAACACACCAATGATCCTAACCGAGACACTATCCTTAATCAAGATCTGATAAAGACTGTCATGTATATGCTGGATGTGCAAGACTGAGCACGTGGTCCGAGGCATGTTGGTAGCGATAAATCTTTTCAATCACTCTCTCCGACCTGAGTTGTAGCTCCATGCAGTAGGAAATTGAGTCTGTGTGCATACATATAATGATAGAGGGTATTATCGTAATTTCTGTTTATGATAATTGAGTTATTGGTTATTTGATTATTGATAATGGCATAATTGTAATTATTTTGTATTACATGTTTTGTGATGATAATGATGTTAGTGGCATAACTGTAATTATGGTATGATAGCTGTATGAAATATTGTATGTGTTTATCTTCATTGCTACCATACTGGTATTGGCGTAGGTGATCTCACCTCTTTGTATGCATGTTTTGTATTATATTTATATTTGTTAAGACGTCGAGCAAGAAATAGAGCGAGAAGTTGAGGAGGAGTAGATTCCTACTGAGGACGTCGTGTTTTGAAGAGATGGAGATGCCTAGTTTCCTTGGCTACCTGAAGCTGACATTTATTGGAGGAGATGAGGCATGGACTGTGGATTTAGGGAGAGAGAGTGTGTACTATATGGGAGACCTAAATATTAGATTGAGTAGGCAACATTTAGGACACCCGTACTTTTCTGTCAATATTTATGCACAACTAGAGTTCCCAATATCCATTAGGCAGTATTGGGGAGCTTACTATCGTACTCCCAATATGGTTAGTATTGTGTTGTCTGCTCGGACACCTGTCCGTAGGACTGCACCTCATGATGGATTCCTGTATACTGAGGAATCTGAGGAGGACCTGTCTGAGGGTTCTGCTGTCTAGTAGGACTTGGGCAGTATAATAGTTTAAGTTAAAGTTTAAAGTTTAAATATTTTGAAAGTCTAGTTTGTACTTATTTAAGTTTGACAATACTAAACGCTTGTATGTGTATATGATGTAAATTATTTGTGACAATGTTGTTATGTTTTTATTTGCTGCTAAGTTTATCTTATTATCATCAAGAAATTTTATAACTGGTATTTATAATACAAGCACGATTTTTAATTGAAGGGTAATTTGGTAATTAAGTAACATAAAGTGTGGCGCCCTAAGGAGGGTGTTGCAAAAGGTAGGGGAAAAACTTTGTTTTGACACTTTCTTTTCATCTCCTTCATTTTATCTAAGGGGTGGTTGATGAGGAGGATTGGATTTTTAGTGTTGTTCTTTGGTGTTTTATACTAGGATCTTCTTGTGGAACTTGAGAGTAGCATGTTTTTTTTTTAGGTTGCTTGATGCTTGATGATGAGTTTTCATCACTTAAACACCTAAGTTTTCTATTGAGATAGAAGATGAGTTTTAGGGTTTAAGATGGATGATTTGATTCCATAATTCATGGTTTTGAGTGGAATTAAAGTGGTATAAGAGTTGTAATGTGTTAATGGATCCTTGTGATGTGAAAAATCATGTGGAATTGATGTTGGTGTGTTGAGCACCTTTGTTCCTTAATGAAATAGTACAGTAATTTTGTAAAATTCTACAGTTTCTACATCAGGCAACGAGCGCCTAGGCGGTGGGGTGTTGGGCATCTGAGCGCCCAATGTCTAGCAACCTTATGCGCATTGTTATGCAACGAGCACCTAAACGCCCATGTGGGAGCACCTGAGCACGCATCGAGCGCCTAAGCACTTTTAAGTGAGAGCTTGAGTGTCCATCGCTGGGAAGAACAGGTGAGACGCTCTGCCACCTGAGCGCCTAAGCGCCTTTGGTGAAGCGCTTGAGCGCCTGTTCCAGATTTTGAGAGCATCTTTTTTTTAGGGAAATAAAGTGCTTAACTTGTGTGGATCTTTATTTTATGCTTCTTAGTGGGTGATTAGACTGTAAAAGGAGTATTTAATGAACAGAGAATATATTGAATAAAAAATGATTTGTAATGCTAATTATAGGAATTTAATTAGACATGATTATATACATGATTGTATGTTTTGCCTTTATTGAAAGGTGTGTGCCCTGTAGATGAGGGTAATCTATATTAGGCAAGGTAGATGATATCCTTCCTATTATAGTGGCTTTAAGGATGGATTTCCTTGTGATATTAAGCATGAATTTCCTTATGGTATTAAGGATAGATTTCCTTGTTATATTAAGGATGAATTTCCTTATGGTATTAAGGATGGATTTCCTTGTGATCTTAAGGATGGATTTCCTTATGGTATTAAGGAAGGATTTCCTCTATGATGATGATATACGTGTAGTTGATGGACTTCACTACCCAGAGTGATGACTGCTAGATGTGATTTCCAATGCTTATTCAAGGTTATGGATGTGATTTTCATTATTTTGTTCAGGACTCATGCATATCATGACATTGCCATGGACTTGGTATCATAACATTATTCATTTCATGCTTAGGAGATTACATAAGCATGAACACTAGATATAATTTAGCATAGCATGACGATTGTGTGATTACCATGCAATATTGATGATGAGTTTTGATGATAACAAATATGGAGATGATGAGATGATGAGAAGATCAAGTCCAAGTTGTTCAAACTTAGCTTTAGGACTTAGGATCTTTCTTGTATAGAGCTCTCATAGGATATCTCAGTGTTTTAGTCAAAAGATCTAAAAACATGTTTTCTCACAAACCAAATTAAGGTTCTTAAATTGATCAAAGAGTTTGTGAAAATTAGAAATCACCTAATCTGCTTTCTAAAGGTGTTTATCATGTTTTCAAATAGAGGTATTCGAATAACCTTAGAAGCATTCGAATACAATTTGTTAAAAGCCTTTAAAAAACGTGTTTTATTCAGAGGTATTCGAATACCTCATAATAGTATTCAAATAACCTGTCTCTAAAATGCCTTCAGAAACATTTTTTCAAGTAGTGGCATTCGAATACCTTGATATGGTATTCGAATAACGTGGGTCTGATCTGTTTTTTATATACTGATATCAGAGGTATTCGAATACCTCATAACGGCATTCGAATAACCCAAGCTTAAACAGTTTTTTATATATAGATATCAGTGGTATTCGAATACCACAGTCATGTATTCGAATAACCCACGAGTTTCAGCTTCTATTTTTTGAAATTGATACGCAAACGAATTTTGCATTTATTATGCATTCAATTTCCCAAGCGAGATTTTTTGATCAAAGGCTCTATAAATAGAGACCTTCCTCACGACTGAAAAATACGAAACCTTGAATTTATTTTCTAGTTTGTGCTTTAAAATCTGTTTGCATAATTTCTCTTTTTTCTCTCGTGCTCTTTTGGTAAAATTCGAGATATTGTTAGAGAGCTCTATAGTGCTTCAATTTGTATTACTTACTCGAGTGAGAGTTTCTCTTCATCTATTTTCTCGATATTTTGTATCGAGGTGAGGTATCCCTCAAGGTTTGTATAAGGGTGAGGTATCCTAAAGCCGAGACTTTAGCACAAGGGTATAGTGTCCCTGTGTGTGAAAACTGCTCTATTTTGTAATAGTAGCAAGCACCTATTGAAGCTTGTATACTTAGTGAAAAATCTCGGCTTTCGAGGATTGGACGTAGACCACAAGTGGGTTAGTGGTCGAACCAGGATAAATACTGTGCCTGCTTCTCTTTTCCTTAATCTCTTTATTTTATGCAATTTATTTTATTGCACATTTATTTTTCACGTTCTTTATTGTTTCTTTTCTTCTTCTCATTCCTTCTGTGCATTTATTTATTAAGCTTTTGATATTCGTTTTAATTAAAAAGAGGTTTTGCAAAAAAGTTTTTATACTCAATTCACCCCCCTCTTGAGTACTGGAAGCCATTTGGTAACAAGTGGTATCAGAGCTAGACTCTTGTATAAAAAGCTTAGCAGCTTCAAGAGAACATAGCTTCTTCAAATGGTTTTTCAGAAGGATCTTCCATAAACCGACCACCCTTTTTCAATGGGGATGGTTATGCATATTGGAAGGAAAGAATGAAAATCTTCATCGAAGCTATTGATCTAGATGTAGGGGATGCTGTCAAAAACGGCGCTTTTATACCCACACATGAGGTCGATGGTGTAAGGACCGAAACACCACGAAATAAATGGTCTGATGAAGACAAAAGAAAAGTTCAATTTAATTTAAAGCCAAAAATATTGTTACCACTGCTTTGGGATATGATGAGTTTTTTAGAATTTCAAATTGTAAAACTGCTAAAGAAATGTGGGATACTTTGCAAGTTACCCATGAGGGTACTAGTGAAGTTAAGAGGTCGATAATAAATTCTCTAACTCGTGAATATGAATTATTCAGAATGAACCAAGGAGAAAGTATTCAGGAAATGCAAAAGAGGTTCACCCACATAGTTAATCATCTTGCATCTTTAGGCAAAAGTTTTTCTAACGAAGATTTGATTAACAAAGTTTTGAGGTGTCTTAGTAGGATTTGGCAACCCAAAGTAACAGCTATTTCAGAATCGAGAGATTTGTCCACAATGACTTTAGCCACCCTCTTTGGAAAACTTCATGAGCATGAATTGGAACTAAGTAGACTAAGCCAAAGCGAAGAGAACGATAAAAAGAAAAAGGGAATAGCGCTCAAAGCCACTTCATCAACATTCGACAATGATGATGAAGAAAATGAAGAAAGTTCAGAGAATATCAAGGTAAGTGAAGAAAATTTAAGTTTACTAGTTAAAAAGTTTGGTAAATTTCTCAAGAAAAAGGAACGCAAAGAAGACCTCCCTTCCCTCCTAAAAAGACACACTTCAAAGGCGAAGGAGCTTCATCAACTCCAACTTGCTATGAATGTGGCAAACCTGGTCACATGAAAATGGAGTGCCTGGTTTATCAAAAGAAGAAGGAGAAATTTGAAAAGAAGCCCTCAAGGAAAGAAAAGGAAGAAAAGCCTACATAGCGTGGGATGAAAACGACATGGACTCAATCGACAGCTCAGATAGCGAAGAAGCTCAACTGTGTCTCATGGCAAAAGGAGATGAAGAAGAAAGCGAAAACGAGGTAAGTTCTAATACTACTTTATTGCCCTCTTACGATGAGTTACAAGATGCTTTTGAGAAACTACATGAAGAATCTTTAAAACTCACAAAAATTATTTTTTCATCTAAGAAAACAATTTCTTCTTTAGAAAATCAAATTCTTGTTTTAAACAAAGAAATAGAAGAATTGAAAATTGAAAACGAGACTTTAGGAATCATTGATGCATGCACAAATCATTCTTCACATGCTTCTACTTCTTCATCTTGTTCTTCATGTCATATACTTGAAAAAGAAAACAAAGACCTAAAGAACACTCTTTCTAAATTCACCTTTGGAAGGAATAATTTAAATATTTTATTAGGAAGACAAAGAGTGGTTTTTCAAAAAGCTGGGATAGGTTATAACCTGAAAAATCAACAAAAACTCTATAAAAATTGCTTTGTGCATTCTAGTATTTCAAGTAGTCCTTTTATAAAATGTTTTTATTGTGGAAGAAAAGGACATAGCGCTTCAACATGTAATGCAAGGAAAAATATAAATACAAAAGTTGGAACAAAAATGGTTTGGGTTCCCAAGGGTACTTTACCCAAAACTGACACACAAGGATCCAAGAAAGTTTGGGTACCAAAAGTTAAAAATTAAACTTGTGTTGTAGGTGTGCTTGAAAGCCAGTAGTTCAAATTGGTTTCTTGATAGCGGCTGCTCCAAGCACATGACCGGGGACGACTCAAAATTCACCATGCTTATTCCCAAGAATCATGGACACGTCACTTACGGTGATAACAACAAGGGTAAAATTCTTGGAATCGGCAAAGTCGGTAAGAACCCTAACTCCTCTATTGAAAATGTGCTGCTTGTTGAGGGTTTGAAACACAACTTGCTTAGTATTAGTCAATTATGTGATAAATGAAATAAAGTTATATTTGATTCAAACTGTTGCATAATTGAAGATAAAAATGACAAGCATGTTAAATTCATTGGTCATAGAGTAAACAACATCTATATGATTAGTCTTGATGATATATCTTCAAATGATGCGAAATGCCTTTTAAGTAAGAATGATGATTCATGGTTATGGCATAGGAGAATCGCACACATTCACATGGATCACTTAAAGAAGTTGGTCTCTAAAGAGCTAGTAATTAGACTACCCAAGCTTAATTTTATAAAAGATAAATTATGTGATGCATGTCAAAAGGGTAAACAAATAAAGATCTCTTTTAAAGCAAAAAATATAGTTTCAACTTCTAGACCTTTACAACTTTTGCACATGGATCTATTTAGACCTTCTAGAATTATGAGCTTTGGTGGGAATTACTATGCCTTAGTGATTGTGGATGATTTTTCTAGGTTTACATGGACCTTATTTCTTGCAAATAAAAATGATGCATTTCTAGCTTTTAAAAGACTTGCCAAAGTTATTCAAAATGAAAAAGGCTTTCAAATCTCTTCTATAAGAAGTGACCACGGTGGTGAATTTGAAAATAATGTTTTTGAAAATTACTGTGATGAACATGGCATTAATCATAATTTCTCTGCCCCTAGAACTCCGCAATAAAATAGAGTTGTAGAAAGGAAAAACCGTTCTTTAGAAGAAATGGCGAGAACTATGCTTAATCAGGCTGCTCTTCCTAAATACTTTTGGGCAGATGCTGTAAATACATCTTGTTATGTAATGAACCGGGCTCTTATAAGGCATATTTTAAAGAAAACCACATATGAGTTGTATAAGGGAAGAAAGCCAAATGTCTCACACTTTCATGTTTTTGGTTACAAATGTTTTGTTTTAAACAATGGAAAAGATAATTTAGGCAAGTTTGATGCTAAGTCTGATGAAGGTATATTTCTTGGCTATTCAAATCATAGTAAAGCTTTTCGCATTTACAATAAAAGAACTATGACTATTGAAGAATCTATACATGTTGCATTTGATGAAACTGACCCAAATGGATCGAGAAAGGATCTTGTTGTTGATGATATTGTAGAAACCTTGGCGGAAACACATTTGGACAGTAAAGAAAAGGAAATCAAGGAGAAAGAGGATAAACAAAGACAAGAAGATTCGCAAGCTTTGGAACTTCCCAAAGAATGGTGAACTTCAAAATATCACTCCCTTGATCAGATTATCGGTGATGTATCTAAAGGTGTAAGTACACGCAACTCTCTTAGAAATACTTGTAATCACTTAGCCTTTGTTTCTCAAATTGAACCTAAGGATTTAATTGAAGCTTTTGATGATGAACATTGGATCTTAGCTATGCATGAGGAATTAAATCAATTTGAAAGAAATTAAGTTTGGGAATTAGTTGCTAGACCTAATAATCACCCCATAATTGGCACTAAGTGGGTTTTCAGAAACAAACTTGATGAAAATGGGTTAATAACTAGAAACAAAGCTAGATTGGTTGCTAAAGGGTATAATCAAGAAGAAGGAATAGATTATGAAGAAACCTATGCACCTGTAGCTAGATTAGAAGCTATTAGAATGTTACTTGCTTATGCTTGCATCATGGATTTCAAATTATATCAAATGGATGTCAAGAGTGCTTTTCTGAATGGTTTTATTCAAGAGGAGGTATACGTTGAACAACCTCCAGGTTTTGAAAATCATGAACTGCCCAACCATGTTTTTAAACTTAAAAAGGCTTTATATGGTTTAAAGCAAGCTCCTAGAGCTTGGTATGAAAGGTTGAGTAAGTTTCTTTTGGAAAATGGTTTTTCAAGAGGAAAAGTTGATACTACTCTTTTTATTAAAAATAAAAAGCATGACATTCTTCTTGTGCAAGTATATGTGGATGATATTATCTTCGGTGCTACTAATGAATCCCTTTGCAAAGAATTTGCTAAGTCAATGCAGAATGAATTTGAAATGTCAATGATGGGAGAATTAAATTTCTTCCTTGGACTTCAAATCAAACAAACAAACG
Source organism: Ormosia semicastrata (assembly GCA_029884595.1). Classification (NCBI taxonomy): domain Eukaryota; kingdom Viridiplantae; phylum Streptophyta; class Magnoliopsida; order Fabales; family Fabaceae; genus Ormosia; species Ormosia semicastrata. Next base: position 86,188,592 of record JAQQTO010000060.1, read on the forward strand.
AAGGGACTTTCATAAGTCAAACAAAAAACTGCAAGGAATTGCTCAAGAGATTTGAAATGGAAAACGCTAAACATATGGCCACTCCGATGGGCACGTCTTGCTACTTGGACAAAGATGAAGGAGGTAAATTAGTAGAAATAACGAAATATAGAGGTATGATTAGTTCTCTCCTTTATCTTACTGCTAGTAGGCCAGATATTATGTTCAGTGTATGCATGTGTGCTAGATATCAGGCAAACCCTAAGGATTCTCACTTAAGTGCTGTCAAACGAATAATGAAATACCTAGTAGGCACTTCACAAATGGGCTTATGGTATCCTAAGGGTGCCTCTTGTAGCCTAATAGGCTATTCTGACTCTGACTTTGCTGGGTGCAAATTAGACAGAAAGAGTACTAGTGGGACATGCCACTTGCTTGGTAGTTCTTTAGTTTCTTGGCATAGTAAGAAACAAAACAGTGTGGCTTTGTCTACCGCTGAGGCTGAATATGTTGCAGCCGGGAGTTGCTGCGCTCAAATCCTTTGGATGAAGCAACAACTCTTAGACTACGGTCTTCAGCTTGATCACATCCCAATAAGATGTGATAACACTAGTGTAATAAATATCTCTAAGAATCCTATACTGCATTCTAGAACAAAGCATATAGAGATAAGACACCACTTTATCAGAGATCACGTACAAAAAGGGGATTGCATTCTTGAATTTGTTGAAACATCTAAGCAACTTGCAGATATCTTCACTAAACCCCTAGCAAAAGAAGCTTTTTTTATATAAGAGGAGAATTGGGGATAATTGATCAATCCAACATTTAAATGCTTGTTATTTGCTTAAATTTATGTTTAATCCTTCTTAAATTATTACTGAATTGAGCGTCGGAGTTATCCCGAAATCTTTTTTGCAGGTACTTCATCAACAGGTATGCGTTTGCCTTTCAAAATTGCATTTTCTGGACATTTATAAGTGTTTTTCTTGCTTAGTTATTCGAATACCTCCATAGGATATTCAAATACCCTTACTGTTATATGAGAAAACCTACGTTTTTTTTAAGGCATTTGAATACCTTAAAGGGTTATTCGAATACCCAGAGGTTTTTTTGTCTCGATCCACGAAATGACTCTGGAGCATTCGAATGCCATCAGGGTTATTTGAATACCCAGACGCTTCCTGTTTCTGTTTCTCTCTGGAGTATTTGAATACCGTTATGTCGTATTCGAATACTTGCTCGCTTGGCCTTCTCCTCTGTCTCTGGTATATTTGAATACCATCATTTTGTCTCTGGAGTATTCGAATACTTCATGAGCATTCGAATACCTTTAAAAGTATTCGAATACCTTCGTTTGGCAGCCAAGCTTATTCTGGTAATCCATTCGAATACCTGGTGTGGTATTTGAATACCCTCTGTCTGGAGGCTGCGTCTTTTGAGCTTTCTCAATCGAATACCTCCCCTTTCCTTTAAATACCCCCTTTTTCCCTATGTATCCGAATACCCTTCTCTTCTCTATCCCCACTTTCAAAAACTCTTGGTTTTCCCTCCTCCAAAAACCTCCCTTTCTCACGGTCTCCACCTTTTCTCTTCTCTTCTCCTCCATGGCCTCATCCTCCTCTCGCTCTAAGCGTCCTCGTACGAAGATGGCTCCGTGCAATAACCCGTTGGACCTTCGCAGGCTTTCCTCTAATGAGCAATAGCTCGGGCGCTTCGTTACACACTTTCGAGAGCGCAACTTGGTGCATCCTAAGTACCTCGACTTGGGGTTCTTCGAACGAGAAGGTGGTTTTGACTTTCTTAACCAGCTAAGCCACCAAGGCGTACTTCGCTTCTGCTCTTTCTCTGCTCCGTTGTATCCCGACCTAGTCAAAATGTTCTACTGCAACCTGAAGATTGAAGGTCAGGAGCTACACTCCAGTGTCTGCGATCAAAACATCGTGATCACACCCGGTGATTGGGTTCAGATGTTTGGCTTACCGTCCACTGGCCACTTTGCTGACGAAGATTCACTCCTCCAACTCTTCGATAAGAACCAAGCAATTGAAGATGTTCTTCGCCCTGGGTTGGCTTTATATTCGACTCAAAAAGGAGTCAAAGGGGGCATGATGAAGAGTCAGGACAGACTCCTCCACTATGCTTATGCCCACATCCTCGCTCCTAGAGGTGGGAACTACGCCTACATGAGTGAAGATGACGTGTTTATGCTATGGGTTCTAAAGTAAGGCCATCAGATCAACTGGCCCGTCTTCATTATGAAGCACATGATGAGGGCAAGAGGTAAAGAGCGATGTGAACTCCCCTACGGCGTAATCATCACTGCCTTCTTAGGCAAGTATCCACACATTCTGGAAACTGAACACGCGACCCCGCTAACCCATCATCACGTCTTTGGCTCCTTGACCCTTAACAAAATGAAGATGATCAGGACCGATGAAGGCTGGGTGTTCCCAGTGGAAGTTGATGATGAAGACAACGACCCTGCTGCCCCTGCTGCTCCTACTGCTGCTGCTGCTGATGTTCCCGCTCCTGTCACGAATGAGTAAATTTTGGCTACCCTGTTGGATAACAGAAACTACTTGGAGAACACCTTCATTATTCTGTTTGACAGAATCGCTGGTGTTGAGTATGAACAGGCTGCCCTTCGAGCTCTGCTGTCTGGCAATGACCCTGCCTCTCCTCCTCCATCACCTGATGCCTATTTCTAGGGCTTGCTTAGTAGTAGGATCTGTTGCTGTGTTTTGTTCTTGGCTGTTTATTGTATTGTTGCCCTTTAATTACTTTTGTATATGTGCTTGACCACTTTCATTTAATGCAATGAGTATTTTTCTTCAATCTATTGTCATTTATAATTGCTTTTTGATTTTCTCATATATATATTTATCACTATGCTTTATTAGTTGAATGTATCCTTTTTGATCATGTCAAAAGGGGGAGAAAAATAATCAAACTTAAACTTATTTGAGAAAAGACAGGATTAACACTGGCTCTTGGATTCCAAAAGCAAGGGGGAGATTATGCTTGTTTTGTTATTTATATGAACTAATGTTTTTCTCACTGTTAGTTTGTCATCATCAAAAAGGGGGAGAATGTGATTACCATGCAATATTGATGATGAGTTTTGATGATAACAAATATAGAGATGATGAGATGATGAGAAGATCAAGTCCAAGTTGTTCAAGCTTAGCTTTAGGACTTAGGATCTTTCTTGTACAGAGCTCTCATAGGATATCTCAGTGTTTTAGTCAAAAGATCTAAAAACATGTTTTCTCACAAACCAAATTAAGGTTCTTAAATTGATCAAAGAGTTTGTGAAAATTAGAAATCACCTAATCTGCTTTCTAAAGGTGTTTATCATGTTTTCAAATAGAGGTATTCGAATAACCTTAGAAGCATTCGAATACAATCTGTTAAAAGCCTTTAAAAAATGTGTTTTATTCAAAGGTATTCGAATACCTCATAATAGTATTCGAATAACCTGTCTCTAAAATGCCTTCAGAAACGTTTTTTCAAGCAGTGGCATTCGAATACCTTGATATGGTATTCGAATAACGTGGGTCTGATATATTTTTTATATACTGATATCAGAGGTATTCGAATACCTCATAACGGCATTCGAATAACCCAAGCTTAAACGGTTTTTTATATATAGATATCAGTGGTATTCGAATACCACAGTCTTGTATTCGAATAACCCACGAGTTTCAACTTCTGTTTTTTGAAATTGATACGCAACTGGATTTTGCTTTTATTATGCATTCAATTTCCCAAGCGAGATTTTCTGATCAAAGGCTCTATAAATAGAGACCTTCCCTCACGGCTGAAATATACGAAACCTTGAATTTATTTTCGGTCGTGCTAAAATCTTGTTTGCATAATTTCTTTTTCTCTCTGTGCTCTTTTGGTAAAATTTCGAGATATTGTTAGAGAGCTCTATAGTGCTTCAATTTGTATTACTTACTCGACGAGTGAGAGTTTCTCTTCATCTATTTTCTGATATTTTGTATCGAGGGTAAGGTATCCCTCAAGGTTTGTATAAGGGTGAGGTATCCCTGCAGGCTGAGACTTTAGCACAAGGGTATAGTGTCCCTGTTTGTGAAAAGTGCTCTATTTTGTAATGGTAGCAAGCACCTATTGAAGCTTGTATACTTAGTGAAAAATCTCGGCTTTCGAGGACTGGACGTAGACCACAAGTGGGTTAGTGGTCGAACGGGATAAATCTGTTGTGCCTACTTCTTTTTCCCCTAATCTCTTTATTTTATGTAATTTATTTTATTGCACATTTATTTTTTGCTGTTCTTTATTGTTTCTTTTCTTCTTCTCATTCCTTCTGTGCTTTTATTTATTAAGCTTTTGATATTCATTTTAATTAAAAAGAGGTTTTGCAAAAAAGTTTTTATACTCAATTCACCCCCCTCTTGAGTACTGGAAGCCACTTGGTAACAGATTGTATGGGAGGTTGGTATCATGACATGAACTCATAACATTGCATTTGTAACACCCTTGTGGGGATGCCACATTTATGAATGTAATGAAATAAAATAAAATAAAACTCTTACCCAAGTTATAAAACATTTGATACTTATATAAAATTTGAATATTTTTTTTTCTTTTTATAATTATAACATTAAATAAAGTAACACGAAACACAAGATATAACAAACATAAACTCACCATAATATACATATGATTCTCTTTTAGTACAAACATAATTTACAACTACATGTATTTAATAAAACAGTAAAGATTTGACACAAAGCTAAAACATAATACTGCCCAAGTGCATCCCAGTAGATAACAAACCCTCCGATGAATCACCATCCGTCACCTATAACCATCGAAAAGTGTGCATCTATGAGATCTCCCAGCACTTCGGACACGAGTCCGAGCTGTCGACTCGCTACTCAACTCACTAGGCGCGTGAAAAACTCCCTGCCAATAGCGCCTAATGGTTAAAGGTAACTCTAAATGAAGATAAAGCATAGTAGTGAATATGACCTCCCGTCATACTCCCTACATAGGGACACAGTCAATCGTCCCACATACGCTACTGTCCCTCGGTCAGCATGCATACGCCATGCCTCGGAACCTCCATGGAACTCCAGTCGCACGAACCCGAAGAATCCTGGCGGTTGCCATGACCTCAAGATCGTCTTGACGATCGGTATGATCTCTTGGTTCCTCCTCCTCGTATAAATCGACTTTTTGTTGCTCGTCGAGTCTTGTACCTCAAGAGGTGATCCTCCTCTACCTCAAACTCTTTACGGAAGTAACACAGTAATATCGAGAAAACATATAGAGAGGTGAGACAATCTACACCATTACCCGCATGGCAATAAAGAAAACGACAGTACAAACAATTATCACAACAGTACATATATTAAGCAATATACAACAATAATACATAACACAATATCATGCATAATATATTAAAGCAATAAACCATATAATTTATCACAGATTATAATAAACAGTAATATGCGAGATAATGCATGAACATTAAAATGCAGATGATGAATGATACACACACTGACTCGTTCCTACTCCATGGAGCTAAACACGGATATCTGAGAGAATGATCCGAATAGAAACTAATAATACTTTATGGCTGCCCAACCAAGCTATTGCACTGTCAACACGTCGTGTCTATAGCCCACAAATTCAAAACATCGTGTAGCAAGACAGTCAAACATCGTGTACCACGGGCATAGTACTTAATAGTCCCCTCAAGATCTTGACTAAGAATAGTGCTTGTCAAGATCATTAGTGTGTTGCCCGTTACCACGGCCCAGAGGAGCAACCCACTGTCCGCATGTGGAATTCTCCGCACACTAATGCCTCCAAGTTCATAAATGAACCACACTACGCTTATCACACCAAATACGGTGTAATTCGCCTCGTCAATCAATCACCAATTATAACCTAAATTGGCACAACACCTAAACATGAGCTAAAATTACAGAAATACCCCTATTATCCAAATTTTACCATATTTTACGAGAAATTACCAAAATACCCCTAGTCACCAAAAAACAAAGTATAGTACGTCCCACCTGACAGTACTACACTATAACATGTCCTGGGTCCACCACTTTGGCCCGACAGCAAAACTTACAGTATTGTTCAATCGCGTAGGATTTTTATCGCATTTTCACAATCTCGACGTTTTCACAAACGTTTTTAAATCGCATAAAGATATTTTGACGTTTTTAAACATCGTAAAATTGTTTTTGAATCATTTTCTCAATCGCGTAGGATTTTTAATTCATTTTCTTAACCGAATAGCTTAAAATTGTTATTTTTAATATGTGTAAAACTATATCTAGTACTTTTAAAATACGTAATGTATTTTCCTTGTGTTCTAAATATAGTATGGAATCTTTTCATTTTATGCGTTTGATTTTAATAAATTTTGCAACATTTTGCCTATAAAATCAAGATAAGGTATTTTTAACGTTTTCCTCTAAATATAGTTTATTTTATTTTTACCCTATAATTTCACTTTAAAATTTACTAACGCGCTTCAAAATTTATAGTATGAGCTCTACGTTAGTACTTTTCAAGTGTATGATTAATTTCTTACTTAAACTAAATTCTCGCTAAGTTAAAATTCTAGAACAATTAATTCCTTTGATTTTCTCAATGATTCTTTGGAATCGATTTATGTTATAAAATAATTATCTAACCTATCTTAGTAAATAAAATGGCATGTTGGCCAAATCAAAGTAAAATGGCATTTGATTATACACTAAATGGCATTTTGGCCACAATTAACCTAAACCATTTTTAACTTTGATTATTTTACTTAAATTCCTTGAATCAGTTATTTAGAAAATTATTTTGAGAACATTTTGGTTCTCTTTTTGGATGTAAGGTAGTGAGCCTCATAGTGTGTTCTTTGGAACACTCATGCATTTTGTACATGTTATTCACATCCTACTTAAATAAATACACAATTATAATTACATACAATTATGTAATCACATATAAAACACATACAATATATTTTAAGCCATAATCATGCATAGCAAAAATAATAAAAACTATAATCATGCATAGCAAATTAAAATCACAATTATTAAAGCATTTTAAACAATCAAAAACAATAAAATCACAAATAAACCATACAACCGAATCCTTATGGATTCTACACACAAACACAATCCATTTTCTCATCACCACTTAGGGTTGATGAGATTAAATCTCCCTCTTACCTCTTGTAGACAAAACAATCGGTAAGATTCCTTCCTTTCCTCCAAATTTCGTGTGACCACCAATAAAATTCCTAAAATTCTCAAATAATTAGCAAATACACATACAAGGTACAAAATAGGAAAACCATGGAACAAACATGGTTAGAAAAATCAGAATTTAAATTTTGAACCATAGAAATCAAACTTACCCTTAAGGAAGTAAGCAAGAAGTGAGATTTTGAGCAAGTTAGAGTAGGAATTTGGGAAAAATTTGTGAATGAAAGATGCTTAGAATGGTATTTGGGTTCAAGAAATGTGATGATCTAAAATTATGAAGGCCTTGGTGTGGTTGGATGAGGGCTGGCCGAAATAGAGAGAGAAAATGAAAGAGAAATGTTTGCTTGAGCTTTTGATATTTTAGAGAGAGAAGTGAATAGCCAAAATGTGATAAAGATGAAAAACTAAAGTGAAGAGTAAATGAAGAGTGCAGCAGCCGTGAGTGGCCTTTAGGTGAGCTTGAGTGAGTGAATTTGCTTGGTAAAAATATCACAAATGTGTTCACACTAGCTAGCACATGGCCTAGTCATGTTGGATCCTTCTTGAACCTTGTAGAACCAAGCCCACTAAGCCTCCTTGCTGCCCAAAAACCGTGCTCACTCCCCTCCATAATGTCTTAATTGTTCTCCAATTACACCTAATTATATGTTAGTTAATTAGGCAATTAGTTAGGTTAATTATCCTAACCATTCTTAATTAACATACTACTAATATAACTAATTAATTTAGTATATATTAACATATATTATAACCTTTAATTAATATTAATATATCTAATTAGTAGTTAGATTATAATTAATTCATAACTAAGCTAGTTCACTTAGTATGCTAATTAAGTAATTAGATTAGTTTAATTAAGCTTAATTAGGTTACTAACCATTTTCAAGCCTACAATTGTTGACTAAATCCTAACCCTTGGTTCATCTTTAATTCCTAACCATTGATTAGATCTAGGGTAGATATCACTTGATCAAAAACCTATCATTCTAATCTCACCATTGATTAGATCAGTGGCTTAGATTAAAGGCTTCATCATTAAGTCTTCATCCAACGGTCCAAATGAAAACACATGCTCCCTTAGGTGTCCAATTCCTATTGGTTTAGAAAGTCAAGCCTACCTTTGTTGACTTGCTCTCATTGGTTAGAAATTGTACACAAGATTGACTGTTTTTCCTACACGCGGGTCCCACAGCACTTTTAAAGATCTGTGGTCAAACCGAAGCAGATTTTTACTATTTTTGAGACAGTAGGTACTGTAATATAAAATAATATTATAAAAATATAAAATTATTTTATTACACAGTTAAATCTGAAAAATTACGCTATTAATTTATATATCAATCAGAATTGGGTTTAGTAAGATCCCCCAGCTCCAATTAATTAAAATAAGATTTATCCGGCCAGAAAATTTTTATTTTCTTAGGTCGGAGCAAATCACATACAACATTCAAGTACACTCACGGAATAGTCAAATTAAATTTACTGTTCACAGAATTCACAAAACAGTACAAATCGGGACTATATTGTAATTATCCCAAAAGTTAGGGTGTTACATTTGTATGAGCGATTATGTATCTTTGAGATAGAGATGTTGTGTACTTCTGTGATTGAAGTGTTAATTTGATAATTATAAATTTTATGTGAATGTATATATGCTAGTTTTGGAGTACTTCTACTGAGATATGTAATTTCTCACCTTAATTGTGTTGCTATGTAAATCCAAGTGCAGGTTCTTCAAAAGGGAAGAAGAAGATGTATGAAGATTAGTATAGTTATAAGCTTGATGTTGACAAAGCTTGTATATTATACTAGATCTTGGTGTTTTGAAAGTTTATGTATTATAATGTGCCCTTGGAGGCAATGATGTATATGTATAACTTTTGTTATTGTGGCTCTCCATAATTATTTGTATAAATGTTATGAGTTTAGTTGATGTTTGTTTTGAAGTAGCATGTCTAGTATTTGTTATTCTTATATATGCCATATGTATCAGGATAGAAATATTAAGATGTTATATTATGGTATCAGAGTAGTTCATCTTGTTGAATCGGAGTATGGACTGACTATGCTTAGGCATGTTTTGGAGTTCCTTCCTATTGGTTGTGTATTTCTTGTCTCTTACATGTGATTGTTTGAGTGAAATTGCATGACTTATCTTTTGTATGATTGTTTTAGCTACTATTCCACAGTTACATGATATTGGGATTGGCTACCTCAATATGTATTGTTCTGTGTTTACAGGAAATTATAGCATCTCATGGGTGACCCCGTGGAAGTAAGAACTTTGTTAATGAAGGCACCGATATGGCTGCCACCATGATGGCAATGGCCAATGCCATGAGGTAGCAAATAGAGTAGGCAGTTGTAACATCCAATGCAATGAGAGAGCAGGCAGTAGTAACTGCCACGATGCTAGAGAGGTTGGGATCTCAGCAACTAGTACCACCACCAGCACCGGAGGTACCAGTTGGGAGAAACCAAAATTTTCTTGATATTTCAGAATTCAGAAAGATGAATCCTCTGATGTTTAGAGGTGACTATAATTTAGTGAAAGCGGAAGAGTGGTTGACCGAGTTAGAAAATATTTATGAGGTCATGGTTTGCTTGGACGAGCAAAAAGTATCCTTCGCTTCCTTTATGTTAGGGGGAGAAGCGGAGCAATGGTGGCGAGGTTCCAGAAGATTGCTAGAGGCGCCAGGGATGCTGATTATGTAGGAAGTATTCAAGGATACCCTTTTGGAGAAATATTTTCCTAGAAGTCTACAGGATGATAAAGAAAAGGAATTTCTTAGTCTTCAACAACGGGACATGACGGATGGGCAATATGAGGCAAAATTTCATGAGTTATCCAATTTTTCTTCTCAATTTGGACTCAATCTGAATGAGAACTAGAAGTGTGTCAGGTTTGAATCTAGACTAAGGGGGAATGTAAAAGGGGCAGTGAGGCCTTTGGGAATCTTGGATTTCCCATCCTTGGTGAATAAGTGTAGAATTGTGGAGTATGATAATCTCCAACTTCAATCAGAGTGGATATGGGAAGGGTGTTCCTAAATCCAGCTACCCACAAGAAAAAGATGAAAAAGTTCAGATGGATGATCAAGTTCAAAGGTGTACCAAGTATGGAGGGCACCATGGGAATAAAGTGTGTATTGTGGATCAAATAACATGTTACAAGTGTGGTGAAAAGGGACACTACGCCAAGACTTATCCTCAAAAGTAAGAGGCTAAGATGGATGCTAGACCAACAGCCCAGGGCAGAGTCTACATTCTATAAGGTGAAAAGACGACATAGTCTTCAGGTTCATGAAAAGGTGAGTACATGGTTGTACTTGTTGAGTAATTTTGTTTTCTTGAGATTTGGTTGTACCTGTAGTTTTGTGTGAGTTGTTTGGGGCTTCTTACCATAAGTAAACCAAATTTAGGGGACAATTTTAAAAAGGGGGAAGGGGGAGAAATTTAACACTTGTGAAAACATGATAGATTTGTATATGGTTACAGAGGTAGCCTAATACTTGTTTACCATGCATGTTAGGTTTTGTGGCTTTCTGAGCATATTTAGTCACTTTGCTGTAACACTATGTGTGAAATATAGTTGTCATTGGCCCCGGTTTTGGCTTAAACTTCTTAGTTAATGGAAATAAATGTGGAGAGTTTATTTCTAGGTTACAAATGTGTGAACTGTGCTATAGTTGAAATTTGAGGTTAATTAGAGTTAGTTTAGCATTTTTAAGTACACCGGTTGTGTGATTTAATGTCATATTGACCCGTAGCTGATATGGGAAATGGTGGTTTCGATGAAATAGGATTTTTAATGAATCTTATGATTTATTTTGAATCTGCTGGAAGTTAGAAAGGTGGAATTGGATAAATCTAAGTATTCTTAGCAGATTGGAAGTTACCACATGGTCACTTAAGTGACCAAAGTGGCACACAGCTCATGCTTGCTGCTGCCCTTCATATTTAGGGCCAAAATGAGATATTTTTCTCATTCTCTCTTCTCACTTCTATTGTTGTAACTAGAAATAGCATAAGGAAGACAAAGCAAGGAGCACCAAGAGGTGAATCAACCAACAAAGGGGATGAAAGGGAGGAGCTGCTTAGTGACTTAAACTTCTAAAGCTAAAGGTAGGGGGAAAAACATTATTTTGACACTTTCTTTTCATCTCCTTCATTTTATCCATAGGGTGGTTGATGAGGAAGATTGGATTTTTACTATTGTTCTTTGATGTTTTATACTAGGATCTTGTTATGGAACTTGAGAGTAGCAAGTTTTTTTTAGGTTGTTCGATGCTTAATGAAGAGTTTTCATCACTTAAACACCTAGGTTTTCTATTGAGATAGAAGATGAGTTTTAGGGTTTAAGATGGATGATTTGAATCCATGATTCATGGTTTTGAGTGGAATTAAAGTGGTATAAGAGTTGTAATGTGTTAATGGATCCTTCGTGATATGAAAAATCATGTGGAATTGATGTTGGTGTGTTTTGAGCACCTTTGTTCCTTAATGGAATAGTACATAATTCTACAGAATTCTACAGTTTCTGCATTAAGCAATGAGCGCCTAGGCGCTGGAGTGTTGGGCGTCTAAGCGCCCAATGTCCAATAACCTTATGCATGTTGCTGTGCGACGAGTGCCTAAACGCCTATGTGGGAGCGCCTGAGCACGCTTTTGAGTGAGCGTCTGAGCACCCATCGCTGGGAAAAACAGGGGAGACACTCTGCCAGTTAAGTGCCCTAGGTGAAGCGCCTGAGCGCTTGTTCCAGATTTTGAGAGCATCTTTGTTTAAGGGACATGAAGTGCTTAACTTGTGTGGATCTTTATTTTGTGCTTCTTAGTGGGTGATGAGACTCTAAAAGGAGTATTTAATGAACAGAGAATGTATTGAATTAAAAACGATTTGTAATGCTAATTATGAGAATTTAATTAGACATGATTATATACATGATTGTATGTTTTGCCTTTATTAAAAGGTGTGAGCCCCGTAGATGAGGGTAATTTATATTAGGCAAGGTAGGTGGTATCCTTCCTACTATACTAGTTTTAAGGATGGATTTTCTTGTGATATTATGGATGGATTTCCTTATGGTATTAAGGATGGATTTCCTTATAGTTTTGAGGATGGATTTCCTCTGTGATGACGATGACCCTATAATTGATGGACTTCACTACCCAGAGTGATGACTGCTAGATGTGATTTCCAGTGCTTGCTCAAGGTTATGGATAAGATTTCTATTGCTTTGTTCAGGACTCGTGCATATCATGACATTGCCAAGGACTTGGTATCATAGCATTATTCATTTCATGCTTAGGATATTGCATAGGCATAAATGTAACACCCCAATTTCTGACTATGTTAATAGTAATAGCAGAATTACACTGTTTTATATTTTCTGTGTGTTATAAAAATAATCTGACTGTTCTAAGATCATTTCTGATCATTTTGTGTGATTTGCTTCGAGTCAAGAAAATAATAATTTTCTTCACAAAAAAAATCTAATTTTAATTAATTGGAGTGGGGGATCTTACTAAACCTAATTCTAATTGATATATATATTAATCTTTTAATTTTTAGGATTTAACTATGTAATAAAATAATTTTATATTATTATAATATTATTTTATGTGACAGTACCTACTATCTTAAAAACAATAGAAATCTGCTTAACATGGACCCGAAAAGTCTGTGGGACCCGCGTTTATTGTAACAGTCAACGATTCTGACTGGACAGAATTCTAAACCAATAAGAATCAGTCAAAATAGGTGGCTTGACTATTTTAAACTAATAGGAAGAAGTCAAATAAAGAAGCATAGACTTCAATATGGACCCATGGATGAAAAGCATGATTTAGATGCTTTTGATCATAACCGTTGATCCGATCAATGGTGTAAAATGAATCCTGATAAAACCACTAAGTAATATTCACCATAGATGAGATCAATGGATATGAAACCAAGTTAATTTCAATGGCTAAGATGAAGTCAACAATAGTGGCTTGACTTTGATTAGTAACTAATTAAACCTAATTTGGTTAATCTAATGGCCTAATTAACAAGCTAAGTAAACTAACTTAATTATTAATTAGTTATAATTTAATTCTTAATTAGATATCCTAATTTTAATTAGAGGTTATAATATATGTAATTATATGTCTAATTAATTAGTTATATAGTTAGAATGTTAATTAAGATTGATTAGGAAATTTAACCTAACTAATTACCTAATTAATTAGTATGCAAGTGGATTTTAATTGAAGTCAATTAAGTCCCTAAACCCCCAAAGAGTCACACGGCCAGTAGCTTGGAGGAGGCTTCTCCATGGTTCTTGAACCATCCTACATGACCATAGCATGACCATTTGTGACATATGCCATATGCTAATCCATGTGCACTCAATTGGTGATATTTTGAGTCAAGTATATCACTTAAATTCCCTACACTCTCATGGCAGCAGCCCTCTAAATTCACTCTCACAATTTCACTTTTCTCTCACATCAAAAAGCTTTCATCTTTTCCTCTCAAAATTTCAAGAACACCAAAGCACCATTTCCTTCCATTTTTCCTCCATAGGTTCGGCCCCAACACCTATGTTCACCATCACTCACCTATAATTTTCACTCTCATCATTTCCTAAAGCTAGACAACATTCTAAACACTTTCCATTTAGGAAGTTTTCCTAAAATCACACTCTAAGTGCTTCAAAATCCAACTTCTGCCTTACTTCCCTAGAGGTAAACTTTGGTTTTTATGGTTTAAATTCATGTTTGTGATTTTCTAAACCATGTTTGTTCTATGGTTAGTCATTATTAAGCTTTGTTTGTGATTTTACTAATTGTTTTAGAATTGTTAGGAATTGATTGTGAGTTGTACGAAATCAAGGAGAAGGAAAGGAGCTTGAAAAGCTTGTCTTCAAGAGGTAAGAGGGAGATTTACCTCACAAACCAAGTTTTGGTGGTGTGGGGATGGTTTTAATCGGTGAAAAACCCATAAGGGTTTATTCACCTATTGTTTGATGTGCTTTGATTGTGTTTGTGATTTGTATGGTGTTGTTTCTATGCTTGCATGTGTGATAAAATGCTTAAAGCTTTGATATTATGTGTGTTTGTATAATTATGAAAGTATGAGAATGTGTGTATAATTTAGGATGTGAATAACATGATGAATCGATTGTATGTGTGCTCCAAAGAGCACTGAGGCTCATGGCCACACTATGGAAAAGAAGATCAAAGTCCTCAAACTGATGAATTAAAAAGAGAACTGAGCGATTTAAATGAATTTAGAAAAGTTTGAGTATAGCAAAGTAAAATGATTTTTATGTGAAGTAAATAAAAGAAATAACAATTTTTGGGAAACAGTACAATTACTTTTTTTAGAGGGGTTATAGCACAAATTTTTATAAAAAAGGGACTAAATTGTAAATATTATGTAAATGAGGGGCTATTGTATAAATACTTATTTTTAAAGGGGCCATAGTGCAAATATTATTTTTAGAGGGGTCATATTATAAATATTAATTTATGAGGGACTATTTTGTAAATATTAATTTATGAGGGTCTATTTTGTAAATATGAATTTTATGAAGGGCTATTTCGTAAATATGAGTTTTTGAGAGACTATTATGCAAATATGGAAAATAAAGTGAATTTTTAGTGTTAAATGAGAAAAATAGTATTTTTAAATTTAAAACGTATGAAAAATATTTACGCGATTGGAAAACGTTGAAAAATCACTATGCAATTTTGAAAAGGTAATAGAATTGAGTCACGATTGAGAAAATGCGAAAATATGACTACGCGATTAAAATACAGTAATAATACTATTAGATTATTGTGTGGACCCCGAATATGTGATATAAATTGGAAATGTGAATAGTGCATAGTACATGCATTGGAAAGGTCCGATGGACTGTATAAGGCTAGTTGCCTAGGAGAGACTACACCTCTTGAGTGGGTGGGATATGCGTAGTGTAAGTCACTGGTTGACCTTGGGGGCATTGGGGTGCGGGTTGCTTACAATGGGCAGTTGGTAGCTCTTCTGTGCCGTAGGTTAGACCGATGCAAAACACCAATGATCCTAACCGAGACACTATCCTTAATCAAGATCTGATAAAGACTGTCGTGTATATGCTAGATGTGCAAGATTGAGCACGTGGTCCGAGACATATTGGTACCGATAAATCTTTTTGATCACTCTCTCTGACTTGAGTTATAGCTCCATGGAGTAGGAAATTAAGTCTGTGTGCATACATATAGTACTTGAGGGTATTATCATAATTTTTATTTATGATAATTGATTTATTGATTATTTGATTATTGATAATGGCATGATTGTAATTATTATGTATTACATGATTTGTGATGATAATGATGTTAGTGGTATAACTGTAATTATGGTATGATAGCTGTATGAAATATTGCATGTGTTTATCTTCATTGCTACCATACTGGTATTGGCGTAGGTGATCTCACCTCTTTGTATGTATGTCATGTATTATATTTATATTTGTTAAGACGTTGAGCAAGAGGTAGAGCGAGAAGTTGAGGAGGAGCAGATTCCTACTGAGGACGTTGAGTTTTGAAGAAATGGAGATTCCTAGTTTCCTTGGCTACCTGTAGCTGACATTCATTGGAGGAGATGAGGCGTGGACTATTGATTTAGAGAGAGAGAGTATTTACTATATGGGAGACCCAAATATTAGATTGAGTAGGCAACATTTAGGACACCCTTACTTTTCTGTTAATCTTTTTGTACAACTAGAGTTCTCAATATCCATTAGGCAGTATTGGGGAGCTTACTATCGTACTCACAGTGCGATTAGTATTGTGTCGTTTGCTCGGACACCTGTCCGTAGGACTGCACCTCATAATGGATTCCTATATGCTGAGAAATCTGAGGAGGACCCGTCTGAGGGTTCTGCTGTCTAGTAGGACTTGGGCAATATGTTAGTTTTAAAATAAAGCTTAAATATTTTGGAAGTCTAGTTTGTAAAATATCTAAGTACAACAGTACTAAAGGCTTGTTTGTATATATGATGTAAATTATTTGTGACAATGTTGTTATGTTTTTATTTTCTGCTAAGTTTATCTTATTATCATCAAGAAATTTTATAACTCGTATTTGTATTACCAGCGCGATTTCTAATGAAGGGGTGATTTGGTAATTAAGTAACATCAAGTGTGGCGCCCTAAGGAGGGTGTTACATTAGATAGTATCAAAGCCCAAGTTAGAGTCTTTTGGGTTTGTGGTTAGGTCTGTCTTGTCTATGTTATGTGATTCTCTGTAATTGTTTTCTGAAAGAAAAACAATATTGTTTGAAGACTGTCCCTCACTTTTCTTTGTGTTGTTCAGTCTGATAAATAGAACGAAATGGCTGGACGTGGAAGAGGACGCATGAATGTGAGGGCAGCAGTTGGAAATACCGGCGACGACAATTAGAATATGGCTGCAGCTGTAGCAGCAATACAACGAATGGCTGAGGTTGTTGCACAGCAGAACCAAAGAGCAAATGATGATGCTCATAGCTTGTTAGAATTTCGGAGGAACAATCCACCGAAATTTCATGGAGAGTTTGATCCAGAGAAGGCTGATCTGAACTGGAGAAGATATTTGAAGGTATGGGATGTACTGATGAGCGGAAGCTTACTTTCGCCACGTTTGTGCTAGTCGGTGATGGAGAGGCTTGGTGGGCAGGAGCCTAGAGGTTAATACAAGCTGAAGGGAGAGTTGTGACATAGAAACTCTTTAGGCAGAAGTTTCTGAGGAAGTATTTCCCAGCCAGTGTTTGACATGCTAAGGAGATGGAATTCCTTAGTCTGAGAGAAGGGGCGATGACTGTAAGTGAGTATGCTGCAAGGTTCGAAAGCTTGTCTAAGTTTTCGAGGTACTTCTAGATGCATCCAGATGAGGAGTGGAAGTGTAGGAAGTTCGAAGAGGGGCTGAGGCTTGACATCAAGCGAGCTTTAGCAACTGTGGATATCGATCAGTTTCCGGTATTGCTAGATAAGTGCCGAAAGGTCGAAGAGATTGATTATCTGCGAGAGGCTAGAAATAAGAACTTTGGACCTACGCGGTTCCAAAGGGGGAAGAGTAGCGGTGGCAACTATTACCCACAGAAACCATATAGTAAACCAGTAGTAAGTCAGAATCGCAACAATCATTTGGAGGAAGTTCAAGTAGTAGTAGAGCAGTTTCAACTGGAACTTTTGCACTTAAATGTTTTAAGTGTGGGAAAGGACATCTCACCAGGGACTGTCAGCATAAGGGGGTGATTTGTTATCGATGTGGGAAGCCGAGACATTTCTCTAGAGAGTGTGATCAGCAGAAAGCGGAGCCATCTACAGGAAGTGTTCGTACTGCAAGGCCACAGGCGGGTAGTCGAGTGTATACTATGAGCGGGGAGGAAGTCGCTAAATCTGAGGACTTGATAATGGAGGAGTGTGCTATTGAAGGTAATCCTTTAACAGTATTATATGATTCGGGATCAACACATTCTTTCATTGCATGTGATTGTGTGGAGCGTTTGGGATTAACTGTGACTACATTGCCGTATGATTTGAGAGTTCATACTCCTACTGATAAGCCTGTGATAACTACAAAAGTATGCTTGAATTGCCTTGTATCTGTTAGAGATAGGATTTTTTATGTGGATTTGATCTGTTTGCCTCTTTCCAAGATTAATGTAATCTTATGAATGGATTGGTTGTCTTCCAACCATATCTTGATAGACTGTGCTAGTAAGACATTAGTTTTTCCTGAGGTTAAGGAATCTAGATTCCTAACGGCTACTCAAGTGGAAGCCTGTTTGAAGGAAGGAGATCAAGGGTACTTGTTGATGTCTTCTTTGGAGGTTCAATGTGAAGATGTTCAGAAGGATATTTTTGTAGTGAATGAATTTCCTGAAATGTTTCCTGAAGATATACCTGGAATACCGCAGGAAAAGGAGATTGAGTTCTCTATTGATTTGGTACCTGGAGCTGGACCTATATCTATGATGCCTTATCGGATGTCGCCAGTAGAGTTGGCAGAGCTTAAGAAGCAGCTGGAGGATTTATTAGAGAAGTAGTTTGTGAGACCAAGTGTATCACCTTGGGGAGCTCCAGTGTTGTTGGTAAAGAAGAAGGATGGGACTTCTCATTTATGTGTAGACTACCGACAATTGAACAAGATTACAATCAAGAACAAGTATCCACTACCAAGAATCGATGATCTGATGGACCAATTGCGAGGAGCCGCAATATTTTTCAAGATTGATTTACGTTCTGGTTATCACCAGATACGTGTGAAGGTGGAGGATATCCCAAAGACTGCGTTTCGGACACGATATGGGCATTACGAGTATCAAGTGATGCCTTTTGGTGTGACTAATGCACCTGCGATATTTATGGACTTCATGAACCAGATTTTCCGTTCATACTTGGATATGTTTATTGTTGTCTTTATTGATGACATCTTGATTTATTCTCAAAGTCAGGAGGAGCATGCTGAACATCTCAAAGTGGTTCTCCAGATTTTGAAGGAGAATAAGTTGTATGCCAAGTTGTCCAAATGTGAATTTTGGTTAAGCGAAGTATAATTTTTAGGGCATGTCATATCAGCGGATGGAATTGAAGTTGATGCTTCAAAGGTAGAGACAGTTGTTGAATGGGAAAGACCGAAGACTGTATTAGAGATCCGTAGTTTTATCAGATTGGCCAGTTACTATCGACGATTTATTGAAGGGTTTTCGAAGATTGCAGGACCTCTTACCCAACTTACACGAAAGAATCAACTGTTTGTATGGACTGAAGCATGCGAGGAAAGTTTTCAGGAGTTAAAAAGATGACTGACTACTTCACCGGTTTTGATTCTGCCTGATCCGAACGTATCTTTCGAAGTGTATTGTGATGCTTCGTATCAAGGATTAGGTTGTGTACTTATACAAAATCGTAAGGTTGTGGTGTATGCGTTGAGACAGTTGAAAGTGCATGAGAGGAATTATCCGACTCATGACTTGGAGTTGGCAGCAGTAGTGTTTGCATTGAAAGTATAGAGACATTTTCTCTATGGGGCAACGTTCACTATTTTTAGTGACTATAAAAGTTTGAAGTATCTGTTTGACCAGAAAGAGTTGAACATGAGACAAAGGCGTTGGCTAGAGTTTCTGAAAGATTATGACTTTCAGTTATAGTATCATCCCAGAAAAGTGAATGTCGTAGCGGATGCCTTAAGTAGGAAAGTGCTTAATGTTTCTGTTATGATAATGAAGGAGAAAGAATTGATAGAAGAATTTTGGGATATGCGTCTATCTGTGAAGTTGACACCGGGGAAGATGTGTTTGAATCTGATCACTATTTCAAATGACTTGATGGATAGAATACGAGAAGGACAAAACAGTGATCAGTATTTGAAAGAAGCAAAGGAAGCAAGAAGTCAAGGAGCAGAATTAGAATTCAGTGAAGGTGTTGATCGGATTCTGAAGTTCAAGGGAAGAGTTTGTGTACCAAACGATCCAGAACTGAGGAGATCAATTTTGGATGAAGCTCATAGAAGTAAGTTGAGTATGCATCCAGGAGCCACAGAGATGTACCAAGATTTGAAACAACTATATTGGTGGTAAGGAATGAAGAGGGATGTCGCTGAATATGTATCATCATGTTTGATTTATTAGAAAGCCAAAGTGGAACATCAGAAACCATCAGGAATGTTGCAACCTTTACC
This sequence comes from Ormosia semicastrata, assembly GCA_029884595.1. Taxonomy (NCBI): domain Eukaryota; kingdom Viridiplantae; phylum Streptophyta; class Magnoliopsida; order Fabales; family Fabaceae; genus Ormosia; species Ormosia semicastrata. The sequence goes on from JAQQTO010000060.1 coordinate 86,208,518, forward strand.
TATTCTTGAGTGGAAATGGGATGACATAGCAATGGATTTCATCACGGGACTACCGAAAACTCGAAAGAGTCACGATTCTATATGGGTAATTATTGATCGGCTTACAAAGTCAGCCCACTTTTTACCGATTAATATTAAGTACTCAATGGAGAAGTTGGAATTGTCAGACTTCATGGTGTACCATCCAGTATAATTTATGATCAAGATCCACGATTTATATCAAGATTCTGGAACAGTTTGCAAGAAGTGATGTGAACAAAGCTACGTTTGAGTTTTGCTTACCATCCACAAACAGATGGTCAGTCAGAAAGGACGATTCAGTCATTGGAGGACTTGTTGAGGGCTTGTGTTCTAGAGCAAACTGGTTGTTGGGATGAATTTCTACCGTTGATAGAGTTCACTTACAGCAATAGTTTCCATTCGAGCATAGGGATGGCACCCTATGAGGCATTATATGGGATAAGATGTAGAACATCGTTGTGTTGGTACCATGATGGTGAAAGTATTGTGGTAGGACCAGAATTTGTGCAGCAGACAACTGAGAAAGTGAAGATGATCTAAGACAAGATGAGGACAACTCAGACGTGGCAAAAGAGTTATGCAGATAAAAGACGAAGACCGCTTGAATTTGAAGAAGATGACCATGTATTTCTATGTGTGACGCCTATGACTGGAGTTGGACGAGTAATCAAGTCGAGGAAGCTCACTCCGAAGTTTATTGGACCATATCAGATACTTCGTCGGGTAGGTCTAGTAGCTTATCAGATTGCACTACCACCGTTCTGATCAAATCTTCATAATGTATTTCACGTATCACAACTATGGAAATATATTTCTGATCCGACTCATGTTATTGAGCCAGACACCTTACAACTAAAGGAAAACTTGACCTATGAGACGTTTCCAGTCAAGATTGAAGATCGAAGGATAAAGCAGCTTCGAGGAAAGGATATCACATTAGTTAAGGTGGTATGGAACGATGTAAGTGGTGAAGCCACATGGGAGTTAGAAGAGAAGATAAAAGAATAGTATCCATTTTTATTTTGAATATGTGTCAAGTTTCGAGGACGAAACTTAATTTTAGAGGAGGAGAGTTGTAACACCCCAAATTCTGACTATGTTAATAGTAATAGCAGAATTACACTGTTTTATATTTTCTGTGTGTTATAAAAATAATTTGACTGTTCTGAGATCATTTTTGATCATTTTGTGTGATTTGCTTTGAGTCAAGAAAATAATAATTTTCTTGACCGAAAAAATCCTATTTTAATTAATTGGAGCTAGGGGATCTTACTAAACCCAATTCTGATTGATATATATATTTATTTTTAATTTTTAGGATTTAACTGTGTAATAAAATAATTTTATATTATTATAATATTATTTTATGTGACAGTATCTACTGTCTTAAAAATAGTAGAAATCTGCTTAACATGGACCCGAAAAGTCTGTGGGACCCGCGTTTATTGTAACAGTCAACGATTCTGACAGGACAGAATTCTAAACCAATAAGAATCAGTCAAAATAGGTCACTTGACTATTTTAAACCAATAGGAAGAAGTCAAATAAAGAAGCATAGACTTCAATATGGACCCTTGGATGAAAAACATGATTTAGATGCTTTTGATCATAACCGTTGATCCGATCAATGGTGTAAAATGAATCCTAATAAAACCACTAAGTAATATCCACCGTAGATGAGATCAATGGATAGGAAACTAAGTTGATTTCAATGGCTAAGATGAAGTCAACAATAGTGGCTTGACTTTGATTAGTAACTAATTAAACCTAATTTGGTTAATCTAATGGCCTAATTAACATGCTAAGTAAACTAACTTAATTATTAATTAGTTATAATTTAATTCTTAATTAGATATCCTAATTTTAATTAGAGGTTATAATATATGTAATTATATGTCTAATTAATTAGTTATATAGTTAGAATGTTAATTAAGATTGATTAGGAAATTTTACCTAACTAATTACCTAATTAATTAGCATGCAAGTGGATTTTAATTGAAGTCAATTAAGTCCCTAAACCCCCAAAGAGTCACACAGCCAGTAGTTTGGAGGAGGCTTCTCCATGGTTCTTGAACCATCCTACATGACCATTTGTGACATATGCCATGTGCTAATCCATGTGCACTCAATTAGTGATATTTTGAGTCAAGTATATCACTAAAATTCCCTACACTCTCACGGCAGCAGCCTTTCTAAATTCACTCTCACAATTTCACTTTTCTCTCACATCAAAAAGCTTTTATCTTTTCCTCTCAAAATTTCAAGAACACCAAAGCACCATTTCCTTCTAGTTTTCCTCCATAGGTTCGGCCGCAACACCTATGTTCACCATCACTCACCTATAATTTTCACTCTCATCATTTCGTAAAGCTAGACAACATTCTAAACACTTTCCATTTAGGAAGTTTTCCCAAAATCACACTCTAAGTGCTTTAAAATCCAACTTCTACCTTACTTCCCTAGAGGTAAACTTTGGTTTTTATGATTTAAATTCATGTTTGTGATTTTCTAAACCATGTTTGTTCCATGGTTAGTCATTATTAAGCTTTGTTTGTGATTTTACTAATTATTTTGGAATTGTTAGGAATTGATTGTGAGTTGTACGAAATCAAGGAGAAGGAGAGGAGCTTGAAAAGGTTGTCTTCAAGAGGTAAGAGGGAGATTTACCTCACAAACCAAGTTTTGGTGGTGTGGGGATGGTTTTGTTCGGCGAAAAACCCATAAGGGTTTATTAACCTATTGTTTGATGTGCTTTGATTGTGTTTGTGATGTGTATGGTATTGTTTCTATGCTTGCATGTGTGATAAAATGCTTAAAGCTTTGATATTATATGTGTTTGTATAATTATGAAAGCATAAGAATGTGTGTATAATTTAAGATGTGAATAACATGATGAATCGATTGTATGTGTGCTCCAAAGAGCACTGAGGCTCACGGCCACGCTATGGAAAAGAGGACCAAAGTCCTCAAACTGATGAATTAAAAAGAGAACTGAGCAATTTAAATGAATTCGGAAAAGTTTGAGTATAGCAAAGTAAAATGATTTTTATATAAAGTAAATAAAAGAAATAACAATTTTTGGGAACAGTACAATTACTTATTTTTGGAGAGGTTATACCACAAATTTTTACAAAAGAGGGACTAAATTATAAATATTATGTAAATGAGGGGCTATTGTATAAATACTTATTTTTAAAAGGGCCATAGTGCAAATATTATTTTTAGAGGGGTCATATTATAAATATTAATTTGTGAGGGACTATTTTGTAAATATTAATTTATGAGGGTCTATTTTATAAATATGAATTTTATGAAGGGCTATGTCGTAAATATGAGTTTTTGAGGGACTATTATGCAAATATGAAAAATAAAGTGAATTTTTAGTGTTAAATGAGAAAAATAGTATTTTTGAATTTAAAACGTATGAAAAATATTTATGCGATTGGAAAACGTTGAAAAATTGCTATACGATTTTGAAAAGGCGACAGAATTGAGTCGCGATTGAGAAAATGCAAAAATATAACTATGCGATTAAAATACAGTAATAATACTATTAGATTATTGTGTGGACCCTGAATATGTGATATAAATTGGAAATATGAATAGTGCATAGTACATGCATTGGAATGGTCCGATGGACTGTATGAGGCTAGTTGCCTAGGAGAGACTACACCTCTTGAGTGGGTGGGATATGCGTAGTGTAAGTCACTAGTTGACCTTGGGGGCATTGGGGTACGGGTTGCCTACAATGGGCAGTTGGTAGCTCTTCTGTGTCGTAGGTTAGACCGACTTAACACACCAATGATCCTAACCGAGGTACTATCCTTAATCAAGATCTGATAAAGACTGTCGTGTATATGCTAGATGTGTAAGATTGATGATGCACAATTTTTAGTTTCAAACAAGTCTACAAACTTGATGCGGGATTAATTGTTGCATTACGAACCCAAGTGCAGTTTGTGTCAAGTAATAAATTTCTCGGGAGTCCGAGGTCGATCAACAGGGAATTGTTGAAGATTAATTAAGGTGAAGTAAATATTTTGTTACTATAGTAAAAATTATTTACTTGGGTTAAAAGATCCACTCTTGGTAAATAAATTAAGGACAAGATTAATTCTTTTATAACTCAATTAGAATCCTCACAACATGGAGGTTCCAATCGAAAAATACAACGTTAAAAGTCCATTTAAGATAATATACGTATTTATATTATGTTTCCGAAAAATACTACTACCACTTATAAATGGGTTAAAGCATTCATTGTGCCAATATTTTGTCTACAACAAATCAAGAACTCCACTTTATAAGGAGAGTTTCTAACACCACCACTTGTAAATGGGTTAAAGCATTCATTGTGTCAATCTCTTGTCTACAACAAATCAAGAACTCCACTTTACAAGGAGGGTTTCTAAATTAATTGGAAACAAAATACAATACGTATAATAACCACTTGAAAATATATCATTTAAGCACAAGAGAGAAATTAATCTAACCTTATTTCATTACCAAGAGCTTCACCCCTTCACCCAAGTAAAATGAAACTTAGTTACTCATAGATAAGAAGAAAGAAAGAGAGAAAAAGAAGAAGAGGAACATGACTTTAATTTAGAACAAAGAAAAATTACTACAAGAAAATCTAGTAACAAACTAACATCATTTTGGTACCTAATACCTAACACCTTCAATGATCTACCAAGGCCCCTTTTTATAGAAGATTAGAGATACAAAATGAGAAGGGGGTGAGTCATTAGTGGGTGGATGAGTTGAAAATGAGTGGAAAATGCCAAAAGACTAGTGAGTGGAAAATTATGGAGATTCCTTATCTCTGAAATCATGCAGCTCTGAAGTCATTGCATTCATCATTTTTGAACCAAGTAATCTTCATGAAAGTTGTAGGCCTGGATCTTATCTTTCAAATGGCTTTAGTTTGAGTCCAATATCATTTCTATAACTCTAGATACGTTTAAATTACTGCACACTGCCCAGGCCCAGTCACAGCTCCTCTGTTCTGACTTCCAAGCCCAATATCACCTTCAAGGAGTCCGATTCTGGAAAAGTGTTCACATGAAAGTTGTAGATATAGGTCTCAACTATTCAGCATCAAAATGTCAGCCCATTTGACAACCTCTAGCCCGAAAAATGGAATGAACAGTACACATAGGTCAAGCTATCAGGAACAGCACTCTAGTTCTTGCTTCAACCCCAATTTGAGTTATCTACTCGTATGATTAGGCCTTTGAGTCTTCATGAAATTATAGAGCTCTCTTTTATCTTTAAAATGCCATCAGATTCACCTCATTTGACCACTTACATCCCAAGATATAGTCCAAATACAGAAACAACGTAAGACGTAAATTATGCTGAAAAATTCAATTAAGTCCAATTTGAGTCCAAACTTACAAAACATAATCAAAATCAATCAATTAAGTACATGAAGAGTGTAAATGACTAAAAATGAAGGCTTATTGATGTATCAAATATGTGATCATCAATTGAGCACGTGGTCCGAGGCATGTTGGTACTGATAAATCTTTTCGATCACTTTCTCCGACCTGAGTTATAGCTTCATGGAGTAGGAAATTGAGTCTGTGTGCATACATATAGTACTTGAGGGTATTATCATAATTTTTGTTTATGATAATTGATTTATTGATTATTTGATTATTGATAATGGCATGATTGTAATTAATGTGTATTACATGATTTATGATGATAATGATGTTAGTGGCATAACTGTAATTATGGTATGATAGTTGTATGAAATATTGCATGTGTTTATCTTCATTGCTACTATACTGGTATTGGCGTAGGTGATCTCACCTCTTTGTATGTATGTCCTGTATTATATTTATATTTGTTAAGACGTTGAGCAAGAGGTAGAGCGAGAAGCTGAGGAGGAGCAGATTCCTACTAAGGACGTTGAGTTTTGAAGAGATGGAGATGCCTAGTTTCCTTGGCTACCTGAAGCTGACATTCATTGGAGGAGATGAGGCGTGGACTGTTGATTTAGAGAGAGAGTATTTACTATATGGGAGACCTAAATATTAGATTGAGTAGGCAACATTTAGGACACCCTTACTTTTCTGTTAATCTTTTTGTACAACTAGAGTTCCCAATATCCATTAGGCAGTATTGGGGAGCTTACTATCGTACTCCCAGTGCGATTAGTATTGTGTTGTTTGCTCGGACACCTGTCCGTAGGACTGCACCTCATGATGGATTCCTATATGCTGAGGAATCTGAGGAGGACCCGTCTGAGGGTTCTGCTGTCTAGTAGGACTTGGGCAATATATTAGTTTTAAATTAAAGCTTAAATATTTTGGAAGTTTAGTTTGTAAAATATCTAAGTACGACAGTACTAAAGGCTTGTATGTATATATGATGTAAATTATTTGTGACAACATTGTTATGTTTTTATTTTCTGCTAAGTTTATCTTATTATCATCAAGAAATTTTATAACTCGTATTTATATTATAAGCGCGATTTCTAATGAAGGGGTAATTTGGTAATTAAGTAACATCAAGTGTGGCACCCTAAGGAGGGTGTTACAATAAACACTAGACATAATTTGGCATAGCATAGCAATTGTATGAGCGATTGCGTATCTCTGAGATGGAGTTGTTGTGTACTTCTGTGATTGAAGTGTCAATTTGATAATTTTGAATTTTATGTGATTGTATATATGCTAGTTTTTGAGTACTTCTACTGAGATATGTGATTTCTCACCCCGATTGTGTTCTCATGTAAATCCAGGTGCAAGTTCTTTAAAAAGGAAGAAGATGTAGGAAGATTTGTATAATTATAAGCTTGATGTTGACAAAGCTTGTATATTATACTAGATCTTGTTGTTTTGAAAGTTTATGTATTACAATGTGCCATTGGAGGCAACGATGTTTATATATAACTTTTGTTATCATGGCTCTCCATAATTATTTGTATAAATGTTATGGGTTTAGTTGATGTATGCTTTGAAGTAGCATGTCTAGTATTTGTTATTGTTATATATGACATATGTATCAGGATAGAAATATTAGGATGTTACACATCATCAACCAAAGAGGAGGAAGAGCCTAGTGGTGGAGAGGAGCTACTGTCAAACTTCATTTCTAGCCATTGAGGTAGGGGAAATCTTTTTTAGACTTCTTGTTTTCATTTCCTTCATTCGGTTCTTGAGGGGCTTGATAAGGGAATGGGGGTTTGAAGTGTGGTTTTTGTGATTCTTGAGTTGAATCTTGATGAGGATAGCTTGGTTGAGTAAAAACTAGTTTATGGATGTACAAAGATGAATTTTTCATCACTTGGTTGCCTTAATTCCCTTTTAGGCCAAATTTGGGGGTTTAGGTTTAGGTTGATGTTTGATTCACAAAATTGCTTGATTAAGTGAAGTTAAAGTGATTTAAGAGTTGTAATGTGTTAAGAGATCTTACTTGATGTGAGAAACCAAGTGGAATTGAGGTTTGAGGGTGTGGAGCACCTTTGTTCCTCCATTGAATAGTAATTCCATCTGCAGAATTCTGCGGATTTTGTTCTGCCCAGTCAGTGCTCAAGCGCTAAGTGCCTAGGTGCTTAGACGCCGGCAGGGCAGACAAAGAGCATTTTCTGGTACGTGACGCGCGCTTGAGCACCCAACAACGAGCGCCTGAGCACCCATCGCTGGGAAAAATAGGACAGAGCTTTATTTTTTGATGTAATGGGGATTTCAAATGGTATAGTTTCATTCTTCTATGCTTCTTGTAACACCCCGAAATTTCTTTTCCTGTTACTTGTGTTTTTCTGTGATTTTTGTGAATAGTTTGCTTTATTTGATTATTTGATCATTATTTTTGGTCTTCTGTTTGTTTGAGGCAGAGCCAGAAAAACAAAATATTTTTTCAGGGCTGAAAAAATTTTGAATGTTCTCGCGGGGCTGGGGGAGTTTACTAAACCCGAAACCGGGAATAAATTTCTAAATTTTTCTTTTTCTAAGATTTTATCTGACTGATAAAATATAGATATATTCTATTGTCCATTGGACAATAAATACTGATTTTGCTAGTAGTAGCCTTTGCCCATAGGGTAATAGCTACCGGTAAATATCTAGTTCGATAACTAGTCATGAGCCTAGTCATAACCTTTCATCTTTTCTTTTTATGGCTCACTTGTTTTTGGAGCCAATGGGAAGAAAGCTTCCAGGGGAAGCTTGTTGGAGTCAAGTTTAGTGGCTTTGACTTTTTGTGTTGCACCAATAGGAGGAAAGCTTCCAAGATAAGGTTGGAGAGAATCTAGGACGAGAAGCTTTGTCCACCTACACCCTTGAGGCCCACGGCCAAGGGGGAGCTTCTAGGACAAGCCTTGTGACCAAAATAGTTTCTTATCTCTCTTAAGTCTATCTTGTCTTGTTTTTGAGAAACAATATGCCAAAAACTCTCTCTTTTTCTCTCCTTTGTGAATCTCAGCCAACACCACAAAATCACCCTTCAATCCTGATCAATTGTAAACAACCTCATTTCTTGAATCTAAACACCATTTTGAGACACTCTCATGTTGTAAGTTTCTTCAAAATCATCCATCTTCAATCTCTTTCTCAAAGCTTAAAGTTTGAAGGTTCTGGGTAAAGTTCCTTATCTTCATTTCTAAGTTTTTCTTTCAAGTTCTAGACCATAATCTTGATTCATGGTCATCTTGTTTCAAGCCCCAGTTGTTGATGATTGTATGTTTGATTTGTTTTAAGGATCTTTTAGAAGAAGAAGCTTTTTCAAGATGACAACAAGGAGTTTTGATCATCATTTAAGGTAAGAGGGAGATTAACCTCATCAATCATCTTGGTGGTGAGAAACAAATTTGTGGTTTGTTGGTGAAAAATCCATGTGAGGATTTATTTACTTGATTGTGTGAATTTAATGATTTATGTTTGTTTGGCTATGTGTGACTATATGATTGTTATAGTATGCATGAGATTGTTATAGTAGGAATTGATGATTGAAATGCTTTGTATGCTTTGAATCATGTGTGAAAGGCAAGCTTTGCGGTCCTAAAGACCACCTATGGCTCATGGCCATCTAGACCAAAGAGGGGTATCCAAGGCAAAAAAAGTTTTATTAATTGAAAACTTAGATGATTAGAGGACTAGAATAGGATTTAAGGATTTATAAGTTAAGAAGAAAATAAAGAAAGTTTTATTATTTGAAATGGATTAATTTTTTGTCATGATAATAGAAATAGGTTTTGAAGGATGATTTGAAATTTAAAGTATTTTGTTTAAGTGAGTTTTTAGTATAAGCAAAGGAAAAAGATTTTTGAAATGTCTTAATATAATTAAAATAATATAGTTTTATGAAAAACGTTAGGAAATATCACTTAAAGGAGATTTGGTAAGAAAGTATTAGGATTAAGGTTCAAATTTTATATTAAACACGAAAATTTTCAAAAAGTAAGTTTAGAATGTTTTATGTTATTAAAAAGCATTAATAAAACCTTATGCGATTTAAAAAAATGTTGGTTTTTAAGTTATGCAATTGAGAAAATGTTTTGAAATGTTTACGCGATTGAAAAATAATGTAAAATGTTACGTGATTTAGTGACATAACGAAAGTGTTATGCATTTGTGTTGAAACAATGAAAATGCTTCGCATCTGAGAAAAATAGTAGTTTTACTGTCGAGCCGACGTATTGGACCCAGAGATATCAATTGACAGCTTTAGCCCAGTGGTGGCTTGTTTTGGATTGGAATTTATGTAGTTATTGATTTGCTGATTTATTAATGTTAGTGTATGCCCTAAAGGCTGATACATTTATCTGTATTTACATACATTCTATTATGCTTATTTTAATATATGAGGCATTGCATTTATTGTGTTCTTTTTGATAAACATAATAAAGTTTTTAGAATAGTAAGTTTGATGCCATAGGTTATCGAGTGAATGACTTGATTGTGAGATCCTTTTGGTTATAACACTATTCTTAAATGTCGTTAGTCAAGTATTATTGTTAATTAGGACAATAATAATACATTGAGACTAGTATGTGCATAGACTGATGACCACATCTCACGGGTCATGGATATGAGATATCAAGTCTTCACATGGGTACATATTAGAGTAATGATGTATTGGACTGACCCACCATGAGAACGCTACATGGATCGTTACATGAGTGTCATAAGCAATTCTCATAGTGACAATGGTGTCTATGGTCCTTTGACCTGAAATCACTACGATTCCTACATGAGGAGTTATGTGTTTTAATACCATCAAAGGTCATCTGTAACAAGGTGATTATAAAGTTAGTTATTGGACATACCGCAAATCATGCAGAGGGATGTGAGTGACCTAGATGGGATTTGTCACTCCTACATAACAGGAGCGATATCTTCGGGGCCCCTGATTGAGTGAGACTGCGAAAGGCATGACCATGCTCAAATGAGTCAATACGAGATATTGATTTCATTTGTTGTTACAAAGTCTACTCTAGTATCAGGAAACGAATGATTGGACTATACAAGGGTGACACATTCCATGCCTTGTGTTCAATCTAAATATCTTGACAAAGGGACTAAACGACACGAAAACATTAGTCATCGAAAGGTTGTGTCAAATCACTGACATTCTTATTGCTTGGGTAGCTGCGATGTGTTGCTAGATACCGCTCATTGCTTGTAATATTAAAATGAGATTTTAATATTACTATCAACGTAATAAGAACCTGCAGGGTCATACATATAGAGCAGACTAAAATTGAAGCAATGGATCCAAGTTAGACTCGGATTCAAATATGGGCCAGACTCATAACAGATGAGTCTAGGGTTGCACAGCTCACCTTGATGCTACTCACACTCACTTAAGGCAGTCACTATTATAAATAGTACTGCTAAGGGGCTGATAATAGATACAATTTTAGAACCCTTGCCGCACCTACAGAAAAGTGAATGAGAGAGCGACAGGTTTCTTCTCTTCTCTTCGCAGCTAGCACTGTGTGAGAGACGTGAGGCTCCTCTTTGCAGACATTGGACGTTTGTGAGTTTGTTTGTGTGGATACCACAGAGACATCATTTCTATTACGGTGTTGGTGATTTACATCCTTCTTTTTTATCACGCTTCAAGAGGTAAATAATTTAAAAACTCGGATTATGGTTTTTCACATGGATCCTTAATGGGAATCCTATTTTTCCGCTGCGTGATGTAACCACAATTCCCAATAGTGGTATCAGAGCGTCTTGCGAAACCATGATTCGATTTTTGTTTTCATTTCGCATGAGATAATATGTTTGCCATTCTTGTTTTTGATGAAAGATGTGATCTTTAATATGTTATTTCAGAAAACGTATGAAACCCTTTGCGAAAACATATTATGTTTCTTATGTTGTATGCAAAACCGTGATGTTGTTTTCAAAAACCCATAAAGATGTTCATATGCTCTGTGAAAACAATTTTGTATTAAGATGTATGTTTTTGCGAAGCTTGTATTAAGATGTATGTGATACGTACAGCGTTATGGAATCCTTATTCTCAATGCACGGTGCAAGGATTTAGGAAACCTTGTTCTTGGTTTGCGGCAGCAGGGGTTATAGAATCCCTGTTTCTGCACAAGAGGTGTAGCGCAAGGGGTTTTGGAAACCCTATTCTTGTTTTGCGGTAGCAGCATCAAGTGTTGATGTCAAGCCGTCAAGGAGGCGCCTGAGGTTCAAGTGTTGAACGACGGCACAAAGGTTCCTCGCGACACATAAAGTGTTCATGTTGTTCAGGCTTAGGGTTCCGCACGGCACAAGGGCTCAAGGGAGGCGCAATAGATTTAACTCTTGTTTATGGTCCAATTTTTCGAGCTAGTGGCCTCCTTTGACTCCCGTCTGCTGACCAGGCAGCCAGACCCCCATGGTCGGGGCATAGCCCCGAACCTTGTTGCGTAGCATGTGTTATTCGAAAACACCTTTTTCTATCCCTTTTTATGACTCATAAAAATAATAATGTATTATTGTTTTGAGTTTGTAAGTTCTTGTGATGCATGGTGCATGGTTATGACCTTAGTCCTTTTTTATGCTTTTTGGTTTTTATAAATACGACCTGCGTGTCGTGCCTTTCTCTCTATATTCTAATTGTACATTCTCTTCTCACCTAAATCCCCTTGAATGTAAAAGAGGTTTCTGTAGAATGTAATTATGATGTGGAGGCAAGAAGACGACATCAAGTGAGGACGTTGGTGAGAGACACTTGGTGAAGCTGGCTTAGTTAATGCTACTCTCTTAAGGGCCATAACCATGTCACTTTTATTATATGCTTTATATGTATGAGATGGATGGATAATGTTTATGGTATGATAAATAATTTAATAAATGGTGAGATCTAATAATAATAAAAATTCCCTCAAAGTAAATAGTAAGTCATAATGTAACTCCTTCCAATGTGTGGCACTCGTCAAGACTAGTATCGATCAAGTGTAGGTTTGCTAAAGCAGGATACCTTTATCTATATTAGTAAGACGCGATGGGATAAGGGTAATATCCAAATGCCAACCATTGAGTCTGACTTAACTAGGCCATTTCAATAGGATTGAAGGCTTAGAGGCATGAAGTTGGGATTTGGTCCATTAGATGGATTTGAATAAGTGTTATTCACTCAACTATCCAAGAGTTACATGTGATGTAATTGGAAAGTGTTTCCTACCTAAATAACTGAATTTTGGGTGATCAGCCAAAGCTGACTCAAAACTAGGTGAAATATGGATCTTGGCCCACTAGGAAATATTACGATAGGATTTTTCGAGTCAATGCTGAGGGTCATTAACTTGAATAAAATAGTGGGAGACATATTTAATTAAAAAGACCTCATTAAATATGTTTGTGGCATGATACTTATATTTTACATATTTCTGTTGATAGATTACTATGGAAATAAACACATCAAGTAACTTATCATAGTGATCTGTCCTTGACAAGGACAAGTTGTCTGGAATGAAATTTCTAGACTGGTACAAGAATTTGAGGATTGTCCTCAAGCAAGAGAAAAAGCTGTATGTACTAGAATAACCTATTCCTGAGCCACCTGCTGCTAATGCCCCTAGAATTGAAAGGGATGCTTATAAGAAGCATCAAGATGATGCCTTGGACATCAGATGTCTTATACTGGCCACCATGAACTCTGAGCTCCAAAAGCAACACGAGAACATGGATGCCTACGATATGATTGTACACCTTAAGAAGCTCTATCAAGAGCAGGCCAGGCATGAGAGATACGAGGTCTTTAAAGCATTGTTTCAGTGCAAGCTAGTAGAAGGAAGCCCTGTTGGTGCTCATGTACTTAAGATGATTGGGTACATTGAAAACCTAGAGAGACTTGGTTTTCCTTTGGGCCAAGAGTTGGCCACTGACTTAGTCCTGCAATCGTTGCCGGAAAGTTTTAGTCAATTTGTCAGGAACTACAACATGAATGAGATTGAAAAATCACTACCAGAGCTGCTAGGCATGTTGAGAACTGCTGAGCAGAACATTAACAAAGGCAAAGGGAAGGCCATAATGATGGTCCAAAAGAATAAGGGCAAGAAACAATAGAAAAAGCCCAAGGACAACTGGAAGGGCAAGGGCAAGGATAAGTCCAAGCCTAGCACTTCTGGCTTGAAACTAGTGGGTGGAGTGGCTAAGGAAGGTACATACTTCCATTGTGGTCAGACCAGACATTGGAAGAGGAACTGTGCCAAGTTGCTGGAGGAGCTCAAGAAAAAAAAGGGCAGTGAGACTTCCACTTCAGGTATTTTTGTTATTGAAGTCAATTTATCTACTTCTGCAACATGGGTATTAGATACTGGATGTGGATATCACATTTGTGTAAATGTGTAGGATCTAAAGAGTAGTAGACCATTGACGAAGGGCGAAGTCGACCTACGAGTGGGAAGTGGAGCAAAGGTTGTTGCATTAGCTGTAGCGACTTATTTATTATCTTTGCCCACTGAGCTCGTAACAGAGTTAGAGAACTGCTGTTTTGTGCCTGCTATTAGCAGGAATATCATTTTCGTTTCTTATTTGGACAAGAAAGGTTTTTCTTTTATTATAAATGACAAGTGTTGTTCCATTTATATGAATGATATTTTTTATGGTAGTGCACAATTGAGCAATGGACTTTATGTACTCGATCTCGAAATGCCCGTCTATAACATAAATACAAAGAGGTTTAAATCGAACGATCTGAACCCAACTTTTCTCTAGTATTGTCATTTGGGCCACATAAATGAGAAACGCATCTCCAAACTCCATAAAGATGGATTCTTGGACTCATTTGATTTCGAATCATATGAGACATGTGAATCTTGTTTATTGGGGAAGATGACAAAGGCCCCATTCACTGGATAAGGTGAAAGGGCTAGTGATCTTTTAGGCCTCATACATAGTGATGTATGTGGGCCACTAAACACACTGACTAGAGGCGATTTTCAATACTTCATTACATTTATTGATGATTTCAGTAGATATGGATTTGTATATCTTATGAAGAACAAATCAGTATCCTTTGAAAAGTTTAAAGAATTCAAGAATGAAGTACAAAACCAACTTGGCAAGAGTATTAAAATCCTTCGATCAGATCGAGAAGGAGAATACTTAAGCCAACAATTTGATGATCATCTGAAAGAGTGTGGGATAATATCTCAACTCACTCCACCAGGAACACCGCAATGGAATAGTGTCTCTGAAAGGAGGAACCAGACCTTGTTGGACATGGTCTGATCCAGATGAGTCATGTAGACCTTCTAGGCTCCTTCTGGGGACATGCTCTATTAACAGCAGCTTTCACACTTAACCGTGTTCCATCTAAGACGGTTCAAAAGACATCATATGAGATATGGACTAGGAGACGACCCAGTATATCTTTCTTGAAGATTTGGGGCTGCAAAGCTTATGTGAAACGTCAAGTTTTTGATAAGCTTAGACCTAAATCAAATAAATACTTCTTTGTGGGGTATCCAAAGGAAACCAAGGGATACTTTTTCTATAATCCTACCAAGGGCAAAGTGTTTGTTGCACGGACAGCTGTGTTTCTAGAAAGGGAGTTTATCTCCAAAGGAACCAGTGGGAGAAAGTAGAACTTGAAGAAGTTCAAGTTTCACAAAGCAGCAATGAACCAATGGTGGAAATAAAGCAACCTCCACAAAATGTTGTGGAACAACAACCTGCTCTAGTAGCACAAGACCTGCGTAGGTCTAACAGGATACGCTATCAATCAGAGAGATATGGATTTCTCATGACCCAGTAAGGTGACGTATTGCTCATGGATCAAGATGAGCCTGTGACTTACCAGGAAGCCATTATTAGCCCAGAATCTGAGAAATGGCTTGAGGCCATAAGATCTATAATGGATTCCATGTATGCCAACTAGGTATGGACCTTGATTAACCCACCTAAAGGGGTAAAACCCATTGGGTGCAAGTGGGTTTTCAAGAAGAAAATTGACATGGATGGTAATGTACACACCTTTAAGGCGCGATTGGTGGCTAAAGGTTTCAAACAAATTCATGGTGTAGACTATAATGAGACTTTTTTCCTAGTTGCAATGCTTAAATCTGTTCGGATCTTGCTTGCTATTGCAGCATACCATGATTATGAAATCTGGCAAATGGGTATCAAAACTGCTTTCCTTAATGAAAATCTTCTCGAGGATGTGTACATGACACAACCTGAGGGTTTTGTCACTCCAGAGGATGCTAGAAAGGTGTGCAAGTTGTAACGATCTATTTATAGATTGAAGCAAGCTTCCAGAAGCTGGAATCTTTGTTTTGATGATACAATAAAATAGTTTGGTTTCATCAAGAATGAAGAAGAATCTTGTGTCTACAAGAAGGTTAGTGGGAGCACTATTATCTTTTTGGTATTGTATGTAGATGACATACTACTTATCAGAGATGACATCCCTACCCTACAGTCCGTAAAGACTTAGTTAGGGAACTACTTCTCTATGAAGGACTTGGACGAAGCCACCTATGTGTTAGGTATCAGGATATATAGAGATAGATCACTGAGACTGCTTGGCCTAAGTGAGAGTACATACATAAACAAAGTGTTAAGATGATTTAACATATATGAATCCAAGAAAGGACTCTTGCCTATGTCACACGGTGTAAGCCTATCTAAGGCTCAATCCCCTTCCACCCAGGATGAGAGGGATCGCATGAGCAAGATTCTATATGCATCTGCAATTAGATCTATCATGTATGTCATGTTATGTACTCGACCAGACATCTCGTATGCTTTTAGCATGATGAGTAGGTACCAATCTGATCCCGGTGAAGATCATTGGACTACTGTCAAGAACATCCTTAAGTACTTGAGAAGGATTAAGGATTTGTTCTTGGTATATGGAGGCGAGGAAGAGTTAGTTGTAAAGGGTTACACTGATGCTAGCTTCCAAACCGATAAGGACGACTTCAAATCGCAATCGAGTTATGTTTTTTGCCTAAACGGTGGGGCTGTGTGCTGGAAGAGTTCAAAGCAGGAGACAGTCGCCGATTCTACCATAGAGGTTGAGTATATTGCTATCTTTAATGCAGCAAAGGAGGCCATTTAGATCAGGAAGTTCATTGCTGAACTTGGTGTTATTCCTAGCTTTGTGGACCCAGTGGACCTCTATTGTGATAATAATGGAGCTATTGCACAAGCTAAGGAACCTAGATTTCACCAGTGATCCAAACATATACTTAGGCGCTTTCATCTTATTCGAGAGATCATCGATAAAGGAGACATGAAGATATGCAGAGTACCAACAGATGATAACATTGCTGATCAACTGACGAAGCCTCTTGCACAGCAGAAGCATGAGGGTCATAATAGGTCTTTAAGCATTAGACATATGCCTGATTGGCTCTAGTGCAAGTGGGAGATTGTTAGTGTATGCCCTAGAGGCTGATACATTTGTCTATATTTACATACATTCTATTATGCTTATTTTAATATATGAGGCATTTCATTTATTGTGTTCTTTTTTATAAACATAATAAAGTCCTTAGAATAGTAAGTTTGATACCATAGGTTATCGAGTGGATGACTTGATTGTGAGATCCTTTTGGTTATAACACGATTCTTAAATTTCCCTAGTCAAGTATTATTGTTAATTAGGACAACAATAATACATTAAGACTAGTATGTGCATAGACTGATGACCACATCTCACGGGTCATGGTTATGAGATATCAAGTCTTCACATGGGTAGATATTAGAGTAATGATGTATTGGACTGACCCACCATGAGAACGCTACATGGATCATTACGTGAGTGTCATAAGTAATTCTCATAGTGACAATGGTGTCTGTGGTCTTTTGACCTGAAATCACTACGATTCCTACATGAGGAGTTGTGTGTTTTAATACCATCAAACGTCATCTGTAACAAGGTGATTATAAAGTTAGTTATTGGACATACCACAAATCATGCAGAGGGATGTGAGTGACTTAGATGGGATTTGTCACTCCTACATAACAGCAGCAATATCTTCGGGCCCCCTAATTGAGTGAGACTGCGAAAGGCATGGCCATGCTCAAATAAGTCAATATGAGATATTGATTTCATTTGTTGTTACAAAGTCTACTCTAGTATAAGGAAATGAATGATTAGATTATACAAGGGTGACGCATTCCATGCCTTGTGTTCAATCTAGATATCTTGAAAAAGGGCTAAATGACACGGAAACATTAGTCACCGAAAGGCTATGTCAAATCACTGACATTCTTATTACTTGGGTAGCAGCGATGTGTTGCTAGATACCATTCACTGCTTGTAATATTAAAATGAGATTTTAATATTACTACTAACGTAATAAGAACCTGTAGGGTCAAACACATAGAGCAGACTAAAATTGGAGCAATGGATCCAAGTTGGAGTCGGATTCAAATATGGGCCAGACTCATAACAAATGAGTCTAGGGCTGCACGGCTTACTTTGCTGCTGCTCACACTCACTTAAGGCAGTCACTATTATAAATAGTACTGGTAAGGGACTGCTAATAAATACAATTTTAGAACCCTAGCCGTACCTACAAAAAAGTGAGTCAGTGAGTAATAGGTTTCTTCTCTTCTCTTCGCAGCTAGCACTGTGTGAGAGACGTGAGGCTCCTCTTTACAGACGTTGGAAGTTCATGAGTTTGTTTGTGTGGATACCGCAGAGATATCGTTTCTATTACGGTGTTAGTGATTCACGTCCTTCTTTTTTATCACGCTTCAAGAGGTAAATAATTTAAAAACTCAGATTATGGCTTTTCGCATGGATCCTCGATGGGAATCCTATTTTTCCGCTGCGTGATGTAACTGCAATTCCCAACAATTAAGCCATGTGATCATGCATTATGAAAGTCGTGGTGACTATGTTTATTAAGGCTGTATGCCTAGGAGATTAAATTACACCTTTATGCGGGTGCGACTTGCATAGTGAAAGTCTATGAATGACCTTGGAGGCGTCGGAGCGCAAGTATCCCACAAGTGGCCAGTTAGTAGCTCTATTGTGCCATGGAGACTGTTGTAAGGCACTGACTATCTCGACGAGACACTATTACTATTCTCGATCTGGGGAAGAATGTCTTGTATAAGCCATAATGCGTACGCTGATAAATTTGAAGCACTTGAATTAAGGTTGACGATATACAGACATATCTCTCGATCATTCTCTCTGATGTTTGGTTTTAGCTCCATCGAGTAGGGGTAGGTTCATTGTGCATTTGCACAGTTAGTAGACTTATTGCTGTGATATATTTATATTATTGATTGATAAATATCATGACTGTAATTGTTAACTTTGTACTATATGACTAAATTGTTATTACTGTTTCTTTGCTGCCATACTTGAATGTGATGTAGGGGATCTCACCTCTTTATGATTTTGTTCTGTCCATTCTATTTTATGTTTATGCTCTATAAAGATTTATGATGGCAGCAAGGAGAGATCTACTGGGTTACGTTAGAGTGCAGTTTCATGGAGGCACTAATGCTTGGCGCGTCCATTTGGATATAGAGCGCATAGAGTATTATGGAGATATCACTCTATCTTTGAGTAGGACCTGCCATGGGGTTACTACTTTTTCTTTTTCTGCTACTATTTATCTAGAGTTTTATATGCCTGTAAGGGATTTGTGGGGTGATCTTCACTATTCTCCAAGGGAGGATTCCGAGATATCTTCTGCTCAAACTCCCTTTCGTCGAGACATTCCTCGGCTAGGGAATTTGTCTAATGAGGATTCTGAGGAGGATCCAGTGGAGGACCCTTCCCTTAGGTGTAATGAACTTGGGCCAGTTTAGGTTTATTATGATGGTTGTATTTATGTCCTTTTGGTATGTAAGTATTATGTACTTCTGTTTTCAGTAAACTGTGTATTTATATGTAAAGTGTATTATTCAGATTTCTATGTCTTGTATTCTACTAAGTTTATGCTATCCACGAATAGCATTTTAAAACTCGTATTTTATAACATTAAATCTTAATTATGACTTAGGTAAAATTAAAGCTTTAAAATAAAAGAGTTAGTCTGAAATGTAATTCCCTTCGAAGGGGGTTATATTAGTTGGTATCAGAGCCCAAGTTTGGTCTGTCGAGTTTGTGGTTAGGTTTGTCTTATTTGTGCTGTGTGTTTCTCTGTGTTTGGTTTCCAGAAGGAGATAATATTGCTTGAATGATTGTACTTAATTTTCATTGTATTTTGTTTAGTCTAACATTGAAGAAAGGCAATGGCTCGTGGTACAGGCGCACATGTGGACATAGGACATGGCAATGATGGTATGGCCGTGGCAGCAGCAGTGATGCAAAGAATGACTGATGTAATAGTATAGGAAAATCAGAGGGCTGCTCCACAGCAGGAAGCAATAGCTGAAACTCAGAATTTGTTAGAGTTTCACCGTAATAATCCGCCACAGTTTAAAGATGAATTTGATCTAGAGAAAGCAGATCTTTGGATCAAGGAGTTGGAGAAGATCTTTAGAGGAATAGGATGCATGGATGAAAGGAATGTGGCTTATGCTATTTTCATGCTCGTTGTAGATGGTGAGGACTGGTGGGAAGGAACTCAACAGTTGTTAGAAGATGAAGGAAGGTTTATCATATGGGAAGTCTTTTGGTGCAAATTTCTGGAGAAGTATTTTCCAGCTAGTACGAGGCACACCAAGGTGATGGAGTTCCTCAGACTAAAGCAAGGGGGAATGACCATCAGTGAATATGCTGCTAGGTTTGAAAGCCTATCAAAGTTTTGAAGATACTTTCAGATCCAGCCTGATGAGGAGTGGAAGTGCCAAAAATTCAAGGAAGGTTTGAGGCATAATTTGAAGCAAGCAGTGCTACCTTTGGGAATTAAGAAATTCCCAGCTTTGTTGGACAAGTGTCACCAGATTGAAGAGTTGGACCAATCTCGGGATGCGAGATCCTATAACTTTGAAACATCTCGGTTCCAAAGGGGGAGTAATAATAATGTCAACCGATTCAACCGAAAGCCATATTCGCAGCCACTGGGGAATCAACAGCGACAGCAAATAATTGGAGGAAGTGCTAGTGGCCGTAGATTTGGTCAAACCGTGGCATCTTCACCAAAATGCCTGAAGTGTGGGAAATATCACTTGACAAAGGAGTGTGCGATCAAGGGAATAATTTGTTTTGTTGGTGTATGCCCTAGAGGCCAATACATTTTATGTATTTACATACATTCTATTATGCTAATTTTATATATGAGGCAATTCATTTATTGTGTTCTTTTTTATAAACATAATAAAGTCCTTAGAATAGTAAGTTTGATGCCATAGGACATCAAGTGGATGACTTGATCGTGAGATCCTTTTAGTTACAACACTATTCTTAAATGTCCTTAGTCAAGTATTATTGTTAATTAGGACAACAATAATACATTGAGACTAGTATATGCATAGACTGATGACCACATCTCACGGGTCATTGATATGAGATATCAAGTCTTCACATGGGTACATATTAGAGTAATGATGTCTTGGGTCGACCCACCATGAGAACGCTACATGGATCGTTACGTGAGTGTCATAAGCGATTCTCATAGTGACAATGGTGTTTGTGGTCCTTTGACCTGAAATCACTACGATTCCTACTTGAGGAGTTGTGTGTTTTAATGCCATCAAGCGTCATCTGTAACAAGGTGATTATAAAGTTGGTTATTGGACATACCGCGAATTATGCAGAGGGATGTGAGTGACCTAGATGGGATTTGTCACTTCTACATAACAGGAGCGATATATTCGGGCCCCCTGATTGAGTGAGACTGCAAAATGCATAGCTATGCTCATATGAGTCAATATAAGATATTGATCTCATTTTTTGTTACAAAGTCTACTCGAATATCAGGAAACGAATGATTGGACTATACAAGGGTGATGTGTTCCATGCCTTGTGTTCAATCTAGATATCTTGACAAAGGGACTAAACGACACGGAAACATTGGTCACAGAAAGGTTATGTCAAATCACTGACATTCTTATTACTTGGGTAGTAGTGATGTGTTGCTAGATACCACTCACTGGTTGTAATATTAAAATGGGATTTTAATATTACTGCTAACGTAATAACAACCTGCAGGGTCACACACATAGAGCAGACTAAAATTGGAGCAATGGATCCAAGTTAGACTCGAATTCAAATATGGGCCAGACTCTTAATAGATGGGTCTCGGGTTGCACAGCTTACCTTGCTACTTCTCACACTCACTTAAGGTAGTCACTATTATGAATAGTACTGCTAAGGGGGCTGCTAATAGACATAATTTAGAACCCTAGCCGTACCTATAGAAAAGTGAGTGAGTGAGCGACAGGTTTATTCTCTTCTCTATGCAGCTAGCACTGTGTGAGAGACATGAGGCTTCTCTTGGCGGATGTTGGATGTTCGTGAGCCTGTTCGTGTGGATACTACAGAGACATCGTTTCTATTACGGTGTTGGTGATTCACGCTTCAAGAGGTAAATCAATTAAAAATTCTGATTATGGCTTTTTCGCATGGATCCTCGATGGGAATGTTTTCCGCTGCGTGTCGTATCCGTAAAATTCCCAACATGTTTCAGATGCGAGAAGCCTGGACATATTTCTAGAGACTGTGCTCAACCAAAAACGGAACCTTTCGTTAGTAATGTACATGCATCAAGGCCTCAAGCAAGAGGGAGAATCTATACCATGAGTGGAACAAAAGCCTCCTAATTTGAAAATCTAATCAAGGGAGATTGTGTTATAGGAGGTAACCCTTTAATTGTATTGTATGACTTAGAAGCAACCCATTCTTTTATTGCCTATGACTCTGTGGATCAACTAGGTTTGTCTGTGTCTTCATTACCCTTTGACTTGATAATTGCTACTCCTATTACTAAACCTATTTTTACTTCTCAAGTATACTTAAACTGTTATATTACTATTAGAAATCAGCACTTTTCTGTTAATTTGATTTGTTTACCTCTTTCCCAAATAGATGTGATCTTAGGAATGGATTGGTTATCTTCTAACCATATCCTATTAGATTGTTCCAATAAAACCTTAGTGTTCCTTGAAACTGAGATTTCTAGATTTTTGACAACCAACCAAGTTGAAGCTTCTTTGAGGGAAGGAGCTCAAGGATACATGTTATTGTTTTCCTTAGAAGTCAAGGGTGAGGTGAATGTGAATGCTATTCATGTAGTCAATGAGTTTCCCAAAGTTTTTCCTGATGATATACCCGAGTTACCACCAGAACGAGAGATAGAATTTTTTATCGATCTTGTACTAGGATCTGGTCCTATATCCATGGCACCATACCAGATGTGACCATCAGAATTAGCTGAACTGAAGAAGCAGTTAGAAGAACGGTTGGAAAAGCAATTTGTGAGACCTAGTGTATCACCATGGGGAGCTCCAGTGCTATTGGTTAAGAAGAAGGATGGAACTTCTCCTTATGTATGGATTATCACCAATTGAAAAATATCACAATCAAGAATAAGTATCCACTTCCGAGGATAGATGATTTGATGGATCAACTAAAGGGAGCCACTATTTTCTCTAAGATTGATTTACATTATGGTTATGACCAGATTCGTGTAAAAGTTGAGGATGTTCCCAAGACGGTGTTTCAGACATGCTATTGGCATTATGAATACCTAGTGATGTCGTTCGAGGTGACGAATGCTCCTGCAATATTCATGGATTACATGAATAGGATCTTTTGTCCTTATCTAAATAGATTTGTTGTTGTCTTTATTGACGACATTCTGATATACTCTTAAAGTCAGGAAGAACTTGCTGAACATCTTAGTGTGGTTCTCCAGATTCTGAAAGTGAAGCAGTTGTACGCCAAGTTGTCAAAGTGCGAGTTTTGGTTAGAGGAAGTTCAGTTTTTGGGTCACGTGATTTCAAAGGAAGGAATTGGGGTGGATCCGTTGAAAGTTGAAGCAGTTCTTAAATGGGAAAGACAGAAAATCGTAACAGAGATCCACAGTTTTGTGGGGCTAGCCAGTTATTACCAAAGATTTATCAAGGGAATTTCCAAGATAGCAGGACCTCTTACCCAGCTTACAAGAAAGAATCAAAGTTTTGCATGGACTGATGCATATGAAGAGAGTTTTCAAAAGTTGAAGAGACGATTGACTACTTCACCAGTATTGAGTTTACCTGATCCCAATGAACCTTTTGAAGTATATTGTGATGCTTCGCATCAGGGTTTAGGCTGTATACTTATGCAGAACAGAAAGGTAGTAGCATATGCTTTGAGACAATTGAAAATGCATGAAAAGAACTACCCTACACATGATTTGGAGTTAGCTGTTGTTGTGTTTGCATTGAAGATTTGGAGACATTTTTTGTATGGAGCAACATTCAACATTTTCAATAATCATAAGAGTCTGAAGTACCTGTTTGACCAGAAGGGGCTGAATATGAGGCAAATGAGGTGGTTAGAATTTTTGAAAGATTATGATTTCCAACTTCAGTATGATCCCGAGAAAGCAAATGTCATAGCAGATGCTTTGAGTAAGAAGATACTTAGTGTCTCTGCTATGATGATCAAGGAAAGAGAATTAATAGAGCAATTTAGGGATATGTAATTTTCTGTGGAATCGGCACCAGGAAGACTTTGCTTGAACATGGTTACTATTTCAAATGGATTCATGGAAGAAATTAGAGATAAACAAAGAAACGATCAGTATTTACGAGATCAGATAGAGCTAGTGAAGCAAGGTACTGTATCAGAATTTAAGGAAGGACCAGATGGAATTCTAAAGTTCAGAGATAGAGTTTGTATACTAAGTGATTTAGAACTTAGGAGGTTGATTCTCGATGAAGCCTATAAAACCAAGTTAAGTATGCATCCAAGAGCGACCAAGATGTATCAAGATTTGAAACAGTTATATTGGTGGCAAGGAATGAAGAGAGACATAGCCAAGTATATAGCATCTTGTCTAGTATGTCAGAAAGCTAAAATTGAGCATAAAAAACCTTCAGGAATGTTACAACCTTCGGCTATTCCAGAATGGAAATGGGATGGCATTGCAATGGACTTTGTGGTCGGACTGCCAAAGACTCGAAAGGGTTATGATTCCATATGGGTGATCGTGGATCGACTTACGAAGTTAGCATATTTCTCACCCATTAACATAAGGTATTCAATGGAGAGATTGACTCAGGTGTATATTGGTGAAATTGTTAGACTTCATGGTGTACCCTCTAGTATTATTTCTAATTGAGACCCAAGATTTACATCAAGGTTTTGGCAGAGTCTGTAAGAAGCTATGGGGACAAAACTTCATCTAAGTTCTGCTTATCATCTGTAAACATATTGTTAATTAGAGAGAACAATTCAATCGTTGGAAGATCTATTAAGAGCTTGTGTTTTGGAACAGATTGGAGTTAGGATGAATTCTTACCTTTAATTGAATTCACTTATAACAATAGTTTTTACTCAAGCATAGAGATGGCACCCTATGAGGCTTTATATGGACAAAGGTGTAAAACGCCTTTGTACTGGTACCAGGATGGGGAAAATCTTATGATAAGACCCGAACTTGTACAACAAACAACAGAAAAAGTTAAGGTGATCCAAGAAAAGATGCGGACAACTCAGAGTCGACAGAAGAGTTATGCCGACAAGAGAAGGAGACCCATTGAGTTTAAGGAACGTGAACATGTGCTTTTGAGAGTCACACCCACGATTGGGGTCGGTTGGGTTATTGAATCTAGAAAGCTCACTCTAAAATTCATCGAACCGTATCAAATTCTTCGTCGGATAGGTCCAGTAGCATATCAAATAGCTTTGCCACCTTTTCTTTCTAACCTTCATAATGTCTTCCATGTATCGTAATTGCAAAAATATATTCGTGATCCAAACCATGTCATATTACTGATATAGTACAATTAAAAGAGAACTTGACCTTTAAGACACTTCTTGTTAAGATCGAAGATAAGAGAATGAAACAACTCAGAGGAAAAGAAATTGCCTTAGTAAAGGTAATCTGGAATGATGTGACTGGAGATGCACCATGAGAATTAGAAGACAGAGTGAAGGAGCAGTATCTACAGTTGTTCTAAGGTATCATAATTTCGAGGATGAAATTCTTCTTCGAAGGGAAGAGTTATAACACCCTAAAATTTCATTTCCTGTTATTTGTGTTTTTTTGTGATTTTTGTGAATTGTTTGTTTTATTTGATTATTTTATTATTATTTTTGGTCTTCTGTGTATTTGAGGCAATGCCAGAAAAATAAAAAAAAAATTGGGGCCAAAAAATTTTTGACTACTCACATGGGACCGAGGGAGCTTACTAAACCCGAAACCGGGAACAGATTTCAAAATTTTTTTTTTGAGATTTTATTTGACTAATAAAATATAGGTACGTTCTATTGTCCATTAGACAATAAATATTAGTTTTGCTAGTAGTAGTCTTTGTCTATTGGGTAATAGCTACTGGTAAATATCTAGTTCGATGACTAGTCATGAGCCTAGTCATAACCTTTTATCTTTTCTTTTCATGACTCACTTGTTTTTTGAGCTAATGAAGAAAGCTTCCAAGGGAAGCTTGTTGGAGTCAAGTTTAGTGACTTTGAATTTTTGTGTTGCACCAATAGGAGGAAAACTTCCAAGACAAGCTTGGAGAGAATCTTGGAGGAGAAGCTTTATCCACCAACACCCTTGAGGCCCAAGGCCAAGGGGGAGCTTCTAGGACAAGCCTTGTGACCAAAATAGTTTCTTATCACTCTTAAGTCTATCTTGTCTTGCTTTTGAGAAATAATATACCAAAAACTCTCTCTTTTTCTCTCCTTTGTGAATCTCGGCCAACACACCAAAATCACCCTTCAATCTTGTTCATTTCTAAACAATCTCATTTCTTGAATCTAAACACCATTTTGAGACACTCTCATGTTGTGAGTTTCTTCAAAATCATCCATCTTTAATCTCTTTCTCAAAGCTTGAAGTTTGAAGGTTCTAGGTGAAGTTCCTTATCTTCATTTCTAAGTTTAATTTTCAAGTTCTAGACCATAATCTTGATTCATGGTCATCTTGTTTCAAGCCCTAGATGTTGATGATTATATGTTTGATTTGTTTTAAGGATCTTTTTGGACAGAGAAGCTTTTTCAAGAAGACAACAAGGATTTTTGATCATCATCTAAAGTAAGAGGGAGATTAACCTCATCAACCATCTTGGTGGTGAGAAACAAGTTTGTGGTTTGTTGGCAAAAAATCTATGTGAGGATTTATTCACTTGATTGTGTGAATTTAATGATTTATGTTTGTTTGGCTATGTGTGACTATATGATTGTTATAGTATGCATGAGATTGTTATAGTAGGAATTGATGATTGAAATGCTTTGTATGCTTTGAATCATGTGTGAAAGGCAAGCTTTGTGGTCCTAAAGACCACCTATGGCTCATGGCTATCTAGCCCAAAGAGGGGTATCCAAGGTAAAAAATGTTTTATTAATTGAAAACTTAGATGATTAGAGGACTAGAATAGGATTTAAGGATTTATAAGTTAAGAAGAAGATGAACAAAGTTTTGTTATTTGAAATGGATTAATTTTTGGTCATGATAATAGAAATAGGTTTTGAAGGATGATTTGAAATTTAAAGTATTTTGTTTAAGTGAGTTTTTAGTATAAGCAAAGGAAAAAGATTTTTGAAATGTCTTAATTAATTAAAATAATATAGTTTTATGAAAAACATTAGGAAATATCACCTAAAGGAGATTTGGTAAGAAAGTATTAGGATTAAGGTTCAAATTTTATATTAAACACGGAAATTCTCAAAAAGTAAGTTTAGAATGTTTTATGTGATTGAAAAGCATTGACAAAACCTTACGAGATTTTAAAAAATGTTAGTTTTTGAGTTACGCGATTGAGAAAATGTTTTGAAATCTTTACACAATTGAAAAATGACGTAAAATTTTATGTGATTTAGTGACGTAACAAAAAGTGTTATGCGTTTGTGTTAGAATAGTGAAAATGCTTTGTATCTGAGAAAAGTAGTAGTTTTACTGTCAGGCCGACGTACTGGACCTGGAGACGTCAGTTGACGGGTTAAGCCTAGTGGTGGCTTGTTTTGGATTGGAATTTATGTAATTATTGATTTGCTGATTTATTAAGCCAGGTGATTGTCGCGACCGTAAATCGCGGCGGGATAAATAGCAACTCAAATGATTTTAGAAAATGAAAATGGAAAATGGAGTCGCCACCAATTTTATTTGAATTTGGAAAAATTGGAAAACCTCTCTTTGAAAATGGTCTTTAAAACCAAATTGGATTCGGAAGTCGGTTATGCTTAGGGAAGGGTGGAAACTTAATCCCACTTGCACCCTAACACACCCGTCCTCAGACGGTACCTTAAGTCAATTATGCAATTTCTTAATAATCTTTGAAAATATTTATTTTACCCCTTTTTGCAAACATTGTAACTAAAAAACCGAAACCACAAAATTATGAAAATTTAATTTTGGCTTGACAGAAGTGAAATTCTGCTCCTACGTATCCCCTGGTGCAATAGGGAACTCAAAGTTACGTAGTTCTTTAGAAAATATTGTGGGTTGGTTGATTTTATAAAAAAAATTGAGAAATTTGAATCAACAAGCCGTCGCGGCTCAGTTATTCAAATTAATGATTAAAATTTGTCAAAAACTTTTATTTAAAATTTGTCAATTAGCGTTTTAACTAAAAAATAAAAAACATGATGTAAATTATCAAGCTGTCGCAACTCAAATATTTACAAAATATAAAGGTTAGCAAGCTGTCGCAACTCAGATAACCCATTTTTATTCCCCCCCTTTTTTTTTAAAAAAACTTTTAATTATTTCTTTGTTTATCATTTTTAACTCCCAAAATCTAGCCCAACAAATTGATAATAAATGAAAAAATAAAGGAACAAGGAAACGTAAAAGAAAACCAAGAAACAGATAACCCAAAACTGAGAGATTCAACAGGAAGGACCTCGTTTACGATCAAATTAGCAGGGGAGGTGGTGGCTTCTTCGGCCGACGGCCGAATTGCTTTCTCAAGTCCGACGGTCGGGAGTCGCTTTCGAGGTCCGACGGCCGAGTACAAGGTTGCTCAATAAACACTGGTAGTGCAAGAGGTGACTCGTAGGGAGTGACTGGGTATTGACTCGACGGTCGATCACCTGGTTGAAGGATTTGGTAACCGATCCGACGGTCAGTTGGAAAGGATCTAGAATTCGACGGTCAGTTGGAAAGGATCTCGGGTCGGTCGGTGAGGTTGATTGGTGAGGTTCGACGGTCGGTTGGAAAGGATCTGTGGTGAGGTTCGACGGTCGGTTGAAAAGGATCTGGGGTCGATCAGTGAGGTGGATCTTGTTTCTGAGGTTCGACGGTCGGTGAGAGAAAGTTTTAGGGTTCGACGGCCGAGTTGGAGGTTGGTGGATGGTGATGGAGTTTGGATGGGTTGTTGGTGAGGTTGCTTGGTGAGGATGGTGACCGGTGTGGTTCGACGGTCGGTTGGAAGGAGTTTGGTTAATGGTGTGAAGGTTTGGATGGCTTGTCGGTAAGAGGAGTGGAACTCACGCCGTTCGACGGTCGAATTGGAGATGAAAGTGGATGGTAAAGTGAAGGATCTGGCTTCTATGCAATCCGACGGTCGGTGAGGAAGGTTGATGGATTCGACGGTTGAATGAGGGGATGGCTCGTCGGTGAGAAGAGTGGAACTCACGGTTCGACGGTCGAATTGGAGAATGTAGGTGATCTTGCTTTTGGGGTCCGACGGTCGGATGTGATGGAGTTTGTGCTTGAGTTCGACAGTCGGAAAGGGGAAGGATGTGGCTCTTTGGATTTCGACGGTCGATGTATGTGATGGTGTTTGAAATGTGATTTGGAGATTTGAGAGGTAGATGGTCTGGTTTGTGGGATGGTTTCGACGGTCGGGTTAGAGGTGAAGGTGGGCTTTGTGAAGTTGGTCGAGGGTCACAATGGTATGGTTCGATGGTCGAGTTGGAGGTGAAGGTGGGCTAGTAACTGGGGTGGTTCGACGGTCGAGTTAGAGGTGAAGGTGGGCTTTGTGAAGTTGGTCGAGTGAGGGATGGATTTGGTTTAAAGGATTACGGCCCGACGATCGGTTGTGATGTGGTCTTATGGTGGCGGAAGGTGATGAGAATGGGGTGAAGTTTGGAGGATCCGGGGTTCAACGGTCGGTTGAAAGGCGATGGCTTTCGTGCGGTCCGACGGTCGGATGAGAGGATGGATTCGACGGTCGGTGGGAGGTTGATGGCGAGAAAATGCTTGGGTGATGGAAGGTGGATGCCAAGGAAGCTTGCTGCCGTGGATGATAGTTTGATGGCTGATGGTAGGTGAAGGAGAGGAAGATGAATATTGATAATGAAGATGAAGGGGAATGGGTAAGCTCGTCGGTATCAGTGCAGAATGCTCACGGTTGAAGCTTAGAGAGAAGGTGATGATGAGTTGATTAGGTTGGTGTGCTTGAAGAATCCTGGTGAAGGTTGGTCTTTGAAAGTTTTCTATCAGCCTCCGATGGAGAGATCCCCCCTAAGGTCTTGAAGTTGGTCCTCTCTTATTAGTTGCTAGCAGCCAGGTGATAATGGAGTGGGTGAATCAGTGAGAGAGTAGGTGCAATTAGTGAGAGAATCTGTTTGTTCAGTAGTGCAAGTGGGAAACTAAGTGGGGGAACAAAAACTATGCACTGTGGAAAAAGAGAATGAGAGGCAAAAGTGCTTGTCCCCTCATTCATAGTTGGTGATCTTTGCCTGCATGGCTAAAGAAAAAAAATGATTTTTATCCCAACGAAAAAAAACAAATCTTTTTATTTTTATTTTTTATTATTTTCTTTTTTTTTTCATTTTTTTTTTTTTTTTTTTATTTTTCATTTTCTATTATATTTTGGGCTTATGTATTTGGGTTAAAAAGATGGGTTAAAAAAAGGATTACAAAAATCTTTTTTATTATTTTTTTCTCTTTTTTTGTTTCTTTTTTATTATTTTTTAGTCCTGGTCAAAATTGGGTGTTCTGATTGCCCCTCTTTACTTGTTTCTTATTAGATAAAAAGGAAAATTGTGTTTTTTCATTTTATCGTCGTAAGAAACGAGTAAAGAAATGAACTCCAATTTTGTCCGGCAATGCATGAAAGGATAAATGCAAAACAATGAAAAGAAATTAGAATGCATGGAGTCAATGCGCTCAACAGAAAGTAAAAAAAAAAAAAAATGGGCGACCGAGTCCCGAAAGCCAATGGGCAATCAAGGCTCCGAAATTTAAAAGACAAGGGGCTTGACGAGAATTTAAAAACAAATGAGTTTAGCCTGAATTTGAAAGACAAAGTGGGCTTGGCCCAATTTGAGAGAAACGGCTTGGCCTAATTTAAAAAAGCGATGGGCAGCGAATTTAAAAGACAATGGGCTTGGCCCAGACTTGAAGACGATGTGGGCTTGGCCCAATTTGAGAAACGATGGGCTTGGCCAACTTGAGAGACAATGGGCTTGGCCCAATTTAAAAGACGATGGGCTTGGCCTGCAATTTAAAAGACAAATGGGCTTGGCCCGCAATTTAAAAGACACGATGGCTTGGCCTTAACTTGAAGAGATGGGCTTGGCCTGAACTTGAGAAAATGGGCTTGGCCGTAATTTGAGAGATAGTGGGCTTGGCCCCGAATTTAAAAGACAATGGGCTTAGCCTGCAATTTAAAAGACATGGGCTTGGCGGTGAAAACTTGAGAGACAAGTGGGCTTGGCCCGACTTGAGAGACAGCGGGCTTGGCCTGCAATTTAAAAGTCATGGGCTTGGCCTGAACTTAAAAGACAAAGGCTTGGGCCAACTTGAGAGACAATGGGCTTGGCCTTGGGCTTGGCCTGCACTTAAAGACGATGGCTTGGCCCGAAATTTAAAAGACAAGTGGGCTTGGCCAGATTTAAAAGACAAGTGGGCTTGACCCAATTTAAAAGACAATGGGCTTGGCCAATTTAAAGACGATGGGCTTGGCCCCGACTTGAGAGACAAAGGCTTGGCCCAATTTGAGAGACAATGGGCTTGGCCCAAAATTTAAAAGACAATGGGCTTGGCCCAGACTTGAGAGACAAGGCTTGGCCTGAAATTTAAAAGACAATGGGCTTGGCCCAGACTTGAGAGACAATGGCTTGGCCAGAATTTGAGAGACGATGGGCTTGGCCAGATTTGAGAGACATGGGCTTGGCCCGTACTTTAAAAGACAAATGGGCTTGGCCCGATATTTAAAAGACAATGTGGGCTTGGTCGTAATTTAAAAGACAAGAGGCTTGGCCTTAATTTAAAAACAATGGGCTTGGCCAATTTAAAAGATAGTGGGCTTGGCAATTTAAAAGACACGGGCTTGTAATTTAAAAACAAGGCTTGGTCCGAAATTTAAAAGACAATGGGCTTGGCCCGAAATTTGAAAGACGGTGGGCTTGGCCCAGAATTTGAGAGACAGTGGGCTTGGCTCAGAATTTAAAAGACAATGGGCTTGGCCCGAAATTTAAAAGACAGTGGGCTTGGCCCAATTTAAAAAGCGATGGCTTGGCCCAATTTAAAGACATGGGCTTGGCCCAACTTAAAGACGATGGGCTTGGCCCCAATTTAAAACAATGGCTTGGCTGAATTTAAAAGACAGTGGGCTTGGCCCAAAATTTAAAAGACAATGGGCTTGGCCCAAAATTTGAAAGACGGTGGGCTTGGCCCAGAATTTGAGAGACAATGGGCTTGGCCCAATTTGAGAGACATGGGCTTGGCCCAATTTAAAACGTGGGCTTGGCCCGTAATTTAAAAGACAATGGCTTGGCCCAATTTAAAGACATGGGCTTGGCCCGCAATTTAAAGACAACGGGCTTGGTCTAATTTAAAAGACAAGCTGGGCTTTCGAAATTTAAAAGACAATGGGCTTGGCCCGAAATTTGAAAGACGGTGGGCTTGGCCCTAATTTGAAAGACAAATGGAATAAGCATCTTGATCTAAAAGTTTTTTTTTTATTTTCTTTTCTTTGTTTTTCCTTTGCTTTTCTCTCATTTTTCTCTTTTTTTTCTCTTTTTCTTTCTTTTTTCTTTTCTTTTTTTTTATTTTTTTTTTTTTTCTTATTTTCTAAATTTTATTTAAAAACATTTGAACCAAGGACGACTTTGGAAATCTTTGACCACTCAAACTTTATTCACATGCTTTTCTTCCTTAGACCCTTCTGTTCTTTCCTTCTTCTTCTCCTTTCCTTCTTTTTCTTTGTTTTTCACTTTCAACTCTCCTTCCAAGAAATGGGATGAACCATTGCTTGATTGATTCCTTGAGAGAAAATTTTGCCCCAGTGTTTAACCTTGTCTCTTATTTAGTTGATTCCCTGCAACTGCTTGATAACTCAGTCCTTGTCTGCATTGCTACTTCCTTCAACACAGCTTCTCCTTAATCCTTCAAATTTTTTTTTTCAAGTACCTCCTCTTCCATCAATTGGGATTTCCAAGATCTCTTCGATCTGAATTGGTCAATAAGAAATTACCAAGTAGATGGTCAAATCATGGTGTTGTACTCATGGTCACTTTACTCAAGCATTATGTCACGTACACTCATGAATTCAAAAAGTACAACAGAAAGAAACGAACAACTTCAGATTGTTCTTAGAAGTTTGACTACAGAAAGGATATTATTTACAACGGTTAAAGACACAAGAAATGAAATAGCAAGAAAATCAAAAGATTTTTTTTTTCGCTTGAGTCAAGATTCGACAACTGGACATCATTAATTATCAAACACCCCCCACACTTACTCTTTTGCACGTCCTCGAGCAAAACAGAAAAAAATTGACTCAAAAGTTAAACATTCTAAAAGACTCAATTTCTAATAATATTTAAGAATGAAGATCAATTAATAATTCAAGTAATCAAACATTCATGAGGCAACACATCTTCACATCTCAAATCAACAAGCAAGGATACTTCAATTAAAAAACATGAGTAAAGAATGATAGATCCTCACGCAGAATTTACTCTCAATCTCTCAAGTGTTTAAAAGGTAGGTGTTTCACTCAATTCGACCCATGAAAATTTCACTACCATATGCTTGCTTATTTTCTACTTCTCCACTACTCAAAACACATGTATACACAAATCATGAGGACTTTATTCAAGGTTATAATGGGGTCAAGGTAAAGGTGGAAATAATATGGATATGTCAAGTTAAATACCAAAGAGAATAGAAGAGCATTATGATACAGTTAGAGTGGAGAAGATGTTTGAGAACATTCGTCTAACTTTCCCACGATTTTCTTAGTTTTTTCTCATACAGAACAATGACCAATATCTAACTAATGTTTTGTTAAAGATCAATTGGTAGATTGAATTCCTTTAGGCTTGAACATTCTCCTTCTATTCCTGTTATTTCCAATCATCCACCCTCATTCTAGGTATGAATATATCACATGGTGCATTCTTTTGATTGTAGCAATAATCACTCTCTTTTTTTTTTTTTTATAGAAACATATTTTCTTTTTCCTTTTTTTTTTTCTTTTTCTTTCTTTCTTTTTTTTTTTTTTTTTTTTTTTATATATAACCAATCTGCACATGCACCCCACACTTGTTCAAGGACTCATCAAATAACAAAGTCAATGCTCTCTTATTCCCTAAGGTTGGGTTAGAACATGGTTTTTCATTTAAGGCACGTAATGAGTTAGAAACAAAGAATGGTCAAATAAGCTCAAAGGGGTTAAGCAAAGGAAAATATGCAAGGTTGGCTATTTGGCTCAACTGGCTAAGAAAGAGGGCCTCAATCATGTTCATGCATGCAAGTGAAACGTAGCCTCAAAAAGAATCAAAGCAAGTTCTAGAGTGATCATTATCATGAGTGAAAATCACACAAGAAAGAAGAGAATGGCATAAATGTTGAATCCATCCATTAGGCTCAAGATCTCACAAGATATAGTTCTATCATTCTCGGTCCACCAATTCAACATCCATAACCAAACATATGATTTTTAAGAAAGAAGACAATTTACTCAATCATGCAAATTTTCCCGAATTTCAATTGCTACTTCCACACAAACTAGTTATCTACCCCAACTAAAATGCGTCTCAAGAGTAAAATTTACTCCCTACTCGCCATCCTTAATCGGTTTAGAAAATTACCGACAAACATATAAACATATTAATACATGCACACACATTTTTTTTTTTTTTTTTTTTTTTTTATTTTTTTTGTTTTTTATATTTAGGCACACAACGATCCTTCCCCCAACCGGATCATAACATTGTCCTCAATGTGAAAGAGAGATATAGAAAAAAGGAAAACAACCTGATAAGAAGTGAATCAACGCCCAGTAGAAAAGATGCACAATACACACACCTTTTTTTGTTTTTGTTGTTTTTTTTTTGTTTTTATATATTTAGGCACACAACGATCCTTCCCCCCAACCAGATCATAACATTGTCCTCAATGTGAAAGAGAGATATAGAAAAGAGCAAAACAACCTGATAAGAAGTGAATCAACGCCCAGTAGAAAAGAAGCACACAGTCAGTGCTGCATTGGACCCTGATAAGAAGTGAATAGAACTTTAGTACTTCCACAATTTAATACTAATTACTACCCTACTACTCCTTACTCTGCCACCAATTGAGATGCGTCTCAAGATAAAAATTACTCCTTACTCTGCCATCCCTATTTACTTTTGTTGTTAATCGATGACAAACACAACAAACATATTAACAAACACACTTTTTGAATTTTTTTTTGGTTTTTTTGGTTTTTTTTTGTTTTTTTGTTTTTTTTTTTTATATTTAGGCACACAACGATCCTTTCCCCCAACCAAATCATAACATTGTCCTTAATGTTAAAATATAGATGAGTAAAGGATAGAATAAAGTACCTGTTGGAGAAAGCGGACACAAATTTAAATGAAACAAAGTACAATAAAATCAAACCGATTAAAGAGAAAGTGTCGATCCTGCTTGCTTTTCTTGTTACTTCCTTCTTCGTGCTTCCTATTGACCAATCTATTCGAGCCAATACCTTATCAGTACATACTCAAAAGCTTCCAATTTATCAATGAGCTCATCAATAGTGGAGGCGAGAGATAAGAAGTTGTCTTCTTAGAAGGAGTGATAAATTTCGTCACGACTTTGTCAAGAAAAAAAATAACAAAAGGTCAAAGAAATTATTAACATTCAACAAACCAATGGGTTTATGGTGGATGTTCGATTCACCCAAGAGACAATTTGAAAAATTTCTTCCAAAGTACCAAAACCTCCCCGGTAAGACAAGAAATGCATCGAATTGTCAACCATTATTTTCATGCGTCCATGCATGGATGTTACCTGAATTTCTTCTCCAACTGTCTTGCCAGTGATGTTATTTTCAGCTAAAGGTTTAGGAATAACACCTAAAACCTGACTGCCTCCTATAAGAGCAGCAAGTGAAACAGCCCCCATTAACCCACGACAACCTCCCCTATATACAAGATGAATATTCCTCGCAGCAAGTGATCGACCAAGAGTGCTAGCTGCGTTTACAAACTCTAATCCTTTCCCATAACTTGACCCACAAAAAACACAGACATTTTTTAGGTTACGATAGCAGTGCCCCATTCTATACCCTTCTTCTCTTTGAGTGTTTCTGAGTTGAAGATGAAGGAGAAAATGGAGTGTTTAAATAAGAAAAAGAATGGAAAGGGAAATAATTGCACCTAGAAGGGTAGGTCGGCTGTTGTCAGAAAAGGTTGAATTTAAGAAACATAAAAATCTATTTTTTTTTGTGTTATTTTTTTTTAAAAACTTTTTTTTTTCAAGAAAATCATCAGGGTAAAGAAGTCTAGAAACCCCCGAAGGATCCTATCCAAAAGATCGTCTGTCCAAAACCAAAATTCAACAAAATCATACAAAGATAAAATAATAACAAATGATTACATACCTTTATGTACAGGTTTCATGGCAGATCTTTATACTGCGCGTCATGAGTGCAATAATACCAAACGGCCTCACCAATCTGGGCATTCTTCTCCCTCCCGCTTGTGGGATATTTTGGATTGAGCTACGACGCCACTAATTAAAGTGCGTAAATCGACAGACTACCACCAACGACCACGGCCAAGTGAGAGGTCGCCATTTGAAGAGCCCATGGCATTAAATCACAGGATTCACTCAGGCATTGTCACGCGAGAATGCAAACACGAGACGCTTCTTTCGTCCATCAAGAAGCGAGCCTTTGGTTAAAACTTGGGAATGCTTGCGCGGCTCTGCGAGAGCATGGCATACGAACCTTATTTACCGACCGGCGTGCGAAGGTCCACCCGAGTCAATGACGGGTCTGCCACTCCACTGGCAGGGGCTCCTAATCTAATTAAAGACCAAGTACAACCGAAGTTTCGCCCTTTTTTCATTTTTTCATTTGTTTTTTCATTTTTTTTAAAATGTACAAGATAATATATACATGTTGTTGTGATTGTGGCTCACATCTTCCTCTCGTTTCACGTCCAGAAACGGCTTAAACGCCTTCTATGAGTCGAGGATAAGCTTCCCATCTAGTTTTCTTATAAATTGGCAAACAGGGTCTTTTTGAGTCAGATTCCCAAGACTGTAATGCTCTTGCTCGTCCTTGAAGAGATTCCACAAACTAAGAAGTTCACGCTGCACAACTCCGCAAGAATGCATCTCAAGAGTCAATAAGATATTATCTAATGACTCCTTACTCAGTCCATTCTTAATGAAGAATATTTTATCTTCTCTATTTACAGAAACCATCCCCAAAGAGTGACATCACGTGTTGCAATTCCATCGTGCACACTTGTAACAAACTTTCATTCTTTTTGCTCTTCTCCTTTTTGAAAATGAACTTTTACCGAGACCAGGCATGTATGGGACAAATGAATCTGAAGATTCACCAGCTAAACGAACCTTTGCTTCGATTATCCAGCGTATATCTTCTGGGATGCCCTTATACATTAACAATCTCAGTCTTTCACGCCTAGCTTCATAGACTTTTGTTAGAGCATTTAGAGGAAGAGAAGGAAAATATTTTCTTAGATTTGAGAGAATGACATCCATTTTGAAAGGAGAAGAAATCAGTTATTATGGGAAACTGAAAAACAAACCGACTT
The DNA here is from genome assembly GCA_029884595.1 of Ormosia semicastrata. Lineage (NCBI taxonomy): Eukaryota > Viridiplantae > Streptophyta > Magnoliopsida > Fabales > Fabaceae > Ormosia > Ormosia semicastrata. The sequence continues at coordinate 86,246,018 of JAQQTO010000060.1, forward strand.
GAGAGTCACGGAGTACCGTTATCCGCCATTTAACCGGCAACACAGAGAACTCAACAACTTGATGTTCCAGAAATGGTTGAGTCTTGGTCCATTAACTTTAAGCGTATTACCATTCTTAGGATTCTCAATGTCTATGGCCCCATAAGATACACGTGTTTGACAACAAAAGAACCGCGCCTCCTAGATCTCAATTTTCTAAGGAGTAGGTGCGGATGGGAATCTTAAAGCAAAACTTTATTGACAAATTTCCGCAACTTTTACAAAAGGTGTAACAGACCTTGAATAAAGAAGGCCAATAAAATCTATACTGTAAGATTCTCGCATAGCTTGTTGTCTCCACATGCTTCCGATTAATGGCACTACCTACCTCATTGTCCTGCACACAAATTTGTTTTTTTTTTTTTTTCTTTTTTTTTTTTTTTTTTTATTCATAACGCGGATGGAGAAGACGGTAACATCATACAAGGAATGTCATGCATAAAATGAGATGAATGAAATGAAAACATTTTCTTTTCAAATGCATGGAATGAAATGCATGATTTTTTTTTATATATATTTTTTAGAATGCTAAAGATGCCATGCATGAATTTTTTTTTTTTTATGAAAATGCCTGATTTATTTTTCATTATTATTATTTTTTTAAATGCTAAGGATGGCATGAAAATGCATGATTTTTTTTTTAAGAATGCTTGGAGTGTCATGAAAATGCAAGTTTTTTTTTTAAAAGGTTATAAAAATGCAAGATGATTTTTTTTTTTTTAAGAATGTAAGAAAATGTATTTTTTAAGTTTTTTTTTTTCAAGAATGGATGGCATGAGGAAAGAAGAAGTACGCTCCTTTTTGTGTCCTAATGAGGTTGCCTTAAACTTGGGAATTCCATCCTAAGGATCTAAGAGTCTTTCTGGTTTGTGATAATTTCCATAGGGTGGCTTTTCTATTTTAAAGATCTCTAGAGCCAAGTCCTATTTCAGAATGTTGACCACGAAATAGTGGGTAAACCAACTAGGTGTGGGACATTCATGAAAAGCGCACTCTAGATGAGGTTTTCGCGATAACCAAACAGAAGTACATCCAAAATGGCTACCACTACGCAACCTCTACTTAACTTAGGCTTCACTCGGACCGGGTATAGGGCCCCCACTCGAATGTGTGTGCTTTACGTGTAGATGCGTGGTGGGTCTTTGAGCGTACAAACCTCGTATAAAAATTTAAAAAGAAACTACCCCCAACTGCAAAAAACATATATACAATAGCAGCAAAGAATCATCTATCCTAAGGTTTCAACAATTATGCACAAATATATACAAGTAACAATATACATAAGATAATGCTATCAGATATTTACATAAAACAAAAATAAATAAAATCCATTTACAAACAAAAAGAAAACAAAAAACGAAGATAAAAGGGGTAAAATAAATAAATAAAATTATTAACAATTTGCACAACTAACAACAACAGGCTTGACTCTCCCAATGTCCCCAGTGGAGTCGCCATCTGTCGCGAAAGTAAATCGCGGCGGGATAAATAGCAACTCAAATGATTTTAGAAAATGAAAATGGAAAATGGAGTCGCCACCAATTTTATTTGAATTTGGAAAAATTGGAAAACCTCTCTTTGAAAATGGTCTTTAAAACCAAATTGGATTCGGAAGTCGGTTATGCTTAGGGAAGGGTGGAAACTTAATCCCACCGCACCTAACACACCCGTCCTCGGACAGTACCTTAAGTCAATTATGCAATTTCTTAATAATCTTTGAAAATATTTATTTTACCCTTTTTGCAAACATTGTAACTAAAAAATGAAACCACAAAATTATGAAAATTTAATTTTGGCTTGTGAAGTGAAATTCTGCTCCTACGTATCCCCTGGTGCAATGGGGAACTCAAAGTTACGTAGTTCTTTAGAAAATATTGTGGGTTGGTTGATTTTATAAAAAAAAATTGAGAAATTTGAATCAACAAGCCGTCAGCGGCTCGGCTTATTCAAATTAATGATTAAATAGGTGAAACTCGCGCGCATAGAGACGTCACCCATTGATTATCAAATTTGTCACAAAACTTTTATTTAAAATTTGTCAATTAGCGTTTTAACTAAAAATAAAAAACATGATGTAAATTATCAAGCTGTCGCAACTCAGATATTTACAAAATATAAGGGTTAGCAAGCTGTCGCAACTCAGATAACCCATTTTTATTCCCCTTTTTTTTTTTAAAAAAAACTTTTAATTATTTCTTTGTTTATCATTTTTAACTCCCAAAATCTAGCCCAACAAATTGATAATAAATGAAAAAATAAAGGAACAAGGAAACGTAAAAGAAAACCAAGAAACAGATAACCCAAAACTGAGAGATTCAACAGTAAGGACCTCGTTTACGATCAAATTAGCGAGGGATGGTGGTGGCTTCTTCGGATTCGACGGTCGAATTGCTTTCGAAGTCCGACGGTCGGGAGCGCTTTACGAGGTCCGACGATTCGAGTACAAGGTTGCTCAATAAACCCTCGGTAGTGCAAGAGGTGACTCGTAGGGAGTGACTGGTATTGACGACTCGAGTCGGTGGTTGAAGGATTTGGTAACTGATCCGACGGTCGGTTGGAAAGGATCTAGAATTCGACGGTCAGTTGGAAAGGATCTCGGGTCGGTCGGTGAGGTTGATTGGTGAGGTTCGACGGTCGGTTGGAAAGGATCTAGGGTGAGGTTCGACGGTCGGTTGAAAAGGATCCGGGGTCGATCGGTGAGGTGGATCTTGTTTCGAGGTTCGACGGTCGGTGAGGAGAAAGTTTTAGGGTTCGACGGTCGAGTTGGAGGTTGGTGGATGGTGATGGAGTTTGGATGGGTTGTTGGTGAGGTTGCTTGGTGAGGGATGGTGACTGGTGTGGTTCGACGGTCGGTTGGAAGGAGTTTGGTTAATGGTGTGAAGGTTTGGATGGCTTGTCGGTAAGAGGAGTGGAACTCACGGTTCGACGGTCGAATTGGAGATGAATGTGGATGGTAAAGTGAAGGATCTGGCTTCTATGCAGTCCGACGGTCGGTGAGGAAGGTTGATGGATTCGACGGTCGAATGAGGGGATGGCTCGTCGGTGAGAGGAGTGGAACTCACGGTTCGATGGTCGAATTGGAGAATGTAGGTGATCTTGCTTTTGGGGTCCGACGGTCGGATGTGATGGAGTTTGTGCTTGAGTTCGACAGTCGGAAAGGGGAAGGATGTGGCTCTTTGGATTTCGACGGTCGATGTATGTGATGGTGTTTGAAATGTGATTTGGAGATTTGAGAGGTAGATGGTCTGGTTTGTGGGATGGTTTCGACGGTCGGGTTAGAGGTGAAGGTGGGCTTTGTGAAGTTGGTCGAGGGTCACAATGGTATGGTTCGACGGTCGAGTTGGAGGTGAAGGTGGGCTAGTAATGCTGGGGTGGTTCGACGGTCGAGTTAGAGGTGAAGGTGGGCTTTGTGAAGTTGGTCGAGTGAGGGGATGGATTTGGTTTAAAGGATTACGGCCGACGATCGGTTGTGATGTGGTCTTATGGTGGCGAAGGTGATGAGAATGGGGTGAAGTTTGGAGGATGCGGGGTTCAACGCTCGGTTGAAAGGCCGATGGCTTTACGTGTGGTCCGACGGTCGGATGAGAGGATGGATTCGACGGTGGCCGGGAGGTTGATGGCGAAAAATGCTTGGGTGATGGAAGGTGGATGCCAAGGAAGCTTCGCCGTGGATGATAGTTTGATGGTGGTGGTAGGTGAAGGAGAGGAAGATGAATATTGATAATGAAGATGAAGGGGAATGGGTAAGCTTGTTCGGTGCGAGAATGCTCACGGTTGAAGCTTAGAGAGAAGGTGATGATGAGTTGATTAGGTTGGTGTGCTTGAAGAATCCTGGTGAATGTTGGTCTTTGAAAGTTTTCTATCAGCCTCCAATGGAGAGATCCCCCCTAAGGTCTTGAAGTTGGTCCTCTCTTATTAGTTGCTAGCAGCCAGGTGATAATGGAGTGGGTGAATCGGTGAGGGAGTAGGTGCAATTAGTGAGGGAATCTGTTTGTTCAAGTAGTGCAAGTGGGAAACTAAGTGGGGAACAAAAACGTCAGGTAACTTGTGGAAAAAGAGAATGAGAGGCAAAAGTGCTTGTCCCCTCATAGCGTGGTGATCTTTGCATGGCTAAAGAAAAAAATGATTTTTATCCCAACGAAAAAAAACAAATCTTTTTATTTTTATTTTTTATTATTTTCTTTTTTTTTTCATTTTTTTTTTTTTTTTTATTTTTCATTTTCTATTATATTTTGGGCTTATGTATTTGGGTTAAAAAGATGGGTTAAAAAAGGATTACAAAAATCTTTTTTTTATTTTTTTTCTCTTTTTTGTTTCTTTTTTATTATTTTTTAGTCTGTCAAAATTGGGTGTTCACAGTGATCATGCATTGTGAAACTCGTGGTGACTATATTTGTTAAGGCTGTATGCCTAGGAGATTGAATTACACCGTTGTGCAGGTGCGAATTGCATAGTGGAGGTCTATGAATGAACTTAGATGCATCGGGGCACGGGTATCCCACAAATGGCTAGTTAGTAGCTCTACTGTGCTGTGGTGACTGTTGCAACGCGCCGACGATCTTGAGGAGACACTATTCCTATTCCTGATCTGGTGAAGAATATCTTGTATAAGTCATGATGCGTATGCTAATAATTTTGAAGCACTTGAATTGAGGCTAATGATATATAGACATATCTCCCGATCATTCTCTCCGATGTTTAGTTTTAGCTCCATCGAGTAGTGGTTAGTTCATTGTGCATTTACATAGTCAGTAGACTTGTTGCTATGAAATATTTATATTGTTAAATTCTCTGTTTATAAATATCATGACTGTAATTGTTAACTCTGTACTATATGACTTTATTGCTATTATTGTTTCTTTGCTGCCATACTTGAATGTGATGTAGGGGATCTCACCTCTTTATGATTTTGTTCTGCTCGTTCTATTTTATGTTTATGTTCTATGAAGATTTATGATGGCAGCAAGGAGAGATCTGCTGGGTTATGTTAGAGTGCAGTTTCATGGAGGCACTAATGCCTGGCGCGTCCAATTGGATACGGAGCGTATAGAGTATTATGGAGATATTACTCTATCTTTAAGTAGGACCCGCCATGGGGTTACTACTTTTTCTTTTTCTGCTACTATTTATCTAGAGTTTCATATGCCTATAAGGGATTTGTGGGGTGATCTTCACTATTCTCCAAGGGAGGATTCCGAGATATCTTCTGCTCAAACTCCCTTTCGTCGAGACATTCCTCGGCTAGGGAATTTGTCTAGTGAGGATTCTGAGGAGGATCCAGAGGAGGATCCAATGAAGGACCCTTCCCTTAGGTGTAATGAACTTGGGCTAGTTTAGGTTTTTTATGATGGTTGTATTTATGTCCTTTTGGTATGTAAGTATTATGTACTTCTGTTTTCAGTCAACTGTGTATTTATATGTAAAGTGTATTATTCAGTTCTCTATATCTTGTATTTTGATAAGTTTATGCTATCCACGAAAAGAATTTTAAAACCCATATTTTACAATATTAAATCTTAATTATGACTTGGTTAAAGTTAAATCTTTAAATTAAAAAGAGTTAGTCTGAAATGTAATTCCCTTCGGAGGGTGTTACATTAGTTAGTTTCAGAGCCCAAGTTTTATCTGTCTAGTTTGTGGTTAGGTCTATCTTATTTGTGTTGTGTGTTTCTCTGTGTTTGGTTTTCCAGAAGATAATATTGCTTGAATGACTGTACTTAATTTTCATTGTATTTTTTTTAGTCTAATGTTGAAGAAAGGAAATGGCTCGTGGTAGAGACGCGCATGTGGACATGGGACATAATAATGATGGTATGGCTGCGTGGTAGCAGTAGTGATGCAAAGAATGGCTGATGAAATAGTATAACAAAATCAGAGGCTGCTCAGCAGCAGAAAGCAATAGCTGAGACTCAAAATTTGTTAGAGTTTCACCACAACAATCCACCACAGTTTAAAGGCGAATTTGATCCAGAGAAAGCGGATCTTTGGATCAAGGAGTTGGAGAATATCTTTAGAGGAATGGGATGCATGGATGAAAAGAGGGTGGCTTATGCTACTTTCATGCTCGTTGGAGATGGTGAGGACTGGTGGGTAGGAACTCAACGGTTGTTGGAAGTTGAAGGAAGGTTTATCACGTGGGAAGTCTTTCAGAGCATATTTCTAGAGAAAGTATTTTCCAGCTAGTATGAGGCATGCTAAGGAGATAGAGTTCCATGGACTAAAGGAAAGGGGAATGACCGTCAGTGAATATGCTGCTAGGTTTGAAAGCCTATCAAAGTTCTCAAGATACTTTCAGCTCCATCCTGATAAGGAATGGAAGTGTCAAAATTTTGAGGAAGGTTTAAGGCATGATCTGAAGCAAGCAGTGCTACCTTTAGGAATTGAGCAATTCCTAGCTTTGTTGGACAAGTGTCGTTAGATTGAAGAGTTGCACCAGTCTCGGGATATGAGACCCCATAACTTTGGACCATCTCGGTTCCAAAGGGGGAGTAATAGTAATGTTAACTGATTCAACCAAAAGTCGTATTCGCGGCCACCGGGGAATCAACAGTGACAACAAACAGTTGGAGAAGTGCTAGTGGCAATACATTTAGTCAGATCATGGCATCTTCACCCAAATTCTTGAAGTGTGGAAAAGAACACTTGACAAAGGAGTGTGCGATCAAGGGATTACTTTGTTTCAGATGCGGGAAGCCCAGACACATTTCTAGAGACTGTACTTAACCAAAGATAGATCCTTCCGTTAGTAATATATGTGCTTCAATGCCTCAAGCAGGAGGGAGATTCCATTCCATAACTGGAATAGAAGCCTCCTAATCTGAAAACTTAATCAAGGGGGATTGTGCCATAGGAGGTAAGCCTTTAATTGTACTGTATGACTTGGGGGCAACCCATTCTTTTATTGCCTATGACTGTGTGGATCAACTAGGTTTGTCTATGTCTTCATTACCCTTTGACTTGATAATTGCTACTCCTACTGCTAAACATGTTATTACTTCTCAAGTATGCTTAAACTGTCCTATTACTATTAGAAATTGAAATTTTTCTGTTAATTTGATTTGTTTACCTCTTTCCCAAATAGATGTGATTTAGGAATGGATTGGTTATCTTCTAACCATATCCTGTTAGATTGTTCCAATAAAACCGTAGTGTTCCCTGAAACTGAGATTTCTAGATTTTTGATGGCCAACCAAGTTGAAGCTTCTTTGAGGGAAGAAGCTCAAGGATACGTGTTACTGTTTTCCTTAGAAGTCAAGGATGAGGTGAATGTGAATGCTATTCCTGTAGTCAATGAGTTTCCTGAAGTTTTTCCTGATGACATACCCGAGTTACCATCAGAACAAGAGATAGAATTTTCTATCAATCTTGTACTAGGATATGGTCTTATATCCATGGCATCATACCACATATCACCATCAGAATTAGCTGAACTGAGGAAGCAGTTGGAAGAACTGTTGGAAAAGCAATTTGTGAGACCTAGTGTATCACCATAGGGAGCTCCAGTGCTATTGGTTAAGAAGAAGGATGGAACTTCTCGCTTATGTTTGGATTATCGCTAGTTGAACAAGATCACAATCAGGAATTAGTATCGACTTCTGAGGATAGATGATTTGATAGATCAATTAAAGGGAGCCATTGTTTTCTCTAAGATTCATTTACATTCTAGTTATCACCAGATTCATGTAAAAGTTGAGGATGTTCCCAAGACGGCGTTTCAGACATGCTATGGGATGTCACCACTTTCTTGTAACATTATGCGTGAAATATAGTTGTTATTGGCCTCGAAAATGGTTTAAACTACTCAATTAATGGAAGAAGATGTGGAGAATTTATTTCTAGGTCATAAATATATGCTCTGTACTACAGTTAAAGTTTGAGGTTAATCAGAGTTGGTTTGGCATTTTTAAGTGTACTGGTTGTGTATTTTAATGCCAGATTGACTACTAGCAGATATGGAAAAATGTGGTTTTGGTGAAACAATATTTTTTATGAATCTTAGGATTTATTTTAAACTTGTTGGAAGTTAGGAAAATTGGTTTGGTGAATTCCAAGCATTCTTAACAGATCAGGTTTTATGTTAAGTCACTGTAGTGACTTTGTGAGACATGGTTCTCACCCTTCTGTTGCTTGGTCTATTTAAGGCCAAAATGAGACTTTTCTCTCATTTTCTCTTTTCTCTTTCATGGCTGAAGCAGGAAAGCGCAAAGGGAAAGGGAGGCAAGGAGCAAAAGTTGGATAATCATCAAGCAAAGAGGAGCTGCTTATTGATTTAAACATTTGAAGTTTGAGGTTGGGGGAAAACCTTGTTTTGACACTTTCTTTTGATCTCCTTCATTTTATCCATGGGGTGGTTTGATGAGGGGAGTAGAGTTTTTGGTGTTGTTCTTTGATGTTTTATGCTAGGATTTTGTTGAGGAACTTGAGAATAGCAAGATGTTAGGTTATTTGATGCTTGATGATGAGTTCTCATCACTTGAACACCTTTGTTTTTTTTTAGATAGAAGATGAGTTTTAGGGTTCAAGATAGATGTTTTGATTCCTTAATTCATGGTTTTGAGTGGAATTAAAGTGTAATAAGAGTTGTAATATGTTAATGGATTTGTTATGATGTGAAACATCATGTGAATTTGAAGTGAGTGTGTTTTGAGCACCTTTGTTCCTGAATGGAACAATACAGAATTCTGCAGAATTCTATAGTTTTTGCATCAGGTAACGAGCGCCTAGGCACTAGGGTGATAGGTGTCTGAGCCCCCAATGTCCAGCAAGTTTATGTGTGTTGCTGTGCGACGAGCGCCTAGATGCCCGTGTGGGAGCACCTAAGCATTCTTGTATGAGCGTCTGAGTGCCCATCGCCAAGAAGAACAGGGGAGATGCTCTGCCACCTGGGCGCCTAAGTGCCCTAGGTGGAGCACCTGTTCCAATGTTTGGGAGCATCTTTATTTGAGGGAAATGAAGTGCTTAACTTGTGTGGATATTCTTTTATGTTTCTTAGTAAGTGTAGAGACTCTAACAGGAGTATTTGATGAAGAGTGAAATTATTGAACCAAGTTGGTTTATAATGCCAATTATGGTAAGTAATTAGGCATGGATATATGTAATGCTAATTATGGTAAGTAATTAGGCATGGATATATATATACTTATTCCTTGTGCATTGAGGATAAATTTCCTTGTGTATTGAGGATGGATTTCCTTGTGTATTGAAGATGGATTTCCTTGTGACTTTGAGGATGGATTTTTCTTGTGTAGTTGAGGTGGGTAGTATCCTCTCTATGTTTTTTAGGATGGATTTCCTCTATGATGATGATGACTATGTAGTTGATGGATTTCACTACCCAAAAAGAAAAATTACTGGATGTGATTTCCAGTGCTTGCTCAAATTTATGGATGTGTTTTCCATTACTTTGTTCAAGACTCATGCATTCATGACATTACCATGGAATTGGAGTTCCTGAATATAGTATCATGACATTACCATGAATTTAGTATCATAACATTATTCATTTCATGCTTAGGATATTACATAGGCATAAACCCTAGACACAATTTGGCATAGCATGATGATTATATGGGCAGTTACTATCATGACATGAACTCATGACATTACAATTGTATAGGCGATTGCGTATCTCTAAGATGGAGATATTGTGTACTTCTATGATTGAAGTATTAATTTGATAGTTGTGAATTTTATATGAATGCATAAAATGCTGGTTTTGAAATACTTCTACTAAGAATTTTGATTTCTCACCCCGATTGTTTGCCATATAAATCCAGGTGCAAGTTCCTCAAAAGGGAAGCAGAAGATGTATGAAGATTAGTATAACTTATAGGCTTTTTGCTGACAGAGCTTGTATATATTATACTAGGTCTTGTTGTTATGAAAGTTTATGTATTACAATGAGCCTATTAAGGCAGTGATGTATATATATAACTTTTTTTATCGTGGTTCTCCATAATTATTTATAAAAATGTTATGGGTTTAGTTGATGTATGTTTGAAAGTAGCATGGCTAGTATTTGTTATTCTTATATATGTCAAATATATCAGGATAGAAATATTAGGATGTTATATTGTCCACAAAGAAAGAGAGGTAGAGGTTCCATGAACAGATAACAAGAGGTTGTTTGAGGCATCTAGAACTTAGAGGATTTGGACGGTGTTTAAGAATTCTTTTCTAGATATATGTTTTAAAGAAGTAAATAAGTTCAACCCGAAGGAAGCTTAAAAGAAAATGTGTTAATTTAAAAAGGGGTTGAGGGATAGAAAAGTAAGGGATAGAAATAGAAAAGAGAAAGCTAACCGAAATTAGAAAAAGAAAAGTAAGTACTAAGTGCATAATAAGTAATAGAATCGAAGTATTCTTGATACTCAAAGTAAAATCATGTATATAGATATATGAAAACATTTGTCAAAGTTGTTGTTAAGTTTCCAATTCTTTGGATATTTGTAGAATTAAGAGATTGGTATAGAAGTGACAGAGTAAGAAAGTTTTTATTCTGAAATTTTTTACTTGTCCTTCTACACTATTCTTTCGAAAAGACCAAGTGGTGATTTGAATAAAATAGTATGCAAAGTTATAAGTTTATGGCATCAACTATGCGAATTTGCAAGTTTTTAAAGATAAACCAAAGTATGTCAAGTAAGCAAATTTTGAATGGCATGATCTTCAAGGCTAATCGAATAGACTAACAAAACTATTCAATCAACACAATTTAGAAAGACGTGCTTATGTTAATTAGGTAGACTAAGTGTATTACTCGATTTAGGGTGGTTTAGATGTTAATTGAAATATCAGGTTAGTTTTGAGCAGCAGTTCAGAATGACATACTTTTGAAGTTGATCGAAACAGACAAAGTAGTGTTTTTAATACCATTTTAAGAGAGTAGTTGAAGGTACTGATAACTAAACTTAAGTGGAATAAAAGTCACAAGGTTTTCATATGAGGAAGAGAAGGGATATTAGGTACAAGAAGGGTGTTTCTTTAACCTAATTATTCTCAAGAAGAAAGTAAAAGTAAGTAAGTATAGGTAGGATCGAAGAGATCAAAAGATGATAGATATGGGAGACAACATGTTATCCATGTGGTCATCGAAGACACAGTGTTCAAAGGAATAGGAAGCGATGCCTCACCCCAAATCTCAAGTTAGAAGAAAAGTTTATACTCTGAGTGGTAAGGAATCAGCTCAATCTTTCGATTTTATATGAGGTGAATGTATAGATAAGAATTATTCTTAATTATCTCATATGATTCAAAGGCATCTTATTCCTTGATTTCATAGGAATACATGAAGGGATTAGATTTACCTGTGTTTGAGTTTCCCTTTGATTTATCCTTGTCTACACCAACAGGAAAGTTAGTCACAACTCTATTTGTATAATTGGATTGTTGTGGGAAAATAGAAGGTAGGATTTCCTTTGTAAATCTAACCAATTTATCTTTTCTTGACATGGACGCCAGTTTAGGCATAGTTTTGGCGGTCATTGACTCATGTTATTTTGAATTGTTTAGATAACACACTAAGGTTTATATCTAACAATTCTTCTATGCCTATTTCTTTTCAGTTTATGTTCTCGAGTGTTAAATAAGTAAATGATTGATAATAGAGGAACTCAAAGAACTCAAATGAACGACGAGTATAAGAAAGATGTTTCTAACTCAGCTATTCATAAGATAAAGATAAACAAGTTCATAAAGACATTATAGAGCTTGAATGCTCTAGGAGAGGAAGACCACATGGTGACAGACCTTGTTAGTGTGCTATGTGTGTAGTCAAGTGGGTCACTTTGCTAGAAGATGTCTAGAGAGATAGGGAGTTGCGCCCGACCCTAGACCACAAGCTTTAAGAAGGGCATATATTTTAAGTAGACAAGAGAAGGTTCAATCTCCTGACCCTTTACAAGATATTCTTTTGTGCATACCAATAGATGGAAATTCATTAGGATAAAAGAATGTGAAGTTTTAAGTTTTGTTAGAGTTTGAAAAGGATAAGATGGATGCAATTAAAAGTACATGTTAGAAATCTCCAAACTTTTAATATGAGAAGCTAAATTTTGGGGACAAAAATTTTACAAGGAGGGGAGAAATGTAGCATCCTCTTTCTAGCATGTTTGACTTTTATATGGTCCTGGAGGTGTCATAATACTTGTTTAATATGTGTGCTAAATTTTGTGACGTTTTGAGTTAATTTAGGTACTTTGCTGCAACATAGAATATGCAAAATGGCTATTTTAACTCAGGAAAATGGTATAAAATGCTTACTTAAAGGAAATAAATATGGAATAATTATTTTTAAGTCACAAATGTGTAAAAGAGGATGTAGTTAAATTTTGAGGATAAACGGAGGCAGTTCGATATTTTTTAAGAAATCAAGTGAGTGTTAAATATCGAATTGATGAGTCGCAGATATGGAAAGTTATAGAAAAGGTGAAATAAGAATTTAGGTGAATCTTAGGATTTATTCTAATACCTTTGGAAGCTAGGAAACTTGATTTAGCAAGATCAAAGTATTCTTAAGAGATAAAAGGTTTCAACACATAGCTTTATGTGCATAAGTTTTCAAACGTCCCCGTCTCTTTATATTTCACTTTCACTCACTCTTTTCCCTCATCTCTCTCATGCCTATCTTCAGCACAAAAAATAGAAATAAAGGACAAGAACAAAAGAGCAGAGAAAGAAAAGAATAAAAGGGAAGAAAAGGAAATCAAGGAAAGCCAAAGCTTGAAGTAGAGGGATTTTCCTTTCACTCTTCAACCTTTTTCCTTCCTTTGTTTTTGCTACATAATTTATGCTTGATAAATTAAAAATGGGTTATGAGTTGTGATGTGGTTTTCATGCTTGATGTTGAACTTCAAAGGCTGAAATGGATTATTTCTAGCTTGTTTAGTGAATGGTTGTTGCCTTTGATCCCTTAAACCTCTTTAAGTCTTTGTGAGTTAAAAGATAGAAAATAGGTTTTTATAGTTTTAAGGTTTGATTATCAATCCATGTTTCAGTGAGTCAAAAGTATGTTTGAGGATTACAGCATGAGTGTGGTGTTGGAAATCATTTAAGATTTGGTTTGGATGGGTTGGAATCTGTTTGAAGAGGACAAAAACAAGGGAAATGTTGTTTCTAGTTTGCTAGCGCCTAGGCGCCCCATGACCAGCAGCTAATTTTACAGAAATCTCACTTTGATAGCCTGTGGTGTTAGCTGCATAACTTCCTGGTCCCATATTGTAATTACATGAGACTAATGGCATTTTGAAGCTAACATGTATAGCTATAAGAGGTAAAAATTTCAGAAACATTTCACTCTCCATTCATTCTCAGTTTCAATTTAAAGTAAGGTTAAATTCGGGTAAAACAGTTAGTGCCCTGTTTTAGCTTTTGCATTTTGTTGCATAACTTTATCCACACTTAGCCAAATAAAGTGAGGTTTTTTTCATTTGAAAGATATGAGATGAGGCTATTAGTTAATAAAATTGCAGAATTTTTGAAGTTAGAATGTACATTTGGTGCATTCTTGAAAATCACCCTTTCTCGGCTACCAAACCAGAAAATGTCAAGACATGTGAGAATCTTTTATGCATAGTTGTGAATTGCCTTAGTAGTGTATCTAGAACCATAGGCAACATGGATTTGCATTTAATGTCACTTATGATGTGGTGAAAGGGAGTACTAGATACAACTCTTTTAAGCTTGTTTGGCATTAATTGTCTAATTTTGTGCATGATATGCTCCTAAAGTGTTAAAGTAGAACTAAAAATGCACTAGTAAGGTTTTGCTCCCTTGATAATCAAGGTAGAGCTAGAAAAGGTACAAGAAACATGATATTTAGTTCCTTATATAAGAAGTTGAGCTAAATGAACATGTTTGCTAGTTTCCACTTACCTTAGTCAAAAGTAGACTTTATGAGGTGTATGTGGATAAAGTATAAATGGTTTTGAAAGCAACTTTGCATGTTTTGTTTTCAAACTTGTTATTTGCTATTTCCATGTATAAATGACCCTATGGCTTAAGCAAAAGGGCTACTAGTGCCTGAGTTATGGGTACTCATACCCAATATTGTATTAAGGGTGGTAAGGTAAATGATAACCTTACTATTGTGGGGCAAGATAGACCACTTACACTAAGTAGCACAAGAAGGTCAAGGAACAAAAGGACTTCTTACCCCTTCCTACTAGAGGATATACAAGGATCAAAAGGACTTCTAAGAACAAAAAGGCTTCTTGGAAGAAAGGGATTCTTGGAAATATGTAAGTAACTTGTGTTTTCCAAAATAAAATCTTTTAAAAACATTGCATAAGCATACTTTAGGGCATTCCTTAGGTATAATCATAAATCATAATGCATTGCATAAAATGACAATTGTGTGGGCAATTGTCTTGTTTTGCTAATGGTGAAGATCAAGAGTAAAGGTTGGCTAGGAATAGTACTTAGAGTGAGTCTGTTGTTGTTCCTAGTATGTTAAGAAATATTTTCAGTATTTGTAAGTTCAAGTTGAATTGTTATGTATTAATTGAACAATTGCTGTAATTAAATGAATTGTCTATCTCGGGAAAGGAAAGGACTGAGTTTTGGTTTACACCACATTTCCAATTATTATGTTAAATTTGTCTTTCCCTAAAGTAGCTAGATTTATTATGATGTCATGTTTTTCAAACTTACAATTGAGAATTTCAAATTCTCACCCTGGTTTTTCTGTTTCCATGATAAATCTATAGAGGAGGACTGTAACACCCTCGATAACATATTAGGCCTATATAGGGTTACAGAGGTAGCCTAATACTTGCTTTGTAACGCCCCAATTTTTTGTTTTTCTTGATATTTATAAGTTTTATAATATTTATGAATTTTTTGGAATTTTTAGGAATTTTTAATTTATTTTGATTATTTTAATATTATTTTAGACTGTGTGTGTGTTTGAGGCGAGCTCGGAAAAATAAAAATTTTCTCAGACCAGAAAGTTTTGGACTGTTAATGCGGGGCTGGGGGAACTTACTAAACCCAAAACCGGGAACAATTGACTAAAATTTTTTGTATATGAGTTTTCTATTATCCATTGGATAATGTTATTATCCATTGGGTAATGTTAATGCTTTTATTTATTGAGTAATGTTATTATCCATTAGGCAATAACTAGCAATAGCTATTATCCATTGGATAATAATTTTTGAAAATATCTGAAAAATATCTATGCTTTTGGAAAATATCTTGAGATTAGTCAACTAAAGAGGGTATGACTTTATGAAGAACCAATAGAAAGGAAGCTTACTTGTGAAGCTAACCAATAGGAAGAAAACTTAATGGTGAAGCTAGTTGAAGTCAACAAGAGGGCTTGACTTTGGTTTGAACCATTGGATGGCAAGACTTGGAGGAGAAGCTTTGCATATCAACCCTTGATCTAATCAATGGTTGTGATAGCAAGCTTAGTAAAGAAGCTTTTGATGTCCACCATTGATCCAATCAATGGTTGTGAAGGAAATCTTAGTGAAGAAGCTTAGGATATCTACCCTTAATTGAATCAATGGTTGAAAATGGTCAACATTGTCACACTTTTCTCTCTCCTATCTCACGGCCATTTAGCTTCAAAGTGGCTAAGTTTTTATTTTCTATTACATTCAAGAAAGCTATCATCTTTTCTCTAAAAAGCTAACACCATTTTCTCTCATTTTCTCTCCTTCTTGCTCACAGCCTTACTCTCTAAAACTACCTTCTAATCACTCATAATTCCATCTAATCACACCACGTAGTCCTAAACTCCATTCCAAGCTTTGAAGTTGTGATCAAGGCTTGATTCTATCATCTTCAAGCTTGATTCTTGGATTCAAGTTCTAGGGTTTCAAGGTAAAGATTTTGAAACTTAATTTCTTATTTGATTCATGAGATTCTAAGACCATATTTGATCTATGGTTACCTTAATCAAGCTTTAAATGTTAATTTTTATGTGTTTGTTTGAATTTCAAGAGATTACTTGGTGGAGGAAGTTTGACACAAAGGATCATACAAGGAGCTTAGGAGGCTACATCTAAGCTAAAAGGGAGATTAACCTCATCAACCAATTATGGTGGTGAGGGACACGAAATTGTATGATGGTGATGAATCCATGTGAGGATTTATTTACCATATGTGTGTGCTTGTGTGGATTGTATTTATTTTGCTTATTTGATTTTATTGCTTTGATATTATGCATGAACTTGTTTAAGTAGGATTTTGATGCTTTATGTTGTATTGTATGCTATAAATTGTGATTGAGAGGAAAACAATTTTTGGTTCCAAAGACCATGAGGCTCATGACCTTTATGCCCACAAATGGGTAATCCAATGCAAAATATTTTATTAAATGTTAACCTAGAGGATTAGTGATAAGAAAGCTAATTAAGGGATTACAAAATAAAAATGGAAATGAATATATTTTTATTACTAATTAAAAAATGATTTTTGGTTAATATAGTGAAATCGGGACTAAGAAGTAATTTGGAGATTTGAAGTATTTTATTTAATGGAATTTTAGTTAGAAAGATGAAAATGATTTATAAATTGTGAATTTAGTGGTTTAATGTTAAGAAATTTAATGAAGGATTTATAAGATAAGAACAGAAATAAATAAATTTTATCATTAAGCAAAATAGTGATTTTTGGCCATGATATTGGGAAATAAGATTGAGAATTAAGTTTGAAAACTTAAAGTATTTTATTTAAGAGGATTTTTAATAAGGAATATGGAAAAGGTTTTACTTAATTAAAATAAATGTACGTTTTGGAAAGGGTATTAGAAAATATTATTTAGAGGAGTTTTAGCAAGAAAATAATTTTTAATGATAGTTTGGAGTTTAAAATAATTTATTTAAGAAAGTTTTATTAAGAGTAAAAAAACAAAGATTTTGAGATATCTTAAATTAATTTAGATAATGTAAGTTTTTGTGGAAAATGTTAGGAAATATTATTTGGAGTAGCTTTAGTATAAAAATGTTAGAAATATTATTTAAAGGTAATTTATGAAGGAAATAATGGAATTAAAGTCCAATTTTGATATTAAATGAGAAAAGTTTTAATTTGAGCTTAGAATATTGAGAAAATGTTTTATTCAATTGAAAATATGTAGAAAAACTTTTACACGATTGAAAAAGGATAATTTTTAGCTACGCGATTAAGAAAACGTTTTAAAATCTCTACGCGATTGAGAAAACGTTGAAAAATATTATGCAATTTGAAAACGTAACAAAAATGTTACGCGATTGTGAATATGCGATAAAAATGCTATGCGATTGAGAAATATAGTAATTTGCTGTCGGACTAATATATTGAACCCAAATATATCAACGTTTGGTTATAGCCGGTAAAGGCTTGTAATATGCGTAGAGTCATTAGTCATGCATTATTTGTCAGCCAGTGTCTGTTAAGGCTATTGTTGCCTAGGAGTTGAATTACACCTTTGTGCGGATGCGAATTCTGTTAGTCAAGGTCTATGAATGACCTTGGAGGCGTCGAGGTGCGGGAATTCATAGGTGGTCAGTTAGTCGCACTACTGTGCCGTGGTGACCGATGCAAACGCATAAATGTTCTTGACGTGAACACTACTCTATTCACGATCTGGCGTAGAATGTCTTGTACTAGCCATGATGTATACACTGAGAAAAATTATAGCACTTGAATAGGTGGATAACGTACAGACATATCTTCTGGATCATTCTCTCTGAATTTGTGTTTAGCTCCATGGAATAGGAAATGGGTGTATTGGGCATAGGGATGGTCAGTACACACATTGTGCATGTACATAGTCAATATACATATTATTGTGGAACGGTCAATATACTTATTTTGTGGTATGATTAGCATTCATGTTATTGTGATATACATTGTTAAATTATCTGTTAGTTGATAACATGATTAATCCTGTTGTTTTGTGATATTGCTGTATGCGAATGGCATGATTGCCATTATTGTTCTTTGTTGCCATGATGTATTGATGTAGGGGATCTCACCTCTTTATTGTATTGTTCTATCTGTTTTTGTTTATGCTTACGTCTGTGAAGACTATGATGGCGGCAAGGAGGGATCGGCCAGGTTTGTTTAGACTACAGTTCCTCGAAGGTGCTAATGCTTGGCGTGTCCATTGGGACACAGAGCATATAGAGTATTATGGTGACATTACCCAATCTATAAGTAGGACCCGTCATGGAGTCACTAGTTCTTCTTTTACTGTTGCATATGTAGAGTTTGTTTTACCTATCAGGGAGTTGTGGAATGATCTTCACTTTACTCCTAGGGAGGACTCCGAGATATCTTTTGTTCGGATTTCTATCAATCGAGACATTCCCAGCTAGGGAATTTATCTTCTGAGGAGGACTCTTTGTTAATGTATGCCTTAGAGGCTGATACATTTGTCTGTATTTACATACATTCTATTATGCTTATTTTAATATATGAGGCATTTCATTTATTATGTTCTTTTATAATAAATATAATAAAGTCCTTAGAATAGTAAGTTTGATGCCATAGGACATCGAGTGGATGACTTGATCGTGAGATCCTTTTGATTATAACACTATTCGTAAATGTCCCTAGTCAAGTATTATTGTTAATTAGGACAACAATAATGTATTGAGACTAGTATGTGCATAAACTGATGACCACATCTCACGGGTCATGGATATGAGATATCAAGTCTTCACATGGGTATATATTAAAGTAATGATGTACTGGACTGACCCGCCATGAGAACGCTACATGGATCATTACGTGAGTGTCATAAGTGATTCTCATAGTGATAATGGTGTCTGTGGTCCTTTGACCTTAAATCACTACGATTCCTACATGAGGAGTTGTGTGTTTTAATGCCATCAAACGTCATCTATAACAAGGTGATTATAAAGTTGGTTATTGGACATACTGTGAATCATGCAGAGGGATGTGAGTAACCTAGATGGGATTTGTCACTCCTACATAACAGGAGCGATATCTTCGGGCCCCCTGATTGAGTGAGACTGCAAAATGCATGGCCATGCTCAAATGAGTCAATATGAGATATTGATTTCATTTGTTGTTACAAAGTCTACTCAAGTATCAGGAAATGAAAGATTGGACCATACAAGGGTGACGCATTCCATGCCTTGTGTTTAATCTAGATATCTTGACAAAGGGACTAAATGACATGGAAACATTGGTCACGGAAAGGTTATGTCAAATCACTAACATTCTTATTATTTGGGTAGCAGCGATGTGTTGCTAGATACTACTCACTGCTTGTAATATTAAAATGAGATTTTAATATTACTGCCAACGTAATGAGAACCTGTAGGGTCACACACATAGAGCAGACTAAAATTAGAGCAATGGATCCAAGTTGGACTCGGATTCAAATATGGGCCAGACTCATAACAGATGAGTCTAGGGTTGCACAGTTTACCTTGCTACTGCTCACACTCACTTAAGGCAGTTACTAATATAAATAGTACTGCAAAGGGGCTGCTAAAACACACATATTACATAACCCTAACCGTACCTTGTAACGCCCCTTTTTAGGAGGAGACGTCGCATTGTCAATTAAATATGTTTGTGGAAAATAAAAGTGTAATAAAGTAAGACCCGGTTCATTCCATCATTAAACTTATTTGATTTTAACTGTATGAATAAAATGGTGAATATTTTTTTGTATATATATATATATATATATATATATATATATATATATATATATATATATATATATATATATATATATATTTATACTCAATAACCTACTCATCAATTCAGTATTCAGAGGTATAAACATTTATAAAAGATTCATTAGTGCATACATATATCTTTGTCTAATCGTAAGCAGAAAACATAAACTTTGACGAAAAACATAAAGACTAAACCATACATCCATGCATAAGTTACATATATATATATTTATATACTATTTAGATACAAACTATGATTCAATAATTACATCAAGGCTCATCAAAAAGGAGCCTAAGCATTACCAAAAAGCAAAACTATACTTGCCCAGATGATCATGCATATACATCCCCAAGATATCAGAATATACAGCCCACCAAAATAAAGACATCAGGCTCCCAAAATAAAACACTGGTAGCCATCAGTAACTACCAGTAATATCAGTCCCTCAGATGAGGAGGAATCGTATCAGGATCCTCTTCAGGATCCTCCACGAGATCTTCCTCGGGAACTTCCTCGGGCTCTTCCTCATCTGAGGAAACCTCCATAGGAGCCACAGAGCTACGTGCCGGAGCCCGAGCAGTGGAATCAAAAGAGTCCTCATGTGGAGTGTAATAGCGGTCACCCCACATCTCTTGGATGGGCAGATAAAACTTCAAACGCAGGCTGATGTAGCAGGTAAAGATCGGTGGTTCATGACGCCCACAAGCCAGTGACAATGACACGTCTCCCAAGTAGACACAGCGATCAGAGCTGAAGTTCACATGCCAATAGTCTGGACCCCCAAGGAATGTCAGACGCACGTTTCCTAAAAATCCATGAGGTCGGGACGTCATGATCAAAAGGATGCTAGTCAAAGTTGGGCCAGAAGTTGGGGAAATCAGGTTCTTCTTTTTCTTCACCCCCGTCTTCAGAGAATCACATATATAGACATACAGAAATAGTAGAAACATAGGAAAAGAAAAGAGGTAAGACATTCAACATTCATTACCAATTGAGGCAGTAAAGAACAAACGGCACATGACGCCCACATAACATTTCAGAAATGATAAATAGTATTAAAACAGATAATAAGCAATTTAGCATATATAGGCAGCTATCGCAGTATTGAAAGAACATATTAAATTTTTGTATGATCAAGTAACTAACAAATGGTATGACAACTCATTATGCACATGCATATGATACCAACAATCCTACTCCATGGAGCTAAACACAAAATAGTCGGAGAGAATGATCAGGAGATATGTCTGTATCGCGGCTGCCGAGGCCATCCAGTGCTAAAATTCTCAATTTATCAATATGCGCATCATGGCATTGTACAAGACATTCTACACAGATCTCGATATAGGACAGTGTCTCGGTTCGGATCATCAGTGTGTTTGCATCGGTCTGCCCCATGGACAGAAGAGCTACCAACTGTCCATTGCGAGGTACCTGCACCCTGACACCCCCAAGGTCAACAAATGACCTACACTTATCTATTCGCACCCGCACAAAGGTGTGATTCAACTCCTAGGCAACTTGGCCTTAACAAAATGTCCAACGGACTTTTTCAATGCATGACTCAATCATGCTCATTGCACATATCTTCAATGCATATTCATATGTACATTTACAAATTCACTATTATAACATTTCAAGTCTAAGATCACATGTTATGTCATTTATCATCAATATTCGATCCCATTCAAGGGTCCATACTAAGTCATTAATAAGTTTCTAGGCATTCACACCCTATTCAAAGCCATCAAGTAAGTCAATTCTTACTTTCATTATGTCGCTCGCAACTCTATCACACTCATGTTCTTTCTCTATTCAAAGTTCTTATAAGTGGTAAAGTATGCTCTCGTTTCTTGTTTTTCCCTCTTTATGAATCCCTAATTAGTTTCTAGTCACCCAATTATTCAAGATTATTACACTTACATTAATCCAAAAGCCTTGTATTAAGGGCCCAAGGGGACCTTGAACCTCCAAGGGGCTAGAAAAGCCTCAAATCCATAACTGATCCTGTTACACGGCCTGTGTAAAAATACACGGCCTCGAATACACGGCCGTGTGGTAATACATGGCCTAGGCCATGTACTCCTCTGGAGTGCACCAGAGACGCATTTCAGTCACGCAGGGAGATACACGGCCGTGTATTCATACACGACCTAGGCTGTGTATCCCTCTATGACGCAGAAACTCACCAGAACACCATTCCAAACCTCAATCATCCCAATATCCATCAATGCACATCAAAAGCATACCATTCAAACACTTAAAATTCAATCAAACACAATCAAACAAAGAGGTTTCCCAAAATGGGTTTCACCTCACCAACACAAACAACAAGTTCTTAACTACCAAAATGGGTTAAAGTGAATGGATCTTCCTCTTACCTAAAAGAAGCACAAGGAAAGGATGCTCCTTTTTGCTTAGAAATTTCGTGCTTCACCACCACCCAAACCTTGGGTGTTCAAATCCACAAAAATCAAGATCAGAGAGGGGAAATGGTAGCCATGGTCACGAAGGTGGCCATGGAACACGAAAATGAGGAGAAGAGGAGAAGAAAGTTGAGAGCTTTTACCTTAAAGCTCCAAGCTTTGAGCTAGGCTGCCAACCACGAAAATAGAAGAGCCAAGGTGAGTTCCACAATGAGGAAAGCTTGAGGATGGAGATAGGAAAGCAATGGTCTCTATTAGGTTGAACAAAGGAAGCTTGAGAATCAACAATTGAGTATTTGTGTGTGGGAGATGAGGAGAAGAGGGAGTGAGCTGCGTGAGTGAGGGGAGAGGAAGAGAAATGAGAGGGAAATGTGAAATGAAAATACTAAGTCCCCCCTCCAAACCGTGCAGCACAAAGAGAGAAGAGAGAGATAAAAGTGGGTGGGAAGGAAGCTTCTTGAGAAGCTTTGCACGTTTCTCGATAAAGTGAAGTGTGTGGTCATTTAAATGATATCATAAAAATAACCAGATAGAAATAATCTTCCAAAACTTTTTCTCAGTGGACGAAAATTTTATAGTTAGCGTAAATAATATTTTATTATTTCCCCGGTGATTAATTATTCTGTGATTTTATTTATCAGATAAAATCTCGTAAAATGTAAACCTCGTAAATTGTATTCGGCCTCGAGTTTAGTAAGATCCCTCGTCGATGTTTCCACAGTCCAAAGTTTACCAGCCTCAGGGAAAACATTTCGCTTTCCCGGCTCTGCTCAGTGCATACGCAAAACGAGGAATATATTAAAATATTCAACATTTCTAAAAAATTCACAAAAAACATAAAAAATCACAAATATTAGAAAATATATGTTCATCACAAAACAAACAGTTTCCGGAGTATTACACTGACTCTGCTCAGTGTGCACGTAAAATGAAAAATATATTAAAATATTCATCATTTCTGAAAAAATCCAAAAAAATTCCTAAAAATCATAAATATTGAGAAATGATTATTTATGATAAAACAAATAATTTTCAGAGTGTCACAACTCTCCCCTTCTAAAAAGAAATTTTGCCCTCGAAATTTTCATATCTTAAAATAGTTGTGGGTGTTGCTCCTTGTAATGCCCCTTTTTGGGAGGGAACGTCACATTGTCAATTATAGTGTGGAAAATAAATTATATAAGTTAAGACCTGGTTCTTTATAATATAATATAAATTTACTTGATTATAGTCATGTAATTAAATTGTGAATGTATTTTTTTTGTTATAATAACAATAATTAATAAACACAGTGACGAAACATAAATGGAGATAAAGAGAAAAACAGAAGTAAAGCATACATTTGAATTAACATTGCATACTCATATATATATATATTTATCAAACTGTTTGGTTACAAAGCCTGGTATACCAAAAAGCAAAACTATACCTGTCCCAAAGGATTATACATATACATCCCCAAGATATCAGAAATATACAGCCCACTACAAAAGACATCAGGCCCCCAAAATAAAAATACTAGCAGCCATCAGTAGCTACCAACAATATCAGTCCCTTAGATGAGGAGGAACCGTATCAGGATCCTCTGCGAGGTCATCCTCGGGGACCTCCTCGGGGTCTTCCTCATATGAGGAAACCTCCATAGGAGCCACAGAGCCACGGGCCGGAGCCCGAGCAGTGGAATCAAAAGAGTCCTCCTACGGGGTGTAGAAGCGGTTACCCCACATCTCCCGGATGGGCAAATAAAACTTCAGACGCAGGCTGATGTAGCAGGTAAAGATCGATGGCTCATGACGCCTCCAGGCCAAAGCGATTGACACGTCTCCCAAGTAGACACAGCGGTCAGAATTCAGGTTAATGTGCCAGCATTCTGGCCCTTCAAGGAAGGTCAGACGCACATCACCCAGAAATCCACGCATGCGTGCCTCCATGCTCCACAGTAGATGCTAATCGTAATCAGGCTAGAAGCTAGGGAAATCGAGAGCTCCAACTTCCTTGCCGTCGTCTTCGATGGGACACATTATACAGATAGAAAATAGCAGAAATGCAGGAAAAAGGTAAGACATCCTACCATCATTACCAGTTATAGCAGCAAGAAACAAAATGGCGCCAAGCGCCCACAGAGCATATCAAATAATAATCATAATTATTAAATAGCAAAAATAGACAATTAAATAGTTACAGGCAAATATATAACAGTAACACAATAGTTCCAATAATAATAATAATAATAATAAACAGATGCCAGATAATAATAAACACATGCATACAAAGTCAAAATTCTACTCCATGGAGCTAGACACAAACAGTCGGAGAGAAAGATCAAGAGACCTGTCTACAACTCGGCAGCCGCAGCCAAAGTGCTATAATTCATCAGTTTATCCACGTGCACATCATGGCATTGTACAGACAGTCTACACTAGATCACGACATAGGACAGTGCCCGGTCAGGATCGTCAGTGCATTTGCATCGGTCTGCCCCACAGATAGAAGAGCTACCAACTGTCCATTGCGAGGTACCCGCACCTTGATGTCCCATGGTCAACAATATGACCTACACTAGTCTACTCGCACCTGCACTAAGGTGTGTTCAACTCCTAGGCAACTCGGCCTTAACAACAGTCCAACGGACATTCACAATGCATACAGACTCTATGCATAATCATGTATGCTCAATATTACATACTATTCCACAATATGCCACAATTGGCCAAAGTAAGAATCAATACAATCATTGGTCACTTACATGGACCCACAATAACATAATATTGTTATTAAATAAATTAATACATTTTTAAGATGTATTATGAATTCTTGCTTAGGTTTAGTTTTTCTTGCAAAGTTTGTCTCTAAAGGAATTCTCTTAATTAATTAAATTCTCTTAGGTAATTTACTCTCATACACTTAGAAAGCTATTCTAAGATTCTCAACGTCTCACACTCTTTTGTTCTTGCCCTAATTAAAATTATCCTAAGTTTTATGAAAATTCCACTCTTGGTTCTTTAAAATTTATGAATCTCAAAGTATATCCTATTCTTCCAATTTGCTAATTTTCTATCCTATTACCAATGATTTAATCACTTGATTAATTAAGTTTCAAGGTTACCAAATTTATATAATTAATCCCCCAAAAGGCCCTAGAGGCCGTGGCCTCCCTAGGGATTAAATTCCCAAATTTTTCCTTCCATCAATTACCTAATATACACTTGATTAATTATGAATTCCAATTGTTACAATTGTTCACAAAGAACCCTAAATTTGGACCCCCAAAACCGTGGCCATCCAAGAACCAATCCAACATCATTTTCTTCCATTTCATGCCTTCTAATCCAATCCAATATATCAATATACACAAACAAACAATCTAATGGCATAAACACATTATAAACAACATGCAAACATACTAATCATGCAAACAAAGAATAACCCTCATTAGGGTTTTCTCACAATCAACCACAAACAAGGTTTCTAAGTGCTAAAAGAGGTTGAGGAGGAGTGTCTTCCTCTTACCTAAGTGAAGAACAAACAAAGAACTACCTTGAAGCTCTTTGGATTTTCGGATTTGGTACCTCCAAGAACCCTAAAATTTCAAACTCATTAAAATAGCACCATTGCTTGAAAAATAAAGCATGGATGGTCACAAGGAAGACCATAGGAATGAAAATAAGAGAAGGGAATGAAGATTCAAGAAGCTTACCCAAAAAGCCCTAGGCTTGAAGCTTGAAGAAGATGGTGAAAATGATGGATTTTCAAAGAACCTCCAACTAGAAAATGTTTAGGAGATGGAGAGGATTAAGAAAATGAGGTTGGATGAAAATTTTGTGATGGATGAGGGCATGAGGGGGCTGCTGGCCGAATGGGTCTAGAGAGAAGGAGGAGAAAATGGTTTTGTGAAGAAGAAAGATGAAGCTTAGAGAGAGAAGTGAATAGGAAATTAAAGTAATAGTTTTTTTGAATTTTGAAAGCTTGCATAGTTTTAATGAATTGAATTAAAGCACAATCCCCCCCCACATGGTGCTGCAGCCGTGAGCTATGAGAGAGAGGAGAGAGAGTGGAAATTGGTTGGCTTCCTTGGGAAGCTTGGAGGAAATTTCCAAGAAGCTTCCTTGAGAAGCTTTGCACAATTCTCAATAAAGTGTATAGTAAACTTGTCTCCTTAATTAAATACATCTGACAGATGATTAATTACACTGTTAGAATTATTTTCCCAGTGAATAAAAATTACAGTTGATGAAAATAATATTTTATTATTCATCGGATAATTTTATGATACAATAATTTTATTTATCAGATAAAATCTTAGAAAACGTAAACCTCGCAAATTGTGCCTGACCTCGAGTTTAGTAAGATCCCCCGTCGACATGTTGACAGTTTAAGGTTTACCAACCTCAGGAAAAACATTTCGTTATCCCGGCTCCGCTCAGCGTGCACGCAAAATGAAGAATATACTATAATATTCGACATTTTCAGAAAAATCCACAAAAATTCCTAAAAATCACAAATATTGAAAAATGACTATTCATCACAAAACAAACAATTTTCCAGAGCATTTGACTGACTCTACTCAGTGCGCACACAAAATGAAGAATATATTAAAATATTCAGTATTTCTGAAAAATTCCAGAAAAATCTCCAAAAATCATGAATAAGGGAAAATGACTATTCATGATGAAACAAATCATTTCCGAGGTATTACACTGACTTTGCTCAGTGTGCATGAAAAACGAGGAATATATTCACGTAAAACGAAGAATATATTAAAATATTAGACATTTCTGAAAAAATCCAAAAAGATTCCCAAAATTTATAAATATTATAAAATGATGATAAATGATAAAATAAACAATTTTCGGGGTATTACACTCCTTCATCTTGTCTTCTAGCTCCCATGTTGCATCTCCAGTTATCTCGTTCCAGATTACTTTCACCAATGAGATCTCCTTGCCTCTTAGTTGCTTTATTCTTCTATCCTCAATTCTTACAGGCGGTGCCTCATAGGTTAAGTTCTCTTTTAATTGTACCGCATCTGGTGCTATGACATGACTTGGGTCAGGAAGGTATTTTCGCAGTTGTGACACATGGAAGACATTATGAATGTTTGAGAGGAAAAGGGGTAAGGCTATTTGATAGGCTACTGGACCTACTCGGCGAATGATTTGATATGGTCCAAGGAATTTTGGAGTGAGTTTTC
Organism: Ormosia semicastrata; assembly: GCA_029884595.1. Classification (NCBI taxonomy): domain Eukaryota; kingdom Viridiplantae; phylum Streptophyta; class Magnoliopsida; order Fabales; family Fabaceae; genus Ormosia; species Ormosia semicastrata. The sequence goes on from JAQQTO010000060.1 coordinate 86,273,324, forward strand.
TAGATTTCAAGGCCCAGCCTACCCCAGTCGTAGGTGTGACTTTCAGAAATACATGCTCGCCATCCTCAAACTCAAGAGGTTTTCTCCTTTGGTCTGCATAACTCTTTTGTCGGCTCTGAGCTGTCCTAAACTTCTCCTGAATCATCTTAACCTTCTCGGTCGTCTGTTGTATAACATCTGGTCCAATAGTAAGGCGCTCGCCGTCTTGGTACCAACACAATGGAGTTCGACACCGTCACCTATACAGAGCTTCATAGGGTGCCATCCCTATCCCTATGCTCGAATGATAACTGTTGTTGTAGGTGAATTCTATCAACGGCAGAACGTCATCCCAACTTCCAGTCTGTTCTATGGTGCAAGCTCTAAGTAAATCTTCCAAAGATTGGATCCTCCTCTCCGATTGACCATCGGTCTGTGGGTGATAAGCAGAACTCAGACATAACTTCGTCCCTAATGCTTCTTGTAGACTCTTCCAGAAATTTGAAGTAAATCTCGGATCCCTATCCGAAACAATACTTGTAGGCACACTGTGCAGTCTAACAATCTCTCCAATATAGATCTGGGTCAGTCTCTCCAGTTTGTATCTTATGTTAATCAGGAGAAAATGTGCCGATTCGTGAGTCGATCTACAATTACCCAAATCGAGTCATAACTTTTTCTTGTCCTTGGCAAATCCATTACAAAATCCATTGCAATGCTGTCCCACTTCCATTCAGCAATAGACAATGGTTACAGCAATCCTGCTGGTCTCTGATGTTCCACCTTAGCTTTTTGATAAACCAGACAAGTCGATACGCATCTAGTGACGTCACTCTTTATTCCATGCCACCAGAACAACTTCTTCAAGTCTTGATACATTTTTGTAATGCCTGGATGCATACTCAGCTGACTTATGTGAGCATGGTTGATGATATATTCTCTAAGCTCTTGGTCACGGGGAATACAAACTCTACCTCGAAATCTCATAATTCCGTCTGTTCCTTCCGCAAATGTTGTTTCATTGCCTTGCTTCATTTGCTCTCTCACTTCTTGCAAGAACTTGTCAACCTTCTGCTTTTCCCGTATGTCATCCATTAGCTCATTTGAGATGGTAACCATATTCATGCAGATCTTTCCAGGTTCAAACTCCATAAAAGACCATACATCTCTGAACTGCTCTAGTATATCCTTTTCCTTGATCATCAGGGCAGAGACACTGATCATCTTCCTGCTTAGGGCATCTGCCATGACATTTGCCTTACCAGGGTGATACAAAAGTTAGAAAAATCATAGTCCTTCAGAAACTCCAGCCACCTTCGCTGCCTCATGTTCAGCTCCTTTTGATCCTATAGATATTTCAGACTCTTGTGATCACTAAAGATGTTGAACATCGCTCCGTAGAATGCCTCCATATCTTCAGAGCGAAAACTACTACTGCCAACTCCAAGTCGTGCGTCAGGTAGTTCTTCTCATGTACTCGCAATTGCCTTGAAGCATAAGCCACTACTCTTCCATGTTGCATAAGTACAGATCCTAGTCCTTGGTATGAAGCGTCATAATACACTTCGAACTGTTCATTTGGGTCAGGTAGCACTAAAACTGGCGAGGTAGTTAGCGTCTCTTCAATTCCTGGAATCCTTCTTCACAAGCCTCAGTCCATTCAAAAGCTTGGTCCTTTCTTGTGAGCTGAGTGAGAGGTCCTGCAATTTTGGAGAATCCCTCAATGAACCTCTTATAGTATCCAGGCAAACCCAAAAAGCTTCAGATTTCTGTCACTGTTTTTGGTCGTTCCCACTGTAGAACTGCCTCTACTTTTGACGGATCCACTGTAATCCCATCCTTTGAGATCACATGGCCCAAAAACTTAACTTCTTCCAGTCAAAATTCACATTTTGACAGTTTGGCATACAGTTCCTTCTCCTTCAGAATCTGAAGAAATATACTGAGGTGTTCAGCATGGTCCTCCTGATTTTGAGAGTATACCAGAATGTCATCAATGAAAACCACAACGAATCTGTCCAAGTAAGGACGAAAGATTCTGTTCATATAGTCTATAAAGATAGCTGGTGCATTCGTTATGCCAAACGGCATCACAAGGTACTCGTAATGACCATATCGGGTACGAAAAGCAGTCTTGGGTATATCCTCTGTCTTTAGTCGTATATGATGATACCCAGATTGTAAGTCGATCTTTGAAAACACCGCTGCCCCCTTTAGTTGGTCCATTAGGTCATCAATTCTCAAGAGTGGATATTTATTCTTGATCGTCACTTTGTTCAACTGTCTGTAGTCCATGCACAATCTTGATGAACCATCCTTCTTGCGAACTAACAACACTGGTGCTCCCCAAGGTGACATACTCTGTCTGATAAATTGCTTTTCTAAAAGTTCCTCTAGCTACTTCTTAAGCTCAGCTAATTCTGTCGGTGCCATCCTATAAAGTGCTATAGACACGAGACCAGCTCCCAATACAAGGTCAATAGCAAATTCTATCTCTCGAGCCGGTGGTAACCCAGGTAGATCCTCAGGAAAGACTTCGGGAAACTTATTCACCACTGGAATTGTATTCACATTAACTTCGCTCTCGACTTTCAAAAAAGACAGTAGCATGTATCCATGAGCTCCTTCTTTCAAGAGAGCTTGAACTCGGTTGGCCGTCAGAAATCTAGAATCCTCATTTATGGGAAAAACTATGGTTTTTCTTAAACAATCTAGCAGAACATGGTTGGAAGACAACCAATCCATCCCTAAAATTATATCTAGTTGGGATAGGGGTAAACAGATCAAATCGACAGAAAAGATTCGACCTTTAACAGTCAAAGGACAATTTAAATAGACTTTGGTAGTAACTACCAGTTTATTAGTGGGGGTAGAAACAGTCAAGTCAAAAGGTAAGGTAGACACAGGTAGACCAAGTCTTTGCACACAATCATACGATATGAAAGAATAGGTTGTCCCAGAGTCATACAGTACAGTTAAAAGATTACCTTCTATGGTTCCTTCCCCTTGAATCAAATCTTCGGACTCGGAGGCTTCAGCTCCGCTCATAGTGTAAACTTGCCCTCCAGCTTATGGTTTCTTGGCTCTCGCAGTATTAATCGAAGGTTCAGCCTTCGCTTGATTGTGATCTCGGGACACGTGGCCAGGTTTGCCACATCTGAAGCAGATGATCCCCTTTATGGTGCAGTCCCTTGTAAGATGATCTTTCCCACACTTTAGACACTTCGAAGGATACACCGTGTTCTGGCCAGTCCAGTTCCTAGTAGAACCTCCACCAGAACCTCCACTCGTGGTTTGTTACTGATTTCCCATTAGTCGGGAGTAGTGCTTCTTCTAGAAGCGGTTAGAGCTGTTACTGCCGCCTCTATGAAACCTCGTAGGCCCAAAGTTTCTGTTCCTCGTATCTCTAGATTGCTCCAAAGCCTCTACCTCACAGCATGTATCCAGCTGTTCCGAGAATTCATTGATCTTCAGGGTGATCACAGCCTTCTTCACCTCATGCCTCAGTCCTTCCGTGAACCTTCGACACTTCCAAGCTTCATTTGGTTGATGCTGAGAGTATGTTGAAAACTGTGACAAGTTTTCAAATCTGGCCGCATACTCACTAATGGTCATATTCCTTTGTCGTAAGTTGAGAAATTCTGACTCTTTCGCGTGTCTTGCGCTTACAGGAAAATACTTATCCAATAATTTCTCCTTGAATAAGTCCCAAGTAATCTCACGGTTTGCAGCTTCCAGCATTCTCTGCACTCCATTCCACCAGTTTTCAACATTGCCCACCAGTATAAAGGTTGCATAGGTCACCTTCTTGTTCTTAGCCCAGTTCATCCCTCGAAAAACTTTTTCTAACTCCTTGATCCACAGACTAGCCTTGTCCGGATCAAATTCTCCTTTGAATTGAGGAGGGTTGTGGTGTCAAAACTCTGCCAAATTCTGAGCATCTGCAGTAGCCTCGAGCTGTTGTGCAGCCCGTTCTTGTTGTTGTGCAACTCTCTCCTGTTGCTGAGTAGCTTGCTCAGTTTGTTGTGCGACGGCCTCAGCCATCCTCTGCATCACTGCTATAGCTGCTGCCATGTCTTCCCTTCGCACCATCTTACTTTCTCAGATCGAATTAACTAAAAACACAGAAAATTAAGTTGCATCCACTAGGAAATCCAAAAAAATACATCTCTGCGTTTGGTTTTCAGAGAACACACAGCACACACAAGACAGACTCAATCACAAGACCCAAAGAAACATAAACTGGGGCTTTGATACCAACTTCATGTAATGCCCCTTTTTAGGAGGAGATGTCGCATTGTCAATTAAATATGTTTGCGAAAAATAAAAGTGTAACAAAGTAAGACCTGATTCATTCCATCATTAAACTTATTTGATTTTAACTGTATGAATAAAATGATGAATTTTTTTTGTATGTATATATATATATATTTATACTCAGTAACCTGCTCATCAATTCAGTATTTAAAGGCATTAACATTTATAAAAGATTCATCAGTGCATACATATATCTTTGCCTAATCGTAAGTAGAAAACATAAACTTTGACGAAAAACATAAAGACTAAACCATACATCCATGCATAAGTTACATATATATATATTTATATACTGTTTAGATATAAACTATGATTCAATAATTACATCAAGGCTCATCAAAAAGGAGCCTAAGCTTTATCAAAAAGCAAAACTATACTTGCCCAGATGATCATGCATATACATCCCCAAGATATCAGAATATACAGCTAACCAAAATAACGACATTAGGCCCCCAAAATAAAACACTGGTAGCCATCAGTAACTACCAGCAATATCAGTCCCTCAGATGAGGAGGAATCGTATCAGGATCCTCCGCGAGATCATCCTCGGGAACCTCCTCGGGGTCTTCTTCATCTGAGGAAACCTCCATAGGAGCCACAGAGCTATGGGCTGGAGCCCGAGCAGTGGAATCAAAAGAGTCCTCATGTGGGGTGTAATAGCGGTCACCCCACATCTCCCGGATAGGCAGATAAAACTCCAAACGTAGGCCGATGCAGCAGGTAAAGATCAGTGGTTCATGACGCCCCCAAGCCAGCGACAACGACACGTCTCCCAAGTAGACACAGCGATCAGAGCTAAAGTTCACATGCCAACATTCTGGACCCCCAAGGAATGTCAAATGCACATTTCCCAAAAATCCATGAGGTCGGGCCGTCATGATCAAAAGGATGCTAGTCAAAGTTAGGCCAGAAGCTGGGGAAATCAGGTTCTTATTTTTCTTCACCTCCATCTTCAGAGAATCACATATATAGATATACAGAAATAGTAGAAACATAGGAAAAGAAAAGAGGTAAGACATTCAACATTCATAACCAATTGAGGCAGTAAAGAACAAACGGTGCATGACGCCCACATAACACTTCAGAAATGATAAATAGCATTAAAACATATAATAAGGAATTTAGGATATATAGGCAGCCATCGCAGTAATGAAACAACATATTAAATTTTCATATGATCAAGTAACTAACAAATGGTATGACGACTCACAATGCACATGCATATGATACCAACAATCCTACTCCATGGAGCTAGACACAAAATAGTCAGAGAGAATGATAAGGAGATATGTCTGTATCGCGGCTGCCGAGGCCATCCAGTGCTAAAATTCTCAATTTATCAATATGCGCATCATGGCATTGTAGAAGACATTCTACACAGATCTCGATATAGGACAGTGTCTCAGTCCGGATCATCGGTGCATTTGCATCGGTCTACCTCACGGATAGAAGAGCTACCAACTGTCCATTACGAGGTACCCGCACCCCGACGCCCCCAAGGTTAACAAATGACCTACACTTGTCTATTCGCATCCGCACAAAGGTGTGATTCAACTCCTAGGTAACTTGGCCTTCACAAAATGTCCAACGGACTTTTTCAATGCATGACTCAATCATGCTCAATGCACATATCTTCAATGCATATTCATATGTACATTTACAAATTCACAGTTATAACATTTCAAGTCTAAGATCACATGTTATGTCATTTATCATCAATATTCGATCCCGTTCAAGGGTCCAGACTAAGTTATTAATAAGTCTCTAGGCGTTCACACCCTATTCAAAGTCATCAAGTAAGTCAATTCTTAATTTCATTATGTCGCTCGCAACTCTATCACACTCATGTTCTTTCTCTATTCAAAGTGTTGGTGTATGCCCTAGTGGCCAATACATTTTGTTTGTATTGACATACATTATATTATGCTATTTTATATATGAGGCATTTCATTTATTGTGTTCTTTTTTGATAAACATAATAAAGTCCTTAGAATAGTAAGTTTGATGCCATAGGACATCAAGTGGATGACTTGATCGTGAGATCCTTTTGGTTACAACACTATTCTTAAATGTCCCTAGTCAAGTATTATTGTTAATTAGGACAACAATAATACATTGAGACTAGTATGTGTAGAGACTGATGACCACATCTCACGGGTCATGGATATGAGATATCAAGTCTTCACATTGGTACATATTAGAGTAATGATGTCTTGGGTGACCCACCATGAGAACGCTACATGGATCATTACGTGAGTGTCATAAGCGATTCTCATAGTGACAATGGTGTTTGTGGTCCTTTGACTGAAATCACTACGATTCCTACATGAGGAGTTGTGTGTTTTAATGCCATCAAACGTCAGAATAACAAGGTGATTATAAAGTTGGTTATTGGACATACCGCAAATCATGCAGAGGGATGTGAGTGACCTAGATGGAATTTGTCACTCCTACATAACAGAGCGATATCTTCGGGCCCCCGATTGAGTGAGCTGCGAAATGCATGGCCATGCTCAAATGAGTCAATATGAGATATTGATCTCATTTGTTGTTACAAAGTCTACTTGAGTATCAGGAAACGAATGATTGGACTATACAAGGGTGACGCATTCCATGCCTTGTGTTCAATCTAGATATCTTGACAAAGGGACTAAACTACACGGAAACATTGATCACGGATAGGTTATGTCAAATCACTGACATTCTCATTACTTGGGTAGCAGTGATGTGTTGCTAGATACCGCTCACTGTTTGTAATATTAAAATGAGATTTTAATATTACTACCAACGTCATGAGAACCTGCAAGGTCGCACACTTAGAACAGACTAAATTGGAGCAATAAGGATCCAAGTTGGACTCGGATTCAATTGTGGGCCTAACTCATGACAGATGGGTTTTAGGGTTGCACTGACTTACCTTGCTACTCGCTCACACTCACTTAAGGCAGCTACTATTATAAATAGTATGTTAAGGGGCTGCTATAGATGTTACAACACAACCCTAGCCGCACCTAAGAAAGTGAGTGAGAGACAGTGAAAGGTTCTTCTCTTCTATTCGCAGCTAGCACCGCGAAACAGAGGCGTGACTCCTTTTGCAAGTCTGTTCGTGTGGATACCGCAGAAACATTGTCACTATTACGGTGTTGGTGATTCACCTCGCTTGTGTTTATCACGCTTCAAGAGGTAAATTTTAAAAACTCGGATTATGGACTTTTCGCATGGATCCTGTGTGGGAATCCTATTATTCCGCTGTGAGATATTTTGATCCGCAATTCCCAACACAAAGTTCTTATAAGTGGTAAAGTATGCTCCCGTTTCTTGTTTTTCCCTCTTTATGAATCCCTAATTAGTTTCTAGTCACGCAATTATTCAAGATTATTACACTTACATTAATCCAAAAGCCTTGTATCAAGGACCCAAGGGTACCTTGAACCTCCAAGGGGCTAGAAAAGCCTCAAATCCATAACTGATCCTGTTACACGGCCTGTATAAAAATACACGGCCCCGAGTGCACGACCGTGTGGTCATACATGGCCTAGGCCGTGTACTCCTCTAGAGTGCACCAAGACATATTTCAGTCACGCAGGGAGATACACGGCCGTGTATTCATACACGACCTAGGCTGTGTATCCCTCTGTGACGCAGAAACTCACTAGAACACCATTCCAAACCTCAATCATCCTAACATCCATCAATGCACAACAAAAGCATATCATTCAAACACTTAAAATTCAATCAAACACAATCAAACAAAGGGGTTTCCTAAAATAGGTTTCACCCCACCAACATAAATAACAAGTTCTTAACTACCAAAATGGGTTGAAGTGAATGGATCTTCCTCTTACCTAAGAGAAGCAAAAGGAAAAGATGTTCCTTTTTGCTTAGAAATTTCATGCTTCACTACCACCAAAACCTTGGGTGTTCAAATCCACAAAAATCAAGATCAGAGAGGGGAAATGGTAGCCATAGTCACCAAGGTGGCCATGGAACATGAAAATGAGGAGAAGAGGAGAAGAAAGTTGAGAGCTTTTACCTTAAATCTCCAAGCTTTGAGCTGGGCTGCCAACCACGAAAAAGGAGGAGCCAAGGTGAGTTCCACAAAGAGGAAAGCTTGAGGATGGAGATGGGAAAGCAATGGTCTTTATTGGGTTGAACAAAGGAAGCTTGAGAATCAACAATGGAGTAATTGTGTGTGGGAGAAGAGGAGAAGAGGGAGTGAGCTGCGTGAGTGAGGGGAGAGGAAGAGAAATGAGAGGGAAATGTGAAATGAAAATAATGAGTCCCCCCTCCAAACCGTGTAGCACAAAGAGAGAAGAGAGAGAGAAAAGTGGGTGGGAAGGAAGCTTCCTTGAAGCTTCCTTGAGAAGCTTCGCACGCTTCTCGATAAAGTGAAGTGTGTGGTCACTTAAATAATATCATAAAAATAACCAGATAGAAATAATCTTCTAGAACTTTTTCTCAGTGGACGAAAATTTTACAATTAGCGTAAATAATATTTTATTATTTCCCCGGTGATTAATTATTCTGTGATTTTATTTATCAGATAAAATCTCGTAAAATATAAACCTCATAAATTGTGCTCAGCCTCGGGTTTAGTAAGATCCCCCGTCGACGTTTCCACAATCCAAAGTTTACCAGCCTCAGGGAAAACATTTTACTTTCCCGGCTTCGCTCAGTGCATATGTCAAACGAGGAATATATTAAAATATTCAACGTTTCTAGAAATTTTCACAAAAATCATCAAAAATCACAAATATTAGAAAATGTTTATTCATCACAAAACAAACAGTTTTTGGAGTGTTACATTGACTCTGCTCAGTGTGTACGTAAAATAAGGAATATATTAAAATATTCATCATTTCTGAAAAAATCCAAAAAATTCCTAAAAATCATAAATATTGGAAATGATTATTTATGATAAAACAAATAATTTTCAGGGTGTTACACACCTACAGAAAAGTGAGTGAGAGAGCGATAGGTTTCTTCTCTTCTCTTCGCAGTTAGCACTGTGTGAGAGATGTGAGGCTCCTCTTTGCGGACGTTGGACATTCGTGAGTCTGTTCGTGTGGATACCGCAGAGACATCGTTACTATTACGGTGTTGGTGATTCACGTCCTTCCTTTTGATCATGCTTCAAGAGGTAAATATTTTAAAACTCGGATTATGGCTTTTTGCATGGATCCTCGGTGGGAATCCTGTTTTTCCGCTACGTGATGTATCCGCAATTCCCAACACTCTTTTCTTTGGATGTGGTGAATTTGGGCCAGTCTAGGTTAGTTATGTTAGACATTTTATGTTTTTGGGTATGTAAGTATAATGTATGTATGGTTGTAGTAAATTTTGTTTATATGTAAAGTATATTATTCAGTTTTATGTCTTGTATTTCTATAATTTGATAAGTTTATGTAATCCGCGAAGAAGAAATTTTAAAACTCATATTTTATAATATTAAATATTTTATAACTTGGGTAAAGAATTAAAAGAAGTTGGTCTGAAATGTAATGCCCTTCGAGGGGTGTCACATGCTTGTGAAGTTTTGTGACAAACTAAGTTTGTTTAGGCACTTTGTAGCAACACAGAAGGTGAAAAATAGTCTAAAATGACTCAGATAATGACAGATATTGCCTAGATAAGAGAATAAATAAGAAAATTTTATTTTTAAGTAACAAATGTGTAGAAGAGGATGTAATTAAATTTTAAGGATAAACAGAGTCAGTTCAGTATTTTTAATGATACTGAGTAAGTGTTTAAATACTAGATTGATGACTCGCAGATATGGAAAGTCATGGAACTGATGAAACTAGGATTGAGATGAAACCTAGGATATATTATAACATTTATGGAAGTTAGAAAACTCAGTAATGGAAGATTAAAATATCCTTCAGTGATACAATTTTTCCATTAAGTCATGTAAGTCAAACAAGTTTATCTTTTTTCTCTACCTATACGTAACTTCAGTAGAAAAGGAGGATAAGAACAAAAAGGAAATAAAAGAAAGTAGAGAGAAAAGAGAGAAAAACAAAAGAAATGTGAAGATAAGAAGGAGGGAAAGAAAAGCAGTAACAGGAAATAGAGAGAAAAATGAAAAGGAAAAAGGGAGAAAGAAAGGAATAAAAGGAACTCACCAAGAACAAGTCAAGGATAGAAAACTATCAACAAGGAGTTGAGGTAGGGGTTAATGAACGATTTCACTATATCTTCTTCCTCCTTGTTTTCTTAAACTTTCATGTATGAAGTAATGGATAGTCTTATATGGATTTTCCGAAGAAAGTGATTATGAATATGGTTGTCAGGATTGTATATACTTGTATATGTATGTTTTAAACTATTTTAGCTTATCTATAAAGATGAATAAGACACCATGTGTGGGGTGATATGGATTTCTATATGGTGTGATCTGTGTAAAGATGAATTTAGAGGATTAGAGAATATGAAGCTAGAAGAGAATGCAGCAGAAAAACTAGTTCTGCCACTGTTTTATTCGAATAGCAACCATGATATTTGAATAAAATGATTTAATTCTTGAATAAAATGAATAAGATGTGAGTTCTGTAAGTCATTATTCGAATAGTATGATTGTTATTCAAATAACAAGAATCCATAATTACTTTTTTGTTGTCATAGATGAACAACCTAGAGGTTTTATCCCATAACCTAAGTTACAGACATCGAAATGACTTGCTTTTTATTGCACTTGAAAACTAAGACACAAGGCTACTTGGAAAAGTTTGAGATTTTTCGGCCATCCCAAGTAGCACTAATTTCTGTTTGAATCCAAGATAGATTCTGCAGAAATAAGCAATCTGGAACTTAGTAAACCAGATTGCGTAACTTCCTACTCCAAAGTCGTAATTACATGAGACCAGTGGCATTTTGAAGCTAACATGTAATGCTATAAGAGGTAAAAATTTCAGAATTTTTTCACTCTTCATTCATTCCCAATTTCAATTTAAAATAAGGTTAGATTTAGGTAAAATAGCTAGTGCCCTTTTTCAGCTTCTTCTTTTTGTTGCATAACTTTAGTCACACTTAACCAAATGAAGTGAGGTTTATTTCATTTGAAAGATATGAGATGAGGCTATTTACATATAAAATTCTAGAATTTTTGTAGTTACAATGTACATTTGGAGCATTCTTGAAAATCAACCTTTTTATGTAACACCCACCGTAGGGTATCACATTTATGTTACTTAATTACCAAATTACCCCTTTATTATAAAATATGCTTTGTAATGTAAATACGAGTTGTAAAATTTCTTAACAACAATAAGATAAACTTAGCAGAAAATAAAATATTACAACATCATCACAAATAATTTACATCATATATACACAAGTCTTTAGTACTGTCTTACTTAAATATATACAAACCATGTTCTCAAAGTATTTAAACATTATTTAAAACTAACATACTGCCCAAGTATTACTAAACAGCAGAACCCTCAGACGGGTCCTCATCAGATTCCTCAGCAGGTAGAAATCTGACTTGACACGAAGTCTTATGGACAGGTGTCCGCACAGATGACACAATACTAATCTCACTAGGAGTACGGTAGTAAGTTCCCCAGTACTGCCTAATGGACAACGAAAACTCTAAGTGTACATTAATATTTACACTGAAATAAGGATTTCCTTGATAAAGCCTACTTAGGATAATATTTAAGTCTCCTATATAGTAAATACACGCTCTGTCCAGATCAACATGCCACGCTTCCGATCCTCCACAAAACTGCAACCTCATATATCCTAGGAAACTGGGCATCTCCATTTTCTCAGAATTCAGCTTTCTCCACAGGAATCAACTCCTCTTTGTAACACCTTTATGGGGATGTCACATTTTTAATGCAATAAAATAAAATAAAATAAAATTCTCACCCAAGATGTAAAACGATTGGTACATGAATAATATTAGTTGTAAAATTTTTCCTTTTATATTTATAACATTAAATAAAATAACACGAAACACAAAATAAAGCAAAACATAATCACACCATAATATACATATGATTTTGTCTGAAATATACAATTAATTTACAATTACAAATATTTAATAAAGTAGTAAAAAGTTAGTATAATACTAAAACATAACACCTAAGACATAAGCCCTTGTCGGAAGATAAATTCCCTAGTCGGGAATGTCTTGACCGATAGAAATTCTACCCAAAAATATATCGAAGTTCTCTCTAGGAGTGTGGTGAAATTCATTCCACAACTCCCTAATAGGTAAAATAACCTCAACGAAAGCAACTGTATAAAATGAAGTAACGAACCCATGGCGAGTCCTACTTACTGATAAAGTAACGTAACCACTGTATTCTATGTGTCCTATGTCCCAATGGACATACCAAGCCCCAGCGCCTTCGAGAAACTGTAGTCTAAAGAAACCTAATTAACCTCTCCTTGCTGCCATTGTAATCTTTGATGATATAAACATAAAATAGAAACAGACAGAGCAATACAATAAAGAGGTGAGACAATCTACATCATTACCAGCATGGCAATAAAGAAAATGACGATACAAACAAATATCACAATAATACATACCATCATTTCACATACAGTACATCAAATCAACACATCATACATTCTATCAAAGATTATAGTAAACATTAAAATGCAGATAATGAATGATAACACACACTGACTCGTTCCTACTCCATGGAGCTAAACACAGACATCAGAGAGAATGATCCAAAAAGAACTATCAGTACCCCAGGCTGCCCAACCAAACTATTAAACTGTCCAACATCATGTCTATAGTCCACAGTCCAAAATATCGTGTAGTAGTACACAGTCCAATACATCGTGCACTACAAGCATTGTGCTAAATAGTCTCCACAAGATCTCGATTAAGAATAGTACTTGTCGAGATCATTAGTGTGTTGCCTGTTACCACGGCCCAGAGACGCTACCACTGTCCACATATGGGATTCTCCGCACACTAATGCCTCTAAGTTCAAATAATGAACCACACTACGCCTATCACACCTACAACACGGTGTAATTCGTTTCGTCAATCAATCGCCAAATACCAACCAAATTGACACAACTCTCTAAGCATGATCAAGAATTACCAAAATACCCTTAGTCTCAATATATTACCATGTTTATGAAAATACCCTCAATCTCAATGTTCTAAAATATAACATGTCTCCACTTGACAGTACTATCTCACAACATGTCTGGGTCCACCACTTTGGCCCGACAGTAAAACTCATTGTTCCATTTAGTCGCATAGAAATTTTATCGCATTTTCACAATCGCATCGCTTTTACAAACGTTTTTAAATTGCGTAAATATGTTTTGACATTTTTGAACATCGCGTAATATTTTTAAATCATTTTCTCAATCACGTAAGATTTTTAAATCATTTTCTTAACCATATAACTTAAAGTCTTTATTTTAACAATGCATAGGCTTTATTTAGTACATTTAAACTACTTAGAATATTTTTCTTATGTTATAAATATATTATGGAATCTTTTCATTTTATTTGTCTGATTTTAGTAAATTTCAACACCATTTTGCCTAAAAAATTAGTATATGGTATTTTTAATGTTTTCCTCTAAATACTGTTCATTTTAACTTTACCCAATAGTTACACCTTGAAACTTACTAACGCGCTTAAAAACTCAGAGAGTGAGCTCTATGTTAGTACTTTTCAAGTGTTTCTTTATTTCTTACTTATAATAAATTCTGGTAATTTAGAATTCTAGAACTAAGTTCATTCATTTTATTTCTCAAAGATTCATTGGAATCAAATTCTTTTGTAAATTAGTTACTTAACCTACCTTAGAAAATAACTTTGGAATTCAAATATACATTAAATGGCATGTTGGCCAAAATAAATCTAAATCATTGTCAAATTCATTATTTTACCTAGATTCATTGAAATCATTGTTTTAGAAAATGGTTGAGAACATTTTGGTTCTCTTTTTCTTTGAGAAGTCGTGAGCCTCTATTGTGTTCTTTGGAACATTCATGCAATCCTTACATGTTATTCACATCCTACATTAATAATCATATATCTATAAACACATGCAATATATTTTAAAGCTATAGACATGCTTGCAAGCAAAATCAACCACAAATAGGAAAAACAATAAACAAACACATAAATGAATCCTTATGGATTCTTCACACACAAACAATCCATTTTCTCATCACCACACAAGGTTAATGAGATTAAATCTCCCTCTTACCTCATGAAGACAAGGATCTCCTAGTCTCCTCCTCTCTTTGAATTTACGTGTTGTCCTCAAAATAAATCCCAAAAATTCTTAAACAATAAGCAAAATCACATACAAGGCTTCATAATGGAAAACCATGGAACAAGCATGGTTTAGAAAATCACAAACTAAATTTTAAACCATAAAAACCAAAGTTTACCATTAGGGAAGTAAACAAAAGCTTGGATTTTGAACTAGAAGGAGTAGGTTTTTGACAAAACCTTGTAAAGGAAAAGTGTTTAGGAGATAGTTTTGGTTTAGGAAATGTGAAGAGGTAAAATTATAGAAGATTGATGGTGGGTTTAGGGTGAGAGGCCGAATATGAGAGAGAAAATGGAAAGAAAAGTGTGCTTGGGTTCTTGGAATTTTTGAGAGAATATTAGGCTAAGTTTTTGATGAGTGTAAAAGTGAAAATTTGAGGGTGAAATGGAAGTGGGCTGCCGTGAGTGAGTTGTAAGAGAGATTAAGAGATTTACTTGAACACAAATATCACAATTTGGAGTGCACATGGCCTATGTCACACTTGGTCATGCAATGGTCACTTGGATGGTTCAAGAACCTTGTGGAACTTGGTAATTTAGCCCTCCTTGGCCGTGGGACTCAAGGGGATTTAGGGGCTTAATTTGTTTTCAATTAAAGCCTAATTATATGCTAATTAAATAGCTAATTAATTAGGTTAAGTTTCCTAATCACTCTTAATTAACATTCTAATTACATAACTACTTAATTAAACATATAATTGCATATATCATAGCCTCTAAATAAAATTAAGATATCTAATTAGTAATTAGATTATAACTAATTAATAACTAGGTTAGTTTACTTAGTTCCTTAATTAGGTAATTAGATTAACCAAATTAGGTTTAATTAGCTACTAATCAAGCCACTATATTTGACTCAATCTTGGCCATTGAAACTAACTTTAACTCCTAGCCCTTAATGTAATCTAAGGTAGATATCACTTAGTGATTTAATTAGAATTGCTCTCACACCATTGATTTGATCAACGGTTATGATCAAAAGCATCTAAAACAAGCTTTACATCTAATGGTCCTAAATGAAGTCCATGCTTCTTTATTTGACTAATTCTTATTGGTTTAAAATCTTCAAGCCACTTTCGTTGACTGATTCCTATTCGTTCAAAATTTAGTCCAGTCAGAATCGTTGACTGCTACTCTAAACGCAGGTCCCACAGACTTTTTCGGGTCCATGGTCATTTTGAAGCAGATTTCTACTATTTTTGAGACAGTAGGTACTGTCAAATAAAATAATATTATAATAATATAAAATTATTTTATTGCACAGTTAAATCCTAAAAATTAAAAGATTAATATATATATCAATCTGAATTGGGTTTAGTAAGATCCCCTAGCTCCGAATAATTAAAATAAGATTTTTTCGGTTGGAAAATTATTATCTTCTTGACTTGGAGCAAATCACACAAAACAATCCAAAACAGTATCGAAACAGTCAAATTATTTTTATATTGTACAGAAAACACAAAACAGTGTAATTCTATCAGTTCTGTAACATCGTCTAAAATTTTTGGTGTTACAACTCTCCCTCTCTAAAAATTTTCATCCTCGAAACTTGACACACACTTAAAATAAAAATAGATACTACTCTCCTATCTTCTCTTCCAACTCCCATGTGGCTTCACCACTTACATCGTTCCAAACTACTTTAACTAATGCGATCTCCTTTCCTCGAAGTTGCTTAGTCCTTCGATCTTCAATCTTAACTAGAAACGTCTCATAGGTTAAATTCTCCTTCAGTTGTACGGTGTCTGGCTCGATGACGTGAGTTAGATCAGAAACATATTTCCTTAGTTGTGATACGTGAAATACATTATGAAGATTTGATAAGAATAGTGGTAGGGCAATCTGATAAGCTACCGGACCTACCCGACGAAGTATCTGATACGGCCCGATAAACTTCAGAGTGAGTTTCCTCGACTTGATCACTCGTCCAACTCTAGTCATAGGTGTCACACGTAGAAACACATGGTCACCTTCTTCAAATTCAAGCGGTCTTCGTCTTTTATCAACATAACTCTTTTTGCTGCGGCTGAGTTATCCTCATCTTGTCTTGAATCATCTTCACTTTCTCAGTTATCTGATGCACAAATTCGGGTCCTACAATATTATTTTCACCAGTATGATACCAACACAACAGTGTTCTACAACGTCTCCCATATAATACCTCATGGGGTGTCATCCCTATACTCGAATGAAACTATTGTTGTATGTGAACTCTATCAATGCTAGAAATCCATTCCAACAAGTCCTTTGAAAATTCTAACTATTCGTCTTTTCCTTATATCCAAGCCCCTCTTGATTGAACAGGTACTTCAAGCCCTTGAAATTATTGTGAACCTTATAGGGAAGAAAATGTCTTCAGATTTTCCTTGCAAAATGACTATCACACATCCTAAAAAGTAAATCGAATAATTCTTCTCATGCATGTTCCACTGCCTTGAAGTATACGCCACCACCTTTCTATTTGATCTCAACACTCGATCTAAATCCACGAGTTGAACTTCTTCTAACCGAATTTGCATTTGACTAGTTTCGCGCATAACTCCTTCTTCTTCTTTAGAAATTGAAGAACTGCATTGAGGTCTTCAGCATGTTCCTTCGAATTTCGAGAATAGGTCAAAATATTGCCAATAAGGATAATGACAAATTTGCCTAGATAAGAAAGAAAGACCCTATTTATATTATTCGTTAATATCACCAAAACATTCTCTACCCCGAATGGTAGTACTAAATACTCATAGCGCCTGCAATGTGTCCGAAAATCTGTCTTGGAACATTTTCTACCTTTACGCGAATCTGATAATAACCAGCACGTAAATCGATCTTGGAGCAAACAACGATTTCCTTCATTTGGTCTTCTAGTTCCCCTATCGTCACATCATTCCAGATTTTCTTCATCAAGATAAGTTGTTCTACTTGCCTATTTTTAATCTTAATAGAAAATGCCTCATAGATCAAGTTTTCTTCTAATTGTACTGTATTTAGTACTATGACATAAGTTGAATCAAGAATAATCCTTCTTAATTGAAATACATGAAAGACACTATGAAGGTTATAAGGAAAAGTAATAAGACTATTCAGTAGGTTACTAGATTAGTCCAGCAAAGAATTTGAGATGGTCTAATAGATTTTGAAATGAACATAGTCCAATAATTTTAGAAATGAACTTTTTGGATTCAAATCCAAAAATCTCAAGTCAAGGAAACACTAAAATTGGATTGCAACAATCTAGTAGGATATAGTTGAAAAATAACCAATCCATTTTTATAAAGTCAGGCTCTTAAATAGATGTGATTTTAGATAAACAAATCAAATCAACAGAAAAGATTTGATATTCAATAGACATAGGGTAGAGTTAGAAAACTTGAGTATAAACAACAAGTTTAATCAAGAAGAGTAGAAATACTCATATCACACTATAACAAAGACACAGATAAGTCAAATTGATTTATTCAGTCTATTTGAGAAAGAAATAGACAAACCAGATCAATAAAAAGTTTCAAACTCCTATAATAATAGGATAGTTTTAAACATGCTCAAGTAGTAATAACAAGTTTAGAAGTTGAAGTAACAGTATGAAAAGAAGTAAAACACGGATAACCCCAAAAGATTTACATAGTCACAGATCACAAGAGAATGGGTTACCTTATGAATTATACAGCACAGTTTTAAGATTACCCTCTATGGCATAACTTTTTTGCTTCTTAAGTTTTTGTATTTGAACGTTCTCATTACACTCTCTACACCGACTCTTTTTTCTTTTTGAGATTTTGAAACACGTGTATTACTAATGGAAGTTTCCATCTCACATTCTTTAGAGAAGTATCTAGGCTTTCCATATTTATAACAAATTATACTCTTAATCATGCAGTTTCTTATCATATGATTCTTTCCACACTCCAAGCACTTCATTGGTGATGCCACAGTCTGACCAAAATCGTTGCCACTAGTACTTCCTTTTTTTGTTCGTTGTTGCTTCGCCAGTGGTTGTACATACAACTTTCGCTGGAAATGATTAACCTTATGCTTCTCTCCATTTTGGATCACCAAAGGTTCTAAGTTATAGCTTCTCGCATCCGGTGGCTGCTCCAATCCTAATAAGCTATGAAGTTTGATTATCAGTTCCTGCTGCTGAGCGGTCATCTGTCTCTGTTGTACTGCTACTTCAATCATCTTTTGCATCACACTTTTATCTGCGGTTATACGATCTTCATCACGTTTCGCATCCACAGGCTCATGTTCGTAACATTCCATTATCTTTCTTCGAAGACAAACAAAATCAACACACAACGAATTAAACGTAGCGATTTCACACAAAATCTTTTCCTTTCAGAAATTGAAACATATTTCTGTGTTCAATATCAGAGATTCACACAGCACAAATAAGACAAACCTACCCACAAACCCAAAAGACTCTAACTTGGGCTCTGATACCAACTAATATAACACCCTTGTAGGGATGTTACATTTTTAATGCAATAAAATAAAATAAAATAAAATTCTTACCCAAGTTGTAAAATGTTTGGTACATAAATAATATTAGTGGAAAAATTTTTCCTTTTATATTTATAACATTAAATAGAATAACACGAAACCCAAAATAAAGCAAAACATAATCACACCATAATATACATATGATTTTGTCTGAAGTATACAATTAATTTACAACTACAAATATTTAATAAAGCAGTAAAAAGTCAGTATAATACTAAAACATAACACCTAAGACATAAGCCCTTGTCAGAAGACAAATTCCCTAGTCGAGAATGTCTTGACCGATAGAAATTCGAGCCAAATATATATCGAAATTCTCTCTATGAGTGTGGTGAAATTCATTCTACAACTCCCTAATAGGTAAAATAACCTCAACGAAAGCAACCGTATAAAATGAAGTAACGAACCCATGGCGAGTCCTACTTACTGATAAAGTAACGTCACCACTGTATTCTATGTGTCCTGTGTCCCAATGGACATATCAAGCCTCAGCGCCTTCGAGAAATTGTAGTCTAAAGAAACCTAATTGACCTCTCCTTGTCGCCATTGTAGTCTTTGATGATATAAACATAAAATAGAAACAAACAGAGCAATACAATAAAGAGGTGAGACAATCTACATTATTACCAGCATGGCAATAAAGAAAATGACAATACAAACAAATATCACAATAATATATACCATCATTTCACATACAGTACATCAAATCAACACATCATACATTCTATCAAAGATTATAGTAAACATTAAAATGCGGATAATGAATGATAACACACACTGACTCGTTCCTACTCCATGGAGCTAAACACAGACATCAGAGAGAATGATCCGAAAAGAACTATCAGTACCCCAGGCTGCCCAACCAAACTATTACACTGTCCAACGTCGTGTCTATAGCCCACAGTCCAAAACATCGTGTAGTAGTACCAGTCCAATACATCGTGCACTACAAGCATTGTACTAAATAGTCTCCACAAGATCTTGATTAAGAATAGTGCTTGTCGAGATCCTTAGTGTGTTGCCCGTTACCACAGCCCAGAGGCGCTACCACTGTCCACATATGGGATTCTCCGCACACTAATGCCTCAAAGTTCAAATAATGAACCACACTACGCCTATCACACCCACAACACGGTGTAATTCATCTCGTCAATCAATCGCCAATTATCAACCAAATTGACACAACTCTCTAAGCATAATCAAGAATTACCTAAATACACTTAGTCTCAATATATTACCATATTTATGAAAATACCCTCAATCTCAATGTTCCAAAATATAGTATGTCTCCACTTGACAGTACTATCTCACAACATGTCTAAGTCCACCACTTTGGCCCGACAGTAAAACTCACTGTTCCATTTAGTCGCCTAGAAATTTTATCACGTTTTCACAATCGCGTCGCTTTTACAAATATTTTTAAATGGCATAAATATATTTTGACATTTTTGAACATCGTGTAATATTTTTAAATCATTTTCGCAATCGCGTAAGATTTTTAAATCATTTTCTTAACCAAATAGCTTAAAGTCTTTATTTTAACAATGCATAGGCTTTATTTAGTACTTTTAAACTACGTAGAATATTTTCCTTATGTTATAAATATATTATGGAATCTTTTCATTTTATTTGTTTGATTTTAGTAAATTTCGGCAGCATTTTGCCTAGAAAATCAGTATATGGTATTTTTAACGTTTTCCTCTAAATACTGTTCATTTTAACCTTACCCAATAGTTACACCTTGAAACTTGCTAACGCGTTTCAAAACTTAAAGAGTGAGCTCTACATTAGTACTTTTCAAGTGTTTCTTTATTTCTTACTTATAATAAATTCTGCTAATTTAGAATTCTAGAACTAAGTTCATTCATTTTATTTCTCAAAGATTCATTGGAATCAAATTCTTTTGTAAATTAGTTACTTAACCTACATTAGAAAATAATTTTGGAATTCAAATATACATTAAATGGCATGTTGGCCAAAATAAATCTAAATCATTCTCAAATTCATTATTTTACCTAGATTCATTGAAATCATTGTTTTAGAAAATGGTTGAGAACATTTTGTCCTCTTTTTCTTGGAGAAGTCGTGAGCCTCTATTGTGTTCTTTGGAACACTCATGCAATCCTTACATGTTATTCACATCCTACATTAATAATTATATATCTATAAACACATACAATATATTTTAAAGCTATAAACATGCTTGCAAATAAAATCAACCACAAATAGGAAAAACAATAAACAAACACATAAATGAATCCTTATGGATTCTTCACACACAAACAATCCATTTTCTCTTCACCACACAAGGTTGATGAGATTAAATCTCCCTCTTACCTCTTGAAGACAAGAATCTCCTAATCTCCTCCTTTCCTTGGATTTTCGTGTAGTCCTCAAAATAAATCCCTAAAATTCTTAACCAAGCAAAATCACATACAAGGCTTCATAATGGAAAACCATGGAACAAACATGGTTTAGAAAATCACAAACTAAATTTTAAACCATAAAAACCAAAGTTTACCTTTAGGGAAGTAAACAAAAGCTTGGATTTTGAACTAGAAGGAGTAGGTTTTTGACAAAACCTTGTAAAGGAAAAGTGTTTAGGAGATAGTTTTTGTTTAGGAAATGTAAAGAGGTAAAATTGTAGAAGATTGATGGTGGGTTTAAGGTGAGAGGCCGAATTTGAGAAAGAAAATGGAAAGAAAAGTGTGCTTGGGTTCTTATAATTTTTGAGAGAATATTAGGCTAAGTTTTTGATGAGTGTAAAAGTGAAAATTTGAGAGTGAAATGGAAGTGGGCTGCCGTGAGTGAGTTGTATGAGAGATTAAGAGATTTACTTGAACACAAATATCACAATTTGGAGTGCACATGGCCTATGTCACACTTGGTCATGCAATGGTCACTTGGATGGTTCAAGAACCTTGTGGAACTTGGAAATTTAGCCTTCCTTAGCCTTGGGACTGAAGGGGATTTAGGGGCTTAATTTGTTTTCAATTAAAGCCTAATTATATGCTAATTAAATAGCTAATTAGTTAGGTTAAGTTTCCTAATCATTCTTAATTAACATTCTAATTACATAACTAATTAATTAAACATATAATTGCATATATCATAGCCTCTAAATAAAATTAAGTTATCTAATTAGTAATTAGATTATAACTAATTAATAACTAGGTTAGTTTACTTAGTTCCTTAATTGGGTAATTAGATTAACCAAATTAGGTTTAATTAGCTACTAATCAAGCTACTATATTTGACTCAATCTTGGCCATTGAAACTAACTTTAACTCCTAGCCCTTGATGTAATCTAAGGTGGATATCACTTAGTGATTTAATTAGAATTGCTCTCACACCATTGATTTGATCAATGGTTATGATCAAAAGCATCTAAAACAAGCTTTACATCTAATGGTCCTAAATGAAGTCCATGCTTCTTTATTTGACCAATTCTTATTAGTTTAAAATCTTCAAGCCACTTCCGTTGACTGATTCCTATTAGTTCAAAATTTAGTCCAGTCAGAATCGTTGACTGCTACTCTAAACGTGAGTCCCACAGACTTTTTTGGGTCCATGGTCATTTTGAAGCAGATTTCTACTATTTTTGAGACAGTAGGTACTGTCAAATAAAATAATATTATAATAATATAAAATTATTTTATTGCACAGTTAAATCCTAAAAATTAAAAGATTAATATATATATGAATCGAAATTGGGTTTAGTAAGATCCCCCAACTCCGAATAATTAAAATAAGATTTTTTCGGTTAGAAAATTATTATCTTCTTGACTCGGAGCAAATCACACAAAACAATCAAAAACAGTATTGTAACAGTAAAATTATTTTTATATTGCACAGAAAACACAAAACAGTGTAATTCTGTCAGTTCTGTAACAGTCTAAAATTTGGGGTGTTACACTCTTCACCTTCTTGTTCAATTTCTTGCTTACCGTCTTTATAAATATAAATACAGTACAAAATAGGCATACAAAGAGGTGAGATCACCTACGCCAATACCAACATGGTAGCATAGAGATAACACATACAATATACCATACAGATACATCATATCATAATTACTATCATGCCATCAATATTAACTATCATCACAATAAATGTAATAAACAATAATTTTGATCATGCCCTCAACAATATCTAAATATTCAACAATTTAATTATCATAAACAATAATTACGATAATACCCTCAATCATTTCCAAATATTTAATAGTTCAAATATCACACCGATATCAATACTCAATAATTATGCATGTGCACATAAACTCAATTTCCTACTCCACGGAGCTAAAACTCAGGTCGAAGAGAGTGATCGAAAAGATCTATCTGTACCAACATGCCTTAGACCACGTGCTACATTTCTCACATGTATTTGCACATCTAGCATATACACTATAGTCTTTATCAGATCTTGATTAAGAATAGTGTCTCGATCAGGATCATCGGTGTGTTGCATCGGTCAAACCCACGGTACAGAAGAGCTACCAATTGCCCACTATAGGCAACCCGCACCCCAATGCCCCCAAAGTCAATAAGTGACTTACACTACGCATATCGTACACACTCAAGAGGTGTATTCTCTCCTAGGCAATTAGCCTTATACAGTCCATCGGACCTTTCCAATGCATGTACAAATGCACCATTCTCAATTCAATTTCATCATCTCATATTCAGGGCTCACACATTTGCCCAATAGTATCTTTATTGTATTTTCATCACATAATCACATTTTCGCATTTTCTCAATCGCGTAACATTTCTGTCACATTTTCAAATCACATTGATTTTTCAACCTTCCAAAGATTCCATTTCAACCTTATTTTCATTATTTGCATATTAGTCCTTCTATAAAACAATATTTACATAATAACCCTTCTTCAAATAAAAATATTTACATAATAGTCCATCTTTAAATAATATTTACATAATGGCTCCTCATTAAATAATATTTACATAATGGCCCCTCATTAAATAATATTTACATAATGGCCCCTTTTTAATGAATATTTTTAATATAGTCCCCCTAAAAATCAGTATTTCTACTATTTCCTAAAAATTTTATTTCTTTTCAATATAGTCCCTCTAAAAATCAGTATTTTGACTATTTCTCAGAAAGTTGTATTTCTTACAGTTACTTGAGATCTTACAGCTCAAAATTTTCCTAACGCGCTTCAAAACCTAGAGGGTGAGCTATACGTCAGTAAATTTCAAGTTTCCAACGTATACTTCTTACTTCTCTAAACAATTCTAAGAATCAATCCTCTTTAAAATAAATTGAGGTTCAAACACTTTCAACCTCTCTTTTCCATTTATATACAAAAATTCCATTCTTTTCAAGTAACAAAACACTTTGTTTTCATGTCTTTAATCCTTGTACTAAATCAATTATATTTCCATAATCACATTATCTTACAAAATCAAGGCAATGCAAGCCTTCAAAATCGTGATACACTTGGCCTTTGAAACCAATCCATCTTTTCTTTTTCCTTTCCTTTCTAATCATTCAATTTTACCATTCATGAAAATCTTAATTTGGAAACACCTATTTTGAGGTGTTGAGGCCGAAAACCTTATGGTCTTTGGAACCAAAAATTTATTTTCCTTTCATCATCTTTTTTTTTTATGCAAATGGTTTACAAAAGCATCACTCTAAAGGCAGACATCCCAACTATGTTGGCACCCCTGCCAATATCAATCATTTGCAGCAAACCATAAATTTATTAAGAAAGAAAAAAGAAAACAAAAGGAAACATGGGGGGGACATTAACCTTACCCATGGAAGAATTACAAATTCTTAAATCTATAAATAGAAACACTATACCTATTTTTAAAGAAAACTTCAACAATGAATGAAGGTATTAAATTCCACCAAACAAATCCTGAAATAGAAGAGCCATGACAAGCAAGTTTGTCTGCACAAGCATTTCCCTCTCTATAAATGTGAGAACATGAGAATCTCATTTGCTTGGATAAGGTTAAACAATTCTTCCATCTATTTTGTAATTGCCAAGGAACAATATTAATATTGCTAAAAGCAGAGACAACCAGTTGAGAGTCACATTCAATCAAAAGATTAAACCAACCTTTTTAGAAAGCTATCTCAATAGCTAGAATAGCTATTGAGAGTTCAGCAAAAAGAGCATTTTTAATACCAAGACTAGAAGCAAAATAGCCAAGAGTAGTAGCTCTACTGTCTCTAAATATACCACCACAGCCGGCAGGACCAAGACACCCTTTGGCAACACCATCAACATTACACTTTATCATATAACAGGAAGGTGGAGACCAAATAACTTCCTTAATAACAGGCATTTTCCTCGGATGAGAAGCAACCTTAAAGGACTGAAGGATCATGAATTCTGTTATTAAAGAAGACATGCTGCTAACACTCGAGTTACCAAAGAGAGAAACATTAGCCGCAATTAAACTAATGGCTGAGTGCACTGAAATAAGTTTGTTGTGGAATCTAGCAATGTTTCTGCAGAACCAAATAGCCCAAAGAACAAATATGATAGCAGCTAAGATGACATCTCGGGCCTGAGAGCTCCAACTTCTGCTGCACAAAGAAAGGACAGAAAGAAAACTGGAATAGTCCACATGCATATTAATAATGTTGCCAAACCAGCTCCAAATATGCACAGCAAATTTGCAGTCTAGAAACAAATGATGAGTGGTTTCTACTGCCTAACCACAAAGTCTACAAACAGACACGATAGTACACCCTTTACACCAAAGCTTGTCATCAGTTGGCATTTTGTCATGAATAATTCTCCATAGCAGAAATGATTTAGAAGGAGGAATGCATTTACTCCATATGAGCTTAGCCTAAGGAACAATATTTCCTATAGGATTTTGAAAAGTGTAAGCATCCTTAAAACTCAATTTTCCAGTATCAGATTTAGTCCAGATCAGAGAATCATGACAAGGATGAGAAGGAATTATAACCTACTGAATTTCTGATTTCAAACCAGGAAACTTGGAAACCAAATCACTGGGAGTTGACCACTTACCATTGACAATGAAATCCTTAACTTTTGACTTTAAAGAACTATGCAAAATAATAGGAACACAATTAAATCCACAATTGGACTAGACAAAAATTTATAGTAGCCCCATTGCCAAGCTGCCACAAGGAGTGCTCCTGAATGATAGGAATAAATGTCTTAATACCAGACCAGATCGAAGAAGAAATATGGTAGCTAACAGGTTTATTTTTCCTGAAGACTCTAGCTTTCAATAAAGTAGTCCATTGATCATTAGAAGAAAGTAACTCCCAACCCAGCTTAAGCATACCTACTGCATTGATAGAATTAATGGGCCTTATGCCAAGGCCGCCCTCCAACACAGGTTTACAAACTTTGCTCCAAGCAATAGTAACCAACTTCCTGTTATTAATATCTCCTGACCAAACAAAATTTCAGATCCAACAATCCACCATTTTAATGAGATTAGCAGGCCAAGCATAGATCCTGAACCTATAAATTAGCATACCCTGAATAATTGACTTAACTAGTAAAACTCTCCCCATCAAAGACAACAATGATCCTTTCCAAGAGGAAAGTTTATTTTTAATTCTGTCAGCAATTGGCATTAAGTGAACCCTTTTGGGCCTTCCCTTAAACAAGGGCACTCCAAGATAGGTGAAAGGAAGACAACCAGCATTGAAACTAAGAATTGAAGAAATACCATCTGATCTGGAAAAGGTGGTTGTACACGAGTAAAATTTGGACTTGTCTTTGCTAACCACCTGACTAGAAGCCTGCTCATAAACCTTGAACAGATTCATTAAATTGAAAAGACTCCTTTTAGAAGCTCTGCAGAAAACCAGTACATCATCTGCATACAAAACATGACTAGGCATCACAACACCTCTAGGACCAGGCATAAGTTATAACTAACCATCATTGACCAGTTTTGTTATTCCTCTACTTAACACTTCTTCAGCAAGACAAAAAAGAATAGGAGATAAGGGATCACCTTGATGAACCCCTCTCTTACAATTGAAGAAACCAACAGCCTTGCCATTAATAGAAATAGAAAGCTTAGCTGAATTAAAACAGGTTAATCCAATTACAGAACTTGGCATCAAAACCAAAAGAATGAAGCATTTGAAGAAGGAAATTCCAGTCTAATGTGTCAAAAGCTTTTTTAATATCCATCTTTATAGCAACTTGACCACCATAAGCTTTCTTACCAATTAAGTTAATGGCTTCAGAAGCTGTGCAAATACACTCTGCAATCTGCCTCCCTTTAACAAAACCTCTTTGATTTTTGGAAATAATCCTAGAGGCAACCAAAGCTAATCTATCGGTCAATAACTTGGTTATAATTTTGAACTGAAAAATAGCTAATGCAATAGGCCTATATTGCTCTATCTTATCTGCCTCTGAAACCTTAGGAATCAAGACAACAACATTAGAATTTAAATTTGGAAGAAGTTAAACTTGCTGAAAAAATTGAAGAACAACATTATGAACATCTTGAGCAATTACATCCCAGTATTTATGAATAGTAAGGATTTCCTCGATAAGGCCTACTTATTATAATATTTAAGTCTCCTATATAGTAAATACACGCTCTGTCCAGATCAACATGCCACGCTTCCGATCCTCCACAAAACTGCAACCTCATATATCCTAGGAAACTGGGCATCTCCATTTTCTCATAATTCAGCTTCCTCCACAGGAATCTGCTCCTCTTCACCTTCTTGTTCAATTTCTTGCTTACCTTTGTTATAAATATAAATACAATACAAAATAGGCATACAAAGAGGTGAGATCACTTACGCCAATACCAACATGGTAGCATGGAGATAACACATACAATATACCATACAGATACATCATACTATAATTACAATCATGCCATCAACATTAATTATCATCACAATAAATGTAATAAATAATAATTACGATCATGCCCTTAATAATATCCAAATATTCAATAATTTAATTATCATAAACAATAATTATGATAATACCCTCAATCGTTTTCAAATATTTAATAGTTCAAATATCACATCGATATCAATACTCAATAATTATGCAAGTGCACATAGACTCAATTTCCTACTCCATGAAGCTAAAACTCAGGTCAGAGAGAGTCATCGAAAAGATCTATCTGTACCAACATGCCTTAGACCACGTGCTACATTTCTCATATGTATTTGCACATCTAGCATATACACTATAGTCTTTATCAAATCTTGATTAAGAATAGTATCTCGATCAGGATCATCGGAGTATTGCATCGGTCAAACCCACGGCACAGAACAGCTACCAACTGCCCATTGTAGGCAACCCGCATCCCAATGCCCCCAAAGTTAACAAGTGACTTACACTACGCATATCGCACCCACTCAAGAGGTGCATTCTCTCCTAGGCAATTAGCCTCATACAGTCCATCGAACCTTTCCAATGCATGTACAAATGCATCATTCTCAGTTCAATTTCATCATCTTATATTCAGGGCTCACACATTTGCCCAACAGTATCTTTACTGTATTTTCATCACATAATCATATTTTTGCATTTTCCCAATCGCATAACATTTCTGTCATATTTTCAAATCACATATTGATTTTTCAACCTTTGAAAAATTCCATTTCAACTTTATTTTCATTATTTGCATATTAGTCCTTCTATAAAATAATATTTACATAATAACCCTTCTTCATAGAAAAATATTTACATAATAGTCCCTCTTCAAATAATATTTACATAATGGCTCCTCATTAAATAATATTTACATAATGGCCCTCATTAAATAATATTTACATAATGGCCTCTTTTTAAAGAATATTTTCAATATAGTCCCCCTAAAAATTAGTATTTCTACTACTTCCCAGAAAATTTTATTTCTTTTCAATATAGTCCCTCTAAAAATCAGTATTTCTACTGTTTCCCAAAAAGTTGTATTTCTTACAGTTACTTGAGATCTTATGGCTCAAAATTTTCCTAACGCGCTTCAAAACCCAGAGGGTGAGCTATACATTAGTAAATTTCAAGTTTCCAACGTATACTTCTTACTTCTCTAAACAATTCTAAGAATCAATCCTCTTTAAAATAAATTGAGGTTCAAACACTTTCAACCTCTCTTTTCCATTTATATACAAAAATTCTATTTTTTAAGTGACAAAACACTTTGTTTTCATGTCTTTAATCCTTGTACTACATTAATTATATTTCTATAATCACATTGTCTCACAAAATCAAGGCAATGCAAGCCTTCAAAACCGTGATACACTCGGCCTTTGAAACCAATCCATCTTTTTTTTCCTTTCCTTTCTAATCATTCAATTTTACCATTCATGAAAATCTTAATTTGGAAACACCTATTTTGAGATGTTGAGGCCGAAATCCTCATGGTCATTGGAACCAAAAATTTATTTTCCTTTCATCATCAAATCATGGCATAAATATACATATTCATCATATCATATAATCAAGCATACCTTAAAGCAATTAAAATCACATAAAGCATGCAAATGCAAATAAATAAATTAAATCACATAAACACCCACACATAATTACACAACCAAGGATATGAATCCTCACATGGATTCACCATCCATCAAATACAAAATTCATCTCCCACCACCATACTTGGTTGGGGAGATGGATCTCCTTCTTACCTCTTGAAGAACCTCCCAAGCTCCTAGGTTTGCTCCTTGAACAAGTGATTCACCACAAAAAGCTTTTTAAACACAAAATAAAACACAAGTTTATTAGTACATTAAGCTTGAACAAGGAGAACCATGGATCAAACATGGCTTAGAACATGAAAATAAGACAAGTAGTGAAGTTTCCTTACACTTCACCTCAAAAACCTAGAACTTGATCTTGAAGAAAGTCTTTGAAGATGAAAGATTTAGAGCGTGGGCTTAACTACAAAGGTTCTTAGATTGATGTAAGAATTCAAGATATGTGGTTAGTTAAAATTATAGAGTGATGGAAGGCTTCTTGGGTGCTATGGTCGAAACATGCATGGAGAGAGAGGAGAGAAAACTTTTGTGGAAGCTTTAGGTTTTTGGAGAGATAAAGATGAATAAGAAGTGGTCTTGAAATTCCTATAGCCTTAAGCCTTCTCAAAACTGTCCCCCCCGTTGTACACTCAATGTGTAGCAAATTTTCACTAGCAACCATTTTGAGCATTCTTAGCCATTGATTAGATCAATGGTTTACATTAATGTAGCTTCTAAGTATAGGTTTTATATTGATAAGACCAAATCTAGACCATTGGATCTTTCTCCTTAAAATCCTAGCCATTAGATGCATCTTCAAAATGAAGGGACAAGATCTCCTCTTCATACTTTACATCCAATGGTCACAAATGGTCATAGCCACTTTGTAAGACTAAATCTCCATCCTTGATTAAATCAATAGTGGATATCCAAAGGCTTAAACATTAAGCTTGCTTCCTATTGGTCTGTCATAAAGTCGTCATAACCACTAATGTTCACTAAGCAGTATAATATTTATTTTTATCTACTATTACTCTACGGACACAGTTAATTGTAGTTTTTATCGCCCAATAATTAAATATAGTACAAAACACAGTAAAAGAAAATTTTCAGAACTGTTTCCAGTTTTGAATTTAGTAAGATCACCTGTCCTCGTCTTAACAGTACAGAATTTTTTGGCCCCAAATTTTTTTTTACTTTTCTAGCCCTGCCTGGGCCCACATACAGCCTCTTGGGCCCACAAATAGCCCAAAATAATATTAAAATAATCAAAAAAATATAAAAATATTATAGTAATCCACAAAATCACAAAAATTATAAAACTTATGAAAATCAAATCAGATTAGCAAAAAGAATTAAGAATCAACAGTAATAAATAAATTACTGTATATTTTTTCCAGCCCGAAAATTATTATTTTCCTGACACGAAGTAAATCACACAAAACGATCAAATACATTCACGGAATACGCAAAGTAATTTTACAGTACACAAAAATCATTAAACTATAGAATTATGTTATTTCTATCAAGTAGTTAGAAAATTTGAGGTGTTACATTTTTGGCAAAAATTAAAGTATTTCGTGATGGTTTGAGCACTAGGAAAACTCGTTGCTCCTTTAATAGTTAAAGTTGAGTTATGGAAGTGTAGTATATAACATCCTACCAGTCATTTTATTATAATTTAATATTACTGTAACACCCTCCGAAGGGCATCACATTTCAGATCAACTCTTTTTAAAACTTTACCCGAACTATAAAAGATTTAACATTATAAAATACGAGTTTCAAAATTCTTTTTCGCGGTAACATAAACTTACCAAATTATAGAAACATGAGACATAAGAACTGAATAATATACTTTTACATATAAACAAAGTTTACTACAACCATAAATACATCATACTTACATACCAAAACCATAAAACATCTAACATAACTAACCTAGACTAGCCCAAGTTCATGATACCTAAGAGAAGGGTCCTCCACTGGATCCTCAAAAGATAAATTCCTTGGCCGGGCATGTCTTAATGGATGAGAGTCCGAGCAGAAGATACTACGGAGTCCTCCCTAGGGGTATGATGACGATCACCTCACAAAACCCTTAAAGGCATATCAAACTCTACATATCCTGTAAAAGTAGAAGAAAAAGTAGTGACCCCATGGTGGGTCCTATTTATGGATAGAGTAATGTCTCCATAGTACTCTATACGCTTTGTGTTCCTATGGACATACCAGGCATTAGTGCCTCCCAGAAACTGTACTCGAACAAAACCTTGCAGATCTCTCCTGGCTGCCATCGTCGTCTTTACAGATATAAACATAAACAGAGACAGACAGAACAATAACATAAAGAGGTGAGATCCCCTACATCTACACCAACATGACAGCATAGAAATAATAATGATAATAATGCCATACATATCCAGCAATAACAAATATATTCATTGCATCAAATAACAAATAATTCCACAAACATATATATATATATCACAATAATATGTCAACTGACTATGCATATGCACAATGAATCGACCCCCTACTCCATGAAGCTAAAACCAAACATCGGAGAGAATGATCCAGAAGATATGTCTGTATGTCATCCACCTCAATTCAAGTGTTATAATTTTTCTCAGTGTACACGTCATGGCTTGTACAAGACATTTTACACCAGATCGTGAATAGATCAGTGTTCTCGTCAAGATCGTCGGTGCATTTGCAACAGTCACTGTAATACCCCAAAAATTATTTGTTTCATCATAAATAATCATTTTATAATATTTATAATTTTTGAGAATTTTTTGGCTTTTTTCGGAACGTTAAATATTTTAATATATTTCTCATTTTACGTGCACACTGAGCAGAGTTAACGTAACACCCCAAAAATTATTTGTTTCATGATGAATAGTCTTTTTCTAATATTTGTGATTTTTGAGAATTTTTTTGGATTTTTTTGGAAACGTCAAATATTTTAATATATTCCTCATTTTGCGTGCACGATGAGCGGAGCCGAGAAAACAAAATGTTTTCCTTGAGGCTGGTAAACTTTGAACTATGAAAACGTCAACAAGGGATCTTACTAAACCTGAGATTGGGCACAATTTACGAGGTTTATATTTTTTGAGATTTTATTTGATAAATAAAATCTATATACGTACTGTTAAATAAAATTCTACGATACGCTCTATTATCCATTGGATAATTAATACTAGCTTTGTGCACTGTAACAAGTATCCATTGAGTAATAGCTTATAATTAAAATCCTAATCACCTTATTATTTTAACCACTTTATCACCTAATTATCCTATCCAAATGTAATCTACTTTATGTCTAATCAAATCCTCTTTTGAAAAAGCAACCAAGCTTCTCAAAGAAGCGGCACCCTCTCTCTCTCCTCCCTTTCACCACATGACTGCATGGCTAAATTTGGAGACCAAATACTCACTTTTCACTTAATTAAGTTTTCTATTCTAATTTCAAAAATCAAAAGCTTATTTCATTTCTACTATCAACTTCTCTCTCTTCATCTTTTCTCTCAAATTTTCTCCTCCTTCTCTCTACCACCACACCACACGGTTACCTCTCTTCCATGCCTTCCACCATCACAAAAATTTCAAGAAACCACATTTCCTTAATCTCCACTACATTCTAAACACCTTTCTTATTGAAGATTTCTTGAAAAGCTTCCATCTTCTTCCACCATTGAAGCTCAAAGCTTGAAGCTTTAAGGTAAAAGATCAAAGCCTTTTCATTCTTCCATCTCATTTTCGTGGTCCATGTTGGTGTATGCCTTAGAGGCTGATACATTTGTCTATATTTACATACATTCTATTATACTTATTTTATATATGATGTATTTCATTTATTGTGTTCTTTTTGATAAACATAATAAATTCCTTAGAATAGTAAGTTTGATGCCATAGGACATCAAGTGGATGACTTGATCATGAGATCTTTTTGGTTATAATACTATTCTTAAATGTCCCTAGTTAAGTATTATTGTTAACTAGGACAACAATAATGCATTGAGACTAGTATGTGCATAGACTGATGACCACATCTCACGGGTCATGGATATGAGATATCAAGTCTTCATATGGGTACACATTAGAGTAATGGTGTACTGGACTGACCTACCATGAGAATGCTACATGGATCGTTACGTGAGTGTCATAAGCAATTCTCATAGTGACAATGGTGTCTGTGGTCCTTTGACTTGAAATCACTACGATTCCTACATGATGAGTTATGTGTTTTAATACCATCAAACGTCATCTGTAACAAGGTGATTATAAAGTAGGTTATTGGACATACCGTAAATCATGCAGAGGGATGTGAGTGACCTAGATGGGATTTGTCACTCCTACATAACAGGAGCGATATCTTCAGGCCCCCTGATTGAGTGAGACTGCGAAATGCATGGTCATGCTCAAATGAGTCAATATGAGATATTGATTTCATTTGTTGTTACAAAGTCTACTCGAGTATCAGGAAACGAATGATTGGACTATGCAAGGGTGACGCATTCCATGCCTTGTGTTCAATCTAGATATCTTGAAAAAGGGACTAAACAACACGGAGACATTGGTCACGGAATGGTTATGTCAAATCACTGACATTCTTATCACTTGGGTAACAACGATGTGTTGCTAGATATCGCTCACTACTTATAATATTAAAATGGGATTTTAATATTACTGCCAATGTAATAAAAACCTACAGGGTCACACACATAGAGCAGACTAAAATTGGAGCAATGGATCCAAGTTGGACTCGGATTCAAATATGGGCCAAACTCATAACAGATGGGTCTAGGGTTGCACAACTTACCATACTGCTGCTCACACTCACTTAAGGCAGTCACTATTATAAATAGTACTGCTAAGGGGCTGCTAAGATGCACAATTTAGAACCCTAGCCGCACTTACAGAAAAGTGAGTGAGAGAGCGACAGGTTTCTTCTCTTCTCTTCGTAGCTAGCACTGTGTGAGAGACGTGAGGCTCCTCTTTGTGGACGCTGGACGTTTGTGAGTCTGTTCGTGTGGATACCACAGAGACATCACTTCTATTACGGTGTTGGTGATTCACGCTTCAAGAGGTAAATAATTTAAATACTCGGATTATGGCTTTTTCGCATGGATCCTCGATGGGAATCCTGTTTTTTCGCTGCGTGATGTATTCGCAATTCCCAACAGTCCATGATCCTTTTGGTGACTATGGATACCATTTCTAAACTTTGATTTTGATTTTTATGGATTTGAACAATTTAGGGTTTTGAGGTGGTGAAGAACAAATTTCCAAAGGAAAAATGAGTTTGCTTTCTTTGTTCTTCTCTTAGGTAAGAGGAAGATTATTCTCTTCAACCCATTTTGGTGGTGAGGAACTTATTGTTGTGTTGATGGGGTGAAACCCATTTGTGGGATACCCATTTGTTTGAGTGATTTTGATTGTATTTTGATTGTTTGAATGGTAGGATTTTGATATATGTTGATGGATCTTGGAATGTATGAAGGATGGTATAATTTTTGTGTGATTTTCTGCATTTCCAGATGATTACACGGCCAAAGCCATGTGAGGGCACACGGTCGTGTAATCCAAGCTGGTCAGGTCGTGTTTTGCTGAACTCCAGAGGAGTACACGACCATGTAATCAAGGCCATGTAACTTCTCACGACCGTGTAACTTGGGTGGTGCAAGATTGCATGCGTTCTAACCTCTTGGAGACTTATGGTCTCCTTGGACACTTGACACAAGGTTTTCTTACTAAGATAAACTTAATTAATTGAATGATTAGAAGTTGATTAGGGATTCATAAAATGGAAAGAACGAAGGATGAAAGTTTGTCTTATAGCTTAGAATAATATTGAATAAAGAAAGAACGTGAGTATAGGTAAGGCTATGAGAAACATAATGAAATTAAGGTTTAACTTTGATGATAACTATGAATGGTGTTGTGTCCACCCTTAAGGTTTAATATTGACTTGATGTGGGTCCGTGAATGGGATCAATGATTATTGGTAAACGATATGACATATGATTTTAGATATGATATGATATGGTTGTGATTCCATATGTGAATATACATGTAAGCATTGAATCCATATGCATTTGAAGCATGATTGAAGCATGCATTAAGAAAGTCCGTTGGACTATTGTTAGGGCCATGTTGCCTAGGAGTTGAATCACACCTATGTGCGGGTGCGAATAGACAAGTGTAGGTCATTTGTTGACCTTGGGGGCATCGGGGTGCGGGTACCTCTCAATGGACAGTTGGTAGCTCTTCTGTCTATGGGGTAGACCGATGCAAACGCACCGATGATCTAGACCGAGACACTGTCCTATATCAAGATCTGTGTAGAATGTCTTGTACAATGTCATGATGTCCTATATCTCCTGATCATTCTCTCTGATGTTTGTGTCTAGCTCCATGGAGTAGGATTTTTGATGTGCATGTGCATAGTGAGTCATCATAACCTTTGACATTTACTTATTTATATGAAAATTTAATCTGTTATCTTGTTACTGTTATAACTGCTTAAAATTGCTAAGTTATTTATTATCTGTTTTAATGCTGGTTACCATTCCTGAATTGTTATGTGGGTGTCATGCGCCATTTTTTTTATTTACTGCTATAATAGGTAATGAATGTAGAATGTATTACCTCTTTTCTATATTTTCTGCTATTCTGTTTTACTTATGTGATTCTCTGAAGACGTTGGCGAAGAAGGGGAAGTACACGAGTTCTCGAGTTTTTGGCCTGACTTTGACTAGTACCTACTTTTGATCATGACGGCAAGTCCATGAGGATTTTTGGGTTATGTGCGGTTGGCTTTCCTCAGAGATCCAGACTATTGGCACATTAAATTTAGCTCGGATCGCTGTGTCTACTTGGGAGACGTGACAGTGTTGTTAGCTTGGGGGCGTTATGATCTGCCCATATTTACCTGTAGTGTTAGGTTACATTTAGAATTTTATATGCCTATTAGGTACATGTGGGGTGATCATTACTACACCCCACAGGAGGATTCATTCCTCGCCACTGCCCGAGCCTCGGCCCGTGACTCGGTGGCTCCGATGAGGGTTTCCTCCGACAAGGAAGACCTTGAGGAGGATCCTGACACGGTTCCTGCTCTTTCTTCTTAGGGGTTGATACTATCTATAGTCACTGATGGCTATCTGTGTTCTTTTTGGGGCCTGATGATTTATCTTTTAGTGGGCTCTACATGTATAATCTTTTGGGGCATGCATAGTTTTTGCTTTTTGTACATCAGGTGTTGTAACTAAACAAGTTTGATATGATTATATATATATTTACATATGTTGTTCGAATGTATGGTCTACTTTTATTGCACCCATTGCTGTAATTACATCTCGTAACTATATTTTATTATTATAACAAAAAAAAATCAATCACTAATTTCATTATACAATCACAACTAAAATAGACTTTCTAATTTATAATGAACCAGGTCTTGATTTATTATTCATTTCCGCATTGCTTATTTTTTATGATGTGACGTTCCCTCCCAAAATTGGGCGTTACTAGGGATGGCAATTTTACCTGCCCCCGCGGGTACCCGTGGATAATACCCATGACGGGGCTGTAATACCGTTTAATTTCTCCCACGGATATAAATACCCATTTTGTGTTATCCCCGTTTAATAAACGGGGTGGCTGCAAGGGGTGGTTCCCCGCACTGCGGGTACCCATAAAAAAATTATAAAAATATTTATATAAAATTATTAAAAAACTTCATTATATAAATTAAAATATGGTAAAGTTATATAAATCAAAAGTATTTTAGGTGTTTGGTATTATTTTTGGATTAAGTTGTGTTGGACAAATTTTGAGAAATTATGATATTATACTTTTTTTTTTTTTTTTTTTTTTTTAATTTTGTTGATTTTTTTTTACAATTTATTGGGTACCCGCGGATATCCGTGGGTACCCGTTTACCCGCGGAAGAATGATAAATGGGTACCGCACGGATATGGAGGCGGGGGTGGATATTATCCACGGGGGCGGGGGACGGGGAGCTACTACCCGTCCCCGCCCCGCCCCGCCCCGTTGCCATCCCTAGGCATTACATTAAGTTTGTATCAGAGCCCCGGTTTATGCTTTCTTTGGATCTTGTGGTTATGTTTGTCTTGTTTGTGCTATGTGATTCTCTGTGATTGGTATTCCGAAAGGATACATCTAATCTTTTCTTGTGTTTTCAGTTAATCTAACTCTGAAAGAACGTAATGCCATGAAGTGGAGACATGGCTGCAGCAATTGAGGCTATGCAACGAATGGCTATGGTTATCGCGCAACAAATGGAGAGAGCTGCTCAACGGCAAGAAAGAGCTGCTCAATAGCTCGAAGCTACAATTGATGCACAAAATTTGGCAGAGTTCCATCGCCACGACCCTCCTCAGTTCAAAGGAGAATTTGATCCGGAGAAAGCTAGTCTATGGATCAAGGAACTGGAGAAAATCTTTAGAGGCATTGACTATGCCAACAATAAGAAGGTAACTTACACCGTTTTTATGCTGATTGGGGATGCTGAAGACTAGTGGAACGGGGCCTAGAGAGTGTTAGAAGCTGAAGGTCGCGCAATCACTTGGGAGGTATTCAAGAATAAGTTCTTGGAAAAATATTTCTCCGTAAGCGCCAAGCATGCAAAAGAAATAGAGTTCCTCAGCTTAAGGTAAGGAAACTTGTCTGTCAGTGAATACACCGCAAAGTTCGAAAGCTTATCCAAGTTTTCGACATATTTTCAGCACCAACCAGACAAAATGTGGAAATGTCAAAAATTTGAGGAAGGACTGAGGCACGAAGTGAAGAGAACAGTCATCACCTTAAAGATCAACCAATTTTCAGAGCTGTTAGATACGTGTTGCCAGGTGGAAGCTCTGGATCAAGCTTAGGACTATAGAAATTGAAACTTTGGACTTATCAGGTTCCAAATAGGAGGCGGCAACATTGCAAACGATTTCCAAAAGAAGCTTTATTCCTGACCACCGAGAAATCAACAGTAGACATCAGGTGGAGGTTCCAGTGGAGGTTCTGGTAGGAACCGAACCGGGCAAAATGTGGCATCTTTGCCAAGGTGTATGAAGTGCGGGAAGGATCACCTAACAAGGGATTGTTCCATCAGGGGAATTATCTATTATCGATGTGGAAAACCTGGACATGTCTCTAGCGATTGCAACCAAGCTAAGTCTGAGCCTTCAGTCAATGCTACACGAGCTGCAAAGCTACAAGCAAGAGGTAGAGTCTACACCATGAGCAGAGTTGAAGCCTCCAAATCTGAAGATCTTATACAAGGAGAGGGCAATATAGGAGGTAATCTTTTGACTGTATTGTATGACTCTGGGGCAACCCACTCTTTCATTTCCTATGACTGTGTGTGACGACTTGGTTTACCTGTGTCTTCCTTACCTTTTGATTTGACTGTTTCTACTCCCACTGATAAACCTATTGTTACTACTAAAGTCTGTTTGAATTGTCCATTGAATGTTGAGGGTCAAATCTTTTCTGTTGATTTAATCTATTTACCCCTTTCTTAGTTAGATGTAATTTTAGGAATGGATTGGTTGTCTTCCAACCATATCCTGTTGGATTGTTCTAGTAAAACCATAGTTTTTCCCATGGATGAGGATTCTAGATTTTCGACGGCTAACCAAGTTCGAGCTTTCTTGAAAGAAGGAGCTTAGGGATACATGCTATTGTCTTCTTTAAAGGTCGAGAACGAGGCAGATGTGAATACAATCCCAGTGGTTAACGAGTTTCTCGAAGTCTTTCCTGATGATGTACCTAGTTTACCGCCAGAGCCAGAGATAGAGTTCACTATTGATCTTGTACCTGGATCTGGTCCCATATCTATAGCACCTTCCAAAATGTCACCATCGGAGTTAGCAGTGCTTAAGAAGCAGTTGGAAGAGCTCTTGGAAAAATAGTTTGTTAGACCCAGTGTGTCACCTTGGGGAGCACCAGTGTTGCTAGTCTGAAAGAAGGATGGTACATCGCGATTGTGTGTGGACTATCGCCAGCTGAATAAGGTCACAATTAAGAACAAGTATCCACTTCTGAGGATAGACGACTTAGTGGATCAACTGAAAGGAGCAGCAGTGTTCTCTAAGATCGATCTACGATCGGGTTACCATCAAATTCGGGTAAAGGCGGAGGATATAACCAAGACAGCTTTTCGTACCCATTACGGTCATTAGGAATACCTTGTGATGCCATTTAGAGTAATGAATGCACCTGCCATATTCATGGACTACATGAATAGGATCTTTCATCCTTACTTAGACAGATTTGTTGTTGTCTTCATTGACAACATTTTGATTTACTCTCAAAATCAGGAGGATCATGTTGAACACCTCAATATAGTTCTCTAAATTCTGAAGGAGGAGAAGTTGTATGGCAAATTGCCTAAGCGTGAATTTTGGCTAGATGAAGTCAAGTTTTTGGGCCATGTAATCTTGAAGGAAGGGATTACAGTGGATCTGTCAAAGGTGGAAGCAGTTCTACAGTGGGAAAGGCCGAAGACAGTGACAGAAATTCGAAGCTTTGTGGGTTTAGCTGGATACTATCGGAGGTTCATTGAAGAATTCTCTAAAATAGAAGGGCCTCTCACTCAGCTCACAAGAAAGAACCAAGCCTTTGAATGGACTGATGCCTACGAAGAAGGTTTCCAAGAATTGAATACACGATTAACTACTTCACCAGTGTTAGTTCTACCCAATTCGAATGAACCCTTCGAAGTGTATTGTGATGCTTCATATCAAGGTTAAGGAGCTGTGCTTATGCAAAATAGAAAAGTAGTGGCTTATGCTTTGAGACAATTATGAGTGCATAAGAAGAACTATCCAATACATGACTTGGAGTTAGCAACTGTGGTTTTCGCTTTGAAGATATGGAGACACTTCCTGTATAGAGCGACGTTCAATGTCTTTAATGACCACAAGAGCTTGAAGTACTTATATGATGAAAAAGAGCTAAATATAAGATAACGCAGGTGGTTGGAATTTCTAAAGGATTATGATTTTCGACTTCTGTATCATCCTAGAAAGGCAAACATTGTGGCAGACTCATTGATGAGGAAGATACTCAGTATCTCTGCCCTGATGATCAAGGAAAAGGATTTAATAGAACAATTCAGGGATGTATGGTCTTCCGTGGAATTAGCACCGGGAAAAAATTGCATGAACATGGTCATTATCTCAAGTAAGTTAATGGAAGATATCTAGGAAAAGTAGAAGATTGATAAGTTCTTACAAGAGGAAAGAGAGCTGATGAGGCAAGGCAATGCGACAGCATTCGAGGAAGGAACAGATGGGATTCTACGGTTCCGAGGTAGGGTCTGTATACCCAAGGATCAAGAGCTAAGGAAGTACATTCTTGAGCATACTCACACAAGCAAGTTGAGTATGCACCCGGGGATAACTAAAATATACCAAGACCTGAAGAAGTTATTTTGGTGGCACGGGATGAAGAGCGATATTACCAGATGTGTGTCTTCTTATCTGGTTTGCCAGAAAGCAAAGATGGAACATCAGAGACCGTCAGGACTATTGCAACCTCTATCTATTCCTAAATGAAAGTGGGATAGCATTGCGATGGATTTTGTGGTTGGATTATCAAAGACCAAAAAGGGTTATGACTCAATATGGGTAATCGTTGATCGACTTACAAAGTCAGCACACTTCTTACTAATCAACATGAGATATAACATAGAGAAGTTGACCCAGCTGTATATCGATGAGATCATTAGGCTACATAGTGTGCCTACCAGTATCATTTCTGATAGAGATCCAAGGTTCACCTCAAAGTTTTGGCAAAGTATACAAGAAGCATTGGGAACAAAGCTATGATTGAGTTCTGCTTACCATCCACAAACCGATAGGCAATCAGAAAGGACAATCCAATCATTGGAGGATTTACTCAGGGCCTACGCTTTAGAATAGACTGGAAGTTGGGATGAAGTTTTACCATTAGTAGAGTTCACCTACAACAATAGTTTTCATTCAAGCATAGGGATGGCACCCTACAAAGCTTTGTATGGATGACGGTGTCGAACGCCTTTGTGTTAGTACCAAGATGGAGAGTGCCTTACTGTTGCACCTAATATTATACAGCAGATGACTGAGAAGGTTAAGATGATTTAGGAAAAGATGAGGACAGCTCAAAGTCGGCAGAAGAGTTATGCAGACAAAAGGTGAAAACCTCTTGAATTTGAGGAAGGCGAGCATGTGTTTTTGAAAGTCACGCCAACGACTGGGGTCAGCCGAGTTCTGAAATCTAGAAAACTTACTCCCAAATTCCTTGGACCTTATCAAATTCTTCGCCAAATAGGTCCAGTACCTTACCAGATAGCCTTAACACCTTTTCTTTCAAACCTTCATAATGTCTTTCATGTGTCACAACTACAGAAATATATTCCTGACCCGAACCATGTCATAGCACCAGACACAGTACAATTGAAAGAGAACTTAACCTATGAGGCACCTCCTATAAGGATTGAAGATAGGAGAGTAAAACAACTCAAAGGAAAAGAAATCTCCTTGGTGAAAGTGATATGGAACGAAACGACCGGAGATGCGACATGGGAGCTAGAAGACAAGATGAAGGAGCAACACCCACAACTGTTCTAAGGTATAAAAATTTCGGGGATGAAATTTCTTTTTAGAAGGGGAGAGTTGTAACACCCAAAAATTATTTGTTTCATCATAAATAATCATTTTATAATATTTATGATTTTTGGAAATTTTTCTGAATTTTTTCGGAAATGTCGAATATTTTAATACATTCCTCGTTTTGCATGCACATTGAGCAGAGTCAGTGTAACACCCCAGAAATTATTTGTTTCATGATGAATAGTCATTTTCTAATATTTGTGATTTTTGAGAATTTTTCTGGAAATGTCGAATATTTTAATATATTCCTCATTTTGCGTGTGCACTGAGTGGAACCGGAAAAACTAAATATTTTTCCTGAGGCTGGTAAATTTTGAACTATGAAAACATCGACGGGGGATCTTACTAAACCCGAGACCGGGCATAGTGTACAAGGTTTACATTTTTTGAGATTTTATTTGATAAATAAAATCTCCATATGAACTGTTAAATAAAATTCTGCGATACGCTCTATTATCTGTTGGATAATTAATATTGACTTTGTGCATTGTAACAATTATCCATTGGGTAATAACTTGTAATTAAAATCCTAATTACCTTATTATTTTAATCACTTTATCACTTAATTATCCTATCCAAATGTAATCTACGTCTAATCAAATCCTCTTTTGAAAAGCAACCAAGCTTCTCATAGAAGCTACACCCTCTCTCTCTCCTCCCTCTCACCACACGGCTGCATGGCCAAATTTGGAGACCAAATACTCACTTTTCACTTAATTAAGTTTCCTATTCTAATTTCAAAAATCAAAAGCGTATTTCATTTCTACTATCAACTTCTCTCTCTTCATCTTTTCTCTCAAATTTTCTCCTCCTTCTCTCTACCACTACACCACACGATTACCTCTCTTCCATGCCCTCCACCATAACAAAAATTTCAAGCAACCACATTTCCTTAATCTCCACTACATTCTAAACACCTTTCTAATTGAAGATTTCTTGAAAAGCTTCCATCTTCTTCCACCATTGAAGCTCAAAGCTTGAAGCTTTAAGGTAAAAGATCAAAGCTTTTTCATTTTTCTATCTCATTTTCGTGGTCCATGATCACTTTGGTGACAGTGGATACAATTTCCAAACTTTGATTTTGATTTTTATGGATTTGAACACTCTAGGGTTTTGAGGTGGTGAAGAATGAATTTCCAAGGGAAAAATGAGTTTGCTTTCTTTGTTCTTTTCTTTGGTAAGAGGAAGATTATTCTCTTAAACCCATTTTGGTGGTGAGGAAATTATTGTTGTATTGATGGGGTGAAACCCATTTGTGAGATACCTATTTGTTTGAGTGATTTTGGTTGTATTTTGATTGTTTGAATGGTAGGATTTTGATGCATGTTGATGGATCTTGGAATACATTAAGGATGGTATAATTTTTGTG
Organism: Ormosia semicastrata; assembly: GCA_029884595.1. Classification (NCBI taxonomy): domain Eukaryota; kingdom Viridiplantae; phylum Streptophyta; class Magnoliopsida; order Fabales; family Fabaceae; genus Ormosia; species Ormosia semicastrata. Next base: position 86,316,905 of record JAQQTO010000060.1, read on the forward strand.
TGATTTTCTGCATTTCCAGAGGATTACACGGCCTAAGACATTTGAGGGCACACGACCATGTAATCCAAGCTGGTCAGGTCATGTTTTGCTGAACTCCAGAGGAGTACATGGCCTAGGCCGTGTAATTTTACACGGCCGTGTAATCGAGGCCGTGTAACTCCTCACGGCCGTGTAACTTGGGTGGTGCAAGATTGCATGCATTCTAGCCTCTTGGAGACTTATGGTCTCTTTAGACACTTGACACAAGGCTTTCGTACTAAGATAAACTTAATTAATTGAATGATTAGAAGTTAATTAGGGATTCATAAAATGGAAAGAACTAAGGATGAAAGTTTGTCTTATAGTTTAGAATAATCTTGAATAAAGAAAGAACATGAGTATGGGTGAGGTTGTGAGAATCATAATGAAATTAAGGCTTAACTTTTATGATAACTATGAATGGTGTTGTGTCCACCCTTAAGGTTTGACATTGACGTGATGTCAGTCCGTGAATGGGATCAATGATTGTTAGTAAACGATATAACATGTGATTTTAGACATGATATGATATGGTTGTGATTCCATATATGAATATACATGTATGCATTGAATCCATATGCATTTGAAGCATGATTGATATAGTCTGACATGATGAGCATGATTGAAGCATGCATTGAGAAAGTCTGTTGGACTATTGTTAAGGCCATGTTGCCTAGGAGTTGAATCACACCTATGTGCGGGTGCGAATAGACAAGCGTAGGACACTTGTTGACTTTGGAGGCGTCGAGGTGTGGGTACCTCACAATGGACAGTTGGTAGCTCTTCTGTCTGTAGGGCAGACCAATGCAAACGCACCAATGATCTAGACCGAGACACTGTCCTATATCTAGATCTATATGGAATGTCTTGACAATGCCATGATGTGCACGTTGATAAATTGAGAATTTTAGCACTTGAAGGCCTCGACAGTCGCGATACAGACATATCTCCTGATCATTCTCTCTGATGTTTGTGTCTAGCTCCATGGAGTAGGATTTTTGGTATCATGTGCATGTGCATAGTGAGTCATCATAACCTTTGACATTTACTTATTTATATGAAAATTATATCTATTATCTGGTTACTGTTATAACTGCCTAGAATTGTTAAGTTGTTTATTATCTGTTTTAACGCTGGTTACCATTCCTGAATAGTTATATGGGCGTCATGCGCCGTTTTGTTTCTTTACTGCCATAATAGGTAATGAATGTAGAATGTCTTACCTCTTTTTCTGTATTTTCTGCTATTCTATTTTACTTATGTGATTCTTTGAAGACGTCAGCGAAGAAGGGGAAGTACATGAGTTCCCGAGCTTTTGGCCTGACTTCGACTAGTACCTGCTTTTGATCATGACGGCACGTCGACGAGGATTTTTGGGTTATGTGCAGTTAGCTTTCCTCAGAGGTCTAGACTGTTGGCACATTAACTTTAGCTCAGATCGCTGTGTCTACTTGGGAGACGTGACAGTGTCATTAGCGTGGGGGCGTTATGATCCGCCCATCCTTACCTGTAGTGTTAGGTTGCATTTAGAATTTTACTTGCCTATTAGGGACATGTGGGGTGATTGTTACTATACCCCAGAGGAGGATTCATTCCTCTCCACTGCCCGAGCCCCGGTCCGTAACTCGGTGGCTCCAATGAGGGTTTCCTCCGACGAGGAAGACCCTGAGGAGGATCCTGACACGGTTCCTTCTCTTTCTTCTTAGGGGCTGATACTGTCGATAGTCACTAATGGCTATCTGTGTTCTTTTTAGGGCCTGATGATTTATCTTTTGGTGGGCTGTACGTGTATAATCTTTTGGGGCATGTATAGTTTTTACTTTTTGTACATCAAGTGTTGTAACTAAACAAGTTTGATGTGATTATATATATATATTTACATATGTTGTTCAAATGTATAGTCTACTTTTATTTCACCCTTTGCTGTAATTACGTCTCGTAACTATATTGTATTATTATAACAAAAAATAATCAATCACTAATTTAATTATATAATCACAACTAAAATAGACTTTCTAATTTATAATGAACCGGGTCTTGATTTATTATTCATTTCCGCATTGGTTATTTTTTTATGACTTGACGTTCCCTCCCAAAAGAGGCGTTACAGTCATCACGACACAGTAGAGCTACTAATTGGCCACTTGTGGGATACCTATGCCCCGATGCCTCCAAGGTCCTTCATAGACCTTCACTACACAATTCGTAGCCACATGAAGGTGTAATTCATCTCCTAGGCAAATAGCCTCAACTTACATCATCTGTAAAATGCATGATCAATGACTTAATGCATAACACAAGCCACTACTGGCTACAACTATACATTGATATTTTCGGGTCTAGTATATCGGCCCGACAGCAAACTGTTGTTTTCTCACTCGCAAAGCACTTCTATCGCATTTTCACAATTGCGTAACACTTTTGTTACGTTTTCAAATTGCATAATATTTTTCCAACGTTCTCTCAAACGCGTAAAGATTTAAAAACATTTTCTTAATCGTGAAATTAAAAATCATCATTTTTAAATTGCGTAAAGATTTTTCTATATATGTTCAATCGTGTAAAACATTCTATTGATATTCTAAGCTTATTTTTAAACTTTTTCTCAGTTAATATAAAAATTAGACTTTAATTCCAACATTTTCTCACTAAACCTCCTCTAATTAATATTTCCAAATGTTTTTCATAAAAACTTATATTATTTAAATTAAATCAAGATATCTCAAAAATCTTTACTCATTACTCTTAATAAAAACTTTCTTAAATGAATTACTTTAAATTCTAAACCATCCTTTAAAAATTATTTCCATTGGCCTTTTTAAAAATTCTCTTAAATAAAATACTTTAAGTTTCCAATTTACTTCTCAATCCTATTCTCTAACATCATAGTCGAAAATCACTCTTGGTTCAACAACAATATTTATTCATTCTTATTTTTATCTTGTAAATCCTTAATCCTAATTTAGTCCCCAAATCATCTAAGTTTTCAATTAACAAAATATTTTTCTCATAGTTAGCTATTCCTAGGCCAAGAGGCAGTGAGCCTCTAGTGGTCATTGGGACCAAAAATTCTTGCCTTACACACATGATTTAAAGCATACAATTATTCTAATGATCAATTCATACAATATCAATTTCATGCATATTATTTAAATCATATAATCGTACATAAAGCCAAACAAACATAACCTACTAAATACACACACAACAAGTGAATAAATCCTCACATGGATTTTTCACTTCATAAATCACAATTTGTTTCTCACCACACATGGTTGATGAGGTTAATCTCTTTCTTACCTTAAGGTGATGACCAAAGCTCCTTTGATGTCTTCTTGTAACAAGATCTACCTCCAAGAAAACCCTTAAAACAAAACAAGCATAAATTCATTAAAATCAAAAGCTTGAAACAAGATGACCATAGATCAAGATTATGGCCTAGGACTTTAAAATAAAATTTAGGAGTGAAGATCAAAACTTCACCTAAGAACGTTCAAACTTTCAGCTTGAAGAAAGAGGTTGAAGATGGATGATTTTGATAGAACTCACAACTAGAAAGTGTCTTAAAATGGTGTTTGGATTCAAGATATGTGATTGTTTGGAATTGATCACAATTTTAGAGTGAAAAAAGGGTGTTGCCAGTGAGCTCAATAGAGAGAAAAATTAGAGAGTTTTTGTGATAGCTTTTGATATATTTGCTTCTTGAAAACTAAACAAGATAGATATAAAGGAAGGAGTGATCAAATTGATCACTTAAGCTTCTCCTAGAAGATCTTGGCCGTGAACTACATCAAGGGTGGAGATCAAAACTTCTCCTCCAAGCTTATCATCCATTGGTGCATCACAATGAGTCATAGCCACTTTGGTTGACTCTAAGTCATGTAAGCTTCCTTCTCATTAGTTCAAAACCAATGAGTCATGCAAAGAAAATGATGAATAGTTATGACTAGACTCATGACTAGTCATCCATCAAGATATTTATCGGTAGCTATTATCCAATGGACAAAAGCTACTGCTAGAAAACTAGTATTTATTATCCAATGGATAATAACATTATCTAATGGATAATAGAATAGAATAAAATCTCAGAACAAGAAAATTTTTGAAAACTATTGTTGGTTTTGGGTTTAGTAAGATCCACCGACCCCGCATTAATAGTTCAAAATTTTCTGGTCTTGAAAAATTTTTATTTTTTCAAGCCCGCCTCAAACACATATACTGAGTCCAAAATAATAATAAAATAATTAAAATAAATTAAAAATTTATAAAAATTCACAAAAATAGAAAAACATATATAATAGAGAAAGAAAGAAAAACCAGGGTGTTACAATTCTTGATAGAATATTACGTACTACATTTATTATTTCTTATTTATTAAAATAATTGTAGTGGTTTATTACGTAATGGAATTAAATTAATACGTAACCAATTATGTTGAAATTATTATTTATAGTTGTAAAACTATAAAACTCTTCTTGGAATATAATTCTAATAGAATACGAGATAGACAATTTATAGTAACATACTAACTAAATTTATATTTAATATTTAGATCTAGTGTGCCAGTACATTTGTCTAGAATATTTACAAAATCTCAAAAGTTACAAAAAACTACAACAAGACATCTCAAATATCTAAATAAGTAAATGAGGTTAGTACATCAGTAGACAATACATACCCACAATGCAGTAAGGTCAGCTATATACATTTATTTATAGTTAAAAGAAATTCTTCAGTAGTAGGGCAAAACACAAAGTGAGCATCAATATCAATCAATAGAGTGATGCGTATCATCCTGTTTCTCTGAACATAACAGATATGGGGTGAGAATTTATAATTCTTAATAGGGAAATCATATAGTTAATAAAAATCATTTATTGTGAACTATGCTATGTCCAGCTACATTCACTGCAGAAAATACTTTTCAAATAGAGTACTACATAATTTTACTTTATATCAATAAAATACATACTAAATAGTATCATTTCACATTCCATTAAATTTTACTTTATCTTCTTGCTCACATGACCAATAACATAACATATCATAGTTGAGATCTCAAACTTACTAGGGTGTCCCCTAGCTGTGGTCATTCCAATCAAAGAATACAATAAAAATGATCACCCCACATGCCCAAAGAAAGGAGATATGGAGCTAAAAAAAGTGACCCATGTAAGACTCCCCATTAAGTTTCACGTAGTCCTCTTGGCCCGTGAACCTCCTTAATGAGTCCTAGAAGACATACATTCTTTTCTCGTAAATATTAATGTCACATCTTTAGGTTCAAAGCCAATTGATAAAATATCTCAACTTTCAATATCATTCTTTCATAAAAACTACATCAGTAGTTCATAATTTATGACATTAACATAATCAATCATTTACTCAAGATTTCAACATCAATAAAATTTATATCATTTATTTCTATAATTACAACAATAGAATACAATAAAATTCATTAATAAGTAAATCTAATCTTAATATGCAAGCTTGGCCGAAAACACCAAATTGTGACAAATAATATTTTCTTCTTATTTTCATCATTTCTAGACCATTTCTAGCATCAAAAATCTATTTTTAGTATCAATTTCTTATTAAATCAAAGTTTAGATCAAAATTCCCAAATTAATTTGAATAAAACCCTAGTTCTTAAATCTTTATCTCTTAACAATTTTTCCTCAAAATTAGCATCATCCTTACAATTCTTTCTTGATCAACAACACCATTCATCAATAATCCTCCATAGAAACTCAAACAAAATATCAAGACCACAACTTAAGTTTTACTAACCTAGGGTTCCCATTTAGCAAAAATAGTCATAAACAAAGCTTCTTGATTCAAAGGTATGGTGAAATGCATACTAAAACACTTTTAGAAACAAGAAGAACTCAAGAAACTTTGGAGAAAAAGTATGACTCCCTACCTCTTGTCCTTGAAAGAATTTGTAAGAAAGTTGAAGATCTTGAACCTAACTACTTGATTCTCTTGAAAACTAGCTTGAAAATCCATGGATCCTTCTTGTTCTTGGCTTTTCTCCTTTTTCCCTTATTTTTATTCTCCTCTTCCTCCTTTTCCTTGCCTTGGCCGAATTCTCTAGCACCTTTGGGAGAGTTCCTCTTCTTTATTTTCTATTCATTTTTTTCCTTTTATATTTTCTAGCCAACCAATCATAATTGAACCAAGTGTTTCTTCTTTAAGTTTCTAACCAATTAGAAACTTACTAAATGTTTAGCTTTTCATTGGTTCTTAGTTCTATCATGATGACTTAGTTAGAGTAACTAAACTAACCTAACTTGGTTAACTATCTAGTTACATAAACTAACTAACTAACCAAACTAATCTAACTTCTAGTTAGGACATCTAGTTAGGAGTTTCTATGGTGGCTAACCTTCATTGGCCACTAAACCAACCACTTAGAATGGGTTTAGTATCTTCAATCCACCAATAGGAATTAACTTAGTGTTTCCAAGAACCAACCATTTTAAACTCATGTCTTGCATAATGTCAAATTCCTATTGGTTAATCATTAACTAATCAATTTTGTACTTATGTCTTGTATGTTGTCTAATTTCTATTGGTTGATCACACTAAGTTGTCTAACTCCCATTGGCTACTCCTTACTAACCAATCACATTGAAACTAGTGTAATTCATTATCCAATCACCTTAGTATTGATGTCTTCTTACTATTGGTTAATCATCAACCATTCAAGTTAAGACTTTTCCAATTTCTATAATTAATAAGTTGTCTACTAGTAAATTTATATCTTAAATAACTTATAAACCTTTTTCACAATTTCTAGCATTCTAGGAAATCTTCTATTAGTCCTTTGGACTTATTGTATACAAATAATTCAATTTTTATGTAAAATTTTTTAATTCCACGTACGTCCTTAATAACAATTTTATAAATTACGCGTATGTCCTATGAATACAGAATATGAATTAAATATTATCATATATAAGAATTTAATTTAGAAGGGATATTACATAGTAAGAGTGTGTTTGCTCTTTTAAGGATAGGATCCCTTGTTTATAAGCCTTTTTAAGAGTGCTGAGACATTAGCAAGAGAATTTCTTAGAGAGAAAGATCATCTTGCATACAAGGGAAAGTTAGGAGATTATGTGCATTCATTAGAAATGGATTGCCTTAGGTAAGTGTCTAGTCCCTTGAACAACATAGTGTTGCATTAGATATCACTTGAGAAGTGATGAAGAAGTGGGAAACTCAATACAATAATACAAGTTTATTTAGCAATAGTAGAGTGCCATAGTGCATGAAGTGTTCTCATAGAGTTGAGGTAAAGCTAGTAATGCAAGGATAGAAAGTATACTAAGTTTGTTGGCAATAGTAGAGTTCCATAGTGCATGAAGTGCTCTCATAGAGTTGAGCTAGAGTTAGTAGTGCAAGGGCAAACATAGTATAAAGTTTATGTGGTGGTTATGTAAGAGTTAGACATAGCACCACATTCTTCACACACACTTGCTATTCCTATGTTGTGTTTTATTGTGGAATAGTCCACTCATTACAAGGTAGGTTAAGGAGCTAACAGATTCCCTCCCTACCTGGTAGGTTAAGGAGGTAAAGGATTCTGATATGAGCACGCTATGGATCGTATTGAAACAGGCAGAAAATAAAAGGAACTTAACCTTAACCGCGACCTGCTAGTAGAACCAAAGTTATCAAGTGAAGCATGACCCTAGTCGCGACCTGCCGGTAGAACCACCACTATAGATTTAGTTCTTAGCCTAAGAACACAAGGGAAGCTCTCACAATGGAGAAACACTCAAATTTCATTAATATTCAAAAACTTCCTTGTTGAGTACATGAGTTTCCTATTTATAGGCTAAGTTAGAAACTTTTTGTAACCCCTTGGAATGCAAGACTTAAATTCCCATTATCATGCAATTACTAAAATAAAACTGATGTGGGTTACTAAGGGACATTATCACCTAGTAAATAAGCATAAATATGGTAATAAAATCCCACTAGTCATCATAATGACTTAGAAACTAACATGGGAAAACCAAAGGACTCATTAACTTATTGCATCAAAATTAAATACAAAAATATTAAAAAAAAACTAATCAGACCCCTACTAATTGACCCAATGACTAAAGAGATAGCAGCCCATGAATGCTTCTTAAGTAAGGTGACTTGGGCTTTATTTGGCTTTTCAAGTTATTGTCTTCAAGTTGGGCTCGAATCATCTTCAAGTTGTAGAAAAGAGACCCATTTTGGTGTAGCCTCTATTCCATGTTGATCTTCTTTTTCTTTGATCTCCATAATTAGGCCTTGCAAAGCTTGCTTCATCCTCTTAGTCTTGGCCCTAGTCATTGGTCCTCCAATTCCATGCAAAGGATCTTTAGGTTAGTTGGTTGCATCTCTATCATTCTCTCCCTCTTCGAAAGGATTCGTCCTCGAATCAGATCCATTACCTACATCAAACAAGGAAAGATCAGCCACATTAAAGGTAGCACTTATATTGCCATATTCACTTGGCAAATCTAGCTTGTAAGCATTGTCATTGATCCTTTCTAGAACTAGAAAAGGTCTATCTCCTCTTGGTTGCAGCTTGGATTTACTTTGAGTAGGAAACCTTTCCTTCCGTATATGAACCCAAACCCAATCTCCAGGTTCAAAAACCACTTTGATGCGCCCCTTATTTGTATGCTTTGCATATTGCTCATTCTTCCTCTCAATGTTGGCACGAACTCTTGCATGCAACTCCCTGACAAAGTCTGCCTTACGCTTACCATCCAAATTAGCATGCTCATTAGTAGGCAAAAGTATGATATTCAAAGGAGTCAAAGGATTAAAGCCATACACAACTTCAAAAGGAGAATAAGATGTAGAAGAATGAACAGTTCTATTATAAGAAAACTCAACATGTAACAAACATTTCTCCCATTGTTTCAAATTTTTTTAAATGGTAGCACGCAATAAAGTAGTAAGCGTTCGATTGACTACTTCAGTTTGTCCATCCATTTGAGGATGTGCAATAGTAGAAAACAAGAGTTTAGTCCCTAACTTATTCCACAAAGTTCTCCAAAAATGACTTAGGAACTTCACATCTCTATCACTTACTATGGTTCTTGGCAATCCATGCAAGCGCACCACTTCTTTAAAAAACAAATCAGCAATATGTGTTGCATCATTGGTTTTAGAACATGCAATGAAATGTGTCATTTTACTAAACCTATCAACAACAACAAATATGCTATCTTTTTCACTTTGTGATCTAGGCAATCCTAACACAAAATCAATTGAAACATCAGTCTAAGGTTGATTAGGCACAGACAAAGGTGTATATAAACCATGGGGCATGACTTTAGATTTAGCCTGTTTGCATGTAATGCACTTATTAGAAACAGACTGTACATCACGCTTCATGTTAGGCCAATAAAAATGCTCATGCAAAATTTCTAAGGTCTTTTTCACACCAAAATGTCCCATTAATCCTCCACCATAAGTTTCTCTAACTAGCATTTCACGCAAGGAACAAACAGGCACACACAATTTATTTTCCTTAAACAAGAAACCATCATGCCTATAATAGTCCCCAAAAGCATGCTTAGAACAAGAATCTCATACTTGGCCAAAATCAGAATCATTATCATACAAGTCTTTTATAATCTCAAAACCAAGTAATTTAGTTTGCAAAGATGTGAGCAATGTGAACCTTCTAGACAAAGCATCAGCCATAACATTTTCCTTACCATTCTTGTACTTGATCACATAAGGAAACATCTCAATGTATTCCAACCACTTGGCATGTCTCCATTGAAGTTTACCTTGAGATTTCAAAAACTTCAAACTTTGATGGTCAGAATGAATTATGAATTCCCTAGGCCACAAGTAGTGATCCGTAAACCTCTCACCAAAGCGTACAACTCCTTGTCATATGTGGGATAATTCAATGCTGCCCCACTAAGCTTTTCACTAAAATATGCAATTAGTTTAGAGTCCTGCATCAATATAGCCCCTATTCCAACACCAGAAGCATCACATTCAACTTCAAAAGCTTTATCAAAATTAGGTAAACAAAGCAAAGGTGCATTGGCCAGCTTATCCTTCAATGAATTAAAAGCTTTTTCATGCACATCATTCCATTTGAAAATAACATTCTTTTTAACAAGTTCATTCAATGGTGCAGCAATAAAACTAAAGTTCTTTACAAACCTTTGATAAAAACTTGCTAAACCATGAAAACTTCTTACCTCATTTGCATTCTTAGGTGTAGGCCATTCCCTAATTGCCTTTACCTTCTCTTCCTCCACACTTATTCCGTTGGAGCTTACAACAAAACCCAAAAATACAATAGATTCAAGGCAAAATGAACACTTTTTAAGATTTGCATACAACTTATTTTTTCTCAAAACATCAAAAACATTATGCAAATGTTCAACATGTTTAGCCAAGGTTTTGCTATAAATCATAATATCATCAAAATACACTACAATAAATTTCCCAATGAAAGGATGCAAAACATGGTTCATTAATCTCATGAAAGTGCCGGGTGCATTAGTTAAGCCAAATGGCATTACTACCCACTCATACAAACCATATTTTGTTTTGAAAGCTGTTTTCCATTCGTCTCATTCTTTCATGCGAATTTGATAGTATCCATTTTTCAAATCAATTTTAGAAAAAACACATGAACCATGCAATTCATCAAGCATATCATGCAATCTAAGGATGGGATATCTATACTTTACAGTGATTTTATTTATGGCTCGATAGTCAGTACACATGCGTCATGTCCCATCTTTCTTGGGCACCAATATCACAGGAACAGAACATGGACTAAGACTCTCCCTCATAAATCCTTTTTGTAGCAATTCATCCACTTGCTTTTGAATTTCCTTTGCTTCATCAGGACTTGTTCTATAGGCTGGTCTATTTGGAATTGAAGATCTAGGAATCAAGTCAATTTGATGCTCAATACCTCTTAAAGGAGGTAATCCATGTGGCACTTCTTCTGGAAAAACTTCAACAAATTCCTATAACAAGGAAACAACCTCACTTGGCAAAAAAGAGTTAAGATCATTAGTGAAATAAACATCCTTGTACAAGAGTACAAGTAGCTGCTCTCTAGCTATCAAAGCACTCTCAACCTCTCTTTTTCTTGCAAATGCACTCACTCTCTTTTTTCCCTCTTTATTTTGCACACCAACCTTTGACTTTTTTTCTTCATAGCACTCAATTTTATTATTCTCTTTCTTTTGCATATTCTCACTTTTCTTATCTTTTCTTTCTTTTTCTCGAACGCTTAATTAATCTTCTCTCAACTTGCACTCTCTTGCAACCTTGATTTGGTCAGCATAAGCCTCAGCAGGTTTGAGAGGTGTTAATACAATGATGCGATTATTCATAGAAACCGAGTACCTATTTTTGTACCCATCATGAGTAACCTTTCTATCAAATTGCCATGGACGCTGAAGAAGTAGATGTCCAACATGCATAGGTACCACATCACAGAAAACCTCATCCTTATATTTTCCAATGGAAAATGAAACCAACACTTGCTTAGTCACCTTTATATCTCCACAATCATTCAGCCACTGTAGTCTATATGGATTAGGATGCTTTAATGTGGGTAAATTCAATTTCTCAACCAATAAGGTGCTAGCAACATTAGTACAACTTCTACTATCAATGATCAAACTGCATACCTTGTCATTTACATGGCATCTTGTATGAAAGATATGCTCACGTTGCTCCTCATCACCATCTACCTTAGGCTGTATGTTAAGAGCACGCCTAGTAACAAGTACATCTCTCTTTACAGGTTCAGCAACTTCAACATCACTGTAATCCTCTAATGGTGGCATTTCATCATCGCTTGAACTCACACTCTTTATGTCTCCATTATCCAGCAAAATCATTGCCTTTTATTTGGACATTGAGAAGCAATATGCCCAACTCCTTGACACCTGAAAATTTGCTATCACGTGATCTAGAAGATGTATTAGTTTCAGTTTTACCTTTAGGAGCAGCAACCGAATGTTTGGCCTTTGCATCTTCTTTAGGCTTTGACATAGTTTTGTTATTATGTCAATTTGATTTCCATGAAGAATTAGAAGCAAATCTGGAAGTACCCTTCGCTTTCAATTGCCTTTCTACCTGATTAGCTTTGTGCAGCAAATTCTCCATCTCCATATAATGTTGCAATTCTACAACATCAGCTATCTCTCTTTTTAATCCCCCAATAAATCTAGCCATAGTTGCTTCACGATCTTCTTCTACATTGGCTCTAATCATGGTTATTTCTATCTCCTTATAGTAATCCTCCACATCTCTGATACCAAATGATACAAGCACGTTATGGATCAACTTGAAATAGGCAGAAAATAAAAGGAACTTGACCCGAATCGCGACCTGCCGGTAGAACCAAAGTTATCAAGTGAAGTGTGACCCTAGCCGCGACCTACCGGTAGAACCACCACTATAGATTTAGTTCCTAGCCTAAGAATAAAAGGGAAGCTCTCATAATGGAGAAACACTCAAATTTCATTAATATTCAAAAACTTCCTTGTTGAGTACATGAGTTTCCTATTTATAGGCTAAGCTAGAAGCTATTTGTAACCCCTTGGAATACACGACTTAAATTCCCATTCTCATGCAATTATAAAATAAAACTGATATGGGTTACCAAGGGACATTATCACCTAGTAAATAAGCATAAATATGGTAATAAAATCCCACTAGTCATCATAATGACTTAGAAACTAACATGGTAAAACCAAAGGACTCATCAACTTAGTGCATCAAAATTAAATACAAAAATATTAAAAAAAACTAATCAGACCCCTACTAATTGACCCAATAACTAAAGAGATTGCAACCCATGAATGCTTCTTAAGTAAGGTGACTTGGGCTTTATTTGGCTCTTCAAGTTATTGTCTTCAAGTTGGGCTCAAATCATCTTCAAGTTGTAGAAAAGAGACCCATTTTGGTGTAGCCTCTATTCTATGTTGATCTTCTTTTTCTTTGATCTCCATAATTAGGCCTTGCAAAGCTTGCTTCATCCTCTTAGTCTTGGCCCTAGTCATTGGTCCTCCAATTCCATGCAAAGGATCTTTAGGTTGGTAGGTTGCATCTCTATCAGATTCCCTCCCTATTAAGTAGGTTAAAGAGGTAACATATTCCCTCCCTACAAAGTAGGTTAAGGAAGTAACAGATTCCCTCCCTACCCAATAATGAACCGGGTTCTTAGGAATAGTCAAGTTTCATGACATTGCATCTACACTATCACAATGCATTTCATAAGCATAACCATATATCTTAACATAAAGCAATACATTTTCTAGACAATTGTATGGGCCATTGTCTTATCTTACAAATGAGTTAGTTTAGAACTATATTTGCTTAGGAACATTACATAGAAAGAGAATGTCATTGTTCCTTTAGTAATGAGTAGTAGTTTGATTGCTAATTACAAATTTATTTATGATGTTTATTTGGTTGTTTATTCTTGTGAATATTACAACTATTGATATTTGTACACTTATACTGAGAATTGTGAATTCTCACCTCGTGTGTTGCCATATAAATCCAGGTAGAAGCTCTTCCAAAGGCAAGCAGAAGAAGAATGAAAACTAGTATAGTTATTTTTATGTATAGTAGACAGGGTTTATATTTTCATATATATTTGCTTAAAGTTTGTAAAAGAAAAGGTTATGTATTACTTTTTGTCTTTTTGTCAAGGATGTGTATAACTATTTGAATGTTTATTTCCACAAGGCTCTCCATAATGATTTATTTAATAAAATGTTATGGGTTAGATTTATGTTCAAGTTAGAAGTAGCATAGCTAATGCTGCTTATCCAGGTATATATGAAATATACTAGGACTTCGGTATTAGGATGTTACAAGGACTAACGCAGGAGCAAAGGAAAGCATTGAAGACATAGTTTAGTGTTTCATGTATACATATATTATAGTTTGTAATTTAAGTTTCATAGTTTTTATAAGTGCCAATTTGGCTCGTTTTGTATAATGTGTATCTCAGACATATATGTTGTAAAATTCACAGTAAAGAGGAAGTTTCCAGCACCCAAAAAAGAAGAGAAAGTTTCCAGATTATATTAAATGGCTTATTCTCTTTACCTTTATGTTAAAGGCTCTATATATCTATTCAGGATAGTTAATATATAGGTTATGTATACTTTTTAATTTTAGAAGTGACATGCTTAATTCTATTTACTTGAGTATATTAATAATATACTACAATATCTAGAATTAGGGTGTTATAATAAATCATACTAAGGCTCAACTTAGTCCCGAATGCCTTTTGCAAGGCTCTCCAGAATCTGGATGAAAATCTAGGATCTTCATATGAAATTATGCTTATGGGGACTCCATGCAACCTAACTATCTATTTCAGACATATTTGATCTAATTTGTCTAGAGAATAGTTAGCTCTAATAGGTAAAATGTAGGCAGATATTTATTCTATCCATTATGACCTAAACTGCATCATATCGTAGCTAAGCCTTGGATAGACCCGTTACAAAGTCCATGGAGATCCTATCCCATTTCCACTCAAGGATCCCTAAAGATTGTAAAGGTCCTATAAGTTTCTGGTGTTCAATCTTTACCTTTTGGCAAGTTAAACACCTTGACACATATTCTTCTATGTCTTTTTTCATTCCAGGCCACCAAAACATATTCTTTAAATCTTAGTACATCTCAGTGGCTCTAGGATGGATGGTATACCTACTCTTGTGAGCTTTCTCTAGAATCCATTTCTTGATTTCTGACTCTCTTGGAGCATAAATTCTACCTCTAAACTCTATCATTCCATCATCAGTCATATCAAAATCCTTTTGGATTCCTAAGAAGATCCATTCACTAATGTCCCGTAGAACTTCATCCTCCTTTTGAGCTTCTAAAATTTGAATCCTTAAGTCATTTACTATATCCACTCTGCTTACGAAGAGACTATGTGGCATCACAGTCACCGCGAGACTCAAATTCTTGAAACTATCGAGAAGTTCACTCCCTTAGACCATCTTCTGAGACACGTGTAGGGATTTCCTACTTAGTGCATTAGCCATTACATTGGCCTTAACCGGTGATACTTTAACTCAAAGTCATAATCTTTTAAGAATTTCATCCATCTTCTTTGTCTCATGTTCAGCTCCTTCTGATCAATCAAGTACTTTAAACTCTTATGATCGCTGAACACCTCAAATTGACTCCATAGAGGTAATGCCTCCAAATCTTTAAGGCAAAACACTACAGTGGCTAACTCCAAATCATGTGTAGGGTAGTTCTCCTTATGTGGCTTTAATTGCCTCGATGTATAGGCAACTATTTTCCTATTTTGCAACAGAACACGCCCTAGACCCATCTTTGAAGCATCACAAAATACCTCAAAGTTCTCATGGGGATCTGAAATTACCAAAACTAGTGTAGTGGTCAACCTCTTTTTCAGCTCTTGGAAACTATTCTCACAGTCCTGAGTCTACTCAAATGTACTATTTTTCCTAGTCAACCTAATCAATGGTAGCGCAAATTCAGAAAAGCCCTTGATAAACCTTCTATAATACCCAGCCAAGCCTATAAAGCTCCTAATTTCGATCACAGTGGTGGGTTTCTCCCACTGTAACATTGTCTCAACTTTATTGGGGTCTATTGAAATTCTTCCTTGAGAAATTACATGGCCCAAAAACTAGACTTTCGTTAGCCAAAACTCACACTTGGATAATTTGGCAAAATAACTTATTTTCTTTGAGGATATCTAAAACTATCCTGACATATTGTTCTTGTTCTACCATTATCTTGGAATAGATAAGAATATCATCTATAAACACTACTATAAACTTGTCTAAGTAGGGTCTGAAAATTCTGTTCATAATCCATGAATACTGTTGGCACATTAGTCAACCCAAAGGACATCACAAGATATTCATAATGTCCATACCTAGTCCTAAAAGTGGTCTTAGGGATATCTTCTTCTCTAACCCTAATTTAATGATATTTAGATCTTAGATCAATTTTGGAGAACACTGAAGCTCCTCTTAATTGATCCATCAGATCATCTATCCTAGGCAACAAATACCTGTTCTTGATGGTTAACTTGTTCAACTGTCTATAGTTGACACATAACCTCATGGTACCATCTTTCTTGTTCACTAGTAATACTGGTGCTCCCCATAGAGAAATAATAGGTCTAATGAATCGTTTGCCCAACAACTCCTTTATTTGTTTCTTGAGGTCAGTTAACTCTAGAGGTGCCATCCTACAGGGTTCTATAGATACAGGTCCTGTACTCGATACTAAATCTATAGAAAACTCTATATCTCTCTTTGGTGGCAACTTAGCTACATCCATTAGAAATACCTCTGGGTATTCCCTCACCACAAGTATACTATCTAGGTTCTACTCAACCTCTACATCTAACGAGAAAAGAAGAACATATCCTAGAGCTCATTCTACCAAATAGTGATTAACCTGGTTAGCATTGAGATAAATAGACTCAGAAGAAACAGTTCTTGTAGGAATATCAGAAAGAAACACTAAGGTTTTATTTGAACAGTTTAAGACTGTAACACCCTTCGATTTAATAACCACGACACAATCATCGTTATGTCACGGTCACTAAATTTCGACGTGTTACGATTGTCAAACAACATTTATCCATATTATATTAATCATTTCGCATATGAGGAAAATAGGAGCCACGGATGAATAGTTACATACACAACCAGTTAAAATATGAATTATAAGATGTACTCAATTTACAACATTTAAGACTGGATAATCACCTTAAAACATATATATACCCAAAATACACTTTATACAGGTAATGCAAAATAAAATATAAACTACCCATAACATATCCACAACTAAGGAGTTGGGCACTCCCTCGGATCCTGAATGCATAAGGCAACCCCGGGCACACCGGTGTAGGGAGAAATACGGGATAAGGTCTTCAATTGCAGTTCTCTTCATGGTCAAAATCAGATCCCCGAAAAATTGCATACGCTTGTCGGTCCAGTTGACTCGCAAAGCCTTGGCACCTTCGGTGAATTCAATTATGATGAAACTAATAGAATCCCTTCAAGTTGTCCTTACCGAACGCAGAAGATCAAACCATAGCAAAATCTAAGAGATTTGACCTCGCCCTTTTACAGACTTTAACCAAAAACCACACAGGATAGCAACAAATAAAGAAAAGAAGTAAGACATTCTACTTTCATTACCTATGATGGCAGCAAAGAAACATAACACGAATGACGAAGTCATTCCATACATACAGATATTACGAATATGTTCAAGTTATCAATTGCATAGATATTTTCAGAAAATATATACCACAATAATATAATTATCAATAGCACTATAACAACAAGTATTCACTATAGATATATAACAAGTATTTATGTTTCCACAATATGTATGTTAACCATGCCCATGATAATATGTGGACTAACCATGCATATGCATAATGCGTATACTGACCATCCTCATGTACAATGTACTCTTTTCCTACTCCATGGAGCTAACTCAAGGTTTTTCAAAGATAAACGCCTCAGAAGATCTATCCCCCCTCAAAAGACAGTCTACATCGGGCCATGGAAAGCAATAGTGCCTTGTTAGGCTGCCAGTGCATTGCAACAGTGTTCACGGCCAGGGGTATATATATAAGGTGATAACTTAATCATAAGTGAAACACCGCGCCTTGACGTCCCCCTAGGTCTATTCAAGACCCTACTATCCTGTAAGTCCTCATCCACTCCTAGGCATAATACACCATAATTGTATAATGCACAAATGCATATTCAACGGGATTCAACCCTCCGTTGTACCATTCCTAACGGTATTAAAGCAACCATCCATACAATTGTTCAATACCATTTTCATCAGTGATATTATATAATCCCCATACAACTACATAGTATCACTATTAACCAGGTTTCCTTAGATAACTAGTCCTTCCTGACTAAATCGTCTACCTGATGGTTCTGGTTATAAAAGCAAACCACATCTGACTAAATAGTCTACTTGAGGTTTCTTGGTCCGGTACTTTGGTTCCATAATCACAATGTCGATGCATGCTTCAACCATGCTCAACGCATATGGATTCAATGCATACATATATATATATATAGATTCACAATGATAGCATAACTTATCCAAATTCACACGCCACTACGAATCAATACCAAAATCTCACAGGTGAACACATACTATTCAAAGTTACTATGAAAGTTATGCTTTAATTCCATTATGTTCTCGCGTTAACTCTCTTAGAATATTTAGTTTAAGTTCCTCATAGCCCTCCTCACACTCTTGTTCTTCTTTTATTCCAAAAATTGCTCTAAACTATAAGACAAACTATCATTCTTGGTTCTTCCCATTTTATGAATCCTTAATCAACTTCTAATTCATTCAATTAATTATGTTTAATAAGTTTATCTTAGTACTAAAGTCTCACTATGAGTGCCCAAGGAGACCAGAGGCTCAATGGGACTAGAAAAGCCTAAATTCCATTGTTGAACATGTTACACGGCCGTCTGAAAATTACACGGCCCCGAGTACACGGCCATGTGGTCATACACGGCCTAGGCCGTGCACTCCTCTAGAGTGCACCAGAAACACGTTTTAGTCACACAGAGAGATACACGGCTGCGTATCACTCTGTGGATGCAGAAATCACCAGAAACTATTCCAATCTACATACAATCCAAAATCTATCAACATACAACTAATTCCAACTAATAAAAATACCATTAAACAACCAAAATCACTCAAACAAAGGGGTACCCACAAATGGGTTTCACCCCATCAACACAACAAAGACGTTTCTCACTACCAAAATAGGTTGAAAAGAATAATCTTCCTCTTACCTTAGTGAAGAACAGGGAAAGCAAGCTCCTTTTGTCCTTGAAATTTCGTGCTTCACCACCACAGAACCTTGGGTGTTCAAATCCATAAAAATCAAGATCAAAGAGTGGAAATAGCATCCATAGTCACCAATGTGACCATGGTCCACGAAAATGGGGAGAAAAGGAGAACAAAGTTGAGAGCTTTACCTTAAAGCTTGAAACTTTGGTGTTGGGCTGCCAACCACGAAAATAGGTGAGCCAAGAAGAGTTCCACCAAGAAGAAAGCTTGAAGATGGTGAGGAAAGACAATGGCTTGAGTTAGCTTGAGTAAGGAAAGCTTGAAAGCTTAACAATGGAGTGTATGAGTGGGGGAGAAGAGAGGAAGAGAGTGAGGCAGAGAGAAAGAGTAGCGTGAATGAGAGAAAATGGGAGGGAATAATTGTGATATTTCCCCCAAAATTGTGCTGCAACATAAGAGAGGGAGGAGAGAGAAAAATGGGTGGGGAGGAAGCTTCCTTGAGAAGCTTTACACGTTTCTCGATAAAATGAAGTGTGTGGTCACTTAAATGATGTCATAAAAATAACTAGGTAGAAATAATCTACTAGAACTATTTCTCAGTAGACAAAATTTTACAGTTAGCGTAATAATATTTTATTATTCCACAGATAATAAAATATACTACAATTTTATTCATCAGATAAAATCTCGTAAAACATAAACTTCGTAAACTGTGTCCAGCCTTGGGTTTAGTAAGATCCCCCGTTGATGTTTCTACAGTTTAAAGTTTACCAGCCTCAAAAAAAATATTTCGTTCTCCCGGCTTCGCTCGGTGGGCATGCAAAATGAAGAATATATTAAAATATTCAACGTTTCCAGAAAATTCCACAAAAATCATCAAAAATCACAAATATTGGAAAATAACTATTTATCACGGAACAATTAACTTCCGAAGTGTTACACTGACACTGCTCAGTGTGCATGCAAAACAAGGAATATATTAAAATATTCAACGTTTTCAGAAAAATCTAGAAAAATTCTCAAAAATCATAAATATTATAAAATAATTATTTATAATGAAATAAGTGAATTTTCGGGATGTTACAAAGACTACATGTTTAGACGACAACCAATCCATGCCAAGAATGACATCTATGTCCACAAGGTGTAAACAAATAAAATTTATGAAGAAAACTTCATCTTCTACTCTTATACAACAATGAAGACATACTTTCTAAGTTGTGACTGGTTTACCAGTACATGTAGAAATAGACAAGTCATATGGTAATTCTAACATAAGCAAATCTAACATCCTTACACAATCATAAAAAGCAAAAGGGTCGGATGGTCCTAAATCATACATGACATTTAAAAGATGATTATGAATTATGCCTTTACCTTGGATAAGGTTGGAAGACTGGGCCACCTTTTTTCTGCATAGAGTATAAATTCTCCCTTAGGCTAGTGGCTTTGGGGTAGGCATATCTTCCTTATTCTAAGGACAATCTCTGGAAAAATGTCCTAGTTGCTAACACGTGTAACACACAGACTGGCCCACCAAGCACGATCTCCCTCCATATACTTTCTTACGTTTAGGACATCTTAGTTCCTTGGAGTCCGCCTTGCCTTTTCCCTTAGGGTTGCTCGATTTAGAAGCACCCTACTTATTCTTATCATCTTCTCTTTTTCTCTTTTGGAATTCATATGACTTCTACTATATATGAACCTTATTGTCATAACCTTACATAATTCGGCACTTGTTTACTAAAGATGGAAAATCTCTAATCTCCAGGGGTCGAATGGTCCTCTACATATCATCTCTCAATCCTTCTTCAAATTTAATGCACTTCCATGCTTCATCTAGATTAAATCTGACATAAGCAGAGAACTTCGATAACTCGTCAAATTTGGCCACATATTGACCAATTGACATACCACCATGCTCAAGCCTTAGAAATTCCATCTTCTTTGCACTTTGCAAGTTCTGAGGAAAATATTTTTCCGAGAAAGAATTTCTAAACACTTCCCAAGTGTTGAGTTCTGGATACATCTAGCAACCTCTTTGCATCCGTCCACTAATTCTCTGCCTCCCCCTCTAACATGAAAGAATCAAAAAGAACCCTCTGATTGTCTGAGCAAGTCATAACCATGAAAATCTTCTCCATTTCCTTCAACCATCTAGTTGCTCGCATCGGGTCATATTCCCCCTTAAACGATGAAGGATTGGTCTTCTTGAATTCTAAAAAATCAAAAAAATTATGATTCCTCACCCCTAATACTTTTGGCACAAGTTGCACTGGTTGTGTAGCTTGTGTAGGATGTTGAGGTTGGTTTGCTTCCATCCTTTCAAGCACCCTTGTTGTAACAGCTGCCTGCTCCCTCATGGCATCAATGGTGACAGCTACCTAGTCCCTCGTGGCATTAGCGGTAATGGTCATCTGCTCCCTCATTGCATTGGCTATTGCCTTAACTGCTTCAGCTATATCGGGACCTTCTCTAGTTAAGTTCCTTGTTTCCTTCATTCCCCTCAGTGGTGCCATAGTTTCCTGTAAACACAGAATAATACATATTGAGTTGATTAGTCTCAATATCATGTAACTGTGCAACAGTAGCTAATAACAATCCAACCTAAGGCAAATCATGCAATTTCATCAAAGTATCTCACATAAGAGACAAGAAAAGCTCAATTCTTAAAAGTAACTCTTCAACATGCCTAATGTAACACCCTAATACAGATATCTGGATATATCCGGATTATACCGAGATAAACAATACTAGTTGCATCACTTACTACATAACTAACTAATAACATATATCCATAATCACAATCAAGTAATTATAGAAAGCCTTGAGAGAATGCGGGAAAACAAAAACTCATATATATACATATACAACCTCAGCCATAAAAGGGCTATTCTAATACATAACTCTTAATACATACAAAACAAATATAAACTTATACATAAGCTTTGTCTACTAAAGCATATAAAACTATACTCGTCTTCATACTTTGCCTTCTTTCCCTTAGTAGGCTCTGATCTTGGATTTACATGGAAGAACGAACGGGGTGAGAATGATAATTCTCAGTAAATGCAATTCCAATACCAATTAGTTATAACATTGTATAAACAAATATATAACATCAACATAGGAGTTCCTCCATTTTTTTTTCATAACTGCACACTACATTGTAGTGTAGTCTAAATCGATAGCCTGCATACTGTTAGATATAAACAACTGCCTATACAATTGTAAATATTAATGGTAACAAACAATTGCCCATACATCTATCTTTAAATGCAATACTAATGATATATAATATAATTATGCCTAAGAAATGTCTTAAGGATATGCTTGTGCAAGGTTTTGTTTTGAAATGCATACAGAGTTTTATTTTAGAAACCAAGAACAACTGCTCATTCCGAGAACCTAAACGTTCCATGTAATCTACTATGGTAGGGGGAAAACTCATCCTCACTATACTTGTAACCCTTGGCTCTTGGTTAGGAATAACTTGTCCCCTTAGGAACTTCTGATTCGTTTCCTTTTGGCCAAATGATTGTGCACATCATAGGTTACCATACATTGGAAGAGCAAGTAAAATAATCATACATATATACTTAGCTCAATTAAGAACCAAGATGTTTACTAGGAACTGGTTTAGTATATTATTCTATGATAAATAGAGGGAAAGCTCATCTTCACATTACATGTATCCTGGCTCTAACGAGAAGTTAGGGCCGAATCCAGGCTCAAAGGAACCTTTCGAACCCCCCATTTATCTCCCTTGGCCTACATGATTGTACAAAGCATCAAACGATACTTACCAAGACTAATATTACTAGATCATTCCCACATACATACATCTAGACAAGTAGAAGATACTTATCTTGGTTGTATCTAGCTTTCCTCCTTATCACATCCCTAGTAGTAGCCTAAAATACACTAAAGTGTTTAAGGTCCCAGATACCTATTTTAGAAATTCCTAACTTATGGAATTCCTAAAGACTTCAACTCTCATACTTAACTTTGTATCTAAGGAAGTAAATCCCACTCATCTTTCAATTCAACTCATCTTTACTAATAAAGGAGTTATTGCATAATTCTATTATACTTCATGAATATGACAAACTTACTAGTCACAATTCATCTTATTGTGTATATAGTAATGCACAAGATCCCACTTGCCTAGAGAACTCAATACATCAAACATCCCTTCACTTATGAGCTAAAGACGCAACTCTATGTCCACTCAATAGAATCTAGTTCAATAGTGGTTAGCAAATACAACACTTGTTGCTTAAAGGTCTAGGTATCTTCCCAAGGTAATCCACTACTCTTGGATATCCTAAATTTCATACCTTTCTCATACTTACTAGAGTGAATACTACTAATCCATTCTAGTATACTTGCATCCAATATACTATATCATCACAACTTAAGTGATATCTAATGCAACCCTAAGTTGCTAAAGGTGTTGGACACTTACTTAGATCAAACCATTACTCTAAGTTATTCTAAGTTTCATACATTTCATATACTAACTAAGTAGTTGTTTCCCCTTTTGAAATACCCCTAGTAGTACCTTAACATATGCTAAAAAGCATGCATAAGGGATCCAAGCTAGTAGGAAACCCTATCTAAATAACATAAAAAATTCTATGAATTTTTGTACTAGGCGCTCAAGCATTAAGCCTTGTGGCGCTCTAGCGCTTAGTGCGCTCAGGTGCTCATCGCGTGCATCAGGGAGCAAAATCTCTAGTTTTGGGGTGCTCGAGTGCTCACCACTGGCGCTGAAGCGGACGTAGACCAAAGTGTTTACCCTATTCTGCTGGACATTGGGAGCTTGAGCACTTGTGCTCAAGCGATTAGGCACCCATATACCGGAACCGATTTTGTAGAATGCTTTCTACAGAATTGGTTTTTCAAACCAATTCCAATCATCCATTAATGGATTCTAAATATTAACCAATCCTAAACATAATCTAAAACGTGGTAGAATCATCCAATATCAACTTAATCCATTTTACATAAATTGATGAATAAGAATTTAGTCCATAATACCTAATTTCTCACTTTAGAGGTTATGGAGGATCTTGGACATAACCAAGTCCTAACTCACAACCAATCATCAAACATCACAAATTCAAGTCATCAATAAGTTTCCAAACAAGAATCAAGCAAGAAAAACCATAGACAACATTCAATCCCATTTCTAATCAACAAGCCATCACCATGAACAAGTTGACACAAGGAAAGGAATGGAGTTTATGAAAGCAAATCCCCTACCTCTTGTGTAGATGATCAATCTTTAAGCTTTATGCTTTGATCTTGATCCTCTTACTTCTTCCTCCATTTTCCCTCTTTTCTTTCTCTTCTTCGGCTCCTTCTGTAACACCCTCATTAGGGTATTAAATTGTAGACTAACTCTTTTAAAAATTTACCCAAGCTATGAGTTATTTGATATTATAAAATACGAGTTTCAGAATTTCTTTTTCGTGGATAGCATAAACTTACCAAATTATAGAAACACAAGAAATAAGAATTGAATAATATACATTTCATATACATAACATAGATTAGTAACAACTTAAACACATAAAGCTTACGTATTCCAAATAATATGTATAATTACCATATCAAAATTGAACCTAGCCCAAGTCCAAAAACTTGAAGAGTAGGGTCCTGCACCCGATCTTCTTTCAGATCCTCTTTGGGATCCCTAAAGGACAAATTCCCCAGTCGGGGCATATCACTACAGATGAAAGTCTGAGCGGTCGACACCTCAGAATATTCCTGAGGAGTGTTATGGAGATCACCCCATAACTCACTAATAGGCATATAAAACTCCAAGTGAACAGCAGCATCAACAGAAAATGTAGCAACCCCATGTCAGGTCCTACTCTAAAACAAAGTAATGTTTACAACACACTGAATGTGTCCTGTGTCCCAATGGACGTGCCACGCTTCGATGTCCCCATGAAACTACAACCTAATTAAACCCTAAAAATTCTGCCTCGCCACAATCACAATCTTCTTAAAACATAAATATAGAACAGAATAGACAGAACAATACAATAAAGAGGTGAGATCCCCTACATCAATACCAACATGGCAGCAAAGAAACGATAATAACAATAGTGCCATTCAGCACAGAAATAATACAGAAACAATAGGTATAATCATATTATCAACTAATAGATAATTCAGCAATGTATATCATAATAATATGAATACTAACTATACCACAACAATATGTATACTGACTATGCACATGCGCAATATATATACTGACCATTCTTATGCACAATGCACCCATTTCCTACTCCATGGAGCTAAAACCAACTTTAGAGAGAATGATCCAGAAGATATGTCTATACGTCATCTGGCTCAATTCAAGTGCTATAATTTTTTCTCAGTGTAGACATCATGACTTGTACAAGACATTCTATGCTAGATCAGGAATAGGAATAGGGTCTCGTCGAGATTGTTGATGTGTTTGCGTCGGAAACCACGGAACAGTAGTGCTATTCAACTGGCCACCTATGGAATTACCGCACCCTAATGCCCCCAAGATCCATTATAGACCTTCACCACGCAATTCGCACCTGCACTAAGGTGTAATTCAATCTCCTAGGCAACAAAAGCCTCTACAGACACCGGCTATAAAATAATGTATGATCAATGACTTAATGCATATCATAAGCCACTACCGGCTATAACTATACGTTAATATTTCTAGGTCCAGTATTTCAGCCCGACAACAAACTTGCTATTCTACTCAATCGCGTAGTACCTTCATCGCATATTCATAATCACGTAACACTTTTATTACGTTTTTCAAATCACGTAACATTTTTACACTGTTTTTCAATCGTATAAGAATTTTCAAACATGTTTTTCAATCGCGTAGTTCAAAAATCACAATTTTTGAATTGTATAACTCTAAATCAATATTTTTAAATCGCGTAGAACATTTATTGACATTTTCAACTTAATTTTGAAACTTTCCATGTTTAATATAAAATTAAACCTTGATTCCAACGTTTTCTTATCAAATCTCTTTTAAGTAATATTTTCAAATGTTGTTCATAAAAACTACATTCATTTTGATTTAATCAAACCTCTCCAAAATATTTTTTATTTCCTTGGCTAAAAATTCTCTTAAAGATAATACCTTAAATTTCAAATCATCTTTCCAACCCATTTCCATTCTTATAGCCAAAAATCAATTCTTTTCAAATGATAAAAAATTGGTTCATATTCTTTTTCCAACTTTTCTACCTAAAATTCTTCTAAGTAATATTTTCTAATATGTACCCCAAAATTTGCATTATTATAATTTTAAATAAAATACTTTTCCATTTAACTTATTAAAAATCATGTTAGATAAAATACTTTAAGTCTCCAAATTACTTCTCCACCCTATTATCAAATACTATGGCTGAAAATCACTCTTTGTTCATTACTCTAAATAAAAACTTTCTTAAATAAAGTACTTTAAATTCCAACTATCCTTAAAAATTATCTCCATTGATATAGCCAAAAATCATTACTTAAATTATAAAATTGTGTTCATCTACTTTTTCACATGTAAATCCTTAAATCCTAATTTAGTCTCCTAATCATCTAAGTTCTTAATTAACAATTTATTTTCCTCATGGATACCTCCTCCTAGGCGAAAAACCGTGAGCTTCAAAAGGTCATTAGGATCAAAAATTCTTTCCTTTCCAACATACATCATAGCATACAAAATACTTCAATTATCACAATTCTACTATATCAAGTTCATGCATAATATTAAAGCCATAAAAATCACATAAAGCAAACAAGCATAAATCATGAAATACACATAATCAAATGAATAAATCCTCACATGAATTTTTCACTTCACCAATCACAAATTTGTTTCTCACCACCAAAACATGGTTGATGAGGTTAATCTCCCTCTTACCTTAGATGATGTTCCCTAAACTTTGTAGTAAACTTTCACCATCAAGTTGTTCTTAAAATCAAAGCAAACATACAAATATTAACATCTAAGGCTCGATTAAGATGGCCATATATTAGAACTTTAAAAATGAAACAAAAAACAAAGTTTCAAGAACTTTACCTAAAACCTCATGAACTTAACCTTGAAAAATAAGCTCGAAGATGATTGAACTAGCTCTTGATCACAACACCAAAGTGTCTTAGGATTGTGTATAGATTCAAGATATAATATTATCTTGAATTATGGAAGATTAGATGATGGAGTTGGGTGCTTTGGCCGTGAGGTATAGAGAGAAAATGTGAGAGAGAGTTTTGCGTTTTTGTTTCATAAAAAGATGATAGGTGAAAAATGAGATATCAAAACTAACTTTGGCTCTCCAAACACTCTATGGCCGTGGGACTCAAAGGGAGAGAAAATAAGAGTGTTTTGTGATAACTCTTTGATATTTGTTTTCTTGAAAACTAAACAAGATAGGCATAGAGAAAGGAGTGATCAAATTGATCACTTAAGCTTCTCCAAGAGACCTTGATCGTGAGCTTCATCAAAGGTGGAGATCAAGACTTCTCCTCTAAGCTTGCCATCCATTGGTGCATCACAATGAGTCACAATGGTGAGTCACTTGAGTGAGTCATGCCATGAGTCATAAGTGTGCCACAAATGGTGTCATGTGATGAGTTATATAGGTGAGTCATTAAGTGAGTCATAGGAAAGAAAGATCTAGACTCATGACCAGGATCATGAATAAGCACCTATAAGATATTTACCGGTTGGTTATTAACCAATGGATAAAAGCTACTTCTATTTACTATCCAATGAATAATAACATTATCCAATGAATAATAGAATGAAAAAAAACTTAGATAAAGAAAATTTTTGAAAACTATTTTCGGTTTCTGGTTTAGTAAGCTCCCTCGGTCTTGCATTAACAGTCCAAAATTTTTTTGCCCCAAAAAATTTTCATATTTCCGGACTCGCCTCAAACACACATATAGTCTAAAATAATAATAAAATAATCAAAATAAATCAAATAATTCACAAAAATCACAAAAATTAGAAAAAAAACACATATAACATAGAAAGAAAGAAAAATCGGGGTGTTACACCTTCTTCTTTCTTTTCTTCTATTTTTGCTTCTTTTCTTTTGCAGCAGCAAGTGCTGTCTTTTTAATTGAGAGAGAGAAATGAGAGAAAGACCAAATTATCCCTTAGGGTATTTTGCTAGAACTTCATTATCTTCTAAGGACACTTAGATTCCATGAAATCAAGTTTCCTAACTTCAAACAATTTTAGAATAAATCATAAGATTCATCTAAATTATTGTTTCACCATTTTCATGATTTTTCATATCTGCTACTAATCAATCTGGCATTAAAAACACAACCAGTATGCCTAAAAATAGCAAACTGACTCTGATTATCTTGAAACTTTAACCACACCTTGTTTCATATATTTGTAACCTAGAAATAAATTATCCATATTTATTTCTCCCATGGAAGCATTTTATACCTTTTTTGAGTCATTTTAAACTATTTTTTCAACTTCTGGGTTGCAAGTAAGTTCCTAAACGAACTCAGTTTGTCACAAATCTTCACAGGCATGTTAAGCAACTTATATGCTACCTTTGTAACTATATTCAAACCTAAAATGTTATTTGGGGTATTATGTAAACCTAAGCCTAGTCAGTCCATACCCCAGCTCAATAGGATGAATTGTTCTAATACCATAATGTAATGCATTAATACTGATATCTCGATATATGTAGCATACACAAAGGTAAACATCACTACAACATCACTACTTATGTAAAAACATAGTGATATATCCATAATCACTAACGTAGTCATTATAGAGAGCTTTATAAAATGTGCAAACATGCATACATATATATACAACATTTGCCTCTGAAAGAACATGAAGTAATACTTATCTCTTTTAAAGTACAATAGAAGTATAGTAAATACAAATTATGAACTAAAAACAATAAAACTAAGACTATTCTAGTTCTTCAGCTTCTTTTTCTTCTTTTTCTTTGAAGAGCCTCTACCTGGATTTATATGGCATCACAACGGGGTGAGAATTACAATTCTCAGTATAAGTATACAAAAACCAACCATACATAACATAATCTTAATACATGCTAAATAAGATATGTTTAAATTGTCTACAAGGTTTAACTTTAATAAATAGATAAAGCAAGATATCATGCAAACTGTAATACCCTTAATGACATGTTAGATTTATGTATGTGTACAAAAGGTAGTACATGACTTGCTTAACATGCATGTTTAATTTTGTGGCAAACTGAGTTAGTTTAGGTACTTTGTTGCAACCCAGAGTATGAAAAGTAGCTTAAAATGACTCAGATAATAGTATAAATTGCTTAGATGCGGGAAATAAATATGGATAAATTTTTTCTAGGTCACAAATGTATGAAACAAGATACAATTAAGGTTTTAAGGTAAACTAAGTTAGTTTGACATTTTTAGGCATACTGGTTGTCTTTTTAAAGCCAGATTGACTAGCAGTGTAACACCCCAAATTGTGGCTATTTTACAGTAATGACTAAATTGTGTTATTTTGTGTTTTCTGTGTTACAGAAAATTATTTTTGACTGTTCTGAGACTGTTTTTGATCGTTGTGTGAGATTTGCTCTGAGTCAGGAAAATAATAATTTTTGGGCCGGGGAAAATCTTATTTGATTTGTTTGGAGATGGGAGATCTTACTAAACCCGAATCTGAGAGACACTAAATTAAATCTTTTAATTTTTAAAATTTATCTATGAAATAAAAATATTTCACAGGAAAATATCCGCTATTTTATGAACAGCAGTTTCTGTTACGAGTAGTGGACCCGGTATATTTTCTTTGTAAGAAAATAGATTAAGAATAATTTTTGTAATTTATTTTAAAATGAACCAATAGAAATAAGTCAATATTAGTGGTTAGACTTTTTCTAGAGCAATAGAAAGTGGTCAAAATAAATTGTTGGACTAGTTGCTAAGTAACTAGAATAACTAATTAAGTTACTCTAAATAGTCTAATTTGTAACTAATTAACCTAACCTAATTAACTTAGTATCTAATTAAGATGTAACTAGAACATAATTGAAGTCAAACCTAATTACTAAGTCCCCTAGAGCCACCCGGCCATGAAGGCCTTTCCACCATGTTCTAGGTTCATCTAAATGACCACTTGATGACCATTTTGTGACCTAAGTCATGTGTGCACCATGTGAATGAATTCTTATCACATTAAGCTACTCTCCATACAATCATACGGCTGCTCACTTTCATAAAGCTATCCATTTGCATTTTTATTACATTTTGTAATATCAAGCTTTCATTTTTTTCTCTCAAATATTCAAGAACCCTCAAGAACACCCAACCATTTTCCTCCTCTTTTTCTTTGTAAACCCCACAACCCCAACCTCCAAACCCTACCTCTCCACTTCTAAAATTTCATTTCTTCCTACTTTCTAAAGCTAAACCTTATTCTAAACACTTTTCTTTTAGTAAGTTTTATGAAAATCCTACTCTAGGTACGTCAAAAACCAAGCTTTAGCTTACTACTCTAAAGGTAAACTTTTGATTCTTTGATCCTAAGTTTGATTTTTGATTTTTTAAACCATGATTGATCCATGGTTCTTTGTTCTTAATTTTTGTTTATGGCTTTAGAATTTGTTTAAGATTTTTAGGGATTTTTGTTTGAAGCTCATGAATTCAAGAAGAAGGAGGACTTGAAGATTTTGTCTCCCTTGAGGTAAGAGGGAGATTAACCTCATCAACTATGTGTTGGTGGTGAGGAAATGGGTTGTTTGTGGTGAAAAATTCATAAGGATTTATTCACTTAAGCTTCTATGCTTTCTTTGTTTGTGTTTGTTATGCTTTTGGCTTTGGAAATATGATTGCATGTGCATTTGTATGCTTATAGCTTTGATAGTATGCTTGTATGTGAGATTTGGAAAGCATGCAAATTTGCGTGTAATATAAGATGTGAATCACAAGAAGGATTTGTTGTATGAAGGACCCAAAGGGCTTATGAGGCACACGGCCTCCACACTTCAAGAGGAACCTAGGGTTCTAAGTTATTTTTCTAACCAAGGAGTAAATGATTTTATGACAAGAAAAATAAATTGAGTGTTTTTGCAAGGACTAAATGCTAAAAAGAACTAAATTTTGGGTTATGAAACCCTAAATGGATTTCGGCCAACAAGTCATTTTTCATAACTTAGATCTAAAATTATTTTATTAAGGGTAGACTTAGATGTTTAAATGAGAAGGAAATTATTGTGATAGGAATTGAACCTAAAATCAAAGCAATATACTTTTTAGAATAAAATTGACATAATTAAATAATTAAGTTATGAAATAAAAATAAATGTCAATACTTGAAATTTTCTAATGTATAGCTCACACTATGGGTTTTGAAGCGCGTTAGAAAAATTTGAGTTGTAATGTCTTAAGTAAATTAAAAAAAAAACACAATTTACTAGGAAACAGTAGAAATAATGATTTTTAGAGGGACTATATTGTAAATATTATCTAAAGAGAGACTATTTTGAAAATATTATTTTAGGAGGTACTATTAAAAAATATTATTTAAAACAAGGATTATTATGTAAATATTATTTAATGAGGGACTATTATGCAAATAATGGAAATAAAACCAAGTTTTTGAGAAAAATAATATTTTTGGTTTAAATATGTTAGAAACATTTTATGTAATTAAAAATACGTCAAAAAATATTTATGCGACTCAAAAATAGTAATTTTAGGTTACGCGATTGAGAAAACGCAATAAAATATTTATGAAATTTAAAAACGTAGGAAATATGTTCCGCAGTTTCAAAAATGTAATGATAGCGCTACGTGATGGAGCATAAACAACAGTTTGCTGTTGGACAGTTGTGGTGGGCCCAGTTGTATTGAAAATTTATACCGCCAAGACATGGTGAGATTATATGAAATATTGTGAAAATAATAAATGTATATGTGTTTGAATCATACATCATGCATAGAAAAACATGTTCACTTATTTGAGTAAGGCTGTATGCCTAGGAGATGAATTACACCTAAGTGCGGGTGCGAGTAGACAAGTGTAAGTCACTTGTTGACCTTGGGGGCATCGGGGTGCGGGTACCTCGCAATGAAAAGTTGGTAGCTCTTCTGTCCGTGGGGCAAACAGATGCAAACGCACCGATGATCCGGACTGAGACACTGTCCTATATCGTTATCTGGTGTAGAATGTCTTGTCCAATGCCTGATGTGCACTTTTGACAAAATTGATATATTATAGCACTTTTGGCCACGGCAGCCTAGTGACAGACATGTCTTCTGGATATTCTCTCCGAAACTTTGTTTAGCTCCATGGAGTAGGAATTGGTCATTATACATATATAATGTGGGTCAGCATATTGATTGGTTATTTAAGTTTATTTAACTTATTATTTGTGATATGATAATATGATTTAATGTTTTAATATTGTATGCTATTTATTTGTTGTCATTTCCTTTACTGCTATACTAGTATTGATGTAGGGGATCTCACCTCGTTGTTATGTTATATCTGTTTCATTGTATATATGTACTAAAGACCGGGAGAACGAGGAAGCAAGGGACCCTGTTTATTTTCAATAGTAGTTTTCTTTATTTGCTAATATGGTGACACGACGTCAAGTCTTAGGCTTTGTTAGGGTTCAGTTCCACGGCAGAGCTGACGCTTGGAGATTTGATTATAACAATGAGAGATTTGTTTATACCGGGGACTTGACTATGAGCTTGAGTGGAACCCTGGATTGGATTTCCCTGTTAACCCAACATACAACGATTAGTTTGGAATTCACGATACCTATTCATGAACTCTAGGGTGGAGTGGTGTCTGTCTATACACCCCAAGAGAATTCGGTAGTATCATCGGCAAGAACCCCTATGAGGCATCTGTATCCATCTGGGTTCTTTGATGATAATGAAGAGGAGGAGGAGGATCCTTCCGAGGAACCAAATCCTTAGGTTTGTTTAGAGTTTTGTTTATTAGTATGTTTGTAGTTTTGCTTTTGGAATTGGTTTGTATTTATGTAAATTATTTGGAACAACATTTATAATATTAATGTATATTTATATTTTGCTGTGTTCATTATAAGTTGTATTAATGTTTTAATTTAGTTTACTTATTTTATTTTATTCCGCAAGCGAAATTTTAAAATTGACATTTTTACAAGATTAATTCTTTTACAACTTGGGTAAGTTATATTAGGATTAGTCTTAAATGTGATACCCTACGGTGGGTGTTACAAGCAGCAGATATAGAAATATCATATAATGGTGAAACAACTTTTTATATGAATCTTAGTATTTATTTTAAAATTGTTGGAAGTTAGAAATCTTGATTTAGCTAAATATAAGTGCTTTTAGCATATTAGGATTCATCAGTTATGGCCTAAAGGCCTTACAAGTTTTTTGTTCCTCCTTTATAAGCCTCACTTACGGCCTCTTTCTGCTCCAAAAATAGAAATGGGAAACGAGAGAGAATAGCAGAAAGAAGAGGAAAGAAGGAAGGAGAAAAAGGAGGATAAAAGGAGAAAAGTTAAATGGAAATCCAAGATGAAAAGATCAACTACACTTCAAGAGGTAGAGAAGATTATCTTCATCTTTCTATTACTCATCTTCTTTTATTCTTCGTTTTCCATGATAAGTACGAATGGGTTTTAGGGTGATGTTGATGGTTGAATCCGTGTGTGAATGAGTTAGAATTAGTGTTTGATGATTCTAATATGGTTATAGTTCATATTTAGGATTGGATTTCACTTAGAATGCATGGTAAGATGATTGGAAATGAGTTTGCTACTTAAGACAGTTAGTTTTCTAGTTTTCTGCACAATGTAATTGATTATAATGGCTAAGTAATCGATTACAAAGCCTTTGGATTTGACGTAATCGATTACAAGATTAAAGTAATTGATTACCAAGCTTCTGCAACACGAAAAGAAATAGGATGCAATCAATTACCAAGCTTCTGAATTTGTTGTAATCGATTACAACAATGGTGTAATCGATTATAAGTCCCCTGTTTATGGGAAAACAGAGTTTCTGCACCCTTGGGGTTAAAAGTAACCCTAGTAAACCAATGTATTGGTGATTAGTGATCCAATCAAGATAAATTATAGATAGTAGAAGCTTTAGAAGCTATAGTATCATCCTTATGGTTGAAAAGAAGTAAATGCTTAAAGAGTTACCCATTTTCTTCAATAGTTTGGGTTAACATAGAAAGTATGTACAAGTTTAAGTTTTAAAGCATTCTTAAAGTCTAGAATTACTATAGATAAGTATCTAGCACCTTAGGGCACTATTGTGGTAATGTATATCATTTAAGAGCAATGAGTGATGATGTGGTGTTTAGATGCATGTATGATGGGAAGGATTAGCAGTATTGATCTTTGTGAGTATCCTTTGATGTTGTGCATCATCATTAAGGTCAAGGGAGATAAGTGGGGGGTCTAGAAGGTTCTTTTGAATAAGGATTCAGCCCGAACTTCTTGATCGTGCCAGGATATGTGTTATGTGAGGATAAGCTTTGCCTTTACTTACCATAAGATAATACACTAAATCAGTATTCCTAAGTTTAATATCTTGGTTCTAAGTTAGACTAAGCATGTATGTATGAATATATG
This sequence comes from Ormosia semicastrata, assembly GCA_029884595.1. Lineage (NCBI taxonomy): Eukaryota > Viridiplantae > Streptophyta > Magnoliopsida > Fabales > Fabaceae > Ormosia > Ormosia semicastrata. Next base: position 86,351,419 of record JAQQTO010000060.1, read on the forward strand.
ATTAGCTTGGTATCTTTAGTTACTAAACTATAACCTTGTAGATGCTTTAAACATGACTTACTCTTTGATTGTTAAGATTTTGTATATTATGCTATGAATGCTGGTCTTAGTTTACTCATACTAAGAAATGTTGCTTCTCACCCTGCTGTGTTGCCATGTAATTCCAGGTGAAAGTTCTTCTAAGAACAAGAAGAAAAAGGAAGCTAAAGATTAGATTAGCTTTATAGTTTATATTACAACTGTTGTATTTATTAGTACTTCTTTTGTAATGTAAAGAACCATGTAATACTTCAAGCCTTTGCTAAGGCTAATGTTGTATACATATGTGCATTTTGTTTTGAGTTTATGTTTTTTGCATTTCATATGGCTCTCTATAATGTTTTCAATGAACATTATGCATATACGTTATCAGGTTAATATGTATGTAGTGACATTGTAATGCTAAGTATCTCCTTGTATTCTAAGTATATCGGGATATTAGTATTAAGGTGTTACACATACATTCATACTTACATACTTAGCACACTTAAGACCCAAGCATGTTTTACTAGGAACTTGGGTTTCTTATGTTTACCTATTGTAGAAAGGAAAATCTGCAACCTTGTACTATATGTAACCTTAGCTCTTGGTCAGGAATGACTTGTTGCTTTAGGAACTTCTGATTCCTTTTCTTCTGGCCAAATGACAATGAATATCATGTAAGGTCACACTCATAGGAAAAACACTACCAATTCATCCTAGTCTACTTGCATCTAATACACCACATCATCACATCTTAAGTGATATCTAAAGCAACACTAAGTTACTTAAGGTGCTAGATACTTACCTAAGGCAACCCTTTACTTTTGGTTACACTAAGGTTCATACATTTCCTATACATACTGAAAATATGCATAAAAGCCTCTATTCAATCATGGGTATTCATTACCTAGCCTAAACAAGCTTTACATGAAGCCCGAGAAAGAAAAACTCTATTTTCTTAAGTCCCTAACCCTTAACCCTCTTGAAAGGTTGATTATGACAAGGCAAATTCTAATTTTTTGACTTGCCCATAATAGGTTATGGGATCTCGATAATTGGTTATGGCTTTACTAATGCACTTCATGAGTTTCTGTTATAAGCCAATAATCAATTATGGCTTTATTGTTAATCAGTTATTGGGCAGCAGAACTCTTTGCCAAGCACTAATAATCAATAAGGCCTTGCGCCTAATCGGTTATGGCATAACATGAAGTCATTTCTATATAGCGAGTAATCGGTTAGCCTTACGCCTAACCAGTTATCTGCTGCTCCCATGACTCTCTGTAAAACATAGATAATCGATTAGTCTTGTGCATAACCAGTTATCTACTGCATTTTTTAGTAGAAAAACAGGCCAACTCATGGCCCTTCTTCATCCAAAAACCCATATTAACTCAAGGAAACATTCCAAAACAGAAGTGCTACCAAAAACTAGTTTAGATAGGGTTCCATAACAACAACCAAGTCATCAAACATGGATTTAAGTGCAACTTACATCAAAGAGATACCCATTTCTTAACTCCTAACTCAAGCATACAAATGGGTGTTTCTAAGCTCATAAACCATAATCTAGCATAGATTGAGTTAAAAACAATCCAAGCTCAGCCATTGAAGGCACTAAGAAATCTAGAAGACAACCTAGGCCTCTCAAACCCATTATTCATCCCTCAACATACAACAAGCATAAAGATGAAGATAGCAAGAGATGTTCATATAGGTTCAAGCACCCCTACCTCGCTTGTAGTCTAGATGATCTTCAAACTTTAGCTTTTCCTTTGGCTTTTCTCTTCCTTCCCTCTTTTTCTCCCTCTTCCTATTTGTTCTTTTCTCTCTTTTCCTATTCTGTTGTTGCTGAAGTTGTTACATGAGAGAGTGAATGAGTTGGAGTGTGAAAATAATAAGGAATGACCCAAAAGTCAAATAAGAAGCAACTGGAATGTGAGTCATAAAGTGACTTGATATTTTGCTGGAACATTTTATCTATTAAGAACACTTAGATTTTACCAAATCAAGTTTCCTAACTTTCATAGGCATTAGAATAAATCCTAAGATTTATCTAAATACTCATTTCATCATTTACATAAGTTTCCATATCTATGACTCATCAATCTGGTATTAAAACACACAATTAGTGTACTTTAAAATACCAAACAGACTCTGTTTACCTTGAAATTTTTACTACATCTTACTTAGCTCATTTGTGACTTAAAAACAAATTCTTCATATATGTTTCCCTTAACTAAGCAACTTATGCCATTACTTGAGTCATTTTAAGCTACTTATCACCTTCTATGTTGCAGCAAAGTGCCTAAACTAACTCAGTTTATCACAAAATTAAACATGTTAAGCAAGTATTATGCTACCTATGTAACCTTATACAAGTTTAACATGCTATTGAGGGTGTTACAAGGCGCCTAGGCGCCCAATACTGGTGCCTAAGGTCCAGTGCAACAGATTGATTTCTGCATAATTCTGCAAAACTGGGTCACTGTTCCATTGGCAACAAACCCTCTTCCAACCTCTCAAACATCAATCCTAAAGGATTTTCAACATCACACAAGGCCTATAGTTATATTGTAACTCCTATACAACTCTTAATTCTCTCAAACATAGATTAAAGAATCAACCATCAACCTTAAAAGCCTATATCTCAAATCTTAACTCAAGTGGAAACAAAGGATCCTAAGGGATGAAAATTCATCATCATGCATCAAACAAACCAAAATCAAGCCCTCCTCAAGTTCTACAACAAGACTCAAACATGAACAACAAAAACTAGACTCAAACCCATTTTTGTCTACTCATGTAACCTAACATCACACAAGAAGGATCAAAAGGGAAAGATGAGTAGAAGAACCCCTTACCTCTAGGGTCTTGAATGAAACAACTCAAGAGCTCCTCTCCACTTCTTCCTTCTTCTTGCTCCTCTTTTCCTTCTTTTGTTTCTTGCTTTTCCTCTTTTGTTTTCTTTCTTTTATTTTCCCTTGTGTTTTCCTATTGGCAGTCGTGTGAGTCGTGAGGATGAGAGTGAATATCTCATAAAACAAAGAAAGTCAAGGTAGAAAAGAGAGAGAGAGAGAGAAAGAGATGTGAGGCACTTGGCCACTTAAGTATTTTGGCTGGAACTTCTGATTTGTTAAGTGTAACACCCCGAAAATTTATTTGTTTAATCATAAATAATCATTTCATAATATTTATGATTTTTGAAAATTTTTCTAGAATTTTTTGGAAACGTACAATATTTTAATATATTCCTCGTTTTGCATCCACACAGAGCAGAGTCAGTGTAACACCCCAGAATTGTTTGTCACATGATGAATAGTCATTTTCCAATATATGTGATTTATAGGAATTTTCCTGAAATTTTTCGAAAACGTCAAATATTTTAATATATTCCTCGTTTTGCATGCACACTGAGCAGAGTCAGTGAAACACCCCAAAAATTGTTTGTTTCATCATGAATAGTCTTTTTCTAATATTTTTGATTTTTGAGAATTTTTGTGAATTTTTCTGAAAATGTCAAATATTTTAATATATTTCTCATTTTGCGTGTGCACAGAGCGAAGCCGGGAAAATGAAATGTTTTCCTTGAGGTTGGTAACCTTGAACTGTGGATGTATCAACGGGGGATCTTACTAAACTCGAGGTTAGGCACAGTTTACGAGATTTGTATTTTTTGAGGTTTTATCAAATAAATAAAATATCTGTACGCACTGTTAATTAAAATATTGCGATACGCTCTATTATTCATTAGATAATTAATACTGGCTTTATTCACTATAACAATTATCCATTGGGTAATAGCTTGTAGTAAAATCCTAATTACCCTATTATTTTAACTATTAAATCACATTATCTTATCCTAATGTAATCTACTTTATGTCTAATCACATCTCCTTTATTGAAAAAACTCCTAAGCTTCTCAAGAAAGCTACTCATCCCTCTCTCCTCCCTCTCTCCTCACGGCAGCAACCCTCCAATTTCAGAGCCAAAAATGTGCTTCACTTAATTAATTATATCATTTTAATTTCAAAAACCCTAAAAGCATATTTCATTTTTCTATTCACTTCTCTCTCTACCTTCATCTTCTTCTCAAGTTCTCCTCCTTCTCTCTAGCCACACCCACATGGCTAGCTCCTCTTCCTTGCCTCCACCATCACAAAAATTTCAACTAAACACATTTTCTTAATCTCCTCCTTCATCTAAACACACTTCTAGTTGAAAGTTTCTTGAAAAGGCTTCATCTTCTCTATCTCCTTCTTCAAGCTTCAAGCTTTGAACTTTTGGGTGAGATTCTTGTTTTCTCCTAACTCTTTTTCCATTTTCATTTTTAAGGTCTTCTTTGTAACCATTTATTTCTTATTTTTCAAGCATTGGTATTGTTTTGATGAGATTGAAATTTCTAGGGTTTGGGTTGGTGTGAATCTGAAAATTCAAGGAGCTTCAAGAGAGTTCCATTGTTTGTTTTCCTCTCTAGGTAAGACGAAGATACTCCTCCTCAACCTCTATTGGTAGTAAGGAACCTTGTTTTGTGATTGGTTGTGAGAAACCCTATTTAGGGTTATTCTTTGTTGTATGACTATGTGTTGTTCTAAATGTGTTTGAGTTATTAGATTGATTGAATATATATATTGATGTGCTTGGATGGATTGGAAAATTGAATGGAAGCAAAATGGCTTTTGCCCTCTTCCAAGAGGCTCATGGCCTTGAACCCTAAAAATGGGTATTCTTGGTGAAAATTTGTAACAAGAGGAAGACATGATTAATTAAGAGGATAACACATAATAAAAAGGATAAAAATTGGAATCCCTAATCTTAGAGAGGCCCACGGCCTCTAGGGCTAAATAAGACTAAATTATGTAACATTATGTAACATTGACATTTAATTAATTAAGAGATTAAGTGGTTAATAATATGATGGGAAGGAATCAATTGGATGACCTAAAGAACATTTTTGGGCCCTAAGGAACAAATAAGGAATTATAAGACTTGGTAAAATCTTAGAAATAATTTTTAGGTAAATATGACTAAGTTTAAAGTAAGGACCTAATGATGAAAAGAAATATTACATTGAAGTGGAATTTAACAAATATGGACAATTAGGATTTATTTAGGATTTCATAAAATGGAAAGAACCAAGAATGGAGCTTTACCTAAAAGACTTAGAATGATTTTCAATTAAAGTAAGAACATGAGTGTAAGTGAGAGCACTAAATAATTCCATAATGCACCAAAAATGTAATGTACAATTGGAGGTCCTTAGACCATTTAATGTGGGTCCATGTGTGGGACCAAGAATATGATGATGTTTACTTTAGCCAACTTGTGGCATGTTATTGAAAGTACATTATTGATGAATATACATGTTATATGCTTTGAGTCATCATGCATTGTGAAAGTCCATTGGACTGTTGTTAAGGCCATGTTGCCTAGGAGATTGAACACACCTTAGTGCAGGTGCGAGTAGACTAGTGTAGGTCACACTGTTGACCTTGGGGGTGCGGATACCTCGCAATGGACAGTTGGTAGCTCTTCTGTCCATGGGGCAGACCAATGCAAATGCACCGATGATCTGGACTGAGACACTGTACTATATCATGATCTAGCATAGAGTGTATGTACAATGCCTTGATGTGCACGTGGATAAACTAATGAGTTATAGCACTCTAGCCGCGACAGCCGAGTTGCAGACATGCCTCCTGATCATTCTCTCTGACTGTTTGTGTTTAGCTCCATGGAGTAGGATTTTGATGTTGTATACATGTGTATACCGAGTCCACATATTATCTGGCATTTATTCCTTATGATAATTTGTATTGATGTTTTCCTGATGTATAACTATCTGGAACTGTTAAATTATTTAATATCTGTCTCTTGATTTTGCTTATTACTCTTATAATGATATGTAGGCGTCCTACGCCGTTTTGTTCTTTACTGCCATAATTGGTAATGATGGTAGGATGTCTTACCTCTTTCCTGTGTTTCTATTATTTCTGTTTGTTTATAAATATGTTTTATCAAAGATGTCGGCGAGGAGGGTGAAGTTCATGAGTTTCCAGGTTTCTAGCCAGACTACGATTAGTACTTGCATTTGATCATGACTGCCCATCCACAGCGATGTTTGGGATACGTTCGCCTGTCATTTCTTGAAGGCTCAGATTGCTGGCACGTCAACTTCAACTCGGATCGCTGTGTCTACCGGGGAGATGTGTCTGTGTCGTTAGCTTGGGGGCGTCATGATCTGCCTATTTTCACCTGATGCATCCATCTACATCTAGAGTTCTACTTGCCCATTCGGGAAATGTGGGGTGACCGTTATTATACCCCACAGAAGGATTCATTCCTCTCTACTGCTCGAGCCTCAGCCCAAAATTTGGTGGCTCCCATGTGGGTTTCCTCCGACGAGGAAGACCCCGAGGAGGATCCTAACACGGTTCCTTCTCCTCTTAGGGACTGATTCTGTTGATAGCTACTGATGGCTATCAATGTTTATTTTGGGGCCTGATGTTTTATTATTTTGGTGGGCTGTATATGTATGATCCTTTGGGCTGGTATAGTTTTGCTTTTGTATACCGGGCTTTGTAACTAAACAGATTTGATATGATTATATATATGATTATGCATGTTGATCAAATGTATGCCTTACTTCTGTCTTACTCTTTATTGTCATTTATGTTCCGTCACTATATTTTATTAATTATAACAAAAAAAAAATAGTCACCATTTCATTTATGCAACTATAATTAGACAGATTTAATCATAATAAAAAGAATCGGGTCTTAACTTATAATTTTATTTTTTCTGCATTGTAAATGACAATGTGACGTTCCCTCCCAAAAGGGGCGTTACGAATACTTAGATTTCACCAAATCAATTTCCTAACTTTCAAAGATATTAGAATAAATCCTAAGATTCATCTATAACCTAGTTTCACCATTTCCCTATTTTTTTCATATTTGCAACTAGTCAATCTAGCATTAAAATATACTCTCAGTATGCTTAAAAATACTAAACTAACTTTCATTATCCTCAAATTTTAACTACATCCTCCTCCACACATTTGGGACCTAAAAACAAATTCTTCATATTTATTTTCATTAGCTAAGCAGTTTAAGCCAATTTCGGAGCTAATAACAGCTAATTTTCACATATAGTGTTACAGCAAAGTGACTAAACTTGCTCAGAAAGCCACAAAATTAAACAAACATGTTAAGCAAACATTAGACTACCTTTGTAACCATATATGAGTCTAACATGTTTTCAAGGGTGTTAAAAGTTGATTCTAAAAGATTTACCACATCTCATTGTAAGTATTTATAACCTAGAAATAAAGTTTTCATATTTATTTCTATCATCTAAGTAATTTATGCTAAGTTCTGAGCTAATATGAGCTATTTCTCACATCCAGTGTTATAACATTATACTTAGATTAGCTTAGAAAATCACCAAAACTGACAAGTAACTCATACAAGTGTTATTGAGATTCTATAATAATAATTAAGGCTAATATGTTAGGGAGGATGTTACACAAGTCAGTCAACGGAAGTTTATTGACCTACTTAGGCAATAAAGAAGGTTGCACATAACTATAACAAGAAAATTAAAAATCAAAGCTTTTTAGTTCTGACTTAGTTTGGAAGGTAATTTGTAACACCCACCATAGGGTGTCACTTTTATGTTACTTAATTACCAAATTACCCCTTTATTTTAAATTATGCTTTGTAATGTAAATATGAGTTGTAAAATTTCTTAATATCAATAAGATAACTTAGTGGAAAATAATGCAACATCATCACAAATAATTTACATCATAAATACACAAGGCTTAGTACTGTCATACTTAAATATTTATAGACTAGGTTCTCAAAGTATTTGAACATTATTTAAAACTTACATACTGCCCAAGTATTACTAAATAGTAGAACCCTCAGACGGGTCCTCTTCAGATTCCTCAGCAGGTAGGAATCCGACTTGACGTGAAGTCCTACGGATAAGTGTCTGCGCAGACGACACAATACTAATCTCACTAGGAGTACGGTAATAAGCTCCCCAGTACTGCCTAATGGACAATGGAAACTCTAAGTGTACATAAATATTTACACTGAAATAAGGGTTCCCTTGATAAAGCCTACTTAGGATAACATTCAAGTCTCCTATATAGAAAATACATACTCTATCTAGGTCAACATGTCATGCTTCAGGTCCTCCACTAAATTGCAACCTCATATATCCTAGGAAACTGGGCATCGCCATCTTCTCAGAATTCAGCTCCTCCACAGGAATCTACTTTTCTTCACCTTCTTGTTCAATTCCTTACTCAACGTCTTTACAAATATAAATACAATACAAAGTAGGCATACAAAGAGGTGAGATCACCTACGCTAATACCAACATGGTAGCATGGAGATAAACAAATACAATATATCATACAGATACATCATACCATAATTACATTTATGCCATCAACATTATTTATCATCACAACAGATGTAATAAATAATAATTACGATCATACCCTCAACAATATCCAAATATTCAACCATTCATTTATCATAAACAATAATTATGATAATGCCCTCAATATTTTCCAAATATTCAACAGTTCAAATACGACACCAATATCAATACTCAATAATTATGCATGTGCACATAGACTCAATTTCCTACTCTATGGAGCTAAAACTCAGGTCGGAGAGAGTGATCGAAAATATCTATCTGTACCAATATGCCTCAGACCACGTGCCATAATTCTCATATGTATTTGCACATCTAGCATATACATGACAGTCTTTATCAGATCTTGATTAAGAATAGTGTCTTGGTCAGGATCATCGTTGTGTAGCGTCGGTCTAACCCACGGTACAGAAGAGCTACCAACGGCCCATTGTAGGCAACCTGCACCCCGATGGCCCCAAGGTCAACAAGTGACTTACACTACGCATATCGCACCAACTCAAGAGGTGTATTCTCTCCTAGGCAATTAGCCTTATCCAGTCCATCGGACCTTTCCAATGCATGTACAATGCACCATTCTCAATTCAAATTCATCATCTCATATTCAGGGTCAACACATTGGCCCAATAGTATCTTTACTGTATTTTCATCGCGTAATCATATTTTTCCATTTTCTCAATCGTGCAACATTTCTATCGCATTTTCAAATCACGTATTGATTTTTCAACCTTCCAAAAATTCCATTTCAACCTTTCTCAAAATAATATGACTTCTCACTTTTTTTTCCACATTTTCTTACTCAAGAAACCTTTTTTGCAATATATTCCACAAACACCACTTCATTGAATTAAATCAATGTTTCTAACTTAAAATTTCCTAACGCACTCCAAAACCCAAAGGATGAGTTATTCATTAGAAAATCTCAAGTCATCAACATATTCTCTGCAATTCACAAAACAATTCTAAAAAATCAATCCTCTTTAAAATAAATTGAGGTTCAAACACTTTCAACCTCTCTTTTCCACTCATATACGAAAATTCCATTCTTCAAGTGACAAAACACTTTGTTTCCATTTCTTTAATCCTTGTACTTAATCAATTATATTTCCACTTTGAAATCACTTTGTCTCACAAAACCAAGGTAATATAAGTCTTCAAAAACCGTGGTACATGGCCATTGAAACCATCATATATTTTTCCTTCTAAATCAACTAAGTTCCATTCATGTTTTTACACAAATAAAACCATTAAAATTCCTCCAAAAACCGTGAACACTTGGTCTTTGAAACTAACCCATCTTTCGTATTTCCTTTCTTTTCTAATCATTCAATTTTACCACTCACGAAAATTTTAGTTTGGAAACACCAATTTTGAGGTGTTGAGGCTGAAATCCTCATGGTCATTGGAACCAAAAATTTATTTTCCTTTCATCACCAAATCATGGCATACATATACATATTCATCATATCATATAGTCAAGCATACCTTAAAGTAATAAAAATTACCTGAAGCATGCAAACACAAATAAATAATTTTAAGCACATAACACCCACAAATAATTACACAACCAAGGATATGAATCCTCACATGGATTCACCATCCATCAAATACAAAATTCATCTCTCACCACCATACTTGGTTGGTGAGATGGATCTCTCTCTTACCTCTTGAAGAACCTCCCAAGCTCCTTGGTTTGCTCCTTGAGTAAGTGATTCACCACTAAAAGCTTCTTAAACACAAAATAAAACACAAGTTTATTAGCATATTAAGCTTAAACAAGGAGAACCATGGATCAAACATGGCTTAGAACATGAAAATAAGACAAGTAGTGAAGTTTCCTTACACTTCACCTCAAAAAAACCTAGAACTTGATCTTGAAGAAAGTCCTTGAAGATGAAAGATTTAGAGCTTGGACTTAACTACAAAGGTTCTTGGATTAATGTAAGGATGCAAGATATGTGGTTGTTTAAAATTAAAGAGTGATGGAAGGTGGTTTAAGTGCTTTGGCCGAAACTAGCTTGAAGGGAAAGAAGAGAAAATTTTGTAAAAGCTTTAGGATTTTGGAGAAGACAAAGATGAATAATGAAATGGTCTTAAAACTTCCTATGGCCTTAAGCCATCACCAAAACCGAACCCCCCTCTTGTATACTCAATGAGTGACAAATTTCACTAGCCACCATTTTGGGCATTGTTAGCCATTGATTAGATCAATGGTTAATATTAATGTAGCTTCTAAGTATAGCTTCTATGTTGATAAGACTAAATCTAGGCCATTGGATCTTTCTTCTTGAAATCCTAGCCATTAGATGTATCTCCAGAATGAAGGGTCAAGATCTCCTCTTCATGCTTTACATCCAAGGGTCACAAATGGTCCTTGCCACTTTGTAAGACCAAATCTCCACTCTTGATTAAATCAATGGTGGATATCCAAAGGCTTCAACATTAAGCTTGCTTCCTATTGGTCTGTCATAAAGTCGTCATAACCACTAATGTTGACTAAGCAATATAATATTTATTTTTATCTGCTATTACCTGACAGATACAATTAACTATAGTTTTTATCGCCTGATAATTAAATACAGTACAAAACACAGTAAAAGAAAATTTTCAAAAAATGTTTTCAATTTCGGGTTTAATAAGATCATCCGTCCCCGTCTCAACAGTACAAAATTTTTTGACTCTGAAAAAATTTTCACTTTTTCGGCCCCGCTTGGTCCCACGTACAGCCCCCCTGGGCCCACAAACAGCCCAAGAATAATATTAAAATAATCAGAGAAATATAAAAATCTCATAATAATCCACAAAATCATAAAAATTATAAAACTTATGAAAATCAAATCAGATTAGCAAAAAGAAATAAGAATCAACGGCAATAATTAAATTACGTAAGATTTTCCCCGGCTCGAAAATTTTTATTTTCCTGACACGGAGTAAATCACACAAAATGATCAAATGTATTCACGGAATACTCAAAATAATTTTACAGTACCCAGAAATCACTAAATAGTATAATTCTATTATTACTGTTAATATTATTGTCAAATAGTTTTTAGGGTGTTACATAATTCTGCCTATCGATCAACGTAACCATACTTATGGAAAATAGAGTCCTCATTAGGGTGGATCATTTATGGTGACACATTGCTATTCTGGTAATGCCTATCAACTACAAGAAGTGCATACTAGTTGATGTATAAGATCTTTCAATGGAAAATATCTTAAACTATACAAGCAAGAAATGCATGAATTAATAACACCAATGTGAGTGTCACCAAGGCCAAGCACATGGCCATTCAAAAAATATAATTTATAAAAAACCGTTTACCAACACATTCCTGGGAATCATTACTTACCCTTACCCTTGTAAAGCAATTTATCTGCTGAGAATTTAACTTGTAGAGCTCGCTAACTAGATTGAAGATGATTTTGTTCAACTTTAGCCTCCTCAACCTCATAGACCACATTTGCATATTGAACATGTAATAAATCTAAGGTTTGATTTAGTTGAGAGGCTTCTTCATTGAGACCTTCTTCACTCTTTTTAATAGCCTCACACTCTGTAGCCTAATTACTAAGTAAATTCCTGATCAACTCATCTTCTTCTTCCTTTTTGCACAAAGCCTCACGTAATTCAAAAGTTTCTTTATCAAGCTCAGCCAGTTGGTCCTTGTCTTCAGTAAGCTCCAATAGCTTCTTACAGACAACTTTAAACTTTTGGCAACCTTCTGAAATCTTAGGCACTAAAGCTTTTTTTTGCTCATCATAGGCCTTGACACGTCCATTCTTTCTTTGGTGGCATCATAAGAAGCAAGGATGGAGTGACTTTGTGTACCGATGATCGAAGTGACTTGTACAAGAAGGCTGGCATGATTTCATCCTTAATTGCATCAAAGTAGTCTAGATGGCAAATTAATTGAGCCCATGCACTAACATCATTGGCTAGAGCCTCCAAGGGTTTACTCAATTGAAGGCCTATAATACTTATGAACTTCAAGTGATCCATGACCCTCTTGTTGGCCTTCTTCTTTGGAGACTCCTCATTGGCCTTGAACAACACATCAGCAAACTAGTCTTCAGCAAGGGGATCCTTCTTAAGAATATCATTTGCCAATGATGATCTTTGGCCTGGTGAATCTTCAGAGCTATTGGGATTAGTGGCAGCTCTCTCAATGGCACCACTCCTTCCTGCTTCTTGAATAGTTGGATTTTGGGGGACAAGAGGATTAGCAACCAACTCATCAATCTCAATTGCCACACTAATAGGATCCTCCATACCCATTGGCTATTTGGCCTCATAAATAGGTTTTTCATTGACAAAAGTGCTTTCAATAGGCATATTCTCTTCAACTTTGACAAGAAGAAAAACTACATCAATAGGAACTTGGGGGGAACTAAAGTGGTCTTTGGTGGAAGAATTGAAAAAGATTAGCCTTAAGTCGTCATTCAGTGGGAGGAATTCCCATGGAATAATTGCTTTCATCTGAGTCCTCCTCCAAAGCAATCCTATGTTTCTTTCGCTAGAAGTCAAGTGACAAAGTTCAAAAGAACAAATCTTTATCTTAGAGTAGCATTAATAGCAAGGATCCCAGGAATGAAATTCAAGTTACTCAAGATGGTCCCAGGGGAGATATGATGTAGAGAACCTTTATAACTTTAGGGAAAGAGCTGAATTAATGCAAATTACCTCGACATGTATTAAGGACTATAGACCAATACACCACTTTCTTCCTGATTAGGAAAATCATGAAATAAATTATGGGGGCAGAGGAACCTAGCTCAAACTGTATTCAAACAGCTAGTCACCTCATCCCTTGGTGACTTAAAGAGGCTTGTAAACCATTTGTTGTTGTATTCTCTCTTAGCAAAAGGATATAAAAGCCTCAGGTTCTCAAATGCATCTAGAGAGTATAAGAACTTGAAATAATAGTGGATTTGGTCTTCTACAACTTCTTTATCAACCTTCAGATAAGCTAACCTAACCCTATAACAACATTGTTTAACATCAGTAGGCAAGATGGATTAAAGATGGCCTACAAACAGAGCATTCAACTAGAGTTAGAGTTACCAAAGTGGCCTTCCAGGATTCTTCACATTTTGCTTGAGTAGTAAGGTAGAATAAATATCATCTAGAGTAGAGTAAAGATGGGCCAACAATAGTTGAGCAAGACAAAACTCATTTGGGTCCATCAATAATGCAACCACTGGGATCACAACTGGAGTAATTTTTATATTAGAGGATCAGAACACATTCTCACACAACTAAGGAGTAAGGAATTCAATGTATTCTTTATCAATTATAGGTTCTGTCTTGTCACTCCTAAAATAAGCAATCCATCTAGAGTAGTTAAAGTGCTCTTTTTAGGTTCTCAACCCCTATTGAATGCTTTCAAAACCTACTATCAATAAAGGCATAATAGCAAGAGCATTAGGGCGAAGCTCAATGATCATGGCCACATCAAATAAGGTTGGACCCATCAGACCATGTCTAAAGAAAAAAGCTGCTAGTGGTGGGATTCTAGAAAGTCAAGGTTGCACCAATCATGGTTAGGACAAGGGAATTCATTTCCTTTTCCAATTCCCAATCTTGGTAAGTTGAATCCTATCTATCTCTCTAATATAATCATCTGAGACTTGTTGGAACGTCCTAATGTTTCTACTTTTGATTACCCATGGATAAACAGGAATTTGGGACCCAAAGAATAAGGATTCTTCTTTTGATTTCATAGGAAAAGAAGCAATATGGGCATAATCATTTAGTAAACTAGTAGGATCATGAAAGTAAGAAGATGATGCTAGGTTGAAAGGAACTAGTACCTAGGTCTTAAGAAGCTTTACTTGAGTCTCATCGGGTGAAGGATCACAAATGATTCTTTCGGCTTCAACTTGATATATGTCGCCAACAGACTGACAATTTTGATTCTCCAGTGGTATCGAAGAAGGAGTGGAAGATGATGGTGAAGGACTAGAAGGAATTGTGATTTGATTTTGGTAGCCATTAAAGGAGCAAGGAAAGAAAAAGGATTTGAATTAGGGATTTAGGAGGTGAGAAAAATGGAAATTGATGAAGGTAAAGTTGGGCTAGCAAAAATGCTATAAATAAGTTTGTAAAACATTGAGATTGATTTGACTTTCAAAATTTTACAAACTCCTCTGTTAGTTAGACAAAATAGCATCATTATCACAAAATTTAAATTGGTGGTACTTGTTTGAGAAAGCTTATCATGTAACACCCTCAATAACAGGTTAGACTTGTATAAGGCTATGGAGTTAGCGTAATACTTGCTTAGCATGCCTGTTTAATTTTGTGACTTTCTGAGTTAGTTTAGACACTTTGATGCAACACAAAAGGTGAAAAGTAACTTAAAATGACTTAATTAATGGCAAAGTTTCTTAGTTAAGGGAAACTGTAACACCCTGCAAAACATGTTAGGCTTGTATATGGATACAGAGGTAGCCTAATACTTGCTCAACATGTATGTTTAATTTTGTGGCTTTTTTGAGCACATTTTATCACTTTGTTGTAACATTACGTGTGAAAAATAACTGTTATTAGCCTAGAATTGACTTAAACTACTTAGTTAGTGGAACTAAATGTGAAAAATTTGTTTCTAGGTCACAAATGTGTGATAAGCATGTGAATAAATTTTAAGGTTAATTGGAGTTAGTTTAGTATTTTTAAGCATATTGAGTGTGTGTTTTAATACCAAATTGACTAGTAGCAGATGTGGAAAAATATGGAATTGGCAAAACAAGATATGGTGAAGTATAAATGTTTTTAACAAATCAAGAGTTAAGCTAAATATTTTAAGTTATTAAGTGCTCTACATTTCCACCCTTTATGCCTTGACTTTCTTTCCTTCTTATCCCTATTTTTCAACCACTTTCTACGTCACTTTGGTAGCAGAAAGAAAGGGATAAAATAGAGAAGAAGGGGGAGCATCCATGAAAGGAAGGAAGGGAGAAGAATAAGAAGAGGGAAGTGGTGAAGAACTCTTGAGTTCATTCTTCCAAGACACTAGAGGTAGGGGGAACTTATTTTTCTTTCCATTACTCTTTCTCTATTTCTTCATCTTTGCTTCTTGGTGTAAGTTAGTATGGATGGGAATGAGTTGAGGGTTGGCAGTGGTTTTCATGCTTGTTCTTAGTTTTAAGCTTGAAGTTGCTTTGTTCTTAACTTGTTTGAGGCATAGTTGATACTTAGGACATGTTTATGCCTTTGTTCTTCCATAAATTTGGAGTTTGAGGAATGGGTATGAAAATAGGGTTGCATGTTTACATGTTGTTCTTACACTCTTCTTTCTTGTTCTTTATTCATTGAAAAAAGGGTTAGTTATGGTGAGGAATGAGTTTTCCTTGATATTGTTAAGTTGTACTTTGTTTGATGGAGATTGTTTGTGTTTAAGTTGATCTTTAATGGTCATTAGGATTTTGGTTTTGGAGTTTATGAGGTTGGATCTCTGTTTTTCTGATATAACTTAGCAAATAACCGATTACCAGTAGTGATAATCGGTTATATGGCTAAAAAATAGCTTATGGTCATGTGAATAACCGATTACCATTCAGTGAAATAGAGACCTCGACACGAAAATAACCGATTACCACAAAGTGGTAACTAGTTATTGAGTGTTTCCAGAGGGCATTGGGGGCCATTTGTAAAGTCATAACCGATTAACCAATGAGGCTAATCGGTTATGGAATAAAAACCTAAGGTATTTAACAAGTGATAATCGGTTAAGAAGGAGCACTAACCGATTGTCCTTTTATAAAACTTAAAGATTTGAGTTGTTATATGTTGCCAAACCTTGGAAGTTAACCATTGTTTTGGGTAAATGGAATCTTTTCTTGTTAGTCATTGCAACCATCACCCAAGAAAGGGAATGAATTTGGTGATTATAAATTTTCAAAGTAACTTTGAGAAATTATGCATTTTGATAATTTCAATTAACACTTGCAGCAGAATATGTCTAACAAAGATAAGACTATTATCGATTACTCAAATATAATTTGGGTTATGGGATAAATCAAGCAAATAAATTAGATATCAAATTCAACTCAAATATATATAATTAAAATACAAATGTAAAGGAGATAGAAACTCTTTGAAAACTTTTATCAAACACTTAAAAAACAATTTTCTTTGAAGCTATTTATCAATTGAAGTGAATGAAAAGAGAAGATAGAAAGATGCACTTGTAAATGAACAACCCACACAGAAAGTAGTTGAGAAAATATATAAAATTAAAACATAAATATAAAGGAGTTTGAGTTTAGAGAGGCAAATACAATGATTTATCCTGATTCAACCACCAACCACTTGTGGCCTACATCTAGTCCTCAAGTAACCACCTCAGATTTTTCACTATCAATGCAAGCTTGAACAGGTGCTTGCTACCGTTAAAGACTAGAGCGCTCCTCACACCTTAGGACACCTCACCCTTGTGCTTGAGCCTCAACTTTCAGGGATACCTGACCTTTACAATTTCTTTGAGGGATACCTCACCCTCGTTACAATTTCTCAGAGGGATACCTCACCTTCGTTACAAAGAATCAAAGAATAGAAGAAGAAAGAAACTCTCTCAAGAGTGTGTATTACAAATTGAAGCCCTATGAAGCTCTTTCAAGGATATCTCAAAATTTCTAAAAAATAGAGCATATAGAGGATATATATGACACTCAAATTAAACCCAACAGAAAGATGTTTTTCAATGTTGACTATATGTAAAAGATGACCTAAGAACATCTATTTGTAGTGTTCTAATAAAAAGAGCTTTTGGGGGGTAATTAATATCACATTAAATGCATAAAAAATATCCTTTACGGACTTTTAGACCCATTGTAATCGATTACATAGACATTGTAATCGATTACATGGCTCTTAGAACATGTTCTGGGCTTTCTGGGTAGGATGTAATCACTTACAAAAATTCATGTAATAAATTACAGAGCCTCTTCCAGAGTGGTAATCGATTACGTAATCGATTACGGCACTCTAGTTTTGAAAACTGACTTTAAGTTGACATAACTTCTTTATTTCTTATCTGTTTAAAGTAAATGACCACTCATTGGAAAGATATTTGAGTTTATTTTTGTATAAAAGAAAGTTTCACACAAAATCAAATTATTTTGAAAGTTATGATCAAAAGAGTAAGCAAAGGTCAGTTTTTCAAAACTTAAACTTGACTATTTTTCATAGTTTTTAACTACCACCATGACTAGCTTTTTAGAACATGTTTGTTGGGCATTTTAACATGTAAAAAGCATTTCTAAAGATTTAAAAAATATATTTAAGTTCTTTCAAAAATATCATAAAACTTTTTGGGATATATTAAGAGCTTCTCACATAAAAGACTCTAAATCCTATTAACTATACCAATTGTACTTCCTTTGGATTTGGTCATCGACTTGGCTTTGTTGTTATCAAAACCTTCATGAAATAAGCATTCACATTCTCCTTGAGTTGGACATAACTGAGATCATTTACTTTCTTTTTGCAATGCTCACTCTTGGTACTCGGACTATCCTTTAAAGTATTACTCACTTAAAACATAGTTAGTCCAAACTCATAATTCAATATATTTATATGCATGATTCATAAATGTATAACTCTATCTAGTCTAATATGCATATAAGACTTTCATTGATATATCCAAATAAGACATTTATCAATTATTAATAAATATGCTCTATATAGGATGCAACAAAGAACACTTTGCACATTTTAATTTAAGTATAGCCAAATCTAAGATTAATTTAATACCACTCATGTAACATATTATTGGATATATCCTATAAAATATGCTATAAAGATATGCATGATTCTCATATGAAATATAACAAGATGGAGTACATGATCTAATATAATCTCCTGAGTACATCTATGTAGCATAAGCATAATTTTCTGTCTTGTATTTGTCATCATCAAAACTTAACATATTAAATCATTGGGGCAAACTTATTTCCACAATCTCCTCCTTTTTGATGATGACAAATCACCAAAGAAAAATATGTTGAGCAATATAAGCATATCAAACAATAAGCATAAGAACATATTTTTCTTTCTAATTATCACTCCCCCTATTTGACATCAACAAAAAGGCGTAGGAAAGAAAGATAATATTGTCTCTCCCCCAATAGATAAAACTCATGTTGCCAAAAAGAGTAGGATCATCAAAACCAAAATCTTCTTCAAGTTATTCAAAAATATATCTATCTCCCCCTATTTTATTATACATATGATTCAAGAATAGAGAGATGATTCAAGAATAGAGAGATGAAATAAGCATGCTTTCAAGATATAAAATATTATTCATGCAATGCTTGTCATATTTTGGTACATCCACATTTAGCATATGATAGTATTAAAATACTTTATGTAATCAAACAAGAATGTATGCCAAGAGATATAAATAACTTAAGAGCTAGGCTCTCCCTCATTCAAGTACAAGATGGATAAAGTGAAATATATGCACTAAGACCATGTAAGCACATTACCATAAAGTAAAGCATGACAAAAGATACTTATTCTTAATCCATCAATCAAAAACCATTTAAAACTTCTCATTTTCAAAATATGAACATATCAAACAATTTCAAACAAGAAGACATATAACTTTTAACTCTCCAATCTCCAAGTAAGTACATAAGATAATTAAGCATCAAAGAGAAAGAATTAGAACTACTTTTGAGCATGTGAATTTTCATATTTGAACAAAGAGAATTGGTTACAAGCTCAAGAACAAAGATATTACCATAAAACATGTTATTCCAAACAAAGTGTGTACATATCTAGTATGTTAGCATATGTAAAGACACTTTCAAGACGCAATGCTAGAAAAGCATAACTTAAGGCATTTTAAGGAATAACACAATTCTCTACTTCTCCAAATATCACATGATTTTTAACTTAAAGCAAAAATAAGGATAAGAGATTGATGTCATCAAAAGTGTACTCTTTGAGTTTTTGTAGGTGACTCCAATTTCTATGCCTCAATGCTCCTTGAGAATGTTGTGGTTCTTTATATCATACTTTTTATGTTTTCACTACTCTTGGAGGACTTGGACAACTTCAAATTTTTCCAAACTCAAGTAGCATAATAGTATTTCACTTCAATGCATGCTTGAGCTAATAGTCATCCTACAACACAAATCAATGTACTTTCTTTGGTATCCACCAATTTTGGATCCATAAAGGTTAATAATTAATTATTAATCCATTATGCTCTTATAAAGATCAATTTTTTTATAGTATGTAAATTGAGCACAACAAATTGAATAACCAATTACCATTATGCACATAGGCAATAAAATGCTTACTTCCATGATATATAGATAATTCAAAACATAGCAAGCATAGCTAGCCATTGTAGAACCTTATGTACCAAGATATATAATAAATTAATGAGTTATAGTACAATAAGAATGAACATAATCATATGATAAACATAATATTCAAAATTTACCAAGTACACATGATTTTATCAATCACTTAAGTCCTACAAGAAATATACCTCAAATTCATTGACTTTACAAGTGAATGTGCATAAGAGGTAAAAGCTTTTGATACCTTAGCCTTGGTAATCAAGAAAACTATTTTCCTTACCCATTGCTTCTCTTTTGGAGTCTTGAACTTTACAAGTTCTACATTTTGTACTTGAGAAGCTTTGGTTGAAGCCATCTTCCTTCTATGACTAAAACTTTTACTATTGGGCTTTGGAAGCATTCTCCTTGGTGATTACTCTTTCTTTTGACCAATTAGTCCATCGTTTTGAGAAATTTTCTGCATAATTGAAACACTGGGAGGACATTCTGGTACTCACTTCATCATGGGTCCTTGAATGTTAGTATTGGGGCCTTTAAGATCTTTAGGAACCCATACCATACTATTTTTCATATAAGAATTTCTTTTATAATTGCATAAATGAGAAATATGAACTAGATGACCACAAAAATTGTAAATAATTGAATTTAATAAAGGCTTGGTCCTTTGAAGATCATTTTTAGAAAACTTAAGCCTTTTGTTGTTTTTATATTTGAAACTATATTTATCGTAAGCCTTGCTTGAATTTTCATGTGGAATAGCTTTAATTTTATTCTCATTAACAAGTATGGAATGTAAGCAATTAGAATCATTAGCTTTGGCAAATTCAGAATATAAGTCCTCAACTTGATTTTCTAAATTAATGCACTTTTCACAGGAAGTTGAGGTTTCACAATTCAAAGACATTTCCTCATCAAGAAAAGCATATTCATTTTTCAAAGTCTCAATTTCATTTTCAATTGAGGAAATATTTTCCAAACAAGATAAGTTTTTCTTTTCTAAATTCAACAAACTATCATACAATTCATCATATGCACATTGAAACTCATAATAAGAAGGACTATAATCTAGTTTAGCATCATTTACCTCAAAGTCCTTTTTAGCCATATAGGAAGTAGTCTCAATTTCTAGCATACTTGGCTCTTTAAGGGAATCACCTTCTTCATCATCAATTTTGTTTTGCTTTATCTCTTCTTCAAATTGAGCACCATCATCATCAAGAGGCATTTGGCTCCCTTTAACAGTTTCAACATCTTTTTGAGGACATTTTTCGTGACAAGCTTCCTTCAATGACTTTTGTTCTTCTTGCTTTCTATATACATGATAACTCCATAATCGGTAGTTATTTGTGTTTCATATCTGTTCTATAGTAGTTGCTTAGTCCTTGTTTTGATGCATGAATAGAATACTTTAGCTTTATATTCATATAATTTAATGTCAATGACTTCCATCATGATTCTAAGAAAATGTTTTTGAATCTTTGATACATTGAGTACATTTGCACTTATTAATGACCTAGTAATTTCTCTATGGTAGGAATGGCTCCAACCATGTGAAACTTAGAAGATTTTGACCAGCATTGCAAGAGAAAGCTAAGTGCAAGGATCAGCTTGTCATGCCCTTGCGTGGCATGTGAATGCTGCGACGTGGTGCATCCCCTATTTCTAGCAGAGAGCTACGAGTTTTGAACGTTGCAGCATAATGTATTGAATGCGACAGCCTAGTGACCTAAAATGTAAGCGTGCCATGCGTGATGTGTTTAATGTCGCGGCATGACTCTATTTTATTCGGCCTATAAATATTATTGTATCCTTTTGGCACGGGAGTTAGGTTAATTTTTAGGCAGCAGCTGCTAGGGTTTCATATTTCAGATTGAAAGGAAGCAGAGGCAACCAAGATTGAAGGCTTTCTTCACCTTGGAGGAGGATTGAAGCTTGGAGGATCATTAACCTTGACTTTTCTCTTCTCTATCTTCTACTTTCTCATTTTCTTTTCATGAACATGATGTATTTTGCTATATTTTCGTGCTTCATGGTTGGCTAAGTTATATGTAGGGTTTACTTCAGATCTTCCTATGAATATTGAATAATATTGTAATCCTTTGTGTTTATATACATGATATAGTTTTGTTTAATCATATAGTGCTTAATACTTTTGATTATTTGATCAGCTTTTGGTTGATTTGTTGAAATATAATGAACCTAGACATAGGAATTTGGATTTGAGATTGTATGTGTGATTAATGCATGTTCTATTTCATTCAATTAGTTTAGATGAGATGATTCATTAATAGGATAGAAATATACCTATTGGTCATGCATAGTAACTATTGGGAATAGATCTTAATGAGTAGATTTGCGCTAGTTCTCATGGAAACATAGTGAATTAGGTAACTGAAGCATGGTTGATTGACTTAGACATAGGCTTTTAACTAATTTAGATTCTCAAGCTAACCTAATCATTTCGTTTATATTGCTCATAAGGATTGTTTGTTTTCAATTGAAGTAGGAGGTGAAAAAGGATTCCCTATTCTCTAATTCTCAACTTTATTCAATCTTAAAGCTTTTAAGTTCTTTTAATTAGTTTAGAAACTTATCTCTCAATTTATATGCCCTTGGATAGAAACTCTTAAACTTTTGGTTTATATTTAGCACTGATTTTAACCTTAGTCCTTGTGGAAACGATATCTGACTCATAGCTATATTACAATTGTGATCCGTGCACTTGCGGTAAGCAAAAGAGTGAACAAGTTTTTGGCACCATTACTAGGGACAATGCTTTAAATTCAGTGGAGCTAATATTAACAATCAGTTTAAGCAACTCTGGTTCAAGTTTTCTTTTATTTTTTTATTTTTTATTTTGTGCGTATTAATTTAAATCTTAATTCTCTAATTGTTTCAGGTGATTATATAATGGCAGAAGAAAATGCTACGCACGAGGTGGAGGAGGATAGTTGCACAAGACCATTGAGGGAGTTTGCTACTCCTCAAATGGATAATCTATAATCTAGCATTATACGTCCTGCCATCCAGGCAAACAACTTTGAGATAAAGTCGGCCATCATCCAAATGATTCAAACTTTTGTACAATTTAGCAGCTTATCCAATGAGGATCCCAGCGTGCATCTCTCAAACTTTTTGGAGATTTATGACACGTTTAGGCACAATGGAGTATCCGAGGATGCTATTCACCTAAGGCTTTTCCCTTTTTCTTTAAAAGATAGAGCCAAAAGCTGGTTACATTCTCTTCTAGCAAGATCAATTACAACTTCGGCAGAGGTATGTACTAAGTTTTTGAACAAATACTTCCCTCCTGCCAAGACTATAGAGATGGCGAATGATATTACATCATTCACTCAGACTGAATCAGAATCCTTGTATGAAGCTTAAGAAAGGTACAAGGATCTTTTGAGAAGGTGCCCACATCATGAGATACCACCTTGGCACCAAATCTACTCATTTCACAAGGGCTTGCTACAGCACCATCGTCCAATAGTAGATGCTACAGCTGGAGGCTCCTTGTTAAGAAAATCCTTTGATGATGCCTTCTAGTTATTGGAGCAATTAGCTGCTAACAGCTATCAATGGCCATCAATAAGAAACACTCCACGAAAGGTAGCTGGAGTGCATGAAGGGGATGCTTTAACCTCGTTGTCAACTCAGGTTGCAGCATTAGCAAGTAAAATGGACAGTAAGGGACAACAAGCTCTCCAGAGCCCATTTGTGTTGTGTGACAAATATGGTGACAATCATTCAAGTGACAAGTGCCCTTCCACCTTTGAAAGTGCACATTATCTGGGGAACTACCGATCACAACAGAATAACCCATATGCAAACCAATATAATCCTAGATGGAGGAACCATCCAAACTTCTCTTGGAGGGATAATTAAGGGGCCTCCTCCTCAGCACCTGGAGTTGAGCGACCTTACAATCCTCTTGGATTCCCCTCCCAGTCTAGATAGCCAGTTTAAGTAAAGAAACCATCTCTTAAAGAGATATTCATACAGTTAATAGTGAAAACTGATTCCTTCATGACGAAGACGGACACTTATTTAGCTAAGAATAACTCAGTGATACAAAGCCAGTTAGATTCTTTGAGGGCTTAAGAAACTCATGTGGGGTAGTTAGCCAATGCAATCAATAATAGGCCCCCAGGCACCTTCCCAAGTGATACAGTTAACAATCTTAAGGGTACCTCAAGTGAGTATTGTAAGGTCATCTCACTGAGGAGTGGAAAAGACATTGAGGGAAACCCTAAGGCAAAGTTGATAAAGGATGAGGTAGGAAAGAGCTAGGAATAGGAAGAAGAGGTCCAAAAAAAGGTCAAAGACAAGAAAGATAAGGATAATGAAATGAATAAAGAAACTGACCACAAGAAGGCCAAAGACAAGAAGGTGGTGAATAATCCATATATACATCCTCTGCCTTTCCCAAGCAGATAAATCAAGCACAAGATGGATGAGTAGTTTAAGAAGTTTTAAAGAAACTTCACATCAATATCCTTTTTGTAGAAGCATTGGAACAGATGCCCAGTTATGTTAAGTTTATGAAGGATATATTATCCAAGAAACGTAAGCTGGGTGAGTTTGAAATTGTAGCATTGTCAGAAGAATGCAGTGCTATCTTGCAACAAAAGCTTCCCCCAAAGTTGAAGGATCTAGGAAGCTTTACAATTCCTTATGTTATCGGCGAAAAATTCTTAGGACAAGCATTATGTGATATCGGGACAAGCATTAATCTTATGCCCCTATCCATATTTCAGAGGCTAGGTTTGGGAGAATGTAAGCCCACATCCGTGACCATCTAACTAGCGGATCGTTCATATATATATCTGAAGGGAATTCTGGGAGATGTCCTGGTGAAAGTGGATAAGTTCATATTCCTTGCGAACTTCGTTATTCTGTATATGGAAGAGGATCAAAGGGTGCCACTAATCCTAGGCAGACCATTCCTAGCCACAGGAAGAACACTCATAGATGTCCAAAAACATGAACTGACTATGAGAGTTCAAGATCAAGAGGTGACTTTTAACATCTTTAAAGCAATTAAGTTTCCTCAAGATCAAGAAAAGTGTTCTTATGTTGGTCTATTGGATAATATCCTTAATGATTCATTTCAAGCCAACAATCCTGAAGACTCCCTTGCCTTAGCATTTACTTCATCAACTGAGGATGATGAAGATTCTAGAAATAATGTATCTGATTACATCAAACACCTTGATGCGGTTCCTAGGCAATATCATTCACCCAAGTTTGAAACCTTGGAGTCCAATGTAACAAAAGAGACATCTAAGCCTTTTATCGAGGAACCTCCAAAGCTTGAGTTAAAACCTCTACTGAACTATTTGCAGTGTGCTTATTTGGGAGCAACATCTACCTTGCCAGTAATCATATCATTATCCCTCTCAAATGATTAAGAGGAGAAGCTTCTCCATGTGCTTAGGAAATACAAGCATGTTCTTAGCTGGACTATTACTGATATTCAAGGCATTAGCCCCTCCATCTGTATGCACAAGATCTTGTTAGAGGACAATCAGAGTGGAGTTGTGGAACACCAAAGGAAGCTGAATCTAATTATAAAAGAGGTGGTGAGGAAAGAGATAATCAAGTGGCTGGATGTAGGTATTATTTATCCTATTTCTGATAGCCCCTGGGTATCACCAATCCAATGTGTTTGGAAGAAAGGTAGCATGACGGTGGTCACTAATGAAAATAACGAGCTTATTCCCTCCCCGTAAGGTCACTGGATGGAGGGTGTGCATGGACTACCGCAAATTCAACAATGCCACCCGAAAAGACCATTTCCCGCTTCCTTTCATATATTATATGTTGGATAGACTGGTAGGGAAGGCCTATTATTGATTCTTGGATGGTTATTCTGGATATAACCAAATTACCATAGCACCGGAGGACCAAGAAAAGACAACATTTACTTGTCTATATGGTACATTTGCTTTCAAAGGATGCCCTTTGGGCTATGTAATGCTCCTGTAACCTTTCAATGTTGCATGATGGCCATCTTTGCTGATATGATTGAACATGGCCTAGAGGTGTTTATGGATGACTTTTCGGTATTTGGGGATGGTTACAATAGCTGTTTGCTGACCTTATCATCCGTGCTAAAAAGGTGTGTGGAGATCAAGTACATCCTAAATTGGGAAAAGTACCATTTCATGGTCCAAGAAGGCATAGTTCTTGGCCATAAGGTTTCTATAAAAGGGATGGAGGTGGAAAAGGCAAAGATAAAAGTGGTTGACAAGCTTCCTCCACTAAACTCAGTGAAAGGAATCCGTAGTTTTCTTGGCCATGTGGGTTTCTACAAGAGGTTTATTAAATACTTTTCAAAAATAGCCAAGCCTCTTTGTAACCTTCTAGAGAAAGACATCTAATTTATTGATGATTCATGTCAGGTTGCATTTGAGGAACTGAAAAAGAGACTGGTTTCAGCTCCAGTTATAATCACTCTAGATTGGGATTTGCCGTTCCAACTCATGTGCGATGCCAGCGACTATTCTATGGGTGCAGTGCTGGGACAAAGAAAATACAAAGTGTTTTGCTCCATTTATTGTGCGAGCAAAACACTCAATGATGCCCAGCTGAACTACACAACAATAGAAAAAGAGCTGCTAGCTGTTGTGTTAACATTTGGTAAGTTCAGAGCATATTTGGTGGGCATGAAGGTGATAGTGTACATAGATCACTCAGCAATAAAGTACTTACTAAGCAAGAAGGACGTGAAACCATGATTGATTAGATGGGTTTTGCTTTTACAAGAGTTTAATATAGAGGTCAGAGATAAGAAAGGTGCAGAAAATCAAGTAGCAGACCACCTTTCAAGACTTGAAAATGAAGATTTCCAAGATGAACCGATCACAATTAGGGAAACATTTCTTGATGAGCAGATACCACTCAATCATGTCCATGGTATACTGATATGGTGAATTACATTGTGGGTGGTGTGCTGCCACCTGATCTAACCTCTCACCAAAAGAATAAATTCTTGTATGATGTTGAGCATTATATATGGGATGAGCCATTTTTGTTTAAACAGTGTTCGGACCATATATTGAGGAGGTGTGTGCCTATGGAGGAAGTGGGGCAGATTTTAATCTAATGTCATGATTCTCCATATGGTGGACACTATAGTGGTGGGAAGACGACTGCAAAGGTACTCCATTCTGGCTTTTATTGGCCATCACTCTTAAAAGATGCACATTTCTATGTGCAAAGATGTGATCGATGCCAAAAATCGGGGAATATCTCGAGAAGGAATGAGATGCCCCTGAATTCCATTTTGGCGATTAAGATTTTCGATGCATGGGGCATTGACTTCTTGGGCCCCTTTATTCCCTCCTTTGGAAATCTGTACATACTAGTGGCTGTGGACTACGTGTCCAAGTGGGTGGAAGCTTGTGCATTTCCTACTAATGATTCAAAAGTAGTGATTAGCTTCATGAGAAAACAGATCTTCACCATGTTTGGAACACCTAGGGCCATAATCAGTGACGTAGGATCACATTTTTGCAATAAGTATTTTGAAGCCCTCCTAGCCAAGTATGGAGTGACGTATCAGAATGCCACTACTTATCACCCAAAGATAAGTAGGAAAGCGGAGGTATTGATTGCGAAGTAAAGCGAATCTTGGAAAAAATAATGTGTCCAACTAGAAAGGATTAGTCAAAGAAACTGGATGACGCACTATGGGCCTATAAGACTGCTTACAAGGGCCCCATTGGTATGTCTCCCTATAAGTTGGTATTCGAGAAGGCATGCCATTTGCCGGTTGAGTTTGAAAATAATGCTTATTGGGCAATAAAGCAGCTTAACTTTAATTTGTAAGCTGTTAGGGAGAAAAGGCTTTTGCACCTTAATGAGCTAGATGAATTTAGGCTGTAAGCCTATGAAAATGCAAGATTGTACAAGGAGAAGGTTAAATATTGGCATGACAAGAAGATACTCCAGAAAAGATTTGATGAAGGCCAGCAAGTTCTCCTTTACAATTTCAGGCTCAAACTCTTCCCTGGAAAACTTAAATCGAGTTGGTCGGGTTCTTTGTGGTAATAAAAGTGTTTCCCCACAAAGCTATGGAGATTGCTCCACTGGATTGATCATCAAGTTTTAAGGTTAATGGCCAGCACCTAAAACCTCATTTTGGAGGAGAGATTGATAGGGGGAAACTTCCCTCGCCTTAATAGCCTAACTTGAGATCTGTATAGTTAATTTTGTGTTTTGTGTTTTAATTCATTAATATGTTAACAAGTTAATTTTGTAGTTTAACTAAGTTTTTGTTATATAAACTGTTATTTGACCTATTGGACATATTTTACAGGTATAAGAGACCTATTTTGGCCATGAGTCCCGGCATAACTTAATTTGCTGCAGAATTCTGCAGCCTAACCTCTCACGCCGTGGCATGAGGTCTCATCAAGGCATTTAACAATGTGTATGACGTTGCCGCATGACACTTGACTATGCCGCAGCGTCCTGTTAAAAAAATGAATAAATAAATAGTAATAAATAAATAAAAATTATTTAAATATTTAAATTACGAGGAAATTAACGGACGCCGTGGTGTTGTAATATTACCGCCGCGGCGTGAGGTGTCTTTTGGGGTTAAACATCATGACGGTTCAAACGTCCACCATCCACCATTTCCCTCATTAGCTAAAATCCCCCTTTTCTCTTAATTTCTCCTTCTCGTTTTTGCTTTCTTTTCTGTTTTAGCTTCAATTCCCTCCTTCAATACAAGGTATGAAGCTCCTTCTTCTTGTTTATTTTTTTTCTGTTTATTTGTTTTCATTTTTTTATTTTATTTTTATTATTATTTTGAAAATTACATTAAATGTGTTTTTTGTATTTCTATTAGGAATATGTGTTATAGGATAGGTGTTTTTATATTTTTATGTAGTTTTGGTTTAGTTATGCTGCTTGGGGTGTAAGATTTGGCCTATTTTGGGGTAATTTCTAGCACAGGCTGAACTCGCACCGCGGTGTGGACTTTGAATGTTGCAGCGTTGGTATGAACATTTCGAATGCCGCGGTGCAAGTATAAATGCCGCGGCGTGTGGTTTTTGATTTTTCCAGAATTTTCCAGAATTATAGCTTTTATTCTGTTTTATGCTACCAACCACTTGAATTTGACTGATTACAATTCTTTTTCAGGTAAAATAGGCCCAAAAAGACTACTTGGATCCTCCAGCTAAAGAAATAGGGAGCTATCTCCCCCCCACCATTTGATGAGGGGAGATTCATTTCCACAGAGGTTGCTGAGCAGTATACCACACTAGTTTCAAAGAAAGTGACGGTAGAGCATGGATTCTCCTTCAGGGAGGCCATCCAGAGGATATTGATTGCACCATCCACCATCATCATTGGGGTAGATTTGCACAACATCCTGAGAGGGCGGCACTGCCATTGGTTCGTGAATTCTATGCAAACATCGAGGTCAACAGCCCCAACACCACGACCGTTGTTGTATGGGGACACCAGGTCTCTTACTCTGCTGTAGTCATTAGGGCAACATTTAACTTATCGGCTCCTCCACTAGTCTGTGAGTACACTCTTTTTCTCACAGTAGACCCAGAGGGCATTGATCTCGCTACTATTATAGCCTGGATTTACACGCTTGAGTCGCAGCCCGGGTAGTGAACCTTGAGCGTCTAGACAGCTATACCCAGATTCTTCCAATGAGCCTATTTGACGGTAGAGGCTTGAGTATGGTACCATTTCATCAACACGCGGATTCTGCCTTCTGGCAACTTGTCAGGGGTGACTCGAGATCGGGCAATCATGATTTATGCTATTCTTGAGCATAGAGCCATCAATGTCACCCATATTATTCACTAGCAGATCATGAGATCTGCTAGGGAGTGCAGAAGTCTGTTCTTTCCTTCATTTATTCATCAATTGTGCTGGCGCCAGTCCGTTCAGATCGGGCCACATAAGGAGTAATCAGAGGATAAACAACCTCTCAATGATTATTTCATTGAGAGGGTACGAGCTAGAGGTAGGCTCTTGATGTGAAAATCGGCAAGTGCACCAAATCGCAAAAAGTAATAAAGTAGTGAAAAGAGAATCGTCCCACGAGGATTATATTACCAATTATCAAATTCGTTAAATTAACACTATTTAAGCCAATCAAAAGATGAAAGTTGGCAAAAGTGAAAATAAAGAAAGTGCTAGGGTTCAGACTTCACTTGAACTCTTTCAATGCACTTCTAAATATTAGTTTAAAACATGTTCTATTTCAATGATTTATGATCAATTCCTAAAATTTATTAATACTCAATCCCTTAGTATATTAATCCTCTTAAATTGTTTGGAATTAACTAATCCCTTAGTCTAACCTCAAATAGAAAGGCATTATTAGGAACAAAGGAATTATAGGAAAGACCACATAACCCACAACGTCTATCCCTAGCGATTGCAGAAATTATGGTGTTTATCACAAGTTCTAGGTTCATGCAAATTTTCTCAAATCATACATAAACCCAAAAGATCATTCCTAAATTGATCAGGTTTAGAAAAGCATTAAGAATAGAGATAAACACATAAATCATGAGATAAAAACATGCATTAAACCCATAAAGAAATTACATCATCAAAGTATCAAGATCCATCATCCCCCTAACGAGGGGAAGTTAGTTACACATAGGGAAAGAACAAAACAAAGATAAGAAGATGACAAACTCCATTGATAATTAGTGGAAAGATTAAAGAAAATCCCTAATCTTCAAGTCTTGATGCGCCCACACCAAATTAGGATTGAGTTGTCTTGACAGCTGCTACAGAGTGTGTTGAAATTTGGCGTAACTTTCTATTTATAATAAAAAATCTCGTACTGTTATGCATCTAGCGCCTGAGCGCTAGTATCCAAGAGCTTGGGCGCTAACTCACCAGACACTAATTCTTTACAATGCACGCACATGAGCACTGGCTGTACAGCGCCTGAGCGCTGGAATACCAGCAATATTCCTCCTATTCTGCCATTTGCGAGCTTGAGCGGTGAACTTCCCACGCTTGAGCGCTAAAATAACAGAGAAAACTCCTTTGTTCTGCCTCACCAGTGCTTGAGCGCTGGTTCTTGAACACTTAAGCACTGAGCATCCGGAGAACTTGTCTAGCAGCTCTTCCATGCAAGAAAATCTATTCTTCTTTCCTAGCAAAAGCTATTAAAACCATAAGAAAATACAAAGAATGAAGAAAAACTCTTTAAAATAAAAACATGAAAAACATAAGGACAAAACCCAATTAAACAGATTAAAAGAGAATGAAAAACCTAGAAATTGAACCGTAAAAACATGATTTTTAAAGGTTCATCACTCCCCCAAACTTAGGATTTTACTTGTCCTCAAGTAAAAGGAAGAAGAAACAAAGATAAAAAGAAAGAAAATCTTTTTGGTGGCCGACAACTATATACAACCCCCTACAAAGGCTCCGAACTTAGGGAGGCACTTAAGCTGACTCAACAAACAAATCAGAACATGATATTGCCAGATAATGAACATCATAGATAACCTCAAAAATTGTTCCAAAACCTTAGTTCAAGAAATCACACATGCAAAATCTAATTATCACATTGCTCTCACATGCATCTCTCACAAATAAATGACTTCCCATAAGCATGAATGAAAAACCAACTCACAGAGACGTTCAAACCCGGATAAGTTTATAAAAATGCAAATATACATCAAATATGCATCCATAGGGTTGTTTTTCATCTCTCTCTCCACTAATATAAGCAACACAAAAACAGGGATCATCAGGGTCTTTATGAGCTTGTAATGATAGGCCAGGGGTATGGTTTACGAAAGAAAAGGATAGGAGAAAAAAATACAAAGATTGAAATACATAATCATACATATTCCACAATCCAAGCCTTAAAATATTAGACAAGAGCACAATGGATCATAAAAATCAACACTTTGATCATCATCATCATTTTTTTTTCTATCTTTTCTTTCTTTTCTCCTTTATTTTTTTCTTTATTTTTCTTCCTTTTTTCAACAACCTTCTGCACCCCCAAACTTATTTCTTGCAAAACTTGGGGTGAACTTTCTTTTTTTTTTTTTAAACTCCTCAAATAACTCATACACATAATGATGAAGGCTTGAACAGTAGAAAAATACAAGACATGCATTCAACAAAGGGTAAGAAAAAGGAAACTTTTTTTTTTAAACATGTATATGGGAAGAAAAATATGGGTAAAAGAGAATAAAAATAAGGCCAAAAATATGTGTGGCTACAAAAAGGGACCTAGAGATACACTGTATTAACAGGTTAGCTTGAAAGGCTCAAACGGTCCAAAGAAAGCCCTAATCATTTCCCTGATCATGCATCATTTATGATTTTGCCTCAAGAGAGAATCAAACAACTTCTAGATGCAAATCATCCACACACAAGTAATCCTATAAACTTTCTCTAAGTTTGTTATGCAATCATATATCCAAGGTCTTTTCAATCATAAAAATGGGAAGTACAATCATGCATAATCAAAGCAATAGAGATCAATCTAATTCTTGGATTCCCATATGACATCCTAGAAAAGAATTCAATTCACAGTTCAACCAATCATAAGATTCTCAATTCAAAACACTTGCATGTTCAACCAAAATACTTAATCAAAACAACAAAATACCCTCCCCTAAACTTAAACAACACAGTGCCCTCACTGTTCAGATCACAAGCCAATGCAATAAACAAGCAGGAACATAAAGGCAAAAGAATAAAAGAGAGGGTAAAGAAAAGCTCATTGTGGCAGCAAGAAATCAATCTAGCGCTTCCTCATCATCAGTCTCTTCCTCATCTACCTTACTGAAGTTGATATTTGCCATGATCTCCTCGTCAGTCATAGGACCAAGAGGAGCAGTGTCAATGTCTAGGCACTCTGCTGTGCGGTGCAATAATTGAAGAGAATAGTTGAATTTCCTCTGGTTTTGATGCTGCACTCGCTCTAATCTATCCATCCTTTGCGCCAAGGTGAGCGCTGTACGAGGTGGCCTAACCACTGGGCCTGGAGGAGTAGGAACTTGAGGAGCTAGAACTGCGCGATCCTTTTCAAAATACCTCTCAATAACTGCTGCTGTGATGGGAGGAGTAGGCTGGGAAATGGAGAACATAGGCGGGAAATGAGTAAAGGATATGGTAAGCTCCCAGAAGTGTCTTGAGCTACCATTCGCATGTTGAAGGCAATGACCCTTCCAATATCAACAACACTACCAAAGACAATTGTGAAGACAAGTGATGCGTGAGGATATAGTGATTAAAATTCAGATAGAAATCAGTTGTCAGGCCCACCAGAAAATAAAAAACCTTACAACTAGTTGTAGTTAGTAAGGGTCGATCCACAGAGAACCAATTCAATTAACACTATTAAACAATTCCCAATTTAGACTCTGATTGACAGTAAACAGTAAATAGGGGGTTTTTGGAGTTTTGATGAACAATGAACAACTTTAAAGACAATAACAATAAATGAACTGAAATCAACAATATAAGAAAATTGGTTAAGAGATTGAATCCACCACTAGATTTATATGATAATGTAAATCCACATATCATTTTATTCCAACATGCTCAATTATGTTTTTACGTAATTGTGAGAGTAAATCTCTGTTTTCCTTACGTGTTGGCCAATTCAGCAACCGCTCAAATTAACTCCTAATCACTGATTAGTCATAAAGCAACCGCTCTTACAACTATCCAACAATTGCATTAAGATTTAGAAAATCAATTACACTAAGATCTAATCACACACCGAGATTAAATTACTTAGAACATATATTTCTCTAGATCTATTACCGCAATCGCGCATAATAAACCCAGATCTACCACTTTTATAACTGGCAAATAGCACAAAGATAATTGTACCCACACGAACATCATACATTCCGCTAGATCTACTATCGCAACTGCGCATAATAAACCCAGATCTACCACTTTGAAAGTGGGAACAAGTACAAAAACCTTTATACCAACAATAGATTCAGAAATATATGAATAAAAACATAACTGTATTGAAATAATCAAATATGCAAGATTCACAACATCAATACTAGTGGTTTCATAACAAGGAGATTTTTCATAGCTAGAAGGAAATCACAAGAAAAACTGAGAAAGAACAACATGAAAAATAAAGTGCAGAAGAAAAACTAAAGCAAACGAGTTTCTGAGGATTGAGGATGATGGATCTCCGATTGCTCGAACCCGAGACTCCAATCTTTGATCCAAGACTCCACTCTCCTTCTCCAAGGAGTTGTAGCTGCTCTCCTAGGTCAGAACTCCCTTCAAAACGTGCCAAGAGTGTCAATATATAGGCCTCCAACACAAACTTCGCGTAGAAGTCTCAATAATTGAGTTTCTGGCATGAATACACAGCCGTGTATGCATACACGGCCTAGGCCATGTATGACACTGAGTTTGGGGGCAAAATTTCACTATTTCAATTGCAAAGTCAGTAGCGTACACGGCCTAGGCCGTGTATTCTCACACGGCCATGTATTTTTACGCAACTTAGGCCTTGTATTTTGACGCAGGCCCTGTATTCTGACTCTGGTTCTATAATCTGAATTCCAAGCTCAATATGACCCCTTAGACCTCCAAATATGGAAAAGTGTTCAACATGAAAGTTGTAGATTTAGATCGTAACTATCAATCATTAAAATTTCAACTCATTTGACAACTTGTAGCTCGAGATATGCCATGAACAGTACGAAAAGGTCATGCTGTCAGGATCAGCACCCTAGTTCTTGCTTCAACTCCAATTTGAGTTATCCAAACATGTGATTGGGCCTTTGAGGTCTTGATGAAAGTTGTAGATAATTGTCTTATCTTTCCTACAAGACCAAAATCACATCAATCAGATATTTGAAACTCAAATTATAACTAGTTCACTGAACATTGTCAAAGGGATAATTTAGGGCTAAGTCATGCAATAATTCCTTCAATGATCCAATTAGGCTCAATATCACAAAATATGTCAAAACCAACTTAATTAAACCTAATTGAACCTTAAGAAGCTCAGTGACTGAAAAACATAATTCAATTATGAGTGCAAATAAACACATTTAAGCAAAGTTTCACAGTAATGTTCCAATTAGGATTTGATATCAGAAACTAGGCTAAATGATGACAATTAAGCACAAATGGAGTTCAATGAATCAATTATAAGGCAACTAAAATATAGGAATAATCAACAGATCAACAAGCAAGGCCCGCCTAACAGGAACTTCAGAAGTGTTAGAGCAAGGCAAAAGGTTGGCTTGAACAAAAGTGCACCACACCCGTGGGATTGGTTTAAAATTAGCTTTCTTAAAAAATTTGGGCTGGTTCTTGGTGTCCAACATCCATTGAGCACCTTCTTTGCATAACACACTAAGCAGCAGGTTTGCATCCAAAGGCGCACTCAACAAGGCATGATAATCACATTGGCCTGGGTAATCATATTCTTGATCAAAATAGTCGTTCAACACATCTTTACTAAACTCTATAAATGTCCCCCTCACCATGCTTTGATTTCTGTGTCTACCAGTGGAGTTAGCAAAAGCATTGGCGTAAAATTCCCTAACCAATGTCTGTGATCTTGGTTCTAGAATTTGGCACAATCTGCTCTAACCTCTGTCTATAATTTGTGAATGAATTTCAGGAAATTCATTGTCTTGTAGAACAAGCCCCGTCTCCCGAATGAAATTCCTTTTCAGCAGTGCATTGGTAAACCTTTTTTCATGAATTTTCGATCGTAGACGACTTGCATCAAATGAAGAAGAGCTAGAGCCTTCTCCAGAGGGACCTCTTCTTCTCTTAATTAGAGGCATCTTGAATTCCTGAAACCAAAAAGGAAAAGAGATAAATGAGTATCTCTCAGTAAACATTCACAAAGCAGAACAATTAGATGAAATAAACAACAGCCAGAATTCATACAATACTCTTTAATCAATAACCAGAAACCAGATAATACCAAACTTATCAATATCTCACCGGCAACATAGAGAATAACCAAGAGCAGAAACTATAAATCACATGAGTACACTTAAACCAACCAAATATCTAGAACCATCATAGCTTAAATTCACAGCATTCATCACAGCTTGACAGGATCATTATGCCAATTCATCATGCCACAATCACAAAGCAATGAGTTCACACGATATCAAGACAAATTAACCTATGTCAACAGTACTCAAAATATAAGCATCATCAACTGAGCACAAAATGTATCCAGTTATGGCAGCATCCAAATCAATAATGTCAAAAATGTGAGAGTGAAGCAACCAAATGTGTCAATCACTCCCAATCAAGCAATTTGCAAGGTTTAATTCAAACAAAAACAACAGAATGAATCAAATCTCACCCAATTTCATAATTTCACAAAATTCCCAATTCACAAACCCTAAAACCCCAATTTCCAAAATTCATAAAATTGACAAAAAAAACACACACCAAATTGAGATTAAGGTTAGATGAAATACTTGAATAAGGGAAATATTAAAGCAAAAATGGAGAAATGAAGACGTATTCAAGGTGAAAATCCCACCACGCACGTATCAACGTATAGGTGGGGACTCCCCCCTTTTCAGATGCAACAAGCAGCAAAAATGAAGAACAAGGACACTAGATGAAGAGAAAAATCCAAAAAGAGATGCTTTGGGAGTGTGGGGGAGTGATTGTTGAGAATGATTGGAGAGGATTCAGGGAGAAAACTGAACAGGAGAGCGTTCAGCACTTGGGCACTACGAATGCCTCGTTTAAATGGCTCCCTGCCCTCTGTGCGCTTGAGCGCTGGTATTCCAGCTCTTGAGTGCTAAATTAGCCTAGTTTTTTTAAATTAAAAATTAAATTATGGAATATAACAGAAACTAAAATAAGATAAAATAAAATAAACAAAAACACTAAAACAAAATTAAAAGAAAAAGAAAAGAAATTTGGGTTGCCTCCTAAAAAGCGCTTGTTTAATGTCATTAGCTCGACGTTGCCTTTTTAACTAGTCATGGTGGCTTGAAGCAAGAGAAGTAGGATGACATTTTTCTTTTATCAGCTCTTTGTCTCCACACTTTGTCACTGCCTTTGGAATCCCCACAAGTGTTAAGAACCTAACTTGAACTAGGATGATGTTCATGGAAAATGAGAGGACCTTTCTCTGTCTCAGCAATCTCAAAAATAGGAGGACTTTTTTCCTTTTCATCGAAAATCTTAGAAGTGAGCAGATCCGTATTAATGGACAAAAAAGAGTTCTTACCATCAAACCCCTTTTGAAATGTACCTTGAATTCAATTAACAGGGGCATAAAGATCTGATGTTAGGGCAGACTTGTTAAAAACATTTATAGTAACTTGATTTCTATCTACCCTCAAAATAGGCTCTCCTCTAGGGACATCAGTTAATGCTCCTGATGTAGCTAGGAATGGTCTCCCTATAATTAATGGGATATCAGCATCCTCGTCTATATCCAAGACTACAAAGTCAACTGGGAAAATAAATTTACCAACCTTCACTAGCAAATCTTCCACAACACCATATAGACGTCTGACTGATCGATCTGCTAATTGAAGAGAAACCATGGTAGGCTTAACTTTATCAATCCCCAGCTTGCGCAAGATAGACAATGGCATCAAATTAATGCTAGCCCCTAGATCACATAAGGCCTTATCAATGCTCAACTTCCCAATTGTACAAGGGATATTAAAACTTCCTAGATCCCTTAACTTCGGTGGAAGCTTCCTCTGGATAATGGCACTGCACTCCTCAGTAAGTGCTACAGTCTCATCTTCTTCCAATTTCCTCTTCTTTGATAGCAAGTCCTTCATGAATTTTGCATAGGAAGGCATCTGCTCAAGTGCTTCAGCAAAAGGAATATTTATATGCAGCTTTTTAAGGACATCTGAGAACTTGGAAAACTGCTTTTCTTGAATCTCCTTCCTGAATCTTTGAGGGTATGGAAGTTTAGCATCAAGTGAAGGATCAACCACTTCCTTCTACTCCAACTCTTATTTTTTTCTCTGCACTCTCGATTGTTCCTCTTTAACTTCTTCAATACAACATTCTTAAGTTGAAACATCCTCAATAAGAACATCAATTTTTTCACTTTCTGCTGAATCAGGTGTTTCTTTCATTTGTCTTTCCAAAGTCTTACCACTTATCAGTGTAATTGCATGACATTGCTCCTTTGGATTGACAACAGTATCACTGGGCAAACTGCCTGGAAGTCTTTCTTGAAGTTGCTTGGTGATTTGCCCCACCTGATTCTCAAGACTTCTAATTACCGCCTCATGATTCTTAAAATTGGCCCTCGACTCTTCCATAAAAGCTAAAGTCTGTTGCATAAAAACAGAGGTCTGCAAAGAGAGCTTCTCCACTGTAATCTCTAGAGGAGACTTCTGTTCGGGCTTTGCATTCTATGGTACAGCTTGATTCTTTCAAGAGAAATTGGGATGATTCCTCCAGCCTGGATTGTAAGTATTAGAGTAAGGATTACCTTGTTGCCTTGAAGGGTTTCCCATATAATTCACTTGCTCTGGAATGTTGACAACTGAATTTCCAGCCTCACATTGCCCATTAACATGGTTGCCTCCACAAAAATCACAAGTCAGACCTTGATGATTAACTGCATTCACCTGTAAATTACCAACTTGCTTAGTAAGGTTGACAATGTGTTGCATCATAGTCTGATTCTATGCAAGTATAGTATCAACAACACCAAGCTCCAGTATCCCCTGTTTGACTGTAGCTCTTTCACTGGGAACCTGATACTCATAAGTGGCCATTGTCTCAAATAATTCTTGAGCCTCTTCAGGAGTTTTTGTGTTTATAGACCCACCAACAAACGCATCGACCATTGCTCTAGTAGGATGACTCAACCCATTGTAAAAGATCTGTACCTGTTGCCAAATCTCAAAAGAATGGTGAGGACATTTTCTAAGAAGCTCCTTAAACCTTTCCCATGCTTCATAGAGAGATTCTCCCTAATTCTGAGTAAAGTAAGCAATCTCACTTTTTATCTTCACGAACATGGAAGGAGGGAAATACCAAGTGAGAAACTTACTAACCAAATCATCCCAAGTAGAAATGCTTCCCTGAGGTTGGGCTTGTAGCCAGCTCTTGGCTTTATCTCTCAAGGAAAATGGAAAGAGTCGTAACCGTATGGCATCATCACTAGCTTCATTATACTTAATAGTATTACAGAGCTGCAAGAAATTGGCAATGTGCAAGTTTGGATCTTCTGTCTGACTTCCCCCAAACTGATTCTGCTGCACCAACTGTAAAAGAGCTGGTTTAATCTCAAAATTGTTAGCCTGAATAGCAGGACGCACAATACTCGTAGAAACATTCTCAGCAGATGAAGTAGCATAGTCGGCCATAGTGCGTCTTCTTTGTGCAACATTATTCTCAGCCATGTCTTCTTCTTTGGCAATTTTCCTTCCTTTTCTGATTACTTTTCTGATTGTTCTTTCTATCCTTGCTATCTCTGGATCAAAAAGTAATTCTTCTGATTCCAAAGACCATTGCATAAACAAACAAGAAACAACCAAAGTGAAGCAAAGAGAACAAAAATAAATAAAATAAAAATAAAAATAAATGACGTTAAAGAAATAAAATAAAAAATAAATAAATACGAAAGAAAAAAAATTATCTAAAATAAAATAAAATTAAACAAACGCCTAAATTAGTGCTCTTTTAACTACTAATCGATATTGACAATTAATAATCCTGGCAACGGCGCCAAAAACTTGATGTGAAAATCGGTAAGTGCACCAAATTACAAAAGGTAATAAATTAGTGAAAAGAGAATCGTCCCACGAGGATTATATTGCCAATTACCAAATTCGTTAAATTAACACTATTTAAGCCAATCAAAAGATGAAAGTTGGCAAAAGTGAAAATAAAGATAATTAAAAGAAAGTAATTAAAAATAAACAAAATAAAATCAAGCAATCTAACAAGAGATGAAAACAATAATATGAAAGTGTTAGGGTTCAGACTTCACTTGAACTCTTTCGATGCACTTCTAAATATTAGTTTAAAACATGTTCAATTTCAATGATTTATGATCAATTCCTAAAATTTATTAATACCCAATCCCTTGGTATATTAATCCTCTTAAACTGTTTGGAATTACTAATCCCTTAGTCTAACCCCAAATAGAAAGTCATTATGAGGAACAAAGGAATTATAAGAAAGACCATATAATCCACAATGTCTATCCCTAGCGATTACAGAAATTATGGTGTTTATCACAAGTTCTAGGTTCATGCAAATTTTCCCAAATCAAACATAAACCCAAAAGATCATTCCCAAATTGATCAGGTTTAGAAAAACATTAAGAACAGAGATAAACACGTAAATCGTAAGATAAAAACATGCATTAAACCCATAAAAGAAATTACATCATCAAAGTATCAAGATCCATCGTCTCCCTAACGAGGGGAAGTTAGTTACACATAGGAAAGAACAAAACAAAGATAAGAAGATGACAAACTCCATTGATAATTAGTGGAAAGATTGAAGAAAATCTCTAATCTTCAAGTCTTGATGCATCCACACTAAATTAGGATTGAGTTGTCTTGACGGCTGCTACAGAGTATGATGAAATTTGGCGTAACTTTCTATTTATAATAAAAAATATCGTACTATTATGCGTCTAGCGCCTGAGCGCTAGTATCCAAGCGCCTGAGCGCTAACTCACCAGACACCAATTCTTCACAATCCACGCGCATGAGCGCTGGCTGTATAGCGCCTGAGCGTTGGAATACCAGCAATATTCCTCCTATTCTGCCATTTGCACACTTAAGCGGTGAACTTCCCACGCTTGAGCGCTGAGATAACAGAGAAACTCCTTCGTTCTGCCTCACTAGTGCTTAAGCGCTGAGCATCCAAAGAACTTGTCCAACAACTCTTCCATACAAGAAAATCCATTCTTCTTTCCCAGCAAAACCCTATCAAAAGCATAAGAAAATTCAAAGAATGAAGAAAAACTCTTAAAAATAAAAACATGAAAAACATAAGGACAAAACCCAATTAAATAGATTAAAAGAGAATGAAAAACCTAGAAATTGAACCGTAAAAACATGATTTTTTAAAGGTTCATCAGCTCTAACAGAACCTAGAGCAGCACCAGCGAATGCTGCAACCTGGAGAACACAGATGGAGGCCCACGTAGCACAGAAGATAGCCATGCTGTCATATTTGATTCAGACTCAGTGTTGGACGGTGGAGGGCTTAAACCTTCCGATGGACGACTACCTTGTCCCACGACTTTCCTTGCCGACCCTCCACCGCCACCATAGGGGGCTGCGCATCAGCCTTGAGATAGAGATGATGATGCTAAGCACCTCGAGGAGGCATCCATCTAGCCCCTATGGTATTCAGGGCACATTCCTTGGTGGAGGGCTTAAACCTTCCGATGGACGACTACCTTGTCCCTGACTTTCCTCCCGTTGCAGTTGCTGACCCTCCACCGCCACCACCAGCTCAGGGGGCTGCGCATCAGCCTTGAGATAGAGATGATGATGCTAAGCACAGTGTAGATGATGAGACTGCCAATTCTGAGGAGGCATCCATCTAGCCCCTATGGCATTCAGGGCACATTCCTTTCGTTGTATTTCATTTTTCTAGTCTATTATATGTTTTTGCTAGATAATGAGGACACTATTTCCCTCAGGTTTGGGGGCGTGTCTTTGACTTTATATTTTGACTTTAAATGCAATAGTTTTATTATAATTTTTTGTAATATTATGTTTATATGCATGTGTTTTTGTATTATATTTATATTAGTATCATATTTATGGAGTATATGTTTATGTTTTATTATTTACTAGTGTAGTAAATAACCATAGGAACAAGTATCTTGATAAAAGTTTTTGAAAATCCTATTCAAGATACAATTGTCATTCCCTTTCACAACATGCGTTACACTGTATAAAAGCATGATGTTTCATGATTGTAATGTGAAAATTTTTGAAGAATATCATGTTGCCAAAAACTAGTGTGAATGATTGTCTAATGATAGATATAGATGCAAAATGACCTTCATTTATCTGTGAATCCATGTGCAATCTTTGGCGCATGCTTAAGCAATCTAGTTTCTTTGTATGTATGATGCGTTTCTCACTTTCATGCTTCTTGAACTTTGAAAAGGATAAGAATGTTTGTCTAGAGAAAGTTTATGGATGATACATGTGGAAAATTCAATTATCCGTGAAATTATTTTTCAACTCTCTTAAGGTGAAATCCTAGGTTATGCATGATTGATGAAATGATTAGGGCATTGTTTTGACCGATTGAGCCTTTCAAGCTTACCCTGAATGATTTTATCATAGGTCCCCCTTTGAAGCCATATATGTTTGGCCTTATATGTTTTTCTATCACCACTGTGTTTGTTAACCTGTTAACCATTCTAATGCATGTAAAGGTATTGCATTTTCTTTATACCATCATTGTTTGTTGAGTACATAATATGTTATTTCTTGAAGTGAGTCTTGTGATTAGGAGTATTAATGATTCAATATAAAATAAGCTTGAAGGAACCAGATGCAGTCAAAGAAAAGAAAAAATGTTTTGCAAAAAAAAAAAGAGAGAGAAAAGAAAGCAAAGCATAAGATAAGAAAAGTACGAAAAGCATCAAAATGGTTCTGACAAGTTTTCTACTTTCACTATTGAATACCCTACTAATATTAGTTAGAGACTCAAGACTTGGAATAACATGTTTATGTTTCTCAATGTTCGTGTTAAATCCTATCCTTTTATTCTGTTGCCCATTACCCTTGGCCTTATATTATAACCTAATAAAGTCCCTTTTGATCCTCAATTTTGTGTGATTTACATTAGTGGAGAGAGAGTTGTATTACAATTTTGTGGATTCTGTGAATTATATTCATGTGTATATTCATAACCTCATCTGGGTGAATATGAATTGAATGAAAGAAGTTTTGTTTGCAAGATTGTGAAACAAATATCTTATGAAAAAGGAAGCTATGAATGCTAGCATGATGAGGATTGTGTATGTGAGAAACTGATTGTGAGACATCTGCACTCTTTGAGGTTTTATGCAATCATCATACACTAGTAAGTTTAAGTGAAAGAGGAATGTTGAATGTGGTTGAATGCAGGTTAATAGTGTTGATCTTTGTAAATGTACGTTGTTTTGCTCGAGGACTAGCAAAAATCTAGGTTTGGGGTGTGATAACTGTAACACCCCAAAAATTACTTATTTTATCGTAGATAATCATTTCGTAATATTTATGATTTTTGAGAATTTCTGTGGATTTTTCCAGAAATGATGAATATTTTAATATATTTCTCATTTTACGTGCACACTGAGCAGAGTCAGTGTAACACCCCAAAAATGATTTGTCTCATCATGAATAGTCATTTCCCAATATTCATGATTTTTGGAGATTTTTCTAGAATTTTTCGGAAATGCTGAATATTTTAACATATTTCTCGTTTTGCATGCACACTAAGCAGAGTCAGTGAAATGCCCTGGAAAATTGTTTGCTTCATGACAAATATCCATTTTTTAATATTTGTGATTTTTACAAATTTTTGTGGATTATTCTGAAAATGTTGAATATTTTAATATATTTTTCATTTTACGTGCGCACTGAGCGGAGCTGGGATAACGAATTGTTTTCCCTAAGGCTGGTAAACCTTGAACTGTCGACGTGTCGATGAGGGATCTTACTAAACCCGAGGCTGGGCATAATTTACGATGTTTGTATTTTTCGAGGTTTATCTAATAAATAAAATCTCTGTACGCATTGTTAATTAAAATTTTGCGATACGCTCTATTATTCAATGGATAATTAATACTGGCTTTGTGCACTGTAACAATTATCCATTCGGTAATAGCTTGTAGTAAAATCCTAATTACCCCATTATTTTAACTATTAAATCACATTATCCTATCCTAATGTAATCTACTTTATGTCTAATTACATCTCCTTTATTGAAAATGCACACAAGCTTCTCAAGGAAGCTAACCATTTTTCTCTCTCTTCTGCCTTTACCTCACAGCTGCTACACCATTTTTGGGGTGGAAAATTTGTGTTTGACATAATTAATTATATCACATTAATTTCAAAAACCTAAAAACGTCTTTCACTTTTTTATTCACTTCTCTCTCTACCTTCATCTTCCTTTGCATTTTTCTCCTCGTTCTCTCTAGAAACCCACACAGCCAGCCCCTTCATTTTGCCTTATCCATCACAAAAATTCCAAACAAATGCATTTTCTTCATCTCCTCCATCATCTAAACACTTTTCTAGTTAGTGGTTTCTTGAAAAGCTTTCATCTTCACCACTTTCTTCAAGCTTCAAGCTTAGGGTTTTTGGGTAAGGTTCTTGATTCTTCACTCTCTTTTCCCCATTTTCATTTCTATGGTCTCCTTTGTGACCATCTATACCTTATTTTTCAAGCAATGGTATTATCTTGATGAGATTGAAATTTCTAGGGTTTGGTTGGGTGCAAATCTGAAAATTGCAAGGAGCTGCTAGGAGGGTTCTCTTGTTTTCTTCTCTTTGGTAAGAGGAAGATACTCCTCCTCAACCTCTCTTGGTAGTAAGAAACATTGTGTTGTGATTGATTATGAGAAAACCCTATTGAGGGTTATTCTTTGTTTGTATAATTTGTATGACTACATATTGTATTTAATTTATTTGAGCTATTTGATTGATTAGTTATGTATGTTGATATACTTGAATGGATTGGAACACTTGAAATGGAAGAAAATAACCTAGATTTCCTCTAGGAGCCTCACAGTTCTGGGGCTCAAGAATTAGGGTTCCTGGTGAAAATTTATAACAAGTGGAAGACTTAACTAATCAACTGGACAATATGTAATTAAGGGATTGAAAATTTGGAATCCTAAAACCTAGAGAGGCTCACGGCCTTCATGGATAAAAATGGCTCAACCATATGATTTCATACAACTATAACATTTAACTAATCAAGTAAATAAATAAGAGGATTAGGTAATGGAAGGAAACAAATTTAGTAACCTAAAGGAATTCTTTAGACTTTAAGAACAAATAAGGATGTGTGAGACATTGATAAGACTT
This sequence comes from Ormosia semicastrata, assembly GCA_029884595.1. NCBI lineage: Eukaryota > Viridiplantae > Streptophyta > Magnoliopsida > Fabales > Fabaceae > Ormosia > Ormosia semicastrata. The sequence goes on from JAQQTO010000060.1 coordinate 86,396,259, forward strand.
AGAAATAATTCTTTAAGTGAATAATACTAAGTTTAAAGTAAAGAACCTAATTATGAAAAGAATTTCATAAGAGACATTACATTGAAGTGGAACTTAACTAAATTGGACAATTAGGAATTAATTAGGATTCCATAAAATGGAAAGGACTAAGAGTGGAACTTTACCTAAAAGACTTAGAATGATTTTCAATTAAAGTAAGGACATGAGTGTAAGTGAGAACACTAAATAATGTCATAATGTACCAAAAATGTAATGTACCATTGGAAGGCTTTAGACTATTTAATGTGAGTCCAAGTGTGGGACCAATAATATTATGATACTTACTTTGGCCAATTGTGGCATATTTTGGAAAAGTATATAATGATAAACATACATGATTATGCATTGAGTCGTTATGCATTGTGAAAGTCTGTTGGACTGTTGTTAAGGCCATATCGCCTAGGAGATTGAACACACCTTTGTGCAGGTGCGAGTAGACTAGTGTAGGTCATACTGTTAACCTTGGGGGCGTCGGGGTGCGGGCGTCTCACAGTGGACAGTTGGTAGCCCTACTGGGCCGTGAGATAAACCGATGCAAAAGCACCGACGATCCGGATGTGACACTGTCCTATATCATGATCTAGCGTAGATTGTCTGTATAATGCCGTGATGTGCACGTGGATAAACTGATGAATTATAGCACTTTGGCCGCGGCAGTCGGGTTGCAGACGTGTCTCCTGATCTTTCTCTCCGACTGTTTGTGTCTAACTCCATTGAGTAGGATTTTGATGTTGTATGCATGTGCATAATGAGTCCATATATTATCTAGCATTTTAATTCTTATGATATGTTGGAATTGTCACTGTACTGATGTATAATTGCCTAGAACTGCTTAACTGTTTATTACTGTTATTTAATGCTTATTATTATTACCTCTTGAGATGCTATGTGGGCATTTTGTGCCGTTTTGTTTCTCTACTACCATAATTGGTAATGATGGTAGGATATCTTACCTCTTTTCTGTGTTTCTATTATTTCTGCCTGTTTGTAAATATGTTTCATCGAAGACGTCGGTAAGGAGGGTGAAGTTCCTGAATTTCCCGGCTTCTGGCCCGACCGCGATTAGCACCTACTGTTGGAGCATAGCGGTAAGCTCACGCAGATTTTTAGGTGATGTGTGTTTGACCTTCCTTGGAGGGCCAGACTGCTGGCACATTAACCTAAATTTTGATCACTGTGTCTACTTGGGAGACGTGTTGATCTCACTGGCTTGGAAGCGTCATGAACCGCCGATCTTTACTTGCTGCGTCAACTTATGTTTGGAGTTTTATCTACCCATCAGGGAGATGTGGGGTGATCGTTATTACACCCCACAGGAGGATTCTTTTGATTCCACTACTCGAGCTCTGGCTCGTAGCTCGGTGGCTCGGATGGAGGTTTCCTCGGATGAGGAAGATCCTGAGGAGGATCTCGAGGAGGATCATGACACGGTTCCTCCTCATCTCAGGGACTGATATTGTTGGTAGCTACTAATGGCTATCAGTATTTATTTTTGGGGCCTGATGTTTTATTATTTTGGTGGGCTATATATGTATGATCCTTTGGGCAGGTATAGCTTTGCTTTTTGTATATCGGACTTGTAATGAAACAGATCTGATATAATTATACATATATGAATATGCAATGTTGATCAAATGTATGCCTTACTTCTGTCTTGCCCTTTTATGCCATTTTTGTTCCGTCACTATATTTCGTTAATTATAATAAAAAAAATATGGTCACCATTTTACTTATGCCACTTTAATCAGACAAATGAAATTAAAATGAGAATAAGAACTGGTTCTTAACTTTATTTTTATTTTTCGCATTGTAAATGACAATGTGACGTTCCCTCCCAAAAAGGGGCATTACATTAAGTTGGTATTAGAGCCCCGATTTCTGTTTCTTTGGGTCTTGTGATTGAGTCTATCTTGTTTATGCTGTGTGAATCTCTGTGTTTAGTATTCCTAGTGGATGCAACTGATTTTCCTTGTGTTTTCAGTTAATCTAAATTGAGAAAGCAAGATGGCATGAGGTGGAGATATGGCAGCTACTATAAAGGCGATGCAAAGGATGGCTGAGGTCATCGTGCAATAGACTAAACGAGCTACTCAACAACAAGAGAGAGTTGCTCAACAACAAGAGAGGGCTGCTCAACAGCTCGAAGCCACTGCTGACGCTCAAAACTTGGTGGAGTTTCGTCACCACAATCCTCCCCAATTCAAAGGAGAGTTCAATCCGGATAAAGTCAGCCTATGGATCAAAGAGCTAGAGAAAATCTTCTGAGGCATGAACTATGCCGAGAATAAGAAGGTGACTTATGCTACCTTTATGTTGGTTGGCAATGCTGGGAACTGGTGGTGCGGGATGCAAAGAATGCTGGAGGTTGAAAATCATGAGATCACTTGGGATTTATTCAAGGATAAATTATTGGATAAGTACTTTCCCGTGAGCGTGAGGCACGCGAAGGAGATGGAGTTTGTTAACCTAAGGCAGGGGAACATGACTGTTAGTGAATATGCAGCGAGATTTGAAAACTTGTCACAGTTTTCAATGTACTTTCAGCACCAATCGAATGAAGCCTGGAAGTGTCCGAAGTTTACAGAAGAACTGAGATATGATGTGAAGAAATCTGTTATCACACTGAAAATCAACGAGTTCTTGGAGCTTCTAGATACATACTGTGAGGTGGAAGCTCTAGAGCAATCTAGAGATACAAGGAGTAGGAACTTTGGACCTACAAGGTTCCAAAGGGGTGGTGGCAACAGTTCTAATCACTTCCAAAAGAAGCCCTACTCCCGACCAATGGGAAACTAGCAACAGACAGTGGGTGGAAGTTCTGGTGGAGGTACTACTGCGAACCGAACTGGCCAAAATGTGGCGTATCCCTTCAAATGCCTGAAGTGTGGAAAGGATCATCTCACGAGGGATTGCACTATAAAGGGGATTATCTATTTCAGATATGGCAAGCCTGGCCACGTATCCTGAGACTACAACCAAGCAAAGACTGAACCTTCAGTCAATGCTGCAATGGCCAACAAACCGTAAGTAGGAGGACGGCTCTATACTATGAGCGGAGCTGAAGCCTCCGAGTCAGAAGACTTAATTCAAGGAGAAGGCACCATAGAAGGTAACCTTTTAACTATACTGTATGACTCTGGGGCAACCCATTCTTTCATATCTTATGACTGTGTGCTACGACTTGGTTTACCAGTGTCTACCTTACTTTTTGATTTGACTATTTCTACCCCCATTGATAAACCAGTAGTTACTACCAGAGTCTGTTTAAATTGTCCCTTGATCGTTGAAGGTTGAATCTTTTCTGTCGATTTGATCTGTTTACCCCTTTCTCAACTATATATAATTTTAGGGATGGACTGGTTGTCTTCCAATCATGTTCTATTAGATTGTTCAAGAAAAACCATAGTTTTCCCTGTGGATGAGGATTCTAGATTCTTGACGGCCAACTGAGTTCAAGCACTCTTGAAAGAAGGAGCTCAAGGATACATGCTATTGTCTTCTTTGAAAGTCAAGATTGAGGTTGATGTGAACACAATTCTAGTGGTGAATAAATTTCCCGAAGTCTTTCCTGAAGATGTACCTGGTTTACCACCGCCGCGAGAAATGGAATTCGCTATTGACCTTATACCAGGAGCTGGCCCCGTGTCTATAGCACCTTACAGAATGTCATCCTCAGAGTTAGCAGAACTTAAGAAGCACCTAGAGGAGCTTTTGGAAAAGCAATTCATCAGACCGAGTCTGTCACCTTGGGGAGCACCAGTACTGTTAGTTTGAAAGAAGGACGGTTCATCAAGGTTGTGTGTGGACTATAGACAGCTAAACAAAGTGACCATTAAGAATAAATATCCACTCCCAAGAATTGATGACTTAATGGACCAACTGAATGGAGCAACGATGTTTTCAAAAATCGACCTGCGATCTGGGTATCATCATATATGAGTGAAGACGGAGGATATACCCAATACTACTTTTCATACCTGATACGGCCATTACGAGTATCTTGTGATGCCATTTGGCATGACGAATGCGCCTGCTATCTTCATGGACTACTTGAACAGGATCTTTCATCCTTACTTGGACAGGTTTGTTGTTGTCTTTATCGATGACATCCTGATATACTCTCAAAATCAGGAGGATCATGCTGAACACCTCAGTATAGTTCTCCAGATTCTGAAGGAGAAAGAACTGTATGCCAAACTGTCAAAATGTGAATTTTGGCTAGAAGAAGTTAAATTTTTGGGTCATGTAATCTCAAAGGATGGGATTGCAGTGGATCCATCAAAAGTGGTGGCAGTGCTACAATGGGAAAGGCCTAAGTCAGTGACAGAGATTCGTAGCTTCATAGGTTTGGCCGAATATTATCAGAGGTTCATTGAGGGATTTTCCAAAATCGTTGGACCTCTTACTCAACTCAGGAGGAAGAACTAGGCTTTTGAGTGGACCGACAGCTGTGAACAGAGTTTCCAAGAGTTGAAGAATCGACTAACTACCTCGCCAATGTTAGTGCTACCTGATTCAAATGAGCCCTTCGAGGTGTATTGTGACGCTTCATACCAAGGACTAGGATCTGTGCTTATGCAACATGGAAGAGTAGTGGCTTATGCTTCAAGGCAATTGCGAGTGCATGAGAAGAATTACCCAACGCACGACTTGGAGTTAGCGGCTGTGGTTTTCGCTCTGAAGATATCGAGGCATTTTCTTTATGGAGCGACGTTCAACATCTTTAGTGATCACAAAAACTTGAAATATTTGTATGATTAGAAGGAGTTGAACATGAGGCAGTGGAGGTGGCTGGAGTTCCTAAAAAACTATGATTTCCAACTTTTGTACCACCCCGACAAGGCAAACGTCGTGGCAAACGACTTGAGAAGAAAGATGATCAGTGTCTCTACCCTGATGATCAAGGAAAAGGATCTAATAGAGCAGTTCAGAGATGTATGGTCTTTTGTGGAATTAGAACTAGGAAAGATCTGCATGAACATGGTCACCATCTCAAGTGAGCTAATGGAGGACATACGGGAAAAGCAGAAGGTCGACAAGTTCTTGCAAGAAATGAGAGAGCTAGTGAAGCAAGGCAACAAAATAGCATTTGCGAAAAGAACAGACGGAATTCTAAGATTCTGAGGTAGAGTCTGTATTCCCCATAACCAAGAGCTTAGAGAGTATATTATCGATCATGTTCATACAAGTTAGCTGAATATGCATCTGGGCATAACAAAAATGTATCAAAACTTGAAGAAGTTATTTTGGTGGCATGGAATGAAGAGTGACGTCACTGGACGTGTATCGACTTGTCTGGTTTGTCAGAAAGCTAAAGTGGAATATCAAAGAATGGTAGGATTGCTGCAACCATTGTCTATTCCTGAATGGAAGTGGGACAATATTACAATGGATTTCGTAGTGGGTTTACCAAGGACAAGAAAAAGACACGACTCGATTTGGGTAATTATGGACCGACTCACGAAATCAACGCATTTTCTCCTGATCAACATAAGGTACAAACTGGAGAAACTGACCCAGTTGTACATTGGAGAAATTGTTAGACTGCACGGTGTGCCTACAAGCATTGTTTCGGATAGGGATCCGAGATTCACTTCAAAGTTCTGGCAGAGTCTACAGGAAGCATTAGGGACAAAGTTACATCTAAGTTCTGCTTATCACCCACAAATCGATGGCCAATCGGAGAGGACGATCCAATCATTGGAAGATTTGCTTAGAGCTTGCACCATAGAACAGACTGGAAGTTAGGATGACGTTTTACTGTTGATAGAATTCACCTACAACAATAGTTATCATTCAAGCATAGGGATGGCACCTTATGAGGCTTTGTATGGACGGCGGTATCGGACACCTTTATGTTGGTACCAAGATGGCGAGTGCCTTACTATTGGACTAGATGTTATACAATAGATGACTGAAAAGGTTAAGATGATTCAGGAGAAGATGAGGACAGGTCAGAGCAGACAAAATAGTTATGCAGACACAAGAAGAAAGTCTCTTGAGTTTGAGGAAGGCGAGCATGTATTTCTGAAAGTCACACCTACGACTGGGGTAGGTCAGGCCTTGAAATCTAGAAAACTTACTCTAAAATTCCTTGGACCATACCAGATTATTCGCCGAGTAGGTCCAGTAGCCTATCAAATAGCCTTACCCCCTTTCCTCTCAAACATTCACAATGTCTTCCATGTGTCACAACTGCAAAAGTACATTCCTGACCCAAGTCATGTCATAGCACCAGATACAGTGCAATTAAAAGAGAACTTAACCTATGAGGCACATTCTGTTAGAATTGAGGCTAGAAGAATAAAGCAACTAAGAGGCAAGGAGATCTCACTAGTGAAGGTAATCTGGAACGACAAAACTGGAGATGCAACATGGGAGCTGGAAGACAAAATGAAGGAGCAACACCTACAACTATTCTAAGGTATGAAAATTTCGAGTACAAATTTTTTTTTAGAAGGGGAGAGTTGTAACACCCCGAAAATTACTTATTTCATCGTAGATAATCATTTTGTAATATTTATGATTTTTGGAGATTTTTCTAAAATTTTTGGAAAATGTTGAATATTTTAATATATTTTTCATTTTACGTGCACACTGAGCAGAGTTGTGTAACACCCCGAAAATGATTTGTTTCATCATGAATAGTCATTTCCTAATATTCGTGATTTTTGGAGATTTTTCTAGATTTTTCTAGAAATGTTGAATATTTTAATATATTCCTCATTTTACGTGCACACTGAGCAGAGTCAGTGAAACACCTTGAAAAATTGTTTGCTTTGTGACAAATATCCATTTTCTAATATTTGTGATGTTTATAAATTTTTGTGGATTATTCTGAAAATATTGAATATTTTAGTATATTCCTCATTTTGCGTGTGCGCTGAGCGGAGCCAGGATAACGAAATGTTTTCCTTAAGGCTGGTAAACCTTGAACTGTCGACAAGTCGACGGGGGATCTTACTAAACCCAAGGCCGGGTACAGTTTGCGAGGTTTGCATTTTTTGAGGTTTTATCTGATAAATAAAATCTCTACACGCATTGTTAATTAAAATTTTGTGATACGCTCTATTATTCATTGGATAATTAATACTGGCTTTGTGCACTGTAACAATTATCCATTCGGTAATAGCTTGTAGTAAAATCCTAATTACCCCATTATTTCAACTATTAAATCACATTATCCTATCCTAATGTAATCTACTTTATGTCTAATCACATCTCCTTTATTGAAAATGCACACAAGCTTCTCAAGGAAGCTAACCATTTTTCTCTCTCTCCTCCCTCTACCTCACTGCTGCTATACCATTTTTGGGGGAAAAAATTTGTGTTTCACATAATTGATTATATCACATTAATTTCAAAAACCTAAAAACATCTTACACTTTTCTATTCACTTCTCTCTCTACCTTCATCTTCCTTTGCATTTTTCTCCTCTCTCTCTAGAAACCCACACGGCCAGCCCCTTCATTTTGCCTCATCCATCACAAAAATTACAACCAAATACATTTTCTTTATCTCCTCCATCATCTAAACACTTTTCTAATTAGTGGTTTCTTGAAAAGCTTTCATCTTCACCACTTTCTTCAAGCTTCAAGCTTAGGGTTTTTGGGTAAGGTTCTTAAGTCTTCCCTCTCTTTTCCCCATTTTCATTTCTATGGTCTCCTTTGTGACCATCTATACCTTATTTTTCAAGCATTGGTGTTATCTTGATGAGATTGAAATTTCTAGGGTTTGGTTGGGTGCAAATCCAAAAATTACAAGGAGCTTCTAGGAGGGTTCTCTTGTTTTCTTCTCTTTGCTAAGAGGAAGATATTCCTCCTCAACCTCTCTTGGTAGTAAGAAACATTGTGTTGTGATTGATTGTGAGAAAACCCTATTGAGGCTTATTCTTTGTTTGTATAATTTGTATGACTACATATTGTCTTTAATTTGTTTGAACTATTTGATTGATTGGTTATGTATGTTGATATACTTGAATGGATTAGAACACTTGAAATGAAAGAAAATAACCTAGATTTCCTCTAGGAGGCTCACGGTTTTGGGGCTCAAGAATTAGGGTTCTTGGTGAAAATTTATAACAAGTAGAAGACTTAACTAATCAAGTGGACAATATATAATTAAGGGATTGAAAATTTGAAATCCTAAAACCTAGAGAGGCTCACGGCCTTCATGGCTAAAAATGGCTCAACCATATGATTTCATATAACTATGACATTTAATTAATCAGGTAAATAAATAAGAGGATTAGGTAATGGAAGGAAACAAATTTAGTAACCTAAAGGAATTCTTTAGACTTTAAGAACAAATAAGGATGTGTGAGACATTGATAAGACTTAGAAATAATTCTTTAAGTGAATAAGACTAAGTTTAAAGTAAGGAACCTAATTATGAAAAGAATTTCATAAGAGACATTACATTGAAGTGGAACTTAACTAAATTGGACAATTAGGAATTAATTAGGATTCCATAAAATGGAAAGGACTAAGAGTGGAACTTTACCTAAAAGACTTAGAATGATTTTCAATTAAAGTAAAGACATGAGTGTAAGTGAGAACACTAAATAATTTCATAATGTACCAAAAATGTAATGTACTATTGGAAGACTTTAGACTATTTAATGTGGCTCCAAGTGTGGGACCAATAATATTATGATGCTTACTTTGGCCAATTGTGGCATATTGTGAAAAAGTATGTAATGATAAACATACATGATTATGCATTGAGTCGTCATGCATTGTGAAAGTCTGTTGGACTGTTGTTAAGGCCATGTTGCCTAGGAGATTGAACACACTTTTGTACAGGTGCGAGTAGACTAGTGTAGGTCATACTGTTGACCTTCGGGGCGTTGGGGCGTGGGCGTCTCACAGTGGACAGTTGGTAGCCCCACTGGACCGTGAGATAAACCGATGCGAACGCACCGACTGTTGGATCATGGCAGCATGCTCACGCGAATTTTTAGGTCATGTGCGTTTGACCTTCCTTGGACGGCTAGACTGCTGGCACATCAACCTAAATTTTGATCGATGTGTCTACCTAGGAGATGTGTCGATCTCCCTGGCTTGGAGGCGTCAGCTAACGTTTAGAGTTTTATCTGCCCATCAAGGAGATGTGGGGTGATCGTTATTACACCCCACAGGAGGATTCTTTTGATTCCACTGCTCGAGCTCCGGCTCGTAGCTCGATGGCTCCGATGGAGGTTTCCTCAGATGAGGAAGATCTTGAGGAGGATCTCGAGGAAGATCTTGACATGATTCCTCCTCATCTCAGGGACTAATACTGTTGGTAGCTACTAATAGCTATCACTATTTATTTTTGGGGCCTGATGTTTTATTATTTTGGTAGGCTATATATGTATAATCCTTTGGGCAGGTATAGTTTTGCTTTTTGTACATCGGGCTTGTAATTAAACATATCTGATATAATTATATATATATGAATATGCAATGTTGATCAAATGTATGGCTTACTTCTGTCTTGCCCTTTTATGCCATTTATGTTCCGTCACTATATTTTATTAATTATAAAAAAAAATGGTCACCATTTTACTTATGCAACTTTAATCAGACAAATGAAATTAAAACGAGAATAAGAACCGGGTTTTAACTTTATTTTTATTTTCCACATTGTAAATGACAATGTGACGTTCCCTCCCAGAAAGGGGTGTTACAATAACTCCATAATCGATAGTTATTTGTGCCTCATATCTGTGCTATAGTGATTGCTTAGTCCTTGTTTTAATGCATAAATGGAAGACTTTAGCTTTATATTCATATAATTTAATGTCGATGACTTCCATCATGATTCTGAGAAAATGTTTCTGAATCTTTGATACATTGAGTACATTTGTAATTATTAATGACCTGGTAATTTATCTATAGGAGGAATGACTCTAACCATATGAAACTTAGAAGATTTGGACCAGCATTGCAAGAGAAAGCTAAGTGTAAGGATCAGCTTGTCACGTCGCGACATAGCATGTCAATGCCGCGGCGTGGTGCATCCCCTGTTTCTGGAAGACAGCTACAAATTTTGAACGCCGCAGCGTAATGTATTGAATGCTACGGTGTAGTGACCTAAAATGTAAGTGTGTCGCTGCGTGATATGTTTAATGTCGTGGCGTGACCCTATTTTATTCGGCTTATAAATACTGTTGTATCCATTTTGCATGAGAGTTAGGTTAATTTTTAGACAGCAGCTGCCAGGGTTTCGCATTTCAGACTAAAAGGAAGCAAAAGCAACCAAGATTGAGGGCTTTCTTCACCTTGGAGGAGGATTGGAGCTTGGAGGATCATCAACCTTGACCTTTCTCTTCTCTATCTTCTACTTTCTCATTTTCTTTCTATGAACATGATGTATTTTGCTATATTTTCATGCTTCATGGCTGGCTAAGCTGTGTGTAGGGTTTACTTTGGATCCTCCTATGAATATTGAATAATATTGTAATCCTTTGAGTTTATATACATGATATGATTTTGTTTGAACATATAGTGCTTAATACTTTTGATTGTTTGATCAGCTTTTGATTAATTTGTTGAAATCTAATGAACCTAGACATAGGAATTTGGATTTGAGATCGTATGTATGATTGATGCATGTTCTATTTCATTCAATTAGTTTGGGTGAGATGATTCATTAATAGGATAAAAATATACCTATTGGTCATGCTTAGTAACTATTGTGAATAGATCTTAATGAGTGGATTTACGCTAGTTCTCATAGAAACATAGTGAATTAGGTAACTGAAGCATGGTTGATTGACCTAGACATAGGCTTTTAACTAATTTAGATCCTCAAGCTAACCTAATCATTTCGTTTATATTGCTTATAAGGATTACTTGTTATCAATTGAAGTAAGAGGTGAAAAAGGATTCCCTATTCTCTAATTCTCAACTTTAATTAAATCTTAAAGCTTTTAAGTCCTTTTAATTAGTTTAGACACTCATCTCTCAATTTATATGCCCTTGGATAGAAACTCTTAAACTTTTGGTTTATATTTAGAACTGATTTTAACCTTAGTCGTCGTGGGAACGATATCCGACTCCTAGCTATATTACAAGTGTGATCCGTGCACTTACGGTAAGCAAAAGAGTGAACAATACAACTTTATACAAAAATCATTGTTAGCAATATAAAGAGCATCAAAGGTGTCCAAAGTTTCTTTGGCCCTAGAATAATTTTTAATTTTAGCATAGGCATCACCATTCAAACTACTTTTCAAGATTTACATTACACTAATGTTCAAGGAAAAATATTTCTTGTCATAAGCATTCCAAGTTTGTTTTGAATTGCAAGTAAATTCATCAAGCACAACATCCCACAAATCAAGATCAATAGATTGCATATAAAATTTCATTCTAGCTTTTCAATAAACAAAATGTGAAAATAAGTTTGCTCTAATGGTTTAATATATTAAGTTTTGATGATGACAAATACAAGACAAAAAGAATGATAATTATGCTACATAGATTTGCTTAATAGATGCTTATGCTACATAGATGTGCTTAATGGATTATATTGGATCGTGCATGATCATGTACTCCATCTTGTTATATGTCATATAAGAATAATGCATATTCTTTATAGCATATTTTATAAAATATATCCAATAATGTGTTATATAAGTTGTATTAAATTAATATTGGATTTGACTCTATTTAAATGAAAATATGCAAAGTATTCTTTGTTGCATCCTATATAGAGCATATCTATTAGTAATTGATAAATGTCTTATTTGGATGTGTCTATTAAATTCTTATATGCATGTTAAACTAACTAGAGTTATACATTTATGAATCATGCATATGAAGATATTGAATTATGAATTTGGACTAACTATGTTTGTTTTAAGTGAGTAATACTTTGTAGGATAGTCCAAGTACCAAGAGTAAACATTGCAACAAGAAAGTAAAAGATCACAATTATGCTCAACTCAAGAAGAATGAGAATGATAATATGTTCCAAGCATTTATAATATTTGAAGAGAAGAAATTTGTGAAAGTTTGGATTACATCAAGAATCCTAAGGACTAGAATTGGTATATTTTTCTTTTAGGCTTTCTCTTATGTAAAGATAGAAGTTTTATAAGAAAAGAGCTCAAATATGTTTTTAAATATTTAAAAATGATTCTTACATGATAAAATGCCCAATAAACATGTTTTGAAAAGCTAGTCATGATAGTAGTTCAAAACTATGAAAAATAGTCAAGTTTAAGTTTTGAAAAGTTAACCTTTGGTTACTCTTTTAATAATAACTTTCACAATACTTTGCATTTCATCCTAAAACTATTTCATTTTAAAATAGACTCAAAGATCTTTCCAATGAGTGGTCATTTACTTTAAATAGATAAGAAATGAAGAAGTTATGACCATTTGCTTTAAACTATGAAAAATAGTCAAATTTGAGTTTTGAAAAATTGACCTTTCATTACTGTTTTGATCATAACTTTCAAAATACTTTTATTTTTATCCTAAAACCTATTTCATTTGAAAATAAACTCAAATATCTTTCCAATGAGTGGTCATTTGTTTTAAACGGATAAGAAATGAAGAAGTTATGGTCATTTAAAGTCAGCTTTTAAAGCTAGAGTGCATGTAATCGATTACATAAGTCCTATAATCGATTACAACTCTAGCATAGGCCATGTAATCGATGACAACATTCATGTAATCGATTAACACGTGCCCAGAAGTGCTCCCAACAGCTATAAATGGCTAATTTTTATAAAAAAAATCATTTCTATTTGGTGTAGTATATTTATCTATTGCATATCTTGTTATCTTGATGTTTTGAATCTAAGAACTTGATATCTAGCTTATTTGCTTGATTTATCCCATAACCCAAGATGTATTTGAGTAATCTACAATAGTTGTATCTTTGTTAGACTTATTCCATTGCATGTGTTGATTGAAAATATCAAAATGCATAATTTCTCAAAGTTGCTTTAAAAATTTGTAATCACCCAATTCACCCCCTCTTAGGTGATGGTTGTCATGGCTAACACAAAATGCACACCATCAAAGAATGGTGGTTTATCAATTTTAAAATATTCAATTTTCAAAAGCTTTCAATGATTTCCAACAAATAAGGATCTTTAACTCTAAGCGGTTAAGCTTTGAACAGAGCATGAAGCTCTGAAACCACTTATTAGTCATGGCAACCATCACCTAAGAGGGGAGTGAATTTGGTGATTAGAAATTTTCAAAGCAACTTTGAGAAGTTATGCATTTTGATAATTTTAATCAACACATGCAGTGAAATAACTCTAACAAATATATGACTATTGTAGATTACTCAAATATAATTTGGGTTATGAGATAAATCTAGAAAATAAACTAGATATCAAATTCAACTCAAGCATATATAATTAAAGTACAAATGTAAAAGAGATAGAAACTCTTTGAAAAATTTTATCAAACACTTGAAAAATAATTTTCTTTGAAGCTATTTATCAATTAAAGTGAATGAATAGAGAAGATAGAAAGATGCACTTGTAAATGAACAACCTATACAGAAATTAGTCGAGCAAATATATGAAATTAAAATATAAATATAAAGGAGTTTGAGTTTAGAGAAGCAAACACAATGATTTATCCTGGTTCAGCCACCAACCACTTGTGGCCTACGTCTAGTCCTCAAGTAACCACCTAAGATTTTTTACAGTCAATGCAAGCTTGAACAAGTGCTTGCTACCGTTACAGACTAGAGCTCTCCTCACTCCTTGGGATACCTCACCCTTGTGCTTGAGCCTTAACTTTCAGGAATATGTAACCCTTATAATTTCTTTTAGGGATACCTCACCCTCGTTACAAAGAATCAAAGAATAGAAGAAGAAAGAAACTCTCTCAAGAGTGTGTATTACAAATTGAAGCCCTATGAAGCTCTTTCAAGATATCTCAAAATTTCTTAAAAATAGAGCATATAAAGGATAGAGATGAAACTCGGATTAAACCCAATAGAAAGATGTTTTTCAATGTTGGCTGTATATAAAAGATGACCCAAGAGCATCAATTTATTGTGTTCTGATAAAAAGAGCCATTGGGGGGTAATTAATGTAACGACCCGGGACTGCCTACAGGATTGATGAATGTCTTCACAAACTAACACGGGTCTTTTTAGCGTGCTTTGTCCTCACTCACACGCATCCTAGGAAACTTCCCAAGAGGTCACCCATCCCATAATTGCTCCAGGTCAAGCACGCTTAACCATAAAGTTCTTATGTTCTAGGCTCCCGAAAAGAAGTTGCAACTTGTTGATATGGCTACACCGAATCAATTCCTTCAAGCCATGCTCAACTATGCAGTCCCATACCTGCACAGTTTCTGAATCCCTCTCATTCCGGTGCGTATTCAGTTCATTCATGCAGACCTTCCGCCTAGAAGCCTGCCAAGAGCCGCTCCTTGTCCGTGCTTCATTGCACCGGTGATCACTCCCCACCCTCGTCGGCCCCGGGACGCCACATGCCCACCAACTTCTGCTTGGTTCGTCCCTGAACCACACCGTACTGGGAGAGGTCCCGTCTCTGATACCATTAATGTAACGACCTGGGACTGCCTATAGGATTGATGAATGTCTCCACAAACCAACACGGGTCTTTTCAGTGTGCTTTGTCTTCACTCACACGCTTCCTAGGAAACTTCCCAGGAGGTCACCCATCCCATAATTGCTCCAGGTCAAGCATGCTTAACCATGAAGTTCTTATGTTCTAGGCCCCCGAAAAGAAGTTGCAACTTGTTGATATGGCTACACCAAATCAATTCCTTTAAGCTATGCTCAACTATGCAGTCCCATACCTACACAGTCTCTGAATCCCTCTCATTCCGGTGTGTATTCAGTTCATTCATGCAGACCCTCCGCCTAGAAGCCTGCCAAGAGACGCTCCTTGTCCGTGCTTCATTGCACTGGTGATCATTTCCCGCCATCGTCGGCCCCGGGACGCCACATACGTGAGTTGTAACACCTCTTGATTTAATAACCACGGCACAATCGTCATTATGTCACGGTCACTAAATTTCGGCGTGCTATCATTGTCAAATAACAAACCTTACAAAAATATTAATCATTTCGCATATGAGGAAAATAGGAGCCACAAATGAATAGTTATATATACAAACAATGCAAATGTGAATTATAAGATGTATTCAATTTACAACATTTAAGACTAGATAATCACCTTAAAACATACATATATCCAAAAATACACTTAATGTAGATAATGCAAAATAAAGTATAAACTACCCACAACATATCCTCGACTAAGGAGTTGGGCAATCCCTCGGATTCTGAATGCGTAAGACAACCCCGGGTACATCAGTGTAGTGAGAAATACGTGATAAGGTCTTCAATCGTGGTCCTCTTCACGGTCAAGATCAGATTCCCAATAAATCACATACTCTTGTCGGTCCAGTCGACTCGCCAAGCCCTAGCACCTTCGATGAACTCAAATAAGATGAAACCAATAGGGTCCCTTCAAGGTGTCCTTACCGAACGCAGTAAATCAAACCAATATCTCTTGTAGGTTCGACCTCGCCCCTTTTTCAGACTTTAACCAAAAACCATACAGAATAGCACAAAATATAGAGAAGAAGTAAGACATTCTACTTTCATTACCTATGATGGCAGCAAAGAAATATAACACGAATGACGAAGTCATTCCATACATACAGATATTACATACATGTTCTAGTTATCAATTGCATAAGCATTACCAGAAAACATATTCCACAACAATACAATTATCAACAACACTATAACAACAAGTATTCATTATAGATATATAACAAGTATTTATGTTTCCACAATATGTATGTTAACCATGCCCATGATAATGTGTGAACTAACCATGCATATGCGCAATGCGTATGCTGACTATTCTCATGTACAATGTACTCATTTCCTACTCCATGGAGCTAAACTCAATGTTTTCGGAGATGAATGCCCCAGAAGACCTGTCCCCCCTCAATAGATAGTCTACGCTGGGCCATGGAAAGTAATAATGCATTGTCGGGCTGCCAGTGCATTGCAACAGTGTTTCACGGCCAGAGGTATATATATAAGGTGATAACCGGATCATAGGTGAAACACCGCGCCCTGACGTCCCCTAGGTCTAAAAAGCCCCCACTATCCTACAAGTCCTCGTCTACTCCTAGGCATAATACGCCATAACTGTATAATGCTCAATTGCATATCCAATGAACTCAAATCACATCAGACTTAGTAGTCTATCAGATGTTTCCAAGGTCCTGTTCATCGGCCCAATGTCACAATGACAATGCATGTTTCAATGCATATGGGTTCAATGCATACATATGTATATATGCATATATATTTTTACAATGATAGCATGAGTTATTGAAATTCACACACCACAATGAATCAATACTAAAATCTCATAGGTGAACACATGCTATTCAAAGTTATTATGAAAGTTATGCTTTAAGTCCATTATGTTCTCGCGTTAACTCTCTGAGAATGTCTAGTCTAAGTTCCTCACAACCCTTCTCACATTCTTATTCTTCTTTTATTCCAAAAATTGCTCTAAACTATAAGGCAGACTATCATTCTTGTTCTTTAAAATTTAAGAATCTCAAGGTACAATTAAGTTTTCCAATTTGCTAATCCTTGCATCCTATTATTATTAATTTAATCACTAGGTGTTAAGTGATCAATTTTTAATTCTGGATTCAACGGAGAAAATGCCTTTAGTGTACAAATGTGAGGCCACCTTTCGACGAAAAATAATATGACAGAATGATGAAAGATGTCAACCATAAAGGGGATTTGGTGACAGAATGTTGAGTTACAATTTTGACAAGAATGACCAAGAATCAATTTCTGTCGAATGAAGATTCTGTCGAATGAAGATCGAAAACTGTCAAATATACTAGAAGATCAGCAAAAATCCCGACTCAACGGATATTGGCATCCTAACTCGACGGATATTGACATTGAGAAGTTTCTCTATTAAATGGTCAGAATTCTTACTCGACGGATATTGGCATCCTACTCGACGGATATTGATATTGGAGAAGTTTCTCTACTAAATGGTCAGAATTCTTACTCGACAGATATTGGCATCCTACTCGACAGATATTGACATTGGAGAAGTGTCTCTACTAAATGGTCAGAATTCTTACTCGACGGATATTGGTATCCTACTCGATGGATATTGACATTGGAGAAGTGTCTCTACTAAATAGTCAGAATTCTTACTCGACGGATATTGGCATCCTACTCGACGGATATTGACATTGGAGAAGTGTCTTTGCTAAATGGTCAGAATTCTAACTCGATGGATATTGGCATCCTACTCGACGGATATTGACATTGGAGAAGTGTCTCTACTAAATGGTCAGAATTCTTACTCGACGGATATTGGCATCCTACTCGACGGATATTACATTAGAGAAGTTTCTCTACTAAATAGTCAGAATTCTTACTTTACAATTGTTCACAAAGAATCCCCAAATTTTGGGCCTCAAAGCCGAAGCCATCCGGGAACCAATCCGACATCATTTTCCTCCATGTCATACATTTCAATCCACTCATATACATGAATATACACAAACAAACAATCGAATAGCACAAACACATTATAACAACATATAAACAGAGGATAACCTTCAATAGGATTTTCTCACAATCAATCACAAACAGAGAGTTTCTCACTACCAAAATAGGTTGAAGAGAATAATCTTCCTCTTACCTTAGTGAAGAACAAGGAAAAGCAAGCTCCTTTTTGCTTAAGAATTTCGTGCTTCACCACCACAGAAACCTTGGTGTTCAAATCCATAAAAATAAAGATCAAAGGGTGGAAATGGCATCCATGGTCACCAATGTGACCATGGAACACGAAAATGGGGAGAAAAGAGAAGAAAGTTGAGAGCTTTACCTTAAAGCTTGAAGCTTTGGTGTTGAGCTGCCAACCACGAAAATGGAGGAGCCAAGGTGAGTTCCATAAAGAGGAAAGCTTGAGGATGGAGAGGGGAAACAATGGTTTAAGTTTGGCTTGGGCAAGGGAAGCTTGAAAATCAACAATCGTATTTGTGGGTGTGTAGCCGTACGAAGAAGAGAGGAATAGAGTGAGAAGAAGAGAGAAATAGCAGCGTGAATGAGAGAAAATGGGAGGGAATAATTGTGATATTACCCCCAAAACCGTGCTGCACAATGAGAGGGAGGAGAGAGAGTGAATAGTGGCTGGAGGAAGCTTCCTAGAAGCTTCCTTGTAGCTTCCTTGTGAAGCTTTGTGCGCTTCTCGATAAAGTGCATAAAAAGCTTGTCTCCTCAATTAAATACATCTGACAGTGATTTAAATACACCGTTAGAATTATTTTCCCCAGTAAATAAAAGTTACGGTTGATGAAAGTAATATTTTATTATTCATCAGATGATTTTATGATACAGTGATTTTATTTATCAGATAAAATCTTGGAAAACGTAAACATCGTAAACTGTGTCCAGCCTCGGGTTTAGTAAGATCCCCCATCGATGTTTCCACAGTCCAAAGTTTATCAGCCTTAGGAAAATATTTTATTTTCCCGGCTCCGCTCAGTGGGCACACAAAACAGAAAAATATATTAAAATATTCAACGTTTCCAGAAAATTCCACAAAAATTTCTAAAAATCATAAATATTATAAAATGATTATTTATAATAAAATAAATAATTTTCAGGATGTTACAACACTCCCCTTCTAAAAAGGAATTTCGTCCTCGAAATTCATCATATCTTAGAACAAACGCGACTGTGTTTCTTTCATTTTGTCTTCTAGTTCTCGTGTTGTATCTTCAGCTGCATCAATCCAAATCACTGGCAATAAGGTTGCTTCCTTCCACTGAGTATCTTATATTAACGGGCAAACACGTGTTGACATCATAGGCCGATCAATAAAAGATTCTACGCCCTTTGAGTCTTCAGCCATCCAGTAGCCAACTCTCCAAACAACTGTACATCGTTGAGTGGCTCTATCAAACTTACTCTCCTTACTCACCGTAGTAGATAAACTAAGCTTGTCTTCTTCTTAGGGCATCCGCTACGACATTGGCCTCTTCTGAGATTATACCAACACGAAAAATCAAAATCCTTCAGAGCTTCTAGTCACTATCTCCGCCTCATATTCAACTCATTCCAATAAGACAAAATACTTCTGATTCTTGCTACAAACTTGACTCTCATAGGGTAAGTTCTCACCTAATTATGCTACACTTAGCACATTGTTATGGTTCAGATTTGGGAACACATTTACTCAATCGAAGTATACTAGAAACGTTATAAAGGTTAGGAAGAAAAATAGGGAAGTCACTTGATTTACCACTGGACCCGCCTAACAAAGAGTATGATATTTGGTCCAATAAAACTTAAGAGTGAGTTTCATGGATTTGCATCTAGGAAATTTCTGTCTCAAGAAACACTAAGTTTCCGTTGAAACCGAATGACGAGACCCATTTAGAAAATGATTAATCTCCTTCCTGAGATCAAGCCTATTCATGAAGTGGATAATTGAATTCGAAAAAAGGTTCCAATTTCTAACAATATTAGGATAATTTTTAAATAAACTTGTTGCAACGAGAGCAAGCATACAAACGAGAATAGTATCATTCGAGTCGAAAGGAAGTAAATACACAGACAACTCAATTCCATAAACGAACTCTTAGAATTTCATTGGAATATTTCAACAGGGTATGGTTGGAAGATAACCAATCCCTTTTGTTAACATTACATCTAATTGTAAAAGAAGTAAACAAATCGGATCACCAAAAGATTCAGTCTTTAACAGGTCATAAGACAATTTAAACAACTAGGCTGCCATCAACAAGTTCTTAGCAGCCAAAATAGAAACAACTTAGTCAAAAGATAACGAAGGTACGAACATCCCTATTGGATTTATATATTCATATGTCATAAAGAAACGGGTTACCCCCGGAATTATACAATGAAGTCACAGGGTCATCTATTGTAGCACAGTCCCTTTCTTCATTTCGATCTTCAGTCTAGGAGGAGGAATCAATTTTCCCTTTTTCGTGAGATTTTGAGGTGCATACATCTCCAATAGAAGGTTTCTTCCATTGCGAAGTACAGTTCCTAGCCACATGTCCTTGCTTTCCACACTTGAAATAGATTACTCCTTCAATCTTATAGTCCCTTGTTAAGTGGTTTTTTCCACACTTGAGGCAAATTGCCCTCTTGATCGCATATGGAGGCTTCGTCCCTTGCAAAGCACAATCCCTCCACACATGTCCTTGCTTTCCACACTTGAAACAAATTATTCCTTCGATCGTACAATGTCTTATGAAGTGGTCCTTTCCGCACTTCTTACACCTTGATAACGGTACCATGATTGGATTGGACTTGCTACTACTCGCACCTCCTTCATGCGTTCGCTGTCGCTGTTGCTCCTTCGATCGTAGTGTATACGGTTTCTGCTTAAACCGATTGGTCTTCTTGTTATTCCTCCTTTGAAACTTCGGTAATCCAGATTTAACCCAAAGTTGTCTTTCTTCCATGAAATTCTGGACCTCAACTTCCAATTCCTACTATTGTGTGACCCTCTGATCCTGGTGTGTTGTTACTTTAACCATTCTTTGCATTTCTTCAGCTGTCGCAGTCGTACCATCATTTTCACTCCCCGCGTTCACACTCTTATGTCTACTCCGAGTCATTGGCTTCCTTCAAGGGTAAACAAATCAAACCATAAGGAAAATCAAAAGCATTCAGTCCAAACAATATTGTCTCCTTTCGAAAACTAAACACATAAAGTCACACAACCCAATCGAGACAGACCCAAAAGACTCTAACTTGAGCTCCTTCATTCTGCCTTCTGCGACGTAATCTCCTGTAAGTCTTTGACTCCTACGTAGCTCCTCGAACCAAACTTACGCCAGATACTTTTTTTCAAAAAGAATCAATTTTTGAAAACCTCTTGGAAACCTCAGTCCACAAACCTTGTAAGTCTTATTTAACTACCCTTTTCTAACCCAATGGCTCAAACAATTTTTAGAGGTAACACAACAAGGGTATAAATGCAAACAAATTCTAAGCAAGTTCAGTCATAATAGCTGATCTTCTTTCTAAAAGAATTTCTATTACCTTAATACGCCTAGGTGAAGTCATAGTTTCCCGTAGACACAGAACATTACACATTGAGTGGGCCAGTACTCAATATCATGTAACTGTGCAATAGTAGCTACCAACACTCAACCTATGGCAAGCCATGCCTTCCTTTCCCAACATCTCAATTCAAGAGACAAGGAAGTACACAACATATAAAAACTTCTAACATGTCTAAGTATAGTCAGTCCATACCCCGGCTCAATAGGATGAACTGAGCTCTGATACCACCGTAATGTAACACCCCTCGATTTAATAACCACGACACAATCGTCATTATGTCACGGTCACTAAATTTCGACGTGCTATCGTTGTCAAATAACAAACCTTACAAAAATATTAATCATTTCGCATATGAGGAAAATAGGAGCCACGAATGAATAGTTACATATACAACCAGTGCAAATGTGAATTATAAGATGTATTCAATTTATAACATTTAAGACTGGATAATCACCTTAAAACATACATGTACCCAAAAATACACTTAATGCAGATAATGCAAAATAAAGTATAAACTACCCATAACATATCCTCGACTAAGGAGTTGGGCACTCCCTCAGATTCTGAAAGCGTAAGACAACCCCGGGCACACCGGTGTAGTGAGAAATACGAGATAAGGTCTTCAATCACAGTCCTCTTCATGGTCAAGGTCAGATTCCCAACAAATGACGTACTCTTATCGGTCCAGTCGACTCGCCAAGCCCTGGCACCTTCGGTGAACTCAAATACGACGAAACCAATAGGGTCCCTTCAAGGTGTCCTTACCGAACGCAGTAAATCAAACCAATATCTCTTGTAGGTTCGACCTCACCCCCTTTTCAGACTTTAACCAAAAACCATACAGAATAGCACAAAATACAGAGAATAGGTAAGACATTCTACTTTCATTACCTGTGATGGCAGCAAAGAAACATAACACGAATAACGAAGTCATTCCATACATACAGATATTACAAACATGTTCTAGGTATCAATTGCGTAAGCATTATCAGAAAACATATTCCACAACAATACAATTATCAACAGCACTATAACAACAAGTATTCACTATAGATATATAACAAGTATTTATGTTTCCACAATATGTATGTTAACCATGCCCATGATAATGTGTGAACTAACTATGCATATGCACAATGCGTATGCTGACTATTCTCATGTATAATGTACTCATTTCTTACTCTATGGAGCTAAACTCAATGTTTTCGGAGATGAACGCCCCAGAAGACCTGTCCCCCCTCAATAGACAGTCTACGTCAGGCCATGGAAAGTAATAGTGCATTGTCGGGCTGCCAGTGCGTTGCAACAGTGTTTCACGGCCAGCGGTATATATATAAGGTGATAACAGGATCACAGGTGAAACACCACACCCTGACGTCCCCTAGGTCTAAAAAGCCCCCACTATCCTGCAAGTCCTCATCCACTCCTAGGCATAATACGCCATAACTGTATAATGCTCAATTGCATATCCATTGAACTCAAATCACATCAGACTCAGTAGTCTATCAGATGTTTCCAGGGTCTCGTTTGTCGGCCTAATGTCATAATGACAATGCATGTTTCAATGCATATAGGTTTATATGCATATATATATATATATATATATATATATATATATATATATATATACATATATTTATATATATATATATATATATATTTACAATGATAGTATGACTTATTCAAATTCACAAACCACAACGAATCAATACTAAAATCTCATAGGTGAACACATGCTATTCAAAGTTACTATGAAAGTTATGCTTTAAGTCCATTATGTTCTTGTGTTAACTCTCTAAGAATGTCTAGTCTAAGTTCCTCACAGCCCTTCTCATACTCTTATTCTTCCTTTATTCCAAAAATTACTCTAAACTATAAGGCAGACTATCATTCTTGGTTCTTTAAAATTTATGAATCTCAAGGTACTATTAAGTTTTCCAATTTGCTAATCCTTGCATCCTATTACCATTAATTTAATCACTAGGTGTTAGGTGATCAATTTTTAATTCTGGATTCGACGGAGAAAATGCCTTTAGTGTACAAATGTGAAGCTACCTTTTGACGAAAAATAATATGACAGAATGATGAAAGATGTCAGCCATCAAGGGGCTTTCGTGACAGAATGGCTGAGTTACAATTTTGACAAGAATGGCCAAGAATCAATTTCTGTCGAATGAAGATTCTGTCGAATGAAGATCAAAAACTATTGAATATACTAGAAGATCAGCAGAAATCCCGACTCGACAGATATTGGCATCCTAACTCGATGGATATTGACATTGAGAAGTTTCACTATTAAATGGTCATAATTCTTACTCGACGGATATTGATATGGGAGAAGTTTCTCTACTAAATGGTCAGAATTCTTACTCGACTGATATTGGCATCCTATTCGACAGATATTGACATTAGAGAATTGTCTCTACTAAATGGTCAGAATTCTTACTCGACAGATATTGGCATCCTACTCGACGGATATTGACATTGGAGAAGTGTCTCTACTAAATGGTCAGAATTCTTACTCGACGGATTTTGGCATCCTACTCGACGGATATTGACATTGGAGAAGTGTCTCTGCTAAATGGTCAGAATTCTTACTCGACGGATATTGGCATCCTACTCGTTGGATATTGACATTGGAGAAGTGTCTCTACTAAATGGTCAGAATTCTTACTCGACGGATATTGGCATCCTATTCGATAGATATTGACATTGGAGAAGTGTCTCTACTAATTGGTCAGAATTCTTACATTACAATTGTTCACAAAGAATCCCCAAATTTTGGGCCTCAAAGCCGTAGCCATCCGAGAACCAATCCGACATCATTTTCCTCCATGTCATACATTCCAATCCACTCATATACATGAATATACACAAACAAACAATCTAATAGCACAAACACATTATAACAACATGTAAATAGAGGATAACCTTCAATAGGATTTTCTCACAATCAATCACAAACAGAGAGTTTCTCACTACCAAAACAGGTTGAAGAGAATAATCTTCCTCTTACCTTAGTGAAAAACAAGGAAAAACAAGCTCCTTTTTGCTTAGGAATTTCATGCTTCACCACCACAAAAACCTTGGTGTTCAAATCCATAAAAATAAAGATCAAAGGGTGGAAATGGCATCCATAGTCACCAATATGACCATGGAACATGAAAATGGGGAGAAAAGAAAAGAAAGTTGAGAGCTTTACCTTAAAGCTTGAAGCTTTGGTGTTGGGCTGCCAACCATGAAAATGGAAGAGCCAAAGTGAGTTCCACAAAGAGGAAAGCTTGAGGATGGAGAGGGGAAACAATGGTTTAAGTTTGGCTTGGGCAAGGGAAGCTTGAAAATCAACAATGGTGTTTGTGGGTGTGTAGCTGTACGGAGAAGAGAGAAACAGAGTGAGAGGAAGAGAGAAAAAGCAGCGTGAATGAGAGAAAATGGGAGGGAATAATTGTGATATTACCCCCAAAACCGTGCTGCACAATGAGAGGGAGGAGAGAGAGTGAATAGTGGCTGGAGGAAGCTTCCTAGAAGCTTCCTTGTAGCTTCCTTGAGAAGCTTCGTGCTCTTCTCGATAAAGTGCATAGTAAGCTTGTCTCCTCAATTAAATACATTTGACGGATGATTTAATTACGCTATTAGATTTATTTTCCCCAGTAAATAAAAGTTACGGTTGATGAAAGTAATATTTTATTATTCATCAGATGATTTTATGATACAATGATTTTATTTATCAGATAAAATCTTGGAAAACATAAACGTCGTAAATTGTGTCCAGCCTCGGATTTAGTAAGATCCCCCATCGACGTTTCCACAGTCCAAAGTCTATCAGCCTTAGGAAAATATTTTATTTTCCCGGCTCCGCTTAGTGGGCACACAAAACGAAGAATATATTAGAATATTTAACATTTTCAGAAAATTTAACAAATTTTTTTAAAAATCATAAATATTATAAAATGATTATTTATAATGAAATAAATAATTTTCGGGATGTTACAATTAATATCACATTAAATGCATTAGAAAATAGCCATTACGGACTTTCAGACTCGTTGTAATCGATTACATGGCTCTAAGAACATGTTCTAGACTTTCTGGGCACGATGTAATCGATTACAAAATTCATGTAATCAATTACAGAGCCTCTGCCAGAGTGGTAATTGATTACGACACTCTGGTTTTAAAAACTGACTTTAAATTATCATGACTTCTTTATTTCTTATCCGTTTAAAGCAAATGACCAATCATTAGAAAGAAATTTGAGTTTATTTTCATATGAAACAAGTTTCACAATAAAAATCAAAGTATTTTGAAAGTTATGATCAAAAGAGTAAGAAAAGGTCAGTTTTTCAAAACTCAAACTTGACTATTTTTCATAGTTTTTAACTACCACCATGACTAGCTTTTCAAAACATATTTGTTAGGCATTTTAACAAGTAAAAAGCATTTGTAAAGATTTAAAAAATATATTTAAGTTCTTTCAAAAATATCATAAAATATTTTGGGATATATTAAGAGCTTCTCACATAAAAGACTCTAAGTCCTATTAACTATACCAATTGTACTTCCTTTGGATTTGGTCTTCGACTTGGCTTTGTTGTTATCAAAACCTTCATGAAATAGGCATTCACATTCTCCTTGAGTTGGACATAACTAAGATCTTTTACTTTTTTTTTGCAATGCTCACTCTTGGTACTCGGACTATCTTTCAAAGTATTACTCATTTAAAACATAGTTAGTCCAAACTCATAATTCAATATATCTGTATGCATGATTCATAAATGTATATTTATACTAGGACTTGGTTATGTCTATGTTCCTCCATGATCTTTGAAGTTAGGAAATGGGTTTTGATGATTGAATCTTTGCTCATTAATCTATGTTAGTTAGGTTAAGTTAGTGTTTGGTGATTCTATCATGTTTAGAGATTATGTTTAGGATTGGAAATCACTTAGAATCCATAAGTTTGATGATTGAATTGGCTTGAACAACCAATTATGCAAAAACTAGTTCTATAGAATCAGTTCTGGTGCATTGGCACCTAGGTGCCTAATGCCTAGAAAAAGGGGAAATGTTCTGGTGCATTGGTGCCTAGTCGTCACAGCTGGGCACCTAGGCACCCAACACCCAAAGAATTTCTAGCCTGATGCACGCCTAGGTGCCTAAGTGCCAGTAATGGGTGCCTAGGCACTAAGTCTATAATTTGATAGGATCTTTATTTTGATGAAATTAAGTTTCCTACTTGCTTAGACCCCTTATTCATGCTTTTTAAAGTATGTTAAGATACTACTAGAGGTATTTCAGTAAGGGAATGACCCTTTGGTATGTATATGAAATGTATGAACCTTAGTGCAACCAATAGTTATATGATTTCCCTCAGTAAGTGTCTAGCACCTTCAGCTCATCCTCACACAACTCGTATTAGATGCATGTATGCTAGGATGAATTGGTGGTATTTTCCCTACGTGTGTAACCTTATATGATATGCACAGTCATTTGGTCAAAGGTAGGGAATTAAATATTCCTAACCATAGTGCTAGGGTTACAAGTAGTGTGAGGATGAGCTTTCCCTCCCTACTATAGGATAATACAATAAGCTAGAGTTCCTAGAAAACATCTTGGTTCTTAATTGAGCTAAGTATGTATGTATCTATGTATGAATGCAAGTTAACTTGGTTTCTTTAGTTATTGAAGTTAAACCTTGTAAAGTTTTAAACATATCTTATTTAGCATGTGTTAATATTATGTTTATTGTGTTATGTATGACTGGTTTAGGTATAATTATACTGAGAATTGTTGATTCTCACCCTATAACATCCTAATACCGTTACCCTAGTATAACTAATAATTACCAAGACAAACAGCAATAGTTATGTTACTTCTTACTCAAATATTAACTAATCCATAATATTTATAAATAGTCACAGAGAGCCATAAAAAAAATTATACACATAAACATCAATAGCCTCAAAGGCAAAGTGTTAAACATACAAGTTTTACAATTGCCCATACAATTGTATAATGTATCAAAGCTGTCTCACATCTACTTAATATTATAGTCCTCAAACTTAATAATAATAGATTATGGTTGCTACAAGATATTAGATCTCTATTCAATATCACTAGAACATTGACATGTCACTATTATGTAAAAGTTCACTAAACATAACACATAATCCATAAACTTAAGTCCCATACTCATATGATAAGAACAACTGTCACACAGTTGTAACATATCACAACTAGTTCATTCATAAACTTATTATAGGCACTACATGTATAACCTTTTTTTATGAATAAACTCACTAACTCTGGAAGTAGGATTAGCAACAAGCAATGAAGTCTCTACTCCATGCCACTCGAACATTTACATTTTCTTACTCTATATAAATGTTCACTAAGTCAATCTCTAGCCTTAAACTCATAAGTATACAATCAATGATATTGAACAACTGCCCATACAATTGCCAAGGAACAGGAAATGTATATGGATGCCATATGCTCGTATGTATGTAATGTTCATGAATAATAATTATGAAATAGAATGTAATTGTGTAAGTGTAGAATTGTGTGTGTCACTTGCATATTCCACGTTCTCTTTAAACTTGTAGATAAGAAGACTAACTATTCATTCCTACTGGATAATGAGTAGACTGGTTCCTACTCACACTAGTGAGAGTACTATCTCCACTACATACAAACTAGTAATCTTGGCACTAATGAGCAACTAGGGTTAAATCCTCTCTCAAAGAGACTTTTGGACTTTCTCCTCTATCTCATTGGCCATATAATTGTATATCATTAAAGATTACTCTACTTTGGAATTAGCAAGTAATGGGAAACTATGCAATGTTTTGTATAACTCATTCAAAACCACTACATTAACTCGTCACATGATTATCTCTAACCAAGTGAAGAAATAAACTCTAGTAAACATGTACTCTCAGCTCACTTGTAACTTATAAAAAAGCATATTCCATGCTTCTAGTTAAGTAATCATACTTATGATTCTTGTATCTTATAACACCCTAATACGGATATCTAGAGATATCCGAATTATACCGAGATAAGCAATACTAGTTGCATCACTTACTACAAAATTAACTAATAACATATATCCATAATCACAATCAAGTAATTATAGAAAGTCTTGAGAGAATGCGGAAAACATAAACTTATATATATATACAACCTCAACCATAAAAGGCATATTGTGATACATAACTCTTAATATATACAAAGTAAATATAAAACTGATACATAAGCTTTGTCTACTAAAGCATATAAAACTATACTAGTCTTCATGCTTCACCATCTTTCCTTAGTAGAGTTTGTACCTGGATTTACATGGAAGAACAAACGGGGTGAGAATTATAATTCTCAGTAAAAGCAATTCCAATACCATCTAGTTGTAACATTGTATAAATAAATATATAACATCTACACAATGTTAGATATAGACAACCACCCATATAATTGTAAATATCAACAGCAACAGATAATTGCCAACATAACTGTCTTAAATGCAATGTTAATGATATGCAATATGATTATGCCTAAGAAATATCCTAAAGATATGTTTATGCAAGGTTTTATTCTGAAATACATACAGAGTTTTATTTTAAAAAGCAAGGATTGATAGCTGTCGAGGCTACCAAATTTAAGTCAAATTATAACTGAATTACCAGAACTACTTGAAGCATAAGGTAACACCAAGTTGAGCCCATGGATCACTCCAACTAGAAAACTAGATTAAAAGGTTAATAAATTGGGGGAAGAAGTTTGCAAGATTAAACAATAGAAATAGGAAGCAATTAAGAAAGAGAAAATAGAATTAAGAAATAACCAATCCAAGACAATTGTCCAATCTTGATTTTAATCCATCCTTGATCACTGTAGGTCCATTCAATTATTAATCTAATCCTTGGTCTTAGATCACATCAAGACGCTCTCAATGATCCATGGATCTTCTACTAGAAATGTTTCCATAATTCAATTAAATAAGGTTAGATAAATTAAGTATCTATTCAAAACTCGAATTAACTTAAAAACCAAGATCCAACCAAGCTAAACATTTCATCAAACACCTTCAATGCCTTGTTTAGTCTCTGAAATCCTCTCTTAGCACATGGTAATTATGCAATTATCAAATGCAAAATCCCAATCAAATTAGGCACTCAATTAGAATTAGAAAAAGAGAAGAACAATAGAAACTAGATTAACAATTGAATGTAAACAATTAAAACAGAATCTCAAGATTAAGCATCAAGAATGTTTAATCCCTTGGATTGATTAAAGGCCCTACCCCTCCATGAATGGGAGGGAAGAACTCAGAAAAAGAAGAGAAAATCTAGAGAGAAGAAAGAGAAGAGAGAAAGATATTGATCTAGAGAGAGGATGAAAAATGGGCAATGAAAACTGAGTCTCGGACTTCTGCTTCTAACCCCAATGACTACCCCCTAATATGGCTTCACATGATTAGAAATCTATTAGTTACAAAGCTGGGTCCATTAGGAATCATTAGGCCAAGTCCCATGTTAATTAGAGGCCTACAACTTAAGTTATGCCCATTTAAGTGACATAAACTCGTCAGCTACTTATCTCTATTTTCCAGCTTCAATTTCATACCTAAAACGACATAGTTTGGCTTAGGAGCCTCAAAAAAGTTGTTTCTTTGGATCTTAGCTTTCATTTGGGCTTGGGTTGACATCCATTGCATTCTTGTAACTCATGATATGGGCCAATAAGTGTGCAGAGGTCAAGCTGTCAGGATCAACATTCTGTCTCTTGCTTCAAGACCAGAATCATATCAATCAAATAATTTAAACTCATATTATAGCCAAAATACTGAACACTACTCAATAGACAATTTAAGGCAAATTCATGCAATAATTCACACAATGATCCAATTAGGCCCAATATCATAAAATGTGACAAAACCAATTTAATTAATCCAAATTGAACCTTAAGACACCTAGTGAAAGGATCATTAAATGAATAAAATATATTGCTATCAAATTCTCCCACACTTAATTTTTTGCACTCTTGGCAAATCACATAAGACCAAAACTAGGGAACAAGGAAAAACAACACAAACTCAAAAGCTAAAAACTCTAAAAGACTCGATTTCTAATGATATTCAAGTATGCAAAAGTTTACAAGCAAGAAGAGCAACCATGAATTTAAGGGATCAAAATATTTATGAGATAACATTTATTCACATCTCAAACCAACAAGCAAGGTAGTTTCAATTTGAAAAGCATGAATCACGAATGATACATCCTCACAAGATACATTCTCAATCCCTCAAGTGTTTAAAAGGTAAGTATTTCACTCAATTCAACCCATGAAAATTACACTACCATAAGCTTGCTTATCTTCTACTTCTCCACTACTCAAACATATGCACACAAAAATCAAAAGGACTTTATTCAAGGTTGAAATGGGGTCAAGGTAAGGGAAGGAAATAATATGGATATGACAAGCTAAGTACCCAAGAGAATAAAAGAACATTAGGGAGGAGCTTAAATGACAAGTAACAAGCATGAAATTTTATCCCCAATTTCGTATAATGCACATTCTCTTTACATATTCCTTTCCTTTTTTTTATTTGATATCTTTTCTTTCATAACCTTTCTTGCATTTATAGAATGTTCTTTTTTTTTTTTTACATTCTGTTATTTATTTATTTATTTACTTTTCTTTTCATTTAGCTCTTTTTCTTTTTTTACTTCCACCAAACACTTTGCATATTGCACAACCCCCCACACTTGAACTATTAGTTACCCACAAGCAAAAGAGCTCCTCCAATTAAAATGAACCAATGCTCTCCCATTCCCTAAGGAAAGGTAAAATCATGATTTTACACATAAGACATATAATGAGCTAAGACAAAGGATAGATAAATAGGCTCAAAAGGGTTAACCAAAGGGAAATGATGCAAGGTTAGCTATTTGGTCAAAGTAGCTAATTTAAAAAAGAATGCCTCAATCATGTTCATGCATGCAAGTGAAAATGCAGCCTAAAAAATAATCAAAACAAGTTCTAGAGTGATCAATTGTCATGAGTAAAAATCACACAAGAAAAAAGAGAATATCATAAATGCTAAATCCATCCATTAATAGGCTCAAAATCTAGTAAGGTATGCATCTATCAAACTCAATTCACCAATCAAACATCTAAAACCAAGCATGTCAAATTTAAGAAGGAAGAAAAATTTATTCAATCATGCTATGAACCTTGAATTTCAATTGCTTCAAACTCATAAACTTCACAAATCTCAAAACATCATTGGAAATAAATAAAAAACACAAATTTTTTCTTTCAAAATAAAAAATAGAATTAAAAACAAAAATAGAATTAAAATTAGAAAACAGAAATAGTAGCACAAAAATAAAGAAATAGCAAAAATTAGAAATAGCAGTAAATTAGAAACAAGTAAAAATTAGTAATAGAAAATTGTAAATAGCATAAACAGAAAATTAAAAACAAAAATAGAAAACAAAATCGAAAGCGAATAATAATAAAAAGTAAATGAAATTAAGTTCAAAAAATAGACATAAAGCAGAAACATTGAAGACAACAAAAATAGTAAAATTAAAATGGCAAATAGTAGAACAACAAAATGCTAAAATTCCTCCCCTACACTTAAATTTTACATTGTCCTCAATGAAAATCTTAAAAGAACACAACATCCATTAATTATCATCAATTAATCTAAGACAAGTAAAATAAAAGAGAAAAAGAAGAAACGTCCTTATCAAGTGAGGTAGATGGAGAGACTTCCACCGGGATCCCATTGGCGAAAGACTAATGACTGAGTTATGCTTGAAGCATGAGAGCTTCCACCGAGGTCCCATTAGCCTTCCTTTATTCCCTTGGGATTCACCCAAGTGCTATCACCAAGATTCCAACCTTTCTTATGCTCTCTCAGAATTTGTAGCAATCTTTTCTCCTATTCAGCAAGGAGGTTCTTGGCCATGATCACAGGAAGCTACTCATCATTCGCAAAGTATGCATACTCCAGGTGCTCTAGTAATGGCTTTATCTCTAATTTTGGTGACTGCACTACAAAAGGTAATAATTCTGCTGCCTAAACTTCAGCATATATATCACCTATTTGTACAATCTGCTAACATAGGAACATATTCATCATATCCTAAAAAAGTAAAAATTTTAGAACACATTGAACACAACTTATCACCATCACAACTAGCACACAAATCACCGAACATAGAGTCACCAAAATTAGTAATCTTAAGAAAGTCCTCACACAAGTTAGCATACAAATTATCAACCAAATCATCAATTAAATCAATATGAAAGACATAATGTTCTTCCATGGGATGTTTTCAGCATTAAGAATATTAAACCACACTATAGGGACTCAAAACTAACTCAAAACACAAAAACACAAAGCAATGGTAAAAATCATACAAAAATTCAAAAGAAACTATATCTACAATTTTTTAAAAATTATAAGACCACCACAGGGTGAAAACTAGCCAAAAATACTTCTAAACCGTAAAATAAAAAATCTTAAAAAATTGAAAAAAATAGTCTAAATGATAGAATTTGGGTAAACCAGGGGTGACCTCATAAGATACGAGCCTTGCGGAGAATTCTATTTGCTTTCAACTGACCAAGTTTGAACTCATTCTGGGCATGTTTGTCTGTGCAAAAATTAGAAAAGTGACCCAAAATCACCCATATTTTGCCTGAAAATAAAAGAAAACACAACAACACAGAGGTTACTGAAGGATTAGTAGTCAAATATACTCTTAATAAGATTGAACAAAATCATAATGATCCCCGGCAATGGTGCCAAAAATTTGATAGCTGCCGAGGTTACCAAATTTAAATTAAATTATAACCAAATTACCAGAACTACTTGCAGCATAAGGTAACATTGGGTCAAGCCCGTAGATCACTCCAATTATAAAACCAAACTAAGAGGCTAATAAATAGGGGGGCAAGAAGTTTGTAAGACTAAACAACAGAAACATAAAGCAATTAACGAAGAGAAAATAGAATTAAGAAATAACCAATCTAAGAGAATTGTCCAATCTTGATTTTAATCCATCCTTGATCACTATAGGTCCATTCAATTATCAATCTAATCCTTGGTCTTAGATCACATCAAGGTGCCTTATAATGATCCACAGATTTTCTACTAGAAAAGTTTCCAGAATTCAATTAATTAAGGTTAGACAAATTAAGCATCTATCCAATACCCGAATTAACTTAAAAACCAAGATCCAACCAAGCTAAACATTTCATCAAACACCTTCAATGCCTTGTTTAGTTTTTGAAATCCTCTCTTAGCACATGCTAATTATGCAATTATCAAATGCAAAATCCCAATCAAATTAAGCACCCAATCAGAATTAAAAAAAAGAGAAGAAAAAGAGAAACTAGATTAATAATTGAATGTAAACAATTAAAACAGAATCTCAATATTAAGCATCAAGAATGTTCAATCCCTTGGATTAATTAAAGGCCTTACCCTTCCATGAATAGGAGGGAAGAACACAAAAAAAGAAAAAAAAATCTAGAGAGAAGGATGAGAAGAGAGAAAGATCTAGATCTAGAGAGAGGATGAAAAATGTGGAATGAAAAATGAGTCTCAAAATTTTGCTTCTATCCCCTATAACTACTCCCTAATATGGCTTTATATGATTAGAAACCTATTAGTTTCAAATCTGGGTCCATTAGGAATCATTGGGTCAAGTCCCATGTCAATTAGAGGCCTACAACTCAAGTTATGCCCATTTAAGTGACATAAACTCATCAACTACTCGTCTCTATTTTCCAGCTTCAATTTCATGCCCAAAATGACATAGTTTGGCTTAGGATTTTCATAATAGTTATTTCTTTGGATCTTAACTTTCATTTGGGCTTGGGATGGCATCTATTGCATTCTTGTAACTCAAGATATGGGTCAATGAGTGCACAGAGGTCAAGCTGTCAGGGTCAACATTCTGGCCTCTTGCTTCAACTTCAATTTAAATTATCCAAATGTATGATTCTACTCCCATGGTCTCATGAAAGTTGTAGAGATTTTTCTTAGCTTTCCTAGAAGACCAGAATCACATCAATCAGATAATTAAAAATCATTTTATAGCCAAAAAACTGAACATTACTCAATCGACAATTTAAGACTAATTCATGCAATAATTCACACAATGATCCAATTAGGCCCAATATCATAAAATGTGAGAAAACCAATTTAATTAACTCAAATTGAACCTTAAGACACCTAGTGAGAGGATCTTTAAATGAATAAAATATATTGCTATTAAATTCCCCCACACTTAGCTTTTTGCACTCTTGGGTAAATCACATAAGACCAAAACTAGGGAACAAGGAAAAACAGCACAAACTCAAAAGCTAAATACTCTAAAAGGCTCAATTTCCAATGATATTCAAGTGTGCAAAAGTTTTCAAGCAAGAAGAGCAACCATAGATTTAAGGGATCAAAATATTTACGAGGTAACATTTATTCACATCTCAAACCAACAAGCAAGGTAGTTTCAATTTGAAAAACATGATTCAGAATGATAGATCTTCACAAAATACACTCTCAATCCCTCAAGTGTTTAAAAAGTAAGTATTTCACTTAATTCAACCCATGAAAATTGCACTACTATAAGCTTGCTTATCTTCTGTTTCTGCACTACTCAAACACATGCGCACAAAAATCAAGAGGACTTTATTCAAGGTTGTAATGGGATCAAGGTAAGGGAAGGAAACAATATGGATATGACAAGCTAAGTACTCAAGAGAATAAAAGAACATTGGGGAGGAACTCAAATGACAAGTAACAAGCATGAAATTTTACCCCCAATTCCATATAATGCACATTCTCTTTACATATTCCTTTCTTTTTTTTTATTTCTTTTCTTTCACAACCTTTCTTGCATTATTCTTTTTCTTTTTCTTTTACATTCTGTTATTTATTTATTTATTTTTCTTTCCATTTGGCTCTTTTTCTCTCTTTTTCTTCCACCAAACACTTTGCATATTGCACATCAATTTGCACTACCCCCCACACTTGAACTATTAGTTACCCACAAGCAAAAGAGCTCCTCCAATGAAAATGAACCAATGATCTACCATTCCCTAAGGAAAGGTAAAATCATGGTTTTTAACATAAGACATATAATGAGCTAAGACAAAGGATATGTAAATAGGCTCATGAGGGTTAATCAGAGGGAAATGATGCAAGGTTGGCTATTTGGTCAAAGTAGCTAATTCAAGAAAGAATGCCTCAATCATGTTCATGCATGCAAGTGAAAATGTAGCCTAAAAAAGAATCAGAACAAGTTCTAGAGTGATCAATTTTCATGAGTGAAAATCACAGAAAAAAGAGGAGAATGACATAAATGCTAAATTCATCCATCGATAGGCTCAAAATCTCACAAGGTATGCATCTATCAAACTCAATTCACCAATCAAACATCTAAAACCAAGCATGTCAAATTTAAGAAGGAAGAAAAAATTATTCAATCAAGCTATGAACCTTGAATTTCAATTGCTTCAAACTCATAAACTTCACAAATCTAAAAAAATCATTGGAAAGCAATTAAAAATACACATTTTTTCTTTAAAAATAGAAAATTAATTAAAAACAAAAACAAAATTAAAATAAAAAAATAGAAATAGTAGTAGCAAAATAAAGAAATAGCAAAAATTAGAAACAACAAAAATTAGAAATAGCGAGAAATCAAGAACAACATGTAAATTAGAAATGAACAAAAATTAGCAACAAAAAATTTTAAAACAGAAAAATTGTAAATGCTTGACTAAAATAAAAAGTTAAAAATGGAAACTGAAAAATAGAATAGAATAGTAACAGTAAAATAGAAATGAAATTAAGTGCAGAAAATAGAAATAAAGCAGAAACAGCAAAAATAGCAAAAATAGTAAAATTAAAATTACAAATAGCAGAATAACAAAATGCTAAAACTCCTCGCCCACACTTAAATTTTACATTGTCCACATTGAAAAGCTCACAAGAAAACAACATCCATTAATTATCATCAATGAATCTAAGATAAGTAAAATAAAAGAGAAAGAGAAGAAACATCCTTATCAAGTAAGGTAGATGGATAGACTTCCACTAGGATCCCATTGGCGAAAGCATAATGACCGAGTTATGCTTGAAGCATGAGAGCTTCTACCGGGGTCCTATTGGCTTTTCTTAATTCCCTTGATATTCACCCAAGTGCTATCACTGGGATCCCAGACTTTCTTATGCTCTCTCGGAATTGGTAGTAATCTCTCCTCCTGTTCAGCGAGGAGGTTCTTGGCCACGATCATAGGAAGCTACTCATCATCCGCTAAGTATGCATCCTTCAGGTGCTCTAGTAATGGCTTTATCTCTAATTTCGGTGACTGCACTACAAAAGGTAATAATTCTGGTGCCTGAACCTCTTCATATATATCACCTATTGTACAATATGCTAACATAGGAACATATTCATCATATCCCGAAAATGCAAAAATTTCATAACACACAGAACACAACTTATCACCATCACAACTAGCACACAAATCACTGCACATAGAGTCACCAAAATCAGTAATCTTAAGAAACTCCTCACACAAGTTAGCAAACGAATTATTAAACAAATCATCAATTAAATCAATATGAAAGATGGAATGTTCTTCCATGGGATGTTTCATAGCATTAAGAATATTAAACCTCACTATAGGAACTCTAAAGTGACTCAAAACACAAAAACACAAAGCAATGGTAAAAATCGCACAAAAATTCAAAAGAAACTATATCTATAGATTTTTAAAAGTTATGAGACCACCACAAGGTGAAAACTAGTAAAAAATAATACCAAACCGTAAAATTAAAAAACTTAAAAAATTTTAAAAGTGGTCTAAACGATAGAATTTGGTCAAACTAGGGGTGACCAAGTTTGAGCTCATTCTAGCCATGTTTGTTGTACAAAAATCAGAAAATTGATCAGAAATCACCCATTTTTGCTTGACAATCCCAAAAAAATAGCAACACAGAGGTTAGTGAAGGATTAGTAGTCAAATATACTCTTAATAAGATTGAACAAAATCATAATGACACCTGAAAATGGCGCCAAAACATTTGATAGCTGCCGAGGCTACCAAATTTTAATCAAATTATAATTGAATTACTAGAACTACTTGCAGCATAAGGTAACACCAGGTCAAGCCCATAGATCACTCCAATTATGAAACCAGATTAAGAGATTAATAAACAAGGGGGAAAGAAGTTTACAAGATTAACAACAAAAACATAAAGCAATTAAAGAAGAGAAAACAGAATTACGAAATAACCAATCCAAGAGAATTGTCCAATCTTGATTTTAATCCATCCTTGATCACTATAGGTCCATTCAATTATCAATCTAATCCTAGGTCTTAGATCACATCAAGAAGCCTCTTAGTGATCCACGGATCTTCCACTAGAAACGCTTCCATAATTCAATTAATTAAGGTTAGACAAATTAAGCATCTATCCAAAACTCGAATTAACTTAAAAATAGAGATCCAAGCATGCTAAACATTTCATCAAACACCTTCAATGCCTTGTTTAGTCTCTGAAATCCTCTCTTAGCATATGGTAATTACACAATTATCAAATGCAAAATTGTAATCAAATTAAGCACCTAATCAGAATTAGAAAAAGAGAAGAAGAAGAGAAACTAGATTAACAATTGAATGTAAATAATTAAAACAAAATCTCAAGATTAAGCATCAAGAATGTTCAATCCCTTAGATTGATTAAAGGCCCTACTCCTCCATGAATGGGAGGGAAGAACTCAGAAAAATAAGAGAAAATCTAGAGAGAAGGAATAGAAGAGAGAAAGATCTAGATCTAGAGAGAGGATGAAAAATGTGGAAAGAAAACTGAGTCTCAGACTTCTGCTTCTAACCCTAATAACTACACCCTAATTTGGCTTCATATGATTATAAATGTATTAGTTACAAAGCTGGGTCCATTTCAGAATCATTGGACCCAAGTCCCATGTCAATTAGAGGCTTACAACTCAAGTTATGTCCATTTAAGTGACATAAACTCGTCAACAACTCATCTCTATTTTCCAGCTTCAATTTCATAGCCAAAATGATGTAGTTTAGCTTAGGAGTCTCGTAAGAGTTGTTGCTTTGGATCCTAGCTTTCATTTGGTCTTAGGTTGACATCCATTGCATTCTTGTAACTTAAGATATGGGCCAATAAGTTCGCAAAGGTAAAGCTGTCAGGATCAGCATTCTGGCTATTGATTCAACTTCAAATTAAATTATCCAAATATGTGATTCATCTCCCAAGCTCTTCATAAAACTTGTAGAAATTTATCTTAGATTTCCTACAATACTAGAATCATATCAATTAGATACTTGAAACTCAGATTATAGCCAAATTACTAAACACTGCTCAACAGACAATTTAAGACTAATTCATGCAATAATTCACACAATGTTCCAATTAGGCTCAATATCATAAAATGTGACAAAACCAATTTAATTAAGCTAAATTGAAACTCACAATACCAAGTGAGAGGATCATTAAATGAATAAAATATATTACTATCAAGGATACCTGCTCATTCTAGGAACCTAAATGTTCCCTGTAATCCGCTATGGTTAGGAGGAAAAACTCATCCTCATTCTAGTTGTAACATTTTGGCTCTCTGAGCATTTAGTACTAGTCCTCATCCAAAAGGACTTTTGGACTTTCCTATTATCTCCTTTGGCTAATGATGGTACACATCATTTAGGTTACTGCACATTGGAAGACCAAGCAAAACATCATACATACATACTTAGCTCAATTAAGAACTAAGATGTTTACTAGGAACTAGTTTAGTATATTATTCTGTGGTAAATAGAGGGAAAGCTCATCCTCACATTACACGTATCCTGAAACTACCGAGAAGCTAGGGCATGAATCTAGGCTCAAAAGAACCTTTACGAACTTCCCAATTATCTCCCTTGGCCTTGACTGAATCCTTGTTTAAAGAACCTCTCGAACTCCTTATTTATCTCCCTTGGCCTACATGATTGTGCACAACAACATCAAAGTATACTCACAATGATCAATACTACTAGATCATTCCCACATACATACATCTAGACAAGTATAAGATACTTATCTTGGTTGTATTAAGTATTCGTTCTTATCACATCTCTACTAGTAGCCTAAGTTATACTAGAGTGTTTAAGGTCCCAGATACCTATTTTAGCAATTCCTAACTCATGGAAAGCTTAAGGACTTAAACTCTCATACTAAACTTTGTATTTGAGGAGAGTAAATCCCACTCATCTTACAATTTCAACTCATCTTTACGAATAAAGGTGTTATTACATAATTATGCTATACTTCATGAATATGACAAACTTACTAGTCACCATTCATCTTATTATGTATTTAGTAATGTAGAAGATCCCACTTGCCTAGAGAACTCAATATATCAAACATCCCTTCACTAAGGAGCTAAGTACACAACTCCATCTCCACTCAAAAGAATCTAGTTCAAGAATGGTTAGCAAATACA
Source organism: Ormosia semicastrata (assembly GCA_029884595.1). NCBI lineage: Eukaryota > Viridiplantae > Streptophyta > Magnoliopsida > Fabales > Fabaceae > Ormosia > Ormosia semicastrata. The sequence goes on from JAQQTO010000060.1 coordinate 86,435,945, forward strand.
ACACTTTGTTGCTTAAGGGTCTAGGTACCTTCCTAAGGTAATCCACTATTCTTGGATATCATAAGGTTCATACATTTCTCATACTTACTAGTTGATAATTTCCCTCTTGAAATATCCTTATTTGTGTCGTCAAACACCTTAGGAAACATATACAAATGATTCTAACTAGTGCAGAACTTCAAAACATCAAAAATGACATTTTTGAAAGTTCTGGGCCTCACGCCGTGACATAGACTTGGCACTCCACGATGCCCTGCTCTCGGATTTTATACTAATGCAACCCACGCCTTGGCGTGGCCTCCTCATGTCACGGCGCACATAGCCAAACTAAGCTCACGCCTTAGTGTGGCCTCCCCAAGCCACTTCGCGCATAGTAGAAACTGGATTCTACAAAATTCTATAGCATCTGAGTTCTGTTCCATTGGAACTCTATTTACTTCCAATAATTCAAGATTAGTTTCCTTGTGATTTCTAACATCAATCTAGGCCCCTAAACTTATTGCAACTGTCATACAACCTCTTGATTCATCTAGGCATAGATTTAGGTCCAAAACTACATTAACTCCAACCATTACCAAGTTCCTCATCTATGAACCAAAAATGATTTATCTTAAGCCACAAATGGCAATCTAGCTCTTGCTAAGTTGGAACAATACTAACTTAGTCCTTGGAAATAAGAACCAAGTCAAAATCATGGATTTAGCTATCTAAACCCTTTTTCCCATTCATGATAACCTAAGTTCATTCAAGATGAAAAAACAAGGAATAAATGAATAGAAACCCCTTACCTCTTATATAGATGATCCACATTCAAGCTTGAGCTTTGATCTTTGATCTTCCCTTGGTCTCCCTTCTTTTCCCCCTTTCCTTTCTCTCCTTTGGTTCCCTTCTCCTTTCTTCCTTTTGCTTTTCCTTTTCTTTTCTTCTCCAGTAACTTTTGCCACTTTTAATTGTGAGAGAGAAATGAGAGAATGACCATTATATCCCTCGGATATTTTGCTGGAACTTCCTTATCTGCTAAGAACACTTAGATTCCTCTGAGTCCAATTTTCCAACTTCCTACAAGTTTGAAATAAATCCTAAGATTCATAAAAAATCTTATTTCACCTTTATCTTATTTTTCCATATCTGCTGGGGGGTCAATCCAGCACTAAAAGCACGACCAATATGCCTAAAAATATCAAATTAATTTTGATTACCTTGAAATTTTAACTACACCTTGTTTCATGTTTTTGTGACCTAGAAATAACTTATCCATATTTATTTCTCTCATCTACGCAATTTATGCCTTTTACTGAGTCATTTTAAGCTACTTTTCAACTTCGGGACTGCAACTAAGTGCCTAAACGAACTCAATTTGTCATAAAACTTCACTGTTAACATAAGTCAAATGCTACCTTTTGTGCACATAAACAAGTTTAAAATATTATTAAGGCTATTACATTTCTCTCCTCCTTTTAAAATTTTATCCCCAAAATTGCTCACCTCATGCAAACAACTCTAGGTAAACTTACCTTACATGAGATTCCATCTCCCAAGTAACTTTTTTTGTACCAGCTTCTCCCAACCAAACCTTCACTAGAGGAAATCTGCTTACCTCTGAGCTCTTGACCCCTTTGTTTGTGGATGGTAAGCTATACTAAAACTTAACTTAGTTTTGAACTTCTTATGCAAGGCTTCCCATAAACTAGATGTGAATCTAGAATCCCTATCAGATACTACATTCACTGGGATTCAATGCAATCTAACTATCTCCTTCAAAAGTAGTTAAACTACTTTATCTAGATAATAGGTAACTTTACTTGGCAAAAAAGTGAGCAGATTACTTAATCTATCCACCTTTACCTACAGCTCAACATATTCTATTATGTTCTTTAACATTCTAAGCCACCAAACCATCTTCTTAACTCTTGCAATATCTTAGTAGCCCCTAGATAGATGGTATACATACTCCTGTGAGCTTCCCATGGGATCTCTTCCTTGATTTTTGACTTTCTTAGAATTCAAAGTCTGTCTCTAAACTTCGACATCCCATCATTTGCCATAACAAAATCCCTGTTGGGTTCCTAAGAAGATCTGCTTGCTACTGTCCCTTAGAGTTTTATCCTCCCTTTGAGCTTTTTAAATCTGAGTCCTTAAGCCTTTTACTATGTCCACCTTGCTCACTGAGAGATTACATGTCATCACAGTCACCGCGAGACTCAAATTCCTAAAACTCTCAAGAAATTCACTCTCTTGGACTATCATCTAGGACATTTGTAAGAATTTCCTACTTAGTGCATTGGCCACTACATTGGCCTTACTCAGATGATATTGTAAGTCATGGTTATAAACCTTGATAAACTCCATCCATTTGTTCTGATATCCCGTTAGACTTGATCTAAGCAAGAATATTCAGTATTGACAATGTTACTACTAGCAACCAAACCCATAATATTCATATAAATAAATAATTATGGAGAGCCACATACCAACAGTTATATATATATACATCACAGCCTCAAAAGGGCATACTATTATACATAACTCAAAACAAACTAAGCAAATATAAAATATATATAAGCCCAGTCCACAACAGCATCTATATTATGCTAGTCCTCATACATCTTCTTCTTCCCTTTCAAAGAACTTGCACCTGGATTTACATGGCAACACAATCGGGGTGAGAAATCACATATCTCAGTAGAACTATTCCAATACCATCATTTTATACAATCATATAGATTACTTAGCCATAAAGTTAACACTTCAATCACAGAAGTACGCAATTGCCCATACAATTGCAATGTCATGATTTCATATCATGGTGGCAACCGCCCATACAATTGTCATGTTATGCCTAATTATGTCTAATGTGTATGTCTGTGCAAGTCCTAAAAGTGAATTCAATTTAAAGATGCCATGAGCCCTCAAACTTATTGAGGATATTACCCACCTCAACTACTCTAGGATATATTATGATATGTCATGGATTATCAGGCATAGTAAGGATATGACTCACCTACACTACCCATCAATACAAACAGAGGATATTACTCACGTCACAGTTCTACAATTTATAAGGAGGATATTACTCACCTCCACTAACCAACAATCATGATGAGGAAATACTTAGCTCAATATAATGAAGAATTACTTACCTCACTATTCAATCAATATAAAGAGGATATTATTCACCTCCTTACTCAATGACATGGAGAAGATATTACTTATCTCAATATGTTTCATAGTCAAATCATGCAAAATAATCACTAATTACCTACAATAATTAGCATCACAATTGATTTATATGCATCTTAAAATTACTTCATCAAATACTCCTAAAAGTACTTTAACACTCTTAAAAGAGCATACACGAGTGATTCCAACACTTAGGGAAACTCATTTCCTCAATTCATCATAATACACAAAATATGTATATATAGACATGTCTGATTATTTCTCATAATTAACATTACAAATCAACTTGATTCAACATAATCACTCTTCATTAAATACTCTTATTAGAGTCTTACTACTCATTAAGAAGCATAAAAGAAATCATCACATAAGTGAACCCATTCATTTTCCTCAAATAGAGGTTGTGTTCTGTTCTATCCAGCGAAGGGCGCTCAGGCATTTCCCCTGGGGCACTTAGGTGCTTAGGTGGCAGAGCATCTTCCATGTTCTTACCAGCGATGAGTGCTCAGGCGCTCATACAAGGTCGCTTAGGTGCTCCTCGCATAGCAATACGCGAATTCCTCTATAGGTTGAGGGCGTCCAGGCGCTCTATGTTTGGTGAAATCCGCAATTGCATGGGTCAACAAGTAATATATGAGAGTTAGAGTATCGTGTCCCAAGGGATTGATAATTAGAGAAATGCTAAACTTAACTAATTTTCACAAAATCTTATCCAAACAAATGAAATATGAGAGAGTTTTGTAATTAAAATAACAACTTAGAAGAATTAAAATAGGAGAGCACCAAACACTAAATTCACAAGAGAAAGATGGGAATGAAAAAAGGGCCTAGGGGTCCCTATTCACTTACTATTTCAATGAACAACTTGCAATTCACAAGCATCTAACAATGAGTTGGTTTTGTTAGCTAAAACAGGTAATAGATAAAAGCTTATATCTTGGACAATTACCCATGTGAAACCTAGTTAATCCACTATGTGTCCATGTGAATTAGCATAAGAATCACTCATTGAGACCAATTATCAAACACTCGCTATGCATGACTAATGGGTATCTGTCCATGCCATTAGCTAATCAACACACTCAACCCAATAGAATGTAATTGAATAAGCATCAACCAAACCATATCCATATTCACAACACCCTATTTCTAGTTTAATTGGAATACTAAAATCATGCAATTGATGGTCAATCAATAACAAGCATTAAGCATAGATATGGAAGAACAAAACCAATTTCATTGAAAGAATACTCAACCAATTTATAAGATATTCCAATCCATAGCAAGATCCTAGAGAGCCCCTAGATTAGAGTTTAGTTACACATAATGAAAGAAGAGAAAACTAATGGAGTTATGAAACCCATCAAATTACAAATCAAGAGAGAAAAGGGGAAGAATGAACAATAATGGTGAGAATCCAATGCTTGATCTTCCTCCTTAATCTTGATTCTTCACTTGAATCACTTCTATCTTCCAAAGTTTTCTCCTCCTCTCCCTTTCTCTATGAAATTCGTGCTTGGTGACAACCCAAGATGCTCCCTCAAGTCCTAAAAATCAGATATTAAGGGCTAATTTCACGAACCAGGATTTTTTCCACGCCTAGGCGTGGTTATGAATCACATGCTTGCATATGCTAATCATGCCTAGGCATAGCTTTTCCACGCCTAGGCGTGGGTGTCTCTGTCTGAAATTCTTGAAAACCTGAGACTGGCACGCCTAGGCTTGGCTTCTCCACGCCTAGGCGTGGACGTCTCTGTCTGAAATTCCTGAAAACCTGAGAGTGCCATGCCTAGGCGTAGGTTGCCAGCCCTTCCTTCTCTCTTGCATCCTTCTTCATTTTTGAGCTCCTCTTTGCTTCCTTATCCCTTCCAAGGTCTTTCCTTCTTGAATACCTACATCAAGTCAATGCCAAAGTCCATCAAATCATGATTAATCCAAATTCTTTAAACAAAATCCTCAAAAATTCAATTCTCTATCATTTGAGTTAACAAGCTTAAATCATTAAAGTCATACATGAATTGAACCTTTGGCCTATAAAACTTAATGATAGCATGCTTATATACATTCAAATTCAATTGAAATAACTTCATTTCCAGAAGTTATCACACCTCCAAACCTAAAGATTTGCTAGTCCTCGAGCAAACTAATCCAAGCAAGGGAAGAAGTAATACACTCCAATAAAAAGAATAGAAAACATGGGATAAATTGAACTAGAGCATGTCCAGCTTCCAATCATCATTTATACCCTCAGAAATCTCTTCTCATCCTCACACAAGGTTCACACATGCAAGAAATTTCCAAACTCATGTGTTTAAGACCCTTTCCAAATCTTGAAGAGCAAGATGGATGAATTTATAAAATGCACATGCACTCTTAAAAGAATGTCTTTCATCCCTTTCTCCACTAATGTAGGCAACACAAAATCAAAGATCATAAGGGTCTTTTAAGCTTGTAATGTGAGCCTAAGGGTAATGGTTAAGAAAGAAGGGGAATGATTTAAATTCAAATATCAAACACATAATCACACATTTCCATTGAATCAAGCCAAGCTTGTACAATGCACAAACGAAATCCAAAATGAAGAATCAACCCTCTTTATTCCATTTTCTCATCATTTTCTTTTCTTTTTTTATTCTTTTTGATTTTCTTTTATTTTCTTTTATATATATATATATATATATATATATATATATATATATATATATATATATATATATATATATATATATTTCTAAGAACATATGTACATATTTATTTTTATTGCAAAAGGGCTTCAATTTACACAACAACCCACTTATTTTTTTATATATTTTTTTAATAAGAGTTGATTACCAAATATTCCTCGATTCTTGGTATCATGCAAAACACTTTGGCTCAAACCAACAAAAATGCCCAATCATGTGTTCAACAAAGAACCTGTAATGATGGTAAGATATTTTCTTTTCACAAGCATAGTTGAAGGGGAGGAGAGTGTGGGTTTTAAGAAAGAAAAATTAGGTCACACACACGCACATTAAGCTTCAAAGGGGGTACTAAGGAACTCATTCAGTTAAGGTTGGCTTGAAATGCCCAATCGGTCCAAAGAATTGCCCTAGTCATTTCTTCAAAAATATGCATTACCTAGGATTTCACCTCAAAAGGGAATCAGACAAGCCTTAAAAAATGCTAAACTTAACCAATTTCCACAAAATCTTATCCAAGCAAACAAAATGTGAAAGAGGTTTGTAATTAAAATAACAACTTAAAGGAATTAAAACAAGAAAGCACCAAACACAAAATTCACAAGAGAAAGATGAGAATGAAAAAAAGGCCTAGGGGTCCCTATTCACTTGCTATTTCAATGAATAACTTGTAATTCACAAGCATCTAACAATGAGTTGGTTTTGTTAGCTAAAACAAGCAATAGATAAAAGCTTATGTCTAGGATAATTACCCATGTGAAACTTAGTTAATCCACTATGTGTCCATGTGAATTAACATAAGAATCACTCATTGAGATCAATTATCAAACACTTACTATGCATGACTAATGGGTATGTGTCCATCCCATTAGCTAATCAACACACTCAACCCAATAGAATGTAATTAAATAAGCATTAACCAAACCATATCCATATTCACAACACCCTATTTCTAGTTCAATTGGAATACTAAAATCATGCAATTGATGGCCAATCAATAACAAGCATTAAGCATAGATATGGAAGAACAGAACCAATTTCAAAGAAAGAATACTCAACCAATTTACAAGATATTCCAATCGATAGCAAGATCCCTAGAGAACCCCTAGATTAGAGTTTCGTTACACATCATGAAAGAGGAGAAAACTAATAGAGTTATGAAACCCATCAAATTACAAATCAAGAGAGAAAAGGGGAAGAATGAATAAGAATGGTGAGAATCCAATGCTTGATCTTCCTCCTTGATCTTGATTCTTCACTTGAATCACTTCTATCTTCCAAGGTTTTCTCCTTCTCTCCCTTTCTCTATGAAGTTCGTGCTTAGTGACAACCCAAGATGCTCCGTCAAGTCCCAAAAATCTGATATTAAGGGTTAATTTTGCGGACCACGATTTTTCCCACACCTAGGCGTGGTTATGAATCATGTGCTTGCTTGTGCTAATCACGCCTAGGCGTGGGTGTCTCTGTCTGAAATTCCTGAAAACCTGAGAGTGCCACACCTAGGCTTAGCTTTTCATGCCTAGGCGCGGACATCTCTGTCTGAAATTCCTAAAAACCTGAGAGTGCTATGCCTAGGCATGGATTTGTCACGCCTAGGCATGGGTTGGCAGCCCTTCTTTCTCTCTTGCATCCTTCTTCATTTGAGCTCCTCTTTGCTTCCTTATCCCTTCCAAGGTCTTTCCTTCTTGAATACCTACGTCAAGACAATGCCAAAGTCCATCAAATCATGATCAATCCAAATTCTTTAAACAAAATCCTCTAAGATTCAATTCTCAATCATTTGAGTTAACAAGCTTAAATCATTAAAGTCATGCATGAATTGAACATTTGGCCTATCAAACTTAAGGATAGCATGCTCATATACATTCAAATTCAAGTGAAATAACTTCATTTCCAGAAGTTATCACTCTACTCAGGGCACCTAGGCACCGGTCGCCCAAAACAAAATCTGCAGAATTTTGCAGATGGAGTTACTGTTCCATTGAGGAACAAAGGTGCTCCACACCCTCAAATCTCAAATCCACTTGGTTTCTTACCTCAAGTAAGATCTATTAACATACTAAAACTTTTAAACCACTTTAATTTCATTCAATCATACCACTTTGTGAATTATAATCCTCACTTAACCTAAACCCCCAAATATGACCTAAAAGGGAATCAAGGCATCCAAGTGATGAAAAATTCATCGTAAACACATCCACAAATCAGTTTCTTACTCAACGAAACTATCCTCATCAAGATTCAACTCAAGAATCACAAAATCATTCTTCAAAACTCCATTCCATCATTAAGCCCCTCAAGAACCAAAATGAAAGAAATGAATTCAAACAGTCCAAACAAGGTTTCCCCCTACCTCAATAGCCAGAAAAGAAGTCTGAAAGCAGCTCCTCTCCACCACTAAACTCTTCCTCCTATTTGTTTGAAGATGGACCTCCTATAGCTCCTTGGTTGGTTCTCCTTTAGTGCCTTCCTGTTGCAGCTATGAGAGAGATATGAGAAATGAGAAAATATCTCACTTTGGTGACATGTAAAGGCTAAGGCAGCCACTAACCAACCATGTGATCACTCGGTCACTTAAGTGACTACACTACTATACTCAATCTGTTAAGAACACTTGGATTTCACCAAATCTAATTTTTCAACTTCCAACAAGTTTCAAATAAATCCTAAGATTCATAAGAAATCTTGTTTCACCATTTTCATAAATTTCTATATCTGCTGGAGGTCAATTTGGCACTAAAACATACAACTAGTATGCTTAAAAATTCCAAACTAACTCCGATTAGCCTCAAACTTTAACCACATCTACTTCCACACATTTATGACCTAGAAACAAGTTCTCCACACTTATTTCTATTAACTAAGCAGTTTAAGTCAAAATCGAGGCTAAAAATAGCTATATTCCACACAAAGTGCTACAGCAAAATGACTAAACGTGCTCAAATAGTCACAAAAATTTATAGGCATGACAAACTAATATTAGGCTATCTCTGTAATTACAAGTCTATCATGATTATCTAGGGTGTTACAGCTTCTCCCTCTACATATTGGTAAAGTGTTTTACTCACATCTTTACCCTCACAAGGTGCTTCTTTCACTCCTTTATCTCACAACTCCATCCTTAGCAAAGTGTTTTTCTCATTCCTTTACAAGGTCAAGGGGCTTATCTCGCTCTCTAAGTTAGGTTATTTGTGCCATGGTTTATCTTTAACTAATAAAGGAACCATCTCTTTACTTATACTCCATTTCATCTCAACTTAAGAAGACACTAGAGTATTTCTATAAAACTTGTGTATTTAACTCAACTCTAACTACAAGAGAGTAAATCATGCCTTTGTGATAAGTATAACTTTCTCGTCAAACTTAGCCATATACTGGCCATCTAACATGCCACTTTATCTAGGTCTTATGAACTCTATATCCTTGGCATTCTGTTGGTTCTTAGGGTAGTATTTATCTAAAAAGGAATTCCTAAACACTCCCCAAGTAATCTAAGTGTCAAAAGTCTCAACAACTTTTTGGCACCTACTCACCAAAACTCTGCCTCCCTTACTAATATATAGGAGACAACCAAAACTCTCAGGTCATCTGAACAAACCTCAACTATAAAGATGTCCTCATTTTCTTAAGTCATCTCCCTATTCCAAACGGGTCTTACTTTCCCTTAAAGGATGTAGGGTTGGCCTTTCTAAACTTTGAGAGATTTGGGAGGTTTTGGTTCTCTACAACCATAACTTTATACATTAATTGTACTGGTGGTACTAGCTGCTGAGATGAAATTACTTTCATCACTTATAAAACTCTGTTTACGGTAGCAGTCTGCTCTCTCAAAGCAGTTGCCATCTCTATGAACACTTCAACCATATTAGTTGAACCTTCACTAGAAGAATTCCTATTTCTCCTAGTTCGCCTTGGTGAAGTAATGGTTCCTTATATACACTACGTGTGACCGTAACCATTAACACTCAAACCTAAGGCCTGTCATACAATTCTATCAACACATCTCACATAAAAGACAAGCAATGCATAACACTTAGCGAAAAACTCTAAACTTGCCTAAGCCTAGTTAGTCCATACCCCGACTCAGCAAGAAGAACTGCTCTGATACCAAAATGTAACATTCAAATACCATTACCCTAGTATAACTAATAATTATCGGGACAAACAGTAATACCTATGTTATTTCTTATTCAAACATTAACTAATCCATAATATTTATAAATAATTATGGAAAGCCATAAGAAAAATTATACACATAAACATCAATAGCCTCAAAGGCAAAGTGTTAAACATACAACTTTTACAATCACCCATACAATTGTATAACATATCAAAGCTATCTCACATCTACTTAATATTATAGTACTTGAACTTAATAACAATAAATTATGGTTCCTATAAGATATTAAATCTCTATTCAATATCAATAGAGCATTCACATGTCAGTGTTATGTAAAAGTTCACTAAACACAACACATAATCCATAAACTTAAGTCCCTTACTCATATGATAAGAATAACTGTCTACACTGTTGTAACATATCACAACTAGTTCATTCATAAACCTATTATAGGCATTATACGTATAACCTTTTTCTATAAATAAACTCACTAACTCTAAAAGTGGGATTAGCAATAAGCAATGAAGTCTCTACTCTATGCCACTCGAACATTTACATTTTCTTACTCTATGTAAATGTTCACTAAGTCAATCTCTAGCCTTAAACTCATAAGTATACAATCAATGATATTGAACAACTACCCATACAATTGTAAAATATCATCTACACAAGGCAACTACCCTTATAATTGCCAAGGAATAAGAAATGTATATGGATGCCATATGCTCGCATGTATGCAATGTTCATGAATAATAATTATGAAACGTAATGTGATTATATAAGTGTAGAATTAAGTGTGTGTGTGTGTGTCACTTGCATATTCCATGTTCTCTTTAAACTTATAGATAAGAAAATTGACTCTTCATACTTACCGGATAATGAGTAGGCTGGTTCCTGCTCACACTAGTGAGAGTACTATCTCCACTACATACAAACAAGTAATCCTGACAGCAACTAAGGCCAAATCCTCACTGAAAGATATTTTTGGACTTTCTCATCTATCTCCTTGTCTATATGATTGTACATCATTAAAGATCACTTTACATTGGAATTAGCAAGTAACAGGAAACTATGCAGCGTTCTGTATAACTCATACAAAACCACCACATTAACTCATCACATGATTCTCTCTAACCAAGTGAAGAACTAAACTCTAGCAAACATGTACTCTCAGTTCACTTGTAACTCATTAAGGAGCATATTTCATGTTTCTAGTTAAGTAATCATACTGATGATACTTGTATCTAGCTTACCTCTTTATCACACCATATGTGGTAAACTATGCCACCTTAGTGTACTCCAAGTCCTAGATACCTACTTTAAGCAATTCCTAACTTATGGAATATGCTTGAAGACTGGAACTTCTATAGTATCTCCAAACTAAGTCCATTCATGCATCACTAACTCCACTTTCTCTTTTAGGAGTAACTCATGCGCTATGGCAAGTGACTATTTCCAACTGAACTTAACTTACTTGTATCTAGTATACCCTATTCTCATTACCTCGTACGTGATATTAAATGCAACTATATGTTGGCTAAGGGTCTAGATACCTACCTAAGGCAATCCATTACTCTTGGTTGCACTAAGGTCTTTTACTTTTTCATATATGCAAGATGGTCTTTCTATCTTAGAAATACCCCTATTAGTATCTCAACACACTCTACAAGGCATATAAAAGGGATTCTAACAAGTAGGGAAACTCAATTCATCAAAAATAACATCCTTGAAAACTCTCGGAACCCGCGCTAGGCGCAGCTCTGTCACGCCTCGACGCCTAGCTTTCTGCCTCTCTCACGCCTAGGCGTGGTTCAGTCATAGCTAGGCGCCAAGCTCTTTGCCTCACCCACACCTCGGTGTGGTTCTCAGTCACACCGTGGCGGAAGCCTGCGATAGAGTTTTCTGTAGAATTCTGCAAAAAAATAGCATTGTTCCATTGATTTCAAATTTGTTCTTAACCTTCCAATCTTCAATTCTAAGTGTTTTTCAACCCTAATAATGGTCTCTAATCATGTCAGAATCATTAAACACTAAATTCAACTCATCAAACATGGATTTACACTCAATCAAAGAAGGAAAATACCATTTACCAACTTAAGCTTCAAAGTGGCCTATGGACATCTACCAAGCAAAAACAAGCTACCATGCATCCAAAAAGCTACAAATACCCTAACTCAGCTCTTGAAACTATAAACCAAGCCAAGAACATAGATTTTCTCATCAAATTAATTTCTTACTATTCATGTGACCTAACTTGAACCATAGAAAAAAATAGAGGAAAGTGATGAAGTTTAAGGTTAGAATCCCCTACCTCTAGTAGACAAGATGATCCTCAAGCTTTTCTTTATAATCTTCTAGTTCCTCTTGGCTTCTCCTCCTCTTTCCCCTCTTCTTTATCCCCTTACGTTTTCTATTTCTATTTGTTTTATCTCCAGCCGAGAGAAAGAGAGAAAAATAAGGAAGACAAGTCAACCTTTGGCACTTCTAAGGCCACTTAAGCCATACTGAAACTTTATATCTACTAAGGATACTTGAATTTGTTGGGAATTTTACGGATACAACACGCAACGGAAAACAGGGATTCCCACCGAGGATCCATGCGAAAAAGCCATAATCTGAGTTTTTAAATGATTTACCTCTTGGAGCGTGAAACACCAACACCGTAATAGAAATGATGTCTCTGCGGTATCCACACGAACAGACTCACGAACGTCCAACATCCGCAAAGAGGAGCGTCATGTCTCTCACACAGTGCTAGCTGCGAAGAGAAGAGAAGAAACCTGTCGCTCACTCACTCACTTTTTCTATAGGTGCAGCTAGGGTTCTGAATTGCGTATCTTAGTAGCCCCTTAGCAGTACTATTTATAATAGTGACTCCTTAAGTGAGTGTGAGCAGCAGCAAGGTAAGCTGTGCAACCCTAGACCCATCTGTTATGAGTCTGGCCCATATTTGAATCCGAGTCCAACTTAGATCCATTGCTCCAATTTTAGTCTGCTCTATGTGTGTGACCCTGCAGGTTCTTATTACGTTGGCAGTAATATTAAAATCCCATTTTAATGTTACAAGCAGTGAGCGGTATCTAGTAACACATCGCTACTACCCAAGTAATAAGAATGTCAGTGATTTGACATAACCTTTCCGTGACCAATGTTTCCGTGTTGTTTAGTCCCTTAGTCAATATATCTAGATTGAACACAAGGCATGGAATGCGTCACCCTTGTATAGTCCAATCATTCATTCCCTGATATTCGAGTAGACTTTGTAACAAGAAATGAGATCCATATCTCATATTGACTCATTTGAGCATGGCCATGCATTTCGCAGTCTCACTCAATCAGGGAGCCCGAAGATATCGCTCCTGTTATGTAGGAGTGACAAATCCCATCTAGGTCACTCACATCCCTCTGCATGATTTGCGGTATGTCCAATAACTAACTTTATAACCACCTTGTTACAGATGACGTTTGATGGTATTAAAACACACAACTCCTCATGTAGGAATCGTAGTGATTTCAGGTCAAAGGACCACAGACACCATTGTCACTATGAGAATCGCTTATGACACTCACGTAACGATCCATGTAGCATTCTCATGGTGGGTCAGTCCAGTACATCATTACTCTAATGTGTACCCATGTGAAGACTTGATATCTCATATCCATGACCCATGAGATGTGGTCATCAGTCTATGCACATACTAGTCTCAATGTATTATTATTGTCCTAATTAATAATAATACTTGACTAGGGACATTTAAAAATAGTGTTGTAACCAAAAGGATCTCACGATCAAGTCATCCACTTGATGTCCTATGGCATCAAACTTACTATTCTAAGGACTTTACTATGTTTATCAAAAAAGAACACAATAAATGAAATGCCTCATATATAAAATAGCATAATAGAATGTATGTAAATACAGAAAATGTATTGGCCTCTAGGGCATACACCAACAATCTCCCACTTGCACTAGAGCCAATTAGGCATATATCTAATGCCTAAAGACCTAGTGTGACCCTCATGCTTCATTTGTGCAAGAGGCTTCGTCGAGTGGATCAAGCAATGTTATCATCTGTTGGTACTCTGCATATCTTTACATCTCCTCTATCAATGATCTCTCGAATGAGATGGAAGCGCCTAAGTATATGTTTGGATCACTGGTGAGATCTAGGCTCCTTAGCTTGTGCAATGGCTCCATTATTATCACAATAGAGGTCCACTGGGTCCACAATGCTAGGAATAGTGCCAAGTTTAGTAATGAACTTCCTGATCCAAATGGCCTCCTTTGCTGCATTGGAGGCAGCAATATACTCAGCCTCTGTGGTAGAATCGGTGACTGCCTCCTATTTTGAACTTTTCCAGCTCACAACCCCACCATTTAGGCAAAAATCATAACCCGATTGCGATCTGGAGTCGTCCTTATCAGTTTAGAAGCTAGCATCAGTGTAACCTTTTACAACTAGCTCTTCCTTGCCTCTATATACCAAGAACGAATCCTTAGTCCTTCTCAAGTACTTAGGGATGTTCTTGATAGCAGTCCAGTGACTCTCACCGGGATTAGACTGGTACCTACTCGTTATGCTCAAAGCATACGAGATGTCTGGTCGAGCACATAACATGGCATACATGATAGATCCAATTGCAGATGCATATGGAATCTTGCTCATGCGATCCCTCTCATCCTGGATGGAAGGGGATTGAGCCTTAGATAGGCTTACACCATGTGACATAAGCAAGAGTCCTTTCTTGGATTCATGCATGTTAAATCATCTTAACACTTTGTCTATGTATGTACTCTGACTTAGGCCAAGCAGTCTCAGCGATCTATCTCTATAGATCCTGATACCTAATACATAGGTGGCTTCACCCAAGTCCTTCATAGAGAAGCAGTTCCCTAACCAAGTCTTTACGGACTATAGGGTAGGGATATCATTTCCAATAAGTAGTATGTCATCTACATACAATACCAGAAAGACAATAGTGCTCCCACTAACCTTCTTGTAGACACAAGATTCTTCTTCATTTTTTATGAAACCAACTATTTTATTGTATCATCAAAACGAAGATTCCAACTTCTAGAAGCTTGCTTCAATCCATAAATAGATCGTTGCAACTTGCATACTTTTCTAGCATCCTCTGGAGTGGCAAAACCCTCAGGTTGTGTCATGTACACATCTTCGAGAAGATTTCCATTAAGGAAAGTAGTTTTGACATCCATTTACCAGATTTCATAATCATGGTATGCTGCAACAGCAAGCAAGATCCGGCAGGATTTAAGCATCGCAACTGCGAAAAAAGTCTCATCATAGTCTACACCATGAATTTGTTTGAAACCTTTAGCCACCAATCGTGCCTTAAAGGTATGCACATTACCATCCATGTCGATTTTCTTCTTGAAAACCCACTTGCACCCAATGGGTTTTACCCCTTCAGGTGGGTCAACCAAGGTCCATACCTGGTTGGCATACATGGATTCCATTTCAGATCTCATGGCCTTAAGCTATTTCTCAGATTCTGGGCCAATAATGGCTTCCTGGTAAGTCACAGGCTCATCTTGATCCATGAGCAATACGTCACCTTGTTGGGTCATGAGAAATCCATATCTCTCTGGTTGATAACGTATCCTGTTAGACCTACGCAGGTCTTGTGCTACTAGAGCAGGTTGCTGTTCCACAACATTTTGTGGAGGCTGCTCTATTTCCACCATTGGTTCATTGCTGCTTTTTGAAACTTGAATTTCTTCAAGTTCTACTTTTCTCCCACTGGTTCCTTTGGAGATAAACTCCCTTTCTAGAAACACAGCTGTCCGTGCGATAAACACTTTGCCTTCGGTAGGATTATAGAAAAAGTATCCCTTGGTTTCCTTTGGATACCCTACAAAGAAGTATTTATCTGATTTAGGTCCAAGCTTATCAGAGACTTGACGTTTCACATATGCTTTGAGCCCCAAATCTTCAAGAAAGACATACTGGGCCGTCTCCTAGTCCATATCTCATATAGTGTCTTTTGAACTGTCTTAGATGGAACACGGTTAAGTGTGAAAGCTACTGTTAATAGAGCATGTCCCTAGAAGGAGCCTGGAAGGTTTGCATGACTCATCATGGATCGGACCATGTCCAATAAGGTCCGATTCCTCCTTTCAGAGACATCATTCCATTGTGGTGTTCCTGGTGGAGTGAGTTGAGATATTATCCCACACTCTTTCAGATGATCATCAGACTGTTGGCTTAAGTATTCTCCTCCTTGATCTGATCGAAGGATTTTAATACTCTTGCCAAGTTGGTTTTGTACTTCATTCTTGAACTCTTTAAACTTTTCAAAGGATTCTGATTTGTGCTTCATAAGATATACAAATCCATATCTACTGAAATCATCAGTAAATGTAATGAAGTATTGAAAACCGCCTCTAGCAACTGTGTTTAGTGGCCCACATACATCACTATGTATAAGGCCTAAAAGATCACTAGCCCTTTCACCTTGTCCAGTTTATGGGGCCTTTGTCATCTTCCCCAATAAATAAGATTCACATATCTCATATGGTTCAAAATCAAATGAGTCCAAGAATCCATCTTTATGGAGTTTGGAGATGCGTTTCTCATTTATGTGGCCCAAACTACAATGCCAGAGAAAAGTTGGGTTCAGATCGTTTTATTTAAACCTCTTTGTATTTATGTTATAAATGGGCGTTTCGAAATCAAGTACATAAAGTCCATTACTCAATTGTGCACTACCATAAAAAATATCATTCATATAAATAGAACAACACTTGTCCTTTATAATAAAAGAAAAACCTTTCTTGTCCAAATAAGAAACAGAAATGATATTCCTACTAATAGCAGACACAAAATAGCAGTTCTCTAACTCTATTACAAGCCCAGTGGGCAAAGATAATAAATAAGTCCCTACAGCTAATGCAGCAACCTTTGCTCCATTTCCCACTCGTAGGTTGACTTCGCCCTTCGTCAATGGTCTACTGCTCTTTAGATCCTACACATTTACACAAATGTGAGATCCACATCCAGTATCTAATACCCAAGATGCAGAAGTAGATAAATTGACTTCAATAACAAAAATACCTGAAGTGGAAGTCACACTTCCCTTCTTCTTTTTGAGCTTCTCCAGGAACTTGGTACAGTTCCTCTTCCAATGTCCGGTCTGACTGCAATGGAAGCATGTACCTTCCTTAGCCACTCCACCCACTGGATTCAAGCCTGAAGTGCTGGGCTTGGACTTATCCTTGCCCTTGCCCTTCCAGTTGTCCTTGGGTTTTTTCTGCTGTTTCTTGCCCTTATTCTTTTGGACCATTAGTATGGCCTTCCCTTTACCTTTGTTGATGTTCTGCTCAGTAGTTCTCAACATGCCTAGCAGATCTGGTAGTGATTTTTCAATCTCATTCATGTTGTAGTTCATGATAAATTGACTAAAACTTTTCGGCAACGATTGCAGGACTAAGTCAGTGGCCAACTCTTGGTCCAAAGGAAAATCGAGTCTCTCTAGGTTTTCAATGTACCCAATCATCTTGAGTACATGAGCACTAATAGGGCTTCCTTCTACCAGCTTGCAGTGAAACAGTGCTTTAGAGACCTCGAATCTCTCATGCCTGGCCTGCTGTTGATAAAGCTTCTTAAGGTGTACGATCATATCGTATGCATCCTTGTTCTCATGTTGCTTTTGGAGCTCAGAGTTCATGGTGGCCAACATTAGACATCCAATGTCCAAGGCATCATCTTGATGCTTCTTATAAGCATCTCTTTCAGTTCTAGGGGCATTAGCAGTAGGTGGCTCAGGAATAGGCTGTTCCAAAATATACAACTTTTTCTCTTGCTTGAGGACAATCCTCAAATTCCTGTACCAGTCTAGAAAATTCGTTCCCCAGACAGCTTGTCCTTCTCAAGGACGGATCGCAATGATAAAGTACCCTATGTGTTTGTTGCCATGGTAATCTATTAACAGAAATATGCAAAATATAAGTATCATGCCATAAACATATTTAATGAGGTCTTTTAAATTAAATATGCCTCCCACTATTTTATTCAAGTCAATGACCCTCAGAATTGAATCAGAAAATCCCATCGTAAGATTTCCTAGTGGGCCAAGATCCATATTTCACCTAGTTTTGAGTCAGCTTTGGCTGATCACCCAAAATTCAGTTATTTAGGTAGGAAACACTTTCCAATTACATCACATGTAACTCTTGGATAGTTGGGTGAATAACACTTATTCTAATCCATCTAATGGACTAAAGCCCAACTTCATGCCTCTAAGCCTTTAATCCTATTGAAATGGCCTAGTTAAGTCAGACCCAATGGTTGGCAGTTGGATATTACCTTTATCCCATCGCGTCTTACTAATATAGATAAAGGCATCCTGCTTTGGCAGACCTGCACTTGATCGATACTAGTCTTGATGAGTGCCACACATTGGAAGGCATCACATAATGACTTAATATTTGCTTTGAGGGAATTTTTATTATTATTAGATCTCACCATTTATTAAATTGTTTATCATACCATAAACATTATCCGTGCATCTCATACATATAAAGCAAATAAAAGTGACATGGTTATGGCCCCTAAGAGAGTAGCATTAATTAAGGCAGCTTCACCAAGCGTTTCCCATCAACGTCCTCACTTGATGCCGTCTTCTTATAGAAACCTCTTTTACATTCGAGGGGAGTTAGGTGAGAAGAGAATGTACAATCATAATGTAGAGAGAAAGGCACGACACGCAGGTCGTATTTATTAAAACCAAAAGGCATAAAAAGAAGACTAAGGCCATAACCATGCACCATGCATCACAAAGAACATATAAACTCATAACAATAATACATAATTATTTTTCGTGAGTTATAAAAGGATAGAAAATATTGCGTTTTTGAATAACACATTACGTAGAGGTAGCATGGGGGTTCCACTGCGTGAAACCCTAAGCCTGAACAACATGAACACTTCATGTGACACGGGGAACCCTTGCGCCATCGTTCAACACTTGAACCTCTGGCGCCTCCTTGATGGCTTGACATCAACACTTGATGCTGTTGCCGCATAATAAGAATAGGGTTTCCAAAACCCCTTACGCTGCGCCTCTTGTGCAAAAATAAGGATTCCACAACCCCTGCTGCCACAAAACAAGAACAAGGTTTCCCAAACCCTTACGCCACGTATTGAGAATAAGGATTCCATAACACTGTACGTATCACATACATACCAGAAAACTTCGCAAAAACATACATCTTAAAACAAAACAGTTTTCACAAAACATATGAACATCCTCAAGAAGTTTTTGAAAACAACATCACAGTTTTGCATACAACATAAGAAACAGAATATGTTTTCGTAAAGGGTTTCATACGATTTTCAGAAATAACATATTAAAGATCATATCTTTTGTCAAAAAGAAGAATAGAAAACATGTTATCTAATGCAAACAAAAACAGAAAACCGAATCATGGTTTCGCAAGACGCTCTGATACCACTGTTGGGAATTTTGGGGATACAACACGCAGTAAAAAATAGGGATTCCCACCGAGGATCCATGCGAAAAAGTCATAATCCGAGTTTTTAAATGATTTATCTCTTGGAGCGTGAAACACCAACACCGTAATAGAAACGATGTCTCTGCGATATCCACACGAACAGACTCACGAACGTCCAACATCCGCAAAGACGAGTGTCACGTCTCTCACACAGTGCTAGCTGCGAAGAGAAAAGAAGAAACCTGTCGCTCCCTCACTCACTTTTTCTGTAGGTGCGGCTAGGGTTCTGAATTGCGTATCTTAGCAGCCCCTTAGCTGTACTATTTATAATAGTGACTGCCTTAAGTGAGTGTGAGCAGCAGCAAGGTAAGCTATATAACCCTAGACCCATCTATTATGAGTCTGACCCATATTTGAATCTGAGTCCAACTTGGATCTATTGCTCCAATTTTAGTCTGCTCTATGTGTGTGACCCTGCAGGTTCTTATTATGCTGGCAGTAATATTAAAATCCCATTTTAATATTACAAGTAGTGAGCGGTATCTAGCAACACATCGCTGCTACCCAAGTAATAAGAATATCAGTGATTTGACATAACCTTTCTGTGACCAATGTTTCCGTGTTGTTTAGTCCCTTTGTTAAGATATTTAGATTGAACACGAGGCATGGAATGCGTCACCCTTGTATAGTCCAATCATTTGTTTCCTGATATCGAGTAGACTTTGTAACAACAAATGAGATCAATATCTCATATTGACTCATTTGAGCATGGTCATGCATTTCGCAGTCTCACTCAATCAGGGGGCCCGGAGATATCGTTCCTGTTATGTAGGAGTGACAAATCCCATCTAGGTCACTCACATCCCTCTACATGATTTGTGGTATGTCCAATAACCAACTTTATAATCACCTTGTTACAGATGACATTTGATGGTATTAAAACACACAACTCCTCATGTAGGAATCGTAGTAATTTCAGGTCAAAGGACCACAGACACCATTGTCACTATGAGAATCGCTTATGACACTCACGTAACGATCCATGTAGCGTTCTCATGGTGGGTCAGTCCAGTACATCATTACTCTAATGTGTACCCATGTGAAGACTTGATATCTCATATCCATGACCCGTGAGATGTGGTCATCAGTCTATGCACATACTAGTCTCAATGTATTATTGTTGTTCTAATTAACAATAATACTTGACTAGGGACATTTAAGAATAGTGTTGTAACCAAAAGGATCTCACGATCAAGTCATCCACTTGATGTCCTATGGCATCAAACTTACTATTCTAAGGACTTTATTATGTTTATCAAAAAGAACTCAATAAATGAAATGCCTCATATATAAAATAGCATAATAGAATGTATGTAAATATAGAAAATGTATTGGCCTCTAGGGTATACATCAACAGAATTATGCTAAATCAAGTTTCCTAACTTCTTACAACTTTAGAATAAATATAGAAATCTTCTAATTTATTGTTTCACCATTATTCTATTTTTACATATCTGTTACTAGTCAATTTGACATTAAATGCATATCCAGCATGCCTAAAAATATTAAACTAACTCTGATTATTCTCAAATTTTAACTACATCCTCTTCCACCTATTTGTGACTTAGAAACAAACTCTCTAGGCTTATTTCCCTATACTTAACAATTTATGCTACTATCTGAGTCATTTTATGCTATTTTTCACATTTTGGGCTGCAACAAAGTGCCTAAACTAACTCAATTTATCACAAAATTAAGCAGACATGCTAATCAAGTGTTATGCTACCTTTGTAACCATAAACTAGTCTTGCCATGTAAATCTAGGTGAAGGCTCTTCAAAGAAAAAGAAGCTAAAAGACTAGTGTAGCTCTAGTTTTATGGTTTTTAGTTCAAAACTTGTATTTTATTATACTTGTTTTGTAGTGTACAAAGAGTTATGTATTAGTTTATGCCTTTTGAGAGGCTAATGTTGTATATATATGTATGCATGTTTTCGTATTTCATAAGGCTCTCTGTAATGACTTGATTTGTGAATATGGATATATTTATATGTGATTACGTAAGTAGTGGCGTTGTTAGTGTTGTTTATCTTTGTGCATGCTATATATGTAAAGATATCAGTAATAGGGTGTTACGTATCATAAGATGACATCTGTCCTTGGGAGAGCACAAATATAAATAAGATTGCTTAAATAAAGTTATTGCAAAGGTTCAAGTTTCGTACTAACTTTGCCTAAGTGTTATCTCGACCTGTGTAGAAAAAATGACCGTCAAAAGCAAGCTGGTCTTAGGATTGACAAAAAGGAGGCTAGGTGAAATTGAATTAATTATTGCTTTTTAAAATTTTTGAAAACTTGAGGTTAAGAGAAATCCAATTATGAATTGGGTAGAGAGATAAGTTTAGCCATGGATTAAATAAATAATGGCTAAATCTTTTGAGGTCACAATTAATTAGGTCGACATATCAACTGGGTTATTCAAATCTTAACTGCTTTGTTGAATTGGCTAACTTATCTAAGAACTTAAATTTGTGGTGAGACATTTCGTGATTGGAAAAGATTAAATTAGTTATCAGAGTTAGATTGTTAATTTGGCCATTTATCTACTAGTCTGGTGGAAGTGACTAATTGAACTTTTTTTTTCAACCAGCGATAGGAATTTATCTCAGATTTGTCAGAATGAAGGTAATAATTAAGATTTAATTTATTCAACAAAAATATAAAGAGAATGGAAATTATATTGATATGTTAACAAATTATAATATTTCAGAAAGGCACAAATTACAAAGAAAAGGTCTAAACTTTGTTTCTAGGTTACAATCTAAAGTTCTGGGCATACTATGAAGAATACTTCCAAAGGTGGAAAGAAGCTAATGCCATCACTAGTTGAACTCCTTTGGTTGAACTACACCTAGCTTGTGAAGCAAAGTAATTAGTAGGGTTGAGCAACTTCTATTCTCAGACTCTGACCCTTCCTACCATCTAAACATATCTAAAGTGACTTGTATCCCAAGAAGGCCAAGGATGTAGAAACGTGCACATAGACTACGTCTGATGCAATTAATCATCTAATGAAGGCTGGTGAGCTACTGGACCGTGGGGCAAGGGGCTATACCAAACCCTCATATATATGGTCAGAAAAGTATTTTGGGTTGGCCATAGTCCTTTTGAAGGAATCTTTGGAGATCTCATTGGCCTCAACCAATGAATATGCATGGATAGAAGAGTATCGCATTGTCAAAAAGACTTGAGATGGAAGCCATTTTTGAAGAATCTTGAGGAAGAGGAACTTGTGGATGAAAAGTGTTTGTAGAGAGGGAGAAGAAAAAGGCATTCTGATCGTTGCTATCTTGGAATGGAATGAGAGTTTCATCTTGAACTCTTTATAAGGAAAGATGTGCATGCTTGTTGGTAAGCCAAGAGGTGCAAGGATTGAATGTAGTTAACAAACATGCACTTAACATTAAAGTCGCACTGTTTTCTGAAAAAGCATTTATATGTGTGGCCATTTCGTCTAGCCACTCAAATGCTACACTTAGGGTGCATTTGTTGGGAATGAAATAAAAATTATTTATTTAGCACACATAGATAATATGTTGCACATGAAAATATGTGACGCAAGGCAATATTGAGGCTGCTAAAGAAGTGCTAAGTGGATAATAAAGCAATCGGTCGATAGTACTGATGTTGTCGAATTGGGAAATGCTGATGTTGCCTAAATATCAAAGAAATTGTTTAAGTATTGTCATAAAAAATCAAGTATAGAAGCAATTTTGGTGGTATTAAAGCTACCTGACCAAAGATAGTACTAATGCTATCTTAGAGATTTGACATTAATAATGTTGTCAAACATTTAGATAAGTGGTTATACTGAAGTTATCATAAGGTCGACGAGCCTAGCAATCATGGTCGATAACTATATTTTGGAGTCATAATTGAAATGGTGCATAGCAACAATACTCATATTATTGAAGAAAAGTCCAAAATACACTAAATCTTAGAACTACATTTGTTATGTTGCAAAGGGCAATATTGATGTTGTCAATGAGAAGTTCTAAAAAGGCTTAAATCTTAAGAGCACATGACAAGCATGTGACTTTTAGAAAATCTTCAATTATATAAGTGCTAGTCATAAGCCAAATTCCACGATAAGGAGTTATCCCCACTATTTTCCATTCAGGCGAACATGGCTTAACAATGAAGATATTTAGGGAAGTTATGTGTTGATGGAAGAGAGGTGGTAACCGCAAGGGACGAGATACGCAATCTCAATATGCATCAGATTATGACAGAATCATTGGATGTTAGGAGTGGTTACTACATTTATCTATAAATAGGGGGTCTTGGTAAGATTGCAAAAGGTCCTAAATATTCTACACTCCTCACCCACAAGAGGAAAACGAGTTACTAGTAACAATCCTTTTCATTTTCATTGTTTGGATTGGCTTACCTTTATCTAGATTTCAACTTCAAACTTAGGAGTAATTTGTAGAGTATAACTTGTACTCAAGCTATGCTTGGAATTATGTTATGTGTACTTTTCATTCGGTGCATGCTTGAACACAATCATACACGTGTATTATTGAATATCATGAATGTTGACAATAACGCAAAACTACCATATATGTTTGACTATAAAGAACTCTTAAGAAAGAGTAAGGTTACCCTCTCTATTCTAATTAAAGGGACCAAATCCCAAAGCTTTTAAGACACCAGTCAACTTCATAGGCCACATAAGATCATGAATACTTTGCTTGGAAACAGGCATTTATCCTTTGAATTGGGGGAAACTTTTAATAATGCTTTTATGAGTTCGAGTTTAGCATATACTAGGAGAATTTTTTGAAAATTATTTGGAGTTTGTTTGGAATGTAAAAAAGTTGGAAATGATTTGATTTGTAAATCAAATCATGTGTTTGGAGCGTTAATAAATAAGAAATGACTTGATTTCTAAAATTTCATAGATTTCATTCCTTTTGATTTATAAATTCCATCAAATTTGATAGGATTTGCTAGGATTTAAGATAGATAGACTATTTTGCCTTTACTAACTATCACTAACTATCTTTTATAAGGGTAAAAATGTAAAACAATAAATTCAAATCAAATCAATTTCTATTTTAATAAGTTCCAAACATAAGAAAATGATTTACAAATGTATTTATATCTCATTTTTTAATAATAAGTTTCAAACATAAAAATTTATTTTTAAATCAAATCAAATCAAATTAAATCATTTCAATTTTAGGTGATTCCAAACATAACCTTAGGAGAATCATTCCAGGTTGTGGTTTGAACAGGTAGACCCTGTTGCTCCCTATCTTTTTTCTTCTTAAGTAAATCTTCATTTTAGTCCTTTAAAGATATAGGTGATATTGAATTGGTCATCTAAAGAAATTAAGTTAATATGCGTCAATTTAGTCCCACAAATAGGCCCGAGCATGGTTCGGTTTGATTTAAAGAACCAAACTAAACCATTTTAAAACCAGAAATACAGTTTGGTAATTTTGAACTGAATTACATTCATTTAACTGAAAATTAATTAAACTATTATAAACTGATTTTTCTAGTTCAGTTTATCGATTAATTGGTTCAAACAAAAACCAAACACAAAAATTCAGACTTTAGAGATAAACCACTGGTTGGCTATTTGTAACACCCTTGTGGGGATATCACATTCTTAATGCAATAAAAATAAAATAAAATAAAATTCTTACCCAAGTTGTAAAACGTTTGGTATATATATAATATGAGTTGTAAAATTTTTCCTTTTATACTTAATAACATTAAAATAAAAATAACACGGAACACAGAATAAGACAAAACATAATCACACCATAATATACATATGATTTTTGTCTTAAGTATATAAATAATTTACAACTACAAATATTTAATCAAAACAATAAAAAGTCAGCATAATACTAAAACATAACATGCCCAAGTGCACATCACAGATTCCTAACACTCCAAAGAATCACTCTCAGAGAGATCATCGGATAGCAGAAATCCAGGATGTCTCGCAGCTCTACGGACCTGAGTCCGTGCTGTCGACTCACTACTAAGCTCACTAGACGCATGGAAAATCCCTTCCCAATAACGCCTAAGAGTCAAAGGCAACTCAAGATGTAAATACAGAGTAGTAGTAAAGATAATCTCCCCATCAAACTCTCTACACAAAGACACAGTCAGACTCCCACATAAACTACCGATCCTCTATCCTCACGTCGTCGCCAGGCCTCTGATCCTCCGTGAAAATCAAGTCTCACAAAACCGAAGAATCCAGGCAACGCCATGATCACACGGTCAATCCAGATGGTAAGGGTGATCTAACGGCTCGCTGTCCTCGCAATGCTCACTCGGCTGGCACTCGTCCGAATACTGAATATCAAGAGGCTGTCCCTCTTCCTCTTCCTCAAACTGTTTACAGAATATAATAATAATACAGAGAAATACGTATAGAGAGGTGAGATAATCTACATCATTACCCGCATGACAATAAAGAAAACGACAATACAAACAAATATCACAATAACACATACCAGTATATCACATATAGTACCCTAAATTAACACATCATACATGCTATCACAGGTTATAGTAAAACATTTAAAATACAGATAATGAATGCTAACGCACACTAACTCATTCCTACTCCATGGAGCTAAACACAGACATCAGAGAGAATGATCTGAAAAGAACTAATAGTACCTCAGGCTGCCCAACCCAACTATTACACTGTCCAACGTCGTGTCTATAGTCCACAGTCCAAAACATCGTGTAGTAATACATAGTCCAATACATCGTGCACTACAGGCATTGTACTAAATACTCTCCACAAGATCTCGATTAAGAATAGTGTTTGTCAAGATCATTAGCGTGTTACTCGTTATCACGGCCCAGAGGCGCTACCAACTGTCCACATGTGGGATTCTCCGCACACTAATGCCTCCAAGTTCAATTAATGAACCACACTACGCCTATCACACCCACAACACGGTGTAATTCATCTCGTCAATCAATCGCCAATTATTAACCAAATTGACACAACTCTCAATGTATGATTTAGAATCAAAATTACAAAAATACCCTTAATCTCGATATATTACCATATTTATGAAAATACTCTCAGTCTCAATATTCCAATATATAGTATGTCTCCACTTGACAGTACTATTTCTCAACATGTCCGGGTCCACCACTTTGGCTCGACAGTAAAACTCACTGTTCCATTTAGTCGCGTGGAAATTTTATCGTGTTTTCACAATCGCATCATTTTTACAAATGTTCTTATATCGCGTAAATATATTTTGATGTTTTTGAACATCGCGTAATGTTTTAAAATCATTTTCTCAATCGCGTAAGATTTTTGAATCATTTTCTTGACCATATAGCTTAAAAATCATTATTTCAAATATGTGTAAGCCATTGCTAGTACCTTTAAACTACGTAGAATATTTTTCATACGTTATAAATATATTATGGAACCTTTTCATTTTATTTGTCTGATTTTAATAAATTTTGACAGCATTTTGCTTAGAAAATCAGTATATGGTATTTTTGATGTTTTTCTCTAAATACTATTCATTTTAACCTTACCCAATAGTTACATCTTGAAACTTGCTAACGCGCTTCAAAACTCAAAGAGTGAGCTCTACGTTAGTATTTTTCAAGTGTTCTCTTTAATTCTTACTTATAATAAATCCTTCTAATTTAAAATTCTAATTAGCTACTTAATCTACCTTAGAAAATAACTTTGGAATTCAATTGTACATTAAATGGCATGTTGGCCATAATAAACCTATCCTTCACAACTAATCATTAAATCATTTCCTTACTTCTAAATTATTTCCAAACTCATTATTTTACCTACATTCATTAATCATTGTTTTAGAAAATGGTTGAGAACATTTTAGTTCTCTTTTTCTTGGAGAAGCAGTGAGCCTCTTTTGTGTTCTATGGAACACTCATACAATCCTTGCATGTTATTCACATCCTACATTAATAATTATATATCTATAAGCACATGCAATATACTTTTAAAGCTATAGACATGCTTGCAAATAAAATCAACCACAAATAGGAAAGCATTAAACAATCACACAAATGAATCCTTATGGATTCTTCACACACATACAATCCATTTTCTCATCACCGCACAAGGTTGATGAGATTAAATCTCCCTCTTACCTCTTGAAGACAAGGATCTCCTCCTCTCCTCCTCTCCTTTGATTTTCGTGTAGCCCTCAAAATAAATCCCTAAAATTCTTAAACAATTAACAAAATCACATACAAAGCTTAATAATGATAAACCATGGAACAATCATGGTTTAGAAAATCACAAACTAAATTTTAAACCATAAAAACCAAAGTTTACCTTTAGGGAAGTAAACAAAAGCTTGGATTTTGAAGTAAAAGGAGTAGGTTTTTGACAAAACCTTCTAAATGAAAAGTGCTTAGGAGGTAATTTAGGTTTAGGAAAAGCTAAGAGATAAAATTATAGAAGATAGGTGGTGGTATTGGGTGCTTGGGCCGAAAACTAGAGAGAAAATGGAAGGAAAAGTGTGCTTAGGTTCTTGGGAATTTTGAGAGAAAATAAACTAAGCTTTTTAGATGAGTGAAAAAAATGAATAATGAGAGTGAATGAAGTGGTGCAGCCGTGTGGTAGCTTGTAGGTAATATTAGGAGATAAGTTTGATATTAAAATATCATGGTGTGTTCATATTAGGAAGCATATGGCCTATGGTCATCATTTGATCATCAAATGGTCACAAAAGACCATTCAAGAAGCATGGAGAAGCCTCCCAAAGCTCTTGGCCGTGTGGCCTTAATGGGATTAGGGACTTGGTTTGATTTTAATTAAACTTAATCACATGCTAATTAAATGACTAGTTCAATAGGTTAGGTTTCCTAACCACACTTAATTAACATTCTAATTACATAACTAATTAATTAAATATATAATTACATATATCATAGCTTCTAAATAAAATTAGAATATCTAATTAGTAATTAGAATATAACTAATCAATAACTAGGTTTGCTTACTTAGTTCCTTAATTAGGTAATTAGATTAACCAAATTAGGTTTAATTAGCTACTAAGTGAAAGTCAAGCCACTATATTTGACTCAATCCTAACCATTGAATTTAACTTTGTTTCCTATCCATTGATTTAATCTAAGGTGGATATCACTTAGTGATTTTATTAGAATTGTTCTCACACCATTGATTTGATCAACGATTATGATAAAAAACATCTTAATCAAACTTTTCATCCAATGGTCCTTAATGAAGTCCATGCCTCTTTATTTGACCAATTCTTATTGGTTTAGAATTTTCAAGCCACTTTCGTTGACTTGATCCTATTGGCTTAGAATTTAGTCCAGTCAAAATCGTTGACTACTACTCTAAACGTAGGTCCCACAGACTTTTCAGGGTCTATGGTCATTTTGGAGCAGATTTCTACTATTTTTGAGACAGTAGGTACTGTCAAATAAAATAATATTATAATAATATAAAATTATTTTATTGTACAGTTAAATCCTAAAAATTAAAAGATTAATATATATATCACTCGGAATTGGGTTTAGTAAGATCTCCCAGTCCCGAATAATTAAAATAAGATTTTTTCGATCAGAAAATTATTATTTTCCTGACCCGGAGCAAATCACACAAAACAATCAAAAACAGTATCAGAACAATCAAATTATTTTTATATTGCACAAAAAACACAAAATAGTGTAATTCTGTCAGTTCTGTAACATAGTCTAAAATTTGGGGTGTTACACTATTGGTGGAGAAGGATTAGAGGCTCCCTTGAATGACGATGGCACGGGCATAAAGATGGTAACAACGATGGTGGCAGAGACAGGCAGCGTGCATCATCACCATCACTGGAGCTAAGGTAGCATGCGACATCTAGGCAATGCTCGGAGGGGAAGGTGGAGAGGCTTCAAATATTAGGGTGACATCGAGGTGGCTTGTAGATTTAATTTTGAGATCTAAGATTGAGTTTCAAATTGAGGCAATATGTAGATTTGAGTTACAAATTAGGGGCTAAGTTGTAGATTTGAGATCAAATTGTAGTTCGAGGTGGCGTGTAGATTCGGTTTCGCACTCTCTGTTGAAATGGCATTGCAGATCAACAAGGTTGAGTTGTATATTTGAGGTCTTCGCACTCTCCTCTATGATGACATTATAGATCGAGTTGTAGATCAACGATGGCATTGTAGAATAGGTCGAGTTGTGATGGCTTTGCTAGTCGAGATGCAAATTAGAGGTCATTGACGGAAAATGGATGCCATTGATGGCAATAACTTCTCTCATATTCATTTGCTTTTTTTTTTAAACATAAAATTCAGTTGGTTACCACTGGGTGTGTGAATATTACTTTTGTTTTGGATTGGAATCAAGTTCAATTTGGTTAACCAATATTTTTTGGTAAAGAAGATTCCATTTGGTTATCTTTTTGGATTTAGTTAATCAATTTGTTTATGCTAATTATTAACTGATCCATTTCAACAAAAAGATAATCGAATTACTTTCAAACTAGTTTAAACAATTCAGTCCTTTTTGGTTAGTGCATTTTGATTTTACATGTTTAGTCTACTTCATGGATATTTTGCCCACCCCTACCCACAAATATAGACAGTAAGTAATGCCACAATTATCCTTTCTATTATGAGTTGAGAATTCAAGTGTGAGATCCAACTAAATATGTAGGTAAAAGAAATCTCACATTGAAAGGAAATGGACAAAGTGAGGACTTTATAAGTGGAACGACACATAAACCTATTGCTTTAAAATTTTGGGTTTAGATTTGGTGTTAGACCCAATATTATGGTAGTTCTTCAAACCCACTGGTTGAAAATCATGTAACATCCTCTTTTTTGCATGTTAGACTAATTTATGATTACAAAGGTAGCATAACACTTGTTTGACATGTCTAATAATTTTTGTGTCAAACTGAGTTAGTTTAGGCACTTTATTGCAACCTAGAGTGTGAAAAGTTACTTAAAATGACTCAGATAGTAGCATAAATGGCTAAGTTGAGGGACATAAATCTAGAGAATTTGTTTTTAAGTCACAAATAGGTGTAGGAGGATGTAGTTAAAATTTGAGAATAATCAGAGTTAGGTTAATATTTTTAGGCATACTGGCTGTGCATTTAATGCCAAATTAACTAGCAGCAGATATGGAAAAATAAGATAATGGTGAAACAATAATTTAGAAGAATCCTAGTATTTATTTTAAACTTTTTGGAAGTTGAAAAACTTGATTTTGTTAAATCTAAGTGCTTTTAGTAGATCAGGAAGTATCAGTGAAATATTTAAGTGATATAAGTCATATATTACAGCCCCTTATATTGACTTCTAATAGCTAATATTTCACTCACTTTCCACTCTTTTTCACTCACTTTTCTCTCACAAAACAGCAATGGCAGCAGCAGAAAATAAGGAAACTAAGGAGGAAAAACTTAAGGAGGAAGAGGAAAGGAGAAAGAAAGTGAAAGGCAAAGTAAAGATTGAACAACTACCATCACAAAGGACTTGAGGTAGGAGATTCTAACCTTAATATTCATTCTTTTCCTTCATCTATTCTAAGTTTGAAGTTAGGTTACATAGATGGAGAAAATGGGTTTGAGATGCAAAAATCTATTTTCTTTTATAGTTCTTGCTTTCATTGTTTGGATTGAGTTATTTTCTGCTTAATGGATGCAAGATGATTGATTTTATCTTTAGACAAAGTTGGTTAGTTCCTTAAGTTGGAACATAGGATTTAGGTTGGTGAGATTATCATTTTTGTCATTAATCCATACCTAAGTGACCTAATAATTTAAAAGAGTATTACAACATGTTTAGAGGTTGTTAGTGATGATAGGAACACTTAGAAGCCATTTTAGAATAATTGACTTTTGGTTTTTGGCTATGTTCCAATGGAACAGTAACCAATTCTATAGAATTTGTTGATATGTGACCAGCGCTCAAGCGCTGAGAGTTGAGTGCCTAGGCTTGCATAGCCTAGAGAGCTGATGCGTGTAGCAGGGCATTGGGCGCCTAGGCACTAGATGTTGAGCACCCAGGCACTAGCTACAGAACAGAACAGAGCAATGCTCTGCTCGGCCAGCGCCTAGGTGCCCCCTCTCTAGCACCTAGTATATGTTTAATAAGTGTGTCAAGACACTTTTAGGGATATTTCACAAAGGAAATAACCACCTAGTATATATGAACAAGTTTGAGTTTTGAAGTTATTTAAGAGTTATAGATGGCTTGAAATAGGTGTCTAGAGCTTAAGCATATTAGTATGGCTTAGAATACCACTTGTGCTGTGTTTGTAAGTTAAGCTAGATACAAGTTTGATAAGGAAGTTAGACTTATCATAGAGGCAAGATTCATTCTCTTATAGTCAAAGTTGAACTAATTATGCAAGTTTTTAGAGAAATACTCTATTACCTCATTAAGTTAGGTTGAAATAGAGTATTTTTTAAGAGTTGGTTCCTTTACTTGTTAAATTTGAACCATAGTACAATTAACCTGATTAAGGGAGTAAGATAAACTCCTTAACCATGCAAATGAGTGAGTTAAGCTCTTTGTTAAGGAGGTAATTGTGAAAGGAAAGTGTCAGTACAACACTTTACCTAAGACAAAGTAGTAAGCTAAGCTGTTTGTAAAGTAACATGAGGAGTATGATCAACCCTTATATAAGTGTAGTAAAGTGAGATAGACTTAGGATGAGTTAAATGCTAAGTTAGGCAATGAAGCGAGTTAAACAATTTGCCAAGTATAGTTGATGTTATACAGTTGTATAGGTGATTATGCAATATCGAGATAGTTTAGATTTCTATACATTATACAGTTGTATGGGCGATTGTATAATGTTGTTATTGTTTATATTTATATGCAATTTGCATTAATGAATGCCATGAGATACTTATAAATTATTCAGAATTTATACGTTCTCACCCCGTTTCTATGTTTCCATGGTAAAAGTAGGTCATGACCCGTGTAAAAGGTTAAAGAAAATGAAAAAAGAACAATAAGACTAGATAGTTTTAGTTTTTGTTATATGAACAACTCTTGTGCATTTTACTTTGTGTTGTAGTTTTGTTATATATATAACACTATGCCCTTTGAGGCTTTTGATGTATATATGTATGACCTCCTTTTATCATGGCTCCCCATGTTTAAATGTTTAATTATATAGGATTAGAATAATAGTAAGAATAGACGTAACATGATTAATGCTTTATATCTTTGTATATGTTGTTATATCGAGATTTTTGTATTAGGGTGTTACATTATAGTATCAGAGCAGTTCATCCTGTTGAGCCGGGGTATGGACTGACTATGCATATGCATGTTAGTAGTTTTGATGCGTGTTGTGCAGTTTTTGTCTTTTTTGTTAGATGTTTGCATAACTTGCATTTAGTTTGAATGTTATTAGCTACTATTGCACTATTACATGGTATTGAGACTAACCAACTCAATATTTAATGTCTTGTGTGTACAGGAAACTATGACTTCTCCTAGGCGAAGTAAAGGAAATGAGAATTCTTCCTATGAGAGCCCTAATATGGCTAAGGCTTTCATGGCAATGGCCAAAGCTATGCAAGATCAGATATCCATTACAAATAGAATGTTGGAGAGGTTGGAAGCAGATCGACCTCAATAACCAGTACCACCACCAGTTCATCCCGAGGAACCAGTCCAAAAGGTTCCAGTTGGAAGAAATTAGATCTTCAAAGATCTCTCGGAGTTCAGGAAGTCTACTCCATCATTCTACAGAGGTGAGTACGACCCAGTAAGAGCAGAGGGTTGGCTCAAGGAAATAGAGAAGATTTTCACAATTATGGCTTGCTCAGATAAGCAAAAAGTGTTATTTGCTTCCTATATGTTAAAGGGGGAGGCAGACGATTGGTGGACAGATGTTACAAAAGTTTTTAATGCATCAGGAACTTAGGTTACTTGGGAAATCTTCAAGGGATCTTTCCCAGAGAAGTTTTCCCCCCAGAACTTGCACAATTCAAAAGGGTTGGAGTTCTTGAAGCTAGAGTTGGGCAGCTTGTCGATTGGCCAGTATGTGGCCAAATTCAATGAGTTGTCAAAATTCTCATCCTATATCATATTCCACACAAATAAGAAGTGGAAGTGTGCGAAGTTTGCAGAAGGACTGAGAGAGGATATCCAGAGAGCCATCAGACCCTTTGAGATCCAAGACTTTGTGTCATTGGTGAACTAGTGTCGGATAGTGGAATCAGGTTATTTGCAACCCCAACCAGAGCAGAGAACACAGAACTTCCAAAAGAGAAAAGGTTTGATGACAAGAAAAGTATTCCTAAACCATGTTACCCATAAGATAAGGGTAAGCAGGTCCAAGGAGGAGTAAGGGGACTTAAATGTCCTAAGTGTGGGAGACAACATGGAGACAGGCCTTGCTTGGCAGGTAGTCAATTTGCTATGCATGTAGACAGTCAGGGCATATGTTTAGATATTGCCCACAGAAGCAGAAAACTGCTTTCACCCTTAAACCCTAAGTAGCAAGAAAATTTTATACTTTGAGCGGTAAAGAGGTGACCCAGTCTCCAAATCTGATTCAAGGTAAATGCATAATCTATAATCACCTTTAATTGTTTTATATGATTCAGGAGCATCCCACTCCTTTGTTTTCTATGATTGTGTGAAATTGCTAGATTTGCCTATGACAGACCTTCCTTTTAACTTATCTGTTTCCACTCCTACTAGTAAATCAGTCGCAACTTTTAAAGTTTATTTAGATTATTGTATAAAGTTAGAAGATAGGATATTGTTTGTGAATCTTATATATTTACCTTTGGTAGATATTGATGTTATTCTTGGCATGAATTGGTTATCCTCCAACCAAGTAGTTTTAAATTTTGTTGATAAAACCCTTTCAAACCAAGTAAATCACTGCTTAGAGGAGGCAGCTCAAGGGTATGTTCTTCTTTTCTCTCTTAGCACAGAGGTTGAGTAGTGTATAGATGATATATCAATAGTGAGGGAGTACCCAAAAGTATTCTCGAGAGATGTAGTGGAGTTACCACTCATGAGAAAAATAGAGTTTTCTACAAATTTAGTATTAGGGACAGGACCTATTTCTATAGCACCTTATAGGATGGCACCTCTAGAACTAGCAAAGCTTAAAAAGAAAATTGAGGAATTGCTAGAAAAATAATTCATTAGGCCAAGTGTTTCTCCTTTGGGAGCACCTGCGTTATTAGTAAAGAAGAAAGATGTGTTCAGAAATCCGTGAACATAAGCACAGTGGAAAAGGATTCCCACCAAGGATCCATGTGAAAAAGAGAACCATGAAATGTGATTTCTCAAATTTAACTCTTGAATCCAAATGAAAAATAATCAAGCAAATCTCTAGCACCACAGCAATGACAGTACCTCTACGTTGTCCACACGAACAAATTCACAAACGTCCAATGTCTGCGATCTTGGAGTCTCACGTTTCCTGCATAGTACTAGTTACGAAGAGAAGAGAAACTTGTCACTCTCTCAATCATTGTTTCTGTTAGGGTGCGGCTAGGGTTTGCAACTAATGCTCCTTGACATCCCCTTAGCAGAACTATTTATAATAGTGATTGCCTTATGCGAGTGAGAGTAGTAGTAGGTTGAGCAGTGCAACCTTAGACTCATTTGTTTTAAGTTTGGCCCATAATAAAACCCTAGTTCGACTTGGATTCTAATTGCTCCAAGTTAATTTGTTCTATGTGTGTGACCCTACAGGTTCTCATGACGTTAGTAGTAATATTAAAATCCCATTTTAATATTACAAGTAGTGAGTGGTATCTAGCAACATATCACTACTACCCAAGTAATGAGAATCTTAGTGATTTGACATAACCTTTCCATGACCAATGTGTCCGTATATTTTAGTCCCTTTGTCCAAAAATCTAGATTGAACATAAGGCATAGAATACATCACCCTTGTATTGTTCAATCTTCCATTTCCTGATACTCGAGTAGACTTAGTAATAACAAATGAGATCAATATCTCATATTGATTCATTTGAGCATGGCCACGCATTTCGTAGTCTCACTCAATCTGGGGCCCCGAAGATAACACACTCTTGTTATGGAGGAGGGACAAATCCTATCTAGGTCATTCACATCCCTTTGTATGATTCGCGGTATGTTCAATAACTAACTTTATAATCACCTTGTTACAGATGATATTTGATGGCATTAAAACATACAACTTCTCATATATGAATCGTAGTGATTTTAGGTTAAAGGACCATATATACCATTGTCACTTTAAGAATCACTTATGACAGTTACGTAACGATCCACATAGCATTCTCATGATGGGTCAATCCAATACATCCTTACTCTAATATGTATCCATGTGAAAACTTGATATCTTATATCCATGACCCGTGAGATATGGCCATCAGTCCACGCACATACTAGTCTCAATGCATTATTGTTGTCCTAATTAACAATAACACTTGACTAGGGACATATAAGAATAGTGTTTTGATTCTAGCTAATAGGATCTCACGATCAAGTCATCCACTTGATGTCCTATGGCATTAAACTTACTATTCTAAGGACTTTATTATGTTTATAATAAATAACATAATAAATGAAATGCCTCATGTATTAAATAAATAACATAATATAATGTATGTAAGTACGGTAAAAACAAAATTGGCCTTTAGGACATACACCAACAAGATGGTACTATGAGACTTTGCATAGATTATAGTCAATTAAATAGAGTAACCATCAAGAACAAGTATCCGTTGCCCAAGACAGAAGATCTGATGGATTAATTGAGGGGGGCATCAATGTTCTCAAAGATTGATCTAAGGTCGGGATATCACCAAATAAGGGTTAATGATGAGGATATTCCTAAAACTACTTTCAGGACTAGGTATAGGCATTATGAGTACCTCTTGAAGTCCTTTGGGTTGACAAATGCACCAGCAATAGTCATAGACTACATGAATAGGATTTTTAGACTATACCTAGATGAGTTTTAGTGGTGTTCATAGATGATATCCGAATCTATTCCTAAATAATGGAAGAACATGAGCCAGAAGTCAAAACAATCTTAGAGATCCTTAGGGAAAATAAACTATTTGTCAAGCTATCAAAGTATGAGTTTTGGCTTACAGAAGTTCAATTTCTGGGGCATGTGATCTCTCAAGGAGGGATTTTAGTAGACCCTAGTAAAGTTGAAGTAGTGTTGAAGTGGGAGAGATCCATTACTGTGACAGAGATTAGGATTTTTATTGGCCTAGCTAGGAATAGGAGATTCATTAGTGGATTCTCTCAGTTTGCACTACCCTTTACTACATTAATTAGGAAAGGAAGTACCTTTGTTTGGACTCAAGAGTATGAGGATAGTTTCCTAGAGCTTAAGATGAGGTTGACTACTACACCAGCTTTGGTGATTCCTAATCCACAAGAGAACTTTGAGGTGTTTTGTGATGCTTTAAAGATGGGCCTAGGGTGTGTTCTAATGCAACATAGGTGAGTAGTTGCTTATGCATCAAGACAGTTGAGGCCTCATGAGGAGAACTATCCCACTCATGATATGAAATTAGCAGCAGTAGTGTTTTCGGTAAAGATATGGAGACATTATCTTTACGAAGTTCAATTTGAGGTATTCAGCGACTATAAGAGTTTAAAATACATGTTTGATCAGAAGGAGCTAAACATGAGACAAAGAAGATGGATGAAGTTTTTAAAAGATTATACTTTGAGCTTAAGTATCACCCAAGTAAAGCCAATGTAGTGGCTGATGCACTAAGTAGGAAATCCCTATATGTGCCCCGGATGATGGTTCAAGAGGGTCAGCTTCTTGAGATGTTTAGAGACTTGAGTCTTAGGGTAACTGTGACACAACAAAGTCTCTTTATGAGTAGGGTGGACATAGTTAGTGACCTAAGAGCTCAAATTCTAGAATCTCAAAGCGAGGATGAAACCTTGAGTGAGATAAGAGAAAAAATCTTCTTACGGGATCAATTAGAGTTTGATATGGAAGATGATGGAGTGATTAAGTTTAGAAATAGACTTTGCATCCCAAGAAATTCTATAATCAAACAAAAGATCTTAGAGGAGGCTCATAGGAGTCAATACACCATCCATCCCAGAGCCACTAAGATGTATCAAGATTTAAGAAGGATGTTTTGGTGGCCAAGAATGAAGAAAGAAATAGAAGAGTTCGTGTCTAGGTGCTTGGTGTGCCAAAAAGTTAAGATAGAGCACCAAAAACCTTTAGGACCTCTCCAATTTTTAGCAATTCCTGAATGAAAATGAGAGCATCACAATAAATTTTGTGACAGGTTTTCCCAGTACTCATTTAGGATATGATACAATTTAGGTCATAGTGGATAGATTAACCAAGTCTGCTCACTTTTTGCCAATGAGAATAAACTACTACTTAGATAAACTAGCTCAGATGTATTTACAGGAGATAGTTAGGTTGCATAGAGTTCCCCTCAGTATAGTTTCATACAAAGATCTTAGATTTACATTTAGATTATGGGGAGCCTTGCAAAAGGCTTTCGAGACTAAGCTGAGTCTTAGCACAGTATACCACCGACAAATAGATAGAAAGTCAGTGAGGACTATCCAGACCCTAGAGGATATGCTCAAAGCATGTGTACTAGATCAGCATGATAGTTGGGATAGACTCTTGCCTTTAGTGGAATTCGCCTATAACAATAGTTATCATACCAGCATAGGAATAGCACTGTATGAGGCACTTTATGATACGAAGTGTAGGTCATCATTATGTTGGTATGAGGTTGGAGAGAAATCTGTTCTAGGACCTGAGTTAGTACAATAAACTTCAGAGCAAATAAGAGTAATCAGGGATAAGATGATTGTAGCTCAAAGTAGGCAAATGAGTTATGCTGATATGAGGAGAAGACCTCTAGAGTTTGAATAGGGTGAACATGTTTTCTCGAGAGTCACACCTGTAACTGGAATTGGTAGAGCATTGAGAATAAGGAAGTTAAACCCTTGTTTCATTGATCCCTATCAAATTCTAACAAGAGTCAGACCTATAGCCTACTAGATAGCCCTTTCACCCGGTTTTTTAAACCTTCATGATGTCTATCATGTATCCCAACTTAGAAAGTACAATCTAGATCCTTCACACATCATAAGAAATGAATCTATACAGTTAAGAGATGATTTGTCTTATGTAGTGCAACCAGTGAGGATTGTCGATAAAGGGGTCAAAGAGCTCAGAGGTAAGTAGATTCCCTTGGTGAAGGTCATATGGGGTGAAGCAGGCACAGAGGTGGCTAAAAGGGAGTTAGAGCCCTGTATGCAGCTTGATTATTCGGAGTTGTTTTTATTAGGTAAGCAATTTTAGGGACAAATTTTTTTTAAAAAAAAGGGAGAAATGTAACATCCTCTTTTTAGCATGTTAGACTAGTTTATGGTTACAAAGGTAGCATAACACTTGTTTGACATGTCTATTAATTTTTGTGACAAATTGAGTTAGTTTAGGCACTATGTTGCAACCTAGAGTGTGAAAAGTAACTTAAAATGACTCAGATAGGAGCATAAATGGATAAGTTGAGGGAAATAAATCTAGAGAATTTGTTTCTAACTCACAAATAGGTGTAGGAGGATGTAATTAAAATTTGAGAATAATCAGAGTTAATTTGGTATTTTTAGTCATACTGGTTGTATATTTAATATCGGATTAACTAGCAGCAGATATAGAAAAATAAGATAATGGTGAAACAATAATTTAAATGAATCCTAGTAATTATTCTAAACTTATTGGAAGTTGAAAAAATTGATTTAGCTAAATCTAAGTATTTTTAGCATATCACGAAGTATCAGTGAAATACTTAAGTGATATAAGTCATATACGGTAGCTGTAACGTCCCGAGACTGTCTGCAGGATCAATGAGTGTCCCCACAAACCAACACAAGTCTTTTCAGCGTACTTTGTCCTTATTCACACGCATCCTAAGAAGCTTCCCAAGAGGTCACCCATCTCATAAGTGCTCCAAGCCAAGCACGCTTAACTACAGAGTACTTATGTTCTTGGCTCCTGAAAAGAATATGCATCTTGTTGATATGGGTGGTGCAAATCAATTCCTTTAAGCCATCCTCAACTATGCAGTCCCATACCTGCACAGTCTCTGGATCCCTCTCATTCTGGTGTGTATTCAATTCATTCATGTGCCCCTCCGCCTAGAAGCCTGCCAAGAGCCGCTCCTTGTCCATGGTTCATCTTTTGCACCGGCGACCACTCCCTACCCTCGTCAGCCTCGGGTGTCACATGCCCACTAGCTTCCACATGGTTTGTCCCCGAACCAAACTGTATTAGGAGAAGTCACGCTCTGATAGCATTTGTAACATCCCGAGACTGCTTGCAAGATCGATGTGTCCCCACAAACTAACACGAGTCTTTTCAGCGTGCTTGATCCTCACTCACATGCATCCTAGGAAACTTCCCAGGAGGTCACCCATCCCATAAGTGCTCCTAGTCAAGCACGCTTAACTATGAAGTACTTATGTTCTTGGCTCCCGAAAA
Organism: Ormosia semicastrata; assembly: GCA_029884595.1. Classification (NCBI taxonomy): domain Eukaryota; kingdom Viridiplantae; phylum Streptophyta; class Magnoliopsida; order Fabales; family Fabaceae; genus Ormosia; species Ormosia semicastrata. Next base: position 86,475,942 of record JAQQTO010000060.1, read on the forward strand.
GAATATGCATCTTGTTGATATGGGTGGTCCTAATCAATTCGTTTAAGCTATCCTCAACTATGCAGTCCCATACCTGCACAGTCTCTGGATCTCTCTCATTCCGTTGTGTATTCAGTTCATTCATGTGTCCCTCCACCTAGAAGCCTGCCAGGAGTCGCTCCTTGTCTGTGGTTCATCTTTTGCACCGGCAACCACTTCCCGCCCTCGTCGGCCCTTGGTGTCACAGTAGCCCCTTATATTGACTTCCAATATCTAATATTTCACTCACTTTCCACTCTTTTTCACTCACTTCTCTCTCATGAAACAACAAGGGCAGTATTCAAAAGTAAGGAAATTAAAGAGGAAAAACTTAAGGAGGAAGAGGAAAGGAGAAAGAAAGGGAAAAGCAAAGCAAAGATTGAATAACTACCATCACAAAGGACTTGAGGTACGAGATTGTAACATTAAAACTCATTCTTTTCCTTCATCCATTCCAAGTTTGAAGTTAGGTTACATAGATTGAGAAAATGGGTTTGAGATGCAAAAATCTATTTTCTTTGATAGTTCTTGCTTTCATTGTTTAGACTGAGTTATTCCTGCTTAATGGATGCAAGATGATTGATTTTGTCTTTAGACAAAGTTGGTTAGTGCCTTAAGTTAGAACATATGATTTAGGTTGGTGAGATTATCATTTTTGTCATTAATCCATACCTAAGTGACCTAATAATTTAAATGAGTATTACAACATGTTTTGAGGTTGTTAGTGATGATAGGAATCACTTGGAAGCCATTTTAGAATGGCTGAATTTTAGTTATGTTCGAATGGAGCAATAACCAATTATACAGAATTTTACAGAATTTGCAGATATGCGACCAGTGCTCAATTACTGAGAGCGGAGCACCCAGGCGCATACAGCCCAGAGAGTTAATATGCGTAATAGGGCATTGGCCACCCATGCGCTAGATGCTGAGCGCCCAAGTGCCAGGTACAGAATAGAATAGAGCAATGCTCTACCCTACCAGCGGCTAGGTGTTGGTTCCAAAAATTGACAAAGGTCATTTTATGGGTAGTTTGAGCTTCTCAACCAGTTGGTATCCTTAGCAGATTCTTTCTTATATGTGTCAAGACACTTTTAGGGATATTTCACAAAGGAAATAACCACCTATTATATGAGAACAAGTTTGAAATTGTAAGTTATTCAAGAGTTATGGATGGCCTGGCATAGGTGTCTAGAGCCTTAAGCACATTAGTATGCTTAGAATACCACTTGTGTTGTGTATGTAAGTTAAGCTAGATACAAGTTTGATAAGGATGTTAGACTTATCATAGAGGCATGATTTATTCTCTTATAGTCAAAGTTGAACTAATTATGGAAGTTTTTAGAGAAATACTCTATTACCTCATTAAGTTAGGTTGAAATAGAGTATTATTTAGGAGTTGGTTCTTTTACTTGTTAAAGTTGAACCATAATACAATTAACCTAATTAAGGGAGTGAGATAAACCCCTTAACCATGCAAAGGAGTGAGTTAAGCTCTTTGTTAAGGAGGTAATTGTGAGAGGAAAGTGTCAGTACAACACTTTACCTAAGACAAAGTAGTGAGCTAAGTTGTTTGTAAAGTAACATAAGGAGTATGATCAACCCTTATGTAAGCGCAGTAAAGTGAGATAGACTTACTAACACGAATCTTAGGATGAGTTAAATCCTAAGTTAGGCAATGAAGCGAGTTAAGAAATTTGCCAAGTATAGTTGATATTATACAGTTATATGGGTAATTGTGTAATATCGAGATAGTTTAGATTTCTATACATTATACAGTTCTATGGGTGATTGTATAATGTTGTTATAATTTATATTTATATGCAATTTACATTAATGAATGCCATGAGATACTTGTAAATTACTGAGAATTTATATGTTCTCACCCCTTTCTATATTTTCAGGGTAAAAGTGAGTCAAGACCTTTGTAAAGGGTTAAAGAAAATGAAGAAAGAGCAACAAGACTAGATAGTTTTATTTTCTATTATATGAACAACTCTTGTATATTTTAGTTTGAGTTGTAGTTTTGTTGAATATCTAACACTATGCCCTTTGAAGCTTTTGATGTATATATGTATGACCTCCTGTTATCGTGGCACCCTATGTTTTAATGTTTAATTATATGGGATTAGAATAATAGTAAGAATAGAAGTGACATGATTAATGCTTTATATCTTTGTATATGTAGTTATATTGTGATATTTGTATTAGGGTATTACAGATCTCCTCGATGTTTGATGTGATATCACTTTGATTGTAGGACTAGATTAATGTCACCTAGGGACTAAATTGATGTTAACTTTTATTGGAGGACTGAATTGATATCATTTTCTATGATTAAGGGGCTAAATTAATAATAACTCTTTTTGGAGAACCAAATTGATGTTACTTGTATCTTTGAGGGACTAAGCTAAAGTTTACTCTCCTTTTTTATTTCTTCACTTGAAGTCGCAGTAAAAAGATATGCTTTGTTTTTTTTTTAAAGATGGGGTGTCTAAAAGCGTTACCTTAAAAAGTATTAATTTTTTTTATAACTACATGAATGATTGAATCATTGTCAAGCTAGTTTGCTTACACTTTTTCTTTTCTTTTTTTTTTTGGTCAAACAAAAGTTTATACCATAAATTAAAACCATGAGTGGATTATAACAGGTTAAGGTTCTAAAGTAACTCTACTTTCCTATTAATCTTTCTTGAAGGCTGGATGAGAATCGCATGGATCATGGGCATGGTCGGTGCAATATATTCTAAAGAATAAGTTGATTATTTAGTAAGACTTGTTGCAAAGTGAGATATGGTGAAAAAATTGAGATCTATAATGAAAAATTGACCTAAATTGGTAAGGTATATGCACTCTTCACCAAAAGAATGAACAAATCTTAAATTATTTAGTGGGAAAAGTGTTTTCAACCCCGTTAAACTTTGAATCACTTGCAAAATGCCATCACAAACTTTAAAGTTATCCTAATTAGTCCCCAAACTTTAACCATTGCACTAATAGATCCTTTTACCACTCTCTGTTAAAAGACTAATAGAAAGGTGACATGGTCAAACCTACATCATTCACCTATTCTAATCATATCTGTTTATTTTTTTAATCTCTCTTACCTAATTAACTCATCTCTAGAAATTTAAAAAAAACATAATTGTCTTAAAAAGCATGCTTTATTGCAAAGCTTAGGTGAATCTAGGGCTCAACTTCCTATATTTCAAAGCTCTGCCTATCCTAGTCGTAGGAGTGACTTAAAGGAAAACATGCTTTGCTTCTTGGAATTCTAGAGATTTCCTTCTCTGATCAGCATAACTTTTCTTCCTACTCTATGCAATTGTCATTCTATCCCTTATGAGCTTTATCTTTTCAGAAGTTTCCTGAACAAGATCAAGTCCAAGTAGGTTCTTCTTTCCCTGGAAGATCCTTTCCTTATGCTTTTGCAAAAACTCAACTAAACCTTAAGCTTCCTTGGTTTGACTTCTCAAGTTGCAAATTACTTGTAACACACTAAGACACATCTTATTGGATTCTAGAGTCATTGACAAATTTAAATCTCTAAACTTTTCTATGAGATCCATTTCTTATGTTTATCAGATGATGTATATGCAAAGATTTCCTACTTAGGGCATTTGCCACTAACATTGGTTTTTCCAAGGTGGTATTGTATCTCGAAGTCATAGTCCGTGAAGAACTCAATCTAGTTTCTCTGTCTCATTTTTAACTCTTTCTGATTAAAGAGATATTTTAAACTCTTGTGATTTGTGAATACTTCAAACTTCACTCTATACAGATGGTGGCTCCATATCTTCAAAGCAAACACCATTACTTCTAACTCCAAATCATGATTAGGGTAACTCTCTTCATTTGGTCTTAGCTATCTAAAAGCAAAAGCCATTACCCTTACATCTTGCATCAAAACACAACCTAGACCTTTCTTGGAAACATCACTGTATACCACAAAGTTACCAACAAGGTCGGGTCTTACTAACACAGGTGTTGACGTTGGCTTACCCTTTAGGTCCCGAAATCTATTCTCATACTCCTTGGTCCATGCAAAAGGATTTCGTTTCTTGGTCAATCTAGTTAATGGTAAAGCTATCTAAAGAAAAAAAAGCATTGATAAACCTTCGGTAATATCTTGTTAACCCTAGAAAACTCTTAATCTTTGTCACATTCCTTGGCCTATCTCAATGCATTATTGCTTCAACCTTACTAGGATCTACTACCACTCCATCTTGGTTAATTACATGACCTAAGAATCTAACTTCTCTTAACCACAACTCACACTTTTCCAACTTTGCATATAACTGCTTCTCTTTTAGGATTTGCAACATTGTCCTTAAATTCTCCTCATGTTCTTCCTTATTCTTAGAATATATAAGAATATCATCTATAAACACCACTACAAATTCATATAGCTAAGGTCTGAAGACTCGATTGATGTAGTCTATGAAGATCACTAGGGCATTAGTAAGTCTAAATGGCATTACCAAGTACTCATAATGTGCATACCTAATTCTGAAAGCAAATTTTGGTATATCTTCTACCTTAACCTTAATTTGGTGATACTCTGATATCAAATCTATCTTAGAAAACACTTTAGCTCCTCTCAACTAATGTAACAGGTCATTTATCCTTGGAATCAGATACTTGTTCTAAGCATTTACTTTGCTCAACTGTTTGTAGTCTATGCAGAATCTAAGACTACCATCTTTCTTCTTCCCTAAAAGTACTAGAGTTCCCTATGGTGATACAATAGGTCTAATGAATTGTTTATCTAATAACTCCTTAACTTGGTTCTTAAGTTCACTTAATTCTAGTGGAGACATTCTATAGGTGCTACTGATATATGGCCTGCTCCTGGTAACAAATCTATGGAGAATTCTATCTCTCTTTGGTGGTAGACTAGCAACTCTAGAGGGAAAAACTTTAGGATATTCTCTCATCACAAGGATTGTATTTAGATCTTAGGTTGCCTATAATTCTAAAAAAGATAAGAGAATGTATTCTTAAGCCTCTTCTAACAAACTTTTATTGACTAGAGCGGCATTAAGAAATACATTATGCTTGGTATTTGGCTGGGGAATAGGTTTAGAAGAAAATGAAATATATTTACTAAGATGATTCAACACCCCTTGATTATGGGTTATCCAATCCATACCAAGAATAAACATAAAGATTTTTCATAGGTAAATAAAGAAGATTGGCAAGAAAATGTTTATTTTCTATCAAGGTAGGGAAATTTAAACATGCATGAGAAATTATGACTCTATCTCTAGTAAGGGTAGAAACAAGCAAATGATATGGCAATTCAGTTACAAGCAAAACTAATCTCTGCACATAATCATTGGATATAAAGGAGTGAGTAGTTTCTGAGTCATACAATATAATTAAGAGCCCATTTTTAACAAAACACATACCCTATATTAGATTTGGTGACTTTTCAACTTTTTCACCAGTGACTACAAAAACCCTTCCTTTAGTTTGGGGTCTAGGTTTGGGCTTCTTCTCCTTGTTTTGGGTGTAGTCTCTGGAGAAATGTCCTAGCTTTCCACAAGTGTAGCAGACTTGTTGTCCATATAAGCAGGGCTTTCCTTGATGAAATCTTCCACATCGCCGACTTACTGGTTGTGAAGACCCTTTTTGTACCTGTTTCCCTTTGTTGGGAATGAACTTGGGCTTCATGTTACTCCCTCTCTTTTTCTCTAATCCTCCTATCCTATTAAAAAAGGTTCTTTTATTCTTCTTAGACTTATACTCCATGTTATTTCTCTTAGAAATCCTACACTTATTTACTGGAACTTAGTAATCTCTAATCTCCAAAGCCCTAACCATTTTCTTGAGTCCATGCATGATTCCCGCTTCAAACTTAGTTGCTTTCCAAATATCATTATTATTATACTACAAATAGGTAGAGAACTTTGACAACTCTTAAAACCATGTCACATACTACCCTACTAACATATTCCCTTGTCTAACCTGTAGAAATTCTATCTCTTTTTCTCTCTTAACACTTTAAGGGAAATACTTATCTAAGAAAGCAATATAGTATAAGTCTCAATTAATCTCTATACCTCGAGTATCTAGGAGTCTCCTCCACTAGTGCTCAGCTTCTCCTATCAGCTTATAAGTAACAAATGTCAACATTTGTGCATCTATGCATCCCGTAGCCTCAAAGATTTTTCCTAACTCCATTAACTAATTCTCAACTATTGTTGGATCATAAGTTCCCTTAAAAGTAGGTGGTTTAGCTTTCTTGAATTTTGCTAATCCTTTAAATTTAGGTGTACTAATGGTACTCTCTCTTTGGGCCAGTGTAACACCCCCTTTAGGCATCACATTTACGGCTTCGAAATTACCAAATTAGAACCAAGTTATAAAAACTAATAATATTGTACGTACATTTTTCAAATATTTTTTATTTTTTATGAATAAATTAAAAATAAATAAAAACACAAGATATGTTAAATCAAATAATTTACATCATATACATACCCAGTTTTATACTTAAACATAATTATATAGATACAACACCCAAACATACACTAGCCTAAAATAAAACACCTAATCTGAAGAGTACTCATCCGAATTCTCTTCCGGGTCTTCCCAGATTCCTCAGCTGACAACAACCTTGGATGAGTCACAGGGCTACGGATTGGAGTCCGTGCAGATGAAACGAATGAGCCCTCCATAGGAGTAACATGACGAGTACTCTACAAAAACTCCATAGGCATAACAAAATGCAAATGCACAAAAGCTCTAAAAGAAAATATAGGGACCCCTGGAAAAGTCCTACCTAGGGTCACAGATACGTCCCCAATATATACCACACGCTCCTCATCAATGTCATAACGCCAGGCATTTGTGCCTCCTCCAAACAGTACTTTCACGTAACCTAGAAAACTAGGCCTCGACGCCATCGCAACACACAGACAAATTAACACAAACAAAAATGAGGCAATCCTTCCTCTTCCTCTTCCTTTTCACACTCTTTATCAAACATACAAATAAATAGATTAACATAAAAAAGAGGTGAGATCCTCTACATCAATACCATCATGGTAGAATAAAGACAGTAAAACAAACACACCATTTATACATAGCATGTCACAGATATAATCATGACATCATATAATCATTGTATGAAACAATAGATAATTACCACAAATATATATATATATATATATATATATATATATATATATATACACACAAGATATGATGATTGTAACACCTAGATTTTTCATTTTTCTTGAAATAAATGAGTTTTATAATATTTATGAATTTTTATGAACTTTTGGGGATTTTAATTATTTTGAATGTTTTAATATTATTTTGATATTTTAATATTATCTTGAAAATTGTATGTCTGAATTTCATTTTTTCTAAAAATATATGAGTTTTATAATTTTTATGATTTTTTTGAATTTTTGTAGAACTTTCTGAGTTTTTGATTATTTTAGTGTTATTTTGAGTTGTGTGTGGGCCCGGAGTGGACCCGAGGTGAACCCGAAAAAATAAAAATTTTTCCTAAACTAGAAAGTTCCAGACTGTTAAGGTGAGATCGAGGGATCTTACTAAACCCAAAATTGGGAACAGTTGATAGGGATTTTCTATATCTGAGTTTTCTATTATCCATTGTGTAATAATAGCAGTAGCTGTTATCCATTGGGTAATATCTGTTAGAAAAATATTTTGATGATTCAACTGTTGATTCTACACTATGACTCACCATATTGACTCAACTGTTCTAGAAAATTCTATGATGACTCACCTAGTAAATATCTAAGGATAAATATCTAGGAATAAATATCTATCGAAAAAATATCTTAATAAAATATCTCAAGTGTAATCATGAAAGCTGAAAATATCTAAGTTAAATATCTTAGGGATCATGGTGGCTCATCATTACTAAGCTTTATGACTAACCAATAGAAATTGGTCAAACATAGTGGCTGGACTTTGTTGTGAACCGTTGGATGGAAAATTTGATGGAAAAGCCTTAGATCCTCACCTTTGATCTAATCAATGGTGTGAGAGCAATCTTGATAAAGAAGCTTATGATATCAACCTTAGATTTAATCAATGGTTAGGATTTAGTCAATAAAAATGGCTAGATTGATTAGTTACTAAGTAACTAGATAATCTAACTTAGTTACCCTAATAGCTTAATTAGTAATCAAATGAACTAATTTAGTTGCTAAATAATTAGAAGATCGTTACTAATTAAATATCTACTTATTTAGAAACATGATTTAAGCATGACATATGCAATGACATAATAATGTAATTAATTAGTTAGAATGTAACCAAATGGCTTAACTAAATTAATTCAATTGTAACTAAATGGTAAGCTAGGTAACTAATTAAATTAACTAAGTGTAACTAGAAAGCTAATTGAATTAAGACTTGGTTAGCTATCCTAAGTGAACTCCACGGATGCCTAGTGTTTTCTAGGAGATTCTTGATTCATCTTTGATGAACATTTGATGACAACTTGATGACCAAGGCCATGTGCACTCATGTGAGCTCATGTGCTTATGCTTAATCTTGCAAAACAAGCCTTGAATCTCCTACACAAGCACTCCCACAGCTGCACACTTATGAATTGGCTATTCATTTTCATTTCCTCACATTTTGTAACACTTAATCCATTCGCTCTCTTCTCTTTCTTCCAATTATTTAAGAACACCAAGAACAAACACCATGAACTCCATTTTCTTTCTTTCTTGAACCATTCGGTCTTCACTCCTAAATCTCACTTCCAAGCTTCAATAATTTTATAAAACCTTAGATCTAGAACCTATACACAATCCTAAGATACTTTGTAGTTAAGATATTGGCCTAGTTCTATCATCTTCAACCTTGTTCTTCAAGTTAAAGATCAAAAAGCCCTTGCTTTGTTTCTTGAAGGAGCTCACGGCCAACCACCCAAGCACCATCTTCCAAGTTTGTTTAATTTCAACCAACCATATTTCTTAAATCCTTATCTCATTCTAAGACTCTTTGATATTGAGACTTTGGTCTAAATCCATCATCTTCATGCTTGAATCTTGGATTTAAGTTCTAGGGTTTCAAGGTAAAAATCTTGAAACTTGACTTTTTGTTTTATTTTTAGAATCCTAAAATCATGTTTGATCTATGGTCATCTTAATCAAGCTTTAGATACTAATTTGTATGTGTTTGTTATGATTCTAAGATCTATTTGGTGGTGAAAGATTGATACAAAGGGAGTTTTACAAAGAGCTAGGAAACATCAACCAGGTAAGAGGGAGATTAACCTCATCGGCCATATTTGGCAGTGAAGGAATGGAATTGTTTGTGTTTGTGAGTGAAAAATCCATGTGAGAATTGATTCACTCGATTGTGTAATTATTAGTTTGTGTTTGTTAGATTATATTATGTGATTGTTTTATTGCTTTGATAAGTATGCATGAGTTGTATATGTGTTTGATATGCTTATAGATTTGACAGTATATTTGCCTATGTGTGATTTGGAAAGCATGATAATTTCTGTGTAATTTAAGATGTGATTCACATGATGAGAAAATTTTGTATGAGGACTCCAAAGAGTCTAGAGGTACACGGCCTCATTACTATCAAGAGGACTAAGGATTCTAAATCATTTTCCAAATTGAGGATTAAATGATTTTATGATAAGAAATTCAATTAAGTAATTTTACAAGGAATGAAGGTGTTAAGAAATGATTTATATATGAAGTTTGAAAGCTTGTATTGCCTTGATTTTGTGAGACAAAGTGATTTCAAAGTGAAAATTTAATTAATTTAGTACAAGGATTAAAGAAATGGAAATAAAGTGTTTTGTCACTTGAAAAATGGAATTTTTGTATATGAATGGAAAAGAGAGGATGAAAGTGTTTGAACCTCAATTTATTTTAAAGAGGATTGATTTGAGCTATAATATTTCAAGTAAAACTATGAAATACAATTTTTTGGGAAACAAGTAGAAATCTTTGATTTTTAGAGGGATTATATTGAAAATTATATTTTTTGAGGAACTATATTGAAAATATTCTTTAAAAATGGACTTTATTACAAATATTATTTAATGAGGGACTATTTTGGAAATTTTATTTGAAGAGGGGCTATTATGTAAATATTAGTTTATAAAGAGGGATTATTATGTAAATATTATCGTATAGAAGGACTAATATGTAAATAATGAAAATAAGGTTAATTTTTGATATTAAATGAGAAAAAATCTTATTTTGGATTTAAAATACGTTAGAAATATTTTATGCGATTTAAAAGTAGTAATTTTAGCTACGCGATTGAGAAAATGTGAAAATATGATTACGCGATGAAAATACAGTAAAGATATTGTTGGGCCAATGTGTGAACCCTGAATATGAGATGATGAATTTGAACTGAGAATGGTGTATTGTACATGCATTGGAAAGGTCCGATGGACTGGATAAGGCTAATTGCCTAGGAGAGAATACACCTCTTGAGTGGGTGCGATATGTGTAGTGTAAGTCACTTGTTGACCTTGGGGGCATTGGGGTGCGGGTTGCCTACAGTGGGCAGTTGGTAGCTGTTCTGTACCGTGGGTTTGACCGATGCAACACACTGATGATCCTGACCGAGACACTATTCTTAATCAAGATCTGATAAAGACTGCCATATATATGCTAGATGTGCAAATACATATAGCACGTGGTCTGAGGCATATTGGTACAGACAGATCTTTTCGATCACTCTCTCTGAACTGAGTTTTAGCTCCATGGAGTAGGAAATTGAGTCTATGTGCACATGCATAATTATTGAGTATTGATATCGGTGTGATAATTGAGTTGTTGAATATTTGGAAAATATTGAGGGCATTATCGTTATTATTGTTTATGATAATTGAAATGTTGAATATTTGGATATTGTTAAGGGCATGATCGTAATTATTGTTTATTACATCTGTTGTGATGATAAATAATGTTGATGACATAATTATAATTATGACATAATGTATCTGTATGATATATTGTATGTGTTTATCATTTCTTTGCTACTATATTGGTATGCGATGTAGGGGATCTCACCTCTTTGCTATTTCATTTTGTCTGTTTCTATTTTTGTGCCTACATTTGTGAAAACGGCGATGGCTGCAAGGAAGGACCAGTTAGGTTTCTTTAGACCACAGTTTCTTGAAGGTGCTATTGCTTGGTGTGTTCATTGGGACGCAGGGCATATAGAGTATTGTGGTGATATTACTCTATCAGTAAGTAGGACTCATCATGGGGTCGTTACTTCATTTTATACGGTTGCTTATGTAGAGGTTATTTTACCTATTAGGGAGTTGTGGAATGAATTTCACTATACTCCTAGAGAGAATTTCGATATATCCTTGGGTCGATTTTCTATAGGTCAAGACATTCCCAGCTAGGGAATTTGTCTTCTGGCAAGGGCTCATATATTAGGTATTATGTTTTTGGGTATGTATAGATAATGAAGGTGTGTTTGTAATAAACTCTGTTTAAATGAACAGTACTTTATTCAGTTATATTCTTTTGAGTTACTTTAATTCGATCAATTGATGTTTTCTATGAAAAGAAATTTTGAAACCCGTATTTAAATGAGATTAAATATTTTATAACTTGGGTAATTAATTATTTATAAGGAGTTGGTATGAATGTGATACCCTTCGGAGGGGGTGTTACAATGATTGACTATGCACATGCACAATGAACTAATTTCCTACTCCATGGAGCTAAACTCAATTTCGGAGAGAATGATCTAGAAGATAGGTCTGTATATTGGTCGCCTCAACCAAGTGCCTATAATTTCTCACTGTGCACATCATGACTTAAACAAGATATTCTACGCCAGATCTTGCATAGAATAGTGTCTGGTCGAGATCGTCGGAGCATTGCTCAGTCACCATGGCCTAATGGAGGTACCGACTATCCACTTGTGGGATACCTATGCTCCAACGCCTCCAAGTTCAACAAGTGAACCATACTACGCAATTCGCATCCGCACTAAGGTGTGATTCAACTCCTAGGCAACAAGAGCCTTAACAGACACCGTCTGTCAAACAATGCATGTCCAATGACTTAATGCACATTATAAGCCATTACCGGCCACAAACACACAGTAATATTCCCAGGTTCAGTATATCGGCCCGATAGCAAAACTTGTTGTTCCTCCTAATCGTGTAGCGTTTTTATCGCATTTTCATAATTGCTTAAAACTTCTGTTACGTTTTCAAATCGCGTAACATTTTTTCAACATTTTCTCAATCGCGTAAAGATTTTAAAACATTTTCTTAATCGCATAGCTAAAAATCACAATTTTTAAATAGCGTAAGAGTTTTTCTACATATTTTCAATCGTGTAAAAATATTTTCTCAATATTCTAAGCTCAAATTAAAACTTTTCTCATTTAATATCAAAATTGGACTTTAATTCTATTATTTTCTCATTAAATCACCTTTAAATAATATTTCTAACATTTTTCTCAAAATCTACCTCATTTTAATTTTAAATAAAATCCTTTTCCATTTAACTTATTTATATCATCATAAATAAAATACTTTAGGCCTCCATATTTCTTCTTAGTCCTAATTTCACTATATTGGTTGAAAATCACATTTTAATTAGTGATAAAAAATATATTCATTTTCATTTTTATTTTGTAATTCCTTAATCAAATTTCTTATCACTAATCCTCTAAGTTAACATTTAATAAAACATTTTGCATTGGATTTTTCCTTTGGAGGGCTTCGAGGCCGTGAGCCTCATGGTCTTTGGAACCAAAAATGCTTTTCCTCTCAAGCATAAATTATAGCATACAACATACTTAAACATCAAAATCCTACTATAACAAGTTCATGTATAATATCAAAGCACTAAAATCACATAGAATAATTAATTACAAACCACACAATTATACACAAATTTCGTGTACCTCACCACCATAAGTGGTTGATGAGGTTAATCTCCCTCTTACCTTAGATGTAGCCTCCAAGCTCCTTGTAGGACTCCTTGTGTCAACTTTCTCCACCGAGTAGCTCTTAAAATCAAAGTAAACACAAACATATTAAGATCCAAGGCTAGAGTAAGACAACCATAGGTCAAGTATGGTCTTAGAACTCAACAAATGAAACAAGAATTGAAAAATCAAGAATTTCACCTTAGAACCCTAGGACTTGAATTCGAAAATCAAGCTTGAAAATGGATAAACTAAGTCTTGATCACAACATCAAAGTTGCTTAGGATTGTGTTTAGAATCAAGTGGTAAGGTTAGATAGAATCATGAAAGCTTGGAATGAAGAAAACGGTAGCTTGGCCGTGAGCTTAAGGGAAAATGGAAGTTAGAGTTTTTGTGTTTTTAGTTTTTGCATGAAAAAGATGATAACTTTGAAATGTGATAGAAAATCAACTTTGGTCTCCTAAAGCCCTTCATGGCCGTGAGATACAAGGAGAGAAGGAGTGGTCAATTTGCTCACTACAACTCCTCACAACCATTGATTTCATCAAGGGTGGACATCCAAAGCTTCTCCTATAAGCTTATTTCTCATTGGTTATTCATAAAGATGTCATAACCATCATCTTTGACTAGCCTAGATATTTTTCAATAGTTATTATCTAATGGACAAAGGCTACTACTATTTATTATCCAATAGAATAAAGGCTACTACTATTTATTATCTAATGGATAATAACATTACCCAATGGATAATAGCTTTATCCAATGGATAATAAAATTATCCAGTGGATAATAGAATTTGGACAGAAACTCAGATAAAGAAAATTTTTGACAACTGTTTCTGGTTGCGGGTTTAGTAAGTTCCCCTGACCCCACATTAACAGTCCAAAACTTTCTAGTCCATAAAAATTTTTATTTTTCTAGGTCTGCCTCAAACAGACATACAGTCTAAAATAATATTAAAATAATCAAAATAAATTAAAAATTCTCAAAATTTCATAAAAATTTTAAAACTCATATGTATCAAGAAAAACGAAAAATTAGAGTGTCACAACTCTGCCCCTTTAATAAAAATTTCATCCTCAAAATTTCTCTTACATTAAAACCAATGTGGATATTATTCCTTCATCTTGTCCTCAAGCTCCCACGTTGCATCTCTAGTTACGCCGTTCCAGATCACCTTCGCTAAGGCAATTTCTTTCCCTCTGAGTTGGTTTACTCTCATATCTTCAATCTTTATAGGAAGCGTCTCATAGGTCAAGTTATCTTTCAATTGTACCGTATTCGGAGCTATAACATGTGTTGGATCAGGAATAGACTTTCGTAATTGTGACACATGAAAAACATTATGGAAATTTGAAAGAAAAGGTGATAAGGCTATCTGGTATGCTACCGGACCTATCCGATAAAGAATTTGATATGGTTCGATAAATTTAGGAGTGCATTTTCTGGATTTTATAATCCGTCCGACCCCAATCGTGGGTTTAACTCTTAAAAACACATGCTCACCTTCCTCGAACTCAAGAGGTCTCCTCCTTTTATCAGAATAGCTCTTCTGTTAAATTTGAGTTATCCTCATCATTTCCTGAATCATCTTCGCTTTCTCAGTCGTTTGTTGCACAAGCTCAGGTCCTAACATAAAACTTTCTCCATCTTGAAACCAACACAAAGGTGTTCGACATCGTCGCCCATACAACGCCTCATAATGTGTCATCCCTATGCTTGAGTGAAAACTATTATTGTAGGTGAATTCTATTAGAGGTAAGAATTCATCCCAACTTCCAGATTATTCTAACACACAAGCCCTTAACAGATCCTCCAGCGAGTGAATTGTCCTCTCTGACTGGCCATCCGTTTGTGGATGACAAGCAGAACTTAGACAAAGTTTTGTCCCCATTGCTTTTTGCAAACTTTGCCAAAAACTCAACATAAACCTCGGGTCTCTATTAGAAATAATGCTAGAAGATACGCCATGAAGCCTAACAATCTTGTCGATGTACACCTGAGTCAGCCTTTCCATTGAGTACCTTATGTTAATAGGCAAGAAATGCACTGACTTCATAAGCTGATCAACAACTACCCAAATAGAGTCATAACCCTTTCGAGTCTTGGGCAATCCGATAACAAAATCCATAGCAATACTATTCCATTTCCATTCGGGAATAGCCAAAGGTTGTAACATTCCAGATGGTCTTTGATGCTCAACCTTTGCTTTCTGACAGACCAAACAAGATGATACATACTCAGCAACATCTCTCTTCATTCCCTGCCACCAATATAACCGCTTCAAATCATGATACATTTTGGTCGCTCCTGGGTGCATACTCAACTTGCTTCTATGGGCTTCTTTAAGAATTAATCTTCTAAGTTCTAGATTACTTGGCACACAAATCCTATCTCCAAACTTCAGGATTCCATCAAGTCCTTCTTTAAACATTGTCTCAGCACCTTGCTTTATTAAGTTCCTCTCATTTTGTAAATATTGATTACTTTTCTGCTCTTCTCGAATTTCTCCCATTAAACTATTCGAAATGGTAATCATATTCAAACAAATCCTCCCCGGCGTCAAATCCACAAACAACCGCATATCTCTAAATTGCTCTGTCAATTCACTCTCCTTGACCATCATAGCATGTACACTAAGTACTTTTCTGCTCAAGGTGTCCACCACGACATTCGCCTTTCCAGGATAATATTGAAGTTGAAAATCGTAGTCCTTCAAAAATTCTAACCATCATCTCTGCCTTATGTTCAACTCTTTCTGATCGAATAGATACTTCAGGCTCTTGTGATCACTATAGACATTGAAGGTTACTTCATAAAGAAAATGTCTCCAAATCTTCAATGCAAACACAACTGCCTCTAGTTCCAAATCATGAGTAGGATAATTCTTCTCATGCACTTTTAACTACCTTGAAGCATACACCACAACCTTTCTATTCTGCATCAACACATAACCTAAACCTAGATGTGAAGCATCACAATATACTTCAAATGGTTTATTGGGATTTGGCAAAATTAATACTGGTGCAGTAGTTAAACGTCTCTTCAGCTGTTGGAAACTTTCCTCATACACATCAGTCCATGTAAAAGCTTGATTCTTTCGTGTGAGTTAGGTCAGAGGTCCTGCTATCTTTGAAAATCCCTCAATATAGCTTCGATAGTACTCGGCCAATCGAACAAAACTACGAATCTCTGTCACTGTCTTCGACCTTTCCCACTGAAGAACGGTCTCCACCTTCGCTGGATCCATCGCAATCCCTTCCTTTGAGATTACGTGCCCCAAACACTGAACTTACTTTAACCAAAATTCACACTTAGATAGCTACGTGTATAACTTCTCCTAAAATCTGAAGAACCACACTGAGATGTTTAGCATATTCCTCTGAACTTTGAGAATAGATTAGAATGTCATCAATAAAGGCAATGACAAATGTAACACCCACCTTAGGGTGCAACACTTCATGTTACTCAATTACCAAATTACCCTTTATTGTTAGAAAACGTGCTTGTAATATAAATACGAGTTGTAAAATTTCTCGATGATAGTAAGACAAACTTAGCGGAAAATAAGAACATTACAACAACAACATAAATAATATACATCATATAATTACAAGTCATAGTACTGTTGTCGCGACCGTAAATCGCAGCGGGATAAATAGCAACTCGAATGATTTTAGAAAATGAAAATGGAATATGGAGTCGCCA
The DNA here is from genome assembly GCA_029884595.1 of Ormosia semicastrata. Lineage (NCBI taxonomy): Eukaryota > Viridiplantae > Streptophyta > Magnoliopsida > Fabales > Fabaceae > Ormosia > Ormosia semicastrata. The sequence continues at coordinate 86,492,604 of JAQQTO010000060.1, forward strand.
CCAATTTTATTTGAATTTGGAAAAATTGGAAAACCTCTCTTTGAAAATGGTCTTTAAAACCAAATTGGATTCGGAAGTCGGTTATGCTTAGGGAAGGGTGGAAACTTAATCCCACTGCACCCCTAACACACCCGTCCTAAGACGGTACCTTAAGTCAATTATGCAAATTCTTAATAATCTTTGAAAATATTTATTTTACCCCTTTTTGCAAACATTTTAACTAAAAAACGAAACCACAAAATTATGAAAATTTAATTTTGGCTTGACAAAAGTGAAATTCTGCTCCTACGTATCCCCTGGTGCAATGGGGAACTCAAAGTTACGTAGTTCTTTAGAAAATATTGTGGGTTGGTTGATTTTATAAAAAAAATTGAGAAATTTGAATCAACAAGCCGTCATGCTCACTTATTCAAATTAATGATTAAATAGGTGAAACTCGCGTCGCGCTAGAGACGTCACCCATTGATTATCAAATTTGTCACAAAACTTTTATTTAAAATTTGTCAATTAGCGTTTTAACTAAAAAATAAAAAACATGATGTAAATTATCAAGCTGTCGCAACTCAGATATTTACAAAATATAAGGATTAGCAAGCTGTCGCAACTCAGATAACCCATTTTTATTCCCCCCTTTTTTTAAAAAAAAAAACTTTTAATTATTTCTTTGTTTATCATTTTTAACTCCCAAAATCAAGCCCAACAAATTGATAATAAATGAAATAATAAAGGAACAAGGAAACGTAAAAGAAAACCAAGAAACAGATAACCCAAAACTGAGAGATTCAACAGTAAGGACCTCGTTTACGATCAAATTAGCAGGAGAGGGTGGTCGGCTTTCTGGGCCGATTCGGCGGTCGAATTGCTTTCTGAAGTCCGACGGTCGGGAGCTGCTTTCGAGGTCCGACGGTCGAGTACAAGGTTGCTCAATAAACACTCTGGTAGTGCAAGAGGTGACTCGTAGGAGAGTGACCTGGTATTGACAGCTCGACAGTCGGCTGGTTGAAGGATTTGGTAACTGATCCGACGGTCGGTTGGAAAGGATCTAGAATTCGATGGTCAGTTGGAAAGGATCTCGGGTCGGTCGGTGAGGTTGATTGGTGAGGTTCGACGGTGAGGAGTTCGACAGTCGGTGAAGGGCGACCTAGCTGAGGTTCGACGGTCGAGTTGGAGAATGTAGATGGTCTTGCTTTTGGGGTCCGACGGTCGGTTGGACGGAGTTGGTTGATGGTGTGAAAGTTTGGATGGCTTGTCGGTGAGAGGAGTGGAGCTCACGGTTCGACGGTCGAATTGGAGATGAATGTGGGTGGTAAAGTGAAGGATCTGGCTTCTATGCGGTCCGACGGTCGGTGAGGAAGGTTGATGGATTCGATGGTCGAGTAAGGGATTGGAGTTTGGTTGATGGTAATGGAGTTTTGGACGGGTTGTTGGTGAGGTTGCTTGGTGAGGGATGATGACTGGTGTGGTTCGACGGTCGGTTGGAAGGCTGATTTCTTATGTGCAATCCGACGGTCGAGTTAGAGGTGAAGTCGAGTGATTCGCTTTGGAGATTGATAGTCGGTTAGGGGTAAGTATGAGATGGATTCGACGATAGGTTGGGTGTTGGTGGATGGTGATGGAGTTTGGATGGGTTGTCAGTGAGGTGAAGGTGGTAACTGGTGTGGTTCGACGGTCGGTCCAGGGATGGATTCGACGGTCGGTTGGGAAGGGTGATGGATTGGTTGATGGTGGAAATGGATTCGACGGTCGGTTGGAAAGGGGTGATGATTCGATGGTCGGTCGGAAAGAGGTGAGATCAAGTTCTGGCTTCTGTGTGGTCCGACGGTCGGTTGAGAGGCTGGTAGTTGTCGACGGTTATGGGTGAGGAGTCTTTGAGAGTGTGGTTGATGATGAAAGTGATGAGAAGTTGAAGGTGCAAGGTAGTTTTGGAGATGGCAGAGATGGGTGAGGGTGGAAGATGGTCACGGTTGCAAGTTTCGATGGAAGGTGTCGGGTGGGGATTGTTTTTAGGAGGGTCTGTTAGTGAGCTTGAGGGTGAGGGAAATGAAGGCTCCAATTGGGTTCCGCCTTCTGGAGAGTCTTCCTGAAGGTTGGTCTTTGAAAGTTTTTTTTTATCAGTCTCCGATCGAGAGATTCCCCCCAAGGTCTTGAAGTTGGTCCTCTCTTATTAGTTGCTAGCAGCCGGTGATAATGGAGTGGGTGAATTAGTGAGGGAGTAGGTGCAATTAGTGAGGGAATCTGTTTGTTCAGTAGTGCAAGTGGGAAACTAAGTGGGGGAGCAAAAGCGTACCTTTGTGGAAAAAGAGAATGGGAGGCAAAAGTGCTTGTCCCTGTAGTAGTAAAGTGGTGATGATGCATGAACAAATCTTTTTATTATTATTTTTTATTATTTTCTCTTTTTTTTCATTTTTTTACTTTTTTTTTTATTTTTCATTTTCTATTATATTTTGGGCTTATGTATTTGGGTTAAAAGGTGGGTTAAAAAAAGGATAACAAGAATCTTTTTTTTTGTTTTTTATTTTTATTTTTTTTATTTTTTTTTTTTTTTGTTTCTTTTTTATTATTTTTTTTTTTTTAGTCCGGTCAAAATTGGGTGTTCATGAGTTGCCCTCTTTACTTGTTTCTTATTAGATAAAAAAAAAGAACTGTGGTTTTTTATTTTATCGTCGTAAGAAACGAGTAAAGACATGAACTCCAATTTTGTCCGGCAATGCATGAAAGGATAAATGCAAAACAAAGTAAAAACAATGAAAAGAAATTAGAATGCATGGAGCCGATGCGCTCAACAGAAAGTAAAAAAATGGGCGACCGAGTCCCGGAATTTTAAAGACAATGGGCAACTGCGTCCCGAAATTTAAAAGACAAGGGACTTGATCAACTTAAAAAAGACAATGGCGCTTGGCTTAATTTGAAAGACAGTGGGCTTGGCCAGAAATTTAAGAGGCAGTGGGCTTGGCGAGAATTTGAGAGACAGATGGGCTTGACCCGAGAATTTGGGAGACAAAGTGGGCTTGGCCCGAGTAATTTAAAAGACAGTGGGCTTGGCCCAAAATTTGAAAGACAGTGGGCTTGGCCCTAATTTAAAAGACAATGGGCTTGGCCGAAATTTAAAAGACGATGGGCTTGGCGAAATTTGAAGAACAGTGGGCTTGGCCGAAATTTAAAAAAACGATGGGCTTGGCGAATTTAAAAAAGACAGTGGGCTTGGCCCAAAATTTAAAAGACAATGGGCTTGGCCAGAATTTAAAAGACAATGGGCTTGGCCAGGAATTTAAAAAAGACAGTGGGCTTGGCCCAAAATTTAAAAGACAGTGGGCTTGGCCCAGAATTTAAAAGACAGTGGGCTTGGCCCGGAATTTAAAAGACAGTGGGCTTGGCCCGGAATTTAAAAGACAGTGGGCTTGGCCCAGAATTTAAAAGACAGTGGGCTTGGCCCAGAATTTAAAAGACAGTGGGCTTGGCCCAGAATTTAAAAAGACAGTGGGCTTGGCCCAAAATTTAAAAGACAATGGGCTTGGCCCAGAATTTGAGAGGCAATGGGCTTGGCCCAATTTAAAAAAACGATGAGCTTGGCCTAGAATTTAAAAACGAGTGGGCTTGGTCGAAATTTGAAAGACATGGGCTTGGCGGAATTTAAGAGACAGTGGGCTTGGGCCTGTAATTTGAGAGGCATGGCTTGGCTGGCCCAATTTAAAAAGAAATGGCTTGGCCCAATTTAAAGACAATGGGCTTGGCGGAATTTAAAAAAACGATGGGCTTGGCCCAAAATTTAAAAGACAATGGCTTGGCCCTAATTTAAAAAACATGGGCTTGGCCGCAATTTAAGGACATGGGCTTGGCTGGAATTTAAAAAGACAATGGGCTTGGCCTGAAATTTAAAAGACAGTGGACTTGGTCCTAATTTGAAAGACAAGTGGGCTTGGCCCGAATTTGAAAGAGTGGGCTTGGCCTGCCGAATTTAAAAGACAGTGGGCTTGGCCCGAAATTTAAAAGACAGTGGGCTTGGCCCGGAATTTAAAAAGACAGTGGGCTTGGCCCAGAATTTAAAAAGACAGTGGGCTTGGCCCGGAATTTAAAAAACAGTGGGCTTGGCCCGAGAATTTAAAAAGACAATGGGGCTTGGCTAATTTAAAAAGACAGATGGGCTTGGCCTAGGAATTTAAGAGACGAGTGGGCTTGGCCTAGAATTTAAAAGACAAGTGGGCTTGGCCCTAATTTAAAGACAGTGGGCTTGGCCCGAGAATTTAAAATACTGGCGGGCTTGGCTTAATTTAAAAAACGATGGGCTTGGCCCGAAATTTAAAAGACGATGGGCTTGGCCCAAATTTAAAAACAATGAGCTTGGCCCGAATTTAAAAGACATGGACTTGGCCTGAGAATTTAAAACGATGGGCTTAGCCCAATTTAAAAGACAATGGGCTTGGCCCGAAATTTAAAGACAATGGGCTTGGCCAATTTAAAAGACAGTGGGCTTGGCCCGAAATTTAAAAGACAGTGGGCTTGGCCCAGAATTTAAAAGACAGCGGGCTTGGCCCAGAATTTAAAAGACAGTGGGCTTGGCCCGAAATTTCAAAGACAATGGGCTTGGCCCGAAATTTGAAAGACGGTGGGCTTGGCCCAGAATTTGAAAGACAGTGGAATAAGCATCTTGATCTAAAAGTTTTTTTTTATTTTCTTTTCTTTGTTTTTCCTTTGCTTTTCTCTCTTTTCTCTTTTTTTTTTCTTTTTTTTCTCTTTTTCTTTCTTTTTTTCTTTCTCTTCTTTTTTTTTTTTTTTTTTTTTTTCTTATTTTCTAAATTTTATTTAAAAACATTTGAACTAAGGACGACTTTGGAAATCTTTGACCACTCAAACTTTATTCACATGCTTTTCTTCCTTAGACCCTTCGGTTCTTTCCTTCTTCTTCTCTTTCTTTGTTTGCCACTTTCAACTTTCCTTTCAAGGAATGGGATGAACTTGACTGACTCCTTGAGAGAAAATTTTGCCCCAGTGTTTAACTTTAACTATCATCCAGTTGATTCCCCGCAACTGCTTGATAACTCAATCACTGTCTGCTTACTACTTCCTTCAACACAGCTTCTCCTTAATCCTTCAAAAATTTTGCCCCAATATGGCCAACTAAATGCAAACAAAGCGCCCCTGTGTAGCGATCACACGTAATTCAAAATTGCCCCATTTGGGTGCACCCTTCAAGGTGTTTCAGCCAATTTCTCTCGAGATTTTGTCCATCTATTTGCCCTAACTTTTGTTTAGACCGACCATTCAGGTTTTCAGACTAAAGGCTCTTTTCCTTCTTTTTTTTTTTTTAACTTTTGTTTAGGCCGCCCTTTCGGGTTTTCAGACTACAGGCTCTTTTCCTTTTTTTTTTTTTTAGTCAAGACTCGACAACTGGACATCATTAATTATCAAATACCCCCCTCACTTACTCTTTTGCACGTCCTCGGGCAAAACAAAATAAAACTGACTCAAAAGTTAAACATTCTAAAAGACTCAATTTCTAATAATATTTAAGAATGAAGATCAATTAATAATTCAAGTAATCAAACATTCATGAGGTAACACATCTTCACATCTCAAATCAACAAGTAATGATACTTCAATTGAAAAGCATGAGTAAAGAATGATAGATCCTCACAGAATTTACTCTCAATCTCTCAAGTGTTTAAAAGGTAGGTATTTCACTCAATTCAACCCATGAAAATTGCACTACCATAAGCTTGCTTATCTTCTACTTCTCCACTACTCAAAACACATGCACACACAAATCATGAGGACTTTATTCAAGGTTGTAGTGAGGTCAAGGTAACAGAAGAGGATAAAATGAATATGAGAAGATAAATACCAAAGGGAATAAAAGAGCATTATGATACAGTTAGAGTGGAGAAGATGTTTGAGAACATTCAGTCTAACTTTCCCAAGATTTTCTTAGTTTTTTTTTTCTCATACAGGACAATGACCAATATCTAACTAATGTTTTGTTAAAGATCAATTGGTAGATTGAATTTCTTTAGGCTTGAACATTCTCCTTCTATTCCTGTTATTTCCAATCATCCACCCTCATTCTAGGTATGAATATATCACATGATGCATTCTTTTGATCGTAGCAATAATCGCTCTCTCTCTTTTTTTTTTTTTTATAGAAACATATTTTCTTTTTCTTTTCTTTTTTTTTTATATATAACCAATCTGCACATGCACCCCCACACTTGTTCAAGAACTCATCCAATAACAAAGTCAATGCTCTCTTATTCCCTAAGGTTAGGTTAGAACATGGTTTTTCATTTAAGGCACGTAATGAGTTAGAAACAAAGAATGGTCAAATAAGCTCAAAGGAGTTAAGTAAAGGAAAATATACAAGGTTGGCAAGAATCAAAAAATTTTCAAGAAGTCAAAAGAGTGCTTGATATCATATTGAAAACAAGGTTGGCTATTTGGTTAAACTAGCTAAGAAAGAGAGCCTCAATCATGTTCATGCATGCAAGTGAAACGTAGCCTCAAAAAGAATCAAAGCAAGTTCTAGAGTGATCATTATCATGAGTGAAAATCACACAGGAAAGAAGAGAATGGCATAAATGTTGAATCCATCCATTAGGCTCAAGATCTCACAGGATATAGTTCTATCATTCTCAGTCCACCAATTCAACATCCATAACCAAACATATGATTTTTAAGAAAGAAGACAATTAACTCAATCATGCAAATTTCCTGAATTTCAATTGCTACTTCCACACAAACTAGTTATCTACCCCAACTAAAATGCGTCTCAAGAGTAAAATTTACTCCCTACTCGCCATCCTTAAGCTGGTTTAGAAAATTACCGACAAACACACCTTTTTTTATTTTTTTGTTTTTGTTTGTTTGTTTTTTGTTTTTTTTTTTTTGTTTTTATATTTAGGCACACAACGATCCTTCCCCCCAACCAGATCATAACATTGTCCTCAATGTGAAAGAGAGATATAGAAAAGAGCAAAACAACCTGATAAGAAGTGAATCAACGCCCAGTAGAAAAGACGCACAATACACACACTTTTTTTTGTTTTTGTTGTTTTTTTTTTGTTTTTATATATTTAGGCACACAACGATCCTTCCCCCCAACCAGATCATAACATTGTCCTCAATGTGAAAGAAAGATATAGAAAAGAGCAAAACAACCTGATAAGAAGTGAATCAACGCCCAGTAGAAAAGAAGCACACAGTCAGTGCTGCATCGGACCCTGATAAGAAGTGAATAGAACTTTAGTACTTCCACAATTTAATACTAATTACTACCTTACTACTCCTTACTCTGCCACCAATTGAGATGCGTCTCAAGATAAAAATTACTCCTTACTCTGCCATCCCTATTTACTTTTGTTGTTAATTGATGACAAACACAACAAACATATTAACAAACACACTTTTTGAATTTCTTTTTGGTTTTTTTTGTTTTTTTTGTTTGTTTATTTTTTTTTGTTTTTTTTTTGTTTTGTTTTTTTGTTTTTGTTTTACACAACCATCCTTCCCCCCAATCAGATCATAACATTGTCCTTAATGTTAAAATATAGATGAGTAAAGGATAGAATTACCTGTTGGAGAAAGCGGACACAAATTTAAACAGAAACAAAGTACAATAAAATCATACCGATTAAAGAGAAAGTGTCAGATCTGGCTTGCTTTTCTTGTTACTTCCTTTGCTGCTCCCTATTGACCAATCTATCTGAGCCAATACCTTATCAGGTACATACTCAAAAGCTTCCAATTTATCCATGAGCTCATCAATAGTGGAGGCAGAGATAAGAAGTTGTCTTGTCGAAGGAGTGATAAATTTCTATTCTACAGCTTTGTCAAGAAAAAATAACAAAAGGTCAAAGAAATTATTAACATTCAACAAACCAATGGGTTTATGGTGGATGTTCAGTTCAGCCCAAGAGACAATTTGAAAAATTTCTTCCAAAGTACCAAAACCACTGGTAAGACAAGAAATGCATCGAATTGTCAATCATTATTTTCATGCGTCCATGCATGGATGTTACCCGAATTTCTTCTCCAACTGTCTTGCCGGTGATGTTACTTCGACTAAAGGTTTAGGAATAACACCTAAAACCCTGATTGCCTCCTATAAGAGCAGACAAGTGAAACAGCCCCCATTAACCCACGACAACCTCCCCATATACAAGATGAATGTTCCTCGCAGCAAGTGCTCGACCAAGAGTGCTAGCTGCGTTTACTAAACTCTAATCCCTTCCCATAACTCGACCCACAAAAACACAGACATTTTTTAGGTTACGAATAGCAGAGGCCCCATTCTATACCCTTCTTCTCTTTGAGTGTTTCGAGTTGAAGATGAAGGAGAAAATGGAGTATTTAAATAAGAAAAAGAATGGAAAGGGAAATAATTGCACCTAGAAGGGTAGGTCGGTACATTTGTTGTCGAAAAGGTTGAATTTAAGAAACATAAAATCTTTTTTTTTTTGTGTTGTTTTTTTTTTTTAACTTTTTTTTTTTTTCAAGAAAATCATCAGGGTAAAGAAGTCTAGAAACCCCGAAGGATCCCATCCAAAAGATCGTCTGTCCAAAACCAAAATTCAACAAAATCATACAAAGATAAAATAATAACAAATGATTACATACCTTTATGTACAGGTTTCATGGCGAGATCTTTATACTTGCGCGTCATGAGTGCAATAATACCAAGACGGCTCACCAATCTGGGCATTCTTCTCCCTCCCGCTTGTGAGATATTTTGGATTGAGCTACGACGCCACTAATTAAAGTGCGTAAATCGACGGCTACCACCAACGACCACGGCCCGGTGAGAGGTCGGCCGAAGAGCCCATGGCATTAAATCACGGGATTCGGCTCGGAGGCATTGTCACGCGAGAATGCAAACACAGGACGCTTCTTTATGTCCATCGCCAAGCGAGCCTTTGGTTAAAACCTGGGAATGCTTGCGCGGCTCTCTGCAGAGCATGGCACACGAACCTTATTTACCGACCGGCGTGCGAAGGTCCACCCGAGTCAATGACGGGTCTGCCACTCCACTGGCAGGGGCTCCTAATCTAATTAAAGACCAAGTACAACCGAAGTTTCGCCCTTTTTTTCATTTTTTTTCATTTTTTTTTTTCATTTTTTTTAAATGTACAAGATAATATATACATGTTGTTGTGATTGTGGCTCACATCTTCCTCTGGTTTCACGTCCAAAATCGCTAAACGCCTTCTATGAGTCGAGGATAAGCTTCCCATCTAATTTTTTCTTATAAATTGGCAAACGGGGTCTTTTTGAGTCGATTCCCAAGACCGTAACGCTCTTGCTCGTCCTTGAAGAGATTCCACAAACTAAGAAGTTCACGCTGCACAACTCCGCAAGAATGCGTCTCAAGAGTCAATAAGATATTATCTAATGACTCTTACTCAATCCATTCTTAATAAAGAATATTTTATCTTCTCTATTTACGAAACCATCCCCAAAGAGTGACTTCGCGTGTCGCAATTCCATCGTGCACACTTGTAACAAACTTTCATTCTTTTGCTCTTCTCCTTTTTGAAAATGAACTTTTACCGAGACCAGGCATGTATGGGACAAATGAATCGAAGATTCACCACTAAACGAACCTTTGCTTCGATTATCCAACATATATCTTCTGGGATGCCCTTATACATTAACAATCTCAGTCTTTCACGCCTAGCTTCATAGACTTTTGTTAGAGCATTTAGAGGAAGAGAAGGAAAATATTTTCTTAGATTTGAGAGAATGACATCCATTTTGAAAGGAGAAGAAATCAGTTATTATGGGAAACTGAAAAACAAACCGACTTGAGAGTCACGGAGTACCGTTATCCGCCATTTAACCGGCAACACAGAGAACTCAACAACTTGATGTTCCAGAAATGGTTGAGTCTTGGTCCATTAACTTTAAGCGTATTACCATTCTTAGGATTCTCAATGTCTATGGCCCCATAAGATACACGTGTTTGACAACAAAAGAACCGCGCCTCCTAGATCTCAATTTTCTAAGGAGTAGGTGCGGATGAGAATCTTAAAGCAAAACTTTATTGACCAATTTTCGCAACTTTTGCAAAAGGTGTAACAGACCTTGAATAAAGAAGGCCAATAAAATCCATACTTGCAAGATTCTCGCAGCTTGTTGTCTCCACATGCTTCCGATAAAATTTAATGGCACTACTTACCTCATTGTCGGGTTGCATGTTGTCTTTTTTTTTCTTCTTTTTTTTTTTATTCATAACGCGGATGGAGAAGACGGTAACATCATACAAGGAATGTCATGCATAAAATGAGATGAATGAAATGAAAACATTTTCTTTTCAAATGCATGGAATGAAATGCATGATTTATATATATATTTTTTATATATATTTTTTAGAATGCTAAAGATGCCATGCATGAAATTTTTTTTATGAAAATGCCTGATTTATTTTTTATTATTATTATTTTTAAATGCTAAGGATGGCATGAAAATGCATGATTTTTTTTTTAAGAATGCTTGGAGTGTCATGAAAATGCAAGTTTTTTTTTTTTTAAAAGGTTATAAAAATGCAAGATGATTTTTTTTTTTTTAAGAATGTAAGAAAATGTATTTTTTAAGTTTTTTTTTTCAAGAATGGATGGCATGAGGAAAGAAGAAGTACGCTCCTTTTGTGTCCTAATGAGGTTGCCTTAAACTTGGGAATTCCATCCTAAGGATCTACGAGTCTTTCTGGTTCGTGATAACTTCCATAGGGTGGCTCTTCTGTTCTAAAGGTCTCTAGAGCCAAGTCCTATTTCAGAATGTTGACCACGAAATAGTGGGTAAACCAACTAGGTGTGGGACATTCATGAAAAAGGCGCCCTCTAGATGAGGTTTTCGCGATAACCAAACAGGAAGTACATCCAAAATGGCTACCACTACGCAACCTCTACTTAACTTAAGCTTCACTCAGACCCGGGTGTAGGGCCCCACTCGAATGTGTGTGCTTTATGTGTAGGTGCAGTGGGTGCTGGGAGCGTACAAACCTTTACAATCCTAATAGACTATCCACATCCTGCAAAACAAAGCAAATACAGAACAAATTCCAAAAATTTTCTACCCTAAGGTTCAGATAGTACAACAATTAACACTAAAAATAATATATATAAAAAATCATCAAATAATAAAAAAAGGGTAAAACAAAGACCTAAAGATCACCAAAATTTTTGCATAACTAACTTTTACAGGCTTGACTCTCCAGCTTCCCCAGTGGAGTCGCCATCTGTCGCAACCGTAAAATTAATCGCGGCGGAATAGCAACTTAAATTAAATAATTTTAATTTTAGGAGTCGCCACCAATTTTATTTTTACTAGGAAAAATTGGAAAAACCCAAGAAAAATAGTCTTTGAAAACCAGATCGGATTCGGGAGTCGGTTATGCTTAGGGAAGGGCGAAAAGTTAATCCCACAGCACCCCTAACACACCCGTCCTAAGACGGTACCTCAAATCAATTATGTAAATTCTTAATAATCCTTGAAAATATTTGTTTTACCCCTTTTGTAAAAGAAATATGAAATAAACAAATAAATTATGAAAATTTAATTTTTGGCTTGACGGAATATGATTCCCGCTCCTACGTATCCTCAGGTGCAATGAGGAATTCAAAGTCACGTAGTTCTTTTGAAAATATTTGTGGGTTGGTTGATTTTATAAAAAAAATTGAGAAATTTGAATCAACAAGCCGTCGCGGCTCAGTTATTCAAATTAATGATTAAATAGGTGAAACTCGCATCGCGCTAGAGACGTCACCCATTGATTATCAAATTTGTCACAAAACTTTTATTTAAAATTTGTCAATTAGCGTTTTAACTAAAAAATAAAAAACATGATGTAAATTATCAAGCTGTCGCAACTTAGATATTTACAAAATATAAGGATTAGCAAGCTGTCGCAACTCAGATAACCCATTTTTATTCCCCCCTTTTTTTAAAAAAAAACTTTTAATTATTTCTTTGTTTATCATTTTTAACTCCCAAAATCTAGCCCAACAAATTGATAATAAATGAAATAATAAAGGAACAAGGAAACGTAAAAGAAAACCAAGAAACAGATAACCCAAAACTGAGAGATTCAACAGTAAGGACCTCGTTTACGATCAAATTAGCAGGGGAGGGTGGCTGGCTTCTTCAGTTCGACGGTCGAATTGTTTTCTGAAGTCCGACGGTCGGGAGCTGCTTTCTGAGGTCCGACGGTCGAGTACAAGGTTGCTCAATAAACACTGTGGTAGTGCAAGAGGTGACTCGTGAGGAGAGTGGCTGGTATTGATTGACTCGGACGGTCGGTGGTTGAAGGATTTGGTAACTGAACCGACGGTCGGTTGGAAAGGATCTAGAATTCGATGGTCAGTTGGAAAGGATCTCGGGTCGGTCGGTGAGGTTGATTGGTGAGGTTCGACGGTGAGGAGTTCGACAGTCGGTGAAGGGCGACCTAGCTGAGGTTCGACGGTCGAGTTGGAGAATGTAGATGGTCTTGCTTTTGGGGTCCGACGGTCGAATTGGACGGAGTTTGGTTGATGGTGTAAAAGTTTGGATGGCTTGTCGGTGAGAGGAGTGGAGCTCACGGTTCGACGGTCGAATTGGAGATGAATGTGGGTGGTAAAGTGAAGGATCTGGCTTCTATGTGGTCCGACGGTCGGTGAGGAAGGTTGATGGATTCGATGGTCGAGTAAGGGATTGGAGTTTGGTTGATGGTAATGGAGTTTTGGACGGGTTGTTGGTGAGGTTGCTTGGTGAGGGATGATGACTGGTGTGGTTCGACGGTCGGTTGGAAGGCTGATTTCTTATGTGCGATCCGACGGTCGAGTTAGAGGTGAAGTCGAGTGATTCTGCTTTGGAGTTTGACAGTCGGTTAGGGGTAAGTATGAGATGGATTCGACGATAGGTTGGGTGTTGGTGGATGGTGATGGAGTTTGGATGGGTTGTCAGTGAGGTGAAGGTGGTAACTGGTGTGGTTCGACGGTCGGTCCAGGGATGGATTCGACGGTCGGTTGGGAAGGGTGATGGATTGGTTGATGGTGGAAGTGGATTCGACGGTCGGTTGGAAAGGGTGATGATTCAACGGTCGATCGGAAAGAGGTGAGATCAAGTTCGGATTACGTGCGGTCCGACGGTCGGTTGAGAGGTGGTAGTTGTCCGACGGTTATGGGTGAGGAGTTCTTGAGAGTGTGGTTGATGATGAAAGTGATGAGAAGTTGAAGGTGCAAGGTAGTTTTGGAGATGGCAGAGATGGGTGAGGGTGGAAGATGGTCACGGTTGCAAGTTTCGATGGAAGGTGTCGGGTGGGGATTGTTTTTAGGAGGGTCTGTTAGTGAGCTTGAGGGTGAGGGAAATGAAGGCTCCAATTGGGTTCCGCCTTCTGGAGAGTCTTCCTGAAGGTTGGTCTTTGAAAGTTTTTTTTTTATCAGTCTCCGATCGAGAGATTCCCCCCCAAGGTCTTGAAGTTAGTCCTCTCTTATTAGTTGCTAGCAGCTAGGTGATAATGGAGTGGGTGAATTAGTGAGGGAGTAGGTGCAATTAGTGAGGGAATCTGTTTGTTCAGTAGTGCAAGTGGGAAACTAAGTGGGGGAGCAAAAGCGTGCCCGTGGAAAAAGAGAATGGGAGGTAAAAGTGCTTGTCCCCTTTGCGGTGGTGATGATGCATGAACAAATCTTTTTATTATTATTTTTTATTATTTTCATTTTTTTTTTTCATTTTTTTAATTTTTTTTTTATTTTTCATTTTCTATTATATTTTTGGCTTATGTATTTGGGTTAAAAAAAGGATAACAAGAATCTTTTTTTTTTTTTTTTTTTTGTTTTTTTATATTTTTTTTATTTTTTGTTTCTTTTTTATTATTTTTTTTCTTTTAGTCCGGTCAAAATTGGGTATTCACAACTGTCATATTTTAATGTTTACAAACTAGACTCTTAAAATATTTAAACTAACATACTGCCCAAGTACTACTAAACAAAAGAACCCTCAGACGGGTCCTCCTCAGACTCCTTAGAAAATAGAAGTCCGATTTGATGCGAAATCCTACGGACAGGTGTCCACACAGACGACACTATACTAACAGCACTCGGAGTACGATAGTATACTTCCCAGTACTGTCTAATTGACAATGGGAATTCTAAGTATTAATATTCACACTAATGTCCAAGATGTAATCTACTCAATCTCATATACACAAGGAGACGAGACTCCTCCATCACTTCAAAACTCAGCATCTTCTATCGAAATCTACTCTTCCTCAGCTTCTTGCTCAGGTTCTCGCTCAACGTCTTTAAAATGATAATTACAATATAGAATAGACATACAAAGAGGTGAGATCACCTACGCCAATACCAGTATGGTAGCAATGAAGATAAACACATACAATATCTCATACCAGCACATCATACATAATCATGAAATCATATTTTCGCATTTTCTCAATCGCGCAATAATTCTGTCGCATTTTTCAAATCGCGTATCAATTTTTCAATATCTCTCAATCAAGTAAAATATTCTTCACACGTTTTAAATAAAAAAATACTATCTTTCTCATTTAACACCAAAAATTCAATTTCATTTTCCATATTTACATAATAACCCCTCAAAACATAATATTTACATTTTAGTCCTCGCTTAAATAATATTTTCACAATAGTCTCTCATAAAATTCATATTTATGAAATCATCCTTCATAAAATTCATATTTATAATATAGTCCTTCATAAAATTCCTATTTACAAAATAATCCCTCCAAAACATAATATTTACATTATAGCCCCTCTAAAATCATTAATTGCAATATGGCCCCATTAAAATTGAAAATTACCATATCGCCCCTCTAAAATCATATTTATAATAATTCATTTTCCCAGAAATCATTTTACTTTGCTATACTCAAATTTGTCCCAAATTCATTTAAATCTCTCAATTCTCATTTTAATTCATCAGTTTGTTCACATTCGATTATTTTCCCACAACTTTCAAACTTGTTCAAATTCATTTCTTTTCCATTTAAATCCTTCATTCTCAATTGAATCTCTCATTTTCAGGACTTTGGTCCTATTTTTCATATTAAGCCCATGAGCCATCAAACTCTTTGGAACTCTCATAAATTCGTTTCCATATATTATTCACATCTTACTTTACTCATACATTTTCATGCATTCAATTTCATACATACAAACATACATCAAACAATCAACATAACATCACACATGCAAACACAATTATGAAACCATAAACATCAAAATCACAACAAAGAGACATCAACAAATCAGTGAATAAACCCTTATGGGTTTTTCACCATACACAACCATCCCCACACCACCAAAACATGGTTGGTGAGGTAAAATCTCCCTCTTACCTCTTGAAGACAAGCTTTTCAAACTCTCCTCCTTCTCCTTGTTTTCGTACAAGCCACAACAATTCCTAACAATTCTAAAACAATTAGTAAAATCACAAACAAAGCTCAATAATAATAAACCATGGAACAAACATGGTTCAGAAAATCATAAACATGAATTTAAACCATAGAAATTAAAGTTTACCTCCAAGGAAGTAAGATAGAAATGGGATTTTGAAGCACTTAGAGTGGGATTTTGGGAAAATTTTCTAAATGAAAAGTGTTTAGAATGGTGTTTAGCTTTAGGAAATGATGAGAGTGAAAATTATAGGTGACTGATGGTGTTCTTGGGTGCTTGGCCGAACCAATGAAGAGAAAAGGAAGAAAAATGATGCTCAGGTTTGTGGAATTTGAGAGAAAAAGATGAATACTTTTTGATGTGAGAGAAAATGTAATTTGTGAGAGTGAAATTATGAGGCGGCTGCCGTGGGATAAATATAGGAAAAATTAGGATTTACTTGAAGCAAAATATCCTATTCTGAGTGCACCTGCTATTCCACATGGCTTACGTCATTCACTTGACTTTCAAGGTTTTTGGATTGTTCAAGAATCATGTAGAACCTCCTCCAAGCTGCTACATGGCGGTGAGTTTCAAGGATAATTTTTTGATGAAAATTACCATGACAAAATGATGTAAAATGGGAGAACATTATTTTCCCAGAATGGCTAAAAGTCAAGTCCTGTCGGATGAAAATTCTGTCGAACAAAGGTCAAAAACTGTCAAATATACAAGAAGGTTAACAGAAATCCTAATTCGACATACGGGTGTCGACGTTGGAGAAATCTTCCAAGTGTCGAATCGACGAAAGTACTATATGGTCAAAATTCTATGTCGACAAATTTTGACTTTAGAGAAGTTTCTCTACTAAATGGTTAGAAATTCTTATTCAACGATCATTAGCATCCTAACTCGACGAATATTAACATGGTGCTAAATAGTCAGAAGATTAAATTCGATGAATTTGAGTAAAAGTTCAAATTCGATGGATATGGCATTATATTAGAAGGTCCAATTCGACGGATATTGACATTGTCCTAAATGATCAGAAGATCAAATTCGACGAATAATGTTTGTCCAACAATGAGCAACTTTCGACATAAAACAATGTTCGACAACGAATAGTAGTACTATTCATCATCAGTTAGGTCGATTACATAGCAGTCATCTTCATTTTGATTTGCAGAATCGTCCGACATGATTGAGAGAAAAGGAGAACCAGATTATTTTTATCAACTGATATAGCAACGTCCATCGTTTTGTTGAATCTGAGGACGTTTTCCATGTTTTGAAAAGATAGTTTTTGTCGGAATAAATAACCTTGGTCGAAATAGATAATCTTGGTCGAAAAAGATGGTTTTTGTCGGAATAGATGGTCTTGGTCGGAAGAGGCAGCAATAACAGCCAAAATCTTTGATTTTCTGATTCAAAAACTGAGAATCAGCTTCATCCAATTTTGAGGTATTTTGGGTTCTGTTGAACTACCGGTTGATGTTGTCGAGAAATGCTCTGGAGGTGTCGAATTCAGCTCACTATTTAACTTATGCTTACATTCAGTAATTAAATCTGACAAGATCAAAATGTTAGGAAAATTTCTTCAAGTGTTTGGATCTTGTCCAAATTCTATCGGTATCAAGACCTTCAAAAATCTTGGATTGTCCAATGAGTTACGTGAGATTTGTCTTTTAGATCCCTATAATACTTGAGAGAGACCGAATCAGTATCGACAAGAATGTATTCATAAAATTATAGTTTTGTTTATCGAAATAGGCTTGTCGAAAATAGACTTGAAATGAAAACCGTTAGGGAAAATCTTGAGGAACTTCGGTCAGGTTAGGATTCTAGAATTTCGGTCGGTTCTGGTCGGATTGGGATTCCTGGCCAAATGTTTTCTTTTAGAATATAATGAGGTTTGGAAAAATATGTCGAATTTGGGTGACTTATATTTAGTTTTTGGTCGGTTAATTATTTTGGTTGGATTGATTATAATGGCAAATTAAACTATACTAGGTCAAATAATTCATAGCAATAACAGCTATGCATAAAGCAATAGATATTTATCAGTAAAATAGAATTATTTTACAAATAAATTCTAACAATTAAGAGATTCTTGTCTATGTTACTCAGATTCAGGTTAAGTAAGATCCCCCATCTCTAAATTAATCAGATAAGAATTTCCCCGGCCCAAAAATTATTATTTTCCTAACCCGGAGCAAATCACACAAAACAATCAAAAACAGTAATGGAATAATCAAATTAGTTTTATATTTTGCACTGAAAACACAAAATAGTGTAATTTTGTCAGTTCTGTAACATAGTCTAAAATTTGGGGTGTTACAACACTCCCCCTCTAAAAAGAAGTTTCGTCCTCAAAACTTGACATACACTTACAACAAAAATAGATACTGAATTAAGATCTTCAGCATGTTCCTTCGAATTTAAAAAATAAGTCAAAATATTGCCAATAATAACAAATTTGCTTAGTTAAGAAAGAATGATCCTATTTATTTGTAACTATCACAAAAACATCCTTTAATATTCGGGGTAATATTAAATACTCATAGTGTCTGTAATGCGTCCATAAAACTGTCTCATATATCAAGTTTTCTTTTAATCGCACCGTATTTGGTTCTATGACATAATTTGAATCAAGAATAATCCTTCTTAATTGAGATACATGAAATACATCATGAAGGTCATAAGAAAGTAATAAGACTATTCGGTAGGTTACCAGATTAGTCCAATAAAGAATTTGAAATAGTCTAATAGATTTTCAAAATGAACATGGTCCAATAATTTTAGAAATGAAATTTCTGGATTCAAATTCCAAAATCTCAGGTCAAGGAAACACTAAAATTGCATTGTATCAATCTAGTAGGATATGGTTGGAAAATAACCAATCCATTTATAAAGTCAGGCTCTCAAATACATGAAATTTTAGATAACCAAATCAAATCAACGGAAAAGATTTGATATTCAATAGATATAGAATAACGTTAGAAAACTTGAGTATAAATAACAAGTTTAACAAGAAGAATAGAAATACGCAGATCACATTATAACGAAGACATGGATAAGTCAAACTAATTTACTCAGTCTATTTGAAAAAGAAATAGACAACCCAGATAAATAGAAAAGTTTCAAACAAACTCGAGTAGTAATAACAAGTTTAGAAGTTGAAGTAGTATTATGAAAAGAAACAAAACACAGATAACCCCAAAAAGACTTACACAGTCACAGATCACAAGAGACTGGGTTACCTTACACGTTATACTGTACAGTGTTAAGATTACCCTCTATGACACAACTTCCTTACTCCTTAAGTTTTTTGTATTTGAACGTTCTCATTATCCTATCTGCATCGGCTTTTTCTTCTTGAGATTTTTAAATACGTGTATCACTAATGGAAAGTTCCATCTTCAGTTCATCACAATCTCTGGAGAAATGTCCAGGCTTCCCACATCTATAACAAATAAACCCTTTATGCTGACAATCTTTGGTGAGATGATTTTTTCCACACTTGAAACATTTCAGTGATATTGTCACAGTCTGACCAAAATCGTTGCCACTAGTACTCCCCCTCTTTGCTCGTTGTTGCTTCCCCAATGGTCGTATACACTGCTTTTGCTGAACTTGATCGACCTTACGCTTCCTTCCATCTTGGATTATCGAAGACGCTAAGTTACAGCTTCTCATATCCAGTGGCTGCTCGAATCCTAATAAGCTATAAAGTTCGATTATCAGTTCCTGCTACTGAGCGATCATCTGTCTCTGTTGTATTGCTACTTCAATCATCTTTTGCATTACACTTCTAGCTGCGGCTATACGATCTTCATCACGTCTCGTGTCCACATGTTCATGTTCACTTCGTTCCATTATCTTTCTTCAAAGATAAACAAAATCAAAAACACGACGAACTAAACGTAACTATTCCACACAACATCGTCTCCTTTCAGAAACCAAAGCATATCTCTGTGTTTAGTGTCAGAGATTCACACAGCAAAAACAAGACAAACCTACCCACAAACCCAAAAGACTCTAACTTGGGCTCTGATACCAACTAATGTAACACCCACCTTAGGGTGCCACACTTCATGTTACTCAATTACCAAATTACCCTTTATTGTTAGAAAACGTGCTTGTAATATAAATACGAGTTGTAAAATTTCTCGATGATAGTAAGATAAACTTAGCGGAAAATAAGAACATTACAGCAACAACATAAATAATATACATCATATATATACAAGTCATAGTACTATCATATTTTAATGTTTACAAACTAGACTCTTAAAATATTTAAACTTTAATTTAAACTAACATACTGCCCAAGTACCACTAAACAGTAGAACCCTCAGACGGGTCCTCCTTAGACTCCTCAGAAAATAGAAGTCCGATTTGACGCGAAGTCCTACGGACAGGTGTCCGCGCAGATGACACTATTCTAACCGTACTCGGAGTACGATAGTATACTTCCCAGTACTGTCTAATTGACAATGGGAATTCTAAGTATTAATATTCACACTAATGTCCAAGATGTAGTCTACTCAATCCCATATACACAAGGAGATGAGACTCCTCCATCACTTCAAAACTCAGCATCCTCTATCGGAATCTACTCTTCCTCAGCTTCTTGCTCAAGTTCTCGCTCAATGTTTTTAAAATGATAATTACAATATAGAATAGACATACAAAGATGTGAGATCACCTACGCCAATACCAGTATGGTAGCAATGAAGATAAACACATACAATATCTCATATCAGCACATCATACATAATCATAATTATTGCACCAATATCATTTATCATCATAATTCATACAATAAGTCATAATTACGATCATGTCCTTATCAATATTCAATTATTCAATAATTCAATTATCATAAACAATAATTACGATAATACTCTCAGTATCTCTACATATGCACCTAGACTCAATTTCCCCACTCTATGGAGTTACAACTCAGATCAGAAAGAGTGATCGTAAAGATCTGTCTGCACTACATGCCTCGGAACACGTGCTCCATTTTTGCACATCTAGCATATGCGCCAGTCTTTATCAAATCTTGATTATGGATAGTGTCTCGATCTGGATCATCGGTGTGCTGCATCGGTCTAACCTATGGTACAAAAGCTTTATTAACTGTCCATTGTAGGCAACCCGCACCCCGATGCCCCCAAGGTCAACGAAAGACCTACACTACACATATCGCACCCACTCAGGAGGTGTATTCTCTCCTTCCTAGGCAAATAGCCTTATCCAGTCCATCGGATCTTTTCCATGCATGTACAAATGCACCTTTCTCAGTTCAATTCATTCTATCATATCCACAATTAAATTTTCTTTATCTCAAGTTTGGGGTCCTCATACTGGCCCAACAGTGTCATCATGGAATCATATTTTCGCATTTTCTCAATCGCGCAATAATTCTGTCGCATTTTTCAAATCGCGTATCAATTTTTCAACATCTCTCAATCAAGTAAAATATTCTTCACACGTTTTAAATAAAAAAATACTATCTTTCTCATTTAACACCAAAAATTCAATTTCATTTATCATATTTACATAATAACCTCTTAAAACATAATATTTACATTTTAGTCCTCACTTAAATAATATTTTCACAACAGTCTCTCATAAAATTCATATTTATGAAATCATCCTTCATAAAATTAATATTTACAAAATAGTCCTTCATAAAATTCCTATTTACAAAATAATCCCTCCAAAACATAATATTTGCATTATAGCCCCTCTAAAATCATTAATTACAATATGGCCCCATTAAAAATGAAAATTACCATATCGTCCCTCTAAAATCATATTTACAATAATTCATTTTCCCAGAAATCATTTTACTTTGCTATACTCAAATTTGTCCCAAATTCATTTAAATCTCTCAATTCTCATTTTAATTCATTAGTTTGTTCACATTCGATTATTTTCCCACAACTTTCAAACTTGTTCAAATTCATTTCTTTTCCATTTAAATCCTTCATTCTCAATTGAATCTCTCATTTTCAGGACTTTGGTCCTCTTTTTCATATTAAGGCCGTGAGCCATCAAACTCTTTGGAACTCTCATAAATTCGTTTCCACATATTATTCACATCTTACTTTACTCATACATTTTCATGCATTCAATTTCATACATACAAACATACATCAAACAATCAACATAACATCACATATGCAAACACAATTATGAAACCATAAACATCAAAATCACAACAAAGAGACATCAACAAATCAGTGAATAAACCCTTATAGGTTTTTCACTATACACAACCATCCCTACACCACCAAAACATGGTTAGTGAGGTAAAATCTCCCTCTTACCTCTTGAAGACAAGCTTTTCAAACTCTCCTCCTTCTCCTTGTTTTCGTACAAGCCACAACAATTCCTAACAATTAGTAAAATCACAAACAAAGCTCAATAATAATAAACCATAGAACAAACATAGTTCAGAAAATCATAGACATGAATTTAAACCATAGAAATTAAAGTTTACCTCTAAGGAAGTAAGATAGAAATGGGATTTTGAAGCACTTAGAGTGGGATTTTGGGAAAACTTTCTAAATGGAAAGTGTTTAGAATCGTGTTTAGCTTTAGGAAATGATGAGAGTGAAAATTATAGGTGAGTGATGGTGTTCTTGGGTGCTTGGTCGAACCAATGAAAAGAAAAGGAAGAAAAATGATGCTCAGGTTTGTGGAATTTGAGAGAAAAAGATGAATACTTTTTGATGTGAGAGAAAATGTAAATTGTGAGAGTGAAATTATGAGGCGGCTGCCATGGGATAAATATAGGAAAAATTAGGATTTACTTGAAGTAAAATATTCTATTCTGAGTGCACCTGCTATTCCACATGGCTTACATCATTCACTTGACTTTCAAGGCTTTTGGATTGTTCAAGAATCATGTAGAACCTCCTCCAAGCTGCTACATGGCGGTGAGTTTCAAGGGCAATTTTTTGACAAAAATTAACATGACAAAATAATGTAAAATGGGAGAACATTATTTTCCCAGAATGGCTAAAAGTCAAGTCCTGTCGGATGAAAATTCTGTTGAACAATGGTCAAAAACTGTCAAATATACAAGAAGGTTAACAGAAATCCTAATTCGACATACGAGTGTCGACGTTAAAGAAATCTTCCAAGTGTCGAATCGACAAAAGTACTATATGGTCAAAATTCTATTTCGATGGATTTTGACTTTAGAGAAGTTTCTCTACTAAATGGTTAGAAATTCTTATTCGACGGTCATTAGCATCCTAACTCGACGAATATTAACATGGTGCTAAATAGTCAGAAGATTAAATTCGACGAATTTGAATAAAAGTTCAAATTCGACGGATATGGCATTATTTCAAAAGGTCCAATTCGACGGATATTGACATTGTCCTAAATGATCAGAAGATCAAATTTGACGAATAATGTTTGTCCAACAATTAGCAACTTTCGACATAAAACAGTGTTCGACAACGAATAGTAGTACTATTCATCATCAGTTAGGTCGATTACATAGCAGTCATCTTCATTTTGATTTGCAGAATCGTCCGACAAGAATGAGAGAAAAGGAGAACCAGATTATTTTTATCAACTGATATAGCAATGTCCATCATTTTGTCGAATCTAAGGACGTCTTCCATGTTTTGAATAGATAGTTTTTGTCGGAATAAATAACCTTGGTCGAAATAGATAATCTTGGTCGAAAGAGATGGTTTTTGTCAGAATAGGTGGTCTTGGTCGGAAGAGGCAGCAATAACAGCCAAAATCTTTGATTTTCTGATTCAAAAATTGAGAATCAGCTTCATCCAATTTTGAGGTATTTTGGGTTCTGTCGAACTACCGGTTGATGTTGTCGAGAAATGCTCTGGAGGTGTCGAATTCAGCTCACTATTTAACTTATGCTTACATTCAGTAATTAAATCCGACGGGATCAAAATGTTAGGAAAATTTCTTCAAGTGTTTGGATCTTGTCCAAATTCTATCGGTATCAAGACCTTCAAAAATCTTGGATTGTCGAATGAGTTACGTGAGATTTGTCTTTTAGATCCCTATAATACTTGAGAGAGACCGACTTAGTATTGATAAGAATGTATTCATAAAATTATAGTTTTGTTTGTCGAAATAGGCTTGTCAAAAATAGACTTGAAATGAAAACCGTTAGGGAAAATCTTGAGGAACTTCGGTCAGGTTAGGATTCCAGAATTTCGGTCGGTTCTGGTCGGATTGGGATTCCTGGCCAAATGTTTTCTTTTAGAATATAATGAGGTTTGGAAAAATATGTCGAATTTGGGTGACTTATATTCAGTTTTTGGTCGGTTGATTATTTTGGTCGGATTGATTATAATGGCAAATTAAATTATACTAGGTCAAATAATTCATAGCAATAACAGCTATGCATAAAGCAACAGATATTTATCAGTAAAATAGAATTATTTTACAAATAAATTCTAACAATTAAGAGATTATTGTCTATGTTACTCAGATTCGGGTTAAGTAAGATCCCCCGTCTCTAAATAAATCTGATAAGAATTTCCCCGACCTGAAAATTATTATTTTCCGGACTTGGAGCAAATCACACAAAACAATCAAAAACAGTAATGGAATAATCAAATTAGTTTTATATTTTGCACAGAAAACACAAAACAGTGTAATTCTGTCAGTTCTGTAACATAGTCTAAAATTTGGGGTGTTACAACAAATCTATCTAAATAAGGATGAAAGATCCTATTCATGTAATCCATGAATATTGCAGGAGCATTTGTTACCCCAAACGACATTACTAAATACTTGTAGTGCCCATAACGCGTCCGAAGAGCTGTCTTAGGAACATCTTCCACTTTCACGTGAATCTGATGATAACTAGAACGCAAATCAATCTTGGAGAAAATAGTAACTCCCTTCAGTTGATCCATCAAATCGTCTATCCTCGGAAGTGGATACTTATTCTTGATCGTGATCTTATCAACTGACGATAATCTACGCATAGACGAGAAGTTCCATCCTTATTCCTTACCAATAGTACTGGAGCTCCCTACGGTGACACACTAGGTCTCAAACTATTTTCCCAACAGTTCCTCCAACTACTTCTTGAGTTCAGCCAACTCTGATGGCGACATCCGACATGGTGCCATTGAAATAGGACCAACTCCTGGTACAAGGTCAATAGAAAATTCTATTTCCTTTTTCGGTGGTAGTCCAAGAATGTCATCAGGAAAAACCTTAGGAAACTCATTAACTACCGGAATAGCATTCACATCCTCCTTACTCTTGACCTCTAAGGAAGATAATAGCATGTATCCTTGAGCTCCTTCGCTCAAGAAACCTTTGACTTGGTTCGCCGTTAAAAATCAAGAATTCTCAGGTTTAGGAAAAACTAAGGTCTTATTGGAACAATCTAATAGGATATGGTTAGAAGATAATCAATCCATTCCTAAGATTATGTTTATTTGTGACAAAGACAAACAAATCAAATCAACAGAAAAGATTCGATTCATAACACAAATAGGGAAGTTAAGCAAACTTGAGTTGTAACAATAGGCTTAGTAGTAAGGATAGAAACAATCAAATCAAAAGGCAATAAAGACACAAATAATCATAAACGATTAACACAGTTATAGGCAATGAAAGAATGTGTCGCTCCAGAATCATATAGTACAGTTAAAGAATTGCCTTCTATGGCACACTCTCCTGTAATCAGATCTTCAGATTCGGAGGCTTCCTCTCCATTCATAGTGTACACTCTTCCTCCTGCCTGTGGTCTCGCCGCACAAACATTGCTAATAGAAGGCTCCATCTTGGGCTGATCGCAATCCTTAGAAATATGTCCCGGCTTTCCACATCGAAAACAAATGAACCCCTTAATCGTACAATCCTTCGTCCTTCCCACACTTGAAACATTTTGACGAAGACGCCACTGTCTGACCAAACTTGTTACTTCCAGAACTTCCACTATAGGACTTCTGTTGAGACTGACTCCCCATTGGCCATTAATACGACTTCCTTTGGAATTGATTGTTACTGTTGCCTCCTCTTTGGAACCATATTGGTCCAAAGTTATGATTTCTGGTGTCGTGAGACTGATCTAACTCCTCTATTCGATGACACTTGTCAAGCAAAATTGGGAACTGTTCAATCCCCAAGGGCAGCACCGTACACTTCAAATTGTGCCTTAGGCCTTCCTCAAACTTCTAGCATTTCCACTCCTCATCCAGCTATAGTTGGAAATACCTCGAGAACTTTGACAAGCTCTCGAACCTTGTAGCATACTCTCTGACCGTCATTCCTCCTTGTCGCAGACCAAGGAATTCCATTTCCTTAGCATGCCTTACACTGGCTGGAAAATATTTTTCCAGAAACTTGTTCTTGAAAAGTCCCCACGTAATCACCCTTCTTTTAGCTTCTAGTAGCCGTTATGTTCCGGCCCACCAGTCTTCTCCATCTCCAATGAGCATAAAGGTAGTGTAAGTTACCTTCTTTTCATCTATGCAACCCATTCCTCTAAATATCTTTTCCAGCTCATTGATCCAAAGATTTGCCTTCTCCGGATCAAAGTCCCCTTTAAACTACGGTGAGGTGTTACGACAAAACTCCAATAGATTTTGAGCTTCTGCGGTCTCTTCATGTTGTTAGGCAGCTCTTTGATTCTATTGCACGATGACATTTGTCATCCATTGCATCGCTTCTGTAGCTACAGCCATGCTCTCATTATTACGTCCAGTCTCCACACTCGCTCCTCTTCCACGAGCCATTGTACTCCTTCAAAATTGAACTAAACAATACAAAAATCAAAGTCAAATAAAATCATTTGAAATCATTTCAGACAATATTGTCTCCTTACAAAAACCAACCATAGAGAATCACATAACACAAATAAGACAGACCTAACCACAAACCCAAAAGACTCAAACTTGGGCTCTGATATCAACTAATGTAAGACCTCCTTTAAGGCGTCACATTTACGGCTTCCAAATTACCAAAATAGAACCAAGTTATAAAAACTAATAATATTGTATGCATGTTTTTCAAATATTTTTATTTTTTACAAATAAATTAAAAATAAATACAATAAATAAAAACACAAGATATGTTAAATCAAATAATTTACATCATATACATACCCAGTTTTATACTTAAACGTAATTATACAGATACAACACCTAAACATACACTAGCCTAAAATCAAACACCTAATCAGAAGGGTACTTATCCAGATCATTTTCCAGGTCTTCCTCAGATTCCTCAGCTGACAACAACCCCGGATGAGTCAGAGGGCTATGAACTGGAGTCCGTGCAGATGAAACGAATGAGTCCTCCATAGGAGTAACACGACGAGTACTCCACAAAAACTCCATTGGCATAACAAAATGCTAACGCACAAAAGCTCTAAAAGAAAATATAGGGACCCTATGAAAAGTCCTACTTAGGGTCACAAATACCTCCCTAGTATATACCACACGCTCCTCATCAACATCATAATGCCAGGCATTTGTGCCTCCTCTAAATGATACTTTCATGTAACCCAAAAAACTAGGCCTCGATGCCATCGTAACATACAGACAAATTAACACAAACAGAAATTAGGCAATCCTTCCTCTTCCTCTTCCTCTTCACACTCTTTATCAAACATACAAATAAACATAACAACATAACAAAGAGGTGAGATTCACTACATTAATATCATCATGGCAGTATAAAGATAGTAAAACAAACATACAATTTATGCACAGCATGTCACAGATATATTCATGACATCATATAATCATTGTATCAAACAACAGATAATTACCACAAAATATATATATATATATATATATATATATATATATATATATATATATCACAACAGTATGATGATTGACTATGCACATGCATAATGAACCAATTTCCTACTCCATGGAGCTAAACTCAATTTCGGAGAGAATGATCTAGAATATATGTCTATATATTGATCGCCTCAACCAAGTGCTATAATTTGTCAATGTGCACATCATGGCTTATACAAGACATTCTACGCTAGATCTTGAATAGAATAATGCCCAGTCAAGATTGTCGGAGCATTGCTCAGTCACGACAGCCCAATGGAGCTACCGACTGTCTACTTGTGGGATACCTATGCTCCAACGCCTCTAAGTTCAACAAGTGAACCACACTATGTAATTCGCACCCACACTATGGTGTGATTCAACTCCTAGGCAACAATAGCCTTAACAGACACCGTTTGTCAAACAATGCATGTCCAATGACTTAATGCACATTATAAGCCACTACCAGCCACAAACACACAATAATAATCTCGGGTCCAGTATATCGGCCCGACAACAAAACTTGTTGTTCCTCTCAATCGCGTAGCGTTTTTATCGCATTTTCACAATTGCGTAAAACTTCTATTACATTTTCAAATCGCATAACAGTTCGTCAATGTTTTCTTAATCGCGTAAAGATTTTAAAACATTTTCTTTATCGTGTAGCTAAAAATCAACATTTTTAAATCGCGTAAGAGTTTTTCTACGTATTTTCAATCGCGTAAAAATATTTTCTCAATATTCTAAGCTCAAATTAAATCTTTTCTTATTTAATATCAAAATTGGACTTTAATTCCATTATTTTCTCATTAAATCACCTTTAAATAATATTTCTAACATTTTCTCAAAATCTACCTCATTTTAATTTTAAATAAAATCCTTTTCCTTTTAACTTATTTATATCATCATAAATAAAATACTTTATGTCTCCATATTTCTTCTTAGTCCTAATTTCACTATATTGACCGAAAATCACATTTTAATTAGTGATAAAAATATATTCATTTCTATTTTTATTTTTGTAATTCCTTAATCAAATTTCTTATGACTAATCCTCTAGGTTAACATTTAATAAAACATTTTGCATTGGATTTCCCCTTTGGAGGGCTTAGAGGTCATGAGCCTCATGGTCTTTGGAACCAAAAATTCCTTTCCTCTCAAGCATAAATTATAGTATACAACATACTTAAACATCAAAATCCTACTATAACAAGTTCATGCATAATATCAAAGCACTAAAATCACTTAGAACAATTAATTACAAACTATACAATCACACACAAATTTCGTGTCCCTGACCACCATAAGTGGTTGATGAGGTTAATCTTCCTTTTACCTTAGATGTAGCCTCCTAGCTCCTTGTAGGACTCCTTGTGTCAACTTTCTCCACCAAATAGCTCTTAAAATCAAAGTAAATACAAACATATTAACATCCAAGGCTAGAGTAAGATAACCATAGATCAAGTATGGTCTTAGAACTCAACAAATGAAACAAGAATTGAAAAATCAAGAACTTCACCTTAGAACCCTAGGACTTGAATTCGAAAATCAAGCTTGAAAATGGATAAACTAAGTCTTGATCACAACATCAAAGTTGCTTAGGATTGTGTTTAGAATCAAGTGGTAAGGTTAGATGGAATCATGAAAGGTTAAGTAGAAAAAGGTAGCTTGGCCGTGAGCTTGAGGGAAAATAGAAGAGAGAGTTTTTGTGTTTTTAGGTTTTGCATGAAAAAGATGATAACTTTGAAATGTGATAGAAAATCAACTTTGGTCTCCTAAAGCCTTTCATGGCCGTGAGATACAAGGAGAGAAAGAGAGGTCAATTTGCTCACTACAACTCCTCATAACCATTGATTTCATTAAGGGTGGACATCCAAAGCTTCTCCTACAAGCTTATTTCTCATTGGTTATTCATAAAGATGTCATAACCATCATCTTTGACTAGCCAAGATATTTTCTAATAGTTATTATCTAATGGACAAAGGCTACTGTTATTTATTGTCCAATGGATAATAGTTTTATCCAATGGATAATAACATTATCCAATGGATAATAGAATTTGAACAAAAACTCTGATAAAAAAAATTTTCGACAACTGTTTTCGGTTTCAGGTTTAGTAAGTTCTCTTGGTCCCGCATTAACAGTTCAAAACTTTCTAGTCCAGAAAAAAATTATTTTTTTGAGCTCGCCTCAAACACATATACAGTCTAAAATAATATTAAAATAATAAAAATAAATTACAAATTCAAAAAAATTATAAAACTCATATGTATCAAGAAAAACAAAAAATCGGGGTCCTACAGCCAGCACCACCTTTATGTTGATTTTAGTTTTTGGCTTGATTCTATTGCATATGTCGTAAAACTCTATTTGTGGATGCTGTGTACTCCCTCATAGAAGCTGCCATTTCTTCAAGTGTACCTCTAATCCCCTCTTCTTTATTAATCTAGTCTTGGGGACTTCATCTGGGTGGTGCTATAATTTCTTGCACAAAGAAAAAATACATATTGAGGTGATCAGTCTTAATATCTTTGTAACCAGTGTGCATAGGAAATTCTAACATCACTCCAAACACTTTTATCCCATACAAGGTATCTCATAAGAACTTTCTGGCCAAGATTCTATTCTCATCCTAAGCTTATCCTTATTCTCACTTAGGACTAAACTATTTCTTGAATACTATAAAATGTAACACCAAGGCTAGGGGTGTGGACCACTAGTTCCTTAGAAGCATTCTTTATATGAAAACTATCTTGTGTTTCAGATTTATTTCCTTTCCAACACGCCCAACCTCATTATTACATAGGAAAATTGTTACTTTTTTTGTCTCTTTCTTTTCTGTTTCTATCTCTCTTTTTATTCACAAAGTTGACCAATCATTTGGCAATTTATGGTTGCGTCGTTTGCTCTAACTATCATAAATACTTGCTTATTTTTAAAAGCATGCAATATCTACCATAGGTGACTTGAGTTCATGCTAATTGGAATGCATAAAAGCAAATATAACAACTTTAAGGAAACATGCATATAGTCATAGCTAGAGCCCAAGTGCTCTATACATCATTAGAATAGCTACATAAAATAACTAGTAGTACCCATCTAGAACCAGGCACCACTGGCTCTAGCAATATACACGATATACAAAATAAGGGTTTAACAGTACAAGTTAATCCTACAAAAGTAAAGCAATCTCAAAAAGGTAAATATAGCTTAAAACAGGTGCTATTTCTTCATAACAACTACTCGAAAAAACGTATAATGAAAGCAATTAGGGCTTTGACAAACCCATCAAGCTCAGGAACATGGACCCAAATATAGTGGATCTCAACTGTGACAATAAGGACTGGTATTTTTACTACTGGCTCTCTAGAAACATTAGATAAATAGGGTGACAATTAAAAATTCTTAGTAGGTAAAAAAATCCTTCAGAAATTGTTATTTTGAACTATAATGCTTGTAGCTACATTGGAACACAAAAAGCATTTTATTTTTGCAATCAATCTCATAAAATCCATAAAATTAGCTCAAGAGAACAATTCCAAGTACTCATAATGCAAACAGTAAAATACATGATAAAATGCATGATAGGTTTACTTCTCTTGTAATTTATTTATTTTAATTATGGAGATAAGCCTCATTCTCTTTTCTCTTTTCTCTAGATTAGCCAATAAGAGGACTTCAACCCTCTAGTCATATACAAAGCCGTGAACTCACTATCTAATCAAGGGCATCTCCTTAACAATCTCTATCTTTGTGTGGTAAAACCATTCTGGCACATGGTCAATTTTGTTGATCACCTCCCTTATTGAGGATCATTTCCTTTTTCTCAAGAGGCCTCCTTTATAAATAGAGGGAATCTCACATTGTCTTCCACTTTGATTATCATTTCTTTTAAAATAATCATTTTTAGTTTACTTGCATGCATCATACAATTCAATTCTCAAAATGCCACAATCATAATTCATCATTTTTAACATGTCATGGCAAAATGATGTATGTCAAGGCAATACAAGTTTCTCATGGCACTTAATCATGACTCATAGCATCAAAGGCATTTATAAACAAGGTACAACAATTTCAAAGGCACTTGGAAATCACATGGCCAAATACTATGCTCATAATTAGCATCACATACTCATGCCATAATTTTACATGCATCAATCTATGTAATTAAATTTGAAATTCACTTATAAAATCCAATTCTAAGGATGATCGAATGACCTTCAATCTTTTGGTAAATAATTTTATTTTGTATATCTATCACTTAATTAGTCCCTTAAGGTTTCCTTGGGTTATCATGGCCAAATTGCCTTGCTCTTAACAACACCTTTAGAACAATTTTTTATTTAAAGTTTACTAACCCAATAAATTCATATTAATTAACTAATACAAATCTTCTCTCTTTTATTGAATCTTTAGATTCTATTCCTATAGGTTATGTTAACCAAAAGCTAGGAACTCATGCTTCTCTTTTCTTTTCTTGCTGGGCAGTGCATATGTAACACCCCAAATTTTAGACTATGTTACAAAACTGACAGAATTACACTGTTTTGTGTTTTCTGTGCAATATAAAAATAATTTGACTATTTTGATACTATTTTTGATTGTTTTGTGTGATTTATTCCGGGTCAGGAAACTAATAATTTTCGGGTTGGAGAAATTCTTATTTTAATTATTCGGAGTTGGGGGATCTTACATAACCCAATTCCGATTGATATATATATTAATATTTTAATTTTTAGGATTTAACCGTGCAATAAAATAATTTTATATTATTATAATATTATTTTATGTGACAGTACTAACTGTCTTAAAAATAGTAGAAATCTGCTTCAAAATGATTATTGACCCGAAAAAGTCTGTGGGACCCTCGTTTAGAGTAGCAGTCAACGATTCTGACTAGACTGAATTCTAAACCAACAGGAACAAGTCAACAAAAGTGGCTTGAAAATTCTAAACCAATAGGAAGGAGTCAAACTTAGTGGCTTGGACTTTAGTGTGAACCGTTGGATGATGATCTTGATGAAGAAGTTTTGATTTATCACCATTGATCTAATCAATGGTGTAGGAGCAAACTTAATAAGGAAGTCTTGGATGTTAGCCATTGATCAAATCAATGGTGTGGATGTGAGCTTGATTAACAAGCATTGGATGTTGACCATTGATCAAATCAACGGTGTGGAAGTGAGCTTGATTAGCAAGCATTGAATATTGGCCATAGATCTACTCAATGGATAGGAAACAAAGTTAATTTCGATGGCTAAGATGAAGTCAACAATAGTGGCTTGACTTTTATTTAGCAACTAATTAAACTTAAATTAATAATCTTAATGGCCTAATTAACAAACTAAGTAAACTAATCTAGTTATTAATTAGTTATAATCTAATTACTAATTAGACATCCTAATTTTAATTAGAGGCTATGATATATGTAATTACATATTTAATTAATTGATTATGTAATTAGATAATTAATTAAGAGTGATTAGGAAACTTAACCTACTTAATTAGCTAATTAATTAGCATACAATTAGACTTTAATTGAAGTCAATTAAGTCCCCAATTCATAAGAGGCCACATGGCCATGCAGCCCAAGGAGGCTTCTCGAGTCTTCTTGAATGGTCTTTTATGACCATTGCATGACAACTTAGTGACCTAGGCCACGTGCCTTCAATGTGAACACAAATTGTGATATTTTGGGTTCAAACTAATCTCTTAATTTCCCTACACAAGACTCCCACAGCAGCACCTCTTCATTTTCATTCTCAAATTTCACTTTTCTCTCACCTAAACACTTAACTCCATTTTCTCTCAAAATCCCAAGAACAACAAGTCATTTTTCTTTCCTTTTTTCTTTAGTATTTCGGCCTCTTCACCTAATATCACTATCCATCTTCTATAATTTTTGTTCTCATCATTTCCTAAACCTAAACAACCTTCTAAACACTTTTCATTTAGGAAGTTTTGTGAAAATCCTATTCTAAGTGCTTCAAAATCCAAGTTTGGTTTACTTCCCTAAAGGTAAACTTTGGTTTTTATGGTTTAAAATTTAGTTTGTGATTTTCTAAACCATATTTGTTCCATTGATTATAATTAGTAAGCTTTGTATGTGATTTTACTATTTGTTTTAGAATTGTTAGGAATTGTTTGTGGCTTGTACGAAATCAAGGAGAAGGAGAGGAGCTTGAAAGACTTGTCTTCAAGAGGTAAGAGAGAGATTTTACCTCACCAACCAAGTTTTGGTGATGTGGGGATGGTTTTGTTCGGTGATAAATCCATAAGGGTTTATTTACCTATTGTTTGATGTTCTTTGATTGTGTTTGTGATGTGTATGATTTTGTTTCTATGCTTGCATGTGTGATAATATGCTTAAAGCTTTGATATTATGTATAATTATGAAAGTGTATGTATAAATTGAACAACATGATTAAATGATTGTATGAATGCAAAGAGAAAGGCTCACGGCCATGTAGGGATTAAGACCAAAGTCCTGAAAATGAGGGATTCAAATGAGAATGAAGGATTTAAATGAAAAAGAAATGAATTTGAACAAGTTTGAATGTAGTAAGCAAAATGGTTTTGGGAAAATAATCTGATATAATTAAATAAATAGGGTTTAAAATGAAATGAGTGTCAATACTTGAATTTTACTGACGTATGGCTCACCCTACGGGTTTAGAGGTGCGTCTGTAAAATTTGAGCTGTAATATGTGAAGTAAATGAAAGAAATAACATTTTTGAGGAAACAATGCAAATATTAATTTTTAGAGGGGTAATATTATAATTTTCATTTTTAAAAGGGGCCATATTATAATTATGATTTTTTGAGGGGCAATATTATAATTTTCATTTTTAATGGGGCCATATTGCAATTATTAATTTTAGAAGGGCTATATTGCAAATATTTTATAAAAGAGAGACTATCTCGTAAATATTATTTTATGAGGAACTATTATGAAATTATTATTTGAAAAAGGACTAAAACATAAATATTATGTTTTGGAGGGACTATTTGAAAATATGAATTTTATGAGGGATTATTTCATAAATATGAATTTTATGAGGATTATTGTAAAAATATTATTTAAATGAGGACAAAAGTGTAAATAATATATTCTTGAGGGACTATTATGTAAATATAAAAAATAAAGTCAATTTTAGTGTTAAATGAGAAAAATAGTATTTTTGATTTAAAACGTATGAAAAATATTTTATGCGATTGAAAAAATACAAAAATATGGTTTTACGATGAAATTACAGTAATGATACTGTTGGGCCTATATGAGGACCCCGAGTATGAGATAAAGAAATTGAATTAAAAATATGAGATAAAGAAATTGAATTGAGAATATTAGATAATGAATTGGAACTGTAAATGGTGCATAATACATGCATTGGAAAGGTCCGACGGACTGAATAAGGCTAGTTGCCTAGGAGAGAATACACCTCCTAAGTGGGTGCGATATGCGTAGTGTAGGCCACTCGTTGACCTTGGGGGCATTGGGGTGCGGGTTGCCTACAATGGGCAGTTGGTAGCTCTTCTGTACCGTGGGTTAGACAGACGTAACACACCAATGATTCGGACCGAGACACTATCCTTAATCAATTTTTGATAAAGACTGTCGTGCATATGCTAGATGTGCAAAAATTGAGCACGTAGTCTGAGGCATGTTGGTGCAGATAGATCTTTTCGATCATTCTCTCCGACCTGAGTTTTAGCTCTATGGAGTGAGAAATTGAGTCTAGGTGCATATGCATAATTATTGAGGATATTATCGTAATTATGGTTTATGATAATTGAAATGTTGAGTGTTTGAATATTGGTAATGGCATGATCGTAATTATTGCTTATTGCATGAGTTATGATGATAAATGATGTTGGTGGCATAATTGTAATTATGTATGATGTGCTGGTATGAGATATTGTATTTGTTTATCTTCATTGCTACCATACTGGTATTGGTGTAGGTGATCTCACCTCTTTGTATATCTATCCTATATTGTATTTATAATTTAAAAGATGTTGAGCAAGAAGTTGACCGAGAAGGCAGAGAGGAGCAAATTTCTATAGAGGAAGCTGAGTTCTGAGACGAGGAGATGCCTTGTTTCCTTGGGTACATAAGATTGACGTTTTGTGGAGAATTGGAGGCGTGGCATGTTGACCTGGAAAGAGAGCGTATTTATTACATAGGGGACACAAACATTATTTTAAGTAGGCTATATCTTGGACACCTTTATTTTATATTAGTGTGAACATTAATGTACATCTAGAGTTCCCATTGTCTATTAGACAATACTGGGGAGTATACTATCGTACTCCTAGTGCGATTAGTATAGTGTCGTCTGCTCGGACACTTGTCCGTAGGACTTTGCGTCTGTCTAGATCCTTATCTTTTGAGGAATCTGAGGAGGACCCATCTAAGGATTCTGCTGTTCTAGTAGGACTTGGGCAGTAAGTTAGTTTAAATAATGTTTTAAATATTTTGAGAATCTAGTTTGTAAATATTAAAATATGACAATACTATGACTGGTATATATATGATGTAAATTATTTGTGATGATGTTGTAATGTTTTTATTTTTCACTAAGTTTATCTTGTTATTATTAAGAAAACTTATAACTTGTATTTCCATCACAAAGCACGATTTTCCAATGAAGGAGTAATTTGGTAATTGAGTAACATGAAATGTAATGCCCTAAGGAGGGTGTTACAGCATAAGCTTTGGGAATGAGAAGAGAATGATTGTTTTTGTGTTAACTAAGTGTGCTCCTATTGGTGTGGTCCAAAAAAATAACTTTATAATTAATGATGCTTTTCTCTCTCGTACTTTTTCTTACAAACACACTAAACTAACCAATCCTGTACGTTGCTTTCAATTCTTAAGATTCATATTAACAATGCTCTAATGGGTTTTACTTTAGTTATTTATTGGTGGAATTTTAAAAGGTCACCTTCTTCCCGTAATGGCCTCTAGGCCAAAAACTACACTACCAATGAAGATGGGGATTTTATTGATTTTTATGCTAACATTTCTCTTATTCCAGTTTCTTCTTCAAAAAAAAAATATCCATTTGTAACATTAAAACCATTATCCTAACTTGAAAATCAAATTACCTCTCTTATTCCTCTCTAGGCCAAAATCTACACCCACCATCAATCAAACATCTCAATATTCCTTTCCTTCTCTCATCACTGAATATCAAGTTCCTAAAAAAAATCAAGTTAAAACTAATTTCATCATCCTCCTCAATCCAAAACCACATCAAGTCATCAACATACATGATAAAAGAGATTGATCTTTGCATTTCAAACCAACACCATAACATACCATTATGGAAACAAGATGATCTTTCTCAAATTTACTAGCCAAGAAGTCATCTTTCAAGAATTTAGATATGAACTAGAATAAGAAATAGCCTCATCATATTGTTATTATGTAAATCTCGGTTTCCAGCCCATGCTCCCAAGAACAATAACATATTTGCATGATAAAATCAATAAAGCAGTACCCATGAGCAACCTTTTATAGCATAGAACCACATGCAAGTAATTTTCATCTTCGATTCCAACCTCTAACCCACAAAAATCAATGTTTCACAAACATATCTCAATAAAACAGTACCAAAAATGCTTCTTGAACAACTATATAGCATTGCATAAGGTTGAGGTTGAAGGATTTTCCCCTACCTCTTGGTAAAGCTTGTGGGAACGGTGAGGAAAAGGTCAGAAAGTGATGGTGTTGATCCTAGCTTCAAGATTCTAACTCTAACATCAAGACTTCAAGCTCCAAGACTCTTCCTCTTTCTACTCCTTGTCTCGGCCATCTTTCTCTTTCTTACTCTCAAGAATACTCTAAGTTTTCTCAAGTGAAAAGAAGTGAAGTGGTGTATGTAACGCCCTTACTACTAACACTATAGTGTATCCGAAATTACACCATAGTAATTAGCAATAACCAAATCACTTAAAAAAAATTGTAAAACATAATTTCGTTG
Organism: Ormosia semicastrata; assembly: GCA_029884595.1. Lineage (NCBI taxonomy): Eukaryota > Viridiplantae > Streptophyta > Magnoliopsida > Fabales > Fabaceae > Ormosia > Ormosia semicastrata. Next base: position 86,529,784 of record JAQQTO010000060.1, read on the forward strand.
ATATACAAAAATATGAGCTTGGATGAGTGAATTAATATACATACAATGATAGGAGGTTTATACATGGGTTCATTATAGTACAAATATACACCAACTGCCTCCAAGCCATTATTTATACATTCTTTATACAAAACTTCCAATCTAAAATAAACTTCAACTTCTGCTGCGATCGTAGTGCTACAATATCCAATTTTGGAATTATCATGGAATATAAAATAGAAATGGGGTAAGAATACTAATTCTCAGTAGTTCTATTATGAAAATGTGTCATCACAATAATTGTAACTATTTCAGAGAAAAATACATCTTTGAAATTCCAATTAAATATATCCATATATATATATATATAGTTAGAAGGGTGGCAAAAGTGTCAAATTTGGTCCATTCTCTTCCCGAAACAAAGTACCAATTGTAAAAGTTTGAAAAATCACTGTTTACAAGCAACACATTTTATAATCTTTAGTACAATCATAATCAAGTTTCTATTCATACAACATTCTCAAAACTCATTGTCATAATATGACATTTAGAAATAAAAGACATTTCAGTGCTCATACATACATTTGCTCATTCCCTCAGAACCCATACAAGCCACCTCACATAGCTTGGGTCCTACATACACGTAGGAAGAAGTGAACTAGAGGCTCACATTACCACTAGTACCCTTATACTTGGCAAGTGGGGAAACTAGTGAGGAATTGTTCTTAGAATACAAGATTCCCTTCTCCACAAAGGTACATCTCCATGATTCTAATGGGATTTGAACAACCAGTTCAAAATTCACTAATGCCAACAGAATAGTCGATTCTTAAATAAAAGAGGGTACTAATTATGAACAATTGGTTCATAATACTAGTGGGAATAGCATCAATCAAGGATAAATGCTCAAATCTCTCTTTTAATTCAAATTCCATTCTTATGAGCACTAATCAATCAAACATTAAACCAAAATACCATTTTAGCTCAACCTTAATAATTTAAGGGAGCATATTTTCAAATTTGCAAATATACAATTCAAATTCCATTTTCAAGAGCACTATTCATATAATCATATATTCTAACTCAACCTTAATAATTAAGGAGGCAATACCATTTCAAATTCAAGCCCAACTTGATAAACCAAGGAGCATTAAATTCTCTATTACTTATCTAATACACACTTCTTTATCATCTATTATACTTCAAGAACTTTAACAAGTAAACTTATTCAATGACATTTACACATCAAATCCTTAAAAATTAATGCAATACTTTCTTGGAATTACTAATCACATTTAAAGTCATAATATCATTCACAACCGTACTAAAATTTTGGTCTGAAAAGGCATCATTCTGCCAAGACCTTCATTCATTCTCCAAGTCACAATGTCATACACAAGAACATCAAAAATTCTAGTGGCACAAGGCAGCATTCTGTCATGACCTTCAAGCATTATTCAAGCAACATTTTTATACATAAATACTTCAAAATTCTGGCCATTCATCATTATTTTAGTCACAATTTCAAGCATATAAAAATCAAGTTTCTAGACTTAAACAGGCAGCAATCTACCATGACAAGTCTAGCCATACAAACTACCCATTTCAAGCATAGAAACAACACAAGTTCAATTCTAAAACAGGGCAGCAAGCTGCCATAACAATTCAGCCGAAAGTAACACAATGAAATTTCATCTTTCTTGTCATTTTCAACATCACAACTTCAATACAAACATTAATAAAAATAGATGAACAAATAAAAGAATGCATCCACCTCTAAATCCCCACATGGTCGTGAGACATAAGGCCACAAAATACAATCAATATATAAAACTTTTACTCAAAAACTGATAAAAGAAATAGAACTAGAGAATGGTAAAAATAAAGACAGAAAATGAATCATAAACATCATCTATTTTGTTAGTGATGGTCGTGACCCTCATGGGTCCTAAGAGTCATATTTTAAACTCAAAACAATGAGAATGAAAGAACAAAATGAAAGGAAAGAACCCCTACCTCAATTCCCTAACTTTGTTTCCTTTATTTTTTTTCCTTTTTCCTTCATTTTCTCCTCCATTTTCTCTTTTTTTTAGCTCGTTGCTGCTGTTGATTTTGCTCTATTTTTGCCTCTATTTTTAGAGATAAAAATCGTGTAACAAATGGAAAAGGAACAAGGAAGGACAAGGTTTAATATGGATGGGAATATAAGAGTGAAAATGGAAGATAAAGTGTGGAGAAGTGACGATTTTTCTTCCTCCATTTCTGCTCTATATTTTGGTCACTAGAGAACATGAAAAGGGAGGCAAAAGATGAAAGAATTACCTAGATAAATCTGGCAATATGTGTGGCAGTGGGTGAAGGAGAATATTACCAAAAATTTCATACTGAAATTTTAGTATCTGTTACGTACACTTTAATTTTCAAAAATTTAGTGTTCAAGTATCTATAAGTATTAGGAAAAAATTTAGGACTCATCTTATCCCTCGATCCATTTTCCCATAATTTTTCATATACTGCTATTTATCAGGTAAACTGCACTACTTTACTCAAATTAAATCAAACCTGCAAGATAAGTAAATATATCTGCCTCAAATTAATTATTTTTTATACCAAAATATTCTCCATATTCTTCTTGTCACTTCTATTAAATTTTATAATTTTTTGAGTTACTTAACTATTCTGACTATTTTTTAGCAGTACCCTAAAAAATACCAAACTTGCTCTATTGCTTCTCTAAAATTTTCCTCAACTCTTATCAATGGTTCTTAGTTAAGAAATAAATTTTTCATATTTATTTCCATCATATCGATTGATTCTATGGATACCTTAATTATTCTTTTGTATTCAATATTATAGAATTACGCTCAAACTAGTTCAAAAAATTATCCGAATTAATAGATAATTCTTACCAATATTAGTACTAAGTTTCTATAATCCTGATTAGGATTATTAGATTAGGGAGGATGTTACACTGTGTGCATGGGAGTGATGTGTCGTGGGTTATGTAGAGAAAAGGGAATGGAAGTTAAGATTCCTCCTCTTCATCTATTGGCCAAAGATTTAAATATTTAGGCTTTTATTATTATTTTATTCTTTTACTTAATGACCTATGGTAAAATGTGACTTATATACTAATTGGAAGAGCTTAATTAGTGAGCTTTGTTTTATTAAACTAATTGACTCTAATATATGTATATGTGTCACACCAAGGTCACATATATATAGGTTATAAATTATTTTTCTCTAAGCTTTGTGTTACTAATTACTAGAGGTAAATCCTCATGTTAATTTTTTGTCTTAACTTCTAAGAAGGTAAATTATGATTTAATCCTTGAATTTAGACATGTGTTCTACGCCTATATCAAGTACCTATTAGTTTATTTTATTTTATTTTTTCTATGTTCCAATCTTACAAGGATTCTTGGTAAAACCAACTTTTACACTAGTCCTAGAATTTCTAACTCTAATACTAACTTTTTATTTAGATAAGCAGTCATTAGAGAGGATATTAATTGTGTAAAAAATAAGAATTCCTTATTTATCCTTAACTAAATCGTGGCTTATATTCTCACAGATCATTATATTGTATTTTATTTATTTATTTTTTTGGTAAAACTAAACTACATTTTTGTATATTCATATATTCATGAAAGATTTTGACCTTATAATCCTTAAAAACAGTGAAGGAAGGATCTAATTGGCAGAAGAAAGTTTAACTAACTAGGGGGAAATAGGGATGAAGAAGACATGGGAGATGAAGAGTAAAGGAAATAGGAGGAATTTAAAAAATTTGGGATTTGAAAATTTCCAGGGACTAATATGATGGCACGTAAATCTTTTGGGGATTAGTTTGCTGCCTACATAGAATATAAAATGCCACATAGGCATTGGCACCTACAAATTAGGTAGTTAATGTGCCTCATCGTCATCTCCGTTAACTCAAATAGAGTAAAGTTGAGAGCAAGACTTACTTGGCCAACAAAATGATCTTTCATGGACTACAAAGTTAATTTTAATCTTTCAAGGACTAAATATGACGGATCACAAATATTTTGGGGACCAATTTGGTGATTACTATACATTTTGAAGATAATTTTGAACAAAAAAAAATATCATATGAATTACAGCAGGACAGAAAATCATATCTTACTTTCATCCATTTGGTATGGAATGCTTCATTTTGAACAACAAAAACTTGATTCACAAAGGTATATTTCTTGCCAACTCTACCACTTCAAAGCATATATAATTTACAATATTAGAATTTTTGTTCTTGAAGAATCAATGCATGTAACCTTTAATGAAACTAACTCAAACACTGAGCAAACAAGAATTGCAAATTTGGAAGGTGGATTGGAGGTTTTAAATCTTAACAAGACTAAGAGAAACATCTGAAAGCATGCAACATAACCAATAAGAATAAATTAAGAAAAATAATAAGAAAGATCAACACCGTTATGATGACCCTTCTCATCACATTCTCAACTACCCAAAGAATAGCGACAAGCACCCAAATATTTTATACTTGGAAGACTTTCTCAAGGAGTAAGAACTCATTCGACCTTCAATGATCAAGCCAACATAGCACTGCTCCCTCGTATTTAACCCAAGACAATTGATGAAGCACTCCAAAAAGAATCATGGATAATTACAAAGAAAGAATGGTTCAATCAATTTGTGAGAAAAAAGGTATGCACCACTTCCTAAAGATAACACATTCATTGGTATATAGTGGGTATTTAAAAACAAATTGGATGAGTCTAGATGAGTCAAGAAAAGTGGTGAGAAATAAAGTAGGGTTGGTTGCTCAAGGTTACAATCATCAGGAAAGTATTGACTATGATGTGACTTATGCTTCCATTGGCAATAACCTTAATTGAATATTGTAACATCCTCCTTAACCCAATAGTTTTAATTATTGTTATGGAAGTTTAATAACACTTAAGTGAGTAGCTTGATAATTTTGGTGATTTTCTGGGTTAGTTTAAGTATGATGCTATAATACAAAATGTGAAAAATAACTCATATTAACCTAGAACTTAGCATAAATGGCTTAGATGATGGAAATAAATATGAAAAAATTATTTCTAGATCACAGATAATTAGAATGAGCTATGGTAATTTTTGGAGAATTAACTGAATTAGTTTGGTATTTTTAATAATACAAGATAAGTGTTTAAATGCCAAATTAAATAGGAAAGTAGCTTGGAAAATTATGAGATTTTGTGGAGATATCAAATAAAGGATGACGAATATTTTGAAAATGAGTATAGGTTAAGGAAGATACATGTAAGCCTATTAGCTTAATTCCTTAGGTTTAACTTAACTTCAAGAAAAGTAATAGAGCTTAAGTGGCAGTTAATAGTGTATGAAAAATTATGGAATGATGAGTATAAGGACTAAAAGAAGTCCTAGAATTTTCTATAATGCTTATAAAAGTTAGAAAATTCTTTAATGGTAGATCAAAGTATCCCTAAGAGATACAAAACTTCCACATAGCTACAAAAGTCAAATGATTTTATCTTATTTCCTTTTCTCACCATCTTTAACTTCCAACTCTTTCTTTCTCACTTTTCTCCACTCTCACACGTAACTTCTAGCAATAGAAAGATAAGGAAGAAAGAAAAGAAAGGGAGGGGGAGGAGGGGAAGAAAGAAGAAAAAAGAAAAAGGAGGAAGACTAGGAAAGAACAAGCCAAGAGATAGAATACTATCCATATAGGAGTAGAGGTAGGGACTATTGTATATTTTTACCATGCTTTATCCATTTAGTTTCTTAAATTCTTGCATAGATGGATTGAATATGAGTTCTTATGAATCTTGTAACACCTTGAAAAACATGTTAGGCTTGTATATGGATACAGAGGTAGCCTAATACTTGCTTAACATGCTTGTTTAATTTTGTGGCCTTCTAAGCAAGTTTAGTCACTTTGTTGTAGCATTATGTGTGATAAATAGCTATTATTAGCACCAGAATTAGCTTAAACTGCTTAGTTAATGAAAATAAATAGGGAGTATTTGTTTCTAGGTCACAAATATGCGAAAGTTAGTGTAGTTAAAATTTGAGGTTAATTGGAGTTAGTTTGGTATTTTTAAGCAAACTTAGTGTATGTTTTAATGCCAGATTGACTACAAACAGATATGAAAAAATATGAAAATGGTGAAACAAGATTTTTGATTAATCTTAATATTTATTTTAAACTTGTTAGACATTAGGAAAGTTGATTTGGTGAAATTTAAGAGTTCTTAATAGATTGAGGGTTATAGCTTGGTCATTTAAGTGACGAAGTCTCCTACGTTTCCTTATGTTTCTGCTACCTTGACTTCTTTGTCTTTAAAATGAGATATTTGTCTTATTTTGTCTTTACTTCTCATGGCTGCAGCAGGAAAACAAAGGGGAAAAGAAGAGAAGAAAGCTAGTGGAGGAGAAGCTACCACCAAAGAGAAAGAAGAAGATAGAGGAGGAGAGGAACTTCTAAGCTCATTCTTTCAAGATCTTAAAGGCAGGGGGAAGTTTGTTTTTACTTATTTCTTTCATTTTCTCCATCTTTTCTTATGAGGAGAGTTAATGAAGAATATGGGTTTTGAGTGTTGTTCTTTGTTGTTCTTACTTGATTTTTGTTGTAGAACTTGAAAATGGCATGATTTTTAGTTTGTTAGATGCATGGAAAAGAATTTTCACCCCCTAAACCCCTTTATTTCTTCTTGAGCTGGGAATTTAGATTTTGGCATTTTAGGTTTTGAATGATTCTTTGATCCACATTTGGAGTGGTTTAAAGGTTGAATAAGAGTTACAACATGTTTACAGGTCTTGTATGATGTTAGAAAGCATTTAAAATCAATGGTTGGATGGAGAAATGGGGGAATGTTCCTAACAGAATAGTACCCATTCTGCAGATTGCTTGCTATCGCAGGGTGGTGCCTCAGCACCACTGAACCACGACTAGGCATGGCTAAGAAAGAGAGTGTGGTGCCAAGGTGCCATAGTGGAGTGCCTAGGCGTGGCTGTCTAGAAGCAACACGAAATTAGCCTACTACCTTCACACCTAGGCATAGGTGGATGGCACCGAGACGCCACTTCCAGCCTTGGACTAGGAGTTTTGTTTGGTGCAATGGAGCTTTCTAGTGGTGTAGTTTCTTGTTTTATGTTTCTTAATGAGTGATGAGACTCTAAAAGGAGTATTTAGTGAAGTGTTTATGTGGTGAATGTAAATCATTTGGTATATTAATTATTGTGATACTTAGCAACATTGTAGTTTATGCTTGAGATGAGATGAATGTAAATCAATTGGTATGCTATCTATTGTGGTAATTGACATCATTGTATTTTATGCTTGTAGTTATGAATGTAAACCAATTGGCATGCTAGTTATTGTAGTAATTGGCATCATAGTTTTTCATAACTATGTTGATGAGGATAGGGTCCTCATTGTTGGTGATCAAATATTATTTTGAATGAGAAGGTAACTAACCCTTCCTATCATAGTGATCATTGTCGAAGACCACGTAGTTAATGAGTTCACTACCTAGAGAGAAGACTGTTGGAACTGGGTTCCAGTGCTTGATCAAGGTTTATGGAACTGGGTTCATTTTCTTTGTTCAAGATTCATGCATATCATGACATCACCATGGAACCGAGTTCCTGTAAATGGTATCATACAATATTCATTACATCCTTAGGTTATTACATAGTTATGAACATAAAGCATAATTTGGCATAGCATGGCAATGATATGGGTAGTTGCTAATCATAACATATTCATGCATTACAATTGTATAGGCAATTGCGTATGTCTGAGATGGAGATGATGTTTTTGTGAGTATAATGATTACTTGAAGACTGTTTGTGGAAATAAGTCTTTCTATACAAACTTATAAATGAGAATCTATTTCAGGAAGAGAAAGGACATGGTTTTGACTTTTGACACCTTTCTAGCTTATTATGTATGAGACTTGAACTTAAAATTGTGATTTGCTCCGAAATAGCTAGAATGATTCTGATGACATGTTTTATGGATTTAACTACTGAGATTATGTTATTGTCACCACTTAGTGTGTTTCCATGATAATTCTAGGGAAAAAACTTATGAAAAATGAAGTGCAAGCAGGAGCTAGGAGTGCTTAGTTTAGTTTATCTTGTTGTTCTTTTTGAAAACATGCATATGTTGTGCCTTGAGAGGCCTAGTTTACTAGTTTTGTACATAGTTTGTACTTATAAGAAATATCGACATTATGTATGTATTCATTCGTTAGTTCGTGGCTAATATTTTCTTATATAATGTTGTTATATTATATTAGAAATGTTTTAGTAGTTAGTATCATGCCTAGATCTAATTACTGCAGTACAATACAAATTATACTATTACTATTAAATTTAGGATATTATTTTATGGTATCAATGGAACAATACCCATTCTGCAAAATACTTGCTTGCGCAAGGTGGCACCTAGGCGCCACTGAACCACGGCTAGGTGTGGCTGTGATAGAGAATGTAGGGCCTTGGTGCCATAGCGGTGTGCCTAGGCATGGCTGTCTAGAAGCAACAGGGTGTTGTCCTGTAACCTTCACGCCTAGGCGTGGGTAGATGGCTCCTAGGCGCCACTTCCAACCTTGGACTAAGAGTTTTGTTTAGTGCAATGGAGTCATCTAATAGTGTAGTTTCTTCTTTTATGCTTCGTAATGAGTGATGAGACTCTAATAGGAGTATTTAGTGAAGTGTTTATATGGTGAATGTAAATCATTTGCTATGTTAATTGTTGTCATACTTAGCATCATTGTAGTTCATGCTTGAGATGAGATGAATGTAAATCAATTGGTATGCTATTTATTATGGTAATTGACATCATTGTATTTTATGCTTGTAGTTATGAATGTAAACCAATTGGCATTACTAGTTATTGTAGTAGTTGACATCATTATTTTTCATAACTATGTTGATAAGGATAGGGTCCTCATTATTGGTGATCAAATATGATTTTGAATGAGAAAGTAGTTAACCCTTCCTATTATAGTGATCATTGTTGAAGACTGCATAGTTGATTTGTTCATTACCTGGAGAGAAGACTGCTGGAACTGGGTTCCGGTGGTTGATCATGGTTTATGGAACCGGGTTCCTTTGCTTTGTTCAGGATTCATACATATCATGACATCACCACGGAACTGAGTTCCCATAAATGGTATCATACAATATTCACTACATCCTTAGGTATTGTATAGGCATAAACATAAGGCATAATTTGGCATAGCATGACAATGGTATGGGCGATTGCTAATCATAACATGTTCATGCATTGTAATTGTATGGGAAATTGCATATGTCTGAGATGGAGATGATGTTTTTGTGAGTGTAAAGATTACTAGAAGACTGTTTGTGGAAATGATTTTTTCTATACAAACTTATAAATGAGAATCTATTTTGGGAAGAGAAAGGACATAGTTTTGGCTTTTGCCACATTTCTAGCTTATTATGTATGAGCCTTGAGCTTAAAATTGTGATTTTTTCTAAAATAGTTGGAATGATTGTGTTGGCATATTTTATGGATTTAACTACTAAGAATATGTGATTCTTACCTCTTGTGTGTGTTTCCATGATGATTCCAAGAAAAAATACTTATGGAAAGTGAAGTGCAAGCATAGCTTGGAGTGCTTATTTTAGTATATCTTCTTGTTTCTTTTTGAGAACATGTATATGTTGCTCCTTGAGAGGCATAGTTTGCCAGTTTTGTACATAGTTCGTACTTATGAGAAATACTGATGTTATGTATGTATTTGATAGTTCGTGGCTCATATTTTCTTATATAATGTTGTTATGTTGTATTAAAATGTTTTAGTAGTTAGTAGCATGCCTAGATCTAATTACTGTGGTATAATACAGATTATACTTTTGTTATTAAATTTGAGATGTTACAAATCTCTATATGGAGTTAGGTATGTATATATATAGGATTCATGATCTTGAAAGTTAAACACATCAACAACCTTAGAACTTGAGACTTATGTTTTGTTTGATATCATGGATATTATTTTTATTTTATTTATCTCTTGGTTTTAGCTTGAATATGTGTGAATGATGATTGGTTTAGGTTATTAGGTGATAGAATAAAGCATGGCTTGAGATAAAATTGATTTCTGCTGTAAAATGGCATTATCTAATCGATTATCCTACATAGCTAATCGATTAGAGTTTTCCAGAATGGCCAACTCGTGTGTGCTAATCGATTAGACCAAAAGGTCTATTCGATTAGGCATTTCCAGAATAGAGTTTATTGTGTGCTAATTAATTATACCAAGGGGTCTATTCGATTAGACTTTTCTAAAATGCCATGTTTAGGGTGCTAATTGATTAGACCAAGAGGTCTATTTGATTAGACACTTCCCTATGAATATGATATGTTAATCGATTGGATGGATATAAAACAGAATCCTATTTGAGATGCTAATCGATTCGCAGGACATAAAACAGAGTCCTATACGGTACCATATGAGTCAAGTTGAATGAGATCTTTAATTAGGTCAATGGTTACTATGAATGTGCAGTTGATAAATTAAAAAGATGATGAAAATGTGCAATAGATATATTCAAAAGATGAGATAGATTGAAATATTCTCTTGTTATATGTATGAGATGAATTAGAAATTGACTTTCCCCTTCACAAGGATAAATTTGAGCTGGTAATGAATGATAGATTGTGATTTGCTCCTTTAAAATATTTAAAGATGAGCTAGAATTGAATTGATATGTATAGTGCTCAAAACTTAAAAGATTTTGGATATGATCCTCGTTCCTAAGGTGATCTTGATATGCTATTCCCTTATGAAGGGTAACTCATTGATTAATTTTTCTAGAGATTGATATAGGAAATGATCCTTATAACTAGGGTTAATCCTAGATGTTGGATAGTTGAGGATGCATATTCCCTCTCTACTTGGGGTGATCCTAAATGATTAATAGTGTGAGGATGGACATTCCCTCCCCACTTGGCATTCTAGATTGAGGATGGACATTGCCACACTAGATGTGGCCTGGGTTACCTAGGGTAGTGCTATGTAATAATGTAATGTTATGTATAGGATGAGTGTATTGGCCTGATGATCAAACTACCATTAAGTGATTGGTATTGCAAGGATGGACATTCCTTCCTTACCAAAGTAGTATGAGGATGGGCATTCCCTCCTTACCTATTAGATAAAAAGGAAAAAAGTTTGGAGAATAAGATAAACACCTTTTTTATATATTAGTTAACTCTCATAGTCAGCATTTTAGACCTCTCTTGTCTTAATATATTGATTTTGACTACCATTTATAAGTTTGGGTTTAAATTGGGTTTAGTTGTATTTTTCAGCATTGTGATAATTTTACACAATTTCTATATTTCAAGTATAACCTTAGTTATAGACATCTAAAAATTATGAACTTTCCTTGTAGGAAAGCTAAGAGGAAGCTCTACAACTTTGATGCAGAACTCTAGAGCTGAATCAGATGTCTAGTGGGTCATATTGGGCCTATAAGTCAGAACAGAGGTGCTATCGCTGGAACTTGAGCAATGTGCAAAGAAATGGTCGTATCTTGGGTTGTAGGAGTTAGAATGGGATTAAACCATTGGAAATATGAGACAAAACTCTTAAATTTCATGAGGATGCTTAACTAAAAGGTGACGTTTTGATAGGATATTTGATGTCGAAAGGGAGATAATAGGATCTAGGAGTTGTAAAACTTGTTTTAGCCATAACTACTTTATTAGGTGTCCAACTCTTACAAATTAGGTGTCTAATTAAAGCTAATTGGAAGAGGAATTGTAATTTCACTTTTAGGGTATGTTATGTGGGAGAGAGAGCCCAAAACTGAGATAATTCCATTCAGTTCTTCCTTCTCACTTTCTCTCTTGCTCCTTCCCTCTCTCCTCTCTTTTCTTCTTTCAGCTCTTTTACATTTTCCACTATTCACTTTTTCTGCACTTTACTTTTCTATTTTGTGCTCTCCATTCATGGAAAGTTAAAGCTTTGTAATCAATCCTAGGGATTGAAACACTCTTGATGTTTAATTTTGAGACCTTGTGATGAAAGTTTACATTCTTGTTATTAATCAAAATTCTCTCCTTCTTCTCTTAATTGTATTGCATCTTAATTAAGTGCTTAACTTAGTTTTGGTGTTCATGTGATAGTTGCTTAACTATCATATGTTTACAAAAACTACATAATGCATCAAAGGTGTTTGATGTATTGTCTAGCTAGCATGAATTCAAGTATGAGGTTGATTTAGTGGTAAATGGATGCTTAATCCATTTTTCATTGATTGACCAAATCCTAAGTGTGACACCCGGGGCCGACGAGGGCGGAGAGTGATCGCCGGTGCAAAAGATGAAGCACGGACAAGGAGCGACTCCAGGCAGGCTTCTAGGTGGAGGGACACATGAATGAACTGAATACACACTGGAATGAGAGGGATCTAGAGACTGTACAGGTATGGGACTGCATAGTTGAGGATGACTTAAAGGAATTAATTAGCACCACCTATATCAACAAGATGCAATTTCTTTTCGGGAGCCAAGAAAATAATGACTCCATAGTTAAGCGTGCTTGACTTGGAGCACCTGTGGGATGGGTGACCTCTTAGGAAGTTTCCTAGGATGCATGTGAGTGAGGACAAAGAACGCTGAAAATACTCGTGTTGGTTTGTGGGGACACTCATCGATCCTACAGGCAGTCTCAGGACATTACAAATGGTATCAGAGCGGGACCTCTCCCAGTACGGTCTGGTTCGGGGATGAACCATGAGGAAGCTAGTGGGCATGTGACACCCGAGGCTGACGAGGGCGGGGAGTGATCACAGGTGCAAACGATGAAGCACAGACAAGGAGCGGCTCCTGGCAGGCTTCTAGGCGGAGGGACACATGAATGAGCTGAATACACACTAAAATGAGAGGGATCCAGAGACTGTGCACGTATGGGACTGCATAGTTGAGGATGGCTTAAAGGAATTGATTAGCACCACCCATATCAACAAGATGCATCTTCTTTTCGAGAGCCAAGAACATAAGTACTCCATAGTTAAGCGTGCTTGACTTGGAGTACTTGTGGGATGGGTGACCTCTTAGGAAGTTTCCTAGGATGCGTGTGATTGAGGACAAAGAACACTGAAAAGACTCGTGTTGGTTTGTGGGGACACTCATCGACCCTACAGGTAGTCTTGGGATGTTACAAATGGTATCAAAGCGGGACCTCTCCCAATATGGTCTAGTTCTGGGATGAACCATGCAGAAGTTGGTGGGCATATGACACCAGGGGCCGACGAGGGTAGGGAGTGATTGCCGATGCAAAAGATGAAACACGAACAAGGAGCGGCTCTTGGAAGGCTTCTAGGCAGAAGGACACATGAATGAACTGAATACACATCGGAATGAGAAGGATCCAGAGACTGTGCAGGTATAGGACTGCATAGCTGAGGATGACTTAAAGGAATTGATTAGCACCACCCATATCAATAAGATACATCTTCTTTTCGGGAGCCAAGAACATAAATACTCCATAGTTAAGCGTGCTTGACTTGGAGCACTTGTGGGATGGGTGACCTCCTGAGAAGTTTCATAGGATGCGTGTGAGTGAGGACAAAACACGCTAAAAACACTCGTGTTGGTTTGTGGGGACACTCATCGATCCTGCAGGCAATCTTGGGACGTTACACTAAGTGCTTACCTAGTAGAGAGATCATGCTTGGATGAAGATTTCACATGAGATTAGGCAATGCACCAAAGGTGTTTGATGAAATGTCTAACTTGGTTTAATGATGAGTTTTAGGTTGATTTAGGGTTGGATGGATGCTAACTTCATCTAATGTTGATTAATCAAATACTAGATGCTTATCTAGTAGCGCATACCAAGAATTTGGTTATCCTGAGAATGAGTTCATAGTGGTCAAGGATGGATTAAACTCAAGAGTTGTTGATTCCCTTGGATTAATTATTTTTTCTTTATTTTGTTTACAATATTTTATAACATTTTAATTACTGTCTTTTAATTACTCTTGCAAACTAAACCCCCAAGTTAACCCCTTAATATAATTAATTAACTGGAATGATCGAAGGGCTCAACTCGGTTGCATCCATATTATAAGTGTTTGGTGGATCGGTTAATAAATCTCATATAACTTGGTAACCTCGACAACTATTAGGAATATACTTAGAAAGATTATAATTAAATGAGCACTAGCATGAGAATTGTATATGAATGAATGAATCATGGGAATGTTATTGATAAATATCATAGAGTTGATATGAAATTATGAAATTATTATAGAGATGTTGCATTGTTTCTTATATACAAATGTTCATGGTATATGTATCCTATGATTTTTTAATAATGAATGATTATGAACTATTTAGTAATAGTAATAAATGAATCTCTGTCATGAGAAGAGAAATGATTTGTTTTGGTTTTTGCCACATTTCTATATTACATTTTATATATTGAAATGATTTTCCCTGAAGTCTAACATCTTAATTCGAGTTACTACAGTATATTCGAAATATACATAGTAAACAAGATTAGACATGCTACTTCTAAGTTTTAAACACCATAAAAGATTTGTAATAACAAATCGTATCGAAAATATAAATTCGAATAGCGTCAAAAATAGAGCCTTGAAAAGAAAGTAATCGAATTGAACATTAATTATATAACTGAAAATTTTGATTCTCTTTAGAACATAATTTCAATTTTTTATTGAAATATCAAATTTATGTTTTGTACATCAAAATGTGTTCAAATACAAACTAGGCCTTCATGGCATATATACAACATATATAAGTTGAAAATAAAAGTTCCATCGTTTATACCACTTTTCCATTTTTTGAAGATTTTTCATTGCATTTTTGGATTCCATTGTTGTGTAGTTTTCACCTTGTATATGTCCCATAATTTGTAAAATTGTGTGGATAGGGTAACTGTAGTCTTTTTTGTAACTGATTAGTGTAGTATTCTCCATTGTGCATAACATGTGCTATTTGTGTTTCTACCTAAATTTGCATGTTGTATGTCTAGGCCTTCTAGTAGTCATTTGCTGAACCTTGATCCTAACATTGAGGGAGCTTTGCATGCACTTAATAGGGCTCGTAGGCTTAGTGAAATGATAGTTTCTGAGATTGAAGGTAATATTGAAGTTGAAATTAAAATTGAAACTGAACTTGAAACTGTAAGCAATCTTGCAAACATGGCTGATAACACAAATACTGAAACTAAAATTGGAACTGAAAATAGAAATAATGTAAACATAGGCGATAATGTACATAATAGAACCCATAAAGAACTAGCAGCCCCTGATGTCAATTATCAACCTTTATGCATACAATATCCCAATCTAAATGTTGATTTTGAACTCAAATTTGGTTCAATACACTTGCTGACAAAGTTCCATGGTCTTACAGGTGAAGATCCTCATTAGCATCTGAAGGAGTTTCATGTGGTATGTTCCACCATGAAACCACAAGGAATTCCTGAAGATCACATCAAGCTGCTAGCTTTCCCTTTCTCCCTTATTGATGTAACCAAAAATTGGCTATATTATCTTTCACCTAGTTCTGTCAAAAGTTGGAATTACATGAAGAGGCTATTCCTAAAGAAGTTTTCCCAGCATCTAGAGCTAGTACCATCAGAAAAGATATATGCGGGATAAGGCAAAATTCTGGAGAGACTCTGCATAAGCATTGGGAGAGGTTCAAGACATTATGTACAAGTTACCCACATCATTAGATCAGTGACCAGCTGTTGATTCAGTATTTCTATGAGGGATTATTCCCCATGGACAGAAGTATGATTGATGTTGCTAGTGAAGGTGCATTAGTTGACAAAACCCCAATTTTTGCCAAAGATTTGATTACAAACATGGCTGCTAACTCCCATTAATTTGGCACTAGGATGATTACTCCTACCAGGGGAGTGAATGAAGTTCATGTGTCTTATGCTAACTAGCAGAGTGTAACATCCTGAAAATTGTCTATTTCATCATAAATCATCATTTTATAATATTTATGATTTTTGAAATTTTTTGCATATTTTTTCGAAAATGTTGAATATTTTAATATATTTCTCATTTTGCATGCACACTGAGCAGAGTCAGTGTAATACTCCAAAAATTATTTATTTCATCATGAATAGTCATTTCTCAATATTTGTGATTTTTAAGAATTTTTTTGGATTTTTCTAAAAATTTTGAATATTTTAATATATTCTTTATTTTGCGTACGCGTTGAGCAGAGCCGGGAAAAAACAAAATGTTTTCCCTGAGGCTAGTACACCTTGAACTGTGGAAACGTGGACAAGGGATCTTACTAAACCCGAGGCCGGACATAATTTACGAGGTTTACGTTTTTTGAGGTTTTATCTGATAAATAAAATCTCTGTACGTACCGTTAATTAAAATTTTGCGATACGCTTTATTATCTATTGGATAATTAATACTGACTTTGTACACTGTAACAATTACTTATTGGGTAACAGCTTGTAGTAAAATCCTAATAACCTTATTATTTAATTACTTTATCACCTTATCTTATCTAAAGGTAATCTCCTTTATGTCTAATCAAATCCCTCTTTTTGAAAAAGCTACAAGCTTTTCAAGGAAGTTACACACTCTTCTCTCTCCTCTCCCTCTCTCACACGGCAGCATGCTCCTTTTTTGGAGCCAAAAATATGCTTCATTTCATTAATCATACTATCTAAATTCAAAAACTCTAAAAGCATTTTCCATCCTTACTATCACTTTCTCTCTCTAAGCTTCATCTTTTTCTCTCAAAAGAAATTCTCTCCTCCTTCTCTCTAGAAACCTCACGGCTGTACCACTCCTTCCCCCACCATTATTGCTTGTTTTCAAGCTACCATTTTGCTTGGATCCATCTCTCCATTCAAGCTTTCCTCTTATTTTTTTTTAAAAATCACCTACGAAGAACTCAACCTTCCCTCTCCATTTCTTCTCTTCTTCCACGGTTAAACCCACCATTTTTGGCCAAAAATGTTTTCTTGCTCCATCAACCTTGTTTCTTGCATCTTCTCATCATCTTAAACCTTTTCTCTTTTGTGACCATTACCTAAATCCACAATTTTCATCTTCTTCCATCAAGTCCTAAGATTTGGAGTTTTAAGGTAAAGTTTGTAACTTTTTCCATTTTCTCCCCTTATTTTCGTGATTCTTGGTCATCTTGGTGACCAAGAACTTCTCTTTTATGGTTTGAGTTATTTATTGTGAAAGTTTGATGTCCTAGGGTTTTGGTGGTGGTGGAGGTTGAATTTCACTTAGGGTTTCAAGGGAGTTCCATTGCTTGTTTTCTTCTCTAGGTAAGAGGGAGATGATCCACTTCAACCTCAATTGGTAGTGGAAACTTGTATTGTGTGTTGGTTGTGAGAGAATCCTTGATAGTGTTACTCTCTTGGCTGTGTGCTTTCTTTTATGATTCTTGTATTGATTGGCTCAATGTGATTTATTGGTTATATTGGTATACATTGTTAATCTTGGATTGATTCTTATTGAATTGGAAACTTGAATGGAAACAAAACGACCCTTGCCCTTTTCCAAGAAGCTCACGGCCATGAACCCAAAAATTGGGTGCTCTTGGTGAAAAATTGTAACAAGATGAAGGTATGGTTAATCAAGAGAATAACATGTAATAAACTGAATGAAAATTTGAGGTTCCTAACCTTAGAGAGGCTCACGACCTCTAGGACTATTTATGGCTTAACCATGTAACTTTATGCAACTATAACATTTAATTAATTAAGTGATTAAATAGTTAATAATGTAATGGAAGGAAATCAATTTGATAACCTAAATGGAATCTTTGAACCTAAGAAAAGAATAAGGATGTGTGAAACTTGGAAAGCCTTGGAATAATTTTCTAAGTAAATGTAACTAAATTTAAAGTAAGGAACTTAACAAAATGAGAGAATTCCTCTAGAGAATAATTTCATAAGAAATGCTAAATTAAAGTGAGACTTTGAGAATCATAAGACACTTAATTAAATAAGTTTTATTATGAATAAAGAGAATGACTAATTGAATTAGAGAAACAACAATTAAGAGTATAAGTCAGACTTTGAGAATCATAAGACATTTAATTAAATGAATCTTATTAAGGACAAAGAGAAGAACAATGATAAAACTTTATGAGACAATGGTATGTCCTAAATTAATTATGAATGATTACTTTGTTATCGGGCCCATGAGTGGGACCCAAATCTGTTGATGACTATTTTGGGTTATGATTTTAAAATGCATGATTCTTGAATTTGTATAATTGAGATACTCTGAGAGAACATGCATTGGCATCATTGTGCTTTTGGGCCGACGAACTGGACCCTGGAAACATCATATAGACTATTTAGTCAAATGTGATTTGATTTCATTGAATATGCATTTGAGCATCATACTGTTGTGGCATTTTATGCCTAAGGAGTGAGCGAGAACTTACAGGATAGTGCGATCCATTTCTGGATCTTAGGGGGCGTTTGTGTGGTGATCCACTTAGTGATTATGTTATCATATTGTATACCCCTGGCCGTGGTGATCCATTACAACGCACGACGAGGACCCGACAAATACTATTGCTTTTCGTGGCCTGGTGTAGACTATCTATTTAGGGGGGACAGATCTTCTGGGACGTTCATCTCCGATTCTTGTGTCTAGCTCCATGGAGTAGGAAATGAGTACATTGTACATGAGAATGGTCAGCATATGCATTGTGCATATGCATGGTCACCATACATACTATCATGACATACTTAATAATCACATATTGTGATGTACATTATTGAATCACATACCGACTGAAAATGTAATTATGCTTGTTGACTTGCGATATCCTCGTGATAATATGATTATGTTTATTATTCTGTAATATTCCTGTATTGAATGATGTTATCTACCTATACTTAATATTATTATATATGAAAGGCATTATTGTCTTTCGTTGTGTTTCTTACCGCCATAATTTGTAATGGAGTTGGATATCTCACCTCATGTATAAGTTATCCTTGTCCTATGTAATTCTTGTTTTAAGACTGTTGAAGGGACACAGTTTACTCCTTCCGGATCTTTACTTGGTTCGATCTCTTATATTCGGTAATATCGTCAAGAAGGGGTTCTATTGGGTTCGTGAGGATTGTGTTCACTACTGGCGCCAATGCTTAGCGAGTCGACTGGGCTGGAGAGTGTATACGGTACGTTGGAGACCTGATCTTGACTGTGAGGAGGACTCCTGATGGAGACCCTATCCTGACTCTTACTACATCGGTGCATCTGGAGTTTGCTCTGCCTATTCGAGAGCTATGGGGTGATCCGCTTTACACCCCTAGAGACCACGGGGATTCAATGGCATCAGTCGCTAGGGCACCTGCTCGCGGGACTGCACTCTATCTTGTTTTTGTGTCTTCAGGTGACCCGGGGGAGGATCCTGAGGTAGATTCGATGGAGTACCCAACTCCTTAGACGTGGATGTCTTTATGGGTAGTTTATATTTCTTTCTGTATTACTTATTTTAAGGTGTAATTTGAGTATACCTACATTTTGAAGTCCAACTTGATGTATTTTATTTGGGCGGTATGTGAAATGCGCCGCACCATGTATGCTTTAAATTAATTATCTAGTCCTATGAACGGTATTTTGATTTTGGAACTTGTTGAATTATATGTGCTAATGACAGCTTATGTATTACTTCATCCGTGGCTCATATTGTTTGTATATGCATAATGGATTAAAGTGGATAAAAATATTATTTGAAAGTTGTAGCACATCAAAATTTAGTAACTGTGGTATAATGACAATTGTGTCATGGTTATTAAATCGTCGGGTGTTACATTAGGTGGTATCAGAGCTCAGTTCATCCTGTTGAGCTGGGGTATGGACTGACTATGCTTAGACGTGTTAGAAGTTTCTTTGTATATTGTGCACTTCCTTGTCTCTTGATTGAGATGTTTGGGAAAGGAAGGCATGATTTGCCATAGGTTGAATGTTCGTAGCTACTATTGCATAGTTACATGATATTGAGTATTGGCTCACTCAATGTGTAATGTTCTATGTGGACGGAAAACTATGACTTCACCTAGGCATATCAAGCGAATAGAAGTTCTTTTAGTAAGAAGCTCAGTTGGCATGACTGAACTTGTCTAGGGTTTACTTGCATTTATACCCTTGTTGTGTTACCTCTAGAATTGTTTAAGTCAATGGGTTAGAAATGAGTAGTTAAATAGGACTTGTAAGGTTTGTGGACTGAAGCGTCCAAGATGTTTTGGAGAACTGAATTCTCTTGGGAGAAGAATATCTGGCATAAGTATGGTTCGAGGAGCTGCTTGGAAGATAAAGACTTGCGGAAGATCGCACCACAGGAGGCAGAATGAAATAGCTCAAGTTAGAGTCTTTTGGGTTTGTTTGTTGTGTTGTGTGACTCTTTGTATTTGGTTTCCAAAAGGAGACAATAATGTTTGAATTGTTTGCCTTTGATTTTTCTGATGTTTCGATTCATTTGTCCTTGAAGGGAGGCAATGGCTCGGGGTAGACGTAAGCGTGTGAATGTGGGGAGTGACGGTGATGATATGACCATGGCAGCTGAAGCAATTCAAGGGATGGTTAATATAACAACATACCAAGATCAGAGGGCCGCACAACAGCAGGAATTGGAAGTTGAGGTTCAAAATTTGTTGGAAGAAAGTCAAATTTGGGGAAACTCAGGATTGCCTAAGTTCCAAAGAAGGAATAATAGAAAGATCAATCAGCGTAAGTGGAACTCGTATTCGTGACGATCGAAGGCGCAACAGCAACCACAAATGCACAAAGGAGGTGCGAGTGGTAGTATATCAAATCCAACCATGGTATTATTATCAAGATGTAAGAAGTGCGGAAAGGACCACTTAACGAGGGACTATGCGATCGAGGGAATAATTTGTTTCAAGTGCGGGAAGCAAGGACATGTGTCAAGGGATTGTGCTTTGCATGGGACGAAGTCTCCATGTGCGATCAAAGGGATAATTTGTTTCAAATGCAGAGAGCTAGGACATGTGGCGAGGAACTGTACTTCGCAAAGGATGAAGCTTTACGTCAGAGATGTATGTACCTCAAAATCTCACGGACAAGGGAGAGTTAATTCCTCCACCCAGACTAAAGACCGAAATGAAGAAGGGGGACTGTGCTACAGTGGATAATCCTGTGATTCCATTGTATAAATCTGGGGATAACCCATTCCCTTGTGATATATGATTGTATGAGTCTATTAGGATCGTTTGCAACTTCGTCATCTTTTGACCAAGTTATTTCTATTTCTGCTACTAAGAACTTATTAACGGTAGCCAAGTTGTTTAAATTATTTCTATGACCTGTTAAGGACTGAATCTTTCTGATGATCTGATTTGTTTACTTCTTTTACAAATTAGATGTAATGTTGAAAAAGGGATTGGTTATCTTCCAACCATATCCTGTTGAAACATTCCAATGAAAATTTAAAAGTTTGCTTTTAGGATTGGGTTATCTGTGTATTTACTTCCTTTCAACCCAAATATTACTGTCTTGGTTTACAAGCCTGCTTTCATTACACAAGTTTGTTTAAAACTATCCTATTGTCATTAGAAATTGGAACCCTTTTTCCAATTCAATTATCTACTTTTTTCATGAATAGGCTTGATCTCAGAAAGGGGATTGGTTATTTCTAACCAGGTCTCGTCATTCTGTTTCAATAGAAATCTAGTGTCTCTTAGGATGGAAATTTCCTAGATTTGAATCCATGAAACTCACTCCTAAGTTTTATTGGACCATATCATATTCTTCGCTGGACAGGTCCAGTGGTAAACCAAATGACTTCCCTACTTTTCTTTCTGACCATTATAATGTTTTTAGTATACTTCGATTATGGAAATGTGTTCCCGAATTTGAACAATAACATTGTGCTAAGTGCAGCACAATTAGGTAAGAACTTACCCTATGAGACATTTTGTTCAGATCAAGGAAAGATGGTTTGACAAATCAATTGAAGGACGCTGCTGTTTTTTTTCTAAGATCAGCTTGAGTTCTCGACTGTCATCAAGATCACCTGAGGGTAGGAGATATTTCCAAAGCAATTTTCTTTGACGCGTTGTGAACACTACGAGTATTTCGTAATGTCATTCCATGTAACGAACACTTCAGTTGTACTCCTCGACTACACGAACAAGATCTTTTCCTTATTGAGACAGAATTGTCATGTTGTTCTTCAAATTCTGGAGAAGAATGAGGAGTTATGCAAGAAGCTATCCAGGTGTGAATTTTGGTTTGAGGCAGTTTAACTTTTGAGTCACATGATCTTTAAAAGAAGGAATTGTTGGAGATCCATCAAAAGTTAGAGTAGTTCTTTAATGGGAAGATGGTAGCGTATGATCCAACGTGATCGGGAGTACATGAGGAGAACTACCCTCCACAAACTTGGAGCTTGCCATTGTGTGCTTGCGTTGAAGATATGGAGACATTTCTACATGGAGCAACGTTTGACGTCTACAATAATCATAAAGAGTCAGAAATATCTGGTTGAATTAGAAGGAGTTAAATATGAGGCGTCACACGAACGACGATGTAAGACACCTTTGTGTTGGCATCGAGACAGTAAAGGGTTACGATTGGCCCCGAGTTTGTACAGCAAGCAACGGATAAAGATAAGATGACTCAGGAAGGGATGCAAATAATTTGAGGGGAAAAGATACTACGTTAGTAAAAGCGATTTGGAATGATGTAATTGGGGGCACAATGTGGGAGCTAGATTCTAAGGTATGAAAATTTCAAGGATGAAATTTCTTTTTAGAAAGAGAGAGTTGTAACATCCTGAAAATTATCTATTTCATCATAAATCATCATTTCATAATATTTATGATTTTTGAAAATTTTTGCGGATTTTTTTGAAAATGTTGAATATTTTAATATATTTTTCATTTTACGTGCACACTGAGCAGAGTCAGTGTAACGCCCCAGAAATTGTTTGTTTCATCATGAATAGTCATTTTCCAATATTTGTGATTTTTGATAATTTTTTTGGATATTTTTGAAAATGTCAAATATTTTAATATATTCTTCATTTTACGTGTGCGCGCTGAGCAAAGCTGGGAAAAAATGAAATGTTTTCCCTGAGGCTGGTAAACCTTGAACTGTGGAAACATTGATGGGGGATCTTACTAAACTCGAGGCCGGACATAGTTTATGAGGTTTACGTTTTTCGAGATTTTATCTGATAAATAAAATCTCTGTACATACCGTTAATTAAAATTTTACGATACGATTTATTATTTGTTGGATAATTAATACTGGCTTTGTACACTGTAACAATTACCCATTGAGTAATAGCTTGTAGTAAAATCCTAATCACATTATTATTTAATTACTTTATCACCTTATCTTATCTAAAGATAATCTCCTTTATGTCTAATCAAATCCCTCTTTTTGAAAAAGCTACAAGCTTCTCAAAGAAGCTACACACTCTTCTATCTCCTCTCCCTCTCTCACATGGCAGCATGCTCCTTCTTTGGAGCCAAAAATGTGCTTCATTTCATTAATCATACTATCTAAATTCAAAAACTCTAAAAGCATCTTCCATCATTACTATCACTTTCTCTCTCTAAGCTTCATCTTTTTCTCTCAAAAGAAATTCCCTCCTCATTCTCTCTAGAAACCTCACGGCTGCACTACTCCTTCCCCCACCATTATTTCTTGTTTTCAAGCTACCATTTTGCTTTGATCCATCTCTCCATTCAAGTTTTCCTCTTATTTTTTTTAAAAATCACCTACAAAGAACTCAACCTTCCCTCTCCATTTCTTATCTTCTTCCACGGTCAAACCCACCATTTTTGGCCAAAAACGTTTTCTTGCTCCATCAACCTTGTTTCTTGCATCTTCTCATCATCTTAAACCTTTTCTCTTTTGTGACCATCACCTAAATCCACCATTTTCATCTTCTTCCATAAAGTCCTAAGATTTGGAATTTTAAGGTAAAGTTTGTAACTTTTCCATTTTCTCCCCTTATTTTCGTGATTCTTGGTCATCTTGGTGACCAAGAACTTCTCTTTTATGGTTTGAGTTGTTTATTGTGAAAGTTTGATGTCCTAGGGATTTGGTGGTGGTGGAGGCCGAATTTCACTTGGGGCATCAAGGGAGTTCTATTGCTTGTTTTCTTCTCTAGGTAAGAGGGAGATGATCCACTTCAACCTCTATTGGTAGTGGAAACTTGTATTGTGTGTTGGTTGTGAGAGAATCCATGATAGGGGTACTCTCTTGGTTGTGTGCTTTTTTTTATGATTCTTGTATTGATTTTGGCTCAATATGATTTATTGGTTATATTGGTATACATTGTTAATCTTGGATTGATTCTTATTGAATTGGAAACTTGAATGGAAGCAAAACAACCTTTGCCCTTTTCCAAGAAGCTCATGGCCATGAACCCAAAAATTGGGTGTTCTTGGTGAAAAATTGTAACAAGATGGAAGTATGGTTAATCAAGAGAATAACATGTAATAAATTGAATGAAAATTTGAGGTTCCTAACCTTAGAGAGGCTCATGGCCTCTAGGACTATTTATGGCTTAACCATGTAACTTTATGCAACTATAACATTTAATTAATTAAGTGATTAAATAGTTAATAATGTAATGGAAGGAAATCAATTTGATAACCTAAATGGAATCTTTTAACCTAAGAAAAGAATAAGGATGTGTGAAACTTGGAAAGCCTTGGAATAATTTTCTAAGTAAATGTGACTAAATTTAAAGTAAGGAACTTAACAAAATGAGAGAATTCCTCTAGAGAAGAATTTCATAAGAAATGCTAAATTAAAGTGAGACTTTGAGAATCATAAGACACTTAATTAAATAAGTTTTATTATGAATAAAGAGAATGACTAATTGAATTAGAGAAACAAGAATTAAGAGTATAAGTGAGAATTTGAGAATCATAAGACATTTAATTAAATGAATCTTATTAAGGACAAAGAGAAGAACAATGATAAAACTTTATGAGACAATGGTATGTCCTAAATTAATTATGAATGATTTTGAAATGCATGATTCTTGAATTTGTATAATTGAGATACTCTGAGAGAACATGCATTGGCATCATTGTGCTTTTGGGCCGACGAACTGGACCCTGGAAACATCATATAGACTATTGAGTCAAATATGATTTGATTTCATTGAATATGCATTTGAGCATCATATTGTTGTGGCATTTTATGCCTAAGGAGTGAGCGAGAACTTACAGGATAGTGCGATCCATTTCTGGATCTTAGGGGGCATTTGTGTGGTGATCCACTTAGTGATTATGTTATCACATTGTATACCCCTGGCCGTGGTGATCCATTACAACGCACGACGAGGACCTGACAAATACTATTGCTTTTCGTGGCCCGGCGTAGACTGTCTATTCAGGGGGGATAGATCTTCTGGGACGTTCATCTTCGATTCTTGTGCCTAGCTCTATGGAGTAGAAAATGAGTACATTGTACATGAGAATGGTCAGCATATGCATTGTGCATATATATGGTCACCATACATACAGTCATGGCATAGTTAATAGTCATATATTGTGATGAACATTGTTGAATCACTTACCGACTGAAAATGTAATTATGCTTGTTGACTTGCGATATCTCTGTGATAATATGATTATGTTTATTATTCTGTAATATTCCTGTATTGACATGATGTTATCTTCCTGTACTTAATATTGTTATATGTGAAAGGCATTATTGTCTTTCATTGTGTTTCATACTACCATAATTGGTAATGGAGTTGGATATCTCACCTCTTATATGCATTATCCTTGTCCTATGTAATTCATGTTTAAAGACTGTTGAGGGGACGCGGTTGACTCCTTCCGGATCTTTACTTGGTTCGATCTCTTATATTCGGTAATGTCGTCAAGAAGGGGTTCTATTGGGTTTGTTATGATTATGTTCACTGGTGGCGCCAATGCTCAGCGAGTCGACTGAGTTGGAGAGTGTAGACTGTACGTTGGAGACCTGATCCTGACTGTGAGGAGGACTTGTGATGGAGACCCTATTCTGACTCTTACTACATCGGTGCATCTAGAGTTTGCTCTGCCTATTCGGGAGCTATGGTGTGATCCGCGTCACACCCCTAGAGACCACGAGGATTTGATGGCATCAGTCGCTAGGGCACCTGCTCGCGGGACTGCACTTTATCCTATTTTTGTGTCTTCAGGTGACCTGGGGTGGACCCCGAGGTGGATCCGATGGAGTACCCAACTTCTTAGACGTGGATGTCTTTATGGTAGTTTATGTTTCTTTCTGTATTACTTATTTTAAGGTGTAATTTGAGTATACCTACATTTTGAAGTCCAACTTGATGTATTTTATTTGGGCGGTATGTGAAATGTGTCGCGCCATGTATGCTTTAAATTAATTATCTAGTCCTATGAATGGTATTTTGATTTTAGAACTTGTTGAATTGTATGTGCTAATGACGGCTTATGTATTACTTCATCCGTGACTCATATTTTCTGTATATGCATAATAGATTAAAGTGGATAAATATTATTTGAAAGTTGTAGCATGCCAAAATTTAGTAACCGTGGTATAATGACGATTGTGCCGTGGTTATTAAATCGAGGGGTGTTACATAGAGGATGAAGAATAAACTTGACGAGTTGACTTCCTTGGTGAAGCAATTGGCAATGGGGCAGCAAATACCTATGCAAGGGCCTACCAAACTGTGTGGAATTTGTGATTGTCCAACCCATCCCACAGATGCGTTCCCCGCACTCTAAAAAGATAATTCTTCACCATAAGCTTATGCTACAGCAGGAATCTTCCCTAGTAAGCGTTAGTACCAATAGCACTAGCGGCCTAGATATGATTTCTACTCTACCAGTTAATATCCTGGCTAGAGAGATCATCCAAATTTTAGATATGGAAATGCAGCAGCAGTGGCACCACAGTAGCCATACTAGTCACTAGTTAGGCCACACCAATTTCAGCTAAGTTCTGGACTAAGTAGGCAACAATTCTAGCACCCTGCTAAACAAATGATAACACAACCACCTATGCAACAACAGGGTCCTACTCAATCCGAGCCTACATTGGAGTGTGTTTGGATGCATACCTTTGAAGACTTGTTTTGATGATAACAAATGCGAAGTATAAATGAAGATAATAAATAGACCAAGTCCAAGTTTATATTTGATTAGCATTAGGACTTAGGATCTATTGTACGGAGCTCACATTGATATCTCTTTATTTTTGAAAGAGAAGATAAAACTTGGTTTTGAACTTAGTGTCTTTGAAAACATCTTTTTCAAACCCTTTTTGAACTGAGTTATTCGAATAGAGCTTAGCCTATTCGAATAAACATCCCCTCGTGGTTTGTTTTCTAAAAGGTGTTATTCGAATAATTACCCTGTTATTCGAATAACTAAGGTTTTCCAGAACACTATTTTTAAGTAGCTATTTGAATAAACTATCCTTTATTCGAATAATTGAGGTTTTTCAGAACCGTGTTTTAAGTGAGTTATTCAAATAACTCATACGTTATTCGAATAAATCTTTCTGTCTGAACTACTTTTAAACTATGTTATTCGAATAAATAAGCTATTATTCGAATAACCCCTTGTTTTTAGAACTCTGGTTTTAACAGAGTTATTCGAATAACATATTGGTTATTCGAATAACCCATTTCAAATGAGTTTTTAAATTGGTTTCAGGAACAGTGTTATTCGAATAACCTATTTAGTTATTCGAATAAACACGTTTGAATACTGTGATCGATATGGAAACTTTCATACGCTTTGAATTCAGTTAATTTGTTTTAAATGCTATTAATTATACCTAAATGGCTGTCTCCGTGTTTTTCCCTATAAATAGCAAGCTTGGGTCACGAATTTCTTTGCCCATTACTTTGAATTATTTTCTGAAAGCTCTAATCTGTGAAAACTATTTTCTACGCTCTTTTTGCTTAAAAACTTTGTGATATTTCTGTGAGAGCTCCATTAGCACTTCAATTTGTATTACTTACTCTGAGTGAGAGTTTCTCTTCATCTATATTCTGATATTCTGTATCGAGGGTGAGGTATCCCTCAAGGTTTGTATAAAGGTGAGGTATCCCTGCAGGCTGAGACTTTAGCACAAGGGTAGAGTGTCCCTGTGTGTGAAAAGTGCTCTATTTTGTAACGGTAGCAAGCATCTATTGAAGCTTGTATACTTAGTGAAAAATCTCAGCTTTCGAGGACTGGACGTAGACCACAAGTGGGTTAGTGGTCGAACCAGGATAAATACTGTGCCTACTTCTCTGTTCCCTAATCTCTTTATTTTATGTAATTTAATTTACTGCGCATTTATTTTTCGTTGCTCTTTATTGTCTCTTCTCTTCTTCTTGTTCCTTCTGTGCATTTATTTATTAAGCTTTTAATATTTGTCTTATTTAAAAAGAGGTTTTGCGAAAAAGTTTTATACTCAATTCACCCCCCTCTTGAGTATTGGAAGCCACTTGGTAACATGGAGGACCTAGTCAATCAAATAGCCACCAATAACATCCAATTCTAGCAGAGAATCGAAGCCACCATTCAGAATTTGGAAACTCATATTGGACAGTTGGCTTCTTCACTAAGTCAATTGAAGGCACAAGGCTCTAACAAACTTCCCACCCAAACAGTTACAACCCAAAGGGAAATGTTAGTGCTTGTATGTTGAGAAGTGGTAAGATGGTAGAAGACCCTCAACCAGCAGAGAAAATGAATTTTGTAGAAAAATCAGATTCTGTAAAACTTGAAACTAAGGTAGACCAGCAACCAGAAGTTGGAGTGAGAAAGAAGAAATATGATCATGTAGTGCCTCTTCTATTTCCACAAAGAGCACTCTAGTCCAAGAAAATGGATGAGGCAGAAAGAGATAAAGAACTTATGGAGACCTTCAGGAAAGTGGAAGTGAACATTCTATTACTGGATGCAATTAAGCAAATTATAAAGTATGCCAAGTTTCTAAAGGAGTTGTGCATGCACAAGAGGAGACTAAAGGGCAACGAAAGAGTCAGTATGGGGCAGAATGTTTCAGCCCTCATTCAACCAATTCCTAAAAAATGCAAGGATCCATGCACATTTACAATTCCATGCATTATAGGAAATTGCAAGTTTGAGAATGCAATGTTGGATCTTGGAGCTTTAATTAATGTGATGCTTATATATGTTTTCAATTCTCTTGGACTTGGACCTTTGCAAGCAACTGGAGTTGTGATTCAGTTAGAAAATAAGAGCAATGCATACCTAGCAGGCTTAATAGAGGAAGTTTTGGTGAGAGTGGATGAGTTGATTTTTCCTACTGATTTTTACATTCTGGATATAGAGGAGGAGTCATTATCCAACAGGGCTCTAATCATTTTAAGGTGGTCATTCCTTAAGATTGCAAGGACGAAAAAAGAAGTGCATGCTAGAACTCTTTTCATGGAGTTTGGAGATATAATAGTGCAGTTTAACATCTTTGATGCAATGAAGCATCCCATGGAAGAGCATTTCATTTTTCATATAAACTTGCTTGATGAATTGGTTGAGGACAATTATGATGAGTTGTGTGTTGAATTACCTGATCTGGATAGTTTTAATAATTCTAAATTAGTATGTTCATGTGCTGATTGTGATGGTCTTGTCAACAGTGATGTATGTTCTAAAATTTTTGCATATTTGGGAAATGATGAATCTAATTGTATAGACTATGCAGCAGCTACTGGTTGGGTAAAAATTCAGTCTGCTGAAGTAGTTCCCACCATAAAATTGCCTCCCTCCATAGTGCAGCCACCCGAATTGGAGTTGAAGCCTCTACTTGCACACCTTAAATATTCCATATTTTAAGGATGGTGAGAAGCTACCACTGATTATAGCAAAAGACGTCATTGATGAACGAGAAGAGAAATTGCTGCAAATTCTAAGGGAGCACAAGAAAGCAATTGGATGGACACTTACAGACATTCCAGGTATTAGTCCTTCTACATGCATGTATTGAATATTACTTGATGAGGGAGCTAAACCAGTAAGGCAACCCCAAAGAATACTGAACCCATTGATTCTAGACGTGGTGAAGAAGGAGGTGACAAAGTTGTTATAAGCTAGCATCATTTATCCTATCTTTGACAGCAAATGGGTGAGCCTAGTGTAAGTTGTTCCATTGAAATTCGAGGTGGCAGTAGTGGCGAATCAGAATAATGAGTTGATTCCTACTAGGGTGCAGAATAATTAGAGAGTCTGCATTGATTATAGAAAGCTCAACCAAGCCACCCAAAAGGATCATTACCCCCTACCCTTCATTGATCAAATGTTAGAGAGGTTGGATGGGAAATCGCACTACTGCTTTCTGGATGGCTACACCGAATATTTTTAAATCCATGTTGCACCAAGAGATCAAGAGAAGATCACTTTCACATGTCCCTTCGACACTTTTGCATATAGGCAGATACCCTTCGGCCTTTGCAATGCCCTTGGCACCTTCCAACGATGCATGGTAAGCATATTTTCTGAACTTTTAGAAGAGTGCATAGAGATATTCATAAAAGATTTTACTGTTTATGGTTCTCCCTTTGATTCATGTTTGGCTAGTTTGGCTAAGGTATTGCATAGGTCCATTCAAACTAACCTTGTTCTAAATTTTGAAAAATGTCATCTTTTTGGTAGAGTAAGACATAGTTTTAAGCCAAGTAGTATCTAACAAGGACATTAAAGTAGATCCTGCTAAAATAGATGTGATTTTTTCTATATCTTACCCCATATGCATGTGGGAGATTCGTTCTTTTCTTGGTCATACAGGTTTCTATTGATGTTTCATTAGAGACTTCAACAAAATAGCCTTCTACTATCCAACCTCTTGCAAAAAAATATGGAGTTTGACTTTGATGATAAATGCAAGGAATCCTTCAACCATTTGAAGCAAGCTCTTACCACCACCCCTATTATCCAGCCACCTGATTAGACACTCCCTTTGGAGTTAATGTGTGATGCTTCAAACTATGCAGTAGGAGCTATCTTGGCACAAAGAGTAGGCAAAGTGTCTTACATGATTTACTATGCTTTGAGGACTTTGGATACTACTTAAGCAAATTACACCACTACAGAAAAAGAGCTTTTATTATTATTATTTTTGCATTAGATAAATTTAGATCATATTTGCTTGGTTCTAAAGTTGTGGTGTTTTCTGATCATGAAATTTTGAAGTTTTTCCTAAAGAAACCTGAGGCCAAGCCAAGATTGACTCGGTGGATGCTGCTACTCTAAGTTTGACATTGAGATACATGACAAGAGTGGAGCAGAGAACTTGGTAGCTGACCATTTGAGTCGAATTGAGCAAGCTGTTGACCTCCTTCCCATCCATGACACCTTCCCCGATGAGCAACTTTTACATCTGTAAAGGTGACACTCCATGGTTCGCTGATATGGTAAATTTCTTAGTTGCTAGTGTCTTTCCTGCATATTCTACTAGAGCACAAATTGACAAATTAAAGAGTGAGTCAAAGTATTATATGTGGGATGATCCGTATCTAATGATTAAAAGATGTGTGCCTGATCATGAATTCCATTCTATTCTTAGCTTTTTGCCATGCATTTGTATGTGGTGGGCATTATAGGCCTCAACATACTACTAGGAAAGTATTGGAATCTAGATTGCATTGGCCAACCCTTTTTCGTGATGCATATGTATTTTGTAATTTTGTGAAAAATGCCAACGAATGAGAAATATCTCTCATAGGAATAAGATGCCCTAATAACCTTTGTTGTTTTGTGAAATTTTTGATGTTTAGGGTATTGATTTTATGGGTCCTTTTCTATCTCATTTGGTTTTGTTTACATTTTGCTTGTTGTTGATTATGTGTCTAAATAGGTGGAGGCAAAAGCCACTTGGACTAATGATTCAAAAGTTGTTGTGGATTTTGTTAGATCAAACATTTTCTGCAAATTTGGCATTTCGAGGGTTGTCATCAGTGATCAAGGGTCATACTTCTATAACTGGAATATTGAGGCTTTGTTGAAGAAGTATAGAGTCATGCATAAGGTCTCTACACCTTACCACCCCTAAACAAATGGGTAAGCTGAGGTATCAAATAAGGAGATCAAGCAAATCCTTCAAAAAACTATCAAGCCTAATAGGAAGGACTGGAACAAACAACTTAAGGATGCTCTTTGGGCTTACCGGACAGTCTACAAGACACCACTAAGCATGTCCCCCTACCGGATTGTCTTTGGGAACGCATGCCACTAACCGGTGGAGATAGAACATGGAGCATTTTGAGTTGTGAAGAGTTGCAACATGGACCTTGACCAAGTAGGAGTGGAAAGGAAATTATAATTACAAGAATTGGAGGAAATCCTCTTAGAAGTCTATGAGAGCTCCAAAATCTAAAAGGAGAAGACCAAGGCTTTCCATGACAAGAATATTTCTAGGAAAGAATTTGTGGTTGGGAAAAAAGTTTTCCTCTACAATTCCCACCTTAAACTCATGCCCGGCAAGCTCCGTTCTAGGTAGCTAGGCCCTTTCATGGTTACTAAGGTGTTTCCTTATAGTGTGGTGAAGGTACAACTCACAAAACTTTCAAGGTCAATGGATATCTCCTTAAGCCATTCTATGAGGGCGCACAAGAAAACATAGTGGAAGAGCTCCATTTGCAAACGACCATCTACAATTAATAAGGATGTTTCTTTCCCTCTCTTTTATTTTGCTTGTCTTATATTTGTTGATGCTATTGATGGTTTGCTAATGATTTTTGAGCTTTACATTGAGGACAATGTAAAACTTAAGTGTGGGGGAGGAATTTTAACAATCTATTTTTCAGCTGTTTGCTATTTTAATTCCACAATTTTTATTTTTTTGCTATTTTTATTATTTTTTCTATTAATTTACTGTTACTATTTTGTTATTTGTCGTTTACTATTTTTCTAGTTATAATTTTGTTGTTTACATTTTACTATTTGTTTTTTGTTTCTATTTCTGTTTATTATTTCTATTTTCTGTTTCTATTTTTCTTCTATTTCATTAACTTGTTTCTATTTACATTCTATTTTTGTTTCTTTTTTTAAAAGATATATATTATATATATATATATATATATATATATATATATATATATATATATATTCATAACAAAGTGTGTTTTTAATTACTTTCTAATAAAACTTTGAGTTTGGAAAAGTTGTGAGCATGCATAATGTAATATCCTGGAAATTTCTTATTTTCTGTTCTATATGTTTTTTATAATATTTGTGATTTTTGTGAATTATTTGGGTGACTTTGATTATTTTATTATATTTTTCAATTTACGTGCACATTAAGCGAGGCCAGAAGAATAAAATATTTTTTCGAGGCCAGAAAGCTTTGGACTGTGGAAGCGTACCGGGGGATCTTACTAAACCCGAGGCCTGACACAGTTTACAAAGTTTTCATTTTTTGAGATTTTATCTTACGGATGAAATTTGGGTACACTGAATTATCCATTGGATAATAGGTAACGACTTTGTTAACTGTGACTTTTATCATTGGATAATAGCTTATAATAAAAATCTAGTAGACTATTTCTATCTAATCACTTTTATGACATCAACTAAGTGACATCACCCAATGACTTCACATTTGACTTTTTGGACAAAGGGAGAAGCTTCTTGAGGAAGCTTTGGGAGAAGCTTGGCTCCTTCTCCCAAAGAGTGTTGCATGGCCAAGAGAGAGAGGAGAGACTTCTTGGACAAGTTTCCACTTCAATTTTCAATTCATAACTTTTCTATCACTTTTTCTCTCATCACCAAAAAGCTATACACTTTATTTTCTCATTTTCTCTCCTTACCTCACGGTCACCACCCAAAAATCCACCATCTCTTCTTCTTTAATTCTAATCAATCACATTCTTGAATCCATATCTCTTCCTAAGACCATTTGGTATGAAGATCTTGACTTTATCCACCCCTCATTAAGTGTTTCTTCAAGATTTTCTTCAAATCTCAAGTTCAAGGATTTTAAGGTAAAGTTCTTATCCCTCCTAAGCTTTTATTGTCTTGTTTGTGAATAACCATCTATTAAACACTCTCTTCCATTTCTTTCTCCTAATGCTCACGGCCATAGGTCCTTGGGGGACCAAAGATTTGATTTTTTTGCTATTACTTAGTTCATTTCTTTCTTTCTATCAAGAATCAAGAAGCCAAAATACAAAACTCTCTTCTTTTTTCTTGGAAAGCCTCACGGCCACACCCCTCAACCCACTCTTTTAATTTTCTTTAATTTCATCTATCCACATTTCTTGAATCAAAACTGTAATAGCCTGATATTTGCTATTCAATTATATCGTCATATAAAAGAATAACCAATATTGGACCTACTACTGCTAACATACATCAACAACTATCCCATATCATTCATACATAATGAGTAAATATGGGGAGCCATGATAACAAAAGTTATATATACATCACTGCCTCCAAGGCATATTATAATAAATAATCTTTTACAAAAACGAAACTAGCATATTATACAAGCTTTTTAATCAAAAAGTATATAACTATATTAATCTTCGTTCATCTTCTCCTTCCCTTTTGAGGAACTAGCACCTGGATTTATATGGCAATACAATTGGGGTGAGAATACATATCTCAGTAGAAGCATTCCAATACTAGTATATAAACATATACAAACAGATAATATACTCAATTATCAACTAACACTTCAATCACAGAAGCAAACAACAACTCTGTCTCAGAGACACGCAATTGCCCATACAACTGCAATGCATGAATATGTCATGATAGCAACCGCCCATACAATTACCATGCTATGCCAATTTTTATGACTAATGCTAATGCCTATGCAATAATCCTAAACATGAAATGCAAAATGTATGAAACCATTTACAAGAACCCAGTTCTCTGGTAATGTCATGAAATGCATGAGCCTTGAACAAAACAAAGGAACCCGGTTCCATGAGTTTTGAACAAACACTAGAAACTCAGCTCCAGCTATCCATGGGGTGTGAGGGAAAGACCATCCTTAACTCATTACTATGATCTGGAAGGTATGTTACCTCTTCACTTACAATCATGTATGATCACCCTCTCCGGGTAGTGAAGACTCATAAACTACATTACCTTCAACAACAATCATATTTGATCAGAACAATGATCTCTGTGATGGGAAGGATTGGTTACCTACTCGTTCAAAATCACATTAGACCATCTACAATGAGGACTCACCCTCATCAACATAGATAGGAAATAACAATAATGTCAATTACGACAATAACTAGCATGTCAATTGATTTACATTCCTAACTACCAACACGTAACACATTGATGTTAAATATCACGATAAATAAAATATCAATTGATTTACCTGCATCATATATCTACTTCATTAGATACTCCTATTAAAGTCTCATCGCCCTATACTAGGCATAAACAAAGAATCCTAACAAGTAGGAATCTCAAAACATCAAAATAAAGATTCTGATGAAATCTACTCTGGGCATCTAGGCGCCCTATCCTTGCCTATGGCATTCCACAACAATATGGAAGTCTAAGGTGTTCCAACACATTAGCCTCTGATACTCCACCTTAATATGGTTATCAAAGGTCCCTCTAAGGCTTCTAGCCTTATAAAATACCAAAACATGCATTTCCTAACCTGAAAGACATTCTGCTCAATCTCAACCTTTGACCTTTGTGTAGTAAAATGAGCATAACGTGAGCTATGGTTATCGAAATGATGCAGTTCTTATGGCATTAGAAAGATAAGAGAAAGCGCTACAACTTTCATGAAGACCAAGAAAGCTTGTTCTCATCACAAGAGACACGGCATGTCAAAATACACGGCCATGTTTTCACGTATCAGGAAAATTTTTTTACAGAGAGGTACACGGCCTAGGCCGTGTAATCGCACACAGGCCGTGTAATTCAACCAAAAAACATAGAAACGACTCTGTTGCACGATGCTACTATTTCTGTGGTCGTTTTTCATGGATTTTGGCCACTTCAACTTAGTTTTTAAGTGATTTCAAGTCCCAAATAAATTCACAAACAAGAAGGAAACTTAAAACACCAACTCACAACACAAATTTTAGATTCTTCGATTAAATCATCCATTTTCACCCTAAAACTCCAACTTCTTCACAAATGGCATTCAAGGGTGTTCAAGTGATGAAAAGCTATTCTATTACCTCTAGCAACCTAAAAACATACTATTCTCAAGCTTTCTAACAAGATTCATGCATTTACGTAGTTTATGACTTGGAAACAAACTTTTCACATTTGTTTACACTAACTAAATAGTTTAAGCCACTTCCAGAGCAAATAACAGTTATATTTCTCACACAGTGTTACAACAAATTACCTAAACGTGCTCAAAAAGTCACAATACTTCACAGACATGTTAAGTAAGTATTAGGCTACCTCTGTAACCATGTACAAGCCTAACATGATTTTCTAGAGTATTACATTCTCCCCACCTTTTTAGAATTTTGTCCCCAAAATTTGGTTTACCAATGGTAAGAAACCCCAAACAACTCACACATAAGAACAAGTACAACCAAACCCTAAGAAAACAAAATTTCACAACAAGTACAATCATGTACTCACCTTTTCTTGTATTATAGGCTGGTAAAGCCTTTACATTTGGTATATTGTAGACTCTCCCCGACCTTTCCTCTGACTTTGTCTCCTTTCTTGGAGGACAATTCCTTGCAAAATGGCCTGGCTGGCCACACTTGTAATATATTACCTGCTCAGCTACACAAGATTTGCCTTTGTGGTGTCTACCACATTTAGCACACAATTGCTCGCGACTATCCTGCTGTTCTTGCTTTCCTCCGTCCTTCTGGTCTTTCAACTATAGAGCACTTCTTTCTGATCTACTCTCTAAACTCTTCCTCTTGTGGGATTCTTGGGATCGTTGTTCATGCTGTTGTCTAAAACTCAAGGGTTCAATAACCCTGCATTTGTTAATTAAGGATGGGTAATCCCTGATCTCAAAAGGTTTCACTAACCTCCTCATGCTCTCTCTCAGCCCAGTTTTGAACTTCACACATTTCTATCTATCATCTGGATTGTACCGGAGTGAAGAAGAAAACCTCGACAACTCCTCAAATTTTGCCATGTACTGCCCAATCGTCATATTTCCTTACTGCAGTTGTAGAAACTCCACCTCTCTTTCATCTTGCATAGGTTGTGGAAAATATTTCTCCAAAAAGACAACTTTAAATACTTCCTAAGAAACCTGGGTCCCAGCTACCTCCATCAATCTCCTCGCACTATTCCACCAGTGCTCAGCTTCTCCTTTCAACATATACACTGCAAAAGACATCTTCTGCTCCTCTGAACATTTCATACCTGTAAAAATCTTCTCTAACTTAGTTAGCTATTCCTCAGCCCTTTCCAGGTCATAGTCTCCTCTGAACGATAGTGGACTCACCTTTCAAAACTCAGAAAGGTCATGAAAATCCTGATTCCTCTCCTCCTGTACGTCACGCCTAGGTAGTGGTACCAGTGGTGGTGTAGGTTGTGTTTGGTTGGCCTCCAGCCTCTCAAGCACCCTAGCAGTTGCAGCTGCCTGCTCCCTCATTGCTATAACATTCGCAGCTATTTGCTCACGCATCGCTTCGGCCATAGCCATCACGGCCTTGGCCATCCCCAAACCCTCATTCTCAAGATTCTAGTTCCTGCTTCCACACGGCAGTCCCCTTACTACCGGTCGCCCTCGTGCTACCATAGTTTCCTGTAAACACAGAATAATTCATATTGAGTTAACTAGGCTCAATATCATGTAACCGTGTCACAGTAGCTAAACCAAACATCGCAAGGGCAAACATGTAATTCCACCCAAACAATCATATGTAAGAGACAAGAAATGCATAACCAACATGAAACATGCCTAAGCATAGCCAGTCCATACCCCGGCTCAACAGGATGAATTGCTCTGACACCAAAATGTAACAGCCCGATATTTGCTATCCAATTATATCGTCATATAAAAGAATAACCCAATATTGGACCTGCTACTGCTAACATACATCAATAACTATCCCATATCATTCATACATAATGAATAAATATGGGGAGCCATGATA
Source organism: Ormosia semicastrata (assembly GCA_029884595.1). Classification (NCBI taxonomy): domain Eukaryota; kingdom Viridiplantae; phylum Streptophyta; class Magnoliopsida; order Fabales; family Fabaceae; genus Ormosia; species Ormosia semicastrata. The sequence goes on from JAQQTO010000060.1 coordinate 86,567,831, forward strand.
ACAAAAGTTATATATACATCACTGCCTCTAAGGCATATTGTAATACATAATCTTTTATAAAAATGAAACTAGCATATTATACAAGCTTTTTAATCAAAAAGTATATAACTATACTAATTTTCATTCATCTTCTCTTTCCCTTTTGAGGAACTAGCACCTGGATTTACATGGCAATACAATTGAGGTGAGAATACATATCTGTAAGTGTATGCCCTAGAGGTTGATACATTTGTCTGTATTTATATACATTCTATTATGCTTGTTTTAATATATGAGGTATTTCATTTATTGTGTTCTTTTTTGATAAACATAATAAAGTCCTTAGAATAGTAAGTTTGATGCCATAAGACATCAAGTGGATGACTTGATCGTGAGATCCTTTGGTTAGAACACTATTCTTAAAAGTCCCTAGTCAAGTATTATTGTTAATTAGGACAACAATAATATATTGAGACTAGTATGTGCATAGACTGATGACCACATCTCACGGGTCATGGATATGAGATATCAAGTCTTCACATAGGTACATATTAGAGTAATGATGTACTAGACTAACCCGCCATGAGAATGCTACATGGATCGTTACGTGAGTGTCATAAGCGATTCTCATAGTGACAATGGTGTCTGTGGTCCTTTGACCTGAAATCACTATGATTCCTACATGAGGAGTTGTGTGTTTTAATGCCATCAAACGTCATCTGTAACAAGGTGATTATAAAGTGGGTTATTCGAAATACCGTGAATCATGCAGAGGGATGTGAGTGACCTAGATGGGATTTGTCACTCCTACATAACAGGAGTGATATCTTCGGGCCCCCTGATTGAGTGAGACTGCGAAATGCATGGACATGCTCAAATGAGTCAATATGAGATATTGATTTCATTTGTTGTTACAAAGTCTACTCGAGTATCAGGAAATGAATGATTGGACTATACAAGGGTGACGCATTCCATGCCTTGTGTTCAATCTAGATATCTTGACAAATGGACTAAACGACACAAAAACATTAGTCACAGAAAGGTTATATCAAATCACTGACATTCTTATTACTTGGGTAGCAGCGATGTGTTGCTAGATACCGCTCATTGCTTGTAATATTAAAATGGGATTTTAATATTACTGCCAACGTAATAAGAACCTGCAGGGTCACACACATAGAGCAAACTAAAATTAGAGCAATGGATCCAAGTTGGACTCGAATTCAAATATAGGCCAGACTCATAACAGATGAGTCTAGGGTTGCACAGCTTACCTTGCTGCTGCTCACACTCACTTAAGGCAGTCACTATTATAAATAGTACTGCTAAGAGACACAATTTCAGAACCTTAGCCGCACCTATAGAAAAGTGAGTGAGAGAGCGACAGGTTTCTTATCTTCTCTTCGTAGCTAGCACAGTGTGCGAGACGTGAGGCTTCTCTTTGTGGACGTTGGACATTCGTGAGTCTGTTCGTGTGGATACCGAAGAGACATCATTTCTATTATGATGTTGGTGATTCACGTCCTTCCTTTTGATCACGCCTCAAGAGGTAAATAATTTAAAAACTCGGATTATGGCTTTTTGCATGGATCCTCGGTGGGAATCCTATTTTTTTGCTGCATGATGTAACCACAATTCCCAACAGTGGTATCAGAGCGTCTTGCAAAACCATGATTTAGTTTTCTGTTTTCGTTTACATGAGATAACATGTTTTTTATTCTTGTTTTTGACAAAAGATATGATCTTTAATATGTTATTTCCGAAAACCTTATGAAACCCTTTGCGAAAACATATTTTGTTTCTTATGTGTTGAATGCAAAACTGTGATGTTGCTTTCAAAAACTCATGAAGATGTTCATATGTTCTGTGAAAATAGTTTTGTATTAAGATGTATGTTTTTGCGAAACTTGTATTAAGATGTATGTGATACGTATAGCGTTATGGAACGCTTATTCTCAATGCGCAGCGCAAGGGTTTAGGAAACCTTGTTCTTGGTTTGCGGTAGCAGGGGTTATAGAATCCTTGTTTCTGCACAAGAGGAGCAGTGCAAGGGGTTTTGGAAACCCTATTCTTGTTTTGCGGCAGTTGTAACGCCCCTTTTTGGAAGGGAACGTCACATTGTCAATTACAATACGGAAATAAAATTGTATAAGTTAAGACCCGGTTCTTTTTAATAATATGTATATTTACTTGATTATGGTTGGGTAATTAAATTGGCGAGTGTGTATATATATATATATATATTTTTTTTTTTTTTTTGTAATAGCAATAATTAATAATGACAATAATTAATACACCACGGTGACGAAACATACATGGAAATAAGGAAATAAAGGCAAAAGTAAAGCATACATTGGAATTAACATTGCATATTCATATATATATATATTTGCCAAACTGTTCAGTTATAAAGCCTGGTATATCAAAAGCAAAACTATACCTACCCCCAAAGGATTATACATAAATATCCCCACGGTATCAGAATATACAGCTCACTACAAACAAAACACCAGGCCCCCAAAATAAAATACTGGTAGCCTTCAGTAGCTACAAGTAAAGTCAATCCCTCAAGTGAGGAGGAATCATGTCAGGATCCTCTTCAGGATCCTCCTCGCGGTCGTCATCAGGGACTTCCTCGGGATCTTCCTCAGGATCTTCCTGATCAGAGGAAATCACCATAGGAACTGCAGAATTACGGGACGGGGCCTGAGCTGTGGAATGAAAAAAGTCTTCTCGCAGGGTGTAATAACGGTCACCCCACATCTCGCGTATCGGAAGATGAAATTCTAGACGTAGGCTAATACAGCAGGTGAAAATAGGCGGCTCATGGCGCCTCCAGGCTAGAGATAATGATACATCCCCCAAGTAAACGCAACACTCAGAGCCAAAGTTGATGTGCCAGCACTCTGGCCCTCCTAACAAGGTCATGCGCACATCTCCCAGAAATCTATGTGTGCGTGTCTCCATATTCTTTAGCAGTCGCTTAGTTGAGGTAAGGCCAAAAGCCGAGGAAGTCGAGGGCTTCAGCTTCCTTACAGTCATCTTCAATGGGACGCAATATACAGACAAACAATAATGGAAAGACAGGAAAGAGGTAAGATATCCTACCATCATTACCAATTATAGCATCAAGAAACCAAACGGCACAAAGCGCCCACATAGCATATATATCGATAATACAGCAGTTCCAATATAATAACAATAAATGCCAGATAATTCTTGGACTTACTATGCATATGCATTCAATAGTCAAAATCCTACTCCATGGAGCTAGACACAAAACAGTCGGAGAGAATGATCAGGGAGACATGCTATAGGACTGTGGCCAGGAGCATTCAATAGCAACAAGGCTTTATACAGTGACACTCTCACAAGATCTCGATATAGGACTATGGCCAGTCAGGATCATCGGTGCGTTTGCATTAGTTTGTCCCACAGTCCAGAGGGGCTACCACTGCCCTCTGAGACAAGATCTAAGGTGTGATCATCTCCTAGGCAACTTGGCCTTAACAAAGTCCAACGGACGTTCTTTTTTTCTTTTTGTGCAATGCATGACTCAATCATGCTCCTCATGACAACTAGGTCAATCATGCTTCAAATGCATGTCATATGATTTAACAACAAGGTTTGATCTCATTCAAGGATCCACATCAAGCCAACAGCATATTTTAAGGATAATCACAATCCCATTTATAGTCATGATAGAAGTCAACCATTAGGTTCATTATGTTCCTCACAACCTCACCTATACTCATGTTCTTTTTGTACTCAAAATTCTCACTAGTTGTAAGGCATGCTCACGTTCCTTGTTTTTCCCTGTTTATGAATCCCTAATTAGTTTCTAGTCATCCAATTATTTACGATTAATATGCTTTTATTAGTCCAAAAGTCTTAAGTCCAGGAAAATACACAGCCGGAATCACCAGCAATGCCACTAATTTTATTGCTAGGTGTTAGGTGATAAACTACACTCTCAAATTCGACGGAGGCAATGTGTTTAGTATAAAATTGAAGCTACTTTTCGACGGAAATTAACATGGCTGATTGATGAGAGACGGGAGATCATTATTTCACAAGAATGGCAATAAATCATTTTTTGTCAAATGAAGATTCTGTCGAATGGGGATCAATGACTGTCGAATACACTAGAAGGTTAGCGAGAAACCTATTTTCGCCGGATAGGTGTTGACGTTGGAAAAACAACCCGCGACACAAACCGGTCGAAATTCAAATTCGACGACGCCGGATATTGACAAGGCCAATTGACATTGGGTAAGTTTCTCCCACTGGTGTCTACTCGACGGATATATTCGCACGTGCACTATTGAACGGTCGGGAATTCTACTCGACGGATTTGGCATTCTAACTCGACAGATATTGACATTGGGTAAGTTTCTCTCCCAAGTGGTGGTGATCATCTCGGATATGGTCGTGAGCCTAAACTCGATATAAACTTATTGGCAACTTGGCCTTAACAAAGTCCAACGGACGTTTTTTTTTCTTTTTGTGCAATGCATGACTCAATCATGCTCCTCATGACAACTAGGTCAATCATGCTTCAAATGCATGTCATATGATTTAACAACAAGGTTTGATCTCATTCACAGATCCACATCAAGCCAACAGCATATTTTAAGGATAATCACAATCCCATTTATAGTCATGATAGAAGTCAACCATTAGGTTCATTATGTTCTCTCATCGATAACGTCTCACCTATACTTATGTTCTTTTTGTACTCAAAATTCTCACTAGTTGTAAGAAGCATGCTCACGTTCCTTGTTTTTCCCTCACCAAAATGATGGTTTATGAATCCCTAATTAGTTTCTAGTCATCCAATTATTTACGATTAATATGCTTTTATTAGTCCAAAAGTCTTAAGTCCAGGAAAATACACGATGAAATGGAGGTGTTGGTGGAATCAGCTTGCGTATTGGGAGGAGGAAATGAGAGAAAGGAAATGAAATATGCCCCCTATAGTCAACTGCAGGCACCAAAAAGGGCAATGCCACTAATTTTATTGCTAGGTGTTAGGTGATAAACTACACTCTCAAATTCGACGGAGGCAATGTGTTTAGTATAAAATTGAAGCTACTTTTCGATGGAAATTAACATGGCTGATTGATGAGAGACGGGAGATCATTATTTCACAAGAATGGCAATAAATCATTTTCTGTCGAATGAAGATTCTGTCGAATGGGGATCAATGACTGTCGAATACACTAGAAGGTTAGCAGAAATCCTATTTTCGACGGATGGGTGTTGAAGTTGGAAAAAGCTTCCAAGTGTTGAACCGACGAAGACACAAACTGGTCAGAAATTCAAATTCGACGGATATGTCACTCGACGGATATTGACATTCAAACTCGACGGATATTGACATTGGGTAAGTTTCTCTCCCAAGTGGTCAGAAACTCTACTCGACGGATATATCACTCAACGAATATTGACATTCAAACTCGACGGATATTGACATTGGGTAAGTTTCTCTATTGAACGGTCAGGAATTCTACTCGACGGATTTGGCATTAATGCCAATTACTACAATAACTAACATGTCAATTGATTTACATTCCTAACTACCAACATGTAACACATTGATGTTAAATATCATGATAAATAAAATACTAATTGATTTACCTTCATCATATATCTACTTCATTAGATACTCCTATTAAAGTCTCATAGCCCTATACTAGGCATAAACAAAGAATCCTAACTCATTCTACTCGACAGATATTGACATTGGGTAAGTTTCTCTCCCAAGTGGTCAGAAACTCTACTCGACGGATATATCACTCGACGAATATTGACATTCAAACTCGACGGATTTTGACATTGTGCTTAAGGGTCAGAAGTCCAAACTCGACGGATTTTGGTCAGAAAATCAAAATTATACGGATATGGTCAGGAGCCTAAACTCGATGGATTTTGACATTCTACTCAATGGTCGGAAGATCAAACTCAACAAATATTGATACTCTAACCCGACAGATTTTGATATTGTGCTTAATGGTCAGAAATTCAAGTTATTACAATTTCTCACAAAGAATCCTAAAGTTTTGGTCTCAAAACCGTGACCATCCGAAAAATAATCCGATGTCATTTCCTTCCATATTGTACATTCCAATCAAATCCATTATATATCAATATACAGATACAGACATTCCAATAGCATAAAACACCTTACAAACACATGCAAACAAAGGGTGACCCTAAAAGATAAGAATGGAAAAGAATAAATTTTTATTATTAAAGTGATTTTCGGTTATGGTATTGAGGGATAGGATTAAGGGTTTCCCTCTATCAATCAGATAATGTCTCTAAATGCTAATAGAGGTTGAGGAGGAGTGTCTTCCTCTTACCTTAGAGAAGCACAAAGAAAGACTGCTCCTTTTTGGTCAGAAATTTCATGTTCAGCTTCCTGGAAGTCCTTGAACATTCAAACTCACAAAATCAGAACCAAATTTTGAAATGGATACCCATGGTCACCAAAATGACGGTGGGTTATGAAAATGAGAAGAGAGGAAGGGAAAGCTAAGAGCTTTACCTTAAAGCTCCAACCTTTAAGTTTCAAAGGTGGAAAAGAATGAAGATGAAGAGAATGATGGACTTTGAAGATGACTTCCTCAATGATGGTGGTCCTCCAAACACGAAAACGGTGCTAGGAGTGTGACGGCATTGAAGATGAAATGGAGGACCGAAGGGGATCTAAAGGAAGATTGGGTGCAGGACCCTACTCTTCAAGTGTTTGGACTTAGACTAGGCTTAATTTTCATATGGGAGTTAGATATGTTCTTTCGGAGCGCGTAAGTTTTATACTTTTGGAAGTATAATGTACTCATTGATGTAGTAAACTTTGTTTTATGAAAAGTCTTTTATTCAGTTCTTATAACTTGAGTTTCTCTGTTTCGGTAAGTTCATGTTATCCATTTAAAAAGAGATTTTGAAACTCGTATTTTATAATATCAATTATTTCAGAGTTTGAGTAAAGTTTTAATTCTTTTGAAAAAAGAGTTAGTCTGAAATGTGATGCCCTTCGAAGGGGATGTTACACATAAATTGAGGTAACATAAGTGAATAAATTGTCTCTTATCTTAAGAATAACTAGTTTGGTAATGAAATTGAATTAATAGATTAAGTTTGATAGAAACATACCTTGTGAGACTTTCATCCTTTTAATGAATAGATTGAGCATTTATGTCATTCTCTTCTTTCTTGTGTGATTTTCACTCATGAAATTGTTACTCTAGAACTTTCTTTGATTCTTTTTTAGGCTACATTACATGACCATAATTGAGACATTTTTCTTTAATTAGCAACTTTAACCAAATAGCCAACCTTGCATATTTTTCCTTGATTAACCCCTTTGAGCTTATTTAACCATTCTTTGTTTTTAGCTCATTACATACCTTAAATGAAAAATAATGTTCTTACCCAACCTTAGGAAATAAGAGAGCATTAGCATTGTTATTGGATGAGTTCTTGAATAAAGGGGTGTACTAATTGGTATGCAAAATGTTGGTGAAAAAGGAAAGAGTCGCCAATTGAAAAAAAAATATATATATGTAAAGGAAAGTAAATAAAGCCAAAAGAAAATAAAGAAAAAGAATATGTAAAGGGAATTTGTATTACATAGAGTTGGGATAAACTATCATGCTAGTTATATGGAGTCAACCCTAATGCTCTTTTATTCTCTTTGTTCTTCATTTTTTCATATCTATATCACTCTTATCTTTTACCTTGACCCCATTATAATCTTGAATAAAGTCTTCTTGATTTACGTGTGCATGTGTTTTGAGTAGTGGAGAAGTAGAAGATGTTACATCCCGAATTTAATAACCATAATATAACCAAAGTATATCGCAATGATTAGATTTAAGCATGCTACTTACTACAGCTATACAATTTCCAATATAACATATCAGTATTATATAGAAAATATAAGCTATGAATGAACAACTATATATATACATCATAGCCTCAGTAGGGCATACTGTTATACATAACTCAAAACAACTAAGCAAATATAAAATATATACAAGCTTAGTTCACAACAACACTTATACTGTGCTAAACCTTACACATCTTCTTAATACCTTTCGAAGATCTCGCACCTGGATTTATATGGCAATACAATCGGGGTGAAAAATTATATTTCTCAGTAGAAGTATTCCAATACCAGTATATACATATACATATATACACATTTAGATAATATTCATAATTATCAAAATAACACTTCATCACAGAAGCAAACAACATCTCCATCTTAGAGACATGAAAATGCCCATACAATTGCGTTGTCATAGTTTTATGTCATGATCGCCATGCTATGCCAAATTATGTTTGGTGTTTATGCCTATGCAATATCCTAAGCATAAAAATGAATAATGTATGATACCATATCCAGGAACCTCCAATTCCATGGTAATGTCATGAATGCATGAGTCCTGAACAAAGTAATGGAAGTCACAATCATAATCTTGAACAAGCACTGGAAGTCCATCCAGTAATCATCATTATCACAGAGGCAATTCATTCTCCCCTGCCCTGGGTAGTGAAGTTCATCAGCTACACAGTTATCGATAATGAACAAGGAAACTCATCCTTAACAACACTATACTAAGGATACAATCCACCTTGCCTAATATAGATCACCCACATCTACGAGGCTTACACCTTTCGAAAAACAATCACCCATATCTGCGGGGCTCACACTTTTCAAAAACAATCACCCACATCTACAGGGCTCACGCCTTTCAAAAAGGCAAAACATACAATCATTTACATAATCATGTCTAATTAAGTTTTCATAATTAGCATTACAAATCATTATGATTCAAATCATCCATCATTCGTTAAACACTCTTACTAGAGTCTCATCACTCATTAAGAAGCATAAAATAAGAAACTTTAGCAATGGATGGCTCCATGGCATCAAACACAACTCATATTTGTTTTCCAGGCATCCACGCTGCGGCATACCCTGTGCCACGTCGCAATGCCCTAGTCCCAGGTTAAAGTACTGGTAGAAAATGCTACCAATGCCGCAGCACTCAAGTGTCACGCCATGACATTCATCACTTGTTCTACTCACGCAGTAGCACTCCAAGTGCCATACTGCGGCGCCCACTACAGAACTCAAAATCTGCAAAATTCTACAGATATGGGTACTGTTCCATTGGAACTAAACCCTCTTCTAATCACTCAAAACTCGATTCCAAAGTAATTTCCAACCTCTAATAGGGTCCAACTACACATAGCAACTGTTAATCAACTTCAATTTGACTTAATTCTACACATTGTGAATCAAAACCCCAACATTAATCTAAACCCCCAACACTGACTTAAATAGGAATTAAGGCTTCCAATTGATGAAAACTTCATCCTAGCACATCATCAAAGCAATTTTTTACTCAACCAATCTATCCACATCAAGATTCAACTCAAGAATCACAAAAATCACTCTCAAACCTCAATTTCTTCATTAAGTCTCTCAAGAACGAAAAATGGAAGAAATTAAATACAACAATCCATACAAGTTTCCCCCTACCTCCAGGTCTTGAAGATGGCCAAGGATGAATCCAAGCTCTTAGATTCTTCCTTGCTTCATTTACTCCTTCTTCTTTCTCCTCCATGGTTCCATTCTCTCTTTTCTCTCCTCTTCTCTGTTTTCCCTTTGTTTCTCTCACCCTCAACCATGAGACTACTTATAAAGAGGAGCCAAATTTGGCTTCTCACAAATAAACACTAAAACCTCGATCTACTAACAACACTCAGATTTCAACAAATACAATTTCCTAGCTTCCAACAAATTCAAAATAAAATTTTAAGATTCATTAAAAATTCTGTTTCACCAAAAATTAATATTTTCATATCAGTTGGGGGTCAATCTGGCACTAAAACACACAACTAGTATGCTTAAAAATTCCAAACTAACTTCGATTAACCTCAAACTGTATATGTAACACAGTTCCCACATTTGTGACCTGGAAATAAACTATTCACATTTATTTCTACTAACTAAGCAGTTTAAGCCACTTCCGGAGTAAATAACAGCTATATTTCTCATATAGTGTTAAGCAAAGTGCCTAAATAAGCTTAGAAAATCACAAAACTACACAAACAAGCTAAGTAAGTATTAGGCTACCTTTGTAATCATATACAAGCCTAACTTGCTTTCTAGGGTGTTACAGATGATAAGCAAGCTTATGGTAGTGCATATTTTCATGGGTTGAATTAAGTGAAACACTTACCTTCCAAACACTTGAGAGATTGAGAGTAAATCTTGTGAGATTCTATCATTCTTGATCTATCCTTATTGATTTGAGATGTAAAAAAAGTTACTTCATGAATGTTTTAATTCCTTGAATATTTTGTTGCTCTCCTTTTGCATTATTGAACATCATTGGAAAGTGAGTTTTTCTTGAGTTTTTAACTTTCAAATTTGTGTTATTTTTCCTTTGCCCCCTAGTAGTGGATTTCTACTTTTTCCCGGGAGTGCAAAAAGTTAAGTGTGGGAGAATTTGATAAATACCATTTTTATATATTAGTTAACCCTCATAGTCAACATTTTAGACATCTCTTGTGCTTAATCTATTGATTTTGGCCACCATTTATAAGTTTAGGTTCAAATTGGGTTTAGTTGTATTTTTTAGCATTGTGATAATTTTACATTGTTTCTATATTTTAGGTATAACTTGAGTTATAGACAACTGAAAATTATGCACTTTATCTTGTAGGAAAGACAAGAGGAAGCTTTACAACTTTAATGTAGAGCTCCAAAGTTGAATCAAATGTCTAGTGGTTCATATTAGGCCTGGAAGTCAGAGCAAAAGCATTGTCATTGGAACCTGAGTAGTATGCAAAGATTGGACCGTTTCTTGGGCTGTAGCAATTAGAATAGGATAAAACTAGTTCCATTGGTTAGCTGAGACAAAAAAAATTTAACTTTCATGATGACCACTTATCCAACGGTGACGTTGTGATAGGGTGTTTGATGTCTGAAGAGAGATGACAGGATCCAGGAGCTGTAAAATGTGTTTTAGCTATCACTCCTTCATTAGGTGTCCAAATCTTAGAAATTAGGTGCCCAATTAAATCAAATTAGAAGAATAAGAGTCTAAGCTAGGGATAAACATATAATTTCATTTTTAGGGTTTGTTATGTGGAAGAGAGAGCCCAAAATTGAGACCATTCCGTTCAGTTCTCACTTCTCACTTTTTCTCTTGCTTCTTCCCCCTCTCCTCTCCTATCATCTTTCTGCTCTTTTACATTTTTTTCTCTTTACTTTTTATGCACTTTACTTTTCTGTATTGCACTTTACATTCATGGAAAGCTAAATCTTTGTAATCAATCATAGGGATTGAAACACTCCTGATGTTTAATTTTGAGACCTTGTGATGAATGTTTACATTCTTGTTGTTAATCAAATTTCTCTCCTTCTTCTCTTGATTCTATTGCATCTTAATTGAGTGCTTAAATCAGTTTTGGTGTTCATATAATAGTTGTTTAACTATCATGTGTTTACAGAAATTAGATAATGCATCAAAGGTGTTTGATGTATTATCTAACTAGTATGAATTCTGGTATGAGATTAATTTAGGGTTAAACGAATGCTTAATCCATTTTTCGTTAATTAAACAAATCCTAGGTAGAGAAGTAATGCTTGGATGATGATTTCACATGAGATTAGGCAATGCACCAAAGGTGTTTGATGAAATGCCTAACTTGGTTGAATGTTGATTTTTAGGTTGATTTAGGGTTGGATGGATGCTAACTTCATCTAATGTTGATTAACCAAATGCTAGATGCTTATCTAGTAGAGCATACCAAGAATCTGGTTAGCCTATGAATGAGTCCATAGTGGTCAAGGATGCATTAAACTCAAGAGTTGTTGATTCCCTTGGATTAGTTATTTTTTCTTCATTCTATTTATAGTATTTAATTACTGTCTTTTAACTACTGTCTTTCAATTACTATTGCAAACAAAACCCCCTATTAACCCCTTAATATAATTAATTAACTGGAATGATCCAAGGGCTCGACCCAGTTGCACCACATACTATAATTGCTAGGTCGATCAGTTAATAAATCTCATATAATTTGGTAGCCTCAGTAGCTATCAAGAATATACTTAGAAAGATTATAAATGGGCACTAGCATAAGAATTGTATATGAATGAATGAATCATAGGAATGTTATTGATAAAGATCATAGAGTTGATATGAGATTATGAAATTATTATCGTGATGTTGGATTGTTTGTCATATCTGAATGTTCATGGTATATGTATCCTATGATCTTTTAATAATGAATGATTATGAACTATTTAGTAATGGTAATAAATGAATCTCTGCCTTGAGAAGAGAAAGGACTTGTTTTGGTTTTTTCCACCTTTCTATATTACATTTTATATATTGAAATGATTTTCCCCGAAGTGTAACATCCTAATTCGAGTTACTGTAGTATATTCGAAATATAAATAGTAAACAGGATTAGACACGTATTGAAGATATAAATTCGAATAGCATAAAAAATAGAGTTTCGAAAAGAAAGTAATCGAACTGAACATTAATTATATAACTAAAAATTTTGATTCTCTTCATAACATAATTTTGATTCTTTACCAAAATGTCAAATTTATACATAGTACATCAAAAAGTATTTGAATACAAACTAGGCCTTCATGACATATATACAACATATACAAGTCGAAAATAAAAGTTCTATTCAAAGCTACAACTTTATTTTCCCTACTTGGAAATATTTCAATTTCGATATGTAAAGTAGCATACAAATAAATGGGTGAGAATTCAAAAATTCTAAGTAGCATAACACAATCGGTGACAATTCAATATAATTCCTTACACATAGATAGCGTCTCATATGTAATTATGTATTGATGCTAATGAAATGATCAATGTTGATGCTTATAAAATGTAATATGATGATGTTTATGAAATGTATTATGATGATGTTTATGAAATGTATTATGTTAATGCTCATGAAATAATGTCATGTCCTTTATCAAAGTGCCCGTCTGTAACTTTGACATGCTTAAGGAATGTCATGACTTTTGACAACGTGCCCGTATACAACTTTGACCTTCGACCAAGTGCCTGTCCGTAACTTTAGTCGTATGCTTATGATGTAATGTTCTTCAACAAAGTGCCCATACACAACTTTGACCTGGGCTGAGTGCTTTCTCACTCTTTACCATGCGTTAATGTTACGAAATGCAAATGTCATTCTGAATTTTGTTGTTTGATTAGTTCATTAAGATTTACGAACAACATCGAAAAACAATTCCTCATACCTTTCAAACTAGTTCATTCCTTTTCGATTAGAATCGAAAACATGTCATTCAAATAACTCTCTTAGTTTATTCGATTAGCCTTGAAAACCTTCTAAAATATTCTTCTCGAATAGCTCTTTAACTTATTCAATTAACATAAAAAATATCATAATCTTTTGATTAACATCAAAATCTTACTAATCGAACAGCACACTTAGCTTACTCGATTAGCTCTAACAGTGCTCTTTTGAATTATATCGATCAAATAGCTCACCTAGTGTAACACCCTCGATAGGATGCCACATTTATTTTATCAAAACGTCCATAACTTACCTAAACGTGGAAAATGTTTAATCTTTCAAAATACGAATATTAGAATTTCTTTTTCAAAGGCATGAACTCAAAAAAAATATAACAACATATTATATAATTACAGAACATTACACACCAAAAGATTATATACATCAGTGGCATGGATCATAGTTCACCCAAAATTTACAAGTTTGTACAAAAAGACATAAGCAACAGTTTCACAAAACATCGACTAGCCCAAGTCTAGAGACCTAGGGAGCAGGATCTTCCCCTGGACCCTTCATTGGATCCTCTTCAGACTCCTCCGTTGGTTCCTCCTCTTCGGATTCTTCCCTAGCCAAACCTCTCAACAGTGACAGAAGCTCGCGAATAGGAGTCCTAGCAGATGACACTACAGGGTCCGAGTCCTCCCTTGGGGTGTAATGCAAGTCACCCCACAGCTCCCTAATAGGCATGAAGAACTCTAAACGCACAAAAACACTAAGAGAGAAAAAAGAAACCCTATCATGGGTCCTACTAATAGACAAAGTCAATTCCCCTACATATCTAATCCATTCAAGGCCCCAGTCGATGCGCTATGCATCTAAACCTCTGTGGAAAAGAACTTTAACAAAACCAATAGAATCTCTATGAGTAGCCATTCAAAATCAAAACAATGAAAGACTGCAAACCTTCCTCTTCTTCCCTTAATCTTTACCAACAGGAACACATAGAACAAAAAAATAGACAAGATAGCAATACAAAGAGGTGAGATTCACAACATCAATACCAGTATGGTAGCAAGAGATAGCAACATCAGTAAAATCATAGAGTGCAAAAATAACAATTATAGTCATAGAATTCTCAGCAGGAATTGTAATAATATCTCCACCGATAATTCCATAATGTATAGAAAATAATTTCGTAGTATAAACACATCACAATAAAATGCTCAATGTCTAAGTGAATGCACAATGGACTGACATCTACTCCATGGAGTTCAAACCAACATCGGAGAGAATGATCGGCGAGTCAATGTCTATATATCATTAGCCTCAAATCATGTGCTTCTTAAACAATATGCACAACATGGCTATACAAGACACTCTCAACCGGATCGGGAATAGGATAGTGTCTGGTCGAAGTCGTCAATGCATTGCACAGTCACCACAGCCCAGTGGAGCTACCAACTATCCATATGTGGGATACTCGTGCCCCGACGCCTCCAAGTTCAATAAGTGAATTACAATACGCAATTCGCACCCACACAAAGGTGTACTTCATCTCCTAGACATACAGCCTTGACAACAAGTGATTCTGACTTTCACAACGCATGATCTCATGACATAGATCAACAGTATTCATAACAACGAAAGTTCCACCAAGAGGAGCCACCACAGGTCTTCAGTCAATTACTGACATTCCTAGGTCCAGTATGTCAGCCCGTCAGCACAAAGCTATTACATTCCATCATAAGGCGTCTCAATTGCACAAGTTTATGGACCATCTTTCAACTTTTTAACTTTAATTAAAACACTTTCAAGAATTAATATAGAAATTCGCTCTAATCTTAAAACTTTCCTAGTTAAGTTCCTCTAGGTAATACTTCTCCACATTTTTCACAAAATCCTTAAAAGAAACTACATTATTTTAATTTCACCAATTCATTTCCTTTTTCTCTTAAGCCCTAAAAGTACTCTAAATTTTTATGATCTCTCTTCCTAGCTTATTGTCCCTCTTAAAGCCGAAATATCTCTCTAACTAAGTAGCCAAGATTTGTTTTTTTTTCCCTTTCTTCATTGTTGTGAAATATTCCCTAATTCAACTATATTTTTATTTAAGCTTTCAAGTTCCAAATCAACACAAAATTTTCTCTTGGATCCCTCTTTTTGGGTCTCTTGGCCGTGAGCTTTCTAGGGTTCTTAGGTCTCAAAATTTTTCATTTTCCACAAGGATTTCAAACAACCAGTAAATATCAAACATCAAACTTTCCATTCCATCAAGGTCATAGACAACATCAAACCACAAAATCATATAGGTTACAAAAATCACAAAAATCACCAAGAGTCAAAAACAATCAAGTGAAGAATCCTCACGTGGATTCTCCACTCTCAACACCACAATCTCTCACCACCATGAAAGGTTGATGATGTAACATCCCAAAAATTCACTTATTTCATTATAAATAATCGTTTTATAATATTTATGATTTTTGAGAATTTTTTTAGATTTTTTTGAAAATATCAAATATTTTAATACATTTCTCGTTTTGCGTACACACTGAGCAGTGTCAGTGTAATACTCCAGAAGTTGATTGTTTCATGATAAATAGTCATTTTCCAATATTTGTGATTTTTGATTATTTTTGTGAAATTTTCTAGAAACGTTGAATATTTTAATATATTCTTCATTTTGCGTGCCCACTTAGCGGAGCCAGAAAAATGAAATATTTTCTCTGAGGCTGGTAAACTTTAAACTGTAGAAACGTCGATGGAAGATCTTACTAAACCCGAGGTTGGACACAGTTTACGAGGTTTACATTTTTCAAGATTTTATCTGATAAATAAAATCGCAGTATATTTTATTATCTGTGGAATAATAAAATATTATTACGCTAACTGTAAAATTTTGTCCACTGAGAAATAGTTCTAGTAGATTATTTCTACCTAGTTATTTTTATGACATCATTTAAGTAACCACACACTTCACTTTATCGAGAAGCGTGCAAAGCTTCTCAAGGAAGCTTCAAGGAGGCTTCCTCCCCACCCACCTTTCTCTCTCTCCTCCTTCTCTTTGTGCAGCACGGTTTTGGGGGGAATATCACAATTATTCCCTCCCATTTTCTTTCATTCACGCTGCTCTTTCTCTCTTCCTCACTCTCTTCCTCTCTTCTCCCCCACTCATACACTCCATTATTAAACTTTCAAGCTTTCCTTGCTCAAGCTAACTCAAGCCATTGTCTTCCCTCACCATCTTCAAGCTTTCTTCTTAGTGGAACTCTTCTTGGCTCTTCCATTTTTGTGGTTGGTAGCCCAACACCAAAGCTCCAAGCTTTAAGGTAAAGCTCTCAACTTTCTTCTCCTTTTCTCCCCATTTTCGTGGTCCATGGTCACATTAGTGACTATGGATGCCATTTCTACTCTTTGATCTTGATTTGTTGGATTTGAACCCCTAAGGATCTTGTGGTGGTGAAGCACAAAATTTCAAGGACAAAAGGAGCTTGCTTTCTTTGTTCTTCACTAAGGTATGAGGAAGATTATTCTCTTCAACCTATTTTGGTAGTGAGAAACTCTTTGTTTGTGATTGATTGTGAGAAAACCCTATTGAGGGTTATTCTTTGTTTGCATGA
This sequence comes from Ormosia semicastrata, assembly GCA_029884595.1. Classification (NCBI taxonomy): domain Eukaryota; kingdom Viridiplantae; phylum Streptophyta; class Magnoliopsida; order Fabales; family Fabaceae; genus Ormosia; species Ormosia semicastrata. The sequence goes on from JAQQTO010000060.1 coordinate 86,584,750, forward strand.
TTAGTATGTTTGCATGTTGTTTATAATGTGTTTATGCTTTTAGATTATTTGTTTGTGTATATTGATATATTGGATTGGATTCGAATGCATGAAATGGAAGAAATTGATGTTAGATTTTCCCTTGGGTGGCCACGATTTTGAGGCCCAAAATTTGGGGTTCTTTGTGAACAATTGTAACAATTGGAATTCATAATTAATCAAGTATCCAACCCTTTGTACATCATGAATCCTAATATTTATAGGTAAACTATGAAAATAACTGACTCCTAAAAATTAGACACATATACGGCAGTTGTGTGTCACATATTCGACACTAGTACCTTGCCCAACTTTTGACAAAACCAACTTCTAACCAATTAGCACTTTCGTCAGTTCAACATGAGAGAAACTTCTCCAATGTCAATATCCGTCGAATTAGAATTTTTGACCATTTAGTACTTTCGTCGGTTCAACACTTGGAAGATTTCTCCAACGTCAACACCCATCTGTCAAATTAGGATTTCTGTTGATCTTCTAGCATATTCGATAGCTTTATACATCATTTGACAGAACTGACCTTCTAGTATATTCGACAGCTTTATACATCATTCGACAGAACTGACCTTCTAGTATATTCGACAGCTTTATATATCATTCAACAGAACTAACCTTCTAGCATATTCGACAGCTTTATACATCATTCGACAGAACTGACCTTCTAGCATATTCGACAGCTTTATGCATCATTCGACAGAACTGATATTCATTCGACAGAACTTGACTTTTAGCCATTCTTTTCAAATAATGTTTTTCCTATCAACGTTGATTCTGTCAAATTGAAACTTACCCATTTCCGTCACCAAATCACATTATGGCTGACATCTTTCATCATTTTGTCATATTATTTTTCGTCGAAAGGTAGCCTCACATTTATACACTAGAGGCATTTTCTCCATCGAATCCAAAATTAAAAATTTATCACCTAACACCTAGTGATTAAATTAATGGTAGTAGGATGCAAGGATTAGTAAATTGGAAAATTTAATTGTACTTTGAGATTCATAAATTTTAAAGAACCAAGAATGATAGTTTGCCTTATAGTTTAGAGAAATTTTGGAATAAAGGAAGAACAAGAGTGTGAGAAGGGTTGTGAGGAACTTAAACTAAATATTCTAAGAGAATTAATGCGAGAACATAATGGAGTTAAAGCATAACTTTCATAGTAACTTTGAATAGTATGTGTTCACCTGTGAGATTTTGATATTGATTCGTAGTGGCGTGTGAATTTGGATAAGTTATGCTATCATTGTGAATATATATATATATATATATATATATATATGCATTGAATCTATATGCATTGAGCATGGTTGAAGTATGCATCGACATTGTGATTATGGAACCGAAGTAGCAGACCAAGAAACCTCAGGTAGACTATTTAGTCAGATGTGGTTTGCTTTTATAACTAGAACCATCAGGTAGATGATTTAGTCAAGAAGGACTGGTTATCAAAGGAAACCCAGTTAATAGTGATACTATGTAGTCATATGGGCGATTATATAATATCACTGATGAAAATGGTATTGAACAATTGTATGGACGGTTGCTTCAATACTGTTGGGAATGGTACAACAGAGGGTCAAATCCTATTGAATATGCAGTTGTGCATTATACAGTTATGGCGCATTATGCTAGGAGTGGACGAGGACTTACAGGATAGTGGGGTCTTGAATAGACCTAGGGGGACGTCAGGGTGCGGTGTTTCACTTGTGATCAAGTTATCACCTTATATATATACCCCTGGCCGTGAACACTATTGCAACGCACTGGCAGCCCGACAAGGCACTATTACTTTCTATGGCCCGGCGTAGACTGTCTTTTAAGGGAGGACGGATCTTCTGGGGCGTTCATCTCTAAAAAACCTTAAGTTAGCTCCATGGAGTAAGAAATGAGTATATTGTACATGAGAATGGTCAACATACACATTGTGCATATGCATGGTTTGTCCACATATTATCATGGGCATGGTTAACATACATATTGTGGAAACACAAATACTTGTTATATATCTATAGTGAATACTTGTTGCTATAGTGCTGTTGATAATTGTATTATCATGGAATATGTTTTCCAAAAAGATCTATGCAATTGATAACTTGAACATATTTGTAATATCTGTATGTATGGAATGACTTCGTCATTCGTGTTATGTTTCTTTACTGCCATCATAGGTAATGAAAGTAGAATGTCTTACCTCTTTTCTGTATTTATTGTTATCCTGTGTGGTTTTTGGTTAAAGTCTGTAAAGGGGGCGAGGTCGAATCTTTTAGATTTCGCTATGGTTTAATCTTCTGCGTTCGGTAAGGACAACTTGAAGGGATTCTATTAGTTTCGTCATAATTGAATTCACCGAAGGTGCCAAGGCTTGGCGAGTCGACTGGACCGACAAGCGTATGCGATTTGTGGGGGATCTGATTTTGACCGTGAAGAGGACTGCAATTGAAGACCTTATCCCGTATTTCTCCCTACACCGGTGTGCCCGAGGTTGCCTTACGCATTCAGGATCCGAGGGAGTGCCCAACTCCTTAGTTGTGGATATGTTATGGGTAGTTTATATTTTATTTTGCATTACCTGTATAAAGTGTATTTTGGGTATATATATGTTTTAAGGTGATTATCCAGTCTTAAATGTTGTAAATTGAGTACATCTTATAATTCATTTTTTAACTAGTTGCGTATGTAACTATTCATTCGTGGCTCCTATTTCCTCATATGTGAAATAATTAATATTTTTTGGTAAATTTGTTGTTTGACAATCGTAACACGTCAAAATTTAGTGACCGTGACATAATGACGATTGTGCTGTGGTTATTAAATCGAGGGGTGTTATAGATGAGAGTGATCTCCCTCTTACCTTAGAGGATTTCCAACCACCTCTTGAATATCTACTTGAAACAAGCTTTCTTCTCCAAAAGCCTCTTGAAAACGAAAAATGTACACAAAAGATCAACATCAAAGGCTTGGAAAGAATGACCATGGATCAAAATCATGATCTCAGAAAGAAGAAAAGAAAGAAGAATGAAGATGGAGAAATTTACCTTAAGAATCTTCAAGCCCTAACTTGAAGAGATACTTGAAAAAATGATGAACTAGCCAAGATCTTCACACCAAAAGGTCTTAGAAAAAGATGTAGGTTCAAGAAATGTGAATGGTTAAAATTAAAGAGGATGAATGTGTGGAGTGAGGGGTGTGGCCATGAGCTCTAGAGGAGAGAAAATGAGAGAAAACAAAGTGTGTAGCTTTTGGAGTGAAGAGAGAGAAATAGATAGAAAAGTAATGAAAATGAAGGTTGAATGAAAATTGCTCTAGAAGTCTCCTTTCTCTCTCTATATATATCTGTGCACTCCATCTAGGGAGGAGGAGCCAAGCTTCCTCAACAAGCTTCACAAAACATCCTTGAGAAGATTCTCTTTTGGTTCAAAAGTCACAAAACATCCTTCACAAAACATCCTTGAACGATGCGTCCCTTATGTGGGTGATGTCACATGGATGATGTCATAAAGGTGACTACATAGAAACAATATACTAGATCTTTTCTACAAGCTATTATCCAATGGACAAAAGTCACAATTAATCAAAGCTGATATCTATTGTCCAATGGATAATAGAGTGTACCCTAATTTTATCTGTCAGATAAAATCTCAGATAATGAAAACTCCAAAAATTATCTCCGATTTTGGGTTTAGTAAGATCTCCCGGCCCCAGTTCAACAGTCCAAATTTTTTTAAAAATAATATTAAAATAATCCACATAAGCTAAATAATATATAACAATTCACAGAGATTTCATAGCTGCACAGATAACACAGATAAACCAAAAACAAGAGAAAGTTGGGATGTTACAACTCTCCCCTTCTAAAAAGAAATTTTGTCCCCAAAATTCATCATACCTTAGAACAAATGTAGATATTGTTCTTTTATTTTGTTTTCTAACTCCCATGTTGCATCTCTAGTCGCATCGTTCCAGATCATTTTTACCAAGGCAATCTCCTTGCCTCTGAGTTGCTTCACTTTCCTATCCTCAATCTTGATAAGAAGTGTCTGATAGGTCATATTCTCTTTCAGCTGTACTGTATCCAGTTCAATGACATGGGCTGCATCAGGAATATACTTCTGCAATTACGACACATGGAAGACATCATGAAAATTGGAAAGAAAAAGTGGTAAGGCGATTTGGTAGGCTACTAGACCTATCCGATGAAGAATTTGATACAGTTTGATAAATTTAGGAGTGAGTTTTTTAGATTTAATGGCCCTTCCAACACCAGTCATAGGTGTAACTCTCAGGAACATATGCTTACCTTCCTCAAATTCAAGAGGTCGTCGTCTCCTGTCGACTCTGAGTTGCTCTCATTCTTTCCTGAATTATCCTAACTTTCTCAGTTGTCTGTTGCACAAGCTTAGGTCCTACCACAAAATTTTTGCCATCCTGGTACCAACACAGGGGTGTTCTACACTGTCACCCATACAACGCCTCATACGATGCCATTCTGATGCTTGCGTGAAAACTATTATTATAGCTGACCTCTATCAAAGGCAAGAATTCATCCCAACTCTCAGTCTATTCTAAGACACAAGCTCTTAACAGATCTTCCAATGATTGGATTGTTCTCTCTAATTGATCGTCCATTTGCGGGTGATACGCAGAACTTAGATGAAGCTTCGTTCCCATTGCTTTCTACAAACTCTGCCAAAATCTCGATACCTTGGGTCTCTATCAAAAATAATGCTCGAAGGTACACCATGAAGTCTAACGATCTCCTCGACATACACTTGAGTCAATCTCTCCATCAAATACCTTACATTGATCGGTAAGAAGTGTGCTAACTTCGTAAGTCGATCAATAATCACCCATATTGAATCGTGCCCCTTTCTAGTCCTTGGTAATCCACTCACAAAATCCATTGCAATGCTATCCTATTTCCATTCTGGAATAGTCAAAGGTTGCAACATTCCAGAAGGTCTTTGATGTTCCACTTTAGCCTTTTAGCAAACTAAGCACAACGACACATACTTGGCAACATCCCTCTTCATTCCTTGCCACTAATATAATCGTTTCAGATCCTGGTACATCTTAGTAGTTCCGAGGTACATACTCAACTTGCTCTTATGGGCTTCATCAAGAATCATTTTCCTAAGCTCAGAATCGCTCGGTACACACACTCTATCTTTGAATCTTAGGATTCCATCAGGTCCTTCCGTGAATTCTGATATAGCACCCTGCTTCACAAACTCCTTCTCCTCTTGTAAGTATGGGTCACTTCCCTACTTCTTTCAGATTTCTTCTATCAATCCACTAGAAATAGTGATCATTCTTAAGCACATTCTCCATAGTGCCAACTCCACAGATAACTGCATATCCCTAAACTGTTCTATTAACTCACTTTCTTTAAGCATTATCGTAGAAACACTAAGCATCTTCCTACTCAAAGCATCTACTACGACGTTCGCCTTTCCAGGATGATATTGAAGCTGAAAGTCATAGTCTTTCAAAAGCTCTAACCATCGCCTTTGCCTCATATTCAGCTCCTTATGGTCGAATAAATATTTCAAACTCTTGTGGTCACTGTAGACATTAAATGTTGCTCCACAAAGAAAGTGCCTCCAAATCTTCAATGCAAACACAACAGCAGCTAACTCTAAGTCGTGCATAGGATAATTCTTCTCATGCACCTTCAACTGCCTTGAAGCATACGCTACCACTCTTCCATTCTGCATGAGGGCATAACCTAGACCCTGATATAAAGCATCATAAAACACTTCAAAAGGTTCATTGGGATCGGGTAAGATCAGCCCTAGCAAAGTAGTCAACCGTTTCTTCAACTCACGAAAACTCCCTTCATATGCATCAATCCATACGAAAGCTTGATTCTTTCTTGTAAACTGAGTGAGAGGTCCTGCTATCTTGGAGAATCCCTCGATAAATCTTCAATAATAGTCAGCTAAACCCATGAAGTTACAGATTTCTGTTACCGTCTTTGGCCTTTCCCATTGAAAAATCACCTCCACTTTCGATGGGTCCACTACAATTCCTTCCTTTGAAATCATATGACCCAGAAAATGAACCTCCTCCAACCAAAACTCGCATTTAGACAGCTTAGCATATAACTTCTTCTCTTTCATAATCCTAAGAACCACACTGAGATGTTCAGCATGATCCTCCTGACTTTGTGAATAGATCAAAATGTCATCAATAAAGACAGCAATGAATCTATCCAGATAAGTGCCAAAGATCCGATTCATGCAATTCATGAATACAGCAGGAGCATTTGTGACACCGAACAGCATCACAAGATACTCATAATGCCTATAACTTGTCTGAAAAGCCGTCTTAGGTACATCATTTACCTTCATATGAATTTGATGATATCCAGAATGTAGATTAATCTTGGAGAAAACAACAGCTCCCTTCAGTTGATCTATCAAATCGTCTATCCTTGGAAGTGGGTACTTGTTCTTGATTATGATCTTGTTTAGCTGACGGTAGTCCACACATAATCGAGAAGCCCCATCCTTCTTCTTGACCAACAGCACTGGAGCTCCCCATGGTGAAACACTAGGTCTCACAAACTTCTTCTCCAATAGTTCTTCCAATTGCTTCTTGAGCTCGGCTAACTCTAATGGCGACATCCGATATGGTACCATGGATATAAGACCAGATCTTGCCATAAGATTGATAGAAAATTCTACCTCTTTTTCTAGTGGTAAACCAGGTATTTCATCAGAAAAGACTTTAGGAAACTCATTAACCACATGAACAGCATTCACATCGGTCTCACTCTTGACTTCTAAGGAAGACAAAAGCATGTATCATTGAGCTCCTTCCCTCAAGAAAGTTTTGACTTGGTTGGCAGTTATAAATCCAGAAATCTCAGAATCAGGGAATACTAAGGTTTTATTGGAATAATCAAGAAGGATATAGTTAGAAGATAACCAATCCATTCCTAGAATAACATCTTTTTGTGACAGAGGTAAGCAAATCAAATCAATCGAAAAGATTCAACCTTACACAGAAAGAGGACAGTTCAAACAAACTTGAGCAGTAATAATCGAGTAGTGGGGGTAGAAACAATTAACTCAAAAAGTAAAGAAAACACAGATAACCCTAATCGGTGCACATAATCATGGGCAATAAAAGAATGGGTCGCCCCTGAGTCATACAGTACAGTTAAAAGATTACCTCTTATGATATAATCCCCCTTGATCAAATCTTCGTATTGGGAGGTCTCTACCCCAATCAAAGTGTAAAAAACTCTTCCTCTTGCCTGAGGTCTTGCAGCACGTACATTGTTAACAGTGGGCTTTGCCTTGGGTTGATTGTAATCCTTCGCAATGTGTCTGGGCTTCCCGCATTTGAAGCAGATGATGCCTTTGATTGTGCAGTCCCTCGTCAGGTGGTCCTTCCCACACTTGAAACATTTTGGCGTCGATGCCACGTTCTGACCGAACTTGTAGCTACTAGAACCTTCTCCACGCAGTTGTGGCTGAGCTTGATTCCCTTGCGGCCTCAAATACGACTTTTGCTGAAAGTGATTACCACCACTATTCCTCCCCTTTTGGAACCTAGAGGGTCCAAAGTTACGGTTCCTGACTTTGCATGACTGGTCCAAATCCTCGAGCCTATGGCACTTGTCCAAAAGGGTTGGGAACTGATCAATTCCCAAGGACAACACCACTCTCTTCAAGTCATGCCTCAAACCTTCTTTGAACTTGCAGCACTTCCACTCCTCATCGGGCTAGAGCTGGAAATACCTTGAAAACTTCGACAAGTTTTCAAACTTGGCAATATACTCATTGACCGACATGATTCCTTGTTTCAGGCTTAGAAACTCCATCTATTTCGCGTGCTCGCACTAGCTAGAAAGTACTTCCCCAAAAACTTGTTCTTAAAGGCTTCCCAGCTGATCACTGTTCCCTCGGCTTCTATCAATCGATGGGCTCCTGCCCACTAGTCTTCAGCATCTCCAACAAGCACGAAGGTAGCATAGGTTACCTTCTGAGCATCAGTGCATCCCATTCCTCAGAATATCTTCTCCAACTCTTTGATCCAATGGCTTGCTTTCTTCGAATCGAACTATCCTTTGAATTGTGGTGGATTATTACAGTGAAAGTTTGACAGATTCTGCATTTATGTGGTAGTTTCTTGTTTTTGGGCAGCTTTTTGATTCTGTTGCATTATAACTTCTGCCATCCTCTACATTGCCTCAGCAGCTACAGCCATACTCTCGTTGTCTTGCTCAGAGTTCACACGTACAGCTCCACCTCGAGCCATCACGTTCCTTTGAAGTCAAACTAAAAAATACACAAGGAAAGTTAGGTGAAGTCATATCAAATAATTTTGTCCCCTTTCAGAAATTAAACACAGAAAATCACACAACACAAGCAAGACAGACCTAACCACAAACCCAAAAAGACTCAAACTTGGGCTCTGATACCAACTAATGTAACACCCTCCATAGGATGCCACATTTATTTTACCAAAACGTCCATAATTTACCCAAACATCAAAAATGTTTAATCTTGCAAAATATGAATATTAGAATTTCTTTTTCAAAGGCATGAACTCAAATAAAACATAACAGTATGTTATATAATTATAGAACATTACACACCAAAAGATTACATATATTAGTGGCATGGATCACAGTCCACCCAAAATTTATAAGTTTGTACAAAAAGACATAAGCGACAGTTTCAAAAAACATCGACTAGCCCAAGTCTAGAGACTTAGGGAGTAGGATCTTCCCCTAGACCCTCCATTGGATCCTCTTCGCACTCCTCCATTGGTTCCTCCTCTTCGGACTCTTCCCCAGCCAAACCACTTAGTTGTGGCAGAAGCTCGTGAATAGGAGTCCTAGCGAATGACACTACAGGGTCTGAGTCCTCCCTTGGGATGTAATGCAAGTCACCCCACAGCTCCCTAATAGGCATGAAGAACTCTAGACGCACAAAAACACAAAGAGAGAAAAAAAGAACCCCATCACGGATCCTACTAATAGACAAAGCCCATTCCCCTACATATCTAATCCGTTCAAGGCCCCAATCGATGCGCCATGCGTCTGAACCCCTGTGGAAAAGAACTTTAACAAAACCAATAGAATCTCTACGAGCAGCCATCCAAAAGCAAAACAACGAAAGACTGCAAACCTTCCTCTTCTTCCCTTAATCTTTATCAACAGGTTCCCTTAATCTTTATCAATAGGAACATATAGAACAGAAAAATAGATAGGATAATAATACAAAGAGGTGAGATTCTCTACATCAATGCCAATATGGTAGCAAGAGACAGCATTATCAGTAAAATCACAAAGTGTAGAAATAACAATTATAGTCATAGAATTCTCAGCAAGCATTGTAATAATATATCAACTGACAATTCCATAATGTATAGCATATAATTTCACAGTATAATTGCATTATAATAAAATGCTCAATGTCTAAGTAAATGCACAATGGATTGACATCTACTCTATGGAGTGCAAACCAACATCGAAGAGAATGATCGGGGAGTCAATGTCTATATATCGTTAGCCTCAAATCATGTGCTTCTCAAACAATATGCGCAACATGACTATACAAGACACTCTTAACCGGATCGGGAATAGGATAGTGACTGGTCGAGATCGTTGGTGCGTTGCACAGTCACCACGGCCCAGTGGAGCCACTAACTATCCACATATAGGATACCCGCGCCCCGACACCTCCAAGTTCAACAAGTGAACTATATTATGCAATTTGCACCCGCACAAATATGTAATTCATCTCCTAGGCATACAGCCTTGACAACAAGTCATTCTGACTTTCACAATGCATGATCTCATGACAATGATCAACAGTATTCATAACAATGAAAGTTCCACCAAGAGGAGCCACCATAGGGCTTTAGTCAATCACTGACATTCTTAGGTCCAGTATGTCGGCTCGTCAGCACAAAGTTATTATATTCCATCGTAAGGCGTCTCAATTACACAAGTTCAAGGACCATCTTTCTACATTTTAACTTTAATTAAAACACTTTCAAGAATTAATATGAAAATTCACTCTAATTTGAAAACTCTCCTAGTTAAGTTCCTCTAGGTAATACTTCTCCACATTTTTCACAAAAAACCTAAAAGAAACCACTTTATTTTAATCTCAGCTATTTTGCAACTAATGTTGGTAATTCATATGCTTATCATGTTGAGCTAGAAGGAGCTATGTATGCAATTGAAATAGCTCATAAGAAAGGTTGGAGGAATTTATGGCTAGAGTGTGACTCTATGCTAGTGGTTCAAGTTTTTAAAGGATTGGTAAGGATTCATTGGAGGATTAGAAACAGGTGGGATAACTGCTTAAGGATGAAGAAAGACTTGAATTTTTATTGTTCTCATATATACACAGAAGGGAATAGTTGTGCAGACAAATTAGCTTCTCATGGTTTGTCAATTCAAAAGTTTAAGTGGTGGAACATTATCCTTGGTTTTATTAGTGTGGACTTTATTCACGATAGATAAGCTTGCCTAGCTATAGGTTTTCTTAATTTTGTTATTTTTTGCTAATTGGGTAAGGTTCATATCCCCTCATTTTTTTGTTTTCTTTTTTTCTTTCTTAATAAATTATTGATATGCTGCAGATGATTGGTGTTGCTTGGGGTGCCAACCTTGTTGGGATGCTTAGCAATACAGTGATGCCCTAGCATATTTTCTTTCTTTAAAAAAAAACTACATTATTTTAATCTCACCAATTCAATTCCTTTTTCTCTTAAGCCCTAAAAGTACTCTAAATTTTTATGATCTCTCTTCCTAGCTTATTCTCCCTCTTAAAGCCGAAATCTCTCTCTAACTAAGTAGCCAAGATTTTTTTCCCTCCTTCATTGTTGTGAAGTATTCCTAATTCAACTCTATTTTTATTTAAGCTTTCAAGTTCCAAATAAATACAAAATTTTCTCTTGGATCCCCTTTTTGGGTCTCTTGGCCGTGAGCTTTCTAGGGTTCTTAGTTCTAAAAAATGTTCATTTTCCACAAGGATTTCATACAACTAATAAATATCAAACATCAAACTTTCCATTCCATCAAGGTCATAGACAAAATCAAACCACAAAATCACATAGGTTACAAAAATCACAAAAATCACCAAGAGTCAAAAATAATCAAGTAAAGAATCCTCACATGGATTCTCTACTCTTAACACCACAAAACGTCTCTTACCACCATGAAAGGTTAATGAGAGTGATCTCCCTCTTACCTTAGAGGATTTCCAATCACCTCTTGAATATCTCCTTGAAACAAGCTTTCTCCTCCAAAAGCCTCTTGAAAACAAAAAAATGCACACAAAAGATCAACATCAAAGGCTTGGAAAGAATGACCGTGGATCAAAATCATGATCTTAGAAAGAAGAAAAGAAAGAAGAAAGAAGATGGAGAAATTTACCTTAAGAGTCTTCAAGCCCTAAATTGAAGAGATACTTGGCAAAATGATGAACAAGCCAAGATCTTCACACCAAAGGGTCTTAGAAAGAGATTTAGGTTCAAGAAATATGAATGGTTAAAATTAAAGAAGATGAATGTGTGGAGTGCGGGGTCTGGCCGTGAGCTCTAGAGGAGAGAAAATGAGAGAAAACAAAGTGTGTAGCTTTGGAGTGAAGAGAGAGAAATGGATAAAAAAGTGATGAAAATGAAGGTTGAATGAAAATTGCTCTAGAAGTCTCCTTTCTCTCTCTATATATATCTGTGCACTCCATCTAGGGAGGAGGAGCCAAGCTTCCTCAACAAGTTTCACAAAGCTTCCTTGAGAAGCTTCTCTCTTGGTTCAAAAGTCAAAGGTGATGTCATGTGAGTGATGTCACATGGATGATGTCATAAAGGTGACTAGATAGAAACAATATACTAGATTTTTTCTACAAGCTATTATCCAATGGACAAAAGTCACAGTTAATCAAAGTCGACATCTATTGTCCAACGGATAATAGAGCGTACCCAAATTTTATCTATCAGATAAAATCTCAGACAATGAAAAATCTGAAAACTGTCTCCGGATTCAGGTTTAGTAAGATCCCCTGGCCCTAATTCAATAGTCTAATTTTTTTTGAAAATAATATTAAAATAATTCACATAAGCCAAATAATTCATAAAAATTCACAGAGATTTCATAACCACACAGATAACACAGATAAACTAAAAATAAGATAAAGTTAGGGTATTACACCTAGTCTATTCGATCAACCTCGAAAGCCATGCCATTCGAATTGCTCACTTAGTGTACTCAGTTTAAATCAAAATCATGCGATCTTGAATGGTTAACACATCAAAACTAGAACATTTTGTAATTTTCTGTTCGAGTAGTCTCTTTAACCTATTTGAACAGAACACTACAAAAATGCCTTCTGGTGCATCAAAACATCATTTTTATATCCATAAATCATGTAGAAAAACATTAGAAAATCATCAACATCAAGTTCTTGTGGATGTATTTAGGATTATGCATGTTCATACACATATATGCTCAAATCTCATCACACTAACAAATCAATACACAGAATCATAATTTTCTTCGAGTATCATGAAAAACTCCATGTTGTTCATTCCTTTCCAAATTTCAACAAGCAGAAAATGATACAGCATAGCAACAAACACAATGACCCCCATACCTCAACTCCCTATAGATGGTGTTTGATTCTTCTTTCTAGTTCTTCCTTTGGTTCTTCTTTGTAACATCCTAATACCATTACCCTAGTATAACTAACAAGTACCTGGATAAATAGTAATAGCTATGCTACTTCTAACTTAAAACATTAACTAATCCATAACATTTATAAAATATTATGGAGAACCATACCTAATAGTCATACACATATACATTAATAGCCCCAAGGGAAAAGTGTTATACATACAACTTTTACATCTTCAAAGCAAATATAAATAATTACATAAGCTTTGTCTATAAAAGAAACAAATAAAACTATAGTACACTAGTTCTTCTGTATCTTTATCTTCTTACCCTCTGAAGGGTCTTGACCTGGATTTACATGGAAATACAACGGGGTGAGAAATCATATATTCTTAGTAAAAGCAATTCCAAAACCAATATTGGTAATATTCATACCGAATAACTAAACTAAATATACGTGCATTAATACTTGAACTTACTAACAATAGATTATGAATTCATAAAGACATTGAATCTCTACTCAATATCACCAGAATATTCACATCTCCTCTTATGTAAAGGTTCCTTAAGCTAAAACATAATTAATAAACATAATCAGTTATATGATAATTACAAATATCTACACAATCGTAACATATCATAGCTAGTTCATTCATAAACTTGTTATAAGTACTACACATATAATCTTTTTCTATGAATAAACTTACTAACTTAGGATTTAGAATTAGCAATAGGCAATTGAGTCTTTACTCGATACCACAAGAATATTTACATTTCCTTACTCTATGTAAACATTCACTAAGCCAATCCATAACTTTAAACTCTGTTTATATAACTATCAATGATATCGAACAACTGCTCATACAATTGTAGAATATCGTCAACACTAGACAACTGCCCACACAATTGCCAAGGAAAAAGAAATGAATATGTATACAGTATGTTCGCGCCTATAAAATGTTTGAGAATGATGATTATAAATGCAATGTAATTATGTAAGTGTAGAATTGTGTGTGCATCACTTGTATATTCCACATTCTCTTTAAACTTGTAGTTAAGAAGACTAACTCTTCAAATTACCTAGTAGTAAGTGGACTAGTTCCTATTCACACTTGTGAGAGTACTATTTTCACTACATAAAAACTGGTAATGCCAGCACTAACGAGAAGCTAGGGCTAAATCCTCACTCAAAGAGATGTTTGGACTTTCCCATTTATCTCTTTTGGCAAAATGATTGTACATCATTAAAGATTACTCTACTTGGGAATTAGCAAGTACATGAAACTATGCGGCGTTATGATTAAATCATACAAAACCATCACATTAACTCATCACATGATTCTCTCTAACCAAGTGAAGAACTAAACTCTAGTAAACACATACTCTCAGCTCCATTCTATCTTATAAAGGAGCATTTCCATGCTTCTAGTTAAGTAAAATATACTTAAGATACTTGTATCTAGCTTGCCTTATCATCACACCACAAGTGGTAACCTATGCCACACTAGTGTACTCAAGGTCCTAGATTCATACTTTAGGCAATTCCTAACTTATGGAATGCTTAAAGACTTGAACTTACACAATAACTCTATACTAAGTCCATTCATGCATCACTAATTCCACTTTCTCTCTTAGGAGTGACTCATGCACTATGACAAGTGCTTATTGCCAACTGAACTCAGCTGACTTGTATCTAGTATACCCTATCCTTATCACCTCATGTGTGATATCAAATGCAATATTATGTTGCCTAAGGGACTTGATACCTACTTATGGCAACCCGTAACTATTAGGTGCTTAAGGTCTCTAACTTTCCTATATATGCAAGGTAATCATTTTCTCAATGAAATACATTTACTAGTATCTCAACACACTTTACTAGGCATATATAAGGGATTCTAGCAAGTAGGGAAGTCCTCTTTCCCAAAATAAACTTCCTAGGCAATTACTCTAGGTGCCTAGAAAGGTTAATTTTCATGAATGCACTAAATGTACATCCTAACTTCAAAAACTCTAAAATTTTATAAAAAAATAGCCTTATCTCATATCTTTCAAATGAAATAAACGTCACTTCATTTGACTTAGTGTAGCTAAAGTTATGCCATAAAATGTAGCAGCTAAAACAGGGCAACTAGCTAACTTACCAGATTATGACCTTACTTTAAATTGAAACTAGGAACACATAAAGAGCGAAAAATTCTTGAAAATTTTACCACTTATATCCTTACATGTTAGTTCAAAATGCCACTTGTCTCATGTAATCTAGACCTTTAAGTAAGAAGTTATGCAATCTGGTTTAACAGGTGTCAGTCTGCTTGTTTTTTTAGAATCTGACTTAGATTCAAACTGAAATTAGTGCTACTTGGGTTGTTCTAAATATTTGAAATTTTTACTATATGAATCCTTGTATCTTATCTTTCAAATGAAATAAGTAGTAGGTCATTTCGATAACTATACCTCAAGTTATCCTACAAACACTACAAGTGTAACGCCCCTCTTCCAAGGGAACGCCACATGGTCAATTACAATGCGGAAAATAAAGTTAGGTGAGTTGAGACCCGGTTCGTTTTAATAAGACGCGTATATTCACTAGATTATAGTTGGGTATTTTAATTGGCGGTTAGGTTATATATATATATATATTTTTTCATAATTATAATTAGTAACCATGTTGACGAGACATCAATGGGAATAAAAGATCAAACAGAAGTAAAATATGCATAGGAATTAACATCTGCATCATCATATATATATATATATAAGTTTATCAAAGCATTTAGTTACAAGCCTGGTACATCAAAAAGCAAAGCTATACCTGCCCCCAAAGTATTACATACACATCCCCACGGTATCAGAATTTACATACCCACTACAAACAAAACATCGGGCCCCAAAATAAAATACTGGTAGCCTTCAGTAGCTACGAGTAACATCAATCCCTCAAGTGAGGAGGAATCGTGTCAGGATCCTCTTCAGGGTCCTCTTCGGGGTCGTCCTCAGGGACTTCCTCGGGATCTTCCTCAGGATCTTCCTCATCATCAGAGGAAATCACCATAAGAATAGCAGAGACACGGGACGGGGCCCGAGCTGTAGAACGAAAAGAGTCCTCTCTCGGAGTGAAGTAACGATCGCCCCACATCTCACGTATCGGTAGCTGAAACTCCAAACGTAGGCTAATACAACAGGTGAAGACAGGTGGTTCGTGGCGCCTCCAGGCTAGTGATATCGAGACATCTCCCGTGTAGACACGGCGTTCGGAACTATAGTTGATATACCAAGACTCGGCCCTCCTAAGAAAGTCAGACGTACATCTCCCAAAAATCTGTGCGTACGGGGCTCCATAGTCTTCTGTGGTCGCTCAGTCAAGATAAGGCCAAAAACCAGGGAAATTGGGAGCTTCCGGTTCCTCACGGTTGTCTTCGATGAGACGCAATGTACAGATAAACAGAAATGGAGAGACAGGAAGGAAAAGAGGTAAGACATCCTTCCGTCATTACCAATTATAGCATCAAGAAACCAAACGGCGCAAAGCGCCCACATAGCATTTACAACAACAGTAATAGTAATAGACATTCAAGAGCAGTTATGATCAAGCAAACAGTTCCAGGCAGTCATAGGTATATCAACAATATATCAATGCCAGACCATAATAATGATAAATGCAAATAATGCACGGACTCTATACACATGAGCCCTCAATAACCAAGATCCTACTCCATGGAGCTAGACACAAAACACTCAGAGAGAATGATCAGGGAGACATGCCAGTATCTCGTCAGCCATAAAAACAAGTGCTTTCCAGAAAATAATCAGTCATTTTGCGCAACAAGGCTTTATACAAAGCAAACATTCTCACAAGATCTCGATATAGGACTGTGGCCGGTCAGATCGTTGGTGCGTTTGCATCGGTTTGTCTCACGGTCCGTAGGGGCTACCACCGCCCTTTGTGAAACACCGCGCCCCAACGCCCTCAAGGCCAACTACAGGACCCCACTTGTCTATTCGCACCCGCACTAAGGTGTGTTCAACTCCTAGGCAACTAGGCCTTACGACAGTCCAACGGACAAATCACAATGCATACAGACTCTATGCATAATCATGTATGATCATTATTACATACTATTCCATCATATGTCACAATTTGCCAAAGTAAGAATTAATACAGTCAATGGTCTCTCACATGGACCCACGATAGCATAATATTGTCATTAAATAGATCAATACCTTTTCAAAACGTATTATGAATTCTTGCTTAGGTTTAGCTTTACTTACAGTGGTTTGTCTCTAAAGGAATTCTCTTAGTTAACTTAAGTCCTCTTAGGTAATTTATTCATATGCCCTTAGAAGGTTATTTTAAGATCTCAAAATCTCACACTCTCATGTTCTTCCCTGTTTATGCATCCCTAAGTAATTTCTAGTCATCCCATTTATTTATGATCAATATTCCTCTATTAGTCCCAAGGTTTTAGGTCCAGGAAACTACACGGTCGGAATCACAAATTGAGTCACAGATTTCAATTACTAGGTGTTGGGTGATAGGTATACATTTGAATTCGACAGAGACTACGTTTTATGAATAATTGAAGTTGCTATTCGACGAAGAATAATGTAACAGGAGGAGGAAAGAATGGGGAAAACATTTTTATAATAGGATTGGTAAGAAATCATTTTCTGTCGGATGGGGGTTCTATCGGACGAAGAAATCATTTGCTATCGGATGGGGGTTCTGTCGGACGAAGAAATCATTTGCTGTCGGATGGGGGTTACGTCGGACGAAGATCAAACCGTCGGACCCTCCGGATGGTCAAGCAAAAGCCTCAATTCGATGGGTATAGGTGTCGACGTTGGAGAAAATCTCTAAGTGTCGAACCGACGAACACCGGTCGAAATCTCTAATTTCGACGGAGTCCGGAGAAATTCATCTACTCGACATGGCATTGTCTCTCAAATTCGACGATTATTGACTTTGGGGCATTTTCTTGTAAGTGTCCGGGGACTCTATTCGACGGGTTTTGGTCGGAAGATCAATCTCGACGGGCATGATCAAGGTTCATACTCGACGGATATTGACATTGTGTTTAGTGGTCGAAGATCTAAACTCGACGGATTTTCACTTAGTGTTTGCTGGTCAGAAATCTAAATTTGACGGGTTTGACATTCGACGGAAAGGGTCAGGAGTCTAAACTCGACGGATTTTAACATTTTATTAAGTAATTAGGTTATCACGTTCGACAGGTTTGGCTATGGGTCCTTACTCGACGGGTTTTAACATTTTACTAAGTGATTAGGTGATCACGTCCGACAGGTTTGGCCATGAGTCCTTACTCGACGGGTTTTATCCTTCGACGAAAATGGTCAGAAATCTTCATTCGACGGATTTTGACATATCACCAAAAGATCAGGTTATTGTATTCGACGAGTTTGGCCAGATTTCATACTATTACTAATTTCCACATGAAGTTTCCACATTCTGGGCTCAACATCGTAACTATCCGAGAACAAATTGGAACTCATTCCCTTCAATATTACACATTCCAGTACATCCAGTTATATATATATATACATATATACATTCAAAACTCAAACAATTAAATAGCACATATACAATACAAACAACATACAAAAGCAGAAAGACCCTCAACACAAATCACAGACGTTCCTAAATGCTAAGAGAGGTTGAGGAGGAGTGTCTTCCTCTTACCTTAGAGAAGCACAAAGAAAGGCTGCTCCTTTTGGTCAGAAATTATATTTTCAGCTCCCAGAGATCCTTGAATATTCAAGCTCACCAAAATCAGAATCAAGTGTTGAAATGGATACCCATGGTCATCAAAATGACAGTGGGTTACGAAAATGAGGAGAGATGAGGAAAAAGCTAAGGACTTTACCTTAAAGTTCCAGCCTTTAAGCTTCAACCGTGGAGGAAAAGAAGATGAAGAAAACGTAGAGCTTTGAAGATGATTCCCCTCAGATATGGTGTTTCTCCAAACACGGAATGGTGCTAGGAGTGTGACGGTATTGGAGGATAAAATATGAAGGTGGGTGGATGGTGCTGCTGTAAGGAGAAATGGAAAGGGAGAAAGATGAGTGAATAGTGAGTGCTACGTTCTGGAGGAGGAAAATGTGTGGATTGAAGAATGAATTAAGTCCCTTAATTCAAATGTGCAAAGACACAAAAAATGGGAGGAGAGAGAAATAATAAAAAAATGATTCAAAGAAGCTTCCTTGAGAAGCTTAGACGCTTCTCTACGAAGTGCATAGTAAGCTTGTCTCCTTGATTAAATACCTCGACGGATGATTTATTACACTAGCAGATAAAACCTCAAAAATGTAGACTTCGTAAAGCGTGCTGAGACTCGGGTTTAGTAAGATCCCCGTTGACACGTTGACGGTCCAAGGTTTACCGGCCTCAAATTTGGGGAAAATATTCTATTCTCAGGCTCCACTCAAACACACACACATAAAACGAAGAATATATATTAAAATATTCATCATCTCCGAGAAAATTCCACAAAAATTCTTAAAAATTACAAATATTATAAAATGGTCGTTTTTAACAAAATAATAAATTTTCGGGATGTTACAACACTCCCCTTCTAAAAAGAAATTTCGTCCTCGAAATTTGCATACCTTAGAATAACTGTGGGTATTGCTCTCTCATCTTGTCTTCCAACTCCCAGGTTGCATCTCCAGTCACCTCGTTCCAGATCACTTTCACCAATGCGATCTCCTTGCCTCTTAATTGCTTTATCCCGCTATCCTCGATTCTTATAGGAGACGTCTCATAAGTTAAGTTTTCTTTTAGTTGTACTCGTATCCGGTGCTATGATATAACTTGGGTCGGGAAGGTATTTCCGAAGTTGTGACACATGGAAAACATTATGAATGTTTGAAAGAAAAGGAGGTAAGGATATTTGGTATGCTACGGGACCTACACGAGCAATGATTTGGTATGGTCCAAGGAATTTAGGAGTGAGTTTTCTAGATTTTAAAGCCCGGCCCACCCGGTCGTAGGTGTGACTTTTAGGAATACATGCTCACCTTCCTCAAACTCAAGAGGTTTTCTCCTTCGGTCTCGCATAACTCCTTTGTCGACTCGAGCCTTCCTCATCTTTTCCCGAATCATTTTAACCTTCTCGGTTATCCGTTGTATAATCTCGGGTCCAATAGTAAGGCGCTCGCCGTCTTGGTACCAACACATAGGTGTTCGACATCGTCGTCCATACGAGCTTCATAGGGTGCCATCCCTATGCTCGAATGATAGCTGTTGTTGTAGGTGAATTCTATCAAGGGTAGAATGTCATCCCAACTCCCAGTTTGCTCTATGGTGCAAGCTCTAAGCAAATCTTCCAAAGATTGGATTGTTCTCTCCGACTGACCGTCGGTCTGCGGATGATAAGTAGAACTAAGTTGTAATTTTGTCCCAATGCTTCTTGCAAACTCTCCCGAAATTTGAAGTAAACCTCGGATCTCTATCTCGAAACAATACTTGTAGGCACACCGTGCGATCGACAATCTCTCCAATATAGATCTGAGTCAATCTCTCTAGCTTGTACTTGATGTCGATCGGAAGAAAATGTGCTGATTTCGTGAGTCGGTCCACAATTACCCAAATCGAATCATGACCTTTTCTTGTCCTTGGTAATCCGACTACAAAGTCCATTGCAATACTGTCCCACTTCCATTCCGGAATAGATAACGGTTGCAGCAATCCTGCTGGTCTCTGATGTTCCACTTTAGCTTTTGACAAACCAGACAAGTAGATACACGTCTAGTAACGTCACTCTTCATTCCGTGCCACCAGAACAACTTCTTCAAGTCTTGATACATCTTCGTCATGCCCGGGTGCATACTCAGTTGGCTTGTGTGAGCATGATTAATGATGTATTCTCTAAGTTCTTGATTCCGAGGGACACAAACTCTCCCCTGGAATCTCAAAATTCCATCCGTTCCTCTCGCAAACTCTGTTTCATTTCCTTGCTTCATCGTTCCCTCACTTCTTGTAAGAACTTGTCCTTCTTCTGCTCTTTTCTTATGCTGTCCATCAACTCGCTCGAGATGGTAACCATATTCATGCAAATCTTTCCAGGTTCTAACTTCACAAAAGACCATACATCTCTGAATTGCTCTATTAGATCCTTTTCCTTGATCATCAGGGCAGAGACACTGATCATCTTCCTACTTAGAGCGTCTGCCACAACATTTGCCTTGCCAGGATGATACAGAAGTTGGAAATCGTAATCCTTCAGGAATTCTAACCACCTCCGTTGCCTCATGTTCAACTCCTTCTGATCATACAAATACTTCAGACTCTTGTGATCACTGAAAATGTCGAACGTTGCTCCGTAGAGAAAATGCCTCCATATTTTCAGAGCAAAAACTACAGCCGCTAGCTCCAGGTCGTGCGTCGGATAATTCTTCTCGTGCACTCGCAACTGCCTTGAAGCATAAGCCACCACTCTTCCATGTTGCATAAGTACAGATCCTAGCCCTTGGTATGAAGCGTCACAGTACACTTCAAACTGTTCATTCGGATCGGGTAGCACTAACACCGGTGAGGTAGTCAGTCGATTCTTCAACTCTTGGAAACTTCGCTCACAGCTGTCGGTCCACTCAAAAGTTTGGTTTTTCCTTGTGAGTTGTGTAAGTGGTCCAGCAATCTTGGAGAATCCCTCAATGAACCTCCGGTAATATCCTCTAAACCCACAAAGCTTCGAATCTCTCGTTGTTGACTTCGGCCTTTCCCATCGCAGATCGCCTCCACTTTCGATGGATCCACAAAGCAATCCCACTCTTTGAGATCACGTGACCTAGAAACTTGACTTCTTCCGGCCAAAACTCACATTTTGAGTTTGGCATACAATTCCTTCTCCTTCGAATCGAAGAACTATACTGAGGTGTTCAGCATGGTCCTCCCGACTTTGAGAGTATACCAGAATGTCATCAATGAAGACCACAACGAATTTATCCAAGTAAGGTCGAAAGATTCGGTTCATGTAGTCCATGAAGATAGCTGGTGCATTCGTCACACCAAACGGCATCACCAAATACTCGTAGTGACCGTATCGGGTGCGAAAAGCAGTCTTGGGCACATCCTCTGTCTTCACTCGTATCTGATGATACCCAGATCGCGAGATCAATCTTGGAAAACACTGCCGCTCCCTTCAGTTGGTCCATCAAGTCGTCAATCCTCGGGAGTGGATATTTGTTCTTAATCGTCACTTTGTTCAGCTGCCGATAGTCCACACATAGCCTTGAGGTGCCATCCTTCTTGCGAACTAACAGCACTGGTGCTCCCCATGGTGACACACTTGGCCCGACAAATTGCTTTTCCAAAAGCTCTTCTAACTGTTTCTTTAGCTCGGCTAACTCGTCGGTGCCATCCTAAGACGGTGTTATAGACACAGGACCAGCTCCCGGTACTAAGTCGATAGCAAACTCTATCTCTCGAGCCGGTGGTAAACCAGGCACACTCTCAGGAAAGACTTCGGGAAACTCATTCACCACTGGAATTGTGTCCACATCAACCTCGTTCTCGATTTTCAAAGAAGACAGTAGCATGTATCCGTGAGCTCCTTCTTTCAAGAGAGCTTGAACTCGGTTGGCCGTCAGAAATCTAGAATTCTCTTTTATGGGAAAAACTATGGTCTTTCTGGAACAGTCTAACAGAACATGGTTAGAAGACAACCAGTCCATCCCTAGGATAATATCTAATTGGGAAAGAGGTAAACAAATCAGATCGACCAAAAAGGATCGACCTTCAACAATCAATGGACAGTTTAGACAAACTTTAGTAGTAACTACCGGTTTATCAGTGGGGGTAGAAACGGTTAAGTCAAAAGGTAAGGACGACACAGGTAGACTCAGTTTTTGCACACAATCATACGATATAAAAGAATGGGTTGCCCCAGAGTCATACAGTACAGTTAAAAGATTACCTTCTATGATGCCTTCTCCCTGTATCAAATCTTCGGATTCGAGGCTTCGGCTCCGCTCATAGTGTAAACTCGTCCTCCAGCTTGCGGTTTCTTGGCTTTCGCAACATTCATTGAAGGTTCGACCTTCGCTTGATTGCAGTCTCTGTAGATGTGTCCAGGTTTCCCACATCGAAAACAGATAATCCCTTTGATAGGACAATCCCTTGTCAGATGATCTTTTCCACACTTCCGGCATTTGGAGGGATATGCCAAGTTTTGGCCAGTCCGGTTCCCACTAGAACCTCCACTTGAACTTCCACCCATGGCTTGTTGGTGACTTCCCGTTGGTCGAGAGTATGGCTTCTTCTGGAAGCGGTTAGCACTGTTATTGCCGCCTCTCCGGAATCTCGCAGCCCAAAGTTTCTATTCCTCATATCTCTAGATTGCTCAGAGCCTCTACATCACAAAGCAAGTATCCGGCGGTTGTGAGAATTCATTGATCCTCAAGGTGATCACGGCTTTCCTCGGTTCGTACCTCAATCCTTCCGTGAATCTTCGGCACTTCCAAGCCTCATCCGGTTGGTTCGAAAGTAGGTCGAAAAGCGCGTGACAAGTTTTCGAATCTCGCTGCGTACTCGCTAACGGTCATATTCCCCTCGTCGCAGTTGAGGAATTCGACTCCTTCGCATGCCTTGCACTCGCGAGAAAATATTTGTCCAAGAACTTTTCTTTGAACAACTCCCAAGTAATATCTCGGTTCACGACTTCTAGCATCCTCCGCACTCCGTTCCACCAGTTCTCGGCGTTGCCTACCAAAGATAAAAGTAGCATAATCCACCTTCTTACCCTCTCAGCGCAATTCATTCCTCGAAATACCTTCTCCAACTCCTTGATCCACAGACTAGCTTTGTCCAGGATCAAATTCTCCTTTAAATTGAGGAGGATTATGGCGTCGAAACTCTGCTAAATTCGAGCATCGGCAGTAGCCTCTAAGCGTTGAGTACTCGCTCTTGTTGTTGCGTAACTCTCTCTTGCCGTCGTGCGGCTTGCTCGGTTGTTGTGCGATGACCTCGGCCATCCTTTGTATCATTGTAATAGCTGCTTGCCATGTCTTCCTTCGTGCCATCTCACTTTCTCAGATTCAGATTATCTGAAAACACAGAAAAGTCAGTTGCATTCACTAAGAATACCAAACACTACTCCTTTACGAATACCATTCAGAGAACACACAGCACAAACAAGACAGACTCAACCACAAAACCCAAAGAAACATAAACCGGGGCTCTGATACCAAAAATGTAACGCCCCTCTTCCAAGGGAACGCCACATGGTCAATTACAATGCGGAAAATAAAGTTAGGTGAGTTGAGACCCGGTTCGTTTTAATAAGACGCGTATATTCACTAGATTATAGTTGGGTATTTTAATTGGCGGTTAGGTTATATATATATATATTTTTTTTTCATAATTATAATTAGTAACCATGTTGACGAGACATCAATGGGAATAAAAGATCAAACAGAAGTAAAATATGCATAGGAATTAACATCTGCATCTATATATATATATATATATATATAAGTTTATCAAAGCATTTAGTTACAAGCCTGGTACATCAAAAAGCAAAGCTATACCTGCCCCCAAAGTATTACATACACATCCCCACGGTATCAGAATTTACAGCCCACTACAAACAAAACATCGAGCCCCCAAAATAAAATACTGGTAGCCTTCAGTAGCTACGAGTAACATCAATCCCTCAAGTGAGGAGGAATCGTGTCAGGATCCTCTTCAGGGTCCTCTTCGGGGTCGTCCTCAGGGACTTCCTCGGGATCTTCCTCGGGATCTTCCTCATCATCGAGGAAATCACCATAGGAATAGCGAGAGACACGGGACGGGGCCCGAGCGTAGAACGAAAAGAGTCCTCTCTCGGAGTGAAGTAACGATCGCCCCACATCTCACGTATCGGTAGGTGAAACTCCAAACGTAGGCTAATACACGGTGAAGACGGGTGGTTCGTGGCGTCTCCAGGCTAGTGATATCGAGACATCTCCGTGTAGACACAGCGTTCGAACTATAGTTGATATACCAGCACTCTGGCCCTCCTAAGAAAGTCAGACGTACATCTCCCAAAAATCTGTGCGTACGGGGCTCCATAGTCTTCTGTGGTCGCTCAGTCAAGATAAGGCCAAAAACCAGGGAAATTGGGAGCTTCCGGTTCCTCACGGTTGTCTTCGATGAGACGCAATGTACAGATAAACAGAAATGGAGAGACAGGAAGGAAAAGAGGTAAGACATCCTTCCGTCATTACCAATTGTAGCATCAAGAAACCAAACGGCGCAAAGCACTCACATAGCATTTACAACAACAGTAATAGTAATAGACATTCAAGAGCAGTTATGATCAAGCAAACAGTTCCAGGCAGTCATAGGTATATCAACAATATATCAATGCCAGACCATAATAATGATAAATGCAAATAATGCACGGACTCTATACACATGAGCCCTCAATAACCAAGATCCTACTCCATGGAGCTAGACACAAAACACTCGGAGAGAATGATCAGGGAGACATGCCAGTATCTCGTCAGCCATAAAAACAAGTGCTTTCCAGAAAATAATCAGTCATTTTGCGCAACAAGGCTTTATACAGCAGCATTCTCACAAGATCTCGATATAGGACGTGGCCGGTCGGGATCGTTGGTGCGTTTGCATCGATTTGTCTCACGGCCCGGAGGGCTACCACGCCCTTTGTGAAACACCCGCGCCCCAACGCCCTCAAGGCCAACTACAGGACCCCACTTGTCTATTCGCACCCGCACTAAGGTGTGTTCAACTCCTAGGCAACTAGGCCTTACGATAGTCCAACGGACAAATCACAATGCATACAGACTCTATGCATAATCATGTATGATCATTATTACATACTATTCCATCATATGTCACAATTTGCCAAAGTAAGAATTAATACAGTCAATGGTCTCTCACATGGACCCACGATAGCATAATATTGTCATTAAATAGATCAATACCTTTTCAAAACGTATTATGAATTCTTGCTTAGGTTTAGCTTTACTTACGTGGTTTGTCTCTAAAGGAATTCTCTTAGTTAACTTAAGTCCTCTTAGGTAATTTATTCATATGCCCTTAGAAGGTTATTTTAAGATCTCAAAATCTCACACTCTCATGTTCTTCCCTGTTTATGCATCCCTAAGTAATTTCTAGTCATCCCATTTATTTATGATCAATATTCCTCTATTAGTCCCAAGGTTTTAGGTCCAGGAAACTACACGGTCGGAATCACAAATTGAGTCACAGATTTCAATTACTAGGTGTTGGGTGATAGGTATACATTTGAATTCGACAGAGACTACGTTTTATGAATAATTGAAGTTGCTATTCGACGAAGAATAATGTAACAGGAGGAGGAAAGAATGGGAAAACATTTTTATAATAGGATTGGTAAGAAATCATTTTCTCGTCGGATGGGGGTTACGTCGGACGAAGAAATCATTTTTGTCGGATGGGGGTTCGTCGGACGAAGAAATCATTTGCTGTCGGATGGGGGTTCTGTCGGACGAAGATCAAAGCTGTCGGACCCTCCAGATGGTCAGCAAAAGCCTCAATTCGACGGGTATAGGTGTCGACGTTGGAGAAAATCTCCTAAGTGTCGAACCGACGAACACTGGTCGAAATCTCTAATTTCGACGGGTCTGGAGAAATTCATCTACTCGACAGGCATTGTCTCTCAAATTCGACGATTATTGACTTTGGGGCATTTTCTTGTAAGTGTCCAGGGACTCTATTCGACGGGTTTTTGGTCGGAAGATCAATCTCGACGGGCATGATCAAGGTTCATACTCGACGGATATTGACATTGTGTTTAGTGGTCGAAGATCTAAACTCGACGGATTTTCACTTAGTGTTTGCTGGTCAGAAATCTAAATTCGACGGGTTTGACATTCGACGGAAAGGTCAGGAGTCTAAACTCGACGGATTTTAACATTTTATTAAGTAATTAGGTTATCACGTTCGACAGGTTTGGCTATGGGTCCTTACTCGACGGGTTTTAACATTTTACTAAGTGATTAGGTGATCACGTCCGACAGGTTTGGCCATGAGTCCTTACTCGACGGGTTTTATCCTTCGACGAAAATGGTCAGAAATCTTCATTCGACGGATTTTGACATATCACCAAAAGATCAGGTTATTGTATTCGACGAGTTTGGCCAGATTTCATACTATTACTAATTTCCACATGAAGTTTCCACATTCGGGCTCAACATCGTAACTATCCGAGAACAAATTGGAACTCATTCCCTTCAATATTACACATTCCAGTACATCCAGTTATATATATATACATATATACATTCAAAACTCAAACAATTAAATAGCACATATACAATACAAACAACATACAAAAGCAGAAAGACCCTCAACACAAATCACAGACGTTCCTAAATGCTAAGAGAGGTTGAGGAGGAGTGTCTTCCTCTTACCTTAGAGAAGCACAAAGAAAGGCTGCTCCTTTTGGTCAGAAATTATATTTTCGGCTCCCGAGAGATCCTTGAATATTCAAGCTCACCAAAATCAGAATCAAGTGTTGAAATGGATGCCCATGGTCATCAAAATGACAGTGGGTTACGAAAATGAGGAGAGATGAGGAAAAAGCTAAGGACTTTACCTTAAAGTTCCGACCTTTAAGCTTCAACCGTGGAGTAAAAGAAGATGAAGAAAACGTAGAGCTTTGAAGATGATTCCCCTCGGATATGGTGTTTCTCCAAACACGGAATGGTGCTAGAGAGTGTGACGGTATTGGAGGATAAAATATGAAGGTGGGTGGATGGTGTCACTTGTAAGGAGAAATGGAAAGGGAGAAAGATGAGTGAATAGTGAGTGCTACGCCTCGGAGGAGGAAAATGTGTGGATTGAAGAATGAATTAAGTCCCTTAATTCAAATGTGCAAAAAAAAAATGGGAGGAGAGAGAAATAATAAAAAAATGATTCAAAGAAGCTTCCTTGAGAAGCTTCGCACGCTTCTCTACGAAGTGCATAGTAAGCTTGTCTCCTTGATTAAATACCTCGACATGATGATTTATTACACTAGCAGATAAAACCTAAAAATGTAGACCTCAGAAGCTGTGTCTGGGACTCGGGTTTAGTAAGATCCCCGTTGACACGTTGACAAATTCCAAGGTTTACCAAATTTCGGGAAAATATTCTATTCTCCAGGCTCCATTTCAAGACACACACATAAAACGAAGAATATATATTAAAATATTCATCATCTCCATAAAATTCCACAAAAATTCTTAAAAATTACAAATATTATAAAATGGTCGTTTTTAACAAAATAATAAATTTTCGGGATGTTACAACAAGCCGTCAGGATGCCCTGTTCTGCTGATCTTTGGGTGCCTATGCATCAGAACACCAGAATGTGTTATGCAGAAATAGTTTTTGCATAATTCATTCCCAAACTCACATCCAACTCTCATATCATGGATTTTAAGTGATTTCCAATCATAAACATGTTCTCTAACAGGATAGAATCATCAAATACTAAGTTAATCCATCTAGTTTAGATTTATGACCAAAGATCAAACATCCAAATATACCCATTTTCCATCTTCAAACTCCTTGAGTTTCATGGATGTTCCTAAGTGCAAACTAACACCCTTGAGTTGATTAAGCTTTATCCTAACCAAACTCAACCATTAAAGGCACTAAACAAGCAAGAAAAACAATCTAAGTATCTCAAACCCACTTTTATCCAACAACAACAACTAAACAATAAAGATGGAGAGTGGGACACATGATCAAGTAAGGTTCAAGTATCCCCTACCTGTTGAAGTGCAACTAGTTTTTAAGTTTGAGCTTGACTCTTGAATCTTCCTTGGTTCCATTTCTTTCTTCCTTTCTCTCCTTTGCTTTCCCTTGCTTTTCCTATTCTCTTCCTTGTCTCATAGTTGTTGTTGTTTTTGGTTGGAAGAGCCGTGAATAAAGAGAAAACAGAAGATAGGATCGTTGACTTATAAGGCCACTTAAGCCATATATTGGAACTTTATATCTGCTAAGAATACTCGAATTATGTAACATCCTCATTTTAGACATATTAGACTTGTACATGGTTACTACGGTAGCATGTTACTTGTTTGACATGAATGTGTAATTTTGTGACAAACTGGATTAGTTTAGGCACTTTGTTGCAACACAGAAGGTAAAAAATAACTTAAAATGACTCAAATAATGACATTAATTGCTTAGATGAGGGAAATAAATATGGATAATTTATTTTTAAGTCACAAATGTATGAAATGGTATATAGTTAAATTTTCATGATAAACTCAGTTAATTTGACATTTTTAAGTACATTGGTTGTATGTTTTAATACTGAATTAACTTGTAGCAGATATGGAAAATCATGAAAATGATGAAACAATAATTTAGATGAATCTTAGTATGTATTCTAAAGTTGTTGAAAGTTAGGAAACTTGATTTCATGGAATCTTAGTGTTCTTAATAGATAGAATGTTTCAGCAAATAGCAAGTCACTTATGTCTTATGGTTCTTATATGTTCCAGTTGAGTTTATTATCTTTGTTGGCTTGTTTTTCATTCCTTTTCACACTTAAATCAATCTTTCTCTCACATTTCAACTACAGCAGCTGCAATATAGCAGAAAAATAGAGAAAGAAATATAGAGGAAGAACAGAAAAGGAAGAGAAAAGGAAAAGAGAAAGCCAAGGTTTGAATATCATCTAGACTACAAGTGAGGTAGGGGTGCTTGAACCTATATGAACATCTCTAACTATCTTCATCTTTATGCATGTTGTATGTTGAGGGATGAATAATGGGTTTAAGGGACTGAGGTGATCTTCTAGCTTGCTTAATGCCATTAATGGCTGAGCTTGGATTGTTTTTAGCTTAACCTAGAAAAGGTTATGGACTATGAACTTAGAAACCCCATTTGTAAGCTTAAGTTAAAAGTTGAGAAAATGGATATTTCTTTGAAGCATGGTAATGTAAATCCTTGTTTGATGACTTGGTTGTTGTTATAGAACCCCGTCTAGACTAGTTTCTATAAACATTTTTGTTGTAAAGTGTTTTCCTTGGGTTTATATGGGTTATTGAAGGGAGAAGGGCCATGGGTGCCTTGTTCTCCTGCTAAAAAAAAATAACAGATAACTAGTTATGCACGAGGCTAACCAATTATTTACGTGTTGTAGGGAATTATGGAAGAAGCCATAACTCTCTTCCTAATGGTTATTGTCATGTTACAGAGAGTTGTTCTAACTCAATAAACAGTAAGCATGATAGCATAACCAGATATTGCTTGAATATAGAGACATTGGAAGCGCATCAGGTGCTTCATAACTGGCTATTAGGACCACATAACCAATTATGCCAAGTTAAAAATTAGATTTTTGGCTTGTCTTAGCTATCCATTCAAGGGTGATAAGGGTTAGGAACTTATGGAAACATAGTTTGACACCCTTGGACTTCATGTAAAGCTTGTTTAAGCTAGGAAATGAATACCCATGATTCAATCAAGACTTTTATGAATATTTTTAGTATGAAGTTAAATACTAATAGATGTTATAAGTTTCTTTGATAAGTTAAGGAATGTACGGGCTTAGTTTCTTTTGAGGAGCTATGAAAGAAAATAATAGCTTAGTTCTTAAATAAGCCATGGTAAAGAAAAGTAGCTTGGTTCTTCAATGAACCATGGTAACCAAAGCAGTTTGGTTCCTTAGTTGGACCTTGGTAGGATATAGCTTGGTACTTAAATGAGCCATGGATATAAATTAGCTTGGTTTCCTTCAATGGACCATGGAAAAGCATTTAGCTTGACTGCTAAATGGATCATGGTAATTTTAGCAGCTTGAGTCTTTAATGATTCATGCATGTTTATGTAGCTTGATTTCTTTATTTATTAAAGAGGAGTTATGTATGAGTTTTTATAATATGTTTTACTTTATAATGCTATGATGATATACTTATTGTTATAAGTATCATCTGGGTAAGGCCAATGTAGTGGTCGATGCACTATGTCGGAAATCCTTACATGTGTCTCGGATGATGATCCAAGAGAGTGAACTTGTTGAGAGTTTTAGAGACTTGAGTCTTACGGTGACTATGATGCCACATAGTCTCTTTGTGGGTAGAGTGGACATAGTAAATGACTTAAGGACTCAGATCTTAGAAGCTCAAAGAGAGGATGAAACTCTAGAGGATAGATGTGAACAGATCTTTTTAAGAAATCAAAAGGATTTTGATATGTCGGATGGCGAAATGGTTAAGTTTAGAGGAAGACTTTGCATTCTAAAGGAATATGGAATTAAGGAAAGGGTCCTTGAAAAGGCTCACAGAAGTCAGTATACCATTCATCCTGGGGCCATTAAGATATACCAGGATCTTAGAAAAAATGTTTTGGTGGCCTAGAATGAAGAAAGACATAGCAGAGTTGGTGTCCAGATGCTTAACTTGTCAGAAGGTTAAGATAGAACATCAGAATCCCTCAAGACCACTTCAATCTTTAGGAATCCCTGAGTAGAAGTGGGACAATATCACAATGCACTTTGAGATGGGTTTACTGAGGACTCAGCCAAGACATGATGCAGTTTAGGTTATAGTGGATACACTAACCAAGTCTACCCACTTTTTGCTGATTAGAGCTAACTACTCATTGGATAGACTAGCTCAGTTATATCTACAGGAGATAGTTAGGTTGCATGGTATTCCCCTATGTATAATTTTAGATAGAGACCCTAGATTTATGTCTAGATTTTGGGGAGCTTTGCAGAAAGCTTTTGGAACAAATCTTAGTTTGAGTACAATATATCATCCAAAAATAAATGGTTAATTGGAAACAACTATCCAAACTGTTGAGGACATGCTTAGAGCATGTGTTTTAGATCAAAAAGGTAGTTGGGATAAGTTCTTTCCTTTAGTGGAGTTTGCCTATAACAATAGCTACCATACCCAGCATAGGAATGGCACCGTACGAAGCACTTTATGGTAGGAGATGTAGGTCTCCTTTGTGTTGGTATAAGGTTGAAGAGAAAGCCATCTTAAGACCCAAGTTGGTGCAATAAACCACAGATCAAATTAAGATGATCAGGGATAGGTTGGCTAGAGATCAAAGTAGGTAGAAAAGCTATGCTGATAAAAGGAGAAGACCTCTAGAATTTGATGAAGAAGAACATGTTTTCTTGAGAGTCACTCCTACAACAGGGATTGGTAGAGCATAGAGAACTAGGAAGTCGAATCCTAGTTTCATTGGTCCTTACCAAATCTTAAAAAAAGCCTATCAAATAGCCCTTCCTCCCAGTTTGTCTATTCTTCACAATGTTTTTCACGTGTCACAACTTAGAAAGTACAATCCATATCCTTCACATGTTATAAGAAATAAATCCATGCAGTTAAAGGATGATTTGTTTTATGTAATACAACCAGAAAGGATCGTGAACAGAGGGGTCATGGAACTTAGAGGTAAGCAGATTCCTCTGGTGAAGGTACTTTGGGATACAACTAGCTTTGAGGAAGCTATATGGGAGCTAAAGTCCCGCATGCAGCAAGACTACCCAGAGTTATTTGCACCACGTAACCAATTTTGAGGGCAAAATTTTAAAAAGAAGAGGAGAAATATAACATCCTCTTTTTAGACATGTTATACTTGTATATGGTTACTAAGGTAGCATATTAGTTGCTTGATATGTATGTGTAATTTTGTGACAAAAAGTTAGTTTAGGCACTTTGCTGCAACACAAAATGTAAAAAGTAGCTTAAAATGAATCAGATAATGACATTAATTCCTTACATGAAAGAAATAAATAAGGATAATTTATTTCTAGGTCATAAATATATGAAATGGTATGTAGTTAAAGTTTCATGATAAACTCAGTTAGTTTGGTATTTTAAGTAAACTAGTTGTGTGTTTTAATATCGAATTGACTTGTAGCCTATATGAAAAATCATAAAAATGATGAAACAATAATTTAGACGAATCTTAGTATTTATTCTAAAGTTTTTAGAAGTTAGGAAACTTGATTTCATGGAATCTAAGTGTTCTTAATAGATATAATGTTTCAGCAAACAGCAAGTCACTTATGATTCATGGTTCTCGTATGTTCCAATTGAGTTTATTGACTTTGTTGGCTTGTTTTTCATTCCTTTTCACATTTAACTCAATCTTTCTCTCACATATCAACTACAGCAGCTGCAATTAAAGTAGAAAAATAGAGAAAGAAATGTAGAGGAAGAAGAAAGAAGGAAGAGAAAAGAAAAAGACAAAGCCCAAAGTTTGAAGATCATCTAGACTACAAGTGACGTAGGGTGCTTGAACCTATATGAACATCTCTAACTATCTTCATCTTTATGCATGTTGTATGTTGAGGGATAAATAATGAGTTTAAGGGATTTAGGTGATCTTGTAGCTTTCTTAGTGCCATTAATGGCTAAGCTTGGATTGCTTTTAGCTTAACTTAGCGAAGGTTAAAAGTTAAGAAAATGGATATTTCTTTGAAGCACAATAATGTAAATCCTTGTTTAATGACTTGGTTTTTGTTATGGAACCCCATCTAGATTACTTTCTGGAAGAATTTTGGTTGTAAAGTGTTTTCCTTGGGTTTTATATGGGTTGTTGAAGGGAGAAGAGCCATCGGTGCCTTGTTCTTCTTCTAAAAAACATTGTAGATAACCAATTATACATGAGGCTAACCGATTATCTGCATGTTATAGGGAGTTATGGAAGAAACCATAACCAATTAGGCAAGCCTATTTAGTTATTGTTGTGTGGCTGAGAGTTGTTCTGACTCAATAACAAGTTAGCATGATAGCATAATCAGTTATTGCTTGAAAACAGAAACACGGGAAGTGGATCAGGTGCTTCATAACCAGTTACTATGACCCCATAACTATTTATGCCAAGTTAAAAATCAAATTTTTGGCTTGTATTAGCTATCCATTCAAGGGGGATAAGCGTTAGAAACTTATGGAAACATAGTTTGACACCCTTGGGCTTCATGTAAAGCTTGTTTGAGCTAGGAAATGAATACCCATGATTCAATAGAGACTTTTATGTATATTTTTAGTATGAGGTTAAATATTAATAGATGTTATAAGTTTCTTCGATAAGTTAAGAAATGTATGAGCTTAGTTTCTTTTAAGGAACTATGAAAGGAAAAAATAGCTTGGTTCTTAAATGAGCCATGGTAAAGAAAAGTAGCTTGGTCCTTCAATGAACCATGGTAACCAAAGCAGCTTGGTTCCTTAATTGGACCTTGGTAGGATATATCTTGGGTTCTTAAATGAGCCATGGATATGACTTAGCTTGGTTTCCTTCAATGGACCATGGAAATGCATATAGCTTGACTCCGTAATGGATCGTGGTAATTTTAGTAGCTTGAGTCTTTAATGATTCATGCATATTTATGTAGGTTGATTTCTTTATTTATTAAAGAGGAGTTGTGTATGAGCATTTATAACATGTTTTACTTCATAATGCTATGATGGTATACTTATTGTTATAAATGATGGTATTGGAATACTTATACTGAGGATTCTGAATTCTCACCCCGTTTGTGTTTCCATGTAATTCCAAGTCAAGGTTCTTCAAAGGGAAAAAGAGAGAAACAAATGGATTAGATAGTTGGTTCTTTTGTCAAAGCTTGTATATGTTTATATTTTCTTTGGGTTATACGAAGATATTATGTATTACAATGGCCCTTTTGAGGCTAGATATGTGTAAACATGTATCTTTATTTTCCTTTAAGGCTCTCCATAATGACATGTATGCTATGATGGGTTATGTTTTACGTCAAATGAACTAGAAGTAATTTGCTTAACTTTGTTTGCTTGCATATATTTTGAATATACTATGGTATCTAGGGTTAGGGTGTTACAAATTATGCTAAATGAATTTTCCTAACTTCCAACAACTTTAGAATAAATCATAGGATTCATCTAAATTCTTGTTTCACCAATATCCTATATTTCCATATCTGCTACAAGTTAATTCGGCCTTAAAATGCACAACCAGTATGCCTAAAAATACCAAACTAACTCTAGTTATTCTCAAATTTTAACTACATCCTCTTCCACCTATTTTTGACATAGAAACAAATTCTCTAAATTTATTTCCCTCAACTTGGCAATTTATGCTATTATCTGAGTCATTTTAAGCTACTTTTCACCTTCTGTGCTACGGCAAAGTGCCTAAACTAATTCAGTTTGTCACAAAATTACACAGGCATGTCAAGCAAGTATTAGACTACCTCTGCAACGTTATACAAGCCTAACATGTTATTGAAGGTATTGCATTCTTCATCTTCTTTCTTTCTCGCTTTGCTTTTTCTTTCTTCTTGCTACTCTTTCTTGCTTTTCTTCCTTCCATTCTTTGTTTTTCTTTTTTTCTCTCTCTTTTCATTCTTTGTTATCTCTTCTTCTATTGTTAACAGCCATATGAAATAAGAAAAAACTGGGATATTTATGCCTTAAGGTCAAAGACGATGGAAAGAAAGATGGTAAAGATAAGTTTGTTTGACTTTTGGGTAATTCTTTGAAAAATCAATACCTCTGAAAGACAATCTAGTCCTCAAGGTTATATAAAAATAGTCAACTATCTCATAATAATATTAATATAAATCTATAACCTCAAACTAAAACTAGTAGGTTAGGGAGGATGTTACACGAAGCAGCTAGAATTATTATGATGTCAGCATGTAAGTTAGAATTACTGAGAATTGTAGAATTCTTACCCCTTGTATTTGTATTTCCATGATAATTCCTGGGAAAGAATCTTCAGCAAAGTGAGACAAAGAATTTGGATGTAGAGTACCTTTGTTTTTACTTATGTACAACTGATTGTCTCTATAAGGGCCTAGCTTGTATATATTGTACAATGATGTACAAGTGTGTATAAATGAAAATTTTAGTTTATGTTTGATGCATCTCCCACAACAAGCTCATATTTTTATATATATATCATGATTTCTTTTATAGAGAATGATATTAATTTAGTTGTGATGTACCTAATCCTAATTACTAATGTGTAATTCCAGATATACTACTAATATTGGTATTGGGACGTTACACATATGTAGTTCACAAAGGTTTTTAATTATTTCAAATGGATGTAAAAGGCTCTTTCTCTAATGGATTTATTGATGAATTGACATATAATAAGTAATCTCCTGGGTTTGTATATGAGGAATTTCTAGATCATGTGTTTAAACTTTGTAAATATCTATACAGACTAAAATAAGCTCCAATAGATTGGTATGAGAGATTGAGTACTTTTCTAATTGAAAATGGCTTCAGTAGAGGAACAGTTGACACCACTCACTTTACCAAAAATTCAAAACAAAAATGATTCTTTTAAGTTCAAGTATAAGTTGATGGTATAGCATTTGGATCTACTAATTAATGAAAATTTGTGCAAGGTGAGTTTGAGATAAGCATAATAGGAAAACTTAAATTCTTCCTTGGATTGCAAGTTAAGAAAGAAAAGAATGGTATACTAATAAATTAAGAAAAGTATATGAAAGACTTACTAAGAAGATTTAAGATTGAAGGAACAAACCAATGAGAAATCCCACACATTTGTCAACTTTTCTGGATAAAGATGAGAAAAGTAAACGAGTAAGGGAGAAACTTTATAAAGGAGTGATAGTGTCCCTTCTATATCACAAAGTTAGTAGACTTTATATAATGTTTAATGTATACATGTGTACAAGATTTCAAGAAAACCCTAAAGAATCCCATCTCAAGGCCATGAAGAGAATCTTTAAATATTTACTGAAATCCACTAAATTTGTTTTATGGTGTAAGAAATCTCCAAGTTTTGATCTAGGATATTGTGATGCGGATTATGCTAGTGATAGAGCTAAAAGGAGAAGCACTAGTGGCAAATGTCAAGTCCTTAGCAAAATATTAGTTTCTTGGTCAAGCCAATAGTAAAATTTAATTAATTGCTCTATCAGTTGTAGAAGGTGAGTACATATGAGCTACAAATTGATGCTTACAACTCCTTTAGATGAAACATAAATGGGAAAATGATTTTATAAGGTGTTCTAATATTCCTATATTATGTGATAATACAAGTACAATAAAACTAACAAAGATAAATCGACTAGTATGATAGAAATGTTAATGGTTATTGTCACACTGTTACATGATATTGAGCCTGATCAACTCAATATGTATTGTTCTATATGTACAGGAAGATATGGCATCAACTAGGTGCACTCATGCTCACAAGGAACCTGCCAATCATAATTTGGTGGGCATGACAGAAATGTTTAGACACATGACGACTGCATTAAGAGAGCAAAGAAAGATGGCAGCTGCTATGAGGGAGTAGACTGTCGTCACTAATAAATATTAGAAAGAATGGGAACTGTAACACCTCGAATTTTTATTTTCCTTGAAAATAAATAACTTTTATAATCTTTATGAGTTTTTATGAATTTTTGGGAATTTTTAATTATTTTGAATATTTTATAATTATTTTGATTATTTTAATATTTTTTTTGAAATATATGTCCGAATTTCATTTTTCCTAAAAATATATGAGTTTTATAATTTTTATGATTTGAGAATATTTGTAGATTTTTCTTAGTCTGTGATTATTTTAGTATTATTCTGAGCTGTATGTGTGTTTGAGGCAGGCCAGGAACAAAATAAAATTTTTTCCTAAATTAGAAAGTTTCGAACTGTCAAGGCGGGATCGGGGGATTTTACTAAACCCGAAATTAGGAACAGTTGACGGAGATTTTCTATATCTGAGTTTTCTATTATCCATTGTGTAATAATAGCAGTAGCTATTATTCATTGGGTAATATCTATTAGAAAATATATTGATAGCGATGAGTAAAAGTGGTGGACCAATGGTGAGCAGGAAGAAGGCAAATTGGATACTCAACTTGAAGAGGAGAAGTTCAAATTGACTACTCAAGCAAGAAGACAAATTCAATTTGACTACTTACTCTTTCAATATATTTTAAGCTTGTCTTGTCATTCTTTTTCTAGAAGCAATGACTCGCCATATTCTAGAAGGTAGTAGAATGCTGACTCAGCTGTTCTAGAAAATTCTATGATGACTCACCTAGTAAATATCTAAGAATAATATCTAATGAGAAAATATCTCAGTAGAATATCTTAGACAAATATCTGAATACAAATATCAAGGTGAAAATATCTAAGTAGAAAATATCTAAGATATTTCTAATCAGAAAATATCTAAGTTAAATATCTTAAGAATAATGATGAGCCATCATTACATAGCTTTTTAACTAACCAATAGGAATTAGTCAAACTTAGTGGCTTGGATTTTATTATGAACCGTTAGATGAAAAACTTGATGGAGAAGCCTTTGATCATCACCATTGATCTGATCAATGGTGTGAGAGCAATCTTGATAGAGAAGCTTGGAATATCCACCTTAGATGTAATCAATGGCTAGGAGATGGAGTTAATTTTTAATGGTTAGATTTGTTAGTTAAGTAACTAGATATTCTAACTAAGTTACTTAAATAGACTAAGTAGTAACTAAATGGAGCTAATCTAGTTTGCTAATACTTAGAGTCTTTAGTTACTAGAAAAATATCTAGAGTTTCTAGAATCATTACCTATGCATGATGTCATCATAAAACTATATGGTTAGTATGTAACCAAATGATCTAACTAAATTAATTTAAATGTAACTAGATGGTTAGTTAGGTAACTAATTGAATTAACTAAGTGTAACTAGAAAGCTAATTGAATTAAGACTTGGTTACCTTTCCTATTGAGCTCCACAACCACTAGGCTTTTCTAGGAGGTTCTTCATTCATCTTTTATGATCAAATGATGACACTTGATGACCAAGGCCATGTGCATCCATATGAAGCCATGTGAAGTAATTAATAGCTTATTGAACAAGCTTGAACCTTTTCTCCAAGGCTACTCCATGGCCAAGACATGCAAATTGGACTTTGCATTTCATTTCTAAACACTTTGTGACCATAAGTTTCTTTCATTTTTTCTCTTATTTTTCAAGAAATCTAACAACACCAAGCACAACCAAAAAGTTCTCTCCTTTTCTCTCCAAAGCACCTCACGGCCTCTACTCCTAAATCCTACTTCCAAGTTTCAATAATTCTTTACAACCTTAGATGTAGAACCTATACACAATTCTAAAACACTTTGTAGTTGAGATCTTAGCCTAGTTCTATCATCTTCAACCTTATTTTTCAAGTTGAAGATCAAAAAGCTTTTGCTTTTCTTCTTGAAGTGGCTCACGGCCAACCATCCAAACACTATCTTCCAATTTTGTTTAATTTTATGCAACCATACTTCTTGAATCCTCTCATCAATCTAAGCAACTTTCATGTTGTGATGAAGACCTAGTTTTATCATCTTCATGCTAGAATCTTGGATTTAAGTTCTAGGGTTTCAAGGTAAAAATCTTGAAACTTGACTTTTTATTTGATTCTTAGAATCCTAAGACCATGATTGATCTATGGTCATCTTAATCAAGCCTTAGATACTAATTTACATGTGTTTGTTTTGATTCTAAGATTTATTTGGTGGTGAAAGTTTGATACAAAGAGAATCCTACAAGGAGCTTAGGAGAACATCAACCAGTTAAGAGGGAGATTAACCTCATCGGCCACATGTGGCGGTGAAGGAATGGAATTGTTTGTGTTTATGAGTGAAAAATCCATGTGAGGATTTATTCACTCGATTGTGTAATCATTAGTTTGTGCTTGTTGGATTATATTGTGTGATTATTTTATTGCTTTGATAGTATACTTGCCTATGTGAATTTGGAAGCATGATGATATTTGTGTAATTTAGGATATGAATTACATTATGAGAAAATTTGTATGAAAGTGCCAAAGAGCATAGAGGCACACGGCCTTATCACTACAAAGAGGACTAAGGATTCTAAATTATTTTCTAAATTGAGGATTAAATGATTTTATGATAAGAAATTTAATGAAGTAATTTTATAAGGATTTCAAGTGTTAGGAAATGATTTATATAGGAATTTTGAAGCAATATGTAAATTTGGCCAACATGCCAATTTTTTATGTTCAAGATCCAAAACTATTTTACTAAGTGTAGACTTAGGTGTTTTAATAGTAAGAATTCAATTTGGTAAGTTTATGAAATTAAAATAACAATTTAGAATTAAAATTGGCTTAATTAGGGCTATGTGGTAAAATAAAAGCCAATACTTGAAATTTACTAACGTATAGCTCACCCTCTGAGTTTTGAAGCACGTTAGAAAATTTTGAGCTGTAATATTTTTTGAAATACAGTTTTCTAGGAGATAGTGGAAAATACTAATTTTAAGGGGGCTATATTGTAAATATTATTCAAAGAGGGATTATTTTAAAAATATTATTTATAGAGGGACTATTTTGGAAATATTATTTGAGGAGGGACTATTATGTAAATATTATTTTATAGAAGGACTATTAAGCAAATAATGAAAATAAGGTTAATTTTTTATATTAAATGAGACAAATTTTATTTTGAACTTAACATATGTTAGAAATATTTTACGTGATTTAAAAATTGTAATTTTTAGCTACGCGATTGAGAAAACATTTTAAAATCTCTACGCGATTGAGAAAATGTTGAAAAACCTTTACGCTATTTGAAAACATAACAAAAGTATTACGCGATTGTGAAAATGTGATAATATTACTATGCGATTGAAAGAAACAACGAGTTTTGCTGTAGAGCCAATGTATTGAACTAAGTAATTTGTGAAACTGAAGTATTGGACCCGAGTGGATCTTTCATAATATCATTGATACTAATGGTATTAGACAACTGTATGGGCGATTGCGTTAATATCATTGGGAACAGTATAACGGTACTTTGATTTGATTAAATATGCTTTTGAGCATTATACGGTGATACTGCCATGTGACGGCATATGAATAAGATATACTGTGTGATCATTGACAGTATATGTTTGAATCAGTTATCATGCATAGAAAAGTGTATTTGTTTGATTTGTTGGGGCGTTTTATGCCTAAAGAATGAACGGGAACTTACAGGATAGTGGATCGTAACGGATCTTGAGGGATGTCAGGGCACGGTGATTCACACGGTGGAGTTGTTACCACCCGTGATTATTATATCACGTAATACCTCTGGCCTATGGACACTGATTGCAACGCACTGGCAGACCTGACAACACTATTGCTTTTCATGATCCAGTATAGACTGTCTTTTTAGGGGGGATCGATCTTCTGGAACGTTCATATTTGATCTTGAGTTAGCTCCATGGAGTAGGATTAGGTTGCATTGTGCGTAATGATGGTCCTTGTACTCACTGAGTATGTGCATAATTAGTGTACACATTGTTCATAAGCATACTCAGCATTCACACTGTGGTGATATAATATTATGATGGTATAATATTATTGTGAAATTATCATTATGTCTATTATTGTGCTACAAGTTTATTGGATTATTTACTTATTAAATGTCATGAATATATCTGCTGATTTTATATTAATCGATGGATTTTATTTATGGAATGACATTGTTGTTCATATCGTTCCTTTGCTGCCATATTGGTATGCGATGTAGGGGATCTCACCTCTTTGCTGTTTTATTCTGTCTATTTCTATTTTATGTCTACATCTGTAAAGATGGTGATGGCGGCAAGGAATGATCAGTTAGGTTTCTTTAGACTACAGTTTCTTGGAGGCGCTGCTGCTTAGAGTGTCCATTGGGACTCAGAGTATATAGAGTACTGTGGTGACATTACTTTGTTTGTAAGTAGGACCCACCATGGGGTCATTACTTTTTCTTTTACAATTGTATATGTAGAGTTTATTTTACTTATTAAGGAGGATTCCGAGATATCTTTCACTCGAATTTCTATTCTTTCGAGACATTCCTGGCTAGGGAATTTGTCTCCTAACAAGGGCTCATATCTTAGGTGTTATGTCTTTGGGTATGTAAAGATAATGAATGTATGGATATAGTAAATCTTGTTTATATTCAAAGTATCTTATTCAGTTATTGAAACTTGTGTTTCTCTAATTTTGTAAAGTTTATGTTATTCCGCAAAAAGGAAATTTTGAAACCCATATTTAAATGAAGTTAAATATTTTATAACTTGGGAAATTAATTAATTATAAGGAGTTAGTTTAAAATGTGATACCCTTCAGAGGGGGTGTTGCATTAGTTAGTATCAGAGCCCAAGTTAGAGTCTTTTGGGTTTGTGGGTAGGTTTATCTTGTTTGTGCTATGTATTTCTCTGACACTGAACACAGAGATATATTATTTGGTTTTCGAAAGGAGACAATGTTGATTTAAATGGTTATGTTTGGTTTCTTTGTGTTTTAATTTATTTGTCTTTGAAGAAAGACAATGGATTGCGGTAGGCGTAAGTATGTAGACACGAGATGTGATGATGATCGTATAGCCGCAACTAGAAGTGTGATGCAGAGGTTGACTGACGTAGCAGTAC
Source organism: Ormosia semicastrata (assembly GCA_029884595.1). NCBI lineage: Eukaryota > Viridiplantae > Streptophyta > Magnoliopsida > Fabales > Fabaceae > Ormosia > Ormosia semicastrata. The sequence goes on from JAQQTO010000060.1 coordinate 86,626,836, forward strand.
AACAGTGTCAGATGATTGCTCAGCAGCAGGAACTGATAACCAAACTTCAAAGCTTGTTAGGGTTGGAGCAGTCTCAAGATGGGAGAAGCTGTAACTTTAGATCAAGTAGGATCCAGAAAGAAAGGAAGTGTAAGATCAGTCAATTTTAGCAAAAGCCGTATATACGACCACGGGGAAGCAACAACGAACAAATGGAGGAAGTTCAAGTGGCAATCGATTTAATCAGATAGCTGCATCGCCAATAAAGTGTTTGAAGTGTGGAAAGGGCCATTGGACAAGAAACTGCACAATAAAGGGTATAAATTATTTTAGATGCAGAAAACCGGTCATATCTCGAAGGATTGTGATCAACTGAAGACGAAATCTTCTGTTACTAATGAACGTGCGATAAGATCTCAAGTAGAGGAAGAAGTCAATACAAAGAATGGAATGGGAACGTTCAAATATAAAGACTTAAGAAACAAGGAAGCTGTACTATAGAGAGTAATCTTAAAACTGTGCTGTATAACTCGCAAAGTAACCCATTCTCTTATGGTTTGAGACTGTGTGAACTATTTGGAGTTATTTGTGTTTTTGTTTCCTTTTGACTTGAATAGTGCTTCTTCAACTTCTAAACTTGTTATCATTACTCAACCTGTTTAAAACTATCCTATTATTACTTGAGATTGGAATTTTTTGTTTATTTGGTTTGTCTACTTCTTTCACAAATAGACTGATTAAATCGATTTGAGTTATCTGTGTTTTTGTTATCTTTTGATCCGAGTATTTCTACTCTTCTTATTAAACTTGTTGTTTATACTCAAGTTTTCTAACTCTACCCTATATCTATTAAAGATTGAATCTCTTCTGTTGATTTGACTAGTTTCTATGAAATCATGTCTATTTGAGAGCTTGACTTTATAAATAGATTAGTTATTTTCCAATGATATCTTACTAGATTGTTTCAATGAAACTTTAGTGTTTCCTTGAACTGAGATTTTTGGATTTGATTCCAGAAAGTTCATTTCTAAATTTGTTGGACCATGTTCATTTCGAAATCTATTAGGCCATCTCAAATTCTTTATTGGATAAATCTGGTAATTTACCGAATAGCCTTATCACTTTTCTTTATAACCTTCATAATGTCTTTCATGTATCTCAATTTAGAAGAATTATTCTTGATCCAACCCATGTCATAGTACCAAGTACAGTACATTTAGAAGAGAACTTGATCTATGAAACATTTTCTGATAAGATTAAGGATAAACGAGTGAAACAACTTATCTTGATGAAGATAATCTGGAACGATGTAACGGGAGATACAACATGGAAACTAGAAGACCAAATGACGGAAGTCACTGTTTTCTTCAAGATCGAATTACATTCTGACTATCATCAAATTCGCGAGAAAGTAGAAAATGTTCCAAGACAGATTTGTCATTGTCCTTTTTGGCGATATCTTGATCTATTCTCGAAGTCCAAAGGAATATACTGAGCATCTCGGTGTGGTTCTTCAAATTCTGAAGAAGGGGAAGAAGTTATACATGAAGATGTTCAAGTGCGAATTTTGATGGAAGAAACGATAGTGACGTATGCTTCAAGGCTGTGGAACGTGCATGAGAAGAATTATCTGATTCACATTTTAGATTTTGTGATAGCTATTTTGCATTGAAGATCTAAAGATGTTCTCTTTATGAATCAACCTACAATGTCTATGGTGATCACGTGAGCTTGGAGTACCTGTTCAATCAAGAGGAGTTTGATACGAGAAAGAGTGACAGTTAGAATTTTCAAAGAACTACGATTTTCAACTTCAGTGTCACTCCGATAAGGCAAAGGTCGTGGCGAACCCCTTAAGTAGAAAATGTACTTAGTGTATCTGCTACGATGGTTAAAGAGAACAAATAGATAGATTAATTCAAGAATATGCGATTGTCTATGGATTTGTTTGAATACGATTACTTGTTCAAATAGTCTGGTAAAGGAAATTTGAGAGAAGTAGCAATGTCAACTAGAACGACGTAACTGGAGATGCTATGTGGGAGCTTGAAGGCAAAATAAAGACGTAATATCTTTTTTGTTTTTATATATAAGAGAAATTTCGAGGACGAAATTTTTTTTAGAGGAAGAGAGTTGTAACACTCCGATTTTTCATTTTTCTTGAAAATAAATAAGTTTTATAATCTTTATGAGTTTTTATGAATTTTTGGAAATTTTTAATTATTTTGAATATTATAATATTATTTTTAAAATATATGTCCGAATTTCATTTTTCTGAAAATATATGAGTTTTATAATTTTTATGATTTTTGAGAATTTTTGTAGATTTTTCTGAGTTTGTGATTATTTTAGTATTATTTTGAGCTGTATGCGTGTTTGAGGCGGGCCTGAAAAAAAATAAAAAAATTTTCTGGACCAGAAAGTTTCGGACTATCAAGGCGGGATCGGGGGATCTTACTAAACCCGAAACTGGGAATAGTTGATGAAGATTTTCTATATCTAAGTTTTTTATTATCCATTGTGTAATAATAGCAGTAGCTATTATTCATTAGGTAATATCTGTTAGAAAATATCTTGATGGCGATGAGTCAAAGTGATGGACCAATGGTAAGCAGGAAGAAGGCAAATTGGATACTCAACTTGAAGAGGAGAAGTTCAAATTGACTACTCAAGTAAGAAGACAAATTCAATTTGACTACTTACTCTTTCAATATATTTTAACTTTATCTTGTCATTCTTTTTCTAGAAGCGATGACTTACCATATTCTAGAAGGTAGTAGAATGCTGACTCAGCTGTTCTAGAAAATTCTATGATGACTCACCTAGTAAATATCTAAGGATAATATCAAACGAGAAAATATCTTAGTAAAATATCTTAGACAAATATCTGCATACAAATATCTAGGTGAAAATATCTAAGCAGAAAATATCTAAGATATTTCTAATCAGAAAATATCTAAGTTAAATATCTTAAGAATAATGATGAGTCATCATTACATAGCTTGTTGACTAACTAATAGGAATTGGTCAAACTTAGTGGCTTGAACTTTATTATGAACCGTTAGATGGAAAACTTGATGGAGAAGCCTTTGATCATCACCATTGATCTGATTAATCATGTGTGAGCAATCTTGATAAAGAAGTTTATGATATCCACCTTAGATTTAATCAATGGCTAGGAGATGGAGTTAATTTTTAATGGTTAGATTTGTTAGTTAAGTAACTAGATATTCTAACTAAGTTACTTAAATAAACTAAGTAGTAACTAAATAGAGCTAATCTAGTTTGCTAATACTTAGAGTCTTTAGTTACTAGAAAAATATCTAGAGTTTCTATAATCATTACCTATGCATGATGTAATCATAAAGCTATGTGGTTAGTATGTAACTAAATAATCTAACTAAATTAATTTAAATGTAACTAGATGGTTAGTTAGGTAACTAATTGAATTAACTAAGTGTAACTAGAAAGCTAATTGAATTAAGACTTGGTTACCTTTCCTATTGAGCTCCACGGCCCCTAGGCTTTTCCAGGTGTTCTTCATTCATCTTTTATGATCAAATGATGACACTTGATGACCAAGGCAATGTGTATCCATGTGAAGCCATGTGAAGCAATTAATAGCTTATTGAACAAGCTTGAACCTTTTCTCCAAGGCTACTCCACAGCCAAGACATGCAAATTAGACTTTGCATTTCATTTCTAAACACTTTGTGACCATAAGTTTCTTTCATCTTTTCTCTCATTTTTCAAGAAAGCTAAGAACACCAAGAGCAACCAAAAAGTTCTCACATTTTCTCTCCAAAGCAACTCACGGCCTCCACTCCTAAATCCTACCTCCAAGTTTCAATAATTCTATACAACCTTAGATCTAAAACCTATACACAATTCTAAAACACTTTGTAGTTGAGATCTTAGCCTAGTTCTATCATCTTCAACCTTGATTTTCAAGTTGAAGATCAAAAAGCTTTTGCTTTTCTTCTTGAAGTGGCTCACGGCCAACCATCCAAACACCATCTTCCAAGTTTGTTTAATTTTATCCAACCATACTTCTTGAATCCTCTCATCAATCTAAGCAACTTTCATGTTGTGAGGAAGACCTAGTTTTCTCATCTTCATGCTTGAATATTGGATTTAAGTTCTAGGGTTTTAAGGTAAAAATCTTGAAACTTGACTTTTTATTTGATTCTTAGAATCCTAAGACCATGATTGATCTATGGTCATCTTAATCAAGCCTTAGATACTAATTTATATGTGTTTGTTTTGATTCTAAGATTTATTTGGTGGTGAAAGTTTGATACAAAGAGAATCCTACAAGGAGCTTAGGAGAACATCAGCCAAGTAAGAGGGAGATTAACCTCATCGGTCATATGTGGCCGTGAAGGAATGTAATTGTTTGTGTTTGTGAGTGAAAAATCCATGTGAGGATTTATTCACTCGACTGTGTAATCATTGGTTTGTGCTTGTTGGATTATATTGTGCGATTTTTTTATAGCTTTGATAGTATACTTGCCTATGTGAATTTGGAAGCATGATGATATTTGTGTAATTTAGGATGTGAATTACACGATGAGAAAATTTATATGAAAGTTCCAAAGAGCATAGAGGCACCCGGCCTTATCACTACATAGAAGACTAAGGATTCTAAATTATTTTCTAAATTGAAGATTAAATGATTTTATGACAAGAAATTTAATTAAGTAATTTTATAAGGATTTAAAGTATTAGGAAATGATTTATATACGAATTTTGAAGCAATATGTAAATTGGGCCAACATGCCAATTTTTTATGTTCAAGATCCAAAACTATTTTACTAAGTGTAGACTTAGGTGTTTTAATAGTAAGAATTTAATTTGGTAAGTTTATGAAATTAAAATAATAATTTAGAATTAAAATAGGCTTAATTAAGGCTATGTAGTAAAATAAATGCCAATACTTTAAATTTACTGACGTATAGCTCACCCTCTGGGTTTTGAAGCGCGTTAGAAAATTTTAAGCTGTAATATCCTAAGTAAAATAAAGAAATATAGTTTTCTGAAAAACAATGGAAAATACTAATTTAAGAGGGCTATATTGCAAATATTATTCAAAAAGAGATTATTTTGAAAATATTATTTAAAGAGGGACTATTTTGGAAATATTTTTTGAAGAGGGACTATTATGTAAATATTATTTTATAGAAAGACTATTAAGCAAATAATGAAAATAAGGTTAATTTTTTATATTAAATGAGAAAAATCTTATTTTGGACTTAAAATATGTTAGAAATATTGTACGCGATTTAAAAATAGTAATTTTTAGCTACGTGATTGAGAAAATGTTTTAAAATCTCTACGCAATTGAGAAAATGTTGAAAAACCTTTACGTAATTAGAAAACGTAATAGAAGTGTTACGCAATTGTGAAAATGCGATAATATTACTACGCAATTGAAAGAAACAGCGAGTTTTGCTGTAGAGCCAATGTATTGAACTAAGTAATTTGTGAAACTAAAGTATTGGACCCGAGTGGATCTTTGATATTATGTAGTTGTATGGACGGTTACATAATATCATTAATACTAATGGTATTAGTGTAACACCCTCCTTAGGGCGCCACACTTGATGTTACTTAATTACCAAATTACCTCTTTATTAGAAATCGCGCTTGTAATATAAATACGAGTTATAAAATTTTTTGATGATAATAAGATAAACTTAGCAGAAAATAAAACCATAACAACATTGTCACAAATAATTTACATCATATATACATACAAGCGTTTAGTACAATCACACCTAGATATCTTACAAACTAGACTTCCAAAATATTTAAACTTTAAACTTTAATTTAAACTATTGTATTGCCCAAATCCTACTAGACAGCAGAACCCTCAGACAGGTCCTCCTCATATTCCTCAGCATATAGGAATCTGTCATGATGTGCAGTCCTACGGACAGGTGTTCGAGCAGACGACACTATACTAACCATACTAGGAGTACGATAGTAAGCTCCCCAATACTGCCTAATATATATTGGGAACTCTAGTTGTACATAAATATTGACAGAAAAGTAAGGTGTCCTAAATGTTGTCTACTCAATCTAATGTTTAGGTCTCCCATATAGTATATACTCTCTCTCTCTAGATCAACAGTCCATACCTCATCTCCTCCAATGAATGTCAGCTTCAGGTAGCCAAGGAAACTAAGCATCTCCATCTCTTCAAAACTCGACGTTCTCAGCAGGAATCTGCTCCTCCTCAGTTTCTTGCTCTATCTCTTGCTCGACGTCTTAACAAATATAATTATAGCACAGAACATACATACAAAGAGGTGAGAACACCTACGCCAATACCAGTATAGTAGCAATGAAGATAAACACATACAATATCTCATACAGTTATCATGCCATAATTACAGTTATGCCACTAACATCATTATCATCATAAAACATGTAATACATAATAATTACAATCATGCCATTATTAATAATCAAATAACCAATAAATCAATAATCATAAATAGAAATTACGATAATACCCTCTATCATTAAATGTATGCACACAGACTCAATTTCCTACTCCATAGAGCTACAACTCAGGTCGGAGATAGTGATCGAAAAGATTTATCGGTACCAATATGCCTCGGACCACGTGCTCAGTCTTGCACATTCCGCATATACACGACAGTCTTTATCAGATCTTGATTAAGGATAGTGTCTCGGTTAGGATCATTGGTGTGTTGCATCGGTCTAACCTACAGCACAGAAGAGCCACCAACTGCCCATTGTAGGCAACCCGCACCACAATGCCCCCAAGGTCAACGAGTGACTTACACTACGCATATCGCACCCACTCAGGAGGTGTGGTCTCTTCTAGGCAACTAGCCTCATACAGTCCATCGGACCTTTTCAATGCATGTACTATGCACTATTCATATTTCCAATTCATATCACATAATTGGGGTCCACATAATAATCTAGCAATATTATTACTGTATTTTAATCGCGTAATCATATTTTTCTTACGTTTTAAATCCAAAAATACTATTTTTCTCATTTTAATACTAAAATTGACTTTATTTTCCATATTTGCACACTAGTCCCTCAAAAACTCATATTTACATATTAATCCCTCAAAAATTAATATTTACGTCATAGTCCCTCAAAAATTAATATTTACGAAATAGTTCCTCAAAAATTTCATATCTATGAAAAGGTCCCTCATAAAATTCATAGTTACAAAATCATCCCCCTTTTATAAAATATTAACAATTTGACCCCTCTAAAAATAATATTTACAATATGACCCCTCTAAAAAGAAGTATTTATACAATGGCCCCTCATTTTGATAAAATTTATAATTTAGTCCCTCTTTTATAAAAATTTGTGGTATAATTCCTCTAAAAATTAGTAAATGGTATTGTTTTTCAAAAATCATTATTTCTTTTCTTTACTACCCATCAAAATCATTTTACTTTACTATACTCAAATTTTTCCCAAATTCATTTAAATCTCTCAATTCTCATTTTAATTCATCAGTTTGAGGACTTTGGTCCTCTTTTCCATAGTATGGCCGTGAGCCTCTGTACTCTTTGGAGTACTCATACAATCGGTTCATCATGTTATTCACATCCTAAATTACACATACAATCTCATGTTTTCATAATTACACATACACACATAATATCAAAGCTTTAAGCATTTTATCACACATGCAAGCATAGAAACACAATCAAACACAACACAAACACAATCAAAGCACATCAAATAATTGGTGAAGAACCCTTATGGATTTTTCACCATACAAAACCATCCTCACACCACCAAAACTTGGTTGGTGAGGTTAAATCTCCCTCTTACCTCTTGAAGACAAGCTTTTCAAGCTCCTCTCCTTCTCCTTAATTTTCGTGTGGCTCACAACAATTCCTAACAATTCTAAAATAATTAGTAAAATCACAAACAAAGCTCAATAATAACAAACCATGGAACAAATATGGCTTAGAAAATCATAAACATGAATTTAAATCATAAAAATCAAAGTTTACCTCTAGGAAAGTAAGGTAAAAGTGGGCTTTTGAAGCACTTAGGATGTGATTTTGGGAAAACTTTCTAAATGGAAAGTGTATAGAATATTGTTTAGCTTTAGGAAATGATGTGTGTGAAAATTATAGGTAATTGATAGTATATCTAGGTGTGTTGGCCGAACCACTCAAGGAAAATGGAAGAAAATGGTTGCTTGGTGTTCTTGAATTTTTAGAGAAAATATGAAAGCTTTTTGGGTGAGAGAGAAAATGAAATTTGTGAGAGTGAATTATGGAAAGCTGCTGTCGTGAGAGTGTAGTGAAATTAGAGGATTTACTTGCATCAAAATATCACCAATTGGATGCACATGGATGTGCACATGGCTTATGTCATTCACTTGACTTTCAAGGCTTTATGGATTGTTTAAGTATCATGTTGAATTCTCCTCCAAGCTGCTGCAAACCGTGGGACACTTTAGCATTTAGGGACTTTAATTTGTTTTAATTCAAGTCTAATTACTTGCTAATTGATTAGTTAATTCATTAGGTTAAGTTTCCTAATCAATCTTAACTAATTTTCTAATTACATAACTAATTAATTAGACATATAATTACATATATTATAACCTCTAATTAATATTAGGATATGTAATTAGTAATTAGTTTATAACTAATTAAGTATCAAGTTAGTTTACTTAACTTGCTAATTAGGCCATTAGATTAACCAAATTAGGTTTAATTAATTACTAATCAAATTCAAGCCACTATTGTTGACTTCATCTTAGCCATTGAAATCATCTTGATTTCCTATCCATTGATCTCATCTACGGTGGATATTACTTAGTGGTTTTGTTAAGATTCATTTTACACCATTGATCGGATCAACGGTTAAGATCAAAGCTTCTAAAATAAGCTTTACAATCTAATGGTTCACAAAGAAGTCTATACTTGTTTTGTTGACTCTTTCTAATTGGTTTAAAGAGTCAAGCCACCTATTTTGACTTGTTCTTATTAGTTTAGATTTCTGTCTAATCAGAATCGTTGACTGTTACACTAAACGTGGGCCCCACGAACTTTTTCGAGTCCACAAATAATTTTTCTACTATTTTTGAGACAGTAGGTACTGTTGAATAAAATAATATTATAATAATATAAAATTATTTTATTACACAGTTAAATCCTAAAAATTATAAGATTAATATATATATCAATCAGAATTGGGTTTAGTAAGATCCCCCAGCTCCAATTAATTATAATAATATTTTTTCGGTCAAGAAAATTATTATTTTCTCGACTCGAAGCAAGTAACACAAAATGATAAAAAATGATCTCAGAACAGACAGATTATTTTTATAACACACAGAAAATGTAAAACAGTGTAATTCTGCTATTACTATTCACATAGTCAGAATTTGGGGTGTTACAACTCTCCCCCTCTAAAATAAAGTTTCGTCCTCGAAACTTGACACATATTCAAAATAAAAATGGATACTGTTCTCTTATCTTCTCTTCCAACTCCCATGTGGATTCACCACTTACATCATTTCATACCACTTTAACCAATGTCATATCCTTTCCTCGAAGCTGCTTGACCCTTCGATCTTCAATCTTCACTGGAAACGTCTCATAGGTCAAGTTCTCCTTCAGTTGTATAGTGTCTGGTTCGATGACATGAGTCGAATCAGAAATATATTTCCGTAGTTGTGATACGTGAAATACATTATGAAGATTTGATAAGAACGGTGGTAGTGCAATCTGATAAGCTATTGGACCTACCCGACGAAGTATCTGATACGGTCCAATAAACTTCGGAGTAAGCTTCCTCGACTTGATTACTCGTCCAACTCCAGTCATAGGCGTCACACGTAAAAATACATGGTCACCTTCTTTAAATTCAAGCGGTCTTCGTCTTTTATTTGCATAACTCTTTTGCCGCGTCTGAGTTGTCCTCATCTTATCTTGGATCATCTTCACTTTCTCAGTAGTCTGCTGCACAAATTCAGGTCCTACCACAGTACTTTCACCATCATGGTACTAACACAACGGTGTTCTGCATCTTCTCCCATATAATGGCTCATAGGGTGCCATCCCTATGCTCGAATGGAAACTATTGTTGTAAGTGAACTCTATCAATGGTAGAAATTCATCCCAACAACCAGTTTGCTCTAGAACACAAGCCCTCAACAAGTCCTCCAATGACTGAATCATCCTTTCTGACTGACCATATGTTTGTGGATGGTAAGCATAACTCAAACGTAGCTTTGTTCCCATCGCTTCTTGCAAACTGTTCCAAAATCTTGATATGAATCGCGGATCTCGATCATAAATAATACTGGATGGTACACCATGAAGTCTAACGGTTTCATTGATGTACACTTGAGCCAACCTTTCCATTGAGTATTTAATATTAATCGGTAAAAAGTGCGCCGACTTTGTAAGCCGATCAATAATTACCCATATAGAATCGTGACTCTTTCGAGTTTTCGATAGTCCCGTGACGAAATCCATTGCTATGTCATCCCATTTCCACTTAGGAATAGGCAAAGGTTGCAACATTCCTGATGGTCTCTGATGTTCCACTTTGGCCTTCTGACAAGTCAAACAGGATGATACATATTCTGCGACATCCCTCTTCATTCCTTGCCACCAATATAGTTGTTTCAAATCTTAGTACATCTTCGTGGCTCCTGGATGTATACTCAACTTACTTCTATGAGCTTCATCCAAAATTGATCTCCTTAATCTAGATCGTTTGGTACACAAACTCTTCCCTTGAACTTCAGAATTCCATCAACACCTTCACTGAATTCCAATTCTGCTCCTTGACTTCTTGCTTCCTTTGCTTCTTGCAAGTACTGATCACTGTGTTGTCCTTCTCATATTCTACTCATCAAATCATTGGAAATAGTAATATTACTCAAACACATCTTCCCCGGTGTCAACTTCACAGATAATCGTATATCTCGAAACTCTTCTATCAATTCCTTCTCCTTTATCATCATAACAGAAGCATTAAGTGCTTTCCTACTCAAAGCATCCGCTACGACATTCGCCTTCCCGGGATGATACTGTAACTGAAAGTCATAGTCTTTCAGAAACTCGAGCCAATGCCTCTGTCTCATGTTCAAGTCTTTCTGGTCAAATAGATACTTCAAACTTTTATGGTCACTAAAAACAGTGAACGTTGCCCCATAGAGAAAATGTCTCCACACCTTCAACGCAAACACTACTACGACTAACTCCAAGTCATGAGTCGGATAATTCCTCTTATGCACTTTCAACTGCCTCGACGTATACGCCACAACCTTACGGTCCTGCATAAGTACACAACCTAATCCTTGATATGAAGCATCACAATACACTTCGAAAGGTTCATTCGGATCAGGTAGAATCAAAACCGGTGAAGTAGTCAGTCGTCTTTTCAACTCCTGAAAACTTTCCTCACATGCTTCAGTCCATGAAAACGGTTGATTCTTTCGTGTAAGTTAGGTAAGAGGTCCTGCAATCTTTAAAAATCCCTCAATAAATCGTCGATAGTAACCGGCCAATCCGATGAAACTACGGATCTCCGATATAGTCTTCGGTCTCTCCCATTCAACAACTGTCTCCACCTTTGAAGCATCAACCTCAATTCCATCCGCCGTTATGACATGCCCCAAAAATTGTACTTTGCTCAACCAAAATTCACATTTGGACAACTTGACATACAACTTATTCTCCTTCAAAATCTGGAGAACCACTCTGAGATGTTCAGCATGCTCCTCTTGACTTTGAGAATAAATCAAGATGTCATCAATAAAGACAACAATAAACTTATCCAAGTATGAACGAAAAATCCGGTTCATGAAGTCCATAAATATCGCAGGTGCATTAGTCACACCAAAAGGCATCACTTGATACTCGTAATGCCCATATCGTGTCTGAAACGCAGTCTTCGGAATATCCTCCACCTTCACACGTATCTGGTGATAACTAGAACGCAAATCGATCATAGAAAATATTGCGGCTCCTCGCAATTAGTCCATCAGATCATCGATTCTTGGTAATGGATATTTGTTCTTGATTGTAATCTTGTTCAATTGTCGGTAGTCTACACATAGACGAGAAGTCCCATCCTTCTTCTTTACCAACAACACTGGAGCTCCCCAAGGTGATACACTTGGTCTCACAAACTGCTTCTCCAATAAATCCTCCAACTGCTTCTTAAGTTCTGCCAACTCTACTGGCGACATCCAATAAGGCGCCATAGATATAGGTCCAACTCCAGGTACCAAATCAATAGAGAATTCAATCTCTCTTTCTGGCGGTATTCCAAGTATATCTTCAGGAAACACTTCAGGAAATTCATTCACTACAAAAATATCCTTCAAGACATCTTCACAGTGAACCTCCATCGAAGACATCAAGAAGTACCCTTGATCTCCTTCCTTCAAACAAGCTTCCACTTGAGTAGCCGTTAGGAATCTAGAATCCTTAACCTCAGGAAAAACTAATGTCTTATTCGAACAGTCTATCAAGATATGGTTGGAAGACAACCAATCTATTCCTAAGATTACATTAATCTTGGAAAGAGGCAAACAAATCAAGTCCACATGAAAGATCCTATCTCTAACAGATACAGGGCAATTCAAGCATACTTTTGTAGTTATCACAGGCTTATCAGTAGGAGTACTAACATTCAAATCATATGAAAATGTAGTCACAGTTAATCCCAAACGCCCCACACAATCACATGCAATGAAAGAATGCGTTGCTCCTGAATCATATAATACTGTTAAAGGATTACCTTCAATAGCACACTCCTCCATTATCAAGTCCTCAGATTTAGCGGCTTCCTCCCTGCTCATAGTATACACTCGACCACCTGCCTGTGGCCTTGCTGTGCAAACACTGCCCACTGATGGCTCCGCCTTTTGCTGATCACACTCCCTAGAGAAATGTCCAGGCTTCCCACATCGATAACAGATCACCCCCTTGTGCTGACAGTCCCTGGTGAGATGTCCTTTCCCACACTTAAAACATTTAAGTGCAGAAGTTCCAGTTGAAACTGCTCTACTACCACTAGAGCTTCCTCCAATTGATTATTGCCGATTTTGGCTTACTGCTGGTCTAGTATATGGTTTTTGTTGGAAACGGTTGCCACCGCTACTCTTCCCCCTTTGGAACTGTGCTGGTCCAAAATTCTTATTCCTTGCCTCTCGCAGATGATCAATCTCTTCGACCTTTCGACATTTATCTAGCAATACTGGAAATTGATCAATATCCACAGTCGCCAAAGCTCGCTTGATGTCAAGCCTCAGCCCCTCCTCGAACTTTCTACATGTCCATTCCTTATCTGGATGCATCTGGAAGTACCTCGAAAACTTAAACAAGCTTTTGAACCTTGCTGCGTACTTACTCACAGTCATCGCCCCTTGCCTCAGACTAAGGAACTCCATCTCCTTAGCATGTCGGGCACTGGCTGGGAAATACTTCTCCAGAAACTTCTGCCTAAAGAGCTGCCATGTCACAACTCTCCCTTCAGCTTGAATTAACCTCTGGGCTCTTGCCCACCAAGCCTCTCCATCACCGACTAACACAAACGTCGCGAAAGTAAGCTTCCGCTCACCAGTACAACCAATGCCTTCAAATATCTTCTCCAGTTCTTGGATCCATAGATCAGCCTTCTCCAGATCAAACTCTCCATGAAATTTCGGTGGATTATTCCTTCGAAATTATGACAAGTTGTGAGCATCATCATTTGCTCTTTGGTTTTGCTGTGCAACAACCTCAGCCATTCATTGTATTACCGCTACAGCTAGAGCCATATTCTGATTATCGTCACCGGCATTTCCAGCTGCTGCCCTCGCATTCATGCGTCCCCTTCCGCGTCTAGCCATTTCATTCTATCGATCAGACTGAACAATACAAAGAAAAGTGAGGGTCAGTCTTCAAATAATATTGTTTCTCTTTCGGAAAACAATTTCAGAGAATCACACAACCTAGACAAGATAGACCTAACCACAAACCCAAAAGACTCTAACTTGGGCTCTGATACCAACTAATGTAACACCCTCCTTAGGGTGCCACACTTGATGTTACTTAATTACCAAATTACCCCTTCATTAGAAATCGTGCTTGTAATATAAATACGAGTTATAAAATTTCTTGATGATAATAAGATAAACTTAGCAGAAAATAAAAATATAACAACATTGTCACAAATAATTTACATAATATATACATACAAGCGTTTAGTACTGTCACACTTAGATATCTTACAAACTAGACTTCCAAAATATTTAAACTTTAAACTTTAATTTAAACTATTATACTGCCCAAGTCTTACTAGACAGCAGAACCCTCAGACGGGTCCTCCTCAGATTCCTCAGCATATAGGAATCCGTCATGATGTGCAGTCCTATGGACAGGTGTCTGAGCAGACGACACTATACTAACCGTACTGGGAGTACGATAGTAAGCTCCCCAATACTGCCTAATAGATATTGGGAACTCTAGTTGTACATAAATATTGATAGAAAAGTAAGGGTGTCCTAAATTTTGTCTACTCAATCTAATATTTAGGTCTCCCATATAGTATATACTCTCTCTCTCTAATCAACAGTCTATGCCTCATATCCTCCAATGAATGTCAGCTTCAAGGTAGCCAAGGAAACTAGGCATCTCCATCTCTTCAAAACTCGACGTCCTCAGCAGGAATCTGCTCCTCCTCAGTTTCTCGCTCTATCTCTTGCTCGACGTCTTAACAAATATAATTATAACACAGAACATACATACAAAGAGGTGAGATCACCTACGCCAATACCAGTATGGTAGCAATGAAGATAAACACATACAATATCTCATACAGTTATCATGCCATAATTACAGTTATGCCACTAACATCATTATCATCACAAAACATGTAATACACAATAATTACAATCATGCCATTATTAATAATCAAATAACCAATAAATTAATTATCATAAACAGAAATTACGATAATACCCTCTATCATTAAATGTATGCACACAGACTCAATTTCCTACTCCTTGGAGCTACAACTCAGGTCGGAGAGAGTGATCGAAAAGATTTATCGGTACCAATATGCCTCGGACCACGTGCTTAGTCTTGCACATCCCGCATATACACGACAGTCTTTATCAGATCTTGATTAAGGATAGTGTCTCGGTTAGGATCATTGGTATGTTGCGTCGGTCTAACCTACGGCACAGAAGAGCCACCAACTGCCCATTGTAGGCAACCCGCATCACAATGCCCCCAAGGTCAACGAGTGACTTACACTATGCATATCGCACCCACTCAGGAGGTGTAGTCTCTTCTAGGCAACTAGCCTCATACAGTCCATCGGACCTTTCTAATGCATGTACTATGCACTATTCACATTTCCAATTCATATCACATAATCGGGGTCCATATAATAATCTAGCAGTATTATTACTGTATTTTAATCGCGTAGTCATATTTTTCTTACGTTTTAAATCCAAAAATACTATTTTTCTCATTTTAATACTAAAATTGACTTTATTTTCCATATTTGCACACTAGTCCCTCAAAACTCATATTTACATATTAATTCCTCAAAAATTAATATTTACGTCATAGTCCCTCAAAAATTAATCTTTATGTAATAGTCCCTCAAAATTTTAATATTTATAAAAAAGTCCCTCATTAAATTCATATTTACAAATTAATCCCTCTTTTATAAAATATTAACAATTTGACCCCTCTAAAAATAATATTTACAAGATGACCCCTCTAAAAATAATATTTATAATATGACCCCTCTAAAAATAAGTATTTATACAATGCCCCTCGTTTTGATAAAATTTATAATTTAGTCCCTCTTTTATAAAAATTTGCGGTATAATTCCTCTAAAAATCAGTAAATGGTATTATTTTTCGTTATTTCTTTTCTTTACTACCCATAAAAATCATTTTACTTTGCTATACTCAAATTTTTCCTAAATTCATTTAAATCTCTCAGTTCCCATTTTAATTCATCAGTTTGAGGACTTTGGTCCTCTTTTCCATAGTATGGCCGTGAGCCTCTATACTCTTTGGAGTACTCATACAATCAGTTCATCATGTTATTCACATCCTAAATTACACATACAATCTCATGCTTTCATAATTACACATACACACATAATATCAAAGCTTTAAGCATTTTATCACACATGCAAGCATAGAAACACAATCAAACACAACACAAATACAATCAAAGCACATCAAATAATCGGTGAAGAACCCTTATGGATTTTTCACTGTACAAAACCATCCTCACACCACCAAAACTTGGTTGGTGAGGTTAAATCTCCCTCTTACCTCTTGAAGACAAGCTTTTCAAGCTCCTCTCCTTCTCCTTAATTTTTGTGTGGCTTACAACAATTCCTAACAATTCTAAAATAATTAGTAAAATCACAAACAAAGCTCAATAATAACAAACCATGGAACAAACATGACTTATAAAATCATAAACATGAATTTAAACTATAAAAACCAAAGTTTACCTCTAGGAAAGTAAGGTAAAAGTGGGATTTTGAAGCACTTAGGATGTGATTTTGGGAAAACTTTCTAAATGAAAAGTGTTTAGAATATTGTTTAACTTTAGGAAATGATGTGTGTGAAAATTATAGGTGATTGATAGTATATCTAGGTGTGTTAGCCGAACCACTCAAGGAAAATGGAAGAAAATGGTTGCTTGGTGTTCTTGAATTTTTAGAGAAAATATGAAAGCTTTTTGGGTGAGAGAGAAAATGAAATTTGTGAGAGTGAATTATGGAAGGCTGCTGCCGTGAGAGTGTAGTGAAATTAGAGGATTTACTTGCATCAAAATATCACCAATTGGATGCACATGGATGTGCACATGGCTTATGTCATTCACTTGACTTTCAAGGCTTTATGGATTGTTCAAGAATCATGTAGAATTCTCCTCCAAGCTACTGCAAACCGTGGGGCACTTTAGCATTTAGGGACTTTAATTTGTTTTAATTCAAGTCTAATTACTTGCTAATTGGTTAGTTAATTCATTAGGTTAAGTTTCCTAATCAATCTTAACTAATTTTCCAATTACATAACTAATTTATTAGACATATAATTACATATATTATAACCTCTAATTAATATTAAGATATTTAATTAGTAATTAGTTTATAACTAATTAAGTATTAATTTAGTTTACTTAACTTGCTAATTAGGCCATTAGATTAACCAAATTAGGTTTAATTAATTACTAATCAAATTCAAGCCACTATAATTGACTTCATCTTAGCCATTGAAATCATCTTGATTTCCTATCCATTGATCTCATCTACGGTGGATATTACTTAGTGGTTTTGTCAAGATTCGTTTTACACCATTAATCGGATCAACGGTTAAGATCAAAGCTTCTAAAACAAGCTTTACAATCTAATGGTTCACAAAGAAGTCTATGCTTCTTTTGTTGACTCTTTCTAATTGGTTTAAAAAGTCAAGCCACCTATTTTGACTTGTTTTTATTGGTTTAGATTTCTGTCTAGTCAAAATCGTTGACTGTTACACTAAACGTGGGCCCCACGAACTTTTTTGGGTCCACAAATAATTTTTCTACTATTTTAGAGACAGTGAATCTTGTTGAATAAAATAATATTATAATAATATAAAATTATTTTATTACACAGTTAAATCGTAAAAATTATAAGATTAATATATATATCAATCAGAATTGGGTTTAGTAAGATCCCCTAGCTCCAATTAATTATAATAATATTTTTTCGATCAAAAAAATTATTATTTTCTCGACTCGAAGCAAATAACACAAAATGATCAAAAATGATCTCTGAACAGACAAATTATTTTTATAACACACAGAAAATGTAAAACAGTGTAATTCTGCTATTACTATTCACATAGTCAGAATTTGGGGTGTTACAATTAGACAATTGTATGGGCAGTTGCGTTAATATCATTGGGAACTATACAACGGTACTTTGATTTGATTAAATATGCTTTTGAGCATTATACGGTGATACTGCCATGTGACGACATATGAATAAGATATAGTGTGTGATCAATGACAGTATATGTTTGAATCAGTTATCATGCATAGAAAAGCATATTCGCTTGATTTGTTAGGGCGTTTTATGCCTAAAGAATGAACAGGAACTTACAGGATAGTGGATCGTAACAGATCTTGGGGGATGTTTGGGTGTGGTGATTCACACGGTGGAGTTGTTACCACCCGTGATTATTATATCACGTAATACCCCTGGCTTGTGGACACTGATTCAACGCACTGGCAGACCTGGCAACACTATTGCTTTTCATGATCCAGTATAGACTATTTTTTTAGGGGGGACAAATCTTCTGGAACGTTCATCTTTGATCTTGAGTTAGCTCCATGGAGTAGGATCAGGTTGCATTGTGCGTAATGATGGTCCTTGTACTCATTGAGTATGTGCATAGTTAGTGTACACATTGTTCATAAGCATACTCAGCATTCACACTGTGGTGATATAATATTGTGATGGTATAATATTATTTTGAAATTATCATTATGTCTATTATTGTGCTGCAACTTTATTGGATTATTTACTTATTAAATGTCATGAATATATCTGCTGATTTTATATTAATCTAAGGTTTATATTTATGGAATGACATTGTTGTTTGTATCGTTCCTTTGCTGCCATATTGGTATGCGATGTAGGGGATTTCACCTCTTTGCTATTTTATTCTGTCTGTTTCTATTTTATGTCTACCTCTGTAAAGACGGTGATGGCGGCAAGGAAGGATCAGTTAGGTTTCTTTAGACTATAGTTTCTTGAAGGTGTTACTGCTTGGAGTGTCCATTGAGACTTAGAGTATATAGAGTATTATAGTGACATTACTTTGTTTATAAGTAGGACCCACCATGGGGTCATTACTTCTTCTTTTACAATTGTATATGTAGAGTTTATTTTACTTATTAGGGAGGATTCCGAGATATCTTTCACTTGGATTTCTATTCCGTCGAGACATTCTTGGCTAGGGAATTTGTCTCCTGACAAGGGCTTTTATCTTATTCAGTTATTTAAATTTGTGTTTCTCTAATTTTGTAAAGTTTATGTTATTCTGCGAAAAAGAAATTTTGAAACCCATATTTAAATGAAATTAAATATTTTATAACTTGGGAAATTAATTAATTATAAGGAGTTGGTTTAACATGTGATACCCTTCGGAGGGGGTGTTGCAGGAACAAACCCACATTTTCAAGCAGAAAATAAGGCGGTGCTGATTCGGAATTAGAATTTCCATGACCTTTTTGGATTTTGGAAGGCTAATCCTCCATCTTTTCGAGGATAGTACAATCCGACAAAGGCTGAGGAATGGCTGAGGGAGATAGAGAAAACCTTTGATGTGATTGGTTGTACAGACAACTAGAAAGTATCTTTTGCCTCCTATATGTTGAAGAGGGAGGCAAAATATTGGTGGAATAATGCCAGAAGATTGATGGAAGCAGCGGGAACTCAAATTACATGAGAAGTATTTAGAACAACCTTTTCGGATAAATATTTCCCAAAGAATTTGCAAGATGAAAAGGAATTAGAGTTTCTAAAGCTTGAATAGGGAAATATATTAGTGGGACAATATGTAGCTATGTTTGAGGAATTGTCTAAAATTTTCTCCTACTTTAGGTACAATCTAGATGAGAATTAGAAGTATGTAAAGTTTGAAGTTAGATTAAGAGATGACATAAAAAGGGCTATAAGGCCTTTTGAGATTTGAGATTTTCCCACATTAGTGAATAAATGTAAAATTATAAAATCTAATGACTCACTTCCAGAAAATGAAAAGGATGGATGATAGATTTAAAAAAGGTACTCCATGGCCCAAGTACCAGCAAGTATAGCATATTTTTCCCACATTGTATGATTAATCAGGTAATATGCTATACTTGTGGCAAATCGGAGCACTATGCCAGAAACTGCCCTCAGAAGCAAGGAGCAATGCCCACTATCAGACCCCAAAACAAAGGAAGGGTGTTTACTTTGAGTGGCAAAGAGAAAACTCAATCCCCTGATCTCATACAAGGTAAATGCATAGTTAAAGACAATCTTTTAACTGTATTGTATGATTCAAAAGTATCTCACTCCTTTATATCTTATGATTGTGTGAAGATGTTGGATTTTCTTGTTTCAAAACTACCTTATGGCTTATCAGTTTCCACACCTATAGGAAAACTAATGATAACTTCCCATGTATGGCTAAATTATTGTGTAACAGTAGAAGAGTTATTGGATAAGAAATTTATTAGACCTAGTGTATCACCATTGGGAGCACTAGTGCTCCTAGTGAAGAAGAAGGATGGTAACATGAGGTTGTGTGTAGATTATAGATGACAAAATAAGGTAACCATCAAGAATAAATACCCATTGCCTAGAATAGACGATTTGATGGATCAATAAAGAGGGGCTACAATGTTCTCAAAGATTGATTTAAGATCTGGATATCATCAAGGATATCCTTAAAACCACCTTTAGGGATAAGTATGGACATTATGAATATCTTGTAATGTCCTTTGGTTTAACAAATGCACCTATAGTATTTATGGACTATATGAACAAGATTTTAAGTCAATATATAGACAATTTTGTGGTTGTCTTTATAGATGATATTTTTTTCTATTCAAGGACAATTGAAGAACATAAAGAACACTTTAGGATAGTTCTAGAAATCCTAAAAGAAGAGGAATTGTTTGCCAAATTGGCAAAATGTGAATTTTGGATGAAAGAGGTGCAATTTTTTGGGCATGTGATATCTCAAGGAAGGATATCAATAGATCCTAGCAAGATAGAAGTTGTGGTGCAATGGGAAAGACCTACTACTGTAACTGAGATTAAGAGCTTCTTAGGACTGGCTAGCTACTATAGGAGGTTTATAAAGGGATTTTCTCAAATAGCTTTAACTTTAACTAGATTAACTAGGAAAGGTAGCTTATTTGAATGGACACAAGAATGTGAAGATAGTTTCCTAGAATTGAAAGAGAAATTGACCACAACACCTATTCTAGTAATTCCAAATCCATAAGAAAACTTTGAAGTATATTGTGATGCTTCAAAGAAAGGATTAGGATGTGTTTTAATGCAAAATGGACAGGTAGTTGCTTATGCTTCTAGGCAACTAAGACCTCAGAAAGAAAACTATCCTACCTATGATTTGGAACTAGTAGTTGTTGTGTTTGCATTAAAAATTTGAAGACATTACTTGTATGGAGTCAAGTTTGAAGCTTTTAGTGACCATAAGAATTTGAAATATTTCTTTGATAAAAAAGAATTGAATATGAGGCAAAGAAGATGGATGGAGTTCTTGAAAGATTATGATTTTGAATTAAAATATCATCTGGGTAAGGATAATGTAGTGGCCAATGCACTTAGTAGAAAACTTCTACATGAATCCTGAATGATGAAATGGAGCTTTTAGACAACTTTAAGAATTTGAGTCTAGTAGTGACTGTGTCACCACATAGTCTTTGTATGATTAGATTGGACATCAATAATGATTTGAAGACTCAAATCAAAGAAACTCAAGAAAAGGGTGAGGCCTTAAAAGAAATAAGTGAACAAATGTTATTGGGGAAACAAAAGGAATTTAGTAAGACAAATGATGGAACAATCATGTTTAGGAATAGACTTTACATCCCAAAGAAAACTGAAATCAAAGAGAAAATCTTGGTAGAGACCCATAAAAGCAAATAGACCATCCATCTAGGAACAACAAAGATGTATCAAGAGCTTAAGAAATTGTTTTGGTGGTCCAAGATGAAAGAAGATATAGCTGATTATGTGTCCAACTGCTTAACTTCTAAAAAGGTTAAGATAGAACACCAAAAACCTTCTAGACCCTTGCAACCATTAGAGATCCCATTAAAGACCCAGTCAGGCCATGATGCAATATGGGTTATAGTTGATAGATTAACAAAATCTGTGCACTTTTTGGCAATAAGAGCTAACTCTCCACTGGATATATTAGCTCAGTTGTATATACAAGAAATAGTTAGATTGCATGGGATTCCCTCAAGTACAGTATATGATAGAGACCCCAGGTTCATATCTAGATTATAGGGAGCTTTATAAAAAGCTTTTGGAAGCAAGTTGAACTTCAGCACAACTTACCATCTGCAAACTGATGGACAAATTGAAAGAACTATCCAGACCCTAGAAGACATGCTTAGAGCATGTGTGTTTGAATAATAGGGTAGTTAAGATAGGTTCTTACCATTAGTGGAATTTGCCTACAACAACAGTTACCACACCAGCATAGGAGTGGCACCTTATGAAGCTTTGTATGGTAGAAAATGTAGATCACCTCTATATTGGTATGAAACAGGAGATCAAACTGTCCTAGGTCCAGAACTGCTACAACAAACCACAAAACAAATCAAGATGATCAAGGATAGGTTGTTATCTACCTAAAGTTGGTAAAAGAGTTATGCAGATATGAGGAGTAGGCCTCTAGAATTTGAGGATGGAGAACATATTTTTTTGGGAATCATTCTTACTAATGGGGTTGGTAGAGCTTTAAAATCCTAAAAGTTAAACCCTTAGTTTCCTGGTTCCTTTCAAATTCTAAAAAGAATTAGATCATTTGCTTATCATATAGCTCTTCCACCCAGTTTGTCAAACCTTCATAATGTTTTCCATGTTTGCTAACTTAGAAAATATAATCCATATCCTTCACACATATTGAAAAATGAATTAATACAATTAAGGGATGATTTAACTTATGTAATCAAGCCTGTAAGGATCATGATAGAAGAGTCAAAGAGCTTAGAGGAAAATGGATTCCATTGGCGAAGGGATTTGAGATGGGGTTGACTCAGAGGAGGAGGCCACATAGGAGCTAGAGTCCACCATGATGTGAGATTATCTAGAGCTTTTTGTATCAGGTAAATAAATTTTGAGAACAAAATTTTTTAAAAGAGGAGAAAAATGTAACATCCTTCTAACCTACTATAATTATTGTTATGAAAGTTCAATAACACTTATGTGAGTAGCTTGATAATTTTGGTGAGTTTCTAGGTTAGTTTAAGTATGATGCTACAACACAGAATGTGAAAAATAGCTCATATTAACTTATAACTTGCCATAAATAGCTTAGATGATGAAAATAAATATGAAAAATTTATTTCTAAATCATAGATAATTAGAATGCGTTGTGGTAAATTTTAGAGAAGTAACTGAATTAGTTTGGTATTTCTAGTAATACAAGATAAATGTTTAAAGGGCAAATTAAATAGGAAAGTAGCTTGGAAAATTATGAGATTTTGTGGAGATATCAAATAAAGGATGAATAATATTTTGGAAAAGAGTACATGTTAAGGTAAAATACTTGTAAGCCTATTAGCTTAATTCCTTAAGTTTTACTTAACTTTAGGAAGGGTAATAGACCTTAAGTGATAGTTAATATAATATGGAAAATTATGGAATGATGAGTATAAGGACTAAATGAAGTCCTAAAATTTTCTATAACACTTTTTGTAACACCCTCAATATCATGTTAGGCTTGTATATGGTTACATAGGTGGCCTAATACTTGTTTGACATGCCTATGAAGTTTTGTGATAAACTGAGTTAGTTTAGGCATTTTGCTACATCACAGAAGGTGGAAAGTGGCTTAAAATGACTCAGATAATGACTTTAAAGGCTAAGTTAAGGGAAAAAGATATGAATAATTTGTTTCTAGGTCACAAATGAGCTAGGTATATTGTAGTTAAAGTTCGAGGATAATCAAAGTTAGTTTGTTATTTTTAAGCATATTAGTTGTGTGTTTTAATGTCGGATTAACTAGTAGCAGATATGGAAGGATGAGATAATGGTGAAACAATAACTTAGATGAATCCTAGGATTTATTCTAATGTTGTTGAAAGTTAGGAAACTTAATTCTATGAGATTAAAGTATTCCTAAGAGGTATAAAGTTTCTGAAAACCATGGAAGTCAAGTTAGACTTCTCTTCCTCATTTCTCACGGTTGATGTAACACCCTCCCTAGGGCGCCACATTTATACATGAAAACATCTATCCTTAAACAAACGTGGAAAAATATTCCTTCTTAGAAAATACAGATTATAAATTTTCTTTTCAAAAGCGTAAACATAAACAACACAGAATATAACATACTAAGTATTACACACCAAAAGAATATATACAACAGTGGCATGGATCATAGTCCACCTAATAATTTATAAATTTATACACAAAAGACATAAGCAGTAGTTTAACAAAACATCGACTAGCCTAAGTCTAGAGACCTAGGAAGCGAGATCTTCCCCGGGACCCTCCATTGGATCCTCTTCGGACTCCTCTGTTGGTTCCTCCTCTTCGAACTCCTCTCCAGCCAAACCTCTCAGCAGTGGTAGAAGCTCGTGGATAGGAGTTCTAGCGGATGATACCACAGGGTCCAGATCCTCTCTAGGGGTGTAATGCAAGTCACCCCACAGCTCCCTAATAGGCATGAAGAACTATAGACGCACAAAAACACTAAGAGAGAAAAAGGGAACCCCATCACGGGTTCTACTAATAGACAAAGTCAATTCCCCTACATATCTAATCCGTTCAAGGCCCCAGTCGATGCGCCATGCGTCTGCGCCTCCGTGGAATAGAACTCTAACAAAACCAATGGAATCTCTACGAGCAGCCATCCAAAAGCAAGACAATGAAAAATTGTAAACCTTCCTCTTCTTCCCTTAATCTTTATCAACAAGAACACATAGAACAGAAAAATAGATAGGATAACAATACCTCTACATCAATACCAGTATGGTAGTAAGAGACAGCAACATTAGTAAAATCACAGAGTGCATAAATAACAATTATAGTCATAGAATTCTCAGCAGGCATTATAATAATGTATCAACAGACAATTCCACAAAGTAATAGCAGATAATTTTGTAGTATAAATGTATCATAATAAAATGCTCAATGTCTATGTGAATGCACAATGGACTGACATCTACTCCATGGAGTTTAAACTAACATTGGAGAGAATGATCAGGGAGTCAATGCCTGTATATCGTTAGCCTCAAATCATGTGCTTCTCAATATAATCAATATGAGCAACATTGCTATACAAGACACTCTCAACCGGATAGGGAATATGATAGTGCCTGGTCGAGATCGTCGGTACATTGCACAGTCACCACGGCCTAGTGGAGTTATCAACTGTCCACATGTGGGATACTCGCGCCCCAACGCCCCCAAGTTCAACTAGTGAACTACACTACACAATTCCCACCCGCACAAGGGTGTAATTAATCTCCTAGGCATACAGCCTTAACAACAAGTCATTCTTACTTTCACAATGCATGATCTCATGACAATGATCAATAGTATTCATAACAACAAAAGCTCCACCAAGAGGAGCCACCATAGGGCTTCAATCAATCACTGACATTCCCTGGTCTAGTACGTCGGGCCATTAGCACAAAGCTATTATATTCCGTCACAAGGTATCTTAATTGCACAAGTTCAAGAACCATCTTTGCACTTTTAACTTTAATTAAAATACTTTCAAGAATTAATATAGAAATTTGCTCTAATATTAAAACTCTCCTAGTTAAGTTCCTCTAAGTAATACTTCTTCACATTTTTCATGAAAAACCTAAAAGAAAACTACATTATTTTAATCTCACCAATTCATTTCCTTTTTCTCTTAAGCCCTAAAAGTACTCTAAATTTTTATGATCTCACTTTCTAGCTTATTTTCCCTCTCAAAGCCGAAATCTCTTTCTAACTAAGTAGCCAAGATTTGTTTTTTCCACTCCTTCATTGTTGTGAAATTCCTAATTCAACTTTATTTTTATTCAGGCTTCCAAATTCCAAATCAATACAAAATTTTCTCTTGGATCTCCTTTTTGGGTCTCTTGGCCGTGAGCTCTCTAGGGTTCTTGGGCCTAAAAAATTTTTATTTTCCCACAAGGATTTCAAACAACCAATAAATATCAAGCATCAAAGTTTCCATTCCATCAAGGTCATAGACAACATCAAACCACAAAATCACATAGGTTACAAATTTATAAAAATCACCAAGAGTTAAACAATCAAGTGAAGAATCCTCACATGGATTCTCCACTCTCAACACAACAAAACGTCCCTCACCACCATGAAAGGTTGATGAGAGTAATCTTCCTCTTACTTTGGAGGATAACCAACCACCTCTTGAATATCTCCTTCAAACAAGCTTTCTCCTCCAAGAGGCTCTTGAAAACAAAAATGATATACCAAAGAATCAAAATTTTAAGCTTAGAAAAGAATGATCATGATCTTAGAAAGAAGAAAAGAAAGAAGAATGAAGATGGAGAAATTTTTACCTTAGGAGTCTTCAAGCCCTAACTTGAAGAAATACTTGAAAAATGATGAACAAGTTAAGATCTTCACACCAAATGGTCTTAGAAAGAGGTTTAGATGTAGGAAATGTAGATGAGTGAAATCAAAGAAGATGAGAGGGTGGATTTGTGAGTGTGGCTGTGAGCTAGAGGAAGGAAAATGAGAGAAGAAAATGAGAGAAAACAAAGTGTGTAGCTTTTTGGGTGAAGAGAGAGAAATGGATAGAAAAGTGATGAAATGAAAATGAGATAAAACTTACTCTAGAAGCCTCCTTTCTCTCTCCATAGTCGTGCACTCATCTAGGGAGGAGGAGCTAAGCTTCCTCAACAAGCTTCACAAAACTTTCTTGAGAAGCTTCTCCCCTTGGTCCAAAAGTCAAAGATGATGTCATGTGGGTGATGTCACATGGATGATGTCATAAAAGTGACTAGCTAGAAACAATTCTACTAGATTTTTATTACAAACTATTATCCAATAGGCAAAAGTTACAGTTCACAAAGCTGGTATCTATTGTCCAATGGATAATAGATTGTACCCAAATTTTATCTGCTAGATAAAATCTCAGACAGTGAAAACTTTGAAAACTGTCTCTGGCTTCGGGTTTAGTAAGATCTCCCGGCCCCAGTTTAATAGTCCAAATTTTTTTGAAAATAATATTAAAATAATCCATATAAGCCAAATAATTCATAAAAATTCACATAAATTCATAACAACATAGATAACATAGATAAACCAAAAACAAGAGAAAGTTGGGGCATTACAGTTGAAGCAGAAAATAGAGAGGAAAGAAGAGAGAAAGAATGGGGACAAAAGAAAGAAGAGAAAAAGGAGAAGAAAGAACGGGAAAGGGAAAAGACAAAGGCCAAGCTTAAAGATCATCATCCATATAAGAGGTAGGGGTGTTTGTTCCTTTATTCTCCTACTCCTTTCTTCATGTATGATGCTTGTAAGTTAGGTTAGAATAATGGGTTTTTAGAATGAAAGGTTAGTATACATGTAACACCCCAATTTTTGGGTAAAAGACCGATGTATCCTTATTCTTATTTTTTCGTATGAAATACTGATACATATATCTTGTCTGTTATTTTATTTGACCGTTTTGAGTGTTTTGCTTCGTGATGGGAAAAAATGGAAAAATGACCATTTCATCCCGAATGTCTTGTTTTTGGTTTTTCTACATGATCGGTGTTTGATATTGTGTCTGTGATTTTATTTGGACTTTTTGTGAGATTTGCTCAGGAGACGAGGAAAATAATAATTTTTACGGTCGGAAAAATATTATTTTAATTAATTAGAGTTGGGGGATCTTACTAAACCCAATTGATTGATATATAAATTAGTTTCGTAACGTGTGATAAAATAATTTTTAGTATTATTTTATTCCTCAAGTATAAATTTTGACAATGATGGACGATCATTGTGTGTGGGACCCACGTATAAATAAAGTAATCAATAGAAACAAGAAACTTTTAATAAAGAGAAGTCAACAAAAGTAAAACCATTTTGGACCATTAGATTGAATCTTGGTGGATAAGCTTGAATAATGACCATAGATTTGATGAATGGCTAGGATTGAATCTTGGTGGATAAGCTTGAATGATATAATAGATTTGATGAATTAGGATTGAATCTTGATGGATAAGCTTTGAAGATGACAATGGATTTGATCAATGGATAGGATTTAAAGATGAATCAATGGCTAGGATTAAGTCAAAAGTTGTAGGTTTGACTTTAGATTGATTTAATTAAGCTTAGTTTGACTAGATTAATTACTTAATTTGTAAACTAATTAAACTAGTTTAGTTATAAAATAATCATAATCTAAATATTAATTAGATGTGCTAATATTGTTTAGAGATTATAAAATATGTAATTATGTGTCTAATTAATTAGTTATGTAATTAGATAAATAATTAAGTAGACTAGTTTAATTCTTAACTAATTATAATCTAAATGTTAATTAGATATACTAATATTAATTAAAGGTTATGATATATGTTAGTATATGTTAGATATATTAGTCATAAGATTAAAATGCTAATTAGGATTTAATTAGATATTTGACCAAATAAATTTTCCTAATTGACTAACATGTAATTAAAACAAATTAAATACTTAAAATGGACTTGGAGGATACGGTTGGGCAGCAGCCTTTAGGGGCTTATTGGACAAGTTTTACAAGCTTCTTAAGCACTACAATAAAGACCTCATCTCAACCATTGAAGGAATGGAGGGTTAGGATAGTTTGCATGTGATTAAATCACTTAAACTCACCCAAATTTTCCACACGGAAGAAGTAACATGGCAGCGAGCTTTGAAATGAGTGGATAAGGATGCAATAAAGTCCTTATTTTATCACCACAATTATTCACGAAGGTTAGCTAGACTTTTCACTCAAAATGAGATAAGTTTCAAGTGAATTTGCTCACTTTTCACGTGTTAAAATACAGTGGGCAGCTGATTTATGACTTTTTTCTTCACTTTTATTTCCCAAAAATATAAGCCATTACCTCCCAAAATATACACGGTTAGCAGCCTCCCAAAACCCATTCATTCTTCACTTTCCTACTTACCTAATATAAGCTTATTTTCTCTCAAAGTTCAAGGAAACTCACGCATCCTCCTCTCCCATTTTCTTTCTTTCCATTCGGTCTTCACTTCCAAACCACACCATCCAATCTTTAATCCTTCATCTCTTGATTTTATTTTAATTCAAGTTGTGCTTTAACTATTTCTTCTCCTATTTTCTTCTCTTTTATTCGGTCAATATCTCAACCCACATACTCACTCCTTATAATTTTTATCAACACCATTACCTAAAGCCTAACACCATTCTAAGCAATTTTTATTCTCAAGGTTTTGCTAAAAAAAAACCACTCTAGCTAGTCCAAACTCAAGCTTTTTGCTTACTTCCCTAAAGGTGAGTTTTGATTTCTTTGGTTTAAATCTTGATTTTTAATATTTCTAACCATGATTGTTCCAAGGTTTTTCCATATTAAACCTTGTATGAGTTTTTACTAATTGTTTTAAATTGTTAGGATTTTGTTTGGAGGCTACCCGAAATTTCAAGGAGAAGGAGGAGACTAACCGGTTATTTTGCTTCAAGAGGTAAGAGGGAGATTACCCTCATCAACCATGTGTTGGTGGTGAGGAATGTTTTTGTCTGTGTATGAAGAATCCATGAGGATTCGATTTGTGTAATTGTGGTGGTTTGAATTGTTGTGGCTTGTGTTAATTATTTGATTATTTAAGTATTTTTCGGTTGGTGATTTATTTATTTTTATATGCATGATTATAGCTTTAGAATATTTTGCATGCCTATAGTGTTGAAATATGTGGCATATGTATTGTATGTGTTATTATAATGTTAGAAATGCATGAGCATTCCAAAGCATGCAAAACCCTAGGTTCGGTCATACCATTGAATGGAAGGAATTAAGGTGATTTACAATGTTTTTAATGAATATCAAGTGAATTCAATGAATTAGAACAAAGAAATGAATTTTTGGAATTTTATTTATACTATGAGATTTCGGCCAACATGCCAAAAAGTGAGAAAAATTGGATTCTAAATAATCTAAGGTAAGTAAGCATGTTAAAGGAAATTTTATCAAAATGTTTTGATTATTAAAAATGAAATGGTCGAATTGAATCTTAGAAACTAATTTAAGTATTGTTAGTATTTACAAAGATTATACATTAATTTGAAATATTTTAAAGCTTGAAAAAAAAATATTTTAAATGGTTTTAAATTGCTTAATAATTTTGTTTATTAGTCAAAAAAAGCTTGAGAAAATAGAGAGGAAAACGGAAAAGAAAATGAGAAAAAAGGGGACAAAAGAAAGAAGAGAAAGAGAAAGAAATTATATTTACGCGATTGGAAATGTGATATATAAGACGACAAATTTTGAAAATAAAATAAAATTTCTAGCGATTGACAAAAGAAGAAATCATCCATATATAGAAGTTATGTTAGTGGGTGCGGGGTGGTTTATGAAAAAGATTCCTTTATTCTGCCTAGGGCATTTACTATTCTTTTTGACATTATTTGATGCGTTTTTGTGATTATTTAAAGTTTGATGGCATTTTTATAAATAATGAAAAGTTTTGGCATTTTTGTATAGAATAAGTTTGGGTTTTTTTTAGAATTTTTGTAAAAAGGAAATTAGCATTGAAACGAGGACATGTGATTTAATCATGAAGATGAGTGATTAGAGAACTTGTATGAAGGTTCTCGTATGTTTATAGATCATGTTTAGGATTGACAACAAATGTTCTTACTTCAAGTTTTGAAATCATGCTTTGTAGTCGAGGGTTGAGATTTGGTTTGACACAAAGTAAAACTCACAAAAGTTTTTCGGGGTAGCCAAAGCTATAGACACAAAGTTTTGAGACTAATAGAAGTCTCAACTCAATTGTGTCACATTGTATATGTTTATATGTGGTACAATATTATCTTTTATCTGTGATCGTTTGCCTATGATCTTTTATTTGGGATATTATATGTTGATATTGCATTTAATCTTTATTCTATATTATTATGATTTATTGTTATGGCATTGTATATAGTGTGAATTGTTATATCTATCCTGGTAATGTTATTGTGGTTTATTCGATTACAATATATGCTTATTAGAATTAATTGTAAATCGATAATATGACTAAATTCATGTATTATTTGTGTGTATGGAATGATCTAGTGCATGGCCGCTGGTAGGCACTAGTAGTGACGCCGCAGAAGTAATCTTCCAAGTTTCAACATGATCTGGTTGGTGAAGAAATGGAATTTTTTTAGGTTGAGAGCGTTTTAATTTATTGTTGATTATTTTGTGATGTATATGGCATATGTATCGTGTTTCAACATGATACAGATTGGTGAAGAAATGGAAATGTTTTATTCTTCCTCGTTAGTGTTAACAGGTGCTAAAGCTAGGAATACGTTCTAGTGTATATGGTGCATTGTTACTCTTAATTTTTGGTAAGTTTATATTTAAACGAAAAAGAAATTTTAAAATTTGCATTTTGAAACTCAAGCTTTTATAAAATAATTATAATTGGTTTAAGTTTTTATTTTAAAATGTGCGTTGGTGCATCATGAAGATGAGTGATTAGAGAACTTGTGAGGTTCTCGCGATCATGTTTAATTGACTCAGATATTTTTTCTAAATTCCATAGAAATCGATCGGTCCGGTGCAAGCTTAGCGCCAAGCGATGCGCAAAGCTAGGAATACGTTCCGAGTGCCGGCTTGAGCGCCCAATGACTAGATATTTTTCTACGTGCAAGGCAGCGTCAAAGCTTGAGCCCAAAAGCGCCCAAAACAGAATTTCACAAGATTTTTACCTTTTTGTAATAAAGTTTCCTACTTATTAGGATCCCTTATTTATGCCTTTTTAAGAGTATTGAGACACTAATAGGGGTATTTGTTAAAGAGAAATACCATCTAGTATACGAGGGAAAGTAAGGAGACCTTGTGCATCCATTAGTTATGGATTACCATAGATAGGTGTCTAGTTCCGTGAACAACATAGTGTTGCATTAAATATCATTTGTGGGGTGATGAAGAGGTGGGATACTAGATACAAGTATACTAAGTTTGTTTGGTAATAGTGGAGTGTCATAGTGCATGAAGGGCTCTCGTAGAGTTAAGGTGGAGCTAGTAATGCAAGGATAGACTTAGTATGGAGTTATTGTGGTGTTTATGTAAGAGTTATACATAACTCCAAATTCTTCACACATACTTGCTATTCCTAAGTAGTAGAATGTAATGGGCCAGTTTACTTATTACTAAGTAGGTTAAGGAAGTAACATATTCCCTCCCTACCATAGAGAGGAATAGTTAAGTTCCATGACATTGCATACACACTAACATACACTTTTCTTTGAGCTTAATCATACATAACATAATCATTGCATCTCTTAGTAATTGTTTATATATGTGGTTTATGTTTCTTTTATGCATATGTTGCATTCGCCTTTAGTGACAATTGTATGGGCCAATGTCTTATCTGTGGAACATAGTTTGTTTTGGTAATGAGTAGTAACTTATATACCTGTTGCGAACATGTTTCTTTGGTTCATGGGTTGTTTATTCCTTGCGAATATTACAATTGCTGGTATTGGAATGCTATTACTGAGAATTATGATTTCTTGCCCCGTGTGTTGCCATGTAAATCTAGGAGGAAGCTCTTCGAAAGGAAAGAAGAAAAAGTATGAAGTTTAGAGTAGTTTTTATACTTAGTAGTTAAAGCTTGTATTTATTTACACTATTTTGAGTTCATTTAAAAAGTTTATGTATTACAATGTACCCTTTTGAGGTAATGATGTATATAAATATATATATATATAACTTTTAGTTTCCACAAGGCTCTCCATTATTATTTGTTTAAATGATATGGATTAGTTTGATATTTAAGATAGAAGTAGCATAGCTAATACTGCTTATCCAAGTATATGCTAGGTATACTAGGTTATCGATATTAGGTTGTTACATTATGGTATCAAAGCAGTTCATTCTGTTGAGCTGGGCTATAGACTGACTATGCTTAGGCATGTTAGGAAATTTTACTTTGAGTTGTGCATTTCTAGTCTATTGTGTGAGATGTTTGAAAAGAATTGCATGACTTGTCTTAAGTTGGATTGTTATTAGCTACTATTGCACGGTTACATGATATTGAGACTGATCAACTCAATATGTATTATTTTGTGTGTACAAGAAACTATGACACCACTAAGGCGAACTTGTGAAGCCAGGAACTCAGCTAGGGAAGGTACGGATATGGCCGAGGTCGTGATGGAAATGGCCAATGCGATGTGAGAATAGACGACCATAATTGCTAACACTATGAGGAAGAAGGAAACTACAACTATAAGGATATTTGAGCAAATGAGGAATAATCAACCTACACAACCAGAGCAACCTCATCCAGCACAAGTAGTACAAGTGGAAAGGAACCAAAATTTCCAAGACTTGGCTGCATTTAGACAAATGAAGCATCCACCTTTCAATGGTGAGTACGACCCAGTGAAAGCAAAAGGATGGCTGAATGAGATGGAGAAGATTTTTGAGGTGATGGTTTGTGCTGATAAGCAGAAAGTTTCTTTTGCCTCTTTTATGTTCCAAGAAGAGGCAAAGTATTGGTGGAAGAGTACCATGAGAGTAATGGCGGCACCTAGAGCTCAGATGACTTGGGAGGTGTTTAGAACAAATTTCTTGGAAAAGTATTTTTCACAAACCTTGCATGATAGAAAGGAGGTGGAATTTATGAAGCTTGAGTAGGGAAGCTTGTCAGTGGGCCAATATGTGGCCAAGTTTGAAGAGTTGTCATAGTTTTCTTCTTATTTCAGACATAACCTGAATGAAAACTAGAGGTGTGTGAAGTTTGAGTTTGGTCTGAGAAATTATATCAAGAAGGAGATTAGGTCCTTGGAGATTAGAGATTTTTCTTCGTTGGTCAACAAGTGCAGAACAATAAAAGGACTTGATAGAAGACCTATAGTGGACCAAGAATCTCAAGCCTCTCAGAAGAGGAAGCATAGTGATCAAAAGTTCACAAAGGGATATAAATGCAAACAAGGTTAGATAGAGTCAAAGGGGGCTCGGTGCCTTAAGCATGGAAGGAAGCATGGTGACAAACCTTGCTTAGCGGGGCAATCAGTGTGCTACAAATGTGAGCAACCTGGGTAATATGCTAGGGAATGTCTACAAAAAGGAGAAGCACAACTAGATAACAGACTCACAGCTTCGAGAAGAGTTTTTATCTTGCAAGGCAAGGAGACAATACAAACTTTTTGTTTTGGAAAAGGTTAGTTTATGTGCATAATTTTGTTTCTTTGAGATTTAGTCGTACTTGTTTTAAATGTGAGTTGCATGGGACTTCTTACATTAGGTAAACTGTAACACCCTCGATAACTTGAAAGGCTTGTATATAGTTACAGAGGTAGCCTAATACTTGTTTGACATGCTTATAAAATTTTGTAACAAATTGAGTGAGTTTAGGCACCTTGCTGCAACATAGAATATGGAAAATGGCTTAAAATGACTCAGAAAATAACATAAATTGCTTAGATGAGAGAAATAAATATGGATAATTTATTCCTAGGTCACAAATGAGCTAAGTAGGTTATAGTTTTGAGAGTAAATATAGTTAGTTTGGTATTTTTAAGAATACTAGTTGTGTGTTTTAATATCAGATTAACTTGTAGCAGATATGAAAAAATAGGAAAATGATAAAATTGGGATTTTGATGAATCCTAGGATTTATTTTAGTACCTACGGAGAAACTTGATTTAACAAAATCTAAGTGTTCCTAAGAGATGTAAAGTTTTAGCCAAATATCTAAGTGACTTTATGAGGCACTGTTCTCATCTTTCTTTCTTCAACCATTTTCATTGACTTTCTTACCCTCAATTCTCTCTTTTCTCAGGTAAAGGCAGCAAGAAATAGTAGAAGAAAATAGAGAAACAACAAACGAAAGAGAAAGAAGAAGAAAAGGAAAAAAAGGAAGAGGAGGAAAAAAGGAAGATCAAAGGCAAGGCCAAAGTTTGAGTTTCACGAGCAAGAGGCAGGGGTGTTTGATTTCATCCATTTCCCTTTCGCCTTTATCTTGATTTCTTGGATTACTTGATGAGTTAAAAAATGGGTTTGGATGAGTTTAGTGAACTAGATGATTGTTCTTGCTGCTAGGTTAAAGTAAGTTTCTTCTTAGCTTGGTTGAGGCTTGGTTTATAGTTTTAATTCCATAGAATCCCTTGTTTTTACTTGAGTTGTTAGTTAAGAAATAGGTTTAGGTGGAGATTGATTCTTTAATCCACCATGCTTGAAGGAGTTAAGAGGTTATAAGTGTTTTACAGTAAGATTAGAGACCTTGATTGAGGTTAGAAATCCTCTAAGAAATGTTTTTGAGGGTAGAACTTGGTTAGAAACCAAGTTTTATGCAAAACACATTATGCTAAACATTTCTGGTGTGATATGGCCCAGATAACCAGTTATGAAAGTGCATTACCGATTATATGGAAGTTGCAGGACAGGTGTTGTTTGCTAAATAATCGATTATGTTGTGTAGGCTAATCGGTTATTGTTGTGTGGCAGAAAGTTTTCTAGTTCAATAATTATTTAGCAAAGATGACATAATTGTTAGGAATTACAGATACAACACGTAGTGGAAAAACAAAATTCCTACCAAGGATCCATGCCAAAAGAGGACCATAATCCGTGTTTTTTAGAGTTTACCTCTTGAAGCAAGATGGAAAAATGATCAAGCAAATCACAAGCACTGCAACAACAATGACGCCTCTATGTTATCCACATGAACAAACTTAAAAAATGTCCAACATCCACAATCTTGGAGTTCGAGCTCTCTGCCACAGTGCTAGCTACAAAGAGAAGAGAAACTTGTTACTCTCTTACTCACTGTTTCTGTCAAGTGCGGCTAGGGTTTTTTATGCATGCCTTGACAGCCCTTTAGCAATGCTATTTATAATAGCTGCTGCCTTAAGTGAGTGAGAGCAGCAGCAAGGTAAGCTGTGCAACCTTAGACTTATCTGTTATGAGTTTGGCCTATGATTGAATCCCAGTCCAACTTAGATCCTTATTGCTCCAACTAAGTCTATTCTAAGTGTGCGACCCTATAGGTTCTGATGACATAGGCAGCGATATTAAAATCTCATTTTAATATTACAAGTAGTGAACGATATCTAGTAACACATCATTGCTACCCAAGTAATGAGAATGTCAGTGATTTGACATAACCTTTCTGTGATTAACGTTACCGTGTAGTTTAGTCCCTTTGTCCAGATATCTAGATTGAACACAAGGCATGGAATGTGTCACCCTTGTATAGTTCAAATTTCTGTTTCCTGATACTCGAGTGGACGTAGTGATAACAAATGAGATTAGTATCTCATATTGACCCATTTGAACATGGCCATGCATTTCATAGTCTCACTCAATCAAGGGGCCCGAAGATATCACTCCTGTTATGTACGAAGGACAAATATCATCTAGGTCACTCACATCCCTCCACATGATTTGTAGTATGTCCAATAACTAACTTTATAATTACCTTGTTACAGATGACATTTGATGGCATTAAAACACAACTCATGTAGGAATCGTAGTGATTTCAGGTCAAAGAACCACTTACACCATTTTCATTATGAGAATCGCTTATGACACTCACGTAACGATCCACACAACATTCTCATGGCGGCTCAGTCCAATACATCATTACACTAATATGTACCCATGTGAAGACTTGATATCTCATGTCCATGACCCGTGAGATGTGGCCGTCAATCTACGCACATACTAGTCTTAATGCATTATTGTCGTCCTGATTAACATTAATACTTGACTAGGGACATTTAAGAATAGTGTTCTATTTCTATCCAATAGGATCTCATGATCAAGTCATCCATTTGATGTCCTATGACATAAAACTTACTATTTTAAGGACTTTATTATGTATATCATAAATAACACAATAAATGAAATGCCTCATATATTAAATAAATAGCATAATACAATGTAAGCTAGTACAGTCAAAATAAATTGGCCTCTTGGGCATACACTAACATTCTCCCACTTATATTAGAGCCAATCAGGCATATGTCTAATGCCTAAAGATCTAGAGTGATCCTCATATTTTTCCTATGCAAGAGACTTTGTCAGTGGATCTGCAATATTATTATTTATTGGTACTCTACATATATTCACATCTCCTCTATCGATGATCTTATGAATGAGATGGAAGTGCCTAAGTATATGTTTAGGTTGCTAGTGAGATCTAAGCTCCTTAGCTTGTGCAATGGCTCCATTATTATCACAATAGAGGTTCACTAGGTCCATAATGCTAGGAACTGCACCAACCTCAGTAATGAACTTCCTGATCCAAACGGCCTCCTTTGCTGCATTAGAGGTAGCAATATACTCAGCCTTTGTGGTAGAATCGGTGATTGTCTCCTCCTTTGAGCCATTCCAGCTCACAGCCCCACCATTCAGGAAAATAAACAAAACTCGATTATAATTTGGATTCATCCTTATCGGTCTGGAAGCTAGCATCATTGTAACCCTTTACAACTAGTTCTTCCTCGACTACATATGCCAAGAACAAATCCTTTGTCCTTCTCAAGTACTTAAGGATGTTCTTGACAACAGTCTAGTGACTCTCACCGGGATCAGACTGGTTCCTACTCATCATGCTTAAAGCATACGAGATGTTTAGTCGAGTACATAACATGGCATACATGATAGATCCAATTGTCAATGCATATCGAATCTTAATCATGCGATCCCTCTCATCTTGGATGGAAGGGGATTGAGTATTAGATAAGCTTACACCATATGACATAGGCAATAGTTCTTTCTTAGATTCATGCATGTTAAACTATCTTAACACTTTGTCTATGCATGTACTTTGACTTAGGCCAAGCTGTCTCTATGATCTGTCTCTATAGATCCTGATTCCTAATACATAGGTGGCTTCACCCAAGTCCTTATTGGAAAATCATTTCCCTAACCAAGTCATTACAGACTATAGGGTATGGATGTCATTTTCGATGAGTAGTATGTCATCTACAAACAACACCAGAAAGACAATTGTGCTCCCACTAACCTTCTTGTAGACACAAGATTCTTCTTCATTCTTGATGAAACTAAATTGTTTTATTGTATCATCAAAACGAAGATTCCAACTTCTGGAAGCTTGCTTCAATCTGTATATAGATCGTTATAACTTGCACACCTTTCCAGCATCCTGTGGAGTGGTAAAACCTTCAGGTTATGTCATGTATACATCCTCGAGAAGATTTCCATTAAGAAAAGTAGTTTTGACATCCATTTGCTAGATTTCATAATCGTGGTATGCTGCAATAGCAAGCAAGATCCAAACGGATTTAAGCATAGCAGCTGGGTGACCTGTCAATTATTTCTATATCTTGAGTGTCTTATGTTTGATCTAATTGGACTTCATATGTACTTAATTGTTAACATTTAGCTAAATTTTTGATATAAAGCTTAATTGGATGTTTATAATGAAACTATGCATAACTGTGATTACAAGCACTCATAATTGAATTGTGTTTTTTGGGAAATCTATGAGTGATAAAGTCCATTAGCCTCAAACCTGATCTGCTATCCACTTGAAGAGAGAGCCAAAGGTTCAAGGAGATCAATATCGCCCCTGGAAACAAAGAAAGAAGAGTTTTTGTGAAGAATCTGGGTTAAAAATGATGGAACCAAGTGACACGGCCCGTGTCATCAAACACTAGGGGGGTCATGTCCTTCTCTGATGTAACATCCCGATTTTTTTTTTCTTTCTCTGTTATAAATGTTTTTTCTAATTTTTGTGATTTTTGTGAATTATTTAATTTATGTTGATTATTTTAATATTATTTTGGATTGTATGTGTGTTTGAGGCAGGCTTAGAAAAATAAAATTTTTTTCTAGACCAAAAAGTTTTGGACTATTAATGTGGGGCCAGGGGAACATACTAAACCCGAAACTGAAAATAGTTTTTGAAAATTTTCTTTATCTAAGTTTTTGTTACATTCTATTATCCATTGGATAAAGCTATTATCCATTGAGTAATGTTATTATCTATTGGATAATAAATGGCAGTATCTTTTGTCCATTGGTTAATAACCAATCAGTAAATATCTTAGAGGAAGCCTAGTCATAAGCCTAGAATCTTCTTTTTTTGTGACTCACCTTGTGACTAGATAGGTGACTCACCTAGTGAGTCATTGCATGACATCCTTATGACTTCTATGTAACACAATGGTGGGTGACTCACTTGGCCACCTCGCAAGTCTAGAACCTTCTCCTTATGACTCACCTAGGTGACTCACTTAAGTGACTGACCACATGACAACTTGATGACTCCATTGTGACACAATTTGTGACTCACCCTATGACTCACTATAGTGACTCATTATGATGCACAAATGGATGGCAAGCTTGGAGGAGAAGTCTTGATCTCCACCCTTGATGAAGGTCACGGTCAAGATCTCTTGGAGAAGCTTAAGTGAGCAATTTGATCACTCTTTCCTTCTATGTCTACCTTGTTTAGTTTTTCATGAAGCAAAATATCTAAAATTATCACAAAATACTCTCTCATTCTCTATCCCTTTGAGACCCACGACCATGAAGCTCTAAAGAGGCTAAAACTAATTTTTCTATCACTTTGTTAAGCTTATCATCTTTTCATGCAAACTAAGAACCAAAACTTCTCTCTTATTTTTCTCTCCCTCAAGATCATGGCCAAGCCACCATTTTCCACTCTCCAACCTTTCATAATTCAAACTAACCTTACCACTTGATTCTAAACACCATTCTAATATACTTTGGTGTTGTGATCAAACCCTAGTTCTATCATCTTCAAGGTTTTTCTTCAATCTCAAGATCAAAGGTTTCTAGGTAAAATTCTTGAAACTTTGTTTCTTGATTCATTTTTAAAATTTTTAAGACCATACTTGATCCATGGTCATCAAAATCAAGTCTTAGATGTTAATATGTTTGTGTTACTTTGATTTTAAGATCAACTTGGTAGTGAAAGTTGACACAAGAAGACCTATAAGGAGCTAGGAGGCTACATCTAAGGTAAGAGGGAAATTAACCTCATCACCCAATTATGGTGGTGAGATACACGAAATTTAGGTGATGAATCCATATGAGGATTTATTCACCATATATGTGTGATTGCATGATTTGTAATTATTTGTTCTATGTGATTTTATTGCTTTGATATTATACATGAACTTGATATAGTAGAATTGTGATGCTTAAAATATGTTGTATGCTATAATTGTGATAGAAAGGAAAGCAATTTTTGGTTCTAATGACCATGAGGCTCACAGCCTCTAT
This sequence comes from Ormosia semicastrata, assembly GCA_029884595.1. Lineage (NCBI taxonomy): Eukaryota > Viridiplantae > Streptophyta > Magnoliopsida > Fabales > Fabaceae > Ormosia > Ormosia semicastrata. Next base: position 86,667,024 of record JAQQTO010000060.1, read on the forward strand.
GCCCACAAATGGGTAATCTAATGCAAAAATGGTTTATTAAATGTTAATCTAGAGGATTAGTGATAAGAAATTTAATTAAGGAATTACAAAATAAAAATGGAAATGAATATATTTTTATCACTAAATCAAAAGTGATTTTCGGTCAAGAGATTAAAAATAGGAATGAGAATTAATTTGGACACTTAAAGTATTTTTCTTAAGAGAATTTTTAGTAAGGTAAATGGAAAAGGTTTTTAATAATGAAGTTTTGGAAAGAATGTTAGAAAATATTATTTAAATAATTTGGGGACTAAATTAGGATCAAAGGATTTACAAGTAAAAAGAAAATGAATACAATTTTATAATTTAAGAAGTAATGATTTTTGGCTATGTCAATGGAGATAATTTTTAAGGATAGTTTGGAATTTAAAATATTTCAATTTAAGAAAGTTTTTATTTAGAGTAATGAACAAATAGTGATTTTCGGCCTTAGTATGGGAATACAGCTAGAATGATATTTTGAAAATGAAGGTATCTTATTTAATAAGAGTAATGGAGATGGATTTTTGTAGTATCTTGATTTAATGAAAATAAATATAAGTTTTTTGTGAAAAACATTTGAAAATATTAATTAAAGGTGGTTTAGTTAGAAAATGTTGGAATTAATGTCCAATTTTTATAAATGATGTGAAAAGTTTTAAATTGAGCTTAGAATATTGAAAAAATGTTTTACGCGATTGAAAATACGTAGAAAAAATCTTACACTATTTAAAAATGGTGATTTTTAGCTACGCAATTAAGAAAACGTTTTAAAATCTTTACACGATTGAGAAAATGTTGAAAAAATGTTACACGATTTGAAAATGTAGCAAAATTGTTACGTGATTATGAAGTTTACAATTTCTTGGGGGCAACGAAGCATGGCATGTCCATTGGGACACGAGGTGCATTCAGTATGTTGGAGATGTTACTTTGCTTTGGAGTAGGACCTAGCGTGGGATTGCTATGTTTTCTGTGAATGCTTCTATTTATTTGGAGTTCTCTATATCTATTATTGAGTTATGGAGTAATCATTATAACACTCCGAGGGAAGACTCTGAGGAGTCGACTACTCGGAGTCCCGTCTGTAGTGACATGCCTTGACTAGGGAATTTGTCCGTTAGGGATCCCAAAGAGGATTTGGAAGAAGATCAGGTTCAGGACCCTACTCTTCAAGTTTTTGGACTTGGGCTAGGTTCAATTTTGATATGGTTGTTATATATGTTATTAGAAGTATGCAAGGTTTATGTATTTAAGTTGTTACTAATCTATGTTATGTACATGAGATGTATATTATTCAGTTTTATGTCTAGTGTTTCTAAACTTCAGTAAGTTTATGTTATCTGCAAAAAAGAAATTTTGAAACTCAAATTTTATAGTATCGAATATTTTATAACTTGGGTAAAGAATTAAAAGGAGTTGACTTGAAATGTAATGCCCGATGGAGGGTGTTACATCTGGAATCACAAAAAAGGATCCAAATCTGCGTTACCCGAAGACATGGCCTGTGTCATCAGACACGAGGTGGGCCGTGTCCTTCTTTGACTTTCAATTCATTTGAAATTTCTTAGCAAACTCAAACACGGGAGAGGGGGCATGTCAAATGACACAGCCCGTGTCTTCGCATTAGAAAACTAATTTTAAGTTATAAATATAAATGTTTAGGGTTCCAAAAAGGATATATCTGGACTGCAAGCCGCCAAAGAACTGAGAGAGAAAGGTTGGATCAAAGATTGAATATTTGGGTTCGAATTATCAGAGATCAACCAATTGTGATCATTGAAAATCAGTTTGATATTCAGTTTTTATTCTACACTTGTGTTCTTGATGATGACTTTCTTTAGTTTTTCTGTTGATTTTGAATTTGCCATGTGTGGCTAAACTTTTTATTTGGTTTAGGGAAGATGAAACCCTTGTTTTGATTATGTAAATCCTTTATATTCCTTTTATATTCAATACTGTTATGTTCTTATTCATATGTTTCTATTCTTAATTTAGTATAAAGGTTTTTATACTCTTTGCTATTTTCAAAAGTGGTAAAACTAGGATTGCTATGCGTGGTTGTTGTGGTATGACTAGTGAGACATATGATCTAATTAATTCAATCTCGGTGTGTGATTGGACCTTAGTGTGATTGGTTTTCTAAATCTTAATGCTGTCAATAGGAGGATATAAGAGTGGTTACTTTATGGCTAACTAGTGATTAAGGATTAATTTGAGCAGTTGCTAAATTAACAAAAACTTAAGGAAAACAAAGAATTAATCTCATAATCACGTAAGAACATAATTGATCATGTTGATATAAAGGATATGTAGGTTAGCATTATCATATAATTCTAGTGGTAGATTCTATCTCTTAACCAATGTCTTTAAATTAGTAAATCAAATCATGTTTATTGTTGTTGCTTTAGATTCAATTTTTATTATTAGTTTTAATAAACAAAACCCCATTTTTACTATTTATTGTTCATCAGAGTTTAAATTTAGAATCGATTAATAGTGTCAATTGAATTGGTTCTCTGTGGATCGACCCTTATTAACTACAATTGGTTGTAAGGTTTTTATATTTTTGGTAGAACTTAACAACTGCTTTTAATCACAATCTATAGGACACCAAATTTTGGCGCCGTTGTCGAGGAACTAATTGTCCAATTACGCTATTCATTTGTTTCCTATTTTTCACTCTGTTTTTGTTTTAGTTTTTAATACTTTAATTCCTTCTTTCTGATTGTTTTGCAAGTGTTAATGTCCAGTGAAGAAGTAAATGAGCATTTGAGGAATTTAAGGCACTACTTTGAACAAGTCAGTTTATATCCTCAGTTTCCTTTCCAATTCACACTTGCTGACATTGAAGCTGCCTACCATATAGATCTATCAAGTTATAAAATATCTGAAGAGACATCTGAAGAAGTGGTGATTGCAAAAAATACTCTAAGGGCATTGGGTGCTCCAAACTTGGATCAACAGCCCCTGTGCATAGAAATTCCAAAAAATGAAGGGGCATTTGAGTTGAAATCCACCCTAATCCATCTCTTACCATCTTTCAATGGATTAGCTAGGGAGGACCCTAACAAGCATTTGAAAGAGATACATGTGGTTTGTTCTAGTATGAAGCCTATGGGAATTTCAGTAGAACAAGTCAAGCTTAAAGCTTTTCCATTCTTATTGAAAGATTCTGCAAAGGAGTGGCTATACTATTTGCTACCCGGATCCATTAATTCTTAGCATAACATGGCTCGGGCTTTCTTGGATAGATACTTCCTTGCCTTAAAGGCCACAACCATCAGAAAAGGAATCTGCGGCATCCAACAAAGGCATGGGGAATCACTTCATAATTATTGGGAGAGGTTCAAGAAACTGTGTGCTAGCTGTCCTCAACATCAAACCAGTGAGCAGCTTCTGATTCAGTATTTCTATGAGGGTTTGTTAGTGATGGACAGTAACATGATTGATGCTACTAGTGGAGGAGCATTGGTTGATAATACTCCTCAAGAGGCTAGAAACTTGATATCAAGGATAGCTGCAAACACTCAACAATTCTACACTAGGAATGACACTAGAGTGAGAGCAGTTAAAGAGGTAGAGACAACCAGTTTACAGTAGCAAATAACTCAATTAACTGCCATGGTTTAGAGGTTAATGGATAATGGGAAGGCACCAGTACATGCTTGTGGGATTTGTTGCTCATCTGGACATCCCACTGATATGTGTCCTACTCTTTAAGAGAACATAAATGAGGAGGTAAAAGCAACAGAGGGATATTCTGGACCTTCCAAAAATTACAACCCCTACTCTAATTCATATAATCAAAGGTGGAGGGATCATCCTAACTTTAGCTATGCAAAGCAACCCCAGAATCAACCTCTAGCATATGGACCTCTAGGATTTCAACAGAGGCAAGCACCTTTCCCTTAGAGGCAACAACAAGCTCAAGCAACTAAGTAACCTGAGCCTTCATTGGAGGAGCTAATGAGATAGATGGTCACTAATAACATTCAATTTCAACAAGAAACAAGGGCCACTATCAGTAACTTGTAGAACCAAGTAGGGCAATTAGCCACAAAAATCAATAAGGTTTAGAGTCAACTTTCTGGGAAACTTCCCTCCTAACCGGAAGTGAATCTGAGGGAAAATACTAGTGCTGTCACACTAAGAAGTGGGAAGACATTAGATGAACCAACATTGTCTTCAAAAGTCACTAAGGAGAAAAATGAAGGGCTTGAGAAGGTAAATGAGGAGAGGCAGAACTCCAAAGCCCCTAAGGTAAGTATTTTTGAACCCCTTCCTAAGTATGTCACTAAGGCCCCATTCCCTAGTAGGTTAGTTAAGACTAGGAAAGAAGAAACTGATAAAGAGATCCTAGAGACCTTTAGGAAGGTGGAAGTTAACATTCTTTTATTAGATGCCATTAAGCAAGTACCTAGGTACGCTAAGTTCTTAAAGGAATTATGCACTAACAAAAGGAAATTAAAAGGAAATGCGAGGGTCTAAATGGGAGCGAATGTTTTACCTGTAATTAAAAAGAAACTCCCAACTAAGTGTAAGGATCCTGGCACATTCACCATACCATGCACTATAGGTAATACAAGGTTTGAGAGGGCAATGCTTAATTTAGGCGCATCCATAAATGTCATGCCTTATTCCATTTATGCATCTTTATACTTGGGTCCTTTGGAACCTACTGGTGTTATCATTCAATTGGCAGATAGATCTAATGCATACCCTAAAGGTGTTGTTGAAGATGTTTTAGTGCAGGTGAATGAGCTAGTCTTTTCGGCAGACTTCTATGTGTTGGATATGGAAGAGGAAAAATCCCCTAACTCTGCTCCTATTTTGTTGGGAAGACCATTCTTGAAGACTGCATGGACAAAAATTGATGTGCACTCAGGGACATTGACCATGGAATTTAATGGGAAATTGATCAAATTCAATATTTTTGAGGCTATGCGATATCCTAGTGATGTGCACTCTACTTGTTTGATTAATTTTTTTGATGCTTTTGATTCCTTAATTTTTGTAACTTTTGAGTCTAATCATTTTAATGCTTTTAATACAGTTTTGACTCATAGCTTAGATGTACAGGAAGAACAGAGAGATGATGAAGGAGAGCCATGGAGTGAGGACATTCATAATATAGTTACAACATTGCATAAGCTCTCCTCCACTTTAGAATGACATGAGGTTTCGTATGTTGAGCTACCAGTTAATAATGATGCTCCTAATCCCTCTATTATGCAGGCATCGACGTCGGAATTGAAGGAATTACCTGATTATCTCAAGTATATATTCTTGGGGGAGATGAGCACACTTCCAGTGATAATTGCTAAGTCACTCACCCAAGAACAAGAGGAGAAATTAGTGGCTATTTTGACGGAGCATAAGACAGTCATTGGTTTGACTATCGCAGACATGAAGGATATCAGTCCCTCTATTTGTATGCACAGAATCTTAATGAAGGACGGAGCTAAACTAGTGAGAGATCCTTAGAGGAGGTTGAATCCTCCTATGATGGAAGTTGTGAAGAAGGAGATACTGAAGCTTTTAAGTATGAGGGTGATCTACCCCATATCTGACAGCAAGTGGGTAAAACTAGTCCATGTAATACCAAAGAAATCTAGAATCACTGTGGTAAGAAATGCCGAACATGAGCTTATTCCCACTTGGCTACAAATAGGGTGGCGTTTTGTATAGACTATCGAAAATAAATTGTTGCCACTAGAAAATACGACTTCCCTTTACCTTTTATTGATCAAATGTTAGAAAGATTAGTTGGTCATTCTCACTACTATTTTCTAGATGGATTTTCAGGTTATAATCAGATTGCCATTGCTCCAGAAGATCAGGACATGACTACTTTCACTTGTCCATTTGGCACCTTTGCATATAGACGAATGCCTTTTGGACTATGAAATGCACCAGGAACCTTTCAAAGATGCATGATAAGCATATTTTCTGATTATATAGAGAACATCATAGAGGTCTTCATAGATGATTTCAGTGTATTTAGGAATGGTTTTGACAATTGTTTGGCACACTTGACATTGGTGTTAAAGAGATGCATTGACACTAACCTTGTGCTGAATTAGGAAAAATGCCACTTCATAGTAGAGGAGGGTATAGTGTTGGGTCATGTAGTCTCTGCTAGGGGCATTGAGGTTGATAAAGCTATATGCGATCCTTACCCCCACCCACTAGTGTGTGAGAAATTCAGTCTTTTATTGGTCATGCAGGTTTCTGCCGAAGGTTCATCAAGGATTTCTCCAAGATATCTTTGCCCCTTTACAAATTTCTTCAAAAAGACGTTCCATTCAATTTCAATAAGAAGTGTATGGATGCTTTCACTAAGCTCAAGGAATTGATGACTATGGTGCCTATCATTAGGCCACCGAATTGGTACCTACCATTTGAATTGATGTGTGATGCTAGTGACTTCGTGGTAGAGGCTGTCGTAGGACAATGAGTTGATAGGGTGCCCTATGCTATCTACTATGCATCAAGGACCTTAAATGATGCTCAACTTAATTACTCGACTATTGAAAAAGAACTTCTAGTTGTAGTCTTTACTTTACAAAATTCAAATCATATTTAATTGGATCTAAAGTAATTTTTTTTTTTCTGATCATGCAGCTTTGAAGTACTTACTCATGAAGAAGGAAGTGAAGCCTAGATTGCTCCGATGGATTTTACTACTCTAGGAGTTTGACTTGGAGATTAAAGACAAAAAGGAGAGCAAAAACTTGGTGGCAGACCATTTGAGTAGGTTGGTGACTGAAGAAGAGGAGATACCTATCCTAGAGAGTTTTTCGGATGAGTATTTAATGGCTATCGAGAATACAATTCCTTGATATGCTGATATTACCAACTACTTGGCCACCAAGGACTTTCCGAAGGGTTTGAACAAAACACAATGAGATAAACTGAAGAGTGATTGCAAGTATTACATCTGGGATGATCCTTACCTATGGAAGCATTGTGCATATCAAGTGATTAGGAAGTGTATTCCAGATTTAGAAACTCATTCCATACTCTCTTTTCTGTCACACTTATGCATGTGGAGGACGTTTTGGCATAAAGAAGACGGCCAACAAAGTGCTTGACAGTGGTTTCCATTGGCCTACAATTTTTAAGGATGCTTACAACTTCTGTAAGTCTTGTGACCACTGTCAAAGAACAAGTAATATTGGTCCTAGAAATCAAATGCCTCAAACTCTGATAATTTCTGTGGAAATCTTTAATGTTTGGGGCATTGACTTTATGGGACTATTCCCTCCCTCCTTTGGTTTCTCATACATTCTTTTAGTAGTTGATTATGTGTCTAAATGGGTGGAAGCTAAGGCCACTAAAACTGATGACTCTAAAACTATTGTGGATTTTGTGAAGTCTAACATTTTTCCCAGGTTTGGAACTCCAAGGGCCATTATTAGTGATCAAGGGACTCATTTTTGCTGCAAAAAGTTTGAAGCTCTCTTGAAGAAATATGATGTGGTGCACCGGACTTCTACTCCTTACCATCCATAGACAAATGGGCAAACAGAAGTGTCTAATAAGGAAATCAAGTCCATCCTTGAAAAAATAGTGAATCCAACGCGCAAGGATTGGAGCACTAGACTTGATGATGCATTGTGGGCTTATAAGACTGCATATAAGACCCCCATTGGCATGTCACCATTTCAGTTGGTGTATAGGAAGCCCCGTCATTTATTGATGGAGCTGGAGCATCACTCTTATTGGGCCATCAAGCAAGTCAATATGGATTTGGAAGGCGTTGGAAAGCAAAGGAAACTCCAATTACAACAGTTGGAAGAATTACGAATTGAGGCTTTTGAGAGTGCCCTCACTTACAAGGCCAAAACCAAGGCATTCCATGACCAAATGATCTCCAAGAAGAGTTTTAACAATGGACAAAGAGTGTTGCTATACCAATCCAGACTCAAAATGTTTCCAAGTAAACTACATTCTAAATGGGTTGGACCATTTGTGCTGACAGATGTTTTTCCTTCTGGCCTAGTGGAGATCATGATTGAGGCATCTGGAAAAACATTCAAGGTTAATGGACACCGTCTCAAGCCTTACCATGAGTTTCTGGAAAAGGAAGAAGTGGAAGAGATGACTCTTCTCCATCCACATTATGAAGAACACTGAGGAGTGTCATAATGTTGGGCTGAGGAAAATAAACTAAGCACTTAATGGGAGGCAACCCATCATCAAGAAAATCAGATTTTCTTTCTTTATCTATTTTATTTTATGTTCCTTTATTGTTTTCTTCGTTAAGTTTTTACGTAGATTAGATCTTGATCTGTATCTTGAATGATTACCCGGGAATCCCTGGATATCTTTGTGTTTTAGAATGGATTTGTGATTGAATGCATTATTTGATTGTTTGATAAGTGTATGGAGTTATTCTAAGAGTTTAAGGTGGATTAGAAACCTTGGAAATTGAGATGCTAAGTTAGTGGAAGACATAAGGGTGTGTGTTTCAAGACACAACCCATGTTCCCATCTAGAAGAAGCTCCAAATTGCTTATAGCACAGTACACCAGGGGGGAGGTAATGTCACATGACACGACCCATGTCCCTATGACAGAAGCCTCAGTTTTTTACAGAGAGGAACATAGGGTGAGCCGTGTTAAGTGACACGGCCCTGTTTTTGTGGAAAGAGGAGCATGTCCCTCCTAGAGCCAAACACGGTTGGGGCTGTGTCAATTGACACGGCTCGTGTGTTCGTGCGCAGAAACCCCATTTCACCCAGAGCCTTACATGGGTTGGGCCGTGTCAAAGGACACGGCCCGTGTTCACGTGACAGTTCATTAAAACCCTCCCTTAGGGTTTTGTTTCGCATCTTCTTCCCCAAATCCCTTCTCGCTCACCTGCACAACCACCATTTCCTCTTTCTTCTCCACCAACTTCCTCTATTTCCACCACCTCCACCAACTTCCACCTCTATTCAAGCCACATTTCTAACCCTTCTTCTATTTTTCTTCCTCTATTTTCCCATTTCCATTATCAAACCCCTAAATTAGCACCACCACCTCAACACCGTAACCTTTTCAAAAACTCATCCTCTTACCCATTTTTCTTGCTTGTTCTTGCTCTCCAATCCATCCCCACTACTATTCTCCCTTATTCCTCTATTTTCACCCCCATCATCCATTCTTTCTCTTCTTCAATCTCTTCGCAGCTACCAAACTCCCACTCCCCACTATCACCAGTTCCTCTCCACAACTGTGAACAGTATCCTCACTTATCATATTTTTCTCCACTTTCTACAATGCCTCCAAAGAAGCGCCTCAAGCACACTGCCCGAAAAGTGGTTCCACCTCTACGTGCAGATTCTCCTCCACAGGTACCTAATAACCCTTTAATGAGAAAGGAAGTGGTTCCCACTAGATTTTTAGCTGAGGATACACTGAGGACCATCAGGTTATATGATAAAGTTTTCACTTTGTTGGGAAGAATAGGTTAGGTAGAATTTGGCAAATTGAATGAACCTACATTTGCTGATTTAACTAGGGAATTTATTTCCACTTTTGATTGCAAATTATACCTTTGAGTGATCAGCTTAAGTGGCCTGGAGAGATAACCTTCAAATTGTTAGGCACACCTCATACTCTGAATATCCACCTGTTTAGTGCCATTTTTGGTTTCCCCGTAGGCCATAATTAGCTGCCCTGTGATTTTAACCCTGACCATGTTTGGACTTAATTAACTATTACTGGTTCTGGTTGCTATAAGCCTAAATCCTCTAAGGCTTCCAAACTAAGGTCACCTGTATATAGGTACATCCAAAAATGGTTAGCCAACACCATTTGTGGTTGGGGAAGAGTAAGGGAACCATGAGTCGGCCTGAACTATTTTTCTTGCATTGTATGATTCATAGGGAGCCTGTAAATAGGGGCTATTGGTTGTCCAACCATTTTAAACATATAGGACCCACTAGGGCTGGTCGCATTCTTATCAGAGAGTTTGTCACTATGATTGCTAAGTGCTGTGGCTTAGATTTAGATTTGCTTGAAGAGCATCCTGTGAAGGGTTCTACTGCTATTGATGGGTTCATTCTGGTATCTATGGGATTATATGAAAGCCAGAATTGTCCCTTACTTTTGGTGAGAGTAGAAAGACATGCCATTCCCAGGAGAGCTCCACCACCAAAGCCACAAGAGCGGGATGAGGACTCAGCACCTCTAGAGTTTTCTCATCACTTTGCTGATGGTGCAGGTCCTTCCTCTCGAGTGCAACCTACAGCTTATGATGACGTGCTAGCACATATTGATTGCTTAGAGTTAGATCATGCTACTCGCTTTCAGCGAATCGATGATCGCTTACAAGCATGGGAGGACTTCAACGCTTAGAACATGGCTTCCCTCCACAACAAACTTGATGATTTGCTCTAGCGAGAGCATTATTATCTCCTACCCCCCTCTTGATGTATATCCCCTTGTTCATTTTGGGATTCTAACCTGATTGTAACTGGATCTTTTTGGCATTGTATTACACTTTATGTTTGGAATGTTTGCTTAATGATTGATTTCTATATTTCTTAATGTTTTTGCATATGCCTGATTAGTTTAATTGTGTTTATTTTTTCGGCTATGTGTATGCTTTGACATTGAGGACACTGTCTGCTTTAAGTGTGGGGGGTCTGAGTTTAAGTGCAATCTAGTGCATGTTTTGCCAATCCGTTTTTTGAAATGATTTGAGCAGTGAGCAAACAATCAATTTTTTTTTAAAAAATTGATAGATATTTAAGCCTGAAAGAGCTGATTTTCTTGCTTCCAAATCCGTCATGTGAGGTTTTGAAAAAAAAAATGAAAGGGTTAATTTGAATGTGATAAATTGAGACTTAGTGAGATTTTGGGCCTTGATGTGAATGGTTAATTTTAGGCTATTTTGGTTCTTTGTTGTGTGATTCTACTCATGATTATGTGTTCTTCAGAACTTGGTTTGACTCTCTTTTAAGCTGCAAAAGACCACTGCATATTTTTGAAATGAAAAAGGCATTTTTTTTTCAAATAGCTACTGGCCAAATAGCCTTCCTTGCATTTTTATCCATTGCTTACCCCCTTTGAGCCTAATTGACTTTTTCTTCATTTACAGCTCAATACAAGCCTAAAGTGAAAAACCATTATGCTACCCTACCTTAGGGAGTAGAAGAGCTTAATTGTATTGGGAATTGGTTTTGAATAAGTGTGGAGGTATTTAACAATATGTTTGCCTAGCTATGTATGCTTATAAAAATATATATTAGAAAAACAAAAAGATGCTTGGATGTGATGAAAAAAAAAGAGCTCAAAAATAAGAAAGAAAGAAATGAAGAAAAGGAAAATTTTGACTGTTGTATGGAGAAAGGCAAGAAAAAGGAAAGATGCAAAAAGAAAATTGAGGTTGAATAAAGAGTGCTTAGGTGACTTTTACTGTAAACACTAAATATATTCCCATTTGCTCTTCTAATTCCTATGGTTTAACTTTGTTTATCCTTAGTATATCCTACCTTGACCTTGACCCTATTACAACCTAATTAAAGACCTTTTGATCTTTGTGTGCATGTGGCCTAAGTGATAGAGAAGTAGAGGCTTGACAAGCTTATGGTAGGGCATGTTTTCATGAGTTGGTTGAGAGTAAACACAAGGCTGAAACACTTGACTGAAAGAGCATTTCAGTGAGGATTGATCATGTTGATTTACCCCTAAAATTTGATTGACTTCACTTGCTGGATTGGATTGTAAAGGGAGAAAATTCCTGATTGCTTAGATTTCTTCAAAAGACCAAGGTATGTAGATCTTTAGTCATTGTTCTGCACTTTCATTGCTTATTGGGATACATCTACTTCATTTTTATATTTTTGCCTAGGAGTGCAAAAAGCTAAGTGTGGGGGTATTTGATCTATCGATTATTTCCACATTTTGAGTGTCTTATGTTTGATCTGATTAGACTCCATATGTGCTTAATTGTTAACATTTAGCAAAGTTTCTAATATAAAGCTTAATCGGATGTTTATTGTGAAACTATGCTTAACTGTGATTACAAGCACTCATAATTGAATTGTGTTTTTCAAGAAATCTATGAGTGATGAAGTCCATTAGCCTTAAACCTGGTCTGCTATCCACTTGAAGAGAGAGCCAAAGGTTCAAGGAGATCAATATCACCCTTGGAAACAAAGAAAGAAGAGTTTTTGTGAAGAATCTGGGCTAAAAATGATGGAACCAAGTGACACGGCCGGTGTCATCAGACACCAGGGGGGCCGTGTCCTTCTCTGGCATCACAAAAAAGGATCTAAATCTACGTTACCCGAAGACATGGTCCGTGTTATCAGACACGGGGTAGGCCGTGTCCATCTCTGACTTTTAATTTATTTGAAATTTCTTAGCAGGCATAAACACCGGGGGGGGCATGTCAAATGACACGGCTCGTGTCTTCACATCAGAAAACTAGTTTTAAGTTATACGAGGAGCTAGGTTTGATAGGTTATAAATATGAATGTTTAGGGTTCCGAAAAGGACATCTCTAGACTGCAAGCCACCACGGAACTGAGAGAGAAAGGTTGGATCGAAGATTGAAGATTCGGGTTCGAAATATTGGAGATCAACCAATTGTGATATTTGTAAATTAGTTTAATATTCAGTTTTTCATCTACACTTGTGTTCTTAATGATAACTTTCTTTAGTTTTCCTTTTGATTTTAAATTTGCCATGTGAGGCTAAACTTTTTATTTGGTTAAGGGAAGATGAAACCCTAGTTTTGATTATGCGAATCCTTCGTATTCCTTTATATTCAATATAGTTATGTTCTTGTTTATATGTTTCTGTTCTTAATTTGGTATAAAGGTTTTTATACTCTTTTCTATTTTCGAAAGTGCTAAAACTAGGATTGCTATGCGCGGTTGCGGTGGTATGACTAGTGAGACGTATAATCTAAATAATTCAATCCCAGTGTGTGATTGAACCTTAATGCGATTAGTTTTCTAAATCTTAATGCTGTCAATAGGAGGATATAAGAGTGGTTGTTTTATAGCTAACTAGTGATTAGGGATTAATTTGAGTGGTTGCTAAATTAACCAAAACTTAAGGAAAACAGAGAATTAATCTCACAATCACGTAAGAACATAATTGATCATATCGATATAAAGGATATGTAGGTTAGCATTATCATGTAAATCTAGTGGTGGATTCCATCTCATAAACAATGTATTTAAATTAGTAAATCAAATCGTGTTTACTGCTGTTGCTTTAGATTCAATTTCTATTATTAGTTTTAATAAACAAAACCCCCTTTTTATTATTTATTGTTCATCAGAGTTTAAATTTGGAATCGATTAATAGTGTTAATTAAATTGGTTCTCTGTGGATCGACCCTTATTAACTACAACTAGTTGTAAGGTTTTTATATTTTTGGTGGAACTTAACAACTATTTTTAATCACAATCTGTAGGACACCATTAAGGAAAAAGTCTCATCATAGTCTACACCATGAATTTGCTTGAAACCCATAGCCACCAATTGCGCCTTAAAGGTATGTACGTTACCATCCATGTTAGTTTTCCTTTTGAAAACCCACTTGCACCTAATGGGTTTTACCCCTTCAGGTGGGTCAACCAAGGTCCATACCTGGTAGGCATACATGGATTCCATTTCAGATCTTATGGCCTCAAGCCATTTCTCATATTTTGGGCCTATAATGGCTTCTTGGTAAGTCATAGGCTCATCTTGATCTATGAGCAATACGTCACCTTGTTGGGTCATGAGAAATCTATATCTCTCTGGTTGATGACGTATCCTATTAGACCTACATAGGTCTTGTGCTACTAGAGCAGGTTGTTGTTCCACGTCACTTTGTGAAGACTGCTCTATTTCCACCATCGGTTCGTTACTACTATGTGAATTTTGAATTTCTTCAAGTTCTAATTTTCGCCCACTGGTTCCTTTAGAGATAAACTCCTTTTCTAGAAATACAATAGTTCGTGCGACAAACACTTTGCCCTTGGTAGGATTATAGAAATAGTATCCCTTGGTTTCCTTAGGATACCCTACAAAGAAGCATATATCTGATTTGGGTCCAAGCTTATTAGAAACTTGATGTTTCACATAAGCTTCGCAACCCCAAATCTTCATGAAAGACATATTGGGCCGTCTCCCAGTTCATATCTCATATGGTGTCTTTTGAACCATCTTAGATGGAACACGGTTAAGTGTAAAAGCTGCTGTTAATAGAGTATGTCCCCAGAAGGAGCCTGGAAGGTCTACATGACTCATCATGGATCGGACCATATCCAACAAGGTCCAGTTCCTCCTTTCAGAAACACCATTCCATTATGGCATTCTAGGAATAATGAGTTGAGAGATTATCTCACACTTTTTTAAATGATCATCAAATTGTTGGCTTAAGTATTCACCACCTTGATCTAATCGAAGGACTTTAATACTCTTGCCAAGTTGGTTTTGTACCTCATTCTTGAATTCCTTGAATTTTTCAAATGATTCTAATTTGTGTTTCATAAGATACATAAACCTATATCTACTGAAATCAACAGTAAATGTAATGAAGTATTGAAAACCACCTCTAGCCAGTGTGTTTAGGGGTCCACATACATAACTATGTATGAGGCCCAAAAGATCACTTGTAACACCCTAGAAAACACGAGTTGGACCTCTTATGCCTCCTTGACGGCTAGGGCGTCAACACTTGAAACTGCATAACTATGAGGACATGAACACTTCGTGTCACGGGAAAACCCTTAATGCCGCTGCTATGCTATCTAGAAACTAGGTTAGCTTGACATCACCGTAGACCAAAAACAAGGTTTTTAGAACCCTTTAAGTCGTGCCTTTATCTAGAAAACAATGTTCCCTTGACATCAAAGCTTGATGCCACCGCAAACTAAAAATAAGGTTTCTAGAATCCTTGCATCATGCTGCTGCGCTGTGTATATTACATATATACCAGAAAGCTTCACAAAAAAACATACATGCATTTAAAGTAAGTTTCACAGAACATATGAACATCTTCATGGTTTCGCATACAAAATGTCAAACAGAAAAGACTAAATCATGGTTTCACAAGTGGCTTCGATATCACTTGTTGGGAATTGCAAATACATCATGCAGTGAAAAAATAAAATTCCCACTAAGGATCCATGCAAAAAAAGGATCATAATTTCTATTTTTAAGAGTTTATCTCTTGAACCGAGATGGAAAAATGATCAAGCAAATCACAAGCACTGCAACAACAACGATACCTTTACGTTATCCACACAAACAGACTTGCAAAATATCCAACATCCATATTCTTGGAGTTTAACCTCTGTGCCACAGTGCTAGCTGCAAAGAGAAGAAAAACCTATCACTTTCTCACTCACCATTTCTGTCAAGTGTGGCTAAGGTTTTTCATGCATCCCTTGATAGCCCCTTAGCAGTGCTATTTATAATAGTTACTGCCTAATGTGAGTGAGATTAGTAGCAAGGTAAGTTGTGTAATCCTAGACTCATCTGTTATGAGTTTGGCCCACGATTGAATCCAAGTCCAACTTGGATCCTTATTGCTCCAACTAAGTCTATTCTAAGTGTGCAACCCTGTAGGTTCTCATGACGTTGGCAGCAATATTAAAATCTCATTTTAATATTACAAGCAAAGAGTGGTATCTAGCAACACATCATTACTACCAAAGTAATGAGAATGTCAGTGATTTGACATAACCTTTTCGTGATCAATGTTATTGTGTAGTTTAGTCCCTTTGTCCAAATATCTAGATTGAACACAAGGCATGGAAAGTGTCACCCTTGTATAGTTCAATTTTCTGTTTCCTGATACTTGAGTAGACGTAGTAATAACAAATGAGATCAATATCTCATATTGACTCATTTGAGCATGGTCGTGCATTTTGTAGTCTCACTCAATCAAAGGGCCCGAAGATATCACTCCAATTATGTAGGAGAGACAAATCTCATCTATGTCACTCACATCCCTATGCATGATTCGCAATATATCCAATAATCACTTTATAATCACCTTGTTACAATTGATATTTGAAGACATTAAAACATACAACTCTTTATGTAGGAATCGTAGTGATTTCAGGTCAAAGGATCACATACACCATTATCACTATCAGAATTGCTTATGACACTCATGTAACAATCCACTCAGCGTTCTCATGGCGGGTCAGTCCAATACATCATTATTCTAATAGGTACCCATGTGAAGACTTGATATCTCATATCCATGACCCATGAGATGTGGCCATCAATCTACGCACATACTAGTCTAAATGCATTATTGTCATCCTGATTAACAATAATACTAGACTAGGGACATTTAAGAATAGTGTTCTATTTTTATCTAATAGGATCTCACGATCAAGTCATGTACTTTATGTCCTATAGCATAAAACTTACTATTCTAAGGACTTTACTATGTATATCATAAATAACACAATAAATTAAATGTCTCATATATTAAATAAATAGCATAATACAATGTAAGCTAGTACAGTCAAAATAAATTGGCCTCTAGGGTATACCCCAACAATAATTAGTTATTGCTTGAAAATAGAAACACATGCAGCATACCAGGTGCTTCATAATCAATTAATAGGACCCTATAACCGATTATGGAAAGCTAAAAATTAGAATTTGGCTTGTCATAATCAACTTGTGAAGAATGATAAGGGTTAGGGATATATGCAAACAAAGTTTTAGGTTATCAAACATTGACAAAAGTATGTGCAACCCTTGGTATGAGTAAAAGGAGCTCCCTAGGATATGATATGAAAAGATTCAATTAAGCACACTAAAGAGAGTGTATTTAGTAATGCTTTTATACTTAGAGCATTGAGAATAGTAGTTTCAAAGCATCCATTAGATATGGATTGCTATAGGTAAGTGTCTAGTCCCTTAAGCGACATAATCTTGCATTAGAAATCACTTGGGAAGTGATGAGTAGGTGGGATACTAGATACAAGTATACTAAGTTTGTTGGCAATAGAAGGGTTCCATAGTGCATGAAATGCTCACATAGAGTTTAGGTCATAGAGTTTAGGTAGAGCAAGTAGTGTAAGAATAGATTTAGTGTAGAGCTGATGTGGTGATTATATATGCGTTAGACATAACTCCACATTGTTACACACATACTTATTATTCCTAAGTAGTGATGTGTAGTGGACCAGTCCACTCAGTATATAGTAGGTTAAGGAGGTAATAGATTCCTTCCCTACCAAGTAGGTTAAGGTGGTAATAGATTCCCTCCCTACCACAGAGAGAAATAGTTAAGTTTCATAACATTGCATCTACACTATCATACACTTTTCTTTAAGCATAATCATACATAACGTAATCATTGCATTTCTTGGTAATTGTTTTTATTTGGGATTTATGTTTCTTTTGTGCATGTGTTGTCTTGCTCAATGATATTTTACAATTGTATGAACGGTTGTTTAATATCATTGATTGTTTTAAGTTTAAGTTATTTATTCTTTATGAATATTGCAACTACTGGTATTGGAATGCTTATGCTATAAGAATTATGATTTCTCACCCTGTGTGTAGCCATGTAAATCCAGGTGAAAGCTCTTCCAAAGGAAAGGAGAAGTATAAAGACTAGAGTAGTTTTATATTGTAGTAGGCAAAGCTTGTATATTTGTTTATATTTGGTTTGTGTTTTTGCAAAAAGTTGTATATATATTACTTTGCCTTTGAGGCTTGATGTAAGTATATGTATGACCTTCTTTTATCATAGCTCTCCATAATTATTTGATAAAAAGTTATATATTAGTTTGATGGTTAAGTTAGAAGTAGCATAGCTAATACTGTATATGAAGGTATTTGGTATTAGGATGTTACATTATGGTATCAGAGTAGTTCATCTTGTTAAGCCGGGGTATGGACTGACTAGGCTTATGCAAGTTTAGTAGTTGTAGTTTTGTGTTGTGCGTTTCTTGTCTCTTTGCTAAATGTTCAGATAAAATTGTATGACTTGCCTTAGGTTAGTTTTTTATTAGCTACTATCGCACGGTTACTTGACACTAAGATTGATCAACTTAATATGTATTGTTCTGTATGTACAGGAAATTATGGCACCACCAAAGCAAACCCGTGAAACTAGAAACTTAGCTAAGGAAGGTCCAGATATGGTTGAGGCCATGATGGCAATTGTCTATGCGATGTGAGAATAGACAACTGTAACTATCAATGCAATGAGGAAGCATGCAGCTACAACTACGGGGATGTTTAAGCAAATGAGGAATAATCAACGTACACAACTAGCGCGACCTCAGCCAGCACAAGTAGTACAAGTGTAAAGGAACCAAAAATTTCAAGATCCCACAGCGTTTAGATAGATGAACCCTGCACCTTTCAATGGTGAGTATGACCCAGTAAAAGCGTAAGGATGGTTGAATAAGATGGAGAAGATTTTTGAAGTGATAGTTCGTGTTGATGAGCAGAAAGCTTCTTTTGCCTCTTTTATGTTAAAAGAAGTGGCAGAGTATTGGTTGAAGAGTACCATGAGAGTAATGGCGGTAGCTAGAGCTCAGATTACATGGGAGGTGTTTAGGACAGCTTTCTTAGAAAAATATTTTCCACAAACCTTACGCGATGGGAAGGAAGTGGAATTTTTTAAACTTGGATAGGGAAGCATGTCAGAGGGCCAGTATTTGGCCAAATTTGAAGAGTTGTCAAAGTTTTCTTCTCATTTCTGATATGACTCGAATGAAAACTGGAGGTGCATGAAGTTCGAGTTTAGTCTGAGAAATAATATCGGGAAAGTGATAGTGCCCTTGGAGATCAGAGATTTTTCTTCTTTGGTCAACAAGTGCAGAACAATAGAAGGACTTCATAGCAGACCTACAATGGACCAAGAATCTCAAGGCTCCCAAAAGAGGAAGCATAGTGATCAAAAGTTCACAAAGGGAGATAAAGGAAAACAAGATCAGATGGAGTCAAAGGGGCTCAGTGCCCTAAGTGTGGAAGGAAGCATGGTGAAAACCTTACTTAGTGGAGCAATCATTATGTTACAAATGCGGGCAGTCAGGGCATCATGCTAGGTAGTGTCCACAGAGGGGAGAGGCAGAGTTGGATGCTAGACCCACAACTCTTGGGAGAGTTTATATCTTGCAAGGCAAGGGGATAACACAGACTCCTGGTTCAGGAAAAGGGTAGTTTATGTGTATAATTTTGTTTCTTTGAGATTTGGTTGTACTTGTTTTAAATGTGAGTTGCATGAGACTTCTTATATTAGGTAAACCAAATTTTGGGGACAAAATTTTAAAAAGAAGGGAAGAAAGGTAACACCCTCGGTAACTTGTTAGGCTTGTATATGATTATAGAGGTAGCCTAATACTTGTTTGACATGCTTGTTAAGTTTTGTGACGAATTGAGTTAGTTTAGGCACCTTGTTGCAACACTAAATGTGGAAAGTGGCTTAAAATAACTCAAAAAATAGCATAAATTGCTAAGATGGAAGAAATAAATATGGATAATTTATTTTTAGGTCCCAAATGAGCTAAGTATATTATAGTTTTGAGAACAAATAGAGTTAGTTTGGTATTTTTAAGCACACTGGTTATGTGTTTTAATACCAGTTTGACTTGTACTAGATATAGAAAAATAGGGAAATAATAAAATTGGGATTTTGATGAATCCTAGGATTTATTTTTGTACCTATGGAAGTTAGAAAACTTGATTTAGCAAATTCTAAGTGTTCCTAAGAGATGTAAAGTTTTAGCCAAATATCGAAGTGACTTTATGAGTCACCGTTCTCATCTTTCTATCTTCAGCCATTTTCAATGATTTTCTCACCCTCAATTCTCTCTTGTCTCACATAAATGCAGCAACAAAGAGCAGAAGAAAATAGGGAAATAGCAAACAAAAGAGGAAGAAAAGAGGAAGATCAAAGGTAAGGCCAAAATTTGAGTTTTAAGAGCAAGAGGTAGGGGTGTTTGATTTCATCCATTTCCCTTTCGTCTTTATCTTGTTTTCTAGGTTTACTTGATGAGTTGAAAAATGGGTTTGGATGAGTTTAGTGAACTTGATGATTGTTCTTACTTCTCAGGTTGAAATGAGTATCTTCTTAGCTTATTTGAGGCTTAGTTTATAGTTTTAATTCCATAGAACCCCATGTTTTTACTTGAGTTGTAAGTTAAGAAATGGGTTTAGGTGGAGATTGATTCTTTAATCCACCATGCTTGAAGGAGGTAAGAGGTTATAAGTATTTTGCAATAAGATTAGAGACCTTGATTGAGGTTAGAAATCCTCTAAGAACTGTTTTTGAGGGATAGAACTTGGTTAGAAACCAAGCTTTTATGCAAAACACATTCTACTGAACATTCCTAGTGTGATATGGCCCACATAACCGGGCTATGAAAGTGTATGACCGATTATCTAGAACTGCAGGACAGGTGTTGTTGGCCAAATAACCAATTATGCAGTGGAGGCTAATTAGTTATTATCGTGTGGTAGAAGGTTTTCTAGTTCAATAACCGGTTAGCAGAGATGGTATAATCGGTTATTGTTGAAAACAGAAACACATGCAGCATTCCAGGTGCTTCATAATCAATTAACAAGACCTCATAGCCAATTATGGCAAGCTAAAAAATAAAATTTGGCTTGTCATAATCAACTTATCAAGAGGGATAAGGGTTAAGGATATGTGGAAACAAAGTTTTAGGTTATCAAACATTGACAAAAGTATGTGGAACCCTTGGCATTAGTAAAAAGGAGTTCCCTAGGATGTGATATGAAAAGATTTAATCAAGCACCCTAAAGAGAGTGTACTTAGTAATGCTTTTATACTAAGAGCATTGAGAAGAGTAGTGTTAGAGCATCCATTAGATATGGTTTGCCATAGGTAAGTGTCTAGTCCCTTGAGCAACATAATGTTGCATTAGATATTACTTGGGAAGTCATGACGAGGTGGGGTGCTAGATACAAGTATACTAAGTTTATTGACAATAGAAGGGTGCCATAGTGCATGAAATACTCACATAGAGTTTAGGCAGAGCTAGTAGTGCAAGAATAGACTTAGTATAGAGTTGATGTGGTGATTATGTAAGCATTAGACATAACTCCACATTGTTACACACATACTTACTATTCCTAAGCAGTGATGTATGATGGACCAGTCCACACAGTATAAGGTAGGTTAAGGAGGTAACAGATAAGGAGATAATAGATTTCCTCCTTACCAAAGATAGGAATAGTTAAGTTTCATAATATTGCATCTACATTATCATATACTTTTCTTGGAGCATAATCATACATAGCATAATCATTGCATTTCTTGGTAATTCTTTTTATTTGTGATTTATGTTTCTTTTATGCATGTGTTGTCTTCCTCAATGATATTTTACAATTGTATAAGCAGTTGTTCAATATCATTGATTGTTTTAAGTTTGAATTGTTTATTCTTTATGAATATTACAACTACTGGTATTGGAATGCTTATATTGAGAGTTATGATTTCTCACCCCATGTATTGCCATGTAAGTCCAGATAAAAGCTCTTCCAAAAGAAAGAAGAAGAAGTATGAAGACTAGAGTAGTTTTTATACTGTAGTAGGCAAAGCTTGCATATTTTTTTATATTTGCTTTGTGTTTTTGTAAAAAGTTGTATGTATATTACTTTGCCTTTGAGGCTTGATGTAAATATATTTGTGACCTTCTTTTATTGTGGCTCTCCATAATTATTTAATAAAATGTTGTGGGTTAGTTTGATGGTTATGTTAGAAGTAGCATAGCTAATACTATATACGAAGGTATTTTGTATTAGGATGCTATGTAAACCAAATTTTGGGGACAAAATTTTAAATAGGAGGGGAGAAATGTATCACCCTTGATATCATATTAGGCTTGCATATAGTTACAGGGGTGGCCTAATACTTGTTTGACATGCTTGTGAAGTTTTGTGATAAACTGAGTTAGTTTAGGTACTTTGCTGCAACACAGAATGTGGAAAGTGGCTTAAAATGACTCAGATAATGGGTTTAATGGCTATGTTGTGGGAAACAAGTATGAATAATTTGTTTCTAGGTCACAAATAATAGATATATTGTAGTTAAAGTTTGAGGATAATCAGAGTTAGTTTGATATTTTTAAGCATACTAGTTGGGTGTCTTAATGCTAGATTGACTAGTAGCATATATAGAAAGATGAGATAATGGTGAAACAATAATTTAGATGAATCCAATGATTTATTTTAAAGTTATTGGAAGTTAAGAGACTTGATTCTGTGAAATTAAAGTATTCTAAGAGGTATAAAGTTTTAGTAAACCTTGGTGGTTATCCTTTAAGAAGTCAAGTTAGACTTCTGTTCCTCATTTCTCACGGTCGAAGTAGAAAATAGAGGGGAGAGAAGAAAGAAAGAAAGGGAAGAGGAAAAGATAAAGGCCAAACTTGAAGATCATCATCCATACAAGAGGTAGGGGTGTTTTTTCCTTCATTCCCCTACCCTTTTCTTCATGTATGATGCTTGCAAGTTAGGTTAGAAGAATGGGTTTTTAGAATGAAAGGTTAGCATACATGTGATTTGATTATGAAGACGAGTGATGTAATGCCCCCTTCCGAGAGGCATTACATTTTAAACCGACTTCTTTTTTAAAAAAGTTTAATCGAGTTGTAAAATAGTTAATATTTTGAAATACGAGTAAAAAAAAATTCTTTTTAACAAACAACATAAAACTTACAAAAAATAGAGAAGCACAAGTTAGAAGAACGGAATAAAAGACTTTTCATAAAATAAAGTTTGTCATATCCATAAGTACATTACATTATGTTCCAAAAGCATAAAACTTAAGTGCTCCCAAAAAGGAAATATATACATATGACTACCAAATGAAGATTAAGCCTTGTCCAAGTCCAAACACCTGAAGAACAAGGTCCTGCACCCGATCTTCATCTAGATCCCCTTCGGGATCCCCAGCAGACAAAGCCCCCAGTCGGGGCATGCCATTATGGATGGGAGTCCAAGTAGTCGACTCCATAGATTCCTCCCTAGAGGAAGCTCTCCAATCATCCCAAAGCTCCCCAAGGGGCTTGTAGAATTCCAAGTGAACAACTGCATCCATAGTAAATGTAGCCGCCTCATGCCGAGTCCTACTCCAAAGCAAAGTGACATCTCCATCATACCGAATGTGCCCCGTGTCCCACTAAACACTCCACGCTCTGATGCCCCCGTGGAACTGCAGCCTAGTGAAATCTCGTAGAACTTGCCTCGTCGCCATCACAGTCTTTTCCATCATAATTACAAAAATAGAAACAGAAAGAATAATACAATAGAAGAGGTGAGATCTTCTACATTAATACCATCATGGCAACAAGAAACACAATGAAAAACAATAATACCTTTCATATACAATGATATCAAGAAATGACAGGTATAATCATAGTAGTACAGGAATAAGATAGATCAACAGGAATAAGATAGATTAACAGATATAAGATAAATCAATAGATATAAGATAGATCAACAGATATAAGATAGATCAACAGGTATAGTCATGTTAGCAACTAATATATGATTCAGCAAAGTACATCGAAAGACATAAACATTGACTATGCCACAACAAGATGTACATTGACTATGCATATGCACGATGCGTATGCTGACCATCCTTATGCACAATGCAACGAGTTCCTACTCCATGGAGCTAACAACTCAGAGATGAACGTTCCAGAAGATCTGTCCCCCCTCAAAAGACAGTCTACGCTGGACCATAAAAAGGATAGTGCTTGTTGAGTCCTCATCGGGCGTTGCAACAGTGTCCACGACCAGAGGTATACAATGTGACAACAAGTCACTAAGTGGATCACCTCGCCCAGACGCCCCCTGAGATCCATCATGGATCACACTTATCCTGTAAGTTCTCGCTCACTTCTAGGCACAAAAGTCGACTATATATGTTCAATGCATGAACGATAAAATCGAACCACCGTTATACCGTTCCCAATGGTATTAAAGCAACTACCCATACAATTGTCCAATGCCATTAGTATCAATGATATTATATAATCGCCCATACAATTACATAATACCAATGATCCACCCGGGTCCAGTACTTCGATTCCACAATCCACTCGGATCCAGTATGTCGGTCCAAAATCACAAATGCTAAATCCATAATCCACTTGGGTCCAGTACGTCGGCCCAAAACCACAATGCTAATGCATTCTTTCACAGAGTATCTCAGTCATGCAAATTCAAGAGTTATTATTATCAATTCACTTGAAGCATTCTGACAAATTTTTCTTTAGAATATAGAACCTTTGTTTCACTATTAGGATTTAATTGTACACTTTCAAGAAAGGCTAGAAATCAGTCCTAATCACCAAACTCTTCTATCTAAGTTCCTCAAGTGACCTTTCCTCATATCGTTCACTAAAACTTAAAAGAACCCACATTGTCTTAACCTCACAATTCTTTTTCTTTTCCTCTAAGTCTCTCAAGTTTTTACTGTCCTTTCCTCAAGCTTGTTCTTCCTCTCAAAACCAAAAATCACTCTTTTACTAAATGATAAAAATTTTTCTTTTCCATTCTTATCTTATGAATCCTTAACTAAATTTCTTGATTTATCAAGTCAACTAGATTCACTACTAACAGATAATTTTCCCTTATTCTAATTATCTCAAAATTATTTCCATTGGTATATCCAAAAGTTATTAGTCCTCAAATCATGACGTTATGATTATCTTCTCTCTTACTTATAAATCATTTAACCCTAATTTGTCTTTCAATTCACCTAAAAAATATTTCTAACATTCTTTCTAAAACTTTCATTTCTTAACTTCTAAATAAAATCATTTCCATCCTAATTACTCTACCATCCCATTATCAAATATTTTAGGTCTCCAAATCACTCTTTCATCCAATTATCAAATATCATGACCAAAATTAATTCTTTCCAATGGTAAAAACTTGATTCTTTCCTCTTTCAACTTGTAACCTTATGAATGAAATTTTTGTCACCTAATCATCTAAGTCCTTTATCAATAAATATTTTCCTCATGGATACCTCTTCCTAGGCCAACAAGGCCATAAGTCTCAAGGGATCAAGGGGACCAAAAATCATTCTTTTACAACATAATCATAGCATGCCATATACTTTAATCATTATAATTAATTAAGTTCATGCTTACTATCAAAATCACATCACCACATATATCCATTGAGCCATCATAATCATCTCTTACATACAACAACATCATATAATCATACAAAATCGAACAACCATAAATCAAAAGTCACACAATCAAGTGGATGAATCCTCACGTGGACTCTCCACTCTTAACACAACCATTCGTTCTTCACCACCATGAGTGGTTGATGAGGTTAATCTCTCTCTTACTTAGATGTAGCTTCCTAGCTCCTTGTATGTCCTTGTGTAGCAAACTTTCTCCACTAAGAGGTTCTTAGAATCAAAGCAAATACACAAGAATTAATATCTAGGGCTTGAATAAGATTACCATAGATCAACGTATAGATTTACATCCTTTAGAATGAAGCAAGATAGAAAATTCAATAACTTTACCTTAAGACTCTTAAACTTGAGATTTGAAGCAAGCTCAAAGAAATGCTTGAAGATGGATGAACTAGAGATTTATTTCCACACAAAAGTGTCTTAGAATGAGGTATAGATTCAAGATCTAAGATTAGCTTAAATTATGGAAAGTTGAGTGATGGATTTTGGGGTTTGGCCGTGGCCTATAGAGAAAAAAAATGAAGGTGGAGGAATTTCACCATAAAGCTTTAGAAACCCTAGCTTGAAAAAGCACTTGGGAAAAGTAATGCACAAGCGAAAATCTTCACTCAAATGATCTTAGAAGGAAGTGTAGATTCAAGAATGTAGATAAGTGAAATCAAAGAAAATGAGATGGTGGGTTTAGTGAAAGTAACCGTGAGGTAGGGAGAGAAAAAGAGAGAAGGAAATGAAAGAAAACCAAGGTCTTCACACTAAATGGCCTTAGGAAAGAATGTTGATTCAAGAAATGTGGTTTGTTAGAATTTTAGAAGATGAGATGGTGGAGCAATGGTGGTGGCCGTGAGGTTGGAGAGCAGAGGAAGAAGAGAAAATGTGATAGAAAATGAGAGAAAAAGAGAAATTGAGAGAGAAAAGAAAAGTAGAGAGAGAAAGTGATAGAAACTTTTGAAAATGTGAAAGGTGAAAGCTTTTTGTGAAAAGATGACAACCTTGTCATCTTTTCCTCCTCCAAAATCGTGCACCCTTGGGAGAAGTTGCAACGCTTCGTTTGCAAGCTTCTCCTAAAGCTTCCTTGAGAAGCTTCTCACATTTTCCCAAAAAGTCAAATGATGATGTTATGTAGTGATGTCACTTAGATGATATCATAAAAGTGACTAGACAAATAATCTACTAGATTTTTATTACAAATTTTTACCTAATGAATAAAAGTTACAGTTTACAACGCCGGTATCTATTGTCCAGTGGATAATAGAGTGTACCCAAATTTTATTCATCAGATAAAATCTCAAAAAATGAAAACTTCGTAAACTGTGTCTGGCATCAGACTTAGTAAGATCCCCCGTCACCGTTTCCACAGTCCAAGGTTTTTCAGCCTCGGGGAAATATTTTATTTTCCCGGCCCCGCTCAGTGCTCACGTAATTCTAAGAATATATTAAAATAATCAATCAGTTCAAGTAATTCCATAAAAATTCACAAAATTCATAAATATTATAAAATGAGTATATATTATGAAACAAGTAATTTTTGGGTGTTACAAGTGATTAGAGAACTTGTATAAAGGTTCTAGTATGTTTACAGATCATATTTAGGATTAGAAATTAGATGAAAATCATGTTTTAAGGATTGAGATTTGGTTTGGAAAACCAAATTTTGCAGAAACCGTTATGCAGAATCAATTTTGGTACATGGGCGCCTAGGCACTAGAAGTTGATCGCCCAAACGTCCAATGCCTAGCAAAGCAGGGCATAGGTTCTGGTGTACTGGCGCTTGAGCGCCAACATTGGGCCCTTGAGCGCCTAATGACCAGAGATTTTTCTGCTTGATGCACGCACAGAGCGCTTGAGTGCGCGACCAGCGCCTAAGTGCCAAGAACAAAATTTCACAAGATTTTTACCTTGTTGTAATAACGTTTCCTACTTGTTAGGATCCCTTGTTTTTGCCTTTTTAAGAGTGTTGAGACACTAATAGGGGTATTTGTTAGAGAGAAAAACCATCTAGCACACAAGGGAATGTATGGAGACCTCGTGCATCCATTAGATATGGATTACCATAGGTAGGTATCTAGTTCCTTGAGCAATATAGTGTTGCATTAAATATCACTTGTGGAGTTATGAGGAGGTGGGATACTAGATACAAGTATACTAAGTTTGTGTGGCAATAATGGAGTGCCATAGTGCATGAAGGGCTCTCATAGACTTGAGGTAGAGCTAGTAATATAACGATAAACTTAGTATAGAGTTATTGTTGTGTTTATGTAAGAGTTAGACATAACTCCACATTCTTGACTCACACTTGCTATTCATAAGTAGTAGAATGTAGTGGGCCAGTTTACTTTTTACCAAGTTGGTTAAGGAGGTAACAGATTCCCTCCCTACCATAAAGAGGAATAGTTAAGTTCCATGACATTGCATATACACTAACATACACTTTTCTTTGAGCATAATCATACATAACATAATCATTGAATCTCTTAGTAATTGTTTTTATATGTGGTTTATGTTTCTTTTGTGCATGCGTTGCATTTGCCTTCGATGAAAATCGTGTGGGCCATTGTCTTATCTGTGGAACGTGGTTTGTTTTTGTAATGAGTAGTGCCTTATATACTTGCTGCGAACTTGTTTCTCTGGTTTGGGTTGTTTATTCTTTGTAAATATTAAAACTACTGGTATTGGAATACTATTTATGAGAATTATGATTTCTCACCCCATGTGTTGCCATGTGCAACACCCCCTCCGAAGGGTATCACATTTATACCAATTAATTATAAATAATTAAGTAATTCCCAATTTATAAAATATTTAATATTAACTTAAAACGGGTTTCAAAATTTTTTTTTTGCGAAAAACATCAATTGATCAAATTAAAGTAACTCAAAATATAAAAACTGAATAAATATACTTTTCATATAAACAGAGTTTACTACAACTATTCATTCATTATCTTCACATACCCAAAAGCATAACACCTAAGATATGAGCCCTTGTCAGAAGACAAATTCCCTAGCTGGGAATGTCTCGACGGATAGAAATCCGAGTCAACGATAAATCGAAGTCCCCTCTAGGAGTATAGTGAAAATCATTCCACAACTCCCTGATAGATAAAACAAACTCTGCATAAGCAACTGTAAAAGATGTCGTAATAACCCCATGTCGAGTCCTACTAGCGAATAAAGAAATGTCGCCACAATATTCTATATACTCTGAGTCCTAATGGACAGGCCAAACGTCAGCGCCTTCAAGAAATTGTAGTCTAAAGAAACCTAACTGACCCTCCTTGCTGCCATCGTGATCTTTACAGATGTAAACATAAAATAGAACAAACAAAATAAAATAGCAAAGAAGTGAGATCCACTACATCGCATACCAATATGGCAGCAAAGAAACGATACGATTAACAATGTCGTTCCATACATACAATCCATAGATTTATATAAAATTAGCAAATATATTTATGACATTTAATAAATAAACAATCCAATAAGCTTGCAACACAATATCAAACATAATAATAATATCACAATCATATTATATCATAATGATACTATATCATGATAGTATTAAATGCCGACTATGCATATGCATAATGCAACCAGTTCCTACTCCATGGAGTTTACTCAAATTCAGAGATGAACGCGCAGAAGATCTGTCCCTCCTAAAAGGACAGTCTATGCTGGATAATGAAAAGCAATAGTGTTTGTCGGGATGTCAGTGCGTTGCAATCAGTGTCCACTGGCCAGGGGTATTACGTGATATAATAATCACAGGTGGTAACATCTCCACCGTGTGAATTTCCTAACGCACTTCAAAACCCATAGGGTGAGCTATACGTCAATAAATTTCAAGTATTTACTTTTATTTTACTACATAGCTTAATTAGACTAATTTTAATTCTAAAAATTAAATTACTTTCATTTTAAATTCCTAAACTTACCAAATTGAGTTCTTACTATTAAAACACCTAAGTTTACACTTAGTAAAATAATCTTGGATCTTAATCATCAAAAATTGGCATGTTGGCCGAATTCATTCAGTGCTTAAAAATTCATATATAAAAATCATTTTCTAACACTTTAATCCTTATAAACTCACTTAATTAAATTTCTTGTCACAAAATCCTTTAATCCTCAATTAAGAAAATAATTTCGGACTCTTGGTCCCCTTTTGTAGTGATAAGGTCGTGTGCCTCTAGGCTCTTTGGGGCCTTCATACAATTTTCCTCATCATGTTATTCACATCCTAAATTACACATAAATTTGCATGCTTTACAATTCACACATACAAGAATAATTTCAAAACTATAAACATAACAAGCACAAATAAAGAGAACTTAAACAAGCAAGTGAATAAATCCTTATGAATTTTTCACCACAAGCACAAACAGATCCATTCCCTCACCACCATATGTGGCCGATGAGGTTAATCTCCCTCTTACCTTAAGGAAGACAACAAACTTCAAGCCTCTCCTTCCTCTTGAATTTGTGTGGCACCAAGAAAAATCCTAAGTAATCTTAAACAAATCTAAAAGTCATAAACAAGGCTTGAAAACAACAAACCATGGATCAATCATGGTCTAGAAAATTAGAAATCCATCTTAGGATAAAAAATTCAAGAAATTACCTTAGAAGTAAGGAACTAAAGCTTGATTTTTTGAAGCACTTAGACAAGGATTTAGACAAAACTCTCTAAAGGAAAAGTGTTTAGGATTATGTTTGGATTTAGAAAGTAAGATGAGATGAAATTTTAGAAGAGTGGATGATGGTATTGGGTATAGGGGCCGTGAGCTTCACTAGAGAAAGAGAATGGAATTCTTTGGTTTTCTTTGAATGAGAGAGAATAGATAGAAAAGTTTAAGTCTCAAAGATGATAGGAAATGAAGTGAAAAATGCTATTCCATCAAGTGATTACCATGGAGTTAAGTGTGTAGGAGAATTATGACTTGTTTAACAAGATTAAAAATATCACATGCATCTCAATAATTCCCTGGCTTCTGGCCTGATTTTGATTAGTTTCCTATTTGGACATGGCGTCCTGTCCGCGTGGCTTTTTGGGTTATGTGAGATTGACTTTTCATGGAGGTCTGGACTGCTGGCACATCAACCTGAGTATGGATCGTTGCATCTACCACGGAGATGTGACTGTGTCTCTAGCTTGGGGACATTATGGTCCACCTGTCTTTACTTTTAATGCTCACTTGTATTTAGAGTTTTACTTGTCCATACATGATATGTGGGGTGATCGCTATTACTCCCCACAAGAGGATTTGTTCTTATCCTCTGCACGAGGCCCCGCTCGTAACTTAGTTGCTCCGATGAGGATTTCCTCTGACGAGGAAGACCCTGAGGAGGATCTAATTATGGTTCCTTCTCATTCGCTTTAGGGGCTGATACTGTTGATGGCTGCTGATGGCCATTTGTAAATCTTTTTGGGGGCCTGATGTTTTGTCTTTTGGTGGACTGTATATGTGTAATTATTTTGGGGCATGTAAAGCTTCTGCTTTTTTTGTACATCTAATGATGTACCTAAACATGTATGATATAAGTATATATATATGTACGAGGTATGAATGTAAGGTTTACTTCTCATATTACTTTCTACTGTAACTATGTCTTATCATATTATTTTATTAAAAAAAAAAAGAGAATTCGCTAAATCATTTGTATGATTACAACTAAACAGGCTTATCTATATTAAAATGAACTGGGTCTTAGTTTATACATTTTGTTTCTATTTTGTGGTTATGGTGTGACGTTCCCTCCTCAAAAAAGGGGCGTTACACAAATTCTGGTAGAGGAAGTTCAACTTTTGGACTGAGGTCGCATGTTAATGAAAAATAGAAAGGTTATGGCGTATGCTTCGAGACAGTTGAAAGTGCATACGAAGAATTATCCAATTCACATTTTGGAATTTGTGATAGTCATTTTTCATTGAAAATCTGGAGATGTTTTCTTTATGGATCAACCTACAATGTCTACAGCAATCATAAGAGCTTGGAGTACCTATTCAATCAGAAGGAGTTCAATAAAAGGCAAAGACAATAGTTAGAATTTCTTGAAAGACTACGATTTTCAACTTTAATGTCATTCCAGAAAGGCGAATGTCGTGTAGGATGCCTTAAGTAGAAAATGTACTTCGTGTATCTGCTATGATAGTTAAGGAGAGTGAATTGATAGAGCAATTCAGGATTATGCAGTTGTCTATGGATTTCACGCTTGGGGAGGATTTGTTTGAATATGGTTACTGTTTGAATAGTCTAATGGGGGAAATTCAAGAAAGGCAGAAAGGTGATCTGGAAACGACATAACTGGAAATGTAACGTGGAAGCTCGAAGACAAGATAAAGAAGTAATATTCTCTTTTGTTTTACATGTATGAGAAATTTCGAGGACTAATTTTTTTTTTAGAGGGGGAGAGTTGTAACACCCCGATTTTTCATTTTTCTAGATATAAATACGTTTTATAATATTTATAAGTTTTTGTGAATTTTTGGAAATTTTTAATTATTTTGATTATTTTAATATTATTTTGATTATTTTAATATTATTTTGAAACTGTATGCCCGAACTTTATTTTTTTAATATTTACGAGTTTTATAATTTTTATGATTTTTGGGAATTTTTATAGATTTTTTTGAGTTTTTGATTATTTTAATATTATTTTTAACTGTATGTGTGTTTGAGGCGGGCCCGAAAAAATAAAATTTTTTCCTAAATCAGAAAGTTTGGTACTGTCAAGGTGGCATCGAGGGATCTTACAAAACCCAAAATCGGGAACAGTTGATGAAAATTTTATTTATCTGAGTTTTCTATTTTCCATTGAGTAATAATAGCAGTAGCTATTGTCCATTGGGTAATATTTTTGGGAATATATCTTAATGGCGATGATTCAAAGTGATGGACCAATGACAAGCTTGAAGAAGGTAAAATGGTTACTCAAGTGGAGGAGGAGAAATTCAAATTGACTACTCAAGCTAGAAGACAAATTCAAATTAGCTACTTACCCTTTCAAGCTTATCTTATCATTCTTTTTCTAGAAACTGCTCTGTGATGACTCACCTAGTAAAATATCTACAGATAAATATATAAGGATAAAGATCTAACAGAAAATATCTCACTAAAATATCTTAGAAAAATATCTAAGTAAAATATATAGATGAAAATATCTTTTGAAAAATATCTGAATGAAAATATCTAAGTTAAATATCTTAAGTGTAATAATGAACCATCATTACATAGATTAATGACTAACTAATAAAAATTGGTCAAGTTTAGTAGCATGGACTTTGTTGTGAACCATTGGATGGCAAACTTGATGAAGAAGCCTTGGATGATCATCATTGATCTAATCAATGGTGTGAGAGCAAACTTGATAAGGAAGCTTAGGATATCTACCTTAGATTAAATCAATGGTTAGGAGATGAAGTCAACAAAAATAGTTAGACTAGTTAGCAAGAAACTAGATAATCTAACTAAGTTACTCTAAAAGCCTAAGTAGTAATTAAATAAAACAAACTAAGTTTGCTAATACTTAGAATCCATAGTTACAAGTAGGATCAAGAATTTTCTAGAATGCATGACTGTAGTGTGACCAATGCATGACTTAATCATGTAACTAGATAGTTAGACATGTAACTAAATGATCTAACTAAGTTAGCTTAAGTGAACTAACTACCTAAACTAGGTGTAACTAGAAACTAATTGAAATCAAAACTTAGTTAGTTTTCTAATGAGTCACACGGCCACTAGGCTATTCTAGGAGATTCTTGAACAATCTATTATGACCAAAGGATGACTATTTTGTGACATAAGCTATGTGAAAACCATGTAAAGCCATGTGAAGCCATGTGATAGATTTTTATCTTGCTAAACAAGCCTTAGTTTTCCTACTCATCCAACTACATGGCCAAGTCTTGGAGGAATGGGACATTCCACTTCATTTCTAACACTTTGTGACCATAAACCTCTATCATCTTTTCTCTCACTTCCAAGAACTCCAAGAACAAACACCAAAAACTCCATTCTTTTCTTCTCTTGAAGGCTCACGGCTAAACCCATTGAAACACCTTCCAAGCTTCACTAATTCTAAACAACCTTAGATCTAGAACCTAGACACAATTCTAAGATACTTTGTAGTTGAGATCTTAGCCTAGATCATCCATCTTCAATCTTGTTCTTCTAGTTGAAAAATAAAAAGTTCACACCTTGTTCTTCCAAGGAAGCTCACAATTGTACCCACTTCACCAACATCCAACCACTTTTGATTCAATCCAACCTCACTTCTTGAATCCTCACATCATTCTAAGACTCTTTGGTGTTGAGACTTTAGTCTAAATAAATCATCCTCAAGCTTGATTCTTAGATTTAAGTTCTAGGGTTTCACGGTAAAGATCTTGAAACTTGATTTCTTACTTGATTCTTGGAATCCTAAGACCATGTTTGATCTATGGTCATCTTAATCAAGCCGTAGATACTAATTTTTATGTGTTTATTTTAATTCTAAGATCTACTTGGTAGTGAAAGATTGATACAAAGAGAGTTTTACAAGGAGCTTGGGAAGCTACACACTAGGTAAGAGGGAGATTAACCTTATCGGCCATATGTGGTGGTGAAGGAATGGATTGTTTGTATTTGTGAGTGGAAAATCCATGTGAGGATTTTTTCACTCGATTGTGTGGTTATTGATTTATGCTTATTGGATTATTTGTGATTTCTATTGCTTTGATATTTATGCATGATTTATATATATGAGATGGTAAGATTATGATTAAATTATGATTAAATGCTTAATATGATTTTATTGCATTAATAGTGAGCATGAATATATGTTATGTTGTATATGATAAGAATCATGTGGAAAGGAAAACTATTTTGGGTTCAAATAACCAACAGGCTCACGACCTCAATGATGATTTTGGAATAAACCACTTGAAATGTTTTACTAAGTATGGATTTTAGATGATTAGGTAACAAGTAAATGGATTAAAGATTTTTACAAAGAAAAATGAGATAGGAAATGAATAAATATTTGATTATGGAAAATAAGTGGATTTTTGGCCAACATGCCAAGAGTTAGTATTTTAGACCAAAAATATTTTCTTAAGTGTAGTCTTGAAGGATTAATTAACAAGAACTCAATTTAGTGAATTTTGAGATGTAAAAAGGAAATAAACTAATTTTTAGAATTAAATTAGTGTAATTAAGCTATTAAGTAAGATAAAAGTCAAAACTTGAAATTTACTGACGAATAGCTCACCCTTTGGGTTTTGAAGCGCATTAGGAAAATTTGAGCTGTAATATTCCAAGTTAATTAAAGAAATACAGTTCTGTGAAGAAAATATTAGAAAATATTATTTAGAGAATTTTTCGCAAGAAAATGATTTTTTAGGATGATTTGGAACTTACAGTATTTTATTTAAAGTTTTATTGAGAATAATGAACAAATATTTTTGAGATATCTTGAATTAATTAAAATAATATAAGTTTTTGTGGAAAATGTTTGGAAATAGTAATTAAAGGAAGTTTAGTGAGATAATGTTTGAAATATTATTTAAAGGTGATTTATTAAGGAAATATTGAGATTAAAGTCTAATTTTGATATTAGATGAGAAAAATTTTAATTTAAGCTTAAAATATGTTAGAAATATTTTACGCAATTGAAAATACATAGAAAAACTCTTACGCAATTTAAAAACAGTGATTTTTAGCTACGTGATTGAGATAACGTTGAAAAATCATTACACAATTTGAAAACGTAACTCAAGTGTTATGCGATTGTGAAAATGTGATAAAATCGCTACGCGATTGAAAGGAACAGCGAGTTTTGCTGTAGAGCCGACGTACTGTACCTAAGTAGTTGTGGTTTAGCATTGTGCTTGTGGGACCGAAGTTCTGGATCTATGTGGATCTTTGGTATTATGTAGTTGTATGGGCGGTTATATAATATCATTGATACTAATGGTATTGGACAATTGTATGTGCAGTTGCTTTAATATCATTGGGAATGGTACAATGGTAGTTTGATTTCATTGAATATGCATTTGAGCATTATACATCTAGTGGCTGTTGTGGCATTTTAGGGGGGACAGATCTTCTGGAATGTTCATATCTGAATTTGAGTCTAACTCCATGGAGTAGGAACTGATTGCATTGTGCATAAGAATGGTCAGCATACACATCGTGCATGCGCATAGTCAGCATTTATATTATTGTGATATAGTATTATTGTGATATTATCATTATGCTTGAAATTGTGTTACAAGTTTATTGGATTATTTATCTATTAAATGTCATGAATATATCTGCTGATTTTATATTAATTTATGGATTGTATGTATGGAATGACATTGTTGTTCGTATCGTTTCTTTGCTGCCATATTGGTATGCGATCTAGGGGATCTCACCTCTTTGCTGTATTGTTCTTTCTGTTTCTATTTTATGCTTACATATGTGAAGACTACGATGGCAGCAAGGAGGGATCAACTAGGTTTCTTTATACTACAGTTTCTTGAAGGCGCTGCTGCTTGGCATATTCATTGGGACTCAGAGTATATAGAGTATTGTGGTGACATTACTCTATCTGTAAGTAGGACCCGCCATGGGGTCATTACTTCTTCTTTTACGGTTGCATATGTAGAGTTTGTTTTACCTATCATGGAGTTGTGGAATGATCTTCACTATACTTCTAGAGAGGACTCCGAGATATCACTTGCTCGAATTTCTATCCGTCGAGACATTCCCGGCTAGGGAATTTGTCTTCTGAGAAGGACTTATGTCTTTAGGTATTGTGAACTTGGACTAGGTCGAGTTTTTATATGGTAATTATATTTTATTTAGAATACGTGCATTTTACGTAATGAAGATGTTACGAATCAATGTTATATACGAGAGATGTATTTAATCCAGTCTCTATATCTTGTGTTTTTCTAATTTAGTAAAGTTTATGTTATCCATAAAAAGAAATTTTGAAACCCGTATTTTAATAATATTAAATATTTTATAACTTGGGTAAAGGATTTTATAAGAAGTTGGTTTGAAATGTGATACCCAAAGGTGGGTGTTACACAATGTGATTTCTTTTTAAGTTTTAGTGAACGATATGAGGAAAGGTCAGTCGAGGAACTTAGTTAGAAGAGTTTGGCGATTTGGATTGATTTCTACCCTTTTCTTGAAAATGTTACAATTAAAGCCTAACGGTGAAACAATGGTGCTATATGCTAAAGAAATTTGTAAGAATGCTTCAAGTGAATTGATATTGATGATCCTTGAATATGCACAATGGAAGTGCTTTGTGGCTAAATATAATAGCCTTGTGTTGTCAGGCCGACGTACTGGACCCAGAAATATCAGTGGATGGTTTAACCTAGTGGTGATTTATTTTTCATGGAATGATGCTATTAATGAGTGTTGATTTCTCATGTCATCCCATCATGCATTGTGAAAGTAAAAGTCTTGATGACTTGTTGTTAAGGCTGTATGCCTAGGAGATTGAATTACACCTTTTTGCGGGTGCGAATAGCGTAGTGTAGTTCACTTGTGGTTAAACTTGGAGGCGTTGGGGTGCAGGTATCCCACATGTGGACAGTTGGTAGCTCCACTAGGCCGTGGTAAAGCTGAAGCGACACTCTAATGATCTCGACCTGGCACTATCCTATTCATGATCCGGTTGAGAGTTTCTTGTATAGCCAAGTTGAGCATATTGATTATATTGAGAAGCACATGATTTAAGGCTAACGATATACAAATAGTGACTCTCCCGATCATTCTCTCCTACGTTTGGTTTTAGCTTCGTGGAGTGGGTGTCAGTGCATTGTGCATTATGCATAATCAGTATACATATTGTCATGGCATGGTCAGTATGCATAATGAGGTGATATAGTCAGTATACTTACTTGTTATGGCATGATCAGTATTCATGTATTGTGATATACATTGTTAAATTATCTGTCACTTGACGTCAAGATTATACCTATTGTTCTGTGATATTCCTGTATCTACATGATTATATCTGCTGTTACTTGATATTGCTGTTTATGAAGGACATTATTTTTATTCTTCTTGTTTCTTGCTGCCATGCTAGTATTGATGTAGGGGATCTCATCTCTTTATTATATTGTTCTGTTTGTTTTGTCTGTTTTTGTCTTGTGCTTGTGCCTAGGAAGACTGGGATGGCAGCAAGGCAAGATCCGTGAGGTTTTACTTGACTATAGTTACATGGGGCACATTCAGTATGTCGGCGATGTCACCTTATTTTGGAGTATGACTCGGTGTGAGGCCGCTACGTTTACTGTGGACGCAATTGTTTTCTTGGAGTTTGATTTACCTTTTAGGGAGATATGGGGTGATCGTGGAACCATCCCTAGGGAGGACTCCGTAGAGTCGACTGCTCGGATTCCCGCCCGTAGTGACGTGCCCTAACTAGGGGTTTTGTCTGCTAGGGATCCCGAAGGGGATCTTGAGGAATATCGGGTGGAGGACCCTACTCTTCAAGTGTTTGGGCTTGGACTAGGCTCAGTCTTCATTTAGTAGTTATACATATATATATATACATTTGGAGTACTTAAGTTTTATGCTTTTGGAACATGATGTAATGTACTTATTGATGAAACAAAGTTTGCTTTATGAAAAGTCTTTTATTCTATTCTTATAACCTGTGTTTCTCTATTTTGGTAAGTTCTATGTTGTTTGTTAAAAAGAGTTTTTTTTTTAAAACTCGTATTTTACAATATTAACTATTTTACAACTTGGTTAATTTTTAAATTCAAAGAGTTGGTTTTAAATATGATGCCCTTTAGAGGGGGTGTTACATTAGGTGGTATCGGAGCAGTTCATCCTGTTGAGCCGGAGTTTTGACTAACTATGCTTAGAGATGTAAAAAATTTCTATGTGTGTTGTGCATTTCCTTGTCTCTTGTCTGAGATGTTAAAAGAGGATTGCATAAGTTGCTTTAGGTTAGATGTTAGTAGTTACTGTTACATAGTTACATAATATTGAGGACTGACCAACTCAATATGTAATACTCTGTGGGGATAGGAAACTATGACTTCAACTAGGCGAACTATGAGAATAAGGGTTCTTCTAGTAAGAGTCCATTTGGATGACTGAACTCGTGCAGAATTGTTTGTACCTACAGCTTTTGGAATGGTACCTCTAGTGTGAGTAAAGTCCAAGTCCAAGTCTTTTGGGTTTATGGGTAAGTTTGCTTTATTTGTGCTATGTGTTTCTCTAAAACTAAACACAGAGATGTATTGCTTGGTCTCCGAAAGGAAACAATATTATTTAAAATGGTTACTTCTTGTTTCCATTGTGTTTTGATTTCTAGAATTTACACTTTTTGGATGATTTTCTATGTTGTGATCATCATCAAATTCTCTTATCTTCATCATTTTTTTTCAAGCCCTAACTTGAAACTCTTAAGGTGAGATTCTTGATTTCTTTTTTCCCTCCTCTCATTTTTTTTCTCTATACCTCACGGCCACTCTCACCAAAACCACTATCTCATTTTCTTTGATTTCACTCATCTACCTTCTTGAATCTATATCTCTTCCTAAGACCATTTGGGTGAAGATTTTGGCTTGTTCAAGTGATTCTACAATCTAGGACTTGAAAGCTTCTAAGGTAAAGTTCTCATCTTTCCTAAGCTTTCCTTGTTTATTTGTGAATGACCATCTACCAAACGCATTCTTCTATTTCTTTCTCCCAAGGCTCACGGCCATTGGCCCATGAAGGACCAAAGATTTGATTTTTTTGCTATCACCTAGTTCATTTTCATCATTCTATCAAGAATCAAGAAACTAAAGTTTAAAACTCTCTTATTTTCTCTTGGAAAGCCCCACGGCCACACCCTCAACCCACTCTCTTAATCTTCTTTAATTTCATCCATCCACATCTCATGAATTAAAACCCCATACTAAGACATTTTGTTGTTGTGGGTTCTTTCAAAATCATCTTGTTTCCAAGCCCTAAATGTTGATCCTTGTGTGTTGTTTTATTTTAAGGATCTTCGTAGAAGGAGAAGCTTTTTCAAGAGGACTTACAAGGAGCTAGGAGGCTACACCTAAGGTAAGAGGGACATTAACCTCATCAACCATGCTATGGTGGTGAGGAACAAATGGTTGTGTTGGGAATGGAGAGTCCACGTGAGGATTCATCCACTCGATTGTGTGATTTTTGATTTATGTTTGTTTAATTTTGTATGATTATATGATGTTTTTGTATGCAATAGATGATTGTGATAGCTCAATGGATATATGTGATGGTGTGATTTTGATATTAAGCATGAACTTAATTAATTGTGATGATTAAAGTATGTGGCATGCTATGATTATGTTGTAAAGGAATGATTTTGGGTCCCCTTGATCTCTTGAGGCTCACAGCCTTCGTGGTCTAGGAAAAGGCATCCATGAGAAAAATAATTATTGATTAAGGACTTAGATGATTAGGTGACAGAAATATGATTGATGAGGTTACAAGTTGGAAGAGGAAAGAAACAAGTTTTTACCATTGAAAAGAATTGATTTTGGCTATGATATTTGATAATTGGATGAAAGAGTGAATTGGAGACCTAAAATATTTGATAATGGGATGAAAGAGTAATTAGATGGAAAGGATTTTATTTAGAAGTTGAATAATGAAAGATTTAGAAAGAATGTTAGAAAATATTGTTTAGGTGAATTGGATGACAAATTAGGGTTAATAACTTTTGGATATACTAATAAAAATAATTTTGGGGATAATTGGAATAATGGAAAATGATTTATTAGTGACGAATCTAGTTGACTTGATAATCAAGAAATTTAATTAAGGATTCATAAGATAAGAATGGAAAAGAATAAATTTTATCAATTACCAAAATAACGATTTTTGGTTTTGAGAGGAAGAACGAGCTTGAGAAAGGAATAGTGAAAACTTGAAAGACTTAGAAGAAAAGGAAAAGAATTGTAAGGTTAAGACAATATGGTTTCTTTTTAAGTTTTAGTGAACGATATAAGAAAAGGTCACTTAGGGAACTTAGTTAGAAGAGTTTGGTGATTTGGATTGATTTCTACCCTTTTATTGAAAGTGTTACAATTAAAGCCTAATGGTGAAACAATGGTGCTATATGCTAAAGAAATTTGTAAGAATGCTTCAAGTGAATTGATAATGATGATCCTTGAATTTGCACAATGGAAGTGCTTTGTGGCTAAATATAATAGCCTTGTGCTGTCAGGCTGACGTACTGGACTCAGAAATATCAGTGGATGGCTTAACCCAATGGTGGTTTATTTTTCATGGAATGATGCTGTTAATGAGTGTTGATTTCTCATGTCATCCCATCATGCATTGTGAAAGTAAAAATCTTAACGAATTGTTGTTAAGGCTTTATGCCTAGGAGATTGAATTACATCTTTGTGCTGGTGTGAATAGCGTAGTGTAGTTCACTTCTGGTTCAACTTGGAGGCGTTGGGGTGTAGGTATCCCACATGTGGATAGTTGGTAGCACCACTGGGTCGTGGTAAAGCTGAAGCGACGCTCCGACGATCTCGACCAGGCACTATCCTATTCACGATCTGGTTGAGAGTGTCTTGTATAGTCTGGTTACGCATATTGATTATATTAAGAAGCACATGATTTGAGGCTAACGATATACAGACAGTGACTCTCCTGATCATTCTCTCCTACGTTTGGTTGTAGCTCCATGGAGTGGGTGTCAGTGCATTGTGCATTATGCATAGTCAGTATACATATTGTCATGGCATGGTCAGTATGCATAATGAGGCGGTGCAGTCAGTATACTTACTTGTTATGGCATGGTTAGTATTCATTTATTGTGATATATATTGTTAAATTATCTATCGCTTGATGACATGATTATACCTATTGTTTTGTGATATTCTTGTATCTACATGATTATATCTGCTGTTACTTGATATTGCTGTTTATGAATGACATTATTGTTACTCTTCTTTTTTCTTACTGCCATGCTAGTATTGATGTAGGGGATCTCACCTCTTTATTATATTGTTCTATTTGTTTTGTCTGTTTCTATCTTGTGCTTGTGCCTGGGAAGACTAGTATGGCGGCAAGGCAAGATCCGCGAGGTTTCACTCGACTGCAGTTACGCGGGGCACATTCAGTATGTTGGCGATGTCACCTTATTTTGGAGTATGACCCGGTGTAAGGCCGCTACATTTACTGTGGACGCAATTGTTTTCTTGGAGTTTGATTTGCCTTTTGGGGAGATATGGGGTGATCGTGGAACCATCCCTAGGGAGGACTCTGTATAGTCAACTGCTCGGACTCCCATCTATACTGACATGCCTCGACTGGGGGTTTTGTCTGCTAGGGATCCCGAAGGGGATCTGGAGGAAGATCGGGTGCAGGACCCTACTCTTCAAGTGTTTGGGCTTGGACTAGGCTCAGTCTTCATTTGGAAGTTATATATATATATATATATTTACTTTTGGAGTACAAAAGTTTTATGCTTTTAGAACATGATGTAATGTACTTACGGATGTAACAAACTTCGATTTATGAAAAGTCTTTTATTCCATTCTTATAACCTATGTTTCTCTATTTTGGTAAGTTCTATGTTGTTTTTTTAAAAAAAAAAATTTAAACTCGTATTTTACAATATTAACTATTTTACAACTTGGTTAATTTTTAAGTTAAAGGAGTCGGTTTTAAGTGTGATGCCCTTCGGAGGGGGTGTTACATTAGGTAGTATCAGAGCAGTTCATCCAGTTGAGCCGGGGTATGGACTGACTATGCTTAGACATGTAGAAAATTTCTATGTGTGTTGTGCATTTCCTTGTCTCTTGTTTGAGATGTTAAAAGAGGATTGCATAAGTTGCTTTAGGTTGGATGTTAATAGTTATTGTTACATAGTTATATAATATTGAAGATTGGCTAACTCAATATGTAATACTCTGTGTGGATAGGACACTATGACTTCAATTAGGCGAATTAGGAGAATAAGGGTTCTTCTAGTAAGAGTCCAGTTGGACGATTGAACTCGTGTAGAATTGTTTGTACCTACAGCTTTTGGAATGGTACCTCTAGTGTGAGTAAAGTTCAAGTCCAAGTCTTTTGGGTTTATGGGTAAGTTTGCTTTGTTTGTGCTATGTGATTCTTTGAAACTAAACGTAGAGATGTATTGCTTGATCTCCAAAGGAGACAATATTATTTAAAATGGTTACTTCTTGTTCCCATTGTGTTTTGATTTGTCTGTTTTCAAAGAAAAGGCAATGGCTCGCGATAGACGTACACGTGGGAATGTGGAATGCAACAACGAAGGGATGGCTGCGACTGCGGAAACAATGTAAAGAGTGGCTGGCGTAACAATACGTTAGAATCATAGGGCCACTCAGCAACATTAGAAATTGACAGCCGAGGCTCAGAGTTTGTTGGAGTTGAATCTGTCTCAGGATATGAGTCCCCATAACATTGGACCATATTGGTTTCGAAAGAGGAGAAATCGTAAGGTCAAGCGATTCTGGTAGAAATCGTATTTACGGCAACCAGGGAATCAACACCAACATTAGACGGTTGGAGAAGTACTAGTCATAGCAGATTCGGTCTGATCGTGAAATTTTTATCACATTGTAAGAAATGTGGAAGGAATAACTTAATGAGAGATGGTACGATCAAGGGAAAAGTTTATTTCAAGTGCGGAAAGCCAAGACACGTGTTTAGGAATTGTACTTCACAAAGGACAAAGCCTTCCGTTAGTAACATACATACTTTGAGGTCTCAATCGGGAGGAAGAGTCTATACGTTAAGCAGAGCAAAAGCCTCCCAATTTGAAGATCAAACCAAGAGAGATTGTACCATAGGGAGTAAGCCTTAAATTGTGTCGTTTGACTCAGTGGTGACCCATTCTTTTGTTACCTATGACTCTACGAACCAATTTGGGTTGTCTGTGTATTTATTTCCTTTTGACTTGAGTATCGCCATTCTCATTTCTAAGCTTGTTGTTATTACACAAGTTTGTTTAAACTATCCTATTATTGTTAGAAATTGGAACCTTTTTGCTAATTTAATTGTTGCCTTTTTCACAGATAGACATGATCTCAGAAATGGATTGGTTATCTTCTAGCCATATCTTATTATCCTGTTCCAATAAGACTTTAGTGTTTCCTGAGACAGAGATTTCTAGTTTTGAATCCATGAAGCTTATTCCTAAATTTTATTGAACCATATCAAATTCTTCGTTAGATAGGTCCGATAGTATTCATCGATTACATGAATAGGATCTTTCTTTCCTAATTAGGTAGATTTTTCATTGTCTTTATTGATGACATTTTGACTAATTCTCAAGGCTCGGAAAAAC
Organism: Ormosia semicastrata; assembly: GCA_029884595.1. Taxonomy (NCBI): domain Eukaryota; kingdom Viridiplantae; phylum Streptophyta; class Magnoliopsida; order Fabales; family Fabaceae; genus Ormosia; species Ormosia semicastrata. The sequence goes on from JAQQTO010000060.1 coordinate 86,710,520, forward strand.
ATGTTGAACCTCTTAGTTTGGTTCTTCAGATTCTGAAAGAGAAGAAGATGTATTCCAAGTTATCAAAGGCAAATTTTGGTGGGAGAAAGTTAAATTTTTAGGGCACGTGATTTCAAAAGAAGGAATTGTTGTGGATCCATCGAAAGTTGAAGTAGCTCTTCAATGAAGACCATAACGGAGATTTGTAGCTTTATGGGATTAGCTGGTTATTATCAGAGATTCATCAAAGGATTTTCCAAGATAGAAAGACCTCTTATCCAACTCACATGAAAGAGTCAAGCCTTTGTTTGGGCTGATAAGAAAATTTTCGAGGGTTAAAGAGATACTCGACTATTTCACCAGTGTTGGTTCTACCTAGTCTCAACGAACCTTTTGAGGCATCTCGTGATGCTCCACGTTAGAGTTTAGAACGTGTGCTTGTTCGGAATAAAAGGAGTAGTAGCATATGCTTCAAGACAACTAAGAGTACATGATAAGAATTACCCTACACAAACTCGGTGTTAGATTTTGTGGTTGCATTGAAGATCTGGAGACATTTTCTACAAGGAGCAATATCCGTATGTGTTCTAAGGTATAACAAATTTCAAGGATGAAATTTCTTTTTAGAAGGGGAGAGTTGTAATACCCCGAAAATTGCTTATTTCATGATATATATTCATTTTAAATATTTGTGATTTTTGTGAATTTTTCTGGAATTATTTGAATTTTTTAATTTTTTAATATATTTCTCGATATGCGTACACACTGAGCGAAGCCAAGAAAATGCAATATTTTCCCCAACGACGGAAAGCATTGGACTATGGAAATGGTGATGGGGGATCTTACTAAATCCAATGCCAGACATAGTTTACGAAGTTTTCATTTTTTGAGATTTTATCTAGCAGATAAAATTTGGGCACTCTCTATTATCCATTGGACAATAAATACCGACTTTGTTAACTGTGACTATTATCCATTGGATAGTAGCTTGTAATAAAAATCTAGTAGATTATTTTTATCTAGTCACTTTTAGGATATCATCTAAGTGACATCACCACAAGACATCATTGGTTGACTTTTTGGGAAAATGTGAGAAGCTTCTCAAGGAAGCTTTGGGAGAAGGTTGCAAAGGAAGCTTTGCTCCTTCTCCCAAGGAGTGCACAGTTTTTGAGGGGGGGGAAAGATGACAACTTTGTCATCTTTTCACTCAAAGCATCATTTCCAATTTCATTTCAAAAGTTTTTATTTTTTCTCTCACTTTCTCTCATTTTCTCTCATTTTCCCTCATACCTCATGGACACCACTCTCAATTTCTCTCTTCCATTTTGTTTGCTCCAATCAATCATATTTCTAGAATCTACACACTTTTTGGATGATTTTCTATGTTGTGATCATCATTAAATTCTCTCATCTTCATCATATTCCCTTAACTTGAAGCTCTTAAGGTGAGATTCTTGATTTATATTTTCCCCCCTCTCATTTTTTTTTCTATAACTTACGGCCACTCGTACCAAAACCACTATCTCATTTTCTTTGATTTCACTCATCTGCCTTCTTGAATCTATATCTCTTCCTAAGACCATTTGGGTGAAGATTTTGGCTTGTTCAAGTGATTCTACAATCTAGGACTTGAAAGCTTCTAAGGTAAAGTTCTCATCTTTCCTAAGCTTTCCTTGTTTGTTTGTGAATGACCATCTAACAAACATTTTCTTCTAGTTCTTTCTCCCAAGGCTCACGACCAATGGCCCCTAAAGGACCAAAGATTTGATTTTTTTGCTATCACCTAGTTTATTTTCATCTTTCTATCAAGAATCAAGAAACTAAAGTATAAAACTCTCTTCTTTTCTCTTGGAAAGCCCCACGGCCACACCCTCAACCCACTCTCTTAATCTTCTTTAATTTCATCCATTCACATCTCTTAAATTAAAACCTCATACTAAGACATTTTGTTATTGTGGGTTCTTTCAAAATCATCTTGTTACTAAGCCTTAAATGTTGATGCTTTTGTGTTGTTTTGTTTTAAGGATCTTCTTGGAAGGAGAAGCTTTTTCAAGAGGACTTACAATGAGCTAAGAGGCTACACCTAAGGTAAGATGGAGATTAACCTCATCAACCATGCTATGGTGGTGAGGAACAAATGGTTGTGTTGGGAGTGGAGATTCCACGTGAGGATTCATGCACTCGATTATGTGACTTTTGATTTATGTTTGTTTGATTTTGTATGATTATATGATGTTGTTGTCTACAAGAGATGATTGTGATGGCTTAATGGATATTTGTGATGATGTGATTTTGATAGTAAGCATGAACTTAATTAATTGTGATGATTAAAGTATGTGGCATGCTACGACTATGTTTTAAAGGAATGATTTTTGGTCCCCTTGATCTCTTGAGGCTCACGGCCTTCTTAGCCTAGGAAGAGGTATCTATGAGAAAAATATTTATTGATTAAGGACTTAGATGATTAAGTGACAAAAATATGATTCATGAGGTTACAAGTTGGAAGAGGAAAGAAACAAGTTTTACCATTGAAAAGAATTGATTTTGGCCATGATATTTGACAATTGGATGAAAGAGTGAATTGCAGACCTAAATTATTTGATAATGGGATGGAAGAGTAATTAGGATGGAAAGGATTTTATTTAGAAGTTGAATAATGAAGGATTTAGAAAGAATGTTAGAAAATATTGTTTAGGTGAATTGGATGACAAATTAGGGTTAAAGGATTTATAAGTAAGAGAGAAGATAATCATAATGTCATGATTTGAGGAGTAATAACTTTTGGATATACCAATAGAAATAATTTTGGGGATAATTGGAAAAATGAAAAATGATTTATTAGTGGTGAATCTAGTTGACTTGATAATCGAGAAATTTAATTAAGGATTCATAAGATAAGAATGGAAAAGAATAAATTTTATCAATTAGCAAAATAGCGATTTTTGGTTTTGAGAGGAAGAACAAGCTTGAGAAAGGAACAGTGAAAACTTGAAAGACTTAGAGAAAAAGGAAAAGAATTGTGAGGTTAAGACAATGTGGTTTTTTTTTTTAAGTTTTAGTGAACGATATGAGGAAAGGTCACTCGAGGAACTTAGTTAGAAGAGTTTGGTGATTTGGATTGATTTCTACCCTTTTCTTGAAAGTGTTACAGTTAAAGCCTAATGGTGAAACAATGGTGCTATATGCTAAAGAAATTTGTAAGAATGCTTCAAGTGAATTGATAATGATGATCCTTGAATTTGCACAATGGAAGTGCTTTGTGGCTAAATATAATAGCCTTGTGCTGTCAGGCCGACGTATTGGACCCGGAAATATCAGTGGATGGGTTAACCTAGTGGTGGTTTGTTTTTCATGGAATGATGCTATTAATGAGTGTTGATTTCTCATATCATCCCATCATGCATTATGAAAGTAAAAGTCTTGATTACTTGTTGTTAAGGCTGCATGCCTAGGAGATTGAACTACACCTTTGTAAGGGTACGAATAGCATAGTGTAGTTTACTTGTGGTTGAACTTGGAGGCGTTGGGGTGCAGGTATCCCACATGTGGACAGTTGGTAGCTCCACTGGGCCATGGTAAAGCTGAAGCGATGCTCCGATGATCTCGACCTGGAACTATCCTATTCACGATCCGATTGAGAGTGTCTTGTATAGCCAGTTTGCGCATATTGATTATATTGAGAAGCACATGATTTGAGGCTAATGATATGCAGACAGTGACTCTCCCGATCATTCTCTCCAACGTTTGGTTTTAGCTCCATGGAGTGGGTGTTAGTGTATTGTGCATTATGCATAGTCAGTATATATATTGTCATGGCATGGTCAGTATGCATAATGAGGAGGTACAATTAGTATACTTTCTTGTTATGGCATGGGTAGTATTAATGTATTGTGATATACATTGTTAAATTATCTATCGCTTGACGACATGATTATACCTATTGTTCTGTGATATTCCTATATCTACATGATTATATCTGCTGTTACTTGATATTGCTATTTATGAATGACATTATTGTTATTCTTCTTGTTTCATGCTGCCATGCTGGTATTGATGTAGGGGATCTCACCTCTTTATTATATTGTTCTATTTGTTCTATCTGTTTTTGTCTTGTGCTTGTGCCTGGGAAGACTGGGATGGCAACAAGGCAAGATACACGATGTTTCACTTCACTTCCATTAAACGGAGCACATTCAGTATGTCAGCGATGTCACCTTATTTTGGAGTATGACCCAGTGTGTGGCCGCTACGTTTACTGTGGGCGCAACTATTTTCTTGCAGTTTGATTTGCCTTTTGGGGAGATATGGGGTGATTGTGGAACCATCCCTAGGGAAGACTCTATGGAGTCAACTGCTCGGACTCCCGTCCATAGTGATATGCCCCAACTAGGGGTTTTGTCTGCTAGGGATCCCAAAGGGGATCTGGAGGAAGATCGGGTGCAGGATCCTACTCTTCAAGTGTTTGGGCTTGGACTAGGCTCAGTCTTCATTTGGTAGTTATATATATATATATTTACTTTTGGAGTTCTTAAGTTTTATGCTTTTGGAACATGATGTAATGTACTTATTGATGTAACAAACTTTGCTTTATGAAAAGTCTTTTATTCTATTCTTATAACCTGTGTTTCTTTATTTTGGTAAGTTCTATGTTGTTCGTTAAAGAGAGTTTTTTTTTTAAACTTATATTTTACAATATTAACTATTTTATAACTTGGTTAATTTTTAAATTAAAGGAGTCAGTTTTAAATGTGATGCCCTTCGGAGGGGATGTTACAGTCCTCAGCGGCAAGGAACAACTTCCAATTCTCAGCAAAAAGGACCTATTACTCCCAAGCCCAAAACTAGAGGAAGGGTGTTCACCCTTAGCGGCAAAGAAGTGGCCCAATCCACTGATCTGATACAGGGTAAGTGCATAATTAAAAATAATTTTTTAACTATATTATTTGATTCGAGAGCATCGCACTTTTTTATTTCTTATGATTGTGTAAGAATTTTGGATTTACTTGTGTCATATCTACCCTACAATTTGGCAATTTCTACTCCTATAGGAAAACTAATAACCACTTCCAAAATATGTTTAAATTGTTGTGTCATTGTTGAAAATCGAGACTTTCTTGTGAACCTTATATGTCTACCCCTTACTGACATAGACATTATTTTGGGTATGGACTGGTTATCAACAAACCATGTTGTTCTAAATTGCTCAGATAAAACTTGTGTTTTTACCTGATATTCCTTCTTTAAATACTTCTTTTGAGTCTATTTATTTAAATGCCAATCAAGTTACCAACTACTTAGTAGAAAGAGCTCAAGGTTATGTTCTCCTATTTTCTTTGAATTTTGAAAATAAACAGAATTTAAAAAATATTCCTATAGTGAGAGAATATCCATAAGTATTTCCAAATGATATTAATGAGTTACCTCCTTAGAGAGAAATAGAATTTGCTATAGACTTAGTACTAGGAACAGGGCCTATCTCTATAGCACCATACCGAATGTCCCCTTTAGAGCTCTCTAAACTTAAGAAACAAATAGAAGAATTGTTGGATAAAATGTTCATTAGACCTAGTGTTTCACCTTGGGGAGCACCAGTCTTTTGGTGAAAAAGAAAGATGGAAGTATGAGATTATGTATAGATTATAAGCAATTAAACAAGGTAACAATTAAAAATAAGCATTCATTGCCTAGGATTGATGACTTAATGGATCAGTTAAGAGGTGCTACTGTGTTTTCAAAAATTGATTTAAGATTATGGTACCACCAAATTAGGGTTCGAGAATAAGAAATCCCTAAAACTGCCTTTAAGACCAGACATGGACATTATGATTATCTTGTAATGCCCTTTGGTCTAACAAATGCACTTGCTATTTTTATGGATTATATGAATAGGATTTTTAGACCATACCAAGATAAATTTGTAGTTGTCTTTATAAATGACATTCTCATTTATTCAAGGATAACTGAAGAATATGAGAAGCATCTTAGAATGGTTCTAGAAATCTTAAAAGAAAAGAAACTATATGCCAAATTATCAAAGTGTGAATTTTGAATGAAATAGTTGTAACTTCTAGGACATGTGATATCAGGAGAAGGTATATTGTAGATCCTAGAAAAGTAGAGGCAGTTTTGCAATGGGAAAGACCTACCACTATAACTGAGATAAAAAGTTTCTTGGGTCTAGTTGGATACTACAGATTTATAAAGAACTTTTCTCAAATAACTTTACCTTTGACCAGACTGACCAGAAAGGGTAGCACTTTTGAATGGACATAAGATTGTGAGAATAGTTTTCAAGAACTGAAAAGAAAATTGACCACCACACATGTTCTAGTGATTCCAGATCCATAAGGTAACTTTGAAGTTTATTGAGATGCTTCGAGGAAAAGGTTAGGATGTGGTTTAATGCAAGATGGGTGAGTAGTTGCTTATGCTTCTAGACAATTAAGACCCCATGAAGAAAACTATTCAACCCACGATCTGGAATTAGCAGCAGTTGTTTTTCCCTTAAAGATTTGGAGGCATTACCTGCATAGAGTTAAATTTGAGGTCTTTAGTGATCATAATAGCTTAAAATATCTATTTGATAAAAAAGAATTGAATATGTGATAACTCCATGAGATGTGGTTATTTGTGCCCTATATCTGTGCTATAAAGAATGCTTAGTCCTTGTTTGTTGTGCATATATGGAAGGTTTTAGGCTTATATTTGTCAAATTCTAATTTTGATATCGTCTTATATGATTTTGAGCAAATTGTGTATATTTTGTAAGTGATTAAGTGGATTTGTAATTTTGATTAACTTGGTGATTTCTCTATCTTAGGAAGGGCTCTAATCAAGCTAAAATTTGGAGGAATTGGACCAAAATTTGAAGAGAAAGCCAAGTGAGCAATTCAGCAGCTCACGCCGCAATGCAAGTATATGCATGCTGCAACATTGTGCACTCCCCTGCTGCATACGTAGGACTCGAGGCTTGAACGCCGTAGTGCAAAGGAGTGTATACCACAATGTGGTGACCTAAATTGCACACTGACCGCGGCATGATATGTGTGGCATCGCGATGTGACTCTATTTTCTGATCCTATAAATACTGTTTCATTAGTTTTTGTTAGAATAGCTTTTTGGTTTAGAGAAGCTGCGCTCTTTTTTCACGTTGGAGGCTGAGAGGAGGATAGGGGAGCTAAAGTTAGAGGCCATCTTCCTCATGGAGGAGGATTCAAGCATCAAAGATCACATCCATGAGCTTCCTTCTCTTTTCCCTCTTCTTCCTTATCTCCCTTGTATCATGAACATGAGTTTTTGATGTATATTTTCATGTTCAATGAGTAGCTCAACTGTATTAGGGATTACTTTAGATCCTTTTATGGATATTGTTGATTTTGTACTTCTTTGGGATGATATAGATGTTTGGTTTTGTTCAAATATATTGTTCTTAATGTTCTTGATTGTCTGATCAACTTTTAAGTGATTTGTTAAAATCTGATGAACCTAGACATAGGAATTTAGATTTGAGATCATATGTATGGTTGATGCATGTTCGATTTCATTCTCATAGAGAGGATAAGTTAATTCACTAATGAGATAGAAATATACCTCTTAGCCATGCATAGCTGCTATTTGAGAATAGATCTTAATAAGCGAATTTTGTGTTAGCTCTTATGGAAATATAGTGAGTTGGGCAATTATAGCATGATTGATTGACCTAGACATAGGCTTTTAACTAGATTAGATTCTCAAGCTAACTAAACAATTCATTTATGTTGATTAAGAAGATTGCATATTACTAATTGAAGTAGGAGGTAAAAAAGGATTCCTTAATCTCTATTCATTATCTTTATTTCTAATTTATCACTTTTCAGTCTTTAGTTTATTTACTTTTCCCTATTTTTGTGCTCTTGAATAAAATTACTTAAGCTATTGGTTGATATTTAGCATTAGAGGTTCCATTATCCTTGTGGAAACGATCTCTACTCTTTCATTGTATTACTTGTTCGATCATGCACTTGCGACTTATTAACGGACAAATAAGTTTTTGGTGCCATTGCCAGGGATAACAGTTCTTTTCTGTATTGCTAATATGGACAACGAGCTTATTTAGTTCTAATTCAAGTTTGTATAGTTCATTTTAATTTAAGTTTTCAATCTTTTGTGTTTTAGGTACAATAATAATGGCGGGTGATCTTAATCATACAAGGCCCTTGCGAGAGTTCATGACTCCTAAAAAGGAAAACCTTTAATCAAGTATAAGAAGACAACTCATCCGCACAAATAATTTTGACAAAGTCCTGCCGGGACTATAACTCAAGCTATTTTTGGGAGGGAACCCTAGTTTATGTTTTTGTCTTTACTTATTGCATTAAATAGGTAGTATGTTTGATTTTGTGGTTTTATTATATTTTTGTTATATAAACTGTATTTTAACTATGCAGACAAGTTTTATAGGTGTTGGAGACCGCTTTGGGGCAGGAGTTGCGGCAAAACTATTTTTGCTGTAGAATTCCATAGACTAACTCCTCACACCGCGGCGTTAGCATTGTCACGCCATGGCCCAAAAGGCCACTGTGCATTTCTGGGCCAAAATCCAGAGAGCTCAGTGTCGCGACGTGCACACATGTGCACCATGACGTGCCTATTAAAACTAATAAAAAATAAAAAAAATTAATGAATGTCACGGCGTAAGTTTGAATGTTGATGAATTCTGCGGCGTAGATGCTGTGCGTCGCGGCGTTACTGGGGTTGTGAATGCTATGATGCAGCCATGCATGCCGCAGCGTGTAACCCTATTTTGTATATATTTCCTTTATTTTTCATGTTTATCTATATTTTAGTATGCTCAGACTAACAGTGTAAATATTTTTGACCTATTTAGGTACCCTATCCACCATGTATAGTGAGGATGCCGTCTTACTTTAGTTTGAGGGAGTATCATTACATGTTTTGGAAATTATAATGTTGAATGTATAACATGTGATGATGCTTATTGTATGCAGTAGTGATAGCCACCATATTGTCATGTTTCTATATTCTTTTGGCTATTACTGATGGGTTATATCGGAGCACATGATGTTATGCGTGCTTGAATTATAAATGTTCAATCTAAGTGAATGCTTGACATGTTGCCAATTGCTGGTGTAGTTTTGGTTATCCAATGATATAAAAGATTGCTATTTGCTCTATTTTCAGTGAAACCATTTGTGATGATGAAGCACGTGAAACAATTTGGTTCTTTTTTATGCATGATTTACATCCCACTTTTATGCACGTGTAACTTTGAAAATGATAAGAGTGCATGTCTAGAGAAAGTTTATGGATGTACCTGTAGAGTTTTGATTGTCCTTGAAATTGTTTTTAAACTCTCTTGAAGCGAAATCCTATATTATGCATGATTGAGGAAATGATTAGGGCATTGTTTGGACTGATTGAGCCTTTCGAGCTTATCTTGAAATGAAGTATCCACAGGTCCCTTTTAAAGGTTTATAAATGATAGACCTTATATGTTTTTCACCACCCTTGTATTCGTTAACCTGTTAAACATTCTAATGCATGTGAAAGCACTGCATTTTCTTCCTACCATCATTGTTTGTTAAGTACATGGTATGTTATTTCTTAAAGTGAGTCTAGTGATTAGGAGTATTAATGCATATTCAATACAAAATAAGCCCGAAGGAACCAGATGCAATTAAAAAAAAACATTGCTTTGCAAAATAAAAAATAGAAAAAAAAAGAAAAGAGTAAAACAAGTAAAGCATAAGAAAAAAAAGAAAAGTACGAAAAAAATTGAATGGTTTTTGTCGAGTTTACTTATTTCACTTTTGAATACCCTACTAATATAAGTTGGAGGGTCAATGTAACGCCCCTTTTTTCGGGAGGAGGACGTCACACCAAACATACGAAACTCAAAAAAACATATCAAGGACATACACTAAGACCCGGTTTAAATACATATAGGCAGTAATCTTTTCATTTATAAATCATACAACAAATTTGTAATTTATCTTTTATAATATATATATTCTTTTTTTTTAAGCGAAAAACATAAACTTAGCAGAACTCAACATCAGTATCAAACCATACTTGTATAAAAAAGATACGTAACATAAGCGTCAAGGTACACCAATAGTTTTAGCAAAAGAAAACAGAAGCTTTACATGTCCAACAATATGTATACAAACAGCCACCAAGGCTACAAAAAATATCATACACCCAACAAACTACTGAGAAGGAGCCTCAGAGGGTTCCTCATCAGGTTCCTCCTCAGGATCCTCCTTAGAAGAGGAAATCCTTACAGAAGCAACAGATTCACGAGTAGGACCTCGTGCAGAGGATAGGAACGAATCCTCATGTGGAGTATACTCACGAACACCCCACACCTCACGTATCGACATGTAGAACTCTAGCGATACTGCAACATCAAAAGAGAAAACAGGAGGATACCCCAAGCCAAAGATACAGTCACATCTCCCATGTAGACGAAGCGCTCGGTGATCAAGTCGACGTACCAACAGTCAATGCCTCTGTGGAACCTTAGCCTGGCATACCCTAGAAAACCTTATCGGGATGCCATGTCAATCAGAAGAATAACTCGCCCCAAAATTAGGAAACTCAGGCTCTTCCTCGCCTCGGTCTTTTAAGAAGCATAGATATAAACAGAATAGCAGAATACAGAAAAAAGGTAAGATATCCAACATCAATACCAGTTATTGCAGTAAAGAACCAGAAACGGCGCAAGACGCCATATAGTATGGCAAACATAATAAACAGTATCAGGATTCAGATGATAAACAATTTGATAATACAGATAGTTACAACATCATTAAAAGAAACAGTTACATAATCATAAATATTTATGCCAGATAATTATGTTGACAGACTATGCACATGCATAAGGTACCCGAAATCCTACTCAATGGAGCTAGACATAACATCAGAGAGAATGATCAAGGAGATATGCCTGTATCTCATCAGTCTCAAATCAAGTACTTTCAATATCAACAAATTGTGCAACATGCCTTATACAAGGCATTCTTTACAAGATCGCGATATAGGACAATGTCTCGGTCCGGATCGTCGGTGCGTTTACATCAGTCTATCCACAGCACAGAGGAGCTACCAACTGTCCAATGTGAGATACCTGCACGCCGATGCCCCCAAGGTCAATAAGTGACCAACACTAGTCTATTCGCACCCGCACGTAAGTGTGATTCATCTCCTAGGTATACAGCCTTACAAACAAAGTCCAACGGACTTTCACAATGCATGATAACTCGATGCACATGTATACAGATATTCAATAATAGTACGACTTGTCCATGATTACATGTCACATTAGGCCCAATCAATTATCAACAATCTTTGGTCCCACTCATGGACCCATAACAAGTCATTGTCCAAATCTCAAGGGTGAAAACATACTTTTTAAAGTTTGATATAAAAGTTATACCCCAATTTCATTATTATTTTCTCTTAACCTCTCTAGGGAAATTCTCTAGTATTTTTCATTCAATCCTTATTACTTTTAATTAAATAAGTTCTTTCTTTTGTTTTTGACCAAACTCATTTAGAATAATCATTTTAAGTTTCTCAAAACCTAACTCACACTCATGTTCTTTCTTTGGCCCAAAAATCACTCTAGGCTATAGGATAAAGTTTTTTTTCTTTATTCTTTCCATATTATGAATTCCTAATTAAGTGTCTACTCATTTAATTAACTAAGTTTTAACGTGATACAAAAGTCTCACATTAAGTGCCCAATAAGGCCATGAGCCTCCAAGGGACTAGGAATCCAACATTTTTCATCACCTCTCTAACTACTCATCATTTAATTGCTTAAGTCCCAATTTAGCACAAAAGTCCCATCTTGGACTCGTCAAAGGGCCTCTTGGCCGTGAGCCTCTAAACCAAAGAGGTAAGAATGCTTTGTTTTCCATACATACATCCAAGCATTCAGGGCATTCCAAATCCATCAAGTTACACAATAGCAAGTATTAAAGTCATACAATACAACCAATGACAACATTGCCAAAAATCACACAACAAAGTGAGCAACCCACACATGGATTTCTCACCACCAACCCAAAAATGTGTTCCTCACCACCATGATAGGTTGAAGAGGATGATCTCCCTCTTACCTAAACAAATAACAAAAGAAAGCAAGCTCCTTGATGCTTCCTTGCAATTTTCGTCCACCACCACAAATGAAACCCTAGGATAGTCAAACTCATACAATCAACAACCAAAGCTTGAAAAGAGGAGTCCTTGATCACAAAGGTGACCAAGAATCATGAAAATGAGAAGAGAAAAGATGAAAATCAAGAACTTTACCTCAAAGCTTCAAGTTTTAGGACTTAGTAGAAAATGATGAAGATGGAAGAATCAAGAGATGACCACCAAAGAAAAAAGCTTCTATGTGACAAGGAGATTGAAGAACCAAGGTTGGGTGGAGGGAACAAAGTTGGATGGCCAAAATGGTGTGTATGGCCATGAGAATGGAGAAGAAGAATGGAGAAGAGGAAGTGTGAAAGAGAAAGGAGAAAAGTGAGAGAATGAAAAGTAAAACTTTGTTTGAAATGAAAAAGTGATGAGTAAGTTGAAAATTTTTGGTCATCTTTTCCCCCCAAATTGGTCACAAGGAGGAGAAAGGAAAGGTGAAGCTTCCTTGAGAAGCTTGGTATAAGGCTTCCTTGAGAAGTTTCACACACTTTTTGGAAAAGTCAAGGGTGATGTCATGGTCATGATGTCATCTTGATGATATCATTAAAGTGCTCTCTAGAAAAGATGACTAATACTCTACCAAAGCTATTATCCAATGGACAAAGGTTACAGTTAGCAAAAATAGTATTTATCGTCCAACGGATAATAAAACGTTATCACAATTTTATTTATCAGATAAAATCTTAAAAAATAAAAACTTTGTAAACTCTATCCGGCCTCGGGTTTGGTAAGATCCCCCGTCGACGTGTCTATAGCCCAAAGCTTTCCAGGTTCAGGGAAAGTATTTTGTTTTCCCAGGCCCGCTTAGTGCGCACGTAAATTGAGAAATATTAAAATAATCAAACAATTCAAATAATTCCATAAAAATTCACAAAAATCACAAATATTATAAAATGAATATATATCATGAAATAAGCAATTTTTAGAGTGTTACAACTCTCCCTTTCTAAAAAGAAATTTCTTCCTCGAAATTTTCATACCTCAGAATATATGTGGATGTTGTTCCTTCATCTTGTCCTCTAACTCCCACGTCGCATCTTTGGCTATGTCATTCCAAATCACTTTCACTAATGGAATCTCCTTTCCTTTGAGTTGCTTCACTCTCCTTTCCTCAATATTTACAAGAAGTGTCCCATAGGTCAAATTTTCTTTTAATTATACTGTATTCGGTGCTATGACATGGTTTGGATCTGGGATGTATTTTCGTAATTGCGACACATGAAAAACATTGTGGAGGTTAGAAAGAAAATGTGGTAAGGCTATTTGGTAAGCTACTGGACCTATCCGACGAAGAATTTGATAAGGTCCGATGACTTTAGGAGTAAGTTTTCTAGATTTAAGAACTCGACCGACCCCAGTCGTGGGTGTCACTTTCAAAAACACATGCTCGCCTTATTCAAACTCAAGAGGCTTCCTTCTTTTATCCGCATAGCTTTTCTGTAGACTCTAAGCCGACTGCATCCTCTCCTGAATCATCTTAACTTTCTCCTGCTACATAAGATCAGGTCCGATTGTAAGGTGCTCCCTATCTTGGTACTAACACAAAGGTGTTCTACACCGTCATCCATATGGAGCCTCATAGGGTGCCATCCCTATGCTCGAGTGAAAATTGTTATTATAGGTGAACTCTATCAAAGGCAAAACTTCATCCCAACTTCCAGTCTATTTTAGAGTACAAGCTCTCAGTAGATCTTCTAGCAATTGGATCATCCTTTCCAATTGACCATCAGTTTAAGGATGATAAGCAGAACTCAAATGAAGTTTCGTTCCCATTGCTTCTTGAAGACTCTGCCAAAACCTCGATGTGAATCTCAAATCTCTATCGGAGATAATACTGGAAGGCACACCATAAAGTCTAACAATCTCGCCAATATACAGTTGAGCTAACCTCTCCATCGAATACCTTATGTTAATCGGTAAGAAGTGAGCAGACTTCGTAAGTCGATCCACAATTACCCATATCGAGTCATAACCTTTTCGGGTCTTCGGTAATCTAACCACAAAATCCATCATGATGTTATCCTATTTCCATTCGGGAATAGTTAGAGGTTGTAACATTCTTGAAGGTCTTTAGTGTTCAACCTTGGCTTTCTGACAAACCAGACAAGACGACACGTACTTGGCAACGTCCCTCTTCATTCTGTGCCACTAGAATAACCGCTTTAGATCTTGGTACATTTTAGTCATTCCTGGGTGTATACTCAACTGGCTCGTATGGGCTTCGTCAAGAATTATGTTCCTCAGCTCCGTATCACTAGGCACACAAACCCTGCCTTTGAACCTTAGAATATCGTCATGTCCTTCCTGAACACAATGTCTCGCTTCATCAGCTCTATCTCATTTTGCAAAAACTCGTCATTTTTATGTTTCTCTCAGATTTCTTCCATCAAATCACTTGACATGGCAACCATATTCAAACAAATCTTCTCCGGTGTCAACTCCACGGACATCCATATATTCAGGAATTATTCTGTTATTTCATTTTCCTTAATCATCATAGCAGAGATACTAAGAATCTTCCTATTTAAAGCATCTGCCACCACGTTTGCCTTTTCGGGATGATACTAGAGTTGAAAATCATAGTCTTTCAGAAATTCTAACCACCTCCTTTGCCTCATGTTCAGCTCCTTTTGGTCGAATAGGTACTTCAGACTCTTATGATCGCTGTAGACATTAAACGTTGCTTAGTACTGTAATGAATCTTTAGTAATAACCTGCTAATCCCATGAAGCTACGAATCTCTGTCACAGTCTTCGGCCTTTCCCACTGCAAAACTGCTTCAACTTTCGACGGATTCACTGCAAATCCATCCTTCGAGATTATATAACCCAAAAGCTTAAGCTCCTCCAGCAAGAATTCACTCTTTGACAACTTGGCATATAACTTCTTCTCCCTCAGAATTTGGAGAACTATACTGAGATGTTCAGCATGTTCTTCTTGATTTCGAGAATAGATCACAATGTCATTGATGAAGACGATGACGAATCTGTCTAGGTAAGGATGAAAAATCCTATTCATGTAATCCATGAATATGGCAGGTGCATTTGTCACTCTAAACGGCATCACAAGATACTCATAATGTCCGTAACATGTATGAAAAGTCATTTTAAGAATATCCTCTACCTTCACTCGGATCTGATGATAGCCTGAACGCAGATCGATCTTAGAGAAAATAGAAGCTCCTTTCAACTGATCCATCAAATCATCTATCCTCGAAAGTGGATACTTGTTCTTGATCATAACCTTGTTCAGCTGACGATAATCTACACATAAGTGTGAAGTTCTATCCTTTTTCTTGAGCAGTAACCCTGGCGCTCCCTAGGGTGATACACTAGGCCTGATAAACTATCTTTCCAAAAGTTCTTCTAACTGCTTCTTGAGCTCAACTAGTTCTAACGGCGACATCCTGTCTGGTGCTATGGATACGAGACCAGATCCAGGCACAAGATCGATAGTAAACTCTATCTCCCACTCAAGCGGTAAACCCGGTACCTCATCTAGAAAGATTTCAAGAAACTCATTGACTACCGGAATAGCCTTCACATCCATCTCGCTCTCGACTTTTAAGGAAGATAATAACATGTATCATTGAGCTCCTTCTCTCAAGAAAGCTTTAACTTGGTTGGCTGTCAAAAATCTAGAAACTTTAATCGCAGGGAAAACTATGGTTTTACTGGAACAGTCTAACGGGATATGGTTAGAAGATAACTAATCCATTCCTAAAATTATATCTATTTGAGATAGAGGTAAACAGATTAGATCAACAGAAAAGACTTAACCTTCAACAGATAAAGGATAATTCAAACAAACTTGGGTGGTAACAACAGGTTTAGCAGTAGGGGTAGAAACACTCAAATCAAAGGGCAAATAAGACACAGGTAAACCTAATCGGTGCACACAGTCATAAGGAATAAAAGAATGGGTTGCTTCCGAATCATATAGTATAGATAAAAGATTACCTCCTATGGTACCATCTCTCTTTATCAGATCGTCAGATTGGGAGGCTTCCGCTCCACTCATTGTGTAAACTCTGCCTCCTACCTAAGGTTTTGCAAATTGTGCATTGTTGACAGAAGGCTCTGCCTTGGGTTAGTTACAATCTCTGGAGATATGTCCAGGCTTTCCACATCTGAAGCAGATAATCCCCTTGATCATGCAATCCCTCGTCAGGTGGTTCTTTCCACATTTCAAACACTTTGATGAAGATGCCACAGACCGACCAACTCGATGGCCACTAAAATTTCCACTAGAGGCTCCACCAGGTGATTGTTATTGACTTCCCGATGGTCGGGAATAGGGCTTCCTCTGAAACCGGTTGTTGTTTCCTCCCCTTTGGAACCTAGATGGTCCAAAGTTGCGATTCTATGCCTCTTGAGATGGTTCTAACTCTTCAAGTCTGCAACACATATCCGTCAAGGCCGAGAACTGATTCATTATCATTGGCAATACTCCTTTCTTCAATTAAACCCTTAGACCTTCTTCAAACTTACGACATTTCCGCACTTGATCATGCTGGATTTAAAGATACCGTGAGAACTTTGACAAGCTCTCAAACTTTGCAACATACTTGTTAATCGTCATTCCACCTTGTCATAACCCTAGGAATTCTGTTTCCTTGGCACGCCTTGCATTATCCAGAAAATATTTTTCCAGAAATGCATCACAGAACACTTCCTATGTAATTTCCCTTCCTTTTGCTTGAAGCAATCTTTGAGTTCCTTTCCACTAATTTTCACTATCTCCCACCAGTATAAATATGGCATAAGTTACCTTGTGGTTGTCCGCACATCCCATTCCTTCAAAAATATTTTCCAGCTCTTGAATCCACAAACTTGTCTTTTTCAGATCAAACTCGCCTCTTAACTGTGGAGGATTGGTTCGACGGAATTCAGACAAATTTTGGGCATCAGTATTCGCCTCTTGCTGTTGTGCTACTCATTGATTCTGTTGCACAATAACTTTTGCCATCTGCTACATAGCATCAGCAGCTACAATCATCACCTCGTTGTCGCATTCAATGTTAATGGGTCCTCCTCTACCATATGCCATTACTTTTTCCAGAGTCAACTAAACAAAACACAAGGAAAATTTAGATGTAACCTTTCAGAAACCAAACACAGAGAATCACACAGCACAAATAAGACAGACCTAACCACAAAATCCAAAAGAAAACTCAAACCGGGGCTCTGAGACCAAACTAGTGTAACGCCCCCTTTTTCGGGAGGAGGACGTCACACTAAACATACGAACCTCAAAAAAACATATCAAGGACATACACTAAGACCTGATTTATATAAATATAGGTGGTAATCTGTTCATTTATAAATCATACAGCAACTTGGCAATTTATCTTTTATGTATATATTCTCTCTTTTTTTGTAAGCGAAAAACATAAACTTAGCGAAACTCAACATGAGTATCAAACCATACTTTTATACAAAAGATATATAACATAAGTGTCATGGTACACCAATAGTTTTAGCAAAAGAAAATAGAAGCTTTACAAGCCCAAAAATATGTACACAGACAGCCACCAAGGCTACAAAAAGTATCATACCCGCAACAAACTACTGAGAAGGAGCCTCAGAGGGATCCTCCTCAAGTTCCTCCTCAGGATCATCCTCAGAAGAGGAAATCCTTACAAGAACAATAGATTCACGAGCAGGATCTCGTGCAGAGGATATGAATGAATCCTTTTGTGGAGTATACTCACGATCACCCCTCACCTCACGTATCGGCATGTAGAACTCCAGCGATACCACAACATTAAAAGAGAAAATAGGAGGATCATAATGACCCTAAGCCAAAGATACAGTCACATCTCCAATGTAGATGAAGCACTCGGTGATTAAGTCGATGTGCCAATAGTCAATGCCTCCGTGGAACCTCAGCCTGACATACCCTAGAAAACCTCATTGGGATGCCATGTCAAGCAAAAGACTAACTCGCCCCAAAACCAAGAAACTCGGGCTCTTCCTCGCCTCGGTCTTTTAAGAAGCATAGATATAAACAGAATAGCAAAATATAGAAAAGAGGTGAGATATCCAACATCAATACCAGTTATGGCAGTAAAGAACCAGAAATGGTGTAGGACACCATACAGCATGGCAAACATAATAAATAGCATAAGGATTCAGATGATAAATAATTTAATAATACAGATAGTCATAACTTCATTAAAAGAAACTGTTCTATAATCATATATATTTATGCCAGATAAATTTGTTGACAGACTATGCACATGCACAAGGTACCCGAAATCCTACTCCATGGAGCTAGACATAACATCGAAGAAAATGATCAAGGAGACAAGCCTGTATCTCATTAGTCTCAAATCAAGTGCTTTCAATATCATCAAATTGTGCAACATGGCTTATACAAGGCATTCTTCACAACATTATGATATAGAGCAGTGTCTCGGTCCAGATCATTAGTGCGTTTGCATCGGTCTATCCCATGGGACAGAGGAGCTACCAACTTTCCATTGGAAGATACCCATACCCCGACGCCCCCAAGGTCAACAAGTTAACTACACTAGTCTATTCGCACCTGCACGTAGGTGTGATTCATCTCCTAGGCATACAGCCTTACAAATAGAGTCTAATGGACTTTCACAATGCATGATGACTCGATGCACATGTATACAGATATTCAATAATAGTATGACTTGTCCATGATGACATGCCACATTAGGGCCAATCAATTATCAATAATCCTTGGTCCCACTTATGGACCCACAACAAGTCATTGTCCAAATCTCAAGGGTGAAAACATACTTTTTAAAGTTTGATATGAAAGTTACACCTCAATTTCATTATTATTTTCTATTAACCTCTCTAAGGAAATTCTCTAGTATTTTTCATTCAATTCTTATTACTTTTAATTAAATAAGTTCTTTCTTTTGTTTTAGACTAAACTCATTTAGAATAATCATTTTAAGTTTCTCAAAACCTAACTCACACTCATATTCTTTCTTTGGCCCAAAAATCACTCTAGGCTATAGGATAAAGTTTTTTTCTTTATTCTTTTCATATTATGAATTCCTAATTAAGTGTCTACTCATTTAATTAACTAAGTTTTAACGTGATACAAAAGTCTCACATTGAGCGCCCAATGAGGCCGTGAGCCTCCAAGGGACTAGGAATCTGACATTTTTCATCACCTCTCTAACCACTCATCATTTATTTGCTTAAGTCCTAAATTAGCACAAAAGTTCCATCTTGGACCCATCAAAGGGCCTCTTGGCCGTGAGCCTCTAAACCAAAGGGGTAAGAATCCCTTGCTTTCCATACATACATCCAAGCATTCAAGGCATTCCAAATCCATCAAGTTACACAATAGCAAGTATTAAAGTCATACAATACAACCAATCACAACATTACGAAAAATCACACAACAAAGTGAGCAACCCACACTTGGATTTCTCATGACCAACACAAAAACTTGTTCCTCAGCACCATGATAGGTTGAAGAGAATGATCTCCCTCTTACCTAAAGAGACAACAAAAGAAAGTAAGCTCCTTGATGCTTCCATGCAATTTTCTTCCACCACCACCAATGAAATCCTATGATAGTCAAACTCACACAATCAACAACCAAAGCTTGAAAAGAGGAGTCCTTGATCACAAAGGTGACCAAGGATCACGAAAATGAGAAGAGAAAAGATGAAAATCAAGAACTTTACCTCAAAGCTTCAAGTTTTAGGGCTTAGTAGAAAGTGATGAAGATGGAAGAATCAAGAGATGATCACCAATGAGAAAAGCTTTTATATGATAAGGAGATTCAAGAACCAAGGTTGGTTGGAGGGGACAAAGATGCATGGCCAAAATGGTGTGTATGGCCGTGAGAATGGAGTGGAAAAATGGAGAAGAGGAAATGTGAGAGAGAATGGAGAAAAGTGAGAGAATGAAAAGTGAAACTTTGTTTGAAATGAAAAAGTGATGGGTAAGTGAAAAAGATGAAAATTTTTGGTCATCTTTTCCCCCCAAATTGTGGTGGGGTCACAGGGAGGAGAGAGGAAAGGTGAAGCTTCCTCGAGAAGCTTGGTATAAGGCTTCCTTGAGAAGTTTCAAACACTTTTTGAAAAAGTCAAGGGTGATGTCGTGGTGATAATGTCATTAAAGTACTCTCTAGAAAAGATGACTAACACTCTACCAAAGCTTTTATCCAATGGATAAAGGTTACAGTTGGCAAAAATAGTATTTATCATCCAACGGATAATAAAACGTTATCACGATTTTATTTATCAGATAAAATCTCAAAAAATGAAAACGTCGTAAACTATGTCCAGCCTCAGGTTTAGTAAAATCCCCCATTGACGTTTACACAGTCCAAAGTTTTCTGGCCTGGGGGAAAATATTTTATTTTCTCGGCCCCGCTTAGTACGCACGCAAATAGAGAAATATATTAAAATAATCAAATAATTCAAATAATTCCAAAAAAATTTACAAAAATCATAAATATTATAAAAATGAATATATATCGTGAAACAAGCAATTTTCGGGGTGTTACACTTAAGTCTTGAAATATCATCTCAATAGTTTCTCAATGTTTGTATTGTATCAGTTCCCTATTTTTCTTCCGCCCATAACTATTGGCCTTACATTACAAGCTGTTGAAGTCCCTTTTGATCCTCAGTTGTGTGTGATTTACATTAGTGGAGAGATAGTTTAGATTCAATTTTGTGGATCTTATTATTCATATACATGTAGGCTCATAAACTTATCTGGATGAGTATAACTTGACTAGAAGAAGTTTATCTTGCATGTTTGTGAAAAATATGAATTACATAAAAGGTTGCCTGGATTGTTAGCATGTTAAGGATTGTATATATATGGAGCTGATTATGAGGCGTTAGCACTTTTTGAAGGTTATACATTCATTATGTACTGGTTGTGCTTTAATTGGAAATTTGAAATTATGTTAAATGCTGAATGAATGTTGAGCATGATTTGTTAAGTAGATCTCCTTAGTCATACTTTGTTTTGCTCGAGGACTAGTAAAAATCTAGGTTTAGGGGTGTGATAACTCCATGAGATGTAGTTATTTGTGCCTATATATGTGCTATAAAGAATGCTTAGTCCTTGTTTGGTGTGTATATATAGAAGGTTTTAGGCTTACATTTGTCAAATTCTAATGTTGATATCTTCCTATATGATTTTGAGCAAATTATGTATATTTTGTAAGTGATTAAACGAATTTGCAATTGTGATTGACTTGGTAATTTCTCTATTTTAAGAAGGGCTCCAATCAAACTAAAATTTGGAGGATTTGGACCAAAATTGGCAGAGAAAGCCAAGTGAGCAATTCAATAACTCACACCACGGCGCAGGCATGTTCATGGCAAGACATCGTGCACTCCCTTGTTGCATATAGAGGACCCGAGGCTTGAACATTGCGGCGGAAAAGAGCATATGCCACAATGTGGTGACCTAAATTGCACACGCACCGTGATATGATATGTGTGGTGTCGCGGCGTGACTCTATTTTTTGGCCTTATAAATAATGTTTCATTAGTTTTTTGTTGGGAGAGCTTTTTGGTTTAGAGAAGCTACACTCAGTTTTCACGTTGGAGGCTGAGAGGAGGCTAGGGGAGCTAAGGTTGGAAGCCATCTTCCTTATGGAGGAGGATTCAAGCATCAAAGATCACATCTATGAGCTTCCTTCTTTTTTCCCTCTTTTTCCTTCTCTCCCTTGTATCATGAACATGAGTTTTTGATGTATATTTTCGTGTTTAATGAGCAGCTTAGCTGTATTAGGGATTACTTTGGATCCTTTTATGGATATTGTTGGTTTTGTACTTCTTTGGGTTAATATAGATGTTTGGTTTTGTTCAAACATATTGTTCTTAATGCTCTTGATTGTCTGATCAACTTTTAAGTGATTTGTTGAAATCTGATGAACCTAGACATTGGAATTTAGATTTGAGATCATATGTATGGTTGATGAATGCTCCATTTCATTCTCATGGAGGGCATAAGTTGATTCGCTAATGGGATAGAAATATACCTCTTAGCCATGCATAGCAGGTGTTTGAGAATAGACCTTAATGAGTAGATTTTGTGTTAACTCTCATGGAAACATAATGAGTAGTGCAATTGAAGCATGATTGATTGACCTAAACATAGGCTTTTAAATAAATTAGATTCTCAAGCTAACTATGTAATTCATTTATGTTGATTAAGAGGATTGCATATTGCCAATTGAAGTAATAGGTGAAGAAGGATTCCCTAATCTCTATTCATTATCTTTATTTCCAATTTATAGTTTTTCAGTCTTTACTTTATGTGTTTTCCCAATTTTATATTCTTGAATAGAATTACTTAAGTTGTTCGTTGATATTTAGCATTAGAAGTTCCATTATCCTCATGGGAAGAATCTATACTCTTTCATTGTATTACTTGTTCGATCCGTGCACTTGCGGCCTGTTAAGGGACAAACAATATGAGACAAAGAAGATGGATGGAATTTTTGAAGGATTATGATTTTGAATTAAAGTATCATCCGGGAAAGGCCAATGTGATGGCCGATGTACTGAGCAGAAAACTTCTGCATGCATCTCATATGATGATACAAGAAATGGAACTCTTAGAGAGCTTTAGAAATTTGTGTCTAGCAGTGACTATGTTACCACACAGTCTCTATTTAAACAGATTAGAAATTCACAATGATTTGATGACTCAAATTAAAGAAGCTCAAGGAGAAGATAAAAGTTTGAAAAAAATAATTGAACAAATGCTTGTAGGAAAGAAATAGGACTTTAGAAGGGTTGAAGATGGGACAATAATGTTTAGAGATAGATTGTGTGTCCCTCGAGAATCTGAAATGAAAAAAAGAATTTTGGAGGAAGCTCATAAAAGTAAATACACCATCTATCTTGGAAAAACCAAGATGTATCAAGATCTCAAAAAGATGTTTTGGTGGCCAAGCATGAAAAATGATATTTTAGAATAAGTGTCCAATTGTCTGATTTGTCAAAAAGTCAGAATTGAACATCAAAGACCCTCTAGAACCCTACAACCTTTAGAAATCTCAAAATGGAAGTGGGAAAGCATATCAATGGATTTTGTTGTAGGATTACCAAGAATCTAATCAGGTCATGATGCCATTTGGGTTATAATGGACAGGTTAACCAAATCTGCACACTTTTTACCCATAACAGCTAATTACTCATTAGATAAGTTAGCTCAAATATATCTCTAAGAAATTGTTAGGCTACATGGAATCCCCTTAAACATAATATCTGATAAAGACCCTAGGTTCACCTCTAGATTTTGGAAAGCTCTACAAACTGCCTTTGGAACCAAATTAAATTTTAGTACGGCTTATCATCTGCAAACTGATAGTCAAATTGAAAGAACCATCCAAACCTTGGAAGATATGCTTAGAGCTTGTGTGCTTGATTATCGGGGAAGTTGGGATAGGTTCTTGCCTTTGATATAATTTTCCTACAATAATAGTTATCATGTCAGCATAGGAATGACACCATTGTGTTTGTATGAAATAGAGGAATAAACAATCGTAGGTCCCAAACTAGTAGAACAAACCACTGAACAAATTGAAAAGATCAAGAATAGGATGTTAGCAACCCAAAGTAGGAAAAAGAGTTATACGGATAGGAAAAGGAGGCCTCTGGAGTTCAAAGAAGGAGAACATATATTCTTTAGAGTCATTCCTACTACAGGAGTTAGTAGGGCCATAAAGACTAAAAACATGAACCCTAGATCCTTTCGAAATCCTAAAAAGAGTTAGACCAATTGCTTACCAAATTGCTTTGCCACCCAACTTGTCAAACCTTCATGATGTCTTTCATGTTTCCCAACTCTGGAAGTATAATCCAGATCCTTCACATATCATAGAAACTGAATCAATACAGTTAAAAGATTATTTAACTTATGTAGTTAAACTTGTAAGGATCTTGGATAGAGCAGAGAAAGAGCTCAGGAAGAAACAAATTCCTCTAGTGAAGGTGTTATGGGAAGGTGGTAACTCGGAGGAAGTTACATAGGAGCTTGAGTCCAATATGATGTAGTCCAATATGATGCAGAACTATCCAGAACTTTTTGGATGAGGTAAGCAAATTTTGAGGACAAAATTTATAAAAGGGGGGTAGAATTGTAACATCCTCCTATCCTAATGATTGTAATTAGGGTTATAAAAGTTTAGTAATACTGGTAAAAATTATCTGTTAATTCGGGTAATTTTCTAAACTAGTTTGAGCGTAATTTTGTAACACTGACTATGAAGAAATAATTAAAGTATATGCGTAAATAGTTGATATGATGGAAATAAATAAGAAAAATTTATTTCTGAGCTAAGAACCATTGATAAGAGTTTTAGAAAATTTTGGAGAAGCAATTGAGCTAGTTTGATATTTTTAAGGACACTGACAAGGGATAAGTAAATAGTAAAGTGAACAACTAATTAAGTCAAAAAATTATGAAAATATTTGGAGATGGTAAGTATGACATGGAGAATATTTTGGTATAAAATGCTAATTAAGATAAGTATCAGTAAGCAAATTTACTTAATTCCTGAGTTTAATTCAATTTGGGACTGAGTAATGAAGCTTAATTGATAAATAGCAGTATATGAAAAATCATGAAAAAATGAAACCAAGGACTATGATGAATTCTAGAATTCTCCATAATACTTATGGATACTTGAAAACTTAGCTTTAGAAGATTAAAGAGTGCTTAATAGATACAATAGGTATAGCACAAAAATTTGGTCATAAATTTTGACCAATATGCCATCCACTTTATATCTAGAAATCTCTACAATTTTCTCATTTATTCTTTACACTTCTCTCGGATAAAATAGAGGCAGCAGGACACATAATACAATAGCTCCACCGTGAGGAAAACAAGGGAAAAGAGAAAAGAATCAAGAAGCAAAAACAAGAGGAAAAGTAAGGAAACTCAAGGGAGCAAAGCTAGGAGTGATGTCGGGGTTCTTTACCATCATCTTGCTCTTCTTTTTACATTATTTTGAACCAAAAATCTGGTTCTTAGAGCTTGGATGCTCACGGCTAGTAGCTAAAAAAAATAACTTATCTTTTGATCATTTTTGTGCTTCTATCCTTACCTTGCTCTAATTCTATTTCCTATATGAGTTCTTGCGAAAAATTTTGTGTATTTGGTTGATGCTTTGTTGCCCTAAGTCTCACAACTATGATGGATTTAGAGGTGTTTTTATATTCTTTCATTTGTTCATCTATTTCTATTATTGATTGTATTAAATTGTGATGTTGTATTGATGAGAAAATGGTTAAATTTTGTGGCTTAATGGTCACGGCTGTATATAATCAGATTATGAACAAAATTGTGATATTTTTATGTCATAATTTGTAACTTGAATTGTACTTGAAAATCATAGTAAGGTGCTGCCCCATTTGTGAATGTGTTATACTGGTTATAGTGGTTTTTGTGCTTGAAATGAAACATGATTGGTGATGAATTACAAGGGCAAAATGCTGCCCTATTTTTGACTTGTATATGGAAGATTTAAATGTATGGAAACATGTCTTGTATGGTGTTGGAAGGTCAGTGTTGGTTTGTTTGTGACAAGAATTTTGTTCGTTGTTTACTTGAAATTGTGATTAAAATGGTGTTAAAAACCTACGGCAAAATGCTGCCCAAGGATGACCATAAAATTTGTGTTACTTTAGCATGTTTTATGACTTGGTTGAGGTAAAAAGGTCTTGGCAAAATGCTGCCCTTTGAGACCAAAATTTTAATATCTTTGAGCTAGGAGTTATGGTTTAAAATATGATTGAATATGTAAAGTTGAAGGCTGCCATAATACAATCATTATTTGAATGTATGTTGTTTGCATTGAAACTTATTTGAAGCTTATTTGATTGAATGTTGGATTTAAAATGAGCAAGAATCTCACAGCTAAGTGGACCTTATGAAGAACAATATATGATTCTGAACAAATTATTGTTGTATGGAAGCTTATTGGATGTTGTGGTTTATATGAGTAAACCTTATATTTCATATGGCCAAGAAGTTGAACTAGGATCACACTAAGTTAGAATAACTCAAGTTCTTCCTAGTGGAAAGTGGATGAGGAGGAACATTCCCTCTATACTAGAGGTGATCCTAGATTGTTGATAGTGTGGGGGTGGACATTCTTTCCCTATCTTAGTAGTTGAGGATGAACAATTCCCTTTCTACTAATAACTCTATGTTGAGGAAGGACATTCCCTCACTAGAGGTGGTCAGGTTACTTATTTATCGGAGTAGTTCTGAGTGACTGGCGAATGATCATAAATAGGTTGAAGTGCACTAACTTGAAAGCAGACTACTGCCAAGTGTTTCAAATAAGCAATACAAATGAAATTGAATTTATATAATTAGTTGTGATGTTTGATTAAAGGTGTGTTTCTAAGAATTATTTGTGAGTGCATATTGCTATGTTTAATAATGATACTGAGAATTCTATGATACTGAGAATTTTTTGAATTATTACCCCCTTTTGTTCTTGTTTTCGTAATATTTCTAAGGATGAGATCCTCAGCATGGAGACCAAAGCAGAAGATATAGAATGTTTTAGTTGTTGTTTTATAGTTTTTATTATGTAATTATTATATTGTAAAAGTTTATGTAAATTATTGTACTTTAAAATTACATTGTACTATCGCATATTGTCCTTTTAATATATAAGTGTTATATTATTCTGCGATCGGCTCATACTTTCAGTATATTAACTAAATAAAATTTGAAGTTTTAAATTATTAATTTTAACGTGATGTGCTTAATTTGATTTGCTAGTACAAAAATCCAAATTACGTTATTAATAATGATGTTAAGGATATTCTAAAGAAGAGAAGAGAAAGAAGGGGAAAAGCAGAAGGAAGAAGAGGAGAGGAAGAGGAAGTAGAAAGGCAAGGCCAAAGTGTGATCACTCTCTACATAAAAGTAAGGTATGTTCGGAATTTTTGCGGATACATCACGCAGTGGAGAACAGGGATTCCCACCGAGGATCTATGCGAAAAAGCCATAATCTGAGTTTTTAAAGGATTTACCTCTTGAAGCGTGAATCACTAACACCGCAATAGAAACGATGTCTCTGTGGTATCCACACGAACAGACTCATGAACGTCCAACGTCTGCAAAGAGGAGCCTCACGTCTCTCACACAATGCTAGCTGCGAAGAGAAGAAAAGAAGCCTGTCGCTCTCTCACTCACTTTTCTGTAGATGCGGCTAGGGTTCAAAATTGTGTCTCTTAGCAGCCCCCTTAGCAGTACTATTTATAATAGTGACTGCCTTAAGTGAGTATGAGCAGCAGCAAGGTAAGCTGTGCAACCCTAGACCCATCTATTATGAGTCTGGCCCATATTTGAATCCAAGTCCAACTTGGATCCATTGCTCCAATTTTAGTTTGCTCTATGTGTGTGACCCTGCAGGTTCTTATTACGTTGGCAGTAATATTAAAATCCCATTTTAATATTACAAGCAGTGAGCGGTATCTAGCAACACATTACTGCTACCCAAGTAATAAGAATGTCAGTGATTTGACATAACCTTTCCGTGACCAATGTTTCCGTGTTGTTTAGTCCCTTTGTCAAGATATCTAGATTGAACACAAGGCATGGAATGCGTCACCCTTGTATAGTCCAATCATTGGTTTCCTGATACTCGAGTAGACTTTGTAACAACAAATGAGATCAATATCTCATATTGACTCATTTGAGCATGGTCATGCATTTCGTAGTTTCACTCAATCAGGGGGCTTGAAGATATCGCTCCTGTTATGTAGGAGTGACAAATCCCATCTAGGTCACTCACATCCCTCTGCATGATTCGCGGTATGTCCAATAACCAACTTTATAATGACCTTGTTACAGATGACGTTTAATGGCATTAAAACACACAACTCCTCATGTAGGTATCGTAGTGATTTCAGGTCAAAGGACCACAAACACCATTGTCACTATGAGAATCGCTTATGACACTCACGTAACGATCCATGTAGCGTTCTCATTGGTGGGTCATCCAAAGACATCATTACTCTAATATGTACCCATGTGAAGACTTGACATCTCATATCTATGACCCGTGAGATATGGTCATCAGTCTATGCACATACTAGTCTCAATGTATTATTATTGTCCTAATTAACAATAATACTTGACTAGGGACATTTAAGAATAGTGTTGTAACCAAAAGGATCTCACGATCAAATCATCCACTTGATGTCCTATGGCATCAAACTTACTATTCTAAGGACTTTATTATGTTTATCAAAAAAGAACATAATAAATGAAATGCCTCATATATAAAAATAGCATAATAGAATGTATGTAAATACAAAAAATGTATTGGCCTCTAGGGCATACACCAACAATCTCCCACTTGCACTAAAGCCAATCAGGCATATATCTAATGCCTAAAGACCTAGTGTGACCCTCATGCTTCTGTTGTGCAAGAGGCTTCGTCAGTGGATCAGCAATGTTATCATTTGTTGGTACTCTGCATATCTTCACATCTCCTCTATCAATGATCTCTCGAATAAGATGGAAGCGCCTAAGTATATGTTTAGATCGCTGGTGAGATCTAGGCTCCTTAGCTTGTGCAATGGCTCCATTATTATCACAATAGAGATCCACTAGGTCCACAATGCTAGGAATAGTGCCAAGTTCAGTAATGAACTTCCTGATCCAAACGGCCTCCTTTGCTGCATTGGAGGCAGCAATATACTCAGCCTCTGTGGTAGAATCGATGATTGTCTCCTGCTTTGAACTCTTCTAGCTCACAGCCCCACCATTTAGGCAAAAAATATAACCCGATTGCGATCTAGAGTCGTCCTTATCGGTTTGGAAGCTAGCATCAGTGTAACCTTTTACAACTAGCGCTTCCTCGCCTCCATATACTAAGAACGAATCCTTAGTCCTTCTCAAGTACTTAAGGATGTTCTTGATAGCAGTCCAGTGACTCTCACCAAGATAAGACTGGTACCTGCTCATCATGCTCAAAGCGTACGAGATGTCTGGTCGAGTATATAACATGGCATACATGATAGATCCAATTGCAGATGCATATGGAATTTTGCTCATGTGATCCCTCTCATCCTGGGTGGAAGGGGATTGAGCCTTAGATAGGCTTACACCATGTGACATAGGCAAAAGTCCTTTCTTAGATTCATGCATGTTAAATCGTCTTAACACTTTGTCTATGTATGTACTCTGACTTAGGCCAAGCAGTCTCAGTGATCTATCTCTATAGATCCTGATACCTAATACATAGGTGGCTTCGCCCAAGTCCTCCATAGAGAAGCAGTTCTCTAACCAAGTCTTTACGGACTGTAGGGTAGGGATGTCATTTCTAATAAGTAGTATGTCATCTACATACAATACCCGAAAGACAATAGTGCTCCCACTAACCTTCTTGTAGACATAAGATTCTTCTTCATTCTTGATGAAACCAAACTATTTTATTGTATCATCAAAATGAAGATTCCAGCTTCTGGAAGCTTGCTTCAATCCATAAATAGATCGTTGCAACTTGCATACTTTTCTAGCATCCTCTGGAGTGGCAAAACCCTCAGGTTGTGTCATGTACACATCTTCGAGAAGATTTCCATTAAGGAAAGCAGTTTTGACATCCATTTGCCAGATTTCATAATCATGGTATGCTGCAACAGCAAGCAAGATCCGAACGAATTTAAGCATCGCAACTGGGGAAAAAATCTCATCATAGTCTACACCATGAATTTGTTTGAAACCTTTAGCCACCAATCGTGCCTTAAAGGTATGCACATTACCATCCATGTCGGTTTTCTTCTTGAAAACCCACTTGCACCCAATGGGTTTTACCCCTTCAGGTGGGTCAACCAAGGTCCATACCTGGTTGGCATACATGGAATCCATTTCAGATCTCATGACCTCAAGCCATTTCTCAGATTCTGGGCCAACAATGGCTTCCTAGTAAGTCACAGGCTCATCTTGATCCATAAGTAATACGTCACCTTGTTGGGTCATGAGAAATTCATATCTCTCTGGTTGAAGACGTATCCTGTTAGACCTACGCAGGTCTTGTGCTACTAGAGCAGGTTGGTGTTCCACAACATTTTGTGGAGGTTGCTCTATTTCCACCATTGGTTCATTGCTACTTTGTGAAACTTGAATTTCTTAAAGTTCTACTTTTCTCCCACCGGTTCCTTTGGAGATAAACTCCCTTTCTAGAAACACAGTTGTCCGTGCGACAAACACTTTGCCCTCGGTAGGATTATAGAAAAAGTATCCCTTGGTTTCCTTTGGATACCCACAAAGAAGCATTTATCTGATTTAGGTCCAAGCTTATCAGAAACTTGACGTTTCACATAAGCTTCGCAGCCCCAAATCTTCAAGAAAGACATACTGGGTCGTCTCCCAGTCTATATCTAATATGATGTCTTTTGAACCGTCTTAGATGGAACACGGTTAAGTGTGAAAACTGCTGTTAACAGAGCATGTCTCCAGAAGGAGCCTGGAAGGTTTGCATGACTCATCATGGATCGGACCATGTCCAACAAGGTCCAGTTCCTCTTTTCAGAGACACCATTCCATTGTGGTGTTCCTGGTGGAGTGAGTTGAGATATTATCCCACACTCTTTCAGATGATCATCAAACTGTTGGCTTTAGTATTCTCCTCCTCGATCTGATCGAAGGATTTTAATACTCTTGCCAAGTTGGTTTTGTACTTCATTCTTGAATTCTTTGAACTTTTCAAAGGATTCTGATTTGTGCTTCATAAGATATACAAATCCATATCTACTAAAATCATCAATAAATGTAATGAAGTATTTAAAATTGCCTCTAGCGAGTGTGTTTAGTGGCCCACATACATCACTATGTATAAGGCCTAAAAGATCACTAGCCCTTTCACCTTGTCCAGTGAATGGGGCCTTTGTCATCTTCCCCAATAAACAAGATTCACATGTCTCATATGATTCGAAATCAAACGAGTCCAAGAATCCATCTTTATGGAGTTTGGAGATGCGTTTCTCATTTATGTGGCCCAAATGACAATGCTAGAGAAAAGTTGGGTTCAGATCGTTTGATTTAAACCTCTTTATATTTATATTATAGATGGGCGTTTTGAGATCAAGTACATAAAGTCCATTACTCAATTGTGCACTACCATAAAAAATAGCATTCATATAAATAGAACAACACTTGTCCTTTATAATAAAAGAAAAACCTTTCTTGTCCAAACAAGAAACAGAAATGATATTCCTACTAATAGCAGGCACAAAATAGCAGTTCTCTAACTCTATTACAAGCCCAGTGGGCAAAGATAATACATAAGTCCCTACAGCTAATGCATCAACCTTTGCTTCATTTCCCACTCATAGGTCGACTTCACCCTTCGTCAATGGTCTACTGCTCTTTAGATCCTGCATATTTACACAAATGTGAGATCCACATCCAGTATCTAATACCCATGATGCAGAAGTAGATAAATTAACTTCAATAACAAAAATACCTGAGTGGAAGTCTCACTTCCCTTCTTCTTTTTGAGCTCCTCCAGGAACTTGGCACGGTTCCTCTTCCAATGTCCGGTCTGACCACAATGGAAGCATGTACCTTCCTTAACCACTCCACCCACTAGTTTCAAGCCAGAAGTGCTGGGCTTGGACTTATCCTTGCCTTTGCCCTTCCAGTTGTGCTTGGGCTTTTTCTGCAGTTTCTTTCCCTTATTCTTTTAGACCATCATTATGGCCTTCCCTTTACCTTTGTTGATGTTCTGCTCAGTAGTTCTCAACATGCCTAGCAGCTCTGGTAGTGATTTGTCAATCTCATTCATGTTGTAGTTCATGATAAATTGACTAAAACTTTCTGGCAACGATTGCAGGACTAAGTTAGTGGCTAACTCTTGGCCCAAAGGAAAACCGAGTCTCTCTAGGTTTTCAATGTACCTAATCATCTTAAGTACATGAGCACCAACAGGGCTTCCTTCTACCAGCTTGCACTGAAATAGTGCTTTAGAGATCTCGAATCTCTCATGCCTAGCCTGCTCTTGATAGAGCTTCTTAAGGTGTATGATCATATCGTATGCATCCATGTTCTCATGTTGCTTTTGGAGCTCAGAGTACATGGTGGCCAGCATTAGACATCCAATGTCCAAGGCATCATCTTGATGCTTCTTATAAGCATCTCTTTCAGTTCTAGGGGCATTAGCAGCAGGTGGCTCAGGAATAGGCTGTTCTAAAACATACAACTTTTTCTCTTGCTTGAGGACAATCCTCAAATTCCTGTACCAGTCTAGAAAATTTGTTCCAGATAGCTTGTCCTTCTCAAGGACGGATCGCAATGATAAAGTACCCGATGTGTTTGTTGCCATGGTAATCTATTAACAAAAATATGCAAAATATAAGTATCATGCCATAAACATATTTAATGAGGTCTTTTAAATTAAATATGCCTCCCACTATTTTATTCAAGTCAATGACCCTCAACATTGACTCAGAAAATCCCATCGTAAGATTTCCTAGTGGGCCAAGATCCATATTTCATCTAGTTTTGAGTCAGCTTTGGCTGATCACCCAAAATTCAGTTATTTAGGTAGGAAACACTTTCCAATTACATCACATGTAACTCTTGGATAGTTAGGTGAATAACACTTATTCTAATCCATCTAATGGACTAAAGCCCAACTTCATGCCTCTAAGCCTTCAATCCTATTGAAATGGCCTAGTTAAGTCAGACCCAATGGTTGGCAGTTGGATATTACCTTTATCCCACCACATCTTACTAATATAGATAAAGGCATCCTGCTTTGGCAGACCTGCACTTGATCAATACTAGTCTTGACGAGTGCCACACATTGGAAGGCATCACATAATGACTTAATATTTGTTTTGAGAGAATTTTTATTATTATTAGATCTCACCATTTATTAAATTGTTTATCATACCATAAATATTATCCATGCATCTCATACATAAAAAGCATATAAAAGTGACATGGTTATGGCCCCTAAGAGAATAGCATTAATTAAGGCAGCTTCACCAAGCGTCTCCCATCAACGTCCTCACTTGATGCCGTCTTCTTGCCTCCACATCATAATTACATTATATAGAAACCTCTTGTACATTCGAGGGGAGTTAGGTGAGAAGAGAATGTACAATCAGAATGTAGAGAGAAAGGCACGACATGCAGGTCATATTTATTAAAACCAAAAGGCATAAAAAGAAGACTAAGGCCATAACCATGCACCATGCATCACAAAGAACATATAAACTCATAACAATAATACATAATTATTTTTCGTGAGTTATAAAAGCATAGAAAATATTGCGCTTTCGAATAACACACTACGCAGAGGTAGCACGGGGGTTCCGCTGAAAAATTGGACCATAAACAAGAACTGAATCTCTTGCGCCTCCCTTGAGCCCTTGTGCCGCACGGAACCCTAAGCCCGAACAACATGAACACTTCATGTGCCACGGGGAACCCTTGTGCCATCGTTCAACACTTGAACCTCTGGCACCTCCTTGACGGCTTGACATCAACACTTGATGCTGCTGCCGCATAACAAGAATAGGGTTTCCAAAACCCCTTGCGCTGTGCCTCTTGTGCAGAAACAAGGATTCCATAACCCCTGCTGCCGCAAGCCAAGAACAAGGTTTCCTAAACCCTTGCGCCGTGCATTGAGAATAAGGATTCCATAATGCTGTTCGTATCACATACATACCAGAAAGCTTCGCAAAAACATACATCTTAATACAAAACGGTTTTCACAGAACATATGAACATCTTCATGAAGTTTTGAAAATAACATCACGATTTTGCATACAACATAAGAAACAGAATATGTTTTCGCAAATGGTTTCATACGGTTTTCAGAAATAACATATTAAAGATCATATCTTTTGTCAAAAAGAAGAATAAAAAACATGTTATCTCATGTAAACAAAAACAAAAAATTGAATCATGGTTTCGCAAGACGCTTTGATACCACTGTTGGAAATTTTTGTGGATACATCACGCAGCGGAAAATAGGGATTCCCACCGAAGATCCATGCGAAAAAGCCATAATCTGAGTTTTTAAAGGATTTACCTCTTGAAGCGTGAATCACTAACACTGTAATAGAAACGATGTCTCTGCGGTATCCACATGAACAGACTCACGAACGTCCAACGTCCGCAAAGAGGAGCCTCACGTCTCTCACACAGTGCTAGCTGTGAAGAGAAGAGAATAAGCATGTCGCTCTCTCACTCACTTTTCTGTAGGTGCGGCTAGGGTTCAGAATTGTGTCTCTTAGCAGTCCCCTTAGTAGTACTATTTATAATAGTGACTACCTTAAGTGAGTGTGAGCAGCAGCAAGGTAAGCTGTGCAACCCTAGACCCATCTGTTATGAGTCTGGCCCATATTTGAATCCAAGTCTAACTTGGATCCATTGCTCCAATTTTAGTCTGCTTTATGTGTGTGACCCTGCAGGTTCTTATTACGTTGATAGTAATATTAAAATCCTATTTTAATATTACAAGCAGTGAGCGGTATCTAGCAACACATCGTTGCTACCTAAGTAATAAGAATGTCAGTGATTTGACATAACCTTTCCGTGACCAATGTTTCCGTGTTATTTAGTCCCTTTGTTAAGATATCTATATTGAACACAAGGCATGGAATGCATCACCCTTGTATAGTCCAATCATTGGTTTCCTGATACTCGAGTAGACTTTGTAACAACAAATGAGATCAATATCTCATATTGACTCATTTGAGCATGGCCATGCATTTTGCAGTCTCACTCAATCAAGGGGCCCGAATATATTGCTCCTGTTATGTAGGAGTGACAAATCCCATCTAGGTCACTCACATTCCTCTGCATGATTCGCGATATGTCCAATAACTAACTTTATAATCACCTTGTTACAGATGACGTTTGATGGCATTAAAACACATAACTCCTCATGTAGGTATCGTAGTGATTTCAGGTCAAAGGACCATAAACACTATTATCACTATGAGAATTGCTTATGACACTCACGTCACGATCCATGTAGCGTTCTCATGGTGGGTCAGTCCAGTACATCATTACTCTAATATGTACCCATGTGAAGACTTGATATCTCATATCTATGACCGGTGAGATATAGTCATCAGTCTATGCACATACTAGTCTCAATGTATTATTATTATCCTAATTAACAATAATACTTGACTAGGGACATTTAAGAATAGTGTTGTAACCAAAAGGATCTCACGATCAAGTCATCCACTTGATGTCCTATGGCATCAAACTTACTATTCTAAGGACTTTATTATGTTTATCAAAAAGAATACAATAAATGAAATGCCTCATATATAAAAATAGCATAATAGAATGTATGTAAATACAGAAAATGTATTGGCCTCTAGGGCATACACCAACAAGGTAGAGGTGCTTGACTTCATCTATCTCCCTTTCATCTTCATCTTATTTCTAGGTTTGCTTGATAAGGAAAAATGGGTTTGGTGAGTTTAGTGAGCTTAGATGCTTGTTTCTTGCCTTTATGGTAGAAGTGAGTTAGATGTTAGCTTGATTGATGCATGGTGGTCAGTTTTGATTCCTTAGAACCCATGATTTTTACTTGGCAGTAGTTGAGTGCCATGGTGCATGAAGTGTTGTCACAGAGTTAAAGTAGAGCTAGTAATGCAAGGATAAACTTAATATAGAGTTGATGTGGTGTTTATGTAAGAGTTCGACATAACTCCACATTTCACACACATACTTGCTATTCCTAATAGTGTTACGTAGTGGAATAGTCCACTCATTACAATGTACGTTAAGGAGGTAACATATTCCCTCCTTACCTGGTAGGTTAAGGAGGTAACAGATTCCCTCCTTACCTAGAAGAATAGTCAAGTTTCATGACATTGCATTTACACTATCACATACATTTTCATGACCATAATTATACATCATTTCATAAGCATTACATTTTCTAGACAATTGTATGGGCAATTGTCTTATCCTTTGAATAAGTTAGTTTAGAATTATGGTTTGCTTGGGAACATTACATAGAGGGAGAATGTGATTGTTCATTAAGTAATGAGTAGTAGTTTAATTATTAGTTGCAAACTTATTTATGATGTTTATGGGTTATTTATTCTTTATGAATATTACAACTGCTGGTATTGGTATACTTTTATTGAGAATTGTAAATTCTCACCCCGTGTGTTGCCATGTAAATCCAGATGGATCCTCTTCCAAAAGAAAGAAGAAGAAGAATGAAGACTAGTGTAGTTATTTTTATATTTAATAGATAAATTTTGTATATTTGCTTTAAGTTTGTAAAGAGAGTTATGTATTATATTATGTTACTTGAGACAAAGTTGTATATATATAAAAGTACATATGTTTCTGCAAGGCTCTCCATAATGATTTATTTATATAAATGTTATGGGTTAGTTTGATGTATAAGTTAGAAGTAGCATAACTAATACTACTTATTCAAGTATACGTTTGATATACTAGGGTAACGGTATTAGGATGTTACAAAACTTGTCTAGGTAGGGTCTAAAATTCATGTTCATGTATCCATGAACACTGGTGGGGCATTCATCAACCAAAAGGACATCACAAGGTACTCATAATGTCCATACCTAGTTCTGAAAGTGGTTTTAGGGATATCCTTGTCCCTAACTCTTATCTAGTGATATCCTGATCTTAGGTCAATCTTTGAGAACAATGATGCTCCTCTCAGTTGATCCATTAGATCATCTATTATATAAACAAATACTTGTTCTTGATGGTTACCTTGTTTAGCTTCCTGTAGTCAACACAAAGTCTCATGGTACTATACTTTTTCTTTACTAATAATATAGGTGCTCCCCATGGAGAAACACTTGGTCTTATGAATTGTCTGTCTAACAATTCCTCTATCTGCTTCTTGAGTTATGCTAACTCTAAAGGTGCTATCCTATAAGGTGTTATAGATATAGGTTCCATCCCAAGTACTAAATCTATAGAAAACTATATTTCTTGCTCAGATGGCTACTCCTCTATTTCACTCAGAAATACCTCCAGGTACTCCCTCACTACCAGTATATCACCTAAGCTTTGCTCTTCCTCTACACTAAACGAAAAAAGGACAACATATCCTTGAGCCCCTTCTACTAAACAGTGATTCACCTTATTAGCATTGAGATATACTGACTCAGAAGGAATAACTCTAGAAGGTAAGTCAAACATGAAAACTAGAGTTTTATTTCAACAGTTTAAAACCACATGGTTGGAAGACAACCTATAACACCCCAAAAATTTATTATTTCATGATATTTATTCATTTTATAATATTTATGATTTTTTTGAATTTTTTTAGAATTATTTGGATTGTTTGATTTTTTTATTTTATTTCTTAATTTACGTGCATGTTAAGCTGGGCCGGAGAAATAAAATATTCCTCCGAGGCTGAAAAACTTTGGACTATTAACCCGGGGTCAGGGGATCTTACTAAACCCAAAAGCTAGACATAGTTTACGAAGTTTTCATCTTTTGAGATTTTATCTGGCAGATAAAGTTTGGGTATACTCTATTAACCATTGGATAATAGAAACCAAATTTATTAATAGTGACTTTTATTCATTGGATAATAGTTTGTAGTTGAAATTTAGTAGATTATTTCTATCTAGTCATTTTTATGACACTATCTAAGTGATATCGTCACATCACATCATTGATTGATATTTTTGGGAAGCGTGCGAAGCTTCTCAAGAAAACTTTAGATAAAGCTTCCAAGAGAATCTTCCTTCTCCCTTTTCCAAGGAGGCATATGGCCATAGGTGGGAAAAGGAGCCTATGGAACAAGTTTTCTATCACTCTTTCACATTATAATTTCTATCACATTCTCTCTCCTCACCTAACACATTTCCTCTCACTTTTCTCTCCATCTTCATCTTCTTCCGTTTCTCTCCGACACCACACGGCCTCCACCATTCCATCACTATTTCACTTTCTCAAATTTCAAACAACTAAGTTTTTTGAATCCATACTTCCTACTAAGACCATCTATTGTGAAGATCTTGGTTGTTCATCATCTTTTCAAGGATCCTTCAAGTTAGGGTTATTATTTTCTAAGGTAAAAGTTCTCTCCTTTTTCATTATTCTTCTCTTCTTCCTTCTAAAGCTTTGATGTATGTTCTTGACTACTCTTTCCAAGTCCAAAAATGATGACTTTGGCTATGTCATTTTCGATTTTCAAGGGGATTCTTGAAGGAGGAAGTTTTGCTTCACAAAGTTCTACACTTTGTTGGATATCTCCAAAGGTAAGAGGGAGATTTTTCTCATCACCTATTCATGGTGGTGAGGGATGAAATCTTTGTGTGGGAAGTGAGAGATCCATGTGAGGATTTCTCACTTTATTGTATTGATCTTTGATGCTTTGTGTGAATCTTTCCTTATGTGATTTTGTGCTATGTGTGACCTTGGTGAGATTTGTGATGGTTGATATAATTTATTTACTTGAGATTATTTGTAAAAGTTAGAAAACTTGGAATCCTAATACCCTATGGAGCTCATGGTCATGAGGCCAAAAATGGGGTATCCAAGATGAAAATATTATGTTGACTTGAGCCTAAGTGTTAAAAGAGAAAGGAAGTAAATGGAGGATTGGTAATGGTGAGTGAGTAGTAAAATAAATTAAATCACTTTGTTGGAGAGAGGTTCAGCCTTGAGAGAGAAAAATAAATGAGGAAGGGAGTTCATAATCAAATAGAGTACTATTAAGGCTTATGGCAAAAGAGAAGAGAAAATGTGAGATCAATAACTTATAAATTCTCTTAGGTTCTTATGAAGAGTGTGAGAAGGCATTACTTAGTGAAAAATTCAATGAAAAAGGGATCTTGACCTTAGAGTATAACTCTACACTAATTCATAAAAGTTGTGATAAATGTGACTTGTGAAGGATGATTACTGAGAATCTTATATTTGAAATGCCTCATGATTGGACATAGTGATATTATGCGGTTGATCTTATGAACTGAATCCTGTTATGGTTCTTTGATGAGATTAAATGTTTATCTGACATATGATCATATATTTTTTAGTCGGAATGACTTGTTGTTAAGGCGGAATGCCTAGGTTCATTATCATATGATCATACATTATAAAAGTCAGAATGACTAGTCGTCAAACGGAATGCCTAGGGAATGAATTATATTTTTGTGTAGGTGCAAATTGCGTTGTGTGGTTCACTTGTTGAACTTGGAGGCGTCGGGGCATGGGTATCCCACAAGTGGACAGTTGGTAGCTCCACTGGGCCGTAGTGACTGTGCAACGTGCCGATGATCTCAACCAGGCACTATCCTATTCACGATCCGGTTGAGAGTGTCTTGTATAGCCATTTACGCATATTGATTATATTGAAAAGCACATGTTAAGGCTAACGATATACAGACAGTGGTTCTCCCGATCATTCTCTCTGATGTTGGTTTTAGCACCATGGAGTAGGTGTCTGTCGATTGTGCATACACATACCATTTAGTATTTCATTATAATGAACCTACAAGGTGAAATTGCCTGTCAATATATTGTGGATTTTCTTGTGGTATGCCTTATTGAAATATCTATTAGAAAATTAACTTAACGATAAATTGTTGTAATTATATCCTGTAATCTTATTGTTGTTTGCTATCTTTTGCTACCATGATGGAATGATGTAGAAAGTCTCACCTCTTTGTATTGTTGTTCTGCTTGTTTTCTGTTTTATATGTTCCTGTGAACAAAGATTAAGAGGAAGGGTTGCTGTTTCCTATTGTATTTTGGAATGGCTACTAGAAGAGATCTTTTTGATTATGTTCGAATTCAGTTTCATGATGGTGCGAGTGCCTGGCGCATTGATTGGGATAATGAGCGCATTAGATATTTTGGAGATGTAACTGTAACTATCCGTAGGACCCGTAATGATGTTCCTTACTTTTCTCTTACTATTGCTGTATATGTAGAGTTTTTCATGCCACTTAGGGAGCTATGGGGTAACTTACACTACACCCCTAGGGTGGATCCAGACCCTGTGGTGTCCTCTGCTAGGACACCAGTTCGTGAGCTGTTACCTCAACTGAGGAACTAGACTAACTTGTGTAACACCTCAAAAATTAATTGTTTCATCATAAATAGTCATTTTATAATATTTGTGATTTTTTTAAATTTTTCTGGATTTTTCCAAAAATGTTGAATATTTTAATATATTTTTCATTTTACGTGCGCACTTAGTAGAGCCAGTAAAACACCCCAAAAATTATTTGTTTTATGATAAATAGTTGTTTTATAATATTTTTTATTTTTGAGAATTTTTGTGGATTTTTTCAAAAATATTAAATATCTTAATATATTTCTCATTTTGCGTGCATACTAAGCGGAAACAGAAAAACAATATATTTTTCCCGAGGCTAGAAAACTTTGAACTGTAGAAACATCGACGAGAAATCTTACTAAACCTGAGATCGGACCCAGTTTACGAGGTTTACATTTTTTGATATTTTATCTGATAAATAAAATCGCTGTACGTTCTATTATATAAAATTCTGCGGAATGCTCTATTATCCGTTGGACAGTAGATACTAGCTTTCTAAATTGTAACAATTGTCCATTGGGTAATAGCTTGTAGTGAAAATCCTAATCACCTTATCACCTAATCACCTTATCTAAAGGAAATCTACTTTATGTCGAATCATATTTGCTTTTGGAAATCTAACAAGCTTTACCCTAATTCTAGAACACACTTTTCCCTCCTCTCTCTCCCCTTTCTCCACGGCAATAGCCCATTATGGAGCCAAAAGTGAGCTTTTCAATTAACACTTTATCATTTCTAATTTCAAACACTAAAAAGTTTACAACACTTTTGCTATTACTTTCTCTCTCTACATTTTCTTCTCTTATTTTTCTCTTAAGTTTCTCCTCCTTCTCTCTTCCTCTCGTCCAAGACCACACTCCATTCCATGCCCTCCATTATTTCAAAAATTTCAAGTAACCATATTTTCTTAATCTCCATCAAATTCTAAACATCTTTCTAG
This sequence comes from Ormosia semicastrata, assembly GCA_029884595.1. Lineage (NCBI taxonomy): Eukaryota > Viridiplantae > Streptophyta > Magnoliopsida > Fabales > Fabaceae > Ormosia > Ormosia semicastrata. Next base: position 86,751,696 of record JAQQTO010000060.1, read on the forward strand.
TTGACATCTACTTGAAAAGCTTCCATCTTCATCATCTTTTCAAGCCTCAAAGTTTGAAACTTTTAGGTAATATTCTTGATTGCTCATCTTTTGTTCTCCATTTTCGTTTTAATGGTCATCATCATGACCATTTGTCCTCTTTTTCTCAAACCTTGGTATTGATTTGATGAAGTTGTGATTTCTAGGGTTTTGAAGGTGCTTGGCCGAATTTCACAAGGAGCAAACAAGGAGATTTCTTTCTTGATTTCTTTTAGGTAAGAGGAAGACGATCCACTTCAACCTCTATTGGCAGTGAGGGACTTGATTGTGTGTAGGTTGCGAGAAACCTTTGTTAGGGTTACTCTTTTTGATGTGTGATTTTGATGACTATGTGTTAATTTTACCTTATATGATCTATTTGATTGAATGTATGTATATATTTATGACCTTGGAGTGATTTTGGTGGATTGGAAACATGAAATGGAAACAAGGGCTCCTTGCCCTCCTCATTGTGGCTCACGGCCACACCCCTTGAATAGGGTGATCATGGTTGAAATTTTGTAATCAAGTTGAAGACATAACTAACCAAGTGAATAACATGTAATGGAGAAATGGAAAATTTAGGGTTCTTACCCTTGTGAGGCTCACGGCCTCTAGGGCCATTTTAGAGCCCAATCATGTAATTTTATGTAACCTTGAAATTTAAATAATCAATTGTTGAGTAGTTGACAAAGTGATGGAAAGAAATCTATTTGATAACCTAAAGTGATTCTTTAGACCTAAGAAATGCTAAATTAAAGTGAAATTTAGTTAATTGGATAATTAGAAATTAATTAAGGATTCATAAAATGGAAAAAACCAAGAATGAGACTTAATCCAAAAAAAAAACTTAGAATAATTCTTAATTAAAGGAAGAACATGAGTGTAAATAAGATGTTGAATAATTCAAATTAACGTTATTTTAAGGGAATTAAGTTTAAAATTAAGTGATGAACTTATTTAATTAAAGTAATGAAGATTAGGTGAAAAATGCAAGAGAATTTCCTAAGAGAGAAACTTAATAAGAAGAACATAGGAATTAAGGCTTAATTCCATAATGAACCTTAAAAGTGTAATGTCTTACTTGAGGATTTAATGATATTTATTGTAGGTCCATGAGTGGGACCAAGAATGTGTTGATGCTTACCTTAGCCAAATTGTGGCATGATTATGGAAAAATATATTATTGTTGAATATACATGAATGTGCATTGAATCATCATGCATTGTGAAAGTCCGATGGACTGTTGTCAAGGACATGTTGCCTAGGAGATTAAATCACACCTATGTGCGAGTGCGAGTAGACTAGTGCAGGTCATACCATTGACCTTGGGGGCGTCGAGGTGCGGGTGTCTCACAATGGTAAGTTGGTAGCTCTTCTAGACCTTGGGATAGACCGATGCAAACGCACCGATGATCTGGACCGAGACACTTCCTATATCGCGATCTAGTGTAGAATGTCTTGTACAATGCCATGATATGCAAGTTGATAAATTGAGAATTATAGCACTTGTTGGCCTCGGCAGTCGAGTTACAGATATATCTCCTGATCATTCACTCGGATGTTTCTGTCTAGCTCCATGGAGTAGGATTTTGATACCATGTACATGTGCATAGTGAGTCAATGTATTATTTGGTATTTAATTTATATGACGATTGGAACTGCTATCTTATTGATGTTATGACTGCCTAAAATTGTTAAGCAGTTTAATATCTGCTTCTTGATATTATTTATTATTCTTGTAATGCTATGTGGGTGTCCTATGCCAATCTGTTTCTTTACTGCCATAATTGGTAATGAATGTAGGATGTCTTACCTCTTTTTTGTATTTCTACTATTCTGTCTATTTGTATGTTTCTCCGAAGATGCCGATAAGGAAGGGGAAGTAAACGAGTTTCCTAGCTTTTGGCCTGACTTTGACTAGTACCTGTTTTGATCATGACGTCTCGTCCGCAAGGCTTTTTGGGTTACGTGAGGCTAACTTTCCTTAGAGGTCCGGACTGCTGGCACATCAACCTGGCTATGAATCACTGCATTTACCTTAGGGACATGACGATGTCTCTAGCTTAGGGGGGTTATGACCCGCCTATTTTGACTTGTAGTGTTCGTTTACATTTAGAGTTTTATTTGCCCATTCGGGATATGTGGGGTGAACGTTATTACTCCCCACAGGAGGATTCTTTCCTCTCTTCTACTCGAGTCCCCACTTGAAACTCGATGGGTCCAATGAGGGCTTCCTCTGACGAGGAAGACCCTGAGGAGGATCCAGCCATGGTTTCTTCTCATTCGGCTTAGAGGCTAATGCTGATGGTAGCCACCGATGGCTACCGGTAAATCTTTCGTGGGCCTGATATTTTGTCTTTTTTGGTGGGTTATATATATGCAATATTTTAGGGCATGTAAAGCTTTTACTTTTTGTACATTTGGTGATGTAACTAAACAAGTTTGATATAAATATATATATGTATGTCATTTGAATGTATGATTTACTCTTATTTTACTCTTTGCTGTAACTACGTATTGTCACTTTATTTTATTACTTTGTAAAAGATGAAGAAAAAAAAAGGATTCACTAATTTATTTATATGTTTATGACCAAGCAAAGTTTACCTATAATATAATGAACCGGGTCTTATTTTATTTAGTATTGTTTTTGTTTCTTGATCATGGTGTGACGTTCCCTCCTCAAAAAGGGGCGTTACACTAGTTTGGTATCAGAGCCTCGGTTTAAGTTTTCTTTGTGTCTTTGTGGTTAGGTCTGACTTGTTTGTGCTGTGTGATTCTTTGTGTTTGGTATTCTGAAATGATACATCTAATTCTTCTTGGTGTATTTCAGTTAGTCTAACTTGAAAGAGCGAGATGGCACGCGATGGAGATATGGCTGCAGCAATTGAAGCAATGCAAAGAATGGCAGAAATTATCATACAATAAATTGAGAGGGCTGCTCAACAACTAGAAGCTACAGCCGATGCTCAAAATTTGGTGGAGTTCCGTTATAACAACCCTCCTCAGTTTAAAGGGGAATTTAATCCAAAGAAGGCTAGTCTTTGGGTCAAGGAGCTAGTGAAAATTTTTAGAGGCATGAACTATGCCGATGACAAGAAGGTAACATATGCTCTGTTTATGCTGATCGGAGACGTAGAAGAATGGTGGAATGGAGCACAAATATTATTAGAAGCTGAAGGATGGGTGATCACCTGGGAGGTATTCAAGAATAAATTCTTGGAAAAATATTTCCCAGCAAGCGCAAGACATACAAAAGAGATGGAGTTCCTTAGTTTGAGACAAGGGAACATGACTGTCAGTTAATACGTCGCAAGGTTCGAGAGTTTATTCAAGTTTTCAACATATTTCCAACACCAGCCGGACGAGGTGTGGAAATGTCATAAATTTGAGGAAGGACTGAGGCACGATGTGAAAAAGGCTGTCATAACTTTGAGGATCACCTAGTTTTCAGAGCTGTTGGATACGTGTCGTTGAGTAGAAGATTTAGATCAAGTGCTAACTTTGGACCTACTAGATTCCAAAGAGGAGGTGGCAATAATGTGAACCGTTTCCAGAAGAAACCTTATTCCCGACCACTAGGAAGTCAGCAACAGACATCAGGCGGAGGTTCAAGTGGAGGTTTTGGTGGAAATCGAACTGGACAGAATGTGGCATTTCCTTTGAAATGTTTAAAGTGTGGGAAGGATCACGCAACGAGAGATTGCACCATCAAAGGAATAATCTATTTCCGATGTGGAAAACCCAGACACGTTTCTAGGGATTGCAACCAGGCTAAGGCAGAGCCTTCGGTTAACACTGCACGAGCTGCAAAACCGCAAGCAGGAGGCAGGGTCTATACTATGAGTGGAGCAGAAGCCTCTGAATCTAAAGATCTAATACAAGGGGAAGGTACCATAGGAGATAATCTTTTGACTGTACTATATGACTCTGGGGCAACCTACTCTTTCATTTCTTATGACTGTGTGCGACGACTTGGTTTACCTGTGTCTTCCTTACTTTTTGACTTGACTGTTTCTACTCCCACTAATAAACTTGTTGTGACTACCAAAGTTTATTTGAATTGTCCTTTACTTGTTGAAGGTTGAATCTTTTCTGTTGATTTGATCTATTTACCTCTTTCCCAATTAGACGTAATTTTAGGAATGAATTAGTTGTCTTCCAACCATATCCTGTTAGACTGTTCTAGCAAAACCATAGTTTTTCCTATGGATGAAGCTTCTAGATTTTTGAAGGCTAACCAAGTACGAGCTTTCTTGAAAGAAGGATCTCAGGGATACATGATATTGTCTTCCTTGAAGGTCAAAAGTGAGGCAGATATGAATACAATTCCAGTGGTTAATGAGTTCCCCGAGATCTTTCTTGATGATGTACCTGGTTTACCGCCGGAGCGGGAGATAGAGTTCGTTATTGATCTTGTACCTGGATTTGGTCCTGTATCTATAGCATCTTACCAAATGTCACCATCAGAGTTAGTTGAGCTTAAGAAGCAGCTGGAAGAACTCTTGGAAAAGCAGTTTGTTAGACCCAGTGTGTCACCATGGGGAGCACCGGTGTTGCTAGTCAGAAAGAAGGATGGGACTTCAAGATTGTGTGTGGGCTATCACTAATTGAATACGGTCACAATTAAGAATAAGTATCCACTTCCGAGGATAGACGACTTAATGGATTAACTGAAGGAGCAACAGTGTTCTCTAAGATCGATCTGTGATCGGGCTACCACCAGATTCGAGTAAAGGCGGAGGATATTCCCAAGACGATTTTTCGTACCAATTACGGTCATTACAAATATCTTGTGATGTCATTTGGTGTAACGAATGCACTTGCCATATTCATGAACTACATGAACAAAATCTTTCGTCCTTACTTGGACAGATTCGTTGTTATCTTCATTGACGACATTTTGATCTACTCTCAAATTCAGGAGGATCATGCTGAACACCTCAGTATAGTTCTCCAGATTCTAAAGGAGAAGAAATTGTATGCCAAATTGTCAAAGTGTGAATTTTGGCTGGACGAAGTCAAGTTTTTGGGCCATGTAATCTCGAAGGAATGGATTGTAGTGGATCCGTCAAAAGTGGAAGCAGTTCTACAGTAGGAAAGGCCGAAGATGGTGACGACAGAAATCCAAAGCTTTGTGGGATTGGCTAGGTACTATCGGAGGTTCATTAAAGGATTCTCTAAAATAGTAGGGCCTCTCACTCAGCTCATGAGAAAGAATCAAGCCTTTGAGTGGACTAATGCTTGCGAAGAAAGTTTCCAAGAATTGAAGAGACGACTAACTACTTCACCTGTGTTAGTTCTACCCGATCCAAGTGAACCCTTCGAAGTGTATTGCGATGCTTCATACCAAGGATTAGGATCAGTGCTTATGCAAAATGGAAAAGTGGTGGCTTATGCTTCAAGACAGTTGCGAGTGCACGAGAAGAACTATCCAACACACGACTTGGAGTTAGCAGCTATTGTAACACCCTAGCTCTGATACCAACTAATGTAACACCTTAGCTAGGGCATCACATTTTCGACTCCTGACTCATAATCTGAAAAGAAGTTCGCACAAAGTTTGAGTTATAAAAGATGAGTTTCAAAATTTCTTCTTTACTAACACGTAAATTTACTGAAAATATTAGGTAATATTGAAAATCATATTTCAACTATTCATTATGCAATATTGACACCAATTTAATATCACAATTTAAAGAGAAATATAAAATTAACAAACTTATTTTTTTCTTCTTTTTTGACAGTAGCAAACCCCATGATGGGTCCTACTTAGTAGCACGGTACAACAGTAACGAGAAACTTTAACATACTTATTCCTTTTTCTGTCTATCTTGATGCATCAGACATTTGTTTCTTTGTCAACACTGCACACCTTCGAGTCCTGAATGTCTACTCCTTATTGTTGTCACCAATCTCAGAGTATTTATCGCCCGTTATGTCTAAGACAACTCGATCCTTCTATTGTTTGATATTAACAATACAAACACAGCAAAACAACATAACAAAGAGGTGAGATCACCTACACCAATACCAATATGGTAGCACAGAGATAACACACAGCCAACAATATCATACAGATAGATCATACTATAATCATGTTATCAGCATTATCATCATCATCATCCAAGTATTCAAAACAATTGTCATAGCCAACATTCCTCAATTAATATATCATACAGATATAAATGCTCAGATTTATGCATATGTACAAAGACTCAGTTTATCAAAAACAATTCCATGGAGGTTTTCACAATTTCGAGAAGAATGCTCTGGTTAATTGTCAGCCTTAGCCCAAAGACAATCTCCCAGTTGTTGAAAAGAATCGTGTTCTTGTCGGGTATCGTCAATGCGTTGCAACGGACTGCATCGCCAAGTGGCACAGGGTACTCGCCAGCTGTCCACTGGTCGACCGCCGCGCCTCGACGCCCCCAAGATCCATCATAGACCTCACTATCAATTCTCATTCCCTCTTCGACCACAAGGGCCATAATAACTATTAGCTATATTTTATATAATGCACGAATATATCAGTGCAAGTCCAACCCCAAAGAGCCAAATCTTTTCAATTTCATTTGTTCAATGTAATCATATGCTTCAACGCATATTTTTTTTAATGCACGTATAATGCACCAAATCCAATCACAGACATATCTTTCCAATGCATGTATAATGCACCAAATACCAATCATAGGCAAAACATGTCATTTTCTCATACAGTGTCCATACACTGGTTCAACAGTAATTATACTATATTTTCAACACAAAATCATGTTATCATGTTTTCATAGTTATAAAACACTTTCGCCATGTTTTCACAAAATTGCATAACGTTTCCATTATGTTTTCACAATTCCAAAATGTTTCTGTTACATTTTCAAAATTCTGAAACGTTTCTGTTATATTTTTTCAATACTGTAACACTTTTGTTACGTTTTCAAAATGCCGTAGCTCTTTTGTTGCACTTTTAAATCACGTATTAATTTTTCAATGTCTTTCTCAATCGCGTAAAAATATACGTTTCTCAAATCACATATTTTTCCACTGTTTCAAAATTGCGTATATTTTTCAATAATATTTTCAAAAGTGTAAAATATTTAAACGCTTCCCAAATCTCATAACAATTTTCTACCATTTTTCATAATTACGTAAAAATATTCTATCATTATTTAATCACATAGTGATTTTTTAACTCAGTATTTCAAATTACATAAAATATTTAAACTTACATAAAATATTTAAACGTAATTCAAATCATGTAGAAATATTTTAACATATTTCAAATTGCGTAGAAGTATCATTTTTAAGATACGTAAATCATTTTTCACCATTTTACAATCATGCAAAATATTCCTCAATATTCCAAACATTATTTTGGACTTTCAAATAAGTCAATATCATTTTTAACACATTTTCTTACTCAAGAAAATCTTTTTCCCCGTTTCTTTACTCAAGAAATTCTTTTTCAAATATAATCCACAAAATTACTTTTTCATTGATATAAATCAATGTTTCAAAACTTAGCATTTTCTAACGTACTTCAAAACTCAAAAATAAGTTATACGTTAGTAGATTTTCATAATACCACTATATTCTTCATTTTTCTCAAATCATTTCCAAACACAACATTCTTCAAAATAAATTGAAGTTCGAAAACATTTTCGTTTACAAAAACTTAATTTCTCAAGTGATAAATGCTCTAATTCCATTTCCAAATTCCTCAATATTCCAAACATTATTTTGAACTTAAATAAATCAATCTTAATTTCAAGAAATCCTTTTTCATAGTATATTTCACAAATTCACAATTTCATTAAATTAAATCAATGTTTCTAACTTTAAAAATTACTAATGCTTTCCAAAATCCAACGGGATTTTAATAAATTCTTTTTAAAACAAATTGAGGCTCACTTGCAACCTCTCTCTTCCATTTACATAAAAATTCATTTCTCAAGTGCTAAAATACTCTGATTCCCTTTTCAATTTCCTTGTATTAAATTAATTATATTTCCACTTGGAGAATCACTTTGTTCATAAAAATCAAGGCATTACAAGCCTTCAAAAACGTGGACATGACTATTGAAAATTATCAAAACATTTTTCCTTCTAGATTGATATGGTTTTACACAAACAAAACCATTAAAGTTTTGTTTTCAAAACCAAAGTACCGATTGGTCATAACACAAACCCATTTGTTCAAATTTATTTTTACTTTCTTTGCAAATCCTTTTTCATTCTTAGTCAAAAATCTTTTCCTTAATATATATTTTCTCAAAATCACTTTTTATTGATCTAGTCCTACAAAATCATATTGAGTTATTTTAATTATTGTTTCTTAACTTTAAATTTCCTAATGTTTTCCAAAACCCAATAAATAAATTCTCTGTTAGAAATTTTAAGTTACAAATGTTTTCCTTTATATTTCTAAATCACTTCTAAAAATTGATTAATTTGAAATTCAATACTTTCAATCTTCTTTTTCTTTTATTTATGAAAATTCCACTTCACTTAATTTATAACACTTAATTCCCTTTTCAAAATCCTTATTTGAAAATTCTTGTATTTCATAGCATCAAAACATTTTTCTAAATTATCAAAACCTTATAGATAGCCATTGGAACCATGAAATATTTTTATTCTAACTTAAATAAATTCCATTCTTGTTTCTACACAAAATAAATCAATAAAATTTCATTCTAAAATTTGTGTTCATGTTTTCTTAAAAAAAAATAAACCTTTAGTTCATTTTTCATACTCCTCAAATCAATCCAATTTTATTCTTTCATAAACATATTAATTTGTAAACACCTATTTTGAGGTGTCTTGGCTGAAATTCTCATTGTTCTAAGGATCAAAATTTAATTTTCTTGTTCTTGAAAATTTTCAACATTGACCCTCATCAAGGGCATCAAAACCGTAGCTCTCCCTTGGCCATTGGAACCAAGATCAATTTTCTTTCCATCCACACATCATGGCATACATATATATATTTCATTATAAATATCACAAACACGCCATATACTCATCATGCATATTATAAGTATACTATCAAAGCCATAAAATCATGCAAAGCATATTAAGCATAGACAAAAATAATCAAAGCACAAGAAAATAAAGCAAAGCTCATAAACACACAATTAATTATTACATGACCATGGATTGGAATTCTCACATGAATTCACAATCCATCAAATATAAGACCATCTCCCACCACCATAATTGGTTGGTGAGATGGATCTCCCTCTTACCTCTTGAAGATCCTCAAAGCTTCTTGATTTTGCTTCTCTTTCCAAGTCCTTCAACACCAAGGGCTTCTCAAATTCAAAAAAAAATACATAGAAATTAGTATACTAAGCTTGATTAAGAGGAACAATGGATCAAATATGGTTTAGATCATGAAAAAAAGAGAAGAAATGAAGTCTTCTTATACTTCACCTCAAAAACCCCATAACTTTGTTCTTGAAGAAAGTCCATGAAGATGAATGATTTAGAGAAAGTCTCCAACATGAAAGTATTTTGAATTGATGAAAGGATTCAAGATATGTAGCTAGATAAAATTATGAAAGATTGGAAGTGGTTCTTTGGGTGGTGACCGAATAGCTAAAAGAATAGAGAAAATGGTGTTCTTTGTATTTGTTCTTAGTATTCTTGAACAATTGGAAGAGAGAGAAGAGAGAGAATGGTCTTTGTGTTACTAAGTGTGATAGAAAATAAAAATAGAGGGCTGAATTGAAGTGGGTAACCATAGGAGTGAAAGAATGGAGAGATAGAAATTTGTTTAGCATAATTGAAGGCTATCACATGTATGCAAAAGTCTTCCACTTTGTCATCTTTTTCTTTGGCCTAAAAAGGCTACTCCAACATGTCTCTTCTTCTTTCTTGCTTCTCCAACCGTCCCCCCCTTCATCATGCATTCCAAAGTTGTCATAATTACTTGCTAATTGATTAGTTAATTCATTAGATTAAGTTTCTTAATCAATCTTAACTAATTTTCTAATTACATAACTAATTAATTAGACATATTATTTCATATATTATAATCTCTAATTAAAATTAGGATATCTGATTTTGAATTAGATTATAACAATTTAACATTTAATTTAGTTTACTTGGCTTGTTAATTAGGCCATTATTTGAAGCATTTCTAGCCATTGATTAATTCAATGGTTAGGATTTAGGTAGACTTTTAATTTTTAGAAGACTAAATCTAAGCCATTAGATCCATTTCCTTTAAATTCTAGCCATTAGATGTGTCTCCAAAATAAAGGGTCAAGATTGCTTCTTCTTACTTTTAATCCAAGGGTCATAATTAGTCTTTGTTACTTTTTAAGACCAAATCTTCACCCTTGATTAATTTTTCATCCAATGGTCATAAATGGTCTTTGTCACTTTTTAAGACCAAATCTCCACTCTTGATCAACTCTAAATCCAATGGTTGTAAATGGTCACTTTATACAATTAATTTTACACCGTTGATTAAATCTACGGTTGATATTGAAGCTTGCCTAATTAAGTTTATTCTCACACCATTGATTAAATCAATGATGATTATCTTATGTTTCTTTATTAAATTTATTTCTTAACCGTTAATTGAATCAATAGTGGAATTCAAACCACCAATGTTGACTTAAGCAATATAATTTCTATTTTTATCTACTAAAAATCCCACGAAAGAATATATTTACTGTATTTTTATCTTTCGATAAATAAATACAGTACAAAACAAATTTTCTAAAACTGTTTCCAGATTCAGGTTTAGTAAGATCCCCTGTCTCCGTCTAAACAGTACAAATTTTTCTATGCGTAGAAAATTTTTTTCACTTTGCGAGACCCACTTGGGCCCACGTAAGGTCACCTGGGCCCACCTAAGACCACCTGGACCCACATACATTCAAAAATTTCATAATCACACATAAAATCACAAAAATTAGAAAACATATGAAAATCAAGTCAGATTGTTAAAAATAATTAATAGTCAAGAGAAATAAATACAGAAAGATTTTCCCCGGCTTAGAAATTATTATTTTCCTGACACGAAGTAAATCACTCAAAACTATCAAATACGCTGACGGAATAAACAAAATAATTTTACAGCATCCAGAAATTACTAAACAGTAAAATTCTGTTAGCTGTCAAAATTACTGTTTAAGATATAGGGAATTTGGGGTGTTACAACTATAGTATTCGCTTTAAAGATATGGAGACATTTCCTTTATGGGGCGACATTCAACGTCTTTAGCGACCACAAGATCTTGAAGTATCTATATGACCAAAAAGAGTTGAATATAAGACAACAAAGGTGGTTGGAATTTCTGAAATATTATGATTTTTGACTTTTGTATCACCCTGGAAAGGCAAATGTCGTGGTAGACGCTTTGAGTAGGAAGATGCATGATCAAGGAAAAGGATTTGATAGAGCAATTTAGGGATGTTTGGTCCTTTGTAGAATTGGCACCGGGAAAGATTTGTATGAACATGGTCACCATTTCAAGTAAGTTAATGGAGGACATCCGGGAGAAACAAAAAGTTGACAAGTTTCTACAAGAAGAAATGGAGCTGATGAAGTAAGGCAATGTGACAACATTTGAGGAAGGAACTGATGGAATCCTAAGGTTCCAAGGTAGAGTTTGTATATCCTAGGATCAAGAGCTTAGAAAGTACATTCCGAAACACGATCACACGAGCAAGTTGAGTATGCATCTGGGAATAACCAAGATGTATCAAGACCTGAAATGGTTATTTTGGTGGCACGGAATGAAGAGTGATATTGCCAGATGTGTGTCGTCTTGTCTGGTTTGCCAGAAAGCTAAGGTTGAACATGAAAGACCGTCAAGAATATTACAACCCCTATCTATTCCCAAATGGAAGTGGGATAGTATTGCGATGGACTTTGTGGTTGGATTACCAAAGACTAGAAAGGGCTATGATTCAATATGGGTAATCATTGATCGACTTACGAAATCAGCTCATTTCTTACCGATCAACATAAGGTACAACATGAAGAAGTTAACTTAGCTGTATATTAGTGAGATCGTTAGACTGCAGGGTGTGCCTACCAGTATTATTTTTGACAGAGATCCAAAGTTCACTTCAAAGTTTTAGCAAAGTTTGCAAGGAGCATTGGGAATGAAGCTACATCGAGTTTTGCTTATCATCCATAAACCGATGGGCAATTGGAAAGAATGATTCAATCATTGGAGGATTTGCTTAGAGCTTGCACTTTGGAACAAGCTGAAAGTTGGGATGAAGTTTTACAGTTGGTAGAGTTCACCTACAACAATAGTTTTCATTCAAGCATAGGGATGGCACCCTTTGAAGCTCTATATGGACGATGGTGCCGAACACCTTTGTGTTGGTACCAAGACGGAGAGTGCCTTACTGTTGGACGTGATATTATACAACAAATGACTGAGAAAGTCAAGATGATTCAGGAAAAGATAAGGACGACTCAAAGTTAACAGAAGAGCTATGCGGACAAAAGAAGAAAGCCTCTTGAGTTTGAGGAAGGCAAGCATGTGTTTTTGAATGTCACACCAATGATTGGGGTCGGCCGAGTTTTGAAATCTAGAAAACTTACTCCCAAATTCCTTGGACCTTACCAAATTCTTCGCCGAATAGGTCCAGTAGCTTACCAGATAACCTTACCACCTTTTCTTTCAAACCTTCACAATGTCTTTCATGTGTCGCAATTACGAAAATATATTCTTGACCCGAGCCATGTCATAGCACTGGACACAGTACAATTGAAAGAGAACTTAACCTATGAGGTACCTCCTGTAAGGATCGAAGATAGGAGAGTAAAGCAACTCAGAGGAAAGGAGATCCCATTAGTAAAAGTAATCTAGAACAAAATGACCAGAGATGCGACATGAGAGTTGGAAGACAAGATGAAGGAGAAACTCCCACAACTATTCTAAGGTATGAAAATTTCAAGGATGAAATTTCTTTTTAGAAGGGGAGAGTTGTAACACCTCGAAAATTAATTGTTTCATCATAAATAGTCGTTTTATAATATTTGTGATTTTTGAAAATTTTTCTGGATTTTTCTGAAAATGTCAAATATTTTAATATATTTCTCATTTTGTGTACGCACTAAGCAGAGCCAGTAAAATACCCTGAAAATTATTTGTTTTATGATAAATGGCTATTTTATAATATTTGTGACTTTTGAGAATTTTTGTGAATATTTTTGGAAATGTTGAATATTTTAATATATTCCTCATTTTTGCGTGCGCACTGAGCGGAACGGGAAAAATGAAATATTTTCCCCGAGACTGGTAAACTTTGAATTGTGGAATCATCGATGGGAGATCATACTAAACCCGAGGCTGGCACAGTTTACGAGATTTATATTTTTTAAGATTTTATCTGATAAATAAAATCACTGTATGTTTTGTTAAATAAAATTCTGCGAAACGCTCTATTATCCCTTGGACAATAGATACTGGCTTTCTAAAATGTAACAATTATCCATTAGGTAATAGCTTGTAGTGAAAATCCTAATCACCTTATCACATAATCACCTTATCTAAAGGAAATCTACTTTATGTCTAATCATATTTGCTTTTGAAAATCTAACAAGCTTTACCCTAATTCTAGAACACACTTTTCCGTTCTCTCTCTCCCCTTTCTCCATGGCAATGGCCCATTATGGAGCCAAAAGTGAGCTTTTCAATTAACACTTTATCATTTCTAATTTCAAACCCTAAAAAGTTTACAACACTTTTTCTATTACTTTCTCTCTCAACATTTTCTTCTCTCATTTTTCTCTCAAGTTTCTCCTCATTCTCTCTTCCTCTCCTCCACGGCCACACCCCCTTCCATGCCCTCCATTATTTCAAAAAGTAACCATATTTTCTTAATCTCCATCACATTCTAAACATCTTTCTAGTTGAAATCTACTTGAAAAGCTTTCATCTTCATCATCTTTTCAAGCCTCAAAGTTTGAAGCTTTTAGGTAATATTCTTGGTTGCTCATCTTCTCTTCTCCATTTTCATTTTAATGGTCATCATCATGACCATTTGTCCTCTTTTTCTCAAGCCTTGGTGTTGATTTGATGAAGTTGGGATTTCTAGGGTTTTGAAAGTGCTTGGCCGAATTTCACAAGAAGCAAACAAGGAGATTTCTTTCTTGATTTATTTTGGGTAAGAGGAAAATGATCCATTTCAACCTCTATTGGTAGTGAGAGACTTGATTGTGTGTTGGTTGTAAGAAACCCTTGTTAGGGTTACTCTTTTTGATGTGTGATTTTGATGACTATGTGTTGATTTTACCTTATATGATCTATTTGATTGAATGTATGCATATATTGATGACCTTGGAGTGATTTTGGTGGATTGGAAACATGAAATGGAAATAAAGGTTCCTTGCCCTCCTCTTTGTGGCTCATGGCCACACCCCTTGAATAGGGTGATCATGGTTGAAATTTTATAATCAAGTTGAAGACATAACTAACCAAGTGAATAACATGTAATGGAGAAATGAAAAATTTAGGGTTCTTACCCTTGGGAGGCTCATGGCCTCTAGGGCCATTTTAGGGTCCAATCATGTAATTTTATGTAACCTTGGAATTTAAATAATCAAGTGTTAAGTAGTTGACAAAGTGATGGAAAAAAATATATTTGATAACCTAAAGTGATTCTTTGGACCTAAAAAATGCTAAATTAAAGTGAAATTTAGTTAATTGGATAATTAGAAATTAATTAGGGATTCATAAAATGGAAAGAACCAAGAATGAGACTTTATCCAAAAAAAATTAGAATAATTCTTAAATAAAGGAAGAACATGAGTATAAGTAAGATGTTGAATAACTCAAATTAAAGTTATTTTAAGGGAATTAAGTTTAAAATTAAGTGATGAACATGTTTAATTAAAGTAATGAAGATTAGGTGAAAAATGCAAGAGAATTTCCCAAGAGAGAAACCTAATAAGAAAGAACATAGGAATTAAGGCTCAATTCCATAATGAACCCTAAAAGTGTAATGTCTTACTTGAGGATTTAATGATATTTATTATAGGTCCATGAGTGGGACCAAGATTGTGTTGATGCTTACCTTAGCCAAATTGTAGCATGATTATGGAAAAGTATATTATTGTTGAATATACATGAATGTGCATTGAATCATCATGCATTGTGAAATTCTGATGGACTGTTGTCAAGGCCATATTGCTTAGGAGATTGAATCACACCTATGTGCGAGTGTGAGTAGACTAGTGTAGGTCATACCGATGACTGTGGGGGCGTTGAGGTGCGGGTGTCTCATAATGGTCAGTTGGTAGCTCTTCTAGTCCGTGGGATAGACCGATGCAAACGCATCAATGATCCGGACCGAGACACTTTCCTATATCGCAATCTAGTGTAGAATGTCTTGTACAATGCCTTGATATGCACATAATTGGTAATGAATGTAGGATATCTTACCTCTTTTCTGTATTTCTACTATTCTGTTTATTTGTATGTTTCTTCGAAGATGCCAGCAAGGAAGGGGAAGTGAAAGAGTTTCCTGGCTTTTGGCCTGACTTTGACTAGTACATGTTTTGATCATGACGTCTCGTCTGCAAGGCTTTTTGGGTTATATAAGGCTAACTTTCCTTGGAGGTCCAGACTGTTGGCACATCAACTTGGCTACGGATCGCTGCATTTACCTTGGAGACGTGACGGTGTCTCTAGCTTGGGGGCTTTATGACCCACTTATTTTCACTTGTAGTGTTCGTTTACAGTTAGAGTTTTATTTGCCCATTCAGGATATGTAGGGTGAACGTTATTACTCCCCACAAGAGGATTCTTTCTTCTCTTCTGCTCGAGCCCCCGTTCGAAACTCGGTGGCTCCGATGAGGGTTTCCACTGACGAGGAAGACCCCAAGGAGGATCCAGCCATGGTTTCTTCTCATTCGCCTTAGGGGCTAATGCTGATGGTAGCCGCTGATGGCTACCAGTAAATCTTTTGTGAGCCTGATATTTTGTCTTTTTTGGTGGGCTATATATGTGTAATATTTTTGGGCATGTAAAGCTTTTACTTTTTGCACATTTGGTGATGTAACTAAACAAGTTTGATATAAATATATATATGTATGTCGTTCGAAAGTATGGTTTACTCTTATTTTACTCTTTGCTATAACTACGTCTTGTCACTTTATTTTCTTATTTTGTAAAAGATGAAGAAAAAAAAAGGGATTCACTAATTTATTTATACGTTTACGACCAGCATAGTTTACCTATAATATAATGAACCGGGTCTTATTTTATTTAGTATTATTTCTATTTCTTGATCATGGTGTGACGTTCCCTCCTCAAAAAGTGGCGTTACAACTTAGGTGCTGAGGAGGATCTTGAAGAGGACCATGAGGAGGAAAAGGACCCCGAGGAGGATCCTATGGGGGATCCAGGGGAAGATCCTGCTCCCTAGATGTCTAGACTTGGGCCAATGTATGTTTTGGTGTCAGTGGACACAATATGTCTTTTGATTATAAACTTGTATATTTAACTTGTCTATTTTTGGGTGGATTGAGATCCATGCCACTGGTATGTAAAATATTTTTGGAGTGTGATGTTAACTAGTTATATCTTACATGGCTATGTCTACTTTACAGTCTACATTTTTTAGAGAAGAAATTTAAAATCCATATTTTGTTATATTAAGTATGATATTAGTGAATAAGGAAAACAGTAACTTTGGAACTTATACTTTATGACATTAAATATTTTATAACTTGGGTAATGGGAATTAAAGGAATTGGTCTCAAATGTAGCACCCAAAGGAGGGTGTTACATTAGTTGGTATCAGAGCCCAAGTTTGAGTCTTTTGGGTTTGTGGGTAGGTTGTTTTGTGTTGCTGTGTGTTTTTGTTTGTTTAGGCTATGTGTTTTCTCTGAGACTAGACACAGAGATGTATTGTTTGGTTTCTAAAAGGTGATAAAATTATGTGAAGAGATCTCATCTGACTTCCATTGTATGTTGTTTAGTGTAACTTCGAAGGAACAAAATGGCACGAGACAGAGCTACACACGTGAACCCAGAAATAGTTAGTGAAAGTATGGCTGCAGCGGCAGAGGCAATGCAGAGAATGACTGAAGTCATAATGCAACAAAATCAAAGAGTCGTCCAACAACAAGAAGCTGCTGCTGAGACTCAAAATTTATTAGAGTTTCGTCGCAATAATCTACCCCAATTTAGAGAAAAGTTCGACGCAGAGAAGGTGAGTTTTTGGATTCAAGAATTAGAGAAAATATTTGAAGGAATGGGATGCACTAATGTGCAAAAGCTAACTTATGCTACCTTTATACTCATGGAAGATGCCGAAGACTGGTGGAAAGGAGCCCGATAGTTGTTGGTAGCTGAGGGAATCATAATCACTTGGGAAGCCTTCAAGGATAAGTTCTTACAGAAGTACTTTCCAAATAGTGCGAGACACGCCAAAGAGATAGAGTTCCTAGGCCTGAGGCAAGGAAACATGTCAGTAAATGAGTATGCTACTAAATTTGAGAGTTTGTCGAAGTTCTTGCGGTATCTGTAACTCCAACCCAATGAAGCGTAGAAATGTCGTAAGTTCAAAGAAGGTCTTAGAGTTGAATTGAAGAAGGGAGTGCTACCGATGAGAATAAATCAGTTCTCAGGCCTGATGGACATATGTTGTAGACTCGAGGAGTTGGAACCATCTTGGGTCATAAGAAATCGTAACTTTGGACCTTCTCGGTTCCAAAGGGGAAGGAGTAGTAGTGGCAGTCACTTTCAGCAAAAGCCATATTCGAGACCATTGGGAAGTCAAGCTCAGCTACAACCCCGTGGAGAAGGTTCTAGTGGCCACAAGTTTGGTACAGCCAGGGCATCCACACCAAAATGTCTAAAGTGTGGAAGAGACCACTGGACTAGGGACTGCATAATTAAAGGGATCATTTGCTTCAAATGTGGGAAGCCTGGACATATTTCCAATTATTGTAATCAACCCAAGGCGGATCCATCTGTTAGTAATGTGCGAGCTGCAAGACCTCAGGTAGGAGGCAGAGTTTATACCATGAGTGGAGCGGAGGCCTCTCAATCTGAAGATCTGATATAAGGAGATTGTGAAATCAGAGGTAATCATTTAACTGTACTATATAACTCTGAGGCAACGCATTCTTTTATTGCCTGTGACTGTGTACACAGACTAGGTTTGCTTGTGTTTTCCTTACCTTTTGATTTGAGTATTTCTACTCCTACTGCTAAACCCGTTGTTACTACTCAAGTCTATTTGAATTGTCCTATTTCTGTAGAAGGTCGAGCCTTTTCAGTTAATTTGATCTGTTTACCCCTTTTCCAAATATATGTCATTCTAGGAATGAATTGGTTATCTTCTAACCATATCCTGTTATACTATTCTAGTAAAACCTTAATATTTCCTGATTATGAGATTTCTGGATTTGTCAACCAAGTCGAAATTCTCTTGAGAGAAGGAGCTCAAGGATACATGTTTTTGTCTTCCTTAGAAATCAAGGGTGAGACCAGTGTGGATGCTATTCATATGGCGAATGAATTTGCTGAAGTCTTTTTTGATAATATACCTTGATTACTGCCGAAGAGGGAGATAGAATTCTCTATCGACCTTGTGCCAGGATCGGGTCCTATATCCATGGCACCCTATCAGATGTCACCATCAGAATTAGCCGAGCTCGAGGAACAGTTGGAGGATTTTTTAGAGAAGAAATTTGTGAGACCTAGAGTTTCACCATGGGGAGCTCTAGTGCTATTAGTTAAGAAAAAAGACGGGACTTCTCGGTTATGTATGGACTATTGTCAGCTAAATGTTACAATTAAGAATAAGAATCCACTTCCAAGGATAGATGACTTGATGGACCAGTTGAAGGGAGCTGCTATTTTCTCCAAGATTGATCTACATTCTAGCTATCATCAAATCTGCGTGAAAGCAGAGGATGTTCCTAAAACGGCCTTTTGGATCCGCTATGGACATTATGAGTACCTTGTGATGCCGTTTGGAGTAACCAATTCTCCTACTATATTCATGGACTTCATGAACATGATTTTTCACCCTTACTTGGATAGATTTGTTGTTGTCTTTATTGATGACATTTTGGTCTACTCTCAAAGTCAGGAGGAACATGCTGAACATCTCAGAGTGGTTCTTCAGATTTTGAGGGAAAATAAGTTATATGCAAAGCTGTCCAAGGGTGAATTCTGGTTAAGTGAAGTTCAATTTTTAGGACACATAATTTTGGAAGAAGGAATTGAAGTTGATGCATCAAAGGTGGAAATAGTGCTTCAGTGGGAAAGATTGAAGATGGTAACGGAGATCCGCAGTTTTCTTGGATTGGCCGGTTATTACTGAAGGTTTATTGAAGGGTTCTCTAAGATAGCAGGACCTCTCACTCAGCTTACAAGGAAAATCAACCTTTTGCGTGGAAAGATGCATATGAGGAAAGCTTCCAAGAATTAAAGAGACGATTGACTGATTCGCCAGTGCTGATCCTACCAGATCCCAATGAACCTTTTGAAGTATACTGTGATGCTTTATATCAAGGTTTAAGAAGCATTCTCATGCAGAATAGAAGAGTGGTGGCATATGGTTCGAGGCAATTGAGGATCCATGAGAAGAACTATCCTACACATGACTTAGAGTTGGCCGCCGTTATGTTTGCACTGAAAATCTGGAGACATTTTCTATATGGAGCAACGTTCAACGTCAATGAGCTGAATATGAGACAAAGAATGTAGTTAGAATTCCTGAAAGACTATGACTTTCAACTCTAGTGTCATCTCGGGAAGGCGAACGTCGTAGCAGATGCTTTGAGTAGAAAGACGCTTAGTGTTTTTGCTATGACGCTCAAGGAACGAGAGTTGATAGAACAGTTCAGAGATATGCAGTTGTCAGTGGAACTGACTCAAGGAAGGATGTGTTTGAATATGGTCACCATTTCCAGTGGACTAATAGAAGAGATTAGAGAGAAACAAGGAAGTGACCTATATTTACAAGAGGAGAAGGATCTAGTGAAGCGAGGTGCTATATCTAAATTTTCGGAAGGACTAGATGGAGTCCTAAGATTTGGAAGTAAAGTTTGTGTACCAGATGATTTCGAACTCAGGAGGGTAATTCTTGAGGAAGCCTAAAAGAGCAAGCTAAGTATGCACCCCGAAACTACCAAAATGTACCAAGACCTGAAACGACTGTATTGGTGGCAAGGGATGAAGAGAGATGTTGTCGAGTATGCCTCATCGTGCTTAGTTTGCCAGAAAGCAAAAGTGGAACACCAAAGACCTTCTGGAATGCTACAACCCTTAACTATTCCTGAATGGAAATAGGATAGCATTACGATGGACTTTGTGAGTGGACTGCCAAGGACTAGAAAAGGATACGAGTTCATATGGGTAATTATTGATCGGCTTACGAAGTCAGCACACTTCCTGCCAATCAATATGAAGTATTCCATGGAGAAGTTGACTCAAGTGTACATTGGTGAGATTGTGAGACTACATGGTATGCCTTCGAGTATTATTTCTGACAGAGATCAGAGGTTCACATCAAGATTTTGGCAGAGCCTGCAAAAAGCCATAGGCAAGAAGCTTCATTTGAGTTCTGCGTACCACCTGTAGACGGACAGTCAGTCAGAGAGAACAATCTAATCATTGGAGGATTTGGTAAGGGCTTACATTTTGGAGCAGACTGGGAGTTGGGATGAATTCTTGCCTTTAATAGAGTTCACTTATAATAACAGTTTCCATGCAAGCGTCGAAATGACATCTTATGAAGCATTGTATGGACGATGGTGTAGAACACCATTGTGTTAGTACAAAGATGGTGAAAGTTTTGCAGTGGGACTTGAACTGGTACAGCAGACAACTAAGAAAGTTAAGATAATTCAGGAAAGAATGAAAGCAACTCAAAGCCGACAGAAGAGCTATGTTGACAAGAGACGACGACCCCTTGAATTCGAGGAAGGAGAGCATGTGTTTTTGAGAGTCACATTTATGAATGGTGTTGGAAGGGTTCTCAAATCTAGAAAACTCACTCCAAGATTCATTGGACCCTATCAAATTCTTCGTCAAATAGGTCCAATAGCCTACCAAATAGCTTTACAACCTTTTCTTTCCAACCTTCATGATGTCTTCCACGTGTCACAGTTGCGAAGTGTATTCCTGATCCAGCCTATGTCATAGAACCAGATACAGTACAACTTAAGGAGAATTTGACCTATGAAATATTCCCCATCAAGATTGACGATAGGAGGGTGAAGCAACTCAAGGACAAAGAAATTTTATTAGTCAAAGTAAATTGGAATGACATGACTGGAGATGCGACTTGGGAGTTAGAGGACAAGATGTAAGAGCAATATCCACATTTATTTTAAGGTATGATGAATTTCGGGGACAGAATTCTTTTTAGAGGGGGAGAGTTATAACACCCCAAAAATTTATTATTTCATGATATTTATTTATTTTATAATATTTATGATTTTTGTGAATTTTTCTGAAATTATTTGGATTGTTTGATTTTTTATTATATTTCTCAATTTACGTGTACATTAAGGGGGCCGAAGAAATAAAATATTCGTCTGAGGCCGAAAAACTTTGGACTGTTAACCCGGGGATGTGCTAGATGTGACGTGCATGTGCTAGATGTGCAGAAAATGAGCACGTGGTCTGAAGCACATTGGTGCCGACAGATCTTTTCAGTCATTCTCTCCGACTTGAGTTGTAGCTCCATGGAGTAGGATATTGAGTCAGTGTACATTGCATTTACATTTGCATTCATAGATAAGATATCATTGTAATTCTTGCTTGTAGTAATTAATATATTAAATACTTGAGTATTGAAAATAGTATAATTGTAATTCTTATTTATTTCCTGTGTAATGTTGAGATATAATGTTAGTGGCATAACTGTAATTATAGTATGACTGCTGTATGATATTTTGGATGTGATTATCTTCATTGCTACCATACTGGTACTGGCGTAGGTGATCTCACCTCTTGTATGTATATGTTGTATTATGTTTATATGTTGTTAAGACCTCGAGCCAGCCGTAGAGCGAAAAGCAGAGAAAGGTCCAGATTCTGTTGAAAATCTTGAGTTTTGATGGCAGTGGAAATCCCTAGCTTTCTGGGTTACATGAGACTGACATTCATCGGAAGGGACGAGGCATGGACTGAAGATCTTGAGAGAGAGAGTATATATTATTTAGGAGATGTAAATATTAGATTGAGTAGGCTACAGTCAGGGAACCCTTACTTTTCTGTTACTATTTATGTACAGTTAGAGTTTCCTATATCTATCAGGCAGCACTGGGGGGCGTACTATCACACCCGTAGAGAGAGTAGTGTTATATTGTCCGCTCGGACATTTCCTCCCCAGACTTTACGTCAGGTTGGAATTCCCCCACTCGGGGAATCTGAGGAGGACCCATCTGAGGGAATTCCCCCACTCGGGTTAGACCGATGCAACACACCAATGATCCGGACCGAGACACTATCCCTAATCATGATTTGTTAAAGACTGTCGTGCATGTGCTAGATGTGCAGAAAATGAGCACGTGGTCTGAAGCACGTTGGTGCCGACAGATCTTTTCAGTCATTCTCTCCGACTTGAGTTGTAGCTCCATGGAGTAGGATATTGAGTCAGTGTACATTGCATTTACATTTGCATTCATAGATAAGATATCATTGTAATTCTTGCTTGTAGTAATTAATATATTAAATACTTGAGTATTGAAAATAGTATAATCGTAATTCTTATTTATTTCCTGTGTAATGTTGAGATATAATGTTAGTGGCATAACTGTAATTATAGTATGACTGCTGTATGATATTTTGGATGTGATTATCTTCATTGCTACCATACTGGTACTGGCGTAGGTGATCTCACCTCTTGTATGTATATGTTGTATTATGTTTATATGTTGTTAAGACCTCGAGCCAGCCGTAGAGCGAAAAGCAGAGGAAGGTCCAGATTCTGTTGAAAATCTTGAGTTTTGATGGCGGTGGAAATCCCTAACTTTCTGGGTTACATGAGACTGACATTCATCAGAAGGGACGAGGCATGGACTGAAGATCTTGAGAGAGAGAGTATATATTATTTAGGAGATGTAAATATTAGATTGAGTAGGCTACAGTCAAGGAACCCTTACTTTTTTGTTACTATTTATGTACAGTTAGAGTTTCCTATATCTATCAGGCAGCACTGGGGGGCGTACTATCGCACCCGTAGAGAGAGTAGTGTTGTATCGTCCGCTCGGACATTTCCTCCCTGGACTTTACGTCGGGTTGGAATTCCCCCACTCGGGGAATCTAAGGAGGACCCATCTGAGGGTCCGACTACTTCTGAGGGCTCAGCTGCCTAGTTGTACTTGGGCAAAGATGTCAATGTAAATAGTGTTTAAACTTTTTGGAGTGACTAGTTGTAATATTTATAGTATGACAGTGTTAAAGACTTGTATATGTATAACAAGAGACGTGAATATGTATAAATGATGTAAATTATTTGTAATGATGCTGTGATGTTTTATTTTCTGTTAAGTTTATTTTCTTGTTATTAAGGAATTTTGAAATTCGTATTTTTCCATACAAAGTACGTTATCTAAATAAGGTTAATCTGGTAAGTTTGAAACATAAATGTGGCATCCTAAGGTGGGTGTTACACAAAGAGCTACATACCCATTTCATACCTATTTCTCAACTTTGATCCTAGGCATTTAAATGAGTTTCTCTAAGCTCATAAACCATAACTTAGCATTGGTTAAGCTAAAAAAAAATCCAAGCTCAGCCATTAAAAGGCATTAAGCAAGCTAGAAGACAACCTAAGTCCCTCAAATGATTCATCCCTCAACATACAACATACATAAAGATGAAGGTAGTTAGAGATGTTCATATAGGTTCAAACACCCCTACCTCACTTATAGTCTAGATGTTCTTCAAACCTTGGCTTTTCTCTTCCTTCCCTCTTCTTCCTCTATGTTCCTTTCTCTATTTTTCTACTCTACTACTACTGCTGTAGTTAACGTGAGAGAAAGATTGAGTTTAAGTGTGAAAAGGAAGAAAAACACCAACAAAGTCAAGTAAGAAGTTGCTAGAACGTGAGTCACTAAGTGACTTAAAATTGTACTGAAACATTTTCTCCGTTAAGAACATTTAAATTTTACCAAAACAAGTTTCCTAACTTCCAACAACTTTAGGATAAGTACTAAGATTCATCTAAATTATTGTTTCATCCTTTTCATGATTTTCTATATCTGCTACAAGTCAATCCAGTATTAAAACACATAACTAGTGTACTTAAAAATACCAAACTAACTTAGTTTATCATGAAACTTTAACTACATCTCATTTCATGCATTTGTGACTTAAAAATAAATTATCCATATTTGTTTCCCTCATTTGAGCAATTAATGTTATTATCTGAGTCATTTTAATCTACTTTTACCTTCTGTATTACAACAAAGTGCCTAAACTAACTCAATTTGTCACAAAATTACATATACATGTCAAGTAAGTAATATGCTACCTTAGTAACTATATACAAGTCTAACATGTCTAAAAAGAGGATGTTACAATTTGTATCTTTTACCTATATGGTATACATAACCTATGATCTTTGAATAATGAGAGTTTTTGAAGTAATAAGTATTGATAATAAATGAACCTCTGCCTCGGGAAGAAAAATGACTTGTTTTGGCTTTTGCCACATTTCTATGTTATGTAATATTTATTTAAAATGATTTTTCTCCGATGTAGTTGGAATTATTTTGATGGCACTATATATGTTAGAACTATTGAGAATTTTAGAATTCTCACCTTGTGTATTGTATTTCAATGAAAATTCCAAGAAAGGGATCTTCGACCAAGTGAGACGAAGATTATGAATGTGGAGTAGTTTAATCTCTACTTTTGTACAAGAATTGTATATAGTTTTGCAAAATTTGCACATTAAAGGCATAGTTTGTATATATTGTATAATGGTGTACAATCTTGTATAATGAGAATTTCAGTTAAGAGTATTATAATTCCCTCTTCGGGCTCATATTTTTATATATTAATCATAAATTTTTTATTGAGAATGACATTAGTTCAGAAGTGACGTGCCTAATTCTAATTACTATTATGTAAATCTAGCTATACTATTAGTATTAGATTTGGGACGTTACAGGTCAAAAATGAGGAAAATCATGAAAAAGAACAAAACAATGACAATATTTATTATAGATGTGGAACAAAAGGTCATTGGTCTAGCATATGTCACACTCCAAAATACCTAGTTGAACTTTATAAGGCATCACTAAAAGAAAAAGGGAAAAAAATGTTGAAGTCAATTTTTATGAACCTGTTGGTCCTACTTATGATAATGACTCTCCTATGAATGTTGATTTTGATGTTTCTGATTTTTTTTAAGACCATAGTGGCAAGATTGATCATTTGATTGGGGATGGAAATGTCTACTATTGAAATATGTTTATGTTTATGTTATTTCAAAGTTTATCATTTGTAATTTTTTTAAAAGTTTTATTTATAACATGAATATCAATGATTTGCATATTTCTTGTTTATTGTCTCTTTCTAATTCTTACAAATATATTTTTATGTTACTAGATAATGCAAAATAAACTTGATATAATGGAGGATGACATATGTTTAGTGGACAGTGACACAACTCATATAAATCTTCATGATAAAAAATATTTTTTACAATTAACATTAGCTGAAGTTAATGTTAATACCATATCTGGTTCTGCAAATGTAATTAAAGGCTCTGGAAAAGTCCAAATTATGTTCCCAAATGGGACAAAATTGTGCATTGATGATGCATATAGAATATCTATATATTACCTTTACAATTTCGAAACTAGAAATTCATACTAGAGAAACTTCCAAGTTTCTCATCTGAATTATATTGTATAAAAATAAGGGTGGTTGAGTCAAATTATATGTACCAGCAGTGCTCAGATCCTAAAACTTTTATGCTCTGGAAAGATTGTCTTGGCCATCCAGGTTCAATTATGATGGTCGTATTATTGAAAATACACATGGACACCCTTTAAATGATCAAAAAATTCTTCTGCCTAATCATTATTTTTGTACTTCTTGTGCTCAAGGTAAATTAATTGTTAGACCTTCCCCATCTAAATTATCTTTGAAGTCTTTTGATTTTTTACAAAGAATATAAGGTGACATTTGTGGAATCCATCCATCTTGTTGACCATTTTAGTATTTCATAGTTTGAATTGATGCTTCCACTCGATGGTCACATGTTTGTTTGCTATCAACTTATAATGTTGCTTTTGCTAAATTTCTTGCTCAAATTATAAAGTTAAGATCAAGTTTTCATGAGCATATTATCAAGTCAGTTCATTTAGACAATGCAAGTGAGTTTACTTCAAAAGCCTTTTTTGATTATTGCATGTCAATAAGAATTAGTGTTAACCATTCCATTGCACATGTTCATACTCAAAATGGATGAGTTAAATCTTTTATTAAGCGTTTACAATTTATTGCTAGACCAAATGCTTATGAAATCAAAACTTCCTACATCTGCTTGGGGACATTTTATAGTTCATGCTACATCTTTGGTTCACATCTGACCATCTGTATATCACAAGTTTTCACCTTTCAACTTATGTTAGATCAACAACCTAATATATCTCATCTTAGAAATTTTGGTTGTGCTGTTTATGTTCTTATTGCACCCCTTCAACGAACTAAGATGGGCCCCCAACGTCGCTTTGGTATTTATGTTGGTTTTGACTCCCCATCTATCATTAGATATCTTGAACCTTTAACTGGTGATCTTTTTAGAGCAAGATTCTTAGATTGTCAATTTGATGAGTCAACTTTCCCATCATTAAGGGAAGAAAAAGGTAAAGGGTCCAAAGCATAAGAAATTGGATAGAACACACCAACATTGTCCAAATCAATTGCCAAATATTTTTATTGACACCCAAAAGGTCACTAAATCACATATGTCTGCTGCAAATACTCCTACACGATTAGTTGTCCCTGCAGGACATCCTGTGGGTATCATAGCCAATGAATCTAAAACATGCTAGAAGCATGGTAGACCTATTAATGCAAATGATACTATTCCTCAAAAAAAGAAAGAAATGAAAAAACTTCAAAATGACACTCTAGAAGAGGTCATTGACACTCCTAAAGATGTTAAAAGCAATATAGATCAACAACTCATATTTCTAGGGAAGCAACCCCAAAAGTGATTCTGGTACCAGCAAATTATGAGATGTCATTAAAATATGAAAATATGAGGGGAAGAGATGAAGTTGTTGTTGATAATGTCTTTGCATATGTAGTTACTTCTAAAATTATCAATGATAATGAGCTTGACCCTCAAAGTGTAGAAGAATATCGACATTGAAGTGATTGGAAAAAATGGTAAGTAGTAATACAAGCTGAGTTAGATTCTTTAGCCAAACGTGATATATTTGGACCATTAGTCCAGACACCTGAAGAAGTCAAATCCATTGGGTATAAATGGGTCTTTGTACGGAAAATAAATGAGCTAAGTGAAACTGTGAGATACAAGGAATGACTTGTAGCATAGGGTTTTTCACAAAGCCCTGGTATAGATTATGAAGAATCTTACTCTCCCTTTTATGGATGCAATTAGTTTCAGATTTTTGATTAGTTTGACAGTCTCTGAAGTTCTTGATCTAACATCCTAATGTCAGTATCTCAGTATATATGACATACGTGGAGATGCTTAGCATTACAATGTCACTACATACATACTAATCCTATACTTACATCCATAATGTTTGTTGGAAACACTATAGAGAACCATATGAAATGTGGAAATACAATATTTATACCATAATGCATCAAAGTACATATACATCATTAGCCTTAGCAAAGGCTTGAAGTAATACATAAGTCTATACATTTCAAAAGGAATACTAATAAGTATAACAATTTGAAACATAATACATAAACTAATCTAATCTTTAGCTTATTTCTTCTTCTTACCTTGCAAGAAGTTTCACTTGTAATTACATGATACACAACGGGGTGAGAAATTGCAATCTCAGTATGAGTAATCACAACCAACATACATAACATAATAAACATAATCTTTATACATGCTAAGTAAGATATGTTTAAAGCATCGACAAGGTCTAACTATAGCAATTAGATAAACTAAGTTAACATACATTTCATACATATATACTTAGTCCAACTTAGAACCAAGATGTTAAGCTTAGGAATTACTGGTTTCATGTAGTATATTGTAGCAAGTAGAGGTATCTCCTCACACTACACATATCCTGACACACGAGAAGTTCAATCTAAATCCTAATTTCGAAGAACCTTATGGACCCCTACTTATCTCTTATAGCCTTGACACTATCAATTTATCAGAGTTATGTTCTTCCTCCATTGAGTCTATCAGACACTCTTTTCATTTCTCTTGGCCTTCATGAATGCTGTTAAAGGATATTCACAAAAATAACACTACCAATCATCCTTATCATACTTATATCTAAACACAAACTCATCACTCCTTACTCTCAAGTGACATACCGTACCACAAAAGCAGCCTATGGTGCTAGATACTTACCAAAGGCAAACTATAACTCTTGAATGCTCAAAGGTTTAAACTTTCTCATGCTTGTTTGGTGATGGTTTCTCTCTTGAAAATATCCCTATTTGGGCCATAACACTATTTAGGAAGCATACATAAAAGATTTTAACAAGTCTAGGACTTCAAAACATAAAAAAAAAACTTTTTGTTGAATTCTGTGCACCCTCTCCTTAAGCGTCTGGGCGCTCACTAGGCAGAGAACAACTCTGTGTTATCTTGCGTCGTGCGCCTAAGCGCTCTGGACTGAGTGTCTAAGTGCTCTGCACTCTGATGCGCATAAAACTTCCTGGACATTGAGCGTCTAAGTGCTCTGATCTGAGCGCCTAAGCGCTCTGTGCCCTGCTACACAAACCTTTATCCCTATTATACGAGCGTCTAGGCACTCAGTGTAGGGCGTCTGAGCACTCTTTGTACAATAGCATATCTACACAATTTTGCAGAGTTGTGCCACTGTTCCATTGGAACTTTTCATGGTTTTTTGACATCCCAAATCGGTTTCTAGGTGATCCTAAGCCCCCAATCAGTTCTTAAACACATAGAAATCATCAATCACAAACTTAAACCTCTTAATTTGGATTAAAAGACCAAAATCACCTATAGGGTGACCTAACCTCTCTTTTGTGAATCCAAGACCCAAATCAGATATTCAAAGCCTCTAACTTCAATTTATGCTATGAACAAGTCATAAATGATCAAAGAAACTCAATCATACAATTAAAACTCATCAAACACCTCAAGAACACAAAATGACCTATTGAGCACCAAAGTACATCAATGGTAAAAAAGGTGAAAAGAAATGAAGATGAACTTAAAAACCCCTACCTTTGGAGCTATGTTGATGAATCAAACTTGGTTGGATCATCAAGCCTTGGCTTTACCCTTGGCTTTCCTCTTTCTCTCTTCCTCTTGCTTGGTCTTCTTTCCTCTTCTTTCTCTTCTCCTCTCATGGTTTTTGCTTCTAATTTGAAGCCAAAAACAACCATGAATGAGATATATAAAGAGGGTCTAAAAGACTCATATGACCTTTAGGCCAAAACTGATAAAAACCTGATCAACTAAAAACACTTAGATTTAGCTAAATCCAGATTTCTAGCTTCCAATAACTTTAAAATAACTACTGGGATTCATATAAAAAGTTGTTTCAACATTATTTGCTACTTTCATATTTGCTTGTAGTCAAACCAGTTATAATTAGACAACCAGTAT
The DNA here is from genome assembly GCA_029884595.1 of Ormosia semicastrata. Taxonomy (NCBI): domain Eukaryota; kingdom Viridiplantae; phylum Streptophyta; class Magnoliopsida; order Fabales; family Fabaceae; genus Ormosia; species Ormosia semicastrata. Next base: position 86,781,492 of record JAQQTO010000060.1, read on the forward strand.
GCCTAAAAATGCCAAACTAGCTCAGTTTATCTTGAAACTTTAATTGTAACTTGTTCTTCATATTTGTGACCTAGAAATAAATTATCCATATCTATTTCCCTCTCCTAATCTATTTATGCTATCATCTGAGTCATTTTAAGCTACTTTTTATAGTCCGGGTTACAACTAATTACCTAAACTAACTTAGATTATCACAAAATTAAACATATATGCTAAACAAGCCATATGCTACCTTTTGAACACATAAATAAGTCTAACATGCCATTTAGGGTATTATATTTCTCCCCTCTTTTTTTAAAATTGACCCCAAAATTACTCACCTGAAAGTAATAAATCTGGGTAGTCCTGCTGTATGTGGGACTCTATCTCCCAAGTAGCCTCCTCAGTGTCATTGCCTCCCCATACAACCTTCATCAGAGGAATCTGCTTACCTCTAAGCTCTTTGACCCCTCTATCCACAATCCTTACCGGATGTATACCATAAGACAAATCATCTCTTAATTGTACATATTCATGTTCTATGATATGCAATGGATCTGGATTATACTTTCTTAATTGAGATACATGAAAAACATCATGAAGGTTAGACAAACTGGGAGGAATGGCTATCTGGTAAGCTACAGGTCCAACTTTCTTTAGAATTTGGTAGGGACTAAGAAAACGTGGATTTAACTTTCAGGTTTTCAATGCTCTACCAATCCCTGTTGTAGGAGTAATTCTTAAGAATACATGATCTCCCTTACTAAACTCAAGAGGTCTCCTTCTTTTGTCAGCATAACTCTTTTGCCAACTCTGAGCAATAACCAACCTATCCTTAATCATCTTCATTTGCTCAGTGGTTTGCTGGACCAACTCTGGACCTAGGATGGTTCTTTCACTTACTTTATACCAACATAGAGGTGATCTGTATGTTCTTCCATACAAAGGCTCATAAGGTGTCATACCTATGCTGGAATGATAACTATTATTATAAGCGAAATCCACCAACAGTAAGAACTGGTCTCAACTATCTTGTTGTTCTAAAACACATGCTCTAAGCATATCTTCAAGGGTTTGGATATTCCTCTCTATTTAACCATCTGTTTGCAGGTGATAAGTTGTACTAAGGCTTAACTTAGTCCCAAAAGCCTTCTACAAGGCTCCCCAAAATCTAGATGTAAATCTAGGATCTCTATCTAAAACTATACTTACGGGAACTTCGTACAATTTAACTATTTCCTTTAGATAAAGCTGAGTTAATTTTTATGGAGGATAGCTAGCTTTCATTTGCAGAAAGTGGGTAGATTTGGTTAATCTATCCACTATAACCTAAACAGCATCAAAATCTTGTTGAGTTCTGGGTAAACTCCATAGAAATGCACTACAAAATCTATAGAAATCTTCTCCCATTTCTACTCTGGGATTCCCATTTCTACTCTGGGATTCCTAAAGATTGTAAAAGTCCTGCTTGTTTCTGGTGTTTAATCTTTACCTTTTGACAAACTAAACACCTTACGACATACTCTGCTATTTCTCTTTTCATTCCAGACCACCAAAACATCTTCTTCAGATCTTGGTACATCTTAGTGGTTCCGTGATGGATGGTATACTTACTACTATGAGCTTCTTCTAGAATCTTATTTTTGACCTCTGACTCTCTTGGAACACAAAGCCTATCTCTAAACTTTATCATTCCATCATTAGTCATATCAAAATCCTCTATGGTTCCTAAAAAGATCTGCTCACTAATATCCGTTAGAGCTTCATCCTCCTTTTGAGCTTCTAAAATCTGAGCCCTTAGGTCATTTACTATGTCCACTCTACTCACAAAGAGACTCTATGGTGTCACAATCATTGCTAAACTTAAATCTTTGAAACTCTCGAGAAGTTCACTCTCTTGGATCATCATTCGAGACACATGTAGGGATTTCTTACTTAGTGTATCAGCCACTACATTGGCCTTACTCAGATTATACTTTAACTCAAAGTCATAATCTTTTAAGAACTCCATCCATCTTCTTTGCCCTATGTTCAGCTCTTTCTGATCAAACAAGTACTTTAAACTCTTATGATCATTGAACACCTCAAACTAGACTCCGTAGAGATAATGCCTCCAAATCTTTAAGGAAAATACTAGAGCTGCTAACTCCAAATCATACGTAGGGTAGTTTTCCTCATGTGACCTTAACTACCTTGATGCATAGGCTACTACTCTCCTATTCTGCATCAGAACACACCTTAGTCCCATCTTTGAAGCGTCACAAAAGACCTCAAAGTCCTCATGGGGATCCGGAATTACCAGCACTAGCGTAGTAGTCAACCTCTTCTTTAACTCTTAGAAGTTATTCTCAGAGTCCTAAGTCCACTCAAAAGTACTACCCTCTCTAGTCAACCTAGTCAAAGGCAGCGCTAACTGAGAAAAATGCTTGATGAACTCTCTATAGTACCCAACTAGGCCAATAAAGCTCCTAATATCTGTCACAGTGGTGGGTCTCTCCCACTACAACACCGCTTCTACCTTGCTAGGCTCTAATGTAATTCCTCCATTAGAAATAACATGGCCCAAAAACTGAACTTCTGTTAGCCAAAACTCACACTTGGACAATTTGGCAACCAGATTCTTCTCCTTTACGATTTCTAAAACAATCCTCATATACTGCTCATGTTCTTCCCTTGTCTTCGAATAGATAAGGATGTCATTAATAAACACTAGAACAAAATGATCTAGGTAAGGTCTAAAAACTCTGTTCATGTAATCCATAAACACTGCTGGAGCATTTGTCAACCCAAAGGACATCACAACATACTCATAATGCCCATACCTAGTTCTAAAAGCGGTCTTAGGGATATCCTCTCCCCTAACCCTGATTTGATGATACCCAAATCTAAGATCAATCTTGGAAAACACTGAAACTCCTCTTAACTGATCCATTAGATTATCTATTCTAGGCAAATGATACTTGTTCTTGATGGTCACCTTGTTCAACTGCCTATAGTTAACACACAATCGCATGGTACTATCTTTCTGTTTCACTAATAACACTGGTGCTCCCCATGGAGAAACACTAAGCCTAATGAATTTATGATCCAACAACTCCTCTAACAGTTTCTTGAGTTCAACTAACTCTAAGGATGCCATCCTATATGGTGCTATAGATATAGGTCCTATATCCGGCACTAAATCTATAGTAAACTCTATTTCTCTCTCTGATGGCAACTCAGCTATGTCACTCGGAAACACTTCAGGGTATTCCCTCACTATAGGTATACTGTATAGGCTCTGCTCAACCTTTACATCTAATGAAGACAGAAGAACATATCCTACAGCTCCTTCTACCAAATAGTGATTGACCTGATTACAATTGAGATAAGCAGACTCAGAAGAAACAACTTTGATAGGAACATCGAACAAAAAAACTAGGGTTTTATCTGAACAATTCAAAACTACATGATTGGATGACAACCAATCCATACCAAGAATGACATCTATGTCCACAAGGGGTAAACAAATATGGTTTACAAGGAAAACTCTATCCTCAATTCTTATACAACAGTTAAGACACACTTTTGAGGTTATGAATGGCTTACTGGTGGGTGTGGAAACAGATAAGTCATATGGTAACTCTGACATAGGCAAATCCAACATCCTTACATAATCATAAGAAACAAAGGAGTGGGAAGCTCTTGAATCATACATGACATTTAAAAGATGATTACGAATTATGCCTTTACCTTGGATTAGGTCAGAAGACTGGACCAGCTCTGTCCCGCCTAGAGTGTAAACTCGCCCCTTGGCTAGCGGCTTTGGGGTAGGCGCATCTTCCTTGCTCTGAGGAAAAGCTCTGGAGAAATGCCCCAGCTGCCCACATGTATAACACATAGATTGGCCCGCAAAGCACTTGCCTCCATGTGCCTTCCCATATTTAGCGCATTGTGGTGCCTTAGATCAATTCTTGCTTTTTTCTTTAGGGTTGCTTGCCTTAGAAGCACCCTATTTGTTCTTGTTGTCCTCTCACTTTCTTTTTGGGACGTCTTACGCCCTTTCTTTTGACAAAGAGTTATTAACTTCTAACTCCACAATCCTAAATTTGTTAACCAGAGCAGGAAAGTCTCTAATCTCCATCGGTCTCACCATACCTCTGATTTCTTGCTTTAAACCAAATTCAAACTTAAAATATCTCCATTTCTTGTCCGGGCAATAATGGAAATGAGAAGAGAACTTTGCCAATTCACCATATTTGGCCACATACTGGCCTATAGACATGTTTCCTTATTTTAACTCCATGAACTCTATTTCCTTGTCATTGTAACACCCCAAATTTTAGACTATGTTACAAAACTGACAGAATTACACTGTTTTGTGTTTTTTGTGTAATATAAAAATAATTTGACTGTTCCAATACTATTTTTTATTATTTTGTGTGATTTCCTCTGGGTCAGGAAAATAATAATTTTCTGGCTAAAAAAAATCTTATTTTTAATTAATTGGAGCTGGGGGATCTTACTAAACCCAATTCTGATTGATATATATATTAATCTTTTAATTTTTAGGATTTAACTGTGCAATAAAATAATTTTATATTATTATAATATTATTTTATTTGACAGTACCTACTGTCTCAAAAATAGTAGAAATCTACTTCAAAATGACCATGGACCCGAAAAAGTCTATGGGACCCACGTTTAGAGTAACAGTCAACGATTCTTACTGGACTAAATTTTGAACCAATAGGAATTAGTCAACGAAAGTGGCTTGAATTTTCTAACCAATAAAGTTTGGTCAAACAAAGTGGCAAAGACTTTGTTGTGGACCATTAGATGTAAAGCTTGATTAAGATGCTTTTGATCATAACCGTTGATCAAATCAATGGTATGAGAGCAATTCTAGTTTAATCACTAAGCAATATCCACCTTAGATAAAATCAAGGGCTAGGAATTAAAGTTAAAATCAAAGGTTGAGATTGAGTCAAACATAGTGGCTTGACTTTACTTAGTAGCTAATTAAACCTAATTTGGTTAATCTAATTATCTAATTATGGAACTAAGTAGACTAACCTAAGTTATTGATTAGTTATAATCTAATTATTAATTAGATATCCTAATTTTATTTAGAGGCTATGATATATGCAATTATATATTTAATTAATTAGTTATGTAATTAGAATGTTAGTTAAGTGTAATTAGAAAACTTAACCTAATTAATTAGCTATTTAATTAGCATATAATTAATCTTTAATTGAAAACAAATTAAGCCCCTAAATCTCCTTGAGTCCCACGGCCAAGGAGGCAAAATTATCAAGTTCCACAAGTTTCTTGAACCATCCAAGTGACATAAGCCATGTGCTTCAAGTGTGAACACAAATGGATATTTATTATCCAAGCTTATCACTCAATCTCTCCTACAAACTCAGTCACAGCAGCCCCTCCATATTTCATTCTTGATATTCTCTTTTTCATTCACCTAAATGTAAGCCTTTTATTCTCTCAAAAATACCAAGAACCCAAGCATCTTTTCCTTTCTTTTTCTCTCTAGTATTTCGGCTCACACACCCAAATATACCATACATCTTCTATAATTTTTCTTCTTAGCTTTTCCTAAACCTAAACAATATCCTAAACACTTTTTGTTTAGAAGGTTTTGTCAAAAACCTACTCCTTCTACGTCAAAATCCAAGCTTTTGTTCACTTCCCTAAGGGTAAGCTTTTGATTTTATGGTTTAAAATTTGATTTGTGATTTTCTAAACCATGTTTGTTCCATGGTTTTCCATTATGAAGCCTTGTATGTGATTTTGCTTATTGTTTAAGAATTTTAGGGATTTATTTTGAGGGCTACACGAAAATCCAAGGAGAGGAGGAGACTAGGAGATCCTTGTCTTCAAGAGGTAAGGGGGAGATTTAATCTCATCAACCTTGTATGGTGATGAGAAAATGGATTGTATGTGTGTGAAGAATCCATAAGGATTCATTTGTGTGGTTGTTTATTATTTTTCCTATTTGTGGTTGATTTTTTTGCAAGCATGTTTATAGTTTTAAAATATATTGCATGTGTTTATAGTTTTTAAAATATATTGCATATGTTTATAGATATATTATTATTAATGTAGGATGTGAATAATATGTAAGGAATTGTATGAGTGTTCCAAAGAACACAAAGGAGCTCACGACTTCTCCAAGAAAAAGAGAACCAAAACGTTCTCAACCATTTTCTAAAAATAATGATTTAATGAATCTAGGTGACACAATGAATTTAAGAGTAATTTAGAAGTTGGACAATAATTTAATAATTAGTGATGAAGGATAGGTTAATTATGGCCAACATGCCATTTAATGTACAATTGAATTCCAAAGTTATTTTCTAAGGTAGGTTAAGTAACTAATCTACAAAAGAAATTGATTCCAATGAATCTTTGAAAATAAAATGAATGAAGTTAGTTTTAGAATTTTAGGTTAGAAGGATTTGTGATAAGCAAGAAATAAAAAGAGGACACTTGAAAAATACTTACGTAGAGCTCACTCTCTGAGTTTTGAAGCGCGTTAGCAAGTTTCAAGGTGTAACTGATGAGTAAGGTTAAAATGAACAGTATTTAGAGGAAAACGTCAAAAATACCATATACTGATTTTATAGGCAAAATGCTGCCAAAATTTACTAAAATCAGACAAATAAAATGAAAAGATTCCATAATATATTTATAACGTAAGGAAAATATTCTACGTAGTTTGAAAGTACTAGAAATAACTTACACATATTTGAAATAATGATTTTTAAAGCTATATGGTTAAGAAAATGACTTAAAAATCTTACGCAATTGAGAAAATGATTTAAAAACATTATGCGATGTTTAAAACGTCAAAATATATTTACGCAATTTAAAAATGTTTGTAAAAGTGACACAATTGTGAAAATGTGATAAAATTTCTACGCGACTAAATGGAACAATGAGTTTTACTGTCGGGCCAAAGTGGTGGACTCGGACATGTTGTGAGATAGTACTATGAAGTGGAGACATACTATATTTTGGTATATTGAGACTGAGGGTATTTTCGTAAATAAAGTAATATATTGAAATTGAGGGTATTTTGGTAATTTTTTATCATGCTTTGAGAGTTTTGTAAATTTGGTTGATAATTGGCGATTAATTGACGAGATGAATTACACCGTGTTGTGGGTGTGATAGGCGTAATGTGATTCATTATTTGAACTTAGAGGCATTAGTGTGCGGAGAATCCCATATGTGGACAGTTGGTAGCGCCTCTGGGCCGTGATAACGGGCAACACACTAATGATCTCGACAAGCACTATTCTTAATTGAGGTCTTGAGGAGGCTATTATGTATAATGCGTGTAGTACAAGATGTATTAGACTGTGTACTGCTACACGATGTTTTGGACTGTGGGCTATAAACACGACGTTGGACAGTGTAATAGTTTGGTTGGGCAGCCTGGGGTACTAATAGTTCTTTTCAGATCATTCTCTCTAATATCTGTGTTTAGCTCCATGGAGTAGGAACGAGTCAGTATGTGTTCATTCATTATTTGCATTTTAATGTTTACTATAATCTGTGATAGAATGTATGATATGTTGATTTGATATACTGTATATGATATAATGGTATATATTACTGTGATACTTGTTTGTATTGTCATTTTCTTTATTGCCATGCTGGTAATGATGTAGATTGTCTCACCTCTTTATTGTATTGTTTTGTCTGTTTCTATTTTATGTTTATATCATCGAAGGCTACAATGGCGGCAAGGAGAGGTCAATTAGGTTTCTTTAAACTACAGTTTCTCGAAGGTGCTGAGGCTTGGTATATCCACTGGGACACAAGACACATAGAATACAGTGGTGACATTACTTTATCAGTAAGTAGGACTCGACATGGGATCGTTACTTCACTTTATACAGTTACTTTCATACAGGTTATTTTACCTATTAGGGAGTTGTGAAATGAATTTCACCACACTCCTAGAGAGAACTTCGATATATTTTTGGGTCAAATTTCTATCGGTCAAGACATTCCCAACTAGGGAATTTGTCTTCTGACATGGGCTCATGTCTTAGGTGTTATGTTTTAGTATTATACTGACTTTTACTACTTTATTAAATATTTGTAGTTGTAAATTATTTGTATACTTAAGACAAAATCATATGTATATTATGGTGTAATTATGTTTTGCATTATTCCTTGTGTTCTGTATTATTTTGTTTAACATTATCAAGTATAAAAAGGAAAAATTTTACAGCTCATATTAATAAGTATCAAACATTTTATAACTTGGGTAAGAATTTTATTTTATTTTATTTTCTTGCATTAAAAATGTGACATCCCCACAAGGGTGTTACAGTCATCATGTAGAGTATGCGGGAAAAACTTCTCCAAGAAAGCTATCTTGAAGACTTCCCATGACATCAAGGTTTCAACTACCTCAAGTACCCGTTTGGTACTTTTCTACTAATGCTCTGCCTCACCCTTCAGCATAAATGAGGCAAAGATCACGTTTTGCTCTTCTGAGCAAACCATTGCATCAAAAATCTTCTCCATCTCACTAAGCCACTCCTCAGCCTTGGCAGGATTATACTCGCCTCTGAAAGGTGGAGGATTCATCTGACGAAAAGCTGTCAAGTCCAGAAAATTTTAATTTCTCCCGACTTGAGTTACCTCTTACGAGTGGCGTCCAAGTGGTGTAGATTACTGAGATGGATTTGATTCCATTCTCTTAAGCATTCTATTCATAATATTAGCTATAATCATAATGGTTTCAGCCATATCTAGACCTGGTGGGACCGAGCTCTCTACTTCTCTAGATTACCTGTTTGGTTTCATAATTTCCTGTACACACAGAAATAACATATATTGAGCTACAGTCTCAATACCATGTAACCGTGTAATAGAATCTAATAACAACTAATCTGAGGCAAATCATACAATTCTATTTAACATATAAAACAAAAAAAAAAAACATAATTTCTAAGAAAGAACTCCTATATGTCTAAGTATAATCAGTTCATACCCTTGTTCAACAAGATGAACTGCTCTGATACCTAAACATAACATCCTAATGCCAGTATCTCAGTATATACGACATACAATGAGATGCTTAGCATTACAATGTCACTACATACATACTAATCATATACTTACATCCATAATGTTCGTTGGAAATACTATAGAGAGCCATATGAAATGCGCAAATATAATATTTATACCATAATACATCAAAGTACATATACATCATTAGCCTTAGCAAAGACTTGAAGTAATACATAAGTCTATACATTTCAAAAGGAATACTAATAAGTACAACAATTTGAAACATAATACAATAACTAATCTAATCTTTAGCTTCTTTCTTCTTCTTAACCTTGGAAGAAGTTTCACCTGGAATTACATGATACACAGTGGGGTGAGAAACTACAATATCAGTATGAGTAATCAAAATCAGCATACATAACATAATAAACATAATCTTTACACATGCTAAGTAAGATGTATTTAAAGCATCTACAAGGTCTAACTATAGCAATTAGATAAACCAACTTAACATACATTTCATACATACATACTTATCCAACTTAGAACCAAGATGTTAAGCTTAGGAATTATTGGTTTCATGTAGTATATTGTAGCAAGTAGAGGTATCTCCTTACACTACACATATCCTGGCACACGAGAAGTTTAGTCTAAATCCTGATTTTGAAGAATCGTATGGACCATTACTCATCTCTTCTGGCCTTGGCACTATCAATTTATCAAAGTTATGTTCTTCCTCCATGGAGCCTATCAGACACTCTTTTCATTTCTCTTAGCCTTCATGAATGCTGTCAAAGGATAGTCACAAAAATAACACTACCAATCATCCTTATCATACTTATATCTAAACACAAACTCAACACTCATTACTCTCAAGTGACATACCTTACCACAAAAGTGGCCTATGGTGCTAGATACTTACCCAAGGCAAACTATAACTCTTGAATGCTCAAAGGTTTAAACTTTCTCTTGCTTGTTAGGTGATAGTTTCTCTCTTGAAAATATCCCTATTTGTGCCTTAACACTCCTTAGGAAGCATACAGAAAAGATTCTAACTAGTCAAGGACTTCAAAACATAAAAAAAAACTCTTTATTGAATTCTGTGATGGCGCCCTCTCCTTGAGCGTCTGGGCACTCACTAGGCACAGAACAACTTTGTGTTATCTCATGTCGTGCGCCTAAGCACTCTAGACTGAGCGTCTAAGCGCTCTGCGCTCTGATGCGCATAAAACTTCCTATACATTGAGAGTCTAAGCGCTCTGATCTGAGCGCCTGAGCGCTCTGGTCTGAGCGCCTGAGCACTCTGCGCCCTAATACACGAACCTTCATCCCTATTATACGAGCGTCTAGGCGCTCAATGTAGGGCGTCTGGGTGCTCTTTGTATGACAGCAAACTTGCACAATTTTGCAGAGTTATGCCACTGCTCCATTGGAACTTTTCATGGTTTTCGATATCCCAAATCTGTTTCTAGGTGATCCTAAGTCCTTAATCAGTTCTTAAACACATAGATATCATTAATCACAAACTTAAATCTCTTAATTTGGATTAAAACACCAAAATCACCTGTAGGGTGACCTAACCCCTCTTTTGTGAATCTAAGACCCAAATGAGATATTCAAAGCCTCTAACTTCAATTTCTGCTATGAACAAGTCATAAATGATCAAAAAAACTCAATCATACAATTAAAACTCATCAAACACCGCAAGAACACAAAATGACCTATTGAGCACCAAAGTGCATCAATGGTGAAAAATGTGAAAAGAAGTGAGATGAACTTAAAAATTCCTACCTTTGGAGCTGTGTTGATGAATCAAACTTGGTTGGATCCTCAAGCCTTGGCTTTCCTCTTTCTCACTTCCACTTGCTTGGTCTTTCTTTCCTCTTCTTTCTCTTCTCCTCTCATGGTTTTTGCTTCTGATTTGAAGCCAAAAACAGCTGTGAATGACATATATAAAGAGGGTCTAAAAGACTCATATGACCCTTAGGCCAAAACTGATAAAATCTCGATCTGCTAAAAATACTCAAATTTAGCTAAATCCTAATTTTCAGCTTCCAACAACTTTAAAATACATACTGGGATTCATATAAAAAGTCATTTCAACATTATCTGATACTTTCATATTTACTTCTAGTCAAACCAGCTATAATTTGACAACCAGTATGCCTAAAAATGCCAAACTAGCTCAGTTTACCTTAAAACTTTAACTGTAACTTATTCTTCATATTTGTGACCTAGAAATAAATTATCCATATTTATTTCCTTCTCCTAATCTATTTAGGCTATCATCTGAGTCATTTTAAGTTACTTTTCATAGTCTGGGTTGTAATTAAGTACCTAAATAACTCACATTGTCACAAAATTAAACATACATGTTAAACAAGCCATATGCTACCTTTTGAACACATAAACAAGTCTAACATGCCATTTAGGATATTACACTTGACATACATCTATTCGACATTATGACAACTTACTTATAGTTTATCCTTGATGCTCAATCTTCTGCTCAATGCGATCCCTTTCCATTCTCAAGTTGTTCATCTCCTGTAGTAACAGGTCTAAAGTGGCTATGGGAGCAGGAGCAGACTACTGTCCTTCTTCTTCATCCTTGACCTCATGAGGAATGTGACCATAGCTCCCATGAAGGAGGTAATACCATTTCTCGTCAAACTTCCTCAGCTGAAGCTTGTACAGAGTATGCACACCAATAGATTATGGCCCTTTGGAACTAGTGGCCTTTGTCTCTCTTGACAAAGGAATATGAAAATACTCTAAAATAGATGTCATAAGCATAACATAAGGTAGGCCATGCTTTTTCTTTTTCGATTCCAACATATGCCAAATAATGTAATATGCCCAGTTGATTGGCCTATCCGTGTTCATGGCCCACAAAGTCAGCACATCATCCTTGAACACTTGGGAGTAGTTCCCTACCCTAGGAAACAATCCCCTAGCCATAAGGTAATGCAACACCCTATTCTCCATAGTCAGTCTAGTAGTCATTACCCTATTTTTTTCCCTAGGAATATCATAGCCAGATCTTATCAAGGAAGTCAGGGCAGCCTTATACTCATAGTCATGTCCCCAAACATTCTCACTACCACATAAATTTACACCATCATACTTAAGCTGAGTCAACCGATACCATATATCCTTATTGATTCTAATCTGCTTCTTTTTTACTTCAGAGATCAGACATTCATCCTTATTCTTCAAGTTGGCATAAAAGACCTTGACAAAATCAAGATAAATATCTTTCTTTATGCTCAAAAAAATCTAGCAAACCTAGTTGTTCTATCATACTGAAGCTTTCTAAGGGTTCACTAAAGCATAAGTCCTTAGTGAGATACCTTGGTGAGATGATCTTTCATAATTGGAAATTTTTTTGGAAGTGCAAAGCCTTCTTGGTAGTGCCAAAATGTTGGGTGAGGTCAAGCCCAGAAATAGTGAGTGGAAGACCGCTAGGAGACGTTCCAATGGAGGCCCCTATTCTTGATCTTTTGGTCCCTTTTAAGGATTTTACCATTATAGAGGAATAAGGGGAAAATTTTGTGAGGAAGGTGAAGGGAAGGAGGTTTGCGTGGTGTTTGGTGGTGGAAAAGGTAAAAAAATAAGTGAGGAAGCTGTGGAATTTGTGGTTAGGGTTAGATAGAGAAAGAACTACGTGAGAGGAGATGGTGGGGAAGAATTTGGGATTTTCTGATGGAATAAGGTTGGGGGTTTGGTAGAGAGGAGCAATTTGAACAAGATGGAGGTGGAATGGAGTGATTTGGCTAAGATTTGAGAGAGAAATTAGTGATTTAGGATGAGGGGTATCGTGGGTTAAAGAGAGAAAGGAGAAGTTGCAGGCTAACTATGGCTATCACGTGCGTTTCAGCCTTTTAAATCCCTTGTGTAATCGATTACATCCTCTCTAGGTTTCTTGTAATCGATTACAAGGTTGGTATAATCCATTACAAGCTTTCTGGAATAGTTGTAATCGATTACATGGTATGTGTAATCGATTACAAGCATTCTGACTTTGCTTATAATGCTCAGCAGATCCTTTGTAATCGATTACAAGCCTCCTAAACTCATATTTTGCACTTCAAACATTAGAGGACTTATTTCAAAACTTCCAAATCAATTCCAAAACTTCTCAAATCAATTCCAAACCGTATGTAGGCATAAAATCTGATCAGTTCTTGATCCAAAACACATGTTCTTTCAAAACCACCATTTTTACTAAGGATCAAACCATTTTAACAAGATTGGTAAAATTTAAGCTATTTGGAGGACTTAGTCATGATGAAGTACCTGCAAAACAAACTTAGTGGAGCCTCCGATGCTCAAGTTTGTATTGGATTCAGTAATAACTAAAATATGGTAATTGTGCAATAGAAATTAAATTATGCAGTAATAACTCAAACTATGCAGCAAGTTATAGCATTGTGCAGCAAATATTGACATTATGCAGCAAATAGGATTATGCAGCAAAATTAAGGAGATTGAGATTATGCAGTAAACATCAAATGGTGCATCAAATGAAGTTATGCAGTAAAATGAATTTGTGCAGCAAAATAAAGTTATGCAGCAAAATTTAAGTGCATGAATGATCAAAAAAGCTAAGTTCAAAGATATTTTCATCAAATATGCTATCCCAAACAAGAAGTGAACTTCTCTATCAGATTATCACATGGAAAGATATTTTTTAGCATATGAAGCTAGAAGAGTACTACTTTAAAGCAAATTAAAGCATAGAACAAGTCTCCACTTATCCAATCATTGCAAGTCCAAGGTTCTTGGAGACAAGGAAGAGAACTTGGAGTATTTTTTGGTCTTGTGCTTGGAGTAGCCACTTTTGAGATTCCAAAGTCAGCTTTGGGCCTTCAAGCACACCTACAACAGATTTCAATTTTTGTCTTTTGGTACCCAAATTTTCTTAGGTCCTTGTGTGTTAGATTTTGGCAAGGTGCCTATAGGGACCTGAATAATTTTAGTTCCAACCTTGGTGTTCAAGTTCTTCCTAACATTGCATGTAGAAGCACTATGCCATTTCCTCTCATAATGAAAGCATTTGATGAAGGGGCTACTTGATGTACTTGAGGAAATAAAGAGATTCTTGAGAAACTTTTGTTGGTTATTGGGATTATACCCTAAACCGGTCTTTTGAAAAACACATCTTTGTTTCCCTAGCAACATATTCAAGTTGTCTCTTCCAAAAATAAATTTTGAAAGAGTGTTTTTCAAATCCTCAATTTCATTTTCTAATGTTTTACATGGTGAGTAAGATGAGGATGTGGGTACATTATCAAGTGAAGAACAAGTCAAGCATGATGAGTTAGCATAAATAAGTCCTAGAGTCTCATTCTCAATTTTGAGTTCATTAATCTCCTTGTTTAAAATAGAAATTTTGTTTACCAATAAGGAGATAGTTTTGTTGCAAGATAAAATCATTTTTGTGAGCCTCATGGATTCACTATACAAATCTTCAAATGTATCTTGCAATTCATCATAAGAAGGGGAAGAATATAAGTTTGAGGATGTTACCCCTGTGTCATCATCTTCTTCTTCTTCTCCTCTAGCCATGAGACAAAATTGACTTTTTCATTGTCTGAGCTATCGATTGAATCCATGTCATTTTCATCCCAAGCTATGTAAACTCTTCTTTCTTTCTTATCATTTGAGGACCTCTTCTCATATTTTTTTACTTTCCTTTGATAGATTAGACACTCCATCTTCATGTGTCTCGCTTCTCCACATTCATAAATTTAGGATTGGATGAGGTTCTATCCCCTTTGTGATAGACATTCTTTTAGGGAATGGGAGGTCTTCTTTAAGCTTCATTCTTCCTGAAGAATCTTCCAAATTTCTTTACTAGAAGACTAAGGTTCTCCTCATTTATTTCCAAGCCATCTCCATCATCTTCATCATCATCATCATTGACCATAGAGAAAGTGGCCTTGAGAGCTATTCCTTTCTTTTTCATGTCAAGCTCCTCACTTTGGTTGAGTCTATTTAATTCTAATTCATGTTCTTGGAGCTTGCCAAAAAGTGTGGCTAGGGTCATGGTTGAAAGATTTCTTGACTCCGCAATAGCCGTCACTTTAGGTTGTCAATACCTGCTCAAACATCTCAACACTTTGTTAATAAGATCTTCATTAGAAAAAGTCTTTCCCAATGAACCAAGATGATTTGTAATATGTGTGAACCATTTTTTTATTTCTTGAATGCTTTCACCTTAGTTCATTTTAAAAAGCTTATACTCATGAGTAAGAGTATTAATCCTTGATCTTTTCACTTCACTTGTACTCTTATGGGTTACTTGTAGAATGTCCCACATTTCTTGGGCAGATTTACAATTTGAGACTATGAAGAACTCATCATACCCCAAGGCTATGGTAATGATGTTTTTGGCTCTCAAATTGTATTAGACCTTTTTCTTATCATCATCGGTCCATTCACTTGTTGGTGTATTAATTCTTACACCATTTACAACTTGTGTGGGGACAAAAGGATCATTTTCAACAGCATCCCACACATCTAAGTCAATAGCTTCAATAAAAATTTTCATTCGTTCTTTTCAATAAGCATACCCATCCCCATTGAAAAAGGGAGGTCTATAGAGAGAAGAATTTTATGAAAAATCATTTGAAAAGGCCATCACTTTCTTTTGAAGCTGCTAAGCTCTTTACCCAAGAGCTTATCTCTAATACCACTTGTTACCAAGTGGCATCAATACTCAAGAGGTGGTGAATTGAGTATATAAAATATTTTCGTAAATCATTCGCAAAACACTTGATTACCAATTTTTCATTGAAGCTATTGATTGATTGAAGTGAATAAATAAAAGATATTGAATAACTCACTCACAAATAAATAAGACAAGATAGAAAGTATTCAAGCAAGCATAAAAGATTAAAGCACAAATGTAAAGAGATAGAGCTAAGAAGATCAAACATAAGATTTATCCTGGTTCAGCCACCAATTCCCTTGTGGCCTATATCCAGTCGTCAAGCAATCACTTGAGATTTTTCACTCTATCTTTAAGCATCAATAAGTGTTTGTAACCTTTACACAATAGAGCACCTACCACACCTTGAGATACCTCACCCTTGTGCTTGAGCCTCAACTTCAAGGGATACACCCTCTTTACCAACAAGGGATATTTTAATATTGGAATGACTAGTCACAGATATGAAAAATTATGGTTTTGGTGCAACAAGATTTTTTATGAATCTTGTGATTTATTTTAAACTTGTTGGCTTTAAGAAAACTTGATTTGGAGAAATCTAAGTGGTTTTAGCAAATCGAGAAATATCACTTGGTCACTTAAGTGACCAAGTCCCTCACGTATAACCACCTTCTTTGACTTTTTTTGTTGATAATTCTTTCATTGTTTCCTTGGCTATTTCTAATTCTATCTTTCAGCTGAAAAACCAACATAGTAACAAGAAAGGAGAAAAGAGAAAAGGGAGGAAGAACAAAAGGGAAAAGAGGAAAGAAAGAAGAGCAAGGTTAAGGGAAAAGGCAAGCTTGAAGACTTGTGATCATCTCCATGATCACCTTCATTTTTCCTACTCAAGGTAGGGTTTTCTATCCATTTTATCTCTTATGTTCATTTTGATGAAGTTAGGGTCCATTTTTTATTTTATCTCTTATGCATTTTCTTATCTTAAATATTACTTTAGTATGTTTCAAAACTATTAAAGCTATTTTTGCATAACACAGTCATTAGTATCATTTTACATCTAAAAGGAGTAGACCCCTCAAAAGTTGATAGTTAGTACATACATCATATAATTATCAATTAGACACCTATTTTCCAAAAACAAGGCTCACTAAAGCCTTCAAGGTGCCACTACATTTTTTATTTTACATATTTATAAAATATTGTTATTTATTTCTGTAACGCCCCCTTTTTCGGGAGGAGGACGTCACACCAAACATACGGAACTCAAAAGAAACTATTAAGACCCAATTTATTTTATCTATAGGTATTAACCTGTTCATCAATAAAGTATCCTAACTTAGCAATTCTCTTTTTTTTTTGTAAGCGAAAAACATAAACTTAGCGGAACTCAACATGAAGATCAAACCATACATTTATACAAAAGATATATACTATATATATTTAGGTACATAACATAAGTCATTAAATACATCAACAGTTTTAGCAAAAGAAAGCAGAAGCTTTACATGCCCAAAAGGTTATACAGACAGCCACCAAGACTACAAAAAGTATCATGCCCCCAACAGCTACTGAGAAGGAGCCTCAACTGGATCCTCCTCAGGCTCCTCTATAGGATCCTCCTCAGAAGAGGAAATCCTCACAAGAGCAACAGATTCACTAGCAGAAGCTCGTGCAGAAGATAAGAATGAATCCTCATGTGGAGTATACTCACGGTCACCCCACACCTCATGCATCGGCGTATAGAACTCCAGCCGTATAGAAATGTCAAAAAAGAAGACAGGTGGATCATAACGACCCCAAGCCAAAGATACTGTGATATCTCCCACGTAGACGAAACGCTCAGTGATCAAGTCGACATGCCAATAGTCAATGCCTCCCTAGAACCTTAGTCTGGCATACCCTAGAAAACCTCACTGGGATGCCATAGCCAACCAAAAGACTAACTCGCCCCAAAACCATGAAACTCAGGCTCTTCCTCATCTCGGTCTTTTAAGAAGCATAGATATAAATAAAATAGCAAAATACAAAAAAGAGGTGAGATATCCAACTTCAATTCTAGTTGTGGTAGTAAAGAACCAGAAACGGCGCAGGACGCCTTATAGCATGGCAACATAATAAACAACATCAAGATTTAGATGATAAACAATTTAATAATACAGATGGTCATAACATCATTAAAAGAAACAGTTCCATAATCACATATATTTATACCAGATAAATATATTGACAGACTATGCACATGCACAAAGTGCCAAAATCCTACTTCATGGAGCTAGACACAACATCAGAGAAAATGATCAAGGAGACATGCCTATATCTCATCATACTCAAATCAAGTGCTTTCAATATTAACAAATTGCGCAACATGGCTTATACAAGGCATTCTTCACAAGATCGCGATATAGGACAGTGTCTCGGTCTGGATCATTGGTGCGTTTGCATCAGTCTGTCCTATGGCACAGAGGAGTTACCAATTGTCTATTGTGAGATACCCGCACCCCGACACTCTCAAGGTCAACAAGTGACCCACACTAGATTATTCGCACCCGCACGTAGGTGTGATTCATCTCCTAGGCATACAGCCTTACAAGCAGAGTCCAACAGACTTTCACAATGCATGATGACTCGATGCATATATATATATACAGATATTCAATAATAGTATGACTTGTCCATGATTACACGCCATATTAGGCCCAATCAATTATCAACAATCCTTGGTCCCACTATGGACCCACAACAAGTTATTGTCCAAATCTCAAAGGTGAAAACATACTTTTCCTATTAAACCCCTCTAGGAAAATTCTCTAGTATTTTTCATTCAACATTTATTACTCTTAATTAGATAAGTCCTTTCTTTTGTTTTAGTTCAAACTCACTTAAGGTAATTATTTTCAGCTCTTCACAACCTCACCCACACTCATGTTCTTTCTTTGTCCAAAAATCACTCTAGGCTATAGGATAAAGTTTTGTTCTTTGTTCTTTCCATATTATGAATTCCTAATTAATTATCTAATCACCTAATTACCTAAGTTTTAATTAATACAAGAATTTTGTTAATGGGTGCCCTAGATGGCCGTGACCTCCCAAGGGCTAGGAAGCTAAAATTCTCATCACAATATTAATTACTTATTACTTGATTTCTTAAGTCCCAAAGTAACACAAAAATTCCATCATGGACCTATCAATGGCCTCATGGCCGTGAACCTCCAAGCAAAAGGGGTAAGAATCCCTTGCTTTTCGTATACACATCCAAGCATTCAAAGCATTCCAATCCATCAAGTTACACAATAGCAAATATTAAAGTCATACAACACAACCAATTGCAACATTACCAAAAATCACACAATAAAGTGAGCAACCCACACATGGATTCCTCACCATCAACACAAAAACGTGTTCCTCACCACCATGATAGGTTGAAGAGGATGATATCCCTCTTACCTAAAGAGACAACAAAAGAAAGTAAGCCCCTTGATGATTCCTTGCAATTTTCATCCACCACCACCAATGAAACCCTAGGATAGCCAAACCCACATAATCAACAACCAAAGCTTGAAAAGAAGAGTCCTTGATCACAAAGGTGACCAAGGATCACAAAAATGAGAAGAGAAAAGATGAAAGTCAAGAACTTTACCTCAAAGCTTCAAGTTTTAGGACTTGCTAGAAAATGATGAAGATGGAAGAATCAAGAGATGATCACCAAAGAGAAAAGCTTCAAGATGATGAGAGGATTCAAGAATCTAGATTGGCTTGAGCAAGCAAGCTTGGGTAGCCAACAATGGTCTTGAGGCTGTGAGAGTGGAGATAAAATGAAGATGAGAGAAAAAGTGAGAGAAAGGAAAACGTGAGAGAATGAAAAGTGAAACTTTATTTGAAATGAAAAAGTGACGGGTGAGTGAAAAAGAAGACAATTTTTGGTCATCTTTTCCCCCCAATAGCTGTGGGGTTCACCAGGGGCGGAGAGAGAGAAGTTGCTTCCTTGAGAAGCTTGATACAAATCTTTCTTGAGAAGCTTCACACACTTTTTGAAAAAGTCAAGGGTGATGTCATCTTTGTGATGTCATTAAAGTGCTCTCTAGAAAATATGACTAACACTCTACTAAAGTTATTATCCATTAGACAAAAGTTACAGTTAGCAAAAATAGTATTTATCGTCCAACGGATAATAAAATATACTACAATTTTTATTTATCAGATAAAATCTCAAAAAATAAAAACTTCGTAAATTGTGTCCAGCCTCAGGTTTAATAAGATCCCCGATCGACGTTTCCATAGTCCAAAGTTTTTCGGCCTCGAGGAAAATATTTTATTTTCTCGATCTCGCTCAGTATGCATGTCAATCAAGAATATATTAAAATAATCAAACAATTCAAATAATTCTAGAAAAATTCACAAAAATCACAAATATTATAAAATGAATATATATCATGAAACAAACAATTTTTGGGGTGTTACAATTTCTACTCATTAAAGAGTAGAATGATAAGGAGCAAGTCCCCATAGTAACTATAAAAACGTAGTCCTCAAGCTCTAGCATGTAAACTTGCTGGACACGAAAAGCTACGAGTACTCTAATGATTAGTGTAACACCCCCTTTCGGGTGGTATTACATTTGCAGACTGACTCTTATTTTAAAATTTATCAAACATCACACTTACACTTTACAATGACATTTTTGTGTAAAAACTTATCAAACTATGAAGTTGTAAATATTATAAAATGTGAGATTCAATAATTACCTTTTAACAGATGATATAAGTTAACTGAAATAAATAAGAGACTCAAGTAATAAGAATTGAATAAAAAGCTTTTCATAAAACAAAGTTTACCACATCCTTAAGTACATCAGTACATATTCCAAAAGCATAAAACTTAAGTACTCCAAAAGAAACATACCTATACATATAACTACCAAATGAAAATTGAGCCTTGACCAAGTCCAAACACCTGAAGAATGGGTTCCTGCACCCGATCTTCATCCAAATCCCCTTCAGGATCCCCAAAAGACAAAGCCCCCAGTCAGGGCATGTCACTACGGACTGGAGTCTGAGCAGTCAACTCCACATAACCCTCCCTATAGGAAGCTCTCCGATCATCCCAAAGCTCCCTAAGGGGCATGTAGAACTCCAAGTGAACATCTACGTCAAAGGTGAATGTGATCGCCTCATACCAGGTCCTGCTCCAACTCAAGGTGAAATAGTCGTGATATCGAATGCGTCCTGTGTCCTACTAAACACTCCACGCGCCGATGCCTCCATGGAACCGTAGCCTAGTGAAACCTCGCGGGTCTTGTCTTGCCGCCATCGCAGCATTTTCATCGTAATATAAAGACATAAACAGACAGAATAATACAGGAGAAGAGGTGAAATCCCCTACATCAATACCATCATGGTAGTAAGAAACACAACGAACGACAGTAGTGCCTTTCATACACAACAACACCAAGTAATAGTATATATGATCATGTCAATATGGGAATATTTACAGAATAATAAACATAATCATGTTATCAACTAATAAGTAAACTAGCAAGGTACATCAAGACATATATATGTGTGTGTATAGATCATGTCACAATAACATATGTGCAGACTATGCATATGCACGATGTGTATGCTGACCATCCTCATGCACAATGTGACCAATTCCTACTCCATGGAGCTAAGATTCAGAGATGAGCGTTCCAGAAGATTTGCCCCCCCTCAAAACACAGTCTACGCCAGACCACAAAAAGAAATAGTATTTTGTCGGGCTGCCAGTGTGTTGTAACAGTGTTCATGGCCAGGGGTATACAATATGATAGTGGTCACTGGTGAATCACTCGCCCTGGGCGTCCCCCAAGACCCATCAGGGATTGCACTTATCCAATTCACGCTCACTCTTAGGCATCAAAAGTCGACATTCCATTACTCAATTGCATGCTTAAAGAAATCAAACCACCGTTGAACTGTTCCCGATGATATTGAAACAACTGCCCATACAATTATTTAATACCATTAATATCAATGATATTATATAACCACCCGTACAATTACATGATATCATTGATATATCCAGATTTCTTATGATAACAAGTCACATCTGACTCAATCGTCTATCTGATGTTTCCAATTATACAAGCAAACCACATCTGACTCATTCGTCTATTTGATATCTCTGGGTCTAGTTCGTCGGCCCGACAACACAATGCTAAAATCACAAATCACTTGGGTCCAGTATATCAGCCCAAGGCACAATGTTAATGCATGCTATCACAAAGGAATTTAGTTGGCCAAATTTCAAGAATCATTATTATCAAGTCACGTGGAGCATTTTCACAAATTTCTCTAGCATATTGAAACATTAGGTCTTCTTTAGTCTTTAATTTTTATGCTGTTGAGAATGAAGATAGAAATTAATCCAAATCACTAGCTTCTTCTAACTAAGTGCCTTAAATAACCTATGCTCATATCATTTATGAATCCTAAAAGGTAATCACAATGTTCTTACCCCACCATTCTTTTCCTTTTTATCTAAGTCTTTCAAATTTTCTCTATTTCTTTCACAAACTTATTTTTTCTTCTCAAGACCGTAAATCACACTTCTACTTAAGAATCAATTTTATTCTCTTCCATGTTGGGAATTGCGGATCAAAATATCTCGCAGCGAAATAATAGGATTCCCACACAGGATCCATGCGAAAAGTCCATAATCCGAGTTTTTAAAATTTACCTCTTGAAGCGTGATAAACACAAGCGAGGTGAATCACCAACACCGTAATAGCGACGATGTTTCTGCGGTATCCACACGAACAGACTTGCATAAGGAGTCACGCCTCTGTTTCGCGGTGCTAGCTGCGAATAGAAGAGAAGAACCTTTCACTGTCTCTCACTCACTTTCTTAGGTGCGGCTAGGGTTGTGATGTAACATCTATAGCAGCCCCTTAACAAGTACTATTTATAATAGTGGCTGCCTTAAGTGAGTGTGAGCAAGTAGCAAGGTAAGTCTGTGCAACCCTAAAACCCATCTGTCATGAGTTAGGCCCACAATTGAATCCGAGTCCAACTTGGATCCTTATTGCTCCAATTTAGTCTGTTCTAAGTGTGCGACCCTGCAGGTTCTCATGACGTTGGTAGTAATATTAAAATCTCATTTTAATATTACAAACAGTGAGCGGTATCTAGCAACACATCACTGCTACCCAAGTAATGAGAATGTCAGTGATTTGACATAACCTTTTCGTGATCAATGTTTCCATGTCGTTTAGTCCCTTTGTCAAGATATCTAAATTGAACACAAGGCATGGAATGCGTCACCCTTGTATAGTCCAATCATTCGTTTCCTGATACTCAAGTAGACTTTGTAACAACAAATGAGATCAATATCTCCTATTGACTCATTTGAGCATGGCCATGCATTTCGCAGTCTCACTCAATCAGGGGGCCCGAAGATATCGCTCCTGTTATGTAGTGTGAATGCTTATGTCTCTAAGGCATGTCGAAAGGTTTTTGATGATAACAAAAGCAAAAGAGAAGATCAAGCACAAAAGGAAAAATCAAGATCAAAGAAAGAAGACAGAAGGTTTAATTAGTTATTTAGACTTAGGACATTAATGTTAAATGCTCTCAAGATTTCTCAAATGGTTTTTCAATATATATGATTTCAAAATAAATGGGAAATTTCAAAGATAAACATGGCTTTCAATAAAACCTGAGTTTCAACTTTAAATCTAACACTCTTAAAAGGATTTATGTTTAAACAAGTACCTTGAGGTGTTGGAAATGACTTACAAGAGTTATTGGACTTGAAAAATATGTTCAAAGGCAAATGTAATCGATTACACAATGTTTGTAATCGATTACACATCAAACAAAGCATGTAATCGATTACATGAACAATGTAATCGATTACAAGAAAGTCGAGGTTATGTAATCGACACACAAGATATGTAATCGATTACACAAAGCCCAGAAAGGCAAAGAACATGTTCGACAAGAAATGTAATCGATTACACAATATATGTAATCGATTACACAAAACCCGTAAACTCAAAGAACACGTTCGACGAGCCATGTAATCGATTACAAGGATATTGTAATCGATTACACGCAAGTCGAAGTCATGTAATCGATTACATGAGCATTGTAATCAATTACAAGCAAAGTCAGAAGCTATGTAATCGATTACCTCAAGAATGTAATCGATTACACAGAGCCCAGAAAGTTCAGGAAACGTTGGAACAATAATGTAATCGATTACCAGAGATATGTAATCGATTACACGCATCCTGACAACGTCCAACGGCTATATTAAATGCATTAAATGCATGCCCAACTACCTCCAACGGCTCTATTAATTGAGAAACTTATAAATACCCAAGTTGGGTCTTTGTTTACGGTTGACCTTGAACCAAAAACTGATCATTATACTTCAAAACGTGAATCAATTCTTAAAATCATTTCTTGCTCTGTTTTCTGACTAAAAACGTGAAAAATCCTTGAGAGCATATTAGAGCTTCAATTTGTAAACACTTGCTCTAGAGAGAGCTTCTTCTATTTCAATCTTATACTTTCTGATTAGTGAGGGTGAGGTATCCCTCAAGTATTGTAAGGGTGAGGTATCCCTTGGAAAATAGAGGCTCAAGCTTTTGGGTGAGGTATCCCATATTGTTGAGTGCTCAAGGTTGTAGTGGTTTTTCAAGCACCCATTGAAGCTTGAAGATATAGTGGAAAATCTCAAGGTGTTGCTTGGGACTGGACGTAGATCACAAGTGGAGTAGTGATTGAACCAGATAAACGATCGTGTTTGTTTCTCTAAACTCTCCTCCGTTTATCTTTGTGCATTGTTTCATTATTCTATTTGGATATTGTCCCCTTGACTATTACGTTCATTAGTAAAAGTGCTTAACTCATCTATTTAATTATTTCGATCATTCAATAGCTTCAACGAAAATTGATTGTCAAACGATTTGCGAAAGATTTGTGAACTTATTTTTAACTACTCAATTCACCCCCTCTTGAGTATTGAGGCCACTTGGTAACAAGTGGTATCGAGCTAGACTCTTGTATAAAGAGCTTAGCGACTTCAAGAGAAGTGATGGCTTCAAATGGTTTTTCAAATGAAGGTTCTTCTATAAATAGACCTCCTTATTTCAATGGGGATGGCTATGCCTATTGGAAAGAAAGGATGAAAATTTTCATTGAAG
Organism: Ormosia semicastrata; assembly: GCA_029884595.1. Lineage (NCBI taxonomy): Eukaryota > Viridiplantae > Streptophyta > Magnoliopsida > Fabales > Fabaceae > Ormosia > Ormosia semicastrata. The sequence continues at coordinate 86,806,367 of JAQQTO010000060.1, forward strand.
CTATTGACTTAGATGTGTGGGACGCATTGAAAATGGTGCTTTTGTCCCTACACAAACTAAGGATGGTGTGACAATTAATACACCTAGAAGTGATTGGACCGATGATGATAAAAAGAAGGTTCAATATAATTTGAAAGCCAAGAACATCATCACCACATCTTTGGGGTATGATGAATTCTTTAGGGTGTCAAATTGTAAGACCGCAAAAGAAATGTGGGATACCCTACAAGTAACTCATGAAGGTACTAGTGAGGTAAAAAGATCTCGAATAAACACTCTTACTCATGAATATGAATTGTTTAGAATGAATCAAGGTGAGAGTATTCAAGATATGCAAAAGAGATTTACTCATATTGTTAATCATCTCATCTCATTGGGAAAGACATTTCCTAATGAGGATCTTATTAACAAAGTCTTGAGATGTCTAGCAGGAATTGGCAACCCAAGGTAATGCGATTGCGGAATCAAGAGATTTATCAACCATGTCTCTAGCCACCCTATTCGGAAAACTACAAGAGCATGAGCTGGAACTAAGTAGGCTCAATCAAAATGAAGAACATGACAAAAGAAGAAGGGAATTGCACTCAAGCCACCTCTCCCATACTTGAAGATGATGATGAAGATGGTGAAGAGGATGCTGAAAATATTGAGCTAAGTGAGGAGAATCTTAGTCTCCTTGTGAGAAAATTCGGAAGATTCTTGAAGAAAAGGGATTTCAAAGAAGACCACCGTTTCCTCAAAAGAAAGCATATCACAAAGGAGAAGGATCCTCCACTCCTCCAAAATGCTATGAATGTGGAAAACCGGGGCACATGAAAATGGAGTGTCCTATATATCTCAAGAAGACGGAGAAGTTTGAGAAAAGACCCTCCAAGGAAAAGAAAGGAAGAAGAGCATATATAGCTTGGGAGGACAATGACTTAAGCTCTTCCGATGACTCTGAAAATGAGGAAGCCCATCTTTGCCTCATGGCTCAAGGAGAAGAAAGTGGAGAAAGCGACACCGAGGTAACCTCTTCTAACCTAGAACCTCCACCTTCTTATGATGAATTGCAAGATGCCTTTCAAGAATTGCATGATGAATCTTTGAGCTCACAAAAATGATTTTGTCTTCCAATAAAACAATCTCCTATTGACAAAGAAAGTTTCTACTTTAACCAAGGAGATAAATGAACTTAAAATTGAAAATGAGACTTTAGGACTCATAGATGCTAATTCATCATGCATGATTTGTTCCTCACATGAAAATGCATCCATATCATTACCTTGTTTATCATGCAAAGCTTTTGAAAAAGAAATTGAAGACTTGAACAACACTCTTGCAAAATTCACTTTTGGAAGAGACAACTTGAATGTGTTGTTAGGGAGACAAAAATGTGTTTTCCAAAAAGCCGGTTTAGGATTTAATCCAAACAACCATCAAAAATCTTATAAGAACTTCTTTGTTTCCTCAAAAACTTCAAGTAGCCCCTTTGTTAAATGTTTTCATTGTGGAAGGAAAGGGCATAGTGCATCCACTTGCAATGTTAGAAAGAACATAAACACCAAGGTTGGAATCAAAAGGGTTTGGGTCCCTAAAGGCACCATACCTAATTCTAACACACAAGGACCCAAAACAATTTGGGTACCAAAAGTTAAATCTTGAATGTGTGTTGTAGGTGTGCTTGAAGACCAAGAGCTCAAGTTGGTATCTTGATAGTGGTTGCTCCAAGCACATGACCGGAGATGGCTCCAAGTTCTCCTCCCTTACACACAAGAAACATGGTCATGTCACATATGGTGACAACAACAAAGGGAAGATTCTTGGAATTGGCAAAGTTGGTAAGATCCCTTCATCATCTATTGATAATGTCTTACTTGTTGAAGGACTTAAACATAATTTACTTAGTATTAGTCAATTGTGTGATAAAGGAAATAGAGTTATATTTGATTCCTCTTGTTGTATAATTGAGGAAAGGATGACAAGCAAGTTAAGTTTGTTGGTCATAGGGTCAATAACATATATATGATTAGTCTTGATGACATTTCCTCAAATGATGCTAAATGCTTTATGAGTAGAGAAAATGACTCATGGTTATGGCATAGAAGAATTGCTCACATTCACATGGATCACTTAAACAAATTGGTTTCTAAAGAACTAGTAATTGGTCTTCCAAAGCTCAAATTTGAAAAAGACAAACTTTGTGATGCATGTCAAAAGGAAAACAAGTAAAGGTCTCTTTCAAGGCTAAAAACATAGTTTCAACTTCTAGACCTTTACAACTTTTGCACATGGATCTTTTTGGACCCTCTAGAACTATGAGCTTTGGTGGGAATTACTATGCATTAGTAATTGTGGATGATTTTTCTAGATTTACATGGACATTATTCTTAGCTCACAAAAATGATGCTTTTCAATCATTTAGAAAACTTGCCAAAGTTATCCAAAACGAAAAAGGTTTTTGTATTGCATCCATAAGAAGTGATCATGGTGGTGAATTTGAAAATCATGAATTTGAAACTTTTTGTGATGAACATGGCATTGAGCATAATTTTTCTGCCCCTAGAACACCACAACAAAATGGTGTTGTAGAAAGGAAAAATCGATCTTTAGAAGAAATGGCAAGAACTATGCTCAATGAGGCCAATCTTCCTAAGTACTTTTAATAATGATGCGGTTAACACCGCTTGTTATGTTATGAATAGAGCCCTAATAAGGCCAATTTTAAAGAAAACCCCATATGAATTGTACAAAGGAAGGAAACCTAATGTGTCACATTTTCATGTCTTTGGATGTAAATGCTTTGTTTTGAATAATGGAAAGGATAACTTGGGAAGTTTGATGCAAAATCGATGAGGGAATATTCATTGGTTATTCTATCCATAGCAAGGCCTTTAGAGTCTATAATAAACGAACTATGACCATAGAAGAATCCATACATGTTGCATTTGATGAAACTAACCCAAATGTGCCAAGAAAGGAACTTGTTGATGATGTTGCAGAAATCTTGGCAAAGACGCACTTGGAAAATCAAGAGATAGAGTCCAAGAAGAAAGAAGAGAGACTCCTTGATCACTCATGGCAAGAAAATTCCAAAATCTCGGATCTACCCAAGGAATGGAGGACTTCAAGGTATCATCCTCTTGACAAGGTGATAGGTGATGTATCAAAAGGGGTAATCACTCGAAACTCACTTAGAGATGCATGTAATCATCTAGCCTTTGTCTCTCAAGTTGAACCTAAAGACATAAATGAGGCCATTAATGATGAGCATTGGATCTTGGCCATGCAAGAAGAACTAAACCAATTTGAGAGGAATCAAGTTTGGGAATTAGTTCCAAGGCCCAATGATCATCCTATAATTGGCACCAAATGGGTCTTTAGGAACAAACTTGATGAAACGGGTTTAATAATAAGAAATAAAGCTAGGCTTGTAGCTAAGGGATATAATCAAGAAGAAGGCATAGATTATGAAGAAACTTATGCTCCGTAGCTAGATTAGAGGCCATTAGAATGCTACTTGCATATGCTTGCATCATGGATTTCAAACTCTATCAAATGGATGTCAAAAGTGCCTTTTTAAATGGTTTTATACAAGAAGAGGTGTATGTTGAACAACCTCCTGGTTTTGAGGACTTTGAAATGCCCAACCATGTTTTTAAATTGAAAAAGGCTTTGTATGGCTTGAAACAAGCTCCTAGAGCTTGGTATGAAAGGTTGAGCAAATTTCTTTTAGAAAAGGCTTTTCTAGAGGTAAAGTTGACACCACTCTTTTCATAAAACACAAAATGCATGACATTCTTCTAGTTCAAATCTATGTTGATGACATTATATTTGGAGCTACTAACAACTCTCTTTGTAAAGAATTTTCAAATATTATGCAAAGTGAGTTTGAGATGTCCATGATGGGTGAGCTCAACTTCTTCCTTGGTCTACAAATCAAGCAAACAAGAGAAGGAACATTTATAAGCCAATCCAAGTATTGCAAGGAGCTGCTCAAAAAATTTGGAATGGACAATGCCAAGCATATGGCTACTCCTATGGGCACCTCTTGCTATTTGGACAAGGATGAAGGAGGTAAATCGGTAGAAATTACAAAATATAGAGGTATGATTGGCTCACTCCTTTATCTCATGCAAGTAGGCCGATATAATGTTTAGTGTATGCATGTGTGCTAGATATCAAGCTAATCCTAAGGAATCACACCTAAGTCTTTGTTAAGAGAATAATGAAATATCTAATAGGCACATCACAAATGGGTTTATGGTACCCTAAGGGTGCCTCATGTAGTCTTATTGGGTATTCCGATTCTGATTTTGCTGGATGCAAAATGGATCGAAAGAGCACTAGTGGGACATGCCACTTGCTAGGAAGCTCACTAGTTTCTTGGCACAAAGAAGAAACAAAATAGTGTGGCATTGTCCCACAAGTTTGAATATGTTGCAAATGGGAGTTCTTGTGCTCAAGTCCTTTGGATGAAACAAACAACTCTTGGACTATGGTCTTGAGCTTGATCACATTCCCATAAAATGTGATAATACTAGTGCAATTAACTTATCAAAAATCCCATTTTGCATTCTAGAACTAAGCATATTGAAATAAGACATCATTTCATTAGAGATCATGTTCAAAGAGGTGATTGCATACTTGAATTTGTTGAAACAACTAAGCAATTAGTCGATATTTTCACTAAACCCCTTGCAAAAGAAGCATTTTTCTACATTAGAAACGAATCTGGGTATATTGGACCATTCATGCATAAATTAAATATTTGCTGCATAATCCTAAAACAAAAGCCTAAGCTTGCGTTTTTCTCGCATAATTATGCCACACCGCCTGACAATCTCGAATTTTCATTATATATATTTGAATCCCATACTAACTTGAGCGTCGGAGTTTTCCCCTAAATTATTTTGCAGGTGCTCCCTCATGTCCCACTTTGACAAGAAAATCAACAGCCTCAAAAGTCACCAAAAAGGGTGAAATTCTTGGTAAACATGATAATTTTGATCAATTATATGAGTTGAATCATAATGTGATTAATCTATATGCTTGGATGATGATTTGAATTGATTTGAGTTGCTTTAAAACTGTTTTGGATGGATTAAAATTGATTATATGCTGTTTGGAACGCAAAATCTGAGTTAAAGAGTGCTGGTAATCGATTACAATGCCTTTGTAATCGATTACACAGGTTCTGTCATGCATGTAATCGATTACACACATTTTTGTAATCGATTACAACCAACTCAGATCAGTGTAATCGATTACATCATCTATGTAATCGATTACAAGGTTCTGTAGCATGTAATCGATTACACTAAAAATGTAATCGATTACACACCCACTCAGAATGCATGTAATCGATTACACACTCAATGTAATCGATTACACTGAGGTTTTTTAAAAGGCTCTCGACGCGCGTAGTGGTCATTTCGTTTTGGCCCTGTTCATCTTCCTCGTTCTCTCCTCTCGCACCCACGCACCTCGGATCTCAAAACCTCTCATTTCTCGCTCAAATTTCCATCAAAACTCATCATTTCGCTCTCTCAATCTCTCTAAATCCCCTCTCCACATAACCCACCGATCAAATCTCCTCAAATCCCTCATCCAAAATCTCCCCATCTTCTCTCACGAACACCCTCTCCACTTTTCTAACCTAATTTCGTCCCTCTCTCTCTCCTCACTCATCCCCAACCATTTACCACTCAACCCGTGCTTCTCTCTCTCATCAATGGTGAATCCTCCCATCGCTCGAAGCGCCCAAGAACAGGGCTCTTTGTTGGAAGTTCCTCCGGTGGCTCTACACGCAATATCTCTCGGGTTGGACCTCACGAGGCACTTCTCCACCGTGAAGAAAGTCGAGTTGTTCAGAAGAACTTCCGCCTTCGCAAGATCATCTCTCCCGTGTATCTACCCATCACCTTCTGTGAGAGTGAACCCTTAGTGAGCTTTAGGACAATAGAACACTTAGGCTTGCTGGGATTCCTAAGTATAGAGAAGGCCATCTACCCTAACCTTGTCCGAGTGTTTTATGCTAACCCGAAGGTTGAGGATAATTGCATCATTTCGAGGTGAAAAAGCAACAAATCAAAGTTAACCATGGCATGGTATAGGCTCACCAAGCTCACTCCTGATGGAGCCCAGTTCTGTGGGAATGCCAAAGTCCGGGGGGCATGAGTTTGAGCACAAGGTCGCTTCTTCTCTCCTTGATTAGGATCGGCTACCACCTCCCAAAGTGATCCTAGACGCAGAATAATGGCCACCGGCCTCACTATGGAAAAATGTGGTCCTCCACTACCTCTTGGTTCGTGGATTGATTCCCGAGGAGGAAATTACTCCCAAGTCCTCAAGGACGATGTAGTGGCATTATGGGCAATGACCACGGGGCACCCAATCAACTGGGGATACTACATTCTACAACATATGCTAGACATCAAGAAAAAGAAGAACTCGCTTCTCCCCTTCGCCATGTTAGTCACCACAATCCTTGAGTATTGTCGCATTTCGGCCGATCGAAGAGTCCAAGGACACCAGCTCCAAGGGACCCCAATCAATTGGGCTGCATACTCAAGAAGCTTCACTCTACAAGATGGAGGATAGGTGGCATTACATTACTCATGGCACATTTGGCCATATCCATCACGATCCAGACGGTGATGATGAGGGGGCTCAAGATCCGCCTGCTCCTCGCTCCGCTTTCTCTTGATCTTTCGCTCCAAGAGATGCGCAACCTGAGCGCCAACGTCAACACGCGCATGGATCATATAGAGCAAAAGATCGACCACCTTGAGCTGAGGATGGACTACTCAGACCAGGAGCTTGCCTCCATTCGATCCCTCTTACGTGGACCTCCTGTTCGAGAGTCCCGCCGCCGCCGCCCCCCACATCCTCTCGCCCTCCGGATCCCATTTCCTTCGCCGGTCCATCCGGGAGTTCCCGCCGATGATGAGGAGCTTCGGATTTCGACGACGATCTTATGCCCAGCCGATGATGACATTGGTCTAGGAGACTCTCGCGGAACCAGAGGGTGATGTCTTTTGTGACAGCGAGGACACTGATAGTGATCCTGGCCTTATGCCTTGATTTGTTTTTCCACCTTGTACTTATTTTTGTTTCTTAACTCTGATTATATAAAATTGGTATACCTTTATGGTTATCTTTTGATTATTGCCTACTGGTTGTGACATGTTTCTTTGTACATGCTGATTATTAATACATAAACATGTTTTCACTTTGAATGGTTGGCTGTTGGAATATTGCTTGGACTGATCTTAGTGGCTTTTCTGTTATGGCAAACAATTGGGAATCATGAACTATAACTGACATGCTGTCCATTTTTTTTTAAATGCTTATGTCTTTTTGATAATGCCAACGGGGGAGAAAATAAGGAAAAATAAAATGTACTTAAAGGTTGCATGAGTACGGGGGAGTTATTGAACTTTTAAGTTATTAAACTTTTCATATGCAAAATCTAACCCAATATCATGCATAATCTCCGGGGACAGCATTGTAACTAAATGACTATGATATACAAATGCAAAAACTCTTTCTTTTTTTCCTATGATCAGTTTGTCATCATCAAAAAGGGGGAGAATGTGAATGCTTATGTCTCTAAGGCATGTCGAAAGGTTTTTGATGATAACAAAAGCAAAAGAGAAGATCAAGCACAAAAGGAAAAATCAAGATCAAAGAAAGAAGACAGAAGGTTTAATTAGTTATTTAGACTTAGGACATTAATGTTAAATGCTCTCAAGATTTCTCAAATGGTTTTTCAATATATATGATTTCAAAATAAATGGGAAATTTCAAAGATAAACATGGCTTTCAATAAAACCGAGTTTCAACTTTAAATCTAACACTCTTAAAAGGATTTATGTTTAAACAAGTACCTTGAGGTGTTGGAAATGACTTACAAGAGTTATTGGACTTGAAAAATATGTTCAGCAAATGTAATCGATTACACAATGTTTGTAATCGATTACACATCAAAGAAAGCATGTAATCGATTACATGAACAATGTAATCGACATTAAGAAAGTCGAGGCCATGTAATCGATTACACAAGATATGTAATCGATTACACAAAGCCCAGAAAGGCAAAGAACATGTTCGACAAGAAATGTAATCGATTACACAATATATGTAATCGATTACACAAAACCCAGAAACTCAAAGAACACGTTCGACGAGCCATGTAATCGATTACAAGGATATTGTAATCGATTACAAGAAGTCAGAAGTCATGTAATCGATTACATGAGCATTGTAATCAATTACAAGCAAAGTCAGAAGCTATGTAATCGATTACCTCAAGAATGTAATCGATTACGTGAGCCCGAAAGTTGAAACGTTGGAACAATAATGTAATCGATTAATGAGATATGTAATCGATTACACGCATCCTCGACAACGTCCAACGGCTATATTAAATGCATTAAATGCATGCCCAACTACCTCCAACGGCTCTATTAATTGAGAAACTTATAAATACCCAAGTTGGGTCTTTGTTTACGTTGACCTTGAACCAAAACTGATCATTATACTTCAAAACGTGAATCAATTCTTAAAATCATTTCTTGCTCGCTTTTCGACTAAAACGTGAAAAATCCTTGAGAGCATATTAGAGCTTCAATTTGTAAACACTTGCTCTAGAGAGAGCTTCTTCTATTTCAATCTTATACTCGATTAGTGAGGGTGAGGTATCCTCAAGTATTGTAAGGGTGAGGTATCCCTTGGAAAATAGAGGCTCAAGCTTTTGGGTGAGGTATCCCATATTGTTGAGTGCTCAAGGTTGTAGTGGTTTTTCAAGCACCCATTGAAGCTTGAAGATATAGTGGAAAATCTCAAGGTGTTGCTTGGGACTGGACGTAGATCACAAGTGGAGTAGTGATTGAACCAGGATAAACGACTGTGTTTGTTTCTCTAAACTCTCCTCTGTTTATCTTTGTGCATTGTTTCATTATTCTATTTGGATATTGTCCCCTTGACTATTACGTTCATTAGTAAAAGTGCTTAACTCATCTATTTAATTATTTCTGATCATTCAATAGCTTCAACGAAAATTGATTGTCAAACGATTTGCGAAAGATTTGTGAACTTATTTTTAACTACTCAATTCACCCCCCCTCTTGAGTATTGAGGCCACTTGGTAACATGTAGGAGTGACAAATTCCATCTAGGTCACTCACATCCCTCTGCATGATTTGCGGTATGTCCAATAACCAACTTTATAATCACCTTGTTACAGATGACGTTTGATGGCATTAAAACACACAACTCCTCATGTAGGAATCGTAGTGATTTCAGGTCAAAGGACCACAAACACCATTGTCACTATGAGAATCGCTTATGACACTCACGTAACGATCCATGTAGCGTTCTCATGGTGGGTCAGTCCAGTACATCATTACTCTAATATGTACCAATGTGAAGACTTGATATCTCATATCCATGACCCGTGAGATGCGGTCATCAGTCTCTACACATACTAGTCTCAATGTATTATTGTTGTCCTAATTAACAATAATACTTGACTAGGGACATTTAAGAATAGTGTTGTAACCAAAAGGATCTCACGATCAAGTCATCCACTTGATGTCCTATAGCATCAAACTTACTATTCTAAGGACTTTATTATGTTTATCAAAAAAGAACACAATAAATGAAATGCCTCATATATAAAATAGCATAATAGAATATATGTATATACAGAAAATGTATTAACCTCTAGGGCATACACCAACATTCCATTCTTATCTTATAATCCTTAATTAATTTTCTCGATTGTCAAGTTACCTAGATTTACTACTAATAAATCCATTTCTATGATTCCAATTATCTCCAAGATTTTTCTCATTTGGTACATTCAAAAGTTATTACTCCTCAAATTATGACGTTATAATTATTTCTAATCTTACTTGTAAATCCTTAAACCCTAATTTGTCTTCCAAATCATCTAAACAATATTCCTTAACATTCTTTCTAAAACATCCGTTATTCAACTTCTAAATAAAATTCTCTCCACCCTAATTACTCTTCCAACTCATTATCAAATATTTTAGATCTCCAATTCACTCTTGCTTCTAATTATCAATTTTCATGTCTTTATCACCTAATCTTCTAGGTCCTTAATAACTAAATATTTTGCTCATGGATATCTCTTTTTGGACCAAGGTGGTCGTGAGCCTCAAGGATTCAGAGGAACTAATTATTTCATTCTTCCACAACACAATCATGGCATGCTACATACTATGTTCATCATATATCAATCAAATTCATGCTCACCATTAAAATCACATAATATCCATTAAGTCATCAAAATCATCTTTGTATACAACAACATCATACAATCACACAAGATCAACAAGCATAAATCGAAATCACACATTCGGGTGGATGCATCCTCACGTGGACTCTCCAATCCCAACACAACCATTCGTTCCTCACCATCATAGCATGGTTGCTGAGGTTAATCTCCCTCTTACCTCAAGTGTAGCCTCCTAGCTCCTTGTAAGTCCTTGTGTAGCAAAATTTATCCACACAAAGGTTCTTAGAATCAAAGCAAACATACAAGAATTAGTACCTAGGGCTTGAATAAGATTACCATAGGTCAAAGTATGGCTTTACATCCTTTAAAATGAAATAAGAAGGAAGATTCAAGAACTTTACCATAAGATTCTTGAGCTTGAGATTTGAAACAAAGCTTAAGGAAATGCTTAAAGATGGATGAACTTGAGATCGATTTCCACACAAGAGTGTCCTAGAATGTTGTCGAGACTCAAGATCTAAGATTATCTTGAATTATTGAAGACTTTGTAATGATCTTTGGGGTGTTAGCCATGACCTATCCAAGAGAAAAAGGAAGGAGTTTTGTGTTTAGCCTTTGGTTACTTGGATGTAAGGATGAACAAGTCATAAACAAAGTGTGGAATGGCCCCCCAAAAATGGCCATAGCCGTGAGGTGTAGAGGAAAATGAGAGGAGAAAATAGAAATCAAAGTCTCACATTAAGAGCTTCAAGTTAGGTTTTTTGAAAAAAGAAATGATGAAGATGAGAGAACTTGATGATGGTCTCAACATAGCAAATCATCCATGACATGTATAAATCCGAGAAACATGATTGAATGGAGGAAACAAAAATGGAAGATGAGGATGAAGGTGGTAGCCGTGAAGTTGAGAGAAAATGGAAGATGAGAGCTTTAGGAAGTGATTTCAACAAGAAAATATCTTCAAGCAACATGTGGTTTCAAGCAATATAGTTGCTTGAAATTAAGTAAACATGGAGGGCGTAAAAGAAGGTATGGCTGTGTGGTTTGGAGAGGAGAGGAAGAAGAGAGAAAATAAGATAGAAACTTTAGGGTAGAGAAAGAAAATGATAGAAAATTTTGAAATTGAAAAGATGATAGCTTAGATGATACAGGAAAAGAGGTGAGATCCCCTACATTAATACCATCATGGTAGCAAGAACCACAATGAAAGACAGTAGTGCCTTCCATACACAACAACACCAAGTAATAGCAGATATGATCATGTCAATACGGGAATATTCCTAGAATAACAAACATAATCATGTTATCAACTGATAAGTAAACCAGCAAGGTACATCAAGACATATATATGTGTGTGTATGGATCATGTCACAATAACAAATGTGCAGACTATGCATATGCACGATGTGTATGCTGACCATCTTAATGCACAATGTGACCAATTCTTACTCCATGGAGCTAAGATTTAGAGATGAGCGTTGCAGAAGATCTGTCCCCCTCAAAAGATAGTCTACGCCAGACCATGAAAAGAAATAGTGTTTTGTTAGGTTGCCAGTGCGTTACAACGGTGTTCACAGCCAGGGGTATACAATGTGATAGTGGTCACTGGTGAATCATCCAACCTGGGCGTCCCCCAAGATCTATCAGGGATCACTGGTAACACTCACTCCTAGGCATCAGAAGTCGACAGTCTAATACTCAATTGCATGCTCAAAGAACTCAAACCACCGTTGAACTATTCCGGATGATATTAAAGCAACCGCTCAAACAATTGTTTAATACTATTAATATCAATGATATTTTATAACTGCCCATACAATTACATGATATCACTGATATATCTAGGTTTCTTATAATAACAAGCTACTTCTGACTCAATCGTCTATCTGATGCTTCCGGTTATACAAGCAAACCACATTTGACTCATTCGTCTATCTGATGTTTTTGGGTCAAGTTCATCGGCCTGGCAGCACAATGCTAAAATCACAAATCACTTGGGTCCAGTACGTCGGCCCAAGGCATAATGTTAATACATGCTATCACAAAGGATTTCAGTCGAGCAAATTTCAAGAATCATTATTATCAAGTCACGTGGAGCATTTTCACAAATTTCTCTAGCATATTGAAACATTAGGTCTTCTTTAGTCTTTAATTTTTATGCTCTCGAGAATAAAGATAGAAATTAATCCAAATCACTAGCTTCTTCTAACTAAGTTCCTCGAATAACCTATCCTCATTTCATTTATGAATCCTAAAAAGAAATCATAATGTTCTTACCCCACCATTCTTTTCCTTTTTATCTAAGTCTTTCAAATTTTCTCTATTTCTTTCACAAGCTTATTTTTTTCTCTCAAGACCATAAATCACACTTCTGCTTAAGAATCAATTTTATTCTCTTCCATTCTTATCTTATAATCCTTAATTAATTTTCTCGATTATCAAGTTACCTAGATTTACTACAAATAAATCCTTTTCCATGATTCCAATTATCTCCAAGATTTTTCCCATTTGGTACATTCAAAAGTTATTACTTCTCAGATTATGATGCTATAATTATTTCTAATCTTACTTATAAATCCTTAAACCCTAATTTGTCTTCCAAATCATCTAAACCATATTCCCTAACATTCTTTCTAAAACATCTATTATTCAACTTCTAAATAAAATTCTTTCCACCCTAATTACTCTTCCAACTTATTATCAAATATTTTAGATCTCCAATTCACTCTTGCTTCTAATTATCAATTTTCATGTATTTATCACCTAATCTTCTAGGTCCTTAATAACTAAATATTTTGCTCATTGATATCTCTTTTTGGACCAAGGTGGCCGTGAGCCTCAAGGATTCAAAGGAACTAATTATTTCATTCTTCCACAACACAATCATGGCATGCTACTTACTATGTTCATCATATATCAATCAAATTCATGCTCACCATCAAAATCACATAATATCCATTAAGTCATCAAAATCATCTTTGTATACAACAACATCATACAATCACACGAGATCAATAAGCATAAATCAAAATCACACATTCGGGTGGATGAATCCTCATGTGGACTCTCCAATCCCAACACAACCATTCGTTCCTTATATGTCCTTGTGTAGCAAAATTTCTCCACCAAAAGGTTCTTAGAATCAAAGCAAACATACAAGAATTAGTACCTAAGGCTTGAATAAGATTACCGTAGGTCAAAGTATGGCTTTACATCCATTAAAATGAAATAAAAAGGAAGACTCAAAAACTTTACCTTAAGATTCTTGAACTTGAGATTTGAAACAAAGCTTAAGGAAATGCTTGAAGATGGATGAACTAGAGATCGATTTTCACACAAGAGTGTCTTAGAATGTTGTAGAGACTCAAGATCAAAGATTATCTTGAATTATTGAAGACTTTGTGACGGCCTTTGGGGTGTTGGCTGTGACCTACCCAAGACAAAAAGGAAGGAGTTTTGTGTTTGGCCTTTGGTTACTTGGATGTAAGGATGAACAAGTCATAAACTGTTAGTGTATGCCCTAGAGGCCAATATATTTTCTGTATTTATGTACATTCTATTATGCTATTTTATATATGAGGCATTTCATTTATTGTGTTCTTTTTTTATAAACATAATGAAGTCCTTAGAATAGTAAGTTTGATGCCATAGGATATCAAGTGGATGACTTGATCGTGAGATCCTTTTGGTTACAACACTATTCTTAAATGTCCCTAGTCAAGTATTATTGTTAATTAGGACAACAATAATACATTGAGACTAGTATATGCATAGACTGATGACCACATCTCACGGGTCGTGGATATGAGATATCAAGTCTTCATATGGGTACATATTAGAGTAATGTTGGTTATTGGACATACCGCGAATCATGCAGAGGGATGTGAGTGACCTAGATGGGATTTGTCACTCCTACATAACAGGAGCGATATCTTCGGGCCCCCTGATTGAGTGGGACTACGAAATGCATGGCCATGCTCAAATGAGTTAATATGAGATATTGATCTCATTTATTGTTACAAAGTCTACTCGAGTATTAGGAAATGAAAGATTGGACTATACAAGGGTGACGCATTTCATGCCTTGTGTTCAATCTAGATATCTTGACAAAGGGAAACGAAAAACATTGGTCACGCAAAAGTTATGTCATATCACTGACATTCTTATTACTTAGGTAGCAGCGATGTGTTGCTAGATACCACTCACTGCTTGTAATATTAAAATGGAATTTTAATATTACTGCCAATGTAATAAGAACCTGCAGGGTCACACACATAGAGCAGACTAAAATTGGATAAATGGATCCAAGTTGGACTCAGATTCAAATATGGGCTAGACTCATATTAGATAGGTCTAGGGTTGCACAGCTTACTTTGCTACTGTTCACACTCACTTAAGGCAGTCACTATTATAAATAGTACTACTAAGGGGTTGCTAAGATACACAATTCAGAACCCTAGCCGCACCTATAGAAAAGTGAGTGAGAGAGCGACAAGTTTCTTCTCTTCTCTTCGCAGCTAGCACTATGTGAGAGACGTGAGGCTCCTCTTTGCGGACGTTGGACGTTCGTGAGTCTGTTCATATGGATATTGCAGAGACATCATTTCTGTTACGGTGTTGGTGATTCACGTCCTTCCATTTAATCATGCTTCAAGAGGTAAATAATTTAAAAACTTGGATTACGGCTTTTTCGCATGGATCCTTGGTGGGAATCCCTGTTTTTCCGTTGCGTGATATAACCGCAAATCCCAACATAAACAAAGTGTGGAATGGCCCCCCAAAAATGGCCATAGCAGTGAGGTGTAGAGGAAAATGAAAGGAGAAAATTGAAATCAAAGTCTCACCTTAAGAGCTTCAAGTTAGGGTTTTTGAAAAAAAGATGACAAAGATGAGATAACTTGATGATGGTCTCAACATCGAAAATCATCTATGACATGTGTAGATCCAAGAAACATGATTGAATGGAGGAAACAAAAATGGAAGATGAGAATGAAGATGGTAGCCGTGAGGTTGAGAGAAAATGGAATATGAGAGCTTTAGGAAGTGATTTCAACAAGAAAATGTCTTTAAGCAACATGTGGTTTCAAGTAATGTGGTTGCTTGAAATTAAGCAAGCATGGAGGGTGTAGAAGAGGTATGGCCATTTGGTTTGGAGAGGAGAGGAAGAAGAGAGAAAATGAGATACAGACTTTAGGGTAGAGAGAGAAAGTGATAGAAAATTTTAAAATTGAAAAGATGATAGCTTTTTGGGTGAAAGGTGATAGATGATGGCTTATGAAAAAATGACATCTTGTCATCTTTTTCCTCCATAAAACCATGTGCCTCCCTTGGAAAATGGAGCAAAGCTTCCATAGCAAGTTTCTCCTAAAGCTTCTTTGAGAAGCTTCGCACGTTTCACAAAAATGTCAAATCATGTTGTCATGTGGTGATGTAACGATATCACTTAGATGATATCATAAAAGTGACAAGATAGAAATAATCTACTAGATTTTTACTGCAAGCTATTATCCAACGAATAAAGGTTATAGTTATCAATACCGGTACCTATTGTCCAATGGACAATAGGACACACCTAAATTTTATCCGTCAGATAAAATCCTGAAAAACAAAAATTTCGTAAACTATGTCCGGCCTCGGTTTTAGTAAGAGCCCCCGTCACCGTTTTCACAGTCCAAGGATTTCCGGACTCAGGGAAAATATTTCATTTTTTCAGCTCCGTTCAGTGCATGCAAATCGAAGAATATATTAAAATAATCAAACAACTCAAATAATTCAAGAAAAATTCACAAAAATCACAAATATTATAAAATGAGTATTTATCATGGAATAAGCCATTTTCGGGGTGTTACAACTCTCCCCTTCTAAAAAGAAATTTCGTCTTCGAAATTTGTTCTATCTTAGAACACATGCGGATTTTGTTCCTCATAGAATGTCTCCAGATCTTTAATGCAATCACAACGGCTAACTTCAAGTTTTGTGTAGAGTAATTATTCTCATGTACTCTCAGTTGTCTTGAAATATACGTTGCCACTCTTTCTATTCTGAACGAGCATACGTTCTAAAACTCCAACGTGAAACATCGCGAGATGTTTGGAATGGTTTGTTGAAATTCGGTAGAGTCAACACTGAAGAAATAGTTGCGTGTCTCTTCAATCCTTGAAAATTTTCCTACATGCATCATTTCATGTAGAAGCTTGACTCTTTCACGTAAGATGGTTGAGAGGTCCTGCCATATTGGAGAATCCTGCGATGAATCTCTGATACTAGCCAACTAGTCCCACACAGTGACGAATCTCTAATACAGTCTTTGATCTTTCCCATTGAAGAATTGCTCCAACCTTTGACGGATCCACAATAATTCCTTCTTTTGAAATCACGTGACCCAAAATTTGATTTGCCTTTAACCAGAATTTGCACTTGGACGACTTCACGCATAACTTCTTCTTCTTTTTCAGAATTTGAAGAACCACACTGAGATGTTCATCACGTTCCTCCAGACTTTAAGAATAGATCAGAATGTTGTCAACAAAGACAATGACAAATCTATCTCATTAGGGAAGAAAGATCCTATTCATGTAGTCGATGAATACTACTGAAGTGTTCGTTAAACGGAACGGCATTACTAAATACTCATAGTGCTCATGACACATCAGAAATGTCGTCTTGGAAACATCTTCTTTTGGACAACTTGATGATAACTAGAATGTAACTGATCTTGGAGAAAATAGTAGCTTCCTTCAATTGATCCGTCAAACCACCTAACCTCGATTTTAACAGGAAATGTCTCGTAGATCAGGTCTAACAAAACTTAGGAATGAGTTCCATGGATTCAAATCTAGGAATTTCTGTCTTAAAAGAAATTAAGGTTCTATCAGAACAGAATGACAAGATATGGTTAGGAAACAACTAATCCCTTTCTTAAGATTAAGTTTATTCATGAAAAAGGTAAACAATTAAATTGGCAAAATGGTTCCAATTTCTAACAATAACAGGATAGTTTAAACAAACTTTGTGTAATAATAATGGGCTTAGAATAAGAATGGCAATACTCCAGTCAGAATAAATACACAGATAATCCAAATTGTAGAAACGAACTCTTAAGATTTCATGGGAACAGTTTAACAAGATATGGTTGGAGGATAACTAATCCCCTTTCGAGATCAAATTTGCGAGAGAGGTGAACAAATCAAATCAACAGAAAAGATTTAGTCTTTAACAAGTCATAGGATAATATAAACAACTTAGCTATCAACAACAGGTCTTTGTAGTAGAAGTAGAAACATAAATGTTTTGGTCAAAAGATAACGAAGACACAAATGACTCTAATGGATCCATACAGTCATATGCCATAAAGAAATTGGTTACCCCCAGAATTATACAGCATAATCAAAGGGTCATCTCCTGTGGCACAGTCTCCTTCGTTTAGGTCTTCAGTCTGGGATGCTTTTCCTCCACTTGGGGAATTGACTCTGCTTTCTTCGTGAGATTTCGAAGCACGTACATCACCAATGGAAGGCTCCGTCTCTTTTGAAGTACAATTCCTAAACACGCGTCCTAGCTTTCCGCACTTGAAACAAATTTTTCTTTTAATCTTACATTCCCTCGTTGCATGACTTTCTGCATACTTCTTACAGATCTGTAAAACAGTCACGGGCTGACTGGGTTTACTACCACTAGCGCTACCTCCATACTGTTGCTGTTGTTGTTGATTTCTTGGTGGTCACGAATACGATTTCTATAGGAATCACTTGGCTTTATGATTTCTCTTTCTTCAAAACTAATATGGTCCAACGTTATATGGTTCCATATCTTGAGATCGATTCAACTTTAACAAGATCTGAGCCTCAGTTTTCAATTCCTGTTGCCGCACGATCCTCTGATGCTGTTGTATTATCTCTTCATCCATTCCATGTATTGCTTCCACAGTCGCAACCATCCTTTCGTTGTTGCGTTCCTCATTTCCATGCGTACGTCTACCGTGAGCCATTTGCCTTTCTTTCGAAGACAGACAAGTCAAAACATAATAGAAACAAGAAGTAACCATTTCAAACAATGTTGTCTCCTTTCAGAGACCAAACAATACATCTCTGAGTTTAGCTTCAGAGAAACACATAGCACAAAAAAGACAAACTTCCCATAAACCTAAAAGACTCGGACTTGGACTTTACTCACACTAGAAGTACCACTCCAAAGGTGTAGGTATGAATAATTCGACACGAGTTTAGTTATCCATCTGGACTCTCATTAGAAGAACTTTAATTTCCCCTAGTTCGCCTGGTTGAAGTCATAGTTCCCTGTCCACATAGAACATTACATATTGAGTTGGCCAGTCCTCAATATCATGCAGCTATGTAACAGTAACTACTAAAATGCATCCTAAAGTAACTTATGCAATCCTTTTTCAACATCTCAAACAAGAGACAAGGAAATGCACAATACACATAGGAATTTCTACCTGCCTAAGCACAATCAGTCCATACCCCGGCTTAACAGGATGAATTGCTCTGATACCATCTAATGTAACACCCCCTTCCGGGCTGCATTACATTTATAGACCAACTATTATTTTAAAATTTATCAAACATCATACTTACACTTTAAAACGACTCTTTTTGTGTAAAAACTTATCAAACTATGAAGTAGTAAATATTATAAAATGTGAGATTCAATAATTACCTTTTAATGGATGATATAAGTTAACTGAAATAAATAAGAGACTCAAGTCATAAGAACTGAATAAAAGGATTTTCATAAAACAAAGTTTACCACATCCTTAAGTACATCAGTACATATTCTAAAAGCATAAAACTTAAGTACTCTAAAAGAAACATACCTATACATATAACTACCAAATGAAAATTGAGCCTTGACCAAGTCCAAACACCTGAAGAACGAGTTCTTGCACCCGATCTTTGTCCAAATCCACTTCAGGATCCCCAAAACACAAAACCCCCAGTCGGGGCATGTTACTGCGGACAGGAGTCTGAGCAGTCGACTTCACAGAATCCTCCCTATAGGAAGCTCTCCGATCATCCTAAAGCTCCCCAAGGGGCATGTAGAACTCCAAGTGAACATCTGCGTCAAAGGTGAATGTGACCGCTTCATACCGGGTCCTGCTCCAACTTAAGGTGACACAGTCGTCATACCGAATATGTCTTGTGTCCCATTGAACACTCCACGCACCGATGCCTCCATGGAACCGTAGCCTAGTTAAACCTTGCAGGTCTTGCCTTGCCGCCATCACAGCCTTTTCATCGTAAATATAAAGACAGAAATAGACAGAATAATACAGGAGAAGAAGTGAGATCCCTTACATCAATACCATCATGGTAGCAAGAAACATAATGAAAGACAGTAGTGTCTTTCATACACAACAACACCAAGTAATAGAAGATATGATTATGTCAATACGGGAATATTCATAGAATAACAAACATAATCAGGTTATCAACTGATAAGTAAACCAACAAGGTACATCAAGACATATATATGTATATGTATGGATCATGTCACATTACAGATGTGCAGACTATGTATATACACAATGTGTATGCTGACCATCCCCATGTACAATGTGACCAATTCCTACTCCATGGAGCTAAGATTCATAAATGAGCATTCCAGAAGATCTGCCCCCCTTAAAAGACAGTCTACGCCGGATCACGAAAAGAAATAGTATTTTGTTGGGCTGCCAGTGCGTTGCAACGGTGTTCACGGCCAGGGGTATACTATGTGACAGTAGTCACTGGTGAATCACCCGCCCTGGGCGTCCCCCAAGATCCATCAGGGATCACACTTATCCATTTCATGCTCACTCCTAAGCATCAAAAGCCGACAGTCTAATACTCAATTGCATGCTCAAAGAAATCAAACCACTGTTGAACTGTTCCCGATGATTTTAAAGCAACTGCTCATACAACTGTTTAATACCATTAATACCAATGATATTATATAACCGCCCATACAATTACATGATATCATTGATATATCCAGGTTTCTTATGATAACAAGTCATATTTGACTCAATCGTCTATCTGATGTTTCAAGGTCCAGTTTGTCGGCCTGATAGCACAATGCTAAAATCATAAATCACTTGGGTCTAGTACGTTGGCCCAAGGCATCATGTTAATGCCTGCTATCACAAAGGATTTCAGTCGAGCAAATTTCAAGAATCATTATTATCAAGTCACGTGGAGTATTTTCACAAATTTCTCTAGCATATTGAAACATTAGGTCTTCTTTAGTCTTTAATTTTATGCTCTCGAGAATGAAGATAGAAATTAATCCAATCACTAGCTTCTTCTAACTAAGTTCCTAGAATAACTTATCTTCATATCATTTATGAATCCTAAAAAGAAATCACAATATTCTTACCCCACCATTCTTTTCCTTTTTATTTAAGTCTTTCAAATTTTCTCTATTTCTTTCATAAGCTTATTTTCTCCTCTCAAGACCGTAAATCACACTTCTGCTTAAGAATCAATTTTATTCTCTTCTCTTCTTATCTTATAATCCTTAATTAATTTTCTCGATTGTCAAGTTTCCTAGATTTACTACTAATAAATCCTTTTCCATGATTCTAATTATCTCCAAGATTTTTCCCATTTGGTACTTTCAAAAGTTATTACTCCTCAAATTATGATGTTATAATTATTTCTAATCTTACTTATAAATCCTTAAACCCTAATTTGTCTTCCAAATCATCTAAACCATATTCCCTAACATTCTTTCTAAAACATCCATTATTAAACTTCTAAATAAAATTCTTTCCACCCTAATTACTCTTCCAACTCATTATCAAATATTTTAGATCTCCAATTCACTCTTGCTTCTAATTATCAATTTTCATGTCCCTATCACCTAATCTTCTAGGTCCTTAATCACTAAATATTTTGCTCATGGCTATCTCTTTTTGGACCAAGGTGGTCATGAGCCTCAAGGATTCAAAGGAACTAATTTTTTCATTCTTCCACAACACAATCATGGCATGCTACTTACTATGTTCATCATATATCAATCAAATTCATGCTTACCATCAAAATCACATAATATCCATTAAGTCATAAAAATCATCTTTGCATACAACAACATCATACAATCACACGAAATCAACAAGCGTAAATCAAAATCACACATTCGGGTGGATGAATCCTCATGTGGACTCTGCAATCCCAACATTACCATTCGTTCCTCACCACCATAGCATGGTTGATGAGGTTAATATCCCTCTTACCTTAAGTGTAGCCTCCTAGCTCTTTGTATGTCCTTGTGTAGCAAAATTTCTCCACCAAAAGGTTCTTAGAATCAAAGCAAACATACAAGAATTAGTACCTAGGGCTTGATTAAGATTACCATAGGTCAGAGTATGGCTTTACATCCTTTAAAATGAAATAAGAAGGAATATTCAAGAACTTTACCTTAAGATTCTTGAACTTGGGATTTGAAACAAAGCTTAAGAAAATGCTTGAAGATGGATGAACTAGAGATCGATTTCCACACAAGAGTGTCTTAGAATATTGTAGAGACTCAAGATCTAACATTATCTTGAATTATTGAAGACTTTGTGATAGTCTTTGGGGTGTTGCCCGTGAGGTGTAGAGGAAAATGGGATGAGAAAATAGAAATCAAAGTCTCACCTTAAGAGCTTCAAGTTAGGGTTTTTGAAAAAAAGATGATGAAGATGAGAGAACTTGATGATGGTCTCAACATAGAAAATCATCCATCAAATGTGGAGATCCAAGAAACATGATTGAATGGAGGAAACAAAAATGGAAGATGAGGATGAAGGTGGTAGCCGTGAGGTTGAGAGAAAATGGAAGATGAGAGCTTTAGGAAGTGATTTCAATAAGAAAATGTCTTCAAGCAACATGTAGTTTCAAGCAACGTGGTTGTTTAAAATTAAGCAAAAATGGAGGGTGTAGAAGAAGGTATGGCCGTATGGTTTGGAGAGGAGAGGAAGAAGAGAGAAAATGAGATAGAAACTATAGGGTGGAGAGAGAAAGTGATAGCAAATTTTGAAATTGAAAAGATGATAGCTTTTTGGGTGAAAGGTGATAGATGATGGCTTGTGAAAAGATGACATCTTGTCCTCTTTTTCCTCCCTAAAATTATGTGCCTCCCTAGGAAAATGGAGCAAAGCTTCCATAGCAAGTTTCTCCTAAAGTTTCTTTGAGAAGCTTCGCACGTTTCCCAAAAATGACAAATCATATTGTGATGTGGTGATGTGACATGTCACTTAGATGATATCATAAAAGTGACTAGATAGAATTAATCTACTAGATTTTTACTACAAGTTTGTCCAACGGATAAAAGTTACAGTTATCAATGCTGGTACCTATTGTCCAATGGACAATAGGACACACCTAAATTTTATCCGTCACATAAAATCCTGAAAAATGAAAACTTCGTAAACTATGTCCGGCCTCGAGTTTAGTAAGATCTCCCATCACCGTTTCCACAGTCCAAGGTTTTCCAGACTCAGGGAAAATATTTCATTTTCCCAGCTTCGTTTAGTGCACGTAAATCAATGAATATATTAAAATAATCAAACAATTCAAATAATTCTAAAAAAATTCAAAAAATTATAAATATTATAAAATGTGTATTTATCACGAAGAAAGCAATTTTTAGGGCGTTGCAACTCTCTCTTTCTAAAAAGAAATTTTATCCTCAAAATTCGTTCCATCTTAGAACACATGCCGATATTGTTCCTCGTAGAATGTCTCCAGATCTTTAATGCAATCACAACGGCTAACTTCAAGTTTTGTGTAGAGTAATTCTTCTCATGTACTCTCAGTTGTCTTGAAACATACGTTACCACTCTTTCTATTCTGAACGAGCATACGTTCTAAACTCCAACGTGAAACATCGCAAGATATCCGGAAAGGTTTGTTGAAATTCGACAGAGTCAACATTGGCGAAATAGTCGTGTGTCTCTTCAATCCTTGAAAATTTTCCTACATGCATCAGTTCATGTAGAAGCTTGACTCTTTCACGTAAGCTGGATACGAGGTCCTACCATCTTGGAGAATCCTGCGATGAATCTCTGATACTAGCCAACTAGTCCAACACAGTGACGAATCTCGAATACAGTCTTCGATCTTTCCCATTGAAGAATTGCTCCAACCTCTGACGGATCCACAACAGTTCCTTCTTTTGAAATCATGTGACCCAAAAGTTGATTTACCTCTAACCAGAATTCGCACTTGGACAACTTCACGCATAACTTCTTATTTTTCAGAATTTGAAGAACCATACTAAGTTGTTTAGCACGTTCCTCCGGACATTAAGAATAGATCAGAATGTCATCAATAAAGATAATGACAAATCTGTCTCAATAGGAAGAAAGATCCTATTCATGTAGTCGATGAATACTACCAAAGCATTCGCTATACGGAACGACATTACTAAATACTCATAGTGCTCATGACGCATCAGAAATGTCGTCTTGGAAACATCTTCTTTTGAACAACTTGATGATAACTAGAATGTAACTGATCTTGGAGAAAACAGTGGCTTCCTTCAGTTAATCCGTCAAACCACCTAACCTCGATCTTAACAGGAAATGTCTCGTAGATCAGGTCCAACAAAACTTAGGAATAAGTTTCATGGATTCAAATCCAGGAATTTCTGTCTCAAAAGACATTAAGGTTCTATCAGAACAGAATGACAAGATATGGTTAGAAAACAACCAATCCCTTTCCTGAGATTAAGTTTATTCACGAAGAAGGCAAACAATTAAATTGGCGAAAAGGTTCTAATTTCTAACAATAACAGGATAGTTTAAACAAACTTTGTGTAATGGCAACGGTCTTAGAATAAGAATGGCAATACTCCAATCAGAATAAATACACAGATAATCCAAATTGTAGAAACGAACTCTTAAGATTTCATGGGAATAGTTTAATAGGATATGATTGGAAGATAACTAATCCTCTTTCGAGATCAAATTTACCAGAAACGTGAACAAATCAAATCGACAGAAAAGATTTAGTCTTTAACAGGTCATAGGATAATTTAAACAACTTGGTTATTAACAACAGGTCTTTATAGTAGAAGTAGTAACATAAATGTTTTAGTCAAAAGGTAACGAAAACACAAATGACTCTAATGGATCCATAAAGTCATATGCCATAAAGAAATGGGTTAGCCCCAGAATTATACAGCATAATCAAAGGGTCATCTTCTGTGGCACCATCTCCTTCGTTTAGGTCTTCAATCTGGGATGCTTTTTCTCCACTTGGGGAATTGACTCTCCTTTCTTCGTGAGATTTCGAAGCATGTACATCACCAACGGAAGGCTCCGTCTCTTATGAAGTACAATTCCTAAACACGTGTCCCAGCTTTCTGCACTTGAAATAAACTTTTCTCATGATCTTACATTCCCTCGTTGCATGACTTTCTACATACTTCTTATAGATCTGTAAAATAGTCACGGGCTGACTGGGTTTACTACCACTAGCGCTACCTCCATACTGTTGCTGTTGTTGTTGATTTCTTGGTGGTCGCGAATACGATTTCTGTTGGAATCGCTTGGGTTTACGATTTCTCCTTCTTCGGAACCAATATGGTCCAACGTTATGTGGTTCCATATCTTGAGATCGATTCAACTCTAACAAGATTTGAGCCTCAGTTATCAATTCCTGTTGCCGCACGATCCTCTGATGTTGTTGTATTATCTCTTCATGCATTCCTTGTATTGCTTCCACAGTCGCAGTCATCCCTTCGTTGTTGCATTCCTCATTTCCATGCATACGTCTACCGCAAGCCATTTGCCTTTCCTTCAAAGACAGACAAGTCAAAGCATTAATGGAAACAAGAAGTAACTATTTCAAACAATGTTATCTCCTTTTGGAGAACAAACAATACATCTTTGAGTTTAACTTCAGCAAAACACACAGCACAAATAAGACAAACTTCCCGTAAACCCAAAAGACTCAGACTTGGAATTTACTCACACTAGAAGTACCACTTCAATGGCTCAAAAACTTGATTTGCTAACTGCAAGTGCATGGATCACTCAAGTAATACAGATACAGAGTAAAAGTTCATTCCCACGAGGATAATTGGTTATAAAGCTAAGTACCAACCAATAGCTTAATCAATTCTATTCAAGGACATAAAAATAAGAAAGCAATAATCTAAACTAAATCTAATCTACAAAAGCAATAAAGATAAACGGTTAGGTTTCAGGGAATCCTTCTTCACCCCCTACATCTACCAACAACATGCATTCCTCCTCATTAACATAAATGCACTGATTAGGTTAGCTTGAGAATCTGATTTAGCTAAAAGCCTATGTCTAGGTCAATCAACCATAGTTTCATTCACCTAACTCCTTAGTTAGAACTAAAATCCACTCATGAACGATCTATTCTCAATCACACACTATACATGGCCAATAAGTATATTTCTATCCCATTAACGAATCAACTCATCCAAGCCAATTGAACTCGTCGAACATGCATCAACCATACCATATCCATATTAACAAATCCCTATGTCTAGTTCATTTGAAATATTAGGATCATGCAATTGATAGCCAACCAACAGCAAGCATTAAGCATAGATTATGATTGAACAATAACCAAACATCTACACAAACTTAGAGAAGAACACATCATTAATATTATAAACGAATCCAAAGTATCCCTAAACACAGCTCAACTATGCAATAGATAAGGAAGAGAAGAGAGAAAGGGAAAAAAAGAGAGTAAGCTCATTGATTTGTCTCTGAAGCTTGAATCCTCCTTCAATCCTTGATCCTAGCCTCCAATTTGTAACACCCTCCTTAGGGCGTCACACTTCATGTTACTTAATTACCAAATTACCCCTTCATTAGAAATCGTGCTTGTAATATAAATACGAGTTGTAAAATTTCTTAATAATAATAAGATAAACTTAGTGAAAATAAAAACACAACAACATTGTCACAAATAATTTACATCATATAAACATACACAAGTCTTTAGTACTGTCATATTTTAATACTTACAAACTAGACTCTCAATATTTAAAACATTATTTAAACTAACATATTGCCCAAATATTACTAGACAGTAGAACCCTCAGACGGGTCCTCCTCAGATTCCTCAGCATATAAGAATCCAGCTTGATGTGAAGTCCTACGGATAGGTGCCCGAGCAGACGACACAATACTGACCTCGCTAGGGGTATGATAGTAAGTCCCCCGGTACTGCCTAATAGATATTAGAAACTCTAGTTGTACATAAATATTAACACTAAAGTAATGTTGTCCAAGTTGTTGTCTACTCAATCTAATATTTAGATCGCCTAAGTAGTAAATACACTCTCTATCCAAATCAACGTTCCATGCCTCTGATCCTCCAAGAAACGTCAGTCTCATATATCCAAGGAAACACGGCATCTCCATCTCTTCAAAACTCAGCGTCCTCAACAAGGATCTGCTCTTCCTCAACTTCTCACTCAACTCCTTGCTCAACGTCTTTTAAATTATAAATACAATATAGAATAGACATACAAAGAGGTGAGATCACCTATGTCATTACCAGTATGGTAGCAATGAAGATAAGCACATACAATATCTCATACAACTATTATACCATAATTACAGTTATGCCACTAACATCATTATCATCACAAAACATATAATATACAATAATTACAATCATGCCATTATCTATAACCAAATATTCAATAGTTCAATTATCATAAATCATAATTATGATAATGCCCTCAATCACAATATGTATGCACACAGACTCAATTTCCTACTCCGTGGAGCTAAAACTCAGATCGAAGAGAGTGATCGAAATGATTTATCGGTACCAACATGTTTCGAACCACGTGCTTAATCTCGCATATCTAGCATATACACGACAGTCTTTATCAGATATTGATTAAGAATAGTGTCTCAGTTAGGATCATTGGTGTGTTGTATCGATCTAACCTATGGCACAAAAGAGCTACCAACTGCCCATTGTAGGCAACCCGCACCCCAATGCCCCAAAGGTCAACGAGTGACTTACACTACGCATATCGCACCCACTCAAGAGGTATAGTCTCTCCTAGGCAAATAGCCTCATACAATCCATCGGACCTTTCCAATGCATGTATCATGCACCAATCACAGTTCTAATTTATTATCTCATATTTGGGGTCCACACATTGACCCAACAGTATCTTTACTATTTTTATATCGCGTAATCATATTTTCGCATTTTCTCAATCACACAACAATTCTGTCGCATTTTCAAATCCCATAGCGATTTTTCAATGTTTCTCAATCGCTTAAAATATTTTTCATGCGTTTTAAATCAAAAATACTATTTTTCTCATTTAACACTAAATTTTGACTTAATTTTTCATATTTGCACAATAGCCCCTCAAAAACATAATAATTACGTTATAGTCCCCATTTAAATAATATTTTCACAATAGTCCCTCATAAAATTCATATTTACAAAATAGTCCCTCTTAAAATTAATATTTACAAAATAGTCCCTCATAAAACTAATATTTATGAAATGACCCCTCTTTTATAAAATATTTATAATATGACCCCTCTTCAAATAAAAATTGTAACATGGTTCTTCTTAAAATATTAATTAGAATTTTGTCCCTCTTTTATAAAAATTTGCAGTATAACCCCTCTAAAAATCGGTATTTGTAATGTTTCCCAAAAATGATATTTCTTTCTTTTACTTCACATATTATAGCTCAAATTTTACGAACGCGCTTCAAAACCCATAGGGTGAGCTTTACATCAATAAACTTCAAGTGTTGACCCTCATTTATTTCATAACTCATTTATTTAATTAAATCAAATTGTTTTCCCAAAATCATTTTACTTTACTATACTCAAACTTTTCCAAATTCATTTCCTTTTCATTTAAATCCTTAATTCTCATTTGAATCCATCATTTCAGGACTTTGGTCCTCTTTTCCATGGTAAGGCCGTGAGCCTCATTGCTTTTTAGAGCATTCATACAATTGTTCCATCATGTTGTTCACATCCTAAATTACACATACACTTACATGCATTCAAAATCATACATACAAGCATATATCAAAGCAATAATCATATATCACACATGAAAAACACAATTATAAAACCATAAACACCACAAACAAAATCAAAGAAGCATTAAACAACAAGTGAATAAACCCTTATGGGTTTTTCACCATACACAACCATCCCCACACCACCAAAACTTGGTTGGTGAGGTAAAATCTCCCTCTTACCTCTTGAAGACAAGTTCTTCAAGTTCTTCTCCTTCTCCTTGATTTCGTGTGAACCAAAACAAAGCCCTAACAATTCTTAAACAATTAGTAAAATCACAAACAAGACTTAATAATGATAAACCATGGAACAAACATGGTTCATAAAATCACAAACTAAATTTAAACCCAAAGAATCAAAAGTTTACCTTTAGTAAAGTAAACCAAACTTGGATTTTGAAGCACTTAGGATAGGATTTTCACAAAACTTCCTAAATAAAAAATGTTTAGGAGGTGGTTTAGGTTTAGGAAATGATAAGAACAAAAATTATAGAAGATAGATAGTGATTGTAAGGGTTCAGGCCGAAACCTAGAGAGAAAATGAAAAGGAAAAATAGTTGGTGTTCTTGGGAAATTTTGAGAGAAAATGATACAAGCTTTTTGGTGAGAGAAAAAGTGAATAATGAGAGTGATATTGAATGTGTGCATGTGAGATGTGTAGGGAAATATTAGGAGATTCACTTGAACCAAAATATCCTATTCTTGTGTTCACATTGAGAGCACATGGCTTGGTCACCATGTGGTCATCAATTTGTCACATAGAGAAACCTAGAACATAATAGAACTTGATGGAAAGTGGCCTCTTGGCTGTGGAACACAAGAGCATTTAGGGACTTAATTTGACTTCAATTAAAACCTAATTGCATGCTAATTAATTAGGTTAAGTTTACTAATTACACTTAATTATCATTCTAATTACATAACTAATTAATTAAATATATAATTGCATATATCATAGCCTCTAAATAAAATTAGGATATCTAATTAGAAATTAGATTATAACTAATTAATAACTAGGTTAGTTTACTTAGTTTGTTAATTAGGCAATTAAGATGACGAAATTAGGTTTAATTAGTTACTAAGTAAAAGTCAAGCCACTATTATTGACTCAATCCTAGCCATTGAAATTAACTTTGTTTCCTATCCATTGATCTAATCTAAGGTGGATATCACTTAGTGATTTTATCAGGATTCATTTCACACCATTGATCTGATCAACGGTTATGATCGAAAACATCTTAATCAAGCTTTTCATCCGATGGTCCATAATAAAGTCCATGCCCATTTATTTGACCACTTCCTATTGGATAGAAAAAGTCCAGCCATCTATTTTGATTGATTCCTATTGGTTCATTTTGATTTAGGTTACAGAAAATATTCTAAGTACATTTTCTATCAATTAAACAATACTAGGTCAAATAAATTATAGCAGAAGCTGCTATAAATAAAACAGTAAATATTTATCAATGAAATATTTTTATTTCATAGATAAATTCTAAAAATTATAAGATTCTTTTCTGTGTCACTCAGATTTGGAGCCTTTCCTAACATGGAGAAAACACCAAATCAGTAACATATACAAATCTACTTAATCTCTAATAATTTAAGCACAATTTGCTATAAAACATATAAGAAAGGATCAGAATATGAATAAGACAAATATAAGTACAAAACCCTCCAAATATGCATTATAAACAAAGACTAAGCATAAATTCTAACACAGAGATAGGGTACAAATAACAACATTTTATGAAGTTATCAGTAGGTACGAACAATTCGACAAGAGTTCTGTAACACCCCTCGATTTAATAACCACGACACAATCGTCATTATACCACGGTTACTAAATTTTGGCGTGCTACAACTTTCAAATAATATTTATCCACTTTAATCCATAATACATATACAGAAAATATGAGCCACGGATGAAGTAATACATAAGCCGTCATTAGCACATACAATTCAATAAGTTCTAAAATCAAAATACCATTCATAGGACTAGATAATTAATTTAAAGCATACATGGCATGGCGCATTTCGCATACTGCCCAAATAAAATACATCAAGTTGGACTTCAAAATGCAGGTATACTCAAATTACACCTTAAAATAAGTAATACAGAAAGAAACATAAACTACCCATAAAGACATTCACGTCTAAGGAGTTAGGTACTCCATCGGATCCACCTCGGGATCCTCCCTCAGGTCACCTGAAGACATAAAAATAGGATAGAGTGCAGTCCCGCGAGCAGGTGCCCTAGCGACTGATGCCATCGAATCCTCGTGGTCTCTAGGGGTGTGAAGCGGATCACCCCATATTATAAAACGATGATTTATGATGAAACAAATAATTTTCGGGGTGTTACAAGTTCAGTCATCCATCTGGACTCTCACTAGAAGAACTCTAATTTCCCCTAGTTCGCCTAGTTGAAGTCATAGTTTCCTGTCCATACAGAACATTTCATATTGATTTAGCCAGTCCTCAATATCATGCAGCTATGTAACAGTAACTACTAACATCGAACCTAAAGCAACTTATGCAATCCTCTTTCAACATCTCAAACAAGAGACAAGGAAATGCACAATATACACAGGAATTTCTACCTGCCTAAGCACAGTCAGTCCATACCCTAACTCAACAGGATGAACTACTCTGATACAACCTAATGTAACACCCCCTTCTGGGCGACATTACATTTATAGACCAACTATTATTTTAAAATTTATCAAACATCACACATACACTTTAAAACGACTCTATTTGTGTAAAAACTTATCAAACTATGAAGTAGTAAATATTATAAAATGTGAGATTCAATAATTACCTTTGAAGGGATGATATAAGTTGACTGAAATAAATAAGAGACTCAAGTCATAAGAACTGAATAAAAGGCTTTTCATAAAACAAAGTTTACCACATCCTTAAGTACATTAGTACATATTCCAAAAGCATAAAACTTAAGTACTCCAAAAGAAACATACCTATACGTATAACTACCAAATGAAAATTAAGCCTTGACCAAGTCCAAACACCTAAGGAACGGGTTCCTCCACCCGATCTTTAACCAAATCCCTTTCGGGATCCCTAAAAGACAAAGCCCCCAGTGGAGGAATGTCACTGCGAATAGGAGTCCGAGCAGTCGACTCCACAGAACCCTCCCTACAGGAAGTTCTACAATCATCCCAAAGCTCTCCAAGGGGTATGTAGAACTCCAAGTGAACATCTGCGTCAAAGGTGAATGTGACCGCCTCATACCAGGTCCTGCTCCAACTCAAGGTGACATAGCCATCATACCGAATGCGTCCAATGTCCCACTGAACACTCCACGCACCGGTGCCTCCATGGAACCGTAGCCTAGTGAAACCTCGCGAGTCTTGCCTTACCGCCATCGCAGACTTTTCATCGTAAATATAAAGACAGAAATAGACAGAATAATACACGAGAAGAAGTGGGATCCCCTACATCAATACCATCATAGTAGTAAGAAACAGAATGAAAGATAGTAGTGCCTTTCATACACAACAAAACCAAGTAATAGCAAATATGATCATGTCAATACGGTGATATTCATAGAATAACAAATATAATCATGTTATCAACTAATAAGTAAACCAGCAAGGTACATCAAGACATATATATGTGTGTGTATGGATCGTGTCACAATAACAGATGTGCAGACTATGCATATGCATGATGTGTATGACCCTCCTCATGCACAATGTGACCAATTCCTACTCCATGGAGCTAAGATTCAGATATGAGCATTCCAGAAGATCTGCCCCCCTCAAAAGATAGTCTACGCCGGACCACAAAAAGAAATAGTATTTTGTTGGGCTGCCAATGCGTTGCAACGGTGTTCACGGCCAGGGGTATACAATGTGACAGTGGTCACTGGTGAATCACCCGCCCTGGGCGTCCCCTAAGATCCATCAGGGATCGCACTTATCCAATTCACGCTCACTCCTAGGCATCAAAAGCTGACAATATAGTACTCAATTGCATGCTCAAAGAAATCAAACCACTCTTGAACTGTTCCCGATGATATTAAAGCAACCGCCTATGCAATTGTTTAATACCATTAATATCAATGATATTATATAATCGCCCATACAATTACATGATATCACTGATATATCTGGGTTTCTTATAATAGCAAGTCACATCTGACTCAATCGTCTATTTATATTTTCAGTTATACAAGCAAACCACATCTGACTTATTCGTCTATCTGATGTTTCTGGGTCCAGTTCGTCGGCCGGACAGCA
This sequence comes from Ormosia semicastrata, assembly GCA_029884595.1. NCBI lineage: Eukaryota > Viridiplantae > Streptophyta > Magnoliopsida > Fabales > Fabaceae > Ormosia > Ormosia semicastrata. The sequence continues at coordinate 86,838,923 of JAQQTO010000060.1, forward strand.
CAATGCTAAAATCACAAATCACTTGGGTCCAGTACGTCAGCCCAAGGCACAATGTTAATGCTTGCTATCACAAAGGAGTTCAGTTGGCCAAATTTCAAGAATCATTATTATCAAGTCACGTGGAGCATTTTCACAAATTTCTCTAGCATATTGAAACATTAGGTCTTCTTTAGTCTTTAATTTTTATGCTCTTGAGAATGAAGATAGAAATTAATCCAAATCATTAGCTTCTTCTAACTAAGTTCCTCGAATAACCTATCCTCATATCATTTATGAATCCTAAAAAGAAACCACAATGTTCTTACCCCACCATTCTTTTCCTTTTTATCTAAGTTTTTCAAATTTTCTCTATTTCTTTCACAAGCTTATTTTTTCCTCTTAAGACCGTAAATCACACTTCTCCAAAGAATTAATTTTATTCTCTTCCATTCTTATCTTATAATTTTTAATTAATTTTCTCGATTATCAAGTTACCTAGATTTACTACTAATAAATCCTTTTCCTTGATTCCAATTATCTCCAAGATTTTTCCCATTTGGTACATTCAAAAGTTATTACTCCTTAGATTATGACGTTATAATTATTTCAATTCTTACTTATGAATCCTTAAACCCTAATTTGTCTTCCAAATCATCTAAACCATATTCCCTAACATTCTTTCGAAAACATCCATTATTAAACTTCTAAATAAAATTCTTTCCACCCTAATTACTCTTCCAACTCATTATCAAATATTTTAGATCTCCAATTCACTCTTGCTTCTAATTATCAATTTTCATGTCTTTATCACCTAATCTTCTAGGTCCTTAATAAATAAATATTTTGCTCATAGATATCTCTTTTTGGACCAAGGTGGCCGTGAGCCTCAAGGATTCAAAGAAACTAATTATTTCATTCTTCCATAACACAATCATGGCATGCTACTTACTATGTTCATCATATATCAATCAAATTTATGCTCACCATCAAAATCACATAATATCCATTAAGTCATCAAAATCATCTTTGCATACAACAACATCATACAATCACATGAGACCAATAAGCATAAATCGAAATCACACAATCGAGTGGATGA